>OX439142.1:13934799-23934799 GCA_949318255.1 Pollenia labialis | reverse complement strand
ATGTACCAAGTTTTATTAAATAACCTTCAAAATTGCGACCTGTACTTTGCGCACAAGGTTACATGGACAGCCAGCCAGTCGCACTGACGGACATCGTTAGATCAACTCAGAAAGTGATTCTAAGTCGATCGGTATACTTTAAGGTGGGTCTAGGACCAATATTAGCAATATCACTAATGCATAACACCCTCTCCACTATTGTGGTGTGTGTATAAAGAGCTAAGCTTTGTTCACAATCACCCAGCAAAAACTTTACTTACCTGGTAAGTTAGCAAGTAATTTTGGAGAAAATAACCACAACTTATTTTTCGGCTGAATAACTACTTATTTTTATTCGAGGTGTCCACAGAATTCAGTACTTACAATACACTTACTAGAAGTCAAAAAGTATCTAGTTATTATTTAACTACGAGTAAGTTGAATTGTAAGTACTTACAATATACTTACTAAAAGCCAAAAAATCACTAGTTAAGAAACCTAATAAGTAGTTATTGAACTCGTTACCAGTAAGAAGATATTCAGTACTGAAAACAACACATCTTATAAGTAGTTATTGAGATGATTATAAGTAAGCAAATATTCAGTAGTGAAAATTATAGAAGTAATAAGTAGTTGCTGAGGTCATTACTAGTAAGTACTTATTGAAGTTTTCAAAATAATGACAATAGTAATGACCACTACTTACCAGGTAACATATGGTATAACTACCACCTATTACCAAAATTCAAAAAGTTTTTCCTGGGCAGTTTAACAATTTCGTTTTTTCTTCCCAAAGTATTTCATATATTTTCCTTTAATTTTTAGAACAAAAATGTAACTAAATTTTTTTTTAAAATGTAACTTAAATTGAGCCAACTATAGAACTTCAGCAACAATTTGTAGCTGACGTTTAAAATAATTTTATTTTGTTTTTAATGAAAATTTTAACATACAGGGGTGTGCTGGAAATCGCAAACGTAAAACGCAAGAATTTTAAAAGTCGTTTTTAAGTTGGATTTATGTATGTAATAAAAGAATTTTATGACAAATATTAAACAAATATTTCCCTATACAACAGGATTTTAAACAAAAAATTAAAATAATTAGGTTTAAAGTTTAAATTAAAAACAACTTCCAAATTCTTGCGTTTTACGTTTGCGATTTCCAGCACACCCTTGATAATGTTGTAAAAAAAAAAAAAAAGGACCAGTCTCATTTAGTATCAAGTTTGAGTAGAAGACGGACTTGAAAAAATTTAGCGTTTGGAAGAAACAAATACTAAGGGGGTGCTTTAGTTTTGATCGATACTGTATGTACTGTATGTATTTTTTGCAAGTATCAAAATGCCCCTAGCATAGTCGAATAGCCTATTGAAAACTATTAACAAAAATGATATTAATTTTTCGCGGTTTTCAGAAAAGGTCACCCACAAAACGCGGTAAAGTTGTAAAAATTTTTTTTAGCGAAAAACTTTAGCAAAACAACACGCACATTAAATTTGAAATTCATGTCCTTAAATACTTAAGAAACTTTTTAAAATCTTTAAATTGTTTTTGTGGGTGAGGTTTTTATTTTTAAACGAACCAAAGAAATCGTTTTCGTAAATAACTCAATATTCGCTATCGCGTAGTGCTTGGGTCAAAATTTGGTTATACCCCAAATGTACATATACTGTGTGTATGGTAGTTTTAATCAGGGCTGTTGAGTCGGAGTTGAGGTTTTTGTACCGGATTCGGAGTCGTAGTACCCCAAAATGTTTTGCCATCAAAACTTTTCTAATATTTTTTTTTAAATAAAAAAATTTCAAGAGAAATTGAGATAACAATTGTTTTTGTCAAATCTTTTATAACTTTATGAGAATAAATATATAGATGTTTTTATGAGTGCAGGTGGTAACAAAACTGGTTCGATTCACTCACAAGACATCTTCAAAACTATGCATCTCTTTGCATTTTCTGTAACAAAACGTTAAACGTTCTGTTTGAAGTCGCCAAGGTATTGGGGATGAAATAGAGTCGAATTAGGGAATTTAAAAATGCAAATTTAAAAAAAACGTTTGCTTGGATATATGTATTTGTTTTTTATAAATCTTATATTGAAAAATGTTTTTGTAGCGTTGTTCATATGCATATACATATGACTGGAAATCTGCTGTAGATTCTGTGGCGAAAACACTAAAAGAACTACATTTTTAATTACAACTTTTAAAGAGAATGATAATAGAAATAAAAGGAAAAGAAACTCGGAAAAATACATAAAATTGTTCTAGATATAATTCCTATCAATGTGGGGTTTAACCCGAAAAATTATCAGAGAATACTTGTATCTACTCACTTTGAGGGAAAATCGTAGAGAGAAAAAGACGTGCAATATTATGGTTTGGTATTGGACAATAGTAATTAATATTGATTAACTATGGGACGGAAAAACAAAGGCGCGTACACTGAAAGAATTTTCTTCACAATAATAATGAATTTTGACATTAATCCCATGAAAAATTGCATTAAAAAGGAACCTATACAGCGCTTCGTTGGAACAATGAAACCTGTTACATTAAAATGTATTTAATGAAACATTACATTAGATCTATGAATAGTATTCATTGAATGCACAAATATATTTTTATTAGATTCAAAGATTTTATTTCATTATATGTATTCATGAAAATAATATTTTTTATCACTATTTTAATGAAGACCTAAAATTTTTATTTTTTTTATTTTTATTTTTTTTTTTTTTTTATAAATTCCCTAAGCTAATCTGTTCTATCCCTTGAAACAAACAGTACCAAGTCCAACAACAAAAGGCTTACAACAATTTATTTTACCTTAATTTTCTCTTCGAATAAAAAAACTGAAGGCTCATCTGCATGTTTAAATAAAAATTTTCTACAAATCCAGTGGTAAAGCACACATTTGATGTAATTTAAGTCTAAGAAAATTGAAGTTGGTGTTGTTTTCAACTGTTCTATCTAGAAAACTACATAAGATAAGACTTATGGGAATTTACACATCCATAGATTTAAAATTCTGATTCCAACAGTATAAAAAACATATTTTTCAAAAGATGTGAATTGGTGCAGTTAATACCTCGCCTACAGAAATATTGTTAAATTTTTTAGCACTGTTTGCATAATTTTAATAAATTATTATAACTTTCACAATATACTTAAGCTCAATGAATAATTTTCCTGATGGTCTACAGTGTATTGCAAAACTAGTTCGATCCCATATGGATTGTAGCAAAACTCGTTTTTTTCTTTTGAAACTTCGTAAACTTCGTTGCAAAACTCTTAAGTTCTAAAATTAAATCAATTTTTTGTATAATTCAGTTGGTTTAAATTGTTTAACTGTTGAGTTATTAATCAAGAACGGCATAACACTTCAGAATCAAAATAGTTCAACTAATTTGGTCCATTTAATCGGGCGTTATAGGTTTTTTGCATTTTCCCATAATTCAAATAAAGTGCAACGAACGAGTTTTGCATCTCACCTACTCATATATGTAAATAACTACATATGTAAATTAAAGCTCAATGCGGCACATGTTAAAGTTCAAATACCGATTTCAAATTTGTATGGATTCTTTTTTTTATATATATTTAACCATTTAAAATGAACTTTATTAAAAAAAAAGAGTTTAAAGTCAAATAAGGACCAGTCTCATATATCATTACAGTCGGAGTCGTACTTAAAAAATTTGGTCGGATGGCGTCGGAGTTATCACTTTTTCTTGACGACTCCACAGCCCTGGTTTTAATAAAATAAATAAACCTGTGCACTTTTTTCTTTGTTATAAAAAGTTGTCGTTAAATCTTCATAAATGGCTTTATAATCATATTTCATCAGTCTTAAAATTTAATATTCATTTAAAATTTTTTTAATATTGTCACTGAAATGCTCAAAAAACTTTAAGATGTATAACTTTAAAAAAAAAATTAAACAAAAAACACGTGTATATTTATTTTTTGGATAAGTTTTCATTACATGTATGTATGTATGTATGTTCTTATGTATGTACATATGTACATACCCAACAGACCAAAACAGAGCAAAATATAAATGAGTTGTAGAATAAGCTTATCAGCAGAGATTTCTAACAACATGACAACTAATATGATTGCAAATGACTTATTCTCGCAATAGTTTTGTAAGTGTTTTTGAGAATGATGTCCCGTTATTTGACGCGTGCCTAAATTTTGTAACGGGTCCAGAGGCATAATTGGGCGATTTTTCTTCGAAAATGAGCATGGAGTGGCCGTTACAGTCAATGGCGATCGTTATCGGGCAATGTTGATCGAATTTTTGTTCACAAAAATTGAAGAGCAGGATATTGGCAACATTTGGTTTCAACAGGAAGGCGCTACGTGCCAAACAGCCGAAACTACAATCGATGTTTTGCGCCCTGTTTTTGAATATCGCATTATCAGCCGCAGAGCTGATGTCGTTTGGCCTCCTCGGTGCGATTTGACACCGTTGGACTATTATTTGTGGGGTGCCGTCAAAGATAAGTGTTACGCCGACAAGCCAGAGACAATTGACGCTTTAAAGGACAATATTCGTGAAGCCATTGCTGAAATACAGCTGCACACAATCGATAATGTGCTTAAAATTGGACCGATCTTGCAGGCTACTGAATGGCCAGCAGAGGCAGCCATTTGAATGAAATTATTTTCCATTATTAACCGGAAGGATTGTACTTTCAAATAAAAAAAGAAATTTGAGAAAATATTCAGTAGTTTTTTTTTTTAAGCATTTTAAAAAAAAAAGTCATTTGGCGGACTCTGTATTATTAGTTAAAGTTTTCAGTATTTTGTTCAGAGAGTGAAGTGTGTTAAAAAGTTTTAAACAGTGCAATAACAGTGTAATAAGTAAAAAAAAATTTATAAATGGGTATGCCATATAAATTTAAACAGAGTGTTCGTAAAGAATTTAATCTTATTATAGATTAGAAAAGTATTTTTCTGTAAGCTTATTCTATAGTTAGACTTCTAAGCTTACATCATATTATAGACAAGTAATATTATCGCAAGGGATCAGTTTTCATTGTTAAATAATTATTAACAAGCCTTTAATAATAGTTATCACAACACTTTTCTAAGCTTAAGGCTTATGTTAGTAAGCTTGCTACAAGATCTTTCTATATCGTGTTGGTTTGTTGGCTATTTATGGAGAATTCACAAGGTGCGCTATCAAATCATATTGTCATAATATCGCAAAATTAAACAATATGTAATTTAAAAAAATGATTGTTGTGTTTCAAACAAAAAAAAATTAAAATGAAGAAATTTAAATCATCTTGTTATTTTTTTAAGACATATGACTTTATGACTACCTTGTGAATACCCCAAATATGTAGTGCAATAAAATCGGAGATTTAAGTTTTAAACCTTTAAATTTCTTATAAAATTGTTTGCCAGATTAATCGTGTAGCACTGTGTGATAATAGCAAAGTTTATTCTTTCGTGTTTAAAGAGTTTTCGCTAGCAAAGTGTGTGTGTGTGTTTTTTTTTGACACTTCTTATGTACATATGTACATACACTTTTATACAATGCATTTAATAATTTTTGTTTACTCCATATTTTTATTTTATTTCTTCGATTCCTTCTCCTTTTTTCCTTATGCAATCAGGCCAGACAATATTCGTAGATCAATTCAATTTATACTACGTTTTCTGGTCGCCAGAGCTCAAGACTTTAAATTAATACACACTTAATTGCCCGCATGTATAGTGAACACAAACATATGTATGTACAATTTATAACAAATGGGATTTTTTTTACACAGTCAGCCAAATAAAGTAGACGTTGTGACTGACTGAATGACTGTATGACAGACAGGCTACGAGCAAGCAATTCGCAAAACAGATTCAACGAACTAAACCAACTACATCCATATGTCAGTATGTACATTAGGGTGGATCGTCACAATTTTTTTTTGTGAATTTCAATTACAAATAGCACTTAAACGTTGCATTTTATTCTCATGGGAAAAATAACGAAAAAAATTGGGACTTTAATCGCAGCATCAATATTTTGAAAAAATGAAAAAATCGATCAATTCGTGAAACTTCAGATGATTCAAGATTTAAGATTTTTTTTATAGTGGTTTTAAAGATTTGAATTTTGAATTTCTAACTTTTCGTCATATCTGAAATAAAATAAACATTTTCTTAACTAAAATGTGTTCAGTCGCTTAACCGGAATATAAAATTCATTTACTTTTCTATTCGCGAAAAATAAGCTTTTTTTCTTTTGTTTTTGTTTAGGGGCAAAATTTTCGAGAGGACGGTTCTACTGATAATAGTTTTACACTGTTTAAAAGATATCTCGATATTTTTCAGCAATTATAACAATTGTGATAATCCATGAAAAAAATTGTATTGAGTAACAGTCATTAAAAGTAAAAAAAAGTTAATTTTTAGACTTTTTTTCATTTCATATTATGCAAATTTGAAGAAAACAGACATACAAGTACATTTTTACATGTTAAAGAACGAAAAAGTACCAAAAAGATCCCTGTTATTGATTCTTACCCACACAGGACATTGAATGTTTAATTTTACTAGTGTTTGCCTGGTACTCGAAATTCGACCAAAATTATTTATGCAAAAATGTGTAAAGAAAATATTCATTTAAGTATATCAGCTCAATAATGAATAAAAATTCCCCGGGAGTTTTCTCCCCCTTTTGCCTGTGTAAATTCAATTGTAAAAATGGGAAAAGGAAAACAACTCCCGAGGAAATCGTGTTCATAATTGTTCGTTTTGAGCATTTGTTTTTATTTTTTTGGTCTTGGTATTTCGTTTTGTCGAGGTTCCAACCTTCGGCCTATATATTATCTTCCGCTTCAGTCCGGGAACTTTTAATTTAGTTTTGTAAGTTCAATTATATAAAAAAAAAATCAGAAAGTACCAATTGAAAATAAAAAGCGTACAAAAAATTCTCCTCTTATAGTTTCTCAATCTCTCTGGACTCTGAATGTTAAATTTTATGTTTCTAAGTTCAGTATTAATATAAATTCCAAAAGCACGAGTTAAAGAACGAAAAATTACCAATAAGATCCCTCTCACAGATTCTCATTTATTTAGGACCTTGCGGCGACGAGGAGGAGGAGGAGTCAACAGAACATCTCCTCTGTAATTGTCCGGGATTCGGAGAGCTGAGACTTGAAATGGTTGGTCGAAGGGCCTTGACTTGTCTCTCTGATGTTGATTTAAACAGGATCTACTCCTTTGTTGAATCGACCCGGTGGCTGCGTGGTAACACCAGCAGCCAGATAACACAGGACTTATGGGAGACGGTGTGACATGGTAGCACAACGGGAACTAATAAGTGGATCCACGTGAGCTGTGCTTCATCACGGCTGCCAATGGAACCTAACCTAACCAAGGACCTTGCATGTTGAATTTTGTGTTTCTAGTGGTAATACTAATGGCAATTCAAAAGGTACCAGTTGAACAAAAAAGTACCAAAAAGTTCCCTTTTATAGATTCTCACCCACTCAATATATTGCATGTTTAGTTCTTTGTTTCTAAGTCCAATATTAACAAGAATCTAAAAAGTACCAGTTGTAGAACGAAAAAGTACCAAAAAAATTCATGGTAAAACTTATGTTTCCAGTCGCAATATTAACTAAAATTCAAAAAGTACCAGTTGTAGAACAAAAAGTTACAACATTCTTCTTCTTATAAGTTCTCATTAGCTCAGGATCCTGCACCTATAATTTTATGTTTCTAAGTTCAATATTAAAGAAAATTCAAAAATTCCACATGCAGCACGGAAAAGTAAAAGAAAAAAAATTAATTTCCCGTCTATCCCCTTTTTCTCCCCCTTAAAGTATGAAAAATTGCAATATTGTAGTGGGATCCTATAATTTAATACGTATTTTTATGTAAATACGGAAGAAAAATGTTTTGTAAAAAAGTACCAAAAATAAATACGAATTTCGAAAAAGTACCAAGGTTGTATTTCTATTTTTTAGATTTTTTTTTTGGTAATACATATCTTCATTTTTATATTTATTGGTTTAAGGGATAGACGGGGTGGGGTGGCAAAACAAAGTAACAAAATACAGGTTTTCCCGTTTTCTCCCCAAAAGGGCCGAATTTGAAGGTTACCCGACATTTGTCCGCTTATTTTTTCAATGAACAACGATAAGTATTAAATGTTTTTTTATCTCTTTTACTTAAGGTGATATGAGATAAGCAAATTTACCTGTTTTTACCCTTTTTACCCCTCTGATTCTTATAAAATATATGTCTGTATATTGTGCACCTCTGTAAGTGCATAACTTTCAAATGGTGTATTTTTTGTTCGTCGGTAGACAAACAGACGAGGAAAGTGTTCTTAACTGTTTTACCTTTGCCGATTTATATATAAGACATGAAGAATATACATACTTAATACATTTTTATATAATAAAGCAAATTAAAAATAAAACTTATAAAATTACTCCACTTTCCAGCCCTAGTAGAGGGCTAAAAGATATCTTTGTGTGTCGGAAAATTTCAAAAATTTGTTGTATACCTACTTATTTTTAGGGTAGATGCAACATTCTGTAGGTCTTTGAAATTTACTAGATGACCTTTTTTCTTCATACACCGACGCTCCACCCTAATGTTCATGAACACAGTAAAATCTCCTTTAACAGGCACCTTCCTTAAGCGCTGTTGCCTGGTCCCGGCAGCGCTCCAAATAGAAAAAATTTAATTGATTTGAGACGACATCCTATTTGTATGAACACAAATCGGTGGTCTCTTCAATGTCCGCTTATCAGAGATTCCCCAGTATGTACCTACGCTTCATATGTACATACATAAATGCACATTTACCACTTACATACAGAAAAATATCGTAATAATGGTGGTAAGCAAGCCAATAGGCAGGCATCTAGTCAGACATTTAAACGTTTCGTCTTACAAGTAAAGTAAGTGAACAGGAGACGCAAACAACTAAGCACTTTTTGAAAGAACCCAGCTGTACTAATACCTTGACAAATTAACACAAATACATGCCGCATGAACGAGTGTTTGTACTAGAGAAATAATGTATATGCCAAGGATGGAAAACTGTGTTGTGGGATAAACAAATTTTTTGTTGTAAAAATAAGGTGGTTTTATACGACATGTATTTTGTTAAATGCATATGGGCATTTCCAGTGAAAAGTCTACTTTTTGTAACGTAACGCCAGCAAGTAAATAAAATTGTTTCTCAAAATATTTTATATGAATAATTTATATTTTGGTGTAAAACGCTACTAACTCTACATTTAGTAACAAAGGGGATCAACTTTGAACAATATGGGCCCAACATTTATTTGCTTGCTGGCGTTATGTTATAAAAAGTAAATTTTTCTCTGGAAATGCCTTTATGTAATTGCGCATGTCTGTCAAAATTAACAAATAAAGAATGTTTAAAATTTTTGCTTTCACACGTTAATTTTAGGTTTCTTCTGACATAACCTAAAATCGTTCACAACAGCAAGTTTTATACAGATTTATATTTCTATTCACTTTTAATTGTATTTCAGTTTATTAAAAATTTCGTTTTTTAAAGAAAATGTTTAAATAAATAAATTTTATTGTATGTATTTGCAACCACAAACAATGACTTGCAAAACAGCTTATGTCAGATGGTTTGCCAGTTCAAAATAGACACAAAAGAAGGTAAAAAAACTTAATAAAAATCCAGCTACTGCGATTATAACAGGATATTTTCTGGTTAGTATCCTTAAATAAGTATGAAATAATGATACAATCCTGAAAAAACAGTTTTGTAATCACAATAGTAGTTAGCTTTTTTTTCAGTTTCTTATCGCTCCTGAAAAATTGTTTAAGATTACGACAGGCACTTTTGCATTTAATATGACGATTTGTGTCCATACAGGCCCAACTATAATTGCAAGAGCTTGCTTAAGCTACTGTCAAAAATTATCGAACATTAAAAAAAAAAACAAAATCAAAAAACATTTGATTTCGTAGTGAATGTGCGATCAGTTTCGCATTTTGCTTAAGCAAATGACAGATTTATAATGTACCATGTTCACACGGACAGCAATATTCGTGTTTCGCTCACACATTCCTGTTTCGCGCTCCAAACATGATTGAAATCAGGGTTTAAAAAACTGCAGTCGAAACCAAAAACTGTCGGACACAAAACGAAAATGTGTGTGTGTACAGCTTTCGCTTTTTGAGTTGCTTTGATAGCGACTGTTTTGATTTAATGAATCAGAAGTCAAAACAACAGGTTTTTTTTGGCTATTGACAAATGAAGAAGTGGAAGAAATTGCAGTTTTTCTACTTTGACTGCAGTTTATTAAACACTGATTGAGTCAACATGTTTTGTCACACAAAATTTTGAGAGCGAAACAGGTCGTTTCATTTTGAAACATGCTGCGAAACAAGAAACATTTTCTATCATCTCCCGTTTTGATAACAATTATCGTTAGTTTATCTGAACTAGCTCTCAAAAAAGAATCAAAACAAAGAAAAAACCAAAATAAAAATTGATGTTAAATAAAATGAAGTGATAAATTTAAAACAATAATATTATTTAGGGCCATTATTACATCTTGCCAATAGTTAAAAGTCGGATTTTGTCGGACCGATAAATAGCTTTGCATTATAAAACCTTCATTTATTATGTTTTCATCTATTAAATATTATTATTATTGAAAATAACAGCAATAAAAAATGGAAGTTGTAATAATGCAAAGCTATTTATCGGTCCAACAAAATCCGACTTTTAACTATTGGCAAGTTGTAATAATGCCCTTAAAGTATTAAATAATATATTTTTAACTTTTAATTACTTTTTTATCTGTGACCTTCTGCTAGAAAAGGGATCTAGTGTTTCAAAAAAGGGGTTTGGACTTAAGTGGTTTATATCGTCGTGTGAACATAGCATAAGACTTAACAAAATATTTTCTTATGTTCAATATAGTTTGACACAAACGATTTACTTTTATTCGCACAGTTGCTAAAGCCAGGTTATGGGAATCATGTTTGCGCCTTACAATGAAAATTTGGTTTTGCAGCTATTAGATAATACTTCCATCCCTGGCATACACTAGATTACAATAACTCGCACATATGTACATATGTGTTTCACAGAGCAAACCAATAAAAAAAATTAAATTAAATGTTGATTACAACACGAATATAATGCAAAAAAAACAACTACGACACAACATCAACAAAAACAACTCGATTCCAACACGAAAATTTACTTAGGAGAGCAACAAAGACTTGTTTTTTTTTTATTTTATAAAAATATTATTTATGGTTGTTTTTATTAAAAAATGAAAAAAAAATTTATAAGAGAGAATGCAAAAAAAACTAACTGAGCGATGCCAGAGTAGCGTTATATTTGTACATTTTCTTTAAAAATTGACTGCCTGCTCATCGACTTTAAACGAAAATTTCGTTCGATATCGATGAACAGGCCAAACATTAATTTTAAGTTGAAATTTAAGGAATTCCATGTGCATTTAGACAAATGCTCTGTTTGGTGTTCGTTGGTGAAGTAATCGGTCAGATGATGATAAACAGAAGCGGACTTCATATGGGATGAGTATGTTCTGCTTAAAGTAAAACATTTCAAGGCCAACCCGCTATACCTCAGAGAAATCCTGTAAAAGGTGATAGCCAAACATAATTATCTGGCACGAATCGAACCCGCAACCCCGGGGCTGATAGACTAGTTCACTACTAGCTTGCCTACCGGCCCACTTAGAACAGATGAGACAGACAACTTTAAATTAATCTAGATATACACCCATGTCACAGAGTACAATTCCGTTCGGAATTGCGTGCAGAACCATATTTTTTTATTGATAAAAAGTCGATTTTGATACTTGTTCGCCTTTCAGATAAAAAAAACTCCCATTCCGTTCGTGAAAACAAAAATGGTTTCATTCTGAAAAATTGTTTCGTCTTTTTCTGAAGCACCAAAATACGGAATAAATCCTGAACGAAATTGTACTCCGTGTCATAGCTGTATATTTAGATAAATAAAAAGTTGTCTGTCTCTATCAGCCCCGGGGTTGCGGGTTCGATTCCTGCCAGAGACTCTGGTTTCTTTCCTGCAGACAAGCGTAGAGCTTCGCGGGATTAGCTTAGGGGAAAAAAAGTTCTTTGTTAATTAAAGGAAGACCGAGTCGGTTAGTGTGTCTATCGAACATCCAGTGACCCGTTAACACATGTATTGATCATGAGACGTCTTTTCGGTTGTAGTTTAAAAAATGCATAGATTGTCTTTTGTAGAATGTGCGCCACGTTTTCCTTATTAGTCCTGCAGCTATTTAGTTTGATTGTCTATCCCAGTGGGACTGCAACTGGTACATCTTGGGAAATATCCAAGGCAGATCTAGTTTTATCTAGCTTGTCCCTCTATGTGAAGGCACCCATATTAATTTAATATTAGATAGACGATTCATTCTGGATTGTACTTTCTTATAACGGTTAACGAGAATGGACGTTGTCTAATGTGATTTGAGTCACGCGAGTGCAGTCTGACCATCATTCCAATTTTGCCGCGAATATTTCTATGATGATAAAGGGATCTGCAAGATTCTCTAATTGCCATTCAAAAACATACCAAATTCAGGGCTGTGCAGTATTTGAAATACAAATACGTATTTTGTATTTGTATTTTAAATACATGACGTGAAAGTATGTTGTATTTAAAATACATATGCAGTAAGTATTTTGTATTTTAAATACATAAAAAATGGGAGTATTTTGTATTTTAAAAGCATACACCCCCATCGTGAATAACAAGTGGAATTTTTGTTTCCATGAAATTTTTATTCCCCTCGAAGGGAAAAAAGCAATCGTGAATCTCATGTGAAAAATTGTTCACGCTATCAGTTCCAGTGAATGTAAAAAAGTAGAAAGATTAAAATAAAATTTAAAAATCAATGAAATTTTTGTTCAAAAGTAAAGAAAATTCAAAATAATAAAGCAAAATATTTAGTATTGAAGGGATAGTTTGATTACAACGTTAGTTTTTTGCACTTTTAAAATTTTATGTAGTCAAATATTTTCTAAAATTCTGCCACCACGTCTTTCGAAAGCTTCACAAATCCGCAGGCAATCGACCTGTTGTTATACATTGTGTTGACCAATATATCGGATTGTGGCATATTAACGGATCTAGCCCTTAATATTCGATTCATAGATGGAACAACTATGTACTTACATACATGTTCTGTTCTCTACCAAAAATAAAGTGAGAAAGTGAAATTTTTCCCGTGAACATTTTTTTAACGTTATTATTCTCATTTGAATTACGTTTTTTTCATGGGAGTTTTTCATGATCGTAAATATGTGAAAAGGGGAGCGGCTTCATCCGGCCGTACTTTTTCGAAAATGAGGTCGGCCAAGCAGTTACCATGAATGGTGTTTCTTATCGCGCGAAGATTACGCACTTCTTGCGGCCAGAAATTAAGGATATGGACCTGGACGATATGTGGTACGAACAGGATCGTGCCACTTGCCATACAGCCAACGAAACAATCACCCTTATTGGCGAATTTAAAATACGCCTGCGGCTGTTTGGTAATAGATTAATGGAAATAAGTTCACGTATTCTTAAATCTATTACTAAACAGTCGTAGGCGTATTTTAAATTCGACAACCACGATAAGGGTGAATGGCTATTTTGCGCGAGAAATTCAATGGACGTGTTATCTCACGTCGTGGCCCTGTTAATTGGCCACCACGAACTTGAGATTTGACACCGTTAGACTTCTTTCTTTGGGGATATTTAAAAGAAGAAAGTGTACTTCTATAAGCCAAGAACCATTCAATATCCAAGAGCTAAAGGATGAGATAAATCCACATAAAACCTCAATTATGTCTCAGAGTCATTGAAAATATGGACCATCGGATAGAGGTGTGCCACCGCAACCGTGACGAGCATTTGGCTGATATTTTGCTTCACATATCATAATAAAAAACATTAAGATAATTCTCTGAAAACTTTTAGTTTTATTTACAATTAACATCTTGCGTTTTGGTTGGACCACCCTTTATGACATAAATCGAGCTCTTTTTATAAATTGAAGATATACGAAGATATTTTTAAGCTGGTTATTTAAGATTTCCATGTAAGTCTCTTACCAGACTTGCAATTTTTGATGCAGCTATTCTTGAGTTTACATATGAGAAGATTTGAAAGGGGTACACAGTTTTGTGTGTTCTGCAGTTCTGTTTTAGTTTGTTTTTCTAACCTTTAAATTTGAAGCAGCGTTGTCAGTTTTGGAAATTTTTCCCGAAATAGGGTAGTTTTTTGTAATAGGGGAAAAAAATTTCTTAAAAATCGCCGGTGGATTTTTCGGGGAAAGAGAACTTTTTTCATTATTAATACGATTTCCGTATGACGTGCTAAATTCCCAGTTTTTCATATTTGATAAATACACTGAAATTTATTGTTGAGGGAAGGCTAGCTTCTTTTTTCGTTGGCGATTTTTGGGGATAATATATGTATGTACCTATCATAAATGCCATTTGTGCAATGGCAAGACCGATTTGTTCAAGATGTGGGTACAAATTTAAGTATTTTTTACGATTTCAGAGTATAAAAAGTGGCAAATTGGGGATAAGGTATAACATAAAACTGAGAGCCCTGACTTGAAGTTGGTTGTGTGTAGGTGTTTTTGTATTTATATATAAAATATAAAAATTAAGACAGGAAAGACGAGACGGCATAAAAATGCAAAATTGCAAAGATAGAATACGAACACTAATACACATTTAAAGCAAAATTTTAAAAAATTGCAGCAACACAAATTGCAAATCTACAGTGAGCGTCAAAATAAAATAAACAGCTTGTTTTACAATATAAAAAGTGTTATTTTAGTAAAAATGAATTTAAATTTTTAGAAGTTTATTATCATTTACAAAACTTTGGACAATGTTATTACAATATAAAATTAAAAATTTGAAATACTTTAAAAACGACAAAAACAGTGCCATAAAAAACAAATTTACTCCCTTTTTAAGAACTATTCTAAAAAGAGATTATTATTATTATATAAATCTGGCAACATTTTTTTCAAACTCAAATGATTGGAAAAAACCCCAAAGTGGTTGAACAACAAGTGATCGAACGACTTTAAATACAATACAAAATAATAAATGAAAAAAAACCAGCAACAGCAAAAATACATCAATACAAACAAAGCCATAACGGCGATAATAACAATTCTTGTTGTAGTATGTTTATTTTATATTGTTTTTTTTTAAAAATTTTTTTTTTTTTTATTTAACTTTGTATTTAATAGGAAAAAAGACAAAGTCAGCAAACAACGTATGAATAGTTTGTAGTTAATCATTCATTCCCTGGCTTTATTCTGGGTCTTTATTTTTTCCGCTCACGTTATTGTTGACAATGGAGACAGAAATCGAGAATGAGAGAATGAAGCCTGAGACGCCGCTTAATAACACTGTGACTTGTGCTTAAAATAGCAACAACAAAAACGAATAAAGAAACAAAAAATATTAAATGGTTTGAAAGAATAAAATAAATTAAAAAAAAAAAATTAAATATGTACAAAATGAAGTAAATAAAAAAAATTTACTGCAGCAGCAGCAAAAAGAAGGCACTTACTGAATGTTTGTTTTAGTTTTGTTATCGCCATGGCAGGAAATGGAATTTATATTTAATTTTTTTCTTTCTGAAAACTAGAGAGTTTTGATGAAATGGCAATAAATTAATACAAAAAACATCAAAGTTTACATAAATACTCGTTGAAACAAAAGCCAATAATGGCAACAAGAAATGCAGAAGAATAGCAAATTTACAACACTCAATATTTACATGTACAGTGTCGAACAAAACTATTTGCACAAATTTCATATTTAGATAAATCCGCTCATTAGACATATTTAAGGTATAATTTTTAATAAAAACTGGGTTTTTTAAATATTTTAATACAGTAATGCATTAATTGTGCTAGAATAAAGCGAAGATCAGCTGTTTAAAACGCCCCATGCCGAGTAAATTGGTTATCCCGAAAATAAAGCATACAGGCGTACCTAAACAAAGTTGTCAAATATTGGCATGCCCATACAATTTGTATTTCTTGGTACAGACAGTGCAATCTTCATTTTTAATGAAATCTAGAATGAATGAAAATGAATTTAATTTGCTAGATTGCGTAAATGCATTGCATAGTGTGTACTTAGCATATGAAGCATCCCTAAATAGCGCGGCGTCAATGCTTTGCGATTGGAAAATACGATTTTGACAGCGCGTTTAATAGTGAATTTGGACGCTATTATTAATAAATAATGGCAATTTATCTATTTTTCAATCTAGCGTATTTTTTATTGCTTTAATGTAGGTTTTATTAAACAAGAAAGTTAACACTACTTTTCGTGATACAACGTTGACCCCTTTATTTAGGCATGGCATATCAGCGTAAAAGCTAAGCGGAAGAAAACGTTCTGCCAAGTAATAATATTATATTTTTTTACCAAAAATTAGAGATTTCGATTAATCAAAGATCTAGATTAATCAAAACTATGATGAACCAATTACTCGATTAATTAGAAATTTAATTATTTAAATTCTTGATTCATTTAAATCATGATTAATCGATGAATCAGAAATTCAACAAAATTGAACTCTGAAAATTTATTTTCTTATTTTATAGAAGTTTTTATATTTTTTGCATTCAGTTTTTAATTATTATTAGCACAATGTTAAGATCCGACTAGCGGCGCAATGTTCCAATGTTTGTCGTATTTCATGTGCCGATAGTGTGAAAAAATGTGACAATCTGTGCCGAAATTGGGCTGACTGTGTGTGCACAATCAAAATTAACCTTTTTGGTTCGGCTACTTGTGAACACTCTTTTGAACAATGTTATTTAATCAAATTGTTAAATATGCACCCATTTTAATCGGCCCCTTGTGCGCCTATCACAGTCAACACTCAGCACCGATACAAGGGGTGGCAAAACGAAATTTTGAAATTGCACCAACTGGATACTAAAATTTTATTTTTTGCAAAAATACATTTTGTTGGCTTAAAATGCAAACCTGCTATTTCCACTATTTAAGTAAATTGAGATTTTGATTCCGTGTGGTAGAGAAAGAAACGCATGAAGTTTTTCTTCAATTTGAGTTTTGGAGTGTGTACAACCAACTATATTTTAGGTTTTCCTTTCAAGCTGCAAATATAAAACAAAAGTTTTTTGTCTCTCCTGTAAAAGGTTTGCATATTAAGCCAACGATTTGTTTTATCTAATATTCATATAAATAAATATGTATATTAAAACTTTAAATACAGTCAAATCCCGATAATTCGTACCCCGATAAATCGTAATTCCCGATAATTCGTAATAAACTGTCAGTTCCTTGAAATAATCTCGTTAATTCGTAAAATGTCCATACGTTTTGGTCCCCTCGCTAATTCGTAATTTTTTTTTCAAATAAAATCTTCTTTGCCTCTTTTAAATCGTAATTGTTTGCTAACACTACCACTTAAAATTCGTAATAAAAACAACTGAAACGTGGAAAGAACTATTTTTTGTTTACCGATATTTTTTGCGTGGACTTTTGTTTTTGTTTGTGTGTGTTTATTTTCTCAAGATCAGTTTGTTACATGAATAATTTGTGTAACTATATTTTATTTTTAACAACTTTTTTTTTGTGTTCTTTATCGTTTTAGTAAATAAATTGAAAACCCCCGTTAATTCCTATTAATTTTATTTTAACCCCGTTAAATCGAAACCCCGCTTAATCGAAAACCCCTATAATTCGTAAGAAATGGCCGGTCCCTTGCGATTGCGAATTATCGGGATTCTACTGTAGTACATTTGTACTGCTGCTCAAAAGAAAAAAAGTCGCTTTTACCCAAACCTTGCAGTGTACCGATGTTGCCATCCCTGGTTTGTAAACATCTGTTAAAAAAAAACGATTATACATACAGTCAGCCTCAAAAGAAAGTGTACACCGAACAGTTCAACATTTATAAGTCCGTAGATGTTAAAAGGGGGAGAGTACAAAAAATCTGTTTTTATGTTTTTGAAGTGTATTCAGTACTTGTTTATTTTAATAAAAAAAAATTTGTCATTTATTTCTTCTTCATGTTCAAATTAACATTAATCTCAGAAAATGCCTTATTTTACGCGTCAAGAAAAAGTGTACAATCTCATATTATTTCCATGTTCCTGCGTCATGAAGGTAATTTGACCCCTAGTTTTTGGTTTTTTTCTTCTTACAATCATATAACGGATGTTTAATTATCTTTTCTATCTGTACTGGTCAATTCAAGGTCGTGTTAACTTTAGTTTGTAAATAATAGTTAACATGGGTAAGCAGACTACAGTAGAAACTCGTAATTTAGTAGTAAAATTGGCATCTGAAGGCAAATCTTTGAGAGAAATTGACAGTACTATTGGCAGATGTCGTAATAATGTGAAAAAAATTATAAGGTAAGTACAAAAATGTGAAAAATTTTAAAGAACTTCCACCCTCTAGCAGACCTAAAACTTTTTCCGACGTGGAGAAGAGGACAAAAGTGCGAAGAGTAAAGGCTAATCCATGGCGCAATACAGTAAAAATAGCAGAGGAACGAGCAATAACATTAGGAGCAAGTGTTAGCGACAGTACTGTTCGCCAAGCACTACATGATCATGGGATATATCGTAGTGTTCACAGAAAAAAGCCACTTGTATATGTAAAATTCAAAAAAATCGTCTGGAATATGCGAAAAAGCAACACAACAAAAATATTTTTTCTTTATGGGCCAAAAAATATTTATTTATCTTTGTTTTTATGCGTTTTCGCATATTCCAGACGATTTTTTTGAATTTTACATATACAAGTGGCTTTTTTCTGTGAACACTACGATATATCCCATGATCATGTAGTGCTTGGCGAACAGTACTGTCGCTAACACTTGCTCCTAATGTTATTGCTCGTTCCTCTGTTATTTTTACTGTATTGCGCCATGGATTAGCCTTTACTCTTCGCACTTTTGTCCTCTTCTCCACGTCGGAAAAAGTTTTAGGTCTGCTAGAGGGTGGAAGTTCTTTAAAATTTTTCACATTTTTGTACTTACCTTATAATTTTTTTCACATTATTACGACATCTGCCAATAGTACTGTCAATTTCTCTCAAAGATTTGCCTTCAGATGCCAATTTTACCACTAAATTACGAGTTTCTACTGTAGTCTGCTTACCCATGTTAACTATTATTTACAAACTAAAGTTAACACGACCTTGAATTGACCAGTACAGATAGAAAAGATAATTAAACATCCGTTATATGATTGTAAGAAGAAAAAAACCAAAAACTAGGGGTCAAATTACCTTTATGACGCAGGAACATGGAAATAATATGAGATTGTACACTTTTTCTTGACGCGTAAAATAAGGCATTTTCTGAGATTAATGTTAATTTGAACATGAAGAAGAAATAAATGACAAATTTTTTTTTATTAAAATAAACAAGTACTGAATACACTTCAAAAACATAAAAACAGATTTTTTGTACTCTCCCCCTTTTAACATCTACGGACTTATAAATGTTGAACTGTTCGGTGTACACTTTCTTTTGAGGCTGACTGTACATAAAAAAGAAAATGCTAAGACAAGTTGTACCCAAATTTTCGTTTCTTGTTCGACAGTTTTTGGTTTCGACTGCAGTTTTTGAAACCCAGTTTTTTACACCTTTTTCGGTTTTTTTTTATTTATCATATTATTTATCAAACAAAAATATTTAACTTTTTTTAAAACGTGTTGGACTCACAACTCCCTTTTTTTAACAGCATGAAATATGTGCTAACACATTTGTCCTTCACTGTATCAGTGGAAAATTTATAATTTAATCAAGAGTGAAAAATTGAAACTGAAATATATTAACAACCTAATAATTTTCTATAGAATTGTTTAATAATTAAAACAATGTGAAATTATTTCATTTAATTAGAATTAACTGTATAAATATATATTTTTTGCTTATTAAAAAAAAAAGTAAACATGGCCCACAATAATGCAGGGTTGCCAAAAACCCAAACCCAACAAATCTTTAATGGGTTTTAATGTGTTTCATTGTGTTTAGTTTGGCATTATTGGGTTTTATGGTTTTTTGTCTAATGTTCTAATAACACAGTGCAACAAAATTCTGGTCATCGCCGCCAGCCTCAATTGTATGGCGATTTATTGCTTAGAATATATTAACTCTCTAACACTCATTTTAAGGGGTAATTTTTGTCCTTTTTATTAACTTCCCCACAAAAGTTTACTTAAACGGCACTTTAGAGGGTTAAAATGCTCTACGAAATTTTCTGCATAAAATTTTACTAGGGGTCTTCTAAGACCAAAACATCGTGCATTGTATGTAAAATGGGTTTTTTGAAAAATATAAAAATTTCAAGGCCCGGAATTTTAAAAATCCGTTTTACATACAATGCACGATGTTTTTGGTCTTAGAAGACCCCTAGTAAAATTTGATGCAGAGAATATTTATCGAACATTTTAACCCTCTAAAGTGCCGTTTTAGTATATTTTTGAGTGGATGTTGAAAATTGATCGTTAGAGGGTTAATATATTCTAAGAAATGAATCGCCATACAATCCTGCTGAAGACATCGGAAATAGTCCTTTAAGCTCAGAAGTAAATTTGAATATATTTTTTGAGTTGTACCAAACGCCTTCCAAAAAATTCAAAAATTTCAATACCCGAAATTTCGAAAATACAATGCACGATGTTTTGGTCTTAGAATACCCCTAGTGAAATTTGATGCAGAAAATATTTATCGAACATTTTAACCCTCTAAAGTGCCGAAAGTGAAAAAAATGTAAAAATTACCCCTTAAAATGAGTGTTAGAGGATTAATATATTCTAAGAAAAGAAACGCCATACAATTCTACTGAAGATATCTGAACAAGTATTTTAGCTCAGAAGTACATTTAGTATATTTTTCTGAATTATACCAAGCGCCTTTTCAAAAAATTCAAAAACATTAGACGCCGATATTTCGGAGACCCGAGCTAACTTTTCAAAACCCTTTGGCAGATTCGCTCTTCCAAGCAGTGTTGCCAATACTTGGTGACCAAAAATGGTTAAATTTACAGGAAAAAATTTCTAAAAAATGGCTAAAATGCAATAACAAAACCGATATTATTCATATAAAAATGTTTACAATAAAATTGTTTGTTGAGATCAACTTGTTACATAAGAATAAACGTAAATTAACATTTTAGCATTTAAAAAATTGAATCAGCGATAAATTCGATGTAGTTATTGTTTATCTCGTAGGAATTGTTCGCGCCTTTTAGTTTTAAAAATGTATTTTGAAGGTAAATCATAATCATGACAACATTTACCAAACCTTTGGAGTCCAAAACTACAATAAAAAACGAGTAAGAAAGTATAATTTTATAAAATTATCTCCAAAATGGCGACAGCCTGCCAGCCAGATGTTTCATTATAATCGTTTATAGCGATTCACAACATTTGTTAAAGTGGCGATTTAAATTAAATGCGTTTTAATTGTTAACATTTTCGATTTTACTTTTAGCAATTTTATTAATTTTTATAAGAAAATAAAAACGGCATTAACATTTTAATGGCTAATCAAGTCGAAAAATTTCTTAAAAAAAATGGCTAATAGCTAAACTAATTTTTAATGGCTAAACAAGCTGAAAAATGGCTAAATTGGCAACACAGGTTGCAAGTATTGAGGCTAGTTTTTTTTTTTTTGTTGCACAGTGTAATTGGTCCAAGCAATCCAGCTCATTACTTGGTGAAAATTCTGCATCCCAAATATGTATGCAAACTTATTAGTGAAGATAACAAAAGAGTGCAGAAGAATGGTGGTATTAAAAGCACCCCCTCATTTTTTGCACACATTTTGGCATTTAATTTTAAAGATGCAGAATATTTTTCAAAATAACAGTATTTTTTTTTTTTTTTTTTTTTTTTTCATTACAAAAAAGAAAATATGGAAAATTCCACTTATCAAATTTAATAACCAATGGTGGAAAAAATAAAAGCCTTAAATTAAACCAGCAAACTTTTACGATTTATTTTCACTTCAGTTATGAATTGTCCTGCCATTTCAACTTCAATAGAAAAAAAATTTCGTCTTAGATTGAAAAAAGCATTAGCACGTGTAAAAATTTACCAGAGTGGTAAATGATTTAAAATTACTTCTTATGTACGTGTTTTTGCTTTTATTTGAATTAATTTTTTCATAATTTTCTTGTAATTTTCTATGCACATAAGTATTTATGGGTATTTCCACAGGAAAGTCTACATTTTGTCACGTTACGTTACGTTACGTGTATATGTATATTATATAATTTTTTTTTTGTATTTTGGTGTAAAGCGCAAAATACAAGGCTAACTTCTTGGTGGCGTAACGTAACACTTCTATGGAAGTGCCCATATATGATTTTAACTTCAAATACGGCCATTTCAAAATCAAATTCAGGTTTTTTAAAAACAAACTTGAGAGTTTTCGAAATCATATTCAGCATTTTTCAAATCAAATCAGCTTTTTTTTTTAATCAAATTAATTTTTAAAAGCCTGCTTTTTATTTTAAAAATGTCGGAATAAAGCTTCGTTCACAATCCCAGAAACATTTTTCCTTGGTGTTCACAATAGAGCAACAATTTGTTATGCATTTATTATTATTTTTTACAATATTATCAGGGGTGTGCTGGAAATCGCAAACGCAAGAATTTGGAAGTCGTTTTTAATAAACTTTAAACCTAATTCTTATAATTTTTTGTTTAAAATCCTGTTTAATAGGGAAATATTTGTTCAAAAACGACTTTTAAAATTCTTGCGTTTTACGTTTGCGATTTCCAGCACATTCCTGTATGTTAAAATTTTCATTAAAAACTAAGTAAAATTATTTTAAACCAGTGTTCGAAAATAAACAGTACATTATTCAGCGTTCGGCTCACACACCCAAGAACGATATCTATTTTGTTAGTGATTGTGTAGACGAACACAACCCTTAATACCGTTCGTAACCATTTTCAAGAGAGAACCAAACATTATATAATGTTCTGTTCTTCGTTAAAAAACTGAACAATTGTAGCGATAATGTAGGCAAACATTATATTGTTTGTATTGTTGTTTGTGTAAAATTAATTGGCTGGCTTTTTGTTTTTGTAAAAAATTTTTGGTTTTTTTACCAGCCAAAAGGGACGAACATTAATAAGCCGAGCCGAACCCAATGAAGTTTGCGGATTTAAAAAAAAACCGAACGGAATTAAATGTTCTCATCTTTTGTTTGATACAAACAGTATTATTTTTGTGTTCGAAAGATGACGAACGGGGAAACGTTATTTTTTTAATGATTTTCTACACAAACACTATAAGCGTTTGTGTTTTCCACAAATCTAACGAACCGAACACCAAGAAACGATATTAAGTGTTTATTTTCGAACACTGTTTTAAACGTCAGAAACAATTTCATACAAATTGTTGCTGAAGTTCTATAGTTGACTCAACTTAAGTTACACTTTTAAAAAAATTTTAGTTACATTTTTGTTCTAAAAATTAAAGGAAAATATATGAAATACTTTGGGAAGAAAAAACGAAATTGTTTCTCTGATTGTGAACAAAGCTTTTATTTGAAAACAAGGTAAATTTGTTTTTTAACAACATAAATTTGATTTGGAAAATGGCGAATTTAAAGTTAAAAATCAGTATGTATGTAGTACACTATATATGTTTAAATTAATAATAGAGATA
Organism: Pollenia labialis; assembly: GCA_949318255.1. NCBI lineage: Eukaryota > Metazoa > Arthropoda > Insecta > Diptera > Polleniidae > Pollenia > Pollenia labialis. The sequence continues at coordinate 23,911,091 of OX439142.1, read as the reverse complement.
ATAATTTTCTTTTATTTTTCGGAAAGAAAAACGAAAAAATGTATACCATCATTGTTTAAATCAGTGCTCGAAAATAAACAGAACACACCCAGGAACGATACATATTTTTTAGTGTTTGTAAAATACCGTTCGTAACTGATTTAAAGAAAGTAACGAACATTATATAGTGTTCTGTTCGTCATTATAAAACAGAACGATTGTAGCGATAGATACTAAAGACAAGCATTATATTTTAATATTCTATAGTTATTTTGTTTACATTGATGAAGAAATGAACAAACAAAAAATTTTAGCAACGACCAGTGTTGCCATAACTAATTGATGAGAATATGCCAAAACTTTATAAAAATATGCTCAAATCTACTAAATCGTAAAATAAAGAAAATATGCTTAAAACCTGCTAAGATTAAAACAAAAATTTTTTAACATTTAAAATTTTCTAAATTTGAGCAAACCGGTAGGAGATGTGGAATCACCAGTGCATGCTCGTACAGCTCGTACTGCAGAAAATATTGGCTGAAGAGCCGTCCACCTCAACTCGTCGCATTTACTCGCTAACAAGGTGCAATTGACTCAAGATCTAAAGCCTCTTGACTATTCCAACCGTCGTCAATGGTCAGAATGGTGGCAAGAAATGGCAACAGTGGATGTTAAATTTTCGAAGAAAATCATCTTCACATTTTCACCTTGAATAAGCAGAATTGCCGCATTTGGGCGAATGATAATCCAAAAGTGATTGTCGAAAAACCAATGCACCCACAAAGAGTGACTGTTTGGTGCGGCTTATGTGCTGGCGGCATCATCGGTAAGGCAGTTACTGTGAATGGTGTTCGCTATCGTGACATGATAACGAACTTTTTATGGCCCGAATTGGAAGATATGGATGTGGACGATATGTGGTTTCAACATGACGGTGCCACTTGCACACAGCGAAACATTGGCGCTTTTGCGCGACAAATTCAATGGCCGTGTTATCTCACGTGGTGGCGATGTCAATTGGCCACCAAGATCATGTGATTTGACACCGATGGACTTCTTTCTTTGGGGTTGTTTGAAAGAAAAGCTAAAGGATGAGATAATTCGGCACATTAAGAACCTCAATTATGCCTCAGCGTCTTCAAAAATTTGCACCATCGGATGAAGGTGTGCCGCCGAGGTCGCGGCGTCCGTTTGGCCATTATTTTGTTCGATACATAATTAAACCATACCAAGATTATCATAATTAAAAGAAATGGCAATAATTTCCTAAATAATTTGTGTTTTATTCAAAATCAATATCGGCCCATAAAATGTAACCACCCTTTATTTCTTTAAACATAAAAATAAAATAAAGTACCATATTAATAATGCGAAGAACGAAGAAGTAGTTATAATTTAAATATGAATTCTTTTTAAATATGTATAGTAAGTCTGTTTGATACAAAATTTGCTAAAAAAAAAAATATGCTAAAAAAAATCTGATTTTTGACAAGGAAATACGCTAAAAAGCAGATAGTCAATCTGCTAAATCCAGTAGCAAATATGCCAATAGCTTGTGCGTGTACTAATGAACGAACACTACTGATCTGAACCGAACACAATGAAGTTTGTGGTTAAAAAAAACGAAACCGAACGGAATTAAATGTTCTCATCCTTTTGTTGAGTTGGATAAGAACAGTATTATTTTTGTTCTTGAAGATTACAAACAGGGAAACGTTATTTTTTTAATGAATAATGACACAAACACTTAGGCCCATAGCAAACGGTAAAACGCAACTGCAACGAAACCCTTTAGAAATCATTGTTTTGAAACTAGTTTCAATCGTTTTGCACACACCCTGCAACCTAAATTGACCAAAATGTAATGAAATTATCACAATCATTTCGATTTTCTTTGAGAAGAGATGAAAAGCCGGTTTCAATGCAACTGATTTCCAATGCATTTTAAGCCGGTCTCAAAATGGTCGCGTCATGTGTGGTCCCTCAAGGGACTCTATGTCATAAACTCAAATGAAACTCGAAAATAACGTAATTTTCAGTTACGTTTCACCGTCTGTTCTGGGCCTAAGGAGCGATATTTAATGTTTTTTTTGTCGAGCACTGGTTTAAATGAATACATATAAAGAAAATATCCATTTGGGTTTTTTTAAACAAAATACCTACCCATTAAAACACGGGTGGGTTTTTTTGGGTTACCCAGTGGGCAGCCCTCAACATATACAATATTTTTTTACAAAATTGGACGAAAATGTCTCAAGTTATACAAAAATCTGTGGAGCACTCTCTTCAAATCTCAAGTTTTGCTTAATTCAGGATATTTCAGTTTATTGTGAATAATATTCACATTTATCCAACGATTTTCTTGAAATAAACTTTGTTTTATTTGCAAATATACCCAATTTTAAGAAAATTTTATAAAAATATTAGGCTTTTTCCATATTAATTTTTTTTTCAAGTTTTTAACAAATAAAAATTTTAAAATTTTGAACAAAGAAAATGTATTTTTTATTATTGCGGTCTGCATCACAGTACTTTGTGCATTATCACAATACCTCCTCTCCACTATTGTGATCTGGGTATACAAATTTCAAAATTCAAAATTTAAAAAAGTTTATTTAAAATTTATATTAAAGCCATACCTAAACACAGTAAATAAAAGGCAATAAATATATGTATGTACATATATCATTATTAGCAGGGAAACCAGAAATATGCTTTAAAACGCGTTTTATGCGCATTAAATATGCAGTAAAAACTTGAAAATATGCCCTGAAAATTGTTAAAAAATATGGGCCAAAAATATCAAAAATTGCTCATTTGAAAATAAATTTCCAACAATTTAATAAAAAGACAAATTAAAGGCCATACACCAGAGTATTCACTAACGAATTTTACCCTATTTGGAAACTTTGGCTCACAAAACCAACGTTGTGTTTTGAGGTTAAAATGAATATCAGAGATGTTTGTGCCGAATATTATCTAGACACAAAAAGTTTAACTTGGAAAGAAGTTTTTACGGGGATTACAAAAATTATAGGCCGATTTTCACCATTTACATAGAATCCGTCCTTATTTGATCAAATTATCCACAAAAATGTAACTTTAAGATTGTTCTAGATTTCTATGTTTTATACACATCGCTAAAAATCGTTTATAATTGCTTTTTCCTTAATTTTTTCTTATATGAATGAAGTATGTATGTATGTATATAAAATCTGAAAGTTTATAATAACATTTATCGTTAATGACAACCTGCTTTGCCATAAAATTTTAGAGTAAAAATTAAATGAAGATGGCTAAATTGAAGCAACACGTTGGGTTAACAGTTACTTAAAACAGAAAAGCCATATGTTGACCAGCATTTCGAAAAAAAATATACTTTTTGCTGCTTAAGCTCTGTGAACATGTATTAAAATAAGAATTTAAAAGGTAAAATATGCCTTAAAAAGGCAAAATATCACTTAAAAAGGAAAAATATGCCCAACAAATTTAAAAAATGCCTTTTTTTACCAAATTATGTAAACAAAAATGTCGCAAACAGTAAAATATGCAAAAATATGCACTAACAAATCGATGCCAAAATTCATAAAAAGCTCTAAAACGGATAAATATGTTGTGTGCGCCTTCATTGCTCGCACAAGGAAAAACATGCAATTGCATATTTATGGTTTCCCTGATTATTAGTATTCATGCATATTTTATTTTTAGTTAATAATTTTAGCTGACCTTTTGTTAAATAAAAGTCACATTTTTTTTTTGCTCTTTCGTATCAATTCATACATAAAAAAACGAAATAAAAAACCAACCAAGCAACAATCATGCAACAAACCAGCCAACCCAACCAACCAACCAACCAACCATCCATCCAACAAACAAATAAAAGTTTAAAAAAACTCCACTCAACTTATCTAACAAAAAAAAATGCAACAAAAATATATGAATACAAAATACGAGTAGACAGATAAAAAGATGTCTTCATCATATCCGCATGTAAAGAAATACATACAGAAAAAAGTAGTTGAAGTTTACAGAAACTTTTGCCTGGTTATTATTGTATGTATATGTATGTATGTATGTACCTATGTATATTTACAAAAACAAAAAACAGAAAAAATGTTGAAAGTAAAATGGTCCAATGGGTCAGCCAGCAACAGTCAGTCGTTTGTATTACGTAAAAAGAAATAAAATTAAATTAAATAAAATAAAAATAAAAAAAAAAATAAAAAAACACTAATAGGAGTACGAGCTTATAGTTAAAACCACAAAAATAAATTATAAAACATACATACATATTTACAAAAACAAAATAAAAGATTTTAATAAAGTAGTAAATAAATATATGTATGTATGTTAATAAAAAAAACTTGATTTCTGCACTCTTTTTTTCGATTAAAATATTTTTATAAACTTCCTATTGCCTTTACCACTCACTAACTTACCCCAACAACCAACCCCCCCCCCCCCCCTACCACCCTCCCACCCTCCTACGCAGCAGGGTTTGGTATTTTAAATATATATAAAAAAAATAAATTGAAAATATTATTACCACAAGTGTTTTGCAATTAAAACCTGTTATGATTATTTCAATATTCATTGGTAAAAAAAAGTGCAAATATTAATTAAGCTGCCAATAATCAGGGTGCTTTATTTTAAGGATTTCTTTCTTATCTCAAAAACGTATGCATTTATTTTTAATTTACAGTAAAGCCCCGATAATTCGTAATCGCAAGGGACCAGCCATTTTGAAGGAATTACAGGGATTTTCAATTAAACAGTATGTACTTCGGTTTTACGAATTAACGAAGTGCTTCAATTTTTTTTAGCAAAACATTAAGGATTTTTCATTTAAAAATAAACAATAAAACAAAAACATTTAGATACGTATTCATGACAAAATCCTATAATTGTAAGTCACACCATGACATCAAGTTTTTTGCCCAACTTAATTTGACATTTCTTTGTTTCAGTGTTTGACAAATTCAACCATTGAGAAGTACACAAGCAGGCAGCGCGTTAAGGCCCAGTTAGGCGAACGTTGCTGTACCCGTAATGTACCGCACCGTACTATAAGCACGTTGGTGCACTTATAGAACATTTAAAAACGTGTCATATGTTTTTCCCATACATAAACAAAAAGCAATAGTATACATAAAACAATACAAATAGTGATGGGAATCAAAAATGTTTAAATTGTGACCGCTGTGCAGAAAAAGTACCAAGTGATTTAAATGGTATTAAAACAGTATTTTAATAATATTTATATTATTGATTTACCATTAACAAATTTGTATTTTAGCATATATATTTTAAACATACATTTATTGTAAATGTGCATACACCAAACAAGGTTTTGATACCATTTAAAGCCTTTTATACGTTTCACATTTCCATTGTATGTGTACATACATATCTTAACATATGTGTATTTGTATATACATACATATAAAAAATGTTGTACTGTAAGTTGTTTTGCCACAATTCCATAGCTTTACTGAAAAAAGTACCAAAAAAAAAGAGCAAAAATACCCGCATTCCAAGAAAAATACAAGCCACCCATCACTGTTTTACAAATGTCACGTAACAACGGTATGAAATTCTATTTTATACAGAATGGTCCGTTGCAACTACGGTACATTACATTTCGGTAAGCTTTTGTATTGCGTTTCATATAACAAAAAGCGAACAGCTGGTTGATACAGTACAGATACGGTACAGCAACGTTCGCCTAACTGGGCCTTTAAGATTGTTGAAGCCTTTTACAAAAATGGGCGTTCAAATCATAATGTATTTCGTGCACTTCGCGATTGTTTTGGTCAGCATAATTGACCAAATGTGTCCACAATCGGAAGAATTTGCGAAAATTTCAGCAAGCCAGGAATTGAAATCCACAGAGAGTGACTGTTTGGTGCAGTTAATGGGCTGGCGACGCAGTGTTTTCTCACGCCGTGGCGATGTGATTTGAACCCGTTGGACTGCTTTCTTTGGTGTACTTAATTAACACAAATAAGTTGTGCGAGTTACCCCCTAGAATAAAAGATATTTCAATGAAGTTTCTAAAACTGGCGAGGTACGCCCTCAACTCTGCTTAAATCTTTCACCGACTACATCACCAGTCTCCGTATTATAATCAAACAGTCCTGCTCGACATTATATCAAGAATTTATTGATTTTTAATAGGTCGCATCCTTGTAGGGGCACACCTGGGAAAGTAATCAAAACACGACTGAAAGCTGTCGCGTTCGTCAAAATTAAAATACAAGCTGATCAGAGAGTTAAGCTACAAATTTTCGAAAAACCGTAGAGTTAAACAAGGAGCACCACAGAGAGGAGTCTTATCCCCCCATCTGTTTAACTTCTACCTCTCTAAACTCCCTGCACCACCACATGGAGTGGAAGTGATCACCTATGCGGAAGACTGTGCTATTATGGGGACGGGCCAAAACTATGCGATTAAGTGAATGGTTAATTTAAATAAACACACGACAGCTTCGCTACGCGTAACCGTAAATTATCACCCATATTCCGACTGTGAATCACCCAAATATTTTTTGGGTCACAACAAAAACCCTATCATCAATGTTCCAGCTTTATATGTATAAAAAATACAAATACTCAAGTTATTTGTTTATATTTGTGTTGAAATAACAAACAATGCATTTGGAAAATATCTGAATTGAAAAAAAAACAGAACTTGTTAAACATTTCTTATTCTTTGTTTTTTATAATCGTGTTTTAAAGTAAATTTATTTTAGTTCACATGACATTTCATTTAATAAATATTTATTTTTATAAATTTATTTTTTATTTCTTCTGTATTTTAATAAAAAAAAATTAAATAATTACAAGTTTAAGTTTCATGTAAATTTCTGAGTCATAATTAATTATTACTTGAATTAAGGATTGTGTAAAATTTTAACAGAATTGAAAATTTTCTTATTTTCAACAATTCAGCACTTGAAAAGTTTTTATAAATTTTAATTTGGGAATAATCAAAATTAATTTCTAATTAAAAGATGTTGTTTTTTTTTTTTTTTTTTTTTTGTATTAAAACTTTTGTATATTTAGAACAGCAGAGTGCAAACAAACAAATATTGTCTTTTAAAATACAAACACGTTTAAATTTTATTTCTAAGGAATGTTTGTATAAGTGTAATGCATGAAGTACTGCGACATGCTTTTAGTAGTTTAATCGCAATCAGTGTTGCCATAACTGTTTGCTGAACTGCAGTCGAAACCAAAAACTGTTTACAAATTTCCGTATTTTGAGTTGGTTTGACAGCGACTGTTTACATTTAATGAACCAGAAGTAAAAGCAACAGTTTTTTTGCCAATGACAAATGAAAAAGTGGAAGAAATGGCAGTTTTTCTACATTGACTGAGCCAAAACTTAGAAAAAAAAATCTGCTAAATCGTAAAATGAGTAAATTTGCTGAAATCAGCCGAATTTTTATAAAAAAAATGTGTGCTAAATAAAAATAAATTTTTATAAATTTTTCATAAAAACTTTTTTTTTAATAAAAATTTTGCTTTTCTTAAAAGTAAAAATATGCTTAAAAAAGTCTGCTTTTGTACAAGGAAAAAAGCTAAAAAGCAGCAAACAATAGCCCAACTCAATCTGCTTAATCTAGTAGAATATATGTTAATATGGTAGCACTGATCGCAATACCTTTTAGTAAAATATTAATAAAATAAATACAAAATTCTAGAACAGCTAGTTAACGTACATATAATGCTAATCTGTTAACCCTTTATGAAACGTCACAAATTTTAATTAATTGCCAAAGTATTTTTGAAATTTAAAATATGTATATTTCAGGCTAAACTCAGCCCATCTGATCGTTGGGTTTTTTATAAAAATAATTTGCAATCGCTTTTCTCAAGGTTTAAAGGAAAGAAACCGGGTTTTCATAAGAAGTACTGTAAGCCGTTTCAAGGATTGAAAATACTTAAGAAGATTTTCAGGTCAAATAGAAGGAATCCGTTTATATTGCTAACAAGAAGATAAAGTGGAAAAAACGGTTTTCCACAAGAAAAGCTTTGGTTAATTTTAAGAATTAAAAATTCCATCTGTTGTAAATACGGTAGATACAAACCTAAAATCAATTACGAAAAACAGGGCCAAATAAACAACACAAGCAGTTTGATCAAAGATATGAAAAACGTATGCTTGTGTTTGTACGAAAATAAAAAAAAAATAAATTATATGTACACAAACATCTTTTTGTTTTTGTTGTCAAGCCGCTTGTGTGGTTTATAAGCACTTTAGAAATTTTATGATATTGATTTGGCCAATGTGTGGTTTTAACCAGACGGTGCAACATGTCAAACAACCGCTGTACGTCACCTTCACGAAGAAACAAAGTTTCTCCTAGTCAGAGAACACAACACCATTCCGACTAAACAATTTCTCCTGGGATGTCATCTGAGGAGTCATCCATACTTTAACAACATCACACAGTTGGATGCTCCCTCGATGCATGGCAGTAAGGACCTCTTTGTATACAAGATCCTTTTGTACGACATTCAAAGTGACGTCATGAATAAAGCAGATTCAGGTTACTGAATGAATATAATGCTTGGAAGACATCCACCGCCTGTCGCAGAAGCGGAGAAAAACATGCCGCAGAAAACAAGAGTGGCTCTGGCACAACTGATGCAGCAACAGGTTCAAACACCTACTGGTCCCGCTTTGACGGCGCCGTCCCAAATTTGTGCCCGGCATGTGGTCAGTGGCCCCGTGACACACCCCCACCTCCCCCCCCCCCCCCCAGCCATTCGGCTTTACTCAGTGGTATTAAAATCGCATTGTTAATTTAATACAAAGTGGTGGACTAATAATGTTCAGATGATAATTTAAACCAGTATTTATTACAAAATCTACAAAATTAATCCATCAAAGCTAAATAATGGACGATGTTGTGTGTCACACCTTAACGTCGTTTTATGCACAACTTAATTTGACATTAATTTGTTTCAGTGTTTGACATATTCAACCACGGAGAGGAACACAATTGAGCAACGCATTATGATTATTAAAAATGGGCGTTCAACTCAATGGCGGTGTTATTTCACGTCGTGGCGATGTTAATTGGCCGTTACGATCGTGTCATTTGCCACCGTTGGGCTTCTTTCTTTGGTCAATAAGTCAAAAATAGTTCAAGAGCTAAAGGATGAGATAATTCGGCACATTAACGACGAGCATTTGGCGGATATTTTGTGTCACTCATGATTCTCATAGATCCTTCTGTATTAATTAAACTTTTTCTTTTACATATCCCCAAAGAAAGAAGTCCAGCGGTGTCAAATTACAAGATCGTGACGGCCAATTAACGTCGCCATTACGTGAGATAACACGCCCATTTTCGTAAAAGGCTCCAACAATCTTAACGCGATGCTCAATTGTGTATCTCTCCATGGTTAAATTTGTCAAACACTGAAACAAAGAAATGTCAAATTAAGTTGGGCAAAAAAACTTGACGTTAAGGCGTGACTCACATTTAACATCGTGCATTATGATTGTACGCTTGCGTATGGTACTTTAATTCTTACTTAATGCCTGTTCAACAATTTCGAACGTTAACGTTCGCATAGAAAATTTCTATGGAAAACACTGTTTTTTAAAAATATTTTCCATAAAAAATTCTATGCGAACGTTTACGTCTCAAATTTTTTAACAGGCAGTTAATCGTTATTTTTATTTTGATTATTTATTGTTTATTGTTCTTTTTATTAAATTTTAAATCACAACTTACGAAATTCTAAAAACTTACCCGGAACTAAAACAAAATTGATTAAGAAAGAAATAAGCCAATACAATCACACTCATCCATACATATGCATATGTACATGTTTACCATAAATAAATAAAAATAAAAATAAAAAAAATTTAACAATAAGAACAACAAATAATAATAACCTGCTTCGACAAGAGATTAACACATAAATTGTGCTAATTCTGATAAGCTTAAAAACAAATTTAATAAAGCTTCCCACTAACAACACAAATCTATTCATCAAGACCAGTGTTGCCAATAAAGAATTCGGAAATTACACATTACTGTGTCCCAAGTTACACATTTGAAAATAAGAAGTAGCTTTAATAGAATGAATTTGCCTGCTATAAATAATCTTATTGATGTTTCTTGTTTGCAATATAATTTTTGATGAAGTAAAGCGGTCCATACACTTGCAATATTATTGTATATGATATTTCCATTTTGTCCTATATTATGCAATAAGTCGCACAATAATTTCATTTATTCAATAAAATGGTGAACATAACCTATAGGAATAACATAAACATCATTGTTCAATGTTGCCAACACATTTCACTTTCCTTTCGTTGTGCAATAAAAATCAAGTGCTTTTTGATTGTTGCCAATATATTGGGCCACCTTCGAATATCACATACATACACATTAGCGATATAGATAATTGTACCATACGTAAAATTGAAGAATTTTATTGTAAGTGTATGAGCCGCTTAAGAAATAAATGGAAATGAATTTATTTCCGAACATAAACAATATCGTCGGCAGAAGAACAGTACACAAATGTTGATTTACAAGCTACAGAAATGTTTAAAATTTCCTGTGTATGGTTTTGTTTGATGCAGGAAAATCTATAGAATGCACACACTTTTTTTATAAATTCACGCCAAAAATAATTTTAAAGAAATGACAATCAACTTTGACAGTTTATATATAAAATTATTTCCTTTAACTGACCGAAAAAATTACAAAATATCAAAGTATGAAAAGAAAAACCTGACTGTCAAAAATTAATGAAGAAATAAAACTCAAAGTTAAATTACCAGCGTTTAAAATACTAAAGGCAAAGAAGAAAAACTGCCACTTCTTTCACTTCTTCATTTGCCATTGGCCAAAAAAAACTTTTGCTTTTACATCTGATTCATTAAATGCAAGGCCCATTGAAAAGGTCTGCGCAAGAAGCCTGATGATCATTGTTTATGTTCTTTTTAGTTGTCAAAAGTTGTTTACATGTGCATGTGTACGTTTATGGTATGCGACACATACACGTGTTTTCTTTTTGCTTTGTATATGTGGTAGTAAATTTTTGACAACTAAAAAGAATCGTTTTTTGTTTTTGTACAAGTAAGCAGACCTGATAGATGGGCCTTGATTAAATGTAAACACTCGCTGTCTAACTAACTCAAAAAGCAAAAAGTTGTAAAAATTACACACAAATTATACATGTGTAGCCCACATGGTAGTAAAAATTACACACAATCAGGCATGTTCTGTCATTCAAATTCGAGTAAAATTGAAATCGAAGAAATTTTGTAAACTATCCTGTGTTTAAATTTTACAAAAATATTCCATTTTTTTTATACCATTTTTTATGCCAATGAGGCAGTTGGGTGTTGACGATGTAATTTTAAGATTTTTTAGTAATCTACTCGACAGTAGGATCATTGAATCCACGATGGGTGCTACCAATGTTTGCAGATTTGTTCACAGGAGCACCCCGCAAGGTGGGGTTCCGTTCCCTCAACTATGGAACTTCTTGAGTCAGTTCGACAGATTAGGGATAGAAACCGTCGTATATGCGGATGACGTGACGGTGGCAGTCACGGGTAAACACCTGGACACACTATCCCGTTGTATGGAATCTGCATTACAGACTCTAAGTTCTTGGTTCATCTCCTGTGGAAATCAATGTGTGTCAATCCACAGAAAACTGAGTTGGTTCTTTTAACCAGGATGTACAAGGTTGGTATCTTAAGGCTTCCTAGGCTAAATGGCACGGATCTCGATAGCAAACTATCCTGGGAACTCAACGTTCGTTCAAGGGTTGATAGGGCCATTGTGGCCTTATACACCTGTAAGAGATCTGACGGCAGAAACCGGGGCCTTGGCCCCAGGGGCGTTAAATGAATCTTTGAGGCGATCGGTAAACTGGCTGAAGTACTATCGTATATCGAGAGATATATGTATATTTACGGACAGCAAGGCTGCCATTGCAGCTCTGGCTGGTGTCTTCACGACATCTATGTTAACAGTGGAACTTCGGCTGTCTCTAAATGAGATCGCGGAACATTCCAGTCTAACGCTGACATGGGTGCCAGGGCACAGTGGATGCCTGGGTAACTAAAATTCGGACGGTCTGGCCAAACGGGGCTATCTCTTGGACGACATGTTTGTCGAAGGCCGGATTGGCATTTCAATGGTCCGCTGCAAGACTCTCATCAGACGAGTCGTACAGAAGGGCTCAGGGGAGATGGCAGGGGGAGCATACCTGCTCGATGGCCAGGACTCTATGGCCTGGCTATGACGCGGCGAGAACGCGCGTGATACTTGGTCTCAGTATGGACCAGATGAGGGCAGTGATATCGGTCATTACGGGTCACTGGGTGATGGGGACTCAAGCTAGGAGGATGGGTATTGATTACAATGGCTACTATGACTACTGTAGAAGTTGTCTTGATGAAGAGGAGGAGACGGTGTTTCACTTTCTCTCTTAATGCCTCAGACTGGGGGACATTAGGTTTAGGCATTTTGGGAGACCGGAATTGCCATGTCTAGACGATGTGTTCAACGTGGGACTGAAATTGATCTCTCTGTTCTGCAGGGAGTCGGGGTGGCTCGAGGCTGCAGTGGCCTCTGGGGAATAGTCTGGTTGACACAGACTGACTCTTGTCACTAGCTAAGGGTATCACAAAGGGACCGCTTTAACACTTTAAGTACCCAAGTGAGCTGTGACGGCTGCCCATTGAACCTAACCTAACCCACCATATACTTTTGGGACCACTTATCTTTACCAGAGCTACTTCTGAAATCAGGAAAAGCAACGTTAATTTTTAAAATAATTGATTTGAAAATCTCCATCGTTTGTGCTTTCGATTTCCAGAAAATGGCTGAATATGTGTAATTACACACAGATTGGCAACACTGTGCAAGACACTTAATAAAGCTAATAACAAAGTCAGAAGAAAAAAAGCTTATATGAGAATACAGTAGACGCTCGCAAATTGGAAACACTGTTTTTTTAGGCAATTCGAATTTTTAAATAATTCTAATGTCTGGACTATTTTTTCATTGTTTCTTTATTATTTGAACATTTTGCTTCTTTCAAACTTCTTAATAACTTTATGAGGACCATGCAATTTGTGTTGAAGTGGTTACAAAACTTGATAATTTCCCAATAAAAAATTGAGCTTCAAACGAAGCAGGTCTCGCTTACGGAAGGCATGAATTTTATATGGTGAGTTCCCACTTTGAAGCAATAAATTTTTGACACAAAAAGCGCTTTATTCAGCTTTACACACTGAATTTTTTTACAGGTTTTTTTTAGTACACTCCCTTACAAAAGGGAATGGTGTAGCACTTGAAATGTTATTTTTTCTTTTATAAAACTTGTTAAGAGTTCCTTCAGTTCCTTACTTTACTGCATCTCGGCATGTCTTATTGCGTAGCGCATAATTGTGCGCTTATTTTTATAGATGTACCATAAGTGCTTCGAAAAATGATAAAAATTTGTATTGGGTTCTTAATCAGACATGAGAGCTTTTTTCTTAATATTTGTTAAAAAAAAAAACTAATGGTTTGGAGTTATTAGAACATCATGTGGGTTTTATTCTTGACATAATTGTTTGCAAAAAAGTTGCGAAATCATTACTGTTCATTAAGCTTGTGGACTTGTTAAAAAACTGTCCAACTGTTAAGGAATCTTTGGTTGACGATCGTAAGCCCAACAAAACTAACGGCAATACTTTTTTAGTCCATTGCAACAAAGCATGCAATTGATGATTTGAAGATTCTATGGAAGCATTCAACTAACCCATTTGATTGTGGGTGGTAAGATTTTGAAAAATTGATTTTTGTTCCTAAAAATTAAGCTAAACTGTGAATTTATTTGCTCAATATTTGTCATAAAATTCTTTTATTACAGAAATATTATTAAAAAACGACGTTTAAAATTCTTGCGTTTTACGTTTGCGATTTCCAGCACACCCCTGTACATATGTACATGTGTACATCAGGCAAACCAAATCTTGATACCCATTCATTCATAAACGTTTCACAAGCAGTATCGGATAAACAATTTGGCATAGGAAAACTTTTAATCTGATTCTAAAATATCCGAAACGTGTGGCAAAAAACTAGAATCCATATTGGCAATTTATAGTGTCCCACCTATTAATCGGTTTCGATACCGGCCAAAAATTGCTTACAAGCCAATAATCGGTGTTCGGCATTAATTTGGCCTATTTTTGCCGAATGCCGAACTTTTTTATACCATGATATGCAAATTTTACAAAACCAAAAATAATCAACTAAAACTTTTATTTTCCAAAATTCGGTTGTATTTTAGTGGTTAAAATTACAGATATTTTACCTCTTCCACTTGAATTTGTAAAATGAATTGAAGATAGACCAAATAAAATAAAAAATAACGGTTGTTTTCTCCTTTCTGTCTTTAATTTGTTACTTACTGCATGGAGTTACCATACTGTATGTAGACTCCTTTCCTGTCGATTTTTAATGCTTTTGTTATTATTGTTTTCATAATATCATATTGTAATTTTTCTTTTTCTTTAATTAATAAAATTATTAAATAGTGGCTTAAATATAAGCATACCAATTTTTCTCATTATCTACATATGTATATAACTTTCCTAAAATCGCAAAATTGTGGGGTGAATTTAGACTTTTTTTCTTAAACTGTACGTTTCGTGTTCTTGTTCGTCTATTTTTTCAATATCTTTCATATTTAATTTCCTTATACAGAGTAAATTGCGTATTATGTGTGATTTTGCAAAAAAGTGTTTCAGAAAGAAAAAAGTCAAAATGCTCACAAACATTCATTCATACAAATAGAATAACAGAATAAGTAATAAGAGTCGCATTGTGTGAACGCCGAAGATAGTTCAAAGAAGAAATTTTGATAATTTCATCAATAAATCTGCATCGTATGTATGTATATTGAGCTAATGCCCATAATTTCTACAAAAAGAAATCTAGCTGTGCATAGAAATCTTTGGTGTAAAAGCTTCCATATTTTAAAGGAAAACTGAAGGTAAAAACATGTAGGCAAAATAAACGTTGAAATAGGTAAAGATAACTGTTAGGTACGAACAAAACCTGCTTTCTTTTTGTAGAAATTACGGGCTTATGTGCTGGTTCACACACGTCAAGTTTAACTCGTCAATTCTTGAGTTTTTAGAAGAGAGGGAAAATAAATGGCATTCTCTTTTCCCTTCTCTCCTAAAAGCTCAAGACTTGACGAGTCAAACTTGACGTGTGGGAACTGGCGCTTACTTACTATTTCCAAGTGCAGTTTATCTTTTCATTTGGCATCCTTACGTTAATAAGGAATTATGCTCCTTAAATGAACAACGGTAAATGTAAATGTTATGAATTTCTGAAATATTTTTTTGTTTCAAGTAAATAAATTAAAAAAAAAAAGTAAATTGTTCAGATTTAATGACAAAAAGTTTGAGTCCGGCCGAACTTTGCAAAGTTTACCGAAGTTCGAGTTCGGATTCGGTCTGAAAAAGTGTGTTCGGTCGGACAGTAATGTTATTGTTTAGTCGAAAATATACCAATACAGTTGTTTTAATGGACTTAATAAAAACAAGCAACACGAAACTCATTGTAATTAGCTTTACAATAGTTTGTAATAATAAAAATACAAATGGTTGTGTGTGTATGTGAATGTGTTGTATGCCATGAACTGTGTTCAAAGGTTTGTTTTTCAACTAAAGTGGTGGTGCTGGTTTTTGCAGCATATTTGCTGATTTATTAAATGGCTTCTCATAATTTATAAAGGCATTAACACTTAAAACACAAGTTTGCTGTTTAATTTGTTTTCCTGCAATATTAATACAGTCCAATTATGAATAAAAATTGCCCGGGAGTTTTCTCCCTTCACCCGTTTTTCCTATGTAAATTCTATTGCAAAAATGAGAAAAGGGAAAAAATTCCCGGGGAATTTTTATTCATAATTGGACTGATATTCTTTTAGAATGATGTTTATATGCTTGGAATATTAATATGTCTGAAATATACCCATATAATTTTAAAATATTGTAACGCAAATAAATTGAGTAAAGAATTAGTTGTATTTATTATTTTTCTTGTATTCATAAAATATCTAGTGTTTATCAGTATTCTTGAATTTATTAGTTATCTTGTATTTATAAGTATGTAATCTTATTAGTTAAAATTGTTATTGTATAAGTTATGCGAAATTCTAGTGCTAAAATCACTGTACAGAATATCTTTATACATACATATGTACATATATAAAATTGTAACGTTACTGACTGACTCACTGACTGATTCATCATCGCACAGCCTAAACGCCTGAAGCTAATAACTTGAAATTTGGAATAGAGATTGGTCACTCTCCAAATCGATCCACTAAGACGGGATTTTTGGAAATTCAAATATTTAGTGGGTAAAAAAGGGTAAAAGCGGGAAAATACGGTAACCTTATATCTCCAAAACTAAATAAGATACAAAAAAATGTAATACTTATCGTTGTTCTTTAGAAAAATAAGCGGACAGGTACCTGGTACTTTTTTGAAATTCGGCCCTTTTAGGGAGTAAACGGGTAAAACCTGAATTTTGGTACTTTTTTGACACCCCCATCTGTCTTTTGAACCAATAAACATAGAACCAAAGTTTATACCACATTCGAAACGTATCAAAAAAATACGAATAGGAATTTGGTACTTTTTCGAAATTCGAACATTTAAGGGGTGAAAATCGTAACTATTTTTGGTACATTTTTTACAAAACATTTTCCTCCATTCTTTGACATATTCGTACTAAATTAAACTTTAATGGGGGGAAAAATAGTACCAAAACAGGAAATACGGGAAATTTGATATTTTTGTTTAGCTTTTTGGTTCTACAACTGGTATTTTCTTAATTATCGTTAATATTGGGCCTAGAAACATAAAAGTCAACATTTAATGTCCTGAGTGGATAAGAATCTATGAGGGAACTTTTTTGTTCTTTAACTGGTACTTTTTGAATTTCCGTTAGTATTGGACCAAGAAACATAAAATTCAAGATGCAGTGTCCTGAGTGGATAAGAATCTATAAGGGAAGTTTTTGGTACTTTTTTGTTCATTAACTGGTACTTTTTGAATATCCGTTAGTATTGGACCTAGAAACATAAAATTCAAGATGCAAGGTCCTGACTGAATGAGAAAATAAACTTTGGCATACAGATATGTCCACGAAGAAAAAGAAGACGCTAACGAAGTTGCGGGTTAAATGCTAGTTCTAGATAAAAATGTAAAGTTAAAATATCCGTTAAATTAAAATACAGCTTCAATATTAGCGATGCCACAAGTTTAATGTACATAATACGATAGTTGCATAATGTTAAATAACATAATAGACGTTAATTTTGAAAAGTAAAGCAGAAGTTAAGGCTCGACTATATGGAGGCGGTAAGGCCTCCAATATGCTTCTATTTTGGAAGGATCAGGGTATGGATTCTAGGCGCGGCCAATAGAACCTAAGGAAACCGAACGGAAGTCCGATTCAAGGTCACTGCTGGGCAGGAGTAGGGTCTGCGTTAGAACCACGATAGGAATTATTACTGGCCACTGTATAGCAGGATGGCGGTGAGAATGGGGTCCGACTTGTCGGATATGTGCGGGTAGTGTGAGGACCCGGAGGAGTTGGAGACAGTTAAGCACATTCTGTACCACTGTCCCAGGCTACAGGGCAGCAAGCTAAGTTGGCTGGGCAGTAGATTTCTGGGCAATTGAGGGGATGTCTCGGGTTGTGGACTCGAGGATCTGATAGGATTCGTAATGGGGATGGGTGCGCGAGAAGAGACTGGGTGCTGGCCGCACGCAGAGCGAATTTGGTTGACCAGGATTTTTCTCGGGTTTGGTCCGAAACTTGCATTTCCTATCTACCTTTTAAATCTGTCTTATGCTTTCGCTCTTTTTTCACCCACTTTACATATCAATCTTTAAATAAGGCGTCCCAATGGACAATTTTGGGCTCTGCGTGAAGTTGTGAAGGAGACTTCACACCAGCCTTTCTAATAACCCACCTAAGGCTCGAATATTCTGGAAGTATCTAGGGGCTTGGGCTTTAGAAAAGGCAGTAACGTAACAGTGGATATGTTCATATGTGAGGAAATAAACAATTTTAAAAAACTAAAAAATTTTTGCCTTTGGATGTTAAGCTGTAGGGTATAAAATAGTCAATACTACCGCGTATATTTCTGGCACTACTTAGTTTTATTTATGATATGCTTGAGTAAACTCGCCATGTGGAAATTACTTTAAACCAGGAACATCTCAGGTTGAATTATGAAAACAAACTTGTATCTTAAATTACAAATGATCATATTACAGATATTTTGAAAAAAAAAAACATAAATAAAAGAAAGGAATTAATATTTATTTATTATCGAGACTAGTTTGACTTCCTATAAAAACAATAAATAATCATCCAACTAATATTTTGGCAGGTTTTGTATTGTATTGAAACATTTCTGAAGCAATTTAGTATTTATTGCTTATATTTATCTTTGCGCTCTGGTTAGAAATAAGCATTAAACGTTTTTATGCATTTCAACTTGTGCAAATATAGTTTAGTATTTAAAATAGCCCAAAAATGTTTTGCGTATGTAAAAGCATTCGCTTATATGAATGAATTTCATCCCATTGATCAATTTTATGCAAAAAAAAAAAACATTTTCTTCGAAATCCGTAGAATCCCAAATGTATCTGGGGATATTTATAACATTTTTTATTTTCATATTATGTATTCGCATGTGTATTCCAAGTCAAATTACAATATGAAAATTTGTATAACAAATGTTACTCAACATGAGAAATACATTCCCAGATTGTATTTTTTATTTTCTTTTTCTAAGGGGTTTTAAACAAGTCCCTGGTGAGCAATTTTCATTTATTTTCGATTTTGTTGGAGAAAATTTTTTAAAATTTTAAACTGGAGGTTGGACAAAAAGTTTGTCCATTTTTGACATTAACTAAAGGACAGGTTAAAGCTATCCAAAAAAAAAAACCTTTTTAAATCTCAAAATTTAAACTCTTTTGAATTAAAAAATTATATTACAGAAATCAAATTCTAAATCTTTAAGATAATTCTAAATCTTTAAGATGTTCGATTAATAATTGGCACATTAGTGGTCTGATGCATTATTTGTTACTGGGCTCTTAACCAATTTTGGGTTTTATACTTTTTAGAAAACACAATTGTATCTTCATTTCGATTAATATGGCATCTAGAATGTGAACATTTGAAAAATTTGACAAAAACTTAAGAAGTGACTTTATCACCGTGGATTGACTATTCAGGATTTCAGTCGCTTTGCGACACCTCTAAATCTTTTTTTATTCGCCCAAAATTGTTTGTTTCTTATGCGCCTCATGACAATTGAATTGAGTCGTGTATGGGCTGCTATAGTTTTTTGTGTGGCTCTAAATTTGAACACTTTTTTGCAAGTGGTTTTTATACATGATAAGATTAAGCGAGTTTTTATAGATGCATTTCACGTTAAAAAGCACTAAAAGACGTGCTAAAAATAAAATTCTCGAAAGCGATAAATACTGTAATTCTAATTGCATTAAATGCAGTTATTGGTGGATATAAACTTCCGTGATTTCTAGGGAAATCTATTTACTTATATGTACACATTTGTATATCGGGGTAACTTAAATCTCGGTTGATAAAAAATGTTTAAAATAATTTTCTTTGCCGTTATTTTTTAATACAAAAAATGGTATTATGTACTTATGTTTCTTTCTTAAAATTAGATCTTTTGTGGAAAAACATATCGTCGGCTTAATATGTTAAATCCACTTTTTATGTTAATTGAGATTTTGATGCCGTGTGGTAGAGAAAGATACGCCTCGTCGAGCAGCGTATAGTTTTTCTTCAACTGGAGTTTGAGTGTGTAGGTTAGGTTAGGTTAGGTTCCACGGGCAGCCATCAAAGACAGCTCACTTGGGTCCTTTATTGGTCCCTTTGTGATACCCTGCGCCAATGCCCATCCCTTAGAGCAGTCACTCAGATGGCGTCACTGCAAAGTCCAACCACCTCGTCTTCCTAGTGAAGAGAAGGAGCGATTTCAGTTCCATCCCAGATAGATCCCCCAAACAGGCAAACACCGGTTCCCCCAGGCATTCCACCCTTATACCCCGCAGTCCAGGGCAATGACAGAGAAAGTGGAGCACAGTCTCCTCCTCCTCCTCGTTCTGACAACTTCTACAGTAGTCGTAAAATTCCAGACCCATTCTCCTAGCATGAGTCCCCACCGGCCAGTGTCCAGTTACAACCGATATCACAGTCCTAATCTGGTTTCTGCTAAGCCCAAGTAGAGAGCTAGTTCTCCGTCCATCATATCCAGGCCAAAGGATCCTGGATATCGAGCAGGTGGATTCACAGGTCCACCGCGTCTGCGCAACTCTATAGGACTCGCGCCCTATAAGTGATTTACATTGAGCCATTGGAAGGCCAATGAATTGGTCAATGAATGCATCATCCATGCGACCACCCTGTTTGGCCAGCTCGTCTGCTACCTGATTGCCCGGGCACCCAGTGTGCCCCGGTATCCATATTAGCGTTACCCTTGAATGTTTCGCAATCTCATCCAAAGACATCCGACATTCTACAGTTAACCTCGATGTCGTGTAGACACCCGCTAGGGAAGCAAGGGCAGCCTTGCTGTCAGTAAATATACGTATATCTCCCGATATGCGATGATACCTCAGCCAGTTTGCCGTCCGCCTTATAGCCGAGATTTCCGCCTGCAGGACACTACATCCATCCGGCAGGCGAAAGGAAACCTTCACATCCAGTTCCTCTATGAAGAAACCTCCGCCGACCCTCTCACCTTTCCTCGAACCATCAGTGTAGACCCCTAGGGTCGGTTCACGGAAAGTATCCAACAGCGCACCGCTGTGCGCCATTTGCACCACGAACCCCGCACCAAAGAATGGCACCGGGGTGCAGTAATCCACTACATCAGGGACAATCGTACGTTTGATTATCCCGGCGTGTCCAAAGTCACGTGTTGACCAGCTATTCACCGCGTGCAGCCGCGTCGCCGAACAAAGAGCCAACTGTCTGGCCATTATATCCACCGGGAGCCAGTTCAGTATCGTGAACAGCGCCCTTGTTGGAGTAGATCGCATTGATCCCGTAATCATCAACGCGACAAGTCTGTATACTTTCTCAAGCATCGCACGGTGTACGCCCCTATCCAGTGCAGTCCACCACACAACGACCCCATAGTACAGGGTCGGCTTTACCACAGCCTCAAAGATCCAATTGACACACCTCG
Organism: Pollenia labialis; assembly: GCA_949318255.1. NCBI lineage: Eukaryota > Metazoa > Arthropoda > Insecta > Diptera > Polleniidae > Pollenia > Pollenia labialis. The sequence continues at coordinate 23,889,803 of OX439142.1, read as the reverse complement.
GGCTCATACCCCAGTTCCTGCCGATTGCACCCCTACACGCATATATGGCAACTATTGCCTTTTCCACTCTCATCCGGACATTTAGTCCCCATGACAGCCTGCTATCCAGAACCACGCCCAGATATTTCGCACTTTGAGATATCCGAAGCTCAATTCCATTCAACCTCGGAAGCCTAAAGTCCTCGGTCTTATACCTCCTCGTGAAGAGTACCAGTTCCGTCTTAGACGGATTTACACCCAGACCGCATGATGCACTCCTGGTACTGAGTATCTTCAAAGCAGCCTCCATACACTGGGACATTACGCCCAAATGCCTTCCTGAGATGGCCACTGCAACATCATCAGCATACGCCACCGTTTTGATCCTCATGTCATCCATCCTTGTTAACATGGTGTTCATAGTCAGGTTCCACAATAGTGGGGATAGAACTCCCCCTTGGGGAGTACCCCTGTTCACCAGCCTTTGAACACTGGTTTCACCTATCGTAGAACAAATTACCCTATTCCGTAGTAGATTGTCCACAAATCTACATATGCCAGCGTCGATCCCCAGACTCCTCATGGACATCACGATAGAGTCCGGGTTGACATTGTTGAAGGCCCCCTCTATGTCGAGAAAGGCCACAAGCGTATACTCCCTAAATTCGAGCGATCTCTCAATGGTTCCGACCAGAGAGTGAAGAGCCGTCTCAACAGACCTGCCCCTTGTGTAGGCATGTTGAGAGGCAGAGAGTGAGTCCCTTGGGATGGTCATCCTCAAGTGTATATCGATAACCCTCTCAAGAGTCTTAAGAAGAAAGGATGAAAGACTAATCGGTCTGTAATCCTTCGGCTCGGTGTGAGAAGCCTTACCCCCTTTGGGTATAAAGACCACCCTGCACAGGGTCCATTTCACGGGTAGATACGAAAATCTAGCGCATCCCCTGTATATGGCCAACAACCAGGGTATTATCAGGGTCGAATTCCTCTGCAGGTCCGCAGGAATTATACCGTCCATACCCGGAGATTTGTATGGGCTAAAGCTATCGATAGCCCACTTAATCCTATCGTAGTCCAATGGTATGGACATAGGAATAGGAGTCGCCTCCCGCGACCGATCCCGCAATCCCCATTGGGAGTTTCCAGGAAAGTGAGTATCAATCAACACTTCCAGTGTTTCCTGACTATTCGTGGTCCAACTACCATCCGATTTCCGGACGTACGTCGGGACAACCGGGCTCGAGGCCATTACCTTACGTAAACGGTTCGTCTCAGAGGATCCTTCCACGCCGCTACAGAAGTTCCTCCAAGCAACCCTTTTCGCCGATCTAACCAGATTTCTGAACCTATTCAATGATGACTTATAGTCCGCCCAGTTGAGTGTGTAAAAGCAACTACATTTTTTTCACTAAAGCTGCAAATATGAAATATAAAAAGTTGTTTGTCTCTCCTGTTAAATGTGCTGAAAGGTAGTTAGCAGGTTTACATATTAAGCCGCCGATGATATTTAGTTACGTCCTGTGTTTCTACAAAATTTTGCAGCTCAAAATAACGTCCCACATTTATTTAAACCAGATTCTCCCGGTGGTCGAATTTCGACAACTTGACATTTACTGTAAAAAGAAATCTTAATACATTCATGCATATTTATATGTGTATGTACCTGAAAAGGGAGCAATTTTTTTTTATTCAAACGTAAAATAATCACCTACATACATACAGAGATATCGCATTTAATCAGCAAGAGGAAATTAACTCAAAATTTACAAATTTTTAGTAGAAGCAATTTCACATTAATGGTTCTTATGGAACCACATAGAGACATTGGAACCATAGATTCACTAGCACATATTAATAATTCTAATCTAGACTTTTGGAACTTTTTATAATATTTTCACACTAGTAATATTAGGTAGTGCCCTTAGAACTGTTGACATGTAGTTCATATGGGGTCATATGGACATTGTCTCCAAAACAGTCGACATGAAATTTATTCAAGGTATATATTTTTGGATATTTTTTTGATTTCCACAAAGCTACTGTTAGAGGTAATTTGATTTGTTTGGGATCATGAAAGATAGAATCAACAACATCAACATCAATCACAACAAATAAAAAGTTATATTAAGTTTTGTATCTTTAGAAAACAAACGTTTGAATGTCATTGATGTCAGAAGGATGCGCAGATATTCCCTTGCAATTTCGTAACTTTCTGTTTTTCCACTCTGCTAATAACTAGATTTTAACATGGCTTACTATTCTAAACGAATGCTTTGGTTTGATTCACCTGTTGTGTTTCAATAATATTATGTGGACTTTCCCAAAGCTAAATTTCAGTATTTAGTTTGGTACAATACGTTTAGGACTTGGCAAACTACATGCACATATTTTATCGGTTTAATCTATATATAAATATATAAAAATTTGCATTGTGTTAGTAATTGATGTTCTCTGTAATGCGTATTCAAATGTGTATTCGTTCATGAGTTATGAGTAAGTGAACACTGCATTCATTCTGAAACATTTATTTTTTGTTTTGCATGGACATTTTGCGAATTTGACTTAAAATTTTGAATAACTGAAATTCAATTTTAGTCAAACCATTACTTTTATTTAGCTACTTAGGTATTGTAAATCACATCTTCATGAGTTATAACCATTTTAGTGAACACTGCACTGCTTTCATTCCGAAACATGTATTTTTTTCGTGCATGAAAATTTTGCAAATTTTAGTTAATATTTTGAGAAACTGAAATTCAATTCGTGTATTGCTAATACAGCATTAGCACAATTGGAAATGCCAACACCTAATCGTGCAATGCATGACATTTTTGAGTTAGAACTGCAACGTGAACAACAATACGATCGCAACGAATTAAATGCTTTTGTTCACGCAAATTTTTCGACATTGAATGCGAAGAAAAAATAAGCATACGATACTATTATGCAAACTGTCAGTAGTGAAGCCGGTGGATTTTATTTTCTGGATGCACCAGGAAAAAAGTTTTTAATTTCATTTTTGTTGGCACCGATACGTTCCCAGAATAAAATTGCACTGGCATTGGCGTCTTCTGGCATTGCAGCCACTTTGTTAGATGGTGGTCGCACAGCACATTATGCTTTGAAATTGACATTAAATTACCAAGTTAATGAAACTCCCACAAGTAACGTTTCAAATACATCTTGACCGGCAAAATTATTGAAACGTTTCGGTATCATTATTTGGGATGAATGCACTATGGCGAATAAAAAATTTGTTGAAGCATTGGCAATAACGATGAAAGAGTTGTTTGGTGGTGCCTTGATTTTATAGTCAGGCGATTTTAGGCAAACATTGCCCGTCATTCCTAGATAGTCAGCTGCCGATGAAATTAACGCTTGCTAAAAGTCTTCATGCTTATGGAGATTTATAAAAACATTGAAACTCACTACCAACGTTCGTGTTATGTTGCAGAATGATCCATCCGCTGATAAACATATCGTCATTCTTAGTTGCTTAGAACTGCTGAAAATTTAGAAGTGCAATGCCTTTTAATGACACTGGATTGATAACATTGCCAAATGATTTTTGCCATTTCGTACAGTCAAAAGAGGAATTGATTGAACGTGGTTGAGTGACAGAGCAATTTTAGCGGCAAAGAACAAAGATGTTAGTGATAAATATGGCTATACAATCAAATATTCCTGGCGAATTGGTTACCAATGTAGATGATGTGAATTATCCAACAGAATTTTTGAATTCGTTGGACTTACCAGAATTGCCTCCCCATAATCTCCAATTGAACGTTGGATTTACTTTTATAATGCTTCGCAATATCAATCAACCCCGTTTGTGAATTGGCACAAGACTTTCAATTAAAAGGAAAATTTAAAGGCGAAGATGTATTCATTTCAAACATCCCAATGATTCCGTCTGATATGCCATTTGAATTCAAACGACTTCAGTTTCCTGTTCGGCTTGCGTTTGCGCTTACCATTAATAAGGCACAAGGCCAATCATTAGGATTTCTGGAGTGAATTTAGAGTATCCAGTTTTCTCACATGGGAAGTTGTATCTAGCCTGTTCGCGCGTTGGCAAACCATCGGTTTTGTATATTTACACCAAAAATGTAGAAACAAGAAATGTTGTGTACCACAGAGCAGTACAATAAAAACAATTTATAACTGATTAAAATGAATTCGAATTGATTTCTAATTTTCTTTTTTGCACTACGAAGTGTGCAGGGGGTTCGCTAGTAGTGATTAAAATTAGGAATTGACATAATTTTGATAAAAATAAAAACAATCGATTTTATAAGCCACATAATCGATTTCAGTATAAAATTGCATAAGTAAATTCGATTGCGAAAAATCGATTTTTTTTTTAAACAAAATCTATTTCGATTCTAATCAAAAATGATTAGGGGATGGTAAAACAATTTCGATTACAATCGGAAATGTCATTAAATCTGATGTATTGCATCAACTCAAATGTTCACAAAAATTTTTGAAATCTTTTGACCAACATTAGCGATTTTATTGACAAATAAACAACGGCGCTATCTACAAATGATTATATGATAAACGCTTAAAGACCTTACTAACAGTTTGTTAATTTATAAAACAACTGATAGGTTTTACAAGAAAAATAGAAGAACCGTTAATTATTAACAGTTTAATGCAAATAATCAATTTATCATATTGTTTTTTTTCTTCTCCTGTAAAATTTTGCGTTTTAGGTTACGACATATTATGTACTTATATTATTTTTGAAAACATTGATATGTAAGCAGTTGGATTAGTTAAATTCTTACATAAGTACCTTTATATGTATATTTTTTTAATAGTCCTTCTTTATGTTCTAGGGAATGGTTAATGGATTCCAAAATCGATTTTCGATTTTTCGATCGGCTTTTTTATTTCGGTTTTGGAAATCGATTAATCGAACCTCAAAATCGATTTCAAAATCGTTTATGATAAATTTAGAAACTTATTCCTTATATCACAAACGGGGATACTCCATCATTTTTTTTTGTTTGGCCAACTACTAGAGAAATTGAACTAAGATTTTTACAGTGGGTAGATATGACTACTGTTTATAATTTTTTTGCAAAAAGTGAAAATGTGTAAATTTTGTTAAAAGAAATTGTGAAAATTGAGATGGTTTTAAATATTATAATTCTTAACTTTAAAAGTATTCTAAATACTAATAAATAAATAAATAATAATAATAATTTAGAGAAACAAGTGCGATATGTACCTATGTCCATTTCACATACATATTAAAATTGTGTTCTTGAGTAGTCAGTCAGGCCTGTCACATAAATCAATTCCGATCGAAAGTATTTCAAAGGACTATGACAATTTTTCCTGATCGGTGGCGACTTTTTCTTTGCTATGTTATTATAAGTTAGTTTTAGACAACAAACGTTTGCGTGTTGTGATGTCGGAAAGCCGCAGATTAATTTCCTTATAATTTCGAATTTTTTAGGATAAATTACATACTTTTTGTTTTTCACTCTGCTTATAACTAGATTTAAATATCGCTCACACACTGGTCTGTTTGAATATTAGCGTTTTTCCACAGGAATGCCATGGTTTAAGTAACCTGTTGTGTTTCTATAATATGTACATATGTTGATTTTCACAAAGCTAACTTTCAGTGTTTGTTTCGGTACGATATGTTTGGACTGTTTTGTTCACTGTACATTTATTACGTTAATTTCTGAAGAATAAGAGTCTTTATATAAATGTTGAAAGTAAATCAAGGGTACCAATAGGTAAATATGTAAAACTACAACTTTAAACTTAGAAAACTGCATTAACATACCACCTACACACGTATTTACGCACAAAAAAATCGCAAGTTTTATTGTGCATGCCCATAAAGGAGCATATAGACGACATGTTTTTGTCATCTGACATGTCAAATTTTCAAGTCACATGTAATTGTGCATGTCTGTCAAAATCGCTGTTTTACATAAGGTTTATAATATTCGGTCACAAACGTACATGTAATTTGCTTCTGACATTGTCTCTGTTTTTTTTCGCATTGTTATTGCAGAAACCAAAGTAGTGCTCGGTTTTAAAACAGCTTGCTGCCGCCATTAAATTTTTTATTTGCGCCGTAAAATAGTTTAGCCAACTTAACATTTTTTTCTTTTAATTCAAAGATACCAATTTAGGATTTTATAATAAAACGGTTTTTATATATATATTCACATAAATTCTATTCAATGGATAGATGATCAAACATATCTCGGCATTGTAAAAAATTAACTTCAGCCGGCTAATGATTCCGTCAATAGTGGACGCCGCTGCCGGTTTCTTCGCGGCATAGATTTCTGATGTCAGATGGTTTGTCAGAAGAAAATAGAGCACGCTCTAATTGAAATTTTGTCAGATGACTTTGCGTCTGACTTTTACAGAAGCAAAGTTAAAAAGGTAACACACGACATGTATGTATTTTGCAGTGGGAAATTTGACATGTCAGATGACAAATACATGTCGTGTACGGTCGCCTTAATTGTTTCGAATGAAATTTTTCCGCAATAAAATTATTTTATTTTGTACGGTCTTTGAAACAAATAAGTGAATCCACCCAAAATAGGTACTACCTATCCTATTTCGAAAATAAAAAATACATCAGATAGGGTTTCTCTTTCATTTAAAGATTTTTATTAATCAATTTTTTTTTCTAATTGCGCAGTTTGTAAAATAAATAAAAGTGCAAACACGTGAAACTTTTACAACTGTGTGAATGGTTATGGATAAATAGAAATAGATGCAAACCTACTACATACATATCTATACGTTTACATATCGTTACCTAAAACGAAAATAGGACTAACATTTTAACAGGAGGAACATAATTCTACTTTAAATGATAAATAGCCTTAACTTGCTTATAATTTATTTTTCTTGCAACAATTAAATATTTTGCATAGGTACCTTTTACGCAGCCTGTAAAGATTTTTAGATAGGGCCGTTTGTTATTTGTAAATAAAATCGCTAATTTTGCTCGAAGGATTCCAACAATTTTTGTGGAAATTTGTGTTGATGCAATACCTATGTAAATACATACATCGGAATCAATGAAAAGGTAGGTTTTTTCTTTTTGGTTAGTTAGCACCGTTTGCGTTTTAAGTAACTACCTATATAATTCCTTGTTCTTTGCTAAAGAAGAATTAGGTATAAAACGAAATGAAAATGTGTAGTTTCTTTGTAACATGGTACAAAATTGTACCTACCATACTTTGAAAGTTCCGCGCACAGTTAAATTATTTACAGTATAAATACAGAATAACTAGGTACTTAATTGCATGTGCATGCACATGTCTATTTATGTAAATAATACCGTTAATATTACTTTTTCAAGATAAAACTTAATGTCCTTTTTGCCCTTGAGACTATGTACCTTTACAATTGGCGAAAAGAAAAAAAAAAAAAGAAAAGAAACCAATTTTAATGAAACTTACCGTTGTAAAAATGTCACCGCAATCAAAATACATGGTTCTGGAGGAATTTTTAGTGGCGGTGGTGGTGTTTTGCACAATTGCTGCAGACATTGTTTCAATTATATCTTTGTTGTTTTATTAAAAAAAAATAAACTTGCAACAGGGTATTTTAAATCCTTTTATTGTAACTAGTCGAATATTTTGTTGTTGTTTTTAAAACAATTGGCACTTGTTGAATAAGGTATGTACATACATATGTAGGTATGTATTTGTTTGCATATTTCTTGTTGTAATAATTTATTCGTTGTTTAGTTTGCAATATTTGTTAAAATAGAAAATTAATAAATGTATCCATTCATCATTTACGTATGTATGTTATTGAATGTGTGTTTCATTAAAAACTATTACCCTCAATTGTTATTTATATTTTTTTATTTGCATTTATTGTTATTATTTATTCATTTATTGATTTGGAGGTAATGGAGAAGTATGTAAGTCAAGATGACAATTGATGCAATTTTTTTATCTTCTTCAAATTAGTTTCCCATTGATTTGTGGACATTACAAAATGTTCAATCAACATGCGTTTTTTATTTTACAAACCAAATGATCGATGTTCACCAAATTACGCGTTTTTTTCTTATTTTTTATTTAGTTTCAGCACAAGTAATAAACGAAACTTCTCCAGTCAATACCACAATGATCGGCAATCACTATTTTGTATTTATTGGAAGACAAGGCGCGCACACATTCACTTACATTTAAATTTTAAAAGCACATACAATTAAAGAAGAGGGGCCAGCAGTTATTCTGACGAAGCAAAGTCGATTCGATGTTTTTTATTTTTTTTTATATAAATTATAAAAACGAAGAAACAGACGACAAAAGCAGCAGAAGCAAAGAAAAAGGAATCAACAGCGAAAAAAGATTAAAGTCTCATAAAAATGTATTTACACATATAAAAAAATACTTGTATTTTTGTTTTGCTGATTGTTATTTTGATTCTTAAAAAGAATTAAAAAAAACTTGGTTGCTTTATTTTTTTTTTTTATTAATTTTTGTTTGTATGTATGTTGTTTCCCAACAGCTTTTTTTCAATTTCATGGTGAAATTACTAGAAGGTGGCAGCACTAGGAGTTGTTGTACAACAATACAACAAAAACAGGCAAAATTGTTTGTGTAAAATAGTCCATTATGTCAAAAATATGGATTTTCACCACACCAAAATATTATTGTTTTTATTAAATGAAACGTCATAAACCTGAATATTAACTTCAAGAAATTTTACAAAGCAGTTTTAATGAACTACATATAACCGAAGTTTTCCAAGGAGAAAAAGCTTAAAATCTATGAGGACGTTGTAAAAAATATAGACAAACTAGACAATAATGCAAAGTGTTTGTTGAATTAAACTAAAAATTTCACAAAAAAGTAATATAATTTTCTTAAAAACAATTTTAGTGCTCAACGAGAAATATCCCTCGCGGATAATATGGCTCAAAAGAGACATTATGATAAACGTAAGAAACATAGGTTTCGCAAAAGTAAACCCACACACATAGAGGAAGTCATATGTTTGGTTGATATACAAATGCAGGCTTTTCAGCACTTTTTAGGCAATAAAGACCAAAATCAACAGCCAGGTAGTAGCCAAAAAGGCAATGTTAAAAAAGACAATTTTACAGGGGACAAATATCAAGAGCAAAAAATACTTATTACAGAAAGTAATGGCTTTATCTTGGAAAGCAAAGCTGACTAGCATATTAGACAAGGAATCTCCAATTAAACGGAGGATTTAAATAAATTTGCCTTAACACTATCTCAAATTTGACTCACGATGAGAAGCATCCCATTAAGGGATTCTCTCAACATTCACGGCTGTCGAAATCAAGTTGCCATATGTTCACATTGTTGGTACATACTACTTTGCATGGCATTTATAGGTGACATATAGATGCGTCCACGTCTACCCTTTACATGCTCCTCTGGCACACCGGTAATAATAGGTTTAAAACTTTAAAAGAAACCATTTCTTAACAACAATTTTTTAGCATGGGCGGGTGATTTAAAGTTGTTGTTTTGGGTGGAAAAGTTATGTAGCGGTACAACGAAGTTATTCATATTCCACTTTAGCTGTTGTTGGGTGGTTCAGAAATCAACAAACAATACCAAACCAGTTCACATACACAAAATTCTCGAATTCACTTACACTACATTTTCAATTTTGTGTTTTTATCTTGAAGAATAATTAATATAAGTGACATTACATCAAAAAACAAACAAATGATTTTGACATAATGAAAGTTCACCATGAATTGAGCAAAAAATAATAGATTCTGTAGTGCTGCCACCTTCTAATTATTTCACCATGTTCAATTTGATTTTGCCTGAATTTGCTTCGTTCTATATGCACATTTATAAAAGCACATTCACACAAGGCTTTGTATATGTCTGTCTGTCTATTTCTTATTTATTTTTTGTTGTTCTCATCGTTTTTTTTAAACGTGTTTTTCTTTACTTTTAGTTTCTTTTCTTGTTTTCAAGATTTTTGTTATTCCTCACTTTTTGTTTCTTATTCGTTAACTTCATATCCCAACTAGTGAATAAAATGACTAAAACATAATTGAACACAATACAATAATAATAAGAAGAAGAAGAGTGTGGCAATTGTAATCACTTTAATTGCGTTTTCGTCCGATCGCAGCACTGTGTTGTAGATCGTAACTTGGCGACTGTTAATGTGAGACTAGTACAGCATTGAAGTTTGTTTCTTACTTAACATTATTTCAATTTTTTGTTTTATTTGCTTCATCGACAGACATGATTTGATTTATTTTCTTGGTTATATTATTACGTTGTAGTGGGGTTTTTTTTATTATTTACTCTGGAGTTTAGTAGTGGTCTGAGCTGTCACGATCTAAAAATTATTACAACCAAAATTTTTTAAAAAATATAACCAAATTTTAAATGCCCATTGTTAATTGAGAAAACATTAACCTACCTAGATATTGGAAAAAATAACGAGAAATCTCTTTCATAAAAAAGAGTAAACCCCGTCAAAATTCCACGAAAATTCAGTTTATTAAAATTTTAAAAATAACGATTTTTTTGAATATGGCCTTTACAATAAACGACGTTTTCCGCTTTTTAACTGTTAGTGGCAGTGTGACCAGATTTTAAAAAAATATAAAGCTAAATAATGCCTAAAATAGAGCTAAAAAGAGCTAAAAAAAGGAAATTTACACCCGAAAAATGAAGCTAAATTTTTTTATAGCTTCTTGTAGTAACTTTTACTTATTTCGATATTTTTCATGGATTAAATAGTGTTTAAGTAAGTATATATTTATAATATCATTGGCTTTGATCTAAAACGTCACATTTAATAATATCACTTAGGACCTTTTTCACAACTTACCGATAGCTAAAGGTAGGAATTTATCGGCCGTATAAAACGTGCTCCATTGGCATAACTTAACTTTTACCTTAAGTGAGCGATAAGTTAATGGAAGGTTTATCCTACCTTGTAGGTTAATGTTTAGTTGTACTAATGGATAACTTTTTATACGGCTATCGGTAAGTTGTAAAAACGTTGGTTAAAGTTTTTATAAATTTTTTTTATTATATGTATCTAGCTAAGAATAACACCAAACCTTTCTTATGAACTTTGACTAATATATATAATAGATGTGTTCATTTACTAGCAGAATTTACAAAATGTTCTCCCTAGCAAGTTGGTCATATCGACACTATTCAAATGTAATAAAAGAGATTATATCGTAATTAATTTAATTGTTTTAAACCATTTGCCGAAGAATATAATTCCTAAATTTTATGAAAATAAATATTTTATGTGATTGAAAGACTTTTAATTTAAAAATTTTGAAATTAATTTTTTTAAATAAAAATATGAAACAGGTTAAATAATTCTTGCTCGTAAAAATTTAACTATCAGATGTTTTCAATAAATTTTTAAGAAAATAGTTGACGAGTCGTTTTCGTGATCGAAGTGGTAGTCGTTTGAAATTTTTGTCGATTTCAAAATCCCGACGACGACAATATAAAACACATAAGTATATTTTTACCCCGATACCTAAACCAAAAACTAATTTTTTTCAAGTTGAGTGTTGATGACAAAAATTAAACAATTTAATTTTAGTTATTTTATATGGCAGAACGTTTTGCTAATGTGACTATAATGAACACAATTCGATTTACTTTTGCCTTTGCTGGCCGCTTATAGATGAAATATATATGAAATATGCTTACATCCCTTAATGGACTATCATGCAGCAAAACAGATATGTACATTGGAATCGCTAAAGTTGGGACTAGAAACGAAAAGTACTGTATGCTTAAACCTTTCTTTTTTATTTTCTCATGCAGTGGGCATATGCTTGAAACTTACTCTTTGCTATGCTTTTTTTCTATTCATTATTGATAGTGTTGCTATTATCACTGAAATATTGAATAGAAATATGTATTTGGTTTTTACAAATCATATAAACTTACCATTTATTCAAGAAATATTTTGAATTGTAACTTTTGACAAAAATTTTTAACTTTTTTGAAAAATAGCGTAACTTTTTTATTCTTTCCCTGCAGAACTGTTATGTATGTAATTCAAATCTGCAAAAGCGATTACTTCTGCACTGCCGCACTATTACTCTTTTAACTAAATCACAAATAAGTTAATTTGGATGAACTGTTTTATTTATTTTGAAAAATAAATAAACACAAAATTAAAATTAAAAAAGGCTAAAAAAGCTAAATGAATTGTTGAAAAAAGCCGAAAAAAAAGCTTTAAGCTAAATGAAATATCTAAAGCTAAACATGACAAAATAAAGCTAAATTTAGCTCGAAAAAAGCTAATATGGTCACACTGGTTAGTGGGACGGTTGTCAAATGTGGCGATTTCTCGTCAAAAATGGTAATTTTTTATTCCTTTAAGCTGTGTTCACATTACGTGTATTTGTCATATGGAATGTCACTTTTTCACATGTTAAATTTGTACATATCGTCTGAACCCCTCCAAACAATATCATGTGTTATTTCTCTGTGTGCAGTACACATGACATTTTTTATTTAGAACGAGTTCTATTTTCAAGTGACAAACCATCTGGCATCAGCTGTTTTATTAACAAAATTTTGTGGCGGCAAAAAATAATTGAAATTTTAATAAATATAAATTATTATCAAAGTGTTTATTTATTTATTTATATTATAATATTAAATAAAAAAATACAAAAGTTAAAAAATACACATATTTATTATTGAAAATGGAGGGAAAAATTGAAAAGGAACTAACAAAAGTAAGTACATATATATGTATGTATGTATTTTTTTATGACAATTTCCATATCTATTTTTATGTTGTTCCAGTTGGACTGGTGTAAAGAAGCGGTACTACAGTTAATAGATATGTGGCAAGAGAAGGAATGCTTGTATAACCCGCGGAATAAGTTCTACCATAATAAGCATGCCAGGTACGCAGCGCTAAATGATATGGCTGACAAGTTGAAAGTGTTCAATTCATCGATTGGGCCCAGGGCTGCCAGGTACTTTTTTTCGTTCTCCCCAAATTTAAAAATAATCTTCCCCAAATATCCCCCGATAAAAGCAAGAATCCCCAAAAAAAGCCCCTGTAAAAAAATACATAATTTTTAACGGATAATTTAAATATTTATTTGAGTTTTACTTGTACCATGTTCTACAAGAGATCATTTTTATCGAAAGGAAATATGTAGTTGTTTTTTAAATATATGTATATATACATATGGGGGATTTTGTGTCAAGTGACCCAACTTTTAAATCGAACTTTTAGCTATCGAAGCTACTTGGGACAAATTTTGCTAACACCAATAGGTAATAAGTTACATGGATGAGAAAGAACACCTGTATGGCCAAAATGTCAAACTTTGACCTCCTCTAACTCAGGAACTTTTTGACCGATCTGGTTGAAAAATTGTGTCTGAAGTACTATCCAATAGGACTAACTTTCTTCCAAATCGGAAGACATCGATTTCAAAGTTGGGTCACTTGACACGAAATTCCCCATATATATACAGTCGAACTTTCCTATAATGAATTTGCATGGGACCACAAAATCACTAAATTTTCAAGAAGTTTATTATACAAAATTAATTTTATTTTAACTTTTATTTAAAAATAATGAGGCTGTTCAAGTTTGGATTACATTCCCACGTGCAGCAGTTTTTTGCTCTAATTTACAGGTTTGAAGGCTCTTGCATTTCATGCTTAATTGTTTGCATTCTACATTTTAAGAATTAAGGTTGCTTTAGTCGACCGTAAATGTTGTGCTATGCAATGTAACGTACCGTAACGTACTGTATTTTCTGTAATGCGTTATTATTTGACAATTTTTAGTCTTTTGCACAAATCAATTTTAAAACTATTTAAGGTGTGTGCTCGCATTTCTAGGTCAAGCAATAATTGGCACATTAGTGGTCTGGGGCATCATTTTTTACTAGTTCTAAACCGATTTTTTTTAATTTCTTTTTTAAAAAAATTTCGAATTGTTAATAATCTAGACTAAAAACTTTTACGACATTTAAAAAATTTTCCAAAAACTTAAATAAGTGATTGTTTTGCCTTGTACACACTATTTGACATTTCAATCGACTTTTCTTTACCCAATCGTCACCAAACTTCATATTTAATGTTTTTATATACAAAGGAACCAATAAGCCCATTCATTGGCTTTCGGATTCATTTTAATTTTTTTGAACACCTCTTATACACATGAAGTTGTCCAAGAAAATACAAATTTTGGACTTATTGACAGATTAACTTCAAACTTATCAGATATTTTTTTTTAATAATGTGTGCATTAAACTTAGTTCTCTTTAATAGAAAAATTAATCTCATATTTTTTATTTCCCCAAAAAATCCCAAGTTATTTTTTTAATATCCCCAATGCAAACCCCAAACCCCAAATTAAATTTTCTGTCCCTTTTAGCAACAAGAAAACCCCTTATTTGGGGTCAAAACCCCTAAACTGGCAGCCCTGATTGGGCCTAATGATGTTAAGGTAAAGTATTGGGCAATAGTTATTTTTAATAAATGTAAATAAATGTAATGCAATATATTTTCAGAATAAAATAACATACTTGCGAGTTACATATTCACTCCTTTGTCTAATAGTATTGGCTGGTAGAAGTGTAGGGAACCAACATCATATTACATTTATATTTTATGTTCCCACATTTTTTCCAGACAGTAATATTAAACGCTTAAAATAAATATAATATTACAATTTTCTATTCCCATAGTTTAGCTTTTTTACAAATACAAAATTATTTTTAATTAAAAATTTAGTCTTAAGATTCATTTAAAATAAATAAGACGTTCTAAAGAACGTCAGAAAACAAATACTTATATATTTTGTTTTATTTAAAAACTGTTTCTCCCCAAACAGTTAACTGGCGCAGTCGGTTTCGCGAACCATATTTAATAATTTTGGAAAAAATTAAGTTTTAAACCTTTTTTTTTAAATTAACAAAAAAAAATTTAGAAAGAGAACTTTAAAAGTATATATTTGTGAGAAGAAAGAAACCCATATTTAATAATTTTGAGAAAAAGTAAAGTGTTAAATCCTTATTTATACAAACAAAAAAAAAAATTAGAAAGAGAACTCTAAAAATATTTGTGAAAAGAAAGAAAAATTTTTTAAGGAAAAATAAATAAACATATTTTTTTTTTATAAAACGTTTGAATTGTTCAAACTAAAAACAACAAAGTGATATTTGTTAAAAGATACTGCGAAAAGATGAGTAGATTCGATGTAAACAGGGATCTACAGCAAGACGACCGGGCAATGCAGGAAAAGATCGCTGAATTAGAGGCGGTCCTGCGGTTGCAAGAACAAAAAATCCTCCAGCAGCAACAGCAGTTGCAAGAACAACAGCTGCAAATGCAACAGCAGTTGCAAGAACAACAACAGGAACAAATACAACAGCAACAACTAGAACAAGCTCAACAAGAACAGCAACAGCGTCAACAATTACAAGAACTTAATCTACAACAAACACAACAACAACAGCTACCCCCACAACAATATCCTCTGAACGATGAGTTCGGATTTAATATGACGGCCAAGGACGTCATTGAACAGTTCCGGCGTCTAAAGCCTCTTGACGAAAGGCATAGCCCAAGAGCATTTATACATGCCGTTGAGGCAAATCTTGCTCTCTGCAGGAACAATGAAACTCTGGCTCAATTCTGCATTAGGATTGTGGCAAACGAAAAAGTTCTCGGAAATGCTGGTAAAAGGGTGAGAGAACTACCAAACAATGCCTCCTGGGAGGAAATTAAAGCAAGGATTCTACAAGAGTACAGACCGAGAAGGACCTATGCGGAAATCTTCAATTACTGCCGTACAATAAAAGTAAGGAATCTAAATGAATTATTTAATATATTTGAAAAAGCTAAATTCGAAATAAACGACATATATTTAGGGGATCAATTCAAACCAACTATATATAGGCCAGAAAATGTCGACAGGGATCTGGTAGATATTTTGCTAGAAAAAATAGACGGACCTATTAGGGCACACATAGGAGAACATGAGACTTTGACCGACATTATTCTTAAATACACAAGACTTAAATTATTGGACGATACAAGAGCCATTGCTTTCAACCATAGGACTAAGGGATACAACCAAGGAGTTTCAATCATTAACAAAAACCAAAACCACCAAATACGACAAAATTATCGCACAAAAAATTACAATAATTTAAGCTCACAAAATTCTAACCGAACACGACAAACCTATCATGCAAATAACCAAAATATTTTTAGCTCAGAACACACAAATAGAAATTATGAAACCCGACATAATTACCAACCAACTAACTACAATAATTTAACTACACAAACTAGTAACAGAAGGCAAAGCCATGAAAACAGACAAGAGTACAACCCGAATAAAGATAGATATAGCAATCAAACAAGGACTAGTCGTACTGACAGTCGTAATAATCAGTCCACGGACGAACCAATGGAAATAGGCAACCTTTATAGGGAAAATGAAATAAATTTTCTGATGCAGCCTCAAAATCAACACTGCCCATAATAGTTATTTCATTGGGAAAGCAAAAGGTCAGGTGCCTTATAGACACCGGATCAACAACTAGTATTGTTAAGAAAAATATATTGATTGAAAATTACCCAGAACAGAAACTGGAAACCCCAATTAAATATCGAACTATCAATGGGTTTAATGAAATATGTTTTCATGTGGTTACACCTTTCCCCAAGGAATTTCAATGTAAGGGAACACTTAGTTGGAAAATAGTAGATTTTAGAAATGATAGATACGACGCTATAATGGGTCAAAATTTTCTGATACCACTCAAGGCTGTAATAGATGATGAGCATGGTTATGTGAATATTTTAGGTAATAAATTCCTTTTTGAGAAAATAAACCATCCACTCCATACTGTTAACATATGTGCATTGGAACCTATCTCAAGAAAACATGTTTTAGATAAGCTCGATTTTAGTCATTTAAACGAAGACGAAAAAAATACAATGATACGTTTGCTTAGGGATTTCACGGACTTATTTTATGTCGAGGGAGACAACCTTTCGGCAACAACTGAGATAGAACACCAAATAATTACTAACATTGATAGACCTCTTTATTCAAAAATATATAGATACCCCCAAGTTCACGAAAGTGAAATCCAAAGGCAAATCAAAGACATGCTCAGACAAAATATTATAAGGGAAAGTAATTCTCCTTATAATAGCCCCTTATGGGTCGTACCGAAAAAGCAAGATAATTCGGGAATAAAAAAATGGAGAATTGTCATTGACTACAGAAAGCTTAATGAGAATACAGTCGATGATAAATTTCCCATACCAAATCTAAACGGTATTCTGGATAAATTGGGAAAATCCCAATATTTTACAACCTTAGACCTTGCCAAAGGTTTCCACCAAATTTTGGTAAGAGAAGAAGATCGCAAGAAAACAGCATTTTCAACGCCTTTCGGACACTACGAGTTTATTCGTATGCCCTTCGGCTTGAAAAATGCGCCATCAACCTTTCAAAGGCTGATGAATTCAATTCTGCGTGAGCAAATTAATAAAACATGTGTTGTCTATATGGATGACATTTTGGTTTTTAGCACGTCTCTAGAAGAACATAAAAATTCTTTAAAATCAATTTTCGAGGCCATAAGAAAAGCCAAATTAAAAATCCAGATAGATAAATGCGACTTTCTGAAGAAAGAAACGCAATTTCTAGGTCATTTACTGACCAATAAAGGCATTAAACCGAATCCCGAGAAAATTAAAATAATACAAAACCTGCAACTTCCTCAAACGACCAAACAAATCAAATCATTCCTGGGAATGACAGGTTTCTACAGAAAATTTATTAAAAATTACGCGAAAATCGCAACCCCTTTAACAAAAGCGCTTAGGAAAAATGGAAAAATTAATATATTTGATCCCAATTACATTTTGGCTTTTGAAAAATTAAAAGAAATCGTCACCAATGCACCAATCCTAAGATATCCAATCTTTTCCAAAAGATTCAAGATAACCACTGACGCAAGCAATTTCGCAATTGGCGCCGTTCTTTCACAAGAAGGCCACCCAATTGCATATGCCTCTCGAACTCTGAATGTAAACGAAACAAACTACTCAACAATTGAAAAGGAATTGTTGGCGATAGTATGGGGCGTTAAATACTTCCGACCATATATCTATGGAAGAGAGTTTGATCTTGAGTGTGATCATGAACCATTGAAGTGGTTACAAGTAAAATATACGGGTAAGGACATCAACCCACGTCTTCAAAGATGGTTGGTTCAATTGGGAGAATATAATATGAAAATCAATTATATAAAAGGTGAACTAAACAAAGTTGCCGATTTCTTGAGTCGTATTAATTCTGACACTAATGAAATTAATTACTTAACAGAAAATGACTCCGATGATACAAACGATAATAGGGATCAAGATTCATTGTTGGTACACACTGATCATTCTCTGGATGAAAACTCAATCGAAAGTTTACGAGAGTTTAATGAGAAAGTTTCAAGAATTCAATCAGAAATCTTTTATAAAACTGAAAATGTTACAAACATCAAGATCAGAATGTATAACAAATTTGAAAGTATTGTAAGTATTGACTTAGTTAACGAAACATCAAACTTCGGTGAAATGCTTTTAAGGTTACAAAAAAGAGCTAACAATAATGGCATTTATATTATAGAATGGGCAAAGAATGATCCATTTTTTTCTATATGCTCTGTTCAGAACTTTAAAAACCATTGTAACAAAGTACTTACTACTTTGAAAATTTTGTTGGTTGATCAGTCAGAAGACGGTGAGACCATACACTCTCAAGAGGAAGATCTAGGCGATAGTGTTCCAATATTAGATACGGTGGTTAATCGTTTTAAAACTCAAATTATAATACTAGATGTTAAGGAGGTAGTCACTGAAACAATTTTTGGTAAAAAACGAATTTACATAGACAGAAACGACATCGCGAATAAAAATATTTCAAATATTTTAAGAAGGGAGGTTGCTAAAGGAAAAATAGGAATATTTTCCAAATTGAATGATCACGAATATTACAAGGTTCAACTGAAGTTGATAGAAGAATTTCCTGACAAAAAGAACTTTAAATTTGTTAAGTGTTCTAAATTTGCCAAAGATATTGTTGAGGAAAACGACCTAAAAAAACAAATAGCATTGTTTCACAAATTCGAAACGGGCCATGCTGGCATAATTCCAACTTACGAAAAAATTAAACACAAAATATACAACCCTAATTTGAAAGAATTCGTACAAAAAGTAATAAATAATTGCGAAACTTGTTCCGGGGCTAAATACGATAGAAACCCAATAAAACCAAAATTCAAAATAACTGAAACCCCTTCCACCACGAATGAAATAATTCACGTCGATACTTACGTAAACAGTAAACATTCATTTATAATTTTTATCGACAAATTCTCAAAACATGTAATTTCATTCCATTTGCACGACAGAAACAGTCAAACCCTAGTTGGTAAAATTCGAGCATTTTTAGCCATCAAAGGTAAGATTACTAAATTTGTTTTAGATAATGAATTCAATAATGCGAATGTAAGGGACTACCTTGATCAAGAGGGAATCCAATATCATTTTACAAAACCAAACAGCCATACCGGTAATTCGGATATTGAAAGATTCAATAATACAGTCACAGAAAAAATCAGAGTTTTTAATTTGGAAGAAAAACTCCCAATAAATTCCCAAATTCTTAAAGCAATAAAATTCTACAATAGTAATTATCATAGCACAATAAAATGCAGTCCTTTAGATGTTCAAAATAAATTGATTGATCATAGCATTATAAAAGAGAGACTAAAAAATGCTAAATTCAAAATAGTTCAAAAAAGAAATAAATATCGTGAAAACTATGTAGAAAATAGGAACGTAGGTTTTATAAAAAATTATAAAAGCTTAAGGCATAAAGAAGAACCAAAGTTTATTAAAAAACCTTTAGAAAATGTTCATGTATCAAACATTAAAAGACCATTCAAATTTTCAGACAATATCACTGATGCTTCTGTTATTGATGAACATTCAGCTGAACCAATCCACTTTACGGATTAATCCAATAACAGGAGACGGCGGATTCATCAAAATAAGAATAGGCGAAGTGGAAATTGTCAACAAAACGACTACTCTTGTACATGTCATAAACATAATCGAAATAGAAGAAATATTGAACCAAATAAAGGGAAACATAAAACATTTACTTTTACATGAAGAGATAATTATGCAAAATGAAATTAAATTAATAGAATCTAAGATCAAGACTCTTAAACCAATTCAAAATAGGAAACGAAGAGGTTTGATAAATATAGGAGGAAAGGTCTACAAATGGCTCTTCGGGACAATGGATGATGATGATAGACAAGAAATTCTGGAACACCTTTCCGTTACTGAACAAAATTCACACAATTCAATCGAGACTTTAAATAAACAAATAATAATCAACAATTCGATGAACAAATCACTGCATCATCTGAAAACTGCGGTGGAAAACGATAGAAAGGAAATAAGCATATTTTTGCAGAAGATAAAGAACACGAATAATGAAATAGTGAAGGAGATAATTTACTTAGACCAACTTACAAAACTTAAAACCTTAGAGCATAAAATAGATCAGATTCAGGATAATGTAGTTTCAGCAAAAAGTAATATTATACATCCAAGTATGTTTACTACACAAGAAATAGAGAAGTTTGAAATTGATTTTTATAAGCTAAGGATGTTGAAAGTAGGCATAATGACTTATAGTGATCATTCTTTGATTATCGCGGTACTAATTCCTGACAATTACATTAAAACTGATTTAAAAATGATTACACCTATTCCAAACAAAAACAAAATTGAAATAGACGCAAATGACGAATACATAGTCGAAATTGATAACCAAACTTTTGCATATCAAGATAACGTACCTTTAAGGAAATTGAAAATAACTAATCATTGTACTTATTATAATACGTGTAAATTTAATTTTAATAACATTACATCTATATTAAGTCTTGACGAGGAAACAATTATTGTAAAGAATGTTTTTTTCGAAAAGGTGAATCAAGATTGTGATGATAGAAAATTTAAATTGGAAGGAAACTTTTTTATAAATTTTAATAATTGTAGTATAACAATTCGCAACCAAACATTTTCCAACAAAAAATTTATAATAAAAGAAAAATATTTTTATCCAAACTTTAATAAGTTTGAGAATTTAAGTATATCAAATGTTAACCCAAAATTTACTAATATCATAACAGAGCATTTTGAGAACATTAAGCAAATTGAGGAGCTTAAATTTCATAAAACAGTTTCTTATGGTATAAGTGCAACGCTAGTAATTATAATCGTTGTGATATCTGTAGTTTTGTATTGCCTTATTAAAAGAAATAATGTAAAGGTAACCATTAAAGAAAATGTTGCAACTAGAGGTAGCAGAGCCGAATTATCAGGTTCAAATGAAGTAGGAGAAATATTAAAAAAATATAAGTCATAATAAAAATCTAATAATTTAAATTTAAGATAAAATTTTTATAAAAATAAAATAAACTGGAAAAATGCAGTATATTTACAATGGAATATTGACAAAATAAAAATTATAATAACACTTAAAGTTTAAAATCTATTTTATATTGATAAATTAAAAAAACAATTATTTAAAAACCATAAGAAAAATCAAGTATAATGAAATCCAGGAGTATTTCAAACAAGGGGTGGAGGAGTTACATATTCACTCCTTTGTCTAATAGTATTGGCTGGTAGAAGTGTAGGGAACCAACATCATATTACATTTATATTTTATGTTCCCACATTTTTTCCAGACAGTAATATTAAACGCTTAAAATAAATATAATATTACAATTTTCTATTCCCATAGTTTAGCTTTTTTACAAATACAAAATTATTTTTAATTAAAAATTTAGTCTTAAGATTCATTTAAAATAAATAAGACGTTCTAAAGAACGTCAGAAAACAAATACTTATATATTTTGTTTTATTTAAAAACTGTTTCTCCCCAAACAGTTAACTTGCGCGGTCAATATAGCCGGGAAATTGCAAAAGCAAAAGAAAAAAGAAGTGGGGCCGGTGCAGATGATGTGCATGTGCCATGTGTGTTTTGGTTTAACGAAATGGGTTTCCTTGAAGAATTTATTAAAATTAAAAAAGGTGCATGCAATTTATATGTGAGTATTTTTCTTAAATTATTGCTTTTTAGATGAGTAGATGATAGTATGTAATTGAAATTTTTTATGTAAAGCAAGAAACAGAACTGGATGATTCCTTGCTGGAGATTGAATTATCGCCTTCACAGCCCTGTAAAAGAGCAAAAACCGATACTTCGCTTTCAAGTTGTACCATGAGCCAAGAAAACGTTATGCTTTCAGCAGCAACATCAGCGCTTGAGTCAATAGCTAATAGTCGCAAAATTGGTAAAGAAAAGGATGATGCATTTTGCAACTATTTAAAAACTGAGCTGGATGAAATAGATGATGACCTAAAAAACGAGTTTTTGGAAACAATAACATTGAATCTCCTTGAAACCAAAAGAAAACAAAGAAATCGGAACCAAAACTCATAAGCTGTCAACTTTCAGTTTTTTTTATAAATTACACAGGCCAACTTAAACAAGTTTTATAAAAACTTTTTAAACCAATGTGCCTTAATTTTAGATGTAACATATTGCTGCCAGAATTTTTGTTCTGTTACATTGACTTTTTTTAAAAATAATATTAGATCTCACAAGCTTCCAAAGACAAAAAACACTATCAAATCAAAATGTGAATAGTCTTCTTAGTTTTAATATTTCATATTGTTATTTAATGATATATTATTGATTAATCGATTAATCAAAATTGTGATAAATCAGTTAATCGATTAATTTAGAATCCTAATTAATCAAATTGCTAATTAATAAGATAATTTAATATATCGTTACTTTAATATAGAAAAGCCCTAACTAATGTGGTTCTTAATTTACAGGAGAAAGAAAAAACTTTATAAAAATTATAGTCCTGAAGTCCAGATATTTTTATAAGGCAGTTTTTTATTAAATTGCTTAGAGAATTTAATAAAAAAAATGCGTTTAAAAAAATCGCGACTACAAGACTATAATTTTTATTAAGTTTTTTCTTTCTCCTGTAAATTAAGAACCACGTTAGTTAGGGCTTTTCTATATTAAAGTAACGATATATTAAATTATCTTATTAATTAGCAATTTGATTAATTAGGATTCTAAATTAATCGATTAACTGAAGTTTTTTTACTTGTATGGTTTTGTTTTTTTTTTTTACTTTTTTATATGTACATAATTTATAAATTTTGCATTTATATGTGTACCTTTCGTGGTATTTGGAATAAAATTGTTATGTTATTTCTAATACACAAAATATTATACTATTATATGCATACGTGCATTTATGAATTAAATGAATTTGTTGATCTCCTTTTATTTTAAATAAATAAACAAGTTTTTAATTTGTTAAATTACCTTTTTTATTACTTTGAATGAATGAATAAAATAGACATATGCTTGTACATATCGATGGCTTAATATTAAAAAGGCGTAATTCGATTTTTATAAAATAAGTTTTAGTTCAATTGTTAATAAAAAGACGAAACAAAATGTTTGTAAGCCTGAATCTCCAAAACTGGCGGCCCGATTTTGTTAACCGTACGGTAATTATCCTTTTTTACGGCAATTTTGAGCCCTAAAAGGTAGCAAGGTAATTTCATTTAAAATACGGTAATATCAAGATTTGGGTTTTTGATATTCATACTCTTTTCAATTCAATTTCTTTTGCAACCACACACATTTTGCATTAATTAACCGTTTATATTATTATTTTTTACAAAATTTTATTAAAATTTTAATTCAAAACTAAATAAAATTATTTTAAACGTCAGAAACAATTTCATACAAATTGTTGCTGAAGTTAAAGTAGACTCAACTTTAGTTACATTTTTGTTCGAAAAATTAAAGAAAATATATGAAATTCATACATGTTAAATTCCAATTAGAATTAGCAATTGATGCAATTAGTTTATATTCTCTGATTCATCAAACAATTAGAAATAGTTCAACTCTATTCTAATTCTAATTGTTTGATGAATTAGAAAATTTCACAAAAGAAGGTTAATTAGCAATCATTAGCATTATCTAATCATTACTTAACATGTATGATATGAAATACTTTGGGAAGAAAAAAAGATAGAAGAAAACACTGACTGTGATTCTAAAAATGCTTAGGTTACAGTGATAAGTGTAAAATATGAAAAATTTAATAACTCATTGTATATTATTTATTTTATTTTGAACTTTTAACTATAGCCTTTAGGCTCAGTTAGCCCGGAGTAACAGTAACGTTGAAAATCAGCTGGTTCTTTTTGTTGTATGTAAAGCAATTAGAACGATCATAGTTAGCAGTAAGATGTTACGTCTCAATCTGTTTTGAATACTGCTGTGAATGGTTAAATTAAAAAAACCTTTGCGTACGGTAATTTTTTCTCAAAAACGGTAATTTTTAGAGGGCCGTACGGTAATGATAAAATAAAAGTTAACATCACTGATTGGAACGAATAGTTTTTTGGCAGAAATTGGCAAATTAAAATCAGAGACCATATTTTGATAATAACGGCTTTATACATAAAAAATAAAACAGATTTATAATACAGTTTAATACACCTTTTTTAAACCTGTTTTATTTTTTATCCAAAAATGGGTAAATATGAATGTATATAGAACATTGGTGTATAAAAGGCAAATGCATTGATTTCAAGTGCACTATTTCGCTGTTAAATGCTGTAAAAGATAAATGAAATATAAAATATTATTTATGTATGTATGTGAGTAAATGGTATTATAAAATATCTTACCTGAAATTACTAGTTTTAAATTTTAAAAGTTGAATTTCTGTATGGCATCATTTTGCCAAGGAACTGAACCATTTGTATTGAAATATTCGGAATATGCATTCCTCACTTTTCTTCCATCTTCTCCTGATCGGTTACCGTGAGTTCTTTGTAGATCTGTCAGCATGACCTCGTTTCTCCAAGACCCATGGTTATAGCTCACTGCATTTGTATTTTCAAAATCTAGTAACTTTACATCAAAGCCATCTCGTGCTCTGATATAATTGTGTAGGGCGCATGCAGCAAACGTTATTTTGTTTACTTTTTCCACTGGTAAATCAATTTCCTTTTGAAAAATTTGAAATTTGTTCGCTAAAATGCCAAACGCATTTTCCACTACTCGACGTGCCCGACTCAGTCTGTAGTTAAATACCTTATTTGAATTCACTGACCTTTCGCCATATGGCTTTAAAACTCTTGACGTTAGACGAAAGGCCTCATCGGAAACAAAAACATAGGGAACTTTGTTTGATGAGCCAGGTAACTCAGTGTCGGGTGGAAAATCGAACAAATTGTTCTTTATACCCTCTTGCAACGATGACTCATTAAATACTGCCGCATCATGAGCTCTTCCATTAGCCCCAACATTCACGTACAAGAAATTGTAGTTTGAGTCTACAACTGCTAATAACACTACGCTATGAAAGCCTTTATAATTATAGTAAAAGGAACCGTGTTCTCTCTTGGCTTTAATAGCGATATGTTTGCCGTCTTCGAAAATAAAAAAAATAATAAACATATTTATGTGTGTAAGTTTTAAAATAGATATTTATGTATGTATGTATGTTTGTTTTACCTATGGCTCCTAGGCAAAAGGGAAAATTCCACTTCTTTTCAAAATCATCAGCAATAATCTTCCATTCACTGGCGTTTTGAGGAAACTAAAAATATATGTATGTAGGTAGGATTTTAGTTACAAAAAATTGTAGGTCGGGAAATGATTCTACGAAGTTTTCTTAACGAAAATTAATTTCAAGGATGCGAAAATTGATAAATAACTTCTATAATATAAAACTTAATAAAAGTGTTGTTTTACTTCAATGTTCGAATATTATTTGCGTTAACAATAAAATTTCTCGAAATCAATTCTTCTATGGCTAAGTTGCTTAGGATATTTCGTAGAATCATTCGTCCCTTATTATTTTCGACTTTTTTACATCCATTCAAATCGACCAGCACTATAAATGTATGTAAATTTTAATTAAAAATATTTTTAATTTAAGAAGTACCTTTAAATAATCTTTTTTCAATGCTGAGTATATAGCATCAATTGTTTCCGGAATAATTTCACTGATTGATGCTACAGAAACCCGAAATACGTACGACAATTCTTTGTATTTTACACCAGTGGCTAAAAATCGTAATGTTAGGAGCAATCTAAAAAGAAAATGGGTTATTCGTTTTATAAAACAGGTATTGTGAGCAAATATTTTATTAACCTTGCAGTAGCAGAAATAGCTTCCCGCATCTGAGTGTTCTGTCTAGAGATCAGAGGTGATACCTTCTCAAGCAATTCTTCAAAGGACGAGTACGACATTCTGCAGAAACTTCTAAACGCCTTGGGATCTTCCAAGCGTAGTTCATCCATCACCATTGATGTCATTCCTAGTCCCTGGTCCCTTCGCAGCAACCAGTTTTGGCTCCACAACATTCTATTTCTTTTGGGTCTCTCTTTTTTTCTTCTTCTTTTCTTGATTTTAATATAAGATGCAATTACAATACTGCTGCATACAACTATTTCATCAACCTTTCGTTCCATTTTAAAATTTTAATTAGCACAAATTTAATTTTTTATACAGCTATTTAATGTTTTTTTTTTATAGGTTATGTCAATTGTACTTTACATACCAAATTTGAACATGTAAATTATAAACTAAACATCTGCATGAAACTTAATAATGATGTTCATGAAACCTTCATTATAATTTTGTGTTCGCTTCATTCGTATTCAGTAAGATGAAACACTATGAAATGAAAGCAATGAACACTCGATATTTAAAAGACGAATAAGAAAAAATTAGTTTATTTGCTTATACAAGAGAATATGAACATTAACAACCATGAAACAGAACAACCATTGAACAAATCTCGAATAAGTTCATGGAAAAACTGTATGATTTAAATGTCAGTGTTGCCAGTTGCAGAAAAATAAAAACATAGGAAAGTTAAAAAAAAAATAGAAATAACCATGAGGGGTAAATGCAACAAGTTAAAGAGATACATTATTATGGAAATAAAAACTCAAATTTATGTTTGTTTTCAATGTAAATTTTCAATAAAATTAAATATATTTAATTTTAATTTCAAAAACATTCACTAACATTAAAAAATTTTCGGCAATATTTTTGTCTTAAACAGAAAAATATTTGCTTACATTCATTTTCAAGTTTTTAATATCTTTCGAAAAAAAAACAACCACGTGGTCAAACTCCTAAGACACTTACAAAACTAACAATTAAATTTCTCATAAACTCATTCCTCCTTTTGTTTTTCATCTTTCACCTAAAAATGTGTGTGTTTTGTATGAGTTCGTTTCATTTCAGGGCCGTGTACAGTACATTACAAGACAATAAAATCTTGCCATGTTTCAAAGATTTGTATTATTCAAAAATGCAAATGACAAACATAAAAAAACATATTTTGCATATTATTTATTGTTTATATTCCAAATATGTATACTATACATATATGTGCATAGGTATATCTACATAGTATGTGTTAAAATTTAAATTACACATGGGCAACGCATGCAAATAATTACTTGAATTTACTGAAGTGGCAACATTGCTATTGAGTATTAATAAAAATAAATGAGAGAGAATGAAAACTATGAAACAAAGCCGGTTTCATTGAACAACCTCTGTGTGTTTACGACATGAAACGAAATGTGTTCATAGCAGCATGAATAAAACAACAGTTTGTTCGGTAATCTCAATTTTATTCGAACACGACTTTCAATGAATAAACATTTCAGTATGTTTATGAATGAAGTTGTTCATGCAGCCCTTTATTATAAACCATATGTAAATTACAGTGCATCCACACGATCAAGATTTTCTTGATAGTCTTTTACATATGTATACTGTTTGTCAAAATTTCCAAAAATTTAAAGTTTTATTTACCCTAGATCTACACTAAAGATAAATATCTCAGCAAGTTGGCAATAACGTCGGCAGAACAACAGAGCAATATTTCTTATTGCTCAGCTTATGTTAAAGGCATGGGAAAACGTATTTATGTTAATTCAGAATTTTAAAAAAATCAAGGAAGAAGGTGCGGTGTAAAAACTAGCGCTATCTTGCAAAAATTATTTTTATTTACATAAATTCTTTCTTATTGGACTTCATTATTTAAATGAATATTAATTTGTTTAATCTTGATGCCTTTTTTTTATATAAAAATATTAATTTTATTAATTTTTTTTTTTTGTAAAAGTAAAATTGAAATTTTATATATAAAGAACTTAAGCAAATTAATATAAATCTAAATAATAAAGATCGAATAAGAAAATAATTATATGTATGTATTAATAAAAATAATTTTTGTAATTTTATTTTAGTGTTTATTAAATTCTTTAATTTAATTCTTTTACTACAATTATAAGTAGCTACCATTTGACAAACATAATTTCTTTCCCACGCAATATGCTTCTATTTTTTTTTCTTTTTTGATTCTTTTTTCAACTTACAACCAAATTTGACGTTTTATGTAAGCAATAATTGTCAACAAAAATGGACTAACAATTATTGCAACGTAAATTGGCGGCAATAAATATGTACAAAAAATTACTGTCTACATTAAAGATAACATCATTTTGACATTTACTGCAATATATGTCGCAATAATTATCTCTGGTATAGATGGGCTGTAACAGCTAAAAAATAAAAGTATGGTTGCACTATAGGGCTGCCAGATGGCCTGGAATGGCCTGGATTGTCCAGTTCTTTCGGTCTTGTTCAGGTAGCAGCTAAAATACAATTTATCGAGTTAAAAAATTTATTTAATTTTGAATAATTACTTTTTTTATTAAAAATGTTTTTTAATTTTAATGATTAAATTAATATTTTGTACAGAGCAACATGATTTTTATTTGACATGAAAAACGAATTTTAAACAAGAATTGATATTTAAATATATTGGTTAAATTTACCAGAAGAAAAAATTGTAAACTAAAATTTTAATTTGGCGAAAGACATCCAATTACAATGATACGGTCCAGTTTTTTAAAATGCGATAAAAATACTGTACACAATCTATATAAATTTATCTCGTTTATTATTCATGCCAATTAAGGCTAGTTTACACGGTAATACAATGTATTACGACTTTGTAGAATCAAAATGATATGAAATTCTCTCCGTGTTTAAAAGAAAAAAAAGTCTGTTATAAGCAAGGCGAATTGACTAGAAGGTGAGGCCAACTCTACAACAACACTGTTTCTGTGGTCGGGTAGTCAAAAAATAGGGTTGTTTACATAAAAAACTAGTTTGTATACTTTGACCACCGACAAAAACAACATATGTTGACTTGACCCCACCTTCTTTTTAGTGAATTCGACTTGGTTGTGAGCAAGGCGAATTCAAACAGGTAAACTCATCTCTACAACTACAAAAAGCTCCATGTATTTTGTTTATACAATTTTCTGGTTGGTTGTCAAAATTTTTTTATTGCAAATTAAAATTATCACTTTTTTATAAAAGAAATTAATAAATTCACTTCAATCATTCGCAGTTTTGAAATTTTTTTATTATAAAAATAATATTTTTAACACTTTTCATTCAACTTCTTCTCAAAACAAAATCATATTTTGACGGTTCACCATAATTTTTAATTTGCCGTGGAAACAGCTGATGAACGGCTGACGAGATGAGCTTACCTGTTTGAATTCGCCTTGGTTGTGAGTATATTTCATGTTTACATGGATGGTATAAGTCAAGGCGAATTCAATTAATTAATTCGCCTTGGTATAAGTAAAATCCAAAATAATAACCAAGGCGAATTCAAACAGGTAAACTCATCTCTACAACTGCAAAAAGCCCCATGTATTTTATTTATACAATTTTCTGGTTAGTTGTCAAATTTTTTTTATTGCAAATTAAAATTATCACTTTTTTATAAAAGAAATTAATAAATTCACTTCAATTATTCGCAGTTTTGAAATTTAGCAATACTTTTTGTGAAAGGACTCAAGATATTTTTAATAATCTTTACTCACAGGAAACCATTCCTTTGACCGAATAAAGGCCACAATTTTATTAAGACAAAATTGTGATGAAATTTGCAAAATGTTTTAAAAATGTTTGCTTACTGCTAAAGTAACAGAGGTAATATGCTCTACAAATTAAAATACAAACTATGTATATATTCATAGTCATCATAGTTATCAGCCATGTTCTGGAAGTCGAAACCGAGAGATATTAAAATCGATCAAAACTTTGAAAACGAACCAGTGCTTAAAGTTCATTAAGTTATTTCGTTTTATATACTTTATACCATGAGAACAGCTTATCTTCATTATAAATAATCTTAAATCAGATTTCCATAACATGACTGTATATGTACCTTTTATTGT
This sequence comes from Pollenia labialis, assembly GCA_949318255.1. NCBI lineage: Eukaryota > Metazoa > Arthropoda > Insecta > Diptera > Polleniidae > Pollenia > Pollenia labialis. Next base: position 23,859,335 of record OX439142.1, on the reverse strand, counting down.
AATATAAATTAATATATACCAATGCGAGGTTATGTTAACGGTGGCACTAATTCTAAAACAATACAATTACAATAGAAACATTGCGTTGTAGAGTTTCTGGCTCGTAATGCGAACCATTTCTCATTTCTAAACAAAACTTTGTGAAACCAAAATAAATTGGGTCGAACTGTCAAAGTAAGTCAAGGTTTTCGCTACCACCTAAAGTGAATTGGCCCTAATATTTACATAATTTTGTAATATGACATAAGACTGAATTTGAAATGTTACGTTTCCTTGCTTTTTAATTTCTTTTTTATTGTAACAATTTAAAGTAGAAGTTTACTTTTTCTTATAGTTAAGTGCAAGTTAAAATTGTCCAGTTATTTTTTAAAAATCGAGTTGAATTTTTTCTATTTTGCAGTTATTTGACTCTTGGTATCTGGCACCCTATTGCACTACTCAATACAAAAAAATGTCATAAAAAAGTCGGCTTATTTACAAGGTTGAATAAAAAAACAACTGTCTGTTATTGCTTTGCCTGTTGTTGTTGTATTGTTATGAAATTGATGCCACCATGCTAAGTTATTACAATGTTTTTTCAAAAAACAGACAGTTAAGTTGAATTAAATGCCCAATTTTCAGGATAATATTTAAATCTATATTAAGTAAGTTTTCATTTAAACTTAAATCGTATTTAAATACAGATTGATTTTATGAGTTTTTTTTTAAAGTCTTTCTTAATTAAGATTAAAGTATGGAAGTATACTAAATACAAAAAATATCATAAAACAGTGTAATTATTTACATGGTGGCCTCAAAAAACAGTTATCTGCTATTGCTTTGCCTGTTGTTGTTGTATTGGTGTAATATTGAGACACCTTGCTAAGTTTTGCCAATGGAAACTTAAAATGAATTTAAATGTACCACATCGGTGAATAAAGTTACATTTAAGTGCTTAATGAATTAAAACACAAAAAACTTTTAACTTTTTATAATGTAACGACCGTTTCTTTAAAAAAAAATTTTTTTTTGGTAACTAATTTCTTTGATTTGAAAATAAATCTATTCCTTAAACAAAACATTTCAAAGAATTTAACCCTAGAAAGATAATCTGCGTAAATTTTACGCATGCACAATATTTCATTTATTTTTATTAGCTTGAATAAGTTGCTGTGCATTTCGGACATAATATATGTAAACTTATTTTAAATTGTGGTATTTTTTTTAATATAAATGTAAAAATCAAATCCATATTGAAACCGTTGCTTGAACTTTTGTAAGTCAAAAATGCAGCAATCCTCGTAGCATATTTGTGTAGTTTAAAATTTTATTCAAAAAATCTCCGAAAATCGGTAACGATCGTTACGATTTAAAATATAAATGTGATATAATATCAAACCTAATTATTGGCCGTAAGCTAGAGCTGCAAAACTACCGATAGTCGGCCCAATCGATAGTTTTGATAGTCAGCTTTAAAACTATCGATAGTATCGAAAAGTTTCTGTGTGCCACTTCTGTGGACACGGTAGTTAATGAAGGTGGTAAAAAATGAAAAAGGTTTAAAACTTCATTTACTGAAAACGTTTTTCAGGTATAAAGACCAGCATATTCATTTTAAATTTCAGTGTCATCTATAGTTTATTATAAATATAAACTTTATATAGATGTAGATACGGTTAATGGTCATCAGGGTTGTCCGTTTTTTTCATCTTCGGCGTCAAAATATTCAACTTAAGTCTAGAAAATAAAAAGGTTATTTCGTAACCCTTGCGTTGATAATTTATTTATGTAAAATTTTTTGAATTTTCAAAAATTTTTATAAAAATTTTCAAGGAAGTAGATTAATTTCTTTTACAAAATAACCCCATTAATTTTTTTAAGACTTTTCGTAAAGAAAAAAAGACAAACAGGTAAAATAATTGCCACATTTATCGAGAAAACAAAACTTCTAAGATCCCTGGTTGTAGGTTAAACATTATTTTAATATGCAAATTAGTACACAATTCTGTGGCAGTAAGGAAAATGTGCTTAAGTCTATTTTTTAAGTTTTAAAGGTGATTTTTGAAAATTAACTCCTATTCCAAAATAATCTTCACTTATCTGCGGTTAAATGTTTTTTTATAGTTTTTGTTTCTAAACAGTCCTTATGTCACAGATCGGAAGTAAACCTAAGTTTTTAATCCAAATATTATTACACATTGAAAAAAGATATGTACACCTGTGTGCAATTTTGATTGTGAAGATCTCAAGGGAGCAATTATTTCTAGTTGTTGTTGCATGTACTTTTGAACATGAAGATAAAAAAAACTCAAATTTAGGTTACATTTTCGTTTTTTCCAAAAAACAAGAAAAGTTTATGCACTGCTTAAAACTTTCATCGGATGAGTTGTTAAAAATGTTTCGTTGCCAACATTTAATCAGCTTTGCAGTTACTTTTAAAATTTTCCGATAGTATCGATAGTGATAAAAACTATCGATAGTCCGCCAAAAATAAAACTATCGATACTATCGATTGTTTTGCAGCTCTACCGTAAGCACTTAAATGTAACTTAATGCCATGTTTCCACGACGATTTGAATCACCTGCTTCGCTCTCTGAATCATGTTAATGAATCACGGTGTTTATACGACTTATCTACTTGCTTCGTTTTGACAGTTGTCTTTAATAAACAAATCAGCGTTGTCAACTATGCATTTTTAAAACGCACCAAAATGGTGAAAAAAACGCAGCAATTTTAAACTTTTTAAAATATTTATGGAGTTCATTTTGTATAATATTTTTATATGAATAATACAGTAGAATCGCAAATTGTAGTTCAAGAGGAGTTCTGCACTTTAAGCCAGCCGGTTTAAATTAAATCTAAGTTAATTATTAAAAATAAGTAATTTAAATAAATTAAGTGTGTTATTTTCGAAAAATCTTTGCTTATTTTTGCATTTTTTACAATTAAATACCGCTTAGAAAATATAATAGTTTGGAAAAGTTAACAACTCTTGGAACATTTCGGTCTATTTTTTTCGCGATTCTACTGTATAACAATAAAGCAGTCTTTACAGCTCAGAGTTGGCTCAGAGTTTTTAGAAAGAATAAATAAAACTTAACAAACATAAAAAAACTACACAAATTAGTTTGTTTTCATACAAGGCGAATTCAACAAGGTAAACTCTTTAGAGCAATTGCTCAAAATGTTCTTTTTTAATTGTTTTGTTTTAATTACATATATTAAATTGTCGAAGTTAAAATTTTTTGAGAAAAAACTTATTTGTTGTGTAACTTTTATTAAAATTGATTAAAAAGTATGTATACTTACTTGTTTTTTAAGAGCTTATATATTAGTTATTCCCTTTAAATTGTTCCAACATCTTCAAAATCTTGAGAAACACAAATTAAAATACGAAAACAATCAATAAAATTTATTTCATTTATTATTTACGTTTTCATCACACTTTTTGTAAACAACTATTTTGACAAATTGGATTTGTTAAACTAACAAAATTCCTGTTGAAGCGACGAGTTTACATTGTTGAATTCGACTCTGTATTCATATGTACTAGATAATTTTTTTTATTTACATAAAATATATAATATTTCAATATATAAAATTATAACAATTAAACAGCCTTTTACATTTACATAGTTAAACAAGAAAAACCCAAAACTTTATAAAAAAAAATAAACAAATTTGTATATAAATACATAATATATATGTTTGCATTCATTTGTACATGATACATTTTCGAAAATTAATTTAATAAATCTTGTTTAAAACTTTTTAGAAAGAGATCAAAAAATCATTCCAAATTAATAAAGTTAATATTTTCATCTTTATTGTTATCGCAGAACAAATTTAAAAAAGCAACAAAACTGGTGCGAAACGAACCGAGTTGACAACTCTGAAACAATCGATTTTTACAGCTAGATCAGATAAACTTGCGATAAAAATTGGAGAAGAGAGAAATTTTTAGTGCTTCGCAAGTAGATTCATATTTAATCTACTAGCTTCGCTCTCAAAATTTTGTATGGCGAAGCAGTTGCTTCGTTCATGATTGAAATGTGAAGCATGAATAGAGAGCGAAGCACGTACCGTGGAAACATGGCATAATTCACCAAGCTGGCACATTTAAATTCATTGTTTCCAAGGCCCATGATCATTGTTTATGTTCTTTTTAGTTGTCAAAAGTTGTTTACATGTGCATGTATACGTTTATGGTATGCGACACATACACGTTTTTTCCTTTTGCTTTGTATATGTGGTAGTAAATTTTTGACAACTAAAAAGAATCGTTTTTTGTTTTTGTACAAGTAAGCAGACCTGCCCTACAAATAATATTGGACCACCTGATCCATTTTGAGAAAATGGACTACTCCATGGGCTGGTCCGATGTAATGCAAGCATGGACCATGTCATTGTTAAAAATTGTTTGTAGTGTGACGACATGTCTTCGTTTTTTAACGACATGTTTTCGTTTTTAAAGTTAAAACTAATCTTTTGTGTACACAATGGAGTAGTTTTAAAACTACTCCATTGTAGTCCAAAGATGGGTTATATGGTCCTGCCCTAGGACATCGTAATGTTAAATAGACCATGTTTTTTCCATACGTTTGGGTTACTTTTGGACTAGTCCTAGTCCCTTGTGGACTACTCTTTACACGCGTGTTTGGACTCGTCCTATAATTTGCAGGGTGATAGATGGGCCTTGATTGTTTCCATTGTATAATAGGCTGCCAGATTTGATAATTTTTTGTTCCGGAATTAGCAGAGTGCCGATTTGCTATATTTTTTTATAGTGACGATTTTATTTGGGCTCCAAAGCAGGGTTGCCAGAACTTTTAGAGGTAAAATCAGCAAAAAAAAAACCATAATTTTCATCAAAAAATAATTTTTTATGTAGTTTATTTTGAAAAGGATATAATAATTCATTTTAAAATATACGGCTATATTCTGGAATTTGAAATCGATTGTAGTCTTAAAAGTAGTTCTGGTAAATATAAGTGGCTCTCGAAGTATGAGGTATAAAACCTTTCAATACAGAAAAGTTTTAAAAATTGGTTCGATTTTAATTTTACTCGAATGCGATTTTCAGAAAATGGCTAATAATTTTTGGATACTTTTACGTTAAAAACATCTATCCAAATTTAATTACTATGTCTGAGGAAGGATTAATCACATCTTTGTTACAAAAATAACCGTAATATAATTTCAAATATACACAGAAAGAATAATTTACTAAATCACCAGAAAATATGTCTTGAACCAAGAAAATTTTGCACCATTCTCATCCGAGCCAAAAATTTCGTATCGTAAACATATCTCACCCTAAATACTAAAGGGTCACAACTCAAAATTCTTAAATTTTCAGTAGAGACAAAAAACGGGGTTCTTTTTATATGAACTCTAATACTACAAAGAAGGATTAAATTATATTTTCTTCGCAAAAAACTAGAGAAATTGATCTTAGATTTCTAAAGCGCGTAGATATGACCACTGTGCATCGATTTATTACAAAAAGTGAAAATTTAAAAATTTTGAGTTGTGACCCTTTAGTATTTAGGGTGCGATATGTGTGGCTTGGTTTAAGCATTATAATTTAAAAAAATCAGAAGGTAAGCTTTAATTTTTTCATGAAAACGTGTAGCACTAGTTAGTTTAAGTAAACTTTATATAAAAATAAGAAACTTTTGATTAATTTTCTTAACATGTCATCCAAATAAAAAATAAATTGAATCAAACCAAGTTTTCTTGAGCATTTTCTGAAAAATTTAAAGAAATTCCTAGCATTGGATTTTATTTTAAATTAATAAAATCCGTCTAATATTTAATAAATGCTACTTGATTTCAGAAATGTCTTAATTGTTTTTAATAAAAATAAGCTACTTTTGTATTTCTTGTTTTAATAAATTTTTGATCAAATACCAAAAACGTAAATTTTTTGATCATGAGAAAATGTTTCTTTATTTAAGAACGTTTTACTTAATACGAAAATAACAAATTCAAATGAGGAAATTATTTTTGGAGTTTCTTGTTTTAAGAAACAAATTGGATTACTTTGGAAAATAAACTTCTTTCCGTGTATGGTATGCATTTTAGAGTACAACATATCAAAAGTATTTAAAAAACGAAAACAAATTTTGATTTTATGTGTCTTGATTTTTGGGGATTTTTTAGGGATTTAATAAAAATAATCGGGGATTTTTTGAGGATTTTACATATTTTAAATAATTTAACTTCTTTTATTATTTACTCTTATTTTTCTTATATTTTTCGTATATAAAATATCAAAAAAGTAGCAAAGCTTTTATCTAACTCTTATTAACAACTTATACGGTGTAAAGGGTCCTAATTAAAATTAATATTTTTGTTAAGTGTGTAAAAGGTACTTAATAAACTAATGACCAATTTTCAGGATTGATATTAAAACACATTTATTTTTTAAATCGTTTTAAATACAAAATTCTCTTCTTCACTAAAAACTTAAGTGAAACTTAAGTCACCGATGTGGTACACTTAGGGCCAATTTTCAGGATTGATATTAAAACACATTTATTTTTAAAATCGTTTTAAATACAAAATTCTCGTCTTCACTAAAAACTTAAGTGAAACTTAAGTCACCGATGTGGTACACTTAATTTCAACTTAAGTTTCCATTGTAATATTTTAGCAAGGTGGCCTCAATATCACAACAATACAACAACAACAGGCAAAGCATTAACAGTCAGCTGTTTTTTCAGACCACCTTGTAGATAATTACACTTTTTTATATTTTTTTTTTGCATTTAGTAGTGCTCTTAATTAAATAAGACTTTTCAAATAAAACTCAAAAAACCAATCTGTTTTAAATACGATTTAAGTTTGTTATGAAAAATAACTTAATATAGATTTAAATACTATCCTGAAAATTGGGCATTAATTTCAACTTAAGTTTCCATTGCAATATTTTAGCAAGGTGGCCTCAATATCACAACAATACAACAACAACAGGCAAAGCATTAACAGCCAGCTGTTTTTTTAGACCACCTTGTAAATAAGTACACTTTTTTATAATATTGTTTTGTATTTAGTAGTGCTACCATACTTTTATCTTAATTAAATAAGACTTTTCAAATAAAACTCCAAAAAACAATCTGTTTTAAATACGATTTAAGTTTGTTATGAAAATTAACTTAATATAGATTTAAATACTATCCTGAAAATTGGGCATTATGTTATTATCTTGAGTGAGTGTTTAAAAAAAAAATTAAAAAATATCTAAAACCGTTGAAAACACATGTAATTTTTGATTTTTTAAAGACAATTTTCAAGCAAATATGTCTTTCTCAAAAATAAGTAAACATGAAAGACAATATAATAAAGTTTGGGACATATGTATTTTTATTGCTGATTTTAAGGATGGTTAAACCGATTGAACAAGCTCCAAATTCTTATAAATTGACTCATTCGTCTTTAAAAAAACATCATATTGTTCTGTTTGTAATTCCTCACTGGAATGGCATAAAAAGGATTAAAGAAAACACATGCCGAAACCAGTTGCTACAAACAAAATAAAATAATTTTTTTACTAAAAATTTTTATGTGGGGATTTCTTATTAAAATTTTTTTTATTATTTTTTAAAAAAATTTTAAAATTGGTCAGAAAAAAATCAGTAAAAAAATATTAACTTTTTAAAGTTAATTTTTGAAATCTGGGGATTTTTTTTAATTTTTTGGGGACAATGGAAAAAAGTACCTGGCCGCCCTGTTTCAGGGAGCGAAACCAGTGGCTTTTAAAATAATAAATTGCGTGTTTTATTTTACTTTTTTGTTTATTTGCGTTTGAAAAAAAACCCTAAAATTGTATTGTTTTATTGAAAAAATTAAAAAATCGCCCTTTGCTTTTGTGGATATTGACGTTTATTTAAAAATAATATATATAAAAATATATTTAAAAATATTAAGGCGAATTTATTACAGGTGGTCTTAAAAGCCCTGCTGATAACTTTTTTTTTAGCTAAAATCACTGTTGGATGTCAAAATTTTGTTTATTCTTTTTTATTATCTTTGTTTCTGTTTTGTTTTATTTCTGTTTTTGACATTGTACAATGATTTTACAAAAACAAATTGCGTGTGCTTTTTGTACGAGTTGTACTTGTTGTAGTACCGAGATTACCTGGGATGAATTCGCCTTGAAAATATAAAGTATTCATATATCAAATTGTTTTAAAATGTCCGCTTTTTCTTGATTGCTTTTTTAATAAATAAACACACAAATAAATAAACAACCGTACACAGAAATGAAATGTCAGATAAATTACAACTGATTTGACAGCAGATTGTTGAGCAATAATTGCTCAAGCAATCAGAAGAGCAATCATTGCGCAATGGATTGCCACTCATGGCAATATGCGGTCTTTACGTCGCAAATTTAATGGAGCAATCAAATTTGACGTTTGCCGCAATAAATATGGCTACGTGGAGATATATCGTCGTATAAACAGAACATAGCATAGAGTGTATTGCAAATTGAATAGAATTGAAAAGCAAAACTTGACCGTGTGGCCACCAAGTTAACCATAATACAAAAATTAAGAAATTACAGCTCAACTGAGTATTCCCGATTTGATACATTTTCCCCTATTGAAGTTTTAAAAATTTCAATATTGTACGGTCCACAAATGCCTGAAATATGAGCAAAAAACCAAGACTGCCTCTAATTTTACCCAAAAATCCCTTGTTGTTTTTTTTATTTTATTTTATATAAATATATGTATCTGGAGAGCGGCATTAGCCAAAGTTTCCAAATTAAGTACAAGCATCTCGGTTATCAAAACACAACATCGGACATCGTCGGGATTGGGCAAGTGGCCGTGGCACTCCACATACAAATACATTATAGATTTCGGTATATCTGGAGAACGATAAGAGCAAAAGTTTTTAAATTCGGTTAAAAAGCAGCTTGGTTACATATTCACAAGATCCGACAAAAAGTGGGCGGGATTGGACAAGTTGGTGTTGCACAAAGTTGAATTATTGGGACCTTTTAGTCCCAGGAAGGGTGTCCTCCACTGAACGTTGCCGTTTAGACGCTGCTACAGTTGGCTTCCGTTCAGGATTGCCTTCCTTAGCTGAGGGGTGGACACGTTGTAAGCCCTCAATATGGGTTTAAGCCCACTGGAGAGAGTGTTTCTCCTGCTCCGTGAGCTCACCGACCGGTTTTTCACCAAGTCGGCTTAAGATTTTATAGGCGGAACTTTTACCCTTTGCACAAGATTCGGCACGTGGGAAGCTGGTTTTACGGCAGACTGAGTCTGTACCGGTAAACCTGCACCCGAGGAAGGGAGTTTGGCAGGATCTACACCCGTGCGGACCTGGGAAGCCTGAAAACAAGTAAAGCGGTCCATACACTTGTAATATTATTTCCATTTTGTCGTATATTATGCAATAAATCGCACAATGGTTTCATAATTAAAAAAAAGGTGAACATAACCTACTGGAATAACATAAACAACATTTTTCAGTTATTGAAATAAATTTTAGTTGTTATAAAAATGTAATACTTTAAAAAAGGAAACACGTTAATTATTCGGTCATTTCTTTCTATCATTTTCTTAACGCCAAAATGAAAAATGTGACTACTCGCTCATTCATTTTCCTAGAAAAGTGCAAACTTTCAGTCGATAGTAAAATCTGAACTATGTATAAATATCGATAGTATCGCAGCACTAATATATAGCGATTTTTTTTAATATCGATATTTAATGCCCATTCCTAAAATATATTCTACTGTGCAAAAATTTACAATTTTTTACGCATATATAAATTGTTAAAAAGAGATTTAATAAATAAATGTTAAGCACTTTATAAATTATATACGGAAAGAAATAATGCTAAGCGATAATGCTATAAAACTCTTGGTAATTGGCGAGAGTGGTGTTGGGAAGTCCAGGTAATATATTTTAAGGGCACTGCTACGCGTTCAATATACATTTGTATGTATGTATGTATATGTACATGTATATTGTGATATTTGGATCACGATCCATTTAAATGGATTGATGGATAACTTAAAAAAAGTCTTTTCTGCGATATGGATCCATCGATACTGCATGTCCAATATAAATATTTTGTAAGTGTTGCGGGGACCTTAAAGGGCATATGTATACCTACATGCATACATAAAAAATAAATACCGATGCGAAATAAACTAAGTGCCCGTTGACACTTTGGAATTTTTGTCGCTGCGATTATTTATGGTTAAGAGAAATTAATCAGCCTTATTGTGGTTGGCGTTGTAAACGATTGTCGTTTTCTGTAGTACACTAAACACAGGTTGTGTGTTACTTTAATCTATTACAAAAAACGACTCAATCCTATAGGGGTATTATGCGTTTGTGCTAATGCGTAACACTAAAAAATAATGGTCATATACCCACCTTTTAGTATACCGATCGACTCAATCAGCCTTATTGTGGTTGTCGTTTTCGTAAACAAACGTGTCGTTTTTTGTAGTAGATTAAAGAACACATGTTGTGTATTACTTTAATCTATTACACGTCGTATACGACAACGACAACCACAATAAGGCCGAATATCACTTTCTTAATCGATTTATCGATGTCCCTCGTGCCGGATGGCTGGCGGGATGACTGGTTTTCTGTCCATGTAACCTTGTACTAAAAGTACAAGTCACAATTTTGAATGTAATTTTATGAATTTTCGTACATTGGTTTCAATTCATAAGGACGAAGCCTAATGAAAAAGGTAAGAATCAATTCATAATTTCACATAGCAAAACTTCTTTTCTGAATAGTGTTTGTGCCTATAAATCATCTTAACATACAATAACTTTAACAGTAGTTACTATGTCATGCAAATTGTTGTGCTGGTAGGTCCCATATAAGCGCCCTTCCTAAAATCACTGAAGGGCAAACCAATCTCATATATGTAGATGGATATATCTTAATCTTCGGCACAAAAAATTTTCTCAAGAATCTTAAACTCCTAACATAATTTTGTTCTGTCTGGTCCACAGGTCCAAAATGGAGTATACTCTCGAAAATTGTCTTGACCGTCTTTACTGTTTTACTTGTTTTCTATATACACATTTTTATTGAATAAAAATATGTTATAAATTACTATGCAAGTTTTGTATTTTATAGCGAAATTATGATACAATTTATGTCAATTTGGTTTTTTTTTCATTGAGACGGTACAATTTAAGATTTGTCAGATCCCAGCACTGATTGGTACTCTAATGTGTTTGCTGTTTTGTCTTTCGAATCTTTTTATTTTTTTTCTTTTCGCAAATCATCACTATTTTCCAATTTAAATTTGTTAACACATTTTAACATTATATTGCTGTCAATCTGCGCCCTCTTTCATTTTTACTGTCAGTTTTGCTTAATTTTCATAAATTTTTGCGAAAGTGATATAAACTACCAAAGTTGCATTTAGCTTTCGCATCAAAATTGCTTTCGCATCGAAATAGAGAGTAGTCCCCCTGTTTTGTTTTGTATTTTTCAACTTGAAGTTGGCTGTAGGTGTATTTACATATGTATATATGAAATATAAAAAGGAGAAAAGTGTAGACAAGATTAAAATACAACAATTGCAAGACGAGAATTTCATAATCTGGACGGTAATGCAATTCCAAATCAAAATTTTAAAAATTGCAAGTCTGGACGATGACTAAAGCGCCTATTAGATTTTTAATATAAAAAAAGTAAGAAAGTATGGTCGATCAATCCTGACTCTACGTTACAGTATTTGGGCGATCATGTTTCCGCCAAAAAGAGTATGTTGTTAGGTTAGGATTTACATTAGAGATTTTTGTGCCAAAAATGCACCTTTATTATTAAGGGTGATTATCTAAATATCTTCTATGATTACTTCTATGAGAAATAAAATATTTTAGGACCTAATTAAACCCAAACATCTATAAAACAAGATGGTTAATGGGCACAAAACCCTATTCCGAAAAGAAGATGCATGTGGGCTATGAAAATTAAATAGCCGCTTCTCACCATTTTAAAAAGGCATATGTGCCAAATTTCGACCAGTAATTTGCGCTCAAGATTATCTTGGACAGACAACCAGCCAGCCTGATAGAAGAACGGGCCTCGTTAGATGGATTCTGAAATTAATTCGGAGTCTATCGGTATACTAAAAGGTGGGCCCAGAACTAACATTTAAATGTTCTACACACATATGCACAAACACATAATATCCTCTTCACATACAGAAGTGTGGGATAAAAAGTAATAGCAGAATGTTGTGCTAGAGTGGCGCAGGAACCTCGAACTTTTTCCCTATGTATAAAAAGATTTGAAACCAACATATTTGTTTAGAAATATAATCAATATTACTATATTTGTCGTTAATATTTCTAACCAAAAATGTTTGTTTATTTAAAATAGAGAATAACAAATTCGTTAAAGTTACCGAGATTTTTCGTTACTAAAGGCCGTAATACACTATCCTACAAAGTCTTAAGTATTTAATTGTTTGAACATTTTCAAAAAATAATAACAACTTATCTTGACAGGGTTGCATTTCCGTAAAATACTTAAGACTTTGTGGGATAGTGCATAACGGCCTAAAACGATATCGGTAGTTAAAATAAAAAAAAGTTACAGAATTGAGGTACTGGTTTCAAAAATATGGCTAAAATTTTTTAATCAAATTGAGTTTTATAAACTTTAAAGAAGACAATGGCGTAAATGAAATTTTTGAAAATAAAAAAAACTATTTTGATAAATTTTGAGTTTTTAACTTGTAATATTATTTTTCAAATTTTAGTCTCGTGCGTCGTTTTGTAGACAATAAATTTGATGAAAATCATGATGTTACCATTGGTATGGACTTCAAAACTAAAGTCATGAAGATCGATGGTGTTAACTACAAATTAGCCTTGTGGGACACAGCGGGCGCTGAAAGATTTCGTAGCCTTACTCCGAGTTTTTATCGAAAATCTTTGGGTGCAATTTTGGTATATGACGTTACAAACCGGGAATCGTTAGCAAAATTGGAAATCTGGTTTACAGAATTGGAAAATTACACTGATTATCCAAATTTAGCAACAATTGTTGTTGGTAATAAAATCGATGATGAACGAGTGATCAGCCGTGAAGAAGGTTCAAAATTCGCTCGCAAACATCGATCGCTGTTTGTTGAAACATCTGCTAAACAGGATACATTTGTTGCAGATGTTTTCAAAGATATTTGTGAAAAGGTAAATTTATGTTTGATTTTCAAAAATAGGTGTTTTTAAACTTTTAACTCAACGTTTTTTTTTATTTTTCGAATTTATTCTATGAGCTAAATTTCAGTTATGCATTTTATAAAGCTTTTTTGTAAAAGTCCTATTCCTTCAATTTTTCAGAAATGGCTAACATTTCTTAAAAAGTACTTTTTTCCATTAATTTCTTTTTTAAGTAGTCTTTAAGTTATAACGTTTATTCCTTCTCCTGTAAAAAACCATAAAGTCTTTTGCATTTTAGGTGACGATATTCTTCAGTCTTTAAGTTATAACGTTTATTCCTTCTCCTGTAAAAAACCATAAAGTCTTTTGCATTTTAGGTGACGATATTCTTCATCAAAATTAGACTCTTTGTGTCCGTCAACCATCTTAATATGTTGTTAAATATTTAGATTAATGCCCCTATTGCGTTTCTCCACTCAACTCAGTTTGGTAGTGTGAGAGTCAATCCAACTTATGCTCAACCAAACTCATTTTTGGTATTGTGATACTCAAATGTTTTTAGTTGAGTTTGCTATAAAGTTGCCAACTTAAAATATCGATTTGCCAACTTTAAATATAACGTTTGACAAGTGAACATTTTATAAAATAAAATAATTTTTTAAACTAATTTACCGAATTTGCCAAAGACAACCAAACTGTTACAAAAGTGGAGAACCGCAATAGGGGCATAAATTCGCACCTAAAATATTTTACTGCAAATTAAATTCTTTTAGAATCAAATCAGTTCACGTTTCCCCAAATCTCTAAAAAAGTTCACACTTTCTTTTAAATGGTAAAACTAATAAACAATTTAGCGAACGTCTTTAAGACAAAAAATCTCATGTGGATGCTAATATCTAGATAATCAGCCTTATTCCAGTTGTCGTTGTCGTAATCGATCAAGTCGTTTTTTGTGAGCGATTAAAGAACACTGGTTGTGTGTGACTTTAATCTCTTTCAAAAAACGACTTGATCGATTACGACAACGACAACCGGAATAATGCTGAATATTCGGCACAAATAGTAACTCTTATGTTAATTTTAACTCTTTTTTAAATTGTTAAATATTCAGCCTAATTGTGGTTGTCGTTTTCGTAAACAAACGTGTTGTCTTTTGTAGTAGATTAAGGAACACATGTTGTGTATTACTTTAATCTATTACGCAGTCGTATACGACAACCAAATTAGAACTTTTTGCGTCATGTTTTTAACAATTTTCAGAGCATATTCTCCAGTTTTAACTGCATATTTAATGCGCATAAAACGTTTTTTTTTTGACAATAGTTCTGGTTTCCCTGCTAATGAATGTTAAAACTATCGCAAAAGTTATTGAAATAAACTTGTCAAGTGATAAGAAAGTTTTCAAAATATTTAAATATGATCGACCAATCATTCCATGGTATCCTTTCTTGTATTCATCAACAGTTTTGTTGAATTTTCCACTTCGATAGATAAAATTGTTTGATCGTTTTGTTTCTTTTTGTATTTTATTTATTAAGGTATTTATATATTATCAAAGTAATTTTTTTGGGAATACAAAAATGTTTAAATTAAAAGATTTTGTTTGTCATGCTTAATTTCCAATTTTTATTCTTGATAAAAAAAACACTGAACTTTATTGCGCGTTTCACTGGTTGTTTAGGCTAGATCGTCAGGAAACTTCAACAGCTTACATTCTTCCAACTTTAATTGTAGTTGTAAGTAGGGGAACGGTCGTAAATGCATCAAAACTGTGCATCACTACTGCAGTGATGCAAAGTTTTGTTGCTGATTCGTGATCACCAGTTGCGCTTGTGATGTTGATGCTTTTTTACTGCACAACCGCTGTGCAAAGTTTGAATTTTTGACCGCGAGCTAAATGTAAAAAGTTTTATAAGCGAACATAAAACAATACTTAAAATGTTATCAACAATAGCGATTGTAAATTTTATTGAAAATATAAAACCAAAAAGAAATAGGTTTCTTATATTATAAATAACAAGAAAAAGCATCAAAAAAGAAAAATAAAATGATTTCTTTTATGTTAAAAGTTATTGCATCAGAAAATTAACAGATGCAATAATTGCCAACATTTGCTGCAGATTTGCGGCATCACTGCATAAAAAACTTTTGACATATGAGAGCAATGCCAAGTTTCATACAAGTGATGCATTTACGAACATTAAACTTTACTAATGCGCAACAACTGCATTTACGAACGTATCCTAGTTAAAGAAAAACAAAATTAAAACAAAAACAATTTGCTTTATTCACCCTTATCGTGGTTGGCGAATTTAAAATACGCCTGCGACTGATTGGTATTAGATTATTTATTTATTTTATTTATTCCATTTTTTCAATACAAAGAAAGCCTATAAGATTAAAGGAAATATATTCACGTTCCCTTTAATCTATTACCAAACAGTCGCAGGCGTTTGAAAATTCGCCAAACACGATAAGGATGATTGTTTTTGCAATAAATAAAGCATGTTGCCAGTTTAGTTTTTTTAGGCCATGCACTTGCCAGTTTATTATCAAAGAAATTTTTTGGGAATACAAAAATTTTTAATTTAAAAGATTTTTTTTAACACATACGGGCATGTCATGGAAATCGAAATGAAGTGAAATTTAAATCCAACGATGTTTTAAGTTCAATTATTTACAAAATTACCGTAGTTTTTCCTGTCTTTAGGAGTTATTATTGTAAAGCAAATCGGTAGTCAAAAACTTAAGCAGATAAAAATGAATATTTTTATGATTCGTTATTAAAATTCGCTCGATTTTAACCCTTTCATACCGGCTATGACTTACAGTAAAAAATATTAATTTTTTTTTTATTATGTATAAACATTATAAATGAAACTAATTATTGATTTTGAAAATTTTTTATTTTGACTCTTAAGCTACGGTCACACTTATTAAATATTTGACGAAATAAGCGTAACCCCTACTATTGTTAATAGTTATTGAGATTTAGCATGATGTTAATATCACAAAATAAACTAATTAAACTACTACACATAGCAACAAATTGTTGTTTGTAAGATGTGGTATTATTATCAAAACAAGTATTGGAATTGAAGGAATTAATTATTTAATTTTCTTATTGGTCCCGTTTTTTTCGTCAAAGTATTACTTTTAGGACCTAGACTTATAAGTACCGTCAGTCTATTAATGTCACAGAAGAAAAAATAAAATAAAGGCATTAACTTTCATTTTCATTAAATTATTTTTATGAAGAAAGGAATTTTACAACATGAAAATTAATTAAAGTTGTTATTGATAATCATTCATTCTTGACTGAAGTGAGATTCGAACCCAGGCGGCTGGTTACCATGACATGTTTCGATCGCAACCCCTCGATCTCCTCAGATGGATTTGCCGTCTTACACTCGCAGCCATCGACGACTGCTGACGTAAATAGTCATACATCAATCCTTAAACCAAATTGAATTTTAACCTTTGGTAGATCGAAATTTGCTTTTTTGAATGATTATCCATTTTTTAATTGATTTTACATGTTTTCCTAACTTCTGTTTTTTCGTACTTATGTCAAGAATTCTTCTTGAAGTCCAAAGTACATTTTCTGTTTTTTCATTTTGTCTTTCTTTTTCTTGTTGACCTTTTTCAGCACAACTTGAAGGACAAATGTACAAATAGAGCTCGTGCCTTAGCTTTAAAAATAATTAGAATTGTGGATATTTTGTTGAACTATTTATGGTTTTTAATCCAAAATTTTTAATATTTTAATCAGGCTTAAGTTCATCAAATTTAATTTTCATTAATTTATTTTTATGAAGAAAGGAATTTTACAACATGAAAATTAATTAAAGTTGTTCAACTTACTTTTCTGCAACAGAATATTTTTTGTTTGACAGCACAATTGCTTTAGAAGAGATATTGAAGCAGAGCGTAAGCTGCTGCGATCTTATGTTTTGTAAATTGACCGTTACAAAAGGTGGTACGAATTAGTACCGTCAGATAGGAAAGGGTTAAATCCAGTAGCTAATTTAAATCGGCGGCCACTTAGCGGACCGTTTTAAAATCACAACTATGAAAAAAGCTTTTGCACAGAACACTTTTCTAGCATGAATCAAAAAAAAAACAAGATTGCGCAGGTCCGTTATTTGTTTGTGTAGCAATCAGCTGTTTGTGTGACGAAGACATAGAGTTTATATTGTAAACAAACCATATTTGTGTATAAAAAGTACAAAAGAATAAAATTAAAAAACTTAAAAAGATAATCAAATTAATCAAAAATAAAAATGAAGTGTGCAGTGAAGAATTGTAACAATGAAAATACTTCAAAAGCGTGCAAAATAAGCTTTTTCAATTTTCCTTTATATCCTAAACTGTTAAACCAGTGTAGTTTTTTTTCGATCGACTTCTTATAAAAACCAATTTTGTTAAAGATTTAGTCAAACAGGCTAATCACATTCAATGTGATGAAAAAGTAAAAAAGCTCTTTTTTAGGGCTAGAATGTATTTTAAAATTAGAAAACTTAATGCGGAGCTGAAAGACAACAGCACATCTAGAAAAAGAAAGTTTAATAAAATAAAAAATTAAATTAAATTTTATACATTTTGTTTTTTTTAAATTTCAGTTGCATACGATTTAATTCATAAAAAGCCCCTAACTACAAAAGATTATATGGTAAAAAGACCTAACTAACAGTTTGCATAATATGCAACATTGTCAATTGTCTAAACAACTGGTAGATTTTACAAGAAAAATAGAAGTAAAATTAATTATAAACAGTTTTAGGTGATTTATCAATTTATCATTTTAAATGTGTTTTGCTTTAGTAAAATTTGCAAAATTTAGATTTTCCCTTACAGGTTTTTAGAATTAAGGAGGGTAGGTTAGGTTAGGTTAGGTTGAAAGGCTGGTGTGAAGTCTCCTTCACACCCTCACCCAGAGACCGGTATGGTCCATTGTGACGCCTTAATTAGAGAAAGATATGTAAAGAAGGAAAATAGGTGAAATAAAACAGCGAAAGCACAAGTCAGAAAAGAAAGATGGATAGAAAAGAATGTTTCGGACCAGCCCCGAAAGAAATCCTGACCAACCAAATTCGACCTACGTGTGGCCAGCACCCAGCCTCCTCTCGCGCAGCCAGGCCATCCCCATTACGAATCCTATCAGACTCCCAAGTCCACAACCCGGGACATCCCCTAATTCGTTCAGGAATCTACTGCCCAGCCACCTCAGCCTGCTGCCCTGCAACCTGGGACAGTGGCACAGAAAGTGCTCAACTGTCTCTAACTCCTCAGGGTCCTCACACAACCTGCACATATCCGATAATTCGGATCCCATCCTCACCGCCATCCTGCCTATCATACAGTGGCCCGTGATCATTCCTATCATGGTCCTCACGCTGACCCTACTCATGCCCAGCAGCAACCCCGAATCGGACTTGCTAAGCACCGGCCACAGCGTCCGTGATACCCGGCAGTCCGTCCGGTTCCCCCAGGCCCGATTGGTCGCGCCCAGAATCCACTCCCTAATCCTTCCAAAATAGAAGCCTATTGGAGGTCTAACCGCCTCCATACAGTTAGGGTCCTCCATCTCTGAGCCCTGTCTTGCTAACCCGTCAGCAACTTCATTGCCACCTATGTCGCAGTGACCCGGCACCCAGCACAACCTTAGCGTATACTCCCCTAAGACTTCTTCCAAAGCCCTCCTACAATCATCAACTAGCTTTGAGTTCATAAGAGCCGCCTGGCTGTCCACATATATAGTGACCTCAGAGCCGCTATCAATGTTGTCCCTCACAAGTTCCACGGCCCTCAATACCCCCAGAACCTCCGCCTGAAAGACACTACAGTCGTTAGGAAGCCTATATGACCTTCTGATGTCCAGATCCTCAATGTAGACTCCCGCACCCGTGCCCCTCATCTTCGAGCCATCAGTGAAAATAGCAAATCCACTAAATAATCTGCTCCTACCTGACCAGCTCTCCCTAGAAGGCACTATTACCTCCGGCGACCGCCCAAAGTCCACCCTGGTGCCCACATAATCAGTGGAGCCGGGTAGTCCCAGGCAATAGCCACAATCCTCAATCACACTCAGGATCCGTGAGTGACCCTGCGTGACATTCCCTATCAATCCTAATTCCCTCAGTCTAAGAATGCTCCTGGCCGCCATTCCCATCACATACTGCTCAATAGGCAGAAGATGTAGAATGACGTCCAGGGCAGCCTGAGGAGTACTTCTCATGGCACCTGTCATGCCAATTGAAGCGCACCTCTGAGCCTTAGAAAGAAGGTTCCTACGACTAGCAAATCCCAATGACTCCCACCAAACACAGCATCCATACGTAAGAATGGGTCTAACCACCGAAGTGTACAGCCATCCCACTACTGACGGCCGGAGTCCCCAGCTCCTACCTATCGATGATCTGCAAGCATAGTAGGCATTGAGACCCCTCTTAAGTCTCTCCTGAGTATTTCTTCCCCATGACAGCTTGCTGTCCAGAAATACCCCCAGATATTTAGCACAATCAGACAATCTAAGCTCCAATCCTCCCAGTACCGGCAGCCTGAAATTCTCCACCTTGTACCTCCTAGTGAAAAGAACCAACTCCGTCTTCTCCGGATTAACTCCCAATCCCTTATCATTAGCCCATGCCGATAGTTCGCCCAGTGCCCCTTGCATGATGTCGCTTTTTGTCGGCAGAAACTTGCCCGACACCAATATAACTACATCATCCGCGTAGGCCACGACCTTCTGACCCATTCTGTCAAAACGTCTCAGAACGACATTGACGGCCAAGAGCCACAATAAGGGAGAGAGAACTCCCCCCTGTGGGGTCCCCCTAGTCACCGATTTTCTTAAGCGTTCACTTCCCCAGTCAGAGTGAATAACTCTGCTGTTAAGCATCATAGTTATCCACTCGACCAAGAACAGCGGAACCCCTAGGTCAACCAGTGCCTGCCTGATAGCCTCTATCCTCAAATTGTTAATGGCGCCCTCTATATCCAGGAATGCCGCCAAGGTGTATTCCTTGTTTCGCAAACCCCGCTCCACATAACCAACCACATCATGCAGCGCACTCTCAACAGACCTACCCTTAAGATAGGCGTGTTGAGCACCGCTGACGATGCCGGCGTCAATTAAGGAGGGTAATGTTCATTATAAATTTCATGTATAGAAATATTTACAATAACCAATGAAGTAAAGTCTGAAAAAAGTTCTTTATAAGAATTTTTATACAACTCAAAATATAAAATTTGTATAGGCTCTTTTTGAAATAGATTATACCCCAAACTTACAATTTTTTCTCGAGTACATCTCTTTTCCGATAATTTAAAATTTTGCTCAAATCGATGCACCCGTTTAGAAGTTATGTCGCTATTTCCAGTTTTGCAGCAAAAATCTCAACATTTTTTACAACAAACACTCATTTGTATTCTATAGATGCGCAGGAGCAGGGTCTGCGTTAGGACCATCATAGGAATGATCACGGGCCACTGTATGATAGGCAGGATGGCGGTGAGGATGGGATCCGACTTGTCGGATATATGCAGGTTGTGCGAGGACCCTGAGGAGTTGGAGACGGTTGAGCACTTCCTGCGCCACTATCACAGGTTGCAGGGTAGCAGGCTGAGGTGGCTGGGCGGTAGATTCCTGGGCGAATTAGGGGATGTCTCTGGTTGCGGACTCGAGAATCTGATAGGATTCGTAATGGGGATGGCCTGGCGGCGCGAGGAGACATAATTTTAATCAAAAAATAATTTTTTATGTAGTTTATTTTGAAAAGGATATAATAATTCATTTTAAAATATACGGCTATATTCTGGAATTTGAAATCGATTTTAGTCTTAAAAGTAGTTCTGGTAAATATAAGTGGCTCTCGAAGTATGAGGTATAAAACCTTTCAATACAGAAAAGTTTTAAAAATTGGTTCGATTTTAATTTTACTCGAATGCGATTTTCAGAAAATGGCTAATAATTTTTGGATACTTTTACGTTAAAAACATCTATCCAAATTTAATTACTATGTCTGAGGAAGGATTAATCACATCTTTGTTACAAAAATAACCGTAATATAATTTCAAATATACACAGAAAGAATAATTTACTAAATCACCAGAAAATATGTCTTGAGCCAAGAAAATTTTGCACCATTCTCATCCGAGCCAAAAATTTCGTATCGTAAACATATCTCACCCTAAATACTAAAGGGTCACAACTCAAAATTCTTAAATTTTCAGTAGAGACAAAAAACGGGGTTCTTTTTATATGAACTCTAATACTACAAAGAAGGATTAAATTATATTTTCTTCGCAAAAAACTAGAGAAATTGATCTTAGATTTCTAAAGCGCGTAGATATGACCACTGTGCATCGATTTATTACAAAAAGTGAAAATTTAAAAATTTTGAGTTGTGACCCTTTAGTATTTAGGGTGCGATATGTGTGGCTTGGTTTAAGCATTATAATTTAAAAAAATCAGAAGGTAAGCTTTAATTTTTTCATGAAAACGTGTAGCACTAGTTAGTTTAAGTAAACTTTATATAAAAATAAGAAACTTTTGATTAATTTTCTTAACATGTCATCCAAATAAAAAATAAATTGAATCAAACCAAGTTTTCTTGAGCATTTTCTGAAAAATTTAAAGAAATCCCTAGCATTGGATTTTATTTTAAATTAATAAAATCCGTCTAATATTTAATAAATGCTACTTGATTTCAGAAATGTCTTAATTGTTTTTAATAAAAATAAGCTACTTTTGTATTTCTTGTTTTAATAAATTTTTGATCAAATACCAAAAACGTAAATTTTTTGATCATGAGAAAATGTTTCTTTATTTAAGAACGTTTTACTTAATACAAAAATAACAAATTCAAATGAGGAAATTATTTTTGGAGTTTCTTGTTTTAAGAAACAAATTGGATTACTTTGGAAAATAAACTTCTTTCCGTGTATGGTATGCATTTTAGAGTACAACATATCAAAAGTATTTAAAAAACGAAAACAAATTTTGATTTTATGTGTCTTGATTTTTGGGGATTTTTTAGGGCTTTAATAAAAATAATCGGGGATTTTTTGAGGATTTTACATATTTTAACTTCTTTTATTATTTACTCTTATTTTTCTTATATTTTTCGTATATAAAATATCAAAAAAGTAGCAAAGCTTTTATCTAACTCTTATTAACAACTTATACGGTGTAAAAAGTCCTAATTAAAATTAATATTTTTGTTAAGTGTGTAAAAGGTACTTAATAAACTAATGACCAATTTTCAGGATTGATATTAAAACACATTTATTTTTTAAATCGTTTTAAATACAAAATTCTCTTCTTCACTAAAAACTTAAGTGAAACTTAAGTCACCGATGTGGTACACTTATGGCCAATTTTCAGGATTGATATTAAAACACATTTATTTTTAAAATCGTTTTAAATACAAAATTCTCGTCTTCACTAAAAACTTAAGTGAAACTTAAGCACAGAATATATTCTGTGACTTAAGTCACCGATGTGGTACACTTAATTTCAACTTAAGTTTCCATTGTAATATTTTAGCAAGGTGGCCTCAATATCACAACAATACAACAACAACAGGCAAAGCATTAACAGTCAGCTGTTTTTTCAGACCACCTTGTAGATAATTACACTTTTTTATATTTTTTTTTTGCATTTAGTAGTGCTCTTAATTAAATAAGACTTTTCAAATAAAACTCAAAAAACCAATCTGTTTTAAATACGATTTAAGTTTGTTATGAAAAATAACTTAATATAGATTTAAATACTATCCTGAAAATTGGGCATTAATTTCAACTTAAGTTTCCATTGTAATATTTTAGCAAGGTGGCCTCAATATCACAACAATACAACAACAACAGGCAAAGCATTAACAGCCAGCTGTTTTTTTAGACCACGTTGTAAATAAGTACACTTTTTTATAATATTGTTTTGTATTTAGTAGTGCTACCATACTTTTATCTTAATTAAATAAGACTTTTCAAATAAAACTCCAAAAAACAATCTGTTTTAAATACGATTTAAGTTTGTTATGAAAATTAACTTAATATAGATTTAAATACTATCCTGAAAATTGGGCATTATGTTATTATCTTGAGTGAGTGTTTAAAAAAAAAATTAAAAAATATCTAAAACCGTTGAAAACACATGTAATTTTTGATTTTTTAAAGACAATTTTCAAGCAAATATGTCTTTCTCAAAAATAAGTAAACATGAAAGACAATATAATAAAGTTTGGGACATATGTATTTTTATTGCTGATTTTAAGGATGGTTAAACCGATTGAACAAGCTCCATAAATTGACTCATTCGTCTTTAAAAAACATCATATTGTTCTGTTTGTAATTCCTCACTGGAATGGCATAAAAAGGATTAAAGAAAACACATGCCGAAACCAGTTGCTACAAACAAAATAAAATAATTTTTTTACTAAAAATTTTTATGTGGGGATTTCTTATTAAAATTTTTTTTACTATTTTTTAAAAAAATTTTAAAATTGGTCAGAAAAAAATCAGTAAAAAAATATTAACTTTTTAAAGTTAATTTTTGAAATCTGGGGATTTTTTTTAATTTTTTGGGGACAATGGAAAAAAGTACCTGGCCGCCCTGTTTCAGGGAGCGAAACCAGTGGCTTTTAAAATAATAAATTGCGTGTTTTATTTTACTTTTTTGTTTATTTGCGTTTGAAAAAAAACCCTAAAATTGTATTGTTTTATTGAAAAAATTAAAAAATCGCCCTTTGCTTTTGTGGATATTGACGTTTATTTAAAAATAATATATATAAAAATATATTTAAAAATATCAAGGCGAATTTATTACAGGTGGTCTTAAAAGCCCTGCTGATAACTTTTTTTTTTAGCTAAAATCACTGTTGGATGTCAAAATTTTGTTTATTCTTTTTTATTATCTTTGTTTCTGTTTTGTTTTATTTCTGTTTTTGACATTGTACAATGATTTTACAAAAACAAATTGCGTGTGCTTTTTGTACGAGTTGTACTTGTTGTAGTACCGAGATTACCTGGGATGAATTCGCCTTGAAAATATAAAGTATTCATATATCAAATTGTTTTAAAATGTCCGCTTTTTCTTGATTGCTTTTTTAATAAATAAACACACAAATAAATAAACAACCGTACACAGAAATGAAATGTCAGATAAATTACAACTGATTTGACAGCAGATTGTTGAGCAATAATTGCTCAAGCAATCAGAAGAGCAATCATTGCGCAATGGATTGCCACTCATGGCAATATGCGGTCTATACGTCGCAAATTTAATGGAGCAATCAAATTTGACGTTTGCCGCAATAAATATTGCTACGTGGAGACCCGGGGTTATATCGTCGTATAAACAGAACATAGCATAGAGTGTATTGCAAATTGAATAGAATTGAAAGGCAAAACTTGACCGTGTGGCCACCAAGTTAACCATAATACAAAAATTAAGAAATTACAGCTCAACTGAGTATTCCCGATTTTGATACATTTTCCCCCATTGAAGTTTCAAAAATTTCAATATTGTACGGTCCACAAATGCCTGAAATATGAGCAAAAAACCAAGACTGCCTCTAATTTTACCCAAAAATCCCTTGTTGTTTTTTTTATTTTATTTTATATAAATATATGTATCTGGAGAGCGGCATTAGCCAAAGTTTCCAAATTAAGTACAAGCATCTCGGTTATCAAAACACAACATCGGACATCGTCGGGATTGGGCAAGTGGCCGTGGCACTCCACATACAAATACATTATAGATTTC
Source organism: Pollenia labialis (assembly GCA_949318255.1). Classification (NCBI taxonomy): domain Eukaryota; kingdom Metazoa; phylum Arthropoda; class Insecta; order Diptera; family Polleniidae; genus Pollenia; species Pollenia labialis. The sequence continues at coordinate 23,834,414 of OX439142.1, read as the reverse complement.
GGTATATCTGGAGAACGATAAGAGCAAAAGTTTTTAAATTCGGTTAAAAAGCAGCTTGGTTATATATTCACAAGATCCGACAAAAAGTGGGCGGGATTGGACAAGTTGGTGTTGCACAAAGTTGAGGAAGGGTGTCCTCCACTGAACGTTGCCGTTTAGACGCTGCTACAGTTGGCTTCCGTTCAGGATTGCCTTCCTTAGCTGAGGGGTGGACACGTTGTAAGCCCTCAATATGGGTTTAAGCCCACTGGAGAGAGTGTTTCTCCTGCTCCGTGAGCTCACCGACCGGTTTTTCACCAAGTCGGCTTAAGATTTTATAGGCGGAACTTTTACCCTTTGCACAAGATTCGGGACGTGGGAAGCTGGTTTTACGGCAGACTGAGTCTGTACCGGTAAACCTGCACCCGAGGAAGGGAGTTTGGCAGGATCTACACCCGTGCGGACCTGGGAAGCCTGAAAACAAGTAAAGCGGTCCATACACTTGTAATATTATTTCCATTTTGTCGTATATTATGCAATAAATCGCACAATGGTTTCATAATTAAAAAAAAGGTGAACATAACCTACTGGAATAACATAAACAACATTTTTCAGTTATTGAAATAAATTTTAGTTGTTATAAAAATGTAATACTTTAAAAAAGGAAACACGTTAATTATTCGGTCATTTCTTTCTATCATTTTCTTAACGCCAAAATGTGACTACTCGCTCATTCATTTTCCTAGAAAAGTGCAAACTTTCAGTCGATAGTAAAATCTGAACTATGTATAAATATCGATAGTATCGCAGCACTAATATATAGCGATTTTTTTTAATATCGATATTTAATGCCCATTCCTAAAATATATTCTACTGTGCAAAAATTTACAATTTTTTACGCATATATAAATTGTTAAAAAGAGATTTAATAAATAAATGTTAAGCACTTTATAAATTATATACGGAAAGAAATAATGCTAAGCGATAATGCTATAAAACTCTTGGTAATTGGCGAGAGTGGTGTTGGGAAATCCAGGTAATATATTTTAAGGGCACTGCTACGCGTTCAATATACATTTGTATGTATGTATGTATATGTACATGTATATTGTGATATTTGGATCACGATCCATTTAAATGGATTGATGGATAACTTAAAAAAAGTCTTCTGCGATATGGATCCATCGATACTGCATGTCCAATATAAATATTTTGTAAGTGTTGCGGGGACCTTAAAGGGCATATGTATACCTACATGCATACATAAAAAATAAATACCGATGCGAAATAAACTAAGTGCCCGTTGACACTTTGGAATTTTTGTCGCTGCGATTATTTATGGTTAAGAGAAATTAATCAGCCTTATTGTGGTTGGCGTTGTAAACGATTGTCGTTTTCTGTAGTACACTAAACACAGGTTGTGTGTTACTTTAATCTATTACAAAAAACGACTCAATCCTATAGGGGTATTATGCGTTTGTGCTAATGCGTAACACTAAAAAATAATGGTCATATACCCACCTTTTAGTATACCGATCGACTCAATCAGCCTTATTGTGGTTGTCGTTTTCGTAAACAAACGTGTCGTTTTTTGTAGTAGATTAAAGAACACATGTTGTGTATTACTTTAATCTATTACACGTCGTATACGACAACGACAACCACAATAAGGCCGAATATCACTTTCTTAATCGATTTATCGATGTCCCTCGTGCCGGATGGCTGGCGGGATGGCTGGTTTTCTGTCCATGTAACCTTGTACTAAAAGTACAAGTCACAATTTTGAATGTAATTTTATGAATTTTCGTACATTGGTTTCAATTCATAAGGACGAAGCCTAATGAAAAAGGTAAGAATCAATTCATAATTTCACATAGCAAAACTTCTTTTCTGAATAGTGTTTGTGCCTATAAATCATCTTAACATACAATAACTTTAACAGTAGTTACTATGTCATGCAAATTGTTGTGCTGGTAGGTCCCATATAAGCGCCCTTCCTAAAATCACTGAAGGGCAAACCAATCTCATATATGTAGATGGATATATCTTAATCTTCGGCACAAAAAATTTTCTCAAGAATCTTAAACTCCTAACATAATTTTGTTCTGTCTGGTCCACAGGTCCAAAATGGAGTATACTCTCGAAAATTGTCTTGACCGTCTTTACTGTTTTACTTGTTTTCTATATACACATTTTTATTGAATAAAAATATGTTATAAATTACTATGCAAGTTTTGTATTTTATAGCGAAATTATGATACAATTTATGTCAATTTGGTTATTTTCATTGAGACGGTACAATTTAAGATTTGTCAGATCCCAGCACTGATTGGTACTCTAATGTGTTTGCTGTTTTGTCTTTCGAATCTTTTTATTTTTTTTCTTTTCGCAAATCATCACTATTTTCCAATTTAAATTTGTTAACACATTTTAACATTATATTGCTGTCAATCTGCGCCCTCTTTCATTTTTACTGTCAGTTTTGCTTAATTTTCATAAATTTTTGCGAAAGTGATATAAACTACCAAAGTTGCATTTAGCTTTCGCATCAAAATTGTATTCGCATCGAAATAGAGAGTAGTCCCCCTGTTTTGTTTTGTATTTTTCAAATTTTTCAACTTGAAGTTGGCTGTAGGTGTATTTACATATGTATATATGAAATATAAAAAGGAGAAAAGTGTAGACAAGATTAAAATACAACAATTGCAAGACGAGAATTTCATAATCTGGACGGTAATGCAATTCCAAATCAAAATTTTAAAAATTGCAAGTCTGGACGATGACTAAAGCGGCTATTAGATTTTTAATATAAAAAAAGTAAGAAAGTATGGTCGATCAATCCTGACTCTACGTTACAGTATTTGGGCGATCATGTTTCCGCCAAAAAGAGTATGTTGTTAGGTTAGGATTTACATTAGAGATTTTTGTGCCAAAAATGCACCTTTATTATTAAGGGTGATTATCTAAATATCTTCTATGATTACTTCTATGAGAAATAAAATATTTTAGGACCTAATTAAACCCAAACATCTATAAAACAAGATGGTTAATGGGCACAAAACCCTATTCCCAAAAGAAGATGCATGTGGGCTATGAAAATTAAATAGCCGCTTCTCACCATTTTAAAAAGGCATATGTGCCAAATTTCGACCAGTAATTTGCGCTCAAGATTATCTTGGACAGACAACCAGCCAGCCTGATAGAAGAACGGGCCTCGTTAGATGGATTCTGAAATTAATTCGGAGTCTATCGGTATACTAAAAGGTGGGCCCAGAACTAACATTTAAATGTTCTACACACATATGCACAAACACATAATATCCTCTTCACATACAGAAGTGTGGGATAAAAAGTAATAGCAGAATGTTGTGCTAGAGTGGCGCAGGAACCTCGAACTTTTTCCCTATGTATAAAAAGATTTGAAACCAACATATTTGTTTAGAAATATAATCAATATTACTATATTTGTCGTTAATATTTCTAACCAAAAATGTTTGTTTATTTAAAATAGAGAATAACAAATTCGTTAAAGTTACCGAGATTTTTCGTTACTAAAGGCCGTAATACACTATCCTACAAAGTCTTAAGAATTTAATTGTTTGAACATTTTCAAAAAATAATAACAACTTATCTTGACAGGGTTGCATTTCCGTAAAATACTTAAGACTTTGTGGGATAGTGCATAACGGCCTAAAACGATATCGGTAGTTAAAATAAAAAAAAGTTACAGAATTGAGGTACTGGTTTCAAAAATATGGCTAAAATTTTTTAATCAAATTGAGTTTTATAAACTTTAAAGAAGACAATGGCGTAAATGAAATTTTTGAAAATAAAAAAAACTATTTTGATAAATTTTGAGTTTTTAACTTGTAATATTATTTTTCAAATTTTAGTCTCGTGCGTCGTTTTGTAGACAATAAATTTGATCAAAATCATGGTCTTACCATTGGTATAGACTTCGAAACTAAAGTCATGAAGATCGATGGTGTTAACTACAAATTAGCCTTGTGGGACACAGCGGGCGCTGAAAGATTTCGTAGCCTTACTCCGAGTTTTTATCGAAAATCTTTGGGTGCAATTTTGGTATATGACGTTACAAACCGGGAATCGTTAGCAAAATTGGAAATCTGGTTTACAGAATTGGAAAATTACACTGATTATCCAAATTTAGCAACAATTGTTGTTGGTAATAAAATCGATGATGAACGAGTGATCAGCCGTGAAGAAGGTTTAAAATTCGCTCGCAAACATCGATCGCTGTTTGTTGAAACATCTGCTAAACAGGATACATTTGTTGCAGATGTTTTCAAAGATATTTGTGAAAAGGTAAATTTATGTTTCTTTTTTAAGTAGTCTTTAAGTTATAACGTTTATTCCTTCTCCTGTAAAAAACCATAAAGTCTTTTGCATTTTAGGTGACGATATTCTTCAGTCTTTAAGTTATAACGTTTATTCCTTCTCCTGTAAAAAACCATAAAGTCTTTTGCATTTTAGGTGACGATATTCTTCATCAAAATTAGACTCTTTGTGTCCGTAAACCATCTTAATATGTTGTTAAATATTTAGATTAATGCCCCTATTGCGTTTCTCCACTCAACTCAGTTTGGTAGTGTGAGAGTCAATCCAACTTATGCTCAACCAAACTCATTTTTGGTATTGTGATACTCAAATGTTTTTAGTTGAGTTTGCTATAAAGTTGCCAACTTAAAATATAGATTTGCCAACTTTAAATATAACGTTTGACAAGTGAACATTTTATAAAATAAAATAATTTTTTAAACTAATTTACCGAATTTGCCAAAGACAACCAAACTGTTACAAAAGTGGAGAACCGCAATAGGGGCATAAATTCGCACCTAAAATATTTTACTGCAAATTAAATTCTTTTAGAATCAAATCAGTTCACGTTTCCCCAAATCTCTAAAAAAGTTCACACTTTCTTTTAAATGGTAAAACTAATAAACAATTTAGCGAACGTCTTTAAGACAAAAAATCTCATGTGGATGCTAATATCTAGATAATCAGCCTTATTCCAGTTGTCGTTGTCGTAATCGATCAAGTCGTTATATTCAGCCTAATTGTGGTTGTCGTTTTCGTAAACAAACGTGTTGTCTTTTGTAGTAGATTAAGGAACACATGTTGTGTATTACTTTAATCTATTACGCAGTCGTATACGACAACCAAATTAGAACTTTTTGCGTCATGTTTTTAACAATTTTCAGAGCATATTCTCCAGTTTTAACTGCATATTTAATGCGCATAAAACGTTTTTTTTTTGGACAATAGTTCTGGTTTCCCTGCTAATGAATGTTAAAACTATCGCAAAAGTTATTGAAATAAACTTGTCAAGTGATAAGAAAGTTTTCAAAATATTTAAATATGATCAACCAATCATTCCATGGTATCCTTTCTTGTATTCATCAACAGTTTTGTTGAATTTTCCACTTCGATAGATAAAATTGTTTGATCGTTTTGTTTCTTTTTGTATTTTATTTATTAAGGTATTTATATATTATCAAAGTAATTTTTTTGGGAATACAAAAATGTTTAAATTAAAAGATTTTGTTTGTCATGCTTAATTTCCAATTTTTATTCTTGATAAAAAAACACTGAACTTTATTGCGCGTTTCACTGGTTGTTTAGGCTAGATCGTCAGGAAACTTCAACAGCTTACATTCTTCCAACTTTAATTGTAGTTGTAAGTAGGGGAACGGTCGTAAATGCATCAAAACTGTGCATCACTACTGCAGTGATGCAAAGTTTTGTTGCTGATGCGTGATCACCAGTTGCGCTTGTGATGTTGATGCTTTTTTACTGCACAACCGCTGTGCAAAGTTTGAATTTTTGACCGCGAGCTAAATGTAAAAAGTTTTATAAGCGAACATAAAACAATACTTAAAATGTTATCAACAATAGCGATTGTAAATTTTATTGAAAATATAAAACCAAAAAGAAATAGGTTTCTTATATTATAAATAACAAGAAAAAGCATCAAAAAAGAAAAATAAAATGATTTCTTTTATGTTAAAAGTTATTGCATCAGAAAATTAACAGATGCAATAATTGCCAACATTTGCTGCAGATTTGCGGCATCACTGCATAAAAAACTTTTGACATATGAGAGCAATGCCAAGTTTCATACAAGTGATGCATTTACGAACATTAAACTTTACTAATGCGCAACAACTGCATTTACGAACGTACCCTAGTTAAAGAAAAACAAAATTAAAACAAAAACAATTTGCTTTATTCACCCTTATCGTGGTTGGCGAATTTAAAATACGCCTGCGACTGATTGGTATTAGATTATTTATTTATTTTATTTATTCCATTTTTTCAATACAAAGAAAGCCTATAAGATTAAAGGAAATATATTCACGTTCCCTTTAATATATTACCAAACAGTCGCAGGCGTTTGAAAATTCGCCAAACACGATAAGGATGATTGTTTTTGCAATAAATAAAGCATGTTGCCAGTTTAGTTTTTTTAGGCCATGCACTTGCCAGTTTATTATCAAAGAAATTTTTTGGGAATACAAAAATTTTTAATTTAAAAGATTTTTTTTAACACATACGGGCATGTCATGGAAATCGAAATGAAGTGAAATTTAAATCCAACGATATTTTAAGTTCAATTATTTACAAAATTACCGTAGTTTTTCCTGTCTTTAGGAGTTATTATTGTAAAGCAAATCGGTAGTCAATTAAAATTCGCTCGATTTTAACCCTTTCATACCGGCTATGACTTACAGTAAAAAATATTAATTTTTTTTTTATTATGTATAAACATTATAAATGAAACTAATTATTGATTTTGAAAATTTTTTATTTTGACTCTTAAGCTACGGTCACACTTATTAAATATTTGACGAAATAAGCGTAACCCCTACTATTGTTAATAGTTATTGAGATTTAGCATGATGTTAATATCACAAAATAAACTAATTAAACTACTACACATAGCAACAAATTGTTGTTTGTAAGATGTGGTATTATTATCAAAACAAGTATTGGAATTGAAGGAATTAATTATTTAATTTTCTTATTGGTCCCGTTTTTTTCGTCAAAGTATTACTTTTAGGACCTAGACTTATAAGTACCGTCAGTCTATTAATGTCACAGAAGAAAAAATAAAATAAAGGCATTAACTTTCATTTTCATTAAATTATTTTTATGAAGAAAGGAATTTTACAACATGAAAATTAATTAAAGTTGTTATTGATAATCATTCATTCTTGACTGAAGTGAGATTCGAACCCAGGCGGCTGGTTACCATGACATGTTTCGATCGCAACCCCTCGATCTCCTCAGATGAATTTGCCGTCTTACACTCGCAGCCATCGACGACTGCTGACGTCAATAGTCAAACATCAATCCTTAAACCAAATTGTATTTTAACCTTTGGTAGATCGAAATTTGCTTTTTTGAATGATTATCCATTTTTTAATTGATTTTACATGTTTTCCTAACTTCTGTTTTTTCGTACTTATGTCAAGAATTCTTCTTGAAGTCCAAAGTACATTTTCTGTTTTTTCATTTTGTCTTTCTTTTTCTTGTTGACCTTTTTCAGCACAACTTGAAGGACAAATGTACAAATAGAGCTCGTGCCTTAGCTTTAAAAATAATTAGAATTGTGGATATTTTGTTGAACTATTTATGGTTTTTAATCCAAAATTTTTAATATTTTAATCAGGCTTAAGTTCATCAAATTTAATTTTCATTAATTTATTTTTATGAAGAAAGGAATTTTACAACATGAAAATTAATTAAAGTTGTTCAACTTACTTTTCTGCAACAGAATATTTTTTGTTTGACAGCACAATTGCTTTAGAAGAGATATTGAAGCAGAGCGTAAGCTGCTGCGATCTTATGTTTTGTAAATTGACCGTTACAAAAGGTGGTACGAATTAGTACCGTCAGATAGGAACGGGTTAAATCCAGTAGCTAATTTAAATCGGCGGCCACTTAGCGGACCGTTTTAAAATCACAACTATGAAAAAAGCTTTTGCACAGAACACTTTTCTAGCATGAATCAAAAAAAACAAGATTGCGCAGGTCCGTTATTTGTTTGTGTAGCAATCAGCTGTTTGTGTGACGAAGACATAGAGTTTATATTGTAAACAAACCATATTTGTGTATAAAAAGTACAAAAGAATAAAATTAAAAAACTTAAAAAGATAATCAAATTAATCAAAAATAAAAATGAAGTGTGCAGTGAAGAATTGTAACAATGAAAATACTTCAAAAGCGTGCAAAATAAGCTTTTTCAATTTTCCTTTATATCCTAAACTGTTAAACCAGTGTAGTTTTTTTTCGATCGACTTCTTATAAAAACCAATTTTGTTAAAGATTTAGTCAAACAGGCTAATCACATTCAATGTGATGAAAAAGTAAAAAAGCTCTTTTTTAGGGCTAGAATGTATTTTAAAATTAGAAAACTTAATGCGGAGCTGAAAGACAACAGCACATCTAGAAAAAGAAAGTTTAATAAAATAAAAAATTAAATTAAATTTTATACATTTTGTTTTTTTTAAATTTCAGTTGCATACGATTTAATTCATAAAAAGCCCCTAACTACAAAAGATTATATGGTAAAAAGACCTAACTAACAGTTTGCATAATATGCAACATTGTCAATTGTCTAAACAACTGGTAGATTTTACAAGAAAAATAGAAGTAAAATTAATTATAAACAGTTTAAGGTGATTTATCAATTTATCATTTTAAATGTGTTTTGCTTTAGTAAAATTTGCAAAATTTAGATTTTCCCTTACAGGTTTTTAGAATTAAGGAGGGTAATGTTCATTATAAATTTCATGTATAGAAATATTTACAATAACCAATGAAGTAAAGTCTGAAAAAAGTTCTTTATAAGAATTTTTATACAACTCAAAATATAAAATTTGTATAGCCACAAAAGGCTCTTTTTGAAATAGATTATACTCCAAACTTAAAATTTTTTCTCGAGTACATCTCTTTTCCGATAATTTAAAATTTTGCTCAAATCGATGCACCCGTTTAGAAGTTATGTCGCTATTTCCAGTTTTGCAGCAAAAATCTCAACATTTTTTACAACAAACACTCATTTGTATTCTATAGATGCGCAGGAGCAGGGTCTGCGTTAGGACCATCATAGGAATGATCACGGGCCACTGTATGATAGGCAGGATGGCGGTGAGGATGGGATCCGACTTGTCGGATATATGCAGGTTGTGCGAGGACCCTGAGGAGTTGGAGACGGTTGAGCACTTCCTGCGCCACTATCACAGGTTGCAGGGTAGCAGGCTGAGGTGGCTGGGCGGTAGATTCCTGGGCGAATTAGGGGATGTCTCTGGTTGCGGACTCGAGAATCTGATAGGATTCGTAATGGGGATGGCCTGGCGGCGCGAGGAGACAGGGTGCTAACCGCACGTAGGGCGAATTTGGCTTAAGTAGAATTTCTCTCGGGGTTGGTCCGTAACCTTCTTTTCTTTCCTTTTTTTCTACCTATATTTAGGATCTGTCTTGTGCTTTCGCTGTTTATTTCACCTACTTTCTACCTTCATACAGCTATCTCTAATAAAGGCGTCACAATGGACCATACTGGTCTGAAGGAGACTTCACACCGGCCTTTCTACCTACCTACCTAGGTGCGCAGTAGAATTTTTTTTGAACGGCTGAGTGAGTGCGCAATGAAAAACTACGGTTATTTCGTAAATAATTGAACGTAAAATCTCGTTGGATTTCAAGGTTTATCTTGGGATTCAAAAATGAATTAACAAGGTTTCTTTTATATGTGACTAGTTTAACCCGGTGCGCTTTGCCACCCCATCGAAATACAATTAGTAAAATGTTTTTAAAACAGATCTCGTGTATTGATAACAAAGCATCTTGTACCAAATTTTATTGCTTTTACAGAACCCGTTCTATTGATATGTATACAGAAATCGCATGTGTTCGTATGGGAGGTGCCATGACTACTTTTCCTATTGAACCAACTTTTGGAAGATGTTGTGTATTTTTATCTAAGCTATTTGTAAAAAATTTGAACACCTTCTCTGTAACAGTACTTCAGCTATGAAGAAATCTTTATTGTCATTGTATGAGAGGTACCACCCGCACTTAACAATTATAAAATATTAATTGCCTAGGAACTGAATATGAAGGTTTCCTTTCGCCTGCCGGATGGATGTAGTGTCCTGCAGGCGGAAATCTCGGCTATAAGGCGGGCGGCAAACTGGCTGAGGTATCATCGCATATCAGGAGATATACGTATATTTACTGACAGCAAGGCTGCCCTTGCTTCGCTAGCGGGTGTCTATACGACATCTAGGTTAACTGTAGAATGTCGGATGTCTTTGGATGAGATTGCGAAACATTCAAGGGTAACGCTAATATGGATATCGGGGCACACTGGGTGCCCGGGCAATCAGGTAGCAGAGGAGCTGGCCAAACAAGGTGGTCACATGGGTGATGCATACATTGACCAATTCATTGGCCTTCCAATGGCTCACTGTAAATCACTTATATGGCACGAGTCTTATAGAGTTGCGCAGACGGTGGACCTGTGAATCCACCTGCTCGATATCCAGGGCCCTTTGGCCTAGATATGATGGACGGAGAACTAGCTCTCTACTTGGGTTCAGTAGGGACCAGATTAGGACGGTGATATCGGTTGTAACTGGACACTGGCCGGTGCGGACTCATGCTGGAAGAATGGGTCTGGAATTTAACGACTACTGTAGAAGTTGTCAAAACGAGGAGGAAGAGGAGACTGTGCATCACTTTCTCTGTCATTGCCCTGGATTGCGGCGCATTAGGGGGGAATGCCTGGTGGAACCGGTGTTTGCCTGCTTGGAGGATCTATCTGGGATGGAACTAAAATCGCTCATTCTCTTCACTAGGAAGACGAGGTGGTTGGACTTTGCAGTGACGCCATCTGCTCTTAGGGATGGGCATTGGCGCAGGGTATCACAAAGGGACCAATAAAGGACTCAAGTGAGCTGTCCTTTGATGGCTGCCCATGGAACCTAACCATAAGAGTTACTTTACAAAGTTTGAACATTCTCACTATAACAGTTCTTAAGATATGCGATATTAAGCATTGGCGTCCTATGGGGGAACCACTTCCCCCGCTGCTATATTCACCCTTATTCCATTTAGCGTCATCAATACGAAACGATAACGTTATGTGTCGATTCTTGCAAATCGGTATGCCCATTGTCAATATCAACTTTAATCGATAAGCGTCGATGTATTTTTGGTATGCCGTACGCAACGTTAACGATGGCATCGATATAAATTGACTCTGATTTTGTCGACAGTCTTATTGGCGTCGAAACAGTTTTATTCCTTTTTAACTTTACAATAATAATAATGTTTAATTAAAAAAATGAAAAATGAGCAACAAAGCTACGCGAAAATTGCAAAAATTTGCAAAAATAGCGAAAATTCGCGAAAATTTTTAATATTTCAAACAAGCCATAAAATTTATTAAAAGTCCCTAAAACTATAAGGAATAGCAAAAATTCCATAAAAATATCTAAATTAGCGGAAATTCGCGAATTTAAGCCATGTGTCTGATAGACGAAGCTTTTCGTCTAATTTTCTGATTCTTTAGAGCTTTAACGATTTTTAATAGATATCAAACTTTTCTATCATATCGTTATTTTTGCGAATTTCCGCTAATTTTGCAATTTTTATCGAATATTTGTAATTTCTTATAGTCTTAGGAATTTTTTTTTTTATAAATTTTATGGCTTTTTTGACATATTGAAAACTTTTACGAAATTTTGCAATTTTTATTTTTTTTTTCTGTTGTTCCGACATTAAGTTTTTAACCGATTAAACGAGTTTAAATAAATGTTTGGGGTTTGTTTTCATGTTTGCAATTTTTCGCGAATTTTAGCCATGTTCGCGAAAGAAGTGATTTTTTCATGTGATTCTCTACAGCTTTAACGTTTTTTAATAAATATTGCTATTATACCGCAATTAGGAAATTTTTGCGAATTTCCGAATATTTAGCCATTTTTATGGAACTTTTGGCATTCCTTATGTTTTTAGGGACTTTAAATCAATTTTATTGCTTGTTTGAAATATTTAAAATTTTCGCGAATTTCCGCTATTTCTGCAAATTTTCCGAATGTTTGCAATTTTCGCGTAACTTTTTGTTGCTCTTTTGGCAATCGTCGCCGTTATAAAGATAGCCCCATAAATAAACCGAAGTCTGTTTTTTACAGGGCACAATCAACACTGTCGATTTATACGTGCATTAGTAATTGTGAATTTTTTAGAATAAATCAAGCTTCCCTTTTTTAAAGCACAACATTTTTTAGAAATGAATATCAAATTGCATTTTTTTTTATGAAAACTAAAAACAAAACAAACAAACTGTCTAATTTATTAGTGATGTGCTTTAAAAAACGATAAACAATCGACATCGTTACACTGCTGTTATAGAATACAAGTTTTGTATCGAATTGATGACGACGTCGATGAAAATTGATGTTGATAATTAATTGATGACGATGACGACGACGTTAAACGGAATAAGGGTGATTATTTCAATTTTGGGGCTCAAAAGATCCTACTACCAAAAGTTCAACAAAAAGCGTGCAGCGGCTCTTAAGATAAGCGATATTTAATATTGGTATCCAATGGGGGTACCAATTCCCCTGCCCCTATCAAAAAAAAATAAGTAGCCTATTTTATTTTTAGGCCTCACGTGATGTTACTGTAAACATTTAAGGAAAATCGGTTCAGTAGTTTAGGAGTCTATAAGCCAACAAACAAACAAACATTTCTTATTTTTATATACATACTAGCTTAACCCGGTGCGCTTCGCTACACTGCTTTAACCACTTTATCGGTTGGGAGATATTTAATATATGCATCCTATGGAAGGTAGGTCCCCCCCTGCGCCTACCCGCTATATTTTTATTTTCAAAGTGAAGTATACCATAAGAGTGACTTCTACAAAGTTTGAACTTTCTCACTATAACAGTTTTTAAGATATCCGATATTAAACATTGGCGTCCTATGGGGGTTAACACTTCCCCCGCTGCTATTTTATTTCAATTTTGGGGCTCAGAAGATCCTACTACCAAAAGTTCAACAAATTGCTTGCAGCGGCTCTTATTAATATTTCTATCTATGAGGGGTACTGCTCCTCCTCTGGCTACCCCGCCCATTTCTATATTGAAATTCAAAGTTTACCATAATAGTAGCTTTAACTACGTTTGAAGACTATACCTTTAATTGTTCTTCAGTTGAGCGATATTTAATATATCGATCCTATGGGAGGTATTTCCCCTCCTACGCCTACCCGCTTTATTTTTATTTTCAAAAGTGTAGTATACCATAAGAGTGGCTTTCACATAGTTTGAACATTCTCACTATAACAGTTCTTAAGATATGCGATATTAAACATTGGCGTCCTATGATGGGCACCACTTCCCCGCTATTTTATTCCAATTTTGGTGCTCAGAAGATCCTACTACCAAAAGTTCAACAAAATGCGTGCAGTGGCTCCTATTTATATGTATTTCTATCTATGAGGGGTACTGCTCCTCCCCTGTTTACCCCGCCCATTTTTATACTGAAATGTATAGTTTGCCATAGTAGTAGCTTTAACCACGTTTGAAGACTCCCACTTTAATAGTTCTTCAGTTAAGCGATATTTAATATATGCATCCTATGGGAGGTTTTCCCCCCTGCGCCTACCCGATTTATTTTTATTATCAAAAGTGTAGTATACCATAAGAGTGACTTCCACAAGGTTTGAACATTCTCACTATAACAGTTCATAAGAGATGCAATATTAAGCATTGGCGTCCTATGGGGGGAACCACTTCCCCCGCTGCTATTTTATTTCAATTTTGGGGCTCAGAAGATCCTACTGCAAAAAGTTCAGCAAAATGCGTCCAGCGGCTCTTAAGATATGCGATAATTAATATTGTCATCCTATGGGGGGTACCTATTCCCCTGCCCCTATCGAAAAAATAAGTAGCCTATTTTATTTTAAGGGCTCACGTGATGTTACTGTAAAAATTTCAGGAAAATCGGTTCAGTAGTTTCGGAGTCTATAAGCCAACAAACAAGCTGACAAACATACAAACATTTTTCATTTTTATAGATATAAAATTCAATTTTACTTAATTTCGATTTCTATAACATGCCCGATAATATATTTGTGGCATTTTGAAAAAACATCTTAAGTCGAGATAAGCTAGCAAAAAGTTTTTTGAAAAAATTAACGAAAAATTTCGTTGATAATACAAACGCAAAGAAAAATATTTTTTTAATGAAAATTCGTATGATTGCTTAACAAAATTTTTTAAATTTGACTTTAAATTTGACTATCAAAAAAAATAAGTAGCCTATTTTATTTTTAGGCCTCACGTGATGTTGAACAATGAACAAATTGAAATTAAACGAAGGCAAAACAAAAATAATGGAAATAAACACTAATAGCAACATAACTTTTAAAATAAATAATAACATAATTGAAAAGGTAGAGCAAATTAAGTATTTGGGTTTTGTAATCGATAAAAAATTAAATTTTAAAAATCATATCGACTATATTTGTAAGAAGATTGGAAAAAAATAAGTTTCTTCAAACGGTTGCGAAAACAATTGACGATATTAACAGCAATTAATATATACAATACAATGATTAAACCTCATTTCGAATTCGGGTCAACAATTCTATTCTCATGTTGTACAATAAACCAAATTGAAAGACTGCAAAAGCTCCAAAATAAATCTATGCGTGTCATACTAAAATGTAACCGATACACACCAATTAATTACATGTTAGAATCACTTAGATGGCTAAATATAAAACAAAGACTTAAATTAAACACTATTAAATTCATTAAAAAAATAAAAAACGGAAAAGCACCAGAATATTTAACAGAACAACTATTATACGTAAGAGAGGCTCAACCTTACCAACTTCGGAATAGTGAAGATTTTAGACCTCAGAGGGCATCAACAACTGCAATGCAACGATCGCTATTATATAAGGGATTACAGCTGTATAACTCTTTGCCAAACAGCACAAAAATGGAAACTAATATAAATATATTTAATAGACTTATTGTATTCTTTGTAAAAAATTGTACTTTTTAATAGAGCTAGAAATATTTGAGACATAAATTTTTGATATTGTACATTAAAAGTATTTAAAATACTAATAAAGAAAGACATAATAATAATAATAATGTTACTGTAAACATTTTAGGAAAATCGGTTCAGTAATTTAGGAGTCTATAAGCCAACAAACAAACAAACATTTCTTATTTTTATATACATACTAGCTTAACCCGGTGCGCTTCGCTACACTGCTTTAACCACTTTATCGGTTGGGAGATATTTAATATATGCATCCTATGGAAGGTAGGTCCCCCCCTGCGCCTACCCGCTATATTTTTATTTTCAAAGTGAAGTATACCATAAGAGTGACTCCTACAAAGTTTGAACTTTCTCACTATAACAGTTTTTAAGATATCCGATATTAAACATTGGCGTCCTATGGGGGGTAACACTTCCCCCGCTGCTATTTTATTTCAATTTTGGGGCTCAGAAGATCCTACTACCAAAAGTTCAACAAATTGCTTGCAGCGGCTCTTATTAATATTTCTATCTATGAGGGGTACTGCTCCTCCTCTGGCTACCCCGCCCATTTCTATATTGAAATTCAAAGTTTACCATAATAGTAGCTTTAACTACGTTTGAAGACTATACCTTTAATTGTTCTTCAGTTGAGCGATATTTAATATATCGATCCTATGGGAGGTATTTCCCCTCCTACGCCTACCCGCTTTATTTTTATTTTCAAAAGTGTAGTATACCATAAGAGTGGCTTTCACATAGTTTGAACATTCTCACTATAACAGTTCTTAAGATATGCGATATTAAACATTGGCGTCCTATGATGGGCACCACTTCCCCCGCTGCTATTTTATTCCAATTTTGGTGCTCAGAAGATCCTACTACCAAAAGTTCAACAAAATGCGTGCAGTGGCTCCTATTTATATGTATTTCTATCTATGAGGGGTACTGCTCCTCCCCTGTTTACCCCGCCCATTTTTATACTGAAATTTATAGTTTGCCATAGTAGTAGCTTTAACCACGTTTGAAGACTCCCACTTTAATAGTTCTTCAGTTAAGCGATATTTAATATATGCATCCTATGGGAGGTTTTCCCCCCTGCGCCTACCCGATTTATTTTTATTATCAAAAGTGTAGTATACCATAAGAGTGACTTCCACAAGGTTTGAACATTCTCACTATAACAGTTCATAAGAGATGCAATATTAAGCATTGGCGTCCTATGGGGGGAACCACTTCCCCCGCTGCTATTTTATTTCAATTTTGGGGCTCAGAAGATCCTACTGCAAAAAGTTCAGCAAAATGCGTCCAGCGGCTCTTAAGATATGCGATAATTAATATTGTCATCCTATGGGGGGTACCTATTCCCCTGCCCCTATCGAAAAAATAAGTAGCCTATTTTATTTTAAGGGCTCACGTGATGTTACTGTAAAAATTTCAGGAAAATCGGTTCAGTAGTTTCGGAGTCTATAAGCCAACAAACAAGCTGACAAACATACAAACATTTTTCATTTTTATAGATATAAAATTCAATTTTACTTAATTTCGATTTCTATAACATGCCCGATAATATATTTGTGGCATTTTGAAAAAACATCTTAAGTCGAGATAAGCTAGCAAAAAGTTTTTTGAAAAAATTAACGAAAAATTTCGTTGATAATACAAACGCAAAGAAAAATATTTTTTTAATGAAAATTCGTATGATTGCTTAACAAAATTTTTTAAATTTGACTTAAGATGTTTTATCAAAATGCCACAGATATAATTTTTGGCCTTATAGGCTTTTTTATACTGCTACTTGGATTGAAATAATAAATAAGAGGAAAATGTATTTGAAATTAATTTTTAAAAGTTACTGAAAACGATATTTTAGGTTTCAAAATCGATTTTCGTCACATACCTGATTATGTATGTACATGTTGAATGTTGGTTTTTAAATAAAAACCATCAGTATTTATACAAAAATCTTTAATAAAAGCATTCTATTTTTTTCAGTAAGCTAATGACGGAAAAATAAAGAAAATTATTTTTTTTTCAAGTTCTAAAATTAAAATTATCAATTATTAAACAGAATATGTAAATGTGAGTAATGAGGTGAAAATTTGCAATAGTATTTTGATTATCAGATATTGAATCAAAGATCTTTATAATATAATAGCGGTTTTCACCCTTTGTATTAAGTGTACAACTCTGCTATTCTTAATACGATTTCATACTACAAAGCATGAGTGTCTTTTTCGTTAGTATTGTAAATTAATGAAATTGCTGACTGAGCGAAAGAGACAGATATAGTTTCTTCAACTGTTTTATTCTGGGTGATTTAACAAACGCGTTTACTACAGCTTTTTGTTGGATTTTTCAACTACAGCATAGTAAATTTTAGAATAATACATTTTGTTGTTGCAGTGTTGTAAATCCTAGTACTTAAACTAAATTAACAAGATTCACAAGGACTACAAGGGACTTAACTATCAAGGGTGAAAACCGCTAATAATAATAATAAAGTCGTTAATGCAAAAAATAATCAGCCTTGTGTAATCTTGTATCTGTAAGTTACTCTAATCTATTACAAAAAAACAACTCAGGCGTTAACGACAACGCCTTACATACACAATAACGCCGAATATTTTTTTAGAAGATATTTAATAAATTGCAATATACATATTTACTTGCGAGATGGGCAAACCCAAGATTAAATTAGGCTAGGCCAACTTACCTTAATAATTAAATAACTTCTAGATTTCTCTTTTTAGATTGTATCATCGGATTATTATAAAAATCTAGACAATGATAATACTGTCAACGTTAATGAAGATGCAAATGCTGCAGATACATCTAGTTGTTGTTCGTGGTTTTATTAAATACTAAAGAAATATTTTTACAATTATTTTTATTTAAATTTTGATTTTCTTTTTTCTTCTTAAATCACTACGTTTAGTAAATATATAAAATATTTGTGTACCAGTTAAGATAAATATGTAAAAATTAATAAAAAAAAAAATAGGTTGACAAACCTAATAATAACAAAAATATAAAAATTTCTTAAAAATTTTTTACAGCGGAACACATCATATCTCTTACCGTAGATGATGGTAAAGAAAACAATAAGATTTTAGATGTTCATTTAAATAGTGGAAATCTTTAGAGATTTATTGAAGTAAAAGGTTTCTTTTTAATATTTATTATTCTATGCAGCTACTGTTATATCTACAGCAGCTAGTAACGATTTTAATAATGTGTGGAAATTTAATATTTATCTATCTAACGGTATGTCGATCGTTTGGTTAGTCGTTCGAATTAACTGAAAGATAGATATAGTTGTTTTTATTGGACTGTTATCGTAATTTGGTTATTAATTGATATTTCTTTTTTATTTATTTGTTCTGATCATTTTATGTTGTCACTATAATTATTTCTTGCAAATATGTAATTTTGTTAATACACACAAAAAATGAATTGCATTAAAATTATAATTTTAAATTATTTACCTAAACCAATTTTTTTTGCATCCACTTCGTAGATGAGTAGTCTCCACATTTTTACAACAAACACTTCGGCTTCTTCGTCAAGTACCTGAGAAACGATATTGAACGAGTATTTAAATATTAAAGTTTTTTCGATTAGGTATAAAGAAATTATTCTTACCATCTGAACATCGTCCAGTATACTCTGAGGTGAACTGCCGGCTAAAACTTTAGAGCATATAAAATCGACCAGTGTTGGCTCGGGTTCCCCGATATATTCAATAATTTTCTTATTTATCCAAGGACGAATTTTACGTTCCATAAGGTTGTTGTCAATTTCATTGCGATCAAGTTTGTAGTTGAAGAGGTCCTCCTTTTGGGTGGGTATCCTGTCAATAATGCTTTTTATGTGGCGTCGTTTTTCATCGTGTACCTTTGTACCACTACTATCATCCTTTTTGCTATTTGCTGCATCTGAATTACCAGCAGCTGCAGCAGAAGTATCATTCTTACCATGTTTTTTGTTTGTTGTTGCATTTCCTCCCTTTCCAGTGCCGCCACCAGCTGTTGACGATCCATTGCCGGTACCAATTCCACCACCTCCATCGTGTCGGTCATTTGTGTGCGCACTAGACGGATGTAAGCCCTGTTTTGCCTGATTGTCTTCATAGTCTAGAACGTGTGCAAAAAATTAAAAATCTTTTCAAATGTTTCGCAATAAAACTTACCTAAAGGTACTAGTTTTCTTTTTTTAGGATTTGAAAGGTCATCGTTGTCATCATCATTACTAAATACTCCAGCGGTCGTTTCTATTTTCTTTTTCTTGGCATTGGCGCCCAAATTCAGACTTATTCCCACTGTAGGCATCATAGGCGGTGTTGATGCAAAATCATTATTTTGAGAATGTGGAGCAAAAGCTTGAGGTGTTGCAGGTGACATGGATTCTATATCGGGAGCACTTGTAAAATCATGTGACTCAGAGTTTTGGCGACTATATCTACTGCTTGCATTCGACATTGTCTCATGTCTGGAGGCAGCATCATCATTGGAGGATGAATCAACTGAACCGGCTTTAGAAAGTGATCTCTTAGGCGCAGCACCAACGTTGCCACCCACCAACTCACTGTCATCATTTGTATGGTAGGTTTCATTTGGGATTGCACGCTTTTCCGAAGTCAAAATAGTACTGCGTTTATCCTTACTGCGTTCTTGCTCTCGTTCTTTTCGTTGCATATTCTCTAAATTAACATCAATGATTATTTGAGGCCGATATAACTTTTCATGCTCCTTTTTTGCTCTTTCATATTCTTGTGAGGGATTCTCGAATTCTCCGCTAAAAATTTTATTTTTGAGTTCTTCCAACTCTTCCTGTTCCTTGTTGCGATCCTTAGCGTCTAAATCTGCCTCTCGAACTCGTTCAGCGAGACGTCTTTGCAACTCGCGGCCCCTAAACAGTTCATAAATTTTGTACAAATGCTTTCAATTCAAATTTTTGTGTAAAAAGAAATAAAACTTACTTGTAATATTTGACATCGTCTCTTTCGTCATCGTAGTCTTCTAGGAACTCTTTAAGACGCTTCGCTTCTTTTTCTCGTTCATCTTGTTTGACCTTTTCCTTTAAACGTATCTGATTTTAAAAAAAAAGTTAAATGTTAGTACCTAGTTGGGATAAGTCATAAAAATTAAACTGACCTTTTCGTATTCCTTAACTTTGCGTTTTTCTCTTTGCTCCCAATTGAGTAAACGTTCTTGATAAGCTTCTTCCTTTTCACGTGCTTTCTTTTCCGTCTTTTTACGTTCACGCAGTTCCTCCTCTATTTCTTTTTCCCTCTGAACATCTCTGACATTTTTCACAACTTTTTCTTCGCGTTCCCTAAAAGTTTATCAAATTAACGCTTATTGTGCTTGCTATTACAAAAAATTTCATATGAAACATTTATTGATTTTTGGAGTTTTGTATTGGCAAAATTTAATTTATGGGTCGATTACGGATGGTAACTGAATTTGAGCTGCCAGCAGCGAAATCAGGCAATGCCGCTCATTTTAAAATATAACATTTTGTTTTTCATCCGAATTTTTGATATTTTATTCAGGCTAAAGTTTATTGAATTTAATTCTCATTTAATTATTTTTATGAAGAAAGAAATTTTACAACTTGAAATTGATTAAAATTCTTTTAGCTATAATTTTTGCTTTCTTGGCCGAGCTGGGAAACGAACCAAGGTTCTCATGTATAGGTTGCCCTTACATTTTTCGATTGTAACCACTCAATCTTTTTAGACCGATTTTCCGTTTAACACTCACTGCCATGACGATGACGACGGCTGGCACTCAATAGTCAAACGTCAATCTTTAAATAAAATGGTATTTAACCTTTGATAGATCGAAATTTGTTTTGAATGATTATCTATTTTTAATTGATTTACATGTTCTTCCTTACTTTAGTTTTTCGTACTTTTTGTCAAGAATTCTTCTTGAAGTCCAAAGGAATAATTTGTTTTATTTATTATTTATCATGTAAAAATATATAAAATATACCTTTCTCGTTCTCGGTCACGTTCTCTTTCCCTTTCTCTTTCTCGCTCCCTCTCACGTTCTCTTTCCCGTTCCCGTTCACGCTCCCTTTCTCTTTCCCTTTCACGTTCCTTTTCTCGCTGCTCTCTTTCACGTTCCCTTTCACGTTCGCGTTCTCTTTCGCGCTCACGTTCCCGTTCTCTGTACTCACGATCTCTATCTTTGGAACGTGAGCGACTGCGTTTACGCCGTGAATCTTTTGAGTCTCGATCTTTTTCCTTTTTAATGGGAGATAAAATATCTATGCGTTCCGTTTTATTTACAGCCGTTATTGAAACACCATCAACGCCACCAACACCTTGTTCCTCCGCATCCCAGTCCAGCTCATTAACACTTTCACTTCTCTTTTTCTTTTCTTTTTCCTTTTCTCTTTCTCGAGTTCTTTCTTTCTTTTGCTCTTTGTCGCGTTCTTTTTCTTTTTCGCGTTCTTTTTCTTTTTCCTTGCGATGCTCGTCAGCTTCTGCTCTTTTTCGGAATTTGCCAATTTCACTACTAATCAGATTACGCTTCTCCTCCTCCAGATTAGTTTCATGAAGTACTTTGGGAACTTTAATTTCATCACTGCGGGTAGGCTTAGTTTTAACACCACGAACTCCATACATATCCGTCCGTGCGTTGGGATCGAATTCGTCCATTTCATGCTTGTGCTCATCGATAATTCGACGCATTGAACGCAGCGCATCTTCGTCGTCAATTTTCTCATCTGGCATATCCGTAGCTCCATTTTTACGTTCCTCTTCTTTATAGTTGTCCAACAAAAGTTTATTTTTAGCATCAACTTTTGCCACCAGGGTTTTACCATCCAATTCGATTTCGCTAAGTAATCGAACGGCTCGCATTCCGGCAGTGGGTCCACTAAAATTTTCATTACAAAAATAAAATACAAACTTTAACAAAATGTTTAAGTGCTTACTCGTATTCACAGAAACCAAACGTCGAAACACGTTTCCAATTAACAACTTGCCCACATGTAGATAATATACGTGTTATTAACATCTCTGGAACCCGTTCACTAATATTTCCTGCAATAATGAACATCTTCTCGGTCAAAAAATAAATTTAATAGTAGAATGTATTGTATTTACCGACAAAAACAGTTATAATTGGTCCTTTAAACTGTGGTACTGGATCTGGTGGCCTTTGATAAACCGTAGGTTGAGAACTGATAGTTGCTGAATTTCTATAACCTCTTGGACGTGGAGGTGGATTACTCATCGGTCCCATCATCTATTAAGTAAATATAAAAAATCAAAAACTATCTCCCTATACACATTACATTTTCAGTTTTGTAAATACATACATGAGGCGGTGGTATGGAGGGATTCATGTATGGTGGCATAGGTGGGCGTGGTGGATATGACATTTTGTTGTTTACAATCTTTAAGTACAAGCTGAAATTACAAAAACTTTTAAATATCTTAGGTTGTATGCAGATCCTATTTAATTATCTGCTTCGATTTTTTTGCTACAAGTCAATGGTTGGTATGCCAAGTGTCAACCGTTCTAATTTGACGGGCGCCGTATGCACCTAATATTTGTTTGTTTGCTTTCTATTTTATATACGTAGACAGATGAGCTTTGTAATTTATTTTTCATTGACATCCATTTGTCTTTACAAATAGTATTTTAAATAGAAAAATTACGCGTATACTTAAAATTCAGTGAACAAAAAATAAAACTTTTATTCTCTTTTTCCATACAGCTACACAACGTTTGAGAAAATCAGACTATATTTTAGAAATACCAATTACTTTGTTGGAAAAGCGGTTACTACATGCGGCATGTCACAATGCTGCCATACTTGTATTAAGAATTAAGTGCTGATAAACGGAAAATAAACAGTAGTGCATAGTCATTGTTCAGACTTGCAATTTTTGTTGCTGCAACTTTTTTAAATTCTGCTTTGATATTGAGCAAGTGTCCAGATTATCAAATTCTTGGGTTGCAATTTTTATCTTGTTATTTTTATACATAAATACAAATACCAATAGCCAACATGAAGTTGAAAAGTGTAAAATTAACGAAACGAAACGGAATTGAAGAGTACACTTCTTGAGCTTTTAGGATAGAAGGGAAAGGAGAATTCCCCTCCATCCTAAAAATTCAAACTTGACGTGTGTGAACCGGCACTAAATCTGTCAAATCGGTTCAAAAATGGCACAAAATTACTCCAATAATGAGCTAAAAAATGTTAAAATTTTTATATAAACTAAATTTTTATTTAAATACTCATTTTTGGAAACCATAGATTATCCTCAGCCAAGTTTTATAACTTATATTAATGGTTATTTCTTCTTAAACTATGAGGGAGTTCACACGGTGTCTTTTTATACATGTCTAACAAACATGTTTGTTTTGTTTGTAGGCCATCGTGGTAGAGAAGAAAGAGGGGTTGTCAAACAGAGACGAAATTAGTTTTCATGTTTGTCAATATGAATTTTCTTGTTTTTAATTTGCATGTATATGTGTATTAGACTATTATACATGAAAACAGACATGTTTGGAAAGACATCGTGAAAAGGCAAGATGTTTTTGGTAGCATGTTCAAAAGAGAATGTCAAAAACAGACATGTCTGGAAAGACACCGTGTAAACTCCCTCTATAACTAAAAATCTATCAAATCAAAAATGGCATACTGGAGTCCAAGACCCATTGAAAAGGTATGCGCAAGAAGCCTGATGATCATTGTTTTTATTCTTTTGAGCTGTCAAAAGTTGATTACATTTTGCTTACATGTGCATTTATGTTTGTTTACGTTTATTGTTTTTTCCCACACAAATTTAAGGCCTCGTTACTCTTACTCGGATTCAACTTTTTTCGGTACAAAACAACAACAATTTAATTAATAGCGAATCAAAGAGAAAACGAAAAGAAAAAAATTACATGCAGCCATCGTTGTGCATATACCAACGAATAAAAACACAAAGCGTACTGACCGAGTACAGGCATCTCCGTACTAACCCCCTTTCTTCTTTCTTCTCTCACCTAAAAACACAAGAGTTGAGCATCAAAAGATGAAACGTGTAAAAGCAGACTAACATTCTGTGGCATTTAAACAAAACATCTTATGTTGAGATAAGAATCAACCCCTTTGCTTTTTGACAGTTTGTATCCTGTTGTTTGTTTTATTGTACAATTGTTGTAATCTCGCGGCTACCTGCTATAAATATACCTTGCCCTGGGGCACAGAGCACAAAGAGACGTCATGAGACAGAAAATATTGTAATTTTTTATGTCTTTCTCTTCGAAAGCTGCCCTTTTTGAATATTTTGTTTTGATTACGCAATTCGTGTTGATAGGAGCGGCCTGTTTTTACACAATGTCACTTTACTACCAAAAAACATTTTCTTTCTCTTTCTTTGAAAGATGTCCTCGCAAATGATTTGGGCATTTTTCATACGCTACTATCAACACGAATTGCGTAATCAAAACAAAAAATGCAAAAAGGGCAGCTTTCGCAGAAAAAGACAGAAAAAAACACAATATTTTCTGATTTTGATTGTGAGTGTAGATATTAATTTATAACATTTGAAAAGGAAGCTAAAAATTTATTTACATATAATACTGTAAAAGATTAACTGCCAATTTCGCCAAGTTCCGTTATAACTAACTATTACTTTAACTTCCGGTTAACAATTATAAAATCAAAAAATCTTTTATTCCGTACGGTGCGAAACCTTGCTTAAGCATATATATGGATAAGATGTCGCCTTAATTTACTTGGTTTCATAATCTCAGACAAAACTTTAAAATTTTCACAACCCCCTTGAGGTTATTTTGCGATGCACAGTTTTGAAATCAATGCACTAGAGCGATTGAAAAAGGACTCGCAAATGATTCATTATATGCTCTAAAGGGAATCAGAAAATTGTATCGTAAACGTGTCTTTAGGGTGATTCGTCGGTAAGGTGGCATTTTCTCACAACAAAAAAGTATTAGTTATGATCGAAAAATGAGGTCATATGCGGTTATTTTGCTCTTGAAGCTGATTCCTTAAAGATTAGATTATGATACCAAATGCTAGCTGGGTACTTGCTTAGAAGGATTGTCAAAGAATCGAGTTTCATACATACTTATTAAACTTGTTTCAAACTAAAAACCAAAATTTTGTTTTTGTAAAAAATAGTATCACATATCTTTTATATGTTGCAACGGCGTATAACTCAAAAAATGAATTTTTGGAGTGAGTGATGCAGAATTGTTCGCTATGATTTTTTTTATATTGTGTAAAGAATTCATCTATACTTTCCCTTTTTGTGTCGTTATTTTATCTAAGTTGTGCGAGCAAAGCAAAAACCTTGAATAAGTGTTCGTAAATAAACAAAACATAATTTTGCGTTCGCATCACACACACAAGGTTAGGTTCAATGGGCAGCCGTCACGACGACGGCTCACTTGGGTCCTTATAGCGGTCCCTTTGTGATACCCTTAGCCAGTGACAAGAGTCAGCCAGTGTCAACCAGAATATTACCCAGAGGTCAATGCACCCCACCACTATTATGGATAACAATCTTGAAGCGATGTGGTGGCTTTAGTCTTGGCTGTGGTACGTGTCTTGGCCCGGGTGTTTGCCAGCAACTGACGACTCCCGAGGTGAAGGCAATGAACTTTAAAGGCCTTGGCGACGAAAGGTTATCCATCCCCTAAACCGAGGTGTCATGCGACCCGTGCCTATCGGTTGGTTTTTAGTCAGGGATAACCGACTGTATTATCACGGAGCTTTGCTGATACCTGGGCACCTCAGAAAATAGACCACGCCCTTACCACGTTAACGGGGGCTATGACGTGGTGGACCTCTCCATTCCCCTACACTCGTGGGACCAAATATGAAACCTTTAATACAACAAAAACAAACACAACAAAAACAAGTAACGAAGGCAGATGACGAACAGGCGAGAACAAGGACAACGATGGACAGTAAGACGAACAAGCCAACGGCTGTAACAGCCCAGGCAATCAAGGAAGATCGGCCCAGGTTGATCGGAATTGGTAAGGCAGCTCGACCAGAAGGCGGCTGCTCTAAAAACGGCGGCGAGGTACCCCTGAACTTCGCTCCAAGTACCTCCAAAGCCGCAAAAGCCCTTTCCGTCATTGGAACGGATAAATCCCCTGCTTCGGGTGCTGCCAAGTTGAATGCGACAAAGTCGTCCAACAATGCAGCTTCCCATGTGTCCATTGTGCAAGGAGGGATGGCGATGATAACATCCAATCCCAAGGTTGCACCACCCCCCGCCAAACTCGGCGAACGTAAAAAGTCCCCTTGGCACAAAAACCCTACAAAGAGGGCATCTAACACAAGGCGTGCTGCCTTGCGTTTTATTGATCTTTACTGCTCCAAGAAAGCCGAAGACCTCACCAATGAGCACAAAGCTTCATTGGCATGGGCAAGAGCCTACATAGCTGGGCTGCCAAGTGCTACCCCTCCAGTCCCTGAAAAGGTGACAATGCCTAAACGACAACGTTCGGAGGAGGAAGCTGCAGCCACGAAACAGCAACCAGGGACGAAACGTCCCAAAACTTCATCGAAACCGATGAACAAATCATTCAGCGAGGTGGCCAAAGGTCACCTTGTTCGAGCCATCATCGACAGGAGTGTCGACAATGGTGCCATTTCTCATACCAAGTGGGATCTGGTAAAACAAAAACTCATGGGTGTGTTCTGGACGATCCTCAGGGAGAATCCAGGACCACCCCCTCAATGCGATGACGCCGGCTGGTACCAGGGTCACGTGAAGCTGATGGCTTGCGCAGATGAGCGCTCAGCGCTGCTTCTTAAGCAGGCCATCCAACTACTAGGAGAGGTTTGGGAAGGTGCCAGGCTTGACGTGGTGTTAGTAGGAGAGATACCACGGAGGCCGAGATCAATCGCCACCATCCCCGCCGAACCATCTCAGCCTGAGGAGATCTTGAAGATCATTCAGTGCTGCAACCCTAAACTACCCACACAGGACTGGAAAGTAGTGAAGGTTTCAGCTGCTGAAGGGTCCTCGAGGACGGCGATTGTGGTTATTAACCAGCAATCCTTGGAGCCACTAAGGGAGAGGCAGGGCAAGCTCTACTATAGTTTTAGTACGATCTTGCTCCGTGTCTACCGAAGTGACAACAGGGGCAATCCGGCTCCAACGGTAAGTGAGGCCAAGCAACCTGTGGAAAGCATGGCTTGCGACGATGCCGTGGGCTCAAGCGACAAAGAGGATACCCAGTCTATTTCAGGATTGGTGGGTGAATTCTTTGATCACTTGGGTGATATGGTTGATGAGGACGTGCTGCTGGAGTCTGACCAGGAGGACGTCAACATCACAGTGGTCGCCAAAATGGATCATGGTGAAGGTGCTGCAGATAAACCTCCACCTCTCTAAAGGAGCATCTGCTGCACTGCTTCTCCGTGTGGTAGAAAGAAGGGAGGAGCTCGTGATGGTCCAAGAACCCTGGATCCACAAGAATCGGGTTTACGGACTTAACCTCAAAGGCTACAAGCTATTGTTTGCGAAAGGTACAGGTAACATAAGATCTTGTGTCTTAGCTAAAAACTCGTTGAATATCTTCATTCTTTCTGATTACAGTGACGAAGATACCACAACTGTTGCTCTTGAGACACCGGACGGTATAGTCTGGATGGTCTCGGCGTATATGGCGCATGACCACGGGCAGGACCCACCCAACGGACTCATCCGTGATGCAGTTTTAAAGGCCGCGAGCACTGGAACACCGGTGATAATCTGTGCCGATGCTAATGCGCACCACACTATATGGGGCAGTACGGATACAAATGTAAGAGGTGAGTCACTATTCTCCTTTATTATTAATCATAATTTAGGAGTAGTAAATAGGGGCTGTGAGCCTACGTTTGTTGTTGCAAATAGGTGTGAGGTTCTTGATGTCACGCTAGTTGGTATAGACCACACCGATATGATCGAGGGCTGGATGGTGTCGAATGACTGTTCGCTCTCTGATCACAGATATGTGGAATTTAGGCTAGGGCTTAGGTCTTCAGGATCGATGGCTATATTAAACAGGAGACGTACGAACTGGGGAGTTCAATACTCCTCTCTGGTCCGGTCTCTATCTGACCCTCCTGGGGTTGATGATATCGGGGGGATCGATGCAGCAGTGGATCTGCTTTCGAACTCACTGCAGTTGGCGACTTCCTTGGCATGTAGGCCAAGGGTGCGTAGGGGTAGGAACCGACCACCATGGTGGGATCCTCACATTGCGCAGGCAAGAATGGACTGTCGTAGGTTGTTCAATGTGGCAAAGCGCCATGGAAATTGGGCGGACTATAAGTCATCATTGAATAGGTTCAGAAATCTGGTTAGATCGGCGAAAAGGATTGCTTGGAGGAACTTCTGTAGCGGCGTGGAAGGATTCTCTGAGACGAACCGTTTACGTAAGGTAAAGGCCTCGAGCCCGGTTGTCCCGACGTATGTCCGGAAATCGGATGGTAGTTGGACCACGAATAGTCAAGAAACACTGGAAGTGTTGATTGATACTCACTTTCCTGGAAACTCCCAATGGGTTTTGCGGGATCGGTCGCGGGAGGCGACTCCTATTCCTATGTCCATACCATTGGACTACGATAGGATTAAGTGGGCTATCGATAGCTTTAGCCCATACAAATCTCCGGGTATGGACGGTATAATTCCTGCGGACCTGCAGAAGAATTCGACCCTGATAATACCCTGGTTGTTGGCCATATACAGGGGATGCGCTAGATTTTCGTATCTTCCCGTGAAGTGGACCCTGTGCGGGGTGGTCTTTATACCCAAAAGGGGTAAGGCTTCTCACACCGAGCCGAAGGATTACAGACCGATTAGTCTTGCATCCTTTCTTCTTAAGACTCTTAAGAGGGTTATCGATATACACTTGAGGATGACCATCCCAAGGGGCTTACTCTCTGCCTCTCAACATGCCTACACAAGGGGCAGGTCCGTTGAGACGGCTCTTCACTCTCTGGTCGGAACCATTGAGAGATCGCTCGAATTTAGGGAGTACACACTTGTGGCCTTTCTCGACATAGAAGGGGCCTTCAACAATGTCAACCCGGACTCTATCGTGATGTCCATGAGGAGTCTGGGGATCGACGCTGGCATATGTAGATTTGTGGACAATCTACTACGGAATAGGGTCATTTGTTCTACGATAGGTGAAACCAGTGTTCAGAGGCTGGTGAACAGGGGTATTCCCCAAGTGGGAGTGGAACCTGACTATGAACACCATGTTAACAAGGATGGACGAAATGAGGATCAAAACGGTGGCGTATGCTGATGATGTTGCAGTGGCCATCTCAGGGAGGCATTTGGGCGTAATGTCCCAGTGTATGGAGGCTGCTTTGAAGGTACTCAGTACCTGGAGTGCATCATGCGGTCTGGGTGTAAATCCGTCTAAGACGGAACTGGTACTCTTCACGAGGAGGTATAAGACCGAGGACTTTAGGCTTCCGAGGTTAAATGGAATTGAGCTTCGGATATCTCAAAGTGCGAAGTATCTGGGCGTGGTTCTGGATAGCAGGCTGTCATGGGGACTAAATGTCCGGATGAGAGTGGAAAAGGCAATAGTTGCCATATATGCGTGTAGGGGTGCAATCGGCAGGAACTGGGGTATGAGCCCGAGGTGTGTCAATTGGATCTTTGAGGCTGTGGTAAAGCCGACCCTGTACTATGGGGTCGTTGTGTGGTGGACTGCATTGGATAAGGGCGTACACCGTGCGATGCTTGAGAAAGTATACAGACTTGTCGCGTTAATGATTACGGGATCAATGCGATCTACTCCAAAGAGGGCGCTGTTCACGATACTGAACTGGCTCCCGGTGGATATAATGGCCAGACAGTTGGCTCTTTGTTCGGCGACGCGGCTGCACGCGGTGAATAGCTGGTCGACACGTGACTTTGGACACGCCGGGATAATCAAACGTACGATTGTCCCTGATGGAGTGGATTACTGCACCCCGGTGCCATTCTTTGGTGCGGGGTTCGTGGTGCAAATGGCGCACAGCAGTGTGCTGTTGGATACTTTCCGTGAACCGACCCTAGGGGTCTATACTGATGGTTCGAGGAAAGGTGAGAGGGTCGGCGGAGGTTTCTTCATAGAGGAACTGGATGTGAAGGTTTCCTTTCGTCTGCCGGATGGATGTAGTGTCCTGCAGGCGGAAATCTCGGCTATAAGGCGGGCGGCAAACTGGCTGAGGTATCATCGCATATCGGGAGATATACGTATATTTACTGACAGCAAGGCTGCCCTTGCTTCCCTAGCAGGTGTCTACACGACATCAAGATTAACTGTAGAATGTCGGATGTCTTTGGATGAGATTGCGAAAAATTCAAGGGTACCGCTAATATGGATACCGGGGCACACTGGGTGCCCGGGCAATCAGGTAGCAGATGAGCTGGCCAAACAGGGTGGTCGCATGGATGATGCATTCATTGACCAATTCATTGGCCTTCCAATGGCTCACTGTAAATCACTTATAGGGCGCGAGTCCTATAGAGTTGCGCAGACGCGGTGGACCTGTGAATCCACCTGCTCGATATCCAGGATCCTTTGGCCTGGATATGATGGACGGAGAACTAGCTCTCTACTTGAGTTCAGCAGAGACCAGATTAGGACTGTGATATCGGTTGTAACTGGACACTGGCCGGTGGGGACTCATGCTGGAAGAATGGGTCTGGAATTTAACGACTACTGTAGAAGTTGTCAGAACGAGGAGGAAGAGGAGACTGTGCTCCACTTTCTCTGTCATTGCCCTGGACTGCGGGGTATTAGGGTGGAATGCCTGGGGGAACCGGTATTTGCCTGTTTGGAGGATATATCTGGGATGTAACTGAAATCGCTCCTTCTCTTCACTAGGAAGACAAGGTGGTTGGACTTTGCAGTGACACCATCTGAGTGACTGCTCTAAGGGATGGGTATTGGCGCGGGGTATCACAAAGGGACCCAAGTGAGCTGTCTTTTGATGGCTGCCCATGGAACCTAACCTAACCTAACCAGAGGTCAATGCAGCCTTGAACCAACCCGACTCCCTGCAGAACAAAGAGATCGATTTCAGTCCCACATTAGACACATCGTCCAGACATGGCAATTCCGGTCTCCCAAAATGCCTAAACCTAATGTCCGCCAGACTGGGTCATTGACAGAGAAAGTGAGACACCGTCTCCTCCTCCTCCTCATCATGACAACTTCTACATTAGTCATTGTAATCAAGACCCATCCTCCTAGCATGAGTCCCCATTACCCAGGGACCTACCTACCCTACCGAGACCAAGTAGCACGTGCGTTCTTGCCGCGTCATAGCCAGGTCATAAAGTCCTGACCATCAAGCAGGTATGCTCCCCCTGCCAATCAGGAAACGACGAACATGTCGTCCAAGAGCCAGCCAGTTTGGTTATCCACTGTGCCCTGGTTCCCATGTCAGCACCCAAGAACGATATCTATTTTTTTAGTGTTTGTGTAGACGAGTGTTCTTTTCCCTTTTTAAAAATAGAACAATTGTAGTAATACTGTAGACAAACACCCTTATTCTGTTTGGCGTATTTAAAATGCGCCTACGACTGTTTGGTAATAGATTAAAGCAAATAAGCTCACGTGAAACATTATATTTTAATGTTCTATGTTTCGTTTTTTACATTAGTAAAGAAATGAACAAACAAAAAATGTTAGCAACTACCGCAGCACAAACAGCTTGTGTGCGTATATGTTTTTTTTTTGTGTAAAATTATTTTGCTGACTTTTTGTTTTTTTCGTATCTGTATTTTGTTTTTATAAAAAACATTTGGTTTTTTACCAGCCAAAAGAGACCGAATCGAATACAATGAAGTTGTTGGATTTAAAAAAAAACCGAACGGAATTAAATATTCTCATCTTTTGTTGAGTTTGATAAAAAACAGTATTATTTTTGTGTTCGAAAGATGACAAACAGGGAAACGTTATTTTTTTTTTAATGATTTTTAATGTTTTTCACAATTCTTCCGAACCGAATATTTAGTGTTCATTTACGAACAAAACATGTGGACGTGAATTGCAGAACTCCAAAAATGCTGAAGTGAATTCGGATTTAATAGCACGCGCGACAATAAGCGAAACTAATAGGCATTTAGACCTGTTGCATAATTATGACAAAACAACGCTCTAACGATCGTATCTTTTACGTGTACCCGGGTGTAAAAGGGAATGTGCACAAATAGTCATATGTGCATACATATGTAGTGAAAACAAAACATAGACGAGCATAAATGCAGTTTTTATTTTTTAAACAATATAATTAATTTTTTTTTATTTTATATTTATTATTATATAATTTTACTTTTTCAATATGCACTTAACATAATGTACTTACATTATTTTTTTAATTAAAAACAGTTTAAATAATAATCATACATAATAATATCATAGAGCATATACCTACAATTATAATCAAATACGTACACTAAGAATTTCCATTTTTATTTGTTGCTGGTTTATCTTTGGAAAATGACTTTTAATATGAGATTCAGTACAAATCTGTGATTTTCATGAATAGCCATGTTATATTTTCAATAAATAGTAAAATAATTCATATTACCTTAAAGGTTAACAAAGATATGTATGTACTTATGTAAAAATTAAAAAGTGATACATGCATATTAGTTTGTTTTATAAAAACAAGTCGGTAAATACAAAAAAAAAAAAAAATTTGAAAAAAACTAACTGCATGTTCAACAATTTTTTCGTAAACGTTAGCATAGAACATTTCTAGGAAAGACACTCAGTTTGAAAAATATTTTTCATATTAAATTCCATACGACGTTCGAATTTTTGTTGAACAGGAAGTAAATCAGGCTGATATTCAAATTAACATTCCAAATAATAAATATTTTTAGTACATAATAGTTAAAAAAAAGTTTGCCACAAAACCTCCAAATTTAGCAAATTGTGATAAATATGTACAGTGGCACAGAAAACTATACATACCCCACCAAAAAAATGTGTTTTATGTATTTTTTTAATAAAATTGAATATATTGTGTTAACAAACATTACACTTTACTAAAACATAAAAAATCAAAGCAAAATATATTTACCCAGCTAACATAGGCTGTTTGTTTGCCGATTATGTTTAATATACAACTCCCAAAAGAATCTTCTGATGATTATCTGACGACATCTACATTTTTTTATTTATTACTTTTTAAATAAATAGTTTAGTAGCCAATTTTTATTTAATTATGGTTAATATCTTGTTTATTTTAATTTAAAATTATCAAAAACTTTAATAAAATACAAAAAATCACAGAACAAAACGTGGATTTTTTGTAAACATAAACAAAACTTTGGCATAAGAGCTCTGTTTCTTTACTTTTTGGGTAAAGTTCGTGAAAATGAGAGCAAGCATTAATTTCTCTCATAAAGAGACAAAAGTACGGGAAGAGAAAAAACACAATTTTAAGCACAAAATAAAAATTCAGTGTTTTGACAGTCTTTACAACACCAAAAAAATTTGCGCAACTTTTGAAAAATTTTATATTGGATCTAGAAATAAACTACTTTTAACAAAAAAAAAAAAAAAAAAAAAAAAAAAAAAAAAACAATAACTAACGTTGTTTCCCTAATATTTCAGTACAAAACTTTTTATTTAAGTACATTGTTTTTTTGCACAACACTTTTCCCAGAATTTGGATCTTGAACTTTTTTCCTTTGCCTTTTTTGTGTTGCAGCTGTTTTTACACAATATGCCCGAAGAAAAAGTCTGGGCTGTTTCGTGCAAGAAGAATTTTATTCTCTCAAATCCGCTTTCATTTACACATTATTAAAATTACGGACACGTTTTTGTGCAAATTGGTATCCCAAGGGATTTGGGATCCCTAATATTAGCCAAACAATGCAGGAGCAAAAACCGTGTTCTGGCGTAGTGCTGCCACCTGTATTATTTCACGATGGTACCGTTAAGATTTTATAGTATAAACAATTTTATCGTATTTTATGAAATAATATGATTCTTGGAGCTTATGTTATTTTCGAGGTTAGGGCTCGAATTTGTTTGCAATTTCCTAAACTGTCCGTGTTATAAAAAGTATTTTATTTACTTTTAATATTTCAACACTCAATTTATTTGCCATCAGCTGCTCTCCAACTTTTACGAATTTTTACACATTTTCAGTTCGTGTACTTTTTTGGGCATTAGCTTTTTTATGAGAGTAATTTTTCAGTTTACTTAGTAATTAACTGCATACTCATACGCACTTAATATCGTTTTTGTTAAAAGATAATTTAAATTTTTACAAAACACACTCCTTTTGTGAGGCATGTATAGTTTTCTGTGCCACTGTATGCACTTGGTAAAAGATGAAAATCACAGAATTATGTGTGTGTGTGTGTTTGTAATCATCAATTAAATAATTAATTATGACTATAGCAACAAGGACTAGAATGTTTGGTGATGTTTATAAGATTTTGGTTTGGAATTAATTTTTACCGTTTATGTTATTAAACGTGGTGCGTGTAAGCCGTGTACACTTTCAATTGGCGGACAATGAGTGGCTCCTGGAGGACCCCAATCGTGAAGACCACGAGAGTTTGCTAAGCGGTGAGTAAGACGGTGGGCAATACTAAAACCACCACTTCCTTCCAACTGTGTGAGCACAATAATAACTTGTCTTTACGGGCGCATTACAGGAAAAGTAAAGTACAATTAATATTATTATTTAAATAAACACAGTTTTACACCATTGAAAATTAACCACTCACCTCTGAAGTGGAGGCACAGAATCAACGGTCTTTAATTCACCTCTGGTAGAGACAACGTTGTAACTTTCTTGGCAGTCGCACTTGACATGTATCCACTTATTTTCATGACGATTTTCGACCATAACGACAAGTCCAGCCCAACCCTATAATAAATACATATTGATAAGAATTGAAATTTTCAGCCACACTTTATTAGAAAATACCTTTGTCAAATAGTAGGCAGTCATTCCTTCTCTACCCTCGTGGCGTTGTCCTTTTGTCAGAGTT
The DNA here is from genome assembly GCA_949318255.1 of Pollenia labialis. Lineage (NCBI taxonomy): Eukaryota > Metazoa > Arthropoda > Insecta > Diptera > Polleniidae > Pollenia > Pollenia labialis. The sequence continues at coordinate 23,799,322 of OX439142.1, read as the reverse complement.
AAACTGATGATGGCATCGGCCAAGAGATGTGGTGGCGGTGTTATTTGTTCTACTAGTAAACGCTTTGAACTGTGAATAGCCAAAATACAACGTGGATACTGGTGGGGATCTTCTAGCCCTGTATGCCAATGATTAAATGCTAAACAAACTAATAAGTAAATATCACGTTCCAACATTTTATGACAACCAACGAAACCCCGAACCTAAATTTGTGGTGATATTTTAAAAGATTTCCAAATGTTGTTTTATATATTTGTAAAATTTACCTGGCGTTTGCTGTGTTCAACCAAACGTCCGATTTCCGGCGAAGCCGGAGATCGCGTACGAAATATTACCACACACAAATCTAGCTGGGAACGTTGTGATTTTTCTGAATTTCTTTGGCCCTCTTGGAACAATGTAAACTCTGCCTCAGTTGGTTCTAAAACTGTTAGCAACACACATGACATTGAACACAATGGTTGTAAAGTTCCCTAAAACAATTCAAGAAAATAATAAGCAAATTCTTAAAGACATTTTAAAGCATCCCCAAAATTACCTTTAATCGTACTTCATTCCACCCTGACCTGACTTTGCAAATATCAATGCAGTCGAAGTAATTCAAAACATCTTCAAATGAAATCCAAAAAACTCCTTCTGATGCCCCATGTGGCATTAGAGATTCACGCAATTCTTCCGTCCACAGATCAGAGTCATCTGACCAGTCACCGCGCCACGAAAAATGACCCCAAGGATTTCGCAGTTTAAGCAATCGATGCCCATGTATGTCCTTTACATCGAGAACAGAATAAGCATGACGTGGTCTGAGACCTCTACGGTGGTACTCATCTTCATCTACTTTCATATTGCCTCCACCACAACTGGCACCCATCAGAAAACGGACACCTCGAGAACTTAGCAATTGAGCCCAGATAAGATCTTTGTCCAATTCATCTTCACTGGGCATTGGCAGAGAACTAGCTTGGAGTGGTATGCTTTCGCAAGGAGCTCCTGTTAATGTAGCTAAACCTTCAATGGCTCGGCCAGATACTAAAGCTTCATAGCAACCGTGAATTTTTGCAACCGCCTTTTCGATAAGTGGCACCCAGAGTTGTTTGCGTTTTGCTTGAGAGTAGACTAGATGGCCGCGTTTATCACATGGCAAAAGATCATCCACGAGCACTGTTGTCCATTTTCCATCCTTGCATAAGCGGACTTGATAAGCGCCTTGAGGACAAATTTCTTTTGTTACTAACACTTCTCTTACGAGATCTTCCCGTTCTGCCAACACAGCCAGCGCACTCAGAAGCCAACAATTGCCCAAAACTCCCTGACAGATATCAGATGGCAATGGTGTTCGAAATACCGCCCAAGGTGGGAATGCTCCGCCGTCACAGTTTATTTCATGAGGACGACGCCACTGTACTACCGGATTTCCTTCGGCCATACTTTGTTGTGGATTGTAATAGAGACTCTTGGGCGCTGGAGGAAACGAGTCATCTACAAAGAGTTCATTATTGTCTCGGCAGTATTGTATTATGTTTTCCCATTTATGCAAAGCTTCGGCTTCCTCTATTCGTCGTAAGTTCTCCATGAGCTTACTCTCCTGTTGTAACTCCGCAGAATGCCTATTGGTTTTATGCAGTAGTGCCATTTTATTGATATTATTAACTAGACCTCTAGGACTCGAACACATTTCACAAACAACTGAGGCGGAACAATTTTCATACGTACAAGCGGGACATTGCCACGTTTTTACAAAACCACTTACGTTAGAATTTCCACTCGAAATATGACGATTAATTTGCTGACTACTACTACTACTGCTGCTGTTTCCGCTACCGTTGCTACCTGAGGTCGAGCCAAGTGGTGTGTTATTACGTGATATAATACCCGCTCCTCCGCCCGTACTGTGCCGTTTAGGAATGGCTCCGGAAGCTGACCGATTTTGCCGCGGTGATGGACTTCTAGAAGTGCGAATAGGCGGAAGTTTAAGATTTGCGGTTGGCGTTACACTGGTTGGCATTACGCGCTGTTGAGCAGACGACGGAGAAATTGGATCCGAAATTAGAACGTTACTAGCACCAATATGATTCATACTGCGATGTAATTCTAAAAAGTCAAAATTCGAAGAAATTCAAGAAATATTGCTGTTTAACGTGATATCTTACCTTCAGGTATTGGGACCACAATACGTTCTCTATCACTTTCGATTGGCAGTGTTCTCACAGCTTTGCAGGCGGTACACACTCCAAAAGCTAAAGAATTTTTTAAAGTACATTGTGAGCAAGTCCAAAATTCTCCTTTACGCAACGTCATATCTTCGACAGATGATATACTCTTCAACTTAGAACCTCCACAAACAATACAAGCTTGATCTTTGCTTGAGTTGACCAGAGTACATTTTTTACACGTCCATGTATGGATAGGTCTTTGTATATTTTCTATAAGCAATTTAAACAACAAAACATGTTTAAAGATAATGTAAAATTATTACAAAAATACACTTAAAGATTATTCTCACAGAATCTTACAAATGCAATTCCGTATTCCGTTTACGACTTTTTATCCAGAATGGAAATAAAACAAAATTTTAGTGCTGGTTCATACTCTTGAAGTTTAAGTCGTCAAGAGAGAATGCAGGGGAAACCCTATCTCCTAAAAACTCAAGACTTGACGAGTCAAACTTGACGTGTATGAACCGACACTTACATACACTAAAGGTAGAAGTATATAACTCGCGTTAATTCGTCGACCTTTGTCGTGCTTTTAAAAACTTTAGGGCATGAAAAATTGGAAGTTACACAGCACGCGTTACAAAAGCCGTTCCTGTCAGCTGTTTTTTATTTGTTTACTTATTTGTGCATTGAAAACGGGTTTGAAAGTATATCAAGATTTATTTATTTTATTGAATTTATTCTTTTTATATAGGTTAGGTTAAGAAGGGTTATGTGCCCAAGGCACACTTTCATTCGGAGACCAATGCGGTCGATTGTGAATCCCTTCAATGATAGAAAGAGAAAACTAAAGAAAAGAAGTATGAGGTGGATAGAATTAATAAAGTTAGAAAGTTAGTAGGTACCACGTAGAACTATTACCCTCTCTACAGTCCCCTCAACAGAAACCACCGCACTATTTCCCTGACAAACCCCAGCAGATCAGCCGGATTACATCCAGCGATGGACCCCAGTTCGTCGTGAAATCTATCTCCTAGCCACTTCTGTCTGAGACCCTGCATCCTAGGACACTGGCACAATACATGTTCGATCGTCTCCAGCTCTTCAGAATCATCGCACAACCTGGAGAATTCCCGGTATGGTGTTGTTCCATTTGCCCGTAAAAGCCCTAACAGGACAATGCCCCGTCAATAACCCTATAAGTGTTCTAAGACCATCCCTGTCCAATCCCAGTAAAACCCTGGATGCCCCCGCGTCCTATCTGGGCCATAGTGCCCTAGAAACCCTGCAATCCGTTCTGTTCCCCCAGGATCGGTTAACGTCCTCACGGAATTTCTCCCGTATAACCCCATAGTAGTAACATAGGGGGCTTCACCCCCCTGTCCCTTACCAGTACGTCCAGATTCGAGCCCCCTCTCGCTAGTTATATTATATAAATTATACGGTGCGATCGTGCCTGGTCGCTCGGTGTCAAAGATGTAAATGAATCATTCATTTTTGATTTTAATTTATTAAGAATTAGCTAAATTTTGAATTAATTCTTTTCACACAAAAAATGAATTGAATGAAATTTGAGTCAATTCATTTGAATTTAGCAAACATGAATTGCAATTCATTTGCAATTCAAATGAATTGGGCAAAATTCATTGCAATTCATTTTCTAACTCATTTGAATTAATTCAAAATCAATTCAAATGAATTGCAATTCATTTGAATGTTAGCTTAATTCAAATGAATTGACTCAAATTTCATTCAGTTCATTTTTTGTGTCAAAAGAATTAATTCAAAATTTGCTAATTCAGAGCATGAATGATTCACGAATTAATTCAAAATTGAATGATTCATTTACATCTCTGCTCGATGTAGGGATACGCTGAGGGAACTCATGGAGGTATTCAAAGTAAGGCTGTGTTGAGTAACCGGACACTGCATGGTTGATGGAAATGAGGTGGCGGACGAACTCGCAAAAGAGGGTTCGAATCTGGACTAAGTGGTAAGGGACAGAGGGGAAAGGCTCCCTATTTTAATAGTATGGGGTGATACGGGAGATTCCGGGTTGACGTTAACCGGTCCTGGAGGGATAGAACGGATTGCAGGGTGTCTAGGGCATTATGGCCCGAATTGGACGCAGGGGCAACCAGGGTTCTACTACGACTGGATTCTTTGTCGGGTCATTGTCCTGTTAGGGCTTGTACGGGTAAATGGGACAATACCATACCGGACTTCTGCATATTATGCAATGATTCTGAGGAGCTAGAGACGATTAAGCATGTACTGTGCCACTGTCCTACGATGCAGGGTCTCAGACAGAAATGGCTAGGAGATAGTTTTACGACGAACTGGGGTGTATCGCTGGATGTAATCAAGTCGATCTACTAGGGTTTGTCAGGGAAATAGGACGGTTGTTTCTGTTGAGGGGACTGTAGAGGGGATACTAGTTCTACGTAGTACCTACTAACTTTCTTAATTTTATTTATCTGTTATTTCTTTTCTTCTTCACTTCTCTCTTTTCTCTACTTCTTTATTGAAGGTATTCACAATGGACCGCAGTGATCTCCGAGTGGAGAAGCGCGCCCTTGGGCGCATAACTTAACCTAACCTGACCTTACATAGGCATGACTTATTTTCTCTTATACTGTATGAACGGCTCAAGTAATCGCAGTCGCACAATACCAAAAGATGGTCCTTTTCAATCAGTTGTAAAGGAATTTTTTTCGAAATCCCATTTGCCTTTACGTAGAGATCTTAAATCATTTTTTCAGTGTTTTCCTTAATGCCTTCCATGTTTCACTGACCCAGTAACTTCGGTCCATACTTCATACTTTGAGTACCAATTATCTTAAAAAAGCAGGAAAACTACAGTCATTTTGTACATAATTTAGATCAAAATCTTAGTCGATTTCAATTCCACTTCATATTGATTTCTAGAACATGCCCTCTTAATACAAAAAATAAGAAATATTCTCATACCAGTCGTTGTTGTATCTGTTTTTGTAACAGTTATTAAATTGGGTTGAGTTAATGATGGTTGAGTGCGCAGATTTTCACAGATTTCGCAACGTTCAGTCCACATACGATTGTATGCATAGGAACAGTTTGTACAAGTCCACATTCTACGCGAATTTGGAATTGAATTATTGTCTGTTCGGGCACCGGCTGCAGATCCACTTATATTATCACCAATTCGATTTGAACATGTTGGAGCATTTAATCTGCAACAAAAACATGGAATTATACAATAAAAACATTTTCATTACAAAAACGAAATTTAACATTGTAAAAGACTGTTAATAGGAAATGAAAATATAATGAAATTAATGTACATTTATTAATAAAAATGTCGGATGAGTCTTTGAATTCAATTGATATCAAAAAATATAATTTTAGTCTTTTTTTTTTTTTTTTTTGGTAAAAATTAATAATTTATTGAAAAGTAACGAAAATAAACAACTAAATTATAAAAATTGTTAAAGAAAAATATAAACATGTAAACAATTTTTTTAGTGATGTATATTTGTCATACATTTTGGATTCACTGGTCTTGCGTGGACCTTTCCATACTTTGGCATATATGGAATGTTCTGCATTGCTGTCGCTTCTCATGTCGGCTGTAATAGATGTTGTTGTTATCATTGGATCGAATGACTGCGATGATGTAGTCTTGTTACCCGTTAAGCCCTGATGTAAATAATGGTGCTGTTCCAACTGATGATGATCACCACTATTTCCCTCTAGGACATTGGAATCGGTTTGCAACATATTGCCCATGATATCGGACGTACTATCAGAAGAACAAGTTAAAGAACTGGAAGGATGGTTGCTTGTCTTTAATTTAATATTGTTGTTGCTATTATTGGTAGAATTGTTGTTATTGTTTGACAATAAGTTATTCGTTGGTGTTGCTAAAGAATCATTTACGGTTTGCTGTTGCTTTGAAAGTGCAGCAGCGTTAATCATTTCACTTGATGGTTTATTTCTTGTCTTGTTATTCTTATTGACCACAGCATATAGCGGATGATTAGCTACACAGGATGCAGTACTACTGATGGCATTATCATCCAACAACTCTGTACATTGTAGCGAGGTTGGAGTTAAAGCAGCATAAGCGCGACCTTGTACCCCTGCAGCTGGCGATGATCTTTGTAAAATACAATCATTCTCATAAATATGTTGTGGTTTATACATTCCTTTGCTAAATGTTGCATAGCATATGCCACCACTATTGCTACCAACAAGGGTAGCACTTTCGTTTGAACTCCGCCTTTGAATAGATTTTCGTTCAATGCTATCGCCTTTATCACAATATTGAGGCAGGGACTCAGCCTTTATAACCGGATGACGATTTCTTCTCTTCTCATCACCACAAGCCAATGCACTACCAGTTTCAGTGTTCACCGTTTTCCCAGAGCCACCCACGACTCCTTTTTGTGTCTCCAAATCCTGTGTTGCCCAACAATCATTGACCGCAATGAACACGCTATTACGAGGTATGGTAAATTTCCTAGTATCATTTACCGCCTTATTGCTACGCGACAAAGTTGTTATAGTAAAATTACACTTTGGTTCACGATTCTGATTATGTTTTCTGCAAATTGTGTCTTTTCCACCAACCAATTGATTTAAACGTCTTGATGATTGTTGTTGCAACGGCGGAAGTGGTCCAAATGTTGTTCCTAAAGATTTAAAACAATACATTAAGCGTTCGGATTATTTAAATTTTAAGTTATTGTTAAATGAAATTGTTCTTCTTTGACTCAAAAAGTTTTTAAATACAAAAATTAAAACCAAAACCACAGAAAATCAACAAAAGAATATTCAAAATTAACAAGGATCAGCAAACATTAGAAAATAATATTATTAGTTTAGTCCAGTTATTTCGTAATGACTACATTATTATTCTACTTTTTTAATTTTGTTCATTAAATAAGTTTAGACTAATTGGAGTCTATTAAGTGAAAATAAAAGGACAGAAAGGTGAAATGGAGATAGAAATAACCATATGAAACAGATATCTTTTTCCAAATCCTAGAGATTTTACTTAGCCGGTAATAGAATTTGTATCTCCCCTTTTTTTCATAATCTACAGAATAAAATAAATTGATACTATGCTATAATGACCATAGTGATTCTCTCCTTAAGTTTGCAATTTGTGACACAACAAAGTTCCTCATAAACGATTGGCCTAGCCAAATATGCCTATAGTTCTTTACCGAATCCAGTTCATTTGCCTTCTCATATAATTTGCATTATTTTGGTATACTGATCTTATCTATTTAACCTAGATCTAATGGATTTTCTTTTGATAGTCGAAATTATTTCCGGCTGGGTCTGCTTAAGGCGAATTGATTACATGTAATATCGGTACTACAACAAGTACAACTCGTACAAAAACCACAAGCAATTTCTTTTTGTAAAATCATTGTACAGTGTCGAACACCAAAACAAAATATAAACAAAGAAAATAAACAAAATTTTGATATCCAGCAATTATAAAGGGCCTTTAAGATCGCCTGTAATAAATTCACCTTGGGCCTGCCAAAGAAAAAACTTTATTAAACTAACATCGCAATTGGTGCTAAAAGTCCAAAGTGGCGACCAAAATAGCACAAATGTATGCGTGCAATGTTAGTTAGAATGTTGGTTTTTTATGTATAAAAGACACCAGCACTTCCTCTTTTTACACGTCCATAAAAACTCCACATCCCTCATACAGTTTATTGGGTCCTCACCATATATGTTTTTTTTTTGTTTTTTTATGGCTTGCTTTGTATTCAATATGTTAAACAAAAAATAATTATGATAGTATGTATTAGTTTGAAAATATCAGGTGTCCCTATGAGTTGCAAGATCAATCCCTTTAACCTTATTTCATTTAAATTCACAAAGTAAGCTATTTGATTTGTTGGTTTTTAATGAATTTCTTGCTGCAATTTAAGATACATACATACTTATTTCTCAATGGACAACAAGTGAAAAATATTGTGGACAGCCGTTAGAACAATAGCTGCGTTCGAGAACACAAAAGTGTTTACTATTTTTTACTGAACTTTACTGCATTTTACTAAATTGCGTTCGCGTACACAAAATACAGTAAATGAGAACACAAATTGAGAGTGAAAAGTAACAGTTCTTGTCTGAGTATTTACAAATTTTTACTGCAGAAATTTTTGCAGTAAAATTTAGTAAATCAAAAAACATACATGTTTCAAAAGGTAAACCAACATATTGCTTACAAATTGTCAAAAAATTGTTAAATAAAAGAAAAGTTGAAAAAAAATTAAACAAAAAGTGAATAAATATTAATTAATTTGACTTGTTTGTAAAGCATTTATTTGGCTAAATACCAACATGTGAAACTTTTTTTGTTATGTTAATTTTTTAGAGTTGTAAAAGTGTGAAGTACTTGGGTACTTAAGTAATCAATAGCAAAAATGTATTCTTGTTCTTATGAATAAATTAAGCCGGTAAAAATTAGTAACATCAAATTAAATAAAAGAACAAACAAATATGAAAGATTACATGAAATAATTTGTTTGTATTTTCCAAAAATTTTAGAATTTTAAAAAGTATTTAATCGAGTACCGATAAGAAAACGAGTTAAGTAGTCAAAAGTGTAAACATTTTTTAACACTTTAATTATTTGCCATCAGCTGTTGCCTTTATTTTACGAACTTTTACAAATTTTGCGTTCGCGTACTTTTTTGGACAACAGCTTTTTGTGAGAGCAAATTTCACAATTTTTTCATTTACTGCATTTTACTGTAAAAGTACTCAAACGCACCTAATATTACCCATAGTGTTAGGCTGGGCTTTTGAGATGTCAGTTAAACTAGGTTTAGTTAATCTTAAAATTAGGTTTGTGCCGCCATTACCAAGTTTGTATACAAAATTTTGAAGGAACAGCTTAGTTTTGCTTCAACTTTTGGTCTTTAATGAAATAATAAAAAAAAATTTAAATTCGACGTAAAAATCAGGGTTTCAGACTACGTTAAACCAAGTAAAAACTTAATCCACATCCCAAAACTCCGTCCTTAGCGTATCCTAAATTTTCCCATAATGCCTGAGTAAAATTCTCTGTTGTCAGCTAGATTTATTCAAGCATAGTTGAAGCTCCCCAGGAATAAAAGTAATACATAAATTATTAGAGAACAAAGCGATCTTTTCTTATAAACTAACTGCCTGAAAGAGGCTGATGAGGTAGTTTGTTAATAAAAAATATACAACAATTTAGGTAAAATTTGAACCGAAAATCGATGAATGAAATTTAAAGCAAAACATAAACTACAGCATCTATTAACAACGAAAAAAAAAAAAAAAATAAATTGATAATTTGCTCACCAAATAATTCATCGGAGCTTTGAGCTCCACTATTAGAAGAACATTTGTTCATAAATGTTTCCGGTAAATTGAAAATATCTTTACGATTGTTGACAAAGCATATGTGACAGCTGCGACATGAGAATGATTTTTCTGATGTTAAACTTTGTGTTCTACGAAAGTATGGATTTTTTTTAGTGTTACGCTTTGATTTGTTGTCAAAATTTTGGCCTCCTTCGAAACTTGATTGCTTATGGTGTGGTGGCAATTTACGATGATTGAGGGTCTCCTTGTAAATCGGTGCCAAGTAGCTAACTGTATCGCAAATAAGACAGTGCCATGTAACGGAATTATTATCTGTATCACATCTGTCGCATATCCATCGACGATTTAAAGATGGATTTGAAAAATGATGGAATAACTCTATAGAATTTTTTACGTATTTTCTTGTATTCTCACAGTCAACACAATTAGCTGGTAGGTTTTGCTGGTTACGTTGTGGTCGTTTAAGACAACCTCTTAGTAGGGACTTATAAACTCGTTTATATTCATTTCTGAAATATGAAAAGTTTTGTTTCTATTATTTTTAAAGGGTTTTTTTTTGTCTTTTGTTGATAACTGAAAATATGTTTATGTGTATAAGTAAAGCTATCATTAAAGGTTCGAATGATTCAAATTTGTTTTTAACTGATTCCATTCCACACAACTTTCTTATTTTTTTTTTTCGTATTTAAATAGCAATTTTTCGTTACTGTTTTGTTTCACGAGTTAAGAGCAAACTATTGTTAATCACGATATATGTATATTCTTATTTTTTTGTAAATGACTTATAGATACATACATACTAATATTTTATTATTAACAACAAATGCGGTTAAAAGATAAGGCATTTTTTGTTTTGATTGATACAAGTTTAATTATTTACCAAATAATTACTTATATACATATTCGTATATAGAGTCGTTAGTTGTACGCGTATTTGTATTTCAATCAAGTACAGAAAGGGAACTACTGACATTTACTTCATGTACGTTTACACTATTATAGTGTGAATGCAAAAAGTGTCATCTTATGGTGTTTTCTTTTCTACAAAAAAATGTGCCTTTTTAAAAAAAAAAAATGCAATTTGGTGTCTGTTTCTTAAAAATTTTGCTCCCGAAAAGCATGAGTTTTTTAGAATAAAACAAGCCACCCTTTTCGGGAGCAACATTTTTAAGAAAAAGACACCAAATTGAATTTTTTTTAAAAAAAAGGGCACATTTTTTTGTAGAAAAGAAAACACCATTAAACAACTTTAAATTAAAGTCAGTTCTATCCTCTACGAGCTAAGAACATACAACTTGCATTTTTTTATTATTAAATAAACCTTTTTTATTGATTATCTCAAAGTAAATGTTTTGAAGTAGTGCCCATTCTGTACTTAGAGATTCAAATGTTCTAATTGTATGAAATATTAAAAGTAAACGGGCATGTTCTACAAAACGAAATGAAGTGAAAGTGAAATCGAACGAGATTTTGATTTCAATTATTGACAAAATTACTGTAGTTTTTCGTTTTTTTAAGAACTGTTCTTGTAAATAAAATTGATACTGAAAGTATGAAGTATATAAAAAGGAATATTTTTATAAACTTTCTTTACAGGCTCGTTTTCAAAATTTGTTCGGTTTTAAATCCACTTCATTTCGATTTACAGAACATACCCGAAAGTTTTTTTTTAATTTCTGTAAACGATTAGAAAATACACAAGTGTTTGAACGTGGAGTAAAATTTATATGAAAAGAACTCATTTTTTTTAGTATTTAGTGAATATTTGTTAAGTGTGAACATACTCTTTGTTCTGTAGACAGAGAGTGTATGCGAATTGTTTGGCAAAATCCCTCGAAAATTTAGTCAATTATATTGGCATCTATGCAGACAATTGAAGCACAGCCGCGAATAACCTTTTAAGTGTCAAAATAATTATTTTTCAGGAGAGCAAAAAACGTTTTTAAAAGGCAGGATTACTTATTTAAAAAGTTTGTTTTAATGATAATCAAAATTAATGATAATAAAAACTTGTGCGCGTTTGTATAATTTTTTAGTAACTCGCAACGTTCTTTCATTCACCCTTATTGTGTTTGGCGTATTTTAAATATTTTTAATACGCCAAACACAATAATAATTAACTGACTCTTTGTATTGCATTTTGAAGAGGTTAAGGTGCATAATTTTAGATGATATGATATTTAAACAATGTAAGAGTAATGTTAACGATAATTGGCAAAAAAACTGATTTTGCAAAAAGTGGCTTTTACAACGTTATTCATGGCTGTGCTTCAATTTATTTCCGTCTGCCGGTAATTCGAAGACAATTGCTTCAAATCTGAACTTTTTGGATGGCAGAGCTCGTTAATGGGCAGAAAAAAGAGACGCCGTCATTCCCGAAGTATGGCATATTTGCATACTGATTGGCAAAATTGATATTGAAATTTCTAATAGGATAAAGATTTTGCGTTTCTTTTTTACCAAAATTCTTTTCTAAAGCTACTACCAATTGCAGCAGGTGACAAATTAAATTAAGCTTTTTTCTATCAGAATAAACGGCACCATATAGAAACGGCACTTGATGTTTGTCGTACTTTAACTTAAGGAAACCTTTAACTTGGTATCCCCAGAGCTTTTAAGTCGTCAAAAAATAGTTCATACTCCAACTACAACCGTTGACATTTTTAATTTTTCCCTTCACATAAACAATTTTTTTAAAGTTTTTAATAATTAAAATAAATTAAGTAAAAGAAATTTCTTTATACTTAAGTAAACTAAAAAAAATCAGTTAATTGAAATAAACCAACAACATTTTTTGACATTAAACGGCTGTTTTCCCCAAGTTGGCAAGCGTTTGGCAGCTCGTTAGCAAGAGTTTAGCAAATCGTTAGCCAGAGTCTGGTTAGTGTATTATGAATAAACTTCATGCCAAATTTTCATTATAAAAACGGCTGTTAACATTTAAATTATTTAAAATTTAAGAATATAAATAAATAAACATAAAAGTTAAAAGAAACTTATATCTAGCTCCTAAATGTTCTAGTTATTAGCAAAGTGTGTCATTAACAATTTTTTGAATTTTATTATAAAATTGGTTATAACTAGGGGTTTTCCTGAGATTTCCCGTCCCGGGAATTTCAATTATTTTATTTCCCGTTTTCCCGGGATTTTTGTTGCGGGATCCAGGGAAAAAAATTTTCCTCATAGTTTCAGAAAAAAGCTATTTATACTTTGAAATTTAGTTTTCTATTCTCTAAAAACTAGCATCTGTTGATGGGTTGTCGATAAGATCAATAGCAAGATGCGAGTACGTTCGTAAATCAATGTCTACTGACGCAATACATCTAACAAAAGCAGAATGTGCCGTGCAACAGTTGATAATTAATAAATTTAGTGAAGTGAAGAGTTAATAAAGAACATAAATTCAAAATAAGATGCAGGCAGTAAATTTAAATTGTACATGGACAAGTCTTAAAAATAGGATATATCCAAAAATATCGCTCCTTTATTGCAGCACAGTCATATCTACAAAAAAAAATCAAGCTTGGCAAAATTCAATTAAAGTTTTCAAAATGTACCGATTTAAAGATATATTTTGCTATAACTTCGGTTCAGTTTAAGATAAAATACCGATTTTTTGTTACGAGAAAGTATGAAGGAACACTTTGCTTAATTAACTTAAAATTAAAAAAAAAATTGAGATATGACGATATGTTTATAAGGTGATAAACAAGGCGAATTCATTTTTCAGGTAGCGTTGAAAACACAGCTGTGCTACTTTTTTTTCTTAATTAGGGAGAGGAATGTTAAAAGTTACTTGTGTTTTTGACATATCGGCCAACGAAAGCAACAAAAAAATACATTGTTGTGTTTTTGGTGTTGTTACTTGTTGTAGTATCGACACCACCGTTTACATGAATTCGCCTTGGTGATAAACATAATAGTGGAAGGCCAATGTACGCGGCATGCGGCTGCGGGCGGCAATAGCATTGCCATTGTGAAAATGTTAGCAATGTTTACAAAAATGTTTATACAAAAAAAAATACAAATCATAAAAAATAAGACTTGGTATTACTTGGAAAAGATGCCGCGCGGCAAAGTTGAATTTTTTCAACTTTTGTTTTAAGCCGCGTGAAGTAGACGTCGTCATACACAAACATAAATATTTAACAAAAGAAATATAAAAAACATTACAAATTAAGAGGAAAAAATCTTATTTGATAAGTAAATTCTTATAATGTTCAAACAAATCGTTTTTTTTTTATAGATTGAACATTTTTTAACAGCTTATTCAACATTTACCGCTTTAAAATGTGCCGCTTTCATTTGCCTATCAAAAAAATTTCAAGCGAAAAACTAAACAGCTGATCGCCGCCCGCAGCCGCATGCCGCGTACATTGGCCTTCCACTATAAATTTGTTTCATTTTGTGACGGCTTATGTATATAACCGGAAACTATGGAAACTCGTGTAAGATACTACAACTTACAATTTTAAAATCACATTGTCCTAAAGATAACAGGTGTACGAAGAAGTCCTTTTGATGCTATTTTTTTCATCAACCTTGACATACATTTGACTGATATAGACGTTGTTTATAAAAAAGAAAAATTACTTAGGATTGTGAATTAGAAATATGCAACAACTTTAAACTTTTGCACATTAAACTATTTGTCCAATCTCTGTAAAAAAGTGAACGAAATTTTTCGTAAACATGGTAAAAAGTAAATAAAATAAGAAATATACTCTTTGCCGACTTTCTTTACGCATTGAGAGTGTATTAATGTTATTTCTTAAGCTGTTAAAAAATGGTAATACATATATCTACAGCCGTATTCATAATGAAAATTTGGCATGAAGTTAGCAAAAAGTTTATTCATAATACACTTACCAAACTCTGCCTAACGATTTGCTAAACTCTTGTTAACGAGCTGCCAAACGTTTGCCAACTTGTGAAAAACAGCCGTTTAATGTCAAAAAATGTTGTTGGTTTTTTTAAAATAACCTGATTTTTTTTTTAATTTACTTTCTTTTGCTTAATTTATTTTAATTTTAAAAAATTTTATATTGCAAAACGTGTTGCATTTTTGAGTTATACAATGTGGCATCATAAAAATTCAGAGTTGATTTATTAAAAGTTGGCAGATAGAGAAAAGTTCGTTATGAATTAACTCTGTGCCAACAAGCTGCTAAGCTTAATCGGCATTCTAGTTAGCAGCTCGTAGTATGTAGTGTACAAGCTGTGGCTAACTTTTTGTTATGAATACGGCTGTAGCCGTATATATTTATTTAAAATATATTTACCTACTATTTTATGAATTTACTTTTTGATCTCATAACTTGAGTACCACAATTTTTGTTTGTTTTTATTATTGTTTTATGAATTAAATTTTTATGTTATCTTTTTATCTTGTATCTAGAGCATAATGATACGAAATTTACATATAAAATCGTTAGGTAACAATAATTCAAGTTCCTCTTTCAACCTTTAATTAATTTTTGTAGTATTTAGGCATTTCTTTTACTTACTTTGTAAACAAGTTCCCTTACGCTTTTTAAAAAAACAGTTTTTTTCATTAATTTAAAACAAATTTACTTTGTATTATTTATAAGGAGCGGGATCCCGGGAAATTTAAAAAAACTCTAGTTATAACACTTTTGGTAAATCTAAAGGTGCGGATGCTATTACTTATTAAGGATGAGGTGTTTTATAGATATTATGCTCTTTTGTTACTATAATTTTATGCAACGAGATTAAACTTTTAAAGTTGAGGTAGTCATTAAAGCGCATGCCGAAAACACGTTTGGAATATCGTTACTTTAATATAGAAAAGCCCTAACTAATGTTTTCCTTACTTTACAGGAGAAGGAAACAACTTAATAAAAATTATAGTCTTGCAGTCACGATTTTTTTAACGCAGTTTTTTGTCCAATTCTCTAAGCAATTTAATTTTAAATAAAATCGCGACTACAAGACTATAATTTTCATTAAGTTTTTTCCTTCTCTTGTTAAGTAAGGAAAATATTAGTTAGGGCTTTTCTATATTAAAGTAACGATATGATGATACATGATCAAATTTCTGTAAGTCGAAAATGTAACGCGTGATGTTGTTAAATGTTATAACAAGCTTACGTTTGTCAGTGGCATTGCAGCAGCAAAGACTTTACAGCAATACAAAAGTGTTGGTATTCAATACGATTTGGCTAGCATCATTCTTATCCGCAGTTGAGTAAAATGCAGACCACACCAAAGGCTTCTAAGCATAACATATGTATGTTCTGCCACATACTTCTTTAATATGATGCGACCAAGAAAGGATACGATTATAAGTAACATCCAAGTTTTTTTTACTGAATGTACTAGGAATGTACTAGTTCGATTTGAGTGCCATCAATATTAACATTTATGTCATTAATTATGTAAGTGTTAGACCTCGCACCGATTATAAGACATTTTGACATGTTTGGATCGTAATCCATTTTCAGAAGCCCATTGAAAAATCATGTACAGATCGTGGCTAAGTTTATTAACTTCAGGACGAATTGATGTTCTGGTACAGCTAACATAAAGTTGACAACGTCCGCATACATTTGTATAAACGAGTATTTTATTTGCAAGGGTAGATCATTATCATACAACGAGTACAAAATGCACCAAGAATTGATCACTGGGGAACACCTATCTGTACTCAAAGGCCTAGAAAAGGTACCATTGTTGGCAACTATCTGCGATCTATCACCTAGATATGAAGCCACTAATTTTGCTGCAGTTTCTGAAAAGTTAAACATTTTTGCAAGTTTCATAATTAACATCTGGTGTTCAACGGTTTAAAAGGTCTTTGAGTGGTTAAATAAATTCAAGAATGCTATCTTGTTTTCATCCTCATCAACTACCTCGTATGTTTAAAAAAACTTCGGTTAAAGCAGTAGTACAGCTTTACTGAGGTCTAAATCCAGATTGACGGCCCGTTAAAAGATTATTATCAGAGATGTGTTTATGTGGGAGGCGTTCGAAAACTTTAGAAAGGTAGGAAAGAATGGAAATTGGCCTGTAGTGCTTATCATCTTTAGGTACAGGAATAATTTACGCACACTTCCACCCAGATGGACAAGTACTTGTGGTGACTGCCGAATTAAAAATGTGTTTTACATGAAGAATTATCCATGGTAAAATAAATTTGATAAAACGAGGTTGAATGTCATCTATACCGACAGCATTGGACTTAACGGCTAAAAATTCTTCAGCAGTGTCATCTAAGTTAAAACATTGAAAGCTAAACTGGTTAACAGGATCAATTAAAGCTTTATCGCCATACAAATCAAGTTGTGCCGGTGGTTGCGGAATATTAGTAAATTTTTGATTCAATACATTAACATCAATCAATCTTACATTAACGCGTGTACCAACTATACCAGTATTACGAATTTGATTCTATTTTTGTTTAGTGTTGACAGCGGTCTGAAATTTGTTATTATAGTAAATCAGTTTATCAGGTCTTTTTTTAAATACAACTACTCTTCTTGCCAACCGATAATTTTTTTTTTTTTTTTTTTTTTTTTTTTAATTCCCTACGCTAATCCCCGCGAAGCTTTACGCTTGTCTGCAGGAAAGAAACCAGAGTCTCTGGCGGGAACCGAACCCACGACCCCGGGGTTGATAGACTAGCTCACTACTAGCTAGCCTACCGGGGCACTCAAGTAAATCTTGTGTTCTATAGCGTTTCCACTGCTTATAAAGTAAATCACGCTACTCTATTAACAGTTTAGTCGCTGATGTAAACCAAGGACTTATCCGATCATTTCTATTTCTATTTTTAAGGGGAACGTGTTTGTTAAATAAATTATTTTATTTTTTACAAAGTTCATCTTTAAACACTACAATTAATAATATCTTTCAATACAAAGAAAAAATGTGCGTTAAAATGGCATTCCTGCGGTGTTGTTTAGTGTAGAGTTGATTTTATAAGTACTTCCCAGCAAAAAACTTTGGAAGTTGTTCAAGTAGAAGGGATATTTTCATGACTTGTTTAGCACCTAACTGCTAGAATGAATTTAAAATGCCTTCCAAAATTCGAATAAATTTTAAATAAGTGAACCCATGAAAAATTACATGCAATGCACCCATTCAACTCTTATTTATGAATTACAATTTTTCACTATAATTTGGTATTCTTATAGAATTGAAAGGGGACTAATATTATATACAATTGACATAATTCTTGATGAAAGTAATGAAACTGTTATTAAAATGTTATTAATTTACCAATAAAATAACATTAAGTACTTTGTGAAAACTAATTTGCAATTCTACATATACATACATACATGTACATTGTTATATGTACATTGTTTACTTTGTAGAACATAATGACTACTCACTTTTTGTTTTCATCGGGTAGTCAGATTTACCTAAAAAAATACCACAAGCTTTAAAACTAAAACAAATTTCGGACGCGCTTAAATTAATTTATAATACATTCCCATAATGCATACATATAAAAATTAATATTAATCACCAATGAAAATACGTATTAAAATCATTAAAGATTCATTGCTTTTCATTCACTCATTTCAGTTTCATTTAAAAAAAATATTTTGGCCATAACTTTTTCGTATATGAACCGATTTTTCCGAGTTTTTTATAAAATATTTTCTACTAAAAATTCCGATATTTTGGTATATGTCATATCCATAGGACATATGGCAGCCCTAAAATGAAGGTTTCTATACAATTTTTAATTTTTTTTTCGTACGGGAGGTACCACGCCCACTTATCCAATCCCGCCCACATTTTGTAGGATGGTGTGAATTGACAACCTAAATGTATGTACCTAATTTGGAAACTTGGCTCTTGCCGTTCCCCAAGGGATTTTTGAAAAAAATTAGAGGTAGTCGTTGTTTTTTGCTCATATCTCAGCCATTTGTGGACCGATCTTTTTGAATTTCAATAGCAAACAATTCCGGCCCATATGTGACATAAATGTATAATGACCTGGCCCCCATCTTATATGGGGTCTTCGTAAAACACATTTCAACGGACAGACGGACATCGTTAAATCAACTTCGCTTTTCATAAGGACCCAGAATATATTTTACTTTATAGGGTGTAGGATCAATATTATAGAAATTACAAACGGAATGACAAACTTATATATACCCTTTTACCTTCGGTGAAGGGTATAAAAAACTTTTAAAAAAATATTACATAACCTCGCAATGAATAACACATTTAATGAGTTTTCACAATAGCATAAGTTCCTACAAACAAGCCAATGGCTTCGTAGTTTGTAGATTTAAGCAATTTTAAAAATTTATTTGAATAATAATGAATAACAAAAAGACTAAAAAAAAAAAAAGTTAAATCTTTTTCCTGTTTTGCAAATGTATTATTCCTTACGCCTTTTTAAATCCTTGAGTTAATATTTTATGTTCACTTTTTTATCTATTTCGATTTTAAATTTTAAATAATTTTTTCACAAAATGTTTGACATTCAGTATACGCACAAAAATAAACAGTAAACAGATTACTCAAAAATGTCACCTGTATGAATTCGCCTTGCAATCATGTCAACAAATTTTCTTCTATTTTATTATATTATATTCTTGCGTTTTCTAGGTTTTAATTGGTACAAAGATTAAGCCTATTTAAAGTTGGGAGATTCGGTCCATAATTTCATATCTCCCTTATAAGCTTTTTTCAACATACGACAATAACTTTTACGATAGCAACTTGGTCATTACAAAATGTTGCGCTGGTAGGTCTATCTCATATACATAGATGAAGCTATCTAAATATTGTTCAGCACAAAGAACTTTTATATGAATCTTACCCTCATAACATATTTTGTTAAAGCGGGTCCGTTATTGCCCATAGTTTCCAAATAGGTTACACCTTTGAATATTTGTTTTTTAATACTTTACATTTTTGACAACGCATTTTTAAGAAGTTTTTTTTGACAACAAAGAAAATTATTGTTAAATTAAAAATCAATTAAATTAAAATTCAAAATAATTATACAGTTGGTTTTATTTCCAATAAAGAATGATTTTAAATTAATCCCCTATTACGGTTTTCAACTTAACTTTAGTTCAGTTACAATTTTCCATTTTTTTTATCATCACTCAATTACTTTTGCAAATTTAAATAGTTCCCTGAATCTCCATTAAGATTTAATGTGTCCAAGAATTCAATTTTTTTGTTTTTCTTTTAAATATATTTGACTTCTTTTGAAATAAAATACGTTATATTGGACATTTTTCCGTATTGATTAACGCTTTGAACAAAAACTTATAATTTTTTATTGCAAAATAGGTATGCAATAAGCATTTTGTTTTTTGTAAAACATAATTTATAACAATTAATTAGCTTTATATAATACAATAATGTGGCAGCAGAAATACTTATCAATTATTTAATGAACATAGGTACATATACTACAATAGTACTTGAAATGTTCCAACAGCTATTTAATAACAATTTAACTATATAAAATATAAATTAATGTAACAACCCTTTAAGTTTTTAATGATATTAAAAAAAACTCTGTTTTTTTTAATTTTAATTCATTTTTATGACGTTAAGAAATTCAAGGACAATCATATTGCCTCTACAAAACTCGATTTCAATGAGTAAGAGGCGACAACAACCACAATCCTTTAATATGATTACGAACTTAATGGGTATAAATTGGAACTTTGTTTTTTTACCATTTAATTTGTGTTAATTTTATTAGTTATGCAAACGATGTTTAAAACTATTTATAGGTATTTTCTTTTTTTTACTATTTTTTCAAAAACTTAAACCATTTTTGTACCTATTTAGCTTGCAACAATTGCATTTATAAATTAGTAAATTTTTTAATTTTAATACAAAAAAAAACCATGTATTATGTGAATTTGGAATTATTTGATTTTTTGAACTGGCTCACTTGCAAACACGCGCACCCCACAAAACATGACGTTTCAACTTGGCATTGATGTCTTCATTATCCAACTCGTTATTTATTTTGTTAGAGCTTTTGACAACTCCTTTCGTGTTTTTTTCGTGTGAGTGTGCATTTGACAGCCCTTTTAAAAATCGATGATAACAACCATGTAAACAATTCGTTTACAATTCATCGATTTTTCAAACAGATGGAATATGAATACATATATCTATTTAAGTGTATGTATAGATGTTTGTATGGAAGTAATAACTATATGTATATGAATGTACTTACGAATGAACGTATGTAAATAAAATCGCAAAAACGCGTTGCTATGACTACAACAAAAATCATTGAATTTGACTTGCAAAGAAGATTGTGAAAAGTTATATTTTCATATTTAAGTGAATTACAATAACCAGACAACATTAATATCGCTTTGAGGAGCTCCTAAAATGTTAAGATACGACTTTATTATACATAAGTATACATACATACCTGTTGACCAAAGTTTCATCACGTTCAGTTTCAAGTGCTTGATTGAGGATGGGTGTAACTTCAAGAGGCTTTTGGATTTGCCTTTCTTGTTGTTGCTGCTGTTTATTAGTAGTATGTGTTGTTGACGACTTGTTGTCTCCCGGTATTGTTGGCTCCTTGTCCCCTCCATTATTTGTATTTTTACTTATTCTCATACTACTACTATCTGACAAATGCTTTAGAGTGCCTTCACATACCTTGCGCACTGTGCCACAGTTTAGACATTTTAAGGATTCCGTTGGATTAATAACATTGCAATTTGTGCAAGACCATTGCAACACAGATGCTATAGTACCCATTTTTAATTTTCTGTCCTGTTTAGGGGCAAGACAAAATTTACCTTATATCAGTATTCTTTGGTTTTGTTTTATAAACTTTTTCAGACCGTTTATCAATCACAATTCTTAAAAAGTTCATTCATTTTAATGCCTCCCGCCACCCACAATATTTTTCCAACCCCTTTTTTAGATTTCCTGGTGTCTACCAAAATTTCATTTTCTAAGTATACTTTTAAAAATACTTTTTAACATTTTGAAAATTTATGATACTTAACCAAGTTCTTTTAAAATATACATTCAAGTATTAATTCAAATGCATTTTTCCAACTTTTATCACTTTATTTTTGCAAAGAAAATAATATTTGAGAAAAAATTAGTCTGGCTTTGTGCTTATCAGTGTTCGCAATTTATTTTAATTGTTAATCATTGTTTTGAAAAACGCTTAAAAAAGTAAGATGTACCTACTATGTTATGATAATCGCTAAATTACTCAAAACGTTTGCGTTATTCGCATTGTTATTTGCTATTAACCCTAGGTCTACACTAAAGATAATTATCTCAGCCAGTTGGCAATAACGTCGGCAGAATAACAGAGCAATATTTCTTATTGCTCAACTTATGTTAAAGGCATGGGAAAACGTATTTATGTTAACTCATAATTTGAAAAAAATCAAGAAAGAAGGTGAAGTGTAAAAAATGGCGGTATCTTACAAGAATTATTATTATTAATATAAATTCTTTCTTAATTTGTTACATTAACAAAAAAAAAATTAATATTTTTTTATAAAAAAGAACTCGAACTTAAATTAATATTAATTTTTAAAAATAAAGATCAAAAAAATTATAATTTTTGCAATTTTATTTTAGTGTTTATTTAATTTTTTAATTTAATTTCATATTTTACTATAATTATAATTTGCTGAAATTTCAAAAACTTAATTTCTTTCTCACACAATTTGCTTCTATTTTTTTTTCTTTTTTGCTTCTTTCTTTCAACTGACAACCAAATTGACGTTTTTTGAAAGCAATAATTGTCAACGAAAATGGACTAACAATTATTGCAACATAAATTGTTAGCAATAAATATGTACAAAAATTGCTGTCTACATTAAAGATAACATAATTTTGACAATTACTGCAATATATGTCGCAATAAATATCTCTGGTATAGACGGGCAGTAAAACAAACTGTACCCTGCAAATAATAGGACCAGTCCAAACACGCGTGTAAAGAGTAGTCCACAAAGGACCAGGACTAGTCCAAAAGTAACCCAAACGTATGGAAAAAACCTGGTCTATTTAACATTACGATGTCCTAGGGCAGGACCATATAACCCATCTTTGGACCACTAAGGAGTAGTTTTAAAACTACTCCATGGTATATAACCCACCTTTGGACCACTAAGGAGTAGTTTTAAAACTACTCCATGGTATACTCAAGAGGATTAGTTTTGAAGTCGTTTAAAAACGAAAGCACGTCGTTAAAAAACGAAGACATGTCGTCTCACTACAAACACTTTTTAACAATGACATGGTCCATGCTTGCATTACATCGGACCAGTCCATGGAGTAGTCCATTTTATCAAAATGGGTCAGGTGGTCCAATTTTATTTGCTGGGTAGGTACACACATCGTGAAATAATAAAGGTGGCAGCACTACGCCAGATGACGATTTTTTTGCTCTTACATTGTTTGTCTAGTCTTATGTCAAAGTTTTGTTTATGTTTACAAATAGTCCACGTTTTGTGCAGTATTTAATGTAATTTATTAAAGTTTTTGATAATTTTAAATTTAAATAAACAAGATATTGCCCATAATTAAATAAAAATTGGCAAACATGTATTTATTTCATCACGATCCGCGGCACGCTTTGATTTTTGTTTAAGGTATTTTTGACGTAAACGGTGATATAATTTCCATTTTTGTTGTAATGTTGTATTTGTTGCCGTAACGATGTCACCAGCTTATTCCACCAAGGGTACAAACATGATGAAATAAACAGGTGGTGCTATTACACCAGATGTCGATTTTTATCTTAAGCAAGGTATATTTAAAGCAGGTTGTCTCGGAAAGCCAGCTGTTAATTTTTGATTTGCTTGTTTTGTGATACGAACTGTCAAAAGTTGTTCAGCAAAAAAGTAAACAAGTTTTTTGTCTTTATCTTCTATCGTTTTTGTCTCTTACCAAACCCTTTGCTGTTTGATAGTTCGTTTCACATAACAACAATAAAAAGCCCTGTTGTTTGTTTTATTGTAGAATTGTTGTAATCTCGTAGCTACCTGCCCAAGGCGAATTGAGTAGAAGGTGAGGTCAACTCTACAGCAACACTGGTTTGTTTACATAAAAAACTATTTTGTATACAAACTTTGACAAGTCGACCACAGAAAAAAACACCATATGTTGACTTGACCCCACCTTCTAGTCAATTCGCCTTGTACCTGCCAAGGCCCATTGAAAAGGTCTGCGCAAGAAGCCTGATGATCATTGTTTATGTTATTTTTAGTTGTCAAAAGTTGTTTCCATTTTTCTTACATTTGCATGTATACGTTTGTTTACGTTTATGTTAGTAAGCAGACCTGATAGATGGGCCTTGCTACCTGTTATAAATATACATTGATCCATGGTGGAATAAACTTATAAACTTATCCCACTATGCATTGATCTCTAGTATCAAGGCTCTAGTATGTATCAAAATCACGGTGGATAAAGTTTCTACAATTGTACTTTTTTTTGGTAGAATTTAAACCTAAAAAGTACGCAGTACCCCCGTGACTTAATTGGTACAATTCAAACTTTTTCAAACCTAATGTTATTTGATATAAAATGGAAACTCGTTCATTGAATATAACCCTGCCTTTACACTGCGGCCACACGATCAAGTTGTTCTTGATAGTCTTTTACTGCTTGTCAAAATTAACATAACTTGAAAGCTGTGACGTAGGCGGCACACATTTTATTTTTTTATTTTTATTTTTATTTATTTCATCAAATGTAATATAAAAAGCCACTCTTGGCCAATTAAAATATATATTACAAAGCAGTTTGCCTGAATACAGTTATAAACTAACTAATAACACAAAAATTATTAAAAATATACATAACAAAATAGAAAAAAAAAAATGATTTTCGTTGACAATTATTGCTTACAAAAAACGTCAATTTGGTTGTCAGATGAAAAAAGAAGCAAAAAAGAAAAAAAATAGAAGCAAATTGTGTGGGAAAGAAATTAAGTTTTTGAAATTGCAGCAAATTATAATTGTAGTAAAATAATTAAATTTAAAAATTAAAAATTAAAAATAAACACTAAAATAAAATTGCAAAAATTATAATTTTTTCCTTATTCGATCTTTATTGTTAAAATTAATATTAATTTGTTTAAGTTCGAGTTCTTTTTTATATAAAAATAATAATTTTACATTAACAAAAAAAAAATTAATAAAATTAATATATTTGTATTAAAAATGACCTCAAGCTTAAACAAATTAATATAAATTTAAATAATAAAGTCGAACAAGAAAGAATTTATATTAATAATAATCGGCCATGTTCTGGAAATCGAAACCACGTGAAAGTGAAATCGATGAAGATTTTTAATTGAATTTTTGTAAAAATGAACATAGCTTTTCCTGATTTCAAAAGTTCTTTAGGTAGAGGAAAGTGGTCCTAAAACTATGACGTATTTAAAAATAAATATTTTTACGAACCTTGAACACGGAAAAGTTTTCAAAATTTGTTCGATTTCACTTTCACGTGGTTTCGATTTCCAGAACATGGCCGAATGATTCTTGTAAGATACCGCCATTTTTTACACTGCACCTTCTTTCTTGATTTTTTTCAAACTATAAGTTAACATAGATACGTTTTCCCATGCCTTTAACATAAGCTGAGGAATGAGAAATATTGCTCTGTTATTCTGCCGACGTTATTGCCAACTTGCTGAGATAATTATCTTTAGTGTAGACCTAGGGTAAAGACAAACATGTAAGCTGATAAATTGAAAGTAAAATTGCCAAACAAATGGAGAGGTGAAATTGAAAGCAATTTCGTGGTCAATTTAAAAAGTGTGACTGAGCTACCTAAATAAGAGCGGCAAGCGTTTTTATAAACATGAAAATACTATTGCCAATACATTTTAAATAAAATAAAACGACCAAGCGATGTATCAAATAAGATTTTCCAGCCGGGTGGTGTTAAATTCGCGATCTACAGGTTTGTTTCGTATATACTGTGTAAAAATTAAAAGTTTTGACATACAACAAACGCTTGACGCTCTTATTTAGGTAGCTCAGTGAGTGTGTTAGTAAAAAAGTGATATCTAGTGTGTTGCAAATTGAAAGGAATTGAAAGGAAAAACTTGATCGTGTGGCCATCAAGTTACACATGCAAGTAAATACTTGCAAGTAGTGCATACGTATTATCAACGAAAATGTCGAAGAAAATGCCGAAAGACTTGCAAGTAGCTTGAGTGTTTACACAGTCAGTTGTAAGTTTATTTTTCAAATGTTCTCGAAACGAAAACATCTTATTAAAAAGGTTGATTTTTCGGTTTAAAAACATTACCATGTTAAAATCATTACAATGTTATAACAAAATAAATTTAATAATTTATTCTTTATTTCGGTCCATCTTGATGAAACAATTATGTTTATTTTATAAAATATGTGACTCCAGTATTGAAGTAACCATTTTTATTTTTCAAAATGCTTAAAATTTATGATTTATATTACCATTTAGATGCGTTTTTGTATAGTTGTGCTTTTTTATTTGTTTTTTTTTTAAATACACACAAAATCCGCTATAAACATTGCTATTATATTGATACCCTGCAAATTTAGGACCAGTCCAAACACGCGTGTAAAATGTAGACCACAAGGGACTAGGACTAGTCGAAAAGTAACCCAAACGTAGGGAAAACATGGTCTATTTAACATTACGATGTCCTAGGGCAGGACCATATAACCCAGCTTTTGATTACATAGGAGTAGTCTTAAAATTACTCCATTGTATGCACAAGAGGATTAGTTTTAACTTCGTTTAAAAACGAAAACATTTCGTTAAAAAACGAAGACATGTCGTCTCGCTACAAGCACTTGGCATGACAATGACATGGTCCATGCTTGCATTACATCAGACCAGTCCATGGAGTAGTCCATTTAATCAAATTGGATCAGGTGGTCCAATAGAATTTGCAGGGTTGCAGCCAAACTTGCAATAGAATTTGATTGCAAGTAAATTTTTGACACTTGCAGCAAGTAAAATGATATTATAGGGATCTTGACGGGTCATTGTCCTGTTTGGGCGTTTACGGGCAAATGGGACAATACCATACCGAACTTCTGCAGATAGTGCGATGATTCTGAGGAGCTAGAGACGATCGAGCATGTACTGTGCCACTGTCCTAGGATGCAGGGTCTCAGACAGAAATGGCTAGGAGATAGATTTCACGACGAACTGGGGTACATCGCTAGATGTAATCCAGCTGATCTACTGGGGTTTATCAGGGAAATAGTGCGCTTGTTTCTGTTAAGGGGACTGTAGAGAGGGTAATAGTTATACGTGGTACCTACTAACTTTCTTAATTAAATACACCTCTTATTTCTTTGCTTCACTTTTCTCTTTTCCTACCTTTTTTCCATTGAAAGGATTCACAATGGACCGCATTGGTCTCCGGGCGGAAGTGTGCCCTTGGATAACCCCTCTTTTTTGTGATTTGGTAAAAATTTAAAAGTGGGATATTTTAAATCTACTATTGGTCACAAAATGTAAATATTGAAATAAGCTAACGTCGTAACTAATAAAACTTAAAAGTGTTATTATTTGATTTTAAAAACACAAGTTGAAAATACCAAAATTGCGAAAAAAGCATTAAAATGTTTGTGCTATTTGAACTTTGGTCCAATGTAACTTAGTCATGTCTTGACCTATTTGTACGAACGATCTGTGGTTGTTTTAGTAATTTCATTATCTTTGAATAAAAATATTTATTCTTTTTGTTTTTAGCACGAGTCAATTGTTTATTATTCCAAAATGGACCAGTTATTACCTTATATTCTGTTTTTGGATCAGCCAAATCCATAAAACGTGAAATGCGCATAGGAATAGCTTATCCCATCAACAATAAATTTCAAGTGTTTTTATCAATAATAAAAACTGGGAATTTAGCACGAATAACAAAATCTTTTGAAATTTAAATTTTGTATTCCCAAAAATTGAAATTACTTTTTGATAATCATTAAAAATATTTAAATTTTTTTTTTTTTTTTTTAGTAATTTGTTTTTTCTTAACCCACTTACATTTAGAGTTGATAAAAAATCAACCAAATGAAGTCGGGACTGTAAGAAAAGATAAACTCACTGTTTATTGTTGTTGTTAATTAAATTTAAATTTCGATTTATTAGCCCGTTGAGAGCCAATTTCAAATATTAATATTTCTTGATAGATTTTTCAACAAAACTTAAAATTTTGTCAATTTATTTAATCAAACATAAAAATTTTAGGAAAGAACACTTCAAGTTTTAATATACCCTATTTTTAGTAACGCCATCATATAAAATTTAAATTTATTAGGGTTTTAAAAATTATATCTTGAAAAATTACTCAATTTATTTATAAGTTTGAGTTAACATATATACGCGGTAATAATTTATGTACTTGTTACATATTTAATTATTGTAGTACAAATGTATGTACATGATTAATAAGTGTTCCGCAAGGCCGAAACCCCGCAATACAGAAAAACTTTATTAAGCAAATATCTAAGGGTTAAATAATTATTGTTTTATCGACATAATTTTAAGATAAAGCCAATTTTGTAAATAAAAGTCAGCCATGGAGTATGAATATAGATCCGAAATTGGCTCTTAATTGGTTAGTCGGTATGCTTTAAACGCCATGTGAAAAACACTTTGAAGCATTTTCCAATATTTCCCATATTGTAAAGATTTATTTAATAGCTAAATAAATATCGATAAAGTATTTTGCAACTTTTACGACCTATAACTTATAAACTAGGAAAGCGTAAGCGCGAAAACATCTTCCTATAGAACTTCTTTCAAGAACACTAAAAAGTTATATAATTTTTTCAATTTCAAACGCATTCTTTTCTGTTAACCAAAAAAAATTTTAAGCACTTATTCTTTAAATATTTGTTTATATTAGCAACACTTTTTCTGTTTTGTAGCGGACATAAATAGAAATTAGTTTAATTTGACTACAACGACAAAATAAGCACAGACAACAACCTGCAGCCATGTAGCCGTGTCGTCGTGAAAATAATCATTTCCATTTGCACACATGTATTCTATTTTTGACATATTGAAGTCGGTAGCTTGCTGTCTCGAATGTGTTTATAGCATTACTCCAGAAAAAGTGATTTCAATCAATCGCAGTTTTGAATTTTTTTTATTATAAAAATGACAACAAAATTATATTTTGACGTTTCTCAATTTTTTTTTAATTCGCCGTGGAGACAGCTGATGAACGGATGAGTTTACCTGTTTGAATTCGCCTCGGTCAAAATGCATTAATAAAAAATGTAAATTTGACATATCGTCAACGAAAGCAACAAAAAATACATTGTTGTGTTTTTGGTGTTGTAACTTGTTGTAGTATCGACACCACCGTTTACATGAATTCGCCTTGGCCCCTATTATGAGTTACATTCGATAAACGATTTTCGCTGGCTACCGAACATCGACTATTGAATGTATATGAGTTGGAAGCACTGTCGAAAATTTCGTTGTGCATCGAATTTTTCAACGAAAACAAATTTGCTTTCGACGGTGCAAATAAATGTAAAAAACTTGTTGAAAATGTAACTATTTGTAAATTTTTTTGTGTTCGTATACCAAATACTATATTCTTTATCAGTTTTGCTAATTTTATGCAAGTCCAACGTCGTTAACAGCAATTGGAAACGCTCATTTTCCTTATGGAACAAAATTCTTTTTTGACCAAATGATTTGCATCAAAGTTCAGCATGTAAAAAGTGGAATGAAACCCCACTGAAGCTAAATTATTTGAAAGCAACCATAATTCCGCCGTGGTCACATATATCTTTAATTTAATTTTTTAAATTAGTAAACAAACATTTTTTATTTTAAGTGACAGCTGATCGAATTAACAAAATCACAATAGTAAATTTTTATCGAATGCGAAAACCGAATTTAGTTCATAATAGGCACCTAAATAAGCAAAACAAACACACCAAACACTGCGAGCACTTTATAAGTACATTCTGTGGCTATGTTCGAGGTTCGAGAAACTTTGCGATTGAAACGTGAGCAATTAAACAAAAATGCCGACGAATCAAACTTGACGTGTGTGAACCGGCACTAAAATTTTGATTGTGTTTTATGTGAAGTAAGATACGAAACCCTTTTCACTTTCGATCGGAATTGATTTATGTGTCATGCCTGATAATATCAAATCTAAAAATTGGCCGAAATGTTATTAAGTGCCGGTTCACACACGTCAAGTTTAACTCGTCAAGTCTTGAACTTTTAGGAGAGAAGGGAAAAGAGGATTCCATTTCTTTTCCACTGTTCTACGTTTCAAGTTAAATGCAAGGCTTTTTATTCAGCAGCAGCACAAGTAAAAATAAAATTCAATTTGTCAAAATCAGCTTATTTATTCGAACGCTGCTTATGACGCTTACAAAAGTAGAAAGTAAACCTACTTTTCGCCTCAAGGCATCTACGCTTTTGTGCATGTTACTTGCTACGTATACAAGATTGCGCATTGCGCAGGTCCGTTATTTTTGTGTGTGACGAAACAATAGACTTTGTGTATGTGCAATTGTGTGTGTATTAGATTTTTTACAACAAACACTTATATTCAGTCTATTTATTTATTTGTCTATGGAATATAATCCTTACATACTTCATAATTAAATACAAATTAATTTTTCAAAATATATACAAATGTGAAATAAAAATTACAAAAATTATGTGTTTAAATGGATTAATAATTTAGTTTTAATATCATTGGGACTAGAAGAATAGTCAATAAATTTATAAAACTTGTTGAACTCAATACACATCCTTCTTAACGGATTACTATTAGCATAATAAGCTCTTAAAAATTGAACTGATAAAGGAACTAAATGACGTGATGGGCGTTGAGGAACATTAAATGTTATATTATTGATTTTGATTAGGTATCCAGAGCATACGTCGCCAACAATTATGTTAAAATTAAACGAGATGTTCATCACAGTTCTACGGCTCTTTAGAGTTGGCAGCTTGATGAGGGCTAGTCTTGCAGAATAAGACGGCATATTCCATTGGTTAAAGTTCAACCCACGCAGACAAAAATTCAGAAACTGTTTTTGAACTGATTCAATTTGGTCGGAATATTTATTATATATAGGGTCCCATATTACAGATCCATACTCCAATACAGGTCGTACAAGGGAAGTATACAGACTTTTCGTAACATATGGATCCTTGAACTCTTTAGCCCAACGTTTTACAAAACCGATCATGCCTCTGCCTTTATTAGCTGTCATTGTTATATGTGCGATGAAATTTAGTTTTGAGTCAAGCAGAATTCCAAGATCAAAGAAATTATCCACCGACTCCAACTGATACCTATCAAAAAAGTGGCATGCAGGTATTGGACTCTTTCTAACAAAACGCATGTATTTAAATTTTTTTAGATTAAGTTGCATAAGATTTACATTGCACCACGTGTAAAAAGAATTCAAGTCATTTTGAAGAAGTTGTTGTTCAGATATTTGAATAGCTAAGAAAAACTTTCACGTCGTCCGCATACATCAGAATATTGGGTGAATTAATCACCTCAGGTAGGTCATTAATAAACAATGTAAAAAGAAGTGGCCCAAGGTGGCTTCCCTGAGGTACACCAGACAGAACTTCTATGCTTCTAGAAATGAGAATGATGACGTAGATGCGCAGTAGAAATGTTTTTTGTATGGCTGAGTGCGCAATCTTGTTTTTTTGATTCATGCTACGTATAACTACACAGATTCTACTTTTTTGACAGATGCGTATGCAGCGAAAAAGCGAGTACCGCGTGTTGTGGACCTCCAGCTTAAAATTTGACATATTAAGCGCCATATTGCTTTTTAAGAAACATTTTCGCGGGTTTCAAATGCAGATTTTTTACAGTGTTGCCAGAAGTTTTGTTTTGCTGCCAGAATAAATTTTTAGAAAAATAACACATTTGCACAAAAAGTAAAAGTGGTATGCTCACAATGCACAATGACCATCATGATTACCCTTAATAAGGTGTTGATAAGTACATTCATGGCAGAATGTACTAATAAAGTGACCTCACAAGCGCTGTTTGCAGTGATTTTCTTCGTGGTGTGACGTTTAAGGTAGAAGTACATAACACGCGCTCATTCGTCGACGTTTTTCGTGCGTTTAAAAACTTTTGCGCATGAAAAATTGCAAGTTACACAACACGCGTTACAAAAGCCGTTCCCTAATGAAAGTCTGTTAGGACTCACAAAGAAATGGACGCCTACAAGACAAAATCAACATTGGTCATCTATGACAGTTTGGACAAATACTTTTAAAATTCATATATGTATAACATCAAAGTAAAATCAACACTTGTCATCGATGATTTAATATTATCAGCGTTTTTCACGCTGAATCACTATGACGTTCGCCACCGGGAAGTTTAACTTAAATATGTATAGGTATACGCTGCAGTGTGGCCATATACAAAAATATTTTACAGCTAAATCGGCTTAAAAATAATGCTAAAAATGCTAACAAAAATCCTAAACTGCCAAAAAATAATGCTAAAGTTTAGATTGTTTTATTTTTTTGTTATTTTAGTTAAAATACCTTTATAAATGACTTATTTTACATAATTCTTTCCTATAACCTCACATCGTATCAATAGAACAAACTGATTAAAGAATAACAATATAATATTTATGAAACATAAAAAGTCTTAAAACTATAAAAGAAATATATTTCAGTCTTTATATACGTACAACAAAAATTTTTTAAACAACTTGGCCCATAAATGGGAATTATTTAGTATTTTAATAAAATTTATATAACATGTTTAATAAAATATTTCATTTTATAAATTAAATACGTCATCAAATGAATATTCTTCTTCAGCTTCTCAAGAATCGATCAAGATATCATTATAATATATTAACGTCATTCTGTTTCGAATTTTCGTTTTTTAGATATTTATACCACTAAAACCCAATTTTAACTTCCGCGTTGCTAACTGGCAAAACCAAGAACTGCATAGCAAAAGAAGCTAATTCACTGAATGGATTTTCATGTAATGAATTTTTATATCCATATACATTTATCCAGAAATCAACTGTCATATGAATTTGGTTTCAGCCACTGATGTTTCAAAGTTGTAATTTCTTCTACAGTGAAATCAATAATTTCTTCTTTCGTTTGCCTAATTTGCATTTATTAGTTTTTAAACGGTTTTCTAAGATGACATATAAATTGAGCTATAAAATCTCGGCATGTAATTCGTATTTGTTTTTTTTTCTATTTCAAAAGTTATGCTATCTCCAAGTCGAATTTATTATAGGTGGTCTTAAAAGCCCTGATGTCAAATTTTTGTTTATTATCTTTGTTTCTGTGAAATAAAACAATTTCTGTTTATAGCATTGTACAATGATTTTACAAAAACAAATTGCTTGTGGGTTTTGTTGTACTTGTTGTAGTACCGAGATTACCTGGAATGAATTCGCCTTTCGATTCCAAAAAATTCAAAATCGTAATTGAGGGAAAAAATCGTCTTAACATGAATTAAATGGATCAAACTGATCAAATTTTAAAACCATTTGATATGAAAGGTCCTTTAAAAGACTGTACAGTTTCTATAGCAAAAAAGGAGGGGTTTGTATTTGCATTCAACAAAAGAGTGTTGTAGTTTTTCAAAAAAAGATTACTTTAATATGCTTAAATTAAATAATGCTTATAAATGCTAAATATGTAGTTGAAAAATGCTAAACAAAATGCTAACTGCTAAATGAAAAATTTGCAGCTAAATCAGACAAAAAAATGCTAAATCTAGCTGCAAAAATGCCAAAATGGCCACGCTGGTACGCTGCCAATGTGTATTTCTATATTCATTCTTTTTTTTTGAATGTACATGCAGATTAGAGAATGACAAAAATATAATTTTAAGTACTCTTTCAATAGAGATCAAAACCATACACATACATACCATTACCCATAACAACCCGGTGGCGTTTTTTGAGCAACTTTGTCAAGTTGATATTTTCATCTATGATTCCTCCTGACAAACTGGGTCTCAAGGCGCAATTTCTATGAAAATATCGAAATGTAGATGAAAGTACGCGACAACGACACTGCTAAATACAGTTTTGCAGACATTTTTATGAAAGATTCACTGTATAAAAGAAAGTTTAAACTAATCGACATTGTCTGTTATCACTCGATATAAAACGGAACTCTGCTGAAATTTGTCTGCTATTTTTCAATGGTTGAGTAACGGATTATTATGTTATTTTCTTGTTTATCACCGCATTGAAGTATATTGAAACTTGACAACATTGTCTGAATATCGATGATATATTCTGTTCCCTGCAAATAATAGGACCAGTCCAAACAAGCGAGTAAAGAGTAGCCAACTAGGACTAGTCCAAAAATAACCCAAAAAATAACCCAGTTTTAAAACTACTCCATTGTGTACAGAAGAGGATTAGTTTTAACTTCGTTTAAAATCGAAAACATGTCGTCTCACTACAAACACTTTTTAACAATGACATTTTCCATTCTTGCATTACATCGGACCAGTCCATGGAGTAGTCCATTTCATGAAATTGGATCAGGTGGTCCAATAATATTTGCAGGGTTAGGACTCACTAATACGCGGAAGCCTAACGAACAAAATCAGTTCTGGTCATCTATGATATTTTGGACAATTGCTTAAAAAAATGCATGTATGACGTAAAACAAAATTCAGCATATGTACATATGTCATTGATGATTAACATTGTCAATATGTTTCATGATGAATCATCATGACGTTCGCCACCGGGAAGTTGAACTTAAATACATATGTATAAGTATACACTGCCAATGTATATATCCATATTTATTCTTCTTTTTGAATGTACATGCAGATATAAATAAAATTTCTGTTACACTGCGGCCACACGATCAAGTTGTTCTTGATAGTTTTTTTACATATACTGCTTGTCAAAATTTACAAAAATTGAAAGCTGTGACGTAGGCTACACTCAATTTGGAAACAATTTACTTTCATGATGACATCAAAAAAAAGAATTTATAAAGACAAACATGTAATCAGCTGTTAAATTGAAAGCAAAATTTCCAAACAAATGGAAAGGTGAAATTGAAAGCAATCTCGTGGTCAATTTAAAAAGTGTGAGTGTGTTAGTAAAAAAGTGAGAGTGTATTGCAAATTGAAAGGCAAAACTTGATCGTGTGGCCACCAAGTTAGCTATCTGCAAATTATGTGTATTAACGTAAGTATAACGTATATATTGTGACGGCCACTGTGGTTGGTTTAAATTTAGCGTTTTTTTATACTTCACAAAAATTAAGTGTACCCATCTCTGAGTGCCATCACCGTTCAAGTGCGAGGAGGATACAACCCTGAAACTTACGAACGGAATACGACTCTAGCCAATTCGCCGTAATATTGGTTTTGTAGACTTGGCGTGGGTATAGAGAATCTTGATTCATTCAACAAGTGTCAGTCAAAGTATTCAGTCGGTGTAAGTGGTCATCAAAATAAAATAGAACAGAACAAATTAAATAGAGGAAAGATTGGTTAAGTGCGTGTTAAGTTACCGAGTTTTTGCTAATAAAACTTGTTCGAGGCGCAAAAATAAAATAGGAAGAACCAACCAAAACTGGTAAAACGAGGTAAGATTATGGCATGTAAATTTTAATACGAGGCTACCTATGAATGGCGTTAACCAAACTCATTTATTTTAGGCTGTGCGTTTAAATGCGGGGACATGGTACCTTAAGGTCCAGACACACCCAACAGCCACAACGTCCATAACCTCAAACGTTACCGCCGTTAAGGCAACCCGTGTGGCGCGTAACGTGTACGGCAATGCAAGTTCACCATAACCTCAAAGTAATCTCGGTCACAGAGGTCAACAGGCTCTCCAAGACAAAGTGCCAACTTTTGAACAGTTTTTATAGTTCGCCATAAACTCACAAACGTGTTTTTTACATCGTCTTCTACCAAACAAGCAAAAAAAATAAAAAAGCCACTTCACCTCGTTGCAGCCGACAAACGAAAAAAGCACGTGGCTCAGATAACACCGACAAGCAATGTTGAATCGTCGTAACGGAAAAAAACAGCGCCAACCATCAACAGTGAACATTAGGACCCTCACAACAACAACAACAAATTCCTCAGGAAAATTGACAAAGGCCAGAAGTTTTCCTCCTTAAACTGACCAAGGACACAACAAAAATTACAGCAGTGCAGCGGCAGCAGACAGGGCTACCACAAATCCTTCAACAAATTGTACTAGACCCGTATGAATCTATGTAATGTCTACCACTATCTTTATGTGCACAAGGACAGCCACAAAGTTAACGGTAACAAGGATTTAGAAGGAAATAGACACCAAACTTCTCAACAATAACAGCAGCAACAACAGACATCTAATGTTTCCTCTCAACGTTTATAAAATAATCAATAACAACAACAACCCCCCCCATTTCCGGCGAGCTTCAGCCCAAACACCAGCGTGCCATTGTCCATCGCGAAGCGAAATTGAGATTTTGATTTACGTCAAAATCTCTCACAAAATCATTTTCACTGAACGTGCGCATCACAGAAAATGGCGCCCAACGTGGGGCCCGAAAGAGATTTAACTCTTCGGGTTAAAGTAATTTTGCCTGAAAGTGTTTTGATTCATCTTTGCTGGCTTCCACACCTTTAGACATTTCAGGTTAAAATGTTTAATCCGATTACTTTTTTTTTCATATTTTTTGACGATTGTCCCGGAAGGTGTTAAGTACACACCATTCCTGCGTTGCGACGGCATCGTATGGAGAAGTTAGGTATTCGGATCACGATTATCTGACCTTATGACTGACGACCTAAGTCCTGGAAGGTGTCAAGTAAACAAAAAGCCTGAGTTGCAATGGCTTCCGACATAAGAGACGAGACTGAGGGATTCGAAGGGATTGAATTGAATCGAATCCATAATGGAGAACTTTAAACGGCGGCTATATAGCTAGGTGATCGTATGCTTTCATTTTGGATGAGAGGAGAGGAAAGTCCCGGAGATTCACTCTATGTCGTTTTGTCTTGTGTTTTCGTTTAAAGATGATTGATGATAGGGAACTTGTTGGTGACAACATATAACGCTCTATACGTAGAATAAAATTTGTTTTGACATGATTGATTTTCATATATTTTTATGATACTTTAACATCGTATGAGTTTTGAAATTCTCAATTCTGAGGACAAAATATTAAAAAAATTTAAACTCGAGTAAAAATATCACACACATTTCGCCACTATACGTTTGTTACCAAATTTCAACCAGAAGATATCTTGTATATATTAAATTAAATATTTGATAACAAAATAACCTTACTTAGTTGTAATTGATAATATAGTAGATTAACAATATTTTTGGTCATATTTGAATTCGTATACTAGACTTATAATCTACTAATATTACTAAAATTTATTTACAACTAGAAAATAGTTTTTCGATTAATCCTATACATTATTACATACATTAAAAAGTATCTTTGGCTTTAATACAATTACTATTTAAATAAATTTATTTAAAAATTCATTTATCTTGATAATTATTACCATAACATTTTTTTTTAAATTAATAATAATCAATGATTATTTCCCTGATGTTTTTGCATTTACATTTTTAGATAATATTTTGGGATTACTTCGAACTAGAGGATAAATTATTTTCTTACAGTTTATTCCTTTTTCAATATTTAGGTTGTGAAATTATATAATAGCCATAATTTTACATACATTTGGTTTTTTTTTTGATTACAATTGATACTTATTTTATAAACGAATTTATAAGATATATGGGCGTTTACATTTTGACATTTAATAATAATCAACGATTATTATAAAACTTCATATTGATTTTCTCTTTTGACGTCGGTAATACATTTCAATTTAAAGATCAACTCCGTTTTCATGAACGATCATCTATATGAATTTAACGAGCGTTTATTGAAGGAAATTGACACACGGAAATTTTGTTTTGTAAACACTAGTTAAATTTAAAATATTTCTTTAATGAATTCATGCAAGAAGATTTTCTTTAAATCTGTTTCGGTTTCTCGATTTTGTTCTTCTACTTATATAATAACCACAATACAGCAGTTTAAATTGTTTTATTACTAGTTATTATATACATACATACATCGTATTAAATTAACTTTTTAAAGCATCTAATCTATTTAGTTTTACAAGCCGGTTTAAACGTCTGACAAGATTATAAGGCTTTACAATAATTACAATTTCACATACCGTCGGATTTTTTCTCTAGTGACAATTAATGTTTCGTATACAAATAAATTTGTGAAAATTGTTTGTCACATATAGTTTTTTTTTGGAATTTACATTTTCTTGGGATTTATTAATAAATTAAAATTTAAGGGAATAACTTTTTCCTAAATTTTATTTGTTTCGGGATATTAGGATTGGGAAATTACATGTTAATTTCTAGGTACATTTACATTTGAATATTTTTTTTTTGAATTTTTATAATTGGAGTAAATTGGTTTTCTGACGTGAGTCTATCCACCGGTAATTCGTTGAGTAGGATTTTGCCTTCGGTATAGTTGAAAGTTTTTTTTATCTGCGAGCGGTTTTGGCTAAGGATGAATACTAGACAACTTCGATCATCTAGTAGAAACCAGGCAAGCAATAGCGACGACGTTCCAATCACAACGACGGTATCGGTTACCAATACAGTAGTTTTGACTTAACTGCCTTTTGTTTACGTGCACTTTTGACTTAACTGCACAAAATTGATCATTTTTGGAATTATTTTTTCTAATTCCATACAAATTCCTTTTTTAAGTGCACTTTCTATGCCTGCACATTTAAGATAAATGCACAAAATTGTTGGCATTTTTAAATTATTTTCATACAAAATATCAAAGTTAGCTGCACTTTGACTTAACTGTCCAAAATAAATATTTTCTGGAATTATTCTTCAAAATCCTTGTTTACGTGCATTTTGTATACCTGCACATTTTTCAAATTTTTGGGCAGCTTTAAAATATTTTCATACAAAACATCAAAGTTAGCTGCACACATAAAAATATATGGTGGCCACTTTTTCACATAAATATCAAATTTAAGCTGTTTATAAAAATATAAATCGCAATTATTTTGTTTTTTATGTTTTATGTTCTTTGTGAATTCTCATTGTTTTTGTTAATGTTTCTTTTATATTAAATAAACATACATACATGTATAAAATGATCTGTTATTTCCCAGCTAGCATAGGCTGTTTGTTAGACGATTATGTTTAATATACAACTCCTTAAAGAATCTTCTGGTGATTATCTGACGAGTAACAAAAACATCTTAATCTTTTTTTAATTTATTTATTTTTTGACACGCTCGTCTTTAAATCTTCTTTTGGGACTCTCTGTAAGAGTCGTATAACAATTACTGAGCCACCTAAATAAGGCAGTTTTTGAAGTATGAACATGCTATTGCCAATACAATTTTAATAATACAAACCGGTCTAATGATCTGCAAAAAAAGGATTTTCCGACAGGATGGTATTGATTTCGCGACCTTAAGGTTTGCTTTATAGAAATTGTATGAAAATTAGAGGTTTTGGCATAAAAATACGCCTGATGCCCTTATTTAGGTAGCTTAGTCATACGGCTGAGTATTTCACGAGTTGTAAAATAATACCTACATGAGTCTCCTACGACTCTTAGCATGCTTTTTGAAAGACTCGTTGGATAATCTCAACAAACATAATAAACGATTCCCTTTACGATTAATATAAGCGTTTTCGCTGCGTTATGAAAGAATCTCTCTTACGAATCAGCACGTGTAACAGTTTCTCCCGTGCTAGGAATCGTCTACAATTAAAAAATTAGCTCGTCGACGATCAAAAAGACTCTTTGTGAGATTCCCAGTAGGCTCCTGGGTTGAAATAAAATTTTAATAAAATATAAATTTATGTATTAAAAAAACAATTTTTTTATTCTACTTTTAAATCAAACACTTTACTTTAGCTGCACTTTTGTGCAGGTAACCACAATTGTGTACCTGCACATTAAGGCAGGTAAATGCATTTAAGATAACTGCATTTTTGATTTACCTGCACAAAAAATCGTGCAAAGGAGATTGTGCAGCTAAGTCAAAACTACTGTACAAACACCGCACCCATTGTTTCTACAAACGCGGTAACTCCGTTAATGTCGATTAGATTCCCACCCGGATTTGGACTTCGAACCCATTCTTCACCGGATAGTTTTAGTACTATACGTACACCGACCTTCAGCAGCATAACTGCAAGGGAAATAAGCGGACAGACAGGTAACCAGGGTACGCGTGATTTTGATTTGGGAAACATGAGTAGAAATAATTTAGCCCCTGTTGGTGAGGAAGTAGACCCTGAAATGGTCATTAATGAGGAGGGATTGACGCTGAGGGATTATGTCAGTGCTTCGGTGGGAGGCGCACAGGCTGCAATTATGAATGAAGTTCAAAATATGCAACTCATGCTACCACAATTGATTAGGGAGTCTTTGCGTTCCGAACGTGGCATTTCTTTCCGTAACAATGGACCCTATGACCAGCGGCGAGCATATCAAACCCCTTTTAATAATAATAATAATAATAACAGACCACCGCAAGCACCACACTTTGCACACAATGACCCCCAAATGTTTCGACAACAACACCCGCGTCAACCCAACTTAGCCCAATCGATAATATTCCTCATAATTTTGCTGAACAATACCCAGGTTTTGGAAATGCACCTTCGTTGCATAGTATTAAACCAATAACTCCAAACCAATTGGAAAAATGGGGAATCAGGTACGATGGTACTAACAAATCGTTAACGGTGGAGGATTTTGTATTTAGGGTAGAGGCATTGAAACACGATTACAACTGTTCATGAGAAGTTTTAATGAAAGGGGGAGGCAAGCAACTGGTTCTGGTCCTTCAGAATGAAGCATCTGATATGCGACTGGCAGACTTTCAAACATCACATCATAAAAAAATTCCGGAATTTCGAAAGCGACTTTGAAATTCAAAGGAGAATAATGGAGCGTAGGCAAGCGGCAAATGAGTCTGCCGATGCGTTCATTACAGAAATCGTCAAGCTTAAAAATCAAATGAGGGTAAGCGTACTAGAGAGCGAACTGGTACAAATTGTTAAAGACAACCTGAAAGATGGATTGGCTCAACTGGTTTTCCCCATTAGGATTGACAGTCTAGATCAGCTGCTGGAAGAGTGCAAAAGGGCGGAAAGGAATATTGCCAAGCGATCTTCGAACCGTATGCCTTTAGGTCATTCTCGACGCGTGTATAAGATGGATTTGTTTAACCCCGAGGAGATAGATGAACAGGCACAGCAGGTTGAGGCACTTCAAAGGGATAGTTTGCCAGCGAAACAGCTCACGTGTTGGAACTGTAAAGCCCCTGGCCACTCTTTTATTGAATGTCCCGTAGTGCAACGCAATGTCTTCCGCTACAAATGTGGGTTCGAGGACGTAACTAGCCCGAATTGCCCCAGATGTGCGGGAAACAGCAAATCGAACATGCGGAAGACTGGGCCGACGTGTTCAAACCTAACACCATCCCAGTAAAACATAATTTTTCAAACTTCACGTTTACTGGACATGACCAACCCAACGAAATGATCAACGTAAACCCAGACAAAGTCCCACAACCAGATAAAGACACGGTCAATCTTAACGCTAAGTATGATGAAGAACCTAAATGTACAAGGGATTATTTGAAAATAAATTACAGCTCAAAGCCACCCGGCCTCGATCCAGGTTTATCGTATGAACAGCGTCTAGAAAACTACAACCGAATTCGTTCCGAAATTTTTACAGATTACGTACCCACAGTTAGCAATAGAATCCGAAAAACCAGGGAAACTTAAGAAAATAAGAGAGGAAAGTTATAGCATCGACGGTGATAGGTAGCGAGGACGAAATTAGACCCTATATGACAGTCGAGATTAATGATTATCAATATCAAGGCCTGTTAGATAGTGGAGCTTCTGTTAGCTGCCTTGGCCGAAATTGTATGGAAAATGTTAAACAAATGAATGCAAAAATACTTGACTTTAAATCTTCTGTGCGTACAGCGGATGGAGAATGTTAAGGAAGCCGAGTTCAAAAATTATATGGCGTGAATACACTACAGCCGAAAAAAATGGTAAGGAAGTTGCCAGATCATCTGGATTCCCAACTCTTTTCGCGCCACAGGTTATGAGAAAAGAGCTGGCTTTGTGACGGCCACTGTGGTTGGTTTAAATTTAGCGTTTTTTTATGCGTCACAAAAATTAAGTGTAGCCATCTCTGAGTGCCATCACCGTTCAAGTGCGAGGAGGATACAACCCTGAAACTTACGAACGGAATACGACTCTAGCCAATTCGCCGTGATATTGG
The DNA here is from genome assembly GCA_949318255.1 of Pollenia labialis. NCBI lineage: Eukaryota > Metazoa > Arthropoda > Insecta > Diptera > Polleniidae > Pollenia > Pollenia labialis. The sequence goes on along the minus strand of OX439142.1, from coordinate 23,757,455 downwards.
TTTTGTAGACTTGGCGTGGGTATAGAGAATCTTGATTCATTCAACAAGTGTCAGTCAAAGTATTCAGTCGGTGTAAGTGGTTTTTTAAAATCATCAAAATAAAATAAAATAGAACAGAACCAATTAAATAGAGGAAAGATTGGTAAAGTGCGTGTTAAGTTACCGAGAAAAAAAAATAATTAATCGTATTGTTTTTGCTAATGAAACTTGTTCGAGGCGCAAAAATAAAATAGAAAGAACCAACCAAAACTGGAAAAACGAGGTAAGATTATGACATGTAAATTTTAATACGAGGCTACCTATGAATGGAGTTAACCAAACTCATTTATTTTAGGCTGTGCGTTTAAATGCGGGGACATGGTACCTTAAGGTCCAGACACACCCAACAGCCACAACGTCCATAACCTCAAACGTTACCGCCGTTAAGGCAACACGTGTGGCGCGTAACGTGGACGGCAATGCAAGTTCACCATAACCTCAAAGTAATCTCGGTCACAGAGGTCAACAGGCTCTCCAAGACAAAGTGCCAACTTTTGAACAGTTTTTATAGTTCGCCATAAACTCACAAACGTGTTTTTTACATCGTCTACTACCAAACAAGCAAAAAAAATAAAAAAAACCACTTCACCTCGTTGCAGCCGACAAACGAAAAAAAGCACGTGACTCAGATAATACCGACAAGCAATGTTGAATCGTCGTAACGGAAAAAAACAGCGCCAACCATCAACAGTGAGCATTAGCACCCTCACAACAACAACAACAAATTCCTCAAGAAAATTGACAAAGGCCAGAAGTTTTCCTCCTTAAACTGACCAAGGACACAACAAAAATTACAGCAGTGCAGCGGCAGCAGACAGGGCTACCACAAATCCTTCAACAAATTGTACGAGACCCGTATGAATCTATGTAATGTCTACCACCATCTTTATGTGCACAAGGACAGCCACAAAGTCAACGGTAACAAGAATTTATAAGGAAATAGACACCAAACTTCTCAACAATAACAGCAGCAACAACAGACATCTAATGTTTCCTCTCAACGTTTATAAAATAATCAATAACAACAACAACCCCCATTTCCGGCGAGCTTCAGCCCAAACACCAGCGTGCCATTGTTCATCGCGAAGCGAAGTTGAGATTTTGATTTACGTCAAAATCTCTCACAAAATCATTTTCACTCAACGTGCACCTCACAATATACAGAGTGAGAGATAGAGCAGAGATGGCAAATGCAATTTTAATAATTTTGGAAAGGCAAAATTTTTTTGTGTTGTTATTTAGAAAAATATCAAGATAATTTAAAAGCTTTTTAAGATTTGACTAAGACGGTAAGGTTATTTTATTAGGACAACGAGGGGCGGTTGGCGGCAATTTTTCTCCGAAACTATCTAACAGATCTGAATAGATCCATACTAATATGAACACACAAGCTATACATATTTTTTTTTTAAAATAGGACCACGAGGGTGTTTTCCTTTACAACTTATTAAAAAGAAATGTTTGAATTTGAAATCGTTACAGAAAGGCGTCTAAGCAAGCTCTCAATGTTTTACATGGCGGTTACACTTTTTCTTATTAGCACAACATTCAAATCAATACTATTCAATTCTGTGATAACCATACTGCTTGCAACGCATAACCATAGCTGTTCTTATTATTTGTGTTATAAATATGTGTATTAGGGGTACAACTTTTTGCATTTTTTGAAAAAAAAAAATTTACATGGCATAACACGATGAGGAATAGTAAAAAATGATAACTGCGTTTTTAGTTTTTCGATTTATTTCAAAAACTTCACGCAGAATTTAAATTGAAAATTCGTATGCAAATTTCATACATATGCCAAGAAAAAACACCATATGAGAATATAAAGCTCCTCTTCCAAGAAAAAGAAATGCGAAGTGTTCAACAAAAGCAGCAGTTACAATGGTAACAACAGCCCATGTAAGCACCAAAAATGCCGCTAAAATATGCAAAGAATTGTCCAAAGAAGGAATAAATATAGCAACACCAACACAAGCAGGTATTCACAAAGCGATGATTAAAGCAGCGCTGAACTTGGAAAAAAATTATAAGAATTCCTTAAGAGATGACATTTGGTGTATTCATTTCGACGGCAAGAAATTTGGGAAGAAGTGCAGGCCGTGGTGTTAACAAATGAAACAAAGGAAGTAAGAGTAGCGGCAATGGTTCTTGAAAACGGGAAAAGTTTGTCAATTTTTGAAGGTTTCTATTTAATAATATATTTTTAGAGCATTAATTAACTTTCTATAACTTTTTTAAGGAATAAGGAATGTCTTGGATAAATTTAACCTTTGGAATTCCATAAAAATGATTGTTAGTGACACAACAAACGTTAATACAGGGGTTAAAAGTGGAGTTGTTCGTTTACTGCAGAATTGTTTTAAGGAAAAACATTTGTCCCCAACGCAGTATATTGGATGCCAACATCATGTATTAGATTTAATTTTGAAGCATGTGATGAATGAGTTACTAAGTGGAAAGTCGACATCGCCAAACATCAGTTATGACATATTTACCGAATTGATTATGAACTACGAAAACCTAAAACAAAACTACAAACAAAACGAAGAAAAGTTGACCTTAAGACCTATTAAATGGCGTGATGACATGCAATTTTTATATAAACTAGGGCAATATTTTAAATATTATGAAGTAAGCAACAAGTTCCCATACATAAAATTTAGAGTTTTACCAGCGCTCAGTAACGCTCGATGGAATTCTAGAGCTATTCTAGCGATTTTAACGTTCATACTAATACCGGAACACAGAATACAACTTTTGCCAATTCATATGCAGCGCATGGTATGATGTTTGGTTCTCGGATCACCGTTTTCATAACAATGATTTTGAAATATTGGAAAAATCCGTCAAGCAATTCGGAACTGCGCATAAGTGTTTCCTAAAACACTGGGTAAAGGAAGATTCTGCCATTCTGAATTTAAAAAGATCTAATATTTGCGCTGAAAGAGCCATCAAAGTTATTCAGGAAATTTACCCTTTTTGTAAATCTGAATATAGTTTAAATCTTAATTTTATCTCAAATAATATAAAAATGAATTAAATAATGAACTAAAACGTATATTTACTATAAAAATGTATTTGTCTTGTACTTAAATTAGTTTTATTGCTTCTAAATCAAAATTTGTCTTCTTCTTCTTCGCATATAACATATGAATTTTTTCAATTTAAATTCTGCGTGAAGTTTTTGAAATAAATCGAAAAACTAAAAACGCAGCTATCATTTTTTAACTATTCCTCATCGTGTTATGCCATGTAAAGTAGGTGTTACAAAAATAGACTACCCCTAATGTGTATACACAATATCGAAAAGCGTGGACAAATACCTCTGTATATTTTTCTTACCCTGCGGCCACACGATCAAGTTGTTCTTGATAGTCATTTACATTTACTGCTTGTCATAATTTACATAAATTGAAAGATGTGACGTAGGCTGCACTCAATTTGTAAGAAATTTACTTTCAAGATGTCATCAAGAATACAATTTATAAAGACAAACATGAAATCAGCTGTTAAATTGAAAGTAAAAGTGCCAAACAAATAGAAAGATGAAATTGAAAGCATCTCGTGGTCAATTTAAAAAGTGTGAGTGTGTTAGTAAAAAGGTGAGAGTGTGTTGCAAATTGAATGGAATTGAAAGGCAAAACTTGATCGTGTGGCCACCAAGTTATGGGTACTTGCAAGGCGAATTCAAACAGGTAAACTCATCTCGTCAGCCGTTCATCAGCTGTTTCCACGGCGAATTAAAAAATATGGTCAAACGTCAAAATATGATTTTTTTTGAGAAGAAGTTGAATGTAAAGTGTTAAAAAAATTATTTTTATAATAAAAAAATTTCAAAACTGCGAATGATTGAAGTGAATTTATTAATTTCTTTTATAAAAAAGAGATAATTTTAATTTGCAATAAAACAATTTTGACAACCAACCAGAAAATTGTATAAACAAAATACATGGGGCTTTTTGTAGTTGTAGAGATGAGTTTACCTGTTTTAATTCGCCTTGGGTACTTGTTGTCATTCTCTGATCTGAACACGGTATTATGTTTCATGTGTAAACGAAAAATTCTGGCAACACACAAGTTGACCTATGTAAATGACCAAATCACAACTGTTGCTATTTTTATTGCTTTGGGGTGGTAGTGTTTTATATTTTGCAATTAGCAAAGAAAATATTTCTAACATGTCTACAATATTGCATTGTGAATTCGAAGTATTTGGAGTCGTCCAAGGTAATAAAAGTTTTTAACTTATGGAAATTTTATTATTAATGGAATTTTTATTTTTAGGGGTCTCATTTCGTATGGTGAAGAAAAACCTTAATCATAATGCCAGAGCTTTCAAAGAATAAGTTAATTTTTAACGAAAATAGGCTGAAATGTAGTTTAAGGGGCACATAAAAAGAAAAGATGACACACGATTCAGAATTAAAAAAGAAACAAAATTAACCTAGAAAGGAAAATAATATGGGAATACAAAAACAAAATACATATCAAATGTGATCAAATTACCTTTAATTTGAGTACCCACACATTTCACTAACGGGTGGTTTTTTAATCCAGGGGGCCCACGGTCTTCAGCCCCTTAAATTTTAATTTTGGGGTTTTTTTTTAATTCCAGAAGGGGTCCATTTTTTTTTGGGTGCACAATAAACTGCACTTTTGCCAAATTTTATAATATGCAAATAGATATTGATAAACACATACAGAATTACATTTTCTTTGCCGTGATCAGTCAAACACGAGTTTAAGTTTTAGATTTACGCCGTCTTATAACCAAAACTTTCGAAAATGGCAATTAAAATTTCTGCTATTAATAATTTCGGATTTCAAGCATAAAACTACCATACATATGAACTTGAAGTTTGAAAAGTAAAAAAAGCTGACAGGAACGGATTTTGTAACGCGCGTTGTGTAACTTGAAATTGTTCATGCGCTTAAGTTTTTAAACGCACCACAAACGTCAACGAATTAACGCGTGTTATATACTTCTACCTTAAGAGTAATGGCACGCAATAAGTACTCAAGTAAATTTAAAATTAGAATTCTTGATGATTGGAGAGCCGGCTTATCAACACATCAATTGAGTGCAAAATATGCAATTAACATCAATTATTTCTAGGCAAATTAAAAAGTTTTTGCAGACTGATCGCACATCTCCTACTCATTCTGGAGGAAGGCCACGTAAAACTTCGCGACAGGAAGACTCTTAATTAAAAGGACAATCCAAAATGATCGTACAGCATCTTTTTGTCACATACGAAACCGCTTAGATTTAAAAATTAGCGAAAGAACGATTCGCAGAAGGGCAGTAGAGGCCGGGTTATTACGTCGACGACCCTTACATATAGTCAAAAAATAAAAAAAAGCCAGACTTGAATTCGCCAAGGACTATCTTAACTGGAGTGTCCAAAAATGGAGGACTGTGCTGTTTTCTGACGAATCTAGGTTTAATTGAGAGGATTCAGTTGGCATAAGGCGTGTCTGCAAACCAAATGGACTACGGTTGAATCCTAAATATTGCAAAGGCGGCAACATAATGGTCTGGGGTTGTTTTTCTGGGCAAGAGATTGGGCCAATTCATAAGATTGATGGAATTATGGATCGTTTCATGTATGTGATGTTGCCTTATGCTGAAGAAGAGATGCCACTTGAATGGACATTCCAACAATATAACGACCCAAAATATACGTCAAAAGTGGTTAAGGAGTGGTTCTAGAACAATAGAAGAAGATAGAAGTTCTCCGTTGGCCTGCCCAATCCCCCGATCTTAACCCAATCGAGAACTGGGAAAATTCTAATCAAGTGGCATCTTTGTTAATTAATTAGTATATTTATCGAACACTATCAGAAATTTTTTTTAAAAAAGCGGAAATTCGCAAAAACTTGCAAACAGCGGCTTTTTAATAAAAATCGTTTGAATAGAGAATCGCACTACTGAATTCCTTCAGTTTGTGTTTTTATAACTCTTAAAAAAAATTAACATTTAAAGAAATTGTACTGTTGGGGTTGCTTAGGGTTTGGGCCGATACTGTATCTATTCAAAATTGGTAATATATTTTCGGAATGGCAGTAATTCTCCCTATGCCCCCCTCATGGTTCCAGTTATGAAAAATATCGGAAGACTATATTTCCAATCTCATTAAAACGCAAGTCACTTTCGCATTCTGCCTGGGGCGGCCGAGCAGTGATATAGAATGGAGGGTGAACAACGTACACACGTTAAAATAGCATTGCTTTTCTTTCGAGTACAGAAAATATAGCTTTAATAGATCTCTTCTAAAACGATAATTAATATTTTCTGAGCATAGGATGTTTAGTGCCTCTGAACCATATTCTAAGTTAGTACAGTTACAGAACGGCAAAGTACAAAAAAAAATCCCTCATACAGATTCACATTTACTCGGCCTTTTCATGTTTGCATAAATTTGATGTTTTTAGGTCCAATATTAACGAAAATTATAAAAGTTGAAGAGTTAAAGAAATTTATTATATATAAAGTATTGTAGTTTACAGAGAAACAAGCAAAATCTTTAGGTGTGCGTGGTTGGTGCATGAATACACGTAATGATACTGTCAAAGGAGAAATCGAAGCTACACCAAAAGATTTTTCGCAAATGTAACGTAACTTAAAAGATTTCTTTAAGATATGCTAAATTTTATTTATTATTTTAGGAAAACATGGCTCGAAAAAACTGGAAGCCCAACTAGTCGTATTGACAAAGTTATATTTAGTGATATAAAAGAACTCGATAGTTTTACATTTAACAGTTTTACCATAAAATATTAATTAAATTGTTAATTTATTAAATTCCCTTGTATTTATTTATTATTTCAAAATATGTATGAAAATAAGTATATAAATAAAAAAATGATAAAAATCCAAATTAAAAAAATCGGTTCTAAAGTAGCATAGCTCTCCATAGAATGGTTTTGCTATACATTGGTAGGTAAGTATGTATGTAATTAAAAATGTACATAATTGATTGTTGTGGTTATAATTTACTATGTATGTAAATTTTGTGACATCCGTTATAATCAAAAGTGAATAAACAATAATTAATTAAACGTGTGTGAAGCAAGCACATACCAACTTTTGAACTTTGTTTTTTTTATTTTTTTGGAGTTGTAAAAGTGTAAAATATTTGGGTACTTATGCCCGTAATTTCTACAAAAATAAATCTAGCTGTGTATGGAAATCTATGGTGTAAAAGCTTCCATATTTCAAAAGAAAGCTTAAGGTAGAAACATGCAGGCCAAATAAACGAGAAAAGAACATAAAGATGTAAAAGGCAGAATAAATGCAGAATTTTATTCAGAAAAGAAAACGCCATTAAGTACGAACACGACCAGCTTTCTTTTTGTAGAAATTACGGGTATTAGTACTGTACTTAAGGCCAGTTTACACGGTAATACAATGTATTACGACTTTGCAGAATCAAAATAATATGAAATTCTCTCCGTGTTAAAAAGAAAAAAATAAAAGTCTGTTGTAAGTATATTTCATGTTTACACGGATGGTATAAGTCAAGGCGAATTCATTACAGGTAGGTGCAACTCTACAACTACAAAAAGCCCCATGTATTTTGTTTTTGCAATTTTATGGTTAGCTATCAAACATTTTTTATTGCTAATTAAAATTATCACTTTTTTTATAAAAGAAATTATTAAATTCACTTCAATCATTCGCAGTTTTAAAATTTTTTTATTATAAAAATAAATGCCGGTTCAGACACGTCAAGTTTGACTCGTCAAGTCTTGAGTTTTTAGGAGAAAGGGGAAAAGACATGGCATTCTCTTTTCCCTTCTCTCCTAAATGCTTAAGACTTGACGGCTAAAACTTGAAGAGTGTGAACCAGCACTAATATTTTTAGCACTTTTCTTCTCACAACAAAATCATAATTTGATGTTTCACCATTTTTTTTAATTCGCCGTGGAAACAGCTGATGAACGGCTGACGAGATGAGTTTACCTGTTTGAATTCGCCTTGGTATAAGTAAAATTAAAAATAATAACAAAAAAGCAGATGGTTACAGCTTTACAATTTTTACAAAAACAACATGAAATGTTCCTGAGTTGTTTTTGTAATTGTAAAAAAATGCTGCCACCTTCAATATACTCCGTTAAAATACACCCCTGGTGTGATGAAAATAAATAATGGTGTTTTCTTTTCTACAAAAAATGTCACATTTTATTTAAAAATATGCAATTTGGTGTTCGTTTCTCAAAAATGCGTTGCTCTCTAAAAGGGCAGCGTGTTTTATTCTAAAAAAATTCACCCTTAAATGTCATAAGGCATTGCACTTTACCCCCCGTTTCCACATGCAAGTACAAGTTCGAAAAACTCAATACACTCACACTTTTTCACTAACATTCACACAATTTTTGTATTTGCAGCCAATCGGCTGTTTCCTCGATTTTTCGTTGATAATACGTATACACTACTTGCAAGTAATTACTTGCATGTGGAAACGCCGGGTTACGCCCCGTATAAATCAAGTGTCGTAATGCCCTGTAAAAAGATAGCTTCTGTTTATTTATGGGGTAACCAGACGAAGTTGGGGGAAAATCGCCTCTAATAAGGACAGTAAAAAGTTCAAGTTTTAATAGTTATTTTTTCTATTATTTTAAAATAATAACAAAAGAAAGCATTAAATTGTTAATGGTAGGTTGTCAGTGATATAAAATTTAAATGGATTCGTTATTATAAAATTGTTTTTGAAAAAAAACGTCAAATCAAGAAATCGTAAAACTTGGTGTTAATAAATCGGCAATCTGGCAAAGGTATTTTCGTTTCTTTACATATTTTATTTATTTTATTATAAAATTGTTTTTGAAAAAAAAACGTCAAATCAAGAAATCGTAAAAACTGTTGTTAATAAATCGGCAATCTGGCAAAGGTATTTTCTTTTCTTTACATATTTTATAACACCGAGTCTACAACTGACATGAAATGCTGTTAAAACATGATGTTAAGACTCCATGTTGAATTTTTAATATGTTAATGGTGGAGTATAGTACTCATGTTAATGTTAAGAAATATTTTTATTTTTTGATTGTCGTCGAAGCATATTCCAAACAATAGTGTGTGTGAAATGAAAAAAAGCAACAAAATGACTTCTGTCAAGCTTAAACTTCATTTTATGTTATAAAAGAGTTGTTAAAACACATGGCTTAACAGCCGTGTTAAAACATGGGAAAAACTTTAACATGATGAGTCTATACTTAACACTAACATCATGTTAGTGTTAATGTTAAGCATTTCATGTCTGTTGTAGACTACATGTAAGAAATAAACTAAAGAAATTAGAATTTCGTCACTCATTTTGCTCATTTATTTATTTTTTTAATATCATTCTATTAAAAAATTTGGGATTTTGTTAGTTTCTAAAATGGTTTAGAACAAAAACATTTACCGACCGCTTGTCAGAAGATTTTGTATCCGTATTCTCTCTTACTCAATATATTTTTGAGAATCATTTTTAGTTTTCACAACACTGAAAAATAATTTCGATTTGTTCAGTATCGACTGAAATAAAATTGGTTTCGAATCGAAAATGTATTCGATCACGACCACCAGATTTAGCACCCTGCTTACATTTAGTCGGATGTTGTGGCATGTTATATATTGATAAACAAGATGCTTGTCCTTCGCAAATGGGTAGTCCTCTTGCGAAGGCTTAAGTACTAGGACGTTAAGAGTCATGCTGGCGGTAGAGACGTGATTCACGAGCACAAATTCCTCAAAAAATTGGTTAACTAACTATGCATTATATGGGAAGATAATAGTTGTGTTCATTTACTGAAAATGTTTACAAATTTGTTACAAGTAAATGTTACAAGTAACAATTTTTACAAATTTGTAACAATTTTTAAACTATGTTCACAATAAAGACCTGCACGAGGGTATCAGTAAAGGCTCAGTTAGGCGAACGTTGCTGTACCGTATCTGTACTGTATCAATTAGCTGTTCGCTTTTTGTTAAAGGGCTATTACATGGGGTCTTCACCTGAGGTAATATCTGATATAATATGTGAGAGAACGTCGGCAGAATGAGAGAACAAATTTCTTCATGTTAATCTTAATCTTAAACAAGGGGAACACGTACATATGTTATAAGATTTCATAATCGAATGATTCTCGTACAGTAAACTTGTGTCGTTTTTATTATTTTTTTTAGTTTTTTCTATTTTTTTAGTTAAAAATATTGTTTTTTAAACATTTATTACAAGATTTTCACTAAAAAATTAAACAATTTAATGAATGCTTCTTTTTTTGTTTTAAATGTATGTATGTATGTATGTGTATTTTTGACAGCTCATCTTATAAGATGGTTGTTATAAGATTTCTCATAACAACTGTCTCATAATATTTATTCTAATATTAATTTTAACACTATTTGAGAGTCTACACGTAAGATAATGCTCTCTGCGATGGAATTTGACGTTTGCTGATATAAAAATCGTATATCTTATCTCACGTGGAGACCCTGTGTTAGACACGCATACTTGTCTTAAGACATGTATGATGGCATACCAAAACTCAATGTGTAATAGCATGTATGTCGAGTATGTCAGACATGTATGTTGGTTTTCAAAAATTTTTGAATTTCTGATGTCTGTCGCATACCAACATACTCATCTAATAGCGTGTCCGTCATACTTCATACCAAGGCCTATCCAATAGGTCTGCTTACTTCTACAACAATACAACAACACAAAAATCAACAGGCATTTTGCTTGTGTAAAATTCCCCGCCGTTGTCAAAATCTTACTACTACATAGGCGAAACAAAAGGAAAAATCTGTTTTGTGTGCATGTATGTGTTGCAAAAAACAAAAAACGTAAACAAAAATACACATGTATATCTTTTGACATCGTTGAGGAATAAACCAAATTAACATCTGGCTTCTTGCGCAGACCTTTTGGATAGACCTTGCTTCATACAAAAATTCAGTTAGCTTTTTGCCGCTGCTGTGGTGCATATCGCAAAAAAAATTTCTTTTTCTATTATTATTTTCTGGGAATAGTTTATTGAGAAATATAAAAGCTTCCCACAATTGTGGCAAATAAAATCAGATCTGTACCACAACAAACAATTGAAAATTAATGCATACAATGCAAAAAAATGAAGCGAAATAGAAAAAAATGCAACTATTGACATGGTAACCATAGCCGCTACAAATTTCCGCTTCATTGCCATGTTTTCGCTTCAAAAATTTCTGTGCACTGAAGTATGCCGTCAGCGTTCGACAGTGTAATAGCTAAACCCAAAGTATGCCATCATACCAAGGCCCAAGCCAAGGCCCATTGAATGATAGATGGATCTTGCCATCATACATGTCTTAAGACAAGTATGCGTGTCTAATATGAAAATCAATACCATATATGTATATAATAAATATATGTAAAAATGAAAAATGTTTGTATGTTTGTTTGTTGGCTTATAGACTCCTAAACTACTGAACCGATTTTCCTGAAATTACAGTAACATCACGTGAGCCCTCAAAATAAAAAAGGCTACTTATTTTTTTGATAGGGGCAGGGGAATTGGTACCCCCATTGGATGCCAATATTAAATATCGCATATCTTAAGAACTGTAATACATAGTGAGAATTTTCAAACTTTGCAGAAGTCACTCTCTTGGTATACTACACTTTTGAAAATAAAAATAAAGCGGGTAGGCGCAGGGGGAAATAGCTCCCATAGGATGAATATATTAAATATCGTTCAACTGAAGATCTATGTAAGGGATAGTCTTCAAACGTGGTTAAAGCTACTATTGTGGTAAACTATAAATTTCAGTATAAAAATGGGTGGGGTAGGCAGGGGAGGAGCAGTACCCCTCATAGATAGAAATATCAAGAAAAGCCACTGCACGCATTTTGTTGAACTTTTAGTAGTAGGATCTTCTGAGCCCCAAAATTTAAATAAAATAGCAGCGTAGGAATTGGTACCCACCATAGGATGCCAATGTTCAATATCGCATATCTAAAGAACTGTTATAGTGAGAATGTTCAAACTTTGTGGAAGTCACTCTTATGGTATATACACTTTTGAAAATTAAAATAAAGCGGATAGGCGCAGGGGGAAATACCTCCCATAGGATGAATATATTAAATATCGTTCAACTGAAGATCTATTAAAAGGGGAGTCTTCAAACGTGGTTAAAGCTACTATTATGGTAAACTACAAATTTCAGTATAAAAATGGGTGGGGTAGGCAGGGGAGGAGCAGTACCCCTCATAGATAGAAATATAAATAAGAGCCCCTGCACGCATTTTGTTGAACTTTTGGTAGAATGATCTTCTAAGGCCCAAAATTTAAATAAAGTAGCAGCGGGGGAAGTAGTACTCACCATAGGACGCCAATGTTTAATATCGCATATCTTTAGAACTGTTATAGTAAGAATTTTCAAACTTTGTGGAAATCAATCTTATGGTATACTACACTTTTGAAAATAAAAATAAAGTGGGTAGGCGCAGGAGTCAGAGTCTTCAAACGTGGTTAAAGCAGTGTTGAGAAGCGCACCGGGTTAAGCTAGTTCTGTATAAAATAGAATTTCTACCGCTGTTACGTGACATTTGTAAAAGAGTGATGCTCTTTTTTTTTGGAACTTTTTTCAGCATAGCTATGGAATAATGACAAAACAACTTACAATACAACATATTTTCATAAATATACATATGTTTAGATGTATAAAATAAACAACTGCATATAAACACACAATGGAAATGTGAAACATATAAAAGGCTTTAAATGCCCTGCAAATAATAGGGCCAGTCCAAACACGCGTGTAAAGAGAAGCCCACAAGGGACTAGGACTAGTCCAAAAGTAACCCAAACGTATGGAAAAACATGGTCTATTTAACATTACGATGTCCTAGGGCAGAACCATATAACCCAGCTTTGGGTTACAAAGGAGTAGTCTTAAACTACTCCCTTGTATACACAAGAGGATTAGTTTTAACTTCGTTTAAAAACGAAAATATGTCGTTAAAAAACGAAGACATGTCGTCTCATTACACACACTTTTTAACAATGGCATGGTCCATGCTTGCATTACATCGGACCAGTCCATGAAGTAGTCCATTTAATCAAATTGGATCAGGTGGTCCAATAATATTTGCAGGGTTGGCAATTCGTACCACTACAGAATGAGCAGCCTGTGTGCAGAGCTGCCGTTTTTGGTTATTTCTTACCAAAATTGGTTATGTTTTTTTTTCATTGTGGAGATGTGAATATTTTTTTCATTTTGGTTACTTTTTTCTGAAAAAAATAATACTAACGAGCTCGAATAATTTGTATTTTGTACTACGATTTTTTCATTATATGTTCGTCCCCTTTTAGACAGGCAAGGTTTACTTTGTAAAGTCTTGAATTTATAGAAGGGAGGGAAAAGAGAATAGCGGGGAGTACATACTTTGCTGTACAGGTATCCCTTGATTTGCGCGGTACTCCATTTACGCGATTTAGATATAACATGGATCAATAATAGCAATAATTTTTTGAATTACGCGTTTTATTTTACGCGATTTTAATAAAATACTTTCAAAAAGTTATGGCAAACCTTATTTGGTGCAAAATGCCGCTCTGCGATTCAAGAAATTTTATCATCTGTGTGCTAAAATAGAATTGCACAAATGCTAATTAATCTAAGATGCTTTTTATACCCTCCACCACAATTAGTTGTGAAGAGGGTATATTAAGTTTGTCATTTCGTGTGAAACTTTTTTATTATTCATCTCAGACCCCATAAAGTATATGTATGTATATATTGTGTACGTCTGTTGAAAACACGCTCACTTTCGAACAACTCAAAAGAAATGAACAAACTTGGTGCTTGTAGTTATCCTAAGCAGTTTGGGATTGAAATTCAGCAAAATCGGTGCAGTAGGACCAGAGCTATGAATCAAAATGTGGAACCACCACCTAAAAAAAATTATTATTTTGTTACAAAAAATAACATAAATGGTGGAACAAGGCACGGAATGAGATAAGATTGCAAAAATTTGTTTTATTCCACTGGAAATCACGCTGCAAAATTTCGTGAAGATCCGTCCATAATTTACCCTAGGCCCCATATAAACGATACTACCGGAAAACAGTTTAGTACGCCTAAAACCGTAAAAAATAATGCTATCATAACAAAATTTGAATTGAAACTGTTACTCAAGCTAGTTTAAATTGCTAAATAATTTAATATAGATATAAACCTCAAACCAACCAATTTTAATGCTGATGTCTGTTTTTATAAAGATAAATTAATAATTAATAGACTTCATATAGATATCACTCCTGAAATATTCGGAGTGTCGGTGGAGGGTATCAAAGATTCGGCACAGCCGAATATAGATTTTCAATTTTTTTTTTTAAATGAGCGTAGTTTTTCTTTATTTTAAGAGTAGTAAGATAAGCAGTACTTAAACAAGGCAGTGCATAAAATCATGCGGAATCGATTTTAGAAAATTACTGAAAAATTACACAAAAGTCATTTTAGTGTTTCAAAAAACTAGAAAATAAGTTTAATGTTCTAAATTTAGGTTGTTTCCAGAAGTAAATTTAAATACATACATATTTGAAAATGCACAAAGGAACTTAAAAGATTTTTCAAAAATACAGTGATTTATCAATATAATTTTAAAATTTATGGAATTTTCTTTAAGAAATGCCTGTAAGTTTAATTAATTTGAAATGTTACTGTTTATAACTTGTTGGTATGTAAATTTATTTAATGTTTTGAAGATAATTATTTGGTAAAATTAAACTCTTGACTGCCAGTCATAGAGCTGCAAAACAATCGATAGTCGGCCAAATCGATAGTTTCGATAGTTGGCTTTAAAACTATCGATAGTATCGAAAAGTTTCTATGTGCCACTTCTGTGGACACGGTAGTCAATGAAGGTGGTAAAAATTGAAAAAGTTTTAAAACTTCATTTACAGAAAACGTTTTTCATATTTACTATAAATTTCAATGTCATCTATAGTTTGTAGCAGTAGCAGCTGGTGTTTTATAAAGAAACACAAAAGAAAACCATACGGTCAGGTGTGGCCAGATTGTTGGCGGCGCTGGCATGCTGGCGTAAGTCCGGCTAGGGCTCGCCGTATTGGGGTGGTTCTTGCCAACCAATCAGGCACTTGGCTACTACAAAAAAAATCATGCCAGCCAATTTGGAATAAAACAAAAAAACAAAAGGAAAATAAAAGGAGCCCGAAAGTGAACGTAGACAAAAAAAACGAATCTATTGCAACTATTAATTCATTTTGCACCGTGTACTCACCTGTAGCACCTCTTACCTAGGAGTTGAGTTGGCTGGTGTTATGCCAACTTCTGCCCTCCCACCTGAAATCCATTCGGACTTCACCGTGATGACCTGGAAAAGAAATGTGATCATCCCAAAATCTACTGTTTACTTTACCATCACCCTCCTATTGTGTTCACCCCAATGAGTTTAACTGCTCATTATTTTTAAAGAAAACGCATTAAAATTTCATTTCAAAATTCATTGTACAATAAAAATTCTAAGTTTATTTAAAAATTATTTAGCTTCAACGCATTATTTAAAAGAAAACAATAAAAAAACAGTTTTTAATAATAATAAAAAAAAAGGGAATTATTTAACACAAACTGACTATTGCGATTTTTTGTCTTAAATTTTTTTTAAAAAGGAAAAACAATAATTTTCAAAATAAAAAAAAATTATTTAATATTTATTTTTCCTAGTTTCTCTCCCCCAGAATAAGCTGGATGACAGGAGCTGCCGTCGGTCCGTAACGTGTCCTAATTAAATATTGCGGTACGAGGTGAGTATGGTCTCATTTCAATAAAAAAAAACAATACATATATAAGTTTTTATCTTTCTTCTAGGATAAGGAAAACAACTATTACCTCCTGGGCAACTACCCTACGACTTACAGGCCTGAGCTCAACCCTATTTCTACGCGCACCTGGGCAAATACGCCACTAGGGACTGACTGGGAAGGTAAAAAAAAATGAAGTCTGTTTCCCCTATTTTCCAAACTAATATATATATATATTTTATATATTTTGTCCGTTTAGTTGTCCGTCGTATTAGTCCGGGTCAAAACAAATGGCAGGATACCTGAACCCTGGTAGGGATGGTTTGTAGCTGCGAAATTCCTGTCCCACGATGGATGTGGCGGCGATGAGGTGGTGGCTGTTATTTATATTTTTAGTTTTAAGTTCACTTTTTAAAAGTTTTGCCTTTAATCTGTTTTTCTGTTTTATAAATTTTTCAAATTATAGTTTTAAGCTTTCTGATTTCACAAAATGTTTGTTTTACTTTTACAGCTTTTTTTTCTTTCTACTTTAAGATTTTAAATTCTTTTTGCAAGTTTTATGTTTAAGTCACTGAATTGTACATATTTTCATTACAATATTTGATGCTATTTTTTTTTGTGGCTCTTTAAAAGTTAAATAAACTTCTTTTTATTGACATGTTGTCTTTTTTTTATGTATTTAAATTTTATTATGACGATTTTTCACTTAAAACTTTTTTTTTTTTTTCTTATTAGCCACCACTTACCACATCATTTCTTCCTCAGAAAAAGCAAAAAGAAAAAGGGCCGACATTTTTCCCTTTGGCGACCAAGAAACCTCGGTCGAGCAAAATGTCGTCCAATATAATTTTCCAAGCAAAACCTTTCAGCAATTTAGTTTCTGTTGAGTTTGTTTGCTTGTGTATTTGTTTGTTTACTTTTTTTTTTTCTTGCTACAATTTTACTTTATCTCTTTTATATACCCTACCTTTATCTCTTTCTATCTATTTCGGCGTTACCAACTAACACATTCATTAACCCTCTAAAGGGTCCACACGACAAACCCAACCATTCTACATTCCATCAGTGGATGCAGAATGGGAGGGCAATGTTTTTCTCAAATTTCCTAACGACTTTCCTATATTTCCGGGATTTTGGGGATTTTCATTTATTCTCAAAAAAAAAATTATGATCTGGCAACTTTTATTCATATTTATTCATAAGCACCACCCTGTGTGGAATGTAATTATTTGGCCACTATGGCAACACTTGCAAACAGCTGAAATATTGAACGAATACGATGAAAAAAGAAAATATGAATAATCGTACGCGTGGTTGTAAAATTTTCAATGGATGCTGCTATGAATAAGGTAAGTTTTGAATGAACATTTTTAATATTATAATAAATAAAATTTCTAAAATAAAAATACTCTATTTCTTTACAGAAAACTCAGGCTGGTGTAGGAAATATGGAAGAGGTGATCAAAAATAAGGTAAGAAGGCACAAAAATTAATAAAACATTAAAATAAAAAATGTATTTTGCTCTAGGTCACAATACTGGCGACAGCGACACCGCGACCGAAAATAAATTATTTCCTGCGTTAGCCGTGATTGTTAAAGGTGAGTTATTAACACAAATACTTTTAATTATAATGTAAATGTTTTGTTAACATAAAATTGTTAGGTTTCTTTACAGAAAACTATAGATGAGGCCGGAAAAAGGGGAAAAATGTCGCCGAGAGAACAGGTAAGCAACCACTATAAAATTATTCATACAAATTCTAACCAAAAATTATTTTGTTACAGGTTACAATACGAGCGACAGCGACATCGCGGCTGAAATTTTACCAATTTTCCGTCTGGCCAATAGGTACGTTTTCAAAATTATGTATAAATTTATGTGTGTGTATATAAAAAAAAATGGTGTATTACATTTTTATGTTCTTATTTCATTTCAGTAAACTTGTTGGTGACGGAAAATGGAACCAGGTCCAGAAGATTTTAGAAACCAGGATAAATAAGGTAAGTGAAAATGAATTTTTGTGTGTTTGTAAGAGACGCAATGTGTTTGATGAACGTGAAGTTATCAAAAGCTTGGCAAATTAAAAATAAATGTGGTTACTCAACCGTAACGTAACGTAATGGTTATACCCACTAGTAAAGTGTCAAAAATCATTTATATAAAAATAATTGGTGTGCATAAAAAAATTAAATCACTTGCGATTTACCGTGTGTAACAAAAGTAGATTTTGCACGAAAGTGAAAAATAACAAAATTAAATGAAAAAAAAAATTACATCATACTAAAAATAAAGTATTTACCGCGAAGTAAAAAAAATTGAGCACAAGGGTTTTGATCAATATCGAGTGATTTGAGGAAGAAACACAAGGACTAAGTCCACCAAGGATGCTACCCCTTGGCGGGAAATACCCCTTGGTTTCTTCAAAATAAAATAAAAAAGTAGACAGCTTTCTTTCTCTCTTCAAAAGAAAAATACGAACTATATAAAAAAAAAAAATTTAAATTCAGTTATAATTATATTTTCAATAAAACAGATTTCTAGAAAAAATTTTTAATTTAATTATGCTTTTTAAATTTAAATTACTAATTCAGTTTTTCTTTACAGGTTTAGATACGAGCTTCAAGGCGACCTGAAGAGAAGGTGCTTAGCCATTGCCAGCTTTTGACAGGTAAGTGAAAAAGTTAACACAAAAACAAAAATGTTTATTCCCTTAGAAAAATTCACAATTATGGGGAAAACATTATGAAAAGGTAGTTGAATACCACAAAAAAAAAATTTAAAATACTTTAGCAATTTGGGGAATTCAGTGGGAATACAAGGACTAAAACCACCAAAGCTTCAGACTTTGGCGGGAAGTACCCCTTGTATTCCTTAAGAAACATTATTTTAAAATTATGAAATAAAAGTAGAAGTTAAAATTTTCTAAAAGGTTTCGGCAATAAAAGCGTATAATTCATAATAACCTTTTAGGACATTTTACTCCGAAATAAAATATCTGAAAAACTTATACTTTTCATTTCCCTCCCACAGATTTAAGAAATTCAGGACTATGGGTCGAAAAGAAAAGCAGCAGTATCCAGCTCAATTCGAGTTCAGTATTGGTGAGTCCCGCTCAATCTATATTTAATATCCTACTAATAATTATTATTAAAACAGTCTAACAGTAATAATTAAGTTATTAATTCAAAAAAAATTATCACATATAAACAAAAAAAACAATTGATTGCGCATTGCAAAAAAAAAAAAACGTTTCAATTCATTTTCACGGGTTTTTTTAATTTTCCATTGGTGATTCAATTCTTTATTTTGCCAGAACACTAAAAATCTCAATTCAATTGCCTTGAACAAGCAAACGAAAAGAGCAGCCTTTCTGAGCGAAAGCTGTTCAATAACACTCATTTTATTTTGCTTCAACTTGCTGTAAGATCGGAATCAGAAAAATGTTACCAGTCTTGGTGGCTAACCATTCCTAGCTCTTAATGGCAAAGTTCCCCAGAGTGTCTAAAGGAAAGGCACCATAAGTCTGGTATCGGTTACAAATGTAACTAGCTTATAAACGTTAGCGTTATGGTTGAGCAAAAAAAAAAAAAATGAAAAATAAAATAAATTAAATAAACTTGTCAAACATAGGCAATTAAAATAAAACGGTTTAAGTGTTTTATCATCATAAAGAAAAGTTCATCTATGGTCATAGGATTCTCATATGAAAATCAAAAATAAAAATAAATAAAAAATAAATTCAGGATAAAAAAAAATAATTTAGTTTTTAAAATTGTAAATTTCTATAAGACAATTTAGTCTCTTTAGAAACTAGTTTAGTCTTTAGTTACTAATATTAGAAATATTTACGTAAAGTTATTTAAATAAATAAATTAATATTCATAAAAAAAAATTTTTAGAAAAAAAAAATGTCTTTTTACTTACACCTTTTGGAAGTTAGGTTTTGGGTGAAATTGTTGGGACTAAGACCACCAAAGAATTTAAAGCTATTGCTTTAAATCTTTGGCGTGAAATACCCCCAACAACTTCCCCTGGAGGTCTTCAACCTCATAGAGGCTATTGCCTATAGGACGGACAATTCGGCATTTTAAAAATTTGCTGGCAAGTTTTGCGTTAAAATTGTTTTTGAAATCGCTTTGCTGGAAATTGCGTCGATAAACCTCTTGCCCCGGTATAAACTTTACTTGACGACAGCGCATATTGTAGCTTTTCTCATTTCGTAGATAAGCCTTGTGTAGATTTTCTCTTATTTGTTTTCTAATTAAGTCAAGTTTAACTTGCTTAGGTACAACATTCATTTCGGGATCGCTTAAGCTTTGTAATTTCCTGGCTAATTTATACACACTGCCATGTGAAATCATATTCATGCCGAATAGGGCAAAATATGGTGTTACACCAATTGACGTTTGGACAGACGAACGTATTGAACACTCAATTTCAGACAAGTATTTGTCCCATTCGGTATGGTCATTTTGTAGGTACGATCTGATAGCGGCCAAAATAGTTTGGTTTACACGCTCTGAAGCGTTGGCTTGCGGTGAATATATGGCAGTTTTCATGTGGACAATTCCAAAGTTTTTCACCATATCTTGGAATTCTTTGCAAATAAATTGCTTGCCATTATCCGATACAATAGTCTCGGGCGTGCCAAACTTGTGAAAAACTTCAGAAATTAAAAACTTTATAACGTTTCTAGAATTTGCCTTTGCCATGGCCTTAAGAAGTACAAATTTAGTAAGGTGATCTAGCACTATAAAAATAAAACTATTTCCATTTTTTGAACGCGGGTATGGTCCCAAAAAGTCCACAAATATTCGTTGAAACGGGCGTTCAGTTTGCGACTCTGTGCCCATCGGTGGTCTTAGCGTCTGATTTGCTGGTTTTGTTTCTTTGCACACTTGACAGTTGGCTATAAACGAACGAATTTGTGAATTTTGATTTGGCCAATAAAAATATTCTTTGACTCTACTTAGCGTCTTACCTAGTCCTCCGTGTGACGAATGCGGCGGATTGTGACAATTTTCTATTATTTTTGTTGTTAGGTTTGCAGGAATCCACAGTTTCCACGAAAAATCCTCATTAAGGGGATTACCATCATAAGGTACAGTACGCTTATAAACGAAATTATCCACAACTTTAATGTCGGGCAGCTGATCGGCATTTTTGTTGACATGAGCTATTAAGTCCAGGTAATCTTGGTTTTTAAAATGTTCTGAGTCCATATCAATAAAATTGTTTATATTGGCAGATATTTCCTCCATGTTATACCGAGATAGCGTATCTGGAACTATGTTTTTAGAACCAGGCCTGTGTTCTATGCTAAAAGAAAAAGCTTGTAGGTGAAGACTCCATCGAGCTAAACGACCACTGAGGTCTTTGTGTACCATTAGCCATTTTAGGCTGCTGTGGTCTGTAATGACTGTAAAAGGCATAAGCTCTATATAAGGCCTGAATTTCTTCACAGCCAATACCACGGCCAAACACTCCCTCTCCGTCACTGAATAATTTTTCTGTGCTGGTGTCAATTTGTGGGAGAAAAACGCTATAGGGTGTTCACCATCGGACTCATCCTTTTGAAATAAAACGGCTCCAATGCCTATATCCGAGGCATCACATTGCACAAAAAAGTGTTTTTGAAAATCAGGATGTACTAGCACTGGACTGGTAGTAAGGGCTACTTTAAGCTTATCAAAGGCCTCTTTTGCGTCATCGGGGAAGTCAAACGATTTTCCTTTTTTAAGGGTGTTAAATATGGGCGTAGATATGGTAGCATAATCGGGGATGAAGCGCCGGTACCAGCCGGTGGCTCCCATAAAACTACGAACCTGCCTAGCTGTTTTCGGGTATGTATATTTTAAAATGGTTTCCATTTTTTCTGGGTCAGGTTTTAATTTTCCCCCTCCTACTATATACCCTAGGTATCTTAACTCCCTGAAGCAGAACTTTGACTTCGCGATGTTAATGGTCAACCCCGCTGATTCCAAACAATCAGACACCCGTTTAAGCAACCCCAGGTGAGTTTGAAAATCTGGCGATACTATTAGAAGGTCATCCAGATAGACAAAAACTCTATCGCGAAGTGCACCAGGGATCACTTTATCCATCAAACGGCAAAGTCTTTGGGCTGCATTACACAACCCAAAAGGCATTACCGTAAAATGGTAAAGTGGTCTTCCAGGCACCGTGAAGGCAGTCTTTTCTCTACTGGCGACTTCTAATGGTATCTGCCAGAATGCGTCTTTTAAATCTACGCTTGATATGAAATACGTGTCTCCTAACCGGCTGAGCAAACCTTCAATGTGCGGCAGAGGATAGGCGTCCTTGACCGTGAGGGCATTTAGCTTGCGAGCGTCCAGACACAGCCGATTCTTCTCGCCCTTACGGACGAGAGTAACCGGATGGCTCCAAGAACTTTCGCTTTGCTCAATGACTCCAAGGTCAAGCATCCTATCAAGCTCTGCGTACATTAACTTTTGTACAGCTGGCGAGACCGGGTAGTGTCTATCCTTCACCGGAGTGGCGCCGCGGGTATCTATTATATGGACTTCTAGTGGAGTCCGACCAAGACCGCGCTTCGTATAGCAAGGAAAATTTGCTACCACTTTTTCTAAAGACTCCCGCTGTTCCGGTGTTAAAATATGAGTTTTTACCCCCTCCTCTATACCTTCAGACTCTGCGCACAAATTGACGCCATTTGTAGTTAGGCTACTGACATTAGCAAAAAGATTAAATTTCTTCATAAAATCCACCCCTAGAAAAAGTGGTCTATTTAACGTTGGGACTAGATAGAAAGTAATATACTCACTGATTTTGTTAAAACTGATTTCTGCCCTAATACGACCTACTATTTTGTGCGGGCTGCCATCAGCAGTTTTTATAAAGGACGTAAAATTGGAAACTGGTAATCCCGTCCCCTGGACAAACTCAACACAACCTTTACCTAGGCACGTTACCGTGGCTCCGCTATCGAGCAAACCTGTGATTTTACTATCACCAATCTCAATCGTGGCATATAACCTGAAATCATCACCCTCGTACAGTGTTGCGGCCATAATTTCTTTTCTAATTCTTCTTCTTATTTTATATCTCTCCCTAGCCTTTTTAATCCTATTCGATACCTGCCCAAAAATCCTGACTTTTGCCTCATTATACTCCCTAACTCGTTGATGAAAAGGTTTTAAAGGTCGAACAGTGGGCTCCTTATCAGCGACTTTTTCCCTTGTGGTGTTGACTAAAATTTTTACAGGGCTTCCACCTTCGACGCTGCTACTTGATTTGATGGCTGGGCTTAGGTTTGCGTTGAACGAGTCTCCCCAGTGTGAGGCTTGTTCAGCTGCAGGTTTCCCTGGCACTTAGGGCATTTTGGTGTTACTACGTTGTCACGGCCACATCTAAAACAGAAAATTCTGCGCGTAGGCGATGGACAGTCCATAAAACTATGGCCCACTTGCTTGCAGTTCCAGCAAGTGTAACGGCTATTTGGGGTAATGGCATCGATCTCCACGTTTGTCACAGGTAGCTCCTCTTCCTCAAACTCAAGCTCGTGAACGCGCTGAGTAGCGAATGGACGGGGTTGAAACGGCTGCCTTTGGCTAGAAACTAAATTTTCTGCTCTTTTGGCCTGTTGACAAAAATCATTTAAATTATTAATTTTTACAGCAAACAAAAGGTGTGAAAGCGATGGCTTTAGATTTGCCTTCATAATTTCAATGAGATCAGCCTCTGTATATGGCGACCTCTGCTGATTTCTCAGCCTCATCACGGCATTATAAAAATCTTCAAATGTTTCTTGCGGCAATTGACGCCGGTCCATAATTTTCTTCTGCAGCTGAAATTCATTTTCATATCGCCTGTATTGGGTCAAAAACGCTTTTTCCAAGTCCTCCCAGGACTGAATTGGTGTCAGCTTGCGCGCGTTCCAGTACCAATCTAGGGCTGGACCTTCCAACAGTAGGTGAAAACTGCGGCGAATGTCATTAAACGAGCAGTTATAGTCTTGCCTTAATATATCAACTCTAAAAATAAAATCTTCAGCACTCATCGACTTGGTGGTACCATCGAATTTAATACCCCATTTCGACAAGTCGATTTTACGAGATGAAAAACCAAACTCTGGTGGCATACTTGGCACTGGTGACGAATGAACGCCAAAAACAGGTGCGTGCGAATGAGCTGCAAAAACAGGTGCTGGCTGGTGACCCATTGCCTGCTGCTGTGCACTAGCTGCATTACATGGTGTTTGCTGGAAATTATATGGCTGCTGAAAATTTTGTTGAGGTAAGTAGTTTTGTGGTTGTTGCTGTGAAACATTATTTATTAATATATTTTCTTGCCTCCTAGGTGGTTGCGAAAAACACGAAACCTGCGGTGGAGCATCTACACCTCCCGTGTGCTGTGTCGGCAAAGCCTGGGTAACCCCTGTGGGATTCACCTGACTTGCCGATACAAGCTCTAGTGCGCGCGAAATTTGTTGTTGCATCTGTTGCTGCAATTCCAGTATTTTCTTTGAAAACTCGCCCTGTATTGAGCGTACGACCTCTTCAGCTGAGCCTACGTTACTGGCCGGTTGGGGAGCTGGAGCAGCAGTTGGGCCCTGCCTAAACTCCTGCTGTACATTTCTGGCGGTAATACTGCTATACTCGGGTGAGGCAATGGTTGTGTTCGCTATATGCGACTCATGAGAAAACCCCGTGCGATCATGCGCCATTGACAAAAATTGCTGCACAGCCGGTGTTATTGTTGCCATGGTCGTACTCATGGTTGCTGCAGCTGGTGCAGAGAAAACTGGAGCAGCTGTAGACACAATTGTCTCCACTGTAGAACGAGGTATGTTATCCATGATCAAACCAGATTCACTGTTCATATTTTCAGATTCTAAACGACCTCTGACAGAACGCGTTAAAACCATATCCACTAAAAAAATTTAATAAAAAAACCAAGCTTCCAAAATTTTAACAAAAAAAAACACTTTCCAAAAGTTGAACCCGTTTATTCCGGTTTTGGCTCAAAAACAAAAAGTAAAATAAAAAAAATAAAAAATTGTAATTGACACTGTAAGGTGTGAAAGAAAAAAAAAAAAATTTTAAATTTATGATTGCAATATAAAAACAATAATAAATAATAAAAAACCTAATTGATAATATCAAAACGTCTCAGGTCACAATAGGTTTTTCAGGTGATGGTAATGATAAACGAAGTAAACTGTAAACTCTCAAGGTAAGTTTGAAATCGATTAAAACATTCGGTGCAGAAAAATTTTAATTGTACTTTTTCTTTTCCTTTTCAGGTGAATAAATATATTTACATATACCAAATTTTTTTTGTACACTGGTGCAAAAAAAAAATAAAAAAACAAAACATATTTAGCCTCATGAGAACCACGAACGAAGTTTGTTGCGAGCTACTAGGTCCTTGCCCTAAAGACAATCACTACCTAGGACTAATCACTACAATCCCGCTCGAAGCGGTCCATTGAAAACGAATTTCATGATTCGTTTGGCGGTATATACAAAAAAACGAAACTAAATTTTGGCTATTGAAAGAAAAAAAACTTTGATGAGAACCCTGATTTATGCTTTAACCGTAGCAATGAAATTTGGAAGCCTATCCAGCCACTAACAAATCAGCCTACACTAAAACAGAAACCGAGGATTTAAATTTACATAAAAATAACGACTTTTGCCGTTGCTACGCGAAAGAAGCTCTATAGCCCTATCTTTCGGGATCTACAGTCAAACGTAAGTTACCTTCATATAAAAAACTATTGCTATGAACTCTAATTTAAAATTTCCCTATTCTAAACAGGTTACATCGCCCATAAACCAATGTCACAACGCGTTGAGGACTCTCAGATGACTCAAACGGGACCTACATCAGTCTCAGGCAAAGGATCTGCCTAGACGAAAACTAACAGCTTTGTTCACTTTCGGGCCCCACGTTGGGCGCCATTTTTGTAGCAGTAGCAGCTGGTGTTTTATAAAGAAACACAAAAGAAAACCATACGGTCAGGTGTGGCCAGATTGTTGGCGGCGCTGGCATGCTGGCGTAAGTCCGGCTAGGGCTCGCCGTATTGGGGTGGTTCTTGCCAACCAATCAGGCACTTGGCTACTACAAAAAAAATCATGCCAGCCAATTTGGAATAAAACAAAAAAACAAAAGGAAAATAAAAGGAGCCCGAAAGTGAACGTAGACAAAAAAAACGAATCTATTGCAACTATTAATTCATTTTGCACCGTGTACTCACCTGTAGCACCTCTTACCTAGGAGTTGAGTTGGCTGGTGTTATGCCAACTTCTGCCCTCCCACCTGAAATCCATTCGGACTTCACCGTGATGACCTGGAAAAGAAATGTGATCATCCCAAAATCTACTGTTTACTTTACCATCACCCTCCTATTGTGTTCACCCCAATGAGTTTAACTGCTCATTATTTTTAAAGAAAACGCATTAAAATTTCATTTCAAAATTCATTGTACAATAAAAATTCTAAGTTTATTTAAAAATTATTTAGCTTCAACGCATTATTTAAAAGAAAACAATAAAAAAACAGTTTTTAATAATAATAAAAAAAAAGGGAATTATTTAACACAAACTGACTATTGCGATTTTTTGTCTTAAATTTTTTTTAAAAAGGAAAAACAATAATTTTCAAAATAAAAAAAAAATTATTTAATATTTATTTTTCCTAGTTTCTCTCCCCCAGAATAAGCTGGATGACAGGAGCTGCCGTCGGTCCGTAACGTGTCCTAATTAAATATTGCGGTACGAGGTGAGTATGGTCTCATTTCAATAAAAAAAAACAATACATATATAAGTTTTTATCTTTCTTCTAGGATAAGGAAAACAACTATTACCTCCTGGGCAACTACCCTACGACTTACAGGCCTGAGCTCAACCCTATTTCTACGCGCACCTGGGCAAATACGCCACTAGGGACTGACTGGGAAGGTAAAAAAAAATGAAGTCTGTTTCCCCTATTTTCCAAACTAATATATATATATATTTTATATATTTTGTCCGTTTAGTTGTCCGTCGTATTAGTCCGGGTCAAAACAAATGGCAGGATACCTGAACCCTGGTAGGGATGGTTTGTAGCTGCGAAATTCCTGTCCCACGATGGATGTGGCGGCGATGAGGTGGTGGCTGTTATTTATATTTTTAGTTTTAAGTTCACTTTTTAAAAGTTTTGCCTTTAATCTGTTTTTCTGTTTTATAAATTTTTCAAATTATAGTTTTAAGCTTTCTGATTTCACAAAATGTTTGTTTTACTTTTACAGCTTTTTTTTCTTTCTACTTTAAGATTTTAAATTCTTTTTGCAAGTTTTATGTTTAAGTCACTGAATTGTACATATTTTCATTACAATATTTGATGCTATTTTTTTTGTGGCTCTTTAAAAGTTAAATAAACTTCTTTTTATTGACATGTTGTCTTTTTTTTATGTATTTAAATTTTATTATGACGATTTTTCACTTAAAACTTTTTTTTTTTTTCTTATTAGCCACCACTTACCACATCATTTCTTCCTCAGAAAAAGCAAAAAGAAAAAGGGCCGACATTTTTCCCTTTGGCGACCAAGAAACCTCGGTCGAGCAAAATGTCGTCCAATATAATTTTCCAAGCAAAAACTTTCAGCAATTTAGTTTCTGTTGAGTTTGTTTGCTTGTGTATTTGTTTGTTTACTTTTTTTTTTTCTTGCTACAATTTTACTTTATCTCTTTTATATACCCTACCTTTATCTCTTTCTATCTATTTCGGCGTTACCAACTAACACATTCATTAACCCTCTAAAGGGTCCACACGACAAGTTTATAATTAATATAAGCTTTATATAGATGTAGAGACGGTTTATTGTCATCAGGGTTGTCCGTTTTTTCACCTTCGACGTCAAAATATTCAACTTAAGTCCAGAAATTAAAGAGGTTATTTCGTAACCCTTGCGTTGAAAATTTAGTCATATAAAATCGTTTGAATTTTCAAGGAAGTAGAATAATGCCTTTAACAAAATAACCCCATTAATTTTTTTAAGACTTTTCGTAAAGAAAAAAAGACAAACAGGTAAAAAAAGCCACATTTAGCGAGAAAACACCACTTCTAAGAACCCTGGTTGCTTTTATTTTATTAAACTTAAAATTATTTCAGCTGAAGAAACAAGGTAACACTCTTTGAATTAATTTAGCTTATATAAGGTAGGTACGTTTAACATTATTTAAATATGCAAATTAGTACACAATTCTGTGGATATAAGGAACAAGTGCCTGAGCTGCAAAACAATCGATAGTCGGCCAAATCGATAGTTTCGATAGTTGGCTTTAAAACTATCGATAGTATCGAAAAGTTTCTATGTGCCACTTCTGTGGACACGGTAGTCAATGAAGGTGGTAAAAATTGAAAAAGTTTTAAAACTTCATTTACAGAAAACGTTTTTCATATTTACTATAAATTTCAATGTCATCTATAGTTTATAATTAATATAAGCTTTATATAGATGTAGAGACGGTTTATTGTCATCAGGGTTGTCCGTTTTTTCACCTTCGACGTCAAAATATTCAACTTAAGTCCAGAAATTAAAGAGGTTATTTCGTAACCCTTGCGTTGAAAATTTAGTCATATAAAATCGTTTGAATTTTCAAGGAAGTAGAATAATGCCTTTAACAAAATAACCCCATTAATTTTTTTAAGACTTTTCGTAAAGAAAAAAAGACAAACAGGTAAAAAAAGCCACATTTAGCGAGAAAACACCACTTCTAAGAACCCTGGTTGCTTTTATTTTATTAAACTTAAAATTATTTCAGCTGAAGAAACAAGGTAACACTCTTTGAATTAATTTAGCTTATATAAGGTAGGTACGTTTAACATTATTTAAATATGCAAATTAGTACACAATTCTGTGGATATAAGGAACAAGTGCCTGAATCTATATTTTAAGTTTTAAAGGTGATTTTTGAAAATTTACTCCTATTCTAATATAATCTTCACTTATCTGCGGTTAAATGTTTTTTTTATAGTTTTTGTTTCTAAATATTCCTTATGTCACAGATCGGAAGTAAACCTAAGTTTTTAATCCAAATATCATAACACATTGAAAAAAGATATGTATGTACACAAGGATTAATGTATCTATAACTTCCTGAAAAGTCGTACAACATGATTGAAACTTAACCTGTGTGTAATTTTGATTGTGAAGATCTCAAGGGTGGCATTATTTCTAGTTGTTGCTGCATGTGTACCAGAGAATGACAACAAGTACCCAATAACGCTTTTCGTTATTGTGTATACACATATTAATATCACAAATAATAAGAACAGCTATGGTTGTGCGTTGCAAAAAGTATGGTTATAACTTATACTTATGCACGGCAATATCTTTACGCAAGCACATTCAGTAGACAAAAATACATGAATATTATGCAGATGTTGTTCAATACCCATGAGTGTGTTTTGGTTATCTGCCATACACATAAAATATCCATATTTAAAAAAATACCTTCAGTATTTTTGGCACTTCTCTGTAAAAATAAAAAAAAAATTTTAACAAAAATATGCTTTGATCACTAGGCAGGCATAGGACTATGTATGTAGATATTATTTAAGATATATATAATAAATTTGACCTTAAAATCAGCCGTACCTATGTAAAACTACACATAAGCTATACATTTTTATAAAAAAAAATAGGACCACAAGGGCTGGGAAGGGGCAATTTCTGCTCTCCGAAGCTATCTGACAGATTTTAATGAAATTTTAAACATTTATAGATTCATATTTATATAGACATTTAAGCTATGTATTTTTAAAACAAAAGTAGGATAACAATAGGAGATAGGGGGCAATTTATGGCTCTCCAAAACTATCCAACAGATCTTAATAAAATTTAAAATATAGATAGATCCATAAGCTACGTATTTTTTAAAAAATATGACTAAAAGGGAGATAGGGGGAAATTTCTGCCTCCCCGAAACTATTTAATAGATTTTAATAAAATTTAAAACTTTGCAGTTATACCTTGTTCACACGGACAACAATATTCGTGTTTCGCTCTCTCATTCCTGTTTCGCGCCCCAAACATGATTGAAACGACTTGTTTCCACATACAAAATTTTGAGAGAGAAACAGGTCGTTTCATTTTGAAACAGGCTGCGAAACTGGATAACTGTGTTATCATCTCCAATTTTGATAACAGTTATCGTTAGTTTATCTGAACTACCTCTCAAAAAAAAATCAAAACAAAGAAAAAAAACAAAATAAAAATTGATGTTTAATAAAATAAAGTGATAATAATAACATAGAGCAATTCCATATGAAAACGATCAAAATTGGCAAATTTTTGGACGACCCCTCTCCGATTTTAAAATAAATAGTCTCAATCGATTGCCCAGCAAAAAATAATGTACCTACATATTTTTTTTTTTTTATAGTGACTGGTTTAGTGGTGGTGTACACCACTGTCATGTGACAAAATTGAAGAATTCTTCATAAGGGACCTCATTGAAAGTTGTTTTTAAAAAAAACTACTAAAGCGATCGCAACGATTTTTTCCTAATTTTTCTTAGAAATTTACCTTTAAATTTTCCCATGAAAATTAAATTTTCCGATTTTCCACAGAAGCTCCTAAATTTTCCGGCTAATTTTTTTTTTGGATTCCTCATAATTTTTGCTTTAAGAATCAGCAATAAAAAAATGGGCCCCGACTCCTTGTTTGGACAGGAGAAGAGCATTTAAGAGACCACCTCGTTAAAAATACATTTTAAAAATTATTTTACAGTTAAAAATACATTTATGAAGAAAAAATCTTTCTTATTTTGCTGCTTATACTTAATTACAATATTTATTAAAAATTTCAATTGTCTTGGCATCATTATAAAATTAAAGTAACTTTAAATTTAGCACGTCGGCAGACGAAGAGTACCGCTTTACATTAATTGACATATCAGAAATATTTGGTATGAAGCAATGAAACTTTTGCGTTCCAGTTATAGTTTTGACATTATTATATCTGTTTTTAATTCGTCGCTCCATGGCATCGTGTTCTTTTTGAGTGCATAAAACTGTTTTAATTTCCTTGCTTTGAATCCACGAAAACAAATGTTGTACATTTAAGATCTGGTCAGTATATGGCCTTTGCAAACTTGCCTTAGTCGCATGGGCCCTTACCGTGGAACGTCGCGAAAAAGTGCCACTCGACCTTGCAGTTTTGTTCTTCTTCAATTATGCAAAGATTGTAAAAATTTTTTTTATTCTTGTACTGAGAAGCCGCGCCGTCTGAGAAAAACGTTACTTTGTCGATTGCATCGAATTTTGATCTTAAGAATTCAAACAGTTTCATTTGAAATAAATAAACGGACACATAATTATGAGCTAAACTCTCCGCGACAACAACAAGGCTTACGGTCTGTAGTTCGTTATCTTCGTTATCTTCGTTTTTGAAATAAATGCAAAAAGGATGCACCGTACACTGGTCGTTTGCCCAGTGATAAGCCTGAATTTCATCCTGAACGAGAAAAGTGTAATTCTCGGCAAAGTCGCTTATCACAATGAATTAATTTTGGGCTAATTTCTCCTTACTTTCCTTTAGAAATTTCGATTGCATCTCGGAAATGAAATGGTGCGCCTTCAGTTCATTCAACTTGAATCCGAATTCTTCGATGAATTCCGGAATCTGCTTTACCACGGTCTCAAGGGAACATCTGCCGCTGCTAATTATCCACTGTTTGAAATGCACCTCCTGAATTAACAGCTGTTCAAACTTTTCTGCCAAATATTGCTCTAGCTCGTCAATCTTCGGACAATTGTCGCATTTGGACAGATGACAATTTTCCGTGGGGTATGCGCACAACGACTTCGACAGGAGGTCCCTATATGATTCAATTTCACCGTGAAATACTTTCAATTTCTTGCATGGAAAGAAAATTAATTTGATGTTTTGATGAAACATGCAAACGCAGACTGAATGCGTTCCGTGCCTGTCTAATGCCAGCACGCATTCTTTTGGTCGTAGGATGGCAAACTTAGAAAATCCCACTTTTTCTGCTGGGTATTTCTCATTGAACTGATGGTATGCTTCGGATAGATTACATAATAATAATCTGCGCTGCTTGTGTACTTTTTCTCCATCTTCACGTGTGATAACATAGTCACGTGTACCTGGGCAGGCGCGGCTGTTGTCATCATTGTAGTAAAAATCTTGAATCAATTTCACCGTTGCTTCGCTGAGGGTCCTTGAGCCAAATTTCTTGGTGGGAGTCGCCAATATGCCCTTCTGTCGAACTAATTCTTTGCTTCTTCTCGCGATGTAAAAAGATGTTTGAAACTGTTCAGAAATCTTGCGTATAGACCATGATTGAGGCAGCACAGATAAAATGAGATATTTCTCCGGAAAAGTGTTTACTTTAAATTGTCTTTACAGCTTCACTCTTTACTTTACAAAAAAAAAAACACTTTAACACTTTCACGTTTAGTATTCAACTGAAATTTGAATCAGAGTGTGTGAAGTATTTATATTTATTTTTTGGTAAAAAATAGGTAAAAAAAAAAAATAAGCGATATCTGCTTTTCTTTAATAGGAAAATTTTTTAAAGAGGGACTTAATTGGTTACTGCCAATAAGCCGACCACAGGTCATAAAATGTTTTGCAAATTTTTTAAATTAAAGGTAATAAATATTTCGCCATATTTATGGAAAATCCGTGTTTTATGACTTGTTTCTGCACGTGTCATTTTAGGCGAAATATTTATTACCTGGTAATGTAAAAAATTTACAAAACATTTTATGACCTGTAGCCTCAGTCGGGTTTGGTGTGCCATTACATTTTTAATAAATATTGTAATTAAGTATAAGCAGCAAAATAAGAAAGATTTTTTCTTCATAAATGTATTTTTAACTTAAATGCTCTTCTCCTGTCCCATTTTTTTATTGCTGATTCTTAAAGCAAAAATTATGAGGAATCCAAAAAAAAAAAATTAGCCGGAAAATTTAGGAGCTTCTGTGGAAAATCGGAAAATTTAATTTTCATTGGAAAATTTAAAGGTAAATTTCTAAATTTCTATTTTTCAATTAAAGCCTGATTCAATACCTTTCCAACGAGCTATCACTCGTTGCGATCGCTTTAGTAGTTTTTTTTAAAAACAACTTTCAATGAGGTCCCTTATGAAGAATTCTTCAATTTTGTCACATGACAGTGGTGTACACCACCACTAAGCCAGTCACTATAAAAAAAATGTAGGTTCATTATTTTTTGCTGGGCAATCGATTGAGACTATTTATTTTAAAATCGGAGAGGGGTCGTCCAAAAGGTGATCGCTTTCATATGGAATTGCTCCATAATATTTAATATTAATAAAAGTATTAAATAATAAATTTTTAAGTTTTATTTACTTTTTTTTATCCATTTTAAAAAGAATCACACTAACAACACAAACAAAATGTCAAAATCAAACAACAACAAATCGAATGAAGATCAGAGAACTGCAACAATACATAATACTTGCGAGCGAACTCGCTTTTACTGATATGGTTGGCTCGTTGGCTCGTTCATCATACAAAGCGAGCTTCATGCATAAAAATATTAAACAATAACTTTTTACTTGTACATGTGTTAACTACATAAAATAGTAAGAGCCCAGAAAAATGTATGAACAATATCACAACCACGCAAAGCTAAGTTTCGTGTTTTTTCTATTTTCATATTCGGTAATTTTTTTGTATTTTACTTACACGGCTAAATAAAAGAGAGTAAATTAGTTGATTTATCAGAAGTACGAATGCTATTGCCGAATGTTGAAATAATATATTTAAGAAACAATACAAAACAGAACTCATATAAATTTCATTGCGTTTGCTAAAGGCTCGTATGTTGAAAACACAATTTCTTACGAGCCTGGCGAGCACATACAAAAACAATAGGCAGTATTAACCACACCGCAACTCGTTTTAAGGCGAGTATAATCAATCATAAAAACGGGTGCTCGTTGCAGTTCTCTGATGAACAGCATGTTTGGCAATCTAGTTTCAGAGAGCGAAACCAGTGGTTTCTATCGTCGTATGAACATAGCATTAATACCATGTTCACACGGACAGCAATATTCGTGTTTCGCTCTCTTATTCCTGTTTCGCGCCCCAAACATGATTGAAACGACTTGTTTTCCCATACAAAATTTTGAGAGCGAAACAGGTCGTTTCATTTTGAAACAGGCTGCGAAACAGGAAAAATGTACTATCATCTCCAATTTTGATAACAGTTATCGTTAGTTTATCTGAACTAGCTCTCAAAAAATATAAAAAACAAAGAAAAAATAAAAATTGATTTTTAATAAAATAAAGTGATAATTATAATACCTTAATATTAATAAATATATTAAATAATATATTCTTAAGTTTTATTTACGTTTTTATCTATTTAAAAAAAATCACACTAACAACACAAAAAAAAATGTCAAAATGAAACAGGAATAAATCGTATGAACAGCATGTTTGGCAATGTAGTTTCAAAGAGCGAAACCAGTGGTTTCTATCGTCGTATGAACATTGCATAACATTTTCCGATAGTATCGATAGTGATAAAATCTATCGATAGTCCGCCAAAAATAAAACTATCGATAGTACTTTCGATTGTTTTGCAGCTCTAGTCAATCACGTACTTTTTCCCCATTGAATGTACGTTTCGAAAGGCGAATTTATTTATATTCGCCATAATATCTTACAACGATTAACAAAATATTTCAAATAGATCAATTTTGAAACAGTTATTAATAATAAGAATTATAGATTTGACATAAAATTTACAAAAAAGAGAAAAAAGTTTTTATAATATTTCAGATATACATATGTATATATGTAAAATAGAAATTATTTACATAAAATGCATTTCGCATATCGCCCAACGGAAATTCCCATCGACAAAATGATTAAGAAATCGCCACATTTGATAGTCCTGTCAATAACAGCTAAAAGCGGAAAACAATTTTGAATTTTCGTTATTTATAACAGGCATATAAAAACATACCTATTCAATTCATAGGTTAGGTTAGGTTTAGAAGGGTTATGTGCCAAAGGGCACACTTCCACTCGGAGACCAGTACGGTCCATTGTGAATCCCTTCAACATATACAAAAATAAATAAGGAAAATAGAAAAAGAGAAAGGTTAAGAAAAGAAGTATGAGGTGGATAGAGTCCAGAAAATAAGAAAGATAGTAGGTACTACGAAGATCAAATTCCCTCTCTATTCTCCGCTCAACAGAAGCAGCCGCACTATTTCCCTGACAAACTCCAGTAGATCAGCCGGATTAAATCCAGCGATGCTCCCCAGTTCGTCGTAAAATCTATCTCCAAGCCACTTCTGTCTGAGACCCTGCATCCTAGGACAATGGCACAATACATGTTCGATCGTCTCCAGCTCCTCCGAATCCTCGCACAATCTGCAGAAGTCCGGTATGGTGTTGTCCCAGCTGCCCGTAAAAGCACCAACGGGACAGTGACCCGTCAAGAACCCTTAAGCGTTCTAAGACCACCCCTGTCCAATCCCAGTAGAACCCTGGTTGCAGTGTCCAGGTACCCAACACAGCCTTACGTTGAATGCCCCCATGAGTTCCCTAAGAGCATTCCTACACTGAGCGACCAGGCACGATCGCACCGTATAATTCGTCAATGCCCTAAGTGCCGCCTGACTATGGACGTAAATTGTCACCACTGAATGACCTTTTTACCTCAGTGTCCGCGATATATACACCGGCACCAGTGCCGGTTTCCATCTTGGATCCATTCGTAAATACTGCTCATCCCTCAAACAGTCCATTGGACCCACGCCAGATTTCCCTATCCGGGAACTCCACTGGTGGTGTTACACCGAAGTCCAGGGTCATAGTTCTATGATCAGAAATTCCCTCGAATATAATAACCTGATCAAGCAGACCCACTTCGTACAAAATCCTCGATGTGTAAATCCAGTTTACCATATCCGGTCTCAGACCCCAGTTCTTACCGATGGATTTCCTACATGTGTAGTAGGCATTGAGTCCCCTTCTCATCCTCTCCTGAGTATTTCTCTTTCAAGATAGCTTGCAGTCCAGAAAGTTACCCAGATACTTTGCGCCGTCCGATAGGGGAAGCTCGACGCCATCTAACACTGGCCCCCTAAATCCCTCTATCCTGTACCTTGTGGTAAATAGTACCAGTTCCGTCTTCACAGGGATAACACACAGCCCCCTGCCCCTTGCCCATGCCGAGAGTTCGCCTAGCATCACCTGCATAATTTCCCCGATCGTGGACAGAAATTTTCCCCTGACCAGCAGAATTATGTCGTCTGCATAGGCAACAACTTTCCTACCCATGGAATCAAATGACTTGAGAATCCCGTTGACCGCAAGCAACCACAGTAGAGGCGATAGAACCCCCCTTGTGGTGTCCCCCTGGAAACCCTCCTCCTTATCACATGATCCCCCAGGCTCGAGTTTATGATCCTACTGCTAAGCATGCAGACTATCCACTCTACCAGAAAGTCCTTACCTCCCAACTCCTTCAACGAATCCCTAATCGCCTCAATTCTAATATTATTAAAGGCTCCTTCTACGTCAAGAAACGCGGCGAGAGTATATGTATATTTCTTATGCCTCAGACCGTGCTCAATACAACCCACCGCCTCATGTAGCGCACTCTCAACCGATTTACCCTTCAGGTAAGCATGTTGAGCGTTGCTAATAAGGCGGGTTTCAATATTATTCCTGATATAGAAATCTATTAGTCTCTCAAGAGTCTTCAACAAGAATGAAGACAGACTAATAGGTCTAAATTCCCCCGGTTTCGAGTGGCTCGCTTTACCAGCCTTGGGTATAAAAATCACCCTAACCTCTCGACACCCCCTCGGGAGATACCTCCTACTGAGGCATCTCCTGAATAAATTTACCAGCAGAAATTATGCTTCGTCCGGGATGTTGCAAAGCATGGCCGGGAAAATGCCATCCGGACCCGGTGACTTATATGGGTCGAAAGTATTGACCGCACACGCCAGATATCTCCCTTGTGACCATTTCCTCGACGCAAACGAAAGTATGATCCGATGTCATGGACATAGCGTCCCACTGACCGTCTTCCATACCTCCGGTTTCCCTACACCCTGGTAAGTGCGTCTAAATTTATTAACTTTCAATATACTGAATTTTGTATGGAAATTTTACGGCTTTAACTCTTGTAAAATAAAAATATTTTTTTTACGAAAAAAGTCTCAAATAAATAAAAACTTAATTAAGTTTCTCGTCATTTTTTAATGTGTAAGAGAGTTACATATCTTGTAATAACCTTAGTATTACAATTCAGCTAAAAATAAATTTTAATGATTTTCTCAATTAATAAAAGGCATTTTAAATTTGGTTATACATATTTTTTTACATTTTTGGTTTTAAAAATTGTATTGGTTGTGGCAGCACTGCCTGTGTTTTTGAAAAATAATTGAAAATAACGGCACACAGTGGCTGAAAATCGTTTTTCATCGGCCAAAAATCTGTAACTTTTGAACCGATAGAGATAATTTTGCAATTTTTCTTGAACTTTTTTACAGTGTTAATTTTGTTAAAATCGGTTCAGTAGTTGTTGAGAAAATTAAGGTCAAAGTTGAACTTTTGATGTTTTTTAGCATTTAGTATGAAAATGCTAATGATTGAGATTGAGAATTATGGTATTTTTTATTGGGATGTTTTTCAGCCCACTGTTTTAAGAACTTTCTAATCTACATAACTGCCAAATATCATTAATATATCTTTGTTCATGTCAGGTTTATAGAATGTCAAACCTTAATATACATACTTGCATGTGCCCGTGCAAAAATTGGTTTTTTTTGTTGTTTTCTTACGAAGACAGTAGAATGAAGCAGTTTGTTTTTTATTTTTACCCACTTACAACTACAATTCGAGTCGGAAAGAACCCAACCAATTGTAGGGGATCCACCCGATTAAAAAACTAGAAAAATTGTTATAAAATCAAGCCAAAAAATCCGTTTTATCCGAATATCTCCAAAAGCAAAGGAGATAACCCAACCATTTAAGCATATTTTTTGTAACTCAGCTTAAGTTTAATTTTTTTTTTTGCAATCCATAAATATATTTTTGGTGAATTTTTTAAAAGTTTGAATTTCCGAGGTTACCAATTTTAGAGGTCCGCAAGTCATTCTCCCGACCCTCCATGGACCCGTGTTCTTCCAATTCAACACAAAAGCTACCCGGCCATGTCAGTTTAAAATTTCATTCAAATATGTTCAGCCGTTCATAAGAGGCAAAATTATTTTTCTAAACAAAACGCTCGTAAACCATTGTGTTATACTTCAGTCATATGTGCAGCTTAAATAAAAAGAGCAAAAAAAATGTTGCGAGTAATTTCATTAAAATGAAAAAAGTGTTCAACAGACAGTTCCAAACAGTTGCACAAGTAGATATGGGGTTAAAAATGACACTTTCAGCTTTCTGATGGTACTAAAATCTCTTTGGCCCCTTTTTGACTCTAACAAGTTCTACTCCTCTAAAATTCGCATTTAACTAAAATATAGAACCTGGGGAAACATTTAATAACACATCAGGTGTAAATGATACAGTGATGTAATGATCCATTTCTTAAAGACTACTATCTCATTAATATAACAAACAAATTTCGAGCAATTATTGATACCAGTTTGCGAGAAATCATAATTTAGTTCTGATCAAATTTACAAAAATTAATTTTTTTCTAAAACAAAATAAAATATTTGTTTCCAGCAGCATGCCACAGCCACAATTACCAATATTTTAATCTAGTTTTTTGGATACCTTAGTCCTAATATGTTTGCTATCGAATGGCATTAAAATTTTTGAAATCGGCGAAGACAAGAACTTGGACTTTTGGCCGATGAAATTAAATTTTCAGCCACAGTGCGGCATCGTACAAAAAGTAACTTATTGTGTTCCATCAGTATCCACTAGTTTCTGCTTTTGCGAAACAAATATACATATGTAAATAGAGATGATACTCGCTTTCGCTTTTTTATCAACTTACATCATATACCTTGCTTACATCCACTCTTTTATACAAATCATAAACTTATATCAGAAACACACGACCACTCATCCATACGCATACACTTTAGAAAACCACAGAAACTTGTACAAACAGATATATCTGTGCAGGTCTTTAGTTGACACTTAGGTCACAGAATACCACTTAGGTTTTTAAAAGCGTTTAAGCAAAATGTTGATTAAGTTAATCAAAGCCGTTCACAGTACATTTGATATGATTTGGGATGACAGATGATTAAGAAAAAAACACAACAAACAAATTTATATTTCTTTAAAGTATAAAAAATGGTTAAAAATACTTTTATAAAGTTATCAAAAGATAATTTTAAGCATATTAATGATGAAGTGGTGAAAATTTATGAATTACTAGCGGAGCCGGCGAACTTCGCCTCGCCCCAATTTTAAATGGCAAAATGACACCTATCAGATTGCGCAAAGTCTAAGTCAACGTATAACGCCATCTGTCGGATTTTGGCTAAGAACTTTCTATTTCCGTAAAAACCTAAGTTTGACCATGGCGATCATTTGTCAC
Organism: Pollenia labialis; assembly: GCA_949318255.1. NCBI lineage: Eukaryota > Metazoa > Arthropoda > Insecta > Diptera > Polleniidae > Pollenia > Pollenia labialis. Next base: position 23,718,053 of record OX439142.1, on the reverse strand, counting down.
CAAATACGCAAAAGTTCCTATCTAACATTTTGTAAATTTCACATCAGAAGCAAAAACTATTCAAAATGTTAAATTAATAAATCTCCCTAAACTGTTTATTATTAAATTTGCTTTTATTTTTCTTGTAAAATCTTCCAGTTATTTTGACAATTGACAATATTGCATATTATGCGAACTGTCAGTTAGGCCTTTTAGCGTTTACCATAGTATCGTTTGTATATATGGCCTTTTGTTTTCTTAATAATAAAATCGCAAATTTTAGTCGAAGATTCCAAAATTTTTTTGTTGACATTTGTGTTGATGCAATATATCAAAATCAATGAAAACGTTGATTTTTAATTTTTCGTTAGTTAGGGTCTATTGCATTTCAGGTAACGATTTACTTATTTTTGGGAAAGATATATTCGGCCATGTTCTGACAATCGCACGATTATTAGTTTTCTTTTTTTAATTCTTCCTTTTTAAAGCACTCACTCAAGAATAATAACATAAGCTTATAAAGTACCTTTTACACACTTAACAAAAATGGTAATCTTAATTTGGACCCTTTACACTGTATAAGAGTAAATGATGAAACAGAACTGGGGCTGAACGATGTTTTTCATACAGTTTGACATAAAATTAAGCCAGAGAATGCGGTCGAGAAATAAAATCAATTTTATTTTGAGGACGTTTTTTCTAATGCTCTCACATATAGACACTTATTCTCTTAACAATACTACCATACTTTCATTCATTTTCATACATTTTATAAACAAAGAAAAATAGAAACAAAAGAAAACAAAAGAAATGAGAGAGAATTTGAAGTTACGGCCGACGTTTTAATTATGGGCTTAAGAATTTTTGCTTGAAGTTGAAGACTCAATTCTGTTTCATCATTTAGATAAAAGTTTTGCTACTTTTTACATATTTTATGTACGAAACAGAGAAAAATAAGCGTACATAATAAAGGAAGGGAAAATTATATTTAAAATGTATAAAATCTCCAAAAAAAACCCCCCGATTTTTTTTATCCCCGAAAAACAAACCTTGCACTTATTGAACCATGGTGATGAACTGAACAAAAAATGTTCGCTTAAAAATGTTACTAACTTTATGCCTCGTGAAGCCGGAGTGTTGCCATAAGAAAAAATAATGAAAGCAAGTGTCAAAATTAAAAAAAAAAATATATTTAAACAATACACAATTTTTTTGCCTGCATAAAACTTACTTTTATATAAAAATATATATTTTGTAATCAAAAGTGTATTATTTTTATAATTTTTATTTGTTTAAAGATATGTATAAATTAAGTAAGACTTAACTCTACAGTAGATTGAATAATAATTTTCATATCTCTTAAACAATAGGCAAATGATCATACTAAAAAGATTTTATCCACTTTTGTTTTGTGTTCTTGTTTTTTACTTCATATCTTTGTTGTTCACATTTCTCTCGACGTCTCCTCACATTTTCAGTAAATCGAGTGCCATAAAGCAAGATGTAAAAGTCAGTTTAGGGAATATTTGCAAATTTTTAATTTTTTTTTGTTGCAAGTGATTAAATTTATAAAAAAGACAAAACTTGAAAATAATTTTTCATAAAATGTAATAGCGGTTCCAGTTGGAAAATGTTTTCCGAGTAGTTAAATATGTATGTTTTAGTCTTGTGGCAATTAATATTCTGGTACTTGATACACAAACACAGCGTTTTATTTGAGTTAGAAAGGACATTTTTGTGTAACGCCCTTGTGAATTTGTAATTGAAAAATACGCAAACAACAAAATTCTCAAAAAATCCATAACAAATAAGATATTAAAATACTATTGTGTAAAAAATTTCTAATTCGATAAACCGCAAAATAAAATGGATCAATTTTCACATGATCTAACAGTGGCCTTGGAAGAAACTTCCTTACTAGATCGTGCACGCGTCAGTCGTTGGGGTCAACAAAGAAGACGTACGCGGTCAACTGGCAATTTACGTAAGTAAGATCTTATTTTGCTGATAATAAACTGGAAAGTAATTTTTTTGTTATTAAAATGTGTGACTAAGGCAAATGTTATAATTTTTATATTTTCTTATTGCTAGCTTGTGCACCTCAGCCCACAGAGGATTCTAGCAGTCCAACTGATATAGCTCATGGAACTTCACAAAGTGCGCTCCATCCTACTAATACCAACAATAAAGATGGACTCGATACTCAAAACATTCATTTGCCGAGTGACTCGGATGATAAAGATGAAGCGGGCGCGCCACGTTTGCCCTGCAAGGCTTTAAATCAAACGCCGGCACGTCTAATGGGTACATTAGAGTCAGATTCCTTAAATGAGAATTTTAGCCCAGCCAGGTATTTAAACATAAAGTTTAGTTCGAACATATTTTTGCCATTCTAATGTTTAAATTTTAGCCCCCTTTGTCATAAAAAATAAAACAGGATTATAAAAGATTTATAAAACAAATTTTCTTAGAAAATCCCTTAGTTATAAAACTAAATAAGCTTATAAAAGGTGTATTAAACAAATTTTCTTAAAAAATCCCTAAGTTATAAAAAATAAAATAGGTTAATAAGAGGTTTATTAAACAAATTTTCAAAGAAAATCCCGTTTATAAACCTGCTTTGTTTTTTATAACTAAAGCAGCCCATACACGTTTCAATTCAATTGTCAACTGAGTCGGTTGTTGTCCAAATCAAAGTTTGTATGGCTCTGTCAATTGATTAGTTTGACAGTTGTCGAGTTGGTTGAAGAAAAATCAAAAGATTTTGATTTTTTCAAGTTCACTACTAACGCCCGTATTTATAAAATTTTTTAAATTTAATAAAGGTTTACAAAACAAATTTTGTATGCAAATTTGCCTTAATAAACGTTTGTTAAATTTAATAATCGTTTATAAATACGGGGGTAAGTCTTTCAATTCGATTGTACTGTGTGTGCTCGAGTCTCTCGATCAGCTGTCAAAATTAATGTTTGTATTTTATTTTTTTAAATTTTAAAATTAATTTTAAATCTTTCAATTCAGCATTTTTTTATTTTTCGAATTTATTCTATGAGCTAAATTTCAGTTATGTATTTTATAAAGCTTTTTTGTAATAGTCATATTCCTTAAATTTTTCAGAAATGACTTTATACACTATCAGACTATTTTATTTATTATTTATTTATTTATTTATTTATTGGTTTAATCTTATGAATAAATTCTAAGACTAAAAAAGTTAAAGGAGCACTAGCTGCCAAGGCTATCAGCTCGAAAAAATACTTGTATTGTTTACAAGGATATATTTATATTGGGTTTTTTGTTTAAATTCTTAGTTTAGTTTGTTTTATGTAGATATAGATATTGTTAATGTTTGAAATGGAGGGGTCTTGTAGAAGGCTGAAAGCTGGTTCATTACTAAAGTGTGTTCTTCTAAGGCTGCTTAATGTTGGGCACTCGCTGAGAACGTGTTTGATGGAGAGGTTGTTATTACAATTAGGACAGGTTGGTGTAGTAGTTTTTTTAATCCTGTATTCGTGAGAAAAGATTGTATGCCCAAGGCGAAGTCTAGAAAAGATTCTTATTTTGTTCTTATCAATTGATGTTGGATAGGTAGGAGGTTTGTAGTTTGGATTAATGTTGTGATAGTGGTGATGGTGTACCTGATTGTTTTTGACTTTAATTCTAACGTAGTTTGTTATATGGCGACGAATGTCAATTTTTTCAAAAGTTGCATCTAGTAAAACTGGGGCGTAGGCAGCGTGTTTTGCTGCAATATCGGCTTTTTCATTACCTGCTATGCCTATATGACTAGGTATCCAGTATATTCGGATTTTATCCTCGTTGCCAATGAGGGCATCTCTAATTTTTATTACTGTGTTCCATTTGTTGTTAAAAGGATTAGATATCGCTTTAAGGACGGAGAGGCTGTCGGTAAAGATAATAGTTTTCTTTTTATCACTAATTGCCAATCGAACGGCTCGATAAATGGCGCATGATTCAGCTGTAAAGATCGATGATTGTTGGTTTAAAGTGTTGAGAATAAGGGGACTGCCCAAGTCGTCTACCGCAGCGTAGGCTGGAAGGTTATATTGTGATTTAGTCCCATCTGTGTATATAAAGCGCCAGCAGCTGTTCTTTAAGGATAATTTTTTTCGGCAAAAAGGCTTAAAAATTGGCTTTTAGATGTTTCGTTCTTTTTAAGCTTTGATAGAGAAAGATCTACGGATATTTTGTTGAAATTCCACGGTGGTTTGTTAATAGTCTTTTTATAGGTTGTTAACGGGATATTCATTTCCAAAGCAAGCTCTAATGATTTTTCTATTGCAGATTGAATGCGCCTTTTTCTTTTGGCTTTCATAAATGACTATTTTATTGTATTTTCTTGTTACATTTTACAATAAAATAGTCTGATAGTGTATAAAGTCATTTCTGAAAAATTGAAGGAATATGACTATTACAAAAAAGCTTTATAAAATATATAACTGAAATTTAGCTCATAGAATAAATTCGAAAAATAAAAAAAATGTTGAATATAATATAAAGTAACCTTCAGAAGGAAATAATTCCCAGTTTCTTTCAATTCAGTTTATAAAGTGTGTGGTCACGCATCAATTCAGTTGGAAGACTCAGTTGACAATTGAATTGAAACGTGAATGCGGCGCATAAAGCCGTTGATATTTAGGTGTATGTAAAGAAACACTCAATTTACATGAGGGTTTTTACGACGTAATGTTTTCCTTGATTTCCTTTTAAAGCAACTTCTAAAAACCATTTGCGTTTATACGAGGGTTCTTGGTTACATTTCTAGTTTTATTTACAGTAGGGCCTTGATTATTCGTAACTCGATTAACCGGTCGCATCAATTAACCCGCATTACCTCTGTTATCCGAAATTAAAAACAAATTATTCTTTTTTTTCGTTTAATTTGAGCAATCAAAAAAATTCAAGTAAACACAGATAATTTCCCAACGTAATAGAAACATGTTCTGCAAAAATGACTTTTCCTCATATGTATTTAAATACCTTCTATATATAAATCGGCTAAGGCAAAACAGTTAATAACACTTTTCTCCTCTGTTTGCCCAACGACTAGAACAAAAAATACACCATTTGAAAGGTAATTACTGCAAGAAGTGCACAATATATATTTTATTAAAATCTGTTCAATATTTTCAGAGTTATAAGCGTTCAAATTTGATACTAACACATATGCAAAACAAATAAATAAAAATTTGGTTTTTTCCAGCCCAGCTAGCATTTTTTGAAATTTTTAATCACATTCGAGTCTTTGGACTCTTGAGCACGATTTAAATAGCAGAATATGCGCTATTTTCTGATCATAAATGATACTTTTGTCGGGAGAAAATGGTGCCTTATCATTCTTTGCATCGATTACTGTAATTTTTTTTCTGAATATAGTGCTTATAGATACTTTATTACGTTGTGTATATAAAAACCCTTTTTACAAATTTGACTTCTTCATTTAATTTTTTTACATTTTGTTGTACAAATATCACGACACGTCAAAATGGAATTGCCCATATACAGCGTTGTAGGGGTATAGAATTATTGTAAACACGGTATTAGGAAATAAAGGTTTAATTCTTGTATATACAGTGTTGTAGCGGTATAGTTTTATGGTAAATACGACTTTAAAAAACTAAAGTCGTATATTTGTATTTAGGGTGTTGTACCGGTGTTGAATCTTTTTAAAAGCGGTATTAAAAAACTAAGGCTGTAATTTTGTATCTACAGGGTTGTGATGGTACCATATTTTTGGTAGAGTCATAATTTTGTATTTACAGGGTTGTGGCGGTACATAATTTTTAGTAGAGTCGTAATTTCTGCCTGGGTATCTTTGGATTTTATCAAAACAAATTCATTTTTGTAAAAATTAATGTACTAGTTAAAGCGATTATATGAAAAAGTTCATATTAATTTCCTGAAAATAAAAAGATGTTCATATACCATTATGAAAGCTACTTTTGTATTAGTATTGAGTCGGTTACGACGATCAGTCTTAATAAGTTTTAGTTGGCTAAAAATTCTCTCCACACATGCATTCGAAAATGGAATTACAAAAGTTATGGACTAGGACTTAACAACATTTTTTAAATAAAACACTTTTGCGCAATACTTACCGGTCATGTCACTGTTAAACCAAAGTTTAATATTTCATTTCTGTACATTTTGCGTACAGATTCAAAAGATACGAAAAATGTCAGGATTATACATACATGGTGACGACGTTGTTATAAATTTGTATCGTATGTGTCCAAATAGGATATAATTGAAATTTAAAAATATCGGTTCACAAATGTCTGAGATATGAGTGAAAAACACGGCTCCAATTTTTACCCATAAATCTATAATTTACCTATTCTTATAACTATTAACTTTACTTTTTCTTTTTCACCTGAAATATACGTAGTAGAATACTTGTTAGTTGAAATCGAAAATGGCATAAAACTGTCTATATAAGCTAAGAATATCAAATATGTATATAAATTTGTTGTTGCTTTCTACAGAAATTCATATTGTCATTTAAATTTTCAATGCCACAAAATATGAAGTGTTTGAAATTTAAAAATTCGATATGAATTTTTATAGAAAGCTACAATAAAGTTATAAAATATTGTCGATTTTGTTTTTGCTTTCGTCACTTTTTAGAAAAAACAGCAAATCGGCACGTTTTCGGAGCAAAACTCGTTGAAATGAAAATAAATCGTCAAATCTGGCAGCCCTGTTTTTATAATATTTATTTCTTTTGTTGACGTTTCGCTTTCATTTGACATTTAATTCTGGAAATATTCCAGTTAAAACTGAATCTGTTTTGTCATGATCCAATTAGTAGGTCTGCTTGAAATGCCTGCTGATTTTTTTCAGAGTTGTGTTTTTTACGTGCAATTGTTTTTGTAGCAATTGCTTTTGACATTTATACCATTTTTTACACTAACAATTGCTTTTGTTCTTGACATCTTTATCATTTTTCACACAAACAAAATGCGTGTTGTTTTTTCTATTGTTGGATTGTTGTAATTGCGCGCAGACCTACTAGTTGGGCCATGTGTTTTGTCTGTTTTCGCATTTAAATACAAAAACACTTTTTTCTCGCAAATCGAGAAACGATGGAATTTTTTGTTTCACACTACATGTTGAAAATTTTACGATGCGAGAAATACAGAAACGAGCTACAGAAGTCATCAAAAGATACGAAAAATGTATTTTTCATATCCTAATGGCAACACTGCTTAGGTGTAATTCAGGTGTAATTTGAACCTCAGATACCCAAGTAAAATCAGAATTCGATATCAGTGATGACATGTATTTCTTTTTAAATATTATTGATAAATAATGCACAGTCTTCTGAGCCAAAGTCTCGGTGTCACTTTAAGAAAAGTCTTCAATCATTTAATATATATTCAAAAGTTCGATAATGAATGTCGCAAGATGGTAATTTAGAACCTTAAGTCTATTGAAAAAAGTTATTCAAACTAAAAACAAGACTGGAGGAGGAAAAGTTTCCAATATTCCAACATAATTATTTTTATTTTTTTCTGGAAACTCTCAAATACTTTAGTTTAAAGAATATTTAACACCCTTAAAAGTTGTAAAAAAAATTACGAAAGGGACAGTTGTATAAAACCCTGCAGGCAGTTTGTTTACTATACAAGCTATAAACGGTAATTTTTTTAAAACCTAGAAACTTAAAATGGTAGATAACAAAAAAAATTATTTAAATTGCAGAGTGTATTACCAATAGAAACTGATTTAAAACAAATGAAATGCATTGCAGACGTCCAATTTTGTTCCTCTTTTTCGAGCAATGTTAACCTCCAAGACGTCAATTGTTGCTGGTTTATTAGCACAAACCAATGACATCACAGCCTTACGGAAAACAATCAAGAGGTGGCACATCGTACGGCCTGGAAGTCTAATTGATAGTTTATTTTCTTAAAATCAACACATCGCCTTTATTTGTAAAAAATAAGTCGCGTCATTTGAATCATTGTCGCTTATAAGTTGCGAAAATCGATGGCTGATTTTTAAAGTCAACGTGGATAAATTGGTGGCGTTGATTAAGCATGAATCTATTCATGATGATGTGGCTATGCAAAAAGTGAGAGCAGTATGACAGTTTGTTTGATAGCTAACTTTTCGTAAGCTTTATCGGGCTTAAAAAACACCCATTATAAAGGAATGGCAATGAGCATTTTTAACCTTAGCTAGATATCGTCGCTGTTTTACTAACTGATCTAAATGAAATTTTTTGAAAATTGAGTTAAGTATTAATAATAAAAATATTTGTCTTTCTCTATTTAACACATAGCAAAAGATGTTTTACTACATGACAAATAATGCATAAACCCAATTTCATTTATTTTGGCTAGTAAATGACAACATTTAACACAACAAAATTTTTTAATGTTAGTTAGCTTTAATTTATGTTTTATTGATTGTTGTTAAGTTTTTAATGTTAGTTTTGTTAATTTATTTCAAAGTAGGTGACCCGACAGACGTTGTCCTATCCAAATTAAAAAAAATGTTTGCGTTCGATTTTAAGAATCCGCTAAAAAAGGAAAAAAAGTATTTTTAAATTAAAATGCTGGGCTATTCTATTCTAGACAACATTTAACATCAATTTTCAAATCACACTATTTGATACTTTTTTGATGCCAATTTAAAGTAAAATATCTATATTTTATAATAATATGATTTTTATAGACGTAAGCTTGAATATAAATTTGTTGTGCACTTCGAAGCATTAAGATTCATAGATTTGGCGCGAACCGAAAATGCATTGCATGTTGCACCCGTCATGGCTTAAAGAGCAAATTTCTTATTGGATTATATTTCTCTACGATGGTTGATTTGATAATCATCGTCTGATATCTCATCTTTCACAATAAAAAAGAATAATACAAAAAAAGTTTAAAAATTAACAGAGTTTTGTGTTTATGTGGTATGATCTTATGAAAGTGGGCCGATTTGGCCCTGCTGTTCATATACATATGTTTGATTTACATTTGATTTGAAATACATATGTATGTATTTATATATGTACGCTGTGAATCTTATAGTATTCTATTTACATTTTAGTTGATAAGATCAATATTCAGGTAAACAGTAAAAAAAGTAAAACGTATTTAATTGCTTTGCTAGGATATCATAATTTTGTTCATTGCAATGCTTTGTAATACACGACATTTTTTGTTTTGTCGTCTGGCGCATAAACAAATAATGCTAATGGACTTCCGAGGCGGGAACAGGCGACATATAATTGACCATGCGAGAAGCATGGATTCTCAAGGTAATTTCCGCAAACACGCAATGACTGCCCTTGAGTTTTGGTTGATTGTCGTTGCATATGCGAGCCTTACTGAACACTGCAAGCGTTAAAATTGAATGCCATGTCGGTTGGAATCATTGGGATCCGAGGTGTCAAAACATTTCCTCCCTTGTACTTTCCTTTAAGCATTGTTGCTTCGATGACGTTATCCATCAGTTTTTTTTAACGTAAGTCGGGTGTCATTACAAAGACATGGTTGGTTTATATTTCGTAACATTATGACTACCGATCCAACTTTTAGTTGGAGATTCTTAGGCGGTAATCCGGGTAATTCCAGGGAGTTTAAAAATTCGATTGGATAGTTGACGACATCGTTCTGAGAAGTAACAGAATCTACCGATTTGTAAGTCTTCAATTCGCCAGCGATTTCACTTTGAATCTTAAAATTCAGTTCGTCGACATCAACGTTTTTCGCAGCTAATATAGCATGTTCGCTCAACCAATCATGATTTCTGTAATTTTGTGCAATGTTTGGAAACACCTTTCGGATGAGTTCGGACTGTGATTCAGTCAACTGACAGAAATTAAAATATCCACCGGGATTTTTGCCTTTTCCTATGTCCAGCAATTGTTTGGAAAATATGTCTTGAGATTGATTGTTCTGCAGCTCGACCCGCATGTTCAGAGTCAATTTGAGCTTCCTAACGTGTTTCCACAAAGCAGACGACGGGCGTTGTTCGTGGTATCACTGGCAGTGTTCACCGAAAATCACCTGCCAACAAATCACCGTACCTCCAAATCGGCTTTGATTGTTTCGTAAATTTTGCAACGTTTTGTCTAATGCCTCCAAAGATTTTTTATGCGCTATTGTACTTTTTCCATCGCACTGTTCTTAGATATGTTGCATGTTCGATTTTCATTGGTTTGCATATTTAATGGCAGCTTTCAGTTCTTATATTCAAAGATAGTAATTTAGCTATTTTCCCGTGAAATTTAGAGATTTTCAGATGCGTAAGGCGGAAATATAGCGATTTTTGCTCAACAAAGAACAAACTGTACTACTTAGTAATTGTTTTGTACAGATATGCAAATATTAAAACCCCTTAAAAACTCCCTAAATATAAATTTATACTCCCTAAATATTCCTCCTAAGAATTTGTACACCCTAAATGAAATAAAACGCCCTAAATCTGGGGGGAACCCTTAACCTGGCAACTCTGGTCGACTTCTTCAGCAGACAACTTTTTTAATTGCTATTCTATTAGAGGGAGTTTACACGGTGTCTATTCAGACATTTCTGACAAACACGTCTGTTTTGTTTGTAGGCGATCGGGGTAGAGAAGAAAGAGGGGTTGCCAAACAAACACGAGTTTTCATGTTTGTCAATATGAATTTTCATGTTTTTAATTTGTATGTATATGTGTATTAGACTATTATACATGAAAACAGACATGTTTGGAAAGACATCGTGAAAAGACAAGATGTTTTTGGTAGCATGTTCAAAAGAGAATGTCAAAAACAGACACATCACGTGTAAACTCCCTCTAAGTACTGGGGAAGTAACGATACGCCTTTTTGCCGTTACGATACTGGTACTCAAAAAAGAATTATCGGCGATTACGACAACTTAAGTAAGTAATTTTTTTAATACAAAATAACAGCAAAAAAAATCAAAAAACATTTGATTCCGTGCGGAAAGTGCGATCTGTTTCGCACTTTGCTAAAGCAAATGACAGATTCATTAAACTTAACAAAAAGTTTCCTTAAGTTCAATATGGTTAGAACATATGATTTACATGTATTCGTGCAGTTGTTTAAGCCATCTTAAACATATTATAGTTGGGCCTTAAGAAATAAAGTATTCGTTGATGTTATTTTTTCTTCGTTTTGAAGATGGACTCTCTGGTGAGACAGAAATCATTTAAAAACTTGAGTATTTCCGCGCCACTTCCTTCATGTTTGGGTATAACATGTCATTCCGCCGGTAAACAAGCGGTTCTGCAACTATAGAAATATTAGAAGCTCTAAGGTATCTCAATTCATCTTTAATGCCATTTATTTAAAATAAACAGACAACTCTTAAAACGAACAAATACAAAAAAGATTTTGCAATGAGAGAATATTTCACTACTATGCACAGTGGAATATTACATCTAAAGCGTCACATCCGTTTACAATATTAGGTGCGTATGACTACTTTTACAGTAAAATGCAGTAAATGAGAAAATTTAAAAATTTACTCTCACAAAAAGCTGTTGCCCAAAAAAAGTACGCGAACGCAAAATTTGTAAAAATTTGTAAAATAAAGGCAACAGCTGATGGCAAATAATTGAAGTGTTGAAAAATGAAACACTTTTGACTATTTAATGCTAGAAACATAACTGGGACGAACGACGAATTATTCGCATCGAATATGCGTCACCAGAAATAGAGCACATTGGTGTATATGAAAGTACACACGATCATTGCGTAGACCGAAATTCGTCGTGCGTAACGAACTCTGCGATAGGTTTATTTCTATTTCTTACGCAGACGAATAAATTGGAAAAGGGACAGCGCAGCATGATACCAAAGGTAAGATTTATTAAAAATCGTGAAATCTGTAAAGAATCAGAGGCACAAATCGCTGCTATTGCGAACTTGGTGAAAGTTCGTGAAAAAATTGCAAACTCTTAAACACTAAAATTTATTTGAAATCGCTAAATGAGTGAAAAAAACAAAACGTCGGTAAATAACAACAAAAAAAATTTGTAAAAATGTCAAAAAGTTGCGAAAATTTCTAATATTTCAAAAAAGCCATAAAATTTATTAAAAGTCCTTAAAACTATAAGGAATGACAAAAATTCGGTTAAAATTGCTAAATTAGCGGAAAATCGCGAAAATTTGCTAACAGCGGCATGATATCAAAGTCTACTATTTATTATTAATCGTTAAAGCTGAAAGAATCAGAAAACTTACAGGAACAAATCGCGAACATGGCTGAAATTCGCGAAAAATTGAAAATTTGCAATAAACCTAAAAACTAGTAAATTAAAAAGAAATTTTAATAAAACTTATTGCTAGTTAAAAAAGATGAAAATGGATGCAGTAAAATAATTAAGAATCTAGCCGTCTAAGGTGTTAATTTTTAAAAATTAAAACAAAAAATTCAAGTCACATTAATACCTGGAATTCACGCACTTATTGTGTCTCATTTGACGAACTTACGTAACCATTTCTTGCCGACAAATTCGTCGTATTATGCGAAGTTTGTCGTTCGTCCCAGTTGTGTTTCGAGCATAACTCGTTTTCTTATCGGTACTCGATTAAATATTTTTTTTTATAACACGAACATTTTTGGAAAATACAAACAAATTATTTCATGTAATCTTTCATATTTCTTTTATTTAATTTGATGTTACTAATTTTTGGCAGGTTGATTTATTCAAAGAACATGAATAATTTTTTGCTATTGATTACTTAAGTACCCAAGTACTTCACACTTTTACAACTCTAAGAAATTAACACAACAAAAAAAGCTTCAAATGTTGGTATTTAGCCAAATAAATGCTTCGCAAACAAGTTAAATTAATTAATAATAGCTGCGTTCGAGAACTCAAAAGTTTTTACTATTTTTTACTGAACTTTACTGCATTTTACGAAATTGCGTTCGAGTACACAAAATACAGTAAATGAGAACACAAATTGAGAGCGTAAAGTACAGTTCTTGTCTGAGTATTTACAAATTTTTTCTGCAGACATTTTTGCAGTAAAATTTAGTAAAACAAGAAAACATATGTTCCAAAAGGTAAACAAACAAAAGTAAAAAAATAAAAGCATATAAATTGTGAAACAGTCGTTGCCGGGCAATTGCAGTGATGCCAACTTTTTGAGAGCAAATAGCACTTTCAAATTTTAAAAAAGCACTAAAAAGCACTATTTCGAGCAAAAAAAAGCGTAAAAAAGCACATAGCCATTTTTTCAATTTAATTAAACACGAAACAAGTTGCTTTCGGCTATGACGAATATTATATACCTTCAAAATTTAAAAAAAAGGCGATGGAGTTTATGGGGACCATTTTTTAAGATTAAATAATAAATACATAAATTTACATTTGTATAAAAACATTTTTAATTGTATTATTCTCTTCAATAAAAATAATATTCATCAGCTTTGTTTGAATTGGCTATAAAACCGTTTTAAAGTAATACAGTGCGAGCTCGATTTTTGTAACTCGATAAAAATCTAGCCCTTTTGCAATTACCGAAAATTTGCAATGACCGACCAATGACTTTATATTTATATCGTTTAAATAAATCTGAATTAAAATCGTGCAAAGTTTAATAAAAGAATTGGCGTATGATATTATCCAATTATTTTAACCTATGTACGCTTCAGAATGAAAAACACACATAAGATGTTATATAGAAAATCATGTATGTTTGCATTCTGATACTTAGTCAAACCTTTTTGCAGTAGCACTAGAGGCAGAAGTGCACAACACGCGGTTTTTTGGTGACGAGTGTTGTGCGTTTGAAAATTAAAAGGCATGAAAAATGGCAGGTTACATAACGCTCGTTATAAAAGCATTTTCTGTCAGCTTTTTTTAATATATTTAACACTTTGCTTATACTAAGTTTCAACTTTTTAAAAGTTTTTAAAGTCTTTGCGTTCTTTTGTACAGTTTCCTACTGCATGTTTTTTAACTTTTCTACATGACTCAAAATCGTTGTTTATTTTTCCATTCACAATTCCTAATATTTTCCAAGTCATTTTCTATTTTTGACACAGTGTCTACATCTTTAAAAAAATGTTTATCGCAAACAAATACATCGTTGTTATTACGATTACTAAATATGTTGCCATCGCTAAAAAGTGAAACCTTTTGTAAAATTTCCAAAATGCTAGGAAGCCTAGCTCTAACATCGTAAATAAAGTTTTTGGCAAAACGAATGCCACTTTCCTTTATCTCTTTTTTATCATTTAAAACCTTTACAGGCTTTCTCAAATTTGTAATCCAAATAGCAAAGCTCATCTTAATCCTCTATTCCTATAAACGTATTTTTAAAAAATGGTAGAAAAAAAATTAAAATTGAAAAAGCACTAAATGCACTAACGAAAAATTGAAAAAGCACCAAGTTAGTGCTTTTTCTAGGTTTGGCACTACAGATAAAATTTTGGCGTTTTAAGACATCAAAAAGCACCATAAATAGTGCCAAAAGCACTAAGTTGGCATCGCTGGGCAATTGCCGTGTTAGCATCGTGTTTTTTCTTGGCGCTTATATTTTTTTTGTGTTTTAATTGGATTACGAATACATACATACGTTTTGGAAAGGAATTAATTTGAATTTCTGTATATTCATTTGTGTTATTTTCTTCTGGAAAGTAATTCTACTATTTACTGGAATCTGGACATTTGATTTTCTTTCTTTGGTTGGGTTTGAAAAAAAAACAAAAATGAACGGGACTGACCCTCCCAACCACAACAGGTTCAGCATACTTGGAACATCTTCTGCCTCTAAATCTGCCCTCAAAAAAAGCAAAAGGTTAAGAATAGACGACTTCGTTCCTCTACCTGAGGTTACCAGAAATGAAGACTATATACCTCGCTATTTAGTTGCAACCGCTCTTCCAGTTTCTGACTCCAGTGAACCTAAGCCTCTATCGTCGTTTAACGTTTTTCAAATTGAAAAAGGCCTTAATTTTATTTCAAAAGAATACCTTGATGTTACTGAAATGCGTAGTGGTGATTTGATGATCAAAGCATCTAATATGAAAGCAGCTCAAAAATTCCTTAAAGCTAAATATATCGACTCTGTACCAGTTAAAATTGAAATGCATAAAACACTCAACTCTGTCCAAGGTAGAATTTTTTCCAGAAAATTAATTAATATACCTGAGAGTGAAATTATTCAGGCCTTAGAAGAACAAAAGGTAATTGAAATTCGCAAAATAACTAAAAAAGAGGGAAATAATTTCATTCCTACTGGGGCAGCTGTAGTAACTTTTGATCTGATAAATAGACCAGCTTATTTGAAAATAGGTTGGGAAAGAGTTCGGGTGGATGAATACATCTCTAACCCAATGGGGTGTATCAACTGCCAGAAACTGGGCCACACGAAAAATAGATGCAAGAATATAGAGCTATGTAGGGAGTGTTGTCATCCTCCTCCTCATGATCAATGCAAGCGTAAATATTGTATTAACTGCGACACAGAATCACACACATCCTACTACCCATTGTGTCCATCTTTTATTAAGCATAAGTCAGTTAACAAAATAAAGGCCGAAAGAAGATGCACCGTAAGAGAGGCTTGGAAGGTCTTCAATGAAAATCCAACCTTACACACAATCAAACCATTTGTTAAAAATTCAGTTACTTTTTCAGACATTGTGCGTAACAACAGCATTCAAAAAAATAATGATTCAAGGTTATTAGATGAAAAAACAACAAATAATTCTTCAGAAACAGCATTAAATGTAAAGCAACACGTGGGTAACAACAACAAGCCAATCGTTAACAACACAATTAACAACAACGTCATCAAAAATTTAAGTAAAACATTAAATGAAGCTCAACCAATAACCTTGGTCAATGACAAAGTTATAACAGAGAATTTAAATTCCAGCAACATTAACAACAACAACAACAATATCAACAAAGACTTTTTTACACAAAACACCACATGTATGGGAAATTCCAGTTTTGATAATGGAATTCCAATAAACCCTAATAAAGGCTGTTTGGTTGAAGAAATGAATATTGATTTAACCGAAGAATCACAATTTTCAGAACACGTTTCAAATACCTCGTATAATGATTCCGATTTATCTCCCTGTAGCAGCTTGTATAATAAATTTCCAAATTTAAATGTTTTAATAACACCTACAACTCTTAAGAATACTTTACCACATACAAATAAAAAATCAGGAGAGTAATTTTTAGTTTTATTGGTCATCATGGATTTTGGTTTAAAAATATCTATTCTTCAGTGGAACATTCAGGGTTATTGTACCCACAAATACGCATTGGAAAATCTAGTGGCAAAACACAAACCTAACATCATTGCTCTTCAAGAAACCCATATAATAGACAGAAACAGAACTTTTTTACATCTTCCAGGATATAGATCATTTCATCATAACAAATGTTTTGATTATGCTAAATCTGGAATAGCTTTTCTCGTTCGGAACAACATCCACGTATCAGAACATACTAAGTCTGCAGGAGAACTTTTATATCAAACCATAACAATTGAAGGTAATAGAAGTTTAAATATTACCAACATTTATAAAGAATGTGACATTGTTTTAAACGATTCACTAGTAAATAATATAAACAGGTATAACAATGAACTTCACATAGTTCTTGGAGATTTTAATTCCCAGAATATTTTTTGGGGATCTCAAACAACATCTCTGAGTGGTGCCATTTGGAAAGATTTTGCCAATGATTATGGTTTGATAGTTTTGAATGATGGTTCACCCACTCTTCTAAATACAAGAAACTAACACTGTTCACTTACCATCCCGCTCAACTAATGTTTCAAAAAACTAATTAACAACTGCGATAATCAATTAAACATCATATATCAAAATGTAAATGGTATTAAATCTAAAATATCTAACCTGTATATCGATAGTTTTGATCTAAACCATCAAATACTTGTATTTTCTGAAACTTGGCTCAATAGCAATATTTTGGATTCTGAAATACTCTGCAATAAATATTTAATTTTTAGACGTGACAGAGTCACAAATACTACTGGTGGTGGAGTTTTGATTGCTGTAGCTAAATGTTTGGAAACCGTCAAAGTTGATAACATTCCCATAGACAATATTGAATTTATTGCAGTCAAAATAAAATTAAACTGCAAAAATATTTTAGTAACGTGTTCTTATATCCCTCCGAATTCGGAACAGATAACATATCTACAACATTTAACTGCATTAAAATCCGTTCTTTCTTCGATTAACCCTGAAGATTTGGTCCTCGTCTTTGGTGATTTTAATTTACCGTTTTTGTCTTGGAAATTTTTAACTGATTCGTTATGTTATTCTCCAACTAATATAAACAATTTTATCGAAGAATTCTTAAACAACATATCGGACTTATGTCTTTTTCAAATAAATGGTGTATTAAATGATTCTAAAAATCTGCTTGATTTGGTATTTGTAAATGAACCTAAAGACTGTACTTTGACTCGTCACCATCCTATTACCAGGCCTGAAGATCGTCATCATCCAACTATTGAAGTCAACTGTTATTATCCATTTTCTGTGAAAACAAATAAAAAATTCAATAATGTAAAAACTTACTGTTTTAAGAAGACTAACTACAGCGATTTAAATTTCTTTTTATCTAATACAAACTGGCTTGAAATTTTGTCATTATCCAGTAGTACTCCGGCAGCAATCGATGTAACTCTTAATTCGTTTTATAATACTTTGTTTCATTATATCGATGATTGTGTACCTAAATACGCAGTTGTTAATAAATCTGGCCCTCCATGGAATTCAAGTTCTCTATCGAGATTAAAGAATATAAAAAATAAATTTTATAAGAAGTATAAACAAACTGGACGACTGATTGATTACTCCAAATATTCTTTATACCGTGCTAAATACAATTTACTCAACCATAACCTTTATACAAATTATTTAAATACGATGAAATTGAACCTAAAACGCGATCCGAAAACATTTTATAAATTTGTTAACTCGAAAAGAAAATCCGTCGGATTTCCATCTTCGATGAAATACCTCACCACCGAGTCTTCTGATCATATAGAAACAAGTAATATGTTTGCGGATTTTTTTGCTTCAACCTACTCTATTGAGGAATATGATACATTGAAAAGCTATCCGTTTTATATCCCTGAACAACAACCAATTTCATTTCCATTCGTCACTACTGCCAATATGACAACATTATTATTAAAACTAAAATCATCGTTTTATAGTGGACCTGATGGTATTCCTAGCTGCCTTCTTATAAATTGTGCGCATAATTTATCTATACCTTTAACAATTTTATTCAATATGTCCATAAAGCATGGCTACTTCCCGAAATTATGGAAAAAATCTTTTATTATTCCACTATTTAAATCAGGGAATAAATCGAACATAGTGAACTACAGAGGTATTGCCAAATTAAGTGTCATTCCCAAACTTTTTGAACAATATCTTACTGAATATTTAAGTAAACAAGTCTCTTCCATACTTACACCTTTCCAACATGGTTTTCGTAAAGGATGTTCAACTACGACTAATTTATTAGAATTGACAACAATAATTAATAATGGCTTTAAAAACGGATGCTATACCGATGTTATATACACTGATTTTAGTAAGGCTTTTGACAGAGTTAACCATAAACTTCTATTGCATAAGCTGTATTTAATGGGATTTACGAATTGCTGTTTGAATTGGTTAAAATCTTATCTTTTACGTCGTGAACAGCGTGTGTGTTTTAATAATACATTATCTAAACATATTATAGTCAACTCTGGTGTTCCACAAGGTAGTCATCTCGGACCAATACTTTTCTTATTATATATCAACGATCTACCTACCACAATAAAATTTTCCAATATACTTATGTATGCTGACGATGTAAAAATTTTTTCAAGTTGTGCTGACTCCATTGTTCAACCCTACTTACAACAGGATTTAAATTTATTCTTCAACTGGTGCCAAATAAACTTATTGGATATAAATTTAAAAAAATGCAAACATATACGTTTTTCCAGAAAAACTAGACCTATTGGCTGCTATTTTATTGGTGATCACAAATTGGAAGTTGTTAATGCTTTCTTGGATCTCGGTGTATTATTTGACACTAAGTTATCTTTTTTAGAACATATTAACATGTGTACTAATAAAGCTCGTGGTGTATTTGGATTTATTAAACGTTGGTCAAAGGAATTCTCTGACAGATCTATAACAAAACAGTTGTATATAGCACTTGTCAGACCTATAATCGAATATGGCTCAATAATTTGGGATCCATATTACAACGTTCATAGTGATCGCATTGAGTCTGTCCAAAAACAATTTCTGCTATTCATATTACGGAGCACTTACCCAAATCCATCTATATATCTTCCTCCATATAGAACCAGGTTATTGGAGATTCATTTACCAACTTTAAAAAGCCGCCGAACAATGCTGAATGTCATATTTGTTATCAATCTAATTAAAGGCAATATTTGCTCGGAGTTCCTGTTAAACAGTTTATTTTTTAATGTTCCCCAACGCCCTACACGTTATTACCAGCCGTTATCAATTGAATACTTTCAACAAAATTATGCAAATGCTGACCCTTTTCGTCGAATATGTGTAAACTTTAATGATCTGTACAGTATTATTGATATGAATTTGAATATTAATACTATCAAACTGAATTTAATTTTATATTTAAATAGATGATGTTAAATTTTGTAATTTTTGTCTGAAAGGAGGTAATCCATAGACTAAATAAATAAATAAATAAATAAACACACTTACATCAGTAGATGTATCAATGGCAAGTGCGGACATAGCGCCTTTTTTAAATTGGATGACCGTATACTCTCCAGAAGTTGCTGACCATATCCCTATATTAATAAATAATAACAAAACAAGCTATAATCGGCGCTTTCAGCCAAAATTTTTGGTAAATAGAGCTAATTGGTCCACTTTTTCAACAAAAGTTTCTCATTTTATGGTAGAATTTCCCGAATCCGTTAACATCAATAAGGAATCTGCACAAATAAGGAACATAATTAGAAAAGCTGCTAATGAATCTATTCCGCAGAGCAAAAAGAGAAATGATAGCAATTCACCTGTTTGGTTCAACTCGTATATAGCAAAATTAGTCAAGAATAAACAATTAGCCTGGAATCTTTTTGTTAGAAATAGAAGTCAAACTAATGCAATAAGTTACAGAAGAGCCACTGCAATTGTTAAAAGAGAATGTTAGATTGCTAAACGCCTTACGTGGAATAATTTTGTAAATTCTTTGAATCCTACTTTGGATACTCGTACTTTATGGATGAGGGCTAAAAGCATCAGAATGGAGAAGGTGAGCGTTTTTCCAGCAATAATTGATAATGGTACATTATTGGAGAACCCAGTTGCAATTGCTAACAGATTTTCTCAATTTTGGTGTTCAATTGCAAATGATGGAGTATTTAGTTCAGAAATAATTACTAAAAAATATTCCTACATAAATCCCTACGATGAGAATAATTCTGATGTTAACGAATTTATTAGTGAAGACTTTTCTATGACAGAACTTCAGGATGTGTTTGGTAAGGTAAAATGAACAACACCATCGATTGATCGCATTTCTTACTGTATGGTTCAACAATCTCCAATTTCTTTTAAAAGAAGACTACTAAGACTGTTCAACAACATCTTATGTTCGGGTATTTATCCACATAATTGGAAGCTTTCACTTCTTGCTCCTATTCCAAAACCTGGAAAAAATCCAAATGAGCTTGAAGGATATCGGCCTATATCCTTGATTTCAGTTCTGTCCAAAATACTTGAAAAATTGATAGCATCTAGATTTTGGAAATTTTCTATTGGCAGAATTTCTAGAATTCAACATGCCTTTCTTCCCAGACGCGGTGTTCATTCATTATGTCATCATCTTGAAAATACATTAAAGAAAAATGTATCCAAAGGGAAGCATAATGTGGTGTTGTCAGCGGATATTGAGAAAGCTTTTGATCGTGTTGTCTCTATTTTTGTTCTAGATGAACTTCGAAAATGGGGTGTACCTTTTCCTATGATTAGGCTACTTTTTTCTTTCCTGGCTAATCGTACGATTATAGTAAAGATTGATGGACATTTTTCTGAATCGCATCCGTTAGACAACGGCATTCCACAGGGATCCCCATTGTCTGTTGTTTTGTTTTCAGCTTATATAAATTCTTTGGCCGGTCTAATTCAAGATGTTCCGGGCTTTGATTTTGTTGGAATTTATGCAGATAACATCTTTGCTATCTCCTCAGGACCACCGGATAATGTTTATTCTAAGTTATTGCGGATGAATGAAGTATTACAAGTTTGGGCTTCTCATAGAGGAGCTGTTATTCCAACAAATAAATTTGAACTTCTGCATATTTGCAGAAGAAGGAATTGTCTAAACCCTAATATCAATTTCGGAAATGTTGAAAAATCTTGTATTAATCGAATGAAAATTCTGGGTATTATTTTTACAAAGAATTTACTATGGAATGAACACGTCAAAATGATTATTGGAAAATTGCGTAAAATTAATAACATCATGAAAATGATTTGTTCTAAGGGGAAAGGCCCACATATTGAAACTGCCATTGATATTTCTAAAGCACTGTGTTATGGTCTAGTTCAACATGGTATCACAATCTACGGCTGGACATCTAAAAATAATGTGAACAAAATTAATACTGCCTTAAATGATTGTTTCAGAACTGCCACTGGACTTTTAAGAACAACACCAATCATATCTTTAAGAGTTGAATCCAGAGTATTCGATTTCACTACTTTACTAAATAAGAGATCGGTTGGCTTAGCGTGCCGATCAATAACGGACACCAGGGAAGCGCTCCATGAGTTATTTTGGAAGATCCTTAACTCCAAACCTAAGAAGAGCTCCTGTGCAATAAGAAGAATAATATTTTTGTTAAAAGAATATGATATACCTCTTCCAATGCAACCAAAGGAGTGTTTTGCTGGTCGCAATTATGTTACGATCGACTTTAGTCTTGCATCTTATAACAAAAATAGTACTTGCCCTGAACTTTTCAAATCTTTGATTGCCAATATAATACATACATTTTCTGCTGAACTCCAACTATATACAGATGGTTCTTTCCAGAATGGTTCAACATCATACTCTGTGGTAGAATACTATGACAGATCAAACTGGTTCACAGTTAAGCAATGTCTACTTCCAGTTTATTCTGGTATATTTTCTGCTGAACTTGCTGCTATTGAGACAGCAATTTTTTATGCAGCTCAAAAAGATTTGAAAACGATTATTTTTACAGATTGTCTTAGTGCTGTCAAAAGCATTTTTTATAATAAAAATGGAATTTTTGACATTTTCCTAAGAAATCCTGATGTTCAACTTCCTATTCTAATTCTATGGATACCTTCGCATATTGGCATAACTGGAAATGAGCTTGCGGATAGTGCAGCTAAAGAAGCAATAAAACGACCGATTATAATTGAGGTACCTTGTAATCGTCATTTACTGAGTAACATTTTTAGGGAAATGGACAAATATAAAAAACAACAGGAATGGGAAAACTCTAGTTGCTTTCTTAGACAACATAATTTATCTTATCAAAGACCCAGATATCATAGGAGTTTCACCAGAATGCAATGCATATTTCTTGCACGCCTTAGAGTTGGGAAGGCTTTATTTAACTCTCAACATTATTATAATCACACTGATCCTCTCATGTAATATATTTTTGCGCGCAATATGGTCTAGTTACCCTGCGCCTTTTCTTTTTTGTATTTTATAAATTTATTTATAAAGTATTATTTTTTAAATAAATAAATAAATTGTGAAAAAATAGTTAAATAAAAGAAAAGTTTAAATAAAAATTAAACCAAAACAAAAAGTGAATAACTATTAATAAATTAATCTTGTTTGTGAAGCGTTTATTTGGCTAAATACAAACTTTTTAAATTTTTTTTGTTAAGTTAATTTTTTAGAGTTGTAAAATTGTGAAGTACTTGGGGACTGAAGTAATCAATAGCAAACAAATTATTGATATTCTGTTAAATAATTTAATCCGCTACAAATTAGTAAAATCAAATAAAATTAAAAACAAACAAATATGAAAGATTAAATAAAATAGTTTGTTTGTATTTTCAAAAAATGTTCGTGTTATAAAAAGTTTTTAATCTAGTACCGATAAGAAAACGAGTTAAGTTTTCAAAAGTGTAAACATTTTTCAACACTTCAATTATTTGCCATCAGCTGTTGCCTTTATTTTACGAATTTTTACAAATTTTGCGTTCGCGTACTTTTTTGCACAACAGCTTTTTGTGAGAGCAAATTTTTCAGTTTACTCATTTACTGCATTTTACTGCAAAAGTACTCAAACGCACCTATTTATTCACATTTTGTTTTTGTTTAATTTTTTTTTCAACTTTTCTTTTATTTAACAATTTTTTCACAATTTGTAAGCATTTTGTTTGTTACTTTTTGTGTTTGGCTGTGAAATTTGTTTATAAAATTTAATTAGGACATTCTGTAAGAAAAAAATAATAAAAATGGATTCTGTGGCAGTGTGGTTCACGGTGGTGGTTTGCCACAAAGAATTTGCCGACTGACGTACATTTGATGTTTTCAAATGGCCTCTTGCCAATTGGCTGTGCTTATTCATAAATTCTATCATTATTTCAAATTGACGCGGTTTGGTGGTCTTAATGCTTGCTTCCCTAACTTAAATAATAAATATATGATGAATAAATAAATAAAATATTATCTTTCACTTACATGTTTGTACTTTGCGAATGCTATTTTGTTGTCGAATAAATTTTGCGAATTTGACATGTGTTTGACATTTGTTTTCGCAATGTAGAATACCGACTTGCCACTTTTTCGCATTTGAAATGCGATTAAAAAAAAACTTTGCGAAAATCGCAAAACAGAATAGCAATTGTTCGCATTTATGTATTTTCGCATCGCATTGATTTTCGCATCGCAATTCAGAATAAGCCTCCAGTAAAGTTCAGTAAAAAATAGTAAAAATTGTTGTGTTCTCGAACGCAGCTATTATTGAGTTTGTTATTCGCCATATTATTTCTGTTTTGTGCTATTGTATTCAATATTTGGCACAATGGTGTCAATTAAAATATGACGCAACATAACCTAAAAAAACACAAATTTAAGATATTTTAACTTTTTTAAATGGCAAGAGCAGTTGAAACCAGTACACACAACTAAATAAAATTTCGTAATATTTTGTTGCAGATTCTTCAAACCAAATGCGCGCCGGAAGCGCAAATTAAAACGCATAACAATGGACTATGAAATGAGCACTGGCGAACAGCCACAATGCGATTTGTTGGAATCTTCAATGATACCAAGCTGTTTATCACTCGGTGCTAGTGGCAGTAGAAACATTGATGGTGACATTACAAATGGACCACATACGTCTTCAGCATGCACGGGTATAATGCGCAAACGAGTCCTCAAACCGGATTCAAACTCCCGTTCTCAACTCTTCTTTTGTGGCAAACGAAAGCGTTCGAATCGTGATCGCTATCATGAAATCGATCACTCATCTAGTATGCCCCGCCACAACAATCATCTTGATGAGTATCGTATGCGACCACGTAGTTTTTCATCTACTTCTAAACCTCATAGTGACCGCCTCTTGCCCTTAAATAAAGGCTTATTATCAAAAATTGAACGCATCTCACAGCAACAGAAGACTGAAACTACGACCGCGAGCAGTGCAGCGCTGGAGTTGATGTCATCAACATCAACAGCACAGCAACAAGCTGATGGCACTTCCTCTACCACCCTAGATCAGGACACTGCAACATCATTTTGTAACACCGATGGAGAAACACAAAATTCCACAGGCATGTTTGTACCTTCACCTCCAATGGCAGCCGATGATATGGCCGAAAATATTGAGGAGGCACCCCTGCCCCAGATGAGTCAAGTGCTTACAACAATGACGCAACAACAGCAGGAAAAAAATTTCCGTAATCACCGCAAAAAAAGCAGTGGCCATCATAATCGTCGTCGTCTTTTACAATTTGCGGTCGACCAACATTCTATGGATTGCGAAGAATTAAATGACTTTAGTTCAAGTTCTCTAAGTTCTACCGATTCGGAAGATAACCATGCTGCCAACGATACCGATCGTGAGGGTGATGATGAATTGACCGATTGGCCAGGTAACGAAAGCATATGTGGAGAATTAAAGTATGATAGCAAACGCAAGCTTACAAAACGTAATGCTTTGCCGCAAATAAAATCCGACCCGGAAAGTGTGAATTCTATGTTAATGGCTGAAGATGACACTGTTATGTCCAATACTACAGCCGTTGGCGATATTACCTCCTTAAACTGGCCACCTTCAAGTGCTGCTGAGTTTCGTGATGCTGTCGACTTACCATTTCAATCGTCCGAACCCATAACAATAACCGCTAAAACTGGCTTTTCTTCTATTTGTCGGGGTAATGTAAACATAGCAGCTGATGAGCATTTGATAATGCCATTAAAGCAAATTGAAAGTGAAATGTCAGGTGAAACATCTAATCCATTTCTCTCCTCGCCACCGTGTCAACCGAACGAAGTACGTGAGATACGGGCTGGTTGTCGTCGAGTTAAGGGTGAACGTCCAGGTTTCAGTATTAAAACCTCTGTAAACGAACGTTTAGCTCGCTTTCTTCAAGATCCACGCCAATTGCAAATACGTCTGCCGGACATCGAAATCTACGAACATGAGAGTCTCCTAAATTTGGCCACTTTATATTCATTGCAGATGACACTAGATAATGGTTGTGCAGTGCTTAATAAAACAAGGTAAATAAAACTTTTTTAAACAAATATCTTAAGAGTTACACTAAAGAGCATAATATACATATCATCACCTAAAATGCAAAACAACGTATCATCGAAAAAATCAAAATTGACATTTTGATTGGGTTTTGTTCGTTTTATTAAACTACATGTTCACAAAAAAATGTTTCATCCCTGCGATCAAAAATTGCGACTTTATCAAGTTGTTATTTATATTGTAAAGTTTTTTGCTTCTCCTGTAAACTTAGAAAAAGTGTTGTTACGTTATTTTGTATTTTAGGTGGCGATATGTAAATATTTGCATCCTTTCATTTTCTTTGAATTAAAATAATAGAAAAAGTAAGAAACATATTTAGCTTTTAAAGTTGATCTAATTATTTAAAACATTTTTCATAAGTGCTTTTTCAGTAAAATTTAAAGTCATAAAAGTTTTCGCATATCGACCTATTCCTTCAATAGTTTCCCTACATTTTAGCTTTAGCCAACCTTTGTTCAGTTACGAAGCAGTATATATGTATTTCATCATAGTCTTTTCGGTATAGCTACAGTGAAAATGGGACTACGAGGGGAGGGAAGCGTGTTTGCTACTACTATTTTATTATTCAAAACAGTAATTAAAACAAAACAAGTACAATCTGTCAAGCCCGGCAATATGATATGTACCCTACACCACAGTATTTGAAAACACATTTACGAGAGTGCACCCTATTCGGGACCCATGGAGAATCATGCTTATGTGTCCATATAGGTAGGTAGGTAGGTAGATATGGGCCTATCTATGTTTTTAATTTCATTAAAATCGGTTTGATAGTTTGTGAGAGGCAGAAATTGCCCCATAACTCACCTTATGATCCTATTTTTGAAAAACTGTGTATCATATAGCCATATAAATAGGGATCTATCTATGTTTTAAATTTTATTAAAATAGGTTTGATTGTTCCTGAGAGGCAGAAATTATCGGCGGGACCAGATTGTATCATTCCGGCGATGCTGCAGAATATAGGGAAATCATCACTCCTGTTGGTGGAACTGTTTAGGGTATGTGTGCTGAAGGGGTACATTCTTAGAGGGTTGAGAGAGGTCAGGGTAGTTTTTATACCCAAGGCGGGTAAAACCGGTCACTCTAAACTCAAGGATTTTAGACCAATCAGCTTATCGGTTTTTCTTTTGAAGGCGTTGAAAAGACTGATTGATCTACATCTGATTACGAAGATTGGCGCCGGCATAGTCAGCGGCGCTCAACACGCCTATATTAAGGGTAGATCTGTTGACAGTGCGCTACATTATGGGGTTGGTTATGTGGAGTGGGGATTGCGGGCTGCATTACTGGATACAGAGGGCGCCTTTAACAATTTAAGGATATAGGATATAAGGCAGGTACTGGTTGATCTGAGGGTTCCCTTGTTCTTGGTCGAATGGATAACTATGATGCTCAGCAGCAGAGTTCGGCATGTTCAAGTGATAAGGGGCTGGGGGTTAATCGGGAGAAGACGGAGTTCTACTAGGAGCTACAAGGTGAAGAGTTTAAGGCTACCGGTACTAGGAGGAGCTTAGACTATCTGATAGTGCTAAGTATCTGGGAGTTTTTCTGGACAGCAAGCTGTCATGGGTGGTGGGAGTCATTGAGATTGGTAAGTCGAAGGAACCTTCTGCCTAAGGTTTAGAACGACCCTGGATGTCATTCTACACCTTCTGCCTATTGAGCAGTATGTAATGGGAATGGCGGCCAGGAGCCTTCTTATACTGAGGGAGTTAGGATTGTTGGGGGATGTCACGCAGGGTCACTCACCTGAGCTGGTGGCTATTGCCTGGGAGTGCCTGGCTCCACTGATTATGTGTGGATTTTGGGCGGCTGCCGGAGGTAATAGTGCCTTCTAGGGAGAGCTGGTCGGTTAGGAGCAGATTATTTGGTGGATTTGCTATTTTCTCTGATGGCTCGAAGATGAGCGACACGGGTGCGGGGTTCTACATTAAAGTTTTAGACATCAGAATGACATATAGGCTTCCTGACGGCTGCAGTGTTTTTCAGGCGGAGGTTCTGGGGGTCTTGAAGGCCTTCGAACGGATGAGGGACAACATTGATAGGGGTTCGGAGGTCCCTATATATGTGGACAGCCAGGCGGCTCTTATGGCCGTAAGGGACTGTAATATGAACACCAAGCTGGTTGATGACTGTAGGAGGGGTCTGGAGGGAGTCTTTGGGGAATATGTCGACCCCTTTGCGCGAAATTATATTACATATATGCCAATTTTTTTGAAATTGAGTTTTTGATGCAATCTTGTTCTACATTCAAAGAGACGTCACCTGAAAAATATTGTAGGCGAATTCCACTTCGTTGCTCCAAAACTTGAATGCCTATTTTTATTTTTATATGCAAGCGAACGCAGAGAAAAGTAGAAAAATGGCTGTCCTGTAAAATTTGGTTTTTGTAACATACGATAATTTCGCGCAAAGGGGTCGATGTGTCGAGGTTGTGCTGGGTGCCGGGTCTCTGCGACATAGATGGCAAAAAAAAACATTTTTTTATTTTAAAAACATTTTTATTCAAAAATGGTGACACTTTTGTTTAATGGTAGATGTGACCAATGTAGACGAGTGTTTCACATTTTCTACATCTTTGATGGAAGATGTTAGATGTTGATCAGCTATTAAGAACGCGACAAAAAGGGAATACAAAAGAATTTATACAAACAAAATGCATCCGCGAGTGCATGTACATTGTACAACAACAACAACACTACGAATTGAAACAGTTAAATTTCATAAACAAAGGGATTCACAAACAGTGACGACACATTAATTACCAAATTAAACTCCTCAAGCAATGACAAAATAAAAAATAGTTTTTTATAACAAATTGACCACATATTCAAAACGCACCCCTCGCTATTAATTTGAATACAAGTTTTTGTTTCAATTGCAAACTAAAACAGACATATTAAATATTCTATATATATATGGATATGAGCCCTTTTCGAAATTCAATTTAAAAAAAGGGGTACATAACCTTTCATTCTCACAGTATATAAGTCTATATGTGTACCTCCAAAAACAGCAAAAAACTCAATTTCCAAAATGTTTAACTCTTATAAAAACCTTGTGCTTGGCATTAGAGTTTTTCTTTTCCCGGACTTTTTTTTCCCGGGAAAGCTGGATTTATTTTTCAATTTCACGGAATCCCGGGAATTCCCGCTCGATGCAAAATATTATTTAATTAAATTTGTTTGAGCAAATAACATTTCCTGAGATCAATTAAATACGTTTAGAAATGCATTAATTTTTTTGATTTCTATGGCAAAAAGGATAGAGTGCTTTATGACACATTAAGATCTACATGTTCAGAAGTACACATGGGCAAAATTTCAATTATTTTATATGATTTTTGAGAAAGTTGTAGCAAAATGATTTTTTGGTTATCTTTTTTCAATGTGGAAAAATTAAATAAAAAAAACTTCCGATCTGTGACATTAGGGGAGTTAGGAATAAAAATTTAAAAAACTATAACCGCAGGACAGTGATATCAGTCATTACGGGTCTCTTGGTGATGGGGACTCATGATAGGAGGATGGGTCTTGATTACAATGACTACTGTAGAGTTGTCATGATGAGGAGGGGAAGGTGCTTCACCTTTTCTGTCAATGCCCCAGTCTGGGGGACATTAGGTTTAGGCATTTTAGGAAACCAGAACTGCCATGTCTGGATGATGTGTCTAATGTGGGACTGAAATCGATCTCTGTTCTGCAGGAGTCGGCGTGGTTCGAGGCTGCAGTAACCTCTGGTGAATAGTCTGGTTGACACTGGCTGACTCTTGTCACTGGCTAAGGGTATCACAAAGGGACCGCTATAAGGACCCAATTGAGCCGTCGTCGTGACAGCTGCCCATTGAAACTAACCTTACCTAACCATAACCGCAAAGAACATATGATTATATTAAATTCGGAGTAAATTTCCAAAAGCCACCTTTAAAGTTTTAAATTGTTCTCCCATAAAGCTGAACAAATAGACTTAGGCCCGTTTTCACAACTTGCCGAGGGCTAAAGGTAGGATTTTATCGGCCGTATAAAAAGTGTTCCATTATTACAACTTTACTTTGACCTACCAGGTAGGATGAACCTTAATTTACTTTATAGCTCACTTTAGGTAAAATTAAAGTTTTAATAATGGAACACTTTTTATAAGGCCAGTTAAAGTCTACTTTTTTAGAATTAATTCTAAGCCAATAGCATTTATATAAAACTAAAAAAGTTAAATTATTTAAAAAAATTTTTACAAAATATTTGTAAGCATTTGTATAATCGTTTGAAAGCCTATTTTAAATTTGTATCACGAAGATTTCAATGAGAAAACACGTTTCAGTTTTCTTAGCCTTCAAAGCTTGTAATACCTTGTTTTTAAGTTATTTTCTTCAAGTCAAATGAACGTTTTCTCTGTTAATAACTTTTGTCATCATCTCTTATAGAATCTAATCCGAAAAATCTTTTATGCAGCTGCTCTTCATTAAATTTTTTGAAGCTAGTGGGAACAACTTTTTTTCGTTTTTTATGTGGGAACAACTTTTTTTCGTTTTTTATCATAGTATAATAAGTACCAGGTAGGTTCATTAGGGGAGGTTTTATTTGTACCCAAGGCCCATCTATCAGGTCTGCTTACTTGTACAAAAACAAAATACAATTCTTTTTAGTTGTCAAAAATTTACTACCGCATATACAAAGCAAAAGGAAAAAACGTGTACGTGTGGCATACCATAAACGTATACATTCACAAGTAAGCAAAATGTAAACAACTTTTGACAACTAAAAAGAACATAAACAATGATCATCAGGCTTCTTGCACAGACCTTTTCAATGGGCCTTGTTTGTACCCATGTAATGTTAAAATAATTTATTTAATTTTTGACGCTTGTTTTAACATTTTTCCATATTTTCTTTTGTTTGACGTTATATGGGTTTTGAAATTGAGTACAAAATTTCTAATGACTATACCTTGTACTTATTCTACCATGGTTTTTATAAAATAAATCTGGGTTTTAAACAAATTAAAAATTCTGTACATTTTTGCTCTTCTTCTTTCAAAATTTCAGATTATTAAACATTACCTTACTTATCGGTTATGAGTTGACATCTCTTTGGTGTTTGGCAAAACTGTCTTAAGTCAGGAACTGTAGTTTTTCGTTATTTTAAATTGAAAAATATTTATTTGGTGCTTCTCAGACTTTGTTCCTAGGATCAGATGATAACGATTAGAAGGAGTTTTGCTAGACTAAATTGATTTAAGCCAAACAAAAGAGAAACAAAATTGAATTAAAGCCAATCAAAAAGCGTTTTTTGACTTAAGACTTTTTTGCCTAACAGCTAAGATATATTTTATGACACGACTTACAATTAAACAAGAAGTAAAGTTGGCATAATTAAATCAAAAAATCCCGGGAATTCCCGTAAAAATTTCTCGGGATATTTTTCCCGAAAAATGTGAGGAATCCCGGGATTTTTGTCACGGGAAATCCCGTATGAAAAACACTAGCTGACCTATGGAATCGCCTTACATATATCAAAAGATCAAAAATCTTAGTAGAAAATATTCGGAAAAATCGGTTCGAAAAGAACAAGTTATGACCAAAATAAAATTTTTATTTGAAAAATGCACATTATAGGGAACCCAAGTCCAACTTTTAATTCCAAGGTAAATGATAAATTTCTTTTTAAAGACGTCGGTATATAAATCTGTCAAATCGGCTAAAAAAGGCTGAGTTATAACCAAAATCCTGAAATCCCAAAAATTACTCTTTTTTTGTAATAAGTTTGTCCTTTATATACATATATTTAATAGCACGCAAACATGTGCAAATAATTAAATGCAATTAAGCGATAAATACTATGTAAATATATATACATATTTAGATATATGTAAGTACATATAAACTTGTTCTTTCCCCACTTACTTGTTTGTATTTGGATCGATGCGCAGTGAAATGAAATGACTAGAAAATTTTAATTGCACTATTCTTCTTAGCTAATTTAACTATTTAATATACAAACCATCGAAATGGATGCGATTCCGATCGAATTTGTTTAAGATTCCTTAAATCCAAAATTCAATTTTTTGAAGAAGCAAAATACGGAATTACTCCACTTTCGATCGGAACTGTTTTAAATCTTGTAAGAAAAATTAATCTCTGTTTGTATTTCTTTTTGTTTCAGCAATACTACACAATCCGTTAATATTGATCAGCAAGGTCTACAAAGTCGCTTATTGTTGAGTGATTTTAAAAGACGCTGTTATGATAGTAAAGGCAGTGAGATATTACATAAATAAATCAATTAATGAAGCTTAGCTCTTTCACCCCCTCCTCCCTTAACTTATCTATGTATACATTTATGTATGTATGTCAAACAAAATTGTATAATTTCAATTTAAGCAACTTAAATAAATCATTGAAAAATACAATTCTACTTTCTAAGTAATTAATTTATACTTAAATGTATGTGCACCTATGTCTTAGTAATATATTTTAATGATTTTAATATGTAATAAACATAATCATTCTTGCAAATTAGAGAAAAATAACACACAATGATTTATATAATTTTTGAATATAAAGAATACATATATATTTTATGTTTTTTTTAAAGCTTTTTATGTTTTTCCTTTTTTTATGATGACATATTTTAAAAAGATTGTATCTTAGATTATAAGAACATTTATATTATTATTTTTTTTGTATGTAAAACAATTGATTGCAATATTCAAACAAAAACATAATGTACAAAATTTCGATTTTTTTTTAATTTTAATAAAAAAATTTTAAAAGTATAAAACAATACTTAAAGATAGATAATAGTGTAAATATAAATAAAAAGTGGAATTAAAACCTGAATTCAAGGTCAAAAAGAAACTGTTTTGAAATTAAAAGAAAAAATACATAAAAAAAATGAAGTTATTCACAATTCAGTAAAAAAAATTTCTAACTCAATAATGGTTTTAGTTAAATTACATAATTTTTAATAGTGTTTTTGAAATTTTAAAACTTTTTAATTACACTGAAAAAAATTCAGAGTTACAGTAATTTACAATTCATTTGTTTTGCACATTCGTTGCAAAAATTTTCTGTTTTCAAATAATAATTTCATATTTCACAAAGTGTAATTTGAAATTTTAAAATTAAAATAAAAAATTAATAAAGTTTTTCGATTAATTTTTGTTAAAAAAAAGGAAAAATTAAATAATGGTATTGTTCATTAAGATAATAATACATAAAATATACTCCATGATATATTGATCTTAATCCTATTTTTTTTTTAACATTTTCATAATTTGAATTTGTTGGCGAGTAGTTGCTTTACTTAAAAGGGAAAACACATTTTAATAAATGCATCCCTCCTCTTCCACAATTAAATCTTCTACATGTTCTTTGCTGTAAATACGTATGGGCTCTTCATCATCATCTTTGCGTGCCATGACTTGTTTATTTTGGCGAAATACTGATCTATAGTTAAACATTTTCAGGTTAAGCGCATAATCAAAGAGAGTATTGCCAAATGCATTTTCGGTTATATCCCTAAATGTAATACCAACAGTCTCATTAAAATATCTAAGTTTATATGCGTTTTTGTAAAACGAAGTTCGTAATTCTGCTTCTTTAAACTGGACCAATAGTGTGTTTTCCTCTTTAACAAACACTGTTCTAATAATTTCGCTGCGTGGTGCATAAACATCAATTTTTCGACCGATATAATAAACGAAATTATTTAAATTAGATCCCGGTATAATTTGGGCACCCATAATTTTAAAACTGGATTTACGCATCAATGTTAAGATATGACTTGTTAAATAAGTATTTGGCGTTTCGTTCAGATCTTGGAGAGCTTGGAGACTTGCAATCTTCAGATGCAAATTATTATTTTCTATTCCTAAAACATTTAGGCTTCTTTTCAATGTATTTATTTGCAGTTGCATATTGCTTATTTTACCATTAGCTTCATCGAGTTGCTTTTCCAAGTTGCTGTTATGTTCCAAAGTGGTTTCGAGAGTTTCTTCTAACATTTGACATTTTATGGTGTTATTAGTGTATACACTCTTATTGCCCTTTTTGTTTTGCATCTCCAACTGTTGTATTTTTGTTTGACATTCTCGCAGTTGCTCTTTAAGACGAGAGTTATTTGGCTCGTCATCATTTAGTTCCAGGTAAATTTTATGTGTTTTTGGATTGTATGCGCGGCACTGAGGACAGCTTGTGCTTCTAAAAAAGAATAAATACAATTTGGTTTTTAATGGTTTAGTGCTGTAAAATTGTACAAACATTTTATAATATCGAAAGAAACTATTTGATAAATATAGTAGAGAATGGCACGCTTCTCTTTAATACTTACGAAGAAACTAAAGATTGAAACAAACTTGTTTAACTCTATTAAAGATACCACTCTCCCCCAGTGACCACCACAACTCTTGTGAGTACATACTTGTGTTGGTGTTGCTGGGTTAACAATCTTTGGTCGGTGCAATTGATGCTCCGGTGCGTAAACCCAATTGTCATATTTAGAACAAAAGCAAAATTCTAAAACTTGTTTTTGTTTTAAATGCAATTTTCTATGCGAACGTTAACGTTCGAAATCGATAAACAGGCTGTTAAACTTTCTTTAACATTAAATTTTAATAAACTGCAGTTTTGCCAAAAAAAAATTACATAGGGTGATAGTTAATATGAAATAGGCCCTCTAACGTTGTCATATAAATACCTATACGATTTTTCACTATATTTCTGAAAGTGTATGGCCAATAGTGGTATCATTTGAATCAGTGTTCGAAAATAAACAGTACATTATTTAGCGTTCGTCTAAAACACACCCGAGACCGATATCTATTTATTTAGAGATTGTGTAGACGAACACAACCCTCAATACCGTTCGTAACTATTTTCAAGAAAAGAGCCCAACATTATAAAATGTTCTGTTCTTCGCCAAAAAACAGAACAATTGTGATACTGTAGACAAATATTATATTTTAATGTTTTATAATTTTTCTTTTTTTAAAGAAATGAATACAAAATTTTAGCAACAACCGTAGCACGAACAGCTTGTGTGTGCATATGTTTTGTTTGTGTAAAGTTTTTTTGCTGGCTTTTTGTTTTTTTTCGCAGGTATGTACATTAGGGGTATAACCAAAAAAAAATACCTATCACGACGGGGTGGCCACTGATGTATATATCAAGAAAACAGTTTTTTGAGATCAATTTGGATAAAAAACCTCCCCCCAAACCGTTTTTCCATGTTGTTCAAAAAAAGAGTTTCCGTGTTATTTTAACACAATTTTAACTGTTTGGATGTAGTATAATTGGTGGTATAAGGCTTATTTGTGAAATAGTAAAATAGAACTGAATGTTTTTTGTTTTTACAATAGAGATATTGTATTTTTAATTAACAAAAAAAAAATACAAATACTAAACTTCAAAGTGATTTGGGGGGGGGGAACTTTTTTAACGCCCGCGAAAAAGTGACCCCAATTTTTATCATAGATTTTCATGGTCTATATGGGCGATTCTATTCTAACGAGTGCAACATTTAGACGCTTTAAACGTCTTTTACTAATACAAAGAAACACATTTGCAATTAAGTTATTTCTAGAAGGGGTAACATTTTGTTATATACTATTGTTATCTATTTACAAGAATTTATATGAAACGATCAAATAGCCACGAGAGAGCTTTAAAGTGCATGACGGGTGCAACCAAATTGGCCAACTTTCATAAGATCATACCACATAAACACAAAACTCTGTTAATTTTTAAACTTTTTTTGTATTATTCTTTTTTATTGTGAAAGATGAGATATCAGACGATGATTATCAAATCAAACATTGTAGAGAAATATAATCCAATAATAAGAAATCTGGGGTCTAATCACCGCATTCGATACTATCGTATCGAATAATTTATCGAATTTTTTTGCATACGATAGACACTGACGTATCGAATAAAAACTCAAGAAATGTTATGTCGAGTTACTCGATATCGAATGCTATTATTTCAAATTCAATAAATTTCATTCGATATCGAGAGTCATGATACCAAAATAAATAATTTCGATCAATTCTGCTCGATATCGTATGCGGTGATTAGACCCCTGCTCTTTAAGCCATGACGGGTGCAACATGCAATGCATTTTCGGTTCGCGCCAAATCTATGAATCTTAATGCTTCGAAGTGCACAACAAATTTATATTCAAGCTTACGTCTATAAAAATTATATTATTATAAAATATAGATATTTTACTTTAAATTGGCATCAAAAAAGTATCAAATAGTGTGATTTGAAAATTGATGTTAAAAGTTGTCTAGAATAGAATCGCCCATATGGCATGGATAGGTATTTTTTGATAATTTAAAAAATTGTTCAAAAGTTATACCCCTAATGTACATACATAGGTACACATGTATGTATATGCATTTAAAAAAAAATGTTTTTAATAAAAAAAAAAATTTAAAGAAAATTAAATTTGACGAACTGAAGCTTAATATATTTATATCAAATATAGGTAGGTATCAAAAATTTTTATTTTTTACACTTTTATTGGAATAAGTTTTTACATAGTGCACTTCCGTAATATTTTCATGTACAATTTTGTAAAATCTGTATTGGAAACGAGAGTAAATAACTTTTAAATTAATTTTTTTTAATCAGAGAGATCAAGTCAAATGATACCAATATTGGACATATATGTACATTAGGGCGGGTCGATTTGTATGGATGAAAAAAAATTAAAAATCGTATAGCAAAAACGTAATCTACATAAAATTCTACGAAAATTCTCCGAAGAACAGAATTTTCTTAGAATTTTATGTGATTACGTTTTCGCTATACGATTTAAAAAAAAAAAATCGACCCGCCCTAATGTACATACATACATATGTACATATGTACGTATACTATATTGGAAAATTGAAACCTTCAGAGTTCATTAACCCGAAAACTATGCGTTTTTCAAGACTTTTGCCATTTAACATTTCCTTTCTTTTTTAAATTTCTATTGCCCTGTTGCTTAGGTCTGCGTTGGTAAACTTGATTTGTTCAAATTTTTATTTTTAGTATTTTATATCTCGGTTACTTTTTACTGTTTATTTTGGATCCCTATGCACTTCATATTTATTTTTTTTTTATAACCTTTCTTATCTGAAAGATCCTATTCTTCTGTCCACAAACTAGGTTTGTTAAAACAAATCAAAAAAAATGCATCTAGGGATTAGAACATTATTTTTTACCAATGAATATAAAGATAACTCTCCAATTAATCATTGTGCAATAGGCATAAACAGTCGTGAAACAAAAAAATAATAACACAATTACCATTACTGTTATAACAAAAACAAAATATATTACCGGCTTTTCCACAGCTGCATACAATCCAAATGATAAATGTGACCACAAGTAGTGGAATATAAATTGTTATCTGATCCTTTAAACTGTTCGAAGCAAATTGCGCAAGACATTTTGCTTTGTTAAGGAATAAGCGCACCCAAACACCAACCAAAAAAGAACACTTATATTCAAGGTATATTTATATATACATATGTATGTATATTGTGTAAATATACCTTGCTTATATTTTCTTTATGTCTGCGATTTTTATTTCGCCAAAAACTTTTAAAAAAAATTGCTGACTTTTCAAATAAAGAGTGATGACAATTTAAATTTTGCCTTTTACATTTTTAGTGTTTATCGCTTCATTCAATTATTTAATAGTTAAAATGCAGTGCTTTAAAAAATTATTTTTTATGTAAATTAATTTAAACCATAAATATGATCCATTGATTTTTGTAGGTAATGAAAGTTTGCCAAAATTGTGAAAACAAATTCAGTAGACTTAAAAAATCTTAATTTACATATGTATGTACATAAGTATGTTTTTTATAAATTCTGTAAAACCGAGCATATTTCGCAAGGCGAATTGACTACAAGGTGAGGTCAAACCAAGGCGAATTCAAACAGGTAAACTCATCTCTACAACTACAAAAAGCCCCATGTATTTTGTTTATACAATTTTCTGGTTAGTTGTCAAAATATTTTTATTGCAAATTAAAATTATCACTTTTTATAAAAGAAATTAATAAATTCACTTCAATCATTCGCAGTTTTGAAATTTTTTTATTATAAAAATAATATTTTTAACACTTTTCATTCAACTTCTTCTCAAAACAAAATCATATTTTGACGTTTGACCATATTTTTAATTTATAAAAAAGTTATAATTTTAATTTGCAATAAAAACATTTTGACAGCTATCAACCCTCAATAAACACAATCAGAAGGCGAATTCACTTGAAGGTGAGAGCAGGGATACCGTTTCTCGCTTAAGAAAATAAAAGTCGCACAGAAGCCGAATTTAAAAAGATAAGCTCAACTCGTCAGCCGTTCATCAGCCGTATTGTCATAATGTTTTAACATTTTACAATCGTTTAAAATATTGTTGTTGCTTTGCAAACAAAAAGTGTATTAAATTAATAAAACTTTGCTTAGTCTGGGTTCACACTATGAAAGTTTTCTTTCAGAAAGTCTGAGTTTATGGGTGAGAGAGGAGAAAAGAAAAGCATGTTCTCTTCCCCTCTCACCAATAAACTCAGACTTTCTGAAAGAAAACTTTCATAGTGTGATCCCAGACTTACTATGTTTATTGTGCTGTCGTAATTAATAAGAAGAGACCTGCGCTGAGCGGCTGAGCCCAGCGGCTATGTTTTTGTAGCCGTAGCCGTTGATGGTATAGCTTTATCCGGCAAACATCCGGATTTAACCTGCGACTTTTTGCAACAAAACACTTGCGTCGTAAAATTAGACCGGCTTAGGACTCTGATGTTTGGTAATACCATGTTCACGCGGACAGCAATATTCGTGTTTCGCTCCCCAAACATGATTGAAACGACTTGTTTTCCCATACAAAATTTTGAGAGCGAAACAGGTCGTTTCATTTTGAAACAGGCTGCGAAACAGGAAAAATGTACTATCATCTCCAACTTTGATAACAGTTATCGTTAGTTTATCCGAACAAGCTCACAAAAAATATCAAAACAAAGAAAAAACAAAATAAAAATTTATTTTTAATAAAATAAAGTGATAATTATAATACCTTAATATTAATAAAAGTATTAAATAATATATTCTTAAGTTTTATTTGCTTTTTATCTTTTAAAAAAAAATCACACTAACAACACAAAAAAAAAATGTCAAAATGAAACAGGAATAAATCGTATGAACAGCATGTTTGGCAATCAAGTTTCAGAGAGCGAAACCAGTGGTTTCTATCGTCGTATGAATATAGCATAAGCAAACAAAAAAATTATTTGAGATTTGCGTATAAAAAATGGAAAGTAGTCAGGTAAGACTTAATGTAATTAATTAATTCATGGATTAGAATCAAAAAATATTTTGACTGTAGGAAAATATTTAATTTTTTATATTTGTTTTAAATCAGCTGATTTAAATTCAAAATAGCACACTAATTTATGAGGGGTCAGTCTTATTTTTTCATGTTATTATTTTATGACACCTTGTGAATCCCCCAAATATGTTTTTTTAAGAATTGGCATCATTGCATGCATCATAGGATTTTTAAACTATGTGGTTTGAAGATCTAAAATGGTTGGCATTTACAAGAAGCTGTGCCGGATACAAGATGCAGATTGACAATAGAGCACATAAAACAGAGAGTGCTCCTGATGTCCATATCTACTGATTACTGGTTTGACTAATTGACAATCAAAAACATTTCTAGTTAAAGTTTGTACTTTTGGGGTGCAATTCAAATTTTAAGGATAGTTAGTACTTCCATGACTTATTTACTTCCATTTTAATTTTTCGTAATTTACTTTTTTTTTTTAATTTTTTGTATTCTTTCCTTTTGTTTTTGTTATAATTGAATTTATTGAATTTATTAATTTTTTTAAATAAAATGAAACAATAAAAAGTAACAATGTAATTATATATAACATGTTTGTTCATAAATATGTATGTAGATAGGTAAATTAAATTTTTTTTTATTTGTTAATAGTTTCTCAGGAAAAAAACGTTCGATATATCGATATTTTTGAAATAATATGTATCGATACTCTTAAAAAATATCGATTCGATATATATCGATATATTTTTTCAATTTGCCCATCCCTACCAAATGCGTCTTAAAGTAATATAGTCGTTCGTTTTTACCGTTAAAGTACTGCATTACCGTTTACTTTTAATTTTCTGTAATTCACAGAGTTGCCAATTAAGCGCCTTTGGCACTAGATTAAGCGCTTTTTAACGTTCGAAAATACACATATTTTTTCTTTAGCGTTTCTTATAAAAAGAGCGCTAAATTAGCACTTTTATTGATACCCAAAATTTTTGTAGTTAAGCTTGCAGGGTTAAAATCAAGACACATTATGCCATGTTTCCACGGTACGTGCTTCGCTCTCTATTCATGCTTCACATTCCAATCATGAACGAAGCAACTGCTTCGCCATACAAAATTTTGAGAGCGAAGCAAGTAGATTCAATATGAATCTACTTGTGAAGCACGAAAAATTTCTCTCTTCTCCAATTTTTATCGCAAGTTTATCTGATCTAGCTGTCAAAATCGATTATTTCAGAGTTGTCAACTCGGTTCGTTTCGCACCAGTTTTGGTGCTTTTTTAAATTTGTTCTGCGATAACAATAATGATGAAACTATTAACTTTATTAATTTGGAATAATTATTATAAATTTTTGATCTCTTTTTAAAAAGTTTTAAACAAGATTTATTAAATTAATTTTCGAAAATGTATCATCTTGTACAAATGAATGCAAACATATATATTATGTTTTTATATACAAATTTCTTTATTTTTTATAAAGTTTTGGGGTTTTCTTGTTTAACTATGTAAATGTAAAAGGCTGTTTAATTGTTATAATTTTAAATATGAAAATACTAAACTTCTGAAAAAATTAAATTTTTTAAATTTTTCTTAATAAAACGATAAATACTGAACTATTGTTAACTTTGAATCCCTACTAGATATTTACAGTTGATCGCTGGTATATATTTTATGAAAATAAAAAAAATTAATTAGTACATATGAATACCGAGTCGAATTCAACAAGCTAAACTCGTCGCTTCAACAATTACAACTCTAACAAAAATAACAGGAATTTTGTTAGTTTAACAATTCCAATTTGTCAAAATAGTTGTTTACAAAATGTGATGAAGACGTAATTAATAAATGAAATAAATGTTATTGATTGTTTTCATATTTTAATTTGTGTTTCTCAAGATTTTGAAGTTGTTGGAACAATTTAAAGGGAATAACTAATATATAAGCTATTGAAAAACAAGTAAGTATACGTACTTTGTAATCAATTTTAATAAAAGTTTCACAACAAATAAGTTTTTTCTCAAAAAATTTTAACTTCGACAATTTTATGTATGTAATTAAAACAAAACAATTAAAAAAGAAAATTTTGACGAATGGGATGTAACAGCTGACGAGCAGTTGCTCTAAAGAGTTTACCTTGTTGAATTCGCCTTGTATGAAAACAAACTAATTTGTGTAGCTTTTTTATGTTTGTTAAGTTTTATTTATTCTTTCTAAAAACTCTGAACTTTAAAGACTGTTTTATTGTGTTACAGTAGAATCGCGAAAAAAATAGACCGAAATATTCCATGAGTTGTTAACTTTTTTGAACTATTAAATTTTCTAAGGGGTATTTAATTGTAAAAAATGCAAAAATAAGCAAAGATTTTTCCAAAATAACACACTTAATTTATTTAAATTACTTTTTTTTAATAAATTAACTTAGATTTAATTTGCACCGGCTGGTTTAAAGTGCACAACTCCTCTTGAACGACAATTTGCGATTCAACTGTATTATTCATATAAAAATGTTATGCAGAATTAATTAATTAAATAAATATTTTAAATAAAAAAAAGTCTGAAATTGCTGCGTTTTTTCACCATTTTGGTGCGTTTTGAAAATGCAAAGTTGACAACGCTGATTTGTTTTTTAAAGACAACTGTCAAAACGAAGCAAGTAGATAAGTCGTATAAACACCGTGATTCATTAACATGATTCAGAGAGCGAAGCAGGTGATTCAAATCGTCGTGGAAACATGGCATTAAACCAAAATTTGTTTCCATTTTGTTTCTTAAAGCGGCTCATACACTTGCAATAAAATTGTTAAATTTTACGTATTGAACAATTATATCGCCAATGTGTATGTGATATTCGAAGGTGGTACAATATATTTTGCAACAATCACACGACTTTTGATTTTTATTGCAACGAAAAGAAATTGAAATGTGTTGGCAACATTGTACAATGCTGTTTTGTTATTCCTATAGGTTATGTTCACCTTTTTATTGAATGAATGAAACTATTGTGCGACTTATTGCATAATATAAGACAAAATGGAAATAATATGGCGAATATCATATGCAAGGCCCATCTATCAGGTCTGCTTACTTGTACAAAAACAAAAAACGATTATTTTTAGTTGTCAAAAATATACTACCTCATATACAAAGCAAAAGGAAAAAACGTAAGCAAACGTATACATGCACATGTAAGCAAAATGTAAACAACTTTTGACAACTAAAAAGAACATAAACAATGATTATCAGGCTTCTTGCGCAGACCTTTTCAATGGGCCTTGATCATATGCAATAATATTGCAAGTGTATGGGCCGCTTAAAACAAGAAAATCCAAAAGTAATTTCATCAGTTCAACAAAATTTTTTTCGAACAAAAACTTCGAATATACAAAACCCTGACGATTTGAGAACACCAATTAATGAATTATGCGGATTCAAAAAATTTCTCGTTTGCAATTCTAAAACATACCTGTGCCCATGTACTACCAGTTACGTAAGGAAATTACTCGCCAATTTACAGAAAAAGTGTGTCTGTAACATTTTTGTGTGAAAAATTTCCACTTTGAACGAGAGCGAGAAAAAAAAACTAAAAAACAGTTAAGGCCATGTCATGCCATGTTTGCTTCGCGTTGCGTTAGAGATTCGCTTTGACATCCAAGATGAAATAATCATACTTATACGAAACATGTCACATAAAGAACTTTTAACGCAGAGCGAAGCGAAAAGTTAGGCAACTCTCATCTTTTTGCGCGCTTTGACAGTCTGCTAGTACAATTTTTTTTATATATTTATTTTTAACAAACAATTCGTGTGTGTTGTCAAAGTGTTTATTGTGACATACACCTTTTGCGTTACGCTTTTCTGTCAAAGTTAGAAACGTCACGCAAAGCGAAGAAATTTTATCTGACATGGCCTTTAATGCTATGTTCATACGACGATATAAACCACTGGTTTCGCTCTCTGAAACTAGATTGCCAAACAGCGTTGCCAGAAGATTTGGAAGGAAAATCTTAATTTCGCGAAAAAAATCTTATTTTTAAGAGAAAAATCTTAAAATTTTTTATAACAAGGGTAAAAAAGTAAAAATTTTTAGTTTTTCAAAACAGCACACTTCTTATTATGGAAACTATTTAAATCGAAATACATAATTGCGGTATTTATACAAAATTCGATTGTAGGTTTAAACCTTTTGGTACTAAATACCTGAACTTTTTTGTTCTTTAAAATATGAAACTTTATAAAAATGCGTTTTTTCTTGTCACAAATAATTTTTTTCCTCAGTAGTCCCAAAATGAACAACTGCTAATTTAAGATGCTTATTTAATATTTTGTATGCCCAGAAATAATGATGTATTTTTGTGTATGCCAGACAATGGGTTCAAAAGTGTGCAAAACCAATAGTTAGACAACAAATATGATACAAAACCTCATTGTTTTAAAAATTTTCTGTTTAAAAAACTGTAAAAAAATTATGTATCTTGTACAAACTTAAAGTTAATAATCTTTATTTCTAAAAATAAAAAAATCTTAATTTGAGAAAAAAAAAATCTTAAAATCTTATTTTGGTCAAAAAATCTTTAAAAATAAGATAAAATCTTAATTCTGGCAACGCTGTTG
The DNA here is from genome assembly GCA_949318255.1 of Pollenia labialis. Taxonomy (NCBI): domain Eukaryota; kingdom Metazoa; phylum Arthropoda; class Insecta; order Diptera; family Polleniidae; genus Pollenia; species Pollenia labialis. The sequence continues at coordinate 23,674,312 of OX439142.1, read as the reverse complement.
CCAAACATGCTGTTCATACGATTCGTTCTTGTTTCATTTTGACATTTTTTTTGTGTTGTAGTGTGATTCTCTTTAAAATATATAAAAAAGTAAATAAAACTTAAAAATTTATTATTTAATACTTTTATTAATATTATTAGGTTATTATTATCACTTCATTTTATTAAACATCAATTTTTATTTTGTTGTTTTGTTTGTTTTGATTTTTTTTTGAGAGCTAGTTCAGATAAACTAATGATAACTGTTATCAAAATTGGAGATGATAGTACATTTTTCCTGTTTCGCAGCCTGTTTCAAAATGGAACGACCTGTTTCGCTCTCAAAATTTTGTATGGGAAAACTAGTCGTTTCAATCATGTTTGGGGTGCGAAACAGGAATAAGAGAGCGAAACAAGAATATTGCTGTCCGTGTGAACATGGTATAAAAATACAAAGAGTAATAATAAAATTTTTTTCTTGGCACATTTTTGTTATTGTTTTATTATTTTGCTTTTAACATTTTTATAAAATATACGAATGTTTTCAAAGCTCGTTTGCCAACACCAAACATTAAAGTCGCACTGTAAACTTTTCAATTTTAGTATATTTTGGTCGCCGTCAACGATATGTGTGTCTGCAATGTCACATCGAGTAAACATGTAGGGCTAAATTCATTATGAAATAAAATGAATTTAAAAGTTATTATAAGAAAAATTTTCGTGAATCACAATTTTTTTATACGTCAATTTCATTTATATGTAAATATTTTTACAAAAATATTGACCAATGGCAACGCTGCGCATTCCGTTATTTCATTGTGCGACGTAAACACAGAATTTACTTTTTATATATATTTATATATAACAAATTTTACAACAAGCACACAATTATATTCTATGATGCTAAAGATGCACATAATAACATTTTTTTTAAATGGCTGAGTGCGCTCTTTATTAACGGTAAATATCGGCTGCTAATTGAGTTTTTTCTTTTACTACCCTACAAGAAATGCCTAACCAAAACTAAAAAAATTACTATTACTATCACTATATTGGTCAACACTACCGGTCATATAACTAGTAAAATGACCGGTAGTCTTGTAGGGTAGTTTTCATCCATAAAATAAATAACAAAACATGCACTAAATAATTTAAGCGCCTAAAATCATCTAACCTAGGATAAATCATAAAATCTGGCAGACACGTTTTCATTTAATGTTGAATTTTAAATACACGAGCATATACTAAATGAATATGCCGTGAATGTTGTTGTTACGAGCTGGTCGTAGCACCTAAAGCGGCCCATACACCTGCAATATTATTGTATATGATATTCGCCATATTATTTTCAATGGTTTCATTCATTCAATAAAAAAGTGAACATAACCTATAGGAATAACATAAACAGCATTGTACAATGTTGCCACCACATTTCACATTCTTTTTGTTGTGCATTAAAAATCAAAAGTCTTTTGATTGTTGCCAATATATTGTGACACCTTCGAATATTACATACACATTGGCGATATAATTGTACAATACGTAAAATTGAACAATTTTATTGCAAGTGTATGAGCTGCTTAAGTCGTGTAAGTAAAATACAAAAAAGTTACCGAATATGAAAATAGAAAAAACACGAAACTTAGCTTTGCGTGGTTGTGATATTGTTCATACATTTTTTTGGGCTCTTACTACTTTATGTAGTTCACACATGTACAAGTAAAAAGTTATTGTGAATATTTTTATGCATGAAGCTCGCTTTGTATGAAGAACGAGCCAACGAGCCAACCATATCAGTAAAAGCGAGTGTTTAAAAGTATTCGAGACTAAAAATGATTTAGTAAACAGCGAGTGCGCTCGCGAGTATTATGTTTTGTTGCAGTTCTCTGTTACAGACACACTTTTTTCTAACTTTTCGAGAAACGATGGAATATTTTGTTTCACATCTTTTCGATGCGAGAATTTCCCACAAAAATTACAGAACATGGGTACTGTTTAACTTGTTTTGTTCATATTAGGTAAAACTTTCTAAAATAAAGAAACATTTTTTCATGATCAAAAAATGTAAGTATGTACATACCTATATGATCAAAAATTTCTTAAGGCTCAGTTAGCCGTGAGTAACAGTAACAGTAACCTTACCGTAAAAAAGTAAGACCAATCTATTTCTTACAAATTGAGACGTAACATCTTACTGCTAACTGTAATCGTTCTAATTGCTTTACATACAACAAAATGAATCAGCTGATTTGCAACGTTACTGTTACTCCCAGCTAACTGAGCCTTTAGTCTTTACTTTCTTTACTGTTACGAATCAGCTGATTTGTTTTTGTTATTAAAAAACCTGTGAAATTGATTAGTTTTTCTGTTCGGTTGCGGTTCAGTTTGTTAAAATCAAAAACTTGTTAGGTAATTGTATGTGACAGCAAAATAAACGAAACAGAAACAAGAAATATAAACGTTGCGTACTTTAATTAAAAACAAGCAGCATTTCGTCGTCGAAAATCCAAAAGAACGTACATTCATTTTTTTCTAATTTTTCAGGAGAAGCAAAGAAGGTTTTAAAATAAAAAATAGTTCAGATATAGAAACAATTGATGGAATATAGAATTAAGACAGAACAACTAAACTAATTCAAGAGAAAAAACCATGTTTTTCGTTATATTTGTTACGTTCCTTTGTATTTGTGTTTTCTGAAACAAAAGTACGTATCATTTTAAACAAAAGTGTAAAAGTTAAAAATACATGAAATAATTTTTTTTTCATTTTATTAACGCTTTGAGTTTAATGAAAGATTTAATACCTACAATACTTATGTTTATTTTTAACTAGCTGACCCGGTCCACGTTGCTGGCTCTAAGCAAACATTAGTGTTGTATTACCACACGATTTAAGTTGAGCATTTAACGAAATTTACGGCCTTTAATTAAAATCCATGGAATACCTATCATAAGGTTTTTTTTACAGAATAATAATATTTGAGGCAAATTGGAAATTCTATTAATTTATTACTTCATATTAAGGCCAGCGCCTCCAGCTTCATCTTTCACAGCTTTCATGAGGGTGTCGTATGCCTATTTTTGTTGTCGATTCAACAGTGGAAATTATGTTCGAACTAATTCCCTTAGGGCTTCGCAAAATCGGTGCAACTGTTTTCCGATTTTAGATAAATAGAAAAAGTAGGCATGGTAATTTTTTCTTTCGATGAAAAAGTAAAATGGATTTATGCAAACAGTTAAAAGAAAAATTAGTCAAATCGATGGAGCAGTTGTTTGATTTTAGGTAAATCGAAAAAAGTGGGCGTAAAAGGGGGCTGGTCAAATTTTCTTTCCATATAAACCTAAGATTGACCATGGTGATCATTTTAAAGAAAAAATCGTCCAAATCGATCAAGCCGTTCTCAATTTATGCGCTTAATAGAAAATGTGGGCGTGGTAAATTTTTCTTTCGATGAAAACTTAAAATGGATTAATACGAACATTTGAAAGACAAATTTGTCAAATCGATAGAACCGTTTTCGGGTTTTTTGTAATTCGAAAAAAGTGGGCGGGCAAAATTTTCTATTCGTATAAATCTAAGTTGGACCATGGCGATCATTTTAATGAAAAAATCCTCCAAATTATATAGATGTCATTGGTGATGCAATATGAAAATTGGATTTTGCCACGCCCCTCCACCCGCAGACCGAAAATCAAAAATCAGACTTCACAGTGTCACCCGCCTGAATATTCTGAAGATTTCCTGAAAATTCCATCAAAATCGGCCCAGCGGTTTTGGAGTCCATACGGTACATACATACATAAATACATACATACACCTATTTTTATTTTTATTTTATATCCCTGTCGGACTTTGAGTTAACTTAAAACTAACTTATTGTCAACCAGAAATGAGTCACAGGTGACTAAAAAGCTGGCTCATTTCCCTTGTTAAACTCTATTCAGTTTTTACACGTAGTGTCATCAGAGCGAGTCAGTACTCACTCACTCTGCATAAGTTTCAGCTAACCACAAGCTAGCTCATTATGAGTTAGCTTGTAGTGCATAAAGTAAGAGTGCACTATAAGTTAAGTATAAATTGACTAACTTATAGTTGGGTTTAACTAGGCAGCTTGTAGTTCATCAGAACAAGTCAACACTCACTCCACCCTTCATATTTATATTATTATTAACTAATTATGTATGTATATATTTTTATTAATATTTATAATAAATTTTATGTATTTAACATAATAGAATCTGGGAATTTATTTCTCATGGTGAGTACATTTATTATACATATAAATTTTCATATTATTCGAATGTGTATTCTAAGTCAAATTACAATTCAATTTAAATTTTTTTCATTTTATGAAATAACTTGACAAATTTTTCTCTGTTTAATGAAAACAAAAAATATTTCAACAAAATAAAGTTTCACCTGTATGTTTTTTAATTTTTGTTTATTTCTGTATCAGATTTGAGTTATTTCGAAAGTTAGTTAAAAATGAGTTAGTTAAAAGTCAGCCTTATTTTGAGTTAGCTCATAAAAGTCCGACAGGGATATTTAGATAGATTATTTCCTTTTGATAAGAGGAATGAAGTTTCACTGAAAAAAATACTTACAATAAAACTAATAATTTTATAAATAAAATAATACAAAACAAAATTATGTATGTAATTCAAGTTCATAAAATATTATTTTTATAATAAAAAAATTTTGAAAGCTGCGAAAAACTAAAGTGAATTTAATAATTTCTTTTATAAAAAAGTGATAATTTTAATTTGCAATAAAAAAATTTTGACAGCTACATATATATTAAATTGCAAAAACAAAATACATGGGGCTTTTTGTAGCTGTAGACTTGCACCAGTGCTGCCAAGTAAATTTAAATTTTTAAATTCGCCTTGAGAATGCAGTAGTAATTAGGGTTACCAAATACGTCTTAAAGTAATATAGTCGTTCATTTTTACCGTTAAAGTACTGCATTACCGTTTATTTTTAATTATTCTGTAATTCGCAGAGTTGCCAATTAATTTAGCGCTTTTTAACTTTCGAAAATACGCATATTTTTTCTTTAGCGCTCTTTTTGTAGTTTAGTTTGCTGACTCAAACAATTTTTCGTTTGCAAACTAAAAAAAATACTAACAATAAAACTAATAATTTTATAAATAAAGTTTTTCCCTTCTTTTTGTTTGGGAGTTTGAGAATACCATGCTCAGCAACCAATTTTTTTTTTTTGCAATTCTTGCTTTTCGTTGAGACTTTCCAAACTCAGTCATAATATTTGCACAACTCTATGTCGATGGAGCTAGCGTAAGAACTCTTTCAGCTCTACTCTGTGACGTTTTGTATTTCTCTTTTATTTGTTCAAGAACTTCTACTGCATCCTTATGATATTTGTTGTGACACTTATTCTTTGAACGTATACCTTCTACTGAAAAGTTAGAATAACCATCATCACCAACAGTTCTGTCATCATTCTCAGAATTACTTTCGTCTTCATCTGGAATTACTTCAACGCAAGCCTCATTACTATTCAAATCCGGTAATTCGTTCAACTTTCCGAGCTCTTTCCTGCATAATCCACAAATTGTCAACCTTTTTGAAAGCGTAGGAATTTTTTTAACAAGCCGTCGGAAATATTTCGCATATTCGATGATATGTGAACTTTTTTGTTAACAGGATTAAAACAAAAAGAAGAAGATAAGACACGTCTAAACTGTAACGCTATTTAAAAAAAAACTGAATTACGAAAGTCTTCAGAATGACGTTAAATAGTGCATTTTAATGAATGTGTCTAATTTTTTGTTACATAATAAAAATAATAAAGTCATTTTTTAACCAATTATTACTAATAATAATAAAAATAAGCCACCTGTAAATTTTCACCTTTTAAACATAATATTAAAAAACTACCTGTTAACAACAAAAATCACATTAAGTATTACGTGCGCTGGAAAATTGTTGGCGTTGGAAAATTAAATGCGGTCGGGCTGCATTACGAAATCTATAGCTAAACGTGGTAACGCCAATAAAGGATTGGCAAAAAAGCTGAAAATAAGGACGATCAATTGGGAGGATGAAAGACTGGGTATTTGAAAACTTGTAAACTTAAACACTTCATCAGCTACAACAAATTAAATGTAAAAAATTGGGACATAAAAGGATAGAATAATATTATTGTTTTTAGCTTTTCTAAAATCTTTGGGTGAAGTTTCCTGACGATCTGGCCTAAGCAACCAATGAAATGCGCATAGGAATAGCTTATCCTTGTAACAATAAATTTCAGTGTTTTTTATCAATAATAAAAATTGGGAATTAAGCACGACTAACAAAAATTTGTAAATTTTGTATTCCCAAAAATTACTTTGATAAAAAAAATTTTAAAAATTAAAAAAAAAACAAAAACATTTTTTTATGCCACACATAAATACATGCACATATCCTGCAAATATTATTGGACCACCTGATCCAATTTCATGAAATGGACTACTCCATGGACTGGTCCGATGTAATGCAAGCATGGACCATGTCAGTGTTAAAAAGTGTTTGTAGTGAGACGACATGTCTTCGTTTTTTAACGACATGTTTTCGTTTTTAAACGAAGTTAAAACTAATCCTCTTGTGTACACAATGGAGTAGTTTTAAAACTACTCCTTTGTAGTCCAAAGATGGGTTATATGGTCGTGCCCTAGGACATCGTAATGTTAAATAGACCATGTTTTTCCATACGTTTGGGTTACTTTTGGACTAGTCCTAGTCCCTTGTGGGCTACTCTTTACACGCGTGTTTGGACTGGTCCTATTATTTGCAGGGTATTTTCCTTTTGCTTTGTATATGTGGTTGCAAGTTTTTGACAGCTTAAAAGAAATTTTAAACAAACAAAATACATGTTTTTTATTTTTGTACAATTAAGCAGACCTGATAGATGGGCAAGTGACCTATGACATAAAATCCCCCATATGACTTTTGCACATACATTTTTGGCAAAAGGCACATTTTATCTTAACTTACAAGTCTCTTGAACGGGGACAAATGCAGCATCTATCCTTTTTTGGGTTATTTTGGGTACTTGTACAACTCAACTTTAGCTAGATATGTATAAAAAAAAATTGAAAATTTCTTATTTCTAGTAACGCAGATAGTCGCGGGGTGCAAAAAACACCCCAGCAAAACTTGAAGGCGCTCGCTCTGTGCGAAGCAAAAAAGCTAATTGCAAAAAATTCCCCAATAATATACTGTATTTAAAAAAAAATTATTCCATACATTTTTTCAATTTATTCTCTAAGAAATGTGAGATATGAGCTTGAACATTGGCAATTTGACGCAGTTAATCTTTCGGCGTTAATGCTTGTGTTAACATTACATGCTTTTGTCGTCGGGGGCTATGAAAATCAGATGCAGAAAACACTAATTTTTGGAGTTACCAACACTATTTTTGCTTCTATAGTTGTAATAAAAGTATTGCCAGTGCAAACTGTTTTTACGACAGTTGTTAAAAGTGGATGAAATATATAACGGTTACACTATACAGTTACTAATTGCGTAAATACCGACTACTCACTTGAATATTTGTCATTTATTTCCCTCCTCATACATAACAATGCATTATAATACAGTTTGTTGTCAGTGTTGCAAAAATAAATAGTGTTTTTAATAGTTCACGAACATCCTTTATCATAATCTAGTTTATTAAAAATCTATGCTGCCATAATATAACATATTTTTGAATTTACTAGATTTTACAGTAGTAGCAAATTTATAAAGAGTTTCTTTCTGGTAACAAAACGTTTCCCTTTTTTAAATTGTGGTTGTTTTGCATTTTTTTTGTGTGGTATAGCCGACATTGACGACCTCGTTCGAGGCCAATATGCAATGTTCTCGTTAAATTTGCGGTGAAAATTCATTTAAACTATTTTTCGTTTGGAGTGAATGAAGTTGTAAGAATTTGAACAACAAAAGTTGTGATACTTATACATATAAAATATGTTTTTTTTATATAAAAAATTAAATATATTATAAAAAAAAAATTAAATTATTATGTAAAAATTAACATAAATAATTTATTAATTTAATTAATTTTGTTTATATGTGCTGGAAAAAAGTGTTATTGATTAAAGCAAAAACCTCTTAAGGAAAAAATGGTATGTATATATTAAAAATATTTTGTTATAGGCAATATTCCTTGTTTTTTTTTAAATTGTTTAAAAACAATTTGAAAACATTTGTATTACAAAAAAAGAAAATTGTACAATTATTTAACGAAAGAAATTGTGAAGTTTAAAGAGAAAACTTCATTTTATAGAGTTGAGGTCGTCTATTGATTTTTCGCAGAAACTTACAGTTATTTCTCTCTTTTTCCTTTTTCTTCCACCCTTGGCAGTTTTACGCATTAGCTGTTGATAATACGTAGGTATTTTGTTTTTATCATCCAGAAACAAAAAAAAAAAAAAAATCATCAAATGTCAATCACACGGTTACCTTTATAAGGTTTTCATATTTGATTACAATTGTTAATTGTTAATTTTTTTATATGTATGTAACTAAATATTAAATTATGGATATACAGTGCACTCGCGGTAACCCAACAAACACGAAGTCAAACCTTTAATATGAAATGACTTTATCATTTGACATCAAACACAATTCTCAAACGTTTTTCAATTGTTTGATTTTAACATTAAAATTCAAATTGATAATGATTTGAAAATAAACATTTGATTTCAAATGTTTTATCAATTTGATGTCAAATTGGTAACAAATGTTAAATTCAAATCAAAACTAAACTTGGCAATACTGAAGAGAAAAACAAATGTTAACATTAAAAATGGCGATTAAAGTAAAATTTTTACCTCATGGTTAAATGTGTTTTACAAGTGAACGATTTATTTCTTGTGAAAAATAAAAATTATTTGTACATAATTACAATGATTAAAAATACGAATTAAAAAAATAAAACGGGAAAGTGAACAAATTATAAGTATGATCGCGGTGCTACACTGAAAGAATTTTGACATTAATCCCATGAAAAATTGCATTAAAAAGGAACCTATGCAGCTCTTCGTTAGATCAATGAAACCTATTTCATTAAAATGTATTTAATGAAACATTACATTAGCTCTATGAATATTATTCATTGCTTGAATATATATATTTTTATTATTCAATATTCAATGATTTTATTTCATAATATTCATTAATTTGATGATAAATATACAAGCTTTTAATGACACAATTTCATTGAAAATAATATTTTTTATCACTATTTTAATGAAGACAAAATTTTTTATTTTTTTTTAATTTTAAATTTTTTTAATTTTTTTTTATTAATTTCCTAAAAGCTAATCCCGCAAAGCTTTTCGCTTGTCTGCAGGAACCAGAGTGAGTCTCTGGCGGGAATCGATCCCGCAACCCCGACGCTGATAGACTAGTTTTTTGCCATTACTCAATTAAAAGCGTAAATATGAAATTTAATTGTCCATGACAACAACAACAACGTTGATTTTTTTTTTTGCTAGCGTGTGTACATATTAAAGAAAACTTAAAACATACATATTTATGGATTGAAAGTTTTTGTTTCATTACTATAATGCCGTTTTTCATTGTCATAATGAAAATTTAAATTTATTAGGGCATGCTTTTTTGAAATATTTTTTTATACTTTTAATTATTGAGACTACAGAGTTATTTGAATGTTAAAAATTATTTTTTTTTCAATTATTGAAAAATGTTGCTTTGATAAAAAAATTTTTGATTTAATAAATTTAATGGCATATTACATTAGATGTATGAAATAATTAAATCTTACATTTTTTTATTAACAATTAACATTATTTATATTATATATATATTTTATTCGACCTTTATTATTATGTTTATGTAATATAATTAAATTTTCAAGCTTGAGGTCTTTTTTAATTTTATACAAAAAACTTTAAACGTTTATTTTAACCAATATTTCGGCACTTCTTTGAGTGCCTTCTTCAAGGTTCTTTTTCTTTATAACAACAATTAACAATCTTTTAATATAATTAATTATATATAATATAATAATAGGATGAGCACGTCTACAATCAACTTTCACATATTCAAGAACAATCAGAAGATACATAAATAGGTATAAGACGATAAGGGACAAATTATTTAAAATAAAAGCAACTATAACTTTTTTGATTCGTTGCCGTAATGCAGGTATAATTCCAAAATTTATAAAAAATGCTACTAAAAACGTTTCTAATCTTTTTTATGAAAATGGTCATTTACCGTCATACCGACAAAAAACGTCAAATTATGTTCAAGAATTACAAAACAAAATTCTAAATATAAGAATAAGGTACAAAAATGAGCAACTGAAGGAAGCAAAAAAGGAATGTACGATAACAGAAGGACAGCTACAAAATTATTTTGATGAGGTGGAATTTGCAAGATTCTTACAATATGAAGATAAGTTAGCTAATAATTTAAATAGGAGGATCAAATTTCAAGAAATGGTTAATTTACAGAAAAGGGAAATAGGTATAAAATTTAATAATAAATGGTTTGTTAACAAGTGTAGCATAAATATACCAATGGAGGCACAATGGGTTCTCTCATTAGGTCGTAAACACATGCTACCAATAGAAAGGAAACGTTTTCCAGTTTTGAAAATTATAACTGAAGGAGAGGATTTAGTACAGACACTTAAGGAAAAAGAGGAACAGGAAATAGCCAGAACAAAACTGACCACAAATATAGATAATCACATTAATAAAATGAGACTAACTAATAGGGATAAGTTTGTATTGGACAAAGTAAAGGAAACAGATACATAGATTTTTGAGATCTAATAGGGACATTATTATTTTAAATGCGGACAAAGGGAATACAACGGTGGCAATGAATAGAGTCGATTATGAGGCAAGAATTAATGATATAATAAAGGATAATTCAAATTATAGGAGATTAGATAAGGACCCTACTAGTAAACTAGAAAGGACAAATAATAATTTAGTTCAAGAACTTTTTAATAATGAAATAATTACAAGCACAGAAAGGAATAAACTTTAAACAAATACGGCAATGGCACCTAGGTTATACGGTGTTCCGAAAATTCATAAAATCGATTTTCCATTGAGACCAATATGTTCAATGATAAATTCTCCATCATATGAACTATGTAAATATATAACAGGGATTCTTAGGAAAATTAAAGAAAATTCTAAATACAATGTTAAGGATTCACTTCAATTTAAGGATAGAATTAAGAATATTGTATTGGATAATAATGAGAAGTTAATTTCTCTGGATGTAGTTTCATTGTTTCCAAGTGTACCAGTAGACAGCTATGAATATAGTATAGGATAAATGGAATATAATAAGGGAACATACGAATATGGAAAAAGATTTATTCTTACGTATGCTTAAATTTTGTATAATAGATAGTAGATATTTTCAATTGAATAATCATGTATATAGTCAAATGAAAGGACTTCCTATGGGCTCACCAGCTTCTTAGATTTATGTTAGAAATGTTACAAATCATAAATGTACCGACAATGTCGAGAATTAATTTTAAGTCTGACACTGAGAATGTAGCACAAAATTATAGACATTTAATTTATAAAAATAGAAACGGAAGGTAAAAAAATTTTTGTATATTGTAATAGATCAAGTTTGTATTGAACAATATTTTTTATTCAATTCCAAAAAATTTTTTTAAGTTTGTCAATTTTTGTTAAATTTGTTTTATATTAAAAAATTGTTAATTGTTGTTATAAAGAAAAATAACCTTGAATAAGGCACTCAAAGAAATGCCGAAATATTGGTTAAAATAAACGTTTAAAGTTTTTTGTATAAAATTAAAAAAGACCTCAAGCTTGAAAATGTAATTATATTACAATTAAACATTATTTTAGGGAAACTAAAATTTTGTATTTATTTATGAATATAGTAATGTTTATTGTGTTTTTTTATGTTCCCAATTAAAATTTTTTGTTTTACTTGGACAAACTTAAGTTTTCATATATCCAATGGAAATTTTTAACGTAATTAATTTAATTCAACATTTTTTTTTTTTTTTTTTTTCTTTTTTTTTATTATTCGAATTTATTCTATGAGCTAAATTGTAGTTATGTATTTTATAAAGCTTTTTTGTAATAGTCATATTCCTTCAATTTTTCAGAAATGACTTTATACACTATCAGACTATTATATTGTATTTTCTTGTTACATTTTACCTTAGCTTTCCGCTACGGCCTTCGTCAGCATTCTTTGTGTCACACTGGATAGTGATACTTTATAAATTGAATGTATTTAACTCAACTATTTTAACAAATAGAAACTGGGAATTATTTCCTTCTGAAGGTAACTTTATATTATATTCAACAAAGAATGACACAAAGAATGCTGACGAAGGCCGTAGCGGGCCAGAAAATGCATTACATTCTGCTGGTGTCTAATAATTGTAAATTTTTCTGTTCATACAATATACCTCATTGCTTTCCAACGGAAAGCTAAGGTAAAATGTAATAATATAATAGAATAAATTCGAATAATAAAAAAAAAAAATGTTGAATATAATATAAAGTTACCTTCAGAAGGAAATAATTCCCAGTTTCTATTTTTCTTTTTGTAATTAATTTAACCAATGCAAATTTTTTTATGAAATTCATTCATTAAATATATGAAGCATTATTCTTTCAGTGTACAATTCTTAAAATAAAAGGGTGCCAATTATTTCGTCTTTGCAATAATTAGAAGACGGAAAGAACATTATTTCATATTTTAGATATGGTGCCAAATTTTATTACAAAGTTTATTTGCATAAATAATGAATTTTAATAAAAAATATAAAATAATTTTTTTTATGTTCCACATTATATTATAATCCATATTTTCCCCTTTTTGTTGAGAACTCTATGATTTTCAAATTATTATCAAACGTTTGTCGCTTGAGAAAACGTTTGATTTCAAATCATTTTCAATTTGAAATCAAACCTCCGTGTTGGTTGGGTACGTGAACACCGCATTGTGTGAACACCGCTTAATGTGGACCTTATCTTTTAATTGACTATAAAGAAAGAAAACATTTGAGATGAACTTAAAAATTCATTACATGGGACTTAAAATTATTATGTACTTATTTCAAAATATCACCAAAGCTTTGTCTCAAGTGATTTCTGCGGGTTGAAACTTTTTGAGGAAAGTATCGGTACTAAAATATTTAAGATATTTACACCGAAGATTTATATAAGCTATACTTCACCATATTTGTGAATGAATTAATGAAATAATATAAGTGCTTTATAAAACCAATACGTTTTAATAAAAACAGACCTAACATTATTTGAATTCGATGAGGTTTAGGCGTTATTTATCATGGTTTTAGAAGTATTAAAATATTTTCTAAGATTGGGCTTTATATGAGGCATGTGGTAAATTATGGAAGAGTGGGTTTTATACGAGGCATATGGTAAATTATGGACCGACGTTCATGAAATTTGATGGCGTAAGATCTACCCTCGTATCATAAAGGGTTATCAATTTTAACAAACGTTTATTAAGTAAAATTTTTATAGAAAATTTGTTTTGTAAAACTTTGTTAAATTAAAAATATTTTTATGAATACGACAGCTAGCCTTATAAAACTGTGGCAGACCAATTTTATTACAATAGCCTTAATCGTTACGATTTTACGAGTACTAAAGTGGTACATTAGGGTTGTAAAATCAGTGGCGGTATTCTGTAATTCGCTAAAGCTAAATCTCTATTGCTAAAAATGTATAAAGTTAATTTTGCAATTTTCGTCTATGAATGCAATACTGTCACGTGCATTGCTAAATATGGCAATGCTATAAAAATTTAATTTGCCGCAATTTTAGCTTTTATTGTCACCTCCAAAATTTTTAAATTTTGTATTCTGCAACAGGGATGATAAGTTCCATTTTCCAAATTGTACTTAATTAAGTGAAAAGTTGTACTTTTTTGATCCTAATTGTACTAAACCCCCAAAAAAATTTTTTTTACTAGTTTTACTGCCTTTTTAACGATTTCGAACGTCAACGATCGCATAGAAAATTATTTTTAAAACAAAATGTTATTTTCAATGCGAACGTTAACGCTCGAAATCGATGAACAGGCTGTTATTATTAAAATAATAGAAAACGTACGAACATATGTACGGTGCTTTTTTATCTTGCTTTTTCAGAGTTGATATTGGAACAGGGTAAACATCGTTTAACCCAGTAATAAGCCCAAAAGACATTGTCTTAGAAAGTAAATTTCTTTTGGATTTGGTATTCCCCTAAACGCCCTTATGCGGACCTACACGTTGTAACTGATATAAGAGAGGAACAAGAAAAGTAAAATAAATAATAGTTCCGCTGATTTTTATATTTTTAGCTAAAATTACGGATTAGAATTTCTTATACGCTTTCTAACATATTGTGTAGTTCGCACGCTGTTGCTTACAAAGCGTCAGAATGAAAATGAAAACGAAAAAAATCACCATCACACGTACCAATTTGATAGCTCAAATCAAATATGGGCATTTCCAGCGAAAAGTCTACTTTTTGTCACGTAACGCCAGAAGTATTTTAAATTGTTTCTCTTCGTTTACTTTTTTATATTTTGGTGTAAAGCGCAACAAGCTCTACATTAAGTAACAAAAGGGATAACGATTGATTAACAGAAAAGGCGGGTTCTTCGATTTTTTTTATATTATTTTTCTATGAAAAAATCCTTTCCGACGAATATTGTATAGACAGTATGCTATTGGCAATTCTTCTGATATTTAAAAATTTTTTAATTGTACTAAACATGTCATTGGAGTAGTTCAGTACTTTTGCAATGCAAATAGTACTGATAAAAGTACAATTGTACTAACTTTATCATTCTTGTTCTGCAAGGCATTTTAGCGATCGAGATTTAGCTTATGCTAAGCGAATTACAGAATACGGCTGCAGATATCTGATGGATAAATACTAGAACGGGATACTTGAGGTCAATGGCTTTTAGAGCGAAACATTAGTATTCACGACATACATATACATATAGTATATCATACTTTAAGATCCGACTTTAAATGCCAAAACTATAAAGAACAATTTTAAAAAGCGAGCCCTATGCTCGGCAAAAACATTTTTTTGGCGAAACCGCCTTGCAAAAATACTTTATTTAGGGTAAGGTCTAAAAGATATTAAAGTAGAGTATAGATATACATATATATAGTAAGGGTGTGTGTGAAATGGTAGCAAAGTACTCATGGAAGTCAAATTTTGACACTGTTGAGGTGAATAAAATTTCACTAGCCATGGGGGCCAGGGTTGTCAGATTTTTTTGAGCTCCATCGCCAAACCTGATGTCAGAAATCGCCAAACGTCAGTTTTGTTCAGTTTTTGTGACAATTTTTTGGGGGCTAGTATAAATTTTGCCATTAGCGTAGAAATTCTTGACAATTTTAATTCACCATAGAACTTTGCTACCGTTTCACACACACCCTAAAGGTATATCATTAATTGAAAGTTATTTTTGACAGATGGTATATGATATGAGATCCCCTACCTATAGGTTGCAATAAAGTAATTTTTGAGAAGATGACATATATTAGGGATGCCAAACGGGATCGATTTAACAAAGCCTGGGATTTTCGTGATTTTTCGGGATTAATCGGTTTCTCTAATATACAACTTTTTTAAATAAACAAAACTTTATTTATTTATGTTTGAATTTTTGAAAACGAAAACTTAAAACAATTCATAAGAAACTTATTTTTTAATTAACTAAATTTTATTTATTTTTGAATTTTGAAAAAAGGAATATTAAGGGGGTAATTTTGTTGTTCACTTCACCTTGCGTTGAGAAAATTTTCATATAAAATTCGTTCACAATCCCGGACACATTTTCACTTGGTGTTCATAATAGAGCAACAATTTTTTTTCGCAATTACACACATTTTACATTAAGAAACTGTTTGCAAATTTTACCCAAAATAATATTATGCATTTATTATTATTGTTTACAACATTATGTTAAAATTTTCATTCAAAACTAAATAAAATTATTTGAAACGTCAGAAACAATTGCTAAAGTTCAAGTTGACTCACCTTTTTTAAAAAACTTTAGTTACATTTTTGTTTATAAAATGAAACGACAATATATGGAATACTTTGGGATGAAATAAGATAGAAGAAAATACGAAATTGTTGCTCTGATTGTGAACAAAGCTTAACAGAAGAAAAAGTAAAGCGCCACCGAATTGTTTTAAAATAAATATAATACATCATTTCTTAACATTGTAACCATACTAATAATATAACATTAAAATTATTCATATGCACGAAGTTCGAGAAATCAACGGTAACATTTAAAATTATTCATATGCCAAAATCAACGGCAACATTTTTAAACAACAACTCTTCCAAAAGAAAACAAAACATTAACAATTGTCCGTCTCTTTTTTCTTATTTTCTACTGTTCTCCAATTTAAGGCATAGGAGAAAAATCCTCTGTTGTTGTTCTTTTTACTACGTATAAACACAAAAAAAGAAGCATAACTGTGTTTCTGTTATTTAAATAATAAAATAAAAGCAATTGCTTACATTTTTTTTGTTCACGCGTATGTGAGTATTTTCTATGTATTAGTAACACTTTCTAATGCCTATAACTCCTAAAAACCGATTTTAATAAAATGTAAATTGGCACAATCATCCCAAAAATATTTTTCCAATGATGTATTATTTGTTAAAATCCAATGTATAGTATAGTCGTAAAAGGGAGCAAAAGAAATCCACTTGCCTATTAATATACATATATATGATAATTTAAAAAAATAGAAAATGGGAATTATTGCTTCTTATTTTACTTTTTGAACATGAAAATAATCTATATTTTTTTGTTCTTGTAGTGTTGTTGTTGTGTCTACAGCAAACTTTTATAAACACATGTGAATGCACGCATATTGGTTTTCGTAAGTTATTCTATTTTGATTTGTTTTAAGTACTTTTAAGCATTATCCGTACTTACATTTTGAGTACGACTCGTTCTAAGGTAAGAAGAAAAACTTAAATTGAGTACTAGTTTTTCTTTCTTCTTTCTGTGTACCAACATTGCTTTTAAAAAGACCAATGTTGATTTGTCCAAATATGCTGGGGATTGTACCGAAGAAGAGGTAGGGAGGATTGTTTCCAACCTATTTCCTTTCAAGGCCACCAACTGGTTCTTGAACACATAAAAGGTAACAGTAATGGAAAACACAATCACGTTTAAATATGCACGTACCTTTTACATTATAATTTTTTTTGTTGTTGTTAGGACCAGCACTCAGGGGATGCCCCCTCCTGATGCATTGCATTGTGTTGGAACTAGAAAAATAGGTTATGGGAAGGAGGATAGAGCGAGTAGTGCTTGTGAACATTCGATTTGAACTTAATCATGTTGCAAGTGAGAGGGAAGACTTCGGCAGGAACGTTATTCCACATACGAACAGTCCGGGAAAAAAACGAATTCTCTCGGTAATGCGTTATACGATTCACCTGTCAATCGACCACAAAAGGATGGGCTCTTGAGAAAAAACGTGTATTGCGAACAAACATTACATTATAATTTAGTTTCCAAATTGCGTAAAGATTTTTAACGATTAAAGATCTACGTCACTTCTAAGGTATTCGTGTACACGGTCAACACATCATATTATGCACTTCTGCGAAAAATATCTTTTGAATAATGTACCTGTAGTTGTAAAAGGAATCTTAAGAAAACGCTTTGCTATTTATGTTATTAAAAGGTAAGAAGATTTCTTATACTATAATATTTATACAAAATATGATAATTTCCCGGATGGTGACAAACACTTGTTGTGTTATAAGATTTGTATTTCTATAGCCGAATTTGAAGCATTTTTTTTAATACGTTACGTTTTTAGTATAAGCTTAGCAGGGAGAAGAATATTGTGTATTGACCAATATTTTGATATGTTGGCACTCATATAAAGACTCAATGTATTCGCTTAAAAATTGCAAAGTTTTTATCCCTTTTCCGAAAAGTTTAAAGGTGTGTCCAAAACACACTATTAAATACTACTACTACTAAAAAAATAAGATTTATTATCTCATTATATATTATTGAATAATTGAAATTTGTTTTGAATTTGTATTATATTTTCAGTTATTTAAAATGTGGAACTGATTAAAAAGAAACTCTAATACCAATATGGGAGAAAGTGACAACGAAGAAAAGAAGGTCAGCAAAAGTGGTACAATCGAAACAAAATCAACCCCAAAGAAGCAGGAAAATGATCTCTCTGAAGTCGACAGTAGGAATGGTATGTTATATTTTCTTGCTTAATTAAAGGCCAAGAACGAACCAGCCTAATTTCGTATACTCTGTTCGCAAATAAAGCGTTTTCCACTGAGAGTGTTTTATATTTATCGTAGGAAGTGAAAGTCGGAGGGGACAAGTTCTTTTTTATAAGGCCAAAACTTCCGAAACATTATTTTCTAAATGGTTGGCTGAGTTCCAAAACATCATAATTGATGAAATTAACTAACCTTTCTTTACACCATCCTTACCAGACCTTACTTTGTACAAGTTTCCTTGTTATTATTCAAGATCAATGTAAGAGTTACAAACATATGAACAAAAAAGAAATAACAGAGCAGCGTAAAATAATATGAATTATCAAAGAAAGAAATAAAAAATAGTATATAAAAAGTTTTTCATTTCCAACATCCTCACTGAAAATCATATACAAATTATTTCAATTTACAAAAACAAAAAAAAAACACTATAGGTTTGGTATTTTTTTAGCTTTGTTAGCATATCCGCCAACAAATTATCAGAAGTCCCTTAAGAAGTGATGACAAATATCTAAATCGCGGATGATAATTTCCATTTGTTGCCAAGTGTAAACCTGCATGATTGTCGCATTATATTCTAATAGGTTGAAATTGTTTGCCAAATTGTTCTTCTTCAAAGCATTTCAGCAATAGGGCTTCTTGCATCTCTGTTGCCATTGACTATTCTGCTTTGAAAATGGAATGATGCAGTGGACCCCTTTTTTTAATGCCCATCAGTCTAGTGCTACTTGCCTTATAAAAATTAAACCACTTACAGATTTTCTTTGATTCAAATCGGTCACATTGTCTTGTTGTACAATTCGAAACACGGTCCAGGTGATCTTTGCCTGTTGGGCCCGATTTGTCCTTTCTTGGCCTGTCAGGTTTTGTAGCCGATGCAGAGCTAGACGGTTGGTCCAAACTTCCCCAGAACTGCTGGCGTGTTCAATGGCGGGCTTTGCTTGGCCAACTCTGTCACCTGACTTCGTCCTCTTGTGTACGTCATTCACTGCCCAATGTTGACGATTAGTGAGCCTTATATGGACTGTTCCGTACCCATAGCCAATATGATGATTCTTCTGCCTTAGCGTGGACGCCGAGTTAGGGTCAATTGCAAAGTTTATCTCGGTAATGCTTTCTTCGTTGATCCGATTTAGCACTCTACACGATTCGAGAGAGAAGTCAGCATTCTGTCTTTCAATGAGTGCAAGGATCCTGTTGGTAGATGCGTTGAGCTTATTAGGGAGATATGCAATCAATATTTTAGCCCTTGGTACCTCTTCCTCAGAAACGACCTTCAATACGGAATCCTTCCAGGGTTTATTAAGGGATCATGATCTCTGTCCCATTTCGCTGACTTTTCACCTTTGCAGTAAAAGGATAAGCAGCCTGGCTTAAAAACTGGCTTAAAACCCGCAAACTGTGGTTTCATGCTGCCCGTCCTGAGCTCCACAATTTTGTAAACGACTGCAGTTTGGATTAGTTTTAGTTTATCCTCTGACCACACACATTCTGTTCTACTGCCTCGGAGGCATTTTCACTGGCTCTATTGGCGATAGTAGCTGTGTTCCGAAGATTGGGTTTCCGGCGAGAAAACGTCCAATCGTCCCCTCTTCTTCAAGTTGCACAACTCGTTGCGGACCTTCCTCATTGCTCATGTTTTCTTTCAAGCTTTGGACGCTTACGTGCACAACCCGGCACTTTGAGCCCACCTTCTGTACTCTTGGTCTGATTTGCTTGGGCTGATGAGGATTGTTGCGTGTATGACATAAATTCCAGGAGCGCATCCTCTATATCCGTTGGGATAGGTACCTTAGTGACGTTGAGACCTGAATCCCCCTGCATTAAGGTATCAACTATCGGTTCGCAAAGAGATTTAACTGTGTCCATTGGGTCATGTTTTTCTTTATTTCGTTCTTAAACCATATCCATTGAGAATTTTGATAGAATGGAAAAATTGATAGTACATCGTACAGCAGAGCCACATGCCATAGGTGGGCTCAAGTTACAACCGAGACATTGCCAGTGTACGTAGGCCACCGTTATAAGACACACGTACGCAGTGCCATTTATCACAGACACATGGTTCGGATAACATTGGCGATTGTGGGTTTTTATTGAGCGATCACTCTATTTACGCCATGTTTAATCTATAGCAGAGGCACCTCGTGCAGGTTGTAATACTGGATCAGGCATGGACGGTCATTGGAAAATGAAGTTGCCTACTGCAATATCCACTGATAAGCTACAGATACATATAACGTATTCATATACCCTACAGAACGCGTTGTTTGCCTCAAAACTAATTCTGAATCGCTAGCCATTTAGCAAGAAAATACGAATTTGATCACATAGAATCTATCATTTTATAAAAATTCCATAAACATTTGCAAGTCGGACAGACTTGTGACAGGCTGCATTTGAAGGCCTCAGTATCATATTTTTTGAGCACATGCGATTTTTTTGAAAAATCGTACGACTGAATCGAATTCCGAATCACCGGCTCTAACCGACGATAACATTGTAAAATTCTTCACGGTTGCATTGTAGAATGTATTTAAAAAAGCGTGTTTCTTTGCAACTGACGTCTTGGAGCTCACCTATTCTTAACTGATATTGCAACATGTGGCCGAATGTTGTCATGCCCGAATATAACGACTTAATGAATGGTCCCCTGTGATCGTCTTACGCGGTTTAAGCAGACATAATAAGTTAAACCCTTCGGATAACTACTACCAAGTTCAGATCATTGCCTTCTCGCCATGTATATTCGGTTTTGGCGTTGATTTGTCAGGTTGGTCGGACTAAACATTTCGTTTTTATTGTACTTGAAGTTGTGGTAATGGATCCATTACGTTTTTGCCAGTAATATTTCCATGTATTTTACTTGTTTTTACGCCGTTTTAGCAGAATTTCGAATATGCAATTTCGACTAATAATGTTTCCTGGCTCCACTGTGTGGATCCTTGCTTCTGGATGAATTCTGCTGTTTTCAAAAGTTTTTTAATTGCTGTATGAATATAAAGTTCTAATTGAGTTTAAACAAGTTTTAAATTCATTCTCTTCGAATTATTAGGCCTAAGCCTCATTTGTCTTACATGGATAAGCTTTCTTGTGTGCTTCAGTTAATTAAAACTTTCCGCAAATGATGTTTGGAACGCGATTCGATATTTTAAAAGCAAAAATTGTTTGTTGTTTACACAATTTATGTTAACGACTAAGAGAGAAAAGTTATGTATATGACTCCCGCATTTTTAAGTTACACATCTAATTATGTATGTATATTCCCTATCACTTTTCTTTTGAATGTTTTTCATTAAGGCGATCATGATAAGCCGGACAAACATACACAAAAATCTAAAGATGATGTTAATGCAAAGGACAACAACGATTCCAAGGAATCTCTTTCAGCAAAGCAGACTCTTGCCATTTTATCATCGAAAGATACGTTTAAGAGCAAAGAGCCAATACGTGTCGGTTTCTATGACATCGAAAGGACAATTGGAAAAGGAAATTTTGCAGTGGTAAAACTTGCTCGACATCGAATAACTAAAAATGAGGTGAATATCGAATCATTATAAGTTAAATTTTATATTTTAGTTAAAGGTTTGTATTTCAAATATTAAATTTTCTAAAGGTTGCTATAAAAATTATCGATAAGTCTCAATTGGATGCAACTAACTTGCAAAAAGTTTACCGTGAAGTGGAAATTATGAAACGTCTTAACCATCCCCATATTATCAAGTTGTACCAGGTAAAGAATTAAATACAATACTGAATAAGTCGGTGCAGAAACATAAACTTTATATAAAAAAAATTATCTCTTTTGAAATTGTTAAGGTGATGGAAACCAAGAATATGATTTATATAGTATCGGAATATGCAAGTCAAGGAGAAATATTCGGTAAGTCATTATTCTTCTTTAAATATGTTGCTTAAATATTTAGTGTCTCTGTGAAATTTCAATTCAATTAAATGATTTTAATGGTTTAGAGTGTTTGTAAGAGAATGATTAAATTTATGCGAACATATATTCGACTTTTTCTATTTATCTTAGATATTCATAAGGGAAATTGTGATAACATTCTCAATTTCTTTTACAAATTTCCTGGTTAGTTTTGAAATTTAATAAATACATTTTTGCTAAGCCTTTATTTCTAAAGCTATTTTTATGGGTCTGTCCTGACTCCTACGATGCACTTACTGTATCATAAGGCGCCGAACATCGAAGGGTTAATATAATTAGTCTACAGTTTTTAATATTTTTTGCACTTATAATATTAACTGAAAAGGCAATTGACTAAATCCAAATACGTGCATAAATTTTTGTTTAGAAAAGATATCATAAGAACTTGTAATTGTTTCATAAAAAAAATCCGAACTTTCAATAGAAACTGATGCATTCTTTTCATTAGTTCTAGCTTAACAGCTGTCAAAAAATGTCTCTTTTTTCTTAAAGACAGACAGACAGTGCCACCAAAATAATCGACAAAAGTTTCGACCTGGAGACAATCGATCCCAGGTATGAATGTGACATTTAAAAACTTATAGTATTTTAAAACTCGGAAGAATGGAACCTCCCAATGGGCAAAGGCTATAAAAAGTTCCACTAAAGTGTTTTGAGTATATATTTGTCGAGGTAAACAATGAAGGTAGGAAGTTGCTTGTGGGGAGTGTTTATAGGCTTAATAAAAATCTTTATACCATGCGGTTTATTCGAAACTTGGAAGCGCAAACGGCTGTGTATGAGGATGTTTAAAAGCAGGAGAACCTACTTGTAGATAGTAGTATTTCTGATGACTGTGCCTCGCTTGGTTTAACATCACCTAACACTTTGAATCCTACTCACTTCACTGCAACCAATAGTACACTTTTGGATTTGTTTCTCGTGAGGAATGGAATTAATATACTGCTCTATGATCAATTTTCTGCGTCATGTTTCTCTAAATATGATCTAATTTTTATGACATATAATTTCCAACTTGTAGTACCAGTTGAGAAAATTACTTTTCGCAATTTCAAGAATATTAATTTCAGATTACTCGAGGAAGAATTTTTTAAAATCAATTGGAATATTTTTTATTCTTTTTATTCGGTAGATGACCAACTCCTTTTTCTAGAGCACAACATAAATTATCTGTTCGATCTAACTGTATCAATAAGGACAAATATACAAAAACCCTAGCTTTCTTCTGAAATTAAAGATTATATGAATCAAGGAGATTTTGCGTATGCACGTTAGAAAAGGTTTAAAACTACAACATTACATGAGGATTATCTGACTGCTAAAAGAAAACCAAATAGAATGATTAAAAGGGCCAAATCTGTTTTTTATGCTGCAAAGTTTTCTTCCGCGATTGGCTCCAAAATAACATGGCAAACGATACGCGAAGTATTGGTATCGGTAAATCTTCGAACCCAGAACCATGTCCAATGGATACCGATGCAATCAATAAGAAGTTTTTAAATATTCCTTTTGTGCAAGCAGATCAAAATTATTATACCAATAACCATTCGAATAACAATTCTAACTCTTTTTACTTTTGCTGCAGTAGACCAATTGTCTATAAAATCCAACTCTATAGGAACGGACGGGATTTATCCAAAGTTTCTAAAGATTCTTTTACTCAAACTTCTTCCTATTATAAAATTTTTCTTTAACAAAATATAAACTTCAAGTTACTTTCCCTCGAACTGGAAAATAGCTAAAATCGTTCCAATACCCAAAACTGGTTCCGATTTTACACCAATAGCCATTCTTCCATTTCTCTCTAAAGCATTTGAACGTATTATGCATAACCAAATGACTCGTTTCTTGGATAACAATAACTTACTAACAGATCGTCAATCTTCAAAAAGAAAACTTGATGATGACAAGACTACAATTTTAATACTTTTGGATCATTCAAAAACATTTGATACTGTGGATCATAACATTCTGTGTTACAAACTTAATCATTTTTTCAAATTTTGTTTCTTTTGAACATTTTGAATTAAACTTAAAAAAAATAAAAATTTGGTTCTTATACAACATAAAACAATCAAATAATTTTTGGTCACATAATCTTGTTTACTTTCATATCCGGGCATCTCTCGTCTTGATTCAAGTTTCGTCTATATTAAACCATATCTTGACTGACGCAAAGAGTCATGAATGCTACTGACACTATTTTCACAAACCTAAAAGTCGTTTAAAGACAGTAATATGCTTTTCTGCAATACAATGCTATTGTTGCTAAATTCAAAATTTAACAAAATTGAAGGTCAAAGCGCGGGCTCTTACACTAAAAATAAATTAATAATATTTTACAGGGATCAAATTCAGAAAAAAATACAACATATTTACGCTATTAGAAGTTGATAAGAGAAAAAAAATTTTTTTGACCCACCCTAATACATATATTTTAACAAAGTTAATTATAAAAAATAGTAGGTTTTGGGAATGCAGTATTTTGGTTATAACTCAGCCATTTTTTAACCGATTTGACAGATTTATATACCGACGTATTTAAAAATAAATTTACCATTTACTTGAGTTATAGAGCTTGGACTCGGGGAGATCTATGGTTACCGAAAGTGGGTATTTAAAAAAAAATTTTGGTCATAACTTTTTTGTATTTGAACCGATTTTTCCGAGTTTTTTATAAAATATGTTCTACTAAAAATTTTCGATATTTTGGTTTATAAGTCATATCCATAGGACATATGGTAGCCCTAAAATTAAATTTTTAATTTTTTTTGTACGGGAGGTACCACGCCCACTTCTCCGATCCCGTCCATATTTTGTAGAATGGTGTGTTTTGACAACCTAAATGTGTGTACCTAATTTGGAAACTTTGGATTTTACCGTTCCCCAGATATATAGCAAAAAGTAAAAAAAATACAACAACAACAAAGGATTTTTGGAAAAAATTAGAGGTAGTCGTTGTTTTTTGCTCATATCTCAGCCATTTGTGGACCGATCTTGCTGAATTTCAATAGCAAGCGACGGAAGACTATATGTGACATAAATGTAAAATATCCTAGCCGCTATCATGTCTGGAGTCTCTGGAAAACACATTTCAAGCGTAAGACGGACAGACGTACATCGTTAGTTGCTTTAGTTGATTTGAGCGACCTCATGCATATTATGGTTGCGCCTTTACCCGTTTGCATTTTTTTTTTGCATAATTTAGTAAAATGAGCATTTTATCAGCATTTTTTTTTAGTTTTTAGCGCATATTTTGCCTTTTTAAGGCAAATACTGATTTTTTAGATGCCTACAAGAGCTTTCACACAAATAAAAAAATTTTCTTTTATGTCTTAAATATCGTTCTGTATAACCAAGGTGTTGCTTCAATTTCGCCATATTTATCTAATTTTTACTCGAAAATTTTAAGACTGAATTTACACGGTTCATCTTTTGATGCTCAACTTTTTTTTTGTTCGAAACAACAACAATTTTATTAATAGCGAATCAAACAGAAAAGGATAAGAAAAAAATTACATGCAGCCATCGTTGTGCATATACTAACGAATAAAAACACAAAGCGTACTGACCGAGTACATGCATCTCTGTACTTCTCTGTACTGCACTTCTGTACTTCTCTCACCTAAAAGCATAAGAGTTGCGCTTCAAAAGATGAAACGTTTGAAAGCAGACTTAAACAAAGCAGGTTTTCATTAAAGAAAAATTGTTATTTTAAACTTTAAAATTTTATATATGTATGAAAAAGCAATAGTTAAAGAAAAAGCAATTTTATACGTTTTTGTGTAATACAATCTTTCAGTATACCAATCGTTTTAAAATAACTTTGAAAGTGATCTTACGATAACCATCCATCCGTCTGGCTGGTAGCCTGGCCATTAGGGTGGAGTGAAAAAAGCCAAAATTTTTTTTTCGAAAACGGGTACCCTTCAATGGCTGTGTATGAGCCTTAGTAACAATTCTGTAAAATATTAATTTTTTACGACGTCGTCTTGAGTCTGCACATTTGACTAAAAGTTTTCCCAATTTTTATTTTAGTACATGAAACAAAAAAATCCTAACGGGTAATCACTAAATAATTGAGCAAGGCCTTAAATAATGACAGGGTGTTTCAGAAAATGTTTAGGGCGTGGTTTGTGTGTGCACATGATGCTTAACGTTACCCAAATATTAGTAAATTTCTGATATTTTTTACGTTTTATAATTTCTGATATCCTCTTTTAATGTTTATAAAATTTGTCTATATAGCTCCCGTTAATCAACTTTGTATTGTGCAACTCTTCGCTAGTTCATATTAAACTACCCAGCACTCACCACGGGGAGGTGGTTGCACTTCGAGTACCACCCACGCCCTCCCAACCACCCAACCATGAGAGCATTTATATATATTTAAGAAAAGTCTTCAACAGGTAAATTGTTTCTTTGTGTCATATATTGGACGAATATTTCTATCAAACATTCTAGTTTTGATTAAGCTTTCTCTTTTCTTTTGATCACAGATCAATTTTGAGGAAGCAGTGACTTCTTTGACGGCTCTTTCTACCGCTTGAGTGTGTGATGGTAGCTCAAAAAGAGTGCACTCCGAAGCTATGTTTATACTTTCGGTTTCCAGAAACCTTTGCAAATCCTGATTTGTCAAATGACTTGTGAGAGGTGGTTCTGTCACTTCCACATCATTCCATGCAATCATATTGACATACTCAGATGCTCCAAAATTTATTTTAGGGATTTCAAACCGTCTTAGTGGTTTACTGGCTTGTTTACTAGACCGAGCCTTGATGATACGTCTTACAGCCAGTTTCTTTATATTTTCTCTTTTATCATCCAACATAGCTATGAGTATGTTTTCATGATGAGCAAAGTATCCATTGTCTTGTATACATTTGTATACAATTTTCCGATTCCCCTCAGATAGGCAATTGCAACTCTTTATGGTTTCCCAGAAGTTTTGAGCGCCGCTACAAACTTTTGGATTACATTTGATCCTGAACCAGCTAGGTGCATAAACTTTCACGATGAAGGTTGCCAGCTCTTTTAATGTATGCGATGGAATTTTTGTAGCTACGTATAATCTTAAAATTCTATTAGCTGTAGTCAACCATCTCGCATGGGAAAGTTTTCCTGGACTTCTATTTTCTAATTGTTGAGATATTTTTCCACTCGAAACAGCTTTGCAAATATCATAAAGGTATTGTTGGTCAGTACTCAAACCCTTTTCATCACCACGATCGATTATATTAGTAATAAATTCAATGGGTTCAAACTGAACTACTTTCATTAAATGACATGTTGCTAAACTTTTACCGACAGGTCCAACAAATCCTTTTGGTCCGCTTGTAGATCCATCCAGCTTTTCTACTAAATGTCGTAGTGGAAGTTCATTTGTATGCAATTGACAAATAACCCACTGCAGAGGTCTTCCAAGTTTATCTTCCAGTGAGCGAATTACACCACTATATTTGCCTGTGTTTGTAGGGCATCCATCACAACCAATGCAAACTATTTCCGACATTGTAAGATTGTGCTCAGAAAAGTAAGCGACGATAGAATTAGCAATGTCAATGGCTTTCCCAGACAATGGAACTGTGTAACCGATGAATCTCGATTTAGGCTCCTGTATGAGTGAAATGTGATCTTCTTTGACAGTTTCTCTGTGCATTTTCTTATCGTCTATCTTGTGAATACGAAGTGTATCATCAATTCTACCGTCAAAGTATAAGGCCTGTATTTCTACCTTTGTTTCCTTATTTATTACTTCATGCCGTGATTTGATTCGCTCGCGTCTAACTTTACTCCTGTCTACCACAACGTCATTTATAGCAATTCCTAAAGATTGAGTAGACTGTACATCGTGTAAAAGAGCAGAGGCTAAAGCTGCTGCTGCGCGATCAGGTACGCCATACCTATCACAAACTCGAGAAAACGATGGTATTTTTAACCTAGTTTGAGTATTTATGGTAGTAGCTGAGGATGGGCCGGGAACTGGTTCCTCTAAAATAGCCACTACATCTTTTGGAATACAACCCATTTCTTGAAGTGGTGTAATTATGTCCATTGCTTCCTCATTGTCTTTATACAAGCCAATTTGATATCCTTCACAACGTTTCTTGCACAATCTTTCTTCTTCTATCATTTTCCTTGCTATTTTCTTTTTATTTGCTGATGTCACTTTAATATCAACACTTCCAATCGACATTTTCCGAACAGTTCTTTGATCGGTCAAGAATTTGCGTTCAAGTATTGGAACCTTCTTAGCAGGGTCACATTTACAAACCTGAAAATCTTTATATTTACATGCACTAACATCGAATAAAGCCTCAACCCTATTGTTAAATTCGACTAGCTTTTTTTGAAACTGTGCTTATCTTGATCACGTTTGTACGCTTTGTTGAGTGTTTGAACTAAATCAACTTCTTTTTTTAACAAATCTGTAATAGTTTTAGAGGTAATGCATGGGATCGAAGCTTTTCGCCACATGGAGTTTAACTTATCAACAACAATTTTGGACACTTCTAAAAAACTAGGGTTTTTGCCATTTTGCTAAATTTTATCTTTGTTCCAAACATAAATGTAGTATTTTAACACATCTCTACGGGTAGGAAGCAAAGACTCGCCCATATCTTGACCATTGCCTAGGATAGGATGAGGTAAATCTTTGTAACGAGTCCTAGGGAACGCCATAACGCAGTTATAAACACACAAAGCGCAGTGACACACTGTACTAGAACCGTAGAACGTATAGAACGTTTATAAGATGACGACTAGATATAACACACCAATTATCACTCCCGCTGTCAAAACACGACTAATGTAGCCTGAGAGGGCTGTTTACTGCACAGATAAAAATTTTTTCTGTGTGTTTATGTAAAAAATTTTAAATATCGGAAATTTCGGACGATTTGGCGAACTTTAGGCCTAATGCGCAGACTTAAACCACGACCCAAAAATGTTTTTAAAAATTCTACTTTTATTAAAGACCTTGTTCAACTTTTCAGTTACTACCCGTCTGATTTATTTTTCTTTCAAGTACTTAAAAAAAATTTGGGAAAAATGTAAAAAATTTCAAAAGTTTTCAAACTTTAAGTCAAATGTGCAGACTCAAGACGACGTCGTAAAAAATTTATATTTTACAGAATTGTTACTAAGGCTCATACACAGCCATTGAAGGGTACCCGTTTTCGAAAAAAAAATTTTGGCTTTTTTCACTCCACCCTACTGGCCATGTTAATTTTGTGCGCAAAGTACAAGTTGCAATCTTGTCGATAATTAGATAAAATTTGGTAACTACATTTCAATTCTACTACCAACGAATTCTATGTAAATGGTGGGAATAATTTAACATATTCCTCATAAGCACTTCCTTTCAAATTAAACTCTTTGTGACCGTAGACATC
Source organism: Pollenia labialis (assembly GCA_949318255.1). NCBI lineage: Eukaryota > Metazoa > Arthropoda > Insecta > Diptera > Polleniidae > Pollenia > Pollenia labialis. The sequence goes on along the minus strand of OX439142.1, from coordinate 23,644,680 downwards.
TAATTATGTTTAGATGAAATTCGCCCCAAAAATATTTTACTGCAAATTTTCGAATCGATTCACAGTGGCCTAAAGCCCCCATTTTTAAACAGCTTCAACTTGCTTTTAAATGTTAACATTATAAAACAGTTAAGCGGCCGTCCCTAAGATGGATGTTAATAACTAGATAATATTCGGCACAAATAACCTCTTAACCAAGGCGAATTCAACTACAGGTGGTGTCGCAACTACAACAATCCAAAAACAACAGAAACAACACAGGGGGTTTTGCATTGCATTGTTACTGCCGTATTCATAAAAAATAAAATAAGGTTGAAATGTGTTTTAAGGCAAAATTTTCATACAATATTTTTTTAAAATGCATTTCAAATCCATTTTAATTTTTTATGAATACGGCAGTTAGTGTTTACGGATCGAAATATCAACTATTCTTAGCAAAACACTAACAAATCAAAACAAATAGGCTCGAACTGTCAAAATCAGAAGGCGTTTCGACACCACCTGTAGTTAATTCGCCTTGCTCATAACATAAATCTGTTTTAGTAAGCCGATGACAGCCCATCGTTTCCGAATAGGGTAAAATCTCGCAAATTCGTCTATGGAGTTTGGGCTTTACCGATTACAATTTTAGGATCGCATAAATTAAATGGAACGATTATTAAATTGTTGTATATTTTGTTTTGAACAATTTTCAGAGCATATTTTCAAGTTCTTACAGCAGCATTTTTAATGTTTTTTAGAGCATATTTCTGGTTTCCCTGGTTATAATATTATATGTATTATTTTTATTTAGATTATATTGCTAAATATGGTCGAATGTCAGAAACCGCAGCACGTTTTAAATTCTGGCAAATATTGTCAGCTGTGGATTATTGTCACAAGAAAGGAATTGTTCACAGAGATCTTAAGGTAAGTTAATAAGAAAACAATATTAAACCATATTTTTATATTCATAACGAGTTTGTCGCAGGCTGAAAATCTACTTTTGGACAATAATATGAATATAAAAATAGCCGATTTTGGATTTTCAAATCATTTTAAAGTAGGCGAACTACTTGCAACATGGTGTGGCTCCCCACCATATGCAGCACCCGAAGTTTTTGAAGGAAAACAATACACGGGACCAGAAATTGATATATGGGTAAGTTAAAAGTTCTATGAAAGTAATCATCAATAGTGGGGGTTGTCGAAAAAAGAAAAATATACTATAAAACTGATTATGCGACTTTAAAAGTTGTTATGTAAATTTGTAGTCGAGACATACATTCAAAAATTTAAGGAACATAACTCTGAAATTAGGCAAAAATTTCATAAGTCGGAACTTGTAGTTATTCGTAATGTTAAATTGAAAATTTTTTAAATTTATTATTTTATTGACTCATCTCCCAAAGATCAAATGATTACGATTGGAAGCAGTTGTGCTAGACTAGGGCTGCAATACGGCCTGGTTTTCCAGGATTTATCCTGGTTTTAAACCAATTGACCTGGTATTTTGGGCCACTCCTAAACTGGCCTGGTTTTTTGATACAGATCAATGAAGACAAAAATGTAGCTTAAGCAGATTGTTGTTATGAACAGAGGTTATTAAGCTTTCATTTATAACCTTGTTAACATGAAGCAATTCTACCAGCAACTTTTGCCTGGGGTAAACGTCATTCAACTAATCGATTGCAATAAAGTTAAGACAATGTTGAAATTAAACTTTTATTTTTGCATCTATTGTTTAACTGTTGGACTTAAATTGGAAATATTTGGTTGTGTGATAAGTGCTTGGAATTTATAAGGTTTTGTTGTACGTTCGTTTGTGATTTGTATTATAAGTGTTTTGGTCAACGGGCGCACTGGTTCCTCTAATGAGAGTCAGTTTTGAATAAACTCCAAAAACTGTGTGTTTTTTTTTTAATATTTACTATAAATTATTATGGCATTGTAAAGAAATTCGAGTAAGAAGTATACAACGGTAGTTGTTATTGTAAATTTTCAGGGATTATCGATAAATAACAAGTTTTTTGAGTTGTTCCCTTTTATGTGAAATTTATTCATTTATATTAAGGCGAATTTACACCAGGTGACCTCATCTTGCTACGTAAGCAACAGCTGATTACTAACCTTGTGTCAAAATGATACACCGTTCATGTGGTTCTGGGGAATATTTACTAAATTTTATCGTTTCCGTTTAAAATTATTTTTTTAAATTATTACATTTCAGAAAAAACAATTTAAAATAAAAAAGAAAATGAAATATTTGTTTAAATTGTTTACAACAGTGTTGTATTATTTTTGACACAACGTTAAAATACTTTACAGTGTTGTAAACGTTTTCAAAATAAGACCACCTTGTATGAATTCGCCTTGATTTATAGAGTGGTGTAATTTCCTAAATATAGAGACAAAACGAAATATAACGGCACAATAAACTTACCTATGACAACTATAAAGAGAAAACACAACTTAAAATATTGTTCTTTAGTTGAAACAAAACTGATATGAATTTAGCTTATGTTTGGGGGCAACTCAAAATATTTTCTTTATTTGACTCTGGAGAAGCTACTTTTATAACAAGAAGAGGGATACAACTGTATTTTTGGCAAAAGAGTAAAGAAAATTATGTAAGACTTTAACAGCGGGTACATCGATTTCTTGCAAAAAGTGAACTTTTAAAAAGTTTGAATTGACACTCTTTAGAGGAACCAGTGCGATATGTTATTGATGCCAAATGGAAGAGAAAAAACGGCATATTTTGACCTCATACCTTTTTGCCTAACGTCAATGATACACATGTTATTTTTCGAAATAGCTCAAAATATTAAATACATTAAACAACTGGATAATCTCGAAAGGTATTTTCTGATTTCGATTTGTATTCTTTGTCTATCTAGGGGTCTTTCGCTTCCTATCTTAAAATTTTAATAAAACGAAATGTGTGTGAGATTTCATCGAAATTTTTTATTCGTTCGAAAGACCCATTGATGCCATTATGTGTGGAATATAACATCTAGGGAATGGTAAATGGATTCCAAAATCGATTTTCGATTTTTCGATCTACTTTTTTTATTTCAGTTTTTGAAATCACAGTCTTTCTCTGACAGTGATCAAGTGCAGACGTATATTGTGTTCAATTTTTTTTGTATAAATATTCAAACCAATAATATTTGTTATTGTGTTAAAAACTTTAAATTAACAACTTCGTGTGTTATATTCAACAACAATATTTTAACTTATTTTTCTTTTTTTTTTTTAAAAAAAAAGAAGTAAACAAAGGGATTAGTGATCTTCTTCACTAATCCATCTCTGCTACTGCAGAATGGCTAGTGACGAATCTACTGATGATGATGCTGTTTGGCAAACTGTAATGAAATCAACAACAAAACGACGGCTTACAAAATCACCAGAAATATTCAAACATATTAATAAAGCAGTGAAAAATAACAATTTAACAAACAATGATGCTATGCCAAGTACTAGCAATAACATGTATGCAATTCTTCAAAACAATAATAATGATGATGATACCAATGATAATAATGAAAATGATGATGTTGATGACGATGAAACTAATAATGAAGTTACCGAGGCAAAACCGCCACCAATAATAATTCCAAATGTGACTAATATCAATGGTTAATAATTTAACAAAATTAGTTAATTCAGAAAATTTCTCATATAAATCTATGAAGGATGGTCAAGTAAGGCTAATGATTAAAGACATACAGTCATATAGAGTGGTAGTAAAACATCTTGATGACAAAAAAATCAATTTTCATACCTATCAACTCAAACAAGAAAGAGCATATAGAGTTGTGGTTAAAAATTTACATTTCTCTATACCAATCCCTGCTATAAAAGAGGAAATTCAAAGTTTAGGACACCAAGTTCGAAACGTTATGAATATAAAAAGTAGAGTAACGAAACAGCCAATGTTAATGTTCTTTGTCGATTTATAGCTAAATCAAAATAACAAGAGGATTTATGAAACAAAACACCAATTCAACGCAATTGTAAAAATTGAACCACCTTTAAAAACGAATGATATTATTCAATGTCACAGATGCCAAGGGTATGGACATTCTAAAACATACTGTAGGAAAATGTTTAATTGTGTTAAATGTGGACTTAATCATCCTACGGACAATTGTCCTAAGGCGGAAGAAACTCCTCCACGGTGCGTTAATTGCTTGCAGCATCATACCGCAAATTATTAGGCATGTCAAGTGTATAGAAATCTATTGAAAAAGAAGTATGAATACCGGAGAAATAATACGAACAATCAAACAAATTATCAATTTAATTCAGAGAATTTCCCATCATTTAATAATAATAATAATAAAAATTTCAACAAGCAATCTGAAAACAATCAGTTTACGTATGCTCAAACTGCCAGAAACAACACACAGCAAGAGCAAAATATACTAAAACCATTGGAAACATTTATGAAACAACAAAATGAATTAACAAATAAACTGCTAAGCATGATTCAGTTAATTATTACAAAACTATGCGTTTAAACCTACGGATAGCACTATGGAATGCTAATGGCATTACCAATCATACAAGAGAAATATAAATTTTCCTTAAAACTAATTATCTCGATCTACTTTTGGTCTCAGAAACGCACTTAACAAGCAGAAGTTTTTTTAAAATTAATGGTTATGATTTCATATACACCAATCATCCCGATGACAAAGCCCATGCTGGTTCTGGAATCTTAATAAAGTCAACAATAAAATATGAAACTCTTACTGGTTTTCAGCAAAATTTTCTTCAGGCAACATGTGTCAAACTTAAAAGTAATGATGGCGACCTAGTTGTGTCCTCGATTTATTTTCCTCCTCGGCATACTGTTCGTTGTTCTGATTATGAAGGTTTCTTTCATACACTTGGCGTTCGATTTATTGTTGGGGGTGACTTTAATGCCAAACACCCTTGGTGGGGATCCAGATTAATAAATCCTAAAGGTAGGGAACACTACAAATGTTTAATAAACCAAAGTTATCAACTGGTTCCCCAACGCACTGGCCTAGCGATCCACATAAAAATCCAGATCTACTAGACTTTATTGTTTACAAAGGAATTCCTAATCACAAATTGGAAATAAGAAGAAGCAATGAACTAAGTTCAGATCACACCCCTGTTCTCGTAAACCTCAACGTTTCAGTTCACTTAAATGCTCCTAAGTATCACGTTCTATCATCAAATACAAATATACAACAATTTCAACAATTTTTGGATGGGAAATTAGATCTGAACATAAGAATTAAATCTGAAATCGAACTAGATGAAGCTGTTGAAAATTTTACAAATCAGATACATGCTGCAGCGAATATCGCAACGCCAATCACAAAACCATCACATCAGAAAGGTATCTCTAATCTTGATATTTCCTTTGAAATTCGACACCTTTAAAGAGAAAAGAGAAGATTGCGAAAAAGGTATCAATTAAGTAGAAACCCTTTTGATAAAGCAATGTTTAACAAAGCTTGTAAAGACCTTAAATCTCTACTAAATAACCATAAAAACTTCAAAACTTCTGAATTCTGGAAACAATAAACAACTCAAGATATGATGAGCACCTGCTATGGAAAGCAACTAAATTTATCAAAAGACCAACCAAAACAAATATTTTATTAAAAAAATCAGATGGTTCCTGGAGTAGATTTGACAAAGATACTGCTGAGACATTTGCTACTCACAAATACCTTTACGCCATTTTCATTTAATACAGCCACTCAACAAGAGGAAGTAAGAGATTTTTTGGACTGTCCATTACAAATGGACCTTCCAATAAAATTCATCACGCCAAATGAAGTTAAATTAGAAATCAGCATGTTGAATAAGAAAAAAAGTCCAGGATACGATCTAATTGACGGACACGTAATCAGCAAGCTACCCCATAAATGTGTTGTTTTCCTAACATTAATATTTAATTCAATTATAAGGCTTAACCATTTCCCAAATGGAAATGCGCGGAGATTATAATGATACAAAAGCCAAACAAACCATGAAATTCAGTAGCCTCGTTCAGACCTATAAGTCTTCTTGCGAAGATTATCTCCGGTCTTGGAAAATCGAAACATCATCCCCGAACACCAATTTGGTTTTAGAAACAAACATGGCACTCCCGAACAAATTCATAGAATAGTAAATATTATAACTGATGCGTTAGAGAAGAAGATATACTGTTCCGCCGTGTTTTAAGATATTCAGCAGGCTTTTGACAGAGTTTGGCATATGGGGTTACTCTATAAAATCGAAAAATTTTTTCCGGCGCCATTTTATCTTTTTTTCAAAAGCTATTTATCTAAAAGATATTTTTATGTCAAGATCAATGAAGAAACATCAGAACTACATGAAATTCATGCTGGAATACCACAAGGTAGTGTGTTAGGCCCACTTGATAGATAATGTCATGGTGGCTACGTACGCTGATGATACTGCAGTTATTGCTACTAGTGAATTTCCTGATGAAGCATCCTTATTTGTTCAAAATGAAATCAACGAACTAGATCAATGGCTGAGAAAATGGTATGTTAAAGTTAACTGTGAAAAATCGCAGCACATTACTTTTACACTCAGAAGAAACCATTGCCCTTCAATTGATTTAAACGGTTCTACAATTCCAAGGAGCGAAACGGTGAAATATCTGGGAATGACACTTGATAGACGTCTTACTTGGAAAACACACATCAAAAACAAACGAGAACAACTCAAAATCAAAACAAAAAAACTTTATTGACTTATAGGTTCTAAATCTCAACTTAATTTAGAAAACAAACTCAGAATATATAAGGTGATCCTGAAACCCGTGTGGTCGTATGGTATAAAATTATGGTGTACTGCTTCTAATTCAAATATCGATATACTTGAAAGATACCAATCAAAAACACTGAGGCAAATAACGGATGTGCCATGGTTTATTACGAACAAAGCAATCAGAAATGACCTTTCTATGTCTACAGTCAGAGACGAAATTAGAGCCGCCAGTGAGAGGTACTTGCAGAGGCTTAGTGATCATATCAACCCATTAGCTATATCATTACTGGATAGCACCACCGAAACAAGAAGATTAAAACGCAATCATGTCTTGGATCTCCCATTTCGGAAATAACGCCAATACATATTGAAATATTTGCTAATGTACATAATGTATTATATATACCTATTTTTTTTCTTTTACTTCTTTTTATATTTATTTTGATTAACTTGTATATATACACTTAAACAAAATAATTTTTTTTTTGTTATGTATCTCATTGGAGTTGCATAACCTCTGTGATGTATTCTACTTTTAACAAATTTGCTTATTATCCTTGGATAGATTGTAAATAAAGATCCTATTTAAAAAAAAAAAAAAGTTTTTGAAATCGATTAATCGAACCTCAAAATCGTTAAAGATTAATTTGCAAACTTATACCTTATATCATAAAGGGGGATACCCCAGCATTTTTTTGGCAAACATCTAGAGAAATAGAACTGATAGATGTGACTACTTTTTATTAGTTTATAATTGTAAAAAGTAAAAATTTAAAATTTTGAGGAACAAGTGCATGTACATTTCACATATTAAAATTGTATACTTGTGTAGTCAATCAGGCATGTAACATAAATTAATTCCGATAGAAAGTGAAAGTGATTTTGTATCTTGTTTATCAATTTTGATTTCTGTGACAAGCCTGAATGTATGGATAGTATTTAAAAGGAGTATGACAATAGTTCCTGATCCTTAAGTAAGTTTTAGAAAACAATCGTTTGCATGTCAAAGATATAGAGATATTTCCTTGTAATTTCGTATTTGATAGGATAAATTACATACGTTTTGTTTTTTCACTCTGTTTATAACTAGATTTAAATATCGCTCACACACTGGTCTGTTTGAATATTAGCGTATTTCCACAGGAATGCCATGGCTTAATTCAGCTGTTGTGTTTCTATTATATGTTGATTTTCATGAAGCTGACTTTCAGTGTTTGATTCGTAAAGAGATGTTTAGGACTGTTTTGTTCACTGTCCGTTGATGGTTTTAATTTCTGAAGAAAAAGGGCCCTTATATTTAAGTTGTACTAATATATAAGTAGATAGGTACTAATAGATAAATACATAAAACTACAACTTTAGTTTCGAAAAACTGCACTAGCTACAGACGTATGTACGCACAAAAAAGTAAGTTTCATTGTGCATGCCCATAATTTATCGATTTTATTAAGATTAAAATTTAAAGTTGCCAAAATTTTGATAAAAATAAAAAAATCTATTTTAAAAACCCAATAATCGATTTCAGTATAAAATCGCATACGTAAATTCGATTGCAAAAAATCGATTTTTTTCCACAAAATCGGTTTTCGATTGGAATCGATTTACCATTCCCTAATAACATCGTTTAAATGTCCGTGGCTTCTCTGGGTGGAGGGCATCCGAAATGTCAAATTTTATGTGACTGGCTCTTAAATCAGGCTAAATTTATCCGATGCCATGGGTTATGTTGCCTTTGAGGACCGCTGTGGTTTGTTGCTTATAAGCATAGACCTGCAACTTAAGAAAACCTCACAAAAAAAGTCTAATGGGATAAAATCGCACGATCATGGTGGCCAGCTCCATGTGAAATGACCATGACCTCAAATCGCACGTCAAAATATCCAATGTGGCATGAGCTGTGTGACAAGTAGCGCCGTTTTGTTGTAACCACATGTCATTGGTGGCCAGATCATCCAATTCAGGTCAAAAGAAGTTAGAACGCCAAACAGTGCTCGTCGCTGACAGTGATGACCTGTCCAACGTCGTTATCAAAGAAATGTGGACCGATGACGCCGCCACCCCCAAAATCCACATTAAACAAAGAGCTTTTCTTGTTGGGGTTTCTTAAGTCGCAGGTGTATGCGAATAAGCAACAAGCCACAGCGGTCTTAGAGCCAATATTATCGATGCTTCTGGTCAAATCCAGCCTGATTTATGCGCCCAAGTCATGGAAAATTGGAAATTTCGGATGCGCTCCACCCAGAGAATCCATGGCGGATATTTGAAAGATGTAATATTCCGCACATAATGACATCAATAGGTCTTTCAAACTTTGTTTTATTTAAATTTAAAAATATGCAGCGCTAAATAAAACACTCTTTACTTCCTAGTCCCTTGGTGTTGTACTTTACGTTTTGGTATGTGGAGCACTGCCATTTGATGGTTCAACATTGCAGAGTCTTAGGGACCGTGTACTCTCTGGGCGTTTTCGTATACCATTCTTTATGTCTTCAGGTAAGTTTTTGCTTAAGCTTTCTTTCGCCGTATTTTTAAGTCTAAATCCTTTTTTCTTTTAGAGTGCGAACATTTAATTAGACGTATGCTGGTATTAGAACCATCACGACGTTATACCATCGAACAAATTAAACTTCACCGCTGGATGTGTCCAGAAATTCTAGAACTATCAAATATAGCCAAATTCAACGTAAACATGGATGGTACAACGAACATCGAACCCAACGAGGACATATTGCGCATTATGTCCGAATTTGCTGGCATACCACCGGAAAAAACCAGAGCCAGTCTTAAAAAAAACAGTTACGATCATGTGGCGGCCATATATCTCCTATTGCAAGATAGAGTTTATAATAAGAAACTGGCCCAGGAAAAACAACAAAGCACTAGTCTTAACACCAGTTCAAGCACTATCGCATCGTCGTCTTCACTGCCAAAATATGCCGGAGGTAATAAACAGCACTCATTAGCAGGATCAACCTTATCGACCTTATCCACTTTATCGTCGTCCTCAGCCGCATCCCAATATTCGTCCAAAATGTTGTACAAACATAATAGCAAATCATCTGCAGTAGCAACAGACCACCATCGACTAAAAGCGAATCATGTACTTCACGAGGATCAGGTTAGCAATAATTTGCACCTCATAAAAGAACACTATAGTCTTTTATCGAAACTAAGTCGACAGACCCCATTGAGTGAGCGCTCTGCCCCCGGGCACACAGACCATCTGATACAATCAAAAATCATCGACAATCATCTAAAATATCATTCGGAGAAGAGTGGAGGTCGCATGTCTCGTCAGGATTTGGGCAATAGCCAACGACCTATTGGTTGCTCATCTTACAGTATAGACAATAACAAACATTCCATAACGAATCTGAACAGTCGCGAAGTTCTGGCATCAAATCAGCGCTTAAATGGTGGACCACCGGCTCGCGTTATTGACGAACGCTCAATGCGTGAACGAATGTTTAGTGGTGCTGCTGGTATTGCTCATTTTAATATTGAAGAAAGTATCCTAAAACAGAGTTCAGAAGACTGTAGGCTTTTACTGCAAAAGGCCACTGCCATATCAGAATCCAAGAACAGTAAACACCAACAAAAACTAAAAACGACTGAGGACAAACGAATGTCCGATACAAAACTCAACGAATCCAAACCCCTATCGAGCTCAACTAGTTTTGATTCATCTGCTGTTTTAGATCAAAGTCTTAGCTTTCGCTACAAAATGTCTGCAGAAGCCACAAAACTTTTCCAAACTTTACAAGAAAGTCCTCTGCCGGTTGAAGTGAGATTACAAACTCCTCCACAGTTTTCTCTGTAAATTTTAATGATTTCTCTGTGTTTTTTTGTTTTAGGAGGCCGAAAGCAAGGAAGGTGCAAAAACTAAATCAAATATTACTCTCAATTCGAATAGTGAAAATATGCCAAAACTACCCGATGAAAAACTCAAGCAAAACAATTCAGACAACTACACAGGGTAAGATAAATCTATAATTTTTTTTGGGTTCAACAAAAAAACAAAGGAAAAATTTCTGAAAACTATAATATGATTAAGCAGCTATGAATCTTGGCAGGAATGTTTTTTTAATAGAATCCTTTTTGAATTTGATTAAAAATTTCGCCTAAACCTCATATAAATCCTTCCGAGTTAAGGAAAATGTTTGACTTTGATTCTGAAAACTATGTAGGGCTTTTACATACATACATACTTCCCATTATATTTTTTGTGAAATCTTTAATAGAATCAAACTGTAAAAATAAATCCGATCAATGCATTTAAATATTCTCGTTTAACACCAGATTCAGACCGTGATTTAAAAATTAAGTCCTTTTTTAAATTCCTTTTAAAAGTTGCTTCTAAAAACACAACAGATTCGAACGATGATGTTTCCCCCATGATTTTAGGGTTGATTTTGTGCAAAGAGATGTTACCACATTGAAATAAAAAAAAAAAGAAAAAACATAACAAAAATTCGAATGTATGCAAGGCAAAATATAAAAAAAGATAGAAAACAGAAAATTTGATTTTTTTTCTCTACCCAGCTTGCATCTCTACACCGTTCGCCTACAAACACCAAAAATCATGAAAAAAATCACCGTCTGAATCTAGTGAAAAAACATTTTTTATCTGAATTGAACTGTTTTAAGCCCTCGGCCATATTATGAAACGATCGAGTTTGTTAATGAAAGGGGAAAGACGAATGGAAAAGTGTATTTTGTTTAATGTACAAGAAATTTTTGTGAGTATGTTATTGAAAGAAAGGGAAAACAGTTGTATTCTATGGACACGAATGTAGTTTCCAAAAAGAATTGAAGAAAGTTTCTGCAGCAAATGGTTCATAATATGGACAAGGACTTAATACGTATTTATGAAAAGAAATTCAAAGCCCGTACATATTCCGATGTTGATGAATATTAACGTTCTTATTTTGAATATTGATGAATATTTTATTTGCATTTTAGTACAAATGGCAATGATAGATCCTCAACGAATGCTTTGTCGAAAAAAGTTTCTGCTCAATGTAGTTCAAGTACAGACGAAGGTTGTGACACTGACATGGGAGGAGCAAGTGATAACAAAGGTTTGTAAATTAAAAAAAAAAATAATCTAAACATTTTACATGCTCAAATTATACATTTAGATACTTCGCAATCTTCAATCGATTTAAGAAATCAACGAATACAATCATATGCCAGTAGCAGTTCTTCGAGTGGAGTGATTGGAAGTTATTCAAAAAGCTTAAGTCAAAATCTAAGTCGAGGATCCTCGAAAAGTAATTGTTCAACATTTGAGAGCATTGATTTTAATTTAGTTACAAGTATCGATCTTGCCGGAAGTCTACCTTCGTGTGCAAGTAATTCCACTTTAGCTGCATCGGCTTCTGGCAATAGTGCTGCTGGTAGAAGTGGTAGTGTCAATTCTGAACATTCATCGGAACGTTCATTTTACAATAGCAATAATTCATGTGTGTACATGCCACCAGTAACAAGTACATCATCAATGTTGTCCACTAAATCGACTCCTTATAACGATAAAAGGTCACCGATACATTTTAGGTATGTACTGAAAACAAATACAGATACATAATTATTAGTGATGTTACGAATACAAATTTTTAATATTCGCGAATACGAAAATCGAATACGAATATCCAATCTGAACTTTGACCCCACTCGATATTCAAATTTAATTGAAAAAATTCACACTACTAAACGTATTTAACATTATTATGACATCCCGATGGCTAAATTTGATATTATCAACTTTGCACCTGAATGCACATTTGAAAATTTTTACACTTACATTAAGGGTAATCACGATGGTCATTGTGCAAATTTGTTAATTTGCAGTGCATATTATAATTGATCGCGAGCATACCACTTTTATTTAGTGCCGGTTCACACACGTCGAGTTTGACTCGTCAACTCTTGAGCTTTTTGGAGAGAAGGGAAAAGAGAATGCCATTTCTTTCCTCTCTCTCCAATAAACTCAAAACTTGACGTGTGTGAACCGGCACTTACTGTGCAAATGTGATATTTTCCTTCAAATTTACCCTGGCAACACAAAAAACTCCTGGCAGCACTGTAAAAAAACAGCATTTGTTTCCAATTTTACATAAGTAAATTAAAATAATTTGTTCTATTTCAATTATTTACTGCCTTTTTCAAACTAAAATAAAAATTTTCGTTTAGAAATTTATATTGAAAACAAAAACAAGTTTGAGTTTTTTTATTGTTGTTTCAATATATTTTCCGAAGCGAAAATTTTAATTTTGTTTTGAAAAACAGGCAGTTAAATTTTAATTTTCATCTAGCATCGTCGGTGTGACACATACAAACAAATTTACACTAATTCTACCACAATGCTTGATGTGAAACTTTTATAAAGTTTGTGTTTGAAAAAAATTGAGACTTTCTGTAAATTTCTTAAAAAAAATTTGTAGGTCTTTAACTTTAAAACATTAATGGCCATTTTCACACCGAATCCATTAAAATTTTATATCACTGACAATCTACCATTAACAGGTGCGTTTGAGTACTTTTACAGTAAAATGCAGTAAATGAGAAAATTGTAAAATTTTCTCTCACAAAAAGCTGTCGTTCAAAAAAGTACGCGAACGCAAAATTTGTAAAAATTCGTAAAATAAGGGCAACAGCTGATGGCAAATAATTGAAGTGTTGAACAATTTTTACACTTTTGACTACTTAACTCGTCGGTAATCCATTAAATACTTTTTATAACACGAACATTTCTGGAAAATACAAACAAATTATTTCATGTAATCTATCATATTTGTTTGTTTTTTATTTTATTTGATGTTACTAATATGTGGCGAGTATTGATTACTTAAGTACGCAAGTACTTCACACTTTCACAACTCTAAAACAGTAACCTAACAAAAAAAAGTTTCAAATGTTGGTATTTAGATAAATAAATGCTTCACAAACAAGAACAATTAATTAATATTTATTCAATTTTTGTTTTTGTTTAATTTTGCTTAAACTTTTCTTTTATTTTACAATTTTTTCACAATTTGTAAGCATTTTGTTTGTTTACCTTTTGAAGCATATGATTTTTTGATTTACTAAATTTTACTGCAAAAATTTCTGCAGTAAAAATTTGTAAATACTCAGACAAAAACTGTCATTTTTCGCTCTCAATTTGTGTTCTCATTTACTGTATTTTGTGTACGCGAACGCAATTTAGTAAAATGCAGTAAAGTTCAGTAAAAAATAGTAAACACTTTTGTGTTCTCGAACACAGCTAACAATGTAATGCTTTCTTTTGTTTTTAATATAAAAACTTAAAATGTTTACTGTCCTAATTAGAGGTGATTTTTTCCCAACTTCGTCTGGTAACCCTATGTATAAGCAGAAGCCATCTTATTACAGGGCATTCTCAGCACTCTCGATTTATACGGCGCGTAAAGTGCAATGACTTATGACATTTAAGGGTGAATTTTTTTGAAACAAAACACGCTGCTCTTTTAGAGAGCAAAGCATTTTTAAGAAACGAACACCAAATTGAATTTTTTTAAATAAAATGTGACATTTTTTGTAGAAAAGAAAACACCATTAGATTCAACTTAAATCAATGTGTATAGGCGAAGCAAAATGCGAGGCAGCCAGATTTGTCCCCAAAATACCAAGTGACGATTTGGCAATTACAGTTTACTAAAGTCACATGTATGAAGTGGACGATTTTTCGATATTCGCTTGAATTTGGCGAATACGAATGTCGAAAAATATGCGAATACCCTGCATTTTAAATACGGATATTCGTAACATCACTAATAGATATCTAATTCAATACTGGAAAAAAAAGGGGAAATGTAATTCTTAATTCAGATAAATATGTTCCAGGAGCTTTTAAAAAAGTTTAAGGCCCGTTTTCACAACTTACCGATAGCTAAAGGCAGGATTTTATCGGCCGTATGAAAAGTGTTCCATTATTACAACTTTACTTTAACCTACCAGGTAAGATTAACCCTAATATGCTTTATCGCTCACTTAAGGTTAAAGTAAAGTTTTAATAATGGAACACTTTTTATAAGGCCGGTTAAGGTATACTTTTAGCTATCGGTAAGTTGTGAAAACGGGCCTTAGAGGTTAATGTTTAAAAATAAATGGTAAAAATGAAAGCAATCATTTAAATTTGCATACATAAATGGATCGATTTTTTACAACTCTTTTACTTATTTTTATAAAATATGTCCAACTTACTAGGGAAGGACGTCGTGCGAGTGATGGCTTAGTAGCTCAAGGAATTGTCAGTCCGGCGGGTCCTCTACACAATGGTACATCACATGGTAGTTATCGTTACGATACCCATAAACGAAATGGTTGGCTTGAACTACAGCAGCTGCAAAGAGAAGCACATACCCTTAAAGCAAAATACAGATCAAATCTGCCATTAGATGAATTTAACAACTGTCAATTTCAACATAGTCAATTTTATACACTGTCAAACAGATTACCCATGGAATTTCATCAGCCATATCCGCCACATTTGGTGCGTGCAATGGAAAATATGGAGAACTTTTCCGATAAGAATGGAACAATACATCCGTCATTATATCATTATTTACGTTTGGATGCAGCGAATGCCGCTGCATTTGCTGGCAGTATGCCCAGAGCCCAACATGAGGGTTTGCTTTACAGTCAGCTTAATGCGGCAGCAATGTTACCCATGCAAAAACCACCGCTGCAGCAACAATTACTACAGCACAGATTGCTGCAACAAAAGCGACAACTTTTTCAAAAACAATACGCTTTGGAATCACAGCTTTCAAGGCCACATCAAATTTTTAGGGAGCATGGCTACAAATTAAGTCCCCATCCACATGTTGTGCCTATTACACCGACTTCTACACCACCGCCTGCAGCAATGTCACATCCCGATGAATTAATGGAATTGCACATGCTCGAACGTAGTGGAAAACTGCATCAGAATTCGCTGGCACCATTAGCACCATACTCCAACAGTCATCATGGCGTTATTAACAACCACTATATGAAAACAACATATATTAAACAACAATCTGCGGATGTGGCAGTTCTACCAATGACCCGAAGCCGAAGCCCAAATATGAGCCGCCATACATCAGAAACTTGGAATTCCTTGAGTGCGGCGAGCATTGTGCACAATAAAATGTCGCCGGTTAAAATGGAAAACGGAACGAGTCGCGGATCAGTAACATCTGCACTAACACCGCCACCTCCAACACATGCATACCATGTAATTGTAAATCCATCATACGTTATATTTCGAAATTATTAATTGGTCAACTGTATGTTTCTCTTTCTTTCTCTTTCATGCAGCCAACATCTTCATCAACTCCATTAACATCATCCCCAACTCCACCGCCACATCCTACAACATTACTAACACTCTCATCGCCACCTACCACACCGTCATACTCACTGGCACCATCCGCATCGTCGCTCTCATTGGCAAAACAATCATCATCCACCTCATCGTCATCATCGTCCTCATCTTCATCATGCACAACAGCAACAAATTTATATACACCGAATTGGCAGAATGTCATTAAACCGCTTAGCGAAAGTCCTATTTTAGAAATGGCCGAGCACATGGAATCCGTTTAAATGCACTCTCTTGCACTCTCCTTCTCTGTCTTTTCCTCCTCTTTGTATTATTTTCAATTGTATTTCAAAACCTTGTAAATTGCATGTTAAAATTTACCAACTGCATTTCAAAGATTTTGGTAGAGTTAAATTTCATTTCAGAATTTTTCATTTGTACTTAACAAAGTTACATATCGAAGTTTTTATTTATAATTAAGAAGTTTCTATTTGTAAAAGAAAATATGTATGTAGGTGTGCGTTTACAATAACTCTTTTCATAGATACGGAGGAATCAAGGTACATTACCTTGTGAGGAATATGAACGACGTCGTAGGGTTTGTTGATATGGAAAGCAGCTGTCTGTTTGGCTTTATTATGTACTGATTTTAAAAAACCTTACAAGAAAGGAAAATGCCAAGGCGAATCCATGTAAACGGTGGTGTAGATACTACAACACCAAAAAACAACATTGTCTTTTAAGTGGGGAACAGAATAGTCGCTGTAGTACAACGTTACGAATAGCGCTGCAAGCTGTCAAAACTTAAAAACGAAAGTTTCAAAGAACTTTCAGCAGAATACGTAGTTGTAGTATCGTTGCAGTTGAAGTTGAAGTACAAAATTCAAATTTTTGAACTTTGTCGCGCTACAAAGCATTCGTCAGTTTCAGCTACTACTACAACTTCTTTATTCTGTTCCAGGCCTTAGTTTTTGCTTTCGTTGGTCAAAATGTCAAATAACACAACCTCTCTATAAGTAAGAAAAAAAGGAGCACATCTGTGCTTCCAACGCCCCCTGAAAATGAATTCGCCTTGGAAAATGCCGGACTTAAGCTGATAGTCTTATTAACATTCTCTTTGAAAAAAGAAGAAACATCAAACTGTTAAAGCTTGCACAAACATTAAAAGAAATGTTGAGTTGGATATTTCCATTTCCCGAGTACATATTTAGTTGAAAGTCTGCCTTAGACTACATACGTTTGTACGGATGTGACTCAGCTGCTTTGTTTTTTTTTGTTGTCTTTAATATGTTTACGAAGTGTTGAAGGAGAATGTATAGGATTGGGTCAATGTTTGCATGAACTCTTTAACTTTTCCAACAAAGTTGTGCAATTTTTTCACAGTGATTTAAAAGTAACTCACATTCGACATTGCCTGGGTTCACAGTATGAAAATTTTCTTTCAGAATGTCTAAATTTATTGGTAAGAGTGCAGAGAGGAATAGCATGTTATCCCCCCCCCCCCTCTCGCCAATAAGCTCAGGATTTCTGGTAGAAAATTTTCATAATGTGAACCTAGACTTTGGTAAGTCGCAAGGTTTCGAGAATTTTTCTGCAAATTCTTTAACCTTAAGCAGCAGTAAATTCCGTGTTTAGAGATGTTGAAAAATAATGTCTTCGCTTGTCGGATTTGATTCTACTTTTTCAAAACATTTATAAAAATCATCGGTTTTTAACAAATTATCGGATAGATAATTATAAAATAATGAAAGCTTTAAAATTTGGCAAGCATTTAACCATATGGTAGCTTTGTTTTTCTGGACAAATTTTCCGTAATACGTTAATCATTCTGCAGAATACTCTTAGTAAACGAAATATTCTCCGGACAAAAATATTGTTGGGAACGCATGGGGGAATCCAACTTTAGTTTTTCGTGATAAAAAGGGAATCCAAAAAATTAAAACAATTCCTGTTTTTCTGAATTATTTACAACGACAAACAATTATTTAATTATTCTTTTGCACAATATTCCTTGCAAAATATTTCCGGGAAATAAAAGAAAAATTTCTGACATTCGCTAAATTAAAAAGAAGAATCTCTTTGAAGTCCTAGTACTGACTGGAAGGAGGTACCGGTTTAATTGACTCATCTTTGCATGAATTAATTTTTTTTAAATGATTAGACATTTTTGAAATTCGTAAATATAAATAAAAACTTCTTTAATAGTTAAGGAAATTTCGAAAACTGGTATAGATTTGAAAACTTCTGAAAGTTTTTATGGTATGAAGGTTTTTTAACATACATACATACATACATATATAATTAGAAACTTCGGAACTTAATATGGAATAGTTTTAAGAATTTTATAAATGAATGTTTTTGAAATGCAATTGTAGTTCTGCCTCTTCAATACTGACTAATTTATTCTGTCACAGGAACCAAATATGTACGAAAGTGAAAAGGTTTTTACCTTCTCAAATACCATGTTCACACGAACAGCAATGTTCGTGTTTCACTCTCCCATTCCTGTTTCGCGCCTCTAACATGATTGAAACAACATGTTTTACCACACAACATTTTGAGAGCTAAACAGGTCGTTTCATTTTAAAACACTCTGCGAAACAGGAAAAATGTACCATCATCTCCAATTTTGATAACAATTATCGTTAGTTTATCTGAACTAGCCTTCAAAAAAAATCAAAACAAAGAAGAAGAAAATATTCTGTTAAATAAAATACAGTGATAACTATAAAATAACAATATTAATATAAGTATTAAATAATATATTTATGTATATTAAATAAAATCACACTGACAACACAAAAAAACGTCAAAATGAAACAAGAATGAATCGTATGAACAGCATGTTTGGCAATCTAGTTTTGGGGAGCGAAACGATTGGTTTATATCGTCGTATTAACGTAGCATAATAGTTAATTGGAGTGCACTTACATAAAAGAAACGTTCAAAAAATCTTTCTAATGATAAAGAATCCTATTGTTTCCGAAAGGTTATTTTACACGATCTGTATTTAGCAGGGTACTTGTCAAATTTCCCACTGCAAAATCATACATGTCGCGTAAACGCAAAAATACATTGCACGATTTTTTTTTTCTTAGAAGACAAAAAATTAGAAGGCAGAAAATATTCATGGAACATTTTAACCCTCTAAGGTGCCGTTTGAGTATACTTTTGTGTGGAAGTTAAAAAAACGGACAAAAATTACACCTTAAAATGATCGTTAGAGGGTTAATATATTCTACTTAAGTCATCTGAAATAGTGTTTTAACTCAGAAGTACATTTTTTTGATTTATACCAAACGCCTTTTCAAAAAATTCAAAAACTTTATTGGCCGATATTTTGGGAACCTGAGCTAAGTTTTCAAAACACTTTGGCAGATTTGCTCTACCAATAGTCTAGTTTCGTTTCGCATTGCAAGTATTGAGGTTGGTTTTTTTTTTGTTGCACAGTGTAATTTGCTGTTATGAACGATTTTATGTTTTTTGAGATGAAACCAAAAACGAACGTGCAAAAGCAAAAATTATAGACCTTCTGTAATTGTCAATTTTGACAGACATGTGCAATCACATATAAATTTTACATCTGACAAACCCACTACAAAATAGCGATCGTGCCTTAAAAAATAGGCAAAACTTATTTAGATACCAGTTTTATATATTTCTATTAGTTTACCAAATAAACTAGAAAAAAATGTGAAAAAGCACATTTGCTGTTTTATGTTTTCTATCATATCTGCAATTATTAAAGCATCGCGCATATTGATATTTAGCAAGTTTTTCACAGACAAATTTTGTTTACTTGGTGGCCACACGATCAACAATGCCTTTAAGGCGCTGAGACCAACAATTCTAAATGAATTAATTTGTAAATAAATTTGAAAAAAAAAAAGTTTTGTCTTTCAATTCCATTCAATTTGCAATACACTCCCTGCAAATATTATTGGACTACCTGATCCAATTGCATGAAATGGACTACTCCATGGACTTGTCCGATGTAATGCAAGCATGGACCATGTCATTGTTAAAAAGTGTTTGTAGTGAGACGACATGTCTTCGTTTTTTAACGACATGTTTTCGTTTTTAAACGAAGTTAAAACTAATCCTCTTGTGTACACAATGGAGTAGTTTTAAAACTACTCCTTTGTAGTCCAAAGATGGGTTATATGGTCGTGCCCTAGGACATCGTAATGTTAAATATACCATGTTTTTTCCATACGTTTGGGTTACTTTTGGACTAGTCCCAGTCCCTTGTGGACTACTCTTTACACGCGTGTTTGGACTGGTCCTATTATTTGCAGGGACTCTCACTTTTTTACTAACACACTCACACTTTTTAAATTGACCACGAGATTGCTTTCAATTTTACCTTTCCATTTGTTTGGCAATTTTACTTTCAATTTAACAGCTGATTACATGTTTGTCTTTATCAAGGCCCATTGAAAAGGTCTGCGCAAGAAGCCTGATGATCATTGTTTATGTTCTTTTTAGTTGTCAAAAGTTGTTTACATGTGTATGTGTATGTTTATGGTATGCCACACATACACGTTTTTTCCTTTTGCTTTGTATATGAGGTAGTAAATTTTTGACAACTAAAAAGAATCGTTTTTTGTTTTTGTACAAGTAAGCAGACCTGATAGATGGACCTTGGTCTTTATAAAGTCTAAATTTACAAGTTTCATCATTTGATGCTTAACTTTTTTTCAATTCCCTTTTAAAGATGCCAATATAATCACACGCAGCAATCGGTTTCAACTTTTTCGGTTCAAAATAACAACAATTTTATTAATAGCGAATCAATGAGAAAAATAAAAGAAAAAAATTACATGCAGCCATCGTTGTGCATATACCAACGAATAAAAACACAAAGCGTACTGACCCAGTACAGGCATCTCCGTACTTACCCCCTTTCTTCTTTCTTCACTCACCTAAAAACCAGGGCTGTGAAGTCGTCCGAAAAAAGTACTAACTCCGACTCCGACTCCAAATGCTGAAATTTTTTAAGTGCGACTCCGACTCCTACTATAATCTTGATGCTAAATGTATATGAGACTCAGTGATGTTAACTTTTATTTTTTCATTACCGTACGGCCTTCTAAAAATTAGAGTTTTTGAGAAGCAATTACCGTACGCAAACATGTGCTGTTTCAAAATGACAGGCGATTGATTATGTGGCAAAATTTATAAGGGGTGTGCTGGAAATCGCAAACGCAAGAATTTGGAAGTTGTTTTTAATAAACTTTAAACCTAATTCTTATAATTTTTGGTTTAAAATCCTGTTTGATAGGAAAATATTTGTTAAATATTTGTCATAAAATTCTTTTATTACAAAAATCTTATTTAAAAACGACTTTTAAAATTCTTGCGTTTTACGTTTGCGATTTCCAGCACACCCCTGTATATGAAAAGCACTCAGTCCATCGCCTGTCATTTGGAAACAGCACATACGAGCAGTATTCATAAACCATTTATTTAAATTTTTAATGTGTTTTAAGAAGATAATTTTTATTTTGGAAATTTTTTTTAAATTTTTTATGCCGAAAAACTTTGGAGTCGGAGTCGCGAGTTTTTGTGGATACTAAGACTCCGACTCCGGCACAAAAACATCAACTCCGACTCTTCAACTCCGACTCCGACTCCACAGCCCTGCTAAAAACATAAGAGTTGAGCATCAAAAGATGAAACATGTGAAAGCAGACAAATTGTTTTCATGATGACGTCTTGAAATAAAATTGCTTACAAATTGAGTGCAGCCTACGTCACAGCTTTCAATTTATGTAAATTTTGACAAGCTGTACATACATATATCGATGGCTTAATATAAAATTGGCGTTACTCGATTTTTTTTAAAACTCGCTTTTTTTGTTTATTCTGATAGCAAATGCCTCATGTATCTTGATTTAAAATTTTAAGGGGCCGAAGTATCACATTTGTTTGATATTTTGATTTAAAATTGCGTTAAAACTTTTTTTATTTTAAATTTTACGGTTTTTATTGCGTTTTTTTCTTATCCCGTAAACAAACAAAAAAATCGAGTTAGGTCTTTTTTATATTAAGCCATCGATATGTAGTTATAAGCCTATCAAGAACAACTTGAACGTGTGGCCGCAGGGTTAGAATAACTTTTAGAATTTATTTTCGAAGTAACCACAATTATTTATATTTTTTTTTAATGTTTACAAAGAAGCTGTTTAATAATGATGCCATAATTTTTAACAAAAAAAGAACAATGTCTTGATTTTTTGGAATTTATGAACACGTATGAAATTAGTATTGTGGTTACTTTGTTGAACTGTTCATGGGGTTTAATCCATCAAATTTAATTTTCATTAAATTATTTTTTTGAAGAAAGGAATTTTACAACATGAAATTAATTAAAATTTATTTGATAATTTTTTTCATTCTTGACTGCCGTATGAAAGCTAAAGAAGGAAATAAAAAATGGTACGAATTAAAAATTATATATGATATTTTCACTTTCGTACAAATTCTGTGACATGCCTGAATATTTATTTTATTATTTGCAAAAAATTCCTTTTTTTTGTCACAAATAATTAACAAACAACTCTTAACTAGTGTTAACTTACTTTGGTTTTAAATTATTTAATTGAAAACTTTTATAATTCGTTGGAGACTTGAAGCAATTAAAGATCAACGATCTCACAATTATTTATAAAAAAGTTTTCTAACATTTCAATTTCCTATAAAAATATGGAATAAAATCAAAGCTGCGACGTTTAAGCGTTACTTTGATTACACTAGTTAGAATACATTTCAAATTTTTACATACTTGTGTATGTATTAACACAGTTACATAAATATACACATCCGTACATACAAATTTTTTTCAAAAAGTGTTCAATATATAACTAGATACATAGTCTAAGAAAACTAACTGATACACTTTCATCCATAATAATATACAATACTACCTTTGTACTATACTCAATACTATACATCTGTTATACAAATTTAAATACATACCTATAAATATTTATAGTTATTAAACAATATACGAATACTTATCTACAACAACAAACAGCACTATAATAAAATCTCATGTGCAATATATGCATTTAATCGGTAACCGAATAATAATAAAAACACACCACTATGCATTACATTTCGCTCGTACGTACCGTTTAGTACTTTAAGATATGTATGTACATTAGACCGTTCTTAAAAAAAAGTTTCCCCATACACCCTCTAATATAAGGTACATATTTTTGAAAGGTTTCGAAGAATTTTTTTTTTGCGCACGTAGGGGTCGTCTCTACATTTTTCGTTATTTCTTAGGCATTTGCAGTCCGATCTTAAAGTATGATATATCAATGTTTTTGCGATTAGGGGTCATTGACTTCAAGTATTTCGTTCTAGTATTTATCGACCGGATCTGTGTTCGTACCTCCCTCAAGTCAGAAAACTAAAGCTCGTAAGAAACTATTAAACTTTGTCTACGGAAGTATGTAATTCGATAATTGCAGCAGAAACATTTTTAAATTTAATGTGAAAATTAAAGCTCGCAAAAACAAGGTTTTGGACTGGAGCAACCAAATCTTGGTTATTTGGTGGACTAAATTCGAATTCGAATCTGTAATTGGTTTTTCTCTATCACGTCAGGTTTTCGAGATACAAAAAATATGTTTTTATTTTTTAAAGTTTATTTAAAAATCAATGAATTTTCAAAAGTGCATGGCTTTATTTGAACGTCGTTTGTATTTTGTTGGTTCGGTTTCACGTATTAGAGTCCAGCAATAGTCTCCCAGCATGCTTTTGTCCCAAAATCCTTGATAATATCTCTAAATTTTCATTAAATCTTGGTAAGCACGCTCCCCTTGTTCGTCGCTCACCGCACCTTGTTTATTTTTTGGAAAAAAACTAAATGCGAATGAAGAATATGCAAAACATTATCGGTGTCCACGATTTGTCCCAGTTTCTGACTGCAAAAACAAAAAAAATGTAAATATGCATATTTTAATGATTCTGATATTGCATATCCTTTTTTCCAACCAAATATTTATCACACACAAAGCAAAAATAGCTGGAATCAGTTAAACACGATCTCCCTGACATGCTTAAACGCTACTACTATGAAGATTTAGAACGAATGTGGGCTTCTGTTAAAAAAATAATTGCGAAATTGCAGTACATATCAGTATTGTCTGTTTCACAGATACACAAAAGATGAAAAATTTAAATTAAATTTAAGAGTTTTATAAAACGGTATATTTGTATGGAAGCAACCCTAAGCAGTGGAGATAAAGGGCATGTATGTATTGAGAAAATGTTAAGGACAAAAAAGGACCAATTGAGGTCGGTTTTACATTTTATCTTCCTAGGGGCAACTCCTGGGCAGTTATGGGACTTTTTCAA
This sequence comes from Pollenia labialis, assembly GCA_949318255.1. Lineage (NCBI taxonomy): Eukaryota > Metazoa > Arthropoda > Insecta > Diptera > Polleniidae > Pollenia > Pollenia labialis. The sequence goes on along the minus strand of OX439142.1, from coordinate 23,620,235 downwards.
TAATATATTTCTAGTCTTTATCGACAATTTTGTTTGGGAGGGGCTCCTTAAGAAATGTAGTTAGCGGGTAGATATTTTAGAAATAAATGATGGAGATGAAAAATAAAGTTGGGTTGGTAATATGTACATTTTACCCGTCTAGGAGCATCCTACGCGCTGCAGCGGTCAACTTTAAGAATTTCAACCCAACAAAAATGGCCGTTTAATTAAAATCTTAAATTTGGCCCCGAGTTAGTGATTTTTGCGCTCGTCATCGAAAACAGGCTGTTCAGTGGTTAAATTTCACTTAACTGAGTCAAGCTGTAATCCGTAATAGGGACATAAGAATCAGAGTACGATTTTCTGGGTTAACCTCCAGTTGTAAAAACCGTAAAGAGGAACTGTATGTACATACATACAGTTTTGCGTGCTGTCTAGAATCATAACCAGATATTTGCTATGTACATATGCTTTTATAAATCAAATGAATAAGATTATTGGAAATATTCTTCTGAAATACAACCCTAGCGCCCATAACTTTTCTAAATAAAAATAAACAAAAGTGTACTCTTATTTAGCTGAAACCGTTCAAAAAATCTGTTTTTATTGACTTAAAAGTCTAATCCAAAAATCACTGAAACACAAATAATTATCGTAAAAAACAAAATTCAAGTTATGTACGGGATCTCAGTAGAAAACTGAGATTAAGTGGTATTCAGAGCGAATTGCTTTTTTTAAACTATATCGATAACGTGTTCTCTTTATGACATAAGGAGCACAGTGTAAAAGAAAAAATAGCAGTTTCTAATCAACTTTATCTATGTGTTGTGGACTCTGTAGATGTATTTTTTTTGCCCAAAGCCCCCAATCGATTAAGTTTTTAAAAATCATATAATGCGCTTGAGCGTTTTAGAACATACTTTTATCCGATATCCGGCCGTCCTATTATCTGTCCATGGTAAACGTGTGCGCAAGGTACAGGTCGGTTTCGGTCCGTTGTCTCACATAGCCCCCAAACAAACTTGATTTAAAGACAGTCTTTGTGCCCATAAAACATTTTATTATTTTTTTTAGGATAAGATTTGGTAAAAAACAAAAATATATTTTATTTTCTTATCAAATATTATTTACATCACTCCCGAAAATAGCTTTTATTGCCATACCTTTCTTATAAATTTTAGTACATATTAATATAAAACTTGGCGACAATAACTTCTTCAACACCTTCTATGCCATGTACCGGTTTGTTATGTAATAACCATAAGTCCCATATAAACCCCATGCCTAAAATCACTTCTACACAAAAAAAAAACATATATTTGGCATGACTCTTAATCTCATAACTCAATTTTGTTTTGGTCCCAAAGAGGGTGCTCTTTCAAATATTTTTCTGTAAATACTGTGGTGTAGAGTATTATATAGTCGGGCTTGACCGAATTGACTTTCTTACTTGTTTCTATTTAATTTTTTCTAATATTTTACAAAATCTGGATGTTACAATTTTGCCTTATTTAAAGATCTCAAGAAGTACGAAATGCGTTGTGTCTCGTTGTTTTTTTTTAACTCAACTCTAATTCAAAGAATAATTCATAATCGTATATATTATACTAGTTAAAACATCTACATATATACAAACATACATACATAAAACATTTACATATACATGCATACATACTTACAAATATAAGAAACCAATATTTAGATATAAAATATCAAATCGGATTGCAATTATATTACAATAATAAAATAAATTGAATAGATTTTTGTTTTTTTGGTTTTTTGGAAAATTCTACATAGTCTAGTATTAATTATAAATATACTTAATTATAATATTCAGCCATGTTCTGAAAACCGAAATCAAGTAAAATTCAAATCAAACAAATTTCAAAAACTTTGTTTTCTTTACACCTTGAGTATCACCCAAGGCGAATTCATAAAGGTGACATTTTCAAATCATCTGTTTATTGTTTATTTCCTTGTGTGTGTATACTGAATGTCAAGCGTTGTTTACATTTTGTGAAAAATTTGTTAAAATTTCAAATTCATTAAAAATCTAAATACTTGAAAAAAACTTATTTAAATGTTATAAAATAAAAAAAAAGAACATAAAATATAAACACAAGGATTTTAAAGGGCGTTAGGAATTATTGGAGCCACAATAAATTTCCAATACAAGAAAAAGATTTACCTTCGAAAGCAATTGTGTATATTTCATAAACAAACAAATTTCCTTTTTTATATTTACAACTAATAATTTTGACATTCACTCTAACTTTTTACAAAAACAAAATACAAAGCATTTTTTTTATTTAAAGGGATATCTTGCATAACTATCTCAAGATGCGGTCACCTGTGTGAATTCGCCTTGGTATCACCTTACCAGACCTACTCTTATGGCCAGTATATGACTTAATTTTTAAATAAGTATTTAGTAAATTTTTACTTAAATTTAAGTTATTTTTAAACACAGTTAAAGTTCTTAAGTGATACTTGGTTAATAGCCTTTTCACACTTGTCAATATGTAACATCTAACATTAATTTTCAAAGATGTTGAAATTTCCCCATAAATACATTGGGCTAAAAATCAAATTTTTGAACATCCTTACAAAATGTTCCCATCTCATTGTATTTCATTCTACATCTTCCGATTATTTTAGTGTCATCACTACAAAAGTGGCAATAAATTCTATTTTGATTGTGGTATCACTGACAGAATGGCATTTGCTTTGAAAGTAGCGCTACCATTTCTCAAGTTTTTTCTTTTTTGCAAGCCTTATGTTACTTGATTTTTTTTTATATTTAAAATAGTCGGAAGATGTAGAATGGAATACAATGAAATAGGAACATTTTATACAGATGTTGAAACATTTTGATTTTTAGCTCTATTTATATCTTACATGGGGTCTTCACCTGCCAATTTTTTGTCTTAATAAGCGTCAAACTTCATATAAAAATCATGCTGACAAAAATTTTAGAGTTTTTTTATATTGATTTTGACGTTTGGTATGACAAAAAATTGTCATGTGAAGACCTCATGTTATGAGAAAGATGATAGATGTTAAATGTTGACAAGTGTGAAAAGGCTATTAAGCAAAATGAGAAACTAGTGAAGTGTGTTTATTTACAACGTGGTGTCAAAGAAACAGCTTTTTGTTATTTGCTTTGCTTGTTGTTTTGCAACCTTGTCAAGTAAATCCACCATGGAAACCTAAATAGACCTTAAATAAGCACCGTATACTATTTAATTAAAATAGCATTGAAAACTAAATTTCGTATTTAAATTCAAAACTTAAAACGAAGTCAAAAACTTGCCTTTAAAATCAAGAAAATTATCTTTAAAAAAATTACTTAAAATCTCCAATGATTTCAATTTCACTCGATTTGGATGGACATGGCCGATTGATAACAATAATATTTCTCCCTAGTTGTGTTACTAAATTATAGTTAAATTTGATTAGAAAAAAAAACAAAACAATACAAAAAAATTAAGAAATTAATTAAAATAAAACGAAAACAATAATCTTATTATATTGAATATTTAAAATATTAAAAAAACAAGCAAATAAACAAAAAGAAATTTATTAATAAATAAAAATTTCAAAACAATTATCAATTATTCAAATGCATTTATACAATTAAAACTAATGGTAATTATTAATTATTAAAAAAAAATATGAAAAAACTAAAAACAAAAATAATAAACATCGATGATTGTTCATAAAATATAAAAACATTTTTAAAAAAACTTATTTATTTTTCTGCTTCTTAAATTTGGATAATGGCTGACTTCATAAACGCAGTATTGCAATGCAACACTAAATGGAATAGCTGCATAAACTTTTCTGTAGACATTTCTTTGAGTTCATTATAGCATGGTAACTGTATTCACTGCACAAGGGTTGCGAAATTTGTGCATTGCTTAAGCTAGAGGTCCATATCACGCGTTTTAGCCTCCACGCAGTGCATGCTTTTCTAGCCTTACTTGCGTTCTACGTTTCAAGTTATATGCAACGCTTTTAATGCAGCAGCAGCACAATTAAAAATAAAATTTAATTTGTCAAAATCAGCTGATTTGTTTGAACGCTGCTTGTGATGCTTACAAAAGTAGATGGAAAGTAAACCTCAAGGCATTTACGCTTTTGTGCATGTAACTTACTACGTATAACTACACAGATTCTTCTTTTTTGACAGAAAAAATAATTCTTCAAAGCTTTAGATCGGTTCGAAATAATCACTGGTGCGAATCTTAACGTTCAATTGAAATAAATATGAAGTGCTTTTTTAAAAAAAATAATCGCTATTGAGTATGGATGTTATCAAATTTATATCAAAAACTTATCTTAAATTATTACGATTATGCCCAACTCCGCCTCAAGGCGGACTTTACAGTTTGATCCCATACAGGTCAACAAGTACTCAAAAGAAAAAACTGAAGTCAGCAGCCGTATTCTGCAATTCGCTAAGCTAATGCTAAATCTCGATCGCTAAAATGCCTTAGAGAATACAAAATTGAAAAATTTTAGCGATGAATTAAAAGCTTAAATTGCGGCGAATTAATGCCAAATTTAGCAATGCACGTTACAGTATTGCATTCGTAGCCAAAAATCGCTAAATCAACTTTTTAGATTTTTAGCGATAGAGATTTAGCTTAAGCGAATTACAGAATATGGCCACTGATTCATGTTTCTCACCCTAAAATTAGCTTAATTTGATTTCTTCAAGGCAAACAAAAAATGTGGCATTAGAGGGTTAATATATATGACTGGAAATCTGCTGCACTGATGGGATTTGTGGTACAATTGTACCAAATTTGGTACAATCGAAACTTCATTGGTACACTGGTACAATTTATCCCTTTTTGGTACAATTTAAAAAGAAATATCGACGAAGTTTTATTATTTCTTTGAGGTGGATTAACTCACTTTTCTATAATAAAATTTTAAATAACATACATATTTCCAGCCGTGACCAGAACTACCAAAAATTGTATAATTGTTAATTAATGTTCGGATATAATACCAACATATAAAGTACATACATACATAGGTATATGTACTTGTATGCCTTCAGAAGCCTAGGAGTAAGTGCCTCCAAATCACTGCTTTAGTCCATTGTTTTGGTGACACTGTCAACCAAGAGAAATAGAAAAATGTATGCATTTTCATAATTTTTATACCCACACCACCTTCTGCGTAAAGTAGCAATTTTTATGGAATCGGTCCATGTTTGCGACTACCTTACAAATGTTGGTATTGATATAAAAATTAGCGGCAATAACTTTTACGATAGACACTTTGTAAAGACAAAATATAGCGCTGGCGGGTTTAAAATGATCCATAGGTCCGATATAAAACCTTTTCCTAAAATCACTTTAAGGCAAATAAATCTCATGTAGATGAAGATATCTTAATAAAAGTCGACACAAAAACTTTAACATAAATCTTAACCTCATAACATTTTGTTCTGGCGGGTCCATGATTGCCCATGGGTCTCACTCTTGATCTGTGTACACTGTTGTGTAGAGAATCAAATGCTTGGGCTTGACGGACTATAATTTCTTACTTGTTTTGTTCTTGTTTTTATTAAATAAAAAAGTGCTATGAATTCTTACTATGTATGCTTTTTTATTTTATAGCGAAATTTTGGTACAATTTATGTCAATTTGGTACAATTTTGCCATTAAGACGGTACAATTTAAGAATTGTCAGATTCCAACAGTAATCTGCTGTAGCTCCTGGAAAAAATGCATGCCATTGTTCCAGATATACTTGCCATCAATGTGGGTGTTAACCCGAAAAATTATTTGAGAATATTTTTTTCTGCACAATTTGGGGTAAATTGGAGAAAAAATAAAGACTTGCAATTTTATAATTTTGTCTTTGACAATAGCTGCGTTTGTTTAACCAAAAATTTGTACAAATTTGTACTGGATTTTATTGAAATGCATTCGCGTACACATAAATGTGTAAAATTTTCATATTAATCACCTACTGGATTTTACTGGAAAAGGAAACGCACATAATATAAATATTGATTATGCGACGAAAAAAACAATGGCGAGGACACTGAAAAAAACATTTCAATTCATATGGTTAAAAATTCATATTTGTTTAACTCTGTAGGTGGAATATAAACTACACGAAGCTACAATTTGAAAACTTTACGGCAGACCATAAAAACATGTTGAAAATCACAAATGCTTTTATTTCTATATTAATAATGTACCTTTGTTCGCATAATTTATGTGACTAATATACTTTTTTTATGTCGATGATATCCTTAATTACGTTAAATAATATAACATAGCTTCACTTATTAAATTGGACTTGGTGTTCTTTACCTCCCACTATGCATTTTGTACTGTTCAATCCCTTGAGACATAAATCCCAAAAAATACTACAAGGCTTATTTTTTTTACCTTACTTTTCTCTTCGAAATGTGTTATACATGCAAATTATTCACGTAAGAACTGAAGGCTCGTCTACATGTTTAAATAAAAATTGTCTACAAATTACGTGGTAAACAACACAGAGTACACTTGATGCCCTTTACGCTTGGAGTTGTTTTTAACATTTCTATCTCGAAAACTACATAAGATAGGACTTATGGGAATCCAACCACCGATAGGGGAAACAAATTCTGATTGTAATCAGTGATGCCAACTTTTTGAGAGCAAAAAGCACTTTAAAATTAAAAAAAGCTCTAAAATGCACTATTTCGAGCCAAAAAAGCGTAAAAAAGCAATAAGCCATTTTTACAACTTAATTAAACACAAAAAAAGTTGCATTCGTCTATGCCGAATATTAAAAAAAGGCGATGTCGTTTATGGCGACCATTTTTTAAGATTAAATAATAAATACATTTGTATAAAAATATTTTTAATTGTATTATTATTATCTTCAATAAAAATAATATCATCCAATTCATGATAATCCATCAGCCATGTTTGAATTGGCCATAAACCCGTTTTAAAGTAATACAGTGCGAGCTCGATTTGTGTATCTCGAAAAATCTTTTTTTATAAAACTTAATGACAGCCTATATTTAAAAAAAAACTTTATATTTTATCGTTTAAATAGATCTAAATCAAAATCGTATAAAGTTTAATAAAACAATTGGCGTATGATATTATCGAAATATTTGAACCTATGTACCTACGCATCTGAATAAAAAACACACATAAGGTGTAAAATAGAAAAAACATTCTGATACTTAGTCAAAACTTTTTGCAATAGCACTAGAGGTAGAAGTGCACAACACGCGGTTATTTGGAGACGAGCGCATGGAAATGACAGGTTACACATGGCTCGCTATAATAGCATTTCTGTCAGATGTTTTTAATTTATTTAACACTTTGCTTATACTAAGTTACGACTCTTTTTTTGTTTTTAAAGTCTTTGCGTTCTTTTGTACGGTTTCCTACTAAATGTTTTTTTACTTTTCTACATACCTCAAAATCGTTGCTTATTTTTCATTCACAATTCCTAATATTTTCCAAGCCATTTTTCTATTTTTGACGCAGTGTCTACATCTTTAAAAAATGTTTATCGCAAACAAATACATCGTTTTTATTTCGATTACTAAATATGTTGTCATCGCTAAAAAGTAAATGTTTTGTAAAATTTTCAAATTGCTAGGAAGCCTAGCCCTAACCTCGTAAATAAAGTTTTTGGCAAAACGAATGCAACTTTCTTTTATCACTTTTTTTATCATTTGGAATCTTAAAATCTTTACAGGCTTTCTCAAAATTGTAATCCAAATAGCAAAGCTCATCTAAATCATCCTCTATACCTATCGAGCCCTAACCGCGAAAATAGTGTAAGCGACATAAATTTCAGTTTTCGTTTTTTTTAATAAATGACTTTATTGGCAACACTTGCATCATCTCCTAAAATGTCATGGTCAAATAAGGTACCGTTACGATTTTATAGCAAGAACAATTTTGATGTAAGCAAAATTTATATGAAATAAAATAAAAAAGCTCTCTCCTGTAAAATTTGATTTTTGGCGCTTACACTATTTTCGCGGTTAGGGCTCGCTATAATTGAAGTTTTATAAAATGGTAGAAAAAAAAATTAAAATTGTAAAAAGCACTATATGCACTAACGAAAAATTGAAAAAGCACCAAGTTAGTGCTTTTTCTAGATTTTGGCACTAAGAATAAAATTTTGGCATTTTGAGACATCAATAGTGCCAAAAGCACTAAGTTGGCATCGCTGATTCCAATAGTATAAAAACGTATTTTGAAAAAAATGCGAATTGGTGTAATTTTTCCCTCCCCTACAGAAATATTGTAAAGTTTTTTAGCTCTGTGTGCATAATTTCAATAAATTAATATGATTAATTTTCCTGGTGGTTTACAGTAGCAAAACTCGCTTCTTTCAAAAATTCGTAGCAAAACTCGTACGTTCCAAAATTAAATGTATTTTTTTCTATATTTCAGTTGGCTTAAATTTTCAACTGTTTAAATCAAAATAGTTCAACTAATATTTTTTGGCGTTTTCTCAAAATTCGAATAAAGTGTAACGAGCGAGTTTTGCATCTCACCTACTCATATGTAATTAACTATATTAAAGCTCAATGCGGCACGTGTTACAATTAAAATACCGATTTTAAATTTCAATCATCTTGCTATAATTAACCATTTTGAATGTAGTGCATTAAAAATCTTTAAATCTGAACCGATTTAACCATATTAAATTTGATGTTAGAACGATCGCCATTTACAGTAGCGTGACGATCGTTATTGTCGACGAAAATATATGGCCCAGTGACGCCGCTAGCATGCAAACCGCACCAAACAGTTATTTTTTGTGGATGAAGTGGTGATTCCTGAAGGGAATGTGGATTTTCACCAAACCAATAACGCATATTTAGCTTGAGCCAAAAATGAGCTTTGTCACAGAAAATGATTTTGCGATGAAATTCAACATCTTGGCGCATCTTATCCAGGCCCAATCAGAGAGCATACGTTGCGTCAAAGGGTCCATCGGCTTCAATTCTTGAGTCAGCTTGATTTTATATGGGTGTAAGCCAAGATCTTTACGCAAAATTTGCCATAAATTGGTCTTGGCGATGCCCAGTTCCTTAGGAACGCAGCGGAATCGAATGATTTGGCTCGTTTGCTACGGACGCCTGAACGGCACAGATATTTCCGTCACTTCCACAAACCTGTTGTCTCACTGGCACGGCAGCATTACATAATGAATTTGTAGACTCAAATTTTTGCACTAAACTTGTTATTGCGTGTCTACTATGGTGAGAATAACGACCGAAAATTGGAGTTAACGCTCTCAAAGTTGCGGTCACCGACTCCGAATTTCGGTAGTAAATTTTTACAATTTGCATACGTTGTTCGTTCGCGTACTTTACCTTGATGAAAATAATGAGTTTACTGAAAAACAAGTAAGAGTGCTATACACAGAGCATACAGAGGTGTCACGAGACAGAAAATATTGTGTTTTTTTCTGTCTTTTTCAGCGAAAGCTGCCCTTTTTGCATTTTTGTTTTGGTTACGCAATTCGTGTTGATAGTAGCGGCCTGTTTTTACACATTGCCACTTTACTACCAAAAAACATTTTCTTTCTCTTTCTTCGCCCTCGCAACTGATTTGGGCCTTTTTCACACGTCACTTTTCACAGTTCTGTATATTCTGTGGTGCTATATTCGGCTATGCCGAATCTTAAATTCCCTTCACCATGGTGAGATAAGAACAAGAAGTTATATAAATAACGCTTTGTTGTTTAAAATAGTACATAGTACCAAATTTAGAAATAATAACCAAATTAGCCATATATGTTAGTTTATAAACCATATTTATTTAAACAATTTATTAATATTTAATATTTACGTGTTTAAGAAGGAATTTACCATTTACTTGTGTTATAAAGCTTGGACTCGGGGAGATCTATGGTTCCCGAAAGTGGGTATTTAAAAAAAAAAATTAATTTTGGTCATAACTTTTTGTATCTGAACCGATTTTTCTGAATTTTTTATAAAATACTAAAAATTTTCGATATTTTGGTATATAAGTCATATCCATAGGACATATGGCAGCCCTAAATTTTAGGTTTTTATACAATTTTTAATTTTTTTTGTACGGGAGGTACCACGCCCACTTCTCCAATCCCGCCCACATTTTGTAGGATCGTGTGAATTGGCTACCTAAATGTGTGTACCTAATTTGGAAACTTTGGCTTTTGCCGTTCCCCAGATATACAGCAAAAAGTAATAAAATTACAACAACCACAAGGGATTTTTGGAAAATATTAGAGGTAGTCGTGGTTTTTTGCTCATAACTCAGCCATTTGTGGATCGATCTTGCTAGCAACCGATGGTAGACTATATGTGACACAAATGTAAAACAGCCTAGCCGCTATCATGTCTGGAGTCTCCGGAAAACACATATCAAACGTAAGACGGACAGACGGACAGACGGACGGATATCGTTAAATCAACTTCTCTCCCCATAAGGACCCAGAATATATATACTTTATTGGGTCTAAGATCAATATTAAAGAAATTACAAACGGAATGACAAACTTATATATACCCTTTTCCACCTGAGGTGAAGGGTATAATAAGAAAAGTAGCATTTATATGATCAGTGAAATAGTGAGTTTTCAAATAAAATTTAAAGCTGTCAAGTACTTATTGGAAAACTCGTTACTTTACTTATTTCCAGATAGCAACTGGAACAACGTTTTCTAATTTTTCTTCTAGATTTGTCCCGGCATTTGAGTTTCTTGAACTTAAGACTCGCAGATCGACTGCCTAAATTGACTAATTGAATATTTTTGTAGATTCGCTTGTAAAACAGTAAAGCATTTACAACGAATGTACTCAGCAGATATTTAAATGCAAACTTAAAATACCATCTAATGGTTTAAGGCGGAGGTGTAAAATACCGGGATATTTGGTCCATAATATCAATTACTTGTATAGCAAAATTGAAGTCGATAATCATTTTTAACTTTTTTATTTTGAAGTTATTGCGGTTTCGCTTTTCAGTATAAGCAACACCTAAGTTGTGTTTAGAGTGCGTAAGGACAACTCCCTTGCCCTTTCATTTGCCAACAGTAACACTAGAGTTTCCGAATGCAATTACCGATTTTTTTTTAGTTTAGTTTACGCCGGATTTCCAGAACTGTTTTTTCGAAAAGTTCCTACAAGATGCGTTTCTGGAATTCTTAGTCATTTTGCTAGCGTCACAGATGTGTAAAAGTTATCGGTTGCAATTGTTCTGCCTTTATCCAAATATCTATCACATTGGTCCAGAACAATCTGTGTGCTATAGGAAGTGTTTTCTGTAGAGCTACCCCTTAGGTTGTTTTTTTTTACCAGATTTGCCACCATAAATAGCGCTAGTATATTTGTATCCAGTTGGATAGCAAATCTTGTTTACTTTTACCCAATCTTTGTGTGGATTATACTGGCGAAACTGGAGTCTTCCACGACATGAAATAATGCTTTCATCAACAGCTAAGATATTACCAGAATTTCTAGCATTTCTATTTTTACTTTCCCAAACGGCTGCCTTCGATTGAAGAGTTGTCAGCAAAGTGAATAAATTTGAGCAATAATTGATATTGAATAATAGAATAATAATTTCAGTATGAAGAGATCGTTGGATACTTCATTGCTCCAATGAACATTACTTTTCCAAGAAACTTCTCTATCTCGGATACATTTGTGTCAGCCCATCTCTTTACTCGGGTTCCTCGAGTTATTCGTGTGGTATATTTCTAGCTTGTAAACCTCATTCGTCACCATCATATGAACAAAATCAATTGGTTTTAGTGCTCTGCTTCTTATTTCGTTTGTTTGGGTGTATATTGATGGTCTAGAAATTTTGAGTGTCTGTCCAATAACAGGAGTCCATGTGTTGGTGGGAATGTGTACATCAATATCGGGCTCAATATCCTAATCATCTGACGATTCACAATCCTTCTCCACCACTTTCAAGTACTGTTGATGCTCTATACTCACTAGAGCTGGATGCCTCAAAATTTGTGGCCCGGTTATGTTAGTTTCACCATAAGTTCAAAAATTATAAGAGGATTTCGGAAAGCTTAGGTTAATGGGTAAAATTTTAAGATTAGAGGCAGTTGTGGTATTTTGCTCATAACTCAGCCATTAATGAACCGATCTGGTTGAATTTTAATAGCAAAATTTAACGGAGTATACGTGAAATAAGTATATAACAATCTTGTCCCCATCATATATGGGGAGTGCGGAAAATTAATTTCAACATACTAACGGACATCGTTAAATCATTTTTGCTGATCATAAGAACCTTGATTAATATATACTTCATAGGGTATACGATCAATATTGCAGAAATTGCACACAGAATGAAGAACTATTGTATACCCTTTCCACCTGTGCTGGTATGATGTGAATTCCCATTATTAAACTCGATTATACTTATTCATGCTTTAATCCAAATTTGCATATTTAAATTAATTCATGAATCAGGGAATGGGTTCTGAGCTGGACTAATCGAGCCTGGGAAAACCGCACGGGCTGCAGGGTATCGGGTGCGCTGTGGCCGGTGATTAGAAAGCCAGATTCGAATTCGCTGCTGGGCAGAAGTAGAGTTTGCGTCAAGACATGATGGGAATTAGCACGGGCCACTGGGATTGGGATACGACTTGTCGGTTATATGTAGGATGTGTAAGGACCCAGAGTAGTTGGAGACAGTTGAGGACTCTCTGTGTTACTGTCCCAGGCTACAGAACAGTTGTAGCCGGAAAGAAGATTCATGCGCGATTCTCAGCCTGCGGGATTCGTAATGGGAATGACCTGGCTGCGCAGCAGTACACTGGCTCATGTAGTGCAGTTTTCTGCTTGGCAGGGTTGCTTTTTGCATGTGCTGTACGATTTGTTTGTATCTTCCCTACTTTATTGTGCTTTCTCTCTTTACTTACCCTAGTCTTATCTTACTAAAATCCTTTCAATAACTAAGGCGTCACAACTTACAATATTAGCCTCTGGTTGAGGCTGTGAAATTTACTTCGCCCCAGCCTTTCTAACCTAACCGAACCTTAACTTATTCATTTTTGTAAACGTTTACAGCACTGTAAACAATTTTAACGTTGTGTCAAAAATTATACAACACTGTACTAAACAATTTAAACCTTTCATAATTTTAAGCGAAAATGATAAAATTAAGTAAATATTCCCCCGAACCACATGTATATCACGGTATATCATTTTGACACAAGGTTAGAAATCAGCTGTTGCTTACGTAGCACCTGGTGTAAGTTCGCTGAAAAAGAAAAATGTATTTTTCTATTCTAAGTTCATTAAAAACAATAATACTTTTATTCGACACATACATATTTTAAATGTACATATTAATGAATATTTCAGCCTTTGACAATACGGCTTGTGACCGACGTTTGGTCCTTCAACATTTTTAAATGCATTTTATGTTTTTGCAGTGCGATTGAAATCTTTTTGCGATGACAATGTTTTACATCGGCATCTTAGTAAATTCCAATAGGCTTGTCGATATTCCGATGACATAAGAACATATATAATCGGATTGATACATGTCGTTAGATAGACGAGCAGATAACCGCTTATATTGAAAATATGATTGTCGTTTGCTCCTTTCCAGACTTTCGTTAATGTTATGGGCAAATAACAAATTACAAAGGACACAAATATTACCAAAATCATTTTTAAAAGTCTGCGATCTTTTACACTCATCCGTCCCGGATATATGGCCGAAGCATTCGATGTGTTGCCCATGGAAACATAATAGTTTTTGCGAGGACTAAATCGGGTAAATGAGGTTTTAATAGATGTTTTAATGGGATTATGGCGTCTATAAAACGTAAAGTAGGAAAAAAATATTTTTAATATTTGTGGGTTAAAATGTTTTAACTGTCAACTTACGCCGATGAATTTTGTGTTCCTGTAGTTGAATTTTTTCTGTTTGAGTTACTTAAAGGCTGAGTAGATTTGATTGTTTCCTAAAAATAAATGCATGTGATATGAATATTTCAATGGTTGTAAATTTAATTGAAAATTTATTTAAGCAAGAGCATTCATATTTTATAGAATTAAAGTTAATGTACTTAATTAATTTCATTTAAATGCATGTGTTTTGAAATAATTCTGATTACAAATTGACTTTCTGAACAACTTAAATAAGAGCTTTAAGCTTTTTTTTCATGTCAAAACTTCTATTTTTCGCAAAACTTTTACGAATCAAACCTTAAGAAAGCGAATTCAACACCACCCGGTTGTAAAATCTTTTTTGACAGATCTCTAGAGCGATTTGTTTTATTGAAAATGTATTTTCAATATAATTTTTATGTTACAAAAAAAAGGCGCTAGACGCCATGCTGTTCCTTTTTCCCCTCTCACCCATAAACTCAGACTTTCTGAAATAAAACTTTCATAGTGTGATCCCAGACTTATGGCTAATAAATCACTTATGGTTTAAACGCTGGTTTAGTTGAACTTAACTTGAATTTATATGTAGTTTAAACTCAACAACTATAAATCAATGTTCCATGTATTTTATGTTGTTAAAAAAAATTATATGTGGCAGCACTACTATAAATCTTATCAAATTCATATGGTCTGTATTGGTAGTTTAAACGCCCAATTTTATGCGTTAAAAGATCGTTGATATGTTTGGTGATTTAAAGATTTGTTGGTTTAAACACATTTTAAACCAAAAAGAGAGTTTAATTTCCTCTGATTTTTTAAGCCCTTAAAGTAAGTGTATGATTAATTTTTAGCGCTATCACTAATGCAAATTGTTTTTTTTATTGAAGGTGCTAAACCAAGGGTTCTGTCTATATCAACAGCCTCTTCACCCGACTTGAATCGTTTTATTACGTCCAGATTTTGTTCCAAGCTAATTCATTTTCTTCTCTTTGCACTCATTTTTCTACACAACTTCTTATTAAGAACTCACTTCTTACTTTCTAACACGCAACTATGCTTAGAATAACTGAACTAACAGAATTAAATGGGAATTCGCCTTTTTACACGCACATAAATAGAAAAATTCTTCACTTGATTATGACTGATGTGGAAAAATGCAATCGTATGATGTGACGCATATCGAAATCATAAAAACGCAAAGCTGATTTAGCCAATTTTTAAAAAGCGGGCCAAATAGGACGACGCAAATCGGTGCTCTAGTGTAGATTTTTTGGAGTATCGATGGTTTGTGATGTTGGAAGAATTGTTTTTGTTTAATTTTTAATAATTTTTGTATTTCGAAAAACTGATTTTTACGTTTTTAACTGCTCCCAATATAATTATAAATATTTCTTGTAAGTGTTTTATTGATGCCAGAAAATCGTCATACTTTTAGTAAAAAAATCGTCAATCATCATACTACTGTATTTTCTTAAAAAAAAATCGTCAAAATGACGAAAAATCGTCACATCTAACAACCCTGACAAGAGAACACAATTCACTTATCAAGTTTTAAAACATTTAAAAATAAGAGTCAAGATCTTTTAAAAAGCCATTTTGATAACTTTCAAAGTTATATAAAGGAATTTAATGTAAAAGAAAAAGAAGAACTTTTTAAATTTTTACTATTAATGTTATCAAAATGCCTTTTTTAAAAATCTTCCCTCTTATTTTTAAATGATTTAAAACATACGATCCAAAAATTAAAAATTACTTATTGTTTTTGATAAAAAAAAGAATAAAAATCAAATATAAGAATAAATATACCATTAAAAAATAATAATTCTTAATTTGCAAGCAAAAAAAAAAAAAAATGAAAAATAAAAAATTTTAATTATTATGGCACTTCTCGTAATTATTACGGTACTTATTTAAACTTCATATTTTAATATGTAATTGCTTTTTTTATTTTGACTTGAATTTGTGTTTGCTGGGTAAACTCTCTCTATTCGCTAATGCCATTGCAAACATTATTGGACCACCTGATCCACTTTGATTAAATAGACTACTCCATGGACTGGTCCGATGTAATTAGAGTTTTTTCCCGGAGTTTTTCGATTCCCGGGAAAACGGGAAATTTATTTAAATTCCTGGGGATGCCGCTCCATATAAATAATACAAAGTAAATTTGTTTTAAATTAACGAAAAAAACTTTTTTAAAAAAGGCGTAAGGGAACTTGTTTACAAAGTAAGTAAAAGAAATAGCTAAATACTACAAAAATTAATTAAAGGTTGAAAGGGGAACTTGAAATATTATTACCTTACGATTTTATATGTAAATTTCGTATCATTAGTGCCGGTTCACACACGTCAAGTTTGTCTCGTCAAGTCTTGAGTTTTTAGGAGAGAAGGAGAGAAGAAAAAGAAATGGACTTCTCTTTTCCCTTCTCTCCTTAATTCTCAAGACTTGACGAGTCAAACTTGACGTGTGTGAACCAGCACTTATACTCTTGATCAGTGTTGCCAATGCAGCCATTTAGTCCCAGCCATTTTAGTGGCTAGATTTAGCCATTTTCCCCCCTGTTTAGCCATTAAAAAATGCATTTAGCCATTAGCCATTTTTTTTAGCCATTTTTCAACTGGTTTAGCCATAAAATTTTTCTTGCCGTTTTTCTTTTAAAAGAATAATTTTTATTTTATTATAAAAATATATAAAAGCAAAATAAACATTTTAAATAATTAAAACGGCTTTAATTTAAATCACAACTTTTACAAATGTTGAAAATCGCTGTAAACGATGATGATGAAACATCTTTCAAAATAATGGAACAGTATTCCAATATTAAATTTATAAAACGGATCAACACAAACATCGGTGTTTCTTTCTGGTTGCAAGTATTTCAATAAAGAGATGCTGGCGGCAACAAATTTTTTTAGAAATTTCAGAATTTACTATAAAGTTGCTTTCTCTTCCATGGTATAATGCTGAAGTAAACATCGTAAAAAGTAATTTCAGAAATAGGTTACATTTAGCAACCGTTAATTCGATTTTATCAATGAAATATTTATACCAACACCACAATAGTGAAGAGGGTACTATGCGTTTGTGCTGATGTTTGTAACACCTTAAAATATTGGTCCTAAGC
Source organism: Pollenia labialis (assembly GCA_949318255.1). Lineage (NCBI taxonomy): Eukaryota > Metazoa > Arthropoda > Insecta > Diptera > Polleniidae > Pollenia > Pollenia labialis. Next base: position 23,603,222 of record OX439142.1, on the reverse strand, counting down.
CCACCTTTTCGTAAACCAATTGACTCAGAACCACTTTCTGAGTTGAATTAACGATGTTTGTCCGGCTGGCTGGACGTCCATGTAAACCTTGTGCGTAAATTACAGATCGCAAATTTGCAGATCATTTAATAAAATTTGGTACACAGGTTCTAATGAGGTGTAGGGTATCATATAGTCGGGGTTGACCGACTATATTTTCTTACTTGTTTTTTATTGTAGATCTGGAATCAAAAGGTTGGGTAAATGTTGTCGTGATTTATCTTCAAATTATTTAAAACTAATTTAAAACACGAGTGATTCCTATGAGATGAACAATAACGACATAACATTTATCGATGATTTTATTTTTTAAATATCTTTCAAAATTTAAAATAACGTTTATTCTTATTTAAGAAATTAATCTTAACTAACAATTTCATCGTAAACAACTTTAAATGAATTATTTCTGTTGTGTTATTGAATTTTAATGTGTTTTTATTTAAAAAAGCTTTTAGCCATTTTTTAGCCCATTTTTAGCCATTTTTGGTCTCCAAGTTTTGGCAACACTGCTCTGTACTCAAGTTTTGAGATCAAAAAGTAAATTCATAAAATAGATAAAATATTTTAAATATATATGTTTTATAAGTACATATATATATTTTAAATAAATATATTAACATTTTTAAAGAGCTTAGGAAATAACATTAAGACACACTCATTGCGTTTAGAAAGTCGGCAAAGAGTATATTTCTTATTTTATTTACTTTTTACCATGTTTCCGAAAAATTTCGTTCAATTTTTTACCGAGATTGGACAAATAGTTTAATGTGCAAAAGTTTAAAGTTGTTGCATATTTCTAATTCACAGTCCGAAGTAATTTTTCTTTTTTATAAACAACGTCTATATCAGTCAAATTTATGTCAAAGTTGATGCAAAAAATAGCATTAAACGGACTTCTTCCTACAAGATCCACCTGTAATCTTTAGGACAATGTGTTTTAAACTTACTCTTATCAACAACTAATACGGTATAAAAGGTCCTAATTAAAATGACCATTTTTGTTCAGTGTGTAAAAGGTACTTAATAAACTTATTTTATTTAACTTATACATATTATTACTTATATTACATTATTATTTTAATAAAAAAGAATTTAAAAAAAGACTCTTAAATCTTTGACAACACATATAATTTTTAATTTTTTAAAGACAAATTTCAAGCAAATATGTCTTCCCCAAAAATAAGTGAATATTAAACACGATATAATAAAATTTTGGAACAAGAATGCTGGGCTATTAATAAGTGCTTATAATGCCTCGAAGTATTAAATGAATGACGGATATAGTATTTTTATTGTTGATGTTAAGGATGGCTAAAACCGATTGAACAAGCTCCTAGTTCTTATAAATTGGCTTATAAGACAACATATTGGTCTGCTTGTAATTCCTCACTGGAATCGAATTAAAAATGATTTTAAAAAACATGCCGAAACCAGTCGCTACAAGCAAAATAAAATAATCTTTTAAACCAAAAATTTTTAATTTGGAGATTTTTGGGGATTTCTTACTATTTTCAAAAACAAATATTAAATTTTGTCAGAAAAAAAACATACATATTGGTGGCTATTTTGAAATACGCGTCTAAGAAGTGAACATTTACATGAAAACAAAAACAAAATTTACAAAAATTGTTTTTGTTATCTAAACACTTCTTAAATCAAATTAACGAAAACATTTTTTGTCAATTTGGTTTTGTTTTTGTTTTCATGTAAATGTTCACTTTTTAGACGCGTATTTCAAAATAGCCACCATTAACTTTTTAAGGATTTGTTTTTTAATTTGGGGATTTTTTTCTAATTTTTTTGGGGACAAGGAAAAAAGTACCTGGCAGCCCTGCAACCTAGTATTGAATTCGCCTTTAAAGGGAGTGTAAAATTGTAACATGTTTTTAATGCAACAAAGTCCATACGTAGAAGTCGCTTGCCTTCTTTTGTTGTTAAATTCTTAATGCGTGATAAAATCGAATCTCTTTCATAAATTATTTTAATTATATTCAACATTTTCCGAATGTGCTTTTACAATAGTCCTATTCCCTCAATATTTCTCAAACTTTTTGCTTAAGCCAACCTCTGGTTAATGACTCTATACCCTACCAAAATATCTTGTATCTTCATGTTACATAAAATCTTTAAAAATGGGTGCACCTTGCTTGCAATATCCATGAATAAGAAAAGTCTTTAAAAAAGAAATAAAACTGTTAATGGATGTCATTAGAGCTTTTTTTCTATTAGATGCTTTTAAAAAAGGAGATTGGAAATTTCCCAGAAAAGTTCCTAATTTGATTTTGTTAATTTAAAAAAAAAAATTTCCCAACATATTTTTTCCCGAATACGAACCCCAGTATAAACTTTTAGCACTCATACTTACATTTGTATATTTTGTTGGCGTAATTAATCTTGGCTCTGTTTTTGGGCTTATTCTTTCATATGTTATTGGAAGATTATCCAAGGAATAGTTATCATCTATAAACTGAATATCTTCGGCAACATCAAAAGGTTTTAGATCTAAATAATCATTATCACTTCCAGCATCCAAAATTTTGCTGATGGTTTCAACATTTTCTTGATCAGAAGCAACATTTCGATTGGGTTCGTTTCCTTTAGGTGACATCGATTTCGAGGCCGGTTCTCTGGATCGGAAAGCAGCTTTACGTACCAAGTAAAATATGCGCGCATAGCAAAATACAATGCACAGACAAGGTACCATAAATGCCAACACAAAAAGAAATTCCTTGGGCGAACGATCGTTGTTGTCGCGAAGTATTGAACATGAGCCAATTGCAGCGTCTAGACCAAATTTACCCCAGATTCCGCGCCATGTTGGTATCATAATTGAAAAACTTAATAACCAGGTACCGACCACCATCAATGCCAAGTAACGGTGTCGATAAAGCCTTGTTAAAAAAAAAATTACTTAATAATTTCGAATATAAATCATTTAGGGGATTCCAAACTCACCTTGTATACTGTCTAGGATGGGCAATTATAACATAACGATTGATGGTGATCAAAGATACTGTGAAGAGCGACACCGCCAACAGACCATAACGCAAGAGAGGAAATAAACGGCAAAGCAAGTCGCCGTGTATCCAGGAACGTCTTAAAAATGTGGATGCAGCCAGTGGCAGGTTAAAGCATCCAAATAATAAATCGGATATTGATAAGTTTATAATAAATACAGCTGTGGAATTACGATTCTGAAATAAATATTATTATTTCTTTTGTTGTCTTTTTGAAATATGAATGTCTGTCACCTGTTTCCCCCGCGATAGAGCGACAATGGTTAAAATATTGCCTGGCACTCCGATAACCACAAATGCTATGCACGCTATAGCAGCAAAATTTAATAGTTCATCAGAATAGCCCTCGAAAAGTTCATTTGGAATTTTATTTGTAGAAATACTGTTTGGCATTTTCTAAAAGTAATTTGTGTATTCTAGAATAACTTGAAAAATATATTTTAATTAGTACTTAATTTTTGTTTGTTTTTATTTAAAACTAAAATTAAAAATTCAATTTGATGAACTTAATTAAGCCTAATTAAAATATCAAAATTTGAATTAAAACTAAAATTATTGACTAACTTTTTGTGATTATAAGGGCCGATGTTGATTTCGACTAAAACACAAATTTTTTAGGAAATTATTGTCATTTCTTTTTATTATGATAATATTGGTATGGTTCAATTATGTATGGAACAAAATGGCGGCACACCTGCATCCGATGGTCCAAATGTTCGATGAGGCTGGGGCATAATTGAGGTTCTATGCCGTTAATGTGCCGAATTATCTCATCTTTTAGCCCTTGAATTGTTGCTGGCTTATGGACGTACACCTTTTCTTTCAAATAATCCCAAAGAAAGAAGGTCAGATCACATGATCTTGGTGGCCAATTGACATTGCCACCATGTGAGATAATACGGCCATTGAATTTGTCGCGCAAAAGAGCCAATGTTTCGTAAGATGTGTGGCAAGTGGCACTGTCCTGTTGAAACCACATATCCTCCACATCCATATCTTAAAATTCGGGCCATGAAAAGTTCGTTATCATCTCATGATAGCGAACACCATTCACAGTAACTCTTTGTGGGTGCATTGGGTTTCCGACAATCACTTTTGGATTATCATTCGCCCAAATGCGGAAATTCTGCTTATTGACGAATACACTGAGGTGAAAATGTGCCTCATCACTGAAAATGATTTTCTTCGATAATTGATCATTAACTGTTGCCATTTATTGCCACCATTCTGACTATTGACGACGTTTGAAATGTTCAAGAGACTTTAGTTCTTGAGTCAGTTGCACCTTGTAAGTGTGTAAAGGCATAATGTTCATCAACGACGAGCGTGAGAGGTGCAATTGTTGGGCACGACGAAGACTTGAGGTAGACGGCTCTTCAGCCACACTATCGCGAACAGCAGCAATATTTTCTGCAGGACGAGCATTCTCTGATATTTTCACATCTCCTACAGACCCGGTTTGCTCAAATGTTTGCACGATTTTTCCGATTGCACGCACATTTGGACGATTGTACGCACATTTGGACGGTTAAATTGACGGAAAAAATCACGAAGTGCACGATATGCATTTTGATTTGAACGCCCATTTTCATTATAAGCCTGAATAACTTTAACTCATTGCTCCATTGCGTTTCTTCCCATGGTTCAAATTGAGTTTGTCTGAAATTGAGAAATGTCAAATGGTTCACATTCAACATCGGCCCAAATTTAACCACCCTTCATTAGCAGGCTATCGTCGGTGGACCTAAAACTTCCAGAATCCGTTCCTAAGTATTACCGTCTCCACCAATAATCAATCTGAGTAATAAATCATACTTATGTATTTATTACACACTGAAAAAAAAATCAATGTAAAATTGTCGAAACCAAGATTGATTCTACTGTTTTCGGTAGTGATTTTGCTTCATAGTAACCTCATGTTAATTTAACTTGATTTTACAATAACTTGCGAACAAAATTTTTTTCTTTTAATATAATTATAATTAATGTTAATTTAACATTGCAGTACAGTTAGAACAAAATGTCGTTTATATGTATTGAAATAACAATCCGAATCACGTTGAATGAAAGTTATTTCAAGTTGAAACATCGTGAATTTCATGTAGAATCCAGTTGGTTTGAGTGATAACTTATGCATTTATTTAAGAATATTATTTTTAATCAATATTGCAGCATGTTAATTTAACATTGATATTTTTTTCTGTGTGATGGAAGATTTGAAGTTAAAACTTCGTAGATTGTATAACAAAAAGCTAAAGGAAGGAATTTAGTTTCCCGTAATTCCCCCTTGTTGGTCCTTTTTCTCCCCCATTTAAGAATCAGAAATTGCAATATTGCAGTAGGAGCCCAAAAATAACCGTTCGAATTTCAAAAAACAACCGAATTCGGATTTCGACTTTTTAGATTAGTTTCGATATGATACATACATACTTTGTTTCTATGTTTAAAAGAAAGATGGAGTGACAAACAAGTTCCAAAACACAGGTTTACTCCGTTTACTCCCTAAAAGGACGGGATTTCACAAATAACCAGACACTTGTCCGCTTATCTTCTAAAGAACAACGATATTTATTAAAATTTTTTTGGATCTCTTTAAGTTCTGAAGATATAAGGTTACCGAATTCACCCGTTTTTACCTTTTCTTTCCCCTAAACATACGAATTTTAAAAAAATTCCGTCTTAGTGGCCCAATTTAGGGAAAGACCTCCTGTCCCGTTTTTAGCCTCAGACTTTTAGGCAGCGCGATAATGAATCAGTCAGTAACGTTACAATTTTATATGTATAGATAACCCGAGGTTGAAACTAAAATACAGCTTTGTGGTTTATTTAATTTCATTATATATCAAAATTAGAGTTGTGGTAATTTTGTTGAACTATTTATGGTTTTTAATCCAAATTTTTTTTAATATTTTAAGAAAGAATTTTACAACATGAAAATGAATTAAAATTGTTATTGATAATCATTCATTCTTAACTGACCTGAGATTCGAACCCAGGCGGCTGGTTACCATGACATGTTACGATCACAACCACTTGATCTCCTCAGATGGATTTGCCGTCTTACACTCGCAGCCATCGACGACTGCTGACGTAAATAGTCATACATCAATCCTTAAACCAAATTGTATTTTAACCTTTGGTAGATCGAATTTTGCTTTTTTGAATGATTATCCATTTTAATTGATTTTACATGTTTTTCCTAACTTCTGTTTTTTCCGAACTTAAGTCAAGAATTCTTCTTGAAGTCCAAAGTACATTTTTTTTTTTCATTTTGTCTTTCTTTTTCTTGTTGACCTTTTTCAGCACAACTTGAAGGACAAATGTACACATAGAGCTCGTGCCTTAGCTTTAACAATAATTAGAATTGTGGTGGAATCTCAGGTCAGTCAAGAATGAATGATTATCAATAACAATTTTAATTAATTTTCATGTTGTAAAATTCCTTTCTTCATAAAAATAATTTAATGAAAATTAAATTTGATGAACTTAAGCCTGATTAAAATATTAAAAAAAAAATTTGGATATATCAAAATTTTAAACAAAAGGTGATCCGTTAAATTTGTATACTAGTCGTGGTAGAAAAATCGTTTTTTAGTTGTTTAGTTTAGCTGGCCAAAAACACTGTCTTATCTTTGCAACAGAAAAAAAAATAAATTGTTGTTGGTTAAGTCGACAGGTTTTTCGAATTTACTGTACCACATAGGGTACGGTAGATCTATGTGGGTTAAAAACTATTACACGATAGGATTTCGGATGTTTGGCAATCGCATTCTATAAATCAAGATATGCATATAAAGAATATTCTTTGAATTATCGGCAGTTGCAATTTTTAGGTTCAACATTTTGACCCAAAGAGCTTGTGACCCGAATTCTTCTGAATTTTGTTTTTCGAATAACTTTTAAATGAGAAACTTTGTCAAAATTTCGATCTGACAGGGTGATTGTAAATGAAACACGCTTTCTATTTTTTCGATTATCTCAAAAAGTGGAGTAAACAAGTTTTTCCAGACGGCCACAGATTTAAAGATGTATATAGAATTCCAAGTTAGGATTTACAATTGATTTGATTAACAACCAGGGCTGCCAGATAAATTTGGGAGGAAATCGTCAATTTCCTGAGAAAAAATAAAATAATCGTCTTTCAAGTTTCGAAACATCGTCAAAAAAAAATTCGAACAACTTAAAATTTAGTTTTTTTTTTACAATTTTTGTTCGATTTTCATAAATAAAAAACATTCAAACAAAAACATAATTACTTCATAGGCATCTATCAATTTCAATAGTATAAAAAGTAATGGGAGTCTCATGCAGAGCCTCTTTGATCGTCGATGACCGCATGTTATAATCGGAGAAGATTCCTCACACGGGAAAAACTTAAACACGAGTGAGATTCTTCTATAGCACAGCGAATGATGCTTCTTCAATCGTTGTAAGACGTTGGTAAAGGTAATCAAACGAGACTTTCATGATAAGAATCGTATAAGACCCATGTAGATATTATCTTTAAACTCTTGAAGTGCTCGCCGTATAATTGTTAAAAATATGATTTATACAGACAGTTTTAAAAATTTCATTCGACGATGGTTTGACGAAAGATAAAAAAAGTGTAACATTGTTGTTTTGTACTCTGAAAATTATCAAAGAATTTCTTAAGACTTGCATATTACGAGCCGTACCTAAACAAAAGCGGCACATGTTTTCTAGTTTTTTAAAAAAAAGAGCGGCCTGAACGCTTTGCAATTGGAAAAACGGATTTTGACAGCTCGTTTAATAGTGAAGATTGCCGCTATTGGTTATTAATAATGGCAAATTAGCTATTTTTTGTTCTATCTAGCGTTATTGAACAAGAAAGCTATCACTACTGTTCGTGACACAACGTTGACGCTCTTGCTTTAGTATTGCATATCAGCGTAAAAGCTGCGTGAAAGAAAACGTTCCGCCTTCCGCTCTTGCTAAGATACGGCTGTTAAACAAGATTTCAAAACGAAATTGTCAATAAATTGAATGTTTTATTCAGACTTTAGAGACTGAAAAAAATCGTCACTTTTTAGAAAAAAATCTGCAAATCGGCACTTTGCAATTTCGGAACAAAAAATCGTCAAATCTGGCAGCCCTGTTTACAACTGAAGACAATTTTAAAGCTGATAGTTTAGGGAAATTTCCAAGTTATTATGCAGTTGAATCAAAATTCATATGTATTTACCACCATTATAAGTTGTTCATATTTTAAAGCTTTTGCACAAGTCCATATTTTAGAGTAGTCAGTGGAAGAAAATAAGTGTTATAATTTGGGGTTTCATATTCCTCATTGGTGGTGGCGGAGGGTATAAAAAACAAAACTCTTTTAAATCATTATAGGTAAATGGCCACTTGTGACGAAGAAAAAAAAATTGAGTTAGGGCCTTTCTACATGAGACCAATTTGTGTATAGTGTATCTATACACAAATCTAAATATCTAAACATATTAATTTGTAAGTATACATGTTATAAGTATGTATCTTTAAACACTTACTAAAAAGTATGTATAAATATACGCAAGAATACATCGATATCAATATGGGCATGGAATTAAAAAAAAAATATTTGAACTACATACAAACATATGTATGTGCATATGTATATGTATGTGTTTTTATATTTAGTGTTTGCATTTATTTCTCATTAATTAATGAAATTGTGTTAATTTTTCAATTTGTTTTTATAATTTTGTTATGATGCATTCAACATTTTGATTTGTGCACTTCATTAATATTTGGTTTTTACATTATTTTCACTTTATTTTTTTTTTATAGTTGTTGTCATTTCAATGAAATGTTTATAAATTTTTTTTGTTTGTAACTTTAAGCACCTTTCTAATTTCTTTATTGAAGAAAACGTGTAGATTTATGTTATTTTTTTTATGATTCTTAAACAAAACTTTTGTTACAAAAAGATTTAAAATGCTTTGAAAATATTCAATAGTTTAAATAAAATAATCTTAAAACGGTTTTTCCATTATGAAAGAGATTGAGTTAGAGAGCGAGAGGGTGGAAATGGTACACGTTGCGATCTGGAAAGATTATTTTCTTTTATTTTAGATATATTAACGCTCGAAACAACTGAATTATACTAAAATAAAAAATCGAAAGAAATTTGAAAAATAAAATAATCATAATACATATAAGAAACAAAAAAAAAAAAAAAAAATTAATAAAATAAACTAGAGAATTTAATTCGTGTATACAACAATTGGCTTCATCGAGTATCTTTGAATGAGATTTGTTTACATTTATGTATTGTTATTGTTGGTCTTGTTGTAGTTGTTATATTATTTAAACAATTTCATCAAGCAAACACTAAAGAAAAATCGTGCTAAAAGTGTATTCTGAATTTTTCAGTTTGGCTAAATAAAATACACTTGAGAAAATATTTAAAGTATTTACGCTGAAAGAAAACAATATCAAAATAAAATTACGAACATAGAATTCGGGAATTTTTCTTTCCTTTAAACGTAATCGGTAGTGAAATCTATATATCTTTAATAGTTGCGTGACTGACTCATTCATCATCGCCCAGCCCAAACCGCTGACCCTAGAAACTTGAAATTTGGACTAATGATTGGTCACTCCCCAAATCGAAATTTTTACGTATCAATTTACGTATCAATTTTAATATTTACGGCATGCCACTTAAATGAACTTTTTAAAAATCGGCCTTTTAGGTGCTAAGAGTCGGTAAAAAGGAACATTTTAGGTACATTTTAATCAACCCCATTAAGGCCCGTTTTCACCACTAACCGATAGCTAAAAGTAGATTTTAAAGGGCCTTATAAAAAGTGCTCCATTATTAAAACTTTACTTTAACCTAGAGAGAGCGATAAAGTAAATTAAGGTTAATCCTACCTGGTATGTTAAAGTTAAGTTGTAATAATGGAACACTTTTTATACGGCCGATAAAATCCTACCTTTACCTATCCGTAATTTGTAAAAACAGGGGTTAGACTGCAAAACTTCAAAAGTTAAGTCTGGATTCATACTATGAAAGTTTTCTTTCAGAATGTCTGAGTTTATTGGTGAGAGGGGAAGAGAACTTGCTTTACTTCTCTCCTCTCTTATCTATAAGCTCAGACTTTCTGAATGAAAACTTTCATAGTCCGAACCCAGACTAATTTTTTGCATGAACTGTCACCAGGTATACATATACATATATGTAGATTTAAAAAATTTTTAATAAAAAGGGTAAAAATTCGTACTTTCGTACCTTCTTTTTATACTTAAATATTTATTTAGTAAATCTGCCTTATGTTGTCAAGAAGAAAAAATCTTAAGACTAAAAATTTTAAATTAGCCCCGCACCAGAAACACAAAAATCCTCGAACTAGCTGAGATCGGCTCTTCGATTCCTTGTTTGCGTATGAAGTTGAGAAAGCTGCTTTGCAAGCGGGTGTGGGTGATTTTCCAGTTTAAAATAAAACTGCACATTTTCTACTAGCATTCGTATGTTTACGGATAACCTTTATATTATTTTGCGAATGAATATTAATTTTTGCATTTTTAGAAGTGGTTGTAAATGCCACACCCTGACTTAAATCATTTGTTTGGCTATTCGTGATGTATTTTCTAGCCTTTCTCTTCTAAGATGTCTCTTTTGTAAACACATAGTACACTTTGTCAAGACATTTTTTTAATATTTTTGGGCAAGCTTGAAATATTCGTCAAAACAATTAAATTTTTAATTGAAAAGGCAGCCACGAACAATTGAATTTGTAAATAGAAAAAGTTATTTTGCTTAAAAAAAAATTGTTAAATCTCAAAAAATATTTTTAATAATGAGTTTGTTATACTGAATAAAGTATTTGTTATCAATTAAATTAATTACGAAATTGTCATATTAACAACATATTTTGTTGCTAACTAAATTGAAATAAAATATGCATTTAAAAGTTGTTTTTTATAATTTTTTTTAGCAGAATTTATTAAAAATCACATCAAGAAAAGCATTATAGCTTATTTAAACATCAACTATTGACCTGGATGCTCTATGAGGTTCTGACATCAACCCAAAACGGAATCTTGACATCATTAACTTATAAATTCCAGCAGGATTCCACCTTTTGGTATTACATCGTCTGAGGAAATGAGCTGCTGTCAATTCCTGGAATTCGCGGAAATATAAAATTGATAGATCGCAGGATAACTTTACGATCTCTTACGATTGCGGCTGACCAGAGAATCTTTCTCGTACAACGGGATCCAGTAGCCCTTGGTGTCGAGGCACCAGACTCACTATTAACTGAGGCCTCCGTTAGTATGCTTTTTGCCGAAAATGCTTCCTGTCTATCAGGAAGAAAGTTTTGCCTTACCATTTAAAGGATACTTTTGGGGGTCACATGGTGGTTGTTGTTTACTTGTCAAAGGCGCGGGAAGGGATATCCTGAAAATCTCACTAAAGGTCTGATTTTTTACCACTTGCAGAAGAGTTTGGCCTAAGGGATGACCATCCATAGGTGCTGTTGCTACTCAACAGGTACTGCTGGCGTTTCTCCAAAATAAGGGTCGAGTATATACACGGGGGCGGATGCTTATTGCATTGTTTGTCACCCAAATGGTTAAGATCCCCCATGAGTCTAGCCCAACAAGGCAGTTGCTGTAGCACTAAATAAATCAGAATTTCAAGAAAAATATTGCACACATTTTATATAATACTAATCGATTATTTCCTTATGCTTTTTTGTTATTTTTAATTGATTTTTTTTCAGTGTACAGTACTTTTCGCTTATAGTCCACTACTATAGTTGCACAACTTTTGTGGACTATAAGCGAATTTGGACTATAACCGATATTTTTTATAAGCCATTTAATGGCTTATAAGTGTATAATCCACATTTTGGACTTTATAAAAATTATATTCTTCAATAAAACTGCTCTTTTTTAAACAAAACAAAAGTTTATTTAAAACATAACCAAATTTTGATTTAATTTAAATAAATAGTTAAAACAAAAAATAATACAATAAAAACAAAAATGGTCAGATGAAGACACCATGTTATGAAATGTAAATTGCTAAATTTGGTATTTATAATAGTTACCAGAAATGTAAATAAAAACATGTTACAAGTTGATTAAAAAAATATTAAAAACAGAGTGGACTATAAGCGAACATTTTTGCATAAAGAATTATATTCGTATGCTAAGAAAATGTGGCTTTTAAACGAAAATGGACTACATGCGAAATGGACCTTAGGACAAATAATTTGTATGAAATTCGAAAAAATCTGCATGTGAATATGACAGTTTTGGCTTATATCCGTTTTTGGCCTTTAAGCGGAATGGACTATAAGCGAAAAGTACTGTACTATAAAATATATACATATGTATGTGTGCAGACACGTATATTTATATATTTTTTTTTATTTGAATCAGTAGTTTAATGATTTTTTGTTATATTTTTTATAACAGAAAAGAAAATTGTTGCCGCTAGATTTGTGTTAACGTCTAAGAAATAGACATACCCGCAACATACATATAAACTACTTAGTGGAAAACACAATATTTCTTTTACCCTACACCATCAAAGTTGATGATTCAGAATCACTTTCTCAATTGATATCAATCCAACTTGCTTATTTTCTGTTATATGTCGTGTTAAGGCCTCATTCCTCATGCGTTAATGTTGAGGACTCGTAAACGTTGCGGACGACATGTGGTGCTGAAATGTGTTCAAAAGAAAATAGAAAATTTTTTTATATTTGAAAAGAATGATAACAAAAAAAAAACTTATCATTACTTTTAGCTTCTGTTATTTGTGCGTATGGTTAAAAAAATATTAAGATAAATCGCTGTGTGCTGCGATGGAATGTTCGCTCTGTCAATAAGTGCCGGTTCACACACGTCAAGTTTGACTCGTCAAGTCTGGAGTTCTTAGGAAAGAGGGGAAAAGAAATGGCATTCTCTCGGGAGTGAATAAGTGGGCGTATCCAAGGAACGGTATGAGAAATATTTTCCAAATTCGTTACACTTAGCTGGGTAATGAATACAAAAAATGTAGTCGGGATTAGAGAAGTGGACGTGGCACCCAGGGTTGTTATGCGTTTTTCTTTAAAAAGCGTCAAAAGTTTTAACAAAATTCGTCACGAACATTTAATAAATTCGTCAAAAAATCGTCAAATATTTAAATTTTACAAGTCATATGGCCATTTTCTCAATGTACCGTCAAACTGCCTGTTACTTAATGTCAACATAAATTTATTAGACCGATAAACTGTCTGTTAACAATTTTGGGTTTCTCAATATACCGACAAAAAACATGGTTTTAAGTTGGCAACATCTCTCAAAATACAGGTAAAAATTGGGAGTCAGCAGATTGAATTTATCTGTACGGCAAATTAAAGGAAAATAAATAATAATGAGTACTGGTTAGCTTTGCGACAGAATAGAAGCAAATGAGACATTGAGAAAACCAAATTTCTTTAATGTGCAGTTTTTCGTTGGGAAAAAAGTTAATCGTGTAATGAGAAAACGGCCAATAGACAATTTACTGCAATGATCAAAATACAAATATTTAGCAAGAAATTTTATTTATAATAAAAAAAAAGTTATATGGTTACGTTTTATTATAATTATTTCAGCAAGTGGGCTTATTTATTGCAAAGCGGATTTAACCAATTTTTAAAAAGCGACGCAAATCGATACGACGCAAATAGGGCCGACGGAAATTGGGGCTCTACTGTATATATTTTGCAGTATCGATAGCATTCATATATTTGTAGAATTTGAATAACAAATGCTTCTAATGAAAGCCACAAACCAGTGATGACGAAAGAATATTTTTTTTGTTGTTTAATTTGCAATAATTTTTGTATTTCGAAAAATTGATTGCTACGTTTTAGACTGTTCCCAATATAATTGTAGATATTTTGTGTAAGTAGGTATTTCTAAACATGAAGGAAGTTTTAAGCACGCATGTTGGTGCCAGAAAATCGTCATAACAATATTTTTAGTAAAAAAATCGTCAATAGTCATTTTACTGTATTTTCACAAACAAATCGTCAACACTTCGAAATATCGTCACATCTTACAACCCTGGTGGCACTTCCCATGCAAAGACATTTTAGATTCCTGTGTATCTGGAGAACGGCAAGAACCAAAGTCTCCAAATTAGAAACAAGCATCTTGGCTTTCAATAAGCAACATTCGATAAAAATTTGGGCGGGATTGAAGAAGTGGGCGTAGCACAAAATATATGTATTTATATCAAAAGAACGGTATTTATATAACTTTCTATTTTTATCGCACCATATTGAAGGGTATATACGATTCGACATAGCCGAGTACTCTGACTTGTTTTAATTTTGTTTTTTTTTCCTGTTACAAAGTTATGCTCCCACTTTTATAAGCCTACCTTTAATTCAATTTTCAGCCCGCAACGATTGCACAGCATTTATTTCCGATTGGTTTGTAACTAAAGAAAAAGAAGACGAGAATTCTTAGCAAACAAAGCAAGTATATGAAAAGCATTTAATTACCTATATTATAGGACAAAACCACCATAATTTTGTTACACTTAAAAATATTATTTTTTAAATTAAACATACACTCATTTGCACATTATTGGGTTGATAACTTTTTTGGACGTCATTCTCCCAAGAGTCTATCTTACGGTCAATATTGGTTTGGTAAATGTAATATTTGTTTCAATTTTAAATAACTTTTTTTTTAAACATGGTAAGCATATGCATGTAGTACATACGCATAAAAGTTCATTTGTAACTGCCAATTGTTTTTTTTTAATATCCTAAGCTTATCCCCTCGAAGCTCTATGCTTGTCTGCAGAAAAGAAGCCAGCTAACCTACCGGGGCACTAATTTATGAACCGTATTCAGTGTTTGGTTTATGTTGCAACTGTTTGATGTTGCATTCATTTACATGCACTTATTTTGTGAACGGTATTTTCCCCGGGTCTCCACTTAGCAATATTTATTGCGGCAAAAGTCAAATTTGATTGCTCAATTAAATTTGCGACGTATAGACCGCATATTGCCATGAGTGGCAATTTCACGTGTTCTCCAGCAACATAATCAGCAATTGTTGCGCTATTGTTCTGCCAATGTTCCTGCTTGTGTTTAGCAAAAAAAAAATTGCTAGGTGGAGACCCAGCATTAAGCGCCGGTTCACACACGTCAAATCTTGAGTTTTAAGGAGAGAGGGGAAAAGAAAATTTGCAATGCTAGATGCAAATTAGATAAAAGCTGGTATCCTGAATTATTGGTTGTTTCCCTTTTCTGTGAAATTGTTTTAAAATGCCACAAAGCAGGGCAAATCATAAAAATTATCGAAGTTTTATTAAATCTGTTGAACAATTCTAAATTAAAATTAAAATTAAAATAGAGCCAAAAAACTAAAGTAAAATATCAAATTTCCCGTATTTCCTTTTTTGGGTAAAATTTTTTCCCCCGATTAAAGTATGAAAAATTTCAGTACCTATTGTAGTGGCAGCCCATAATTTAGTACGAATATGTAAATGAATGGAGAAAAATGTTTTGTAAAAAAAGTACCAAAAATAGTTACGATTTTCACCCCTTACATGTTCGAATTTCGAAAAAATTCTAAATTTGTATTCGTTTTTTTTTTGATAAGTTTCGAATGTGGTATTTACTTTGTTTCTTAGGTTATTGGTTCAAAAGATAGATGGGGTGTCAAAAGATTCCAAGATTCAGGTTATACCCGTTTACTTCCTAATAGTTTTTTTCGTATCTCTTTTAGTTTTGGATGTAAAATTTTACCGAATTTTCAAATTCAAATTTCCAAAAATCCCGTCTTAGTGGATCGATTTGGGGAGTGACCAATCTCTGGTTCAAATTTTTAGCTTCAGGCGTTTAGGCTGTGCGATAATGAATCTGTCAGTAACGTTGCAATTTTATATATATATATATAGATAATTTTGTTGAATTCAAGCAAATTTGAAGTTTGAAGGGAGGTGAAAACACAAAGAAACAACCAAGGCGAATTAACTACAGGTGGTGTCGAAACGGCATCTGATTTTGACGGTTCGAGCTTATTTGTTTTGATTTGTTAGTGTTTTGCTCAGAATGGTTGCCATTTCGAGCCGTAAACCTGTAGTTGAATTCGCCTTGGAAACAACATGTTATTAATCGTTACAATGGTAAGAATAGTTTGTTTGTGGCCATTGCGGGAGCAATAATGTGTTTATTTTTTATCATACTTCAACCATGTTTTTTTCTGCGTTCAGCTTAAAAAATGTTACGGAATGTCTCTCAAATAATTAATTTTCACTTTGTGACATGCTTACATGCACTACATTTCTTCTCTTTGGAATGTGTCCATAATTAAACATGAACTCAAAATAATTTAGTTGTACTGTAGGGAATTTTATGCTTGGAACTGGCATGATTCTATTTTCCTATTGGTTACACATAAATTTATTTAGTTTTTTTTTTTAGTGTGAACGTGCACTGCACATACATATTTATATACATAAATATCACTATGAAAATTGGGTTTAACGCACGTAATCAATTTTTTTTATTGAAACAAATAGATTTAGTAAAATGATTACATATTTGATCAAAGTCTTCCATATTCAATGATGCATTTTTTTCTACAACAAAAAAAAATGGTTTTTTGAAAGTATCATTATAACGAGAATGTACATCATCGAAGTCTTGCATTAATTTACATTTTTGAAACATCTCAAAATGTTGTTAGCGGTAGGAGCAGAAATTAAGATGCAAAGGTAAACAAAGTCATTGATTGGCCTGTGGGCAATAACTGGTGCAATGAACTTAACTCCACAGGCATGGTATCATCCAAGATTACGATATGCGCCCAATTTACCGTAAAAATGCGTAGTTTGTCGGCCGAAAGAGTTGCTATGTCTTAAGGCTCAGTTAGCCGGGAGTAACAGTAACGTTGCAAATCAGCTGATTCGTTTTGTTGTATGTAAAGCAATTAGAACGATTATAGTTAGCAGTAAGATGTTACGTCTCAATCTGTAAGAAATAGATTGGTCTTACTTTTTTACGGTAAGGTAACTGTTACTGTTACTCCCGGCTAACTGAGCCTTTAAAGTTTCTTAGACTCGCTAATTATACCCTCCCCACCAGTAGTAGTGAATAGGGGGAGTACCATGTTTGTCATTCTGTGTGAAACTTTTTAAATTCATCTAAGACCACATAAAGTATATATATTCTGGTTGCTTGAGTAATTCTTAGTCGGTTTAGACATGTCCATCTGTCTGTTCGTCAACTCAAGTCAAACAACTCCAAAGAAAAGAACGACATTGCTGTACAATCGGAAAATCGGTTCAGTGGGATAGGAGTATTAATCAAAATGTGAAACAACCACCCTAAACAATTTTTTACGCATCGCACTTGTTCAACAATAGTGTATTAACTCAAAATAAAAAAATTCAGTAAAAGCAAACCAATTTTTAATTTTACATAAAACGCATATGAGCGAAAGAATTCTTAAACCAACAGTTTCATTACCAAAAAGTAAACCAAATAGCATGATATTTTTACAGCGGATAGATATGAATACATATAAAATCGTTTCGTTTTTTTCCAAAAAAAAGAAAAGAGAAAAATTTTGAGTTAATACACTATTGTTGAACTAGTGCGACATATAAAATTGTAACGTTACTGACTGATCCATCATCGCACAGCATAAACGCCTGAAGCTAAAAACTTGAAATTTGGACCAGAGATTGGTCACCCCTCAAATCGATCCACTGAGACGGGATTTTTGGAAATTCAAATGTTTAGGGTGTAAAAACGGGAAAATTCCATAACATTATATCTCCAAAACTAAAAGAGGTACACAAAAAAATGTAATACTTATCGTTGTTCTTTAGAAAAATAAGCGGACAGGTGTCTGGTACGTCTTTTAAACCAATAAAGATAGAAACAAAGTTTATACCACAAAGTTTAAACCAAACAATTTTCTTCATTCTATGACATAAACGTAATAAATTATGGGGAGAAAAAAGTATCAAAAAGGATAATACGTGAAATTTTCTTTCTTTAATTTGCATTTGTGATCTACGAGTAGTAATTTTTGAATTTTCTATAATATTGAACTTAGAAACACAAAATTATAGGTGCAAAGTCCTGTGTGAATATCAACCTTTGGGATGAAAAATGTTGGAACGTTTTTGCTAAAACTTAGATATTTTTGGAAATTCGAATGTTAAGGAATAAAATTCGGTAACCATATATCTCCAAAACTAAAAGACATACAAAAAAATTAATACTTATCAATTTTGCTTAGACAAATAAGCAAATAGGTGCATGGTACTTTTCTTAAAATTGACCCTTTAAGGGAGTAAATGGGTTAATCCTGAACTTTGGTACTTTTTTGTCATCCCATCTATCTTTTAAACCAATTAACATAGAAATAAGGTTTGTCCATAATCCATTTACTAAGATAATCTGGCAAAACTTTCGACATATTTCCGCTTATCCGAAACTTATCAAAAAAATACGAATACAAAATTGGTACTTTTTCAAAATTCAAACGTTTAAGGGGTGAAAATCTTAACTATTTTAAAAAAAATGCTTCTCCCTTCATTCATTAATACGTATTAAATTAAGGGCTCCCACTATAATATTGAAATTTTTGATACTTCTGTGGGTATAAAAAAAAGTACCAAAAAGGGAAAATACGGGAAATTAACCTTTTTTGTTCCACAACTTGTACTTTTTAACTTCTGCTTATTGACGAATCCACTGAGGTGAAAATGTGCCTCACACTGAAGATGATTTTCTGCGAAAGTGCACGATATGCATTTTGATTTGAACGTCCATTTTCATATTAAGCCTGAAAAACTTTAATGCTTTGCTTGATTGTGTATCTTTCCATGGTTCAAATTGAGTTAGACTGAAATTAAGAAATGTCAAATGAAATGCAGAAAACAAGTTGACGTTCAGGTGCGGTTCACATTCAACAGCGGCTCTTTAAATTTAAGTTACAGCCATATTTTATTTTTGATATTCGGATCCCTTGACCCTTTAACCGGCAAGACCGTCTCAAGACGGTCTTAGATTTTTAGGCTCCAGTTCTGTATTATAATTTTTAAGCTTTAAAATTGTCTTAAGACAACACCTTTTTATATTTTATAAGCTTCCCAACACATTCTGACACGCCATTAGTCAGTTGTGATCCAAAAAGTTCAAAAAGTCATCAAATTTATTGTTTGTAACTAATAAAAAAAACACATTTACGACCATTTTCACCAAGTTCGGTTATATTTAACTTTCGGTTATAGCTGTCAAAACATATTGGTAACCGGAATTTTAATTGGAAGTTAGTTTTAACCGAACTTGTTGAAAATGGCCGTTAGAGTAAAACAATTGACTTTATAATTTTAAAGTAATTAGATAACAAATGATATTTGAGTTTTATAATGTATTTGCTGTAAAAAAATAAAAATATCGTACTTTTAAAGCGAAATAGTGAATACTTCCTGCAGACGGTCTGCCGGTTTAAGTACATACATACGCATGTATGTATGTATGTGTACAAAAATGTCCCCTTCTTTTTCATAGCTATTTTTACCTTTTGTTTATAAAAACACAATTGTTTTATTATTGGCACCCTTTTAATTCACTATTGTGGTAAATATGGTTCTTACTAAAGGTTCTTATAAGAAAAACATCAATTTGGAGCAAATGTCTGATGAAGAAATGCTTGAGTTCATCGATTCTGTAGAGAGTTCTGTAGACAACACAAAAGAAAATTTTGATAGCGATGACAGCTTGACTTGTGCCACCTATGTTTTGGATAATATCGAGACTGCTACATTTCCGTTCAAAATATGGCAATAGACGACACCACGAAGTTTTCGTAGAGGCAATACATTTTTCACTGAATTTGAACGCAATGGCCGATCTAACTTTCGCTGAAGATGTAGCAGCACTCGAAACCATTGCGACTTATTTACTCGCCGTAAAAGAGCTCAAACACCAATGAAATTCTTCACTTATTTAAGCACTGATGCTGTGACAGAAAATATTTATAAGCACAACTTTAAGTACAGATTCTACTGGTCAGTATACCGCTTTTCAATATAGAAAGCTATTGGGGGGAAAAGCTGGAGGCTTATTCTGAATTGCGATGCGAAAATCAATGCGATGCGCAAATGAAATGCGATGCGAAAGAAAATTGGTATTCTGTTAGACTTTCGCAATCGCATTCGCAATTTATTTAAAATCGTGGCAACGCTGCTCAAATAAACGTCAGTGACAACAAACGTCAAATTAAAAATAAATAAATTTTTTGTGTTTGGCTGTGAAAATTGTTTATAAAATTTATTTAGGACATTCTGTAAGAAAAAAATAATAAAAATGGATTCTGTGGCACTGTGGTTCACGGTGGTGGTTTGTCACAAAGAATTTGCCGACTGACGTACATTTGGTGTTTTCAAATGGCCTCTT
The DNA here is from genome assembly GCA_949318255.1 of Pollenia labialis. Taxonomy (NCBI): domain Eukaryota; kingdom Metazoa; phylum Arthropoda; class Insecta; order Diptera; family Polleniidae; genus Pollenia; species Pollenia labialis. Next base: position 23,582,734 of record OX439142.1, on the reverse strand, counting down.
GCCAATTGGCTGTGCTTATTCATAAATTCTATCATTATTTCAAATTGACGCGGTTTGGTGGTCTTATTGCTAGCTTCCCTAAATTAAATAATAAATATATGATGAATAAATAAATAAAATATTATCTTTCACTTGCATGTTTGTACTTTGCGAATGCTATTTTGTTGTCGAATAAATTTTGCGAATTTGACATGTTTTTGACATTTGTTTTCGCAATGTAGAATACCGACTTGCCACTTTTTCGAATTTGAAATGCGGTTAAAAAAAACTTTGCGAAAATCGCAAAACAGAATAGCAATTGTTCGCATTTATGTATTTTCGCATCGCATTGATTTTCGCATCGCAATTCAGAATAAGCCTCCTGGTTTCTTTCTTTCCTATAGTACATCGGAAATATTTATCATTTCAAGATGAATCACAGCAAAAAAGGAAGGTAAACCGGGCTATGATCTATTGTTCCGCATCGATGTAAATACTCTGTCATGAGTTAATAAAAAATGTGTCCACCTGGCATCGACATACGTCAGTATTTAACGTTTTGAAAGAACCAATCCTGATGAACAAAAATCAAACGCTCCTCGGTATAAAGGAAAGCAGAGGAAAATCATAGAAATAAACTATCCTCAAATCATCCGAGAATGCATTGCTCACATGGGTGGAGTAGATCTTAAGGGTCGATACCATATTCGAGGTAAGACTCGAAACATTATGACTAGATTATTCTTACATTTTTTTGAATATGGCCGCTATAAATTCATTAATTTAATACAAACGTGTGTACACGAAGAAGGCATACAGTGCCGCTCACTTGATTAGGTGCATACGTTTTTTAATTACATATACATATGTATGTACATAATTTTAAAATGCAGTAAAAATACATGCAAATTTTAGCTCACTTGATTAGGTTCATTAAGATTACCTATAACAACGGATAACATCTTTAATAATTTGAGTGTTTCTGAACATTTGCAATATTGTTTCAGTATATTTGTTTTAAATAGGGCCCAGTAAACCATTAACTGAAGAAGAAAAAGACAAAATTAAAGCGTTTGTGGAAACTGCAGCCGTATTCTGTAAATCGCTTAGCTAAAGCTAAGTCTCGATCGCTAAAATGCCTTAGAGAATACAAAATTTTAAAATTTTAACGATGACATCAAAAATTAAAACTGCGTCAAATTAAGTTGTTATGCCATTGCCAAATTTAGCAATGCACGTTGCAGAATTGGATTCGTAGCCAAAAATAGCTAAATTAGTTTTATAGATTTTTAGCGATAGGAATTTAGCTTTAGCGAGTAACGGAATACGGCTGCTGGTCCATGTCATAGGGGTATTACAAAGAAAAAAAAATTGGACAAAGTCAGAATGTTGTTAGTCATTTTATAAGAAATTTGATGATTACGGAAAAACATGAAAGGGCGTACGCATAGAGTCACAGCAAAGGCGGACAGAAGAGCTATCATAAGATATGCCTCCAATTCGAGTGATTCTGCCGTAAAAATTAAAAAAAAACGGTGTTACAGCAAGCGTCGCAACGGTAAAACGTATTATACGAAGAGCCAAGCATGTGTAATAAAAAGGAATGGCAACATATTGTTTTTTCTTATGAAAAAAAGTTTAATTTGGCTATAATTATTATTTCCATGATTTACGAAAAGAAGAACGTTACCTGAGTCGTCTGCATAGATGACAGGGAAGTGGGATGGTGTGGGGGGCAATTTCATACTATGGAGCATATGAAGAAAGAAGTTTGCATGGGGAGTATGTGATATTATGGATCGATTCCCACAATTTAAATAGGTTTCGTTCTTATTAAAATTAAAACTTATTTACCAAATTTTATCGAATTAACTAAACATGTTTACTTTTAGAATCAGCACAAGGTTTACATGGACAGACAACCAGCCAGATGGACGGATGGACACGAAAATATCACTTTAAAACGTGTTTCTAATTCGATTGGTTTACTAAGAGATGCGTCTAAATTTTTATGTAGGTATTAGCACAAATTTATATAATTGCTTTTTCTTAATTTTTGTACATACATACATATGTAGTATATTATGTACATCCATATATAAAACTTTACAGTTTGGAATAACATCTATATTTAACAAAAACTTGCTTTGACTGATGGCGAAATTAAAGCAACAGAAAGTTCACCTGTTAACCAGAATTTTAAGCAATTTTTTTATGTATGTAGTATATTATGTACATCCATATATAAAACTTTACAGTTTGGAATAACATCTATATTTAACAAAAACTTGCTTTGACTGATGGCGAAATTAAAGCAACAGAAAGTTCACCTGTTAACCAGAATTTCAAGCAATTTTTTTATTTGCTGAACATGTATTAAAATATGCTTAAAAAACATTAAGTATGTGTGCAATATAAGTGCAGCAATAGCTTAAATATGCAAATTATTCACAAACAAACCATTAAAAGCTCTAAAACGGATAAATATATTATTTGGGGTATTCACAAGGTGTGCTATCATGTTGTATTGTCATAATGTTCTAACATTGTACAATGGTTTAAATATATTGTTGTTGCTTTGTAAACAAAAAGTGTCTTAATTTAATAAAACTTTGCTTGCTATGTTTATTGTGCTGTCGTTACTGATCAGAATATACCTGCGCTACTAGCGGCTGAGCAGAGCAGCGATGTTTTTCTAGCCGTCGCCGTTGATGGTATAGTTTTAACCGGCTAACCTCCGAACTTAACCTTCGGTTAGTCTGGGATCACCCTCTCACCAACTAACTCAGACTTTCTGAAAGAAAACTTTCATAATGTGAACCCAGACTTAGCAATTTTTGCAACAAAACATTTGCGGCGTTAAATTAGATCGGCTTAGGACTCTGCTGTTTGGTAATCAAACAAAATAAAATTTATTTGTGGTTTGCGTCTAAAAAATGGAAAATAGTCAGAAAAGATCTAATTTAAATTCTGAATTCATGGATTAGAATTAAAAATATTTTGATTTTAGGAAAATATTTATTTTTTTTTTATATTTGTTTTAAATCAGCTGATTTTAATTCAAAATAGCACACTAATTTATGAGGGGTTGTTCACAACAGTCGTATTTTTTCATGGTATTATTTTAAGACCTTTGACTTAATGGCACCTTATGAATCCCCTAATTGTTTCTGCAATTGCATATTTGCAATAAAAAAAATTCTGCGCCTGTTCAACGATTTCGAACGTTAACGTTCGCATAGAAAATTTATACGAAAAACACTCAGTTTTAGAAATATTTTCCATATAAGATTCTATACGAACGATTACGTTTGAACTCGTGGAACAGGCAGTACAAAGCAAGGAAACGTAACACTTTAAAATCAGTCTTATATCATATTACAAAACTATTATCAGGGCGACTTCACTACAAGTGGCAGCGAAAAGCCGGCTGACTTTGACAGTCCGAACCAAGGCGGATTCATAAAGGTGACCGCATCATGAGATAGAGCTATGCTAGCTATCCCTTTTTTTTAAAAATACTATGTATTTTGTTTTTGTAAAAAGTTAGAGCAAATGTCAAAATTATTTGTTTAGAAAATATACACAACTGCTTTAGAAGGTAAATTTTTTATCTGTATTGCAAATTTATTGTGGCTCCACTTATTCCTTATGCCTTTTAAAATCATTGCGTTTAAATTATATGTTCACTTTTTTGTTTTATAACATTTAAATAGGGTTTTTTCAAGAATAAATATTTTTATTGAATTTTAAATTTTAACAAATTTTTTCATAAAATGTAAACCGTATACACACAAGAAAATAAACAATAAACAGATGACTCGAAAATGTCACCTTTATGAATTCGCATTGGTCCGAATCAATTTGTTGTGGTTTCATAAAGCTACGTACAGACGATGGTCAGATCTTACAATATTGGTGAGCAGCGTTGCTTAAACTGCATTAAAATTGGCTCAAATATCTTACAGCTGTGTGAACATTGTAAGCTCATTTGTATTTGCAGAAGTGCAAAATTAATGCATCTGACAATTGCACCATTGTCAGAAAAATATTGCTGTTGGCAACGCCTGCTTACAAGATTGTCAGATCAGACCATCGTCTCTACGAAGCTTAATGTTTTATTTAAAAATAGTTGACATTTCGAGTCGTAAACCCTAATAACACTAAAAATAAACACTTTTAAACTGAAATTTGAATCAATGAAGATTTTCAGTTAATTTTTTGGTAAAATTACCGTCGTTTTTTTATTTTAAGGTAAGTTCTAATGCAGATACGCTGTACTTATAGTATGAAGTATATAAAACAAAATTATATAATGAACTTTAAACACTGGAACATTTTCAAAGTTTGTTTGATTTTGATTTCACTCGAATTCGATTTCCAGAACATGGCTGATAATTATTTGTTTAGCCATATGCATAATTTTTTTGTATTGTTATTTGAAGAATAAACTTTAGTTGTAAGCAAAAATGTTTGAAACATTTTGCAACTTCCATCAAAATTAAGTCATCTTAAAATTGTAGCCGTTATTCGGTCATACGAATGGATTCTTGTGAGTAGAGATTACAAGAAATACCTGAAGTCCTTGCACAAAAAGTACTGCTCGTTGGCATGATAATAAACGAGATCAATTTATAAAAATGCTGTACGTTATTTTTATTGCATTTTTTAAAAACTGCCTCGTATCTTATTAATTGGCAAATTGGAATGTCTGTCGGCAAATTGGAAATGTTTTCCTTAAAATATTTTCTTAGTATCAGATTTTGTTCTGTACAAAATAATTTAATAATAAAAAATTTAATTAATAAAAAAGTAATTTCTCAATATTAAATAAAGCTTGTAACTCGATACATTGCATTTTAACTGGAACTGGACAATACCCAAAAAGTGGACAATCCAGGCCGTCTGGCAGCCCTAATTGGGATACAGTGCTTAATGGGACGATGGTTAAAAGTTTAAAAAAATTAGTTTATTTAACATTTGTACTTCCATTTTCGATTGCATGTATGGAGAGAATTATTAGCCAACTAAAACTTATTATTCAATGATTACTAGTAGTGCAAAGTTGTTCTGAGGAAATATCTTTTTTAGGTTTAGGAAATTTATATGAACTTTTTGATATACATAATCACCTAAATATAAACGTCCTAAACCGTAAATTAATTTTTACAAAAATGAATTTGTTTTGATAGCATCCAAAGATAGTTACCAATAAAATTTTTTAAAGTTTGCTTACTGTATTTTTAAAATTTACATACCTACCTAATACAGGGTGGCCAAAAATTTACGAAGGGGTTTGAATTCGTTATAACTATTTATTTAAGAAAGAATTACTAATACTTTTTTTTTTGTTTTAATACAGTATATAAATGGGGAATATTTTTAGTTTAGTTATGAAAAATAATATCTCGAAAGTGGTAGCCATTTTTTGCTTCGCAAATTCGTGCTCTTGCCAACACATTTTCCATAACCTTTCGCAAAATTGTAGGTGTTGTGTTGATTATTACGTCGCGTTTATTGCTTTTTAATTGCTGGATGGTTCTAGGCTTATTAATGTAGACTTTTCCTTCCTAATAACCCCAAAGAAAACAGTCTGGGGCGGTTAAATCCGGTGAACGCGGAGGCCAATTAAAATCACTTGTACACGAAATAATTCCTTCACCATATTGTTGAAACCATACTCTTGCGGATGGTTTTTCACAGCTGGCCTTAAAAAATGTTCCTACATTGTTTAATATCTGACTCCTTTTACGGAAACAGCGACCCCGTGTTCATTTAAAAAAAAATAACGACCAATTATCCTTTCCGATGAAACACCGCACCAAACTGTACACTCAGGTGGGTGTAATTCTCGCTGTTGAACTACTCTCGGATTTTCCGTAGCCCATATCCTGCAGTTTTGCCTATTAACGAACCCACTTAATTGGAAATTGGCTTCGTCGTTAAATTATGAAGAAAATTATGATTTTCTTCTGCTTTTAGCCGGAAAAAACTGCACAATCAAGTCGTTGCTGGTAGTCTGGTGGTTTCAATTCTTGGACAAGCTGAATCTTGTATGGAAACATTCCTATTGCGTGCAAAATTCTCTGCAGCGACGCTCGTGAGATGCCAAATTGTGTCGAACGTCTCCATCTTCCCGAATACTCCACTGTACCAGTTTCATTTGTCATCCGTGTGCACCGTTTGTCTTCTGCCAGCACCAGAAAGGTTCCTTACTGCCCCTTGTTGTCGAAAATTTGCAACCTGACGGTTTATTGTTGACTCTGAGGGGCCAACCTTCACAATAAAATAACGACGATATGCACTTAAGCTCAACAATTTGGTCACGTTGTTCAATTGAGTATTGCTCCATTTTAAATTCCCCAAGTCTTCTTTACAAATTACTGAAAAGAAAAAAAAATTATCCAGCCCAATTATGAAAAAAATTCCCCGGGTGTTTTTCCCTTTTCCCATTTTTACAATTGAATTAACATAGGAAAAATGGGAGAAGGGAAAAAACTGCCGGGGAATTTTTGTTCATAATTGGGCGGATAATAAAAAAGTTATAAGCAATTCAAACCCTTCGGTAATTTTGGGCCACCCTGTATTTTTGACTGAAATATGTAAATATAAAAATTATTTTTTTCTGATATCATTTTCTTTACAATATTCATCAAGTCTTAAATAAAAATGTTATGTTAATAATAACAAATTAAAAGTTAAAAATGGACTTAGAAATTTTTTTCAAAATGTATCTTTTTGGGAACTAAAATGTATCTTTCTCGAAATTTCACTGGCAACACTAGTGCCCATACATTGTTTATTGGGTACAATGAATTTGTAAAGTAATTTTAATTATTATTGTTTTATTTGTGATTAATGATCTTTTTTTATAACGAATAAATGTATATTTAAAAACAAAAACCAACTACAGTAGGAATTGTCATTTGTGGTGCCAACCTCTAAATAGAGTAGAGAACTAAAATGAGAATTATGAGAAAATAAAAGTATTTGAAAATAAAAATTAAAAATATATACGCAATAAACTTTTATTTTCATTGTAATTGATTATGGTGAGTGTGAGTTTCGGAGAGATTTGTAAAACTATGCTGGTTCTTTCAGCTAAATCGCCGGTTGAAAATTATTCCGGTCCGGCAATAGAGGGGAGACACCAGTGTTACCGTTCAAAATTTTCAAAAAGGGGCACAAAAAGGGGATTTTCAAAAAAAAAATGTGACACAAAAAGGGGAATTCTGAGAAAAAAAGGGGCAACTTTAAAAACAGGAAAATTTAAAAAAACGTATGTATTTATTAAATTATTTTCATCGAAAACTAAACATAACAAAAAATAAACAATACTTACAAAAACAAAAAATAGTTCATAATATGATTTGATACAAAAACACTTTACATTTAAATAGATAGAGGAAATACATATGTATATATGTAAGTATATGTACATAAATATTTGGCACTTGGATTATTTTACTTTTTTACCAAAAAAATTAAGTTACGAAAAAACCTCGAGGAAAAAGTATATAAAAGTATTGATAGGAAGATAGTTAATATCAGGTACAGATCCATTTTTTTATAAATTGCAGTATTATGTTGTTTCTTCAACTATTAAATATCTATTTTTTTGAAAACGTAAATCTATATTTATTAATCAATTCATCACTTGGAATCCAATCTTCCAAGTCATTTTGATACAAATTTAAAGGGGATAACATAGACTGACAGGTATCTACTTTCAGTCTATTTCTCACTTTATTTTTTAAATATGCTAACTTAGAAAAAATCCGCTCAGCGGATGCACTACTATGTGGTAAAGTAAAAACATACGAAGCAAATTTATACAAGTTTGGATATAAATTGTCACCCAAACAGTTTTTTAAATTGCCAATTTCGTACCAAAATGTTTCAGGCTTAGATATTTTAAAAATTGCTTCATAGCTTTTATCGTTTGATCTGGTTTCTAAAAGTTTGAACTCTTTTACAAAATCATCTGGGTTAGTAATTATATCAATAAAAACGGTAACAATTTCAAAGTAATTTATGTTCTCAGCTGACTTAATATATACTGGATCTAAAACCTTTAATGAACTCAGCCTCTTATCGCTAATATTAATTCTTGATAAAATTTCTTTGCACAGCTTTTGGTAAAAAAGTAAAATGTTGTTTTTAATTTCTACAATATCACTACTTAAGATGTTGTTAGTACATATTTCTAGCTCGGCTTCGTGGCCGATATATACATATATTAAGAGTTTCTTTTATATGCAAAACATCAACAAAATCAATTTGTTCTATATTTGTTTGCATAACATACTCTTTTTTTAAAAAATGTTTAAAAATTTCTAATACAATATCTTTCGTGGATGAAACTAAATATATACTTTGTGATGATTCGTTTATTCATAATATTTAATACATATACTAGAAATTTGAGGTAAATTTTATTGTTAATACATAGCCCTTCCTGAATTATATTAATTTTTTCCAAATTAGATGCTATTTTCTCTTCAAATTGAGCTCGGATTCATTGATTGACAGTATAAAAAAAATTTGGTTCAAAAAGGGGCAAAAGGGGCACAAAAAACTACAAAATGATACAAAAGGGGATTTAAAACAAAGGGGTCAAAAAAGTGGCACGGCAGTCAAAAAGGGGCAAAAATGCGACTTTAGTCGCATAACGGTAACACTGGGAGACACAACTCAATTTAATTTTACTCTTTAGTGCAATGGTGTATGTGAGTGTGTGTTAGATTTTGATCATGTTTTGTTATTGGTATTAAAATAAATACTGCGACAGCAGCAAAAGCGGTTGTTGTTGCATTAGTAATTCGGTTTTACCAACAAAACAATATATGTATCTAACATCAACGACAACAAAAAACATTTGAAACTGTGTTTACAGGGAGTGTAACTGGGAGTGTAAATTAAATGCCTTAAATAAAATGTTCGAATATCTCGCCCTTCTTACAACGAAGGTAAAAGTGATAGCAATAGAACAAATTTTCAAACTTAAAAGAAAACAGAATTGCGACGACAAGCGATATCATCGAATCTTATGATTTCTTTCCAAAAACTTGGTTTTTGCCATTTTATTAAAAATTTCTTTGATTACATGAGGTAAACTCTAATGAAAACATCGAAATATTTAAACGTCCTTTTACACGGCGTTTACATTTGAGAGTACTGGCAAGACAGTAGGAAAATACATATTAGCTGCCAAAAACACTACTAACTGTCTTCGTGATGTAGGTGTCCAGACAGTAGTTAAGGCAGTTCAAACGTAAATGTTGCGGCGCAAGTTCAGCTAAGCGTGTTTTGTATGAACTAAACAAATGTTTAAAGCAGAATATACCTACATATTTATATTTTTTTACTTTTGGATTTTTTCTTTCTTTTGCGAACAAAACTTCAAATTAGTTAGCAAATGTCAAATCACTGTCCAATTTTACTGTCTGCTAAATTTGCTAAACAGTAGACAAGTCGGTTGGCAAAGTGTGCATTTATTTATCGATTTCCTGCACAACAAGAACAAGTCTTATGCTATGTTCATACGACGATAGAAACCACTGGTTTCGCTCTCTGAAACTAGATAGCCAAACATGCTGTTCATACGATTTATTCCTGTTTCATTTTGACATTTTTTTTGTGTTGTTAGTGTGATTTTTTTTAGTAAATAAAACTTGGGAATATATTATGTAATACTGTTATTAATATTATTATATTATAATTATCACTTTATTTTATTAAAGATCAATTGTTATTTAGTTTTTTTCTTTGTTTTGATATTTTTTGAGAGCTAGTTCAGATAAACTAACGATAACTGTTATCAAAATTGGAGATGATAGTAAATTTTTCATGTTTCGCAGCCTGTTTCAAAATGAAACGACCTGGTTCGCTCTCAAAATTTTGTATGGTAAAACAAGTCGTTTCAATCATGTTTGGGGCGCGAAACAGGAATATTGCTGTCCGTGTGAACATGGTATTATAATTAAAGTACAGGATTATATTATATTGCATGTATGTACTTATTAGTAAAAAGGTTTGCATGTATTGCTACTGTCTTGCTTGGCCTTCAAGGTCGTGCGATTTAATGCCTCTTTAGAAATATGTCTAATGATGACAATCTAATCCACTTAAGCAACTTGAGGTCAACATAACATACCTATGCCATTAACAAAACAATACCAAAAGTTCCTCAAAAATTTGACTGTGTGCATACGCTAGGTAACAGCAACTCGCAGCTCTATACCTATTTAATATTAAAGTTGAACTGAATTTATTAAAACATCTTTTGTTACTTCATATGATGAAGTCTGCACAATGAATAGGGAACAATTTCGTATAACACATCAGTAAGTCTCTAGTATACAGATTTTCAATTTTGATTAGTTAATAACTACGCTTTACACCTAAATCAGTTAAGAAGCGGCTGTGGCCAAGATTGTCCTTAATTTTATAAATTGCTTAGTAAAGAAAATTATTGAGCTTTAGATTCCCTTTTAAGTGCATTTATAACACATATCCTCCTGTTGGGGGACCATATAAGAGCCAGGTATAGTAACGTACTAAATTTTGTGAAGTTTTCTTCATTGCTGTTCACAAGGTAAACGTTTCCTTTTGTTTTTGAAATGATTGTTTGATTAATTTTTTTTTTCAATTTTACGTAAGATAATATTTTGGTGACTTATGAGGCGTCCCCGCACATTGAAGTTTAATAATTAAGTCCTTAGCTGAAAAAATTTATTTCCATTCTCCAAAAACCTCTAATGCCGCTTGTCGCATCAATTCCAGCAACTGTGTTTTTTTAATGAAAACTGATTATGAGTGATGACAGAAATACTCACACACCACAGATCATTTTGATTTATAAATGAGTAAAAAAACACAGTTAAAAAACACACAGATATAAAACAATAACAAAAACAACAAGAAACACTCATCTGATATGACGAAGTTTTCAACTTGATTATTGCAGACGCAAGAGCGAACGGATAAAGCGAGCGCACGTTTATTTATTAGACGCGAAGTTAAATAGGTATAATGGTAAAACGCCCGCTTATAATATTTTATTGCTTATAAGTATGTATTTTTTTTAAATTTACGTCGTATTATAATATTAAACGGGCTTCATATTGACTCTCCAATAAGTTTCTAAAGCATTCGTTGATAAACGATCAACAGAGTCAGAACCGCAAACAAACGGCGACAACTGCAAACCATTTTAAACCAACAAAATCGGATCGAAGTTTAAACATTTTTTTTTATATTAAGATCGTCAGCCTTTACGCTGTGTGTGTGTTTTCTTTAAAGTAAATGTGTTAGTATTTCCAAATTTTAAACATTTGTCCACTGTTCGTACATATTACGTATGCGTATCTGTTATTGGTGGCCAAACTAAATAAGTTGCTTATCATTTTAAATAAATAAAAATAAACCAAAACAAATTCTAAATGAAAAATGTCTATCGGTCAGTTTTGAATTACAAACCTACATATTACAACTACTATTTAATTTGGTATGATAAGATATTTACATAACGTAAACGATACACTTCCATTTAATTAAAAATATATGAGAATAACATAAAAGTTTTGCAAATTAAGCAAAAATAGGAAAAAAAATTATGTTCCTATAAGTCTGGTAGTCTGTTTGCATTTTTATTTAGTTTTGGCAACTTGAAAGCGTTTTTTATTGCTTTTGGTGCTCCACTGTTGTGTTTTTGTGTGAAGTCGTTTGTGAGCGTGTGTGCTTAGAATAAATTATGGAAATTTTAAGTTGGCGATTTGTTGCTTTATGTTTATTTTATTTTGTTTTAACTCGAATTTTGCGCGAATTTTATAATAATTATATTAGTGTTACTAACACAAACATCCTCGAATAGTTTACACAATTACAGTATTAGACATTTTTTAAAAACTTTATTAATATAAAAAAAAAACTTAAAAAAGAATTAAATACAGATAACAAAATATTTTCATTTTGTCAAAAATACAAACAAGCAGATAAAAACTAATAATTCATTTAGTAGTGAAATCTCATGAAAAACATAAACAACCGAAAACAAATTCTAACTCTTCTCTCTCTCTCTCTCCAACGATTTATTTGCCGTAGTGAAAAGGTAAACAAACAAATAAACGATCAAACAAATACATATTCCAACAAACAAACCCAGCAATAGTAAACAAAAACAAACTTTTTGTGAATGATGACAAATTATAAATAAATAAATAAAAAAAATACCCTATAAAAGCAACAAGTGTTTAAGTTTGATTCAGAAATTTGATTACTCATCAGATTTTACCAACCAAAATAAAATCATACGTACCTACACTCTCGATTTGTTTTTTCTAAATGATGTTGCAAACAGTGTTCAATGCTGAATCACCGTTTTATACAAGTTAAAATTACCTGGAATTCCTACTAATACTACAACAGCAAATCAGTTACTACTACCGCAACAACAGCTCTCATATGTAGATAATAACCAATGAAAAGAGCAAATAAGCAAACAAACAAACAAACAACAAGAACAATTAAAAAACCTTCTGTCAACTCAGCATCTTTAAAATTTAGTCATGTAAGTATTTAACAGTTAAGACAGACAGCTTCAGGCCCAAAACCTATTCATTCAACCAGTCAGCCAAGAAGTCATTTTGGTAAAGGGTTGCCACTGTTACAAATATTGGTAAAAAAAAAATAGAATGAATTCAATCGTAACTCAGAACGAATATTTTTAAAATTTCTTGACATTTAGGTAATTTAAACTTTTTTGTCCATTTGCTTTCCAACAATTAAAATGATCTTAGTAGAGTCTATATTCTGGGTATTTCTGCAGTGTCATTCAGACTTAGTTGATGGTCATATACAAAGCCGCAGGGCACATTCGGTAAGGAGAGATAACTGGTAGGGATATCGGTAGTAAAGCGGTCATAAGATCCCTGGAGAGTGTGTTTATCTCATTGAAAATTGTCGGAGAATGCCAGAAATTACCTTGAATCGTATCGGTTCGACATTTTATATAGAAGTTACGATCCCAAGAAGTTAGCAACTTATTACACACAAATTTCATATTATTGCCAGTCAAAGGTGGTTTAATGAAACTACATGTGGGGCAACCAGGAAAATCTGGCCTATCATAGATGAAAAAAGGTCAACTTAGAAACTTAATTGTGGTTACACTCAAAAGAAAACTCAATCCATCCGTACTCTAATCAATCGGAAGCAGTATTAATAGTACGGTGAGTACGGATTTTCTTGAATCAAGTAGAGAAAGATTGATTTAAGTACGGATTTTCAATCGCAAAATACTTAAATTATCAATATTTAATCCCGATTTCGTACTTGAAATAATCCGAAAATGAGATTGATTTATGTAAAACTAAGATTGAATCAATCTCTAAATGCGCTTGATTCAAGTATTATAAAGTTGATTTTATCCCGAAAAAATCCAAAAAAGAAAGTAGGAATTATTATGATTGATAAAAACTTACCCATTTTACACTTTACAGAATCATAAAACATCAACATACATATTTAACCAAAAATGTAAACTAAATGAGAAGCAAGTGCTCAAATTTACTTTTTGACCCTTCGTGGTACATATGAGTCTAGCCAAACCCTTTTTCAATGTGTATAGAAAATCAAAACATGCGTTAGCCAGAGGGTTAAACACAACGAAAAGTTTAATCTTTTTTTTACTTGATTTAAGAATTTTATACTTATTTCAATAAATTCCGGGATTGATTTTCGAAAGTTTTAATGTGATTCGTACGACTCGTACTTAAAGTAATCATAAAAAACTTGATTTGTCCCGCGTGTTTTTCTTTCTGTGTATAACTGGCCACTTGTCCGTTGAGAAACACGTCCAAAGGTTGGGGCTCTCTTACAATGACCCATGTCTAAGTTGCGCCGACGAGGATGAGTAAACAGAATATCATCTCTGTCATTGTCCGGCACTTGGAGACCAAAGACCTAAAGCTGTTTGGTCGAAGAACCCTTGGGGACAAAACCTGCCTCTCTGACTTTGAATTGAACAGCATCCATTCCATCATTGAATCAACCGGATAGCTGGGTGAGAATGTCAGCAGCCAAGTAACATAGGACCCTTGGGAAAAGGTGTAACATGGTAGCACTAATTACTGGACTCACGTAAGCTGTGCTTAATTGCAGTTGCCAACGGAACCCAACCTAACGTTTCTTTTGATAATCTTTTAAATGATCAAAGTAATTAAAAATAATACTCCTACTATTACATAAACTTATCTTTTCAAAGAATCCACGATAAGGATTGCCTGATCACTTAGAGGAAATAATTATAATTCCCCTGCATAGCCTTCTTGTATCAAAACGTCATATTTTTATACATGCGTCACGTGGTCCTCCAGTTCAGCAAATTAATAGCAACGCAAGTAGTTTAAAGAACTTCTTATTTAATTACTTTGCACCACAGTAAATACCGGTTGTCTTATTATATAAATAATTTACAGTTTAATTAAATTCAATTGTATTTATACGAATGTGATCATCTCATAATGTACTTTTTTTTAATTTTACGTTTTACTACTTTATTTCCAAATCAGAAGCAGAAGTTATTGTAATAGTCTATTAAATTTTATACACAAAACTAAAATAAATAGCAGTATAGATAGCAATATATGTAGTAGCAAGTGAGGCAGCATAAGAAGTAGCAATTAAGTGGTATATGAAGTAGCATATGAAGTAACAAAATAGTAGCATATTAACATTTAAAAAGAAACAACAAATTATTTAGGCAACACCTTTTTTGCATTTGAATACTTTTTCTTAGCACTTATGATAATTTTGTTGTTGTTTGGCTATTTTCAAAAACTAGCTTTATTGTTGCCTTAAAAACTACGTTTAAATACTTAGAAGTAAAATTTTAAAAGAATCAATAAAAAATAAACTACAAAGGGAAAAGGAGCATTTAATTTGGTCCTAAAACTGCTGCAGTAGCTGATAATTAACTATTTCTTAACATTCAGCAAAAGTAGAACTAACATTTTAATGCTATTGCTACGGCCACAAGCAGTTTAAGCATTTTAACCTTGGCCTTACCACAAACTATTAAATACATACATACATATGCTTATAGGAGATGAACAAGTGTCTGTCACAAATTTGTTTGTTCAGTGAGTAAAAAATTTCCTTTCAACTGAGCAACAAGCTTCAGAAAGTTTTTACAGAAGAAAAAAACCCGAAATGGTCACCCGGGTAGGTATTGGTAATGCGAAGGTTAAACACTGTCAAAAACTTTATTCGAATGACAATATCTAAGTATGTGTGAACCCTACTACATTTTTTTTAAATCATTATCAAAAATGTCACTGTATAAAGACGATTAAGTTAGAAAATCTAAATTCATATATGGCTTGTAGATGCCATGATTTTTTTTAGGGATCCGGTTGATCCAGCCTTGCTTGTATTCAACTAATCTTTATTCAACTTATTTTATTCAATACCTTAAGCTTTAAAACAGTTCCTGGTAAATAAAATGTAAGCATAATTTAAATATCTCCGGTCTTTGAAGAGTTAATGAGCAGTTTTATACCTTAACAAAATGGCTGAAGCCTTGTCTATCATCTGAGTCTACAAAAAAAAATATAAACACATTTATCTTAAGTGCTTTTATCCAAAAAGTGAGGTTAGGAATTTGGTTAAAAATAAAATATTATTAGATGTAAACTGACATATTCTTGAAACAGCTTTGTAGTGACATATTTATTTATTGTCTATGGATTTATCCTTACAGACATTTTAGACATTTAAAATTACACTTAAATAAAATAGACTATAACTAACATTTAATTACATAACATAAGTTGTATTATCAATTAAGAAAAGCAATTAATTATCTACTTATTGACTTTGGATCCAATGAATAATCAATAAATCTATATAATTGATTGAAAGTGTTACACATTCTTCTAAGAGGGTCAGCATCACCATAATTAGCTCTAAAGAATTTAATGGATAATGGTATGAAATTTCGAGATGGTCGTTGAGGAATATTAAATGAAATCTCATTAATTAAAAATCCAGCACAGATATCACCATTAAGAATGTTCAGAATAAACGATACATTCAGCATTGTTCTACGACTTTATTAAAGCCAGTCGAGATGTGTATGAGGGCAAGATTAGTGCGTTAAAGTGTAATCCGCGAAGACAGAAGAACAGAAATTGTTCCTGTGCAGATTCAATTAAATTTGAATAGGTTTGGTAAATGGGGTCCCATATAATCGATCCATATTCAAGAATCGGCCTTACAAGTGCCATATATTTTTTTGTAATATACGGATCATCGAACTCTCTTGCCCAGCGTTTTATGTATCCAAGTGTTCCTCTAGCTTTATTTATCATAAACGTCATATGCGAATTAAAGCTAAGTTTAGGGTCAAGTTGTATTTCAAGATCAAGGAAGTTTTCAACTGCATCAACTTGAATACCACCTAGGAAGTAATATACCAAAGCTGGATTATTTCTTGAAAAACGCATTAGTTTACACTTCTTTAAATTAAACTCCATTAAGTTTGCTTTACACCATTCATAAAAACAACTTAGATCATCTTGTAGACGTTGGTGATCTAACGCATGGTTGTAAGTTAAAAATATCTTAGCATCGTCAGCATACATCAGAACATTTGAAAACTTTATAGCTCCAGGTAAATCGTTTATAAAAAGCAAGAATAATATAGGTCCAAGGTGGCTGCCTTGGGGTACTCCTGACGGTACATTTATTTTTCTAGAAAACGTTTTATTAAAAAGGACAGTTTGGACCCTATTCGATAAATAAGAGTAAATCCACTTTAAGGTAAGATCTGTAAATCCCATAATTTGAAGTTTCTTTACCAAAAGAGCATGATTGACTTTGTCAAAAGCTTTGCTGAAATCGGTGTAGATAACATCTGTTTGACTCCTTGCGAAAAAACCATGATTGATAGCAATTGTGAGCTGAAGAAGGTTTGTAGTGGTAGAACAACCTTTTTTAAATCCGTGTTGATATGGAGATACAGGATACCCTCCTACAAGACGGCTTCCTTCAAAACGATTTCGATCTTACACGAAAAAAAAATTGCGGAAATCTTCTCATCTACAACACGTTTTCATTCTAACACGATAAAATGAAATTGCAACTTTATCATGATTGGGTTGTTAAAATTGTACCAAAATAATACAAAAGCACTAGATTAGAATAAAAATGTAACTCTTGTTTATTTTTGTCTATTTATTTTTTTGTATGTGTGTACATATTTCTTATAAAAACAATGAATTTAAAGAAAATATTTAATTAAAAAAAATTTATATTTTACACTGTCTCCTAGCCTCATATTACACGTTTTCCTACAACACGGCGTTTTCTAGGAACCTATCTACCGTGTTGTAGGAGGGTTACCTGTATTATGTTTGAGATTTGGTAATATAAATTTTCCGTTATTAATTTTTCAAAAAATTTAGGTATGATACTAAGTTTTGCAATAACACGGTAATTTTCAATATCAGATCTACTGACAGACTTAAACAAAGGAACACATTTTCGGAAAATACCCAAATTTAATTGACGTATTGAACAATATTGTTAAAGGGATAGATAAGGCATAATCAAAATATTACTCGGGATCTTATCAGGACCATATTTGTAAGAGAAGTTTAGCTTTTTTAAAACCATTTGCAACAGTTTGGGTATCACAAAACGAAATTGCTATGGCTGGATTTTCTGCTATCGGAAACGGATAAATACCATTTTTTATCATAGGTAGCATCTGAATAAGGGGTAGAAAAAAATTCAGCGAACAAATCACTTATACAGGTTGCATCACATGATTCATTTTGATTAAATTTCATCACTGTAGGATAACCAGTTGTTCTTTTTTTTAATTTATAAAATTATAGAATGATTTCGAATTTTATTCAAGTAAAGTGCATAGCATAACTTATTTGTTCTTGTATATTCAGCTCGACTTTCAGCATATCTTGAATAATCAACAGAAGATCCAGAACGTTTGAATATTTTGTAGCATTTATTTTTGTTATTTTCAGCCCGAGCTAATTGCCCATTATTCCAAGGTGGGCCAGATTCAGATTTCATTCTATATTTTGGAATACATAAATCCATAAAATCATAAACTTTATTGTAAAGCACCTTAAATATGTGATCCATATGTGTATTTTTTTCAGAAGAAAATGCTAAAATGCTATTCCAGTCTACATTTACGATTAATTCATTTAGTGCATTATAGATTGTTTGTTTAAATGCAAAAACTTTTTCGTGTATGGTAGGCAGTATATAATTGTGTTCCAATGGGAGGTTTATGATTAACTCAATAGCAGGATGAAATCGATCTTAAGGAGTAGTTATAGGGATTGTGCGTTTACCATTAAAGTCATCTTTATCAGTTACCAAAATTAAATCAAGAATTTTCGAAAAATCATTTATTACTCCGTCCTGTAACATGTTGATAAAATCCTTTGAACTGTCACTAAGTTTAATCGGAACGTAATATTTATCCTCTGGTACAAATTTCCAAGATAATGAAGGTAAATTAAAGACACCCATTACTATAAGGGGATCCAATTCATTAGAGAATTGAGCAAAATATTTAATAGCTTAAGCGTGTTGAATGTAAAGATACTGCGGGGATGATGGAGGAATATACGAACATGTTACATAAACCTTTTATGAATTCAATATCCACCAATGAATCAATATTTATACGTTCCGCATATAAACTATTTGCAACCGCAATAAGAACTCCATCGCCATAAGTTTCACGATCACGGCGAAAAATGTTGAATTTGTTACAAAGAATTTCAGTACTAAGGAAATTATTATTTAGCCATGTTTCAGTAAATACTAGCACCTGATGATTGATGTTAAAACTTTCAACATATAAATTAGATAACTTAGTTCTTAGGCCACGGACATTTTGATAGAGTAAGGACATTACGTTGGCCGTACCATTATTTAGTTTCTTGGAACATTAATATTACGTTGAGGTAAATTGGCGACGTTATTTAATAAAGGTTTTTCTTTGTAACGGGCCAGAAGTTTGGATCCAAAACAGAAGAAAAACAATCGGCAGAAATAGTAACCTTAAATGAATTGAAATTGATGAATTGAAGATATCGTGTTCGAACCAAGATTCGATTTTATGTAGTAGTCTTCATCTTCCGAGGACGTACCGCAAGCTAACCGGGATATGAAAACTGATTTTCTTGGTGGAACAGCTCGTAGTGGATTATGAACAGTTTGATTACATGCAACATAATTATTCGGTATTTGCGTCATTGTGGAAAATGTGCTAGCGAGACCAGTGTCAATAATGACAAGTGGTGTAACATCTGAATTCGGGGTATTGGACTCTAGAGCAGGAACATTCAATATAGAGACCACATTATTATTAACTCCGACCGAAGTCGTTGGTGTTTGAATTGACGATATTGAATTTAAATCAGTTGCAGAAGATTTAATAGCAGTTTTTTTTCGCTTATATTTCAAAGAACGAAAATAAAATAACGAATTTATGTCAAAACCTGGCCTAATGTGTTAATGGGGAGGCGAAAGAAGGCGTGGTCCAAATAAAAAAACCAAAATTCCTTTTTGGTGTTAGTTAAATTCACGTAAAATTTTAAGTTTTAAAACTACAATGTATGCCAAAAATATCGCTTTTTTGCCCATAGTGATGTACTGAAGGGTATAAAAACAGTCCTTTTTAGGATTTCAGTATATTGGTCGTAACTCGGGTAGTGATTAACTTATTCGACTGATTTAAGTTACAGCATGTTAATGAAGAAATTTTCCATTACCTGGGGCTATAAAACTTGGACTCAGGAAGATCTATGGTTCCCGAAAATGATTATTTTTTCAAAAAAAATGTATGTTTTGGTCATAACTTTTTTGTATCTGAACTAGGGTGATCGATCGAATAGTATTCGACCGGTTTTAACCGGTTATTTTAGTTTTGCCCAAGTCGAATATTTTAAAATGTCCATTTTTCGAATATCGAATAAACCGGTTATTTTCGTAAAATAAACCGGTTACTTTATTAATGTGTAATATATATACGTTTTCCTTACTTTTGTTATAAATGTACCCGTAATTTAGCTATTTTTCTAATTGAATATTTGGCAAACTTAAACTTTTTATAAAAAATGTCAAAACAAAATGAAACAAAAGCCAAAAAAACATTATGAGCTTATATAAGCGTGTGTTCTTGTAACAAAAACCAAAAACAATTTAAAGAACTACAAAAAAAGTTCAGCTTTAAAAGTAATTAGCAATTTGGCAGTATTATAAATACTTTATATATCTTTATAAAGATGCCATCTCTGGTGATATTTCGAACTGAGTTAAATGAAAATTGTGCTTAAATGGCCATAAAATGATAAGTTGCAAAGGTTCTTTAACGTCACGACTTATTAATCACTTTAAATTAGACTACAAGCTTGACATAATTATACGCCAAGTAAAACTTGACCCTGTTCCAAGTAGTTTTTAAGAGACTGCAAATATTACTTTACGAAAATATGTTGCCAATAATGAATGAAAAACTCTTAAATAGTTCTAGCATATCTTCATGCTTAAAACAAGAACATATTTGCGGAATCAACGATATGGGAAAATTCATCAGTTTTATTTATTAAAACACCAAGAACTTAAAATAAAATTGAAGGAATCAAAAATGTCCTGGAAGGGTTTAAATTGTGTGATCGAGGAATTGACAGATATTTCACATACAAAGCATGTTCGTATCACTATTGTTTCTATAATGCTGAAACAAACAAAAAATTTAAATATATAATCCTGGATAAGAGGTTTTGTTTGCCACTTTTCAAAAATATGGCTGAAGTTTACTGCTTCATATAGACATGCTTAACCAGCAACAAATTAAAACTCACTTCCAATAAATTTGGGAGAATTTCTCAAATAATAAATTTATTAAATTCCTATAAATTTTTATAAAACCAAAGTTTTTCAAAAATTCTAAAGCTATGTTCACACCTATTAAATATTTGACTCCTAACGTAACCACCAGTTTTCTTAAAGAATTGTTTGCTTTTGCAAAACGTTTGGCTAGAGAAAACATTATTTAACGGTTTCTTAACTACATTATACATAAATGCAATTATCATCTTAGATATACATAAAGTTTAGCAAATAACTAGAAATTTTTTAAAATAATGCTTAAGTTTAATCAATTTACTGGTCACGCTTTTTTTTATTTTATCGTCAAATATTTGTGGTCTGAACATACCTTAAGTTAAATCATTGTATTGAGGCTCTATGCTCCTTATGGGATCGACGGGAACATACATATGTATATGTATTTTGTTGGTTCCTTACCTTCGTGAATTGTTTTGTTTTTATTATAATTAACTTTTTATTACAAAAACTAATTTGATTTTGGTATTGTTATGTATTCGAATTAAAACCGGTTAACCGGTTATTTTTAAAATGCTTAACCGAAAACCGGTTTTTTTAAAATAGCAACTATTCGGAATATTCGAAAACCGGTTATTGAAAAATGTCGAATAATCGATCACCCTAATCTGAACCGATTTTTCCAATCTTTTTTTCAAGTATTTATACAATTTTTCATGTTTTTTGTACGGGGGTACCACGCCCACTTCTTCAATTCCGCCCACATTCTACTACTACTACCTCAAAACAAATCGAAACTTCTTTTTTTTTAATTTAAATTATTGATTTTTATCAAACAATTTTTAATAAGTGATGTTTTTTTTGTCAATTAAACAACAATTGACGACACAAAACTTTTTTTTTGATTATTTGTTACTTTTGAAAACAGCTAATTTCTTTCATTGAAAAAGTAATCACAAACAATTTGCCACAGAAAAGAACTGCAACCATAAGTTAAAACTAATGAGGCTATTTACATGTTCATCCGCAACGCAACGTTACGTTTACGTAAGAGTACCATATACATACCATATATATATATGTATATATCAAGGCCCATCTATCAGGTTCTTTTTAGTTGTCAAAAATTTACAACCACATATACAAAGCAAAAGGAAAAAACGTGTATGTGTGGCATACCATAAACGTAAAAAAACGTATACATGCACATGTAAGCAAAATGTAAACAACTTTTGGCAACTAAAAAGACCATAAACAATGATCATAGGGGTTCTTGCACAGACCTTTTCAATGGGCCTTGGTATATATATATATGTATATACATATATATGTTGATTGTGAACCACACCTAAACGTCAAGTTTCATTCTTAATTTCATTTGACATTTCTCAATTTCAGACGAGCAACGCATTAAAGTTAATCAGGCTTATTTTGAAAATGGGCGTTTAAATCGTGCACTTCGTGATTTTTCGGTCAATTTAATCGTCCAAATTTGCGAACAATCGGAAAAATCGTGCAAAAATTTGAGCAAACCGTCTCTGCAGGAGATGTGAAAACACCAGTGCATGCTCGTACAACTTTTACTGCAGAAAATATTGCTGCTGTTCGCGATAGTGTGGCTGATGAACATAATGTATAAAGACTTGCATTTACACGCTTACAAGGTGCAATTGACTCAAGAACTAAAGCCTCTTGACCATTCCAAACGTCGTCCATCGTCAGAATGGTGGCAATATATGGCAACAGTAGATGATCAATATTCGAAGAAAATCATCAGTGGAGTCGTCAATAAGCAGAATGGCCATATTTGGGCGAATGATAATCCAAGAGTGATTGTAAAAAAACCAATGCATTTTTTTCATAATGAGACATCAGGCAGTTGCTGTGAATGGTGTTCGCTATCGTGAGATTATAACGAACTTTGTATGGCCCGAATTGGAAGATATGGATGTGGACGGTATGTGGTTTAAACAGGACGGTGCCACTTGGCACACCGCTAACGAAACACTGGCTCTTTTGCGCGACAACTTCTATGGCCGTTATATATCACGTGGTGGCGATGTCAATTGGCCGCCGAGATCATGTGATTTGACACCGTTATTTGAAAGAAAAAGTGTACGTCGATGAGCCAGCAACAATTCAAGAGATAATTCGGCAAATAACCTCAATTATGCCTCAGCGTCATCGAAAATTTGGACCATCGGAATGAGGTGTGCCGCCGAAGTCATAGCGGCCATTTGGCCGATATTTTGTTCCATACACAATTGAACAATACCAATATTATCATAAAAAAAAAAGAAATGACAATAATTTCTTAAATAATTTGTGCTTTATTCAAAATCAACATCGGCCATTAAAATTTAACCACCCTTTACATACATAAGCTTAATTAGGAAAACAAAAAAGCTAATCTGCGGCGTAAACGCTTGTGTTGGTGTAATAAGATCCTTATACTATGTTTCCACTGAGCAAAATAACTTGTTTTGAGCAAAACGTGTCAAAGTGTTTCCATTACGTAAAACTGGTTTTGGTTTTCGAATTTTCGAAATCAATTTTGAACGCCCAAAAAAACATGTGTTGAAAAAAATATTTTTCTTTAACATGAAATTTCCTTGTTGGTTTTTTAATATAAAAAGCAAATAATTTGCTATCTTTTTTTTATTATTTTATCGCTGCAAACAAATAAATCAGCTGGAGCGTTGCATAAACCTATTTAATAAGTCTTGATATTTTGGTAAATATGTCACTTTTCGAAATTGTAATAATGGATAACACAGTTGTATTCATGATTTTCGACATGTTTTGGAGCAAAACTAGTTTTTGTTTGAGTTTTTCGAACATGAAAAATGTATGGGAAAACAAGTAGCAAAACACTTGTTTTGCTGCAAAACTAGTTTTGTGGCCCAAAACATGTAAGTGGAAACGTACTATTAAATCTGTTATGCCTACATTGCTTTCTAGTTTCTTAATTTCTATCAAAAGAAAATAAATAAATTTAACCTGTTCCCACTGCCCTCTTTCGATATTTGTACTTAAGCTTATTTCTATACACATATATGTACATACATACATACATCGAAAAATTTCCAAATGTTTGAATATTAGAAAAGCTCTTTTTCACATGCATAAAGAAAAAGTCCAAGCTTGCACAAAGCTACCCAAAAGCGTTCCACATACCAGTTTTAGTGCCATTAGCAGAGTAATTTTTTCCATTTCCTGTACAAATTTGCACGAACTTTTTCTTTGGGAAAGTCTAGACAAGAAAAAACAATCAGCTGTTTTTGTTTACTTGTGAAACTGATAAATAATTTAGGAAATTTACAAGCAAAAGAAAAAGTTTAGTTTTAATTAAAAAACATATTAAAAAGCAAAATGTAAAGTTTTTGTGAAAAAATTAAAGTATAAAAAATTACAATGATGCAATTGTTTTGGTTTTATAATGTTATGACTTTTAAGCGTCTTAAACACTTAAATAGATCTTAATTTGAAAAGTAAGCAGCATTATTATTTGAAGAAGTGCCATAATGGTTTTTTGCCTTCCAGCAATTTTGGGTAGTTTCGGCAAATTTAGGGAGTAATTTTCATTTTACTCTTATTAGTCCAAACTTGCTCAAGATCTTGTGGAACACACCTATTAATTCATAATATTTATTTATATTATTTTTATAAAAGTAACTAAAATAAATTCTCTTAATCAACAATTTGTGTTTGACTTCTCCTATTGAAATTGTCTTAATTTTTAAGTAACAACTTCCTCAATTTAGCCCGTGAGAATTTTTTTATTTCCCCAACATCATTTATGATTATAGACAATTGGCATCATTATTAGTTACTCATCTCCTTGTTACTCATCTTTTTTGAAGAGAGTTTTTTTTTATTAATTTTTAATACCTTTTACCGCACACATTCGTAAATAAATATTTATATCTAGAAGTTTACAACACTTTTCCATCTCATATTTACGAATCTTACAGATTGCGTATTTATTGTTGTTTTAGATAAACGAGTTTTGTTCATTTTCTTTATTCCATTCACACATTGAATAGATGTACATATGTTCGACAAGTGCAAGTTCTACTGATAAGAATCGTCTAAATGTATGTACGCATTTGTATACAGAGCTGTTCGAAAATATGGCACATAATAATTCAAGAATTTAGAAATTAATTTGAATTTGTAGTTTAAGGATAAAAAAAAATAATTTTTAGAACTAAAATCATTTCGATAGCAACATTTACAAGTAGTCCGAATAGACTTGCCAACTGGCCAGTTTTCGTCGGGACAGTCCAGTTTTAGAGTGAAATGTCCCGTCGATACTATGAACTTGACGCCATTTGTCCCGTTTTTTTTAAATTAAAGTTTTTAAATGTTGCTAAAAAATTATTTTTTTTATTTTTATTTTATTTTTTTAGTAATTTCAATATGCTTAGCCTCCTCCATTTTCGAATTAACAGTATATCTCGAAAACAAAAGCTAACCTAAACGAATTTTTTTTAATTTTTCTATGGGTTTTTATTGGTTTCCCGTTTTGGCAATTTTAAAAGGTGGCAAGCCTAAGTCCGAAAGCAATTCTTATTGATACATAATAAATTGGCAATATCGCAAAGAATCTTATAGAAGAAAAATACTTGATTAAAATAAGGTTTGTTTTTTAATAAACTTATTTAAAAAATTCGATTTCGAACCTTTATGTTTGCATAGAAAATTACATTTAAAACAAAAACAAATTTAAGAATTTTGTTTTAAATACAATTTTCTATGCGAACGTTGTCGTTCGAAATCGTTACATATATTTGTTGCTTGAATAAAGTTTTCACGAAGATCGCGCATTAAAATATATTTGATTCATTCTCCAAGTAAAATGACCGAATGAACCATCACAAGCTCTATCTCTAGGGCAGTGATGTTAACTTTTATTTTCCATTACTGAACGGCCCTCTTAAAATTACCGTTTTTGAGAAAAAAATTACCGTACGCAAAGATTTTTAATCCAATCTTTAATTTATATGAAAAGCACTCAGTGCAACGCCTGTCATTTTAAACAGCACATAAGTCCAGTACATATTCAAAAACAATACTGCTCTAGGGCTCTTGCTATCATACTGAAAAAATTATCAGTAGTTTTGAATTGAATTGAATCAATTATTTTTTTTTTTGTTGAAAGAAAATTAAAAATAAAATTTTAATTTAATTAACATTTTAGTTGTTTTGAAATAAATTTTGAATTAAAATATTAATTAAATAACAAAAAATCTTAATTGAATTATTCCTGTAAAATAAAATAATTTAAACTTGAAGAATTGTAGTTGGAAATTGTTGAAAACCTATACGTTTAACAGTTTTATTTGGTTTAATATCTTTAGTTGTTCTAAAATCTTTGGATGAAGTTTCATGACGATCTGGCCTAAGCAACCAGTGAAATGCGCATAGGAAAAGCTCATCCCATCAACTATAAATTTCAGTGTTTTTATCGAATAATAAAAATTGGGAATAAGGCACGAATAAGCGTGGAATTTCATGCAAATGCGTATTTAGACTCGGAGGTTTAAATATTAACCTCCTTATTTATTTAAAATAAAACAAAGGGTTTATTTTACAAATTTTATAAGCCTTCTCCAAACCAGTTATATATTTTTACACGAATTCTATTAAAGAAGAGCAAAAAATAAAAATATATTATGGTTTACGAAAATGATTAAAAAAATGCATTTAAACCAGAAAAAGCAAAACATAAATGAATATGTTTATATTGTTTGTTCTTAAAAAAGCACTTTAGGAGTGCTTTGTTTTCATGTTAAAAAAAGCGCTTATTGTCAGCAGAAAATAGTCCTCCAAACCGGGAACAACTCATACAAAAATCAGGCATCCCATCAGCAGGTTTGAAGCGATTTCAGGTATGAATTCATACATAAAACCTGCTCCTTTTGGAGCACATATTTACTGGGATACGATACGAGATAATCTTTAAGCTGAAGGTCCACACCATGCGTTCATGCGTAGATGCGTATGATACTTTCTATGCATTTTATGCGTTTCTACATTCAAGTTACATGCCATGCGTTTTATGCGCCAAATTTTTTTTTTTTTATCAGCTGTTGTGCTAATATGTTTATCAATTAAAAGCAATTTTGCCAAAAATGGAAAGTGTAATTGATATTTTAATAGAATTTATTTAAAAGAATTCATATAAAAATATTCAAGATTTTTCACGGTATTAATAAGTTTCCAGTTCATGGCATTTGTTAAAAAAAAAAAAAAAATATATTAAACACAACAAAGATGACACTCAGAACATAAAAGTAATCGATAACTAGAATGGCAAAATTTGTTCGTGATAAAATTGTGCTTAAAATTAATTTTAATGTATTTTATTATTTAAAGTTTATACAATCTTAATAACGAAAGCTTTTTCTCTTATTAAAAACCTTTTTTAATGCAAAAAAATAGTAAAACGTAATCCACCACACAAACATATTTATCGATAACATTGAAAATAAAATATGATTTGTCATCCATGGCCATCAATAACAGCTGACTTTTATTCACCACACATGCGACGGATACAAAAGTAGAAAGTAAACCTACTTTGATGCGTTCATACGTCTATGCATTCTATGCATTTTGGTGTGTAACTTGTCATATGCAATTACACTGATTCAACTTTTTTGTCAAATGCATAAAAAGGACAGACGCATAAACGCATGGTGTGGACCTTCAGCTTTACACACATCTCAAACGCCTAATTAAGTGTCTTCCGCTGTGCAGTAAAAGTATTTCACAGAGGAATCAGTTTGTATAACAGTTTCTCCCGTGCGAGGAATCTTTTACGATTAAAAAATGAGTTCGTCGACGATAAAAAGCGCTCTTCATGAGATTACCAGTAGACTCTTACACAATTAAAATGCTGGCTGGGATTATACCCTCTCCACTATTGTGGCGTGGGTATAAATATAACTTTTTTTTCCATTGAGCTCTTAAAAGAATTTTTACATTTAAAACTTTTGCTCGTGAATACAATGAAACCTTATCAAAAAAAGATTCCATGAGCAATCGGTCTGCTTCATCTGTACTTTTTTAAATTAAAAAAACAGCATAACTTCTTGCAAATAAGGTTTTGTAAGCACACATTTTTAAATTATTGCATTCCACAACACACGATTTAAAATTAAAAACAAACTTAAATATATTTTTGACACACAGCTATTTTGTTTACTACAGTGTTGTACAGTTTTGACACAACGTTAAAATATTTTGCAGTGTTGTATCCATTTAAAAAAAAAGACCACCTTGTTACTATAAACCCAACAAACACGGAGGTTTGATTTCAAATTGAAAATGTTTTGAAATCAAACGTTTTCTCAAACGTTTGATAATGATTTGAAAATCATAGCATTATAACAAAATGTGGAACATAAAAAAAATATTTAATTTTTTAAATTAAAATTCATTATTTGTTTAAATAAACTGTGAGATAAACATTCGGCAACACAGCTAAAAAATGTAATAATGTTCTTTCCGTCCTCTAATTCTTTCAAAAATGAAAAAATTCCTTTTTATTTTGAGGATTGATTGTAGCACCACGATCATATAACAAACTTATAATTTCTTCACTTTGCCGTTTTTTTCTTTTAAACTCGTATTCTTAATCATTGCAATTACACAAAAATAATTTTTATTTTTCACAAGAAACAATTCGTTCACTTGTACAACACATTTAACCACGAAGTAAAAATTTAACTTTAATCGCCATTTTTTATGCTTACATTTATTTTTCGCTTTAGTATTGGCAAGTTTAGAATTTAACATTTGATATCAATTTGAAATCAAATTGATAAAACATTTAATGTCACATGTTTATTTCCAAATCATTATCAATTTGAATTCAAATGTTAAAATCAAACAATTGAAAATCATTTGAGAAGTGTGTTTGATGTCAAATGATAAAGTCATTTCATATCAAAGGTTTGACCACGTGTTTGTTAGGAATTCGCTTTGGTTTAGTGTGTGTGTGTTTTTTTTATATGTTTTAGAAGTGCTATACTTTTAATCAGCACTGCATTCTTTATAATGATCCGCTATAAAGATTATTTCATAGACGATTTATGAAAAACGCAATAAAATTAAGTCGATGGCGTCTTTCGAGTCAGTAGTCGTATAATTGTAATCTTTATTTTTTACAACAATATTTGAATTATTGCTTTTTATGAGGTGTAAATTAGCGTCTTTTTTAATTAACAAGCAAAAAGTCAAAGAGATCAATGAAGGAAGAACAAATAATTGTGTTCAAATTTTATTTTTATTCTGAAATGTAAAAAAAATTTGATGTGAATGTATTAAAAACTATACTGGGAAATATTTGTTTATTAAATTTTATTATTAATAAAAAAAGAAAAAAAGAGTTTTATTAAAATGCCAATGAGTCATCGCTATGAGTAGTTTTTATTCGGCTAAACAGAATAAACTTGAAATGCTGGTGATGATTGTTTCATTAGTAATTGAAAAAAGTCATAAATGACAGTAACAAGCGTTTGCCACTAGACCTTGTGTCAATGGGTGAATTTATTTCCTGCAAAAAAAAACAAGTAAGATCGCTATATTCGGCTGTGCCGAATCTTTGATACCCTCCACCGACAGTTAGAATATTTTATGCGTGGGCACTGTATGGAATCTATAAATTATTAAATGATCTTTACAAAAACATAGCACAGTATTAAAATTGGTTGTGGTGGACAGATTTGCACCACATTAACTACTAGTGATTTGAAGCCTTATGAAACTACGAAAGACCAAAATCTGCTTAAAACATTATTCGTTGCTGTTTTAGGCGTACTATACTGTTTTCCGAGAGTAGGCTTTATATGAGGCCTAGTGTAAATTATGGACCGATCTTCGCGAAATTTAGCAGTGTTTTTTCTAGGCATATAGAACGAATAAATGAAATGAGAAATGTCAAATGAAATGCAGAAAAAAACTTGACGTTTAGGTGTGGTTCACATTCAACATCGTTGTGTGTTTTCACAACACAAGTGATTGAGCGTCTAGTAAAATTTATATGAATAGCACTTAGTTTTTTGAGTGTTCAATAATTGTTTATGAATCTCGCTGTAAATGTATGCAGCGTTGGCATGTCACTTTTGATCCCTTTTCATGACAATGACACTTTTTGTCACCTTTTTTTAATTTATCCCTTTGTATCATTTTACCAAAATTTATGGCATTTCTTAACCTTTTTGAAAATAAGTATAAGTTTCCGTATTCCTTACGAAAGTTCTCATGAGTTTTGTGAACATTCGTTATAAAATTTTTTAGCATGTCATAACGCCCAGTGTAATAATGTCCACGGACACTATTTACAAACAAACTTAAAATAGAAACTTGTGAGTCCATGCCTTCCTCTCTCAATTTACTCGAATCGGAGCTGGAATAATGGACTCTAAGTGAAGGATTAATTACAAATTATCGAATAAGTATTTCTAAAACATTATCAAAGGTTTTTGTAAAAGTAACTACTTTTTTTTTGATAATATAGGAATGTACCTGTGCATTGCTTCTTTGTTTGAACATGGATTTACAATTCAAGTACTTTTATTTTAGTCTAATATATTTAATTAATACTTACTAGATAATAAACTTGACCTTATTTTTCTTTAAAATACCCTTTTTATGACACTTTTTCGAAATTTTCAACGGCAATCCTGAATTTATGTATATCAGTACCCAGCAGTAATTTAGGAATTTTTCCGCCATTATTTGATCGAATAATTAAAATAGCCAATTTCGAATAACGAATGACTCGAACAATTTATGTCAATTAATCGATTAAAATTAATTTCTTAAAAAAATTCTACTTTTTTAATGTAAAACTATTTTGTTTAAAACTAAATTACTTTTGCGTTTATTTTCATTACTCATATGTACTTTAAAACATATTTTAGTCCGTTTTTAGATTTGAGCGTGTGTGACATATTATGTAAGTCACTATTAAAGCCGGCGATAGATACACAATCCTATTCAGTCGTACGATTTGTCTGCTTGTGCTCATAAGTGTGGCTTAAAAATTATAATATGTATAATGAAATTTTTATAAGGTTAGTGTTTTAAAAAGTTGGCGACTTTCTGTAAATTCCTTTAAGAAAATTTGTCCATATTAAACTTTAAAACATTAACAATTATTTTGATTAAATGTACTGCAGATATTTGATTATTTGGTAAACTTTCAGCAAAGTTATTTTTATTTTACTCAGGCTTGCCTAACAAAAACAAACAAAGATAAACCGTAAAATGGGCCCACTTTTTATTATAAACAATTTAACTTCAAGTGTAATTTAATTCGTCATAAAATATAGACACAAATATATAGTACAAAGTGGCCGCTTGTTGCCGAGCCGAGCCGACTGATGCTTATTGCAAGAACCAATCCGAAAAAACTGTTACTATACAAGTAAGTACAAATAAGCGCGAACAGGTCATAGTGGCCGCCGAGCTGGTCAGAGCGCAAAGCTGATTGAATGCGAGAAAACAGTTCCAAAGCGTATTTCAGCGCTGTTATGATTTCAACTTGTTTGGAAAACATTTAAAAAAATTAAAAACAAAAATTTTAGAAAAAGTAAATAAAACATGCAATCAAAAAATTTAAAAAAATATTAAAAATTAAAAAGAAAATAAAAATTAAAAAATGTAATGAAAAATTCAAATAAATAATAAAAACTAAATAAAATTATAACAATTAGAAAAAAAACCCAAATGCATACAAACATACATAAAATACAAATAAAAAGAAAAATATCAGCGCTGATTCCCGCATCCACTATGCACACTCAAACTTGTTCCTCGTATGAACAAGTTCTCGCAATATGCGTCAGTCGGCTCGGCTCGGCTCGGCACGGCAACAAGCGGCCACTCAGTCAGTTCAAATTTCTGAAAAGTTCGAATTTCTGGACATTTTTTTTTTACAGAAAATGATAAAATTATAATGAAACTCGTTGTGTAAGCATTATTTAAACTCAAAACAGTTTTTATATACATAATAACATTTCATTAATTAATTGAACATATTAAATTAATAGAAAACTTTTAAAAAGTTTTTTAATTATTAGCAACTTAATTGGTCTTTCACATAAAATCAGTAACACTTGTTTGTTTTTTTGATTAATTGAAACTGGATACAACGATATCGTTACGGACGTCCAAAAGGTTAGACAAGTGTTAACTGGAATAATAATGTATTTTTTTACGTTTGTTTGCCTTTTTTATCTTTCTCACTTATAAACACTTCACTTTGACCTTCAGGTATCAACTGACCGAAATTTGTGCAAGCATATTGTATTGTATTGAATTGTACACACCAGCAATAACTCGGTGATTCCCCGTTTTATTTTTACTTTAATGAGCGGAAAAAGCACAAAAATAAAAAAACTTCGAAAAATTAGAACCCCCAGTTCCAATTTTATTAAGTTCAAAATCATAAAAAAATTATTCCTAGTAGAAATAAAAAAAAACACTTCCAGAAATTAGAACCACAGGACCAGGAGTGTCCAGTTCATTGAAATGGCCGGTTCTAATTTCTGGACGGTTTGAATTTGTGAGATTCTACTGTATAACCAAAGTGGGACACTTCTTCCTTCTTCAATAAGAATTGAATAGCAAAAGCGATAGATTTTTGCTAAATGGGGACACTATTTAGATTATTCATCGATCGAAATTGTTTGCAGGGAAATGTCAAAAATTTACTTGCAATCAACTTCTCTTGCAAGTACGAAAAATGTGATGTTGTAAGTAAAAAAGTGTGAGTGTATTAAGTTTTTAGAACTTGCACATGCATGAAGTTGGGTTAAATAAATTAATCGAAATCGAACGAGATTTCGATTGTTTACAATTGACTGCGGTTTTTCCTTTTTTAAAAAATTGTTCTTGTAAGGATAATTGTTACTCAAAGTATACAAAAAGGAATATTTTTATGAACTTTCGTTATTGACTCGTTTTCCGTATTTGTTCGATTTTAAATCAACTTCATTTCGATTTATAGAATATGCCCGATAGACTTGACGGAATACTTGTACGGCAACAGTTCAATTAAAAAGAGAAAAAAAAAACACACACACACAAATTAGTTGTATTTTTTGGTTCCAAAATAAACAATAATTAAGTGCGTGACTGTAATTTTGAGTTAAATATTTTTGGTCATGTGTTTTGTTGCACGACTATAATTTTATTTTAATTTGCACATGTCTTAGAATCAATTAATTTCATTAACAATCTTTAAAATATTTACGATTGTTTAAATTTTGAAGTTCAATAACAATAACAAAAAAAAAATTAATAGCAACAAGATCGTCATAACTGAAAAACTAAGATTTTTGTAAATTAAGATTACTTAAAAATTAAAAATTCGCATTGTCTTGGCACATTAATACATATCGCCGCACTTATGTACATATGTCTTCTAAAAAATAACATGTCAAGCAATTAACTTTTAATTTGTGGTTTAAAATAACAAAGATGTGAATAATCCTTACTCAGAGTCTGAGTCTCAGACTGAGTAATTAAATTTCGATAGATATTGTTAATGTAAAAATATACAAAAATTATCATGGAAAATACAATCGAAAAAATTTTTAAAGTTTTCTGTGTAAAAAGTTTAAAATACTTCATTTTATATATGAACCTCATACTTTGAGAACTACTTAAATTTACCAGAACTGCTTTAAAAATTACCATCGATTTTAAGTTCCAGAACAACGATCGCGAAATAATAATGGTTTAATTGCGTATGTAATACAATTGTAAAAATCTCTACATACAAATTGGTTTTCTTTATTTGTATAAATTTCTTGTTTTTAGTTTTTTACAAATTTAATTTTCGCAAAATCTATATATATAAAAGAAAGTCGTGTTAGTTACACCACTTATAACTCAAGAACGGCAGAACAGATTTGGCTGAAAATTGGTAGGGAGGTAGCTTAGAGCCAGGAGACGGACATAGGCTACTTTTGCCCCGCCCACTTTTACGCCCACTTTTTTCGATTTACCTAAAATCAGAAAACGGCTCCATCGAGTTGACTAATTTTTTTCAAATCTTCGTATTAATCAACTTTAAGTTTTCATCGAAAGAAAAATTTACCACGCCTACTTTTACGCCCACTTTTTCTATTAAGCGCATAACTGGAGAACGACTTGACCGATTTGGACGATTTTTTCTTCAAAATGATCGCCATGGTTTAACTTAGGTTTTTACGGAAAGAAAATTTTGCCCCGCCCGCTTTTTCCGATTTACCTAAAATCAGAAAACGGCTCTTTCACCAAATAAAAAAAAAACAAAAAACATTGTCTATGCGCTGGCCTTAAGATGAAGTAATAAATAAATATAATTTCCAATTTGCCTTAAATACATGCGTTTCTTTTTTGATTGAGCCCATATCTACACCATATGTAAGTTATTTTGTAAAAAAAAACTTAATGATAGGTATTCCATGGATTTTTATTTTAAAGGCCGTAAATTTCGTTAAATGTTTAATTTAAATCGTGTGGTAATACAACACTACTGTTTGCTTAGGGTCAGCAACGTGGACCGGGTCAGCTAGTTTTTTATAAATTAACAAACAAATTTTAACAATTAAACGTCAACAACAAAAATTTTAACAATTCTGACCAGAATGTACTAATAGAGTGACCTCACAAGTGCAGCTGTTTGCAGTGATTTTCTTGTGTGCGTATTAACAACAAAATGCCTGTTGTTTTTTCTATTGTGTCGTTGTTGCAGTACTGAGGTCACTTTGTTAATACATTTTGATTCTGACCTGAATTAAAAAAAACGGAGAATATCTCTTCGCCGCCGCCTGTGGTAAATTCGCCTTGCCTTATTGGTTTCTGAAATATCAAAATTTTTGAAATTGAATGTTTCCAAACCAGGAATTTTAAAGTTGTTACAATTGTACTTTTTTCTTAAACATTTTGACCTACTTTAGTACCGTGGTACTACCGTGACTCATAAGGTACAATTTAAAAATTCGTCATAGTTCCCCCTTGGCAAATTATTGAGCCCGTTTTATTGTATTTATGTTGTACAAAAAATCGTTAATGTAACTGCCCGTCTACAACTGACATGACTTGCTGTTATAACTTGATGTTACAAAAGCGTTGTTAAAACATTTGCATTATCAACCGTGTTATAACATGAAAAAACTTCTAACATGATGAGTCTATACTAAACACTAACATCATATTAGTGTTAAAGTTAAGCATTTCATGTCAGTTGTAGACTGCATGTAATGGACGCTTTAATATGCGACTTGTGGTGTGTAGAGTGCTTAGTGCCCTTTTACAATGTGGAAGTGAAAGGAAGACAGACGAAGTTTATTGGTAAGGGGGCGACTCTGTATGCGTGACACTCTTTTTCTTTATCCCTCTCTCACCTACAAATTTCTATCTGTCTTTCACTTGCCACATTGTAAAAGGGGACTTATGGTACCCAAAACTGAAGTTCATAGTGGAACTAAGCATCTAATTATTTTCAGTGATGGTCCTTCAGGGCAAACAAAAATCATTGTATGGTGCGATTCTTAATGAACCTTTGTGATAGAGGAATGTTCGTCACCACTTTCCAGTAAGGGGTCACTCGTACTTACCATGTGATTGGGTTTTTTGCTGCATCAACACAAACAATCAGAATCCTGAGATGATTCTTAAATCAAGTAAATCAGGAGGCTTTACTGTTCACCAAGTAACAAATGCTTTTAATACTTGGTGGCCACATTTTTACAAGAAGACCGTTAACTCAGATGAAACTTCTGGGAGGGAATTCGAAAAGAAAACAGGATTCCTTTTAAGGTATCCGCTTACAAAGAGTTTTATTACAACAAAAGTAACCAAGAAAAATTATTTATTTTTTTTTTTATTTATTTATTTATTTATTCACACTAAA
Source organism: Pollenia labialis (assembly GCA_949318255.1). Classification (NCBI taxonomy): domain Eukaryota; kingdom Metazoa; phylum Arthropoda; class Insecta; order Diptera; family Polleniidae; genus Pollenia; species Pollenia labialis. The sequence goes on along the minus strand of OX439142.1, from coordinate 23,546,943 downwards.
AAAATGTTCTGCAGTTCCGGAGCTCCCAACGGTGATCGCATATCCATCTGGAAAGATAGAAATTAACGCAAAAGAAAATCAATTACCTGAAGAAGTTGGCCAAGTATACTACAGGCTATGAATATTTGTTTGATGAAATCCTCCAGTTGCCTACGACCGAAGCCAACTCCAATATCGACATAGTGTGTGGCGATGAGTAGAATAAGAAACCAAACAAATAGGCCTACTTAAACCACAAACTTCATTGTGTTCGGTTCAGCTCATTAATGTTCGTTCGTTTCTGTTGAGCGTAGCGTCCTTTTGGCTGGTAAAAAAATACTAAAATTTCTTATTTCCTTTAAATCATCCCAATAACAAGGGTAATCACGATGTTCATTGTGCAAAATTTGCAATTTGCAGTGCATTTTATGATTGATCGTGAGCATAGTCTAGGTTCACAATATGAAAGTTTTCTTTCAGAAAGTCTGAGTTTATTGATAAGAGGGGAGAGGATAATAGCATGTTCTCTTCCCCTCTCACCTATAAACTCAGACTTTCTGAAAGAAAACTTTCATAGTGTGAACCCAGACATACCAATTTTATTTTTGTGCAAATGTGCTATTTTTTAAAAATGTATTCTGGCAACACTAAAAACTTCTGGCAGCACTGTAAAAAATCTGCATTTGCCCTGCAAAAAATAGGACCAGTCCAAACACGCGTGTAAAAAGTAGCCCACAAGGGATTCGGACTAGTCCAAAGGTACCCCAAACGTATGGAAAAATCATGGTCTATTTAACATTACGATGTCCTAGGGCAGGACCATATAACCCATCTTTGGACTACAAAGGAGTAGTTTTAAAACTACTACATTGTGTACACAAGAGGATTAGTTTTATCTTCGTTTAAAAACGATAACATGTCGTTAAAAAACGAAGACATTTCGTCTCACTGCAAACAATTTTTAACAATGACATGGTCCATGCTTGCATTACATCGGACCAGTCCATGAAGTAATCCATTTCATGAAATTGGATCTGGTGGTCCAATAATATTTGTAGGGTGTTTAAAATTATACACCAGCAAATTAAAATAAATTTTTTCTTTTCATTTAATTTAAATTTAATTCTCTATTTTATATTAAAGCCCACGAAAATGTTCAATTTATAAGTTTCCTTAAAAACAATATGGCGGCTAATGTGCCAAATGTTATTGTTTACATTTGTTTGCAACTGATATGCACTTCTAATTTTGCTCATGGTTTTTTTTAGTGCAAACGAAATAAAATAGAGCAAATTTCATCGCGTACATTTTGTTGTTGTGCTGTGAAAATTATTGTATATTTGTCAGTGTTGCCACTTTGTGGGTAATTACCCGAATTTGGTGTAATATTTACCCCCGTGGGCAGAGCGTGGGTAATTTCTTTGAGGTGTAGAACAGGTGTATTTTGAAATTCGTTAATTTTAAAACAAAAATTATAATTTCTTTGAAATTCTAAAAATTATAATGATTTGATTTTATTGATAAAATTTATAGTATTTAAGATATTGTTGATCTAAAAAATTTACAGTACATATTTAAACCAAAGTCACTATTTATTTAAAAAAAATATTTCCGAAGTTTATAGGAAAAAGAAGATATTTATTCTAAAAGAAACTCCTTGAGATATGTTTCCAATATAACAGACAGTAATTAATTTTGTTCTTGCTTTAAAATTAAAATTTATTTCAATACAAATGACCTTGAAAGCCTGTTTAGACAAATTCTAAGAAAATAATAATTAAAATGCTTTAGTTGAGGAATATTAGGCGCCTTTGACATTTGTTAAACTGATTTGAGAAGTTGACTGTCATCTGAAACCAAACCAGGAATATTTTTTAATAAATTAAGTATTCAAAGGAACGGCACTGAACATTTTGAATGAACCTTCCTAAGATATATGGAAGTAGAAATTATTATTTTTTTTATTTAAGTTTTATTAATTTATTTGAGATTTTTAATGTTATTTTGGTTAAATTATTTTGAACTACTTTATGAATCTTATTAGTATGATCAATATTTTTCTTGTTTAAGTAAATAGCGTATTAAGAGTTTGTGCTAATGTGAAGCATACAAATTTTTGTTGCTGTGTACCGATCGACTAAGAATCAGTATCTGAGTCGTCCGTCCTGCTGGCTGGTTGTCTCTCCATGTAGACCTTCTGCGCAAAGTACAGGTCGCAATTTTTAAGACAATTCAATGAAATTTTGTTCCTACGTTTTTTGAAAATTTTGAGAATCAGTCCATAATTTCATATAGCCCCCCTACGAACTGTTTTCCTAACATAGTCTTTGTGCCCATAAACCATTCTTTTGTGTTGATATTTAGACAAAATTTGGCCCAAATGTATTTTTATTTCAACTTACGAAATTAGTTTTGGAATCAGTCCATATATGGCCATGGATCCCATACAAATACTGCTTACGAAAATAGCTTGCATTGCCATAACTTTCTTAAAACTTTGGTATGTATTGATAAAAATTATCTTCTTTGTCATGACAAAATTTTTTGCTGGTAGGTAAAGCAATGAACGTAGGTCATATATAAACCCCCTCCGTTTAATCACTTAAAGACGAAAAATATCATAAATAGATGTAGTTACCTAGATAATAATCGGCGTTAAGAATATTTATTATTTAGAATATTTATTAGTGGTCTTAACCTAATAACATAGACATACATACAAATAAAACTGTAGAGTGAATGAGTATTAAAAATACATATAAAAACTCAATGTTAATTTAATATCAGATGTAATTTCATTTAATTTGGGTAATTTTGCGTCATCTCAAGTGTAGTTTTGACGTTTGCTGGTGGTAACACTGATTTTTGCTCGCATTTGCATCGTTTGCACACTTTGCACTACCCATCGTGATTTCCCTTACCAATTTTTGTTAATATTTTCTGCTGCTTCGGTGTAATTCAGAAATCAGTAGCGATAAATCTTTTTTAATTTCAAATTAGTAGTAAATATGTATATTTTTTAAATTCATAAAAAATTAATAAGAACAATAATTTTAAATTATTAAGAATAAAATGAGCAGTATATTTATCAAGAATAAAATTTGGAAATTAAGCACAACAAACAAAATCTTATTAATTAAAAGTTATGTATTCCCAAAAATTACTTTGATAATGAGCCGTATATCATGAAAATTGGTGGACAAATGCTAATTATTTGTTTATTAATCATTATCAGGGCAAGTTTTTAATGGCAGATGCAATTTTTTTCAATTATTTCGTTAAAAAGCCATTAACACATTATAAAACTTAAAATGGTTGTTGATTCTTTAACTATTTGACAAATCCAATAATTTATGTTTAATCAATAGCCTACTCTTAATTTAAATACCTCGTTCTTCCTGAATAATTTCAAATCACAATTTACATATCTGTGGCCGTATGGAAAAACTAGATAACTCCATTTTTTGAAAACACGAGAATAACACATTTAAAGTTTTAAACATATTTTGCTACTTATTTAATATGAATTTATTTAAGTATGCACCCGCATTAAACAAAACATAATTTTAAATAATGTTAAAGATTACTGGTTCCATTGAACTTATTTGAAACCGAAAATCAATGTCAGGTATCTTGTTTTTTTGAAAAACGGAGTTATCTAGTTTTTCCGAAAAACATTTTTTTTTAATTTTTTTTAAATTTTACGGAATTAAGGCAGATTAACTGCCTGTTCTTCTATTTGCCCACAAAGACTTTGGTCGATTAAACATTAACTATTTGACTCAGCACGTTAATTTACTCGTTTTTTACGAAAAAATGGAGTAACCAGGATTTTCCAAAATATATTTTTTTTCTTTTATGCTTATACATATGTATATCAAAAACAAGCATTAATTCCGCTACTTTGTGAGTATCTCCATTTCCTTCGTGGACATACGCATTTATATGCCAAAGTTTATGTTTCGAGATTAAAAAACGACCAGTTGTAAAACAAAAAAGTACCAAGATTTACCTTCAATTTTGTTAAATTTTAAATATAGCAACAATAGCATTGTATTGCAGAAAAGCATATTTAGGTTTGTGAAAATAGTGTCAGTAGCATTCATGACTCTTTGCGCTAAAAAAAAGTCAAGATATGGTTTAATATAGACGAAACTTAAATCAAGACGAGAGATGCCCGGATTTGACAGTAAACAAGGTTTTGTGACCAAAAATTATTTTATTGTTTTACGTTGTATAAGAACCAAATTTTTATTTTTTTTTAAGTTTAATTTAAAATGTTCTTAGTTTTAATTAATAATAATTGATAGTAAATAAATTATTAAAATTCAAAAAATTTACCTTTTTCAAATATTCTTAATTCTTAGGAGCTCCTGCGCGGGCTCAAGATGAGACTTTTTTAACATTTTGTTTTGCAATTTTTATTTGGTTTAACGAAAGACAAAAAAAATACTGCTATTAAAATATGATTCGAGAACTTTTATTTTTTCTCATACATCAGTGACCCACCCTAATATATATGACGATATTTATATCAAAGTATGTTAAATTTGGTGTTTATAAGTGCAATATTAACGAAAATTTCAAAAAGTACCAGTCAAAGAACAAATAGAAAATTATTACAGATTCTCATTCACTGAGGACATTGCGGTTTTTAGTTTTAAGTCCAATACTCACGAAAATTTAAAAAATACTAGTTAAAGAACAAAAAATTCACTCACAGGTTCTTATCCACTCTGGACGTTGCATGTTGAATTTTATGTTTATAGGTAAAATATTAACTATATTAAAAGAAAGTACCAGTTGTAAAACAAAAAGCTACAGAATCGTTTTTCTCCCCATTAAAGTATCAGAAATTGCAATATTGCAGTGGGAGCCCAAAAATGACCGTTCGAATTTTGAAAAAGTACCGAATTCATATTTGGACTTTTTAGATTAGTTTTAAATGTGATATAAACTTTATTTCTATATTTATTTGGGTAAAATATAGATGGGGTGGCAAAAAAGTTCCAAAATACAGGTTTCACCCGTTTACTTCCTAAAAGAGCCGAATTTTAAAAAATTACCAGACACCTGCCGCATATTTTTCATTTTAATTTTTTGTATCTCTTTTAGTTCTGGAGATATAAGGTTACCGTTTATTCCTTTTTACCCCCTAAACATTCGAAAAATTGGATCGATTTGGGGAGAATGGAGGTTGTCCTGTCCAAATTTCAAGTTTTTAGCTTCAGTTGTTAGGCTATGCGATGATGCATCAGTCAGTAACGTTAACATTTTATATATACAGAGCAGCCGATTATTTGTCTGTTTTTATGCATAAACTTAATTAAAATATTTACTTACTTTATGGTTTACCCTTCCTGATTTTATGAAATTCATAGGACAGTTTTTGGGACGTGGATTGGCGTTTTACTCAGTCCATCATAGGTTGAAACTGAAAAACAGCTATTGACTTTGTGGTTTATTTTATTTCAATAACTATTAAATTGGTACACTAAACTTGGTAATAACATTTTTTTTTAGTTTATCCGACCAAAAACACTGTCTTATCTTTGCAACAGAAACAAAAAAAAATTATTATTGGGTAAGTCGAAAGATTTTTTAAGTTACTGTACCACATAGGGTACGGTAGATATATATGGGTTAAAAAAAACTATTACTTGATAAGATTTCGGGTGTTGGGCAGTAGTATTCTATAAGTCAAGAACTTCAGAAATGATATAATATGCATATAAAGAATGCATATAATATTGTTTGAATTCTCGGGAGTTGCAATTTTTTTGTTCAACATTTTGACCCAAAGAACCGAATTTGTTCTATTTCGCTCTTTCTCTGTTAGTTTTTAAAACAACGTAGTTTTATACTTCTAATTTGTCTGTTTTTTTTTAAACACTATTGAGTTACCTTGGTTTTTCAAAAAATGTATGGAGTTATCTAGTTTTTACATAAAAATTGGTATTTTCTGATTTTTGTTTTTCAAATAACTTTTAAATGTGAAACTATCTCACAATTTCGATCAGACAGTGTGATAGTTAATGAAATACGCTTTAAATTTTCGCAAAATGTGGAGTTAACTAGTTTTTCCATACGGCCACAGATATTTTAAATTCTAAACAAACTGTTCTCTTAAATGCTGAGAATAATACTTAATTAATGAATAATTGATCTTTGAACCTTTTATGTTTAATTTTGTTTCTTTTTTGTGTTTTTTTTCTAACAACAACACTATGCCACAAAAAAAAATTAACCTCGAAAATTAGATAATTTTTGAACTAATGAGCACGAATGTGGCAGTCATTTATTTTCTTAAGAAGCGTTTTCGAGATATTCGAGAAAAAAAATGCCAAAACTATTTATCCTGATATAAAATCAGTACGTGTCGGTTCACACACGTCAAGTTTGACTCGTCAAGTCTTGAATATTTAGGAGAGAGGGGAAAAGAAATGGCATTCTCTTTTGCACGCCCATTTTCATAATAATCCTGAATAACTTTAACGCGTTTCTCGATTGTGTATCTTTCCATGGCAATGAAATGCAGAAAAAAAGTATTGGAAAAGCGTTATCAGCGTCATTGGGATCATGCCATGTTGGGTGCAAATTCGTACTGAATGCAAATTCAGTAAAGGAGAAAACAAACCCGAAAAATTTAACATTTTCGACCAAAAATAGAATTGTGTCAACAAATTAAATTATCGCTTAACAAAAATTCAAATTTTTTTCAAATCTAACTTAGTAAATTTTGATTTGATGAACACAGTAAAGATATAGACATCAATTCTCAAGCACATTTTAACTAGAATAAAAACATATTTTTCGAGAATATCAAGATAATGCTTTTTAATAACAAAAAAAAATAATGCCTCAATTTATGTTAGAAAACATCTCATTTTTGAGGTAATGCCAAAAAGTTAAAAATTTGTGAATTAGTGTAAACTAATGCAAATCATAAATGGTGAAAAAGTCTTAAAATATATGTACGTACATATGTTTGAACGAATTAAATATGAATTAAATTCTAGATCTTTATGTAGTAACACTCCTACATAGAAACATATATAAAGGGTGTTTTTTTACACCCGATAAAATTAAAAATTGTAAAAATATGCCAAAAATAAATTTAATTTATTAAAAATAAAAAATTTTTTTTAATTCGAAAGATCAATGCTTTGGTCATTTTGCACGACCCTAGAAGAAGCCAATTAAAGCTCCACTTTTCGAAATCAACTGATAGCCAAATTTTGATTACAATCAGTATATGGTTGCGGTCGGCATATGGAACGTATCGCCATACTGTTGCAACCACTTTTCAACGTCATTCACATTTTTAAACAAAAAATCATTTATTATGGTGCAGCAACGTTCACATTTGCAGCTCTAATCACATCGAAATCGAGATGATTATGCATAAATTTTAATGATTTGTTAATCACTTAAAGTTGACATTAAACATTTAATTAATTACACAGAATCCTCTGAACATACCTTAAATAAACGTACCTTTCAGGTGTACTACGAACGACAATTTCTTCGAATGGGGTCGATGTTGAATATGAACCACCCCTAAAAAACAAGTTTTTTCTGCATTTCATTTGACGTTTCTCTTCAGACAAACTCAATTTGAACCATGGAAAGCTACGCAATCGAGCAATGCATTAAAGTTCATCTTCAGTGATGAGGCACATTTTTACCTCAGTGTATTCGTCAATAAGCAGAATTGCCGCGTTTGGGCGAATGATAATCCAAAAGTGATTGTCAAAAAATCAATGCACCCACAAAGAGTGACTGTTTGGTGCGGTTTTTGGGCTGGCGGCATCATCGGGCCGTATTTTTTCCAAAATGAGAACGGTCAGGAAGTTACTGTGAATGGTTTTCGCTATCGTGACATTAACGGCATAGAACCTCAATTATGCCTCACCGTCATCGAAAATTTGGACCATTTGATGGAGGTGTGCCGCCAAGGTCGCGGCGGCCATTTAGCCGATTTTTTGTGTCATACATAATTTAACCATACCAGTTGGCAACACCTCTCAAAATACATGTTAAAGTTGATAGTCAGCTGATTGAATTTATCTGTACGGCATATAAAATGAAAATAAATAATCGGCAGATGAGTACTGGTTAGCTTTGCGACAGAATAGAACGAAATGAGACATTGAAAAAACCAAATATCTTTAATTTGCAATTTTTTGTTGGGAAAAAGATAATCGTCTAATGAGAAAACGGCCATAATAGTATCAAAACTGATACGTACTTGCTTTTTTGCAATTAAATGTTTAAAAATTAATTTATTCACCAGATAGAGGGAAAAATAATAAAAAAAAATTAAATTAAACACATTGAAATTTTTTTAAATTAAGTTTGGAAAATCATGCATTTTATTTACCAGTTTCAATATTAACTTAAACATTTATCTTTCTACAACTAAAATTAAGTAAATCGATAACATTGTTAAAAATAAAGTTTGATCAATTTATTGCTACGCTTTTTGTGTTTATTTCTTGTTAAATATTTGTTAGGTCTGAACATGCCTTTAAACGCGTTGAAAAACCTCAGTGTGAACAAAGCATAGTGCGAGCCCCAACTTAATTTTTAAAGGAATAAAGGTACTTTCAGACTAATGAAATATTTGACGAAAATATTTGTTTTGATATTTGCTTCAAACTGTGTGAAACAAAAAAATATTTTGTTTAATGTTCAAACAAAGCTCAAATATTTCACAATTTTTGTTTGTTATACCAGTTGACAAATACACTGAAAGAATTTTCTTTGCAATACCAATGAATTTTGACATTAAACCCATGAAAAATTTCATTAAAAAGGAACCTATGCAGCGCTTCGTTGGATCAATGAAACCTGTTTCATTAAAATGTATGTAATGAAACATTACATTAGAATAATGAATATTATTATTAATTGGATGAATACTTCAAAAAAGTAAAAATTTTTTTTTTATATTCTTTTTAATTATTTTTTTTTCTTTTTAACTTTTTTTTCTATCTCAATTTTTTCCGTCACTGGCGGGAATCGATCGATCCCGCAACCTCGGCGCTGCTAGACTAGCTCACTATTTATTTTTTTTATTTTCTTTTTTTTTCTTTTTAATTATTTTTTTTCTTTTTAACTTTTTTTTTCTATCTCATTTTTTTTCTGTCTCGATCCCGCAACCTCGGCACTGCTAGACTAGCTCACTACCAGCTAGCCTACCGGGGCAGTGTAAATTTTGAATAAAAAAACTATGTTTTTTGTCTTTACTATGTACATTTAAAGAAAACTAAAAACATACATATTTATTGATTGCAAGTTTTTGTTTCATTACTATGATGACATTTTTATTGTCATAATGAAAATTTAAATTAATGATGGCATGCTTTTTCTAAATATTTGTATACTCTTAATTACTGAAATTGAGACTATTATTGAATGTTAAAAATATTTTTTTTTTTTTAATTATTAAAATATGTTGCTTTTGTAAAAAAATTTTTGATTTCATAAATTTAATGGCATATTACATAAGATGTATGAAATTATTAAATCTTACATTTTTTAATTAACAATTTAACATTTTTTTAAGGAAACTTTAATTTTGTATTAATTTATGAATAAAGTTATGTTTGTATATTGTTTTTTTATGTTCCCAATTGAAATTTTTTGTTTAATTGGACAAACTTAAGTTTTCATATATCCAATGAAAATTTTTAACGTAATTACGAAATCCCATGAAGCGATTTTAACGAAAATACTTCATTATAACTATGAAATTTCAGTTAGACAATGAAAATTTTCATTTAACCAATGAAAATTTTTTTATGAAAATGATTCATTAAATATATGAAGCATTTTTCTTTCAGTGTAGTGTCAAACAAAATAAATCAAATTGTATTTGCCATGCGTTCAGACTAAAAAAAAAGGGAGCGCTCGTCTTCTATAAACCACACATTAATGAAAGTAAAAATATATTTCACAAATAGTAAAAACGAGCGCAAAAGCTAATTTATTTGTTTTATTCTGTGGAGCAGCATCTCTTATAGTGTTAGAACAGGAGAATGTAAAAGAAAAAAAAACTGGAAGACAATTGGTAACGGGAACATGGCGAAAATTTGCAAACTAGGAAACAAACCCTAAAATTTATTTGAAATCGCTAAATCGGTTAAAAAACAAACAAAAATGTTGCAAAAATAGCGAAAATTCGCGAAAAATTTTAATATTTCAAACAAGCCATAAAATTTATTAAAAGTGTCTAAAATTATAAGGAATTGCAAAAATTCGATGAAAATTACTAAATTAGCGTAAATTCGCAAAAATTTGCTTATAACGGCATGACAGCAAAGTCTAATAATTATTAAAAATCGTTAAAACTGTTAAGTATCCAAAAACTTACAGAAAAATTGCTTCTATCGGGAACATGGCTAAAATTATTTGTCGTTGTTTGCTCTTACAATTTTTTTGTAACATCAAATAAATGTTTGCTCAAAAATAACTAAAAATTAAAACCGCACTAAACGACAATTTTTTCTGAATATAATAGAATCTGTAGGGTCAGTTGCGGATTGGATTCACTTCATATGAGGCAATTTTGCTTAATAATAAACCCCTTTTGCCAATAATGAGCCTCATCGCTAAACACAATTTTGCCATAGATGACTGAATTTTAAAGTAAATTTAGTAGCGTTGTTCAAGCGTGAATCTTTTTCAAATGATTTGCCACTGATCATAAATGCCAAAAAGTGAGCGCAGTATGACAGTTCGTTTGGCAGCTAACCCTTTCTTAAGTTCCATTGGGCTTAAAAAACACTCTTTACATGGAACTGGAGACAATGCCCATACATATTCATCATTTGTCGAACGACAACTGCTTAAAATAAATTATTGTATAGACTGAGTGATTGACTGACTGTACATTGCCAACACAATCATGTACACATCCATCCATCTATCTAGCCATCCCTTCACCCATTCACCCATTCATTCAATCATTCATTTTGCTTTTGTGTAACTTTTTTGTTATTCATTATTAATATTTTTTTTTTTTTGTTTCAAACTTTAAATAAAATAAAGTTACATACGAGTAAATAACAGACTAAACAAAAAACAAACAAAATTTTCGATGTCCATAAGAAATAATACAAATAAATATCTGCATATGTATGCACACACTGAGATACATTCATATACATACATACTATATCCATATGTATGTATGTATCTGTGAATGTACGAAACAAAACTGACCCCCTTAAATTATTTAATTGACACTAATTTAAAATGAGAGTAACGTAACCCAAATGTTGGCACCAATTTAACCCAACCCGCTTGGAATCGTATGTCAGTCAGTTTATACTTGCCAGTATGTATGTACATACATATGTTTCTTTCAGTGTATGATTGCAACGTTATTCCTATAGACAAATTAGGCGCATATATTCTCTAGTACTACATATTCATTACACATACGCATTTATCTGTATGTATTTTTATTCATTAATTTTAGTTTCTTTTTTCCAAATAAGATCTTGGGTTCTTCTTTTTTTCAAAAACTTGTACTTTGTTTCGAAACTATTGCAGTCGAGGAATAAGTTCGCGCTACAAGTGTGTGTCGGTTTGTTTCCTGCGAAATTATCTAATAAAATAAAATTGAATAAGAATTAAAAATCAATAAAAAAAACAACAAATTCGCAGATAGAATAGAAAAAAAAACTCAAAATATACAACAACTGGTAAATAAATTGAAAAATGCACGCTAAATAAGTTTAAGTGTAAATAAGAAATAAGGATATGCCAAAAAAAAGTGATCTTTAGCAAGTTAGAGTGCTTTATTCGGCTGTGCCGAATCTTTGATACCCCCACCGACAGTTGGAATATTTTAGGCGTGGGCTCTATACGGTATCTATAAATTATTAACTAATTAATCTTTATAAAAACGGGAGCCAGTATTAACAAATTGGTTGCAGCTTAGACCTATGGAACATAATTGAGCGACAGTCAGAAAGTTTTGTACTTTTATTTCTAGTCCTATAAAACTTAACCCGAACTTGAATTTATTTTTGAGAAGGTAATTTTTATTGGACCCATGGTAAATTATGGACCAATCATCACAAATTTTCTGAGTGATTTCTGGTATAAGAATCCTAAATAAGAACAAATTTCCATATAGTACAGAAAATTGAGTATTATGGTACCATTTTCCGTACTTTTTCCTTTCAAAAATACCACGGTACTCCCACGTCCGTTTTAGTGCTCTTTTTGTTATGCTTCTTCTTTAGAAATTTAGCGTTGATGTTTTTTTAACATTGAGTCATCAACAAAAAGTACTAAGTAACTCCGACTCAAACCGCTGAAATTCCATTTCCAACATCTAATCTAACCTTAATGCTAAATGTATATGAGACTGGTCCTTATTTGACTTTAAACTCTTTTTTTAATGCAATACCTTTTAGATAGTTTAAATATAGCAAGAAAAGGATTCAGTAATCATTTCGAATCAATATTTTTAATATTGCATCACAAATTTCGAAGTATTTTTATTTCATTTATTATAAGAATATTTTTTTTTAATTTTTTATGCCGAAAAATTTTGGAGTCGGTGTCGCAGATACTACGTCTCCGACTCCGGTACAAAAACCTTAACTCCGACTCTACAGCTTCGACTCCACAGCCCTGTTTACAACATTGCCTACACAAAATGTATTAATATCAAAAGATTATGGCAATACTGCTTGTTGGTATATTTTAATTTTAGATATCCTCATCAGAATTTTGGTGTTGAAATTTAGCCATTTTAGGCTGAGATATGAGCAAAAAAAATGCTTTAAAAAATAACCGAAACGTTGAAAAAAGTACTCTTTTGCTTGGTGGTCAGTACCATATAAATTTTTCAATTGTCCATCACTGTAGTACAGTGATGCCAGAAGTGCAGATTTATCTGTATTTTGCAGATTTTATACCCAAAAATTGCCAAAATGCAGATTTGAAGATTTTTGGTTTAAAATTGCAGATTTTTTAGCGAATTCGAATTCCAGAACATGGTCGCATATTTTGAAATAAATTTGTTTTATGTTTAAACTACATAAAAAAATTTAATAAATGTGTTTTGAAGATTTATAAAATCTTGCCGCAGATTTTGCAGATTTTTTTATGAAAATTTATGGGTTTTAGTTGATTTTACCCCTAAACATTCTGGCAACACGGATATAGTAGTGAAATTGGTTTAAGCATTTTAAAGTGGTTTTCGGAAGGCTGCTTGATATGGGACCTAAGTTAAATTATGGACCGATTATCACAAAATTGCATGGAATTATTTCTGGCTATATAAAGCTTAATTGGACCCAGCTACGGCTTTAGCCGTATCACAATAATTTTATTACAGTAGCTTACCTGTTACGTTTATAGACGTCATATCTTAACGCGCAAAGCCTTAACAATAAAATTGACTAATTCAGACTTGTTTTCGAAAATTCTTCAATGGATGCTATTTGTATTTCTGAGACTTGGCTTAAAAAAGGAGCTCCTGCTAGCGTACTAAAACTTAATGATTATAGGCTTTATAAGACCGATCGTACATTTCGTACTAATAAAACTCGTGATCGTGATTTAATAACACTGTGATAACTGAAAAATGTCGATTTGCTTTTCCAACGTTTTTTTTTTTTTGTTTTTTTACGTAAATTTAATTAAATCTTGTCCATTTTTTAATCATCAATATTTATCGTTACATTAAAAAATCTTACTATCACCCCCATCATGAATAAAATTCCCCTCGAAATTTGTTCCCTTCCCCCTTAAAAATATATGGGGAGAAACAAAATTTCGAGGGAAAAACTGTTTACTTTTTATTCACGATACACACAGAAAAAAATCAAGTTAAAAACGTCGAAAACAATGTTGATTTAAAATTTTTCGGAGGTGATTTTGCTTCATACGTGTTTCATGTTAATTCAACCTGATTTTATAATTGCTTGCGAACAACATTTTTTTCTTTTAAAATAACTATTATTCATGTTAATTTAACATTGCAGTAAAGTTAGAGCAAAATGTCATTTATTTTGAAATAACAATCCGAATCACGTTGAAGGAAAGTTATTTCATGTTGAAACAACGTGAATTTCATGCAGAAACTAATTGGTGTGAAGAAGCTTCAGAGACAACATATACATTTATTTAAGAATAACTCAAAACACTTACCCCTGTAACACATGTTTCACTTATTTTGTAGTCTCCTTTGTTAACAGATCAATCAGCAGAATGGCCCGATATGGTTTTCGTCATCATTCTACTTTGAAAACTTGATGTACTATTTAACTAAATAATTTTAATTAAAAGAATACGGGAATTGTCTTCTTTTTATAACATATTTTAAGAATGAAAATAAAAAAAAATTAACATACTTAACTATGTATGCATGTTAATTTAACAAGATAAACTTTTGATTTTAATATAAAACAGGTTTTTAATGGATTCAATATTGAATCCATATTTATTTATATTTTAATATTTTTTTTATATATTTTAATAGTGAATAATATTAGATAAGCGTGATTTAGGATTATTTTAATATTTTTAATTTAAAATTAATATGAAATAATGATAAATTTAAATAAAGGGCATACTTTCGCAGAAATTTAACATGATTCTCAATCAACATTTTTCCATGTTAATTTTACATTGGTTTTTTTTCTGTGTGTAGGCATGAATATTTAAAGGTGATTGACAAATAATTTTCATATTCCAATATCACAGTTTTTAAGAGTAAATAATAGCGAAAAAAAATTTCAAGTTTGAAACAGTAGATTTTCTTATTCCTTTTTATTTATATTTGAAAAAAAAACAAGTATAGAAATGAAAAGAAAACACCATTTGAAAAAATTGTTAAGAAATCTTGTAATAATTTCTTCTTTTCATTACAGAATGAGCGATACAACCTATGACAATATCAGTACAACAAACGATATGGAGGCCGAAGATGGGTAAGTTTAAGAAAAAAAAACTCTTTAATTATAGTTTAAAAATTAAAAAAATTAAATAATGTATTGTGCACAACTTTATGCCACAGTAAAGAGCAAAAGTGTTCGAAGTAGAAAAATATTGTGAATTGAAAAGATAATTAAAAAAGATAATCATATTATAATATTCAGATTTATGCAGGTCGGACCTTTCTCTTAACCCCTAAATTGTAAACTTAATGGCAAATAAATATTAAATTTCGACATTCATTTGAAATTTTTTGATTTAAATTAAATTAAAAAAACTAATTAAGTCCCAATTCACATTATACGATTTTTGTCGTTTCCTCTTTGAAGTCGGTCTGATGTTTACATTTTACGATTTTTGTATTTACGACTTTTTCTTTTGCAACCGAACTTCAATACATTTTTTGTCAAATGAGAGAACGAACGAGCGAACAAAATGAATCGAAGAGTACACTCGCTTGTGTACCCCTTTTAATTCCTCTCTCCCCTCTCGTCCATAAGGTAAGAATCGCAATGACAAAAATCGTATAATGTGAATGGGCACTAACTAAATCCTCGTAAGAACAGGCTTTTCTTAAAAAAAAATTTATTTTTAAACAAATTTGTTTCAAATTATATATAAAACAGATGATGTGTATTGTTTACCATTTTATTTGTACAAAATTTGGAAAATTTTATTTATACAGTCCTTCAGATATACAAAAGGAGCTTTAAGCAAATGTGCACTAATTCAAAAAGAATTTCATTTGCATTTGCAAAAAAATATTTTTGGGTCGAATTAAATATACATAAATACCAATATAACTTAATAGTTTACGGACACAAAGAGTCGAATAGGGAAGAAGTTACAAAGACTTCGTCCTTATTACAATTAAAATTTATTAACCAAATTTAATCAAATTATCTACAGCACCGTAACTTGTACTTTGCGCACAAAATTAACATGGACAGGCAACCAATTCTGATTCTTAGTCGATCGGTATACTGCTTTTTGCTACAATGTTCGAGTAAAAATTAAATTAAGATAACGAAATTGAAGCAGCACGTTGTGTATACAGATATACATATGATTAAAACAAAAAATCCAAAAAAGCTCTAAAAAATACTGCAAAAAAGAACTAAAAAATACTGCAAAAAAGCTCTTTTAACTAAATTATGCAAAAAAAATTATGCAACCGGTAAAATATTCATTCACAAATTGATGCAAAAATTCATAAAAAGCTTTAAAACGGATAAATAGCCAGTGTTGCCAAAACTTTTAGAGGAAAAATCTGCAAAAACCCACAATTTTTCGTCAAAAAATCTGCAAAATCTGCGCCAAAGTTTTAAAAATCTTCAATAAACCTTCAAAACAAATTTATTACATTTTTTATGTAGTTTGTTTAGAAAAAGATATTACAATTAATTTCAAAAAATGTTCCCGAAGTTAAAATCGATGGTAGATTTAAAAATCGTTTGATTGATATGAGTGGTCCTCGAAGTATGAGGTATAAAAAAGGTAATATTTTTTTGAACTTTCAACACAGAAAAGTTTTAAAAATTTGTTCGATTTTAAGAACTTGACTAATAACTTTTAGAAATTTTTACATTAAAAATATCTATCTATTAATACTCAGGCTGAGTAAGAATGTTTGTTATTTTAAAAAACAAATTAAACGTTAATTGTTTGACATGTTATTTAAATTATCAAGGGTCTAATTGAAAATTTAGAAGAGATCAAATATTGCAACTTTTGAAGATATTTGTACATAAGTGCATATACATATATACGTACATATGTATGCATAATATTTTGTGTAAAATCAGATGACATATGTCCGGCGATATTAATGTGTCAAGACAATGAGAATTTTTAATGTTTAAGTAATCTTTTGTGCATAAAATGTCTACTAATGAATGTATTTCCACACGGTTCTTTCATGAATGGTTGATATACTATATTTATTTATCAATGCAACAAGTGGAAATAGTACAATCATGACAATGTATAGAAGTTTCTACCTAAAAAATCTGCAATGTTACACCAAAAATCTGCAAATCTGCATTTTGACAATTTTGGGGATAAAATCTTCAAAATGCAGATAAATCTGCACTTCTGGCATCGCTGTAAATAGCACGTAATACAGAAATCTAATTAGTGATAAATTTGGTATTCCCGAAAATAACTTTGGTAAATATATTGTTTCTGCCTTCATTGTTCGCTCAAGAAAAAAACATCCAATTGCATATTTCTGTGGTTTTCATGGGCAACATTGATGTCCATTTTTGCGATTTTGAAATTTTGATGCCAAATTGCTTAATTTTAAACGCTCTTTATATGGTTCTAAACATTTTTGAAAACAGATAGAACCATTCCGATTTTTTCACTCAGTAACAAAATTCAAAAGGTGCAATACCCACAGTTTAATCTAGAATGGTTTTTTCGGCTCTCCTGAAAAAATTTTTTTAAGACATACACGGTTGCCCATGAAAACCACAGATTTATGGTTTCCCTGGTTATGGCATTTATAACGTAGCTACGTAATTTTTTTTGTTAGTTTTTGACATTTAGGGAAACACTTTTTCTCACTTCTCGAGAAACGATGGAATATTTTGATTCACATCTTTTCGAAGCGAAAAGTTCTCATTAAAGTTACAGAGCATGGGTACAGAATTATTAAAAATAGGAACAAACATTGCAAGTCTGGAGGATGACTTAGTAGTGCTACCATACTTGTATCTAATTAAATGAGTTTAATCAAGTAACACTTAACAACTAAAACTGTATTTAACTACAGTGAAACTTCGATATTACGAACTTCGTTATAACGAAAAACTCAATATAACGAATTTTTAGCTGAGTCCCTTGAAAACACCTTTTTATTCCAAAGTTTTTCATACAAAAATGCTCTAGAGCTATAACGAAGAAATTCTGAGCCATAAAGCCTCTATATAGCGAAGTGTTTCTTCAAAAGCCTCTATACAACAAAATTATAATTGAAAAATACATACATATGTATAACATTTTAAGTGTGTAAGTCATTTAAATCCCGTTATCAAAAGCCTCTACATAACGAAGTCTTGAACTATAGCCTCCATACAACGAAGTTAGAAAAAAGCAATTTTAAATTTTAAGCAAAACGGGGAAGTCCCTTTAAAAAACAACGAAAGGTACATACATAAATGTCTTTGCATATGTAAAGCGCCACGAATGTAGTCAGTTGTGTTTTGGTTCTTTGCCAAAATGAGTGTTCATATTAAAGCGTAAATCAATTTCCACACGAGAAAAAAATTCTATAATTAATGCTGTTGATCGTGGTGACAAATCTTAGCAAGAAATTGCGAAACAATTTAATATGCCGCCGAGTAAAGACCAAAGCTGAACAGTTTGCAGCACGTCTGCGACACAACGATTTTAAAGTAACGGTTGGCTTGATAATTTTAGAAAGCACGATGATATCGGATTTCGAAAAGTGAGTGAAGAAAGTGCCAGTGTAAGTGATGAAGTTTGTTCTGAATGGAAAGCATTGTTACCAAGTTTGTTGGCAGAATATGAGCCGCACAATATTTTTAATGCAGACGAAACTGGACAATTTTTTAAATGCGCACCAGAACGAACAATGGAGTTTAAATCCGAAAAATGCCGAAAATTACCGCAAAATACATTTGACAGCTTAGCATCTGCCGAAAAAAATATTGATGGTTGCATTCTAAACTTGCGTAAACAAACACAAATTACACAATATTTTACTAAAATGTAATAAAATAAAACAATAATAAAAACATAATTTTATATTTACCTCTTAAATAGTGAATTTTTATTATGTACGTAGTATTTTCGTGTAAAATAGAATTTGGGCAGAAAAAAACTGTAGTTGTAACGAATTTTTTTCGTATTTCTTTAAATTTCGTTACACCAAGGTTTCACAATGCATATGTATAACGAATCAATAGCTATAACGAAGGATTTTTCAATCCCCTCTAGATTCGTTATATCGAAGTTTCACTGTACCACTTTAACTAATACAAAAAAAGTAAAAAACTGGGGACCAATCGGGACTTGTTTTCGCAAATCCCGGGATTTCCAAAAAATGTTTTGGGATCCCAGGAATTTCGGGATTGACATCCGTAGTTGTATGCCTTTACGTTTTTGTTTATTTCGTAATAAATCTTTTCCCCTTTTACGAACAATTTTGTTTGTTATTGTCCAATATAAAAAAAAACTATGAATTAAATGATCGCACTTGGTAATAAAATAAAACGATGTTTAAATTTGTCTGTCATTTAGATAAGATGATGTGTTTTTTTTCTTTTTTTTTTGTAAGTTGTAGTTGATTATTTCTAAATGTAGTTTTGGTGACTTTTATGACCCAAAACCATTGATCTCTTTCTCTCCTTTTACACTCACTCCTTTACTTTTTCACTAAGAAACCCAGAAATTTATTCTCTCATATAAAACTTACAAATAAACACAGATAACGAAGTGATGCAGTTAACAATGACTGGGATTATGTTTACGATATTGAAACATACCCTGACTGCGTTACCCAATATGTACGGTTGTATGTATGTTTGTTGTATTTGTCCACTGAGCTCAACTCAACCAAATACATATTTAAAATATCTTTGGGTTTGGAATATGCTCATATATAACATTGACTAATGAAAGGGTCTCATTGAAAATTGAAGAAAAATATATTAAAAAAATATCACAATAACACCAAAGAATTTTGACAGAACTAAATGTTTATATGTAATAATAATGACACTTCCTTCTGATAAAGAGGTTATCGCAAATAATAGGAAGAGAATAAATACAGAAAAAAAATGTATAAAAATTAAAGTATATTCTTTTTGGGAATTACAGTTGCCTTCATTCATCCAAAATCATACAGTGAGTACGCAGTGCACTTTAATCGGATCTCTCCAAAGTAAAAAAATTAGAAAAGTATTTTAATTTATTTTGTACTAGTTAATTTTAATTTGCTTACAAATAATTAACAACCAGTGTTTGCGAAGTGTTAAAAATGTGCGAATTTTATAGCGTAAAGTTTGTTAAAATAACTATCCAAAAGTGGAATTAATTTTGATTAAAGATAAATAATACTTATAGAAATCAGTGAATTACTAAGATTTTCAACGGAATATTGGCAGTCTAAGTAAGTTTTCATTGTTAAACAACTTGTTACGTTAATGCTGCCACAAATAGTTTTTCTCCGCAAAGTTATGACATCGGCCGGCAAAATTCTGTATATGTGACCTTCTCCGAGAAAAGGAACCTAGTGTGTCAAAAAACGGGTTTGGATTTAAGAGTGGCTTCTGGTACCTAAAAGTGTGTAGAATAAGATGAAATCAAATCAGAACTTCATTTTCACACACACTAGGTCCCTTTTCTCGGAGAAGGTCACATATACTAAAAACCTGAATAAATGTTTTTGAAAACCAAACCAAATTAAAAATCAAATGTATGTACAAAACGTTTATGTACAACTATACTGGCATATGCCATGCGTTACTGTTGGTCGCTCAGTTAAAAAAGTGTTGTAAGTGTTCAAGAACTCAAATAAATACACTCCAGACAGTGCTTGTTTCTTTCAAAACCTTTCAATACAGTAAAATCAAATTCCTATACTTCTAAAAAAGCGCAAAGAATTGGTTTTGCAAAAAATTGTTGAAATATTATCAAAGAAATAAGCATACAAAATATTTCGTGTTTTTGAAACAAAAAAATTTTGTTTTGTGGCATCTTCCTGAAGTTCTCTTTAAAACAATAACGTTGACAAATTAACGTTATTGTGTTGAGCCCATTGAATACAAATTTCGAAGCTTTTGATAGCACCTATGTGTTTTATTTGTAGCTCCAAATGTTCTTCATAGTCGATTTCTTCTATATTTTTATGTTTACACCACGAAAGAATATGTGACTGATCATTGCAGCATGATCAAACAAAAATGCTACATAAACAAACCCTTAAATAGCGTACCGACCACAATTATTGGCACCCATAAGGAATTTTCGTCTTGTTTCATGGGATATACCGTCTGGTTGTATGTATGAGAGCTATCTTGTGTTATTTTTGTTAAATTTTTTGTTATGTTTTCTATTAGATACAGTTTTTGACATAATGATATAAACTCTGTGCGATTTTTAGTAATTTAAATAAAAATAACCTTTAAAAAAATAAAGTTATTGGCACTCAAGTACAACTATTGGCCCTTTAAAAATTATAATTATTGGCACATTACCATAATTATTAACACCCCTAAAAGTTGAATTATTGGCACCATGGTAACTCCAAAAATCTAAACAACTTAACTAGCTAGCTAGGTAGAGGGTTGTGATAATTCTTTATCTGTTTAACAAGAGAAATAGCAAAACAAATTTTATTTGCGCATTAATTCATATTACATATATAAAAAATAGAGTATAGCTCTTTAACAGGTTTATATTTGATTTAATTTTAAATTAAACTGTCAGAAGCAGCTACATTGGCGCTGGCGGATGAGACGGCATCGGAGGCTCTAAACGCTAATGTTGGATGCCGCTTTAAAAATTAAGTAATCCATCCTTTACCCGGCAAATGTTCTTCTCCATGGTGTTGCCGCGTATTTACATCGAGAAAGTCTTTAACGGCATGGAGTACGTCTTCCTTTCTTTTGGAAAAACCTTTCCGCTGAGAGACTTTCACCCAATCGACAATGTCTTCTTTATAGGCTTCTATTAAAATCGAATTTTAGAAAATTTTGGGCCTAAGCGAAATTGTAGCGTGGACCGTGGTATCCCATAAGTTTTTGATGCCGCTAATTTTAAAATTTTGCCATCATTAATTTCGGACAGTGTCCTCTGCAGACTTTCTTCATATGAATTGTTTTTTTTTAGGCGTTTCAAAAATTTTGAAAATATACAAAATTTAGTTATTGGCACTCAAAAAAGTACAATGAGTGGCAGTGCCAATTATTGTAGTAATTTCAAATTCCATTATTGGCACCACCTGCCCTAGTTTTTTGGAACCTGTTGTTGGCACTGATGTTTTATTACAATACTTTGAAAATATTGTGTTTTTTAAGGAAAAATTAAATTATTTAATGTTTAAGTATGTCAATGAATCAAAAGGCTTAATTAAAAAATCTATAAATAAAAAAATAATGGTACTTACCAAACTTCTGCTCGCTATCGAAATCCACACTAAAAACCGCGCACAAACTTCCTTTAAAAACACCCTTCTTATTTGGAAGATTACAAGCAACTTAGCGTTATTATTTTTGGCATCAGTTCAAAAAAAATTATGAAAAGAGATTCCAGAGAGAGAAAAAATGATCTTAAAAACAACGGGACTTTAACAATGTCTCTTAAATGCTATGCAAGTCGGAGGTGCCAATAATACGGGCAATATTTTGTAGTGCCAATAATTGTAGTCGGTTCGCTAGCGGTACCGTGTGCTACTCACTTTGTTTTTAGTGAAAAACTTCTACACATTATGCTTTTTTAAACTAAAATTATGAATCTTATTTGTTCGCTAAATTGAGCACAAAAATATATTTTTTGTTCGCTTTTTAAGGTACTCAATGGTGCAAACTTGTGTGTTCGTTAAATGCGATATTCGTAGAATCGAAGGTTCGTTAAACAGGAAAACTAATGTACATTAAAATCGCCAAGGACGAACATGAAATCGGCGATGCGCAAAATGCGCAAAATGACCCCAGGAAATATGGCCTTAAAAGAAAAGTGAAGAACGGCCCTAAAATTTCAAATGTGACACATCAACAAGCAATTTTGGGGCAATTTTTCTGTGGTTTTGGGGTAATTTTTCATTTTTTCTTTAGGGTATTTTTGCATTTTAAGTGCAATGAAAAATGGCCCCAATATCAAGGAATGACAAATGGCCCCAAATAAAATAAACATTTTTACTTTGCGGCAATTTTTCGTTAACTAATAAAAAATGCAAATTTTAAGAAATCAAAAATCACCCCAAACATTTTACACAAATTATATAAAGTTATATGTAAAAGCTTAGAGATAGTATAAAAACCCGGAATTCTTATACCAAAGTGGAGCAAATCCTTGCCGGTTATGCAGAGATGCTTCAGTTAGCGAAGCCGGTGTTTGTATTACCAAAGAAAAAAAAATCCTTGCGCCCGGCCGAAGGCCTGCTATGTAGTGCAGCTATAGTGAGCGAAGGCAGAAGAAAATCCTTGCACACGGCCGAAGACCGGCTAAATAGAGAAACTTTTTGTTAGCGATGTCAGTGTTCGTGTTCTATGGTATAGAGGAAAAAATCCATGCTCATGGCCGAAAGCCCAACCATGCTATCAATCGTACGATTTTTAAAACCAAAACAGTATAATTATTCGGATTTTGAAATCGGGATTCAAATTTTGGGATTTTTAGTTTCGGGCATATGAACTCCACCCAAAATTTTTAATATAACTTTCTTTGTGTTCTTTTTTGAGGTTAAAGTTCATTATAAATTTAGGGTCAGGCAAAGCAGGAAAATATGAAATTAAAAGATGATATTAAGAAGCTTACTACACGAATGGAATTTATTGATCGCAGATCTCGTACTTCAAATACTATAGTGAGTGGACTACTATGTACAAACACACAAGTGGCTAAAAATAAGTTTCGGGATATATGTAATAAGGAACTAAATGTGGAAGTTCGCATAATTTCAGCCAGAATATTAGCTTCAGGTAAATCTTTTGTATTTAGCCTAGAATCGAGTGCCCAAGCTGTTAATATATTAGCAGCAAAAGGAAAGTTAAGAGGCCAAGAGATTTACATACAGAACGACTATACTGATGATGAACAAAGTACAAGATACAAGTTAAGGCAATTAAGCAAAACAATATCTAAAACTAAGAAAGATGTAAAGGTTCGCCTTGGAGAGTTCTGCATCTTTATTAATGATAAAAAATTCACCTGGTACAACGGCAAAGTGATGGCGTCATCTGTAAATGATTCGGAGTATTTAAGGAAGCTGCTTGGCGAATGTGGGTGCACTTTAGATGTATGTTTTATTGATAATTATAAAAATAATAATATTAGTAATGCAATTAGCTCCTCGTTACAATAGCAATTTAATACGTGCCTTTTAATATCATATAATATAGCAAATTTAGAAAGCTCTTTAAAGTTCGGTAATTTCATATCATATATTAATAATTTTGATATTTTCTTTTTGTTTGAAACGCATGTAATTTCTAATAAACAATCTTATTTCTCGTCGTTTTTTCAAAATTATTGTATACATTGGGTTGATGCTTCTAAAACTCATAAAGCTGGTCGTGCAAGTGGTGGGTGTCTATATGGATTTAAAAAGGAAATCCAGAAAAAATATGCACTAAAATTTATTAACGTACATGACTATACAATATTATCTGCCAAACTTGACGGCAATATTTTCTATTTTATTCCTAAATACTTAAACTGCTCAAACTGGAAGAAGGGTCTAAATAACTTTGAGCAATTTTTAGATGAACTCAGCCCTACTGAATTTTGCATAATGGGAGATTTAAATGCGCGTATTGGTGAGGAACAAGTTTTGGAAGAAAATTTATTACATGGTTTGTCAAATATAAATGATTTTAGACGGTCCAAAGATAAAACTATTAATGCTCAAGGAAAACAACTAATGAATGTGATTGAAAATGTTGGTGGGATAGTGGTGAGTTATGGGAAATTCTGTTATCGATTATTGTATTTGTTCATATAATTTTCTACAATATGTTGATGATTTCAAAGTGGCATCTAAACCCTTTTCTGATCACATGCCTTTATGTCTCAAAATGGCAATTCCAATTCACATGGGTAGTAATAACATGGAGTCTTCGTTACAAAAAATATACTGGAATAATAAGTATGCTGTTCAATATAACAGAAACCTCAATGTATTGTCAAATACCCAGCTTATTCAAAATAATATGACCGTTGACGAAATGGTTACAACAATAACTGATAGTATCAAGCGAGCTAATGTTAAAAAAGTCAATAAAACATTATATGAGCCTAAACAAAAATGGTTCGACTGGAAATGCTTCCGTTTTCGATCCGTTATGCTTAAAAATCTAAAAAAATATAGGAAAAATCATACAACTTCCAACAAATCATGTTATTATTCAGCAAGATCTAAATACCTACAGTTGTGTGCGAATAAGAAGTTGGAGTTTTATAATAATAACCTTAAACAACTTGATAAAGTAAAATGCAGCAAAGAATGGTGGAAATTATCAAATTCTTTAAAAACACGTACTCGTGCGTCAAAAGGAAATTTAGACGCTGATGATTTCCTTTTGCACTTCGGCTCTGTTTTTCAGAACCGAGAGGAATCCCAAACTATAAACTGGTGTATGCCTTATTTTGTGGACGCTTTTTTAGATTCTCCCTTCGAATTCTGTGAACTATATGCAGTTGTAAATAAACTGAAGCTTAACAAATCTCCAGGACAGGATGGTATTCCGTATGAATTTTATAAATATGCTCCACTTGGCTTTCTAAAAAACATATTGTTGGTATTTAATAATATCTTTCTTTGGGAGAAAATTCCATCTTCTTTTAAGCAATCTATCTTGATACCATTATTTAAAAAGGGCGACCAAAACGTAGCAACAAATTATAGAGGGCTATCGTTAATAGATACAATCTGCAAAATTTTTAATAACATTTTACTAAATCGCATATCGGATTGGCTTACAAAAAATAGTATTTTAAACGAGTTTCAAGCTGGGTTCAGAAAAGATTACTCTACGGTTGACAATATATTTAACCTTGTTAACATTGTTGGTTTAAACAAATTAAAAAGTAAATATACATATGGATTTTTTGTAGACTTCTCGTGTGCTTTCGACATGATCCCTAGAAATAGTCTGTTTTATAAATTATCATGCATTGGCATATCATCCAAAATTATAAGAATACTTCAATCTTTATATGATAATACTGAGAGCAGAGTTTGGGATGGATCTACTTTTTCTGAATATTTTGAAGTGGAATCTGGTGTAAAGCAAGGTTGCATTCTAAGTCCAGTACTGTTTTCATTATACATTAATGATCTTCCTGATGTTCTACCTGGTGGTTTAAATGTGGCGAGCGTAAATGTTAAAGTTTTACTATATGCAGACGATATTGTCATCCTATCAGATACACCTAGTGGTCTACAAGAAATGATTGATGCTCTTCATAGATATTGCTTAATGTGGAGCTTAAAAGTTAATTTATCTAAGTCAAAAATTGTTGTATTTCGTAACAGCCCAAGAATTTCTGCTGACCTATTGTGGCAATATGGAAATAATAATATAGAAATCGTCAACAGCTATACCTACCTAGGGGTTGATATAACATATAATCTTTCTTTTAAAAAGCATCTACAAAACAAACTATCTGCTTCTAAAATTGCCATAGCATCTACCTGGTCTAAGTATATCAATCATCCAAATATATCAAAAAAGAACAAGTTAAAAATATTTGAGGCTGGTTCTAAATCCATTATGTTTTATGCTGCTCAAGTTTGGGGCTATGAGAAATACGATGATGTCGAAAAGCTTTTCCGATTTTTTATTAAAAAAATGTTGTACCTTCCTGCCACTACTCCTAACTACATGTTGTACTTAGAAACCGATTTTAACTCCTTATTTATTTCAACCATAAAAATGCATTTTTGTTATATAAAGAAAGTACTTTCTTTAAGTTCGGAAAGATTACCACGAATATTGGCCGAGAAAGTTATAGAACTGAACCTGCTCTGGGCAAAAGAGTGGTCTAATCTGCGTAACGTGCTGCAATACTCATCTCCAAACAACAGTAATCCCTTATGCTTTTATTGGAAAGATATAATTTGCCTATTGAAATTAAAAGACAAAAATGACTTTATCTCCGCTGCTTCAAATTCACAATTTCACGATCTGTATTCACAACTTAAGTATGACATAACTCCTGTACTTACTGCAGGATTTTCTTCAAGAGCTACAAGTTTAATTATAAGGGCTAGAGGCGGTCTTTTAGATCTTAATGCTAGATGCTTCAAAAATAATACTGATGGTATATGTACAGTAGGGGTATAACCAAAAAAAATTCCTATCACGACGGGGTGGCCACTGATGTATATATCAAGAAAACAGTTTTTTGAGATCAATTTGGATAAAAAACCTCCCCCCCAAACCGTTTTTCCATTTTGTTCAAAAAAAGAGTTTCCGTGTTTTTTTAACATAATTTTAACTGTTTGGATGTAGTATAATTGGTGGTATAAGGCTTATTTGTGAAATAGTAAAATAGAACTGAATGTTTTTTGTTTTTACAATAGAGATATTGTATTTTTAATTAACAAAAAAAAAAATACAAATACTAAACTTCAAAGTGATTTGGGGGGGAACTTTTTTAACGCCCGCGAAAAAGTGACCCCAATTTGTATCATAGATTTTCATGGTCTATATGGCATGGACAGGTATTTTTTGATAATTTAAAAAATTGTTCAAAAGTTATACCCCTAATGTACAGTTTGTAACATGCATGAATCAGAAAATACGTTCCATTTTATAGGCATTTGTCCAGTATACAGAGAATTTAGAAATATATATTTTAGTCAAAACTCTCTAAGTTATAATGAAGTATTAAATATATTAAATGGCACCAATTTTAACTCACTCTATAAATATCTTGAAACATGTATTAAATATAGATATCTTATATTAAATGAATTTGATGTTTAATCTTCTTTTTATAATAAATAAACATTATGAACTTTTTTCTTTGCCAATCTGGCTTACAGCAATATTGCTACGCCAAATATAGATTGTAATTTATAAATATTTGTAAAAAACATTTTATATTTAAATTATACAAATCTATTAATAAATAATAATAAATAATAATAATAAATTTAGGGTCATATTTCATTTTATTTTTAGGGTTAGTTTTCATTTTTTTGGTGGAATTTTTCATTAAAAAAATGGGCTCATATTGCATTATGAAAAATAGCCCCAAATTTGGGATTAATTTTTAC
This sequence comes from Pollenia labialis, assembly GCA_949318255.1. NCBI lineage: Eukaryota > Metazoa > Arthropoda > Insecta > Diptera > Polleniidae > Pollenia > Pollenia labialis. Next base: position 23,519,027 of record OX439142.1, on the reverse strand, counting down.
TTATTTTTCGGGGCCATTTTTCCTGGGCCATATTTTGCAGCGCCCATGAAATCACATCAACTGATTTTGGAGGCCACTAGTTCCATTGCCAAAATGTGTTGTTGATAAGTTATTACATCTGATTGAGGTGGGATATAAGAACATGTAATAAATATTTTAATGTTATTTACTTTTACTACGACTGCAATAAATTCAATTTTACTTGTTAAGTTTAATATTAGCTCTTCAGCTGGAAATATATGTAATTAAGACAGCTATTAAAACTCCACCGCCATTAGTAACTGTGGTTCTATCGCGCCGGAATGCATGAAAATTATTTCAAACAATTTCGGTAGTATTAGAAAGTATTATTTAGCCAAGTTTCAGTAAGACAAACAATGTGGTGATTGAAATTAAAACTATCGAGACATAATTTGGAGCATTTAGTCCTCATTCTACGTACGTTTTGGTATATAATAAGGAGTTGATCATCGAGAGCTTCAGTTAGTTCTTTGAAGGTATTAATTGTTGTTTCTGCAAATAAGCACCATTCATTGGACGCCGGTTAACATTTTGTTCATATCCTCCATTAGAAATATGTTCTACAACTTAAAATTTAGACCAAAATTAAGCAAGCAAGATACTACCCTACACCACAGTATTTAAAAACACATCATGCTTATGTAACCATGTAAATATGGATTTATCTATGTTTTTAAATTTCATTAAAATCGGTTTGATAGTTGCAATATTGTATTGAGTCATTTAAAAGGAACTGAAAAATACCGCAGTTCTTTTTAAATACGTAATACTTCTGATAAATTTTTGTTATGCAACGAAGCGTGTAGTGTTAAGTTTTTATTTTTTTTTTTTTGCATAATTTGCACTTAAGCACAAATTGTTACAGTGATAAATAAAAATTTTGTATTTAAACATTTGCTTTCAGATTTTCATCATCAATGCTCACTTTTGCAGCTGTTATGACTTTGCTGATCATGATTGTGGGAATTTTTGGTAATTTTCTCACTGTTGCAGCTTTAATAAAATGTCCAAAAGTTCGTAATGTAGCAGCGGCTTTTATAATGAGGTAATTTAATAGAATATTTATATGTAGTTATGAACATAAAAATTAGATATTCATTTAAATAAAAGTAAAAACCATTTAAAAAAACAAGCTTTTATGCATTGGTTGTCCTCCGATGGAGGATCTATCAGATGTTAAGCTACTTAATTAGAGCAGATACTACACTTTGATCTTAGCCATAAGGTCGAGAAGCTTTTACATCAAAAAAATTTGTAATGACGTTATAAGTTGATAGAAAAAGTTTATTTTTTTCTCGCTAGCGCATTTAAATAAAAGCTTTTTTGTTAAAAAGGGTTTTTACTTTTAATTTATTTTTCATTTTTAGTGCATTGAATTAAAAGCTTGTTTTTTAGAAACGCTTTTTTCTTTTAATTTATTTAAAACTCGCCTTTTAATTCTCATTCATATGTGTATTGCAATCAATCATTAAAAACTACGTAAGTTTATTTTTTGAGTTATTCTTCCCTGCAAATATTATTGGACCACCTGATCCAATTTCATGAAATGGACTACTCCATGGACTGGTCTAATGTAATGCAAGCATGGACCATGTCATTGTTAAAATGTGTTTGTAGTGAGACGACATGTCTTCGTTTGTTAACGACATGTTTTCGTTTTTAAACGAAGTTAAAACTAATCCTCTTGTGTATACAATGGAGTAGTTTTAAAACTACTCCTTTGTATTCCAAAGCTGGGTTATATGGTCCTGCCCTAGGACATCGTAATGTTAAATTGACCATGTTTTTCCATACGTTTGGGTTACTTTTGGACTAGTACTAGTTCCTTGTGGGCTACACTTTACACGCGTGTTTAGACTAGTCCTATAATTAGCAGGGTTACAATACGTTTCCACATGCAAGTGTAAGTTCGAAAAACTCAATACACTCAAACTTTTTCATTCCATTCACACAATTTTCGTACTTTCAGCCAATCGGCTGTTTCCTCGATTTTGCGTTGATAATACATGTACACTACTTGCAAGTACACCAATACCCCGGTTTGCGAAGTTGCGTATTTTTAAAATTTCTATGATGTCGAAGCTGCTTCGGTTTTGTTTCACTTTGCGTCGCATGGCTTCGAAGTCGCGTCGCTAGTGCTTCGATTTGCGTCGGTAATATAAAAAATGTTTGTACAAAGCAGAAAACAGAAAAGGGGGATTTCCCGTTAAAATCTAATGCAAATATGTATGTATGTGAAGGCTGTCTGTTGATTGCAACCAAGGCCCATCTATCAGGTCTGCTTACTTGTACAAAAACAAAAAACGATTCGTTTTAGTTGTCAAAAATTTACTACCACATATACAAAGCAAAAGGAAAAAACGTGTATGTGTCGCATACCATAAACGTATACATGCACATGTAAACAACTTTTGACAACTAAAAAGAACATAAACAATGATCATCAGGCTTCTTGCGCAGACCTTTTCAATGGGCCTTGATTGCAACTGGTTTAAAATAGCATTTGCTGAAGTAAATTTAAATTTAAATATTTTGCAACAAGTCAAAAAAAAGCAAATAACCTTAGAACAAAAACTGGGCATTTTGACATGCTCTAAATCAGGGGAAAAGGCTGGTGACATTGAAAGAAACCTTGAACCAGCCCCTTTCACAATAAAAATCCATTCGCTGTTCCAGTGAGGCTGAAAAAAAAAATAAGAAATTTGTTGAAACCAGAACATCGTTTCAACATTAACGCCCTACAAGAAATGAATGAGCGAGTAGTCACATTTTTCATTTTGGTTTTAAGAACATGATGGAAAGAAATGACCGAATGTGACCAAAAACTTGATTTCGGTCATTTCTTACTATCATTTTCTTAACACCAAAATGAAAAATGTGACTACTTGCTCATTCATTTCTTGTAGGGAGGTTACAAAAATAAGAAAAAAAGGATCCACTTTTTACTATTTAGATTGAAGATGATCAGCTATGAATGCCCTTCAAGCAAAATGTTATTCAAAAGAAAGCTTTCAAAACAAAATTTATTTTTTCAGCTTAAATTATGAAACTCAGAACCAATTAAATAAAAATCAATACAAATGTGTGGAAAATCGTGCTTTGGTTTGCGTCGAGTTTTTTGGGTCCCAATTAGCAACGCAAACCGGGGTATTGGTATAATTACATGCATGTGGAAACGTAGGGTTAGCAAGCCCTTTCATTTAATACCCATATTGTAGGAGTGCATTAAAAATTGCTGGACCGCCATCTTGGGTGTTTAAATTTTGTTTAAAAATAGTTAGTCTAGCTGGGCGGGAGTTTTGTGTTGTTTAAAATATGTAGTTAGTTAAGCCGGCGATACACTATCCTATTCAGTCGTACGATTTGTCAAAAAAATCGTGTGTGCTCATAAAGTAGGATAGTGTGGCTTAAAAAAAAATTAAGTGACAGACTTTTTTGACAAGTCTGTCCGACTTGCAAATGCTTATGAACATTTTCATAAAATGATAGTTTCTATGCGATCAGAGTTGCATTTTCTTGTTAAGTAGCTGAATCATTTGAGTTGGCATCATTTTTGTGGGACAGTGTGGCATTGATAACAGATTTTGAAGACATTTTTTATGTCGGATAGAATTCCATTAGATTTTCGTGTGAATGAATCTTACGATTGTGTAGGATAGTGAATCCCGGCCTTTATCAATTAATCAGTATTATTTTTGCTTTGGCTTGTTATCTTGCTGTTTATTTGTTTAGGCCAGTCTAATATTTTCCATAAGATAATACGTTGTGTGTTGTTTAGGCTAGTCTTATGTTCATATATTATTAACTTTAGATAAGAAATATACACATATGTAAGTAGTTTTAAAATTTTCATTGTTAGAATTTCAGTTGAAACATTTTAAAATCAAAATTAGAGTCTTACAAAAATTCAAGTTGAACCTTATGAATACTGACATTGAATATGTCGGATTTAGAATGACGTCACATGGGTAGCCATGCATGTCATCGAGACTGAATGTGTGTACAAAATTCAGCTCAATCGCTTGAAGATATCTGCCTCAAAAATCAGTTGCAAGATTTCACTAGAACAAACATGCACAGTTGCATACGTTGAAAGTTAAATAAAAGCTTTTGAAAAAGGATATAATAAATTGATAAATGCAAAATACAGGGTAATCCATTTAGTGGTTTAAAACCACCGGTCTGGCAAGGCTGTTAGCTGTTAAATGTCATCTTAAGTATCATTTATGTATTTAGTGAATGGTTTGTCATTTATGAGATCGTTTAACAACGGAAGAACGCGTAAAAATAGTTAAAACTTGCTACAAAAAAATGGTGGTTCAAACATTGCCACTTTTCGAGAATTACCGGTCACATAATCGAACTACTGTGCAAGGAATTTGCAAGATTTTAAAGAACTTTGAAGAACCAGGAAGCGTTACAGATGTTGTCAGGCCTTGCGTCATCGCAATATGCGCACTGCCGAAAATATCGCTTCTATTAGTGAAAGTGTGGCGGATAATCCGAATTTGTCGATTATCGCTATGGCCGTATGATAACCGACTTTGTTTGACCTGCAATTGAAGATTATAAGCTTGATGACATGCGAGCCACACAATACGACCGATTTTGGCTTTTTTGTATGGGAAGTTTCCAAAACGCGTAATTTCAGGTTTTTTACGTGAATTGACCACCAATGTCATGCGATTTGATACCATTAGACTTTTTTGTTGGGCTAGGTCGAAGACAATCGGACAATCCCCTAACGTTGAATCATTTGAGGACCAACATTCGTTAGGTTATTGCCAAGCTACCACACGAAATTGGCGAAAAATGGTCGAAAACTACCTCAAAAAAACGACTGCTGCAACAAATCTAGATGCGGTTTTTGAAATGACATTTGGGGGATTCACAAGGTGTCATAAAGTCATAAGTCTTAAAATAATAACATGAAAATATACGACTGTTGTGAACAACCCCTCATAATTTAGTGTGTTATCTTGAATTTAAATCAGATAATTTAAAACAAATATAAAAAATAAATATATCTAAAATCAAAATAATTTTTAGTTCTAATACATGAATTAATAAATTAAATTAGATCATACCAAACTATTTTCCATTTTTTAGTCGCAAATCACAAATAAATTTTATTTTGTTTGTTTACAAAACAGCAGAGTCCCAAGCCGATATAATTTGTCGCCGCAAGTGTTTTGTTGCATAAATTGCTATCCTGCGGCTATTAGCCGGATAAAACTATACCATCAACGGCGACGGCTACAAAAACTAATGCGGTTCGACTCAGCCGCTCAGCGCAGGCCTCTTCTGATTAATTACGACAGCACAATAAAAATACCAAGCAAAGTTCTATTAATTTAAGACACTTTTTGTTTACAAACCAACAACAATATTTTTAAGCCATTGTAAAATGTTAGAACATTATGACAATATAACATAATAGCACACGTTTGTTTTATGTGTGTTTTATTTAAATTTACTTTTGAAACCGAAAAATGATAAAAATACTTATTAAGAAAAAGAAAACGCGAATTGTAAGAACAAAATATAAACGGCTAGCGATATTTACCCTTTTTTTAGAAAAAATTTTATGTACACGGAGCGTTAAAAGTTAGTCAACATCAGCGATAACATTATAATCACAGTGCAATGGAAATCAAAAAATTGTGAGCAATTTTTAATGGTAATAAATTTATTGTAATTAAAATAAATACAATTTTTTTACCGCTAGCACTATAATTGTGCTGAATTTCAACTAGCAAGATTCCAGTACGTTTATTTGAAAGCGATTGCCAAAAAAGTTTTTTCATTTAACAAACATAGTACGCACTCTACTCTTGATCTATAGCAGATGCTTAGGAGTTATTAATGACACATTTCGTTTCTACTTTTCCTTTCTTGTGGGCTCTATAAAACGGGCTTTGCTTGCCGCCCGTCTGTCTGCATTTTTACAAGAACCTGCAATATTTGTTGAATAAAAATCATTAAAAGAAATGGAATAAGGCCAGACAAATATAAGATTTAACCCATTTTTCATTATGTATTGATTCCTGTTTTGCATAAAAACCCTCATCCCTGCCATTATGGCATTGACCCACGAAACTCTTAACACCGAGTGCAAACAATTGTCTGGATTATGGATTTATTCCTTGATTAGAAAATAACAACTATTAAATCTCCACTGTGAAAACTGCTTCTATCAAAAAGCAACAGTCCATAGGGATACCCCCATTTCTACTTTCCCAGCCCAGCTAATGTGGTTCTCCAGGGTTATGGGAAAAAATTAATTCCACTCCGGAATTTTTTAAATCTCCCTCTACCCGGTTTTGTTTAATATCTCAGCCATCACATGATTTCGGAAGGTTGCTGGTTAATAAACTCCATCATAACTCCTGGGATCTATGGGTTCCCGTGTATCTACCAATTAATCCTTAGAACACCTACCAACTTTGAGAATTTACAATTTGCAGTTTTCGTTATTAAATTTTTTAAACCAGCATTGAAAAACTATTTTTAAATAAGTATTGTTTTTTAATTTTAGCTTATGTATAGCCGATCTATTATTTTGTGCTTTGGTTTTGCCATTTAATGTGTTTCGTTTTATTGAGGGCACCTGGAAGCCTCGAGATTTTCTCTGCAAAATGATACCATTCATTCAATATGGCAATATTGGTGTTTCCCTTCTATGCATTGCTATGATAACCATAAATAGGTAAGTAAAACGCATTAATGGCTCTACACCAATTAACCCTTGAAAGATAATCATGATATGACATACGTTAAAGATAATCAAACCTGCTTTATTGTTGTATTTATTTTATAATTAAGAACAAACTAATATGGATTTGATTTTTACATTTATATTAAAAAAAAATGCCACAATTTAAAATAAGTTTACATATATTATGTCCGAAATGCACAGCAACTTACTCAAGCTAATAAAAATAAATGAAATATTGTGCAAAAGTGCATGCGTAAAATTTACGCAGATTATCTTTCTAGGGTTAATGTATATTTCCAGGATTCTTCGACAAATTCTCAATGAAATATCAACATTAGGTTTCTTTTAATTGCCTTTCTCTTACCATTCCAGATACGTTATGATTGCACATCACAGTTCGTATGGAAAAATCTATAAAAGACATTGGATTGCTGCCATGATAATATTCTGTTGGGTGTTCTCCTATGGCATGCAATTGCCAACATTAGTGGGAGCTTGGGGTACGTTTGACTATGATCCCAAATTGAGAACGTGTTCCATAATGGAAGATGATTATGGTCACAGTAGCAAGACAACGCTGTTTGTGACTGCTTTTGTAATACCCTGCATAATTATTATAGCATGCTATACAAAGATCTTTTGGGTAGTCCATAAGTCGGAACAACGTTTAAAACGCCACGCCAACAAGCAGAATTCAATACCAAATAATTTGAGAACGACACCGGCTGCGACGGCAAGCAATGTTGAGACGGGTAATGGTCAAAGCAGAATATCTTCGGCAGATAGCAGTAGTTTTTCTACCGATGTTAAACAAGAAGCGGTGCAAAAGCAGACAACTCGCATTAAGGACCAAAGAGAGGTGAGAGCAAAACGCAATGAATGGCGCATTACAAAGATGGTGTTGGCGATATTTTTGAGTTTTGTCATCTGTTATCTACCCATAACTATTGCCAAAGTAGCTGATCAAGATGTGGAGCATCCCAATTTCCATATACTCAGCTATCTAATGCTGTATATGTCGGCCTGCATTAATCCCATTATTTATGTGATTATGAACAAACAGTATCGCAAGGCGTACAAAACAGTTATAATGTGTCAACCGGGACGTTTCCTGTCCTTCGGGAAGCATACTGGAGCAGGTGGCGGTAATAACGGCAATGGCAGTAGTGTGGCAGGTATGTGATTGTATTGTTTATTTAAGGAGCGGTGTTGGGGCAAAAAACTAAGTCACTCTCATTTGTTTTAGAGAAATGGAAAGATACCGGATTGAGCCACATGTCGCACAGCCGCACAATGGTTTCGGCAGTGGAACCCCAAAATACCAGCTTCAGCAGTTCCGCCCAAGCGCTAACAGCCATGGAATTGAGCAGCAAACCGAACGAAACGAAAGCCAAAGATACGATAGAATCAACACCACAGTCGACGTTGCCGACATTAGGGCCCACACCAGTTCCGACATCTATAGAGAACGCGGCCATACCAGAGATGAATACCGAAGAATTATTGGGGGCGGCGGCAATGACGAACGAACAAACGCACATGCCCACTCTTGCCCAGAGTCACCACAAGAATACCAACAGCAGCAACAACCAAAACAACGACCAAATCAATATTCCCACGAATGTAATAACACCAAGGACTATCAAGCGTATAGCTCTAGTGGGCGGGGATATAATTTTAGAAGAGGAAGAGGAGGAGGAGGAGGAAGAAGAGGAGACGAAAACGAATCAAAAGATACAGTCACAAGCGGAATTAAAAGAGAAGAGAGAACAAATACCAACGACCACACCATCTCCCCCAGCGATTTTGAACCAACGGCCGACACCAGTGTACGTGAATGCGAGTGTACTGCACCAGAAGAAAAACCCATCCTACGGCCAGAATATCAACGTCATTCCCGATAATAAAAATTCCACAAAACTATTAACCAAACCGAAACTTTAAAAGACTACTTACAATGCTTTAATTACAAACATACCTAAAAATATATTTCTATTTAATACAAAATTGATATACATACATAAATGTATTATGATATAAGTAAGTAAATACAAGTAAATATGTGTGTATGTATGTATTTAGTTTATCAAACATTCCATTTACAAACATAATATGTAGTCTTAGTAGTTAGTTAAACCTTAACATATCGTATTGGTTATCGGTTTTAGCACACGTGCCGTAATTAAGGAGTCAATATTAAACAATTTTACACATTCCAAGCAATCAAAAAAATAATTTTTATACAAACAAATAATTAATTAGTTTTTAATCTAAATTTATAGTGTATACATATAAGTTTTTTATTTATTTTTTATATAATAATATAAATATACAACATTAAATTTTAAATCGAATCGTGCCTATATTTTTACAACATCAGCATTACAATATTGATTTTTATCTAAAATAAACGATAAAGAAGCTTTGTTTAAAATAGAATTCTTTTATTTTTATTTTAACTTAACCTTGAAAGTTTCTGGCTATCCATCCATTGTTATATCGCCAATAGGGAATAGTAAATCGATTTCGTTTTCAGTTTTATTATCCCCCTTTGTTAAATAAGGTATAAGTTTGCAAATCAATCTTTAATCGATTTCAAAAATAGAAATAAAACAAGTCGTTCGAAAAATCTTAAATCGATTTTGGAATCAAATTACAATTCCCTAATCGCCATGATCACACAATTTTGGAGCCTCATCCACAACTTATCAGTCGACCTAAGCCACTCGAATTAATTTTGGTATCCACCAGTAGTGCGATTAACGGGCCTTTTTGACCACAAAAAAGATTTCTCAGGAACGGGACGGGCGATTTTTTGCACGATTCGCTCTTTTTGTCCGGAAAACTATTAACTTTCAGAATATATACAGTTTATACCGTGCAAAAGCCTGTGTTTCATGGGATAAATCAGCAAAGCTTTTTACTGACCATTTTGGATGAACCCAAATATCTCGGGAACAGACTGAACGATTTTTTGCACGCATCGCTTATTGTGTTCCTAAAAGTGTATTTTTTAATTTGTGCTAACTATTTTTTGTATTTTTATTAAAAATATTAGTTATTTTTACTTCCCCTTTTTAAATTCCTAAATTCGACGCTAACTTTTTGTTCTTATTCTGTAAATCACCATAATTTGGGTATTTTTTCCCGGTTTTTAAATTCCCAAATTCGACGCTATCTTGGCTCACGTAATTTATTTGCACCAGTTTTTTTGGTTTGGTTTAAAGGCCCTGTTAGACGACCGTATATGTAGAAATGTAAATGTTATGTAAACAGCTGCAAAACATAAAAATATTACACAAAATACCATAATCATGTAATTCATGGAAAAATATCCGGATTTAGCTAAAGGCTTCACGAAGCACTACAAACCAACAGTGAATACCCTGTGGGAAGAACTGGCTGATTCACTGAATAGTGCCGGGCCACCACAATTTGACTTGAATGGGTGGAAAAAGGTAAACAAAATTGTTTCCACAGAACAAATTGTATTGTTATATGTAAAGTATTTTTATTCGTACAGAAATGGACTGAGTGGAAGAGTGAGGTAAAAAAAAACTAGCTCAAAATAGATCTGTTCCACATGCATAACGAAACAGTCCGAACTTGCACAAAGTTACCCAAAAGCGTTCCACATAACCATTTTTGTGCAATAAAGAGAGTAATTGAGAAAGTAATTTTTTTCATTTCCTGTACAAATTTGCACGAACTTTTTCTTTGGGTAAGTTCGGACAGGAAAAAACAATCAGCTGTTTTTGTTTACATATGAAACTGATAAATAATTCAGGAAATTTACAAGCAAAAGGAAAAGTTTAGTTTTAATTAAAAAACATATTAAAAAGCAAAATGTAAGGTTTTTGTGAAAAACGAAAGTGGTTAAAACGTTATTGCATACATATTTCCCTTTAATAAAAAAAAAAACAACATATAAAAAATTACAATGATGCAAATGTTTTATTTTTTTATAATGTTATGACTTTTAAGCGTCTTAAATCACTTAAATTGATCTGAAAAGTAAGCAGCATTAGTATTTGAAGATGTTCAAAAATGGTTTTTTGCGTTCCAGCAATTATGGGTAGTTTCGGCAAATTTAGAGAGTAATTTTCATTTTACTCTTATTAGTCCGAACTTGCCCGAGATCTTGTGGAACACACCTAATAAGACAGAGTCTAGGGCAACTGGCGGTGGACCGTTTGCAAAGCATCTCCTGACGACAACAGAAGAGACCATAGTACGGCTATGTGGCATTTCGCAGTTGGTGGAAGGTGTTTGCGGCGTAGCAGTTGGTCTCAACGAAGATGTAGATGCTGCATGTGAGAAAGAAGTGCCCTCTACATCTTCAAAACGATCATTGTCTCTCGTTGTACCAACCAGTACTGCAAAAAGATATAAACCTGAAAATACCGGGGAGAGTCTAAAAAAATTTCTGGATGAAGACGATAAAAGAAAGAAAGAAATGAACGATAAGCTTGATGAATTAATTCACACTGAAAAAGAAAACGCAAGCAGCCTAAGACGCATTTATAGGACAATTGAAAAAGGCAATGAATCTCTTGCAAATGCTGTCATTGATTTGAAAAAGGAATTTGCCCACGTAAGTACAGCAGTTTTGAAATCCTTGCAAGAAAAAAATGAATTGAAGAAGAGACAATTGGATCTGGAACTGCAAAAGTTTGAGTATCAAAAAAATCTAGGAAGTGATTTTTAAATGAAATAGTGTACCTGATGCAAGAACATTATTTACGTGCCTTTATTTATTTGCTTTAAACATACATACATATGTATGTTATGTACCTTTTTATTTTTGTGATATACTTACAGGCAATTCACATGGAGGCTTTACGACGTCGCTTTGAGAGGGGCACACAAAACGACTCGTTTTGTGTTTTCATGTCGTTTTTTATATTTCTCTTTTAACTTTTTCTTTTTACGTTTTATTCTTTTTCTTAGGGTGTGTGTGAAACGGTAGCAAAGTACTCATGGAAGTAAAATTTTGACACTATTGAGGTGAATAAAATTTCACTAGCCCTGGGGGCTAGTATAAATTTTGACATTAGTGTAGAAATTTTTGGCAACCACAAAATTATTTTTTTCATCAAATTTGTTTAAACTAAATAAAAAATAATATGGAAGTAGGACCAGCGGCAAAAAAATTAAAAAGAATTTTACAACATGTAAGTATGTACACATGTATAAGCTTTCTTTCCCGCACTTTTTGTAAAAATTGTTAATATATCAGAACGAATTCATCAAATAGTTGGGACTATCTCAATTCCAACAGAATTGAAATGATTATTGGTAAAAACTTGATTAATTTATTTATTTTCACAAAACTACTAGTAGTTGTTTTTTTCTTTATGTCAAAATTTTACGTTGTCAAAAATGTTATAATTTCACACAGCACAAATATGAAAATTTTCTACCACAATCAAATTTTATTTCACCATAGAACTTTGCTACCGTTTCACACACACCCTTACTTTGAATTGTGTGGTGGAAAATACAGTGAGTCCTCGATTATCGATAACAGACGGGACCAGCAGCATTCTTGATTATTAATTTTTTTTTTGTGTGTTTTATATTTTATATAAATATGTAATGTATTACTATGAAAACATGGAGAAAAAAGTGATTGGCAGAATATGCTTCCAGTACGTTGGGAAATTCTCTTTCTTCGTTTATTTAAATTTGTTTTGATTGTTCTAAATTAAAGGAAAAATATAATATGTTTATAATTTCGGATAACAGAGGTGATTTAAATCAATGCAAAAAAAAATTATATTTTCCAGTTAATTGATGCTGCCGGTTAATCGAATGACGGATAATCAAGGTCATACTGTAAATAAAAAAAAGACATGCAACCAAAAATCATCGTATGAACGCAAAGAGATTTTGGAAGCTGCTTTAAAAGGGAATCAAGATAAAACGACGTCGTAAAAGCCCTCATGTGAATTGAGTGTAACATACATACAGACTGAATTTACTAAACTTTGTTTTTGTTATGATAAATGATGTTTTTTTATGTAAAGCTTTTTATTTTTGTTACAAACTGTTGGATATTTCATCCCTGATTCGCAGAGCTTCACTATGTTGTGACGTTAATGGCGGCAATGGAACGTTCTCCTCTATGTCGTTAGATGGTAAACGTATGTTGTCATTTTCGTTGTGTTCCAGTTTGTAGTTTCTGCAGATATTATGCAAAGCACAACAGACATTTAAGTGTTATATTGAAGCTGAGAAAAATTCAGAAAATATTAGTGTAAGTGGAGATATAAAAAAGCAAGCTGAAAAGTTTTGTACAGAGTGGGCTGTTCGAAACTGCAGGCCCTCTAGAATCGTGAATGATGAAGGTTTCAAAAAAGTCTGCCAATTTTGTATATCTGTTGGAGCAAAATATGGAAAAAATGTAAATATGGATCATTTAATAACCCATAACTCAACAATATCAAGAAATGTTGCAAAAATATATATATATATGAAGTGCAATGGTTTCGTAATAACAGCGGACTTATGGACTGATAATTTTTTGCGCAAAACATATTTAGGAGTAACAATACACTCAATACTACAGGGAAAGCTCATCAACATTGTCGTTGGTCTAAAATCAATGAATGGTGATAAATGTACAGGTATATTTAAATGTGTCAAATCGTTTTATTAGTTTGCCTATTGTAAAATTTTATAAGTGCAATTTTATACACATATTTAAGATTTCAAGCATGTATATTCTTTGCGTAGTTGTCTCTTATTTGAATTTTCGTAGCCGGGTGTTATTTGAATATTAAAAGCTGTTGAATTTTGAATTGTAGTTGTTGATAAGTTGTAGTTGTTGATACTGTGATTGTTGTAGTTAGAGTTGCGATTAAGAGGTCTGATAGTTTTGATTATATATAAGCTGATTTTTATTCACCATAATTTTAGCTGATAACATAATAGTTAAGACTCAAAAAGTGCTTAATGAATTTGATTGCCAACTGGACGTTAACTCTACCATCGTCACTGACAGGTAAAAATATGGTAGCTGCATTTCGCGACTACTGTCGCATTAACTGCATTAACCACTTGTTGAACAACGTTGTTCAGAAATCTGTTGAAAGTGTTACGATAGAAGCAGATCTGTACAAAGCTTGTAGCAAGCTGGTCAATTATTTTAAAAAGTCAGGACTTAATGCACAGCTGACAGTATGCTTACAGAGCTTTTGTCCAACACGCTGGAATACAGTATATTATATGTTTGCATCTGTGGGTAAAAATTGGGAGAAAATTGTTTGTCTTTTACAACAAAATCATCAGATAAATAGAATCGATAGTATTAACCACAGTTATATAATTGCGATCGCTTCTATCTTAACCCCCTTTCAGACTCGGCAAGTTACTTGCGCAAGTAACTTGCGCAACTCTTGGTTTGTTGATGTGAAAGGCAAAGTCGGGTGAAGGGAAAAACATTTAAGTACAGACTTTGTTACTTGCGCAAGTAACTTGCCGAGTCTGAAAGGGGGTTTAGAACCATTCGAGAAAGCTTCTAAAATGTTAGAAGGCTCCGAATACCCCACACTTCATTATGTTTTAATATACGTTCTGCAGTTACGTAAAAAATGCGTCGTGAATGAATCCGACTTGGATCTAATTAAGGATTTAAAGCTTAAAATACTAGAAAATTTTGAATCAATAGTCTTGCAGAATCTGTCAATGTTGCATAAAGTGGCTTTGTTTCTTTTCCCGCCAGCAAACAAACTTATACAATTTACCAATGATGAGAGGCGTAGCAAAAAACTTGAATGTACTAAATTAATGGAAGAAGCACACCAACCCCCGCAATATGCTCCAAGTGATCAAAACGTATTATCAGTGGAAAATTTGGATCTCCTAGGTGATTTTTTGCAACGTTACCATACTGAACATACCGGCGATTTGATTCAGCAGGAAATCGCTGGTTACGAAAACACAAACGTTTGTATGGTTGATGATTTCAATGTATTACAATGGTGGGAGTCGCGAAAGATGCAGTTCCCGAATTTATATAAACTCAGCTGTAAAATACTTTGCATTCCAGCAAGTAGCGCACCATCAGAAAGAATATTTTCCAGTAGCAGACAAGCTCTTTCTGAAATCAGAAGTGTAGTCGGAAAAAATCCAGAAAAAGTACACCAACTTATATTTGTGCATGGCAACGTCAATCTTTGTGATCTTTCCCATTAAATAAATGAACTAGAATATTAATGAGTCGATAACGGATAAAAAGCGTACTTAAGAGCCTGAGTTTATGGGTGAGAGAAGAGAAATGAAAAGCATGTTCTCTTCCCCTCTCACCAATAAACTCAGACTTTCTGAAAGAAAACTTTCATAGTGTGATCCTAGACTTAGATCAGTTTGTTACATGAATAAAAAAGAAAAATGTCAGAGTACACGCATCGTTTTAGTAAATAAATTGAAAACCCCCGTTAATTTGTATTTATTTTATTATAACCCCGTTAAATCGAAACCCCGCTAAATCGAAAACCTATCAAATTGATAGATCCATATTTATTTGGACACAGTAGCTATGTATTTTTTTCCAACTATGACCACGAGGGCATATTACATGTACTTTTTTGATCGAATATTAAAAAAAAAATTAGTTAAACAGCAATTGTGACACACATGCACAATAACATGTGACCTGAACAGTTGACAAGTCAGATGTAAAAACCATGTCGTGTACATGTATCTTAAGCGAAAGCTATAAATACATATGTATATAAATGTAATGAGTGGTTGTTTCACTCTTTCTTATTAGCACAACATACAAATCAATATTTACATGCATACATAAAAACCAATATATTCTGCCTCGTGTCACTTCCCTGCAAATAATATTGGACCACCTGATCCATTTTGATAAAGTGGACTACTCCATGGACTGGGCCGATGTAATGCAAGCATGGACCATGTCATTGTTAAAAAGTGTTTGTAATGAAACGATATGTCTTCGTTTTTTAACGACGTGCTTTCGTTTTTAAACGACTTCAAAACCAATCCTCTTGAGTATACCATGGACTAGTTTTAAAACTACTCCTCTGTAGTCCAAAGCTGGGTTATATGGTCCTGCTCTAGGACATCGAAATGTTAAATATACCATGTTTTTCCATACGTTTGGGTTACTTTTGGACTAGTCATAGTCCCCTGTGGGCTACTCTTTACACGCGTGTTTGAACTGGTCCCATTATTTGCAGGGTTATCTATGATATGTGCGTGTGACAGCGACAAGTGCATGTGCATGGTAACTGCGGTTTTTTACTTTGAACAATGAATGAACGAGGAACGAGAAAACTTCTACGTCGTTATACATACGTAACATGCAGTCTACAACTGACATGAAATGCTTAACATTAACACTAATATGATGTTAGTGTTAGGTATAGACTCATCATGTTATAGGTTTTCTCATGTTTTAACACTGTTGTTAATGCAAATATTTTAACAACGCTTTTATAACATCATGTTATAACAGCAAATCATGTCAGTTGTAGACGTGGAGTAATACACATTAGAGTTGTGTCGTTCCGGAACGACCTAGTTCTATTCAACGATTCCATAAAAGGAACGGTGCGGACTTTTTCAATAGTTCCTTTTTTGTCGTTCCTCCAATTACAATCAGTTGGATGGTCACATGCAAGATATATTTACATAAGGCAAACTCGTTGCTACAACAAGTCCAATAAGACAAAAACAACAGGCCAAATTGTTTTTGTATTTTGAACCGAGGCGTCAAAAAAAAGCACCACTTTGCCTTCATAATAAAAACACAAGTTGAAAAAAAAACAACAAGTAGCCATAAACAAGCATAAACCACTTTTGACGTTTGGGTTCTAACTGGGGTAAACAGCTGACAAACATATGGACCAACGAATCTACCAATACCTTGGTCACATGTATTTTTTAGGTTCATTTTTTGTGTATTGATTAATGTTGCCGACTTTTGTGTATTTTTGTCGTGACATATAAAAAATTTCTAATTAAATAATTTGCTAATGTGATCCAAAGCAATATATTTCAGCAATATACCACTTATTATTGTTTGTTATTATTTTTTACAAACATTTTAAAAAATACATATGTATGTATGTAATTCTTATGTAGGTAGTTGTTACGCCACAAGATAAAAACAAACAATAACAAATTTTTGATTATTGACGTTTTAATGAACAACAAAGAAGTTTTCTCGTTCCTCGTTCATTCATTGTTCAAAGTAAAAAACCGGAACTATGAACGAAAGGATCGACCTAGTTCCTTTGATTTTTCGGATCGGTCGGAAGGAAAGAGTACTTAAAATTATACTTTTGTCATTCTCTGCTATATACATAGAGGAAATAACACGAAAAATGTGTTTTGTGTGCATGTATGTATGTGTGGAAAAAAACCAAAAACGTAATAAAAAATATTCATGTATAAAGCAGCCCATACACGATTCAATTCAATTGTCAACTGAGTCGGTTGTTGTCCAAATCAAAGCGTGTATGGCTTTGTCAATTAATTAGTTTGACGGTTGTCGAGTTGGTTGAAGAAAAATCAAAAGATTTTGATTTTTTCAAGTATTACACAAATCCCTACTCTTTTGCTAGTAGAAACTGTGCAATCTTTTTAAAGACCTTTCATATCAAATTGTTTTAAAATTTTATCATTTTGATCCATTAAATTCATGTTAAGCTGATTTTTCCGCCAACGCCATATTGCAATTTCGATTTTGAATATTTTTTGCAATCGAAAAGAGGTACAATAACTTTTGAAATAGAAAAACAAATAGGAATTACATGCCGAGATTTTATAGCTCAATTAATATGTCAACTTAGATAACGATTGCCAAATAATTTTAATAACTAATTAAATACTAACTTTTTTGTGTAGAAAACAGTTTAAAATCTAATTAATGCAAATTAAGCGAACATTTTAAAGAAGAAATTATTGATTTCACTGATAGATATATATAGAGATAGATATTTTCAGGATAGATATTAAAACACATTTATTTTTAAAATCGTTTTATATACAAAATTCTCTTCTTCACTAAAAACTTATGTAAGTGGAACTTAAGTCACCGATGTGGTACACTTAATTTCAACTTAAGTGCCGGTTCACACACGACAAGTTTGACTCGTCAAGTCTTGAATTTTTAGGAGAGAGGGGAAACGAAATGGCATTCTCTTTTCCTTTCTCTCCTAAAAACTCAAGACTTGACGAGTCAAACTTGACGTGTGTGAACCGGCACTAAGTTTCCATTGTAATATTTTAGCAGGTGGCCTCAACATCACAACAATAAAACAACAACAGGCAAAGAATTAACAGTCAGCTGTTTTTTCAGACCATCTTGTAAATAATTACACTTGTTTATATTTTTTTTTGTAGTTAGTAGTGCTACCTTACTTTTATCATAATTTGAAATAAAACTAAAAAAACCAATCTGTTTTTATCTACGATTTAAGTTTGTTATGAAAATTAACTTAATATAGATTTAAATACAATCCTGAAAATGGGGCATAAGTGAATTAGTTAGATCTTATTTAAAAATGCGATAAGAACATAAATTATAATGATATTTCGATCGTTTCTTCAGAAGCTGAGGAAGAATTTTCAATTGATGCATATTTAATTTTAACTGTACATGTAACATAAATTTTATTGAAATAGTAAATAATAACCATTTTTGGGTCAAGTTCCCTTGACATTTTGTTGTGGTATGGTACCTTTTTTTTGAAAACTTTCTTTTATAGTGTTAAGACTTTTTATGTTTAATAAAATATTATTGTCATTTTTATACCCTTCACCGAAGGTAAAAGGGTACATATAAGTTTGTCATTCCGTTTGTAATTTCTACAATATTGATCCTACACCCTATAAAGTATATATATTCTGGGTCCTTATGAAAAGCGAAGTTGATTTAACGATGTCATACACCCTATAAAGTATATATATTCTGGGTCCTTTTGAAAAGCGAAGTTGATTTAACGATGTCCGTCTGTCTGTTGAAATGGGTTTTCCGAAGACCCCATATATGATGGGGGCCAGGTTATTATACATTTATGTCACATATGGTTCGGAATTGTTTGCTATTGAAATTCAAAAAGATCGGTCCACAAATATGATATGAGCAAAAAACCACGAATACCTCTAATTTTCCCCAAAAATCCCTTGTGGTTGTGGTATTTTTATTACTTTTTGCTGTATATCTGGGGAACGGCAAGAGCCAAAGTTTCCAAATTAGGTGCATACATTTAGGTTGTCAATACACACCATCCTACAAAATGTGGGCGAGATTGGAGAAGTGGGCGCGGCACCCCCCGTACAAAAAAAAATTAAAATTTTATAAAAACCTACATTTTAGGGCTGCCATATGTCCTATGGATATGACTGATATACCAAAATATCGGAACAAAATATAGAACATATTTTTTAAAAAACTCGGAAAAATCGGGTCAGATACGAAAAAGTTATGGTAAAAATAAAAATTTTTTTTAAAATACCCATTTTCGGGAACCAAAGATCTTTCCGAGTCCAAGTTTTATAACCCAAGTAAATGGTAAATTTCTTCTTAAACACGTCGGTATATTAATCTTTCAAATCGGTTAAAAAATGACTGAGTTACAACCAAAATACTGAAATCCCAAAATTACTTGGATTGTATGGCCAACATCATGGCGCACATGGATGCTAAGACGAATGTTTAGGCAACGATGGCAGCACATGGACGAAACATGAACATGAACAGTCTACAAGAGTAGAATTCATGTGCGACATGCTGTTCTTACCAAGTTGATGGATAGTGGAGACGGGTAGTTACGTTTCCTTGCTTTTTATGTTTTTTTTTTATTGCAAAAATATATGAAGTAAAATTTAATTTTTTTTTTTCAAAATCCTGGTGAATTTTTTCCATTGTCCAGTTATTCAAATCTTCCCGGTAAAAAATGTGCCCCAAAAGGAGCAGGTTTAATGCTTTCAACCTGCTGATGGGATGCCTGATTTTTGTATGGAGTGTTCCCGGTTTGGAGGACTATTTTCTGCTGATAATAAGCGCTTTTTTAACATGCAAACAAAGCACTCCTTAAGCGCTTTTTTAAGGGATAACTATATTAACATATTCATTGACATATTGCTTTTATTTGATTAAATGCATTGTTTATATATTTTTATTTTTTTCGCTTTAAAACCTCATCGTTGTCAGCACTAAAATAGCAGCTTTTTGTATATTTTATTTTACTGGGTTGGTTTCTGACAAGTCTACTCATAGGCTAGGTTACTGAAATTTAATAAATAAATAAAAGGGCATGTCAACTTATAATATATGTGAATCTAAAAAGGGCAAAAATATAAGCGATTCTTTTACTACTATACTTGTATCTTAATTAAATAAGACTTTTCAAATAAAACTCAAAAAACCAATCTGTATTTAAATACGATTTAAGTTTTTATGAAAATTAACTTGATATAGATTTAAATACAATCCTGAAAATTAGGCATAAGTAATATAATATAAATAACCAAAATTGAGAAAGAACAAAGAACACTATCTTTATTTACCCCATGTACGACACTTGAGTTAAATCTTTCTTCGTTTTCCGTAAAAATTTGTCCATATACCTAAGTACCAATTTTGCAGCATGTCTCTTGCTTAGTTATCTAATATATGTAATACATATGTACTTGTTATCGTGCAGATTTCGCTCTTTTTATATATTTTTTTGATTAAATGTGGATGTTTTATTATAAACAATTTAAATTTATTTTCTGTCTACCTATATTCTGAAGTTTTTTTTAAAAAACTATAAATGAAAGAAAATTAAAAATTACTTTGAGTATTTTCTTCTAGATGACAATTTTGTGATATTTCTAAACTATTACATTAGGTGATATTTTCCAAATGTTTGCAGGGTAATATTTTAATTTTCAAAGCTGTTTTAGAAAATTACAATATTTTATGATTTCCTTTAAAAACAAAAACTTTAAATAAAATGAAACTAATTGACAGCACTTTCGTTAAGTGTTGATTACATTTATGTATGTATTGGATAGATCTTCCCAGCGGTAAAAAGAATGAGTAAAGAGGCCTAATACAAGGCCTTATTTAGCAAACACAAGCCCTCCTCACCGCATTACATTCCAATTTATTTTGTTACACAGGTTCTTATTGAAAGCAAGCTCTTCCATGCTCCCTTTAATAAAAAAGGTCACTAAAAAATAAAACTGAAAAACTTCCTTTCTTACTTCTTTAAGAAGGGAGTAGCGAACGTGTACTGTATATTTTATAAGGTATTTCAAAAAGAAATGTTAACCTTATAGAAGGCATACTGCACAGAAAGATATAAAAATTGATTTCAATTAAAAAATTTGTGATATAAATAAAAAAATTAAATAAATGTAAAGTTTAATTTACTTGATTAAATTTTTATTTTTGATTAATGCTTTAATTGCTAAAAATTTTGGAGAATTTTATCAGCATTCTGAAGGCACGATATCATACGAAGCGAAACATTTATATATGAGTATAGACGCCTTCAAAAAGGCCTGCCACTTGCAGTCCTTTCAATAGTTACCGCTGGGTTAGTATGCATATATATACAAATACAAACATAATTACATACATACATACATACATATTGTATGTAAATAGTAAATATATAATCTCAAAATATCTTTATTCAGCACAATTTTTAAAAACTATTCAATTAAGAACCAATCACTGTGTAGAGTGCAAGTACAACTCCCAAAACAACTACTACAATTTGAGAGTGAATATTCTTTTACACAAACTAAAACAAAGAAGTGTAAGTTTATTTTAAATTTTTAAGATTATATTCATATGTATACATATTTTTTAATATTGTATATTTTAGTATTTCAGCAACAAATTATGGAAGATGTTAATTTAAAAAGACCAAATGACCAGCTTAAAAATGCCGATATCCACATTATTTCTTATATTCTAATGCTGGAAACAAAACTGCGAGACAGTATTTCATCGGAAAATTTCAACAAAGAAAATGAAACAAAGAATCGGAATCTGCAGGAGGAATTGTTTTTATTGAAATTGCAAAAAAATAAAAGTTCTCAGAATGAAAAACTCCATAAAAAAGAAATTCAACGTCTAGAGGCCAAGAATTTAGAACTTATTTCTGAAAATAAACAACTTAAACAGGAAATAGTTGTACTCCAGCAAAAAATGCAGCAAAATGAAAGTATTAGGAATGACATTGAAAGGCATTCTCCATCTTCTTCCAACACAAATCAAAACCAACGACAGCAAATAAACAGTTTTCCTGATAACGATAATGCCGATGCAAACAGTGTTCTGGTAAAAGGTTTATCTGAATTGCAACTTAATGCAATTCCAAAAATTAATATCATTAATTTGGGTCGTCATATGAAAATTAAAATAACCGATAAAGACATTGTAAAAGTTTACACTATGGAAAGAAAATTTTATAAACGCCACAATTTAAAACCCGACAAAACCATATTGATTGTACAATTTCGAACGCCTGAGTTAAAAATTGAATTTCTAAAAAATAAGGAAAAACTAAGACTTTACTCGAACTTGAACGACATAGAAATCATCGATTATGTCAGTGATGAAGTTTACAATTTGTATCAATATGCGAAAACTTTAAAATCCCATGGCTACGAATTAATCTATTGGAGAAACAATTCGGTATATGCCAAGAAAACCCGATCGACCTTTTGCGAACCAATATTAATAAGATCACAAAACGATGTAGATACTTTAAAATTTGGAAAAAGCAAATAAATGTGTATATCTATACTTTTCTGCTTTTTATTATTATTATTTTTATTTATTTTATGCAAAAAAGACTTACGGTAACTTTAAAGTTTACGTTAGTAAACCGATAACTTACCGATAGCTAAAGGTAGGATTTGATCGACCGTATAAAATGTGTTACATTATTACAACCCTAAAAGGAATTAATAAAGCTTAAAAAAACAATATATTTTTACTAACACACTTCGTCAGGTAATTATTGTTTTAGCCAATATGCCATTATTGAAAAAATTAGTTAGAAATTAATTATACCTATGTATGTATATGGCATCAATACTCTCTTCCATATACCACAACCCATTTTTGAAATCTCGTATAGAATCTGAGATATTAAGCATCGACTTTGCTCTACATCCATACTTTTTAGGCTCATTAAACATTGTTTTGCTGTATATGACAATTTTTTGCACATGGAGCAAATATTGCATACAAACATAAAACAAAATGTTGAATATTGATAAGCAGCTGTGATTTCTTTTAGTTCTTAGTTTTCTTTTAATGGTATGTACATATGTACATATAAGCGAAAGGACGTATGCAAGTTTGTGTGAAAATTTAACACGGATTTATCAGAATTGGCGCCCTATGCTCCAATGGGAGTTAGAGGAACACATATATATATATATCAGAATTGTTGACGGAAAAATTCAAGAAAGTTTAATATTCGGGCCTGTTCTAAAAATCACGTGATTTCAAATCACGTGTTATTGAAAGCACACGTGTGCTTTTGTGGTGTTCTGAAAGTCATACCGTTTTTGTGTTTCTCGGTGTGCTTTTGAAAATTGAAGATCACACAAAAACGGGACACTAAAATATCACACGTGCGATTTTAGTAGGCACTCTCGATTTGAAATCACGTGATTTGAGTTAAAGTGATTTGCAGAACAGGCGTGATTATACCAAAGTTAATTGTTTTTGTGTTTTACTATTGTATACATATATGTATGTAAGTACGAATAGGATTTCCAAAACCTTTTTGTGTTGTTTATAATAAATGAAAATATTTTGAAGTAAGAAATCATTTAGTACAATTAAGGTCAAAAAAGGACAATTTTCAAAGGTTGTTGGTACAATTTTAAAATTCTCAATGCCATCCCAGGTTTATATAAACATATAAAATTTATATATAATAGCTCTGTTTCTTTACTCTACTTTGGGATCCCTCGGGATCCCAATTTGCACGAAAAGCGTTCCCGTACTTTTAATTTGTGTAAATGAGAGCGGATTTGAGAGAATAAAATTCTTCTTCTTCTTGCACGAAACAGCCCAGAATTTTTCTTCGTGCAAATTGTGTAAATTGTCAAACAGCTGTAAAACATAAACAAAACCAAACAAAAATAATACCATGTTCACACGGACAGCAATATTCGTGTTTCGCTCTCTTATTCCTGTTTCGCGCCCCAAACATGATTGAAACGACTTGTTTTCCCATACAAAATTTTGAGAGCGAAACAGGTCGTTTCATTTTGAAACAGGCTGCGAAACAGGAAAAATGTACTATCATCTCCAATTTTGATAACAGTTATCGTTAGTTTATCTGAAATAGCTCTCAAAAAATAGCAAAACAAAGAAAAAAACAAAATAAAAATTGATTTTTAATAAAATAAAGTGATAATTATAATAAAATAATTAAAATAAAAGTATTAAATAATATCGTCCCCTCAATATAACAATAGCGTATGTGCCTCATACGCTATTATTTTTTTATTGCATATTTAGAATTTCCATCATTGATTTTATGACTGGTCAAAATTTCGTCAAATTCTACTTCCAAAAAGTGGGTCAAAATTTCGTTGGAAAAAATAGTGTATAATTTCTTGTTCAAAATTTTCCTTCAATAAGTGTGTAAGCTCATATGCGCTATTTCACTTGAAATTGCCACTCCAAAGTTGTTAAAAGAATAATAGTGTATACACATTATACTCCATTTTAGCCTGTAGAAAAAAAATACAATTTATGAAAACTTAAACTCATAAAGTAGCTTATAATTATATACACTATTGTTTGAGAAATAGTTTCATTCCGACCATCGAAAGCTGCATGACCTCCAAAATTTGTGCCAGAAGGATGTTATTTCTCGTGGCTCGCAGTCATTTTTCTTTAACTTACAAGGTGGAAAGAAGCGAAATTGTTTAGATTAGCCAGATGTAGCAGAGGAAGAGATAGAAGACGAATGAACTTCTAGTTATTTTTGATTAACGCTATGTATACCTTAATTTGTCATAATTTTTTGTTAAAATTAACCCAAATTGGAATGTAATGAATATGTGGCATTGAATCTATGAATTTATCACTGTTTTATAATTTTACAAATTGATATTTTTGAGATCAAATATTTTAATAAAAATATCGTAAAATTATTGAATAAAACAGCGTATACCATACAAAATAAAATAGTGTATCAGATACATCATACGAATTCCTCATACGAATAAAATAGCCTATATGGAGGACTTGCACTTTGAATGACATAATTATGGTCTTAAAGGATGCGTAGAATAAAAAAAATTGGTCAATTTAAAGACAAGAAACTGTATTATGTATTCGTCGAAAAATCCAATATGAAGAATTTTTATTTACCGCGATATTGAGGTTTTAATAGACATCGGATTTGACAAAAACTTTAAACACGATTTTCTCAAAACACCAAAAAAATTATACGCTATTGTTATATTGAGGGGACGATATATTCTTAAGTTTTATTTACTTTTTTTATCTATTTAGAAAAAAAATCACACTAAAAACACACAAAAAATGTCAAAATGAAACAGGAATAAATCGTATGAACAGCATGTTTGGCAATCTAGTTTCAGAGAGCGAAACCAGTGGTTTCTATCGTCGTATGAACA
The DNA here is from genome assembly GCA_949318255.1 of Pollenia labialis. Taxonomy (NCBI): domain Eukaryota; kingdom Metazoa; phylum Arthropoda; class Insecta; order Diptera; family Polleniidae; genus Pollenia; species Pollenia labialis. Next base: position 23,493,631 of record OX439142.1, on the reverse strand, counting down.
TAGCATAAGGGAAAAAGTTCATAATCCAAATTCTTGAAAAAGTGTTGTGGAATAAAACAATGTACTTAAATAAAAAGTTTTGTACTGAAGTATTAGGGAAACATAATGTTAGTTATTGTAAAAGTGTTTGTTTTGTTTTATTTTTAGTAAAAGTAGTTTAATTCTAGAGCCAATATAAAATTTTTCAAAAGTGGCGCAATTTTTGTTGGCGTTGTAAAGACTGTCAAAACCACAGAATTTTTATTTCGTGCTTAAAATTTTGTTTTTTCTGTTCCCGTACTTTCGTGTAATGTTGTCTTTTTATGAGAGAAATTTGTGCTTGCTCTCATTTGCACGAACTTTACCCAAAAAGTAAAGAAACAGAGCAAGGCGAATTCAAACAGGTAAACTCATCTCTACAACTACAAAAAGCCCCATGTCAAGGCGAATTCAAACAGGTAAACTCATCTCGTCAGCCGTTCATCAGCTGTTTCCACGGCGAATTAAAAAATATGGATAAACGTCAAAATATGATTTTGTTTTGAGAAGAAGTTGAATGAAAAGTGTTAAAAATATTATTTTTATAATAAAAATATTTTAAAACTGCGAATGATTGAAGTGAATTTATTAATTTCTTTTATAAAAAAGTGATAATTTTAATTTTCAATAAAAAAATTTTGACAACCAACCAGAAAATTGTATAAACAAAATACATGGGGCTTTTTGTAGTTGTAGAGATGAGTTTACCTGTTTGAATTCGCCTTGGCCCCATGTATTTTGTTTATACAATTTTCTGGTTGGTTGTCAAAATTTTTTTATTGAAAATTAAAATTATCACTTTTTTATAAAAGAAATTAATAAATTCACTTCAATCATTCGCAGTTTTAAAATATTTTTATTATAAAAATAATATTTTTAACACTTTTCATTCAACTTCTTCTCAAAACAAAATCATATTTTGACGTTTATCCATATTTTTTAATTCGCCGTGGAAACAGCTGATGAACGGCTGACGAGATGAGTTTACCTGTTTGAATTCGCCTTGAAACAGAGCTAATAAATAAATCTTGCCTATAATTGGGAGTCCCCTGAAAACACTTTGTACTTAAATAAACCAAGGCGAATTTAAAAAGGTAAGTGCAACTCTACAATTACAACAAGGACCATGCAGCGTTACCGTGAACATTTTTCAAAAAGGGGCACCAAAAAGGGATTTAAAAAAAAGGGGAATTCTGAAAAACAAGGGGCAACTTTAAAAACAGGAAAATTTTCAAAAAAAAAAAAAAAACATGTATTTATTAAATTATGACAAAAAATAAACTTCATATTTATAAAAAAAATTCACGTTATATGCATAATACAAATTGTTTGGGAAAAAAACACACACACACACATAAAATGCAAAAAGGAAGCAAAAAACGTTATAAAATGAAAACTATAAACATCCAGAAATCATGCATTAATAAGTGGTTCATGAGATTCCTTTAAACAATTTTAAAAGAAACTCATTTCATTATATTTTGTTAGAAATAAAAATAGGTTATTACGCAATTTTGCATTTATAAAATAAACACTCTTGTAGCTATGTACGTCCCTTTGTTTTTTGTTAATAAAAGCGTAATTTTTGATCACAGGTGTGTAAAATTTTGTCAAGACATGTAGTTCAATGGCGTTTATAATAACCAATCAAAAACACGATTTTGAATTTTTTGTTAGTTACGCCTTTTTGCATTTTAGCTAACGATATATGTATATATATATACATTTAAACATATGTAGGTATATCGTGAAAATACATGTCTTGTTTGCAAGTAGACGTTTATAAACGGTTGCATAAAATTTTTATTTCAATTGTTTATCCAAATACAGTACTAATTACTTGTAAATAGAACGAGTTTCAAATAGTGTAATAACACTACTTACAAAAACAAAAAACAATTCATAATATGATTTCATGTGTATGTATATATGTAAGTATATGTATGTACATAAATATTTGGCACTTGGGTTATTTTACTTTTTAAAAAGCATATACAAAATAAATAAATAAAATAAACAAATAAACTTATTCTACCAAGGCATTTTTACACTTTTTAGTCAAGGCTCAAATAGCCGTTACTTAAATATATTTCGTACTATTTTTTTGTTCAAGATACATATATCAAAGCTGGCAGGCCTTCATTGATTGCCAGTATAAAAAAATTTCGTTCAACAAGGCACAAAAAATACAAAATGTATAAAAGGGGATTTTAAACAAAGGGGCCAAAAAAGTGGTACGGCAGTCAAAAAGGGGAAAAAATACAAATTTAGCCGCATAACGGTAACGCTGGCCCCATGTATTTTTTTTGCAATTTAATAGGCGGCTGTAAAAAATGCTGACAAGGCAAACATTTATTGAAAAACAAAATCAATTTTTTTTTGGGTTATTAGTGAAATTCACTTTAATTATTCGCAATTTTGAAATAGTTGTACATATTATGAAAATAATATTTTTTCACTTTCACAATCAAATTTTTCTCAGACATTTTTTCGGTTATTTTGGCGCAAAACACACACAAAATTATATTTTAACGTTTCCCTATTTTTTTTTTAAATCGCCGTGGAGACAGCTGATGAACGGCTGACGAATTGAGTTTACCTTTTGAAATTCTCCTTGAAATAAACCTTATGTTCAGTGTTCTCAATTAAGCCCTGCCCAAGGCCCATTGAAAAGGTCTGTGCAAGAAGACCGATGATCATTGTTTATGTTCTTTTTAGTTGTCAAAAGTTGTTTACATGTGCATTTATACGTTTATGGTATGCCACACATACACGTTTTTTCCTTTTGCTTTGTATATGTGGTAGTAAATTTTTGACAACTAAAAAGAATTGTATTTTGTTTTTGTACAAGTAAGCAGACCTGATAGATGGGCCTTGGCCCTGCCGTATTCATAAAAAATAAAATAAGTTTGAGATGTGTTTTAAGGCAAAATTTTCGTACAAATATTTCTTAATATGCATTTCAAATCCATTTTAATTTTTAATAAATACGGCAGTATGTATATTATTTTGCCCCTAACGGCAAATTTTGGAGTATGGAATAATTACTGCTTCATTGCAGCTAAACGAAAGTAGTGCAAAAGAACACAGTAAAACGAATATTTTACAATTTTAACACGTATTTCTAACCTTTATTGCGCCAAACTCAATTATGGTGCATATCTGAAAACGGTATAAGTTTCAAATTTGAGTAAAATTATTTGAAAAAACCGTGTTTACAATAAGTACTAAAAGAACGAATTTTTACCCTGTTTTGCCCTAAATATATATTATTCGTTTGCTACCTTTATGCAAAAGGAAATAGGTTTCAAGTTTACGGAAAATTATTTTGACTCAAACGTGTTTACAAAAAGAACGAATTGTTATCCTATTTTGTCCCTTTAATTGAATTTTTTACCTATAAGAATAATTAAACTTTTAAAATGTTGCAGTCTAAATGGGGTTGATCAAAATGTACCTAAAATTTCCATTTTTAACCACTTATACCCACTAAAGCGGCTCATAGAATTGTTCAATTATACGTATTGTACAATTATATCGCAAATGTGTATGTGACATTCGAAGGCGGCGCAATATATCGGCAACAATCAAAAGACTTTTGATTTTTATTGCACAACGAAAAGAAAGTGAAGTGTGTCGGCAACATTGTATAATGTTGTTTATGTTATTCCTATAGGTTATGTTCACCTTTTTATTGAATGAATGAATCCATTGTGCGACATATTGCATAAAATAGGACAAAATGGAAATAATATGGCGAATATCAAGTAAAATAATATTGCAAGTGTATGGGTCACTTAAGGCCCAACCATAATCTGCTTAAGTTGGCTTAAGCAAAGGTGCGAATACATGTTAATTATAAGAGGCAAACTACTATATTGAACTTAAGAAAACTTTTTGCTAAGTCATTTGCTTAAGCAAGGTGCGAATCTAATCGCACATTCCGTACGGAATGAAATGTTTTTTTATTTTGTTTTTGTTTTTTTAAATTAAATAAATTATTTAAATTAATTTTTGCAGTTTTTTAAGCGATGTAAGTTTAAGTTGTTAGCATCACTGATCGCATGAATTTGCCTTGAGCTACTCCATTTGCGAAGATTTTGTTGATCATATCATATCATACCACAGAATACCAATACGGGTGGAAAAGTTTGAAACAAATTTCGAGAAAAGAACATTTTAATAATATGCCAATACTAAATGTTTTGTGTCCAATTTGTACAGAAACTTTTACAAATCCTGATGATGTCTACAGTACCAATTGTGGACATGTTTTCCACTTGGCCTGTCTGAATTCCTGGCAAAGGCAGTAAGTAAAAACTTGTATGTCATACAATATGCATTAACTAAATTTTTTTTGTCAGAGGAACAAGCTGCCCTCAGTGCCGCCAATATAATCCAACAACCCATAAACTTTACCTTAGTTTTGACGAAACTGGGGAAAATTCAGAAGAACTAGAAGAACTTAAGCTTAAATTGCAAAGTTCAAATGAAAAAAATGAACAACTACAAGATCAAATTAATGATGTCGAATTTAACTTTTTGCAAATTCAGGAGCAGTTTACTATTTCTGAACAATCTAAGAAAAAATTGGAAGAGAGAATCTGTCAAATGACTGACAGCGAAGAGAACTTTTTACAGCTACAGGGACAATACACTGAAACTTCAGAGCACGTTAAAAATCTTGAATATCGCATACAACAATTAGAAATTGAGTACGAATGCAAGTCTAAAGAATTAAGATTAAAACATATGGAAAACGAATCTCTTAAAGCCAGCATTGAAGTTGGGCAAAATTCGTCCTCGAACAGTATACTTAATGAAAAAGTTAAACTGTTAGAGCAGAAATTAAAACTCATTTCATCTGAGTTTGAAAAGGAAATAACAAATAGCACACAACTGTCTATAGAAAAAATGAAACTGCAAAGTTATATTAATCATTTAAATACAGAGGAGAAAGCTAAAAAGACTGTGCCAAAGATCCATGCTCCAAATAACAAAGAAAATACTTTGCCAAAGCCCAATGCTCCAAATAACAATGAAATTTCTTTGCCAAGACGTGAACACCTTAAAACAGCAAATAAAAACAACAATCAAATTAATCGCGATACGGCAAACAGTGTCTTTATAAAAGAGGTGCCTTTGAAATTAATAACATCACCATTGGAAGATGTTATTGTTAGTCTGGCTTTTAAAATGTGTTTGTCTATCACCCAAGACGATTTAATTAAGGTAAATCTTGCTAATAACGTACAGAATAATTCTTCGAAAACTCAGCTGTGCGCTCAGTTTAAGAGCACAGACTTAAAAAATAAATTCCTTTCTAATAAAAATATTTTGAAAAACTATCCGGAAACTGCATCCATTATATTAGGTGATTATATGGACGATCAACTTTATTCTTTATTCAAGTATGCCAAAGAGAAGCTTCGAAATATTGGATTAAATATCGTTTTTTGCAAGAATGGTCAAATTTTTGCAAAAAAACATCGCAATCATCATAAGGTTATACGCATAAGTAGTATAACGGAAGTAGACAATTTATTAAACACAAATAAACCTCTTACAGAAACAAGTAATCCTGATAAATTGCCTAACGTTGATGAAAATTTGTATCAAATCTAAATATCCGTATTTATTTGTTATTTACAAAGTATAACGTTACTTTTTACTTATAATATACATACATTTTAATATTCTTTATTAAAACTTATTATTTTATATTGTTAATTCTAATTAATTAATTTTATTTGTTCTAATTTCGAAGGAGTAAAAACACAAAATTTAATTTTTTTTCTACTATGAGTAACAAAATTTACAAATCGTCGTTTAAAATCCAAAAGTACGTAACATCACTTTTTCTACCAAACCATTTTAGTTGTTGTGATACCCAACTGTTTTTTAGTTGAGTTTGCTATAAAGTTGCCAACTTAAAATGTCACGTTCGACGAGTGAAAATCTTATAAAATTAAATATTTTTTTTTAAACTACAAGTGTTTTTAACTGTTGTGCCAAATAAAAAGTTTTTATAATAAATGTAAGTGTCGATTTATTGTATGATGACGAAAAGGAAAACACTTGTCTAGATGTGCTATGTATGTACATACATGATGACAAATTCGTGATGATTCCAACCTCTTGAACTTTCCAGTGCCAAGTAAGAACGAACTTATAAAAAGAAACGAAACTTTCTTGTTCCTGATGAGTTCTTCTTCTGGTTGGGGTAGCTATTGGCAAATCTTCTGGTTGTATTATTGGTTCAACTGATTTTGCTCTTGCAATGATAAGAGCTGCGAAACAGTATCCTCAAGGCTATTTAATGGAACTTCTTGTGATAGGCCTCGCCCTGTCGCTTGAGAACTTCTTTTATTGTTGGCAAGTTTTTTTTATACTTGGCTGTAGTGTATCCAAACCTGTGCCAAGAATATTATAATTTTATTTATTTATTAGTTCAGTAGATGAATAATATTATAAGAGTCAAAGAGAAGTACTTGTCGTGGTCCGAAACTATTTAACTCCACTGAAAACTCTTCCCATAACTCCTTACATGAATTTTTCATCATATCAAACTTTGGTGTTTTCCGCGAGCAATTTCTAAGTTTCTTTTAATAAGCTGGACAAGCCGCTCAAAATTTTTAAAAATAGTGAAAAATTTATTACAAGAATTTATACATACGATTTCTCCATTTTGTGTTAGGTTTTCACCGAATTTAAAAAAATAAACAAACAGCCAATAACACAACTACTTTTTAGGAGTTGTGTGTATTTAAAATTTTTGTCGTCCAAACTTTTACAAAGTTGAAAACGGCAATACCACGAGAAAAAACAGATACACCACTGAATAGCCAACTGCCTTTTGAGTTGAGAATGTCAATGTGAATTTACCAAAGGCAACCAAACTGTTACAAAAGCGGAGAACCGCAATAGAGGCATTTATATTTTAAAGGAAATCAAGAAAATTAACATTTTAGCCGGAATGAAAAAAGAGATTGTCTATTGTACATTTTCATAGTTTATACCATCAAGGCGAAGAAACTTAAAACCCTTTTTTTTTGTTGTTTTGGAGTATAATAGTTGGTTTGTCAGGTGGGTTTTGACTCGAATTGAAAACGCAAAATTTTTTTAACCCGCATAATTCAAAAATGAATGTTCTCAAATCCGCATGATTTTGTGTATTCGAAGTTTTTGTGTAAATAAAACCTCAACCCAATTATGAATAAAAATTCCCCGGGAGTTTTTCACTTCTCCAATTTTTCTTATTTAAATTTATTTGTTAAAATGGGAAAATGGAAAAAACTCCCGCTGAATTTTTATTCATAATTGGGCTGTATACCTGTGGCAAAAACATAAAACACAGCTTTTTATCCGCTGTTCAAAAAAGTTATGTTGTGTTTTCTTAATTGTAACAAAAATTATTCTTAAAAAATAACACTGTGCGACAAATGGTAGGGGTCAGTGATCGGAAAGAGTTCAAACTACCGGGGAAAGTTATATCGGTAAAAAAGAAGTTATACGTGTCCCGGCGTTTCGCTGGGTCATAATTCACCGAAGGTAAAAAGGGTATATATAAGTAATTTTTAGGGATTCAGTATTTCGGCGAAACGCCGGGACACGTTTACTTCTTTTTTTTTTTTTACCGATATAACATTTCCCGTTGGTTTCATCCCATCCCGATTTAGACTGTCGCATACTGTAATTTGTAATATGTTTTTTATTCGACCTTTATTATTTTAATAAACATATAAATTAAATATTCGAGCTTAAGGTCTTATTGTTTTATATAAAAAACTTTTCTTATAATTTTGTTAAATCCCATATTTCGGCACTTCTTTGAGTGGCTTCTTCAGGGTTTGTTTTCCTTCTTTTTCCCTTTTTTTGCATAAAAATACCAGGAGCATTTGTTTTATCTTATTACAAGTGATGTTTTTTAAAAAAACACTTAAAATTTTTGTATTATTAATTGTCAAAACAACTGGTAGGTTCTACAAAGAAATAATTATAAGCAATTGATGCAATTTATCATATTAATTCTTAAATTAATGCAATTTTTCATTTTATCATATTAAATAGTTTTTTTTTCTTTTGTAAAATTTTCAAACTGTTAGTTAGGGCCTCTTTTGTTTTACAGATGAAGCAGAATTACCCGAATTAAAGAAAAATTCACCTGATAACTTTTTATTTCATAAACAAACGATTTCAAAAAATATATCGTCGTCTAGCCTGCAAGGAGTGCTATGTGATTTTTAACAGGTTTTCAGGACAGCAAAATAACTGATTCATATTAACCTTTTATAATACTTTATTGACATCAAAAGCCACAATGATTCGTGGGTATATTTATTAAAATACTGCTTTAAAAGAAATTCGGATTAAATATCTGTTACAGAGGGGAATGGGGTCTTTCGCAGAGGCTGAAAGCTCTCTGTCTGTTATCCACTTGGGGATATCAAGAAGCGATTCCTCTGTTAAAAGATTCAAGCAGCTCACTGCTTCTAGTCTTATACCAAGTATTTCCTGGTTATGTCGTTAAAGCAGCCGGTTGTCGACAGCTAGAGTGAGAAGGCATCCTGCAGTTGAGTAACCTGAATGGCATGCTAACACAGGTGCGTCTCAGGTAAATAGGTGACAAACGAGCATACAATATTTACTGAAACTCAATGCGCACCACCTATGTACGGTGGACGTCTGACTGGAGACCTTAGCTGGCAGCCCCAGCACCAGTCTAGGATGCAATGGGCTAATCACCAGTCCATCTAAAACTAAACTGATTAATGAAACCAAAATAAATGGAAAACTATCGAAAAATCTGATGACGACTATTGGCATGAAAACACGGAAACGATTTGAGGCCCTATGTTCCTTATAGGGATTCCAAGGATTACATATGTATATACAGAGCAGTGCGTGATTTTTAAGAAAAACTGCACATAACCCTTTTTAAGCAGTTTTTTTTTAATATGTGCATACTAGTTTAATTACATAACACTTTTTTTGATAGAAGAAAAGTAACAAAAAATAAGTATGTATGACTCAACACATAGCGCTTGTTGCAGGATTATTTTGTATATAACTTCTAAACCCATTATGTATTGTATGACCAACAGAGATGCACAATGGGGCAATAAAAAAAATCTTAAAATAACACATAGCACTACTTGCAGGCTAGACGACGATATTTAAAGGAGCTTTTTATTAGACATACTTCATACATATTTAGATTTGTATTTTAATTTAAAATAGATTAGCAAAAATATTAAAACACTTAAAAACATAATGATAAAACATTCCGTTCGTTTACAAAGGATTTTTAAGCCCTATAGAACTAACGAAAGGATTAGCTGTCAAACGAACTGTTATACTGCTCTCACTTTTCGAGATTTATGATAAGTATGGTCTGGCAAATTATCATGAATAGATTTATGATTGAAGAACGCTTCCAAATAATCTAAATTAACTTTAACAATTAGTCATGTAACCGTTCTCCAGATATGGAGCTATTCATACTGTCTTTGTTTGGGAGATGCCACGCCCATTTGGAATTTTACAAACGATTAAAGCCTATGTTAAGTCTATTTTTACCTATTTTGCACTCTTAATATTTAAATTTCCAAAAATCTCTTTTGTGTGGATCTATTCGTTGGGTGACTTATTCACTGTGCAAATTTCATGTCTCTAACTTTAGCCGTTTGGTTTGTGCGATGATGAATCAGTCACTTTACTTAGTCATACATTTGATTCAATAGTTGTGTCCTATGGCGGTACAGCTTTCCAGCCTTTATCGACAAAAAAGTGGTTTATTTTTGGGGCTCACAGGATGCTTTTGTAAAAATGTATTGCTCCCCCTGCACCTACTCCTTTATTTTTGTTTTGAAAGGTGTCCTGTAAAGATTGATGACTTTTGTGATCAGATATGTGGTATTTAATATTTCTATCTATGAGGGGTACTGCTCCTCCTCTGTCTACCCCGCCCATTTTTATATTGAAATTTATAGTTTACCATAATAGTAGCTTAAACCACGTTTGAAGACTTCCTTTAATAGTTCTTCAGTTGAGCGATATTTAATATATGCATCCTATGGGAGGTATTTCCCCCCTGTGCCTACCCGCTTTATTTTTCTTTTCAAAAGTGTAGTATAACATAAGATAGACTTCTACAAAGTTTGAACATTCTCTCTATAACAGTTCTTAAGATATGCGATATTAAACATTGGCGTCCTATGGGGGGTACCACTTCCCTTGCTGCTATTTTATTTTTCTAATTTGGTGCTCGAAAGATCCTACTACCAAAAGTCCAACAAAATGCGTGCAGCGGCTCTTAAGATATGCGATATTTAATATTGGCATTGGGGGTACCAATTTCCCTGCCCCTATCGAAAAAAGTAGCCTATTTTATTTTTAGGACTCACGTGATGTTACTGTAAAAATCGGTTCAGTTGTTTAGGAGTTTAAACCACCTTTTAACCATATATTTGGAGTACTTCTACTCCTTAATGGACGACTCTTTACATACATGTATGGACACTAGGGTGGCCGTTATTATTTTTTTTTTGTATTTTCACTTGGCAAACCCCTTAGATTGGTTCCAAATTAGAAAAATATAATATATAAAAAATGTTAGATCGTTTGAATAGTTATTGGGCGTGCCTTGAGCCTACAAAGTTTGCTAAAAATGCTATTTTTCTCACTATGTTTCGCTATAATTGTTGATAACTTCAGTAATATTTATTTTAGAGAAAAACCTTATTCACAAATAATCAAGGGCTATATCTTATGAAAAATGTTGCTCTCTATTAGTTTTCTTTAACATTAATATTTAATCCCGAAAAAGCCAAATTAAAAAATAACACGGAAATTTTCACATATCTACGCATTCTTTGCCTGGTGATTACACTACGTGACAAATTTTCAACAAAGTCGTGATCAAATGAATCTAACAGCTAATCTTTATGTAAAATGTTCCCCTGAATCCGAATATGAAGTCAGAATTGTCAAAAGAACCGTTTTTGAGATATTCCAAAATAACCGTTATTCGGTTTTTAAAAAAGATAATGTGACTGAAATGCAAATATCTTAAACATTTTAAACGGACTATGTATTTCTTTCTTTTTATTGAGAGGTAATAAAATTACTAAAATAACAATGGATTGCTAGTGAAGATCAGTGATGTTATACACTTTTTTTGAAAGTTCTTACGCAGTCCAAAAAAACCCCTATTTTTCTCTACAAAAATCCCTACAACTTTCAAATGATATATGTATAGCAAAACCAATAAGTCCATTTGTATTAATGGATATAAATTTTATTTAAAGTTGTTTCCAGAATGCATTTGGAAGATAATTTTTAATAAAAATCACCTGAATAAGTCTTCTCAGATAATTTTTATTGATTAAAAACTGATTTATCAGTTGAGCGATTGAAAAAGGATTCATATATAATTCATTGACGAAGAAATAAAAAGATTAGCGAAACTAGAAGCCCAAAAATTATTGTCAATTAATGAAAATAAATTAAATTACGAATGTTTTCTTCTTTTATTTCCAAGATCCCTATAACTTGTTGTTTTGTTCAAAATAAAATTTGTTCAAATAATCAAGAGCCATAATTGTGCTGCTTTTATCGGAAAACAAATTAAAAACATGACGATTAAAAATTTATTTAAAACATAATCAAAAACATTATAATAAGCGTTTGAAAAATAAGATGATAAGTACTCACTAATAATTATCAATTCAAAGTGGAGAGATTTTGTTGGGGCCCTATGCTCCTTATAGGATCTTCGGGAACATATATATATGGGCATTTCCATCATGTCGAACGTGACCATCGTACACATTTAAAGTTAAAAAAAAGTCAAAATAAAACTTTTTTTTATTTTGGCAATAGATTCAAGTTATAGCTATTAATTAGCCCTATAATTGGTGCTATTGTTCATTTTGATAAATTGTTTCGTTTTCAAGAAAATTGCAAAAAAAACAAGGCATTTGCACGTGACGAAAACAGAAGTGTTTTTTGTGGCCATTAATTCGAATGCCGATTTCAGCGAAACCTGAGGCAATATTTGAATGAAAAAAATTGAAGAATGTTATGCACGCATGCCTCTTAAATATGGCTGTCATTTTAAATAAAAATAATGTATACTTTTTTTTTATTTAGCTTTAATCGCAGTCGCACGTGATCTGTCGCACATGACATTTTTTTCCATCATGATATTTATGTTGATTCTGTTACTCTTTTTACGAAATTATATATAAATGAGCTTAGTTAAAATGTTTTAAAATGAACAGAAGTTTTCAAAGTGTTTATTTTCATATTAAAACAACAAACTTAACAAAAATATGTACATATGTAGTATGAATAATAGTAAAAGTTATAGTAATAGTAATAGTAAAAGAATTAAATATTATGAGGAATATAAAATACAGTTTTTTTAGAATAGGCAGTCCTAGCAGATTTTATTTCTTGACCATCGCAACAAAAGAAGTGCAACTGGGCTATTCCTGGAATGCTTTTTACTTTCTTCCATTTTTCGTCTAACTTATATAATATGCTTTGCTTTTCAATTTGCTGAGAGGGCATAAAATACATTTGAACCCCATTAATATTATTTTGTGCACATTGATAAAATGAAAATGCATCGGGTATAGCAATGTTTTGGGATTTCGTTATCTGCCATACTTTTCTTTTTATAACAGCTCCGACTCCATCAACGGCAATACATATTAAAGTACAAAACGATAAAGTGTATTTCCAATACATACATATCGTCGGTTGATTATTTAATTGTCGTATGTGGATACAAATTACATATGACATACGACAATTAAATAATCAACCGACGATATGTATATAAAAAAATAATTTTCAAATTTTTAATTTTCACACTTACCATGTCGCACGTGAACAACTTTATATAAGTACCAAGGTCACAAATCTTGCTATTTTACCGTAATGTTTTTTTTATTTTAATTGTATAAAAAATCTCTGTTTGGTCTGGTAATTTGATGAGGTTTTTCCTTTTACTTTCGACGCACTGATAGAAAATGATGTTTTTCAATGTCGCACATGACATCGAAATATGAGATAATACAAAGAAAAAAAATTACAGTTATTTGCAATCGCATAGTTTCTTGTGCATTCTATTTTGACTCTTTGGACCTTCCAAAAGGTTTTAGAGAGAAAAAGTCAATGCATAATGTCTCTCTTAAAGAACTGTTATCATAGCAAAACGTACAATAGAAATATCCAAATAAGAAAAGTTGCACTTGTTCCACTTTGCATTCATAAATCTTGAAATGGGTTATAAATAAATATAAAACTTTTTTACTTTTATTAAATTTGATTGTTTTCCTGTTAAAATATGATAAAACAAGGCCTTTTCAAGAACTTATAATTTTTTTGTTGCGGTGGACCTTTTGGTGGAAATGCCCATATATATATATATAATTATCAAACTACCATTAAAATGCTCAAAAAGAGATCAGAAAATTGTATTCTTTGAGGTGATTCATCGCTAGGGTACCATTTTCTCACACTCACTTTACTATTTCGACTTTACTCCAAAACGTTTTGATTCCCATCTTTTACATATGTGTTATATATTTCTTGCTCTAGAAAATAAGGTTCAACAGATCTCCTTTCTTCTAAAAGAGCTTATCACAAAATTAAAATCAAAGCTGAAATGACGGCAAGCGATGATTCAAAGAAATTAAACAATTTTTATTGCTGTCGTATTAACAAATTTATTAGTATGCTATCACAAATCGAAAAAAGCTCCCAAACGTATAGTTTTCCAACATTACTGAAAAGTCCCTACATTTTAATGATTTCAAAAAATCTGTCCTTTTTTCCCTACGGCTATTTTTTAGAAGAAAATCCCTACGAAAATCACTGGTAAGATTGTTAAAGAAATGACAGAGTTACAGGGGACAACGGACAAAAAAAAATAACTTGAAAAGAGCAAAATTGAACAAAACCAAAAAGTTTTGTCCACTTTAACTCATCCATTTAACGACTCATCTTCACAAACGACCCATGGTTATTTAAGAAATTTTATAACCTCTCCATAAAAAGAAAGAAATACATAGTCCGTTTAAAATGTTTAAAGATATTTGCATTTCAGTCACATTATCTTTTTTAAAAACCGAATAACGGTTATTTTGGAATATCTCAAAAACGGTTCTACTTTTGACAATTCTGACTTCATATTCGGATTCAGGGGAAAATTTGACATAAAGATTAGCTGTTTGATTCATTTGATCACGACTTTGTTGAAAATTTGTCACGTAGTGTAATCACCAGGCAAAGAATGCGTAGATATGTGAAAATTTCTGTGTTATTTTTTAATTTGGCTTTTTCGGGATTAAATATTAATGTTAAAGAAAACTAATACAGAGCAACATTGTTCATAAGATATAGCCCTTGATTATTTGTGAATAAGGTTTTTCTCTAAAATAAATATTACTGAAGTTATCAACAATTAAATCGACACATAGTGAGAAAAATAGCATTTTTAGCAAACTTTGTGGGCTCAAGGCACGCCCAATAACTATTCAAACGATCTAAAATTTTTAATATATTTTTTTTTTCTAATTTGGAACCAATCTAAGGGGTTTGCCAAGTGAAAATACAAAAAAAAATTCTCCATATAACTTGCGGCCACACTAATGGACACATAAACGTACTTAATTGTAGGCTCCCACTACAACGTTGAAATGTTTGATACATAAATGGGGAGAAAAAAGTATCAAAAAGGATAACATGGGGAATTAACTTTCTTTCATTTGCTTTTGTGTTTTATGAGGGGCACTTTTTGAATTTTCTATAATATTGAACTTAGAAACACAAAAATATAAATGCAAGGTCCTGTGTGAATATCAACCTATGAGATGCAAAATGTTGGAACTTTTTTGCTAAAACTTAGATACATATACATACTTTGGCATACAAATATGTCCATGAAAGAAAAGGCCCGATTAATTATTTTCTATTAAAATATATGGAAAGCTGGTATAGGATTTGAATCTTAATTGTTTATTTTTTCAGAAGCTACCAGCCAGATAATAAGAACATACATATATACATAACAAAATAAGGCCATACTATATTGCTGTAATACAAATTACTACGCTTCGCGTGTTCGGCAACTTCCTTTTTTAAGCAGCTTAAATCTTCTAAATCAATATTTCAAGCATCATTAATTTAGTCTACTTTTTATTTTCTGGAGTAAGGCCTTTAAGCTTCGGACACATCCGTATGTTACAGTCTTTTTTTAAACTTTTTATAATTTGGTTTTAAGATATTTTATTGACAAATATATAAAGTAACATTTTGCTTAATATAGGTAATGAAATTAGTACGTTAATTAAAACTAAGTCCGTTTTAATTAATTGAAATAAAATTATGTATAACTTTTAATTTAAGGGGGTTTGAAATTTGTATGGGGGAAAAAAAATTCACTGGCAACACTGATTGTTTTGTCAGAGGAACAAGCTGCCCTCAGTGCCGCCAATATAATCAAACAGTTTTGATGGAACATCGGAAAATTCAGAAGCACTTGAAGAACTTAAGCTTTAATTACTAAGTTCAAGTGAAAAAAATCCCTCAACTAGAAGAGCAAATCAATGATACAGAATTCAACTTTTTGCGAATTCAGGAGCAGTTTACTATTTCTGAACAGCAAAGAAAAAATTGCAATAGGGAATAAATCAAATGAATGACAATGAAGAGAACTTTTTACAGCTACAAGGACAATACACTGAATCTTCAGAACACGTAAAATATCTAGAATATCGCATACAACAATTAGAAATTGTTCACACGGAAAGCAATATTCGTGTTTCGCTCTCTTATTCCTGTTTCGCGCCCCAAACATGATTGAAACGACTTGTTTTACCATACAAAATTTTGAGAGCGAAACAGGTCGTTTCATTTTGAAACAGGCTGCGAAACAGGAAAAATGTACTATCATCTCCAATTTTGATAACAGTTATCGTTAGTTTATTTATTTATTTTATTTATTTATTTAATGCGGATATCACATACAACAAGATATAAATCTTTTAAATTACAGTATGTGATCTTATAGCGATACAATCAATTCGTGATGGTTGTTACAATATTTTCAAAAAACAAATAATATACATATGTATATGTAAGTGACAAATTAAAACGCTGTGTTCTATTTTGGAGTTGATATTAAACTAAACTTTTCTTTATTTTTCAGTTACTTATTCTACTTAATACTATTACAAATATAATTTTATGAAATACGATTATAAACATAAATTTATGAAATATGAATTCCATATTAAACAATTAAAGACAGAATATGAAACCTTTGTTGTATTTATTGTTGGTTTGTATTCTTTGTGCCGTCTTAAGGAATGTTAATATGAGATTCGTGAGATTCGTGTATGTCACTTGTATGTACATAAAACATATGAAAACAATTTATCGGTCCGACAAAATCCGACTTAACTATTGGCAAGTTGTAATAATGACCCTAACGGCCATTTTCACCAAGTTCGGTTAAAATTAACTATCGGTTATAGCTGTCAAAACATATTGGTAATCGGAACTTTAATTGAAAGTTAGTTTTAACCGAACTTGGTGAAAATGGCCGTAAAAGTATTAAATAATATATTTTTAAGTTTTATTTACTTTTGTAACTATTTTAAATAAAATCACACTAACAACACACAAAAAATGTCAAAATGAAACAAGAACGAATCGTATGAACAGCATGTTTGGCAATCTAGTTTCAGAGCACAGAATACACAGAACTGTGAAAAGTGACGTGTGAAAAAGGCCCAAATCAGTTGCGAGGGCAGCTTTCGAAGAAAGAGAAAGAAAATGTTTTTTGGTAGTAAAGTGGCAATGTGTTAAAACAGGCCGCTACTATCAACTTACAAAGTATTATGTTACTCATTGCTTTTAATATAATTTACTTATTCCTTATAATATGCATATGTACGTTCATGTATATGTATGTACATTATTATTAGAGTTTTTTTTGACGGGGTTTTTTGTTCCCGGGAAAACGGGAAATCTTTTTGAATTTCCCGGGATCCCGCTCCATATAAATAATACAAAGTAAATTTGTTTTAATAATAGATCATATTATAATAAACAAGCAGTATCTTGGCTGTTTACTTGATGTGAAGGGAAGAAGATCCGCCGATGTTGACAGCGACCACGTACTACTTCTTGGAGCTTTTAGACTCCGACCAGCATCTATAAAGAAAGAGCTTCCCGCAGATAAATACAACCTACAGCGCCTAAAAGATCCCGAAACGGCCGTCCGCTATAAAAACAACCTTCAACAACAACTCCACAACTCTGGTTCCAACCTCCATTCATGGACTGACATTACAAAAGCTTGCAACCATAGTGCAAAGTCAGTGCTGGGGCCTAAGCCAAATATTCGTAAACCGTGGATTAGCGAAAATACATTTGAGGAGGTCTTATCTAAACGCAAAATCTGATACCTCGAAAACTTCCACTCGGGCCGAATACCGACAATCGGCCAAAACCGTTAAACGTATGGTACGTACAGACCATAAATTATATTTAACCAGCATCGCGCAAGATGCTGAAAAATCCAGCAATACTGGAAATATGAGTGGAGTCTATCAAGCAATCAACCAACTCCGAGGCTGCAATACCAGGAAAACCACGGTTATTAAAGACCTCGACGGAAGCGAACTAACGTCAACCGAAGATCAAGTACGTAGATGGCGCGATTTGTTCAGCTCTTCATCAAATAACACAAACAACTTTGATGAAAGTTCCTGCCCATGGGTATCTCGCAGGCGTAATCCAAGTAGAGCCATCTCAACATCGCCTCCTACTCTCGAAGAAGTTAAAAGCACTTTGCGACAGCTAAAAAACAACAAGTCACCTGGACCAGATAATTTACCTGCTGAGCTTTTAAAGTACGCTGCAGAACCATTAGCCGATGAGCTTACGCCAATGCTACGTCATATTTGGGAAACCAACAATATACCCAATGAATGGAAGAAAGGGACCATAGTAACAATACCCAAGAAAGGTGACATTAGCCTCTGTAAAAATTGGCGAGGTATTACACTCCTCAACACCATCAACAAAGTACTTGCCCTTATAATTCTCCAACGCATCACACCCTATGTTGAGACGATCTTACGCAAAGAACAAGCAGGCTTCAGGACAAATCGTTCGTGTGCAGACCATGTGACGACCCTAAGAATTCTAATAGAACAATCCGTTGAATTCAACAGCCCTCTGTACCTACTTTTCGTGGACTTCGAACGTGCGTTTGACACTGTGTCAAGAGAAGCTCTCTGGGCCTCACTCACCTGTAGAGGATTCCCAGAAAAAATTGTACACCTAATACGTGAGCTATATACGGATGACGTATGCGCTGTTCGCTTCAATGGAAAGGAAAGCCAACCTTTCTCGATTGGATCTGGAGTAAGACAAGGTTGTGTCTTGTCTCCAACGCTTTTTCTCATACTTCTCGACTGTGTTATGGAACAGACAAACTCGGATTCTCCACTTGGTATCCAATTGAACTTATTAGAACGTCTGAACGACATGGATTATGCTGATGACATCTGCCTACTTGCACACCGACACAGCGACATGCAGGACAAATTATTTCAATTGGCTAAGAACTCCGAAAAAGTAGGTCTGAAGATAAACATAAAGAAAACAAATCTCATGCGTGTTGTAGCAGCAAACAATCTTCCCATTCATCTTAATGGAGCCGTAATAAACGAAGTGGATTCATTTTGCTACCTTGGTAGTACATTAACTGCAGATGGTGGGTCGGAAAAAGATATAAATGACCGGATCAATAAAGCTCGATCAGCATTTCAATCGCTTTACAAAATTTGGAGATCAAGCAATATCACTAGAAAAACAAAACTTCGTACTTTCAACAGTAGTGTTACAAGTGTACTTCTTTATGGCTGTACTACCTGGAGATTAACTCAGGAAAGCTTGAGAAAGTTACAATCATTTACAAACCGCTGTCTACGCCAAATCCTACAAATTTTCTGGCCGTACTGGGTCACAAACGAACAGCTTCTTGAATTGGCAAACCTTAACTCGATCAAGAATGAACTTAAAAAAACGCAAATGGAAGTGGATAGGGCATACACTTAGAAAGCCTCCACACGAAATATAACGCGCAGTGATGGAGTGGAACCCGCATGGTCAACGAGGTCCTGGTCGACCACGCCTAACGTGGATAAGAAACAAAAAAAATGATTATGAAGATATCGGAATGACATGGAACCAAGTTAAATCACTAGCTAATGATCGGAAAAGATGGATAGAGTTCGTTGGCGCCCTAAGTTCAAACTGAACGTTTTATTTAACTTTTTTTTACTATTGTAATCAAAAATTTTATAAATAAAGGAATTGAAAAATTTGATTTAAATTAATGAAAAAAACTTTTTTTTTTTAAAAAGGAGTAAGGGAACTTATTTACAAAGTAAGTAAAAGAAATGCCTAAATACTACAAAAATTAATTAAAGGTTGAAAGGGTAACTTGAAATATTATTACCTTACGCTTTTATATGTAAATTTTTCGTATCATTATGCTCTAGATAAAAGATAACATAAACAAAACAATTTAATTCATAAAACAATAATAAAAACAAACAAAAATTGCGGTACTCAAGTTATGAGATCAAAAAGTAAATTCATAAAATAGATAAAATATTTTAAATAAATATGTTTTATAAGTATATATTTTAAATAAATATACATATTAACATTTTGTAAATGCTTAGGAAATAACATTAAGACACACTGATTGCGTTTAGAAAGTCGGCAAAGAGTATATTTCTTATTTTATTTACTTTTTACCATGTTTCCGAAAAATTTCGTTAAATTTTTTACCGAGATTGAACAAATAGTTTAATGTGCAAAAGTTTAAAGTTGTTGCATATTTCTAATTCACTGTCCGAAGTAATTTTTCTTTTTTATAAACAACGTCTATTTCAGTCAAATGTATGTCAAGGTTGATGCAAAAAATAGCATCAAACGGACTTCTTCTTACACGATCCACCTGTAACCTTTAGGACAATGTGTTTTTAAAATTGTATGTTGTAGTATCCTACACGAGTTTCCATAGTTTTTTTATTTCGGTTTCCCAGTACTTCCCGGTTATATAAGCCGTCACAAAATGAAACAAATTCATGTTTATTCAGCCTTATTGTGGTTGTCGTTTTCGTAAACAAACGCGTCGTTTTTTGTAGTAGATTAAAGAACACATGTTGTGTAATTCTTTAATCTATTACACAGTCGTATAAGACAACGACAACCACAATAAGGCCGATTACCTTATAAACATATCGTCGTATCTCAAAATTTTATTTTAATTTTAAGTTAATTAAGCAAAAAGTGTTCTTTCATACTTTTTCGTAACAAAAAATCGGTATTTTATCTCAAACTGAACCGAAGTTATAGCAAAATATATCTTTAAATCGGTACATTTTAAAAACTTTAATCGCATTTTGCCAAGCTCGATTTTTTTTTTGTAGAATATGACTTTGCCAATAAAGAAGCGATGTTTTTGGATATCTCCTATCTATAGACTTGTCAATGGACAATTAAAATTAACAGCCTGCATCTTATTTTGAATTTATGTTCTTTATTAACTCTTCACTTCACTAAATTTATTATTTATCAACTGTTGCACGGCACATTCTGCTTTTGGTAGATTTATTGCGTCAGTAGACATTGATTTACGAACGTACTCACTTCTTGTTATTGATCTAATCGACAACCCATCAACAGATGCTAATTTTTAGAGAATAGAAAACTAAATTTCAAAGTATAAATAGCTTTTTTCTGAAACTATGAGGCACTTTTATTTCCCGGGATCCCGCAACAAAAATCCCGGGAAAACGGGAAATAAAATAATTGAAATTACCGGGAAATCCCGGGAAAACCCCTTATTATTATATTCTTCATTCAAACTTATTTATTTTATTGTTAATTTTTATTAAACATTAAATTTGTTTGATTTGTTCTAATAAAAAACACAAAATTATGCAGCCCGTTAAAAATATCGATATTTAAAAAAAAAATAATCCATATACATATGTATATTTCTGTTTTTTAAAGAGCCCTAGAGACCAAGGCTAATTGACTGGAAGGTGAGGTCAACTCTGCAACCACACTGCTTCTGTTGTCGGGTTGTCAAAAATATTGCTAGTAAAAAACATAGGTTTGTTTACATAAAAAACTATTTTGTATACAAACTTTGACAAGTCGACCACTAAAAAAACACCATATGTTGACTTGATCCCACCTTCTAGTGAATTCGCCTTGCTAGAGACTACCCGGCATATTACGAGAATAGTCCAGACATGCATGTAAAGAGTAGTCCATAAAGGAGTAGGAGTACTCTAAATATATGGGTAAAAGGGGGTCCATTTAACATTACGATGTCCTAGGAGGGGACCATATAACCCACCGAACTAGTCCCTAAACTACTTCATGGAATACTAAAGTGGGTAAGTTTTAAAAGTACTCCATGTCACTACAGTATGGAGTACACTTGTTTTGATTTGTGAGTGTTTTGCTAAGAATGGTTGACATTTCGAGCCGTAAACACTAACAATGCAATGCAAAACACCCTATGTTGTTTCTGTTGTTTTTGAATTGTTGTAGTTGCGACCCCAGCTGTAGTTGAATTCGTCTTGATCCATACTACAGTACATTGGACCATGTTGTAAGTAGTCCATTTAAGTCACAATGAAACACGTAGTCCAATATTCGGCCTTATTGTGGTTGTCGTTGTCGTATACGACTGTGTAATAGATTAAAGTAATACACAACATGTGTTCTTTAATCTACTACAAAAAACGACACGTTTGTTTACGAAAACGACAACCACAATAAGGCTGATTATCTGTAGGGTATGAAATAAACACATCAATCACATAGTTGTGTGCGTGCAGTCGTTCCCTGCAAATAATATTGGACCACCTGATACAATTTGATTAAATGGACTACTCCATGGTGTAAAACTAATCACCCTTATCGTGGTTGGCGTATTTAAAATAAGCCTACGACTGTTTGGTAATAGATTAAAGAAAATAAGTTCACCTTCTCTTTAATCTATTACGAAACAGTCGCAGGCGTATTTTAAATACGCCAACCACGATAAGGGTGAATAGGACTAGTCCAAACACGCGTGTAAAATGTATCCCACAAGGGACTAGTCCAAAAGTAACCCAAACGTATGGAAAACACATGGTCTATTCAACATTACGATGTCCTAGGGCAGGACCATGTAACCCAGTTTTGGATTACAGAGTAGTAGTTTTAAAACTAGTCCATTGTATACACAAGAGGATCATCAGTATTGGGTTTAGATGCACAAAAACCACACAATATAAAGGGTAAAAAACGGAGCGGGTAGTTCTTGTTCCAAAACAAAAAATTGGTTATTTTTTGTTGAAAAAAAAGAAACCAAAATTGGAAAAAAGTACACGAGTACACATTGGGGAAAAAAGTAACCAATTTTTTTTCGGGATTTTAGCTTATTTTTGGGAAATTATGAAATTGAGGTGGTTAGTCATCATAGATGTTTAGGTGTAGTACTTGATAGTAACCTTTCCTTTGAGCGTCATATTGATATTTTATCTGGAAGAATTTGGGGGATTCTACGTAGGATTTATTCTACAAATATATACCTTCCCTTGTATATTAAACAAAGACTGGCTCATTCGCTTCTTATGTCTCAAGTTTTGTATGGCATTAAGATAGTCTCAGGTTGTGCTGGTGTTCACTTTGCTAGATTGAGGCGTGTTGTTAATATGATTGTAAGGTTTATCTATAACGTTCGTCGTTGGGATCATGTTTCGGGGTGTGATTACCGATTCGTTGGATGTTCCTTTGATACATTTGTTAAATGTCGTAACTTGGTTATAAAAAGTTTTGTACCATCTTCTTTATGTAATGCTTTTTTATTTTAAAGGTCTTCAAGACATCCTCAAATCTTTATTCCGAGAATTTATAAACTGCTTTTCGAAAGATCATTTATGGTAAGAATTGCTCGGTGTTGGAATTGTTTACCTCATGAATTTGGTATATTTTCACATTCAAATAATGTTTTTCGCCGAAAACTTCTTGAGTTTTTTACAAGGATATTATAACATCGCTGAATGACGGGACCAGAGTTATTTCTTTTTTTATATTACATTAAAATTTAACTTTAGAACGTACTAGTGGCTGGGGTGCCAAAATGTTTTCTTCTTTTTTTTATTGTTGATTTAGGTTTAAGTCTGTATCTTAGGTTAATGTTATTACTATGTAATACATATTTATATTTTGGCCTGGAAGGCTTTGATTTACTATATTAATTAAATAAATAAAAAAGTAACCAAAACGGCAACGCTAATTTCGGTGATTCCCCCTTTCTATGAAAATTTATGAAAAACGAAATAAAAATGTGAGTGTGTTATTTATTTTGCATGTGTGCGGCTGATTCTGATTAACGCTCTTGCAATATTGTCTATTGAAGCCACAGATTTAAGCCCAACTTGTGCAAGAAGAAAACTATGAAGATTTAATTGATTTGCCCAAGCAAAATCCTGAAAGACTAAATTAATAAAATAAGCGCTGATTAAAATAACTTAATTATTTATTTTTGAAAACGTTTGTTTTTCTATGTTAACTGCATACATTTTTTTAATTTTTTTTTTATTTAAATCCTTAAATTTTGAAAGAAATTTATAAAATTTGCAATAAATGTTTTTACATGTGTAAAATTTTTTGTTTGAAAATTTTAAACAAAATTCTATGCATAAAATAATTGAAATATGTATGTATGTATGAAATATAAGACTGATATGACACGGCTTTGAATTGGCCAAAAGATTGAAATAATTATAAGTGAATTAAATAAAACGTATGTATATATGTATGTACATATACAATGTATTAGGTTTTTCAAAACTTGACGTCGAATTTTCCACCTCTCCAAGGCCATTTCAACGTGACTTCATATAAAAAGTGTAAATAACCAAAAATCGCCTAACAAAAAATTTAATTTTAGGTCTTTATATAGCGATAAAGTTTCGACTATAGGTTAATACAAATTTAAAATTTTTAAAAATGATCAATATCAATTATTTATAATACCATAGAACACGATACACAAAATCGGTAAAATATTTTGGCGATAATTATTACATGAAAACAAAACAAAACCATATTTACAAAAATTGTTTTTGCTTATCATACAAAATTTACAGTTTTTAAAAATAAAGAAAATATTTAAAAAATGGTAACGCTGCTTTCAAACCAAATGCCATTTTGTCAGTGATGCCACAATAATAGAATTTATTGCCACTTTTCTAGTGATTACACTAAAATAATCGAAAGATGTAGAATTAAATACAAATAGATATGAACATTTTGTAAAGATGTTGAAAGATTTTGATTTAAGCAAAATGTATTTCTTATGGGAAAATTCTTCGCAAATTGATGTTAAATGTTGACAAGTGTGAAAAGGCTATTATGCTAAAAATCAAAATTTTTCAACATCTTTATAAAATGTTCATATCTCATTGTATTCCATTCTACATCTTCCGATTATTTAAGTGTCAATTAGAAAAGTTGCATTAAATTCTATTATTAATGTGATATCAATGACAAAATGGCATTTGTCAAGTTTTTACTTTTGTGCAAGTCTAATTTGTTTAATTTTTTATACTATTTATGAAAATGAAGTCCACATTCTTTTTGGTGTTTTCTTTTAAAATTTTTGCACTTTTGTAGGAAAAAATCTTCCATGCGTTTCTCCAAAAGGTATGCAAGTGTATAAAGGGTATTAAAGAAAATTTTTACTTTTTGCTGGTTTAGAGCACACATTTTTTTCAAACATTAAACTATAGAATTTTCATCTTTATACAAAGTGAAATTTCTTTGTACTTTTATATCGTAATATTAAATGGCAACTAATTTCTACAATAGTTTTCCCTAAATATTCTATTTACTTTAAACTACATGTAAGATGTTTCTTAAGATAAGAATTATCCGTTTTCATAAGAAATTTCATTTTGAGCACAATTATTTTTTTTATAATTTATAAAAAAAATATTTAAGTAAAATCAATAAAACTATTCTTCTAAATTTTTGAAATAATGCTAGAAAATCAAACATTTTTAAAAAGCCTAAGTGCCGGTTCACACACGTCAAGTTTGACTCGTCAAGTCTTGAGCTTTTAAGAGAGAAGGGAGAAGAGAATGTCATTTCTTTTTTGACGTGTGCGAACCGGCACTAAAGTGCGGATAACGGTTATTTTTTTCGGAAAAATGCCGATTTCTTATCAGAAATACTTGGCATCCCTGGTGAAGAATGTGTGGGACAGTGCTGGCAGCATAAGAATTCAAAACTGCACTTGAGATAAAGCAAAATTACCCAAATTCAATTTGTTTTAGATATTTCGTCAAATATTTGTTAAGTGTGTAAATACATTTACACCCTATGTTGTTTCTGTTGTTTTTGAATTGTTGTAGTTGCGACCCCAGCTGTAGTTGAATTCGTCTTGATCCATACTACAGTACATTGGACCATGTTGTAAGTAGTCCATTTAAGTCACAATGAAACACGTAGTCCAATATTCGGCCTTATTGTGGTTGTCGTTGTCGTATACGACTGTGTAATAGATTAAAGTAATACACAACATGTGTTCTTTAATCTACTACAAAAAACGACACGTTTGTTTACGAAAACGACAACCACAATAAGGCTGATTATCTGTAGGGTATGAAATAAACACATCAATCACATAGTTGTGTGCGTGCAGTCGTTCCCTGCAAATAATATTGGACCACCTGATACAATTTGATTAAATGGACTACTCCATGGTGTAAAACTAATCACCCTTATCGTGGTTGGCGTATTTAAAATAAGCCTACGACTGTTTGGTAATAGATTAAAGAAAATAAGTTCACCTTCTCTTTAATCTATTACGAAACAGTCGCAGGCGTATTTTAAATACGCCAACCACGATAAGGGTGAATAGGACTAGTCCAAACACGCGTGTAAAATGTATCCCACAAGGGACTAGTCCAAAAGTAACCCAAACGTATGGAAAACACATGGTCTATTCAACATTACGATGTCCTAGGGCAGGACCATGTAACCCAGTTTTGGATTACAGAGTAGTAGTTTTAAAACTAGTCCATTGTATACACAAGAGGATCATCAGTATTGGGTTTAGATGCACAAAAACCACACAATATAAAGGGTAAAAAACGGAGCGGGTAGTTCTTGTTCCAAAACAAAAAATTGGTTATTTTTTGTTGAAAAAAAAGAAACCAAAATTGGAAAAAAGTACACGAGTACACATTGGGGAAAAAAGTAACCAATTTTTTTTCGGGATTTTAGCTTATTTTTGGGAAATTATGAAATTGAGGTGGTTAGTCATCATAGATGTTTAGGTGTAGTACTTGATAGTAACCTTTCCTTTGAGCGTCATATTGATATTTTATCTGGAAGAATTTGGGGGATTCTACGTAGGATTTATTCTACAAATATATACCTTCCCTTATATATTAAACAAAGACTGGCTCATTCGCTTCTTATGTCTCAAGTTTTGTATGGCATTAAGATAGTCTCAGGTTGTGCTGGTGTTCACTTTGCTAGATTGAGGCGTGTTGTTAATATGATTGTAAGGTTTATCTATAACGTTCGTCGTTGGGATCATGTTTCGGGGTGTGATTACCGATTCGTTGGATGTTCCTTTGATACATTTGTTAAATGTCGTAACTTGGTTATAAAAAGTTTTGTACCATCTTCTTTATGTAATGCTTTTTTATTTTAAAGGTCTTCAAGACATCCTCAAATCTTTATTCCGAGAATTTATAAACTGCTTTTCGAAAGATCATTTATGGTAAGAATTGCTCGGTGTTGGAATTGTTTACCTCATGAATTTGGTATATTTTCACATTCAAATAATGTTTTTCGCCGAAAACTTCTTGAGTTTTTTACAAGGATATTATAACATCGCTGAATGACGGGACCAGAGTTATTTCTTTTTTTATATTACATTAAAATTTAACTTTAGAACGTACTAGTGGCTGGGGTGCCAAAATGTTTTCTTCTTTTTTTTATTGTTGATTTAGGTTTAAGTCTGTATCTTAGGTTAATGTTATTACTATGTAATACATATTTATATTTTGGCCTGGAAGGCTTTGATTTACTATATTAATTAAATAAATAAAAAAGTAACCAAAACGGCAACGCTAATTTCGGTGATTCCCCCTTTCTATGAAAATTTATGAAAAACGAAATAAAAATGTGAGTGTGTTATTTATTTTGCATGTGTGCGGCTGATTCTGATTAACGCTCTTGCAATATTGTCTATTGAAGCCACAGATTTAAGCCCAACTTGTGCAAGAAGAAAACTATGAAGATTTAATTGATTTGCCCAAGCAAAATCCTGAAAGACTAAATTAATAAAATAAGCGCTGATTAAAATAACTTAATTATTTATTTTTGAAAACGTTTGTTTTTCTATGTTAACTGCATACATTTTTTTAATTTTTTTTTTATTTAAATCCTTAAATTTTGAAAGAAATTTATAAAATTTGCAATAAATGTTTTTACATGTGTAAAATTTTTTGTTTGAAAATTTTAAACAAAATTCTATGCATAAAATAATTGAAATATGTATGTATGTATGAAATATAAGACTGATATGACACGGCTTTGAATTGGCCAAAAGATTGAAATAATTATAAGTGAATTAAATAAAACGTATGTATATATGTATGTACATATACAATGTATTAGGTTTTTCAAAACTTGACGTCGAATTTTCCACCTCTCCAAGGCCATTTCAACGTGACTTCATATAAAAAGTGTAAATAACCAAAAATCGCCTAACAAAAAATTTAATTTTAGGTCTTTATATAGCGATAAAGTTTCGACTATAGGTTAATACAAATTTAAAATTTTTAAAAATGATCAATATCAATTATTTATAATACCATAGAACACGATACACAAAATCGGTAAAATATTTTGGCGATAATTATTACATGAAAACAAAACAAAACCATATTTACAAAAATTGTTTTTGCTTATCATACAAAATTTACAGTTTTTAAAAATAAAGAAAATATTTAAAAAATGGTAACGCTGCTTTCAAACCAAATGCCATTTTGTCAGTGATGCCACAATAATAGAATTTATTGCCACTTTTCTAGTGATTACACTAAAATAATCGAAAGATGTAGAATTAAATACAAATAGATATGAACATTTTGTAAAGATGTTGAAAGATTTTGATTTAAGCAAAATGTATTTCTTATGGGAAAATTCTTCGCAAATTGATGTTAAATGTTGACAAGTGTGAAAAGGCTATTATGCTAAAAATCAAAATTTTTCAACATCTTTATAAAATGTTCATATCTCATTGTATTCCATTCTACATCTTCCGATTATTTAAGTGTCAATTAGAAAAGTTGCATTAAATTCTATTATTAATGTGATATCAATGACAAAATGGCATTTGTCAAGTTTTTACTTTTGTGCAAGTCTAATTTGTTTAATTTTTTATACTATTTATGAAAATGAAGTCCACATTCTTTTTGGTGTTTTCTTTTAAAATTTTTGCACTTTTGTAGGAAAAAATCTTCCATGCGTTTCTCCAAAAGGTATGCAAGTGTATAAAGGGTATTAAAGAAAATTTTTACTTTTTGCTGGTTTAGAGCACACATTTTTTTCAAACATTAAACTATAGAATTTTCATCTTTATACAAAGTGAAATTTCTTTGTACTTTTATATCGTAATATTAAATGGCAACTAATTTCTACAATAGTTTTCCCTAAATATTCTATTTACTTTAAACTACATGTAAGATGTTTCTTAAGATAAGAATTATCCGTTTTCATAAGAAATTTCATTTTGAGCACAATTATTTTTTTTATAATTTATAAAAAAAATATTTAAGTAAAATCAATAAAACTATTCTTCTAAATTTTTGAAATAATGCTAGAAAATCAAACATTTTTAAAAAGCCTAAGTGCCGGTTCACACACGTCAAGTTTGACTCGTCAAGTCTTGAGCTTTTAAGAGAGAAGGGAGAAGAGAATGTCATTTCTTTTTTGACGTGTGCGAACCGGCACTAAAGTGCGGATAACGGTTATTTTTTTCGGAAAAATGCCGATTTCTTATCAGAAATACTTGGCATCCCTGGTGAAGAATGTGTGGGACAGTGCTGGCAGCATAAGAATTCAAAACTGCACTTGAGATAAAGCAAAATTACCCAAATTCAATTTGTTTTAGATATTTCGTCAAATATTTGTTAAGTGTGTAAATACATTTACTAACACCCTTTTCTTATTAAATTATTCACAGAATTGTTGAAAAGCTTGTTGGCTTGATCAACAACAATTGTTAAAAAACAATTTTTTTTTCACTTCTATAAATTTTAAGAAATTCAAATTTATTTATTACTCGTTATAATGAAATTACACCTGATATTAAATTAAGTTTAATTGTATAAAAAAAACTTTTACAGCTTAGCAAGTATAGTCTGTCAAAGGTTACTTATACATTTAAGATAAATATAACAATTCTTAAGGCCGAATATCATCTACGTATCTTCATCTTTATGAGATTTTTTATATTATAGTTAGTGCCGGTTCACACACGTCAAGTCTTGAGTTTTTAGGAGAGAAGGGAAATGAAATGGCATTCTCTTTACCCTTCTTTCCTAAAAGCTCAAGACTTGACGAGTCAAACTTGACTTGTGTGAACCGGCACTTAAGGAAGGGAGTTTATATTTATTATTTAGTTTTGGGCCAAAATGCTGTCTAAATACTTACAAAATAAGATGGGTTATGGGCATAAACCCTCTATTACGGAAAAATTATTACAAATTTCAAAAAATGCATGTACCAAATTTCATCAAATTATCTGAAAAATTGCGACCTACACTTTGCGCTGAAAGCTTACATGCTGAGACAGCCAGCGAGCAGGTCAGACGACTCTGGTATTTATACTAAGTCGATCGGAATGCATTTTACACATTAGCATAAACTCAAAATACACTCTTCCATATAGTGGCGTCTTAAATAAGATCTATATTGCAATTAGGCTTGCCAGACGTACTTTTTTCAGCAGTACACGTACTTTTTTTCATCAATGTACTGCTTTCTGCATAACACCTAAAAAAGTACGCTAAAGTACTTTTTTTTAGCCTTTTGTACTTCTTTTTGTACTTTTTTTCTGTGCTTAACGTTTTTAGTAATTTTTTTTTATTGTAGAAAAAAAAAGTTCTTTGAAACACCCAGTAAAAATATCTACAATGGCGATTGAGGGTACAAGTACATTGAAGGCTTTGGCTTTGAATTTAGATTGTTTCCTAACATTATATAAGTAGAAAAGCAGAGCTTCTGCTGGTTTGGTTACAAGCAAAATTTAGAGCCAAAGCCTTCGATATACTTCCACTCTGGATCAAAACAAAACGAATGTCAAACATTTTACCAGAGCGATTTATGTGAAGTTTTTTAAAGTTATTGTAAAATATCGTGCTGTTTTAGATATTTTAATTAAATAGGAACTGGGAATTATTTCCTTCTGAAGGTTACTTTATATTATATTCAACATTATTTATTTTTCGAATTTATTCTATGAGCTAAATTTCAGTTATGTATTTTATAAAGTTTTCTTGTTACATTTTACCTCAGCTTTCCGTTGGAAAGCAATGAGGTATATTGTATGTACAGAAAAATTTACAATAACGAAGGCCGTAGCGGACCAGAAAATGCATTACATTCTGCTGGTGTCTAATAATTGTAAATTTTGCTGTACATACAATATACCTCATTGCTTTCCAACGGAAAGCTAAGGTAAAATGTAACAAGAAAATACAATATAATAGTCTGATAGTGTATAAAGTCATTTCTGAAAAATTGAAGGAATATGACTATTACAAAAAAGCTTTATAAAAATAACTGAAATTTAGCTCATAGAATAAATTCGAAAAATAAAATTAAATTTTGATATTAGGTAAGTAATATTTATTTAAGAGTGCAGCAGCAGAAGCCGCTTTTTCTTATTACACAGTAGTACACAGCCATAGTTACCAATCGGCGGATTGCACCAGCAAACTACTCAAACAGATGTTTCCAGATTCCAATGTGGCCTCCAACTTTACGTGTGGTAAAACCAAAATGTCTAAAATTATAACTAACATTTTGGCAAAATATTTAATAGAATCACTGTTGAAGGACTTAGACAATTCACACCCATTTTCAATATCGACCGACGCGTCGAAACGCTTCGAATAAAGGTAATAGCTCTGTTTCTTTACTCTACTTTGGGATCCCTCGGGATCCCAATTTGCACGAAAAGCGTTCCCGTACTTTTAATTTGTGTAAATCAGAGCAGATTTGAGAGAATAAAATTCTTCTTCTTCTTGCACGAAACAGCCCAGACTTTTTCTTCGTGCAAATTGTGTAAATTGTCAAAAAGTTGGAAAACACAAACAAAACCAAAAAAAAAAAAAGGAAAAAAGTTCATGATCCAAATTCTGGAAAAAGTGTTGTGGAATAAAACAATGTACTTAAATAAAAAGTTTTGTACTGAAGTATTAAGGAAACATAATGTTAGTTATTGTAAAAGTGTTTGTTTTGTTTTATTTTTAGTAAAGGTAGTTTAATTCTAGAGCCAATATAAAATTTTCAAAAGTGGCGCAAATTTTTTTGGTTTTGAAAAAGACTGTCAAAACACTGAATTTTAATTTTTTGCTTAAAATTTTGTTTTTTCTGTTCCCGTACTTTTGTGTAATGTTGTCTTTTTATGAGAGAAATTTATGCTTGCTCTCATTTGCACGAACTTTACCCAAAAAGTGAAGAAACAGAGCTAATATTGAAACGTTTCCAATAGTGCTGAGATATTTTAGTAAAGAAACAGGAGTAAACACAAAACTTTTGAGTTTCTACAACTCTGATTCTGAAATGTCAATAGCAAAAATTTAAAATTTTTAAATGCAGTAAAATTATCGGCATTTTTTGACCTTCGATTCTTTTGTAAGCAATGCAAATGTTTAATTATTTTCATATCTCATTACTATACACTTAGGGTTACTAAAATTAATAAACAATAAAATCCTTTCTTTCAAAAAATTTGTGGCCAAAAGAAAGAAGTATGTAATGAGATAGTAATGAAATATGAAAATAATTAAACATTTTCATTGCTTACAAAAAAATTTGTGGTCAAAAGAATTGATGGTCAAAAAATTACGATTATTTTACTGTATTTAAAAAAATTAAATTTTTTCTCGTAGCAGATTTAATATTTAATCAATCTGAGCGCCAATAAGCTTGATAAATTATCTAAACAGCTCTTTTTACAAAAGAACTTGTTTGATAGTAATTTGGTATTTTATTGTTAACTTGATAACGAATTACATCTTCAATGTAGTCGTATGTAGACATTTGTCGGCCACTGTATTAAAAAATATTTAAATTAATTTTATTAAAAAAAAAGAATTGAATTTGAAAAGACCTGACTAATTTTAAGTTATTACTTTATTATTATTTATATATTATTATATTTCTTATTTATGATCTCATTTTTATCATCTTTGTTGAATTAATTGTTATTTAATGAATTTTCAAAATTTAAAAAAAAAATACTTTTTTTCTTAAAGGTAATTAATATTTACGATCTCATTTTTATGTTCTTTATTGAATAAATTGTTATTTTATGTTATATAATGAATTTTTTGAACGTTTTTAAAAAAAAAATAAATGTACTTTTTTTCTTAAATGTACTGCTTTTTTTCATCAATGTACTTTTTTTGTCAATTCCATATCTGGCTACCCTAATTGCAATAAATGAATAAAATAACATTTAAAACTTTACATAAATTAATAAACAAATAAAACAATGGATCTAGTCCATATATCTAGTAGATTCAAAATGTTCATTACTTTTTGTAATACATATTGTAAACACATCTTAAATGGTATAAATTTTATCACGAAGATTAAAATGAAAGATTTTCCAATTACACCTAGAAGAAATTAGCTGATTTTGTAAAAATTATTGGTACTCAAACAATGAAGTAGATAAAATGCAATATTTTTATGAACTTTTATTACACAGTCCTTTTTTTCGATTTTAAATTTACTTCATTTCTATTTTAGAACATGCCCGAGAATGGGTGGTATGAATAAAAATTAGCAATTACTTTTAAGTGGTTACTTTTAGCAAAGAAAGTTCCTAAAGTAACTACTTTATTTGTTATGAATAAAAGTATTCTTTACTTAATTTGTTCGAAAATTCGAATTAAGTATTTGCTAAACGTCAGATTTGACTGAAACGTCTAAATAAATTAAATGAAAATTGCAAATAGTTATATTAAAATGGAAAATTTTGAAAAAGAATATTTAATAGAAGTTGGTGAGTTATTTTGTTAAAATTATGAGTATTTATTTTATATCATTTTTCTTCCTACAGATCATGTTGGTTCATCACCAAGCTCTTCCAAAGATTATTTGGACTTGCATTTTGTTAAGGCGATTGAGGCGGTGGGTAAAGTTTTGTTGAACAAATCAAATACTCCACAAATGAAAGAAAAGAAAAAAAAGCTGTTGATGATGTACGCGATTTTTTGGTTTTAAATTCTGGTGAAGATTTAAAAGGGGAGCAAATTTTGAAAAAAATTGCAAACCTGAAACAAAAAGTAAAAGCAAAAGCGGATATGAAGAGGACTGGCAATAGACCGTTAAATTTAAAAGCCAGTGAAAAAATTTTTGTTCGAAATTTTAAGTGGCGAAGATAATCCCACAATAAATCCAATCCAGTTTGGATTAGAGGTGGGAGTATCTCCAATTTCTCCAGAAGAGGAAAACTGCGAACCGGCTCTTCTAACTGGGATCTCTTCAAATGGTAATAATAAAAAAACACCACCTATAAAACGTAAATTTCCGGAGGAGAGCAGTGATACAAACACCATTCAAAAAAAAGTGCTGCAAAACCAATTGGAACTAATACAAATGGAAAAAAAATGAAACAAGAAGTACACGACGAAACAATGCAAAATCTGATCATCGAAAGGGAGCAGAAAAAAAGAACACAAAAAAAAATGGAAATTTTAAATTTAAAAAAAGAAAAATTAGAAAAATCTGAATTTCTTTACGAAGATATGTAATCTCATATTTCAAATTAATAATAAACTGGTTCCTTTATATTTTAATATTTTTATTTTTTAGTAAAACACAAAGAAATTATTTTTTATAATACAAATTAAAAACAACTTAATTTTACATAAAGCAATACAGTATGTATTTTGATGTTGCGCCACCAACAAAATACATGTAAAAATGTTGCTGTCTGCTGTTTGCCGCTTTTGAAAAAATTTAGTCTGCTCGTTTGGACACTAAATTTTTTGCAGTAAATACTTCAATTTTAAGCGTTTATTCATATAAAATCAAGTATTTACTTTTTCGAACAAAGCATTTTTTTTTTTTGGAATATAAAATCAAGTAAAATCTAAAAAAATAATATTTGGTTAGAAAATGCTTAAGTATTTAGTAATGACTTTTTTTATTCATACTACCCAATGTGTCTAACCAGTCATTTGCGTGGTTTATTTTGCCCTCAAAACATTATTGCCTGTAACTTATATCTGGCAACTTAGGACTAAATGAATTTCTGCTATGCTTTTGTGTTGTTTTTCTTCAGTTTTTATTTGGTGGTGAATATTGCGTATTGTGCAAAACCGCGTCGGATAGGTCGTGCAAATCTTTACTGTTTCAATTTAATTAGTTTAATAAAAATAAAATAAGCAGTGAAACAAAGATAAATAAAATCAGAAGAAGTAAGAGTTTATTTGTAATAAAAGTAAATTTATAAAATTGCAAAGAGACTAACAAAAGTGTAAGTTTTTTTGTTTATAATTGTATTACATGTCGGAAAGAAAGAGGTAGATAATCAATGAATTTTGTGTTGTTGTTAATAATGCCAATATACTTATCTTAAAAAGAAAGACTAAATACGAGTGCAAGGTATATTTGTGTTGATGTACCTTGTACGAGTGCATAATGCAATTTATAAACAATTTGTTTGGGGTGAATTTTTTTAACCTAAGAGTTGCCAATCAAATTAAATTAAATAAAAAATTTAGGAATTTCTGTAACTAGACCATTGGGTCAATAAAGGATGACAAAACAACTTCAGTTGCAAAAAGCAACGCAACTGACATTTAAATTGGTATTAGGTACGGCCACATTGTTAAGTTGTCAAGAAATTTTCTATAAATCTTTTTTGACAGATTGGAAACTGCAAAAAATTTAAAAAAAAAAACAAAAAAGTGATTCAAAGTGAAATAAAAAGTTAAGCCTATAGTACACGGAATGTAATCAGCCACATGCGCATGAGGTTCTGACGTAATTTTGACGACACTACAAAGCCACAATAGCAAGTTCGTGTTGTGTGATGATGACAAAATTACGTCAGAGCCACATGCGCATGTAGCTTTTAACATTCCGTGTACTATAGGCTTTAGATAAAACGCTTCAGATCCGCTTTGACAGCATCAAAGAGCCATATATTGTTGAGGCTATCATAATTCTAAAGACAAATGCAGAGTAATTTTCTATTTTATATTTAGCATTTAAAGTTTTATTATTTTATTTTAAGTAACCGATATTATAGAATTCTGTTATTATTATCAATATATCAATTACCCACAGTGCTTGTTCCTCTTAAGGGAGTCAACTCAAAATATACACATTTTCACTTTTTGCCGCATCAAACAGGGACTCGTTTTGGGTGCATCGGCCTTTCAATGTTTTCGTGCGGGTTTTCTGTGCCCCAAATGCGACAATTTTGCTTGTTTACATACCCGCCAAGATCAAAATGAGCTTCATCCAAAATCCGTACGCAATTTTCGCACACATTCTGCAACATTACCATGATTTAATGTCGCTTTATTTCCCAGCGTTTTTCAAGCGTATACACAACCATATTCGTTCAGCGGAAGGATAAAACAAATTATCTGTCAAATCAGACATGAGCTAAGTGTTACCATTCACGAAATAAGCACTAGTGGAAAAAACCTTATATGGCGGACCCGTTACCTAATTTCCGAAAAGAAAAAAAAAAATTATTACTGTATCGAAATTTTTATAAATTTGTGTTTTTAGTTCTAGAAATAACTCTACCGAATTTTGTGTTGAACCAGCCATACTTAACTATAGGTCCAATATAAAATTTCTTTCAGAAAATCACGTTAATAATTTAATTTAGGCAAGGAATACTGGAATAAGGTGAAAGCAGGGTTTAAGAAGATTGGATTATAAATTCGAATTATATTCGCACTCAATTTTATTATACAAATTGACCTTTTGACTGCACATTCTTATTTTTGTAATAATCAATCGATGAAACTCATTGTTAAAGAGCTTTCAAACATATTAGCGCGAATATCTGGAAATGATAAAACTAAACTTTTTTTTTTTTTAAGTGTAGTCTACATCAGCAAAAAAAATTTTATTTAGTTTTGAATGAAAATTTTAACAAAATGTTTAAAAAAAAATAATAATAAATAAGTAATGTTGTTGTGGGCAAAATGCAATTTGTGTGAGTTTTTGAAAAAATTATTGCTTTATTTTGAACACCATTAAAAATGTTGCTGCCTATTGTGAACGAAGCTTAACTCTTAAAGTTAACGAGAACCCCGTTTTTTCCAACTCCTGCAAAATTGATATGGTGATAGATAGCACTTAATAGGTAAAATATGTATATAGATATAAACCCTAGACATTATAAAAAAATCGTTTTTTTTATCTACTGAAATTATATCGACCATGTCATGGAAATCGAAATCACCGGAAATTGAAATCGAACAAATTTTGAAAACTCTCCCGGATTCAAAGTCCATAAACATATTTTCTTTTTATATACCTCATACTTTAAGGACCACTTTCCTCTACCTAAACTACTTTTAAAATCAGGGAAAGCAAAAAATTCAATTGGAAATCTTAGTCGATTTCACGTGATTTCGATTTCCATGACCTGGTCGTATAAACTTTGAGTTGACTCACTTTAGAAGAAACAGTGTGGTATTTCCATACTCAATCAACTAGCTTCGTATTCTGAGATTCAGTCGGACTTTTAAAAATTCAGCTGTTGGAGTCGGGGGTAGAACTGTTTTCAGACGACTCCACAGCCCTGACAGGAATGCGACCTGTTTATTTCATAATGCCTTGAACAAAGGTAGAAGAACAAAATGCGTTATTCATCGACGAGTACAGTGCGTTTATAACTAAGCATTTTTTTTATTTGTTTACTTATTTGTATTTACATTGAGAAAAGGATTTGGACATAAAATATCAAGATTTTCTTGATTTTGTTCTATTTGCACATAATGTATGTTGTTTAGCCTCTTCAATAAGTTTTGCCTCTTTAGTTCACAAATTTGAATAAATTATTCCTTTTTATTTTCATTACTTTCAAATCGCACAAATTTTAAAATGACCCTGTATTAAAATTCATAAAAATATTTCTTTCTATACACTTCATTGTGCTCAAGTTGGCTTAAGCAAATGTGCGAATACATGTTAATTATATGAGGCAAGGTTAGGTTTCTGCTAAGTTTAATGAAACTGTCATTTGTTTTAGCAAGGTGCGAATCTAACTGCACATTCCCATACGGAATCAAATGTTTTTTTTTATTTTGTTTTTTAAATACATTTGAGAGACTTTTTTAATTTTTGATAGTAGGTTAAGCAAGTCTATGCATACTATGGTTAGGCCTTAAGACTTTTTCTTATTTTTAAATTTTCTATCACCCTATGCATTTTTTTGTTTGAAGCTGCGTTGGTAAAATGTTGATATGTTCTACATTCTGTTTTTTGTCTGTTAAAAGGAAAAATTAAATTTGCCACCAATTGCAGTAGACTTAAACATAAAGTAGAGAACTTTTTTCACTTATATGTTGTTACTATTGTCAAATTATTGAACTTTCAATTATTATAATGAATTCTTAGTGTTTTGATTAAGTAAAATTGACTAAACGTTTTATGAAATTTTTCGTAGTTGATTTTTTCAACTGCAGATTCGCAAATCAAAGATTTCAAAACAAGAATTTACATGCAGTTGTTAAAAGTGAAACATTCGTACACACACTGAAAAATTTTGCTCAATAACACTTCAGTGGCTTATATTACGGAACTAATAAACAAATACAAAAATAAGAAAAAAAATAAAAATATGTAACATTTAATACCAGAAGTCACCGTAGATCCCTAAAAGACATTTTAATTAAATAAACGGAAAGCTTGGTAACCCTTTTTCTTTTGCTATATAAACACAACTCTGCTGAGATTACACGGTTTTGCGAACAGTTTTTGTTATTCTTGTTTTTCTTTGTGTTGAAAATCGGGATAGTAAATTTAAGTGGTGGTGAAATTGTTTCTACATGAGAAAATAAAATGTCGACGCGAAAACTTTTCTTTCATTAGTCAACCAGAATATAGAGATTCTTTGTTTGTAAAATTATATCGTGAAAAATAAAAACCAATAAGCAAAAGTTAAATGTATTAATACAAATTCTGTGCTCTAAATAAAGAAAATTGTGAGACTCCAAGAGGCAGACATTAAATTATCACAATGGATAATGGCGAGCAAGATGCAGGATTCCGATTGGCACCTATGTCACCACAGGAGATAAAGCCAGACATTTCACTACTAAATGAAAATAATACAAGCAGTTATTCCCCCAAACCTGGAAGTCCTAATCCATTTGCAATTGGATTGCAAGCAATAAATGCAGTTGCTGCTGCGACTGCAAACAATCAAAATCAAATGTTGCAAACCACTCCACCACAACAGCAGCAGCAATATCCTCCCAATCACCCGTTGAGTGGTTCGAAGCATTTGTGTTCTATTTGTGGTGATCGAGCCAGTGGAAAACACTATGGTGTTTACAGTTGTGAAGGCTGCAAAGGGTTTTTCAAACGTACCGTACGCAAGGACTTGACATACGCATGTCGTGAAGACAGAAATTGTATTATTGATAAGCGTCAAAGAAACCGCTGCCAATATTGTCGTTATCAAAAATGTCTGGCTTGCGGAATGAAACGGGAAGCTGTTCAGGAAGAACGTCAACGTGGAACTCGAGCAGCCAATGCAAGGGCTGGTGCTGGTGGTGGTGGGGTAGCTGGGGTAGGTGTAAGTAATGTTGGAGTTGCTGGCAGTGAGGATTTTAAACCCAGCAGTTCCTTGCGTGATCTCACTATAGAACGTATCATTGAGGCCGAACAAAAAGCCGAATCTCTTAGCGGGGATAATGTGTTGCCCTTTCTGCGCGTTGGCAATAATTCAATGGTACAGCATGACTACAAAGGTGCTGTGTCACATCTCTGCCAAGTGGTGAACAAACAACTTTTTCAAATGGTTGAGTATGCACGTCGTACGCCACACTTTACACATTTGCAGCGTGAAGATCAAATACTTTTGCTTAAGGCAGGTTGGAATGAACTGCTTATTTCAAATGTTGCTTGGTGTAGTATTGGCCCCTTAGATGCTGAATATTCTACGCCAGGTACTGCTCGTCAGCCACAACAAATCTTCCTTAATCAAAGCTTTTCGTATCATCGCAATAGTGCTATTAAGGCCAATGTTGTGTCAATATTTGACCGCATCCTTTCGGAATTGAGTGTCAAAATGAAGCGTTTAAATATCGATCGATCGGAACTTTCTTGTCTGAAGGCAATCATTCTTTTTAACCCTGATATTCGCGGTCTCAAATGTCGTGCCGATGTAGAGGTGTGCCGTGA
This sequence comes from Pollenia labialis, assembly GCA_949318255.1. Lineage (NCBI taxonomy): Eukaryota > Metazoa > Arthropoda > Insecta > Diptera > Polleniidae > Pollenia > Pollenia labialis. Next base: position 23,453,800 of record OX439142.1, on the reverse strand, counting down.
AAAAATTTATGCATGTCTTGACGAACACTGCCGCACAGAACATCCTGGTGATGATGGTCGTTTCGCTCAGCTGCTGCTGCGATTGCCCGCTTTGCGCTCCATCAGTCTAAAATGTCTTGACCATTTGTTTTTCTTTCGTTTAATAGGCGAAAGGGCATTGGAGCAATTAATTGCTGAGCAATTGGATACGCCAGTCTGCTAAGTGACGATAAATGCTAGAACTTGTGGTGGTATTTACGTGCACTGTTAGGAAATTAAGAATTAATTATCAAAGGCCAAGCCTTGTAAGCACTGAACGCCACAAATAAATACGACTTTTGAATTGTAGCATTAGTTTCTGTCCTCTTTTTTGTTTGGTCTACTTTGATGTTTTTTGCTCTTTACATAGTTAAGAAATGATTATTACACAAAAACAACCATATTCAACACTTAGACAGGCATTTACTCTCATTTTTTATAAATTATGCTTTAAATATAAAAATTAGTTTTTAAAATCTGGAATTATCTTTTCTCTCACTTATTTTTTTAAGTTTTTAAAATGTGATTTAGGTTTTTTTCTGCATTTTCTGTGCCCTTTGCATAAATTAATAACAGTTTGCTGATTAAACTTATAAGAATTTACAAACCAAACTTTGATGAATTATTAAATAAGTTTCAGCAAAATCTCTTTAAATGACTTCAGTTCAACAATAACTGTTGGAGCTTTTTACATATTTTTTTTTTGTTAAAATATGACTTTAAAATAAATCTTATAGGTTTACTAATTTTTTTATTTAGTATCATACTTGTATACATATATATAACGTTTTATCCTCTTTTTTTTTTGTTTATTCGATACGAATAAACTTTTAGTGGAATAGTCTAATAAATAACTTTTATTTCTTTTTATTTTATTATTAAGTAATAAATGTTTTTTTTTTGTATATTTTATAAATAAAAACTTACATACTAACACTTTATATATAGTTATATTATACATATGTATAAATATATTATTGAAAATATAGATATATTATATTCTGTTGAAACAACAACTTGCAAGTCTTTTATTTTAATATTAAATGCATATGCAACTGGTTTATTTGCCACATTTGAAAATTTTGGAATTAAATTTTTTACTCACATGGACTTTAATTCGTACCATGAATCCCCTGTGAATAAAATAACATACCTGATTTTAAAAGGCTGTTTGATTTTATTTGGAGTTGTAAACAAAAAATAATCAATGTATTTAAGAAAACTGTGTTTTTGGAAATTTATTGAAATTAATTCCAGTCTCATATTTATTAAAAATCGTTAAAGCTGTAAAGAAGCACAGGAAAAATCGCTTCCATCGCGAACATGTTTAAAATTCGTGTAAAAAATTGCAAACTTGTAAACAAACACTAAAATTTATTTGAAATCGCTAAACGGGTTTATAAAGAACAGTTTCGGAAAATAACAAAAAAAATTTGCAAAATAGCAAAAATATTGATTATATGTATGTATATGTATATATTGAAATATATTTCAAACAACCCATTAAATTAATTAAAACTATAAGGAATGGCAAAAATTAGGTAAAAATGTTTAAATGAGAGGAAATTCGCCAAAGATGTTAAGAATCAGAAAAATTACAGGAACAAATCGCTTCTATTGTAAACATGGCTGAAATTCGCAAAAAATTGCAAAATTTGAAACATACCCTAAACTAATTTAAGATCGCTAAATGAAATAAATTAAATTTGTGCATTTTAAACGTTTTTTTTTTTAATTTTAAATATACAGGGATGTTCTGCAAATCGAAAACCCGGGTTTTTAATAAGATTTCTGAAGTTAAAGAATTTTATGAATTTTATTTATACAAATATTTCACAATTAACCAGAATTTTATAAAAAAAATTATAAAAATTAGATTAAGAGTGTATTAAAAAAAGCTAATAAGACCTAATGAAGTTGATGTAAATAAAAACAACTTTATTACATTTCACCCGACGTTTCGTCACTTGTTTGGTGACTTTTTCAAGGGTCGCCTATTTTAATAAAAATAATAAAAGGACAATCTTTTGTTTTTATTATGTTTTGTTGTATACTCAAGCTTTCTATTGTATATCTCTTCCTCTCCCCTCGTTCAAAATCTAACACTCTCACTTGTTCTGTTTCGAAGGAGTGAGATTTTGAAATCATGTATTGTGATCAGTGAGACCACAACTAAAAAAAAATTGGATGCTAAATGAGGCTTAAAACAATGCTAAATTTTCATAAATAATTGTTTCATTATAATCAATGAATTATGTATTAATTTACCATATAAAAAAATTTATGGTACATAGATTTATTTAATAAAAACAATTAAGGAAAGTAAACAAAGTAAATTAAATACATATTTACATACATGTAAATTTATCTATTGGTTTCGACTGCAGTTTACAACATGAAATTAATTAAAATTTTTATTTTTGATAATTTCGGGTCGAATTTTATTGTTTTGCTAAAAATTTTAATTTGTATTGGTTCTTTTTTGATCTCCTTTTTAATTAAACTACTTTTACATCAAGACCCATTAATAAGGTTTGTATGTGCGCCCGAGAGAGTTTTTCTTGCTGTCGTTTGGAATTTTGACATTTCATATATTTTTAAGTGTTTTTTTACATACAATTAAATTTTCAATACTTATTTTTTCATACAACTAAATCAGAGTAGAATAATAATCAGCCTTATTGTGGTTGTCGTTTTCGTAAACAAACGTGTCGTTTTTTGTAGTAGATTAAAGAACACATGTTGTGTATTACTTTAATCTATTACACAGTCGTATACGACAACGACAACCACAATAAGGCCGAATATTTTTTTCTTAATTATTATCTTTGCACCGAAATAGAGTTCTGTTCACTTATTGCTCGATCTTGTGTACGCTTAAAGGGGTTTCTTATGGACTTTGAAGCTTTGTTAAAGAATTATAAGAGAATCCAAGGACGATGAGTCTCTCACCATTAAAGTTTTTCTTTTCCCGGACTTTTTCATTTCCCGGGAAAGCGGGATTTATTTTTCAATTTCCCGGGATCCCGGGAATTCCCGCTCAATACAAATCGATGCAAAATATTATTTTATTTAATTTATTTGAAAAAATAACATTTCCTGAGATCAATTAAATAAGTTTTTAAATACATTCAACTTTTTTATTTCAGTGGCAAAAGGAAAAAGTGCTTAAAGCACCTTAAAATCTTCAAAAGTACAAAATTTCATTTATTTTGTAGGATTTTTGAGGAAGTTATAGCAAAATTACTTTTTGGTTATCTTTTTTCAATGTGCAATAACATTTGATATAAATTAAAATTCCGATCTGTGATGTATGGAGTGTTTACGAATTAAAACATAAAAAACTATAACCGCAGAGAACTGCCACCTTAAAAGTTTTAAATTGTTCTCCTATAAACTAAAAAAATGGACTTAATCACTTATTGCCACAGAATAGATTCAAAGCGAACAGAATTTATATAAAACCAATTGTTCAAACAAATTATTACAAAATATTTCTGTTAAAATAGTTCAGAATCGTTTGAAAGCCTATTTCTAATTTTTTCAAGAAGATTTCAATAATTAAACACGTTTCTTTTCTACGGATCTGGGTCTTAAAACAAATTAAATATTCTGTACATTTTAACTCTTCTTCTTTCAAAATTTCAGTGCATTAAACATTATCGAATATGACTTGATATTTCTTTGACGTTTGGCAAAAAAATCTTGAGTCAGTAACTGTAGTTTTTCCTTATGTTGAATTGAAAAATATTTATTTACAGCCCAATTATGAATACAAATTCCCCGGGAGTTTTTTCCCTTTTTTCATTTTTACAATTTAATTAAAGCCAACCAAAAACTCAAAATGTGATTTTTTGACTTATTTTTAAATTTTTTTCCTAACGGCTAAGATCTATTTCATGATGCAACTCATTTACAATTATACATATCAGCAGTATAAATTAAATAAAAAAAAATCCCGGGAAATCCCGCACAAATTTCCCGGGATTTTTTTTCCCGAAAATTGAGCGGGATCCCGGGAAATCCCGTATGAAAAACACTACTCACCATCCTACGCTGTGGTTCAGAAGAAGTCGAGAGATACCTTAGATTTCTGGTGCAATGACATGATACATACTTAAACTTGAAGATAGTGGGGCAGAAATACTTCAATTTTTAAATGAGTTTTTTCGCATCTGAGAGACAATTTTTCACTGCAGGTATTGCTCAAACGGCTTTGCGAAATCGTCTATTTCCGCAAGAGATAAGAATACATACTTTGTTTTTTAAGCAAACATTTTTTTAATATAAATTTAAAAAAATAATTTATTTCCATTCATTGTTTTTATATCCAAACCACAAGATAATTGGAGATAATTGAATAAAATTTGGTACATATGTAGGTTCTTATTGGCAAGCCTATTGAAAACGGGCCGAATCGTAGCACCACGAAGGGAGATAGGGGGCAAATTTCTGCCTCTCAGAAACTATCAAACCGATTTTAATGAAATTTAAAACAAAGATATATCCCTATTCATATAGCCATACACTCTCGAAAATTTGTTTTTAAATACTGTGGTGTTGGGAATCCGACCGACTATTAATAACACTGTAAGTACGTCAAAATGACACGACGAGACACACCAACTTAATTTTGGGGCGTCGAATATTGTGGTAAAAGATGTTCCATTTTGAAGTTTGTATTGTTTCGCAAGCTATTTTGATACTACATATTTATTAAAAAAGGCTTCGAAAACTCTTTTGTAATAACATTCAGGGGTGTGCTGGAAAACGCAAACGCAAAACGCAAGAATTTTAAACATCGTTTTTTAATAAGATTTATGTTATAAAATAATTTTATGACAAATATTAAACAAATATTTCCCTATTAAACAGGATTTTAAACCAAAAATTATAAGAATTAGGTTTAAAGTTTATTAAAAACAACTTCCAAATTCATGCGTTTTGCGTTTGCGATTTCCAGCACACCCCTGATTATTTATTTGTCGATGCTTAACTCTAAAGGTTTGTGCAGACCTAACAAATAATTGACGAAAAAATCCAAAAAAAAGCATGACATATAAATTGATCAAACTTTAGCTCAATTTTTGACAAGTTCTACTGGTTTACTAAACTTTATTTGCAAGAAGAGAATTAATTGGTGTAATTTAGAAACTCTTAAATGGTATTTCATCCAGTCAAACGTTTAGCAAAAGCAAATAATTTTTTGATAAAACTAGGAGTTACGTGTAGGACGTGTGAACGCAGCTTAACAATGATAGCCGTCTATTTTCATGTGGATACAATTCAATTATTGTCAGTCTGTGGCACTATTCAGTCGTAATTTAATCAATTATGTGCATTATAAAATTGATCAAAATATGATTAAATTGTATCACACATTTAAAATAAATGAATTTTGCTAGACGGAAGGTGGAATGCCATTATCACAGGAGTTTAATTTTGACAAAAAAAAAAAAAACAAAAGCTAAAGTACATATTTTCAAAAGAGATTTTGATGTATTTTCCTTAAACACTAACAAATCGCTTGAGAGGACAATACAAAATAAAAAATGTAATCAATATCTCTTGATTTTGACCTAATCTTTTAAAACAGAGTATACCACTGTATTCTACGGCCAAAAATGCTTTTCGGTATCAATATCGCCGATATTTCTTTTTGATCATCGGAAAGATATAGAATTGAATAAAATGAGATTGGATCATCTTGTAAAGATGTTGAAAAGACCAGCGTTTAAAAAACTGCAGTCAAAGTTTAAAAACTGCCACTTCTTCCACTACTCAATTGTCACTGGCAAAAAAAAAAAAAAAACTGTTACTTTTACTTCTGATTCATTAAATGTAAACAGTCGCTGTCAAACCAACTCAAAAAGCAAAAAGTTGTAAACAAATTTTTGTTTTTTGTTAGACAGTTTTTGATTTCGACCGCAGTTTTTTAAACAATGGAAAATACTTATATGGAAAGATGTTAACATCTTTGCCAAATGATGGTAGATGTTGATCAGTGTAAAAATGCTATAACAGTCACTGCTTGATCAGCTTCAGTTTCCAAAAAGTATGATTATCCAGCTTAAAATAGGAACCAAACAGTGATACTTTGTGAATAAATTTGTTTTTCAACATTCACATGTCAGTTCTCCAATCCTAACGTTCGTTAATTTTTTCGTGATTTGCAGAATAGGCCTGTATATATGGGCATTTCCACAGAAAAATTCAATTTTTTTGTAGTAACAAAAAATGGGGAACATTTGACAACATGGTGACAGTTTTTTGACCAAATGTATTTGACACCTAATCTTTTTGTTAAATTGGACGCTGAATCCGACTATGAAATATTTGCATTTATGTAAGTGGCATCATCCTTTTAAAAACCTCCAATAACGGTTATTTTGGAATATCTCGAAAACTGTTCTACTTTGGACCATTCTGACTGACTTCACATTCGGATTAAGCGGACAATTCTACATAAATATTTGGTGTCAGATGCATTTGGTAACGACTTTGTTGAAAATTTGTGACACAGTGTAATTAGATCCGGGAAGTATTTTCGTAAAATACTTAAGACTTTGTGGGATAATGTTTAACGGCTTTCAGTGATAGCTGCTAAATGGTTTTATGATTGAGTTGTCAACACTACACAAACAGATGCAAATTAAAATTTTCTAAAGGGTGGTTAAATTTTAAGGGCCGATGTTGATTTTGAATAAAACACAAATTATTTAGGAAATTGTTGTCATTGCTATGGTTCAATTATGTATGGAACAAAATATCGGCCAAATGGCCGCCGCGACCTCGGCGGCACACCTCCATCCGATGGTTAAAATTTTCGATGACGCTGAGGCATAATTGAGGTTCTATGCCGTAATGTGCTGAATTATCTTATCCTTTAGCTCTTGAATTATTGCTGGCTTATCGACGTACACCTTTTCTTTCAAATAACCCCAAAGAAAGAAGTCCAACGGTGTCAAATCACATGATCTTCACACATGAATCACACATGGCAAAACAGCCATTGTTTCGTTGGCTGTGTGGCAAGTGGCAACGTCCTGTTGAAACCACATATCGTCCACATCCATTTCTTCCAATTCGGCCCATAAAAAGTTCGTTAAAATCTCACGATAGCGAACACCATTCACAGTAACTGCATCGCCGGCCTCGTTTTGGAAAAAAAACAGCCCGATGATGCCGCCAGCCCATAAACCGCACCAAACAGTCACTCCTTTTAGATGCATTGGTTTTTCGACAATCACTCTTGGATTATCGTTCGCCTAAATGCGGAAATTCTGCTTATTGACGAATCCACTGAGGTGAAAATGTGCCTCACGAAGTGCTCGATATGCATTTTGATTTGAAATCCCATTATCATAATAAGCCTGAATAACTTAAACGAGTGGCTCGATTGCTTATCTTTCAGAAAAAAACTTGAAGTTTAGGAGTGGTTCACGTTCAAAATCAGCTCTTAAAATTAAACCACCGTTTATATATAAACTTTCGAACATTTTTGAGTTTTGATTTCATTTTAAAAAGCAGTCAACTATCCGAGCTTTGTCCGATTCGTTTATTTTTATCAGACGTTTCTGTCTATTCAGTTCAATCAATCTGCTAATGACTACAAAAGCTCTCTTTTAAATCCTTTAAATCCGCAATCTTTTAATGTTAAGGAAAACAAATAAAAATGTTTTATGTACAATTAATTTTAAAATAAAAATAAAATTTTGTTAAATCTTCCATACACAATTAATTCATTTTAATGAAATTGTTTAATAAATTAAAAAAAAAACTAACGCAAACTATTAGAAAAAGATTTTTGAATGAGGAATGAATATATTCGTATACGCACCCAATGATCCACCCAAATGGAACGGTACATACGTCAGCATATTTTTCTACAAGTATTTTTATGTTTATTTTATTTTTATATATTTTTTTTGCTAAGAATGTATGAAAGTGGGTTTTTATTAAATTAAAAATAGAAAATATGAACAACAAAAATGTTTTTAGTACCCCAATAAACCATAAAACGATTAGAACTCTCAGTTCTCCACAACGCTGGAGTAAAGCAAGAATGCCGTTTACCACCTCAACTGTTCATCTTCGTGCTAAATGATATAATGAGCGAAGAGGATTTATATGCAGTCCCTCACGCCAACTCGAGGATTTGGATTATGCGGATAATATTTGCTTGTTGGACCTGAGATTAATACCAAGAAAACGAAAGCCATGAGGATAAACAATGTTGGCACAGAGAACATCATAAAACAAGGCCAACCAGTTGAATACGTGGATAGCTTGTGCTACTTATACAGGCTGTACAGCACCAAAAAATGGCGGCGCGAAAACAGACGCAGGTTCAATGATGGGCCCAAAAAAGCGAGAGCGGCATTCGGTCGACTACAATCAATACGTAGAAGCTCGCAAATATTCAGACGAACCAAGCTCAGAATATTCAATGAATGTGCAAAGTCTATTTATTCTGTTCAACGGAAGTGAGACAGGGATATTATCAGCCACAAAAACGCATAAATTACAGGTATTTATCCACAATGTGCCTTAGAATCATATGCAGGATATTTTTGCCAAACATTATCAGCAAGATGGATCTCTGGAACCAAACCAATCAGGAACCCATACTGAAACAAATTAAAGGCAGGAAATGGAGGTGCATCGGCCATACCATCAGGAAGATGCCCGAATGTGTTATAAAGACGCATGATACTCCCAAACTTACGTGGGAGGACGCGAAAACAACAGCACCAAATCGAATACGATGCAGATTCTTTGTGATAGCCAATATAATTGGGGGATTCACAAGGTGTGCTATTAAGTCATATCGTCATAAAGTCCTAAATGATATTTTACAATTGAAAAAAAAATACTGTTGTGTTTTAAGCAAAATAAAAATTTGTATGCTGTGTTCATTGATTCGTCATAGCTGTACAGTAAATATCTAAATTAGCAGTCATATACATATATTTCTTGTAGTTATTTTAAGACATATGACTTTACAACTTTCCGACTACCTTGTGAATCCCCCAAATATGTATATATAAAAACCACTGCTGTAAATTAATTATTAATTTTTGATTTTAATTCCTTACGAATTAGCTAAATTTTAAATTAATTCATTTCACAGCAAAAAAGAATTGAATGAAATATGAATCAATTCAAACGAATTAGGCAGAAATGAATTTCAATTCGTTTCCAATTCAAATGAATCTGAAAAATGAATTGCAATTCATTTTGACAAATTCAAATGAATCTGTAAAATTCATTGCAATTCGTTTCCAATTCAAATGCACTTGTTAAAGTGAATTGCAATTCATTTTACAGATTCATTTGAATTGAATTGATTTTGATTTCATTCAAATGAATTAGAAATTCAAATGAATGAAATCTAAAATGAGTTGCAATCAATCCTATTCAAAAGCAGCTCTAAGGGGGTTTTACTAGAATTTTCCACAAAATACAAGTAAGAGATTATTTAAACAAAAAATTATTGTTAAACACACCTTAAATAATATTTAGTTTCTTTTAGCAAATAAACAAAATTTTCCCACTTTAATAGGATTTTCGCGGATACCTAATAACTCAATTCCTATTCTGCCCATTTACAAAAAAAAAAAATAGTTGAATAGCAAAACAACAGTGATGCTAACTGTAGATTTACTTACAAAGTCAATTAAGATTTCACACACTCGTCAAAAATGGTAATCTTAATTAGGACCCTTTACACCGTATTAGTTGTTGGTAAGAGTAAGATAAAAGTTTTGCTACTTTTTTATATTTAACAAGTGTTTTCCTAATGGTCGAAATTCGGCCATAATTTTTTTTTAATATGAAGAAATAATAATATGTTTCGAGCATTCATTTTGTTCGTCTTAGTGAATCGATTTTGGGATGGACCAACCTCCGGTTCATATGTTATGTTCTACGTGAGTGGTTGAAAAACAACAAAAAAAGATATCGTTCCTAACTGGTTTGTCTGTGCCGATTTATTAAGTCGAAATATTTGAAAACCGGTTTCTTGAAAATGTCGAATAATCGACCACCCTATTTTTTTATTATTTGATAATTGAAAAAAACAAAATTTTTATTTATGTGTTAGTATCAAATTTGAATGCTTATAACTCTGAAAATATTGATAAGATTTTAATAAAATATATATTGTGCACTTCTGCCAGTAAAAACCTTTCAAATGGTGTATTTTTTATTCTAGTCGTTTTGCCTTAGCCGATTAACATATAAATATACGAAACATGTGTAAAATCCCCAAAAAATCCCCGAATTTTTTTCTTAAATCCTCAACTTTGGGGATAAATTCCCAAGTCCAGCAGCCCTGCTTGTTGCATCAAAAAAATTTTACGGTCGATGATTACATAAATATGTGCTCTTTTTGGTACTTTTTTATTAAAAACGCTATATTTTATGAGATTGGCAACGCTATTCAAATGGCTTTGGAGATATTGGCATCACTGCTAACGATCTTCCAAATGCTGACGGGGTAGCTGGTAGAGAGATAGATTATTCGATTTTTTTAGAATTCTTAAAAAACTTGTTTTAAAAAATTATAGGAATTAAATGAATGGATTATTTCAAATTTATTTTAAATGAGTTTTAATTTTTAGGTGGCTAACGATGTTAATATGCATCAGTAGACTTCAACCATATTTTTGAACGGGCAATTTTTAGGTTTTATATTATCAGGGGTGTGCTGAATAATAAGTGAATTTTATGACAAATATTAAACAAATATTTCCCTAATACACAGGATTTTAAACTAAAAATTATAAGAATTAGGTTTAAAGTTTATTAAAAAAAACTTCCAAATTCTTGCGTTTTGCGATTTCCAGCATACCCCTGTAAATCACATTTATATTTTTATTCGATATTCGAAAAATTTACATTTTAAAACGGTTAAAACCGGTAGATAAACGTCCGATCTCTCTAATAGCTGTGCATACATACCCAGCTTTAACTAGAATGAGTAAAGAGGCCTCATAGAAGGCCTTATTTAGCCCTTCTCGCCGCATTCCATACTTATTTATTTTTTACACAGGTTGTCATTGGGAGCAACCCCTTCCACACTGTCTTTAATATCAACTTAGATTTCTTCGCAAAGAAGGTTGTAAATAAGGTCACTAAAAATAAAAAGTAAATAAAACTGAACAACTTCCTTTCTCCCTTTTTATAGCCACTTGTGGTCCTTTCAATATTTACCGCTGCATACATATGTACATAAATATTTACATATACTAGGTATTTACTTAAATAGTGACATAACTCGAAAAAATCCATTTCGAGATGAACGGATTTGCTTTAACCACTTAACGGGGAAAGTGTAAAAGATATAAAGATGAATTTTACTCTCAATATCAGTATCAGCATCAGCAACTCTAAAATTTAATTTTTTGAGTTATGTCACTATTGAAGTAAATGACTGATATGTATGTACAAATTGTTTTTCAAAATCTGTTCTATCAAATATTCATAATTCATTATTTTTTATAATTTTTTGTTTTTAGCAAATATTTATTTATTTACCTTGTACTGTTATTTTTCATCATAATTACTCTTCTTCTGTTTGCTTTCACATGATGTGGGCACTTTTTCTTCGCCGTTAATGAGTGGGTGTGAGTATAAAGAACGCTCTGTATTAATGTGTGTTAGTATGAGAATTCACGCAGTGACCAATATTAATGTAAAGTTTTTTTTTACGAAAATTAAGTCTTGTAGAACATCAACATCTTGCTCATGTACTTCAATAGCGACATAACAAGAGCTGCCGTTTTTGGTTATTTCTAACCAAAATGGGTTTTATTTTTCTAATGTGAAGATGTGAATAATTTTTTTCATTTTGGTTACTTTTCTCAAAAAAAAAAATACATACGAGTATGTTTTTCCTGATACAATTATTTACGAGCTCGAATAATTTGTATTGTTTGGTACTACGATTTTTTCATTATTTGTTGCCAATGAATGGAAGTTTTTTATAATTTATCGAAAAAAATCCCTTTCAAATCAGCAACAAAATAATTTTTTTAAGATTTTCGCTAAGAACATATTTTTATTTGTGTTTTTAAATGCTTTTATTTAGCTTCACTTCGGAAAATCAAATCTTGTAACGTTAATTTAACCGCCTTTTACTCAATGCAAATGGATGAAACTTGGCAGGCATAGATATTCCCGATGACAATACACGAATAAAATCAAGAATGGGCCCAATTTTTTTTAAATGCTTTTTTTTAAATGCTTTTTTTTAACCGCCTTTTACTTTTAATATTTCATCCATTTGCATTGAGTAAAAGGCGGTAAAAAAAGCATTTTACAAAAAAAATTCCCCTAGATTTCACCCTGGCTACGCCCATGTATTCGTGTATTGTCATCTGGAGTATGAATGTCTGCAAAGTTTCATCTTTTTGCGATGAGTAAAAGGCGGTTAAATTTATTAAAGCTATTCGTTACTAAAAAGTAATAAAATAAATAAAAACAAAAATTTTAAGATACGCTTTTCTTTACCTTAATATATTGATCAGTTGTGAACACAAAATTAATATGAATACTAAAAAAATCGACTAAAAGTCAAAAAATAAGAACATTTCAAACAACATAAACTTTGAAATCAAAATGGAAAAAATCTCATGCATCCTTTAAAGAAAAGCGCGGGCGCCATACCAACCTGAACTTAAAAAACATGACTGCCGTGAGTACAGGTTAATATTTCAGACCGAAAGAAATAAAACCAATCATGTTTAAAGCTACGAATTTTCAATAACTGAGCATTTTGTTTCATAACAACGCATCTCAACACATCTTGATCATAAGCCAAAAAAAAGTAAAATTTATTTATCTCTGATCTCTTTTAAACATAGAATTAGAAATGCTGTTTTGAACTTTGTGTATTATATGTACATATAATTTTTTTTTTATATTTTTTAAGATGCATTTTTGAAATAAAATACTTGATTTTATATGAACTGGCCTATTATTTTGTTTATATATTATGAAATTTTTAATGTACCTATAGGTTTATTAGGTCAACGAATGCATTCTTAAAAATCAATGAATAGGTTCGTTAAATGAAAGAATATATCAATGAATAGGTTCATTGGGACAACGAATGCATTCTTAAAAATCAATGAATAGGTTCGTTGAATGAAAGAATATATCAATGAATAGGTGCATTGGGACAACGAATGCATTCATAAAAATTAATGAATACGTTCTTTGGATCAAAGAATAAATCAACGAATAGGTTCGTTGGGTTAACGAATACATTTATAAAAATCAATGAATAAGTTCGTTGGATCAAAGAATAAATCAAATAATAAGTTCATTGAGTCAACAAATAGGTTTAAGGAATCTACGTACAGTTTCAACGTATGAATTTTTGACTTAACGAACTGGTACGTTAACATCGACAATCCAATGATCGGCATACGTTGAATTCAACGAACTTGTTTATTAGAGGAAAAATAAGGAAAAAATTCGTTGAATCAAAGATTTTTTTCTTTGTATTTATGTACCTTTTTGGTTCAGTGTACTTAAAGTAGAAAGTGCTTAAAAACATGCGGAATCGATATCAGAAAATTACTGAAAAATTACACAAAAGTCGTTTTAATGTTTCTAAAAACTTGAACATTTTTAGTTTTTTTAACTGAATATATGATCTCCATTTTATTTTATTAAATAAAAAAATAACAGAAACTGAATTAACTTTTTGCGACTTTTTTGTATTTTTTCTCAGTTTTTGACCATTTTTGACTGTAATATTAAACCAGTGATGCCAGGAGAAATTTGAACAATTTCCTACGTGTCTAAGAAAAAATTCCTTTTTTTCCCTACGACTTAAAAAAATGTTCCCTACGTGAAATTGTTTTAAGCAACAGGCAAACAAACACATAAATATGTAAATGTCATAAATATCAGTTTTAAAAATAACACTGTTACAAATTTAAAATTTTCTTTTTGGCAGAAACGCCTGTATGTGTTTGATTTTTTATTTCTTCATCTTATGTCCTTTTAAAAGAGCTTAATATTTTTCAAGAATAATTATTTAAAAAATTTTTTTTATTATAAGTATATAGGTATCTAATAATTTTTACCAAAGTAAAATTTAAAAATATGTTTTTTTCAATTCGTTTGAACTAAAATAGAAAAAATTTCCTTTTAAAAATATATCCCTCCTTATCCTTAAAAGTTTTCATTACAAATTCGAAATAATATTTATTTTTCTTTTAATTCAGAAGATGTGAATGTTTTTTACAAATTAATTTCTATGTAGATATCTTGTTCATTGGATTTCGATCTTTCTATAGTTCGCAAATGCAAACGCGAATATTCGTAGGCCCCTAATTATATATTAGGGTGGGCGACGAATATTCGGGTACATGGTTTTGGCAATTGTTGAAGATTGCCAGGCTGTTAGGACTCATAGTATAGAGTTTCTGTTAAAAAATGCTATTTTATAAAAAAAAATTCAATTTAAAAATGGAAATAAGCTGATTACATATACAGTGCACTCTGGAAAACGTCAACTAATTAAAACCGCGGGTGTTGACGTTTAACAAATTGTTGACGTTTACGAATGTAAAATTTTTATATAAAAAACATATCGATAATGTGCTTTTAAACGTTTTTATTAATTATAAACTAAATCCAAACATAAACAAATTCAAAAAGGAAATATAAAAGGCATTCAACCTGACTAAAACCATAGAAGACAACTGGAACTAAAAGAATACATTTTAAATGAGATCATATTTTTAATTTTACATGCACACATATGCATTTAAAAAAATCTGTTATTTTTTCTGCTGTTTTTTTCTATCCAACACTTGGAAGAGAGCCTTCTCTCTTAAACGTCTTAATACATTTAAGTCATTTTGCTCAACATTCTCGCATTGAGCCCAATCCAAAGCCCTGTTAAATATTTCGACGGCTTCGCTTGGTTTTATTGTCTGCACAAAAAAGCAACTGAACATAAATAAAAAGACAATACAGACATACAGTTGTAATTTTTTTTACTCTACTTACAAGGTGGATCCCCAATTTCTGAATTGATTTCATAAAATAAATGTGTGTCTGTACAAATGTGTGTATTTTAACTGCTGCTAAATTCGAAATTTTATTTTATTCAGAGTTGACGTTTTAGAGCTTTATAGTTGGGTTGACGTTTTAGAGTAGGCAATGTAAAAAAAAAAGGGTTGACGTTTTGGGATGTTGACGTAAACGAGTGTTGACGTTTTCCCGAGTGCACTGTATACTTATTTTAAGGCAACATATTGAAAATGAGAAAATATTTTGAAAATTCCCTACATTTGGCTTAAAAGAAAAAAATCTGTCCTTTAATCTTTACGCTTGAAATTTTCCGGAAAATTACCTACTATTGACATCACTGTATTTTACTACTTTTTTTCGGATGCAAAATTTAATAAAAAAAAAAAAAAAATCAAAATAATTTATTATTGATGGGATAAGCTATGCGCATTTCACTGGTTGCTTAGGCCTCATTTTGGAAAAAATACGGCCCGATAATACCGCCAGCCCATAAGCCGCACCAAACAGTCACTCTGTGTGGGTGCATTGGTTTTTCGACAATCACTCTTGCATAATCATACGCTCAAATGCGGCAATTCTGCTTACTGATCATCCACTGTTGCCATTTCTTGCTGCCATTCTGACCATTGACGACGTTTGAAATGGTCAAGAAGCTGTAGTTCTTGAGTCAATTGCACCTTGTTAGCGTGTAAATGCGAGTCTTTATCCATAATGTTCATCAACGAATTGCAATTAACGGCTCTTAAGCCACACTATCGCGAACAGCAGCAATATTTTCTGCAGAACGAGCTGTACGAGCATGCACTGGTGTTTTCACATCTCCTACAGACCCGGATTGTTCAACTTTTTGCACGATTTTTCCGATTGTACGAACATTTGGACGATTAAATTAACTGAAAAAATCACGAAGTGCACGATATGCATTTTGATTTGAACGTCCATTTTCATAATAATCCTGGGGGTTACTGCGTATTTCGATTCGAAAGAAATAATTTACGAGTTCGAACAATTTGTACGGTGTTTTACGATTTTCGCAATCTTACTTTAAAATAACCCTTTTTGAAATTTTTTTCTTAAATACCCTTTTTATGACACTTTTTTGATCATTTCAACGGCAACCCTGACAAATACCGAAATTCTTTTTTTTACCATACTTAACCATGCTTTTTCCCTACGTGTAGGCTTTAAATTAAGAGATATGTAATCAAAGTTATTTTCGGGAATACAAAATGTTTTATGCATTAACAAGATGTTGTTGTGTGCTAACTTCCTAATTTGTATTCTTGATAAATGCTTTGAAATTACCCGCTTACATCTACATTTCGAGTCGGAAAAACCCCAATCAATTGTAGCAGGGAAAGTAAGAAAAGGTCAACTCACTGTTTATGGTTGGTGTTTTGTCTAGGCTTCGATATCGTTGCAAATAAGACTTGAGTGTTTGTAATTCTCATTCGCTTAACAGTTTTATTTGAATAATATCTTTAGATTTTGCAAAGCCTTTAAGAAAAGGTTTACTGATGAATTGGCTTAAGCAACCAGTGAAATGCGCATTGAAACAATATATTTTAGAGCATTTATCAAGAATAAAACATGGGAATTTAGCACACAACAAAATCATGTTAATGAATAATGAATGGGAGATACATACATATGTGCTAATCAATATACTGGATTAACAGGTTTAGAAAAGCTCACTAGATATATTGACTAAACCCGAAAACAATTGGCAACTTTATATTGGAGACATATGTTCTCATTTATGGCGTCTAACTATTAAATTTTTTTCGTGCTAAACCTGGAACTATCTAATACATATCTATTGGGTTCCAAATATCATACACTCTCTTAATGGGTTATAGCAAAATCTATTGCTTTTAACAAATCAGTTTTCTGCTCATTTAATGACAAATTAAAAAAAAAATATCTTTTTGATCTTGCGACAGTGTACAACATCGCAAATTTAACAAAATTTTTTTTTATAAAAATTCTAGTCATCCATAAAATCTGAAATCCTATAAACACAATAATATTTTATTTGCATTCTTTTGAAAATAAGAATATGTACTTTATTTCAATTAATTTATTTGTATTTTGTTGGTAAATTTACAATTATTAAGAGAAAATTTATATCATTGACTACTGAAGTGTAACTCTGAACACATAATCAATTCTCACACTTTATGATTGCCTGAGTGAAGGAAGTGTCAAACGAGCAAGTGACGATTTGATTTGCGTTTGATGTGTGACCGTAAGCAAACTGTCTGCACTGTATTGCAAACTTTAAACAAGTAATTGTTGTCTCATCGTGTCGTTGTCGCTGACAATTCATTTCAATTCATTTATATATACATATTTGTAACAGAATTGTAAAGGTATTTTGTAAATTTGTAAATTGAATATAAACAAATGTGATATAAATACATAGTTAAAATTTGATATGTTTGTTAAGTGTTCTACGACTCAAATTGCTTAAGGAAAAAACAAAAAGAAGGTTGCTGGTTTGGATTATTAAAGAAATGCTCTACTGGAATATTTCGAAGATAATTTGGAATACTTACCCTGCCTTTACACATGCAAGTAATTACTTGCAAGTAGTGCATACGTATTATCAACGAAAATGTCGAAGAAAAAGCCGAAAGTCTTGCAAGTAGCTTCAGTGTTTACACAGTCAGTTGTAAGTTCATTCTTTATATGTTCTCGAAGCGAAAACATCTTATTAAAAAGATTTGTTTTTCGGTTTAAAAACATAACCAGGTTAAAAACATTACCAGGCTATAACAAAATATATTTAATAAGTTCTTTTTTATTTAATTTTCGGTCCATCTTGATGAAACAATTATGTTTTTTTTATAAAATATGTGACTTCAGTATTGCCGTAGTAACGATGCCATAATATTACTGAGAAAATATTTTGATTAACAATTTTATTTTTCAAAATGCTTAAAATTTATGATTAATATTGCCATTAAGATGCGTTGTTGTATTGTTGTGCTTTTTTTATTTTTTATAAATACACATAAAATCCGCTATAAACATTTCTTTTATATAACTTAGTACTACTAAATTGATACAAAATTCATCCACGGTAACACTGTTTTTTCATTTGTCATTTTACTTGCTGCAAATGCAAGCAAATTCTCTTGTAAGTTGGGCTGCAAGTACGAAAAATGTGATGGTGTTAGTGAAAAAGTGTGAGTGTATTGAGTTTTTCGAACTTGCACTTGCAAGTGTAAACCCTAGGTTAAATTCAAGCTCTAAAAATACACAGATAAAAATTTTGCACCAGTAAAAGCATTAATCAAAAATAAAATCAGTTTTAATTAAAAATTTAATCAAGTGAATTAAACGTTTAATCAAGTTAACTAAACGTTTAATCAAGGGAATTAAACGTTTAATTGTTACTATTAACTTGTTTACTGGTGCATATTAATATTGCCAAATAAACGTTTAATATACTTGATTTAAAGTTTAATTCACTTGATTAAACGTTTAATTCACTTGATTAAATTGTTAATTAAAACTGATTTTATTTTTGATTAATGCTTTTACTAGTGCAAAATTTTTTCTGTGTAATAATAACACTAAAGCTAAGTATCTAATGTTAAAAATTGAAGAACTTTTTGCATTAACAGCTGCTAAAATCAAGCTTATTTTATCAAATTTATCATTTGACAAAAATAGGTCCAAAATATGCCACTGAATGTGTAACTATAGGTTTACACTAGAAAAATACTAGACCGGGTCGACTTCCATACAAAAAAAAAGTTGTGCCAGTCACCCCCTAGAATGAAAGATATGTCAATGAAGTTTCTAAAACATGGAAACATTTTTTTTTGCTACGCCCCAAAATACAGCACCTTTTGTTTTTTATATGTAGCGCTTAACACTGTTGGTATTTGTAAAATTCCAATCGAAAATCGATTTAGTGGTAAAAAAAAATCGATTTTTCGCAATCGAATTTACGTATGCGATTTTATACTGAAATCGACTATTGGGCTTTTAAAATCGATTTTTTATTTTTTATCAAAATTTTGGCAATTTTTAATTTTAATTAAAACGATAAATTATGGGCATGCACAATATGTAGGAATTATGTTTATGCAGTTTCCTAAGTTTAAAGTTGAAGATTTTGTCTTTACCTATTAGTACCATTTGCATACATACTTTCAATTTTAATATATTGGCTCCTGTTCTTCAGAAATTAATCTCAAAATTTACACATTTTAAATTTTTGCATGAAAAGTGTAAACAGTAGTGATACATATCTACCCACTGTAAAAATCTTAGTTCAATTTCTCCAGTGCTGGTGTATCCCCCTTTGTGATATACGGAATAAGTTTGCAAATTTATCTTAAAATAATTTGAAATCGATTTTGACGTTCGATTAATCGATTTCAAAATCCGAAATAAAAATAGTCGATCGATAAATCGAAAATCGATTTTGGAATCCATTTACCATTCCCTAGTACATACGAAATCTTTTAATAAATAATAATAATATAATTGTGTTTGATAAAAAAATATCATATTTTTACTAAATGCAAAATCTCGGGATTTTGATGTAAAAATCCTGGGATTCGACACTTAAATTTTTAGAATAATCCCGGGACTTCGGGATTGGCATCCCTATTTGACACATATTATTAATGCCCTTTGTACACTTGCATACATTTCGGAGGAACGCATGGAAGATGTTGAAAATGTGAAATACGCGTTCACACTTGAAACATCTAACATCTACTATCAATAAAAAATGTTCTAAAAAAAAATTTTTTTTTCTACAAAAGTGTCAAAAAATTCAAAATGTTTTTAGAACTTATTTTGTTTAATAATAAAAAAAAAATCAAATAACATAAGGCTTGCAAAAAAGGAAAAACTTGAGAATAGGTAACGCTGCTTTCAAACCAAATGACATTTTGTCAGTGATGCCACAATAATAATAGAATTTATTGCCACTTTTCTTGTGGTTACACTAAAATAATCAGAAGATATAGAACGAAATACAATGAGATTTTGTAAAGATGTTAAAAAATTTTGATTTTAGCCCAATGTATTTCTTATGGGAAAATTTCAACATCTTCGCAAATTAATATGAGATGTTCAATGTTGACAAGTGTGCAAAGGCTATTATTACATGTGTTCGCACAGTTGCTTAAGCCAACTTTAGCATAGTATAGTTGGGCCTAAATGTGTATCAAGTTTTCTGAATTTCAATTTCAATATCTAAATTTTATTGTTATTTTTTTCTAAAAGTTCTTTTTTTTATTATTCTTTGCAAATTTAGAGAAGAAACCACTCTTTGAAATGTTTATAAACGCCTGTGTCGCACACAAATGTGGGGACGCAAACCACTTGAAGTGTTCCAAATCTTAAATTAAAGTGTGCTTTGCCAAATTTGCTTAAACATGAAAATTGAATAGATGACTTTCATTGCCATCTTATTACAATCACTATTAATTGTTCATCTAATTTATTAAATTATTAAGTTTGTATATCTGCGGTCATATGGAAGAGTAGCTTAAGTCGACATAAGACAAAATTGAGTTATAACCAGGGCTGTGGAGTCGTCCGAAAAAAGTACTAACTCCGACTCTGACTCCAAATGCTGAAATTTTTTAAGTGCGACCCCGACTCCTACTCCGACTCCGACTCCTACCCCGACTCCTACTATAATCTTGATGCTAAATGTATATGAGACTCAGTGATGTTAACTTTTATTTTTTCATTACAGTACGGCCTTCTAAAAATTAGAGTTTTTGAGAAGCAATTACCGTACGCAAACATTAATGTGCTGTTTCCAAATGACAGGCGATTGATTATGTAGCAAAATTTATCAGGGGTGTGCTGGAAATCGCAAACGCAAAACGCAAGAATTTGGAAGTTGTTTTTAATAAACTTTAAACCTAATTCTTATAATATTTGGTTTAAAATCCTGTTTAATAGGAAAATATTTGTTAAATATTTGTCATAAAATTCTTTTATTACAAAAATCTTATTTAAAAACGACTTTTAAAATTCTTGCGTTTTACGTTTGCGATTTCCAGCACACCCCTGTATATGAAAAGCACTCAGTCCATCGCCTTTCATTTGGAAACAGCAAACATAAGAGCAGTATTCATAAACCATTTATTTAAATTTTAAATGTGTTTTAAGAAGATAATTTTTATTTTGGAAATTTTTTTTAAATTTTTTATGCCGAAAAACTTTGGAGTCGGAGTCGCGAGTTTTTGTGGGTACTACGACTCCGACTCCGGCACAAAAACATCAACTCCGACTCTTCAAATCCGACTCCATAGCCCTGGTTATAACAATTAGAAAAGGTATAAAATCTTTAATATTTATTAAAAAAAAAGTTGAACATTAACTTGTAGGATCTATTGAAGTTGCTACTTATAGAATTATATACAGACTTAAAGCCAAAAAAAATCCTCGAATAAAACTTCATAAAAGCTGAGCATATCTGCAAACTACAATATTTGACTTAAGCTACTTTTCCATATTGGCACAGACATATAAAAAAAAGTTTAACAGATACACATGGGTTTTTATGAAAAAATTGCGTTAAGTGGTTTATGCTAATCTACAAAGATCTTTAAACAATAATTGGATGTGTCAGAAGCTGAAAGGCCTTACTTTGAAACAAATTTTAATTTTGTTATATCGCTCATTTGCTGCAAGACCGGCATAAGTCAAAAAAATCCATTTCGAGATAAACGCGTTTAAAG
Source organism: Pollenia labialis (assembly GCA_949318255.1). Lineage (NCBI taxonomy): Eukaryota > Metazoa > Arthropoda > Insecta > Diptera > Polleniidae > Pollenia > Pollenia labialis. The sequence goes on along the minus strand of OX439142.1, from coordinate 23,432,000 downwards.
TTTTCGATTTGCTCTTATCACTTAGAAAAATTAACGATACATTCTCTTCAAATGTGGAAAGTATAAAAGATATAAAGATGAATTTTATACACAATACAAAGAAAAACATAGCGAACAATTCTGCATCACTAACTCCAAAATTGTATTTTTTGATTTATGCCGGTCTTGCAGCAAATGAGCGATATGTATTACTATCTAATTAGTTGTGAACTCTTTGAAAATAATTTTTTTCTTCTATTATTTTAATATTTTCCATAAAAAAATTTAAAAAAAAACAATAATGGATTTGGATCTTATTTGATTTTTCAGAAGCTACCAGCCAGATAATAGAAAAATATACAAAACAAAATTAGGCCATAATATATTCGATCTCAGGGAATCAAACCTAATGGAAAATTTTCACAAATACAATTTGGATATAGATTATTGTAGCCCTGTCCATACTCTTTATTTTCCATTAGGTTTGATTCCCTGAGATCGAAGGATTTGAACAAAGTGACCATATCCCTCACGGAACTCATTTATAAGAAGTTCCGCCTGTCATATTTTTGAAAAAATCATACATTTTAATATAAAAAGACTAATAAAATATCAAATTAGTTTTTAATATTCAATAAAAATTTTTGATTTTTCATACAAACTGTAAAATTTCGTGTAAATATTCGTATTTTCTTCATAATACGCATGCGATATTTTTTTTTATGTATTTTTTATCGCATGCGATATTTTTTAAAAACGAAAATAACTTTTCATGTTTAACTTCACATACGATCATATTCCTTATGGAACATAACTCTTTTTTGACCGAATGATTTGCAGCAAAGCTCAGCATGTAAAAAAGTGCGATGAAACCCCACTTAAGCTAAATTATTTGAAAACAACCAAAACTCCGGCGTGGTCACGTTTAACTTTAATTTTTTAATTAAATTTGTAAACAAAAATTTTTTATTTTAAGTGACAGCTGATCGAAAATGTACTATTGTGAATTAACAAAATCACAATAGTAAATTTTTATCGAATGCGCGCCATAATACCAAATGAAAATTTGTTCGATCAGCTAATTCGACCGCTTTCGAAAATCGAATTTATATCATAATAGGCACCTCTATTTTGTAGCATCTTAAATTTTTTAAATCAATCACTAATTTTCTCTCCTTCCAGGGCTGCCAGATTTGACGATTAATCGTCATAAATATTTTCTTATATTTTCTTTTCTTGATTTTATATCAAAAATTGTCGACATAGACACACCAACTTGTTGAGCCACTTGTCTGATTGATTTTCCACAATCAATTGTATCCAGAATTTTGCACGTTTCTGCCAACGTTAATGTTTTATCAAAGTTTTTCTTGGGATTTAAAAAAATTAATTAACAAGGTTTCGTCGTTTAAATGTGTTAAATTCCCAATGTTTTATGTTGTCGTGTATTTACATGTGCCATATTTACGTCTTAACTCCACGTAAACTCAAATAAACTAAAATATTTTACACGTCCTTAAATCCCAGCGGGAAAAAGATGGAGTACGGATGCCTTCTAGAAGTCCTCTGTACCCCTTCTTTTGGATTTACAAGGCCGGCTCGCTCCATTCCATACTCATTACTTTTGTACACACATTATCATTGCGAAGTTGGCCTTCCGCTCTCGCTTCTTTGGCAGGTACATAAAAATGGTTACGGGATAAAAAAAAAATAATTATTTTCATTTTGCTTGTGCAAAAAAACAATACAAAAAATTTTACTCCTTCTCTACTCCCTTCTCATAGAAGCGAGTATGGAAGGTGTATCTTACCTTTTATACCAAAGAGCCGAGGCCTTCTATGAGGCATTCTTTAGCAGTTAGATAAGAACAGTAATTGAATCAAAAAAAATTTGTAACCAGGCCTTTAAAAAAGCCTGGAGTAAGAAGGTCTTCTGAGTTTTCCCGCTGGGTTCTGGTTCACACACAAATACATACGTATGTACTTATTTTTCCTAGCGGTAAATTAACGAACAAGTTTTACAGTGAAAAAACACTTGTCCGGACTAAAGAGGAAAAATTACTAAACTGTCCGAATTAGCGAGTATCGGGATTAGAGAGGTTGTACTGTAGTGTCTATTTAAGGCAAAGCAATGTCGATTAAAGGCAAGAAAACATCTTGGGGATATTTCACTAATTTGGTAATACATATGTACATCTTTTGGGGATACAGATGCAGCCAATACTCGTTATTTGACTAATGCAAAATTGGCAGGGGTTTCTTATTCGTGGAAGATCAGAGATGCCCAGATTTCCTTATCTGGCACTAATTTATCCAGACTTTGGTCTTGAATTGGTTATTGGCGATGCTCTTTCGGGATTCACGTGGTGGCTGTGGTTTATCCGCGAAAGAGGAGATCTTAAAAAGTCGGCTTAAGGGCTGAATTTTTACTTACTGGTGTACAAATTTGGCCTGCTGGCGGATCTCCCAAGAGGCTGCTGCTAACCAACCGAGGCTGCTGTATATCAGCAGTGGAGGGTAGGAAGCTTTAGCTCCTAAGCATTGGGCGAGTGCAGTGATGCCAATAGTAGGGAACTTTTCCTTTTTGTAGGTATAATTGTTTCATTTCAATAAATTGTGTTAGAAGAATTTTAGAATATTCTGTTAAGCATATTAAAAATATGATTTAAATTGTATCTGGCCTTCAAAGATAAGCAATTGATTTCAAGCGAAATCTGTCTAGAGTCTGGAAATTTGGATAGAGTTATAGAGAAAGATGGCCAATACTTTCTTGGATACTTCAATTAAAAATCTTTTGAAAACAAAGTCATACTTTTTTTTAAAAAAATGCAGCGAAAAATTTAAAAATTTTGTATACCATCAAAAAATAATGTATAAAATCCAAAAACTTTTACCCCCTTATGCAAAAAAAAACACTTTATGCAATAATCAACACATTAAGCCCAGCAAAAGTGAATGGATTTTTATGTGTCGGTTAGCTATCGTGAACTTTAACTTTTTTGCACAAAGGGGTAAGTCGCTAAATAACAACTTTGCTGTAGATACAAAAATTTGTTAAAATCGGACGGACTATCTTTTCCTTATGAAATCGCAATTTTTTCATTACTTAATTTTCCGAAAATCAACCACTGTGTAATAAATAAATAATATTCCAGTACCCATCTTACAGTAGACAAAAAAAAATATGAATGTGCCTCTTGGATCTTTTACACATTGTAATACTCGTTTGTCGACAGATACTGGGTCAACAGCATTTGTGTCAAGCAACAGTAGATGATCGTCTAGAGACGAGAGACAAGATGAATATTGACCAAGTGAGTAGTAAGTGCATGTATAAATGAGCAAATGTTATACTACAGCATAATGAAAGAGTGATTGTTAGTGCGTTTGTTTTTCTATCCTTGTGACAGACAGGGTTGTCAGATGTGGCAATGTTAAAATTAGCTTGACGACCTTTATGTCACTACTATGAGGTGATCCGGAATAGATGCCACGATTCCGTTAACTGGTCTTGGAGGATTGCAGGGTGTCCAAGGCATTATGGCCCGGAGTGGATGCAAGTGCAACCAAGGTTCTATAAGGTTTGGATAGGAGTGGTCTTAGGACTTTTATGATGTTCCTGACGGGTCATTGTTCTGTTATGGCATTTACTGGCAAATGGGACAATACCATACCGGCCTTCTGCAGATAGTGCGATGATTCTGAGGAGCTAGAGACGATTGAGTATGTACTGTGCTACTGTCCTAGGATGCAGGGTCTAAGGCAGAAATGGTTAGGAGATAGATAACACGACGTACTGGTGTTTTTCGCTGGATGTAATTCAGTCGATTTGCTGGGGTTCGTCAGGGAAATAGGACGGTTAAATATATCTGCCAATTTTCTTCGTCTTTACTTCTCTTTCTTTCTTTTTCCTCTATATTAAAGGAATTCACAAAGAACCTCATTGGTGTTTGAGTGGAGGTGCGCCCTTGGGCGCATTACCCTTCTTAACCTAACCTAACCTTAAGATATTTTAAAGATTTTTATGAATCCTAACGTAGCTTCGGATGTTTATGGAACACAATGAAAGAGTTTTTTTAATGATGATATTCCATCTAATTTAAATCAGTTTTGGTCGGCATTTTTTAACTATAAATTTTAAGGAACTTGCTTTGATTGTTATTTATATGCTGGTATTTTCAGCAATGAACTGAAGTAGAATGTAATACGAACTTCTCGACGCATCATTGCGAGTTATAAATTATATGACTGTTAAAAGCACATGTTGCAATTCCTAATTAGGATTGTGGTTAATTTATTGAACTGTGTATGGGCTTTAATCCAATTTTTGATATTTTAATCAGGCTAAAGTTCATTGAATTTAATTTTCATTTTTCATTGAAAATAATTAAAATTTATTGATAATTTTTTATTCTTGACTGAGCTGGAAATCGAACTCAGGTATTAACGGACATGTTGCTCTTACGTTTCGATTGTTACCACACAATCTCTTTAAAGGGCTTTGCCGTTTAACACTCACGACGGCTGGCAGGCAATAGACAAACATCAATCTTTAAACCAAATGGTATTTTAACTTTGATAGATCGAAATTTATTTTGGAATAATTATCTATTGTAATTGATTTACATGCTCTTCCTTACTTCTTTTTTTTTCTAACTTTTTGTCAAGAACTCTTCTTGAAGCTCAAAGTATATTTTTCTGTTTCTCATGTTTTTGTCTCTCTTTTTCTTGTTGACCTTTTTCAGCACAACTTGAAGGACAAAGTAAACATAAAGCTTTGCAAAATGCAAAAATAGGCAGGCCGGACACCGTTTTTTTTTAGGTTAGCTCTTGTTTTCGAGATATCCCGTTATTTCTAAAATGGAGAAGGTTGCACAACTTATGTTGGCGTAACTCAAAAACGGTTAAATTTACTAAAACAATTTTCCTTTAAAAGGTTTTCCTTATATGCGCAGTCGTTTTAAAAACATGATTTTTTTTTTGGAAAAAAATGATTTTTTTATCAAAAATTCGAACTTTTTGTTTTTTAAAAATTTAATAGAAAGTTAGGAAATTTAGCTACGCTTCTAATATATATGTATATAAAAAACGAAGCTGCAAGTATGTCTCGAGAAAATGTTTAGGACTAAAAATTAATTGAGGTCGGTCATACATTGTATACCACTAGGGGCAACTGCTGGGCATTTATGGGACTTTTTCTTCAATATATTTCTATTCTGCATTGAACATTTTGTATGGGAGCCCCCTTAAAGAACGGAGACAGCGGGTATGTAGGTTAGAAATAAATGAATGGGATGAAAAATTAAGTGGAGTTGGTCATACATTTGACTCATTTAGGGGCATCCTAGGCGCTGCAGGGGTCAAAATTAAATATTTTAACCATACAGGTTACCCGAATTAGGTTAAAACGCCAAGTGCCCAGCTTGTCTAAAAAAGTGTCAATTTCTAGCACAGTGTAATTAGTGTTGTGGTTAATTCATTGAACAGTTTATGGTTTCTTATCCAAATTTTGATACATATTTTTATCGGGTAAATTAAACAAAATATATTTTTTTTACGAAAAAAATTTTTTTCTTGGGATTTATATTTAATATATATTTTATTTTCAAAAACTAAAAAATAAAGGCTTTGGCGATTTTTGACATTGAACTTGGCGAAAAAGTTCAAAATCAATCCGACAACCCTGGTGACAGAACGTCGCAAAACAGTTTTCTCAGCTCATTTTTTTTTGTCGCTTTATAATTCATAGGCTAACTTTCTTTTAGAAGAAGTCTTGTTATTGCAAAGTCTTTGTTAAATGGCTTGATTTTATTTTTAATTTATTTTTTCAATAAAAAATGACGTTAGTGATATTGACATCGACAACGTCAGCGATAGCGACGACGATGCTGACTCAGTTGCTGTTTCAGTCGACGCGTTTTAGCTTTTATTGAGTAAAGAAAAGAGGGAAAAAAATAATAAGCAGCATTTAATTTTCTGGTTTTTCTTCATTATATTGTGAGTAAAACACCTCACAGCAAATGCACACAACACGGATCACATAAATTTAAGTTGCACAGATCAAAGCAAAAAGTTTTCAACGAGTTCGAACGCACGATTATCGCTGGCGCAACATTAGTTTTGAGTTGGCTACCAACGCGAGCGGGTCATTCTCTTTGCAAGCGACACACGTACATATAAATTTTTCTTATTTTATTTATTTATTTATTTTTTTTTTTAAATGTAAAAATATTAAATAAATATTTTTTTAACTTTAATTAAAATAAAGTGCATGATGGATACTTGTTATTATACAAAATTAATCTCTTCTGCTTAAAAAGTATAGACTTTTTTTGTAAAAAAAGCTAAAGAAAAAAAGAATAAAAAGTTTAATTGAAAAAATGTAAAATTTTGTGTTATACAATCAAATGAAATTAAAACAAATGAATTTATTAAATGCAATTAAGATATTTTCATTGAAATATTCTGCCTTAAAACTCAATTAAAAAAAAAGAAGAAAAACAACTTAAATAAAAGAATATGCTTATGATTACGAAAATTGCAAATATTTGCTGATAAATAATTAAATTTATAAAAAAAATGCAAAGAAAAATGCTTACGAAATAACTGAAAGAGAATATTTAATTTAACTTGCACAATTTTTTTTTTCTTAAACTGTGCCAAAAATATATATTTTTATTTTTGTGAATAAAATTAAACTTGGATATTAAATTTTTTTTTTAGCTGAAGAATTTTTTTCTTGGCGTTTTGCTTTCAATTAATTTTTTATTGTTTTTTTTTAATATTTTAGATTTTAGAATCTTAAGGATACTCTACTACGAACGAAATAAATTTTTAAAATATTTAAGCACTTCACAACTGTCTTTTTTTGTAATTTCTTGTAATATTTTAATGTCAATTTAAAAAAAAAATTAACTCTTCAAAATATCTCCTTAACCTCAACAAAACTCTTAGCAATTTAAAAAAAAAATTTGGTTTTTTTTTTTTGTTAATTAAACTCCCTCCTCATAATTTTAAAAACGCAAACTTAATAAGCATTAAACAAAAGAAGAAAATATAATTAATAAATAACAAAAACATATTTTATACAACAACAAAATTAAGAAAAGAAACGAATAATTTTTTAACGGTTAAAACGTCATTTCAATAACAGTAACACGAATTCAAAATGATGATGGAGAACGGTCTCTCCATGGAGTATGGAGATGGTTATATGGAACAAGAAGAGGAATGGGAGCGTGAGGGACTTCTAGATCCTGCCTGGGAGAAACAACAAAAGAAGGTGAGTTTAATATTATTTTTATAACCGTGAAAGGAGATCGTTCTGCTCTCTCTATTCCCAATAATATTGATAGTATAAAATATTTTTTCTTCTTCTATATGAAATTAATAAAATAAAAAAAAATGGAATTTAAATTTAGCTACAATTGATATATAATTAAAATATGTATCGTTTCAGATGTACATATAAATATTTCTCCACACATACAAACATTCAAATATTTTAATGGTTTTCTACTAATACACATAAGTATTCAAAGAAAAAAAGATATATCTTTTGAATATCTGCATATAAATTTGACTGTATTTGCGTGTACATATGTAGTCTACTCTATTTTGTTATTCACCAATACGCTCTTAATTTTAACCTGAATATTTAAAATATATTTTCTTTAGGGGTTTCATTTGTCAGGCAGTATTTTCAAGATTTTCCTCAAGATTTTTTTTTTACTAAACCCAACAAAAGCAACACAGCAACAGCAACAGCAACAATAATAAATAGAATGAAAATGTTTTATAAATAAATAATATTTTGTCGCTTTTGCAAGATTTTTAACCAAAACCAACCAACCAACCACCCACCCACATACATTTTATTTACTATTTTTTTCTTTCGAGGTATTGAGTGCCATAAAAAACCATTTTAAATTTCAGTATTTGAAAAGTTTTTGCTAAGAAAATAAGATGTTTTTTCATTATATTTTTTCATTCAAAATTTGGCACAATTTTGTTTGGAGCAATTACACTAGACAACAAAATTGTAATGGCCTGTTCATCGATTTCAAACGAAGATTTCATTCGCTTAATAAAAACAACAGTATTTTATAAGTTGTTTTTGTTTTTTTTTTAATTTAAATTAAGCGAACGAAGTTTTCGTTCGGACATATATAGATGAACAGGCAATGAATATTCGTTTTTGTCTTACCTTGAGCCAATTTTGAATTATAACGGAAACAAAGCTTTTCCAAATGAATTTTCTAAAAGCTTCATTATTTTTCTTTCCTTTTGGGCAAAAGCTTTCTAAATAAACGATTTTATAAGGGCTTGAATTGTCAAATATTAGGGTGTATTTGCTTAAAATGAATCTTTACTTCTCTTTCCTAAGGACTCAAGCTTTTAAGATTAACGGATTTTTCTTTTATAAAAATTTCAAGTTTAAACCAACTGTCATCTTAAAGCTGGGACAAAAATCACGCACGCTAATTTTATATGGCAAACAGGCTCACTCTCTTACGCTTGATTTAAACGAAAAGTAATTACCAGGAAAACCAGAAATATGCTATTTATGCGCATTAAATATGTAGCAAAAAATTGAAAATATGCCCTCAAAAAATATGTTAAAAATATGCAAAAAAAAAATCAAAAATTGCTCATTTAAAAACAAAATTTCAAATTCGACATTTGCATTTAAAAAAAAAAATCAATACTAAAATTATAATCGGAAAAGCCTAAACACCATAGTATTTACAGAACAATTCTAAAAGAATTTAATCTGCTGTTACATATTTTTTGAGCGAATTTAGCCTAAATGCCAACATAATTAGATAGATTGCTTGCGTACACAAAGAGTCTAATTTGGAAAGAAGTTTTTTTGGGGAATATTAAATTAAAGACCGTTTCTCACCATTTACATAAACTTTGTCCATGGAACAATTAAAATGTATTTGCCAAATTTGGTCAAATTATGTACAAAATTGCAATTTGTACTTTGCGCACAAGGAAAACATGGACAGACAACCAGCCAGACGGACGGATGGGAATTCTTAAATCACTTTAAAAAGTGATTCTCAATCGATACTAAAAGATTGGTTTCTATTTCTATGTATTGCACACATCGCCAAAAACCTTTGCTTTTTCCTTAATTTTTGCTTTTATGACAACCTGCTTTGTCTTCATTTAAGAGTAAAACTTAAATATGGATGGCGAAATTAAAGCAACACGTTGGATGTTAACCAGAATTTGGAAAAAACAAATTTTTTATTTGCTGCGAAAGCTTAAAAGAGGCATCTAAAAAAATCTAATATGTATCAAAATATGCCTCAAAATGGCAAAATATGCGCTAAAAACTTAAAAAATGCTGCAAAAAGGCTATTTTAAATAAATTATGAAAAAATATGCTCCGAACGGTAAAATATGCACTAACAAATCGATGCCAAAATTCAAAAAAAAGCTCTAAAACGGAGAGAAATATTATTTCTGCCTTCATTGCTCGCACAAGGAAAAACATGCATTGCATATTTGTGGTTTCCCTGGTAATTACAATTACGAGTGATTTATGCATGAAACGGCCCTGCCTCTTTTCCAAATTGTGTTTGGAATTTTATTTACATTTATAAAACGTCATATGTTTTTTTCAGTCGTTTCTTATTCAAATACAAAAAATTCAATACCATTAATTAATGCTCAATTTTTAGGATTGATATTAAAACATACATACATATTTATGCTTGAAATCGTTTTAAATGCAAAATTCTTTTCTTCACTAAAGACTTAAATGTAACGTAATCACCGATGTAGTTGGTGGTGGTATGTACATTTAAATTTATTTTAAGTTTCCATTGGAAAAACTTCGCAGGGTGGCCTCAAGGCCCATTGAAAAGGTCTGCGCAAGAAGCCTGATGATCATTGTTTATGTTCTTTTTAGTTGTCAAAAGTTGTTTACATTTTGCTTACATGTGCATGTATACGTTTTTTTACGTTTATGGTATGCCACACATACACGTTTTTTCCTTTTGCTTTGTATATGTGGTAGTAAAGTTTTGACAACTAAAAATAATCGTTTTTTGTTTTTGTACAAGTAAGCAGACCTGATAGATGGGCCTTGGGTGGTCTCAATATTAAACCAATACAACAACAACAACAGGCAACGCAATAGCAGTCAGCTGATTTTAGGGAACACCTTGCAAGTAATTACTCTTTTTTATGATATTTCTTTTGTATTTAGTAGTGCTACCATACCTTTATCTTAAATAAATAAGACTTATCAAAAAACACTCAAAAAATCAATTTGTATTTAAATACGATTAAAGTTTATATGAAAATTAACTTAATATATGGGAGATTCACAAGGTGTGCTATCAAGTCATATCGTCATAAAGTCCTAAATATTATTTTACAATTGTTTAAAAAAAATATTGTTGTGCTTGAAACAAAATAAAAATTTTAATGCTGTGTTCATTGATTTGTCATAACTGTACAGTAGAAATCAAAATTATAAGCGGTCATATATATTTCTTGTAATTATTTTAAGACATATGACTGTACAACTTTATGACTACCTTGTGAATCCCCCAATAGATTTAAATACAATCCTAAAATTTGGACTAACAATGAGAAAAATAATTTGGGTTTTCTTCAGTCTTATTCTTTTTCTAGGAACTTCATCCCTAAATTTTTCGTGCTAAAATGTAAACAAAGTTTTTTTTGAAATTGAGTCTACATTTTGCATAAAGCAATGATCTGTTTAAAATTGTAAATGACTTTAATAGAAATTTTTAGCAGTTTTAAATTGAACCTTTAGCAATAAGTTTTAAAAATAATAAACGATGTTTTCTTAACCCGATTAAACTTACGAAAGGATTAGCTGTCAAACTAACTTTAATACTGCACTCACTTTTTGACGTTTAAGATCAGTAATACTCAGCGTTGTGCAGTATTTAAAATACTTGTGTTTGTATTTTACTTAAGTACATGCTCAAAATGTGTTTTGTATTTTAAATACCTATCGCTCAAGTGTTTTGTATTTCAAATACTTATGGTTTCAAAATACAATTTCACAAAATACTTCTTCTTTATTAAGTATGGCATCCTGTGCCTACGTTCTGTAAGTCTCGCGTCGAGAAACTTTTCGATTAAAATGTGAGAAATGAAAACAAAATGCCATTAATTTAAAAAACAAACAACTGTGTTTCTATCTTAACTGCGTCTGTAACAATAAAATTATTTCTCGCCAATTTACAGAAAAAGTACGTATGTAAAATTTCTGTGAGAAATTTCCCGCTTTGAACTGTCAAATAAACTGACGAATGAAAACGGTGTGAGAACAAATTTTAACACCAAAAAACACATTAAAAATGCAAAGAATAATAATAATAATAATAAAATGTTGTTCTTGGCACATTTTATCATTACATATTTAGTTTTTTCGCTTTTGACATTTTTCCAAACTCGTTTGCAAACAACAAACATTAAAGTCGCACTTTACATTATTTGGTACAGCCGACGGTTATGTTTCGCCGCCGTCGTTGAAAATTTTTCAATTTTAGTAAATCTTGGTCGCTGCCAACGACATGTGTGACCGGCGTCAATTCGGCTTCGATTACAATGTTATGACATTTATAACGTTACGACGTAATCTCGTTTGATAGTCTTCGACACGAGTTACAGACACAATTTTTTTTTCAATTTTCGAGAAACGATAGAATATTTTGTTTCACATTTTTTCGATGCGAGAAGTTCTCATTAAAGTTACAGAACATGGGTACTGTTCAAAATACTCTTTTTCTTTTTTCATATCGATATGATTTTAATTAAATCATGAAACTAATCTCCAAGTGAGGCCGACGTCCAGCATTCATGCCATCTTTTTGGGGGCGGCCTTGCGGTCTGGGGTTATTGACTCTTCCTTCAAGTTCTATGTTTACAACATTGTTTTAAGGCATGCTTCTCACGTGATCTCTACTATTTTCGTCTTCTTCTACTTCTAGTCAGCTTAGTCACTTTATCTATGTTACAATCTTGTGCAATTGCTTCATTAGATCTTCTGATGCCTTGTCTAACGTGCTAGTGTTCGTAGAGTATTCATCTCGACGGTCGGTTGCTGTGTCACAATGGTGTCCGCACGAGTTTCGGCCTCTACGAAAAACACCGCCTTTGCTGACTAAAGCTTCTTTACGTAGCCGGACTTTGGTCGGCTACAAGACCGATTTACGGAGCTGATGTAGGTGAGTCGGTATTTGTTATACCATAAAGGTAAAAACCATTGCACGACCGCGACCTCGGCGGCCCACCTCCATCCGATGGTTCAAATTTTCGATGACGCTGAGGCATAATTGAGGTTCTATGCCGTTAATGTGCCGAATTATCTCATCCTTTAGCTCTTGAATTATTGCTGGCTAATCGACTTCAAATAACCCCAATGAAAGAAGTCCAACGGTGTCAAATCACATGATCATGGCGGCCAATTGCCATCACCACCACGTGAGATAACACGGCCATTGAACTTGTCGCGCAAAAAATCATTGTTTTCTTAGCTGTGTGGCAAGTGACACCGTCCTGTTGAAACCACATATCGTCCACATCCATATCTTCCAGTTCGGGTCAAACCTTGAAATTACTGTTTATACCCACACCACAATAGTGGTGAGGGTATTATGCATTTGTACTGATGTGTGTAACACCTTAAAATATTGGTGCCAGACCCACTCAGAATCACTTTCTGAGTCAAACTTACTTTGTATGTCCCTCTAGCTGGCTGGCTGGCTGTCGATGTATGCGCAAAGCACAGGCCGCTATTTTTGAGATAATTTGATAACAGACATAGGTTCTTATTAACACAATGATCAAGCTAAACAGGCCGAATCATAGGACCACGAGGGAAGATAGGCGGAAATTTCTGCCATGCAGTTTTTCAAAAATAGGATCACAAGGAAAGGTAAGGGGCAATTTTCGCCACTTACAAACTTCCAAACCGATTTTATTGAAGTTTATAAATGTAGATAAATCCATATTTATGTGGACACATAAGCATGATGTTTTTTTTTAAATACTGTGGTGTAGGGTATCATATGGTCGGGCTTGACCGACTATACTTTCGTACTTGTTTTTTACTCATGATGAAAGCCCTTTCATTCATTTACACTAATTTTAAACTTTGAAGTTATGTAGACCGAAGAGATCTTAAGTCAGTGGACTTAAAAGCATCCTCATTTTTGATTATAAAATACCCAAAATTCCCAATGCCGGAAAAACGCTTTAAAAAAAATGATTTTTTTTTTTTTACAAAATTGGCAAAACTGCCACTATTTACCACTCGATATTGAGCAGAATTTTCCAGAAAATCATGGACATATTAAAAAACATTACAGCTTTAATTTTATAAAAATCGGTGTGTTGCATTACTAGAAATTTTTACTTCAATAAATTTTTGTTGTTTAAAACATTTGATTTTTCTTTTTGGTAGGGCATGTGGGAGAAACAAATTTCAAATTGACTTAAATAGGTCCACAAGTCACTCCTACTGCCCTCTATGGACCCGTGATCTTTCAAATCAACTCAAAATCTGCCCGGCTATAACAGTTTCAAGAATTGCATCAGTTGCAGAATTATTTTTTTTTAACAAAACGTTCGTATACCATTGTGTTATATTTCAGTAAAGTTAAAAGAGCAAAAACATGTTGCGAGCAATTTCATTAAAATGAAAAAGTGTATATGTGGTTAAAGAGGACACTTTTAGCTTTGTAATGGTACCCCTTTTGACCCTAACAAGTTCTTTTCCTTTAAATTTCGGATTTAACTAAAATATAGAACCTGGGGAAACTTTTAATAGCACATCAGGTATAAATGATACAGAGATGTAACGAACAATTTCTTAAAGACTAAAGACACTAATATAACAAAAAAAAAAAAAAAAAAAAAACTCACATATTTTTGATTACAGCTTGCGAGAAATCATAATTTAGTTTTGATTAAATTTAATCAGCCCAATTACGAATAAAAATTCCCCTGGAGTTTATTCCCTTCTCCCATTTTTACAATTGAATTTAAATAGGAAAAATGGGAAAGGGGGAAAAATTTATACAGGCATGTTCTGAAAATCACAAAATTTCAAATCACAATTATTTTTTAAGTGTGTTTTGAAAACCACAAAAGTTTTAACTTGGTTTAAAATGGTGGAAAAAATAAGCATGCAATTTTAAATCGGCGGCCACTTAGCTGAACGTTTTAAAATCACAATTATGGAAAAGGTTTTTTGTCCAGAACACCTTTCTTGTGATTTCAAATCACATTCACAAAAAATGATTTTCAGAACATGCCTGATAGTTGGGCTGAATATTTTCTTAAACAACATAAAATATTTGTTTCCAGCAGCATGCCACACCCACAATTACCAATATTTTTTAATATTATGGAGTTTTTTGGATACCTTAGCTCTTATATGTTTGCTGTCAAATCGCATTAAAATTTTGAAAAATTGGACCTTTGGCCGATGAAATTAAATTTACAGAGCTTTCGTCTGACTTTTACCGAAGCAATGCTTAATAAGTTAACGCACGACATATATCGCTCATTTGTTGCAAGACCGGCATAAATCAAAAAATGAAATTTTGGAGTTAGTGATGCAGAATTCTTCGCTATGTTTTTCTTTATATTCTGTATAAAATTCATCTCTATATCTTTTATACTTTCCCCATTTGAAGAGAATGTATCGTTATTTTTTCTAAGTGATTAGAGCAAATCAAAAACTTTAAACGCGTTTATCGTTAAGCAGCAAATGATCGATATGTATTTTGCTGTAGAAAATTTAAAAGCATGTCGTCTATGGCAGGCTTGTGAAAACATTGTGACCGACCACCCGTTGCAAATTTTGCTTTCATTATAAATCCGGCTTTATTCAAAAAATTTTTGATGCACATTTGACTTCAAATTTATTCGTAGGTTTTGAAGCAAACTAAAATTTATAGGGAATCACAAAAATTTTAATTTCTTGTTGAATAGTCTTTTTTTATATTTAAACATAAAGTCAAATTCTTTCTCTTGCCAACAAATTAGACCATCCATTTTTAAAATGCGTGTCAGAAGCATTATAAAATTGTAAGTTTTTATTAAGTTATTTTTAAACAAGTGATCATGAGATGTTTAAAACTAAACAATAAAAAGATCCGATGAGGCATTGCTTGCTCCGCAAGATTTATGGCCACCTACGTGTTAATGATGGTGTCCGAATTAGAAAGAATGAATAACGAGCTGTACAAGCTCTATGCGTGTTTAAAAAACAAAGAACTCCGTTGACTTGGACACACTTGGCGACAAGAAAATGATGCTCCAAACCGTAAAACATACAAGGAAGAGCCCATCGGTGGGCAACGTAGAAAAAGGCGAGCCCATCTCCGTTGAACAAAACCAGTCTCCAACTGGCGCCAGCTTGCAGAAGGCACAAGTAGCTGCCGTTCTATTTTACTTCAAGCTGAAACCGACTGCCGGTTGTAATACCCATCTAAAGTAAAGTTAGTTGCTTTTTAAAAACCTTGTGGATTTTAAAGTCACATCGATCTACTTTCATTTATAGAAAGAAGTCATTATCTTTGCTAGAATTTCCTGCAAATTAGCAATTTTCTGAAATTTTAAATAATTTATCAAAACCCTTTGAGGTTTGTTTTAAAGACCATTGGTCTACTTTTATTTCAGATTATACATAATTATTGTTTTTGCTTTTGCTAAATATTTTTGATTTCCCTGTGCCTCTTTTTCCCCTAAATTGTCTATCTAAGAACGACAAAGTCTTCTTATTTTCCTATCTACACTCGTTTGCATTTCTGCCATACATTCAATTCTTCAATTAAGTTTTAATAAAATTTTATACACTTGATAGAAACAAGAAAAAGCTTTTTCTTTTTGTTGAATTTTCATTAAAATCTTTAAAAATAGAATTTTCATTTCTTTCTTCGTTTTGTGTATTTCTGCTTCACGCAATACTTTTATTGTATTTTCGTTAAAGAATTTTTCTCTCAATTTTTTTTTCGTTTGTTTTTGGATGTGTATGTTTGTGTATCTCATTCCTTTAAAATTCGAAAAAGAAATATCTTTAAGATAACTGCTATAGAACATGAAAAATCTTTTCGAAATCGTTTAACATTTTTCTTAGGAATGTCAAAGAAAACAAATTATGAAATATGAATTTTTAAATCATAAATAATTGTTAACCCATGAATAACCAAACATTCTTACAAGACCTACCATAAACAATCTGTTAGACATTTTCCATTTTCAAAAAAAAAAAAAAAAAAAAAAAAAAAAAAAAGCCTAAAATGTAAATACAATTTTAAAACGGGTAGTCAATATTTATAAACTACTCCCAACTTTACTTCTACCTTATGACAGTTAAAAAAAATGAGTTTGATTTTAACCGAATACCACTTCTAAAACGGTTTCAAATAACGTTTGTTTTCAATTTGATAGCAAATGTGTCAGTATTTTGAGAACACCTTGTTGTCATTTTGTTCACAATTTTTCTTATTTTGACAACGTATTGTTATCATTTTAACAACGAATAACGATATCGCACCAACAACATTTTTCTATATAACAAAACTTTTACTATACTGATGGACTTATGAGTCGATTACGGATTTCGACTGAACTAAAGTTCAGTTGCAGCCAGCGACATCAGGCAACGCCGTTCATGTCAAAATATAAAATAAAATAAAAAATTTTGTATGTTTTAACAGAAGCGGCGTTGCCATATTTCCCTGCTGCCGACTCAACTTCAGCTGTGTTGCTATCCGTATTCGATCCATTATAATCACTTTCTGAATCGATCTAATCAGCCTTATTACGGTTGTCACTGTCGTAAACGACTGTATCGTTAATTGAGTAAACTAACACACAACCTGTGTTCTTTAATCTACTACAAAAAACGACTTAGTCGTCTACGACAACAACAACAACCGTAATAAGGCTGAATTTTCCAATAATTGCTTCGCTAAAA
Organism: Pollenia labialis; assembly: GCA_949318255.1. Classification (NCBI taxonomy): domain Eukaryota; kingdom Metazoa; phylum Arthropoda; class Insecta; order Diptera; family Polleniidae; genus Pollenia; species Pollenia labialis. The sequence goes on along the minus strand of OX439142.1, from coordinate 23,415,035 downwards.
AAAACTCGAAAATTAAAAAAAAAAACGTTAATTTGTATATTAAACATGTCAAGTTTTAGAATGAGGAAGAAGAACTTATTAAATATCGTGTGATTCGAGAAGTCTTAAGGTTCTTTCCACCTTCAAAATGATGTCACACTATTTTGATTAAAAAGTATGTTTTTTTTATTTTTTATTTTGTTGACTTTGTTTTCAATTAAATTTCATTTCTTCAGTTAATCAAGGCCGTGTTGGAGTACAACAGCTGCTTTATAAATAAAATAATTTAGTGTGCGAGTATTTAATATTACTGGTACTTAATTTATTTTCTATTCTATGTAGATGAGAATAGGCAGGCAGGCTGCAGACACATAGAGGAACGCGCAGAGAGGTATGAAAGCGGATCACATACATAAATAAGTTCATGTTTTTTGGCTGCGTAGATACTCACCTGAGAAATGATGCTTTAATTAAAAACATTTTTGCTTTTTTTTAATTGCTTGTATTTTTAAAAGATAAAAGTACGAAATGTAAAAAAAAAAACAAGTAAGACTGTTATAATCAGCTATGCCGAATCTTATATACCCTTCACCATGGTTTGATGAGAACAGAAAGTAATATAAATATCGCTTGTTAGATATAAATTAATTGTTTTTGTGCCACGCCCACTTCTTCAATCCTGCCCACATTTGTCGGATGTTGAATATTAATAACCAAGCTGCTAATACCTAATTTGGAAACTTTAAATTTACAAAAATTAACCAGATAAGACTTAAATAAAATGGTACCAAAAATTATGGGAAATTAAAAAAAGTTCAAAGAATACTAAAAGAACAAATTTTTGTAGAGTAACAGCGATGGATAATTGAAACAAGAAAATTTTGTTTTATCTTAGAAACATGTAGTAATCAGGGCAAGTTTAAACAGGCGCAAAATTTTTTAAAATATTCACGCAAATATGCATACAAAAAAAAACAAGTTAGAGTGCTATATTCGGCTGTACCGAATCTTTGATACCCTCCACCGACAGCTCAGTGGGCTTTATATGGGGCCTATAGTAAATTATGAACCGAGCATCACGAAATTTATTAGTGTGAGTAGTGAAGTATTTAATTTTATTGTTATGTTTTTTAGAAAACTCTAAACGGGCTGATTAAGGTCGATAATAATTAAAATTATTTAATTTTATTTTGATAGCATTATTTTTTACGGCGTTAGGCGATCTAAACTGTTTGCCGAGAGTAGGGTTTAGATGGGGCCTAGGGTAAACTATAGACCGATCTTCACGAAAGTTCACGGTGTAATTTCTAGTACAATAAAACTGTAACGTACCAAATTTCGTTATGATAGCATCTTCACTAAATTTTACAGCGTGATTTCCAGTCGAATAAAACCAATTTTTGCAAAATCTTATCTCATTCCGAGACTTGTTCCACCATTTTTTGTAACAAAATTATCAATTTTTTAAGGTGGTGGTTCCATATTTTGATTCATAGCTCTGGTCCTACTGAACCGATTTTGCTGGATTTCAATCCCAAACTGCTCAGGATAACTACAAGCAATTTGGCACCAAGTTTGTTCATTTCTTTTGAGTTGTTCGAAAGTGAGCGTGTTTTCAACAGACGGACAGACAAAGTGACATGGCAAAATCGACAGACGGACGAATGGTTGTCGTAAGATCACTTTAAAAGTGATTCTAAATTGATTGGTATACTAAAAGATTTGTCCAGTTTTATATGTGTTACACACATATACACATATACAGTTGTTCGTTCTGTTTAGCAATGAAGACATTCTGTTCTTTCTTGAAAATAGTTTTGAACGGCATTAAGGGTTGTGTATTAAACACAAACACTAAACAAAATTGATATCGTTTCTAGGAGGGTGTGTGAGCCGTATGCTAAATAATGTTCTGTTTATTCGCGAACACTGCGCTAAAAAGTTCTTTTTAAGCGTGTCATACTGTACTGTGCCCCCACATTTTGTGCTACAGATTTGCATGTTTATTTTACATTAACATCTGTATGTGTCTGTAATAATTATTATAAATAATTGCAAATAATTAAAACACCTTTTTCTACATGTTAAACGTTTTTTATTTTCTTCGTTTATTTCGTCTGGTACAATAATTGAATGAAATAAAATTTTATTGTACAATTAAAATGCCAACCAGCCATTTAATTTCTTTAACTTTCATTGTAAAATTCACATTTTTTTAAAATATTTGTATACATATTCATATTTTTAATTATTTATATTTGCAGTTGTTTTTATTGTTTTTTTTTTAATTTTAATTTTTTTGCAAATGTTTGCAAAATTAAAAAAAAAATAAATAAAAATAACAATAATGAAATATATTCGTTCAATGACACACACAATTGTTGTAAATTCAAATTAATAAGATTTTTGTTTTATATTTTTGTCTTTAAATTAATCTTTTTTATTTGCGTAAAAGAATATACTGACAAAATTTTGAACACATAAAATGACAAATGACAGGCATTTAAAAAATATGCAATCTCCCTAAACGGACACCTTTTTAAGAGGGTCGATCGGTTTCGCCAGCGTTCCATTAGGAGAGGATTGAGCTCTTTTAATAGGACATAATCCTTGAACGGACAGATATCAATGTTTACTACGGTGTCAGGTCATAAGAGATTTTACTGTATCTGTGCACATGTGTACTGGTTATGTTGTGTTTTTATCTAATTAATGTATGTATGTATGTACATATATTGCTTTGTTTTAAAGGTTAAATAACAGATTTTATAAACAACTTCCTTTTTTTAAACATCTGTAGAAACAGTGTCGTAAAATAAAATAGAGACACATAAAACTATTAATAATTTTTTAAATTTTTGTTAAGTTTTTTTAACTTAAATTTGTCTTGTCAAAAATTAGAAAAACCAAAACATGGTATAGTCCAGCTGTATTCGAAAAGCGTATGTAATAAAAAATATTTCTAGAAAAAAAATAGTAAATTGCAGCAACAACATTCATTCAAATTTTTCCGCATTGCATTCAGGATCAGGCTTAACAGAATAATTCAAATTAAAAGAGCTAAATCGACAAAAAAAATTTTATGAAAAACATGTTGCATATTTTACCCATATTGCGTTTTTTTTTTCCTAAGCCCTAATGGCACTACATTTTTTATGCATTGTTCTAGTTTTGGTGAACAGTGCAAATATAAAGTAATAGAAAATGCGGAGGGTTCAGCTGTATTAAGATAAATGGCAAACTGTCAAAAATGTTACTAAAGTTATCGATAAAAAATGAAGTTATGTCAAAAAAAAATGTAAAATTGTTCAACTTAAACTTGACATTTCAAGCTTGAAATATTAAAAGTGTTGCTGAATCAGTGGTTTATGGGCAAATTCAGCGATTTACCGCTTTTTGTTTTTTAGGTTTCTTATAAACAAAAAGTTGGCAACATTTAATAAAATTAACAGAACAGGGATGGCTAAGTTGTTTCAATAATTGTTGATACTTTTTAACCTAAGATTTCTAATACCTTTTTGTGGTGTTTTTTTAAGAACATAAATAAAATTAATTTCAACTAAAAAAATCTTTAAGTACAATATGGGGGAAAAACGAACACTTTTTAAATGTTGTTGGTACAATTTTAAAAATTCTCAACGCCATCCCTGAAACAAAACCATAACAAGACAAAAAAACTAAAAAACTTTGTTTACATTTTTTATAGTTTGCTCTTTCTATCATTTACTATTTCTTTCTATCCATTCTATATCAATCAATGAAAAAAAAAATGAAGTGTCATGAGGGCTTTAGATAAATTCTGCATTTATTCTGCCTTTTACTTTTTTTTATGTTCTTTTCTGAATAACATGTATTATTTTAAAAGTGTCAAGCGTTCTTTTCTGATGATGTTCCCTTAAAAATTAAAAAAAAATGCTGCATGTTCAACATTCATTTTAATTAAAGGGGCATTAGAATTAGATCAAGGCGAATTGTTTTATTTCGAAATTTGTGTTCTTTTGTAAACGTAAAATATGCATCACTTCTTAAAAATTAGGGGAGCATTTAAAAATGTTACCAAGTCACATGTAACACTTATGCAACACTTTTTGTTTAGAAAAGAAAACGACATTACTTTTATTTAAGGTGTTCATACTGCCTTCTTATACAACTTGTACTTACAACTTTGTTTGTAAAACCAATATTTTATTTTCTTTGTCATTATTCATACCGCTCTTAATTTTGTAAAAAGTTTGTTTTAAAACAAAATATAAAAACATTTACATATTAAAATTAAAAAGTCTATGTACATTTTACATACATACTTATAATCGTTTTAATTTTTCTAAGCCATTAGTGATGTCAATATTTGTTGCCAAACCGTAATAGCGTGCAGAAACCGCTCAAGTAGCTTTTAAAAGCGCTCATGAAGTACATAAATGATAAAAGTGTAATAGTTGTAAATAATATCAGCTAATTTGGTTCTATTGAAGTTGCACAACATGTAACACTTCGAGTGATTGTACACATTTTGGAACTTTTCAGATGATGGAAACAAACGTTCTCTAATTTTGCACTTTCTATTTTGCGTATAAAGGCCCAACCATAAGCTAATCTGCGAATACATGTTAATTATAAGAGGCAAACCATATTGAACTTAAGAAAACTTTTTGCTAAGTTTAATGAAACTGTCATTTGCTTAAGCAAAGTGCGAATCTAATCGCACATTCCGTAAGAATCAAATGTTTTTTTATTTTGTTTTTTTTTTTTTTTAATTTTTGACAGTAGGCTTAGCAAGGATATGCATATTATGGTTAGAAGGTTTCCTCGCTGAACTTTCTGAATAGCTGGTGGTTATTTGTCCCAATGTCTGAGAAAACATTAATTTGCTTCTCTAAAGCCGGACAATGATTATTGTAGTGTGGAGAAATTAAATTGGTTCACAAATTTTTAACTTATTGCCATAACCTCAAAAATGAGATGTTTTCTAAGATTAATCGGGGCTGCTGATCACGAATATGGCATTCATTTATTTTTCTCAAGAAGCATTTTAGAGATACATATACACGAAATCGTGTTTGTCTACAGTTGTTTTAGGTATTTCGAAAAATCTCGAGAACTGTTTAACTGAATTGTACAAGATTTAACATTTTGCACAGATATCTATTTTCTCTTTCAGAACATACTGTGTCGATGGGATAAAGATTTACTTGAAAAAAAGTGATTTTTTATCTTTTTTCAAAATTCACCCTTTTTATTCGCTCCATTAAGGCAATTAAAAAAAAATTTAATTTATTTTTTTCTACATGCATCTTAAATAATATTTTGTTCGTTGGATAAAGAATTAAGAAATAACGGCATATTTAGCGAAAACATACGAATTTGAATTTTTATAAAATTTTTTTAAGAATGCTACTACAACACTGCGGACCAGTAAGTTTGCAGTCTGGAATTTGATTGCAAATTTCTACTAATTTGAGGTCGCTGATTTCAAATCTAATCTGCATTTTTCTCTATCTGCTCTAGTTATCGAGATATACCGTTATGTCCAAAATTAAGGCACTTTCACTACATATATTGGAATAACTTAAAAACGGTTGATCATATTCAGTTAAAAAAATTCCGAAAATCGTTTTTAAATTTGCCCTGTAGTTTGAGAGAGTCGTAGAATTTTCGAAAGTATGAAAGAAAAAAGAGATTTCAGTGCAAAATGTAAATCTTGTACAATTCAGTTGAACAGTTCTCGAGATTTTTCAAAATACTTAAAACAACTGCAGAAAAACACGATTTTCGCGTATATGTATCTCGAAAACGATTCTTGAGAAAAATAAATGAATGCCATATTCTTGAGCAGCAGCCCCAATTTATCTTAAAAAATACTAATTTTTGAAGTTAATTTTTGTTTTTGTGGCGTAGTGTTATTTATGTTAACAGTATGATCAGAAAACCAGACTTCGCTCTAAGCATCACATTCAAATTTACAATTATCAAATAACTGCAATTATTATTCCGGAATAAGTATAAAAGACAAAAGTGCCAGAATTCCAACGAGCATTACTGAGTGCTGCCATTGCTCTAATATTATTATAGGGACAATTATAATTTTAAAGGTATTGCAAAGCTCTGGCCAATTCATATCCATATGTAAGTATTGACATGTCACACTTATATCACTTTTTTAAACATTTTTTCACAAATATTATTTTTTAAAATTTAATGATAAATCAACTTGCAAATAAATAAATCAAAAAACAAATAATTGCGTTTGATATGAAAACTTTTATGTAATTTAAAAAAAAAATATGCTCTTTTCGACTATGCTGTGCAATTTTTCCGATTTGCAAAAATTGTAAAAAGTTATATGCAGGGAAACAATAAATATGCAATTGCATGTTTTTTCTTGTGCGACCAATGAAGGCAGAAACAATATATTTATCCGATTAAGAGCTTTTTATGGATTTCGGCATCGATTTGTTAGTGCATATTTTGCATATTTTACTCTTTGCGGCATTGTTTTTTTTTTTTGCATAATTTAGTTAAAAGAGCCTTTTGCAGCATTTTTTAAGTTTTTAGCGCATATTTTGCCTTTTTGAGGCATATTTTGATACATGTTGAATTTTTTAGATGCCTACAACAGCTTTCGAAGAAAATAAAAAAAAAATGTTTTTTTTTTGGAATTTTGGCTTTTGTGTTTTAAATATTTATCTGTTTGCCCAATATGTTGCTTTAAGTTCGCCATCTGCATTTAACTTTTACTCGGAAATTGAAAGAAGGTTGCCATTAAAGACAAATCGTCAGCTCAGAATTGGCTTGGCGCATATCATGGTTAAATTACCAATTCTAAGCTAACGAAATGTTATTTAAAACATTAAAATTTTATATATGAAATAAGCAAAAGTTAAGGAAAAATAAATAACACAACGTTTTTGGCGATGTTTGTAATACATAGAAATCTGGACATATCGTTTAGAATACTGATCGACTCAGTATATGTCCATCCGTCCGTATTTGCTGGTTCTTTGTTCATGATAACTTTTTGCGCACAAAGTACAAGTTTCAGGCTCGATATAAAATGTTGAAAAAGAGAACAACAGTTAATTGATATTTTTTTTTAAGAGCACAGTTTTTCGCTAAATTCGAAAATCAAGGTTAAATTTGGAACAGTTTTTTTTTTGTAAATATTGTAATTTTTTTCATTTTTTCGACCTTTTATTCGAATTACAATTTCTGTGGATATTTAAATTAATATGTACATACATATGTATGTTTCTATTAACGTATTTAATTATGTTTGTTGAAAACTTATTATTATAAAAGGTTTTTTTTATAAATATTTTTAATATACAAATATCATTTTCACACAATATTAAAATTTTTTATCTTATTAAAATAATTTTGTAAATTATGAAAAATTTTCTTTTTTAACCAAAGAAATTATGTGGGATGCGGGTGTATTTTAAAACGTGTAGGTGTAAATGTCAGCATTTCTCTTTAGATGCGTGTATGTGTGTGTATTGTATCTGAGTATCTAAATGTGTATGTGTGAATATGTTTTTATGCATAAATTTTTTTAATGGCACATTTCAATGTGATCTTGAAACATTTTTCTGCAGAACAAAAAAAAAGTCAAATAGATTTTAACATTATTATACACACACACACACTTAAATGTGTACATATTGAATAAAATGTGACATTTTATTGCAAATTTATAATGAAATAAAGAGTTTAAAATAAAATTTAAAAAAAAGTTGAATTTACTGCTGAATGCTTCAGGCAATAATAATAATATGAACAGCAAGTGAATTTTTCTAAAAAATTAATAATTTATATTCTCAACAATTTTGAATTTTCATATTCAACAATAGAAAATATTTAAAACGTACACTCATACAAACAAGTAAAGATGCTAACACAGATACATCAACTTGCATACGTACGTACGTAAATGTGTACACAGATATTCGAACGAATTCATACTTTGTCCTTGAAATAATCTATAAGGAAAATTTTATTCGATTTATAAAATCAAGTATGAATATTTTAAATAAAACAACTTGCCAAATGATTTACGATAGAAAATAAATTTTAATAGATTTAGAATTAAAACAAAAAAAAAAAATATGTAGGTATAAATCAGTGTTCGAAAATAAACAATAAATATCGCTCCTAAGTGTTCGGTTCGGTAGATTTGTGGAAAACACAAACGCTAATAGTGTTTGTGTAGAAAATCATCATTTCCCTGTTTGTCATCTTTCGAACACAAAAATAATACTGTTTCTATCAAACTCAACAAAAGATGAGAACATTTTATTCCGTTCGGTTTTTTTTTTTAAAACACAAACTTCATTGTGTTCGGTTCGGCTCATTAATGGTCGTCGTTTTTTGGCTGGTAAAAAAACCCAAAATTTTTTACAAAAACAAATACACATTCGAAAAAAAAACAAAAAGCCAGCAAAATAATTTTACACAAACAAAACATATCCACAATAAACACACAAACTGTTCGTTGTGCGGTCGTTTGTTTATTTCTTTATCAATGTAAAAAAAAGAAACATTATAGAACCTTAAAATATAATGTTTGTCTACAATATCACTACAATTGTTCTGTTTTTTTTTTTGACGAAGAACAAAACATTATATAATGTTCGGCTCTTTCTTAAAAATATTTACGAACGTTATCAAGGGTTGTGTTCGTGTACACAATCACTAAAAAAAATAGACATCGTTCTTAATGTACTGTTTATTTTCAAACACTAGTATAAATTATAGCTAGTACCTTAAAGTTTTCACTTGAAGAACTAAATATACGTTTTTAACCAATTGGCTCATTATTAAGCTTTATCGCTTAACGGTGTTATATGACCATAATATCTGACACCTGGCCTCCGGGACTGCGCCTTATGAACGCCATACTTTTTCGAGCCAAACTGCGTAAAATGTTGCCTTCTAAACGATCAATCGTTGCTGGCTTATCAGAATAGACCAGAGATTTGACGTACCCCCACAGAAGGTAGTCCAAAGGTGTCAAATCACACAAACGAGGTGGGCACAAGTCAATTTCTTAAAATTATTCGATCACTAAACGTTGTTTTGCTCATTAAAGTGAGGCATCTTGTGAGAACCATTTCTCCCCCAAATGATTTGCAATGACATAAGTATGCAGCGTTCGCCATTCACGGTAAACACAAAAGAAATAAAAATTTATTTCAATTAAAAAATGTATGATATTAATTAAAGAATTAATTAAATTTGCACTAGTAAACAAACTAATAGTATAAATCATGGTGGAATAAGCGGGTGGCATCGTTACGGCAACAAATACAACATTAGTTACAACAAAAATACAAATTATATCCCAGCTTACGTCAAAAAATACTTTTAATAAAAATCAAAGCGTGCAGCTGAACGTGATGAAAGAAATAAGTTTTTAGCCACTTTTTATTTAATTATGGTCAATATTTTATTGTTTTTTTTTTTATTTAAAATTATCAAAAACTTTAATAAAATACAATAATCACAGCACAAAACGTGGACTTTTTTTAAACATAAACAAAACTTTGACATAAGACTAGACAAACAATGCAAGAGCAAAACTTTATTATTTCACCATGGTATAAATTAACTCTAATATTAAATGTATTGAATTAAAAAATAAACGTTTAATTCACTTGATTAAACGTTTAATTCACTTGATTACATATTTAATTAAAACTGATTTTATTTTTGGTTAATGCATTAATTGGTGAAAGATTTTGTAGAATTTTTTTCTGTGTAATGTTGTCGCATGTTACGGACTTAAAGATAAATTGGTCGATGACCAAAATGAGATTTTTTTTGGGATTTGTGGAGTCTCATGAGAATTGTGCTCTCTTTAAAAATGACAGTTCTGCTTGTTTGCATACCCGTTAAGGTAGAAAAGCGCTGAAGATAATTTGACGATACAAATCTGGTTTAACTTCCAGTTGATTTTCAGCCCATTCAACGAACACACGACGTAATTGATGGTCCGCTGGCTTAAATTCTTGCACAGTTGGATTTTTAATGGGTGTAAGCCAAGATCATTTCCCAAAATTGTTCAAGTAGTGGACGGGCAGAGACCGAGTTGCTGAGAACGGCGTCAAATCGTTAAATTCGGGTCCTCTGTCACACTCACGTCCACAGCGGCGATGGCTTCTTCTGTACGCACGATACGGGCTTGATTTGCATGAATATTATCCCACAGAGTTTGGTGTTCATTAATCGGTCCATATTATCTTGTAGTAGATGCTTAGATGGACGATTATGCGCACCGTAAACATGACGAAGTGATCTATATGTCTGCCCCGGTAGGCTAGCTGGTAGTGAGCTAGTCTATCAGCGCCTGGGTTGCAGGTTCGATTCCTGCCAGAGACTCTGGTTTCTTTTCTGCAGACAAGCGAAAAGCATTTCGGGATTAGCTTAGGAAATTAAAAAAAAACAGATCGCAAATTTCGGAAACAAGTTTCTATGATCTCTTAACGTTGTTCTGGTGTAAGTCTTTGCATGGTGATTCGGCAAAGTATGATGAAAAAAATCAGCTACACTTTATTTGTAACTGTAAAGCTGACTGCCAAGTTAAACAGTTATCCCTATCGGAAGTTATATACGTTTTAAAAGTACAACCTTTACTTTAACCAGGTGGGCTTAGTCTCGCCCATTGAAATAAGTACGTTTTTTTAAATATAAATAAATCCTGTGTATTAATACGAACTTTTTTGTCCAAACTTTAACTGCCGTATTCATAAAAATATTTTTGATTTAATAAAGGTTTACAAAACAAATTTTGTATGAAAATTTTCTTAATAAACTTTTGTTAAATTTAACAATTGTCTATGAATACGGGAATTATAATTTAACTGTTACCATTCCCTAGATATATAGAAATGTATACGCCCACTTTCCAATCCATCCCACTTTTTGACAGATGTTTTGAATTAATGACCAAGCTGGTTGGTATTTTGTTCTCCAGATATATAAACATCTATATTGTCTTTGTTTGGGTGGAACAAATATGTATAGCCCATGTTAAGCTTTGCAATATTGTTTTTAGATTATTTAAAGTATGTGCAATTATTGTCTCTTACTTCATTCTGTCCTGCAGGTAATATATAATTTCTATCACGGCAAGCGCTAAAGAGAAGGGGCAAGTATGTTTTGAGAAAACGTTTAGGACAAAAAACTAATCGATGTCGGTCATATATTTTACCCCTCTAGAGGGGATTTGTAGATAGTTATGGGCCTTTTTCTTGTACTATATTTCTAGTCTTAAATATAAAATATAAATTTTAAAGTTTTAATGGGGAATAGCGATAGGGGAGAAACAATTTAGGGGGATCGGTCCCTCGGCCCTCTAGGATTGACGCTTTAGCAGCTTTGAGCTCGATAAGCGTCTACTTCTCCTCGTCCTAACCTTCCCCATTTTAAGCTCATGCATTTTTTCCGAACTTCATAAAACTTGGAAGTGTAGCGCATCCAAATCCTGTTACTCCATACATCACTATCCCACAGTTAACGTGCATGTCGTTAGTCTCATGTAAAAAGCCCCTAAATCACATAATTGCAACTTTACAGGAGAAGGTAAAAAATTGCTTGTAACCCCGTTATTTTTGATACAACGTACTGCATTAAAGTTTTGTGACAGTGTTTTTTGTATGAAAAATATTGCAATCACTAAAAAACTAAATTTCAAAAAAAAAAAACAAATTGAATTAGAGCCAACGATATGTACATATTCAGCCCAATTATTAATAAAAATTCCCCGCGAGTTCTTCCCTTCTCCCACTTTTCCTACGTAAATTCAGTTGTAAAAATGGGGAAAGGGAAAAAACTCCCGGGGAATTGTTATTCATAATTGGGCTGATTACACTATGGAACATTTTTGGGATTATTGTCTGGGGGGTGAGAAATTCCAAGTCAGGGTGATGGTACTAGGTCAGTATAGTAAAACCCTCAAAGGGTTTGGCGTTCGTATGTGTCAGTTTTTTTTTTATGACATTTTAAATTTTTTCCTTATCTTGATGTTTTTTTGTTTAACATAACTCGAGAACCACTTGTCCGATTTTGCTAAAACAAACTGAAAAAATAGAATTACAATTTCTTTAATCCGTTCATATAACGTTTTTCTTTATAATCAACAGTTTTGCCGGTAAAAATAAATTTGTGGAGAAAAAGAAATATTTTTTTGCCTAAAAATTAAAATTTAAAAAAAAAAAATTTGACTTGGAATGCCTCATCCCCCAGATTGGCTGTTGTACTGTGTTATTGATGCATGTGCAAATGTATGTATGTTTCAGCTAATTTATAATTAGTTGAAATAAAAAAAATCAAATATTGTTTTAAATTTTTTAATTAAATTTTTAATATCATATTTTTTAAAAGAAAATGGGAACCTTCAAATGTCAACATGACAATAATTAAGATCAATATACAAATATAAAACAAATTTGTTGGAAATATAAAAACAATTTAATGACAAATAAAAACCAAAAATTAAAAAAGAAAAAACAAATTTTCTCTGATGACATTTGACAGTTTTATTGACAAATGAAAAACTTATTTAACATTGTGTGATTACTTTTTTCTTTACAAAGTATTTAATAGAAACATGAATGTAGCTACATGATTTTGTGTTGGCATGCGAAAGAGCATAAAATTTGTTTTTTGATGACTGTCTGTCTGGCTGGCTGGTTGGCTGGCTGGCTGTCAGTCTGCAACAATAACAAGCAACATCAGTCATAGTTTAGTTTGTTGCGTCAAACTTAATAGAACTGAACATACATATTTTTGTTTTTCTTTTTAGTTTAGATTTTTTTCTTTTGATTTCTCTCTAATTCTTCCTTAACTTTAATTTGTTGACTGGGGGTTGGATGGGTGAATGAGAAAAAACAAATAGAAAAAAAACAGCATCAAATTACATTCAGCCAAAAATGGATCGCCCAAGATTAAAGTGCGCCGGTCAGAGCTTTTCGAAAAGCTTTAAGAACTATGAAAACACACACAATTCTTCTTTCACCATCTCCCTGACACCTCTTTGACACTTGAACAGCATTTTGTTTTCAATTTGTTGTTGCCGTAATTGTCTGCGAGGAAATTTTAAAAACAAATAAAAAATAAAACTGAAAGCAGGGAGTGGTAAATGTTTAACTCAATCTCTAATTATTTTGCGCATGCGCATAAAAAGTCAACTACTAACACAAAAAAGCTCTTAAGAATTCAGTCTCTGATATACAATAGAAATTAATTTGTTTTCTTGGATATGATCTTTAATAGGGGAATGTAGGTATGGAGTGAGTGGGTATGTGTGTTCAAATGTATCTTGTTGTATACAGTTGCACAAACAAACATCGTATATCTTGCTAAATATATACAGACATTAAAATAATTTTTGTTTTTGTTTTTTTTTAGAAAATCGAATGTCAGGTGCCGTCACTCATTTTATTTTGACAGTTATTTTTGTTGTTGTTCTGTTCTAATTTTAAATATGTACATATTTCATAACATTTTGTTGGTCTTCACGAAAATAATAAAAATGGCAAAACAAAAAACAAAACCAACAAATAAAAAATTCATACCATAGAATTATTTTTAGTTGTATTATATAATTTTATTTTGTCTATTTTTAAATCAAAAAAATAATGTCTTTCGTTATCTTTTAGATTTCTTAAATTTGTAGCTGCATTTGTTTTTATTGAAATTATTTAATAATTTTAAGAATTTTACGGGAGTATGAAAAAAAATATTATTACATACATGCATATGTACGTATGCATATATTTACATTGATAAGATTTTTCGAAATGAATTTACCTGTCCTAATGTTTGCGCTCTTTTTTTTGCCAACAGGTGTATACACAGCTGACACACTGTAAGATTGTTTTTAAGGTCAAATTCGTTTGCAGCTTTCGAAAGAATATGATGATTCATAGGTCTTGACTAAATGCTACGTTTATACCTACATACATAGTACGATCTTTCAAATCGGTTAAGAAGAATCTTTTTTAACCAGTCAAAATCTTCTTTAACCAGAGCCTTTTTAGTGCCCCACTCAGTGTTGCCAGTGGATTTTTTTGATCGATTTTCATCAAAAAACAAAAATCTAAAATGTTGTTGGTTACATTATTTGTGCTATTAGGGCTCGATATCATAGTTGGGGGTAGTGCACTTAATATTGATTTAAATCAGCAGTGCACTATCACTAAATAAAACTGCAAAGAAATTAGTTGCACTCTTTTTTACCAGCTTTAGTGATGATTGCAATTTTTTAACTACCACTAAAATTTTTTTTAGTGATATTGCAAATTTATCACTAAACGCAGATTGAACGCAAAAATCTGCACTCAATTCAAATAGTGCAAAATTTGGACTTGCAATCAAAAAAGCTGCATACAAATATTGCATCACTAAAATTTAAAAAATGTAACTTAGTAATTTAGTGCAACAATTTTAGTTGCACTCAAATGAGTGAAGAACAAAAAAGTTGCAATAAACTGATGATTGCTTTTTTTAAATCAAACTATTTTTTTTTGAGTGAAAAATTTTTTAACATCACTATCACTAATGCTTAGTGAGGCTGCGAATTTTCAACTCATCACTCAACATCAAAAAAATGATTGCAATAATTTTGCACTATCACTAAGTGTCAGTTGAAACTGCAAAATGAGTGCACTACCCCCATCTATGCTCGATATATGCACTTTTAAAAATTTTATTAAGTGATATCTTAGAAAAACATACACATTCATATTAGTGTCGCTCACTTTTTAAACCATAAACAACTCTGGAAATATATTTATAAGCGATTTAAGTGAAATGAAAAATTTTCAACCGTTTAGGACAAGAAAATACCACTAACAAAGCGTTTTTTCTGTATTTATGTATTTTATAAATAGTGCGATATGACGAAAAATCCCTACATTTTGGTGATAATAAAAAATCTGTCCGATTTTTTTTACCTACTTCTGGCAACACTTTCCCCACTTCTTGTTAGAAGTTGTTAAAATTGAAAATGTATTCAAAACTTTATTTAAGCTATTGGCAGTCAGAACAAGATTTACATGGAGTCCTATCTAACGTCCACTTGGGTTACAAACTAAGAGCACAGAGTATACACAGAGCAGACACGAGACGAAAGATATGGCGTTGTTTATGTCTCTTTCATCGAAAGATGCCCTGTTTGCATTTCTCTTTGCACCATCTCTTATGCCGCAATCAGGGCTGTCCGATATGGAGATTTCTCGCCAAACGTGGCGATTTTGAAACGTGTTTGGTTAGGTGATTCTCCATTTGGCGACTTTTTCTATAACTGGCGGTTAACATAGCTATTTTTACTATTTATATTATTTCAGCGATTTTTTTTTTAACAGTTTGTTATTTTTTGTTTGTTATTCTTACTAATTTAAAAAAAAACTGGCAACTTTTTTACATGATTTTTGTTTTGTTATTTAATTCTAAAAGTATGTCTGTATGCAGGACAAAACACCAATAATGAAATTGACGAGGCTGAAGTGTACGATCTTATGGCGCCGTGCTATACAGCCTAATGAAGTGGGAAATAAAGCCATATGGCTTTATGACCATCATCCAAGCACAATAACACCATAATCGTTTAGTTAACAAAGTGGAAAAAACGCTATAACAGTGTAATTGTAATACTGGCTTCGCTAACTAAAGATTCTCTGCGTATTCGGACTTCGCATATTTTAGAAGCTTTACTTAGTGAGACCGGTACTTGTTATACCATAAAGGAGAAAATCCTTGCGCCCAAAAGTACATACATACATATATTTAATATATACACCCAGAGAAAAAACAACAAAACAGTTTTTAAATAAATTAAAATTATATTGGAAAAAATTAAAAATTTAAATGAGTAATAACACCATAATGGCTTTATTTCATTCCTTACATGGAAATAAAGCCATATGACCTTATTTCCCAATGGAGTGAGAACTAGGGTCATATGGCTTTATAGCACGGCGCCCGATCTTATAGACTTGTGTACCTAATTTCAGTTTTCTTATTTAAAAAAAAATAACAGAATCTATACAAAATTTACTTGCGGCGCTTTTTCGTATTTTTGCTCAGTTTTTTTCGATTTTAAAATTATAATCCAGTCCGTTGCTTAGCAGCTAAATAACCTCCGATGCTTTAGGAATAGCCAGCAGTATCTGCTGAATAGCAGCAGCACCTGGGGATGATCCATACTCACAATTTAACTTTCGCACGTGAAAGCTCTTATGAAGTTGAGGACTGCCTTTCCGCGTTTTGGGTATAAATCACAGCCATAACGGGATTCCCAAAAATATACTCCTTCTTCGACATCATCGTCACTTGACGACTCTTTGTCCACTTCAAATCCAAGACAAATCATATCCACAATTGACTCCACATAAACACCG
This sequence comes from Pollenia labialis, assembly GCA_949318255.1. Lineage (NCBI taxonomy): Eukaryota > Metazoa > Arthropoda > Insecta > Diptera > Polleniidae > Pollenia > Pollenia labialis. The sequence goes on along the minus strand of OX439142.1, from coordinate 23,398,659 downwards.
GTTCCCTAACAGCCGTACCTAAACAAGAGCGGAAAGCATTTTCTAGCTGCCAAAAATTCTCATGTCCATACAATTTGTATGAAGCATGCCTAAATAGCGCGGCGTCAACGCTTTGGAATTGGAAAATCCGATTTTGACAGCGCGTTTTATAGTGAAGTTGGCCTTAATTGTTAATAAATAATGGCTCTTTAGCTGTTTTTTGTCAATCTAGCGGTTTTTATCTCCTTTTTATTTCTACTTTGTTGGTTTTATTAAACAAAAAAGTTAACACTACTGTTTGTGACACAACATTGTTTAGGTATGGCATCTCAGCGTAAAAGCTAAGCGGAAGAAAACGTTCCGCCTTCCGCTCTTGTAAGACTTGTGTGATGGTGTAAACTAGCCTTAAGTCTGCCCCCCTACTACCAACGTAACTTTAAACACTCAGAAAAACTCTTCATCCTAGGTCATGCAACTATTCGCCACTTCCCAAAATCCACGGCTTCACCCATGGTTCCTCGTCACTTCATCTAATCCACAACTACTACACGCAGAGAAAAAATATGGTTGGGTATGGTTACGGCAACAACACTATGCTTAACGTAACAATATATTGTTGTCGTACACAAATAATTGTTATTTTTATTATCAAAAAGTAATTTTAATTTTTGGGAATACAAAATTTAAATTTTCAAAAGATTTTGTTATTCGTGCTTAATTCCCAGTTTTTATTATTGATAATTAAGCACGAATAACAAAATCTTTTGAAAATTTAAATTTTGTATTCCCAAAAATTAAAATTACTTTTTGATAATAAAAATAACAATTATTTGTGTACGACAACAATATATTGTTACGTTAAGCATAGTGTTGTTGCCGTAACCATACCCAACCATATTTTTTCTCTGCGTTTCCCCAGTTTTTATTATTGATAATTAAGCACGAATAACAAAATCTTTTGAAAATTTAAATTTTGTATTCCCAAAAATTAAAATTACTTTTTGATAATAAACAGGCAGGTGCACGGCCTAAAAAACACTTAATTGACAACATCTTTTGTAAGTTGTTGTTGTTTTTATTTTGTTTTTCTTAACCTACTTACAACTACAATTAATGTTGAGAGAATTTCAACTAATTGTAGTGGGGAATGTAAGATGAGATGAAGCCACTGTTTATTGTTGATGTTGTTTTGTTTAAGCTTTGATATTATTACAAGTAGAACTGTTGCTATAATTCTTATACGTTTAACAGTTTTATTTGGTTTAATATCTTTAGTTTTTCTAAAATCTTTATGGATGAAGTTTCCTGATGATCTGGCCTAAGCAACCAGTGAAATGCGCATAGGAATAGCTTATCCCATCAACAATAAATTTCAAGTGTTTTATCAATAATAAAAACTGGGAATTAAGCACGAATAACAAAATCTTTTGAAAATTTAAATTTTGTATTCCCAAAAATTAAAATTACTTTTTGATAATAAACAGGCAGGTGCACGGCCTAAAAAACACTTAATTGACAACATCTTTTGTAAGTTGTTGTTGTTTTTATTTTGTTTTTCTTAACCTACTTACAACTACAATTAATGTTGAGAGAATTTCAACTAATTGTAGTGGGGAATGTAAGATGAGATGAAGCCACTGTTTATTGTTGATGTTGTTTTGTTTAAGCTTTGATATTATTACAAGTAGAACTGTTGCTATAATTCTTATACGTTTAACAGTTTTATTTGGTTTAATATCTTTAGTTTTTCTAAAATCTTTATGGATGAAGTTTCCTGATGATCTGGCCTAAGCAACCAGTGAAATGCGCATAGGAATAGCTTATCCCATCAACAATAAATTTCAAGTGTTTTATCAATAATAAAAACTGGGAATTAAGCACGAATAACAAAATCTTTTGAAAATTGTTATTTTTATTTAATATCAACAATATTATAGTTACTGTAAACATATCATCATATCATATCATGTTTTTTCTTTGCGTGTACATACTAAGCTTTTCCATCAATTGCCGCTCTCTATCCAACTTTAGCTCCCCGTTCAACATGGGCATCACCCAAACTATTCACCCAAAATATTTAACCAGACTTATCACACATTTTTCTTGACCGTCACATAAAATGTGTTAATCATAGCATTTGTCTTAAGAACAAACACACCTCTTTTCAAAAGAGCTGGTAGTCAGTCTGTTACCGAAGAACCAGGGGCTATTGACTCCCGTGGTATCTGGTCAGCCACGATCTCAAGAAATCAAGATCTCTAGAAATTGCCAATTTTGAATAACTGCCGAATTCCAAATATTGGCTGCACCTGTTTCCCTCGGAGGATGTACCCACCTAAATGCGAAATATCCTTAGGATGATCCCCGGGGGTATAAGGTATTTACAAGGGAAATTCTTTGTAAATCGGGTTAAACCACAGTTAAGTTTGAAGCCAAGACAATTCTCTAGTTTCTGAGTTTACAATATTTTAGTTGCATCAATTAACAATTTATTTTCTATGCTTTGTTTAATAACAGCAAATACATTTTTGGATTGGCACTACATTTTTTGGTTATCACAACTAAAACTTTTGCCTCTTTGCAGTAGTTTTGGCTTTGGGCTTTTTATATTCATGATTTTCTTGTTGTTTTTTTTTTCGATAGCCATGAAAAAGTTTTAAGCGCAAAAGTATTAAGTTTTTTTTATTATTGCTTTAAAATTGTATTTTGTTTTGTTTAACAACAACAACAACAAAATATATATTTGTTTTAAAAGTTTTGGTTCAATTGTAAAATTTGTGTAGAATTAGTCATCTTCTTTAACAAAATTTGAATTTAAATTTAAAATGTTTTTAATGTACTATATTTTATATATGTATGTATATTATACATATGTATGTATATGAGTGTATATATTTATCTATATTTGTATTAGTAAATATTTATTTATAAATTTAAATTGATTTTATACATACATACATACACATAATTACTCCACATACTACATTCTGTATGTACCACCACGGTATTCATTGATGAAATGTTGGAAAAAAAAGTTTATTTAAGTTTTTTGTTTACAAAATTGATTTCTGACTTAAAACAAATATCTTGAAAATTTAGGCCATTTAATTTCTACGAACAATTTTCACAGTGTGGGTTGTATGCGGTCCATTACTTTTCCAACTGACTGTTAAATATTATCGATAACAATAAGATTGTGAATAAAGTTTTATTTATAAATTTACATTAAATAAAAATGTGGATGATTAATTTAAGAAATTTTCACAAACTTGACTCAAATTGAAACCAAATCATGCAGTTTAAGATAATTAACTTTTTACTCAGGGAATTTTTAATCCCTTTAAAGTGAAGAAAAAGAATAGACCCCTTTACTGCGATAAAAGAAGAGTACCCTTTACAGGGAAGAAAACGAAGAAATTGAGAATTTGTTTTGATCAAAGGGGAAATTAAAGTTTTAAGCGGTGGAAGATATAGGTCCGAAATTAGTCATCGTACCTTATTAATTGTCTGTCGGCTAGCCAGATTATAGCCATCATAAGATGTCCTTTAGTTTGACCTTTGAGACAATCCTTAGTTGGCTGCGACTACCTCAAGCCACAGTGCTCTATATATCTGGCAGTCAATTCTACTACTTCAGGCCAAATTTGTCCTTTCAAATATAAACCCCCTGATGACCCTATGCTAGTGACCTCAAGTCTGCGCCTACATTATTGTTGCGTCCTGGGGCCAAAGGCAAATAAATGCATCAGGTGGGGGCAATCCTACAACAAGAGCTATTTTGTTGTTTCTTTTGCTGATGGAAAATGTCAAAACCCGTAACAAAATCCAAAAAATTGTGTATTTTGACAGTTTCGATAAACAAAATAATCCTAACCAGCTAACCTCCTGATACATGAATTCGCCTTGATGAGAACAAGAGTTCATTTATTTCTAAAACTAGAAAAGAGAGTAGCAATTTTTTAAATTAATGTTGCCATATTGCAACATTTGGAACGACAATAGTTGGACTCAGTGATGCCGTTTGGTTACATTTTTCGTAACTTTTGAAGGTCTAATTAATGATGTTACATGTATAATTTTGTTATATTTGGCCAAATTTGTGTAACTTTTGGCACACGGCTCAGAATGAAGTAATATTTTTAAAAAAGTACCTACTTCATTTATTTATAAAGATAAAACTCAATTACATTTTACTTATAGAAAAAAATTATCCGGGAGTCGCTTTAAGATTTTAAATGCATAAGTTCCGGATGAAATTTATATATTTAGAATACTAATTTTTTATTGAAGTTTTTAAACAAACAAGGCTAAAAATTTTTAAATTATGAAAATGGTAAATCCTATCAAAACCCAGTCCTTCAAGCAAAAAAACTTAACCGAATTCTGAAACTTATATAGACTATAAACTTTTTCACACGTTTATCTATTTTTATACTTAGTTATGATGTTGTTGATTAATAAATGAATTTGTGTCTTGTTTTTATCGCTGAAATGTGGAATAAAAATATTTATTTTATAAAAATCGAATAAACTTTTTTGTATTTAAGGAATAATTCAAAATGTAAATTTGGGCGGATAACGTAACTTTTTTCAAAGAGAAGTGTAACTTTTTTTATTCTTCTCCTGGCAACACTGATTCGAATGACAATTGTTTTCATAAGTAATTAAGTAAGACAATTAAAGGTCCAATTAGACGTGTTATAACCATAATGCTATATCCGTAAATATAACCATAGAAACCAAAAATCAATTGGTGTTTAGATGTGTGATTATGACGTTTTGATAAGTCACCAATAATCAAATACAGTGTTGCCTATAAGGTTGGTTCAAACAGCTGTTTTAAATGATTGTGGTTATGTCACATTTAATTGAAGCTTAATTAAAATACATTGTAAAGCCTTTGCCCTTTTAGAGGAAGAAAGAAGTATTTTTGATTAAATAATACTTTATTAAAAGTATATTATCATTGAATTATTGGCATTGCTTTTATAATAACCAGAAAACATCTGTTTTGCTTAACACTATTTACGTGTTATACTCTTACTTAACCACAATTATTTCATATAGACAAAGAGCTGAAGAAATTTAACGTTGTGTCCCCGTGTTTTAAAGAGTTTCAATAAAATTAATTATAAATATGAAAACAAAATAAATAAGCAAAATTTTAATATGTAAAAAAAAGAAAACTGCAAAACCAGGCTGACAGACAAACAGAGAGTAAACAAACTAGTACATATGTTAATAAAATCAAGAGATACTTGTAATCCTAAGATCGAAACAGAGGTTGCCACATGGTCTAAAATTATCTTGATTGTCCAGATATTTTAGGTCTTAACACATTACAAAATAATATTAAATTTTCAAGCTAAAATGCGAATTCTAACTATGATTGCAATGTTTTGATAATTTTTATTAAAAAACATATATGAACATTGTAAGTGAAACAAAACCTGCATAATTTGCTCTTCTATTCAAAAAATCTCTGCATCCTTTATAGATATCCATATTAGAAAATACATATTTTTGTATAATTTTCAATCTGTATTCCTATCCAATATTACATACTTGTTTCTTGTGTTCTTTTAAAAATTTTCCAATTTGTAAATTTGTTTTTCGAATCTGGCAGCTCTAAGCTAAAAACACATTTTGATTTTTTTTTTATTGTACGGATGTGTTTGTATTCATATGGTGGTTACCAGTTTGTAACCTGCTGCTCCATATCTGTTCTTATTAATACTTACCTCTAGTTTCTGCTGGAAAACGGTACATTTGAATGAAACCGGCTTTTCTCTGTCTCTCAGTGTGCTGAACGAATTATTTAGAATGTTGTTATTTGTATAAGCAACGAATGAAAAAAACGCTTTTATACTGCTTTCTCTTATATAATAAAATAATTATAAATATTAACCCTTTAGTCACCCATTTACGTTGGCATTGAATTCGATTTTTAAACAATAAACCTTTCTTCATACGACCTCTCGGAAAGTTAATTAAACCTTTTCTATTAAATCTTCTTCAATTTAGTCGTTTTTGTGGTTTTTACGAAACCACCAGTAAAATTGTCGCTGGTAATGCAGAAAATCACTTTACAACATTGTAATATTTTGTAAAGTTGTCATTATTTCCATCAACGTCATCATTAAATAAACTTGATTCTTATTTTTTGACTTTGCTTTCTACATTTAATAGAACATGATTTAAAGAAGAATTTACGTCTTTTATGGTCAGCAAAAAATTGTTTAACTAAGAAAAATTAAAAAAAAAGTAGTAAAAGCTCAACGGTTTGTTGTCAAGTGTTTAAGGTTAAGTATCTTAGCATGCGTTAATTTATTTAATAGGAACATTTGTCGACATCATAAAAAATTTAATAGTTATTTAATAGTAAGAAAGCGGTTTAAAAAATTGCCAAACTATCAAAGGAAACACAATAAAGTAGGAAAATTTTCTTTATTTCTCAACTTCTTTAATTTTTTTTATTCAAAGCTGCAAATACAATTACAAATTATATACATATGTAGCTTAATTAACCGAGCAATAGTAACTTAGTCCTTCAGCCTGTTGTAGTGAAACAGATTAGGGACTCTGGCCGGAATCAAATTCGATTAGCTCCCTACCAATTAGCCTCCTACCTGGGCACCCTTTCCAACTTCTTTTTTAGCACGATTCACTTTTTCCAGATTTGATATCCTGATTATAGTAAAAACTGTCTAACTCCAAAGCTCCCATACAAATACTATTTTTGAAAAAAGCTTGTAATGCAATAACTTCCTTATATGTACATGTTGGTATTGACATAAATTGGCGCCAGTGACTTTGACGATAGCTACTATCGTCGTATTCAAAAGAAGGTCTAGAATTAAACATTCACTCACAATATTCTGTACGTAAAACTAACTGAAATTGTAATATAAAATAAATGAAAATTCAGTTAAAAACCGGTCTCCTTTTTTTTCATTTATTTTTAACGAAAAGTTTATTTAATTTTTACTGTCAAAATTTAAACTCCATGTTCCGTAACCCTAAGTCTATACGAGCAATTTGTTTGGCAATTATTGCTGTAGCAACTATCAAATTCTGTTGCCAACACTAGATATTAACGTGTGGACTGCATACATATGTATTTGAACACATGTTCAGCAACAAATGTCATAATACATTGCTGAGCAATTATCTTTTAAAACAAGCTGTCAAAATCAATTATCAGTAACAAAAAAGAAAAATTTTAAACTTAAAAATTACCCCCTTATTAATAAAAAATATTTTATTTTTATATGTAAAAGGTTAATTAAACAAATTTTCATATAAAATTCGTCTTATAAACCTGTTATAAGCATGGAATATTTTTTATGAATAAGGCCTATAAAATTTTAATACAAAATTTACAAAAATAATAATAAAAAATAACTAAAAATAAATTGGTTGCCAAAGAAAATGTAAGTATTTATTTAAATACAAATTCATGTTTTGTGTTAAGACACACGTTTACTCCACTCGAAAAAAAATATTAAACGTCATTCTGCCGACGTTATTGCTTATGTTAAAACATACAAATTGCAAGTATAGTCGTAGGGTAAAAACAAATGAATTTTTAGTTATTTTATATAAATTAACTATCAAAAAATGAACTGAATATTCCGTAAAAAAACAAAGGAATATTCAGTTATTTTATTAAATTCAGTAGTTTACTCCTCAAATGAGCCGCTTGTTTTTCTAATGAGAGAGAGAGAGCGAGAACATTATTATTTACTTACCCCTTTACACACGTTTTTTTTTTATTTTTGTTGTACTGACACCGTTGTTTACTGAAGAAGTCTCAATTATAAGACCCCAGCAGCATGACCGATATGGCTTCGCAATTATTTTACTTTAAAAATTGGATGTGTTTGACTAAATTATTTTAACAAATAGAAACTGGGAATTTGTAACACAAAACAAGCAAATCGTTTTTTAAATTTTATTTTCTTAGTTAATTTATATAAAATAAGTGAATATTCCTTTGTTTAAAAAATTAAATGAACTTTTCATTATTTTAAAATACATTTTCATTTAATTTTACATAAAGAAGAATTTAACTTAATCAACAGAAAAATATTAACTGCAACTAAAAATCCGTATTAATATGCAGTTGGTTTTTTGAATAACTGTTAGAATCAGTTAAAAATAAATATGCTTGCACTTATAAAATTATTACAGTAACTGGTTGTGGGTTATTAAATTCGTTTTACGTGCTGTTAAAATTGAATAATTTTTTTTTCAACATTTGTGTTTGTTATTCAAAAAACAAACTACCAAAAAATAATGTTTTTCCGCATTTATTTTGCTATTTAGTTTGATTTTATTCGGTTAAAATATATTTTTTAAAAGTAAAAACTATTAAATTTAAATAATGCTCGGCACTAACAACTTTTACATTAATCTTAACCTCATAACATAATTTTGTTCTGACAGATCTATTATTTATATATTCCCGATGGGTTTCAAATAGGGTACACTCTCGCAACTTTGTCTCTAAATTCTGTGATGGATGGTATCCTACGGTCGGGCTTGACTCACTATACTTTCTTACTTTCTTAATTTTGTTGTAATATTTTCAATGTTCATTAAACACTTTTAGTACAGGAAAAAAAAACTTAATTATAAAGACAAATACATAACTGCATAAACAAATTCGGCTTCAGAAGCCAAACACTTCGCATCACATTTACTTAAGTGTGGGATAAAAATAGAAAATCAAATAAAAAGAAAAGACTTAAAATAACATTTAGTAGAGATACTTACATACTTATGTACCAATCAAATATTTGTTTAAACCAATACCAAAATATTTTAAAGATTTTTCTAAATATTCTGTCACTTTTTATAGAGTTGACTGATACCATAGAGTTGCTAAGAAAGAAAAGAAAAAATTGTGTTGCCGTAAAAAATAGCGGTTGAATGAAACGGCATTAACTTGTTCTTTTTATTATTATTTTTTCTTTCTTTATTTCTTCTCCTTTTTTTCTTATTAAGACGGTTTTGTGAAATGCATTTTCAAGCCATATAAAATAATTTCAATAAACCAATTTAATTCTTTGGAAACCAATGTGCGCTGGACCTAATTCTTCTTTTCAAGAGATTAAGTAAATTTTCTATTTTATTGTTTTCCAACACACATGCATACTTATGACGTTTAATGAAGATTGTGCGTGAGTGTAACAAAGCTCACCACTCACCATTCACTTGCATTCAAAAGAGATGAATAGTGTGGTATGATATTGTGGACCGTTATAATGAATTTTTAATATTAAACGTGTTTTTTTTTTATTTTACCAGAATTTTGTTTTCTTTTAATTTCCATATACTAGAACTATTTAACATTTTATGAATCTTGATAGGTATTGTTTAGATATTTTGTTAAATAAAATTTAAGACATAAATATTTCTATACCTACAACTTTAATGTGACGTAAAATGTGTCATTTTACACTAAAACACACATCTACATATGTTCGTAGATTTGTGAAAGTAGGGGTGTAATTAAGAACCAAATTATTACTACAAATAAAAACAATAATAAATAGGGTTACTACTGTGAAGTATTTTAATTTGTTAACTAAAAATCATTTTAGTTTAATACTAAACAAGATTTTATGTTTGTATGTATTTATTATTGTGGGTAAGGAGACTTAAAAGTCATTTAAAAGCAATATAAACCCACTCAAAATGGCTCGGTTTTTGCAGAAAAACGAGAAATGACTTAAAAGTTTTTACATAAAAGATTTATGTATACAATCTAAGTGAAATGTCATTAGTCTTTAGCAAAGGTAGGTATACCTATATCGATACCTAAAACGCAAAACGCCCTTACTTACCAAACAATTTAAAATTGTCTTTTTCATTAATTCGGATCGGCATCAACACAAATGTCCGCTCAACATTTTGCAATACATATTCAAATAAAAAAAATTTATAAACAAAAAACAAAATGCCCTAGCTACAAAATATTATATAATAAGCGCTAAAAGGCCTAACTAACAGTTTGCATAATGTGCAACATTGTTAATTGTCAAAACAACTGTTAGGTTTTACAAAAAAAATAAATTATAAACAGTTTAAGGCAATTTATCATTTTAAGTGGGTTTTTGCTTCATTTTCAAAATGTTAAATAGGGCATTTTGCGTTTTAGGTAACGATGTGTACTTGTGATGTTACAAAAAATCGCCTATATCATGACATTCGTTTTCGTATTCGCCAAACTCAAGGGTTTTTTTTGCAAAAAAAAATGCAAAAGTATAAAAAAATACATAAAATGAAAAAAACTATTAGGCCCAAATTGTGTAAAACGCAACACAATGCCAAAAATTTCATTGAAAGTAAAAGCAAAGCCAAAAATATGTTATAATTTTCTTGTTGCTTTCTACAAATTTTCAAAGCCACAAAATATGAATTTGGTTATATATTGAAATTCCAGAACTACGATTCCTTTTGTACTGAAAAGCTTAGAATCCCTATTGGTCGCATTTTCCGAGATTTGAAGAAAAACAAGTTAGAGTGCTATATTCGGCTGTGCCGAATCTTTAATACCCTCCACCGACTGTTCGAATATTTGAGGAGGGATATCTATATGATGTCTATTTATTATAAATTTATCTTTATAAAAACAGACATCAGCATTAAAATTGATTGGTTTGAGGTTTAGATCTATATTAATTTATTTAGCAATTTAAACTAGCTTGAGTAACAGTTTCAATTCAAATTTTGTTATGATAGCATTATTTTTATCGGTTTTAGGCGTACTAAACTGTTTTCCGGGAGTAGTGTTTATATGGGGCCTAGGGTAAATTATGGACGGATCTTCACGAAATTTTACAGCGTGATTTCCAGTCGAATAAAACAAATTTTTGCAAAATCTTATCTCATTCCGTGCCTTGTTCCACCATTTATGTTATTTTTTGTAACAAAATTATCATTTTTTTTTAGGTGGTTGTTCCACATTTTGATTCATAGCGCAGGTCCCCTACTGCACCGATTTTGCTGAATTTCAATCCCAAACTGCTTAGGATAACTACAAGCAATTTGGCACCAAGTTTGTTCATTTCTTTTGAGTTGTTCGAAAGTGAGCGTGTTTTCAACAGACGGACAGACAAACGGACAGGGCTAAATCGACTTAGAATCACTCATTAACGTTCTCGCTCCAAAACTCTTGATACGAGCTAAAATTTTTTTCTTCTTTAAATGACGCTGGAAAACTTAATACAATCCGAAAAAAAATAACTCAAACACAAGAAAATCTTAAACAGAAGCCAGCCGAACGTTGATTTCGCAAGTGCTGAAAAAATTTGATAATGTCACCTAAAAATTTAATTGAGTGACAGATTTTTTATTGGCAAGTCTTGTACAGCAGCATAGTGGCACAAACAAACGATGTTGAATCGTATTAGAAACACATACCACTAGGGTATTCGGGCTTTTGCTTTAATCGGTTAACCACTCTATTAATTAACCGAGGTTTTGGTGTAATCGGTCAATAATCGGTTAATGTTGTTATTGATCAGTTAACCGATTAATAAAGTTTTGTTATAAATTAAGTCATTTCAATAAATAAAAATGCAAAAATTATTTATTATTTGGAGTTTGTTAGCAAAAAAAAAAAAACAATAACATAACCAACGAAACAATTCTTGGACTAAAACGAGCAAAAAAAATAGTTTTTTTACTTATCGAAGATGTTGGAGAAATCGAAGCAACCAATAATACAGAATATCTGAGTTCTCAGTCTTTTTCCGATTTACAGTTAACCGAATGATTACCCTACATACCACACAAGCCTATTCGTGCAATATAAATTGCTTTAAAACTTTTGTGCGGATGAGTTGTTCGCACCTCATTTTTTATTGTTATTTTATATTGAAATTAGAAATCAAAGAAATTTCGTTGTTTATATTGAAGAGTCGCAATAAATATTGACACAGTTTGTTCTGCAATTATTATTGCTATATTAAGGAATTGAAACAAATTGTGTTTCAATAAGGGTAATCACGATGGTCATTGTGCAAATTTGCAGGACATATTATGATTGGTCCTGAGCGTACCACTTTTATTTTCTGTGCAAATGTGCTTTTTTCTAAAAACTTATTTTTGCGACACAAAAAACTTCTGGCAGCACTGTAAAAAATCTGCATTTGTTTACAATTATTCAATTAATTTTAAATTGTGTGTTTTGATATATAATAATGTAATGGCAATTTTCTCAATGTACCGACAAACTGTCTGTTTTTGGGTTTCTCAATAAACCGACAAAAAACATTGTTTTAAGTTGGCAACACCTCTCAAAATACATGCAAAAGATGAGAGTCAGCTGATTTAATGTATCTGTACGGCAAATAAAAGGAAAATAAATAATTGACAGATGAGTGCTGGTTAGCTTTGCGACAGAATAGAAGCAAATGAGAAATGAGGAAAACCAAATTTCTTTAAATATGCAGTTTTTCGTTGTGAAAAAAAATCGTGTAAAGCGAAAACGGCCATAAGAATGTTTTAAATATCAAACAGGTAATTCTAATTGAAAATTATAGAATTTGTGAAAGATTCCCCAGAACCACCAGAATGGTATACCATTTCGACATATGGTAAGTTATCAGCTGTTGCTTATGTAGCAAGCTAAGGTCACCAGGACCCTGTTTCTCAAAAAAAGCAAACATTTTACAATTTTTGTTTCAAATGTATTTTACTTGCAGATTTGTAACTTGTAGTTTTAAGAAACAGGGCCCTGGTGTGAATTCGCCTTGTAACAGAAAAAGCAAACCTTTTTTTTTATCAGACAGAATTCTGTCAGATTTTCGTGTAAATGACATGAAGATTTTTATGTGGGCTTTCACTCTGAAATTCGTGATTACATGATTACGTTTCTATTAAATAGACTTAACATCTAAAATTCGAATAAACACTTTAAAAATTCTAGATGGTTTTCTTAATCGTATTGTGACTAGGGATGATAAACTGATCGACAGTGCGTATCTTAATTTCGTAATAAAAGAAAACTTCTCGGTAAATAACGGAACTCGTTTTATTTGAACAACATGGCTGAAATACGATTCACTTCAGAGAATATCAGATATCATTGAGTTGCTAGAATCGTAACCGGTCTCGGAAAGACTTACTGCCTGTTTTTCAAACTAAATTAAAAGTTTTCGTTTAAAAAAAACGAAAATTGTTATGTTATTTTGAAAAACACGCACTTAGTAACTTTTTAATTGGCCCACGTTTGCACTTGATACTTGAATCCGTATCCAAATTATTATAGTCGTTTATGCATTCGTTACCATAAAAAACTTTATAAAAGAAAAATCACCTTTAAAATTACATTTACAGTTTTGTTCGTTTCTTATTCCAGCGTTACAGTTTCTTTTATAATTTTTATTATTATTTTTTATTCTTTATTTGTTTATAGAAAAGTTAAATGCATCCCGACTGACAAAGCGAATGCATCATTCATAAAGTGGTCAGAAAAAATGTGAAGATAAATGCTTTGTAATTTATGGAAAAAACTCAAGAAGTTACATTTCAGTATAAATAAACAAAGTCATTTTTTGTTTAGACTGTTTAATTATTATTTTTGTTTAGACTGTTTAATTATTATTTTCTGTAAATGGATTTTACCTAAATTGAGAAATATAAATTTTCATATTAATCGAATGTGTATTCTAAGTCGAATTACAATTAATGAAGCTTTCATTCTTTAATATTCTTATTACTTCAATATTTTCTAGGAATATGTATAAATTCCCAGATTCTATTTGTCTAAATTTAAAAATGTAAAATTCTATGCCGGAATCAGAGGTTTGGATAAAAGTTTACAAATCACTAAAAATGTTCCTTAAATACGTTCCACCTTATGCAAAAAAAGTTCTCATTATTTATTTATTTAAAAACCCATTCACTTTTGCTGGGATTAATGTGTTGGTTATCTTATGTGAACTTTAACTTTTTTGCAAAAGGAGCTTAATGTTGTTTTCTTTTCTAAAAAAAAAATTCCACACTTTAAAAGGTGCATGTAAGTATAAAATGTCTTGCCGAACATGTAATACTACAATTTTTTATTTGACTAGAACAAAACACAAAATTGGATGCCCTGTTTTTAACAGCAGACAAAAAGTTTGTTCTTCAATATAAAAAAAATATGTACATAAATCAAAAAGTGTGTTATTCAAAATATAAAAAAATACATTAACCCAAATTTTTTAATAGATCGATATTAAATAAATAAATGAACAAAATGAATGACGAAGTTCCAATTTCTTTAGTTTGTTTTTCATAAAATCTGTAAACAAGAAAATACCTTTGCTAGATTGTCGATTTATTAACACCAAGTTTTTACGATTTCTTGATTTTTTTTTTAAACAATTTTATAACACCGAAACCATTTTAATTTTATATCACTGACAACCTACCATTAACAACGTAAGGCTTTTTTTGTTATTACTATAAAAAATTAGAAACAATAATTATTAAAACTAAAAATTTTTACTGAACTGATTAGAGGCGATTTTCCAACTTTGTCTGGTAACCCTAACATCTTTTTACAGGGCATTATCAACACTCTCGGTTTATACGGGGTGTAAAGTAAGTAAGGCCTTATGACATTTAAGGTTGATTTTTTTTTAGAATAAAACACGCTGTCCTTTCAGAGAGCAAAGCATTTTTAAGAAACGAATACCAAATTGCATTTTTTAGATAAAATGTGGCATTTTTTGTGGAAAAGAAAACATAAGATACAATTTGAAAGGTGGTTTACAAGAAAATTTTAGACGCAGACATAAAATGAAGATTTTATTCTTAGTAAATGACAAATTTTAGTTAAAACTTTTTGGCCGAATTAGGCCGGCTTTTTGAGATATGGATTAAGTTCAAACTTAGTTTGAAACTCGGAATTTTCCCGGCGAAATGTGAATTTTTTCTTTATATCATTAAAGACCAACATTTTTAGCAAAACTAAGGTGTTTTAGTTATTATTTAATTTTAATAAAAAAATGTTTTAAAATAATCCCAAGTGCGCCGCATGCATCTTTGAATATTGTCAAATGGAAGGTGCGTTGTTTAAAAATGGTTTAAAAAGTTCTGAAAATTGAAGGTGCAAGGAAAATGTGTTGCTCACGTCAAATAAGTGCAACTATGCTTTTTTACACAGTTGCAAGGGTAAAAAAAATTTACGTGAATTCCTTTTTCGTATACAAACTTGGTAATGGCGGAACAAATCTGTTTTCAGATTAACTAAACCTTGTTTAACTG
Source organism: Pollenia labialis (assembly GCA_949318255.1). Lineage (NCBI taxonomy): Eukaryota > Metazoa > Arthropoda > Insecta > Diptera > Polleniidae > Pollenia > Pollenia labialis. The sequence goes on along the minus strand of OX439142.1, from coordinate 23,383,413 downwards.
AGATCTCGAAAACCCTGCCTTACAGATAGTTATTTCGGAACAATTTCATAAAGCTTTAGTTGTTATGTGTTGAAAATAGAAAGATTTTTTTTACCAAGCCTCCATACAGAAAATGTCTTCCCGGAATAATACATTTTTTCATATAAGTTAACCAACACTTTAAGCCCAGCAAAAGGGTATCGGCTTCATGTTTTGGTTAATTAATTTGATCTTTAACTTTTTTTTTGCATAAGAGGGTTAAATTATGCTTACCACAATTATAGTTTATATTGATAGATGACACATTTTAGTCCAATATTGCCTTGAACATTAACAATTGCACTTACATATTTGCCCAAAAATGCTGTTAAGGATCTAAAACAAATAAATTCCGTTTCCATTTCTAAAACAACATTTTTTTCCAGTTTATTTCTTAATTAGCTCCTTATTAATTTATTTTTCAGCTTGCATAAATATTTCTTTACCATAGTTGCGAATCTATGTTTTGCACTTAAAGCCAAAAATGTTGTTGCACTCGACTTGTACGTCAGAGAGAAACCTGCATGGGAATTAGACGAGTATTAAAAAAAAAAATATAACTGAAAATAAAATTAAAAAAAAAACAAAACATAGTGAATGAAAGAAAACTGGCGTGTGCTCATGCGCCTAATATGCAGATGTGACACCGACACGTTATACTTCCACTAAAAATCTCTACAATGACAATTAAATAAAAAACACACACACACCAATTACAATGACGTCTTTAAACATTAAAACACATAGGCACATACAAAATAAGCACATTTATAATATACACTTAACGAAAACTCTGTATAAATTCTCCTTATACAGAATTCATTTGCAAGCAAATATAATTTGAACCAATATGAGCAGGGCGAATTCACTACAACAGGTGGCAGCGAAAAGCCTGCTGATTTTGACAGTTTGAACCAATTTGTTTTGGTGTTACAATGTTTTCTTTCGAAATGGCTGATATTTCTGCCTTTAACACTAATAAAACCTGGTACTCTGTTCAACATTTCACGTGAAATGCTGTCAAAACGCATATGAAAAAAACTTGTGAGGAATATGTACGAAAAAAATTGGTCCAATATTGGAAAATGGAAAAAAATTGTTTACCTCCGATAATTGTTTTTCATTTTGTTGTATACGCCACTTTTTGGGAAATATTTTTTTTAAAATCAGCACTAGTTTTATATCTTCACGCATATGCATGCACTGACGTAAAACAAAATACTTCCAAAATCTATTCTCAATGCCACATTGTCACACAAAAAAGGTGCGAAAATATATAACTAAGTGGCTTTGAACAAAAAACGCCACTCTTATCGGCCAGAATCTGTCATTTCTTAAACATTTGCAAAACGGACAGACTTGAAAAAATCTGTCACACAGTGGAAATTTTATGTTGTTGACATATCGTACGACTAAGGACCATTATTACAACTTGAAGTTATCTAAAGTTAAGATTAAGTTGACAGATAGTAATGAGCTATCTACCAAAAAGCGTCTGTTATCTGCTGGGTAACAGCTTACGTCAAGTTATAATAATGGTCTTCATTAGTAAATTGCCAGCTTGAAGAATTAATTAATAATAATTGAAATCGTTTTTATCGGCACAATACCTGCGGGGTAAAACAAGTTTAGTAAGCTGGAAACCCTACTGCAAACTCGTTTTTATAATATTATTTTAAACAACTTTTCACTGTTTTAGAGTAGAAAACATTTCCTTTCATTATTTTTTGGCGACACATTGCAATTTGTTTCTATTAGAATTGCTTAGTCAAGGTACACGTTATTAAAGTTTTCTTTTTGAAACTATCATAAATTCTTTCATTAGTGGCTTTACATCGAAACTTTTTAAAACCAATTCTATTCTTTACATAACTTTATGTTTTCATTCTTTGTTTAATTTCTGTTTTGATATTTCAAAACAAAAGGTAAAGCGAGTGAGCCAAAAAATTTAGTAAAGAAAATATAAAAAGTAAAAGAAAAAGTGTTAAAATCACGTCCAACTTCAGGTTGATATGTACGAATTAAAAACAAAAGCAATTGTTATTATTTTCTCCCCTCTCAGCAATAAACTCGGATTTGCTGAAAGAAAAATTTCATAGTGTGAATCTGGACTTAGAAATATTATCGAGGCCTGTTTCAACGGAAAATGTATGTATCTTGTGCAATAGGCAAATTTAAAAGGAAAGGAAGGAAGGCTGGGGTAATAATTCTATCGATAATGTATTAATTAAACAAATAAAAATTGTTCAGGGGTGTGCTGGCAATCGAAAACGTAAAATGCAAGAATTTGAAAGTAGTTTTTAATACAATTTTAATATTATTTCTATAATTATTGTTATAAAATTGTGTTTAATAGACTAGAAGTATTAAACACATTCTCATAAAATTCTTTTATTTTAGAAATCTTATTAACCCTTTGAGACCTGACGCTATTTTTTTTATAATTTTTCAAATATATGGTCTCTATATCTTATAAAAATACGTATAATAAATGCTTAGGTTTTACCATTTTTATATCCCTCAAGGATTTTCAGGACACGCACAATTAATTTTTAGCTAAAACGCATTTTTATTGCATCAAATGACTTCAGTTGGCTTGAAACATAAAAATTTACAATTTTTTTTTAGTTAAAATATGCCCACTTCACTATTCGTTAACGATTCGAACTCTTCTAATTGAAAACACATTTTTTTCTTCTGCGTCCCATTTTGACAAAACTGAAATGTGACGCTAGAATTCCCCAATAACTCAAGTAACGGTAAATCAAAAAGCGGATAATGTAAAAAGCAATCATAAAGAACAATTAGCGCAATCGATGCATGCCGGTGTATAATGTCAACATACATGTATACATACATACATATGTATGTATATGTATAGAAGAGAAAATATTTAGACCGAAACCCACATGCACAATCGCATCACGGTCTGAAAGGGATTAAAACCGACTTCTAAAATTCTTACGTTTTCGATATCCAGCACACCCCTGGTTATACTTTTCAGTGTATTATTTAAAGATTAGTGACATCAAATCTAGTTTTTTCTCTTTTGAACAAGGAATAAGATATGAGCATGGCAAGTTTCTAACATTGGTTGTTGTTTATAATTTTCTTAGATGCTGTTATTTGCTTATTTACCAAACGGGGACAAAACTGCTTCTAAACCAGTTCACACACAGTACAAAGATCTTTTTATATCTTTGTTTTGAGTCTTTGTTGCAGTTTTAATGTGTGTCTGATATTTTTTCCATTTTTTTGTTTTTTTTTTTTTGCCAACAACTATTTCTAGCTATTTATCCAAATAGGCAACTTACTTCCAACAACCACTAAACCAAACAATGAACCCACCAGCCGATTGCCTGGTTAACAATAGTTATATAACGGGTCCGCCATCAAACGTTTTTTTTTCAACTAGTGCTTATTTCGTGAATGGTAACACTAAGCTCATGTCTGATTTGACAGATAATTAGTTTTATCCTTCCGCTTAACGAATATGGTTGTGTATACGCTTGAACAACGCTGGAAAATATGCGTTTTTGCTTCGCTAAGTGGGCCTGCGATCGACTTACAGAAGATGCCGATTTTTCCAAAAAAAAAATCATCTTTTCAGATGAAGCTCATTTTGATCTTGGCGGATATGTAAACATGCAAAACCCGCACCAATACATTGAAAAGCCGTTGCACCCAAAACTAGTCACTGTTTGTTGCGGATTTTGGACAAGGAGTGGCCGTTACAGTCAATGGCGATCGTTATCGGGCCATGTTGAACGAATTTTTGTCCACAAAAATTGAAGAGGAGGATATTGGCAACATTTGGTTTCAACAGGACGGTGTTACGTGCCACTCAGCCGAAGCTACACTCGATGTCTTGCGCCCTGTTTATGAAGATCGCATTATCAGCCGCAGAGCTGATGTCGTTTGGCCACCTCAGAGCTGCGGTTTGACACCGTCGGACTATTATTTGTGGGGTGCCGTCAAAGATAAGTGTTGCGCCGACAAGCCAGAGACAATTGACGCTTTAAAGGACAATATTCGTGAAGCCATTGGTGAAATACAGCTGCACACAATCGATAATATGCGTAAAAATTGGACCGATCGTGTAGGCTACTGCATGGCCAGCCGAGGCAGCCATTTGAATGAAATTATTTTCCATTATTACCGGAAGGATTGATTTTCATTATTTTTTTGTTTTATAGCATTTTCAAAAAACAAAGTTATTTGGCGGACCCTGTAGTATGTACATATGTATATGTAAACACTCTTAGAAAATACATATACGTATGTATGAATGAATGACTTTGCGATAGTAATAGTATGACCTTAGTTGCATTTATTGCATTCATTGTTTTATCTTTGTGTGTACATTTTATTTTATTGGGAATAATTACAATGTCTTTGGGAATAAATTACACGAGTGTGAATCATGTTAATCAGTTTATAATTTATTTTATGTTTTTCTTTAGTATAAAACAATATTGTTCTAATAATTATTAAAAGCTTAGGATTTTACACAAATGCGCTCTTCTCGCTTTAGAGATGATGATTTTCAAAGCGATGAACGACCCAACAGCAAAAACTGATTATTCGATTTACAATAGGTGTGATCCCGTACTCAACGTTGGGAGCCCGCGGGATCCCAATCTTAAGGCTCAGTTAGTCTTTACTTTCTGTTTCTGTTGCTGTTACTTACAATTACTTAACAAGTTTTTAATATTACAGATTGGACCGTAACAGAACAGAAAAACTAATCAATTTCACAGGTTTTTTAATAACAAAAACAAATTAGCTGATTCGTAACAGAACAGAAAGTAAAGACTAATTCTGCCTTGACCGAAAACCTGGGCTGCCAGGTACTATTTTCCTTGTCCCCAAAAAATTAAAAAAAATCCCCTAAAATCCCCAAATTACAAAAAAAAAATAATATTAAAAGGTTAAGATTTTTTATTAATTTTTTTCTAACCAAATTTACAATTTTTTTTAAAAGTAATAAGAAAAATTTGTAAAACAAATCCCCAAAAATCCCCACACAAACATTTTTAGTAGTAAAAATAATTTCAATTTGTTTGCAGCGACTAATTTCGGCATGTTTAAAAAAAATGTATGCGATTCCAGTGAGGAATTACAAGTATTTTTGAAAATATATGAGTCAGCTTAAGCCATCCTTAAATTCAGCAATAAAAATACATATTTCCCAAACTTAATTATATTGTCTTTCATATTTACTTACTTTTGGGAAAGGCATACATATTTGCTTGAAAATTGTCTTTAAAAAATCAAAAATTATATTTGTTGTCAACGGTTTTAGATTTTTTTTTAAAATTTTTCTTTTTTAAAACACTCACTCAAGAATAATAACATAAGTTTACACTTTTACACAAATAACAAAAATATTAATCTTAATTTACATCGCATAAGTTGTTGATAATAGTAAGATAAAAGCTTTGCTACTTTTTTTGATATTTTATATACGAAACAAAGAAAAATAAGCGTAAATAATAAAAGAAGGGAAAATATATTTTCAAAAAAATTAAATCCCCAAATGACTTTCTTTGTCCTTTTTGCTCGCATTAAATCCCCAACTTTGGGGATAAATCCCCAAGCCTGGCAGCCCTGCTGAAAACTGTTCCCGTACTCAAAGTTTGGTAAAGTGAGAGAGCTTTTAAGAGAAAAATATTCTTCTTGCACGAAGAAAAGATTCTCAAATTAAGAAAACATGCAAAAATAGACCATTTTTCAAAATGGTCCGGCTCACGAGAGGTCAAAGCTGGAGCCGAAATATTTAAAATGGTATCTTAAAAAAGTCCAAGGTTCATTTTTAGGAGGGTACATCGAGCACGAATTTTGCTTCCATACAACTTGAGTCGCTCTACTATACATACATTGTTCTTATAGTTTTCATCTGTTTGGATATTTAAAAACTTTCACAATAATTTTACTGAATCAAATATTTTGTGAATAAACTTTAAACTCAGTTGAACGTAGTCTGAAACTCGAATTTTTCTGGTAATGGCGGCACAAATCTGTTTTCAGATAAACTAAACCTAGTTTAACCGAGATCTCTAAAACCCAGCCTAATGGCTAAAAAAAAATCAATGAATGCTTAAACGTTGGTTTAGTTCAACTAAACTTAAATTTTATATGTAGTTTAAACTTAACAGCTGTAAATCAGTGCCCCATACAGTGTTGCCAGTGGCTTTTTCGAAAAATACCTGTACAAGCTAAAAAAAGAGGTCAAGCTGGAGCCGAAATTTTTAAAATGGTATCTTCACACCCAGTTAGCATTTTTAATCGTGTATGAGCTAATGGGAGTCTAATGAAGAGCGTCTTTGATCGTCGATGACTGCATTTTTTAATCGTAGAAGATTCCTCACAAGGGAAAAACTGTAACACGAGTGAGATTCTTCCATAGCACAGCGAAAGACGCTTCTTCAATCGCTGTGGGACTCGTTTAAGACGTGGACGTATGAGACTCATGTAGATATTATTTTACAACTCTTGAAATGCTCGCCGTATAATTGTTGAAAATATGTTTGATGGTTTGACGAAAGATAAACAAAGTGTAACATTGTTGTTTTTGTACTCTGAAAATAATCAAAGATATTCTTAAGACTTGCATATTGCAGCCGTACATAAACAAAAGTGCCACGTGTTTTCTAGTTTTTGAATAGAGCGGCCTGAACGCTTTGCAATTAGAATTTGACAGCTCGTTTAATAGTGAAGTTTGCGCTATTGCTAATTAATAATGGCAATTTAGTTATTTTTCGTCAATCTAGCATTTTTATCTCTATTTTTATTTTTAATTTGTGGGTTTTATTAAACAAGAAAGCTATCACTACTGTTCGTGACACAACGTTGACGCTCTTGCTTTGGTATGGCATATAAGAGTAAAAGCTAAGCGAAAGAAAACGTTCCGCCTTCCGCTCTTGTTGAGGTACGGCTGTAAAACATTCAAAGATTGAAAAACGAAATTGTCAGAAAATTTAATGTTTTATTTAGACTTTGGAGACTGAAAAAATCGTTGCATTTTAGAAAAAAATCAGCAAATCGGCACTTTGCAAATTTCTGAACAAAAAATCGTCAAATCTGGCAGCCCTGCTGGTACTTATTTAACCAAGATTTTTATGAAAACATTCCTAACCATTAAAATAGATGAATTTAAATAAAAAAAAATAAAAGAAAAATTTGTTAAATTTCCAAAAAATAAATATCTTGGCAGTACCCTAGGGGAAAGGACCGGTTCTAGTTCTAACACTTTTTACTTCTCACTTTAACAGCTTTTTAACCCTGGATGGCTACTGTTCATTTACATTTTGTCACTTTGTCATATAACTTCTTTATGTACATTCAAATTAGTCTCAACAACGTTAGCTAATGATGAAAGCTTTCAAAAATAACAAATTTTAACACACTCAAAAAAGTTTTCAAATTCGTATCAAATTTTGAGAGAGAAGATTTTTTTATTACTTCAAAAGTCGTTCCGCTAGAATTTTTTTTAAAAAGTTCGTCGATTCTACGAAGAGTAACCTTAACGTACTAAAATGAAGAGTAACCTTTCAGGGTTGCTGCACAAAATATCCTCTTGGTCGTGGTGCTAATGGCCTTCACGTGTATACAAACCTTTCAGGGTTAACTCTTTATAACAGGTCGCTGAAATAACCTAAATGAATACATTCAATTTCGGTTAACAAAATGCTTGTCACGGATATTTTCCCGAGTGAACAGGCGTCAAAAAACCAACCAAATGTACTAGACGTTTAACACATTATCTCGAGTTGAGTAATAAGTCTTGTTTACACCAATCACAATTCGGTCCTTTCTATTATAATCAGCTCAATTATGATTACAAATTCTCCGGCAGTTTTTTTTCCGTTCTTCCAATTTTCCTTTGTAAATTCAATTGTAAAAATGGAAAAAGGGAAAAATCCCCGGGGAATTTGTATTTATAATTTGGCTAAATATTGTGTTTACTGGTCACGGAATAAGCTCTTAACTGCCCATCTACAACTGACATGATTTGCTGTTATAACTTGATGTTATAAAAGCGTTGTTAAAACATTTGCATTAATAACCGTATAATAACATGAGAAAACTTCTAAGATGTTGAGTCTGCACATAACACTAACATCATATTAGTGTTAATGTTAAGCATTTCATGTCAGTTGTAGACTGCATGTAAAGAACAATTAACACAAATTTCCTGCAGGGTAAAAACATGACAATACCGTAAATCATAGACACAAACCACATCAGACAGACAAAAAAAAATAGATGAATCGTAAATTCAACCACTTTTCTTTTTTAGACAAGACGACATAATTGTCTAACAGAATTAGATTATAATGACTGAATTCATAAAAATTGTTTTAAATTTAAAACAGGTTTAAAGAACAAATTTACTATGAAAATTATCCTTATAAACGTTTGGTAAATTTAATAATCATTTGTGAATTGTGAATTGTGAATTGTTTAACTTAATGAATTGTAACTTGTGAATTGTTTAACTTAATAAATAAAATTCCAAGTTCATTTAGAGAAACATTTTTTTTATTTTCCTTTCAGACATTTACAGCTTGGTGCAACAGTCATTTGCGTAAAGCTGGTACCTCCATCGACAATATTGAAGATGATTTCCGCAATGGTTTAAAATTGATGTTGTTGCTCGAAGTTATCTCTGGTGAAACTTTGCCCAAGCCCGATCGTGGCAAAATGCGTTTCCATAAAATTGCTAATGTCAATAAAGCCTTGGATTTTATTGCATCCAAAGGTGTCCATTTAGTATCGATTGGTGCCGAAGAAATTGTCGATGGCAATTTAAAGATGACACTTGGTATGATCTGGACCATCATCTTACGCTTTGCCATTCAAGATATCTCTGTTGAAGAGATGACCGCCAAGGAAGGCTTGTTGTTGTGGTGCCAACGCAAAACCGCCCCCTACAAGAATGTCAATGTACAGAACTTCCATCTTTCATTCAAGGTAAGTAAAATTTATTAAATATAAAAACAAAAATAAACGTCTTAATATCATTAAAAAAAAATAGGACGGTTTAGCCTTCTGTGCTTTGATCCATCGCCACAGACCCGACTTGATTGACTATTCCAAACTTTCCAAAGACAATCCATTGGAAAATCTCAACACTGCCTTCGATGTTGCTGAGAAATATCTAGATATTCCTAGAATGTTGGATCCTGATGGTGAGTACATTTGTAAAACAAACTTATTTATTAGGTTATTTTATAGCTCTTCTAGTTGGTACTTAAAAACTTTTATAATAATTGTATTTTATTTAAAAATACATAGTTTTATTTATTTAATAAATTAGTAACTATTATTTAGTTTTAGTACAGCACCTTTCTTTTATTTTTCCCAAACACTTTTACATTTTATCTTTCTTTTACTTATTTTTATTTTATTTCTATTTATGTTTTTCTATTTTTTTTTTTAATAAACTTCGTATCAACCTCAAAATAAATTAATTTATTTATTTATCAATATTTGGTGATGGCTAATTAATTAAAAAAATCAAAATGAAATGAAAAATGAAATAAAAATTCAAATAAAATATAGATTTGATCAACACTCCTAAGCCGGATGAACGTGCTATTATGACTTATGTCTCTTGCTACTACCACGCCTTCCAGGGAGCTCAACAGGTTGGAAATGTGACGCATGTACCCGAACCCACAAGACAATACACCTACGTCCCGAATAATTACAATGTGACTAAACTTCACATCAATACACTTGATACATATTCTTTATTATTTTTTTTATTTTTAACATTTTTTCGTTACTGCAGTTTGTTTTTTGGAAAATTCTATAATTTTTCATCTCTTTTCTTTTTCTCTTGCTCTTGCTCTCTCTTAATATTAAATTCTTTTTCTTGTATAAATAAGTAACAACCAGGGTTTAAAAAACTGCAGTCGAAACAAAAAACTGTCGAACAAAAAACTTTTATTTTTTTGTGCACAACTTGAATGTTTACATTTAATGAATCAGAAGTAAAAGCAACAGTTTTTTTTTGCCAATGATAAATGAAGAAGTGGAAGAACTGGCAGTTTTTCTACTTTGACTGCAGTTTTTTAAACGCTGGTAACAACTTGAAAGCTTAAATGTACTGCAATCATTACTTTAGAGATTTTTGTGGCCTTAATCTTTTTCAACAATTGATGTTGTACCTACATTTTATGCATTCCCTTTTACTTTGCAAATCTTAAGAAAACCTGTAGTATATGGAATGAAAGAAATTGATGAGAAGCCACATAAATATTAAATCGATTTATGAATTTCTATATACATACATATTTGTTTTTCTTAATAAGGCGCTTAATTAAAACCACAAATTAAAATTTGCTTTACTTTCTTAATATGTACCATAAGTAGTATATTGCAATTTGAAAAGAAATTTTGCTTTTATTGTGATTTCAAGGAATCATTTTATATATTTTTATTTGGTTTCTATTGATGGTAATTCGGCGAATTCATATATCGGATGACCACAATCCTACAGCCACAGGAAAGTTGTTGTTCCTTTTGCTGGTGGAACAATGTCAAAATTCGTTTATATGTATGTACTTGTAAGAAATAATTTATTTTGACAGTTTAATCAGCAAGCAAACAACCATAACCAGCTGATCGGTTGACACTAGGGTGATCGATCGAATAGTATTCGACCGGTTTTAACCGGTTATTTTAGTTTTGCCCAAGTCGAATATTTTAAAATGTCCATTTTTCGAATATCGAATAAACCGGTTATTTTAGTAAAATAAACCGGTTACTTTATTAATGTGTAATTTATATACGTTTTTCTTACTTTTGTTATAAATGTACCCGTAATTTAAGTATTTTTCTAATTGAATATTTGGCAAACTTAAACTTTTTATAAAAAATGTCAAAACAAAATGAACCAAAGTCAAAAAAACATAATGAGCTTATATAAGCGTGTGTTCTTGTAAAAAAACGAAAAACAATTTAAAGAACTACAAAAAAGTTCAGCTTTAAAAAAAATTTGCAATTTGACAGTATGTATTATAAATACCATATATATCTTTATAAAGATGCCATCTCTGGTGATATTTCAAACTGACTTAAATGAAAATTGTGCTTAAATGGCCCTAAAATGATAAGTTGCAAAGGTTCTTTAGCGTCACGACTTATTAATCACTTTTAATTAGACTACAAGCTTGACATAAATATACGCCAAGTAAAACTTGACCCTGTTCCAAGTAGTTTTTAAGAGACTGCAAATAATACTTTACAAAAATATGCTGCCAATAATGAATGAAAAACTCTTAAGTAGTTCTAGCATATCTTCATGCTTAAAACAAGAACATATTGGCGGAATCAACGATATGGGAAAATGCATTAGTTTTATTTATTAAAATACCAAGAACTTAAAATAAAATTGAAGGAATCACAAATGTCCTGGAAGGGTTTAAATTGTGTGATCGACGAATTGACAGATATTTCACATAAAAAGCATGTTCGTATTACTATTGTTTCTATAATGCTGAAAATTCAAAAATATGGCTGAAGTTTACTGCTTCATATAGACATGCAACAAATTAAAACTCACTTACAATAAATTTGGGAGAATTTCTCGAATAATAAATTTATTAAATTCCTATATTTTTAAAACCAAAGCTTTTAAAAAATGCTAAAGCTATGTTCACACCTATTAAATATTTGACTCCTAACGTAACCACCAGTTTTCTTAAAGAATTGTTTGATTTTGCAAAACGTTTGGCTAGAGCAAACATTATTTAACGGTTTCTTAACTACATTATACATAAATGCAATTATCATCTTAGATATATTTAAAGTTTAGCAAATCACTAGAAATTGTTTAAAATAATGCTTAAGTTTAATCAATTTATCGTCAAATATTTGTGTTCTGAACATACCTTAAGTTATGTCTATGTACGTCTATGGGATCGACGGGAACATATATGTATTTTGTTGGTTCCTTACCTTCGTGAATTGTTTTGTTTTTATTCTAACTTAACTAATTTGATTTTTGTATTTTTATGTACATATTCGAATTAAAACCGGTTAACCGGTTATTTTTAAAATGCTTAACCGAAAACCGGTTTTTTTTAAATAGCAACTATTCGGAATATTCGAAAACCGGTTATTGAAAAATGTAGAATAATCGATCACCCTAGTTGACACCATCTGATATGTATAGAAATTTGCCTTGTTAATAATAATGTACAAATATTTTCCAAAAGACAAATTTTCAATCATGACATTCAATAAAAAATAAAACATTGCATAATAAAAGAAAAAGAGTATTACATACAAAACTTAAAACCAAGGCGAATTCATTTAATCCGTCTTGTTAAAAAACTTTGCTTGGAAATTTTATAATTCTCTAAAATTTAATATTCTTTAAACATGAAATTAAAACTGCTCATTATTATTTGTGAAAAATTTCTTCTTGTCGTTTAGAATTTTGAAATTATTATTTTTTTCTTTGTTGGAAACACATTGTCGAACAAATCTATCCCAGATAGCATTTCGTATCATAATCGAATATTTCAACAACAAAATAACCGCATATGAGCAGCTTATTTTTCGATCATAAAAGATGATCTCGATGTGAGAAAATTGTACCCCACCGATGAATTATTTGTGATGAATCATATACGAATCCTTTTTCAATCGCGCAAGTGATTCATCAGTTTTTAATCATCAAAGTAATCTGAATAGACTGATTTAAGGCTCAATTAGTCTTTACTTTCTGTTCTGTTACGATTCAGCTGATTTGTTTTTGTTAATAAAAACCCTGTGAAATTTATAAGTTTTTCTGTTCTGTTGCGGTTCAGTTTGTTAAAATCAAAAACTTGTTAAGTAATTGTAATTGACAGCAAAATCAATAATAAAAAATACATATTTACATACATATATTGAAAAACAAACTATTTTTTGATTTTAAGAATTCATAAAATTTAATTTCATCAAATTTATGTGCATTAAAGTTATTGAAATAAAACAATGGACGGTGCAAAACTAATAAATTTGTCATGAATGGCTGATAAGTTGCTACAGAAAAAGTAACTATTACAATTTCATAACAGAACGGCACGGCACGAAACAGAACAAACAACAGAAACAGAAAGTAAAGACTAATTCTGCCTTTAGGGGATTTTTTTCAAAAAAATTTCACCCAAATGCTAGCTGGGATAAATTGAATTGAAAATTGTCCGTAAGAATTTTATTTGTTCATTACTAATTTATTTCTGTTATTTGCACTAAATTTAAATGGAAAATAACCAATACAGACAGCCATGTTATGAAAATCGAATTAGAATGAAATTAAAAGCGAATACATTTTGAAAACGTCCTATTTTAAAATTTCCTATTATTTTCTTCAAAATTAAAGTGTAACTTATCTCTACCAGAAAACCAGGAAAAACTATGGTCATTTAAAAAAAAATCAACTTATAATCTTCATCGATTTATATATCGTAATTCGATTTCGAATTTCAGAACATGGCTAGTAGATAGAATTGGAATATTATTATGAAAATCGGTAGTTTCTTCTTTATTAAAATTCCGTTTTTCAAATTCAATACTTTACTGCAATTAATTCACTTCATCAAATTTTTTCAAACAACATACATTTCGGATGAATTCTATATATATTTACGCCGTATTCATAAAAAAACATTTAGATTTCAAACGTACAGTATACTTGGGATAGAGGGAACTTATTCATGCAACGGATATTTCCTCCACTCAGACTGTCCTCCTCAATCGAGATAAAAAAAATAATATTGAAAATCAAAAAAGTGCTTCCTAAGTGCTTTTGTAGTATATACAAATGATATGTACAGTCCAACATAGTGCGTTGTTTTTCCTTAGTTTCCAGTGATTTTTGCACAGAAAAACTCTGGGGGGTTATTATGTAATTCGATTCGAATCGAAAAGATTCAAAAATACAGCCGAATTATGAATAAAAATTCCACCGGTAGTTTTCTACCATCTCCAATGTATCTTATGTTAATTCAATTGTAAAAATGGGAAAAACTCCCGGGAAATTTTTTATTCATAATTGAGCTGATAATTTCCGATTCGGAAAACAAATCGTATTGTGTAGTACGTTAGAAAGGTCTGCATAGTTGCTTTTAAGGTTATGGGGAAAATTTTAGTAATGTAAATACGAAAAAACTTGGCAACACTTTGTTTTAAAATAAAATAATTCCTAATTTTATGACTCCTTGTGAAATTCGTTAAAAATTAAAATGAACTAAAAAAATTTTTCAAACAAATTAATTTGTGTTTTGTTATGGGAAAGTGATGAAGCAGATGGTGCTCCAAACTAGACGTATTTCTCAATCCTTCAATGAAGTCATTGTTAGTTAGTAGATCAGCAACTCTTTCCTCTAATGGCGTTGAAGAATAATATTTGCTTTGCCTTCCTCCAGTTCCAGAAATGCTTTTTTTGTTTCGGCAACACTTAATATAAATGTGCTGCTTATAGTCTGCCCACGCCTCGAAACTTTATCTTTACCACAATTCTCTTGATTTACTTTTGGTATTTGGAGTTCATATGAGAAATCCGTATGAAAAATCTACCATTCAAAAAAATACCAGAGTCTCTTTGTATAGTTTCTCAATCCCTCTGAGTTCTGGGGTCTAATCACCGCATTCGATACTATCGTATCGAATAAACTATCGAATGTTTTTGCATACGATAGACACTGACGTATCGAATGAAAACTCGAGAAATGTAATGTCGAGTTACACGATATCGAATGCTATTATTTCAAATTCAATAAATTTCTTTTTATATCGAGTTCATGATACCAAAATAAATAATTTCGATCAATTTTGCTCGATATCGTAGTGAATAAACTATCGAATGTTTTTGCATACGATAGACACTGACGTATCGAATGAAAACTCGAGAAATGTAATGTCGAGTTACACGATATCGAATGCTACTATTTCAAATTCAATAAATTCCATTCCATATCGAGAGTCGTGATACCAAAATAAATAATTTCGATCAATTTTGCTCGATATCGTATGCGGTGATTAGACCCCTGTATGTTTAATTTTATGTTTCTAGTGCCAATATTAACGAAAATCAAAGAATTTTCAATTTTAACAAATTTTTTTCATAAAATGTAAACAACACTTGACATTCAGTATGCACACAAGGAAATAACTTTAACTAAAATTCCTTACTAATTTGCCTTATAAGTATGTAGGTAGATTGAAATTCAATATAGTTTTTATGAATACGGCACAAGGCGAATTCATTTTTCAGGTGGCGTTGAAAGCACAGCTGTGCTACTTTTTTTCTTCTTAATTAGAAAGAGAAATGTCAAAAGTTGCTTGTGTTTTTGACACATCGGTCAACGAAAGCAACAAAAAAATAAATTGTTGTGTTTTTGGTGTTGTAACTTGGTGTAGTATCGACACCACCGTTTACATGAATTCGCCTTGATTCCAATTGTATTTCTTTTTTCATTAATTGTGTAGGAATAAAAAATACGAAAAATATTTAAAAAAAATTCCCCCTTTTTAAAATGCAATACTGCTTAAATGGACGACAAATACTTTTTAATTCACTACAAAACAGTCAAATGTTATTTATCATTTTAAAGTTGTATTAACAAACCTTTGTTGAAATTGTTGTTAAGTAAATCCTTGAAGTTGTGTAAAACAAATTTTCCAAATTAAAGCCTTTATATCACAAGTCTTTAAATTTGAAAATGAAAATATCTTTGTAAATATGCTACTTATGTATGTATGTATGACTAATTTTATTGCCGCGCATGCCTGCATCGTTTCTTATTGTTAATACATAGTTATAATTCTTATTATGCTATTGCATGCTTATTGTTTTTTTTTTGTTTTAATACAATAACTAACATTTTTTTTATGTTTTGTTTTGTTGCTTTTTTTTTCTTCTACTTTACAATATGCCATTCTAACAGACCTGCAGAATACCGCTTTGCCAGATGAAAGGGCAGTCATGACATATGTTTCTTCATATTATCATTGCTTCAGTGGTGCCCAAAAGGTTAGTTCCTTTTTAAACTCTTTCTATCAGAGAACAAATAAAAATACATAGTACATGCATATGTAGAAAGGAAGCTATTGCAAATCAAAGAAAAAATATATGTAAATGAAAATGTAAAAAAAAACTAATACATTACTAAGGCGAATTCAACTACAGGTGGTGTCGAAACGTAATCTGATTTTGACAGTTCGAACCAATTTGTTTTGATTTGATGCTAAGGATGGTTGACATTCCCATAAATACTAATAGTGCAATGCAAAAACCCTTTGTTGTTTCTTTTGCTTTTGGATTGTTGTAGCTCCGTTACCACCTGTAGTTTAATTCGCCTTGTAAATCAGGGTTTTGTCAGGGACTGAAATTGAGGTCCGAATTTGTTTGCCAGGTTGTAGTTTTAAAAATAGAGCACTTTTAAAATAATTTAGTTTTTTATCAACGTTCCCTGTAGTAGAACCAGTTATTGCTATTACAACAACAACAACAGTAATTAGTAAATAACGGTTTATGGTACCAACGTAAAGACCACTATCCAAAATAGTTTTTATTGCCGTAACTTGTAATTTTTTATACTGTGCCAAAATGTTACACACTAGACAGATTTACTTGTATACATATATTTTTAGGACTCGCATAATAAACATGTCCGATAATCAAATTTATTTAGGCCCCTTTTACGGTTTACAACTCAACTCAGTTAAGTTGTAATTAAGACAACTGGTTGTGATCAGTTGTAATTTTTGTTATGTTTTTGTACACCGCAATTTAGCAAAGTTGTAAACCATAATACAAAAGTTATGAAATTACTACTCAACTGAGTTGAGTTGTAAACCATAATAGGGGCCTAAAATCAATTTTCTAAAAATATACATCAAAAATGTCTACGTAGGTCTCAAATTGCATTCTTAAAAACTTGCAAGGATTTTAATTGGCATTTGTAGGCTGATTAAGTAGGAGTATGAGGCGATACATGCACAGTTATACAGCCCAATTATGAATACAAATTCCCCGTGAGTTTTCTCCCTTCTCCCATTTTCCAATGTTAATTCAATTGTAAAAATGGGAAAAGGGAAAAAACTCCCGTTGCTGATAGTCTTCTTGTTGTGTTTTTATTTTAACTTTATTTATTCTTTCCTATTCGTCTATTATTAAAGATTTTCACAATGGACCCAAAAGGTCTCTGGGTAGAGAGGGAAAGTGTAAACTCTACACCAACCCTGCCAACCTGCCTTTATTCATATTTCATTAATTTCCTCGTAAAGGACCTTCTTTCGAAAATCACACTTTCATAATAAAGTTTAACACAAATAAATCTTCTAGAAATTTTTTTCACTTTAGGTCCCTTTTTTAGTACACATATGTATAGGAATCTCTTAGTATATATATAGAGGAATCTCTTGTGACCATACACTGAAGTGCAATTAAAATGTGTCCGTACAAGGGGGATATCCTCTGAAAAGAACTCAATACATTCCTTATGAAAATCTGCCGTTACCTGTTCAAACTTTTTGTAAAATAAGACTTTTTTATGTTTTAGTTCTTGCGATTGATTCTTGTTGACTCTCAACTATAAATTGTTTGAATTTAAAGGAAAACAAGTTCATAGGAATAAGTCCTTAAACAATAACGGCCGTATTTATAACCAAAATTACAACACCACTGCTTTTATACATTACATACAACCATCTGCTTCCTTATTAGAGACCGATTAGGCTAAGCAGAGAGTTAGCAACGAGTTTATTTATTACGTCTTTTTGGCAGTCAGAAATAAATTAAATATCATCTCTGAAAAGTGTTGTGTATAGCAAACTATTTATTTGAAAATCAGCTCTAGTGTATTTGTTGACATTTCTGTTAAAGCTTTTCCCCTCAAATTTCACGATGGCTTACAAAATGAAATTGACACAAAACAGCTGTATTTGATTGCTAGTTAACATAAGTTTAGCAAATACCCATTCTAAATTCATGCTAAATTTTCGTTTTAAATACGGCCGTTAATAACTAAAATGCCCTTGTTAACAAATGCTACTAATGCAACTGATAATGTTGTTTGTTTTTCGTTGTTAATATTTCTATTTGTTTTTTTTTTAACTTCTAATAAAAGAGAAGCGTTTTACGATACTGTATTTATGTATGGTATTATTTGGAATGTGCAATATAAACTAATTGCGTATTTTTTTTTATTTTTCAAATATACCTTAGGCCGAAACTGCTGCTAATCGCATTTGCAAGGTTTTGAAAGTAAACCAGGAGAATGAACGTCTTATGGAAGAGTATGAACGTCTGGCCAGCGATGTTAGTTAATAAAACACCGTTAAATATTGTTTAATGCATTATTTCACTATTTATTTAGCTTTTGGAATGGATTCGCCGCACTATGCCTTGGTTGAATTCCCGCCAGGCCGATAACTCTTTGGCTGGGGTGCAAAAGAAATTGGAGGAATACCGCACCTACCGTCGCAAACACAAGCCACCACGTGTTGAACAAAAAGCTAAGCTTGAAACTAATTTTAACACTTTGCAAACAAAATTGCGCCTCTCGAATCGTCCCGCCTACTTGCCCACTGAAGGTAAAACAGTTGGTGATATCTCGAATGCCTGGAAGGGTTTGGAACTAGCCGAAAAGGCCTTTGAAGAATGGCTTTTGGCTGAAACTATGCGTTTGGAACGCTTGGAGCATTTGGCTCAGAAGTTCAAGCACAAGGCCGATGCTCACGAAGACTGGACTCGCGGCAAGGAAGAAATGTTGCAATCGCAAGATTTCCGTCAATGCAAATTGAACGATTTGAAGGCATTAAAGAAAAAACACGAAGCTTTCGAATCCGATTTAGCCGCTCACCAGGATCGCGTTGAGCAAATTGCTGCTATTGCCCAAGAACTTAAGTAAGTTTTCTCTAAAATGAAATTCAACCAAAATTATCGGCCCTGTTCTGGAAATCGAAATCACGTCGTGAAATTAAAATCGAACAAATTTTGAAAGCTATCCTGTGTTTAAAGTTCAAAAAAAATTTTTCTTTTATATCCCTCATACTTTGAGCACCACTTTCATTTACCAAAACTACTTTCCAAATCAGGAAAAGCTGCTTTCATTTTTTCAAAAATGTAATTGAAAATCTCCATCGGTTTCAATTGCACGTGATTTCGATTTCCAGAACATGGCTGTATATTCATTTTTAAATATATATTTAGTAATGGCTATTGATATTCCTTTGTATTTGTTTATTCATTATAATTTTACATGCTTACAAATATTTTTAAATGGTCCTTAAAAGTGTGAGGTTCGATTATAAAGTTAAATGTATAAATAGTTGAAAATAAAAACACACATATTTTCATGTCATTTAAACATTGGAATAAATTCGCCCATTCTATTAGTACATCTAACATCATTATTCATTAATTTAATAGAAAGTAGTAATATTTGTAGAATTTTAAATCTGTAAATATGTTTTTTTCATGAGTTTATTTTGTACACCCTGTAGCTGTAGCTTTTTTACTCAGTTGTGCAAAAATTTATATTCCTAAAACTTTTGGTTTTTGATTTTCATACAAATAAACGTACTCGATAAAAAAATTCATTTTTATTGAAAATTAAAATAAAGCAAAATTAAAGAAAATCTTCGATTAAAATACAAAATTTTAAAAATGTAAACAAAAATGTTTTTCGAATGAAAATTCGTATGATTAAAAACAACATTTTTTCAACTTTTTAAATTTGACTAAAGATGTTTTGTCAAAATGCCACTGATATGTACATTTGTGCCAAGCTTGAAACTTAAACTCAACCACAACTTTGCTGCACGCATTTAATATTTGATTAAACTTTTCTTATCTAGTCAGAAGCTGCTTGCTTGATTTTATGCATCAATTTCATCATGCATCAAATTCGTTGAAATTAAAAAATTGGATTGAAGAAAAACTTTTTTATTCTCCATTTTCATTAGAAACACAGCAGTGTGTTAGACCACTTTCCCGCACCCAAAGTTGACTTTGACAGTCTTTTAAAATTACTTTCACTTCTTCACGCGCACATTTAACTTTGACAAACTTTGCGTTCTTTTAGTTTGGTTTTTGTCAAATTAAACACGCAACCTAATACAACTACATATCGTCAGTTCATTATGTCGCCATTTACATTATACGATTTTTGTCGTAACGATTCTTACCTTATGGTCGAGAGGGGAGAGAGGAATTAAAAGGGGTACACAGGCGAGTGTACTCTTCGATTCATTTTGTACGCTCATTCGTTCTCTCATTTGACGAAAAATGTATTGAAGTTCTGTTGTACAGATAAAGTCGTAACGACAAAAATCGTACAATGTAAATTGGGACTAACCCGGCAAATATTAGAACTAGTCAAAACACGCGTGAAAAATGGGTCCCACAAGGGACTAGGACTAGTCCAAAAGCAACCCAAACGTATAGAAAAAACATGGTCTATTTAACATTACGATGTCCTAGGGCAGGACCATATAACCCAGCTTTAGATTAAAAAGGAGCACACTCACAATACTCTGTACGTAAAATTAACTGAATTTGTAATATAAAATAAATGAAAATTCAGTTAAAAACCGGTCTACTTATTTTTCATTTATTTTTAGCGAAAAGTTCATTTAATTTTTACTGTCAAAAATTCAACCCCATGTTTCGTAAAAACAAATAAATTTTCAGTTATTTTATATAAATTAACTGTCAAAAAATGAACTGAATATTCCGTAAAAATAAAACAATATTCAGTTGCTTTATTAAATTCAGCAATTTAAATTTAATTCGGGGCTGGTCCGAAACCTTCTTTTCTATCCATCTTTCTTTTCTGACTTGTGCTTTCGCTGTTTATTTCACCTACTTTCTATCTCTAATTAAGGCGTCACAATGGACCATACTGGTCTCTGGGTGAAGGTGTGAGGGAGACTTCACACCAGCCTTTCTACCTACCTACCTATCTACCTACAAAAGAGCCGAATTTCTAAAACACACCGCAGAGACACCTGTCCTCTTTTTTTTAATCAGAGAGAGGGCATTATTGTTTACTTACCCTGCTACACACGCTTGTTTTACTTTTGTTGTACTGACCTCGTTTGTTTACAGAAGAACTCACAATCACAAGATACCAGACATAGATGGGGGTAGTGCACTCATTTTGCAGTTTCAACTCACACTTAGTGATAGTGCAAAAATATTGGAATCATTTTCTTGTTGTTGAGTGATGAATTGAAAATTTGAAGCCTCACTAAACATGAGTGATAGTGATGTTAATAAATTTTGCACTAAAAAAAATACAGTAGAATCACGATAATTCGTAATCGCAAGGGACTGGCCATTTATTACGAATTATAGGGGTTTTCGATTTAGCGGGGTTTCGATTTAACGGGGTTAAAATAAAATAAATACGAATTAACGGGAATTTTCAATTTATCTACTAAAAAGATAAAAAAAACATAAAAAACAATTGTTAAAAATAAAATATGTATATAAAAATTATTCATGTAACAAACTGATCTTAAGAAAATTAACACACACACAAGCAAAAACCCACGAAAAAAATAGCGGTGAACAAAAAATCATTCTTTCCATGTTTCTATTGTTTTTATTGCGAATTATAAGTGGTAGTTAGCAAACAATTACGATTTATAAGAGGCAAAGAAGATTTTATTTGAACAAAAATTACGAATTAGCAAGAGGACCAAAATGTATGGAAATTTTACGAATTAACGAGATTTTTTCAAGGGACCGACAGTTTGTTACGAATTATCGGGAATTACGATTTTTCGGGGTACGAATTATCGGGATTTGACTGTAGTTTGATTGAAAAAAAGCAATCATCAGTTTATTGAAACTTTTTTTTCTTCACTCATTTGAGTGCAACTAAAATTGTTGCACTAAATTTTAGATCAAAAACTTGTTTTTTCATGGTTAAAGCCAATAATTATTCCGTTATTGACAAACTTTAATTTTGTTGAATGTTCTTTGCTTATGCATATCCTCCAAAAAAAAAATCAAAAACCATACACATACAAAGTTAAATTTTTTTAAATTTTAGTGACACAATATTTGTATGCAGCTTTTTTGATTGCAAGTCCAAATTTTGCACTATTTGAATTGAGTGCAGATTTTTGCATTCAATCTGCGTTAAGTGATAGTGAAAAAATTTGCAATATCGCTAAAATTTTTTTAGTGGTAGTTAAAAATTTGCAATCATCACTAAAGCTGGTAAAGAGTGCAAACTAATTTCTTTGCAGTTTTATTTAGTGATAGTGCACTGCTGATTTAAATCAATATTTAGTGCACTACCCCCAACTATGATAACAGCAGCATGACCGATATGGTTTCGCAATTATTTTACTTTCAAAATTTGATGTATTAAACTAAATCCTTTTAGCAAATAGAAAATGGGAATATGTTACACAAAACAAGCACATCGTTTTTTAAAGATGAGTAAAAACTAATTTTTGGTAGTTAATTTATATAAAATAAGTGAATATTCCTTTGTTTTAAAGGAATATTAAGTTAATTTTTTGACAGTTAATTTATATAAAATAACTGAAAATTCATTTGTTTTTAAGGAATTCGCGGTTGAATTTTTGACAGCAAAAATTAAATGGGCTTTTTTCATTATTTTAAATTACATTTTCATTTAATTTTACATAAAGAAGAATTTAACTTTATCAACGGACAATATTAACTGCAACTGAAAATCCATATAAATATACACTTAGTTTTTAAAATAACTGTTAGAATCAGTTAAAAATAAATTTGTTTGGAATTTTAAATGATTTTTTATATAAAAATGACTGAACGGAATACTTCTTAAATAAACTACAGTTCGTTACTGTAATAATATTGTGAGTGTAGATTTAAAATAGTTGGCTAATTTTGAACTTTTTAACGCGTTGTGTATTTTTGACAATAAAAAATTTAACAAATTTGCAAATCGTGAAAGAAAAACTTATTGAAGAGCTTAAAAAACATACAATATTTATATAAAAAGAATAAATTCAATAAAATAAAAAATCTTGATATACTTTCGAAGCCATTTTCAGTGCACAAATAAAAAACAGCTGACAGGAACGGCTTTTGTAACGCGCGTTTTGTAACTTGCAATTTTTCATGTGCTTAAGTTTTTAAACGCACGACAGTCGTCGACGAATTTACGCATGTTAAGAGCTAAAGATATTCAAATAAAACTGTTAAGCGAATAGGAATTATAAACACTCAAAAGTCTTACCCGTAATAATATTAAAGCTTAAACAAAACACTAACAACAAACAGTGAGTTTATCTTTTCTTACAATCCCGACTACAATTGGTAGAATTATTGTCAGTAGTTGTAGTTGTAAGGGGAAAACAAACAAAAAAAAACAAAAATAAAAACAAATTACTTTATTCCATTGTTGCCAATTCAGTTTTTTGCACTGCTTCTTGCAAATTTATTATCAAAGGTTTTCTTGGGAATCAAAAAATTTGATTACTAATATTTATGGAGATTTCTTTTCTTAGTAAATTGCGCTAATTGTACTTTATTGTTTAAATCTGGACCTTCACCACGTTGCTTCCCCACGCGTTTTCGCCTCCATGCAGTGCATGCTTTTTAAACCTTACTTGCGTTTACGTGTCAAATTACATCCAACGCTTTTTATGCAGCAGCACCACAAGTAAAAATAAAATTTAATTTGACAAAATCAGCTGATTTGTTCGAACGCTGCTTGTGACGCTTACAAAAGTAGAAAGTAAACCATCTTTTCGCCTCAAGGCATCAACGCTTTTGTGCATGTAACTTACTACGTATAACTGCACAGGTTCAACTTTTTTGACAGCTGCGTATGCTGCGAAAAAGCGAGTAAAGCGTGGTGTGGACCTCCAGCTTAATGCTGAAATTTGTGTTCTTTTGTAAACGTTAAATATGAAACACTTCTTAAAAATTAGGGGAGTATTTAAAAATGTTGCCTAGTCACATGTAACACTTATGCAACACTTTTTTTCAGAAAAGAAAACGTCATTAGTTTTTGTTTATGTATGTATAACATGATGAAACAATCAAAAAAGTCAGCAGTCGATTTGCGTGGACCTACTGATTCGAAGATGTTTTTGCTTGAACTAATTTTTTTTCTTACGGTTATGAAGCAAAGCAAGAAATTTACTTTGTAAGTTTTTATATGAAGAATTTGGAGCAATCGCCAAATAGTGGCGTGTAGTAAGGGGGTATTAAAAAATATATACTCCATACCTAACTAATTTTTTTAAAAATGGTCGGTAGGTCAAACCAATAATGAGCTGACGATATGTAAAAACGGTAAACGACGAACAAAGCAACTTTGCGATTACAGGAAAGTGCGTACTCTCCACCATTCTGCATGTCCTTCTCTTCTACCAACGATATTGGAAAATAAACTTTGCGTGCGAAAAAAGGATCATAGTAAAAAAATAACACTTTTAAAATTACCTGGCGTAGTTTAAGTCCAAAAGTTCTAATAATTGTTTTTTTTAATCACTTCAGATTTTTAATCAGGATCACAATCATCACCAATTTAAGTTTTCAAATTAATTTTATTTTCCATCTTTTGTATTTTAATATTTGTTTTTTTTTTGTGTGTTTTTATAAAGCACCCTGGAATATCACGATTGCATATCGGTGAATTCTCGTTGCCAACGCATTTGCGATCAATGGGATCGTTTAGGAGCCTTGACTCAACGTCGCCGTACTGCTTTGGATGAAGCCGAGCGCATATTGGAGAAAATCGATATCTTACATCTGGAATTCGCCAAACGTGCTGCTCCATTTAATAACTGGTTGGACGGTACTCGCGAAGATCTTGTTGATATGTTTATTGTCCACACCATGGAAGAAATTCAAGGTCTTATTCAAGCCCACGATCAATTTAAGGCCACTTTGGGCGAAGCTGACAAGGAATTCAATTTGATTGTCAACTTGGTACGTGAAGTTGAATCGATTGTAAAGCAACATCAAATTCCCGGCGGTTTGGAGAATCCCTACACCACTCTAACCGCCAACGATATAACACGTAAGTGGAGTGATGTTCGTCAATTGGTGCCACAACGTGATCAAACGTTGGCCAACGAATTGCGTAAACAACAGAACAACGAAATGTTGCGCAGACAATTTGCCGAAAAGGCCAACATTGTTGGTCCTTGGATTGAACGTCAAATGGACGCTGTTACCGCTATCGGCATGGGTCTCCAAGGTTCATTGGAAGATCAAATGCATCGTCTCAAGGAATACGAACAAGCTGTGTATGCATACAAGCCCAATATTGAAGAATTGGAGAAGATCCATCAAGCCGTCCAAGAATCGATGATCTTCGAAAACCGTTACACCAACTACACCATGGAGACCCTTCGCGTCGGTTGGGAGCAATTGCTCACCTCCATTAATCGCAACATCAATGAAGTCGAAAACCAAATTCTCACCCGTGATTCTAAGGGCATCAGCCAAGAGCAACTGAACGAGTTCCGTTCCAGCTTCAATCACTTTGACAAGAATCGTACCGGCCGCTTGACACCCGAAGAATTCAAATCCTGCCTTGTCTCATTGGGCTACTCTATTGGCAAGGACCGCCAAGGTGAAATGGACTTCCAACGTATTTTGGCTGTTGTTGATCCCAACTCTACTGGCTATGTACACTTTGATGCCTTCCTTGACTTCATGACACGCGAAAGTACAGACACTGATACTGCCGAACAAGTTATTGATTCATTCAGAATTTTGGCAGCTGATAAGGTAAGAGCCAAATTTCTTTTTAATGATTCTTAGTGGTATATTAAGTGTATTATCTTACCTTTTAACAGCCATACATCTTGCCCGATGAATTGCGCCGTGAATTGCCCCCAGATCAAGCTGAATACTGTATTCAACGTATGCCACCCTACAAGGGACCCAACGGTGTCCCCGGTGCCCTTGATTACATGTCATTCAGTACAGCTTTGTACGGTGAAACCGATTTGTAAATAAAATCCACTCATGTGCCACAACCTAAAAGATTTTTATATCACTCACCAACTCTACTAAAAAAAAAAAAGTGTGAGCGCGATAGACGAACAACCTAACCGTTCGATTGGCTTTAGGACCAAACTCAACAACTAGAATATTTAAGTTAAAATGCAAAAAAGCATCAACATAATTTCTTTGTTTCATACTAACCCGCCCAAAAACAAATAATTCTTATTTTGTTTACATTAAAGTTGTTTTCGGAATACAAAAACTAAATGTTCTTTAAATACTAACCCCCAAACCTTTTTTCACAGTTACGCAATTAAATTAAGTATTTTTGTTATTCAAACAATTTACAATTATGAATTTAAAGGCACTACAAAATTAACCAAAACAACCCACCATTACAATTCAACGTCCTCATTAAATTCCCCACAATTAATCGAACAAATCTTAAATCATCATCATCTGTCATAATTTTAACTACAAATAAATAATTATGGGAAAGAGTTTATAAAACAACAACAAGAAAATTATTAACATCAACAAAATAGAGAGAGAACTAACTCAACCTATTTATTATTTATTTGCCAATTCATTAACATATTTATTTTTACTCAAGATCGTACTTAAGATGAAACTCGACTTGTGGAGAATTTAATGAAATACTATTTACTACTAATGTGCGTCCCATTTCCTTAGCACTTCGCAGTTTGGAAACACTTGTCGATTTCTGTTTTCGATTTGAGTTTATTTTTTACCGATTACTAAACGAAAATTTTTAGCGAAAATCACAAATGACTGCGGAACTGTGTGTGGAGTGGGATGACGAAAATGTTTTAGCATAAAAGCAAAAAGGAAGAAAATTTTAGTTAATTTTATTAAATCACAATTAAATATTTTAATTTAAATATAAAATTTATACACATTAAAATATATATACGAATGAATGTATGTATGTATGTTTAAAAGGCGAAAAGGGAGCGCAAACAACATCCACAACAAACAAACAAAAAAAATCTAAATATTTTTATTTCAACATTTTCATTAAAGAAGATCTTTTTTTTTAATAAAAATATTATACTTAACTTTGATATTTTTATGATTTAATTTGTATTATTTTATTTGTATTTTTTATATATACATACTTATATTTTATTTGTTTTATTTACTTTTATTATGATTTTTGTTAAATTAATCATTAATTTATTATAACATTTACATTATTATTACCCACCCGCCCATATAATTTTCATTTATTTTGTTTTTTTTTTTTAGTTTTGCTCATAATGTCATCATTACGTTTATTTTATAAATATTGTTTATTTTGCTTTACTTAAATTATCTTTTAGAAAAAAACAATAAAAAAAACAAACAAAACAAAAAAAAAATAATTTAATATTTTTAAAAATAAGGCAAAATAATACTACTACTACTATTACTTGATACTATTATAATATAATATTTTTAAAAAAAAAAGAGAGAGTAAATTATTTTATTACTATAAAAATAATAATAATAATAATAATAATTCGTGAAAGAACACCAAATCTATCAAAGAATAGAACAACAATTTATGTAAACTGTCGAATGATACAAAAACCAACTGAATCATTTTAATAAAAAACTATTTACAAAACACAATTAAAAAAAATTGTATAAACTATTTAATTAAAAATTTGGGGATAAACTCTGGGGGTTTAAAAAAAAGGTTATGGTAGTAAAAGTACAGTGCTCTCGGGATAGAGTGAACCAAAGATTGAGAGATATTCTCGATAGAGAAGTCGGCAAGATTCTTTTATTAAGTACATACTTAATAGAAGGAACCTTCGATCTGATGAGTATTAAGTAGAAGACCTAAGCACATAATAAAGCAAAAAAGAAAAAAGAAGGCAAATATCACATGCGTATTCTAAAAAATATAAATTTTTTGATATCACATCGCCATCGTGTATAACGATCTTGAAGTGATTTGGTGGGTTAAGTCTAGGATGTAGGCATCGCAAGCATCTGGTGATGTCAGAGGTGAAGGCAGTGAACCTCAAGGCCTTGGCAAGGAAAGGTTATCCATCCCGTAAAACAAGGTGTCATGCGGCCCGTGATGGATATGGTGGCACTTCTATTTTCATAAATAATAATTTAAAATATAAAATGTGAAGCAAATATTCACCCTTATTGTGTTTGGCGTATTTGAAATACGCCTACGACTGTATGGTAATAGATTAAAGAGAACGTGTACTAATTTTCTTTAATCTATTACCAAACAGTCGTAGGCGAATTTGAAATACGCCAAACACAATAAGGGTGATTATATCGATTCTATTGTACATATTATCACTTGATGATATTAAAGTTAAGGGAAAATCCTTATATTTTTGTACGTTCTATAGATCACAAAAATGTGAAAACAATAGATTTTTGTAGCATTTGGAAATTATGTTACGTTGCCTTGGTCAATATCTTTGCGTCTTTGCAGGTGATTCTAATATACATACATAGATATTTTAAATCAGCATCAATCTCAAGAATTCGTAAATTTGCTTAACAGTTTCAATTTCGTAAACTGTCATAATATGATAACATGATAATTGATCATGATGTAAAAATTTTTGGGCCGAACAACCAGACAAAGTGTTAAAATAAATAATGACAATGGTGATGCAATTATTTCTGACAAACAAAAAGCCGAATTTTTAAATGATTTTTTCTTACAATCTGCAGAAGATTCAAGATCGCAAATACAATCAGCCTTATTTCGGTTCTCGATGTCGAAAACGACTCAGTATTAGATTAAAGTAAATTAAATTAAAGTTCTTTAATCTACTACAAAATTCGACTTACGGTGTTACCGACATCGAGAACCGAAATAAGGCTGAATATTCACAAGGAGATTTCTTTAATTCGCTTAGAACTAGGGTTGCCATACGTACTGTTTTTAACAGTACATGTACTGATTTTTTGCAATTGTACTGTTTTATGCATTATGTACAAAACAGTACGCAAATGTACTGTTTTTTACACTTTGTACTGTTTTTTGTACTGTTTTTTTTGTTCAGTCTACAAAAAAACCAAGATATTAAGAAAAACCCTGTTAAAGTCATATTTTGAAAATATCCTAATATTTAACAGTACATAGCTTAAAAAAAAAGTTGTGTTCCAAATAAAAAATGCTCTAAAATAATAAGATTTTTTACGCTGTGGTCGTTTTTTTCTCATAAATCCGCAGTAGAAATCTTAATTATAATGGGTGACTCGCAGCAGTTGCATATTCTTATTATTGTTATTATTTTAAAGACATATGATTTTATGGCTACCTCTTCCAATAGTATTTTCCTTTAAACACCTGAGAAAGACAAAAACAAAATCGGAATTTTGTTAAAAATATTATTATTTTTTTTAAATGCTAAATAAATACTTACTCTAACGCAATTATCTTTAATTCCTAGAATTTTTTTTTTAATATTTGGGCAAGTTCTGGAAATCGAAATCACGTGAAATTGAAAACGTACAAATTTAAAAAATTCTCCAGGCTCAAAATTTTAAAAAATACCTAATTCTTTTCAGGACCATTTTTCTCTACTTTTGAAATAAAGAAAAGCTACGTTAATTTTTACAAAAATTTTATTGAAAATCTTCAGCGTATAAATTGTATTTATTTTATTTTTTACTATTTTAATATTTTCAGATTTTGTTAAAAAAAAATACACCAAACTATATGTTTTTTGCATTTTATAGATTATAGCTGAACTTGGTAAAATTTGCCGTAAATAATTTAAAAATTGTTTGAAATTGGAAAATTAACTTAGGACACATACATTTTCTCAAATTCTATATGATTTGTGAAACTATGTGTGTGGTGAAAACTGCTTTAAATACCAATATGGTTAAAGAAAATCTTACTTACACAATCAACGAGTAAATTGTTTTAAGCTAAGTTAGGCTTTTCTCCTTTCTTATATGGCTTACAGGAATGTTATCAAATTAAAAAAAAAATTTATGCCAAATGCTTCGTTTTAGTGTTTTTTTAAAATCATTTCTTTGACGTTACACATTTTAAGTGTTTTTCGTTATATAATTGTTGCATATTCAATCAAAAGTTTTAAATATATAATCATTTTAATAAATTGTTGTTTTTGTAAAAAAATGTTGTGGTTTTGACAATATTCCATCGAGAGCGCCACATTTTGTTAAAATTTTTAACAATATAATTAAAACAAATACATACCCAGACATTTTGAAAGTTTACAAAATAACACCCACACCTACAAATAAAAATGCGTCAATACCAGTAATGTACAGACCTATAGCTGTATTATCAGTTATCGACAACGTCTTCGAAAAACTTACATATGTATGTATAATCAAATTTCATCATTCATGTATACCAATAACATTCTCAATGACTTTCAATACGGATTTAGGAAAGGGTGTGGAACAAAAGAAGCTGTTATCAATGTAATTGACCCAACAACCGAAAACTTGATTCCGGTCATTTCTTTCTATCATTTTCTTAACACCAAAATGAAAAATGTGACTACTCGCACATTCATTTCTTGTAGGGGACTTTATTTGAAAAAGCTTGGATGGGGGACACAGTGGTGTAGCTGGTATTTATGATGATGATTTAAGTAAGGCATTTGATCTTTTAGACCATTCTATTTTATTAGAAAAGTTAAAAATGTATGAATTCCAAGGAAAAAGTCTCTTGCTTTTAAAAAGTTATTTAACTAACCGAACCCAGTTTGTGCATATGGTTGAACATAAAAGTTCTACACGACAAATTTTACATGGAGTTCCTCAAGGAAGCGTACTTGGCCCATTGCTGTTCATAATTTTTCTTAATGACTTACACAACCTTGATCTTACTGGTAAAATATTTATGTATGACCCTTTCCACACTCGGCAAATTACTTGCGCAAGTCTCTTGCGCAACTCTTGGTTTGTAGATGTCAGCGGTAAGGTCGGGGTAAGGGAACAAAATTTTGTACAGACTTTGTTGTTGTCGGCATGTTACTTGCACAAGTTACTTGCCGAGTGTAAAAGGGGTCTATGCTGATGATATTTGTTTGTTTTATCCCTATAAACATGAAACGGCTGTTAAAGCATATATTGAACGTAATGCTGCTTTAATTTGTGAATTTATGAGAATAAATAAACTTGTCTTAAATGCAAATTAAACACAATTATTAAGGTTTAAGCCAAGCCGTCATAAAAGCAATTTTTCCGTTATTGTTGACGGAAAAGAAATTTATGAAGTAAACTCAATTAAATACTTGGGCTTCAATATTCAAAATAATCTTGGATGGAATACATAACCTTAAAACAAAAATTTCACAAGCTGTTGGCGTTTTATATAAGTTTAAAAATAAATTTAATCAGGAAGCTAAACTTTTAATTTATAATGCAACAATTTAAAGTCATTTAAATTATTTAACTATTATATATGGTTACTAGCTTAACCCGGTGCGCTTTGCAACCCCATCGAAATACAATTAGTAAAATTTTTTTAAAACAGATCTCGTGTATTGATAACAAAGCATCTTGTACCAAATTTTAATGCTTTTACAGTACCCGTTCTACTGATATGTATACGGAAATCTCATGTGTTCGTATGGAAGGTGCCATGATTTTTGCCATTCCTTGTACTTTTAGGGATCTTTAATCCATTTAATGGCTTGTTTGATATATTAAAAATTTCGAGAGTTTTCGCTATTTTTGCAAATTTTCTGAATTTGTAAAATTTTTGCGAATTTCTAAAATTTTGCGTTGCTCTTTTTGACAAGCGCCAAAAACCGAAGTGACTATTAACCAGAGTACGAAAACAAACAAAACGAAACGTTTGCTCTCGTTTTGTTTTGTTCTTTGCAGTGAGTAAAACAAAAACAAAACCAAAACAATGAGAATGATTGTGCCATTTTGTTTTGTATTGTTTTTGCTCGAGAGCGCAAATTGTTCATTAATATAAACGTACACAGCTGGAAAAGAAAAGAGTAAGAACAATATTGAAACATTCAGAGAAAAAAACGTTTGACAAACGTTTGGTAATTGATTTACTCATTATTAAATTTACTCATTTACACTATTGTTTCTAAGTGAAATAAATAGAGGTTTTTAGGTTTTTTCGTTTTTATTAATGCTTATTTTGACTATTATAGTCAAACAACTACAAAACCACTACAAAAACCAAACAAGAACTAAATCAATTACTGCAAACAAAACGTTTCTCTATTTGTTTTGTACTCAGATGTACGATTGTAACGGTAAATTAAAAAATGCACATGAGTGGAAAGCCAATTGTTTCGTTTTCTCTCTTTGACACTTGAAAAGTTTTTGGTTTTAGACTATTATATATGAAAACAGACATGTTTGGAAAGACATCGTGAAAAGACAAGATGTTTTTGGTAGCATGTTCAAAAGAGAATGTCAAAAACAGAGATGTCTGGAAAGACACCGTGTAAACTCCCTCTTAGAGGAATGCGTGGAAGTTGGTGAAAATGAAAAAAAAACTTGTTTACATTTGTAAGTGCCGGTTCACACACGTCAAGTTTAACTCGTCAAGTCTTGAGTTTTTAGGAGAGAAGGGAAAAGAAATGGCATTCTCTTTACCCTTCTTTCCTAAAAGCTCAAGACTTGACGAGTCAAACTTGACTTGTGTGAACCGGCACTAACATCTTTCATCATAAAAATATTTAATTTCACGCATAAGAGCGAATAACAACTACATAAATTAATGGTATTACTGTTATGCAGCCGTATTCTGTAATTCGCTAAGCTAAAGCTAAATCTCGATCGCTAAAATGCCTTAGAAAATACAAAATTAAAAAATTTTACCGATGAAATTAAAAGCTGAAATTGCTGCGAATTAAATTTTTATGGCAGTGCCAAAATTAGCAATAGTATTGCATTCGTCGCCGAAAATCGCTAAATCAACTTATTAGATTTTTAGCGATAGCGACTTAGCTTTAGCGAATTACAGAATACGGTCACTGCTCTTTTGTATTTTTTTCTAGTGATTACACTAAAATAATCGAAAGATGTTGAATAAAACAACATGAGGTAGGAACATCTTTTAAAGATGAAGAAAGATGTTGATTTTTAGCCCTGTACAATTCTTATGGGAAGATGTTGTCATCTTTGCGATAAAATGAAAGATGTGAGCAAGTGTAAAAAGCCTATAAGAAATACATTGGGATAAAAATCAAATTTTTCAACATCTTTACAAAATGTTCCTATTTCATTGTATTGCATTCTACATCTTCAGATTATTTTAGGGTCATCACTAGAAAAGTGGCAAGAAATTCTATTATTATTGTGGCATCACTAACAGAATGGCATTTGCTTTGAAAGCAGCGTTACCATTTCTCAAGATTTTCCTTTTGTGCAAGCCTTATTTTGCTTAATTTTTTATATCGCTGGCTAAACATGTAAAGGCTCTAAGTCCATATTTGAAAATTTTACAGGAGAGACAAAAAACAATTAAAATACATGTGATGGAACAATTTGAGAGTATTTGTTAAACTGTACTTTTAATTGGGACTTAGAGCATTTTCTTGTGATAAATTGGACTTAGCGCTTTTGCTCATCACTACAAAACAACAACAATAAATGAGATAACTGTAATATTTTCTTTGTAAGCAATGTATTTTTACGAATTGCACATTACTGCATTAAAATCTCAATTTCTTAAAAAAGTGGACTTAGAGCCTTTACATCAGTGATGTCAAATTTAAATTGTGGTTGTATTGCTTTATATTAATATTAGTGAATAAAGAGACAAGTATTCTTAATAAA
The DNA here is from genome assembly GCA_949318255.1 of Pollenia labialis. Taxonomy (NCBI): domain Eukaryota; kingdom Metazoa; phylum Arthropoda; class Insecta; order Diptera; family Polleniidae; genus Pollenia; species Pollenia labialis. Next base: position 23,349,629 of record OX439142.1, on the reverse strand, counting down.
AAAACGTAAGCATCCGCCGCATGTGCACTCGTCGCTTAATAATCACAGAGCATACAGAGGTGTCACGAGACAGAAAATATTTTTGCATTTTTTGTTTTGATAACGCAATTCGTGTTGAAAGTAGCGGCCACTTTGCCACTTTACTACCAAAAAACATTTTCTTTCTCTTTCTTCGAAAGCTGCCCTCGCAACTGATTTGGGCCTTTTTCACACGTCACTTTTTACAGTTCTGTGTATTCTGTGTTGATAATCGACGACTGAATTGTGTACCCTCGTGGACTAAATGAAAGAGCGTAAGAATGTGTGTGATTTTTGAGCTAGCACAATTGTGCTATGAAATTGAATGAATTTGACATCAATGCTTAACATGTTAAGCCAGCGATATTGTTATAGCCTTTTCACACTTGTCAACATTTAACATCTAACATTAATTTGCTAAGATGTTGAAATTTTCCCATAAGAAATACATAGGGCTAAAAATCAAAATTTTTCAACATCTTTACAGAATGTTACTATCTCATTTTGTTCCATTTTACATTTTTCGATTTTTTTAGTGTCATCACTAGAAAAATGGCAATAAATTCTGCTATTATTGTGGCATCTCTGACAAAATGGAAGTTGCTTTGAAAGCAGCGTTACCATTTCTCAAGTTTTTTCCATTTTTGCAAGCCTTATTTTGCTTAGTTTTGCTAAAATTATTAAACAAAATGGATGAGAAATACATTTTGGTGTTATCTTTTAAAATGTTGGCACTTTTGTAGAAAAAAAGTATAAACAAATAAATAAAGCTTTTTTTCAAAAATGGTGACATTTTTAATTGATAGTAAATGTTAGATATTTCAAGTGTGAATGCGTATTTCACATTTTCAACATCTTCCATGCGTTCCTTCGAAATGTATGCAAATGTACAACAGATATTAGGCTTTATGTTTTATAAATGAATAAATAATGAAAATGAAATTTTGTAAGATTCGCTTTGATTCCAACGAAAGTGCAATAAAAACAATTCGAGCCGATTATAAGTGCATTCGTCGGCAATAAATTGTTCGGATTGGTTCACTGAAACAAAATTGCTTAATACGATTTTAAACGATAGTATCGCTATCGAAAGGAAGCCATCGGTAGTCCAATGGAAGCAGAACTATAGTTCATTACCCTAGATCTACACTAAAGATAAATATCTCAGCAAGTTGGCAATAACGTCGGCAGAACAACAGAGCAATATTTCTTATTGCTCAGCTTATGTTCAAGGCATGGGAAAACGTATTTATGTTAATTCAGAATTTTAAAAAAATCAAGGAAGAAGGTGCGGTGTAAAAACTAGCGCTATCTTGCAAAAATTATTTTTATTTACATAAATTCTTTCTTATTGGACTTCATTATTTAAATGAATATTAATTTGTTTAATCTTGATGCCTTTTTTTTATAAAAAAATTTTAATTTTATTAATTTTTTTTTTGTAAAAGTAAAATTGAAATTTTATATATAAAGAACTTAAGCAAATTAATATAAATCTAAAAAATAAAGATCGAATAAGAAAATAATTATATGTATGTATTAATAAAAATAATTTTTGTAATTTTATTTTAGTGTTTATTAAATTCTTTAATTTAATTCTTTTACTACAATTATAAGTAGCTACCATTTGACAAACATAATTTCTTTCCCACGCAATATGCTTCTATTTTTTTTTCTTTTTTGATTCTTTTTTCAACTTACAACCAAATTTGACGTTTTATGTAAGCAATAATTGTCAACAAAAATGGACTAACAATTATTGCAACGTAAATTGGCGGCAATAAATATGTACAAAAAATTACTGTCTACATTAAAGATAACATAATTTTGACATTTACTGCAATATATGTCGCAATAATTATCTCTGGTATAGATGGGCTGTTATAATCTAAGGATGTATCGATTGTTTGCCAGCTCTATAATTAGTACAATAACAGTTTATTTAAGAAAAAGCGTTGTTTTTGTTTATTAATTCTTAAAACCACAGAATACTGATAATCTGTGCTTAAAATAAAAAACATGGGCTTCTATGATGGAACCGGCAACAGTTCAACCGCCTTGAGTTCACCAAGTAATTTTTTAAAATTTTTACAAAATAAAAAAGTTTTTCTATTGAATGGTGATTTATGCATAAATTACATACATGCATACATACTGTGAGCGTCAAAATAAAGTGTACAACTGGGTTTTCAATATAAAAAGTGATATTTTATTAAAAAAGAATTAATTTTCCGAAGTTAATTATCATTTACAAAACTTTGGACAATATAAAAGTAAAAGTTTAAAATACTTCAAAAACAACAAAAGTAGTACATACAATAAAAAACTCATCTACTCCGTTATTAACGCGTTTAAAAAGGTGTACAGTTTTGAAATACTAAGAAAAATGTAGTGGCTAATATTTTGTTTGGTTTATTTTTGCTTTTAGGACGGCTTCTAGTCTCTTGGGCATCGATTCCACCCATTTTAATGTTAGGCCAATATACATTTTTGACCACTCTTCCTGCAGAATTTTCGGCTGAAGTGCACTTTACGGGGCGTACGAAAAAAAAATAAAACAAATATGCTACCCGATTCAGGATAAAAAAAGAAAAAAAAAAAATTAAAATTTAAGGGGGCTGAGGCCCGTGGGCCCCCCTGGATCCAAAAAACCGCCCCGCCCACAGTAGAATGTGTGGGTACTCAAATTAAAGGTAATTGTACAAGAAAAACAAAATTAATAAAATTTAGGGCGGGCGGGATTTTTGGGGCCCTCTGGGTCAAAAAAAAGTGCCCTATGCACTCACATCTATGTGTAGGTACTCAAATTAAAGGTAGTTTGCTCACGATTGTAAATATTTTGTTTTATTTTGCATTTTTAATGTTTTATGTTCGATTTTTAAAAAAAAAATTTTAAATTTTTTTGTAACTAATAGCCTATTTCCGATGTGCTAAACAATTATTTTCTGCGTAGCCGTCCTTTTGCCGGGCGCAAGGATTTTCTCCTCAATGGAATAACAAAAACCGGTTTTGCTAACTAAAGCTTCTCTGCACAGCCGGCCTTCGGCCGGGCGCAAGGATTTTTTGCTCTATGGTATAACAAAGACCGGCTTCGCTAACTAAAGCTTCTGTGCATAGCCGGCCTTCTGCCGGGCGCAAGGATTTTCTCCTCTATGGTATAACCCGGCTTCGCTAACTAAAGCTTCTCTGCATAGCCGGCCTTCGGCCGGGCGCAATGATTTTTTCCTCTATGGTATAACAAACTCCGGCTTCGCTAACTAAAGCTTTTCTGTTCCTAAAAGATACTTAAATTAACCTACAGAGAAAAATAATATGCGAACACAAAAACAAAATACATATTTGCAAACGTGATCAAATTGCCTTCAATTTGAGTACCCACACATATCACTTAGTGGGCCGGGCAGACTTTGGGTCCATGGGCCCCACGGGCCTCAGCCCCCTTAAATTTTAATTATGGTTTATTTCTTTTTTTATTCTGAATCGGGTAGCATATTTTTTTTATTTTTTTTTCGTACGCCCCGTAAAGTGCACTTCAGCCGAAAAGGCACATTCTACTAAGTGGGCGGGCGGTTTTTTGGATCCAGGGGGGCCCACGGGCCTCAGCCCCCTTAAATTTTAATTTTGGTTGTTTTCTTTTTTTATTCTGAATCGGGTAGCATATTTTTTTTATTTTTTTTTTGTACGCCCCGTAAAGTGCACTTTTGCCGAATTTTCTTCAGAAATTGTTTACTACTTATGTTTTTTTTTAATTTGTCCAAATACTACCAGATGTTTAGTTGAGTTGACATCGAGCGTCTTTTGGGCTGACCCAGCTGTTTAAGGACATATAACAACAACAAACGCTATCACGAAACACTAGATTCTGTATTGTCCAACTTGCTTTCATCAAATTTTGGAGCAACGAATTTTTTACAGATATCGGCAAGCTTGAAGTCTAATACAAGTTGCCAAAGTAGAAATTTAACTTTTTTACATATAACATTATACTTTATACAGTCAAAGCCCGGTATAACGAATACGCAGTTTAACGAATATCCGATATAACGAATGGCCCAATTTTTACATTAACTACCTTGTATAGCGAATGGCAGAAAAAATATAGTACCGATTTAACGAATGACAAAGCAAAATAAAAAAATCTTAACAGAACCGTTACATTTTTATGTTTGTATTGAAAGAACACGTGTGATGCGTTGCTTTTTTCGCTAAAGTTTTTGTAGTTTGGTTTGGTTCATTGTGAAAACGAGATGTCAAATCGAAAAAGAATTACTTTTGATAAAAAAATTAAAGATTTTAGAAGAGTATAAGAAAGGTGTAAATCTTTCAGTAATATCCAAAAGTATGGAATACCAAAATCTTATTAAAGTTCTATTTCGACACTAAATTATAAATACAATTAATTTTTAATGTTTTTCAAATTGTAGACCACCGTTTTTTTATAAAATTTTAAGGTAAAAATTACTGATCGATATAACGAATATCTCGGTATAACAAAAGGTCTGAACATTATATCATTCGTTAAACCGGGCTTTGACTGTACTTATATTGGAAAACAAGATGTACATTTTATTTTGACGCTCACTGTGTGTATAAACATATCGTCAGCTCATTATAAGGGCTTAAGTCTAGTTTACCAGCGCAGCTCCAAATAAAAAAAAGTACATAGGGTAATAGAAAGTTTAAAAATAAGAAGAAAAATCAAATGGCAAAATTCTCGGAAACGCATATTTTCCAGTTATGGGCCTCTGAAATTTTCATATGAATTTGCAATTTCCCAGTATACCTACCCATTTCTAAACGTATTTGGCCAATATTTGTATCATTTGATATTTGATCTTTCTGGAAATCCAAAATTTATTTAAAACATTTAAACTCTAGCTACCTATCCCTATAGGATTTCAAGAAAAATGTAAAAGAACATAGAAGTTAAAAGTATATAAGGCTGCAACGCAGTTTAGGGGCACACGAAATAAAAAAGCCACCCGATTAAGATTTAAAAAACAAAAAAATTAAAATTTTAAGAAGGCTGAGGTGAGGCACTCATCTCAAATTAAAAGCAATTGTGCAAGAAAATCCAAAATATTAAAACTGGGCGGGCGGGACCTCTTCGGGCAATAAAAGGTGCTCCCACATATCTATGTGTGGGTACTCAAATTAAAAGTACTTTGCAAAAAATATTTTGATTTTGTAGGCATTCCTTTATTATTTATCCCCATTATGTTAAAATCTATATCGTCACCTAAAACGCATAAGGCCCTATCTAACATTTTGAAAATTTCACATCAGAAGCAAAAATTATTCAAAATGATAAATTAATAAATCGCCTTAAACTGTTTATAATTACATTTTCTTCTCTTTTTCTTGTAAAACCTTCCAGTTTTTTTGACAATTGACAATGTTGCATATTATGCAAACTCTCAGTTAGGCCTTTTATCGTTTACCCTAGTATCCTTTGTAGATGGGGCCTTTTGTTTTTTGATAATAAAATCGCAAAATTTAGTCGAAAGATTCCAAAATTTTTTGTGGACAATTGTGTAGATGCAATTCATCAGAATTAATGAAAATGTTGATTTTTAATTTTTCGGTAGTTAGGGCCTTTTGCGTTTCAGGTAACAATATGTATGTATCTTTTAGATGCAGAGAAGCCGGTGTTTGTTATACCATAGTGGAGAAAATCCTTGCGTACAGCCAAAGGCCGGTTATGAAGGAAAGATTGAGTTAGTTTTAGTTTCAAGCAAAATCAAAAAAAAAATGCATTTTTGTTATTTTGCTCTATCCATTTCTGATTCCATGACTAAGAATAAACCGATGGTTAAAACAATTTTAATATTACTTTACACGAGTTTAAATATTCCAACCTGGCTAAAACTAAAATGTTCCTTAGCTGTAACGATCTCGATTCTAAAAAATTTTTTTCTGAATATGTAGTTCATTATTTTATTAATATTTGATATTCATCATAACCTCCACAACTATTATTTAAGACGATATACTTAGTTTGTCATTATACTTTGCTTATTTAAGCACTTTCGTATAAAGTTTTTATTTAAAACATTAATTTTGATTTTTTAATAAATAACTATTATTTTAATTCAAATTATTTTTACTTATCTAATCAAATGGTTTTGTTTCTTCATAGATGTTCGTAGTGAATTCTCTGAGTTTCCAAAAACACAAAATAATTTAGAAATTAAATGCGAAAGTATGTATAAACACTTTAGAGCAGAACCAGAAGAAATAAAAAAACTTAAAGCTGTTGGGGTGAAGAATAAAATAAAATTTAAATTAACGAAATGTAAAAGTCGTAATACTAGACTTTTACAACTTAATAAGATAATTAATAATAAAATTACTAAGCTAGAAGAAAAGCTAAAAGAAACGTCTTTAAAACTGGATAAACAGATTTCGATTAATGCTAAACTTTCTAAAGAGAATTTAAAAATACTTGAGTTCAATTTTACAATCGAAAATTTAAAAGCCCAACTTAAGCAGGCATCTTTGAAATTAACGAATGAAACATCAAAATACCCCCAAATTTTACAGAAGAACGAAGATCTGAAAAAAAAAATTGACAGAGTAACAAGGTAATGACATAAATCAAACCAAGCTTAAAATTAATTTTTGTTATTGAATACTTTTTCCGATTCAAAAGCAATTTACTTCAGTCGATGCCGAATGAATCGTTATTAATTTTTCAGTTTTGTGTAAACTGAAATAAATGCTTTAAAGCACTAAAAAAATAATTTCGATCCGTTCAGTATGGACCAAGGCGAATTTACACCAGGTAACCTTATCTTGCTACGTAAGCAACAGCTGATTACTAACCTTGTGTCAAAATGATATACATACCGTTCATGTGGCTCTGGGGAATATTTATATAAAAATTTGTTTAATTTTTTTCAGAAATGACTTTATACACTACCAGACTATTATATTGTATTTTCTTGTTACATTTTACCTTAGCTTTCCTTTGGAAAGCAATGATGTATATTGTATGTACAGAAAAAAATTTCAATTTATAAAGTATCACTATCCAGTGTGACACAAAGAATGCTGACGAAGGCCGTAGCGGGCCAGAAAATGCATTACATTCTGCTGGTGTCTAATAATTGTAAATTTTTCTGTACATACAATATACCTCATTGCATTCCAAAGGAAAGCTAAGCTAAGCTAAAATGTAACAAGAAAATACAATATAATAGTCTGGTAGTGTATAAAGTTATTTCTGAAAAATTGAAGGAATAGAACTATTACAAAAAAAGCTTTATAAAATACATAACTGAAATTTAGCTCATAGAATAAATTCAAAAATTAAAAAAAAAAATGTTGAACATAATATAAAGTAACCTTCGGTAGGAAATAATTCCCAGTTTCTAGAAACAAAAATATAGATGTATAAGGAAAATGTAAACAACTTTTGACATCGTTGAGGAATAAACCAAATTAACATCTGGCTTCTTGCGCAGACCTATTGGGTAGACCTTGGTTTATATTGTTTACTACAGTGTTGTTTTATTTTTGACACCACGTTAAAATTATTTACAGTGTTGTAAACGGATTCAAAATAAGACCACCTTGTATGAATTCGCCTTGGTATGGATAGAAAGAATAAAAAATAAAATTGCTTTCGAATCGAAAAAGTATTCGATCACGACTGCCATAATATGCCCACAATATTTATTTTAAAGAACAGATTAATAAACAAAATTTAATTTGCTTAAATCTTTCTAGGGAGAATTTAAAAATACCAGATTTAAATATTGAAATTAGAGACTTAAAACAAGAACTAAAGCAGACATCAATTAGGGCCGACAACGAAATTTCAAAATGTTATCAACTTAGATTAAAGAACGAAAGTCTGGAAAAACAATTGCAGACAGAAACAATTGAAAATAAATCAAATCAAGCTGAAATTAAATTTGTGAAATCAGTATTTTTAGAAACAAAAAATGAAATTATTAAGTTAAAAGAAGAGCTAAAAGAAACATCTTTAGCACTTAATGCACAGAATTTAAATTGCACAAGACTTTCTAAAGAGAATTTTAAAATACCAGAGTTTAATATAACAATCGTAAACTTAAAAGAAAAACTCAAGCAGGCATCAATTGAGTTAAAGACGGAAATTTCAAAATGTTCTCAACTTTTGCTGAAGAACGTTAGTCTGGAGGAGCAATTCAAAGCAGTAAAAAAAGAAAATAAATCAAATCAAGCTGAATTAGAATTTGTTAAATCCATATTTTTAGAAACTAAAAATGAAACTATTAAGTTAAAAGAAGAGCTAAAACAAACAGCCTTAGAACTTAACGATGAGAAATTAAATTGCGCAAAACTTTACAAGGAGAATTTAATAATACCGGAGTTAAATACTATAATTGAAAACTTAAAAGAACAACATAAGCACACATCTATGCAGTTATCGGATGAAATTTCAAAATGTTCCTATATTAAAATCCAACAACTTGAAATACAAGTAAAACAACTGACATTAGAGCTTGAACAGCAGATTTCCGAAAATATTGCTCTAACTGAATACAAGGAACAACTCAATGACTTACTACACGGATTTAGTATAACAAATCAATCAGACAATTGCACTTTAAGTGAAAATTTTCAGAATTCGGAGGCACCACTAAATGATGATAGCAATTGTAAAATTCTTATTCGCGATTTGCCCACTAATCAAATAATCAAGCCATTAGAAAATACTGTGATTGTGTTGGCATCAAAAATGTCCATATGCATTGACAAGGATGACATAGTTAATACCACTATCATAGATCGTAAAGATTTCAGCCAATTTTCCCTTAATGTTTCACTGTTGGTTGAATTTAAGACGTGTGATATCAAAGGAAAATTTCTTTCCAATCGTAATAAATTAAAATTGAATACCTTCACGAAATATGTTCAACTTGAAGAATATGTCGAAAACGAAACTTATTCTTTATACTTTTACGCCAACAAGCACTTACGAGCCAATGGGTATAAAATGATTTGGTGCCAACAAAATAAGGTCTTTGCTGCAAAAAATGACACAGATTCTACAATAGAAATCAAGACTCAACATGAAGTAGATGAAATTATCAACCCAAATATGAATATAAACTCCCGGGGAATTTTAACTTTCAATTGTGGCTTATAATTTAAATAGTTTACTATAACTTTTATTTTTTTAATAAATTTTTTTTTGTTTATTTTGGTTCTGACGTGTCTTACTTACCAACTGACAAATTGTTTAAAATTATACAAAAGGGTTTTCATGAAACAAGTCTCGCAAGTCTGAATAATTTTAAAAAATTATGTTGGTATCGGTCCATATTTGACCATAGCTTCCTTTTATACAAATACTACTCCCGAAAATAGATATTTTATAAATGTTGGTATTGATACAAAATTAAGCAAAAATAACTTTTTCGATAGCTTCTATGTCATGGCAAAATGTGTTGTTTATAGATCCAAAATTAACCATATGTAACATATAAACGCCCTTATCTAATATCACTTAAAGGCAAACAAATCTCGTATAGAAGATGTCAAAATAATATTCGGCACAACGAACTTTTACATGAATCTTAACCTCATAACAAAATTTTATTCTGGCGTGTCCATGATTGGCCAATGGGTCCCAAATATGGTACATTATTGGAAATTTGTTTCTAAATATACTTTCTTCTCAATTTCTCTAAATGTTCTGTAATTCGCTTTTAATTTCGGCTTTTTAGGCGTAGTTTTTAACAAAGCACATACGAACATTTTTTAATTCGATTTACGTTGTTTCGATGTACGTCTTCATTTACCAGGGGGGTTATTATGTAATTCGATTCGAATCGAAAAATTTAAGAATTCGTAAAAATTGTATTATGTAGTACGAGTTTCGTAAATTTATTTCAGAACGTTCGTAAATTTTGGGATTTTTTCTACCCCCTTTCGGAAAACAAAAAATCCCTTTCGAAAATTCAACTATGTAGTACGAAAGCAAAAGTCAAAAGTGTTAGTAACGAACGTATTTCTTTCGAATGCCATTTTGTTTGCGGAAATTCATGTACATATTATTTTATACACAAAAGTTAAATAAAAACTTTTAAAATGTAAGTCCATATATGAATTTTATATTTGAATAATATAAAATAGCTTTAATTGCTTAAAGGGAATCGTCTAAAAAAGGTGTATATAGATTGAGACATTTCCAATAAACGGTCTTGGCCAATCTGATGTTGATAACCACCTTGCGCAAGAAATTTCAAGGTGGCTGCCAATTTTAAAATAGGAGGGACGGCAGTTGATCTCTGTGGTGCTTTTAAATCATTGCTGATGGAGTTCAGAACGTACATAAATGCGTTTTTACTAAGCCGTAAATTTTTCACGAACCTGAAAGTAATTTTTCTTTGTTCAATAAAATCTTTTTACGCGCTTTTCGTATTTGCTTTAATTAAATTACTTACGAATTTTCATTGAGATGCATAATATTCGATGTATCTCTTATACACTTCCTTTGGACTCTTTCTTGAATAACATCTTCTTCATCACTTTCCCACAACAAAACACAATCCATTTTTAAGTTTTAATTAAAATATATTTTTTGTTTCTTGGATATTTTGAAAATTTTTGCAACCAATTTGACATTTAGAAAAAACTATGCAAAATGCTGCCAAGTTTTTACGTATTAAAACTTGGCATCATTTCGTTTTTCCCTTTAACTTTTATATAAAACTGTGCAGACGTTTCGAAAGTACTATATAATAAGAATTTCTTTTCGATACGGAAATTTCTTTCGAAAGTATTTTCGTTTCGAATCGAATTACATAATAACCCCCCAGAGAACCAATCGCTACGTAAATCGGGGGATAACTGTACATATCGCACGTAATCAACAAGAGGGTATTTACTCAAAATTTTAAATTTTTTTGAACAACCGAAACAATGAAGATATGAATTAAATATAAAATTAAATTTTTTTTTTAACTTATATTTTACTAGCATTTAACCCGCTACTTCGTTAGCGTCTCCTTTTCTTTCATCGACGTATTCTTATGCCAATGTTTATTAAAACAATACCAGTTTTAGAACCAAAAAGCTAAAGAAAAATATCAAATTTCCCGTATTAAAGTATCAAAAATTTCAGTGTTGTAGTGGCAGCCCATAATTTATTACGAATATGTCAATGAATGGAGAAAAACGTTTGTAAAAAAAGTACCAAAAATAGTTACGATTTTCAAATGTTCGAATTTTAAAAAAAATACCAAATTCGTATTCGTATTTTTTTGAAAAGTTTCGAATGTGGTATTAACTTTGTTTCTATTGGTTCAAAAGATAGATGGGGTGTCAAAAAAGTACCAAAATTCAGGTTTTACTGTTTACTCCCTAATAGGGCCGAATTTCAAAAAAGTACCAGACACCTGTCCGCTTATTTTTCTAAAGAACAACGATATGTATTACATTTTTTTGTTATCTCTTTTAGTTTTGGAGACAAAAGGTTACCGAATTTTCAAATTCAAATTTCCAAAAATCCCGTCTTAGTGGATCGCTTTGGGGAGTGACCAATCTCTGGTCCAAATTTCAAGTTTTTAGCTTCAGGCGTTTAGGCTGTGCGATGATGATCAGTCAGGGGGGGTTATTATCTAATACGATTCGAATACGAATTCGTACAAATTGTATTATCTAGTACGTTTTTCGAAAATTAATTTTTTTACCCTTTTTTGTAAATTGTATATTACCCTTTTACAATTGCAACTATGTAATACGAAAGCTAATATGTGCGATCCCATAATCAACTTTGGGAGCCCGCGGGATACCAATCTTACCGAAAACTGTTCCCGTGCTCAAAGTTTGGCAAAGTGAGAGAGCTTTTAAGAGAAAAATATTCTTCTTGCACTTTTTCTTCGGGCTGATTGGGAAAACTGCTAAACAATCAGCTGTGTCCGAAAATAAACAATAAAAAATTACAACCAAGTATTAGCAAAATAATTAAAATACGAAATATTAACAAAATAAACAATAGAAAATGTTGAATTTTACTTTTATACATGCTAATGTGTCATTTATGTATTTATTTGAACGTTTTTATAGTAACGTTTTGTTCTGGGCTAGAAATTTGGTTTTTATTGTTCCCGTTCTTTTGTACAGTTTTGTCTATTAGTGAGATACATTTTTGTTTACTCTCATTTTACCGAACTGTACCCAAAAAGTACGGGATCGCACCTAATGTCAGTTCATTTAAATTGTTCGTAAATTATTCGAAAGTGGCTGTGCTTTCGAAAACAATAAACAAATTTGAAAATGTAATTATGTAATTAAATAACACTTTTTACAAAAACTGTAAAATACAATTAAACACATAAAATATCCTCTATATTCAGTACTGAAAGTGACGAAGTCACAATTTATACCCTGTTTTTGTTGTCAAAACTCTTTGTTCTTACTGCCTGTTCAACGATTTCGAACGTCAACGTTCGCATAGAAAACTACATTAAAAACAAAAACAAATTTTCGAATATTGTTTTTGTTTTGCATATAATTTTCTATGCGAACGTTAACGTTCGAAATCGATGAACAGGCTGTTAGTTAGAAAATTTTTATAAATAGCAAATTTTTAAAAATTGGAAAAGCCCAAGCAAAGCAATATTTACAAAACCAAGACAGTATGACAGTATTGATGGTTTATTTTATGGTTGCACATGCAGATTTAGCAAAGGGGTACCTCAATGTAACAAATGCTAAAATCAAGTCGAAGAATTTGTGGAAAAGACTGTCAAAAGATTAAGACGCGGTTGGTCCACCGTATCGTGAATTGGTAAAGTAGAAAACGTGAGTTTTGATTTAATCGATTTTGTGTTAACTATTTTTGCAAATGTGCTATGTGACTAGGTACGGAAAGCCTATAAACAACACGTTAAAGTAAAATGTCTGTTTTCGGTTGAAGTATAAATGCTCATCTTTACTTGGCCTTATTACTTGGAAGTGAGTGCCGTCTACTGCTCCAATTACTACAGGTATTCCACATTATTAAAATAAAACAATTTTTCGCCTCCATCTTTTTTTCTTCAGTCATTTCAAAGATAATAAGCTTCGGAAAAAGATTTTGTTCGATTATTTCGCATATCTCAGATAAGTATATCGTGAGCTAAAATGCAAAAAGGCGTAACAAACAAAAAATTCAAAATCGAGTTTTTGATTGATTATTATGAATGCTATAAAACTAGTGCATGTTTTTGGCAAAGTTTTAAACTTCTGCTTTTCCTAGTTTTCATTTTATAAAGTTTTATGCTTTTCCTGTAAAATTATATTTTTGTAAGCTACGCCTCTTTGCATTTTAGCTAACGATATGGAAATTGATGAGTGTAAAAGTCCCACAAGACGATCTCGGCCAATCTTATGTTGGTCCGCACCTTATGCCAAACATTTTAATGTGGCAGCTAATTCTTTCAAAGTTGCAATGGCTGTCTATCTTTCAGGTGGCTTTAAATCACCTTTTATACAATTGTAAACATACATAAATGAATTTGTATCAATCCGAAAGGTTTTCATGAAACATAAAGTATTATTTTTTTGATTAACCCTCCGATGAGTGACAGTTCTGAACTTCACGGCCGTGTGAAAAGGTCCCTACGTACCTTTTTTGTAAATCATGTTTTTTTCATATAAAATATTTTATTTTGATTTTTTTTGTTTTTATTGTTTATAACTAAATTCTACATACAAAAACAATTTTTTTAATTTATATTACTATTATTTATACTACTAGCAATAAACCAGTTCTTAGTATTTTTTGTTCTTAGTATTTTTGTTCTTAGAATTTTTTTTTTATCATCATCCCTAATGTCTTTGAGTTTAGGTCTTTGTGTTCAGAACAAGTAAATTATATGTTGAAACAATAAAAAAAAATATAATGATGCCCAAAAACATGCATTTATTAGTGAAATTCAGTACAAGGTCCATGCGGACCTATTCACATGTCCGCGTACTATTCTCACTAAAACCTCAATAACTCCTAAAGTAATGATCCGATCGGCTTGATTTTTTTTCCAAAAGATGCGCAACAAAATACTCTTGCAATACAGAGTATTTGGGGGGTGTTGTAGTGGCCTAAAGTTGAAATTGCACAATCATTTTAATGCTTTTTCGCAATTTTGTTCTTTTCAACTTATGTTTTTAAAACCAAATAATAACAATTTCAAGTTTTATTAGTTACGACGTTAGCTTATTTCAATATTCACAATTTGTGACCAATAGTATTCAAATTGGTAAAAAACAATGACAAATGTACAGATTATTTTAAATATCCCACTTTTAAATTTTTACTAAATCACAAAAAAAAACACATTAAGTAAATAGGTTAGGTTAAGAAGGGTTATGTGCCCAAGGGCACACTTCCAACCGGAGACCAATGCGCTGCATTGTGAATCCCTTCAATTAAAAAAAGGGAGAAAAAGAGAAAAGTGAAGAAAAGAAATACGAGGTGGTTTTAATTAAGAAAGTTAGTTGGTACCACGTAGAACTATTACCCTTTCTACAGTCTCCTCAACAGATACAACCGCACTATTTCCCTGACAAACCCCAGTAGATCAGCTGGATTACATCTAGCGATGCACAACAGTTCGTCGTGAAATCTATCTCCTAGCCATTTCTGTCTGAGACCCTGTATCCTAGGACAGTGGCACAGAACATGCTCGATCGTCTCTAGCTCCTCAGAATCATCGCACTATCTGCAGAAGTCCGGTATGGTATTGTCCCATTTGCCCGTAAAAGCCCAAACAGGACAATGACCCGTCAAGAATCCTATAAGTGTCCTAAAACCACCCCTATCCAATCCCAGTAGAACCCTGGTTGCCCCCGTGTCCAATCTGGGTCATAGTGCCCTAGACACCCTGCAATCCGTTCTATCCCTCCAAGACCGGTTAACGTTATCACGGATCACCCCATAGTAGTAACATAGCTGGGGCTTAATCCCCTTTCCCTTACCACTTATGCCCGTAATTTCTACAAAAAGAAAGCGTACCTAACAGTTATGTATCTTTGCCTATTTCAACGTTTATTTTGCATATGTACGTGTTTTTATCTTCAGTTTTCCTTTAAAATATGGCAGATTTTACACCATAGATTTCTATGCACAGCTAGATTTCTTTTTGTAGAAATTACGGGCATTAGTCCAGGGGGGCTACTCTCTATTGCGATGCGAATGAAAATGGTAGCAAATCTAGCGATTGGTACTCTTTAATGCGTTTGCGCATTTGCCTTTCTCATCTAGCAATTTTTTTCTTTTCGCAAATCATCCCTATTTATTTTATTTAAATTTTCCAATTTCAAACATTTTTACATATTTTAGCATTTCGTCAATCTGCGCCATCTTTCATTTTTGATGCCAGAATTGCTCCATTATCAAAAAATTTTACGAAAGTGATAGAGAGTACCAAGTTGGCACTTAGCTTTCGCATCGAAATTTTTATCGCATCGCAATAGAGAGTAGCCCCCCAGATTCGAACCCCCTCTCGCGAGTTCGTCCGCCACCACATTTCTATCAACCATGTAGTGTTCAGGTACCCAACACAGCCTTACATTGAATGCCTCCATGGGTCTCCTTAGAGCATTCCTACACCGAGCGACCAGGCACGATCGCACCGTTAAATTTGCAAATACCCAAAGCGCCGCCTGACTATCGACGTAAGTTATCCCCACAGATCCACCCACGATGTGATCTAGTATCACCTCCAGATCGCTAGGATCTCCGGCTAGAAGACACTGCACTCATTAGGGAGTCTAAATGACCTCTTCACATCGGTTTGATCCACGCCAAACTGCCGTATCTAAACGGTGGTGTTACACCGAAGTCCAGGGTCAGAGTCCTATGATCCGAAATTCCCCCGAGAATAATACCCTCATCAAGCAGACGCAGCTTGTACAAAATTCTCGTGTGATCACCCCGCCTAAGTCTAACCAAGGAAGACTCGTAAAGTCTAAGTAAGTTCCTAGCAGCCACACTCCTCACATAATGCTCAATAGGGTACATATATACTATGATGTTCAACGCTACCTTTGGAGTGCTTCTCCTTGTACCTGTGATGCCAAGAGATGCATTGTACCTTGCTGAGCATCTTCCTATAGCTTTCCACTCTCAACCCATCCCACCAAACATTGCATCCATAGGTAAGTATAGGCCTAACCACCGATGTGTAAATCCAGTTTACCTTATCCAGCCTCTGACCCCAGTTCTTACCGATGGAGTTCATGCGTGTGTATTAGGCATTGAGTCCCCTCTTCATCCTCTCCTTAGTATTTCTCTTCCAAGACGGTTTGCAGTCCAGAAAGTTACCCAAATACTTAAGACCAGCTTACACGGTATTACAATGTATTACGACTTAATCAAAATAATATGAAATTCTCCCCTTGTTTAACATAGCGGCCACACGATCAAGTTTTGCCTTTCAATTCCATTCAATTTACTCAACTCTCTCATTTTTTTACTAACACACTCACACTTTTTAAATTGACCACGAGATGGCTTTCAATTTCACCTTTCCATTTGTTTGACAATTTACTTTCAATTTAACAGCTGAGTACATGTTTGTCTTTATAAATTGTTTTTTTTTATGGCATCTTGAAAGTAAATTGAGTGCCACCTACGTCACAGCTCTCAATTTTTGTAAATTTTGACAAGCAGTATATGTAAAAGACTATCAAGAACAACTTGATCGTGTGGCCTCAGGGTAAAAGAAAAGTTTGTTGTAAGTATATTTCATGTTTACACGGATGCTATAAGTCAAGGCGAATTTATATTTTTTAATTCGTCGTGGAAACAGCTGATGAACGGCTGACGAGATGAGTTAACCTGTTTGAATTCGCCTTGCTCCTGAGTTGATTTTAGTTGTTTTTGAATTCGCCTTGAATGCGTTTGAAGAATGTGTGTGAATTAATTTTCACAATTTTGGTTTGGGCCAAGGCGAATTCAAACAGGTAAACTCATCTCGTCAAGCGTTCATCAGCTGTTTCCACGGCGAATTAAAAAATATGGTCAAACGTCAAAATATGATTTTGTTTTGAGAAGAAGTTGAATGAAAAGTGTTAAAAATATTATTTTTATAATAAAAAAAATTTCAAAACTGCGAATGATTGAAGTGAATTTATTAATTTCTTTTATAAAAAAGTGATAATTTTAATTTGCAATAAAAAAATTTTGACAACCAACCAGAAAATTGTATAAACAAAATACATGGGGCTTTTTGTAGTTGTAGAGATGAGTTTACCTGTTTGAATTCGCCTTGGTTTGGGCTAGACTTCAATCATCTAATAGTCCCAATTTACAATGTGACAGACAGATGAAGTTGGTGGTAAAGGCCAAGGCGAATTCAAACAGGTAAACTCATCTCTACAACTACAAAAAGCCCCATGTATTTTGTTTGTACAATTTTCTGGTTGGTTGTCAAAATTTTTTTATTGCAAATTAAAATTATCACTTTTTTATAAAAGAAATTAATAAATTCACTTCAATCATTCGCAGTTTTGAAATTTTTTTATTATAAAAATAATATTTTTAACACTTTTCATTTAACTTCTTCTCAAAACAAAATCATATTTTGACGTTTGACCATATTTTTTAATACGCCGTGGAAACAGCTGATGAACGGCTGACGAGATGAGTTTACCTGTTTGAATTCGCCTTGGTAAAGGCCTTGTTTGCCGACTGTAAATGTAGAAATGTAATGTAAACAGCTGATCGTTTCTGTTATATGAAAGCAGGGCTGCCAGAAAAATTTGTGAGGAAATCGTCTGTTTCCTGAGAAAAAATAAAAAAATCGTCTTTATCGTTTCGAAAAATCGTCGAATATATCGGACAACTCAAAATTTAGTTTTTTGAAAACAATTATTGTTCGATTTTTATAAAAAAAAAACATTGAAACAAAAACATATGGGCAAATCCCAGAAACAGTTTTTTTATGAAATATTAGACTTGAATTATACATCAATAATATATTAAAAAACATGTATTTCGACGATCAATTATACAATAATTCTTGCCAAATCCTACCCAACTCCTGATCTATTAATATTATACATGAATTTATCATTATTTTAGGTGCTTTATGGGCTTTAAATAACACTTATAGTTGACTCATAAAAATATAAATTTCGTTTAAAAAAAATGATATTCATTAATGATCACAAAATTCGTTTAATTAAATAAAATTGGGTTTATGTATATACCACTGAAAAATTTTTAGCGTGCGTTGTGGGGCGTGCATCACAAAGGCTTCACGGCTTTTGTCAAAAATTCACAAATTGTTTTGGCTGCGAACAAGTGATTTAAGTATTCTCTAACATTCAGCTTTCTTTTAGGAATTAGATGTTGTATACCTGATGATACAAAATTTGCTAAAAATTATTTATATGTCATTCGTAAAATTATGATATACATATGCCATTCATAAGTACAAATTAATCTCACTAAGCACTATATATAAGTTGAAGCTATCTCTTTTGAATGACCAAAAAGTATGTATATATCAATCAGAAAACGCGTGCGAATGTAGCGTTCGTCACGCAGGATTTCCCTAAATTTACTTCATACCCAGCTAGTATTTTCAATCCTGAAAGAGCTAATAGGAGTCATATGAAGAGCGTTGTTAATCATCGACGACCTCATTTTTTAATCGTAGAAGATTCCTCACACGGGAAAAACTGTAACACGAGTGGGATTCTTGCATAGCGCAGCGAAAGGCGCTTCTTCAATAGTTTAAGACGTGGGTAAAGATAATCAAACGAGACTGTCATGTCAAGTATTGTATGAGACTCATGTAGATATTATCTTACAACTCGTGAAATGCTAGCCGTATAATTGTTGAAAATATAATTTGTACAGAGAGTCGTAAAAGGTTAATTCATATTTAATTTCGTTGTACAAAGTTAATTTCGTAGCGTGTGTGATTTTTTGTGTGTGAATATTTTTAAATATTTGTTATTTAACAAAACAAAAGAAATTTATAATTAAAAGTAAATTGTACACAACTTTAATTTTAAATTAAACAATTGTTAAAATATTCAACACGAATTTGAATTTAAATACATTTTAATAAGAAATATGTTTTTAACGAAATGTCAAAACGCACATATACATTCATACAAATGGAATAACAGATAAATAATAAGACTTGACTCGTGAAAACGCCGAAGCTGATTCAAAGAAGAAAATGTGATAAGTTTATCAATAAGACTTGCATTGTGGAAATTGGGACTTAAAGAAAAACTTGATCGGGTGGCCGCAGGGTAAATGATATGTGCTGGTTCACACACGTCAAGTTTGACTCGTTAAGTCTTGAGTTTTTAGGAGAGTGGGGAAAAGAAATGGCCTTCCTTTTTTCATTCTAAGTCCCAATTTCCACAATGCAAGTCTTATTGATAAACTTATCACATTTTCTTCTTTGAATCGGCTACGGCGTTTTCACGTGCCAAGTCTTATTATTTATCTGTTATTCCATTTGTATGAATGTATATGTGCGTTTTGACATTTCGTTTTAAACATATTTCTTATTAAAATGTATTTAAATTCAAATTCGTGTTGAATATTTTAACAATTGTTTAATTTAAAATTAAAGTTGTGTAAAATGTACTTTTAATTATAAATTTCTTTTGTTAAATAACAAATATTTAAAAAAAATTCACACACGCTACGAAGTTAACTTTGTACAACGAAATTAAATATGAAAGATAATTGTCAAAATAGACCTGCTGAAAATTACGAATGAGAAAACAAAACGCATATGACGAGTACAGCAAGCTGAGTACTCGTTTCTTTTTCCCTCGTCCCTCTCGCCTACAAAGTAGCAAGCTGGTCAATAAAGCAGACCATACACGATTCAATTCAATTGTCAACTGAGTCGGTTGTTGTCCAAATCAAAGCGTGTATGGCCTTGTCAGTTGATTAGTTTGACGGTTGTCGAGTTGGTTGAAGAAAAATCAAAAGATTTAGATTTTTTCAAGTTGACTCCAAGTCTTTCAATTCGATTGTACTGTGTGTGCTTAAGTCTCTTGATCAGCTGTCAAAATTTATGTTTGTAATTTTTTTTTGCAAAGAAAAAGTGAAATATTTTTAAAATTGTCTTTAATTTCAATAAAATTTTAAATAAAAAAATGACATTGGTGGCAAACATGGATACTTGGAGAGAAAATAAATTTTTGTAAAATTGTAAAAAAATCTAAATTTGACAGTTGAATTAAAATCGTTCAATTCAGTTGAAGAAGTGTGTGGCCAATTATCAATTCAGTTGAAAGACTCAGTTGACAATTGAATTGAAAAGTGTATGGGGCGCATAAGACTTGCATTGTGGAAATTGGGACTAATATAAAAATATAAAAAAAAAAAAATTCTGATATTAAAGTATAAAAGATTTTGAGGATTGCAATTTGACTTAGAATACACGGTCGAATAATATAAAATGTAATATTTGAATAACAATAGCCTGAATTTGTTATAGTTTTGTTTTTAGTAAAATTAAAAACGGGAATGTAAGAAAAGTTAAACTCACTGCTTATTGTTAGTGGGTTTTATTTGTATAATATTTTAAGCTTTTCTTAAATCTTTGGAAAAGGTTTCCTGATCATCTGGCCTAAGCAACCAGTGAAATGAGCATAGAAGCTGGCTTTCCCTCAACAATAAATTTCAGTGTATTTATCAAATATGAAAAAATTGGGAATTTAGCACGTCATACAGAAATCTTATTTAAAACGATTCGTTTTGGAAAATTTTCAAGTTTTTAGTGCATATTTTTTATTTTTTTAGTGTATTTTAAGCGCATATTTTCGATTTTTAAGTGCATGAATATATCAACCTAGTAATTACACACGGATTGGCAGCACTGGTTTACTGTGAAATGTAGTTATTCCCCCTTGTGTTATTCGTAACAAAAAAAAATCATTTTTGCCTAAGGCGAATTTAATGAATTCGCCTTGGAGTGCTCTTTGTTCGTGTTCTTTTAGGTTATAACAAATTAGTTTTTAGTACAATAATAAAATAAAGGAAAATGCTTGCTTTAAACATATCTTGCCCAGTTTGCAAAGATATATTTAAAAGTTCTGATGCCATATATTCCACTAGCTGTGGTCACATTTTTCATTTCTTTTGTATGAACCAATGGAAATCCAAGTAAGTTTTTATTAATTACATACATACGTGCATACGTATTCTAAATATGAAGGATCTTGTACAGATCAAGTAGCTGCCCTCAATGCCGAAGTTATAATCCCACGACGCATAGTATATTTTTTAATTTTGAAGACACGCGTGAGTATGAGAAAATTGTTAACGACTTAAAGCAACAACTGGAAAGTTCTAATGATAATGTGAAAAAAATTCTTCTGGAAACGGACAAAAAAGACAAAAGGATTGATGAAATTAAAAGACTATACAATATTTCTGAGCAGTGGAGGGCAGAGCTCGAAGACAAGATAAAAAAATTAAATCATGAACACGAAGAGCAGAAGATGAAGCTCTCCAAAGAGTTGGAATTAAAATTAAATGAAATTTGCTCATTAAAAACTCAAATCGAGCGAGTTGGAATCGAAAATGGAATCCAAGAATTGCTTGAAAATATTAACAAATCAAACGAAGAACTGAAATTGACTGTTGATCGCTTAATAACCGAAAACTCAACACTTAAGGAGAAATTTGGTGAAAGTGAAATGTCAAACATGATTTTAAATCACAAATTGGAAATGCAAGAACAAAGATTAAAACACGTTACCATAGAGCTTGAAAAACAAATAGCCGAAAGTATTAACCATAACAGTCAACCCACAGAAAAATTAAATCAAATGCCCGCAAAAACACACAAAAGACGTAACAGACGTAAGAATCCAACTGAAAACAACAGCAACACGGTGGCAGATTTAAATGCATCTATCTCTTCTCTTAAACAGCCCAAAGAATTTTCAAACCCTAACGATAGTAAAGTTATTATCAAAGATTATCCCCACTATCAATTGATATACCCTTTGGAAAAAACGGTAATCTTACTGGCCTCCAAAATGTCCATAACTCTTACTCCCGATGACATAACAGCAGTCAGTCTCATACATTCAAATAATTTTAATAATATTTTAAAAGTCTCATTATTGGTTGAATTTAAAACAGTTGATGGAAAAATCAAATTCATAACGAACAAGCATAGATTGAAATTGCGTGCAGCTACTCATATGATACTAATAAAAGAATACATTGACCAAAATATTCATCCGATTTTTATGTATGCCAATAGAAATTTAAGGGCTAATGGATATGAATATATTTGTTGCAAAAATAATAAAGTGTTTGCCAAAAAGAAACTTCATGACGTCGACGAGATACTTATACAAAATAAAAACGATGTTGATATACTTTTGCTACATCAAAACAATGATGTAGTCAATTTTCGAAACTCGACAACCAATATCTTGTCGAATTGATTGCCACGAACAAGTTCCGAAAATAAAATGTGTGTTTAAGAAATAAAAGGAGAATTATTTTCCTTATTCGTTCGGAAGATTAAACCTTGTTATGAATTTCAAAAAGAGAAATCTCTGGCATTTATATATTAGTTTTATATCTGTAAAAATTTTTTACATTCTTTGTTTCCTATACCAAAGTTACTTAATAAATATGTATATAAAAAAATATATAAAATGTTTTATGCCAAATCTTAAATACCCTTTAACATGGCGCAAAAAAAAACAGAAAGTTATATAAATTCCGTTCTTTAGATATAAATAAATCTATTTTCTTGAACGCCCACCTCCCTGATATCACCCACATTCTATCGGATGTTGTATATTGATAACCAAGTTGGTTGTATAAAATTTGGAAACTATAAATGGACGGACAGACTTCGTTGAATTTTCTGCTTTTTACAAAAAAAGTCTTGTGCAAGGTTTACATATATCGTCTTCTAAAACCCAAAAGGTCCTATCTAAATAGGTATACGCAAACAAATAATTACAGCTATAGATATTATAACATAACAAATTAGCAATTATACAATTAAAGATACTATATATTTAGGGGGTAATTTTGTTGTTCACTTCACCTTGCGTTGAGAAAACTATTCAAGAAGCATTTCAACGTTATTAAGTAGATAACTTTTTAAACTTTTCTTAAAAACTGATAATCGATTGCAGTTTTTAATGTTTTATAGCAAATTATTAAACTTTAAGCTACCAGCATATTCTATTCTTTGTTTAGTTTTTTCAAGTCTACATCTAGCTATCCAAAGATTTCCACCACTTCTTGTGTTAAAACTATTTTGTCTGATATTAACTTAATTGCTCGATATCCAATGTTATTTAAAGATTTGTAAACGTAATATAAAAGTTGTTTAACATATAGACCATATATTGGCAAAATATTTTTAGCAAAATCTTTATATAATGATAATGCATTGTGTCTAATATTTAAATTAAAGACACATTTTAGTATTTTATTTTGAGATGCTTGTAACGATTTAAAGTGATAAATTGATATATCGTCTTTAACTGTTTAAAATTTATTTGTCTTCTACTTTTGTAAAACCTACCAGTTGTTTTGACAATGTTACATAGTATGCAAAGTGTTGGTTAGGCCCATTAGCGTTTATAGATAGGGCCTTTCGATTTTTTTGCTAATAAAATCGCAAATTTTGGTCGAAAGATTCCACATTTTTTTGTGGGCATTTGTGTTAATACAATACACCAATAAAAAAGTAGATTTTTAATTGTTGGCTAGTTAGCGACTTTTGCGTTTCAGGTAACGATATTTATATTATACCTTGTTACTTTCGGTGATGGGTTAAAAAAAAACAACAACAAGGGATTTTATACAAAATATTTGAGACAATCTTGGTTTTTTGTTCATATCAGCCACTTAAGGGCCAAGCTCACGATGTCGACAAGAACATTTCTTTCGTATATTTGTATTGAAAACAAAAAAATTTTAGTTTTTTATTATTGTTTTCAATATAAATATGCGAAAGAAATGTTCTTGTCGACATCGTGCGCCTGGCAGTTAATATTCGTATCGGTATCGCCCAAGGCCCATCTATCAGGTCTGCTTACTTGTACAAAAACAAAAAACGATTCTTTTTAGTTGTCAAAAATTTACTACCACATATACAAAGCAAAAGAAAAAACGTGTATGTGTAGCATACTATAACAGGCCGTCTATATTAGACATCGCTATGTTAAAACAACAAACAATTTCTTGTGCACACATGAATTTGGATAGTGAAGACTGCTGTTGTCGGTGTTTTGTTCTTGTTTAAACAGCGTTGTTAAAACAATTGTTTGCACAACTATGTCTAACATCACTGCAGTATTGCCATATAAATAAACGCCATATTGATTGTTATTGTTGCTTTTTATAGGGGTTTTCTTGCCATACGTTTTCTCCGCATAGAAGAACATAAACAATTGTACGTCGCTAATTCTGCCATCGTTTTGTTCTTGAGCAAACAACAATGGAAAGTCTGGACGGCGTGTAAACGTAAACAACCGTATACATGCACATGTAAACAACTTTTGACAACTAAAAAGAACATAAACAATGATCATCAGGCTTCTTGCGCAGACCTTTTCAATGGGCCTGGGTATCGCCGATATTTCTTTTTGAGTACACTAGAGCCCCGATTTGCGTCGTTAAGAGTGAAACGACGCAAATAGGATACATTTTTTCTATATATGTATGTAGGTAAATGCACAGATTTTTTATTGATTTGTTCAAAAATATAAATTTTTTAAAACGCAAATAGAAAAATTCTTCACATGTGATTATGACTTCAGTGAAAAAAAATCCAATCGTATGCAGCGACACAAATCGGAATCAAAACGACATAAAGCGGTTTTAAAAAGCGATGCAAAACGAAACGACGCAAATAGGAGTAACGCAAATCGGGGCTCTAGTATGTTGGTATCGTATCGTTAACAATCGTAACCCCTGCTTTAAACCGTCACAAAATGATTTTTTGCTCTAAAAATCTGGCAGCAGTTCATACACAAATAGAAATTTAGTGACATCTGCTTTGAAAAATAGAAGTTCAAATCGATAACCATTTTAATTCTTGCTGCCGATTAATGGCACGTGGAGCCTGAAAGTATGCTTCATATAAATTTAATCGTTTTTGACAACTAAGTGTTAGAAATGTTTAAAAAGTTCGGTCAGTCGCAGCTATGCAACATTCCGAATTTCACCACGACATCATCAATCATGGACAAACACCATGGTGAGAACAAACATATTCACAGTTATTTTAAATGATAACCAACAACCAAAGAGCTGTGGTGTAGTTAGTTCACTTGATGAACGACCGAACGAACACATGAATAAAAAATCTGAATGTGTAATCCCCTCTCACACTGCACTATTAGAGATTACATTTAACAATTTTTATCGAAAAAAGTAAAAAATGCCTTTTAAAAATAATCCAGCCGAATAGCAAATAAGGAAAGATAGAGAGTTGTGAGTATTTTTGCTGCCAGATGAAATGTTTTGAAAATAAAATAGGCAAATTTTGCATAAATAATCGTCAAAATCGTCGGAAAAATGGTCATTGCAAAATAACAATAACTTTTGTTAGTATGTATGTATGTATTAGAAAATTTTAAGCTATTTTCCGTTTGTTTTAATTGAAACAAAAAGAAAAATTATAAAAAATTGTCTCAAAAAATCTCTAAAAATAAAACCGATATTCTCACTCCAATTGACAATAAATGCAAGTTTATGTTTAGTTTGTAGAACACGAGCGCCCTACTCGTCCGTTCAAATTACATTTAAAACAAATTTCGAAATTTAGTTTTTGTTTTAAATGTAAGTTGAACGGACGAGTAAGGTGCTCATGTTCTATAAACCACACATTAATCTCTTTTTAAAATACCAACTACAAATAACGGCGACAACCGTTTTTCAGATACATGTGATAAATTCAGTTTTTTAAAAATCCAAAATGTAAAAATTTATTCAAAAAAACATTTTAGTAGTTCATATAAGTTACAGATGACTTTGATAGTCTTGGTATTGTTCATTAATCATTTATAAAAAAGTACGAAAATTGGGTGCCACACGAACTGAGAGACATCGTACACCGATTTTACTTATCTGAATCTGTTTCAGTGCTTAACAAAATGATCAAAAATGGATCTACGACCAGAATTTCAAGCGTAAACTATTATGTATATTTGTGTTATGAGCTGTTTACACTAGACAGATACTGTCAACTATATAATAGAAAGTATAAAAAAAATTACACAAAAATACGAAACAATTCTAAAAACCTTTGTAAATAAGTACAAAATTTGTCTTTTGAAAAATCATCATATTTAGAGAAAAAATCTTCTAATCGTCAATAGGCCATTTGTTGACACCAAAATCGTCAAAATGACGATAAATCGTCAAATCTGGCAGCCGTGGCTATAGCAAGAAAATTTTTTTTGTGCTGATAAAAAAAATTTGATTTGATTTTAACTTTTTTGGTGATGGAGTGTATTGATAACTTAAATGTTTGTACCTAATTTGGAAACTTTGGCTCTTGCCAAATATACAGAACAAATTAATAAAAATACAACAACAACAAGGGATTTTTGGAAAGAATTAAAGGAAGTCGTGGTTTTTTGTTCATATCTCAACAATTTTTGGACCGATCGGGATGAATTTCAATAGCAAAATTATAATAAGAATACCTGACATAAAGATACCCCAACCCATCATATCTGGGGGCTTAGGAAAACCCATTTCAACAGACGGACAGCCGACCCAGTTTATATATACTTTATAGGGTGTAGAATCAATATTGTAGAAATTACAAACGGAATGTCAAAGTTATATATTACCTTTTACCTTCGGTGAAGTGTATAAAAAAAACTTGTTAACTTAAAAATCGTTTTTCTCCAAAACTCATGTTTTGCCCATAGGTCCCTTGTAACTGAAACTGTCACATATATTACTCCTATTGGCTAAACAATTTTATTTGAATATTATCTTTAGCTTTTCTAAAATCTATGGTTGAAGTTTCCTGATGATCTGGCCTAAGCAACCAGTGAAATGCGCATAGGAATAGCTTATCCCACCAACAATAAATTTCAGTTTATCAATAGTAAGAATTGGGAATTTAGCACATTTAAACTAAATCTTAGTAAAAACGTTCGTTGTTTTTTATAAAGAGTGAAATAGGGCAATAAAAACAAATCTTTCCGGGGAATTTTTTTTCATAAACAGCGAGATATATGTAAATCATCTGAAAGGAAAGCTTTATTTGTTTAATTGAAATTGTCAAGGTAGTTAAGAACAGGGTTACCGTTGGAAATTTTGAAAAAGTCGCACAAAAAGTTGTTTTTAAAACAAAAAGTCGCACAAAAAAGTCGTTTTTTCAAATTTTAGTCTCACACTTTTTTAACATTTTAATTACCACCCGGGTTTTTTTTCTTTAGAAACTCTCTTAAATTTGCTTCAGTTAAAAAGAAATTTTTACTTACAAAACAAATTGTTTACGTTAAAAAACCGAAAAAAAATTTGTATGAAAAAAACTTTTTTATAAATAACCGAAAAAAAGTTGTATGGCGATGACTTGTTCTCATCGCTTATAGACATGCAGCAACAACCGGGTGGGTATTGGTAAACGATGTACATACAAATCTTTGGTAAACTGAACAAAACTAAGCAAAAAGGAATTAACAATTTAAACGATATAAATAGATGAGAAATAAATCGTTAAAAATGTGTTTAAATACACTTATGTGTATTAATTTTACATTTGATTGATTTATAATAATGTTTTTTTTTAAACTTTTTTTTGTATTTTCGCACAAGTTCACCACTTGGCACCCAGCCTTCTATTTCAGTATCTAGAAAACTTAGAGTTGATAGAATGGACTCACAAGTTTCTACTTTTAACCTGTTGTTTAAGTTATTTTTTTATTAATTCTAATTTTGAAAAAAAAATTGTCAGCACACGCACTGTTGTGCGGAAGAGTTAATACATGCGCTACTTATTTGTCTAAATTAAGTTACCATTGTTAATTAAAAGCAATTTTAAAGCTTCCTACTGTATACCAAAACTGGTTAGCATTTTGTAATTTTTTTTTTTTGTAATTGTATGATTTATCATTCGATTTACTTTCTAACAACTCCAATTCGTTAATAAAAGCGTGTGTCATTTATAACATTTTTAAATAAAGATATGAGATCAATAGCGGTAAAAAAGTTGTCTTAAAACGCTTTAAATAATAATGCCGATCAACCCAGATTGGCATGGAAATTCAATGAACACGATACAAAACAAGTCATATACAATACGGTTCAGTAGTTGAAATTGTCTGGATACAAAATAATCACCTGATCAATCGAATGAGGTTACATATCCAGGGGAATGTTTAAAACAAAATTGATATGTTTAAGGGAAAATATGTGAAATTACGCATTTAAAAAAAAAGTAATTCACTTACAAAAAGGGGCAAAAGTCGCAAATAGTTGGAAAAGTTGCAAAATAAGACGATTTTGAAAAAGTCGCACAAAAAGTGTCAGGGCGTCAAAAAGGTTGCAAATTGCAACTAAAGTCGCACAACGGTAACGCTGGTTAAGAAGTTCCATACATGCACAGCTAAGCAGAATCAAAATTTGTAAGAAATAAACTTCCAATTATTAGCGGTTGGAATTGATTTACTTGAGAATATTAGAACTTAAGCTTTGGCGATGAATTCCTTAATCAACATTGTGGGGTCCCAAAGTAGGACGGAAACCTTAGACACGTAACATTTTTTAATGCTCGCATTGTTTTTTTTTTATTAAAGGAGGCCCTAACTAAATCTTTAATAAAACATGTAATTTTTTTAAATGAAACGAAATAAGTGCTATCTTTGCGATTTTCTAAAATATCGGACACAATTTAAGCCGATACATTTCTTGAGTTAAATTAAACCATTTTGAAATTTTCTTATTTTAAAAGAATTTTCGAAAGATTTTTCATAATAATCTTTTTATCAATTAAGTACAACTTTTATTTTTGTAAAAGTGGCTTTTTATTTTTTGTTCGAAAATACATTGACACTTCTTTTTTACCCCATGGTGTTTGTAACACTAATAAACAGGGCTGTCAGACTTGGGGACAGGGATGTTAGATGTGACGATTTTACGTAATTTTGACGATTTTTTTCGATGAATTTACCAAAATGACGATTGACGATTTTTGATGTAGAGTCACTAATGTTTTGACGATTTAATCCCGTCAATAAATTTACTTTAAACTTTAACCTGGCATATAACACTTTAATCTGGCAAGCAGGTTTGTTAGATGTGACAATTTTTCGTAATTTTGACGATTTTTTTGAAAAAATACAATAATATGACGATTGACGATTTTTTGACTAAAAATAATAGTGTTATGACGATTTTCTGGCATCGATAAAACACAAGTCCAAAACTTAAAAATCAATTTTTCGAAATACAAAAATTTTTGGAAATTAAACAAAAAAATTCCTCTCCTATCACAAACCAGGTGGATTTCATTATAAGCATTAGTAATTCAAATTCTACAATTATAGAAATGCCATCTGTACTGCAAAATATACACTAGAGCTCCGATTTGCGTCAGTCCTATCTGGTCCGCTTTTAAAAAATTGGTTAAATCCGCTTTGCGTTTTTATGACTTCGATTTGCGTCGCCACATACAAATGCATTTTTCGATGAAGTCATAATCACATGTGAAGAATTTTTCTATTTGTGTGTAAAAAGGCAAATCCCATTTAATTCTGTTGGTTAGTTATTCTTAGTAAAATTGAGTGCTAAGGCTCAGTTAGTCTTTACTTTCAGTTCTGTTACGAATCAGCTGATTTGTTTTTGTTATTAAAAAACCCTGTGAAATTGATTTGTTATTCTGTTCTGTTACGGTTCAATCAGTAATATTAAAAACTTGTTAAGTAATTTTAAGTGACAGCAACAGAAACTGTTAGGAAGTAAGAAGTTACTTTTAAATAAGAAGTTGTGTAGAAAAATGAGTGCAATGAGAAAAAAATGTATTAGTTTGGAACTAATATTGGACGTAATAAAACGTTCCAAGTCGGTTGATATAGACAGAATCCTTGGTTTTTAGCACCTTTAACAATAAAAACAATTTGCAATAGAGACAGCGCTAAAAGTTAATCATTTAAAAATAGCTCGAGTTAAAAGCAAATGAGATTTTATTTATTATTTAATATTTTTCTGAATATGGATAAATCAAATAAAAAATATTTTTGCTATGCATTTATGCAAATATATTTTTTCTTATGTTTTCTTTTTAAATGATAAATATATTCAGCTCACTTGCTGAAATAAATAGAATAAAACTTAACCATATCACTTTCTTCTTCATATGTAAATATAATTTCTTGCTAAAAATTTTTATTTTCGAACCAATCCATGCAATAAATTGTCTTTAATTTGTAAAATTTATATATTTGACGTTTTGTTGACGAATTTGTTCAATTTTCGTGATGATTTTGACGAATTTTGTTAAAACTTTTGACGATTTTTGAGGAAAAAAGTCTAACAACCCTGCTTGGGGATCTTATGCGAGCATAAAGGACAAAGAAAGTCATTTGGGGATTTTTTGGGATTTAAAAATAAAATTCGGGGATTTTTTGGGGATTTTACAGTTTTTTTAATATATTTTCGCTTCTTTTATTATTTACGCTTATTTTTCTTTGTTTCGTATATAAAGTATGAAAAGAGTAGCAAAACTTTTATCTTACTCTTATGCAGTGTAAATGGTCCTAGTTAAGATTACAATTTTTGTTAAGTGTGTAAAAGCTACTTTATAAACTTATGTTATTTTTCTTGAGTGGGTGTTTAAAAAAGAGAATTTAAAAGTATAATCTAAAACTCCCTGGAATTTTTCAATTCCCGGTAGTTAAAACAAACATTTCTCGCGAATTTAGTTTAAGGAAAATATTTAAAATGAATGCACACAGAAGTGTGCAAAGATTTATACACACCTGCCGCCAGAGACCTGCGCCGACAGATTTGATCGGCGGCGGCGGCTCGTATGAAAATTATCGGCGGCGGCTCAAAATCGGCTGTCAGCCGGCTTACACTTTGTTGTATTCAAAACAATATCAAAGATTTTTTTCATATTTATATACATATACAAATATGTACATATCATACTTGTTAACAATACTTGTACTGACTCATATTTTTCTGTAGAACCAAAACACTTTTTAATTTAATATTAAAGGCATATGAAAAAGAATTTTTAAATCAACCGTTTCATTGCCAAAAAGTAGACAAAATGGCACAATATTTTTTCAGCGGGTAGATATCAATATTTTCCAAAAAGTGAACAAATTAAAATTTTAAGTTAATACACCATTGTTCAACAAGTACGATATGTATATTTAAATAACTTAAAACCTGAAATATAAAATTGAAACTTTTGCAGTATTGGTTTATTTTCTATCACCATTTGGCCAAAATAATTCCACACCATTGATCCTCCTGCACTTTTCTTTATGAGCACAATTTTTGTTTTTTGTTTTACAATTTCTTTTGTTTCCAGAATTTTTTGAAATTTTAAAAAGTCACTTTCTGTTTCACTCAATTGAAAATCAAACACATTTGTGTCAGTATCAGATTCCGAATTTGATAATTCCCCACTAGTTTGCTGGAAGAAATCAGTAATTTTTTTATTTTCCATTATTTTCTTTTTCTCACTCACCACTTTTTTGCATTTATTATTATAAAAAGTAACTGTATTTGTAGAGTTGCCCTCCCTTTGAAAAAAATTACGTTTCACTTGGTAGAACTGCCAAGCTTTCCACTCTAAATTTGTTTAAACAAAATGTGTAATATACACACAATACTAAAAAAGCATTATCGAATCTACTATGTGCATACCATTTTTTAGTTCTGTGTGTGGGCATTATGAATTCAAGAGTTAAAAATTAAAAAAAATTACATTGATAAATTAAATATATGTATATATAAAATTAAATTAAAAAAAAATCAAAACGGCGGCTGATTTTAAGCCGACATAAGCCGAAAATTTTTCGGCGGCGGCGGCTATTCAAAATTTTCGGCGGCTCGGCTCAGCCGGCTTTCAGCCGCTCGGCGCAGGTCTCTGCCTGCCGCACAGAGGAATGTTCCTAGATCATAAAAATTGGCACCGACCATTTTATGAACTAAATTAAGAAAACAATTGATTTTCATCGAAATCGGCAGCGCCCACCTACCAAACAATCCATTAAGCTTTTTCTATTCAAGAAAAAGTCTTTAAAAGCACCAACGGCAGTATTGGACTGCATCAAAGCGAGTTATCCGAATTTGCTAAACGCACACGTTCTTAACGCAGTAATATTTTAGGACCCACGTTTCCGGCGCTTGCTTCCACCAAAAAAAAGGAAGAAGCAGTAGAACTGTTTAGAAAGTGGTTTTGTTGACATTTGCTTGATATTTATGTCGACCGTTTTGTTCTGTTTTAGGTCGACAGAAATCTCCCACAAGCGATGCAGAGTCCGCTACAAAGCGATGTATTTATTGACGAAAAGTCACAAACGAGCACGTCTTCATTGATTTGCCAGACCTTACGAAGCTTGGAAGTTGATTCGTCTTCAGATGCTGAAACTCCAAGCGCAGTGTCAAAAGTGCTTTTAAACACTTTCGGAGAAATTACCATTTACCGGGAAGGAAGAGTAGATATAGATGCCAATCTTTTAAAATAATGGGAAGAAAAAAAATATACGTTTCCATTTTTAAAACAGCTGGTGGATATTGGAACTGGAGCTGCATGAAGCTCCAGCAACTGAATGAAGTCAGTGTCGAGCGCTCATTCTCAGCCCTGAAACTGGTCCTTAGTGATGTTAGATGCAACCTCTCAGAGAATTAAGATCCCTAATGCTTGTTAAATTAAACAAAAATGTTAATAAATTAGACCAACTTTTTTGAGAACGCGTTGAATTCTTTTAGTGTGATTCTACTTAAGGCTTTCTACATTTAAATATAACACACTTACGTGTATGTTGGGTTGAAAACAGTGCCGGTTCACACACGTCAAGTTTGACTCGTCAAGTCTTGAGTTTTTAGGAGAGATGGGAAAAGAAATGTCCTTCTCAAGACTTGACGAGTCAAACTTCACGTTTGTGAACCGGCACATACTGATATTGAAAGCCTGACAACAGATACATACATACATACATACATACATACATACATATGTATAGGAACATAATTTAAAAAAATTCATTTACATATGTAAATTTTAAACATCGAAATAGTTCGTTAAATCATGTTTCAGGACCTAACACCGAGTCTACAACTGACATGAAATGCTGTTAAAACATGATGTTAAGACTCCATGTTGAATTTTTAATATGTTAATGGTGGAGTATAGTACTCATGTTAATGTTAAGAAATTTCATTATTTTTTGATTGTCGTCGAAGCATATTCCAAACAATAGTGTGTGTGAAATGAAAAAAAGCAACAAAATGACTTCTGTCAAGCTTAAACGTCATTTTATGTTATAAAAGAGTTGTTAAAACACATGGCTTAACAGCCGTGTTAAAACATGAGAAAAACTCTAACATGATGAGTCTATACTTAACACTAACATCATGTTAGTGTTAATGTTAAGCATTTCATGTCTGTTGTAGACTACATGTAACATGCAGTCTACAACTGGCATTAAATGTTTAACATTAACACTAAAATCATGTTAGTGTTAGGTATAGACTCATCATGTTAGAGGGTTTCTCATGTTATAACACGGTTGTTAATGCAAATGTTTTAACAACGCTTTTATAACATCATGTTATAACAGCAAACCATGTCAGTTGTAGACGAGGAGTTAGGGCATACTCTTTAGATATTTGTGTTAAAAATATAGGTTTTGGACCGATATCTGGGTTATATGTGGACTGACTTTTTCCTGAGGCATGTTGAATTATTTTAGTGATATCACTGAGTTTTGATCTTGCACAGTGTAATTTTTTCATCCGTAAGGCACTGAAAAAGTCGATTTTTTGAAGTAGTAACCAAAAACAAACTTTTTTTATAATGGTTATTTTCAACCAAAATTATTAGTTGGTGCGTCAACCAATAGCCAGTCCGGTGCCTGTTCACCATACAGGCATACTGACTCCCGTAGTTCCAGAAAGGATATCTGGTCAGTCGTAGTCTCAAGAGTAATTTTTGAATTTATATTGTTACGAATTTGATTTAACTTAGTTATTAATAGTTTTAGTTATAAGTTATCTTGTAAATTATAATTTATGTGGTATTAGCTTAAATTGTTATTTGCTCAACTTAATTGCAGACTTTAAATTTAATTGTAGAATTTTTAATAATTCGAACAGAATGTTCTAGAATCACCTTGAAGGTACTCTACTGCTACTTTTGGTTGTGAACTATACATACGAATCGAAAAAAGTATTCGATTACGACTGCCAGAACTAGCCAGCTGGTTCCTTTAGTTGACTTGCAATAAAGTCCTTTTCTTTTACTATTGTGACTATTAAAAAACTATTTAGTTAAAAGTAACAAATCGAAAATGAAAAGTAGGACAGGACTTTCATAATGACTTTTTTGCTTGGGGAAATTGAAATGATTTGGAGTTTTTTAAGCGAATCAAACAGTTTAATTCGAAGAAATTGAAATATATTTTACAGTTTGTTCGTTTTCAGTTTAACTAACAATTGATTTTCAGGACATGGCAAATAATTCAAATTCAACAAAGGTTTTAGTAATTGAAATTTTTATAAATTTTATAATTTTTTTTAAATTTTAAATTTCAATATCCTGGTCCTTAAATTAAAAATTATTTATTGCTTTAGTTCATTTCATTGTACGTTTCTTAACCATCTGTTGCTGGTCTTGATAAACCAATAAAAAATGTTGCAAGAATTTATAAATTTTTCATATTAAATTTTGTTTTTTTTTGCGATCAAAAAAGTTTTCATATGAATATTTTTTTTTCTGAAATTGATAACATGTGTTTTAATTTAAGTCACCGGAAATTACTAAATATTAAGATGAAAAGACACACAGCTGTTGGCCTTTTTTAATAAAGCATTATTTTCTTTTTAAGAAAAATAATAATTTTTTTCTGATAAATTTAATACTTAGGCAATTCACAAAGTGTTCTATTGTGTCATATTGGTTGCAAATCGGGGTCCTATATTCACTAACTCCTTTTTATACCCTCCACCATAATTAGTTGTGAAGAGGGTATATTAAGTTTGTCATTCCGTGTGAAACTTTTTTATTATTCATCTTAGACCCCATAAAGTATATATATTCTGGGTCCTTGAGTGATTCTAAGTCAATTTAGCCATGTCCGTCTGTCTGTCCGTCTGTTGAAAACACGCTCACTTTCGAACAACTCAAAAGAAATGAACAAACTTGGTGCTAAATTGCTTGTAGGTATCCTAAGCAGTTTGGGATTGAAATTCAGCAAAATCGGTGCAGTAGGGGACCTGCGCTATGAATCAAAATGTGGAACAACCACCTAAAAAAAATGATAATTTTGTTACAAAAAATAACATAAATGGTGGAACAAGAGACGGAATGAGATAAGATTTTGCAAACATTTGTTTTATTCGACTGGAAATCACGCTGTAAAATTTCGTGAAGATCCGTCCATAATTTACCCTAGGCCCCATATAAACACTACTCCCGGAAAACAGTTAAAACCGATAAAAATAATGCTATCATAACAAAATTTGGTACGTCACAGTTTTTTAGGACTAGAAATAACACTGTAAAATTTCGTGAAGATCGGTCCATAATTTACCTTAGGCCCAATATAAACCCTACTACCGGGAAACAGTTTAGTACGCCTAAAACCGTAAAAAATAATGCTATCATAACAAAATTTGAATGGAAACTGTTACTCAAGCTAGTTTAAATTGCTAAATAATTTAATATAGATCTAAACCTCAAACCAACCAATTTTAATGCTGATGTCTGTTTTTATAAAGGTAAATTAATAATGAATAGACATCATATAGATATCCCTCCTCAAATATTCGAACAGTCGGTGGAGGGTATTAAAGATTCGGCACAGCCGAATATAGCACTCTAACTTGTTACAAATGCAATTGTTCAGGAGAGGAAAAGAAGTTGTTGATATGCGAAGAAGATTTTTTTAAGCATTTGTGCTGATGTTTGTAAAACCTTAAAATATCCTAGACCCACCCTTGGTATACCGATTGGCTCAGAATTACTGCTTAGGATAACTAGAAGCAATTTGACACCAAGTTTGTTTAGAATGCGAGTTAGATACCACCCGGCTGAAAGATTTCAATTGACAGCTCGATATGTCGGTTTGTTTTATTGAAACTGTATTTTAAATAGAACTTCCATGTTTAAAAAACGCTTGCCGCTTTTTTTTAAGTAGCTCAGTTAGAACTCCTTGTGGTTCTCGAGTTATGACAAACAAAAGAGCCTAAAACGTGACAAATGCCCCTATACGATACTTACTAACTTCAAATTTATTTTTAAATTATTTATTGAGGTACCATGCCCAAACTAATGATGCAGAAGTTCTTCTTTTTGGGTCTACCTTCATAAGCAATTATCAGAATTCAGTCCCGAATCAATCACCTGAAAAATGTTGTACTGTGTTAGACAACCAACCAATATCCTGAGTGAACGAGAATCTACAGGAGGGAACCTTTTGGTAGGTACTCATTGAATTTTCGTTAAAATTGTACAAAGAAACATCGAATTAAACATGCAAAGGGCTTGGTGAATGAAAATCTGTAAGAGAGATCTTTTTCGTTATTGAACGGGTACTTTTTTTAAGTTCAAGTAATGCTGAAGCAAGAAATATGAAATTCAACATGCAGAGTCCAGAACGACTGAGAAACTATAAGAGGAGATTTGTTGGTACTTTTTTGTTTGTTTTTCAATTGGTAGTACTTTCTGATTTTTTTTATGTTATTGGACTTACAATTTAAATTAATCATTTACGGACTTGAGTAAAAGATAACATATGTATGGACCGGAGGTTGGTCGATCGATCCACTAAGATGGCCAAATCGATCCACTAAGATGGAAAAAATCCAATTGTTGAAACATTGCTGGTAGGTTCACTTGAAGGCAAACAAATCTCATATTGGTGAATATATCTAAATAATATTCGGCACGAAGGACATTTACATGAATCTTAACCTTATAGCATAATTTTGTTCTGGCGGATCCATGACTGCCCGTGGGTTCCACATAGGGTACACTTTCAAAAATTTGTTTTGAAATTCTATGGTGTAGGGTATCCTATGATCGGGCTTGGCCGAGTACACTTTCTCACAAGAGAAAAATCTGTCACGCACGGTATGTCACGAACGATATTAAATTGTATTCAATATTAAATCATCAATAGGCATTTTTTTTAAATTACGGATTATAAAAAAAAATATTTGGTTTAGTGTTAGAAATTAAAAAAGAACACCTCCCACAATTCTCAGATTTTTGTTTTTCTCGATATTTTGGACAACAAGTTTCCGAATGTAAATTTATTATTTTTTTTAAAGTACCATCTACTACTATTTTAGAAAAATCTCTACCTGAAGCCGTACAAATGTCACATGTCGGCAACATTAATTTTGAACTTCACGGAGTCTTAAATAGTGAGTACATACAATTAATCTACACAGAAAGAAAAACACTCGGGATAAATATAGATTTTTATAATTACTTTAAGTACGAGTCGTACCCAAAAATTCAAATATGAATAACACTAACACGTTCTCAAAACAATCCTAAATGAGATTACTTTAGAAAATCAATCGCGGAATTTCTTGAAAGAAGTATAAAATTCCTAAATCAAGTAAAAAACGATTTAACTTTTCGTTGTGTTTAACCCTCCGTCTTACGCATGTTTTAATTCTCTATACACATTGAAAAAAGGCCTGCCCAGCCATACTCATGTGTACCACGAAGGGTTAAAAAGTAAATTTGAACTGTAGGTTCTCATTAAGTTTATATTTTTTGTTAATTATTTCTAAAGTAAAAACCATATCGGGCATGATGTTGGTGTTTTATCATTCTGTAAGGTGTAATACGAGTAAGTAAATCAATCATAATAATTTTTCTTTCTAATTCTGGATAAAATCAACTTTATAATACCTGAATCAAGCGAATTTTGATATTGATTCAATCATAGTTTTGCTTTAATCAATCTAATTTTCGAAAATATGAAATGAATATGGTTAATTTAAGTATTTTGCGATTGAAAATCCGTACTTGAATCAATCTTTCTGTACTTGACTCAAGAAAATCCGTACTCAGCGTACTATTAATACCGCTTCAGATGATTTCAGTACGGATGGATTGATTTTTCTTTTGAGTGTACTAACGCTCTCATACTGTAAATGTACACACACAGATGGCAATTAATTTTACTGACGTATGGGACCTCGCGTTAGCCCGTTAATTAGGAGCTGGAGGTATCCAAGCATCACCTCAAATGTATATTAACAGCACACAGGGGACCTATCAGCAGTTTAAATTTTGCTTAAGTTAAAAGATAAAAAAATCCCAATAGCGGCCCTTACAGTTGATATAAATAAGGACTCCCTAAAAGTAATGAAAAATGTCGCTAAAAATCTACAGGTTGCCTTTTAAAAATGTTAAACGTTAATGTTAAAATGTGATATGCCTCTCTGGACTATTATAGAAAGTCAATTCTTGTAATTCCAAAATTTCCTTTTATAAAGGGTCCGCCAAATATCTTTTTTTTTTTGATCGGTCCAATTTTTAAGCACATTTTCGATTGTGTGCAGCTGTATTTCACCAATAGCTTCACGAATATTGTCCTTTAAAGCGTCAATTGTCTCTGGCTTGTCGGCGTAACACTTATCTTTGACGGCACCCCACAAATAATAGTCCAACGGTGTCAAATCGCAGCTCCGAGGTGGCCAATCGACATCAGCTCTGCGGCTGAAAATGCGATCTTCAAAAACAGGGCGCAAAACATCGAGTGTAGCTTCGGCTGTGTGGCACGAAGCGCCGTCCTGTTGAAACCAAATGTTGCCAATATCCTCCTCTTCAATTTTTGTGAACAAAAATTCGTTTAACTATAACGGCCACTTCTTGCTCATTTTCGAAGAAAAATGGCCCAATTATGCCTCTGGACCAAAATCCGCACCAAACAGTGGCTCGTTTTGGGTGCATCGGCTTTTCAATGTATTCATGCGGGTTTTCTGTGCCCCAAATGCGACAATTTGATTTTTTTTTTGGCAAAATCGGCATCTTCTGTAAGTCGATCGCCAAATCAGACATGAGCTTAGTGTTGCCATTCACGAAATAAGCACTAGTTGAAAAAAACACGTTAGATGGCGGACCCGTTATTATTACATATTTTTAAATAACATTTTAATAAAGTTGAACAAACTTTACGAATATAAACATCATTTGAAATGGTTATTTTTTTGGAGAAATAATTACTGATGAATGCGCCGGAAGGTGAATGCAAAAATTATGTTCACACTTTTGGCCAGTGTGATATTTAATAAAGATAGAGACATAAACCATAAGACCCCGAACGTGAGCCAGACTGAGTAACGAATATGCGATTTAATATTTGCTACACATTTATTTATTTATGTATAAATATAAGCGTTTAAGTAAGTATCTCTCCAATGGAACTCGCACATGAATACGAGAATAAATACTCTTGAGAGCTCACGTAAATAATTCTGAGAATGTGGTCATATTTTTTCAATTATCGTTAAGTTATTTATCGCCTTGTGCTTTTCAAAATCCAAAAAAAAAGTTTATGGAGGGCGTATGAATTGAAATCAAAATATGTCCAAGTACAAAATGAATAGAGAAATCAGTATTAAATACTTTAAGCTGGAAAACGTGTGCATCTTAATCCAAGTCGCTAAATCATACAAAGAATACAAACAACTGAAACTGAAGGAATTGAAATACTTGCCAAGATCAAAAGTATTCTCACTTTGGGGGCGTTGCCAAGTTTAATACATTTATTACAAAAACAGCAAAAAACAAAACAAAAAGAAGTAAAAAATGTTTGTAAAAAGTGATGAAGAAACAGTGCACAGTGGGAATGAATTTTTAGATTATTTCAAAGGACTAGAGCTAAACTAAAAAAGCTATAAGCGATGCGAAATGCAATAATGTTTCTGCTATTAAAATGCTACACACACACACACTTACACGCACATATGTATGTAGGTGCCTCGAGTACCAAAAGTTTTTACTATTTGTTGTACCAATAATCAGGATTGTGGTTATTTTTGTTAAACTGTTCTATGGGTTTTAATCCAAATTTTCATATTTAATTAGGCTTAAGTTCATCAAATTTAATTTTCATTAAGTTATTTTTATGAAGAAAGGAATTTTACAACATGAAATTAATTAAAATTGTACTGATAATCATTCATTCTTGACTGACCTGAGGCTAGAACCCAGGCGTTTTTACGGACAGGTTACCCTTACGTGTTTCAATCGCAACCACTCGATCTCTTCAGTTTGGTTTGCCGTTTAACACTCGCATCCATCGACGACTGCTGGCATTTTTACTACTTTTCTTAAAGCACAAATTGAGAGCGTAAATTTTCAGTTCTTGACGTAATTTTTACAAATTTTAAGTGAAGAATTTTTTCTAGTAGATTAAAACATATGATTCAAAAGGTAAACAAACAAAAGCAAGCACACAAATTATAAAAAAAAATATAAAAAAAAGTACGAGTGTTATTTTCGGTTATGCCGAATCTTATACACTGCGTTTCACAACTATAGACGCAAAAAAAAATTGATTTCATAAAGTTAATATATTCAATTTAATAATCAAAAACACATGTGATTCAACAAGGATAGTTCATTTATTAGGTGTGATCCCGTACTCAACGTTGGGAACCCGCAAGATCCCAATTTTACCGAAAACTGTTTCCGTACTCAAAGTTTGGTAAAGTGAGAGAGCATTTAAGAGAAAAAATTTCTTCTTCTTGCTCAAAGTAGCCCATACTTTTTCTTTGGGCTGATTGGGAAAATTAATAAACAATCAGCTGTGTCAAAAACTAAACAATAAAAAACTACAAACAAGTATTAACAAAAGAATAAAAATAAGAAATATTAATAAAATAAACAATAGAAAATGTTATAATTTTACTTTTATACATGCTAATTTGCCATTTATGTATTTATTTGAACGTTTTCTTTTGGGGTGGAAACAGGGCTGCCAGAAATTTTCAGCAAAAAATCTTAATTTCACCAAAAAAATATCTTATTTTTTATAATAAAAATTATAAAAACAATTCATATTTTATTTAATACATAAAATAAACAAAAAAAAAAACATAACAAAAAATTTAATTTCTAATACTTAATTGTATTACTTAGTTTAAAAATTTTTAAATGGGTACAAAGAAGGTTTTTTTTTAATTGAACCTAACCTTCGTCTAGACAAAGCAAATCTTACTTCTGGCAGCGCTGGGTTGAAATTTGGTTTTTATTGTTCCCGTTCTTTTGTGCATTTTTGTCTAT
This sequence comes from Pollenia labialis, assembly GCA_949318255.1. Taxonomy (NCBI): domain Eukaryota; kingdom Metazoa; phylum Arthropoda; class Insecta; order Diptera; family Polleniidae; genus Pollenia; species Pollenia labialis. The sequence continues at coordinate 23,308,152 of OX439142.1, read as the reverse complement.
TAGTGAGAGAAATTTCAGTTTGCTCTCATTTTACCGAACTTTTTTACCGAAATTAACGGAACGGACCTATTGTTTGTCAGTTGCAAGGTATATTTACACAAGGTAAACTCGTTGCTACAACAAAAACAACAAGCCAAATTGTTTTTGTATTTTGAAACCAGACGTCAAAAAAAGCAACACTTTGCCTTCAAAATAAACACACATATTGAAAAAAAACAACAACTTTCTAACTGTGGTACACAGCTGACAAACATATGGGCCAACGAGTCTACCTTGTGTTGATGGTTTAGTAACTTTTTTGCATGTTGCTGTTTCATAACTATAAACGCGCCTTTTACAAATTAATTAAAATATCAATCATAAGCTTTAATAAAAAAAAATTTGTTCAAAAATTCTGTTTGTCATACTGTTTACCAAATTCTTTCGCAGTTCTTCATTGAATGACCGCCATTTCTCGATAACTGCTTCTTTGAGGTAAACTAATGTTTGATATGGGCGATTTTCTCGTAAACACGGCGAGCCAATAATCCCCAAATGTTCTCTATTGGGCTTCGGTCAGCAGAACACGCTGGCCAGTCCATACTTTTAATATTTTTAAACTGAAACCATTCTTGAGTATGTCTGCTTTTATGAACTGATGCGTTGTTTTGTTAGAAAAGCAGCTCTTTGTTGAAGTTACTCTCCAAAAATGGAACTAATTTCTCCTCTTAGATATCAACATAATTTTAAGAATTCATCCAGCAACTGGGAAAGGCCAAATCAAGCATCCCGTCACTGCAAAATGCTCCCCATACGTTAAAGGACCGCCACCGAATTTTTTTTTTAATATCGTGGTTCCTTTTGTAAATCCCTCGAATAACAACTAAAGCCATCTGGACCATTAGAGCCAGTTTACATGGAGGGTCATGTCGCTGCGACACTGCCTGCGTTCTCTTTTGGTGTCCCTTCTTAAATCTGCTTGCGTTTACATGAAGGGATTTTGTTGCAGCAACAAAGCGACTTTTTGACATTCAATTGACTAATTCTTCATACATAACATGACAAGAATACAAGAGAACGAAAGATGTAAAAAAGAAATGTCAAAATTGTCGCATCAATTCGCATTACGTGCGACACTTATTACCCCGTACTCTCCACCACAGCCCTCACCATAAAACTCGTGTCGCATGGGGCATGTCGCAGGGGCATGTCCCTTCATGTATACAGGCTCTAAAGGTTAAAATTTTTTCTCATCGGAAAAAATCCACAAAAAAAAAGTATAATTGTAAGTTTTATGATATTTAAAGTTTAGAAACTTAAATTTTTTCCAATTTGTTTGCAAGTTATTCTTTGTAAGCTCCAGACGAGCAATTTTGTGACGAGGAAGTAGCTTTGGCTTTTTCGTAAATCGTTGTCTGGTTATTATTTTCGGCTTTTTTAGAACTCTACTAATTGTTGATTTGGACACTTTCAAGCCGCAATGTTGAGCAATCTGCGAAAGACTTTTCATAGAATTGCTAGCAGCGTTAACACCTCTTCGTCGGTCCCTGTCTGATAACTTTTTTTTGACTACCTGTTTAATTTTTCTCGTATTCACTTTGATTTTTTGCAAAATTTCTAACAACTTTATCTGATCGCTTAATTTTTTGACCAAATTCCCCGGTTGCTTAAACCATTTTCTAAAAAAGCTAAAATTTTGCCTTTTCCAATTTCGGTGAGGTACCTACCACGTGGCATTTTACTCAAAAATTGAAAATTAAATAAATTTAGCAAAACTTCATTTAAATTATATCAAACAGTTAGGAATTTAGATAATTTAGTTTTTTAAGTTAATGATGATAGTTCTCTTAATATGAAGAGCAGCAGCCGTATTCTGTAATTCTCTTAGCTAAATCTCGATCGCTAAAATGCCTTCAAAATTGAAAATTTTAGCGATAAATTAAAAGCTAAAATTGCGGCGAATTTAATTTTTATGGTAATGCCAAATTTAGCAATGCACGTTACAGTATTGCATTCGTAGCCATAAATCGCTAAATCAACTTTTTAGATTTTTAGCGATAGAGATTTAGCTTTAGCGAATTACAGAATACGGCCACAGCACTCACCTGCCAATTACACGGTGCTACAGTGTAAAAAAACTTGGAAAACGACCTAGCGTGGGTTATTCGTCTTGTTGAGTACATAAAAAATTGTGTCAAAAAAATTCAGAAACACCCTCAAATTCAGAAGTTATTTTAAAAAAACCGTTTTCAGTGACGTTCGTCAACTTATCGACCTGTAACTCAGTCAGTTCTTGTCCGATTTTAATTTTTTTAACGGATTTGGAAAGAAAACTAATTACGCTTTAAAATGACGTGCATTTGTTATACATTTGTAAGTTATAACAATTGTTTTTGTTAAGAATCTCTACAAAAACAAACGAAAATTATAAACTTTTTTGATTTTAGGTGCTTTTCATTGCTTATTTTAATATGAAAGCTTATACAAATTTATATTAACGTATGAAGAAAATTTAGTTCTTAACAAAACATGGTTTTCATTTTTCAAATCGGATAAAAATTGTATAAGTTATTCAACTTTTCATTAACACCTGTTTTTAGTATTTTCTCCCGCCGCGCAAAACATATGAATAAAAAAAACAATTAACTATACAGGCAAATTTGTCAACTTAATAATTTGTTTGTTGTAATTTTATAGTTACGTTTTTGGTATTAACTTATGTGTGGTTTACAGAACACGAATTCAAAATTTTGTTTTTGTTTTCAATGTAAGTTGAACGGCCGAGTAAGGCGCTCGTGTTCTGTAAACCACATATTAATAAGTTATTGTTAATCTGTCTTTATTTAAAAAAAAAGAACTGGAAGATAATACAGATGAATAGGGTTTATTATGCCCTATTTTTTGAAACATTAAAAAAGCTTAGAATGTTTTTATATGCAATTTTTAGATATATATATATTTGGATAAATACATAAACTAATCGAATTTATTACCAACACAATGGCAAAGTTTAAATACTACCTTTTGGTGAAGGATATTGTTTTTATATATGAGTAAAAAAAGTGTTACTGACAAGTGAAGTGATATTAATATTTAAATTTTTTAAAACATGTAAGTTTGTAATTTTTGTAATCCTTTAACAAATTTTAAATTGTGTGTAATTTTTTTCTGCAGTGTGTGATAAGCGTAATAATTTTTGTTATGTTTGCGGTTTATTCGCTGACAAAAACATCGCTTTGATCTGAAGAAAAATAAAGCCTTGGTAAATGCCTTCAATACAGTTTTTAACTGCTCATACAGTTCTAGCAAATGTTATGAACCCGAAAGTATTTGTACAAGCTGTTCCAGTATGCTTAAGAAAACTAAGTCCAAAAAGATTATAAGCCAGCCATTACCATTATCTTTCCCAATGATTTAGCATCATAAAATATTCCATAAACCACAAGACTGTTATTTTTGCCAAACAAACATCACTGGTTATCAATATAAAAATCGTGATAGTATTCAGTATGCTAATGTGTTAACTGTTACTAAGCCAGTATTAAGTGCAATTAACAAAGTGATGATGAATCTGAAAACGAGGAATGTGATATGAAATATTTACCAAAATCGGCTGAGCCACATTTTGTGACAAATGCATATTTTTGCGATCTTGTGCGAGATTTAAAACTTTAGTAACTTTTGCAAATATAAGCCGATTTTAACAAATGATATCTCGTTTTTTTCTACACAAAATTATCTTTAAAATACAGTACAAATAAAAATTAAAATAACTCTTGTTGAATTTTAAAAATTAGGGAAAAAAATAAAAAAAATTAGATAATTTTGAGAAAAACTCACCTAATTTTTTGGAATATATTTTTTATGAATACATTTCATAAAAGCTTAATTCTTTGCCTTTCCAAAACAGTTTAAAATTTTAAAATCGATCAAAAAATTTGTGAGTTAGAGGTACTAAAGTGCTACGACCTACCATAAAACAGTTTTTTGAAAATAACTCAAAATTTTGAGGGTGTTTCAAAATGTTTGAAAACGGTTTTTATATGTCCTCACCTAGGCCTACAGCCCCCACTAGGTCGGGTTTCAAGTTCTGACAAAAAGTGTTTTTTTGTAGCAGTGTGTTATTTATTTTTCTTTTATTTGCCGTACAAATAAATTCATTCAGCTGACTCCCAACTGTTTCCAGCCGAAAACAACGATTTTTTTCGGTATATTGAGCAACACAAAATCGTTAACGGACAATTTATCGCTCTAATAAATTTTTAGTGACATTAAGTAACGGACAGTTTATCGATACATTGAGAAAATGGCCATTAGTGTTGTAAAATATGTGCTATTTAGACTACCCAGTTTATATTGGTTTTGGTACTTGATGCATTGCATTTTAGTAATTGAAGCACAGCCGTGAATGACGTTTTAAGTTACAAAATAATTGTTTTCAAGGAGCGCAAAAAAATGTTATTAACAGGAAAGATTATTAATATTTTCTTTTTTTTTTAGAATATTAAAAATAATGTCCCATATTCATGGTCAAAAATACAGTCGACTTTTTTTTAAATTATACTTTTATACAATGGATTTCACATGCATTTAAAGACGGTTTTTTTTCGTACTTATGTCAAGAATTCTTCTTGAAGTCCAAAGTACATTTTTTTTGTTTATTTTTCATTTTGTCTTTCTTTTTCTTGTTGACCTTTTTCAGCACAACTTGAAGGACAAATGTACACATAGAGCTCGTGCCTAAAGCTACGGTCACACTTATAAAATATTTGACCAAATAAGCGTAACCCCTACTTTTGTTAATAGTTAGTGAGATTTAAAATGGTCTTAATATCACAAAATAAACTAATTAAACTACTCAACATAGCGAAAAACTATTTTTTGTAAGACGTGGTTGTATAATCAAAATAAATATTGGAATTAAAGGAATGATTATTTAGTTTGCTTGTTGGTCCCGTTTTTTTCGTCAAATATTTGACAAGTGTGACCGTAGCTTTAGCTTTAACAATAATTAGAATTGTGGTTATTTTTTTGAACTATTTATGGTTTTTAATCCAAATTTTTAATATTTTTAATCAGACTTAAGTTCATCAAATTTAATTTTCATTAAATTATTTTTATGAAGAAAGGAATTTTAAAGCTAAGGCACGAGCTCTATGTGTACATTTGTCCTTCAAGTTGTGCTGAAAAAGGTTAACAAGAAAAAGAAAGACAAAATGAAAAAAAAAACAAAAAAAAAATGTACTTTGGACTTCAAGAAGAATTCTTGACATAAGTACGAAAAAACAGAAGTTAGGAAAAACATGTAAAATCGATTAAAAAAAATGGATAATCATTCAAAAAAGCAAATTTCGATCTACCAAAGGTTAAAAATACAATTTGGTTTAAGGATTGATATTTGACTATTGACGTCAGCAGTCGTCGATGGCTGCGAGTGTAAGACGGCAAATCCATCTGAGGAGATCGAGTGGTTGCGATCGAAACATGTCATGGTAACCAGCCGCCTGGGTTCGAATCTCAGGTCAGTCAAGAATGAATGATTATCAATAACAATTTTAATTAATTTTCATGTTGTAAAATTCCTTTCTTCATAAAAATAATTTAATGAAAATTAAATTTGATGAACTTAAGCCTGATTAAAAATATTAAAAATTTGGATTAAAAATTTTAAATTGATTTAATATAATTATAAAAAGAAAGGTCAAGTAATACTAAATAACATTTAAGAAATTTAAAATATAAATTACATGCAAATTTACAGTTTATAAGTGTTTTTTAGTGGAAAAACGTTACATATCCACAATCGCGATTCTCCACTACGCAAGCGGTTCTTCCACTACGCAAGCGGCGTTTAAAACGCTCTTTTACGTTTCAAATCATTTACTTTGTATCATTTTGTAAGTAACTTACAACGTTCTTCCACTAGTTGCCTCTTTGTATGTCATTTTGAAGGTGTTAGGGTGCATAATTTTGGATGATTTGAGGCTTAAACAGTGTAAGAGAGTAATGTTAACGGTTATCTGCAAAAAAAACAGCTTCTCTTAGACTTGTTTAGTGTGTACATGACTTCTAATTTTGTTTCTTGTTAAATAACATACAAAAATACATGAGTACTTACCCAGTAAAAAATGTGCTCCAAAAGGAGCAGGTTTTACGTATGAATTCATACCTCAAATCGCTTCAAACCTGCTGATAAGATGCCTGATTTTTGTATGGAGTGTTCCCGGTTTGGAGGACTATTTACTGGTGACAATCAGCGCTTTTTTTTAACATGCAAACAAAGCACTCCTTAAGCGCTTTTTTTAAGGGATAACTATATTTCCATATTCATTGATGTTTTGCTTTAAAATGCTTAAATGCATTGTTTCAATAATTTTCGTAAACCATTATATATTTTTATTTTTTTTTTGCTTTAAAACCTCATCGTTGTCAGCACTAAAATAGCAGCTTTTTCCTATATTTTATTCTTTATCTTTTACTGCTATATAAAAGCTCTCTTATTGAAGCGCTCGATTATGCGCTTTTTCTCTTAAGTGCTTCAAAAAACCCAAATTTTTTTTACTGGGTAATTTTTGATATTCGGTACCCTGAATAATATGCAGTAAGAAGTATTCATATGTTTATTAGGTTTACATCTCTAAAATTTTAATGAAATGTTATTTATAATTAATTTAATTTACTTTTCAAAAATACCTATTAGAAAACAAGTTTTAAGTTTATGCTAGACTTTGAATCCAGTTTTTGTTCTTTAAAATGTTTTTTTTTTTTTACAAATTTTAGACTTTTTGTTTTCAAATTGTATGTTTTTTGCTTGTTTACTAAATTGTATCATATGTTTTTGTTTTCTACCGGATTTTACAGTCAAAAATTTGTTCAGTTAAAATTTGCAGGCTCTTTGCTGACAACTGTCACTTAACTCTCTCAGCAGATGCTCTCTTTTGCAAATTTATGTGTACGCGAACGCATTTCAGTAAAATCCAGTACAAATTAGTAAATTTTTTTTGCTAATTTTGGGGTAAACGAATGCAGCTAATGTGAACCTAATGAATCGCTTAATTATGCAGCAATTGGAGTGCATAATCCGCCCGAATTATACACTAGCCCCTTGTTAAGCAGCTTCTGTTGGGTACCAACAAGATCATCCCTCCGACCGAACTTTTCCACAAGTGTTGAAAAATCCGCTTTTTAGGTTTTTCAGGATTCTTCTACACAAGACTTTATGTGGTTAACCACAACCACCACGTGATCCCAAAAAGTATATTTTCAAAAGAAAAGCGAAACTTTCGCAAAAACAATCTTCCTGAAAGACAGAAAGCCTTTGCAGCAAGAAGTATACTAACCGAGGCCTTATTCAGTCCAGTGCCTGCTCACCAAGGGCTACGTGGTTCCAGATAGGTTAGCTGCGATTATAGGAGGTCGTAAAGCATTGGCTAAAAAAGTTGAAATATCCTTAAGATGATGCGACTTTTACATTTAATGAATAAGAAATAAATGCAACAGTTTTTTGTCCAATGACAAATTAAGAAGTGGAAGAAATGGCAGTTTTTCTACTTTGACGACAGTTTTTTAAACGCTGTTTTACAATTTTTTACTATCATACTATACTGGGGGCTAATTCTGGCAGTCGTGATCGAATACTTTTTCGATTCGAAAGCAATTTTTTTACTAATTCCTTCAATCGACACTGAAAGAATTGAAATTATTTGTTCAGTGTTGCAAAGCATTTATTTGAGTTTTCACAACACTGAAACAAAATTTCGATTCGTTCAGTATTTACTGAAAGAATAAGATATAAAATTACTTTCGTTTCGAAAAAGTAATCGATCACGAATGCCAGAATCAGCCCCCATTAAATCTGGGGTCTTTGAAAAATCCATTTCAACGGACACACAGACAGACGGACATCGTAAAATCCACTTTATGGGGTCTAAAATCAATATTGTAGAAATTACAAACGGAATGACAAACTTATATTTACGCCTTTACCTTCGGTGAAGGGTAAACGAAGCAAATTAAAATTAAAAAAAACAAAAAAAAAAAAAAAGAATCCAGAGCCATAGTGCAATAAAGTTCAATTCCAGCTATGGAGGTAATAATTATGTTTCACGTTGTTATCCTAATTTACGTCGAAAACGCGCAAACTTGAAAACAATTTTTACTTAAAAGACTTTAAGTTGGAAGATTCACAACCAACTGATCATGATCATCATCGTCTTCATCGTTTGCGGCTCGTCCGCCAACAATATTAAGTTGGTCAGCAATAAATTGCTTGTTACTCTTTGACTGCCACCTCCAGTTGAAATCCAAACATACACACTGGACTTTTTGAATGCATTTTTGCGTGTACGAAATGCCGCCAGCACTAATAACGAGGGCACGCCATTAAAAAACAAAACAGACATTCAGAATCACTTCTGTCCAATGTTTGTGCCATGTTATTGCATTATGTTGTCCCGACTTGTCTGTTGTGTTGTGTTAATCCCAGCCCAACTAGCCAACGAATAAGGCTTAACTTAACCGCCAACCTTCTTCAATGCCTGGTCATAAATTCATCCAATTCCGTTAATGTTTTTTTTTGTGTGAAGAGTAAAAAAAAAAAAGATTTTGAAAATTGATTTCTCACCTTCGTTCACGTTTACATTTCGTTTGCAGTCGATAATGATGCTGTTTCGTTTTTAGAGGAGTTGTACACGTTAAAAAAATTCTCAACGAAAATAAACTAAAATTAAATATTTATAGTGAAAAAAATTAATTAAATAAATTTGGCAGCTTTTCGTACTGTTTAGGCAGGTATTTTGTTTTTGACCTGCAATAAATAAAATAAAACTTAAATATAAAAACAAAAACAAAAACAAAAAAATAGTTAAAAAAATATTTATTGCCTCTTATTTTTCCTCATTTTATTAATTATGCAGTTTTTTAAATGAAATAAACAAAAAACCGAAGAACTTTTCGTTAGTTAAAAAACAACTTGATAAAACGTAGCTACGATCGTAATGCTGAATAATTGAAACAAAACGGAACGCGGAATATCAAAGTTGCCAATTCGAATCAAAACATAATTTTATCTTCATCAATTATGCGAGTTAGAGCCCTTCTGCAATTGACCAACGATTGTATATCGATTCCTTATCGAAAAAAATAGCTTAAGCGATATCATTTTAAAATTTCGTTTTTTTTTCAATAAATAAATTCATTGGGAACACTTGCATCATCTCCGAAAATGTCATGTTCACATAAGCTACCGTTACAGGCCGTCTATATTAGACATAGCTATGTTAAAACAACAAACAATTTCTTGTGCACACATGAACTTGGATAGTGAAGACTGCTGTTGTCGGTGTTTTGTTCTTGTTTAAACAGCGTTGTTAAAACAATTGTTTGCACAACTATGTCTAACATCACTGCAGTATTGCCATATAAATAAACGCCATATTGATTTTTATTGTTGCTTTTCATAGGGTTTTTCTTGCCGTTTTCTCCGCATAGAAGAACATAATCAATTGTACGTCGCTAATTCTGCCATCGTTTTGTTCTTGAGCAAACATAACAATGGAAAGTCTGGAGTCTGGGGTGCTCAAAAATGTTTTGCATATGTATTGCAAGAGAATTTCAAAGTACAGAGATACGCAAAACTAAGCGCACAAATTTTATTTAAATTAAATAGAAAGAAATTGTTTTGGCTGTAAAACATTTATAATAATACAGTCAAAACTAAATTTTCTATTTGGGTGTTCCTCTGGTTATGCACTCGACATTTGTACGCGTTTTATTGTGTTTGAATATTAAAAAAATAGAAGTGGATTGGAATTTTAGAATGAATTCTAATTTCGTTACATTGTTTGTGATGAGTTCTTTCTAAAAAGTATATATAATGGTAAATTGAGCACTGGGTACCCAAATGCCATGCAATCAAAGTTGACTTACTCACGTGACAAAAATAGAAGTGCCTTTTAGGACCGTAAGAAAAAGTGCGAAAGTAAGTGAATTGTAGGAGGTTTTTATTTCGGAAAAAATGTTTTTATAAAGGTTAGTAATGGGCCTTTATAATCATGTTTTGTTCAAAAGCAACTATGCATGCGTTGGCGAAGAAAAAAATAAATTGTAAATTACGCACGTGACATTACGCACGTGACACTTTTTACCTTCATACATATTTTAGTAATTTTACATATATTTTCAGAAGTTTTTAATTATATTACTAATCTTACACACTGTATTTTAATTAAGATCAACACAGCATCCGTACATGTGCAACTAAATTAATGAGTGTAAAAAACAAAGGGGTGGTGAGGCTTCTAAACAATTGTTTGCTTGAATGAGTATCACTGGCTTAAACCCTTCTCCTGTAAAATTTGGTTTTTGATGTCTAATCTTTTTTTTTTGCGGTAATGGCTCGATATAATAAAGAATCTTCTAGTCCAGAATTCGTTTAAATTTAATATAAAAAATATTTTATCCGAATCAACATCACTTTTATTTTTTTGCATATTATTGTCTTTTAACGAAAACTTTTGAAATTTTACAAAAAATACAATATTTTTTTCCGTGTAAGAATGAGTTATACATGAAATTTTGACTTAAAAAGATGTTGTTTTTATAATTAATTAATACTTACTTCGTTTATATCTTTGTTTGGTAATACAGTTTTTTTTTACCTTTCTTTAAAGACTGGCATTAAAACGTGATTGCCTCCTTTTTTAGTTTTGGCTCTTAATCGTGTTACTGTATGAACATTTAAGAATTTCAGAATATTCAAAGATTTGAATAATCAATTCAATATTTTATTTAATTAATTATTTATTAAAAATTATATTCTAAGGCCCGTTTTCACAACTTACCGATAGCAAAAAGTAGATTTTAAACGGCCTTATAAAAAGTCTTCCCTTATTAAAACTTTACTTTAGCCTAAAGTAAGCGATAAAGTAAACTAAGGTTTACTGGTAGGTTAAAGTAAAGTTGTAATAATGGAACACTTTGTAACGGCCGATAAAATCATTCCTTAAGCTATCGGTATGTTGTGAAAACGGGCCAAATATAAATTAGTTTTCCGAGAAAATATAAATCTTCGTCGTAGACCTTCAGCATTTTGTATCGAAACTGATTAAAGATGGAAATCGAAAACGCAACGCCGTCACTGATAGTCTAGCTCGCCACTTACTAGCCCAACGAGGGCAACCAATTAATTCAGTTGTAAAATTGGGCATAAAAACTCTTTTGGAAATGTGCAAGGAGAAAAGCGTAACTTTAATGCGCTTACAGCTCGCAAAATATGAAAGTTCATATTTCTTGACATCGAATTATAAACAGGGACCCCAGGGTGCGGATCTAGTAGGTCTATGAGGTTCCTCATTTAAACCTTAATTTGAATACTCCTTTGCTTTCTATAATTTAAATATCATGACTAGGGTGTGGAACTTTATGCATCTATTATAGGAAAGTATGCGCATAAGACTTGCTTAAACAAATTTAAATTTATTATTAATGAAAATTTGTCAATGAACTTTATTCATTGATTTTATGAAAAATAATATTTTCATTCTATGCACAGCAAATTATTATTTCTCTAACGAGATACTTTTAACAACAACAAAATTGAGTCAATAAAAGTTTCTGTGAAGAATTTGTCTTCAGAAATTCAGTCCTGTCTTGAGGAATTTTATGCATTGCATTTCCTCTTTCAGAACCAATTGAAGATTACGTGTGTAACACTTTATAAATTGGCACACCAATTTAACGATTTTTGTCAAAAGCCTAGTACTCTGTTCAAATTTGTGAAAAATGTTTAGCAACATTGATTATTTCACACGAAAATTTTCACATGTATCAATGTTACCTATCATGCGTGTTTGTACAAATTGCCGTTTTTATTCCTGCAAAGTATGCCACATTGTTTTACGTATGTAAACAAACCCCAGTTTCTCAATAATATGAAATGGGAATTTAGCACATTTAAAAGAAACCTTGTTAATTAATGCGAAGGCAGGCTTTCCAGGGGTCACAATGTGTGTGGATGGCACACATATAAAAATTATAAAACCATCCGAAGAGGAGTTCCTTTATTATAATAGAAAAGGACTCTTTTAGTATCAATGCCATGGTGGTTAGTAACTCTTTTAAGTATTAGTGTTCGTAAATATAATAAAGGGTCCGCCAAATAACTTTTTATTTTTTTTGAAAATGCTATAAAAAAAACTACTGAGTATTTTCTCAAATCGATCGGTCCAATTTTTAAGCACATTTTCGATTGTGTGCAGCTGTATTTCACCAATAGCTTCACGAATATTGTCCTTTAAAGCGTCAATTGTCTCTGGCTTGTCGGCGTAACACTTATCTTTGACGGCACCCCACAAATAATAGTCCAACGGTGAAAAATCGCAGCTCCGAAGTGGCTAAACGACATCATCTCTGCGGCTGATAATGCGATCTTCAAAAACAGGGCGCAAAACATCGAGTGTAGCTTCGGCTGTGTGGCACGAAGCGCCGTCCTGTTGAAACCAAATTTTGCCAATATCTTCAATTTTTGTGAACAAAAATTCGTTCAACATGGCCCGATAACGATCGCCATTGACTGTAATGGCCCAATTATGGCTCTGGACCAAAATTCGCACCAAATAGTGACTCGTTTTGGGTGCAACGGCTTTCAATGTTTTCTGTGCCTCAAATGCGACAATTTTGCTTGCTTACATACCCGCCAAGATCAAAATGAGATTCATCTGAAAAGATGATTTTTTTTGGCAAAACCGGCATCTTCTGTAAGTCGATCGCAGGCCCACTTAGCGAAGCGAAAACGCATTGGATGGTCAGTTGGCTTCAACTCCTGAACCAATTGGACTTTGTATGGCATCATAAAAAGGTCTTTATGCTAAATTCGTCTCAATGATGTCTCCGAAATGTTCAATTGTTGGGAACGACGGTGAATTGATGTTGATGGCGCTTCACGCACACTTTCTGCCCCAGCAAGCAGCAATATTCTCGGGTGTACGCACTGGTTTTGGCTTTTCACGCTTTGGTTTATCGATGAGGATGCCAGTTTCTTTCACTTTTTTCACAAGATAACGAACATACGTAGCTGACATTACAATGATTTTCAAAGTAATGTCGCGATATTTCCCAGCGTTGTTCAAGCGTATACACAACCATATTCGTTCAGCGGAAGGATAAAACTTATTATCTGTCAAATCAGACATGGGCTAAGTGTTACCATTCACGAAAAAGGCACAAGTTGAAAAAAACGTTAGATGGCGGACTCGTTATATTTTATTTAGGTGTGCGATAACAAAATGCGCAAAAGAAGCATTGACGCAAGATAACGTGGATCGAACCACGATGCTCATATATGGAGTTTAAGTAAACCGATAAGAGGGAAGAAAGAAACACCTGGCTGTTGGGTATTTATTCGCATAACACTGATTAAATATAAGGTAGTAATAATATTTTTCATAGGTGATGCGGGATACCCCCTGGAACCCTGGCTAACGACTCCATATAGATCTACAAGTGTAAAGTTGTTTGTGCTCTCCACAACATTTGTATATATTACCGCGTTGCAGATTCTGATACGCTTGAACCCAAAGTTGAAAATTCTACCGAAGAGGGAGCAGACGAGAATAGAAATTCAGATTACACTTTCCGTAGCACGTAATATTCGAAGTAACATACTGTCCCCTTTCTAGGCACTTTAAACGATTACGCCAATGAAAACAAACAGTTTCATTAATAATAAATTCATGTTTTGTGTCTGTTTATTTAAATAAGAGTACATTAAAAAAAGAAAACTTAAAAAAACATTTTTATTAAAAAAAAAAATATCACATTTTTATTTACAATAAAATATACATACGTAGGCTGACAGGAAAGATTGGCTCATCATCATCTTCTAATCTGGATCTAAATCACTAGACGGATGCTCCAGTTTTAATATACGCAGCTTGATTTCTACCTTCTTTTTTAGAAATTCCTCTTTAATTTTATTGTGGCGCCGCTGTTCTTCTAACTGTTGTGCAGCAATGTCAGACTGCTTTTCTAAAGAGCGATTTATGCGCCGTAAATGCGTAGACATTTTGTAATACCTTTTCAAAATGGTTTCACTGAATTTCCTGACATCGTTGTGAAATTCTTTCTGGACAGTTATTTACTCTTTCAGCAAAGACGAAAAGTTTTCTTTTGTACTAAGCTGCTGACCCCTTTTTGAAGTAGTAGCTTCATCAGCAAGATCTTCAGGCCGAGCGGAAATATCCATTTCGGTAGCTCGCGAATCATCTGGCATCTCCAAAATCCACTGTACCGCTAATGCCACTTGTACTTGTTACCAAGCCCGTCAGCTGAATTACTTTTTCCTCAAGGGGGCTAATGCGCTATAAGCGACAGTAGCCTCCTCCTCCTGTGCTCATCATTTCCTTTTTGTTTGTTGTCAACTTGCGTTTTATATAACTTTTCCAGTCAATCCACACCTTAAAAAAAATTTTAATATGCATACATATGCAACGCATTGTTAAAATGTCATACTTTCTTCCATGCAGCGTCAGTTGTTATTGGTGGCCCTGTTGCGTTAAGTGCGTTTGCAACTTCTTCCCAGAATGCCTGTACTTCTTCCTTGGGACGCTTATGATATCCAGACGCAATGACCATTAAACTCGCCAGCTTTTCATACTGCTCAGGTGTTGTGTTTTTAATTTTTTGACCTGCAATAAATTAAATAAAGCTTAAAGTTACAAAAAAAAAAACAACATTTATTACAAAATAAATTTATAGCATTTTATACTCTCATTTTATTTAATTATACACTTTTTCAACTACAGAAACGAAAATCGAAAAACTTTCCGTTAGTAAATAAACAACTTGAAAAAACGTAGTTACGATCGTAACGCAGAATACATACAATCGAAAAACAAATCGAATTGATACGGGGAACGGAACGCAGATTACCAAAGTTGCCAAGCTGAGAAATTTACGATCCGAATCGAAACGCAGAATAAGGGTGAATATTTAAACTTCGAGAAAAAACAATAATTTGCATGAAGTTGCACGCCCTAATCATGACGATCGGCCTAAAATTGTTATATTTAATTTCTTAAAATTTCATTTCTACCACATTGTGAAGTGTTATGTGCCTCAAGGCATGCTTTACAAAATTTCTACTGATGTCAAATATAAAGGGTTGATCAAGGCCCATCTATCAGGTCTGCTTACTTGTACAAAAACAAAAAACGATTCTTTTTAGTTGTCAACAATTTACTACCTCATATACAAAGCAAATGGAAAAAACGCGTGGCATACCATAAACGTATACATGCACATGTAAACAACTTTTGACAACTAAAAAGAACATAAACAATGATCATCAGGCTTCTTGCGCAGACCTTTTCAATGGACCTTGGGGTTGATGTTGATTTTGAAAAAAAACACAAATTATTTAGGAAATTATTGTCATTTATTTTTATTATGATAATATTGGTATGGTTCAATTATGTATGGAACAAAAAATCGGCCAAATACCCAATGCGACCTCGGCGGCACATCCATCCGATGGTTCAGATTTTCGATGGCGCTGTGGCATAATTATCTCATCCTTAGGCTCTTGAATTGTTGCTGGCTTATCGACGTACACCTTTTCTTTCAAATAACCGCAAAGAAAGAAGTACAACGGTGTCAACTCACATCATCTTGGCAGCCAATTGACATCGCCACCACGTGAGATTGAATTTGTCGCGCAAAAGAGCCATTGTTTCGTCAGATGTGTGGCAAGTGGCCACATCCATATCTTCCATTTCGGGCCATAAAAAGTTGGTTATTATCACACGATAGCGAACATTATTCACAGTAACTGCCTGACAGGCCTGATTTGAAAAAAATACGGCCCGATGATGCCACCAGCCCATAAACCGCACCAAACATTTTCATAATGAGCCTGATAACTTTAACGTGTTGCTCGATTGTGTATCTTTCCATCGTTCAAATTGAGTTCGTCTGAAATTGAGAAATGTCAAATGAAATTGAAAAAAAAACTTGACGTTTAGGTGTGGTTCGCATTCAACTTATAATTAATTTAATTTTTATAAATTGTCAATTTTTTGTTATTTTTTATTAAATTTCATAAATATGTATATCCTGAAGAAGATTTCCAAAGGAAATCGAAATATTGATAAAAATAAACAAACTATTTTAAATAAAAGTGACCTTAAGCTCAAATATTAATAATTAATAATATTATTTTAAAAAAGGTCGAAGAAATTAGAATAAAAGTATTTCCATTTTTTTACAATTGCTTAAAGGTTTAGAAAAATATAGAATATACATAGAAACAATCTCGAACACAATGATTTTGTTCAAAATTAAACTTCATTTAAGCTGCTCATATAATAAAATTATTTTTCTCTGATTATCATAAACAAAACTAATGTGTTGTTTCCAGGTGACAAGCAATTAATTGTGAAGTTTTTTCAGTTTTTTAGTGCTGTTCATATAAATTTTTCTACACAATCAATTGATTGTCACCTGGAAACAGCACATACAAACACGATTCCCAAAAATTAAATGTGTTTTTATTACTAGATGTCCAAGGGTGCCTCAAGGTACTCCTTGATGTGTTCTCACCTGGAACGTAAACGACTCATTGTACGGGCTTAAAAATATTTTTTTGGGCTCAGGGGCCCAAAAATACCCTAAAAGAATTAGAGGGTTAAATTAATTTTTATTACTAAAAAAAATGAATACATTACTTTAATTTACTGATTGATTGCTTTAACATTTTTCATATACAAAGAAACAGCTAAAGGCGGTTATTCAAAATATATTTTAATTGTATTTTATTTCAAACTGATAGCAGCTTTTGGATTTTTATGAAATCAATGTTCCTATTTTAGACTTTAATTATATTAACCTTAATATATGCATATGCAGTTGAAGTTTGTAAATAAAATAAATCTAATTTAATTTTCTACTTATTTTGTTAATAAAATATTTTTTTTTAAATTAATTGTTGAAGAGCAATAAAATAAGAAGTTCAGATGACTTTCGGGGAAAGTTATTCAAACCATCCGTACTTAAATCAAGCCAAAGCGGTGTCAATAATCAATAGAAAAAACGGGATTGACTTAAATAAAAGCGAGATAAAAGTTTAACTCAAACTGTGCTTGATTTAAGAATTTCCAAGTTGGTTTAATCCCGAATTTGTACTTGAAATATCTGAAAGTGAGATTGATTTTAACCTAAACAGTTCATCCAGAGAACCAGATAGAGAGAGAGAATATTATTATTTACTAACCCGTTATAAATGTTTGTTTCAACTTTGTGTTGGGTTCTTTCCTTTGCGTTCCCACGACAATTGGTTCTACTTACCGGAACGACTCGGAGCTCAACGAATACCGACCAAGGATTGGCATCAATCCAGCAACACTTGCTCTTCAGGTCTTGCTGCTACAACAATAACATACTTCCCCTTTGTTTACAGCAGAACTTACTCTTAAAAGACACCAGCTGCAAGTCCGATTTTGTTTTCAAATTAACTCTAACAAATAGAATTTGGGAATTTTTGCTTCTTATTTTGCCTTTTGAACATAAAAATAATGTATGTTTTTCTTCTTGTCGTGTTGTTGTTGTTGTTAACACAACAAAGGCAATACATTTTGTTTTAACTTCTTTTGTAGTGTTGCTATTGTTTACAGAACAAACTTTTAGAAACATATGCGTATGCCCGCATATTGCTTTTCGTAAGTTATCCCATTTTGGATCGCTTTAAGTACTTTATGTGGTTAATCGTACTTGAATTTTTAAGTACGACTCGTACTAAAAGTAAGTAGAAAAGCTTTACTAACTGCCTGTTCAACGATTTCGAACGTATACCTTCGCATAGAATTTAATATGGTAAATATTTTTAAAACTGAGTGTTTTTCATATCAATTTTCTATGCGAACGATAACGTTCGAAATCGTTGAACAGGCAGTAGGACCAGAGCTATGAATCAAAATGTGGAACCACCACCTAAAAAAAATGATAATTTTGTTAAAAAAAATAACATAAATGGTGGAACATGGCACGGAATGAGATAAGATTTTGCAAACATTTGTTTTATTCGACTGGAAATCACGCTGCAAAATTTCGTGAAGATCCGTCCAAAATTTACCCTAGTCCCCATACAAACACTACTCCCGGAAAACAGTTTAGTTATCATAACAAAATTTGAATTGAAACTGTTACTCAAGCTAGTTTAAATTGCTAAATAATTTAATATAGATCTAAACCTCAAACCAACCAATTTTAAAGCTGATGTCTTTTTTTATAAAAATAAATTAATAATAAATAGACATCATTTAGATATCCCTCCTCAAATATACGAACAGTCCGTGGAGGGTATTAAAGATTCGGCACAGCCGAATATAGCACTCTAACTTGTTTTAAATCAAACTTTTTGTTTTTTGAGTGAACAATTTTTGAACATCACTATCACTCATGTTTAGTGAGGCTTAAAAGTTTTCAATTCATCACTCAACATCAAGAAATTAATTGCAATATTTTTGCACTATCACTAAGTGTGAGTTTAAACTGCAAAATGCACTACCCCCATCTATGGAAAAGATAAACTTACAGTTTAATGTTGTTGTTGTTTAAATATTTTAATATTGTTACAAGTTAAACTGGGGTTTATAATTCTTTTTCGCTTAACAGTTTTATTTGTACAATATCTTTAGCTTTTCTAAAATCTTTGGATGAAGTTTCCTAACGATCTGACCTTAGCAACCAGTGAAATGCGCATAGGAATAGCTTATCCCATCAACAATAAATTTCAGTTTATCAATGGTATGAAATTGGAATTTATCACATTTAAACGAAACCTTGTTTAAAAATATCTTGTTTGGCCTTCTTTTGAGTGCTGTAGTCATGGTCGAAAACTAGTCGTTTTTAAAAATTGGTATTATGACTGACGTAAACGACATATATACGACGAACTTTTTACGTATGTCTTTAACATTGTAGGTGTCGTGATTTTGAAACCGAAAAATAATTTAAAACGACTACGACTTCGATCACGACAACGACTCGTCAACTATTTTTTGGAAAATTTGTTGAAAATTTCTGATAGAAAAATTTTTTCTACCAAGAATTATTTAACCCGTTTCATATTTTTATTCAAAAATAAATCATTTTAAGCATATCAATAATATTTTTTTCTTAAATTTAATACCAATATTATTCGGCAAATAGTTCAAAACAATTAAATTAATTACGAAATAATCTCTTTTATTACATCAGGGACCTGATTGTGGCAGTCGGGATCGAGTACTTTCTCGATTCGAAAGCAATTTAAAATCTTATTATTTCAGTCAATACTGAACGAATCGTATTTATTTTTTCAGTGTTATAAAGTATTAATTTGAGTTTCACAATACTGAAAAAATAATTTCTATTCGCTCAGTATCGACTGAAATAAAACTGCTTTCGAATCGAGAAAGTATTCCATCACGACGGCCAGAATTAGTCCCCTGAATAGTGTCGATATGGCCAACTTGCTAGTTTTTGCTGGTAAAGCGTTCATCTACTTTTTTTATTTTGTTTTTAATAAATGGGAGAAAAATGTTTGTACATTTGAAATTTACTCTATAAGTAGTTGCATGTTTCTGCTATTAAATGAAGTAACTATTATATGTCTGTTATATGTATGTATATCAGTATATGTCAGAGGTAATAAGTAAAGTTTGGAATTATTCTCAGAAAAAGCTAAGGATATTTGGGGGATTCACAAGGTAGTCGTAAAGTTGTAAAGTCATATGTCCTAAAATAAATACAAGAAATATATAGGACTGCTGTGGGCAACCGCTTTTAATTAAGATTTCTACTGTACATTTATGACGAATCAATAAACACAGCATTTACATTTTTATTTTGTCTAAAATACAACAACATTTATTTTAAACAATTGTAAAATATTATTTAGGACATTATAATGATATGACTGGATAGCACACCTTGTGAATCCCCCAATTATATAAACTTAATTGAACAATATTTAATCTATTTTAAATTACGAAATAATTAAAAGTTACTACAAGAAGCTATAAAACAAATTTGGCTTTATTTTTTGGCTTTAAATTTCCTTCTTTAGCTCTATTTCAAGTATGGTTTAGCTTTTTATTTTTTAAAAATCTGGTCACACTGAGGACGGCGAACAAATCAGTTTCAAATCAATTTCTGCGTGATATGCGTTATCAAACAAAATTTTCGAACTTGAGACTATCCAAGAACGTCCAATACATCCTGAAAAAATCACTATTTGGTGTGTATTGGAGGCGTCATCGGACCATATTCCTCTGAAAACCTCGTTGGCCAGGACATCATCGTATAAAGCGAGCGCTGTAGATCGATAATTACCAACTTAATTTGCCCCAAATTAAATTATATGGACTCCAACGACATGTGGTTTCAACATTTCATTTGGAGGTTATATGAACGCCAACATAACCCATGCCGGTCAAATTCAGCTTGATTTCGAGTCATGAAAAATAAGACAGACTCGTGATGAAGAAAATTGTTGTCTGGCACTGGCGGGACATAAAATGAAGTATTAGGTTAAGATTTGATTAATTGTTGGTAGTTCATATTTAATAAACGACAAGCGAAGAACAACTCAACTTTGCGAATACATCAAAGTTTGTACTCACTACCCCCACTAAATTTTTTCTTCTCTCCGACATACTCATGATAAGTAGTTCAAATGTGTTGAAAATATGAATTCTTCCTTAAATGGTCAAAAGAAATCAAACATGTTTCTAATTGCCATACCCGGTACTTTTCGAAATTAAAACTTTAGCCCTGTTACACGCAGATACTCTAAACATTGCCTTATCCCCCAGTTAAACAACGAAATATGCACATGCATACAAATGTACATGTGTATGTACATATGTATGTATGCATATAAAATAAAAATAATTACACAATTTGTACATGATACCAAACAAATTTAAATTAATATACGTCAGAGTCTTGAAGTCTTTAAGAGTAAAAATTACTAGTTTCCATTACAAACCTCAACTCATACAACAAAAATTGAGAAAGAAAAAAAAGTGTAAAACTGCAATGCCAGGGAAATACAATAACTGTTTTGTGATGGAATGAATTAACGCCTTTAGGTGATGATGACTTGGCACAATGCTGCAGATGAAGACGTTATCTGGAAATGATGTCCGTGTTAATTTCGTATGTACTATTAGTATGGTTGTAATTTGAAGATGTTTGTATCCAGGATTAAATACATGAGTCTGTGTAGCTCTACACTTTGTATAAACACATGATGAGTGTTTTGGAATGCGTACTTGAGAAGAGTTTGAAAGAATAAATTCACGAGTTCTGGCGTGCTCGAATAATGCAAAACTTTACGTTGTACTCTCGGTAGAATCCAATTAAGTACCACGGATGCTAATGACTACAAGATATTTGGACTCCGTGGTACTTCCTGCAATGAAGATGTTGAGCTCTTCTTAAGACTCAAGGATTAGCTGTGGAAAAGATTTATATGGACACCTGCTCTAGAGCCTACTCCATGGTTGATCATAACCGTTGGGTTAGTAACAATGAGATTAAAAACCGCCCCTGAATATGAGGCAACCAGTTAACCCAAGTAGCAATTTGTGTGAATAATTCGGCAAGATTTTTCACTCGCCCCTTCTTTAGGAGCGGGAGGTATCTTACATCCGCTGTTTTTGGAAATACGCTAGCAGTATTTGTTGAATAGCAACAGCACCTCAGGATAGTCCTCTCTCAGGCAATTCTCCCACAAGTGGTGAAAAATCAGCACAGTAGTGGAATTTTCAGGATATCTCTTCGCGTTACATGAGGTGTAATCCAACCATTTTGAAAGTATCCCTACGTCAAAAAAGCATCAATCCCTTGCACTCTAATTTTTAAAAGCAAGCTTTAAGCGCATGGAAGTGCAACCTTGGAAGGTCTAAGTATCAGAATAGTAAAACTTTCGAAAGACAATCCTCCAAAAAGACAGAAACACTTCCCGCAGGAAGAATACTAATGGAGGCCTCAACCAATAATCAGTACGGCCTGCCTGCTCAACGAGGTGTACTGACTCCTGTGTTACCAGATAGGATCCCGTGTCAGACGCGATCGCAAGAGATCAAGAAGATCTTCTGTGAGCTGCCAATTTTTGATTTTTACCGAATCTCAGGTATTGCAAAAGTAAATGGTGAATATGCTTAAGATGATCCTAAGCATGTTTTTTATAAAATAATTTTGCTTAAAATTGGAACCTATGTTCTTTACAATAAAGGTGGCAAACAAATAAAGTACGTTTAAGAGTCAAAACAGGGTAACAATTCGTACCTTTGCTACTTTAATAAAGACGTTTTTTTTTTTATATAATTTTGAGCAGACTTAAAAACATATGTCCTTAAACGTAAAGGCAGAAAACAAGTAAAGTACATTTGAGGGGAAAACTGGGTAAAAATTCGTACTTTTGGTACTTCTTGTAAACAAGTTCTTTAGAAAATAATTTTTCGCAAACTTTAATCCTTTGTTCTTTAACACAAAGGCGGAAAGAAATTAGGTACTTTTAAGGGGCAGCACAGAGTTAAAGTTCATACTTTATGAACACACATTCTTTTTAAAATAAAAAAATAAAACGCTGGGAAAATTCGTACTTTTGGGACGGCTTGTAAACACGTTTTTTTAAAGAAATATTTTAACTTTAAATAAGTATAACCCTCAATTTCACCAAGTTCAGGTAAAACTTTAGCTTACAGTTAACAATAGGTTTTGACAGCTATAACTGACAGTTAATTATAACTGAACTTGGGGGTAAATGTAGTAAACTTAATTAAATTTCTATACATTTTTTTTTTATCGAAATGCTGTCTTATTTTTACGTGAACGAAGCCACGCGTAAAAGCTTGTATGTATACTTATAAAAATAGTTCAGAATTTTCCACAATTTTGATTCTCTCAAATTCGCCAGTGCAACACTAACTTTTGGAGTTGTCAAGGATTCTGCAACTTTTAACAATAACAACAGTTGTTTTAATTGTCAACCTGTTTTGTTGTTTGCACTAACGATTATGTGCAAGGAGAATTCAACTACAGGTGGTGTCGGAACTACAACAATCCAAAAACAACAGAAACATCATAGGGTTTTTTGCTTTGCATTGTTATTGCTATTAGCTCGAAATGTCAGCCATTTTTAGCAAAACACTAACAAATCAAAACAAATGAGCTCGAACTGTCAAAATCAAATAACGTTTCGACACCACCTGTAGTTAATTTGTCTTGATTATGTGGAAAAAGGAATTAAAAAACAAATAAAATTATTAAAACTAAATAATTTTTTTTTTTATATGTTTTTTTTTTTAAGAAGATAAGCAAAACATTTTGCTATTAAATTAAATACAAATTATTTAATGGCCATTTTCAAGTTATATTATTTCTTTAATATTATTTTTATTTTATTAAGCTTGAGGTCTTTTTTTTAAAAAATATTAAATTTATTGAACCAATATTTCGGCACTCCGTTGTGTGCCTTCTTCAGGGTTTTTTTCTTGAATTTTTGACAAAAAATAACAATTTTTAACAAATTAAATAAATTTAACAAAAAGTCATAAAACAATTTTCAATTAAAAACAAAAAAGGTTTTCCAATTTAAAAACTAATCTATTACATTATAAATAAATTTTTAACTTCCGTTTATATTTTTATAAATTAAATGCCTATAATTTTGTGCTAAACTTTAACAATTAATAAACTACACTAAAAAAGTTGTCGTTTACGTGACAAAAACAACTGACTTTACGGTAACAAGTGTTGTTTAAAATGTTACAGAATAGCAAAATCGTTAATTTGCTTGTTAAACTTTTTACCAATGACAACTATTGTTAAAATTAATTACAGAATCGCACTACTGCTATTACAAAAACTAAAGACTCGACCGCTAAAACCTGAAGCGTGTGAATCACCACTTACAAGCAAGTTCGTATCGAGTTGAAAAAAAAGTACTTGAGTATCAGTAAAAATGAGTGATTGTATTAAAACTTCGAAGGTAAAACTTGTAATCCCGATCTAACCAAATTCACCCCTATTCCGAATGTTATGGGAATATGATATATGGGAGCAAACCTATATTTCCATCCCCAATAAATCGGTATCATAAATATTTTGGGAATACAAATTTCTATTGTGAATTATTTGTCAGTGCTTTATAAACAAAAGTATCTATTGTGATTAACTTGTCAGTGCTTGTATTATGAAAGAAACACTATACAAAGTAAAATACTAATAAAAATGTAATAAAATAAGTAATGAATAGTGCTAATCTTCATTTTCTTTATAAACACTCCTTCAATAAAAGGAAAAAGCAATATAATTTAGTCCAACCTTAGAATACAAATTAAAATTTATTTAGTAAAAATACTCGCGGGAGTTAACATTGGCGTTGTCAAATTGTTCAAGTTTTGGAATTCATTCCCAAAAAATTTGTTATGGGAATCATTCACAATACAAAATAAAAAAATATGGGAATATTTTGATGAGATTAGTTGTTTACGATAGGCGTGATTATTATAATGTTTGGGATCCGCTAAAAACTTATGACTAAAGTTGTCATTGAAGCGAAAATGTATTGTACTCCTTGATCTAAATGACAGTGTGTGTTGGTCTATTAGTCTGAAGATTACGGGTTAAGAGACCAATAGCGGCGGGACTCACCATTTTGGGAGAAGAACTAAGCAAACATTTTTAGTATTTGTGCAAAGAGTAGTAGTTCGATATCGCAAAAAAAAACAAACAAAAATAATCAATTGACTTTCGAAATTTTTTTTAAACTTGGGGCCTAATTCTGGCAGTCGTGACAGAGTACTGAATAAGCTTTTTCGATTTTACAGTTAATTTTAAAATAAAAGCTTTAATTGAATATCTTTTCAATCTTTAAATATTTAGAAAAAATTCCTAAATTAATTTTTTTTTTGGTTTTTGATTGGTTTCCTTAGCACTTCTGATACTCGGGACTAATCTGTTTTAAAGCATATTTTTCTTTTTCATATTCTGTTGCATTTCTTTTTAATTTTGTTTAACATTTAATGTGTTTGGTGCGCGTTTGTTACGGCGCGTTAAGAACTGAAGGCGCGAAATTAATGAATCATTCACACCTGCATGACGGATTGCATGTATTCATTTGTGTTTTAAGACTTTTTGAATAATACAGACGTAAAATTACCAACAATATTCTACATGCTGCATATGAAAGTGATTGTAAGCGAGTCAGAGTCGGGACAAAATGCCTTTAGTTCCCTCTATATGATTTTAACGGCAGAGCTTGGGTGAGTGTTTGCAAAGGAGTTTCCTTAACAATTTATTTAACTAAAGTGTGTACGAGTTTTATGAGAACTATTTTTCTTTTAATTTAATTTCATTTTAACTATGGACAAACAACTTGTTATTTGGCCAGGTTAATTAAGATGTTTGAAAGCAATTTTGTTATTTACTTTAACTTTTTTTTTTTAGTGGGGTTTATTAATAAACTAAGCGCTTTAATTTGTTTGACATTTCAACAATTTGTTAAAACAAAAATATTTATGTCTTGGCATGCAAATTTTTATTTATGATGAAGGTTTTTGCATATTTAAAACAAATTTTTATTAATAAGTGTTTTTTTTTTTACAAAAAATGCAATAAATTATTTATTTTTGAAGCCATTTAAATTTGATTATTGTGGAATTGGAAAAAATAGTTTAATGTTACGTTATTTAATAGCGATTTTATATTAAATAGGGACGTTTAAAATTTTCATTTTTCATTTTTTTACATGTTCATTTGTGGTATTTTTAATTTCTTTTTAATGCTTTTGAATGGATTAAGTCGTTTTATATCGGGACGTTCCAATCGATTAGAGGAACACGAATTCTTACAATCAGATCTAAACCAGCAACTAGTGCCGTTTTCGGTATCGACCACAACATCGATTAGAAAAATCTTCATTGCCATCACTTTTAGAATCTGATAAAAGTTATCCATTAGTTGAATGAAGGGCTAAAAGCTGGAGTTCCACACCACGCGTTATTCGCATTTTTGCTGTCTGCGCAGCTGTCAAAAAAGTAGAATCTGTGTAGTTATATGTAACAAGTTACATGCACAAAAACGTAGGATGCATTGAGGCGTTGAATGCGAAAAGTAGGTTTACTTTCCACTTTTTTTAAGCGTCACAACAAGGCGAATTTAAAAAGGTAAACTCATCTTGTCAACCGTTCATCAGCTGTCTCCACGGCGAATTAAAAAAAAATTGAGAAACGTCAAAATATAATTTTGTTTTGAGAAGAAGTTGATTGAAAAGTGCTTAAAATATTATTTTTATAATAAAAAAATTTCAAAACTGCGAATGATTAAAGTGAATTTAATGATTTCTTTTATAAAAAAGTGATAATTTTAATTTGGAATAAACAAATTTTGACAGCTATCAATTATATTGCAAAAACAATGTACATTAGGCTTTTTGTAGTTGTAGAGTTGCACTTACCTTTTTAAATTCGCCTTGTGTCACAATTAGCGTTCCAACAAATCAGCTGGTTTTGACAAACGAAATATAATTTTTACTCGTGGTGATGCCGCATAAAAAGCGTTGCATGTAACTTGAAACATAGAACGTATGGAATGTAAAAAAATCATACAATGCGTAGAGGAGAAAACGCGGGTTGTGAACCTCCAGCTTAAGTGAGGTACACGTTTTCGAACATCAATGACTGTTTTCCTCAAATTTTGTCATGCTTGAGAGTGTTGCAGCTAATATTCGTCAGTCGTTAAATTTTGTATGGTTTACTTCATAAAATTTAAGACTATCACTCAAGTTCGATAGTGTATACCTTACCCCACTCTCAAGTAAACACACCTTAATTGTTCCAACGATTTCTTAAGAAAGCAATTTGCATTCTGGCCGATTCTTATAAGTGATTGGTTTCTAAAAAATTAAGCAAAAGATATAAAATTGTGTATTTTTTTTTAATAAAATATAGAAATGTAATACCGGCGGATGAAAATCCTTCTACCGAACCCTCCACGGGGGTGCTGGCTGGAAACGGGTACTGGTTGGTACACGGCTAAGATCAGGACTTTGAGCATAGTGTCACAATGTAATTGCCTATTGTCACATTACTGTGATGGGTTTTGATCATAGGTGGAAGGTAATCGTGGGGTTTGATTCGGTCCGGGCGTCTGTTTCCCACATTGGGCGGCTTGCGGGTCGGAGATGACTTCACGATTCTTCTTTTAAACCCAGGCGCGTCTGTTCCCATATTGGGCGGCTTCCTGGTGCGCGTCTGTTATCCAGTGGATCGGCGTTATCATGAACATGGCAGTATGTATAAAATGCACCGAAGAAAAAACGATATGGAAGAAGAAAATAATGAAAGCCGGGCGGTAATATACGCCCAAACGTCGGTGTTAGCAGTGACTGCGACCACCGGCGGGCACGGTGGAGAACCTTTATCTCCTCTACGTGTCGCCAGCGGTCACACATTCTCTGCCGTGGTTAAGGCGCCTTACGGTGGAAGTATCAAAGATGCCAAAAACGTTTATATGACACGTACGGATGCCGTTGTCGATTCAGACTCGGATCACGATAGCGTTAAAACAATTACCTCTAAAGAGGAACGTGAGCTGCTAAACTCGCCTAGCACATCTCGGGGAGCCCATTCTACAAGTAGGAACAGGCCCAAGAGAAGCAAGGAAGGGCTTAGAGCTCTATCAGAATACAAAGCTGCGGTCCGGATACAGCATCGGCTTGGCTCCCAATCCAATCTTTCAAAGGATGAGAAAGAGCGGATGAAGTGGGCTACGGGAGCGATTGCAGAAGGCCGGGCTCACTTTTCTAAAAACCCGAAATATGCGGCCAAGAATCACGGTTTCTACAACTGCATTGAAGAGGCTGTGATTAAGAGCATGCAGGGTAAAAGACAGCGGTCAGTTGATGAGTCTCCATCTGCCGCAAATCCTAAGGAGACGAAGAAACCTAGGAAAAACCCTGAGGGGGTTGGACCCGTGACATCGAAAGCTGCCACTAAACCTTTGCCAAAGGCTGCAAGAGTCAGTGAAGTGGCCAAACGTCCTTTGAGCGTGGCACTTCTGGACATGAGCAACCCTTTTGGTCAAATGGACACAGAGCGGTGGAAGATCGTTGAGTTGAAGATTTTCAACGAAATCGTCGCTAAGATGGAAGCCGAACCTGGAAGACCGCTGCCCTCCTTTGACGGGGCTGGGTGGTTCAACGGAGTAAAGCTCATCAGTTGTAAGGACGAAATGACGCTGGAATGGCTCAAAGGAGTTATTACGAAACTCAAGGGCCTGTGGTCGGATGCACAACTCAAGATTGTGGATCGATCCGATATTCCTGCTATTCCGAAGGCGAAGGTGAACTTACCGCGTATTGTGAAACCGGAAGTCGCTCTTCGTCTCTTACAAAACCAGAATCCCGACATTCCCACTAAAGAATGGAGGATTCTGCACGTTCAAAAAGGCAACAAAGACGGGCAGAACTACATACTTCAGATTACAAAGGAGGCAGAAGACCTTTTGTATCCTCGGTATGGAAAAATGTCTTGGGGAGTTGGAAGTGTGTTTCTCCGTTTGAAGAAACGACATCCGCAGGACTCCAACCACAACACACTGGAGGTGGATGAAGTGGAGCGCGATCTGGCGGCTGCCACTGCGGCCACTTCAGGACTGAGTCTGGGTGAGACGGCCAAGGAGGGTGGAGCCGACCCCGAGCGGGTGATCTTAGTTGATGACGCTAAAGATCCTGCAAGTCAACCTCCAACACAGTAAGATGGCTTCGGTCGAACTCCTCCTCACGTTAGAGGAGGGTCGCTACGACGTAGCTCTGATCCAGGAACCGTGGATCTCCACAGGAAATCGGGTATCTGGATTGAAGTCACGTAATTTTAACACGTTCTTCTCAAAAGTGGTAGGTAGAATACGATCTGCAATACTTGTTAGGAAGAACCTTTGCTCATATATTCTCTATAATTACAGCACTGATGATCTCACAGTAGTGGCCTTGGAAGATGGCAGGGATGATGTGGTACTCCTTGCATCATCATATATGCCGCACGATAGAGATGCCCCACCAGTGGAACTCCAAAGACTAGTCGAGGAAGCTTGTAGAATGAGAAAAAATCTGGTGGTGGGTGCGGATGCTAACGCTCATCATACAATATGGGGCAGTAAGGATATCAACAGTAGAGGTGAGGATCTTATTGCTTTTATATTACAAAATAATATTCAAATTGCGAACAGAGGTGAGGTCCCGACTTATAAGGGTCCCACCTCGGAAAATGTGCTTGATGTGACGCTTTATACTGATTATAAAACAGTGATAGATGATTGGAAGGTGCTTTCGCAGCCATCCTTCTCGGATCACTCTTATATATCTTTTTTGTTGAATTACACTACACCTAACGAAACAGTGTTTAGGAACCCAAGGAACACGGACTGGGCTAAATACTCTTCACTTTTGAATAGGGACCTAGGTCACTCGGGAACATTGGTTAGTTCAGGGGACATAGATTCTGCTATAGGCACACTGGTATCGGGCGTTACTGGATCCTATGAGAAGTCGTGCCCCCCGACACGAGCAAGGCGTAAGTCCAGGCCACCGTGGTGGAATAGTCGGCTGGACCATGCAAGACGCGAGCTTCGTGAGCTATTCAAACTGGCGAAGATTGTCGACCGGTCTGAGTGCTGGGGGGAGTACAGGGACGCTCTTAGGGTGTATAAGCGCGACGTGCGAAGAGCCAAGCGAGCTTCGTGGAAATGTTTCTGCGACAATATAGAGAAGACAACCGAAACGGCAAGACTGCGGAGGATGCTAGTGTGCAGTCCGGTAATGCCAAGTACGGTTTGTAGAGAAAACGGAGAATGGACAGGGAGCAGTACGGAAACGTTGGAGGTGCTTGTTGACGCACACTTTCCAGGCTGCTCGGGGGCTCCTATTCCAACTGAGGAAACTTCTGTTATGGCAGATGGTGATAACGATATTATCACCTACGAGGGGGTGGAATGGGCCATTGACTCGTTCCAGCCATATAAGTCGCCTGGTCTGGACGGAATCATCCCGGCTCAATTACAGCGGGGTAGACAACAGATAATACCATGGCTGGTGGAAATCTTCAAGGGATGTCTGAGGATGAACTATGTGCCTAGATCTTGGAGGGTATCTAGGATTGTATTCCTGCCGAAATCGGGCAGAAGCAATCATATGTACCCAAAAGATTTTAGACCTATAAGCCTCACATCCTTCCTGCTGAAAACGTTGGAGAGAATTCTGGACTATCATGTCAAGAGTAACATGAGACCGACCATTCTCTCTGTTAATCAACATGCTTACACGAAGGGTAAATCAACTGAGACGGCACTTCATTCAGTTGTCTCGCTGATTGAAAAGACTCTGAGCTATAAGGACTTCGCTATGGGTGTGTTCCTGGACATCGCGGGAGCTTTCAATAATGTGTCCACAGAGGCAATTTTGGCCAGCTTGTCTCGCACGGGGGCACACGCACATGCTAAAAACTGGATTGGCAACCTGCTACGGTGCAGAACTATATCTGCGGAGTGGGGCAACTCCAGGATAACGAGGAGGGCATACCGGGGAACCCCCCAGGGAGGGGTGCTCTCACCGATGCTATGGACGCTTGTCGTCAACGAACTTCTCAATAGACTTCGGGACGGGGCAGCGAAGATGACCGCATACGCAGATGACGTGGCGGTGATAGTTACTGGCAAGGACCTGAATACTATTAGTTCTGTAATGGAGGCTACACTGGCTATAATCAACCAGTGGGCGGCCGGAGTAGGACTGGGAGTTAATCCCGAGAAGACGGACCTAGTACTTTTTACGAATAGGTACAAAGTTGGTCCATGGAGGAGACCTAAGCTAGGGGGTACTAGCCTGGAACTTAAACACCACACAAAGTACCTGGGAGTAATACTGGATAGCAAACTGTCGTGGAGATTGAATGTGGAGGAAAGGGTGAAAAAGGCAACGATTGCGCTCTACGCATGTAAGAGAATGCTGGGCAAAACGTGGGGTCTAACCCCCGCTCTTACACATTGGGTCTACACAGCGGTGGCGAGACCAATTCTACTCTACGGGATACTTGTGTGGTGGACGGCCTTGGATAAGATATCGTACCGGAATATGCTAACGGGCGTACAGAGACTCGCCGAACTTAGTATCACCGGTGCTTTACGTAGTACACCGACTGCGGCACTGGATGTGATCCTGGACTTGCAACCGATTCATCTAGTGGCGGAAGGAACTGCAAGGAAGTCTGCGATTCGCTTGAATGCGACGGGACAATTTACATACGGACTCTATGGTCACGGTAGTATTATAAGGGGAATAGATTGTAGCAGTGACTACACCATTCCGAGACTGACAATTGGGAGGAATCCGCGAGTTACCTTGGAGGAGGACGGTTGGTCGGCAGGACTCCGGTCTGGCCAGGGGATCTTCAGTTTCTACACTGACGGTTCCAAAATGGAAGACGGAGTTGGAGCTGCAGTCTATTGCCGGGAGCTGGGTATTCGGGAATCGTATAAGCTTCCCGATTGCTGCAGCGTATTCCAGGCGGAGATTTTCGCGGCCAAAATGGCTGCCGATTTGGCACGTGTTTCCAGTACTGAGAACTCGCACGTAAACTTTTTCATTGATAGTCAGGCGGCGATCAGGGCAATAACCGCTGATTACTCATACTCCTCGGTCGTCCAGGAGTGTAGGGACTCGATGGATAGACTCTGTGCCGATGGGAGAGTACATATCTACTGGGTTCGCGGCCACCAGGGCATAGAGGGCAACGAGGAAGCGGACGAATTGGCGAAACGGGGGGCCCGCTTACCATGCGATAGGATGATGGCCGTTCCGGCTCCAATTCAGAATATTAGAAGAGATACGGACTCTGCTATACGGAGGAGATCAGAGGCGTTCTGGGGAAACTTGGGAACGTGCAGGGTTTCCAAGGTAATGTGGGGGTCCTATGATCCGGGGGCAACTAGGACTCTTCTGTCGCTATCGAGAAGGGACTGTAGACTTCTGGTAGGTTTTGTGACGGGTCATTGTTGGACTGCGGTATACGCTCATAGGGCGGGGCGGTTGAATAGTGACAATTGTAGATTCTGTGGGGTACCAGGGGAAAGGGAGACGGTAGAGCACTTGCTATGCTACTGTCCGGCACTTGTGCGCTCCAGGACGAATTGTCTGGGAGATCATTACTTCCAGGATCTCGGGGAAGTCTCTGGGATTGGGTTAATGAGACTCCTGGCATTCGTCAAGAGAGTGTGGGGTACTCTGGGTACCATCACATCGGAATGACTTTCTTCTGCGGGTTATCGTGAAATGTGGTGACGCTAGGGACCTACTTGGTCTATGCGGGGTCTTTGTGACCGGCCACTCGAACCTAACCTAACCTAATACCTTTATTTGTGTTTTAATTCCTTATTAGTTGGTATGAGCTTTTACGATCAGCGCATTATGTGCTGGTCCAAGGTGGTCGTGTCGGAACTACAACAATCCAAATACAACAGAAATAACATAAGGTTTTTTGCATTGCATTGTTAGTGTTTACGGTTCAAAATGTCAACCATTCCTAACAAAACGCTAACATATCAAAACAAATTGGCTCGAACAATCAAAATCAGATGGCGTTTTGACACCACTTGTTGTTAAATTCGCCTTGTGATGGTCTTTCTTGGCCTTTTTGAGTATTTTCTTTTTTACGTCATTTTATTTTGCATTTTTTACAAAAAATTTTACATTTTGGATAAAAACTGTGTGTTTTTGCTTTTAAATAAACCTTATAATTAATTTAATTAATATTTAAAGCGGCCCATACACTTGCAATATTATTGTATATGATATTCGCCACATTATTTCCATTTTGTCCTATATTATGCAATAAAAAGGTGAACATAACCTATACACAGAAAGAAAAACACTCGGGATAATTCAAGTTTTTTGGGATTACTTTAAGTACGAGTCGTACTCAAAAATTCAAGTACGAATAACACTTAAACGTACTCAAAACAATCCTAAATGGGATTACTTTTGAAAATTAATTTCTTTTCAAAGTTTTTTTTTTTTAAATTTGAACTCATGCTACTCATTTAGTTTATATTTTTGGTTAAATATGTACATACATTTCTAAAATAAAAACCATATCGGGCATGATGTTGGTGTTATATCATTCTGTAATGTGTAATACGGGTAAGTAAATCAATCATAACCATTTTTTCTTTGTAATTTCTTTTTTTTTTGTTTTTTTCAATCATGAATTCGGGATAAAATCAACTTTATATTACTTGAATCAAGCTGATTTTGAGATTGATTCAATCTTAGTTTTACTTAAATCAATCTCATTTTCGGATTATTTGAGGTTCGAGTTCGGATTAAAACAATTTTATAATTTTTGAATGCAGTGCATTTTGAGATTGATTCAATCTTAGTTTTACTTAAATCAATGTCATTTTCGGATTATTTCAAGTACGAAAACGGGATTGAATATGGATAATTTAAGTATTTTGGGATTAAAAATCCGTACTTGAATCAATCTTTCTGTACTTGATTCAAGAAAATCCGTACTCACCGTACTATTAATACCGCTTCGGATTGATTTGAGTACGGATGGATTGATTTTTTTTTTTGAGTGTAGGAATAACATAAACAGCATTGTACAATGTTGCCAACACACATCCCTTTCTTTGCATTGTGCAATAAAAATCAAAAGTATTTTGATTGTTGCCAATATATTGAGCCACCCACGAATATCCCATACACATTGGCGATATAAGTGTACAATACGTAAAATTGAACAATTTTATTGCAAGTGTATGAGCCGCTTAAGCACTGCTTGCCAGTTTTTGACTTCGTATTAACTAACGTAATTTGTTTATTTTTATATACTTAAATTTAAGTTGAATTCTGTTAAATAGATCTTGTTCAAGGCGAATTCAACTATAGGTGGTGTCGGAACTACAACAATAAAAAAACAACATAGGGTTTTTCATTGCATTGTTAGTGCTTATAGCTCGAAATGTCAACAATTCTTAGCAAAACACCAACAAATCAAAACAAATAAGCTCGAACTGTCAAAATCAGATGCCTTTTCGATACCACCTTTAGTTAACTCGCCTTGATCTTGTTTAAATAAGAAGTTTAAGTCATCGTCAATTCTTGGGTTTATTGCTGAGAGGGGAGAAAAGATTGCGTAGAGGTACTCAGTTTCATGTATTCGGTTTCATGTTTAATATTGGAATCAGTGTTAAATATAAACACTAATATCGCTCCTTAATGTTCGTTTCGGTATATTTGTGGAAAACACAAACGATAATAGTGTTTGTGTAGAAAATCATTAAAAAATAACGTTTCCCTGTTTGTCATCTTTCGAACACAAAAATAATACTACATATTTTTATTCAACTCAACAAAAGATGAGAACATTTAATTCCGTTCGGTTTTTTTTCATTGTGTTCGGTTCGGCTCATTAATGTTTGGCCCTTTTGGCTGGGAAAAAAACCAAACATTTTTTACAAAAACAAAATACACATACAAAGAATTTTTACATAAACAACACATATACACAATACACATACAAGCTGCTCGTGTTGCGGTCATTGCAAAAATTTTTTGTTAGTTCATTTCTTTATCAATGTAAAAAAAGAAACATTATAGAACATTAAAATATAATGTTTGTCTACCGTATCACTACAATTGTTCGGTTTTTTAACGTAGAACAGAACACTATACAATGTTCGGCTCTTTCTTGAAAATAGTTACGAACGGTATTAAGGGTTGCGTTCGTCTACACAAACACTAAAAATATAGATATCGTTCCTGGGTGTGTGAACCGAACGCTAAATAATGTAATGTTTTTTTTCGAACACTGCTTAGAACATTAAAATGTTTGTCTACAGTATCACTACAATTGTTCTGTTTTTAACGAAGAGCAGAACACTGTATAATGTTCGGCTGTTTCTTTAAAATAGTTTCGAACGGTATTAAGGGTTGCGTTCGTCTACACAAACACTAAAAAAGATACCGTTCCTGGGTGTGTGAGCCGAACGCTAAGTAATGTACTGTTTATTTTCGAACACTGATTGGAATTCTGTTCCTTTATTTTAAAAAATGTTTCATAATTATCGTTTTTAGCGATTTTCAACATTTGTAAAAGTTGAGATTTAAATCAAATGCGTTTTATTTCCAAAAATGTTTATTAAATTTTTATAAGAAAATAAAAATTAGTATTTTAAAAGAAAAAACGGCAAAAAATTTTAATGGCAAGTTAAAAAATGGTTAAAGACTAAACTAATTTTTTAACGTCTAAACAAGGTGAAAATGGATCAATGTAGCCACTAGCTAGGTTGGCAGCACTGGATGAACTCCAATGGATCCATTTAATCTGCATTAAAAATTTACATTTTGGAAACTTTTAACCAAAAAAGTTGAATACACAGTGCCAGAAAGATGAAATAGTGTATATATTTTTGTGTGAAACAATGTTCATATATACATATGTACACTATTTCATCTTTCTGACACTGTGCATTCTTCTTTATTGGTTAAAAATGTCCTTTTTCCAATGGAGTTAAATTTTTTTTAACTAATTAAGTGCAGCAATTACTTGAGAACATGTCTATTTGTCTTATTAAACCATTTTGTGTGTATGTACAATTATTCGTTATATCCTTTTTTCTATATTAATTTCCCTATACTTAAGACATCAGATTGATTAAAACGTGTTCACCGTTCAGCTACAAAATATTAGTTTTCTATAATTTTGTTCTCTTTATGGCATTTTAATACGAGTTCAATGTATTGAATAGTGAATTATTAATAATGATAATGATTAAATAATAACTATGAATTTCATGTTGAATGATTATTTTAAATCGAGCAATTTGTCACAAACTGCTTTTAGTTTTTAATAATACGGTTCCATTTAATATCACATTAACAATTTGTGTAAATAACTATCTCCATGCATATGGATGTGTGTATTACCCAGAAAACACTTAACATCAAGCTAGGAAGAAATAGTTGGTATTTTCTTTAGCTTTTTCAACATCTACCATCAATTTGCGAAAATTAATAATTAATAATTAATAATAATTATCTCAGGAAGTTGGCAATAACGTCTGCAGAATAACAGAGCAATATTTCTTATTGCTCAGCTTATGTTAATGGCATGGGAAAACGTACATATTTATGTTAACTCATAATTTTAAAGAAATCAAGAAAGAAGGTGTAGTGTAAAAATGACACCATCTTTCAAATTATATTTATTACTATAAATTCTTTCTTATTCGACTTATTTTTTAAATGTACATACATATATTAATTTGTTTAAGCTTCAGATTTTTTTTTATATAAAAATTTAGATTTTTATTAAATAAATTTTTTTTTTTTTAAATAAAATTTATATTTTTATATAAAAAAGAACTTAAGCTTAAATAAATTAGTATAAATTTTAATAATAAAGATCGAATAAGAAAAAAATTATATTAAAACAAATAATTTTTGCTATTTTATTTTAGTGCTTATTTAATTCTTTAATTTAATTTAATTATTTTACTACAATTATAATTTCACAAACTTAATTTTTTCCCACACAATTTGCTTCTATTTTTTGCTTTTTTTCAATTGACAACCAAATTTGATGTTTTATGTTAGCAATAATTGTCAACAAAAGTGGACTAACAATTGTTGCAACATAAATTGCCAGCAATAAATATGTACAAAAAAATTGCTGTCTACATTATAGATAACATAATTTTAACATAAACTGCAATATATGTATGTCGCAATAATTATCTCAGGTATAGACGGGCAGATAAGAAATATTAAGTGGAGTAAAAACTAACATCTTTAAAAGATGTTCCTAACTCATTTTATTCCATTCTACATCCTTCGATTATTGCAGTGTCATCAGTAGAAAAGTGGCAATTAGTTCTTTTATTATTGTGGCATCACTGATAAAAAGACGTTTGTTTTGAAAGCAGCGTTACCATTTGTCAAGTTTTCTCTTTTATTGGAATGTTTTTTTTTAAAGTATTTTTTATATCAAAATAATTTTCGTGGGAATACAAAGTTTAATTTAAATGATTTTTGTTATTTTAAATGATTTGCTTATCCCATCAACAATAAA
Organism: Pollenia labialis; assembly: GCA_949318255.1. Classification (NCBI taxonomy): domain Eukaryota; kingdom Metazoa; phylum Arthropoda; class Insecta; order Diptera; family Polleniidae; genus Pollenia; species Pollenia labialis. The sequence continues at coordinate 23,270,998 of OX439142.1, read as the reverse complement.
TTTCAGTGTTTTTATCAAAAATAAAAATTGGGAATTATTTCTGATACAGTAAATGAAACAATAAAATTTAAATTAACTCAAGTAAAATCAGCGATAGAAAATTCAAACACTATAAAATCTCCCGGACCTGACCGCATCACAGGCTCAATGATAAGAAACTTAAGTTGCATGTAGACGCCATGTTTTTTTCATCTGACTTGTCAACTTTTCAAGTCACATGTAATTTGTTTCTGACATTGTCTATGTTTTCGCATAGTAAACGCAGAAAAGCTTGCTGCCGCCGCCACGAACATTTTTATTTGCGCCGTAAAATGGTTTAGCCATCTTAACATTTTTTCTTTTAATTGAAAGATACCAATTTAGGATTTAATAATAAAACGGTTTTTATGTATATAAATAAATATTTTAAGGGCCGATGTTGAATGTGAACCACACCTAGACGTCAAGTTTTTTCTGCATTTCATTTGACATTTCTCAATTTCAAACTTACTCAATTTGAACCATGTAAATACACAATAGAGGAACGCGTTAAAGTTATTCAGGCTTATTATGAAAATGGGCGTTCAAATCTTCGTGATTTTTTCGGCTAATTTAATCGCCCAAATGTGGGTACAATCGGAAAAATCGTGCAAAAATGTAAGCAAACCGGTTCTTTAGGAGATGTGAAAACACCAGTACATGCTCTTAGAGCTCGTACTACAGAAAATATTGCTTCTGTTCGCGATAGTTTGGCTGAAGAGCCGCCCACATCAACTCGTCGTCGTTCGCGCCGCTCACGCTCGTCGTTGATGAACATTATGCATAAAGACTTTCATTTACACGCTTACAAAGTGCAATTGACCCAAGAACTAAAGCCTCTTGACCATTCCAAACGTTGTCAATGGTCAGAGTGGTGGCAAGAAATGGCATCAGTGGATGATAAATTTTCGAAGAAAATCATCTTCAGTGATGAGACACGTTTTCACCTCAGTGGTTTCAACAGGACGGTGCCACTTGCCTCACAGCTAACGAAATAATGGCTCTTTTGAGCGCCAAATTCAATGGCCGTGGTATCTCACGTGGTGGCGATGTCAATTGGCCGCCAAGATCATGTGCTTTGGCACCGTTCGACTTAGTTATTTGGGGTTATTTAAAAGAAAAGGTGTACGTCGATAGGCCACCAACAATTCAAGAGCTAAAGGATGAGATAATAGAACCTCAATTATGCCTCAGCGTCATCGAAAATTTTTACCATTGGATGTAGGTATGCCTCCGAGGTCGCGGCGGCCATTTGGCCGATATTTTGTTACATACATAATTGAACTACAGTACTTTTCGCTTATAGTCCACTACTATAGTTGCACAACTTTTGTGGACTATAAACGAATTTGGACTATAACCGATTTTTTTTATAAGCCATTTAATGGATTATAAGTGTATAATCCACATTTTGGACTTTATAAAAATTATTTTCTTCAATAAAACTGCTCTTTTTTAAACAAAACAAAAGTTTATTTAAAACATAACCAAATTTTGATTTAATTTAAATAAATAGTTAAAACAAAAAATAATACAATAAAAACAAAAATGGTCAGATGAAGACACCATGTTATGAAATATAAATTGCGAAATTTGGTATTTATAATAGTTACCAGAAATGTAAATAAAAACATGTTACAAGTTGATTAAAAAAATATTAAAAACAGAGTGGACTATAAGCGAACATTTTTGCATAAAGAATTATATTCGTATGCTAAGAAAATGTGGCTCTTAAACGAAAATGGACTACATGCGAAATGGACCTTAGGACAAATAATTTGTATGAAATTCGAAAAAATCTGCATGTGAATATGACAGTTTTGGCTTATATCCGTTTTTGGCCTTTAAGCGGAATGGACTATAAGCGAAAAGTACTGTATACCAATATTTTCATAATAAGAAGAAATGACAATTATTTCCTAAATACTTTGTGTTTCATTCAAAATCAACATCGGCCCCTATTTACATAAATTCTATTCAATGGTGAGATGATCATACATATCTCGGTATTGTAAAATATTAACTTCAGGCAGCCTATGATTCCGTCAATAGTTGATGCCGCTGCCGGTTTCTTCCCGCCATAGAATTCTGATTGCGGATGGTTTGTCAGAAGAAACAAGAGCATACTCTAACTGAAATTTTGTCAGATGACTTTGCATCTGACTTTAATAGAACCAATGTTATTAACGTAACACACGACATGTAAGCATTTTTCAGTGGGAAATTTGACAAGTCAGATGTGAAAAACATGTCGTGTACATGCTGCTTTAGCAACTTATCGTTAATGCGATATTACGAGTTGGCTACTTCCCATCCTCTTGGAAGGGCTTTACAATTGTTATGATTTTTAAGTCAGGAAAAGACGCTAGCCAAATTACGTCGTAAAGAACAATCAGCTTACTATCAAATTCATCCTCAAAACACTCACAAACTCCTCAAGAGCTATCCAGCAGGCAAAATATTTATGGTAAGATCAAAAAATAAAAGCTCACACCCCAACCCCAAAAAAAAAATGTATCTGCTGATGTCCCTCAAGGCTGCATTTTGGGGCCACTACTGTATATAATATACACAGCTGATATGACAACAAGCCCGATCACCAGTGCTGCCAGTGAATGTTTTGAAAAAATACCTACACACGCTAAAAGAAATCCGATTTTCCCTACTCATTAAAAAAATCCCTACGCATTATTTTCATTAAAACAAAAGTAAAAACATTAGTTTTAAAAAATAAACTTTATTTGAATTAAATCTATGACAAAATAACAAAGATATGCTAGGAACGACGGTTGATAAAGTTGGTACAATTGTACTTTTTTTTGTACAATTCAAAGCCAAAAAGTACGCTGGTACCCCCTTGGCTTATTTGGTACTATTACCAACTTTTTCCGATCTATTGTCATTTGCTTTAAAATGGCCACTCGTATTTACTGTACGATGAATATTAACGGAGTTTAGTGTAACATGTAACAGAATCTCTGTGTATTTTGTTGTTGGATTTAACAAAACAGCTTTAATATTTTGCATTTGCTCTTTTGCATTTGTGAATAGATTTTTTGCACTTGTTCTTTGGACGATTGCTATGACACATTCTAAATCAAGTATCAACGGCAGCATATAAGCTTGCATTTGCTGATGATATTGACAAATTTTTAAAGATATAGGAAATTACTTCTGCATTCCCATTTCAAGATTATTTTGGAACGGAAACTCATACCATTTTGAAATATTCGTCAACAAGAAAGTTGTCACGTCTTTATTATTTTACTCTGAATGGAGTTTTACAAGCGCTAAATTAAATTTTATTATATCCGGAATTTCTACTCCAGCTTATTGCATATTGAAAATTGTAAATATAAGAAATGGCATCCCTAGATTCTCGTATGCACATTTTGAAGACAATTATCTGCCACTTAAGGATATTAATATATCGTATATATATATGCAGAATATTTGGTTTTTATAAATCGAATTTTGAAATAAATTTTTGTGGGGATGTTCTTATATACAACCAGAAATCTGCTGAAGCTCCTGTGGTGAAAGCATTATGTGAGCTACATTTTAAATTTCAGCCATCAAAGCGAATGCTAATAGATTAAACATGGAAAAGGAAATCGGAAAAATGCATGACTTCCTATCAATGTGGGGTCTACCCGAAAAACGATTTGAAAATAATTTCATCTACTCACTTGGGGAAAATTGGAGAGAAAATAAAGTCTTGCAATTTTCTATTCTTGAAGAATACTAATATTGATTATGGAACGGAAAGAAATAATGACGAGTAAACTGAAGAAAAAGATTTCAATTTATTTGTTTAAAAATTCATATTTTTTTTTTAAACAGTAGATGGAAGATAAACCACACCATACCACATTTTGAAAACTTAACAAAAGACCGCATACATTTACGCCCGTATTTATAAAAAATTATTAAATTTAATTAAGGTTTACAAAACAAATTTTGTATGAAAATTTGTCTTAATAAACGTTTGTTAAATTAAATAATCATTTATAAATACGGGGGCTAAAATTTAAAAATTTGCCTTTGCCCGAATATTTTTAATGACTCGTATATGTTTAATTTATTTCGATAATATCCTTAGTAAAATAACGTCATATAAGGTAACATACGTTTACTTAATAAATTGGACTTGGTGTTCTATACCTCACATGCTGGTATTGATACTGTTCAGCTATTTGACACAACAGCACCAAGTCCAACAATAAAAGGTCTGCTATTTCCGAAAAATAATACAAGGTTTACACAAATTTGTTTACCTTACTTTTCTCTTCAAAATGTGTTATACAAAATTTTACAAGTAACAACTGAAGGCGCATCTGTATGTTTAAATAAAAACGTATTAAATTTTCCTAAGAATGGCTAACAAAATTCTTCAAAATGTTTGACTGAATAAAAAAATAGAACCAAAATGGCAGTGTTTTTATTTATCTATTTTAAAAACAAACGTATTTTGAAAAAAATGTGAGTCGTGATAGTTTATCTCCCACGAATAGAACTGTTGTTAAAATTTAAAGCACTGTTTGCCTAGTTTTAAAAAATTTATTAAACTTTCAAAATATACTAAAGTTCAATGATAAATTTTCCTTCGGGCTAAAGTGCGTTGCAAAACTAGTTCGATCCCATATGGGTCGTAGCAAAACTCGTTTCAATCGGAAATTCGTAGCAAACCTCGTTTGTTACAAAATTAAATATATTATTTTTTATATTCAAGTTGGTTTTAATTTTTATACTGTTGAGTTATTAATCAAGAATGACATAACACTTCAAAATCAAAAAACTTCAACAAATTTGGTCCATTTAATCGGGCATTTCGAATAAAGTGTAACGAGCGAGTTTTGCATCTCACCTACTCTAACCGACACAAAAGACTTTTTCTTTTGTAAAAAAAAAATTATAAAAATGATTTAGTACTATTGGGGACGAAAAAGTACGATTTTGAAAGTTCGTTAGTACGATATTGGTTTTCTCATTTATCATCCCTGCTAGGAACACAACTGCGACGAATTTTGCAAAGAGAGAGAAATAGTGTGACCATATAAAAAAAACTTTACTTAAAAAACACAAACATTAACAAAAACAGAATTAAAAACTATTCTTGTAGTTATCTTATTTGTATATTTATTTTAATCAAAAAAAATTTGGATTTTTATTGCACAACGAAAAGAAAGTGATGTGTGTTGGCAACATTGTACAATGCTGTTTATGTTAGTGCCGGTTCACACACGTCAAGTTTGTATCGTCAAGTCTTGATTTTTACGGAGACAGAGGAAAATATATGGCATTCTCTTTTCCCTTCTCTCCTAAAAGCTCAAGACTTTACGAGTCAAACTTGACATCTGTGAACCGGCTCATAGGTAATATTCACCTTTTTTGAATGAATGGAGCCATTGTGCGACTTATTGCATAATATAAGACAAAATGGAAATATTATGCCGAATATCATGACAATAATATTGCAAGTGTATGGACATCTTTATGTGCGTCCCCTATTCGTTATCGGTATTTTATTTTTAATTTGATAGAAATTAATATTTTCATTGGCAATAGCGGCGCTCACAGTGGAGCTTAAACGATTTAGGCAACACAAAGTACATACATATATGGTCGAGTATTTTACAAATGCATATCGTTTGCATGTGTTCTTAAAAAAATCTTTTTAGAATTAAATACGAAAATAGTTCTACTACAGAAGTGTGTTTGAGTGCATTTAATTGTGTGTAACTGTCTATCTGTATAAGTTGTAGTAGGAACATATGAATATACGAGTGTAATGACTAAATTCAATATAAAATAGTTTGATAGTAATTTTCATTTAATTTCAATACATTGAAAATTGTTTTTTTTGCTGCAGAAGACATGCAATTTTCATTCCCAAGCAAACATTTTTATTTAATAAAGATTAAAAAAAACAATGAATAATGAGTGGCATGTACGAGAAGTAGTGGTAACATTTTACATAAATCAAATTTGTTTTCGTCTTAAAGGTAAAAGGTGTTGTTTAGAAGGTGCAAAACTTTTAAATAAAATAAAATCCTAATAGCCTTATCCACGAAAAATATATATTTCAGGTTTTAAAAAAGCTCATTATTTTGGTATGAAATATTTAAAAAAAAAAGATTTTGATATTTTTAGTTAGGCTTGAGTTCATCAAATGTAATTTTCATTAAATTGTTTTTACTGAAGGAAGGAATTTTACAACTTGAAATTTTATTAAAATTTATTGATAATTTTCTTGGCTGAGCTGGGTCTCGAACCTGGGCTGGATTTACATGTTTCAAGAATCACCACATTCTTTCATGAGGTTTTTTATTCGTATTTAAAGACTATTAATAAAAACATGTCGTCAGCAAGACATGAATTGTTTGAACGCCAATGAAAGTTATAAGAAGAAAAAGTTAGAAACGTGTCAATAGGACATGAGCCGTCTGAACCCAAACTTAACAAAGCTATCGCACTTTAATTAAATTTTATACATTTTGTAAGCAAAGAAAAATAAGAACAAAAGAAAAAATAAAAAAAAGAAAGGAGAGAGAATTTAAAGTAACTGCCGACGATTTAATAATGGGCTCCTGGATTTTTGGCTGAAGTTGAAGACTCAATTCTGTTTCAATACATATTCCATACAATTTGACATACAACTTTGTTCTAGAAAAGACCCGGAAGCCGGCGTAGTTCATCCCTGCGTCTAAGAGAATTTAATCATCAAACCTAAGACATTTGACTCCACGATTTCGGTTATTATTCCTGACATCACTTGAACACAGATAAGTCTGTTTACATAATCAGTTTAAAATCCTAAGAAACCTCGCATTGTCATTAAACTGCTCGGTATATAAGTTCTTAACCAAAATTGCGATCTACGGAAGCAATTACTACTTAAAATTTAATGCAAAAGGGTTCGCAGACCCTAAGGAGTTCGTTAAACTGAATTTTTATTATGACTTTGTTTGGTCGGGTGCATACTATGTAAATTACATTAAATTAGGTGAAGGGTGTAAACATGCTTGTCTTACTCGCAGGCCAAAGCCATGCTTTCTTCGACAAGCAAAAACGTGTTCTAGCCAAAGAACGAAACGAAATTTTAAAACTTTTTTTAATATGAAAAATTTTAAATACAAGTCTGCCAGGCCCACGATGTCGACAAGAACATTTCGCATATTTATATTGAAAACAATAATAAAAAAATAAAATTTGTTTTTGTTTTCAATACGAATATACAAAAGAAATGTTCTTGTCGACATCGTGGGCCTGGGTTAACTATTAAACGTTCGTGTTGTTAAGACTTTAAAACTACACAAACATGGACTGAAAGTAGTGGTCACAGATTATTTTGATAAATAAATTTTCCATCATGGCCTATCGTGAAAAAGGGGAAACGTTTTTTTTAAAGGAAGCAAATTTCGAGGGTAATTTTATTCATGATAGGGGTGCATATTTTTAAGGATCCGTGAAACAATAATTTTTTTAAAGGTCTGTTAAAAAATGAATACAAAAATAAATCAATGCATCGTTAAATGGATATTGTTTTGCCGTAAACAAGCCTAATTCCGATTTCCTTTCACGAGTTAAAGTCAGAAAACTACTAAACAACCCTCGAACTTTTATTTGAACCCTTTTACTAGGCACTCCTTTAAAGTTTTTCTATCACAGAAATTGATGTATCATGCCAAGAAACAATTTATGCTTAAATGTCATTTTCGCCCATAATCACAATCGACATGAACCTTTTTCGATGATTGTTGGAGCAAAAACACAAAGCAGCAACTGTCAAGTGATGATCATAGTCGTGCAACGTATGCACGTGGAGGCACAAACAAAATACCGTAGACACACAACAGACGAACTTATGAAAACAGTTGCAATTTGCTCTTTTTTTCTGATGTGGAGCAATTGAAATTATTTAATTTGTGCAGCATAAATGAAATAAATGTAATGGCAGGTAATAATGTTGTAATGATGCAAGAAAACAGGATAATTGCATTAAAGACAATTGAATGTTAGTTGCAACATGTAGATACGGTTTATTAAATTTGAATAGCAATAAGGTTACATGTACATACTCGCAAACATGGAAGTTGAAGATAAAACAAATTTTGTTGACTGCAATACGAGAAAAATTGGTTGAAATTTTATTCAAAAGCGGCACTTTTTCTTAGCCCTTATGTGTGCGGCAAAAAAAACACCTTCTATTGCGCGGCATGGTAGGCGGGTACCTCAATGGGAGTAACGCATAAAACAAGCAATAAATATCTACACTCATCATATAATTATTGCAGTAACGGACTGTAGTTTATTTAAGAAGTATTCCGTTCAGTCATTTTTAAATAAACAAACATTTAAAATTCCAAGCAAATTTACTTTTAACTGATTCTAACAGTTATTCAAAAAACCAAGTGCATATTAAAACGGATTTTCAGTTGCAGCTAATATTGGCCGTTGATTAAGTTAAATTCTTCTTTATGTAAAATTAAATGAAAATGTAATTTAAAATAAGGAAAAGTTCATTTAATTTTTACTGTCAGTAACGCCATAAGCAAATAATAATGTTTTCCCTCTCATTAGAAAAACAAGCAGACAGGTCTCTAAAATTCGGTGCTTTAAAAAAATAACTGAATATTTCTTTGTTTTTACGGAATTTAGTGCACTCGCGATAATATGAACTAATTAAAACAGAGCCAGTTTGCAAGATTGTCCATGTTTGCAAATGGCATCTAATGTTCTAAAATTTCTGATTTTTCTTTTGAAAGTTTAAAACTTTTGTTTTTTTAAATTCATATTTAAGAACTTTCACGTTAAAGGTGAGCACTTACTAAAACGTGCATGTAATACATTGTGATTAACAACTGAAGACAATTTTAAAGCAGATAGCTAGGGAAATCCCCAAGTTATGCAGTTGAGTCAAAATTGATTTTACCACTGTGTAGGTAGATAAAAACCGTTAAAAATTCAATTATAATTTGTTCATATTTTTAAGTTTTGAACAGGTTCATATTTAAGAGTAGTAAATGGAAGAAAATAAGTGTTCATATTTTGGGGTGTTCATATATTAGGGTGTTTCTATTATCGCGAGTGCACTGTATTTAGTTAATTTTTTGATATTTATTTTATATAAAATAACTGAATATTCATTGGTTTCTATGGAATTCGCGGTTGAATTTTTGACAGTAAAAATTAAATGAATTTTTCATTAAAAATAAATGAAAAATAAGTAGACCGGTTTTTAACTGAATTTCCATTTATTTTTTATTACAAATTCAGTTAAGAAGTACAGTACAGAATATTGTGATTGCAGGATATTTAATTAATCGTTGGTTTGTATTAATCGATTAACTGCGCGAATAATTATTCGAGGATAGAATTTAACGAATACAATTTAATATTATTCGGTTAATCGAATTATTTTAATTTTGTCTAGTTTAAAAGTTTAAAAATAACACCAAAATTTTAACTTTTTAACATGAAAATTTTATTAAAAAAGTAACAACATTTTAACAAAAGTGAAAAACTTTTTAATAAAAAATAGCACTACAATTTAAGCTAATCTTCTGAAGTAATCTTTCAAAACGAGTATAAAGCTTAAATGTTTTTGTTTCAAACGTTTTCTTTCTTTTGTTTTAATGAAACTTGATTTAGAAAATATTCTTTTACTTATTGCTGACGTTGGAGAGATTAAAAGTAAAGCGTTATAAAACATATCCAATTTCTCTGTTCTTTTTCTGTTTTTTTTTCGAAAAATAAGTAGTCTTTCATTATAACACTTGAATCTCTTTTTTCTATTTGCACGATTTTTAATTTTTAAGACAGTTTTCACAACTTGAAGAGCCACAAAAACAAGAATTTAACCAATAGTAAAAACGGGCTAAAATTAAATTTAAATTACAAAAAGGCCAAAAATGCTAACAAATTTTTATCGCGTTTCAAGTTCTTTCAAAAGAGCAAAATCTAGCCCGAAAAGGGCTAAGTTGGCATCACTGCTTGTACGTCAACCAACGTAGGTAGCACTGGCAGAAATTTCTTGACTAATCACGAATTCCGTGAAGTTGTGAATGTGCTTGAGTGTTTGAGAACTGCTTTAAAGATGTTTTTTGACCAATGTGCTCATCGTACTGGTTGATTGTTTAATTAATTAAAAAGTTTTTTAATTTTTAACAACTTTGTATTATAAACCGAAACATTATTAATTTAAATTTTAAATTGAATGAGAAAATAAACGACAGGACACTATTTGAATAGCAGCAGTAACAAAAACAATACATACAACAAAACAAAACTCGTACAGTCGAAAAGTCAACAATGACAATGATTTAGATAATTTTATTTATTATGCCCAAGAGAGAACAGGACGTTATACGAAATCCAAAAACAACAATGAAAATAAGTATTTAAAAAGGGAAACGGGTTGCAGAAAGTACGTTTTTTTTTATTCTATTTACTCTTTCAAGTGCAAAGAGTCGAACCGTAACTCCCCATTGTTTTCTAACCAACAAACATTTCAAACAGACACGCACACACACAATTGAGAAGTTAAAAATTCCACTTGACATTGAAAATGTAACAGAAAAAGGAATAAGAGGCGTAAGAACAAGGGAAGGAGAGATTTTGTTTTGTTCGACGATAATGAATGTGTTCTTGTTCTTATTATTTCCAAAGTTTATTTTTCAAGATAAAATAGCAACAACAATCACAGCAATAACACATACGAATAAAAACACCAGCGATAACGTTATACATATTTAAAAATCACAGATGTGTGATGTATTGAATTGTAATAGAATCTCTTTTGTTTCGTCTCTTCTATCAGTTGGTAAACTCTTGAGAATTTTACACATTATCAAGTGCGGGGACGTGTCACGACTTCTTAAAATTTTATTTATTATTAAGTGGTTTACCTTAAGTTTTAAATACATCCATTTTTATCGTTTTTTTTTGTAAAATTTTTACTAGGGGTTTTCTTAGGGACTTTTGTTTTTATTCCCGGGAACGTATGAAGTTCCCTAGTCTTACTTTTAAAAAGAGATTTTTCATTATTTCTAGAAAAAGGGAAATATTAGTGAAAACTTTTCGAGGAACCTCAAAGAAATCTTTCGAAATAATGACCCATTTTGCGTCATGATATTAATTTTAAAAGCCCTATTTCAACCTCGCCAAGAAAAAAACGTTGACGCAATTTAAGAGTCTGAAAGCTTTCATTGTTTAATGCATAAAATTTCTTTAATTTGCTAAAACTTGCTTTAAAAGGAAATACAATTCTGAAGAGTAAAGACATAATTCAAATTGAATTTATAAAAGCTTGCCAGCATTGCTTATTATTATGTATATGGGTAATTCCAAAGTGTTGAACGTGACAGTCGTACGCATCAAAAACGCAATTACATTTTACACAACAAATATTTCTACGTCCTTTTAACACTTAAATTATAGCACTAAGAGAGCATTGTTATCTATGCTAAAGTTTATGGAGGGCGCGATTCTAGGTCAAAGATAATAGCAAAAGAAGTAGCGGTTCAAACGTGGAAAAAAGTAGTTTTTGTGGCCATGTATAAAAAGGCGTAATTCAGCGAAACCTGCTACAATTTTTTAGTCAAACTACTTTCAGAAACTTACGTAGCAATGTAACATTACCCTTGAGGGAAGCTAACTGACACCAAAGTAGTCCCGTGATAGGGCTTTGGTGGTAGAGACCGGTTCCAATTCTAACACTTTATATGAATAATACCTATCACTTTTACATGGGGTTGTCATTGGAGGGGGTCAATTGACACCATTTGACCAGTCACAGAACTAATCTCAATGAAAGTACTTAGTGTCAGTTACTACAATGTAGTATCATTTCAATACAATGTAGTAGTTTTTCAATAAAACAAGTCCTAGAATTATATTCAAGAACCAAATTTTAAAAAGTACCAACAAATGTGTCACAGCACCGCTAAAGACTGTATTGTAATTCATTACTTTTTCTACCTTTTTGTTCATCAAAAACCAGTTAAGGGATTGGTTCTTCCTTCACTGGTCATGAGTCCTTTCTTTTTGTACTTGTTCTATTTTCACAAATCCCAGGACCAGTCTGTTGGACCAATTGACACAAATTTCCCGCAGGGTAAAATTGGTTTGGTTTGATTCTAAGATCTTCTGAATTTTTCCCACAGCAATTTAACGGAATAATGATTAAAATAAAATAAAAATTTACCGTTAATCGGAACAAACTATTTCTCTTCGAACTCTTTCTTAGATTACAGACCATGTAAGAAAATTTTTTTGGAATAATTTTTATCAAAAATCAACTCGTTAAAGGAAGACAATATCAATGAAAACATAAAATAAATCATTCTCACAAAACAACATTTGCACAACTTTGCAGTCTGATTGTTTATCTAAGTGAACAAATTTATGGGTTAATTAATAAAATTAGTAATATCTAAATATTTCTCTATAACAATATCGTAAAATAATCAGCTCTTAATAACTTTTAAATTTTCGGTCACGGTGGACGTGCCAATCCCGAACTCCCGGGATTATTCCAAAAATTTAAGTATCGAATCCCGAGATTTTGGATTTAGTAAATATGTACATATGTGCTATTTTTTTTTTTATCAAATGTATTGAAATAAACGTGAGTCACCCTGTTAAAAATAACTTCAAAAATTTAATATTAAATCCAAGGTATATTTGAGTCGTTTATTTTGAAAGTGGTTTAAGTCCATTTTTTAAAAAAAAGTAATTAATGATATCAATAATCACAATCCTATATAATCCTTTTTTTTTATAAAAAATATAAGTCTAGTATCATTAAAATCGGCATGATTTTGGGCAATGGAAAATTAGTTAGCTAACGAAATCCAAAAAAAATTATTTGGAAACCGGGTTAAGTCCACTGAAATAAATAATTTATACATATATGTGTTATCTTTTATGTAATAAATTTATTTTAACTAAATGAAACGTGAAGATTTCTACAAAACCTCTGGAAGAAGCAATTCATAAAAGATTAAAAACACTTGTGTCGAAAATGTCAAAGTGAATCCTATAAAATGTTTTATAAAGAATCTATGGAAGTGGATAAAGAGTTCAAAATACTTGACTCATTACCTTGTCGGGAAAGACCAAGGAACTTTAACAAAATAAAATTAACACCATTATACAAAAATGTACGTCCCATTTCAACTCCTAAGTATAAGGACAACCTCTCACATAATCTAAATGAGGAGAACAAAATGGCAAAATCTTTAATATTATCCTTAATAAATGGATGTTAATTAAATTTTTTAATAAATGAATTAATATTTATTTTTAAAAGCATTTTTTTAATTACATAAATAAAAATCTGTATCTAAATTGAAAGCTCCCTTATTTATGTTAAAGCTATTACATTCATCTACATCAAACATAAAAAATTTACCATTTCTATTATTTAATTTCTTTAAAATAAGTGGACTTATTCCTTTTCACAAACAAAAAAGTCATTTTATTAATTTTGAAAGTGGTTTAAGTCCATTTTAGGTTCTGAAACACAGCTTATTTTTCTAGTAAAATTTACAAAACGTATTACGTTATATATTCTAACATGTTTAAGGTAACAAAGTTATAAACAAAAATTAATACCGCTTAACAATATTTTTGAAACAAATTAAACACAAACCCTTAAATATCTTAATATAAGAAAAAATGGACTTAAACCACTTTCAAAATAAACGACTCATTTATAGCAGGTAGTCTCGAAAAGCCAGCTGTTTATTTTTTATATGCTTGTTTTGCGATACGAACTGTCAAATGTTGTATAGTAAACAAGTAAACAAGTTTTTTGTCTTTGTTTGTTTTATTGTACAATTGTTGTAATCTCGCGGCTACCTGCTATAAATATACCTTGATTAAATCATACTGGCAACGAATCTAATTTTTAACTGGTTACAAAAAGAAGGCGCAACCCTATAAGAAATCAATGGGCGAGTAATCACATTTTTCATTTTGGTGCTAAGAAAATGATAGAAAGAAATGACCGAAATCAAGTGTTCGGTCACAAAAACCAAACAAAATTTTTATTTTGTTTTTCAATAAATTTTTGCCTTGTGAGCATTTTTGGCAGCCGCCTATTAAATTGCAAAAAAATACATGGGACTTTTCGTATTTGTAGATTTGCACTTACATTTTTAAATTCGCCTTGATGCAATGCATTTTGTACCACAGGAAACAAAATCAGAAGATAAAGTTTGGTGTGGTCTTTTTTCTAAGTGAATGGTAATAGAACTGCACACGCAAAATGCAAGTTGAGCAAAAAGGTGTCACAAATTTTAGACGGTTCTAGCAAAGGTCTTTTGACACATACATACATATGTATTTGTTTAAGTTTATTTTAGCAGGTTAATAGTAATGATGAATGATGAACTTAAGCCTGATTATAAATATTGAATATTTGGATTAAAAACCATAAATAGTTCAATAAAATTACCACAATACTAATTATTGTTAAAGCTAAGGCACGAGCTCTATGTGTACATTTGGCCTTCAAGTTGTGCTAAAAAAGGTCAACAAGAAAAAGAAAGACAAAACATGAAAAAACAAAAATGTACTTTGGACTTCAAAAAGAATTATTGTCAAAAAGTACGAAAAAACAGGGGTAAAGGAAAAACATGTAAAATCAATTAAAAATGGATAATCATCAAAAAAGCAAATTTTGATCTACCAAAAGTTGAAATACAAATTGGTTTAAGGATTGATGTTTGACTATTGACGTCAGCATTCGTCGATGGCTGTGAGTGTAAGACGGCAAAAACATCTGAGGAGATCGAGTGGTTGCGATCGAAACATGTCATGGTAACCAGCCGCCTGGGTTCGAATCTCAGGTCAGTCAAGAATGAATGATTATCAATAACAATTTTAGTTAATTTTCATGTTGTAAAATTCCTTTCTTCATAAAAATAATTTAATGAAAATTAAATTTGATGAACTTAAGCCTGATTAAAAATATTGAAAATTTGGATTAAAAACCATAAATAGTTCAACAAAATTACCACAATATTAATTATGTACATATATGAATTTTAAAAATTGACTTTTATATATGAAATCCTGACCCGTCCCGGGATCGCGTTTTTTTAAATAAAAAATACCGAATCCCGGGTTTCAAAAAACCTCGTTTGGTATCCCTAATATACATCGGTCCAAAAAATCTTTTCGAAAAACCTTTTTCCTGACGACATTTAACTGGTAATTAGATCTTACGAAACGTCGTATTTAAGCTAAAGACTTTGAAGAGAAATTCCAAAAGTTATTCGTATAAAAGTTTACTGCAATTGCCAATTTCTTTCCCCAATAGGAACCGTATTTTCTTTTTATCAGTAAAAAATGTATGTATATGATATCATTTGAACTAAAGCCCCAGTTAGCAAACAGTAACAGTAACGTTGCAAATCAGCTGCTTCGTTTTATTGTTTGTAAAGCAGTTAGCAGAAAGATGTCACACAACCGTAACGTCTACTAAATCTATACAAAATTTATTTTTCTAACTTTTTTTTACTGAACAGTTAAATTACTGTTACTGTCAGCTAACTGGGGCTTACATTTAAATAAAGTAAGAAATTACAGTTGATCAAGCCCGGAAAGTTTTCGAGAGTGTAACCTATATGAGACCCATGGGCAATCATGGATTCGCCAGAACAAAATTATATTTAAAATATTATTTAGAAATTTTTATCTCTATGAGATTTGTTTGCCATTAAGTGATTTTAGATAGGGGGTTTACATGGCCCCTATGGCTAATTTTGGGGCCACTAGCATAGCATTTTGTCATGACATAATAGCCATCGTAAAAGTTATGGTCGCCAATTTAATGTCAATACTACCATCTATAAGGAAGTTATAATACTTAAAGCTATTTTCAGGAGTAGTATTTTTATGGGAACAAATGCGTTCGTTCAATCTAAATACCAACATTATAAGATGGCTTTTGGAGACAAAGACGCTGTTCCGGAAATAAGTTTGTGTGGAGGCTATGTGAAGTGTTGTTGTTTTTTTTTTTTTGCAAATTTCTTCAAATTATGTCGCACAAAGACAGTAAATCAGCCGGGCGGACATCGTTAGATTGACTCAGCAAGTGGTTCTAAGTCGATTGCTTTACTTTAAGGTGGGTCTAGGCACAATATTTTAAGGTGTAACAAACATGAGATCAAGCGCATAATACTTTCTCCACTAAAATTGTGGTGCGGATATAAAAACATTTTAAGGACAAATTCGGGCATCTAACTTTATGTTTATTACATTTTTGTTAGTTATATTAACTTGACTTCGGGAAATTCGTGTCATCTGTTTTTGAGAACTTATCCCGTGAGCTGTGAACTCAATAATAAAAATAACTTTAAATGAGGAGGATCTTTCATTTTAACATGGTTCATTCGGGACAATGTCTGCGACAGACATTATTAAAACCGAAATTTAATATGCCCATTTAGCTTATTTCAATCAACTATTGGAAAGAGTCAAAATGGTTCCTTCTAGGGCATCACCATGTTAAAGTGACAAGTCCCCTTCATATAAAGTGTTAGAACTGGAACCGGTCTCTGTCACTTTTGAACTTTACGTGACAAGTTTGGTGTTAGTTCTCTTTCCCTTAAGGTATCTCCAGAAGAAATAAATTTCAAAATTAAATATCAACGTTTAAAATGGGATTTATAATTGGCAGACCTCCTAAGATTACAGGTCTTTATAGATCATGGATCGGTTGTTGGTAAGGCCCGTTTCGGTGATCACACAATTACTGTGATTTAAGCACTAATCGCGGCGAGAAAGATCTAAAAAATGCTAATTTAGGGCTTGATATCCCAGTAACTTAAGGCAAAGTTAGCTCCGCTGTCGCGTCTGGCTGTATGCTGCTGCTACAAAACAGAAGCTGCCATGCAGGGGTGGTTGAATTGCTAGCAGGACCCTTTTTAAGATATAGAACTCATATTAAAGCCCTAATTTTTGCTCGAAACTGCAGTTTTGCTTATAGCATTTTGGTTTTGATGAACTAAAAGAACAAAATTTAAACTTATTTTTTTTTATTTGTGTTTAAACCAGTGTTCGAAAGTAAACACTAAATATCGTTCCTTAGCGTTCGGGTCAATAGATTTGTGGAAAACAAACGCTAATAGTGTTTGTGTAGAAAATCAGTTTTAATTATCTTTCGAACACAAAAATAATACTGTTTTTATCAAATTCAACAAAAGATGAGAACATTTAATTCCGCTCGGTTTTTTTTAAATCCACAAACTTCATTGTGTTCGGTGCGGCTCAATAATGTTCGTCCCTTTTGGCTGGTAGAAAAAACCAAACTTTTTTACAAAAAGAAAATACACATACGAAAAACGTATACACAACACACGCGCAAGGGTTGTGTTCTTCTACACAATCAATAAAAAGAATAGATCTCGTTTTTGGGTGTGTGAGCCGAACGCTAAATAATGTACGGTTTATTTTCGAACACTGGTTTTAACACAAATAAATTTACAGTACAATTATTTGTATACATTTTTGCCTCGACATAAGCTTTTTAAAAATTTTGAATTTGGGGTTAGAAAATATCCCCAATTAATCCTTTATCTTGATTTCTTTGATGTTAAATTTTGTTTCCTTAAGTATGGTTTGAACTAAATGATGATAAATTTAAAGAGATTTGGTAAAAGACCACCACATGAAGTGTCTAATTTCATAACAAGCCGAAGATCAACCTTCTCTAATTTAAAATTTCTCTTTTTCTAATTTTGATGTCACGTACGAAGGACTCCTGAAGTTTACGAGCTTCTATTTGGGAATCAATGCAGGTAATGTTGCTAATTTAGCTATTTTCTCGTCAAATTAAGCGATTTTAAATAAAATATTTGTTGCCATGAAACAACACGAACTTGCTATTGTGGCTTTGTAGTGACGTCAAAATTACGTCAGAACAACATGCGCATGTGGCTTTTTACATTCCGTGTGCTATAGGATTTAGTTACAATGGAAGCAGTCATTTCGTTGTTCATACATGTCATTCTTTTGCAAAGTGTTTCATATTTATTTTTCATCTAAATTGTCATTTATCTAGTGGAAGGTTTGCCATTTACGAATATGGATTGTTTATTAACCGAAGAAACGCGTAAAAATAGTGAAAACTTTCTACACAAATGGTGGCTTAAACACGGCAACTGTTTGAGCAATATGGAGTAAATACGGTCGTCATAACCGCCCTATTATGCAAAGAATTGGCAAGATTATAGAGAAATGTGAAGAGACTAGAAGCGTTACAGATCTGGTCAGGCCTGCGCATCATCGTAATGAGTGCATTGCCGAAAATATCGGAAGAACCGTTACCGTTATTTTTAAGCACTGTGGCCGTATGATAGCGACTTTTTGTTTGGCCTGCCATTGAAGTGACGAACTGGACAATTTGTGATTTTTACAAGACGGTGCCAAGAGCCACTCGATTTTGGTTTATTTCTGTTACGATCCGTTTGGTCTGGCGAGGTTTCCCTCTTTTGAATTTTCTTGAGGGGGGGCGGGAGGAGAGGTTCCAACCCTCCTCACCAGCCACGTATTCGAACATTAAAAAAATTAAACATAAAATACAACTCAAAACTATCACCAAACACGACTCTAGAATTTGGGAAACGGCTGTTCGTCTCCTTTGGCCTTCCCAACCATGTCATAGAAGCATACGCTTATCTTCTTCGTATGCCCCACACGTAATTTCACGTTATGACGGCATTAATTGACTACTAAGATCATGCGATTTGACGCCGTTGGACTTTGTTTGTAGGGCTTAGTCAAATACCGTGTCCACGCAGATAATCCTCTATCGTCGGAGCATTTAAAAAGCAACATTCAAGTTATCGCCAAAATACCTCATTACCGAATTGTTTTTATTAAAATTTTTGGAAAATTTAACGTAAATCATTGATTTTGTTTGCAAAAAAAGGTTTAATATTTAAAAAAGTTAACTCTTTAGGGGTTTCATGGAAATCGAAAACGTAAAACGAAAGAATTTGCCAGTTCTTTTTATTAAACTTTTAATCTAATTTTTACAATTTTTGTTAAAAAATTCTGTTTAGTAGAGCATTATTTGTATAATAATTGTCATAAAATTTTTTTATTGCAGAAATCTTATTAAAAAACGTCTCTTAAAATGCTTTCGTTTTACGTTTTCAATTTCCATGACACCCCTGATTGTCTCGCCTTTTTCATTCTGTTTAAGCGATATTCTTTGGAAAAAAGTTGGCAACAGTGAGTGCAGGGTAAAATTAAGAACCTTCACAACCATTCATGAAAGAAGCACTTACAAGTTCTATCACATATTAGGAAATACATTTGTAATTGTTTTAACTTATTTGCAATCTAAATTGTTGGTATCTTATAAATTTACATAAATAGACTTTAATTGTTTACAATTATTTCTAATTGTATCTACCTAAACGTCAGTTGGTTGGTGTTTGTTTGTTTTGTGGGTTCCTTGGTTCTTTTAATGGCTACTTTGCTAATGTCTGAACTACTTTGCTTTAAAGGCGGTGTCTGCAAATTAACGTAATATAGTGAAATACATACAGTGGACTCCCGATAATTCGTAATCGCAAGGGACCGGCAATTTCTTACGATTTATTTAATGCGGTTTCGATTTAACGAGGTTAAAATAAAATTAATTCGAATTAACGGGGGTTTACAATTTATTAACTAAAACAATAAAAAAACCTTAAGATCTTAAGAAAATAAACACACACAAGCAAAAGCAAAAACACACGCAAACAAAATAGCGGTAAACCAAAAATCATTCTTTCCATGATTCTGTTGTTTTATTACGAATTTTAAGTGGTACATACATAGTTAGCAAACAATTACGATTTATAAGAGGTAAACATTTTATTTGAAAACAAAAAAATTACGAATTAGCGAGGGGACCAAAATATATGGAAATGTTACGAATTAACGAGATTTTTTCCAGGGACCGACAGTTTATTACGAATTATCGGGAATTACGATTTATCGGGGTTCGAATTATCGGAATTTTACTGTATCAGATTTGAATATGCCCCAGCGGTAAAAAGAATGACTAAATAGGCCTAATAGAAGGCCTTATTTAGCAGACACAAGCTCTCCTGACGGGTATTTTCCATAAAGGCGTTTAAAAACTTTAGTCCATGAAAAATAGCAAGTTACACAACGCGCGTTATGAAAGCCTTTTTTTCAGCTGTTTTTTATTTCTTTAAGACTTTTTTAATAGAATTCCAAGCTTCTGCTCTTTATTTAATATAAAACAGTATGTTTTATAAACTTTTCAATAAGTTTGCCTCCATGATTAAAAAAATTTGTTAAATTATTCTTTTTTATTGTCAGGTAAAATTCTTTCACAGCTCTTACGTTAATACGGGGGAAAATTTTAATTTTATCAGTTTCTTCCGCAACGCAACATTATGTTTACGTAGAAGTTATTATTACTTATTATACAAAAACTTTGTAGGGAAAACGAAACAGCTGATTCGCAACGTATACGTTTACATAAGACAAACGACGCGTTTAGGGACTACGTGCAAAAATAAATGTATAAAATTGTTTTTAAAATGTTAGAGACCAAAAAATAAAAAAGATACAAATTGAACAACAGAGGGAAAGACCCTTCCCTAAGGCAGTACAGAATGTCACTAAAACAAACAAAAAAAACAAAATCAAAATTGAACAACTTCCTTTCTCCCTTCTTAAAGAAGGGAGTAGGGAATGTGTAATGGATATTTTGGAAGGTCTTTCTAAAAGCAATTTATACCTTCTAGAAGGCATATTTCTGAAGGCAGGATATCATACAAAGCGAATCTTTTAGAAAGGAGTGCAGAGGCATTCAAACAGGCCTTCCACTTTCAGTCCTTTCAAAATTTACCACTGGGGCACTTACATACATACGTACATTTGTAAATTAGGCTTGGAATATTTATAATCACACTCTGCTTCACCAAAAAGAAACGAGGGTTCTCATACAGCTATTCTGTTTTGGCAGAGTCCATTGAACATATTTAAAGTTGTTTCGTAATCTAAAGAGTGCATTAAAGCAGAATTGCTATACATAGTGAGAGGGTATAATGCATTTGTGCTAAATTAAATCGATATAACGATGTCTGTCCGTCTGGCTAGCAGTCCATGAAAAACCTTGAGGCTTATTCGATGCGCAAATGAAATGCGATGCGAAAGAAAATCGATATTCTGTTAGGGCACTGCTACACGTTCAATAAATATCGTGATATTTGGATCGCGATCCATTTTAAAATATCGATGAATCACGAGCGTATGCTACATGTTCAATATTTATCGCGTCAGTATTTATGTTATTGTTGTGCTGTCTCGAGAAAACCAAAAGAAAGCCTGTTTAGCTATTTTGCTTGCTTTTACATTGAAGAAAAAAGTGGAAAGAAAACTTTTGAGCAAAAAGTGGTTGCAGTGGGCTCGATTTTTTTTAAACCCCTTTTATGATTTTTCCAGTGCAGTTGGTCTTTTTATTTTGTCGGAATAAGCTTTAGCCGACGAGTCCCACAATTCCGGCAATGCCACAAAATTAAAAATTAAATCTTTTAAAATAATTTTTTCACTGGTTAATTCCGATACCACTGGCAGAAACCACTCGCTTTCACTGTCTTCTGCCATTATCCTTTATTTCAATAAACTTTACACAAATTTTGTCGATTGTTTTACTTTTTATTTGTTTAATTTTTTTCACCACGTATTTTATTTTTTTTATTTGTCACTTTATACTGACGTATCATGAAAATGCTACACGTTCAATATTTGTCACGCCATCCACGATCCGCGATCTGGATTTCATATTTTAGGTCATTCTGCGATATGGATTGCGATCCATCAATATTGCATGCTACACGTTCAATAAATATCGTGATACTTTCTCAATTGCAGTCGCAAGTTATTAAAAATCGTGGCAACGCTGCTCAAATAAACGTCAGTGTCAAAAAATGTCAAATTAAAAACAAATGAATTGTTTGTGTTTGACTGTGAAAATTGTTTATAAAACTTATTTAGGACATTCTGTAAGAAAAAAATAATAAAAATGGATTCTGTGGCACTGTGGTTCGACGACGAAGAAGGGCATGAGCAAAATGAAAGGATACAGAGAAGATTGCTTAGAAGGAAATCCGATATTCTAAGCTTGAATGGAAAAATGTAATTTATTTTGATGCTTGCGAAAAATAAACGTTTACTTATGCAGAATATTTCTTTTTTTTTTAGAAGCATTTGTATATGTACGTCTTAAATAATATTAGCTCGGAATGCAATACTACGAAATCAAGTGCAATTCCGCCAATAATCAAATTAGCGGCTGCCTTAAAATTTATTGGTCAAGTTGGCTACCAACACCAAATTGGTCAAGATCATTTCCTCGGAATATCTCAGCCAGCTATTTCACGATGTTTGGAGGAAGTGTGCATGACAATTGAAAAGATTTTATGTCCTAAGCATATTCAATCAATTTTAAATGTCCGAAGACGAAAAGAAAGAAGCAAAAACTTTTTTTTTTTAGAAAAAGTAATATTTCTGGTGTGATTGGAATAGTACATGGAACGTACACACATTCAGATGATACGACCCAGTGAAAATTAACATTTATATTTTGGTTTATTTAGATATGTGATCATAAAATGATAATTAGAGCTGTCGATTGTAGGTATGAAGGTGCAAGTCACGATTCCCATGTGTGAAATCTCTCCAAAGAAAGATAAATACTGAAAACAAAGTTCGACAGCGGAATGAACAGGACTTGGATCCTTGGTTAGTATTTTATTCTTCTTTTTATTGTAATACTTTTACAATTTGACAACTTCTCCAATAGGTGTTCCATTGATATTTAATTCTACAGTTAACGTTTGCCACAAAGTATTTGCCGACTGACGTGCAGTTGGTGTTTCAAATGGCCTCTTGCCAATTGGCTGTGCTTATTCATAAATTCTATCATATTTTCAAATTGTCGCGGTTTGGTGGTCTTACACTCAATTCACATGAGGGCTTTTACGACGTCGTTTTATCTTGATTCCCTTTTAAAGCAACTTCCAAAATCTCTTTGCGTTCATACGATGATTTTTGGTTGCATGTCTTTTTTTTATTTACAGTATGGCCTTGATTATCCGTCATTCGATTAACCGGCAGCATCAATTAACTGGAAAATATAATTTGTTTTTGCATTGAATTAAATCACCTCTGTTATCCGAAATTGTAAACAAATTATATTTTCCTTTAAATTAGAACAATCAAAACAAATTTAAAAAAACGATGAAAGAGAATTTCCCAACCTACTGGAAGCATATTCTGCCAATTACTTTTTTCCTTATGTTTACATAATAATACATTACATATTTATATAAAATATGAAACACACCAAAAAAAAAATTAATAATCAAGAATGCTGCCGGTCCCGTCTGTTATCGATAATCGAGGACTCACTGTATTTTTAACCACACACTTCAAAGTAAGAACAAGAATAAAGCTTTAAAAGAAAAAGTTAAAAGAGAAATATAAAAAACGACATGAAAACACAAAACGAGTCGTTTTGTTGACCCCTCTTTCTTCTCTACACCGCTTGCCATCAAACCAAAAGAGACGTCGACAAAGCGACGTCGTAAAAGCCTCCATGTGAATTCCCTGTTATTGCGTGCTTCCCTGAATTAAATAATAAATATATGATGAATAAATAAATAAAATATTATCTTTCACTTACATGTTTGTACTTTGCGAATGCTATTTTGTTGTCGAATAAATTTTGCGAATTTGACAAGTGTTTGACATTTGTTTTCGCAATGTAGAATACCGACTTGCCACCTTTTCGCATTTGAAATGCGATTAAAAAAGCTTTGCGAATATCGCAATACATTGCATCGCATTGATTTTTGCATCGCAATTCAGAATTACCCTCCTTGTGTTCAAAATACAGGACGCAATTTTGGAGACAATTTGATGAAATACACAGGTTCTTATTGCTACAAGGACCAATCCTATTGAAAATGCTGATAAGACTTATTTACAGGCGGCAATCACTCGTCTTGACATTCCAGGTATCGTAGGCACTCAGAACATGTTAGGAGTCCGGGAAAACCATGAAACCCTCTGAGGTTTTCCACTTGACCCCGCTGATTGTCCGCGGCAGCATTTGCAACTGCTTCATATATCTACGGACTTTCCGCAACCAGTGTCCATTGACCATAATGAACAGAAATTAGCTAAACAGTTATTTATTTCATCACGTTCAGCGGCACAATTTTATTTTTGTTAAATATAATTTTTGACGTATGTATTCAGAGACAAATTTCGATTTTTTTTGCAAGTACCGGTTCACACACGTCAAGTTTTGAGCATTCTCTTTTCCCTTGAGCCGGTTCACAAACGTCAAGTTTAACTCGTCAAGTCTTGAGCTTTAAGGAGAGAAGGGCAAAGAAATGGCATTCTCTTTTCTTCTCTCTCTCCTAAAAACTCAAGACTTGACGAGTCAAACTTGACGTGTGTGAACCGGCACTTATGTTGTATTTGTTGCCCTAGTGCTGCCAGCTGTGTTTTAGCACCGTGTAGGCAACCTAATTTTATTTGGAATAGTTTCATGATTTTGTGCTATAATGTTCTTTTCTTTCCTGCTTAGACGGGTTCATAATGGGCCACATGGGCAAACGAGTGGATTTTACTTAATTTTAATAATCAATCTAAGTATTTGAGACAGGCCGCGTTTATATCCTAATAAGTTCCAAGTTTTAAATATGAGTATTGTATAAACGATTTCAAGAACGATTTGCGATCACACTTATAGAAGGAGCTTAATGTGCTGTTTTCACAACACAAGTGAATGAACGCGAAATAAAATTTATATGAAAGCAGTCAGTTTTTTAAGTGTTTTGCTTATAAATTTTACTTAATGTTTAATCACTTGTGTTATGAAAACAGCACACATGTACATATGTACATAAGTGTGTTTAGAAATAGTACCTTTAAAATTGAAAGTAAATATCGTTTTAATTTTTAAAATAAGCATAACTTTGTTATAGATGGGAACCAGTACAATTAAGTTAAGATTGATGGTAAAGGGTTTCCCACGTTCATTTTGAAAATTCGCCAAATCATCGTTGCCCGTTGACAATTTAACGCTTAAAAAAAAATCATTAATCATTTTAGGCAGTTCGCTAAACTTAAGCCACTGCAATACGATTTAAATTCTACAAAAAAATGACAGGGGTAAGTTTTTTTTTTAAATCTAGTCATGTGTCATTTATACGGTTATTTGTTTAAAAAAAATAGTAAATCTGTAAAAAAATAATCGTTAATTAGACCCTAAATGTGTTAAAGTTACACATTTTTTTTTATTAAATTTCAAATAAAAAAACTGAAAAACAGATAAAAAATGTATACAAAACAACAGACAACCTTTAATTAACCCACGGTAAATGTCTCAAAAAAAACTTTAAAAAAATCACCAAAAAAATGTCAGCGTTGGCCCACAATAATGACTTCTAAAGAATTAAAAAGGCAATGAATTTAAATATAAAAAAAATATATGGGTAGACAATAGATTTTTTATCAAAATTTTTTTTTCACAAATTTTGTGTTTTTTTTTTCTTATTTGCTACATTTTTTCTGCATAACGAGCCTTCAAATCAAATTTAAACAGGCGTTTTTTTATTAAATTTTTTCAACATTTTTAATGCCTTTCTGTAAAACATAATGGAATGGAATGTTCCTTTGGGAGAAATTCTAGTTAATTTTGGGGTTGTTTAATTTATCACCTAAATTTTGTAAGAGTGCCCTCACCTTTCCTCACCCTGCAGCACCTTAAAGCAGACAAAAAGTAACAAAAAAATATTTAGATTTTGAAAATGAATTTTGAATGCTTATTTTCTACACTGTATCGGTGGTGGGTTTAATGTTAGGTGATGGTTACGACTGGTATGAGGGACAACAGTAATGAACGGTAATAATGTATTAACAACGTCTACACTGCGTTTTGATTTGGTTACACTTCAGTTTGTGTGTTTAACGACCTTTGAAATTAAAAACAAAAAAACAAAAAAACCAACAATAAGAACAAATTAAAGAGCAAAAACTACATTAATAATGATCATTTATTTTTGAATTTACATAAACAATTTTCGAAAGACCAAACCTTAATTAGATTCAGATTAACGGAAAGTCGAAAATCCACCATTGTTTTAATTTTAACAACGCACAGCTTTCATTTTGACAGCAGATCGTTGTTATATTGAAGCCAAGGTGTCATTTCGACAACGTACTGTTTTTAGTCTGGAAAAAATAGTCCTTTAAGTACCTAACTAATATAAAATAGACGCAATATACATACATACATAAAATTTTAAGGGCCGATGTTGAGGGTGAACTACACCTAAACGTGTGCATTTTATTTGACATTTCTCAATTTCAGACTAACTTAATTTGAACCATGGAAAGATACACAATCGAGCAACGCGTTAAAGTTATTCAGGCTTATTATGAAAATTGGCGTTCAAATCCAAATGCATATCGTGCACTTCATCTTCAGTGATGAGCAGGGATGTTAGATGTGACGATTTTACGTCATTTTGACGATTTTTTTCGATGAATTTACCAAAATGACGATTGACGATTTTTGATGTAGAGTCACTTATGTTTTGACGATTTAATCCCTTCAATAAATTTACTTTAAACTTTAATCTGGCATCAATTTTATAACACTTTAATCTGACAAGCAGGGTAGGTAGATGTGACGATTTTTCGTCATTTTGACGATTTTTTTGAGAAAATACAGTAAAATTACGATTTTTTTACTAAAAGTAATAGTGTTATGACGATTTTCTGGCATCGATAAAACACAAGAAATATTTACAATTATATTGAAAACAGTCCAAAACTTAAAAATCAATTTTTAGAAATACAAAAGTTTTTGGAAATTAAACAAAAAAATTCCTCCCGCATCACAAACCAGGTGGATTTCATAAGAAGCATTAGTAATTCAAATTCTACAATTAAAGAAATGCCATCGATGCTGCAAAAATATACACTAGAGCTCCTGTTCTTTTTGGTCCGCTTTGTAAAAATTGGTTAAATCCGCTTTGCGTTTTGATGATTTCGATTTGCTTCGCTACATACTAATGCATTTTTCGATGAAGTCATAATCACATGTGAAGAATTTTTCTATTTTTGTGTAAAAAGGCAAATCCCATTTAATTCTGTTGGGTATGTTATTCTTAGTAAAATTGCGTATTAGGAAGTAAGAAGTTACTTTTTAATAAGAAGTTGTGTAGTAAAATGAGTGCACTGAGAAGAAAATATATTAGTTTGGAACTAATATTTGACGTAATAAAACGTTTAAAGTCGGGTAAAAAGACTGTTGATATATACAGAATTCTTGGTTTTTAGCACCTTTAACAATAAAAACAATTTGCAATAGAGATATCGCTAACAGTTAATGATTTAAAAATAGCTCGAGTTAAAAGCAAATGACATTTTATTTATTATTTAATATTTTTTTGAATATGAATAAATGAAATAAAAAAATTTTTGCTATGCATTTATGCAAATATATTTTTTCTTATGTTTTCTTTTTAAATGATAAATATATTTAGCTCACTTGCTGAAATAAATAGAATAAAACTTAACCATATCACTTTCTTCATCATAAATCGAATTTCTTGCTAAAAATTAATATTTTCAAACCAATCCATGCAATAAATTGTCTTTAATTTGTAAAATTTATATTTTGACGTATTGTTGACGATTTTGGTCAATTTTCGTGACGATTTTGACGAATTTGGTTAAAACTTTTGACGATTATTGAGGAAAAAAGTCTAACAACCCTGGTGATGAGGCACAATTTCACCTCAGTGGATTCGCCGCATTTGGGCGAATAATAATCTAAGAGTGATTGTCGAAAAACTAATGCACCCACAAATAGTGACTGTTTGGCGCGATTTATTGGCTGGCGGCTTAATGGGGCCGTATTTTTCCAGAATGAGGCCGGTCAGACAGTTACTGTGAATGTTGTTCACTATCGTAAGATGATAACGAACTTTTTATGGCCCGAATTGGAAGATATGGATGTGGACGATATGTGGTTTCAACAGGACGGTGCCACTTGCCACACAGCTAACGAAGCAATGCCTCTTTTGCGCGACAAATTCAATGGCCGTGTTATCTCACGTGGTGACGATGTCAATTGGCCGCCAAGATCATATGATTTGGTCCGCTGAACTTTTTTCTTTTTTTCTGAAATTATTTTTGGCTAAACATGTATTTATTTCATCGCGTTCGTTTAGTTTAAAATAATTTTTGACGTATACGAAGACTTATTTGTCGACTTTAGCTGCGTTCGTTTACCCCAAATTTTGTACAAATTTGTACTGGATTTTACTGAAATGCGTTCGCGTACACATACATTTGTAAAATTTTCATATTACTCACCTACTGGATTTTACTAAGCTTTTACTGGAAAAGTAAACGAACGCACATTTTGTTGTAATGTTGTATTTGTTTCCTTAGTGCTGCCACAAAAAACTTGACGTTTAGGTGCGGTTGACATTCAATATCGGCCCTGAAAGTAAAGAATTTGTTGTTGGATACGATATTTTAGCATTTCAATTTATAGTGTAAACAAAATTTGGCAAGATTTTTAGGAACAAGTCTGAATCTTCAAACTTCCTTTTTGTTGTCCCCGAAATTCAGATTACCGTTTTTTGAGATCATAATGGAATTAAAATAAATCAAATTTTAAATTGTTTTTTGGGCAAGGACGCACAAATTTTGCTACTGAAGTTGTAAACTCGGCCTGGAGGCAGCGACTGGCAAGTAACAATAATCAATCCAATATTTAAAAAGGGAAATAACCAGATATGGGCAAAAAATATTTTTCCGTTCTTTTAACCCTTAAATTATAGCACTAAGAGGGCATTGTTATCTATGCTTAAGTTTATGGAAGGCGCGATTCTAGGTCAAAGATAATGGCAAAAGAAGTAGCGGTTCGAACGTGAAAAAAATAGATGTAGTTTTTGTGGGCATGTACATATAAAAAGGCGTAATTCAGCGAAACCTGGAACAATTTTTTAGTCAAACTACTTTCAGAATTTTACGTAGCGATGTAACATTAAAATGTCTTTGGTTTGATTCCAAAATCTTCTGTATTTTTTTTAAGCCAAAATTTGGGTCAATACGTGACATTTCGAACGTGAAATTTTTTCCATAATTATTTAACAGAATAATGATTAAAACAAAATAAAAATTTACCGTTAATCCGAATAACATATTTCTCTTCGAACTCTTCCTTAGATTACAGAAAATATTTTTGGAATAATTTATATCAAATATCACCTCTTTTAAGGAAGATAATATTCAAGAAAACATACAATTAAACATTGAAATTACATAAGAAATTACGTTTGCACAACTTTGCAGTCTGATTGTTCATCTAAGTGAACAAATTTATGGGTAAATTAATAAAATTAGTAAAATCTAAATATTTCTCTATAACAATATCGTAAAATAATCAGCTCTTAATAACTTTTAAATTTTCGGTCACAGAGGACCTTTTGACGGAAATGCCCATATGCCAGAATTACCGAGAAATACCACTTCTAAAGGTAGACAAAACAACGGCGCAGGATAGACAAAACTTTGCAAAAACCATTACACTTTTTTTTTATTTATTTATTTAATCACAGTCTATGGACTAAAATTCTTACAGACCAATAAAATAATCTACATTCGATAAGGATGCTTAACTAATGGTTTACATTCGAGAACAAAATGATGTTACGTTTCAAAATATTAACGTTTACAGGGTAATCAATAAAATTATAGAAATCCTTAAAAGTTTCGCATAATCTCCTCAAGGGGTCAACGTTAGCATAACTAGTTTGACAACACTGTAGATGAAGTGGTGCGAAGTTCCGAGTGGATCAAAGAGGTATATTGAAGTTAATTGTCTTCAGCAGGAACTCTGAGAAAATTGAACCATTTAATAAATCTACTAAAAAAGCAACGTTAAGCATGATGCGTCTTCTTTCTAAAGTCGGCAAATTAATTATAGAGAGTCTTGCAGAATATGGAAGAAGATTTACATTTACATTCTAAGGCGAATTGACTAGGAGGTGAGGTCAACAACACTGCTTCTGTGGTCGGGTTTTCAAAAATATTGCTAGTAAAAAAATAGGTTTGTTTACATAAAAAACTAGTTTGTATACAAACTTTGACATGTCGACCACCGAAAAAAAACACCATATGTATGTTGACTTTAACTCAACTTCAACTTAATTCGCCTTGTTGCATTGTTGTTTTTCCTAGACAAAATAAGAGAAATAGTTTTTGAACAGATTCAATGCGCTTCTTGTGATAATCAGTGTATGGATCCCAAATAATAGAACCGTATTCCAGGATAGGCCTTACTAATGATGTATACAAAGGTTTGGTTATTATAGGATCAGCAAATTCTTTAGCCCATCGTTTGCTAAAAGCAAGCATGCCACGAGCTTTATTTACCATAACGATAATACGTTTGTTAAAGTTTAATTTACCATCAAGGAGAACTCCTTAGTCGAGAAACTCCGTCACTAATTCTAGCTGATTTCCACCCAAGGAAAAACTGCAAGGTAACTAGAAAGAGGTCGGGAGGGCAGAGAGGAATTAAGAGGGCTAAACAAGAGAGTGTGCTCTTCGATTCGTTTTATTCGCTCATTTGTTCTCTCATTTGATGAAAAATTTATTTAAGTTCGGTGCAGTGTTGCCAAGTTAGGGATTTTTACCCCAAATTTGGGGGGTTTCTTTGCGTTTAGGGTCATTTTTAAGGACTAAAAAGTAGTTAGGGTGAAATTTAGTGTGTATAAATAGCATTTGGGGATATTTTAGGGTTGATATTATTAATTATTTTCAAAATTACAAAAAAAGAATGAAAAACACCAAATGAATTTAAAGGTGGTTATTTAATATATTTATTATTTATATATTTATTACAAGTAAATGTTGAAATATTAGTAGGATAGCATCTGCGTTACTGGCACTACCATTTTCCAAAGAAACTGTCGAGCGAGCATTCTCAATGTTAAGTATTATTAAAATTTAAATAAGAAACCAACGGGCAACTTCAACAGTTGAATGTAATATTTTAAGAGTTATGCCCTAACCATAATATACTTAGTCTTGCTTAACCTACTCTTGAAAATTTACAAAAAGTCTCTCAAATGTATTTATAAAAACAAAATAAAAAACATTTGATTCCGTATGGAATGTGCGATTAGATTGGCACGTTGCTTAAGCAAATGACAGTTTCGTTAAACTTAGCAAAAAGTTTCCTTAAGTTCAAAATGGTTTTCCTCATATAATTAGCATGTATTCGCACATTTGCTTAAGCCAACTTAAGCACATTATAGTTGGGCCTTTAGATATTCTTTAGGCAATGAATGCCAAATTTTTATTCCGTCTTCTGAAAGCTTAAATTATTTGATTATGAAAACATGTACGTGGACGAGAGGGATGAAAATGTACTAGACGTTTTTAATGAGTTATAAAAATATATTCTGTTTTGCTAAAAGCATTTTTTATGTAAGTATATGTTAAAATATAGTTACATGCATACATATGTAAAAAATTAAATGACATAAAATGGTATGTATGTTTAAAAAAATATTTAAAAAATTTTCTTTTTATTTTGGGGTTTTTTTATTTTTTCTCAGTACAAATTTAGGGGGTATTTTTTTGATTTGGGGTAATTTCTTTAAATTTACTTGGCAACACTGGTTCGGTGGCACAAAAAAAGGTTTTACGACAAAAATCGAACAATGTAAACATCAGACCGACTTCAAAGAACAATAATCGCAACGACCAAAATCGTATAATGTAAATGGGGACTTAAAGCTCAGTTAGCCAGGAGTAACAGTAACGTTGCAAATTAGCTGGTCCATTTTATTGTGTGTAAAGCAATTAGAACGATTATTGTTATAGTAAGCAGTAAGATGTTACATCTCAATCTGTAAGAAATAGATTGGTCTTACTTTTTTACGCTAAAGTTGCTGTTACAGTTACTCCCGGTTAACTGAAAGCTCAGTAACAGTAACAGCAACCTTAGCGTAAAAAAGTAAGACCAATCTATTTCTTACAGATTGAGACGTAACATCTTACTGCTTACTATAACCTAGCTTTCCCTCAACAATAAATTTCAGTGTATTTATCAAATATGAAAAACTGGGAATTTAGCACGTCATACGGAAATCGTATTAATAATAATCGTTCTAATTGCTTTACACACAATAAAATGGACCAGCTAATTTGCAACTGTACTGTTACTCCCGGCTAACTGAGTCTTGAGCCTTTAGTAAGTATAAATTTTAACAACGATCAAACTCATCTGATATTACAAAATAAATCTTCTCCGAGATTGTAAAAAAAATGCAAGTTCAAGCTCTTTAACCTGGTTACACTTAAATTCTCACGTTCAGCATTTTACTTATCCGTTACGGCAGCAACAACCATAAATGTCTGAAAGAGTTAACAACATGTTGAGCGATTAAATTTTGATAATACTTGTACTACAAAAGAGAAAAAAAAAGACTACAACAACAAGCAACAATGAAAAATCAATAAGTTTTACGCATCTCGTTACACTCTTTATTCAATATTCCATTGAAAAATATGTACAGGGATTGTATGTGAAAATGTTATTACTGGACGGCCCAACCTCTTCCAACTGACAAGAAACTCAACAACAACAACAACAACAACAACTACGATAATGGTAATAAAAATATCTGCAACAACAACGACAACGCTAATATTCATGTTATTTTGTGATGTGAGTTGAGTGAGTTTTCAATCGATATGTTGCAAGCAAACGAAGTATTAATTTTCTACAATGTTGATGATGATGCGGAAGACAGTGTTTGGTGCCTAAAATGCCGTCTAAATGTTTTGTTGTTTTAATAAAGACGTTTTCGGTATAAAACACACCTTTTCTCTAAGACCCTCTAGTAGGCTCTACATAAATTGTTATTTTTTTCAATCTCATTTTCTTGTTTTTTTTCTCGACTTTTTTGGTACTTTTTTTTTTTAAACCAGAAAAAAAAGAAAAAAACAAACGGAGAATTGAAAATGTTGAACATACATATATCTACTGCATAAATATTTTGTGATGACGTTGATGTTGTTGCTGCTCTATCTTTTATTTTCCTCTTTAGTATTTTGCTGATACGTGTGCAAATTGATCGGTTGTTTTTTTTTTTTAATACTGTTGCATGCCAAACTTTGGTTTCCAACCTTTTCTGCTTGTTTAAAGATTGCATGTCTTTTCATGTTATTTCTGTGTTTTTTTATATTTTATTTTAATAAAGTATGTAACTATCCAAATACACTCGAGAAAATTTAGAAAATGTTTGAAAAATCCTTGGTTTACAATACTGCCACCAAACAATGTGATCCTTTGAAGTTTAGATGTCCTCCACTACACCGCACGATGTTAATTGTAAATAAATCAACAAGTTTTTAGGGAATGATGAAAGGAAATATGACAAATTTGTATGTGTGAAACAACACATCGTCCAAATGCTCGCCACGGCTTCGGTGGCACACCTCTACCCGATAATCAATGTTTTCAATGTCTCTGAGACAGTATTGAGGTTCAATTTCGTTAATGTGCCGAACTATCTTATCCTTACATGGGGTCTTCACTTGAAAAGTTTTTGTCATAATAAACGTGAAACTTCATATAGAAAAAACGCTGACAAAAATTTTATAGTTTTTTTAAAATAAATTTTGATGTTTGGTATGACAAAAAATTTTCAGGTGAAGACCATGTTAAGCTCTTGAATGGTTCTTGGCTTATTGTCGCACACTTTTTCTTTTAAATAACCCTTAAAGAAAGAAGTCCAACGATTTCAAATCACATGATAATGGCGGCCAAAGAACAGCACAAGGACGTGAGATAACACGGCCATGGAATTTCTCGCTCAAAAGAGCCATTGTTTCGTTGGCTGTGTGGCAAGTGCCATTATACTGCTGGATACACATATCGTTCATATCCATGTCGTCAATTTCTGGCCACAAGAAGTCCGTTATTATCTCGCGATAGCGGCCGACCACGAACGAGCATGCACAGGTATTTTACATTTCCTACAGAACCGGTTAACTGAAATTTGCGCACAATTCTCCCGATTGTGCTGACCAAAAAAATTACGAAGTGCTCGAAATGCATTTTGATTTAAAGGCCCATTTTCGTAAAAGGCTTCGATAATATTAAAGAGCTGCTCAATTGTGTGCCTTTACATGGTTAAATTTTTGTAAACACCGAAAAAACGTGACGTGTATCTGCAGCCAAACCAGCATTTGATAATGTCAAGTCTGCAGCCAATTTAATTTGAAGACGTTGGTCATAATGAGTCAAAAATAAGTCAGGGGGCAAATTATGGCAGTCGTGATTGAATACTTTATAAACCAATAAAATTCGCTTACTTTCATCTAACTAATTTTATCTAATTGCTTTCTAGGTCATTGAGTAATTCTAAGTTGATTTAGCCATGTCCGTCTGTCTATCCGTCTATTGAAATCACGCTCACTTTCAAACGACTCAAAAGAAAAGATAACTATTGGTATTAAATACTTTTTAGTCTTTCTAAGCAGTTTGGGATTGAAATCCAGAAAATTCCGAATCGAAAAAGTATTCGATCATGACTGCCAGAAAAAGGCCCCTGTGTTTTATTATAATAAAATTTGGTCAGCCATAGTTTTATAAGACTATAAAATGTTAAAATTTCGAAATATACTAACTGTAGGTGGAGTGTATCAAAGATTCGGCACAGCCCAATTCATCACTCAAACGTTTTATTTTTTGGAATGTTATTTTCCAACATTTTGATTTATTTAACCATTTAGCGATTTTAAATAAATTTTAGTGTTTGTTTAAAAGTTTGCAATTGTTCGCGATTTTTTTTGCCAAGTTCGCAATAGAAGCGTTTTGTCCCTGTGATTTTTTACAGCTTTCACGATTTTTAATAAATATTAAACTTTGCTATCATGCTGCGATTAACTGGGCTTGTCC
This sequence comes from Pollenia labialis, assembly GCA_949318255.1. Taxonomy (NCBI): domain Eukaryota; kingdom Metazoa; phylum Arthropoda; class Insecta; order Diptera; family Polleniidae; genus Pollenia; species Pollenia labialis. The sequence continues at coordinate 23,235,924 of OX439142.1, read as the reverse complement.
CAATTTATTCGTCGTTCGTCTGCGTAAGAAATAGAAATAAACATATCGCAGAGTTCGTTACGCACGACGAATTTCAGTCTACGCAATGATTGTGTGTATTTTAATACTCAGTAATGTGTTCTATTTCTGACGACAAATGTTCGTTGCGAATAATTCGCCGATCGTACCAGTTGTGCTTCTAGCATAAAAACCATGAACAGTTCAACAAAATAACTACAATACTTAGTATTCATAATTAATGTAAAATTCATTTCGTTCATTAATTTTAAATGAAATGTAATTAATTCGTTATATAAATCAATTTTAACTTAAGTATTTTGAGTGTACATATATCGAAATATATGTATACCAATAAACAGCTAGTAAATATTTCAGAAATAAGCGACAATACAAGGAGACAAAAGCGCAGATATTCTTGCTAATAACAGCCATAGATAATCAAGATCAGAAAGCGTTTTATAGCTGTCAAAAATTCTCATACCCATACAATTTGTGTGTAGCATAACAAAATATTAATTATTGTTAGTTCATATTAAATATATGAAGATTCAATAAATAAATAATATTATTACTTATTAATTTTTGAGCTTAAGGTCACTTTTATTTAAAATAGTTTATTTATTTTAATCAATATTTCGATTTCCTTTGGAAATCTTCTTCAGGATATATTTATGAAATTTAAGAAAAAATTACAAAAATTGACAATTAATAAAAATTAAAATAAAATTAATAAATTCTTTTCCTTATTAATTTTTGAGCTTAAGGTCACTTTTATTTAAAATAGTTTATTTATTTTAATAAATATTTCGATTTCCTTTGGAAATCTTCTTCAGGATATATTTATGAAATAATAAAAAAAAAAAAAAAAAAAAAAAAAAAATTGTCAATTTTTGTTATTTTTTTATTAAATTTCATAATACATAAAATAAATAAACTATTTTAAATAAAAGTGACCTTAAGCTCAAAAATTAATAAGGAATAATATTATTTTAAAAAGGTCGAAGAAATTAGAATAAAAGTATAAATAAATAATGAAAAAAAAAAAAATAACAAAATATTGCGGCGGCAACACTTTGAAATTAGAAACTCCGATTTTGGCAGGGCGTTTAATAGAAATGTTAAGCCTAGAGCACACGGAGTGTGAAAATCCCCACCAAAGACAGTATAGATTTCTACATATCTGGACCACTGCAAGAGCGAAACTTTTCAAATAGATACACAACTTCCGACAAAATGTGGGCGGCATTTTAAAGGTGGCACTTCAATAGTTCTGCGGCAATATTGTTGCTATTTATTTAAAACGGGGGAAAAATATGAAACAAAGGAAACGAATTTGGAGTAAAGAGCGGTTTAAACAACGACTAAAAATGACTTTAAAGCTTCTTCATCCACATCTTCACTCTGCAAAGTTTTCGCTGCAATAATTACATTTAGCACTAGACACCACAAAAAGTCAAAAAGCCAAATATTAAAAATGTTTAAAATTTTTACCAACATGCTTCAAATGTTTGTCCGAACAGCAAACACCCCAATTAACAACAAACAAAAATTTGTACAAACGTACCAATTTTGCCAAGCAATTTGTGTGGTTTATTTTGCCCTTTAGAGTAGGCTAGCTAGTAGTGAGCTATTCTATCAGAGCCGGGGTTGCGCGTTCGATTCCCGCCAGAGACTCTGGTTTCTTTCCTACAGACAACCGCCGAGCTTCGCGGGGTTTAGCTTAGGGAATTAAAAAAAAAAACTTTGTAAAAAAAAGTAGAACTTCGTTTTTCAAAAATTGTACGAATAAATTCGTACAGATTATTTTTTTAAAATATTCTCCTAATTTTATTTAAATTAAATTAAAATTTTTTGTTGGTTAAGCAGGGATGATGATTGAGAAAACCAAAATCGTACCAACGAACTTTTAAAATCGTACTTTTTCGGCCCCAATTGTACTAAATCAGCATTTTATAAATTATTTTTTATTATATTTTTAAAAACAAAAATTTAATACAACAAAAATAAAATTTAATTTAGCGCTTGTAATATCTCCTTCAAAATTATTCGGAGTAAAATAATAATGGAGTGGTCTCCCACTGTTCCAAAATTCTGTTGATTACTACTTGACGTTACAACCATCTTGTTGACAAATACTTGGAAATATTAGGAGTTCGTTTCAAAATAATCTTGAATTAAGAGTAATTCGTCTCTTCTACAATGTAGAACTTTTGCAGAAGTGGTTTTCTATATCTTTTAAAAATTTGTCAATACCATCAGAAAATGCACGCTTATATGCTGCCGCTGATACTAAATTAAGAATGTGGCATAAGCAATCGTTCAATAAACAAGTGAAAAAATCTATTTACAAAAGCGGAGTTCAGTGTTTCGTGCAAAGGGTCTTGCAAAAGTACAAATGCAAAATATCATAGCTGTTTTGGTAAATCCAACAACAAAAAGTAGAGCTTCCCTAAGATTTCATAAAAAAGCCACGGCATTTTGCATTTTCGAAAGATTATTTGCACCAAACACTTAACTCCGCTTACAGTCATTGGACAGTAAATACGAGTTGCCATTTTATATCAGTTATAAATATGTAGGTTTGAAAACTTTGGAAATAGTACCAAATCAGTCACGGGGGTACCAGCGTACTTTTTAGTTTTGAGTTGTACCAAAAAAAGTACAATTGTACCAACTTTATCAACCCTTTGGTTAAGCATTTCTATATGCCCAATGGGCAAGCTTTTGCAAAAGAGCTTTTGTGCTTTCACACCGACGAGAGCAAACCAGCCAGTCAGATCGCGGTGGGAACAATGCTTGCTGCTTGCTTTGCAAAGAAACAATAACAAATTGTAAGAGCTTTGAAAGCTGTTTATCGAAAATCCAAATATCGAAGTATGTGTGTTTGGCCGTAATTGTTCTAATGTGGTGTAGGGTATCATATAATCGGGGTTGACCGACTATACTTTCTTGTTTTTTATTGTAGATCTAAAGGTCGGGTAAATGTTATCGTGATTATGATTTATCTTTAAATTTTTTTAAACTAATCGGCAAGAGTGATTCCTATGAGATGAACAATAACGACATTGACTTTAGCGATGGTTTAATTTTTTTAAATATCTATTAAAATATTAATTTACGTTTCTTCTTATTTAAGGAATTGATCTTAACTTACAATTTCATCCTAAACTACTTAAAATGTTTTTTTTTATATAAAAAAGCTTTTAGCCCATTTTTAGCCATTTTTTTCGTCAATTTAGCCATTTTTGGTCACCAAGTTTTGGCAACACTGGATAACACTATGCCCCAAAAAAATTAGCCCTAAAAAAAGAGATATTTTCTAAGATTAATTGGGGCTGCTGATCACGAATATGGTATTCATTTATTCGATAATTCTGCTTATTTACGTACCCATTCAATTAGAAATGGGCTTCATCGGAAAATAAAATTTTGAATGGAAATTCAAAACCAATATTAATTTGTGCTTCAGCCCATTCACCGCGTTATTTTAATTAAAATTTTCCTCAATTTGTACGCGTTGCTCTGGTGTAAGTCGATCCATAATGTCAAATGTCAAAGCAAACTAAATAAAAAGCAACTATCAGCTGTTAAATGGGTGGTCACATAAAGCCGTGATGCCAACTCAAAGTTGTATCACTCCAAAAAATAAAAAAAAACATATATATTTCGAGACACTACTCGTACAAACAAAAAATATATTCCGCTGTGGTCCACCGCTCTTCTTTATTGTAAATTCCATTTCAAAAAACTTAATTTACTTGAAAAAAGAAAAAATTCATACAAATTTACTTCGATGAATGTTCGAGTGTATTCATACAACTCTCTTTCATATTATGTAGGGTCTAATTATTGTGGCAAGCCCCTGAGGTATAATTTGCCTGATTGATTTACATAACGATCGAAAATGATCAAGACATTAATTTCTTATTAACGTTGCCTCAAACGCAATAACAGCCTTAAAATAGCAACAGCCCCATCCTCGGCCACAGCAACAGCAACATCAATAATAATAATAACAGCAGTAATACATATTGGCAACAAAAAAAAAAGTGCAACACACAAACGAACCCAAATCGATCAATGGCAAAGATGTTACGACGTTTGTGGCTTCATTTATTGGCAGCACCATTCACGTACGTAGTTAAAGCCTTTATTCTGAACAAAGAAGATGTTTCAATTTAATACCTTCTGTTCGGTTCTGGTTTTATGCGAAGTGAAGAATGTTTTAAAACCACAACAAAAATTGCCAACTGATGCTTAAACACGTCAAACATTTTTTTTTGTTTTTTGCATTTTTGGTTAAAGCCGAGAAGAAAAACAATTTTGGATAATTCAATTATGTAATTGAAATTGTATTTTTTTAAGTCTTAATAAAGTCATATAATTTTAAATAAATACGCTTGTAAAGCAATTTATTAACATGACGGTGATTTAAGGGAATTTTTGTGGTCTTAAGATAAGTATTACGCACTCTCCGTGTACTTTATTTTTATACCCACACCACCATAGTGCAGACGGTATTATGCGTTTGTACTGATGTGTGTGACACCTTGAAATATTGATCGTAGACCCAACTTTTATTATAGCGATTAACTCAGAATCACTTTTAGCATCGATCTAACGATGCACGTCCGGCTAGATGGCTGTTTATGTAACAAGGCCCAAGCCAAAAATCAATCCGCAATTACCTAAAGCCTCTATCAAAGGACCAGTTCTGTTGGAACAATTGATACAAATTTACCGCAGGCCAAACACGCCAAACACACTGGTCACCCAAAAACAAGCAGATCCAGTCTCCCTAAGTTTTCCAATTAATCTCTTCACAGTTGACGAAGTTAAAACACTATTCCGACCATATTTTATATGAAATTTTCGATATGCAGCCGCCAAGCTTTCATTATTTTTCAAATATGGTTCAATAATGAAGATACATTGTTCTATTGTTCTATTTGTAACTGCACAAATAAAGATAAACACAAATTTTGCGTTAATTTTAGGACACCCGTTATTAAAAAAGTATAACTCTGTATACGATTAAGTTTTAATGTGCTAAATTCCCAGTTCTTACTATTGATAAACTGAAATTTTATTCCTATTCCTTTACGCATTTCACTGGTTGCTTAGGCCAGCTCATCAGGAAACTTCACCCAAAGATTTTAGAAAAGCTAAAGGTGTTATTCAAATAAAACTGTTAAGCGAATAGGAATTATAAACACTCAAAAGTCTTACCCGTAATAATATCAAAGCTTAAAAAAACACCAACAACAAACAGTGAGTTTTTCTTTTCTTCCCATCCCGACTACAATTCGTTGATGTTTTGTCAAGAAGTTGTAAGGGGAAACAACAATAAAAACAAATTACTTTATTTCATTGATGCCAATTCAGTTTTCTGCACTGCCACTTGCATATTTGCTATTAAAGGTTTTCTTGGGAGTCAGCAAATTTCATTAATAGGATTTAGTTTTAATGCGCCAAATTCCAAATTCTTACTATCGATACACTGAAATTTATTGTTAACTTTCTTTAGACAGTCACAATTTATAATAAAACGTACCAGGATAAGTTTGTTATCGGAAAGTCATGAGTAGGTATTTTGCGGATTTCTTTTGACAATTCTTAAATCATAAAGTGTGACATCAAGATATCCATAAGGCCTCTTATTGAATATCCATAAGAAAATAAGTGCTCTTTGCCTGTAGTAATTGAAACCATAGAATGCGTCTGAATTATACTTTAAATATCCTCGCGACATATGCCAGATCAAAGAAACTCTATTCTTGCAAATTTATTACATATTTAATTTCTTTTGCTTAATTCCCTAAAGCCATGAAGCCGATATCAGAGAACAAAGCCAATTGTATATACAGTCGATTGTCCGCATTAAAACAAATGCACGATTCCGGTAAGTTGAGGTCATGGAAATGAATTGCAGCGTACACTTCTGCCAAAAATATTTTACAGGTTTAAGGTAATCGAAAGGGGTATTCCTTCAGAAAAAATTAGGGAGTCTTTATAAGTATCGTGAAGGTCCAAGTTCAGTTTCAGTCTTTTATTTAGTATAACTTCAAAGTTTCGACCAAAATAAATCAAGGAAATGTAACCTATTCGCTGTTCCAGGGCCCAATGCGTATTGTTCTGAGTGTATTTTACTCCCTGGGACGCAGTGCATTAGTAATCGAAAAACAGGCACCTTGTACAAAATTACTTAAAGCTTCTGCTCTCTATCAAACAAGTACAATATGCACCCAAAACTTTGTCAATTGGTATTAAATTTTCAAGTCTAGAATATCTTTTCTCTGGGATTCCGACAACAACAGTCCTATTGTTATTTCAAGCCACGAATATATTGGTTTTGTAATAACGGTTGGGTTACGTTAGGTTAGGTTAAGAAGAGTTATGTGCCCAAGGGCACACTTCCACTCGGAGACCAATGCGGTATATTGTGAATCCCTTTAATAATAACAAATAGATAGAGTTTAGGAAATTAGTAGGTACTACGTAGTCCCCTCAACATAAACAACCGTCCTATTTCCGCGACAAAACCCAGTAGATTGACTGGATTACATAGTTACCACCACTCAGTCCAGTCTCATACCCTCTCTCTCGAGTTAGTCAGCCACCTCATTTCTATCAACCATGCAGTGTCCTGGTACCCAACACAGCCTTACTTTGAATACCTCCATTGGTTTCCTCAGAGCATCCCTACACCGAGCGCTCAGGCGCGATCGCACCGTGTAATTTGTCAGTGAATTAAGCGCTGCCTGACTATCGACGTAAATTGTTACCACAGATCCACCCACGATGTGATCCAGTACCAATGCAAACACCGGCACCAGGGCCGGATTCCATCTTTGATCCGTCTGTAAATACTGCCCAACCCTCAAACAGTTTATTTGATCTACGCAAAACTTCCCTATCCGGGAACTCCACTGATGGTGTTACACTGAAGTCTAGGGTCATAACTCTATGATCTGAAATTCCTTCGAGAATAATGCCCTGATCGAGCAGACCCACTTCGTAAACAATTCTCATGTGATCATCCGGCCTAGGTCTAACCAAAGAAGACTCGTAAAGTCTAAGTAAGTTCCTAGCAGCGACACTCCTCACATAATGCTCAATAGGGGACAGATATAGTAGGATATCCAACGCTGCCTGTAGAGTGCTTCTCCTTGCACCTGCGATGCCAAGAGATTCACTCCTTTGCGTCTTGCTGAGCTTCTTCCTATAGCTATCAACACATACCTCCAAACAGTGTCGATTGGAGTGCCAACTACCATATACTCAATAAAGGATAGCTAAGCAACATAATAGCGGTAAATACTGGAGTGCGAAAGGTTGTGTTCTTTTTAATTGTGTCCTTGATGCAGTAATGCATAAAGCCACAAACCATAGAAGAGGCATCACAAGGGGTTTGTAAGGTTGGTTAAAGGACCTGGACTTATTGAAACAGGCTTATCAGTTGGTCTTAAGAGACTAATAATGACAAAACAAAGACAATGAGTATAAGCGTGAAGAAAGATAAAAGACAGCTTGACAACGTAGAATCTTTCTGCTACTTGGGAAGTATTATCGATCGGAGTGGTGGATTTTCGACAAATATACCAAGCCGCATAAGCAAAGCTCGGCAATCATTCGGATAGCTAAGCAGCAAAATAGCCTTAAACTCGTCTTCCATATCTCGACGGACGTAGCTAAGACTACTTCAATCTAATGCAAAATCTACCTTGTTTAATGGTTGTGAGAATGCTGCAACAAAAGATATGCATTCCATTCAAGTATTCATTAACAAATGCTTAAAAAAGATCCAATGGATGCGTGGCCCTCAACAATAACTAACACTCGTTAATGGTCGGAAATATATCGGCTAACTGTCGAACTTGAAATCCGACTATGTACAACAAATAGTAATTTAATGAAATGAAATAAATCAACGAGGAAATGCTCGAGAATATTGGAATTATTGCGGGAATAAAAAATCAACCAATTTATGTATGCATAATCAGCCTTATTACGGTCGTCGTAAGCGAACGTGTCGTTTTTTGTAATAGATCAGAGTAACACACAACCTGTGTTCTTTTGCCTACTGAAAAAAACGCCTTGGTCGTTTACGACATCTGTGCTATGGTTAAATGACAATTCGCAAAGTCGAATGTATTCAGCTTGGGCTTGATGGCATTGCCTTTTTGCGACTTGCAGTTATTTGTGCAATTGTTATTACCTTTGGAATGTCGTTTTATTTTTTGGTAGACTTCTAACTGGTGAAGCCTTTTGGATTGTAAAACGATACACTTTAAAGATTTTACATTACATTCAACATTTTTTATTTTTCGCTTTTAAAATACATAACTGATATTAAGCTCATAGAATAAATTCGAAAAATAAATAATGTTGAATGTAATATAAAGTAACCTTCAGAAGGAAATAATTCCCAGTTTCTATTAGATTTTACATTACTTTAAAGAAAAGTTCCGTTATCTTAAAAAAAAATCGAAACATTTATACAAACATACATACTATGTATGTGCAATTACATATTATATTAAGCATTTTTCAATTTAAATTCCTTTAATTATTTAAAATGTTTGAATTCTAAAATGCCTGCCTTGCAATCACAAATGCCGAGGACACGCAAAATTCATCAACAACCGGTTGTGAGAATTAAAACAAGATGCACCCAATCCATTTTGTTGCATCCACCATCATTCGGTCCGAATGCTGTATTCGAACATGTCTGTCCGTTATGTTCAAATGAATGACTTTCATGTTCACATTTAAGTATGTGGTGTGTGCACATCGTTAAAATAAATGGCTTACAACACTTTTATGGAGCATGATTGAGTTGTCATATTTTATCACCGTAAATGACTACTTTTGCCAAGAACGGCTGGCCGGCGCGTCAACTCTGTGACGCAATGCAACGAAAGAAACATACAAACGAATAAAAAGGGATAATTTACAAAATGACTTTATTACTGAATAAAAATATGCAGGCAGTTCTTTAAATTCTCGCTGACTATTGGCATTATAGGGTTGCCAGATTATTCTTAACAATTTTCGAATGGTTGTCGTGTAACACCGGATTTTGGATTTGTGAATCAAATTTATTCATATGGAGAAACTTGGGTTTATATACCGAGCCCTAACCGCGAAGAGAGGGAGAGTTTTTTTCTATTTTATTTCATATAAATTTTGTATGAAAATTGTGGCTTAAGCTAAAATAGTTTTTGCTATAAAATCGTAAAGCTACCTTCTAAGACCATCTCCCAGATACAAGTGCTGCCAATAAAGTCAATTATTACGTTATTTTCTCGGTTAGGGCTCGATATGACGTATGAGTCCCAAATGTAAGGTAATAAAAATATTCTTTTGATAATTTGTTGTAAAGTTTAAAATGTCGTTAAAAATTTGTTTAATTTGAGCGTCTTAAATGTCCAATTCTTATTTAACCTGTAATATATTCGGGCAACCCATTCTCCAACTGGCAAATTTTTTTCAGCTATTCTGACATTAAAAAGAAATTATGTCTGTAAGTACAAATTGCCCATTGTCTTTAAAAGTGTCATAATTCAAATATGCAATACTTTTTTAGTACAGCCGTCTAAAGTTTTTGATCAAAAATATAGTTCTTACACAATTTATATTGTTTATTCGAATAAACCTACGGTCTTAACCTTTTGACCCTTGCAAAACTGAAATGTGTCAACAACGATTTAGAAATAATTTTATTACTGAAGAGCGGTATTAACTGTTGTTAGTTAGTAAAGTTCACTAGTAGACCCCATTAATCTTGTAAATGTAGCTAAAGTACACTGAAACAATTTTCTTTACAGATGCAATGGATTTTAACATTAATCCAATGAAAAATTACATTAAAAGTCAATGTTACATTAGTCCCTCGTTAATGAAATGTTTCATAAAATCGATGAAAATGTTGCAATATTTTAATGTCAAACGTTTAAAGAAATTTTTTATTATTTTAATATAAATCTTTTTATATTTGAATGAAATTTTCCATATGTTCTCAATGTGTTTTGTGTCTTTTATTAGTTTAATGATTGTTGTGGTTATAAATTTATGTTTATTTATTTTATCCATTTTTCGAATTTGTGTTTTGAGTTTAATTAATTTTATTTCGTTTTTATATTTCTTTTACATCATGTTATGTTCTACTTTCATAAGCTTACCTTTATGTAAATTGTACTTAATGCCTTTTTTCCATTTTTCTGGCTTGTACTACTGCGTAAATTTTGTATATTTAAATTAGAAATTAAAGAAAAAAGAATGTGAGAATTTTTTGCTCTTGTTTTTTCTTACGCATTGTTTGTTTCTGAACCTAAAAATTTCTTACATTTAGCTAAAACCAGTAATTCGTTATCGAAATGAATTTTTTTCATTAATGTTATGAAACATTAAAATTTAAAATTTTTTTTTTATATATATTTTTGTTTTAAGTATTTTGAAGTCAAAGAATCTTATCTTGTTTTCATTGATTTAGTGACATTTATCATGGAAAATATGAAGTTACAAAAGATATTAAGTTGTCATTAATTTAATGAAAAATGTTGTATATTGTATGTACAGAAAAATTTACAATTATTAGACACCAGCAGAATGTAATGCATTTTCTGGCCCGCTACGGCCTTCGTCAGCATTCTTTGTGTCACACTGGATAGTGATACTTTATAAATTGCATGTATTTAACTCAACAATTTTAACAAATAGAAACTGGGAATTATTTCCTTCTGGAGGTTACTTTATATTATATTCAACATTTTTTATTTTTCGAATTTATTCTATGAGCTAAATTTCAGTTATGTATTTTATAAAGCTTTTTTGTAATAGTCATATTCCTTCAATTTTTCAGAAATGACTTTATACACTATCAGACTATTATATTGTATTTTCTTGTTACATTTTACCTTAGCTTTCCGTTGGACAGCGGCAGAGACAACATATGCATTTATTTAAGAATAGTTCAAAACACTTACCCCTGTAACACATGCTTCACATATTTTCTATTCTCCTATGTCAACAGAAGCATCAGCAGAATCGCCCGATATGGTTTTCGTCATCATTCTACTTGATGTACTATTTAACTAAAAAAATTTAATAAAAAGAATACGGGAATCGTCTTATTTTTATAACATTCTTTAAACATGAAAATTAAAAAATGTACATACTACTTAAGTATGTATGCATGTTAGCTTTACAAGATAAAAATTTTGATATAAAACAGGTTTTTATGGATTCAATATTGAACAATGTTATTTTAACAGTTAATACTATTAAATAAACGTGATTTAAGGTTATTTTAATAATTTTCATTTAAAATTAATATGAAATAATGATAAATTTAAATAAAGGGCATACTTTTGCAGAAATTTACTATGATTCTCAATCAACATTTCACCATGTTGATTTTACATTGGTATTTTTATGTGTAGCGTAGAAATTTTTGACAATTTTAATTCACCATAGAACTTTGCTAACGTTTCACACGCAAACACACACAGGGTTGTAAACTTAATAATTCATTTGAGCATCATTATATTGCGCATCCGTTTGCATATTTAGACTAAAAATCGTAATTTTGAAGTTATACCACTGTTAAACTAAATGAAATATATACATATATTTTTATTTGAAATACGAGTCTTTAAGTTATTTTTATATATTGCGAATAAAAGGGCCGACACCTGTAAGTGTTTTTAAGCCATGAATTCATTTTATTTAAGTGGAAACAAATAAAGACATCAAAGGTGTGAGCCAAGAAAAAAAAAATACTCAAAAACAAACCAAAAAAGTGGTGGAAGACACATACATGATTTGTATGTTAAAACATTTACAAAAACGGCTTGAGAAGTTGGTAGTGCGATCGGTTGGTTACACAGGTTGAAATGGTATGAAGTGGCTTTGTTGGTTTATTGGCAGCATGTGAGTGTAGCTTTGTGTGTGTGTGTTTCTGTGTATATTTGATATTCAGGTGATAATATACCCGCCATTTTCGTAATGGAAAGTAATTATTGTTTGTGGTACACGAATTACAGTAATCGTCATAAAACGTTTCCCCATGACTGCCTTGAGTAACAGGCACAAGAATTTAAATCAGCTAAAGTCAGTTGGGCCAACCAACCAACCAACCATCCGTCCATTCGACACAGGTCGCCGTTGAACAACAAGTCCAATATCATTACCGCCATACGAATATTCGGTTTACAAGAAAGCAAAGAGACAAGCAGACCTACAGACATGTATGAGTATTGCATCAAGTTGTATTTAGTGTTTGTAGTTATTCGGTAGTGTGTGGCAATACATTTTGTGATTACTTATGCATGAACATCAATTATGTATATCGGATTTAAGTATTTTATTAATAAAGTAATTAGAAAAGATATACTGGTAATGATTTTAAAATAAAACAAGTTGTAATGCTATATTCGGCTGTGCCGAATCTTTTATACCATCCACCGACAGTTCGAATATTTCAGGAGTGATGTCTATTTATTATTAATTTATCTTTATAAAAACAGACATCAGCATTAAAATTGGCTGCGGTTTAGACCTACAAATATTAAATTATTGACCGACAATCTTGAGTAAAATATCATGATTTGTAACAGTTTCAGCCAAACTTAAATGATTTTCAGTAGGGGAATTTACATTGGAGCCATGGTAAGTTGTGAACCAATCATGCCAAAATTCTGCGGAGTGATTTCTTGTATAGAAAAACATAATTCTTAATACAGCGGTCAAATTAGTTTTAGCGTTTACGGTAAATGTCAGAAGGCTGTTAAATATGGGAATTATGGACCGTATATCACAAAATTGCATGACATTTTTTTTTGGCCATATGAAGCTAAGTTGGAAAAAATTGAACCGTTATATCTATATTTTAAAAGAGTGGGCTTTATATGAGGCCTATAGTAAATTGCGGACCGATCATCACGAAATTTACTAGTGTGAGTTCTAGTCCTTTAAAACTGTGACGTGCCAAATTTTTTTGATGACAGCATTATTAATTACGGTTCTAGTCGTACTAACTGTTTTCCGGGAGAAGGGTTTATATGGGGCATACGGTAAATTATGGACAGATCTTCACAAAATTCTAAAGCGTGATTTCCAGTCGGCTAAAGCGAATCTTATATCATTCTGTGTATTGTTCCACCATTTATGTTAGTTTTTCTAACAAAATTATCAACTTTTTAAGGTGATGGTTCCACATTTTGATTCATAGTTCTGATCATACTGAACAGATTTTGCTGGATTTCAATCCCACACTGCTTAGGGTACCTACATGCAATTTGACGCAAAGTTTGTTCAATTCTTTTCGAAAGTGAGCGTGTTTTCAACAGACTGACATGGCTAAATCGACTTAGAATTACTCAAGGAGACAGAATATATATAAGTATATATACTTTATGGGGTCTGAGGTGAATAATAAAAAAGTTTCACACGGAATAACAAACTTAGTATACCCTCTTCACAACTAACTGTGGTGTAGGGTATAAAATAAAACTGGTCTAGTTTTCTTACATTCGTATTTATTTTTTTTTTTTTTTTGGTAAACAAATTTATTTAGTTAAAAAAATCTGGCAGTGCCATTGAAATTTATTTAGACCGGGTTCACACTATGAAAGTTTTCTTTCAGAAAGAAAAGTGCCATATTCTCTTCCACTCTCACCAATAAACTCAGACTTTCATAAAGAAAACTTTCATAGTGGAAACCCAGAATTAGTATTGAAAAATACTTTAACCTAAATTTTATTCGTTCCACAGTTCCTACTTTTATTGTTAAAAATAAGGCGAATCAAACTAACTTTTGACAACACAGACTAAAGTAAAGCACACCTGGAGGTAGTAATTAATCCTGAAGACACGTGCTACAATTCTTATTTCTCTTGTACCTAACTTTAGTACATACAGTGTTGTACTAATACTAGGTGTGTTCCACAAGATCTCGGGCAAGTTCGGACTAATGAGAGTAAAATGAAAATTACTCTCTAAATTTGCCGAAACTACCCAAAATTGCTGGAACGCAAAAAACCATGTTTGAACATCTTCAAATACTAATGCTGCTTACTTTTCAAATTAAGATCTAATTTATTGATTTAAGACGCTTAAAAGTCATAACATTATAAAACTACAACATTTGCATCATTGTAATTTTTTATATTTTGTTTTTTTTTTTATATTAAAGATTAAGGGAAATATGTATGCAATAACGTTTTAACCACTTTCATTTTTCACAAAAACCTTACATTTGGCTTTTTAATATGTTTTTTAATTAAAACTAAACTTTTCCTTTTGCTTGTAAATTTCCTGAATTATTTATCAGTTTCATGTGTAAACAAAAACAGCTGATTGTTTTTTCCTGTCCGAACTTACCCAAAAAAAAAGTTCGTGCAAATTTGTACAGGAAATGAAAAAAATTACTCTCTCAATTACTCTCTTTATTGCACAAAAATTGTTATGTGGAACGCTTTTGGGTAACTTTGTGCAAGTTCGGACCAGTGTTGCCGTTAGGATACGAAAGATACATTTTTCGTATCTTTTGATGACTTCATGTACCATGTATAATCCTGACATTTTTCGTATCTTTTGAATCTGTACGTAAAATGTGCAGAAATAAAATATTAAATTTTAATTTAAAAAATGTTGTTAATGAGCCGATGTTTAAAAATTTGAAAAAGTAGTTGGTTTAACACATGTACTTCCATTTTCGAATGCATGTGTGGAGAGAATTTTTAGCCAACTAAAACTTATTAGGACTGATCATCATAACCGACTCAATACTAATACAGTAGCAGCTTTAATTATGGTAAAAGAAAACATTAAGAATGTTTCAACATACGATCCACCTAAATCGATGATTACTAGTAGTGCGAAGTTGTTCTGAGGAAATATGAACATTGTTTTTTTTTCAGGAAATTTATACATATGAATTTTTTGATATAATCGCCTTAACTCGTATATTATATATATAAATGAATTTGTGTTGATAACATCCAAAGATAGTTACATATAATAATTTTTAAAGTTTGCTTACCATATTTTTAAAAATTACATACCTAATATTTATGACTACATTTTTAATTTTTGATAATAATTAATTTATTTAATATAATTTTCTTTACAATATTTATTAAATATGAAATAAAGATGTTATGTTAATAAATATTAACGTTAAAAATGGATTTTTTCAATATGTATCTTTTTGGGAAAAAATGTATCTTTTTGGAAACTAAAATGTATCTTTCTCGAAATTTCGCTGGCAACACTGGTTCGGACTGTTTCGTTATGCATGTGGAACAGAGCTACTTATTACTTTGTAATACAACTCTGTTTTACTCTTTTTCTATTGTATTGTATTCTTATTTGTTAAGCTTCGTACAGACGATGGTCAGATCTTACAATATTGGTAAGCAGCGTTGCTTAAACTGCATTAAAATTGGCTAAAATATCTTACAGCTGTGTGAACATTGTAAGCTCATTTGTATTTGCAGAAGTGCAAAATTAATGCATCTGACAATTGCAGCATTGTCAGAAAAATATTGCTGTTGGCAACGGCTGCTTACAAGATTGTCAGATCTGACCATCGTCTGTACGAAGCTTTAGTCTTTTAATAAAACTCAATCCAACACTTGGTACTTGGCTACAGATCGAAGTACGTCCAAAAGTCAAACTATTTGTAAGAAATTGTCTGTCTCGGTTTCATATGCACAGCGCACGCAAAGAAAAAACATGGTTGTGGTAAACATATTCTAAGAGCAACATATTATGATAAGATTCATGATTGTAGCCACCATATTACGATTGTTATTAAATCATATTATGACCAAATATGTTCGTAATATTACATCATAATATTTTTCCCTTAATCATATTGTTATCCTGTTAATCATAAAACGTTAAGAAGTTATAATATTACTGTCATGGTAATCATAATAAGATAAGAAGTAATCATATTATTGTCATGGCAATCATAATAAGTTTAGAAGTAATCATATTATTGTCATGACAATCATAATAAGTTTAGAAGTAATCATATTATTGTCATGACAATCATAATAAGTTTAGAAGTAATCATATTATTGTCATGGCAATCATAATAAGTTTAGAAGTAATCATATTATTGTCATGACAATCATAATAAGTTTAGAAGAAATCATATTATTGTCATGGCAATCATAATAAGTTTAGAAGTAATCATATTATGATGCAAAGTGATATGAACTGTTATACATAAATTTTTTACATCATAATATGATACAACTTTAAACATAATATTTTTATTGGAAAAAAATACTTATGATAAAATAAAAAACATAATATAGTTACTGTAATCTTTTTGTCGTAGGTCGAAATTATTTATAAATTATTTAATGGAGTTTTCATTATTTTTCTCTTAAAATAACACAAAACTTACCAGTAATGGTCAATATTTTGCACCAATATTTCACAAATTTTTCCACCACTTTAAGATTATTAAAATTTTTAAGCAAAGATATTTTATTTTGTGACACTACAACCCTTTTTTAATGTTTTTTCTTTATTTTTTTTAATTTCTTGTTTATTTTAATGGTTATTTTGTTATTTCTTTTTTAATATTTTTCTTTATTTTTTTTTAATTTCTTGTTTATTTTAATGGTTATTTTTTTGTTATTTAGCCACTCACTAACAAATAATTCGATATTTTTATGTAAAACACGACACAACTGATACAAAATTATTTTACAAATGGCGATACCAAATTATTATTAGAGTAACGATATTTTGATTGCATCTTAAACTTATTATGATAAATGTATATAAAGTTATCATGTTATGACTATTAAATATCATGTTATGGCTGTGAGTAATATAATATGTTTTGAAAGTTATCATAATTTAGTTGTTAGAAAAATAATTATTTTTCGGTCAACAATACTCAAATTTATAATTGCGATAAACATTAATATGTTTACAGTAACTATAATATTGCTGATATTTAACAAAAATAACAATTATTTGTGTACAACAACAATATATTGTTACAATAAACACAGTATGGTTGCCGTAACCATGTCCAACCATATTTTTTCTCTGCGTGCGGGCTGCCACCGATACCCTACAAGAGTTCATTTAATGGTTGTATATTGTCCAAACTTCAATCGAGTTTGAGTTTTAAATATGTATATCAAATACTTTATTTTCTTCTTCGAAATCGAAGTCCTTTTTAAAGCCTTTATTTAAGCCTTTTTCTACAGAGAAAACAGGGGTCCATCCAGTCATCACATTCGATATCGTGTAAACTATCGTATTTTTCTTCATACGATAGACACTGACGTATCGAATGAAAACTCGAGAGATGTTATACCTTTGGATACTCGATATCGCATGCTATCATCAGAAATTACGATACATTTCATTCGATATCGATGGTCGTAATACCAAAATAATAAATTTCGATAAATTTTGCCCGATATCGTTTACGGTGATTGGACCCCAGCTTCGATTGAAATTAAGAATTAGTCAACTTGCATGGGACTGCAGCTAATTAAATACATGATCCAGCTAAAACTTGGACCAGAGCCTGAAGCGGTGTCATCATTTAACAAAATTTTCAAATGAAAAGTGAAAGTGGTCATTACTTTTTCTCTCGATCAATCCTGGGGCTTATTACGACATTCAATATAAATCATAATTTTCATATAAATTTGCTTGTAATTTTGATCGATATCGAATGCCGTCTTTAGATTTTTTTTACTTAGCAAAATAACCGATTAATCGCATAATATAAAAAAAACATTTGTATCTATTATTTCATTCCTTGGAATCTCATTCTCATAATGCTGTTTGTTTGCAAAATTGCTGGCCAACTTCTTTATTCGTTTACTGCTCTTCACTTCTCTTTTTCTTTTTTTTTTATTTTTCTCTTTCAGTTGTTGCTGTTTTTTTTTTTTGTGAATTTTTATTGTATATAATCAAGGCAAATAACCATTTCGTTTTAGCGTTAAAACCAACATTAATTATGTTTAGCACTATCGTTCTTTCGTTCGGACGTAGCACGATCGTTTATTGCTCATTTCAGTTGAATGTTGTTTGGTTTGTTTTGGTTTGGCTTGATTTTCCAATTTGATCCAGCCAAGCTGCTATCATCATTAACTCGGCTAAGGAATGTTTCAAGTGTTAAAATGAGCTCAAAGTTCATTATTTTACTGCAAATGTTTATGATTGTTTTTCAATATCCTTACAGACTCAAATTTTCGTACTAATTTATGTGAATTTGATGGACATAAATAATTTTTGAAATTTATAATATTATTTAAGGAGATTAGTATAATCACTAATGAGTTTATTAAATTGTCTGATATTTTATATTATTTGTAATAATTTAATATTTGATTGTTAATTATTTACTTGAGTTATGAGAGATGCGTATACAGATATGTAGGTATGTATGTACTTATGCAAACTTATGCAAACAAACAATGCTTTTTAATCTTAGATGAGCCTGTATAATTTCTAGGTTATGTTCAAAAGGAACTCTCGAGTACAGTGCAAGTGTACTAAGTCACCTTTAATCTGTGTTTTTAGTTTTTAAGATGAGGATTAATTACTTTTATTTGCCAGTTTAAGCGGCCAATGTTGGGGGTTTAAACTTAATCATCAAATGTCAACACATACACATGTACAGTCAAATCCCGATAATTCGTACCCCGATAAATCGTAATTCCCGATAACTTGTAACAAATTGTCGGTCCCTTGAAAAAATCTCGTTAATTCGTAAAATTTCAATACATGTTGGTCCTCTCGCTATTTCATAAATTGAAAAACCCCGTTAATTCGTATATATTTTATTTTAACCCCGCTAAATCGAAAACCCCTATAATTCGTAAGAAATGGTCAGTCCCTTGCGATTACGAATTATCGGGATTCTTCTGTATAACAAAAGCAGCTCTTTTTTTTTTCTAACAAAACAGAAAAATGGATTATTCTAGTAAAGATGAAGTCTTAAAGTGATTCTGAAATATATGAAAACCTAAATAAAATAATTATATAAGAATTAATTTTCTTTTTATAAGAATTTAAAGGGCGAAAATTCTTCTTTTTCTGTATAAAACTCTAAAGGGCATAATAAACAACACCAATGGCTTGGCAAACATGTCAAAATCGTACGTTTCTACAAATATTTTATGTTGTTAGTTGGGGTGTTTGCGGTTTGTACAAACATTTGAAGCAATGTTTGTAGAAATATTAAAGCTTTTTAATATTTGGCAGACATGTTGGATATTTGTCAAACTTTTTATGACGTCTAATGCTAAATGTATTCATTTCAGCGAAAGCTTTGAACAGTGAAGAAGCATTAAAATAATTTTAAACAGCTCATTGTTTAAATCACTTGTGAAGCCTATAGTACACGGAATGTAAAAAGCTACATGCGTATGTGGTTCTTAAGTAATTTTATCGTCATGAACTTGCTATTGTGGCTTTCTAGTGTCGTCAAAATTACGTCAGAACAACAAGCGCATGTGGATTTTTACATTCCGTGTATTATAGGCGTTACTTTTAATTCCATACCTTTATTTTATATTTTGTCTCCCTTTAAAGCAAAAAGCAACGAAAGCACAACAATGTCTGTGTTTGCAAGGCATTTGTGTGGTTTATTATGACCAGTAGTGACCTCTAAACGCAAATAAATGTCACTAAAGGCTCAGTTAGCCGGGAGTAACCGTAACGTTGCAAATCAGCTGCTTCATTTTGTTGTATGTAAAGCAATTAGAACGATTATAGAAAGCAGTAAGATGTTACGTCTCAATCTGTAAGAAATGGATTGGTCTTACTTTTTACGGTAAAGTTACTGTTACTCCCGGCTAACTGAGCCATAAAGCTTGAATTTAGTGCTTTTGACAGAGTATTGCCATATTTTTCCCATTTTAAAACGAGTACAATTAACGCATCTGGCTCCATCCGCCAGAAATTCTCACAGCAAAACTGCCCATAATAAAATTTTTGACGTTTTGGAACCACCACGTACATATAAATTATTTTTTATTAAGTTCCAAACACAATTACAAATTACATATATTCTAGCTAAATAAGCAAAGCAATGGTAACTTTGACCTTCAGGCCGTTGTAGTGAATCAGACCAGAGTAATATTTACTCTCAAATTGTAAGACAAAGGAGGTTGTCATTAACGATAAATGTTATGCGAAGTGTTAAATGCATAGAAATGTACACCAATCTTTTAGTATACCGATCGACTCAAAATCACTTTAAAATGTGATCTAACGACGTCCATCCCACCGTTTGGCTGGTTGTCTGCCCATGTTAACCTTGTGCTCAAAGTACAAGTTCCAATTTTGTAGATAATTTGATCAAATATGCACAAGATCTGTGTAAATGGTGCGAATTGTTCTATAATTTCACATATTCTCCATAAAAACTTCATTCCAAATAAGACTCTTTGCCATCTAATTATGATGGTATTAAAATTAAATTCGCCCCAAAAATATTTTACTTCAAATCAATTATTTTCGAATAGTTTCACATTTGCCTAAAGCTGCCATCCTTAAATAGCTTTCACTTCCCTTAAATGTTAACATTTGTTAACAATTTAGCGACCGTGCCTAAAATCCCTTAAAGAAAAAAACCCATATGGATGTTAATATTTAGATAATGTTCGGCGCAAACATCTGTTATATGAATTTTAACCTGACATGGGCTTAAGCGATAACATGTTTTTCAATTTTGTTATTAAATTGTTGCATATTTTGTCTTTTTTAGGGCAATTTTTGATTTTTTAGGGCATATTTTTAAAATTTTTCAGGGCATATTTTTCAGTTTTTACTGCATATTTAATGCGCATATAACTTGTTTTTAGAGCATATTTTTGGTTTCCCTGGTTGTTTTTGATATTTTAATTAGGCTTAAGTTCATTAAATTTAAATTTCATTAAGTTATTTTAAGTGAAGGAAAAAATTTACAACATGAAATTAATTAAATTTTTTCTGATATTTTATTTTTTATTAAACACGGAATTGAACTGGGGTCGAATTTACATGTTTCGAGTAAACTACATTCCCATCATCACAATATTCTCATGTAAACATGTAAATTCGACCCGAGTTCAATTCCGTGTTCAGCCAAGAATAAAATTATCAAAAAAAAAAAAAAAAATTTATGAATTTCATGTTTAAAAATCCCTAAAAACAATTTAACTTAAATTAATTTAATGATCGAATTTAAATATCAAAAACTTCAATTAAAAACTAACAGTTCGATAAAAAATCACAATTGTTATAAAAAAATTTGTATGTATTTAGCAAAAATAAAAGCACATTAATTTTTTTATACGAAACGTATAATTTTTAATGTTGTTATGTGTGTTTATTTGTTTTGAGTCTTTTCGTGCTGTTTAAAATTATTTTGTTTTGCAAAATTTCAATCAATTTTCCATCATTTTTTTACTCGCTCATCACATTAAAACAAAAATTATAAAGTAATTAATGTGGTTTTAAAAGCACGCAAGCGCACAAAAGTTATAGCATAATTAAACATACATCACGTTGTTACATACAAATTTGTATTTAAGTAGCTAAAAGAGACATTGCAGAATCTATAAATAAAAATGAAAGTGCGTTTGCTTGTTTTTCCCAATAGACTTTTAAGCTACTGAACCGATTTTGAAATTTTCGCCGTAATTTCCTGTTTACCCGGCACTTAGCACTGAAGTTAAATATTTGTAAATTTCAAAGTGGCCATCGCAGCACTCCTTCAAATACAGCAAACGAAATCAAACAAACAGATGGTTCAAAAATCCAGCAGAAGACGGCAGCACCAAAAATATCCAGCAAAATATAACACGCCAGCACGGCGATACACTGAAGATACCTCATTGTACTATCAGCTATTTACAGAACGGTTTCCAAATTTGAAATAAATATTTTGGTTATCAATACAAAGCGAGTTAAAGTGGAAAAGGATAATAGTAGGAGTTTGAAATTTGGTAAGTTTCGTTATTAACACACGAGATCTGTTCTGCAAAAATGTATTTATTTTATTTTAAAGGAGGTAGCGAAGCGCACCTGGGTTATTTTTCAAAATAGGAAATTTCATATTTAAATATATGGCAACTTTGTGTATGGTGTTTTTTTTTCAAAAAAATTTTAATATTTAATAAGTTTTTTTTTATATTTATGAAACGAAAACTCTTTTTGGAGTGTGAACAAATTAGAGGTTTTTTGACTAATGCCGGGGTTTTGAGAGGTGGATTAAGTTTAAACTTTGTTTAACGTAATCTGAAACTCGGATTTTTCCGGCGAAATGTGATTTTTTACATTTTTTTATTAGAGACCAACATTTTAAGCAAAACTAGGCTGTTTCGTCAAAACTTTTAATACAAGCTTGGCAGTGGCGGAGCAAATCTGCTTTCAGATTAACTAAACCTAGTTTAACTGAGATCAAAAAAAACCAGTCTAAGAATGTACCTAAAAAAGTTCCGTCAACACTGCAATAAGGTAAACAAACGACTCTTTGGGGCTGTAATAACTGTTGAAAAAAATTAAAAACATGAGCCCGTAATTCGGATGTCTCGGTAGTTACAAATGAATCGATTTTCTCTATTGTTGGATACGAGAATGGGATTCGAAAAAATTTTTATGAATCGACAGCCTTGAATGTTTTAGGTAGCATCGATTAAGTATGAGCTAAAGTGCTTTTGAGCCATGGCCTGCTTGCAAAACATCAGGTCAAAATTGTTTAGTTTCCTGGTTATGCGCAAGATTCTTGATTATCCAATGGGGTCATTAAATTAGCTTTTTCATAACAAATTTACAAACTTATTTAAGTAGAGTCACTTTTTGATTTGTTTTTGCCAAGCGAAACTGTTTTGCTGGCCAGTTTAAATAAAAAGTGTTATAATATCTAAACAAGACCTAAAACATGAATGAAACTGGTTTCATTTAATTTTATTTTTTGTTTGTGTTTTAAAACAATTGAGCGCCTGCGGCGAGAAAATCGGTGGCATGTGTAACTTTTAGCGCTTTTAATTAACTTTTCAATTAATAAAAACATAACGACTGACTGTATCTACAAACATTGCTCGATGCCATTGTTTCTTTAACTAAATACACACATGTATGTAGGAAGGCATATACATACAAACGTACATACGTACTACATGTTTTGTATTTATGTCTGTTTGAACATGAAATTCAGTCTGTTACAATAAATGTAGATACCAACACACACACACACGTTTGTATTTATTTAGTTAAATTAAACGATTTTTTTATAAAAAAAATTTATATTATTATTAGGGGTGATCCGAAAAAATAAAATCATTCAAATATGGTCCATCGGACACTAAATTAGGTAACTGTTTTCACTTTAATATTTTTTTTTTTAAATTTTTAAAACAAACCTTTGGCAATACTTTAACGGCCATTATTACAATTTACAAATAGTTATTTTTAGGATGCTATCTGACAGATAGATAGTTTTTGGTTATTACAAGTTAACATTAACCTAAAAAGTGACTGATAAGCTAACATCAGGTTTGTCCTCATGGTAACTTTACAAGTGAACTTTAAGAACTTGAAGATGTCATATTTTCTGCTGAAGATATGGTAACTTCAATGCCAGTCTTTACCCTACAAATATTATTGGACCACCTGATCCATTTTGATAAAATGGACTACTCCATGGACTGGTCCGGTGTAATGCAAGCATGGACCATGTCATTGTTAAAAAGTGTTTGTAGTGAGACGACATGTCTTCGTTTTTTAACGACATGTTTTCGTTTTTAAACGAAGTTAAAACTAACCCTCTTGTGTATACAATGGAGTAGTTTTAAAACTACTCCGTTGTAGTCCAAAGATGGGTTATATGGTCCTGCCCTAGGACATCGTAATGTTAAATAGACCATGTTTTTTCCGTACGTTTGGGTTACTTTTGGACTAGTCCTAGTCCCTTGTGGACTACTCTTTACACACGTGTTTGGACTGGTCCTATTATTTGCAGGGTAATTATTCCACTCTTTCAAAATTCATAATTTAACACAAAAAACAAAACAATTTACCATAAAAACAAAAATAAAGCACAAACAATTTACTTCTGCTTTCAATTAGGGAAATAAACAAAACTAAGGCGTTGCCACCATGTATTTTAAACGAACAAAAGTAGTCGGTATATACTGCAGTGTTGCCACAGTATATAAATTACATTTTTTTATTTTATCGGACAGTTGTAATAATGGAAAAAAATTATTGATCACTTTATCGTTCAAGATAGCTATTGTTCACGTTAACTACCAGCAACTTTATCATTAGGTTGTAATAATGGCCCTAACATGTATAACATCAGAACGAACTAATTTTTTTAGAGGATTTTTTGACCTTCCTTCACCGATATGGTCTAAATAGTTTAGAAAAGCACATGAGTATTTATAAAAATTATACGAGAAGCTGTATTGAAATTATAAAATGCAATTGAAAAAAAAATATTTTCACAATTGGTTAAAGTTCCAAAATTAACGCAATTCGTCAGCTCATTATTGGTTTGACCTACCGACCATAAAAAAAAAATTGAGTTAGGCTGTGGTCGTTGCTAAAATGTTTTGTTTGTTTCTTTCTTTATCAATGTAAAGCAAGGAACACTATAAAACATTAAAATAAATTGTATGTATAACCTGCAAATAATATTGGACCACCTGATCCATTTTGATTAAATGGATTTCTCCATGGACTGGTCCGATGTAATGCAAGCATGAACCATGTCATTGTTAAAAAGTGTTTGTTGTGAAACGACATGTCTTCGTTTTTTAACGACATATTTGCCTATTTAAACAAAGTTAGAATTAATCCTCTTGTGTATACAATGGAGTAGTTTTAAGACTACTCCTTTGAAATCCAAAGCTGGGTTATATAGTCCTGCCCTAGGACATCGTAATGTTTAATAGACCATGTTTTTACATACATTTTGGTTAATTTTGGACTAGTCCTAGTCCCTTGTGGGCTACATTTTACACGAGTGCTTGGACTAGTCCTATTATTTGCAGGGTAACGAAGAACAAAAAACGAAGACCTTTAAAATGTATTAATAAAATAACTTTTTTTCTTTTGAGGTTTTATTTTTAATTATTCTAATTTTACAATATTTAATTTAATTGTTTGTTAATTTCTTGAAAATAGTTACGAACGTTATAAAGGTTGTGCTCGTATAAACAAACACTTAAAAAATAGATAATATTTCTGGGTGTGTGAGCCGAACCCTTAATAATGCTCTGTTTATTTTCGAACACTGGTTTATTCCAAATCAAAGTAATCAGAATCTGGGCCATTCGTTACTGGCGAATATCACATTCTAACATTTTTTGTATGAAAGATGAGCCGGTCTAATATATGTACATATCCCAGGTAGCATAGGCTGTTTGTTTGACGATTGTGTTTAATAAACAACTCCCAAAAGAATCTTCTGATGAAAGCCTGACGAGTAACAAAAATTAAAACATTAAAATTTTTTTTATTTATTTATTTTTTGACACGCTCGTCTTTTAATCTTGGAATGAACCTTTTGCGACGCTCTCTAAAAAGAGTCGTATAACAATTGCTGAGCTACCTAAATAAGAGCGTTTTTTAAACATGAAAAATCAATTAAATTTCAATAAAACAAACCGGCCTAAGGATCTGTAAAAAAGGGATTTTTCCGACTGGATGTTTTTGATTTCGCGACCTTAAGGTTTGTTTGATATAAATTGTATGAAAACTAGAAGTTTTGACATAGAAATTACCCTTGATGCCCATATTTAGGTAGCTCAGTTATATGACTGAGCATTTCACGAGTTGAATCTCATACGACTCCTCTTGTCATGCTTTTTAAAAGACTCGTTAGATAATCTCTACATACATGATTAACGATTCCCTTAAAGATTAGTAAAGGCGTCTTTCTCTGCATTATTGAAGAATCTCTCATACGAATCATCACGTGCAACAGTTTCTCCCGTGCGAGGAATCGTCTACAATTAAAACATGAGCTCGTCGACAGTCAAAAACACTCTTTGTAAGATTCCCAGTAGACTCCTAGACGATTGAAAATGCTAGCTGGGATGTATGTATGGACTTAAATGTATGTGTAATTGTAGGAATGAATATACTTGAAGTTATTTAACATGATACAGAATAGACATATGCACAGACATTTAGACAGACAGCTAGACACTTACAATTCATAATTGAGGTAATAAAGATGTCAGCTTATATCTAAAGCCTTCATACTTTGGGATACAAAGAGAGAACACAAGTACAAGCATTTGTGAAAATAATCGAATAAAATAAGATTCTTTTGTACTTCGACTTTAGGTCAAGTCAATGTTACCACCAGGAAATATCAAAATTACACTTGAGATGACGAAAAATTACACGATTTAAATGAAATTACATCTGACCTAAAATTATTAATTTCTTTTATAAAAAACGTTAACAAAAGAAATTCAAACTTGCCAGAGAGAATTCGAGTCAAGCCTAATTGCTTAGGGAAGGGGATGTAAAACCTCAAAGCTGTTATGTAATACGGGAAAGATTCGGTAATGCCATTAACTGGTTCGTAGGGATGGAACGGATTGCTGGGTGTCTTGGGCGTTATGACCCGGATTGGACGCAAGGGCAACCAGGGTTAGATAGGAGTGGCCTAAGGACACTTATAGGGTTCTTGACGGGTCATTGTTCTGTTAGGGCTTTTACGAGTAAATGGGTCAAAACCATATCGGACTTCTGTAGGTTACGCGATTATTCTGAGGAACTAGAGACGATTTAGCATGTTCCGTGCCATTGTCCTAGTATACTGGGTCTCAGGCAGAAATGGCAAAGAGATAGATTTCACGACGAACTGGGCTGCATCGCTGTATATAATCCAGTCGATCTACTGGGGTTTGTTGGCGAAATAGGACGGTTGTTTCTGATGTGGGGACTTAAGAGGGAGTTTTTGTTCTATGTTGTATATTCTTACTCTCTTAACTCGGTAGTCATCTCCATTCTTCTTCGCTTCTCTCTTTCTTCTTCCTCTATACTGAAGGGATTCACAATGGACCGCATTGGTATCCAAGTGGAGGAGTGCACTTGGGCGCATAATCCTTCTTAACCTAACCTTACCTAACTGTGGCTTTGGTTGAGATGACTGTACGTGTTTTGGATTAACAATATTTTTAACGGCACACCATATAATTCTGAAATCAAATCTTTATTTTATTTGTTTTAAGACAACGGAAATTTAAATTACA
This sequence comes from Pollenia labialis, assembly GCA_949318255.1. NCBI lineage: Eukaryota > Metazoa > Arthropoda > Insecta > Diptera > Polleniidae > Pollenia > Pollenia labialis. The sequence goes on along the minus strand of OX439142.1, from coordinate 23,208,667 downwards.
CCTGATGTACGCCTTTAAGAATTATCGGCGCTCAACCCAAGACAGTAAAATGTACACCTAATTCGTCAAATTATCCACAAAGTGGCAGCACTGGGTCAAATATAACGAATTTTTTTAAATGAATTTTTTTTAATAAATATTTACAGCCGTATTCCTAACATTAAGTTAGCCACAGTTTGTACACTACGTACAACGAGCTGTTAGGTAGAATGCCGATAAAGCTTAGCAGCTTGTTGCCACAAAGTTAATTCATAACGAACTTTTCTCCATTTGGAAACTTTAAATAAATCAACTCTGAGTTTTAATGTTGCCACATTGTATTACATCATCGCTGAATTTGTAATTTTTTCTTTTTTTTGTTTTTCCCTTCACTTATAGAAATTTAAAAAAGTTTTTCAAATTTAAAATAAATTAAGTAAAAGACAGTAAATTAAAAAAAAAGTTAATTAAAAAAAACCAACAAAATTGTTTGCCATAAAACGGCTGTTTTTTACAAGTTGACAAACGTTTGGCAGCTCGTTAACAAGACTTTAGCAAATCGTTAGTCAGAGTTGGTTTAGTGTATTATGAATAAACTTTTTGTTAACTTCATGCCAAATTTTCGTTATGAATATGGCTAAGCGACGTTCACACACATTAAATATTTGGCGTCCTTCACGTAACCACATAATTAAAAATTATTTGCTTTTGTTAAACGTTTGACTAGATCAAAACATTATTTAACAGCTTCTAAATTACATTATGCAAATATTTCTTACAAACAAAGTTTAGTAAATCAAGAGAAATTTGAAAAAAATAAAGCTAAAGTTTGATCAATTTATTGGTCACGTTTTTTTTTTTGATGATTTTTTCGTCAAATATTTGCTAGGTCTGAACAAGCTTTTAGCAATTAATCGATATAGCATTAAATACCCATTGGATTGGCAACACTAAAACAATTAAAAATATTCATTTTTTTTTAATAAAAAAAACTACAAAATATGTTCATTGCATGTTCTCTCTTCTTTATTCTACAAAGTATCTTTAAAGTACAACGTATTCGCCAGATACACATTAACAAGATGTGTGTTTGGTTGTGTGTGAGTATTTGTGTACGGACATGTTGTTACTTTTAAATTTTAATAACTTGAAAACTTTTGCCTACTAAATATTGCAGATATTGATTGAAAAATAACCATTTTTTGGGTTGGGCTCAACTAAATTTCAATTTATGATGCATTAAGAATAAAAAAAGAACAAACTGAAGAAAATAATTATACCGATATTTACTGATTAGATCTTGACGTTGTACATCACTTCCTGTGCTTATTAATTTCCTTTCTTGTTTTTTTTGATATTTTTAAGATTTGTTTCTTTAATTTTCTTCTTTTAAGTTGTTAAACCGCAACAAAGTCTTAGTTTTTAAAACCGATTCAAAGAACCAACTTGAGCAAAATTTGATCGGGTATCTACCACTTCACTCTATTTTTACTACACACAACGGCGCCATCGATTAGATGCCATTTCGCCGTTATGGCTTTCAATTCCTCGGTATTTTAAGCAAAGAAAGTTCTTGACTGTGTTAATCTCTATACGAGATGCTTCAATAATTTAATATTTGGATCATTTGGATCTCAGGGTACAGGGACATAGAGGGAAACATTAGGGCGGAAAAGCTTGGTAGTCTTGGCACCTCCTGACGGGTTTAATTGGATTAGAAAGACGTCAAACTTCGTGGTAAGGACAATAATTTTTGCCGAAAACATAATAGATGGGCCTCAAATATTGATTGAAGAACTGCCAATTCTGTGTGGATGGGTTATTGTGCGCCCATATAGAATGCCAGCGTATCATGGCATTACTTTCGATGACCAGAAAGGATGCGTCTCTACTGGCATGTTTAATTACCTATTTTTACACTATTTTTAAGGTGCAGCATCTAAAAGCCAAATACTACGATAACTACTGCAGTGGCGAAGATAAAAATGAGGGAGTCCTGCAATGGCGAGAAGGCGACTTCGAGGATTTATCTGATATTTTTGGCATTGAGTTTGAGTGTATTTTGAACTTCGCAAAAAGTTCGGTTGGATTGTACGAATAGAATTTTGTTTAATTAGAATTCCATGGTAACAAAATGCATCAATAAGTCGGTCAGTGTAAGGACGGACCTCCCTTTCTACCTAACTCAATGTTCTTTTGAATCAGTTCACAATATAAGAAAGTGAAATCTTTTTGATTTTCCAAGGTCGAAATATACATATACATAACATTTACAATCAAAACCTTTTTATAATAACAATTCGAGCCCTACTTAAAATCTATAAGATCTGTTTTGTGATCCCCGAAGGGTCTTTGTAAATAACCAGTACAGAATATTTTTTTATTTGAGGCCTATTGATTCCACCGGTTTCTGATAAATCGCAGTATTTGGGCGATTTGCCAATATTAAGACATTCGCATAAAATATGCAAAATCTGCCAAATAAAATTTTTTCAGCTGAGTTGAAATAAACGTAGAGGAATAAAAAAATTTATAAAAAAAATATATCGAAAAAAAATATTTAAAAGAGTAATTTATTGAAATCTCAACAAATTTTGTAAGAATTTTTATTAATTTAAAAGCTGAATAAGGATTATTTTGTCTATAATTAACAAATTAAGCCTTCTTTTTTTTAATCAAGTCAACAAACCTTCGCTGAATAATATTTTAGGAAGCTGAATAGTTAATTAACTGTACAGGAAGCACTTTTAAATTATATAATAAAACAAAGCTGGGGCTGAATGATGTTTTCAATACAGTTTGACATAAAATTTTGCTAGAAAATACGGTCGTGAAATAAAATCAATTTGTCAAATTTTTTTAAGCTCCATCGCCAAACCGGATGTGAGAAATCGCCAAACGTCAATTTTGTTCAGTTTCAGTTTGCGTTTTTTTTTTTTTTAATTAAATTTGGCAAACAAAAAAAAGCTATTGTAATATTTCATTCAAAAATCGCCAAAAACTGAGAAAAAATACAAAAAGTCGCCGAAAGTAAATTTTGTATAGTTTATGTTATTTATTTTTTTAAAATAAGATAAAATGGAGATCATATATTCAGTTACAAAAAAAACTAAACTTAAGTACGCAAGTCTATAAGATCGCAAACTTCGGCCTCATCGATTTCATTACTAGTGTTTTGACCTGATAAAAATTAAATAGTGACTGAATATAAAATTTACTTAAAATGATAACAAAACAAAAATCATGTGAAAAAGTTCCCAGATTTTGTTTTAAATTAAAAATGGATGATAACAAACTGTTAAAAAATCGCTGAAATAATATAAATGGTAAAAATAGCCAAGTAAATCGCCAGTTATATCAAAAACCGCAAAAAAAGAGAAGCCGCCAAACACGTTTAAAAATCGCCACGTTTGGCGAGAAATCGCCATATCTGACAGCTCTGCTTAGGGCTAATAAATTAGAGCAAGTTAAACTCTCTTTTTCGTTTAAAATGTGTTTAAACCAGCAAATCTATAAATCAGTAAACATATAAACCATCTTCAAACGCATAAAATTGGGCGTTTAAACTACCAATACAGACCATATAAGTTTGACAAAATTTATCGTAGTGCTGCCATATATTATTTTTTAACTACATATAACACATGAGACACTGATTTATAGTTGTTGAGTTTAAACTACAACAATTTTTTTAGTTTAACTAAACCAGCATTTAAACATTCACTAATTTATTAGCCTTTATTCTCTTAACAATGCTACCATACTTTCGTTCAATTTCATACATTTTGTAAGCAAAGAAAAATTAGAACAAAAAAAAAAAAGAAAGAAATGAGAGAGAATTTGAATTAACTACCGACGTTTTAATTTAAGGTCTTTAGGTTTGTGCCTAAAGTTTGCCTGTTTCATAATTATTATTAAAAAATTTAATAAGCTCAATACTTATTCGCGACCTAAGGATAACAAGGGTCTATTTGCACCTACACTACATGTAAAATAGAACCTTGTTGTCCTAATCAATGAAGTAAAAACGAATACAATTTAATGGGAAGATTAAACTAAGATTTATAAAGGGGGGTAAATTTTAAGGGCCGTTGTTGATTTTTAATAAAACACAAATTATTTAGGAAATAATTGTCATTTCTTTTCATTATGATAATATTGGTATGGTTCAATTATTTATGGGATTATGTATGGCGACCTCGGCGACACACAGCTCCATCCGATGGTCCAAATTTTCTATGCCGTTAATGTGCCGAATTATCTCATCCTTTAGCTCTTGAATTGTTGCTGGCTTATCGACGTACACTTTTTCTATCAAATAACCCCAAAGAAAGAAGTCCAACGGTGGCAAATCACATCATCTTAGCGGCCAATTGATATCGCCACCACATGAGATAACACGGCCATTGAATTTGTCGCGCAAAAGAGCCATTGTTTCGTTAGCTGTGTGGCAAGTGGCACAACCACATATCGTCCACATCCATATCTTCCAATTCGGGCCATACAAAGTTCGTTATCATCGCACGATAGCAAACACCATTCACAGTAACTGACCGGCCTCATTTTGGAAAAAATACGGCCCGATGATGCCGCCAGCCCATAAACCGCACCAAACAGTCAATTTTTCTGGGTGCATTGGTTTTTCAACAATCACTCATGGATTATCATTCGCCCAAATGTGGCAATTCTGCTTATTGATGAATCCACTGAGGTGAAAATATGCCTCATCACTGAATCACGATTTGAACGCCCATTTTCATAATAAGCCTGAATAACTTTAACGTGTTGCTCGATTGTGTATCTTTCCATGGTTCAAATTGAGTCAGTCCGAAATAGAGAAATGTCAAATGAAATGCAGAAAAAACCTTGACGTTTAGGTGTGGTTCACATTCAACATAGGCCATTGAAACACCCTTTATATAAAAATATATTTTATGGACCAATTTATTGCTTCTTTTTTAGGGGTTGTGGTTTTGATTCCCGACATAGCCTCTAGTCTGTTTTAATGCAACGTGCTGTTAGTAAAAAAAAATTATTTGTAAGTTGAAAATATTTCACTCGAAAACTTATGCTGAATAGCACTTTCTAGGGCTGTCTCTTGGACGACATGTTAGTCGGCGGCCTGATCGATATTTCAATGGCCCGCTGCAAGACTCTCATTAGACCTGCGTCGAACAGAAGGGCTCAGGGGATATGGCAGGCATAGCATATCTGCTTGATGGCCAGGACTTTATAGCCTGGCTACGACGCGACAAGACGGCTTGTGTGATACTTGGTATCGGTAGGGAGACCAATCGGCCATTACTGGTCACTGGGTGATAGGGACTCATGGGTCTTAATTTTAATGATTAGTGTAGAAGTTGTCATGGTTTGTAGGAGAAGACGGTGTTTCACTTTCTCTGCCAATGCCCCGGTCTAGGGGGTATTAGGTTTAGGCCTTTTGGTAGACAAGAATTGGCATGTCGGGACGATATGTCTATTGTGGAACTAAAACCGATCTCTCTGTTCTGCAGAGAGTCGGGTTAATTCGAATGGATCGCTATAAGGACCCACGTGAGCCGAGATCTTTTCGGGTTCCCATTGAACCTAACCTAACCTAACCTAAAATTTTTCAAGTTTTTTTTTATTAAATCTGCCCATTTCAATTTTCAATTTGCTAAAAAAAAAGCTTTTAATCTGCTAATTTAGCAACACCAGAGCGGAAATTTGATCACCCCATTTAATATTTAAAGAAAATCCCAAAAATAAATTATTTTATTTAAATTTAAAATGCAGTTTCAGTACAATTGTCCACTGTTTACATAAATAAATTTCAGATTAAATTTAAATGAAATCCGTTAAATTCAATATCAAGTCAATTATACGGTTTAGCAGACTGGCTAATATAATGAACATCAAGGACGAATTTGTTTATTTCCTGGTTAGCAAAGCTATCAGGCAAACATCCTTAAATACAAATAATAAAAAAAAAGAAAAACATACTTGAGGACTTTGATTCGATTATAAGGTCTCTAAGGGACAACCTCACAACGACAACAACTAAAATCAACTTTGCGCAAATTCAACATGAAATTATGTAAAACTTAAGTAAAAGATGAGCTCGTCAAGAATTATGACACTCTGGGGAATATAAATACAAAAAACGAACAAACAAACAAGTGAGAAGAAGAATAAAATCAGTTACAACAAAAATGCTACACATTATAAACAACTCGATGATGATGAAAGTTATACCAACAAAATATGAACATACTCGTACTCAAATAAAATCTTGCTAATACTACCACCCAACTTCATGCTCATACAACAACAAAATATGGGGAAGAGGATAGCGGGAGGGAGTAAATTTGGCTGTTATAGAGAAATGTCCCCCAAGAATATCATCGCTTATGTTTGTTTATATTGAAACAGATTGCAACTCTTAAACAGCATTGTGGTTTTTCGTATTTGAAACAAACGACTGCCAAACACTAAATTTACCATGCAACTACAGCAACAATAATAATAAAAAAAGGCTCAATTGTGGTTGGGATACACAACATTTATTTACTCTACCAGTCAGTCAGCCATTCATCCTCGTTCCCTGTGGCGTTAAGTGGCCATCCGATGTTGGTCTGAATAGAAAATTAGAATTTATTTAAAATAAACAATAACGTTTTTGAAGTCTTTAACTTTTTTTCCTTTCTCTCTTTAAACACTTGCGCTAGAGACGAGAAATTGGGGATTTTACAGGACATTTAACTTAAAAAATTAACAGTTATGGTGCGTGCCGATTAATGTCTTAATTAAGACAGATTTTTTAAACTCCAAATCGGTTTCCAACCAAATTTATACTTGGTGACTTATTCCTGACCTCTTCTATCTTGCAGTGTAGAGGTATGACCAAGGCATCGCGGCACACTGGGGCCAAAAGCCCTTTCTTCGCGGATCAATTCAAATCTCATCAGATAAAATAGTGAGGCACACTTAATATTATACGATTAGCTTTTAGATCAAACTGCATGTTCCAGCAAAATGTTGGAGGTATAAGAGGAGGGAGACGAGTACTCCCATACAAAATAGTTATTGTTTTTCTTATATCTAAAGAACTATAATAGTGCGGCACGCTAATTTTCATGTGGGTAACTCTTAGAAAAAACTTCATGTTCCAACGAAATCTTGAAGGTATAAGAGGGAGAAGACGGGTACCTCCTATACAAAAAAATGAGTAATAAATTAGTAAACGTGATTGTTTCATCATGCACGCATCCGCTGAATTGCCGAATCCCGATACGAATTTATCAAAAATAGATTTTTTAATACTCCTAAGTTAGTTCGTGAGGGAGTGAGAATTTAATTTTATATTCACGAACTCCATTTTTTTAATCATTATGAAATATAAATTGTACCACTGTCACGTGCGACACCCCTACAAAAAATAGGACCAGTCCAAACACGCGTGTAAAGAGTAGTCCACAAGGGACTAGGACTAGTCCAAAAGTAACACAAACGTATGGAAAAAACATGGTCTATTTAACATTACGATGTCCTAGGGCATGACCATATAACCCATCTTTGGACAACAAAGATGTATTTTTAAAACTACTCCATTGTGTACACAAGAGGATTAGTTTTAACTTCGTTTAAAAACGAAAACATGTCGCTAAAAAACGAAGACATGTCGTCTCACTACAAACACTTTTTAACAATGACATGGTCCACGCTTGCATTACATCGGACCAGTCCATGAAGTAGTCCATTTCATGAAATTGGATCAGGTGGTCCAATAATATTTGCAGGGATATGACATCTCAAATAAAAGCACATACAACAACTACAGCTGAATTACAAGTTATAGTCAGAGCTGCCAGATAAATTTGTGAAAAAATCGCCAATTTCCCGAGAAAAAAAATCGTGTTTCTCATTTCGAACAATCGTGAAAAAAGTCGGCCAACTTAAAATTTAGTTTTATTTAGCAATTTTTGTTCGATTTTTGTAAATAAAACAAAAACACAATTACATACTTCTAACTCATCTAGCCTTTGCAATCGTGTAAAGCTAAGATCCCACCATCAGCTCAAATAGCACAATCTGTGACGATTTTTATCGTGCTATATCGCCGCACATTTAAAAACATTGCACAATTTATTCTTGGGTTGTCCCATTATCGTCGCACATTGTGACAATTTTTTTCGGATCATTTCGGCCAAAACTCAATTGCGACAATAATCAGTACAATGCGGTCACACTATTGTGCTATTTGGGCAAATTAAATCATTTGTTTTGGTTTATTTGCTTGTTGGCAGACATAATTTTACTTAAGAAATTCGCAAAATTCTTCGTCAGAATATTTTTAAAAAATATATTAATATACAAATCAAAAATGTATTCAATTTTATTCAAACTTACTGCACTTGTTCTTTTGTTTTTGTAATTGTTGTTTTGTAAACAGATCCCTACAAGAAATGCATAACCAAAACAAAAAAAATTACTATTCCTATAACACTATATTGGTCAACACTACCGGTCATATAACTAGTAAAATGACCGGTAGTCTTCTTGTAGGGGATGTTTTCAAACCAGGGATGGCAACATCGATACAACTGCAATGTTTAGGTTAAAGCGAATTGTTTTCTTTCATTTAACAGTACAAATGTACTCTTTAACGTTTTAATGCATAAATAATAGATAAAACAAATGTAATTTTGGTACAATAAAGCTCAGAAAAGTAAAATTTTAGTAGCCAGTTGATGCATTTAAAAAATTTCGTTTTGCCATCCCTTGTATCGGCGCTAATTGGCGACTGTGATCGTCGCACAAGTGGCCGATAAAAATCGAAACATATTAAACAATTTGATTGCTCCACATTGTGCAAAAGAGTGTTTACATTATCGGCGCATCAAGGTTAATTTGATTGCCCACAGTCAGCACAATTCGGGCACAGATTGTCGCATTTTTAAAAATTTTGACCGTTCACACTATCGCCACCTGAAATAAGGCAAAAATTGGTACATTGCGCCGATAGTGGGATCTTAGCTTAACAGCTACTGGAGAAACCCGAACATTTGCTCGTAATACACGTTTTTTCTCAAGAGACCATCCTTTTGTGGTCGATTGGCAAGTGAAACGTACAACGTAGTACAGAGAGAATTCGTTTTTTTCCGGACTGTTCGTATGTGGAATAACCTTCCTGCAGTAGTCATCCCGCTTATTAACAACATGAATAAGTTCAATTCGAATGTTCACAAACACTACTCCCTCTATCCTCCTTCCCATAACCTATTTTTCTAGTTCTACCACAATGCAATGCATTAGTAAGGGTCATCCCCTGAGTGCTGGTCCGTAGAAGATTTCTTACACGGGAAAAACTGCAACACGAGTGAGATTTTTCCATAGCACAGCGAAATACGCTTCTTTAATCGTTGTGGGAATCGTTAAAGACGTGGGTAAAGATTATCTAACGAGTCTTTCATGGCAAGAATTAAATGAGAATCATGTAGAGATTTTATTAAAACTCGTGAAATGCTCGCCGTATAATTGTTGAAAATATGATTTATACAAAGAGTCGCAAGATGTTCATTCGATGATGGTTTGACAATAGAAAAACGAAGTGTAACATTGTTGTTTTTGTACTCTGAAAATAATTATTTAAAGATATTCTTAACAATTGTCACTTCTATGGTATAACAAATGCTAGCTTCGCTAACTAAAGCTTTTCTTCACAGCTGGCCTTCGTCCGGGCGCAAAGATTTTCTTCTCTATGTCATAACAAATACCGGCTTCGCTTACTAAAGCTGCGTAGTCAGCCGTCTTGTTATACCATAGAGGAAGGAGAAAACCGAAGGCCGGCAATGCCAAGTTAATTTAGTTAGCGCAGCCGGTATTTTTTATATCATAAAGGAGAAAATCCTTCTGCCCAAAGGTGTTTTCGTTATTATTAAATCAGAGAAACAACAACAAAACAAATTTTAAAGACAATTTTAACCATATTATGTTAAATTCAACCAAATTATTGTTACCGACAACCATATAACGGTTTAATTAGTTTCTTCAGAAATAGTTTTGTTGGCGTTGACCATAATAAAACAGTTTTTTCTCTGCGTGTGTTTAGATATTTTTTTGTATTTAACTTCTTTAGTAATTAAGGACCTTATGACATGTTTAAAAATGACATAATGTCTATTTGCAAAGTGTCTTAATGGCCTCGGACATTATGACATTGGACGTTATGACATGCCACCTGTTAAGCTATAAATTTAGGGGGTTATTTATGCCCCTCCGAAACTATCAAACAGATTTTGATGAATTTTTTAAGGATATACATACATATGTATCTATAGATATATTCCTACTTACATATATGAATAAATTAGCTCTACATTTTGTTTAAAAAAATAGGATCACCAGGGTAGAGAGGGGGAATATCTGCCTCTCCCAAACTATCTAACAGATCTGAATAAAATTTAAAACATAGATAGATCCCTATTTAAATACCAACATAAACTATGAATGTTTTCAAAACTGGGTCAACAAGGAGAGGGAAACGAACAAGAAGAGCGGAACGTCTCTAGTAGTAGTTATAAAGTTCTAATATTTATTTTTGGTACAATCAACACATTAAAGTACCAATTTTAAAAAGTCCCTTTTACACTTATAAAATATTATACTACATTTAAAAGTGGGTGGCATTGGATGGTAGATATTTCTGCTTCCGGATCAATGGTCGCATTAATGCATACATAAATACATAGAAACATGTGTAAAAGAGATAAATACATGTGTGTGTACATGTATTTAGAATAACTAATTCATTTTGGCGCATGTCAAATGTCAGTTGTAGTTATTTTTATTGCTATTGTATATTTAAGAATAACAAGTAAAATTGCCATATTCAGTTATGCCGTATCTTTGATACCCTCCACCATGTGCACCAATATTTCAGGAGTGGGCTTTATATATTTTATTATAGGCGGATCATCACAAAGAGTTATGACTTTATTTCTATAGAAATAATAATAGTCATTTACAATTTAATTGAACCTAAAACATACATATTTATAAAATAATATACCGATGCATTTCGGTTTTAGGCGCATTCAAGTGATTTTCAGAAGGAGGTAGAATGGTTTCTAGTATTGAAAAAAATTAATTAGGCCAAAATTTCCAAATAATAATACATTTTTTCCGCTTGGAAGGCCGCTTTATATGTGACCAATTACAAATTAATAATCGATCGTAACAAAATTTGATGGTAGTATTTCTAGTCTTATAAAACTACAGAGCAGACCAAATCATAACAATAGTATTATTCTTTACGTTTTTAGGCGTACTAAAGTGTTTTCCGAGAGTGGGGCCTATAGTAAATTATGAACCGACCTTCACGAAGCTTGGCGTGTAATTTCCGGTTATAGAACACGAGATTGTGCATTCTGCCACCAATTTTTCTATTATTGGGGTTGTTGCTTCACATTTGGAATTTATAACTCCTTAACTACCGAACCGATTTTTCTGGATTTCAATCCCAAAGTGGTTAGAGGAACAAGAAAGAATTTGAGAACAATATTGTTCTTTCCTTTTGAGTTTAAGAACTCATGGAGCCTTAAATGAGTATTAGGAAATTAGGAAACCCAGTAAAAAATGTGCTACAAAAGGAGCTGGTTTTAAGTATGAATTCATACCTCAAATCGCTTCAAACCTGCTGATGGGATGCCTGATTTTTGTATGGGGTGTTCCCGGTTTGGAGGACTATTTTCTGCTGACAATAAGCGCTTTTTTTAACATGCCAACAAAGCACTCCTTAAGTGCTTTTTTAAGGGCTAACTATACTAACATATTCTGTAATATTTTGCTTTTACTTGCTTAAATGCCTTTTTTCAATAAATTTCGTAAACCATAACATATTTTTATTTTTTTTCGCTTAAAACCTTCTTAATTGTCATTTATTCCTTATCATTTACTTCTGTATAAAAGCGCTCGATTATGCGCTGTTTCTGTTTATTTCTTCAAAATACCAAATTTTTTTTACTGCGAAGTTTTATACGGAATGCAAAACTTTGTATACCCTCCTTCACCCTCATAGTGTGATGAAGGGTATACAAATATGTTTAAAGTGCTGTAACTACTAAAATACACTGAGAAAGTCTTTAAAATACTTAAAAATTTATTTAATTTTAAAGTGCCTCGATCATAACCGGGGAAACCGTAAATAAGAAATTGCATGTTTTTTTTGTGGAAGCAATGAATGCAATGCAAATTAGATTTGTACATTTAATAATTTGTTTATCGTATTTACTAACTTAGTAGCTGAATTGCATAATCAAATTTAAATTAGGTACTAAAATATAACTGAACATTCTTCTTTGAATTAGTTTTACTCAGCACAATTAATATCGTAAATTAATTGAAAGTTACCATCACCGTAGAGTTAACACTAGGGATGCCAATCCCGAATACCGAAATCGCGGGATTATTCTAAAAATTTAAGTCTGGAATCCCGAGATTTTTATGTACAAATCCTGAGATTTTGAATTGAGTAAAAATGTGGTATTTTTTTTATCAAACACAACTATATTTAATTAAACGTGAGTCACCCTGTTAAAAATAACTTCAAAAATTTAATATTAAATCATTCTATCAATGAATCTAATTTTTAACTGGTTGCAAAAAGAAGTCGCAAGTGAATAAATGTTACATGCAATGCATTTTGTACCACAGAAAACAAATCAGAAGATAAAGTTTTGTGTGGTCTTTTTGCTAAGTGAATGGTAATAGAACTGCACTCGCAAAATGCAAGTTGTGCTAAAAGGTGTTAACAACTTTAGGCGGTTCTTGCAAAGGTCTTTTGACACATACATATATATTTGTTTAAGTTTATTTTAATAGATTAATACTTGCATACATACATATTTAAGATAAAATAAATTAAATATTGTTGAATGCGAACATTGGTTGCAATCAGGGCTGTGGAGTCGTCCGAAAAAAGTACTAACTCCGACTCCAAATGCTGAAATTTTTTAAGTGCGACTCCGACTCCTACTATAATCTTGATGCTGAGATGATGAGACTCAGTGATGTTAACTTTTATTTTTTCATTACCGTACGGCATTCTAAAAATTAGAGTTTTTGAGAATCAATTTCCGTACGCAAACATTAATGTGCTGTTTCCAAATGACAGGCGATTGATTGTGTAGCAAAATTTATCAGGGGTGTACTGGAAATCGCAAACGCAAAACGAAAGAATTTGGAGGTTGTTTTTAATAAACTTTAAACCTAATTCTTATAATTTTTGGTTTAAAATCCTGATTAATAGGAAAATATTTGTTAAATATCTGTCATAAAATTCTTTTATTACAAAAATCTTATTTAAAAACGACTTTTAAAATTCTTGCGTTTTACGTTTGCGATTTCCAGCACACCCCTGTATATGAAAAGCACTCAGTCCATCGCCTATCATTTGGAAACAGCACATAAGAGCAGTATTCATAAACCATTCATTTAAATTTTAAATATGTTTTAAGAAGATAATTTTTATTTTGGAAATTTTTCTTAAATTTTTTATGCCGAAAAACTTTGGAGTCGGAGTCGCGAGTTTTTGTGGGTACTACGACTCTGACTCCGGCACAAAAACATCATCTCCGACTCTTCAATCCCAATTCCGACTCCACAGCCCTGGTTGCAATAAAATAAGGCTTTTCAAAATAAAAGTTTTAACTCTTCCATATTCTTTAAAAGAATATATTAAACTGTGTTATTTTGTAATGAGTTTATAATAATTATGCATATGAATCTTAAAAATTGGCTTTTATACATGAAATCCCGAAAAATCCCGATCCGTCCCGGAATCCCGTTTTTTTTGAATAAAAAATCCCGAATCCCGGGTTTAAAAAAAACCTGGTCCCATTTGGCATCCCTAGTTAACACTCGCTGTAGACTTAACATTTTTCACTTGAAACGAATTTTTGTTTATCTGGCTTAAGCTGGGATCACACGATTGCCGCAAATGCACCAATATGACACAATTATTATTGTGCTTTATTGACGCACAATAATGAAATTGCCCCAACCAAATTTTCTGAAATCACACGATTGCCCTGTTTTATACAAATTTAATTGCCGCTAGTTGGTACAAAGCGAAATGGTTACAACAATTGCCGCAGAACAGTCACACGATTGTTCTTACTTATGTATATTAACTGCGAAAACAGCTGTTGTGGTAGCTTTTTTATTTGTTTGAAAGTTCTTGTTGGATTGTTCATTGAAAAAAATTAAATGATAAATGATACAAATCATATACTTAAACAAATTATTGTTGAATAGTTTTATTTAATTTTTTAAGATATTTCAAAAATTAACAGTCTGTTCAACAATTTCGTATGTTTAGGTTCGAATAGAAATATCTTAAAAATATTCGCACAGAACAGCTCAATATGCTTGCGAACATATGTACATACTTAAAATAATTAATTAAAAAAATTTAAATGCAAAATAAATAAATACATACATATTTATTTTCATTACCTACTAAAAGAAACACAAAAAAGTAAATCTAATAAAAAAAAGGCAAATATTGGCGCGTATTGTGTTGTTTGATTGCCGCACAAGAACACAATAAATATTGGTGCATTTTTGTCATTTTTATTGACGCGCGGTTGCATAGCAAACAGTCACACGATTGCCGCACCAGGGTTGCATTTGATTGGTAAAAGTAAGCACAATATTGTCCTCGATTGGTACAAGAGCCATTTGGTTGTGCAGTCACACGATTGGGGTATTAAAAAGTGTGAAAATTGGTGCATTGCGACAATCGTGTGATCCCAGCTTTAGAGCATTTTGTAAATTTTAGCATTGATTTATTGGTGCATAGTTTTGCATATTTTCCCCTTAACATCATATTTTTGGATATTTAGGTAAAAAGAGCATATTTTTAAGTTTTATTTCATCTTTTTTATGAATATTTTGATAATAATTGATTTTGTTTTTTGTTAATTCTTACTAGTGCGACACAAAAAATAGATGAAATGTTGGTTACTAGATGGCTTTTCTATTTATATTCGCATAACCATAGATGTGTAACACATGCGAATATTGGTTCCAGACCCACCTTGTAGTATACCGACGTCAGTCCGTCCAGCTAGTTTTTTTAAGTTTGTGCGCAAGGTACAGGTAGCAAATTTGAAGATAATTTCAAATAAAATTTGATAAATATGTTTTTATTGTCATAACGACCAGGCTTTTATCTTCAAAAATCGTCAAAAGTTTTAACAAAATTCGTCAAAATCGTCACGAACAATTAGCAAAATCGTCAAATAATTAAATTTTACAAATTAGAGACAATTAATTGCATTGGTTGGTTCAAAAATATAAATTTTAAGCAAGAAATTCTATTTCTGATGAAGACAGTGATATGGTTAAAGGCCTAACAATAATATGCTTAAGCAATTGTACGAATACACGTAAATCATATGAAGCAAACCATATTGAACTTAAGGAAACTTTTTGTTAAATTAAATGAAACTGTCATTTGCTCAAGCAAAGTGCGAAACTAATCGGAAATTCCGTACGGAATTAAATATTTGTTGATTTTATTTTTGTTTTTTTTAAATACATTTGAGAGACATTTTGTTAACTTTTGTCGGTAGGTTAAACAAGGCTATGCATATTATGGTGGGGCCTTAAGTTTTATTCTACATATTTATTCCAGCAAGTGGGCTGAAATATATTTATCATTTGAAAAGAAATATGTACATAAGAAAAAATATATTTGCATAAATACATAACAAAAATTCATTTATTTCATTTATCCATATTTACAAAAACATTAAATAAAAAATAAAATCTCATTTACTGAACTCGAGCTTTCTTTTAACTATTCCAATTTTTATACTGTTGAATGTGCTGAGCCAAAGATTCTCTCTAATTTATTGAAAACATAAAATATTCCATTTACAATTATTTCTCAGCGTTCATGGCTATTGGTGGAACTGGTTCCACAATACATGCCAGGCTTCAGTTATTCCACATTAGCCGATTGTCAAATTTTTTAAAACAAAATATTACAAAACTTATTAAATTTCCATGCTAACCAATTAAAAGTATTGTTTAGTTAGCAGTTTGTAAACATTGTAAAAACACAACTAAAACAGGTATCAGTGTTCGGAGCAAAATACCGGTTTGAATATGCAAACAAAAAAAGTCGACAACACCTGTTTTCACTTTCAGACTGTGACAGCTCATAAAACAAATATTTTACTTATTGGAAAACCTGGCAGCCTTTGGGGTGGAATCTTGTTTTCCTTCAAGTATATTTAAGCCAAGTCCATAAACCCGTTGAGTATAGATTACAAAATTAAATAAACTAAAATTACAAATAAAATAAACCGAGGTGAAGTTTAAGTGAGAGAAATAAGATGGAAGTAGATTCTCTCAAACTCAATACCCTCCCAACCTGCTGTCTATTTTAACTGCCTCCTAGATAGCCCTAACTTTATCTATCTACAAAATCCTAAACTTTTCGTGGAAAAATTGTTTGACTTAAGAACTCATATTACGAAAATTCGCTTTATATGTTGTTTGCGAAAACAATAACCAGTGAAATGCGCATAGGAATAGCTTATCCCATCAATAAAAAATTTCAGTGTTTTTATCAAAAATAAAAATTGGGAATTAAGCACGAATAACAAAATCATTTAAATTAAATTTTGTATTCCGACGAAAATTATTTTGATAAATTCGTTTATTTAAAAAGAAACTAGTTCTAAATTTATTAATATAAACATTTTAAAATTTTTTTGTTAAAATATGTTTATGAACACAAAATTAAATAAGTAAAATTAATACAGTGGTTTCCCGATTTAACGAACTCTCGATTTAGCGAATTCGGGATTTAACGAACAGGCAAAAATTTTACCTTAGGTACTGTGTATAACGAATTAATATCCAATTTGGTACTCGATGTAACGAACAAATAAAAATAATATACAAAAAATTCGTAAAACTAAATTACATACATAGATGGAGTAGTCAGGCCAAGAGTTGTTGTCTTGACGATGACAAAGAAATTAATGCACGATTAGAAACAGAGATGTAAAGCTTTAATGTATGTATCCAGTGGGGATAGGAAAATAATATCGATATATCCATGACATTAAGGGTTTTCATGATATCGCACACAAACTTCGTAAGTTTACCCAGCAATTTTGACCCGTAAACATGCGCAGTTCAATTATGCATTTATAAAAACACATTTTTTAATGCTTACCGCCATATCCGTTAAAAAATTCAAGTGTTTATAAACCAAAAACAATAAATTCTTGCAATAATTTCAACAATTTAGCCTCTTGGATTTCTTGATGCGTTTTTAAAAAAAAAAATTTCACATTTTAATCACAAATTTCACAAATTTTAATATTTTTTACATTTATTTTTCTATTGACGTTTCTTACAAATTGGCATTAATTGTTTAAAATTACACACAAACTAAATAGGATCTTCATGAAAGAGTCTTGCAAGTTTGCCCATTTGCACAAATGGCAATTTTAAGCGATATCATGATAACCCTTATTAATTTTACATGAGCTTCATGAGAAAAAGTTAAAGGAAATCCCAAAAACAAGCGTCAATAACAAGTTTCTTTAAATAATTATATACTTTTTTCTTATATTTTTTAAATAATAACTTTTATCATTAATTTAATTTTTCAAAATCTATTTACATATTTGTAATACGAAATGATATGAATTGTTCTTTTAATTTGTTGTTACATGAATAAATATTTTTTTTAGTACTGGATTTAACGAATTTTTCAATTTAACGAACAGGGCTGATAATCAATTGTTCGTTAAATCGGGAAACCACTGTATTATTATTAAATGTATTTTTCTTTTTTTTTTAATATAAAAGAATTAAAATATTAAAAAGACTAAAACCAAATTAAATTAACAAAAAATTGGTTCTAAAATTTACGTATTAAGGTTTAAACGTCTCGAAAAGGTATTTTCCAATTTTATGATCTTGTAACAGTTAATGTCCCCTGATATACTCTATACTAGACAATGTCACAAAGACTGGAATACAATTCCACTGTACAATAAACATTATTAAAATTACCCACATATTTTTTTCAAGTGTAAATCTGAAAATAGAACTAAATCTTTTTTTTTTCGGTTTCTGTTTCCTACAGAATTCTGCTGGTGTACGAATGTACGTACATGTTGAACATGGATAATTTGTTTGTTGCCTTGTCAAGCATTTATCCTTGTTATATACTTGTGGCTTGTTGTTGTTCTCATACTTGTTTAATGATGGTTGTTTTTGTAGTTGATGTAATTTTTTTTATTTCTTTTTTTGAAGGCATTGAAATAGTGTAAGTTACAACATTATGGGTGGTTGTTACTGTTGCCTTTTGTTTAAGTATTATTTTGTTCCATGAATGTGTCTGGTTGTCTGGGTGTGTGGGTGTTTTCCTTTTTGTCTTTTGATACATGCCATCATTATACACGTTTAGGCCGCTTGTAAATTGGAAAATTGGTGTTATTTTGTTGCCGTTATTTTATTTTCCATTTTTTTTTGGTTTTGTTTTGTTGTCTTCCGTTTCCTACACAAACTCCTTTGCTAACATATTCATACATTCAATGAACAAAAAAAAAAAAAGAAAAACAGTATGAAATAGAATAGAATGTATTTGGCCTTTACAAGCAAGGATACGCTTGTTGGCGTATTGCCTGTATTTTCCAATAATTTGTATCCCCAACACAAATGTCTATATTTTGTTTTGCTCTCTCTCTCTCTCTGCCTCTCTCCCCCACTTCCCTTAATAAACTTAAATGAAGGCAATATTGTGGCGCTATTTTGGGTTTATGTAGAAACAATAAAAACGAATTGAACACACTTTAATATGGAATTTTTTTTACGGATTTTTTGAAGATTTAAATGCCGTTTAGAATGAAATATCTGCAATAGACTCTTAAGTAGTTAAGTTATATAAAATTTATTTGTATCTTGTCTTTAAGACGTAGCTAAAATTGATTTTTAAATAAACTAACTATTTTATATGTACAAGCAGGTTATAGATCTTGGTAAATCAATAGTTTAACAATTTTTCAAATCAGATCCAAAGAAAGCTATTTTTTATTTTACTTAAGAATCCTATTGGGAGCTTCAAAAACAAAATTTTACAGGAGGAGGATCTTTATGAAGATTGTCGCTTAAGCTAAAATTGTGATTTTTAGTTGAACTGTTAATTTGAATTTTGATATTTTTTAGTTAGGCTTGAGTTCATAAAATTTAATTTTCATTAAATTATTTTTCTCGGTTTTTTCGTATTCTTTCTGTTAAGACTCTGTCTTGAAAACCTGAATACATTTGTTTATTATGATTTTTGTCTACTTTCGACGAATTTTTTTTCTTTATTTGTACAACTTGAAGTACAAATGTAAACATTAGAGCTTGTGCCAAGCTATTTTTAAGAACAATTGTGATTTTTAGTTGAAATGTTAATTTTAATTTTGAAATTAAGTTTTTGCTATAAAATCGTAACGGTAACTTATGTGACCATGACAGTTTAGGTGATGATGCAAGTGTTACCAATAGAGTCATTTATTAAAAAAAAAAAACAAAAATTTTTTTTTGCGGTAATGACTTGATATTTCGTCTGGCAATGATAAAACACATTCATATATAATGCAGTGCAAATTTAGAATCGAGGCACACTCTTTGCTTTTCAATTTTCCTTGCGTACAAATTCAATAAAGAATCGTTCGGGCAGTGACATTGACATATCTGTTGATCTTAGTGTTAGGATCTACTCAAAGCTTTAACATTTGAGCCACACAATGTTGGATAGTTCGCCAATTTAGTGACTTGTACGCAGCGTATAACTACTACACTGTGGTTTAATTTTGTCTCGGACAAATTTTTCATTATGTTTGTATAAAATTCAATAATAATCAGGCATGTCACAAATTCCGATCGGAATGGTTTTAATTCCGTATGTTCAATTCCGATCGATTTAGTTTTAGCTTCTTCAGATTCCGATCGATTTTGCTAAATGGTTTTACAATTGGATATGGCAACTTTACATAAAAACAATATGATTTTTGTGTTAAGTATGGCAATGTGCAGAAAAAAGTGGATTGTGAGGAAAAAAAGGTGGCAACGCAACGGTAAAGAATTTTTTATGTTTTTAATAAGATCAATATAAAGTAAAATAAATAAATCAAAAGTGTGTTATTTCTTCAATCTTTATCATAAAAAACATTTATTTATCCATAAAAAATAGTTTTAAGTAGTTTTTTCGGTTTTAAAATACTGAAACAACCATTTCCACTTAGAAAACCAAAAGTGGTTTCATTCCGAAAAAATTTTTCGTTTTTCGTTTTCTGAAGAAGCAAAATACGGAATTAAAACCACTTTCTATCGGAATGGAATTCTATGACAGGCCTGAATATTCGATTTATTTTATCATAACAAAGCGAATTCACAACAGGTCGCGGCAAATAGCCATCTGATTTTGACATTTCGAGATCATGAATACTACTCTCAACAATGAGGTAAAAAGTGACATCAATCCAATGATGAACGTCTTCATACATTTTTTTCATATTTTATGCGTCATCTATGCTATGACTGCAGTGACATCAATTCAATGTCACATTTTGTGTTTCCTTTTCATTTTTTTCACGTTTAAAAAGTCAAATAAGAAGCAAAAATTCCCATATTCTATTTGTTTCGATTGTTTGTGAATAGAACTATTACGAAACCCATATCCGGCATGCTACTGGAGTCTTATGATTGCGAGTTCTTCTGTACGTAAAGGGCGGAATACAAAATAAGTGAAACAAACATGTGTAAGGGGTAAGTAAATAATAATAGTCTCTCTATTTGACTTAAGTCAATCCCAGTGACTCCATTTTGTCATTTAATTGAGCCTACTGAGTCATCGCACTGATTACATTTTTTTATTATTAAACTGACTCTGATTCGTTATTTCTGAGATGCCGATGTGTCATCCCATTGAGGACATAACTTCACCTGATGGCAATTTTGCCAAGTGATGTTAAGGCTGACATCACAATGATGACAACTGTCATTGGGTCAAAAAATATGACACTTTCCGTAGTACTGAGTTCAAAATACAACAGCGTTGTGACGCTTTTTATGGATTGTTGTAGTGCTACCACCACTTCTAATGAATTCGCCTTGAATCATACTTATTGTTTTAGTTATCATCATTTGACCCTGACTTGCCTACTGTAGTCATTTTATGCTTGGACATAACCATTTACATTCTTGGTGTGAACTTTTGTGAGTTTTAAATGAAACATTATAATTTTGCTCTTTTTACCCTACTGAAGGAGAAACAACCAATTTATTATTTGTGGTCACATATAAAAGATTTTAAAAATTATATAATGACTGTGATAAATTTTGTTATGGTGGCCATATCGAGGTTGGATTTAAGCATAATTAAAAACCGGTAATAATAATATAATCGTAAAAGGTGTCCCAAAAAGAAAGCAAGATTTTGTTTAGGTGTTTTTCAGGGCTGCCAACACTTTACTGCACAAATGGCGTCAAATTAAAATCTTGCGTTAATTTTGGGACAATCTTTATAAACCTTTATATGTATAAACGAAACCGTTCCATTAAAAATAGTTAAGTTTAGAGTTACAATTTAAAAACATATTTTTCTTTGCGTTAACACATTTAAAGCAAATGGGAGATGCGAATTATTCGTTGTCAAGTTGAGAACAAACATGGCTGGTTCGCTTTAAGCAGTTGGTTGTTATCTGGCAATTTTTTTCTCTGTGTGTACATCTTAAGGCAGCTTGTTAAAGAATAAGCTGGATAGCGTTTAAAATAACCCACAAAAGCTTATTTGGAAAATTGAAATAATCTTATACATATCGTCGGTTGATAATTTAAATGTCGTATGTCGATTTTTAGCGGTTTTGAGTTAAGATCGATTCCTTAGGTTTTCTGACCTGGTCTTTCTTATGGCGTAATAAGTTTTTCGATACCTCATACGGTTTTCGAGATATCGAGTGTTGACTTTGTGGTATGTGATATTTCCTGAAGCAATTTTCCAATTAATTAAACTTCAAACTCAATTTACTCGAAACTATAGGAATCTACATACGACAATTATATTATCAGCCGACGATATGTAAAAACTTTTCCTACACTTTGTCTTGGTGCTAAAGGCTTTGGCACCAGTACCTTTCATCTAACCCAAAATACAAAAACAAAAAATTAATAAAGAAAAAACTTAATTGTCCTTAAAAATAAAGAGTTGCTTTCATTTTTTATTTATACATTCTTTTGAAGAAAATATTTACATACAAACATATAAATTTATTAACGACATCTCAGTTAAATGGGACAATTTTCGTTGTTGTACATTAATAAGAAAAAAATTGATTAAACCCTCGACTAATTAACTTTAACTCTCAACGAAACACAAAATGAAAAAAATTAAAGAGGGTAAATTATAGGTTGTTGTTGTTGCTTTTACAAAACAAGTTCTTGTTGGAATTTTCTTTTTTTTTTAAATCTAATTTGCATAAAATAAGGAAGCGAGGCGGTTACAATATGCCAGCCTTCTGCAACCCAATGATTGTGCCATTTGCCACACAAGACAGGAGCAATAAAATGAACTCTTGTTAGTTTGATTTTTCCGGGTGTCTTTGTTTTGCCAAAAACGTTGCCAGCCTTTGTTACCCAATAGGCAGGGATTAAGGGAAGTAAGAAAGTTGGCATAAAGACGTTTGATATGTTTCTTAGAATAAATCAAAAGTTTGTGGGCTTTAACGGGGAGCTTAAAACCCCTGAGGACTTCTTGGATAATTATTTACTGCACATATTTTAACTGTTTTTCTATCTAATCCAAGATTGCGTAGGTTATCCCTTTTCAAAAACTACAATCAACCAGAGAAATAATTTCAAAGAACAAATGAGGGTGAACTCTCCCACAAGTATTGAAAAATCACAGCTTTAGTCGGATCGTCAGGATCTCCCTTACTACTACCACGTGCTCCCCGAAAATATCCTTTCATTTGAAAGGAAAAACTTTCGCAAAGACAAACTTCCTAACAGACAGAAAACATTTACCGCAAGACGCATACTAACGGAGGCCTCAACCAATAGTCAGAACAGTAGCATGTCACCGGGGGCTACTAACTCCCGTTATACCAGATGGCGTGTCGCCGGTGCCTTCTATCTCTGGTCAGTCTCATTCGAAAGTTTTCTTGAGATCTGTTAGTTTTGGATTTTTTCCGAATTCCAGGTATTGAAGGCAACTAATTTCCCCGGAGCATGTAGCACTAAAAGGTGAAATGACCTTAATTCATTCTGCGCCGACCGGTGATTATAATTACCAGCACTTACTGCTGACAAATAAATCTTAGGGGAGTACGTAGTGAGGCTGAGATGGGTACCGAGTTACTGCAACTTTTAACTTGGTGCGGCGAAAAATGGGTAAAGGTGTTCCATATAAACCTCGGGGAGAGTTTTAGGGACATGTCCCTTTGTAATCTGATGAGAGTCGTTAGCCTTAACGAGTTCAATATATTAATCCACCTAAATGTTTGATGGGTAATCTATATTTCTATTTACGAATTTTTATTGTTGTACATAGAACAAAAATACACTTGCATATCGTTGGCTGAAATGCGTAACTACGTAACTAACAAAAAATGTGAAATCGGGGTTTTGATTGATTGTGATGGATATTTACATCATCCATGTCCTCTACAATTTCAACTTTCAGATAATGAAAATTAGGCATTTTCTAAGATGAAATCGGAAGTACGTTAATACAAGTGCAATATTATATCGAGCTCTTACAGCAAAATCAGCTTAAGCGACATCATTTTAATTTTAGTTTTTTTTTTAAATTAAATTATTGCCAACATGCAATTATGCAATTTCAGCTTAAGCGCCAACCTTCATATAAATAAAAATATGAAATATAAAGAAAGAGCCTTCTCCTGTAAAATTTTGTTTTTGTCACTTAAGCTTTTTTTTGCAGTAAGGGGTTGATATTTAAACTAAAAGCATGTAACTTCATACTTGTTGCTTGACAATATTCTTTAACACATTTTTATTTCCATTGAGTTTGTTCTGATATGGCCGATATTAACGTAGATTTTCGTAGAAGAAAATTTGACTGACTAGGAGACACACTTCTAAAGCCACCTGAATAAATTTCCAACCACGCTCTTGTTTACAACCACCAAGGAAGTAGAAAAATAGGACGGCCCCAAACTCCTGACGACGATCAGCACTACAAGAAAAGCAGTCCATATCCCATAGTCTTGGATGCACCTTAAAACTATCGGAAGGCGCAGAGATACATACAGTAGCTTCGGTAGAAGACAAGTCTTCGCAATTTAAGTTCTTATTCTGAGTGGTGTAAAATATTGTGTATTCCACAATCCCCTTAACATACCATATATCCTGCCACAAGCCTGATTGATATGATCCGACCAGGTCAAAGCCCTATTCATTTTCAATTTCTGGGAAGCGCAATCAGAAAAGTAAAATAATTTTAGACGCATTTGATAATAATTTTTTCACAAAATCAGTCATAAGCCTTAGATACACGTATACAGCAATTGCATCATGATTTTTCCATCAGAATTTATGAACAGAATTTGGTGAGTGAGCACTTTATTATGCTGGAAATAAATAATTATCGGGAATATGGTTGCCTGATTATTATTCCAATGAAAACAAACGGGTAGTTTTTCAGCAACATCACAAATCACCGCAACTTCATCTTGTTTGAAGGATTCTTTGATTTGTTTTAAAAAAACAGAAAATGTTTTTTTTTGCTATAAAATCATGTGTTAAAAGACTAGCAAAATGATTGCAAAATATATCAACGAATTCCGAAGAGTTTTTCACAAGTTTCTCGAGGCTGCAACGATGGTTAGCTATCCAATATTTAACAAAATAAATGAATGAATGAATGTAATATTGCCATAATGTTCTAAAATTTTCCAATGATTTAAAAAAATTGTTGATGTTTGTAAACAAAAAGTGTCTTAAATTAATAAAACTTTGCTTGGTATGTTTATTGTGCTGTCGCAATTAATCAGAAGGGACCTGCGCTGAGCGGGTGAGCCGAACCGCATTAGTTTTTGAAGCCATCGCCGTTGAGGGTATAGTTTTATCCGGCTAACATCCGAATTGAACCTGCGGCTAGCAATTTTTGCAACAAATTACTAGCGGCGTCAAATTAGATCAGCTTAGGACTCTGATGTTTAGTAAACAAACAAAATAAAATTTATTTGTGGTTTGCGTCTGAAAAATGGAAAATAGTCAGGAAAGATCTAATTTAATTTGTTAATTCATGGATTAGAATTAAAAAATTGGTAAATATTTATTTTTTGTATTTGTTTTTAATCAGCTGATTTAAATTCAAAATAGCAAACTAAATTATGAGGGGTTGTTCACAACAGTCGTATGTTTTCATGTTATTATTTTTAGACTTATGACTATATGACACATTGTCAATCTCCCAAGTATTTAAAATATATTCTACGAAATCCTAAAAAAAATTGTGCACAGTGGTTTATAACGAAATTTTTTTTTAACAAATTTCAAAAAATCATAAAAAATAGTAGTTTTTTAAATCCCACAACCAAATGGGTCTTAACATTTGTGGAAAAAATCAAAGTTTTATAAAAAAAAATTCAAGAATATGTATGTATGCATGTATTCTTTTTTTTTCTTAAAACATTATAATAGTTCATTTTAATTGTACAAATTATATAAAAATAAACAAAGAAATTTACAGCTTGGTTTTATACAAAACCGTCAGCTGGTAAAATTCAAGAATATCAAAGAGTACAAACAATGGAAAAAATTTATTTCAAATATTAAGTCTCGAAAATCGCATCCAAGCCCACTGTGCAAAATTTTCTTATATTTTTTCTTGGGTAGAAGGCAAAAATAAAAAAAAACAAAAAATAATTATTCTATTTGGACTAATATTGAAAAAGTTACGCGTATTTTTTTGAAAATAGTTTTCTTATAACTCGATTTTTTTAATATTCGATATCTTTGAATCTGAAAATTTGCTAAAATGTGCTGTTGAGAAGGAACATCAACACAGTAAAAAAATAAAGGAAGTCAAAAAATATTTTTCTCCACACTGTCCGATTTCACTTGGATTGCCCCATATATTTCTCCGTATTTTCCCTATTTGGTACTTTTTTATCCCCACTGAAGTATCAAAAATTTCAATATTTTAGTGGGAGCCCATAATTTTCACGTATAATTTCATATGAATGGAGAAAAATGTTTTGTAAAAAAAGTACCAAAAATAGTTACGATTTGCATCCTTTTAAAGTTCGAATTTCGAAAAAGTACCAAACATGTTTCGAATGTAATTAAACCAAACAATATAGAAATAAAGGCTATATTATTTCTATATTAATGCCTGTAATTTCTACAAAGAGAAATCTAGCTGTGCATAGAAATCTATGGTGTAAAAGCTGCCATATTTTAAAGGAAAACTGAAGGTAAAAACACGTTGGCAAAATAAACGTTGAAATAGGTAAAGATAACTGTTAGGTATGAACACGACCTGCTTTCTTATTGTAGAAATTACGGGCATAATTGGTTAAAAAATATAGATAGAGTGACAAAAAAAGTGCCAAAATACAGGGGCCTAATTCTGGCAGTCGTGATCGAGTACTTTCTCGATTCGAAAGCCATTTTATTTTAGTCGATTCTTAACGAATCATTATTGTGAAACTCAAATTAATGCTTTATAACACTGAAAAAATAATTCCGATTCGTTCAGTATTGACTGAAATAATTAGGTAATAAATTGCTTTCGAAAATTGCTACTCGATCACGACTGCCAGAATCAGGCCCCAGGTTTTGCCTTTACTCCCTAAAAGGTCCAAATTTCAAGTTTTTAGCTTCAGGCATTTTGTCTGAACGTTACAATTTTATATATGTATATATATGTTAATAGATTGTTAATAAAGAAAAAACATTCAAAGATTTTTATTATATTTTTTTTATTTATATTGCAATATTTTCTTCTACATCCATTTTTGCTTAATTTTTTTTATTTAATTATTCAGCACAAAACGAAAAATGTAATAACACTACATACTTAAGTGGCAGCTCAATTCAACTTTTATGTTCAAATTGAAAAAAGTGGCATCTCAGTTCATTTTGTTCGGAACAAGATTTAAAATTAAACCAATTCGAGAAAAAACGTGCCGAACAAAATAATTTCTCTCTCTCTCAAAAGTAAAATGTCAAACTCAATATAAAAA
Organism: Pollenia labialis; assembly: GCA_949318255.1. Taxonomy (NCBI): domain Eukaryota; kingdom Metazoa; phylum Arthropoda; class Insecta; order Diptera; family Polleniidae; genus Pollenia; species Pollenia labialis. The sequence goes on along the minus strand of OX439142.1, from coordinate 23,181,413 downwards.
AAAATTTTGTTCGGAACGTATGGGTGAATCGAGCTTTAATGTCTCAAAGCAAACTAAACTATTTATGAGTCGGCCTGGCCTGTATTATCGTTAACAACCATTTTAGTAGATTCAAGAACCATTCGCTTTAAGAACTTTTTATTCCAATTGTTTTAATATAACTTTTATACCTCTGAATCTAAAGTCTTCTCTCGTCATTCCATTACTAAAAAATTCCGTACAGTGAAGTTAATAAACAATTTTAATCGCATACGACATAATACTGTAATATATTTAAAAGTTTAGTTACGTGGCTTTGAATTTCAGCTAACGATATGCAAATGCTATACATTGAATAAAGTTTTGACGCTTATAATGAGTGAATACACTGGCAAGCAATAAACAGAAATGCTCGTTGTTTGTAAAAGATCTAAATTGTTTCGTTAAGAGTCATTTGGTAGTGAAATAATGCATGAATATATTTACTGTACCAGTACTTAACCGCTACCACCGCCAACAACTACCAGCCTTTTAGTCCTACATTCGAACAAAGAAGCAGTTAGTCAGTCATTCAGCCATCTCATTGTCCTTGCAAGCAGCCAGCCAGCCACAAATAGGCGTTGTTGTTGGCTAAACTTAAATTGAAAACATTTAATAAAGGATCAACATTATTTTTGTTGTTTTTTTGCTATTTCCTAACTTGATTTTCAGTATTTCTTTTTTGCATTTTATTTTTCAAGTTGTTTAAAAAGATTATTTTGTGGAGATTAATCTAATGTTTTGTTTCTTGATTTTTGTTAGTTTTTTTTTTCTTTGAAATTTTTTTTGGGGTTTTAAATTATATTTTGTGTTTATTTCTGTTTAGTAAATTTCGTTTATATCGAGATTTTCTTGATAATAAGTTAAATGTCTGAATTACCTCGAATATGAACTTGTTGTTTTCTTTTTATTGTGGTCTTTAATTTAAGTTAAATAATAAAATCTGAAAATATTAAGGAGATTTAGAAAAGACTGTATCACTAATTGTATTATTTATTTTGTTATTAAATGCCTGCAATTAAAAGACCATTAGGTTGATGGAAATATTTGCGTAATAGCATTTCTCTTATCAACATCTCAATTACCTGTACGCCATAAATTGCTGCAATTTAAATCAATACGAATAACTGAATACAAAACTCCTTTTGATTTTTAAATTCAATTTTATAATGTCTGGCAACATTCTTGGTTGCAACCCTGTACAATTTTTAAGAAATTTAATAAAATTTGCCCCGTAGAAACACAATTGCGCCGTATGAGCGTAGAAGAGTATGACGTAAATTCGTTGTCAAACTAAAATATATACGCCCGAAAATTTGGCTTAATAAACGTTTGTTAAATTTAATAATCGTTTATAAATACGGGGGATAATATTTAATACAAAAGCACGGAATAGCTGGCTCAGACGTAAAAGCGTATTTTTGTCGTACGTCGACATAGATCTTGCACTTTTTTAAACGCCTGTTGCGATCGAACTGTCATAAAAGGTGGTCCAATTAAAACGCCCGATGTTAATTGTAAATAAAAGAAAAAGTTTTCAGAGAAATATTTTTTATTATTATAGAAATATCTTTGGCAATAATTTGTGAAACAAAATATCGGCCAAATTCTCGCCAGCGCCTCGGTGGCCTACCTCTATCCGATGGTCCATATTTTCAATGACTCTGATACATAATTTAGGTTCAATGTCGTTTTTGTGCCGAATTATCTCATATTTTAGCTCTTGAATTGATCTTGGCTTATTGACGAAGACTTTTTCTTTAAATATTCCCAAAGAAAGAAGTCTAACGGTGTCAAGTCACATGATCGTGGTGGCCAATTAACATCGCCACGACATGAGATAACACGGTCATTGTTCCGTTGGCTGTGATGCAAGTGGCACCATCGTGTTGGAACCTCATATCGTCCAAGTCCATATCCTCAATTTTTGGTCACAAGGAGTCCGTTATCATCTCGCGATAGCGAACTCCATTCACGGTAACTGCTTGGATGACTTCAGGCCTAACCATAATATGCATAGCCTTAAACTACTGTCAAAAATTAACAAAAAGTCTCTCAAATGTATTTAATAAAACAAAAAATAAAAAACATTTATAATAAAAAAAAAATTGATAAATTTAAAATTTAGAAACAAATTTCCTACTTTTTGTTCTTCTCCGTAACTGTTTATTAAAAATGCAGACATGAGTTGTTATTTCAAACGTCCACAGAATATGGAGAAAGTATTTTTTTAAAAATTATTAGAACGCAATCTTTAATCGCAAGGCGAATTTGTTATGCTTGTCAAAATTATATTTTTAACCTTTTTGTTTCTGTTTTTGACATTTTAAATTGCTTATGGTTTATAACTTTTTTAATTATTATTCTTTCTTTGTTTGGATTATTTATGAATCATGGAAGATGGAGCCACAGCACATACTGCAGGTGCCTCAATGGCTTTGTTAAGGAACATATTCGGTGAACGCATTATTTCGCGCACAAGCGATTTTAACTGGCCTCCACGTTCACCAGACTTAACAGCTCCTGGCAGTTTTTTTTTGGGATATTTGAAAGAAAGAGTGTACGTTAACAAACCAAGAACCATGCTCCAACTAAAAACCAACATTCAAAATGAAATCATGGCCATTACACCCGAAATTCTGCGTAAAGTTTTGAAAAATATGCGAAAAAGAGCACGTAAGTATGTGCGTAGCAGAAAATGGACATCACTTTCAGGATATAATTTTTCAAAGCTGATTGCAAAATTAGTACCGAGATTACTTGTAATGAATTCGCCTTGCTCTTTCGTCTGAAATGTTCATAAAAACCTAAATATAAATTTATTTCTCTAACGATTTCCAAAACAACTCTGAAATTAATTTAATACAATTTCCTTTGATCGAAATTTTAAAATATCGTTACAATTAAATACGATTATTGGTAACAGAAAACTTTTGATTGAAATTAATTAAATTTTCTAATATTTTATTAAATTTATCTTGTTAAATTAACATTAATATGCCAACAACAAACAGCAGCAACAACAACAACAACAAATGCAACAGCAACAATGCCAATTGAAAAACTGAATGAAAAACATTTTTATCGTGTTAAAAATTAATTTCACATTTAAATCGGTGCTCTGGGGATGGATGAATGGCAACAGACCGACGCCTGCTGCCGGCTTAAGCAACAAACTAAAAGACTGGCTGACATTCAGTCAGTTTTTGGACTATAGAAAAACAAGCCAAAAGACTTGGTGCGCAAATTTTACAATGAATTTGTTAGTGGAGCTGTTTGGTTGAAACAACAGCTGCAACAACTTTCAGCTATGCATGCAACAAAGTACATATTGGTAGCAATAAGAAGGAATTTTCTTTCCCCAACCACCAATTCCTACTTGTATGCCGCCAAATACTATTTCAGTTGAAGCGACTCACAAACTGACAGCCAATAATTGTAGGGGCCCAGCAGAAGCAAATTAACACTGTTCAGGTTTTTTTTTAAGTGAAAATAATGCAATGCAAATGTGACTGTGGCTGCGTGAGAGAGTAGAAAAAAACACAAGTGGATGAGTTGAGGAGTGTACATTTCAGACTGCAAACAATTTCATTAGCATAACGATGCGGTATGTGTGAGTTTTAATATGTTTGTTGTCTATTTGTTTTAGCTGTTCTATAAAAGATACTTATTAAATGCAGCCAGGAATTGAAAAGAATCAGTTCATTTCTCATCAAACTTATGTGCTTATTTCGTGAATGGTAACACTTAGCTCATGTCTGATTTGGCAGGTAATTAGTTTTATCCTTCCGCTAACGAATATGGTTGTGTATACGCTTGAACAACGCTGGGAAATGTGCGTTTTCGCTTCGCTAAGTGGGCCTGCGATCGACTTACAGAAGATGCCGATTTTGCCAAAAAAAATCATCTTTTCAGATGAAGCTCATTTTGATCTTGGCGGATATGTAAACAAGCAAAATTGTCGCATTTGGGTCACAGAAAACCCGCACGCATACATTGAAAAGCCGTTGCACCCAAAACGAGTCACTGTTTGGTGCGGATTTTGCTCCAGAGGCATAATTGGTCCATTTTTCTTCGAAAATGCACAAGGAGTGGCCGTTACAGTCAATGGTGATCGTTATCGGGCCATGTTGAACGAATTTTTGTTCACAAAAATTGAAGAGGAGGATATTGGCAACATTTGGTTTCAACAGGACGGCGCTACGTGCCACGCAGCCAAAGCTACACTCGATGTTTTGCGCCCTGTTTTTGAAGATCGCATTATCAGCCACAGAGCTGATGTCGTTTGGCCACCTCGTAGCTGCGATTTGACACCGTTGGACTGTTATTTGTGGGGTGCCGTCAAAGATAAGTGTTACGCCAACAAGCCAGAGACAATTGACGCTTTAAAGGACAATATTCGTGAAGCCATTGGTGAAATACAGCTGCACCCAATCGATAATGTGCTTAAAAATGGGACCGATCGTGTAGGCTACTGCATGGCCAGCCGAGGCAGCCATTTGAATGAAATTATTTTCCATTATTAACCGGAAGGATTGTACTTTCAAATAAAAAAAGGAATTTGAGAAAATATTTAGTAGTTTTTTTATAGCATTTTCAAAAAAAAGTTATTTGGCGGACCCTGTACTTGATAATTTGTTTTTTAAAACTAAATTTGACCTGAGTCTGGTCTCTTGCAAGTGTCCAACAATAATCTGCCAAAATTCTAGGACTCCATTTGCCCTGGTATCGGTTTTTCATGATGAAAATCCGATACTGATGAAACCTTTCGCCGTGTTTGTCGCTAACGGCTCCTAGGTTCTCGGGAAGAAATCGAGGTGGGAGTGTAGAAAGTGTAGTTTATAGTGACATATTACAACCCAATGCTTGATACGGCAAAATTAGTTCTCCTATCAGATGTTTGTAGTTACTTGCTTTGTGGTTGCCCAGTAAATTTTGTGCGACATTTTTAAAACTTTTCCAAGCTGATTTCTCTAGCAAACTAAACTTTTCTTCGAATATGTTATCCTTTAACAATTCCTTGATCTGAGGTCCGACGAAAATTCCTTCCTTTATTTTTACGTCACTAACTTTATGAAACTTTTCTCTCAAGCACGTAAAACCGGAGCCGTTGCGATACATGGATTTGACAAAATTTTTTATCAAACCTGGTTTAAAATGTAGTGGTGGTGAAAGTACCCTGGTGGGCTCGACACTCAAAATATTTCAGCAGCAATCCCTATTTTGTAGGATTTTTGAGGAAGTTATAGCCAAATGACTTTGTGGTAATCTTTTTTCAATGTGCAATAACATTTGGAATCATAAAAACTTCGGATGTGTGACATTAGGAGGGTTAAGGAATAAAAACTTAAAAAACTATAACCGCAGAGAACCGATGGTTACATTAAATTCGGAGTAAATTTCCAAAAGGCACCTTTTACGTTTTAAATTGTTCTCCTATAAAACTAAACAAATAGACTTAAGCACTTATTGTCACAGAATTACTTTAGAGCCAACCGCATTTATATAAAACCAAAAAACTTCAATTATTTAAACAGATTATTACAAAAGATTTCTTTCAAAATAGGATTTCAGAATAAGGATTTACAGAATCGTTTGAAAGCCTATTTCCAATTTTCATCAAGAAGATTTCAATGACAAAACACGTTTCCTTTCTACGGATGTTTGTCTTTATGGCCAAAGAAACATTATATCGTCGGCTTAAAGTGAAAAACTGCTACATCCATTTTTAACAGTATATGACAGTTTGAAGCCGTTCGGAAATTTAAGAGAAGCCACATCAAAGACGAGAAACATAAGCTTCAATTTAGGACTCAATACGATATTAGAAAATAAAAGAAATATGTATTCGGTTGCTTCTTGAGGTAGAAATAGAAAACATTATAAGTTTTTTGTCTGCCCTTTTAAATTTTCTGAAATTCAGTTTGCAGGTTTTTACAATTAGGCGACGATATGATCTCAAGACACTTTTAGTTTTCTTAGCACTTCCTTCAAAACTTGTTCTAATTCTTTTTTGAAAAAAATGATTTTTTTCGAATCGAATAAGCATTTTCTCTATTAATAACTTTTGTCATCATTTCTAACAGAATCTAATACGACAAATCTTTAATGCAGATGCTCTCCATATAAAATCATTAAATTTCTGAGGTAGTGGGTACAACTTTTTTTCGTTTTTATAAAATAAATCTGGGTCTATAAACAAATTAAATCTTCTGTACATTTTTACTCTTCTTCTTTCGATATTTCAGAGCATTAAACATTATAGCCTTATCGGATATGAATTGACATCTCTTTGGCGTTTGGCAAAAATGTCTTAAGTCATAAACGGTAGTTTTTCGTTGCGTTAAATTCAAAACTATATTTTTTGGTGTATTTCATAGACTTTTTCCCTAAGAGCAGATGATAACGATTAGAAGAAGTTGTGCTAGCCTTCGACAAAAGAGCAAACAAAAAATTAATTAAAGCCAATCAAAGACTTTAAATGCGTTTTTTTTTACTGAATCCCTTTTTGCCTAACGGCTAAGATCTATTTTATGACACAACTAATATACAATTATGGATAGATATCAGCAGTTAAGTTGCCATAAATAAATAAAAAAAATCCCGAGAACTTTCGCACAAATTTCCCGTTATTTTTTCCCCGAAAAATGTGCGGGATCCCCGTATGAAAAACTCTACTTATTAGTCTCATCTTTCAGCATTTTATTATTTATGCGTGCATACGCTTGTGTTTGCCAAAGATTGTTGTGGAAACTACAACAACACCATACAAGTATGTAAAAACGATTAACTTGTTTTGCGTAAAAACAACAACAACAACGAGGGAACAAAAAGAAAAACATACATTATTTTCGTCTGAGTTGCCAATTTAGCGTCTTTGGCGCTAGTTTTAGCGCTTTTTACCTGTCGAGAAAGCGCATATTTTTTCCTTAGCACTTTTTTTAAAAAAAGGGCTAAAATAGCGCTATAATATGCTTAAGTTGGCTTAAGCAATTGTGCGAATGCATGTGATTCATATGTGTCGAATCATATTAAACTTGAGAAAACTTCTTGGTTAATTTTATCAAACTGGCAGTTCCTTAAGCAAGGAACTTTCGTACGGAATAAAATATTTTCCAAAAAATAATTTCCTGATTTTAACTTCTTCTGTTCGTATTAAGTAAAACTTTCTTAAATAAAGAAACATTTTCTCATGATCAAAAATCCACGTTTTTTCTATATGATCAAAAAATTATTTAAAACAAGAATTACAAAAGTAGCTTATTTTAATTAAAAACAAGAACGATATTTTTGAAACCAAGCAACTTTTATTTAAAATTAGTCTGATTTTCTTGATTTTTTAATAGAACCGAATTTCTTGCATAAAGAAATTAATGCTCAAGAGAACTTGGTTTGTTTCAATTGATTTTGTTAACGAATCAATTAAAAGTTTCTTATTTTTATTTGAAGTTTTCTTAAACTGAACAAGTTTTTTTGAAAAACAAGTAAAAGTGCTATATTCGGCTGTGCCGAATCTTATGTACCCTTCACCATTGTTCGAGCAGAATACAGAGCAACTAAACAAAAACTAAATAACTTAATTTTAAATTAAATTTAAAAAGCGAAAACTGGTTAATATTTTTTTTAAATCGTTTTTAGAAAATAAAAAAAATAAAAAATAAATTATTTTTGAAAAACCAAGATTCGAACCAGTTTCTAACATTAACAAACCCCCTAGACAACTGAAATAGGAAGGAACGCTGTTTAAATGTCATTAAAATAAAATATGGCCCGTTTACCGGTTCACAACTCCACACAGTTCAGTTGTGATTATTTTTGATGTTTTTGTTCACCGCAATAAAGCAAATGTTTAAACCATAATACGAAAATTTTAAAATCAACTTATTTAAGTTGTGAACCGTAAAAGGGGCCTATATTCACCAAAATGGCTTGTACCATTTATGTGTGCTTTTGTTTGTTTTCTTTTAGTATAGGCAGTGTTGGCATACCGTAGATTTATCTTTTTTGGCAAGTTTTTAAGTAGCAAAAACAAACAAAAATTCTCAGTTTCTATTTGCTTAAATTCTTTCCTTAAATAGATGAAATAAGAAAGAAGGGTGATAACGAAAATCATATTGGGCATTATGCTGGGGGAGAGGGGGAGAGACGGACAACCGGATTTAATTATTGCTTTTCATACGGACCCAGAATTTATATACTTTAAAGGGTGTAGGATCAATATTGTAGAAATTACTAACGGAATGACAAAGTTATATATGTACCCTTTTACCTTCGGTGAAGGGCATAACAAATTAAGGCTTTTCTTCTGATTTTGTAAAATAAAAAGCAAAGAAAACTTGATAAAAGTAACTATAGAATTAATATAATTTTTTTTAGGTGTATTTAAGTAAATTTTAGTTCTCTTTGAGTCATAACTTTTTGCTTTAACCAACTCATGTTCACCATACGAAATTTTTGGCTTGGACGGGTGGACGGTGTAAAATTTTCTTGGTTCAAGACATATTTTCTGGTGATTTAGTAAATAATTCTTTCCGTGAATATATTTACTTTTCCTGAAATATCCGAAAAGACTTTTCAAAAATATTAATGTAATGTTTTAACACTACTCGACAAAAAACAAAAAAAAAGTAGGGGTAGAGAACTTGATTATGTGTTTTGAATTGACTTTAGCGTGCTAAATCCAAATAGTTTATTTAATCACGTCCAGTTGACATTTTGTTTACTGATCGTAATGAGATCATGTCTTATTTTATTCATAATAAACCTGGATTTCTGATTAAATATGTACATACTAATTTGCATGAAAAAATGGTCGCCACTTATTAAGAAATAATTTTGAAAATAATCAAAAAATTGTTAAAGATCAAAATCGCAAAAATCGTTCAAAAGTTATGATAAAATGTATGTAGGTTAAATGCCTTATTTCCTTCGAAGCATTAATCAAGCCCATAAAAAAAAACTGAAAACGGATTTGAATTTAGCGCTGTATAATCTTTGTAATTCATATATTTTTATTTAAAACGATTTTTTTGACGTCCAGTGTAATTAATAAAACTTGAACATTTCATTAATTTTTTTTTTAGTTTAATATTATTTAGTGCTTTTTGATTGGGGCTACGGCGCTTTTTGATTGGAAATGGTTTACAAACCTGATTTTCATGTTTAAAAAGTAAAATAAAGAGCACAAGTTCCCATTTAGTTGAAAACATCAAATTTTTAAAGAAGAAACCATGTTAGACATGATGATGGTGTTTTTAAATTGAAATTCTGCAAGATGTAAAACGTGTAAGGAAATCACTAATAATAATATTATCCTTCTGTCTCTGGGATAAGTGTTTCAGGTTGGAATGAATCTAATTTCCTTTACGGATTATTTCAAGTACGAATTCGGGATTAAATATGGATAAGAGAAGTATTTCGCTCTTGAATAATCCGTACTTGAATCAATCTTTCTGTAGTTAATGCAAGAAAATCCGTACTTACCGTACTATTGACACCGCTTCGGATTGATTTAAGTACGGATGGATTGATTTTTCTTTAGAGTGTTACAATGTGCCTGTTTTGGTAACATTAAGCTCGAAAATATGTGGCAAAATTTCGGAAGCAAATTTATTTAATTTCAAAATTACCTTTCGTCTCAAAATTGTACAGCGATCTTTTGACACTTTTCCAAAAAACTTAAATTTTTTCCCATTTTCTCATGCTCTTTAAAGAAAAAAGATTTAATTCATTTCACTCTCTGTTGAATACAGCAACAGACACAATAATTTGGTAGCACAAATAAAAAAAAAGTGGCGACGGTAGTCAGAAGTATCCTAATTCAGTACGTAGTCCAACGTTTAGTACCTTTTTTCTCCATCTAATGGGTGTAACTCATTACCATAATATTAGGAAAGCATTCATTGGAATTATGTAGTTAGAAATTTTAAAACATTTTCATTTATTTTTCTTCTTTTCTTGCTCTTGTTTTGGTGTAGAATCAAAAACAAACTCATTAAATTTTTAGTGCTTCATTTATAATAATTATGTAAAGTTTTAATTAAAATTCAATTTTTTTTAACGTTGCTGTTTCTTTTTTTATTTTTATTAAGTGCATTATATTTTAATGGTTAATTACCCACCCCGTTTTTGGCAGCCCCAACCAACTGCACGCACGCAGCAACTGTAGCATGTTGCAACTATAACTATTTTGTAAATATGGAGGCAACAAAATTTAAAAAAACTATTTGTAACTTTAATATCATGGGCGTTAAATACAAATGGGAGACTTTTGTAATAAATATTAAAGCTTACAGTCGAATAATTGCAACACCTCCTGGTACAGACGCTGCTGTTTGTAACTGCCGATGAAAAAAACAAATTTAATTTGCGAATTGATTAAAATGGCAATTTTAACTTTATTGGAAAATTGAAAATCAGTAAGAGCTTTTTTTTTTGTCTGTGTATTTTGTAATAAACAATTTATTGCAGCCAACTAAATTTTTATTGTTTATTGTCATTTAATTATAATTATAAAAATAATAATAATAATGCTGTGTAGTAATGAAATTTGTGCATCGACACGCAGCCGAAAATATTTATTTTTCCCGGGAGAGAAGTCTAGAGTTGGGAAAAGTGTTTTCCCACATGCGTGTGTTATCCGCGAGTATTTGCATCTAAATACTTGTGTAGAACTGTATATTGAATTGTGGGTTTATAATATTTAGTAATTTTCTTTTCATTAAATTATTTTGCATTATTTTCCATTTGACTGCACAGATATTTTAGTTTGTTCATGTTCGTGTTTGAAAATCAGCTTGTAATCACAAAAGAATTGTTTTTAAATTTCATCATCAAATAATCAATTTTTAATGAAAATTTATGTTGAAATAATGAGTGTTTTTTTTCTTTAATAAAAACTATTGTTTTGCCTAATAAGAAGAGCTTAATATTATAAGGGCTAATAAATCAGTGCAACTTAAACTGTCTTTTTGGTTTAAAATGTGTTTAAATCAGCACATCTGTTAATCAGTAAACATTTTAGCCATCTTTAAACGCATAGCGGGTGTTTAAACCACTGTTCGAAAATAAACACTAAGGGCTAAAAAATCAGAGCAAGTTAAACTCTATTTTTGGTTTAAAATGTGTTTAAACCAACAAATCTATAAATCACCCAACATATAAACCATTTTTAAACGCATAAAATTGGGCGTTTAAACTACCAATACAGACCGTATGAATTTGCTAAGATTTATCGTAGTGCTGCCACATGTTATTAATTAACAACATATAATACATGGGACACTGATTTATAGCTGTTGAGTTTAAACTGCATATAAATTTGAGTTTAGTTCAACTAAACCAGCGTTTAAACCATCAGTGATTTATTAGCCATAAATATCGCTCCTAAGTGATCGGTTTGGTAGATTTGTGGAAAACACAAACGTTAATTGTGTTTGTGTTGTAAATCATTAAAAAAAACGTTCACCTGTTTGTCATCTCTCGAACACAAAATAATACTGTTCTTATTCAAACAGATGAGAACAGTTAGTTAATTGTGTTCTGTTTTTTCTTAAAGATCACAAACTTCGTTGTGTTCGGTTTAGCACATTAATGTTCGTTCGTTTAAAAAAAAAACCAACAATTTTTTGCAAAAACAAACGAGAAAAAAAAACAAAAGACTGCAAAATAATTTTACAGAATACACAAACAAGCTGTTCGTGCTGCGGTGTTTGCTAAAATTTTTGTTTGTTCATTTCTTTATCAATGTAAAAAAAGGAAAATTGTAGAACATTAAAATATAAAAGCTGCGTTCGAGAACACACAAGTTTTTACTATTTTTTACTGAAGTTTACTGCATTTTACTAAATTGCGTTCGCGTACACAAAATACAATAAATGAGAACAAAAATTGAGAGCTTAAAGTGACAGTTCTTGTCTGAGTATTTACAAATTTAGTAAAACAAAAAACATATGTATGTTTCAAAAGGTAAACAAACAAAAGTAACACACAAAAAGTTGACAAATTGCGAAAAAATTAATAATAAAAGAAAAGTTGAAATAAAAATTAAACCAAAACAAAAAGGGATTAAATATTAATTCATAAAACTAGTTTGTGATGCATTCACACATTTGGCTAAATACCAACTTTGGAAACTTTTTTTGATTTGTTAATTTTTTAGAGTTGTAAAAGTGTGAAGTATTTGGGTACTTTGAATAAATAAAAATAAAATAAAAAAACAAACAAATATGAAAGATTTAATAAAATAGTTTGTTTGTATTTTCCAAAAAGTTTCGTGTTATAAAAAGTTTTTAATCGAGTACCGAAAAGAAAACGAGTTAAGTAGTCAAAAGTGTAAAAATTTTTCAGCACTTCAATTATTTGCCATCACCTGCTGCCTTTATTTTACGATATTTACAAATTTTGCGTTCTCGTTCTTTTTTGTATGACAGCTTTTTGTGAGAGCAAATTTTTTAGTTTACTCATTTACTGCATTTTACTGAAAAAGTTCTCAAATGCACCTAATGTTTGTCTTTACCAGGGCTGCCAAATAAATTCGTAAAAAAAAATCGTAAATTTCCTAAGAAACAATAAAATCATCGTCTTTCGTGTTTCGAAAAATCGTAAAAAAATCGGACAATTTAAAATTTAGTTTTTGTTTGATTTTTATAAAGAAAAAAAAATTTAAACAAAAACAAATTTACTTCATACCCAGCTAGCATTTTCAATCGTGTAAGAGATACAGGGAGTCTCATACAGAGCGTCTTTGATCGTCGATTTATTAATCGTAGAAAATTCATCACATGGGAAAAACTGTTTAACTACTGAGATTCCTCCATAGAAGAGCGAAAGACGCTTCTTAAATCGTTATGGGAATAGTTTAAGACGTGGGTAAAGATTATCTTACGAGTCTTTCATGTCAAGAATCCTATCCCAGTAAAAAAATGGAGCTTACTGGTAAGCAGTTTTGTAAGGGAGAGAAGCGCAATACCCCCTTATAAACCTGCTTACAAGAAGCATGATTTTAATATGGCAAATTCCCACTTGGAAGCACTACTTTTTTCCTCTCTTCTAAAAAAAACAATTTGATAACTGATTGCGTAATAAAAAAATGGTATTTCTATATTCAGTAATATTTTGGGAATGATCATTTAAGTGAATATCAGAAGCACATAAAATATTGTTCGTAAATTTTTGTTTTTAAAATGATGTTCTTTATTCACTTACAACCTGCTTACTTATAATGGATAATGCGAAGTTATTCAATCATTAAAAATTCACTTAAATGGTATTCGCTTCTATGCTGCTTCTTAGCGGTGTTTAATAGCCAGCCGATATATCAGCGTTTATGTAGTTTTCTTGCTTAAAAGATTCATTCGATGATGGTTTAACGAAAGATAAACAAAGTGTGACATTGTTGTTTTTGTACTCTGAAAATAACCATTTAAATACTTGAATGTTACAGCCGTACCTTAACAGAAGCGGCACGCGTTTTCTAGTTTTTAAATAGAGCGGTCTCAACGCTTTGCAATTGGAACAACCGATCTTGACAGCTCGTTTAGTAGTGAAGTTTGCCGCTATTGCTAATTAATAATGGCAATTCAGCTATTTTTGGTTAATCTAGCGTGTTTATTTCTATTTTTATTTAAAATTTGTGGGTTTTATTAAACAATTAATTTACCACTACTGTCCGTGAAGCAACGTTGACGCTCTTGCTTAGGTATGACATATCAGCGTAAAAGCTAATGGAATGAAAACGTTCCGCTGTTAAACATTCCAAGATTTAAAAACGAACGTGTCAGAAAATTTAATGTTTTATTCAGACTTTGGAGACTGAAAAAATCGTAATTTTTAAGATAAAAAATCGGCAAATTGGCACTTTTCTAATTCCAGAACAAAAAATCGTCAAGAAGACTTAAAACTTTTCTCCAAGAATTGGAAAGTGATGACGGAGATTTGCTTTTATATACCGAGGTACGATGGTTAAGTCGTGGTAAATGTTTGGAGCGATTTTTGAATTTAAGAGAAGAAAGCTGAGTGTACTCCAGCAGATGAAAAGTTTATTTTAGCTCTCAAAAATATAGACTTTAATCTCGATTTAGCATTTCTATGCGATTTAACCAGTCTTCTCAATGAACTCAACTTGCTTCTTCAAGGAAAAAATAAGCACATTTGTGAAAAAGTTTCAACCATCAACCGTTTTGGAAGCAGATTAAAAATATTATAAAGAAACTTAAAGAACAAAAGCCTTAGCAATTTGAGAAAAACCGCAGAAATTTTTATCGTAGATCAACAGTCTGAAAATTTATTGAATTTATTGAAAGGTTACATGCGAACTTTGAAAAAAGATTCGAAGACTGCAATGCAATCCAAAAAATATTTGATTTCGATGATTATCCACTTTGTTCAGCGAACAGGTTCTTGTAAAACCCCCTTCTAAAGATTCATTTTGACTTTTAAAAGATTTTGATGTTGTAGCTGAAGATGAAGACCGCTAGGAAAGAAGATTACAAATTCTTGCTTTACTCGATAAAGATCCCTGTCAAGAGTCGAAATAAAAAATCTAAGGAATTTTTGCATTTCTCTTTACTCAAAATTAGAATTTATCCAATAGATAAATAAACAGCAAACGTCGACCACCGACCGCCGATTTTGCATATTGAAAATGCCGCTTTGAAAATTTAACTTTCTATTTACAACTGGTCAATGATTGTCTTAATGCTTATACAGCGGAGAAATATTTTAAAAATAGTTGATAAAAGGTTTTTCCTTTTGTTTTCATCGATCTAAAACCGACTGATTCGACTTCAGTCAAAATAATCAACAATTAACTTTTTTGTCTTAAAAGATGAGATTCAGAATCTTTCGAATGAAAATGTTATGAAACAAGAACAGGGTCATGTGAAAATTTTTCATTTTCGATAGAATAGAAACCAAAATGTTGTAGAAAATTACAATTTGCAATATACCGAATAAACTGATCAACGCTTTAGTAAACAATATTTTGCAGGATTTTTTGGTGTGAGCTAGGAGATTTCTGCTCAGTATTTCCTATGATCCCTGAGGACCCAGTCCTCTAAAAGGGATTGGGCTCTCAGCGTTCGAACCAGCATAGGCAAGTTTATTAGCCCTATCATTTCCCAGGACCCCTGAGTGTCACGGCACACAACAGAGTTTAACTCTATTCCTCGCGCCCAGCTCCTTTGGCCTTCTTCGGCATTCCGTTACCAGCTTCGAGGAGAGTTTCCAGGAAGAAATTCATTAAATGGCCGCTTGGCTATCCACAACCATTCCCTTGTCGAGAATGTTAAGGAGCACACATCAATCGTGAATCTTGGCCTGGAAAAGGCTATAAAGTCCAAATACCCCGTTACCCACTCCATGCTCTTATTTGCAACCACCAGTGTAGGCCTTGGTTTCCATGTCAGAGATTTCCCCTATTAGGGAAGATTGTCTTGAAGCTCTTGTTAAAGCCAAGTTCCGTGATCCGTATATCGGCTCTTGAGCAGATTTATAGACAAGGAGCTTATTTAATTAAGATAAAAATATCTGGATCCTAAGCCAACAAGAACTTGCGGTCCTCCTTATATAAATGTTTAATGCCGTAGGACAAGTGCTCCTCACCCCCATCAGAGTTAGACCATCCATCCTTTGCAGCTAATTGCACTGTCTGATTGCAGACACTTGTTGGATCTTTGGCCACCATACCATGGATCCATGGGTGATTCATATTTATTATAGGGGATCCATTATTAATACACATAAACCTATTGCTAAATAGCGAACTTTTCCTTCTACTTTGTTTCTGGCGATCTTTTTCAATTTAGTTTATTGGAATAATTTTATTCAAATCCACATTGAAGCGACCGGAATCTGTTGCAAACCAATTTGGTATGACTCAAGTACTTTATCTTAAAAAGATTATTCCACAAAATGTCCGCAATCCCCTTTGGATATGATGAATATATTTTTTTTAAATAGTAGACAAGACAATGACAAACACAACAATTGCCCTACACTGTTCCGTTCCATAATGGAAAAAGAAAACTTTCGACAATTTCAAAGCTCTGAATAATGCAATTTACTCTTGAATTGTGGAATTCGCTTTAACAGTTGAATATCTTTAATGCTAACTTTACCCACCCTCAAAACCTTCTTAGGACTACAGAGAATCCCGGACTAAGATTCCTGTAATCAGACAAGTTGTTTTCACTGCTTAATGAGGAATACCTCCATAAAAGTTTAGCATCGTTGCCAAATTTTCGCCAGTAGTTATTCAATCAGTCTTAAACTAAAATATTCCTCGGATATTCCTTAACAAAAAGCTGAACAGATTTAAATCAAAATCTTGTGTCTTCTGGTACAGAAAGTCTTTTATATAAAGAAGGTTTTGTGGTTTCTATTAGGAACAAAGGGCCACAAAGAACACTTTGCTTTCGGCTCAGTTTGATGACAGTTTGTTTTTATATCGCCAGCTTAGACCGATTCGGTTGACTTCGTTCTTGACTTGACGATGGCAAGTATGCGATGGTCGGCCATTTTTTTCGCGTTTTGCGCTGAAGGTTCCAATCAATAGAGGCTCCCTAAATGCCACCTTAAGGTCAATCCAACGCCATTTCCGGCTTAGGTTTTCGATACGGAAATAAAAAAATATCTTTAGGATCCCTTGTAGGCATCGGCTAACGGAACTTAAATCACGCTTATAACGTATGGTGAGTTATTCCAAGGCTCACAGGTGTATAAAAAACCGACTTCCCGCAAGAATAAAAGATCATAATCGTGCTGTGTTTTAAGATGGCTCACGATTTTCACAAAGGGCTTGGCATATCAAAAGATTAGGTAGCGTTTAACTGTGTAGCCCACATCTTCTTTGCATCCGCCCGCGTGCGTTAAAACGCCGTCAAGGTAGCAACAGGATTTTACGTCTTCTGACTTAATCCGCTGTATCGGAGTACGTTGATGTTCAGAGTGTACCAACGCATCACTTTGCTTTTCTTTAAATTTATCTTGAGGCCAGTTTTTGCACCCATGATTTTAAGGCTCCTGGTCCTACTTCCAACCCTCTCTATTCTTTCGCAGATGACAGCAGCATTTGTCATTAATTTTTCTTTAACCATAGACTACTGAGGGTAAAGCTATGAGACAGAACATGAAAGACACAGTAAATCATGACCTAACGACAATCTGCGAGTGGGGTCTTGCTCGTAAGATCCAATGTTTTATGTTGACCCACAGACGTCGAGTATATTCAGCGTTATCTATATTCATGGGTGGTATTGCTATTGAAGAATCGGTCACTCTTGATGTTCTCGGCATGAAAATCCAATGTGATGGTCGTTGGAACCAACATGTTTTGCAAGTGTCGAAAAAAGCATTCAAGTGTATTGGTTTCTTAAAACGATGCAAGAATTACTTCACTTCGTCTTATCTCCTCACTTATTATACCGCCTCTAACCGGCCAACAATGGAATACAACTCCCATATGTATGTGAGCAGGTGCTTCAAGGTCTATTTGGAAGCTTCTGGATCGGATGCAAAGGAGGATATCCAGCTCTATTGGCTTATTGGATCATCGTCGGAATGTGGGTTGTGAGTTACTGTTCTATCGATATTACCCCGGTTAGTGTTCAACTGAGATGGGCGAACTCACTTCTGAAACGCGGGTGCATGCCCATAGGATCCCACTTTCCACCAGATCACATCCGTTCGTTGTCGACTGTCCAATGTTTTTGCACAACGCACTCTGACTGTATCTTCTCATCATCACCTATTTTCCTAATACCAACACAATGATGTGCGTTAGTAGAGGGCATCCTCCGAGTGTTGGCTCAAAGTAAAAACCAAAAAAAAATATTAATATGCGGTATTATTTTGTTCGCCGCACTATGGTACAAAAAGGTTAACTTATGAAATTTTGGGTTGACAATAATGCTCGATGGGTTCCAGTATTCTTTAGTCAAAGAAATCTTTGGCTCTTTATTAGAAAGGGTTGGTTGGTTAACGTGGTAGTACGCCCGAAACTAGTCGTGCTTCTATCAGAGTCGACAGAGACTCCCTTTTGACACCATACAACTCGTCAAGAGTACGAACCCCGGATCAAGCGGACACCAGGAAAACACTGAGGTTGCGTTGAGGTATTCCACCAAATAACCGTGTTTTACCCGCGATATCTCAAAGAGTCCTTGTAAAAGGTTATTCCCAAATATTCCAAGTCGTATTGAATTATACACTATGTAATTAGGAAAACATTAGAATGCAAAGGCACCCCACCGACACTTGGCTCGCTTTTAAGAAGTCTATAATCAACATGAAGAGTACTCCATGAAAACAATCTTGGCAATAAAATAAATGTAAACACCGTGGTACAGCAGGGTTGCATTATGTCAACTCTACTTTTTAACATTGTTCTTGATGTGGTGATGAAGGCCGCAACAGAAAACTCCTCTGGAATTCAATGGAGCCTACACAAGCGGCAAGTTGACTTAGATTACGCCGATGACATCTGTGTCCTGGCACACACGTACAGCGACATGTCTCGAAAGCTAAGGCTGCTAGAAGCGGCGCCAGCGAAAGCAGGACTGCAAATAAACATATCCAAGACTAAATCCATGCGTGTGAACACCAACAACAATCAGCACCTTGAGATTTATGGCATTATGCTTGAGGATATTAACAGCTTCTGCTTTCTCGGCAGTATTATCAGCAACAATGGAGGATCTAGTGAGGTAATAGTAAACCGCATGAACTGTGCCCGGCGGTCCTTTGGCCTCCTGCGTCCTGTATGGAAGGCTTCTCACATACCAAGAAGAACAAAAATCAGCTTTTTCAACTCCAGCGTAAAGTCAACCCTATTGTTTGGAGGTGAAACTTTGAATGCTGCTGCGCGAGACAAAACTTCACTTCAAGTTGTTAACAATAAATGTCTGAGGAGAATTTTGAAAATATTTTGGCCAAATGCGATATCCAACCTCGACCTATGGACAGTCACAAAACGAGCTCCTCTGCGAACCGAAATTCTAAGACGTAAGTGGAATTGTCTAGGTCAAACTGTACGCAGAGGACCTAACACGGGCAGCCATTGATTGGAATCCACAGGGTACTAGAATAAGAGGAATACCCGCCCACACGTGGAGAAGACAGTTGGATTCTGAGGTAGCAACTACAAGAAAGTCATGGAACGAAATAAAACTAATAGCTTGTAACAGATCCCAATAGAATACATTTGTAATGTCCCTATGCTCCAATTTGGAACGACGGGAATAAATATAAATATATATTAACATTGGAAAATAAATGTTGTCTCCTCAGTTCCAGGTTCTCTGCAGCTGCGTTAGTATTCCTTAATAGGGATACCTAGTCTCACAGGGTGCTTATAAATCGTCCAGTGACCAGTAAGTTCGCATACCAGTCCCGAAATGTTATCCAATCAAACCGTAATAGAAAGTTTACTTTAAATAGTGGATACTAATATTAGTAAATGGGGTATTGGACCAACTACTACCAACTACTGCAAATGTTACACATAATAGCAAGTTGCCACAAACCCGATATTTTTGTTTTAATATTGTTTAATATTGTTAATAATAAAATGTTTACAATTAATTTGAAGTTGCTTAACAACTGCATCTTGAAAAATAGAATCTGGGAATTATTCCTTTTCTTAGGTTACTTTTCGATAATAATGAAATAGAAAAATCAATTTATTTAAATATAAAAACTACTTCACTTAAATACAACGTTGCTATAAAATTGTATTAAAATTTCTTTCTTTTTGGCAGCATTTAAGGCAACAACAACTAAAAGTTTCAAATTGGTGTTATTCGGTTACAACAACAATTTTATAAAATTAAGTAATTACTTACTCCAAAAGTATTTCATTGAATCTTTATCTTAACTAATGAATATTAAACTATATTCAGGTTATTTATTAAAATTTAATTACTGGTTGCCTGCCACAAAACCCAAAAAACGTCGACTAAATTTTTTCTTTTTTTTTTAATAATTGGAAAGTTAAACCACATATCCGTTGCCAAAAACATAAAAACACAATAAAGTCATTTTCAGCTGCACAACTTCGAACTACAACAACAATTTTCTAATTTGTTTTTATTGTATTTTTTTTTTTTTTTTTTTGTTAATTTATGTTGAGCATCCACAAATGTATAACGACCGAAAATAATAAAGAAGTCAAAATGTTTTTCAAACACGAAAAATATCAATCTTCTTAACAAACAGAGATCCCGTGTTTGTTGTTTTCGTAAGTGATTAAAGCGCCTGCTTGCCTGTATCGCTCTCTTAAAAGGTTTCCACAATGAATTTGTGGCAATTAAAGGCTGAATGTGTATGTGTTTGTTGTATTTCTGTACATTGAATGAACTATACTGTAAGTTATGCTGCCGCCACGGCAACAACACGCCTCTTTTGAAGCAAAACTACAACGATTTCAGCTCACACCATAACAAAATGCCAAAAACAAAAAAAAAACACTATAAAACAGGCCAAGTTGAATGAATTATGACCAAAAAAAATGTTTGGTTGAAAATTAAATTTTTTTTAAAAAGCTGTTCAGAATGTTACGATAAAATAATCATGTTTGTCGCTTAGTACAAGTTTCTATTGGAAATTTGTTGCTTTGTACAAATTTTTTATAGAAATTTTTTCGTTCAGAACAAATTTTTATAGAAATTTTACGCAGATTAAAATTTCTATACAAATTTTGTCGCCCAGTTCACATCTCACATGAGGCGACAAAAATTTCTAAAGAAAATTTTATCTCTCCAAACAGTATTCTAGAGCAATTTTGAAGTCTAGTACACGTTTTAATAGAAATTGATTTTCTTGTATAAATCTCTATAGAAAATTTGTCGCCCAGGGCATTTTTCTAAAGAAATTTTTTCGTTAAGTACAAATTTTTGCAGAAGTTTTGTCGTCCAATACAGGTTCTGTAGAAATTTTGTCGCCCAGTGCAAATCTCTGTAGAAATTTTTAGAGGAAATTTGTCCCGTAGCATAAATTTCTGCAGAAAATTTGTCGCCCAGTAGAATATTCTATAAAGATTTTGTCGCTTATTATTATTTTGGTCGTCAAGTAAAAATAATACAAATTTGTATAGATTTTGTCGCCCAGTACAAGGTTTTCTAAAAATTTTGTCGCCCAATGCAAATTCCTGTAAAAATGTTGTCGCCCAGGACAAATTTTTTATAGAAAAATGATCGCGTTGTATAAAGTTCTGTAGAAAATATGTCGTCCAGTACAATATTTTACAAAAATTTTGCCGCCGAATGCAAAATTTCTGTAGAAATGATGTCGCCTAGGACAAATTTTTATACAAAATTTGTCGCGTATGTCGCCCAGTACAATATTCCATAATTTTTTTTTTCGCCTATTATAATTTTGGGCGACAAGTAAAAATACTAGAACTTATATTGAGATTTTGTCGCCCAGTACAAAGTTTAATAAAAATTTTGTCGCCCAATGCAGATTTCTGTAAAAATTTTATCGTCTAGAACAAATTTTTATAGGAAATTTGACGCGTAGTATAAATTTCTGTAGAAAATTTGACGCCCAGTCAGTGTTGCCAATTTAGCCATTTAGGGGCTAGATTTAGCCATTTTTTTTAGCAATTTTTCAACTTGTTTAGCCATAACATTTTTCTTGCCGTTTTTCTTTTAAAAGAATAATTTTTATTTTATTATAAAAATTTATAAAAGCAAAATAAACATTTTTTGCAATTTAAATCACAACTTTTACAAATGTTGAAAATCGCTATAAACGATGATGATGAAACATCTTTCAAAATAAAGGAACAGCATTCCAATATTAAATTTATAAAATCGATCAACACAAACAAGTATTTGCAAGTAGTTGCAAGTATTTCAATAAAGAGATGCAGGCGGCAACAAATTTTTTTTAGAAATTTCAGAATTTACTATAAAGTTGCTCTCACTTCCATGGTCTTTGCTGAAGTAGAGAGGGTATTTCGCCAAGTAAACATCGCTTAAAGTAATTTGAGAAATGGGTTACATTTAGCAACCATTAATTCGATTTTATCTATGAAATATTTATACCAACACCACAATAGTGGAGAGGGTACTATGCGTTTGTACTGATGTTTGTAACAACTTAAAATATTGGTCCTAAGCCCACCTTTTCGTATACCGATTGACTCAGAACAACTTTCTGAGTCGAATTAACGATGTTTGTCAGATCACAAATTTGCAGATCATTTAATAAAATTTGGTACACAAATTCTAATGAGGTTTAGGGTATCATACAGTCGGGGTTGACCGACTATATTTTCGTACTTGTTTTTTTATTGTACATCTGGAATCAAAAGGTTGGGTAAATGTTGTCGTTATTATGATTTACCTTCCAAATATTTTAAACCAATACGCACGAGTGATTCCTATGAGATGAACAATAACGACATAAAATTTATCGATGATATAATTTTTTTAATATCTTTCAGAATATTAAATAACGTTTATTCTTATTTAAGAAATTGATCTTAACTTACAATTTCATCGTAAACAACTTGTAATGAATTATTTATGTTTTGTTATTGAATTTTAAAGTGTTTTTATTTAAAAAAGCTTTTAGCCCATTTTTTCCCGTAAATTTAGCCATTTTTGGTCTCCAAGTTTATAAAGATTTTGTCGCCTTCTATAATTTTGGTCGTCAGATACAAATTATAAAAATGTTTATATAGATTTTGTCGCACAGTTCAAAGTTTAATAAAAACTTTATCGCTGAACGCAAATTTATTTAAATATTTTCGCCCAATACAAATTTGTTTAATCTTGGCTTGCACTATGCAAAAGTTTATTAGTCTGGGTTCACACTATGAAAGTTTTCATTCAGCAAGTCCGTGTTTATTGCATGTTCTCTTCTTTTCTTACCATTAAAATCAAAGTTTCCGAAAGAAAACTTTTATAGTGTGAATCCAGACTTGGAAAATGTTTTGCCCTTTACAAGTTTCTGTCGCATGGGACAAGGGTTTTAGACAAGTTGTGGTTTTGTAAAGATATTTTCGCCTGATGAAAATTTACCGAAAAAAAATGTATCGTCTGTACACAATTTTTTGAAATTTCCTTTAGAAACTTTATAGCTAAATATATTTAATAAATTTTCTACCGTAGGGAGCATAGGGCCGGGCCGGGCCGTACCAAGTTCATTCGAATATTATTGATGTTCTGCTCGTTGTTTAATTTCATTCGATTTAAGGTGTAGTTTCAACCAGAATTTACTTATAAAGTGGACTCAGCTTTACAAAAACAAAAATGACATACATTTTTTATAAAGGCATTTTGACATTCATCGTCAGAATTCTAGCAGAAAAATGCCCGTTGTTTTTTCTTTTGTTGCGATGTTGTAGTATTGAGGTCGCTTTATTAATACATTTTGGTTTTGATAATTCAATTGTAATTTGTTGTTTCCAAGTGTTGGCTGGTCTTCCAATATTTCGGCTTCCATGTGGATTCCAGTCTACAGCCTGTTTTCCGATATCGGCACCACTTTCGTTTTCGTATTTCCATTTTTATCGGTAGCTGGTTTGTTGCTGCCCAAACATGGATGTTGGATAATGTTGTGGGCCAATATATGCGTAGAATCTTACACAAGCGTTTGTTCACGAACAGTTCAATGGAGTGTCTTCATACAAATGTTTGGATTTGACGTTGGAGTTAATCAGGCTTATTTTGTGATGAATTCCATACAGGATTAAGCTGACCAAAGAATTGTCGAGGCCTATTAATGCCTCTTGATATGTCTGCAGTTGAACCACCAGTTTTATCAAATATGCTGACGAGGTAGCAAAAGCTTTTAACGCCATCGAACGGCTGATTTTGTATAAACAATTGTTGGCTTGGTGTTTGCATTCACTCACTCGCCTTGTAAAAATTTTGTATGAATTTTTCTTTCAAAAATCGTCATAATATTTCAAACATGTACGTGTACTGTCATTTGAACCAAAAAAATAAATTCTTGAGCCAACAGCAAAAAAGGAGCGAAAAAGGAAATTAACAGCCATTAGTCATTTTTATTGTAATGCGGCTAATTTGAGAAATGTTTTGGTTTCTTTCCAACACAAAAAAAAAAAAAAAAAAAAAAAACAATAAAACCCCTAAAAATAAATAAAAACTCAAATTAAACTAAATGAAAAAGAAAACCTAGAAAACAATAAAGAATACACATTCTCTATAATTAAGTTGGAAATAATTTAGAAATGTTTTCATTTGGAACAAACACAAATACGAGTAGTAGACACTGAAACAATTTGTAACTGAGCCATAATGACAGACAGCAGCCAGACCCAACTTAAAACGAAATTCATGAAAGAGAAAAAGGCAGAACAATTTAAATCAAATATATTTTCAAATTACAAACATTTTTAAAAGAACAAAATGAAGAGAACAAAAAAAAAAGAAAAAACGAATTAATATTTCCCTTTTATAGCAACTTCTAACAATTTAATTAAGATTTCTTTACAATTGTTACTAGAGCTTAATTGGTTATTGTTTTTAATTGGTTTGGAGCTGGATTGCGCTGGGCTGGGCTGGGCTGGGCTGGCTTTAGTTTTATAATCTAAGATTAAATGCCACAACAATTCATCACTTTCCTAATGATTGTCTGAATGTTTTCATCATTCACATGATAATTTCGTAGTATTCCTAGTGAAAGTTAAAAAAAACTTAATTGATGGATACACAGAAACATTTTTTTAACACAATTCTATTTAAACACATTTTAAAATCATTGAAAAATTTTCAAACTCTACACTGTAGTGTCGCTGTCACAAACAAATATTGGAGAGAAGTGTGGGCAACGGATTAACGTAAGTGTGTACAGCTGTAGAAGCAAAATAAAAATGGTTAATACGAGTGAAAGTGCGGGTATAAAAAATACTCCCAAAAATTTACAGTCAGAAAGGGGCACGGCTTTTGGCTGCGAATAAGTGATTTTACAATTCATTTTATATTCATCTTTCTTTTAGGAATTAGATTTTGTGTAACTTAATGATGAAAATTCGCTAAAAATTAAGAAAACTCACTTCAACTTCACTTCTGTGGCGTGCGTCACAAAACATTGGGATCAATTATTTCGCAACAAATACCTGCTAGGAAATTATGATACATGCCGTTCGTAAGTTCATTTAAATGTCATTAAAAAATATATATATCGTTAGCTAAAATGCAAAAAGGTGTAACTAACAAAAATATAATTTTACAGGACAAGCAAAAAACTGAAAACTATTGAATACTATAAACATGCAGTGATAAGTCGCTAATGGAATTATCACACAGAAAAAAAAATCAAGTTAAAAACGTCGAAAACAAGGTTGATTTAAAATTTTTCGGTGGTGATTTTGTCATACGTTTTTCATTTTTATTCAATCTGATTTTACAATAACTTGCGAACAACATTTTTTGCTTTTAAAATAACTATAATTCATGTTAATTTAACATTGCAGTAAAGTTAGAGCAAAATGTCAATTATATTGAAATAACAATCGAATCACGTTGAATGAAAGTTATTTCATGTTGAAACAACGTGAATTTCATGTAGAAACTAATTGGTGTGAAGAAGCTTCAGAGACAACATATACATTTATTTAAGAATAATTCAAAGCACTTACCCCTGTAACACATGTTTCACTTATTTTGTAGTCTTCTTTGTTAACAGATCAATCAGCAGAATGGCCCGATATGGTTTTCATCATCATTCTACTTTGAAAACTTGATGTACTATTTAACTAAATAATTTTAATTAAAAGAATACGGGAATTGTCTTCATTGTATAACATGTTTAAGAATGAAAGTAAAAAAAATTAACATACTTAACTATGTATGCATGTTAATTTAACAAGATAAACTTTTGATTTTAATATAAAACAGATTTTTATTGATTCAATATTGAATCCATATTTATTTAAATTTTAATATTTTTTTTTTTTTTTTTAACAGCGAATAATATTAAACAAGCGTGATTTAGGATTATTTTTTTATTTTTAATTTAAAATTAATATGAAATTATGAACAATTTAAATAAAGGGCATACATTTGCAGAAATTTAACATGATTCTCAATCAACATTTTTCCATGTTAATTTTACATTGGTATTTTTTTCTGTGTGTAATAATCAATTAAAACGTCGATTTTGAATTTTTTGTTAGTTACGACTATTTGCATTTTAGCTAACGATATGTAAGTTGAAGCTATCGCTTTTAAAAGACCAAACAATTTTTGTATGTATCAATCAGAAAACGAGTGCGAATGTAGCGTTCGTCACGCAGGATTTGCCCATATGCCAATGAAGGGGCTGAGCAACTCTTATTTATACTGTAGTAATTGTTTTTGTTCAAAGTACCTGTCGAGACATTCATGGCTATGTTGTGTTAAAAAAAAAATCGGGACGATGCATGTTCCTGGTGTAACAATAGAATATTTTACTTAAGTGTTTTACAAGACCGATTAGTGCGGTTTTGTCCGCACAATAAAAAACCGATTTGTGCGCTTTTGTTTGCACAATAAAATACTAAAGATGTCAAAAGTTATGATTTTATTTCTTAATTCTAAGAATTTTTTAGAGGCTATTTTACACTATCACACAAGTATAACGTAGTTTAAGGAAAATACAACCCTGCCATGATAAGTTGTTATTGTTTTTTAAAAATTTTCAAACAGTAATTAGATCAGAGATGCATTTTCGTTAAAATACGTAAGACTTGTGTGATAGTGTAAAACAGCCTTAATCGGTAGCTGTTGTATTTCCTTAATTCCCCCCGCAAAGTCAAAGTGTGGCAATGTTGTATGAATATTTCTTTGGAGTAGCATAAATTCGTAATATTTGTTCTTTTGTTTTGTCAATGGCGCAAAACCCGCATTTAAAAAATTTAACGTCAAAATGTCATTGAATATCCATATTCTGCATTGCCCCATTCTTCATATATACACAATGTTGAATAAAGAATTTAATAATTAAAAAAAGTCCTATGAAAAGCTCCATATAAATTATATTCTTCATATAAAGGGTGGTTAAAGTTCAAGAGCCGATGTTGAAGGTGAACCACACCTAAACGCCAAGTTTTTTTTCTGCGTTTCATTTGACAGTTCTCAATTCCAGACTAACTCAATTTGAACCATGGAAAGATACACAATCGAGCAACGCGTTAAAGTTATTTAGGCTAATTATGAAAACGGGCATATCATGCACTTCGTGATTTTTTCGGTCAATTTAAAATCGAAATGTGCGTAAAATCGGCCATCGGATAGAAGTGTGCCGCCGATTACCAATTTTTTATGAATTTTTAAAGAAAACAAATATTTCGAAATTTTGATAAAAAAAATTATATTTTTCAAAAAAAAAAAAAAAAAAAAAAAAAAATTATGTTTCTAAAACGACTGCGCATATTACAAAATAATTTTACCTTTCTTAAAGAAAATTTTGTTGCGGAATTTCGGGTTTTTTTAGTTTTTTCAATAAGCTAAAGCGTTTTTGAGTTACGCGAACATACATACATATGTTTTTCCATCTCCTCCATTTTCGAAATAACAGTATGTCTCGCAAACCAGAGCTAACCTTACAAAAACGGCTAGCAACACTGGATCAGCCAAGTGCCCAGCTTGTTTCAAAAAAATTTCAATATCTAGCACAGTGTTATTTTATGTACCGATATAATATGTATTTTTTTCGATCATTGTTATATCAAGTATTAATAACTTAGCGAGCTTGAGGTCTTTTTTTTAAATTTTTAACGTTTATTCGAAACAATATATCGACACTTCTTTGAGTGCCTTCTTCAAAGTTTATTCTTTCTTATTTTCTAAATTTTCAACAATTTGTAACAAATTTAAATTTAAATAAGAACATTTCAAACAACATAAATTTTTAAATCAAAATGGAAAATCTCACATGTTTTCAACCTGAACTTAAAAACATGACTGCCGTGAGTACATTTTAATATTTCAGACCGAAAGAAATAAAACCAATCATGTTAAAAGCTACGAATTTTCAATAACTGAGCATTTTCTTTCATAACAACGTGCCCCACGCTTTTCTTTAAGGGATGCGTGAGATTTTTTCCATTTTGATTTCAAAGTTTATGTTGTTTACAATGTTCTTATTTTTTGACTTTTAGTCGTTTTGTTTAGTATTTATATTCATTTTGAGTTCACATATGATCAATATATTTTTTTTATTACTTTTTAGTAACGAATAGCTTTAATTAATTTAACCGCCTACAAAGTTTCATCCATTTGCATTGAGTAGAAGGCAGTAAAAAAAACATTTTATTAGAAAACAAATTTTGAACCAACCCCCCCGCCACCCCTAGATTTTATCCTGGTGAATGCCTGCAAAGTTTTATCCATTTGCATTGAGTAGAAGGCAGTCAAAAAAGAATTTTACAAAAAAAAATTTTGTCCCCCCCTTGATTATATCCTGGCTACGCCCATGTATTCGTGTATTGGCATCGGGGGTATGAATGCCTGCAAAGTTTTATCCATTTGCATTGAGTAGAAGGCAGTCAAAAAAGCATTTTATCAAACAAAAAAATTTACCCCCCCCCCCACCTAGATTGTATCCTGGTGAATGCCTGCAAAGTTTTATCCATTTGTATTAAGTAGAAGGAAGGCAGTCACAAAAGAATTTATCCAAAAAAATTTTTGCCAACCCCCCCCCCCCCTAGATTTTATCCTGGCTACGCCCATGTATTCGTGTATTGCCATCGGGAATATGTATGCCTGCAAAGTTTCATCCATTTGCATGGAGTAAAAGGCGGTTTAATTAATGTTACAAGATTTGATTTTCCGAAGTGAAGCTAAATAAAAGCATTTAAAAAAGACCTCAAGCTCGACATTTTATTAATACTTGAAATAATTATTTTATTCTAAAATTTCTTTAAGTGCATTAAAGTAGCGGTATATATAAAAAATTTAATTGTTTTCTTTCACCAAAATGAAACGACTAATCACATGATCTTGTTTACCCATCATTTAATTCTGTCTGATCAATTAAAATAAAGTCTTATCGTGGGCATGATGACTTCCCTTCTATCAAGAAAAAAAAGAACTCAAGACATAATAAACTCAACACAAGTTATTTAAACGAATCCAAAAGAGAGATTTTTATTTTTGGTAATGCACATCATCATAGATTAAATAAGACCAAAATTCCAAAACGAATTTTAAAAAAGTTAAAGTGGCCCACAAGTAGAACATTGTAAATAATTACACTGATACTTAAATGTCTTCATAGAGCAACTAAAACAAAGTTAAAACTTAGAAATGTTGTAATTATTTTTTTAATTCTCTCATTTAGCGTTTTTGGCTTTGGGCCATTTTAATATCCGTAAAATACTTAATGAGATTTTTATGAGCTGCCCAGCAAAGTTGCCCGTTTGAAATGGGGCCAACGCTTATGATTGAAAATAATGAAATGTGTAGTTTAATTTCGAGTGGAATGTTATTAAACTTGGTTGGATCTTGATATTTTTTTTTTGTTTTCTTGTAAAATTTAATTTCTTTTTGTTTTCAATTATTTTCATGTATTTAATAAAATGTTCAAGAAATTAATAGGAAATAATTGTCAATATGGCTTTAAAAATCAATAAGATCGGGCAACTGGTTTCTTGTCACTTGTGGCCAACTTAAAGTACAACAAGTCCCACTGTGCATACAAAGACAACGCAACAAATTTGGGAATCTGCTTTTAGCTAAAAACACTTTTCCCCGCGATATTCAATACTTTTGCTTCTAAATATATTCAAAGTTAAAACAATTTAGCTCCTTAAAATATCCCTCAACCGCATACTTCATCTCCTCAGTGTTGGCAAATCTTTTAACAACGAGACATTTGTTTAAATTTTGATATAAAAAAACCCCCCCGATAAGCTGAACCGGGCTAAAAGGGTCTGTCATGAAGTAATTTTAACTTAAATTCATTGATTTTGGTCATCGCAATTGTGTATTTGTGAACTTGTGCATTGTCTTGATGAAAAACACCTCTAGAGGATAGAGAACTAACACCAAACTTCTCACGTGACAGATCTGAAGTGAAAGAGACTGGTTATAGTTCTAAAACTTTATATGAAGCGGACTTGTCAATTTAACATGCCGATGTTCTATGAGTGGGTTAATTTGCAACAGGTCACAGGTTAATTGCAGTTTAAATAATTCCTTCCGCAGATATTGTCCCGAGTGAACCAAGTTTATATGATAGATACCCGCTATAAAAAGTAAAAGAACTAAATGGGCTTTTGGATCATGACGAACGTGACCATCGTACACATTTAAAGTTAAAGAAGGCAAAATAAAACGTTTTTTTTTTTTGGCAATAGATTTAAGTTTTAGCTCTTAAGCCCTTACGACACCTACTTTTTTCGACTTTTAAAGATTTTGAAGAACAGACCAAATATACTGTTATATAAAATGTTATCAATAGCAAAGAGATCAACTATAAACATAAAAATCCAAAAATGTCAAAATGTTCATACATAAAATGTTCATGATAAAAAAGTGCAATCTGTAAAAAATTGGTCTCTCTCTAACCATGCATTTCACTCTTTCAATCTCAGATTAAAAAAAGACGAAAAAAAGTAGGTGTCATTAGGGTTTTAATAAGCCCTTTAATTTGTGCTTTTGTTCATTTTGATAAATTGTTTCGTTTTCAAGAAAATTGCCAAAAAAAAACAAGACATTTGCACGTGACGAAACAATTCGAATGCCGATTTCAGCGAAACCTGAGGCCATATTTGAATGCGAAAAATTTTAGAATGTTATGCACTCATGTCTCTTAAATATGGCTGTGATTTTACACAAAAATAACGTATATTTTTTTTACATGAGCAGTCTCCACTTAACATTAACTTGAAGTTAATGGTCAAGTTTGTCTTTTTATGTTAGGTGGAGACCGCAAGTAACAAAACGCCTTGAAACTTAAAGTTGCCACTTTTCACCAAAAAAGATATAATCAAACAAATGCCGTCATCTATACGTCAGGTCCGCTAGCTTTGGTACTTTGGTACCCTTCTTGTATTAAATGTAATTAAATCTAAATCTAATGGAAGATTGGACATCGTTAGATCGATGTTTAAAGTGATTCCAAGTCGATCGGTTTACTAAAAACTGGGTCTAGGACCCATATTTAAAGGTTTTACACACATCAACACACACGCAAAAAACCCCCTCCACTATTTGTGGTGTTGGAATACAAATTCTCACCCAAAATTATGCTTGAACAACAACAAATTCATTGTCTCTTTCTTTTTCTATAAAAATAATATTTTATGGAAACTCAGACACGGCAACTAAAAAAAAAGAATTTTCTGATCTGGTGGATCGAACGAAAATAAAAGTAGACTATTTGGCAGTCATGACCTCCTTAAAGCTTTAAAAAGTTATAACGCACATCTGTGGCCAAATTTTGGCAGTCGTAATCGAATGCTATTTTGAATCGAAAGCAGCCCTACAAGAAATGAATGAGCGAGTAGGTAGTCACATTTTTTTTTCTTTCTATCATTTTCTTAATAGAAAAATGAAAAATGTGAAAAATCAAATAAATGCTTTACAACCGTGTAAAAATTGGAACATGAAGATCTCAAAGGTTCCCTTTTGCTTAAGTCAACTTAAACATTTTTTTTCCTTTTAGCCACAGCTAAATATTTTCGTTTGCTTTAAAAGAATTTTTTTTAGCAAAATTTTTACACCAAATTATCCAATAACAAGCGTTTGACTATAAAAATTAATTTTGTATTATGTTTATTACTCGTAAACAATTTTAGATATTCGCAGAGAGAAACAGGTTTAAATTGAAAAAAATAATCACTTACCATCATCATCATTCGATTCATTGCCGTCGGCAGCTGGAGGTCCTTGTGGTACATTGTGTTTGGCATGTTGCAAATTAGTCTTTTTGCAAATTAAAATTAACTTGTGCTTGTGGCTGCTGCTGCTGCTGCTGCGGAAGAGATAGCAGTGGCAGCGGCAGCGGCAGCAGCTGCATAGAGTGTGGCAGCTACAAGTGCTAAGGCATAAAGCGTTGACTGAGCTTTTAGGAGATTTGTAGAAAATAGCAAGATATTTGCTCCCACTGGAGTTTGTTGTTATGCTGGCAAAGACATGGGATCAAATATTTTATTATTAACGTTGGGAAGTTGCAAGAAAGGCGCCCAAGGCGGTACATGTACGTAAATTAGTAGCAGCTGCTGCATAACAATTGCAAAGCAGACGTTGAGCTTGAGGTTGCAGCGTTGGTAGTAGTGGTATTTAAAGTAGGCAAACGATTGGCGGAAGCAACTGTGACCAAAATGTTCGTCTTATGACGCAGCAGTTGGCGTCCGACCATTTGATGCATCTTCATTTGATTTTGTGTTTTTTTATAATTTAATAAAACTAAAGTTGATTTAATTAAATACAGAGATAATTAACAGGTACCTACTAATTTTATTTATGTTACACAATCCTTGCAAATAAAAAAGAAAATAATTAAAAAAAAATGTTTATATTTTATTTCTTTTATACAAAATTTGTTTATTTTTTAATTAAACGATTTATCATCTAAACGAATAATCGCCTTAAGCATTCGATTAAAGCAACACAACATTACAGACCGTTAGATGTTAGAGCGAGCATGTATGAATGATGTTGGAACGTTCTGCCAGCAGACCAAATGTGGCACTGGGTACCTAAATGTTTCGCCAAATGTTTCCTTTTTTCGATTGCTTCTCTTCTCTATTTGCCACTGCATATATTGCTTCGTTTTGTAGATGTGTGTGTGTGTTGTGTGAATTGTGGTTAAATAAAATGAAAATAAAGTAGAAGAAATATTAGATGATAAAAATACGAAGCGAATGATATGAAGAAATCTAAAGATTGGGGGGGGGGGGGGCGGTTGTTGCTAAAATTGCGGCAGAATTTGCATTTAAAAATTGATTCAAATTACAATTTGCGTTCTTAAAAACAATCATAAAAAATCGGAAAAATTACAATTTGTGGAAGTGTGAATGCGTATCTTAAAGAAATACTCCTTCATATACAATCCAAACTGTCCACAGTGGGACATTTTCAGAAAAATGGGAATATACCTATACAAACATGTAATTATCAATTTCGTAGCTCGATTTTAATTAAATAAGAAATTTTTATAGCAGGATTATATTTTAAAATTTAATCGAAAATTATTTCGATTTCTTAATTTTAAATTCAACACAGAAACTCGACTACCACTCTAGACTTTTCTTGAAAAATAGCTGCCTAAGGCATATTTTGATATACATATCGATATTTTTTCCCCATTCCTATGAAAGACAGAAAACATTTTCCACAAGCAGCATACTAACGGAGGTACTAAATAGGATCTCCGGCCAGCCGCGTTCGCAAGAGATCGTGAAGATCTCTTGAGATTTGTCAATTTTGTTTTTTTTGCGGAATACCAGATATTGACTGCACCTAATTATGCCTCGCAGCATGTAACACCAAAAGATGAAACATTTTTCGGCGTTCCCTAAAAACCCGGGCGTACTTCTCTAGACAAGCAATATAATTATAAAAACGGACTCTTTATCGAATTGAATTTATATGCATAATGCAGATTTTTTCCACTTACACGGAGAGAAGATAATTCAATTAATTTCGTTTCTTAAAACATGAAAATCCAAAATCTAAAACTCATTGTGTTCGTATTTAGTAAAAGTTTCTTAAATAAGGAAACATTTTGCTTAAACCAAGCCACACGTAAAGTTAGAATAAATAATTTTTGGCATGCAAAATGTTCTTGGTTCAAGCCATATTTAGTAAATAATTCTCTACGTGTACTTTCGAAATTATTGCGCTGTTCTATCGCTTTATAAATTGAATTTTTTTTTTGGTAATTTATAGGGACGCCACATTAACATAAAATATTTTACTTTTTCCTCACAATATTTAACACACCGTTTACTGCAGCAATTTTAATTTACTATCAATTTCTTATTTTTAATGAATTAATTAAAAGAAATAAATGGCAACACTTTTTTCAATAAAACTTTTATTAAATGGCTTTAAATGCGCAAACTCTCTCTCTCTCTCTCTCTCTTTCGCATTCTTTCCACTGCGAGTACTTCATCCATTATTCCTGTATTTGAACTTCAATGCACTTGTAAATAAAAAATAATCGCATTTCACTTTTAGGAAATTTGTTTTTTTAACTTTTTGAATGTCAACATCGCCGACCAAAAACGTTTACAATGGCAATTAACACGCAGCACTTCCTGGCCATAATCAGATTCAGAGCCTGAAAATTAAAAATTTACTTCCCCTTTTAAGAATTTAAATGTGTATGTCATTGGGAAAAAAGAGACAGAAAACAGGAAAGCTTGTGTATGGGAAAAGTTTCTCTCGTAAAGAAAACAATTCGTCACTAGCACTACGATGGTGCCAGAACTTGGCCACCATTAAATTTTATCCACCTGCTTGTCCGTTTTTTTTTATTTTGTCTGCCTTCGCCACTCGTTGGCTAACGACTGGCAACCACAACTATAGAGTTTTTTACACTGTAATAAACAAATTAAAAAAAAAATTAATGAAATGCAAATTAAGTAATTGAAATACCTATTCCGCTTTAATATCACATTGACAGGGACTTTCAATGTTGAGTTTTTTTCCTTAATAATAATTTGCCAGAGCTATTGACATATATTTTTTGACAGGTGTCAAGTTAATAATTTAGAAAGGCGTAAGATTTAAAATAATTAAAATCCATACAAAAAAGGTGGATCTGTGAAAACCACATTTGTTTTTTAAAGGCTTGAATAAAAATAGTTCAAGAAATTTGCATCTAATGACGCTGTACAAAACGGAAAAACAGTAGGTATTTCGGACGTCAACAGATAATATCGCCTCTTTAAGAGAGAAAATCAAAGGTGAGTAAAATTTGGCATTTGGAAGGTGTTTGCTGTTGCTTATTTTATTTTTTAAAATCTAGTTTGGCAATGAAGAATATTTTTTCCATTTTTATTAAGTAAAATTTCGTAAAATATGTACCTATATGCATTCATATCCTCATCTAAAATGCAAAAGGGCGTAATAGCATATTATTTCTACCACCGGTCAATGTAAAGCGTTTTTTTTAAGCCAATTGGATTCGAATCGAACAAAACAAATACATACAGTGGTAACATGTCGTACTCCATTTGGTTTCATTTACAATCTTTCCAAAAAATGTTAATAGAACAGCATACCAAAAGCAAGTGTCTGGTAGCATATTCCATCTTAAAATACTTATTTCTTATCGATTTAGGTCTTTGGTAAAATACTGACCAGCTTTTCGTTGATTTATTCATTTTTAAATGATAAATTGTTATCGATTCAACAATTTGGCGTGAGAGTGATCATTTGTAGTTGCTTAAACATTGTTATTGCTTATTGGTTCATTCGATCAACATACATATGTACGTATGTAGGTATAGGTTTGCAATTTAGATTCTCAAGCAATTCAGATCACAATTCGCTGTATAAAGTCTCTATCATCATTTCCAATATGCTAAATAAGGATATCAACAAATCGTACAAAAGCAATTAAAAACGCAAATTTCAAACAATATCTTTATCTAAAATCTGAAAATGTAGGTATTGCTTTAAAAAGGCATTTGAAGTAAATGCGAACCTAATCACAGTCCTAAATTTTTTATTTTGCATGTAATATTTTTTTAAAAAATATAAGAATGAATGTCAAAGTGTAAAAACAAATAAATACAAATTCCACGGAAATATTTCGATCAACATACATATGTACGTATGTAGGTATAGGTTTGCAATTTAGATTCTCAAGCAATTCAGATCACAATTCGCTGTATAAAGTCTCTATCATCATTTCCAATATGCTAAATAAGGATATCAACAAATCGTACAAAAGCAATTAAAAACGCAAATTTCAAACAATATCTTTATCTAAAATCTGAAAATGTAGGTATTGCTTTAAAAAGGCATTTGAAGTAAATGCGAACCTAATCACAGTCCTAAATTTTTTATTTTGCATGTAATATTTTTTTAAAAAATATAAGAATGAATGTCAAAGTGTAAAAACAAATAAATACAAATTCCACGGAAATATTTGCTTTCTCACATTTTTCCTGTTAAAAGAAAAAAAATTCATAAATTTAATTACATACAGACATATCTGTAAATTCGGATATTTTTAAAATTAAAAAATTTCTCTGCAACACAGGAATTTTTTAACGTTATTCCCACAATTGAAAAAAAACGGTAATTTAATACAAAAATTTCAAAATTTTGCACAGTGTAGTTCAAAATTTACCTTTTCAACCGAACTCCCACACTAATAATAAAAACTACAAACTTTAAATCAAGAAAAAAAGCAACTCCAACAAGAAAGTGAAATAAAAAGCAACAATGTCAAGCTTCCATTCCTTTGCATGAGAGTAAAAGAGAGAGAGAGAAAGTAAATCATTAAATCTTTTTCGTGGACAATACCAAATTGTTGTATTGTGCAAAAGAGCAGAGCAATAAAAGATGAATGAAATTCTATTAGAAAAAAATGGATTCACTTAACAGCGACACTTAAGAACAAGCCAAAACAACAACATAAATTAAAACAAAAAAAAAACAGGCACTGATGAACCAGCAGCAGCAAAAGTAATGAAAAAAATTTCTGCTTCGGCAAGCAGAAGTTTATAAACAAAGAAAGCATACATACAAAAAACCACTACATCAATAACAACTACGAGCGACAACACTATCAAATTCAACAAATGAGAAAATAATCAATTTGCCTGAACAGCAAACAATATTTAGAGCTGATTATCAAAAAGAGAGAAAGAGAGCTCTATAGCTTGTTTTAAATTTAAGCAAGGGTGTGGTTATGAGAAAAATACTGGGAAATTTTTGTTTGTTTACAAATGAAAAGAGTGCTGAAATTTTTTATTTGCAAGTTGGTTTTGTGTGGTTGTGTTTTTGTATATAGGAGAATATGAAAAGTTCATATGGATTAAATCTGAAATTAACAACAAAAAAAGATAAAAACAACAAGAAGAAAGTTAAGGCAACAAAGATGGGAATAAGAATAAAAACCTTTCCTAATTGTATGTGTAAAAGTGTTATGTTTGGTTGTTGTTATTGTTTGTAGTGTTTATTTTCTTCTCCGTATAAACGTTTTATTTTATATAATATGTTTGTGTAGGTGTGTGTGAATGTGTGTGGATTCTACCATACAATGGAAAAAACTACAAAAATTAATAATTTGTTTAAGTGTATTGTATGTAGTATCCTTACACGAACCATTCATATGTATGTATTCAGACATAAATCAGTTTGTACTTCAATGTATTGTAGACATTTTGTAAAATTATCATATTCTTATTATTATTACGATTATTATTGCTCATTTAACACAATGACATTATGATGATTAACTCTGAACATCAGGGTTGATAAATTACATTTTCAAAATTGTACTTAATTCAGTAAAATGTTTTACCTTTTTGGCCTTGGTTGTTGCAAAACCGAAAAAATAAATATACCTACATTAGACACAATAACAAAAACTTTTTATATTTGAAAATAGGTATTTGGTAATTAACCGAGGGAATTGGTAACCTTAATGTCCTGTTTGACCAAAATTTACAAAATCAAGCTAAAAAGTCTTCGTCTAATGGAAAGTTTCACTAACTCTATTCAAATAACAATTTATAGGTACCTATTTTAATGTAGTTTTTCTTATAATTTTATTTTTATTTGACATGAACAACTAATTTTAAACATAAATTGATATTTAAATAAATTGGTGGAATTGGCTACAAGTCCCTTTTAAAATTATGGACATGTCGACTCTGTAAAAAGGTTCATTCTGCTGTTTAAAATCATGTTTCTAAGATTAACATCCAAGTAATGTTTATGACTACAGAATTGGACAGGTTCTTCGACGAATTAAGTATTTTGGTAGCACTATTATCACTTAAGGGCGAGGATCCCATCCAACGTGGGCGAGCATAAGCTCGTAATCGCCTGTGCCTACTTGCCATGATTCTGAGGTTACTGAACTGGTATCGTGTTGCCAAAGGCGTGAAATCGCTTGAATTATTGGCTGAGATGCAGACGCTCGCCACACTGTCTGGGATAAAACGACCATTAATAAACGGGATGAGTGTTTACTTCAATACATGTGTAAAAAAAGCATATTTGTAGCGAAGAGGGGTGATGATACCACTTTCAGGACCGTTATTAGACAGCATGCTTTAGATATTTCACTTACTAGTAACAATCTTTCTTATGCCATTAACAACTGGCACGTATTGTGTGAAATTTCGTTGTCGGATCACCAATATGTGATCTTGGACATCGAATACTTCTCGTATCGCAATCTTAGGAACGCAAATTGGGATATTTTTCATCATCATTTGACTCTTAACGAGGACTTGTCCAATAGCACAGTTACGAACTGGAGGGATATTGATTTTGAATCCAATATACTTTGTATGAAGCGTGAACCCTTCGAAAAGAGCTGCCGACTTCGGATCCGCGGTCCAAAATGGTATATTCTCTGGCGAAATGAGCATCACCAGAAACTCAGGGCTGAGGGCAGACTGTTATTCAACAAAGCTAAGGAAATTAGAAAGTAGAGCGTCTATAAAGCTGCACTCACTTAATATAATAAAGAAATCAGGAAGTCCAAAAATCAACTTGACGTTTATATAGCGGCAAAATTGACATCCTCCGTGAATCACTTAGGCTGCCAACGGCCAGATGGCATGCTAACTGAGTCGGCAGAGGAGACCTGTGATCTCCTACCAGCGATTCACTTTCCAGGATCTCTACCCTTCATCATTCATCACTAAGAATGTCCACATGGTCGCATTCGGCGTACAAAAGAAATATCAAATTGGCGGGAAGGATCTTTGATGCTAAATTCGTAAATGGCGGGAGGTTCACTGGGTTCTTTAAACCTAAGGCAGGGGGTAAACCTGAACAATTGCCCAAGTCATAGAAACCAATAAGCCTTGGTCCGTTTTTCCTAAAGATGAATATCTGTTGGAAACTCTAGTACCAATTTAGATTGCCGGCAAGTCTACGGCGACTGGCATTCTTCACGTTTTGGGCACGACAGAGAAACCGCTGCACGCAAGGAAAAAGCTCTGTGTGTGCCCATCGACATTCAGGGAGCATTCGACAACACTTCATACGACGCAATTAGCTTTCCTCTAACGAAGAAAGTTGTTTCAGTTGTTATAAGAAACTGGATAGGGGAAATGCTGGTACCCAGAGCAATCAAGTTGGTTTCAATGTGGCTCATCGAAGGCAATTAAAGCAACCAAAAGTTGACCACAGGCAGGCGTCCTATCGTCTCTTTTGTGGACCTTGGATGAACAAATGGGAAGTTTTTATGACCTGGGCATCCGAACTGACGATCTAGTGATATCTGTGACTGGATTTGACGACACAACGATTTGGTTTGATTTGAATTAACACATGGTTGGTGCAGTGTTAAATTTAATGCAGCGAGGGCTTCTCTGGTACCATTCACCAGACGCAGAGTTCTACGACTTAAAGATCCGGCCTTGAGCGATACGGTTATCGGATTCTCTATCGAGTTGAAATATTTGAAAATAATTTTAGATAAAACCTTTAACCCTCAGTTATCGCATATCAGCATAAGTAGATTAAGGCCAATATAAGCCTGCCGAAGACTCTTGGGGCTGGATGTCGCGCATTGCTGATTTCAGGGCATATGACTTTGTAGGTAACTTTCGGATCCTTAAAACTCTGGGGAATGATCCTTCTATCTTGGCTGGCGGTCAAATGCTGCCTAGCCTGGTATTGGATAGGAATTTCAATGTCCTTATACCTAATAGAGACCAATACCTATTAGGGGCAGGAGGCAGGGCGGCGTGGCCTAGGTGTGGCTCCCGACGGTTTGAAATATATGAATGGTGACACTGTGGCAGGCGTTATTAGCCCGGGTTTCAAAAGTGCTTGCATATGAGCAGACATGCTACGATCCTTCAGTTGGAAGTCATGTGCGTGGGGAATGTCTGACGAGGAGTGCAAGAGACTTGCGAATATTTTTAATGTCGCTCTTTGACTGTTTTACATCGCTGAACAATCTTGGGAAACGCAATGTTTGAATTTGTGTTGGTTACCCGGCCAAAAGGGCCATGGTGGCTGAGTGCGGCACACTAAATTTGATATGGGTAACTCTAAGATCAAACTTCATGTTCTAACAAAATCTTGGGGGAATAAGAGGGGATATACGGGTACCCCCCATACCAAAAAAATAGTTTTTTCTTATACCTGAAGAACTACAATAGTGAATGAAGCCTACTAAATTTGATGTGCGTAACTCTTAGAACAAACTAAATGTGATATAAGAGGGAGGAGACGGGTACCCTACGAGCAAAAAAATTATTAATAATATAATAAACTTGAGACTTGTCCTCCGAATAACCAGCGTGCTTCTTTAGCTCTTCTTTCAAATAGGTAATTTTTTTGCTACTAATTCGTACTTATCTTCTGAGGCACATCGATGCGCACCTTAATTTTTTCTCAAACAACGCTGATTTGGTCAACCTTTTAAATAAAGTAAAAATCTCTACTTAATTAAGTCTACTTAATGTTTTTTTTATTTTATTATTTACTTAACTGTCGTCATTACACATTAAAATAATTATAATTTAAAAGGTTTGAGGTATTACGAAAAGTATTGCAGATTCATAGATCTAATGTAATATTTCATTAAATACATTTTAATGAAACATGTTTCATTGATCCAACGAAGCGCTGCATATGTTCCTTTTTTAGGCAATTTTTCATTGGATTAATGTCAAAATTCATTGGAATTGTGAAGAAAATTCTTTCAGTGTATGTAGAGAACGGTCTTCCATGGGCAGCCATCAAAAGACAGCTCACTTGGGTCCTTTATTGGTCCCTTTGTGAGAACCGTCTTGGAAAGTTATAAATAATTTTGAGATTTGTGTTTTGTAATATTTGCAACTTTTTCATGTGAGTTTTAGCGCATTTTGCTGACCAAATTTGGCATCCATAAGTAATTATCGGTCTTGTGCACATTCTGTAAAGTAAAATCTTATTTTTAAATTTTAAACTGGATCGGCGATTCAATAAAGGAAAAAGCGCTCTTCCGCACCTTATTGCTTTTGGACAAGCTTGTTCAATATGTTGTTTGAAAGACAATTTCTTTTTATCTAGTGTAACGCCTAAATAGTTAACAGAGTTCTGAAATGGCATGAGTGCTTCTTGAATTGAGAGATTTATTCAA
Source organism: Pollenia labialis (assembly GCA_949318255.1). NCBI lineage: Eukaryota > Metazoa > Arthropoda > Insecta > Diptera > Polleniidae > Pollenia > Pollenia labialis. The sequence continues at coordinate 23,140,157 of OX439142.1, read as the reverse complement.
GGTATCCCCTTTGGCGATTTGTTAAAAGGAAATATTATTGCTTCCGTTTTATCCTCGTTGATCTTGATTTTCCATTTTGTAAAATAATTCTTTGCGTGTAGGTATACGACATTTTTCCATTCTTTTTTTCGATTGCATTTGAAATTTTCTCTAGTGTTATTAAGGCAGTGTCGTCTGCGTATAAAACTGATGTGTATTTTTTTTTAACAATTTAAAGTCAGATATGTATGTTTCTCGATTATAATGTTGGTGACAACTCAGAGCCCTCCCTGTGGAACACCAGCTAGAATTTGACGTTTAGTTGAAAATACGTTATCAGCATTCACAACAAAATATCTTTCATTTTAAAAGCTTCTTATTAATTTTTGCAAATAAATTGGAGTTTGCAGAGTTTATAAACTAAGCCATTGTGCCAAATGGAGTCAAATGCTTTTTCAATATCCAAAAATACCACCCCAGTGCTCCATTTATTATTTTTGTTATGTTGTATGAAGTTAACAATTCTCATAATCTGGTGGATTAAAGAATGACTTTTTCTAAATCCAAATTGCTCCGATTGTATGATTTCAGTATTATTTTCCCAAAAACTTTATCTAACATATTAAGCATGCTTAATAGGGCGATAACTTTCCACAGAATTTGGATCTTTACCAGACTTAAGGATTGGAATTACTTTTGCAGTCTTGAACATTTTTGGAAAGTAGCCATTTTTATGCACCAATTTAATATGTATTTTTACTATTAAGTCAAAGAAGTTGTCAGTCATATTTTTTAAGAGAATCGCCTTAATACCATCTGTACCAGGTATATTTTTTTATAATTTTTTGTTACAATGTTTACATTCAACGCTTTACTACAAAAGCACCGTTACATATTTGACATTAATTTTTTTGGCCTACTGATGCAGAATTTTGTGCACTTTAACCGAGTACTTGTAGTTTTCACGGTACTTGAACTTTTTTTTCGAATTAATCCGTGAAATTATTGCCTTTGGTCCCTGTGTGCGGCGTTCCTATCGGTCGCATTAAAGGTGTAAACTGGACACGGTAATACAATTGGTGTATTCACAAGGTGTGTTATCATGTTGTATTGTCATAATATTCTATCATTTTACATTAGTTTAAAAATATTGTTGTTGCTTTGTAAACAAAAAGTGTCTTAAATTATTAGAATTTTGCTTGGTATTTTTATTGTGCTGTCGTAATTAATCAGAAGAAACCAGCGCTGAGTGGCTGAGCCGTGCCGCTTTAGTTTATGTAGCCGCCGCCGTTGATGGTATAGTTTTTTCCAGCTAACATCCGTGTTTAACTTGCGGCTAGCAATTTTTGCAACAAATCACTTGCGGCGTCAAATCAGATCGGCTTAGGACTCTACTGGTAAACAAACAAAATAAAATTTATTTGTGATCTCTGAAAAAATGGAAAATAGTCAGGTACGGTCTAATTAAATTTATAAATTCATGGATTAGAACTAAAAATATTTTTAATTTAGGTAAATATTTATTTATTTTATAAATGTTTTAAATCAGCTGATTTAAATTTAAAATAGCACACTAAACTATGAGGGGTTGTTCACAACAGTCGTATTTGTTCATGTTATTATTTTAAGACTTATGACTTTATGACACCTTGTGAATCCCCCAAATGTATTACGACTTTGTAGAATCAAAATATTTTGAAATTCTCTCCGTGTTTAAAAGAAAAAATTCTGTTGTATGTATTTTTTCACGTTTACACGGATGGTACAAGTAAAATCAAAAATAATAAAAAAAAAAATCAGATGTTACAGTTTTACAATTTTTACAAAAGCAACATGAAAATTTCCTGAGTTGATTTCAGTTGTTTTTGTAAAAATGCTACCACCTTCAATACACTCTGTTTAAATACACCTCTGGTGTGATAAAAATACATAAGTCTCTAAAATGGGTTAGAAACAAATCATTTAGCGACCGCTTGTCAGATTTTGTGTTCGTATTCTCTGCTTTTACATGGTAGGATTTTTCTCATTCTACATAATGTCGTAATACAATGTATTACCGTGTAAACTAGTCTTAAGGGGACGGTAAAAGCATGATCCGAACGTGAATTCACATTCACATTCTATCAATTCAAAGTCAATACGCTGTAATTTTTTTAAGTTTCTTATCTAATATTTTCTACTTTTGTCCTTTCTTTATTATATTTATATTTAATAAACTTCGATCTGTACAATTCCTTAGGAACAATAAAATCCTGGCCACACACACACACACATAAATATTTTAACTAAGTCGTTGTGTGTGCACCTCTGTATATATAAATCTTTCCTTATTGTGTTTTAAGAATGAATTATTGTTAACAATAATTTAAGTTGTTTTTGTTTTTCTTTTCTAAACGAAAAACAAAAACTTTATTTTGTTTTCTTCTTCCTGCCATGTGCACTTAGTCCTTATTATATTCTCTAGGTCCTTAAGATTCATTTATCTTTTTATGTGTTCATTAAGTAATAATGGGTTTATAACTTTTTATTTTATTTTATATTGTATTTATTTTTAGTTTAAACATAAAAAAAAATTTGATTAGAAATCCCATTATTTTAAACAAACATTACAGCACAAGTTGGTCGGTCTACAGCCAGGTTTGATCAGCATAAAAATGTATGAAAAATTTTTTAGTGTTAGAATATTTTCATTATTTGAAAAGCGAACGTTTAATCTTAGTAGTAGTGTTCGATATTTAAGAACAAGTTGGAAAGTACAACCACTCAATAAATAAAGCACAGCATTTAAAAACTAATTTTCGAGGTCCCAAGTAGAGTACATTTAGGACCCATGGGAAAACATAAGCCCGCCAGACCAAAATTATGTTATGAGGTAAAGCCTCATGTAAAAGTGCTTTGTGCCAAATATTATTTGGATATCTTCATTTAAATGAGATTTGGCTGCCTTTAAGTGATTTAAGGAAGGGGTTTCTATGAGACCTTTGGTTAATTTTGGAGCTACCAAGGACCATTTTTAATAGACTGTTAAATATGGACCGTTTACAAAAAAATTTTGTGATATGATTTAGATTGCAGTAAAATGAACTTGGTCCACATTTAACCGAAAAAACAACATAATAATAAGGTTTATGGGCGCTAAAACGAATCCGGAAAGATGTTTGTGTGGGGTCCATAAGAAATTATTGACCGATTCTCACTTTTTTCAATAGGTTTGGTCCTTGTGACAGTAAAGGTTCAAGGCTTTGTACCAGATAATTAGTATTGTGATTATTTTGTTGAACTATTTATGGCTTTTAGTCCAAATTTTGATATTTTAATCAGGCTAAAATTTATTGAATTTAATTTTTATTAAATATTTTTTTTTTTATGAAGAAAAGAATTTTACAACATTAAATGAATTAAAATTTATTGATAATTTTTTTTTTCGACCGCGGGTATCGAACCCACGATCAAGGACAGGTTGATTTGACATGTTTCGATAGTAACCAGCACGGTTGATAAAGTTGGTACAATTGTACTTTTTTTTGGTACACTTCATAACTAAAAAGTACGCTGGTACCCCCCTGAGACTCAATTGATACTACATACATATTTCCAAATTTTTCAATTCTATTGTTAATTGATATAAAATGGCAACTCGTATTTACTGTCCAATAAAAATAAGTTCAGTGTTTGTTGCAAATGGTCTTGCGAAAATGCAAAATTTCGTAGATACTTATCTTTCTCTACCGCACGGCATCAAAATCTCAATTTACTTGAAAAGTGGATTTAGCAGGTTTTCATTTTACGCCGACGATATGCCACATTCTAAATTAAGTATCAGTAGAAGCATATAAGTGTGAATTTACGGATGATATTAACGAGTTTTTAAAAGATATAGGAAACCTGTTCTGCAAAAGTTCTAGCAGAAGAGACGACTTCCTCTCATTTCAGTAGCTCGTTTCTGTATTTCTCGCATCGTAAAATTTCTTACATGAAGTGTGAAACAAAAAATTCCATCGTTTCTCGATTTATGAGATAAAAGTGTTTCTGCATTTGAATGCGAAAACAGACACAACAAATTCTGTTTATACTGGAATATTTCCAGTAATTAAGTGTCAAATAAAAGCGAAACGTCAACAAAATAAATAAATATAATAAAAACAGGGCTGCCAGATTTGACGAGTTATCGTCATCTTGACGATTTTTTGTTCCGATATTAACAAAGTGACGTTTTGATGATTTTTCTAAAAAAGTGACGAAAGCAAAAACAAAATCAAAAATATTTAATAATTTTGTTGTTACTTTCTATAGAAATTCATCTTGAATTTTTAAATTTCAAACACTTCTATTTTGTGGCGTTGAAAATTGAAAAAAAAATAATATGAATGTCTGTAGAAAGCAACAACAAATTTATAAAATATATTTGATTTTATTTTTACTTTTAATGAAATTGTTGGCGTTGCGTTTTACACTATAAGCCCCTTAGTCTTCGAAATAAGATAATTGTAAATAGTTTTATATGTTTGTTTATTAGAAAAAAAGATATCTTTAAAAACAAGGCTGCTTAAATTTTTATATTTATCCCTATTGTGAAAATTGTCCTCGGAATTGTTTGTTTCTTCCCTAAAAAATGTATCGGCAAAAGTAATGGACCGACTTGGCTTATTTTGAACATTTAATACTTCTTATATACATATACAAAATATGATTGATATTTGATATTCATATCTTATATGTACACTTTTGTGCCAAAACCATTATTCCGGCAAGAAAGAAATTTGTTTGTCTCCCAGAAAAAACTTTTTCAAAATGGATAACTTCTTTCACTCGTTATTAAGTAGCTTTCTTCCATAAGAACTTCGATAACTACTTTTTTCTGGATGTATTAAGATAAAAAAAATGACTTACTTTTGAATTTGTTCTTTTATGCACAACCCTTGTAAAATTCATTAGTTTTTCAGTAGAATTGTATGTAGTGCTTTTATGTGTTTCTGATTACTTAACATATTATTTTGTAGGCGAAGATTTTACTGGGTCTTTAACCCGTTTATTTATGAACCGATTTTTTTAATTTTAACTACAAAGTATTCTACTAAGTCTATTTCAGGTAAAAAAGAAAAAGATTATAGGAATAGGTAAATTAAAGATTTATATCTCAATTATTAAATTATAATTATTAAATACCCATAAACTTTAACTATGTTTTTGTTTGATTATTTTTTAATAAATGTCGAAACAAATTTGTTTACAACAAATTTATCTGGCAGCACTGAATAAAACCAAAACAAGAAAAGGCTAACAAAAATTTAAACTAACAATATATAACAATTGTTTTTTGTTTATTTTCATAATATAAATTATGCATTTATCATTTATATTTCTTCTATTTTTTTATTTAAAAAAAAATAGTATATAAACATATTTTAAATTCAAAATATCTACATTTTGTTTTTCTCGCCACCAATTTCAAATGTGACTTATTTTGACAGTTCTTTAAAGAAACTTTTCGCAAAATATTGTTATAGAAACACTTTTTCTCGCATTCTTCCAATAATTGCTGGAAAATTATTAAAATGACAGATAATTCTCGCAACGGAAAGATACAGAAACACTTGTGCGAGAAAAACCATTTTTTGTTTCATTTTGCACTGTTTCTGTCCCGATTCACTGGTTTCATGCGGAAAATTTTACGATGCGAAAAATACAGAAACGGGCTACAGGATTATTTTGGAACGAACTCAAAATATTTTGAAATATTCGCCAACAAGATGTTTATCAACCGAATGTTGGAACAGTGGGAGCCACCCAAATTTTATTTTACTCCGAATGGTTTTAAGGGTGTTTTTACAAGCGCTCAATTAAATTTTATTATTCCCGGACTTTTAACTCCAGCTTATAAATAAATGTCGTTTCTCTTTCTGCAGTACATGTAGAATATTGAAAGCACAAAACAATTTGAAATGAAATCCGAAGATGCTCGTATGCACAAATTTTTAGAACGCTAAACATTTTTATTTTCGTTTAAAATTTAGGATTGCATTTTGAAAAATATTCGTCCATTTTCACAGCAATTTCGTTAATGTTTCACAAAAAAAGGCGATAAATTGTAAAAAGTGAACGAAAAGGCTCTCTGGCGGCAATCAAAAATCGCATCATACAGGTTTTACTAGAGCAAATACAACTTTTTTGGCTTTATTCTTGAATATTTTGGAAAACTACCTATTTTGAAAAATCCGGTTACTCAAATTTTATTCTTGACCTGTGGTTCTCTCGGCAAAGTTTATTGGAATGAACAAGAACCGCTATGTGCTATTGACGCGTAAACAATTTGACCCACCCTCTTATATACATATGTATAATAAATGAAAATGTATTTATTATTTTTTTGCTTTCTATACTTCAAACGTTCTAATGAATTTTAAGTAACGTTTGTTTAAAAAAAATTAATATTTAAAAATGATTTACTACTTCTATTGGGAGTGAAAAAGTCCGATTTAAAAAGTTCGTTGATTTTTTTTTTTCATTTATCATCCCCGGTAACCACACTGTCTCTTTAGAAATCTTTGCCGTTTAACACTCACCGCTATTGACAATGGCTGCACAATTGACAAACGTGAACGTGGGTTCGATTCCCGCGGCAGTAAAAATGAAAAATTGTCAATAAATTTTAAATCATTTCTTGTTGTAAAATTCTTTTCTTCAAAAAAATAATTTAATAAATAATAAATTCAATGAACTTCAGTCTGATTAAAATATCAAAATTATTTACCTTATTTCATCAAATTATCCTTTAAATTGTAACATGTACATCTTGCACAAGGCGGACGGATGGACATCGCTAGATCGAATCAGAAAGTGTTTTTTTTTTTGAGCCGATCGGTAAACTTAAAGGTTGGTCTAGGAACTAACAATTTACGGTTAAACAAGCGCATAATACCTTCTCCCTTATTGTTGTGTGGATATAACTACGGTTGAAGGTTCAATTCTTAGAATAATTTTTTATAAATGAACTTACACGATGTTCATTTACGAGTCCTTAGCTACGTAAAAAAGAATTTTTTTTATTAAAATAAAATAAAAAAAAAAATTAATTTCATAAAATCAAAATTTTTCAATTAAATTAAATTTAATATATTTTTTTTTTAATTTTCTCTTTTTTTTTTAATTAAATTTTCCATAAATAAAATTAATGTCTTTTTTACAAGTATCTACTAATTAAGATTTTATTTTTGTTGTTGTTTTCTTCGTAGAAAAACAAAAAACACACTTTCAATTCAACGCCATATTTGTTTTTCTTCTGTTTGTGCTCTTGTCCTTTTAATTTTTCCTTTTTGGGCTTTAAAAACTTTTTTTACTGCTACAGGCGTAATATAAATACACCACTTCCAAGGAAAAATTCCAATTGATGAGGTAAGAAACAAATGTTTCCATAATATTGAAAATTAAAACAACAATAGACATTTCATTCCAAAACATTTTCTCTTCCCAATTGCGGTTTTTTTTATATTGAAAAGTGAAATAAGAAGCATTTCTTAGTTAAATTCTAACAGCTACAAAAAGGGCAGATCGGCAAAAAGAAAAATACCAAAATCTATATTATCTGATTTCGAAAGTGAGCTAAACACTTTGTGCGCAATTTGACAGCGGATGGTGTCAAAATATTATAAATACCTTGTTGTCATATTGCCCAACATTGTACCTATTTTGGCAAATGAATAATGAATTCCTGAATTAATTAATAATGAAAACATTATCGTTTTTTTTTTCTTGGCAACATATTCATCTTATTTCGACAACATATAGTTTCCATTTTGACAATAATTCGTTGTTGTATTGACATCATATTGTTGTCATTTCGACAACGTGCTGTTCTCATTCTGGAAATAATGCAACCCTTTGCGAATGGTTCTTAGTATATGGAAAGTTTTCTTCCGAATATTTCCATATACTAAGAGCCATTATTACAAGTTGCCGTTAGTTACATGAAGGATTTTGTCGGACGAATAACAAATACATAATTAATTAATTTAACTTAACTTAACTTAACTTAATTTAACTTAACTTAACTTAACTTAACTTAACTTAACTTAACTTAACTTAACTTAACTTAACTTAACTTAACTTAACTTAACTTAACTTAACTTAACTTAACTTTAAACTACCCGATAGAATGAACTTGCCTTCAACAAATTGCTTACTTTAGTTTAAGACAAAGTTGTAATGGTAAAAAACTTTTTAGTTATTTAAAAAGATGATCCCTAGATTTTCATCACGGCTATTTGTAGTTAATTCATAAAGTGACTCTTAAGGTGGATTTTGACGGTTTTTGGTGATTACGGGTGGGATTTTTTAAAATTTCAGATAAACTAATCTGAAAAAAAAATTGCCGCCGTTACCAAGTTTGTATACAACATTTTGACGCGACAACTTAGTTTTGCTTAAACTGTTGGTCTTTAAGAAAATAATAGAATAGAAAATAAAGAGAAAAAAAACCATCACATTTCGCCGGAAATTTCCGAAACTACGTTAAACTAAGTTTTAACTTTATCCAAAAACCTGCCCTAAATATTCGAGTGTTTGAAAGTATTTGCAAAATAAAAAGGGAGATTTTCGAATATAAAGGGGTTATAAATAGTATTAGAATAGAGGATCGTTTAAGAATTTGAAACCCATATTAAATTAAAAAATTAATTAAATTTCAACCAGTAAACAAATCATTAGTATCAATTAAACGTTTAATTCACTTGATTAAATTTTTAATTAAAACTGATTTTATTTTAAAGGGTGGTTAAATTTTAAGCGCTGATGTTGAATGTGAGCCACTCCTAAACGCCAAGTTTTTTTTGACATTTCTCAATTTCAGACTAACACAACCATGGAACCATGGAAAGATACACAATCAAGCAACGCGTTGAAGTTATTCAGGCTTCGTTCAAATCAAAATGCATATCGTCCACTTCGTGATATTTTCGATCAATTTAATCGTCCAAATTTGCGTACAATCGGAAAAATCGTGCAAACATTTCAGCAAACCGGGTCGGTAGGAGATGTGAAAACACCAGTACATGCTCCTACAGCTCGTACTAAAGAAAATATTGCTGCTGTTCGCGATAGTGTGGCTAAAGAACTCGTCGTCGTTCCCAACAATTGCACCTCTTACGCTCGTCGTTGATGAACATTATGCATGCTTTCAAGGTTCAATTGACTCAAGAACTAAAGCCTCTTGACCATTCCAACCGTCGTCAATGGTCAGAATGGTGGCAAGAAATGGCTTCATTGGATAATAAATTTTCGAAGAAATTCATCTCCAGTGATGAGGCACATTTTCACCTCAGTGGATTCGTAAATAAGCAGAATTGACGCATTTTTGGCGAATGATAATCCAAGAGGGATTGTCGAATAACCAATGCACACACAAAGAGCGACTGTTTGGAGCGGTTTATGCGCTGGCGGCAAAAATACGTCCGATGTAGTTTTTCCAAAATGAGGTCGGTCAGGCAGTAACTGTGAATGGTTTTCGCTATCGTGAGATGATAACGAACTTTTTATGGCACGAATTGGAAGATATGGATGTGGACGATATGTGGTTCCAACCAGGAAAGTGCCACTTTCCACACTGCTAACGAAACAATGGCTCTTTTGCGCGACAAATTGAATGGCCGTGTTATCTCACGTGGTCAATTGGCCGCCAAGATCATGTGATTTGACACCGTTGGACTTCTTTCTTTTTTTATGGTTATTTGAAAGAAAAAGTGTACCATTGGATGGTGGTGAGCCGCCGAGGTCGCGGCGGACAGTTGGCCGATTTTTTATTCCATACCAATATTATCATAATGAAAAGTAATGACAAAAATTTCCTAAATAACGATTCAATTGGTGAAAAATGGTGGAGTTGATTTTTTGTGTTGAAACATTTTTAAAGAGATTTTTGCATAGGCAAAGCTCTGAATTGCATAGATTTTCAATAGAAAATGGTGTTTATATACACGTGTGTAAGTATATAGATACAATAAATAAGGACTGCGTTTTACCCACCCAGCCATACATTTACCTTATACTTTAATACATATACATACAAACATATAACATATAAAGACATTGAAAATAATTTGTTTTCCATTATCGTTTTACACGAATCTATATGAACGCACACTCAATTCAATTAATTTCCACTTGCCTGACTGTCTGCCTTCTGACGTTACTGCTGATGTCTCTGCTTTGGTTTTTTCTTCTTCTTTTGTTGCTGGTTTGAGCCTGCCAAGCAAACAGACATCTAGACTTTGAATAAATGATACCATTCTGACAGTAAAAGAAAAACTTTTCCTTCCAACACCCAATAAAAAAAAACAACTCCCCTTTTTTCCGTTGGCATTTCGACTCTGAACAGATACAACTTTAAAAATATATTTACGAATATCTAACTACATACATACATATCTTTTTACATATACATACATACATACGTGAAACATGTAGAGTGTCTGTGTGCTTAAATTTTATTTGTGTTGAGTTGAGGATTCATTTTTTATTTTGTTAATTTGTTTCCTTTATTTTGTTAGTTTAATTTCCTTGTTAATACGTTCCTTTTTTGTTGTTTTGTCTATTTTTGCATAAATCCTGTAGAATCTTTAAAATTTCCCGTTTTTTTTTACTTAAAGCAATTTCTCTTTAATGGTTGCCGCTAACCTCTTGGACTCAGAAACAAAAAAATTAAAGATGGTTTTCAGCGCACTTCAGTGAACCAAATTTCAACGTCTGAGCAACCAGCCGCAACAACAAATGACCTTTAAGTCGTGTGCTTTAACACCCTCCGATTTCTACTTTTGGACCTTTTGCATTAGAAGATACTTGTCCCAATTTATTAAAATTACTTATGTCTTTTGTAGTAAAATATAAAGACTATTTCTCAGACTCAAGAAGAATCGCTGCAGGCGTTCCCCAAGGCAGTATACTTGGCCCTCTCATATATTTACTTTATACTTCATACACGTCAACTTTTGCTGACGATACAGTGTTTAAAAGCGTACATAAAAACCCGGTAATTGCTTCTTCTAGTTGTCTGCATACTCCTATTAAAGAACTCAAAAAAAGCCATAACAAATGGAAAACAAAAGTAAATCCAACAAAGTGTGCACAAGTCACCTTCACCTTGAGAAAGGGCGACTGTCCCAAACTTAAGATTAATAACATCGAAATCCCTCAACAAAATCATATAAAATATCTTGGTTTACACCTCGATCGTCGCCGTACCAGGTCTCAACATATTGAATCAAACTCCATACAGCTCAAACTTAAAACACTACAGCTTTAGTGGCTTCTTTGCTCTCATTCTGCTCTCAACCTAAACTACAAGGTTCTACTCTACAAAGCTATAATTAAGCCAATATGGACCTTTGGTTTCCAACAATGGGGAACAGCTTCTGCTTCTAATATAGAGAAATTACAAAGACGACAAAATAAAATATTGCAACAATTCCTGGCGACCTGTGGTATTTGAGAAACGTGAGTATGCAAAAGGACCTCATTTGTTCGCGACGAAATAAAAACCTTCTGCCCCAAATATGCACGAAAACTGGCAACTCATCCAAATCCTCTTGCACAGGATATAAAGTATTATAATGGATTGCATGGAAGATGCACACTTCACAAAACAAGAAATGGAGTTTCAATTGCAACGGCAATAGACCCAGAAATTTTTTATTAATTTTAGATTTTAATACTTATTGTTATTTTCTTGGCATAGAAAGATCCAATAATTAAATTGAAAGTTAAAAAAAAGAAACTTATGTCTATAACAAAGCAAGATTCCAAAACGTTCTTAAGCTACGGTCACATTTAGCTTCTTAAACGCGTTTAAGCAGCTCGAACGTGATTAAGCGTTAAACACTTCAAAATCGAGATGATTACCCATACATTGAAGTGATTTGTTAATCACTTCAAATTGACATGATTACAACTAAATCACTTCATAAACCACATAGAATCCTCTGAACATACCTCAAACCAAGGCGAATTTAAATTCGTCTTGCCTCAAACTGAAATACGGCCACAATGAACGTACCTCTTTGACAGTAAGTTTTTTTTTTCATTAAATAAACAAAAAGTTAAAATATAATAAAAATTAAAGGGATTTGGAGAAGAAAAAAAGAAAGAAGCCTTGGAGTCAGAAGGAGGAAGAGATGCTAGTGGAAGTGTGGGGTGGGAGTAAATAATCTGCTGATAACTTTATTAATGTATTTCTTTCTTTACATTTTTAATGTTTTTAAGAAATAAAAATTTGCTTGTTCTTCTTTGTTTATCGATCAGCTGTCTTTGCTGTCAACTTAATCATCTCAAATGTAATGTGAACGGCTTTGATTAGCTAAATCAACATTTTGCTTAAACGCGTTTAAAAACCCAAGTGTGAACTTAGCATTAGTCTAGTCTCTGGTGGACGGAAAAATATGGCATTTTTTTTTTAAAATTTACAAAAAAAAATCTGTTAAACAACGAAATGATCACTTTTAACCGATTCCCATGCCATCTAATTCTGATCCTTATGAGTAATGTCTGTTGAAATTAGTTGTAATCAGACCCCACATTAGCTGGGGACTAGATAGTTTTGTATATCTCACACATAAAGTGTTATGAATTTTGCTAATGAAATTCCGCAAGATCGGCTAATAACTGGCCGAGATATGAGCAAAAAACTACGATTGTATGGAATTTTCACCCACAAAACTTAATTTTGGATGCATTTTTTTATACCCTCCTCTATATTTTTAACTTTCAAAAAAGACTCCTTGAGTAATTCTTCGTCGATTTGACCATGCCCATCTGTCTGCATGTCCGTCTGTATGTTGAAATCATGCTCTCACCTAAAAACAACTGAAATTGCTTCTAATTCTTCTAACCACATTGGGGTTGAAGTCCAAAACAACCGGTTCAGTAGGGCAAGCGTTATGAACCCAAATGTGGAAAAAGCACCCTAAAAAATATTAATTTCTTTTACAAAAACGAACATAACAATGTGGCCGAAGGCATCGATTGGTATTAAAATTTGAACAAACTCGTTCTATATGAATTGAAATTATACTAATTAAATTCGTAAGGATCGGCCCAAAGTATGCCATAGGGCCCATATAAAGCGTACTTTTTGGAATGGACTTTAATACGCCTTAAATAGCAACAAATAATACAACTGTGAGGTCAGTTAAGTCCACTCCTGAAATATTCTTACTCTCGGTGGAGGGTAGCAAGGATGCGGCACAGCCAAAAATAGTGATTTTTAATGTTTTCCCTTATAATTCCTCTTGGAAACAAGTTCTTTCCATCTTATTCTATCGTAACATAGAGCAAAGTAAAAAATGAAGCTGACTGGTAACCTGTTTTGTAAGGGAGAGATCACCAATTCCCCCTTACAAACCTGCTGACAGAAGGCATGATTTTACATGGCAAATTCCCACTTTGCTGCATCCTTTTTTCCTATCTGCTAAAAAACAATTGGATGACTGCTTGCGTTATAAGAAAAAGTAATTTCTATGTTCAGTATTTCGGGAATGATTGTTAACACATGTTAAAATCATTGGAATACAACCACCGCACAGAAAATATAGAAAATCGACTTTAATTAAACAATTCGTTCAGCCAATTAAATATTTAACTAATTTTGCCCCTGCAAAGGAATTGATCATATCAATTAACGGATTTGTATTTTCGAGTCATGGGACACAAATTTAGTCAATTAAAAAATTAATTGCATAAACAAAAAATACACCACATATACACAAACATTTAATTTTATGGCTTTTGATTAAAAAAATTAATTGAATAATTAATGTACACCAATTAATTATTTAATTGAATAATTTTTTGCAAAAAATTTTTCTGTGCGGCTTCCATGAAAGGGAATAAAATAAGCACTTAAACATTGTTCGAAAAATTTTTCTTTAAAATAATGATTTTAATTATTCAATTAATGCGATAATGCGAAGATATTCAATCATTGAATTAAATATTCACTTCAATGGCATTCGCTTCTCTGCTGCTTCCTTGTAATGTCTAATAGCCAGCGCATATATCAGCGCTCATGAAACCTAATTTGTTTATTACTGGGAGGTTACAAATCTGTATTAAGGTTTCTTCACCATGTATGTTTAGGTTGGTCTCTTTATCTTCGCTATCCGTGCGGTTTCCATTGGATAGTTCTTCTAATAATGCTTTTGGCTGGTCTACGAAAAGTGTATTCAACACATTTTTATTTTCTCATCTTTCTCATCTCAAATTTTGATAACAGTTTTACAGGATCTCTTTTACAACTTTTCGATTGTAATTGTATTTGGCTAGAAGATTTTCAACATTATTTGGATAAATTTGCTTATTTTTGAACGGACTTTGTTTATCATAAGTGCTTTAGAGATGTGCCAGGTCTCCCTATCGTATAGCAATGTTTTATCACGTTGCAGATTTGAGGTAGTCTCCATATTTTAAGTAGCCGAGCGAATGCAGTTTTATATTTACCCAGCTTATACTGGACATCTTTCACAACAGTCCTGCCTTGCGTAGAGATCATCAGGATGGTCCAATCAAAACGGACGATATTAATTGTAAATAAAACAAAAAGTTTTTAGAGAATTATGTAAATATTTTTTATTATGATGAGAAGGATCCATGAGAATTATGTGTGAAACAAAATATCGGCCAAATGCTGGCCACGGTTTCGGTACCATTCCTCTTTCCGAGGGTCCATATTTTTAATGACTCTGAGACATAATTATCTCATCCTTAAGCTCTTGAATTGTTCTTGGCTTATTGACGTACACTTTTTTACATGATCTTGGCGGCCAATTAACATCGCCACGACGTGAGACATGGCCATTGAATTTCCCGCGCACAATTCGTCCGATTATGCTGACCAAAAAATTCCCGAAATGCATTTTGATTTGAACGCCCATTTTCATTAAAGGCTTCAACAATCTTAACGCGCTGCTCAATTCTTCATCTTTCCATGGTTGAATTTGTCAAACACTGAAACAAAGAAATGTCAAATTAATTTGGGCAAGAAACTAAACGTTAATGTGTGACTAAAAATTAACATCGTGCATTATTGACCAACCTTTACATCCTAAGTAGCAAAATCTGCCTTCTCATTCGACTTGGGTATAATCCTCATTGAGGTGTTTAATGTTGTTTTTTTTTTTTTTGATGCAAATGGCTTTTGATCCATCTTTTCTTCTTTGCAATTTCCCCATATCTTCATCCAAGACACTCGCAAATTGTAGTGGTGAGAGTTGATACTTTCACTTGACCACTGTTAAATACTTGAAAATTTCGTTTTTACAATAACTTCCTTTAGTTATAAGCAAAAATATTTAATAGTTTTATTTGGTTTAATATCTTTAGTTTTCTAAAATCTTTATGAATGAAGATTCCTGATGATCTGGCCTAAGCAACCAGTAAAATGCGCATAGAAATAGCTTATCAAATCAACAATAAATTTCAGCGTTTTTATCAAAAATAAAAATTGGGAATTATGAACGAAAACCAAAATCATTTATGTTTTATATTAATTTATATTTTCAATAATAACTATTAAACATACTAAATTCGTTTCATATTATTCGCGTGGATTTTGTTAATTATGGAAAAAATTATTGATAACAAGAAATTACTTCTTTTTTTATAAAATAATTATTTACATGAGTTGCGTATGTTGAACATTTCATTCAAGTAAAAAAAGGTTATTTGTAAAAACAAGTTTTTTAACCAAAAATTTAAAAAAAAATCTAACGAAAATACACAATTGTATTCAAAATGAACTGATTAAATTTCATTGGTAAAAAATAAATTAATATTGTAATTTAAGTAAATTACTTAATACGAACGACAGTTGATATGAAATTAAAAACTAATTAAAATAAATATAAGATCACTGTCACTTTTGACAGTACAAAAAAGCAAATAATTGTAATTAAAATATTCATGACATAAAATTATATCTGAACAAAACAAAAGAAAAAAAAACTGAAACGAAATAAATAAAAGTTTCATACACTAAAATAATAATCATAATAATGTACTCGTACTAGGAAATACAATATATTAATACTAAACACACATTCACCGATATTTGTATTAACTATGGATTCCAATAAGTGTCAGTTGTAGTGCAACCCAAAAAATACAAAAACAAAAAAAAACAGTCCAAATCGAAAATTTTATATTCGTACATAAGAACATACGTACAAATTAACAAATACATTTATATGTATTTTATTATTCATTTAATAATGATAATTAATATTTTCATAAAATTTCTATACATACTTATGTACGTTGCTATACAAATGTAACGCAATAACAGTTGTGGTTAAAATTTTAGTACATTTATTTGAATAAAGATTTTGTTATTATTTTATTAATTTTCATATTATTCGAATGTGTATTCTAAGTCAAATTACAAATTTTTTTTTAAAGCTTTTATACTAAAAATTTATATAATAAATGTTCTTTTAATCCAAATTTTGATATCTTAATTGGGCTAAAGCTCATCAAATTTAATTTTCATTAAATTATTTTTATGACGAAAGGAATTTTACAACATGAAATTAATTAAAATTTCATTGAATATTTTTAATTATTGACTGCCGCGGGAATCGAAACCAGGCTTTCACGGACAGGTAACCCTTACAGAGGGTTTTGCCGTTTAACACTCACACCCATTGACGACTGCTGGCAGTTAATAGTTAAACATCAATCTTTAAACCAAATTGTTTTTAACGCTTGGTAGATCGAAATTTGCTTTGAATGATTATCTATTTTAATTGATTTACATGTTCTTCCTTACTTCTGTTTTTTCGTCCTTTTTTCAAGAATTCCTCTTGAAGTACAAAGTACATTTTTCTGTTGTTAATTTTTTTTTTTTTGTTTTTCTTTTTCCTGTTGTCCTTTTTCAGCACAACTTCAAGGACAAATGTAAACATAAAGCTCGTGCCTTTGCTTTTAACAATAATTAATATTGTGGTTATTTTGTTGAACTGCACAGAAAAAATTATTGGCGAATTATTTTCAAACAAACGATTGTTTTTTAGTACTTTTTTTTAATTTCTACAAATATTTTTACTGATTCATTAAATATTTTTGCTTGATTTTTATTTAACCGACAAAAATGTTGACAACTATCAAAAATATAATATACGCGTTATTGGTTTCAAGTTTTCATAATTTTGTATGAAATATTTAATGTTGCTGTTTTTTGCATTTTTTTATTTGATCGTAAGCAGCACTTCTTTATGTAAAATATAAGAACAACAACAAAAAACACATACAGTCTATTTTTGGAAGCAACAATAAGTGCCGGTTCACACACGTCAAGTTTGACTCGTCAAGTCTTGAGCTTTTAGAAAGAAGGGAAAAGAGAATGCCATTTCTTTTCCCCTCTATCCTAAAAACTCAAGACTTGATGATTTAAACTTGATGGATTAGCTTAGGAAATTAAAATTAAAATGTAAGGCGCACAGAAGCCCAGAATTTAATTTCATTTGCCAAAAAGTCCTATTTTTTGCTTCACCGATTTCCAAAATTGTAATGTAATTCAATAGTTCAGATATTAAAACTTAGGTAGCCAAAAAATTAGGTCAACATATTTGAAATTGTGGGCGTGAAATGCTGTTAAAAACAAATATTTTATGTTATTTACGAAAACTAAGATTCTTATAAATTTGCTGGGAAAGAAGTTATCATTCCTCGGACACTATTTTCGATAATCGGCTGCAATTGTTATACCATTCACCAAAGGTAAAAGGATATATGTATGGTAAGTAAGTTTGCCACTCCGCTTGTATTTTCAACAATATTGACCTGACACCCTATAAAATTTATATATTATGTCTACTTATGTGTAGCGAAGTTTTAGCAGGTGATTCCTAGTTAAGATAATCCATATGTCTTTTCTGTTGTAGTTTAGTACCAGTTGTAGAACCAAAAAGCTGAAGAAAGATATAAAATTTCCTGTATTTCCCATTTTGGTACTATTTTTTCCCCCCACTAAAGTTTTAAAAATTGCAGTATTGTAGTGGGGGCCCACAGTTTAGAACGAATATGTCAATAAATGGAGAAAAATGTTTTGTAAAAAAAGTACTAAAAATAGTTACGATTTTCACCCCTCAGATGTTCGAATAAGTACCAAATTCATATTCGTGTTTTTTGTTAAGTTTCGAATGTGACATAAACTTTATTTATAGGATTATTGGTTCAAAAGATAGATGGGGTGACAAAAAAGTACTAAAATTCAGGTTATACCCGTTTTATCCCTAAAAGAGCCGAATTTCAAAAAATTACCAGACACCTGTCCGCTTATTTTTAAAAATAACTACGATAAGTATTACAGTTTTTTGTATCTCTGTTAGTTTTGGAGATAAAGGGTATCCAATTACCCGTTTTTACCCTATTTTACCCCCTAAACATTAATTTTCCAAAAATCCCGCCTTAGTGGATCGATTTGGGGTGAGACCCACCTCCATTCCAAATTTCAAGTTTTTAACATTAGACGTTTAGGCTGTGCGATGATGAATCAGTCGGTAACGTTAAAATTTTGTTTGTATAGATTGTTTTGCTCTAACGCCACTGTGTTGCGAATGCTGCGAATTCCTCATACAAAAACGTACAAAATAAATTTCACTCTTTCTTTGTTTTAATTTTCGTAAGAAGCAGTAAAAGCAAACTAAAATGTCAACAATTTAATACGCAGTTGTAAGTATACGTATGCAGCCATAAAAGCTGATACATTTTAGAAATAAATTTAGAAAAACTGCGTATGCGGCACAAAACAATAATTTCAACTTTCAATAAAATACTTTTTACTTCTATGTTCGTTAATGAACGTTCACAAAAATACAGCAGTCGTAAAAATACAAAAAAAATCTGTCGGGTTTATTGTCAGAAAACTTCATGTGAACCTTCATTGTCGTTTTTCTCCCTAACGACTCCAATTGACATCGCCACCACGTGAGATAACATGACCATTGAATTTGTCGCTCAGAAGAGCCATTGTTTCGTTAGCTGTGTGGCAAGTGGCACCGTTCTCTTGAAATAACATATCGTCAACATCCATATCTTCCAATTCGGGCCATAAAAAGTTCTTTATCATCTCACGATAGCGAACACCATTCACAGTAACTGCCTGACCGGCCACATGTTGGAAAAAATACGGCCCGATGATGCCACCAGCCCATAATCCGCACCAAACAGTCACACTTTGTGGGTGCATTGGTTTTTCGACAATCACTCTTGGATTATCATTCGCCCAAATGCGGCAATTCTGCTTATTGACGAATTCACTGAGGTGAAAATGTGCCTCATCACTGAATCACGAAGTGCATGATATACATTTTGATTTGAACGCCCATTTTCATAATAAGCCTGAATAACTTTAACGCGTTGCTTGATTATGTGTATCCTTCCATGGTTCAAATTGAATTAGTCTGAAATCGAGAAATATCAAATGAAATGCAGAAAAAAACTTGACGTGAAGGTGAGGTTCATATTCAATATCGGCCCTTAAAATTAACCACCCTTTACTTAAAGTTAAGTACACTTATTTATGTCCCTATATTTCTAAGCACCACTGTATCTATGGGCATAAACTAATAAAATTGTATCTGGTCTTTCGAAATATTAAAATAAATAATTTACCAAACAAATAATTTATAAACTAAAATCCATAGATTTTCCAAAATATGTACATTGAATTGGTATCTGTGCAACGAATATTTATTTATTAGAGTTAAGGCAACAGCACGTGTATAGAGTTGTTGTTGATTATTAGAGTTGATATCAATCCTAATCTAATTTGTTTTTAATTTAAGTGTTTGAACTTTCGTAACACCTTGATAGAGTTTTGATTATTCGGTATTAATAAACATTTTTTTTTTAAACTAGATGGAGTGAGTGTAGAATATTAATTAGATTGATTAAACAAATAATGACAATAATAAAAATATGATTGATTTGCTAAAGAAATTTACCTGAGTATAGACACAATGCGATTATCAATGATATTTTTAATGAAAATGCTGTCACGAATAGAAAATAATGATGGTCTCTATGACAAATTCAAAAATACAATATTTAAATATCTTTTTGTAATTGTATCTTTTTTTTTAATTTTGTCCTTTAGATAACAATGAACATTTTCCCATAATTTTATTTCAAATCAAATTTTATCATTTGTATCTTTTGTTTTGTGTGTTATTAGAGAACCCTTCCTCCCTTTTTCTGAACACTTTTCCCCCAATAATCCTCGTACATTGTGTTTATGAACATGAGATTTAAGGCCACAATGGTTTAGAGGAAAATAAAAGGAGAGATTTAATGTGATAATAAGAGCGTAAATAAAGGGCTGACTTACATGCCATACAAAACATAAACATACATACAAACGCAAACACAAAGGCAAACAAACCAACACACGCTTCCAATCACAATCTATTTGAAATGTCATATTAAGCAAACATAACACCCAAATATCATACATCATCGCAACGTGCACTTTTGGTCGCTTTGACAGTCAGACGTTTAATAGTGCAATACATACGAAGGAAATCTACGAACTTGTAGGTATAAAAGTTACACGTGTTACTTTTTAAACGGAATTAAATAGCAACCGGAATTTCTTATAATAAGTACAACGAAGCCTCCAGACTCTTGAATATTTCAATGATGGCTTATGAAAAGTGTCATTTTTGCATTTAGATCTTCTTGCAATAATGCTTTCAATCAGTGTTGCCAGATCTTTTAGAGGTAAAATCAGCAAAATTAATAATTTTTCTTCAACAAATCTGCAAAATCTGCGTAAAGATTTTAAAAATCTTCAATAAATCTTTAAAACACATTTATGAAATTTTTTTTTATGTAGTTTACTTAGAAAAATATATACAAATTTATTTCAAAATACTGCCATGTTCTGGAAATGGAAATTTA
Source organism: Pollenia labialis (assembly GCA_949318255.1). NCBI lineage: Eukaryota > Metazoa > Arthropoda > Insecta > Diptera > Polleniidae > Pollenia > Pollenia labialis. Next base: position 23,119,238 of record OX439142.1, on the reverse strand, counting down.
TGGGGGATTTTTTTTTTAAATGTACATACATATATTTCCTGATTTTAAAAGTAGTCCTGTACCCATGTTCTGTAACTATAGTGAGAACTTCCCGCATCGAAAAGATGTGAAACAAAATATTCCATCGTTTCTCGAAAAGTGAAAAAAGTGTGTCTGTAACTCATGTCGAAAACTTTCAAAAGAGATTACGTCATTACGTTATAAATGTCATAACATTGCACCCGAAGCCGCTGTGACATTGCAGACGTTGAGAACGTCAGTAACACATATCGTTGACAAAAATTTACTAAAATTGAAAATTTTTCAACGACGGCGGTGAAAATACAACCATCGGCCGTACCAAATAATGTAAAGTGCGACTTTAATGTTTGTTGCTTGCAAACGAGCTTTGAAAATATTCGTATATTTTATAAAAATGTTAAAAGTAAAAGAACTAAACAATAAAAAATGTGCCAAGAACAAAATATTATTATTATTATTATTTGTGTTTTGCATTTTTAATTGTTTTTTAGTGTTAAAGTTTTTTCTCGCCCCATTTTTATTCGTGAGGTTGTTTGACAGTTCAAAGCGGGAACTTTTCTCACAAAAATTTTACAGACACACCTTTTTCTGTAAATTGGCGAGTAATTTCCTTACGTGACAGCTAGAACTCGCCAATAAAATTACAGACACAGTTTAGTGAGAAAAACAGCTGTTTGTTTCAATATATGGCATTTTTGTTTCATTTCACACATTTTAATCAAAAACTTTCTCGACGCGAGAGTTACAGAACAGGGGCACTGGTAATAAGTGGTTCTCGAAGCATAAGGCAAAAAGGGGTTAATTTGTTCGGTTTTAATTTCAATCGAACGCGAATTTCAGAAAATGGCTGATAATTTTTTGATATTTTTACATTTAAAATGTCCAAATTTAATTACTCAGTCTGAGAAAGGATAAATACCTAACCTCCTTGTGATTTGTGAGTTAATTGCTTGGCATGTTATTTACACTATCAAAAGTCTTATTGAGAATTTCCAAGAGATCTTATATTGAAATTATTAAAGATATTTATACATAAGTATGTTAACTAGGTATATGCTATTTCTTTAAGTGTAAAAATGTATAATAAATATGGCAATCCTAATGTTGTATTCGCTTAGAATATTCTAGTGCAATTTTTTTATATAAACACATACTTGTACACAAAACATATATTCAGTTATTTTATATTACACATGTATGTACATCTAGCAAGAAAAAGAAACAGTTTAAAAAAAGGGCACTTGATCAAAAACCATAGAAGAATAAAGATTAAAAAAAGATATTGAATTTAAAAGTTGAGTTATTGATTTGTAATTTTGGAGGTCAAAAAACCATATTTACCCACAATTTAACAAGTACATATGATTATATACATACGTATATGTATATGCATATTATTTCGTGTTAAATCAGATTACATAAGTCCGGCGATATTAATGTGGCAAGACAATGCGAATTTTTATGTAAACTTTTGTGAATAAAATTCCTACTAATAAATAAATTTCCAAATGGCTCGGCATCATAGTTGAACTATTTATTTTATTCTTTATGTCTTTCTTTTAAACTATTCTTGCTCAAAATTGGTTCATCTGGTTTGCAATCATTGCTTATGATTTTCTGTACAATTAGTGCAAAAATATCCGTACGTACCGAAAATATCAACTCTTAACAAACACGAATTTTTCTGTTTTCTTCCATGAATGGTTGGTTGATACTTTAATTTTTCAGTGCGAGAAGTGGAAACAGAGTACAAACATAAATGACAATTTAAAAAAGTTTCCACCGATCAGCATTTTTAAGCCAAAAATCGTCAAACGCAGATAAAACTGCACTTCTGGCATCACTGCTTTCAATATCGAATCTTCGTTCACATTAAAATTCGGTATTTGATGTTGAATTCGTCATTCTTAAACTTCCGAAAAGAGACACAGACAAAATTCTCAAAAATTGTTCACCAATTAAAGCATGAAATAAAATCAGTTTTAATTAAAAAATGTAATGAAGTGAATTAAAACTTTAATCGATACTATCAAATGGTTTACTGGGGCAAATTAAATTAATTTTTAATTAATATCACAAATATTTTAATTAAAATCAATTTTTATTTCTTTCTGTGTTGTAATTGCGCAAAGCATTTCTGTAACTACCACTTGAATTGGGTCCTAGTGAAAGTTATAAGATCAAGGGGCGAAGTTAAATAATCACCCAGAAACCAATGGAAAAAATCGTTTTTCTTCTGTTTTCTTTACGATCATATTCAGCGTTGCCGTTTTGGTTATTTTTAACCAAAATTGGTTGCTTTTTTCCCAATGTGCACTTGTGTACTTTTTTCCATTTTGGTAACTTTTTTCAACACAAAACTAACCATCTTTTTTTTTGGAACAAGAATTACCGCTCCGCTTTTTTACTCTTCAAAATTATATGTGGTATTTGTGCAACCAATACCAATACTTTTTTCATCTACTTAAAAAATCTTAAGCTTTAGCAGACTATCAACTTAACAATATGCATATATCTGCTACTTTAAATTCTTCATAGGTCGTCCTGAAGCACTTTTATAGAGAAGCGATAAGGGCAAAGGCTCTTCCGATCCCATCCCTTTTAATAGGACTCTATTTCCACAGGGCAAAAGGCATCTTCATATATATAAAAGATTTACCTCATAATTTAGTTAACTTTTGCACTTTGATAACATGGCAAGACTTGAAAAGTTTTACTTGCAAGAGCTCTTTATATAACAAGTTTGAAGTGTTTACTCTGTATAGGAGGTGCACGTCCACTAAAAATTTCGAAAAATTATATGGTCTTTTGTGGGCATAGGCTCTCAATAAGAAATCTCCATCTGGAGCGTATATTTGCAATACTTTTCAGTTCCGTCAAATTAACTATCATTAAATTCAGGCAGCTTGTTAATTTCGTTTAATGTTGGACGTCGCCAAGAGTTGTTCGGCCTTCCTCGTCTTCTTGCACCCTGGGGGTTATATGTTAGCGCTCTTTGGCATAAAATAGTATGTTCATTTGATACAAAATAATTTTGGTTAAATTTTTTCGCTTTTGGTTACTTGATTTAAACATTTTGGTAACAAAAATGTTCTGGTTGCGTCAAAGCTGATCATCAGGGAAACCACAAATATGCAATTGCATGTTTTTCCTTGTGCGACCAATGACGGCAAAAGCAATATATTTATCCGTTTTAGAACTTTTTATGAATTTTGGCATCGATTCGTTAGTGCATATTTCTGCATATTTTACCCGTTGCAGCATATTTTTGTAAAAACTGCATTTTTGCAGCATATTTTATGTTTTTAGCGCATATTTTAACTTTTTGAAGCATATTTTGATAATGTCTTAATTTTTTTTTAAGTTTAACTGCTTTCGCACCGAGAAAAAAAATTATTGTTACCAGATGGTAATCTTTTATAAATATCTATATGTATACCAAATGATTTGCTACAACTTCGCCATCTATATTAAATTTTTACACTAATTTAACCCAAGGCGAATTTATTTATGGCTGCAAAGGCGAATTCACAATTTTTTTTATATTAAGTTTACGTTTTGTTTGACAGTGATGTTTATTTTTTGTTTACATTTTGTACTTGTGAATTCGCCTTTGCTGTTGCACCACGTTTTAATATTTTCTTAAACTTTCAAACTTCATACAAAGGAAAAGTTCTGGAAAACAATATACAAAAAATATTTACCTGTTGATGTAATATAAAATTTAATTTAAAAAACTATTTAACAGGCGTATACTTTTCAATTTATTATTTAAAAAACCCAAGCCATAAATGTAACAATTGTTGTTTATATTTGTGCAACTGCAACTTATTTTTAATTAAAGTTTTGTTATTTTGTAGAAAATGCCTAAAGTAAAGCCCACCAAAGCAGTGAAATTGAAAGCTATTTGCGACGAATATCCTGATTTAAGAGCAGCAGGTGAAGTTCTGTTTTGTAATATATGCAGCAAAGAAATATCCGGGGAAAGAACATTTTTAATAAAACAACATTTAGAAAGTGCAAGACACGTTAATTTAAAGAATACTCACAACAAAAACATTACACAATTATTCTTACCAGAATGTACACTTCCAAGGGAACAAAATATTTTCAATGAGCAATTGTGCAAAGCATTTTTATCTGCTGATATTCCTCTGTTTAAAATGCGAAATACACATCTTAAAAACTTTTTTGAAGAATACACAAGGTATAAAGTGCCATCAGAGTCGCTTTTACGTTCAAAATATGCCAATAGCATATACCAAAAATGTTTAGATAACATACGCGAATGCATAAAAAATCAATATTTATGGATTTCTATAGATGAAACCACCGATGCTAATGGAAGAAATGTGGCAAATGTTATTGTTGGTGTGCTGCATTGGGACGAAGAAGTAGCAAGTCAGAAGTTTTTAATAAACACTGTTGTTTTGAATAAAACAAATCATTCTACAATTGCTCAACTTTTTGACAACTCAGTGAAAATACTGGACGTTCATTTTAATAAAAACTTGGTTTTGCTATTTGTTACAGACGCGGCGCCTTATATGGTCAAAGCTGCTAAAGCAATAGCAGTGTTTTACCCTAATGTAACGCATGTTACATGCATTGCCCATGGCCTTCATCGTTTATGTGAGCGTATAAGGGACCAATACGAAAGTGTGAACAAAGTAATTGCAAATGTAAAAAAAGTGTTTTTGAAAGCTCCAAATAGAGTTGAAATTTTAAAAGAAATGTACCCAGACCTTTCGTTGCCGCCACAGCCAGTTATAACTCGTTGGGGAACTTGGCTTGCAGCGGTTAATTACTACGCCGAAAATTATGAAAGAATACTCCAGGTACTTACTGCTTTAAACAGTGACGGGTCTCAATCAATTAAAATAGCTAAAGAAATATTAACAAATACAAAAACAAAACAAGAATTAATTTTCATTGCTGCAAATTTTGGTTTCATTGAAAAATTATTAAAAAAATTGCAAACTACTGGTCTCACACTTGTTGAGCAGTACGCAATATTAACGAAGACTGTTCAAAATATTAACAAGATGGAGGAGTGCAATGCAAAGCATAACCTTAAAACTAAACTTCAACAAATAATTTCAAAAAACGAAGGCTTAAATGTTGTAAAAAGTCTATGTGAACATTTTACTAAAGAAGCTAATGCTTCTGCGTCAAAAGAAGTTTTTAAATATAATGTTCAAGAATCGTTATCTTTCAAATACGCTCCTATTACATCTGTCGACGTTGAACGCACATTTTCAATGTATAAAAGTCTATTCAGATGTAATAGACAACGTTTTTTATTTGAAAATCTAAGTCAATATTTTGTTATTTATTGCAATAACAATTACCAATAAGACTTTGGTTTTTTAATATATAATTTTAATTCCATGACCTCAGAAATTGAAGTACAAAATTTAATTTTATTTAGTTATTTTGTTTTTAGTTACATTTATTTAATTTTTTATTTTTTATTGTATGCAAATATTATTAAATTGTTGAATAAAACTATTTTTTTGTTTTGAATAACTCAGTTTTGGTTTTTTAGGGCATATTATTAAGAGTTTTTAGAGCATATTTTCAAGCTTTTACTGCATATTTTCAAGTTTTTACTGCATATTTAATGCGCATAAAACACTTTTTTTAGAGCATATTTCTGGTTTCCCTGCTGATCATATTACCAACTTACTTCAATACTAACACCTGTGGTTCAAGGAGTACAGAAAATATTGAAAATCTCTTAACAAAAATTGCAATTCCAATTGCACTCAACAATTTTGGCTCTTATGATAATGTTTCTATCTAAATTAAAACATTAATTTTGTGGGAATACAACATTTTCAATTTAAAAGATTTTGTTTGTCGTGCTTAATTCCCAATTTTTATTCTTGATAAAAACACTGGAGCAAAAAAACAAAATCTTTTAAATTGTAATTTTAAAAATTTTTAAAGTCTTAAATGATTATATGATCCACTATTTATGGTGGTGAAAATAATTTACCAAAATCAAATGGGAAAAGAGTAACAAAATTACCTCAAAACCAGGAACGTCCTTTAAACTTTAAGGATCATCCTCTACAACCTTCAGTACAAAATATTCAAACTGGGTTAATATAAATGGATGCGGCCAGTAGCGGAGGCAACTTATTAAATAACGACAATGGCAATGCTTTTTTATATTGTAACAGATGCAACGATGCAAACAAAAGGAACGTTACCAGCAATAAGACAATCACCGAGGGTGATGTGAAAAATTTACGTGAGCACGGTGGTCTGAGCACCAAGTTTACCAACCGCGCAACCAACACACACACACATGTAGAAATTTGAATATATGTTCCTTTTGCTCTTTTAAGCAGCAAAGGGCTGTTTTTGATCTTGATTCGTCTTTAAGACATGTGTGTCGTTCGCAAAGATACATTTTAAAATAACATGCTGATATCTGCTAAATCTAAATCTGACTTCGATCAATTGCCGATTTGACATAAAGTCAAAAAATCAGTTGCCTCTACGGCAAACAAGAAATCTAAACAAAATAAAAATCATGATTATGCAGAACCCAAGTCGGCTCGCACCACTACAGATGATGCTGCCATAACACAGACAAAAAAGTTTGATGATGTCAAATGAATGAGACTTCCAAAATATGATATGAAAAAAACCTTTTTCTGTCAGAATTGTGTATAACTTTTAAAGATTGCTGCGATGCTGTTAAACTTGTGCACAATGTTACCTTGGAAGTCCAGGGGTCTAATCACCGCATTCGATACTGTCGTATCGAATAAACTATCGACTGTTTTTGCATACGATAGACACTGACGTATCGAATGAAAACTCGAGAAAGGTAGTGTAGAGTTACTCGATATCGAATGCTTTTATTTCAAATTCAATAAATTTCATTCTATATCGAGATTCATGATACCAAAATTAATAATTTTGATAAATTTTGCTCGATATCGTATGCGGTGGTTAGACCCCAGGGTCTACATCTACAAGACATAGAAAAGGCACAATAATGCATGTTTCTTAAATCTGGAAAAGTATTTCCAAAGGAAGGACAATGAAATGAACCATTCAAACTGCGTTGCCTGAGTACTAAGTGTATGCCAAAAAAATTTTGATTTACCATCCACAACAGGGAGAGCCCCACTCTCTTTCTATCTCTCTCTTACTCTGGCTTATTTGCTCTTGCTTTTGGCATACATACCACTAGATTTGTTTGCTCTGATAACACTTAAATTAAGTCTTAATGCTAATGTCGCTTGTCGCACACGTGTCCTTTTGTGGAGGGGGTAGCACTTTCCTCCTTACCAGTCAGATTGTTGGCAGAAGAGCAGGGCCATTTATTATTGTGCAAAATCGGCATTTAATTATTTTGTATTTTGTTGTGATTATAAACCAAAATTTGAAAAAAAAAACTAATAGATGTGTTAAGTGAGCAATATGAGAAGAAAATCTCAGTTAAAAAGCCAGTACTTGTAGTTGAAGGAGGCAGCAGGAAAGTGTGCATGTGCATGTGTGTGTTCGTCTGCCTGTGTGTGTGAAAACTAAAACCCTCTTATACGCCTGCTACCATGTCAGTGCAGACCTAAATCACGTTAAGTTATCTTATCGATCTTATTGTGACATTTTCACACTGCGTAACAGCGTAAATGTAACAGCAATGGGCTTTGAAATTTTAAATTTTTTGCTCAAAAACCAATTTTAAGATTGTTTTAGATAAATGAACGAACGACACCCTTTTTAAAAGTACCAAGACTGGTAAAGAACAAAGGTAGCAAACATGTTTGGTATTTTATTTATTTAAAACAATAGACACAAATTTGACACTCAAATGTTGAGACTGTCAAGTGATGTTGAGGTACGAAACATAACGTTGTGTAGAAGAGCGTAGTCCAAAATAAATGTTTAAAATGCTGTTGTATGTATCCACATGCGGAATCAGATTGATGGAATTAATAAATATACGCATGCATATTTTCCAATATGGTTACGGCTAACAAAACTATTTCTAACTGAACATTTCCAAACAAAGTTCGTTTAGGAACTAAAGGAAATATAAAGAGCTGCTTACAACAATTGCATTAGAACTATGGACAACATTTTTTGCATTTTTTAACGTTAAATTAAACGATATACCTGCCGGTATTGGGATACGAGAAATGTAGAAGAATTAGGAAAGATATTTTAATACGCTCCTGCGTTAAGATCTGCTACTTTTGAGAAACGGTCTGTTCGTTAGAGAGCATTTTAATATTTGTAATTAATTCGGTGTTGATTATAAGGACTCTATTTAAAAAGCGCAAGTAAATCACAATTAATCAAATGAATCAGACAGTGTTAGACATAAAACTAACCAAAGTTCGATACCGGAACAACTAGGACTGGTAGATAAGTCTGTGACTTTTTAATTATAACACAGGATTTTGGATAAATAAGCATTTGATTATTCAACGTAATCTTCTTGAAGCTCCATGCACGTTGTCCAAAGATATCCAATTTTTATTCTTATGAAATGATTTCATTGTTGGAGTCAAATCTCTTTCCGCCGAGCCATTTCTCCAAGCCTGAAAACAAAATAAAGTCATTCGAAGCTTAATCGTTGGAAAAGGGCGGATCAGGGAGCAACTTGTAGCCTAATCCATAGATTTTTGCCGGATTTTTTAAACAACCCCCATACAATTTGTCCAATAACACTGTGCAACTATAAACCAGCCTCAATAATTGCAACGTGAAATGAAACTGGAGTACTGGTTGAGCAAATCTGCCAAAGAGTTTTCAAAAGTTAGCTCGGGTTTTTAAAAATTCGGCCCTTGAAATTTTTGGATTTTTTAAAAGGCGTTTCAAATAACCTAACCTAGTAAAATTGTATGGCAATACTATTCTTAGAATATCTTACCCTCTAACTCTCATTTTAAGGACCCACTTTTGTCCTCATTTCCAATTTTCACTCAAAAGTATACTAAAACCGCACTTTAGAGGATTAAAATGGTCGACGAATATATCCTGCATTAAATTTCGATAGGGTTCTTCTAAGACCAAAAGTTCCGAAGTAAATATTAAGATTTATACAAAAAAAAAAAATCATATGACATTTTTTTTAGAAAAATTAACCCTATATTTCTATTTCATCGGGACTTATTTGTCCTCTTTAAAAAAATACTTAAACATTTTACAATAAATAAGTATGCATAATATTTTCTACGAACATTTAAGAAAAACTTTGATTAATTAATCAAAGCAGTTCATATTAAACAATTAAGAAGAAATCGTGGTCGGTTCTACACGTGAGAGGTACATTTGTTTTGGTTTATATAAAAAAAATTAATTTACCACATTTACAAATTTTATTTTTTTTTTATAAAAATTAACTTGTAAAAATAAAAGAATTCTCAGATTATTTTTATTAAAAGTTTAATAACTAAAACCTAAAATACAATCTTTTTTGTACGGGAGGTACCATGCCCACTTCTCCAATCCCGTCCACATTTTGTAGGATGGTGTGTATTGACTACCTAAATGTGTGTAATTAATTTGGAAACTTTGGCTTTTGCCGTTCCCCAGATATACAGCAAAAAGTAATAAAAATACAACAACCACAAGGGATTTTTGGAAAAAATCAGAGGTAGTCGTGGTTTTTTGCTCATAATTCAGCCATTTTTTACCGATCTGGCTGAATTTCAATTTCAAAATTTTAATAAGAATACCTGACAGATACATACACCAACCAAGCCCCATCATTTCTGGGGGCTTCGAAAAATCCATTTCAACAGACAGACGGACGGACAGACGGGCTACTGGATTTGAACTTCACTTTTCATAAGGACCCAGAATATATATATACTTTATAGGGTGTAGGATCAATATTGTAGAAATTACAAACGGAATGACAAACTTATATATACCCTTTTACCTTCTTTTCCTGTCGCACTGTGTAATCATTTCAATTTTGATGTGATTAAACGCGTTCGAAATGCTTAAACGCGTTCAAAAACCAACCCAAGTGAGAACATAGCATTAGCTTTGGTGTGAGTGATGGTTTTTCCGCAAAAATGTATGCTTAATGAGCACTAGAAATTCACTGTTTTCCATTTCTCTCCAATCCCGCAGTAGTCTGGTTATTAATGGATGTTAAAAACAAACTAAAAGGTCAACTGACAGATGCCTGTTGAGAGAATCGGATACACCTTCGTAGCATCACCACTTTTAATGAGGATTAATTATGTCCCCATCTGTTTTTTTTCCAAGGCGACTGAAATTATTAGGTTTTGGCAAGAAATTCCAATCCGATTAGTCAATCAAACTTTTTTTTAAACAACTCTGTTAAAAACGGACTTCGCACAAAAAGACTTACTTAACAGGCGAGAAATAAGTTAATTAAATTAATTAAAGCGTTAATAAAAGCGACTGAAGTGACATCTATTTTAATAAAGTTATTCTGTATTGATCGAAACAAATGGACGCGAAAGTTTCATCTAGAACTTTCTTTGTTCTGTGTAAAACATCAGCAACCCAAAAATGGTTTGCTTTTTACGGAAATTCGCAGGACTAAGATTTCAGTTTGTAAGTTTTAACAATAAACCATTTCGGTTCTAGATAAATATTTCCGATTTTTTCCAATATTCATGAATTATTTTGAGAGACATTCAAGCCTCAATATAATTTTAAGATTTAGTTCGCTGTTTTTAACTAAGTGGATTTATATATTATTTATTATGTCAAGTCTCTGCTGCGCATTAATTGAAAATATCAGGTCCAGTTACAGGCGCTTCTCCTAATTATGGCGGTGAAGAAAGATTCGCATACAAAACTGGAGACGATTTTAGAATTTACCTTAAATCTTCTTTTTGAAAATTAAATTATGGAATACTGTAATCAATGAACACCGAAGGATATGCAGGGAAACATTAAAAGAATATTCCACAATCTAGTGTTACATCTTCTGGGAAAATTAATGCAGCCAATACCTGAATACGACAGAATATAAAATTGGCATATCTCTTTGAGATTGCGACTGACCAGAGATCTTATCTGGCTGCACGGGAGTAAGTAGCACCCCCGGTGGCATTTTGTTTGAGGCCCCTTCAGGGACCCCTTGGTTTATACCTAAAGTCGCGGAAAGTGAGAACACAGAAGGCCTTCTTCGAGGTCAAATATTTCACCAATTGTGAAAAAGTTCGTCGTGTGTGTGCTTTGTCAAATCTTCATGGAGATTTGAGATAAAGTCTTTAACAACACAAATTATTAAATCAAAAACAGACCCCAATTTACATCGAAAAATCATTTTTAGCGAAAAGGAGGCGCATTTCGGGATAAGTGGGTACGTCAACAAAGAAAAATGTCGAATTTAGGATGATCAATTAAAATTAATCCCTGTTTAGTGTAGTGTTCTGGTCTTTATTACTTTGGGGACACCGTTTTTCGATTAATCGAATAATTTTGAGCGATTAATTGTTGGAATACTTTAAAATGGCTTATTTTCGATTAAGAATAATTCGAATAATTTATGTCGATTAGTCGAAATTTTGTCTTTTCAAAGTAAAAGTTTGTTTCTTTTATGTAAAATAAAACAAGCCGAGACTTTTACCACAATGATTCAGATGATTTTTTTGGGACGAATAAAAACAACATTCAACCACTCCTTAACAAGACCAATAAAACTATTGAAATTTTTAAGAAATCAAAAAGAGATGCAAGTGGCATAATGGAAGACTACCAACTTTTAGAAAAGGCAAGAAAAAGAACAGATAAATTGGATATGTTTTATAACGCTTTACTTTCAATTTCTCCAACATCAAAAATAAGGGAAAGAGTCTTTTCTAAATCGAGTTTCATCAAAATGAAAGAAACAAATCGCTTAAAACATAAACATTTTAACTGTATAATCTTTTTGAGAGATTCTTAACTTGACAATATTAAAATTTTATTTTAATTTAAATTGTTCGATTATTATTCGCTTAAACTTTTGACTCGAGAAATTATTTGCGCGATTAATCGATTAACACAAAACATCGATTAATTGAATACCCTAATGACTGTCAACTAATTTTGGCCTTAATTGTCCAACGATATTTTATTTTAACAGTTCATGTCACATTTGTATATTCTGCACGAGCGATTTGAGAACGTGGTGGTGATGATCAAGATCGGTCGAGTTTACCCTGTTAAACTATTTTTTTGGGGGTTTTTAAAGTCGCAGATCAAAAGGAGTTAAGCACAAACTACAGCGGAGTTCTAAGCCACCGCAACCAAAGCTCTTGGCAAAATTCAGGCTGATCAATGTGCCAGAGATATGGAAAATTCGCAATGTCAAACGCGCGCAAAACAGTGTAGATGCGGCAGAGACCTGCACGATGTTATATTCCATACAAAGTGACAGCAATAGGCCTTTCAGACGAATAAAACACTTCGATGATATCTCACATATGCTTTTTTGTTTGCATTCAAAGATAAAACTACGCCACAAAAAAAAAATTAACATAAAAAATGAGATATTAAATTGGGGCTGTCCCAAGTTACCTCAGAAAACATCTAACCCTGCAAATATTATTGGACCACCTGATCCAATTTCATGAAATGGACTACTCCATGGACGGGTCCGATGTAATGCAAGCATGGACCATGTTATTGTTAAAAAGTGTTTGTAGTGAGACGACATGTCTTCGTTTTTTAACGACATGTTTTCGTTTCTAAACGAAGTTAAAACTAATCCTCTTGTGTACACAATGGAGTAGTTTTAAAACTACATCTTTGTAGTCCAAATATGGGTTATATGGTCCTGCCCTAGGACATCGTAATGTTAAATAGACCATGTTTTTTCCATACGTTTGGGTTACTTTTGGACTAGTCCCAGTACCTTGTGGGCTACTCTTTACACGCGTGTTTGGACTGGTCCTATTACTTGCAGGGAATTTTTGAGGTTATGCAAAAAAAATTAAAACTTGTTAACCAGCGTCATAAGCACTGAATACTTAATCTATTCGTTTATTTATTTAGTGATCTGCATTTTGAGTTCCTTCCTCCTGATTAAGGGAAGGACCAAATTTTTTGTTGTTTCTAAACAAACTTCAATATTCTTTAAGTAGTAAATGTTTACAGAGTCAATGAGTTTGTAGTTGTAAACGTATCTTTATTCGTTGTTGTTGGTTTTAACAATCCCCTATTTACAAATACTTTTAGATACATCCACACATTAATTGTTTAAAGCAACAATGAATGTGTATGTACCTTTTTTTATTGTCTTTTGATGTTGTTGTTGTTGTTGTCGTGATGTGTTGATATTTATCTTCTGCTTTTCTATTGTAATTTGAAACACATTCGGTAGTGAGTACACACGAGTGGATAGAACCAGCAGCGGTAAATGCTGTGGTTGTGCTGATGTTTTTCATTACATTTACAATTTATTTGTTTGCTTGGTTGGTAGTCATTTACAGTCAGAGTCAGCCAGTTTGTCGGTCTCATGGCGTGGGTTTAATTAGATTTCACTCATCATCGATCACTTTTCATTTGATGGCTGTTTGCTTCAAGTGCTCATTTAGTAATGATTAAATGAGATTTAGTGGTGATGATGATTATGTCTGTCCTTCCATCTTTCCTTCTGTCTTTGTATTTAAAGCCTGGGTAAAATAACTTTTTATTTACTTACTACTGCATGCATCAAATATCTGCAGTGGAGTGTTTATAAATATTTATATTTGTTTATTCTTTTTTTTGATAGATAAAAGTATGTATGTATGTATGTATATCTTAATTTTTGTAATTTTTGTTTCTGTGGTTAAACATGTCATTAAGTTAATTAGTTCTTAATACTTTTATTAATTAAATGTGTTGTTATTAAAATAAATAAAATATTTAATAACTTAATGGCATTCACACGTATTATAGCACAGAGCAAAACGATAAAAACTAACCATATACGAACAATAAATAACCATAAAGGACCAAAAAAAAGACCCGTATCTCCCAGTTTTGCCCAAAGTCATGCACTTTTTTTATGGGTCCTTAAAGATTTAGGGCCTCGGTGTCATTTTTGCAAAAAAGTGATCATTTTATTAGGCTCATATCATGCAAACCGTTCAGAATTTTGATTAAACTTCTAAGGCAAAGTTGTAGCTCTTGCCATAAAGAACAAAATAAAGCAAAAAAACTTCATCTTCAAGATCAAAATCGCAAAAACCTTTAAAAAATTTGTTTTTTTTTACCTTTTACCCCTGTTCCATTACATTACAAATGTACCTAAGATCTCAGTTAACAACTTTCTAGAGCATATACACTTCCTAGGAATGTTTCTTAACACCGTTTTGGTAGACGCAATAGTGAAAAATTTCCCGAAAATTCGATTTTTTTTACCTTTTCCCCTGTTCAGGTCCATAGGTAGCAAAGCGTTCAAAATTCAAGGGAACAACTTTGTCTCAAAGGGTTAATCAAAATTCCGAACGGTTTGCAAGATATGAGCCTGAGAAAATGATCACTTTTTTTCAAAAAATTACACCGAGGCCCCAAATCTTTAAGGGCCCATAACAAGTGCATGACTTTGGGCAAAACTTGGAGACACTGGTCTTTTTTTTTGGTCCTTTATGGTTATTTTTTGTCCGTATATGGTTATTTTTCCATGGCTTAAAAAATTACACACAGTGTAATATTTGGTAAGCAATAACTATATGATCGATATAGAAAAAGTTATCCTGTTTTGACTATAGAAAAAACAACGCATTCAAATATAAAAAGATTCGAATTTTCCCGGGAAAATTATCTAATTTCGTTTTCAATTATTTAATACAAATTTTTGTTCGATAAATGGCTTAAAGAGAATTTAGCATACAAATTTCGATCATTTACAAGGCACAGTGGGTTAAAAAACAAAGTTTAAAAGTTAAAACGGAATATTTTACAGGAAAAGAATTGTTTAAATAAAATTTAAGATTAAACCGTTTATTCTAGATGAATAGCTAAGTGCAGAGTGGGAACTCCTTCAAAACATTCATTTAAAGATAATCAATTAAAGCAGTGTAGCAAGTTTTAAGTTCTGATCTCGTAGAGGGCCAAGCGAAAATAATTTAAAGTTGTCTAAGGAAAGACTTTTTACACTTATTTCTTAGGAACACTCAAATATGGTACATGAAGTAAACCCCTTTCTGCACTTAGTAGCATTAAAACTCAAAGAACATGTTTAATAAATACAAGATTCGCTTATTACATTAGCGAAATAGTATTTTTGTTATTCAAAAGCATTTTAATAATTATCTTCTTCTTCTTTATTTGCATATTTGTCGAATGTTAGCGACCATACAAATACAAAATTAACATTTCAAAAAATAAATGATTATTAAAATCATAAAATATTGTGTTATTGATTATAATTTTCTTAAATATTAAGTTATTCATAAGAATCATCCCCTACTGCTTCTATCATAGGCCATTTAAGCAATTGTGTTCATCGGATAAATTGTATAACTTTTATCATATCTTTGATTTTCTTTTCGTTAGAAGCTAATTTAACTGTATAAAAAGCAATTGCAATTAAAATTGGTTTACTAATAACGAAAACTGTGTGGATACCAGGGTATGAGGTTGTTAAGCTGAGGTCTAAAATCCGGTTATTAACATGACGGTTTAAGTGACGTTAAAAGTAGGGAAGAATCTCTATTCGTGGGGATTTCTTCTACAAAAAATGGCCGTAGAGAAAAAAGAACAGATTTTTTAAAATCATTAAACTTTTCAAACATGTGGCAGTACTATTTGGCAACCTTTTTCGATTTGTGACAGCATACTTATTTAATTGTTGATACGGCAACATTAAAAATTGTTAAATTTTTGATTTTATAGCAAAATTGTGAAACTCTCTTGGGGTGTGCATTCATTTTGTATTGTCATAATATTCCAATATTTTACAATGGTTTTAAAATATTGTTGTTGCTTTGTAAACAAAAAGTGTCTTAAATTAATAAAACTTTGCTTGCTATGTTAATTGTGCTGTCGTAATTAATCAGAAGAGACTTGCGCTGAGCGGCTAAGCAGACCGCCTATGTTTTTATTGCCGTCGCCGTTGATGGTATAGTTTTATCCGGTATAACCTGCGGCTACCAATTTTTGTGGCGTCAAATTAGATCGGCTTAGGACACTGATGTTTGGTAAACAAACAAAATAAAATTTATTTGTGGCTCGTGTCTGAAAAATGGAAAATAGTCAGGAAAAATCGAATGTAACTTATTAATTCATGAATTAGAATTAAAAAATATTTTGATTTTATGAAAATATAAATTTTTTTAATATTTGTTGTAAATCAGCTGATTTAAATTCAAAATAGTACACTAATATATGAAAGGTCGTTCACAACAGTCGTATTTTTGCATTTTATTATTCGAAATAATTCGAAGAATGCCTCATAAAGGCTGGTTAAATTTTAAGGGCCGATGTTGATGTTGAATAAAACACAAATTATTTATTGTCATTTCTTTTTATTATTGGTATGATTCAATTGTGTATGGAATAAAATTTCGGCCAAATGGCCGGCACGACCCCAGCGGCACACCTTCATCCGATGGTCCAAATTTTCGATGACGCTGAGGCATAATTGAGGTTCTATGCCTTTAATGTACCGAATTATCTCATCCTTAAGCTCTTAAATTGTTGCTGGCTTATCGACATACACCTTTTCTTTCAAATAACCCCAAAGAAAGAAGTCCAACGGTGTCTAATCAAATGATCTTGGCGGCCAATTGACATCGCCACCACGTGAGATAACATGGCCATTGAATTTGTCGCGCAAAAGAGCCATTGTTTCGTTAGCTGTGTGGCAAGTGGCACTGTCCTGGTTGGAACCACATATCGTCCACATCCACATCTTCCAATTCGTGCCATTAAATGTTCATTATCATCTCACGATAGTGAAACCCATTCACAGTAACTGCCTGACCGACCTCATTTTGGAAAAACTACATCGGACGTATTTTTGCCGCCAGCGCATTAACCGCTCCAAACAGTTATTCTTTGTGTGTGCATTGGATTTTCGACAATCCCTCTTGGATTATCATTCGCTCAAATGCGGCGATTCTGCTTATTTACGAATCCATTGAGGTGAATATGTGCCTCATCACTGAAGATGATTTTCTTCGAAAATTGCTCATCCACTGTTGGCATTTCTTGCCACCATTCTGACCATAGACGACGTTTGGAATGGTCAAGAGGCTTTAGATCTTGCGTCAATTGCACCTTGTAAGCGTGTAAATGCAAGTATTTATGCTTAATGTTCATCAATGACGAGCAATTGTTGGGCACGACAACGAGTTGAGGTGTACGGCTCTTCAGTCACACTATCACGGACAGCAGCAATATTTTCTGCAGTACGAACTGTAAGAGCAGGCACTGGTGTTTTCACATCTCCTACAGAACCGGTTTGCTGAAAAATTTGGACGATTTTGCCGATTGCACACACTTTTGGACGATAAAATTTACCGAAAATATCACGAGGTGCACGATGTGCATTTTGATTTGAGTGCCCATTTTCATCATAAGCCTGAACAACTTTAACGCGTTAGTCCCAATTCACATTATACGATTTTTGTCGTTGCGATTATTGTCGTTTCCTCTTTGAAGTCGGTCTGATGTTTACATTGTACGATTTTTGTCGTTACGACTTTTTCTGTGCAACCGAACTTCAATACATTTTTCGTCAAATGAGAGAACATTGAGAGAACGAATGAGCGAACAAAACGAATCGAAGAGTACACTCGCTTGTGTACCCCTTATAATGCCTCTCACCCCTCTTGCCAATAAAGTAAGAATCGCAACGACAAAAATCGTATAATGTGAATGGGCACTAACTTGATTATGTATCTTTCCATGGTTCAAATTAGGAAATGTCAAATGAAATGCAGAAAAAAAAATTTGACGTTTAGGTGTGGTTCACATTCAATATCGGTCCTTAAAATCTAGTCTCGGCTTTTTCTTATAAAAGATAAGAAACAAATTCCACACTCGCGTCTCTGAGAAAGGAGTAGAGAAGGGGTAATATCTTTGTAAATTTTTTTTTTTATAAGCAAAATCAAAATAATTATATTTTTTTTATCCCGTTACCGTTCTTATGTACCCGCTGAAGAAGCGAGAGCGGAGTACTACTCCGCAATGACAACGTGAGTAAAAAATATATGAATATAGAATGGAACGAGCAGGCCTTGTTTATCCAAAAGAAGGAGTACAGAGGACATCTAGAAGGCAGCCGTACTTCTTCTTTTCCTCTGGGAACTATTTTACTTACACAACCAGAGAGTTAGGTTTTCGCTCTTTCTTCTCTAGTCGTTTTCTATGGCTCTGATAAACATGTTCATGTACTTGACTACTCATGTTATTAAAAGAATTGAATCATACAGAAGAGTAATAAATGTAAGTATGTACATAGTCGTGTTTTACCAGTACATTAAATTTTCATATGTCTTGAGATTTTCCCATACGAAGGTGAAATGGTGAGTGAAAAAACCTTTATATTTTGCCAGCATTTCGATTACAGTTTATTGAAATGTAAATTTTGTGCTGATTTCGTGTATTTTAAGCAGTCAATTTGACGCCTTTTTTCTTTAAAAGAAAACAAAAAAAAAATACATTATTTTATAGGGTAAAAGTTTACATATCCTGTATTTATATTAGGGGCACGCCTTTTTTACGAAACTATACCGATGCAGAAAAAGAAATATCGGCGATACCTGTGCACATATTGAATTTGAATTCAAGTCAAAATTAGCAAAACTTAAGTGGAGTAATTTTTTATTTATTATACAAGATATAATTAATATTTTAAATTAATATTAATAAGGTTTAAAAACAACTAATGAATTATGAATTCATGGTAAAATTCACAAAAAAAAACAATTTTTTTTATACAAAGAAAGAGTAAAAATGGGTATGAACACGGTGAATCATTTTTCATCAAGCGCTTTTGTAGTGTTAGTGAAAATGAGTTTGTATGTGTGACACCGACGATGCTGGATGGAAAATCAAAAAATTTAGATATGGCAGCAAATATTACGTCCAGCACACGTACACGGGTGAATTCGCCATGACGTCAAGCATTTTGACAGTGTACAGACCCGTTAAGGGGTCACTAATTCTAACATAGAGCTTGTGGAGAAATGCTTGGCCGTGTACAGACTCCTTTAGGATATGAATGATAAATCAGTGTTCGAAAATAAACCGAATATTAAATAACAAACGGTACACAAACCCAGAAACGATATCTTTTTTTTTAGTGTTCGTGTATTGGTACACAATTCTTAATACCGTTTACAACTATTTTCAACGAAAGAAACAAACATTTTGTAGTGCGGTATAATTGTAGTGGTACACATACATTATATTTTAATGTTTTGTAGTGTTTTTTTCACATTGATGAACAAATGAGCAAATTTTAGCAACGCTTCTCACTAGTATTGTTGATGTTGCTTCGTCATATGCACGCCCACAGCACGAATAG
This sequence comes from Pollenia labialis, assembly GCA_949318255.1. Lineage (NCBI taxonomy): Eukaryota > Metazoa > Arthropoda > Insecta > Diptera > Polleniidae > Pollenia > Pollenia labialis. Next base: position 23,099,752 of record OX439142.1, on the reverse strand, counting down.
TCTGTGTGTGTATTGTGTACATGTTTTATATCTTTAATATTTTTTGTTGGCTTTTTGTTTTTTCTTTAAAAACACATACGAATTTTGTTGTGGTTAAAAGTTTTTTGTTGTCATTTCCAGCCAAAAGGGCGCTGGACGTCACTGAAACAAACGAACATTAATGTGCTGAACCGAACACAATGAAGATTGTGGAATTTTTACTGAAAACAGTTTTAGTTCTGTACTCTTATTGCGTACAAAGATCACAAACAGAGAAAAGTTTTTCAAGGCATTTACTATACAAACACTTTAAGCATTTGTCTTTTCCATATTTCTACCAAACGGAACACTAATGTACATTATATGTATCATGTACGTTAACAACACTGTTATAAATATTTCAATTGGTATTCTACAGTTTTTGTTTAAAAAAACAAAATATTATAGACTTTTTAGGATCGTTTGATCCAGTCCTGAGGTGGAAAATAGTTTCACAACTGCGACAGAACTCCTTTTAAAACTTAAGTTTTTGTGGGTATAACATGTCATTGCGCCAGTAAACAAGCGGATCTGCGTCCCTAGAAATTTAAAGAGATCTAAGGCATATTCTGTAGCTGAACCAGAGCTTCTTCTCGGATTCTCTAACATTTTACTACTACAGTACAAAGCAAAACGGTTAAAGCTAGAGAGCCACACCACTCGTTTTATGGGTTGTTGTGCTTGATCAACTTTTGCTAGGACTCATACGACGCATCCAAAAGTAGAAAGTAATCCTACTTCCTGCGTTAGATACGTTTTGTCTTTCTAACTTTTCATATAACAATTTCATATGCTGTTTTGATTTTATGGTCTGATTTTTAACTATTTTTCTATGAGTTGTTATGCAAAAATAATTATTATAAATTAAATTTTATGGTCAATTACGTCTTAAAAATTTGTAAAGGTATTGTAAAGTATCGCCTAATACCGATATTTCGGACATCTGTAGTATCCCCGATGTTGCCATCTGTAGTATCGCCGATATACCGGTATCGGTTACGTCCCTAATTTATATACGTATGAACGCACTTTGTTGGATGTTTTTATTCATTGTTTTGATGTAAGTATTCTCTAAGGTGTTATTTTGTTGCTTCCAATACGTATTTTATATTCGATTTCTTTTTATTTATTTTTTATTAAAGAAATGAACACGTAAGACGGATTGAGAAGGCAGAAAATAGTGAAATAAAAGGGTAAACATTTTTTTTGTTTGGAAAGGAATTCACAATTATGATTAGAATTTGATTTTTTTTCTTTGTGTGTGTGTGTGTGTGTGTAAGAAGTAGGTATGGATGTATAAATTATTTTAATATTTCTTTGGAAAAGGGTTTAACTGCTTATGTGAGCATTCTAAATATCCTGAATATTTAATAAGTTGCAAATCAGTTTAAGTTTGTCCAGCTGCTTTAACGCTTACCGGCGCATTTAGGTATCTCTGTATCTAAAACGGATCCTTATTTTTTGTACATTTAGGGCTAAAAAATCACTGATGGTTTAAACGTTGGTTTAGTTGAACTAAACTTGAATTTATATGTAGTTTAAACTCAACAACTATAAATCAGTGTCCCATGTATTATATGTTGTTAAAAAAATAACATGTGGCAGCACTACGATAAATCTTAGCAAATTCATATGGTCTGCATTGGTAGTTTAAACGCTCAATTTTATGCGTTTAAAAATGGTTTATCTCTTTGGTGATTTATAGATTTGTTGGTTTAAACACATTTTAAACCAAACAGAGAGTTTAACTCGCTCTGATTTTTTAGCCCTTAGTATAAATCTTAATCGTCAGTTTATGTATCCAGATGTTATTCTATTAGTAAGTTGTTTTTTAAAAATACTTTATTTTTTTAATTGACAAATAATCAAATAACAAAAATATAATCCAAATAAAACAAGTCAGATAAATAAATTTAACATTTGGTACTTTTAAGAACCCTCAATTTGAAGGGCCTTACAAATTATTACCTCAAAATTTATAATAAAAATATATTTTAAAGCCTCAATGCCATGATTCTCTTTTCTTCCCTTTGGTTTCATTAGTAAAAAAAAAGTAAAACCACCTCGATAGTTGTTCTTTTCCAGTTGGTTCTTATTTTGTTTTCCGTTTCTCTTTAAAAAGTGTTTTTCTTTTAGTACGAAGAGGTAACGCCCAGTGTAGGACTTTAAGTTGTTGTGAATTTTCTTCAGCTTTAATATACACAGTGATACCGCTAGCCCATAAACCGCACGAAACAGTCACTCTTTGTGGGTGCATTGGTTCTCCGACAATCACTCTTGGATTATCATTCGCCCAAATGTGGCAATTCTGCTTATTGACGAATCCGCTAAGGTGAAAATCACTGAAGATGAAGTGCACGATATGCATTTTGATTTGAACGCCCATTTTTATAATAAGACTGAAGAACTTTAACGCGTTGCTCGATTATGTGTATCTTTCCATGGTTCAAATTGACTTAGTCTGAAATTGAGAAATGTCGAATGAAATGCAGAAAAAAACTTGGCGTTTAGGTGTGGTTTGTCAGTCAATTTTGTTTGTTTTTGTCAAACCAGTACTCATCAGATATGGACCTCAGGAGTACTTTCTGTTTTATTTGTTCTACTGTTAATCATCTTTTATCCCGCACTGTTTAATTTACAGCCGAAGCATTCCTTTGGACGATACTAAAGGCTCAACCAGAATGTTCATAACGTGGCTTAAGCAACTGAGCGAATACCTGCAAACTATATGTGTCAAACCAGTTTGAACTTAAGAAATCTTTTCGTTAAGTTTTATGAAACTGTAATTTGCTTAAGCAAAGTGTGAAACTGATCGCACATTCCGTACGTAATCAAATGGTTTTTTATTTTGTTTTTTAAATGGATTTTAGAGACTTTTAGTTTATTTTTGATAGTTGCTTAAGTGTGTTTATGTACATTCTGGTTGGGCCTTGAAAGAACAGCCGTGAAATGTCGAAAATTTACACAAAACTTTACAGGATATGATTTTATTTTTAAAAGTTTTGTAAGCGCTTAAATGTTGAATTTGCTTATAAAGAGTTTTTAAAAATTTCGAATTCGATAGTCGTCATTAAATATCGATATATCAATGTATGGGCATATATTTTTTGCAGTTGAATATGCGTAACATTTATGTCCCTCGAATATTTCGTTGAGCTTATCTAAGGCAGAGTCAGCTAAAGATGACTTTGCTTTTTTGCGTTTCTAAATCAAATTTTTTGGAGATAATTCTCTCCCCAGGGCTTTCTAGGATCTGCCTAAGTGTATGTCATTGTCTTTCAGGAATATTCTCATTGCGGAAGTTTTGCTTTTCCGTTGAAAAGATACTCTCGGCGATCACTTGGTTGTTGTGGTTTACTACCGAAAGGCGATAGAGCTCGGCCTGAGGGAGGATTATCCCTAGGTGCTGCTGCTAATCGACAGACACTGCATTCAGCAGAAGAGTTTCGATAGCTCCAGCCTCTAAGCAAGTGGTACGTGTATGGTACGTGTGTGTTGGTTGCGTCCACACATGGGGGCGTTGGCAAATGCATTGGCTTCTATCAAGCCTAAGAACACCGTGGGTTAAGGGCAACATTGCAGGGTTTTGCTGAGCGTCAGTTTTGTCTTATCTTCAAGCATAGAAGAAGCAAAGAATACCATAACCGCTGCCTAAAAAGGATTTCAATCCATTGGGACTCTGTTTGGTCAAAGGACAGTTGCTAGAATTCAGGTAGACAAGAGTGTTCGCATTATCACACATATTGATGTTGATTCCCTTCGATGATTTGACTGGCTTCCCGTTAGTGTTTTTATCTTTGATATTTTCGATTTTCTAATTTTGTTTAGTAAAGAGTGTTACTAGACTTAACATAAAGTATTCGTGTAAGAAATAGGGTCAATTATTGACGGTATAAACTTTAAATCATTGTTTTTTTGTCCGAAAATGTTTTAATATTTTCTAGGGGTACAGGAACTCTTATTGACGTTATTGGCTTTAAAGCAGGACAATGTGTGGCAAGTGTTTTGTGTGTCAAGGGCCCTGAACTTAAATTTGTTTTTTATTTTGTTATTTTATTTTTATTATTTTCTGTTTATCGTATTCTTTTGTTTTGTTTCGGTTTTTATTATAGTGTTTGTTGTTTTGTTGTTGTTCTTTTATGCTGTTTTTGTCAATTTTACAATAAAATTATGCTGACATTTGCAATATTTAATTTTATAACCCTTTTTTGTGATGTGGTGTGGTGGGTGGGGGGAGAGGGTGAGGGTTTACATCGTATTTTTATTTTGATTTTTATAACAAACAAAATTTACACGTATTTACCTCTAAATACTTGTAATCATTTGGTTTATACGTTTTGTTTTGTTGTTTGTTTGTTTGTTTTATTTTATGACATTTTTTTGGGGTCTCTTTAGGATTCAATCGTTTTAGATTCTTTAAATTTGCATAAAAGAATTACAAAAGTTGTAAACTTTATTAGGTTCTAAAATATTTTCGATATTACAAAAACACTTGTTTTTTTATTTTAAATCTAAATACAAAATTTATTTATTATCTTGTTTGAAGTCTTAACCGTTTATCTGTTTTGAGGTTGGGGTTAATTTTGAATGTCAATGAAAATCAAATTTATTTGAATTTACATATTTTATTTTTTTTAATAATCGTTAAATGAGTGTAAATATTATTGTGTGTAAAAAGCCTTTTTTAAGGCATCGTAAAAGGTTGCAAAGGGAATTGATCATAGACTTTTACTTGTGTAAAATTTAGGTGCTGGAATTTGTTTAGTTGGCGACATTTTGTATCAGTGTCAGCAATTTTAATACTGAAAATAAATAAGATTTTAGAGTACAACAAATTTCAACAGTTTAATATACAAAAAGCCTGAGTGCTGTATTCGGCTTTGCTGAATCTTATGAAATTTTCATCGAAATAGCTAACATTTTTTATAGTTTTTAATTTTTAACAAGTTCTTGGAGGGTTATGTACGTATAAAATGATGGCCACCCTAAATTGAAGAAAAATGTTTTGTAAAAATATTTACCAAAAATAGGTACGATTTTTACCCCTTAAACGTTCGCATTTCGTAGTTTGTATTTTTTTTAGCTAAGTTACGAATTTGCTATAATCTTTATTTCTATGTTAATTGGGTAACAAAGAAGTTCCAAAATAAAGGTCTTATCCGTTTACTCACCGAAAGGGCTGAATTTCAAAAAAGTACCAGACAACTGACCGCTTATTTTTCTAATCGGCACGATAAGTTTTGAATTTTTTGATACCCTTCACCGAAGGTAAAAGGGTATATAAAACCTTGTCATTCCGTTTGTAACTTCTACAATACTGATCCTTCACCCTTTAAAGTACATATATTCTGGGTCCGTATCAAAAGCGAAGTTCTAATCCAGTTTTCCGCCTGTCCGTCCGTCTGTCTGTTGAAATGGGGTTTCCGAAGCCCCCAGAAATGATGGGGGCTTGGTTAGTGTATGTATCTGTCAGGTATTCTTATTATAATTTTACTATTGAAATTCAGCCATATCGGTCCAAAAATAGCTGAGATATGAGCAAAAAACCACGACTACCTCTAATTTTTTCCAAAAATCCCTTGTTGTTGTTGTAATTTTATTAGTTTTTTCTGTATATCTAACGGCAAGAGCCAAATTTCCCAAATTAGATACACACATTTAGGTTATCAATACACAGCATCCCCCAAAATGTGGGCGGGATTGGAGAAGTGCGCGTGGTATCTCCCGTACAAAATATATCAAAAAATTGTATAAAAACCTACATTTTAGGACTGTCATATGACTTATGGATACGACATATATATTAAAATATCGGCAATTTTTAGTAGAACATATTTTCGAAAAAACTCGGAAAAATCGGTTCAGAAACAAAAATGTTATTTCCAAAATTAAAATTTTTTTTTAAATACCCACTTTCGGGAACCATAGATCTTCCCGAGCTCAAGCTTTATAACTCAAGTATTTGGTAAATTTCTTCTTAAGCACGTCGGTATATAAATCTGTCAAATCGGTTAAAAAAATGGCTGTGTTATAACCGAAATACTGATGCTCCTTGTATTTTGTTAGTAAAGTACCTTAAAATGTAAACTCAAATCATGTTTATTTTTATACCCTTCACCGAACGTGTGAGGTTCTATACATAGAAGTTGATCATGTCCGTCTGTCTGTTGAAATGGGGTTTTCGAAGACGTGGTCTTGGTTGTTATATAATTCTACTACAACGGCTCCGTTACGATCGTCTGCCTTTAATTTTTTTCATAAAATTCCATGTAGCTGTTGTTTTTTTAAACCACAAAAAGTAACGATTTATATGACTTTTGCGTTTTGTTACACATAACAAATACATACATGTACAGCGAAGTTCTTAACGGTGTCCGTCTATTTTCCTGTACATATGAAAGGAGAAAAAGTTTCCAAATTAGGTACAAGCATCTTGGTTATAAAACACAACATCTGACATAATGTGGCCGGTATTGGATAAGTGGGTGTGGCACAGCCGAATATAGCACTCTTAATTGTTATATTACATTTTGTTTTATTTTTACACTGATGGTTGAAAATCAGTCCACATTTCATTCCGCATACGTAAATAAATTCTGACTAAAGAATAATACCATAACATATAACAATTTTTGGTTATTTCTACACTCACAATATTATTACAGTAACGGACTGTAGTTTATTTAAGAAATATTCCGTTCAGTCATTTTTAAATAAATAAACATTTAAAATTCCAAGCAAATTTATTTTTAACTGATTCTAACAGTTATTCAAAAAACTAAGTGCATATTTATACGGATTTTCAGTTGCATTTAATATTGTCCGTTGATTGAGTTAAATTCTTCTTTATGTTAAAGTAAATAAAAATGTAATTTAAAGCAACGAAAAGTTCATTTAATTTTTACTGTCGAAAATTCAACACCATATTCCGTAAAATCAAATAAATATTCAGTTATTTTGTAAAATTTTACTGTCAAAAATTCAACACCATATTCAGTAAAAACGATTAAATATTCAGTTATTTATTAAAATTTTACTGTCAATTTTTTACTGTCAAATTGACCCCACATTCAGTAAAAACAATTAAATATTCAGTTATTTTATATAATTTTACTACCAAAAATTAATTTTTACTTATCTATAAAAAATGAATTGCTTGTTTTGTGTAAGCAATTCCCATTTTCTATTTGTTAAAATAATTTAGTTAAATACATCAAATTTTAAAAGTAAAATAATTGCGAAGCCATATCGGTCATGCTGCTGGTGTCTTATAATTGAGAATTCTTCTGTAAACAACGTGGTTTGTACAACAAAAGTAAAACAAACGTGGGTAAGTAAATAAAAATATTCTCCCTCTCTCGCTTATAAGAAAAACAAGCGGACAGGTGTCAGTCTGGTATTTTTTAGAAATTCGGCTCTTTTGTGGAGTAAACGAAAATTTAATAAAATAACTGAATATTAAATTGTTTTTACTGAATATGGGGTCAATTTGACAGTAAAAAATTGACAGTAAAATTTTAATAAATAACTGAATATTTAATCGTTATTACTGAATATGATGTTGAATTTTTGACAGTAAAATTTTACAAAATAACTGAATATTTATTTGATTTTACGGAATATGGTGTTGAATTTTTGACAGTAAAAATTAAATGAACTTTTTGTTCAAAATAAATGAAAAATAGGTAGACCGGTTTTTAATTGAACTTTCATTTATTTTATATTACAATTTCAGTTAATTTTACGTACAGAATATTGTGAGTGTATAATTCCTAGCTATATTTTCTATGTCTGCTTTGAAAAAACATATATATTACGATAAATTTCAAAACAGCGTTTACAGTGAATTTCAGAAGGCTGCTGAATATGGGGTCAAAGGTAAATTATGGACGGTATATTACAAAATGCATAACATTTTTCTAGCCATATGAAACTCAGTTGGAAGAAATTTTACCACAATAAATATATCTGCTACGGTTTTAGACGTATTTAATTAATTAACCAGAGTGGGCTTTATATGGGGCTTATAGTAAATTATGGACCGATAGCCACAAAATTTATTAGTGTTATATTTAGTCCTACAAAACTGTGAAGTATTTAATTTTATTCTGATAGCATTATTTATTTGAAAGTGAGCGTGTTTTCAACAGATGGACAGACGGACATGCCTTAAATCGATTATTCAAGGAGCCAGAATATATACTTATACTTTATGGGGTCAAAGATGAATAATAAAAAAGTTTCACACGGAATGACTAACTTAGTATACTTTCTTCACAACTAATTGTGGTGGAGGGTATAACCAATTTTGTCCGGACAAAAATATTGTTCCGAACGCATGGGTGAATCCAGCTTAAGTCAACAAAACCCTCCGAATTAGTTATTGGTGGCTATTCCAAAATACGCATCGAAGAAGTGAACATTTACATGAAAACAAAAACAAAACAAAACTAAATTGACAAAAATTGTTTTTGTTTATCATACAAAATTTACAGTTTTTAAAAGAGAAAGAAACGCGTTATAACCCTCGCGTTAATTTAATTTTAGATGTGTATAGTTAACACAAACAATTTTCATAAATTTTGTTTTTGTTTTCATGTAAATGTTCACTTCTTCGACGCGTATTTTGGAATAGCCACCACTGTTTCACCAATATATCCGTAGTTGGAATACACAAATGCTAAATGACTTCTGATGTTATTTAAATATAATATTTTCACACGCTCTTCAGTACTGAAATTCTGTAATTTTTTAACGACAAAAAATTGTCGTTAAGTAGTCAAAATTCGTTAGCTAACGATAATTGTCGTTAAGAGCTATTCTGTAATGAAATTTTAAGAATTTTTATCGGCAAACAATGTTGGTAGCTTACGACAAAAAAAAGGTCTTGTTAAATAATAACGATAATAAATGTACTCTTAACAGATTAAAAATATATAGTAAATAAGCCAATTCTTAACTCAAAAAGTATTTGGACGATCATGCTTCCGCCAAAAAGACTATGTTATGAGGTTAAGATTCACATTAAAGTTTTTTGTGCCAAATATTATCTTAATCACCCCTATCGTGAATAACAAGTGGAATTTTTGTTCCCATGAAATTTTCATTCCCCTCGAAGGGAAAAAAACAATCATGAATCTCATGTGAAAAATTGTTCACGCTATCAGTTCCAGTGAATGTAACAAAAAAGAAGAAAGATTAGGAAATATTAAAAATCAATGAAATGTATGTTCATAACTATTTACGTATATATTTTAAAGAAAAGTGAACATAATAAAGCTAAATGATTAGTATTGGAGGGATAGGTTGATTGCAACGTTAGTTTTTTGCATTTTTAAAATTTTATGTAGTAAAATATTTCCCAAAATTCTGCCACCACGTCTTTCAAAAGCTTTACAAATCCGCCGGCAATCAACCTCTTGTTTTGCATTTTGTTGACCAAAATATCGGTTGGTGCCTTATTAACGGAAATAAACCTGAATATTCGATTTATAGGAGAAACTACTTACATACATTTTCTGTTCCCTAGCAAAAATAAAGTGAGAAAATCTAAGGGAAATGTGAACAAATTACGAGGGAAAAAACTTTTCACGATAAGGGGAATTTTTCCACGTGAACATTTTTTCACGTTATTATTCTCTTTTGAATGACCTTTTATTCATGGGAGTTTTTCATGATCGCAAATATGTGAAAAGGGGAAAAATTACGAGGGAAAAATTATTCACGATAGGGGTGAATATTTTTAGACCTAATTAAGCCCAAATGTCTATAAAACAAGATGGTTAATGGGCACAGAACCCTATTACGGAAAGAAGTTTGCTTGTGGGCTATGAAAATGAACAGGAAACGCATACATATGTGTGTGCCATATTTGATGAAATTATTTCCAAAATTGCGGCCTGTAACAGCCAGCCTAGTTAGAAAGATTCTGAAATATATTCTGAGTCAATCGGTACTTTTTTTATAAAACATATGGAAAATTATAAAAAATAACTCAAAAATTTAAAATATGCAAAAACATGCATTCAAAACTAAGACAATTCCCGTATTCTTTTAATTAAAATTATTTAGTTAAATAGTAGATCAAGTTTTCAAAATATAATGATGACGAACACCTTATCGGGCGATTCTGCTGATTGATCTGTTAACAAAGGCGACTACAAAATAAGTAAAACATGTGTTACAGGGGTAAGTGTTTTGAATTATTCTTAAATAAGTGCATATGTTGTCTCTGAAGCTTCTTCGCACTCGAACCAATTTGATTCTACATGAAATTCACGTTGTTTCAACTTGAAATAACTTTCATTCAACGTGATTCGGATTGTTATTTCAATATAAATGACATTTTGCTCTAACTTTACTGCAATGTTAAATTAACATGAATTATAGTTATTTTAAAAGCAAAAAATGTTGTTCGCAATTTATTGTAAAATCAGATTGAATAAAAATGAAAAAGTATGAAGCAAAATTACCACCGAAAAATGTTAAATCAACCTTGTTTTCTAAGTTTTTAACTTGATTTTTTATCTGTGTGCGTTTAAACTTTATCCACATCTCCGAAACATATTTATTTAAATTTGTCAGGGCAGTCAAGAATGAAAAATTATCAATAAATTTTAATTGATTTCATGTTGTAAAATTCCCCAGTAAAAACTTCGCCTACAAAATAATGTGTTAAGTAATCAGAAAAACTTAAAAGCATTACTTACAATTCTACTGAAAGAACCAATAAATTTTACAAGGGATTAACGCATTCAAAATAAAGTCATTATTTTTTTACAAGCATTCATCCAGAAATAAGTAGTTATAGAAGTTGTTGTAGAAGCAGTTAAAGATGAAAGCTACTAAATAATGTGTGAGAGAAGCTATTCATTTTGAAAAAGTAAGCGAAGTTTTTACTGGGTCCTTTCTTGATAAGAATAATTTAATGAAAATTAAATTTGATCAACTTGAGCCTTATTAAAATATCAAAATTTGGATTAAAAACCATAAATAGTTCAACAAAATAACCACAATACTAATTGTAAATAAGTTTAGAAAAACTTTTTTGTTGAATAGCACAATAATTTAATTAAAGAGAAAACGATTTTTTTTTAATTACATTTAATTAATTTTTGAGTTTGAATTTATAGTTCCTTTTTGAATTTATATAGTTTGTGATTGATTCACTGAATTTTAATTAAGTTTTTTCGGTGTACAAACTTTGCTTTGCAACTTATTTTGACCAATAAAATATGTTTAGTATTCGGTTTTAAATAATTTTATTTTGTTGAATATTAATTTCTTTTACACAAAATAAATGCTTCAATAAATGATTGAATGATAGAAAACACAATTCAAAAATAATTTTTTTAATATTTTCCTACATATAAAATATTAATAATATTATTCTTAAGTATTTAGAGCACATTTGATTGCAAGTATTCCCATGATAATGACCATTCATAAATTTTTTTTGAAAACCCATTAAAATATGCAACAATCTCATTTTTCGATGGTGCTTCATCGACATCAAAAAAAAAAAAAAAGAGAGAGAAATAAATGCACATTTATACCCTACACCGTTAACAAAATGTATTATTAGCGTATGACAAGCTTTGCAAAAGTTTTAAAGTTTCAAAAATTAAAATATCCAAATAGAAAAAAACAATATTGATTTTTATTAAAAAATTTGTGATATTAATTAAAAAGATAATTAAATTTGCACGAGTAAACAAATTAATTCAATCGATTAAACGTTTCATTTAATTGATTTAACGTTTAATTCTCTTGATTAATGCTTTAATTGTTAAACAAATTTGTGTGCATTGTCAAAAATCAAATTTATGTTTAACGTTCTAAATCTTGTCATTAATTTATTCTCTTAAGAAATTAAGCAAAGAATAAATTTAGGGCGTGTTGAGTCGACATAGGACTCAGCAATATTTGTCATACTTTTGCATTATAAAAAGTAAAAAGTGTTTCCCAGCAAGCTTAAATAAAAAAAAAAATAAAATTTTTAATCCAAATTTTTTAATATTTTAATCAGGCTTAAGTTCATCAAATTTAATTTTCATTAAATTATTTTTATGAAGATAGGAATTTTACAACATGAAAATTAATTTTAAATTGTTATTGATAATCATTCATTCTTGACTGACCTGAGATTCGAACCCAGGCGGCTGGTTACCATGACATGTTTCGATTTGCCGTCTTACACTCGCCAACATCGACTTTACATGTTTTTCCTAACTTCTGTTTTTTCCGTACTTATGTCAAGAATTCTTCTAATTATTGTTAAAGCTAAGGCACGAGCTCTATGTGTACATTTGTCTTTCAAGTTGTGCTGTAAAAGGTCAACAAGAAAAAGAGAGACAAAATGAAAAAAACAAAAAATGTACTTTGGACTTCAAGAAGAATTCTTGACATAAGTACGGAAAAAAAAGAAGTTAGGAAAAACATGTAAAATCAATTGAAATTAATAATCATTCAAAAAAGCAAATTTCGATCTACCAAAGGTTAAAATACAATTTGGTTTAAGGATTGATGTTTGACTATTGACATGTCATGGTAACCAGCCGCCTGGGTTCGAATCTCAGGTCAGTCAAGAATGAATGATTATCAATAACAAATTTAATTAATTTTCATGTTGTAAAATTCCTTTCTTCATAAAAATAATTTAATGAAAATTAAATTTGATGAACTTAAGCCTGATTAAAATATTAAAAAATTTGGATTAAAAACCATAAATAGTTCAATAAAATAACCACAATTCTAATTATTTAAAAAATAAAATTAGTTATTTTAAACTTAAACTTTTATTTGAATTTTTAGTAAAAATCCTTAATTTTTAAGATGGCATTCTGAGAAAGAAATCTGATGTTTCTCCTTTCAACTTTAAAAACTGTATAAAAATTAAAAATGTATTCCCAATGTTTGCCTGGTTAGTCTTTGTGTGATGCGTTTGCACATACAAATGCAAGTATGTACATAATTGTACGAGTGTGTTTGTGTAAATCTAAAATCATAATTCATGTGTCTTTTGAACATTACAATTTTATTGGTTACATTTAAAAATTGCAAACCAGATTTGAAATTGGATGTGGACCTGGTTGAATACATATTTATGTATATATGTAGTTCTCAAATGGACACACATTCGTGTAAATTGTATGTTGCAAGAACATTTTTTTTTTTGGAGCCTGGCACATGTGTCGATCAAAGGCAACGAAAAAAATACAACTTTACAAAAATCAAATGAAACAAATGTTCATACAATATTTAAATATGTATTTCCATAGTAACATGTCCATTTCGCATGAAGAATCCATTTGATAACGAGCGAACGTATTAATAATATTGCACCATTATATTGGATTCTTACACACACGCACACCCAAATACATTTGTAAGCATTCTCATATCAGAGGAACATTTTGAAATAATGCTACCACTAGCACCCCCTCAATCATTTTCTTACTTAAACCATAGAACCCTATAAATATTAGGGTGGTTAATACCAGCATTTTTTCGTAATTCACTCTCTCATTCGTAATCCACAGCCTAATTATGATCCAAACTACATAATTCGTCATACAAAATTTTGAGAGCGGGTTATCTCATTTGTACGTAATTCAATTTTTATTACCCTGTGGATTACTTTAAAATCAATGTGATCTCTAATTTTTATCGGTTTTTTCCATCACCAGCTGTCAAAGCACTAAAAACCAAAAAAATATAACATAAAGAAAGTAAACAAAAGTAAAGGAAGTAATTTTATATTATAAAATTTAATGGAATCCAAAAAAGAAAATAAATATTTATTTCTTTGAAATAAAATTTTTTACATAATTTTTCTTTCCATTCTTAATACAAGTAACCGCAAACAAACAATTAAATTTAGCAATAAACAAAATTAATTTAAAAAAAAAGAAGAAGAACTGCCAAGACCGATTAGGAAAATGCCCTGCGAACGTGGTAATTCAAATAAGTAATAAAAACAGAGAGCGAAGTAATCCAAAGCACCGTGCGAACATGGCATAAAGAGTAAAACATTGAGTGGCAAAATTCAATTTTAAATAATGCATTTATTTAGTTTTATTTTATTTTTATCCATTAATTTATGTCGTTAAATTTAAAATTCATGCTGCTTAAAAATTCGACTAAACATTTTTTCTCTTTCGGCTATGCTGTAGCACTTCACCGTATTAACGCTCAAAAATAGAGAACGGTTACCCTTCAAAAGACTCAGCACTTTCTCATTTAATTGGCATAAATTTGCAATACTTCCCAACGTCTGACGGTTTCAATCGTTCGCCAAAAACTGTTTAAGCGATCGAGTCCTGTGCCAACATTTCCTTTTTTTCAAAACTCTGAAATGAGTTCCCCATCGCCCATCTTTAAAAGCCATTCTCTATAATTATTGTCCACAGCACGAAATATGTATTAAGAAATTTATGAATTTTAGATTGTTTTTGTGACCCAACCACATATATTTTGGTTAAATGCTGTACCATAAATGACATTTTAACGTGTTCACCTTAACTTTGTATCTAAACAAGTTTTTTACACCCACTGCAAATCTTGCGTATAGTTTTAAGCCTTCCAAGTTCACAATGTAGGCCGCATGGGCTGTTTGTCGTTAAAAATATCAGGCAAGTGGTTCATACCAGTGGCACAAACAGTAGAACTAGCGAGTGCCATTTCAATAGCCAGGAGTGTTGGAGCATCTCCTAATACCATTGACTTTCAGAGCGTTGCTCAAATGCTGGCATGAAGAGCTGTTTTGCAAGGCTTCCCAGAAACTTTTTTCGTTTGCCTCTTTGGTGGAATGGTTTCGTTATTTTCCGAAAAACGTGATCTATTTGGAGGTTCCCTACTTTTTTAAAGAAAAAAAAAGCAGAAGATTAAAATATAATGGGGAATGTTTATTATCATTTGGAAGAACATTCTTTGGCATTTATTTTTTGAAGATTATGTCTATCAAATGTTGGTCGTTGCTACGTCGCAGATTGTCCATACGTCGAGCCCAGTTTTTGATGACTCGTTCGAGCATTTCGACTGGGAACTGCCCGCATAAACTTTAGACTTTACATATCCCTACAGGATAAAGTCTAACGGTGTGATATCACACGATCTACCGGCCCAAAACGTGAAATTACGAACTCACCGAAGTGTTCTCTCGCTTAGAAAGGTCGAGCGGCTTCAGTTGTTGCACAAGCTGTATTTTGTACGCATTCAATTTAAGATCTCGACGTAAAATGCGCCAAGTCGTTCCATACGTCAGTCCGAGTTACTGCTAACGGCGTCGGATCGACACTCTTCGTGTACACTCTCAGCTACGGCCGCTATATTTTCTTCACAGCATGCTAGATCTGGTCTATTCGGTGGAATTTTATCCAATAATGAAAGCTGGATCTCAAAATGGGTGATGGTGTTGCGAATAGTACGCTCAGTAGGCCGATTACGTTGACCATAAGTTGAGCGAACGGCACGAAACACATTCCTCACAGAACGTGAATTTTCGTAATAAAGTTGAACGTCGTGTAAACGTTGTTCAGGCGTAAAGCTTTCCATTGTAACATGACAACGTGACACGACTCACACGTGATCTGTCAAAAAAAGGCTATTGAAAAAAGTATCTCTACTTCAATCACCCATTATAATGAATGCGGCTGGAGCGGTTATGTCTAGCATGTTAAAAAACATTGCCAAAGGCCAGCGCACGGTTTTGTGTTTAGGTGATTATGCAGACAGAATATGTCCATCGAATCGGCTCCTTCTTTGATTAGGTTGTAGTCAAGGATATATTGTGGCTTGTATAATAGTATTTGTGAAAGGCGTTCTGTAGTGCAATTCTCTATTCAATTTTAACATAATTTAGTAATTTTTACCGATTTATTGCCATTCCTTATAGTTTTAGTGACTTTTATTTTTTTTATTTTATGGTTTGCTTGAAGAATTAAAAAATTTCGCGAATATTCGTTTTTTAATCGATTTAGCAATTTAACATACATTTTAGTGCTTCTCTCCAAGTTTGCAATTTTTCGCGAATTATAGCCACGTTCGCGGTAGAAGCTATTAATTCCTGTAAGTTTTCTGATTCTTTCAAGCTTTAACGATGTTTAATAAATAGTAGACTTTGCCATCATGCCGCTGTTTACAAATTTTTGCGAATTTCATCTAATTTAGCAATTTTTACCGAATTTTTGCAATTTCTTATAGTTTTAGTGACTTCAACTCAATTTTATGGTTTGTTCGAAATACTAATAAATTTCCGCTATTTTTGCAAAAAAAAAATTATATATTCCGACAACTCTTTTTTTAAATCGTTCTAGCGATTTCAAATAATTTTTACGGTTTTTTTTCCAAGTTTGCAATTTTTTGCGTTAAAGCGATTTTTTCCTGTGGTTTTGTTTGCAAATTTTTGCGAATTTCCTCTAAATTAACAATTTTTACCGATTTTTTGCAATTCCTTATAGTTTTAGCGACTTTTAATAAATTTTATCGCTTGTTTGAAATACTAAAAATTTTCGCTATTTTGCAAATTTTCCGAATTTTTGCAATTTTCGCCAGACTAGCAAAATCTAAATGGGGGTTTCCACATGAGAAGTAGTTTGCACTCGCAGACAGTGTTCGTTAAATATACTAATTAATTAACAAAGATGCCACCTGATCGAAATATTTAGCTTTGTTGTTAAAATTGAATTAGTGAATCGCTGTCTTGTTACCGCAAGCAATAAACTGTGGAACTACTACTGGAAAAAAGTACAACTACTCTTCCGTCTCTCTCTTTCACTCTTCTGTTCGTTTGCGTTTAATTTAAAATAAAAGCAGAACAAATATTTTGTTTTGACCAGAAAGAAGAGTGAGCTTTTTGGACATCAAACGCCTACCCATATTCAAAGATGTAAAAAAAGACAAGTCTTTTTAAGACATTCTATCATAAATTGGTTGCATTGCACGACTTGCAATTTCTCTCTCTTTTCTGTATAAATCTCACCGTTGCACTATAAGTAATTTGACCCGAAATCTTGGCCAAAAATAGTTTTTCACACTTTCAATAAAAATGTTTTTGCTAATGACGTTCGATTAGGAATTTATCAAAGCAAATAACGGCATATTAGGTTTTTGCAAAAAAAAAAACAAATATCAGCTGATTTATGGGCAGTCGAAGTTTACATTTGCAAGCAACGTTGAGAGTTCAACATTAAAAGTGTAATTTTGATATAAATTAAAACGTTTTTTTAAAGTTATTAAACAAAAAGAAGAAAATCGTGCAAAATATATTAAAGAGAGAGGGTATAGTAAGTAATTAAAAAAAACCAAAAGATTTTGGTGGACGTTATTGCGTTTGTTAACAAAACGTGCAATTCTAACTTAACCTCAAATAAATGGCTTTTTCCATAAATATATAAGTACAGTATAACCCGGTTAATTACCCGACGCTTAAATACCTTTCACGGATATTTACCTTGAGTTTCAAATTCCCGTTTTTTTTCTTCCATTTTTCAAACAAAACTCCACGTTTAACTGCCATACGCTTAATTACCTAATTCGGGTAATTGCCCTAAAAATTTAACTCCCAAAACAAAGTTACAACTTAATTTTATTCGTTTAATTGGCCCAGTACTATTTGACAACAACACAGCAACTAATCCGACCAAGCTTACATGTTAATAAAAAAAATAAAATATTCACTAAACATTTTTAAAAAATATGCACAAAAAAGGAAAATATTCCACAGTTTAATATTTACATTAAAAATAATAATGTTACGAGATTAAGATTCATATAAGAGTCAATTGTGCTGAATAGTATCTAGTTACACCGAATTAATGATATAATTTGTATTAAATGGATTCAAGGAAAGGTCGTTTAATTTTAAATTGAAATAACATTTAAAAGGATAAAATAGCTTGAATATTTAAGGGGTTGATACTTGAAAATAAGCTGTATGTTTTAATTTGAAACGATTCAACGATATTTAATTGCAGCTAGATCTTTTGGGTCAAATTTTATCAAAATACGAACATATTAAATGGTTTATGGACATGCATCATATATATTTTTTGCTTAGTATTTGCTGAACATGCATAAAAAATATGCTTCTAAAACGGTAAATATGTGTGCAATAAAAATGCAGCAATAGCTGAAATATGCAAATTATTCTCAAACAAATCGATACTAAAACTTATAAAAAGCTCTTAAATGGATAAATATATTGTTTCTGCCTTCATTGGTCGCACAAGACAAGATATTTAATATTTCCCTATTCATAAGTTTGTATATATATGAGTACACTTTTGCTTGTAGGATATGACAGGACATTTCAAAAAGCATTAGAGATAAAAATTTAAAACAACAAATTCCATTGTTTTTGATTGATATCTCTTTAGATTTAGCTGATACATGTAAAATTTCCTGTCTTAACTTTTTTCATACAGCAAAGTCGAGTTATCTTGTAAATAAATACGTTTAATTACCTTTCTTAGGTATATAAACGTATTCTTATAATTACCTCAACGAGGTAATTAAGCGAATTCGTTTAAATGCTTACCCCGCATAATTACCCAAAAATATTGGCATTTTTAGCGAGGTAATTATCCGTGGAATACTGTACTTCGCATAAGCTTTTGAAACATTTGGCCGTGGACTGCCGTGTTTTTCTTTGATGAAAAGTGTTAAGAAAAGAATTCAGAAATTTATTTTTTATTTTACGTTGCGATTTTTTGCGTTTTTTGATTAATATAATTTTCTTTTAGACAGCCTCAGCTTTAACTATAGTGAACTTTCTATTGTTTTGATTTGTGGAAAAAATTAAAAGAAAAAACTGATGCTATTTGAAATGTTATTATCAGTGAAATTTATTAAAATAAAGTTTCAAAAAAAGATTTAGCTTCGTTTAAGCAAAATTTACAGACTTTGCGACTACACACTAAAAATCAAAAACCCCAGCATTCCTGCCCATTAAAAACTCTTAAATTACAAATTTCAGCCATATCGGCCCAAAATGTTGCCTGAAATTATTTTTGGCCTAAAAAGTAGGTCAAATTACCTATTGTTCGTTGAGACGATAGAATGACTCTGCATCGCATGCGGAGCAGACTTTATTGCCAAACTTTGCAGGCTTGGATGGGATTTAGGTACTGCTTCCTTTGTTGACTTTTTGTCAACTGCTTTTTCGTCCGACTGACAAAGATTGTTGTTCACTAATAATGCAGCAATTGAAACAACTTTAAGCTGGAGGTCCATAGAATATGTGTAGTTATACGTAGTCAGTTACATGCACAAAAGCGTAGATGCCTTGAGGCGAAAAGTAGGTTTACTTTCTACTTTTGTAAGTGTTATGTCCCATTGTGTATTGTAACAGTCTGGCAACACTGCAAACAATAATTGTCTAATTGTCACATTCCTTTTTTCCAGTTAGTTCGTACTGAAATAAAAAAGATGTAAAATTGTACAACGCGTGTTTCAATTATTCGAGTAACCTTTCCCCATTTTAATGTAGAAAGATAGAACAGTAGGCGTCACAAGGAGCGTTCGAGCAAATCAGCTGATTTTGACAAATTAAATTTTATTTTTACTTGTGCTGCTGCTGCATAAAAAGCGTTGCATGTAACTTGAAACGTAGAACGCAAGTAAGGTTAGAAAAGCATGCACTGCGAAAACGCGTGATATGGACCTTCAGCTTTACCGTTAACCATTCGAGATAAAAAAAAATACTAAATGACAAGTTCGACGTGCCGCGTTAAAAAAAAGTGAGTTAAATAAAAGAGTGATGAGAATTTTCATAAATTTTATATGAAGTCTAAGTTTGTAGACTACCGGCCAGGAGATGGTCATTTTGAATGGTAGAGTCTGGGGGTTACTAATAAAACTTTTAAGGGTGTTTATATGTATTAGGTTAGTTTCCTTACTCCAGCTTGGAATCCCAATTTGTGCAAAAAGCGTTCTCGTACTAGAAATTTTTGTAAATGAGAGCGGGTTTAAGAGTTTAAAATTTGCCTCAAACATATGTACGAAGTCTACCAAGCGTAAAAATAGCTTTAACGCTTGTCTATTTATGAGAGAAATAAATTCTAACTCTTATTTTCACGAATTTTACCCAAAAAATAAAATTAATTTTGTTCATTTCTATAAATTTAATCCAAATGATGCAAAATACATAATTTCTTGTTTAAGAAGAGCAATTTTACACAATTTAATAAATGTTACCACCCTAATTTAGCAAATACAACTAAAAAAATCATTGCCGAACTGTTCGATGATGTTCTGCTCCAAAAAATATGGCAATATTAGTGTGAAGAGCAAAACGAAATGGCTTATCGTCTGTCATTTATGGCCATTACACAATTGGACATGTAAGGAATGGCGGATGGTTGGTTGGATGGTCGGTCGGTTGGCTGCTGGAGCTGTGCAACCATTCGCATGCCCATTCATATTCATGCCACAGTATTTCTGTGAGTGATGATCAATAAATTTGGTATTTTAACAACGGATGCACATTTTGGTTATGAATAACGAACGTATCTATAATTCCAACATTTCAAAAAAAATAAAAAAAAATAAAATAAAAAAGAAAAACGAAGGATAACTGAAAAAAAATTTAAATGAATTATACTTTTTTTAAAAAGAATAATAGGTCTTCTCTTGTTTAGTATTGTAGGGAGAAATATTTTTTTATTTTAAATTGTGCGTGAGAAGTTAAAGCTACAAAGGAATTTTTGCGATTTCCTTAAGTTCTTTAAAGCAACAATTTTTGATTATGTATCAAGACTTTTGTAAATTTTTAAAATCTAGTTTACTATTTTAAAAGCCTCATTCACTGAGAGTTAAAAACTTTAACCTCCCGGTAAAAGGAAATTTATATATTTGTTTTTGTACATTTTCTTCAAAAAAAAAAAAAAAAAAAAAAAAATTAAACAAAATCACAGATATTTAACGACATCAAAAATTCCCCCTTGAGTCTTGTTGGGGTCATCATGTAATGTCACTCCATCAGCATTGTCGCCATGATACAAATGTACTTGTATTTCTTTGTTTCATCGTCATAAATTGTCGTTCCAATTATCTCATTTGTCGTTGATTAAAATAATCTCTTGTTCCTGTTAATTTATTTCATAAATATGATCCCTTCATGGATCAAATCAATAAAAAACAAACAGCACAACAATTTTTTTTTGGTTTTTATTTTATTTTTGTTGGTTTTCAGACATATGACATTTATCAATACACACAGATGTAGAATGGTTATATGAAATACAAGTTCGTATGTATGACAAGTCTCTGGAGTGTAATTTTGTTGGAACTCAATTCAAAAAAAAAAAAAACAAAAATTAAATAAAATAAATAAATAATAAAATAAAAAACAATCGCCTGTTATTCATGCCCATTTTCAAATAAAAAAAATGTTTTTTTCTTCATCTCTAACTGAATATGAATGGTTGACAAACGATTGTAATATGTACAAATAAATAAATTAACAAGAAATCAACCAATAAACCGACCAACCCACCAACTAGTTTGTCTGCCAGACTTAAGCAGCCAACCAGCGAGACTGTTCTTTATTAAACAAATTCATTTGTGATTTGTAATGCAACATACTTGCACAAACATCGAACAAGCAGACAGACAGACAGACAGATAGTTACAGTTTCAATTCGTTTTTAAATCTTATCATTTAAATGCCAACAATCCATAAAATAAAAATAATGTTACTTAAATTTTAGTTTAATTTATTACAAATCTTTTTCTAAATTTCCCATATTCGTATTGAAGACTATTTACATCTAAGACTCGGTTTACAGATTCAAAGTACCAAAATGAATTAAAAAAAATATTAAATTTAAACTATTAGTTTTCTATTTCCAGCTGCACTTTAAAGGTTAAACTCTAAAGTTTCCATAAAATTAAATTTTAAATTATAAGAAACCAAAGAGATCAGAGTTGGATATTCTAATGGATAATGGAATTAGGGTTGGAGTAGGCGTTGGATTAATAAATAATATTTTTTCTAGAAAGAAAGAGCCCTCCTATTCATATAACTGGGCTAAAGAAGTTGGTTGAAGTTGTAAACTAGATGAACAGGGGTTCAAAATGCTTATTCGCAAAAATTACTGTTCTAAAATTGCAATAAATTACACTGTGCTAATTGAACAAACTGACAAGCGGATCACCAGGCGTTTTAACCTAATTCTGTGGCCTCGAGTTTGTTTATTAACATAGGATTGTAAATTTCAAGGCCGAATAGAGATAATAATATTCTAATTCTGATACGCTGAATTTAGAGGTGCTAACCGTTTTTTAGGTTAGATCTGGTTTTGAAAAATATCCGTATTTCGAAAATGGAAGAGGTTGCACAACATAGATTCGTGTAACTCATAAACAGCTTTTTTTTATTTTATTTCATATAAATTTTGTATAAAATTTGTCGCTTGCGATAAAATTGTTCTTGCTATAAAATTGTTCTTGTTATAAAATCGTAACGGTACCTTTTATGACTATGAAATTTTGGGAGATGATGCAAGTGTTGCCAATAAAGTCATTTATCAAAAAAAGAAACGAAAATTTAGAATGATGTCGCTTAGGTTAATTTCACGGTTTGGGCTCGATATATGGAATATCCGAATCGCTGTATCATAAATGATGACCAAAGTCACAGTACCAAAATTGACACCCGAAGTCACTGTATCAAAACTGGTGACCGAAGCCACAGTACCAAACTGGTGACAGAAGTCACTGTACTAAAACTGATGACCGAAGTCATATCAAAACTGGCACCCAAAGGCGCAGTATCTGAACAGGCACACGAAGCCGCTGTATCATAACTGATGACCGAAGTCACAGTACCAAAACTGACACCCGAAGTCGCTGTATCAAAACTGGTGACCGAACTCACATATTCAAAACTGACACCCAAAGGCGCAGTATCTAAGCAGGCACCCGAAGTCGCTGTATCATAACAGTACCAAAACTGACACCTGAAGCCGCTGTATCAAAACTGGTGACCGAAGTCACAGTACTTAAACTGATGACTGAAGCCACAGCATCAAAACTGGCACCCGACGCCGCTGTATCACAACTGATGACCGAAGTCGCAGTCATTGCTGCCTGATAAAATGTGTTGAAAATCGTCAAATTTTGCAAAAACAAGAAAGAGTGCTATATTCGGCTGTGCCGAATCTTATATACCCTTCACCATTGTGCGAGCAGAATACAGAATAGAATTAGACAAAAACTAAATAAAACTGGAACATTTTTTTTTTAAATAAGAGACAACCGGTTTTGAACTTCGCTTTTCATAAGGGCCCAGAATATATATACTTTATAGGGTGTAGGATCAATATTGTAGAAATTACAGTTATATATACCTTTTTTACCTTCCGTGAAGGGTATAACAAGAGAAATTTCGGGAATTCAGGGGTCTAATCACCGCATTCGATACTATCGTATCGAATATCAGACTTACTAGTTAAATCCCCTGGCTTGTTTAAAAACATATTAAAAACCTTTTCTAGCTGAGCTTAAAGCTTGGACTCGGGGAGATCTATAGTTCCCGAAAGTGGGTATTTAAAAAAAAAAATTTAATGTTGGTCATAACTTTTTTGTATCTGAACCGATTTTCCCGAGTTTTTTACAAAATATGTTCTTCTAAAAATGTCTGATATTTTGGTATATAAGTCATATCCATAGGACATATGGCAGCCCTAAAATTTTGGTTTTTATACAATTTTTAATTTTTTTTGTATGGGAGGTTACACGCCCACTTCCCCAATCCCGCCAACATTTTGTATAATGGTGTGTATTAGCAACCTAAATGTGTGTACCTAATTTGGAAGCTTTGGCTTTTGCCGTTCCCCAGATATACAGCAAAAAGTAATAAAAATACAACAACCACAAGGGATTTTTCGAACAAATTTGAGGTAGTCGTGGTTTTTTGCTCATAACTCAGCCACTTTTTAACCGATTTGACAAATTTATATACCGACGTGTTAAAGAAGAAATTTACCATTTACTTAAGTTTTAAAACTTGGACTCGGGGAGATCTATGGTTCCCGAAAGTGGGTATTTAAAAAAAAAATTTAATTTTGGTCATAACTTTTTTGTATCTGAACCGATTTTCCCGAGTTTTTTATAAAATATGTTCTACTTAAAATTTCCGATATTTTGATATATAAGTCATATCCATAGGACATATGGCAGCCCAAAAATGTAGGTTTTTATACAATTTTTAATTTTTTTTGTATGGGAGGTACCACGCCCACTTCTCCAATCCCGCCCACATTTTGTAGAATGGTGTGTATTGGCAACCTTAATGTGTGTACCTAATTTGGAAACTTTGGCTTTTGCCGTTCCCCAGATATACAGCAAAAAGTAATAAAAACACAACAAACACAAGGGATTTTTGGGAAAAATTAGAGGTAGTCGTGGTTTTTTGGTCATATCTCAGCCATTTGTGGACCGATCTGGCTGAATTTCAATAACAAAATTATAATAAGAATACCTGACATAAAGATACCCCAACCAAGTCCCCATCATATCTGGGGGCTTCGGAAAACCCATTTCAACAGACAGACAGACGGACAGACGGACAACCGGATTTGAACTTCGCTTTTCATAAGGACCCAGAATATATATACTTTATAGGGTGTAGGATCCATATTGTAGAAATTATAAACGGAATGACAAAGTTATATATACCCTTTCTACCTTCGGTGAAGGGTATAAAAAAAAAACGTCAAGTTGACTTAACTGAAACGTCACAAAAACCGTAATTATAAAATAACACTAACTTTTGTTAATTTTCATAAGTTTTAAGTTATTTTCAGTTTGGTTTTATTTTGACCTTATTTTACTTATCAGTTTTATCATAAAATCCAGGGCTGTGTAGTCGTCCGAAAAAAGTACTAACTCCGACTCCGACTCCAAATGCTGAAATTTTTTAAGTGCGACTCCGACTCCTACTATAATCTTGATGCTAAATGTATATGAGACTCAGTGATGTTAACTTTTATTTTTTCATTACCGTACGGCCTTCTAAAAAGTAGAGTTTTTGAGAAGCAATTACCGTACGCAAACATTAATATGCTGTTTCCAAATGACAGGCGATTGATTATGTAGCAAAATTTTTCAGGGGTGTGCTGGAAATCGCAAACGCAAAACGCAAGAATTTGGAAGTTGTTTTTAATAAGCTTTAAACCTAATTCTTATAATTTTTGGTTTAAAATCCTGATTAATAGGAAAATATTTGTTAAATATTTGTCATAAAATTCTTTTATTACAAAAATCTTATTTAAAAACGACTTTTAAAATTCTTGCGTTTTACGTTTGCGATTTCCAACACACCGCTGTATATGAAAAGCACTCAGTCCATCGCCTGTCATTTGAAAACAGCACATATGAGCAGAATTCATAAACCATTTATGTATTTAAATTTTAAATGTGTTTTAAGAAGATACATTTTTATATTGGAAATTTTTTTTAAATTTTTTATGCCGAAAAACTTTGGAGTCGGAGTCGCGAGTTTTCGTGAGTACTACGACTCCGACTCCGGCACAAAAACATCAACTCCGACTCTTCAACTCAGACTCCGACTCCACAGCCCTGATAAAATCTCTAAAAATAAAAGTTATTCTCGCTCCCCTTAACGATGTATACAAGTTTTAACTTATTTTACAGGCCAACCTAAATAAGTGCGTCTAGAGTTTTTCAAATATAAAAAATTTGGTTTTTTTAGTTAAAAATAGGAAAATATTTGAAGCATTGATAGAAGTGTAACTCATTTATTTTTTTTTTTTATTTTTTTATTCATTAATACAATACAACAAGAACAAGTCGTATCGCTGCGGGAAATTTGTGTCAATTGGTCCAACAGACTGGTCCTGGGATTTGTGAAAATAGAACAAGTACAAAAAGAAAGAAATCAGGACCAGTGAAAGAAGAACCAATCCCTTAACTGGTTTATGAAAAACAAAAAGGGAAAAAATGTAATGAATTACAGTACAGTCTTCACCGGTGCTGTGACACATTTTTTGGTACTTTCTAAAATTTGGATCTTGAATTTAATACTACTTTCAAGAAAGAGCCGAACGTTGTAGTGATACTGTAGACAAACATTATAAATATTTTAATGTTCTATAATGTTTCTTTTTTTACATTGATAAATAAATCAACAAACAAACATTTTTAGCAACTGCCGCAGCACGAACAGCTTGTGTGTGTATTGTGTATGTGTTTTGTTTGTGTAAAATTATTTTGCTGCCTTTTTGTTTTTTCGTATGTGTATTTTGTTTTTGTAAATAATGTTTGGTTTTTTTTCTAGCCAAAAGCGACGAACATTAATGAGCCGAACAGAACACATTTAAGTTTGTGGTTGAAAAAAAACCGAACGGAATTAAATGTTCTCATCTTTTGTCGAGTTGGTTAAAAACAGTACTATTTTTGTATTCGAAAAATGACAAACAGGGAAACGTTATTTTTTTAATGATTTTCTACACAAACACTATTGGCGTTTGTGTTTTCCACAAATCTACCGAATCGAATGCTAAGGAGACATTTACTGGTATGTTCTGTAATTCGAAATGAAGTGGATTTAAAACAGGAAGAACTACAGTCATTTTGTAAATAATTGAAATAAAAAAAAAAAAAATCTCGTTCGATTTTAAATTCACTTCATTTCAATTTGTAGAACATGCCCGTTAGTGTAAATTTTCGTAAACTGGTTAAAATATAAAATAAAATAAGAAACAATTTTCCTAATTTCGCTGCTGGCAACTCAACTTCATTTGTATTGCTATCCGTAATCGATCCATTAGTTTTGGATTTGGGATCAATTGACATATCAGGTGGGCCGCAATAGTTTCCCAAAGCGGGCACCTCGGGTAGTACAAAAATTATTAACGAACCTGTTACTTTTTAAAAATTTTGAAAAAAAAAATCTTCTTAAATCCGTCAAAAGTGTATTCGGTGTACAATATTATTGCATGTATTTTACGGTTGACTTTATATCTCTTTTAATACTTGATTATTTCTTATTTATTTCATTATTTCTGTATTTTATAAAGTTAAATAAATATTTTCCTTATATAGTTTTTTTCAAGATAGATTGTCTATAATTTGTCCGTTACTAATTGGATTTATTAAAATAAAATTTATTATGTTACGCTCACTTATTAATGAACTTTTTTTATAAATTTAAAGTTGTTTTTGTTCCACACAAAGCAAAATCATTTTATTCGAATAATCGTATCGTTCAAATTGTGATTTTTTTTTAAGATTTTTTTAATTAAGTTGGTATTAAATAATTTCATTGAAATAATTACAGTTTTTCTTTTTATAAATTAACCCCCATATTCATAAAAAATATTTTTGATTTATAAAAGGTTTACATTTTCCTAGGAAATTTGGTGAATTAACCTTTTATATATTAAAATTATTTTTTATGAATATGGGGGTAAATATATAAAAAGTATTTTTTTTAATTACAAATACCTTCGGTATATTTAACTACCAACTTTTTAGGTGACTCTCATTAAATTTGCGCAAAATGTTGCAAGGAATTGAAAATCCATTTCTTATTAAATCCATCATTGACAATTTGTTACATGTGTGATTTTCTATGAATATTTTAATGTCATCGCCTTTTCAGCTGAATTGTAAATGATTTTGATATAAAAAAAAACTCCACCTTCATTTTGTCAATCAACTACACTTTCAACTTCTTAAATAATAATAATTTTTGATTTTATGAAATTTCTAAAACTCCTATTGCGTTAATAAATTGTTGGCCATTAATAACAATAAAAATAGATAGAAAATCGTCGTCTAACAATTTCATGATGTTCTTGGTTATTTTTGTGAAGGTTGTAAAATATTATTTATTATTGCCCTCATGGATACGATACATGCACATAAAAAGAAACACCTACACAAACATTCATGTATCATGTAACCGAAGTGGTATATTTAAACACATGTAATTTCACTAGAGAATTAAAAATATTCTTTTTGGGTTTTTTTTTTTTTTTTTGTAAGAAGCACTTGTCATTATGGACATTTTGTTGTAAAGTGTGAAAAGGGGGTGGATAGTTGAGGAACAATGACAGACATATGCATACAATTACAATTATAAAAGGTGATGATGAAAACATGAGGGTTCTACATAACTGGAATATATATGATGATATATGAATATGATCTTAACTGCTAAGATTAGGGCAAAGAAAACACTGAAGAGTTTGGACTTGAAATCATTACTGAATCAGGGCACGGTAAACACATTCATTTATATATTTTGCTAGTATGAGTGAAAATAGAAATCATCGCAGCGGGAAAACTCAAAAGGCCTTCTTACTTCAGGCCGTTGTAAAGGACTGCTTAAACATTTTTTTTTGATTTAATTACTATTCTTATCTAACTGCCAAAGAATGCCTCATAGAAGGTCTCGGCTCTTTCGTAAAAAAGAGATAAGATCAGGGCTGTCAGATATGGCGATTTCTCGCCAAACGTGGCGATTTTTAAGCGTGGGTGGTAGTGGGATTTCGGCGATTGGCAACTTTTTCTTTTTGACGATTTTTGATATAACTGGCAATTTACTTGGCTACTTTTACCATTTATATTAATTCAGCGAACTTTTTTTACATGATTTTTGTTTTGTTATCATTTTAAGTGAATTTTATATTCAGTCACTATTTAATTCTAATAGTACAGTGCCGCACACTTGATTAGGTTCAATAGTTTTTTAATTATCATTTTAATTTATCTTAATGCATACTTTAATAGCACAATTTATTTAAACTAAAGTTGATACACTAAAAGAAAAAGCTTCGTAAATGTAATGTTTTTTTTACATTCCAGCAACGATTTTGTCATCGATTTTGAACCAACGTAACGCTTCCTTCCCGCTATGAAAATTGTTTCATTAGGTTAGAAATTTTCATTAATATAATGAAATTATGTCATTAATATTATAACACTAAAATATTGATATAATGAAACCTTACGTTACATTAATGTAAGTTTTCTTAATTGCAATGAAAACATTTGGTATTTACAATGAAATTATGTCCTTATTGGAATGTACGTTTGTCATAGATGAAATGAAAAGCTGCATTCATTTAATGATATTTTTTCATTAATGTAATGATATTTAACATGATTACAAAAATTTTCTACGTTTTAACAATGAATTATGTCATTAATGCAACTACATTGTTTTCTTAATGCAATGATTTTTTTACATTAATAGTATGATACATATCATTAACATAATGATAGTTTCGTTGTAATATTAATGATATCCTACGTCATTATAATGAAAACAAGTCATTATATAAATGATATTATTCATGGCATATACATATGAATATTTATCATTAAAATAAAAAAAGTATTATTAAATTTTTTATAGCATTTAAGTATTTAATACATTGTAAATTTGTACAAAGTTTAGGTTTAGTAATTTTGGTTATACAAATTATTAAATTAAAGCATAAGAAAATTTATATTCCCAACTCAAAATGGTATCTGCATTTTTGTGAATTGTGTTGAAATCGGCATCAATCTGTAAAAAATAAATAAATTGTAATAAAAAAAAATTAAAATAAAATTCATAATAAAATTTACCAATTTAAATCCATTAGGCACTTTGCATTGCGGCCACAGCTTAAAACCTCTTTGATATTTTGACATTCATTCTTTATTTGGTTCAAACGATTTCTTCCACATGCAGCCCATGCACACGACTACTCTTCCGCTGTTAAATTATCAAACTTTAGGCACTGAAGGTATATATGTGCATTGTCTTTAGGAACTAAAATAAATAAATTGCAAATATGCATAAATATAAGTAAACGAAAATTTTTTTTAGTTTTTAAGAAAAAAATAAAATATTTTGTAAATATATATTACCTAAAGTGTCTTTTGAATCCGAAGATTGTGTAGAGTTGACAGATTCCCAGTCTTAAAAATAAAAATAGTTTTCATTTTCAATAAATATTTTTTTGCACAAAAAACAACACAATATTTACTTACCAAGTTAGATTTTTTTCCACAATATGTTTTTATAATAAACTAGCTTAACCCGGTGCGCTTCGCTACACTGCTTTAACCACTTTATCGGTTGAGAGATATTTAATATATGCATCCTATGGAAGGTAGTTCCCCCCTGCGCCTACCCGCTTTATTTTTATTTTCAAAGTGAAGTATACCATAAGAGTGCTTCTACAAAGTTTGAACTTTCTCACTATAACAGTTTTTAAGATATCCGATATTAAACATTGGCGTCCTATGGTGGGTAACACTTCCCCCGCTGCTATTTTATTTCAATATATACCATAAGAGTGATTCTACAAAGTTTGAACTTTCTCACTATAACAGTTTTTAAGATATCCGATATTAAACATTGGCGTCCTATGGTGGGTAACACTTCCCCCGCTGCTATTTTATTTCAATTTTGGGGCTCAGATAATCCTACTACCAAAAGTTCAATAAATTGCTTGCAGCGGCTCTTATTAATATTTCTATCTATGAGAAGTATTGCTCCTCCTCTGGCTACCCCGCCCATTTCTATATTGAAATTTATAGTTTACCATAATAGTGGCTTTAACCACGTTTGAAGACTCTCCCTTTAATAGTTCTTCAGTTGAGCGATATTTAATGTATGCATCCTATGGGAGGTATTTCCCCCCCTGCGCCTACCCGCTTTATTTTTATTTTCAAAAGTGTAGTATACCATAAGAGTGACTTCCACAAAGTTTGAACATTCTCACTATAACAGTTCATAAGATATGCGATATTAAGCTTTGGTGTCCTATGGGGGGAACCACTTCCCCCGCTGCTATTTTATTTCAATTTTGGGGCTCAGAAGATCCTACTACCAAAAGTTCAACAAAATGCGTGCAGTTGCTCTTATTTATATGTCTTCTATGAGGGGTACTGCTGCTCCCCTGTCTACCCCGCACATTTTTATATTGAAATTTATAGTTTACTATAATAGTGGCTTTAACCACGTTTGAAGACTCCCCCTTGAATAGTTCTTCAGTTAAGCGATATTTAATATATGCATCCTATGGGAGGTTTCCCCCCCCTCCCCTACCCGCTTTATTTTTATTTTCAAAAGTGTAGTATACCATAAGAGTGACTTCCACAAAGTTTGAACATTCTCACTATAACAGTTCATAAGATATGCGATATTAAGCTTTGGTGTCCTATGGGGGGAACCACTTCCCCCGCTGCTATTTTATTTCAATTTTGGGGCTCAGAAGATCCTACTACAAAAAGTTCAGCAAAATGCGTCCAGCGGCTCTTGAGATATGCGATAATTAATATTGGCATCCTATGGGGGTACCAATTCCCCTGCCCCTATCGAAAAAATAAGTAGCCTATTTTATTTTTAGGGCTCACGTGATGTTACTTAAAAAATTTCAGGAAAATCGGTTCAGTAGTTTCGGAGTCTATAAGCCAACAAACAAACACACAAACAAACAAACAAACATACAAACATTTTTCATTTTTATATAATACTAGCTTAACCCGGTGCGCTTCGCTACACTGCTTTAACCACTTTATCGGTTGAGAGATATTTAATATATGCATCCTATGGAAGGTAGTTCCCCCCTGCGCCTACCCGCTTTATTTTTATTTTCAAAGTAAAGTATACCATAAGAGTGACTTCTA
Source organism: Pollenia labialis (assembly GCA_949318255.1). Taxonomy (NCBI): domain Eukaryota; kingdom Metazoa; phylum Arthropoda; class Insecta; order Diptera; family Polleniidae; genus Pollenia; species Pollenia labialis. The sequence continues at coordinate 23,068,078 of OX439142.1, read as the reverse complement.
CAAAGTTTGAACTTTCTCACTATTACAGTTTTTAAGATATCCGATATTAAACATTGGCGTCCTATGGTGGACACCACTTCCCCCGCTGCTATTTTATTTTAATTTTGGGGCTCAGAAGATCCTACTACCAAAAGTTCAACAAAATGCATGCAGTGGCTCTTATTTATATTTCTATCTATGAGGGGTACTGCTCCTCCCCTGTCTACCCCGCCCATTTGTATACTGAAATTTATAGTTAACCCTCATAGTAGCTTTAACCACTTTTGAAGACTCTCCCTTGAATGGTTCTTCAGTTGAGCGATATTTATTATATGTATCCTATGGGAGGTATTTCCGCCCTGCGCCTACCCGCTTTATTTTTATTTTCAAAAGTGTAGTTTACCATAAGAGTGACTTCTACAAAGTTTTAACTTTCTCACTATAACAGTTTTTAAGATATCCGATATTAAACATTGGCGTCCTATGGGGGGTAACACTTCCCCCGCTATTTTATTTCAATTTTGAGGCTCAGAAGATCCTACTACCAAAAGTTCAACCAAATGCGTGCAGTGGCTCTTATTTATATTTCTATCTATGAGGGGTACTGCTCCTCCCCTGTTTACCCCGCCCATTTATATATTGAAATTTATAGTTTGCCATAGTAGTAGCTTTAACCACGTTTGAAGACTCCCCCTTTAATAGTTCTTCAGTTAAGCGTTATTTAATATATGCATCCTATGGGAGGTTCCCCCCCCCCTCCCCTACCCGCTTTATTTTTATTTTCAAAAGTGTAGTATACCATAAGAGTGACTTCCACAAAGTTTGAACATTCTCACTATAACAGTTCATAAGATATGCGATATTAAGCATTGGCGTCCTATGGGGGGAACCACTTCCCCCGCTACTATTTTATTTCAATTTTGGGGCTCAGAAGATCCTACTACAAAAAGTGCAGCAAAATGCCGCCAGCGGCTCTTAAGATATGCGATAATAAATATTGGCATCCTATGGGGGGTACCAATTCCCCTGCCCCTATCGAAAAAATAAGTAGCCTATTTTATTTTTAGGGCTCACGTGATGTTACTGTAAAAATTTCAAGAAAATCGGTTCAGTAGTTTCGGAGTCTATAAGCCAACAAACAAACAAACACACAAACATTTTTCATTTTTATATATATAGATATAGATATATAGATATAACCCATATATATAATATATATTATATAGATTGTTGACTTATTTAATTTTTACTTCTTTACACCACGGCTTTTTATAATCAACTAAAGTTTAAAACGATAACACAAGTTAAACGTTGAAGTTGTTGTTGCAACAAATTTAAGAAAAAATGTCCACATATTCGTTAAAGTCCCGTTAATTTTCTTTAAAGCGTACATAGATAGAATGACACTTTACGTTATTTTAATGATAAAATCGTCATACAGTACTTTTCGCTTATAGTCCATTCCGCTTAAAGGCCAAAAACGGATATAAGCCAAAAATGTCATATTCACATGCAGATTTTTTCGAATTTCATACAAATTATTTGTCCTAAGGTCCATTTCGCATGTAGTCCATTTTCGTTTAAAAGCCACATTTTCTTAGCATACGAATATAATTCTTTATGCAAAAATGTTCGCTTATAGTCCACTCTGTTTTTAATATTTTTTTAATCAACTTGTAACATGTTTTTATTTACATTTCTGGTAACTATTATAAATACCAAATTTCGCAATTTATATTTCATAGCATGGTGTCTTCATCTGACCATTTTTGTTTTTATTGTATTATTTTTTGTTTTAACTATTTATTTAAATTAAATCAAAATTTGGTTATGTTTTAAATAAACTTTTGTTTAAAAAAGAGCAGTTTTATTGAAGAAAACAATTTGTATAAAGTCCAAAATGTGGATTATACACTTATAAGCCATTAAATGGCTTATAAAAAAAATTGGTTATAGTCCAAATTCGCTTATAGTCCACAAAAGTTGTGCAACTATAGTAGTGGACTATAAGCGAAAAGTACTGTATTTACTTTTTAAAAACTATTTCTCTCTTTTGTAATTTATTTATGAACAATTTTTGTTACATTAATGATAAAAATCATTTTATTTACAACAATGTTTTTTGGCATATTTTTTGGCTTTTTTACTTATGTTTGTCTTTCTTTTTGTTTGTTGTCAAAATAAAATATTACATTATATTAATGTAATAACTGTTACATTAACGATACATTTTCATGCAAGTTTTTTGCACTTTTTTTCTTAATAATGTCCCGTTATAACTTGTTTGGAAAATTTTAGTTTAAATGATAAGTTACGTTACATAGATGGATCCTCATTCTCATTAAGATTTATGAAACTTATGAAGATATAATGAAAACTTACGTTGGAGTTACAATTATAACATTACATTTACGAATGTGTGTATGTGAGATAACTTTTTTAAAGTATAAGTGTATTTTTTTTTTTTGGTATTTAGAAAATCTGTATGCAAAGTTACATTACTATAATGCAATTTTGTCATTAAAGTTTACTCATAGTTACGAAATTACAAGAAAACTTCGATAGAAAGTTAACGTAAACTGACAAAAAGAATGACAGTTGTTATATTATTAATGTAAATTATACGTTACTAAAAACTCGTAAATTAAAAAATAAAATCAATAAAAACTTTATAAATTCTATTCTTTTAATTAAAAGTTTTACTTTTAATTTATAACCTGTACATGTATTATATTATTTTTCTTAAAAAACGGAAAAAACTTTTGTCATTGAGAAATATAAAGCTTCATTAATGCTACGTAAATATTTCGTTAAAATTTTACAGATGCTGTAATTTCTACAATTCAATACGTATTTAAATAAAGGTAACTTAAATTAATAGATTTAAATAATTGTAGCCCAAAAAGGTAATCATAATCACTTTTTTCTATAACTATATGCCTTAAATCGTGCTTAAAAGTTTTTCATTGCCCGAATGCAATACATTTCGTAGCCCCAATGAAATTACGAATTATCTAAAAACACGTGCCTTCCACGATTCATTGCATTAATGTAACTTTCATTACTATTATGTACATTTACATTACATTAATATAAGGTGGTCAACGTAACGGTTTCATTCCTGTTACGAAGCGTTTTTCTTTTAGTGTAGGTCTTTCCATGCTAATAATTTAAAGAATAGAAACTAACGGTACAATAAATAGTTTTCGTTAGTTTTAGCTTTTTTGTAAAAATGCAGTAAAAATACATGTAAATTTTAGCTCATTTGATTACCCAGTAACAAATGTGCTCCAAAAGGAGCAGGTTTTACGTATGACTTCAAACCTCAAATCGCTTCAAACCTGCTTATGGGATGCCTGATTTTTGTATGGGGTGTTCCCGGTTTGGAGGACTATTTTCTGCTTATTGTCAGCGCTTCTTTTAACATGCCAACAAAGCACTCCTAAATCAATGCCTTTTTTCACTAAATTTCGTAAACAATAACATATTTTTATTTTTTTCGCTTAAAAACCTTCTTCGTGGTCAGCCCTAAAATAGCAGCTTTTTGTGTATTTTATTCCTTAGTCTGAATTTACACGTTTCATCTTTTGATGATCAACATCTTTTCAATTCCCTTTCAAAGATGCCAATATAATCACACGCTGCAATCGGTTTCAACTTTTTTCGGTTCAAAACAACAAAAATTTTATTAACAGCGATTCAAAGAGAAAAAGAAAAGATAAAAATTAAAAAACACGAAGCGTACTGACCGAGTACAGGCATCCCCGTACTAACCCCCTTTCTTCTGTCTTCCCTCACCTAAAAACATCAGAGTTGAGCATCAAAATATGAAACGTGTGAAAGCAGGCTTATCATTTACTACTGTAGAAAAGCTCTCTTCTTGAAGCGCTCAATTATGCACAAAATACCAAATTTTTTGTTTACTGGGTTGGTTCATTAAGATTAAAATCAGTTTACCTATAACAACGGATAAAATCTTTAAAAATTTGAGCATTTCGGAATATATGCAATATTTTTTTAATATTTTCTTTAAAAATGGGCCATTAACGGAAGAAAAAAAGGCAAAATTTAAGCGTTTGTGGAAACTTTTATAAGTCATAGAGGTATTGTATTGCAACAAAAATTTGGACAGTCAGAATGTTGTTAGCAATTTTATAGATAAAAAAAACCGTCTGATTACGGAAAAACATGAAAGGACATACGCATGGAGTCACAAAAAATGCCCACAGAAGAGCTATCATAAGATCTGTCTCCACGGTTGTTACAGCAAGGGTCGCAACGGTAAAACGTATTATACGAAGAGCCTTTAAAACAATTAAGAATTAAAAAAGCCACCTCTTAATGCCACTCGTAAAGCAAAACGTCTTTAGTTTGCCCGGGAACACATGTGTTATAAAAAGGAATGGCAACATATTTTTTTTTCTTATGAAAAAAAATTTAATTTGGAAGGTCCAGATGGTTATAGTTATTACTTCCATGATTAACGAAAAGAAGAACGTTACCTGAGTCGTCTGCATAGCTGTGAGGGTAGTGTGATGGTGTGGGGGCAATTTCATACTATGGAGCATGTGAGCATCAAATTCATTAACCTAGAATAAACGCGATCAATTACAAAAATGTAGTTTAGAAGGCTTATTGTGTTTTTGAAATCTATTCAGTGGATATTTCAACAAGATAATGCCACGATCCATACAGCAAGAGTTGTATAAGAATGGATTTAAAACCAAAATGCCAAAATTTTGGAGTGAATATTATAAAATATTAATGGGGTCAGCCAATATGCATCAATAGAAGCTTTAATTGAAGAAACTATTTGTTACAAATTTAAAAACAATTATTTCTTTATTATTTAACATAAAAACAGTTAATTTTAATGTAAAAAAATGTGAACCTATTCAAGTTAGCGGCACTGTACGAACGCAGGTAAAAACACCAGTAATGAAATCGATGAGGCTGAATTGTACGACCTTTATAGGCTTTTTACACTGATCAACATCTCACATCTACCATCAAATATGTAGAAAATGTGAAACACTCGTTTATACCCTTTGTATACTTCGAAGGAACGCATGGACGATGTTGAAAATGTGAAATACGCGTTCACACTTGAAACATCCAACATCTACCATCAATAAAAAATGTCACCATTTCTGAAAATAAACTTTTATTTTTTTAAATAATTTTTTTTACAAAAGAGCCAACATTTTAAAAGATAACACCAAAATGTATTTAGAACTCATTTTGTTTAATAATATAAAAAAAATCTAGTAACATAAGGCTTGCAAAAAAAACTTTAGAAATGGTAACGCTGCTTTCAAACCAAATACCATTTTGTCAGTACTGCCACAATAATAATAGAATTTATTGCCACTTTCCTAGTGATTACACTAAAATAATCGGAAGATGTAGAATGGAATACGATGAGATAGGAACATTTTGTAAAGATGTACACAAATTTAGATTTTTAGCCCAATGTATTTCTTATGGGAAAATTCCAACATCTTCGCAAATTGATGTTAAATGTTGACAAGTGTGAAAATACTATTAAATTGCTCACCATCAAACAAAAATGTCACCATTTTTTGAAAAAATAAAATGTTTTTAAAATCAAAAATGTTTTTTTTTTAACAAAAGTGCCAAAATTTAAAAAGAAAACACAAAACGGTATATGAAATTCAGTATGTTTAAAAATATAACAAAAAAACATAGCAACAAAAGAGAAAACTTGACAAATGGTAACGCTGCTTTCAATACCAATTTGTTTTTGTCAGTGATGCCACACTAATAATAGAACTTATTGCCACTTTTCAAGTGATGACACTAAAATAATCGAAATATGTAGAATGGACTAAAATAAGATAGGAACATCATCTAGAGATGTTGAAAGATGTTTGCTTTTAGCCATATGTATTTCTTATAGAAAGATGTTAACATCAAATTGATGGTAGATGATAGATGTTGATCAGTGTAAATAGGCTATTATAGACTTGTGTACTTAATTTTAGTTTTTATAACTGAATATATAATCTGCATTTATTCCTGTTATTTCTACAAAAAGATACTATCTATGGTGTAAAAGCAGTCATTTTTTAGAGGAAAACTAAGGTAAAAACACGTAGGCAAAATAAACGCTGAAATAGGTAAAGAAAACTATTAGGTACGAATCCGACCTGCTTTCTTTTTGTAGAAGGAAACGAAACAAAAGTTACTTTTGGTGACTTTTCTGTATTTTTTTCAGTTTTTAGCGATTTTTTACTGAATTATTTTACTTGCTTTTTTAAGTAAGCAAAATTTTATTTAGAAAAAAAAAATTTACGAAAACTAAACAAAATTAACGTTTGGCGATTTCTGAAATCCGGTTTGGCGATGGAGCTCAAAAAAATCTGACAGCCCTGGTTATGATACACATTCCACATTCGCTTCTTTGAGAAGGGAGAACAGAGAAGCATCATTTTTTGTTATGTTTTTATTTTGATCCCGTTACCATTCTTTTGTGCCTGCTAAAGAAGCGAAAGCGAAAGGTTGACTCCGCAATGACAACGTGTGTAAAAAAGATATTAGTAAGGAATGGAGCGAGCAGGCCTTGTATATCCAAAAGAAAGAGTGCAGACTTAATGTTTATTTTTAGTTTGGTTTGGCATTTCATAGACAGACCGATGCCCGAACAAGATTCGATGAATGAGTCCAAAACAAGATTGTTTAGCGATGAAGCTCATGTCAATAAACAAAACTGCCGTGTATGGAAGGATTATAATCCTCAAGTGTAGGTTAATTTGGGCATTCTTTTACTTTAATCGGTTAGTCGCTGGATTAATTAACGGAGGTTTTGGTTTAGTCGGTTAATAATCGGTTAACCGATAAATACAGTTTTTTTTTATTAAATAATTTTAATAAATCAAAATGCATAAATTGTTTATTATAAAAAGTTTATTAGTAAAAAAAAACAACATATAACAATAAATAACACTGGGGAACAAAATGTCTGGAACTTTATTTTTAATTTTTACTAATTTCAGTTCGCTAATTTCAAATCAAATCTCCATTTTTCTCTATCAGCTCGACTTTTCGTGATATACTGTTGTGTCGAAAATTAAGGTACTTTCACTACACTTCAAAGAAAAATCAATTCATCCGGTCTCAAATCAATCCAAAGCGGTATTATTAGTGCGGTGAGTACGGATTTTCTTGAATCAAGTACAGAAAGATTGATTCAAGTAGGGATTTTTAATCGCGAAATTATCCATACACAATGACGAATTTTGCACTTGAAATAATCCGGAAATGAGATTCATTTAAGTAAAACTTCGCTTTATTCAAGTATTATAAAGTTGATTTAATCCCGAATTAGCGCTTGAAAAAACCCAAAAAAAGATATTACAAAGAGGAAATTATTATGATTGATTTATTTACCCGTTTAACGCCTTACAGAATGATCAAAAAAAACCAGCATCATGCCCGATATGGTGCTCACTTTAAAAATCTTATGTTCAAATTTAATTAAAAATGTAAACTAAATGAGAAGCACGAATTCATTTTAACTTTTTTAACAAATTTGATGGAAATCAAGTGCAAAAAAATTATTTTAAGTTCGAATTTCAAGTTTCAAGAGTTGAGATATACTTTTTTTACACTTTATTTCAATCCAGTAAAATGGGAATTTGAAATCATGTGATTATAAGTAAAATATTTTGAAACTTGAACAGCATTTAAAAATTCGTTTGAACTCAAGTTAATTTCCAGTAAAATTTTAAGCACTTAAAATTTAATTTATTATTGGGATATTTTTTTCTTCTTGTTCTGTTGTTTTTGTTGTTTCTACACACAACAAGCAAATCGTTGTTTCCAACTTGTATGGTTTTGTTCACAATTTACTGGGAAAACTGAACACAAAAAAATTACAATTTGGTTCCAACATTAAAATATGTGTTTTTTTATGGTAATCGCGATTTTTATCAACTCAGTTTTCTCAGAATATTCTGTACAAAATCAAAAGTTGTGCACCGATCGCAATGAAATAAGGCTCATTTCATTCGAAATATGTTTTACTAAATGTTTTTAGACGTAAACTGTGATTTTTCCGCATTTTTATTTTTTATGAATATTTAAAGAACAAAAGCTTTTTCAAAACTTCAACGATTTCTCTGAAACTACTGGCTTAATTTGGAACCAATGTAAGCACGGCTTAAGGATAATATTGTTGACGAGTTTTGGATTTTTTTTAACTAAATATTGTTAACCGTTTTCGAAAATAACGTAAGCGACATCATTTTAAATGTTCGTTTTATTGGCAAAAATGTCATGGTCACATAAGGAATCGTTACGATTTTACAGCAAGAACAATTTTATCGTAAGCGAATGTTAATTGAAGTTGGTTTTTAATTTTTTCTGTGCAGCCGAACTTTCCTACAGTGAGTGAAAAATCAACAGTTAACGCTAACTTTAAATTATCTTCTTTCCTGAGATTGTGGGTAGAAGCTAGTCATCCATTCCGTGATTTCCAAAGCAGCATTACCTACACCTAGACCAAGACCGAAGTCCCGGAGGCTACTGGTTGCCGTGGCATCAAATATGAATCAATGGTTAGCCGGGCCAATTTGTCGTCTGCCGAATAACTTGTATTGGCTGCACCTGTTTCCCCGGAGGATGTTACAAAAGTTGAAATATCCTAAGGATGTATGTATACCTACATACACCCGGGGGATAAAGAAGAGACAGATAGAACAAAAATTGTCATAGTAACCAGAGTCTACACAGAAAAAAAAAATTAATTTCAATTAAAAAATATTAATTAAAATTTAATTATATTTGCGACAGTAAACAAATTAATAGTATTAATTAAAAGTTTAATTCACTTGATTAAACGTTTAATGCACTTGATAACATTTTTTATTAAAACTGATTTTATTTTTGATTTATGCTTTAATTGGTGAAAATTTTAGGATATTTTTCTGTGTATGCGGTGCTACTGAAATCATTAGCCTTTAGGAAATTTTGGATCCTACAAGGCTGGTGTTGTACCAACGAGACGTATAAAGTTAGTGTTGCTTATTTGACATTCCTGGTTTGTTGGTGAACTCTTAGTCGTTCCGGTGCTTAGAATCGATTGACATGGGTCAACTGGTCGGCAGTTCAAGACTTGAACTTATTTCGATTATTTGTGTTTTTTGTCCAAAAGTACTTTTTCCGCACATCCGTAGATTAAGTTGAGGAATGACTATAAGGCAGCCTGTTGTGGTCCTTTAGGCTTCAGAGGTCCCTATTGTTTTGAGAACCTTATTTTTATGAAGGTGGCTTCATAAGTTGTAATGTTGTTGTATTGAGAACGGCTGTGGCTCTTCTTCCCTGTAATAATTCATTGAGTATACTTTACAACTTCGGATGCTCTTTTTGTTGTCATTGTTGGTACTGGCATCAGTTGTAAGTTGTATTGAACACACACACACATACGCGTTTAGCTACTAAAGTATTTGTGTATGTTTTGTTGTTTTGATGTGGTAGCGATGTTACCCTCTTGGGATTCTTGTTGCGGTGAGGATTCTAAAGTAAATTAAAAGTCACTCACCCCCACGTAAACACACACTCATACTACATTCATTCCAATCTACTTGTTCCTGTACATTATTAAATATCATTATTATTATTATATCGTCATCATCATATTTGGTGTCAGGAACAACAAAACATACCATCAGAGAGTTGACTGGTTCCCCCTTCCCCCTTCCCCCTTATAGAAACAGCAAACAAGACAAGACACGAAAAAAGTCAAAATGAGACGGTCAGGGGAAAACTCAATTATAACAATCTGTTCAGATTTTCTTGCAGTTGGCTGCTTTAGAATATTTCAACACCAAAATAGAAAAGTTAAATCAAGGAAATGTTTTACGGATTTTCATCCCCATATAAAATTTATGATCTCATTTGATAAAGAATTTTCTACGAGTACAACAAATTCAATTGAATTCTACGTTGCGCTATGAATCCCCGAAAAGGAAAACTTGCTTAAAACAAACTGATGCAAGTGGACGTTGTAAATACGTTTGTGGCAAATGTGTTCAAAAAAGATTTTATTGCAACGCCAACAACAACAACACAATTTTTATTTTATAATTTTTGATTTAGCAAGTTAGTAGAGGTTATAAAACAAAGACAAAGAAACAATGGATTCATACAGCAGTTTGGAAGTTGGGCAATAAAATGTTCGTTTAACTAAAGATTATTTAATTACTCTTTATATACAATTTATATTGCTGTATTTGCTAGGACTTTTGAATAGAAACAATTTTTATGTAATTATTATCTTGAGATAAGATTTCCTTCCATCCCTTAACAGCAAAACGTGTTAACTACTTAGATACCACCCCACGAACTGAAGAGTTTTAGAATGTTTTGTAGGGATTTGCACGTCGGCAGTGGTGTTAATAAATAAATATTTGAGGATTATTTTTGAATACATTTTAATTGCACTGATAAATCTTGCCATTAAACGAAATGTTTATAACATCATTTGTCTTAGGAAAAATTCTGGTCAACCGGTTATTTATTATGGGCTATTTTTCCAAGACTATAAATAACAAGACAGATAAATCGACTTTTAGTATAAGTTGCAGTGTGAAATTTAAATTCCAGCATTAAACGTATTAAGCACGAGTTTTAGTTTAAAACTCAAGTTTAAGTAAAAAAGGCAAGATAAAGTATAAAACGCATGATTAACTGCCTGTTTTTAGAACACGAATTTTAAGCCGAACGTCATTATAAAATTTTGTCATATTTTATTGGGAGTTCTCCTGTAAGCAAACATGTGTAACGCTTAAGTAGAAACCAATTATATTCTCTCTCTTTAACTTAAGTCAATCCCACAGACAAACTGACTTTAAATTAAGCCTTATGAGTCCTTACTCCGATGTTACTGAGTCATCGCACTGATGACATTTTTTAATAAACTGACTTCGGTTCGTAATTTCTCTGATGCCGATGTGTCATCCGATTGATAACATAAATTCACATGATGATTATTTGGCCAAGTGATTTTAAGGCTGGCATCACAATGATGAAAAGCGTCATGGGATCTAAAACGAAGACACTTGTCATAGAACTGATGTCAAAATACATCAACGTATGACGCCTTTTCTATCAGTGTAGTACATTTTATTATGTAAGCACATAATTATGCGTTACGCAATAACCCGGTGGCGAACGTCATGATGATTCATCATGAAACATACTGACAATGTTAAATCATCAATGACGTGTGCTGAATTTTCTTTGGCGTCATACATGAATTTTTTAAGCAATTGTCCAAAATATCATAGATGACCAGAACTGATTTTGTTCGTTAGGCTTCCGCGTATTAGTGAGTCCTAACAGACAATATCATCGATGTTCAGACAATGTTGTCAAGTTTCAATATACTTCAATGCGGTGATGAACAAGACAATTAAATACAAACATTTATTTAATAATCCGTTATTCAGCCATTGAAGAATAGCAGAGAAATTTCAGCAGAGTTCCGTTTTATATCGAGTGATAACAGACAATGTCGATTACTTTCAACTTTCTTTTATACAGTGAATCTTTCATAAAAATGTCTGCAAAACTGTATTTAGCAGTGTCGTTGTCGCGTACTTTCATCGACATTTCAATATTTTCATAGAAATTGCGCCTTGAGACCCAGTTTGTCAGGAGGAATCATTAATGAAAATATCAGCTTGACAAAGTCTCTCGAAAAACGCCACCGGGTTAAAGAATAACGGCAACAAAAAAAAAAAAAAAAAAAATTCAGTGTGTTAAAGGCTCAGTTAGCCGGGAGTAAAAGTAACAGTAACCTTACCGCAAAAAAGTAAGACCAATCTATTTCTTACAGATTGAGACGTAACATCTTACTGCTGACTAGGGTGTTCAATTGACTAATTCTTGTTCGATTAATCGAACATTTTTAGACGGTTAATTGTTCGAATAATTTAAAATTGCTTATTTCGATTAAACGATTAATCGAAGAATTTATACCGATTAATCGAATAATAATAATATATTGTATTTCTGTTAAATGTATAATATTTAAAAAAATTTTAGTCGAATAAACAAACAAAATGTATGTATCCGTTGGAATTTAAAAAAAAAACAGTCATGTTTAGTGAGTAATTTAGGCCCTAATTATATAAAACGCAACGCAACACCAGTGAATTACATTGAAAGCAAAAACAAAGTCATAAATATTTTGTAATTTTGTTGTTGCTTTCCACAGAAATTCATATACCGAAAATACAGAATGAAACGTTACAACTACGGTACATTAAGTATCGGTAAGCTTTTGTATTGCTTTTCATATAACAAAAAGCGAACAGCTGATGGATGCAGTACAGATACGGTGCAGCAACGTTCGCCTAAATGTGCCTTAAGCTTATATTTTTTTTTAAATTTGTTCAACACAATTTAATAATTCGTTTCAGAAAAGAAAAAACGACAAAGGTATGTTAACTTAAAGATTTTTATTAAATTATCGGGTTTGTCCTAAAAATCGAAATGAAGTGAAATTGAAATCGAACGATAATTTAAATTCAATTACCATTTTTCGTAGTTGTTTTTGCAAAAATAATAGATACTTAAAGAATGAATTAGATAAAATGGAATATTTTTACGAACTTTCATTTAAATTCACTTAATTTCGATTTGTGAAACACGCCCGTATTTTTCAACAAAATAGTTCATGCGTTTCTCTCTTTAGAATAAGTTTGGCTTAAAAATATTGTACGAAGTATAAATCTAATAAAGCTAAATGTAACAGTTGTCCAAAAATGTGTTAATGTAAATGATTTTCAACAACTTCACTGATTTGCCACTTTCACAGTGACTATAACATAGTACTTGAAGAAGTGGTCCAATGAATTAATGTTTTGCAGAAGCATAGCAAAGGATGGAATCTCCGTGAAAAGTTTCAAAAAATCCAAAGTTACATTGACTCTTTTAAAATCTAAGTAACCGAAAGTGAAGCAACAATTTGGAGCTACATTTACAAGTTTTATTTAAAACCGAATGTTTATTTACTCAAGTAAATAATTTTTTTCTAAAATTACTGAAAACAAATCTCGTAATCTATAAAATATCTGGATTTAGAATTATTCGGTTAATCGATTAATTATTAAATTTTATTCAGTTCATCGAATAAGTTAAAAATGCCAAATACCGATTAATCGTTTAATCGAACAAAAATAAAACCCGATTAATTGAACACCATACTGCTAAGTGTCCATTTAGACAGGGAAACATTTGGAAGGGAAACATTTTGTTTGGTAGCAAATTACGGGTGGGGAAGAGAGAATAGTTTTTGTGTTCGGTACTCGGCGACACGCTTTGTTCTCATTTTCTTTGTTGGCATTTACTTTGCTTTTTGAGAAAAAAACAACAACATTAACAGAATGTTTCCGAAAAAATGTTCGTCTGTGTGACCGAGAATGAAAAAACAAAAGAGAATTCCAGATGTTTTCCTTCCAAATGTTCGCTCGTCTAAACTCGGACTAACTACAATCGGTTTAATTCCTTTAGATGCAACAAACTGAAGCAGCTGATGTGCAACGTTACTGTTACTCCCGGCTAACAGAGCCTTAAGCTGATCGTTACTTTCACCAATTTGTATATGCGCCATTCAACTTTAAAAGTAAAAGAAGCGAAAAACGTGAAACCCGAGAAAATGAATTTTAAAATTGAGAGTGCATCTACAGATTAGTATTCGTATTCTGCTCCTTCCAACGGCTGTAACAAAATATCATAAATGGCCCCTACAAGAAATGAATGAGCGAGTAGTCACATTTTTCATTTTGGTGTTAAGAAAATGATAGAAAGATATTACCGATATCAAGTTTTCGGTCACATTCGGTCATTTCTTTCTATCATTTTCTTAACACCAAAATGAAAAATGTGACTACTCGCTCATTCATTTCTTGTAGGGGCTGTTGCCTGAACGCAGGGCTGCCAGGTACTTTTTTCCTTGTCCCCAAAAATCCCCAAATTAAAAAATAAAACTTACAAAGTTAATATTTTTTTTTTGACCAAATTTTAAATTTAAAAAAAAACAAGAAAAATTTTAATAAGAAATCCCCAAAAATCCTCAAAAAAAAATATTTGATTTTGTTTGTAGCGACTGGTTTCGGCATGTTTTTTTTTTAAATCCTTTTAATGTGATTCCAGTGCATTATAACTACTAACAAATAATCTAGCATTCTTTTTTCCAATCTTTTTTATATTTACTTCCATATTTACTTATTTTTGGGGAATACATACATATTTGCTTGAAAATTATCTTTAAAAATCAAAAAGTTTATGTATTGTCCACGGTTTTAGATTCTATGTTTAAATTCTTTTTTTAAGAACTCAGTCAAGAAAACAACGCAAGTTTATAAAGTACCTTTTACACACTTAGCAAAAATGGTAATCTTAATTAGGACCCTTTAAACTGTATAAAAGTAAGATAAACACCCCTATCGCAAATGTTATTGGAATATTATATATGGGAGGAAACCTGTATACCCATCCCCAACAAATCGGTATCGCAAAAATTTGAATTATTTTTCAATGCTTTATAAACAAAAGTCTCTATTGTGAATAACTTTTCAGTGCTTGTATTGAGAAAGAAAAATATACAAAATAAAATACTAATAAAAATATAACAAAATAAATAATGAATAGTGTGTATCTTCATTTTCTTTATTAAAACTGCTTCAATAAAAAGAAAAGGCAAGAATGCAAATTAAAATTTACATGTTCGCTTCTCGTTCACATTAACATTTATTTAGTAAAAAAATTCGCGGGAGTAATCATTGGCGATGCCAAATTTTTTGTTTGGGAATTTATTCCCAAAAAATTTGTTGTGGGAATCATTCACAATACGCAATAAAAAAATATGGGAACATTTTCATGGGAGTAGTTGTGTGCGATAGGGGTGAATAGTTTTGTTACTTTGTTCATATTTTATGTACGAAACAAAGAAAAATAAGCGTAAATAATAAAAGAAGGGAAAATATATTAAAAAAGTGTAAAATCCCCAAAAAATTCCCGAATTTTTTTTTAATCCCCAAAAAATCCCCAAATGACTTTCATTGTCCTTATCACTCACATAAAATCCCCAACTTTGGGGATAAATCCCCAAGTCTGACAGCCCTGCCTGAACGGGTTAAATTGTCACCTTGCCTTCGGTTTAAAAATATTTTCCGCCAAATCGTAAGATAGAGTTTTCCTACAAAGGGCCACAGATTTGAGTTCCTTTCGGCACTATCGACAAAGTCTGACGGATGTCTCCAGCTAAGAACAACGTGACTCCACCCATAATGTCATCGTTCTGTCTGATATCTTTCAAAGTTCTGTTGACCGCTTTAAAACACTCTTTATTTGCCATCGTGTTTTTATCCCAAACTATAAGTTTACAATTGGGCGTTACTCTGTTTTTAAGGCCCTAATTTTGTAAAACACAACGCACGCCAAAGTATTATATTGAAAGCAAAAACAAATTCATAAATATTTTGTAATTTTGTTGTTGCTTTATACAGAAATTTATTTACCGTTTTAAAATTTTCAACGCCACTAGCAATGAGGCGTATGAAATCTTAAAAACCAAAGTGAATTTCTATTAGAGGCAACAACAAAATTACAAGATATTAATGAATTTGTTTTTGCTTTCAATGTAATTCTTTGTCGTTGCGTTGTGTTTTACAAAATTATGGCCTAAATGTTGCAGATCGGAGTTTCGATTAAAGTAACGTTGACCGGGATCTCTATTAGTGCTGCCGCGACTCCTAACGATACGACAACTAAGACGATTTCACGTTTTTACTCCTTACTCTTACTTATGTATATTTAAATGATAAAGGTATTATGATGCTAGCTATTTTTGTACTTTTTATGGAGAACAGTGCAAATACATTTGCATAGGAAAATGGACCATGTGTATAGAGTATAATTATATCATTAAAAAAATCTTGAAATGTCAAACAAATATACGTGTGTTATTGATAAGTTTTTTAAGATTGTCAAAGAAAATTAAAAGATTTTTAACGTATACTCTTTGTACACTTGCATACATTTTGGAGGAAAGCATGGAAGATGTTCAAAATGTGATATACGAGTTCACACTAAAAACATCTAACATCTACTGTCAATAAAAAAAGTCACCATTTCTAAAAGAAAAATTTAATTTTTAATGTCTGGGAAATATCACATCATTATCGATATCATCATTAAAGCAACCATTCACACAAAATATTAACTTAATATTCAATATTAATTTTTTGTATGGAAGCATTTAAATTAAATATTAAAATACCTAATGATGTCTTTTTATTAACACATTTTATTAGATTATTGTTCAAAATTCATTTAAACTTTAATTTAATCACAAACTATAGCAATCTGATCGTAAATTAAATTTTTCATTGATGTGAGCTGCATTCATTCGGACTACAAAATTCATAAAGTCATAATTTATAACTTTCTTCGAGGGATAAAAGCATTGTGAGCTGTTTTAAAGTGTTGGCCATAAAACATGTCCAATTTCAATAAAACCGAATTCCAAATTAAAATTAAATAAAAGAAAAAAGAAGAAAGACTGAAAAAAAGTAAACAGTATTCAGAACAGCAAGAAAAAATCAAAAAATCATCATACAATGAAATTAATTATAAATAGCTACACACACACACACACACACACACACATTTTTTGATTTTATAATATCAAAAATTAAAGATTAGAAAACTTTATGAAAGTGCTTAACAATAATAGCTAAACATCCATTAAATTATTAAAGAAAGAAGTTATTTTTAAAATATGAATAAACCAAGTGTGAATAAATATTACCTCACGACCTTAACCGACCTTAAAAAAAAAGCCGATTAAACGCTTTTCTAATGCTAGGAACACAACTGGGAAGAACGACGAATTTCGTCCAGCACGACAATTTATTCGGAAGTAATTCGCTGTATAAATTCGGCGTATGAAACGAAAAACAAATTGAAAATAAAATAGTTTGTATAAACAAGAAATAGTGGAGCGATCATTTATATGATCATTTATATCAGAGTTGCGCAAGAGACTTGTGTGAAAGGTGTCTAACTAAATCAGAGTTATGCTATAAACACATTCGAGACAGCAGGCTACACGAACACACGACTACAAATGCTGCTGGGTGCAATTATAGCCGTGTAGTCAGCTACTGAATTATTTTGAAGACGACAGCTACAATTGAAAAATTATAAGCAGCTGTTGTTTTTTTTCTATGTATTTATATTTCAGTGGTGCCACTTTAATTTTTTTTTTTACTTTTATGAAATGGAAAAACCAAGGCCCATTGAAAAGGTCTGCGCAAGAATCGAACTTTAAAAACATTTTTATGTTACAAACCCTTCAAGCGAATTTAATGTTCCATATTTAGTGTGCATATTAAAAAAACCTTAACTCAAAATAATTTTAAATAAATACAAATTCAATAACAAAAACTAAATTCAAGATACCCAAAACAGTTGATGTCTTTATTATTGAATAAAATCCAAATTTGGAAATTGGAAAACAATAAAGAAACGAACGTGTGAAGCAACAACAACAATTACAAAAAAAATTTAACGAATAAAATGAGAAACGAACAAATAAATCTGGCTTTTTAGCCACAATTCATTTGCATGTAAAACCAATTGAATTCAAAGCAAAAATACAACAACAGCAGCCAACAACCGCAAACCGAAAAAAGGCGGAGTAGATCCAAAAGAAGTTGAAAAGTGTAGAAGAAAGAAAACGCTGTACAAAAAAAAAAGGAAACAAGTTCACAAGTCACGCACAATTATCAAAATATACATTTCAATCTACACAGCCAACATGAATTGAATAAATAAGAAAAAAAAACCCAAAAGCAAAAACTGAAATGTGTTTAAATGAATACAAAAATCCCTGTTTGTGATCCACCCATTTATATAGTTAATACTAGGGTTTTCGTTCCAGCAAGAGTAATTTTGATATTCCCAGGAAATTATGAAAATTCCTTTTAAAGTTTTCGTCTTAAATACGGGCTTATGTCACACTAAATGGCACTTACATTTTCCATTAAAATTTTTTGACGCTAAATTTGTGGCGCAAAAATAGAGGTTTTTTTGGTAAGAAATTTCCGGAAAACTAAAAAAATCCTAGTAAGTACCCTACAGACAGCTATTTTAAAAAATGATGATCGACAATTTAATAAATTAAAAAAAAAATATTTTGTCCGATTTTCCTAACGCTACAATTTTAGAAAATAATAAATCTACATTTAGAAATGTTTCCCTATTTCAGGCAATCCCGTTATACAATGAGCATAGAGTTTGCATTGAGTGGAAGTTTTTCAAAGTGGTGTCTGCGATCCTCATTTTAATTGAAAGTTAAAGTAATAATTTTAATACCAATTTTGAGTTATTCAATTAATGATCTATCATTAAAATTTAATAGAATAAGCTAAAAATGAAAGAATTTATTAAGATCCTCTTTAATTAAAAATCAAGTAAGAGTGCTATATTCGGCTGTACCGAATCTTATATACCCTTCACCATGGTGCAATAAGAACAAAAAATTATGTGAACACCATTCTTAAGATATAAATAATTATATTTTGTGCCACGCCTACTTATCCAAACCGTCCACATTATGTCGGATATGGTGTTTTAATAACCAATTTTTTGGAAAATATGTTCTACTAAAAATTGTCGATGTTTTGATATGTAAGTCGTTTCCATAGGTCATATGACAGCCCTAAAATGTAGGTTTGTATAAAAGTTTTGATGTTTTTTAGCCCATTTCTGGAGTATTTTGATCATAAATTGCCCATTGTCTAACCGATTTGACAGATTTATATACCGACGTGTTAAAGAGCATATTTTCCATTAATTTTTCCTATAAAAGTTGGACTCGGTAAGATCTATCGTTCCCGATAAAACGTATTTAAAAAAAAAATTTATTTTGGCCACAACTTTTCCGTATCTGAACCGATTTTTCCGAGTTTTTCAGAAAATATTTTCTACTTAAAATTTCCGATATATTGTTATATAAGGCGTAACCATAGGTCATATAACAGTCAAAGGTTTTCAGGTTTTTATAAAATTTTTGATATTTTTTGTATGAGAGGTACCACGCCCACATTTTGTGGGATGGTGTGTATTTATAATCTCAATGTTTGTACCTAATTTGGAAACTTTGGCTCTTGCTGTTCTCCAGATATACAGGAAAAAGTATATCTGGGGGCTTCGGAAAACCCATTTCAACAGATAGACGGACAGGCGAACAACCGGTTTTAAACCTCGCTTTTCATAAGGACCCAGAATATATATACTTATAGGGTGTAGGATCAATATTGTAGAAATTACAAGCGGAATGACAAAGTTATATACCCTTTTACCTTCGGTGAAGGGTATAAACAACAAGTTTTATTTATATCCAATTTAATACATTCAATTGAAATCTCAGAAATTGTTATGCGATTGCGAATAAAGGGTACGATTAATTACGATTATGATTATATTCGATGTCGATGTTGTGCTCTGACGTTGATTTTGCTCGTTGGGCACGCTTTAATTATTTTAAAGTCTTTTCATTTATCATAGCGAGTCCATACTCAGAAAAAAATAAAAATTGTTTTCAATTAAAAAAAGTTGTAATATTAATTAAGAAATTAATTTAAAAAAAAGTATGCAAAGTAATAGTACTAATTAAACGTTTAGTTCACTTGATTAAACGTTTAATTCTCTTAATTAAATTTTCAATTAAAACTGATTTTACTTTTGATTAATGCTTTAATTGGTGACCAATTTTAGAGAATTTCGGGAATTTCAGATTCCTTATTTTATGCAAGCTTGGATCCAAGAGGGTAATAACCGCCCTGGGTTAGACATGCAGAGGAATTCTTACATAAAAAATTGGACTTAGAGGCTATCCGAACTGAATTTTCAATATGTGATCCCCCCTGAACTGAAGCCTTTGTATCCGCCCCGAACTCGATGTCATAATTAGGGCATTTCTAATGGTCCCTTTACACCGCCATAATTTTAATAAATTTCCCTGCACAGTTTTGTATTTGATTGTTTTTGAAAGATATTATTTTTTTAATATAATTCATACATTAAAAGTTATAATGATAATAAAATAATAATCATATCATAACACTATTAGTTTAACCAGTTCAACAGTTAACAAAGAAGCCTTTTGCCAACATACGACTACGACAAGGGAATAAAACCACAACAACAACAACTAAACTCAACTCAATTTAAGTTAAGTTAAACTCCAACTCCACATGATACGACACCGTTTCAACAATTCATTTGTTTGTTCATTTGCTCGTACGTTCGTTCTTTCCTTTATTCATACGTTTAATTTCATTTATATTTCTTTATTTACAGGTTAAAACAGATGTGAGAATGGACGGACGGACAGACGTCTAGCAGGCAGACAGACAAAAAATATAAAAAGAAGTACGACTTTTCAGCTTAACTCAGTTAACAAATGCTATAAATGCTTATAATGCGGCCAAAACAAAAAGGTTTAAAACGAACTTCTTTCAAACCTACACACACACACACACACACACAAACACACTTATTTAGACACATTCATACACCTCAACTTTTGGAAAATGTTGAAAAATTAATAAGCAATAAAATTGCCATGAAATTAATATTCCCATGAATCTCGTGAACATCATGCTGGGCCAAATCAGCTGGAGCACAAATACTCGGCCAACATTAAAAAGGTTTTGCGCTCCGCACTTTTTTTGTCTGGTTGAATGTGTTAAATAAATTGAAAACAAAACACAAAAATATTTTTAATAAGAGAATCAAAATTACCGGTTTTTAAAGTGAAAAAGAAAAGAATCTGTGCAGCACATAAAACCCAAACAATCATATTCATACAATTTAATTTTGACATATTTAGTTTAAAGTGGGTATTAACGAAATATTTTATAAAGATTAAATCATTTAAACGGTATAATTACAATAAAATCTTGAATCTAGTTTAATAAATATTGTTTAAACAGAACAAAAGCACATAAATTGAGAAAGTTGTTGGGTTAAATATTCATGAAAACTTTAAAATGAGGTAGATTGAAACTATTAAAATTTGGAAAAATAAATGTTTTAACACTTTTTTCTCAACAAAGGGGACAACATTTTAAAGGAAAACTAGAAAAAATGTATTTTGAATTCAATAATATAAAAAAAAAAATAAACAAAACAAACAAAAATTTGCAAAAACGAGAAAACTTGAAAAATGGTAACGCTGCTTGCAAAACGAATGTCAGTTGGTAAGTGACCCTACAACCCTACAAGAAATGAATGAGCGAGTAGTCACATTTTTCATTTTGGTGTTAAGAAAATGATAGAAAGAAATGACCGAATGTGACCGTAAACTTAATTTCGGTCATTTCTTTCTGTCATTTTCTTAACACCAAAATTAAAAATGTGACTACTCGCTCATTCATTTCTTGTAGGGGATGCCACAAATATAATAGAATTGATTGCCACTTTTTTAAGTGATGACCCGGGAAACCAGAAATATGCTCTTAAAAATGCGCATTAAATATGCAGCAAAAATTAGAAAATATATCCTCAAAATTGTTAAAAATATCCCCCCAAAAAATTGCTCATTTAAAAACAAAATATTCAACATTTGCATTTAAAAAAACAATACTAAAATTATAATCGGTAAAGCCTTATGCCCAATTTTCAGGATTGATATTAAAACACATTTATTTTTAAAATCGTTTTAAATACAAAATTCTCTTCTTCACTAAAAACTTAAGTGAAACCTAAGTCACCGATGTGGTACACTTAAGGGCTAACTATAATGTGCTTAAGCTTACATACGCAAATGTGCAAATACATATAATCAAATGTACACAACTATAATGTACTTAAGCAACTTTTCGTTAAGTTTCGTCAAGTGTCATTTGCTTAAGCAAAGAGCGACACTTATCGTACTTTGCTTAAGGAATCAGCTGTTTATTGGTTACATATTGAAAAATATTTTTAAAAAACACACATAATTGCATATTTTAGTACTCTTTTATTTTTGTGTTTAGTTGTTTTTAAAAATATTAAAAATAAACATGCTCATGGTAGTATATTAATTAATTGTAGACACGAAAATAATTATCTCAAAGAATTGATATTTTAAGGAAATATAAGAGGAAAATAATTTTTGCAAAAGTACAAAAATTTGCAACTAGGCGTTAAAGTTATTTAAGTTCAAAAAGTACAATATAGTCACCCAAAAGCACAAAATAATTTGCTTAAGCATTTGACAGGCTTTTCGTTAATTTTTGACAGTAGCTTAAGCCAGCCTAAGCATATTATAGTTAGGCCTTTAATTTCAACTTAAGTTTCCATTGTAATTTTTTAGCAAGGTGACCTCAATATCACAACAATAAAACAACAACAGGCAAAGCATTAACAGTCAGCTGTTTTTTCAGACCACCTTGTAAATAAATACACTTGTTTATATATTTTTTTTAATTTAGTAGTGCTACCATACAGTGCACTCTGGAAAACGTCAACTAATTAAAACCGCGGGTGTTGACGTTTAACAAATTGTTGACGTTTACGAATGAAAAATTTTTAAATAAAAAACATATCGATAATGTGCTTTTAAACGTTTTTATTAATTATAAACTAAATCCAAACATAAACAAATTCAAAAGGCATTCAACTGACTAAAACCATAGAAGACAACTGCACAGAAAAAATTATTGCCAAATTATTTTCAAACAAACGCTTGTTTGAATTTTTTTTTAATTTCTACAAATTTTTTTACTGATTCAATAAATATTTTTGTTTGATTTTTATTTAACCAACAAAAATGTTGACAACTATTCAAAACTATAATATACGCGCTATTGGTTTCAAGTTTTCATAATTTTGTATGAAATATTTAACGCTCTTTAATGTTGTCGTTTTTTGCATTTTTTTATTTGATCGTAAGCAACACTTCTTTATGTGAAATATAAGAACAACAACACAAAACACATACAGTCTATTTTTGGACGCTTTAAAAAAGTACAACAAGAAGAAAGAGGATAAAATAGCGCGACGAGGTTACTAGAAAAAAACGAAAGCAATAACAGGTAAAAAAAGGTTTCATTCTTTTTAAACAACAGAAACAACAACAACATTATAAGAAACAAAATAAATTTTTGGTTGGTTTCAAAGTATGGTAAAAAAGAATGAAAAACAAAATCCCGTATTCAATTTTTGAAAACTGTTTAGTTAAATATGTACATCAAATATAAAAATAAAATGATGACGAAAAACATATCGAGTCGGTCTGCTGCCGGTTTTGGTAACATTTCTACTTCTTTAGCCAAGGAAAGGATACAGCAAGCAGTGAGTGATGAAGAAAAACATTGTGTGTATAAACAAGACTTCGTTTAAAAATTATTCCAACAAAAAATGTGTCTCAAAGCCAGCCGCCACTATACTTCTGCCTTCATCTTTAGTGATAGCTTGGGTGCGCGTCATTGCTTGTGCAAAAATTTTTGTTTGATTCAGCAAAATTATTTGTTTGAAATTTATATGAATTTCAGTAAACTTTTTGCTTGATTCTGTAAATTATTTGTTTGAAAAAATCAGTGTTTTTTTCAGTAAACAAAATGCAAATAAATTGTTTGAATTTGCGAATTTGTTTGTAGGACCGATTTCAGACAAAAAATGTTTTGATTCTACAAATTTTTTGTTTGAATTCGAAAAATAATTTTTTCTGTGTGGAACTAAAAGAATACATTTTAAATGAGATCATATTTTTAATTTTACATGCACACATATGCATTTAAAAAAAATCTGTTATTTCTTTCTGCTGTTTTTTTCTATCCAACACTTGGAAGAGAGCCTTCTCTCTTAAACGTCTTAATACATTTAAGTCAGTTTGCTCAACATTCTCGCATTGAGCCCAATCCAAAGCCCTGTTAAATATTTCGACGGCTTCGCTTGGTTTTATTGTCTGCACATTTGTATCTAAATCGTTCTCCTCATCATCGATCACTTCCAACTCCTCAATTTCACACGAATTAGAAACATTATCCAGGTGGATCCCCAATTTCTGAATTGATTTCATAAAATAAATGTGTGTGTGTACAAATGTGTGTATTTTAATTGCTGCTAAATTCGAAATTTTATTTTATTCAGAGTTGACGTTTTAGAGCTTTATGGTTGGGTTGACGTTTTAGAGTAGGCAATGTAAAAATGTTTTGGGATGTTGACGTAAACGAGTGTTGACGTTTTCCCGAGTGCACTGTACTTTTATCTTAATTGAACCAATCCGCATTTAAATACGATTTAAATTTTTATGAAAATTAACTTAATATAGATTTAAATACAATCCTGAAAATTGGGCATTAATACCATAGTATTTACAGAATTTTAAAATTTTCATTACCAAACTATTTTTGTTTAATTTTCTTTAAAAATGTTGGCACTTTTGAAAAAAAAATATTAAAAAAAAGTTTTTTTCAGAAATGGTGACATTTTTTTATTGATAGCAGTGTTGCCACAACAAATACAAGTTTTACAACCAAAATTTTTGCAAAAGTTACCAAATGAAAAAATATATTCTTATTCGCTTAACAGTTTTATTTGTGTAATATCTTTAGCCTTTCTAAAAACCTTTGGATGAAGTTTCCTGACGATCTGGCCTAAGCAACCAGTAAAATGCGCATAGGAATAGCTTATCCCTTCAACAATAGATTTCAGTTTCTCAATAGTATGAAATGGGAATCTAGCACATTTAGAAGAAACCTTGTTAATTAATTTTTGAATCCCAAGAAAAACTTTGAAAAAAATATAACCAAAGTTCAAATGACTTTTAAAAATTGAGAAAACCATTGACATTAATAAAATATGTTTTCGAAAGAATCTTAAACCCAGCTAAATGCTATTTGGCTACTCTTAATGAATATTTTAGTACAGTGTTATTCACTTGGGGGGTTTTAAAAAACGTCCGGCTGTTAAATATATGTCATCTGAAGTGTCAATAAATTAGTGAGAGGCTGGCGATTTACGACGAATATAGATCGTTTAACAACCGAAGAGCGCGCAAAAGTAGTTCAAACAAAAGTGGTGGTTCAAACGAGGTCACTTTTCCAGTCTTATGGTCATCAGAGTTGCAACAACCAATACAATTTTTGAAAAAGTAACCGAATGAAAAAAATATAACCAAATTTATCTGTACCCATGTTCTGTAACTTTAGTGAGAACTTCTCGCATCGTAAAGATGTGAAACAAAATATTCCATCGTTTCTCGAAAAGTGAGAAAAAAACTGTGTCTGTAACTCATGTCGAAAACTATCAAAAGAGATTACGTCGTTACGTTTTAACTGTCATAACATTGCACCCGAAGCCGCTGTGACATTGCAGACGTTGAGAACGTCAGTAACACATATCGTTGACAAAAATTTACTAAAATTGAAAATTTTTCAACGACGGCGGTGGAAATACAACCATCGGCTGTACCAAATAATGTAAAGTGCGACTTTAATGTTTGTTGTTTGCAAACGAGCTTTGAAAAATTTTGTTTATTTTGTAAAAATTTTAAAAGCAAAATAATTAAACAATGGAAAAATGTGCCAAGAACAAAATGTTATTATTATTATTCTTTGCATTTTAATTTTTAATTGTTTTTTAGTGTTAACATTTTTTCTGGCCCCATTTTTATTCGTGAGTCATTTGACAGTTCAAAGCGGGAACTTTTCTCACAAAAATGTTACAGACACACTTTTTCTGTAAATTGGCGAGTAATTTCCTTACGTGACAGCTAGAACTCGCCAAAAAAGTTACAGACACAGCTTATTAAGAAAAACAGCTGTTTGTTTCAATATATGGCATTTTTGTTTCATTTCACACATTTCAATCGAAAAGTTTCTCGACGCGAGAGTAAGAGAACATGGGCACTGAATACGGTATTACGTATTTTTGAGGAAAATACAACCCTGTCATGATAAGTTATTATAGATTTTTTTTTTAATTTTCAGACAATTATTAGATCAGGAAGGCGTTATCGTCAAAATACGTAGGACTTGTGTGATAGTGTAAAGCACCCTTAAGTAGCAGGAAGCAGAGTTTGAACGAGGCCGCAAGAGCCTCCAAGACACCAGGCGTTAAGAAAATCAACAAAATGGTACTGGGTGATCGTCGGCTGAATGTGCGTGAGTTTGCTGAGATGATAGACATTTCAAAAAGTGTTATATGTACATCGGAAATTGACCCATAATTGAATATGAGAAAGCTGTACGCCACCAACCGTATTCATAATGAAAATTTGGCATGAAGTAAGCAAAAAATTTATTCATAATACACTTACAAAACTCTGGCTAGCGATTTGCTAAATTCTTGTTAACGCCAAATGTTGGCCAACTTGTTAAAACAGCTGTTTAATGTCAAAAAAGTTTTTTGGAATTTTAATTTAACTATTTTTTTTTAATTTACTGACTTTTACTTAATTTATCTTAATTTTAAAAACTTTTTGAAATTCATATAAGGGAAAAACAAAAAATGGAAAAAATGACAAATTCAGCGATGTTTAATGCAACACGTGTTGCATTTTTGGGTAATACAATGTGGCATCATCAAAATTCAGAGTTGATTTATTAAAAGTTGGCAGAAGGAGAAAAGTTCGTTATGAATTAACTCTGTGCCAACAAGCTGCTTAGCTTAATCGACATTCCAGTTAGCAGCTCGTTGTATGAATTGTACAAACTGTGGCTAACTTTTTATTATGAATACGGCTGCAGATATTTGCCGTAACGGGAAGTTTGAGTCTCTCCAATAACTCAATTTAATGGCAAACTTTTTGGCCTAACGATGAATTATTTGCCACATTTAACTCCCTTGGATTATTTTCTATTTTAAACTTAAAAAAAATAAATTGGACGTAAAAGATTTGCCAGCAATCAACTCTGCGGCTGATGAAAATTTTAAGGAACTTGATAGTTCTTAGGAAAAAACAGGGTATTAAAATTGTTTTACATCACTGTGACAAGTGTATCAAGCAAAATGAGATAATGATGAGAAATAAACCTCTTTGCATAGTTGTTGCTGTGTTCTTAAAAACATCAATTGCAGTACACCTCTGAGGTCCCAAAAGAAATAACCCCAGAATAAACTTTTTTTTTTGGGGAGGGGAGCAATAGCTCGTTTCTCTTTTGAAAACTGTTCCCAGTGGTGAATCACAATGTTTTCCAATTCGATGTATTCCAATTCAAAAACACGAAAATATTTTTACAGTTACTTTAAAAACAGGTTTAACAAAGTATTTTGTATTAAAAATCGACCTGTCATTAATCCATTTAATTCTTTTATTTTAATTCTATAAATTATCGTAATTAAAAGTAGTAACCGTTAAAAAATTTGAATACAATAAATTTAAAAAGAATTAAACAGATACCCAACCATAAATTACACACATTTAAATACGATCGAAATGGTTTTAAAGAAGTTGTCACATTTAAATTTTTGTCGTTACTATTTCATCCATTTTGACAATTTTTCACACCTGAGATACAAAAAAAAAAGGTGTCTTGCTGCCTTCATATGTATGTATGTCCATACATATCTATAATGCTACCGCCATGAGTATTTCAATTTTGTATGTGGATTCAGTTTAAACCATCCATGACAACTAAGACACAAAATCGACACCAACAAACAATACAATCAAATGTTTATGGATCAAATTAATCCTTTTATTTATGAATATTTTCATTGTTGCATACACATGATCATAAAATCAAAAGAGAAATGTGACTTATTCATGATCTTTAATACTTCAATTCATTCATATGGTTTCAGTTCAGGTTGCATGCAGCAAGAAAGTCAGCCAGCCAATTCATTATTTTTTTTTTTTTGTTGGGTTTTGGATTTTGTTCTGATCATACGAGTATTTAAATGTATTTTTTATTCATTTTCATTGGGTTTCTTTTGAAAATTATCACTTTTGTTCGTTTATCTGTTTTTACGCTCAATCGATCGGTCCCTTGTTTCAATTTTTTATGTTCGACTTTTTATGGGCATTAAGTTGTTTAAATATCTTTAAAGTTTTATTGTCTGCCCAATTTGTTGTCGTCTATAAAGATCATGTTGATGCTCATGTTAACGATAATGTTTCATTTGAATATTTTGGTTTCAAACTGTTAACAAATATTGAATAATTTTAATGCGAAGTGAAAATTGATAATTCATTTAGTAGCTGTTGTAAATAAAAGATAATGAATGTATGAATGGGGTCAAAAAGTCTAGGCTTTTTTGTTAGACTGTAAATTCAAAGTACAGATCATTAATATCTGCTGACCTTCTCCAGATATCTAGGAAAATATGCTTAATATTTCTATATAAATTTCGGCTAAAATCTAGTTTACCGAAGCAGCTCCAAATAAAAAAACAAGTACATGGCAAGGTACATTAACACAAGGTAGACTCATTTGGGAGTGTAGACATGCTGCTTTATAAAAATACCCGACTTGTCAAAATTGTCAATTGGGGTTTATGTCTGTCCGCTAACGAGTCTACCTTGGTAAATATACCTTGGTACATGGGATGATAAAAACTTTAAAAATAAGAAAAAATATAAAGTGCTTATAACTTTTTTATTATAATTTTTTTTTTCTTTTCTTTTCAGTATTTTGTAAAGAAGACTTGGGGAATTTTAAATGGAGCAGTACTCAATTGAACAACGTGCTTAAATTGTTGAGCTTTGTTTTTATATTTTTTTTGTCAAATCAACGATCCATTTTCTTAACTCAGCGTGATTGTGACTCAGTGATTTTAACTGGCATCCGCGTTCACCGGATTTAACCACCCCAGACTGTTTTCACTGGGGTTATTTGAAAGGAAAAGTATACATTAATAAGCCTAGAACCATCTAGCAATTAAAAAGCAATATACGCGACGAAATAAACAACATTACACCTGAAGTTAAAACATAACACCAGAAGATTTGCAAAAGGTTATGGAAAATGTGTTGGAAAGAGCACGAATTTGCGAAGCAGAAAATGGCCACCACTTGCGAGATATTATTTTTCGTAACTAATATAAAAATATTTCCCATTTATATACTGTATTACAAAAAAAAAATTAAGCTCTGCGGTTTATGCCCTTACGGCGAGTTTTATTTAAGCACCTCAACGTCTGTATACTCTAAAACTTCTGTTTATAAAGGCCATGTCAGATAAAACTTTTGCTTCGCGTTGCGTTAGAGATTCGCTTTGACATCCAAGATGAAATATTCATACTCATACGAAACATGTCACATAAAGAACTTTTAGCGCAGAGCGAAGCGAAAAGTTAGGCAACTCTAATCTTTTTGCGCGCTTTGACAGTCTGCTAGTATAATTTTTTTTATTTATTTATTTTTAACAAACAATTCGTGTGTGTTGTCAAAGTGTTTATTGTGACCAAGGCCTATCCAATATGTCTGCTTACTTCTACAACAACACAAAAAACAACAGGAGGCTTATTCTGAATTGCGATGCGAATATCAATGCGATGCGCAAATATAATGCGATGCGAAAGAAAATTGGTATTCTGTTAGACTTTCGCAATCGCATTCGCAATTTATTTAAAATCGTGGCAACGCTTCTCAAATAAACGTCAGTGACAACAAACGTCAAATTGAAAAAAAAATAAATTTTTTGTGTTTGGCTGTGAAAATTGTTTATAAAATTTATTTAGGACATTCTGTAAGAAAAAAATAATAAAAATGGATTCTGTGGCAGTGTGGTTCACGGTGGTGGTTTGCCACAAAGAATTTGCCGACTGACGTACATTTGGTGTTTTCAAATGGCCTCTTGCCAATTGGCTGTGCTTATTCATAAATTCTATCATTATTTCAAATTGACGCGGTTTGGTGGTCTTATTGCTTGCTTCCCTAACTTAAATAATAAATATATGATGAATAAATAAATAAAATATTATCTTTCACTTACATGTTTGTACTTTGCGAATGCTATTTTGTTGTCGAATAAATTTTGCGAATTTGGCATGTGTTTGACATTTGTTTTCGCAATGTAGAATACCGCCTTGCCACTTTTTCGCATTTGAAATGCGATTAAAAAAAAACTTTGCGAAAATCGCAAAACAGAATTGTTCGCATTTATGTATTTTCGCATCGCAATTCAGAATAAGCCTCCAGGCATTTTGCTTGTGTAAAATTCTATTGGATAGACCTTGATTGTGAAATACACCTTTTGCGTTACGCTTTTCTGTCAAAGTTGGAAACGTCACGCAAAGCGAAGAAGTTTTACCTATCTGGCATGGCCTTAAGCTTGCTTCTATACCAACATTTTCAACAATTCGCGTGCCAAATATGTCATCCAACTCGTCGTAAAAATATGAACACATTTTTAATAAGGTAGCTAAAATAAATAAATGTTGATAGTTACACAGAAAAAAATAACAAAAGTTATTAAGTAATTAAAGAAAATTTGTTAAATCTTTTTAATAATTTTAACAATTTCTTTAATTAACATGTTTGTAAATTGTCATATTAACAATTTGTTTTTTTTAGAAAATAAATGTGTATATCATAGAAAAAATATTTTGTGTTATAAAGAAAAACCATAAAAAAAAATTCTTTTTTTTCATTTTAAATCTTTAAAAGAATGAACGATTTGGCGATTGTTCTGAAATTTTACCAATCTATACGGCCAGTTAACTTATTATTAAATTTTTCATAAATCAATTTTAACGGGTTTTCTATAAATTCTAGCTTTCCAAATAATACTTTTAATGATGGCAAGATTCCGTTTTGTGTTGATGGAAGAAACTCGCATGCAGGACTATGTTTTTTTTCCTTAATCAGTTATAATGGTTTTTGTGATGTAATTTTTTATGAATTTTATTAAAACGTTAATAAAAACTACTTTTGAATGCATTTTTAATTTCAATTTAGTTAGTAACAAAGTATTTTGTTAATATGACAATTTAGTAATAAAAATTATTATTTAATTGTTAACAAATATTTTATTCAATATTACAAACTCATTGTTAAAATTATTTGTTGAATTTTAACAATTTTCATTAGCAAAATAGTTTTTTGTATTTACAAATTCAGTTGTTGGTGCCTTTTCAATTAAAAAGTTAATTGTATTGACGAACATGGTATTCAATATGACAATTGATTTGTCGTAATTTTTTTCTGTGTAGCCTCTCTAAATTGAATATACATTTTATTTATGTATACCTTCCCATCCTTTTGGTTTATTGTATCCTAGTACGCATGTTTCTAACTTTTGCTCGTACTTGCTTTCAGTCTACCTCCATCTTTATTTCATTTAAAAAGCGATTTTAGTAAGCCTGGGATGATGGCTTCTGCAAATAATAATTTTAGCACAGTTAGAATTTTATTTGGATAAACTACAAACATCAAAATTTCTATTTGCCATTAAAAATTCAATGAGCGTCTCCTGCTCTACAAGGGTCTATTTTTTATGTTTTATTTATGCGGATGCGCTTTATCTTTGCCTAAAATACAAAAATTTCTTGATTTGTATCCGTGAATTAATAAATTTAAATAATTCTTACCTGATTATTTTACATTTTTCCGTTTTCTTGCAAATTCCAAATTGTATTTTGTTTGTTTACCAAACAGCAGAGTCCTAAGCCGATCTAATTTGACGCCGCAAGTGATTTGTTGCAAAAATTGCTACCAGTAGGTTGAATTCGGATGTTAGCTGGATATATTTTACCATCAGCGGGTCGGCTCAGTCGTTCAGCGCAGGTCTGTAAATGCATGTTGTAAACTCGTGGCCAAGTGGGATTGCAACAACAATTATTTGTATGAGTACGCAACATTCAACAGACAAGTAAACATCACAAATTCTCGAAAAATTCACCAGGTAATTTTCAAACACTATGAGTACCTATAGGCAAAAAAGGTTTATTGTATTGAAAGGTTTTAAAAGATACAAGTATTGTCTGGAGTGTATTCCTCTGAAGTCTTGTGTTTAAATTGTGCGACAGTAACGCTTAGCATTTTGAATTGGGGTTGCACACATGTGTTTTGAACACATATTTGATGTTTGTTGTTGATTTTCCAATACATTTATGCACTCCACTATATACCAGTCCAAAATTTAAAGATAAATCAACATTTTCTATGTTGCATGGCTACCATTAAAAAAGGGCCGTAAAGCATCATTTTGGTGTTGAGAATTTTTGTCGGCACGGGACAAATATAAAAAGCCTTGTTATCTACATACAAAAAAACATTTGTCTTTCAGTGGTTGAATTGTATTAAAATCTTTCAAAATTATGACTTAAGGAAGTAAACAGGGTACAAATTTCGGCATTCGATATCGATCAAAATTTTCATTTAAATTGTATTGTTATTTCGATTAATATTGAATGCTGTCATTTCCACGCAGGTTTTTTTGTTTAAACGACAATTCTTTAGATCAATGAAGAAAACTGGTTTTGCTTAAGCAAAAGTTTTTCCTGAGGTTCTACCGAATGGAGCTGCGTTTCTCTTACCATGTTCTTTGTGCTCATAAAAAAGATATTAATTTAAAGTCAACTTGTTCCAAGTCCAAGATGTGTCGTCCTCATAGAACGTCTCCCAAAAATTTCAGTCACATCAACGTCTTCTTAAGCAACTCCTCTGGCAGTTTTATCGCACGATTTGTTTTTCACTGTATACAGAGATTTCTTTAGCGTCCCTCGCTAGACATTTAGAACACGACTCAACTTCGTAATATTTCTTTCTACGTTTATGGTAATTTTCTCAATGTATCGACAAACTGTCTGTTACTTCGCTCTGCGTTAAAAGTACTTTATGTGACATGTTTCGTATGAGTATGAATATTTCATCTTGGATGCCAAAGCAAATCTCTAACGCAACGCGAAGCAAAAGTTTTATCTGACATGGCCTTAACCCTACGTTTCCACATGCAAGTAGTGTATACGCATTATCAACGAAAAATCGAGGAAACAGCCGATTGGCTGAAAGTATACTAATTGTGTGAATGTTACTGAAAAAGTTTGAGTGTATTTCGTTTTTCGAACTTGCACTTGCATGTGGCAACGGGGGGTAAGTCTTTAGGCTTTGCAAACAGTGCAGGAAAATGGAAAAATTGAGATGGCTCTGACCACTTAGCAAAATAGTACTTTTTACAGTTTGGTACTTTTTATAAAACCTATTTTTTGTTGCTAAACATACTTAAAATAAACAAAAATAAAAAATTAATTAATAAATTTTAAAATAAACGCATCTTTTTATTTTTGTTTTTAGCACAGAAAAAATATCTCAAGAAAATTTTTTTTTTGACTTGATTGTTGACTAAAATTCAATAACTATAACTACAAACTTTTTTTTAAAATACCGCAAAAATCGTCATCGCATAAAATTCAAAAATTATTTAATCAAATATGAAAATTATTTTTCTGGGAATTCCTGAACAAAAAGTTTATTATTAATTTTCTAGTGGTGTTCAAAATAGGTGAGTAAAAATAGAAACTGGGAATTATTTCCTTCCGAAGGAAAGGAATTTCGAATTTATTCTATGAGCTAAATTTCAGTTTTGTATTTCATATAGCTTTTTTGTAATAGTCCTTCCTGTTCCTTCAATTTTTCAGAAATGAAAATAAAAATAAAAATGAATAGTGAGTAAAAATAGTTAATACACACTATGTTATCGAAACCATGTAGCTAAAAAAAGTACTGCAAAAAGTACCATAGTACCGTATTTTCCATCACTCTTGCCAAATATAACTGTTTCTTAACAACAATCGGGTATCAGTGAAGAGGACGAAGAGCGGTGTGGAATTTTCCCTAAAAATTCCACTTTTAACCCAGATCATTTGCAAACGCTTTCCCAAAGAGTGAGCCGTTTAGCCCTGCCATTCTTTGCCTGGTTGGACAGGGGCATGAATTAAGAGTCTCAATTCTTGCTTACAGTTTTCCTTGCAGTTTTTAAAAGAAAACTTGAATAATAAAATTCAATTTATTCCCTATTAAAACTGGATTAGCAGTTGGAACAGATTTAGTAGAACCTTCAGTAACCAAAACAGGAGTTTAATCGACTTTTTGCCGACAAGAAATTATGCAAATTGTTAATGCCTTTTGTCGTGAACGCTGACTTCCTTGTGGAAGCCTGTGTTTTGCAGTTGGATGGTTTGGGTATTCCCAAACATCCTCCTGCTTTCGTCTTGAGACTTATAGTAGACAGCTTAAATTAATTAATTCTTAAACTCATTTCAAATCCTTGATCCAAATTGCTTCAAAATTTAATAAAAAAAAAATAAACTTTCCGCCAAACAGCAGTCATGTTTGTTCATATAATTTACATACACAAGCAACATAATAATTAACAATATTTCCCATAAAAATTCGAATTAATTTTTATATAATTAACAACCTCAATCGATTAAAATTTAATTTGAGGTTGAACATAAAAAAACCAAGAAAAAACGCACACACACACAAACAAAAAGAAGAAAATTGACAGGCTCCTCTAACTGAAATTAATTAACAAGATGTTTTCGAAAATTGTTTATACGATGATTAAAAGTAACAGGTCAGATTTTAATTATTCTGAAACAAAAAGACAGAAGAAATACCCACAAGAAGAAGCAAAAAGAAACACAAAACAGCAGCAACAACTACAAAACACTGTAATATAGTTAATAATGTTATTATTACTGTTGTTATAAATCGCTGCAGCAAAAACAAGAACAACGGCAACCACAACGAACGAACCTCAGATCAAAGAAGGGATCTTTCTTGTTTACTGCCCTAAAACTGCACCAGGTTCATAAATCAAAAAAAACACGGTTCAAAGCAAAATGAGAAGTTGGTTATTTGTACGCTCGCTGTTGGTGTTGTTGCTGCTGCTGCTGCTGCTGCTGTTCTCGCACCAGTCACTACACTTTCAAAGTCACTTTGTTGTTGCAAGTGTTGTTTTTAATATTTTGATTTTGCTGGCCGTTTTTGTTACACATCCGTTTAACAACTTGATCATTTAATTTCTTGGCATCTTTCAAAAGTTTATGGTTTTATTTTGAACCTCTTGGTATGCCTACATACCTGTATTCATGATGATCATCATCGTTATTAACCCCGATATCGTTGAGTTTTCAATAAAGAATGTTAAGGCTGGCCAAAAAAAAAAAACATAAAGTAAAAATAAATAAATAAAATTTGTTCAATTTTATTATTAATATTATTATTATTGTTGTTGTTGTTGCTGTTTATAATAATTCGATTAAGTCATATTCACACATACTGTTTGTTAACTAACTCTTCCTTCCACTTTAAATTCACTTTAAACTAAAACTCATGGAAGCACCTCATCAAGATGGATAAACCATGGCGCATTTGGTCTTCATTATTATCATCCCATTTTTACTACGAAGTTGTTTAATGTTTAAAACAACACCAACAACAACAACAACTAAAAGTAGATAATTTAGCTTTGACCATCTTGACCATATGGTCAAATTATATGGCAGACGGTGTTGTTTGGAAGCAACCATTTATGTATTTCATTTCGTTGGATACACAACACACTCTTGTGGAACTTTGATTTCTGTTAACTCTCGTCTCGTAAATTAATAAAGATTTCTTATTGATTTTAAAGTGTTTCGTGTTGTCTGTTCACATGTTGGGATTTAATTTTCTTTATCGCCACACCGTTATTAGTTTTTTTTTTTTTATTTGCTCATAATATTGTGCGCCCTACAGGTCGGCATAGAACATTAAGTGGATTCATATATTGACAGACAATTAGTTCACAATTTTCCCAAGATCTCTTAAGCGTCGAAAAATTTTCTTTTATTGCTCTGTACTTTGTGATTGGATTAAGCAAAAGAGCGGCGATATTTTGCATTTGCCCTTTTGCAACCCGTATACTGAACACCGCTATTGTGTTTCAGATTTTAACACCAACTTTTTTTTAAACCGGTTGAGAATTAAGACATTCGTTGTAAATCGAATGCAGAAGAAGTTCCCTATAGTGAACTCCTTTACAATGAAGCTTTCCCATTTATGAATTACTTTTATTAACACCGCTTTTTCGTTTATATTTAAGTGCAATTAGATCTCCTTAAAATAAATATTCAATTACAGCACAATTCTGACTAAAAATTCCCCAAAAGTTTTCTTCCTTCTCCCATTTTTCCCATGTAAATTTGAAAGTAAAAATGGGAAAGTGGAAAACTCCCGTGGAATTTGTATTCATAATTTGGCCGATAGTGAATTTTTAATTACAATTTTTAATGAAAATCTTATTTTTGTCTCTATGTAAAGAATTATTAAAAAAAAATGTTTTCTGCTAGGGGATTGCGAAAGGTGAAAAGAAAAAAAAGACTCTACGATAATAAGTTTGAGAGCACTCTGTCTGTGTTCTCTGAACGAAAATATTGCTAAAAATGTTTTTAGTAGTTCATAAAATAGAATAGAAGAATGGGATAACTAAAACAAATTAGAGCTTAGCAGTGGGGTATTCTTCCCTGCACTTTACCAAGTATTAAAAAATGCAATGCCGTTATTCTTAAAACGTAGAAGACAAGCAGTTAAGCACTAAACGCTTAAAGACGTCAAAACTACCATTTGAGGATTTTGATAAAGAAATGCTCGAATTTAGAACTGCCGCACGTCGATTAACTTTATCCAAATTAAAACACTCGATTATTTAACGCAAAAGTGAAAATTAAACAATAGAACTGCAAAGAAATCTGATAATGGGAATGTGGACATTTTCGAAACATGTAAATTCGATCCGAGTTCAATACCGTGTTCAGTCAAGAATCAAATTTTTAAAATAATTTGAATTCATTTCATGTTGTAAATTTCTTCCTTCACTAAAAATAATTTTATAAAAATTAACTTTGATGAACTTAAGCCTAATTGAAATATTAAAAACTTCAAATAGAGTGATTTGATGCTCCCATGCAGTTTTATTATGGGCGATCCATAATTTAGATTCTTGGGTAGTTGTAAAGGATCTTTCAATAAAGATTTCCGTACTTTGAAAGTTGATTGCGGGATGTGGTTGAAGCAACATCTCTCCAATTGGCTGCCATTTATTCAGTCTGTTGCGCCAAGCACCACGCACTGATACAGCAACAAGTGTAAATAATAAAATAGTTCTATCAAAATGGATGTGGGAATCTGATCTAAAAAGCCAGCGTTTAAAAAACTGCAGTCAAAGTAGAAAAATTAGCATTTCTTTTACTTCTTCATTTTTCATTGGCCAAAAAAAACTGTTTCTTTTACTTCTGATTTATTATATGTAAACAGTCGCTTTCTAACCAACACACAAAGCGAAAAGTTGTACACAAATTTTCGTTTTTTGTTGGACAGTTTTTTGGTTTCGACTGCAGTTTTTTAAACCCTGGAAAAATCTTGTTGAGTGATGAAGCCCTTTTCTGGTTGAATGGATACGTCAATAAACAAAATTATCGAATTTAGATAAGATCCAAGGGCTTCCAATGCATCTCGATTAAGTTACAGTATGGTGTGAACTTTGGGCTGGCGGCATCATCGTTCCATTTTTTTTGGAGAATGACGTTAGCCAGGCTATCTCTAACACTTTTGGCCTGAATTGGATGTAATGGACAGCAACGACATGTGGTTTCAACAAAACGGCGTTAAAAGCCCACGGCTTATGCCACATCAGACATTCTTCAGAAGCAGTGTTGCCAACTCGCCAGAACTAAAAATTGCTTACAGGTATGTGATGGAAATCGATTTTAAAAACGAAACTATTTGAAGCCGAAAATATCGTTTTCAGTTTCTTTTAAAATGGATTTTTAATACATACTCCTTCTATTTTCAGTCTTTATTCTTGTTTTCTGAGCGAAAATGTTACCCTTTAAATCAAAAATCCCTCGAAATTCATCACACCTTTTAAAAACGTTCGTTTTTAAATCGATCGATTTTCATCGCATACCTGTTAGTTTTTAATAAAAAGTTTTGGATAACGTGGTTTACTTATGATACCCTAAAAATTTCTGCGAGTGCAATTCAGATCAAGGCGAATTGACTAGAAGGTGGGGTCAAGTCAACATATGGTGTTTTTTTCTGTGGTCGACTTGTCAAAGTTTGTATGCAAACTAGTTTTTTATGTAAACAAACCTATTTTTTTTTTACTAGCCTCACCTTTTACTTAATTCGCCTTGATTCAGATATTCACTGACGGGTCTACAACACTGTATGGTGTGGTTCTGGAGTATTCAAGACTGACCTACCACTGCAATGTCATTCAGGCCGAAATTGTGGCCATGAACACAGCCGCAAGACACATTCTGTACCGTGAAATATCTGGCAGGGTAATTTATATTATTGCTGAAAGCCAGACGGCCCTAAGATCCCTAGAGAATGCGTTCATTACATCGAGAATTGTCCAAAAATCCCGGATGTCTCTGGAGGAGATAGCAAGACTTTTAGTAGATACCATTAAGTCGGTCCCCGGACAAAGGGACATGGAAACTGTATAGCGGACTCGTTGGCGAATGCACGCACACTTTGAATCAAACCAATTCAGCATATGATAAAGGTGTTTCGTGTCAAGGAGTAAGCAATCGGTTCGATTGGCTCCGTATGGACTCTGTCCTTAGCATAGCCCCACGAAAACCTTGAAAGGCTTTAAAGCCAAAGCCTTACTAAAAAATTCGCCATGTGGTGGTTTTGGATAACCCCAATTGTTTAGAACGTCGAGGAATTGACACACTTGGACCTGCTTCAACACTGTGGCTCACGGCTACGATGTTTGCAGTAAAACGACACATTTTGTATCGAGCCTCTGAACTCAAATTTAACGACCAAATTCTTAGTAGCGTTCTCAGAAGGACGATTATGTTGTCCGAAAATATCACGAATTTTACGAAATGTAACTTCAACAGAACCACCATTTTCATAGTGGATTTTAATTATTTTATTACGATTTTCGAGCGAATTTGAATTCATTGAAACAATTGTTAATGCATCTACTACGAATACGTCAAAAAACTAAATGTCAAAACTATCATGTCGTTGGTGTGCGCACACTTAAAAAAAAAAGTTCTTGTTTGAAAACCCTATATATAAAAGTGAAAATGCTTATGAACTTTTATACTAAAATCTATTTCAATATTAATTCCCTTTCAATTTCACACTTATCAGATTTGCAGGACTGATTTCAATTTTTAAAAATAATTTAACAGTTTACCAAAAGCTAAGAATAGTCAAGACCTTAATTTTATGCAAAAACGATTTTGGAAAGATTTTGGCACAGAATGCGAAAGGTGCATAAAAGTCGTCTTTTATTAAAAAAAAAAAACCTTTTTTTTTTGCAAATTTTTCATTGTCTTTTTCTCATACTCATAAATTGATCATTAAAGTATTAGTCTGGCTTTTATTATATATTAATGCTTAATATTGTTTATCATAAGCCCGCACTGTGGGTATAAAACAAATTCAGTTTTTAAACAAAAAATTATATTGACATGCAGAAGCTTTACAGTTTTTATTTTGTTTTTTTTGTTGTTGTGAAAACCTTTTTGGCATTTAGACGAAATTGTCGTTACAGTGTATGGTTTTTTTTTAGTTCTAATTTATGAAATTTTATTTAAAAACCATTAAAATTTGCAAAACAAATTTTTATTTCGCGTTCAAAATATTTGAATTCCCACTGTGCTTTTATTGACGCTTAACGTAGTCACTACGTCGTAGTGTGTAAGCATATCGCCTGAGTACTAACAAATATCTGCATATTGTGTTTAGCTTAGTTCATTTCGTTCGTTCGTTCGTTCGTTCGTTCGTTCGTTATTAATTTGTTCAGTTATTTAATTAACATGTATAAAAACAAGATTTCCTGTTGCAAATTGATTAATGCTTGAATTGCTTTTTTTTTATTATTGTTGCTGTTGATCTATTGTTGTTTGTTATTGTTGCTGTTGATCTATTGTTATTTATTATTGTAATTTTTTTGCTGGAAATCAATTGACTATAATCAATATTAGTTAAAATAAACTTAAGTATAAATTAAAAGTGTGTGAATTGGTGTTGAATAAATTGCTGTTTTCAGCTATAAACCATAAAAATTAAATAATTAACAATTATTTATTATAATTACTGTTTTAACTTGAATAAAAAAAACTATTTTCAAATTAATACATGATTTAGAAATTGTTACCGGAGTCTTCATTCACACCATGGTTCACTTCAATAAATGTAAAAGTTTCGGAAGGGCTGTAATTAGTGTAAATTCGGGATTTAAGCATTCGAAAAAGATGATTTATTTATTTTTTAATCACAACTCCTAATACAAAACCGCTTTTCGAAAGGATTATTCAAATACGTAACTTGAGTTTGATTCTCAACGAAGTTTACTTTTAATAGGAACATGATAGAAAACGATTCATCTTTAAGCTTCTTTAGAATTATCTCCCGATCACACACTTACAATTGTTTTTTTAAGAACTAACTATTTACACATATTCATTTATGTTTTGCTTTTTCTTGTTTAAATGCATTTTTTTAATCATTTTCGTAACCCATAATATATTTTTATTTTTTGCGCTTTAAAACCTTCTTCGTTGTCAACACTAAAAAAGCAGCTTTTTATATTTTATTCTTTGTCATTTACAGCCGTATAAAAGCACTCTTATTGAAGCGCTCGATTATGCGCTTTTTCTCTTAAGCGCTTCAAAAACCCCAAATTTGTTTTACTGGGGTAGGGTTAACCTAGTAGACATATGTATATAACAGCAAGATAAACACGGATTATTTAAAAAAGAGCCACGGTTGTTTTCTGCGACGAGCATGGGATAGGTGGCTTCTACCCATTTCCGAATGACTGTAGTGTTTCCGAGTCCGAGACTGCAAATTTCATCGTAATTTTGACATGCGGCGCTTCTCTCACTATATTCATACACTACATGTCTATTGGCCAGACAGTGGAAGTATGAGATGTCGAGACTGGCTTGACATAGTTCTACTTTGGGTCCCTGCGCATAGAGGATGTTATGGTAATAAACAGGCAAACGAGTTAGCCAGAATGCGATCAACTGTAAAAACTTTGTATGCAGCGCCAGTCGCTATTCCATAAGTTTCTATTAAAAGTACTATCTACAGCCTCTTTTACTAATGAAGCAGTTTAGATACATGTAGAGTGGCCGAGTTAATTTGACCCTGTAAGCAAGCAAATCGACTTGAACTTTCCTTCATTGACCACGTTCGCAAATGCAATGGTAAGAAAAAGAAGAAACAGTCTAACGCCTTTTTTGAGAATATGTATCCGCCTCTAACTCTCAGATTAAACAGATTCCTCGGCGACAGTTACCTGTCGATGTATAAGCGTGCGACGGTTTAAGGTGCTGCATCTCTATATACTTCACTCGATCTGATCTTCTTACTATTTAAAGTCTATTTTGGAGCAGGGAAGGACGAAGGTTCTCATTATTGACAGTAGTTTATCCAAATCTATTAACTCCCTTGAGCACCGTTGCAATGTAGGGTTTTTCCTGTTTTATCGTTTCTACAATGGGATGTGTTCCGATGAAATTAGGGAACTGGTTCCCGAATCTCGTTGCTTTGTTCGTAATACACGCTTTTCTCAAGAGTCCATCCTTTTGTGGTCGATTGACTTTTGAAGTTGTCAATCTCACTTTCAACATGAAGTTCAAGTCTAATGTTCCTCTTTCCTCCTTTCCATAACCTCTTTTCCTAGTTCCAACACAATGCAATTCATTAATGGGGTTCATCCCCTGAGTCCAACCTTGGTGATGTATAGGGTGCATATAACCTAAATGACCTACAAAGATATCTCAAGGAAACAAGCTGGCTCTAACACTACATTTTTATTTACTACAATGTAAATGACAATACATCTTATGAGTGACGAAAGAGTCCAGTGAAGTCGCATCGATTAGTAGCTTTATTTACAGGTTGAGCATAAGTAAATTTGACAATTCCCCTTAATATTTGTTTCATACTTAATTATTGTTTTATGGTTTATGTATTAATTTTAGAATAGTTATAAACACTAACCCCTGGAACCAGAGAGAGAGAGAGAGAGAATATTATTTATTTTCCTTTTACACCATGTTTCAATTTTTCTGCATTCCCCTTTGTTTTCAAAACTATAGGAAACTAGCAGAATGCACCGATAGGGGTTTCGTCATCAATTTACATCGTAGAATTTTAGGTATTTGACTAAATAATTTTTACAACATTTTTAATATTTTAATCAGGCTTAAGTTCATCAAATTTAATTTTCATTAAATTATTTTTATGAAGAAAGGAATTTTACAACATGAAAATTAATTAAAATTGTTATTGATAATCATTCATTCTTGACTGACTTGAGATTCGAACCCAGGCGGCTGGTTACCATGACATGTTTCGATCACAACCACTTGATCTCCTCAGATGGCTTCTCTTCAGTTGTCGAATAAATCTTTCGCCTTTTAAAATATTAAAAATTTGGATTAAAAACCATAAATAGTTCAACAAAATAACCACAATTCTAATTATTTTTACAACATTTTTATTTATTTAATGTTAATAATTGAAGCACAGTCGTGAATAACGTTGTAAAAGCCAATTTTTGCAAAAACTGGTTTTTTGCAGATAACCGTTCACAGAACTCTGTTACGCTGTTTAAACCTCAAATCACCCAAAATTATGCACCTTAACACCTTCAAAATGACATACAAAGAGTAAACTAGTGGAAGAACGTTGTAAGTTACTTACAAAATAATACAAATTAAATGGGTTTTGAAACGTGGAAGGAATAACTTTTAAAACGTTTAAAAATGGCATCGCGATTGTGGATACGAAACTTTACACCATTAAAATAAAACTTATTAACTGTAAATTTGCATGTAATTTAAATTTTAAATTTCTTGATATTTTGCATAAAAGTTTTTATTATCATTATTTTTAATAATCTAAAGAAACAAATTAATAGTCTTGGGCCTGTTCGGAAATGCATCACTGCGCTGCATCAGAAAACCAAATTTGTTTTAATGCCGATAAAAAATAATTCAAATTTTTTTTATTGTGTGACTATTATTTTTTTGGAGTATTTGACAATTTTTTGGTTCACATCTACTTCACTGATATATATTTAAGCAGCGCAGTGATGCATTTCCGAACAGGCCCCTTGCCTGTAAAAAATGTTTTTTTTTCTCCCCTGAAAAATAATTATTTTGTAACTTAAAACGTTACTCGCGGCTGTACTTCAATTGTCTAGTCTAAAACCAACCGAAAGTGTTGTGTTGTTGTTGTTTCTAAAACATTCATAATTTATTAGAAAAGTTGTTTTTATCTACATTTGTAGTGATGTTGTTGTTTCTACAACAAACGATCACGCATACTGCTGTGTAGCCGATATTTTATCATCTTTCTCATTATTCGATGCCTAAGAACTAGTAATAAACTAGTCCAAAACGTTGCTAGTAACAATATGAGTAATGATCGGTTGAAATGAAAAAGTGTACGTGTCAACATTAAGAAATTGCACAAGACAAGAATTTATCTATACTTCCAACATTTTCA
Source organism: Pollenia labialis (assembly GCA_949318255.1). Lineage (NCBI taxonomy): Eukaryota > Metazoa > Arthropoda > Insecta > Diptera > Polleniidae > Pollenia > Pollenia labialis. Next base: position 23,024,583 of record OX439142.1, on the reverse strand, counting down.
TAAGAATCCTCCTATTTTTACCTTCTGATTTTTTTTCAACAGAAATAAAAAATCACAATTTTTATTTATTTAATGTATTTTTTATAATTTTCCTGTTTTATTTGTTTACTTTTTTATTTAAATTTATTTACTAATAAATTATGTATACACATCTTAAAAATTAAATAAAACTAAATATACAATAAATACAATTAAATACAATACAATTTTCAAATGTATGAACGCAGGATGTACTTAAATCTAATGAAAGTACTTTCATACACATACATTCGTGCATTAATAGGAAACATTTTTTTAAGGGGGAGGGGGCAAAAGTCTTTTTTAATGTTTTAGCAATTGGATTTTTACTATTTACAAAAACAAATGCAAAGTATTCGTTAAGGAAATGTTGTAATAAAGCAATAAACCTTAAAAACAATTGTTTTTTTTTATTTTTGAAATTATGAAATGTATTTTTTTTGTTTTGTTTTATATTTTTATTAACAATTAAAAAAATATGAATTATTTAGAATTCATTATATTTAATAAGAGTTACTTAATTTATTAACAAGTCTAATTAGTTCTACACATACTCAAACTTAGACGTACTTACACATGCACTTGCAAATTGTTTTTATTGTTATCATTATTTTATTTTTTATTATGTTTTTATAATAAAACTTAATTAAATTATTAGTTTAATAAAAAAAAAAAACATAAAAATACAAGTCTCTTGGATTATTTGGGTGTGTAAAATTTTATCCTTTTTATGCATCAAATAGAATCATAAAGTGTTAATTAATCTTATAATAAAAATTGTTAAACAAAAAAACTATTTAAATAATAAAAAAATGCATGATAAAAAAAATATACATAATTACAAAATTTTATGTACAATAAAAGTTAAAAAAAAACAAAGACAAAAAGTTACACTAAACACAATTAAAGTAGGGCCTCAATTAAATTAAGACTAAATTTCCTTGTTTGACAATGAATAATAAGAAAAGAATGTAAAAAAAAACATAAGAATCATAAAAACAAAATATGAATAGTAAAAGAAGATAGCATTAAGGGTATTCAGAGTGAGTCATGATCTCTTATTCACAGTTTGACACACTGTTATAATTGAATAGCGTTTTTTTTTTAAATATAATTAATTTATTATCAAAATGGTCGTATAAGAAAGGGAATTAATAAATTTCGTTGGTCTGTGATATGTTTATTCTCTGGGGTCTTTCAAAACCTGTTGATTTAATGAATCCATGGTGAAATAATGCAGGTGGCAGCGCCACGGCAAAAAATACAACATTACAACAAAAATGAAAATGAGTCCCAGCTTACGTCAAAAATTATTTTAATCAAAAATCACAGCGAGCCACTGAACGTGATGAAATAAATTTTAAGCCAATTTTTATTTAATTATGGGGAATATCTTTTTTATTTTTTTTAATTAAAATTGTCAAAAACTTTAATAAACTACACTTATCACAACACGAAACGTGGTTTTTTGTAAACATAAACAAAACTTTGACATAAGATTGGACAAACAATGCAAGAGCAAAAAACCGTCATATGGCGTGGTAATACTTTTTTAATAAAATAACAAGGGTTTGCCCAGTAGTCGAAATTCGACAATAAATATTAAAGCAGATTTAAAGAAAACACAGATTTAAGTAAAAATCAATTGAAATGTTTCGAGCATTTGTTTCTTTCGTCTTAGTGGATCGATTTTGGGAAGTTTAAATTTTGTAAGTTTAATAATATAAAAAAAAACTTAGAAAGTACCAATCGAAAAATAAAAAAGTACCAAACAAGTCTACGCTTATAGTTTCTCAAACACTCTGGACTCAGCATGTTGAATTTCATGTGTCTAGGTCCAATAAAACCAAAATTCAAAAAGTACCAGTAAAGAGAAAAAGAGTACCAACATTTTTCATCTTATAGGTTCACATTAACACAAGACCCTGAACATTTAATTTTATAATTCTAAGTTCCGCGGTAGGCTAGCTGGTAGCGAGCTAGTCTATCAGCGCCGGGGTTGCGGGTTCGATTCCCGCCAGAGACTCTGGTTTCTTTCCTCCAGACAAGCATAAAGCTTCGCGGGATTTGCTTAGGAAAAATTAAAAAAAAAAAAAATTTTAATTTTATAGAAAATTCAAAAATTACCACATGCAGCACGGAATTTAAAAAAAAATTATTTCCCGTATTTCCCCTTTTTTACTTTTTTCGCCCCATTTAAGTATCAAAAACTTTAATATTGTAGTGGTAGCTCAGAATTTAATATGAATGGATGTAAAGAAATACCAGAAAAAATGTACGATTTTCACATCTTAAACGTTCGAATTTCTAAAAAGTGCCAAATTTATATCTGTATTTTCTAGATAAGTTACGACTTTCCGTTAATCTTTATTTCTTTATTTATTGGTTTAAAAAAAAGATGGACCCTAAAAGGGCAAAATTTCATAAAAGTACCAGACACCTGTCCGCTTATTTTTCTAATGAACAACGATAAGTATTAAATTTTTTAGTCCAGAAGGAACATTTTTCCAAACTAAATTTTAAATTATTTTTTATGTAAAATCTGAGAAAAGGCGAATGAACCAAAAGAACTTTAATTTCAGAAAAAACTTTCTGATCAACAAGACAAGCAGTGTTTTTAAAAGAGGGTACGAGTTATTTTTCCTTCAACCAAACTATCTGAATGAGGCTTATTGTATTGAAAATAAATTTAAAGAACATAAAGCAGAATGATCGTTGAGCAGGGTATGTAATACAACTCAAACCTCTCTCTTCTAGTAAATGATTTCTAAAAGGTGTTCGTCAGCTTAAGCCGTAAATACATTCGGAATGGCCTTTAAAGTAGGAAAATCCCATCCACTTAAGCCCATATTTAGCATAGCATGCTAAGTTTTACATAAGGGGAAGTTATCGCAACCATTTCAGGAAATAAGTGGAGTGAAATAAGTTTGCATTCTGTCACCTCTACTGTTCCTGCTCGTCCTCGAAGACCCGATGTCGTCAAGCCCCTTTCAGCGCAGGTGGTATTCAATGGCATAATTAGGCACATTAGCCTTTTATTACATAGAGCACATCACCAGAAGTTTAGCCATTTAGCATTGGTGGATGTGCAGCAGGATTTGGAATATTATCACCGATTAAGCTAAACAATAAAATAAACCTGTGTAGTACTTAACTGCAAATATTTGACTCTAACGTAAAAATCGGGTTTGCTCTACGGCTGTACAATAGCATGTCCCAGTGATGGAAAAAGCAAAATAGTACTTTTTTCAAAATTTTGGTACTTTTTTAAAATTTTTTTTTTTTGAAAAATAAACTTTTTTTTGCTCATATCTGAGCGATTTATGGACCGAGCTGGCTATATTTCAACAGCGAAATTCTGATGAGGATATCTGACTTTAAAATATACCAACAAGCAGTGTTGCCATAACCTTTTGATAATAATTAATTTTATGAAGGCAATGTTTTAAACAGGGCTGTTGAATCGGAGTTAAGGTTGTTGAACCGGACTCGGAGTCGTAGTTTTCGGCATAAAAAATTTAAAAAAATTTTTTTTATAATTTCCAAAATAAAATTACTTCGGAATTAGGAATGCAATATTAAAAACATTGATTCAAAATTTTAACTGAATCCTTTAAACCATTTAAAAGGTACTGCAATTTCAGCGGTTGGAGTTTAAGTTAGTACTTTTTGTAAACGACTCAATGTTAAAAAAATTAACGCTAAATTTCTGAAGAAAGGAGCCTAAAAAAGAGTACTAAAACGGATGTGGGGGTAGTGTGGTATTTTTAAAAGGAAAAACTACTGAAAATAGTATCAAAGTACTGAATTTTCCATTTTTTTTTGGATATTATTGGGTGCTCAAGCATCATCTAAAACCTTATAGGGTAAAGTATTTTTGAGATTTTTTTTCAGATTTTTCGAATTTTTGCCAAAAATCAGGTTTGCGGGCTTTTTTGAGTTTTCTTCATAACTCTGTCATTCACTGTTAAGGAATTTATTTAAAAGAAAAATGTCCAGGCTTTATTTTTGTGTGCAGAAACTATAAGTTTTTACAATTAATTTGCTCATTTAGGTACCCTACATTAAACATTTTTTTTTTAATTTTTTATAAATTTTGTAAATTTTTAGTTAGAAGTTAAAAAATTAAGTACGCGCGGGCAAAGTTCGTAATATATTGGACATTTACCGCGGCTTGAGAATAACAATAATTGAAGGCGTGCTCTTCACTGGAATCCCTTTTACCAAGCGAGACGAAAAGTTGGGCGATCGCGACATACTTGAAGGCGTTCCACAGCAGTGGAAAAGAGAGATCGAAAATAAAGCCCTGAATCGATTATGGTGGAGAACGGCTATGGTTGGTGCAGATTTTACGATGTCGAAGAACGCTTTCTTGCTCATATATACATTGGAAACAAAAACAAAGTTTTTAGAATTTATTTTAGTTTAAAACAAAAACAAAGTTTTTAGAATTTGTTTGTGTGTTTGTTTTGTTATTTCGCATTTAGTGAAACAGGCAAAATAAAAATCAAACTTATTAAACAACTTTTTCGTTGGCTGCACACTGTGAACGCCCGTAATATTATTTCGAATAAGCTCTTTTGTATGTGGATATGTATGTGCTTTACTTTGTATATTTGTTGTTATTGTAGAAATAATGAGCCATTTGTTATACATCATTTAATTTAATGGCTGAAACAAGAAAAAAACTTAAACAAAAAAAAAAACAAAAACAACCAAAGAAAATTTAAACATGGCGAACCAACGAACGGTAACAAAACAACAACTACAACAAAACGCACTAAAAAAAAGAGTGAAATTTGTTTAAAACAAATTAAGTCAATTGATATTTTATTTAATATTCTTATTTGTAAATGATTATGTTGTTGTTTTTTTTTTTAATGAAATTAAGTTCTGTATGTCCGTCTGTTTGTAGGTTTGTTTTGGATGTGTATGCAGTAGTGCGTTTTGGCATTGTGCATTAACTGTGTGTAAGTGTACATATTTATAATTTTTTCATTTTTTTTTTTTTTTTGTTACTTTTATTAATATTTAATTAAAATTACCATTCATTATAATACAAGTACAAGTCAATTACTCTAATATTGCGCAATTTGTTCAGAATTTTGTTTTCATTAAATTTAATGTGCTGGCTGTTTTGATTTAATTTTTTTTTCATAATTTATTATTTTAGTTATTTTTTTCACTCTGTTTATTACATTTTTGTTGTTTTTCATATATTATTTTTTTGGCTGTATGGAAACTAAAATAAAATAATGAGCTTTTTTTGGATTCTTTATATCAAGTTGAAAAAATATTTATGGACAATTTATTTACAGAAATTGAAAGGAAACAGTTCTTGTTTAAAAAGGAATGTTGATAATTTTTCAAAAATGGCAATTTGGGCTAATAGAAAATTTAAAAGAATAAGTGCTGCTTCTTTACAATTGAATTTGAGATATAATTCCATAAATAACTTTCTTTCAAAATTTTAGTAATCAAATGACAATATTTGACAGTTAACACGATGTGTCAGTTTAGAAATCTTTCGAAACCTTTTCCATATATCTAGACATTCCTTATAATTTTGCAAAAATAGTTGTACTAATGTTGTTGAAAAATAAGAAAAAAGCCTAAACTTTTTTGCTTTCGGAATTTCATTCTAGAATTTTCTAAGCATTAAAAAAAAATAAAAGAAGATAATGTAAAGCGAGACTAACTAAAATACTACATACATAGATATAAAATATTTACAAAAGCAAGTCACACCTACATATGGAGCCCTTACAGCAAAAATAGCTTAAGCGACATCATTTGAAATTTTCGTTTTTGTTTTTAATAAATTAATTTATTGGCAGCACTTGCATCATCTGCTAAAAGGTAATGTTACGATCTTATAGCAAAAACAATTTTAGCTTAAGCGCCAACCTTTATACAAAATTTTTAGGAAATATTTATTAAAAAAAAACCGACTCCTGTAAAATTGTGTTTTTTATGCTTTAGCTTTTTTTACGGTAAGGGCTCGACATGTGACTTACATTCGATCTTTATACCCCTTTTTGCGCTTTACAGTCCAATTTTAGTAGAGTTGAAATTTTGCAGATTTAAAATACTGTTCACAACCCAACGTCAAACATTTACAACTCATAACGAGCAGTTGTAAAGTTAAATAGTTAATGGCGATTTCTTTTCAGAGAAATATGTTGGATGCACAGAAAGAATTCTCCAAATGTTTTCACTAATTAAAGCATTAATCAAAAATAAAATGAGCTTTAATTAAAAATCTAATCAGTGTATTAAACGTTTAATCAAGCGAATTAAACATTTGATCAAGGAAATTAAACGTTTAATTGATACTATTAATTTGTTTACTGGTGCAAATTTAATTAATTTTTTAATTATTATCACAAATTTTTCAATTGAAATCAATTTTTATTTTTTTTCTGTGTATATGTTACATGTTCTACATTTTTGTGTTCGTTTGTGCAAGAAATACAACTGTGGAAAACATTTTAAATATCTTTTGCGAATATGTTGCATGCAAAAAACGTAAACATGTGGCATATTTTACCCTCACTTTTATTAAAGGTGTTCAAACTGCCCTTCTTGAAAACTAAGGTACTTACTGCTTTGATTGTACAACTTAGTTATGATAAAAATCGCTCTTACAGACCTGTTCTGAAAATCACTTTAAGTCAAATCACGTGATTACAAATCACATGTGCCTTTTAAAATCACACATGTGATATTTTGGTGTGCTTCGGTGTGATTTTCATTTGCCGAAAGCACGCCGAGAAACACAAATACAGTCTGACTTTTAGAATACCACAAAAGCATACGTTTGATTTAAAAAGCACGTGATTTTCAGAACATCCCCGATAATTTCAAGAAAAAATTGCTTCAACACAATATATTAAAATTATTACATATTAAAATAGAAACACGGATAAATATTATCTTGTATATTTTTGAGGTTTTAGTTTTTAGAAATCGCTGTTAATGTACAATGTACATTTATGTTAAAATGTTTATGTTTATAAATGCAGGTTATTTTGTCCGGTTCAATATGCACAACATGTAACCTTTGCGTGAATATACGTTACATTCAAAAATGTTACATGTATATAATGTAACATATTTTTCTCAGAAAAGATATCGCCATAAGTCTCAACTCAAGTGAGTTGAGTTGTAAGCAGTAATAGAGGCATAAAACTCTACTGCACCTCCAATATAAGCATCAAAATTTTTAAAGTGTTACATTAAAATGTCTACATTTAGTTAGTGCCGTTTGTTGCTGCAACTCTTACTTTTTTGGAGAGCGAAATTAAAGGGGATGCACACGCTCGTGTTCTCTTCAATTCGTGTTATCATTTGACAAAAACGGTATTTTAGTTCGTTGGAAAATCTGTTTCAAGATGCTGCGTTAAAAATGTCAACGCCAATGATAAAATGTGCCAACAGGCACTAATCACAAAATGGTTTTTGGTTTTGTAACAAAATATTTTTAGCAGCGAAAGGAAAATTTGTTTATTTTTAAGTTGTGAAAAGTTCAATTAGTTGAAATTCGCTTTTACCTTAAAATTAAAAAAAATTTCTCCTCTCTCTAAAGGTGGCTTCATCCATGCGTTCCGAATAATTTTTTTGCTGAGTGTTCTGCAGAACGATTCATCCATTTCGGAAAATGTGTCAAGAAAAACAAAGCAAGAATATGATTAACAGATGAAAACAATTATACAAAACGGTTTTCTAAAAGTGTGTTAAAGAAATGGATTATCAGCAAAAAAACAATCATTTAAACTTTTATGTATAAATTGAAAAACAGAGGCAACTCAGTTCATTTTGTTCTGAACAAAAATTAAAATTAAACCAATTCAAGAAAAAACTTGCCAACCAATATAATTTCTCTCTCTCTCTCTCTCTCTCTGAAAAGTAAGACGCCAAACTCAATATAAAAAAATTTTGTCCGGACAAAAATATTGTCGAATCGAATCAAATTTTCCGTCCACAAATAAAATAATATTTTTTTTTTTTATAACCTTAAAATTAACTGATATGTGAGAAAAAGAATAGCGGAGTTCAGTATTTGAGGCAAATGGTATTGCAAAAATGCAAAAAATCGTAGCTCTTCTGTTGAATCGAACAAGAAAATAAACAGAGTTTCACTTTTATGTTATCCTTTTAACCCCCAATTTCACCAAGTGCAGTTATAATTAACTATCGGTTATAGCTACTTAGTTTTCAAAGTAATAGTTAGTTTTAAACTTGAGCTTTCTGAAATTGGGGCTTAGAGAGTAAAAGTTTACTTTGCAAAGTCTTGAGTCTATAGAAGGTAGGGGAAAAGAGAATATCGGGGAAGTACATACTTTCCTGTACTCGCAAATTCGTTCTGTTTTTGCTTTGTAGTTTATTCCTAAAGTTGGCCAAAACTTTATATTTTATTCAAAATATGAAGACGGTTCATATAAAAGAAAACAAAAATTTGTCAAATTAAACTTTGTGTGTCTAAACACAAAAGAAAGTTTTAAAGAGAATTCAATAAACTTTGTCAAAGCAAACTTTGAATGTCTAAAAGGAGACATAAAATATTCTGTATTTGCTCTGCCGTAACACCGGAGTTCTTGTTAAAAGAGAGAGCGAGAGAGAGATACTTTATTCCAACTTTAACTTGATAACTTTTACATAAACTTGCATCATTCAATTCTAGTTTACATAACCTAAAAAGCTGGGTTAAGCAATATTTTTCCTTTAAACATAACCGGCATACAAATTAAACTCTTCTGCACGAAATGACTCTTTTAAATTCCAGCTCGATAGTTTTTACATAAATATCAAATATAAGTCGTCTGGCTGACTGGCTGGTCAACTGCCAACATAAACAACATGCATACAAATAACTATAACAGAAAATATGCATGTATGCTTGCATGTATGTACATATTTGGATAGAGGGGACTACATGTTCCATTTATTATGCCTGAAGTCCTGATAAAGTAATTTCGTTTATGATTCACTCATAAACAGCTCTGAAATTAAGTACTTTAAAGTTATTTTCTTTTATGGTCATAATTTCGTTTGGGACCTTGTCTTCCTTCTCGTGGTTGTTATGAAGAATGCAATTAAATCATTAATTTTTGGTGTTAAATAATAAGAAAATGCCCCTACACTTCAACAAAAATCCTGCCAAAAAAAAAAAAAAAACATTTCTCAGTTGTAATGATGATGAGGTTGGCTGTTGGCTGGAAATTTCTTAACATATTTATAAATTATGTGTACGAATATACAAAAATGTTAATGAGTCCAGCGATTTGTCAATTTTGTTGTTGTTGCTTTTTTAAAAAAAAAATATTCCTCAAGTTTCTTCTTTAAGTTGTCTTAAAGTAGTTGCTAAGTTTTACATTTTCGTTTTTGTTTTTGTTTTTTAGTAAAAGATATTTTTGGTATAACATTTGTCTAAACAACTCCTCTCAGTCTACAAAACTCATGTATTGTTGAACAGCAGAGATTCTATACTGAATGGATTACTACGTCGTATACTAATCGGTGAGGTTTGCTGATGATTCGGTGAGGAGGAAGATGATGACGATGAGGTGGTATTTTGTAATTTCAAATGAAAATTCGTTGCTCGACCAGGAAACAGGAACGGTTTCTCATCAACGCCCACATGCAGATTATGTTGATTACTATTGTTATCATCGTCCCGATTGTCATTGCCTCCGTTAGACATGGGACTGCCAAGACCGTTGGGACTGCCACTGGGTGAATAGCTGTTATTGGCTAAATCACTACCGCGTGGACTTCGGAAGTCCAAGTCATCGTCGTCATCACTCTCCGTACCGCCTACCACATCGATTTGTATGCTGTCATCTTCGAGATCTGAATCAGAAAATGTACCATTGGCTTTGTGTTGTGATATGTATTCAGCCTTAAGTGCTTCAAAATCAACGGTTATACCTTTTGCCTGAAGTTTACGAGCCTGTCTGTCAATAGCTTTGGCCAGTTTCTTTCTTCTGCGAGCTCTGCAAATAAGAGATGAAGGAAAACAAGTGGTGGTTGTTATTGGTTTTCTTTAATCTGGAGGTATATTAAAATCGAATTTGAGTAAAATTTACAATTTTAGAAGATCTCACATTTTTGATCCAAAAAAATAGGGATACTTCCCCGACAAAAAGTTTGATGTTTGAAGCTCTACATTACTAAGCTTGTTAAAGATAAGTATATGATAAAGAAAAACTAGACTTCTTAATGATTTTGTCTTTCAAGTTTAAAGTCTTGAAAATTTAAGAACTGATATTTCTTTTCAAGAGGACCTTTTTCTTTAAGAGGTTAAGTCAAGGGCAAATTTTTGTTCTTTTTTTTATTAAGTTCTTACCTTTCTTTTGCTTTCAGTTCGTTGGGCGGGATTGGTTCACCAGAACAGGTTTGTGGCTGAGCATTGTGGGCGGGTCTTCCAGGTCCTTTTTTGGTATGCTCACGCTTTCTAACTTTGGCACGCCGATTCTGGAACCATACCTATCTGAAACAAAGCGTATAATTTAAGAATAAGTTCAATATCTAACAAAAAGTTTTTATTTAGATTTTACTATTTTGATAAGGCAACCAATTCTATTGCATTAAGTAAAAAATGTTTTGTTTTATAAAATTCTAGAATATAAAAAAATATTATGGGAAAATATAAATTTGGCATCTGAACCCATTTTAAAAAGCAAGAATTGCAATCAAGATTGAATTTATTTATGTAACAATACTGTGTTTGATGGTTTAGATATCGTTGTGCGAACAAATGTTTGAACAACGTCGTTTGAACAAGAGTAAACAGCCGTCTACACGAGTCAAATTCCTGTGTGTACACGACAATTGTTTGTTGTTCGAAAACAACAATGGCTTCAAATCTTTTAGTAATTATAAAGTTTTTTTAAGATCATTAATAAAACTTATGGCCATTTTCGCAATGTATCGACAAACAGTCTGTTACTTAATGTCAACATAAATACCGATAACCTGTTCGTTAACGATTTTGGGTTTCTCAATGTACCGAGAAAAAAAACATTGTTTTCAGTTGGCAACACCTCTCAAAATACATGTAAAAGTTGGGAGTCAGCTGATTGAATTTATCTGTACGGCAAATAAAAGGAAAATAAATAATTGGCAGATGAGCGCAAATGAGACATTGAGAAAACCAAATTTCTTTAATGTTCAGTTTTTCGTTGAGAAAAAGATAATCGTGTAATGCGAAAACCGCCATTAGTCTGTTATTCCAAATTTCCTATTTTGATTCCTGATAAATACACTGAAATGTATGGTTGGATAATAAACTAGATCGTATGCGCATTTTACTGGTTGCTTAGGCCCGATCATCAGAAAACCTTTTTCCACAAACTTTAGAAAAGCTTAGGCACATAACCTGATAATCTGGTGTAATTATAATTTAGTTTTTTTTTTACCGACGGCAAAAACAGTTGGAACTTTTTGAAGATTCTACTTTGATAGTAATAAAATTCTCTTAAAAACCGCAAGTTTAAAACTAAACTTACCGCAACACGACTCTCCTTGAGATCCAAGCGCATGGCCAAGGCTTCACGCATAAATATATCGGGATAATGACTGGCCGAAAATGCTCTTTCCAGTTCTTCCAGCTGCCAAGAATTGAAATTTGTCCGAGATCTGCGACGTTTGGCAGCACTACTTTCATCCTCGCCATCTGCAGAAAAACCTTAAACCAGGAGATAGAAAAAAACAAAACAAAAAGATACAAATAAATTAATTAAAATTTATAATTATGAAAAACTATGCTAATTTAGATGTTGGAAGTGTAATTAAATATTTAAAATTATAGTCTCAGGCTTCAAAAAATAATGAAAATAAATAATTTTTTAACATGAGTTCTTTTAAGTTTTTGGTGTACAATTTTGAACAAAACTACAAAACTTTAATCATTAGAAAAATAAAACAACAAAAAAAAACTATTTGAAATGTTAAAAGAGTTTTGGAAAAATTCCCTTAAGAACTTAATTTTGTTTGAAATGAGAGGCATGGACTGTTGTCCCATTTATAACAATTTTAATTACAGGCCAACACTTTAGCACACACACACACACACTCATGCAGTTCCATTTCCACATTCATGTATGCGAGTGTGTGTGTTTGTGTAAGTTAAACAACTGCAATAAATATTCATAATCATATATTTCAATTATCAACATTTTTGTTTTGTTACCATAAATATTGTATAATGCAGATGAGAAAGAAATTATAGCAGTAAATAGGAAATAAGTAGTTGACGTTTTTGAAACGAAATCTTTTTGAAAATTCTAATATAATATTTTAAAAAACCTGCATAAAATTTAATTCTCTCTAAAAAGGAAATTTTAATATTTTTAGGTTATTTTAAAAACATTTTGGAAATTTTAAATCAGCTTTCTAGTTTACAAAAATAGGAAAAATTGCAATGTAAGATGAGATGAAGCCACTGTTTATTGTTGATGTTGTTTTGTTTAAACTTTGATATTATTACAAGTAAAACTGTTGCTATAATTCTTATACGTTTAACAGTTTTATTTGGTTTAATATCTTTAGTTTTTCTAAAATCTTTATGGATGAAGTTTCCTGATGATCTGGCCTAAGCAACCAGTGAAATGCGCATAGAAATAGCTTATCCCATCAACAATAAATTTCAAGTGTTTTTATCAATAATAAAAACTGGGAATTAAGCACGAATAACTAAATCTTTTGAAAATTTAAAAAATAATAATTTTAAAGGAAATTCTTACAATTTTCAATAATATTTACATTTCCTTTTCAAGGAAATTTTAACACATTTTATTTTTAACTATTTTCAATTTTTTAACAACGATTTAAAATTGTTCTACATTTATTATACATATTTTAAAAGAAAATTAAAAAAAATCTATACTAAAGCTTTTGTATTTAAGGGCAATTTTTATATAACAAAGAAATCTTAACAAAAAAGTTACTCAAAATCGTTTTTAACGGTTTTATTTTTAAGTAAAACACATAAAATTTAAGAAAACAAAAAAAAATATCCCACAAATGAAAGTTTTTATATATAAGGGAAATTTTTTTGTATTCCCAGGAAATTTTCAAAAAAAACACTCAAATTTTTTTAAATATTCATTTTCATTGCTAAAATATTAAAAAAAAAAAGTCAAAAATTATGGAATTTTGTTATAATAAAAAATTTCCCTTAAAGGGAAACTTTTATTAAAAAAGGACTTTTTTGAAAATCTTATCAAATAAGTTTATATAATTTAATCTCAAAAGAAATAAATAATCAAGCTCGAGGTCATAGGGTTTTTTAATAAATATTTTTTATTTTATTTATTTAAATTCCTCCAATATTTCGATATTCATTGAATCCTATGACCTCGAGCTTGATTATTTATTTCTTTTGCGATTCCATTAAGAAAAGGTCGAATTAAAAAACCAACTTTTGTTTATATAATTTTTTAAATAAAATCAAAAAAATCGTTAAAACATTTGTATAAAACAAATTAAATTTCCCTTTAAGGCAATTTTTTAAAAATAAACGAAATTAAAACTAAAATTTTATTGCAAAGTATTTTTTTTTTTAATAAATAATATTTTCAAAAAAATATCTTTTAAAAATAAAATTTCCCTAAAAGGATTTTTTATATAATTAAAGAAAATAGAGTTTGGGAAGCATTTTTATTTTTTTATAAATTATTTTATTATTAAAACATTTTTTCCCGGTAGTGTTTGGAATCATTCCAAAATTATTTGAACCAAAAACAAAAAATTTGGGAAATTTTTAAAATTTTATTTTAGTTTATTTTTTTAAAAAAAATTGTTAAAAATTTGTATGTTAATAAAATTAGCATTTTCCTTTAAGGATATTTTTAACAATAAAGGAATAAAAAAAATAGAATTAAAGTTGATTTAGAATTTTTTTTTCTAAATGTATAGTTTTTTTTTAAATTCTTTAAAAAATTAAAAAAAAAATTAAATTTCCCAAAAAGGATTTTTTATACAATCAAAGAAAATAGAATTTGTGAATAATTTTTACTTCTTTGTAAATAATTTAAAAATTTTTTTTCTTGTATTGTTGAATTCATTGCAAATATATTTAAAAAAAAATGTTGTTCACCTTTAAAGGGAATTTTTATTAAAAATTGTCTTTTTTTGAAAATTTTATCAAATTTTATTAAAAAAAAATCGTTAAAACATATCTTAAATACAAATAAAATTTCCCTTAAAGGATTTTTTATAATAATAAAGGAATTAAAAATAAATTAAATTAAAAAATTGTAAATAATATTTGCCTTGAAGTATTTTTGATACAATTAAAGAAAATGGAATTTGGAAGTTATTTCTTTAAACTATTTTATTATTTAAACGTTTTTTTTCTGGTAGTATTTAGAATTATTCCTAAGAAATTATATGAAAACGTCTGAAGCTTTAATGTTAACCAAGGGTGGGCTTAAGCAAAAAGTATGTGAGATATTGAGGGAATAGGACTTGTACGTAAAAGCTTTGTTAATTGAAATTTGATCTTCGAGCTCAAGCGAAAAAACATTTAAGCATTTAAAAAAAATAAAAGTTAAGTTTTTAATAAAAGTTAGTATTTTATTCCGACCCTGAGATATTCCATTAAAAAGGAATTTTAAATAAATAGAGCAAATTTGAAAAACATTGTATCAAATTAGATTTTTTTTTTTTTATATTAGAAATTTTTCTGAAACTTTAGTCAAAATAAAAATTTTTGGTTTGTCAATGCTATAATTTCTAACACCTCTGTCAATATTTTAATAGTATTTACGGTAGTTTGTATATCTAAACAGGTCATTTGTATTCTGGTTAAATAAAAACATTTTAATTACAAATCATTTTGTTTACAGTTCAGGCCCCTTCGCTTTAGCCCTCCACCATCTTTTACAAATATCTACGTAGAGAACAGAGTGTGTTGCAAGCCTACTGGAGAACCATCCACCCTACCACAAACTGTAAATATACGAGTAGTTAAAATTGTAGCAGTACACAAGCAAGTAGCATAAACAGATTGTGAGAAAATACAACAATACATTCACACAATCGTATTCATAAATGTTCATTTGTTAAGAGAATTTCTATTTATTTTAAGATAATGGATTGTTTGGTCGGTTGTAGGGACAGACAGAAACACGGAATGGTGTTGGAAAAGTCAATTATAGAATGTGTCCAAAAGCCTTGAGTGTGTCTAAAGTTGTTAACTGAAAATAACCATAATAAATACAACAAAATGACCAACAAAAGACCATTTAAATAAATAAAAGAAAATGGGCCTGGCTCGGTTTTTTTTTTAACCAAAAGCAAAAAAACAAAAGGAACACTTTAAAAGGAAATGGAATTGATAATGATCATTATACCTACTCTTTGTTGTACTAATTTTTCTAATACTTAATATTAATCAAGGGTTTGGTTACAACATTTTTGTTTTTTTTGTTACAGGTTGTTCACTCATTTTTTTAGATCCTTAAGACAGGGGTTAGCACTCGTATTTGTATTTAAAATGGTCACTTTTACGTTAAGCTAAATGTTAAAGCGGCCAACATGAAAAAGAACTAAAGAAAATGTTTGGTTTGTGCCACAAACAATCTTATCAAATATAATTGAGTCATTAACGGTGTTAGAGGTTGTTGTTATTTCTTATTTATGTTTGTTGTTACCAACACATAAAACAGAAATGCACTGCTCTCTCTACCCAAAATCCAAAGAATGATTTCAAAACGGAAAAAATAATTCAAAAAACACCAGAAAAGTAGGAGGAGACTTGCATACATTGCCAACGCCCTAGAGACAAATAATTCTTACAATTTTAAAATTAAGGGGTGTCACTTTTAAGTAGTGGCATATTTTCAGTTTTATTTCACATTTCTTCTTCCTCTACAGACTCAAATGAAGTTGAAAAATTTTTAATGCAATTGCCTGCACATTTTTAGCTACAATATCCTTGCTGCATGTTGCATTTTGTGCAACATAATGTTTATTAAATCCAACATTATTTTTGTATTAAACTCGTTTTCTACTTGTGGCAAGTTGGACGGACGGACCGAACGTTAAAGTGTGTTGTGCTGTTTAAAAAGATAATTGAAATTTATTATGATTATGATTGTTATAAATGATCCTGGTAACCGAGAGTTTCGTCCAATACTCAGTTGCATCTACGGCAGAAAGAAGTTAAAGTGCAATTGTCCATTTGGCTGTTAAATATAGTCAGTCATTCTGCAAACACTCTATAAAACTGCTGCAGTGTCATTGTATCTATGCATATGGGGTTAGAGCTAGATGGAGTTGCAACTAGCAAAATTAAAATTAACTCGAAGTTGCATTATGAATTGCACAAAATTCAAACTTCAACATGTTAAATAAGCAGATGTGGAAAAGAGTTTAATAATGTGGCAACTTTTGATTTGAATTTTGAAGATTTTACAGACAGACCCAAGCGATAAAAGCTGTTCTCTAAACTACTTCAAAAAATTCGAATACAGAGAGATGGCAATTGTGGCACATGAATGTCTGATCTTTGCACTATAATTCCTTTATAAGAAACTTATGGAGCACCAAATCGGCAGATCACTCTTTACTCAACGTTTCTAAAAGCTCGTAATTTCTACAGAAACCTTTTTTGCGACAAGTTCCGAATTTTAATCGTATAAACTCTATTTAAGGCACTGTACGAAAATGTTAAGGGTCGCATGCTGCGCGAGGACGCAATCAATAAACCCAATGCGACAAGGATGCCCTCTATCTTCCATGATTTTCAACGTAGTCAGCGACAGCATAACGGCAAAGGTCACCTTGACTCATAGATGCTTAAATGTCCGCCTCGAAGATTCAAACTATGCCGAAGACATCTGCTTGCTGTCATATAGAACTGACGATATACCGTCAAAACTTAAAGATATCGAACCCGAGGCAGCAATTTGCCAAAAACCAAGACCGTGAGAATCAACAAAACAGATATGCGGCAATTCTTACCGCAATAAGAACAGATTGAAAAAGTCCAATATTTCTGCTATCTGGGCAGCATAATGACACCAAGTAGGTCTCAAGAGAGGACGCTGGGACCTGAATAAACAAGGCCAGGCAAGCGTGTGGCCAACTTAGCTATGCCTGCGAATGCCCCTACATTTTCGTAGCTGCGTGAAATCAGTTAAGCTCTATGGCTGTGAATCTTCAAACACAAATCAATGCCGTTCCACCGCTGCCATTTCAACCCAACGTTTATGACTCGAGGGCGGACAGGCACCTGTTTAAGCTGAAATCAGAAAACGGAAATGGCGATAGATTTGTCATGCCCTGCGATGACTTTTAGCGGGCATTACCAGAAATACATTTAACAGGAACCCTTAAAGCAGCTGAAAAAAAGCTCGGCCAAGTCACACCTGGCGTTGACAACGAGACATCGAAGTCAGACTGAATTTTTATTCTTACGCGTAAGAAAAATTAAATATGAATGTATTTTTACCTTCTCCAGCTATTTTTTTTTTAAATCGAAGGGAATTTTGTATACTGTCTAGTTTTTTAAATTTTGATTTCTAGTCTCATCTAACTATTGGTTGAGGGTCCTACGGAGATCACGTAGTGGTAGAAGTCGCAGGACGGAAAATCTTAAAAACTCATGTTCAAAATCTAATTTTTGACCACTAATGGAGAAGTCCGGCTAGATGCTGCTGGCATGGCAAAAATCAACGGATGTTAGGTGGCTCCTGCTCCCAAGCAAGTAAAACTCTGCTGAGTTATACACTCAAATTGCTACTTGCGTGAGAAACCAGCACCTTCGCACAGACAGTAGCGGTTGGTAAATGCATTTTTTGTCTTATAGTGGTTAAAACCTCGATGATATTAAGCCAACCCGGCAGTAAATTTTTCGATATCAGAGCCCCTATGCTTCTAAAAGAAACAACAAGTATTTAAATATTAAGCTGAAGGTCCACACCATGCGTTTATACGTCTGTCCTTTTTATGCATCTGACAAAAAAGTAGAATCAGTGCAATTGTGTATGACAAGTTACACAGAAAATCGCATAGAATGCATAGTTGTATCAACGCATGAAGTAGGTTTACTTTCTACTTTTGTATCCGTCACATGTGTGGTGAAAAAAGTCAGCTGTTATTGATGGCCATGGATGACAAATTATATTTTATTTTCAATGTTATCGATAAATATGTTACTTTTTACGATTTTATTTTTTTTTGCATTAAAAACGGGTTTTAATAAGAGAAAAAGCTTTCGTAATAAAGATTGTATAAACTTTAAAGAATAAAATACATTAAAATTAATTTCAAGCACAATTATACCACGAACAAAATTTGCCATTCTAGTTATCGATTACTTTATGTTCTGAGTGTCATCTTTGTTGTGTTTATTATTTGTTTTGAACAAATGCCATGAGGTGGAAACTTATTGATACCGTGAAAAATCACGAATATTTGTATAATAAAAGTTTATTCTCTATGAATTCTTTTAAATAAATTTTATTAAAATATCAATTACACTTTCCATTTTTGGCGAAATTGCTTTTAACAACGGCTGATAAAACAAAACAAATTTGTCGCATAACACGCATGGCATGTAACTTGAATTTAGAAACGCATAAAATGCACAAAAAGTATCATACGCATCTACACATGAGCGCATGGTGTGGGCCTTCAGCTTTAAGATGCGTATTTAAAAAGTGCGCAAAAGTAGACCACCGATTTTCTTTGACTGTAATTTTTTAATACATAAATAAAATGTTTAAATTTTTTATTTTTCATAAATTTGGTAAAATTATATCGGCCAAGTGTGTCCTCAATGTTATTACAAATGGCATCAATGAGGCAAAAAGTTTCATTAAGCCAATGACGAATGTCAACTATTTTTCATATTTTATGCGTCATCTATGCTATGACTACAGTGACATCAATTCGTTGCAACATCTTTTGCATTATTAACATTATTTTCATGTTTATTTTAAATTAAAAATCAAAAATTCCCATGTTCTATTTTTTTAAAATTATTTATTTCAATTAATCGAATTTTCACAGTAGAATGATTACGAAACCCATATCGGGCAAGCTGTTATTGTTTTTTAATTGAGTTTTCTCCTGTTAACGACGGGAGGAATACAACAAAAGAGAAACAAACATTTCTAACGGGCAGATAAATAATCATATTCTCTAACTTTGACTTAAGTCAATCCCAATGACTCAACTTAATATTAGTTTTGTCATTAAATTGTGCCTAATGCGTCCTTTCTCCGATGTTGCATAGTCATCGCATTAATGACATGTTTTTTTTAAAATGCATCAGTTCTATGATGCCGATGTGTCATCCCATTGATACCATAAATTAAATTGGTGACCCTTATAACCGATGTTGGATGTGAACCACATCTAAACGTCATGTTTTTTTCTGCATTTCATTTGTCATTTCTCAATTTCAGACTACCTCAATTTGAATGAACCCTAGAAAGATACACAATCGAGCAACGCGTTAAAGTTATTCAGATTTATTATGAAAATGGGCGTTCAAATTCAAATGCATATCGTGCGCTTCGTGATTTTT
The DNA here is from genome assembly GCA_949318255.1 of Pollenia labialis. NCBI lineage: Eukaryota > Metazoa > Arthropoda > Insecta > Diptera > Polleniidae > Pollenia > Pollenia labialis. The sequence goes on along the minus strand of OX439142.1, from coordinate 23,005,022 downwards.
TCTGTCACTTTAATCGTCCAAATGTGCGTACAATCGGAAAAATCGTGGAAAAATTTGAGCAAACCAGGTCTGTAGGAGATGTGAAATGTGCATGCTCGTACTGCAGAAAATATTGCTGCTGTTCGCGATAGTGTAACTGAAGAGCCGTCCACCTCAACTCGTCGCCGTGCCCAACAATTGCAATTCTAAAGCCTATAGTACACGGAATGTAAAAAGTCACATGCGCATGTGGTTCTGTCGTAATTTTGTCGTCATCACACAACACGAAATTGCTATTGTGGCTTTGTAGTGACGCGTCATGACGTCAAAATTACGTCAGAAACACATTCGCATGTGACTTTTTACATTCCGTGTACTATAGGCTTAACGCTTGTTCAAGATGAACATGATGCATAAGGACTTGCAGTTACACGATTACAAGGTGCAATTGACTCAAGAACTAAAGCCTCTTGACCATTCAAAACGTCGTCAATGGTCAGAATGGTGGCAAGAAATGGCATCAGTGGATGATCAATTTTCGAAGAAATTCATCTCCAGTGATGAGGCACATTTTCACCTCAGTGGATTCGTCAATCAGCTGAATTGCAGCATTTGAGCAAATGATAATCCATGAGTGATTGTCGAAAACCCAATGCACCCACAAGGAGTGTCTGTTTGGTGCACATTATGGGCTGGCGGCATCATCGGGCCGTATTTTTGCCAAAATTAAGCCGGTCAGGCAGTTACTGTGAATGGTGTTCGCTATCGTGTGATGATAACGAACTTTGTGTGGCTCGAATTGGATGATATGGATGTGGACGATATGTGGTTTCAACAGGACGGTGCCACTTGCCGCAGCTAACGAAACAATGGCTCTTTTGCGCGAGAAATTCAATGGCCGTGTAATCTCACGTTAGATCCTGTGATTTGACACCGTTGGACTTCTTCCTTTGGAGTTATTTGAAAGAAAAGGTGCACGCTGATAAGCCAGCAACAATTCGAGAGCTAAAGGGTGAGATAATTCGGCACATTAACGGCATAGGACCTCAATTATGCCTCAGCGGCATTGAAAATTTGGACCATTATTATCATAATAAAAAGAAATGACAGTAATTTCCCAAATAATTTGTGTTTTATTCGAAATCAACATCGGCCCTTAAAATTTAACCTCCCTTTATATAATTCGTTCTAATTTTACAACGTATTTACGCCGCGACGTACACTTCTACATTCACACGGTGCAATTCTGTTCCTACTGCTAGGAATTCTTAAAAATAATTTTGTTCAAGACAAAAATTTATTGTCAAATTATGTGAAAATTTATGAAGTATTTGGAGTTAATAAAATCAGTTGGAAATGTCTTTAGAAGTTTTTTGAAAAATTTTCAATTTTTATGAGAGATTTTATAGTTTAACCACTGAAGTCTTTTTATATTAAACATTTTTTGTTCTCGACTTAAAATCCAAATAACTTTTTTTTAGTATATAAATTAATCAGTTCTCTTGCATTAATCACGCCAACAATAACTAAAGGTGTTACCACATGTGGCAAGTTAATACATAAATTTTAAATTTATTTAAAAAAAAGCTATAAAAACTAAACAATAAATTTATTAAAAGTTCTGTTGCTCTTGTTGTTGTAGATTTCTACTATTGCCGCTTTAACAAATAATTGTTTGTTCTCTTGTTGCATATCATAACATTTACTTTGCTGCATGCAACACATGCCGCTTTTAACCACTTGTATACAAAAAAAAAACAAGTATTTTCCATACACAACAATTTTAATTTAACACATGAATTTGTTGGGGTTTTCTTCTGGTGGCTGCTATAAAAATATTCCTAAAATTCATGGCAAAAACCAAAACTGAAATTATTTTCTGATCGGTATAAAAAAATTTAAATTCAAGCGAATTTTAGTTTTTATTATTTTTTTTTATTTCTTTCTTCACTTTTTCTGTTCATTATTCGGTTTTTTTTTTTGGGGTAACATTGCATGACACAGTGTCAAATGACTTAATGGACAAAGAAAATTACTTTTCCACATGCCACCAAAAGCATGTTTCATGTTCTTGGCAATAGAAAGAAACATGTGTCTGTTACATTCGCTGTTCATTTACAACGTAGGCAACAAACAGCAACTGCAACAACTAAATTTTGCCAGCCAACATTTTATCAAAAAAATAATAATAAAAAAAAAAAACTTAAAATTGGGAGTGAAGTTTTTAATCATTTCCAATTATGCCACTATTTAATCTTGATTTTTTTAATTGTAATCTAAATCTGTATGAAAATTTAGCATGGAAAACTCAATCCTGAAGAGATTTACTTAAGAAATGAAAGTTCGGGTCAAATGTATTTGGAACTAATAAAAATTTTATTAATTAAATGATAAACATTTGTTAGTTACTTAAGAATAAAATAGAAAATAAGTTAAAGTGTAACTTGGCAACAGTAACACAAGGTGGACTAATTGATGGACCCACGTGAGCTGTACGACACCAGCAGCATGACCGATATGGTTTCGCAATAATTTTACTAAACAAGTTTGATGAATTTAACTAAATAATCAACATTTTTATTTTTCGAATTTATTCTATGAGCTAAATTTCAGTTATGTATTTTATAAAGCTTTTTTGTAATAGTCCTATTCCTTCAATTTTTCAGAAATGACTTTATACACTATCAGACTATTTATTGTATTTCTGAAAAATTGAAGGAATAGGACTATTACAAAAAAGCTTTATAAAATACATAACTGAAATTTAGCTCATAGAATAAATTCGAAAAATAAAAATGTTGAATATAATATAAAGTAACCTTCGGAAGGAAATAATTCCCAGTTTCTATTAACTAAATAATTTTAAAAAATAGAAAATGGGAATTTTTCACACAAAACAAGCAAATCGTTTTTTATAGATAAGTAAAAATTTATTTTTTGGTAGTTAATTTACATAAAATAATTAAATATTCCTTTCTTTTAACGGAATATGTATTTAATTTATATAAAATAACTGAATATTCATTTGTTTTAACGGAATTCGCGATTATTTCACTTGATTAAATTTTTAATTAAAACTGATTTCATTTCTGATTAATGCTTTTACCGGTGCAAAATTTTTTCCTGTGTAGATTTTTATGTAAAAAAACCTCCAACCATTTTTCTAATTACATTATTAAATTGTTAATTTAATATATATTTAATATTTACAAAATAATTGAAATTCACAACAAATTTATGAAAACAGCTTCAAAAATGATAAATGAATTTCATCAATTTATGACAGTTTTCATTTCCGGTTAGAAAAAATTTTAATGGAATTGTAAAAAAAACAATCTTAGGAATAAAAACAAACTAAAATAAAACAAATGATGAATCAAATGATTTCATGGATGGAAAGAAAAACTACAACAAAAAACATGACTATTGGCTAAAATCGGTATGCTACAAAGCCGAACAAACAAACAAACAAACATCTTCATCATCATACACATCATCATCCGCAAACTTCTCCTCCTCTCAAGCACTAAAGAGCATCTTAGAATTTTCATAGTTTATCAAAAAGGATGTGTCAACGAGTTTATCAAATGACGTTTTTTTTTATTATTAAATGAAACTCTTGACGTAAAAATGTTTGGATGACAGCAGGCGGGTTTTTCGTTTTAATACGCATCGTTGCCTTGCGTAGGTATTATAAGGTTTTTGTTTTCTTCTCTATTTTAAGACCAAAACTTCCAAAAGAGAAAAAAATGAGCGCTAAAATTTAACTAGAAAAAGTTTTTTTTTTATTTTCATGGAATTTTCAATTTTTCTTTTTGTTTTTCATTTTGCAAAAAAAAACTACAAAATGATTAATGACTTTTTGGCAGTTATACACACAAAAGAAGAAAAAACACACACTCACGTATTAAAATATATAAAAAAAAATAGATTTAATAATAATTATTAATGTGTACAAACACTCTCTTGCACGCAAATCTGTACGATTATTAATAACAAAAACCAACACTCCTAAAAAATATTTATTAATTTATTTTTTATCAAAAAAGTGATTATATTTAGATTTATCGTATGCGTGTGTGTGTGTATTTGAACCCCATGTTACTAACAGGGGGTTAAATAAGACGTCGTACAACACTTTTCTCTATTATAAAAAACTTTTCAGTTTTCGACTGATTTTTTTCAGGTTTTTATTTAATTTAATTTTAATTTTAATTTAATTTTCAATTTAAATTTTACTAAACACAGAAAACAATTTTGCACCAGTAAAAGCATTAATCCAAAAAAAAAAATATATATTAAATAAAAGTTTAATCAAGTGAATTAAAAGTTTAATCAATTAAATTAAATGTTTAATTGATATTATTAAATTGTTTACTGGTGCAAATTAATATTGTCACTTAAACGTTTAATACACTCGATTAAAAGTTTAATTCACTTGATTTAACGTTAAGTTCACTTGATTAAATTTTTAATTAAAACTGATTTTATTTTTGATTAATGCTTTTACTGGTGCAATATTTTTTTCTTTGCAGTGTACTTTACACTATCACACAAGTCTTACGTATTTGAAGGAAAATAGAACCCCGTCATGATAATTTTATTATTAACAAAGTTTCCCAAAGTTTAAATGGATACCTGCCCTAGGGTCTACTCCATTCTGAATCTTAGCCACTAGATAACAAATACCAAATAAGTTTAACCACCGCCCCTGAGTGTGAGAGTAACTAGAAAATCCGTCAAGATGATACACTCGCCCCTTGTTTATGATCTGTAAGTATTTAACCTCCGCTGCTTATGAAAAAATTACACCTAGGGATAGTCCTCCCTCAGGCCGAACTCTCCCACAAGTGGTGAACAATTAGCCCTGTAGTGGGAAAGTATCCTTTCAGCGGAAAGTCGAAACTTGCGCAAGTACAATCTTCCTGTAAGACAAAAAGGATTTCGCGCAAGAAACATACTATCGGGGGCCTTCGCCAATAGCCAGTCCGGTGTCGTACCACCGGTGGGGTGGGAGTAATACTGACTCCCGTAGTACCAGATAGGAAACCAGGAAGATCTCGTGAGATCTGTACATTTTAGATCTTTTCCGAATACCAGGTATAGTCAGCACCTTATTATGCCCTCGAGGATGCAACACCATAAGGGGAAACATACTTAAGAAGATCCATCCACCCCCAGAGGTGACAAAAAAACAGAAAACAATTATTTCTAACCATTTTAATTCAACTAGCAATTAGTGACCATTTTTTATTTTAATATTCAATCCAACCAACTGCAGCCAACTTCATAAATTTCAGTTGCCACCTTTTTGAATTTACATATCAATATCAAACAATTTTTAAAAAAAAGTGTTTTTATCAAGAATACAAATTCGGAGTTGAGCACGACTAACAAAATCGTTTAAATTAAAATTTTACATTCCCAAAAATTACTTTGATAAAAAATTACTTTAATAATAAATCTTAATGGCTTTTTTGTGTTACTTAATTTTTTTTTTTTTTTTTTTGTTTCAAAAATTTCTTGCCACTCTGTTCAAATATACTTATATGCTACAATCTTCTATACCAATTTTGAGAAAGTTTTAAATAAATAATTAGTTTTAAATAAATAATTTTCATATTTAAATAAATTGATCAGCTGAGGTAATTCATATACATACAAGATTTTGCAATAAAGATATTTTACAATGTTGATTATAATTGAAAGAAGAACAAATTGCTAAAGAAAGATGTTGAACGTAAACCACACCTTAATGTCAAGTTTTTTTCTGCGTTTCATTTGGCATTTCTCAATTTCAGACTAACTCAATTTGAACCATGGATAGATACACACAATCGAGCAACGCGTTAAAGTTATTCAGGCTTTTTATGAAAATGGGCGTTCAAATCAAGATCTCAGTGGATTCGTCAAAATTTTCGAATTTTGTTTTTGTTTTCAATATAAGTTTCTATGCGAACGTTAACCTTCGAAATCGACGAACAGCCTGTTAGTGTTTGGTGACTTCTTTTAAATGTCGAATGTTAAGCACAAACAGTTTTAAAAAACTAAAAGATTATTTTGAAACTGTAACGATTAGGATTACCTTAATAAGCGCACAGTTGTCCAGTTCAAAATTTAAATGGAATTCGCATTTTTTGAAAAAAATATCGGCAAAAGAAAGCAAGAAATTCCAAGCTTTTTAACTTAAAATGATGATCTTAAAATGTAAGAAAAGATAAACTCACTGTTTATTGTTGATATTTTGTTAAGGCGTTGATAACTTTTCAAATAAGACTTAAGTGTTTGTAACAGTGTAAAGTTTTTAAAAAAAAGTAAACACTAAATATCGCTCCTTAGTATTCGATTCGGTAGGTTTGTGGAAAATACAAACACTTATAGTGTTTGTTTAGAATATCAATAAAAAAATAACGTTTCCCTGTTAGTCATCTTTCGATCACAAATATAATACTGTTTTATCAAACTCAACAAAAGATGAGAACATTTAATTCCGTTCGGTTTTTTTTAAATCCACAAACTTCATTGTGTTCGGTTCGAACATTAATGAATGAATGTTCGTCCCTTTTGGCTGCTAAAAATAACCAAATATTTTTTACAAAAACAAAATACACATACGAAAAAAAATAATACGCCAGCAAAATAATTGTACACAAACAAAACATATCGTGGTGCGGTCGTTGCTAAAATTTTTTGTTTGTTCATTTCTTTATCAATGTAAAAAAAGAAACATTATAGAACATTAAAATATAATAATTGTCTACAGTATCACTACAATTGTTATGTTTTTTTAGCGAAGAACAGAACACTATATAACGTTCAACTCTTTCTTGAAAATATTTACGAACGGTATTACATAATCACTAAAAAAAAATAGATATCTTTCTTGGGTGTGTGAGCCGAACGCTAAGTAAAGTACTGCTTATTTTCGAACACTGGTTTGTAATTCTCATTCATTCTGCAGATTTATTTGCATAATATCTTAAGTTTTTCATAAGTCTTTGGAAAATGATTTTCTGATGATCTGGCTTTCCCTCAACAATAAATTTCAGTGCATTTACCAAAAATAAAAATTGGAAATTTAGCTCAATAAACAAAATCTTATTAATAGAAAATTAGGTGTTCTCCAAAATCACTTTGATGATCTAACGTTTTACCCAATTCTTTCTAAAATTTCCCATGCAAATTGTTGTTGCCCCTTTTCCACAAATTGTCCAACCGAATAAAAATACTTTTTAGTAGGGAATTTTAATATTCTTTTTAAAGTGATGCAATTGAAAAAATTAATTATCTGCAATGACAATTAAATTTAACCTTCTAATTAAACAAGATATCATTTTACAAATGCTTTAAAGTTTAATCAAATTAGCGGCATTTGAAAAGCTTAACAAACGATTTAATTAAATTTACAAATTTGCAAAAATCTAACGGTTGTCTTTCAAAGTCAAGATTATTTAAATTCATTTGTTTGCCTTAACCCTTTGATGACGATAGGCAAACATGCTAGCACGGGGTTTTGTAACTAATTTATTTGTCCATGTAAAAGAGAGAGCATTAAAATATACACAATGTAAGAGCAACTAATATTTTGTTGTCCGCAAATTATAAAATATAAAAAAGATTGAGATAAGGCTGATTATAAGGTAAATTAATAGAAATCTATCGATCTGTGTAATCGGTTTGCTGTTATCAATTATAGTTGTCGAGATAAGACATGGAGCGACTTGGTGCTTTACAAACACTTTAGTCCCAATTTCCACTAGGGACATTTCTGGCGGAACATTTTTTGAATTCTCTTTTAATCTTGCCTGAAGTTTTTTTACATATGAAAAATTATAAGTCAAACAGGAATTTTCTTCTTGTTTATTTCTTTCGTACAGCTTTGCGTCTTGTTCTTGTAGTTACAAGACAATATGACGACGGTGTGAGAAAAACGATAAAAAGCAACAAGATGAAAACAACATAAAGAAAGAGAGAGAAACGAAAAATATTCATTAAGGGCAGGGCTGCCAGATTTCACGATTTATCGTCATTTTGACGATTATTTGTTCCGACATTTGCATCATTTTTTTCTAAAAAGTGCCGATTTTCAGTCTCCAAAGTCTGAATAAAACTTAACAATTTTTGACAATTACGTTTTTTAATCTTGGAATGTTTAACAGCCGTACGCTTAGCTTTTACGCTGATATGCCTTACCAAAGCAAGACCGTCAACGTTGTGTTACGAACAGTGGTGATAGCTTTCTTGGTTAATAAAACCTACAAATTGTAAATAAAAATAGAGATAAAAACGCTAGACTGACCAAAAATATCTAAATTGCCATTATAAGTTAACAATAGTGGCAAACTTCACTGTCAAAATCGGTTTTTCTAATTGCAAAGCGTTCTGGCCGCTCTATTCAAAAACTAGAAAACGCGTGCCGCTTTTGTTTAGGTACGGCTGTAATATGCAAGTCTGAAGAAAATCTTTGATTATTTTCATAGTACTAAAACAACAATGTTACACTTTGTTTATCTTTCGTCAAACCATCATCGAATGTACCTTTTACGGCTCACCGTATAAATAGTATTTTCAACAATTATACGGCGAGCATTTCACGAGTTGTAAGAGCATATCTACATGAGTCTCATACTATTCTTGACATGAAAATTTCGTTAGATTATCTTTACCCACGTCTTAAACGATTCCCACAACGCCAATTTCAACAATTTGCACGCGTTGCTCTGGTGTAAGTCGATTCATAATGAAATTTCCAAGCAAACTAAACAAAAATCAACTTTCAGCTGTTAAACGGTGATGCTAACTCAAAGTTTCGATACTCTAAAATAAATCCGTTTTAACTACACACTACCTTTTCGACCCTTCGCAAGCAAACTTCGTCTGTCCGGCGAGAAATGACCATAGTGTAAATTGGGGCTTAGTGCCCAGCTTCGTCAGCCATTGTGCTCCGTTTGCAAAAAGTCGTGCCCATGGAACAAAAGCAGAGCAAAAAGTAGTGAATAGAAAACAATTATGTTTTGTTCTTTATCCAAGTCCAAACAATATTGGTTGATAAAAAAAATTAATCAAATGTAGTCGGGATTGTAAGAAAAGATAAACTCACTGTTTGTTGTTGGTGTTTTGTTGAAGCTTTGATTTTGTTACAGGTAAGACTTTTGAGTATTTATAATTCCTATTCGCTTAACAGTTTTATCAGGGCTACCAATGTTTAATACTGTAAACTATAGAAAAGTATACATCATGCAGTTGTTGGCAGCACTGCATGTTAATTTCTTATAGCATGGTCCATACTAAAATACATTAGACCATGTTCTAAGTAGTCCATTTAAGCCACAATGGACCACGTAGTCCAATATTATCTGTAGGGAAATAAATAGAACTTTGCTTTGCAGGAAAGATTAAATTTAATTTATTAATTCATGGAGTATTTATTTTAAGTCAGCTGATTTAAATTCAAAATAGCACACTGTATTATGAGGGGTTGATCACAACAGTCGTATTTTTTGATGTTATTATTTTAAGACATCTGGCTTCATGACACCTTGTGAATCGCCCAAATATTTTCTGCTTTAGGAACAATTGATAAATGTAATACAAATGCATAATAATACAAAAAGGTAAGCTGATTAAGCCGAAAATTGTTGGTTCGCAAAGGGTTAAAGCAAAAAGTAGCTTTCGTTTAATTAATTTACGTGCATTCATAATTTTAAATTGATTTTTTATTATTGTTTTTTAGTTTATTGATTTGATTAAATATTTTGATTATTTTTTTTTGACATTTGTGTTAAAATTTGTTCAATATTTATTGTCAGTTATTAGCAAAATACAAAAAAAAAAAAAAACAATATATTTAAGTTTGCAATTATCAACCAGTCTAGAAAATCATCAATAAAATTAAACAATTGATAAGTATTAACAATGTACTCCTGTTATATTTTACTAATTATTAAACAAGGTTTTTGTGTGTAATTCCATTCAAATTGATTGATTATCGTTGTATTTTTTTTTTTTTTTTTTTTGAAAAGTTGATTACATTGAAATAATCTATTGTACCTACATAAATAATCAATTAGATTTATTGTATTACATTTGATTATTTTTTAATGTGTATGAATGCTGAATTAGATTTGAATTTTCCAAGCAGAGAATAATTGAGTAGAAATGTGAGTGGAGAAGATTTGTGCTGGCGTCAGAGTTGCCACCAACGAAATGGTAAATTACACATGGATCATGCCAAAATTACACATGAAAATATGAATTACACATGCTTTCTGTTTACGCATGTCACAGAAACAAATTTCGATCAAAAGTGGAATTAAAGCCGTATTTGGCTTCTTCAGAAAACGTCAACCAATTTAAATTTGCTAACTGGAATTGATATTTTAGGCAGTATATATACCATACAACTTATTATTGCCAGCTAAAAGCGATAAATAATATTTATGTATAGAAAATAAACATAAACATCGTTACCTAAAATGCAAAAGGGCGCAACAACTTATATTATCTTTCAACAGGGGAAACAAAAAACTTTACAAAATCAATAACAACAAGGTGTAATTGGCGTTTGAATTTCTTTAATAAAGTCGCCATTTTTGATCTAAAATTTTTTGTGAACATAAAGTTTAATAAAACGAATTGCGAATTTTTTTGTCGTTAAGCCCTTTTGCATTTTAGGTGACGATATGTAACTAACATTTCGTTTGGGTACGATAAAGGATCTGATGCATCCCTCAAATGTCGTCGACGCAATTTTTCAACGGAATGTTAATTCAGTTCCTCTATTGCTGCAACATTGAATATTCCGGACATTTTCATATTTTTTTACTTATCGAACACAGAAATATTTTTCAAATGCCTCTTTATTTGCTTTTTGTTAACAATCGTATCGTTAAAAAAAAAGATTAAAACAAAAAAATAACTATTTGCAAAGTAGAAAATAATCTGTCTCCAAAGGAATTTTTTATTTCAAAAACCTTTTTCCGAAAATATTCTACCTTCAAATTACTATGAAGCTAAAATTTTTTTAAAATGCCAGAGTGCATGTGGTCGCGAAAATATTCTTGAAACTCCTTAAGTTTTATCTGCCGAGCTTTACTTCTAATAAAACAAGATCTAAAATATTGCAAAGTAAATCTTCCAAATATGTTGGAAGGTTCAGACAGGCCTTCGGCGCTGCCAAATGTATTAGATGGCACGCTCAGTTTATGAATATAAAAACTAGGTTTTCGTCTTTTAGCAACTTCACTTCTGAATTATACTGTCCAAACAGAACGTTAGATGTATCTGATGCAAATCGAACTTGATTTTCAAAAGGAATCCCTTTTTCTATAATTGTGCTTTTGAGAAGCCTAAACATTTCTTTTGCAGTCGATGATCCACTCTCTTTGAAATAAGAAAAAAGAATAATGTACCCAGGATGTTTCGTCGTTATTATAAATTGTGGCAAAAGCTACTTAAATGCCAAATGTTTAGTAGTTGATGATCCAACCATTTTTAGTTCAGCTCTCTTAACGCTTACATTCCTTTAATTAAATTTTTAAGTTTTGCCAAGAATATTAAAGCTTTTTACATCTTGTGACAAAATAATAACAAAAATCAGTGCTACAAAACGTTAAAATATTAAATTAGTTGTGAATTACATACACAAGCAGTCAATTACACATGTCCTACACATGAAAAAAATATTACACATGATATGTGTAATTACACGCGAGGTGGCAACACTGGCTGGCATTGCTGCTCAGGGTAGATAAAATCAGTACAATTGTACTTTTTTCAGTGCTTTTTGCATTGCACAAGTACTGAAGTACTCCAATACTTTGGAAATCAAAGGTCCAAGGTAAGAAAATGGTTTATTAAATATTTTAACAAAAGCATTGCCAGAAAAATTTTAAAATTCTTGATCTCTCTATCCCGCAAACAATTAAAAATTTCAAAAACATTTTTAAAATTTTCTGAAAAACAGTTGGAAATTTCTGAAAATTATAAAGAAGATTTTGCATAATATAAACAAAAAATCAAACAAGTAGAAAAGATCAAGCCCTACCTAAACCTACAACACAGTACATTTTATATAAAAACAAGTTTTTGAGGTCCCCTATGTGGGTACCACACAGAAAAAATAGAAAATCGACTTTAATAAAACAATTCATTCACACAATTAAATATTTTACTAGTTTTGCCCCTGCAAAGGAATTGATCATATCAATTAACGGATTTGTATTTTCGAGTCATGGGACACAAATTTAGTCAATTAAAAAATTAATTGCCTAAACTAAAAAGTACACCACATACACAGAAAAAATAGAAAATCGACTTTAATTAAACAATTCGTTCGCACAATTAAATATTTTATTAATTTTTCCCCTGCAAAGGAATTGATCATATCAATTAACGGATTTGTATTTTCGAGTCATGGGACACAAATTTAGTCAATTAAAAAATTAATTGCATAAACTAAAAAATGCACCACACATACACAAACATTTAATTTTATGAGTTTTGATTAAAAAAATTCATTGCAGCAAACAAAAAATTAATTGAATAATTAATGTACACCAATTAATTATTTAATTGAATAATTTTTTGCAAACATTTTTTCTGTGCATGGGCAATCACCGACCCTTGAGAACAAAATTATGTAATAAGGTGAAGTTGCATGTAAAAGTTGTTTGTGCCGAATATTATTTAAGGTCGTTCCACAAAGTCTTAAGTATTTTTCGAAAGTCCTTCCCTGTTCTAGTTATTGTTTGAAAATTTTCAAAAAACAACAACAACTTATCATGACAGTGTTGCATTTTTTTCATAATACGCAAGACTTGTGTGATTACACTATCACAGCTATTAGATGTCTTCATCTATACGAGATTTGTTTGACTTTAAGTGATTTTAGGAAGGACATTCATATGGAACATGTGGTTAATTTTGGACCTTCCAGCACCACAATATTTTGTTATGACATAAGAAGTAGCTATTGTAGAAGATATTGTCACCCCACATGTGTGAGAAAATTATGCCATTAAAATTTGCAATAAAATAAGTATGGACCAATTCCAAAATAATTTGGAAAGTTGATTTCGATAGCAATAAAATTAGTTTGGACCAAACTAAATCTAAAAACTTACATAAAGAGACAGTTGTTGGGCACTATTCTGGAAAGAAGCTTGCCTCGGTTCATGCGGTGAAAGTTTTCTTTCAGAAAGTCTGAGTTTATTGATGAGAGGGAAAAGAATAGTAGCATGTTATCTTCCCCTCTCACCAATAAACTTAGACTTTCTGAAAGAAGACTTTCCTAGTGTGAACCCACCCCTTGTATGGGGGCTATGTGAAATTTATGGACCGGTTCTCACCATTTTCAATAGGCTTGGTCATTGGATAATTACAAAATATGTACCAAATTTCATAAAATTATCTTTAAAATTGCGGCATGTAATTTGCGCACAAGGTTTACATGGACAGCCAGTGTGCTAGTCAAGCGAATGGACGGACGGACATCGTTAAATAGATTTAAAAATAATTACAAATTGATCTGTATACTAAAGGAAACACGTTTAAAACATCAGCAAGAAAGCATAATACGATATCCACTATTGTGCTTTAGGTATAAAAACATATTTGAAAACTTCTAAACTTTAACTAAAATTTAAAAAAATGAAATATTCAACATTTTAAAGAGTACCTTTATTTTTTTGAAACTAAAATAACAAATACTAAAACATTCATTTCAAAAATTAACTGCCTGTTTTTGTGATAAAAACTGAAATTTTTGTTTGGGAATTTTTATTGAAACAACAATAAAAAACAGAATTGAATTGGAATTTTCTGGAATACAGCAGGAATTTTTGTAAAAGTTTTAAAAATGTTTTCAAATATAATTTGAAATCAAAAAGTAATTTCAATTTTTGGGAATACAAAATTTAAATTTCAAAAGATTTTGTTATTCGTGCTAAATTCCCAGTTTTTATTATTGATAAAAACACTTGAAATTTATTGTTGATGGGATAAGCTATTCCTATGCGCATTTCACTGGTTGCTTAGGCCAGATCATCAGGAAACTTCATCCATAAAGATTTTAGAAAAACTAAAGATATTAAACCAAGTAAAAATGTTAAACGTATAAGACTTATAGCAACAGTTCTACTTGTAATAATATCAAAGCTTAAACAAAACAACATCAACAATAAACAGTGCGTTCATGACAAAAACATAAAGATTCTAAAACAAGTGCAAACAAATTTCATGGAAATAAAATATATCGACGGAAAAGAGTTTTCCCCTGAGGGAGTATCTGCCACAATACAAATTGCAATATTGCCACATTTAGAAAAATGTTTTTTTTAAGTATTTTTTTTTAGTGTTTTAACTAAAATATTGCAATACGTCTGTTTCAGAATAAGCGATTCGTATTTTCAGACGTTGCGGTTTTTGTTGAAAGCTTTAAGCAACAATTTAACTTTGAAGTCCTAAATTTAAATTTGAGCATCCGATTTCAAAAAATTTTACGAATCATATAAAAGAGGGACACCAAATTGTTTCTTAATTTTACATTTTGTGGGACATTGTTTATCCTGCGCACATTGTCTGTGCGACATGTCTGAATCAGGTAAATTTTTTCATTAAAATATCAGTGTTTTTAATAAGTCATTAAAACCATTCTAAGCAGTTTTTATTTCCTATAATAAATTTAAACTTACCGGCATCATCGTTAGATCCTTCACTTGGTGGACCCGTTGGTGGCATATTTTGTCTATTGCCAATCATAAGACGATGTTGTATCGCTACTGTGGCAACAGCGGCAGCCGCTGTTGTCTGAACGGCGGAAACATTACGCATAGCCACACTTAGACCGGTTAAATTGGCAAACGCATTGCTGGCATTGACGGCCATCTGAGAGGCAGCTGCAGCGGCGGCATTCTGGGATGAAGTGCCTTCAAAACGGGGACGGCCTAGAAATTGAGCTCCACCAAAAACGCCGGGTACACCAAACTGTAGAAAAGGGCTCCAGGGTGGTACACGTACTCCGCCTGGCGCTAATTGAGCTGCGGCGGCATATAATTGCAAAGCGGCGGTAGGATGTAAACCCTCCGACGGCATGGCTGGCATACCGTTTGGGCTGGGATTCCTGTTGTTACTATGATTGTTGAGGGCTACTGCCGCGTTAGGTGGTGATAGTTGTTGAGGTGGTGGTGAATGTTGTTGTGAAGTAGGCTGTTGTTGTTGTTCCAAAACCATTATTGTGGGAGCAATATGGATTAGGAGGACAACTTGGTAGGGCAATTAAACATGCAAGTGGCTATAATCTTTTAAGTTTTTTTTATTCTTTGAATTATTATCTTTTTTAATTTTTTAAACAGAAGCATAGATTTTATTAATACATAAATACGTGTATTAATTTTATTCTTAATTTAGTATTTTTTTTTCTTAATTTATGCACAAAATCACTTCACTTTTTTTTAAATTTAAATAATTTATGCAATTTTTTAAGTCTTGGGTAAGAGTTTCCAAGCCGTCGATTTGTTTAAAATTAATATTTACTATCCATGATTAAATAAATTCATTAAAATTCAATTAAATTTTTGTTATGAATTTAAAAATTATTTTTTTCTTTTCGCTATTAAGCTTTATAAAAAAAAGTATTAATTATTTTTAGTTGCTGAGTTCCGCACTCAAAAAATAAAAACAGCTTGTGTTAAACCAATGACGTTGTTAACGGCCAACTAAAGCGTTTATGCACTACAATCCGGTTTTTGTTGAGTTTTCCTTTAAATTAAAATCACTACAACAACAGAAATAAAATCACTTATGTTATTCCACATCTTTTTTCCACTTAATTTTCCCACAAACTAAATCACTTTTCTTTGTTTTGTTGTTGTTGTTGTTGTTGTTGTTTTAAGTTCCAATAAGAAATTTGCTCCCTTTTTGATTTACCGTAACGAAACAAGAAGAAATGGGAGAGTTATACAGGAAGAGCAAATATATGAGAGTAAATTACCAGCGTAAGTTTGTGTGTGGGTTTGTGTGCGAGTTAAAAATTGATGGTTATTAAAATGGTAGTTTTATAAAAATGAACCAAAAACAACAACCGCCGACGGTAAGAAAAACGAAAATTTACAGTTTTTAGCCGTTAAATGAATAACAAACACTCACAATGAAAATTCAATTTGAACTGAGTGCTGCAGCAGCAACTATTGAGCCAAGTAAACGAGCCGCAAATGTTTAACCACCAACTAACCAACCAAACGAACAACCAACCACCAACACTACTAGAAAGAAACAATACAAAAACAACAACATTTTGTTATACCCATATTGAACACACACAATTACACAAAAATATAAACAAAACACACCCGTATAAAAAAAGGCTGCAATAAAACAACAACATAACAACTCTCCTCAAGTACAAGTTGAGTTATTGAAACGAATGGCGTTGTAGATTATTTAAAAGGCAGCAAAGCTCTGCTAAAATTCGCAGAGCAGAAAGATTGTTGCCATTGTTGCATTCATTATCGTCTTCATAATGGAATAAACGTCCAATGGTTGCCCTCATCCTACCAACCCAACGTAATAGACAGTGCTACAAGCAAACGCACATACTTTGCTTTAACACTTATTGTTTTGGTCACTCACTCTCCTATTAAAAAATAACAACAATACAACCCACAAAGAGAAATGGACTCTTTCACACAACTCCACACACACATATGCATTAACGAACAAAATAATGGGAGTTAGCTGATTTTGTACGAGAGAATGAGACAAAAATTCATAAAACAAAACATTTAATTTTATTCCTCCGGCGTTGAACAATCAATTTACCAAACGCCATCAGAGTTGCCAATATCTAATTTTTAAATCAATTTTCAAATTAATTTAAATAATTCTATAATATAATATACAAGACCTTCTAAGATTTTAAGGTTAAAAAAAGTTAATAGTATGCGCTAAAATATTAAGTTGATCATCTTCTATTGGCTGAGGTATTATCGCATATCGGGAGATAAGTATATGTTTACTGATAGCAAGGTTGCCATTGCTTCCCTGGCGGGTGTCTCCACGACATCTCGGTTAACTGTAGAATATCGGATGTCTTGGAATAAGATTACGAAGCATTCAAGGGTAACGCTAATATGGATGCCAGTGCACTCGGAATGCCCGGACAATCAGATAGCTCATGAGCTGACCAAGCAAGGTAGTCGCAACGATCAATTCGTTGGCGTTCCAATGGCTCACTGTAAGTCACTTAGCAAGCGCGAGACTTTTAGAATTGCGCAGATAGGGTGGAACTGTGAGTCCACCTGATTCATATCCAGGACACTATGGCCTGGATATGATGAACGGAGAACTAGGCCTCTACTTAGTTTTAATAGGGACCAAATTAGAACAGTGGAATCAGTTGTAACTGGGCGGAATATGGCATCAGGGAAAAAACCTGGGAGAACCAATGTTTGCCTACTTGGAGGATCTATCTAGGATAGAACTTAGATCGCTTATTTTCCTCATTAGAAAACTAATTGGTTAAACTTTGCAGTGACGCTATCTGATTAACTGCTCTGTAGGATGTGCATTGGCGCTGGGTATCACAAAGGGACCACTGATGGAGTTGAGTGAACAGTCTCTTATTTGCTGCACATGGAACCTAACCTAACATTGAGTAAATTTAAAGTGGTTTTAATTTTACGATTAAAAAATAATTCTGCTGTTGAGTTTAACTAAAATCTCGATGTTGATCTATAAGTTCAAAGAAAAGATTCCAAGTTTTCTTTACGTGTACCTTCGTTTTTAAGAGCCCGTTTACACGTTTGTACAAATTGTTCAGCTTGCCCATTTGACTGTGGGTGATATGGTGCCCTTGTGAGATATGAGATTTCTCTATCCTTTTTAAACTTGTTGAACTGAGAACATACAAAAAGAGTGCCATTGTCTAAAACAATGGAAACCCTGAATATCTAGCAAACATTTCAGTGAGCCTTGAAATAAAAGTTACAGATGAAACATTTAAAATTTCAAAGAGTTCGGGCCATTTTGAAAAAGCATCATTAATAACAAAATAATATAAACCATTACAGGGACCAGCAATATCTATGTGAATGCGTTCCATAGGTTTATTTGCTAAAGGCTGTGATTGAAAAGTATGTTAAACTGGTGCATAACCATATCTTCGTCGATACCAGGCGAGTAAACATGGCTTCTTACTAAAGACTTTATTCGTTCTTTACCTGGATGCCCTCGATGAAGTCCTTCCAGAATGCAGTTCTAAATTTGGTTGGTATTACAATCGAATAGTTAAACATTAAACATCCTTTTACTACGCTTAATTGATCTCTGGAGTAGTGTTGACGACAACTTGCTCCATTCACCGCTCAGTGCTGCTATGACTGTTTGAAGTGCATTACATTTGTTTGTTGCATGCAAAACGGTATTAAAAGTTATTGGTAGTAAATTAAAATTAGCGGATACCATTTATGTACAACGGTTATCCATTTTAGAATCGTTGAGCCTTGATAAAGCATCTACACAACCAAAGTCTTTTGTGGTTTCGTATTCGATTTTGAAATCAAACATCATTAGTGTTAGCACCCATATCTGCAATATATTTGCTGCATAAGCTGGAATACTAGATTTTCTGTCAACAATTGTCATAAAAATAAGGCTTCTAATGTAGCGGTTAAACTTGTTTACGGCACATATTATAGCAAGGCCTTCTTTCCCAATGACTGTAGATATATAATTTTCTATTCTATTGGAACACATGTATGATTAACGTATGTGCAATATTTTGCACAATGCATCGAGCCACAGTTTCAATATGGCGTCTTTGGAACTTCATTATTGTCATCATGTTTGAATTTTTTTATCACATTTCAGATTCATTATTCTTTGAGCCATTACCACTAATTTGTCAACTGTGTGACTTGAATCATCCTCAAGAATTTATAGAGATTTTATACGAACCTCCAGAAATGAATAAGATTGTAGCACACAACCAAAAACTAGACATTTGAACTGATCTGCATAAATTCCCGATTGACTGATTAATACGAGCTGCATAAGATACCAAATCCTCTTTTGGAGTTTTAACTGTTTGAAGGCATTTATGCCGCATACTGAACAAGGATTCTTGAATACCAAACATGATTTTTGGGATTTTGATTGTTTCAGCGAACGAAATATCCCTAGAATTTTTCGAAAGAATGTAAGCAGCATATTTACCACAGCCGATGTAATTCAACATTCTCACCAAAAGTCCTACTCGAGCATTAGCATTGTTTAAGTTTTTAACATCTACTAAAAATATGACTTCATGGCGGCTGTAGCAAACGTTAAAAGTGATTGAATTTGCAAGTTTGACAACTTATCTATTAATTGTTCTTGATTTGTTGAACAACTCATAGATAAATTAGCTAGGATCTGTTGCCAGGATCTGTTGCATTATCGACTAGGATGGGTGGCATTGTTGCCAACTTTTTTTGAAGAATTCCCGTCAAATCGCATTTCAAAAACTGCTAGAAACCTGCAAATTTTGTAATCTAAGTAAAATGTATTAAAAATTATCGCAAAAATCTAAATATTTTGTAATATGTTCATATAAATCAAGATAAAGTGTTCTTTTTAAAAGATTTGCCACTTTTAATTAAATTTATATAGAAAAATTTTTATTTTCCCTGTAATTTTTTAGTCCCGGGAACTAACAAAATTGTTCTTTTATATAAAGCTGATAAGGTTTACGCAAACTTTGGCAATATATTTCTGTTCTATGCAGAAAAATGGGCAATCAGATGAAATTAAGGGATTTGTTTTGCTAAGAATCTATTGAGACATTAGCGTTCAATAGGGATGTCTCACCTTTTGGTCTCAAATTTCTACACCAGGATTGAAATTCTCTTTAAAGTCATCAGCAAAATGTTTTTTTTTTCTTTGGCGCTTAAATTTGTTAATGCAAAATTAATGCAAATTTTTGTTTAAAAAGAATTAAAAAAAATAATAAGGGCAGAAATTTTACAATTTTACATAATAAAATAACTCATAAGCCCTGCAAATTGGACCAATGTTGATTAAGGAAACGAAATTTTATTCAATTATATGTAAGAATTTGGATCAAAATCGGACAAAAAGTTCTTTAGTCAACCGAAATTTTAGAAAAGCCCATACAAAACTAGATCTGTCAATTAAAATCACGTAACAAAGATTTTGCTACTGCCTTTTTTTTGCCGACCATTGTTATTAGCATAATTAACGTTCAGTTGCCCGGACCATGCAACTGTGTTCGTTGAAAGCATGGTTTCCGTCAGTAGAGGTAATACTGTAGCTTAATTCGCGCCGCAGTGATAGTGCATTTTACTTCTGTTTAGGATTGCCTTTCACCAACTTTTATAATTGACCTAATATCTGGAAAGAATCGCAGAATTGAATTGGAGGGCATTTGATCAATTCAATTGCAGCGTTTCAAGTTTGGATTAGTGAAGCCAATATAGGTTTAAAAAAAAAGTCAAGACTTATTCTGCGGATAAAATCAAAATTGCATAATAACACCGAAAGTATTGAAGTCTGAGGGGAAAATAATTTCTAGAAGGGCGAATAGGAATTATTACATTGATTCTGTACATTTTCCCGAACAATGTTTCTAAATCCTCTTGACTAAAAGTTCAATGTTAAAAAATATTGTAATTAAACTTCTTTGTTTGGCTTGGGATCCATTGTTAAACTCAATCTTCATATTAAATGTTCTCCATATACCTACCTATCTACCCAACCTTATTTTATTTAAAAAGCCAGTTAAAATAAAACAAATTTAAGGAGAAATAACGTGAGCAATTTATTCAGCAACATCGCTTAAACTCGTATAGGTACCTACCTAAATAATAAATGTCGAAAACTTGACTAGTATCTAAAGTAGACCTAAACTTTCCCACAAAATTTTGTCGAGAAACCCGATTTTTTTAACCCTATAAGTCTGGGATCACACTTTGAAAGTTTTCTTTCAGAAAGTCTGAGTTTATGGGTGAGAGGGGAGAGAAAAAATCATATTCTCTTCCCCTCTCAGCAATAAACTCAGACTTTCTGAAAGAAAACTTTGATAATGTGAACCCAGACTAACCTAGCGTTTCCACATGCAAGTACAAGTTCGAAAAACTCAATACACTCACACTTTTTTCACTAACATTCACACAATTTGTGTACTTTCAGCCAATCGGCTGTTTTCTCGATTTTTCGTTGATAATACGTATACACTACTTGCAAGTAATTACTTGCATGTGGAAACGCCGGGTTAGCAAGATTGGATCGCAGTTAATAATTTACCCCCTTTCAATTATTTAAATATCATGGCAATCCTAATGTACTCTTTAGGAAACTGAGCGCAGCTTAATTTATTTTTCATTTCTTTTTGCCTAAAGTTTTCTTATATATACGTAAATACGTGCATATGTACATATATTTACTCTTCTTTGTAATTGTTGCTGTATTTTAACAACTTCCGCCGTCTATATAAAATATAATGCCAACTTTGCCACAATGGCTCTCTTAACTTTAATAATTCATAAATGTTTGCACAGAACAAGGAATAAAAAAAACTCGTGCAAAATAACAACAACGGCAAAATTCAATTTTCAAATTTACAAAATCACACACACAACCAACCACTTGCCAAGCAAACGAGCTCAGTTAGTATTCAGCAGTATAACTGCTTTTTATTTTTCTATTACTCCAAACAAAAGAGATAGTTGTATTAGGAATATACCATGTATGTATATCTCTTTTACTCTTGGGTTTAATAGAAGAATAACGGGAAATTCTTGGCTCTTATTGAGTGTGTGTGCATATTCCCCCTAAAATTCATGTTTTTAATTTGTTCTTTTTGTTTTTTCAATTTATTATTTTCTTATTTAATTTGTTGTGTATTTTGTTGTTGGCGTTTTTCTATTACAAAAAAAAAATGGAAATACAAGTAGTTGTGGGTGTGTGTGAGTACGGGATGGTGTGCTGCCGTTTATCGCTGCTTCTTACAAGTTGATAATTTTGTGCAGTTGTTGTTCATCTTCTGTTTACTGCAGGGCGGAGTTTTTCGTTATTATTTCAATTTACCGGGTAAATTTTACCCTCATAAAATTATTATTTGTGCATTTGTTGCTGTAAGTGGTTTTCAGTGCTTATTTCTCTGCTTCCTACTGCGCCTCTCTTAACAAACAACAAAATAAACAAGAACTCTTGTGTTTTTTTCTTTATTTATTTACTTGTAGCTCTGCTTCTTCTTCTTTTTAGTGTTGTGGGAGTGATGGGTGGTGCATTAATAACATTGTGTATAAAATTTTTATGTTTGTGTGAAAGTTTATTTTATGTATTTGGCTTTTGTCCAAAATTGTTTTTGAGTTTAAATGTGTGTGTGTTTGCATAGGTATGTATAGACGATTTTCATTAATATTGTTGTTGTTTCTTTCTCTCGTTTGTTTTGTTGTTCGTTTATTTTATCGTAAATTGGTTTGAATTGAATTTTGCTTAAATGATTCGTTATTATTATATTAATTGATTGATATTCATTTTATTTTGGATTTTTTTTTTATTTCTTACGCTACTCGTTTTATGTGGTTGAACATGTTTTATGGAAGTTTAATGGGATTTTTCTAGAAGTTATTATTGAGGAGTTAAAGAAAGTAAAATTTATTAAAATTCCAATCATTATTTAGGTAGGTATGTAGGTATTATTCAGCAATATTAATGAACATTTGTAAAAATTCATTTCCCAACAAATCGTAGGTAGCTACAAAATAATTGAAACTCTGTCCATGGGTACTTTTGAACGCGAAGATCTCAAAGGTGCCGTTAACGCAAATTTAGCTAAAGTTAAGCTTTTAAACAACTTTTCCCATATTTTTTTATTTTGTATTGTGAATGATTCTCATAACAAATTTTTTGGGAATGAATTCCCAAACTAAGAAAATTTGGCATCGCCAATGTTAACTCCCCCGAGTATTTTTACTTAATAAATTCCCAACAAGTGTTTATGTGAACGAGAAGGGAACATGTAAATTTTAAGGTTGGACTAAATTGAATTGCTTTTTTCTTTTATTGAAGGAGTGTAAATAAAGAAAATGAAGATGATGAAGAAGACTATCCAATAAATTTTTTTATTAGGATTTTATTTTGTATATTTTTATTTCACAATACAAGCACGGACAAGTTATTCACAATAGACACTTTTGTTTATAAAGTACTGACAAATAATTCACAATTGAAATTTTAACTCCCAAAATATTTGCGATACCGATTTGTTGGGGATGGGAATACAGGTTTGCTCCCATACATCATATTCCAATAACATTCGCGATAGGGGTGATTGAATGAATGAAACCCTTGTGCGACTTATTTCATAATAGATGTAGGACATAATGGAAATAATATGGCGAATATCATATAGGTAAGTACTAGGTATAATATTGCAAGTGTATGGGCCTGAGCTTTAAATAAACCTCAATATCTTAATAGTGATGCTTTAAAATTTTACAGCTGAATTAGCTTAAAAACAACTGCTATTTTCTTGTAAATTTTGAACTAGTTTACCCATTTTGAAATTTTAAGCTTGATTTTAAATTTAATTTAAAAATTAAACAATCAGCTAAATTTTTTTTTTATTATTTATTTATTGAATCTTCATATATTTAATATGAACTAACAATAATTAATCAAATCTTATCCTAATATTTTATTTATGTCCTGCCAGTGCCAGACCAAAATTTTTCTACTTCACGGGTTCTGTTCACATATGTAGGTAGAAAGGAGTTTATCGCTCATCTAGTAGGGAAAGCGCTGCAGTGTCTATTCTTCTTAAGCGAGTGTGGCCGCCATGATCTAAAATATTTCGAGCTGGTGGATTTGGGTGTTGTTCAAGTTTTTTCAAATATTTTACTGCATATTTTGTAATCATAGTTTTTACTAATGGCACGTTGAGATCCTTATGAATGTTTGAGTTTTTAACATACCAGGGAGCGGCTGTGATTATTCGAAGAAGTTTATTTTGGCGCCTTTGAATTTTTTCGATATTAGAGGCCGAGGCGGAGCCCCATAGTTGAATACCGTAGCACCAGATAATCTTTTTAAGATAGTGTTGTAAAGTAGAAGCTTGCAGTCGAGACTAAGGACAGAGTTTCTTCCAATAAGCTAATGAATTTGAATGGCTTTTAGTTTCATTTGAGTTAATTTTGCCTCTACATGGCATTTCCACGTTAGTCCCCGATCCAGATGTATACCGAGATATTTAACATGCGAATGTTGAGGAATTATTTGATTATTGATTGTAATAGGGCGGGGGGGGGGGCAAAATTCCCGTCGCAAGGTGATTTTTGTTCATTGACCATTATTCTCCATTGTTGAAAAATATGATGCTGTAAGTAACGAGATGCTTCAGAACGGTTTTCGTGCACGCTTAGAAAAGCTGTATCGTCTGCAAATGTTGAAGTTTGGGTGTAGTTGCCAGACTTTATCAAAAGCTTGCGAAACGTCGATGAAGTGTGGTGAGCAATATTTTTTTTCTTCAAATGCATTTCTTTTGACATTTACTATTCGATGAGTTTGTTCAATTGTGCTGTGTTCTCTTTTACATCCAAATTGATGGTTTGTTATACATCTATTGTCACTTAAAATTGGTGTTAATTTTGAAATTAATAATTTCTCAAACAGCTTTGACAAACATATTTAATAATAAGCTAATAGGCCTATATGACTCAACTTATGTATGATCTTTTCCTGGCTTTGGTATCATCGTAACTAAGCAGACCTTCCGTTGTTGAGGGTTGTGTTCAAGGCGTAAAATAGCATTAAAAATATAAAGAATAATTTTCTTTGCTATGCGAGGAAGCTTCAAAAGCATTTTGTTACTGATCCTATCAATACCAGGTGCCTTCTTTGTGTTTAATTCACAAATAGTCTTTTCTATTTCTCTTATCTCAAATCTTAGGGGGATAGTTGCTCTAACATTTATAGGCGGTAACTCGTCCGCTATATCGTCTGGTATATTTGGGATAAATACGTTTTTCAAATGATTTACAAACAGGTTTCCTTTTTCATTATCATTTCTTGCCCAACTTCTACATTCTCTTAAAAATCATTAAAACTTTTAAAATTTAACAGTTTTCAACTTAAATTTAGCTGTCTGAATATGATATTAATTTTTTTCATTACTTACTCGAACATCAACAGGCTGAAAATATTGGAATAAATTGTAAGAAAATCATTAAAATTAAATTGATTTTGCTTTATTTCATTATTTACACAAATAATCTATATTCAGCTAGCTGAATATGGTTTTAAATAGATTCTATTCAGCTGATTGAAATTATCATATTTAAGTAGTGTTTATATATGTTTAGCCCTACTTTATTTTGTGTTTTACATAAATTCCATTCAGCTGATTTTTATGGCTTGAACGAGGAAAACACAGACGCAAACAGCTGGACAATACTAGTACATAATTAGAAAGCCTTGGAATTTCTAAGATTTTATGCGGGTTCAATTCTCTTCAGAGAATCTGGTATCTTTTATTACAAAGGTTTGCTATTGTTCGGCTTATTCAGCTAGAATATAATTGGGAGATTCACAAGGTAGTCATAAATTTGTAAAGTAATAAGTCTTAAAATAATTACAAGCAGGATATATGACTGCTGTGGACTACCGCTAATAATTAAGATATCAAAGATAATTTTTATTTCGTTCGAAACACATTATTTAGGACATTATGACGATATTACTTGATAGCATATCTTTTGAATCCCCCAAATATATACGCCAAAGTACCGGATGTATACTCGGTTTTAGAAAATTGATCAAATTGGCATAAATTAAACCAGATCCATCCAGAGCATTTTGTTTAAATTTTTGAAGAAAAAAAAAAACAATAAAAATACGATTTCCCTTAGACCCCAGTAGTATATACTTATGCATAAATAAGTATGTATATAGAATGCTATAAGTATACTCATTCAGGTATTTATGTAGACATATACAACTTCAAGGCAATACCACGTTATAAAAGGCAACATTAGTGATGGTGGTGGAAGGTGTTGGCAGTGTCAAATGTTGAACATAACAACGTTGGCAGGTTGCTTAATTGGTGTGTGTACCGTCGTTGTGATAATTTTATTAATGACATCTAGAATTTTCATTTTGTGTTGTACTTCTTTCTTACTTTTATTATTCATACCAAAAGTAACCGAAAAAAAAAACAAAATTAAACATCACACAACAGTTTACAGATACTTTGAACAGTATTCAGTATAATATAAGCACCATTTGCTGTAGATTCGAACAAAAGAAAGTAAAAGTACTATATTCGGCTGTGCCGAATCTTCGATACTCTCTATGGAGAGTAAAAATATTATGAGCACGGAAATTCGCCCAAAATGCTCTGAAGTAAAAGCAACTGTCGACACTGCCAGGTTATGGATATGAGAATCACGATCCAAAATTTAAAGCACGCTTCATCAGTTGTTAAACACAGTCGTCACTTGGTGATGCGAGAAGAAACAGTATTCCAGGCGTAAATTTTTTTATGGAATGTTTGCACATCACAAAAGGCTATGGGATCCGGTATAAACTCTAAGTAGCATAATGTGAAGACTTTAGGAGCACTGTAGCGTAACGAAGATACATACTTGAGATCCAAAGGTCCTGCGGTCTGGCTTCGCTCAGCAGCTGTTACAACAACTGATTGGAATATTCACAAAGATAGTCGTTAAAGCTTTAAATTTATCGTTTCTGAGAACAAAAAAATATCCTTGGATTACCGCTCACTCTCAACGAAATAGCTGACATTGTGATCCTTACGTCCCAGCACTACTTTACTAGTTTCACTGAATGAACTGAAAACTTTTGAAAAGGACGGAGGCTTCTTTTTTGGTATGTGTAATTATTAAACCGTTTACACTGTCTTAAGCTGGCGAGAAGGCGTATAAATATTTTTTGGCAGTAAGAAGGAGTGTCTTCCTTTAGCAATTCATCAAGAGATCAAAGTGAATCAATCAAGACTATTTTCCACCTTTACCTAACCTAACAAACCTAGAATCTTCACTTTATCGGAGTGTCTTATCCGAATGTAGAAAAAATTTCCCAAATTTAACAAGAGTTTCCGTTAGATTTGTAAAGCCTTAAAATTCTGGAATAAATCATCGACCACGATTTTTTTAGTTAAAGTTAACTTTTTTGCAACTATTCCCAAAACGTATTCTTCAATTAAAAGGAGACGATGTCTTATTCTTCATTGAGTGATGCTTTATATCGGGCTCGGCCAAGCAAATAATTGTTTGCTGTGACTTCTAATGTCTAATTAATATTCCAAGAAAAACATGTCCTCACAGTAAACATTTTTTTGTAATGCACTGTAAGTTGCCATTTAATACCACTGTGAGTACAAGGACCAACTCTGGTTGTATACAAATAATTTGTTTGTTTGCCAAACTGTCGTTGTTGTTGTTAAAGTTGCTGCTGCTAGTTTAACTTGAGTTGTAGTTGTTTTGTTGGCTTTGTAATGGTTGTTTTGTGGCGGTTGTATTTAACTTTTATATGGAGTAGTATTTAACAGTTACATTTTATATGGCTGTGTTGTGCAGAGAGAGAGAGAGAGAGTGAGAAAGGAGGGTAGCATTCAGGTAGAGTGTGAGAAAGACAATTTACAAATACAGGTTACCACAAAATCTTAATTTCCTCGTAAAGTATGAAGCAATTGTAGCTAAGTTTGAGTGTGGTGGTATCCCAGCAAACACTAAGCCAAACATTTAATAGGTATAAAATGAATTTACCATGCGATACGAGAGAAATTCTCAAGCGTTTTTCAAGGGTTAGATTTGAGCATTTGAAGATAAACTAAAAGTAATTTAAATAGAAACATTTTAAAAATTTTGTTTTCAATTTGTTATCAATTAGTTGTCAAATGTTATTCTAAGTTTTAAAAAAGAATCTTGGCAACACTTAAACGAAAAATAAACACTTCAACAATCGAAGAAAAAATACATGGTTATGTTATGCTTGTGAAAAAATATAAAATCATATGTCATAGAAAAATGGCACCGTAGTCAAAATAACAAAAAAGGCGACTGGAAAGGAATAACAGTACTGAATGTGGGGCATTAAGTGCCTGCGGCTATAATCATGATGAACAAGCTGGCTATCGAACACTCTTAAGCTCTCTCGACCAAATAAATACTCTACGTATTAAAATCGAACAATGTGTAGAATGGCGGACCCCACTGTATCTTCTATTCATCAATTCGATGA
The DNA here is from genome assembly GCA_949318255.1 of Pollenia labialis. Classification (NCBI taxonomy): domain Eukaryota; kingdom Metazoa; phylum Arthropoda; class Insecta; order Diptera; family Polleniidae; genus Pollenia; species Pollenia labialis. The sequence goes on along the minus strand of OX439142.1, from coordinate 22,976,783 downwards.
AAATCTACATGTCCTCCACAAAAGAAGTATAAGTGCTTCATTCTTTGGCAACGTTTGAGTAAGAGAAGGCTGTCCACTCTCACCTTTATGGTTAACATAAGTTTTGGACAATATTATAAATTAAGCTGGAAGTGAAAAGAAGAGGGATAGCATTGGGGTTTCTCAGATACTTCAACGATCTCGCAAAAAATATCAGACTCGAGAAAAGCAAAGGTAAGACATTTGCAATGTGAATCAATTACTCCACCGATAGCCACATTACCATTAGTGGCCAGACAATTCAATTTGTGGAAAATTTTTTTTGACGCTGATGTCACTTACAGGACGACGAAAGAAATACGTGCATTTGGACAGTTAAGGTGCCACACACAACACCAAATTACATATCTTGAACTCATGCGTTAGCAGCGAAACTTGGCTGTTTCAAATGTGATCTTTCAACGAATACAGGTGTTCATAAATATACGCCTACGTAACATTTGCGGTATATTTATTTTATTTATTTAATAAGAGTTACAAATGCAATAACAAATTATATTCTTACTTACCCTGCAAATAATAGGACCAGTCCAAACACGCGTGTAAAGAGTAGCCCACAAGGGACTAGGACTAGTCTAAAAGTAACCCAAACGTGTGGAAAAAACATGATTTTTATATAAAATTGTGTAACTTTTATTGTTACTGATCTATTTTGTATCTGTATGGTAGGTGCCACGCCCACTTATCCAACAACCCACATTTTATCGGATGCTGTGTATTGATGACGAAGCTGCTTGATCTACATTAAATTAGAATGTTTTTATATGGGAGGTGCCACTCCCACTTCACGAATCTTGTTAATTTTATTTAGAGAGGTTGTGAATTGTTAGCCCAGCTATACAAAACTAAAAAATACTTTTTCGTTTACCGTTCTTTAGATATAAATAAAATTTATCGTGCCACACCTACGTCTTAGCTTCCGCCCACATTTTGCAAAACGTTGACCATTGCCGTTCTCCAGCTATACAGTAATCGAAAACGTCTTTTTATTGTAAGTGACACGCCCACTTCTCAAATCCCGCCCACATTTCGTTGGATATTGATATCCAAGATACTTGTACACTGAAAAAACAATTAATCCATCCGTACTTTAATCAAACCGAAGCTGTGTCAATAGTACGGTAAGTACATAACGCTAAATTTAACTACGGATTATTCAAGTGCGAAATACTTAACTTATCCATATTAAATCCCGAATTCGTACTTAAAATAATCCGAAAACAGGATTGACTTAATTAAAAGTGGGATAAAAGTAATTTCAAACTGTACTTGATTCAAGAATTTCTAAGGCGTTTTAATATCGATTTGACCTAAAAATAATCCAAAAGTGAGATTAGATTGATTCTAACCTAAACACTTAACCTAACCCACAGAACCAGAGAAAGTTTATTATTTAACTTATGTTAATTTCACTTTTTTTTGTATTCCGCCACATGCATTACAAAACAACTCTCAAATATAAGATACCAGCAGCATTCCCAGTATGGTTTCCGTAATCATTCTGCTTTAGAAGTTTAAGGTATTTAACTAAATTATTTAAAAAAATAGAGTATGGGAATTATTGCTTCTTATTTTACTTTTTAAACATGAAAATAATCTATATTTTTCTTCTTGTAGTGTTGTTGATGTGTCTACAACAAACTTGTAAACACACGCGCATGCACTCATATTGGTTTTCGAAAGTTATCCCATTTTGGATTGTTTTAAGTACTTTTAAGTATTATCCGCACCTAAATGTTTGATTACGAATCGTACTAAAGTACGAAGAAAAAACTTAAATTTAGTACGAGTTTTTTCTTTCTGTGTACCTAATTGGAAAACTTTTGCTCTTGGCGTTCTTCAGATATACAGAAAAAAAAACTACAACAAAGGATTTATGGGTAAAATTAGAAGCAGTCGTGGTTTTTTTCTCATATCTCAGGCATTTGTGGAGATATAAGCAAATCCATAGCGTATTATCCCACAGTTTCTAGACCTTTGGAAAACCCATTTCAAAATACACACAAAACGATGCACAGCTGACATCGTTAAGTCAACTTCGCTACTAATAAGGACCCAGAATGTATACAGTGGCTAACGGATATATGAAATTAAAAACAAAAAATATGAAAATGTTTTTATACGCGTTTTTTTTTTCTTCATGCAATTATTCTTTATAAGAAAATTATTTCTTATAAAAGCTTTTACTTTTTAAGAAATTAATTATAATTTCAAGGATATTAAAATAAAAATTTAAACAATACTTTCACATTTATGTCCCACATTGTTTTACAATTCACATTTAAGAATAGCGTTTGAAAGCAAGTTGAAAATAAATGAATTTTTCAATTTGTTGAGAACGATATGTTTTTCAAATTATTTTCAATATCATTTTCAAAAGTTTGTCGTTTTAGAAAGGGTTTGCTTTAAAATAATTTTCAATTTGAAATCAAGCATCCGTGTTTGTTGGGATGATACAAACCAAATTACAGTTACAGCCACATACAAACATTATTTTCTATTTTGTTGTTGGTAATTTTAATTAACTACATACATACATACATACATACACCGAAAAGCAAACATTTGAAATGGGGATTGGTAGAAAAATTTTTGTTTTATATGAAAAGAGTGGAGTTCCACAAAAACCGCCCCAATTTATATTGAAACTTAATTAATTCTGTTCCTAGTTTTTAAGTTATTCTGTTTAAAGGTGTTTCTTGTACTTGCAAACGCCTGAGTGTAATTTTTTTTTTCAACTTTGACAATTTAAAGTAATTTTGTTGATTTATTTGGAAATTTATGAAAATTTATGTTTAATTATTTAAGTTTTCTTTTGTTTCACAAGAGAATAATGAAAATGTTAGCTAAACGAAATCTGAATATTTTTTCCCCTAATGAAAAGGCATTCAATATTTTTTAGTCTTTCCAAAGTTCAAATTCTGACTTTTGGTGTTGATAGAATTTGACAAACAATTCAAAGGGAAAAATTCGATAAATTTCGATAGCCCTTATTCGTGGCAGCTTGTTTAATTTTGTTACGTTGTTAAAGCTCTATATTCTATAAGTCGTTTTGCTATCACATTCAATTGAAGAAAAAACTCATTGCAAAATAAAAACAGCTGTTTAGTATAAAAACCCTTTTAACTTTTGTTTTAGAAGCGCTTTAAGTTTTGGCCTGATTTTAGCCGTTTTAAAACGTAAATAAAAGTGAGTGGCTGACAGTATAAAATTTTATATTTCTATAATAACACTCTGCTAGTTAAAAACGCTAACACGCGGGGCAACTGGAGTTTAAAATTAATTCGGGTACGCTGAATCCAGTGGTGCTAACCGTTTTTAGGTTAGCTTTTGTTTTCGAAATAACCCTTAATTTGGAAAATTGAGGAGGTTGCACATCATACATACTAACCGCTCTCACCATTCCTTAAGTTAAGGGGCTCCCATACAAAACTTTCAATATAGACTAGAAACATATCGAAAAAAACCCCGATAACTGTCAAGGAGCCAACCCTAGGGGAATTCAATGTATGACGGAACTCCTTTGGTTTTTCTTTCTTAACATTTTCTTAAAACATACTTACCCCTTAGGGGGCTCCCATACAAATATGGTGGTTTAAGGAAATTCCTCAATTTGGCCTTGGATGCTCGTAGATGGATCAAATGTATGACCAACTCCACTTTATTATACCCTACACCACAATTAGTTGTGAAGGGGGTATATTAAGTTTGTCATTCCGTGTGAAACCTTTTTACTATTCATCTCAGATCCCATAAAGCATATATCTTCTGGGTCCTTGAGAGATTCTAAGTCGATTTAGCCATGTCCGTCTGTCTGTCCGTTTGTTGAAAACACGCTCACTTTCGAACAACTCAAAAGAAATGAACAAACTTGGTGCCAAATTGCTTGTAGTTATTCTAAGCAGTTTGGGATTGAAATTCAGCAAAATCGGTGCAGTAGGACCAGAGCTATGAATCAAAATGTGGAACCACCACCTAAAAAAATGATAATTTTGTTACAAAAACTAACATAAATGGTGGAACAAGGCACGGAATGAGATAAGATTTTGCAAAAATTTGTTTTATTCGACTGGAAATCACGCTGTAAAATTTCGTGAAGATCGGTCCATAATTTATCTTAGGCCCCATATAAACCCTACTACCGGAAAACAGTTTAGTACGCCTAAAACCGTCAAAAATAATGCTGTCATAACAAAATTTGAATTGAAACTGTTAGCTAATTAATTTAATATAGATCTAAACCTCAAACCAACCAATTTTAATGCTGATGTCTGTTTTTATAAAGATAAATTAATAATAAATATAAATCATATAGATATCCCTCCTGAAATATTCGAACAGTCGGTGGAGGGAATTAAAGATTCGGCACAGCCGAATATAGCACTCTAACTTGTTTTTCATCTCAATTTATTTCTAACACACCTACCCGCTAGCTCCATTCCTTAAGGGAGCTCCCATACAAAATTTTCCATACAGAATTGAAATATATTGAAGAAAAAGTCCCATAACTGCCCAGGAATCACCCCTAGGGGAATATAATGTTTGACCGACCTCAATTAGTTTTTTGTCCCTAATATTTTCGCGAGTCATACTGGCCTTTTATCAACCACTTCTTAGGGGTGCTCCCATACAAATATTTCGGTTTTTAAAATTCTTATTTAATTAAAATTTTTCGTCTTTTCTGAATTCAAAAGTTGTTAGCAGATTTTAATTATTAAGTGTTATCACGATGGTCACTGTGAACATTTGCAATTTGTAAGTTTCCAGTGCATATTATGATTGTACGTGAGCATACCACTTGTATTTTTGTGCAAATGTGTTATTTTTCTAAAAATTTATTCTGGCACCACAAAGAACTTCTGGCAGCACTGTAAAAAATCTGTATCTGTTCCACAAGATCTCGGGCAAGTTCGGACTAATGAGAGTAAAATGAAAATTACTCTCTAAATTTGCCGAAACTACCCAAAATTGCTGGAACGCAAAAAACCATTTTTGAACATCTTCAAATACTAATGCTGCTTACTTTTCAAATTAAGATCTATTTAAGTGATTTGAGACGCTTAAAAGTCATAACATTATAAAACTAAAACATTTGCATCATTGTAATTTTTTATATTTTGTTTTTTTTTTATATTAAAGATTAAGGGAAATATGTATGCAATAACGTTTTAACCACTTTCATTTTTCACAAAAACCTTACATTTTGCTTTTTAATATGTTTTTTAATTAAAACTAAGCTTTTCCTTGTGCTTGTAAATTTCCTGAATTATTTATCAGTTTCATGTGTAAACAAAAACAGCTGATTGTTTTTTCCTGTCCGAACTTACCCAAAGAAAAAGTTCGTGCAAATTTGTACAGGAAATGAAAAAAATTACTCTCCCAATTACTCTCTTTATTGCACAAAAATTGTTATGTGGAACGCTTTTGGGTAACTTTGTGCAAGTTCGGACTGTTTCGTTATGCATGTGGAACAGAGCTAATTATACACAAGCATATTGAAATGTTTTTTTTCTTTTTAATTATTTTAATTTAATTCTCTTTTTTATGTTGAAATCCACGAAAATGTTCAATTTATAGCTTTTCTTAAATCCAATATGGCGCTTGATATTTCAAATGTTATTGTATACATTTGTTTGCAACTGATCAAATATGCACTACTGATTTTGCTCATGATTTTTTTTAGTGCAAACGAAGTAAAAAAGAGCAAATTTGCAAATACATACGTACATTTCGTTATTGTGTGTTTTTTCACGCATTTGCATCGTTTGCACATCTTGCACTTCCCATCGTGATTTTCCCTATTTATAGCTTGTTTTGTTTGCAACTTCCTTTATTTATGTCCGGAAAAAATTTGAAGTACATATACATAAGTGCATTTTCCAATTTTTTATGAATCTTAAACAAACAAAAATTTCGAATTAATTTTCTAAAACGACTACGCATATTTTTAAACAGTTTAACTAAACTTAAAGGTAATTTTATTGAGGAATTTCGGTTTTGTAGATTATTCAATAAACTAAACCGTTTTTGAGTTACGCGAATATATTTTGTGCAACCTCCTCCATTTTCTCCATAACGGTTTATCTCGAAGACAAGAGCTTACCTAAAAACGGTTGACAGCAGTTGTGGTGCATCCCTAGACAATAATTCTAGAGCTTATTAAATTTTATATGCACGTTTTTTTAAATCAATTTTAAGAATGCGCCGCGCCGATGTTCTGGAGATTCTTAATTGAGGAGCATATCGACCAGCTTCTGAACCCTGCTTCTCAAAAATTGCAATTAAGCGTATTATCATATTTAAAATATTTAATTCAGAAAGCTTTCATGCTAAATATCATCTTTAGAATTGTGGACATGCAAAAAGGTTTTCAAAGTTTTGGTATTTTTTTTATATTGTTACTACAGTACTTTTCGCTTATAGTCCATTCCGCTTAAAGGCCAAAAACGGATATAAGCCAAAACTGTCATATTCACATGCAGATTTTTTCGAATTTCATACAAATTATTTGTTCTAAGGTCCATTTCGCTTGTAGTCCATTTTCGTTTAAAAGCCACATTTTCTTAACATGCGTATATAATTCTTCATGCAAAAATGTTCGCTTATAGTCCACTCTGTTTTTTATATATTTTTAATCAACTGGCAACATGTTTTAATTTACCTTTCTGGCAATTACAGCACACGCTCGGAAATTCGATCCACTTTGTTTTTAGGGCGATTCGAGTTTCCGAATTATTCGAATTTCTGGACGGTTTTTTTTTACAAAAATTTAGATAAATTTGACCATAAACATATGCAAAACTATACTTTTTTTTAATTTTAGTTTATTTAACATCAAAACTATAAAAAACTTAACGAAATATAAAAAATAACAATTCAGGTAATTTCACTTTATTTAGTATGTGTAATACAAACACCAAAAAAACTGAGTTTTAAACTCTAACAACATCAAGTTGATTCTGAGAGTTCGAATTTCTGAGCGTCTACTGTATTATAAATGCCAAATTTCGCAGTTTATATTTCATGACATGGTGTCTTCGTCTGACAATTTTTTGTTAAATAAACGTCCAACTTCATAAAAAAAAGCTAATAAAAATAAAAGAGTTTTTTATATATAGACTTTGACGTTTGGTATAACAAAAAACTGTCAGGTGGAGACCCCATGTAAAGATCCTATGAAATTGATATTTATGTTGTGTTTGATTTCGTCATCCAAAGAATTAAAATGAATCTCATACGCATTTGTTTTTATTGAAATCTTTTAAAGCATTTGAATTAATTAATTAAAAAGATTTTTGTTTTAACTATTTATTTAAATTAAATCAATATTTGGTTATGTTTAAAATAAACTTTTATTTTGTTTAAAAATATAGTGGTTTTATTGAAGAAAATAATTTTTATATAGTCCAAAATGTGGATTATACTAGGTTTCACTTATTATCCATAAAATGGCTTATAAAAAAAATCGGTTATAGTCCAAATTCGCTTATAGTCCACAAAAGTTGTGCAACTATAGTAGTGGACTATAAGCGAAAAGTACTGTAGTGACATTTAAATTATTTCTTTCAGATTATATATGTGTCTGCATGCCAGCGTTTAAGGAAACTGCTTGATTAGTAAAGAAGTTATATGGAGGGGGAGTCCTTAACCCTTTTGTCCTATTTCACTCCCTAAAGAATAAAAATGATAGGTTATAGTGCCTTTCAGATGTAACAGTATTTTTCTGTCGAATTTCAAGAAAATCGGTTGATTGGTTAAGAAGATATAGGAAGGAGAAGGTTTTACCCCTCTTGCCCTATTTCAAAAACCAATTCCCTTTTTTCAAATATTACAGTGTATGCATGACAAATTTTAGGAAAATCGTTTGATTAGTTAAGAAGATATAGGGAGGGGAAGCTTTTATCCTTCTTGCCCTATTTATCGCCCTATTTCTTTTCAGATGTTACAGTGTCTGCATGCCAAATTTTAATAAACCCGGTTGATTAGTTAAGAAGATATAGGGTGGGGAAGCTTTTACCCCTCTTGCCCTATTTCACTCCCTAAAGAATTAAAATTATAGGTTATAGTTCCTTTTAGATGTAACAGTATTTTTCTGTCTAATTTCAAGAAAATCGGTTGACTGGTTAGAAGATATAGGAAGGGGGAGGTTTTAACCCTTCATGCCCTATTTCAAAACCCAATTCCCTTTTTTCTTTCAAATGTTACAGTGTATGCTTGACAAATTTTAGGAAAATCGTTTGATTAGTTAAGAAGATATAGGGAGGGGAAGCTTTTACCCCTCTTGCCCTATTTCTCGCCCTATTTCTTTTCAGATGTTACAGTGTCTGCATGCCAAATTTTAATAAACCCGGTTGATTAGTTAAGAAGATATAGGGTGGGGAAGCTTTTACCCCTCTTGCCCTATTTCACTCCCTAAAGAATTAAAATTATAGGTTATAGTTCCTTTTAGATGTAACAGTATTTTTCTGTCTAATTTCAAGAAAATCGGTTGACTGGTTAGAAGATATAGGAAGGGGGAGGTTTTAACCCTTCATGCCCTATTTCAAAATCCAATTCCATTTTTTCTTTCAAATGGTACAGTGTATGCTTGACAAATTTTAGGAAAATCGTTTGATTAGTTACGAAGATGTAGGGTGGGGAAGCTTTTACCCCTCTTGCCCTATTTCCTTTCAGATGTTACAGTGTTTGCATGCCAGATTTTAAGAAACCCGGCTGATTAGTTAAGAAGATATAGGGTGGGTGAGCTTAAACCCCTCTTGCCCTATTTCCCTGCATGTCAAATTTTAAGAAAACTGGTTGATAAGTTAGGAAGATATAGGAAGGGAAAGCTTTTACTCGTTATGCCCTATTTTTAACCCTCTAGCGATATGAAATGTACTTAACAACCTTTTCTCGAACTTAACAAATACACAAATAAAATTTCATAAAAATCGGTCAAGCCGTTTAGGAGGAGTTCAATTACAAACACCGTGACACGAGCATTTTATATATATGTGTGTATTTATGTATGTATGGAGAGAGATTTTATTTAAGAATTTTCTTTTAATTTAATATTTTTTATGAATGTGTATTTATCGTTTTGATTAGATAATTGTTAGTATGTATTAGAGAATGTATTATGTTAAAACAATAAAACAAATTACATTTTAATGTTAATACACACGACAGTTGGCTTTTCAATTAAACCATAACGAGCGTGTTAATTGCCACAATAATGTTGCAATATTGTTTTACAAATCGCACTCTCAAACGTACTTACACCACTTGCTTGTCACTTGTTTCCAGCGGCAACAATACAAACAAAAGCATATGCAGTGTAACGTGTCATAATTGGTTCATGCCACAACTGCTGCTGCTGCTGCTGTTGGTTGCTGTAGCAACTACTTGTGATACAAGTATTTATAATGATATCGCCGGTGTTTGGTCTTGAATGTTAAACGAGATCAATTTTTAATAAAGAAAAGAAAAAAGAAATCACAAAAATTAAAACATGTGTCTAAACACTCCCCCTCGTTGGCCCCTTGTTCAGCATATAAATAAGCATATAAAATATGCATTAATATGCATACATCTTACCTCATAGTTTTTTATTATTTCTGTGGCAAAAAAGAAAATATTTATAGGAGGATTTACACCTAATCAAAAATAAAATGGGTATCTTTCCTTCACACACAACCTGGTAGATGTTTGTACATGACATAAATTTGCACTGCAGTTGTTGTTAATAATGATAATGACACGCCCACTTGTAATTTGGAAAAGATACAGACAGACAAAACGAAAATAAAGTAACTGGCGTAACCATCAAATAAATATAAAAATTAACCACAAAACAAACAATTTGTCGTGGTTTTCGCATCTCTTCTTGTGTTACGAAAATAATCAAAAAAATAGTTTTCGCAAATCATCCCTTTTAAAACCGCAGCGTTTTTTTTTTAACAATTAAACTCGGTTGTATTTAATATCACTATAACAAGATATAAAAAAAAAACAATAAAAAATTATGTAATTATTAATGTGAACGGCCCTAATGGTTTTAGTTTTTATCATTCCTGCATTGTTGTTGAAACATTTTATTGCCTCCGAGTGCAATGCTGGCCCATTGTGTTGTCATTTCTACTTGCCATTCTGTAGCAAAGCATACATCAGTAATCTAGTAACTCTTTTGTATCCAGTATATTTAACGATCGTTGTTTTTTTTTATTTCGAGCACATTTACAATCTGTTGTGATTTTGTTTTTTGACCCCGCAATAAAATGAAGGTAAAAGTAATTTAAGTTTTTTTTTACAAAATACAATAAATTAAAGAAATAGATAAACTGATTCACAATTGCAAGTAAAACAGATATTTCTCCTTTCTTAAAGTTTAAAATCAAATCTCTGCAAAAAAAGTTTTTATTTGAAATCTTTTTAAGCGAAGGTATCCAAGTCTTTATGACATTCTAGACGATAAGTTAAGGTCAACTAGAACAATTTGTTTGCAAACAGTTCACAAGGAAACGACAAAAATAAAATTGTAGAGGACAATTAAAGATGACTTTCAATGTTTCGTTTAAATGTGCTTAATTCCCATTTCATACAATTGATAAACTGAAATTTACTGTTGATGGAATAAGCTATTTCTATGCGCATTTCACTTTCGTCAGGAAACTTCATCCAAAGATTTTAGAAAAGCTAAAGATATTATACAAATAAAACTGTTAAGTAAATGAGAATTATACACCCCAGCTATACTTCTTCCAATCGAAGCTTAAACAACAACAATAAACAGTGAGTTTATCTTTTCTTACAATCCCGACTACAATTGATTGGTTGTTTTTTCAACTCTAAATGTAGTTGTAAGTGTGTAAAGAAAAAATAAAAGCAAATTACTAAATTTCATGTTGCCAGTTCAGTTTTATTTACACTGCCACATGCATATTAGTTATCAAAGTTTTTCTTGGGATTCAAAAAAATTAATTAACAAGCTTTCGTTTCAATGTGCTTAATTCCCAATTCATACAATTAATAAACTGAAATTTATTGTTGATAAATTGGTTTCGAAAGAACAAATTCAAAACTGTCCTGTTTCAAACCTTGATAACAATGTCGTCTACGGCGACGAAATTGGCATATTCTCTCTTACATTTACAGAAACCAAGTGGCTTTTATGAATAACAAAATCGTTTAAGATCAATGGTATAATACCGAGGACCCTCGAACTAGAGCTTATGGAGGTTCGGCTATTTTGAAAAGAACTCAAATCAAATATTTCCTAATGTAGGATTTTCGTGAAGACTACCTTCAAGCAAGAAACATTTGTAATGAAGAGTATAATCGAAATCTAGATTTACAATATCAGAAAGCGCATATCATACATATTATAGATCACTAGACCAGGGGATTACAAGGCTTAACATATGTACCTACTGGGGGTCACGACTTACAACACCGAAGAATTGAGTTTTATTTAATGCAATTTCTAACCCGGGAATTCCAGACGTCATAGATTTTGGCGTTGTTAAAAACTTCCCGAAGAAAGCGATTTGTGTAGAAGCATTGTTAAATTATTTCTGATCACATTAATATAATGAGCTCTGAAAAATTGTCTCCCCAACTGATTATTTATATGTACTTTTTACTGTTGTAAATAAATTTCTTAAAACACAAACGCCCATTTGATTATTTTTATTATAAATACTATATTTTCTTAAAACATGAGTAAGCTAAAAGTTCACTACAAAATACAGAATAAGTACACTAAAAAAACACTACACGTACGCTAAAAAAAGATCGGTAGTTTAAATTAGTCTTTGTGTTCGTCAGTTCATAGTCATAGTGTACCATATTTTGTTTGCGTACAAATTCACAAACACAGATTTATTTTTTTATTCGTTTATATTCTTGTATATAATGTTTATATGTATATATATATGCAGCTACCCCACATACTTATAAAAAATAATCCTTCTTATTTTTAATGATATGTGAACGATTTAAACCAGTGTTCGAAATTCAACAATAAATATCGTTTCTTAGTGTTCAGTTCGGTAGATTTGTGGAAAACACAAACGCTAATAGAGTTTCCCTGTTAGTCATCTTTCGAACACAAAAATAATACTGTTTTATCAAACTCAACAAAAAATGAGAACATTTAATTCCGTTCGGTTTTTTTTAAACCACAAACTTAATTGTGTTCGGTTCGGTTCATTAATGTTTGTCGCTTCGGCTGGTAAATAAAAAAACCAAACCAAAACATATACACAATACACACAAACAAGATGTTCGTGGTCCGGTCGTTGCTAAAATTTTTTGTTTGTTCATTTCTTTATCAATGTAAGAAAAGAAACATTATAGAACCTTAAAATATAATGTTTGTCTACAGTATCACTACAATTGTTCTGTTTTTTAACGAAGAACAGAACATTATATAATGTTCGTTTCTTTCTTGAAAATAGTTACGAACGGTATTAAGGGTTGTGTTCATCTACACAATCACTAAAAAAATAGAAATCGTTCTTGCCGAACGCTAACTAGTGTACTGTTTATTTTCGAACACAGATTTAAACACTATTCTTCATTTTAAAAAGCCTCTCTAGTTACCATAATACCCAAGCCAGGGAAAGATCACACATAAGTTGAGTCATAAAGGGCTCATTATAGAACATCTCGAAGCTTTTCGAGAAAATAGTGATTTCTAAATTAACCCCAATACCGCATTAAAATAGATGTTACTTAAATCATCAATTTGAGTTCTGAAAAAACACAGTACAGCATTTATTATTAAAGACGGACATTTTTTAAGTTCCACTCAATCGATTAATGCTGGAGTCCCACATGGAAATAATTAAGTGCCTCTATTGTATCGAACTTATACTTCAGGCATGCCTGTTAACAATACATTTTCTAAGCGTTAACGGAAACCGCTATGAAGCATCTCGATACCTACAGGACCAAATATTTAAATTGGAAAAATTATTAAAACAATGGAAAAGAGCGAAAAAAGACGTTAAAAAATTGTCAACCAATGGTAATAAATTGATTACAAACATTTGTTGTCAAATTTACAACAAAATGTTGTCAAATTGGGCCGAATGATAAAAAACGTACCATTGTTGTCAAATTAACAACACCTTGTTGTAAAATACGTATCGCACTGTCATTATTAAATATTTTAAATATTATCAAATTTTTTTAGTCTGAATTTACACGTTTCATCTTTTGATATTCAACTAGCAAAATAAACACAACATTTAAGTGAAGTTAAACTCTTTTCTAATATGCGCAGTCGTTTTAGATCAGTGAAGGGCGGGCAACACACATCCTATCACATTTAGGCTTGTGTGGTAAGCAGCAGAAAACGAATGACGCTCATCAACAAGAAATTTGGGACCCATGGGCAATCAAGGAACCTGCCAGAACAAAATTATGTTATGAGGTTAAGATTTATTAAGCAATCTTCATCAATATGTGATTAGTTTGCCTTTATGTGATTTTAAGATGGGGATTTATATGAGACCTGTGGTTAATTTTTGACTATCGAAAAATTTATTGTCGCCCAACATTCCAATAACATTTGGTTAGATGAGTTAGATTGTTGTCAACTAAGTTTGGACCAAATTAAATTTTAATACGAAAATATTAAAGCTGGGTTTTTAAGATCTCCGTTAAACTAGGTTTAGTTAATCTGATAACATATTTGTGCCGCCAATATCAAGTTTCTGTGCAAAATTTTGCACGAAATAGTTTTAGTTTTGCTTAAAATGTTGGTCTTATCTGAAATATTAAAAGAAAACCCCACATATCGCCGGAAAATGTGAGTTTCAGACTACGTTAAACTAAGTTTAAACTTAATACACATCTTAAAAACCCAGCCTGAGATGAGTTATGGGCACAATGACTCTATTTCGGAAAGAAGCTTGTATCGGGGCTATTTGAAATTATGGACCGATTCCCATAATTTTTAGTAGAACTTGTGCACCAAATTTCATCAAATTATCTGCGCAATTGCGCACAAAGATCACATGGACAGCCAGTCGGACGGACGGACGTCGTTAGATCGATATATGTACTTAAAGGTGGATCAAGGACCAATATTTTTAGATGTTACAAACATCAGCCCAAACACATAATACCCAGTCTATTATTCTGGTGTGGGTAAAAAAAATTAAATGTAATCGGCCTAAAATTCTATAAATCTTTAATTTGGAGGCCAGTTTTACTGTAAAAATTCCAAAAAAGTAAATCACTAAAAGTTCACTTAACCTTAATAAGGACAATATTGCTGTTTAAATATAAACATTTCTTGTTTCTATCAAACCCTTCATAAATTAACAAAAAAGAAACATCCAATTATAATTTTAAAAAGAATTATTTTCAATCCAATCGAATTGCGTTCAAGATAAGCCTTTCAATTTGAAATGATTTGACCCTGATTAACTAGAATAACGAAAACATTCAGCCGGTATCATTTATTTATTTATTTATTTATACGTTCACTCAACCGTACATAATTGAATAGTAATATTATTTCCATAAAGGATAAACGACCACAAGACGGCGAGGAGGCCATAACAAGGATCAGGATAAAGAAAATAAAAGACAAGTTGAAAAGAAGAAGAACAAAATCCGAATGGCAGCAGTATCATCAGGCTTGTAAAACGGAATTGTTACAAATAAGCCAATAACTGGAAAAATTATGGTTAAAAAGACGAACAACTAAGAAACATTTAAGTGCCCTAAACTTACTCCTCTAACTAGGAAGACGGCGCAATAAATTTTCTTTATACAAAGTGATTGTTTTTAAGAATAAGTTCTGTCCAGCCAGGATGATGTGTAGCCTTTTAACCGAACTTGCCCAAACTCAATTACATAACAATCTGTTCACATTTTTTCACACACCATCAACTCCAAATGAAATAACCAGTGGAAACGAAAACAACATCAACAACAACAACAGCAACAAGGACTTGTAAAAAAGGACCTGCAAAATAATAAACAAAGGCAGTTATGTTTTCGTACGAACTACCACCAAATCAACCCCCTCCCCCCCCCCCCCTACCACCCACAAATATTCGAGACAGCAGAAATCATTGAAAAGAATTTTTCAACTTTCAAGAGTCACCACTTTAAGTTGAATTAAGAGAAATGAGTTTGATGTTGCTTGCCACAGCATGAATACCGACACAAATTACAAAGCAATTTATATTCGTCTACGACAACAAAATAACAAACCAGCCTCCTGTTCCTCCGAATGGGGCCATCAAAACAACCACCCCTTTATCAACAGCCGGAATATGGAATAAATTTAATACGATGAAACAACTACGAATATCAAAAATCAATCTCTTAGACCCAGAGCTGATGCCTTCCACATTCAACCCCTGTTTTAAATGGTTTTTGGTGTGTGTGTGTGTGTGTTTTTTTTTATATTTTCATAGTTGGCTGCCACATAATGTTGCAATATTGGGTCATTGATATGGCTGTTTAGAAAATAAATTGCATACAGAAAATATATAGACACACACACAAACACTCTTACACTTTTAGATGAAAAAGGTCCCGATGTTGAGTATGTGTGTGTGTGTGTGTGTGGTAGAGTGTTTTTTCTAAGGTTTGTATTTATGTGGACTCAATGAGGCCCAAAACCAAATCATACCACAAACACCAATTAAATGTCAAATGAAGTTTTATGTTCGTGTAGGTTTTTGACACTTAAACACAAATCGAAAATTGGCCACCGAAATACAATAAAGTCAACGCCATTTAAAGGCATTCCAGCAAAATAATTAAGTTCTGTAATCAGAAATTTTATATGTCCTCTTTTTGTACACATAAATTAACGTTTTTTAGGAAATTTGGCCAGGGCTACCAGAAAGTCTCTACTCTTTTCAAACTCGATTTTCGAAGATCGCCTATCAATATCGTTAATGCCAGGAGGGCCGCGAGCACTGGATGCAGGATTGGCAGGCAATTGTTACTGCGCAGGGATGGCGGGCGAACTGGGTATATCTCCACTATTGATGGCCATAAGGAACGTATCACTTTTGCTCTTCGTGTCACGGGACACTTTCTTAAGATGGCATGACCAGCTTCTGGAAGCCGGTCACTGTAATTACTGCCGCAGCTGCAATGACGAAAATGAGGAGGAATGGTATCCGCCACCTTTGACGGATTATACGATATCGCTCGCGTTGAAGTGGTTGGTTCTGCGGTGCGAGTTCAAATTAGTGGAACTCCATGGATACACAACGGATCATTGGATCTTTGTATTTTAGAGGGACACTGACTGGCTATTGCTACCTAAGAGATCGTTAAAATCGCATCTCTTTGATTTTTACTTCATTTTTAAACCACTGATATGAAAGTTTAACATTCCTAATGTCACAGTCCGACAAACAACAAAATCTATTTATGATACTTGTTATGTGGGTAAATTAAATCTGTTATATTGCAACAGCACCACGGTAGATCCGCCAGCAGCTGGACTTCCCCTTAAGGTAGAAACACAGTATTTCAAGCCGACTTTTTAAGATTCCCTTTGGGATAACCACAACTACCAGACTGCCAATAGTCATGTCGAATACTAACAAAACAGATAAGAGATTAGAGAGAGGAATGTCAAAAGTTGCTAGGGTTTTTGACATATCGACCAACGAAAGCAACAAATAAAATACAATGTTGTGTTTTTGGTGTTGCTACATGTTGTAGTATCGCCAACACCGTTTACATTAATTCGCCTTTGTCGGTACGTTATAAATGCCGAGGCCGATATGAAATTGTCGACGTTGAGAACACCAATCACATATCGCTCCTTTATTGCAACAAAGTCATATCTCAAAAAAAAAAATCAAACTTGGCAAAATGCGATACAAGTTCACAAAATGTATCCTTTAATACAGATTTAATAAATTATATTTTGCTATAACTTCGGCTCAGTTACAGATATAATTCTGATTTTTTTACATATAAAGAAGCTATGAAGGAACACTTTTGCTTAAGTAACCTAAAATTTTTGATTTTTATCGTTGACGGCGACCAAAATTTACTAAGCTTGAACAATTTTAATTTAATTTTAATTAATATAAAAATTATCGATAACTCGTTTAGTTATCGAGATATCTGGAGTTGAAGTTTAAAAAAAATCGATAACTTTTTACCATTTTATTTTCTTAGATAATACCTCAAAATTAACCGAAAAAATTAAGTAAGAATTATCGATAACTCGTTTTGTTATCGAGATATCTGGAGTTGAAGTTTAAAAAAAATCGATAACTTTTTACCGTTTTGTTTTCTTAGAGAATACCTCAAAATTAACCGAAAAAATTAAGTAAGAATTATCGATAACTCGTTTTGTTATCGAGATATCTGGAGTTGAAGTTTAAAAAAAATCGATAACTTTTTACCGTTTTATTTTCTTAGAGAATACCTCAATATAAACCGAAAAAATTAAGTAAGAATTATCGATAACTCGTTTTGTTATCGAGATATCTGGAGTTGAAGTTTAAAAAAAATCGATAACTTCTTAGAGAATTTGAAGTTTTAAACAATATGATAACATGAACAAAAAGTAGAATTAATCAAATATGCCACAAAAGCGCAGCTCAACTTTTTGCAGAAACATCGTCTACAATCCGCAAAATCAAAAAAAAAAATCAGAGCCCGATCTAGTCCGCTTAACCATATCTAGGTCTAATAGAGGTAAAAGAATTTTATTGTTTAGACACCAAAGTTTAACTTCCGATTGGCAATTTTTCCTTAATGCAATCCGTCTTTGGAATCTACTCCCGCATAATATACAAATATGTAACTAGTAACGCACTGAGATTTAAAAAAAAGCATTTTAAATTTTTTTGCACGTTAATTTTTTTCATTTTTTTATGAATTTTAAATATTATTATTTTGTTAATTTTTAATTTAATTTATTAATTTAATAATTTTTTTTTTCTCTCTTTTAAATTTTTTCTTTTGTTTTAAATTTTATCATTTACAAATTATAATTATAAATGTTTCTGCTAAAACAATGTTCTATACTGCAATAAGAGGCTTTAAGTCTTGTGTATAGAATTGGAAATAAATAAATAAAATAAAAAATGTCCAAATATATACCCCAAATATGCACATTTTGGGGACTTTGAACAAAAAAATAATTTAAAATATTAAATCACTTTTTTTTCCTGTAATACTTGTATCTGAAAAATAGTTCAATACCTGAAGTTGAAGGCTCCATACTCAGATTTAAATTTCACTTGAAGTTTTTTTTATCGAAGAAACACTTTTTTAAACTTAAAATATCAATTTTACAGCGAGCGCAAGCGAACAAAGAAAAAAAGTGTAAATTCAAAAACATAATGCAGCTTCACTATACAACTTAGAGCCGTTATTTTTTCGGTTAGTGACGCAGAATTATGTGTAGTTTCTATGGTTATTAAGTATTCGAGTGTTATTTCAAAATTAATTTTTTAATTAATCCACAGTTTTGATACCCAATAACCCAGTGTGCGACGGCGGCAAAAATTCAACTGTCGGTTAGCTCTGTATATTTTTCAAAAATGTTAAAAGCAAAATAATTTAACAAAAATCAGCCAAGAACAAAATACTCACCTCTTTTGTAGTTTTAATATATTTTTAATTCTTGAAATTTTTTCCACCTCCGTTTATATTCGCGAATTTATTTGACAGTTGAAAGCGGGAACTTTCTCACAAAAATTTTACAGACACAGTTGTTCTGTAAATTTGCGAGTAATTTGCTTACGTGACAGCTATAACTCACCAAAAATTTTACAGACGCAGTTAAGTGAGAAAAACAGTTGTTTGTTTCATTTTATGGCATTTTTGTTTAATTTCTCACATTTCAATCGAAAATTTTCTCGATGCGCCAGTTTCAGAACATGGACACTTGTTGCCTATTTGTGCTTTTCGACCTTCCAGGAATAATATTTAGTTATTTTATTTATATTTTAATTAAAATACTTACAAAATTTTATAAACTTCTTTTAATGCTGCAGATGAAAATTTTTTGCGGTAAAACAAAAAATATATGATTTATGATTTTTCCCGTCAAATATTTTGTCCTTTTTGTAGTTCATCAACCAGGGACGGTTAAGCTAAATTTCTTACCGAATATTTTATTAAAATGGGAGTATGAATAATGTTGATAACGCTTATACTTGTTTAATTTCATGGGCCAGGTAATTATTGGTATTTTATAACTAAATGTTTTATTAGGCTGGGGAGCCCATTCGTAAGTAATTGGAAATAGTAGTTTTTTTGTACATAATATTACACTGTGTGTAATTTTTTAAGTCATGGAAAAATAACAATATACGGATAAAAAGAAACCATAAAGAACCAAAATGAAAAAAAAGACCCGTGTTTCCCACTTTTGCCTAAAGTCATGCACTTTAATTTATGGGCCCTTAAAGATGCTCTAGAAAGTTGTTTATTGAGATCTTAGGTATATTTTTGTAGTCGTTTGTTTCCTTGAATTTTGAACGGTTTGCTACCTATGGACTTGACAGGGGAAAAAAGGTAAACATTTTTTGAATTTTTTAAAGTTTCTCAAAGTGTAAATCAAAATTATATGGTTATTTTTTTCTTGTTGCACTGTGTTATATTATAGAGGTTAATTACGATGGCCATTGTAAAGTGTGCAAACGAAGCAAATGTGTGCATAACTTTTGAGCAAAAATATTGGTGAGCTTTTGACATACGGACCGCCAAAAATTTTATATTTTTTATTAAAATTGCTTATGATCACTTATGCCCTTTGTGCACTTTTTTTAAATACTTTTTTCTACAAAAGATCCAAAATTTTTAAAGATAACACCGAAATGTATATGGAATTCATTTTGTTTGAAAATAAAAAAAAAAATCAAGTAACATAAGACTTGCAAAAGAGAAAAAACTGAGAAATGGTTATGCTGCTTTCAAGCCAAATGCGATTTTGTCAGTGATGCCACAATAATAATAGAATTTATTGCCCCCTTTCTAGTCATTACACTAAAATAATCGGATGATGTAGAATAAAATACAGAAAAATCTAGGAAACAGCCGATTGGCTAAATGTACAAAAATTGTGTGAACATTAGTGAAAAAATGTGTTTTTTGAACTTTCACTTGCATGTGGAAACGGGGGATTACGATCAATCGTTATATGCACTGCAAATTTACAAATTTCCACAATGGACATCGTCATAATCCTTATAATTTTATGTTTAATTAATTTTGCTTTGAATTCAAAATTTACATTTACATTTTTTTGTAATATATTATTTTGGGCGTTATTGATTGAAATAAATGAAATAATATATAAAAAGTACGCTTTATATGGAGCTTAAGGTAAATTATGGACCGATCTTCACAAGATTGAGTAGTAAGATTTCTAGTCATATAAAATGATTTTGTGAAAAATTAAATGAGAATTCAGTAACTAATTGAAGTCTTTGATATTTTAATGAGGCTTTAGTTCATCAAATTTAAATTTTATTAAATTATTCGCAAGCGGACAACCAAAAAATTCCAGATGTCATCGATTTTGGCGTTGTTAAGCATCCCCACAGAAACGATTCATGTTGAAGCTTCAATTGTTACTATTATGAACCCCAATAGAAATGTAAGTATCTCCGACTGGTTACTAAGCGACGTCAGCCACACAAATAAATTGGTAAAAATAAAAAAAAATTTCTCAGTACCCATTGCACAGAAGATATTCTGCTTAGTACACCGGAGAATGTAGATCGCTCTATTGTTTATTTTTACAGTTATCTAAAACTAGCTGTTCAACATTCCAGTATTGGCCCCAAAAAAATATTAAAATATATTCCACAGATGTCGAGCGGCTCTTTACTAAAAAATAGGAGTGTTCGTAGAGAGTGGCAACTTTACAGATCCCCGCAACTTAAGAATTTATTAAAAGAGAGCACAAAAAGGCTAAGAAAGTTACTGCAGACCAAGAAAACGGCTTCTCTAGAAAAATATCTTAAGGAACTTGATGCAGCTCCACAATCAGACTACTCATTATGGCGTGCAGCCAGAAATCTCAAAAGGCCAGTTATCTCGAAACCACCATTAAGAAACCTGAATGGAAGTTGGGCAAGAAATGATAATGAAAAAGGAAACCTGTTTGTAAATCATTTGAAAAACGTATTTACCCCAAATATACCAGACGATATAGCGGACGAGTTACCGCCTGTAAATGTTAGAGCAACTATCCCCCTAAGATTTGAGATAAGAGAAATAGAAATGGCTGTTTGTGAATGAAACATCAAGAAGGCACCTGGTATTGATAGGATCAGTAACAAAATGCTTTTGGAGCTTCCTCGCAAAGCAAAGAAAATTATTCTTTATATTTTTAATGCTATTTTACGCCTTGAACACAACCCTCAAGAACGGAAGGTCTGCTTAGTTACGATGATACCAAACCCAGGAAAAGATCATACATAAGTTGAGTCATATAGGCCTATTAGGTTATTATTAAATATGTTTGTCAAAGCTGTTTAAGAAATTATTAGTTTCAAAATTAACACCAATTTTAAGTGACAATAGATGTATAACAAACCATCAGTTTCGATTTAGAAGAAAACACAGCACAATTGAACAAACTCATCGAATAGTAAATGTTATAAGAAAAGCATTTGAAGAAAAAAAATATTGCTCAGCACTCTTCATCGATGTTTCGCAAGCGTTTGATAAAGTCTGGCATGAAGGCTTACTACATAAGTTGAAGCAAAATTTACCAGCAAACACTCACAAACTGTTAGAAAGCTACTTAGTCGGCCGTCAATTTATTATTAAAGAAGGAGATTTCTTAAGTTCACCTCAGCCAATTGGCGCTGGAGTTCCACAAGGCAGCATCCTTGGCCCTCTTTTATACTTAATTTATACTTCGGACATGCCAACAAACAACTACACACAGACTTCAACATTTGCAGACGATACAGCTTTTCTAAGCGTCCACGAAAACCGTTATGAAGCATTTCGTTACTTACAGCATCATATATTTCAACAATGGAGGATAATGGTCAATTAACAAAAATGCGTTCATATAACAATCACCTTGCGCCGGGAATCTTGCCCCCCTTTAACAATCAATAATCAAATAATTCCTCAACATTCGCATGTTAAATATCTCGGTATACTTCTGGATCGGCGATTAACGTGCAAATGCCATGTAGAGGCAAAATTAACTCAAATGAAACTTAAAGCCATTCAAATTCATTGGCTTATTGGAAGAAACTCTGTCCTTAGTCTCGACTGCAAGCTTCTACTTTACAACTCTATCTTAAAAAGATTATCTGGTGCTACGGTATTCAACTATGGGGCACTGCCTCTGCCTCTAGTATCGAAAAAATTCAAAGGCACCAAAATTAACCTCTTCGAATAATCACAGCTGCTCCCTGGTATGTTAAAAACTCAAACATTCATAAGGATCTCAACGTGCCATCAGTAAAAACTATGATTACAAAATATGCAGTAAAATATTTGAAAAAACTTGAACAACACCCAAATCCACCAGCTCGAAATATTTTAGATCATGGCGGCCACACTCGCTTAAGAAGAATAGACACTGCAGCGCTTTCCCTACTAGATGAGCGATAAACTCCTTTCTACCTACGTGAACAGAACCCGTGAAGTAGAAAAATTTTGGTCTGGCACTGGCAGGACATAAATAAAGTATTAGGATGAGATTTGATTAATTATTGTTAGTTCATATTAAATAGGTATATGAAGATTCAATAAATTAATCATGAGAAAAAAAAATTTAATTATTTTAAGTGAAAAAAGGAATTTACAACATGAAATTAATAAAAAAAATTTTTTTTTTTTTTGATAATTTTGTTTAGACTGAATTGATTTTACATGTTTCGAGAATACTCACATTCCCATCATCAGAATTTGATGAACTTGAGCCTAATTAGAATATAAAAAACTTCAATTACAAATTAAACGCAATGAAAAATTACAGTTGTTATAAAATTATAATTTTTTCTAAGGAGGTTGTTCTACATTTTGGTTCATAACTCTTTTCCTACTGAACAGATAGCGCTGTTTTTCATTCCCAAACTGAATAGGAAAACTAGAAAGAATTTTATACCAATATTGTTGTTCTGTTTTGAGACGGTCAAAGGACATGGCTAAATAGACTTGGAATTACTCAGTGATCAAGAAAATATATACTTTATGGGCTCTTAGATGAATATTTAAAAATTTCTACTCGGAATGACAAACTGATTATACCCTTATTCACCACTAGTGGTGGGGGATATAAAAATGTGTTTTATCTGCGTTGAAAATTTCATTCCAGTCGTTCTACTTAAGGAAGTTGAAAGTAAGAGGTTAAAGGTAAATTAGTTTATTGTAAATTCCAAAAAAATCATTGCCAAAACTTTAAGCTAAATAATGAGTTTCTAAAATGTCTTTATATGCCATAACCGTCTTTTACGTTGTATTTTGTATCACAAAACTATTTTTTATTTTTTACTTTTTTTTATTGTCACTTGTCATGATTTCTATTGTTTTTTACTGCTATTTTATGTGCTTTAATAGCAAATTCACACTTCGTTATTGTCTGTATGTGAGCGTGTTTGAAAGTATTTCAAAGTTTTTCTGCTTCACAGTTTTGCTGACTAATGAATTTTCTTAAACTGAAGACATAAAATTATAATTTAATATCGATTTTATTTGAGACATGTAGAATATTGAGGGAAAATTGTAAATAAATTGGGTCAAAGATGGGCATAGTTGGTAACTGACTGTGACAATTTATGGGACAATATTTTGATGGTTTACCAGACGTGATTTAATTTTCGAAACTTTATAAGATTGTTTTTTTTTTTTTGTAACAGAAAAATTAATTATATTTTTATTAACACTAGAGGGACTGGCAGGGGTCATTTGACACATTTGCATATCTGACTGTCTTGGATTCTAGTCTTAATGACCTTTTGAAAGTCTTTGATTACACAGGTCAGCGATGAAAATCTTTTTTAAATAAGTTCATATAAAACAGATAGATGACGTTGTCCTATATATTACAAGAATGAACTTCGTTTGAAACAATATACGTGACCTTCTCCGAGAAAAGGGACCTTGTGTGTGAAAATTAAGTTTTGAGAAAAACTCATTTCATTTTATTCTACACCCTTTTAGGTACCAGAAAGCACTCTTAAGTCCAAACCCGTTTTTTGACAGACTAGGTCCCTTTTCTCGGAGAAAGTCACCAAGGACGACAAATAATAAAATGTCATTTATATTGAAATAACAATCCGAATCACGTTGAATGAAAGTTATTTCATATTGAAACAACGTGCATTTCATGTAGAAACTAATTGGTTTGAGTGTGTTATAACAGTGTGAAGAAGCTTCAGAGACAACATATGCATTTATTTAAGAATTATTCAATACACTTACCCCTGACACACATGCTTCACTTATTTTGTATTCTCCTTTGTCAACAGAAGCATCAGCAGAATCGCCCGATATGGTTTTCGTCATCATTCTACTTTGAAAACTTGATGTACTATTTAACTAAATAATTTTAATTAAAAAAATACGGGAATTGTCTTCTTTTTATAACATTTTGAAGAATTAAAATAAAAAAATAACATACTTAACTATGTATGCATGTTAATTTAACAAGATAAACTTTTGATTTTAATATAAAACAGGTTTTTATGGATTCAATATTGAATCCATATTTATTTATATTTTAATATTTTTTTTTATTTTTTTTAACAGTGAATAATATTAAATAAGCGTGATTTAAGATTATTTAAATATTTTTCATTTAAAATTAATATGAAATAATGATAAATTGAAATAAACTTTTGCAGAAATTTACTATGATTCTCAATCAACATTTTTCCATGTTGATTTTACATTGGTATTTTTTTCTGTGTGAAGTTTAATTAATTTATATTTATTTAATTTTTGTTGTGGTTTAATTTTTCAATTTTTCTTTTATTTATTAATTTTAACACAATTTGCATGCTTTTTGTGAGTTAGTGCCGGTTCACACACGTCAAGTTTGTCTCGTCAAGTCTTTAGCATTTAGGAGAGAAGGGAAAAGAGAAGGCCATTTCTTTTCCCCTCTCTCCTAAAAAAGGGAAAAGAAATGGCCTTCTCTTTTCCCTTCTCTCCTAAATGCTCAAGACTTGACGAGTCAAACTTGACGTGTGTGAACCAGCACTTACTTTTGTTTGTTTACCTTTTGAAACATGTGTTTTTTTGTTTTACTAAATTTTACTGCAAAAATTTCTGCAGTAAAAATTTGTAAATACTCAGACAAGAACTCTGTCACTTTACGCTCTCAATTTGTGTTCCCATTTACTGTATTTTGTGTACGCGAACGCAATTTAGTAAAATGCAGTAAACTTCAGTAAACAAATAGTAAAAACTTTTGTGTTCTCGAACGCAGCTAATAATAGTTCGAGAATAAAATTTTCAAAAAATTAGAATTGTGGTTATTTTGTTGAACTATTTATGGTTTTTAATCCAAATTTTTAATATTTTAATCAGGCTTAAGATCATCAAATTTAATTTTCATTAAATTATTTTTATGAAGAAAGGAATTTTACAACATGAAAATTAATTTAATTTGTTATTGATAATCATTCATTCTTGACTGACCTGAGATTCGAACCCAGGCGGCTGGTTACCATGACATGTTTCGATCGCAACCACTCGATCTCCTCAGATGGATTTGCCGTCTTACACTCGCAGCCATCGACGACTGCTGACGTCAATAGTCAAACATCAATCCTTAAACCAAATTGTATTTTAACTTTTGGTAGATCGAAATTTGCTTTTTTGAATGATTATCCATTTTAATTGATTTTTACATGTTTTTCCTAACTTCTGTTTTTCGTACTCATGTCAAGAATTCTTCTTGAAGTCCAAAGTACATTTTGTTTTTTTTTTTTTTTTTTTTTTTCATTTTTTCTTTCTATTTTTTGTTGACCTTTTTCAGCACAACTTGAAGGACAAATGTTCACATAGAGCTCGTGCCTTAGCTTTAACAATAATTAGAATTGTGGTTATTTTGTTGAACTATTTATGGTTTTTAATCCAAATTTTTATTTCAAAAAAACTTGAATTTCACTAGCTTGTGTTATTATTGACAAATTCAGCTTGGCCCAACAATTTAAAACAACGTTCGCTTTAAAATGTAAGACAATTGTAGCTTTCCCATTTAATAGAAATTATATATATTGTTACGCCTTTTCTCTATATTTTATATTTTAATTAAATATGTTCCAGTGGCACATTGCACCACTATTGACAAAAAAAAAAAATTTAAACAAAGTCTATCTTTAATTACAATAAAAATAATTCCAAAAATAAAATCTTTAACAAATAGAATGTGGGAATTATTTCTGTATCATAAATTATTTATTATTATAAATTTATTAATTTTTAAATGATTATATAAATCTTTAATATTTTTAATCAGGCTTAAGTTCATCAAATTTAATTTTCATTAAATTATTTTTATGAAGAAAGGAATTTTACAATTCTAATTATTGTTAAAGCTAAGGCACGAGCTCTATGTGTACAAGGTCAACAAGAAAAAGAAAGACAAAATGAAAAAACAAAAAAATGTACTTCGGACTTCAAGAAGAATTCTTGGCATAAGTACGGAAAAACAGAAGTTAGGAAAAAAACATGTAAAATCAATTAAAATGGATAATCATTCAAAAAAGCAAATTTCGATCTACCAAAGGTTAAAATACAATTTGGTTTAAGGATTGATGTTTGACTATGGACGTCAGCAGTCGTCGATGGCTGCGAGTGTAAGACGGCAAATCCATCTGAGGAGATCGAGTGGTTGCGATCAAAACATGACATGGTAACCAGCCGCCTGGGTTCGAATCTCAGGTCAGTCAAGAATGAATGATTATCAATAACAATTTTAATTAATTTTCATGTTGTAAAATTCCTTTCTTCATAAAAATAATTTAATGAAAATTAAATTTGATGAACTTAAGCCTGATTAAAAATATTAAAAATTTGGATTAAAACCCATAAATAGTTCAACAAAATAACCACAATTCTAATTATTAATTATATAAATCTTTAATTTTTAACTTAAAATAAACTATTATTCCAATTTGACATGCGTTTTCACATTATTTCATGCCTACTTTCACTCAATTACTCTTCATTCGAGTTCATTCGCACGTTTTCTTAACAATTTAATTTCCACTGTGGTTCATTATTTTGTGGTAACACAAACCCATAAACATGCAAGATTATTTTTCATATTATTATTATTATTGTATAAATTAATTATTAAGATGGGAGATGATCAATTTGAAAATTTAAGAACTGCAACACGGTGGCGAAGAAGTGATCCAATTTGGATAAGTCGTTGTTTTGTGTGGATTTTGGACTGGCGGCGTCATCGGACCATATTTCTTTGCGAACGAGGTTTGCCGTACCTGAATGTGGATGATATGGACACCAACGGCATGTGTTTTCAACAGGAACGTGCTACGTGCCATAAAGCTGATGTCACATTGGACTTTCTTTACGAGCGATTTGAGAGAATGCTCATCTCACGTGAAGGTGAGATCGTTCGATTTTATCTCGTTATGCTTTTTATTGTGTGGTTCTTATTAAAACGCAGGTCTATGCGAATAAGCCACAATCAACAACGGCCATTAAAGCCAATATAACTTACGCTGTCGTTTAAATTTAGCCTGATTTATGCGTCAGAGTCATGAAAAAATTTTCATTTTGGATGGGGCGGATATATGAACGATCTTATATTCCATAATAATTTTCAATAACAGATAGGATGCGCTTAATGGAAGAGATCAAATTAAAATTTCAGACTACGGATTCCAATAAGAGTTTGTTATTTCTTGTAAAATAGTTCTTATTACAGTTCTATGGTTAATGATGGGCTCCGAACACTATATGCAGGACTACCAGGCGATTGTGGCCACGCATGGATGACGCGCAAACCATGTCTCTACTATCCAAGACCAAGAGTGAAATATAACTTTTGATATCTGTTGGCACGGGCCAGACATGCACAGCGTCTGGGAGCAGATCACTGAGATTACTGCCACAGCTGTGATAACGAAAATGAGGAGGAGGACGACGTATAATACCTTCTTTGTCACAGTTCTGCCTGGCGAGAGGGCAACTGACCGAAATAGGATCCGCCACCTTCGATGAATTGTATTTATCATATCTCTGGCCTTGGAATGGAGGGCATTTTAAACTGCTTTAGACGTTCAGGTTGGTTCTACGTAGGGGTCCTGCTAAGTGGAACTCCAAGGTATCACAATGAGCCATTTCTGCCTAAACTAACCCAGAGTTCTATTCTATTTCCATTAAGAAGAAAAAATATGCTTTTTCCCTTTAGCAAAATGTACCAAATGTACACATTTTTCACCAGTTATTTTCATCACTTTACAAGATCTTTTATTTCAGTCTAAAATAACCATGTTTGTACATATATTTAAGTCTTAATGCATATCCCCATGTACATGTGGCACTGACATTGTAAAAGTGTCTGTTTATATCAGTTTATACATCTGACTGAATCTGTAATTTTCGTCATATCATGGCATTGCAATTAATTTCGAAAATTACTAAACAAGAAAGAAAACGCGCTCAACTGAAATTTATTTCTATTACAATATTTTGTTGTTTTTTTTGTTTTTTTTTTTTAACAAAAAGACGCATTTAAAATGAGCCTTTAGTGTTGCCGTTAAGCCGTTACTTTTAAGTTTCTTCTGTGGCTGCCGCTGAGCCTTTACGATTGTTGCTCTTGCTGCTGCTGCTGCTGCACAATATCCCAATTAATATTTAAGTAACGCTCCTTAGGCCACAATTAGTTTTATACTTGCACTTCTTAGCCAATCATTTATACATACGTGAAAAATTTTGATACGGCTTAAAGGAATGAATTCATTAGGTAAAATTAGGTTCATAGTATGTCAAAACCTTTATTTCGGTTTTATAAAATTGAAGTTACCAATAATAAATCAGATATATATTCTCTTAAATCTTCTTTGTGCGGATATCAGGGAGAACATTTGTATGGAGGTTAAGTTAAAAACCAACCATAAAGCGATTTGCAAATAGATGTATCGTCATGTTACCACTTTACTCTGATTTGTACAGAGAACAAATAAAAACTGATTTCAATTAAAAAAACTTGTGATTTTAATTAAAAAATTTATTAAATTTTTACCAGTAAACAATTCTTAATTCACTTGATTAAACGTTTAATTCACTTGATTAAATTTTTAACTAAAACTGATTTTATTTTTGATTAATGCTTTAATTGGAGAATTTTGTCTGTGTAGTCTTAATGTAAAATTAATTTTTTTTACTAAATTCCCATTTTTTATTTCTTTAATGAATTAATTCATTAAATTTTCTGCTCTCTGTCAAATAAAACACTCTGGCATTCATACAACAGATTTTACTTTATTACATTATCACTCTCAATCCGCTACAAACGAATACAACGTATTTAAGGTAACGCACATAGTGTGTATGAATATATTTTCCATTAGAGCGAATTTGTTTAACAAACTTTATTAAGATCTCAAGACTTTAAGTGATGCCTTTTCATTCCGATACGGTCACAGTGGGGCGCAAAAGGTGTGAAATACCTGCTGGGTTTGTAATGCAGTTAATAAGAAGCACGCGGTATTCTCTATACACTTTCCTTTCTTCTGACAGTCATTCTCTACACTTGCGCACATAAATTCGTTTAAACTTGTACACACACCGATACTGAAGCTGTAATTGTCTTTGGGCCAAATGCAAAATGAATTTGAAATTTGAGAAGAAGAAAAAATAACACATTCATGACCATTTTGATTTGGCCAACAACTATAACTGAATATTATTGTACGTGTAGTACAAATAGATGCTGTCCGACAATTTTTATTTGAAGGAAAATAGGCTGACTGAATGAGTGCATTTGTAACTTAATTTCAAATTAATATTGTTAGAGTGGAAATGTCGTAAGAGGGAGACATACACTTAAAGGACTTGCACAGCAAATCATGTCGAAATTATTTATACAAGTTTTTTGCACACACCACAATAGTGGAGGGGGTATTATGTCATTGTAATACCTTTAAATATTCGCCCTAAGCCAATCTTTTGGTACACAAATCGACTTAGATTAATTTTTTTTAATAAATCTTACGATGGCCATCCGTCCGGCTTGTCCATGTAAACCTTGTGCGCAAAGTACATGTAGAACTTTTGGAGATAATTTGATGAAATTTAGTATTGTCACAAGGACCAAGCCTAATGGCGAGAATTGGTCTATAATATCACATGCCGCTCTCCATGCAAGCTTTATTCTTTAATAGAGTCCTTGTGCCCATAACCCATCTTATTATGTTTTTATTTAGAATAAATTTAAACTAAACTTATTTTATTATAATCGGAATCATCTTGCCAAATGCTTTTGGAATCGATTCAAATTTGACCATGGCTCCTATACAAATCTAGTCATTGCCTCAAAAAAGCTTAAGCGACATAATTTTCAATATCCGTTTTTTTTTAATAAATAACTTTATTGGCAACACTTCTGAAGCGACAACCTTTATTGAAAAATTTTGCTTTTGTCGCTTAAGTTTTTTTCCGGTAGTGACTCTAAATACTACTCCCGAAAACATCTTTTAATGCACTAACTTCCATGGAAAAGTTCTCCAAAGTTTTTCACAAATTAAAACATTTATCAAAAATAAAAACAGTTTTAATTAAAAATTTAAGGAAAAATACATACAAACATACATAGATTATTTTCATGTTTAACCCTCCGGCTTGCGCATGTTTTGATTTTCTTTACACATTGAAAAAGGTCTGCCCAGCCAGACTCATGTGTACCACCAAGGGCTAAAAATTAAATTTGAACTCTTGCTTCTCATTTAGTTTATATTTTTGGTTAAATGTGTACACAGGGCTGCCAGATAAATCGTCAGTTTCCTGAGAAAAAATTAAAAAAAACGTCTTTATCGTTTCGAAAAGTCGTCAAAAAAATCGAAAAAAAAAACATTTAAACACATTAACCACATTTAAAAGAAACCTTATGCACAATGGACCGCATTGGTCTCCGAGTGGAAATGTGCCATTGGTCACATAACCCTTCTTAACCTAACCTACAAGAAACCTTGTTAAAAACATAATTACTTCATACCCGGCTAGCATTTTCAAACTTGTAAGAGCTACTGGGAGTCTCATGATGAGCGTCTGTGATCGTCGATGACAGCATTTTTTATCGTAGAAGATTCCTCACACGCTTCTTTAATCGATGTGGGAATCGTTTAAGACACGGGTAAAGATAATCTAACGAAACTTTCATGTCAAGAATAGTATAAGACTCATGTAGATATTCTCTTACAACTCGTGAAATGCTTGCCGTATAATTGTTGAAAATACGATTTATACAGTGAGCCGTAAAAGGTTCATTCGATGATGGTTTGACGAAAGATAAACAATGTGTAGCTTTGTTGTTTTTTTACTCTGAAAATAATCAAAGATTTTCTTAAGACTTGCATATTACAGCCGTACCTAAATAAAAGCGGCACGCGTTTTCTAGTTTTTTAATATAGCGGCCTGAACGCTTTGCACTTGGAAACCCCGATTTTGACAGATCGTTTAGTAGGGAAGTTTGCCGCTATTTTAATTAATAATGGAAATTTAGCTATTTTTGGTCAATCTAGCGTTTTTATCTCTATTTTTATTTTAATTTGTGGGTTTTTTTTTAACAAAAAAGCTATCACTACTCTTCGTAACACCACGTTGACGCTCTTGCTTTAGTATGACCTATCAGCGTAAAAGCTAAGCGAAAGAAAACATTCCGCTCTTGTTAAGGTGCAGCTGTTAAACATCCAAGATTAAAAAACGAAATTTTCAGAAAATGTAATGTTTTATTCAGACTTTGGAGGCAGAAAAAATCGTCACTTTTTAGAAAAAAATCAGCAAATCGGCACTTTGCTCATTTCGGATCAAAAAAACGTCAAAATGTCGATAAATCATCAGATCTGGCTGCCCTGTATGTACATAAGATTTCTAAAATAAAAACCATATCGGCCATGATGTTGGTGTTTTATCATTCTGAAAGGTGTAATACGGGTAAGTAAATCAATCATAATAATTTTTTTTTTTTAAGCATGAAATCGGGTTAGAATCAATATTACTAAAATCAAGCGCATTTTGAGATTGATTCAATCTTAGTTTTACTTAAATAAATCAATGGAGTACGGATGGATTGATTTTTTTTTATGTGGTTTTGTTCCTTGTGCACCCACCTGAGTTCTACATAAGTCCGTTTGTGATACCGAGCGCCAATGCTCATCCTAAAGAGCAGCTACTACTAAGCGCCACTGCAGATCTAAGTCAGTTAAAACAAACCTTAGTTACATCTTTGATAAGGCGACATTAAATAACTCCCAAAAAAAAAATTAAAAAACCCCCCAAAAGGTTATACAGAGAACAAGAATAACGATTTTTGGGGCCCGTTTAGTAATGAAAATAACGCCCTTGTGTAATTAGAACGGATTGATCCCAGTAATCAACGCATAAACTAGATTAAAACTAGATTAAAAGTTGTAACGGTATTCATAGAAAAAAATAAAAATTGATTTGAATTAAAAATTTGTGATATTAATTAAAAAATTAATTAAATTTGCACCAGTAAACAAATTAATATTATCAATTAAACGTTTAATTATATTGATTAAACGATTTATTCGCTTGATTAAACGTGTAATTCACTCGATTAAATTTTTAATTAAAACTGATTTTACTTTTGATTAATGCTTTAATTGAAAAAAAATTAGCGAGAATTTTTTCTGTGTTTGTAACATAAATTAAATAAAATAAAATATTATTTTTAAGGACATTTTTATAAAAGAAATTCTGCGAAATCAATTGGAAGATATTACGTTTTTTTTTTGCTTGTAGAAATTTGAATTCCAAAATTATTTTTTTTAGTGTAAAAAAAAAATAACAATTCAGCGTTCATCGTTCAACAGTATCATCAATTTTCATAAAATATTCCTAAATTTTTTTTTTTTTGTTACTTTCAACGAACAAACTCCTGCAGGCTATTAGAAATATTTAGTTTCCCAAAAAAAAAACTTCTCACTTGTCCTTTTCTATTCTTCTTGCCAGCATTACAGGTGATTGTTTCTGTTACAAATTTTTAAAACTGAAGATAAAAAGAAAACAATAACAAATACTTGAAGGCGCCTGGACACATCATTTTGATTAATGATTGCATTTTCCAAACATTTTCGGGTGCGATGGCTGTAAGAAAGAAAAAGATTAGTTTAATTTTTGCACTTGAAAATATTTATTTTTTAGAAACATGTTTTTAGAAATTGTTCAAATTAGCTTAAAGAAATTGTTTAGTTTTCATTTCAAGGTGTTTTTTTTTTGTTCTTCCAAACATTTGAAATAATTATTTCAAAACGGAAATTAAGTTGTCATTTAAGAACTTGAGGGTGTTAATTTATTAATTTATCAAATTCGAATGGTTAAATGCACGTAAAAATGTATTAAGGAATAAAGAATAGAGTTGTTTTATAATTAATAGAAATGACACTGAACTATCATTAACATTTTTTATTATCTTTATTTCCTAAAAATGAATATTATGTAATTATTTAGTTGTTGTTGCTTTAACCGGCTTTCATTTGTGTATAAATAGTTTGTGTTTTCCCAGTTTTTTGCCTTTCACAATTTGAGATCTTAGAAGATCTTTTTCAGAACAATATTAAACGTCGTTAATGGCTCACCCGCCATTAAATGCCATAATTTCTGCGCATTCGCCTACACTCATAGAAAAATTCATCTTCATAAGGGTGATGCTCGAACATCAGAATTGTGACATCAATGTTATTACAAATGAAATCAATGAGGCAAAAAGTCACATCAATCCAATGACGATCGTCATCATAAAATTTAGTAACATTTTATGCGTCATCTATGATATGACTACAGTGACATTAATTTGATGCCACATTATTTTCATGTCTAAAAAGTTAAATAAGATGCAAAAATTCCCATATTCTATTTGTTTAAATTATTTATTTAAATCAGGGTTTAAAAAGCTGCAGTCAAAATCAAAAAATTGCCTTTTCTTCCACTTTCTGATTTTTCATTGGACGAAAATAAACCGTTGCCTTTTACTTCTGATTTAGTAAATGAAACAGCCGTAGTGAAGGCAAAAGCAAAATACAAAAAGTTGAAAACAACAAAGAACATCGGCACTCGACATGTTCGGAAGTGTTTCGTTTGACAGACTGAAGCTTTTAATAAATACCGAAGTTAACGAAGAAACTCTGGCGTTTGTACAATATATACCAACTGGATCTATATATCTAGAGCCCTTGCCGAAAAAATAGCTTAAGCGACATCATTTTAAATATTCTTTTTTTAAGAAATTAACTAATTGCCAACACTTGCATTAACTTCTAAAAGGATATGGTCGCATAAGGTACTGTAACGATTTTATAGCAAAGACAATTTTAGCTTAAGCGCCAACTTTAATGCGAAATTTTCATGAAAGTGAACCCATCACACTATGAAAGTTTTCTGACAAAAAGTCTGAGTTAATTGTTGAGAGGGGAATAGAACATGCACTTCTTCTCTCCTTTCGCAAACAAAAACTCAGACTTTCAGACAAATATAATAAAAACAAGTTAGTGTGCGATATTCGGCTGTGCCGAATCTTTGATGCTTTCCACCCATAGTTCGAACATTTCAGAGGCGATATCTATATGAAATCTATTTATTTTTAGTTATTCTTTATGAAAACAGACGTCAGCATTAAAATTGTTTGCGGTTTAGACCTACATATATTAAATTATGACCGACCATCAGAAAGTTTTATGACATTTATAGCAATTTTAACTAGCTTGAGACGAACTTAAATGATTTTCAGGAAGGGAATTTATATTGGAGCCATGGTAAGTTGTGAACCCAAATTCTGAAAAGTGATATCTGGTATTAAAAAACATTAATTTCAATAGGAGGCATTTGGGGCATAGCACAGTTTCGTTGATATATCGGCAAAAGACCTGGTTGGGTTCCTCTGGGAAGCAGAGGGTCTTTTGGGCAACTAAAGGGGTGTGGGTACAATAGACCTAACCTGGTCGCGGTACCTGTCGCTATTGGGGGAAACCTCCCCGCTTTATTGGAAAAGAAAAAAAAAAGTTAGAACAAATGTTACCACAATAAATATATCTGTTACGGTTTTAGGCGTATTCAATTAATTTACCAGAGTGGGCTTTATATGAGGCCTATACTAAATTATAGACCGATCTTCACAAAATTCCACAGTGTAATTTCTAGTCCTATAAAACTGTGACGTGTCAAATTTTGTAATGATGCATTATTTATTTCGGTCTTAGGCGTACTAAACCGTTTTCCGGTAGTAGAGTTTAAATGGGGCCTACGGTACATCATGGACCGATCTTCACGAAATTTTTTAGCGTGATTTCCAGTCTAATAAAACGAATTTCTTTTATCATTCCGTGCATTGTTTCACCAATTATGTTAGTTTTTGTAACAAAATTATCAATTTTTTAAGGTGCTGATTCCACATTTTGATTCATAGCTCTGATCCTACTGAACCGATTTTGCTGGATTTTAATCCCAATCTTCTTAGGATAACTACAAGCAATTTGACACCCAGTTTGTTGATTTCTTTCAAGTTTTTCGAAAGTGAGCGTGTTTTCAACAGACGGACAGACGGACATGGCTAAATCGACTTAGAATTACTCAAGGAGCCGGAATATATATACTTTATGGGGACTGAGATGAATAATAAAAAAGTTTCACACTGAATGACAAACTGAGTATACCCTCTACACAACTAATTGTAGTGAAGGGTATAAAAACTTCTGCTGTAAAATTGTGCTTAAGATTTTTGTTTGCTGTAAGGGCTCGATATGTTGACAAAAAGCAAGAAATTTGTGGGTATTTTGCATGCCAGATTTTTTTATTTTAATTTAATTTGTGATCCTCCTATACAAATAAATGAACTTAAAACAACTAAATACGAGTGTATATATACGCATGCACTTCGAATTGACTTTACTTTTGATTTGTGCATCTTTATGCTGCAATCGAACTAGAACAAATACTTAATTTTTATCATTGTATTAATATTCAAGAATTTTTAAATCAGAAAACTCAATTACGTTTTCAAATATATGTACATATAAAAAAAAGTTAAACCTCTTTTAAGCATTTACTGTCAAAAAAAATTTGATTTACAAGTCAGAGAACGATTAAGTGCGGCAACGAACTTGTTCTTATTGGCTTGTAAAGGAATTGTAAACGTGAGTTTAATGGTCCTTTGGTTAAGGAATGTAATGGATTATTTGGTTGGATAAATGATTGCTTGTAATGGTGGGCGAGTTTGAATAATGATCACATTTTAAAAACAAACTAAGTTTCCATTGTTCTCTCTTTCAAAAAAAAAATATTCAGAAAAATATTCTTAATCCTAAGATGAAAAACAAATAGGTATCAATCAATCTTTAGAGGTTAATATTTTTTTAAAGCTTTTGTTAGATAAGTTAGTCTGGGTTCATACTATGGAAGCTTTCTTTCAGGAAGTCTGAGCTTATTGATGAAAGGGGAGAGAATTTGTATATGTTCTCTTCCTTCCCCTTACTTACTTTTAGGCTTCTGGTGTGTCGACTTTGCCGCCAACTCATACACGTACATGTTATATGCTGTCTCTTAAGCTGCCGGTCCATACCACGCGTTCTTTGCATTTAATACTGTCTTAACAAGTTTTCAAGATGCATTCAAGAGTAGAAAATAATCGTACTTTATGCGTTTGATAAGCATATGTATGTATTTTACGCGTTGTCTATACAATTTAACACTGATTCTACTTAATTAACAGATGCATTAAACGCATGGTCTGGACCTCCTTTGCTTTTTTCCTTACGATTGCAACACCTTCTACAAAAGTCATTGTAAGGACAGGGCTTTCTTCTACAAATTAAAAACATCTTTCAGACAGAGTTTTTGTGTCATAATCAACTTAAAAACAAAAAAAGGTGGAAAAGTTATGCTCTTGATGTCTTATACAAAAACTAGTCTTTCAACTTTAACTTTTAAGCTTCCTATAACACATACATATACCCACGCGCCTTCTCATATACAGAAAGTTTCAACTTCTGTTTCAAAGTTTTTTGGAGAGCTGTGGGTAGAGTCGCAATCGGTGTAGGAGTTGAGGTTTTTATATCGGAGTCGGAGTCGAAGTAGCCACAAAAATTCACGACTCCGTCTCCAAATTTTTTCGGCATAAAAAATGTTCCAATATTTTTCAAAACAAAAAAATTTAAAGAGGGTCTGCTTTAAAAATTTTAAAGTCAGAAAATAAGAAAAATAACTATTTTTAAGCTCGATGCTCGACGTGGTAGAATTAAAATATAGATTTGAAATTTTTACAGAATCATTTTCTTGCTTTATTTAAGCATTTAAAAGGCACCGCATTCAAAATAAGAGTTTAAAGTAAGAAAAGGACCAGTCTCATATACATTTAGCATCAAGGTTAGAGCAGAAGTCGGAGTCGGCGTCGGCGTTGGTGTAGAAGACGGAGTCGTACCTAAAAAATTTCAGCGGATAGAGTTGGAGTTCGAACTATATCTTGACGACTCCACAGCCCTGGTTTTTTTAAACAAAACTTAAGCTATATTCACACCTATCAAATATTTAACGTAAAACGCTTTATCTACAATATAAAAATCAGAGGTTGACTTGGCATTCAGCCTTAAAATAAAAATCAGGATATACCGCAACCGAACCTCGTCGGTCTCACATACCGAATGTCACTGAAAACACCAAGACTCGAGCTGCGTACAAACATGTAGGACATATGCACTAAAATAAAGCTTGAAAAAAATCCGGCAGTTACCATAAACCTAAACTTTCTAGCGTTTCTGGAAAAATAAATACGTCGGTCTCCTAGACCAACGCGAGGGTATGGGAGGTAAAGAGTTTGCTCAGTATTTTAGAACTGGTATGGATTCCTAGATGGCTTAACAATAATTTAATAATACAATTCAAGCAACTTTAAAGCCCTTTTAGAATTCCTGGAGAATGAGATTTGTTCAAAACTGCCGGGTGTCTCTGGAGGAGATAGCGGGGCATTCAATGGATACCCTTAAAATGGGTCCCTGGTGACAGGGGAATACATGGAAACTCTATGGCTAAATTGATATGGCACCACCTTAAACCGAAACGTTTCAACATATCTTTAAAGTGGCTCGCTATCGAAGAGTGAGCAACTTATCGCACCCAGATTTCATCTCATAGCAATTCAAAAATGGTTCTATCAAACTAAATGTGTGTAAACCATTATGGACGTTAAAAGGCCTCGGCGGGCCTTAAAACTTTCCAGACTTCACCTCAGGAATCTATTGGCGGTTATAACTAGCCAATGGCTTTTTGTGAACCACGCCAAGAGGCTCGGGCTCCCTTACAATGACCTGTATAGAAGTTTTGTGACAATAAGGAAGAAGAGGAGCCAACAGAACACCTTTTCTGTCATTTTCCAGTATTCGGAAAAGTAAGACTCAAACTCTTTTGTCAAATAACAAACAAAACTCGGCTCTCTGAGATTAATGTAAATAGAATTCACTCCTTCATTGCATCATCCGGCTGGCTGAGTGAAAATGTCGGCTGTTAGGTAGCATAGGAGCCCTGGAAGACAGTAAAAATGTGATTGTAGCTGACAATGGAACTTTACCTAAAATCGTTGAAATCATGAGAGTTTATTTAAAGTTCTTATGAGAAATTTAGTACCAAAATGAGCCAATTTTTTGTTTGCTTTGTCTTCCACTTAAATAAAAAAGTTCAGGGCCAAATAACGGAATAGGATAAACACTACGTAACTTGTCCATAATCCTTTTATTAACAAGAAATCATCTATAAAAGTTCAAAAACATTAATATAAAATTTATTTATTTTGCAAACACATTATTTTAATGAAAAAAATCTCACGTCTAACCAAAAAGTGTATGCCTTCAATAAGCCCATTGGGACTTAAATGCTCTACTTGCACTTTCTCATATTCGCCTAATATTTCTATCAGCATACGGCAATCGAAGCAAAAAGTGTGCCAGGGATTTCACGAAACAAATTTTACGCCTTTTTGCCGGCAAAATTTAATGGAAATAAAGGGAAAAATTCAAACGCAAAGTACACACACAAACCAACCACCAAATTTTGGCTGTAAATCCAACAAAAGCAAGTGAAACTGATTCGAAACTACTGCTGCTGCTTTTACATCAATTTAACACACTGAGGGGATTTAAGGATTTCGAAATTCCTTGATATGCCCACCAAAACAATCTTCAAGTAAAAATCAGAGAAAATATAATTTATACTTGTGCGAAACTATTTAGGGAAATTTAAAGGAATGAATTCTTTTTTTAGAAGTTATCAATTTCGTAGAGTTGGCACTTTTTTAAACAAAACTTACACAAATTTTACTAATTATTTAATAGGAAAAGTTGCGATATTTTATAGGAAATTTCACTATTTCGCATAATATTTACTATTTTTTGAACTATTTTGAACTTCAGCAGAATTTTCACTATTTGAAAGAAAATTTAATAAAATCTTTTCTTTTTGGAAATCTTGCGCAAAATTACTATTTTTTAGCAATTTTTTTTATAAAAAAAATCCACTACATATTTTGATATTTTTAATTTGGCTAAAGTTCATCAAATTTAATTTTCATTAAACTATTTTTACTGAGGAAAGGAATTTTACAAAATGAAATTTAGTGAAATTAAAATTTAAACTTTTTTTATTCCTGGCAGAGCTGGGGATCGAATTTGGGTTGAAGTTATATGTTTCAAGAATCACCACATTCTTTCAGCAGAATTCATTGATGTTCTAACCTCTGCACCACTGCGGTGCCTGCCAGCCAACAGTCAAACAGCAATCTTTAACCAGTGGTACTGGTGGTCCGATATTTGCTGTAATTATCATTTTCAATTTTATCTGGAAATTTAAATATTTATTACCATTTTATTGCGAAATTTCTTTGTTTTGTGAAATTTTACAAACTTTTATTATTTTATTGAAAATTTTGTTAAATTTTATTATTTTAGCGAAACTTTCATTAATTTATAAAAAGTTTTGCAACATTTTAAGAAAAAAAAGAAAATATTTTCCATTTAATAAAGATAAAAAATGTGGACATTTAAATATTTTATAGGAAATTTTGCGAATAATTTCGTGCCTTGACCGCGAAAATAACGTAAGCGCCAAAAATCAAATTTTACAGGAGAGAATTTTTTTATTTTATTTTATACAAATTTTGTATGAAATTTTTTTTTACTATAAAATCGTAACGGTACCTTATGATGCAAGTGTTGCCAATAAAGTCACATACTAAAAAAAACGAAAATTGAAAATGATGTCGGATATGTTATTTTTGCGCGCTCTATTTGTGGAAATTTGCATACAATTTATTTGAAAACTATACGAAATTTATTTTTTCGAAATTTTTTAATATACAGAAGAACACTTTAATACATACTTTAAAAGCATTTAAGGTGTATTCATCCATGTTGTGTTCTGCAGCACAACTAGCAAACCACTTGTTTTAAACGAGTGTTAAAGAAAATGAACGAAAAATCAAAGTGACTTTACTATTTTGAACTATATTATTTTTTATTTAATTATTCAGCAAAAAAAAAAAACATTTCAACTTTTATGTACAATATAAAAAAAGTGGCAACTTAGTTCATTTTGTTCTGAACAAAAA
This sequence comes from Pollenia labialis, assembly GCA_949318255.1. Lineage (NCBI taxonomy): Eukaryota > Metazoa > Arthropoda > Insecta > Diptera > Polleniidae > Pollenia > Pollenia labialis. The sequence continues at coordinate 22,935,973 of OX439142.1, read as the reverse complement.
TTTAAATTAAACCAATTCAAGAAAAACTTGACGAACAAAATAATTTCTTTTTCTTAAAAGTAAGACGTCAAACTCAATATATAAAAATTTTGTCCGGACAAAAATATTATTCGGAACGCATGGGTGGTTCGAGCTTTAAGCGACGCACACTGGTTATTTTTGTATAGATGGCAGGAAAAAAAGATTTTTTTAAGATAAACAATTATTTTTGATTTGATTGTAGCAGTTATTCCGTAATTTAAGAATATGTTTAATAGTATACGTTAATAGTTTGTTGACAACTTGACTTTTTTACTTCGATATCTTGCAAGCCAGAAGATGGCTTAAGACCGAATTAGTCTTTACTTTCTGTTCTGTTACGAATCAGCTGATTTCTTTTTGTTATTAAAAAACCTGTGAAATTGATTAGTTTTTCTATTCTGTTACGGTCCAATCTGTAATATTAAAAACGTGTTAAGTAATTGTAAGTTACAGAAACAGAAAGTAAAGACTAGCTAAGCCTTTTAAATTTACCCTTTAGATATAATGCATATGGGTATTTCCACAGGAAACTCTACTTTTTGTCACGTTACGCCATCAAGCATTTTGTTTCTTAAAGAATAATGTTTTATTTATTACTTCATTTGTTTGTATTTTGTTGTAAAGCGCAATTTAATGAAAGAGAGAACAAATTTTAGCAACATGGGGCTAAAATACATGATAATTTGCTTGGTGGCTTAACGTGACATTTCTGTGAAAGTGCCCATATTCAAGTCATCGTAGAATATTTTATATGTAACAGAATCTTTCTACTTAATATGGTTATGTGTTTTTAATAAAAAAACGACCTGGTAAAAATAACAGCAATAAACTAATTCAATGACAGAGATTTAATTCCTTTACACCCCAGCTAATGGCACACTCATAAACTTGTCTCATAGTCCTTGTTAAGCTCAAAATACGTGTGTGAATTCTAAAAAGAGAGACACCCAAAAAACTTCAGTAATTTTTTAATGCAATTTAATCAATCGAAACCGATTTGTCGGCTTAACATGTTTCCATCAGCATCCAGAGTACCAAACCAGGGGTGGTTGTTTGAACAAATGACTCTTGATCCTTCTTTTAATGCAATAATAAATGTTAAAAATATATATAATTCCTAAAGAGGTTGTTTGTTTATTTTGCGGGTAATGTTGCTCATTTTGTTTCGTAATAATTTTCTTTATTTTCCTATTGTTCTTATTGTGGAGTGGTGTCAAAATGACACCCTGTTTTACACTGTCTCGTATAGTGATAAGAGACAATTTTGCGCGTGTGTCGTTATTTTGACTACGATGCCATTTAGTAGTTATTTTGGGTTACCGATAGAACACACGTTGCGGCTTTGTTGCACAACGATTTGTTGTTCTGTTAATCCTATTGAGTTACATATTTCAAATAGTGTCACATACGACTACATGTTTTTTAACAAATTTTTGGTGTTTTACATTTGAGCCTTCGTTAGCGGGGTTGTTGGTTTTGTTTTAAGGTGCTTGATTATTGTGGAGGGGAACTTGTAGAATGGAATAAAGTAATTTTTTTTTAAATTGACAACAAATACCTTCACCAGCAATTTCTTTGTTGGTATTTCTTTATATTGAATGTAAACGGTTTGAACGAATGGGCCTGATTGTGTAAAGCGTTGGCATAATCGCCTAAGTTGCGTGTTGCTTTAAGCTTTAACAAAAAACGACGCAGGCGTTTACGCCAACGCCAACCGTAAGCAAGCCGATTATCACTGAGCTATTAATGTGGGTTAAAGCAATTTTTTATAAATTGGATCTATTGTCAGTTTTATAGGCTTTCTTAAATGTGCAAGAGTTTTTCATATTTAATCTATTAATGCCAAATTTTGTGCGATAATGAAGTGATCAAAGGCTTCGTTTCGTTACGTTCGCTACGTTGCGGATCAGCCGTTCCGTTTTCCTTTACACACTTATGTAAAAATAGGCACTCGAACGTTACATGATGCTGCGTTACGGATAAACCTGCCAATTATAAAATATTTCTCCGTATTTGCGTATCAGCTGTTAAAGAATTTAATGTTTATTGATAACGCGAACATTCCCTCGATACATATGACGTTTTTTCAAATTTTTATACAAAACTAATAAATAAAAAAAGCTTAAATTAAATAAATTTTAAAACCCCAACCACTTGAAGTCAACAGCAACGTCTTAATGCAAGTTTAACCTCAAGTTAGAAGTGCATAGCACGCGATAGTGCGCGGGCGCGCTGTCGAGTTGTGTCAAAAAAAGTTAAACTAGTGTTTTTTTTTATAGACACGTTACATTAAAAACATTATGACGCGTTTGCGCCACAAAGTTTGTTAGCTTTGAACTTTTTAACGCGTTCTGTACTTTTGACAAGTTGTCAGCTGACAATAAAAAATAATTACTAAAACAAATTAGTGAATAATGGAGGAACAACTAATTGAAGAGGTTAAAAAACTTACAGTATTGTTTAAAAAGGGAGGGCAGGATTACAAAAACAAACAAAAAATAGCCGAATTTTGGAATTATTTTATAACGCGCGTTGTGTAATTTGCCATTTTTTATATGCTAAAGTTTTTAAGCGCACGATACTTCACGACTTTTCATACGGGATTCCCGGGAAATTTGTGCGGGAATTCCCAGCATTTATAATCATCAGTTCTCTGCGGCTATAGTTTTTTTAAGTTTTTATTTTTAAGCACTCCTAATGTCACAGATAGGGAGTTTTTTAATATTCCAAAAGCACATAGACAAAAGATAACCAAAAAGCAAGTTTGCTATAACATCCTCAAGAATCCTACAAAATAATGTGTACTTTTGAACATGAAGATCATAAGATTCCATTAAGCACTTTTTCTTTTTGCCACAGAAATAAAAAAGTTAAATGACTTTTTAAACTTATTTAGTTGATCTCAGGATATGTTATTTGTTCAAATGAATTAAACAAAGTAATATTTTGCATCGATTTGTATTGAGCGGGAATTTCCGGGATACCGTTGAGTTGAAAAATAAATCCCGCTTTCCCGGGAAATAAAAAAGTCCGGGAAAAGAAAAACTAAATAATCACGACTAATTTCCGCGTGTTAGATCATATGTATGTGGCTCATGTGATTTTTTTGCAGACATACAAATCTTCGATTCTCAAATTTTATCAATCAGGGATAGATGTAACTCAATTTTTTATTCAAAATACTTTTTGTAACTATATTTTGGATGTATGTAGGTATATGTTTATTACATACTGTTACTGTTATTAAGATAATTTGATTGTGATAAAAACCAAAACAAGTTTTATTCCTTGTACTCGTATTGTACTATTTATTGTTCTTTTATGTTGCAGTTGCTTGTTAATATTTCTTACTTCCCCTATTCATCTATCCTTCTCTTATTTGTAAATGTGTATGTAGATAACAGTTTCCACATAAATTTCGCTTTGTTAAGTTCAGGGTTGGCAAAGTTGATATTTATGTACTTTTGTGTTTTATTCGGTTAAGGCTAGTTTACACGGTAATACAATTGGGGGATTCACAAGGTGTCATAAAGTCATGTCTTAATATAATAACAGGAAAATATACGACTGTTGTGAACAACCTCTCATAATTTAGTGTGCTATTTTGAATTTAAATCAGCTGATTTAAAACAAATATAAAAAATAAATATTGACCTAACATAATAATAATTTTTAATTCTAATCCATGAATTAAAAAATTAAATTAGATCTTTCCTAACTATTTTCCATTTTTTAGTCGCAAATCACAAATAAATTTTATTTTGTTTGTTTACCAAACAGCAGAGTCCTAAACCGATTTAATTTGACGCCGCAAGTGTTTTGTTGTAAAACTTGCAGGTTAAATTCGGATATTAGCCGGATAAAACTATACTATCAACGGCGACGGCTACAAAAACTAATGCGTTTCTGCTCAGCCGCTCAGCGCAGGTCTCTTCTGATTAATTACGACAGCACAATAAACATACCAAGCAAAGTTCTATTAATTTAAGACACTTTTTGTTTACAAAGCAACAACAATATTTTTAAACCATTTTAAAATGTTAGAACATTATGACAATATAACATGATAGCACACCTTGTGAATACCCTAAATGTATTACGACTCTGTAGAATCAAAATAATATGAAATTATCTCCGTGTTTAAAAGAAAAAAAAGAAAAGTCTGTTGTAAGTATTTTTCATGTTTACACGGATTGTATAAGTAAAATCAAAAATAATAACACAAACGCAGATTGTTGCAGTTTTAAAGTTTTTACAAAAACAACATGCAAATTGAGTTAACCTTAGTTGTTTTTGTAATTGTAAAAAAATTATACAACCTACAATATATGCCGTTAAAATACACCTCTGTTGTGATAAGTATAAGCTATTAACAACTGTTATTAAATACTTAATGTAGAAGTAAAGGGTTGTCTTTTAGGGTCTTTTTATTATGATAATATTGGTATGGTTAAATTAAGTATGGAACAAAATATCGGCCAAATGGCCACCGCGACCTCGGCGGCACAACTCCATCCGATGTTCCAAATTGTTGATGACGCTGATGCATAATTGAGGTTCTATGCCGTTAATGTGCCGAATTATCTCATCCTTTAGCTCTTGAATTGTCTTTTCTTTCAAATAAGCCCAAAGAAAGAAGTCCAACGGTGTCAAATCACATGATTTTGGCGGCCAATTGACATCGCCACTACGTGCGATAACAGGGCATTCAATCTGTCGCCCAAAAGAGCCATTGTTTCGTTAGCTGTGTGGCAAGTGGCACTGTCCTGTTGGAACCACATATCTGCCACATCCATATCTTCCAATTCGGGTCATAAAAGGTTCGTTATCACCTCACGATATCGAACACCATGCACAGTAACTGCCTGACCGGCCTCATTTTGGAAAAACGGCCCGATGATGCCACCAGCCCATAAACCGCACCAAACAGTCACTCTTTGTGGGTGAATTGGTTTTTCGGCAATCACTCTTGGATTATCATTCGCCCAAATGCTGCAATTCTGCTTATTGACGTATCCACTGAGGTGAAAATGTGCCTCATCACTGAAGATGATTTTCTTCGAAAATTGATCATCCACTGTTGCCATTTCTTGCCACCATTCAGACCATTGACGTAGTTTGGAATGGTCAAGAGGCTGTAGTTCGCGAGTCAATTGCACCTTGTGAGCGTGTAAATGCATGTCTTTATGCATAATGTTCATCAACGACGAGCGTGAAAGGTGCAATTGTTGGGCACGACGACGATTTGAGGTGTACGGCTCTTCAGCCACACTATCGCGAAAGCAGCAATATTTTCTGCAGTACGAGTTGTACGAGCATGCACTGGTGTTTTCACATCTCCTACAGACCCGGTGTGCTCAAATCTTTGCACGATTTTTCCGATTGTACGAACATTTGGCAGATATAATTGACCGAAAAAAATCACGATGTGCACGATATGAATTTTGATTTGAATCCCGATTTCCATAATAAAACTGAATAACTTTACACGTTGCTCGATTGTGTATCTCTCCATTGGTCAAATTGAATTAGTCTGAAATTGAGAAATGTCAAAAAAAAACTTAACGTTTAGGTGTGGTTCACATTCAAAATCGGCTCTTAAAATTTACCCACCCTTTATATTTAAAAAAAAATGCTTAGCCATCCCTGGTTTGTTTGTAGCGTTTTATTTTTTTCTTAACAGTTCCATTGTGCATCTTATAGAGGTGGTTAGTTGGTAGGTTGGTTGATTGTTCCTACTTGACTATGGTTGACTGCTCTGGATGCTGGAAATAATTTGAAAATTGCTTTTTATTTACTCTTCTTGTTGTTATTGTTTATATTCAGTTTAATGAAGGTCGGTCGCGTGCACATTGATCTTAGATAAGTTTAAATAAATAATAAAATTTGAGTTGATAAGTATTTCTCGTATTTCGAAAACATTTTCATTCATATTAAGGCATAATTTCAGTCGTATCTTGTAAAAAGATTTAATTTACTCATCTTTTACGGTTAAAATATGATGTTTTGCAAAATGAACTAAAATTCTAATTTGAAATGGAAATGGGGAAAAAGAACAGCAAATGTAATTGACTACATGTAAAAAGAATTTTGATGGGTCGATTTTCTTCGAATTTTTTTTATTTATTACATTCAGACTGTAAATAACATCGTTTGTGTTGCTAAGTTCAGAATAAGATGTACCTACCTAATAAAACTTTAACAGAACTTTTTAATTTAAGTAGAAGCCATTGTAATTGTTAATTTGTGTTGTCTGTTTTATGTTTCGAAAACAGTGACACAAACTTATAAGAAAAACCGATTATGAATGTAAAGTCGGTCAACCTAGACCATTTGATACCCTACACTACAGTATTTTCGGACAAATTTTTAAGAGTGTACCCTATTTGGGATCCTTTGGAATCATTGGCCAGGCAAAACAAAATTATGTTACAAGATTAATACCCGTTTTCACCACTTACCGATAGCTAAAGATAGGATTTTAGCGGCCGTATAAAAAGTGTTCCATTAGTACAACTTTAATTGAACCTACCAGGTAGGATGAACCTTTATTTACTTTATCGCTCACTTAAGGTTAAAGTAAAGTTTTAATGTTGGAACACGTTTTATAAGGCTGGTTAAAGTCTACTTTTATTTATCGGTAAGTTGTGAAAACGGACCTAAGATTCATATAAGTATTCTTTGTCCTAAAGAAATTTCAAAGATGGTGTTTATATTGTCAATGTAAAAAATTTAAATATATGATTTTCTCAAGAACGTCTTCACATAATGGCTTATATAATATGAATGTTTTTTTTTTATCATTTAACCGGTTGTTTCCTTGAATGGTTTAGGAGTAAATTTTGACTGAAAGTCGAATTTCAGAAATCACGTCATATTAACTAACAGCTAACAAAGTTAAAGGTGGTCCAAAGAATTTTCTTATCCTTATTTCACAAAGCAACTGTTTGCCACTTTCGTTCAACCGATTGTTGGACATGAATATATGATCCACAGTACTAAGAATACTCAAATAAAATCGAGGCAGTTCAAATACAGCTTTTATTATTTGGGAACCTCGCAGAAGGTTATCCTATTTAAGCCGCCTGGCACTTATTAAGCTGCAAGCTTTAGGAAGTCGTCAGAAAATGTTAAATGCTCTTTTTATACTTAAACTTATGAACGGAAAAGTATCAATTATTTATTAATTCCTTAATATACCAGTCCGCCTATGAAGACATTATAACATCCTGAATATTTACCCTGCGGGAAATTTGTGTCAATTGTTCTTAAAGCACTTTTCCCGTGACCAGTGAGCCCAATATCAAAATAAAAAGGAACGAATTGTGATAAGCGAAATTAAATCACTTTTTGTTGTTTCATTGAGCCAACAACAAGGTGATGCCCCCACTAATGCAATGCATTGTGTTGGAATTAGGAAAATATGTTATGAGAAAAAAGGAAAGAGTATTTAATTTGAATCTTTCCAAATAGTAGCCGATTGGGAAGATTTCTGCCGGTGGTGTATTCCACAAGCTGCTAATTCCATCGAATAATTTTCTCTGTACTCCGTTGTGCGATACAATGGACAGTCGACAACGAACGAATGTGTTCTGCTGCAACGGCCAGTACTACTGGCATGCACTCGCGTTTAAGGTTTGAGTTCTTAGCTAAACACTTACCGTGGTAATATCGATATAACAATGACGCTCAACACACATTCCAACGATGCTCCAACGAGTCAATAGAGCTGGATACCCTACTGTCACTGATTAGAGATCAGACGAAGCGAGCCAATTCTTGCACCGTTTTAAGAAACTAGGACACTTGAATGCTTCTTTCGACACTTGAAAAATATGATGGTTTCAACAAACATCAAATTGGATTTTCATGACTAGAACATCGAAAGTGTCTGATTCCTCAATAGCTATACCAACCATGGATACAGATGACGCTGACTCCACAAGACGTCTGTGGGTCAACATACATCATTGGGTCTGACGAACATTAAAATCGACCCTCTTTTCAAGACCCACTCAGAGATTGTCGTAAGCCCATAATTAATAAGGCTTGTATTAAAGGAAAATTAATGACAAATAGATAAGATTGAAGTTAGACCCAGGAGGTCGTTAAGAAAAATAAGAAAAAGTGTAGAAGAAAGAAAGAGCCTAGCGGTACCTCCAAATTCCAATGAAACTTCTCCGCTGAGAACCAATCTAAAACATCTCGTATAGAGCGGCCCTTGAGAAAGCTTGGTAAAAATCGAGAGAAATCACTAACGAAACCAAACGCAAAAAGCTTTGAAACGAGTGCAGCATGCCACACACGAAACGCTTTGGAAATATTAATAGCAACCGCATTGCTTTCATCAAATTCGTGAATAGAACGACTTCAACATTCCGAAAGAAACGACTTCTACGAATGTAGTGATTGTTTATGATCTCCATGACCTTCGAGTGCGTAAAGGAAATCGCTATTGGGTGGTAGTTTTCCGGGTTTGTAGCTTCAGCCTTTTAACTTTGGGACTGGCTGGACGTTGGCCATCTTCCAGCAAGAAGTACGAGTAGCTTAATAATGTTGGACGAGACAACACACACTTCTTCAGGACTACAGCCGTAACACCATCCGGCCCCGGGGACTTGTTTATGTTTATGATTTCTTTGACACTTTTAACTGCACGCTCTCAAAAAAAAATAACTCGACCATAGTAACGAATGACCTTTCGGGCGGTGGTTGATTGCTTTCCGGCAAGGATGCTTTCTTTGTAAACATGGCAGCAAAAATGTTGGGTTTTCCAAAGGGTTGGAATGGATGAAACAGTATTATTCTCTACCTTTTAGCAAAAGAACAAAAGGTCTTACTTCCCGGCGGAGCAGCAATTTAATGATTTATGCCAGGCGAGCAACGTTAGACCGATTCAGAGCGTGATTCTGAGTCCAAGGGTGCATTAATATTTCTATAAGTAAAGCACATCGTCACAAACGCATTGTTGGAAAACAAAAATTGCATTTATTTATTGAATTTAGACTCACAGCCCAATTATGATCCAAATTACATAATTCGTCAAACAAAATTTTATTTGTACGTAAATCATATTGATTACCCTGCCAATTACAAGCAAATCATTGTCATCACTAATTTTTTATCGAAGACTATGAAAAAAACAAAACAAACAAGAAAACAACATGCTTATGTGTCTATAATATGGATTTATCTATGTTTATAAGCTTCATTAAAATCGGTTTGAAAGTTTGTGATGGTCAGAAATTGTCCCCTACCTCCCATTGTGACCCTATTTTTGAAAAACTGTATAGCTAATGTGTACATTAAGATATGGATCTATTTACGCTTTAAATTTCATTAAAATCGGTTTGAGAGGCAGAAATTGGCCCTATCTCCCCTCGTGGCCCTATTTTTTAAAAGAATGCATACCTTTTGTGTCCATATGGATATGGTTCTATCTATGTTTTCAATTTCATTAAAATCGGTTTGATAGTTTCTGAGAGGAAGAAATTTCCTCCTATCTTCCCTCGTGGTTCTACGATTCGGCTCATTTTTTCCTTGTGCCAATAGTAACCTATGTCCCAAATTTTATCAAATTATCTTCAAAATTGCGACCTGTACTTTGCGCACAAGGTTACATGGACAGCAAGCCAGCCGGACGGACATCGTTAGTTTTACTCAGAAAGTGATTCTAAGCCTATTGGTATACTTTAATGTGGGTCTAGGACCAATATTTAAAGGTGTCACACACATCAGCACAAATGCATAATACCCTCTCCACTATTGTGGTGTGGGTTTAAAAACAGCAAATTGTAAAAAAAATTTTTTTTTTGTGAAATTCAAAAAATTATATATTAAAAATTATATATAAATATATAATATATATATATAAAAAATTATATATTTTAAACTGTTGCTTGCTTTTGTATTAATTTTCAAAGCAAAACATTTTTCATAAATGTACGAAGAAGAGTTGTTAAATTAAGAAGATGCCGTGTGAACAGGGTAATTTGCATTCGTAATTCAAAAAGCGAACAACGTAATTCAAGATGCCGTGAGTACACGCAAAGAAAAAACATGGTTGTGGTAAACATATTCTAAGAGCATCATATTATGATAAAATTTATGATTGTAGTCACCATATTAAGATTATTATTGAATCATATTATGACTAAATATACTCGTAATATTACATCATAATATTTTTGCCATAATCATATTATTATTATGTTAATTATACTAAGTTAAGAAGTTATCAAATTATTGTCATGTTAATCATAATAAGTTAAGAACTAATCATATTATTGTCATGTTAATCATAATAAGCTAAGAAGTAATCATATTATCATCATGTTAATCATAATTAATATAGAAGCAATCATATTATGATACAGCCCCTTTCATAACTGTCATAAAAATATAAAATAAATTTAATCTTTTTTGCATCGATTTTGTATTTTGTGGCTTTTTACAATTTTTCTTAATGTGAATTAAACAGCGGAGTTCAATATAAGGCTTGCAAAAGAGCAAATTCAAAATCTGCAATACCTAGCCCATAGTAGGATAAAGAATTGTTTTTCGGCTCTCCTGAAAAATTTGTTTTTAGACGTATGCGGTTGCCCATGAAATCCACAGAAATATCGTAACACTTTTATAAAATATAACGAAATCTCTGTGTGTTTTGTTTTTGGATTCTAAAAAAAAACTACGATATTTTACATTTGCACTATGAAATCACTAATACGGAATGAACACCACTAATATTTTAATTTTTTTAATTTCTTTAAACATATTTTTTTATGGGAAATTATCTTTAAATTGATTAACCGCTCACATATAAAATAAATGACACAACTGATACAAAATTATTTTACAAATGGCGCTTACATAATAATTTTAGAGTAAAAATAGTTTGATTGCATCTTAAACATAATATGATAAATGTATAGAAAGTTATCATGTTATGGCTATTAAATATCATGATATGGTTGTGAGTAATATAAAATGTTTTGAAAGTTATCATAATTTAGTTGTTAGAAAAATAATTATTTTTCGGTCAACAATATTCAAATTAATAATTGCGATAAACATTGATTTGTTTACAGCAACTATAATATTGTTGATATTAAAGAAAAATAACAATTATTTGTGTACGACAACAATATATTGTTACATTAAACATAGTGTTGTTGCCGTAACCATGCCCAACCATATTTTTTCTCTGCGTGTACAAAGCATTATTTACCGCAAAAAAAAAATAAACAGTTCGACGGACGAATTCAAAACTCAAATAAAAAAATATTTGCATACTGCAAAATTATTGCTTGGCGGTTATTGGGTGAAATTATGAACCCGTTTAGTTTAGGTAAGTTTCAATGGTCAGCCTTAACGAGGACGGCTCACTAGGGTCCTTAGCGCGATCTCTTTGAGATATCCTGAGCCAGTGACAAGAGCCAAGCCAGTATTCGCCAGATTATTCTCCAAACATCACTTCTGCCTCGAACTATTTCGATACCCTGCAGAAAAGAGAGATCGATCTTAGGCCTAAAATTAGACAGAGCTTCCAAGCATGGCGATTCTGGTCTCCCAAAATGCCTCATCCTAGTTACCCCGAGACTGGATCATTGGCAGAGAATGTGAAACACCGTTTCCTTTTCCATGTCATCATCATCAGCACAACTTCTGCAGTAGTCACCCAATCAATATCGCATGGGTCGCATCAATCAGTGACCCTTATAGTTCTTCGAAAAGAAATTATACGCCAACATTATTTTTTAGTTTGGTTTAGAGCTTTTTATGAATTTTGGCATCGATTTGTCGGTGCATATCACGTACAGCTTTAACCTAACTGTTAACTAAGATGTAAGCACACGACCAGTTGAATATTTCAGTTTTTAACATGGATTCGAACGAGCAGGACGTTTTGGCCGCTTTCGGTGTACTTGGTTCTGTTTATGCGACATGATACGCACTCTCGCTCGACTCAAATTGAACTGAGAACGGTACAGTTGAATCCCCAGTCAGTTAAAAATATTATATTTCTCAGTTAAACTGAACCGTTGGGGTGAACTGTCAGTAATTACCCACATACGTACAGTTTAAACTGAACAGTTGAGACTGACAGTTAAAACTGTACGTGAGTGGCCGGCTTAATGCACATGAAACGTGTTTTTTAGAGCATATTTCGGGTTTCCCTGTTCATAAGTGATAATTACGATACTTTAAATTTTTTTCTACTTTAAACTGCATCATGCTACGAGTATTTAAATATTTTTTACCTAAAAAACTTAACATCTTTAAGATTATCCACATACATTCATACAAACATAAATATGTAAAATGCAGTTTAATTTTTAAATTTAAACAAAATCAACTGTAAAACAGTCCTAATTACTTTCGTAATTATTTACATTAATATGCCCCCCTGCAAAATGTATTCGTATTAATATCTCCATATACGATTTGTATGTGGAGTTTCAAAAAATCGAAAAAATATAAAACAAAAAGCGACAAAAGAAATATTAAAGTTAAATGCGAGTGCACTACATTTTATACGATTCGTATGGCAGAAGCGATTTTCCCATCATTAAGGTTGGATGGACGCAATTGCAAATTAATCAAATTAAAGTTATTTTTTCGTTGACACCTTTATTTGCTCGTACGTTCGTTTGTTCGTTCATTTATTTATATTTTTATTTTTTGTAAAATGTACGTGCTGTATTAAATAAACTATAACGCGTAAAAAAGTTTTGTCAAAATACACTTAGAAAAATTAGTGAAATTAACTTGAATGGAATGGGAAAGATTTAAAGGATATATAAGCAGTAGGGTGGGTCAAAAAACAATGTTTTTCTCGTGTCAACTTCTAATAGCGTAAATATGTTGTATTTTTGTCTGCAGGGGTCTAGTAAATTATTACTAATTTTATTTTAGTGTAAGATCCCGTTTTTTGGTCCTCAATTTTGTTAAATTTTGAGTATAACAACTTAGCATTTTTGGCAGAAAAGCATAGTACTGTATTCTTACGTTTTTTAAGCTCGTGAAAATAGTGTCAGAAGCATCTATGACTCTATGCGATAAAAATAAATCAAGAGAAGGTTTAATATAGACAGTCGAAACTTGAATCAAGGCGAGAGCTGCCCGGATTTGACAGTAAACAAGATTTTGTGATCAAAATATGATTTTATTCTTTTATGTTGTATAAGAACCAAAGTTTTATTTTTTTTAAGTTTAATTGAAAATTTTTTTTTAGTTTTAAATAATAATAATTAATAGTAAATAAAATATTAACAGCCTGTTCATCGATTTCGAACGTTCGCTTAGAAAATAACATTTAAAACAATAACAAATTTTTAGATTTTGTTTTTTTTTTAATATTATTTTCTATGCGAACGTTCGAAATCGTTAAACAGGCAGTAAACTTTACAAAATGGCTTTTTTCAAAAATTCTTAATTCTTAGAAGCTCCGCCGCGGGCTCAGGATGTGACTTTTTTAAATTTTTTTTAGGAATTTTTAACGTGAGACAAAAAATAGTTATTAGAATATGATTCGAACTTTTATTTTTTTTTTATATATTAGGGGCCCACCCTAATAGTTAAGCACTGCTGCCAGATGTGGCGGTTTGTCTCTCGCAAAACGTGGCGATTTTAAAAATCTTTTGGCGATGGAAATTTGCGGTTGACGACATTGCGATTTTTTTTTTTGGCGAAATTTGATAACAAATTTTCAAGTGGCAGTGCTTCACCTTACAGCTACAATTAGAGTTGACAAAAAATCAACCAAAGATATAAGACTTTTTTTAATAGATTAGCGTTGGGAAAATATTGTGGTTCCGCTTTAATGACGGGAGAGCCATGTCTCTGCTATCGATAAACAACAGGGACGTATTACTTTTGGTGTATTATGTCACGGGATACTGTCTTATGGGTAGACATGCACTGCATCTGGCGGCCGGAAACTATAATTACTGCCGCAACTGCCATGACGAAAATGAGGGGGAGGACGTAGAACACCTTGTCTGTATCTAACCAGCACTGACGAGAAGACGACTGGCCTAAATGGAATCCCCCCACCTTTTACGAAATTTAGGATATCTCCGCTTTTAAAATTTTGTTAGAAGTTCGGGTTGATTCTACGATAGGGGCTCTGTTTAGGGGAACTCCTTGTTATCAAAATTGATATTTAGGTCTAAGTGTGTCACATTAGTACTGACTGGCATTACTACCTAACCTTGGAAGATAAACCCTTAATTCTGCGTACAATATCATACAATCCATTTGATCATTCGGCCTTGATTATATTTTCTTTCGCTTATTTCTTCTAGTATCACAGTTCAGTCGGCCTGTAAGCAATTACCCCATGCAGTCATTGCCTAATCAAAACGTCCATTCACATAGTTTGAAGTATTCAGTAAAACAAGAATTTATTAGAAGTTTCTTAAATAAACATAGTCGCAAAAAAATATTGGAAAACCGATCCTTGACGTCTCATATTCATAAAATATTTCTCTCTGTTTATTTGTGAATCAACTGAGTTTTAAATATAAACTTCATATTTTCGTTCAGTGTAAAAATATCTGTCCGTGTGAATCCATTTTCATGTACCAAGAGATGTAAATCTGATCGAATGAATTCATTTGCTACAGTTTTATTTTATTTAACTTTATTATTATTTATTTGCTTTTTTCATTTTTTTTTTTTTTTTTTTTGCAAAAACATTTTTCATAAACCAAATGCCTAAAGGGCTGTACTTCTTTTACAGTAGGCGAGCCAAGAACTTCAGGTAATCGTAAAAAGCGCAAATGTTGTATTCATGTAGTACAAATGAATGAACGGACAAATAAATGGATGGACGGATGGATGCACTGAATAAATAAATGGTTGTTCATTTGGACAAGCCATCACAAAGAATTAAGATGTCATCGAAATATGCACGAGTACATAAAAACTGAGGTAATTACTTGAATAATTCTTTATTTTATTTTAGCTTCTGTATCGGGAAAAAATATTTTTATTTTTTGGTCTTCTGGAAATATTAAAAAAAAAATGTTTAATAATAATGTGAATATAGAGCGGAAATAGCTGAAGGCCTTGTGACCAATGCTGTAATTACTTGGAGGTTACCCTCAAAAAATATTCTTATACGTGTAAGAGAAAATGTGTGTGTTTACGAATGAACGCCTCTTTATAAATATTTAACGACTTTAGTAAATATTTACATGGGGTACATCTCTGTTAATGGCTGTTGAAATTAATGGAAAAGTCACTTAAAGAAATTGTTGTGTTGTTTCCCTAAAGATGGCTATAAACAGCCCTTATACACATATCCCTACACTTGGCACTGTTGCGTTAAAGTTGAATCAAAACTTTTAAAAATTTGCCAAGATTACCTTGTATGATGATTTATTGCAATGTTCACTGACAATCAGCAACTATGGTGGGGGATTTCAAAATAAAGGAAAGCTTTCGCATGAAAATTATTGCGTATAAGAATTTAACTGCCTATTTCACGATGTCACTCGAACGCTTTCGTTCGCACAAATTGCATGTAAAACCAAAACAAATTTTGAGATTTGGTGTTTGTTTTACATGCAATTTGTGCGAACTAAAGCGTTCGAGTGACATCGTGAAATGGGCAGTAAAAAAAGAAATACGTAACAATGTATAGTTGATAAAGTTCGACCATTTAATACCCTACACCACATTATATACACACAGAAAAAATCAATGTAAAATCCTCAAAAACAAGGATGATTTTAGTTACTTCATATTAATTTAACATTATTTTCCAATAACTTGCGAACAAAATTAGCGGTGTTCTCCCTTTGTATTACGTGTATAACTCTGCTTTACTTAATGCCACGGTGGAATAAGCAGGTGGCATCGTTACTGCAACAAATACCTACAGCATTACGACAAATATGGAAATTATATCACCGTTTACGTCAAAAAATAATTTAAACAAAAATCAAAGCGTGAACGTGATGAAATAAATAAATGTTTACCCAATTTGTATTTAATTATGGACAAAATCTTATTTATTTTAATTTAAAATTATCAAAAACTTTATTAAAATACAATAATCCCAGCACAAAACGTGGACTTTTTGTAAACATAAACAAAACTTTGACATAAACCTAGACAAACAATGCAAGAGAAAAAAATCGTCATCTGGCGTAGTGCTGCCACCTGTTTATTTCACCATGCTTAATACGATTTTATACCACAAAGCTTGAGTGTCTTTTTCGTTAGAAGTGTAAATTAATGAAGTTGCTGAGTGAGGGAAAGAGGCAGATATAGTTTATTCAACTGTTTTATTCTGGGCTATTTAACAAACGTATTAACTACAGGTTTTTATTTGGGTTTTCAACCACAGCGTAGTAAATTTTAGTCTAATACATTTGAAGGGTATAGATGCAAAGGCTGCAAGTCCCCTTTTACAATGTGAGAGAGAGGCGAGAGAGGAAATAAGTAAAGTGTGTCACGCATACAGCGTCGCCCCCTTACCAATAAATTCATCTGTCTGCCTTCTGTCTGTCACATTGTAAAAACGGACCAAGCGTAACTTGTAATACCTTTTAGTTGTATTTAATGAATCCTTCCGATTAGTGAATATGACGTTACCAGATACACTTTTATCCCATAAAAAATTATGTTCAAACATGAAGAATTGATGCAAAAACGGCAATGTCCATTGGAGATTGTCAAATGCATGCTATTTTTGTTTTCTGTTTCTTTTTTGCAAAACAAAACTAAAAGAAATGAAAAAATAATACAAAATTTCTTTTTTATATGAAACAGTTAGTCTTATGGTTCATTTTATAACTTTGTCATTAAATTATGAAGCTGAATTGACACCAACAAATGGAAAAAGAATTTAAAAAAAAATGGAAAGGCCAATTGATGACCAGGCGGTGATATTACGACAGCTGACTATTTTTTTCTCGTTTTATTAGGAATGCATAGATACAAAATTATGTAAAATAAATGCAAACAACACTTTGCTAAAAATGTTTTAAATACGAGAAGAAAAATTTTTGTCTTGAATTCGCCATGTTGCTGTAGCTGCCTTACAGAACCTCAAATGCGTTTAAATTGGCTAACAGATATTCATCAAAGCAATCGGCGAAAATAATTTGTACCCACAAAGCGTTGCCGTTTTGGTTATTTTTTTGTACTTTTTTCCATTTTGGTTAAAAGCAGCAATGCCCATTTGATTAGACCGAACACAGCAAACACAGCAATCTCCAATTTTATTATTATAATTGCCAGCAAACCGCTATATCGATTTGGTTGAAACTTGCGCCATATCTTCTTCATATTCTTATTTACTGAATGGCATAACATACAATACATCAATATGAATATACTTTGAGCTAAAGGTTTTTACTATTTATTACGAAAACTACATATGTGGAGATTGCAGTCCTTGCATCTATACGCCTCTTTTTTTTGTTGGAGTGTTTCATGTTAATTTAGCATTCTCGTAAAGTTACATTCATATTGAACTAACGCTCCGAATCACGTTGAATGCAAGTTGTTAAAAGTTGAAACAACTTTAATTTCATGTAGAATCGAATTGGTTTGAGTTTGAAATAACAATGAGAAAAAGCTTCAGAGACAACATATGCCTTAATTTAAAAATCATTCTAAACACTTGCCCGTAGAACCAGAAAGAGAGAGAGAATATATAAAATTATTTATTATCCTATAACACATGTTTCACTTTTTTCACAATTAAAAGACAACAACAGAATGGCCCGATATGTTTTTCGTCATCATTCTACTTTGATGTACTATTTACCTTAAAATATTTAACAAAAATAATATGGGAATTTTTTATTTTAAACATGAAAATAAAAATTTTTTTTTTGTTTTTCTTTTTATAGTGTTGTTATTGTTTCTATACAAACAATTATAACAGGATTTTATGAATTCAGTTTTGAACAATGTTATTTTAACATTTTTTCATTTAAAATTAATATGAAACAATGATAATTTTAAATAAAGCCCATACTTTTGCAGAAATTCATCATGATATTGATATTTTTTCTCTGTGTGTAGAGACAACATTTCGAGAGTGAAGCATCGTGGACAAGGCACAACAAAATTTTGCTATGAGGTTAAGATTCAAATAAGAGTTCTTTATGCCAAATATTACCTAAAAATTAGGCACGCCAAGTGCAAATCCCGGGTTTATCGGTGTTTAATGAATCCCGGTACTTTAATATTTTAATCCTAGGATTTCTGGCATTCGTTCAATCCTTAATTTGTTTACTTAACTTTTTTTGTTTTCCCTTTTTTTATAAAAACAAATGCATCATGACTCTCTCCCACGGGAAGATGGAAAACACAATATTGCAATATTTATATATCTATTTACAAAAACAATAAAAAATTGATTTCAATTAAAAAATGTGCGATATTAATTAAAAAAAATAATTAAATTTGCACCAGTAAACAAATTAACGGCATCAATTAAACTTGATTAAACAATTAATTCACTTGATTATAGTTATACATATAATTTAAATGCACGAGACATTTAAAGAATTCGGAGACATCTTTTCATTTTAGTTACACTGGTCGCCAAAAAAAAAAACAAACAAGTTACGAGCAGGGACTCTGTTATGTGGTTTTGAATTGATACGTCTAGTTTTTTTTTATCGGCGAGAATAATTTTTCACCAGAAATATACAGGTCGGTTCTGCATCTAAATTTCATCAGAACTTGAGAACGATTTGTCCGATTTTTATCAAAACACCTACAAATTACCTGCGAAAGTATCTACTCCTTAAAATTTTATTTATTGACCCCACGATAATAAATTCTTTAATCAACGAAAAATTTTAAACAAATTTTTGCTGTAAACTGCTAAAAAAAATAATAATTTTGAAATTTCAACTTTTCTTAAACTGTAAGATATAAACTGGTCTAAATATCTTTTTATATAACATTTTAAATCAGAGCAACGCATAGAAATAAAATCGTTTGCAATTTGCTTACATCAGAGTTCTTGCGGGCCGCCTTAATTTGATAAAATGTTACCATTTATTTTAATTTTGTTAAAAATGAGTAACTACAATTTAGTTGAAAAAACAGGCAAGCTGGGCACCTGGCGTTTAAACCTAATTCGGGTATGCTGAATCCAGTGGTGCTAGCCGTTTTTTAGGTTAGCTCTGTTTTTCGAGATATACCGTTATTTCGAAAATGGAGGAGGTTGCACAGCATATGTTCGCGTAACTCAAAAACGCTTTAGCTTATTCAAAAAACTAAAAATTCCCCTTAAACGTTCGAATTTCGAAAAAGTACCAAATTTATATATGTATTTTTTTGATAAGTTACGAATGTGATATAATTATTATTTCCATGTTTATTGGTTTAAAAGATAGATGGGTGACAAAATATGTTTTAAAATACAGGTTTTCCCGTACCAGACACCTGTACGCTAATTTTTTTAATTGAACAACAATAGTATTAAATTTTCTTTGTCTTTATTTTAGTTTATGAGATATAAGATTAGCGAATTTACCCTTTTTACCACCTAAACATTAGAATTTTCAAAAACCCCGTCTTAGTGGATTGACTTGGCGAGAGACCAACTTCAACTATTTAGGTTCAGGCTGGGCGATAGTGAATCAGTTTCTTTTTATGTAATTATGTTAAGGGTTCCAAAATTTAGTTTTATTTCAATTTTGCTGCCATTTTTTTTCTAGCTGGAATTTTTATTTTAAGATTCTAAATATATTCCGGTATATATATGGTAGGTCCACGAATAAAACATTTTTTGAAAATGGCAATTATTTTCAAGAAGTTATTAGGAAATTTAACACAAAATACGGTAGAAAAATTGCTCCAACACATCAAGCTATGTTTGAGAAATATAAAAAAACTGGATCCGTTCATGATAACAGAAGCTGAATTCCATCAAAGAAGTGGTCGTTCAACCGTAGCGGCTGTAAGCAGAAGAGTTGAAGAAGATCCAAAAACTTCCTTTCGTCATCGTTCGTAGCTGTTAAACATCAAACGATACCACATTATTTAACATTTTAATATGTGGGTTCAACAGGATTGTGCAACTTGTCACACAGCACAAGAAATAATGGATAATTTTAAAGAAAAGTTCGAAAATCGCATTTTTTCATAGAGAAGGACTAGACAATTTTTTGTGGCGTTTTCTTGAAATCGATAGTGAATAGCAATAATCCCACAAGAGTTCAAGAGCTTAAAAACAACATTATCAAGCAGATATTTAGGCTGATTTCACACGTTTCATCTTTTGATGCTCAACTCTTATGTTTTTAGGTGAGGGAAGAAAGAAGAAAGGGGGTTGGTAAGGAGATGCCTGTACTCGGTCAGTACGATTTGTGTTTGTATTCGTTGGTATATGCACAACATTGGCTGCATGCAATTGTTTTCTTTTCTTTTTCTCTTTGATTCGCTATTAATAAAATGTTTGTTGTTTTGAACCGAAAAAAGTTGAAAACGATTGCTGCGTGTATTGGCATCTTTAAAAGGGAATTGCAAAGAAGTTGAGCATCAAAAGATGAAACGACTTACTACTAACTTTGACAACAGTTTATTAAAAAATGAGATTGAGAGTTTTGGAAAAAAATTGGAAACCTCCCAAGCCAGACCGACATAATTTTTCATTTCTAACCGGAACCTATTTGTCAATAAACAAATATAAAAATATTTTTAATATCTCGAAAAAAAAATTTTTTATTAAAATTAAAATGATACTTCAATTTTATAATTTATAATTTTTTTTAAATGTTAAAAGCATATTTTCAAGTTTCTGCTGCATATTTTTGCAGCCCATAAAACACTTTTTATAAAAAATAAACACTCTAATAAAACAGCTAAGGAAATAACGTTCACATTTCGAAACGGTTAAATATAAAAAAATCAATATGATCTTTTATAATTCTTATTGTCTTTGCTCCACTCGAAACAACAGTTTACACAAACAAATCTTTTTTAACAGAAATTTGATGCGACGGATGTTGTCTGGAAGTATGAAAAAGTTTTTTTGGAGGGGTAAATCAAATTAGACTGAGTGTTTTTTTTTTTTTTTTGCTTTTGCAGGATGTTTAGGGATGAGTTTGATAACAATTTTAGCCACAAGTATGTGATGGAAATTTTAGCAAAGTGTTATGAAAATAAATGTCTTCTATTACGGATATTTTGAGGCTTCATTGAGCTTGACGTGTTTTATTAAATGGTTTTCCATGATTACGTTTACGTGTCAACGATAAAAATGTGAAATTGATGCTGTAATAGTTTTCAAAGGAAGCAAAATCCAGCTCATTATTTATGATCTATGAGGAATTTTAGTTAAAAAAAAATGTATCCCATATTAAACAACTATTTGACGAAGAAAAGAAAAACATTTAGTAAATGCTTTAACATAAATAATGTTTAAGACAACGCTATAGATTTTAAAAATTATTACAAGGCGGAGCAAAAGTTTTTTTTAAATGAAAAACTTTGGTTCTTATTTTTTTATTTAATACATTAGAATTCATTACACCAAGGTTAGCAAATTATATCGGCCAAGGGCCCGCTGCTATAACTCTTCCTCTTACCAGAACTTCGGCGAATATTCTCCTTTAGGGCTTCAAGAGTCTAACGCTTGTTGACGTAAAGCCGCGACTTAAAAAAAGCCCCATAAAATAAGTCTGGAATCGTTAAATTGAGGTGATCTGGTCGGCAAGTGCAAATCAACAATCAACGACAGCAGCGAACAGCAGCAATATTTTCTGCAGTGCGAGTTGTACGAGCTTGCACTGGTGTTTTCACATCTCCTACAGACAAATTGTAGCGGCGTCAAATCACAAGAAAGAGGCGGCCAATTGACATCGCTAGAAAGCAGGGTTGTTAGGCTTTAATTGTTTTTAATTGTTTTTACTGAATATGGTGTTGAATTTTTGACAGTAAAATTTTACAAAATAACTGCATATTTATTTGATTTAACGGAATATGGTGTTGAATTTTTGACAGTAAAAATTAAATGAACTTTTTGTTAAAAATAAATGAAAAATAGGTAGACCGGTTTTTAATAGAACTTTCATTTATTTTATATTACAATTTCAGTTAATTTTACGTACAGAATATTGTGAGTGTACCATTGGACTCGGCGTACCCGAATTATGTTAAAACGCCAAGTGCCCAGCATTGATTTACGTAATTGATCTAATCGACAACCCATCCACAGATGCTAATTTTTAAAGAACAGAAAAACTAAACTTCAAGGTATAAAAAACTGTTTCCTGAAAGTATGAGTAATTTTTTTTTCCCGGGATCCCGCAAAAAAAATCCCGGGAAAGTGGGAAATGTAATAATTGAAATTGGAAAAAACTTTGCTTCATTTGACAGCCTATTTACTCCCTAACCTAAACTTTGATCACCCCTTATAATGAAATTCTTTTGAAAAGTTTCATTTAAATCTGTTAAGTAGTATATCGCAAAAAAAAAATCACAAACAAACAATGCTGTTTTTTAGTGTGTTAAATAAAAATCATTATGTAACATCAAAATTTCTCTAAGTCAAATAATTGTGGACAAGCGCAAAGTATGCGACATTTTACTTTATAAATAATGAATTGTGCTTCAATCTTATTTTATGCGAACTGCCAAAGAAGTCATAAAATAAGAAGTTTTTTTTCATTTACAATTCCCATAAATCAAGAAATGCCGAATAAAACTTTGTTGTATAAAAATTTCAATTTCGCGGTCAAATGCATTTGCAAATTATAAAAAAGAAATAAAATTGGCATAGTTGTACAAAATGTTTGGTACAAAACAATTTATATAACGAGCTTAACATAAAAATGCCTTTAGAATATGTATGTACATACATATGAGGGGGCAATTTATTTATGTCTCTCCAAAACTATCCAACAGATCTTAATAAAATTTAAAATATGTATAGATCCATATTTATATAGACACATAAGCTATGTATTTTTTAAAAAAATATGACTAAAAGGGAGATGGGGGGAAATTTCTGCCTCCCCGAAACAATTTAATAGATTTTAATGAAATTTAAAAAATATAAAGATCTTTATTTATTTGGACACAGTAGCTAGCCAGCGGGAAAATGTAATCAATAGGAATCGAGAATGTAATACATATCTTGTATAATATATCATTCCAGAAGTCATTATATTTAACACGGAACATGTCCTAGGATTGTAATAAATTATTTTAATGCATCCTGCGAATGAACTAAATAATGCATCCTCTATGATCAAAATTTGTAAACGACATAAAGGCAGCAAAAATAACGAATTTTTATTAAGACAATATATAAAAAGACGAATAATAGTCACGAACAAAAACAATACATTCCTTGTTCTGCAAATGTGGGAATATACGTGGTAATCAATGCCAATTTATTTTGTCTGATGAAATTACCTTCTCGATTCCAATGAATGCATTATTATTCGTTCGGAAATAATACATTATTTTTTAAGTTATTTATGCAATCAGTTCCTTATCTTCCCGCTGGGTATGTATTTTTTCAAACTATGACCACGAGGGGCAAATTACATGTAAGTTTATGATCATCTATGGGATAATGCAAAATGAAAATGCAAAAAGAGCGAACGATGTGAATACATACACAAAAAACAATGAGCAAACCCTGCAAGCAATTTCCATCACCGAATCATCGCCTGTAAGTTGTCTAACATCGCTGCGATGCATCGCGTGGAAGTTAAATGCGATCCTCTGGCGAATCGCGAAAACGTTCGCATATGTCAACCACGCGATTCGTGTACCGCGATTCCCTTGAAACCAAATATTTATTTTCCCGTTACCTTAACAAAACAACAAGACAAAAAAATTGTTATCGAAAGTTATAAAAAACACTGATGATTGCCGCTACTTGTGTGCGCTCGCATATTCATCGCCTAGTTATAAGGCGTAGGCGATGGTTAGCGATTCGTATTCCCTGAGAAGGATCGCGTAATCATCGCCAACTAGCAATCGCCAAAAAATTTCAAAAATGTTTGTAGGGAAAGAGCATAAAACCAACAAACGCCCTGCAAATAATAGGACCAGTCCAAACACGCGTGTAAAGAGTAGCCCACAAGGGACTAGGACTAGTCGAAAAGTAACCCAAACGTATAGAAAAAACATGGTAGTGAGACGACATTTCTTCGTTTTTTAACGACATGTTTTCGATTTTAAACGAAGTTAAAACTAATCCTCTTGTGTATACAATGGAGTAGTTTTAAAACTACTCCTTTGTAGTCCAAAAATGAGTTATATGGTCCTGCTCTAGGACATCGTAATGTTAAAAATACCATGTTTTTTCCATACGTTTGGGTTAATTTAGGACCAGTCCTAGTCGCTTGTGGACTACTCTTTACTCGCGTATTTGGACTGGTCCTATTATTTGCAGGGCAGCAATTGTAACACACATGCACAATACCATGTGACCTGAAAAGTTGACAAGGCAGATGTAAAAAACATGTTGTGTACATCCCTGCAAATAATAGGACTAGTCCAAACACGCGTGTAAAATGTAGCCCACAAGGGACTAGGACTAGTCCAAAAGTAACCTAAACGTATGGAAAAACATGGTCTATTTAACATTACGATGTCCTACAGCAGGACCATATAACCCAGCTTTGGACTACAAAGGAGTAGTTTTAAAACTCCATTGTATAGTGACACTAGACAAAACCCTGCAAATATTATTGGACCACCTGATCCATTTTGATTAAATGGACTACTCCATGGACTGGTCCGATGTAATGCAAGCATGGGCCATGTCATTGTTAAAAAGTGTTTGTAGTGAGACGACATGTCTTCGTTTTTTAACGACGTGTTTTCGATTTTAAACGAAGTTGAAACTAATCCTCTTGTATATACAATGGAGTAGTTTTAAAACTACTTCTTTGTAGTCCAAAGCTGGGTTATGTGGTCCTGCTCTAGGACATCGTTATGTTAAATAGACCATGTTTTTCCATACGTTTGGGTTACTTTTGGACTAGTCCTAGTCTCTTGTGCGCTACACTTTACACGCGTGTTTGGAATAGTCCTACTATTTGCAGGGTGTTTTCTCAATAATATTGAAAGAGTACTTAAATGATATTTTTGTCATTTTCTAGTCAGCATATTATTGGCTTGACCTACCGACCATTTAAAAAAAATGATTTAGGTCAAGTTTGACTCGTCTAGTCTTGAGTTTTTAGGAGAGAGGGGAAAAGAAATGACATTCTCTTTTCCTTTTTAATAAATTTCATGTTGTAAAATGACTTCCTTTAGTAAAAAATTTTATAAAAATTAAATTTGATGAACTCAAGCCTAAAGGTACGTTCAGACTGATGAAATATTTGATAGCAAACATTAAATATTTCATTAACGTAGTCTGAACACAAAATATTTTTGAGTGTCAAATAAAATAACAGCTGATTTTGAGCAAATAAAAGTATTTGCCGGCAAACAAATATTTGTCCAATGTGAACATAGTGTGAACACAAAAAATCATATATTTTAGTAATTTTTGAGCAAACATTTATTTGATATTAGTGCTGGTTCATACACGTCAAGTCTTGAGCTTTTAGGGAAGAAGGGAAAAGAGCATGCTATTTCTTTTCCCCTCTCTTCTAAAAATTCGAGACTTGATGAGTCAAACTTGACGTGTGTGAACCGGCACTTACAAAAAAATTGTAAGAGCAAACAACGACAAATAATTTTAGCCATGTACCCGATAGAAGCAATTTCCTCTGTAAGTTTTCGGGGTTTTTACAGTTTTAAAGATTTTTAATAATTATTAGACTTTACTATCATGCCGCTATTAGCCAATTTTTGCGAATTTTTGGTAATTTAGCCATTTTCACCGAATTTTTGCCATTCCTTATACTTTTAGGGACTTTTAATCAATTTTATGGCTTGTATGAAATATTAAAATTGTTCGCGAATTTTCGCTATTTTTGCAACTTTTTTTTTTTTTTTGGTTTTTCCCGACATTTTGTTTTTAACCGAATTATATATTTTAAGGGTTTCCAATTTTTGCAAATTTTAGCCATGTTTCCGTTAACCATTGTCTTCCAGTTTTGTTTTTCTTTTACATGCTCCTGTTCTAACAGTATAATAGATGCTGCTCCACAGAATAAAACAAATAATTAGGCTTCTGCGCGAATTTTTACTATTTGTGAAATATATTTTCATTTTTGAACACTTTCATTAAATAATTATTTGATGCAAATATTTGTTTTAGTCTGAACGCATGGCAAACATGAAATAATTTATTTTATTTGACACTATTTGCCAACTGTTTCAACAAACAAAAATTGTCAAATATTTGAGCTTAGTTTTTTTTTCCATCAACCGTGACATACATTTGACTGATATAGACGTTGTTTATAAAAAAGAAAAATTACTTCGGATTGTGAATTAGATACATATGTATATGCAACAACTTTAAACTTTGCACTTTAAACTATTTGTCCAATCTCGGTAAAAAAGTGAACGAAATTTTTCGGAAACATGGTAATAAGTAAATAAAATAAGAAATATACTTGTTGCCGACTTTCTAAACGCATTGAGTGCGTCTTAGGGCCATTATTACAACTTGCCAATAGTTAAAAGTCGGATTTTGTTAGACCGATAAATAGCTTTGCATTATTACAACTTCCATCTTTTATTGCAGTTATTTTCAATAATAATAATATTTAATAGATGAAAACATAATAAATGAAGGTTTTATAATGCAAAGCTATTTATCGGTCCGACAAAATCCGACTTTTAACTATTGGCAAGTTGTAATAATGGCCCTTAATGTTATTTCCTAAGCTGTTAAAAAATGTTAATATATTTATTTAAAATATATGTATATACAGTAGTTTCGACTTAACTGCCTTTTGTTTACGTGCACTTTTGACTTAACTGCACAAAATTGATAATTTTTGGAATTATTCTTTCTAATTCCATACAAATTCCTTTTTTAAGCGCACTTTCTATACCTGCACATTTAAGAAAAATGCACAAAATTTTTGGCATTTTTAAATTATTTTCATACAAAAAATCAAAGTTAGCTGCACTTTAACTTAACTGCCCAAAATAAATATTTTCTGGAATTATTCTTCAAAATCCTTGTTTACGTGCATTTTTTATACCTGCACATTTTTCATATTTTTGGGCAGCTTTAAAATATTCTCATACAAAACATCGAAGTTAGCTGCACACATAAAACTATATGGTGGCCACCTTTTCACATAAATATCCAATTTAAACTGTTTATAAAAATATAAATCGCAATTATTTTGTTTTTTTTTATGTTTTAAGTTCTTTGTGAATTCTCATTGTTTTTGTTAATGTTTCTTTTATATTAAATAAACATACATTCATGTATAAAATTATCTGTTATTTCCCAGCTTGCAAAGGCTGTTTGTTAGACGATTATGTTTAATATACAACTTCTTAAAGAATCTTCTGGTGATTATCTGACGAGTAACAAAAACATCTAAATCTTTTTTTAATTTATTTATTTTTTTGTTTATTTTTTGACACGCTCGTCTTTAAATCTTGAAATGAACCTTTTGGGACTCTCTGTAAGAGTCGTATAACAATTACTGAGCTGCCTAAATAAGACAGTTTTTGAAGTATGAAAATGCTATTGCCAATACAATTTTAATAAAACAAACCGGTCTAAGGATCTGCAAAAAAGGATATTCCGACAGGATGGTGTTGATTTCGCGACCTTAAGGTTTGTTTTATGGAAATTGTATGAAAATTAGAAGTTTTGGCATGAAAAATACGTCTGATGCCCTTATTTAGGTAGCTTAGTCATACGGCTGAGTATTTCACGAATTGTAAAATAATACCTACATGAGTCTTATACGACTCTTAGAATGCTTTTTGAAAGACTCGTTAGATAATCTCAACATACATCATAAACGATTCCCTTTACGATTAATATAAGCGTTTTTCGCTGCGTTATGGAAGAATCTCTCATACGAATCAGCACGTGTAACAGTTTCTCCCGTGCAAGGAATCGTCTACAATTAAAAAATGAGCTCGTCGACGATCAAAAAGACTCTTTGTGAGGTTCTCAGTAAGCTCCTGGGTTGAAATAAAATTTTAATAAAATATAAATTTATGTATTAAAAAAATAATTTTTTTATTCTATTTTTAAATCAAACACTTTACTTTAGCTGCACTTTTGTGCAGGTAACCACAATTGTGTACCTGCACATTAAGGCAGGTAAATGCATTTAAGATAACTGCATTTTTGATTTACCTGCACAAAAAATCGTGCAAAGGAGATTGTGCAGCTAAGTCAAAACTACTGTACTTATATTATATATATAAAATTGTTACGTTACTGACTGACTCACTGATTCATCATCGCACAGCCTAAACGCCTGTAGCTAATAACTTGAAATTTGGACCAGAGATTGGTCACTCTCCAAATCGATCCACTAAGACGGGATTTTTGGAAATTCAAATGTTTAGGGGGTAAAAACGGGAAAATACGGTAACCTTATATCTCCAAAACTAAAAGAGATACAAAAAAAATGTAATACTTATCGTTGTTCTTAAGAAAAATAAGCGGACAGTTGTCTGGTACTTTTTTGAAATTTGGCCCTTTTAGGGAGTAAACGGGTAAAACCTGAATTTTGGTACATTTTTGACACCCCATCTATCTTTTGAACCAATAAACATAGAAGCAAAGTTTATACCACATTCGAAACTTATCAAAAAAATACGAATACGAATTTGGTACTTTTTCGAAATTCGAATTTTTTTTACAAAACATTTTCCTCCATTCTTTGACATATTCGTACTAAATTATGGGCTCCCACTACAATACTGAAATTTTTGATACTTTAATGGGGGGAAAAATAGTAACAAAAAAGGAAATACGGGAAATTTGATATTTTTGTTTAGCTTTTTGGTTTCACAGCTGGTAAAACCTAGAACATAAAATGCAACATATAATGCCCTGAGTGGATAAGAATCTATGACGGAACTTTTTGGTACTTTTTTGTTCTTTAACTGGTACTTATTGAATTTCCGTTAGTATTGGACCTAGAAACATAAAATTCAAGATGCAATGTACTGAGTGGATAAGAATCTATAAGGGGAAGTTTTTGGTACTTTTTTGTTCATTAACTGGTACTTTTTAAATATCCGATAGTATTGGACCTATAAACATAAAATCAACTTTGCAATGTCCTGAGTGGATGAAAATCTATGAGGGAAATTTTTGGTACTTTTTTATTCATTAACTGGTACTTTTTGAAGTTCGGTTAGTATTATCTTGAATCTAGAGCATAATGATACGAAAAATGTACAGATAAAAGCGTAAGGTAATAATAATTCAAGTTCCCCTTTCAACCTTTAATTAATTTTTGGAGTATTTAGGCATTTCTTTTACTTACTTTGTAAACAAGTTCCCTTACGCTTTTTTAAAGAAAAGTTTTTTTCATTAATTTAAAACAAATTTACTTTGTATTATTTACATGGAGCGGGATCCCGGGAAATTTAAAAAAATTTCCCGTTTTCCCGGGAATCGAAAAACTCCGGGAATAAACTATAAGCAAGTGTTAAAAACAACCCTATAATGAAAGTTCATAAAAATATTCTATTTTATCTACTTCATTCTTTAACTCCGGGTCTCCACGTAGCAAAATTTATTGCGGCAAACGTCAAATTTGATTGTTCCATTAAATTTGCGACGTATAGACCGCATATTGCCATGAGTTGTAATCCATTGCGCAATGATTGCTCTTCTCATTGCTTGTGCAATTGTTGCTTAGCAATCTGCTGTAAAATGAGTTGTCATTTATCTGACATTTCATTTCTCTGTACGTTTGTTTATGGTAAAGCAATTTCACATGTTCTCCAGCAATTATTGCGCCATTGTTATGCCGACGTTTTTGCTTGTGCTTAGAGCCAGTTTACATGGAGGGTCATGTCGCTGCGACACTGCCTGCGTTCTCTTTTGGTGTCCCTTCTTAAATCTGCTTGCGTTTACATGAAGGGATTTTGTTGCAGCAACAAAGCGACTTTTTGACGTTCAATTGACTAATTCTTCATACATGACATGACAAGAATACAAGAGAACGAAAGATGTAAAAAAGAAATGTCAAAATTGCCGCATCAATTCGCATTACGTGCGACACTTATTACCACGTACTCTCCACCACAGCCCTCACCATAAAACTCGTGTCGCATGGGGCATGTCGCAGGGGCATGTCCCTTCATGTAAACAGGCTCTTAGCAAAAAAAAAAAAAATTGATACGTGGAGACTCAGCGAAATGTCTATTCTTTTTGCAACAACAACACTTAAAACCACGAAAAACTATTGTCGATTACAATCTCACTTCATTTCGATTTCTAGAGCAAACCCGATAAATTAATACAAATCTTTGTCGTTTTTTCTTTTGTAAAATGAATTATTAAATTGTGTGAAAAAAATTAACAAAAATATAAGCTAAATTACTCACTAAACATGAGTGTTTTTTTTTTAATTCCAATGGACATTTGGTTTGTTTATTCGACTTAAAACTTAAAAAAAAATTATACACCATAAATAAGCAATTGCATGTTTTTCCCTGTGTGACCTTTGAAGGCAGAAACAATATATTTATCCGTTTTAGAGATTTTTTATGAATTTTGGCATCGATTTGTTAGTGAATATTTTTGCATAGTTTACCTATTTCATCATTTTTTTTTTTTGCATAATTTAGTAAAAAGAGCTTTATGGCAGCATTTTTTTAAGTTTTTAGCGCATATTTTTCCTATTTGAGGCATATTTTAATACATTTTAATTTTTATTAACATTTTTTTTTTTGCGAAATTTTGGTTTTAAAAATAAAAATTACATCTGTGTACAAATAAAAAGCAGTATAAAGTAATGGTTGGCTTTTTCTTTTGACTCTTTAAATCACAGGAAAATTCAATACATTTTTATTAAAAGAACACAATTATAATATTTTTCTCATATTAAATAGTATTTAATATTTGTTTTGCTTTGGCATATTTTCGTACATTTTGCTATTTTAATAGCAGTGCTACCAACTTTAAATCAAATTTCCCATTTGTTTATAAATATAACTCTTTCATTGTTTCGAACGAGTAACACGGTACGGTTTCACTTAGTCCCAATTTACACTATGGCCGAAAAGGTAGAGTGTGTAGTACATGACTATCTGTACAGGGGGGTTATTCACCCTTATCATGGTTGGCGTATTTAAAATACGCCTACGACTGTTTGGTAATAGATTAAAGAAAAAAAGTTCACCTTCTCTTTAATCTATTACGAAACAGTCGCAGGCGTATTTTAAATACGCCAACCACGATAAGGGTGATTATGTAATTCGATTCGAAACGAAAATACTTTTGAAAGAAATTTCCGTATCGAAAATGAAATGGTATTTTCTAATCCGTTCGAAAGCCCCACAGATTTGTATTTGTTAAAAAAAGGGAAAAACAAAGTGCTGCCAAATTTATAGCCGATAAATTTGACAGTACCTGTCAATATTGACAAAAATTTTTTGAAAAACAAGCGTTAATTAAAAAACGTTAAATTTTCCGCAAAATGTAAATATAAGTGAAAACTTCCAAACAAAATAAAATAACAAATAACACTACGTGACAATTTTTTGACCAAATCAATTTTACACCTAATCTTTATGTAAAATTTTCCGCTGAATCCGAATATGAAGTCAGAATTGTCAAAAGTAGAACAGTTTTTGAGATATTCCAAAATAACCGTTATTTGTGTTTTTAAAAAAGATGCTGTGACTGAAATGCAAATATCCAACGAATAAAATTTTAGCATATTTCAATACCAACATTTTGTGCCCAATAGGATCCAGATCGGTGCAAAAATGATAAAGTTACAGAAGATTAATTGAATTAACCCACAACAAATAAATATACAAAGCTAAATTTTTAGTAACAATAAATATTAAAAATTGCTTGAAACTTTTGAATTTCTATGTGGGTTAATTTACTAAATCTTCTGTAGCTTTGTCATTTTTGTACCAATCTATGTCTTGTTGGGCGCAAAATGTTCATATCGACAGTCATTGCACCTTTGATGAAATTAGCTTCAACATTAAAATGTTTGGTACAAGGTGGATACCAACATCAGATTGACCAAGATCGTCTTGTAGGACTTTCACACTCATCAATTTCCATATGCTTATCTGAGGTATGCGAAATAATCGAACAAAATATTTGTCCGAAGCATATTATCTTTGAAATGACTGAAGAAAAAAAGATGGAGGCGAATACCTGGAGTAATTGGCCAATTAACGATGAGCATTTATACTTCAACCGAAAACAGACATTTAACTCTTCTCATACCTAGTAACATAGCACATTTGTAAAAATAGTTAATACAAAATCGATTAAATGAAAACTCACTTTTTCAATTCACGATACGGTGGACCAACCGCATCTTAATCCTTTGATAGTCTTTGCCACAAATCCTTCGACTTGCATTTAGCATTTGCAACATTGAGGTGCCCCTTTGCTCAATATGCATGTGCAATTATAAAATCAACCATCACCATATTCTGTCTTGGTTTTGTAAACATTGCTTTGTTTAAGCTTTCCCTAAACACAACCCAAATTTAAAAAAATTACTATGTATAAAAATTTTCAGACTAAAAACAAGGAGTTGTGACAGCAAACACAGTATACATTGTGATTTCAAGTCACTCACAGTTCTGAATATAAAGGAAATCGTATGTTTTAAATTATATTTTACACTTTTTGTAAAAAGTTTTATTTAATTACTTACATTTTTAAATTTTTTATTGTTTTCGCAAGCACAGCACCTTTCGAATAATTTACGGAAAATTTAAATGAACTGACATTTGCTTTCGTATTATATAGTTGCAATTGTAAAAGGGTAATTTATAATTTACGAAAAGGGGTAAAAAAAATCCCACAAAAAGAAAATATTTCCGAACGTTCGAAAATAAATTTTCGAAAAACGTACTACATAATACAATTTGTACGAATTCGTAAATCTTTTCTTTCGAATCGTATTACATAATAACCCCACAGGACATTTTTTCACATCTCTTTCTTACTTTTCGTAGTTTACATACAAGTATTAATTTCTGTCTGACTTCTAATGTTTCATATGTAAACGCTTCAGGTAAGATTAAAAGAGAATTCAAGAAATGTCCGGCAAGAAATGTCCCTAGTGTAAATTGGGACTAAAGATTATATTGAGCCCTAACCGCGAAAATAATGTAAGCGACATCATTTTCAATTTTCGTTTTTTTTTAATAAATGACTTTATTGGCAACACTTGCATCGTCTTCTAAAATATCATGGTCACATAAAGTACCGTTACGATTTTATAGCTGGAACAATTTTATCGTAAGAGCAAATTTCATGCAAAATTTATATGGAATAAAATAAAAAAAACTGTTCTGTATAATTTGATTTTTGGCGCTAACGTTATTTTCGCGGTTAGGGCTCGATGTTTTCAACACTAACCTAACTAGCAGTTTGCATAATATGCAACGTTGTCAATTGTCAAACAAATTGTCAATTGCAAAAACAATAAATTATAAGCAATTTATTACATTTTACCAATGTATCATTTTAGTTTTTGCTTCTCCCGTAAAATATTCAAAATATTAGATTGGGTCTTTTGCGTTTAAGGATACGATATATAATTGCTTTTATTTCAATACAGTATGCTTATTTAATAGAGATTCAATTTTAATGCAATATTTAATATATATTATGAAACTGTAAATTTAAGAATTACATACTTGCAAATTTGTGGGTCGATTACGGATGGCAATACAACTTCTGTTGCGTTGTCAGAAAGTCATCGCCCAGATTTGAAATTTGGTTACTGCAATTCTTAAAAATTCTGCTTTAAAATTGCATGTCTAGATTATGAAATAATAGTTTTGCAATTTTTGTATTTTTACCTTGCCTTTCCTTTTTACCCTTTTATATTTTACATATTACAAATACATCTACAGCTAAAACTTTAAGTAAAAAAGTGTGAGAATAACAATAATACCGATTAAGTAAAGAGTTTCTTCAACAAAAATTGCAAGTCTGGACGATTACAAAGCAAGGCAACTGACATTTAAACAAGTATTAGGTACGGCAACATTGTTAAGTTGCCAAAAATTTATCGATAATGCTTTTTTGACTCTTTGGCGCAATTAAAAATAAATATACAATAAAAAAAAAACGACCAAAAAAGTAATTAAAAGTAAATAATAAGTTAAATAAAATAAAATTTAAAAATATGAATAGTGGAAACGTGGCATATATTAGACACCATATAAGAGCATATACTGTTTGTTGTTGCCGCTCGTTATTATTTTGGAGCTGTCTCTTTTCCCAAAGCTAAGTTTGCCTAAAAGACGCGTGCTTTAGTATTTACTGCCTGCTCCATCTGGAAAAGCTTGGCTGCAGCCTGTTCTATCCCGGCCAAACTTTTTCCTCTGATTAATTTCTATTTAATGGATTAAAAGTTCAAACTGTTTCCGAGTTGTTATGCTTACCATACCTAAACATAAAAAACGCAAACGTTTTATAAAAATATTATTACTTATTAGATTTTCCGGCTTCTTAAGTTTAAAAAATATTAGCAGCAACTTCAAGTTTATGGTTGCTTATATCTTAGCAAAAATATTATTATTTTTATACATGTTAGCAATATGGCAACTGAAATAACAAGCTATTAGTTGACAGTTGTCATACGTAATATAAATTTGGCAACTAGCAACGCAGCTGTGTTGTCATCCGTAATTGGCCCATTTGTTTATATGTTATTGTTTATAGTATATATGTATGCATATATGTATATGATTGTACAGTATGAAATTTTATTATTGATTACCCTCCACAGCAATGTCCATTATGCTCTGCACATAATAGGGACCTTCATTGATATAAGTGGACAATTGTATGTTTGTTTGAACATCAAAATCATTGCTGTCTGCCAACAACTTTATGACACTGAATTTGGCATATTTAGCTTCTTTATCAAATTCCACTTTACGATCTAGTAAAAACTCCAAAAAACCAGCTGTATTTTTCAAAGCCCTAATGCCCCAAGGATACAAACAAAGAGAACCTATTAAATTCAATGTAGAAATTTTGATATCAGGAAAGGGATTGCGACAGAAGTCCATCAAGAATTGCATATTATTCGTGTTATCATTCAAATAATTAAACCAACGTTGCAAAATCAAACTACAAGAAATAAAAAAATTTCAGTCTTTGATAATTACATAAAAAAAAATAAAATTACCTTATTTCATTTGTAACTATAGATTCAAATGTGAAAATATGTTCTAAACTGCTAAATGCTCGATTTTTTAAATCAGTTGGCAAATTACGCAAATAGGAGGAATAGTTTTCAAAAACATCTTTTAACGCATTACCATAATTTCGTTCCAGCAGGAGAACTCCTTGTTGACTTTGTGTTAAATTTGCTAATAATGCAAAGTATTATGTATAAAAAATAAATAAACATTAGAGTTAAGTCAGAATTTTAGTTCTTACCCAAAGTATCAAATGCTGCTGGTAAAATAGATGTTTCTCCAGTATTTAAACATTCAAATAGACATCTTAGCATATGTGGGTAGCCACTGATAATTTTTTGCGGCTGAACACCAGAAATTTTACCAAAGAATTTCATTATACCTGGTATTAAAAGACGATCAACCGGATTTATTTCCGTTTCTTCAACACGTTTGCTTAAAACATCAAAAACTTGTCGCTTCTCCAAGTAGAGAAGACCATGATTTTGTTCAGCTAAGGAAACGAATATTTCCAATATATTTACTTGTAACAATATATCATCATTATCGAGTTCTGCTAAAGCATGATCAAGTAAAAATTCTACTTTTCCTAGAGTTGCAGCCGAATGTTTTCCCAAATTTACTGCCATTTCATATAATCGACATTTAACCACTTCATTCTTTTTCAGTGCTTCCAATAGTGTTTCTTTAACAAATTTTTCTTCTAAACGATCGTTTAACACTAATGATAAAATGGCTAAGGCAGGCCTGCCTAGCTCAGTCTCAGATTCTTGTACCGCATTTAATATATGACGCAAAAGTTCATCTGAGATGCAATCTCCTAAATTATCATCTCCGATTTGGTTTTGCAATTCCTTTAAGATGGTATTTAAGGCAAGAGCTCTAATGCGTGTTCTTTTATGAAGCAAAGCTCTATGCAACAAGTGTGGTAAATCAGTTTGCCTTAATGTCAAATTTGCCATACATATGGACAATATATCACTGACCAAATCTAAGGGTTCAATATTAGTACTTTCCTCACCATCAGGGTCTTCTTCTTCTAAGCAATCATAGATTTCTGAAGAGCTTAACAAACGATTTGTTACTTTAGTTTCCAAATTAGGGGTTTCATTAAGACGAACACGTATTTCTGCTAAAGTGGCTAAACGATTTTCTTTTATTTTTAGGCTTTCAAGTTTTCTACAACACCAGTCTTCAGTCATTGTTTAAATAATTTATTTAAAAATTTTTTGCCGAATCACCGAAAAGCACAACATAAACAGTTGATTTTTTTTAATAACTTGGTAGCACTTTATATTAAAATGTGTCATTTTGTTAATGTTGCCATGTATAAGTTTTCATACACAGTAAAATATATTTTGCAGAGTTTACAGACGAAAGATATTTAAACCAGTGTTCAAAAATAAGCATTAAACATCGCTTCTGCTATGTTCACACTTAAGGTTAGCTTACACGATAATACAATGTACTAACACTTTGTAGAATCAAAATATATAAAATTCTATCCGTGCTTAAAAGAAAACAAAATCTGTTGTAATATATTTCATGTTTACACGGATGGTATAAGTAAAATAAAAAATAATAACAAAAAGCCGTATGTTACAGTATTACTATTTTTACAAAAACAACCTGAGTTGATTTTAGTTGTATTTGTAATTGTATAAAAATGCTACCATCTTCAATATACACTGTTAAAATCAGTGATGGAAAATTCAGTACTTTTTTCAGTATTTGTACCTTTCAAAAATACCACGGTACCCCCACGTCCGTTTGATTGTGGAATCGTCAACAAAAAGTACTAACTCCGACTCCATCCGCTAAAATTCCAACTCCAGACTAGTACAAAATCCTCAACACCGACTCCGAAGCCCTTGTGACAAATTTATTCTTATCACTGCCTTTTTGTATATATTAATGTCAGATATGTTTGAAAAAAGTACCAAAATGTTTAAAATTACTCTTTGGCTTGTTGGTCAGTACCATCTACATTTTTCAATATTCCATCACTGGTTAAAATGCACCTCTGGTGTGATGAAAATACAAGGCCTATCCAAGGCGAATGGTGGTCTTATTTCGAAAACGTTTACAACACTGTAAAATATTTTAACGTTGTGTCAAACATAATACAACATTGTAGTAAACAATTTAAACAAATATTTCATTTTCTTTTTATTATACATTGTTTGTTTTGAAATTTAATAATTTAAAAAAATTTTAAATTTGATAATTTTAAGTGAAAATTATAAAATTTTGTAAATATTCCCCAGGACCACATGAACGGTATATCATTTTGGGGTCCAGGGGGCCCCACGGGCCTCAGCCCCCTTAAATTTAAATTATGGTTTTTTTCTTTTTTATTCTGAATCGGGTAGCATATTTTTTTTTTCGTACGCCCCATAAAGTGCACTTCAGCCGAAAGAAATGACCAAAATCAAGTTTTCGGTCACATTCGGTCATTTCTTTCTATCATTTTCTTAACACCAAAATGAAAAATGTGACCACTCGCTTATTCATTTCTTGTAGGGCAACGCAATTTTTATACGTCAAAGTTGCAATATCTGGTTATGTCTGTGCTATCAGGTCTGCTTAATTGTACAAAAACAAAAAAGGACATGTATTTTGTTTAATTTTTTACAGAAGAATTATTTGTAACGGTTTTAGGCGTACTTAACTGTAGAGAGTAGGCTTTATATGGGAACTAATCTCCAAACAAATTAATAATAATACATCTGCA
This sequence comes from Pollenia labialis, assembly GCA_949318255.1. Classification (NCBI taxonomy): domain Eukaryota; kingdom Metazoa; phylum Arthropoda; class Insecta; order Diptera; family Polleniidae; genus Pollenia; species Pollenia labialis. The sequence continues at coordinate 22,897,953 of OX439142.1, read as the reverse complement.
AAAATTAGATAATGTTAGCTAGCAATGGTGCTGTACTATTTCTCAAGGTGTACAAACGAAGTTTTATGTTGGCAGTGCTGCTGTATTTATTAAACGGTGGTGAAATAAATTTGACATTTGGTTGGCAAAATGGCGTCATTTTACCCCAATCTTTGCGTCGTTAAAGAGAAGTACTAAGTTTTTCCTTGAAAACTTTCGGAAATTTTGTTAAATAAGATGGCCCAGAGATTTGCTCCTGGTCAGCCAGGGCAATCACCAGTGCCTGGACAACCTCGTTATCAACCACCACCACCACCTCAAGCAGCGGGTATGCGTCCATACGCAGCAGGAACAGGTTTTCCGGTATGTAAAAACATCGATGGAAGTGTTCATAAAAACCAATACATCAGAAAATTGAATAAAAATAAATGTAACTATTATTATTTTAGCAACGAGGATTTCCTCTGCATCCAACCAATCCCCAACCTGTTCAGGCTAGTGCAAACTCTCCTGGTGGTCCTCCGCTTCATCAGCGTGCACCTCAGCCGGGATTTCAGAGTGGTTTACGTGGAACGGGAAGTAGTGGGGGTGGGAAACGCGCAGCCGAATCCCGTAGCATAAGTAATCCACAAAACAAAACTGAATTTTCAGCAGCTAAAAAGAAAAAAAAATTGGCCGACAAGATATTACCACAAAAAGTGCGTGATTTAGTGCCAGAGTCTCAAGCCTATATGGACTTGCTGACTTTTGAAAGAAAACTAGATGCAACTATAATGAGGAAACGTTTGGATATACAGGAAGCTTTAAAAAGACCTATGAAACAAAAGCGCAAACTGCGCATTTTTATTTCAAATACTTTTTATCCGAGCAAAGAACCCTCGAACGATGGTGATGAGGGTGCGGTGGCTTCTTGGGAACTGCGAGTGGAAGGACGTTTATTAGAGGATGGTAAGGGTGATCCCAATACAAAAATAAAAAGGAAATTTTCTTCATTCTTCAAGTCGCTTGTAATTGAACTCGACAAGGAATTGTATGGCCCGGACAATCATTTAGTTGAGTGGCATCGCACTCATACCACACAAGAAACAGATGGTTTCCAAGTTAAAAGACCTGGCGACAGAAACGTGCGTTGTACTATTTTGCTATTATTGGATTATCAGCCATTACAATTTAAATTGGATCCTCGTTTGGCACGTTTATTAGGGGTTCATACACAAACACGGCCAGTTATAATTTCAGCCCTTTGGCAGTATATTAAGACCCATAAACTTCAAGATGCCCATGAAAGGGAATACATTAACTGCGACAAGTACTTAGAACAAATCTTTGGTTGTCAACGCATGAAATTTGCTGAAATTCCTCAAAGACTCAATCCTCTTCTACACCCACCAGATCCAATTGTAATCAATCATTTTATTGAAAGCGGAGCTGAAAACAAACAGACAGCTTGTTACGACATCGATGTCGAGGTAGATGATACACTTAAAAACCAAATGAATAACTTCCTTATGAGCACCGCCAGTCAGCAGGAAATACAAGGTCTTGATGCCAAAATCCACGAAACTGTGGATACCATAAATCAAATGAAAACCAATCGGGAATTCTTCCTTAGCTTTGCTAAAGATCCTCAAACATTCATACAGCGATGGATAGTTAGTCAAAAGCGTGATTTAAAGGTAATTTGCAAATACTTATCTGCCTGTTTGTAGAACGCGAGCGCAAAAGTAACTCGCTCAACTAACATTTAAAACACAAATTTTGAAATTTTGTTTTAAATGTTAGTTAAACGAAACACTTTTGCACTCGCGTTCTAAAAACAGAAAGTTGTCTTTTATAATGAGTTTTAATCAGTGTTCGAAAATAAACAGTACATTATTTAGCGTTCGGCTCACACACCCAAGAACGATATCTATTTTTTTAGTGATTGTTAAGACGAACACAACCCTTAATACTGTTCGTAACTTTTTTCAAGAAAGAACGGAACATTATCACGTAATATAATGTTTTGTTCTTCGTTAAAAAAGAGAACAATTGTAGTGATTATGTAGACAAACATTATATTTTAATGTTCTATAATGTTTTTTTTTACATTGATTGAACAAACAAAAAATTTAAGCAGCGACCGCACCATGAAACGCTTGTGTGTGTATTTTGTATATGTTTTGTTTGTGTAAAATTATTTTGCTGGCTTTTTGATTTTTTTTCGTGTGTGTATTTTGTTTTTGTAAAAAATGTTTGGTTTTTTTACCAGCCAAAACCCTAGGTCTACACTAACCCCGGGTCTCCACGTAGCAATATTTATTGCGGCAAACGTTAAATTTGATTGCTCCAAAAAATTTGCGACGTATAGACCGCATATTGCCATGAGTGGCAATCCATTGCGCAATGATTGCTCTTCTTATTGCTTGAGCAATTATTGCTTAGCAATCTGCTGTAAAATGAGTTGTCATTTATCTGACATTTCATTTCTCTGTACGTTTGTTTATGGGAAAGCAATTTCACTTGTTCTCCAGCAATATAGTCAGCAATTATTGCTCCATTGTTCTGCCGACGTTATTGCTTGTACTTATCAATAAAAATTGCTACGTGGAGACCCAGCGTAGAGATAATTATCTTAGCAAGTTGGCAATAACGTCGGCAGAATAACAGAGCAATATTTCTTATTGCTCAGATTATGTTAAAGGCATAAGAATACGTATTTACGTTAACTCATAATTTGAAAAAAATCAAGGAAGAAGGTGCAGTGTAAAAACTGGCACTAGTATGCACAATTATTTTTATTAATACAAATTCTTTCTTATTCGACTTTATTCTTTAAATGTATATTAATTTGTTTAAGCTTGGTCTTTTTTTATATAAAAATATTAATTTTTTATTTTTGTAAAGGTCGAATAAAATTCAATTTATATTTTTGCAATTTTATTTTAGTGTTTATTTAATTCTTTAATTTAATTATTTACTGCAATTATAATTTGCTACAATTTCAAAAACTTAATTTCTTTCCCACACAATTTGCTTCTATTTTTTTTTTTCATTTTTGCATCTTTTTCAATTGACAACCAAATTTGACGTTTTATGTTAGCAATAATTGTCAACAAAAATGGACTAACAATTATTGCAACATAAATTCCCGGCAATAAATATTTACAAAAAATTGCTGTCTACATTAAAGATAACATAATTTTGACATTTTCTGCAATATATGTCGCAATAATTATCTCTGGTATAGACGGGCAGAAAGGGACAAACATTAATGAGCCGAACCGAACACAATAAAGTTTGTGGATTTAAAAAAAACCGAACGAAATTAAATGTTCTCATCTTTTGTTGAGGTTGATAAAAACAGTATTATTTTTGTGTTCGAAAGATTACCAACAGCGAATCGTTATTTTTTTTAATGATTTTCTGCACAAACACTATTAGCGTTTGTCTTTTCCACAAATCTATTGAACCGAACATTAAGGAACGATATTTACCCCCTTATTCATAAAAAACATTCAAGTTTTATTAAAGGTTAATTAAACAAATTTTCATATAAAATTCGTCTTATAAACCTGTTATAAGCATGGAATATTGTTTATGAATAAGGCCTTTAGTGTTTATTTTCGAACATCGGTTTTAAAACAATACCAATTTGTACATATTACAGGCTATGACAGATGTGGCTGGCAATCCGGAAGAAGAACGCCGCGCTGAATTTTATTATCAGCCTTGGACACATGAAGCCGTATCTCGTTATTTCTTTACTAAAGTTAATCAGAAACGTGCGGAATTGGAACAAGCTCTGGGTATACGAAACGGTTAAGGTATAGATAGGACGTTTTACGGTTTAGTTTTAATATCTATCTCATTTAATTATTTTTTGCTATAAGTCCGATCGACTAATTTAAATAAAAAAAGTATAAAAGATTGAATTATTTTATTGCATCATGATTTTACATATGGCTATTTTGAAAAAAACGTCAACCACAAAAAATGGAAAAAAAAATTTTTCTTTTCAAGATTTATTTAGAGAATTGCTTATATTTTTTTAATATATGCGTATAAATTAATTGATTCGAAAAAAAAGATAAATGGTAAACGAAGAACTACAACTTTTAGCACATACTTGGGTATATTAGAAAATATGCATTTGGAACAACAATACTCTAATCTAAGGCATATTTATGATCTGAAAAACATTTTTTATTAAGTTTCTTATATAAAGGATTTTTAATAGCAACATAAAAAAATTTTAAATCATGGTGGAAAAATTGTCCCGTTTACAATGTCCCGTTTACAATTTCTTTAACAATTTATTTAAAAAAATGTAATTCATATTTTATTTTTAAGTCGAACACATTTTTAGGGCACATTAGTACGCAACATTTTAAAATTAAATTATCACGGAAACCACGACAGTAAGCGAAAAATTTAATTTTCGGAAATTAAAGAGCTAATTGAGAGTTAAAGAATCATTAATTTAAAAAATGAAAATCAGGTTGTTTTTTACAGTTTTGTCAATATAAACGTGTGCGAATGTCCCGTTTACAATCTTGGAAGTGCCCATATAAAAATCAGTTTTAGCAAAGTTGTAAACCATAATACAAAAAATAAGAAATAACAACTCAACTGAGTTGAGTTGTAAACCGTACTAGGTGCCAAATTTAAAAATGTTTTTTTTAAGAAAGAACACAGAGGCAAACTAACTGTAGATAAACAAAAATAAAAATTTCTATTTTTTGTGTTTGAAATTTATTTTTTATCGAAGGGCGCTTGTCTTAAGTAAGGCCTTTTAGAAATTTGTTGATAAGAACGTTATTTATAATTGTAGAAGTGAACAATTTTCAAGATACATGTACAGTGAAAACTCCACTAACGGACACCTCCCGTAGGCGATCACCTCTATGAACCGGACAATTTTCCAAGTCCATTTGTTTCAAAGTGTTGTTAGAACAAATTATTCTCTGTTAGACGGACACTCCCATGGCCGGACGCGGACACCTTTTTTTCTAAAAAACACCTGCAATAGATGAACAAAATTTTTAGCAAATATGAGAAAAACATATAAAATATGTACATTCATGTATACAAATTACCATACTCTTTGCACTTAAGCCACAGCAGCACTAGACATACATTTTAAGTTGTGTGATTCCCCTTTTTTGCTATCGGCCTTGGATGGCAGTTTGTCGTGTGGTTTTCTTTGTCTGAATTTACACGTTTCATCTTTTGATGCTCAACATCTTTTCAATTTTAATAAAATTCAAAGTTGTAAAAATTCCTTCCTTCAGTCAAAATAATTTAATGAACTCAAGCCTAACTAAAAAAATATCAAAATTTCCCATAATATTTAGATTTTAGCGGTATTTTTAAAACATTTTTAGCTAAATAAAAAATTTTGCGGTTTCTAGCGGTTTTTGAAGTGCGATTTGAGTTGGCAGCAATGTTGCCCACTCACCGTATCTTAAAAACAAAAACAGAAATATTTATTACAGGTAGACAGTGCTTAAAAAACTTAATTTTTTTATGGAATGCCCTTTAATAATTATAACTGCTTTTTATGTTATTTTCCGACATTTTCTTTTTTTTACCTATCTATTTCGAATATATTTTAGGGTTTGTTTCAAATTTTGCAATCGTTCGCGAATTTTAGCCTTGTTTGCGATTGACGCGATTTTTTCCTGTAAGTTTTTATGAAAAAGTTTTTGCGATTTATTTGGGAATTTCAGCAATTTTTACCGAATTTTTTCATTCCTGTATGTTTTAGTGACTTTATCAATTTTATGGCAAACTTTTTCGAGTGGATGCCGTTTTAAAAATAGCCCATACATAAACCGAAGTCACTTATTTACAGGGCACTCTTAACATTGAAGGTTTAAAATGGGGCGAAAAGTTCAATGCCTTATGCCATTATTTAAGGGGAATTTTTTTTAGCATAAAACTTGCTAATCTTTAAGAGAGCAAAACATTTTTAAGAAACTTACACCTAATTGCATTTTTTAAAAAAATTTCACATTTTTTTTTTTTTTTGAAAAGAAACTACCATAAGTTATTTAATCAATAACAAATATGTATACGAGTTATGTTTGCTATTCGGGAAATTGCACTTTAATTTGTACTTTAGTATCGAAAATCTAGTTTAGAATTCGTTAAAAATCTTTAAACACAACCTTTTTACGAATACTTACGAATGTGCGTTCTATATTTTGGTATTAAATCTTCACTTGAAGTCCATTCCTCATCTCCGCTTATTTCGGAAACATTTGTTTAGCACTTACGTTCAGCATTGTTGACAAAACAAAAAAAACAAAATGTGCGTGCTATTTCCAAAAAGGGTAAAAAAGTTGCACAAAGTACTTAATGATACAAAAGGATCATAAAAGGTATCAAGACCGTCGAAAAAGGTTAAAATTGATACTTAAGTTTCACAACGGTAACGCAGACTATGGGGCTGTATTTATAATTTGATATCAACGAATTATGAACACCTAATAAAATAAGAAGAAGATAATACAACCGGCTGTCAGTTGCCAATCAATAATACAGCTGTTCGACTTTTTTTCAATTTTGAGAGGCGTTTTCTGATTGTTTCCCAAATTTAATGGACGAAAATTTATCGAAAACTGCATAAAAATGGCACTTCCATCGATTTCCACAATTTTGGGTGTAGCGTTCCTCGGCTACATCGGTCACTCAATGTGGATGATGGCTCAATTATTTACTACACTAAAGTGTAGCGATGTTCCTTGCTACACGTCATTTCTAACAAATAAACCACGCATGCAATTGGCCTTGTTTAGCTCGATAAGTGCGAATCCCATTTCCACAGAGGTAACAAAACTGGAATCAATACATAACTTTAATTATTGGGAACATTATGAGAAAGACTATGAAATTCAAGTGCCATCGAAAACGAGACGCAATGGTACTTTACATTTTCAAGTGGTCTTGGCTCTGGAAGGCGAACCTTTGGAATGGAAGACTCTAAAAAGGGATGGTCCAACTGTAATACACAGTTTAAGTGTCACGGAGTATATGGTACCAAAAGCAGAAGCATTTAATTTATTAGGAGAGAGTAATGTAAGTGATTTTTTTGTGACAGGCTTTAAGTCGAATAAAACAAAGAATTAAAAAATAAACTGTCCTGTTTTTTTCTTACAGAAAGACCAGCAAAAGGAGTTAAAGCCAAAAAAGGCTTCAACGGCTGTAGTTAAGCCTAAAACACATATTATGTCGAAAGTACATGTTTCACTACTTACCGATCTGATCTCGCTGTCCTCAAAAGATGTACCTCCTGAAATGGCACAACTGATACATGTTAATCGTCATCAGCAGATTTTACCAATTTTAAAGACTGACTTTTTCAATATGCGCCTGAAAAATTTAGTACCAGTTAATCGCAACATGACTTTATTTTCTGTTACTTTCCATTTCCATCCAATGAGCATTGGCAAATTACGTTTAATGCTTATGATTGAGCATGCTATGAAAATGATGGTTCAAATGGGTTTCACGAAGAATGATGTTGAAGAAGTAAAATCGGTATTGTCCGACACAAATCTTTATTTCTTATTGGCAACTATATTTTTGGCTAGTATTCATGTAAGTACAAAAGGCAATAAAGTACAGAAGAAATATAGGTGCATATTAAAAAATAAATAAAATTAATTCGAATATTTGCAGTAGTATGTATTTTACATTATATGTAAACTTTTTTTGTTTGAACTTAAAGTGTTCATGCTTTTTAAAAATGTTTAAAAACTTCAACAAAAATCGAACTGCCTATTTGCGATCAGGGTTGTCAGATAGATTTTGACCTTTTCGCCAAATTCAATTTCTCTTAGTATTAACCCGGCGGGAAAATAAGAAATTGATTACATAAATAACTAAAAAAATAATGAATTATTTTCGAAAGATTAATAAGGCATTCATTGGTAGCCAAAAAGTGATTTTATTGACACAAAAATTATGCATTGATTACCACGTATATTCCCACATTTGTAGAACAAGGAGTGAATTGTTTCTGTTCGTAACAATTATTCGTATTTCTTAGAATTATTTAATTCATTTGCAATATACATTAAAATAATTTATTACAATCCTAGGACATGTTCTGTGTTAAAAATAATGAGTTCTAAAAACAAATATTAATCAAGATACAAATGTATTACATTCTTGTTTCCTAATAATTAAACTCTCCTGCTGGGAAACAAAGATTGGATACACATTTGTATTAAGTTGAAGTTATATAATATATCTAAAATGCTTCACCTGCAATATTCCTTTTTTGTCTTTCCTTTTGAATACATAGTGAGGGTATTACGATTCAAGAAATTCTAATTGCATTCTACTTGGAATGCGAGTATTAGTGGAGTTCTTTGTTTCAACATAGGCATTACTGGTTGTAATTAGCAGCACATAAACAACAGCCAAAGCAAGTTCCTTAAAATTGGTACATACCTGACGTATCCTTGTGGCTTTAGAATTTTGACCAAAACTGATTTAAATTAGATGGAATACCATTGTGGTGTAAAGATGAAGGATGTTGTATGTGCGTATATATATATGTATATCTTCCCTATAGCCCAATTTACTTTTATACAGCTGTAGGGGTTCAGCTTAATGATTAGGCGTCTTGCTACAGTCAAATTAGAGACTTTTAAATAATTAAACTAGGAAACAAGTGCCACTTTCTGTTTTTTATATTCAAGTCTGATTTATTTGTGGGCTACTGCCCTTTTAATACTAATTCTATCATATTGCTTACTTATTCTAACTTATAGTTTTAATTATTAAAATCTGTACTTCTCTATCAGTACCGTCATGGTTTTCCCCTATGTACAAATGCTATGAGTAATCAGAATGCATGAGTAAGGAATGTACTCATTTACCTTAGCCAATCAAAATCATGCCACTTACATTCTGATCGATCTGCCTTACCATTGTATTGACTCACGTGTTCGAACACATTGAGTCATTGTGCTTCATAAACATCCAAAGGTACGTTAGGATTCATAAAAATCTTTAAAATATCTTTAACAACGACGAATTTTATATGTGATAACAATTTGCCACATTTTATAATGGAAAAATTTTTATAAACTTGAAATATATTCATGTTTCAGGGAATTTTATTTATTGATTCTTTCAAGAGCATTTTAAATATGAAAAACAATTTTCTCGAAGATTTTCATTATCTTCATCAGCCATTTCAGCATAATTAAGTTTCAAATTCTGACCATACATATGAATGCCTCACATTTAATTCATAAAAATAATATTATTACTTCGTAGGTATTAAATTTTAAAATAAATTCATGGCTCATCAGCAATAGCCAACAAAATCGCCAACTTTTTTTATAAATCTCCAAAAAATCGCCATGTCGCCAAATCCAAAATTAGGTCGCCAAACAAGTTTGAAAATCGCCACGTTTGCCGAGAAATCGCCACATCTGACCACCATGTTGTTTCCGATGTGCGAAAGAATTCTTTTCTTATACAACTAATCTTAAAACAAAAACAAAGTTTTTAGAATTTCTTTTTGTCTTAAATGTAATTGTTCGAAAAAAAAGAATCTTTCGCACATCGGAAATAGGCTATAAGTGTATCTTTTATAACTTAGTTTAATTAATAATGTACTGCCTGAATTCACAAAAATAAACAATTTGTATCTTAAATCTATTTTGAGAAAAAATAGTTTTAAAATACGTTTGGAATCGAACGTATTGTTTATAAATACCATAGCGGCTCAGTGTGAATATTCTTATTCAAGAATTTAAGGCCTATTACGGTTCACAACAACGGTTCAAGACAAATGTTTTGTAAACAGTTGTAATTTTTGTTTACCGCAATATAGCAAAGTTGTAAACCATAATAAAACAAATAAATAAATTACAACTCAATAAATTACTTCATACATATATTTGGAATAAATCTATTTTATTTTTTATTTTCATCTTCATTTCTTCCCAATGTATTTCATATATTTTCCTTTCATTTTTCGATCAAAAATGTAACTAAAGTTTATTTGATTCTATTCATATTGCACAGATATCAGATATGATGAATACGGCAGTAACCCCCGTGTTCATAAACGAATATTTCAAGGCGAATTCATACAAGGTGGTCTTATTCAAGGCCTATCCAATAGGTCTGCTTACTTCTACAACAATACAAAAAACAACAGTCATTTTGTTTGTGTAAAATTCCTCGCCGTTGTCAAAATCTTACTACTACATAGGCAAAACAAAAGGAAAAATGTCTCAGCGGTAAAACTCAGAAGACCTTCTTACTTCAGGCCTTTTAAAAGGCCTGCTTAAAAATTGTTTTGATTAAATTCCTATTCTTATCTAACTGCTAAAGAAGGCCTCATAGAAGGCCTCGGGTCTTTGGTGTAAAAGATAAGATACACCTTCCACACTCGCTTCTATGAGAAGGGAGTAGAGAAGGAGTAACATTTTTTGTATTGTTTTTTTTTGCACAAGCAAAAGCAAAACAATTATTTTTTTGATCCCGTTGCCATTCTTATGTTCCTACTAAAGAAGCGAGAGCGGAAGGCCTTCTTCGCAATGACAACGTGTGTAAAAAAGATATGAGTATGGAATGGAGCGAGAAGGCCTTGTATATCCAAAAGAAGGAGTACAGAGGGCTTCTAGAAGGCATCCGTACCCCTTCTTTTTCCCGCTGGGGTGTTTTGTGTGCATGTATGTATGTGTGGAAAAAAAAACAAAAAAGTAAACAAAAATATACACTATGTATAAGGAAAATGTAAACAACTTTTGATATCGTTGAGGAAAAAACCAAATAAACATCTGGCTTCTTAAGCAGACCTATTGGATAGACCTTGGTCTTATTTTTTGAAAACGTTTACAACACTGTAAAATATTTTAATGTTGTGTCAAAAACAATACAACACTTTAGTAAACAATTTAAACAAATTTTTCATTTTCTTTTTAATTTTAAATTGTTTGTTTTAAAATGAAATAATTTAAAAAAATTTTAAATTTCAAATTTTAAACGCAAATTATAAAATTTAGTAAATATTCCCCAGAACCACATGAACGGTATATCATTTTGACACAAGGTTAGTAATCAGCTGTTGCTTACGTAGCAAGATAAGGTCACCTGGTGTAAATTCGCCTTGGAATATTTAATTTAACAAACGTTTATTAAGAAAAAAATTTATGGAAAAATTTGATTTGTAATCTTCATTAAATTAAAAATATTTTTAGGAATAAAAATATGTTAATAATCACTTCAATCGTGAATAAAATAGAAACAGAATATTATTATCTCGTAATATGGGTTTTTAAATTTTTATTCACGCTAAGCCCTAGTGGGAGTTTACACGGTGTCTTTTCAGACTTGTCCAACAAACATGTTTGTTTTGTTTGTTGGCCATCGGGGTAGAGAAGAAAGAGAGGTTGCCAAATAAACACGAAATGAGTTTTCATGTTTGTCAATACTTATGAATTTTCATGTTTTTAATATGTATGTGTATTAGACTATTAGAAGGAGTTTACACGGTGTCTATTCAGACATGTCTGACAAACACGTCTGTGTTGTTTGTAGGCCATCGGGGTAGAGAAGAAAGAGGGGCTGCCAAACAAACACGAAATGAGTTTTCATGTTTTTCAATATGAATTTTCATGTTTTTATTTTGTATGTATATGTGTATTAGACTATTATACATGAAAACAGACATGTTTGGAAAGACATCGTGAAAAGACAAGGTGTTTTTGGTAGCATGTTCAAAGAGAATGTCAAAAACAGACATGTCTGGAAAGTCACCGTGTAAACTCCCTCTAACTATTTCTTAAAACATAAAATTTTTTATTAATAATTTTACAACGCAAGATGAAATTTTTAAATTTCATTTTTTTTTTCTTTTTACAGTCTCTTTTAGATTATTTTTTTAAAACTTGAAATTTTTTATTCATATTTTTACAGCGCAAGATGAAACAAATTCAACGTAATTTTTAAATCTAATTTATTATTCCTTTTACAGACTCTTTTCGATTTTCTTTCCTTCAAAAATGATGTGATATTTTGGCGCACACGAAAATCTTATCAAGGACTTTCTACACGTACGACGCTTTGGCGTTGCTTTTCCCAAATCGTCATATTTCTCTACTTGCTTGAGGAGAAAAGCTCTTTATTAGTTTCAATACCTGTTGGAGTTGGAGTTTTAATAGAATTGTGGAAATGTAAAAAAATACTTAAACTAGAAATCACTCTTAAAGGTATACGAAAACGCCAAAATGACGGCGATACTAAAGCTTATGGTACAGCTGAATCGAAAACAGAAGAATTCGATAAACAAGGCATGCGATATCTGAGCTATCTTTTGTATCCTTTATGTATTGGAGGAGCTATTTATTCGCTTTTCTTTCAACCTCATCGCAGTTGGTATTCCTGGACACTAAATTCCCTGGTAAATGGTGTTTATGCCTTCGGTTTCCTCTTTATGCTTCCGCAATTATTTGTAAACTATAAACTTAAGTCTGTAGCCGATTTACCTTGGCGAGCATTTATGTATAAGGCTTTTATAACTTTCATTGATGATGTTTTTGCATTTATTATAACTATGCCCACTGCCCACCGTGTCGCTTGCCTGCGCGATGATGTTGTATTCCTTATTTATCTGTATCAGCGTTGGCTGTATCCAGTCGATAAGAAACGCCTGGATACCGGTCTTAGTATTGAGGAGACTGTGGATGGTGGGGATTTGGCGGAACGTTTGATTTATGATGAAGCAGAAACAACTACTTCTAATGTAGAAGATAAAAAATTAAAGTAATTGTAGAAGATTTTTAATTTTAAAAAATACATTCCATATTTTGATATAACTAGAAATGCATTTTGTTGGTTAAAAAAATTTATATAGTAAGGGCATGTCCAGACTCAACAAATATTTATAAAAATACAACAAAAGCGTGACCAGTAAATTGGTCAAACTTTAGCTTTATTTTTTAACAATTTTTATTGATTTACTAAACTTTATTTGTAAGAAGATAATTGTATAATGTAATTTAGAAATAATTAAATGAGCAAACGTATTGCAAAAACAAACTTTTTTTTAATAAAAAGTGGTAACGTGTAGGACGTGAAATATTTTATAGGTGTGAACATAGTGTAATTAATAATAATTTAGACAGAGATAAAATTAGATTTGATGTAAAAATTCAATAGCTGAACGCTGTTAATTTTTTTTAACAAAAAAATATTATCTTATGCCCCTATTACGGTTTACAACTCAACTCAGTTGGTCGCAATTTTCACTGGGGGCATTTTAACACATTTATGACAAATATTATTCAAATATTTCTCTGTTAAACAGAATTTAAAAACAAAAATTATAAAAAGTTGATTCAAAGTGTTTTAAAAACTGCTGAACAAAATGTTTTTTATATACTTGTTTTAAATACATTTTGTAAAACAATAATCTTTTTCTCCTTTTCGTATTTGAATATTATGTTATTGAAAGAAAAAATATTTTTTCTAAATTTATTATATATTGTGTCTGAATTCTGTTGTTAATAAAACTTTTACAATTTATTTCAATTATTAATAAAATCACATCCGCTGTTATTATTAATAACCCGAAAGGATATTTATTAATTAGTAGTTTATCCAATAAAAACAACTTCCAAATTCTTGCGTTTTGGGTTCTCGATTATGTAATAATTTTCTTTGTTCTTTAGAAAAATAAGCGGACATGTGTCTGGTACTTGTTTAAGGCCCATTTCGGGAGTTAACTGGTTAAACCTGTATTTTGAATCTAACATTCTTACATTCCGACTTATCTAAAAAATACAAATACGAGCTTGGTACTTTTTCGAAATTCGAACGTTTAAGAGGTGCAAATTGTACCTTTTTTCCATTCATTGACTTATACATTCATATGTAAGTACGTATTAAATTATGGACTCCCACTACAATAATGAAATTTTTGATATTTCAATGGGGAGAAAAAAGTATCAAAAAGGATAAATACGGGAAATGAAATTTCTTTCTATTATTTTGCGTTCTACGTATTGTACTTTATGAATTTTCTATAAAATGAAAAACGTTAGAACTTTTATGTTTAAACCTAAAATCACAAACTTTGGCATACAAATATGTCCACGAAAACAAAAGAGACGCTAAGGAGGAAGTATGTCTTACCAAAAGAATTAAAATAAAAAATATTAATAAAATAAACAATAGAAAAGGTTACAAATGTAAATATTACATGCTTAAATTTTACTTTTATACATGCTAATGTGTCATGTATTACGGATTTTCAGTTGCTGTTAATATTGTCCGTTGATTAAGTTAAATTCTTCTAAATGTAACATTAAATAAAAATATAAGCTGGGAATTATTTCTTGTCGAAGGTTACTTTATATTCTATTCAACATTTTTTATTTTTCGAATTTATTCTATGAGCTAAATATCAGTTATGTATTGTATAAAGCTTTTTTGTAATAGTCCTATTCCTTAAATTTTTCAGAAATTACTATATTATACACTACCAGACTATTATGTATATTGTGTCTTGTTACATTTTACCTTAGCTTTGGACGAAAAGTTCATTTAATGTTTACTGTCAAAAATTCAACCGCGAATTCCATAAAAACAATTGAGTTTTCAGTTATTTTATATAATTTAACTATCAAAAAATTAACTGAATATTCAGTAAAAAACAAAGAAATATTCAGTTGTATTTTCTCAATATAAAATTGGAATTCTTAATATCAAATTGTATTTTCTCAATATCAATTTGGATTTCTTAGTATCAATTTGTATTTTCTCAACATTAATTCGTTTTTCTGAATATTAATTTGTATTTTCTCAATTTAAACTTAAAAAGGTGTAGTCTTCAATTAGGCATGTTTTTCCATTTCATAAAAGTTAAAAAAATGATAGTGGCACCACTGAAATATAATATATAAATAATAATAATATATAAATACACAATAAAAAATGTTTTTAATTTTTTAATTGTAGCTGTCGTCTTCACAATACAGTCAAATCCCGATAATTCGTACCCCGATAAATCGTAATTCCCGATAATTCGTAATAAACTGTCGGTTCCTTGAAAAAATCTCGTTAATCCGTAAAATTTCCATACATTTTGGTCCCCTCGCTAATTCGTAATTTTTTTTCAAATAAAATCTTCTTGGTCTTTTATAAATCTTAATTGTTTGCTAACTACCACTTATAATTCGTAATAAAAACAACAGAAACATGGAAAGAATGATTTTTTGTTTACCGCTAATTTTTTTTTGCGTGGGTTTTTTTTCTTGCGTGTTTCTTTAATTTCTTAAGATCAGTTTGTTATATGAAACATTTTTATATATTTTTTCTTTTTAACCATTTTTTTGGGTTTTTTTTTGTTTTAGTTAAGAAATTGAAAAACGAATGTATTTTATTTTAACCCCGCTAAATCGAAAACCCCTATAATTCGTAAGAAATGGCCGGTCCCTTGCGATGACGAATTATCGGGATTCTACTGTAATTCAGTAGCTGTCTACACGACTGTAATTGCACCCAGCAGCATTTGTAGTCGTGTGTTCGTCCTGAGTATAATACTTACGTCAGTTTTCAGAAATGTGCTAACTCTAGGGGAGGTTATCATAGATTCGGCAGTGCCGAACAAAGCATTCAAACATATTTGAATAATAAAAAACAAATTCTTTGATAGATTGAACTAAAGGACACCATACACTTACCAAAATACTCATAAAGCGCTATCGTAGTATTAATTAAAATGTTTCTGTATGACAACGTTTGACGGAAAATCAAACCAACTTAGATATTATGTCCAGCACACGTACACGAGCTGAACATCAAGCATTTTGGTAGTGTATGGTCTCCTTAGGCCTAAACATTTTTATTTATTTTTTTTATTAATTCAATGTTTAGATAAGCTTTGAACTTTATTGAATTTTTTTGTTTATGTTTTAAATAATTCAACAATTGTATATATTTGCAATTACAAAAATATACTGATTATTAACTAATTAATTTCTAATTACAAATAATATTATTAAAATTTATTTTTTTTAATAAAGAAAAAAATAACAATGAAATGATCAGATATATGGTTTTTATGTAGGATGGATCGAAAATGTATTAAAAATGTTCTATGATTATTTGATCTGACCTGAATCGTTTAAATCAAATTTAAAAAAAAAAATATAAAAAGGAATAACATTTCTGTTTGTAAAATTTTTTATAATTTACTAAATATACAAAAGAAATTTTTATAATTTCATTTCAAATAATAGGTGTGTTCATTTACAGAAAATTATTGCTTATTTTAAATAATTGTTACTAGGAAGTGTTCACGTACTTGCAACGGACTGTAAAAAAATGAGAAAACAAATTTGAGAGGCAAACATTTTAAAAAGTAATTAATATTTTACAAGCAAGAATTATTTTACCACCTGTTTCATATTTTTGTTTACAAAACAAAATTAATTTTCAGAATTTTTAAATGAGAAGTTTTCAATAACATAAAATATTTATTTTTCTAAAATTTAAGAACAATATTTTTGCGCAAATAGTTCAACACAATTGAAATCAGGAAGAAATAATCTCGTATCTTACATGTGGTCTCCTCCTAACAAGTTTTTGTCATACCAAACCTCAAAGTCTATATAAAAAAACTTTAGAATTTTATTAATTTTTTTTATATCAAGTGTGACGTTTAATATGACAAAAAGTTGTCAGGTGAAGAGACCATGTGAAGGTAGTATTACATAACACGCATTAGTTCGTCGACGTGTGTCGTGCGTTTAAAAACTTAAGCGCATGAAAAATTTGCAAGTTACACAACGCGCGTTACAAAAGTCATTTCTGTCGGCTGTTTATTATTTGTTTACTTATTTGTACTTTGAAAACGGATTCGAAAATATACCAAGATTTTGTTATTTCATTGAATTTATTCTATTTATATGTTTTTAAACCTCTTTAATAAATTTTTCTTTCATTATTTACAAATTTGTTAAATTATTCTTTTTTATTGTCAGCTGATTACTTCTCAAAAATACACAACGCGTTAAAAAGTTCAAAGTTAACCAACTTTCTGGCGCAAACGCATGTAACTTGTTCTATGAAAAAACACTAGTTAAACTTTTTTTGACATAAGTCTTCATAGCGCGCGTGCACTAACGCGTGTTATGTACTTCTATCATAACAGCAGATTAGTGCCGATATGCCTTGACAATTTTTTGTCATAATAAACGTCAAAATTCATATAAAATATAACGCTGACAAACATTTTGGTACTTTTTGCTTGTAACGCGTTCTTTTCAAGGCGAATTCACTAGAAGGTGGGGTCAACTCTACAGCAACACTGCTGCTTCTGTGGTAGGATTGTCAAAAATATCTCTAGTAAAAAAATGTTTGCTTACATAAAAAACCGGTTTGTATACAAACTTTGACAACTCTACCACCGAAAAAAACACCATGTTGACTTGACTCCATCTTCTAGTTAATTCGCCTTGGGTCATTTACTTTTTTATTTTTTTGAGTATTTGGGACAAGGCGAATTTAAAAAGGTAACTCTACAACTACAAAAAGCCCCATGTATTTTGTTTTTGCAATATAATTGATAGCTGTCAAAATTTTTTTATTGCAAATTAAAATTTTAATATTTTTATCACTTTTCAATCAACTTCTTTTCAAAACAATTTTATATTTTGACATTTACGAATTTTTTTTAATTCGCCGTGGAGACAGCTGATGAACGGCTGACGAGATTAGTTTTCCTGTTTGAATTCGCCTTGATTTGGGAGAACAATTTTGTAAATTTTAAATTAATCTACTCTTTCATTGCAAGTTTCTGCTAGTAAAGTATGTAAATGAACACACCTAATGTTACATTCGGATGCATTTTTTTTTAACAAAAACATTTGTGACAAATGTATAGAAATGATTGATGAGTTTTATTAGTTTGTTGATAAATAGGTTTCGTTCGATTTTATTTTGTGTTTTAATAAACTTAACAAATAATTATGTACATAAGTAAAATTATATAACAATTGCAAGCGTAGTTGTTGTTTTAGTTATTGTTAAATTAAGCGAGACGCTTTTTTCGACTAGGAGATAAGATTTTGAGCATAGTTACGACAGGTGCTTCAAATGACATTGACACCACAAAGGATAGTATATACGAGGCCACTACAAAACCAAAGAACATGACAACCTGGAAAAATATCGAATATTAATGAGAAATTAATAATAATTTAAGAAATTTTAAAACTAATTTTTTTTGATAACTCCGTAGCATCTTTTTTGTTTTTTAATCTTTAAATAAAACTTGTGGCTAACTTTTCACATAATAAAGGAGCCAACTTTAAAGTCATTGGAAAACTTTAAACTTTTATAGGAAGAAAAAAACTTTTAGAATTCGCTGCTGATGATTTTGGTCTTAACTATAATAGGTACTCCACCAGAAATCCATCTGAGTTCTAAATAGTACTCCACTAAGTCATTTGGAGTTTATTTGGTGCTCCACCAAAGGCAGAAAAAGTAGGGTTAAAACCAACAACTGTAACTTCGTACAGTTATAAGTCGGCAAATCATTAGCCAATGAAAATGAAACGCAAACGCACTCAGGCAGATAAAAAAAGAAAATAATTACAATGACTCGCAGTTGCTTCCCCGCCTTGAGCAGTTCAGCAAATGCAGTTATTAGGGATAAATGATAGAGCTGCCATAAAATAAAAAAAAGTCAACAAACTCTTCGCCGCCACCTTTAACGAACTCGTCTCGATTAAGTTAAATTGTAGATCTATAACACCCAGTCTCCACCTAACATGAAATGCAGTTAAAACATGAAGTTAAGACTTGCTGTTAAAATGATAATATGTTTATGGTGGCGTACACGTAGTGAAGTTAGAGTTAAAACTTTTCATTATTTTCAGTTCGTTGACGCGTCAAGTATGTTTGTGGAAAATAATTAAAGTTATTTTATACTTAAATGTTTGTTTGTATTATATTTTTCACAAAAAGCAAAGTTTATTATGTCTAGTTTACAACCCTTTTAACAACTAAAAAATAGCGTACTGTCAATCTTAAACGTCAATTTATGTTATAAAAGAACTTTCAAAAGAAATGTTATAACAATCAAGTTGAAACTTTAACTTAAGCAGCCTCCACTTAACACTACTTTGCAGTTAGTGTTTAAGTTAGTCATTTTATGTCAGGTGGAGAGCCCGGGTAAGAGCGTAGCCTACACTTGTAAGACTGTTTTATAATTATGAGTTGATTTCCCAGGACAAAAGGATTGAAACTTTTAAAGGCGAAGGGTAAAAAAAGGTATGAAAAGTAGATACGGCTTTTACATCCTTCACCTAAAAAACTTAGTCAGGTCTGATCGCCCAAGAAAAAAAGTCTTAATTAAAAATTAATGGGAGCTAAATTTTGTAGATATAACTAAAATTGTCCAATTTTAAGGGCCTTCTGTATGCCAGAACAGGTGAGACTCCAGGTAATTTAGACGACCCTAACAGTAATTTCTTGACATTTTTCTTATAGTCGGTAAAATACAGAATTAGTTGGTGTTTAAGCCACTGTGTGGTAGCGTTTGGTGTTATTATGAAAACTGAAGCATACATTAAGGCGAACTAAAAATTATATTCTTAAAACTCAAAACCGAATATAAATAAAAAAAATAATAAGAACTTAAAATCTTACCATTGTATCACCGCCTAAATGTAAAGGTGAATCTGTATTCAATGCCATTGAACGTATAACAATAGGATGCACCAAATAGGCACAATATGTGACTCTAGAGAAGGGATAAAGACATGGTGCTGACAGCAAAGTGTTTACAAAACCACCATAGCCAGTTGAACAGGCAACGGTTATCCAGGCCAAGGATAAAGCCCACGCGGAATGACTTAGAGAACTGTATAAGGCAGCTGTGAATTGTGACAGTTCAGCCCGATAAAGACCAAAAACTAAAACAAACAGATTTAGAGATGCCAAAGTCCAAGCAGTGATCACAGTTGGTTTGGAAAGGCGAATTTTACAATTTGTGCGGAAAAGAATCCAGCCCACAGCCATGCCAATCAAATACGGTCCTAAACGTGTCCAAGGCTTGTCATAGATTTTATCGAACAGAGCCAAAGGATCATCTGAATCAGGACGATGATTGTTTGTAAAGGCAATGACGGCAGTCGTTATCCAAGACAATACCAAGAAGATACAAGTTGTAAACGCAGACACTTTAAAGTGGCGCACAGATACTATAAGAATGATGGCTCCAATTATATAGAATTGTGTGTCATTAGCCAAATACCAGCTCCAAAGCATGCACTAAAAATACAAATTTATTAGACATCTAACAGCTTTATTGCGTATTCTTTACATACCATTTGCTCTACTGGGAATAAAGTATTGATATACAGCATATTACGCCACCAGTAATCAGGACAAGTAATATGATCATTGGTAGGAGGATCAAAAATAGAATAGGTGGCCAAATATTTCATAGATACCTGAACAACGCCCAAAACATATAAATAAGGAGCTGTTAATCTGAAAATTTAATTAAATTAGTAATAAAATTCTTAAAACTCGTAGTATCAATAAACAAACCTCATAAAACGGTACATAACCAAACCGAAAAAGTGGGCTGTACATCTGGTAAATTCATTTGTGCCTTTAGCCAGTTTATTCAATTTACCTTTGGCATTTGTGCGAAAATATAGATACGAAACTAAACAGCCACTGATGAAAAAGAATGTGTCCACACTAAACGGTCCATTGGTAATGGCTTGGAAAAAGAAATTCTTTTCAACATCTTTGCGCAATTCCATGTTATCCGAATACTTAAATATCACAATACAAGTGTGACCCAATATAACCCAGGCCATTGAGAAGGCTCTAAGGCCATGTATGGAAGGTATAGTATCGGAACCAACATTACGATCACAGATTGCATTGAAATTCGTTATAGCCGAAAAGGACAATAAAAGTTCCGAAAAAATGCTAAGTTTTTCCGGTTCATGTAAATGACCCTCCAAATGTTCGTCGGAGGTACTATTACTGGCACTGACGCCGTCGCAATTTGTCACTGTGTGAGGTAAGTCCAGTACTATATTCAATTCCTTTAGAGATTCTTTCTTCATCGAATCATTCGCAACCGAATCACTGTAATCGGAAGCAGCGCACCCAATACCCGACGAGGTTTCACTGTTATTCATCATTTCTTTATCCTGTTGACGCAAAACTTCACGCAGACGTCTTTTTAAAAATACTTCGTACATAGTACCGGCTAGAATTAAGATTAGCACAGTTGTTGACACGATTCTAAAACGTTTAAAATAAATACATTTACATATTTACAAGATTTGTATGTTTGGAAGTTTATCATGTGTTAAGGATTAAAAACAAACTTACATTAATATCCAGAATGTACGATCTTGAAATATGTTGAATTCTCTATCAGTAGGTACGCGTACATCTAATAAATTGATTTCACGTGAATCCAAAGATCGATGTCCATGTTTGGCCAATTCTAAAACATCTGCGCTGGAACAGGACGATGGCAAACAAGCGCCAACATAAATAGTTCGTATCTGCAGGAATAAATTCAATACATATCGCTTTTACAAAGATTTAACAAATAAAATACACTTTGAATCATCACAGTCTACACCAAAGTTAAAATCTTATTGCATCATAAACTCATCTACATACATATGCATGTATGTGTGTGATGCAATAAGTAAGGTGACCATACGTACTCTTTTTTAGAGGACAATCATCTATTTTAACTGGCTGTCATCTATAAAATTTGTGTCCTCTTTTATCATCTTTTTTTCATAATCTGTCATCTTTGTCCTCTTTATTTTTAAATGCATAATCAATATTTGTTTTTATTTTTATAAACTAAAATAAATTTTATTTCACGGCGATCGCCGGTTTTTTCCTGTCAAATCGTATGGAAAATGTCGTGCCGTGCTTATTCTTTTCATACTTCTACTGAACTCTTATTCACTTGCAGTATACAATTTTGAATAAGTTAGTGCAATGCATTTTAATTTTCGTTATTTTTTTTTAGTAATTTAACTTATTTATAAGTAAACGTAAATGTGTATATATCGCTGGCTGAATATGCAAGCAAAAAAGTCCCTTTCAACAAATTTTTCAGGAAAACTTTTTTTCCCAATTTGCTGCTTGAAAGGAAAACCAGAAATATAGTTGATTTGACACACTTCAAGACTCAAATTAAAGGAAAACTACATGCTGGTCGACGAGGAATATCTTTCTCTACCACACGGCATCAAAATCTCCATTTACTTAAAAATTGGATTTAACAGGTTTGCATTTTAAGCGATATGTTATTTTTTTTTTAATTTACTTAACATATGTGAATGTGGGAATGTAAATTTGTCAGTAAAATATGTAAAAAAAATCTTAAATTTTTAACTTTTTTTCTTTTTGTCCTCTATTTTTATTTTCAAAATCTGGTCGCCTTACAATAAGACGACTTTTCAAACCAAATTTTTATATGATACAATTTCTCAAATGGGACTTAATGTGAAAGCGAGTGGATAACCCACCTAATTTCCTACTGATCAGCAGAAAATTCCAGATGCCATCGATTTTGGCATGGTTAAAAACATCCCGATTGAAACGATTTGTGTAGAAGCTTCTTTTGAATTATAAATGTGACAATCTGACTCCTCATTATGGCGTGCAAAATTCTCAAAGGACCGGACATTTTCCGACGCGCTGCAAAGGCTAGCTCCTAGACAGGTCAAACGTATGTTCAACCCCACTTAACTTTTCATCTTCATCATTTGTTTCTTACATACCTACCCGCTATCTTCATTTCTTAAGAGGCCCCCATACGAAATTTTCAATACAGACTAGAAATATGTGACCTTCTCCGAGAAAAGGGACCTAATGTGTCAAAAAACGGGTTTGGACTTAAGAGTGGATTCTGGTACCTAAAATAAGAATAAAACTAAATGCGTTTTTCTCAAAACTTAATTTTCACACACTTGTTCCCTTTTCTCAGAGAAGGTCACATATATTGAAGACAAAGCCTCTGATAAAATGCCGGACTGCCGACAGTTCTGCAGGAATTAAAGAAATACTTCCTTAGCAAAACTATAATGATTTTTTGCGAGCTTTAATTTTCTGACATTAGGGGTACATTAGGATGGTGGATAATACTGGAACCAGATACATGAGGTCAATGGCCCTAAAGTGCAAAACATTGGTCTTCTCGAGATATAGTTGATATATCAAACCTTAAGATAGGACTGTAAATGTCTAAGATGTAACAAAAATGTAAAAAGGCGGCCCGACTCCTACGCTCGGCACAAAAAAAAATTTTTTTATCCTCCTTGTACGGGGAACCTTTTTTTGAGGCACTGTCTGGCGTACATATTTAGCACAAATGTATTGGTTGTCAATACACAACATCTATCAAAAAGTGGTTTGGCAAGTGAGCGTGGCGCCTCTGATGCCTCTCTTAATATATCTTGAAAATGGTTACAGTAAAAGTTTTTAAATTAGGAACAAATAGTTTAAGTTTTCTATATAAAAAATCTATCAAAAAGTGTTCTGTGGCCGTATTCTGTAATTCGCTAAAGCTCAATATCTATCGCTAAAAATCTATAAAGTTGATTTACCGATTTTTGGCTACGAATGCAATACTGTAACGCGCATTACTAAATTTGGCAATGCCAAATTTTTAAATTTTATATTCTCTAACTGCCCGTCTACAACTGACTGACATGACTTGCTGTTTAAGCTTGAAGTTATAAAAGCGTTGTTTAAACATTTGCATTAACAACCATGTTATAACATGAGAAAACTTCTAACATAATGAGTCTATACTTAACACTAACACTAACATCATATTAAGTTAAACATTTTATGTCAGTTGTCGACTGCATGTAAGGCATTTTAGCGATCGAGATTTAGCTTTAGCTAAGCGAATTACAGAATACGGCTGCTGGATTGGTAAAGTATCCATTGCAGCTTCCATGCTACAAAGCGTACCTTAACTTACACAAAAATAATAGATAGTTGTAACGACAAAAATAAGGATAAATATCCTTTAGATGATCCCTTTCTTGCATGTTGGTGGTGAAATTAAGCGAGTTTTTCTTTTTGCACTGTATATGCATATAAGCGAGTTTCTTAGATGCATTTATCATTAATAAGTTTCTGTCGCAAATTGTCGCCCAAATTGTTTTCAGTGTATAATTCTCTGAGGTACCAAAAATAACAAATTGCTTATTCAGAGATTTTTAAGGCCGCAAAATGTTTTGTGTTAAAAGTAGTAGGAAGCCAAATATCTGCCTCTAGTTCTTAACGTCTATTAAAATCTTAATAAGTTTTTACTAGTACTCCACCGGATCAAAATCGTTACGCGATGCCGCTAGGCAACATCTATACTTACACTGATACTCGTGCTGTTATTCCCTCTACCTGAGAACGAGAAGAGCCCTTGACTGCTGTGAATCTCTAAACGATATGGCTGGCCTCAGGGCACGGAGATATAACAGGGAACATTAGTATAAGCTTGCTACATTTGGCACAACCTAACAGGATTCACTGGATTGGGAAGGCGTTGGAATGTCTATTCTTTCCTGAAAACTCGATCGACTATCGATTTCGTTATTGACAAATGGGCCACGAACGCTGGATGAAGGATTTCCAGACAATTGTGTCTCTACTATAAATGGCCAAAAGGGACGTATCACGTTTGGTATCAGCTGTCACGGGAAACTGTCTTATAGGTAGTCATGCACAGCGCCTGGCAGCCGGAAACTATGATTACTGCCGCAGCTGAGATAGCGAAAATGAGGAGGAGGACGTAGAACATCTTCTCTGCCAATGTCCTGCACTGACGAGAAGGCAACTGGCCGAAATGGGATCCGCCAACTTTGACGTATTGTATGATATATCTGGCGTTGAACTGGAGCACTTTTGAAACTTCATTAGAAGTTGGTGTTTATATCACAATGGATAAATGGGTCTAAGTATAAGTACTGACTGCCATTTCTACCTTACCTAACCTAGGCCACACTTAAAACACATTAAACTAATGCTAATGTAACGTAAGAAAGAATTTAATAACCAGGTAGAAAATTGAAACCACGCCTTTCGCGAATAAAAAGTAACCAGCGTATTTCCTCAAATGTTTAAATGAAAATATGTATTATTTACGAGAAGGTTTAATAATTTCGTTTGATTCAAAAGATTTATCCCGATAAAAATAATAATTATAAAATAGACTTACAACACTTGTCGGATATGTTTCATTTAACAGAATTTTTATAATGAAAAATCCAGGAATGAAGGGGGGATTTTCATTATAAACCGAGGTATAAGACTGCAAATGGGCTTTAGCAAATGGCAAACCAGAGTTTTTCGCTCTATCTTGGCGATTTTGATCCTCCTCATCGTTATCATGATAAATCGATTTACAAAGAGACATTGAACCCATCCAATAATTGTTGCCATAAAAGAAACCAGAAGCATAATGACCGGAAGCATCGTCCACTAAAAAAGAAATAAAGTAAATGGAGTGGATGTAAAAATATGTTTTAATAGTGAAAGTCTAAAAAAAAATTTGCAGAAATCTAGAATAAAATAAATTTTTTTAATTGAAAAATTTCGTCGAACTCCACTGAAGTTTTTAGTTCAAATAAAACACGAAAAACTTTTTTTTTAAAGCACAAAAAAAAACGCTAACATTGTTGTCATAATGAAATAATAAATAGTTGGCACATTGTTACATAATTTACAAAAACAACAACAACAACGAAAAGAGTTACAACAAATTGTTGATAACATAATTTGTATTGACTGAAGTTATTTGTTACCAAGGCTTGAATCGAGTGTTTTTAAATATGCAATTCAAAGGTATTTCGGTTTTAAATTTCGTTAATTGCAAACACCAAATACAAGTTTGACGCGATGTTTTCAAAATAAAAAAAAAAAATTAAAAACTTCTAAATATTTTCTAATATAAATAGCGTATGAACGTGGAAGTTACAGAATTGTGCTGGGTGTTTGGTGCTAAAATGTACTTTTTTTTATTCTTAAATAAAATATTTCGGCTTACTTTATGAATTAGCCGCGATATCGAAATTAACTTTCTTTTTGTACGCTCAGAGTCTTAACAATAAGATCGATGAATTAAGACTTAAATTTGATATCTCTAAAATTGACATAAAATGTAAGCGAAACTTGGCTTAAGGAAGACTTAACTGATGGTTTAGTTCATATATGAGGCACAAAATGTTCAGGGATGATCGAAAATCTCGTGGAGCTGGTGTGGCAATTTCAAACAGATATCAGATATCAGTATTAAATTATTGACCGACAACCAGTAAGATGTATGCTTTTTTTTTTAGCAATTTTAATTAGCTTGAGTAAAATATCATGATTCGTAACAGGTTTTGCCGAACTTCAATGATTTTCAGGAGGGGAATTTATATTGGAGTCATGCTAAGCTATGAACCGAACATCCCAAAATTCTGCAGATTGAATTCTGGTATTAAAAACATTAATTGCAATAAATTTCAAAACAGCGGTGAAATTAGTTTTAGGGTTTACAGTGAATTTCAGAAGGCTGCTAAAGGTAAATTATGGACCGCATATCACAAAATTCATAACATTTTTTCTGGCCATATGAAACTCAGTTGGAAGAAATTTTACCACAATAAATATATCTGCTACGGTTTTAGGTGTTTTTAATTAATTAACCAGAGTTGGCTTTATATGGGGCCTATAGTAAATTATGGACCGATCATCACGCAATTTATTAGTGCCATTTCTAGTCCTATAAAACTGTGAAGTATTCAATTTTATTCTGATAGCATTATTTATTACGGTTTTTGGTGTACAAAACTGTTTTCCTGGAGAAGGATTTATATTTCCGTATGCCCCATATAAAGCCCCCACTCGGAAAACACTTCCGTACGCCTTTAATTGTAAACAAATAATGGTAACGCAGTAAAATTTGGTCTCACATTGTTCCATAAGACTAGTTATTGCATTGCAAAATTGAATGAAGATCGGTCCATACCATAGGCTCTATATAAATTCCACTATCAGAAAACACTTTCATACGCCTAAAACCGTTAGAAAAGTTGCGATTGTGGTAAAATTTGGTATGGCCCCATATAAAAACGTTCTTTTGTAATACGCCTAAAACCCTAACGAATTTTAAAACTGTATGGTCAATTCTTTTAAGCCCTAATGACACCTACTTTTTTCGACTTTTTAAGATTTTGAAGAACATAGCAAAAATATACTGTAATATAAAATGTTATCAATAGCAAAAAGATCAACTATATACATAAAAATCCAAAAATGTCAAAATGTTTATACATGTTATCGATAAAAAAGTGCAATCTGTCAAAAAAAAAATAAAAAAAAAGTGTCTTTAAATTGACATTTCAAGCTTAAAATGACTCTGTGGTGCCAATATATTACTTTCACACTCGAATATAGCTATTTTAGTTAATTTTTAAGCTTGACAAATAGACAACATTGAAAAAAACATTTCACTCTTTCAATCTCAGGCTTTCGGATTAGTTCGCAACTTAAAAATTCCGTAAAGAATTCACTTTTGAACTATTCTTATTTGCGGTGGAGAGTACATCGACACATTCGAATATAGCACTTTTACTTATTTAACAATCAACTTTTTCTCTTGAATGTCAAGCTTTTTGCTGGTTTTGATATGGCAAGCCTATGTGATGGGTATATGTATATGATTCAGCAAAGCCTAATATAGTATTCTTACAGCCGTACCTAAACAAGAGCGGAAGGCGGAACGTTTTCTTCCGCTAAGCTTTTACGCTGATATGCCATACCTAAACAAGAGCGTCAACGTTGTGCCACAAACAGTAGTGCTAACTTTCTTGTTTAATAAAACCCATACAATAGAAATAAAAAGAAGAGAAAAACCCGCTAGATTGACACAAAATAGCTAAATTGTCATTATTTCTTATTAATAGCGGCCAACTTCACTAATAAACGCGCTGTCAAAATCGGATTTTCCAATTGTAAAGCGTTGACGCCGCGCTATTTAGGGATGCTTCATACAAATTGTATGGTCATGCGAATTTTTGACAGCTAGAAAACGCTTTCCGCTCTTGTTTAGGTATGGCTGTTACTTGTTTTTTAATATCATAAAACTTAAGTCATTTATTGCAAAAGCCATTGAAAAATATCCAAAATTACTTTTTACCAATAAATTGTTAAAAGTGTCTCATGTTTATTAATTGATTTTTGTTTTGTTTTTTTTCCTTCAATGCAGTCTTTCGGCTGCAGTTACATAAAAGCAAAACTATTGTTAATCAACCACAAAAGTTGTTTGCACACACTCCTCTACAAGAAAAAATAGCGTCTAAAGCATTTGTGGCAAAGCCAATGTTGTTGCAAAGGTTGTAAAAAAGCTTGAAAATACTAGTTTTTTTTCTAGTGCATTTTCCAGCGTTAACTATTACAACTCAAGCGATTGAATGTCTATTACGTTCAAATTTCAACGTCATAGTTTCCATGTCTGTAAGTAGCTACTATACCTACATGAAACATGTCGAACCGGAATAAAAATTATATATTTATCCAAAATACTTTTGGTTTGCATTAATGAGAGTTGAAATACCGCAATTTATTTCGGTAATTCTTTTACAACGTTTCTTTTTAGCCCAGACCTTGGTCAAGGTGAAGATCAGACACTGTGTGTAGTTGAATGATATTGTTTTAGAACATAAAAAAATAATTAAATATTTTATTTATTTTTAGATTTTTATGGAGTGTGTAATGAATATGCAAATATTGTAAATATTATGAATGAATTGTAGGAATTTAAGGTTACAGTTAAATTTTGAAACAGCTATGGCCATTTTCTTAATGTATGTTGTCATCACTGTTGCCAATTTGACGGGTTTACCGCGATTCTAGCGGTTTTTACGTGTCCACCGTGGTAACATTTCCGTTTTGGCGGTTAGCGGGATATCTAGCGGTTTTTGAATATCATTAGAAAATACAATTTTTGTTCCAGGCATTTGAAAATTACAATTTGTATCTCAAAATAAGAGATGTGTTTTCAATTAAAGTAATTAAGTGATATGAAAAAATTGGTTTTTTGTGGAAATTTAATTTGTTTCCGCAATTTTATAAATTTTCTTATTAGGAAGTTAAATTGAAATGTATTAACATAACCGCCTTATTTCATCGAGATATTTGTCCTGCCAAAAAAAAAATATAGACGTGATAGAAAAAAACTGAGAACGCAACCAAAAATTAAAAGTATTTTTTATTATCCCTCGGATAAAACTTCCATACGGTTGTCAAACCTTATTCCAAACAACGTACTGTAATTCGAGAATTCAAGAAATACTGTTTGTGATGCTTTAAAAAAAAAACAAGAGCCATTTTACGCCTTTGCCTGGGTTAATATACATAAGTTTGTTGCTTAGTATAAGCAAGCTTATAACTAGATATGCCAAAATTCTTCTATATTTTTATTTAAGTTAACGGATACAAACCTTATTTCTAGTTTTTCTAAAAAAGTGAAAATAATTTGCAAAGTCTTCGGAACGTTAGGATTTTAAACAGTTTTCAAGCATGAATGTTTAAAATAATGGCCAGCAAAAACTTTTAAAAAATATAAACGTTTAAAAGCAGTACTGGCCATGTTATCCATATATACATATGTCTATTCAACCTTTTTGAATTAATATTCCTCAGAAAGTAAATGTAACTACATATACATATGTATATCAAATATAAAATAGTGCAAAATTTCAAATTGATAGTCTTGCATTTTCTTCCTTCATTTCTTTTAAGATTTTTAAATCTTGGTCTACGGTCTTACATTTTTAGACTCATTACCAAAACTAGATTAAGTGCACTTAACTCTAATGTCTGGATAGATTTCCAGCAATACAAATCCATGCATTTTATATGAATATCCACATTTTGTACGTTCGCGGGACTAAAAGAGTCAGTGAAATTAAAAACCTTACAAATAAACATAATATCTAAATATTAAGCGATATTTTTAAAACATTTAGCGGTTTCTAGCGGTTTTTGAAGTGCGATTTGACGGGAAGTCTTCATAAAAAGTTGGCAGCAATGGTTGTGATTGCGGAGTAGGCCTTCCGCTCTCGCTTGTTAAGGCCCAAATACACGGATCAAAGTACTCATCAAGCATTGTGGTAGTATTAGTTTAAATGTGTTTGTATGTGTGACACCGACAACGCTTGATGAAAAATCAAATAATTTAAATATGATGGCGAATATTACGTCCAGCACACGTACACGTTGAATTCGCATACTGGACAAGCATTTGACAAGTGTATTTGGCCCTTTAAGCAGTTTCAAGGCGAATTTATAACAGGTAAGTGCAGCTCTACAACTACAAAAAGCCCCATGTATTTTGTTTTTGCAATTAATTTGATAGCTGTCAAAATTTTTTTAATTCAAATTAAAATTATCACTTTTTTATAAAAAAAATTATTAAATTCACTTTAATCATTCGCAGTTTTGAAATTTTTTTATTAAAAAATAATATTTTTAGCACTTTTCAATCAACTTCTTCTCAAAACAAAATTATATTTTGACGTTTCTCAATTTTTTTAATTTGCCATGGAGACAGCTGATGAACGGCTGATGACATGAGTTTACCTGTTTGAATTCGCCTTGAGCAGTTTCATAAGAATGGTAACGGGATTAAAAATAAATAGTTAGTCCGAGTTTAGACGAGCGAACATTTGGAAGGAAAACAACTGGAATTCTCTTTTGTTTTTAATTCGCGGTCACACAGACGAACATTCTGTTAATATTGTTGTTTTTTTTCAAAAAGCAAAGCAAATGTCAACAAAGAAAATGAGAACAAAGCATGCCGCTAAAGCGGCTCATGCACTTCCAATAAAATTGTTCAATTTTACGTTTTGTACAATTATATCGCCAATGTGTATGTGATATTCGAAGGTGACACAATATATTGGCAACAATCAAAAGACTTTTAATTTTTATTGCACAACGAAATTAATGTGAAATGTGTTGGCAACATTGTACAATGCTGTTTATGTTATTCCTATAGGTTATGTTCACCTTTTTATTGAATGAATGAAATATTTGTGCGAATTATTGCATAATATAGGACAAAATGGAAATAATATGGCGAATATCATATACAATAATATTGCAAATGTATGGGCAGCTTAAGCAGCGTTACCGTTTTTCAAAAGGCTGATTTTCAAAAAAAAATGTCACAAAAAGGGGAATTCTGAGAAAAAAAGGAGCAACCTTATAAACAAAAATCTGGACCAATATTTTAGTATATCGGCTCAGAATCACTATTTAAAGTGATATAACGATGTCCATCCGTCCATCTGACTAGTTGTCTGTCCATGTCAACCTTGTGCGCAAAGCACAATTTGCAATGTTTCAGACAATGTTATCAAGGGCGAAGTCTATGTAAATAAAAACTTTCCAAATTAGACTCTTTGTGTCCATAAGCTATTTAATTTATTTGGTATTCAGATTAAATTCGCCCCAAAAATATTTTACTGTAAATTAAATTCTTTTTGAATCGGTTCAGATTTGGCCAAAGCTCTCATCTATAAATAGCTTTAACTTCTTTTAAAATTTTAACATTAATAAATAATTTATAATTTAGTTACCGTCCCTAAAATCTATTTAAGACAAAAGATCTTTTATGGATGTTAATATCTAGATAATTTAGCAATTTTTAACAATTTTTAGGGCATATTTTTAAGTTTATACTGCATATTTAATGTGAATAAAACGCGTTTTTTTGTGAATATTTCTGGGGGTCTACTCTCTAATGCGATGCGAAAGCGAAATGCCAACTTGGTTCTCTCTATCACTTTCGCAAAATGTTCTAAAAATTAAGCAATAGTGTCAATAAAAATTAAAGATGTAAAAATAGTTGAAATTGAAAAATTTAAATAAAATAAAATGATGATTTAGAAAAGAAAAAATATTAAAAGATGCGAAAGACACATGCAAAAACGTATTAAAGAGTACCAATCGCTAGATTTGCTACAATTTTCTTTCGCATCGCAATAGAGAGTAGCCCCCTGGTTTCCATGATAAGTAAAATAATATTGCCAGTATAAAAAATATTTGGTTCAATTGAAAATGTACTGGCAATAGAATTTTCATGTTAAAAAAGCGCTTGCCGCTCTTGTTTAGGTTGCTCAGTTAGATAAGAATAGTAATTGAATCAAAAAATATTTTAAGAGCGCCTTTAAAAAGGCCTGAAGTAAGAAGGTCTTCCTGATGATCTGAAATAAGCAACCAGTGAAATGCGCATAGGAATAGCTTATCCCATCAACAATTCATTTCAGTTTATCAATAGTTTAAATTGGAAAATTTAGGGTATAAAATTGTCAACATTTTCCGACTATTCTTTCTTACTTATACGGGCATGTTCTTGAAATCAAAATGAAGCGAAATTAATATCGAACGAGATTTTAAGTTCAATTATTAACAAAATTAACGTAGTTTCTTGCAAAGCTAATTGGTACTCACAAAATAATATTGATAAAATCGAATATTTGTATGAACTTTCATTTCAAGGTCGTTTTTAAAATTTGCTCAATTTCAAATCCACTTCATTTCCATTTCTAGAACATGCCCAAATAAAATTGTTTAATCTTAAACTTTCGCTTGACAAATTATTTTGCGGTTGGCTGTTGACTGACGAAAATTTTGAATGTCACTTAAGTTCGAGTGTATCCCGCTGACTACTCTGTGTGTGACAAACATTTCATTTTACTTAATAATAATTCACTTACTTAAAGCCAAAGAGATTAAAAACAAATGTACCATTGAAGTGCGCACAAGTTCAATGTCATTTATGTGACATTTAATTTTAAAAGAAAACGAAAATGAGCTAATTTTTTTAAAATTATACGAATGAAAAAATTTGTTAAAGTTACTAACATCTACTGAATACTCAATTATAATAGACTTGAATTCAAACTGTGGGTACTTACATAAGTCACGCAAGTGCAAAGGGTCTTAAATATTATTTAGTTAAAAAAAAATGTGAAAACGTTTACAATTTTTTGTAGCTCGAACTAAATTTTTATACATACATACACGTGTACATTTTATTAAAGATTGCATACGCCAATATGAATATACCTAACTAACTTTTATAGTAAGTAACATATTTGATAATTAAGGTTTAAAAGAATAGCAGACAAACAGAGTACTACTTTATTTAATTGCCTTTAGCATGTCATTGACTTGCTTATTCTGTTTTATTCTCTTTACCACAGAGTTTGTTTTTTAAAAATGCCAAACAATACTTTTTTCAATAAAACATTTTTTTATTAATTGATCAACGACTTAACATTTTAATAACTAAGTTAAAAGTGACCTAAAATCTACATTGATTTACATATTTACAGGTCTGTTCTGAAAATCACGTGATTTCAAATCACATGTGCTTTTAAAATCACACGTGTGATTTTGTGGTGTTCTGTAAATCACACAGTGTTTGTGTTTTTCTGTGTGATTTCCAATTGTCGAAATCACAAGCAAACATTTAAAGTTTGTTTGCTTTTTATGTTATTTTCAAACAGTTTTGTTTTTTTTAACCGATTTAGCAATCACAAATTAGTTTTAGGGTGTTTTTAAAATTTTACAATTTTTTTGCGAATTTAGCCATGTTGTCGATAGAAGCGATTTGTTCTTATAAGTTTTTTGATTCTTTACAGCTTTAACGATTTCTAGTAAATAGTAGATGCCGCTGTTAGCAAATTTTTGCGAATTTCCCCTTATTTAGCAATTTTTACCGAATTTTGGCCATTGCTTGTTTGAAATATTAAAAATTTTCGCGAATTTTCGCTATTTTGCAAAATTTTATTTTTGTAATTTTCAGACATATTGTTTTTTTTTAACCCATTTAGCGATTTCAAATTAATTTTAGGCTTTGTTTACAAGCTTGCAATTTTTCACAACAGAAGCCCCAAAAGCAAATATCATTTTTGTAGTGACGTCAAATTTTCTAAATTTTAAAAGATTTGTTGTAAAAAAAAAATAGCTTATTGCATAAAATTAATAAACGACAAATTGAATATTTCATTTAAGTAATTTATTATGACAGTCATCTTACTTACAATAGTTGCAAAAATAACAAAGTAAATAATATACACCTTTCACTTTCATAAAATGTGATTTTCAGAACATCCCTGTTATACTCATTTGAAATAACGGTTAAAGACTACCCAATATTAATATTAAGAGCAAGAAAAGTAAAACCAAATATTTGATAACTAATAAATTAAAGGAAAATTCAAGAAAGAAAATTTAGGTAAAGTTAAATTATAAAAAAAGAAATAAAAAAGAAAGTAGTACATATTAAGGGTAACATGTAACTTAAGGATGTTCAAGTATGATTACACGTAACTACAGGTGAAAAGGGTAAATGTAAGTTGAACATTTATGTATGTATATAAGTTCGTTAATCTGTTTTATATTTTTACTAACGTATGGTGAATAAAATACGAACAAGTCCAACACTGTTGTTAAAAAAAGTCACATGACACTTGCAAAAAAAAATATATACGGTTAATTTAACTGTGCAATATATTTATTAAAAAAAACTAAGATTGGTCTGGCAAGTTAATAATTAGTTTTAAAAATGTCACTAAACGAGCTCAACCGTCGCAAACTAATTTGTAAATTTTGTGAAGAAAATGCAAATAAAACCAAAAGTGAAATTTTTAGCCATTTAAAAGACATGGGTTTCAAAAAAAACGTTTATCTACAAGACAATAAATTTGTATAAGAATAACAAATCGATCGAAAGAATATGTGGATCAGGTCGGAAATGCAGTTTGCAAGACTCTAAAGTTCGGTCCAAACTAAAACTTGAGACAACAGGTTGCAGTGCAAAGTCCTATCGCCAATTGGGTAAGAAATATAATTGTGATAAAAATACAATAAACAAATATTTAGAATCGATGGGAGTCGACAAAAAGAAGAAAACAACCGCACCATTTACCACTGAAAGACAACAATAGGCTATTAAATGCAGACTACGCGAGCTGTCCGGAAATTACTTTTCTTGCTCATCAGTATACAAATGCGATGATGAGTCATATTTTACCGTCGAAGGCAATTAATGGCAGCCAAAATATTATTTTGAGTCTTCCAGTCGCAAAGCATCTGAAAGAGCTAAATTTATACGGAAGACAAAGTTTCCAGGTAAAGTTCTGTTGTGGTTAGCCATAAGCGAACGTGGCATCAGTGAACCAGTTTTTTTTAAAGGTGGTTCAGCTGTGAATGCCCAAGTTTATAATGAAAAATGTGTACCAGCACTTAGCAATTTTATCGAAAAATACCACAGAAAAGAACAAATAGTTTTTTGGCTTCTTCACATTACGCGAAGTCCACAATAGAGAACTTGAAGGATAAAAAAATTGAATTTGTGCCAAAGGAAATGAACACCCCAAATGTTCCTCAATTGCGACCCATTGAAACTTTTTGGGCTAATTTAAAAAGAAAAGTATACGAAAACGGATACAAAGCCAAAAATGTTAATTCCTTAGTTTTAAAAATAAAAAAGGATCTGAAAACCATTAATACAGAGGGCATTCAGAGGTCAATGAGTGAACTACCAAAGAAAATCAGAAAAGCAAATAGTAATGGAGCCAATTTTTTTCTGTAAATTTTATCTTACATACATATAATCATAAAAAATAAATATTACTGAACTTAAAATAATTCTTTTTAATGTGTTTTTTCTCAATTTTATAATTGTTCGTATTTTATTCACCATACATTATATTAAGGAAATTACAAAATATTAAGTAAATTTTTACTAATTTGAAGTCGTTGATTTCAAATCTAATCTCTAATTTTCTCTATCAGCTCGACTTTTCCAGATATAAGTTATAAGATAAGTTATGTCAAAAATTAAGGCAATTTCACTACATATATTGGAATAACTTCAAAACGGTTCACGGATCTTTGATATCCTCCACCGACAGTTGTAATATTTCAGGCGTGGGCCCTATATGGGACCTATAAATAATTAATTAATCTTTATTAAAAAGGACGCCAGTATTAAAATTATTCGCGGTTTAGACCTTCATATGTTGAATTATTGCCCGACAATCAGAAAGCTTTATGCTATTATTTCTAGTCATATAAAAATAAATTTGCACAAATATTTTCGAGAGAGAATTTATATTGGATCCGTGGTAAATTATGGACCAATCTTTACAAAACTTTGTAGTATTTTATAGAATTAAAAACCCAAAATTAGAACAAACTTCGATATGTAGTGGTGCAATTCTTTATTGCGTTTTATAGTTTTAATTTGGTTTTCCGAAGGCTGCTTAATATGAGACCTAACGTTAATTATGGACCGTATATCACAAAATTAAATGTCATTTTTTCTGACCATATGAAGGTTAGTTAAAACAAATTTTACCGCAATATTTATATTTGCAAAGGCTTTAGGCGTATTTAATTAATTTCCCAGAGTGGACTTTTCATTGGGGCCTAGGGTAAATTATGGACTGATCTTTACGAGATTTAGGCAGTGTGATTTCTAGTCCTATAAAATTGTGCCGCAACAAATTTTATTATGATAGCATTATTTATTACGGTTTAAGATGCAAGGCTTATAGTACGATCTTCACGAAATTTAACTGTATGATTTTTGGCCGTATAAAACGAATTTGTGCAAAATCTTATATCATTCCGTGCATTATTCCACCATTTATGTTAGTTTTTGTAAAAAAATTATAAATTTTTTAGGGTGGTGCGCCCACATTTTGATTTATAGCCCTGCTCTTACTGAACCGATTTTTCTTGATTTTAGCCCAAACTGCTAAGGATAACTACAAGCAATTTTTTTTTTCATTATTTATTTATTTATTGAATCTGCATATATTTAATATGAACTAACAATAATTAATCAAATCTTATCCTAATATTTTATTTATGTCCTGCCAGTGCCAGACCAAAATTTTTTTTTTTACTAATGGCACATTGAGATCCTTATGAATGTTTCAGTTTTTAACATACCAGGGAGCGGTTGTTATTATTCGAAAAAGTTTATTTCGGCGCCTTTGAATTTTTTCGATATAAGAGGCAGTGCCCCATAGCCGAATACCGTAGCACCAGATTGGCTTTAAGATGGAGTTGTAAAGAAGAAGCTTTTTGACACCAAGTTTGTTCTTTTCTTTTGAGTTTTTCGAAAGTAAGCGTGTTTTCAACAGACGGTCATGGCTAAATCGACTTAGAATTACTCAAAGAGCAGGAATTTATATACTTTATGTGGTCTTAGATGTTAAAAAAAATTAAAAAACAATGTAAGCACGGCTTAAAGATAATATTGTTGCCGAGTTTCGGATTTTTTTTTAACGAAATATGGTGAACCGTTTTCAAGTTATTTCAAAATATGAATTGAAAGTGCCTTACTTTTAGACATTACGGTATATCTCAAAACGTCGAGCTGATAGAGAAAAATGGAGATTTGATTTAAAATCAGCAACTTCAAATTAGTAAAAAAAATGGAATAAAGTTCCTGATCACAAAATGACTCTTCCCCAGTGAAATTAATCAAACCTTTGAACACACCAGGGGGCAGCTGTGATTATTCAAAGAAGTTAATTTTTGCGCCTTTGAATTTTAATCACTTTTCCAGTTCAATTATATTATCCTGTAAGTGCTGGTTTGCACTCATCAAGTTTTAGCCATCAAGTCTTGAGTTTTAAGGGAAGAAGGGGAAAGAAAATCCCATTTATTTTCCTCTCTCTCCTAAAAACTAAAGACTTGATGGCTAAAAACTTGTAGAGTGTGGCTAGCACTAAACAACGAGATTCGTGTACACTGAGATAAGCTGTAGCATAAGCAAATGCTGAAGTTTGGGTGTAGTTGTTTGCTGGCATGTCCAAAGTATGTATATAAAGGGTCGTTAAATTTTGAGAGCTAATGTTAATTTTGAATAAAACACAAATTATTTACGAAATTATTGTCATTTCTTTTAATTATGATAATATTGGTATGGTTCAATTATGTATGGAACAAAATATCGATAAAAAATGGCTGCGACCTCGGCGGCACACCTCCATCCGATGGTCCAAATTTTCGATGACTCTGAAGCATAATTGAGGTTCTATGCCGCTAATGTGCCGAATTATCTCATCCTTTAGCTCTTGAATTGTTGCTGGCTTATCGACGTACACCTTTTCTTTTAAATAAATCCAAAAAAAGAAGTCCAACGGTGTCAAATCACATGATCTTGGCGGCCAATTGACATCGCCACCACGTGAGATAACACGATCATTGAATTTGTTGTGCAAAAGAGCCATTGTTTCGTTAGCTGTGTGGCAAGTGGCACCGTCCTGTTAAAACCACATATCGTGCACATAAATATCTTCCAATTCGGGCCATAAAAAGTTCGTTATCATCTCAAGATAGCGAACACCATTCACAGTAACTGCCTGACCGGCCTAATTTTTTTTTCTAGAAATCTAGCACCCTGGGGGGTTACTATGCAACTCGATTCGATAGTTCGATAGTTAAATATTACGGATACGTATTTTTCCTACCAACTAACTCGAATTCGTAAATACATTTGCTACTTTCGGGTTGCCGTATCCGATTATCGGATACTCGTACTCTACTTTCGGATGTGGATCACTATGTGCTTCGAAAGTAGATGTCAAAGTCGCTCGAAAGTTGGCATTTGTACTCGTTTGATGTTGAGCTTACGGATGAAATACGCTCAAAATTTAAGTATTGGTTATATTTTGTATATTAATAGATTCAAATTAATACAAGTCTTTTTCAATAGGGAAAATGCTACGAAAAATATTAATACGAAGCAAAGGCAATTTGAAATTATGCTCCACATTATGACAAAGCATCCGCAGTAGGCTAAGGGCTATATAAAAGCTCCGGACGCCGATAATTTATGGACGCGATTAGCAGAAGATTTGAATACAGCCGGCCCACCAATGCGGGAAGGGGCCGGTTGAAAAAAGTAGGTTGTATATAGTTTACCCATAAATGGAAATAATTTTTTTTGTTGGTTAGGTTTGATCAGATCAGGTGTAGCACCTAATTTGATTGAAGGTATTACAGCAGTCGATCTCAGTGTTGTTGGCTGCTGCGCACTAATGCTCTCCAACACATGTATTTAAAAGCTTCCTTGTTAAGCCGAAAATTTCGCACAATGGATGCAGTCGCATCCATTTTTATAAAGCACAAATATTTCTTGTTTACTTTTTTATTTTTATTTTCATTGTTTTGACATTTTGCGTAATAAATGCTGCCAATCTTAAATAAAACATTCGAAAGTAGTGTCAAAATTATTTCAATTAGTGGCAGCACTTTTCGCTCGATCCGAAACTGTTACATGGTAAGAGTTTAAATTTGGATCGAATACAACATTCGAGCTGTTCATACTTTCGAATCGAGTTACATAGTAACCCCCCTGGTTTTCGCAAACACTTTACCACACTTAGAATTAATAAATAAAAAAATTGTTGTTTATAAAAAAAATATCAAAAAATATCACTGTGCTGATCCCGAAAACCCCCGGGATTTTCAAAAATCAGTCCCGACTGGCATCTCTAGTATGTACGCTAATAAAAATGACAACAGGGTGTCATGACAATACGTAGTGGAAAAACCTCAAATTTTTTACAACTTTGTAAAAAATTGTATGCAAATGTTGTCAACAATTCTTTATTTTTTTTTTTAAACCATTGGTTGACAATTTTTAACGTCTTTTTTCGCTTTGTGCAGATGTTATTAAAACGTTTAAACTGCTTTAATTTTATACACATTTTATACAAATCTTTAAAATTTTTTGGTTCAAAGAATCACACTCTGCTTTTAAATCATTGAAAAATCCCCCGCATTTAATGCTGATGACATGAAACAAGGTCGTTCAAGATCCAATTACTAAATAATATTTTTAGTATACTTAACCTAATTTAACTAACTGTATTTATAATATTTGTTTACAACTAAATCGAACAACAAAGGTAATTTTGGTTTTAATCTATTGCAAAACCCAATTTTGCAAAATTATATCAATAGAAATTGTGCAACATATCAACAACATTAAAAATTATTTAAAAATAAAGAGTGGTCCAACCATAATGCACGATGTTAATTGTAAGTCACACTGGAGAGGTACACAACAGAGAAGCGCATTAAGATTTTTGAAGCCTTGAAAAAAAATGGCCGTCCAAATCAAAATGCATTTCGTGCACTTCGTGATTCTTTTGGTCAGCATAATCGAACAAATATGTCCACAATCGGGAGAATTGTGCGCCAGGTCTGTTGAAGATGTGAAAAAACCTGCGTCTTATGGGCTGGCGGCGTCATCGGGTCGTACTTCTTCGTGCAGTTACCGTGAATGGTGTTCGCAATTGCGAGATGATAACGGACTTCTTGTAGCCAGAAATTGAGGTGCACCTGGACGATATGTGGTTCCAACAGGATGGTGCAATTTGCCATACGAAACAATGTCTCTGTTGCGCGACAACTTCAATGGCCGTGTTATCTCACGTCGTTGCGATGTTAATTTGCGGTCACGATCATTTGATTTGACACCGTTGGACTTCTTTCTTTGGGAATATTTGAAAAAAAGAGTGTACGTCAATAAGCCAAGAACAATTCAAGAGCTAAAGGGCGAGATAATTCGGCACATTAACGACATTGAACTTCAATTATGTCTCAGTTAGACCATCGGATAGAGGTATGCCACCGAAGCCGAGGCGAGCATTCGTCCTTCTATAATAATTAAATAATTAAAAAAAATATTTCTCTAAAAACTCTTTGTTTTATTTTCAATTAACATCGTGCCTTTTGGTTGGACCACGCTTTATCACAAGCATACATTGTGAAACCTTAAGGTCATTTTAAAAATTTTATCTATTGAAATAAAAAAGTGACAAAAAATACCAGTTTCCTTTTTTGGTTTAATTTCAAAGAAAAATTGTAAAACTTAAAACTTTTGAAAATTTATTCAAACGTTGAAAATAATATTGGAAATTATAAACGTTTGTTAATGTTAAACGGTTATTTTTTTGTGTTAAAAAAAATTACCTAAAGTTACTAACGTAACGGAAGCAAAGCTACGCGAATAACGTAGTAAATGACAAAATTTAATTTTTTTTGTTACTTTTTTTAAGACTCAAAAATAAGAGTTTTATGCAAAAATAAAGAGATTAAATTACATGTAAATTTACAGTTTACAGTTTTCAATTTTTTATTTATTTTTTTTGTGAAAATGTAGTGAAATATTCTTTTTTTCTGCTCATTTTCCTTCAGCGCTACCAGAATTGGGGTTTAACCCAAAATAAGGGAAAATTGTGTTATTGAAAAGGATACAAATTTTCAATTGGGGTTTAAACTAAAGACCTGGGGCCTAATTCTGGCATCCGTTATCGAGTACATTCTCGATTCGAAAGCAATTTAATTTCAGTCGATACTGAACGAGCCGAAAATATTTTTTCAGTATTGTGAAACTCAAATTAATGCTTTACAACACTGAAAAAATAATTCAGATTCGTTCAGTATTGACTGAAATAATTAGATATCAAATTGCTTTCGAATCGAGAAAGTACTCGATCACAACCGTCAGAATCAGGCCCCTGCACAGATGTATGTATCTGTTTATATCTGTTTCTGCGTGTTTTCTAAAGTGGATGCGTATGGATGAGTGCTCTTGTGTTTCTGATATAAGTTGATATTGATATGATTTGTAAAAGAGTGGATGTAAGTTGATAAAAAAGCGAAAGAGACTATCATATCTATTAATATCTGTTTATTAAGATTAAATTAGGAAAAATTACATGTAAATTTACAGTTTACAATATTTTTGTAGTGAAATATTCTTTATTTTTTTTCTTCTCATTTTCCTTCAGCGCTGCCAGATTTGGGGGTTTTAACACCAAATAAGGGAAAATTGTGTTGTTGAAAAAGATACAAATTTTCAATTGGGACTTAAACTCAACAGCTGTAAATGATTAATTTTATGCGTTAAGAGATTGTTTATATGTTAACTGTTTTATAGATTTGTAAGATTAAAAATTGGCAATTTTGTATGAGGTTAGGATAAAAACAAAAATTGTCATAAATTTAAGCTCGATCGGTTGAAAATTTGGCGTGCCTTGAGAGGGTTAAAAAGTATGGGAAAATATATAGACAAAAACCTCGTTACTACTCATTTACTTGCAGCACGCCTAGATCTGTGCGTGTTACCACTTTTACCAAAATAGAAAACAATGAAATCACACCAAAGATATGCATTTTTTTTTGGAGACACAAATGCTCATACAATTATCTTCCTACCCCTACTTCCTAAGTAGTTACGAGCTTTTTCTATACATTTTTCCCCAGTTCCGTTTTTACGCGTTAGTGGCGACCTCTGCATAGTAACGAGCCTTTTTTTCTCTAATTTTTCCTCAATTTTATTCTTAAAAACTTTAGCGCCTCACACAAAAGTGACCTTCGATTTAAGAAAATTGAAAATAGAAAACTGTAGACTGTATACGAAGACATTAAAGATTTCTGACAGACGAGCATCACTAGATCGGTTCAGAAAGTAATTCTAAGTCGATCGATATACCACAAGGTGGGTATAAAAATCAAACTTTTATTTCGCCCTTGATCAATTAACGGATTTTAGTTCAAAATTTTCAGTTATTCACTATATTAAAAATTGGCAAGTAATATTCATATCTATTTGTGTTATTTTATTAACTTTTTCGTAATAAAACTAAAGATACTATACAAATAAAACTGTTAAGCGAATAAGAATTATAAGCAACAGATTTACTTGTAACAATATCAAAGCTAAAACAAAAACAACAACAATAAACAGTGTGTTTATCTTTTCTTAGATTCCCCACTACAATTGGCTGGAATTCTCTCAACATTAATTGTAGTTGTAAGTAGGTTAAGAAACCACAAAATAAAAACAAAAACAACTTGCTTTATTGTTTTCGCAGCTTTTTTAGGCCGTGCACCCGGCAGTTTATTATCAAAGTAATTCTCAGGAATACAACATTTTCAATTAACAATATAAAAAATTCAGTCTATTGTTATTTAAATATCTTTAAAAAAATTATTTAACTAACTAAAGTTGTTGTTTGTTTAAATAAACAAGTACTGTTTCATTGAAATTTAAACTTTGTCTTGTACTTGAAGAATGCCAATGCATTTTGAAAATATTTATTTTCAGTTCCCACTTTAATTTCAGATCCGATCAAAAGTATTTTATTTTTTGAAATGCTTAATTTTTTTTGCAAAACGTTTTGATTTTTTTTTAATTTGTCGGGCTATTCTTCCTTCCACATTGTTAATTTTAATCATCGGTATTAAAAAGCTCTTTTAACATTCTTAAATTAATCGAAGTTTTTTGAATAGAATTCTGAAGCATTTAGCCAGGCCACCAGGCTGGAGTGGAAGGGGCACCAAGGAATACATTTCACTAAAAATTTCAAGATCATCGAATTGGCTGTTAATTTTCTTTGCAACGTGGTAGAACCCATGTGGCAAGTAAGCTACTTGGAACAGTTTTGGGTATAATATTTTAAGCCCATTGGTTTAAACCATGTGAGATGCTGCATTGTTTTAAAAATGAAGGATATTTTGTAGAAATCTTGAATTTAAAGCAAGGCTCCAAGCAATTTATTTATTGATTTTAAATTTTTTTGAAGGTTTTTTTTTGTGTATTTTAAAATTTTTAAGAACTTTTTTTAATGTGAAAATGAAAAAAAAAATTACTCAAAATATGCAACAACATGTGACCTTCTCCGAGAAAAGGGACCTTGTTTGTGAAAATGAAGTTTTGAGAAGAATCCACTCTTAAGTCCAAACCCGTTTTTGACACACTAGGTCCCTTTTCTCGGAGAAGGTCACATGTGCGAAAACAAATCGATGCCACTTTAACGCAAATTTAATGATTTGGAAAGATAATTGGTCGACATCGTTCTTATACTATGTTCACACTTGGGTTCTTAAACGCGTTTAAGCAGCTCGAACGTAATTAAACTCTAATCACATCAAAATCGAATTTCCTAAGCTCTACGCTTGTCTGCAGGAAATATGATGTACCATACATTGAATTGTTAATCACTTCAAATTGACATGATTACAATTAAATCACTTCATTAATCACAAAGAATCCACTGAACATACCTCAAAAAGAGTATAATGTAGAATCGGCCAACATAAACGTGTAAAACCGGCCGCGATTTCTGCTTAACGTTTTTATTTTGTTCCTTAAATAATTCATAAATTTTCACAATTTCATCATTAAAATGATAAAAATAAACTTCTGATAACTTTATAAAAGTATTTTTATCCATTTTAAATACTTTAAATAAATATAAATTTGTTTGTTTTTCTTAATCATCTCAAATGTAATGTGTACGGCTTTGATTAACTTAATCAACATTTTGCTTAAACGCGTTAACAAACTCAAGTGTAAAGATAGTATGTACTATAAGAAATCGCATCCCTAGTCATTAATATTAAAATAAACAGTGTTTTTCTTCTATTGAAAATGTTTAAATTTCGAGTTAATGCCCTCTTGATGAACAAGCGCTTCAATATGGTGGTGTGGGTTTTAAAGAAAACTAAAAAAGGTGAAATCACATACATATTTATGTACATACATATGAATGTATGTATATCGTTTTTCAATGGAACTCCCCAACTAT
Source organism: Pollenia labialis (assembly GCA_949318255.1). Classification (NCBI taxonomy): domain Eukaryota; kingdom Metazoa; phylum Arthropoda; class Insecta; order Diptera; family Polleniidae; genus Pollenia; species Pollenia labialis. The sequence continues at coordinate 22,853,263 of OX439142.1, read as the reverse complement.
TATCTCATATTAACAAATATGTATGTACTCAACTCATATTTAAAAGTAAAATTAATTTCTTAGTACGAGACAAGCTAAAGTTTCAAAAACTAAAAAAAAATATGCTTTAATTATATTGAAAATGAAAACGATAAAAGCAACAACTCAATTCTGTTTATTGTTTTGTAGATATTTTTTTTTTTTTGGTTTCGTTTAAGTGCAAAATTTTTTCAAATAAAAACTTCCGCAGTTGTGTTCATGTAGTGAATTAATAATAATTTTTGAGCCATTCCACGTGCTTAAATAATTGATGTGTCTTTGTGTGTTTGACACGCGTTATGGTTGTATGACTTTTGTAGCACAAACCGTCAGATTAGGAAAAAATATTTATGTTTTTGGCGTACTTATTTTTTGTTTAGTATTTTTCATTATTGCAGATTTTAATTTAAAACAAATTATATTAGGTTTTTTTTTGGAATGGTTATGACAGCAAAACGTAATGGTTTTGAAGTTCAGAACACATATTTCAATAAATGTTGAATCTTTGGTTATAAATATCTTCCTTGAGAAATAAATACGCATTTGAACTTTGAATTTTCGTTATATCTATACCAGAATGTACTAGTAAAAGGACCTGACAAGCGCAGCTGCTTGGAGTTATTGACATAGACATTTGTCGTCACATTTCTGGCAACAAAATGCCTGTTGTTTTTTCTTTTGTTGTATGTTGTAGTACTGAGTTCACTTTATTAATACATTTTGATCTTTACTGTCGTGCTTAGAAAAAAGGCAGTAAAGTCTTAAAATGAAAATCAGAATAATCTTAAATTTAAATTTTGTATTTTGTTATTACATAATTTTAAAAAATTGGCAAACTTTAAAACTTGCTCTTACTTTGAAATAAAATTTGTTTTATTACACAGGCCTTAAGCTTAAGAATTTATTAAAACAGTGTACAAAAAGGCTAAAAAAAAATTACTGCAGTCTCAGAACACGGCTTCTGTGGAAAAATATCTTAAGGGCCTGGATGCAACTCCACAATCAGACTACTCATTATGGCGTGCAGACAGAAATCTCAAAAGGCCAGTTATCTCGAAACCACCTTTAAGATACCTGAATGGAAGTTGGGCAAGAAATGAAAATGAAAAAGGAAACCTGTTTGTAAATTGTTTGAAAAACGTATTTGCCCCAAATATACCAGACGATATAGCGGACGAGTTACCGCCTGTAAATGTTAGAGCAGCTATCCCCCTAAGATTTGAGATAAGAGATATCGAAAAGGCTATTTGTGAATTAAACACCAAGAAGGTACCTGGTATTGATAGGATCAGTAACAAATCAAAGAAAATTATTCTTTATATTTTTAATGCTATTTTACGCAGCTGCCCCTTCGTATGTTAAAAACTTAAATATCCACAAGGATCTCAATGTGCCACTGGTAAGGACTATTATTACGAAGCATGCGGTAAAATATTTGAAAAGGCTAGAGTTGCACCCAAATCCACTAGCTCGAAATATTTTAAATGATAGCGGCCACTCTCGCTTAAGGAGAAGAGACACTGCAGCACTTACCCATTAAGATGAGCGATAAACACCTTGATAAGTGAACAGAACCCGTGATAAAGAAAATTTTTGCCTGGCACTGGCAGCACATAAAATAAAGTATTAGGATAAGATTTGATTAATTATTGTTAGTTCATATTTAATATATGAAGATTCAATAAATTATTAATGAAAAATAAAAAATCACACAGACCGACATTGAAAATATTTTTTTAACCATTCGCACCAGATATAACTTATGTATGTATGTATGTATATCACTGTTACACCTACAAAAGCAATAATTTGCCAAATTCAACACACTCTACTACCCTATTTATGGAGGTTACTGGCCAAAATAATTTATTAAATAATTTTTAAACAGGCGTGTTTAGACCTATTGATATAAAGGGTTATCCATTTAGTGGTTTCAAAACCACTGGTCTGGCAAGGCGGGCAGTTGTTAAATATCTGTCATCCAAAGTCTTATTTATTAAGTGAAAGGTTGTCCATTTACGAATTTACTACAAATATGGTGGTTCAAACGTGGCCCCGTTTCGGGCATTGCAGGCTGATTATGTTCATCCTAATCGACCAAATGTGCAAGGAATTTGAAGAGACTGGAAGCGTTACAGATGTGGTCAGGCCTGTGCATCATAGCAATATGCACACTGCCGAAAATTACGCTTCTGTTAGTGAGAGTGTGGCGGATAATCTGAAGTGGTAGATTCCACAGTGTTCTCAGCAATTGTGGCTTTCTTATGGCGTATTTTGCATCTGGATGTCCACCTCCATACATATAGAGTCCACATCACGCAACAACTAAAGCCGGCTGGCCATTCACAGCGCCGTAAATAGGCTGATTGAGTGCTAGAGCAACAGGCTTTCAATGCTTAATTTTCGACCAACATTCTCTACAGCGATGAAGCTCAGTTCTCACTCGTTTGTTACGTAAACAAGCAATATTGCTGCGTATGGGGCTAAGAGAACCCAAAAGTAATTGTGAAAATGCCATTGCATACGGTAAAAGTGATTGTTTGGTGCGCGTTATGGCCTGGAGGTGTCAAGGGGCCGTATTTGGTCCAAAATTACGTTTAAAGCACTATGATAACTGATTGTTTTTCGCCTGCAATAAAAAATTATGAACTGGAAATTATGAACACGACCGATTTTGGCTTTATTGCATTGGAAGTTTCCAAAACGAGTAAAATCATGTTTTCGTGACGCTAATTGGCCATCTAGATCATGCGATTGGACGCCGTTAGACTTTTTATGTGCGGCTACGTCATAGACCGTATCTATGCGAATAATCCTCTAACGTAAGAGCTTTTGAAAACCAACATTCGAAATATGGCAAAAAGGGTTTGCAACTTAGAACTCAGGATCGACTGCTGCATTTAAAATTTTTTTTTTAGATCAAAGAGATTTCTCCCAACAGAGATGGTAGCGCGACCAAATCAGGTCTGTTGTACCCACTCCCCTTTAGTTGACCAAAAGACCCTCTGATTCCCAAAGGAAACTAAGTAGGTCTTTTACCGGTGTTGCATCGACTCGGGACGCGTCAATCGCGTCGTGCTCTAAGTGTCTTCTTTAGCATCTAAACTAGAGGCGGTCATTACAATGACATTGTATTTCGTACGAAATGGCAAGGTCCAAGCCTTATATTTTAATAAAAGTTAAATCGTAATCGTAGCTTTATATTTGTTTTATTCAACTTTACTTTTGAAACCGAAAAATGGATAACCTGTTGCTTGAAGTTGCTTTCAAAAGAAAACGAAACAAAAACTTAAACATGAATGAAAACTTTAACAAGAAATTTACAAAAGTTGTCAGACTTTGCAAAGCCAGCAAATACATATGTGACAGGCAGTCATTGCTCAAGACAATTTTTTGAAATGGCACTTAAGAAATTAAACAAAATATTTAAATAACAAAAATATTGAAGTATTGCATAAATGTTTTCTTTGCTTAGAGTATTCAATAATTTTTGTCTTTTCTCAATTTAACATTTATATTTACATATAAAAATTTTTGTCTAATTTGTAACTTAAGATAATTGAAAGAAAAGTGATCACATTATCCAAGATGACCCTTAGCTTCCTATTTTGAAATTGTGATTCCCCAGCCAACAAACAATTTCACAAAAAAAATACCTGCACACAAAAAATACGCAGGGTAATCCTAATGCAAGCAGGCTTTTCCATTTTAACTTCTTTGAAAAGATCTTTTCGAATATTTTTTATTAAAAATTTTTAAATTCAAATTTCTATTCTAACCCTGCGGGAAATTTGGGTCAATTGGTCCAAAAGACTGGTCCTGGAATTTGTGAAAATAGAACAAGTACAAAAATAAAGGACTCATGACCAGTGAAAGAAGAACCAATCCCTTAACTGATTTATGAAGAAGAAAAAGGTAGAAAAAGTAATGAATTACAGTACAGTCTTCGCCGGTGCTGTGACACATTTTTTGGTACTTTCTAAAATTTGGTTCTTGAATTTAATTCTAGGACTTGTTTTATTGAAATACTACTACATTTTATTGAAATAATACTACATTTTAGTAACTGACACTAAGCACGTTCATTGAGAATAGATCTGTGACTGGTCAAATGGTGTCAATTAACCCCTTCCAATGACAACCCCATGTAAAAGTGATAGGTCTTATTCATATAAAGTATTAGAACTAGAACCGGTCTCTACCACCAAGACCTATCATGGGACTACTTTGGTGTCAGTTCGCTTCCCTCTAGGGAGATGGAGTCCTATCGAAATCGTTTTAGTAGTAGTTATGTGGGAATGCGTAGGAAGTTAAGTTATTAATTGAGTAATTTCACTTTTTTTTTAGCAACACACACCAATTATACTGATATAAAGCTTTATTCTGAATTATTTTTAGAAGGCCTTCCAGAAGCCCTTAAATTAGATGCAAAGAAGGCAAGGCCTTGGCCTCCATTGGCGGTATTAGGCCTCCATGTCTGAAAAAGGCCTCTTTATTACTTCATTTTCCCACTGGGAATGGTTGTGCATATCGCGTTTGTTTCCTTATGAAGAATTTTAATGTGAATTATTTCAAATTTGTCCTACCCATGGTACATTAACACAAGGTAGACTCATTTGGGAGTGTAGACATGCTGCTACACACGATTGAGTTGAACCGAGTCGTCAGAATTGTCTTCATCTAAATTTAACGCACACTTGTACAAATTTTGGCTCATATACACGAAATTTGACGTCTGAGTTCCAACTTAGGCAAACAGCTGACAAATATATGGGCCAAAGAGTTTACCTTGTGTAAATATACCTTGGTCCTACCTGACAAATTCACATATAATTTTTTTTCTTCGCACACTCCTCATAAGTGAGGAAATTTAAAATATTTTTATTAAATTTAAAATTTTTAAACGGTGACGCCCGCTCATGATTGAAAAAAGAGTACACGTTTCGGTACTCTGATACATCTCAAATTGGACCCCTTATTTTCTTTTGCACTTAAATGTTACATTAAGCCAGGGCAAACCCAATATAAGACAAAAAAAAATTTCACGAAACGAAAATGTATAATGATATTTCTAGAACTGTACTTTTTGTGTTTCCCACGGCCACAGCACTTTTTGTTGTTTTATATCGTCAGCTCATTATTGATTTGGCGCATATGCCAAATAGTCGGAGTGGAGAAAAACGACAAAGAAGGTTTACATGAAGTTTTCCTAAAGGTAGAATTTTTTTTTATATCCGGCATATATTTTGGAGAAATATAAAAATTTTTTTCTTAAAAAAACGTTTATTAATACGTATATTAATAATTTTTTGTATGGGGAGCACCTGTCTTCCTCTTTCTATACCACCAAGATTTTGTTGAAACATGCAGGTTGTTCCAAGATTTACCCACATAAAATTTTGTATGCCTCACTATTGTAGCTGAGAAGATATGAATTGATTCGCGAAAAAGGGTCTTTGGCCCATTGTGCAACTGGTGGGAAAACTACTGGCCTTATATCAACATTATTACTTTCTTGTAACTTGTTAGCCTAATTCCACATTTAGTTTTATTAATTAACGGTTGCTTAGAAAATTTAAATTTGGTAAATTCATTTGTATCTAAAACACAGGTAAGAAAGTACAGTCGGTCAAGCCCAACTATATGATAGCCTACATCACAGGATTTTAAAACACATTATGTGTCCATATATATATGGATCTATTTATGTTTTAAATTTCATTTAAATCGGTTTGATAGTTTTTGAGAGGCAGAAATTGCCCATATCTCCTCTCGTGGTCCTACGATCCGGCCCATTTTCAATAGGATTGGTCCTTGTGCCAATAAGGCCCTTTAGCCAAATTTTATCAAATTATCTTCAAAATTGCGACCTGTACTTTGCGCACAAGGTTACATGGACAGCCAGCCAGCCAACCGGACGGACATCGTTAGATCGACTAATACCTTATGACGTGGTTGTAAATTTTACCCCTCTAAATTTTAATAAAAAAAAATTTAGTAAAAAATATTTTTTTTATGTAATTTTTTGTTTTTAAAAAATAAACTACTACATTTTTAATTACAAAAAATATAGAAACCAAAAATTATTTTTATTTGTTTAAACAAAACAGGTACTTTACTTCACAAACCTTTTTTTTAATATAAAAAAAAACGATAATCAAAAACTTATCAAAAAATATGAATTAAAAAAAAACCAAAACTTAAGGGGCATTTTATCACAGCCAAATGTATATAGTTATTTAAAGATATAAAAGAGATCATGAATAAAAATAATTTTTTTGGATGGTTTTTACTCATCAAAATCTGCATGCCATACACATTGGCTTACTACATTGCAGACAAATCGGCAAGAACAAAAGTTTCCAACTGCAGACTAAATATCTTGGTTATCATACACAACATCTGGGCGGGACTGGAGAAGTGGGCGTGGCACCTTCCAAGTAAAGACCTTATAGATTTTTGAATATCTGAAGAATGCCAAGAGTTAAGGTTTCGAATTTAGGTACAAGCATCTTGGATAGCAATACACAACATCCGGCAAAATGTGGGTGGGATTAGAGAATTGGGCGTGGCACAAAATAAATTTTTTTATATCTAATGCACGGTAAGAGAAAAATTGTCCAAATTTGGTACACATAATCAGTCAAAAAGTGGGCGGGATTAGATAAGTGGGCATGGTACAAAATACAATTCTGTATATCTAAATAACGATTACATAAAAATTTTCAAAATTTGGTACAAATAGAATGGTTAACAATACCCATCATCTGCCAAAAATGATCGGAATTGGAGGAGAATATCTCTCAAAAAGTAGACCTTCATTACAAAGACTCCATATATTTCTGTATAACTGCAGAATGGTAACAGTAAGAGTATTCAAGCTTGGTACAAACAGCTTCCTAAACAATGCACGAGATTACATAATACATATGTACTTATTTTAATGAGGCTTGTATTATATAAAATAACGTTTTTGGAATAAATAATTTTTTACCAACAAGAAAACGGACGAGTGGTTAAAATAATTCCAAGAAAATATTACGTTAATTTTGATGTGGGGTAAATTTTTTCTACTAAATACTTACGCTAACGCTGACGTGGTGGTAAAATATTTTCAAAGAAAAAATTAAGTAAATGATGACGAGTGGTTATATTTTACCCCAGCATGTGCGTTACTCCGCTCTTGCTAAGTCGAACTCAGCCAAAACACAACTGAATAACAAGGATCACGATATGAGAAGATACTAAGGAAGAAAGTATTTTAAAAAAAATAAAAAGGGAGGGTAAAATTTACCACCACCTCCACAGTTAAAGGTTTAGGTTGGTTTAGGACCAATATTTTAAGGTGTTACACACATCAGCCCAAATGCATAACACCCTCTCTACTGTTGTGGTGTGGGTATAAACAAGGTATATTTACACAAGGTAAACTCGTTGGCCCATATGTTTGTCAGCTGTTTACCCCATTTGGAACCCTAGTCTCAAAAGTTGTGTTTGTTTACATTCCTATGGTTAGTGCACGTGTTGTTTTTTTTTCAATTTGTGTTTTTATTTTGAAGGCACAGTGTTGCGTTTTTTTTGACACCATGGTTCCAATTACAAAAACAATTTGGCGTGTTGTTTTTGTCTTGTTGTACTTGTTGTAGCAACGAGTTTACCTTGTGTAAATATACCTTGGGTATAAAAACTTATTCGCCTTAACCCTCCGTCTTACATATGAGTCTGCCCAGACCTTTTTCAATTTGATATGTTATTTTAATAAAAAAAAACATGTATAAGACGGAGGGTTAAGTCATTATTCATAATTTCGTCTAAATATTGCTTGCACTCATAAAACGCATTTGGTCAATTCCGAATATAAAAATTTAAATCTTTTTAAACTTTAATAAAAAATCATTAATGTTTTTGTGTGATTATGGGCCTGAAAGAGTTTTCTCTATGTCGTTTTATTGATTTGGATGTAACAACAACTTTACAATTTTGTTTAATTTATTCCACTTTTTATTAGGTGGTCATCATTAAATGTTAAAATAATTATTATTTTAACAAAAATAAGTCGTAGCTTATTATGTTTTTATTGTTATTTCTATTGGAATTCAATTTTAAGGTTACATATTTCCAGATACTGGATTATGCGTTAAAATTTATGCGTTTTATATGTTGATCAGAGATTGTTGTGTATTTAAACAATGTTTTATTTTATTTTGTAGGATTATTGCTACAATGACCTCGGGTTTGTCTTATTTTACCTTGCACTTTTTTTTTGATCTTGTAATTTAAGTGAGAAAGCGAATACCTGCCCAGCGGGAAAAAGAAGGAGTACGGATGCCTTCTAGAAGGCCTCTTTTGGATATACAAGGCCTGCTCGCTCCATTCCATACTCATATCTTTTTTAAACACTTAGTCATTGCGGAGAAGGCCTTCCGCTCTCGCTTCTTTAGCAGGTACATAAGAATGGCAACGGGATCAAAAAAATAATTGTTTTGCTTATGCTTGTGCAAAAAAAACAATACAAAAAATGTTACTCCTTCTCTACTCCCTTCTCATAGAAGCGAGTGTGGAAGGTGTATCTTATCTTTTACACCAAAGAGCCGAGGCCTTCCATGAGGCATTCTTTAGCAGTTAGATAATAATAGGAATTTAATCAAAACAATTTTTAAGCAAGCCTTTTAAAAGGCCTGAAGTAAGAAGGTCTTCTGAGTTTTACCGCTGGGTGATTAAACGTTTTGTACCAACACCACAATAGTGACAAGGGTATTATGTGTTTGTGATGATGTATTTCTTTTTGTCTTTATTAATTTGATTATCTTAGGGCTAAAAAATCGGAGCAAGTAAAACTCTCTTTGTGGTTTAAAATGTGTTAAAGCCAGCAAATCTATAAATCACCAAACATATAAACCTTCTTTAAACGCATAAAATTGGGCGTTTAAACTACTAATACACAGCATATGAATTTGATAAGATTTATTGTAGTGCTGCCACATGTTATTTTTTTAACAACATAAATATAATACATGGGACACTGATTTATAGATGTTCAGTTTAAACTACATATAAATTCAGGTTTAGTTCAACTAAACCAGCGATTAATCCATTAGTGATTTATTATTCATTATACAACAAGACACATCTTCTTCTTCTATATATATAAAAATAAGTTGTCCTATGTTCGTCATTTTTTAACTCGAGAACCACTCAACCGATTTTCAAACGAGTACATGCGTTGGAAAGGTCTACTTCCACTGATGGTATGCGCTATAGGCGCACTTTTATGATAGTGTGTTTTCTCTATATAAAATGTATTTTTTTCCTTGTGATATTTACATTTAGTCGGTATAAGGATCTGCTTGCCCGCGTCATTTGACATATTTAATTTCTGTCTGTTTATTGATTCTCATTTAAGTTTACATCTTAATTATTGACATTTCTTAATTATTGAATTGTAATCCTTCAGTAAAAATTTAAATCTTAAAAATGTGCTTTTAAATTATAATATAAAATTGTCAAGTTACTGACTGATTCATCATCTCACATCCCAAACTCCTGAAGCTATAAAGCTGACTTTTAGATCTCGCCAAATCGATCCCGCTAACCTCAAAAATCCAAAACTAAAAGAGATCCAAAAAATTTAAATTTATTGTTATTCATTAAGAAAATAGGAGGACAGGTGTCTGCTACTTTTTTGAAATTTGGGGATTTCATGCGAGCAAAAAGGACAAAGAAAGTCATTTGGGGATTGAGGATTTTTTTGGGGAGTTAAAAAAAAATTCGGAGATTTTTTAATGATTTTTACAATTATTGCCAAAACAACTGGAAGGTTTTACAAGAAAAATAGAAGAAAATTTAATTATAATAAACTGTTTATTAATTTATCATTTTGAATATTTTTTGCTTCTGCTGTGAAATTTTCAAAATGTTAGATAGAGAAAGACAACATAATAAAGTTTGGGAAAAATTAATCTGGGCTATTGGTAAGTACTTATTATGCATCGAAGTATTAAGTAAATGCCTGATATACATATGTATTTTTATTGTTGATTTTAAGGATGGCTAAAACCGATTCAAAAAGCTCCAAATTCTTTTCAATTGGCTCATTCGACTTCAAAAACAGGATATTGTTTTGCTTGTAATTCCTCACTGGAATCACAAAAAAAGGATCTAAAAACATGCCAAAACCAGTCGCTATAAACAAAATAAAATAAATTTTTTACTAAAGATATTTATTTGGGGATTTTTTATTAAAATTTTTCTTATTATTTATAAAAATTTAAAATTTTTAATTAGCAAGATTTAAAATTTGGTCAGAAAAAAAACAAAAAAAATATTAACTTTTTAAGGTTTTAATTTTTAGTTTGGGGATTTTTTTTTTTAATTTTTTGGGGACAAGGAAAAAAGTACCTGACAGCCCTGTATGACATAAATAAACTAAATTATAGGCGCCAACTACAACATTGAAATTTGTGATACATAATTGGGAAGGAAAAGGAAATTAACTTTCTTTCATTTGCTTTTGTGATCTACAAGTGGTACTTTTTGAATATTCTATAATATTGAACTTAGAAACACAAAATTATAGGTGCAAAGTCCTGTGTGAATATCAACCTATGAGATGAAAAATGTTGAAACTTTAGTTTACATTTAAAACATTAAATAATTTACGAAAAATATTCCCTCAGTAATTTTCTAAATCTTAAAGCGTTGCTAGTGATTTGCAAATCATTTGGAAGTTGATTCCAGGGACGTGTGCCTAATATGTATAAAGTATTGGCATTCAGAAGCATGGTCACGATGACGAAATTGAATTAAATTTTTCCCTCTACACGATCTAGAAAACTGCAAACGTTCATAAAGATATTTTGGCTCCCTTGCCATTAAAATTTTGTGAAGTAGTATTAAGTTGTTGATAGGTAGTTTGAAAATGACATATTGAACAAACGACAAGAGTGCTGCGATATATGATCAAATCTTTTTAAAGAGAAAATGTAATGAATAATATTGTTGTATATTACGGTCAGCTTTCTCATATCGTTTGTGTTACAACCAGTAAAAATTTCAGATGAGTAAAATAGTGTCGGCAGAAGATATGTTTTTGCAAGTGCATAATAATCTTACTTGCAGAGGTGTAAAGTGCTGAGTAGTCCATAAACTTCGCAACATGCCATATACTTTACTGCTAAGTTTCTTGCCGAATCTGCAATATCGATTTTCGAATCACCAAGAAATATATTTACCTCAAAATCAATATGAAAGGCTCTTATACATATTTATATGCATTTCGATTTGTTGAGATTAAGTCGCAAACCGTTAGCCGATGCCCATGTAATTATTTTCCCAAGATCATGATTTAATTCCTGTATTTTCATATTAGCTGACTCTTTAGGACTACTGAGATACAGCTGAACGTCATCAGCATACATTTGTATAATAGAATGTGTTGGCGAGACCGGGCTGGTAAATGGACGATTATGAGCGTGTGGAGACAGTTAGATCTTCAATAGGCTTTTGTGTGGGGATGATTAAGGCATGGGTTATAAACTGAACTTATAGGGCCTGCAGGATTAGAACGCATTATAAAGTAGTACACACGTTATTGTTTCACGAGGACACAAAGAATAGAGACAATTGTGCACATTCTGTGCCATAGTCGTAGGTTACAGAACAGCAGGCTGTGCAGGTCGTGTAGTAAATTCATAGGCGAATTTAAAGATGTCTCGGGTTGTGTGTACGAGAATCTGACGTGAATTCTAATGAGCATCAACTGGCTGTATAACAGGCAGCTTGGATCTGGATATTTGTAGGACCATTGTGTTAAGTAGGGTTGTTTTTCTTTCTGGTCCGATATAATCTTCCATTATTTTGTACGCTTTCACTCTTTTCGTCTTTCTTATCTTATAAGTCTTCTTTTTATATTAAAGGCGTCGCAGTAAACCAAACTGGTCTCTGGTTGAGGGTCTAAAGATTAACTTCGCACCAGCCATGGTTGAATAAGCAGGTGGCATCGTTACGGCAACAAATACAACATTACAACAAAAATGGAAATTATATCACCGTTTAAGTCAAAAAATACTTTAAACAAAAATCCAAGGCCCATTGAATAGGTCTGCGCAAGAAGCCTGATGATCATTGTTTATGTTCTTTTTAGTTATCAAAAGTTGTTTACATGTGCATGAATACGTTTATGGTATGCCAAACATACACGTTTTTTCCTTTTGCTTTGTATATGTGGTAGTAAATTTTTGACAACTAAAAAGAATCATATTTTGTTTTTGTACAAGTAAGCAGACCTGATAGATGGGCCTTGCAAAAATCAAAGCGTGCCGCTGAACGTGATAAAATAAATCAATTTCTAATCAATTTTTATTTAATTATGGTCAATATCTTATTTTTTTTAATTGAAAATTATCAAAATCAATTTTGATTTTAGTTAAACTGTTAATTTTTAATTTCTTGATATTCTTTAATTAGGCTTGAGTTCATCAAATTTAATTTTCATTAAATTATTTTTATTAAAATTCTAATAAAAAATTCCTTCCTCAGTGAAAATAATTTAATGAAAATTAAATTTGATGAACTCAAGCCTAATTTAAGAATATTAAGATATTATCAAAATCTTTAATAAAATACAATAAAAAAGTCATCTGGCGTAGTGCTGCCACCTTTATTATTTCACCGTGGCACCAGCCTTTTTGCCTAACCTAAAAATTACCTCGGCTTTTTCTTGGATTGAGACCATTCAAATGAAAACATTTAATTGCAAATCCACCGAAATCATGTATTTTTGATGGCTCATCAACCCAGCACTTTTCATAATAACAATAAATATTATAGGCTTAAGAGAAACGTGTTTTTGCACTTAGCAATATTAAATTAATTTTGATCACGCTTAAATAGAAAATAAATTTTATTCAAATATTTGATAAAAAAATTATTATTTATTTATTGCGTACTTTAATCTATCTTGAGTACAAATTAAAGAATGTAGGCATTTTTTGAGATAAATGCGATTCTAAAATATTTAATATTTTAAATATTCTTTATGGTTTACATTTGTATTGAATATACATGAGTAAATATTTAATTATCAAATGTATAACAATGAGGTCAAGGTAATTACATCACTTCAAAAAGGCATCTATGTACATTAAAGATCGTTAAAAATGTCTTAACATTGTAGATATATTTATCTAAAATTTTATAAATGTATAAATATGATTAAAAAGGTGCGTATTTCACATTTTAAAACAAATTAAAAAAATATTATTGAAAACGAAGAAAAAACATGTTAAAAAATTTTTAATTTTAACGAAAAAAAAAATTTTACCAATGAAAAAGAAATAAAATATCACACCTCAGCATGAAGAAGCTAATTTTCAAAATAAACAAATTAATTGTCAATTTTTTCAACACTCATACATACATACAAATCATTAAAATCTATACGAAAATAATTGAAAAAAAATTTGTAATCAAATTAATTAAACAAACTTGTGCTTAAATTCATTGAATATTTGTACGGAAATACGAGATTTATTAAATATTTAAGGGACATTAAGATAAAAAAAAAGTTTAGTGATGATATTAATGATTTTTTTATATTTATTGCAAATCGTTTTCACATTTTACCCTACAGTTTTCTGAGTGGTGAACGCTGGAAATAGCAAACGTAAAGTACAAGAATTTAAAAAATGGGTTTTTAATAAGATTTCTGTAATAAAAGAATTCGGTGACAAATATTTCTCTATTGAACACAATTTTATAACAAAAAATTTAAAAATTAGATACAAAATGTATTAACAAAGTGACCTCAGTACTGCAACAATGAAACAATAGCAAAAACAACAGGCATTTTGTTGCTAGAGTTGAAACTTCATGCTTTCCGTAAGCGAAAGTTTTACATTTTTTCAGTACAAACCTGCTACGTTTCGGCCTTATTTGTTAAAAAGTGTAAAAGGGCTAAAGGTCTACCTACATCACTACTGCTCGGTCAATAAAGTAAGAAAATTTAATTAACTAAACAAAAATTTTAAAACGCGACACACAAATCGGCCCATAGTTTAAGTTAACAATGTAATTATTTATTATACATTTTATTTATAGTTTATTTTTTTTTAATTTACATTTACTTTTTATTTACCGTCTCTGTTCAACTTTCCGTTACTGATTAAATAAATATTAAATAATTTTACAAATAAAGTAAACAGAAAAAGAACAATAATTTGATAGGCGATTTTAACACAAGCAGAATTAAACTGGTCGGAAAAAGGTCGGGAGCAAGTATTAACAATTATTTGGTAGTTAACTTTCTTTTAGGGCCAACAATTTACAAATATTTATTTTAAGAATGCTTTCTGCCAGCTAAATGGTTTTTCAAGTCCCCCAATTTTGAAAATGAAATAAACTCCCAACGAAATTAAATAACACCCCAAATAGAAATTAAATAATACCATAATTTTTGGGGGCTTATTTCATATGAAATAAGACCCGAAATTCTGGAATGAAATAAGACCCCAATATGTATAATACAATTAATTGCACAGTTTTGGTTTAAGGAATCATGCGATGATAGATAGCATGGTTGAGACTTCGGCCCAGCGCAGGGATTTTCTCCTCTACGGTATAACAACCACTGGCTTCGCTAACTAAATCTTCTCGGCCGTCGGCCGGCCGCAAGGATTTCCTCCCCTATGGTATAACAAATACCGGCTTCGCTAATTTAAGCTTTTCTGCATTGGTGGCCTTAGGCCTAGCGCAAGCCCAAATTAAGGAGTTTACTTAGCGAAGACGGTGTTTGGTACAACATAGAGGAGAAAATGCAAGCGACCGGCCGAAGGCCGGCTATACAGAGAAGCTTTTGTTAAGGAAGGCGGTGTTTGTTATACCATAGAAGAAAAAGTCCTTGCTCCAAAAAACGTTTTCGTAATAAATTTAAAAATGAAATAATCCCCAAAAAATATATTATAAAATATATTATATAAAAATATATTCATATGAAATAACACCCAACGATGAAAATAAAATAACCCCCAATGAAATAAACCCCATCAGCAACAAAAATGAAATTGTGCCCAAAATTCATAAAAGAGTCAGTTTCACCAAGGATAACCCCCAAAAACCAACAGCTTTAAAAATGAAATAACCCCCGAATAAAAAATGAAATAACACCCAAATTATACACGCTATGAAACAAGCCCCGAATTTTAATAATTTGTTGGGTGTTATTTCATTGGAGATTATTTCATAATTTGAAAACCCCAAATAAGGAATGAAATAATTCCCAAAAAAAAAATGTAAAAGGGCCCAAAAAATTGGGAGTTATTTCATATGAAATAACACCCAAAAATTTATGAAAAAAATTTGTGGAATATATCATTTCTCGTTTGGGCGTTATTTCATTGGGGGGATTTTCGTGGAGCCATTTCATAATGATTTTTTGGGGAATTATTTCATATGAAATAATCCCTCAATTAACAAAATGAAATAACACCCCAAACAAAAAGAAATAACCCCCCAAATATCTTTGTTGTTATGCTCTGTACAAACTTTTGGGGTTTTATTTCATTTTTTTTGGGAGGGTTATTTCATGCCGCCGTCCTCTTATGTCAATTTCACATTTAAACATTTTAATTAATTTGTTTTTTTTGGCGCATCAGTTATTAAATTTTTAAAGTAAAATTAATTATTGTTCAATATTAACACTTCTAACAATGTAATCAATTATTATTGTAAGCAAACTATAATAATATTAAATTTAAGACGAATTTATAAATGTCTTGCAACCAGTGTTCGAAAGTAAACAAAAAACGACACAGTCGTTTACGACAACGACAACCACAATTACGGCCAATTCAACCAAGTTCGGTTATAATTAACTATCGGTTATAGCTGTCAAAACATATTGGTAACTGGAACTTTAATTAAAGGTTAGTTTTAACCGAACTTGGTGGAATTGGCCGTAAGGCTGGTTATTTAGCGGCTGGCACACCCAGAAACGATATAAAATTGTTTAGTGTTTGTGTATTAATACACAACCTTTAATACCGGGCGGCATGAAATAACGCAAAAAAAATTTCATTATCAGAGGTGTTATTGGGACACTTCTTCAAATTATCAATTAATTATTAATTCTTTATCCACAAAACACAACTGCGTAATTCATTTATTTTTGTAAAAGGTTTCTTACTTGTTGAATTGAAAGTTCCTACATTAACAATCTAATAAAAAGTCAACATTGATGATTTTTTTTTTGGTTTTATTTTACAAAAACGGTTACATTTTTATATTTTTAATACATTTTTGAAATGTTTACTAGACCGGGTCCATACAAAAAAAAAAAAAAAACGTTGTGCCAGTCACCCCCTAGAATGAAAGATATGCCAATGAAGTTTCTAAAACAGGAAAAAAATTTTTTCCACGCCACTTTTTTCCACAGCACTTTTGGTTTTTTATATGTAGCGCTGCCATTTCATATCACATATTTGGTTTTTCTTGTTGTCATTTTATTTTGCAGAAATACGTATGTGACGCACCGACGATACTGGATGGGAAATCAAAAAATTAAGGTATGACGGCGAATATTACGTCCAGCACACGTACACTATTGAATTCGCCTGCTGGACAAGCATTTGACAAGTGTATTTGGCTCTTTAACTACTTTTTTTTCTTACAGCAATGAAGCAAAGCAAGTGTGACACATATTTTGTACGTTTTTATATGAAGAATTTGGTGCAATTGTCAAATAGTGGCGTGTAGAGCAAAACAATACTTGAAAAACTTTAAAACAGTTGATATGGAGCCAAATGAATTCTTAATATCTCAGAAACCATAACAAATTTCGCTAAACAGGTTTTGGATTTAGAAAGGGGATATTAAAAAAATATATTCCTCATACATGTCTTATCCGTAAGATCCTTTATATAAAGCCTGGATGAAATAATGAACCGATTTTTACTTATTTCCAAATGTACACAATTTTATCAAACTATCTTTATACATACTGCGAATAGTATCTGTATCCAAAACTATACAGCCAATTCCATTAGATCTTTGATTAAATCATGAAGTATGTACATTAGAGCCTTACAAGGAAAAAAGTTCGCCAAACACCATCAAATATGAAGTATTTTTGCAAGGAGTTTTCGAAAAAAAGTTATACATATGAAGCGTCTAGGAGCATCCTACGCGCTGCAGGAAACAAATTTAAAAATTTTATTAAGCCGCCATATTTGTATGGTTCATATTCTTAAATTTGGCCCCTTCAGAGCGTAAAATGCTCCTAGACGGGTCAAATATATTACCAACCCCACTTTATTTTCTATCTCCATCATTTATTTCTAACATACCTACCCGCTCCCATACAAATTTTTTAATACAGCCTAGAAATATATTGTAGAAAAGGTCCCATAATTGCCTAGTAGTCGCCACTAGGGGGATAAGGTGTATGACCGACCAAAATTAGTTTTTGCCTTTAACATTTTCTCAAAACATAGTTGCACTTTATCTGCACCCCCTCAAGCCCTTATGACACTACATTTTTAATGCATTGTTCAAGTTTTGGTGAACAGTGCAAATATAAAGTTATAGAAAAATTTACCAAGTGCGAAGGGTTCAGCTGTATTAAGATGGCAAACTGTCAAAAATTTTACTAAAGTTATCGATAAAAAATGAAGTTATGTCAAACAAATGTAAAATTGTTCAACTTAAAATTGACATTTCAAGTGTTGCTGCATCAGCGGTTTATGGACAAATTCAGCGACTTACCGCTTTTTTTTAGGTTTCTCATAAACAAAAAGTTAGCAACATTTAATAAAATTAACAGAACAGGGATGGCTAAGTTGTTTCAATTGTACCTTTTTGTGGATACTTTTTAAACTAAGATTTATAACGCCTCTTTGGAAGGATCACGGAATGGATTCTGGATGCGACCAACCGGGCCTGGGGGAGCCGAATGGACTGCCGTGTATCAAGGACACTGTGGCCGGTACTTAGGAGGTCCGATTCGAAATCGCTGCTGGGCAAGAGTAGGGTCTGTGTCAGGACCTTGATAGGGATTATCACGGGCCACTGTATGATAGGCAGGATGGCGGTGAGAATGGGATCCGACTTATCGGATGTGTGCGGGTTGTGTGAGGACCCGGAGGAGCTGGAGACGGTTGAGCATATTCTGTGCCACTGTCCCAGGCTCCAGAATAGCAGGCTGAGGTGGCTGGGCAGTAGATTCCTGGGCGAGTTATAGTTAGTTAGTTTGGTTTGGTCTTTGCTTTATTTCTATATCTATTTTCTTATTCTCGGGCTGTCATTCTCTTTTTCATCTACCTTTTCCTTTTCACCTTATCTATCCTAATTAAGGCGTCGCAATGGACCATATTGGTCTCTGGGTGAGGGTGTGGAGGAAACTTCACACCAGCCTTTCTACCTACCTACCTACCTTTGTGGTGTTTTTTAAGAACATAAATTAAATTAATTTTAAATAAAAAAATCTTTTAGTACACTTAGGGTAAAAATGTACAATTTTTAAAGGTTTTTGGTACAATTTTAAAAATTCTCAACACCATCTCTGAAACAAATCCATAACAAGAGAAAAAAAACTAAGAAACTTTGTTTAGATTCTTTATAGTTTGGTCTTTCTAGCATTTACTATTTCTTTCTATCAATTCTATATTAATTACTTGCCGAGTACAACAAAGTCTGTACTTAAATGTTTTTCCCTTCACCCGACTTTGCCTCTCATATCAACAAACCAAGAGTTGCGCAAGTTACTTGCGCAAGTAACTTGCCGAGTCTGGAAGGGGACTTAATGAATATAAAATTAAGTGTCATAAGGGCTTTAGGTAGGGTTGCCATACGTACTGTTTTAAACAGTACATGTACTGATTTTTTGCAATTGTACTGTTTTATGCATAATGTCCGAAACAGTACGCAAATGTACTGTTTTTTACACTTTGTACTGTTTTTTGTACTGTTTTTTTTTTGTGTTCAGTCTACAAAAAACCAAGATATTAAGAAAATCCCTGTTAAACTCATATTTTGAAAATATCCTAATATTTAACAGTACATAGCTTAATAAAAATATTGTGTTCCAAACAAAAACGATCTTAAATAATAAAACTTTTTACGCTGTGGTTATTGTTTTCTCATAAATACGCAGTATAAATCTTAATTATAATAGGCGACTCGCAGAAGTTGAATATTTTCATGTTATTATTTTTAAGACATATGATTTTATGGCTACCTCTTCCAATAGTTTTTTCCTTTAAACACCTGAAAAAGACAAAAACAAAATCGAAATTTTGTTAGAAATTTTATATTTTTTAAATACTTATTCCAACACAATTATCTTTAATTCCTTTAATTTAATATTCGGGCAAGTTCTGGAAATCGAAATCACGTGAAATTGAAAACGTACAAATTTAAAAATTCTCCGGGCTCAAATTTATAAAAATACCTAATTGCTTTCAGGACCACTTTTCTCCACCTAAACTACTTTTGAAATATGTTTTTTGGATTTTACAGATTATAGCAGAACTTGGTCAAATTGGCCGTAAATAATTTAAGAATTGTTTAAAATTGGAAAATTAACTTAGGACACATAAATTTTCTCAAATTCTATATGATATGTGCAACTATGTGTGTGGTGAAAATTGCTTTAAATACCAATATAATACTTACACAATCAACGAGTTAATAGTTTTAAGCTAAGTTAGGCTTTTCTCCTTTCTTATATGGCTTACAGGAATGTTATGGTTTTCCTGTCTTCAAATAAAAAAAACCTTTAGTCCAAATGCTTCGTTTTAGTGTTTTTTTTTTTAACGCAAATGGAGTAATTTCGTATACGTATAAAATGCCATAAAACGGAAATCATTCATTTGGTGTTACACATTTTAAGTGTTTTTCGTTATATAATTGTTGCATATTCAATCAAAAGTTTTAAATATATAATAATTTAAATAAATAGTTGTGTTTTCGCAAAAAAAAATGTACTGTTTTTTTCTTGATTGTACTGTTTTTTTGTGTCCAATGTACTGTTTTTCCGAATTTAAAATCTGGCTACCCTAGCTTTAGGGGTCGTTTTATGAAATTCTTAAGTTAAATTTAAATTTCTCATCTCTTGTGAATAAAATCAAAAAGCTTAGGACAGATTTTAATCATTTATGGCTTGCACCACCTCTGATAAAATCCCAGACTACCTTCTGTTCTGCAGGAATTATTGAAATTCTTTCTTAGCAAAATTAGAATGATTTTTTGCGAACTTTAAATTTCTAATTAAATTTAAAAATGTTTCTGCTGGAATTATCGAATTATTTCATTAGCAAAAGTTTAATCATTTCTTGCAAGCGATTTTGATTTTTAGTTGAACTGTTAATTTTTTAATATTTGATATTTTTCGTTTTCATCAAATTTAATTTTCATTAAATTATTTTTACTGAACTCCTTCTTTCTTTACAACATGAAATTTATTAAAATTTTAATTCTTGACGAGCTTTAATTTTCATTAGGGTGTACGAACAGAGATCTGCTGGATAAATACTAGACCGAGATATTTGATATCAATGGCGCCAAAGGGCAAAACATTGGTCTACTCGAGAAAAAAAACATTGCCCTACGTTCGGCAAAAAAAAAAAAAAAACTTTCGAAACCTCCTTTCAAAAATATATGATATAAATAGATCAATGATTATTATTTTTTGGCGCTACAAGCACTAGTACAAACGCTTTATTCACCCAACTCCTTTTTGGTGGTGTAGCGTATCGTTAGAAAATATGTATATTTTTGCAGAAATTAAGTTATTCTCTATTTGAAATATGTACATGTCAGCAAGATGGAACATAAACTTTAAAAAAAAATTAAATAGCTTTGATTTTATTTTAAATCAGGCTCAAGCTCATCAACTTTAATTCTCATTGAAATATTTGAATGAAGGAAGGAATTTTACAACGTGAAATGAATTTAAATTTATTGATATTTTTATTTTATCCTGGACTGAAAGAGGGGTTGAACTCGGGTCGAACTTGCATGTTTCGAGAGTAACCACATTCTCATCATCAGAGTTCTTTGCAGTTTTATCCTTTCCGCCACTGCGACGGCTGCCAGTCTTTAGAAGTTTGCTGTAGTTAAATATCTATTTTTTACTTTAACATGTTTCTTTCTTCTTCTTCTTTTTCTGCTTTTTATACTTTTGTCATTATTTTTTCTTGAATATTTTCTTGTTTTTTATGTTGTCATTTCTTTGTACAACTTGAAAAACAAATGTGAACATATAGAGCTCGTGTCAAAAGCTTTACACAAAGAAACTAATTTGAATTCAATAACATTGTTAAATAATAATTATTATTCCATTATTTTAAGATTCACATTCACACACACACACACACACACAAGAAATGTATACAATTATTTTGTCGTTCTAAGATTTTGGCACACTATTCTTGCAATTTAGATAATAAACAACATTAACTTATATTTAATGTTAAAAGTGTTAAATAATTTGCGAATTTATAATTTACAAAGTCAACATATCGCTTTAAGCAAATAAATTTTTGATTTTTGAAGTGCTGGGGCTTGGTTTAAATCATGGGAGGAACTCGTTTTATTATTTAAGAATAATCGGTGTTTGATGTGCAGAATACAGCGCGACGACGCAAAAATATATTTTGGTTGCCAAACAGGGGCCTGAATCTGGCAGTCGTGATCGAGTACTTTCTCGATTCGAAAGCAATTTAATATCTAATTATTTCTGCAGTATTGTAAAACATTAATTTCAAAAGTTTCACAATACTGAAAAAATAATTTCGATTCGTTCAGTATCGACTGAAATAAAATCGCATTCGAGTCGAGAAAGTACTCGATCATGAATGCCAGAATTAGGCTCCTGATTGGAAGCGGTAAAGTTAAGTCTTTGAGGTTTACTACTTTGTGCGTTTCTAATTTTTGATTGAATGACAGAGAATGGATCTTATATTGATAAATGTTTTATTTAATGTCGGCAATTATGTATGGAATACAATATCGGATAAATGTTCGTCTCTGTTAGCCTCACAAATGCGGGCCCATTTGAGCACATTTTTCATTACATTTTCACAAATTTCGCGCGGTATTTCATTAATTTCATCACGAATATTTTGTTTGAGCTGCTCAAGTGTTTCTGGTTTGTTTGCATAAACCTTGCTTTTCAGATATCCCCACAAAAAGAAGTCTGGAGCAGTCAAATTAGGCGGCCGTGAAGGCCAATCAACATCACCATTTCTTGAAATAACTTGTTGTGGAAAGAGGTCTCGCAGTAATTCCATTGTAATCCTGGCTGTATGCGATGTGGCATAATCAAGCCCAAAGCATGGAGCTATGGCGTTAAAAAGTTTTCAATTATATCACGATATCGCGGCAAAACAAATTGCATACCTACCCGGCGGACACCCTGTATTTTTAAATTAAACGGATAAAAACCTATTCATATAAGAAGATTTCAAATATTTTTGCTTTGTAAATGGTCATTAATTTTAACAAATTTTTGTTTAAAATATTTTCGATTTCGATCTCGTATTTAAAATGCCAGCAGCCGCAAAAATAAAAACATTTTTCAACGCTACAAAATTTAATAAAAACACTTACGCCTACCGTTAAAAAGTAGGTAGTTTATTTTTCCGAAATTTTATTTGCCAGCGCGAGGGTTTTAGGCTCGATATCCACCAAAGACTCTGGTCTGTTTTACTACAACGGGCTGAAGTTCTACGTTACAGTTGATCGGTAAGAAGCTAGAATAAAGTTAGCACTAGAGTGAGTTGTATTCCAAAAACGATATTCGCTGGCAATCGAATATCGAATGTTAAATTTTTATTATGAGTTGACAGAAATGTGGAAAGTTTCGTTGCGTGACGAACTTTTAAATGAAAACAATTTTGCTTTCGACGTTGCAACTAAATTTAAAAAAACTTGTTCAAAATGTAAGACGATATTTGTTAAATTTTTCGCAAAATAAATTTGTATAAGCTCAACTTCAGTTGTATTGCCATCCGTAATCGACCCATACATTTTTTTTTTATTTGCGGTGCTGCCACGTAAACAGCGTAGAATGTAAATAAAGGTATGAAAAGCATGCAGTGCGTTGAGGCGAAAGCGTGTTATGTGGACCTCTGGCTTAAGAATCTTCGGTTGGTTTATCCAAAAGCTTTTACTGCGACAGGCTTTAAAAAATCACATGCCGCTAAAAAGATCATCTCATTAAGAATTCTTAAAATAAAAAAAAAATACTAAGAAATAAAGTGTTTATCTTTCTTTAACAATTTATGCTTTAAATGTATCTTTAAAGATACGAAGAAGTGTATTTAAAATATTTGCACTTTGTTAGATATTATTGAACAAACACAAAATGATATTTTGTTGTTTAAATAATATTCTTTTTTTTAATGTAATTTTTAAAAATTTAAAACCAAAAATCATCATGTTAGAATATATTTTCACAGATGTGTCATTAACCCCTTCATTACATACCGTCGCACAGTGCGACTTTTGTTACTTTAAGGATGCCAAAAGGAAAAAAATGTTCCCCGATTTTAATAATTTTATGCTTTGTAAAGTATTAAATCTATTTAAAGTTTGAAACGTCCGGCGAATTTTCGTCGGCGCCCTGATTGTGTGCATTTTCATATACACTAATGGCGTTTTCTTTTCTGATTAAAATTCTGCATTTATTCTGCCTTTTACATTTGTTTATGTACTTTTCTGAAACACACGTGTTATTTTAACCCTAGAGTACTAACATGATTTTTTTCTACATTAATACTAATTGTTAGTCAAATCGGCTAACATGAATATAACTCCGATTTTTTTTGTTAGCTTCACATGAAATAATTTTAATATTTTTTTAATTTGATAACTTATTTTGTCCAGTGTCTAAAAAAACAATAATATGAAAGTTTTCCAAAATAATTTAATTTTTGCATTTATTTCATTAAAGGGGCTCTTCTAGGAACACTTTCGCAAACACATATTTTTTAATGAAAAATAAAAGTAAAAAATAAAAATTAAAAATTTTAAATTCATTGGTAATTTACGAAAACATGACAAATAATACTGAAACGGCAAAAAAAATATTTTTTAGAGTTTTATTTACATTTGTGAAATGCTCAATTCATTCATTTTGACTAACATGACTTCAAAAACTCAAAAATAGCATTACTTACTGGAGCAAAGTGACCGTTATAAGCAAGAGCGTACCATCAACTGAGATTACAAAAAAAAATGAGATCTTTTCATAGCAGCAAAAAAAAGTTACACGTAAAAATAAAAACAGTGTTAGTCAAAATGATTAACATTAGTACTGCAGGGTTAAAAGTGTAAAGCGTTCTTTTCTGATGATGTTCCCTTTAAAATTAAAAAAAAATGCTACATGTTCAACACTCATTTTAATTAAAGGGGCAAGAGTCCCGCACTAGATCAAGGCGAATTCAGTACAAGGAGGTGGTGGCAAGTTTCGAGCCGTAAACACTAACAATGCAATACAAAAAACAACTGTTGTTCTTTTGGCTTTGGATTGTTGTTGTCTTGCCACCACCTGATGAAACACTTCTTAAAATTTAAGGAAGAATTTAAAAATGTTGCCAAGTCACATGTAACGCTTGTACAACACTTTTTTTAGAAAAGAAAACGCCATAATATTATTTATTTTTGGCGACGAATATTCGCGTCCAAAAATTCGTCGTTCGTCCCAGCATAATAGTAAAATGTACAGCTATTACGAATATCTACTCAATACAAAACAAAAAAAACAACAATTAACATGATAACAGTTATCAAATTTGTGTCGCTGTGACAAGTGTAGTAAATCTGTTAAGTTTTCGTTTTTTGTTGAACTTTGCGGTGGCATTACTTTTGATTGGAAAAATATTTTTACAAAAGTCTTTTTGCTTTAGTTAAGTTGGAACTGTTCTATATAGACTGGTAAGTATCTGAAGCTTTAACGTTATTATTTTAATCTTTAATCAATGAAAATATGCGATCACTAAAAATTGAGTGATTTCCAAAAATGTTTGTTTTTCGATGGAGAAAAACTTGCATGATTCTGTAGAATTCTGTTAAGTGATTAAATGGAGATTGAAGGTTTATATATCTAGTTTCAGATTCAACAATAGGTATTTGCTCCTTTCTGCAATATTTTGATTTTTTTCGCTAAAAAAAAATGCCAGTTCCCCGAAATGCGCTCTTTGATGTTTGGCTCACAAGCAAGAAAGAAGTCAAAAATGATGCCGTATATAATCACATTTGCAGTATAATTGGAAAAGATGTGGACCACCATAAATTAAAAAAGTTTATGATCAAACTTTCTTTTGATTTTCGGTCAAGATGGAAACATGCTGCTCGAATAAATAGACGTTTTTGGCAACAAAATTCTAAATGGTTGTCAAAAGATCTGAACTCTTCAGATTATATTCTTGATGTTGGGGCAAATACATCTCGCGATATATCGAAGACAAGAAGGCCTGAAAAGAACTTTTCTGAATCTTCTTTGCGCTCAAAGAAGCGAAAAGCTAAAAGCTTATGAGCAATACTGATAATGACCAATTGTTAATGGCAGCGAAAATGTCACCGAGATCCTCTGGAAAAAGAAATTCTGCAAAAATACTACAAGACTTGAACGTGACTTCTCCATCAAGAGGCACTGCATTAAATAAAACTCGATTATCTAATGAGAACATGCAAAGTTTGTCACCAGATCAAGCACTTGCGATGATTATTGATGCTGGGGTTTCATCACATGATTATAACCTTATCTGGCAGCATACTTCAGAAATAAGCCAACAAATACATATATTCTTCATACAACTGTGTAAAAAAATTAAAGGCTTTATGCTACCCTTCCATTCTTCCTATTGGTCAACTTTCTGAAGAGGCTCAAGAGTCCAGAAACAAAGATGCAAGAAATTATCGAGAACTCTTTACCCGAAAAACATCTAGAATTGAAAATGATTTGGATTTGTTGCACAGATTACTCATATCGTCAGAGCCCTTTATATGCAGCTTTCGGAAAGCGACGATCTTTACCAAAAGAAGCTATTGGCTTATTATCCGTACCGGAATATGGAAACGATATTAACTGGGAGTAATTATTATTATTTCCAGATTGCTTTTTTAAATATGAAATTTAAATTTGTTTTCAAAAATATATATTAATCATCTCAAAACAACTACTAATTGAAGTCATTTGTGTGTATCAAAAAATTTTGCGAAATTAAAATTATTTTTATTTCTTTCCGCCACAATAAGTACTTTTAAATTAGAAATTATGGTATTTTGAAAAAAAACCTTTTATGGGGGTGGCCAAAAAAGTGGGCGGACCACGCCCATTTTTTGTGTCCAATGCTATATCGATATCATCATTATTATTGCTAAATTTCATTGCCATATCTACTTTTATTTGACTGTTACGACTTTTGGCATCCTAAAAGTAGCAAAAGTCACACTGTGCGTCGTCAAAAATCCAAAAGTACGTATGTATGTATCATCAAAAAAAAAAAAATCAAAAACGAGCTTTTCATTGATTATATTTCATTAGGTTATCTCACACGTCTCCACCAATTTTTAGATTTTTGCGACCAAAAATAGCGCTTTTATATCCATAATTCAAAATAACGTATCAACATGTGAATCATTTTTACAAGTCAATTGAACGTATCATCAAACTTGTGGTAAGAAATTAAAAGATGTTTGTGTTTGGACCAGAGAACTGCACAATCACTATTTTTCTTGATTTACTTATACGCTCGGTTGCGTAAGTTTGATTGTATGACGGCAAACGAGTGTATTTGTTGGTATTCATTAAATGCGATTTTTTTGCAATCACATAAAGCCGTTCTCTGATTTGGACATGCAAGCTGAAAAACATATTCCGTACCTTATTAAGAGCGGAAGGCGGAACGTTTTCTTTCAATTAACGTCATCGTTGTGTCACGAACAGTAGTGATAGCTTTCTTGCTTAATAAAACCCACAACAATATCGGCAAACTTCACTATTAAACGAGCTGGCAAAATCGGTTTTCCAATTGAAAAGATTTAAGGCCATTCTTTTCAAAAGCTAGAAAACGCGTACCGCTTTTGTTTAGGTACGGCTGCAAGTCTTAAGAAAATCTTTGATTATTTTTGGAGTACGAAAACAACAATATTACACTTTGTTTATCTTTCGTCAAACCATCATCGACTGCACCGCTTACGAGTCTCTGTATAAATCATATTTTCAACAATTATACGGCGAGCATTTCACGAGTTGTAAGAGCATATCTACATGAGTCCCATACGATTCTTGACATGAAAGTCTTGTTAGATTATCTTTACCCACGTCTTAAACAATTTCCAAAACGATTGAAAAGCGTCTTTCGCTGTGTTACACTCGTGTTACAGTTTTTCCCGTATGAGGAATATTCTACTATTAAAAAATGCGGTCATTGACGATCAAAGACGATCTTCATGAGACTCTTACACGATTGAAAATTCTAACTGGGTATGAAGTAATTATGTTTTTGTTTTTTATAAAAATCGAACAAAAATTGCTCAAAAAACTAAATTTTAAGTAGTCCGATTTTTCGAAACGATAAAGACGATTTTTTTATTTTTTCACAGGAAACTGACGATTTCCTCACAAATTAATCCGGCAGCCCTGCCCACTATCCTACTTTACATGGGGTCTTCACTTGCCAATTTTGTATCTTAATAAACGTCAAACTTCATATAAAAAAACGATGACAAAAATTGTAGTTTTTTTTATATTTACTTTGACGTTTGGTATGGCAAAAAATTGTTAGGTGAAGACCCCATGTTATGAGCACACACGATTTTTTTTGACAAATCGTACGACTGATCGGATAGTGTATCGCCGGCTTAAACAATAAAACTTTTCATTGGAAAAACGTAAATATGTAAGATCATACATACATATAGTAAATTATGGAACGATTGTCACAAAACGGCATGGTGTTATTTCTGGCCATATGAAGTTAAATTAGATAAAATTTTACCACAATATTTATATTTTCTACGGTGTTAGGCGTATTAAAATGATTAACCCGAGTGGGCTTTATATGGGGCGTAACATAAAAACTTTTGAGCCTTGCTTTTGATTGTACAAACTTTGAAGCAAGGTGAATTCATGTAAACGGTGGTGGCAATTATACAACTATTACAACACCAAAACACAACTTTGTATTTAATTCGTTGCTTTCGTTGGTCGATTAGTCAAAAACACAAGCAACTTTTGACATTCCTCTCTTCAAGTAAGAAAATAAAAATCTCAACTGTGCTTTCAACGCCACCCTAACAATCTAAAATCTGGATTCGGTTACCAGGTTTTACATTATCCAACAAAACGACAGAGCGTATTTTAGGAGAAGGCATTTTTGACTCTATGGCCAATTATAGAATCACTACAACAAATTTTCTGGATAGGTTTATTTATGCCCATTTTCGTTTAATACCGTTGCATATATAAAAAACCAAAAAATTAAATTGAAAATTGTTCGATAAATTGGAATTAAAAGTTGCCGAATAGATGTTCGAAAGAGGTTACCTTGTTGAATTCGCCTTTACCAATATTTTAATGTGCTTTTTATTGTTTAAGTAATCAGGGTTGTTCTATTTCTTTTTTTTTTGTTTGTTTGTTTAAATTTTTATTAAAATCAAAAGTATTTTGATTTTCGTCAAATTCACAACAAACCATACGTGTGAGTTTGTTTTCATTACTAATACAATT
This sequence comes from Pollenia labialis, assembly GCA_949318255.1. Classification (NCBI taxonomy): domain Eukaryota; kingdom Metazoa; phylum Arthropoda; class Insecta; order Diptera; family Polleniidae; genus Pollenia; species Pollenia labialis. The sequence continues at coordinate 22,824,516 of OX439142.1, read as the reverse complement.
AAAAATTGTAAGTTTGATGAGCCAGTTTGATGTGTGGCCATGGCGCTTAAAGGGTTATGACTCGCAATGGAAATTAAATTTAACAAACAATTTGGTTTTTGTTTTATAAAAACTGCATAGAAAACAAAACAAAAAGTTGCGTAGAAACAATTTTATAATTATTAAAAGATATAAATATGCAATACGTTTGTTTTTTCTTTAGTTTTATGGATTTTTGTAAATTGTGTTGCTATGTAACTTGTTTTTCATAAGGCTTTTCAGTGGACAGATGGAAAGATTAAACACAATTTTATGAAAGAAAATTTTTTGTTAAACGTCACGCAATGAAATTTCTTTTGTGATTTTTTTAAGAAGTTATATTTTTAAATTTTAATTTTTGCCTTGACCCCATAATCACTTTTTTGTCTCCAGTGTTTAATTTTATTGTTTTGTTTTTATATGTGAGCTCTAATACAACAATAAAATAACATTAATTGCATAATAAGACCGTTTACGAATAAAGTAGTCAAAGATAAGAATATTATACACTTTTTAGCATTTAAAGCTAATTTTTTGTTTGAAAATCGGTAAAACCCAATTATATAACAATTAAATATTTCTACCAAGATCGGTTCATAATTAATCATAGGTCCTATACAAAGCCCACACTCGCAAACGATTTATGTATGCCTAAAACCGCAACAAATAATATTATTGTGGTGAAATTAAGCATGACACAGTTTTATAAGACTGGAAACACACGAACAAATTCCGTAAAGCTATCAATTTTGGAATACGCCTCATAGCCTTTTTATACCGATCAACATCTAACATATACCATCAAAGATGTAGAAAATGTGAAACATTCGTTTACATTGGTCACATCTAACATCTACCATCAAACAAAAATGTCACCACTTTTGAATAAAAATGTTTTAAAATTAAAAACTGTTTTTTTCTACAAAAGTGCCAAAATTTAATAATAAAACACCAAAATGTATTTGAAGTTCAGTTTGTATAAAAATATAAAAAATACCTAACAAAAAAACATGGCAATAAAAAAGAAAACTTTACAAATGGTAGGGCTGCTTTCAAAACCAATTTTTTTTTGTCAGTGATGCCACAATAATAATAGAACTTATTGCCACTTTTTTAGTGATGTCACTAAAATAATCGAAAGATGTAGAATTGAATAAAATGAGATAGGACGATCTTTTAAAGATGTTGGTTTTTAGCCATATGTAATTCTTATGGAAAGATGTTAAAATCTTCGCAAATTGTGGCCAATTGATGGTAGATGTTAGATGTTGATCAGTGTAAAAAGGCTAAAAACCGCAAGGAATTTTATGGCGTTTTCTTTTCTAAGTAAAATTCTGCATTTATTTTTTTATGTTCTTTTCTGAAAAACACGTGTTATTTTGAAAGTGTAAAGCGTTCTTTTCTGATGATGTTCCCTTTAAAATTAAAAAAAAAGCTACATGTTTAACACTCATTTTAATTATATTTGAATTATAAAGGGGCATGCAAGGCGAATTGAGTATAAGGTGAGGTCAACTCTACAACAACACTGCTTCTGTGGTCGGGTTGTCAAAAATATTTCTAGTAAAAAAAGTAGGTTTGTTTACATAAAAAACTATTTTGTATACAAACTTTGACAAGTTGACCACAGAAAAAACACCATATGTTGACTTGACCCCACCTTCTAGTCAATTCGCCTTGGGGGCATGAGTGCAGCATTATATCAAGGCGAATTCAGTACAAGGTGATGGCAAGTTTTGAGCCGTAAACACAAAAAACATCTGTTGTTTCTGTTGGCTTTGAATTGTTGTAGTCTTGCTACCACCTGTTATTGAATTTACCTTGCGCTTATTTATTGTTTTATGCCAAAATTTGTGTTCTTTTGTAAACGTAAAATATGAAAGACTTCTTAACAATTAGGGGAGCATTTAAAAATGTTGTCAAGTCACATGTAACACTTATGCAACACTTTTTTTAGAAAAGAAAACGCCATTAACCCCACGAGTTCCAATTTTATTAAGATTTCTTTCTCTCGGTGGAGGGTATTAACGATTTGGCAAAGCAGAATAAAGCACTTTTTCTTGTTTAGGTAACCCGTTCGCCAGGGAATAAAGATAGATAGAAATCGATCACGTATTCTTAAATATAGGAAAGCCAGACGTATCTTTTATCAACGAAAATCTTAAGTAATGTAATGTTAAAATGATTTCCCTGTTAGCCGACCGTAAATGTAATGAAATGCAATGTAACGTACTGTAAGCTCGTTTGTGCACTTATAGAACATGTAAGAACGTGCCAGCTGTTTTTCAAAAATAAAAACAACACGCACAGTGATGAGAATTTATAAAAAAATTTTTGATTTATAATAGGTTTATTGAACTAATTTTTGTAGAAAATTCGTTTCATAAATCTTTAACAAATGTTTTTTATGAATATGGGGGTTAGAATATATGTTGGTATTAACGATATTGCTCGCTTGCATTTTCAACGGTAAACGCACGACAAGTCGATCGACAATCCTAGCGAACGTTAATAGTTTTTATACAAATTTTCGGCCCACTGTGTACATATTTCACATACATATTATGCGACCACTACTGTTGCCATTTTTCAGGGGTGAGCTCGATAACGAAAACGTAAAACGCAAGAATCTTAAAAGTCGTTTTTTAATAAGATTACTTTAATAAAAGAATTTAATGACAAATACATACATACATACATATGAATATTTATTGAACAGGATTTTATTACATTTATAAAAGTTTGATTAAAAGTGTGTTAAAAACAACTTACAAATTCTTGCGTTTTACGTCTTCGATTTTCAGCACACCACTGTTTGACGATTTTAAATTTAACAAATTAGGTAGTGCGATTTGACGATATTTGAACTCGAAATATTTGCATCACAAGAGAAGCCATCGTTTACCACTTCTCTTGGTAAGGCGTATTTGTACTATTGGAAAGGTTATTTTCTGTAGCTATAAAATATACAAAGATGTCACAACGTTCCGCAGAAAATTATTGAAAAAAACACTAAATTACAGAAATAAAACTATTTTTTTTTAATTTGTTAGTGTCTATTAAAGCGGGTCGGCCTCCATACAAAAAAACTTGTGCCAGTCACCTCCTAGAAAGAATGGAGTTTCTTAAACAGAAGAAGGTTTACATGGACAGCCAGCCAGCCGGACGGACCTCTGTAAATCGACTCAGAAAGTAACTCTGAGTCGATTGATATACTTAAAGGTGCGTCTAGGACCAATATTTTAAGGTGTTACAGACATCAGCACAAATTCCTCTCCCGTATTGCGGTATGGGTATAAAATGCGAATTTAGCGATTTTTGACATTAAATTTGGTGAAAAAGGTCAATATAAACATGTAATTTTATTTTATTGCAGTATTAAACGAAATTATTTCTGTTTTATTACTTGAAACTTCAAAACTAAATATTTTTGTCATAATTCTATCGTTGAAAGCAGATGATTTTTGTTAATTTGCTTTGTTGTCATTTGAAGGAAATCAAGAAGCACAGACCTTTATTTTTGGCTTAATTACATTTTTTGCCCATTTCCACTTCTAAACAAGCGTTTGATTTGTGAAATAATTGATGTGGCAATATAGCTAGTTGACAGTGAATGGACAGGTCAATAGTTAATGGAGTGCGTATGAGAACGATAATGAGTGAGTTGTTGTCGGTCGCTTAAGTTGTCAAACGACATTGTTATTTCTTAATTAAACAGCAGTCATTTGGCAGAATATTTATTGACAGAATCTATCGATTTTTAAACAAATTTGTTTAACAAACTTTGCATATCTATTAGTTAAGATTATCAAAGAAACTTGTAAGTGAAGAATACAATATAAAAAAATATTCAAAAATATTTAAATTTTATTTTGAAACATTGTTAGCCACTGTTTTAAAATTTGTAAATAAATTAATTTTTATCAACTAATTTAACTAAGTTTGAGCAAATTAATTGCTGTTCTTGTAAGTGTTAAAACAGTCTTAAATCAACTTCTATGACAACAATTAAAAAAAAAAAAAAATTTTTAAATCGATAGTAAAAATAAATTTTAGTTAGCAGTGATGGCAACTTTTGCTAAATTGAAAAAATAACGGGTTTAGTACATGCAATTTTTTTCCTAAAAACGCAAAAGGGGACTAAAATATATATTTTTAAGTATCAATAGTTAAAGTAAACATTAAAAACAGTACAGTAGGTGACGGATATAACAAATTAAAATAAAACATGAAATTATTTTAATTAATAAGCGTTCTGTTTAAGCAATTATTTTTATTAAAAAAATTTATTTCTTAAAAAAGTTTTTACTCTTAAGCCTAGTACTCTGTTTAAATTTGTGAAAAATGTTGAGCAACAATAATTATTTCACACGAAAATTTTGACATGAATCAATGTTACCTATCAAGCGAGTTTCTACAATTTGACGTTTTTATTCCCGCAAAGTAAGCAACATTGTTTTGCGTATGTAAGCAAACCCCACATGTATTTTATTAGAAATTATTTGTTGTTGTTTTTTGTTTGGCTTAAGGTCATATATTAAAATTATAAATAAAAAATCCACAAATTTTTGTATTTTTAATTTTGTTTTTTATTTTTAATCCGATATTTCGACCATACATCGATGGTCATCTTCAGGGGATTTAAAACACTGTCAAATTTAAATTACAAAAAAGTTGACACGTCCTCACTGTTCGTCAAATTTTCATCACAGACGAACAGTGAGGACGTGTCAACTTTTTTGTAGTTTAAATTTGACAGTGTTTTAAATCCCCTGAAGATGACCATCGATGTATGGTCGAAATATCGGATTAAAAATAAAAAACAAAATTAAAAATACAAAAATTTGTGGATTTTTTATTTATAATTTTAATATATGACCTTAAGCCAAACAAAAAACAACAACAAAGATAATCGACACAGGTCAACAATAAATATTGAACAGAAATTATTTTTATTAATAAAAAAGAAAGTAAATATGGATAAAAAAACTGTTTTGTTCTTATTTATAATCAGTTCATCCTCTTTTGCTTTTGCTTAAAATTCCACGTGAAATAAGGACAGCTTACATTATTTCGCAGTTGTACAAAAATGTTGCCCGAAACATTTCGGAACTGAGTACAACTCTATCAACATTATTTCATAGATATTCCGCACAAGTTTTTTTCATATGCGTTTGACAGCATTTCACGTGAAATGTTGAACAGAGTACCAGGCTTTATAAGAAATTTAATTTCTACAAAAGTTTATATGTATGTACAATACTATAAGAAAACAAAAACGAGTGGCTTAAAACGAACATACAAAAGCACGCTTTTTTTAAATGAGATGTTCTTGTATCCGTTATCTACTGTATTAAGTATTGAATTATTTTATGCTGGGTACACACTATGCAATTCATTTACGCAACGCGTTTCTCATTCATATTGCATGTTTTGACGCATACACTGCAATCAACAATGAAATCATAAACGCAATGTCAGTTCTGGTTTTTTTTATATTAACATAAACATCGCGAGTTCAGGTAGACTTTTGTATAAATTAATAAAATTTACCCAATCCTCATTTTGTTCAATTGGCATTTTTTCAAGTTTTTTACTTTTTTATGCGGTTAAGAATATTTTTTAAAGGTAGGTGCTTGCATCAGTGCCCCGGTAGGCTAGCTGATAGCGAGCTAGTCTATCAGCGCCGGGGTTGCGGGTTCGATTCCCGCCAGAGACTCTGGTTTCTTTCCTGAAGACAAGCATAAAGCTTCGCGGGATTTGCTTAGGAAAATTAAAAAAAAAAAATTAATCACAGAATCTGTGCTTACAGCTTGCTTGTTTTCAATGTACTAAACAGATAAAAACATGAAATCACGATATATACAGTGCAATCTACATCAATGCAATCCCACAACGTCAAAATATTTTGATGTTGGTGAAATCTTGGCTACAATCTGAAAACACGAATACACACGATGCAATTTACAATGAAATTTTCCTGATTGCGTAAATGAATTGCATAGTGTGTACCCAGCATTATATTCAGTTAGCCGGGAGTAACAGTAACTTAATTTTACCGTAAAAAAGTAATGCCAATCTACTTCTTACAGATTGAGACGTAATATCTTACAGCTAACTTAACTATAATCGTTCTAATTGCTTTACATACAACAAAATGAATCAGCTGAATTGCAACGTTACTGTTACTCCCGGCCAGCTGAGCCTTAAATTTAATTAGTCGTGCCTTGTGCGGGGAAGCAGTTCGCGCGTCTTTGTCGTTATTTTTTAAAGACAAACAGACCGTGTTTGCGTTCTGTGCATTTTACGTTACACCGAGCAATCTTTCAAAATAGGTCATTGTTTAATAAAATTTCCCGTTGTTTGTCATCCTTGTCCTTGTTCCATAAATCAATATCTATATGAGATTATGATATTTTGCATGTTTCGTTAAACAAATGTTTAAGCATTAACTGTTTAAACAACAACGAATTTCTCGTTTTATACACTAAAAGTCGTCCTCTCAACGCTTGCGTTTTGGTTAAGGTACCCACACATTTGCAATATTATTATTCAATAATTGATATTACAACTACAAAAAAATTGCACCTACTGTGTACAATATTGTTGGCACAATTGTTTTCGTCATGTTGAGATTGGACTTTAAATTGCGGCGTTATATATACAAAACAACAAGCGCTGTATTTTTAGGCGTAAATGTAACTTTCGGATTATTTCAAGTACGAATTCGGGATAAAATTAACTTGAAATTCTTGAATCAAGCACAATTTGAGATTTATTTTCATGAGTGAATACAGTTTTTTATATGCGGGGCACTTGAATAATTCATACTTGAATTAAGCATTCTGTATATAATAAAAAAAATTCCGTTCTTCCGAACTATCAAACGGCAAAGTTAAATCTTCAGATACCTCTTGACGGCTTCCCTTTGCTACGCATGCTGTTGCCAGCCAGCCATTTATGGTGAAGTTTTTCACCTTTCGGATTCCAGGAATGGCCAAGTCCGGATTTGTACGGGAGGCATAACACCAAAAGTTGAAATATCACTTAGATAATCCCTCTACCCCACGGTGGGTGGTTTTAGCACAGTAGCGCCCATGCGTCATGAGCTAGGAGAACGAAATTTGCCAGAAATATGTTTTAAATAAAAGGAGTATGTAGTTAATATTAAAAATTAGCTAAATCGGGTTATTTCACCTGACCCCTATAGAAGTGCTCACCCGAGCTAAGTGTTTGGGTATGATGGGGTCGATAAAAAAGCATCTAGGTTTTGTTAAATTGAGATTAAATATTCTCAGTATGCATATTTATGTTCTTGTCGAACCATGGTGAAGGACATTGAAGATTCGGTACCGCCGCTTTTTTTGGATGCAAAAAAGCGCTAAATTCTCATTACCCGTTTGCAAAAAAGCGATAAGTTAAATCGGGTTTCCTCCTCGGTTTGTCAACCGATTTAAACAAAAAAGAATAGACCATTTGAAAAGATTTTACTTACAGAAGTGCACAATATTTTTTATTAAAATCTGAGTGGTTAAAAAGGGTAAAAATGGGTAAATTCGATTACCTCATATCTCTAAAACTAAAAGAGATCGAAAAAAATTCAAGACATCGTAGTTTATTATAAAAATAAGCGGACAGGTGTCTGGTATTTTTTTAAAATTCGGCCTATTTTTTACAAAACCTTGTTCTCTATGTATTGATCTCCCTCTACAGTACATATTGAAGTTTTTGGTACTTCAATGGTACTTTTTCGTTCTACAATTGGTCGTTTTTAAATTTTCGCTTATATTCGACCTAGAAACATTTAATTAAAGATGCAATGTCCTGTGTGGAAAAAAATCCCTAAGAGGAAAACTTTTGGTACTTTTTTGTTCTTTAGCTGGTTCTCATTGAATTTTCGTTAATATTGGACCTAGAAACATAAAATTTAACATGCATGGTTCTAAGTCAATAATAATCTTTAAGGCTAAGCTTTTTGGTACTTTTTCGTTCTTTAACTGCTACTTTTTGAATTGAATTTTTATTTATAGTGAACCTAGAAACATTACATTCAAAATACCCAGTCCAGAGTTATTGATAAACTATATCTAGGAAGAGACTTTTTGGTACTTTTTTGTTTTTCAATTGGTACTTTCTGATTTTTTTGATGTACTATTGAACTTACAAAACTTAATTAAACATTTACGGACTTGAGTGGAAGGGAGGAGATCGAAATATGTTAATTCATATATACTTATATGTGTGTTTCCTACACAATTTATGGTCGAATTTCGGCCACTGTGCATTCACTAGTTTTTATAAATACCCATATCTTAGAAATCAAGTTTACAAAATAATTCTATTTATTACGATCACTTTCAATGCAGCCAACTAAGTGCTATTGATCTTGATCATTGAATAACTACCATAAATGGCAAAAAAAAAAAATAAAAAAATGTGCGGATACAATTTGTATAATTTTTTCTTGTAATCCCCATTTCATATCAAAAACAAAAAAACTGGATGGTTTGGTACGAAGTTGTTTTTTTTATTTGCCATAAGACATTGGACATAGCGACTATTTAAACAAAGTGGTTGACATACTTTTGACAAAACTACTGACGCATTTACTTAATTAAAGTTGTTATAAAGACTATTTTGTAAGTCATTATCTTCATTTTCATTATTAATATTCACAATATGATGATTGTTAAGACGAACGTGTTTATCGTTAACAACAACATCATCATCGTCATCTTAATCTCTTTAACAAATTAAAAGTGCAACAAGCCAAAACTAGATTTTATACACCTTTTTTCGTTTAACAAGTTGGCCAGAAGAAAAAAAGAGCAAAAACCACCAAAACGGAGAAAAAAAATCAAGAAATTTAAACGATTTTTGCTTTTCTGTTTTCAGTTTTCTTTATAAAATTAATGATGTATTACTATTGCTAATAATTATCAAAATATTGCATAATATTATAAAATATTTAGTTAAACGCTCAACGATATAACAAGAGGGAGACAAACAAAAGCACATACATACATACGTACATACATACATACATACATACATACATACATACATACATACATACATACATACATACATACATACATACATACATACATACATACATACATACATACATACATACATACATACATACGTACATACATACATACATGAGTATAATCACTGGGTGAATCGGTCGAACTCTCAGAAATATTTTAAATTATTTAATTTAAATATGAATATTGTTTTAAATATTTTAATCGTTAACATAAATTAATTTTTTTAAGACATTATTGTTAAATTTATATAAGACGCCGGGTTAGGCTTGCCAACTTTTAAAATTGCCAATACGGGACACCAATAAAAACTCAAAGAAAAATTCAAACAAATTCGTTTAGGTTAGCTCTTGTTTTCGAGACATACCGTTATTTCGATACTGTTTATTATCTAATTTTTTAGATTTTAATCAGGCTAAAGTTTATTCAATTTAATTTTCATTGAATTATTTTTATGAAGAAAGGAATTTTACAACATGAAATGAATTAAAATTTGATGACAAATTTTCAATTTTGACTCCTATGGAAATCGAACCCACGTTCACAGACAGGCTGATTTGACATGTTTCGATAGTAACCACGCTATCTCTTCAAGAATCATTGCCGTTTAACCCTCACCGCCATTGACGACGTCTGGCAGTCGTTAGTCAAACATCAATCTTTAAGCCAAATGGTGTTCTTACTTTTGTTGGTCGAAATTTGCTTTTGAATGATTACATTTTTTAATTGATTTACATGTTCTTCCTTACTCCTGCTCTTCATAATTTTTGTCAAGAATTCTTTTTGAATTTAAAACTACATTTTTCTCTTTTTTTTATGTTTTTTTTACCACTATTAATAATTTACTAATAATTTTTAAAATTACCAATTTTTAGAATGATCGCTTAAATCTTTGGCCGTAAAACTTTATAGCAAACAAGACATACATATTTTCGATGGATAAGCAGAATAGACAGATAGCCTAATATGCCTCCATCCCTTTGCCAAAGAGCAATATTAATCGCGTTAAAAGATATCTTTATACATCCTGCAGAAATTGTTAATCTATAAAATGGCACAGTGTAGAATGATTTCAGCCCGATCCGACTTTTCACTATGCCAACTAATTTAGCTGTCGATAAAATTTATTTAAGACTATTGCCATTCCGTATATTTATTCCATCCTATAAAGCCTGGTACTCTGTTCAACATTTCACGTGAAATGCTGTCAAAACGCATATGAAAAAAACTTGTGCGGAATATCTATGAAATAATGTTGATAGAATTGTACTCTGTTGATTTTGTGAAAAAGTTCCGAAATGTTTTTGGCAACTTTTTTTTACAACTGCGAAATAATGAGAGGTGCACTTATTTTACGTGAAATTTTAAGCAAAAGCAAAAAAGTATGAACTGATTATTAAATAAGAAATAAAAAATTAAAATAACACAACCCGTAACAGTTTTTTATCCATATTTACTTTCTTTTTTATTAAAAAAACAATTTTTAGTTAAATACATGTGGGATTTGTTTCCATACGCAAAACAATGTCGCACACTTTGCAGGAATAAAAACGTCAAATTGTACAAACTCGCAAGATAGGTAGCATTGATACATGTCAAAATTTTCGTATGAAGTAATTAATTAATAAAATAATTTTTTACGAATTTGAACAGAGTACTAGGCTTAATTGTCATTAGTATTTATATTTTCCTATCGATTGGCAACATTTTATTTAATGACAATACAGTGGCCAATTACGGCATTCGATATCGATCGGAATTCCCATTTAAATTTTTACGTATTGAATACGAATCCATCAGAAATATCGGTTGATATATCTATAAAACATAAAATGCACCATGTAAAGAACACTTAAAATTGGTCCATACAAATTTACTTAATGCTCTTAAGCACCACTTATTCTAAATAATTATGCCCGACAATACAGGGCATTTATACCGTTATAGGGTACTCCACCAAGTCAAATCAGAATTTTATTTAGTTTTACACTAGATAAAAGATTAATAAGTGAGGTAAAAAGGTAAAGCATATATATGCTCAAAATCGACAAACTTTAGCTCGGTATAATAAAACATTAAGGCTCACTTAGCCGGGAGTAACAGTAACGTTGCAAGTCAGCTGCTTCATTTTGTTGTATGTAAAGAAATTAGAACAGTTATAGTTGGGAGTAAGATGTTACGTCTCAATCTGTAAGAAATAGATTGGTCTACCTTTTTAAAGATATGGTTACGCTACTGTTACTCCCGGCTAACTGAGCCTTTAGCCAACGTGTAACCATTGTTGCTTAACTTATATAACCCAGGCAAAGGCATAAAATTGCGCTTTCTTGTTGTTTTTTAAAGCATCACAAACAGTATTTCTTGAATTCTCGAATTACAGTACGTTGTTTGGCATTAGGTTTGACAACTATGTGGAAATTTTATTCGAGGGATATTAAAAAATACTTTTAATTTTTGGTTTCATAAGTGCTTTAATATAAACATTGATTTGCTGTAGACAACAACCTTTTAACTTAAGCTTTGACTATAGATGATATTTTGATCGTTAAAAGTTGATAACACTGTAAAAGTGTTTTAAATAAATTCAAGTCCGTTCTCAGTTTTTTTCTATCGCGTCTAGTTTCTTTTTTGGGCTGGACAAATATTTCGCTGGAAAAAAGACGGTTATGTTAATCTATTTCAATTTAACTTCCTAATAAGAAAATTAATAAAATCTGCTTAAGACGTTGTACAATTTTTTATTGCGGAAACAAATTTAATTTCCACAATTTGTTTTATTACTTAATTAATTTAATTGAAAACAAATATTTTAAATCTTTTATTTTGAGATAAAAACTGTAATTTTCAAATGCCTAGAACAAAAATTTTATTTTCTAATGATATTAAAAAACCGCTAGATTTCCCGCTAACCGCCAAAACGGAAATTTTACCCCGATGGACACGTAAAAACCGCTAGAATCGCGGTAAACCCGTCAAATTGGCAACAGTGCGTGTAACCTACGAAAGACACACAAATTATGACAGTCATTGACCTAAAAAATTAATGACAATGACACGCGAGCTACTTTCCCCCCCATTGCAGTTTAACGCATGAAAAAATATGCAGCAATAGGAAAACAAATCGGAAATTGTAAATTTGCTTACAAGCTATATGAGGAAATGACCGCTCACTAAAGTGGCTCACCGACATATCAGGGAAAACCAGGTTGCAAATCATTCCGGTAACTCTAATCCATTCCTGATAAATAATGAAATGTTAGAAGAATTTGAGATCTTCTGATAAATAATGAAATGTTAGAAGAATTTGAGATCTTCTGTTACCTTGGAGCTATTTTAAACCTAACTGGTGGATGTAGTGAAGACCTCCTTATCTGAACTAAAAATGCCACAAAATCTTTTGTTCAGCTCACTAAGATACAAAAATCTTCTTCGATGTCACGCAGCGTTAAGGTAAACATTTTCAACACCAGTGCAAAATCAACATTGTTAAATAATTGTGAAACTTGGTACACTGCCCCTCGAGACATTAACGATTTCCAAGTTCTCGTAAATAAAAGACTCCGATAAATTCTGTGAATCTTCTGGCCACGAACCAGCTTAGACAAAAGGCTATGGGGTAAAACACATTAAATCCTTTTGTGTGTGAAAATACAGAGTCGAAAGCAGAACTGGATTAGTCACACACTCCGCAAACGAATAACTGATATTGACGGAAATTCTATCGAGTAAAATCCTCAGGGAAGTCGAAGAAAAGGCCGGCCGTCGCACACATGACAAAGACAAATTGACAGAGAGACGAAGGAAATGAATTCCAGATGAAATGAAGTAAAAATATTGCGATTTACAGATCTGAATAGAAGACATTTGTAAAGGAGGCCCTACGCTCCTTACAGGATCGATGATAATAACTAAATGTATGAGGAAATATTTGCCAAATTTCACGTAAACACTACATTTATATAAAAATTCAAATACTTTGGTTTCTTTTTCAAAGATCCTCAAACATTTAACTAAAAGGCACCCGATTTGGGAGCCATTACGTTGAAACTATAACCAGAGATAATCATATGGAAAGCGTTTAAGAATTATAAGCCACAGTTCCAATTGTAACAATATCAAAGTTTAAACACAAACATCAACAATAGACAGTGAGTTTAACTTTTTCTAAAATCTTTGGATAAAGTTTCCTAACGATCTGGCGTAAGCAACCAGTGAAATGCGCATAGGAATAGCTTTTTCCATCGACAATAAATTTCAGTGTTTTTATCAAGAATAAAAATTGGGAATTAAGCACGACAAACAAAATCTTGTTAATTAAAATTTTGTATTCCCAAAAGTTACTTTGATAATATGAAAAGAAATTTATAGAAATAGCTGAAAGCTTATAAGTGCCGGTTAACACACGTCAGAAAATACCATTTCTTTTCCCCTCTCTCCTAAAAACTCAAGACTTGACGCAGCGTTGCCAGAAGATTTGGAAGAAAAATCTTCTTTTGGCGAAAAAAAATCATATTTTGAAGAGAAAAATCTTCAAATTTTTTATAACAAGGATAAAAAGTAAAAAATATAAATTTTTTTATACACACAGAAAAAAATCAAGTTATAATCGTAGAAAACAAGGTTGATTTAAAATTTTTCGGTGTTGATTTTGCTTCATACGGTTTTCATGTTAATTCAACCTGATTTAACAATTGCTTGTGAACAACATTTTTATCTTTTAAAATAACTATAATTCATGTTCATTTTACATTGCAGTAAAGTTAGAGCAAAATGTCATTTATATTGAAATAACAATCCGAATCATGTTGAATGAAAGTCATTTCAAGTTGAAACAACGTGAATTTCATGTAGAATCAAATTGGTTTGAGTGTGTTTTAACAGTGTGAAGAAGCTTCAGAGACAACATATGCATTTATTTAAGAATTATTCAATACACTTACCCCTGACACACATGCTTCACTTATTTTGTATTCTCCTTTGTCAACAGAAGCATCAGCATAATCGCCCGATATGGTTTTCGTCATCATTCTACTTTGAAAACTTGATGTACTTTTTAACTTAATCATTTTAATTAAAAGAATACGGGAATTGTCTTCTTTTTATAACATACTTTAAGAATGAAAATAAAAAAATTAACATACTTAACTATGTATGCATGTTAATTTAACAAGATAAACTTTTGATTTTAATATAAAACAGGTTTTTTAATGGATTCAATATCGAATCCATATTTATTTATATTTTAATATTTTTTTTTTTATTTTTTTTAACAGTGAATAATATTTAATAAACCTGATTAAAGATTATTTTAATATTTTTCATTTAAAATTAATATGAAATAATGATAAATTTAAATAACGGGCACACTTTTGCAGAAATTTACTATGATTCTCAATCAACATTTTTCCATGTTAATTTTACATTGCTATTTTTTTCTGTGTGTAAGAACATACTTCTTATTATCTTAGATTATACGAATTTATTATATAATTTTATTATTTTAATTTCGAAAATATAGTCCTTAATTTTGCTTGGGTTTCGTAGTTAAATTGTTCTTAGCTCATAACGGGCAGTAGTTTTTAGATTTGATTCAAACTTGATTCATTCAATTCAGAACATATCATTTATAGAATTCACGTTTCTGTTTTTTTTTATATTTTGTATTATTTGAAAGATATTGCAAGCAAAAAAATTTGGTCCGGCCAAGAGGGTAATTTCATAGACTTTTACATAAAAATGGAATTTCACCCCACTAATTTACTCCAATCATTCGATTTAGCACATATCATTTATAGAATTTACGCCGCCGTTTTTATTTTTCGTTATACTCGAAAAATATTGCAAGCAAAACACAAATTTGGTCTGGTCAGACAACGACTGTAGTTCTAGTTTTAATTTTTGGTACTAAATAAAATAACTTTTTTTTTTCTTTAATTTGTGACACTTTTTAACACCCTCCCAACTCAAAATAAGCAACCGCTAATCTAAAATGCTTTTTTAATATTTTGTATGCCCAGAAATAATGATGCATTTTTGTGAAGACAACAAGCTGATACTCAACCGCATTGTTTTAAAAATTGACTGTTAAAAAACTGGGGAAAAATTATGTATGTTGTACAAACTTAAAGTTAAAAATCTTAACTCCCAAATATAAAAATCTTCATTTCAGAAAAAAAATCTTCAAATCTTATTTTGGACAAAAAATCTTCATTCTGGCATCGCTGACTTGACGTGTGTGAACCGGCACTAACTATATCTTTTAAAATATTTTTTTTAATTTAAATTCAGTTTTAATTGACCTTTTTCAAGCTCCAGGTCCTTTTTTTTATATAAAAAATATTTATGTATTTATTTAATTTCTATCTCAATATTTTTTTAATTTAGGAAAATTTAAATTCTTCATTCATTACAAATTGTCTACTAAAGCTTCGAGCAGACGGTGGTCAGGGGGTCTTCTCTCTATTGCGATGCGAAAGAAAATTGTAGCAAATCTAGCGATTGGTACTCTTTAATACGTTCTCGCATATGTCTTTCGCATCTTTTAATTTTATTTCTTTTCGTAGATCATCACTTTATTTTATTAAAAATTTTCCAATTTCAAATATTTTTACACACTTTGGCATTTCATTACTTTAAATCCGCGCCATCTTTAATTTTTATTGCCACTATTTAGCTTCTTTTTCAGAAAATTTTGCGAAAGTGATAGAGAGTACAAAGTTGGCATTTAGCTTTCGCATCGAAAATTTTTTCGCATCGCAATAGAGAGTAGACCCCCAGATCTTTCAATGTTGTCATTTTTCTGACAATGGTGCCGTTGTCAGATGCATTAATTTTTCACATCTGCCAAATGAAAATGAGCATACAATGTTCACACAGTTGCAAATTTAATGACAACATTGTCAGATCTGACCACCGTCTGTACGAAGCTTAACTACAGTTTTTGAGTGCACATTTGAAATGTGAATGATGTCTTTACTAATATTTATTTCAACTTATAAATCATAATAATCTGGCAAATTTGTATGCAATTTAAGTTTGTTTTGCACAATTCAAGCTTTTATAAATTCATTAGAATTTTTTTATAGTTGTGACTTAAATGGTCGGATGGCCCAAAAACAATTGAAAAGCAACAGCAACACAAACACTTGAACAAATTGCTAAAGATGTTGGCAGAATATTTATTGCAGTTCAAACTCAAATCCTTTAATAAATCATGTATGATCCAAGACAAATACATGATTATCATAACTTTAGTAGTTGTTATGAATTTGTGCGTTTCAGAAGCTCGAATACCAAGATATTTTTAAATAAAGTTTATTTTATCATATTATTATTTTGTAGTGGATTTATTTATATATTTTTAAATAACCTTGTGGCAATAATTAAAATACAATCATAGTTTTAAACCAATTTTTGGAATATCTCAAAAACCCACATTAGCATCTGAAGTTTTTAATGGGTTTTCGTTTTACACACAATCACTTTAAAAAGTGCCAAAATTTTTTTAATTGTATTATTTTCTTTTTTAAGCCTAACAAAATTAGGTTAATTTAATTAAATTTGATTTTAAAGCGTTAATTACTTTGCTGTGTTGCTTATTTTTCAATTATGAAAAATCTTTATGGTTTTTAATTATGAAAAATAAAATCTTTATGGTTTTTTGAGTTAACGAATTTTATTAGTTCAGTAAGCGAAATGTATTATTTTATTTATTTTTACTATGTTCACACTTGGGTTCTTGAAATTATCGAAATAAATGTTCAATACCCTGCAATTATTATTGGACCACCTGATCCATTTTGAATAAATGGACTACTCCATGGACTGGTCCGATGTAATGCAAGCATGGACCATGTCATTGTTAAGAAGTGTTTGTAGTGAGACGACATGTCTTCGTTTTTTAACGACAATCTGGAATCTGAAAAAGTGCTAAATAAATTTAAAAATATGCTAAACTAGCACTTATCACTTTTTTCGAAATTCTTATTGCTAATTCAGAAAAAATGTGCTAAATGTAACACTAAAAGTGCTAAACTGGCAAGCCTGCCCTCATGCGCACTATTGTTCCACCACGAACTAATCTTTTTTTTCGAAGTATAACACAAATTGGAGAAACGTTGGACCAAGTGTATATAGCTCAAATACAAATATTTAAAAAAATAAAATAAATTTTTCAATCGAAAAACCTGTGTTTCATTTAAAAAATCACATACTTCCCATTTGTGTCAATTGTTCTTAAAGTTCTTATCCCTTGACCTGTGAGAAAAATATGATAACGGCTTTTTCAACAAGAACTTCGTTTTTTAATTGTGGAAACACCGACAACATGGAAGTTTTGACATTTAGTTTTTTGACGTATTCCCTTGACGTATTCGTAGTAGATGCATTGGCAATTGTTACAATGAATTCAAGTTTGCTCGAAAATCGCATTAAAATAATTAAAATCCACTATGAAAATGGTGGTTCTGTTAAAGTTAGATTTCGTAAAATTCGTGATATTTTGGGACACCTTAATCGTCCTTCGGAAATCACTATTAAGAATTTGGTCGAATGTGCCAACACCAACAGGACGATGCCACATGTCACACATCCAATGATTGCAAACCAAATATCCCGATCGCATAATTTCACGAACATTAGCTGTTAAGTTGCCAGCCTGATCGTGTGACTTAACACCACTGGATTTTTCTTGTGGGCTATGCTAAGGACAGTGTCTAAACAGAATCGATTTCAGCCTTTAAACTCAAAATCCGTGATGAGATTTCCGAAATAGACCCGCCAATTTGACAACAAGTGATTAAAAACTTTGATGAAAAAATCGACATCTGTCAGCGTGCTCGTGGTGGACATTTTCCAGATATTATTTTCCATTCATAATTGACAAAATTTTCACTTCGTAATACAATAAAAATTTTTACTATCTTCATCAAAATTTGTTGTTTTATTTTGTTTTAGAAAACAAAGTTCTTGTTTAAAACCCCGATACAAAGCAAGAAATTCCCAAGGTACATCAACACAAGGTAGGCTCATTTGAGAGTGTAGACATGATGCTCTATAAAAATAGCCGACCTGTCAAAATTGTCTTCATATTAAACAAAAACAATTTAACGCACACATGTACAGATTTTGGCTCATATACACGAAATTTGATAATTTGGTTCTAACTGGGATAAACAGCTGACAAACATATGGGCCAACGAGTCTACGTTGTGTAGTTGTACCACAGAAATTTCGATAGCTGAAAACAAGACATATCACTTAACTGTTGGTAATTAGTTTTAAGTGTAGTTACTCCAGCGGGAAGATAATAACTAATTTTTGGGAATAGTGGCTTAAGGTCTATCTATCATATTAACATCGTTCAATCGGGACTATATCTGCGACAGACATTCACCCCTATCGTGAATAATTTTTCCCCTTTTCACATATTTGCGATCATGAAAAACTCCCATGAAAAAAATGTAATTTAAATGAGAATAATAACGTGAAATAATCAGCCCAATTATTAATAAAAATTCCCCGGGACTTTTCTCCCTTCTCTCATTTTTCCTATGTAAATTCAATTGTTAAAATGGGAAAAGGTAAAAAACTCCCGGGGAATTTGAACTCATAATTGGGTTGAATGTTCACGGGAACGATCCGTTAATATGGCACAAAGCGATATATTGGCCAACAAAATGCACAACAACAGGTCGATTACTTGCGGATATTTGAAGCTTTTGAAAGACGTGATGGCAGAATTTTGGAAAATATTTTACTACATAAAATTTAAAAAGTGCAAAAAACTAACGTTGTAATCAAACTATCCCTCCAATACTAAATATTTTGCTTTATTATTTTAACTTTTCTTTAAAATATACATATGTACGTGTTTATTTTTGAACAAAATTTTCATTGATTTTTAAGTTTTTTTTAATCACTCTTCGTTTTTACATTCACTGGAAATGATAGCGTGAAAAATTTTCCACATAAGATTCACGATTGCTTTTTTCCCTTCAAGGGGAAAGAGAATTTTATGGGAACAAAAATTCCAATTGTTATTCAAGATAAGGGTGATTATTATCAATGACCTGTTACAAAGTGTTAAAAAGATGCCAATAACCCCCTCCTAGGATATCACCATGTTAAAGCGACAAGTCCCCTTCATATCAAGTGTTAGAACTAGAACCGATCCGGTTACGTGACAATTTTGGTGTTAGTTACCATTACCCTAGGGTAATGTTTGATAAAAATCAAACATTCATTTTAAACTGCTTAAGTTTTATTTGAATGTCAATCTGTCGAGAGAAACTTTACGCATAAAATATGTCACAATATAATTTTGTAATTATTAACCAGAACATGTTCGGAGGCAAACATATTATGGTTGCGGTTACTTGATGAATGACTAATTAAAATACTAATTTAAATAATATATTGAAATTAACCATAATATATTTCAAATTTTTTCTTTAAAGTTAGTTTTGTTGGGGGTGATCAAATTGAAAAATGTGTTTGTCTGCGTGTAGCTGAAGACTATTAAAAATAAGTTTTAGGGTTAACAAAATCCTAAAAAATGCTGGAAGAGTGGGTTAAGTTTCAATAAGAGGTTCCAAATAAAACTTTCTCTATTAAAAGACAAGGAAAAGCATGCAAACTTTTTTAACTTAATTCTATTTGAACCAGTAGAGATCGGCTAACATTTTTTTGTCGGTTCATATTTGAACTCTTCCCACAAAAAAAAAAAAAAGGAATTAAAGGGTAAGGATGAATTTGCAAATTGTTTCATACTAAATTCGTAGGAATCAGAAGGTTTTCCACCCAAAAATAAAGGTTGAAGATAGGCATCAGATAATGTTAAGTTCTTTGGCTAACTTCTAAGACCCCTCCAGTCGTATAATCAAGTTTAACGTTACACCATTTGCTTATTATTGTACGCATCGACAAAATGTTTAGTGTAATTTGGGACAGATATTATAAAATTATACGTGGTTGCTAGTTTTTCTGCAATTGACGTTTTGGAATTTATCCGTCATTAGAAGCCATTAGCCAAAGTTTCATGCAACTATTGAAATTTCGGAAAGTCAATGTACTTCTAAAGGTATAAGACGTGCAGGGCTGCCAGATTTGACGATTTATCGTAATTTTGACGATTTTTGTTCCGAAATTGGCAAAGTGACGATTTGACGATTTTTTTCTGAAAAGTGACGATTTGTTCAGTCACTAAAGTCTGAATAAAACATTGAATTTTCTGACAATTTCGTTTTTAGATATTGTTTTACAGCCGTGCCTTAGCTAGAGCGGAAGGCGGAACGTTTTCTTTCGCTTAGCTTTTACGCCGATATGCCATACCAAAGCAAGAAGTTCAACGCTGTGTCACGAGCAGTAGTTACAGCTTTCTTGTTTAAGCTATGAATAAAAATGGAGATAAAAACGCTAGATTAACCAACAAATAGTTAAATTGCCATTATTAGTTAACAATGGCGGCAAACTTCACTATAAAACGAGCTGTCGGAATCGAATTTTCCAATTGCAAAGCGCTAACGCCGCCATATTCAAAAACTAGAAAACGCGTGACGCTTTTGTTAAGGTGCAAGTCTTAAGAAAATCTTTGATTATTTTCAGAGTACAACAACAACAAAGATACTCCTTATCTTAAAGTCAAACCATCATCGAATGAACCTTTTACGACTCTCTGTATAAATTATATTTTCAACATTTATACGGCGAGCATTTCACGAGTTGTAAGATAATATCTACATGAGTCTCATACAATACTTGACATGACAGTCTTGTTTGATTATCTTTACCCACGTCTTAAACGATTGAAGAAGCGCCTTTCGCTGCGCTATGCAAGAATCTCACTCGTGTTACACTTTTTCCTGTGTGAGGAATCTTCTACGATTAAAAAACGAGGTCGTCGATGATTAACAATATTATTAACAATATGAATCCTATTATCTTTTTGAGGATTGAAAATACTAGCTGGGTATGAAGTAAATATGGGGAAATCCTGCGTGACGAACGCTAAACTCGCACGCGTTTTCTGATTGATATATACACACTTTTTGGTCTTTCAAAAGAGATAGCTTCAACTTTTATATAGTGCTTAGTGAGATTAATTTGTACTTATGAATGACATACATATATCATAATTTTACGAATGACATATAAATAATTTTTAGCAAATTTTGTATGTATGAATGTTAGAGAATACTTAAATCACTTGTTCGCAGCCAAAAAAATGTTGAGAATTTTCATGTATAATATTAATAGATCAGGAGTTGGGTAGGATTTGGCAAGAATTATTGTATAATTGATCGTCGAAATACATGTTTTTTAATATTGTATTGATGTATAATTCTAGTCTTATATTTCATAAAAAAAACTGTTTCTGGGATTTGCCCATATGTTTTTGTTTCAATGTTTTTTTTTTATAAAAATCGAACAATAATTGTTTTCAAAAAACTAAATTTTGAGTTGCCGATTTTATTATTTTTTCTCAGGAAACTGACGATTTCCTCACAAATTTATCTGGCAGCCCTGAAGACGTGACATAACCATAATACCAAAGCCGTAACACTGAAAAAAATCTCTCACCCTAGGTCTACACTTAAGATAAATATCTCAGCAAGTTGGCAATAACGTCGGCGGAATAACGGAGCAATATTTCTTATTTCTCAGCTTATGTCAAAGGCATTGAAAACGTATTTATGTTAACCCATAATTTGAAAAAAAAATCAAGGAAGATGGTGCAGATTAAAAGTGAAGCCATCTTGCAAAAATGAACCCGTGATGAAGAACATTTTTGTCTGCCACTGGCAGGACATAAAATAAAGAATTAGGTTAAAATTTGATTAATTATTGTTAGTTCATATTTAATATATGAAGATTCAATAAATAAATAATGAAAAAAAAATCTTGCAAAAATTATATTTATCAATGTAAATTCTTTCTTAAGGCTCAGTTAGCCGGGAGTAACAGTAACCTTGCCGTAAAAAAGTAAGACCAATCTATTTCTTACAGATTGATTCGTAACATCTTACTGGTAACTATAATCGTTCTAATTGCTTTACATACAACAAAATGAATCAGCTGATTTGCAACGTTACTGTTACTCACGGCTAACTGAGCCTTTATTCCACTTTGTTGTTTAAATGTTTATTAATTTGATTAACCTTGAGGAATATAAAAATATTAATTTTATATTTATTTTATTTGTTAAAATAAAATTTATATTTAAATGATTTTGTTATTCGTGCTTAATTCCCAATTTTTATTCTTGATCAAAACACTGAAATTTATTGTTGATGGGACCAGCTATTCCTATGGGCATTTCACTGGCTGCTTAGGCCAGATCGTCAGGAAACTTCATCCAAAAAGATTTTAGAAAAACTAAAGATATTAAACCAAAAAATAAAACTGTTAAGCGAATAAGGATTATAAGCAACAGCTTTACTTGTAACAATATCAACGCTTAAAGAAAAACAACGACAATAAACAGTGAGTTTATATTTTCTTACATTCCCCACTACACAGAAAAAATGCTTGCAAAAAATTATTCAATTAAATAATTAATTGGTGTACATAATTTATTCAATTAATTTTTTGTTTGCTGCAATTCATTTTTTTAATCAAACCCCATAAAATTAAATGTTTGTGTATGTGTGGTGTATTTTTTAGTTTATGCAATTAATTTTTTAATTGACTAAATTTTTGTCCCTTGACTCGAAAATACAAATCCGTTAATTGATATGATCAATTCCTTTGCAGGGGCAAAATTAGTAAAATATTTAATTGTCTGAACGAATTGTTTAATTAAAGTCGATTTTCTATTTTTTCTGTGTACAATTGGTTGGAATTCTTTCAGCAATAATTGTAGTTGTAAAGGCAGAATTAGTCTTTACTTTCTGTTCTGTTACGAATGTTTTTGTTAATAAAAATCCTGTGAAATGGATTAGTGACAGCAACAGAACCAGAAAGTAAAGATTAACTGAGCCTTAAGTTAAGAAACAGGTTAAAAAAAAACTAAAGGAAAACAAAAACAACTTGCTTTATTGTTTTCGCAAAAAAGCATGTTGCCAGTTAAAAAAATTTTTTTGTATTCCCAAAAATTTACTTTGACAATTCTTTTTTAACTGTACATATTATTTGCTTTAATAACCTACAATTAATTTTTTTTATTGAATTTAATGTTAATTTATGTGTTATAAACATTAGTTAATGCTGAATTGTTCTGTTTTGTTATTAAAAGTAATTTTTATTGTATTTGAAATGGGTATATTAAACTTGCTGATTTTTTGCCGATTTTATTTAATTAAAGTGTCAATATTTTTTTATTTTTTTTTTAAATAAGCCGATTTCTCATCAAAGAGCTGTCAAACTGCTTTATTAACTCTCGGAGGACACTATACTTGTGGCTAAAAGTT
Source organism: Pollenia labialis (assembly GCA_949318255.1). Taxonomy (NCBI): domain Eukaryota; kingdom Metazoa; phylum Arthropoda; class Insecta; order Diptera; family Polleniidae; genus Pollenia; species Pollenia labialis. The sequence goes on along the minus strand of OX439142.1, from coordinate 22,801,040 downwards.
GGTGTTATTAAGACCTCCCTGACTGGCAAATCAAGTGCTGTGGCTTGTCGCGCTAGCTGTCAGCAGTATTATAGTCCTCGACATCGAAATGTCAAGAAATCAAACATAATCTGACCAAGTAGTAACTGTTTAGCTCGTAAGGAGCTCTCGAACTAGCTTCGAATTGCGTAGGTTTCCTTTCAGAACTTTTACCATAAATTAAAAATAAAATAGAGTTTTTTTTTAAGTTCGTACTTACTTTTTACCGACCACATTTTAGATTGGCTTAATCCTTGCAAATATTTATTAATATCCTGTGAACAATTTGCTGAAAATTTGCTTCCGATATTAATCCATTGCGAAGCGATAACATTTAAGTCGAATACATTCAGCATATCCTTAAGCCGCAGTGTATGTGATAAATCAATATTATTTACCGTTAAATCCAAGGATTCTGGGACGTGTGCTGAATTTAAAGAAATATTTACATCCTGAAGACGTAAATTGAGAGGAGACATTAGATCACTAGGGGCTTGAGTAAGATTCGTTAATTTTAACAATTCACTGCCAGTGTTTCGATCGATGGCTGCCTGAGTCCAAGAGATCTGGACTAGAAGAGCAGCCCACAGGCTGAAATAGAACATGTGCATTTTTGTGTTTTCTTTTTTTTAATTTTTCAATGTTTTTTTGTTTTAATTAATATTTAGTTTAAATTTAATAAAAACGAATTCGATAAAGGGTTTTCAAATATTTCAAAATAACTTTTACTTGGGACAAAAGTACTAAATATTTTTTTATTTAATTTTTTTATCTGATATTTTTGTTACACAATTTGTTTTATTATTATTATTATTTGTTTTCTTCCTCTTTCATTTGATAAATTTTCTTTTTATTATGTATTCTTTAAATATTTTTCTTTTAATATTTTTTTATAAATAATTTATTCACAAAATATTTTTTTTTTTTAATTTCTTCAGTTTGAAAATTCGTAACGTATTTTTTAAACGGTTTGTTTTCTTATAATTCTATATCTTTTCTAGGTTTTCGTTATTGTAAATTTAAATAAATTTTATTTTCCGTTAAATTCAATGTAATTTGCCATTTAAACAAGCGCTTTTTAAATATTAAATGACCGACCTGTCCGATCGCACGGTTCGGAATTGCGTCTGCGCGTCTTTAACGTTGATAAAAATATGCTAAATATTTCAAAACGCACTGCAAACTCAAGCTAAATTCAGTTTCAATTTAAATCTTAAACACAGCACAGCACAAGACAAGAAAAGACAATACAATACAATACAAACCAAGAGATACAATTTTGGTTACGAATGGAGTAGAGTGTTGTTTGTTACATCCATCCATCCGTTTGCACAGAGATGGAAAAGATGCAGATAAATAAATAAAAATGATAAGAAAAACTGTTAAATGAGAGTTAAAAATTAAAGTGCGAGTGATACATTTCTTAATATTGTTGTTTATTTTATTTCGTTTCTTTTTGGGTTTTTTGGTGATTTTTTTTTGGTAGCTGGATCTAAAAGCGCTGAAACGTTTTGTTCAAACCTTTAAACAAATTAAAAAAAAAATCCAATACCACTGTTGTGTGTCTTGCTGCCGTCTGTGTGGTTGAGTTGCGCGTCTAAATGGTTTGACTAACGAAAGTAAACTGAAAAGCCGTTTGTTTTCTTCTTTCGTTAGCGAAAAGTTCAAGCTGGAATTTTTTTGTGTTGCAGCAGTAATTTAATGAATATTTTTTTTAAATCTAAATTTTTTTAAAATTGTGGGTATGTTTATAAGGGAATGGTTTGTATGAGTTGCATATTGTAACATACCTACTCACTTAATTTGTTGATCGTTTATTCATTCATTCGTTGATACAGTCAATCAAGCATACAGTTAGTTAGTCAGTCAGTCGGCAAGTCATACATTCATTCCGTTGTTGTTCACTAATAGATTAATTTGTTTACCTTTAATGCTGCAAAAGTTTTTTAAGTACAAACAGCAGCCAATGCAGTAATTGACAAACTATAGTTTACACCATTTCCTTGATGCTTTTATGAAAATGTCTACTAATTAAAAAAAGGGACAACAAAAAACGCTTTTCATATAATCGTAGGTATACAAAATGCTTCAGTAGGCTATAAAGAGTGGTCCAACCATAATGGACGATGTTAATTGTGAGTCACATCTTAACGTCAAGCTTTCGTCAATTTAGCAGGGCCTTAAGATTTTTTACGAAAATGTATTTCGAGCACTTTGTGAATTTTTTTTTGGTAAGCATAATCGGTGAAATGTGTCCCCAGTAAGGAGAATTGTGAGCAAATTTCCCCAACCCCGCGACTTTTGAAAATTGTTGAATAGCCGATGCATTCCCTCAGAGTGACTGTTTGGTGCGGCTTATGGGATGGTGGCGTCATCGGGCCGTTTCGAAAATTAGAAATGAGGATTTTTAAAAGAAAAAGTGAACGTTAATAAGCCAACACCAATTCAAGAGCGAAATATGGACCATCGGATAGAGGTCTAGAAAGTCTATTAATTGGAAGAAATCGGTATTTTGCAGGACATTTGTACGGGTGAGAAGAGAAATAATAGAACTATGGGGGTGCATTGTAAATACTAAAACCTTTAATTCTGGGAAATACTTGTGTGGGGGCCAGATGAAAAAATAAACCGATTTGGTTAATTTTCATTATTCAATGTAGGTATTTAAGAAATATCAAATTTGGTCCACTTAGCTCAAACGGTATGGGCGTCAAAACCATTATAATCGGTAATTTAGAAGATTTATGATTATGATGAAAATGAAAATGAAAGGCAATCGTGGTTTCTTGCTCGCATCTTAGTCATTTCTGGACCGAATTTCAATAGCAAACCTAGTCACCATTATATCTTGGGTCTTCGGAAACCCCATTTCAACAAACACACGATTATCGTAAAATCAACTTACTTAGTTGCTCATAAGGACTCAGAATATTAATACATTTATAGAATCTAGGATCAATAATATATGTAAATACCCATGTAAGTCTGGTATCAGATTTATATTTTCAAACTTAAACAAAAAAATTAAATGTCCTTGAAAGCCTGCATATAGGAAACTATATAAACTATTTCGAGTAATCAGAAAAAGGTCGATAAACACTTATAATTAAAAAACGTAATAATCGACACAAAGTTTTATTAAGAGCATTGAACGATAGAATGGAAATGCGAATTTAATTTTGTTAAGAGTATATCATCCAGATGTCTGCCGTCGAGTTCAAAACGGAGCCTTGTTCTTTGAGAATTTTCGAAAAAAATGGTCTAATGACCTAATGCGTGGATAAGGCACAGCAAACAGTTACCGTTGCCGTGTATTAATCTGTGATTAAAATTAATTTTTTTGTGTTGACTACCATTTAAAGTTTCATGGTCCTTAAAATACCCGTTTTTCCTTCTTTAGTAAACAAAATGCCTGCAAGTTTTTATACAACTTTCGTAATTCAGTTCTACAACTGTTAATGCTAAGTTCACACTTAGGTTTTTAAACGCGTTTAAGCAAAATGTTGAATTATACCATGTTCACACTTGGGTTCTTAAACGCGTTTAAGCAACTCGAATGTGATTAAGCTCTAATCACATCAAAATCAAGATGATTTCCCATACATTGAAGTGATTTGTTAATCACTTCAAATTGACATGTTTACAACTAAATCACTTCATTAATCACATAGAATTCACTGAACATACCTCAAACTGAGTGTATTGTAGAATCGGCCAACATGAACTGAACAACCGGCCACGATTTCTGCTTAATGTTTTTATTTTTTTCCTTAAACAATTCATAAATTTTCACAATTTCATCATTAATATGTTGAAAATAATCTTCTGATAACTTTATAAAAGTACTTTTTACCAATTTTTAATGCTTTAAATAAATATAAATTTGTTTGTTTTGTTTTTTTCTTAATTATCTGTCATCTTAATCATCTCAAATGTAATGTGAACGGCTTTGATTAACTTAATCAACATTTTGCTTAAACGTGTTTAAAAACTCAAGTGTGAAAATAGTGTTAGCTAATAAAAGCCGTTCACATTACATTTGAGATGATTAAGTTGACAGCAAAGACAGCTGATCGATAAACAAAAAAGAACAAGCTAATTTATATTTCTTGAAAACATTAAAAATGGAAAGAAATACATTAATAAAGTTATCATCAGATTATTTACTTTCACCCCACAATTTCCACTAGCATCTCTTCCTCCTTCTGACTCCAAGGCTTCTTTCTTTTTTTTCTTTCCAAATCCATTAAATTTTTATTATATTTTAACTTTTTTTTATTTAATAAAAAAAAATTTCTGTCAAAGAGGTACGTTCATTGCGGCCGTTTTTCAGTTTGAGGCAAGACGAATTTAAATTCGCCTTGGTTTGAGGTATGTTCAGAGGATTCTATGTGGTTTATGAAGTGATTTAGCTGTAATCATGTCAATTTGAAGTGATTAACAAATCACTTCAATGTATGGGTAATCATCTCGATTTTGAAGTGTTCAACGCTTAATCACGTTCGAGCTGCTTAAACGCGTTTAAGAACCCAAATGTGAACATAGCATAAGATAAAATAAAATTAATTATCAGCCTAATTATGAATTAAAATTCCCCATTTTTACAATTGAATTTAAAAAGGAAAAATGGGAAAAGGGGAAAAGCTCCCGGGAAATTTTTATTTATAATTGGGCTGTATATGTTGGAATATGGGAAATATTTCTTCCCCAAGGCTAGTTTTTGGCTTGAATAACTTTTTTTTAATAGACCTCAGGTTCTAAACCACTATTATAGCCATCTTTATCCAAGTGTAAGATTCCATCTTACGACATTCATTATCGAACTTCTGAAAATATATTTTAAGTGATTGAAGTCTTCTCTTAAAAAGAAACCCAGACTTTGGTTCAGAAGACTGTGCATTTCTTATCAACAATATTTAAAAAAAAAATAAATAAATATCACTAAAATCTAATCCTGATTTTATTTGGGTATCTAAAGTAAGAATTTCAAATTACATCTAACAGTGCAGCCACACGATCAAGATTTTCTTGATAGTCTTTTACATATACTGATTGTCAAAATATGCAAAAGTTGACAGCTGTGACGTAGGCTGCACGCAAGTTGGAACCAATTTACTTTTTCAAGATGTCGTCGCCGAGAAAACAACTCAAAATGTTTGCCTCACTTAAAGTTTTGGAAGAAATAAATAACATCATTTTGCTTATTAATTTCACTATTTTTTTAGGTTTTTAGTTAAAATTTTTAAATTCCCGCAACAATTTGTAAAAAAAAGAACTTCAGCTTTTGCCGGCAAAATATTTGTGAAAAAAAACAAAAAGAACTTCAAAAGAATTGTAATCAGCTGTTTTCTTGAACGAAAATTGATACACTCACTGGCAAGAGAATTTTAGAGGCAAGTTCGTATCAATTTTTAAAGGTATGAGTGTATTGGTAAAAAAGTGTGAGTGTATTAAAACTTGATAGGCAAAACTTGATCGTGTAACCCTCAAGTAAGAGAAATTACCCACGCTCTACCCACGACATTAAAAATTATACCAAATTCGGGTAATTAACAACAAAGTGGCAACACAGTCTGTGAGTTTTTAAAGTTTTTAAAAACAGATAACGGTAAAAATGGCATTGTTAACGAAGTACAAACAAAGTGATAAATATTTTTGTAATTTTTTAATTTTACAATAATTAAATTGTTAAATTAAAATTATTAAATTAAAAATTTAGAATAATTAAGTTGTTAAACTAACACGTGATATTGAACTGAAAATTAATTTATTATTTTGCATAATGACCAAAGCTTTTTGGTTTTAAACATTAAATTTGAAGCATCTGACTAATTAAAAGATTTGACTGCATAAGTTTATTAAATATATACATATTTAAATTAAAGATATCTTATTTTGTGTTCTTTATGACTTGCTATGCATTGAATTTAAAATTTTTTGTTTTAGTTACATTTATAGATTTTTTTATGTACTGAATTTTAAGTTAATAAAATAAAAAAATTTACTTCTTTTTACATTAATGTACTGCCGTTTTTTTCTCGATTTACTGTTTTTATGGATTTCATATCTGGCAAGCCTATCCAGGCAGTACTCGTTTAAGGCGAATTCAACTACAGGTGGTATCGCTACAGAACAGAACAATCCTAAAACAAAAGAAACAACATAGGGTTTTTTGCATTGCATAGTTACCCTACAGATAATATTGGGCAACGTGGTCCATTGTGGATTAAATGGACTAAGTACTTACAACATGGTCCAATGTACTGTAGTATGGACCATGTTATAAGAAATTAACATGCAGTGCTGCCAACATCTGCATGATGTATACTTTTTAGTTTAGTTTACAGTATTAAACATTGGTAGTCCTGATGGTGTCCATTATTAATTGTTTATTTAAAAGTGAAAGAGGATAGTTTGTGAAATTTGTGAAAAAGGCATGACATATGATACTATATTTCAGTAATTAGGTTTTTTTTTCTAAAAAGACAAATTAAGTAATTTAACTTAGGTTTTTTTATAAGAATAATTTAAAAAAATGGAACACTAATTTTTATATTAAACAAACATTTTCTTCAAAATAACACTACATGAACTTAAGTCCATTACAGTATACATATATAAATATATTATATGGGTAAGAAAAAGGATTGGTTTTATTATTATTTTATTTTTAATAAACAAAAATAAAAAAGCTTAATCGTAAAGATATTTTTAGTATTTTATTCAGTAGTGGCATGAAATAGTTTTCAAACTACCACTTTAGTCCACTCCATTCCGTAGTGGCATTGAGTAGTTTTAAAACTAGCCCTATTAGTTAATCCGTGGAGTAGTGACATGGAGTACTTTTTAAACTAACCCTCTTTAGAACTCCATGGAGTAGTTTAGGGACTACTTTGTTGGGTTATATTTTCCCTTCCTAGGACATCGTAATGTTAAATGAACTAGTCTCGTTATCTACAGGGTAGTGATTATGGCTCGAAATGTCAACCGGTTCTAACAAAACAGTAAGTAGCCTTTTTTTCTTATGCTCGCGTGGCTCTACGCTTGTCTGCAGGAGGCCAGAGCCTCTGGCGGGACTCGAACCCGCAACCCTAGCACTGATAGACTAGCGCATTACCAGCTAGTCTACCGGGACACCCAATCAAAGCAAATTAGTTCGAACTGTAGTCGAATTCGCCTTTTACTTGTTTCTTTTGAAACCTTCCAATACGGTTAAACATGTTTGGCTTTACGCGTACAACGAACTTGTGATGTTTACTTGTATAACAAATGCCGCGTACGTATATGTTTTCGTAAAAATATTTCAAAAACACATATCCCAATTTGACCTTAAAATATGTATACAGAACTCGTGTAATTTTTGTTCAACTCTCACTGCTCCGTGTATTTTCAATAAACTTGTTTATTTTTTAAACCCGCACTTTTAATAGAGTAAAGCATTTAATTTTTGCTTCTACACATTCACACACTTTCAGGAGACAGAAAATAATGCGTTTTTTTCTGTCTTTTTCTTTAAAAGCTGCCCTTTTTGCATGTTTGCTTTGATCATGCAATTTGAGTAAATTGTGACGGTCACTTCACTACCAAAACATGTTTTCTTTCTCTTTCTTCGAAAGCTGCCCTGACAAATGATTTGGGCTTTTTTCTTTGTGCCGGTTCACACACGTCAAGTTTGACTCGTCAAGTCTTGAACTTTTAGGAGAGAAGGGAAAAGAGAAGGCCATTTCTTTTCCCGTCTCTCCTAAAAACTCAAGACCTGACGAGTCAAACTTGACGTGTGTGAACCGGCTCTTTTTCACTTTTTTCATCTCTGTATGCTTTGTGGTCTTTAATTGCGAAAAAGACACTACACTGTTTGAAACATTTTCAACGATTTAAATGTGTGTTTAAATGGGATTTTCCATGCTTGTAGCCGTTGGTCCAGTGATCGTCAAAGTGTTTAATATAAAAGCAAGAGTAAACAATTTCTAAACAAAAAGCCGAAAAAGTACTTGTGCCACAACTGGAGGTTTTAAGAACAGGAGAACGATGCGAAAATTAATTATTCCATTATTCCACATGGCCACCATATCAAAATTAGGATTTTTAGAACAATATCGGCCGTACGAAATTTTCTGTAAATTAAGATCTAATATTCTTTATAAGTCGTATAATCGTATACAAGATGCTTTTATTATAATTTTTCCCATTTTATATATTTAATAACGAGCATCATAAATAAACTGTGTTTTAGAAACGGTGTAAAAACATAATTTCATTAAATGTTGTTTATTATTTATCTGGTATGTTCGAATTGATGTGGTAATGTTTGTTGGGCTTTATTGTTGTCTTTACCGATGACTGACTGTTTGCTTGAATTTTCTTGAATTTAAAGTTTTCTGTCCAACGTTATGATGCAAAAGTTTCATTTATTGTTCCAAAAGCACAACAGAAACACGTAATGTAAGCATTTTGCTGACATATTGCACACATACAAACATATTTAAACATACTTAATATTTTCATGGAAGCATCTGTTGATAAATTGTATTGGATTGTATTAGATATCTTCTTCATTGTGCCTGTTGTATCTTTTTAAATCTTTTTTGGTCAATTAGGTATGCATGTATGTGTATTAGCTTTTGGCCCATTTTTCACATATTTTGCGACTCGAATTTGCACCGTTATATTCAAATTCCATATAAACTAGCTAAATAAGGAATTTGATCTGCTAATAAAAGTCATTTTATTAAATTGCAGCTTGAAAAATGCATAAATGAAATTTATTAAATGCTCACGTATAAAAATTTCATATGAAGTGAATAAATATAAAGTAGGAAATAAAAGACAAAATTCTAATCTTTAGATTCAAATCGTTTTGGTAATATGAAAATACAGAAAATGATAACATTTTTTGTCATACCCGGGAAAGATACCTCTTCCGCCCGGCTAAAGGGCGCAAATGCGCTTCTTATTGTATGGAATGAAACAAAAATGCCATATATTGAAACCAGCGTTACCATTGTGATACTACAGTATCAATTTGACCCTTTTTCGACGGTCTTGATACCCTTTATGACCCTTTTTTTGATTTACCCGTTTGTATAATTTTCAACTATTTTGTGCCAATTTTTGCCAATTTTTTAGAAATTATACGAAGCGTAGATGGAGGAATGGACTTCAAGTGAGGATTCAATAACAGAATATAGAACGCTCAATCCAAAAAAGTAGTTAGTTTTTGTAAAAAGTTTGTGTTTTTTAAGACTTTAAAATTAGATTTTCGATAGTACAAATTAATGTACAATTTTCCTAATAACAAACATAACGCATATAGACATACATATTTGTTATTATTTATATATATTTTTTTTATTGAATAACAATTGGTGTTTTCTTTTCCACAAAAATATGTGACATTTTATTAAAAAATGCAATTTCGTGTTCGTTTTTTAAAAATATTTTGCTCTTCAAAAGGGTAGCCATTACTTACGACGAAAACCGCTACGAAGCATCTGAATACCTACAGGACCATATATGTATATCAATTGGAAAAATGGCTAAAACAATGGAAAATAAAGGTGAACGTACAAAAATGCATACACGTAACATTTACTTTGCGTAGAGAGTCATGCCCCCCAATTAAAATCAATAACCAAATAATACCACAACATTCGATTGTGAAATATCTCGGTATACTTTAGGGATGCCAAACGGGATCGATCTTAGCAAATCCCGGGATTCGGGATTTTGGAAATTTCGGGATCCCGGGATTTTTCGGGATCAATGTGTTTCTTTAATATACAACTTTTTTAAATAAACAACACTTTATTTATTTATGTTTGAATTTTTAAAAAAGGAAACGTGACGTGATAGAGAAAAACCAATAACATATTCGAATTCAGCCCACCAAATTACCCTAGGAATGATATTTAGTTGCTTCAGTCAAAACCTTGTTGGCTAGTGTAATTTACCGTAAGCCCAATATATGAACCAAATTATCAAAAACGTACGAAACGAATTTTAATACTGCGAGCGAGGTCAGTCTTTTTGCGAGGTTATAAGTTATAGATTCCCTTTAAATCCAATTTCAGAAATATTTGATCTCTCAGTGAAGGTTATCAAAGATGCGGCGCTGCCGAATACAGCACTTTTACTTGTTCATTAAATATACATTAAGAATTAATGACAAATTTCCCCAATTCTTGATATTTAAATAAATGGGTAAAATTGGCCGTAAGAGTTTCAAATTAGATTTACGTGAACTGTAGTTGGGAAAATTAGGATATTATTAGACCTGGCTTAGGTTTTTTTATTTTAGTAAAATATTGAAATTAAAACAAATAATAATGAAAACAAACAAATATTACAACATTTAAAAAAATTTCATCCAACATCATGTTTTATTGAGACGCACAATAATTTTTTTTTCTTTTGTTTAAATATCTTAGCGATTAAAAAAAAACAAAATCATTCTTCAATTTATTTTAAAACCAGAAAATTTATAAATAAAGGCACATTTTTTAGGGAATAAAAATATCACATAAAATTAATTCCTAAAAACAAGTAAAACAGTTACATATTTTGAGTTAAAAACTGGTTATATGGACAAATAAAACAACGTATCCTTAAGATACACATTTACTTTGTTTTATACATGTTTGTAAGTTTGTATATACAGATGTTCTTTTGCCTTTAAATTACTTTTCAATTCAAGCAGTGATTACAACTTTTCCATTTGCGGGCTAGATTTAGCCGTTTTTTTTTAATACCGGAAACGTGAAAAAATGTGTAGCCCTAAGAAAAAAAAAACGTGCAAATTTGCCCCCTTTTTGTTATTTCTTTTTTTTTATCCCTTTTACCCCGTTTTTGCTATCGAATAGGTAAATCTGGACAATAAATTTTAAAACATGCGAATGGAAAAACATACAAAGTACGGTTAAGGTTTGGATCGAGACAAGTTTTAACCTTTTCAACATTCTACTTTTGCTATCAATTTATCGATACATCCGTACTAAAACAATCAACTTAAGTGTACTTTAAGTCTCATGACTTATTTAAAAACACGTAAGAAAGTGCAGTCGGCCAAGCTCAACTATATGGTACCCTACAGCATAGTACTTAAAAACAAATTTTCGAGAGTGTATGGCAATATAAATAGGGATCTATCTATGTTTTAAATATTATTAAAATCTGTTCGATAGCTTAAGAGAGGCAGAAATCACCCCTAACTCCCGTCGTGGTTCTAGTTTTCAAAAATACATTGCTTTTTTGTCGATATAAATATGGATCTATTTATGTTTTAAATTTCACCAAAATCGGTTTGATAATTTGTATGTTTCTACAAAAATATGGTTATATTTTTGTTTTAAATTTTATTAAATTTGGTTTGATTTGGTTTTGAAAGACCCTATTCCAGAAAGCAGCTTGTATGGGTCCGTTGGAAATTTTTGAAAAGGGTCACAAAAAGGGGATTGTCAAGAAGAAGGGGTCAAAAATAGGGCATTTCCATTAAAAAAGGGTCAAGGTGCTTACAAGCAGTATTTTCCATTTAAATGAAAATAATAAGACCATGTTTTTTTAAAACAAACAAAAAATATTTGTTATCAATAAGATTTCTGTATGACGTGCTAAATTCCCAATTTTTCATATTTGATAAAACCACTGAAATTTATTGTTGAGGGAAAGCTAGCTTCTATGTTTGAGGACTGGGGCCAAATTACGGCATTCGATATCGGTCGAAATTTCCATTTAAATTGTATTGTAAAATCGATCGATATAGAATGCGGTAATTTGGCCCCTGGCCTTTCCTGTTTTTAGCACCTGTCAAAAAGTTTGTTTTTCATTATTATAAATAATTTTTTAATCCTTTTTTTTGTTGTTATATTCCGAATTTTTTTTTTTGCCGATTTAACGATTTCAAAAAAATTTAAGGGTTTGTTTTCAATTTGGCAATTGTTCTCGGATTTAAGGCATATTGGCGTAGATGCAAATTTTCCTGAAGGTTTTCTGATTCCTAAAAGTTTTTACAATTGTTAATAAATACAAGGCTCTGCTATTATACCGCTGTTACCAAATGTTTGGTAATTTCCGGTAAATTGACAAATTTTTTTTACCGATTTTTCGCCATTCCGTTTAGATTGAGAGAATTTTAATCAATTTTATTGCTTGTTTGAAATATAAAAAATGTTCGCCTATTTTTGCAAACTTTTCCGGATTTTTTAAATGTTTGAGTAGATTAGTTGAGGCAACCGTCGCCTCATTTGCAGTCTGAAGTCACATATTTTATAGGTCACTGTCGATCTATACGGGCAACATGTTCAATGCCTTATGTGATTAGTAAGGGCGAATTTTTAGAATAAAACGTTCCGCCTTTTTGGAGAGTAAAATATTAAAAAAAAGAACACCGAATTGCATTTTATAAATAAAATGACACATTTTGTGTAGACAAGAAAACCCTTAAGTTATTCAATAAATAAAAGAAAAATACAATAAAAAATAACAAATATGGGGGATTTCATGTCAAGTGACCCAATTTTTAAAGGAAAAGAAGAAACAAAAAACATTCCCGCTAAAAAAATATAAAAAAAAAGTTTTTAATTTAAAAAAGAAAATTTTAAAAAATTTAAAAAAAACAAAATTTTTTTTTCAAGAGATTGATCAAATAGCTATCGAAGCTACTTGGGCCAAATTTTGCATGGATGAGAAAGAACACCTGTATGGCCAAAATGTCAAACTTTGAACCCCACTAACTCAGAAACTTTTTGACCGATCTTGTTGAAAATTTGTGTCTAAGCTACTATCCAACCTTGGTGCAAATTTCATCCAAATCGGAAGGCATCAATTTCAAACTTGTGTCACTTGACATGAAATCCCCCATATGTATGTTTATGAGTTGTGTTTGCTATAAGAGAAATTGTTCTTTATTTTGTGTTTTATTATCAAAAATCGAATTTTGAAGTCGTAAAAAATATTTTAACACAAACTTTTTAACGAATTCTAACTCCTTTTTAGGAATGTGCGTTCTAGACTTTCTTATTAAATCTTCACTTGAAGTCCATTCTTTCATTTCCGCTCTAAACAAATTATGAGAAGAAAACATTAAATTGTAAGTTTCTACTTTGAGTCTGTTTCAAAGTTTATTTTTAGGCAATGCTTATTTCGAAAACATTTGTTAAGCAAAAGCACTACTTACTCTTCAGCAGTGTTGAGAAAAATTGAGTTATATTGCAAAAAAGGTCAAAAAGTGGCACAAAATAGTTGAAAATGATACAAAAGGGTATATCAAAAAAAAGGGTCATAAATGGTATCAAGAACGTCGAAAAGGGGTAAAATTGATACTTTAGTATCACAACGGTAACGCTGATTGTGGCGTGGGTATAATAAAATGCTGTTAAAAACATGTTATTCATATTAAATAAAGTCTCAAAGGAGTTAATAGTTGTTGTTAAAGCTGCGAAATTCCTGACAAGTTATGCTTAAATAACAGGGACCGTAACAGTTATAAGTAGGGATGCGATTTCCATGCAAATGCTTGTCTTTTGTCGATAGTCTTAGATCGATGTCGACCAATTATCTTTCCGAATCATTAAATTTGCGTTAAAATGGCCGCGATTTGTTTTTGCATATTGTTGCATATTTTGGTGAAAATGCATATTTTGATTTTAAATGCACATTTTTGCATATTTTTTTATATTTTTGAGTGATATATTTTTTAAATTGCCCATGTAATAAAAAAAAGTTGTTCAAAAAATTTGAAAATTGTATTAAAAAAAATTTACCAAAATAAAAATGTTTTAAATTAATAAATAAATTTCTTTGGGGCTCTGCTTAAAATACAAGAGTTGGACAAAAGATCCTTAAATTACAGAAAATGCCATGATTAAGTACTTAAACCGTAATTTTTTTCCAATTAAAACCCTTTTTGGCCCTTTTTAAAATTGCATCACTCGATTAGTTTCGCAAGAGTTGGCATCACTGAATCCAAGTGTATGTATTTCTTAGTAACTGGCACGTACTTGTGCCAATTTAACTGTATCTCTTAAGGTATCTACAAAAGTATCTGAAGTTGTACCTGTTTCCCTCAATAGTTATTTTGCCAGTGCGACGTTTTTACATTTTGTTTTTGCATGACATAATAAGAAAACGAAAAAAAAATATATGAATAAATATCATTTAGCTAAAATCAGTGTTGTTAATTCATCAGATTTACGTTAAAATTATTTTGTTTTCAAGCCCTTTGCTACTGAATTTGTAAAGTTTTGAAAATTTTTAAGAGCTTGAGGTGAAATTCGGGGATTATTAAATTTTTAAGAATACTACTTAATTCCGATATATCGGCGATACTTCAGGTTTGCCGATATATCGGTATCGGCGATATTTTATTGACGATACGACGATATTTTTTTAAGGTTTTTTGAACATACAACTTACTGCCTTTTTTTCACTTGGGAATTTATATTGAAACAACAATAAAAAACTCAAAATTTGTTTTTGTTTTGAATACACATTTTTTAACGAAATTTTAAAATTTAGTTTTAAAAACTGGCAGGAATTTGCAATGCTATTTTTGGCATAACAACTTAAAGCAATAACAGATTTAAAGCAGAGCATAAAATCAAACAGCATAATAAATTTTTTCTTATAATTCTCAAACTGGAGGTCCACACCAAGCCGTTCTACACGTATGTTGCTTAATTGAACTTTTTTCAAGTAGCATGCTAAAGTATCATGCTGTCGATACGTATGTATATGCGTTCTACGCGTTTGCTGTGTAACCTGCCAATACGATTTTACTCTACTACTTTTTGGACTAGTGCATAAACGCATTGAACGCTTGGTGTGGACCTGCGCTCTAGCCGTTTTGTTTTGTATCATAATAACACTGTGCTAGTTGAAAAACAGAACCCGGCGTTTTAACCTAATTCGGGAACGCTGCATCAATTCAGTGGTGCTAGCCATTTTTTTTAGGTTAGCTCTGGTTTTCGTGATACACTGCTATTTCGAAAATGGAGGAGGTTGCATGTAAGCGTAGCTCTGGTTTTTATGAAAAAAAATCGAAGATGCAAACAAAACAAGCAATAGATGATGAAAATCTGTTAGCAATTTTTGATTCTATTCACAAAAGTCGAGAACGCAATATTTGTATGGCAGCCCCCTAAGAAGTGGTGATAAGGGGCAAGTATGGCTCGAGAAAATGTAAAGGACAAAAAATTAATTGAGGTCGGTCATACATTAAATCCCACTAGGAGCGGCTCCTGGGCATTTATGGAACTTTTTCTTCAATATATTTCTAGTCTGCATTGAACATTTTGTATGGGAGCCCCCTTAAGGAATGGAAATATCGGGTAGGTATGCTAGAAATAAATGATTGAGATGAAAAATAAAGTGGGATTGGTCATACATTTGATCCTTCTAGGGGCATCCTAGGCGCTGCAAGCGGCAAATTTTGATAAAAAAATTATTATTATTATTTTTTTTATTATGTTTCCAAAACGACTGCGCATATTAGAAAAAAGTTTTACTTTTCTTAAATGAAATTTTTTTCGGAATTTTGGGTTTTATTTAGCTAAAACGTTTTTGAGTAACGCGAACATACATATGTTGTGCAACCTCCTCCATTTTTGAAATAATGGTATATCTCGAAAACCAGAGCTAACCTAAAAAAATGGCTAGCACCACTGGATTCTGCGTACCCGATTTAGGTTAAAACGCCAAGTGCCCAGCTTGTCTACAAAAGGTGTCAATTTCTAGCACATCATAAATCTTATATGTTTTTGTAAGTTTTAAGATTTTTTTACCTTATTTTATTTTGCTACAAATTTTACTTAATTCAGCTTCGAATAGACCATAAAAACCATAAGCGAAGCCACTTCTGACGCTATTTCGCTACTTAACATTTTTCGAACATTATTAAAAAAGTTGCTATATACATACATACTTATGTATATATTTAAATGAAATTAACAATAATGGCTGTATAAATATCACAAAACGTTATAAAAAAAACGATTTGCGGCACGATTAAATTCAAAGAAGTAAAGTTTTTAAAGCAAGTTTAAAGAACTACAAAACTCCAGTTGCCATCCCTGGCATGAAGGTACATATTATTATTATTCTCTTTTGTAAAGTATGCCAAATTAATAAACGGGTTCCATTTATTTTCCTTTCTGTTACAAACATTTACATACTTAAGAAAAAGTGTATAAGTACATATGTATGTAAAAGGGTATCCAAAAGTAGGTTAAATCAAGTACCAGTCATTGTTTCGCACATCGTATGTGTATTTCCATTAAAAATGTGCCTGTGTATGTTTCGGTAGTGTTGTGAGTTGAAAAAAGATGTTTTTGTCCATTCTTTGATGAAACTTAATATTGTTTGTTTTCGTTTTTGGTAAAAACTTGTATAAAATATTTATATTAAACATTAGGGTGGAGCATCGGTGTAAGAAGGAAAAAAATTCATTCCATAAATTTGGAATGGGTTTAGAAGCTGAATTATATATACACCAAACGTTTTTTTTTTTAATTTTTCGCACACATCGTTTAGCGCTCTTCCAGGGCTGGAAGTTGGAGTAATTTTATTTTAATTTGCTTAATTAATATGGAACATTTTAGTAAATTTTTATTTTAAGCCTGCAGGTAAAAATCAATCAACGCAATTACATAAATGAAAAAGACGATTCTTTTTATTTTCATTCAAATTTGTTTTTTCTTTAAACTGAATTAAAGCAATTTTGTGTGGAATACAGACCGAACAAAATATACTCCGTATATGAAATTATACTCCGTATATTTTGTAAACTTGAATGTTCGAATTTCGAAAAAGTACCAAATTTATATTCGTATTTTTTTGTTAACTTTCGAATGTGGTATAAACGTTGTTTCTAGGTTTATTGGTTCAAAAAAATAGATGGGGTGTCAAAAATGTATCAAAATTCAGGTTTTGCCTGTTAACTCCCTAATAGGGCTGAATTTCAAAAAAGAACCAGACACCAGTTCGCTTAATTTTCTAAAGAACAACGGTAAGTATAAAATTTTTTTTGTATCTCTTTTAGTTTTTGATATATAAGGTTACCTAATTTTCCCGTTTTTACCCCCTAAACATTCGAATTTCCAAAAATACCGTCTTAATGGATCGACTTGGGGAGTGACCAATCTCTTGCCCAAATTTAAAGTTTTTAGCTTCAAGCGTTTAGGCTGAGCGATGATGAATCAGTCAGTGAGTCAGTCAACCAGTGAGTAACGTTACAATTTTATTAATATAGATGACAATAACTTAGGAAGTCAAAAAAAGTAATCTTAAGTTTGTCTTAAATCAGACCATTTTTGTTTAAAAATTGTGGAAAATGCGAATTCATGTAAACAGTGGTGGCAACACTACAACGAGTACAACACCAATAACACAACATTGTATTTTATTTGTTTCTTTCGTTGGTCGATATGTCATAAACACAAGCAACTTTTGACATTCCAAATACACTAATCAAGATACTTATCAAGCATTGTGGCATTATATATAGAGTCCGCCAAATAACTTTTTTTTTTGAAAATGCTATAAAAACAAAAATTACTAAATATTTTGTCAAATTTCTTTTTTTATTTGAAAGTGCAATCCTTCCGGTTAATAATGGAAAATAATTTCATTCAAATGGCTGCCTCGGCTGGCCATGCAGTAGCCTACACGATCGGTCCAATTTTGTAAGCACATTATCGATTGTGTGCAGCTGTATTTCACCAAATGCTTCACGAATATTGTCCTTTAAAGCGTCAATTGTCTCTGACTTGACGGCGTAACACTTATCTTTGACGGCACCCCACAAATAATAGTCCAAAGGTGTCAAATCGCAGATCCGAGGTGGCCAAACGACATCAGCTCTGCGGCTGATAAAGCGATCTTCAAAAACAGGGTGCAAAACATCGATTGTAGCTTCGGCTGTGTGGCACGTAGCGCCATCCTGTTGAAACGAAATGTTGCCAATATCCTCCTCTTAAATTTTTGTAAACAAAAATTCGTTCAACATGGCCCGATAACGATCGCCATTGACTGTAACGGCCACTCCTTGCTCATTTTCGAAGAAGAATGGCCCAATTATGCTTCTGGACAAAAATCCGCACCAAATAGTGACTCGTTTTGGGTGCAACGGCTTTTCAATGTATGCGTGCGGGTTTTCTGTGCTCCAAATACGAAAATTTTGCTTGTTTACATACCCGCCAAGATCAAAATGAGCTTCATCCGAAAAGATGATTTTTTTTTTTTGGCAAAATCGGCATCTTTTGTAAGTCGATCGCAGGCCCACTTAGCGAAGCGAAAACGCATTGGATGGTCAGTTGGCTTCAACTCATGAACCAATTGGAATGTATATGGCGTCATACCAAGGTCTTTATGCAAAATTTGTCCCAATGATGTCTCTGAAATGTTCCATTGTTGAGAACGACGGTGAATTGATGTTGATGGCGCTTCACGCACACTTTCTGCCACAGCAGCAATATTGTCGGGTGTACGCACTGTTTTTAGCTTTTCACGCTTTGGTTTATCGATGAGGATGCCAGTTTCTTTCACTTTTTTCACAAGACAACGAACATACGGAGCTGACGGTGCTCCTCTTCTTCCAAATTCCGTACCCAATTTTCGCACACATTCTGCAACATTACCATGATTTTCAAAGTAATGTCAAGATATTTCCCAGCGTTGTTCAAGCGTATACACAACCATATTCGTTCAGCGGAAGGATAAGACAAATTATCTGTCAAATCAGACATGGGCTAAGTGTTACCATTCA
Organism: Pollenia labialis; assembly: GCA_949318255.1. Taxonomy (NCBI): domain Eukaryota; kingdom Metazoa; phylum Arthropoda; class Insecta; order Diptera; family Polleniidae; genus Pollenia; species Pollenia labialis. Next base: position 22,782,265 of record OX439142.1, on the reverse strand, counting down.
CGAAATAAGCACTAGTTGAAAAAAAACGTTAGATGGCGGACTCGTTATTAGTGAAAATGTGTTTGTATGTGCCACACCCACAATGCTGGATAAAAAATCAAAAAATTAAGATATGATATGAATTCGCCTGCTGAAAAGCATTTGGCAAGTGTATTCAGCTCTTTAGGTAAGACAAAAAGTAGCTCCGCTGAGCTTTCAACGTCACCTGAAAATGAATTCGCTAAAAGCAGGTACCAATTTTTCCCATCAACATTCTGGGAATAAAATGTACCGTTTGAATGCTATTTGAAATTGAAAATAGCCCAACACGTTTGGCACTCCACCCTATTGTACATATGTATGTATATATGTACATATGTACATACATATGTATATGTATATTAGAAAATTTTTTTTAAAAGACAACCAACAAATTTTGGGACTACCACATTTTTTTGAAAAAAAAAAATACACATAATTTGCAGAAATATTTACTCATATTTCTTTATCTTTTTATTTTACCAAAATTTTTTTTCCGATTAATCATTTCCAAATAAAAGAAATAAATAAATTTAAGCAAAAATTATACATAAAAAAAACACTCTACAAACATCTGAAAAAGAGAGTAGTACGAATGAAATGTTATAACAAAAAATAAAGCAAAAACAATAACAACATTTAAATTAAAAAAAAAAGAAAGGTCATTGGAAATTGCATAATATTTCTTCACTGTTGTATTTGTTAACTTTGTTAATATTCATCTGAGTGAGTGTGTATCTGAAACGACAGTCATCCAGCAGACTCCAACACTTCACATCATTAACTCTAGCCACTGTTAAAGGTACGTTTGTTATTAAACAGTGGGACAGAAGCAGAATTTTTATTCCCATGAACTGTCGGGATGTTAATTTTTTTCAATTTCCTTTTTTTTATGAAATTTGAAGCAAAATCTTTTTCGAAACTTTAGTTAATCTTTGTGGGACTGGTGTCTTTGGTTGTTTTATCCAACCAAATTTCACCATGATATTAATATTTTTTTGCGGCTTAAAGGCCCAAATACACTGATCAAAATACTCATCAAGCATTGTGGTAGTATTAGTAAGTGGATGGAAATTCAAAAAATGTTGACACGACGGCGAATATTACGTCCAGCACACGTACACGAATGAATTAGGACAAGCATTTGACAAGTGTATTTGGCCCTTAAGGCTTATTTAGCAGATTTTCGAGAATGGGATTGATAGACTGATCTTCGAGAAATGTTATTTCTAGTCTTACCAAACTAACGCGATTTCCGAGAGGGGTCTTTGTATGGGGCCTTAGGTAAATAACATGCAGGTCTTCATTCAATTTGGTAGTGTGATTGCTAGAAATACATACAAAACGAATTTATTGAAATTTAATGGCATTTGGTGCATTCCGCCACCAATTAATGTTAATTCTTGGATCAATTTGACTCCCAATTTGTCTTTTGAGTCGTTCGTAAGTTAGCGAGATTTTAACAGACGGACATGGCTTAACACATAGAGAGATAAGGCAAACTATTTCCTCTGACTTTTTTGCTTTTTCTGTGTTATTTTTCTAAAATTTATCTATTACAAAAGCATATTCAAGTATTTTTAAGCCCTGAGCATATTGCTTTTGGGAATTAATTTTCCTTATCAACTATAAAATTTGCTCCATCTCAAGAAACAGAGTTTTGTCTAAACGGATTTCTGTTCCAAAATTTTTGCAATCTTAACGCTATTGATATTATGCTATAAAAGAGGGCGGCATGATTAACCCCCTTAAATATAACCCTCCAAAAAAATAATGAAATAACCCCCCAAAAGTTTGTACAGAGCACAACAACAATTCTTTTTGGGGGGTTATTTCTTTTTGTTTGGGGGTGTTATTTCATTTTCCTAATTGGGGGATTATATATACATATGTATATAGCCGAAGGCCGGCTATGCATTAGAGCTTTGGTTATGGAAGCCGATGATTGGCATAATATAGAGGAGAAAATTCTTGCGCTCGGCCGAAGTCTCAACCATGCTATTTATCATCGCATGATTTCTTAAACCAAAACTGTACAATTAATTTTACTATACATATTGGGGTCTTATTCCATTCCAGAAATTGGGGGTTAATTGCATATGAAATAGGGCCCCACACTTATTTCATTATTTTTTGGGGGGATTTATTTAATGCCGCCATAAAAGAGTGACAAAGACCACCTCTTTGTTTTCCGCTGTGTGGAACATGGGTCCAGTTTAAGATCCATGACATCCACGTCACCTTTAGTTTGGTTATAAGATATGATAATATCTGGTTTTCCTTTACTACGAACTCTGTTGTTGCCGCTGTGTGGAACATGGGCCCAATATCTGGTTTTACATTACTACCAGCGCTGTTGTTGTGGTACATTGTGGATAAAAAAATAGCAACATTTGATTTTTTGCGCGTATGAACGACCACATAGTGGCATTTCGCAGCAAGTCAAATATGGAGGCTCAAATAGGCTGATTTTTATCCTTCATTATATCAGGAATGTGAGACTTGTTTGTGCAACGTTCCCACCATTAACAATTTGTACGACAGTAAATGTTCCGTAAAAACAAGGGTGGTGCAAAAAACTATCCATTGTGATGTTGCGCTCACTAGCATGGACAGAACCTGCTAAATCATTAACCATTCTTTCTCCTTGTCGGGTCTCACGACTCAATGCTTTCGAAAGGATTGGAGTTTTGATTTGACAAGTCCACCAAACTTTATTTCAATATTTTTCTGGCTTTTAGGGGATATGTTTATTGTGTGAACTTAGTTCTGCCGCGGTTTGGGAAGAGCTGTTCATCGATTCACACTGGGTTTGTAATGTGCTGAAAGATTTGCGTTAAGCATTTTCAATATGTCACAGATTGAGTAAGTTTTCTTTCATCTCTGGTTATTTGCAACATAAAATTTTTCACGGTATAAAGGAAAAGATGTGATGGCCCATACAAAAATTAAAGCATTTAATTGTTTTTATGTACGGAAATTTAGCAATGGCCTTTTTTGCAAAACCATCTATTTTATTTTACAAAATCAGCACGGTTATTGACTATCGTATCGTATTGTTTTTTGGTAATTGGCTGTAGCGTTATTGAATTTACACTTGTTGCTCGCGAAATAGCAATCATTGGTTGTAAAACATATTTGAGTAATCGGCTGATTTGGGAAATATTATTTAAAATGTTCTAAAGATTTTCAATTTCTGATTGGAGAACAATATTTTAAAATTTTTGGTTAATTATTAATTTTAAAAGATTTTATTAGTCGTGCTTAATTCCCAATTTTTATTCTTGATAAAAACACGGAAATTTATTGTTGAAGGGATAAGCTGTTCCTATGCGCATTTCACTGGTTGCTTTAGCCAGATCGTCAGGAAACTTCATCCAAAGATTTTAGAAAAACTAAAGATATTAAACCAAATAAAACTGTTAAGCGAATAAGAATTATAAGCAACAGCTTTACTTGTAACAATATCAACGCTTAAACAAAAACAACAACAATAAACAGTGAGTTTATCTTTTCTTACATTCCCTACTTGGTTGTAATTCTTCCAACATTAATTGTAGTTGTAAGTAGGTTAAGAAAAAACTAAATGAAAACAAAAACAACTTGCGTTGTTGTTCCCGCAAAAAAAATAAAGCATGTTGCCAGTTTAGTTTTTTAGGCGTGCACTTGCCAGTTTATTATCAAAGTAATTTTGTGGGAATACAAAAATTTTTAATTTAAAAGATTTTTTTTTGTCGTGCTTAATTCCCAATTTGTATTCTTGATAAAAACACTGAAATTTATTGTTGAAGGGATAAGCTGTTCCTATGCGCATTTCACTGGTTGCTTTAGCCAGATCGTCAGGAAACTTCATCCAAAGATTTTAGAAAAACTAAAGATATTAAACCAAATAAAACTGTTAAGCGAATAAGAATTATAAGCAACAGCTTTACTTGTAACAATATCAACGCTTAAACAAAAACAACAACAATAAACAGTGAGTTTATCTTTTCTTACATTCTCTACTTGGTTGTAATTCTTCGAACATTAATTGTAGTTGTAAGTAGGTTAAGAAAAAACTAAATGAAAACAAAAACAACTTGCGTTGTTGTTCCCGCAAAAAAAAATAAAGCATGTTGCCAGTTTAGTTTTTTAGGCGTGCACTTGCCAGTTTATTATCAAAGTAATTTTGTGGGAATACAAAAATTTTTAATTTAAAAGATTTTTTTTTGTCGTGCTTAATTCCCAATTTGTATTCTTGATAAAAACACTGAAATTTATTGTTGAAGGGATAAGCTGTTCCTATGCGCATTTCACTGGTTGCTTTAGCCAGATCGTCAGGAAACTTCATCCAAAGATTTTAGAAAAACTAAAGATATTAAACCAAATAAAACTGTTAAGCGAATAAGAATTATAAGCAACAGCTTTACTTGTAACAATATCAACGCTTAAACAAAAACAACAACAATAAACAGTGAGTTTATCTTTTCTTACATTCTCTACTTGGTTGTAATTCTTCGAACATTAATTGTAGTTGTAAGTAGGTTAAGAAAAAACTAAATGAAAACAAAAACAACTTGCGTTGTTGTTCCCGCAAAAAAAATAAAGCATGTTGCCAGTTTAGTTTTTTAGGCGTGCACTTGCCAGTTTATTATCAAAGTAATTTTGTGGGAATACAAAAATTTTTAATTTAAAAGATTTTTTTTTGTCGTGCTTAATTCCCAATTTGTATTCTTGATAAAAACACTGAAATTTATTGTTGAAGGGATAAGCTGTTCCTATGCGCATTTCACTGGTTGCTTTAGCCAGATCGTCAGGAAACTTCATCCAAAGATTTTAGAAAAACTAAAGATATTAAACCAAATAAAACTGTTAAGCGAATAAGAATTATAAGCAACAGCTTTACTTGTAACAATATCAACGCTTAAACAAAAACAACAACAATAAACAGTGAGTTTATCTTTTCTTACATTCTCTACTTGGTTGTAATTCTTCGAACATTAATTGTAGTTGTAAGTAGGTTAAGAAAAAACTAAATGAAAACAAAAACAACTTGCGTTGTTGTTCCCGCAAAAAAAAATAAAGCATGTTGCCAGTTTAGTTTTTTAGGCGTGCACTTGCCAGTTTATTATCAAAGTAATTTTGTGGGAATACAAAAATTTTTAATTTAAAAGATTTTTTTTTGTCGTGCTTAATTCCCAATTTGTATTCTTGATAAAAACACTGAAATTTATTGTTGAAGGGATAAGCTGTTCCTATGCGCATTTCACTGGTTGCTTTAGCCAGATCGTCAGGAAACTTCATCCAAAGATTTTAGAAAAACTAAAGATATTAAACCAAATAAAACTGTTAAGCGAATAAGAATTATAAGCAACAGCTTTACTTGTAACAATATCAACGCTTAAACAAAAACAACAACAATAAACAGTGAGTTTATCTTTTCTTACATTCTCTACTTGGTTGTAATTCTTCGAACATTAATTGTAGTTGTAAGTAGGTTAAGAAAAAACTAAATGAAAACAAAAACAACTTGCGTTGTTGTTCCCGCAAAAAAAAATAAAGCATGTTGCCAGTTTAGTTTTTTAGGCGTGCACTTGCCAGTTTATTATCAAAGTAATTTTGTGGGAATACAAAAATTTTTAATTTAAAAGATTTTTTTTTGTCGTGCTTAATTCCCAATTTGTATTCTTGATAAAAACACTGAAATTTATTGTTGAAGGGATAAGCTGTTCCTATGCGCATTTCACTGGTTGCTTTAGCCAGATCGTCAGGAAACTTCATCCAAAGATTTTAGAAAAACTAAAGATATTAAACCAAATAAAACTGTTAAGCGAATAAGAATTATAAGCAACAGCTTTACTTGTAACAATATCAACGCTTAAACAAAAACAACAACAATAAACAGTGAGTTTATCTTTTCTTACATTCTCTACTTGGTTGTAATTCTTCGAACATTAATTGTAGTTGTAAGTAGGTTAAGAAAAAACTAAATGAAAACAAAAACAACTTGCGTTGTTGTTCCCGCAAAAAAAAATAAAGCATGTTGCCAGTTTAGTTTTTTAGGCGTGCACTTGCCAGTTTATTATCAAAGTAATTTTGTGGGAATACAAAAATTTTTAATTTAAAAGATTTTTTTTGTCGTGCTTAATTCCCAATTTGTATTCTTGATAAAAACACTGAAATTTATTGTTGAAGGGATAAGCTGTTCCTATGCGCATTTCACTGGTTGCTTTAGCCAGATCGTCAGGAAACTTCATCCAAAGATTTTAGAAAAACTAAAGATATTAAACCAAATAAAACTGTTAAGCGAATAAGAATTATAAGCAACAGCTTTACTTGTAACAATATCAACGCTTAAACAAAAACAACAACAATAAACAGTGAGTTTATCTTTTCTTACATTCTCTACTTGGTTGTAATTCTTCGAACATTAATTGTAGTTGTAAGTAGGTTAAGAAAAAACTAAATGAAAACAAAAACAACTTGCGTTGTTGTTCCCGCAAAAAAAAATAAAGCATGTTGCCAGTTTAGTTTTTTAGGCGTGCACTTGCCAGTTTATTATCAAAGTAATTTTGTGGGAATACAAAAATTTTTAATTTAAAAGATTTTTTTTTGTCGTGCTTAATTCCCAATTTGTATTCTTGATAAAAACACTGAAATTTATTGTTGAAGGGATAAGCTGTTCCTATGCGCATTTCACTGGTTGCTTTAGCCAGATCGTCAGGAAACTTCATCCAAAGATTTTAGAAAAACTAAAGATATTAAACCAAATAAAACTGTTAAGCGAATAAGAATTATAAGCAACAGCTTTACTTGTAACAATATCAACGCTTAAACAAAAACAACAACAATAAACAGTGAGTTTATCTTTTCTTACATTCTCTACTTGGTTGTAATTCTTCGAACATTAATTGTAGTTGTAAGTAGGTTAAGAAAAAACTAAATGAAAACAAAAACAACTTGCGTTGTTGTTCCCGCAAAAAAAATAAAGCATGTTGCCAGTTTAGTTTTTTAGGCGTGCACTTGCCAGTTTATTATCAAAGTAATTTTGTGGGAATACAAAAATTTTTAATTTAAAAGATTTTTTTTTGTCGTGCTTAATTCCCAATTTGTATTCTTGATAAAAACACTGAAATTTATTGTTGAAGGGATAAGCTGTTCCTATGCGCATTTCACTGGTTGCTTTAGCCAGATCGTCAGGAAACTTCATCCAAAGATTTTAGAAAAACTAAAGATATTAAACCAAATAAAACTGTTAAGCGAATAAGAATTATAAGCAACAGCTTTACTTGTAACAATATCAACGCTTAAACAAAAACAACAACAATAAACAGTGAGTTTATCTTTTCTTACATTCTCTACTTGGTTGTAATTCTTCGAACATTAATTGTAGTTGTAAGTAGGTTAAGAAAAAACTAAATGAAAACAAAAACAACTTGCGTTGTTGTTCCCGCAAAAAAAAATAAAGCATGTTGCCAGTTTAGTTTTTTAGGCGTGCACTTGCCAGTTTATTATCAAAGTAATTTTGTGGGAATACCAAAATTTTTAATTTAAAAGATTTTTTTTTGTCGTGCTTAATTCCCAATTTGTATTCTTGATAAAAACACTGAAATTTATTGTTGAAGGGATAAGCTGTTCCTATGCGCATTTCACTGGTTGCTTTAGCCAGATCGTCAGGAAACTTCATCCAAAGATTTTAGAAAAACTAAAGATATTAAACCAAATAAAACTGTTAAGCGAATAAGAATTATAAGCAACAGCTTTACTTGTAACAATATCAACGCTTAAACAAAAACAACAACAATAAACAGTGAGTTTATCTTTTCTTACATTCTCTACTTGGTTGTAATTCTTCGAACATTAATTGTAGTTGTAAGTAGGTTAAGAAAAAACTAAATGAAAACAAAAACAACTTGCGTTGTTGTTCCCGCAAAAAAAAATAAAGCATGTTGCCAGTTTAGTTTTTTAGGCGTGCACTTGCCAGTTTATTATCAAAGTAATTTTGTGGGAATACAAAAATTTTTAATTTAAAAGATTTTTTTTGTCGTGCTTAATTCCCAATTTGTATTCTTGATAAAAACACTGAAATTTATTGTTGAAGGGATAAGCTGTTCCTATGCGCATTTCACTGGTTGCTTTAGCCAGATCGTCAGGAAACTTCATCCAAAGATTTTAGAAAAACTAAAGATATTAAACCAAATAAAACTGTTAAGCGAATAAGAATTATAAGCAACAGCTTTACTTGTAACAATATCAACGCTTAAACAAAAACAACAACAATAAACAGTGAGTTTATCTTTTCTTACATTCTCTACTTGGTTGTAATTCTTCGAACATTAATTGTAGTTGTAAGTAGGTTAAGAAAAAACTAAAGCATGTTGCCAGTTTAGTTTTTTAGGCGTGCACTTGCCAGTTTATTATCAAAGTAATTTTGTGGGAATACAAAAATTTTTAATTTAAAAGATTTTTTTTGTCGTGCTTAATTCCCAATTTGTATTCTTGATAAAAACACTGAAATTTATTGTTGAAGGGATAAGCTATTTCTATGCGCATTTCACTGGTTGCTTAGGCCAGATCGTCAGGAAACTTTATCCAAAGATTTAAGAAAAACTATCGATATTAAACAAATAAAACTGTTACTAGCAACAGCTTTACTTGTAACAATATCAATGCTTAAACAACAACAATTAACAGTGAGTTTATCTTTTCTTACATTCCCCACCCCCCGAGTAACTAGTGCTAAATATTTTTAACTTTTGTATACATATTAGAGTTATATTTATAGAAGGTAAATATTATTTAAAATAAAATAATATTAAATATGTATGTATGTGTATAAAAGATACAAAGGGACTGAGTTTGAAGCTGACATATGTTTATGAGTACACAGAAAAAATTCTCCAAATTTTTTCTTTCAAATAAAGCATTAAGCATTAAAATAAAATCAGTTCGAATAAAGAATGTAATCAAGTGAATTAAACGTTTAATTAAGTGAACTAAACGTTGAATTTAATTAATATCACAAATTTTTTATTGAAATAATTTTTTTTTCGGTTTTCCTATGGGCAAAAAAACTAGAGATAATTCTTATGTTAAGAAAGCACTTTAAAAAAAGAAATGAGATCATCCGTAGGGACCCATAGATTCCACTGGTAAATCATCAATTTCGTTAAGTCCATGCAAAATATATTATTTAACTGAAAAACAATCCATATCCGCTTGCAAGTCACCTGTCTCAACATCAAACGCGAACAAGGCTTCGAATAGCTGATCGATCTTTCATCCCGCTAGGTCAACCACCGTCTAAACATTAAGGTGCAACTGGAGTGGGACTAATTTTTACTTTTAAGATTTTTACTCAGCAAACATCACGGTTATTAATTTGTTCATAAAAGTCAGATGATACCAGTTATATTTTTATTTTTTTGAACAAAAATTTATAGATTTTTTATTTTTTTTTTAACAAAAATGTTTAATTTTTAGTTGTTTGAACAAAAATTTATAGATTTGTTATTTTTTTTTTAACATAACTAACAGTTTTTTTTTAAATTCTAGTTTTTTGAACAAAAATAACAGTTATGTTTGGATTTTTATTTTTTCGAGTAAAAATAAATGTTATTTTCTAACGAAATGTACGTGGTGTAATAATTTTCTTGACTTGAATTTTTTATTTGAATGTGGATAAGCAATCCGAGTGATGATCACACATTAATATTATAACATTTATGCTCATTATACACTTGCATACATTTCGGAAGAACGCATGGAAGATGTTGAAAATGTGAAAAACGAGTTCACAATTGAAACATCTAACATTTACTATCAATTAAATAACTATGTCGCCATTTAAAAAAAAAAAACTTTATTTTTTTAAATACTTTTTTTCTACAAAAGTGGCAACAATTTAAAAGATAATACCAAAATGAATTTAGAATTAATTTTGATTAATAACACTGCTTTACAAATTTTTAATTTGGAAAAATACCAAGAACGCCACATGCCTAGATAAGTTAATTGGGACCTTCTGAACACGAAAAACGCTGTTTTTTAGATCACGGTACTTTTGTATTTTTCGGTGTATGGTCCTACTCAAACCCTTGTGAAGCCCAACCAAGGTAATTGAATGCCTTTTCCGTCGATATGCTACAAATTTCTATCTGATAAGCAATGGCTGACTTATGGCACCTCAAAGTTAAAAATTTGCCTATTTTTTTATGTTTTTTTCAAAATTTTTCATTTCTATTTCGTGTTTTTTTCTACGTTAGAGTAAATATTTGGAATGTTTTATTTTTTAACCAAATATAATGTTTCATTACCAACATTTTAAGTGTTATTTGAAAAAATTCGGATGAAAAATATAGTTTTTATTAAGGATTTTGTGGAACGACAATATTTTCATATTCATTGCTCACACACTAAATTCGGCGTAATTTCCAAAAAAATTAAATTAAAATGACGAGCGACTTGAACTTTTGCGTTTATTTTCGGATGGATCTTCGCGAATAAGAAACCAACAATAGTCCGCCATCATTTGTTCATCCCACCAGCCTTTGTAACGTCTCTCGATTTCTTCCATCTATTATACACATTTGTGTATAAATTCAATTTTAAATTTTTTAGCTTAAATTAATTTTATATTTTACACCTCTGACTTTTAGAATTCTGGTATATTTCATTATCACAATCTACCTTACCCCATTCCCCCGTTTCCACATGCAAGTGCAAGTTCGAAAAACTCAATGCACTCACTCTGTTTCATTAACATTTGCAAAATTTTTAGCCAATTGGCTGTTTCCTCGATTTTTCGTTGATAATACGTTTACAGTGTAAACTCTTCACTACGTGCAAGTAATTATTTGCATGTGGAAATGTAGGGTTAATAAGCTTGTTTTTTTCGTCTTCGGAAAAATGTTCGATGGTCAGTTCGGCAGGATGTGTTTGGCAACACATAAGAGAGCCATGCAGGGATGGAAGTACCAGTGGTATTTTAAATCACTCGTTTACACTAACGCTTAGGTAAATTAAGGCAAGGTTAACATTGAATCAAAATTATTTAAATCTATAAACAAAACCCTCCAGCCACTTTTCAGGCAGAAGCTTAAAATTTATATGTTTTTTCTAATGTTTTTTAATGTTTCCACCTCGTTTTTATTTTTTGTTAAATATAATAAGTTTTTTAATTTATATTTTCTGTGTTAATTTTTATGTTTAATTTAAATTCTTTTGGATGCAAATTTAATTTGTCATCTATGTTTATTCTTTCACTGCCACTTTCGTAATAAATCTTTGTTTGATTTGTTACTAAATTAATGCGAAGAAAAAAATATGCGTAATTAAATAAGCAGTAGAGAAATAAGTCAATATTGTTTATTTGATCATTTGAGGGAAAAATACAATGATTACATTAAATTGTTGTCACAACCAGTGCTGCCAGTGAATTTTTCGGAAAAATACCTACACTTGCTAAACTTTGAAACAATTTCCCCAACAAAAATCCCTTCGCACTATTATCTTTAAAATAGAAGAAAAAACATAAGTTATAAAAATTTAATTTTATTCGAATATGTATATTAAAGCTTTGAAATAATTACAAAACTAAAAAAATAACACATGTGTATGTACTTTCAATTAAATTCAATTAAGTCTTTCAACATAAGGTGGGATCCCGAACTCAACGTTGGGAGCCCGAGGGTTGCCAATCTTACCGAAAACTATTCCCGCATTCAAAGTTTGGTAAGATGGAGCTTTTAAGAGAAAAATATTCTTCTTCTTTCACGAAGCAGTCCGTACTTTTTTTTTTTTGGCAAATTTAAAAAATTGTTAAACAATCAGATGTGTCAAAAATAAATAAAAAAAACTGCAAGAAGATAACCAAAATAATTAATACAAGAAATATTTATAAAATAAACAATAGAAAATGTTGAAATATGTATGTAAATGCTTGAATTTTAATTCGATGCACGTTAATGTGTCATTTATGTACTTATTTAAACATATTTCGTATTTTCAACGTTTTCTTTTGGATCAGAAATTTGGTTTTTATTGTTCCCGTACTTTTGTACATTTTTAAGTTCAAGTTTATTGCTTGTAATACAAAAAGCCTTCATGGCCAAAGCGCATTACTGGAATATTTCATACATTTTGCCTTACAAATATTATAACATACAAAATATTATAAACTAAGTTGTATCATTCTACAAAAAAAGAATCAAGAATTAAAAAAAATTCAAAGAATAATTATTCATGAGATATTTCAGGTTTGTAAAGGGGCACCAGTGTGATATTAATACTAGTATGTGTATAGTAATCCCTTAGCAAAAAAGAAACTCCCCTAATGAATAAGAAGAAAAACCATTTCGTTAAAAAAGTACAATTTTTTTTTTGTCTATTACTTTATCCAAAAAATGCGGTACCACACCTACATACATACATATTAGAGTCCCCAACTTTTTAAACCACAAACAACTCTTGAAATATATTTTGGACAATAATTTATGATTAAAAAGACGTTTTTTCATCATTTATTATATAAATAATACGATATGACGAAAAATCCCTTCATTTTGGAGATTATGAAAAATCTGTCCGATTTTCCCTACGCTTCTATTTAAGTACCAAAAATACACACATTTTTGGACTTTCTCCTACTTCTGGCAACACTGGTCACAACAGAAAAAATATTACCTTTTATGGTAACAAAACTGATCATGGTAAGTAAGAAAGTGTTGGAGTGCAAAATCAATAGCATAAATTGAGTAAAAAAAACATATTTATATCATGCAATAAAACTAGAACTAGTTCTTATTATGTAGTATAAAATTTAAAACGTAAAATAAAATTCAAAGGACACTGTGGCCCCAAGTGGATGCAGATGAGAAGGAGTAGCCAGATCTTCACAAGAAACAAGTTTTCCGGTATATGTTGAATAAAATGGACAGATACATATTAGACTTCTGTTGATAATGCAAGGATGCGGGTGAACTTATTTTTCGCCGCTACAATTGGTTCATGGTACACAGAAAAAATGAAAAACCAACTTCAATTAACATATTAGTTAGAAATTTGTGCTATTTATTAAATTCCGGACTTGATGTCTTCAAGCCACAAGGCTAACCGACAGAAATTTGTAAGGATCAAGGGTTTTTGCTGCTTTTAGATTATTTTTTCTTTGATTATTTTAATTCTTTACTTTAATGTGATTTACAATGGACCACAACTTTCCTAATTCAACCATTATGATTGAAAAAAGTCTGTATATTTTTTGTCTTAAAAGAAGAAAATAAAACAGTTACCAAATTAATAGTATGACCTTAAACTTTGCATCATCATCCTTCGTCAAAACGACGCAGACATACTTATAAAAAAAGCCACCTTTCTTTGTCTGGGAATCACACAGAAAAATTTTTCCGTAAAGAAAATCTAGACTATTTCCTTAAAAAAATTTACTAAATTTAAATTTTTAAATGTTCTATCCCACCGTGCAGTGCAGCATATTGAAAATATATCCAGGTTTACCCTCAGCCAATACAAACACATATACAAATACTGTACGAGATTTGTAATCTGCCTAAATCAGTGTTATGCCGTCTTAACGTTTTACTCTCATATTATTAAATTTTATTTAATACCCTACACCACTATGTGTGAATGAGTGCTGATGTTTGTAACGCATAAAGATATTATGTAAGCAAGTAAACTGCTCGTCCAAGAATCACTTTCTTATGCGGCTCATACACTTGCAATAAAATTTTTCAATTTGATTTATTGTACAATTATATCGCCAATGTGGATGTGATATTCGAAGGTGGCACAATATATTGGCAGCAATCAAAAGACTTTTGATTTTTATTGCACAACGAAAAGAAAGTGAAATGTGTTGGCAACATTGTACAACGGTGTTTATATTATTCCTATAGGTTATGTTCACCTTTTTATTGAATGAAAGTTTAGCAATATTTAAATTGAAACCATTCTGCGACTTATTGCATAATTTAGGACAATATGGAACTAATATGGCGAATATCATATACAATAATATTGCAAGTGTATGGGCCGCTTAAGATTTTTTAAGACGATTGCAACATATCCGTCTGTTTGCCATGAACGGCTGATTGTTTGTGTGTTCAATCTTGTGTATTTTTCAGATTTTTTAATGAAATGTAATACTTGAGTTTTTTTTAGGCTTAGCCCATTCAAAATGATAACTATCGGTCCATGCAAATGTTCTCCCGAAATAGAATATTTCTATTCTATTAACAAAACTTCTTATTACGATAGTACCTATTTTAATCAAAATACCTTTCAATTACGATTCTGAATCACATAACGAAATTTTATAAGAATTGTTTCATAATTGGCACGAATTCCTTAAGGGCCAAATAAACGATATAAGCAGTTTGATGCCAACAAGATATTTGCGTGAATATTAAATTTTTTTATTATTTGCACAAACGTGCTCCATACTTCTCTCATATGCTTGTGTAGTCTATTTGACCCTATAGAAGAATGAATTCAGAAAATTGCATTCACATAAATGTTTGCATTGAGAAAAATTTTTGGCGCTCAATAACTTTTAAATTAACTCGTATACCTTATAACATGTATGTAGTTTATCATGATGAAGTTTTGTGATGGCAGATCCAGAATTTATATGGATTTTGGTATTTAGATAAAATAACTCTGCAAAAAAGCTTTTATATAAATTTCAAAGTCATAACAAAATGTTGTGCTTGTAGGTCCATAAGCGAACTAATAGAGGCTAGTCAGCTATGTAGGGTATCGTAGGGTTGGGATTGCCGGACTATACTTCTTGCTTGTTTTGATGTCGTTTCTGTAATGTTTTTTTTATTATATTTTTATATTTAACATTTTTGCATTTTACATTGATATTGTTATTGGATTTTGTTTACGTTTTTTACATAATATGTGCCAATTTTTTTGTTTTTTTTTTGGCAAAATGGAATAAATTTAATAAATTAAAAAAAAAATAACAAACCTGGTTTGTAATCTGACAAGTCATGCCCTCCTTTAAGTTTTGTTTCTTTTTATATTGCAACATTTTGAACTTTTGTTAATTTAGTGCTACATAAATTGTTTTTAACAAACATACATACATATTTGCTTTTTTTGTTTTATATAGAAGTAATTACTTGCAGCATTACATACAAAATCTTCGAGAAAATATTGTAATAAGATTATGTTTTTTTTTATATCTAAAATATAAATTTTTGTGAAATAGGTAAATACTATTTAATTAACCCATTTAAGCAAAAAACTTATACCTATGAAAATAGAATGTATATTAGGGCGATAACTTTTCTACATTTTTTACGAATAACAAAATTACCCCAAATCAGTTGCAAGGGCTGCTTTCAAGAAAAGAGATAAAAAGCTTTTTTTTGCAGTGAAGCGGTAATGTAAAAAAGCAAGCCAGAATAATTTATACACAAATTTCGTGATCAAAACAAAATTACCAAAAGAACGCTACAGTGAAACTTCGATATAACGAATTTTGAGGGGATAGAAAAATTCTTCGTTTTAGCTATTGATTCGTTATACATATGCATTGTGAAACCTTGGTATAACGAAATTTAAAGAAATACGAAAAAATTCGTTATAACTACAGTTTTTTTTTTGTTCAAACTCTATTTTACTCGAAAATACTGTGTACATAATAAAAATTCACTATTGAAGAAGTAAATAAAAAATTATGTTTATGTTATGTTAATTATGTACTGTTAACAGTAAATAAAATAGATAATCTTTCTTTGCTATGTTTTCCACCGTGGCATTTTTCGGATTTAAGCGCCATTGTTTGGTCTGGTGCGCATTTAAAAAATAGTCCAGTTTCGTCTGCATTAACAATATTGTGCGGCTCTTATTCTGCCAACAAACTCGGTAACAATGCTTTCCATTCTGAAGAAACTTCATCACTTACCCTGGCACTTTCTCCACGCACTTTTCGAAATCCGATATCATGTCGCTTTTTAAAATTATCAAGCCAACCGTTACTAGCTTTAAAATCGTTGTGTCACAGACGTGCTGCAAACCGTTCAGCTTTGGTTTTTACCATCGGTCCTCCTAAAGGAATGTTTTGGTTTCGACATTGTGTAAACCATTAGGATAAACATTGCTCAACGTCTTCATATTCTGCAAGGCGCAACCTTTTGCACTTTAAAGCTTTAGTGTTGCAAATAATCTCCCGATTTTTTAAAATTGTAGAAATAGTACTCGGCGATATATTTAATTATTTAGCAATTGCTTGCTTAGATTTGTCACCACTATCAACAGCATCAATTATAGAAATTTTTTCTCGTATAGAAATTAATTTACCCTTTAATACACTTATTTTGGCAAAGAACCAAAACCGACTTCCCCGTTGTGCTTAAAATTTAATTTTGCTTTATTCTAACTTCGTTGTATGGAGGCTATAGTTCAAGACTTCGTTATGTAGAGGCTTTTGATAACGGGATTTTAATGACTTACACATAAAATATTATACATATGTATATATTTCTCAATTATAATTTTGTTGTATAGAGGCTTTTGAAAAAATACTTCGCTATATAGAGGCTTTATAGCTCAGAATTTCTTCGTTATAGCTATAGAGCATTTTTGTATGAAAAACTTTGCAATAAAAAGGGGTTTTCAAGGGACTCAGCTAAAAATTCGTTATTTTGAGTTTTTCGTTATAACGAAGTTCGCAATATCGAAGTTTCACTATAGTTTGCTTTGTGTTCATTGTTTGCGCCAGAAATATGATGCAAAGCGAAATGCAAAAGGGCAGCTTTATTAGAAAGAGACAAAAAAAACGCAAAATCTTCTGTCTCGTGACATACATATCTGTTAGTTATCTGTGCTTACGTAGTCGAATAGAACACTGAAAATTATTTAAAAAAATGGTTTTACTTTTTCGCGGTTGTCATAAAAGTTCACCCAACGGTGTCAAATCACATGATCTTGGCGGCCAATTAACAACGCCACCACGTGAGATAACACGGCCATTGAATTTTTCGCGCAAAACAGCCATTGTTTCGTTAGTTGTGCGGCAGGTGGCACCATCCTGTCCTGTTGAAACCACATATGGTCCTCATCCATATCTTCCAATTCGGGCCATAAAAAGTTCGTTATCATCCCACGATAGCGAACACCATTCACAGTAACTGCCTGAACGGCCTCATTTTGGAACAAATACGGCCCGATGATGCCGCCAGCCCATAAACCGCACCAAACAGTCACTCTTTGTGGGTGCATTTTGTTCTCGACAATTAATCTTTGATGATCATTCGCCCAAATGCGGCAATTCTGCTTATTGACGAATCCAATGATAGGAAAATGTGCCTCACCACTGAATCACGAAGTGGACGATACGAAGTTATTTGAACGTCCATTTTCATAATAAGCCTGAATAACTTTAACGCGTTGCTCGATTGTGTGTAATTCCATGGTTCAAATTGAGTTAGTCTGAAACTGGAAATGTCAAATGAAATGCTGAAAAAACTCGACGTCACATTCAACATCGGGCCTTTAAATTTATATTTTTTGAAATTGGCATCTGCCGGCAATGGCTGCTCTTAAAATCAAAAGTCATCATGCTGAAAACTTATTTCTACATTTAAATTTTAAAATAACTGTAGTTAATATTATTATTGTTGGCAATTTACTCTGGGTTTCTTACTTCCTCTTACTATTTCTCTCTTCTAGTTTTTATCAATCACACGCTTATTTGTAACAAAGCATTTATGTAGATGTGGAAACTGCGTTGATAATTATTTTTTTTTGTATTTTATTGATTTCAATATGAAATTTTTTAAATTTAAAAGTACAAACTTAAAGATTGTCAGACTGGCTGATCGGCAGTCTAATGTTTTCGATATGTTTAGTTGAGGGTACTTTCGTTAGAGTTAAAAAAAAATTTTACAATTGTCTGGCAATCGAACGGTAGGTGGGATACACAGCCACACAAATGAATAATTCATCTGTTTGTTTGTTTGTTTGCTGTAGTGCGAACATTATGGATAAACAGTCGTAAACGGTTCATTTTGACACTTTCACTTTTTTTTCATTCCTTTTACAAAGAAGTTGCCGGTTTGTACGTGAAGATGCCTATTTAATTTTTTGTGCTACAAGAGCAATAAACATCACACAGTGGGGTTAAAAAAAAGTTCAAATAATGGTCCGAAAAGTGTATTTTGTGGAATAAATTGTTATAATCCAGACTTAAAAGTTATTATTTCAGTTTTTCGATTGGAGAAAACATTTTTAATTTCTTTGAAGTACAATGTGAAAATTATTTCTTTTTATAAGTTATTTTTATTAAATTAATCATTTTTATTTTTCGAATTTGTTTAATGTGTTTGATTCATTTTAACGCATTCGAAAAATAGAAATGGTTAATTCTTGAAAATAGTATATTCTTGCAATGATCTGACCCCTGTCGAAACAGAACTTTAAGTATAAACTAAGAATTGCATAGTGGGTACGAAACAAAATACGTCGCAGGCGGAAAGTGTCCCAAATTTTTTGATTGTTAAATACCGCGCCGAACAATACCGCTTTAAGATTCTGAACATAAGCTTTCTTTGGCCTTTTAAAAATTGGTGGAAGTCTGTCCGTGAAATCACTTTTTTCTACCACAAATGTTCTTTCGCAAAACTACTAAACCGAATCGACCCATATTTAACCATAGAAATAAAATCCCAAATATGACTACAAGGCTCACACACTTGCTACAAAATTGTTAAATTTTACGTATTGTACAATTATATCGCCAATGTGTATGTGATATTCGAAGGTGGCACAATATATTGGCAACAATCAAAAGACTTTTGATTTTTATTGCAAAACGAAAAGAAAATGAAGTGTGTTGGCAACATTGTATAATGCTGTTTATGTTATTCCTATGGGTTATGTTCACCTTTTTATTGAATCAATTAACCCTTGTCCGACTTATTGCATAATATAGGACAAAATGGAAATAATATGCCGAATATCATATACATACAATAATATTGCACGTATATGGGCCGCTTAACATTAATTACAATGTCGGTACCGAAATAAAACGTTGAGGTCTAGAATTGATTATTAAATCCATTTAGACCGCAGTCCGAAAATAAACACTTAAGAATCTAAACTATTTATAGATGCTAATGTAACAAAAAAATTGTGCACAAATTACACAAGCTGGCGCAAAAGTCATCAACCTATCGGAAGATGCAATAATTTTCGCAAACGTCAGTAAATGTCTGTTCATCTGTGAAGAAAACAGATACAAAATACACCTCAATAGCAAATTAAGCGCTAAACTCCTCAAGAACTCGGACTAACTTTAGTGTTCTGTACGGTAGAAATATGGAAAATACAAACGATATTATTGTTTGTGTACTAAATATCTTAAAAAACGTTTTCTGTTTATGATATTCGATAAGATCATTTTATTGTGTTCCGTTTTTAGTAAAAAACGACAAACTTGTCGTCTTCGGCTCAGCACATTAATATTCGTTCGTTTCAGTTCAGTTCAGTGACTCCCCTAATTTTTTGCGTTTTTTACAATTTTAAGCTCTATCAGGCTTTAAAAGCACCATATACTAAATTTTATATACACTCACCATATTCTGTACGTAAAATTAACTGAATTTGTAAAATAAAATAAATGAAAATTCAGTTAAAAACCGGTCTACTTATTTTTCATTTATTTTAACGAAAAGTTCTTTTAATTTTTACTGTCAACAATTTAACCCCATGTTCCGTAAAAACAAATAAATTTTTATTTAAATAACCTATAAAAAAATTAACTGAATATTCCGTAAAAACAAAGAAATATTCAGTTGTTTTATTAAATTCCGTAATTTTCGTTTATACCACAAAAGAGACGAATTTCTAAGAAATACCAGATAGACACCTGTCAGCTTGTTTTTCTAATGAGAGAGAGAGAACATTATTGTTCACTTACTCTGTTACACAAGCTTGTTCAACATTTGTTGTACTACCTCGTTTGTTCACAGAAGAACTCACAATCATAAGATACCAGCAGCATGACCGATATGGTTTCGCAATTATTTTACTTTAAAATTTGATGTACAGTGCACTCGCGATAATAAAAACACCCTAATATATGAACACCCCAAAATATGAACACTTATTTTCTTCCATTTACTACTCTAAAATATGAACTTGTTCAAAACTTTAAAATATGAACACCTTATAATTGAATTTTTAACGGGTTTTTATCTACCTACACAGTGGTAAAATCAATTTTGACTCAACTGCATAATAACTTGGGGATATCCCTAGCTATCTGCTTTAAAATTGTCTTCAGTTGTTAATCAAAATGTATTACATACACGTTTTAGTTAGTGCTCACATTAACATGGAATTCTATAAACATCTTTAAATATAATTTTAACGTGAAAAGTTCTTAAATATGAATTTAAAAAAAAAATAAGTTTTGAATTTTCAAAAGAAAAATCAGAAATTTTAGAACATTAGATGCCATTTGCAAATATGAACAGTCTTGCAAAAGTGAACTGGCTTTGTTTTAATTAGTTCATATTATCGCGAGTGCACTGTATTTAACTAGATCATTTTAGCAAATTAAAAATGGGAATTTGTTACACAAAACAAGCTCATCGTTTTTTTTAAGATAAGTAAAAACTTATTTGTTGGTAGTTAAATTATATAAAATAACTGAATATTCATTTGTTTGTACGGAATTCTCGGTTGAATTTTTGACAATAAAAATTAAATGAACTTTTCTTTACTTTAAATTACATTTTATTTAATTTTACATAAAGAAGAAATTAACTTAATCAACGGACAATATTAACTGCAACTGAAAATCCGTATTAATATGCACATTCATAGTTTTTTAAATAACTGTTAGAATCAGTTAAAAATAAATTTGCTTGGAATTTTAAATGTTTATTTATTTAAAAATTACTGAACGGAATACTTCTTAAATAAACTACAGTCCGTTACTGTAATAATATTGTGAGTGTACTTATCAAATCATATTGAAGGTTAGAAAATGGCTAATTTTTAAATTTTTAAAGGGTTTTGTGTATAAGAGCTCCATTATGGAAGTAACATCTAAATTAATAACTTTAACAAGACTACTACTATACACATTTTATTTAAAATAAAAAACCAATAATATGTTTTCCAATGCAAAATGACGTTCCCGTTTTTCCCAAAGTCTCCCATTGTGCATTAGTCTTCCCATTATGTTATTTTACATTTTCATCTCATTTATTATACAATGACTTCAATTCAAAATTATCATTAGTATAGCAAAGTTAAACGCTTTAACTAAGTTTATTACCCGATTTGTAATAATTGATAAATAAAAAAATAACCACGAAATTTAAGTTGCCCTAATCCTCACTTCCTGGCAATTTTGATTAGGAAGCATTAAATTACTGTTAGATAAACAACAAGTAATTTGATCAGAAAAATTTCAAGTTATATGTAACGTAAACTAATTACAAACACAATAACAAAAAAAAAATATTTAATTTTTTTAACCATTCATTATGATAATTATTTTATGTTTAACGCTTGTCAAATGTCAATTCGTTTTTTTTTATTATTATTTAATTAAATGATATGTGTATGTGAAATCGTGTTGTCCAATTGTCATCATCAAAATTATTTAATAACAATAAAAGTTAGTAAAATAATTTATTTCTTTTAACATTTTTTTTGTCTATAAATGTCTGTTTAATTCACATGTCGGCATGTAATTTTATTCATGTCAATGTCAAAAATTACGGTATAAAAGAAACATGAATTTATGTAGAGGTTTAAGAAATGTCAGACATAATATTCAGGCAGACACATGAAAATCAGATGACATTTAGGGCACGTTAATTGTTAGTTTTTTTTTAAAGATTATCTTGATGCCATATAGTAAAAGTAGACCACAATCAATTAAGTTTACTAAAGGCCGGGATTCACTATTCTACACAATCGTAAGATTTATTAATACGAAAACCTGACATAATTCTATCCGACATAAAAAAAACGTCTGCAAAATCTGTTGTCAATGCCAAACTATCACACAAAAACGACGCAAAATAATATGACTCGATACTTTGCAAGAAAATGCAACTCTGATCGCATATAATCTATCATTTTAAGGCCGGGATTCACTATCCTACACAATCGTACGATTCATTAACACGAAAATCTGATGTAATTCTATACGGCTTAAAAAAATATCTTTTAAATGTGCTGTCAATGACACACTTTCCAACAAAAATTATGCCAACTAAAATGACTCGGCTACTTTACAAGGAAATGATACTCTGATCGCATAGAAACTATCATTTTATGAAAATCTTCATATACATTCGCAAGTCGGACAGACTTGTCAAAAAAATCTGTAACTCAATTCATTTTTAAGCCCCACTATCCTACTTAGCATACACGATTTTTTTGACAAATCGTACGACCGAATAGGATAGTGTATCGCCGACCTAATTAACATTTTCATAAACATTTGCAAATCGGACAGACTTGTCAAAAAAATCAGTCACATAATTGAATGACTTTTCGATTTCGAAAGGAAAAAAATTGACAATAAAACTCCATAGCTGCCACAGAGAAAGATAAAATGAGGGACCGACCTCCCCCCCTTATTTATTTCTTCACGGCATTTTTTTGTAACTCACCCCCATTCCTTAAAGGGGCTACCATACAAAGTTTAAAATTTTTGATTTTTTAGTTGAACTGTTATTTTTAATTTCTTGATATTTTTTATTTAGGCTCACTGAGGAAGGAATTTTGTTTTACAACTTCTTGGCTGAGCTGTGTTTTGAACCCGGGTTGATTTTTACATGTTTCAAGAATCACCACATTCTATTCTCAGAAAATGAAATTGTAAAAAATTGGCTCCCAGAGCTCCTACGGCTACCTCGTTTTATTCTTCATACCTAACATTTGTTTCTAACATACCTTCCCGCTTTCTCTTTTCGTTAAGGAACTCCTAAGCAAAATTTTCAATACAGACTAGAAATATGTTGAAGAAAAAGCCCCACGATTGCCCAGAAGTCCCACCTAGAGGGTTAACATGTATGTTCGACCAACATTAGTTAGGAGGGTGGTGTAATGAAATTCATAAATTTTGCCCTTGCAGCGCCTAGAATGTCCCTAGACGGGTCAAATGTGTGATCGACCCCACTTTGTTTTTTAACCACCACATTTGTTCAAGTCCGCGTTTACAAGGTTAAAATTGAAAGAAAAATGTCTTCTCATTGAACTTGACTAAACCTTTCACAATCGCTCAATCAATAATTATTCTTTACCTGTTTTCGTTATTTTTCGGTATCGACGGAGATGAACATTAAACAGGTATTGAAACAAAAATTAAATTGGCGTGAGAAAAACGATATGAAGCAACAACATGAAAATTTCGAACAGTGAAAGAGCAACACGAAACATGTCTAGTACGGATACCCGAACACGACACACTCTACCTATTCAACCCCTCGCCGTTAAACTTGGCGTGTCTGCCTTTCAAATATGGAAATGAAAAAGGGACTAACAGCCGTACTTAAACAAAAGCGGCAAGCGTTTTCTGGTTGTCAAAAATTGTCATGCCCATACCATTTGTATAAAGCATCGCTAAATAGCGCAGCGTCAACGCTTTGCAATTGGAAAATCAAATTTTGACAGCGCGTTTAATTGGGAAGAGGTCCGCAATTGTAAATAAATTTAGCAATTTAGCTCTTTTTGGTAGATCTTGTGGCTTATCTCCATTTATTTATTTCCATTATGTGGGCGAAGTGTTTAAATAAGGTGACCTCACTACTACAACAATGCAGGGATTTTGTTGCTAGAATTTCGTGGAGGGTGAATGTCAAATTGACTTAATAAAATATGTAAATAAACAAAACAAAGACACCAAACGTCAGAAAACGAAGAAAAATTTAAAGGAAAAAAATGGGGCCTATGATGGTAACAAGAAACTCTTGGGAGTGCAAAAATACCATGAGTTAAAGGAAATAATAATGAAATCGAAAAAAAATTATTCCTAAAATCATGAAGGTCACACGTCAAATTTTGACATAAATACATATTTGGAATTACTAAATAAAAGATACTGAAATATTCTGCCTGTTTAATGATTTCGAAAGTCAACGTTTGCATAGAAATTATATGGAAAACAAAAACAAAATTCTAAAATTTGTTGTTGTTTCAAATGTTATTTTCTATGCGAACGTTAACGTTGATTGTATATTTGACCAGGTTGATTGTATATTTTTGCGCCTTGTTTCATACTTGCCGTAAAGCCATCAACCACCGCCCGAACTCGAAAGGGTACACGTTTACTATGTCCAAGATATTTTTTCGAACGCGTGAAGTTAAAAGGGTCCTTGAAGATCTCAACATAAACAAGTAACCGGGGCCGGATGGTGTTACGGCTGTAGTCTTGAGGAAGAGTGCATTATCCTTGTCTCGTCTTTTGGCAAACATTTTTAGCTTCTCGTACCGGGTAGCAGTTTTTCTTCTTGCTGGAAGGTGGCCAACGTCCAGCCAATGCCAAAAAAGGTGAGGATACAAACCCCGAAAACTGCCGACCAATAGCAATTTGCTATACGCTCTCGAAGGTCATGAAGATGATCAATCACAACTTGGTAAATTATCAGGAGTCCAATTCACTTTTGTGTGATAGACAGTATGGCTTTCGTAGAAGTCGTTCTACGGGAGACCTGTTGGCGTTTCTTTCGGAACGTTGGAGTCGTTCTATTCAACAATTTGGAGAAAGCAAAGTGGTTGCTCCAGATACTTCTTAAGCGTTTGATCGTGTGTGGCACGGTGCACTCGTTTCAAAGGTTATTGCGTTTGGTGCCGTTAGTGACTTCTCTCGAATTATATCGAGCTTTCTCAAGGGCCGCTCTATACGTTTTGTTATAAATTCAGGTGTACCGCAGGGCTCTGTTCTTTCTCCAATACTTTTTTTATTTTTCTAAACGGCCTCCTGGGTCTAACTTCCAATCCTATCTATTCTTTCGCAAATGACAGCAGCATTTGTCATTAATTTTCCTTTGGTCATAGGCCAAGCCTTACTGATGCTAAAGCTATGTGACAGAATATGAATGGCACACTCAATATTGACCTTAAGACAATCTCCGAGTGGGGTCTTGCCCACTGTTGCATGTTGACCCACAGACGTCTTGTGGAGTCAGCGTCATCTGTATCCATGGGAAGTATAGCTATTGAGGAATCAGACACTCTTGATGTTCTGGGAATGAAAATTCAATGTGATGTTCGTTGGAACCAACATGTATTTCAAGTGTCGAAAGAAGCTTTCAAGTTTCTTGGTTTCTTGAAACGTTGCAAAAACTACTTCACTCCGTCTGATCTCTTTACTATTTGTACCGCCTATATCCGACCGAAAATTGAATACAACTCCCATATTTAGGCAGATGCTTCAAGGTCTATCTTGAAGATTCTGGATCGGGTGCAAAGGAGTGCATTGAAGCTCATTAATGGCAGTAGGGCATCCAGCATCGTCGGAATGGGGGTTGTGCGGCATTATTTCATCGATATTACCACGGAAGATGTTCAGCTGAGATGGGCGAACTCATCCCTGAGACGCGGGTGCATGCCCGTAGTACTCACCTTTCCAGCAGGTCACATCCGTTTGCCGACGACTGTCCAATGTATCACACAACGCATTACAGAGAAAATTCGTTTCTTGGTCGAACTAGCCGTATGTGGAATAGACTCCTGGCGGAAGTTTTCATTCAAATTAAATGTCCACAAACACTACTCCCTCTGTTGGCTTAAAGTAAAAAAACGAGAAAAACATACCCTTAAGTTATACGAAGACAAAACAGTACAAAAATGGAGATTATACCTTAAATGCACTTGAAATCAAAACGACCACAGACTTTTTAAACTTCAGTGTAAATTTAAAATTATCTAGACCATAATATTCGGAAAAGGGTTTACTTTAAATTCATTACAGTAAAGAAATTGGGCCAAAAAATTAGTTTTTTCCGAAAATCGCAGGTACGAAAACACTATGGGAGGTATTGACATAATTTTTTCATATTTTTATTCTCTACTTTATAGTCAATTTTATTGTGATGATCAAAAAATTTTGAAATTTGTTCAATAAAATGTTTGACAATTTGAAAATGGAGTTTTGCAACGGTACGAAGGCAAACAAAAATTACCATATAACTCATATTAGGGAAGCCAAAAGGGAAATCCCGAATCCCGGGATTTGTTAAAATCGATCCCGTTTGGCATCCCTAGCTCATACAAAGACAATCCTCTAATTATAATAATGTGCGGTCAGGTTTTAATAAAGATTGGTTCAGAACTTACAAATTCTATAAATCTAACTGATGAAATATTTCCAGTCTCGGTGGAGGGTGTCAAAGATTTGGCACAACCAAATACAACACTTTTACTTGTTTTATTTTAGGTTAAGTATTCATAGTTTCCAAGATGTTTCATTTATCTACATACATATTTAACCACATCCACTGCAATACTTTCAACTATAAACGCACTCTGTTTTGTTTAGTCATTTAAGTTTTGGGTCCATACTAATTTAATAACAAATTTCGAAAAAATATATTTTAAACAAATTTACCTTTTAACATCACTATTAAATATTTCTGTAAATCATTTCATTTCGTTAATGATTTCATTAAAAACAATTAATTTAAATATTGCAGTTTTAATGTTAAACTTAAATGTAATTCCTTTTTTAGATACAACAATGCAATTAAAAAGAAAAAAAAAGTTAAAAATTCCAACAAAAATTTAAATGTTGTAAACTAAAAAGGAGTTTTGTAATGAATTAATGAGATTTTAATGGTTTAATTATTATAAAACTTGCAAAGCAATTAATATTTTATGTTAAATGAATTAAAAGATTTTGTTTAAGTAAAGAGAATTACGCTTAACTGCAGTCACTTGCATTCATTTGAAAATTATTAGTTTTGTTTTTTCTTAATAAGAAACAGTTACCAGATATTTTAATTATGGAATACAGGGGCATTTGAATTCTCCACCAAGTTTCACGCAAAGTTTCTTAACGCTTTATTACGTTGAATATATGAAAATATATATGTATGTATGTAAAAATGTTCCTATAACTTCCTATGGAGCATAGGGCACCAATAACAGCCGATCTTCGTCTAACTTGATTTTGAGAGACAGACCTTAATTCATTCCAAGATGATCCCAGTTGGTTAATTTTCTCATCGACTTTAATGAAATTGATTCCATCTAAGCACATTGCCGTCACTGCGTCGTAGGGTGTGTGTGATACACTGACACTTTCGTTTACGTACCTCCGTTGCTACCGGTATTTGGTTCGTAACAGTTAATAATTTGAGATGGTTTGACCAAAAAATACGTAAAATTCTTCTTAGACAACGGTTAATGAAAGTTTGTAGACGTTTTGCTATGTTACTGGTCGCATTCCAAGTTGTACACCCAAATATGTAACGGTCGAACTAGTCCTACCACTTCGGCAAATATGCTACCTATGAACAGCGATGCCAGAAGTGCAGATTTATCTGCATTATGAAGATTTTTTCCCCAAAATTGTCAAAATGCAGATTTGCAGATTTTTGGTTTAACATTGCAGATTTTTTAGCTCGGTGGAAATTATTTACATTGTCATGATTGTACTATTTCCACTTCATGCATTGATAAATAAATATAGTAATCAACTTAAAAATTCGCATTGTCTTGACACATTAATATCGCGGGACTTATGTCATCCTGCAATTAACATTTAATTTGTTGTTTAAATTAACAAAGATGTGACTAATCCTTACTCAGCCTGAGTAATTAAATTTGGATAGATATTTTTAATGTAATAATATCCATAAATTATTAGCCATGTTCATAAAATCGAACAAATTTTTATAACTTTTCTGCGTTGAAAGTTCAAAAAAAATATTACCTTTTTTATATGTACCTCATACTTCGAGGACCACTCATATTTACCAGAATCACATTTTAAACTACCATCGATTTTAAATT
This sequence comes from Pollenia labialis, assembly GCA_949318255.1. Taxonomy (NCBI): domain Eukaryota; kingdom Metazoa; phylum Arthropoda; class Insecta; order Diptera; family Polleniidae; genus Pollenia; species Pollenia labialis. The sequence continues at coordinate 22,754,251 of OX439142.1, read as the reverse complement.
CGGAAACATATTTTGAAATTAATTGTAATATATTTTTCTAAATAAACTACATAAAAAATGCAATAAATGTGTTTTGAAGGTTTATTGAAGATTTTTAAAACCTTGCAGATTTTGCAGATTTTTTGATAAAAAATTATGGGTTTTTGCTGATTTTTCCTCTTAAAGTTCTGGCAACACTGCCTATGAATCCGGCCGTGCTCAGAGAAAATGAGGGGTGTTCTTTCTTCCTTATAGGTAGACTAAACCATTAACAAAATAATTTAATAAATGTAGCAGAAAATTAATTTTCTAAGTCGATCACAAAAACAAAAGTAATTTAAACAAAACAAAATTAAAAAAAAACAAGTTTGGAAACAAAACGGAAATAGGCGAAGGAGTTCATGTTAAGGACCAAGATAGAATTAGCCCTCTGTCTCTACCCACCCTACCATGCTAGTTTTACTCTTATATTCTCTGAATAGCCCAACTATAACCCGAGATTTCCTATTTGTTTCTTTCTTTAAAAAAAAAAACCAACCGCGAATTTTTTACGTTTCGTTAATTAATGTTACGTTAAGATAATAATTTATCTTAACGTTAGATTACAAATGAATTTTAATTTTTAACGTGTTATATATATTTTTTTTTAAATACATATGAATATTCTCAGTTATGACTAGCAATAATGTTTGTTTTCATGACCGATATGTAAAACCTGAATGCCCATGTAGGCTAGCAAAACCAAAAAAGATCGTTTAATAATAAAAAAAATCATTATTCCGCAATTTCTAATCCTTATTAGGTTTATGTGCACTTGGTGTAGGGTGACCTGTTTTTTAAAACTTGAGGTTTTCTTGGCTTTATTAAGCGCTGGGCTAAAGAATTCACCGATCCATACATAACGTAGCAACTTAACGTATCACTCGTTAGACCAATCTTAGAATATGGATCAATCATTTGGGATCCATTTTACAACATTCACAATTCTCGTATTGAATCGGTCCCAAAACAATTTTTATTATTCTGTTTACGTGTTCTTCATTGAAGTTACTCGACAAACTTTCCTTCCTCTGCTAGTAGACTGGCATTAATAAAATTACCATCGCTCAAAAGTCGTCGTACAATGTTAAATGTATCTTTTATGGTTATGCCCTTTGTACACTTGCAAACATTTCGGAGGAATGCATGGAATATGTTGAAAATGTGAAATACGCGTTCACACTTGAAACATCTAACATCTACTATCAATAAAAAATGTCACCATTTCTGAAAAAAAACTTTTATTTTTTTAATACTTTTTTTCTACAAAAGTGCCAAGATAACACCAAAATGTATTTCTTATCCATTTTGTTTAGCAAAACTAAGCAAAAATGGAAAAACTTGAGAAATGGTAACGCTGCTTTCAAAGCAACTTCCATTTTGTCAGTGATGCCACAATAATAACAGAATTTATTGTAATTTTTCTAGTGATGACACTAAAAAAATCGAAAAATGTAAAGGGAGCAAAATGAGATAGTAACATTCTGTAATAGCCTATTTACACTTGAGCACATCTTAGAGGAATGCGTGGAAGATGTTGAAAATGAAAAAAACTTGTTTACATTTGTAGCATCTTTCATCATAAAAATATTTCTTTTCACGTGTAAGAGCGAATAAAAACTAAATAAATGATATTACTCTCCTGCTCTTTTGTATTTTTTTCTAGTGATGGTAAAAAATTATTTGTTTTTTCTAGTGATGACACTAAAATAATCGAAAGATGTTGAATGAAACAACATGAGATAGGAACATCTTTTAAAGATAAAGAAAGATGTTGATTTTTAGCCCTGTATAATTCTTATGGGAAGATGTTATCATCTTTGCGATAAGATGAACGATGTGAACAAGTGTAAAAAGCCTATAAAGATGTTGAAAAATTTTGATTTTTAGCCCTATGTATTTCTTATGCGAAAATTTCAACATCTTTGCAAATTAATGTTAGATGTTAAATGTTGACAAGTGTGAAAAGGCCATTAATCTATTAATGTTATTATTATAATTAATGTTTGTTGTGATTTTCTGTTAGAGTCTGTTAAATTTAATATACATTGTCGCAATACGCGTCATTATAATCTGCTTTTTGTTAAACTTTATAGAGTAACTGCCCGTTTTTAGAAAACGTAAACAAGTGAGTGAGTGAGAAATTATATTGAAAACAACAATAAAAAACGAAAATTTGTTTTTGTTTTCAATATAATTTCTCACTCACTCACTTGTTTACGTTTTCTAAAAACAGGCTGTAAATCACGCTATTGCTGATCCTTAGATATAAGATATAGATATAGATATTTTTATGAATCAAATTTAAATAAAATGATTTTGGTTTTGTTAGATTGTTTTGAAATGGAATTTTAAGCTTTTAATTATCATAAGTTTACGAAAGGTGAAGTCATAAAGATAGGTTAGTAAGTATTTTAGGACTGGTACTGGCCATTATTAGCTAGGCCAGTATGGTTGGTGGGTTGAGAAGGGAATAGAAATTTCACCTTATTATTCCCGACGTTAATTAACAATATTCATCTATACTCCTTTCTATACTACCATCTACATTTTGTTGAAATAAGCTACATACATTTCAAGTTCATTGTAGCGAGATTAGCACATACCTTATAGGGGATAAGAACACACCCCAACGACGAGCACGGCCGATTATTTATAGGTAGCACTGTCCCATATAGGTATGATTCGAAAAGGAGAAATCGTTACATAATTGAACCATACCAATATTATCATAATAAAAAGAAATTAATAATATTTTCCTAAATAATTAGTGTTTTATGCAAAAAAAAACATCGGCCCTTAAAATTAACTACACTTTACAATGTTTTTTCGCCTTCCTTGAAATCGCTAAAACAAAGCTTTTTTCAATAATGATAGAAAACTCAATGTCATCCTGACAAAAGTTCTCATGCCCATACAATTTATATGTAGGATGCCGATCATGGCCTAATTAGTAGGTCTGCGCACTACTATAACAATCGAACAATAGAAAAAACAACACGCATTTTGTTTCTGTAAAACATGATAAAGATGTCAAGAACAAAAGCATTTGTTTGTGTAAAAAATGGTAGAAATGTCAAAAACAATTGCACGTAAAAAACAAAACTTTGCCAAAAATCAGCAGGCATTTCGAGCAGACATACTTATTTGAACATGATACCAATATAGCGCGACGACAACGCTTTCCATTTGAAAAATTCAATTTTGACAGCGCGTTTAATAGTTGGCCGCTTGTGTTGATAAATAATGGGAATTTAACTGTATTTATGTGAATCTAGCGGTATTATCTCAATTTTTTAATTTATATTATTCGAGTATTATTAAACAAGAAAGTTAAAACCACTGTTCGTAACCCAACGTTGCCGCTTTTGTATAGGTATGGTTATTTAGCGTTAGGGCGAGGCCACACGCAATGAGTGACAGAGCGGCGAGCTTGAGCGACAAGTACCGTATTACTAAGCGGTTTGTTGGTTAACGTGGTAGCACGCACATAGCTAGGCGTGCTGCAAGTAGAGTCGATAGTTACACCGTTTTGACAACACACAACTCGTCAAGAATCAAACTTGACCCAGATGCAATACTGAAGTGGCTAGAGCCAGCCCGTTGCGTTATGATATTTCAGCAAGTTGAAGAGTTTCACTCGCGATATCTCCGAGAGTCCTTGTAGAAAGTAATTTCCAAGTAATTCATGTCGTGTTGAAGTAAACGCTTGGCAATCACATAGGAGATGAAATACTGTCGCCTCAGTTCCAGGTTCCCTGCAGCTGCGACAGCATTCATTAAAAGGGAGATCGAGTCTCATAGCGTGCGGTTAGTTGGTTAAATGCAATTGTCAATGCAGCTTTGCTTAATGTTATTACGCGAAAGTCGTATTCATATTTATAAGAATTTAATGCGTTTAAGAAAAAGAGAAGCTTTAGAGCCACTTTTTGGGTTTGAGATTAAAGTTAATTTAATTCTATAATTAGCTAATCTGAGAACTAAGTTAATCTACCATCAATTGAATTTGATATTTTTGGGTTGTGGCTTAAACCATGTAGTGTTACCATATTGAGCACAAATAAATGGCAACATTTGCAAAATGTCAACTTTTTTTCAAAGTAATATGGATGTTTTCAAAGAAGAAGAAGACAATATGCGAATTCAATATTGTTTAGAAGATAGAAATTTTTTACGTTAAAAAAAACATATTAATGAAAAAATATAGAAAGGATAAATTATATAAAAGTGCTTAAGTCTAGTTTACACGTTTATACTTTGTATTAATACATGTCAAAAACTCAAGTATTATGTAAAAGTCTGATAGTATGAATGCATGTGTGATGAAAATGACAAGTATTAAAGAAAAAATTTTGACATCCCATACGACTTCATCGTTTTTTGAAAAATTTCAAAACAATAATATTTTTCATTGGATCAGGGTTGCATTTTATTTTATGTGTGAGTGTTTATACTTTGTGTGATGGTGTGAACACAAACTGCCATGTTAAATTAGATTTTTTGACAGTCGCAACAAAACTCTTTAGATTTCTATCTCACAAAGTATTATGGAATACGTAAGGTTTGTGAGATAGTGTAATCTAGCCTTTAGCAATATACATATGTATTTTATTTTAAAAATTATTTTTTGTTTTTATTTTTGCAACAATTGTTTATGTTAATCATCTGTATGTTGACAGTTTAAATTAAGGTTTAAACCACTACCATTTGCCGCTTAAACTAGCAAAACAAATTAAAAAAATACAACTCAAAAAGTAAATACGAAGATTAAAGTTAATTTAATCGCTAATCTCTAACCCAAAAAGTGGATCTTAGTGTTCATCCTATAAATCAAGCAACGCAGCATTATGGTGAATTTAATCATTTCTATAAAAATTTACGCAAATTTCCAGACATAGCTTGACAATCCAGTGTAATCCTTTGATTTGCTGTAGAAAAAAGGTAATCTAATCTGTCTTACTATAATTGCGGTCGGCTTTGTACTGATGAAATTATAAGCTCCACTTTCCCTTTTGTCATGTTTATTTTTTGCAGCTACAAAAACAACTGAAAATGAGAACAAGTTTGCCGCTCATATCGTGTCCACTTCAGTGGTATTTAATGTTTTAATTTGATGCCGCTCGCCGCTTGGATGCTCATTGCGTGGCCTCGCCTTAAGAGCTAAGCGGAAGAAAACGTGCCGCCTACCGCTCATATTAAGGTATGGTTTTAAGATACATGTAGTTTGGTGTGTTCTTCGGTCCAAAATGTGTTTTTTAATGTTGTTTTTCGAATTTTCCGGTTTTGAAATTCTAAATAAATCTTTTGTTTAAATAAATTACAAAGAATGTATTTAAAAACGGTTTTTATTAAAATACATACATACATATGTATGTATGTACATAACTTACATATACAATAGAAATTGTGCTTTTGTACATGGAAATTTGTTTATTTTTTTTTTGATTACATTAAAATAATTAATAACTAAAAAGGCCATTACAATTTTTATTACATTTCACAATATTTAAACTGAAAATTACAAAACAACAATAACTTTGCAATTAAAACAAAACAAAAATTTAATTAAAGAAAACAGTGAGAAAATATGTACATACATATACAAAATAAATTTTGTAGGTACTATTAAATAACATTTTGTTTTTGTTTTTTTTTTCGTTATTTCTTTTAAGGAAAGAAAAAATATTTGGTAATAAATAGTATGTATTAGTTAATGAATGTAACAATGAAAGCATAGAAAACTAAAAAATAAAATTATAAAGAAAAAATTGTACCTACCTATAAAACTAAAACCAAAATACTTGTATTTCGTCACGCTTATTTACGCGGCTTTTTTTTACTTCTTATTACATGATTGTTTTATTGATAGTGTTGTTGTTATTGTTTTTGATGGTCGAGAGGGAGATTTTGTTGTTATTTTCTGTTATATTAACCGAATTTACAAACAAATTCATACATACATTGTAGTTATGTACCAGTGCATAAGAAAAGAAAAAAAAATAATTAAGGGAGAAGTGTAAGAAATAAGGAGTCATTAAAATTGACCAACATTTACGGTTATTCATGGTTTATATGGTGTTGTTGTTTCATTGTAACACGTTAATAAATATGTATACAAATATAAATATTCCTTTGCTGTAATACTTAAATAGATTTTCTACAAAAAAAAATTTCATACGTAGGTACGACTACTTTGGAATTTAAAATAAAAACCTTAAGAAAACACACACTTTGATTCCTGTTTCTAAAAAGTGGTCCAACCATAATGCACGATGCTTTGTGGCCTTGTGATACTACATTTTCAATCCATTGTTCAAGTTTTGGTAAACAGTGCAAATACATATGTATACCTATTGTGATAGAAAAATTTACCAAGTGCAAAGAGTTCAGCTACCTTCCGGTACGTAAACCAGTGATGGAAAATTCAGTATTATTGTATTTTTTTCAGTACTTTTTCTTCTTAATAATACCATGGTACACCCACGTCAATTTTAGTACCATTTTAATTTTGTGGTTAACATTTTTAAACGAAACAATTGTGGCTTAAAAAGCATAGTGAATCGCACTTCTGGGCCACATTATGAGGAACCCAAAATACAAATTATTACAAACTATCACGCGAACAAATGTTGAAGGACGGCCTAGTAGAGGAAGAAAAGAAATAACTTGGCTTAGTAACATACAAGCGTGGACTGGTATCCGTGATGCAGGCAACCTGTTTAGCGAGGCGAGAAATCGAGAAACTTTTTCAGAGATTGAAAAAAACTTATGATTTTAGTAAAAAACTAATGATTTTCATTTAAAATAATGTAAAATTTAATTGAAATGGTCGCTTACATTCGGAAAACGAATTGGCAAATAAAGAAGAAGACCCAATTGTCGCGGGAACGAGTAAATAAATAGCACCAACTTTGCCCTGCATGTGGAATAGGCCCACACGACGTACGACACACCTAATCAACTGCAATGCAAACCCAACGAAGCTAGAAACAGTGTCCTTATGAACCCGCCCACGTGAGAAAGCACAGCTACTGGGCCTCGATTTAGCTGAGTTGGATGGACATTGTTGTCAGAACAACAATGGAAAATATTTGTACATATGTAAAATTTTGACATGTTTGTGTAGTTTACTGGGCTACATACATAAATAAGAGCGGCAAACGTTTTTTTTTTTATATAAAAACTTAACATTTAAACCTTCAGAACGCGAATTCAACACCACCCAACTCGGAAATTATATGTGACAGATCGCCATATCGGCTTGTTTTAATCCATTAACGCTCGTTGTGCCAATTTGGGAACACTTCATTATTGGCGGCTTACGGCAAAGTTTTTGACATTATTCTATATATGTATGTTTGCATTATTGATAAACTAAAAGTTCAGACAGTTCTATTACATCAAACAAATTTTTTTTTTTAAATTTTCAAACTTAAGTGACCATTGTGCCAAATTGGGTACACCTTTTTAATTTCCAAAAAAATATTTATGTTGTGTTTTTTGTTTATATGTAATGAATTGAATAATAAAATAAAACAATTTTTTTTTGTCCAGTAGTTTTTGTTTGGGCTTAAATGGGTTAATGAAAATTTATATGAAATATAATTTTTATGTTCAAAAAACGCTTGCCGCTCCTGTTTATTAAACCATAAGTTAATAAGTTAAGACCAAGAAATTTTTGGCTTGGAAGAGAATCAAGCAGAATTTAGTAAATAATTCTTTCCGTGTAGATCAGTTAGTTTTATTTAAGAATTTTTATTTAATATACTTTATGTATAATTCATATAAAATTATTCCAGTCTTTGTAAGCTGTGTTTTTATGAAGTGTCCCACTGTATGTTTTTCTTTTTCTCAATTAAAAAGCGCCAACTACTTCCTTAACATTTTTCACATGCAATGGTTAAATTGTTGCTTAATATTTAATCTTTTTAACAAGTGTGTAGGTACTTCCTATAAATTATTTCCAAGTAAATATTCAAGAGCAGCCTTTAGTGGTCCATCAAGTAAAATGTAGAGCAGTAATGTGCACACGTGTATCATAAGATAACAGCCAATAAAGACACTTAACTGAAATTATAAAAGGTTTAATTGAACTACTTTGTATATGCAAGTTATTCCATTGAGTACCCACTATTTGTCCTGTTGACCAATATAGAGGCACATCAGCTGTAAAAACTAGTAGACGTATTATAATGGGCGTAATGATTAAATTAATTGGTGTCAGCTTTTCGAAGACATGGGCGTATTTGAAGCTCAAAACTCTATAGATAATATCTAAAAATATCAGAAAAATTTTATTGAGTTAGTAAATTGTATAAAAAAAAATTGTTTGGAAGCCTTATCATAATTGTATACCCTACACTCAAATTAGCCACTACATACAAATTTTTTCCGCGTTTTCTTACTTCATATCACGCTACGTAAAGTTTGAACTAGGGATACTTGCCAAACGGGAAAAATTCGAGACAAAGAGATACCGATTCGCAGGATATTTGAATTAATATCTTTGAAATTTAAAACTTTTAAAAGTATTACCGCATAATCCTAGTGGATAAATGTCATTCTGAAATAGCGATTTTAGCACAAGTAACGCGTTTGTCTATTTCCTTAATATAAACTGTAAGTACTTTCTGTTGCAAATTAAAAAAAAAAAATAAACATAATTGAGAACACTTTCGCAAAATTTTATTACACAACCCAGTTGGCCACGTCTTTAAGAAATCTTAAGCGACGTGTACAAGACAACACACAGTTTTTGAAGATATACTGATGACAGATCCATACAACTCGTCAACGAAATTTTATACAAATCAGAGACATGATTCTGGCAGTCGTGGTCGAGTAATTTCTCGATTCAAAAGCAATTTATTATCTAATTATTTCAGTCAATACTGAACGAATTGGAATTATTCTTTCAGTGCTATAAATCATTAATTTTAGTTTCACAATACTGAAAAAATAATTTCGATTCGTTAAGTATCGACTGCAATAAAATTGCTTTGGAATCGAGAAAGTACTCGATCACGACTGCCAGAATTAGGCCCAAGAGCTGTAAATGAATCCTTCTTTTTTTTTGATTTTAATTCGCTACGAATAAGCTAAATTTTATATTAATTCTTTTCACAATAAAAAAGAATTGACGAAATTTGAATCAATTCAAACGAATTAGGCAGAAATGAATTTCAATTCGTTTCCAATTTAAATGAATTCGTAGAATGAGTTGCATTTCTTTTTCAACTCATATTACATAATCTGTAAAATAAAACGCAATTCGCTTCCAATACAAATGAATTTGTTAAAGTGAATTGCAATTCATTTTACAGATTAATTTGAATTGAATTGATTTTCAATTCATTCGAATAAATTAGAAGAATAAATTGCACTTCAAATGAATGAAATCAAAAATTAGTTGCAATCAATCAAATTTAAGAGCAGGGGGATAATTATGGCACTCGATATCGATCGAAATTACAGTACAATTTGAATAGAAATTTCGATCAATATCGATTGGCGTAATTTACCTCCAGATTTGGGGGAAATTTCTAAAATTTAATATTTTTATTGCAGTTGGAAGTTTTCAGTACAAACAGTAAACAAATTTTCCAATTGTAGTAAAAGTAGTAAGAATTTCGAGTAAACGAACACAGCTTTGACAGTAAAAAAATATTGTTGAGATTCAAAGTTGCTAAAATCTTTTAAATTCGATTGAAAAATTTAAAAAAACAAACTTCCACAATATTTTGTCGCTTTTTCAACTGGTAATAAGGTTGATATACTGTTTTTCTTATGAGCTTTGTCCCATATCGTACGTCTCCGTTAACGCAATGTTTTAAAGTTGGGCAACACAGAATACACAGAACTGTAAAAAGTGACGTGTGAAAAAGGCCCAAATCAGTTGCGAGGGCAGCTTTCGAAGAAAGAGAAAGAAAATGTTTTTTGGTAGTAAAGTGGCAATGTGTAAAAACAGGCCGCTACTATCAACACGAATTGCGTAATCAAAACAAAAAATGCAAAAAGGGCAGCTTTCGCAGAAAAAGACAGAAAAAACACATTATTTTCTGTCTCGTGACACCTCTGTATGCTCTGTGTTGGGCAATCCCTACAATTAATACCCGTCACCACAGAAGAATTTATATATTTAAAATTTTTTGAGAATGTACCCTATTTGGGAGATACTGGAGGAATAGAACGGATTGCAGGGTGTCTAGGGCACTATGGCCCAGATTGGACGCAGGGGCAACCAAGGTTCTACTGGAATTTGATAGGGAGGTCTAAGGACACTTATAGGGTTATTGACGGGTCATTGTCCCGTTAGGGCTTTTGCGGGCAAATGGGACAGTAGGTACAATACCGGACTTCTGCAGATTGTGCAATGATTCTGAGGAGATAAAGACGATCGAGCATGTATTGTGCCATTGTCCTAGGATGCAGGATCTCAGACAGAAGTGGCTAGAAGATAGATTTCACGACGAACTGGGGTGCATCGCTGGATGTAATCCGGCTGATCTACTGGGGTTTGTCAGGGAAATAGTGCGGTTGTTTCTGTTGAGGGTAATTGTTCTACGTGGTACCTACTAACTTTCTTCATTCTATCCACCTCTTATTTCTTTTCTTCACTTTTCTCTTTTTCTAACTTTTCCATTGAAGGGATTCACAATGGACTGCATTGGTCTCCGAGTGGCAGTGTGCCCTTGGGCACATAACCCTTCTTAACCTAACCCTATTAAAATTTATGTAAAAGTTCTTTGTGGCGAATATTATGTTGATACCTTCATCTATTTATATGAGATTTTTTTTGTCTCTTAGTGATTTTAGGGAGGGGGCTTATAATATATGTAAGTATGTTTAATTCTGTACTTACCAATACAAAATTTACACGACAAAGAAGCTATCGTATAAGTTACGTTAGCCAATTTTTACATCAATGTCGATATTTATTGGGAAGTTTTTGCATTTAAAGCTTTTGTCGAGGGTAGTAATTGTATGGGAGATTTGTTCAAATATGGACACAAATTCTCTGTTCCGGAAATATGCTAATATGGAGGATATGTGAAATTATGGACCGATTGTGACCATTTTCAATAGACTTGGTCCTTGTGACAATAACAACATATATTTAAAAATTCGTCCTTTTCTTCGTAACATGGACCAGCCGGACCGACGAACAAACATCTTTAGATCGATTCAACAAGTGATACCAATCGAATACTGAAAAGTCCAAGACCAAAATTTTAAGGTTTCACAAACATCAGCACTAACACACCAAACACCTCGCCCCACTATTTTGTTGTTGGTGTTCTAATTTAACAATAATAATTAAACATATAACAACTATGAGATTATTTAAACAAAAAATAAATGTTAAACACAAAATATGTTCACACTATTTGTTGTGAAAGTTAAAATGTAAGTTTCTTTTAGCAAATAAACAACATTTTTCCATTTTGATAGGATTTTCGCCCATATCTATTTATTTAATTCCTATTCTGTCGCTACCTGCCATTTTCGAAATCTCAAATAAAAATAAGAGGTTATGATTTTATTTATACAAATCACCCAGATGGAAAAGCCCACGCCGGTGCAGAATTATTTATTAAATCGTCTATTCGTTTTGAGCCTGAGAAAGGATTTCAAAAAGATTACTTACAAGCCGCTGGTGTAAAAATAACCTGTACCAACAGGCCTATCAGTATACACTCCATATATTTTCCTCCTAGACACGCAGTTAAATGTGAACAATACGAAAGCTTTTATAAATCTTTGGGACCACGTTTTATTGTTGCTGGTGATTATAATGCAAAACACCCATGGTGGGGCTCCAGACTCACTAACCCCAAAGGCAAAGAATTATACAAATGTATTTTAAAAGGCAATTATTCTACATTTTCTGGAGGAAATCCAACATATTGGCCCACTGATGTAGCAAAGATACCAGATCTTATTGATTTTGCTGTGTATTCTGGAATTACTAGGCACTCGCTAGACAATTTAGATGACGATAGCTTAAGCTCTGACCATACACCGTTTATAATTAATTTTAATGCTAATGTGATAATATCATCTAAAAATGGGAAACTAATCAAACGGAATACTAACCTGGACTACTTTAAAGAATTTGTTGAAAATAATTTAAATCTAAGTACTGAAATAAGCCCAGCAGAAGATTTAGATGGCGCCATAGAATCTTTTAATTTATTAATACATGAAGCTGCGTCCTTATCTAACCCACCTTCATCCACACGTACTCAGGATTCAGGTCGAAAAATGCATGCATCCGCTGCTACTCGAGATATGATAAGACAATCTAGACGACTAAGAAGAGTGTGGCACCGAACCAGAAACCCAAGGGACAAGGCAAACTGGAATTTGGCCATTAAATTATGCTCAAAGATGTTGAAGAAAGAAAGAAATGAAAATATAAATTCATATCTAATAAAACTAAAACCTCAAAACAAAAATAAAGATTATGAAGTGTACAACGCTACTAAATTCCTCAAGCGACCTGCAAAAAGGAATATTCCTATCAAAATTTCTAATGATGCTTGGCTCAGAACTAATAAAGAAAAATCGAATGCATTTGCTGGACATTTGGAATCAATTTTTAAGCCTCAACAAACGAGTAATTATGTCGACGATGTTGCACATTTCTTAGACAAAGCTTGTCAAATGGAGTTGCCTATAAAGCATATTACACCTAAAGAAACAAAAATGGAAATTATCGCCCTTAATAACAAGAAATCTACGGGATATGATAAAATAGACGCGGTTGCAATTAAGTCTTTACCTTTTAAGGGAATCTTATTCCTCACTTTAATATTTAATTCAATTCTACGTCTCCAACACCTTCCTTCTCAATGGAAGTGTGCTGAAATTATAACGGTTTTAAAACCAAGTAAGCCGGAAAATATATTGACGTCGTACAGGCCTATCAGCTTATTGCCTATTTTATCAAAAATATTTGAAAAATTATTTCTCAAACGTTTAAATCCATTACTTCAGAAATTCAATGTTATTCCTGATCACCAGTTCGGATTTCGAAGACAACATGGCCCACCAGAACAGTGTCATCGAATTATTAAGATAACTGACTCTTTTGAAAATAAAAAATTTTGTTCTTCTGTTTTCTTGGATATCCAGCAGGCTTTTGATAAAGTATGGCATGAGGGATTATTATATAAATTAAAAAACTTGCTTCCTGCTCCATTTTATTTATTATTTTTATCATATTTGAAAAACAGATGTTTCTACGTGAAAATCAACAATGATTTTTCTCATATTTGTCAAATTGAAGCTGGAATCCCACAAGGAAGCGTCCTTGTACCAATTTTATATACTTTATACACAAATGATATGCCGACGAGAGACAATGTAACAGTCGCTACATATGCTGACGATACAGCATTCTTATGTTGTAGTGAATCCCCTTCAGAGGCTACTAGAATTTTACAGCTGCAGCTAAATTGTCTTTATGATTGGCTTACAAAATGGAAGATTGTTGTTAACACCCAAAAGTCGAGTCACATCACTTTTACAACAAGAAGAGATAATTGCCCAGCTGTGTTCCTCAGTGGCACTTTAATTCCTAATGTTAATTCTGTCAAATACCTAGGCTTACATTTAGACAGAAGACTTACATGGAAAGCACATATTACAACGAAAAGAAAACAACTTGACATAAAATTTAAGCAAATGTATTGGCTTCTAGGGCGAAAATCTCAACTATCTATGGAAAATAAGGTCCTACTTTATAAAACTGTTTTAAAACCGCTATGGACTTAACGCATAGAACTATGGGGCACGGCTTGTAATTCCAATATAGAAATATTGCAAAGATTTCAGTCCAAAGCTTTGCGTGCTATAACTAACGCTCCTTTTTATATAACGAACAAAGCTCTTCACAACGACCTGAAAATACCGTTTGTCAAATCCGAAATAAGAAGATTCAGCTCTAATTACTTAGAAAGGCTTAGTAATCATGTAAATATACTAGCAATTACACTTTTAGATGAGACTGGTGAAGTAAGAAGGCTTAAACGAAAACATATCCTTGATCTCCCTTACTGTCGATAGTAATGAAATAATAATATATGTATTTAGTTATAGTTTCTAATTTATTGTTTATAATATTAATATTTAATTTAACTCTATATGTGTAAATATTATTTTCATATATAACTTAAATTTTTGTTTTCAATTGAAAGCAAACAGGCATGTTATTCTTTTAAACCTAACTCATTTGCTTATAATCGTATGATAGATTTCAAATAAATGCAAATAAATATGTAATAATAAAAAAAAAATCAGGCTTCTTGCGCAGACCTTTTCATTGGGTCTTGGCCCCATGTATTTTGTTTTTGCAATTTAATTGATAGCTGTCAAAATTTTTTTATTGCAAATTAAAATTATCACTTTTTTATAAAAGAAATTATTAAATTCACTTATCATTGGCAGTTTTGAAATTTTTTTATTATAAAAATAATATTTTTAGCACTTTTCAATCTACTTCTTCTCAAAACAATTTTATATTTGTACATTTACGAATTTTTTTAATTCGCCGTGGAGACAGCTGATGAACGGCTGACGAGAGGAGTTTTCCTGTTTGAATTCGCCTTACGATAAGCCATACGACAAATCAAGGCGAATTCATACAAGGTGGTATTATTTAAAAAACTTTCACAGCACTGTAAAATATTTTAACGTTGTGTCAAAAATTATACGACACTGTAGTAAACAATTTAAACAAATATTTAATTTTCGTTTTAATTTAAATTGTTTGTTTTGAAATGTAATAATTTAAAAAAAAATTTTAATTTCATAATTTTAAACGAAAATTATAAAATTTAGTAAATATTCCCCAGAACCACATGTACGGTATACCATTTTGACACAAGGTTAGTAATCAGCTGTTGCTTACGTAGCATGATAAGGTGGCCTGTGGTGCGATTCACTAACTTTAAACGATCCGACAATCGTTAAATTTGTCGACATAAATATTCGCTTGCAGTAACGATAGTGTGATTCTGTAACTTATTTTTAACGATTGTTAACAGCTGTTTTTTTGTAACATCTCTGTCTACAAAATGTTAAAAAAAACGAAAAGCACAAAAGAGAATAAAATAAAAACAAATGAAATTGTTCTTAACCCCCCGTGTTACACATGTTTTTTCATTCAAAATACATTGAAAAAGATCTAGCGAGACTCATGAGTAAGACGAAGGGTTAATTTGTGGTTTTATATTTTTTTTGTGAATTTTACATTTAGAATTTTGTTTTTGTTCCTAATTTGCTTGTTTTAAATTTAGGATTTTGTGTTTGTTCATACATATACATATGAATATATCGTTGTATGTTTGTAAGTTATTTTAAACATAAAATACATTTTATCGATTAAATAAACACAACTTAAATTATTGTCGCTAAAATATCGACAAAAAATTGCTAAAAGTAACAGCTGACTTTTAACGACAGCGAATATTGTTAAAAATGTTACTGAATACCTGGTGTAAGTTCGCCATGTGACAAAGCTTGTGAATTAGACAATAAACAAATTGTTTAAATATAAATTTTACTCTTAAGCATTATTGTCCACATATTTACATTAGGGAGATAACTTTTTTTTTAGCGGGGAATGTAAGACGAGATGAACGCACTGTTTATTGTTGATGTTGTTTTGTTTAAGCTTTGATATTATTACAAGTAGAACTGTTGCTATAAGTCTTATACGTTTAACATTTTTACTTGGTTTAATATCTTTAGTTTTTCTAAAATCTTTATGGATGAAGTTTCCTGATGATCTGGCCTAAGCAACCAGTGAAATGCGCATAGGAATAGCTTATCCCATCAACAATAAATTTCAAGTGTTTTTATCAATAATAAAAACTGGGAATTTAGCACGAATAACAAAATCTTTTGAAATTTTTTAAAATATCAAAATTGGCATAGCACAGTCCGATAGAGCATAAACAACTATAAGGGAACGTATATTTATTTTTTTATATTTATTTTTTCGCTACAGTCAAAAAAGTTCACGCACCAACCGCGATGAAATTTTGAAAATTTTTAATTTTCTTTTTGGTCAAGAAAAATTAATAATATGTTTATTTAAAACAAAAAATAGCTCAAGTATGAAATTTTATTAATATTTAGAGATGATAAGAGATTTTTCCGCAAACCAAAACGTATCTTTAACCTTTTTTAACGAAAAAAAATTTTAAATGAATAAAAAAACACCGTATAAAATTATGAATATTCAATATTGCATTAAGAAGGCCGCCTCAAAATAATTTTAAATTATGTAAAATAATATTTTTGTTAGTTCAAGTCCGTGCTTTAATTTAAAAACTAATTAATTTTTAAATAATTTTTTATACACCTGTTTAGAAAAACCAATTGGTGCGTGAACTTTTTTGAGAAAAAATAAAAAGATTATTATTTTCGTGGTTACTAGGACATGGCTGACCTCAGGCTACTATGCCAAAAAATTGGTTATACCCTAATGTACATATGTATAAGGAATTGTTAAAGAAAAATTTCTGTAAGGGGATTGATAAAGATGAAAATAAGAACTAAAGAAAAATGTATGTTATTACGATAATAATTTTTTTATCAGTCTCCCATGTTCTGTGAAAAAATGTTGCTCCCTTAACTACGATTTATTTTAATTTCAAATTTATTATACATAATTTAAGTTATAAAAGACTTATCAAATAAATCACTAGAAACTAATGGCTATCGGCTTAAAAAGATATGCATATGGGCATTTCTCCAATGTCGAATGCGACATTCGTACGCCTTAAAGTGAAGAAAAACATAGACCAAATGGCGAAACTTATAGCTCTTGATAAGCACTATAATTTGTGCTAAGGTTGTCTTTGAGCAATTGTTCGTTTTCAAGATAATTATAAAAAACCAAGGCATTTGCATGCGACAAAAACAGAAGTCGCCTTTAAGTAAGGTGACCATACGTACTCTTTTTTAGAGGACAATCATCTATTTTAACTGGCTGTCATCTATAAAATTTGTGTCCTCTTTTATCATCTTTTTTTCATAATCTGTCATCTTTGTCCTCTTTATTTTTAAATGCATAATCAATATTTGTTTTTATTTTTATAAACTAAAATAAATTTTATTTCACGGCGATCGCCGGTTTTTTCCTGTCAAATCGTATGGAAAATGTCGTGCCGTGCTTATTCTTTTCATACTTCTACTGAACTCTTATTCACTTGCAGTATACAATTTTGAATAAGTTAGTGCACTGCATTTTAATTTTCGTTATTTTTTTTTTAGTAATTTTACTTATTTATAAGTAAACGTAAATGTGTACATATATATCGCTGGCTGAATATGCAAGCAAACCTACTAAGTCCCTTTCAAAAAATTTTACAGGAAAACTTTTTTTTCCCAATTTGCAGCTTGAAAGGAAAACCAAAAATATAGTTGATTTGACACACTTCAAGACTCAAATTAAAGGAAAACTACATGGTGGTCGACGAGGAATATCTTTCTCTACCACACGGCATCAAAATCTCCATTTACTTAAAAATTGGATTTAACAGGTTTGCATTTTAAGGGATATGTTACTTTTTTTTTCATTTACTTAACATATGTGAATGTGGGAATGCAAATTTGTCAGTAAAATATGTAAAAAATCTTAAATTTTTAACTTTTTTTCTTTTTGTCCTCTATTTTTATTTTCAAAATCTGGTTGCCTTACTTTAAGGCAAACAGTTCATACACTGATTTCAGCGAAACCTGATGAAATATTTAAATGCGACTAATTTTAAACTGTTATGCATTGATGTATCTTGATAATGCTTTTTATTTGATTAAAAAATATTGTGTGGTTTATTTGTAATTTAATTTTAATCACTGTCGCACGCTACATGTTGCATGCGACATTTTTTTCCATCATACTTTTATGTTTGTACTTTTTTGTAATAAGACATGCGTAATATACATATTTATTTTCCGAGCAAAAATTATAAACAAAAAAAATATCTTCAATAAAGAAAAATACAAAAAAAAAAATAAAAACTAACTTAACTGAAAGTAGAATTACTAGTCTCAAATAAAGACTTTTTAATGGAATATGCTGTCCTTGCTGCTTGTAGTTGTTGGCAATCGCAAATGAAGATATTTTAGAAAAAAAATTTTTTTTTTAATTTACGCATTTAACACTTACGATGTCGCACGCTACAAATTTAAAATAAGTACCAAGAGAAAAGTACTGATTATTTTCCAGCATATCTGCTTGTTACTAACATTTGATGCGCATTGTACAAATACCCTCGGCGCATTGATAACAAATGTTCTTTTTCAATGTCGCTCCTCGGTACATCGATTTGCCGTAACTGGCAATCAAATCGTTCCGTTTTCTTATATTGTTTAAATATAAACCGAGATTTAAAAAGCAATTTTCAATGCATAATGTTTCTCATTAAGATCATTTAGCAAAACAAAACGTGCAATAGAAATGTTAAAAACAGAACTTTTGCACTTGTTCGACTGTGCATTTGCATATTTCAAAGTGTATTATGAATAAATGTAAAATTTGTTTAAATTTTTGAAAGTTTATAGATTCCCTATAAAAATATGTTAAAACAACATACTTTTATAGACTTTGAATTTTTTGGCTGCGGTTGACATTTCTGTGGAAATGCCCATATGTAGGTGTATCGACAGTTAAGTATAAACTGCATTTAATCTAACTTCCAGCCTGCGACTACCTTCGTCAGCATGTTTTTGGTTTTACTGGTTTGTGCTTATTCGAAAATTTGATGTAGGTATTTAAATCAACAATTAAAAAAGAAGAATGTGGGAATTTTAAGAAAACCAAACCAAGTGATTGGATAGCATTCAAGTTTAGCAGAAAAAGCCTTTGATGTTCAAATTGTCGTCAATTAGTATTTATACAAGACAACTTATAGGACAATGTCACCTTTACTGTCCGACAGAAGACAACTCCTAAGACAATGTCGTCTATGATGTCCCGAATAGATTTTGATCACAACTAAGAAGACAATGTCGGTCATCCTGTCATTCATAAAGTTTTTGAGGGGACAAATTTCCTTCTAGAAATCCTAAACGATAGCGGACAAATCTTTTATACATCATCTACGATGAAGTCGTCAACGGCAATCTGGCCAACTGGGAACAATTCACAGCTTACAATTGTGATCTATTATTATATGACTCTATGGTATATGTCGTGCTGTATTTATACCCAATTTTGGATTATAGCAACTTGTTGAACTCAATGCCTACTTTCAAAGATGCTATCACAATTGCTGTTTAGATAATCACTATAAATATTTCTAAACCAAAAAAATATAAATTATTTTATCTAGCAAACAAAATGGGGTTTGACACGGTAGCATGAGATGAGTGAGTATTAGAGTGTGAAAATGTCTCTTTGAAGACAAATTAACTGCACAAACGGCTTGACAAACATACACTAATTCATACTAAAAAACAAAATATTTCCTACAGTTTACAAGGTTCTATTAAAATTTTTTTTATTATTTTATGCTTTCATCTTATACTTCTTTGTTTTCTTTACTCTGTAAATGTTCACTTATTTTTTTTGACAACCTATCAAATAGGCCTACTATTTTACCCTCAGTAGTTCTTTTTGATAGACCAAAGTGTTATGTTTGCACCAAATTGTAAAAACAAACATACTCGTAGCTCATTTCGGTTGAGATCATATGGTGAACAAGCATTTACGAAAATCTTTAAATTATGTAAGAATTGAAAAATCTTTTTAATCAACTTACCTCCATTGGTAGACGCGGCCGACACAACGGTCCAAAAAAGAATACAGCACCAAATTATATGGGTTGTTATAATTACAAAGGCCTTTGCTAACTTATTTATGTACTGAAAAATTAAATTCAGGCCAAAAATATAGAATGCAAGCAGTGTTATAGAGATCAACCAACCTGGAAAATTAAAAATTTATGATCTTCTCTTAATTTCAAACAAAGAACTAGTTAAAAAAAAGAAATTGCAAAAATTATGCTCAAACTCTTTACGTTTAAGCTAATTATTGGTGCCAAGGCGAATTCTTACATGGTGATCTTATTTTGAAAACGGATACAACGCTGTAAAATACTTTAACGGTATGTCAACATAATACAACACTGTAGTAAACAAATTAGCTTTTTAATTGAGGACCGATGTTGATTGTGAACCACACCTAAACGTCAAGTTTTTTCAGCATTTCATTTGACATTTCTCATTTTCAGACTAACTCAATTTGAACCATGGAGAGATACACAATCGAGCGACGCGTTAAAGTTATTCAGGCGTATTATTAAAATGGGCGTTCAAATCAAAATGCATATCGTGCACATCGTGATTTGTCGGTAATTTTAATCGTCCAAATGTGCGTACAATCGGAAAAATCGTGCAAACCGGGTCTGTAGGAAACACCAGTGCATGCTCGTACAGCTCGTACTGCAAAAAATATTGCCGCTGTTCGCAGTAGTTTGGCGGAAGAGCCGTCCACCTCCACTCGTCGCGCCCATCACCCACCTCTCACGCTCGTCTTTAATGAACATTATGCATAAATACTTGCATTTACACGCTTACAAGGTGCAATTGACTCAAGAACTAAATACTCTTGGCCATTCCAAACGTCGTCAATGGTCAGAATGGTGGTAAGAAATGGCAACAGTGGATGCTCAATTTCCGAAGAAAATCGTCTTCACTGATCAGGCACATTTTCACCTCAGTGGATTCGTCCATAAGCAGAATTTCCCTATTTTGGCGAATGATAATCCAAGATTTACTGTCGAAAAACCAATGCACCCACAAAGAGTTACTGTTTGGTGCGGTTTATGGGCTGACGGCATCATCGGGACGTATTTTTTTCCAAAGTGGGGCCGGTCAGGTAGTTACTGTGAATGGTCTTCGCTATCGTGAGATGATAACTAAATTTTTATGGCCCGAATTGGAAGACATGGATGTGGACGATATGTAGTTTCAACAGGACGGTGCCACTGGCCACACAGCTAACGAAAAAATGGCTCTTTAGTGCGACAAATACAATTGCCGTGTTATCTCACGTGGTGGCGATGTCAATTGGCCGCCAAGATCATGTGATTTGAGACCGTTGGACTTCTTTCTTTGAAGTTGTTTGAAAAAAGAGGTGTACATCGTTAAGTCAGCAACAATTCATGAGCTAAAGGATGAGATAATTCGGCACATTAACGGCATAGAACCTCAATTATGCCTCAGCGACATCGAAAATTTAGACCATCGCATGGAAGTGTGCCACCGAGGTCGCGGCGGCCATTTGGCCAATATTTTCGTCCATACATAATTGAACCATACCAATATTATCATAATAAAAAGAAATTACAATAATTTCCTAAATAATTTGTGTTTTATTCAAAATCAACATCGGCCCTCAACCACCCTTTAGTGCCGGTTCACACACGTCAAGTTTGACTCGTCAAGTCTTGAGTTTTTAGGAGAGAAGGGAAAAGAGAACGCGATATCTTATCCCCTCTCTCTTAAAAAACTTAAGACTTGACGAGTCAAACTTGACGTGTGTGAACCGGCACTTATATGCTGTCACATTTCAATTTGTTTTAAATTTAAAATTGTGTGTTTTGAAATGTAATAATTTAAAAGCATCTTAAATTTCATAATTCTAAGTGAAAATTATAGAATTATTGAAAGATTTCCCAGAACCACCAGACGATATACCATTTCGACATATGGTTAGTTATCAGCAGTTGCTTACGTAGCAAGTTAACGTCGCCTGTTGTGAATTCGCCTTGTTTGGTGCCAATTTTTTCTCTGAAATATAAATGAATGTAAATAATTCGACCATGCTTTGAAAATTGAAATTTTAAAGATTTGCACAAAAAATTAAAAGCGATGAATTAAACTTATTCTCGTAATAAAGTATTATTGTTTGATGCATCTTTAAAACAAAAAATTTAAACAATTATGATAAAAATTTGATATGCTCGCCTTTAAAGTTAGAAAACATTTTTAATGAGTGAACAAAAATACGACTTTTAAAAAACTTCCAGGTAGCTTTACACCCATTTCGGCTTTACACGGTTTTGATAATCACGAACAAAAAAAATTGTGTCCGTTTTTACACGATTTTAAGAAAAGCAGTTTTATTGAAATTTTAAGGAAAACTATTCAAATAACTTCCATCACCCTCTAGTCTAGCCAACACTATGTTCGAATTAATATTTGTGTTTCGCTCTCCCATTCCGGTTTCGCACCACAAACATGATTGAAACAACATGTTTTGTCACACAAAGTTCTGAAAGCGTATTTGTTATTTTTTGCGTTGCGGTTGCGTTTTACAGAATTAGGGCCTTAATTTTTGTATTATGGTTTACAACTTTGCTTTATTGCGGTGAACAAAAACATCAAAAATATTTACAAACAATCTGTGTTGAGTTGTGAACCGGTAAACGGGCCATATTTCATTTTAATGACATTCAAACAGCGTTCCTTCACGGTGCGGTTGTCTAGGGGGTTTGTTAATGTTAGGAACTGTGAGTCCCCTGGTTCGAATCTTGGTTTTTCAAAAATAATTTTTTTTTAATTTTTTTATGTTCTAAGAACGATTTTAAAAAAAATATTAACCAGTTTTTGCTTTTTTAATTTAATTTATATTTAGTTGCTCCGTATTCTGCTCGAACAATGGTGGAGGGTTTTTAAGATAGGACTCTTACTTGTTTTGTTTTTGGAATTAATTTTTTTAAAACTGTTTCATCTAAAAAACTTATTTTTGAATTTCAAGACGATTTGATATCAAGTTTGCCTAATCTACCAGACAATGTAGCTGATGGCAAAGATCTTGTTAACAGTTAGTGGACGTCCACAAAAATGACAAAGAAAATCCTGTTCAATTGATATGAGCAGGGAAACCATAAATATGCAATTGCATGATTTCCTTGTGCGAGGGAAACCATAAATATGCAATTGCATGTTTTCCTTGTGCGACCAATGAAGGCAGAAACAATATATTTATCCGATTTAGAGTTTTTTTTATGAATTTTGGCATCGACTTGTTAGTGCATATTTTACCCTTTGCATCATTTTTTTCATAATTTAGTTAAAAGAACATTTTTGCAGCATTTTTTAAGTTTCTAGTGCATATTTTGCCTTTTTAAGGCATATTTTGATTTATGTTGAATTTTTTAGATGCCTACAAGAGCTTTCGCAACAAATAAAAAAAATTAATTTGCGGAATTTTGCCATTTTTTTCCAATATTTATTTGTTTATCCAACATGTTGCTGCAATTTCGCCATCTGCATTTAATTTTTACTGGAAAATTGTAAGAAAAAGCATATTTATTTATATGTATATGAATAAGCAAAGGTTAAGGAAAAATCAATACTATACGTTTTTGGCGATGTGTGTAGTATATAAAAATCTGGACAAATCTTTTAGTAGATATGTATACTGATCGTCCATCCACCAAACACAAAAACCTCATATGTATGTTAATATCAAGATAATATTCGGCCCAAATAACTCTGATATAAATTTTAACCTCTTTACATAACTTTGTTTTTTTGAGCCGATTACTGCCCATTGTTTCCAAATATATTGGGATTTGGGCTTTCCCGATTTTAATTTTAGGATTGTTTTTATTAAATGGAACTGTCATTAAATTGTTGAATATTTTGTTTTCAAATAAGCAATTTTTGATTTTTTTGGGGCATATTTCCAACAATTTTCAAGGCATATTTTTAAGTTTTCACTGCATATTTTATGGGCATAAAACGCGTTTCTTAGAGCATATTTCTGGTTTACCTTGATATGAGCATTCATCACATCCTTTATCTCCACAATATCGAGCTTCAAGTAAAAATAAAAGTTATCGAAAGAGAAGCAGGTATTGTCATAAAAATGGAACGAGGAAAGAAACAAAGTTCACTACGCATACAATTAAAAAACAGAACACGTACGCTTCAAGTTCACTACACGTTCACTAAAAATACAGAACAGTACGTTAAAAACACTACACGTAAAACCAGATCGGTAAGTTAACTTAGTATTTGTGTTCGGCAGTTCACAATCGTTGTGTACCATACATTGTTTGTGTAAAAATTCACAAACTCAACAAAAAATTTAAAATTGTGTATGCTTGTATAAAACGAGTATGTGTACTGTTTATGGCAAAATAAGTTATGGTACAAAAACTTGCTGTGTTTTCCTGTTTTTTTTTCGAACTCTGGTTGAGATAGCTTTTTTCGGTAATCGAAATGCAGAATAATGGCGAATACAAAATGTTAATTACCCAATACGACAAAAAATATATTCAAATTTATGTTGTAATTCCTCTTGTAGATGATGTAACCCAAACATATTCCCAATAAATGGGGAATAACGAATAAGCAAATATTGTCCAACATTAAGTTAAAATTGACCAATTCATACAAAAGAGATGTTCTGAATGAAAAAAAAAATAAAAGTAAAATTATCTTAAACATTTTGATTTTTATTTGACTCACGTATAACCATATTCATAAATAGGCCCCAGAGCCCATAATGTGGCTGCTCCTATAGAAATACAAAATATGGTTGTGCCCATTATAAAAGAAAAACGCAATTGTATTTCCATAAGCAGCATTAGTAAACAGGATGTGACGTATAACTGTATTTGCAAAGATATAAACCAAGTCCAAGGCATGCACTGAAATTGAGAAATTGGAAACAAATCTTAATTAGTTTTTTGAATTCCTCGTTTTATGATTAACTTAACTCACCCTCTCTGTTGGTGGTAAAAAGGTATCCACATAAAAAATGTTACTGAACATATTTTGTGGACAATTCCGATAGTCTTTAGAAGGTATTTCCAATGTTACATTATAATGCAAATATTTGTCCAACAGTTGTGCGGCATATAACATAAATGTATACGAAGGGGTTAAACTGCAAGAAAATATATTTTTTCCTAAAAAAACCTTAAATAAATTATATTATCGGCCCTTTTTCCAATATATAATTATATTAATTTAACAAGAAAATTTAATAACTTTCGGTAAGTTTAAAGCCTAGTTTACACTATCGTGCAAGTCTTATGTTGTTGCGACTGTTTCATCAACTTTCGGTTACAAAACAAAAACTTAAAATAGAAAGTGTGGCAATACCATCTCCGTTTGTTTACGAAAAATTGTATAATGAAAAGCAAAAAACCGATTTTGTAAATATCAAGGTCTATCCAATAGGTCTGCTTAAGAAGCCAGATGTTTATTTGGTTTTTTCCTCAACGATATCAAAAGTTGTTTACATTTTCCTTATACGTGTATATTTTTGTTTACTTTTTTTGGTATTTTGCCACACATACATGCACACAAAACACATTTTTCCTTTTGTTTTGCCTATGTAGTAGTAAGATTTTTGTATTGTTGTAGAAGTAAGCAGACCTATTGGATAGGCCTTGGTAAATATTTTTTATAAATACTAAAAACAGAAAAAACTAGTTGTTTCACCGTTAAGCTTTAATTATTACACTTAACAGCGTTTAAAAAACTGCAGTCAAAGTAGAAAAACTGCAAGTTCTGCAACTTCTATATTTGTCTTTGGACAAAAAACAACTGTTGCTTTCATTTCTGATTCATTTCATATAAACATTCGCAGTCAAACCTTCTCAGAAAGCGAATAGTTGTAGACAAATTTTCATTTTTTGTTCAAGTGTTTTTGGTTTCGACTGTAGTTTTTTGAACCCTGGTATTTATAATATGAATACATACATACATATGTTAATAATCATTGAATCAATGGTCATATTTGTTACAGTGGAAGTGTGTTTTTTTTTTGAACAAACCATGTCCGAAATACCATGTAATGGCAAAAATATTGGTGTTAATTTACCACGCTTTTTTACATAGTTTCACAGTGGTAAGGATATACTTCTGATGTAAACAGTCGAAGTAAAACCAACCCAGATATCGAAAAGTTGTACACAAATTTTCGTTCTTTATTCGACTATTTTCGACTGCAGCTTTTTAATCCCTGATTTAAATTTAAAAAAAATAATCGTAAATTGTGGAAAGCAAATTTTGCTAACTTACGGTTAATGTTTAATTTAACATTTAATCGTTGATTGTGAAAAGAGCCTTAAACAAAATTTTTTTGTTCAACTAACGTTGACGATAGCGTTAATATACAACTTAGAAATATAAAGCATAACTTTTGGCTGAAGACTAATTTCAATATGTTTATAAACATTAAAAATAAACATGTTGATAGCGGCGGCTTGATATGTATACAGTAGAGTATCCAAATATTGACTTTTGGTCGAGAATTTACAGTAGAGGCTCAGAAATTCGAATCAGTAATTTCATTACATTTGGCGCTCTAAAATTATAATCCAAAATTCGAATCTCCTACCGGTTTTTTCTTTTTTTTGGTAAACACTCAAATTTTGACAGTTTAGTTTAACCAAATACAAAGTAAAAAGGGGAATCCCATTTTAATAGATGATTTACAGATCTTGTTGTTGTTGTTAGGGTTTAAAAGTAAGTTTTTTTTGGTGTTCGTTTATGTATACGTTTAGTATTTATTTAAATAAGAAATTGAACTAAAAATGCCAAACAAACGTTTGACAGTGGCCTTTACAAGACAAATAAAAATTATTGAAAAATATGGGTTTCTTTTTTTTAGTTATAAGTATGCGGGTATACTATTAATATTAAACATACTTAAGTCAAATGAACTGAATTGTTACTTTTTGTTATATTTCGTTAAGTTTTTTATACTTTTTATGTTTAATAAACTAAATTGAAAAAAAACATGGATTTTTATATCTTCATGGTCAAATTTACCTAAATTTTTGTATAAAAACAACGTCCAGAAATTCGAATCGCTCTAAAAACAAAGAGTTTCGAATTTCCGAGCATGTATGTACTGTATATAAAATAAAGAAAATAATGGCGTTACATACAACCAGTGATGTTATAAACTTTTTTAATAAGTCCCTGCGCAGCCCGAAAAAATCCCTAGTTTTCCCTACGCGCTCAAAAATTGTATCCAAAAAATGTCCTACAACTTTAATGGTGTTTTCTTTTCTAAAAAATAATATTGCATTATAATTGTGTAATACATATATTTATCAGGTTACACACACCCTTACAAAGTGATACATTTTCCTAAATTACAATGGCGCGTATTCAGAATCATAACTAAAGTCGCAACTAATAAAACAGAAACTAAAAAATAGTTCATAGATAGTTATAGATCTTATTCATAATTCATAACTAGCTTGGCAACAGCTTTCAGCTGATTGAAGAAATGCAACCATGCATTTGGCATGTAGGGAAAACAAAATGTCGATAATATTTTGAACGATAAATACTGTAGTTTATTTAAAAGCTTATTAAGCTATTAAAAAAACAATTATTGTTCTTAAAAAATGCATACAAATTTTAAAAAAGTAATTTTTTGGTTATAGTTTTGATATAAATCAATTAAAATGGGTGCCTGTAAAAATATAATTTTTCAATAAAATTTGGTAACTAAAAACACATCTCTAGTTTAGTTTATTTTTTTATGGATGTTTTTGGACGCAATATAAATGGATGCAAGTGGCAAATGTAATAATGCAAGTTTATTATTTACAAAATTGTAAGAGTATTTAGAGTTTTCTGTATTTTAGAGTGACAAAAATTGGCCGCCAAAATTGTTTTGCTATCCAATGAAATTATAAGATAATATCAATCAGCTGTTCTTTGTATGTATTAGTTAGTTAACAGTTACCCAGCGGGAAAAAGAAGGAGTACGAAGGCCTTCTAGAAGGCCTCTTTACCCCTTCTTTTGGATGTACAAGGCCTTCTTGCTCCATTCCATACTCATATCTTTTTTACACGCATTGTCATTGCGGAGAAGGCCTTCCGCTTTCCTTTCTTTCGCCAGAGCTTCTTAAAGGCATTCAAATATATGGCTCTTAGAAGTCTTTCCGGAGAAGGACTGTTAAAAGGCTTTAGAATAAAGGTTATCTTAAAGGGTTTTTAAGAAAGGTATGTTAAAAGGCCTTTTAATTGATGGCTCTTAAAAGGCCTTTCGGACCATCCTTGTAAAAAGTGCATCGGTTCTAATGGAAATTGGCTGACCATTTTCATTCGCATCGCATCGAAAAAAACATCGATGTTTTTTTACAGTGTCCATCCCTACACAGAACCTTCTTCTTCAATGAACAAAACACAACTAAAAAGATTTACATTATTGTTTTCACTTGATATTTTAATATGTATGTAACTTTATTTTTATAACGGGATCTGAATTCTTTCGCCTTGGCGAAAAAACAGAACAAAAAATTTTACTCTTTCTCTTTTTAACATCAACTAAACAGATTTACGTTATTGTTTTCATTTGGAAGTTATTTTATTATGTATGTTACTTTGTTTTTGTAAAGGAATCTGAACTCTTTTGCTTTTGCTTGTGCAAAAAAACAAAACAAAAAATGTTACTGCTTCTTTTATCGCTTCTCATAGAAGCGAGTGTGGAAGGTGTATCTTATCTTTTATACCAAAGAGCCGAGGCCTTCTATGAGGCATTCTTTAGCAGTTACATAAGAATAGTAATTAAATCAAAAAAATTTTTAATGAGGCCTTCAAAAAGGCCTGAAGTAAGAAGGTCTTCTAAGTTTTACCGCTGGGTAGTTACAGCTCTACCCATAATTAAGTGTAAACTTTTTCTGCTGAAAGTAACCAACTGTGAATAACTTAAATAGGTACTTAAAATAGTTAACACTTATGGCGTTTTCTTTTCTACAAAAAAATGTGCCTTTTAAAAAAAAAATGCAATTTGGTGTCTGGTTCTTAAAAATTTTACTCCCGAAAAGCATGAGTTTCTTAGAATAAAATAAGCCACACTTTTCGGGAGCAAAATTTTTAAGAAAAATACACCAAATTGAATTTTTTTTAAAAAAAGGCACATTTTTTGTAGAAAAGAAAACACCATTAGTGATAATTTATGAATATGCGCCAATGGAACAAACTAATAGCCACGTTTTACACTTATCCCTAATGTGTATTTTGCGTGTTAACTGTTGAATGCAAAGTTTGTACTAATAAGTGACATTCACCACAGTTGTAGCGATTTTCAACACGAAATTTTCTAAGAATTCCAATAAGCGTTAACAGCACTGATTTTCAATTAAATTGTTAAGAACAATTGTGATTCTTAGTTGAACTGTTAATTTTAATTTTTGATATTTTTTTTTAGTTAGGCTTGAGTTCATCAAAATTAATTTTCATTAAATTATTTTTACTGAAGGAAGGAATTTTTACAGCTTGGAATTTTATTAAAATTGATTGATAATTTTCTTGGCTGAGCTGGGACTCGAACCTGGGTTGAATTTACATGTTTCAAGAATCACCACATTCTTTCATCAGAATTCTTTGAGTTCTAACCTCTGCACCACTGCGGTGCCTGCCAGCCAACAGCCTTATGGCATTAGAAATTGTGAATTTTTTAGAATAAATCAAGCTTCTCTTTTTTAGAGCACAACATTTTTAAGAAATGAACATCAAATTGCATTTTTTTTTTGATAAAAACTGAAAACAAAACAAACCAACTGTCTAAGTTATTAGAGATTTGCTTTAAAAAACGATAAACAATCGACATCGTTACACTGCTGTTATAGAATACAAGTTTTGTATCGAATTGATGACGACGTCGATGAAAATTGATGTTGATATCTAATTGATGACGATGACGACGTCGTCAAATGGAATAAGGGTGAATAATTTTATTGCAAGTTTTAAGAGCCGATTTAGTATAGCAATGTATTTGCTCATTCAGGCCCCCTACGTTACAATTTTTCGTAAGTGTTCAATAAATTTTGTAAATAACGCGTTATAACTTCAAAAATGTTTATGAAAATAAACAACCAACAACGCAGTTTGAAAGGTCAATTAATTCTTAATTATTAAGAAAAAAATATTTTTGAATTTGCTCCTTCTTTTTCATGTTCATAAAAATTTTAAAAGTTATAAAGCATTATTGATAAATTTTATGGAAAAATTACGAAAAATTGTAATGTAGGGTGCCTAAATTACGAAGTTCATTAAAAAAAAACTTATAGTTTTTGCACACACAAATAAAGCTTGAACTAATGTACATATTAAAAATCTAACCTCAATATTTTTTGAAGTACGAGTTTCAAAACATGTTTTAACTGTTCAAACACATTTAATTTATCCTTTGGCAGGGTTCTGAAAAATTCATACGATAAATTTGCACCGCTGAAAAAAAGAAAAGAAATTATTTTTAACGACTCTTTGTCATAAGTAAAACAGTTAAAGCCATGTCAGATAAAACTTTTGCTTCGCGTAGCGTTAGAGATTCGCTTTGACATCCAAGATGAAATATTCATACTTATACGAAACATGTCACATAAAGAACTTTTAACGCAGAGCGAAGCGAAAAGTTAGGCAACTCTCATCTTTTTTCGCGCTTTGACAGTCTGCTAGTATATTTTTTTTTATTGATTTATTTTTAACAAACAATTCGTGTGTGTTGTCAAAGTGTTTATTGTGACATACACCTTTTCCGTCACGCTTTCCTGCCAAACTTAGAATCGTCACGCAACGCGAAGAAGTTTTATCGGGCATGGCCTTTAGTAATTTGTTTTTATAACACACTTAATCAGAAAATAAACATCCATTATATAAGCCGATCGTTTAAGTACAGCATCGCGTTGCTTGACTTTATTATTAGCCAGATCCAGATCCATATTGTTGGCCATGAAGCTGTATTCGGAAGCTAGATGGAACCATATAAAAAAGAAAGAAAATAAAAACATCATGCCGCCTAAAGGCGTGGAAGAACTTTGCAATAAATTGTAAATGACATTTGGAAGAGACACTGCCTCCAATAGTTCCTCAAAGCAATACGAATTTTGACGGGAGATAATTTTTGGCAAATGTTCTAAATGAAATGGTTAAGCGAAGGTTAATTCAACAATTTAAATCTTTTTTCTTTTCGTACTTTGTAGTTTTACCTTTTTCATTTGTTTTAAACCGATTCAATGTAAATTGTTTCATATCGATACTATCCAAAGTATCTTTCCATTCCGAAATATTTATAAAGGGTTTGAGTTTAGGCGAATCACTTTTATTTATGTGACTTTCCCCTTGATGTTGATTACTTAAGGTGGAACGATTTAGCTCTTTAACATAATGTTTCGCTATGCAGACTGTCAAATGAATTAAAATTGAACCGCAGATAATTGTTCTAAAATGTTTACAATTTGTTAACTAAATTAGTTTCTATGTATCTAAGCCACTTACATCATTATATAAAATTTGAAATCCTCATAAATATTATAATTATCAGCTACAATTCGATGTCTTAAATAGGTGACATTTCTCACGAAAATTGTTGTTTGAAAAAGATAAACTTCTAAAATGCTCTCCATGTCCGTATTGGTGCACGATTTCGGAAAGCAAATCATTTGTTGGATTTTTTCAAACTTTAATTAATCAAATAAAAAAAATATTTATTTTTTATAAATACACCTTAGAGATATTTAAATATTATTTATTAAAGAAGTTTACGATCTTGATCAAATTGTACTACCAGGGTTACCGTTGAGAGTTTTGAAAAAGTCGCACAAAAAGTAATTTTTAAAACAAAAAGTTTCACCGAAGGTAAAAGGGTATACATACATATATAACTTTGTCATTCCGTTTGTAATTTCTACAATATTGATCTTACACCCTATAAAGTGTATATATTGTGGATCCTTGTGAGAAGGAAAGTTCAAATCCGGTTGTCCGTCCGTCTGTCTGTTGAAATGGGTTTTCCGAAGCCGCCAGATATGATGGGAGCTTGGTTGGTATACATTTCTGTCAGGTATTCTTATTATAATTTTGCTATTGAAATTTAGCCAGATCAGTCCAAAAATAGCTGAGATATGAGCAAAAAACAACGACTACCTCTAATTTTTTTTCAAAAATCCCTTGTTGTCGTTGTATTTTTATTACTTTTTTCTGTATATCTGGAGATCGGCAAGAGCCAAAGTTTCCAAATTAGGTACACGCATTTAGGTTATCTCAACAGAGGATCCCACAAAAGGTGGGCGGGTTTGGAGAAGTGGGCGTGGTACCTTAAAAATATGCATTTTTGGACTGTCATATGACCTACCCTTATATGTATATGAAAAGATCGGAAATCTTTAGTAGAAAATAATTTCTGAAAAACTCGGAAAGATCGCTTCAGATACGAAAAAGTTATGACCAAAATAAAATTGTTTTTTTTTAAATACCCACTTTCTGGAACCAAAGATATTCCCGAGTCCAAGTTGTATAGCCCAACTAACTGGCAAATTTCTTCTTAAATACTTCGGTATATAAATCTGTCAAA
The DNA here is from genome assembly GCA_949318255.1 of Pollenia labialis. Lineage (NCBI taxonomy): Eukaryota > Metazoa > Arthropoda > Insecta > Diptera > Polleniidae > Pollenia > Pollenia labialis. Next base: position 22,721,877 of record OX439142.1, on the reverse strand, counting down.
TCGGATAAAAAATGGCTGAGTTATAGTTATTTTTCATTAATTCTTATATTGAAACAAAAAAAAAATTGGCATCACACGCACTGTTGTGCGGTAAATAAAGTAAATTAAGGTACAATGGTTAAGTTAAAGCAATTTTTAAGCTTCCTCCTGTATGCCAAAAATGGTTAGAATTTGTAATTTTAAAAATTTAATTGTATGATTTGTCATTGGATATTCTTTAGTGAATGTAAAAAAAAGAAAGATTAGAAAAAATTAAAAATCAATGAAATTATTGTTCAAAAATATACACGTATGTATATATTTTAAAGAAAAGTTAAAATAATAAAGCAAAATATTTAGTATTGGAGTGATAGTTTGATGATAACGTTAGTTTTTTTGCAGTTTTTAAATTTTATGAAGTAAAATATTTTACAAAATTCTGCCACCACGTCTTTCGAAAGCTTCACAAATTCCCAGGCAATCGATCTGTTGTTTTGCATTTTGATGACCAGTATATCGGTTTGTGCCTTAATAACGAAAATAACCCTTAATATTCGATTTATATGAGGAGCTACTTACATACATGTTCTGTTCCCTAGCAAAAATAAAGTGAGAAAATTTAAGGGAAATGTGAACAAATTACGAGGGAAAAAACTTTTCACGATAAGGGGAATTATTTCCCGTGAAAAGTTTTTACGTTATTATTCTCATTTGAATTACCTTTTATTCATGTAAGTTTTTCATGATCGCAAATATGTGAAAAGGGGAATAATTGCGAGGGAAAAATAGGGGTGAGTACTAAAAATAGCTCGAGTTTAAAGCAAATGAGATTTTATTTAATATTTTTCTGAATATGGATAAATGAAATAAAAAAATTTTTGTTATGCATTTATGCAAATATATTTTTTCTATTTTTTTCTTTTTAAATGATAAATATATTCAGCTCACTTGCTGAAATAAATATAATAAATCTTAACCATATCACTTTCTTCATCATAAACATAATTTCTTGCTAATAATTTATATTTTCGAACCAATCTTTTCAATAAATTGTCTTTAATTTGTAAAATTTTTATATTTGACGTTTTGTTGACGATTTTGTTCAATTTTCGTGACGATTTTGACGAATTTTGCTTAAACTTTTGACGATTTTTGAGAAAAAAAGTCTAACAACCCTGATAGCGTGATGATCGTTGCCTTAGAGATATTTAAATATTATTTATTAAAGAAGTTAACGATCTTGATCAAATTGTACTACCAGGGTTACCGTTGAGAGTTTTGAAAAAGTCGCACAAAAAGTAATTTTTAAAACAAAAAGTTTCACCGAAGGTAAAAGGGTATACATATAACTTTGTCATTCCGTTTGTAATTTCTACAATATTGATCTTACACCCTATAAAGTGTATATATTCTGGATCCTTGTGAGAAGGAAAGTTCAAATCCGGTTGTCCGTCCGGATGTCTGTTGAAATGGGTTTTCCGAAGCCGCCAGATATGATGGGAGCTTGGTTGGTATACATTTCTGTCAGGTATTCTTATTATAATTTTGCTATTGAAATTTAGCCAGATCAGTCCAAAAATAGCTGAGATATGAGCAAAAAACAACGACTACCTCTAATTTTTTTTCAAAAATCCCTTGTTGTCGTTGTATTTTTATTACTTTTTTCTGTATATCTGGAGAACGGCAAGAGCCAAAGTTTCCAAATTAGGTACACGCATTTAGGTTATCTAAACAGAGGATCCCACAAAAGGTGGGCGGGTTTGGAGAAGTGGGCGTGGTACCTTAAAAATATGCATTTTTGGACTGTCATATGACCTACGGTTATCCCTTATATGTATATGAAAAGATCGGAAATCTTTAGTAGAAAATAATTTCTGAAAAACTCGGAAAGATCGCTTCAGATACGAAAAAGTTATGACCAAAATAAAATTGTTTTTTTTAAATACCCACTTTCTGGAACCAAAGATATTCCCGAGTCCAAGTTGTATAGCCCAACTAACTGGCGAATTTCTTCTTAAATACTTCGGTATATAAATCTGTCAAATCGGATAAAAAATGGCTGAGTTATAGTTATTTTTCATTAATTCTTATATTGAAAAAAAAAATTGGCATTACACGCACTGTTGTGCGGTAAATAAAGTAAATTAAGGTACAATGGTTAAGTTAAAGCAATTTTTAAGCTTCCTCCTGTATGCCAAAAATGGTTAGAATTTGTAATTTTAAAAATTTAATTGTATGATTTATCATTGGATTTTCTTTCTAACAACTAAAATTCGTTAATAAAAGCATGTGTCATTTATAACATTTTAAAATAAAGATATGAGATCAATAGCGTTAAAATAGTTGGTCTTAAAACGCTTAAAATAATAATGCCGATCATCCTTGGTTGGCATGGAAATTCAATGAACACGATACAATACAGTGCAGTAGTTGAAATTGTCTGGATACAAAAAATTCACCTAATCAATCGAATTAGGTTACATATCCCGGCGAATGTTTAAAACTAAATTTATATTTTTAAGGGAAAATATGTGAAATTATGCTGTGTAAAAAAAAAAATTTTCACTTACAAAAAAGGGGCAAAAAGTTGCAAAATTAGAAGATTTTGAAAAAGATGCACAAAAATTGTCAGAGCGCCAAAAATTTTGCAATTTGCAAGTAAAGTCGCACAACGGTAGCGCTGTGTACAACAAGTCGCAATCAAGGGGAACTAACTACAGGTGGTGTCGAAACGGCATCTTATTTTGAAAGTTCGAGCTTACTTGTTTTGATTTGTTAGTGTTTTGATAAGAATGTTTGACATTTCGAGCTTTAAGCACTAACAATGCAATGCAAAAAACCCTATGTTGCTTCTGTTGTTTTTGGATTGTTGTAGTTCCGACACCACCTGTAGTACAATTCGCCTTGGACGCAATGTGTAAGGGCTGCATTATACGGCAGTTAAGGCTAAGTTAGCCGGGAGTAACAGTAACCTTACCGTAAAAAAGTAATGCTAATCTACTTCTTACAGATTGATACGTAATATCTTTCAGCTAACTATAATCGTTCTAATTGCTTTACATTCAACAAAATGAATCAGCTGATATGCAACGTTACTGTTACTCCCGGCTAACTGAGCCTTTACCCTGCGACCCCACGGTCGAGTTTTTCACAAGTACTGTCTTTCACAAGTACTGTTTATTAAAATTTACATAAATTGAAAGCTGTGACGTAGGCTGCACTCAATTTGTAAGCAATTTAATTTCAAGATGTCATCAAGAAAACAATTTATAAAGACAAACTTGTAATCAGCTGTTAAATAGAACGTAAAATTGCCAAACAAATGGAAAGGTGACCAAAGTTTATCTTGGGATTGAAAATTAATTATCAAGGTTTCGTTTAAATGTGCTAACTTTCCATTTCATTCTATTGATAAACTGAAATTTATTGTTGATGGGATAAGCTATTCCTATGCGCATTTCACTGGTTTCTTAGGCCAGATCGTCACTTCATCCAAAGATTTTAGAAAAATCAAAGATATTTAACCAAATAAAACTGTTAAGCGAATAAGAAAATTCGAGAAATGTAATGTCGAGTTACTCGATATCGAATGATATTATTTCAAATTCAATAAATTTCATTCTATATCGAGATTCATGATACCAAAATAAATAATTTCGATCAATTTTGCTCGATATCGTATGCGGTGATTAGACCCCAGTTCTAAATGTAACAATATCAAAGCTTTAACAACAACAATAAACAGTGAGTTTATCTCTTCTTACAGTCCCGACTACATTGAAATTGAAAGCAATCTCGTGGTCAATTTAAAAAGTGTGAGTGTGTTAGTAAAAAAGTGAGAGTGTATTACAAATTGAATGGAATTGAAAGGCAAAAATTCTACATTTTGTAAAAGATGGCAGCAGAATCAATTAAACGAAAGAGGTGCTTATATGGGAGCTTTACCCAAATAGGGACGCCAATTTTCCAAAATTTACTAACACGGTTTCTGTTTGCATAAAATTCGTAGGTACGGAATTAAAGTTATTCATTAGTACATGACGTCTTGGTTAAAATTATGGATCTATTTCCACTAAGAGGGCTTAGCTTTATGACTATAAAGCTTAATGTAAAAAATGTTATCATTTATTTATTTTTCTTAACTTTAAACAAGTTTCCACTTTATTATACCCCTCTCCTAAGGTAAAGGTTATTCCTTTTGTAATTTCTACAATATTGATCTTAGACCCTTTAAAGTATATTTTTATTATGGAAATAAAAGTTTAATTCACGATGTCCGTGTGTCCATCTGTCTGTTTAATTGGGGTTTCCAAAAAAAACCCCCAGATAGGAAGCTCCGTAAAAAATAAAGATCGGTGGGTAAATGACTGAGATATTAACAAAATACCAAGACATACAAGTATCCTACCTTTCCTTTCTTTAACTTTTGTTCTTTTCCAACCGTGATGAACGGTATTAAAGATTCGGATATAGGACTTTAACTTTTTAAGTATTTAAAATTTGATAAATCGCCCATTTCTTTAAGCTAGTAAGCCTACAAATGTGCTTTAAGGTATAAAGGGGTTTGTAAAAGAAGAATTTGAGTGTCCAAAATGTTGTTATCTATTAGACTTTTTAGGTATTTACAAAACGCCTAATAAGTCTATTCAGGGCTGTGGAGTCGGAGTTGAGGTTTTTGTGCCGGAGTCGGAGTCGTAGTACCCACAAAAACTCGCTACTCCGACTCCAAAGTTTTTCGGCATAAAAAATTTAAGAAAAAATTTCCAAAATAAAAATTATCTTCTTAAAACACATTTAAAATTTAAATAAATGGTTTATGAATACTGCTCTTATGTGCTGTTTCCAAATGACAGGCGATGGACTGAGTGCTTTTCATATAAATTTTACTAAATAATCAATCGCCTGGCATTTGGAAACAGCACATTAATGTTGGCGTACGGTAATTTCTTCTTAAAAACTCTAATTTTTAGAAGGCCGTACGGTAATGAAAAAATAAAAGTTAACATCACTGAGTCTCATATACATTCAGCATCAAGATTATAGTAGGAGTCGGAGTCGTGAGTCGGAGTAGCACTTAAAAATTTCAGCGTTTGGAGTCGGAGACGGAGTTAGAACTTTTTTCGGACGACTCCACAGACCTGGGTCTATTATTTAACTAAGCCACAGTACAAATGTCCTCCGAAATACGGATGTTTTTCAATAAATTGACTTTCAGGAGTTCCTTTGAAACATATGGACGTTTTTACTTCTCGGAAATCAGTTGAAGAATTTATTAAGATATAAAAAATATTGAGAAAAAAAACAAATTAAAACTTCAGCAAATCCGAATATTCTAAATAAGTTATGCTTTGGAAATAACTATAAATCGATATGAATTACTTACCCGAAAATAATTGTCATGGGCAATTTCCATTAGAAAATGAGCCGATATTAAATGCACGTCAAATGGCAAAACGAACAATTGTGTTTCCGCATGCTTTTGATGATGATCGTTAAATTGTTTTGACAGCGAACGACAAATATTGGGATTGTGAAGGCGTACAGAGGTACCCGAGAATGCAGCACCGCCATAATAACTCGTGGCATCATACACTGGGACGGGAAATTGCAATTACATACATTATAATAACGGTTATTTATGAAATAAAACACAACATACACTTAACAGCCCAGTAGTCGCCATTTCGTAAACCACCCACGTACGCATACATGTCCCTAAAACATTTTTCCGTTATATTCCATTCCTTATCACTGAATTCGAAGAATCGTATCAGCGCGTAGGGACTAAAAGTTTCGAATGCGTAATTAACACTGGTTATAATGCCGGCATTGCCATTAACAAATTGTTTGTTGGCCGATAACAAAAATACACTTGCGCATAAGAGAAAATTCAATAAAATTGATTTGTTCATTATGAACGTAAAAAACAGACTACTAAATAAAAGTTATATTGTTTTCTTTAGAAAATGGTAAATTCAAAATAAATGATAAATTTTTGTGTTGAAAGTTTGTCTTGTAAATAAATAAATAAAAAAAAAAATAATAATTGAACTAGAAAATGCAAAGCATAACACATGAATTGCATGCAAAATATTTGGAATGATCGCAGTTTGTCTAGTGATTGATAATTTTAATTTTATATTATTATTATTATAATTATAATTAACTCCAAGCTTTTATCTTAATCTCTTAGAGAAATAAGAATGTTTGCAAATTAACTTATAAAATTTACGATATTCCAATTTTACAAAATTTTTAGTGCATAAAATCTTTTATTATATATTTGGCCATCTGTGATATGCTCTAATGTTATCATCTAAAGCGCTTTTACAAACAACACGTATCACTATTAAACATTGATTTTCGTATTATGGAAAATTTCTTTGGTCATCTGCATATACTATTTATCATTTTAATGTCTTTATTAAGTTTATTATTTTATTTCTCTTCTTTGGATCTGAATTTTCAAGGTTTCATATTGTATTTTATGTATGACCTTTTGAAAAGTTAAGAAAAGCGAAATTTTTTCCAATTTCAGCAGTATAGATCAAAGGTGTTAAATTTTCATTACCATACAGCCCTCTAAAATGGCCAATTATGCGAAGAAATTACCGTACGCAAAGGTTTTTAATTATGGCATTAACAGCAATATTAATTAACAATTAATGAATGCCTGTTTTTATAAAAAAATTTATATTTAACTAGCATTTAACCCGATACTTTGTAATTGGGCTTTTTCTTTCTTGAACATATTTAAAGGGTACCGCAAATAACTTTTTTTTTTGAAAATGCTATAAAAAAAACTACTAAATATTTTCTCAAGTTTCTTTTTTTATTTGAAAGTACAATCCTTCCGGGTAATAATGGAAAATAATTTCATTCAAATGGCTGCCTCAGCTGGCCATGCACATTATCGATTTTGTGCAGCTGTATTTTACCAATGGCTTCACGAATATTGTCCTTTAAATTCAATTGTCTCTGGCTTGTCGGCGTAACACTTATCTTTGACGGCACCCCACAAATAATAGTCCAACGGTGGCAAATCGCAGCTCCGATGTGGCCAAACGACATCAGCTCTGCGGCTGATAATGCGATCTTCAAAAACAGGGCGCAAGACATCGAGTGTAGCTTCGGCTGCGTGGCACGTAGCGCCCTCCTGTTGAAACCAAATGTTGCCAATATTCTCCTCTTCAATTTTTGTGAACAAAAATTCGTTCAACATGGCCCGATAACGATCGCCATTGACTGTAACGGCCACTCCTTGCTCATTATGGCTCAATTATGCCTCTGGACCAAAATCCGCACCAAACGATGACTCGTTTTGGGTGCATCGGCTTTTCAATGTATGCGTGTGAGTTTTCTGCGCCCCAAATGCGACCATTTTGCTTGTTTACATACCCGCTAAAATCAAAATGAGCTTCATCTGAAAATATGTTTTTTTTTTGGGCAAAATCGGCATCTTCTGTAAGTCGATCACAGGCCCACATTCCAGCGTTGTTCAAGCGTATACACAACCATATTCGTTCAGCGGAAGGATAAAACTTAAGGCGTAACTATAATATGCTTAGGCTGGCTTAAGCTACTGTCAAAAATTAACGAAAAGCCTCTAAAATGCCTAAGCAAATTATTGTGGGCTTTTGGGTGACTATATTGTACTTTTTGAACTTAAATAACTTTAACGCTTAGTTGCAAACATTTGTACTTTTGCAAAAATTATTTTCTTCTTATTTTTCCTTGAAATATCAATTCTTTGACAACATTTTTTTAGTGTCTACAATTAATAAATATACTTCCATGAGCATGTTTATTTTTATTAATTTTAAAACAATTAAATACAAAAATAAAAGAGTACTAAAATATGCAATTGTGTGTGTGTTTTTTTTAAAATATTTTTCAATATGTAACCAAGAAACAGCTGATTCCTTAAGCAAAGTACGATAAGTTTCGCTCTTTGCTTAAGCAAATGACACTTGACGAAACTTAACGAAAAGTTGCTTAAGCACATTATAGTTGTGTACATTTGATTATATGTATTTGCACATTTGCGTATGTAAGCTTAAGCACATTATAGTAAGCCCTTTATTAACTGTCAAATCAGACATGAGCTAAGTGTTACCATTCACGAAATAAGCACTAGTTGAAAAAAAACGTTAGATGTATATGTACCTATCTAGGTTTTAGCAAAACAGTTCCAACATTTTTCATCTCACAAAACTGTGCACATGTATTTAGTGTTTCTAAGTTCAATATTATAATAATTCAAAAAGTCCCACTCTTAGAACACAAAAGCAAATGAAAGAAAGTTAATTTCTGGTATTATCCTTTTTGATACTTTTTTCTCCCCATTTATGTGCCAAAAATTTCAATTTAGTTCGTGGGAATGGGGAAATGTTTTGGTTTAAAAGATAGATGGCGCGACAAAAATGTTCCAGAATATATACAGGTTTTACGCGTTTACTTTCCAAAAGGACCAAATTTCAAAAAAGTACCAGACACCTGTCCACTTATTTTTTTAATGCACAATAATAGGCAAGTTTTAAATTTTTGGATCTCTTTTAGATTTGCATTTTTGAAGTATGCGGGATCGATTCGGTAAGAGGCCAGACTCGGTCCAAAAGTCAGCTTTTTAGCTTCAGGAGTTTAGGACGTGCGATGATGAATCAGTCAGTAACTTTATGGAGAAAACTATTTTGAAAAAAGTTACAAACAACGTTAGGAAAGATTTTCACGCCTTAAACGTTCGAATTTCGAAAAAGGTACCAAATCTGTATTTGTATTTTTTAGATAAGCTACGAATGTGATATAATTGTTATCTACCCGTGTACATCCCAAAAAGGCCGTACCTCAAAAAAGTGGCAGACCGCTGTCCGCTTTTTTATTTAATTAAATTAAATATTTTCTCTTTTAGCTTATGAGATATGGGGTTAGCGAATTTACCTGTTTATACCGAATATTTGTCTAATGAACAACAATAAGTGTTAATGTTTTGTATCTCTTTTAGCTTAGGATGTATGAGGTATGTGCGATGAAAGATAAATAGATGGAGAAAAAACCCTTTGAAAAAATAACAAACGTAGGTACAATGTTTACCCCTTAAACGTTCGAATTTCGAAAAAGTACCATGTATGCATTTGTATTTTGTTGAAAAGTTACAAATATTATATAATTTGTATTCCTATGCGTATTGGTTTAAAAGCTAGATGGTGGGCAAAAAAGTTCATAATACAGATTTTGGCCGTTTACTACCTTAAAGGGACGAATTTCAAAAAAGTACCGGCCACACGTTTTCTTTTTTTATTAAATGAACATCAACCCTGCAAATATAATTGGACCACCTGATCCAATTTCATGAAATGGACTTCTCCATGGACTGGTCCGATGTAATGCAACCATGGACCATGTCATTGTTAAAAAGGGTTTGTAGTGAGACGACATGTCTTCGTTTTTAACGACATGTTTTCATTTTTAAACGAAGTTAAAACTAATCCTCTTGTGTACACAATGGAGAAGTTTTAAAACTACTCCTTTGTAGTCCAAAGATGGGTTATATGGTCCTGCCCTAGGACATCGTAATGTTAAATAGACCATGTTTTTTCCATACGTGTGGGTTACTTTTGGACTAGTCCTAGTCCCTTGTGGCCTACACTAGTCCTATTATTTGCAGGGTTGCATTTGTTGGTTTTATGCTCTTTTGCTCTTTGTTTTTTGTGTATGTATCAGGGATGATAAATGACATTTTCTAAATTGTACTTAATTAAGTAAAGAATTGTACTTTTTTGACCCAAATTGTACTAAAAATATTTTTTACTAGTTTTATTATTGAAATAACAGAAAATGTACGAAGATATGTACATTAAAATTCAATTGTACTATACACTAATATATACATACGTATTTGCAATACACCTTTGGCAATTAACAAAAAAAATATTAAAGCGTATAGAACACGGAATGTAAAAAGCCACAGTAGCAAGTTCGTGTTGTGTGATTACGACAAAATTACGTCGGAACCACATGCGCATGTAGCTTTTTACATTCCGTGTACTTTAGGCTTAAGTTAATACGTAATAAGTAATTTAGACGATGCTTTTTTATCTGTCATTTTTAAATACTCAACAGCGTATTTTTTATATTCCTCTAACTCCCACTGGAGCTTAGGGCCCCAAAATAGAACAGGGTGTAAATACGTTTTAACCCAGTAATAAGCCCAAAACATATTGTATAAGCGCCCTTATGCGGACCCTATACGTTGCAACTGGTCGAACAATTGAGTTTACTTCGCACACTGTTGCTTTCAAAACGGCAGAATCAAAATTAAAAACGAAAGAAAAAATCGCCACGTACCAATTTGAAAGCTCAAATCAAATTGATATTTTATTCAACCGATGACCAACCACACCTCTAACGTAACAAATTGTTGTACAACTTGAAGACTCACTAGAATGTAGGTAGTAAATCTTTTGTCTGAATTAAATTCGATGCAATATTCAATACTATTTGCAATGCAAATAGTACTGAAAAAAGTACACTTGTACTGACTTTATCATCCCTGGTATGCATACACATCGTTCGCTCTTTTCGCATTTTAATTTTGCATTTGCCCATACATGCTAAACACAATGTTTGCGGTGCGGTGCGATTTCTCGTTGCGGGAGAGAAAAATATACATAATACAACGGAAGACGGCGACGGCAAAAGTTGTTCTTGTTTGTTTACATTTTTATTCATTCATTTCTGCATACATTTTTTTATCATGTTTTTTGTTTACAATTATGTTATGAACATCGCCAATTATTCAAAAACTATGGCAACATCAGAAAGAGAAAGAGTATTAAAATTGAGAGAACAACAAAGTCCGCAATGAAAACAAAATACAGTATAACCCGGTTAATTACCCCACGCTTAAATGCCTTTCACGCTTATTTACCTTGAGTTTTAAATCCCCGTTTTTTTTCTTCCTTTTTTCAAACAAAAATCCACGTTTAATTGCCTTACGCTTAATTACCCAATTCGGTTAATTGCCTTAAAAATTAAACTCCCAATACAAAATTACACCTTAATTTCATTCGTTTAATTGCATCAGTACTATTTGGCAACAACACAGTAAGAAATGCAACCAAGTTTACATGTTAATAATTTGAAAATATACACTAAACATTAAAAAAAAAAATAGCCAAAAAATATTCCACAAATTAATATTTGCATTAAATTAAACTTTCTTCAGGGCTCACCAGAATAAAGTTATGTTATAAGGTAATTTTCATATAAGAGTTATTTGTATTGAATATTATCTAGATACACCAAGTATATGAGATATTTTGTCTTAAAGGGATTAAAGGAAAGGTCGCTAAATTTTAAATTATATTAACATTTGAAAAGATGAAATAGCTTGAAAATTTTATTCCGACTCCGATAGCTTGAATATTTACCGACTCAACCATATTTAATTTGCAGTAAGATATTTTGGGCCAAATTTAATTTCAATACGAACATAACAAAATGGTTTATGGAAATAAAGAAAGAAGTTTGCATGGGGACTATGTGATATTATAGAGCGTTTCGTAGGTTTCGTTATGATGACAATTAAATGTATTTACCAAATTTTATCAAATTATCTAAAAACTTTTATTTCCCCACAAGGTTTACATGGACATACAACCAGCCAGATGGACGGACGGACACGAAAAGATCACTTTAAAAAGTGATTCTGATTCGATCGGTTTACTTAACGATGCGTCTATATTTCTATGTATCAGAAAAATTTTATATAATTGGTTTTTTCCTAATTTTTGCATACATACATATAGGTATATAAAAATTTACAGTTTGGAATAACATTTATCTTCTTAGCGAAAACTTGCCTTGGCTTAAAATTGTGGAGTGAAAATTAAATGTAGATGGCGAAATTAAAGCAACAGAAAATTCATCTGGGTACCAGAATTTAAAGAAATTTATTTTATTTGCTGAACATGTATTAAAATATGCTTAAAAAACGTGAAATATGTGTGCAAAAAAGTGTGCCGTGTTGACCACACTGGCTAGTTAATTACAACCCTGGCTAGAAAAAATAGCGAAAGGTTGCCGGATGGTTGAAGTTACACTAACCTACTAGCAGAACCACAGGTTACTACTATTTTTATCAACGGGTGATGGCCGTCGTAGTGATAGTAAAATGGCACGACATCCGCCCTTTTCTAATTGGAATGTCGTAGGAAGAAGTTCGGCGGAAATTTTGCTCTGTAGGAATCTGGAGATTTCTATTAATTAACAGTAGAATTACAGCAGGAAAATAGACTGGGTAAGTTATGGAATTTGTAAAGCAGTGACTATGAAGTGAATGTAGATGAGTTTTAAAATGCGATATGTATTACTTTTATGTATAGTGATTGGACGCAGTGACAGGTTGGAAGAAGAACTAGGCGCAGGAGTTGAAAAGACTGAGGCACGACAAAGGTTAGGCCAGAAATCCTTGCCATAGCGTTTTAATAGGGGCACCACCACGTCTTAAGGACGGTAACACCACGTTCTCCTACGACAAGGCGTGTGCGCTCAACAACGATAGCAGAAACTTCGCCGTAGCAACCTGCAATTCCAGGCAAAGTTCCCAATCCAACATTGAGACATGACATCTGCAAGACCAGAACACCGCCAGCAAAAGTTCCACCGCTACCAGATATCCCCACTACTGTAAATTATATACTTCAAATTAGCCACATCCACAATATTAGGAAAAAGTCATCAACACCTATAAGAAGAAAAGTACATACTTACATCTACAATATTATAGAACCTATCTACCTACAGTCAGCAATATCAACAAAATTAAATAGTTATATACCTAGAAGTCATCAATATCAACAACAGCAACAAAAATGTTTAGAAATTTAAATACAGACATATCCAAAAGTATCACCCAGACCATGTTTAATTAATTGTTACAAATTATTCGATAGCCTGCATATTCAACAATTACATATTCAAAATTGCAGTGCAATAAAAACGCTACAACAATTCAGTTTTCCTAAGGTGTTGGCAACACCAGTGAGGTCGAAAAAAATATAAACAAATAAATAAAAACATAAGTGAAAGTTTAACACGACGGGAAAGCAAAATAAATAAAACTGTTTAACAACAAACTGTGAAAACGAGTAAAGTTCCTAGTACCAAGGTGTAAGGACAAACAAAGTGTTGAAGAGTGCAAACGGCAGTCATATTTATTGAATTTGGATATACCACCAAGGATCGGATACTCGATGACAATATCAATTAAATTTGCAACAGCCAATCTACAACATCATTCATACTTTAAACAGGTATAACATTAGCTAAGCCTACACAAATAGCAACAACATTTTTTTAAAAATTTGTAAAAACAGCCTGGTGAACAAAAGGAAAATTACAACCAATGTGACTTCCCAACCTTCAATCAAGAACGAGCTAAGTTGTATGTTAGAAACGATCACGAAATTACGACGATATACACAAAACTACATACATATATATGCCTAAATAATCAACTGCTATTTAACCAGGACTTCATCCACGCATTTCGAGCAATAGCCAAGCGTACAACGCCCATTTCGTAGTAACAACCAAGACACTATTTGAGGAAGAAAACACCACAACAACCGATCTGCAAACATTACAACTAAACAACAGCAGCAAGTGCAAGCCATCGGGTTGACTTGAGCAGCAAAACTTGAGGCAGACAACAACAAACCATCTCATCATCTGGAGCTAGTAAACAACCACCATTTCACAAGAAAGCCACCGTTCAATATCCAGTCCTCCATCTTCAAACAAGTAGCACAGATAAGTACCGGTAGTTAATTAGAAAATAATAGTTTATTATCATGTGTCATTGAATAATTAATTTTGCGTATAAACTTTGTTCACGTTGTACGACAAGAAAATAAGGCTGCGTTCACACCTAGCAATTATTTTATGTCGTCACGTTACCATGGGGTGTAAATAAAACAAATAGCGAAAGATGGTATGCAATTGTGTTTGATCGCAGATAGGGTAAGACGTTAGAAGTCGTTTAAAGTATTTTCGGGTCGTGTGCGTTTGAATTTTTCATTTGATTTTGATTGTTAACACCAACTAATCACATTTTGGTCTTCAGTGTTTTCTGAATTTTTAGTTTTCTTTTGACCATTTCTTTTGCCTAATCAAAACAAGAAATGGCCATTAATATTTGACCACGTATGTTTTGGGCATACAATTTAAAACATTTCGGCAGTTTAACTCCGCTCAATTTGGAGCATAATTAAATATTTTTCGCAAGTTTTAAATTTTATTAAGTTTTCTTTTGACCGTAGCTTTTGCCTTCTTAAAACAAGAAACGGCCACCCTACATTTGACCACGTGTGTTTTGGGCACACAATTTAAAACATTTCGGCAGTTTAACTCCGCTCAATTTGGAGCATAATTAAATATTGTTCAAGAAAATTTTATTTTTAGTTTTAAGTTGTATAAATTTGTTTTGACTTTTCGAAACAAACTGAAAAGGTTACCGTGAATTAAAAAAAAAAAATTTAGAAATAAAAACATAGAAAAAATACAAAAGGTCCAGTGAAGTGAAAGAATAATTTGAATTGTGAAAATAAATTTTGTAGTTCTCATATAAGGAAAGGGGAATACAAAACTCAATGCAAATAATAAAAAGAAACACAAATGTGAAAATTTTAAATAAATTTAGTCAAAGTCATGATTTTTTTTGAAATAATTTTAATCTTTCTGTAACTCAAAATTTACAGTGAAACAAATTACTTATTTTTGATTTAAAACAATTTGCATTCCTCGTTCTGAGAAACATACCAAATTTAAAGTGAAGAAAATCGCAAGTCAAATTATTTTATGGTTTTGTAATTTTTTCCTTTTTATTTCGGAAAATAATAATAAAATTTAATATAAAACCACAATTCGATTTATTTAATAGTTTCGTAATTTCTTTCTTTCGGAAAAGAAAGATACCAAATTTTAAATAAAATATTTTGTGTCGGTAAATACGGTAAAAATATTTCAATATAAGTCACTTGAAAACCAAGATAAGCGAAAATACCAAATTAATTATTTACAATTTTAGCATTAAGATAAAAATTATATGATTTTACGATAGAGTGTACAAAGTTCGAACTTAGGGACCTAGTATTATTAGCCAATGGCTTAAGTCGATTTTTAAGCAAATTTTGTAATGAATGAAGATAATAAAATTGAATTGAAATCTGTATTCAAAATGAGTTCTGAGTAAGAAAGAGGCTGACAAGGTAGGTATCAAGTGGTGATGTCGATTAAGGGGCAGTCGTAAACTGTCTTTATACTGCCATGGTTTAGGGGAGGGTTGGGAGTAACAATACCTATACTTCCAGAAAAAGAATCGCAAACATTTCATTTGTTACTGACACAATTAGTAATGTTTATCTCTTTTCGCTGCAACGTACCAACGCCCAAGCCCGACGAGCCTTAGCCGTGCACAAGCTACAAGTTGTCAGTGACGTGGGGAAAAGAGGTTAACGTGTGAAGAGTTTGGTGAGTCGTCACAGCCACCTTTTATTTTTATGTGCACTTGTAATTCACGGGAATTGACAATTCTACTTTGGTGGGAATGCTTTGATTCAATGGTAAACAGTACAGAAATGGCGCCCAACGTGTGGGGCACGGCCTTATTTATCTTGGTAAAGCTAAATAAGATTATCCACAATAGGTATAAATTCAGGGTTATAGATGAAGATTAGCTTTGACGTTAAGTTGAGGAGTCCACATGATTGACATTGGTGATCATGTGTAGCCATCGGAATTACCGTTGAAGCGGGGATACTCATTTGACTATCGTAAGTCTTATTGGTCCGTCTGAGGGATATTTAAATTGCGACGATTGGTTAAGGGTGTTTCGTCATTGAGTGTTGTAAGTCCGAACTTTTGGATTTGAAATTTAGGAAGTTTGTTAGCTACATGCTTGATGAATAGGGAACCTATGGGGTTCGTTAATATAACCTTTGATTTAGACCTAGGCTCAATCTTGCGATTCTTTTTATATTTACATCACCTTCTTGATACCTTCTTAGGCTATAATTTATGAAATTTTATTTGCATTTAATTTTGAACTGAAGAGAGTTCATAACTGGAAACGAATACTTTTAAGCAATAACTTATACAATCGTAGTTGAATTTAATATTGAACTGAACAGAGTTCATAGTGGAAAATATCATTCATTACAATTATTATAAGTCGATAATAATAAGAAAAAAACGGCTTATAAAGAACACAAAGTTAACTTAAATAAGATTTTTGAAGTGAACTGAAAATAAATGAATTTTCAAGTTTTATTCATTCTAAGATAATAAAATTACAAAAATAAATAAGTTTTTAACCTCTTCGCTATTAAATAAAAATAAAGTAATAATTTTTAAAAAGAAATTTTGGTGATAATTTTTAAATAACATAAAGTAAGAATAACTTCTTGAATAAGGAAGTGAAATTAAAAATTGTAACTAAGATAAAGCAAGGACATATCATTTGACTGATATTAAAATACTTGAAAAAAAAATTAACTTTTAAAATTTTTAAGGATATTCTAATTTTAAGTGTCTTAAAAAAAAAAAAAAATAAAAAAAAAAAAAAATATAAGAGATTTTAGATTTACTGAAAGCGAAAATTTAAGAGTTTGGGATTAATAAATCATATGGACCCATAACTCTTATAAAGCTTTATTGAGTACTTTAACTTTTAAATTTGTAGTGAATAATAAATAATCGGATTTTAAGTGACTTATAAAAAAACGTTGGATTTACTGAAAGAAGATTACAATACGAGTTTTGAATTAACTCTTATAGCAAAGATTTTCAAATAATAGCGGAAATAAATAATTTAGCATTTTATCGAACAATTATCTGATTTTAATTGGCCTTAAGTAAATTAAACAACTTTGAATAATATTGATCTTGAACAAGTACGGCGAAGGCGTACATAGAATTATATAAAAATAAATTTTTGTTTCAGCATTTTTAAATTTTATTTCAGATTGGGTTATTGAAAAGCTAGTGACTTTAAGATTAACGAGTCATTTTAATTTTTGGGAATTTTGAAATTGTTTTAGTCTGTCCGTTTAAGCCCTCGGTAAATTATAATCACTTTCGGGGAAGATCAGAACAATTTTTTGGATTTAGTTTAGTAACTTTTTAGATAGTTGAGGCGAATTAAGAGACAATGGTCGGTACAAGGTCCAATAGTAGAAGTGAGGTTTCGGTAACTACCACAGCGGTAACCGCGGCTACAACAAGCACATCGTCGACAAGTCAGACGGGAGCGATTCCTAGGCAGGTAGATTTGAACGCCACCGTAATAGAAGCACCGATACGATGTTAATGCGACAACAATGGACGTACCTAGACAAGAAGATTTAGATGCAAGCGGAGGAAGTTTTTCAGCAAACAGTCTTATAGTAACTCCACCTTACAGCAGTATGAGCGCGCAAGGAGTTATCGACGCTTTTCGCCAAAACAACGTTCCTTTAAGACCACCGAATAGTAATATTAACCGGCGTGGAAATACTAAGTATACAGGAAACGTGACACAAGCAGACTTGAGGAATTTTGAAGATCGTTTATTAGATTTGGTGCCAAAGATTATTCAACAAAGCTTACAGGCACAGGCACAACAATCCGGATCAAGTCATATACCACCAAGGGAGAATGAACGTTTTCCAGACTTAAGTCAACCACCTCCATCATTTTCAGATGCACCGTATAGGCAGTTACAAGTACAACAATGGCCTAATACAACATTTAATCCACAACCAAATTACCACAACAATTTTGCTACGACACCAGAAGTCCCAGTAAATGCGATACCACCTTCGCAAAGGAATCAACCATCACAAGGTACAAATATAAGGATTGACAAATGGGGAATACTGTTTGACGGCAATCGAAATACCACTAGTGTAGAAGATTTTGTATTTCGGGTAGAAACTTTAAGAGCAGATTATAGATGCGATTGGCAAGATTTATTAAAGTCATTTCATCATTTATTAAGAGGCCCAGCTTTAGATTGGTTTTGGGATTATAGAAGATTCAACAACGTAAACCGTTGGGAAGATTTCAAGACAGCATTAGTGACACAATTTCACCGTTTCGATAGAAAACAACACAATCAGGAAACTTTTGAAGATTTTTACAATTCAGTTATTCGTCTTCGTAACCAACTTCGTAGCCCTATAAGTGAACAAGATATTGTTAGTATAATGAAGAGCAATCTTAAGGCTCCTATGGCACAGCTATTATTTTCAGTGCAAGTCAACGGATTGGCACAATTCGCTAAAGAAGGACGCCGAGCAGAAAATCTATTGAACAATGATCGTCCTGTTAATAACAGATACCCGCCTAGGGCCATTCACGAGTTAGAATATGATAACGTAAAAAATGAAGAACATCCAGAAATAGATGCATTAAATACCAGCTCAAGAAAACTGATTTGCTGGAATTGCAAGACTGAAGGACATACTTTTATGGAATGTGAGGAGGAGAAACGAAATCTATTCTGTTACAAGTGTGGTATGGAAAATACAGTAACACCTAAATGTACAGTTTGTCAGGGAAACCAAAAAGCGAACTTGTCTCGTATTGGGATGGAGGCTCGTTCAAAGACAACGTATCCCAAACAATATTAATTGACGATAAACCATATATACATTTAAAGCGAGAACGACCAGAAAGCTTACAACCAATCAATGACAACAGCAATTTAGATCAAATCGTTCCACGTAAACCACTGCATGGAAGAATTAAAGAATATCAGGAAGCAAAAGACAGAATTTTTAACCCCTCAAAGAAAATTTTAAAAACTCGAGAAAGATATAAGAACAGGAAAAAGTTAAGATTTGAAATAGCGTCAGCTAGTATTTATGAAGGTCCAGATACACGTATATACACCATTATAGACATAAATGGTCAAAGCATACAAGGCTTATTAGACAGTGGAGCATCGGTGACAGTACTGGGAATGAATTGTTTAGAGTTTGCGGAAAAAGCAAAGTTGATCATCTATCCATTTAAGTCTGAGATCAAAACTGCAGATGGCAGATTAAATCCAATCATAGGACGTGTCAGAGTGGATATTACATTTAATAAAGTCGTAAAGCCTATTGATTTCTTTCTAGTACCAACGCTAAAATTACCACTGTATTTAGGACTTGATTTTATAAAAGCTTTTAATTTGATTCGTTTTGAAATAGACAGTTTAGAAAAAGAATTAGGAGAATGCGGAGGCAACACTTTTCCTCTAATGCACAGTTTAGACCCGTATCAGGAGAAGGCTTTACAAGCGGTTATATCTCTTTACCATTGTTTTACTCGTAAAGGCTTAGGCAAAACGCCATTAGAAACTCATGTTATTGAGACTGGAGCAGCAGTGCCCTTAAAAGAAAGACACTACCCAATATCACCCGCAGTTCAAAAATTGATGTTCACGGAGTTGGACAGAATGTTATCTTTGGGAGTTATTGAAACAAGTGAAAGTCCCTGGAACAATAGAGTAACTATGGTGCTTAAAGGAGAGAAAGTGAGGATTTGTTTGGATGCCAGGGGGCTCAATAACGTAACTGTAAAAGATGCCTACCCACTTCCGAATATTGAAGGACTTTTAAGTCGTTTAGGTGACACACATTTTATCTCCAGTATAGACTTGAAAGATGCGTTTTGGCAGATACCCCTTGCAGACCAGAGCCGAGAGAAAACAGCTTTCACGGTACCTGGACGGCCATTGTACCATTTTACGGTCATGCCTTTTGGGTTGTGCAACGCTGTCCAAAGGTTGTGCCGTTTAATGGACAAGGTCATTCCAGCGAGACTACGGGAGAAAGTGTTCGTCTATTTGGATGATCTGTTGGTGGTATCACCTAATTTTGAGGAACATGTTGAAGTTTTAGCTGAAGTCGCCGGATGTTTAGATAGGGCAGGACTCACGATTAATGTGAGCAAGTCAAAGTTTTGCTGTCATGAATTGAAATACCTTGGATATATTGTAGGAGGGGGAATTTTGAAACCAGACCCAGAGAAGATACAAGCGATTGTTAACTTACAATATCCTACAACGACTAAGCAAGTTAGAAGTTTTCTTGGAACCACTGGATGGTACCGTATATTCATTTCCGACTACGCCACTACCACCGCACCTATTAGTGACACATTAAAGAAGGGTAAGAAATTTGTATTCACTGAGGAGGCCAAGAGTGCTTTTGATCAACTAAAAAAATGTTTAACTGCTAGTCCGGTATTGACACACCCAGATTTCAACAAACAATTTTTCATTCAGTGCGACGCATCAGACATAGGTATGGGAGCTGTTTTATTTCAAGAAAACGAGGAAAAGGAGGAACATCCCATAGCATTCTTTTCGAAGAAATTCACTTCAGCTCAGAAAAATTATTCAGTAACTGAGCGCAAATGTCTTGCAGTGGTAGCCGCGATTAAACGTTTTCGTCCTTACGTAGAGCTAATGTCTTTTACGGTAATTACCGATCATTCGTCACTCAAATGGTTAATGACACAACGAGACCTAAGTGGACGTCTTGCTAGATGGAGTTTACAGCTACAATCGTTTTCATTTGACATACAACACCGAAAAGGAGCACAAAATGTAGTACCTGATACATTGTCCAGATACTCATTAGATGAATTTGAAATAGATAACAACACTTTAATAGATTTGACATCGCCAGAGTTCAGTAACGCTGATTATAAAGAACTTATAGCTACTGTAACCGAAAATCAGAAAAGTTTGCCAGATATTAAGGTTGTAGATAATTTCGTTTACAAACGCACTATTCCATATGATGGCAATATAGATAGAGAGGACCATGCGTGGAAGTTATGGATTCCATCCGGTCTGACACAAAAGATAATTGCACATGCACATGAACCTCCAAAACACGCTCATGGTGGAATAGGTAAGACGATACACAGAATAAGGGAATATTTCTATTGGCCACACCTGAATGTACAAGTAAGAGCATATGTGAATCGATGCGATATATGTAAACAGTGCAAACCGTCAAACACAGTTTTAAAACCACCTATGGGACAAGAACCAAACGCAAGTAGACCTTTTCAGAGGATATATATCGATTTTTTAGGACCATATGTGCGCTCAAAGCGAGGCAATAGCTACATTTTCATTGTTCTTGACTTTTTTTCGAAATATGTTTTGTTGAAAGCCATGTCTAAGGCGAATTCTAAAAATGTTATTAGCTTTTTAACACAAGAAGTGTTTTATAAATTCGGATGTCCAGAGATATTGATATCAGATAACGGACAACAATTTGTCAGCAAAGATTTTGGAGAATTTTTAGGTAGTTTTGGCATTAAACATATGCGAACCGCCAACTACGCGCCACAAGCTAACGCCGCGGAAAGAGTAAATCAGTCCATATTGTCAGCCATTCGGTCATATTTAGATACCAATCAGGCAGACTGGGATTTACATCTGTGCGAGATAGAATGTGCTTTGAGATCCGCAGTACACTCAGCCATTGGTGTAACACCATACTTTGTTTTATTTGGAACTAACATGATTACTCACGCGTCAGCCTACCAGATAGCACGAAAATTAGATTTGTTGGAAGATTCTGAAAATCGGATTGAGACACGAAACGAATTTCTAGAACTGATTAGAAGTAACGTGAAACGCAATTTGCACGAAAGCTATGAAACCAATACTGATCGTTACAACGTACGATGTCGAGAAACCAAATTCAGATCGGGACAAGAAGTTTTTAGGCGTAATTTTCAACTCTCGGATTTTTCAAAACAGATAGCAACAAAGTTGTGTAAGAAATTTGTCAAGTGCAGGATTATTAAACCGGTGGGAAACAATCTTTACGAAATCGAAAACATGCAAGGCAAATTCCAAGGAGTTTATCATGCCAAAGATTTAAAGGCGTAAGAATACCACTACCAAAGTAACCTTTATCATATTAGCAAATTGAGTTTGCTAATATGATAAAAACTTCTTCACCACGTAAGAGGATGTGTGCCGTGTTGACCACACTGGCTAGTTAATTACAACCCTGGCTAGAAAAAATAGCGAAAGGTTGCCGGATGGTTGAAGTTACAGTTATTACTTTTATGTATAGTGATTGGACGCAGTGACAGGTTGGAAGAAGAACTAGGCGCAGGAGTTGAAAAGACTGAGGCACGACAAAGGTTAGGCCAGAAATCCTTGCCATAGCGTTTTAATAGGGGCACCACCACGTCTTAAGGACGGTAACACCACGTTCTCCTACGACAAGGCGTGTGCGCTCAACAACGATAGCAGAAACTTCGCCGTAGCAACCTGCAATTCCAGGCAAAGTTCCCAATCCAACATTGAGACATGACATCTGCAAGACCAGAACACCGCCAGCAAAAGTTCCACCGCTACCAGATATCCCCACTACTGTAAATTATATACTTCAAATTAGCCACATCCACAATATTAGGAAAAAGTCATCAACACCTATAAGAAGAAAAGTACATACTTACATCTACAATATTATAGAACCTATCTACCTACAGTCAGCAATATCAACAAAATTAAATAGTTATATACCTAGAAGTCATCAATATCAACAACAGCAACAAAAATGTTTAGAAATTTAAATACAGACATATCCAAAAGTATCACCCAGACCATGTTTAATTAATTGTTACAAATTATTCGATAGCCTGCATATTCAACAATTACATATTCAAAATTGCAGTGCAATAAAAACGCTAAAACAATTCAGTTTTCCTAAGGTGTTGGCAACACCAGTGAGGTCGAAAAAAAAATATAAACAAATAAATAAAAACATAAGTGAAAGTTTAACACGACGGGAAAGCAAAATAAATAAAACTGTTTAACAACAAACTGTGAAAACGAGTAAAGTTCCTAGTACCAAGGTGTAAGGACAAACAAAGTGTTGAAGAGTGCAAACGGCAGTCATATTTATTGAATTTGGATATACCACCAAGGATCGGATACTCGATGACAATATCAATTAAATTTGCAACAGCCAATCTACAACATCATTCATAATTTAAACAGGTATAACATTAGCTAAGCCTACACAAATAGCAACAACATTTTTTTAAAAATTTGTAAAAACAGCCTGGTGAACAAAAGGAAAATTACAACCAATGTGACTTCCCAACCTTCAATCAAGAACGAGCTAAGTTGTATGTTAGAAACGATCACGAAATTACGACGATATACACAAAACTACATACATATATATGCCTAAATAATCAACTGCTATTTAACCAGGACTTCATCCACGCATTTCGACCAATAGCCAAGCGTACAACGCCCATTTCGTAGTAACAACCAAGACACTATTTGAGGAAGAAAACACCACAACAACCGATCTGCAAACATTACAACTAAACAACAGCAGCAAGTGCAAGCCATCGGGTTGACTTGAGCAGCAAAACTTGAGGCAGACAACAACAAACCATCTCATCATCTGGAGCTAGTAAACAACCACCATTTCACAAGAAAGCCACCGTTCAATATCCAGTCCTCCATCTTCAAACAAGTAGCACAGATAAGTACCGGTAGTTAATTAGAAAATAATAGTTTATTATCATGTGTCATTGAATAATTAATTTTGCGTATAAACTTTGTTCACGTTGTACGACAAGAAAATAAGGCTGCGTTCACACCTAGCAATTATTTTATGTCGTCACGTTACCATGGGGTGTAAATAAAACAAATAGCGAAAGATGGTATGCAATTGTGTTTGATCGCAGATAGGGTAAGACGTTAGAAGTCGTTTAAAGTTTAACCGTAAAGTATTTTCGGGTCGTGTGCGTTTGAATTTTTCATTTGATTTTGATTGTTAACACCAACTAATCACATTTTGGTTTTCAGTGTTTTCTGAATTTTTAGTTTTCTTTTGACCATTTCTTTTGCCTAATCAAAACAAGAAATGGCCATTTATATTTGACCACGTATGTTTTGGGCATACAATTTAAAACATTTCGGCAGTTTAACTCCGCTCAATTTGGAGCATAATTAAATATTTTTCGCAAGTTTTAAATTTTATTAAGTTTTCTTTTGACCGTAGCTTTTGCCTTCTTAAAACAAGAAACGGCCACCCTACATTTGACCACGTGTGTTTTGGGCACACAATTTAAAACATTTCGGCAGTTTAACTCCGCTCAATTTGGAGCATAATTAAATATTGTTCAAGAAAATTTTATTTTTAGTTTTAAGTTGTATAAATTTGTTTTGACTTTTCGAAACAAACTGAAAAGGTTACCGTGAATTAAAAAAAAAAAATTTAGAAATAAAAACATAGAAAAAATACAAAAGGTCCAGTGAAGTGAAAGAATAATTTGAATTGTGAAAATAAATTTTGTAGTTCTCATATAAGGAAAGGGGAATACAAAACTCAATGCAAATAATAAAAAGAAACACAAATGTGAAAATTTTAAATAAATTTAGTCAAAGTCATGATTTTTTTTGAAATAATTTTAATCTTTCTGTAACTCAAAATTTACAGTGAAACAAATTACTTATTTTTGATTTAAAACAATTTGCATTCCTCGTTCTGAGAAACATACCAAATTTAAAGTGAAGAAAATCGCAAGTCAAATTATTTTATGGTTTTGTAATTTTTTCCTTTTTATTACGGAAAATAATAATAAAATTTAATATAAAACCACAATTCGATTTATTTAATAGTTTCGTAATTTCTTTCTTTCGGAAAAGAAAGATACCAAATTTTAAATAAAATATTTTGTGTCGGTAAATACGGTAAAAATATTTCAATATAAGTCACTTGAAAACCAAGATAAGCGAAAATACCAAATTAATTATTTACAATTTTAGCATTAAGATAAAAATTATATGATTTTACGATAGAGTGTACAAAGTTCGAACTTAGGGACCTAGTATTATTAGCCAATGGCTTAAGTCGATTTTTAAGCAAATTTTGTAATGAATGAAGATAATAAAATTGAATTGAAATCTGTATTCAAAATGAGTTCTGAGTAAGAAAGAGGCTGACAAGGTAGGTATCAAGTGGTGATGTCGATTAAGGGGCAGTCGTAAACTGTCTTTATACTGCCATGGTTTAGGGGAGGGTTGGGAGTAACAATACCTATACTTCCAGAAAAAGAATCGCAAACATTTCATTTGTTACTGACACAATTAGTAATGTTTATCAAAGTTTATCTCTTTTCGCTGCAACGTACCAACGCCCAAGCCCGACGAGCCTTAGCCGTGCACAAGCTACAAGTTGTCAGTGACGTGGGGAAAAGAGGTTAACGTGTGAAGAGTTTGGTGAGTCGTCACAGCCACCTTTTATTTTTATGTGCACTTGTAATTCACGGGAATTGACAATTCTACTTTGGTGGGAATGCTTTGATTCAATGGTAAACAGTACAAAAGCAGCAATAGTTTAATTGTGCAATTTATCCACAAACCGATACCAATATTCATAAAAAGCTCTAAAACGGACAAACATATTGTTTCCGCCTTTATTTGTCGCACAAGAAAAACCATGAAACTGCATATTTATGATTTCCATGATCATAAGTTTGAATGTATGAGTACGCTTTTGTTAGTAGGATATGACAAGACATCCCAAAAAGCATTACAGGTAAAATTTAAAACAGCAAATCCCATTGCTTTTAATTGCTTTCTCTTTAGATTTAGCTGATACATGTAAAAATTCCTTTGTCTACACTTTTTTCATACATCAAAGTTATGATATCTAGTAAAAAATACCTAGTAAATAATTACCTCACTGAGATTTTTAAACGTATTCGCTTAATTACCTCAATTAGGTAGTTAAACGTATTCTTATAATTACCCCAACGAGGTAGTTAAGCGTATTCGTTTAAATGCTTACCGCGCATAATTACCCAAAAAGTTTGGCATTTTTGTCGAGGTAATTATCCGTGGAATACGTAGATTTTAATTTTATGCCGTCTCGCACTGCAATTTTTTGCTTTAAAATCGTATGAAAAATCGCGCCGCAATAAATTATCGTTATATTGTGTTCAGACTCTTAGAACGTGTTCTATTTTTTAATACATATATCGCTCATTTGCTGCAAGACCGGCATAAATCAAAAAATACAATTTTAGTGTTAGCGATGCAGAATTGTTCGCTATGTTTTTCTTTATATTGTGTATACAATTCATCTTTATATCTTTTATACTTTCCCCATTTGAAGTGAATGTATCGTTATTTTTTCTAAGTGATTAGAGCAAATCAAAAACTTTAAACGCGTTTATCTCGAAATGGATTTTTTTTTGACTTATGCCGGTCTTGCAGCAAATGAGCGATATGTATTAAAATAGTAAATATCATATCGTCGAGCTTGTCCGACTTTACTTTATAACTTGTTTTTTGAGACGTGTTTTACTATTTTTTTGTATGGAATTATTTGAATGTGTATTTAAAAAGGACTAAAAATTATTTTAAATAATTAAAATTTGTAGGTGCCTGTTCCAGTTCCCGTTGAACAATTACCACATTTGCACCATTTCGAGCAAAGGTTTCTGCAGTTGCAGCTCCAATTCCTGAGCTAGCACCAGTAATGAGCACAACTTTACCAAAAAAATTTATATTGTCTACTAAATTATGTGGGACACTCAACTTGTAAATGAACCCTTTATAATGGTTACAATATGCTAGTTGAAAAAACAAACAAGCCGGGCATATGGCGTTTTAACATAATTCGGGCACGCTGAATCCAGTGCTGCTCGCCGCTTTTTTATTTTGGCATTGGTTGCACAACAAATATTCGCGTAACTCAAAAACGGTTTAGTTTATTGAAAGTACTAAAAAAACCGAAATTCCGCAATAAAATTCCTTCACTAGGTGTGCTATCAAGTCATATCGTCATAATGCCTTAAATAATATTTTAAAATTGTTTAAAATTAAAATTGCTGTGTTTCAAACAAAATAAAAATTGTAATGCTGTGTTCATTGATTCGTTATAACAGTACAGTAGAAATCTAAATTATAGGCGGTAGCCAACAACAGACATATCGTAGGCTTAACATGCAAACCTGCTAACTCCCTTTCAGCAGACAAACAACTTTTTATTTTTCCTATTTGCAGCTTGAGAGAAAATTAAAAATACAGTAAGTTTTACCAAAGAATATAAATCATATAGAATGCGCATCATGTAGAAGCAAAATTTCTTATGGCGGGGTTTATCATTACGCCCCGGTCCAGTGATGGGATATGAAAATTTTCAATTTGTGCCAAAGTTTAAACGAAAAAGGGCCAAATTTACTTAAAATGGGCCTAATCCATTTATTATAGAAATCAAGCTTTGAATTCAATTTTTAATCCATATGTATTAAATTTTATAATAAATATATGCTTTTTCGGTATATTGGGGTTTAATACTAAAAATCAGAAAAAGATCAGGCTTAAGTTTTGATTGTGCATTTATTTTCTATTTTAAAATTTTATTAAAAATTATGTTCATTTGATCAAATCAAATATAAATTAATTGACTTTTGATAAATTTTGGAGTATTTATGATATATACAATATTAGTATTATATACTTATATATATATAAAAGTCAAATAAAAGTAAACGATTATTTTCAAAATAAAAATATTTCAAAATATTATAATTAGCAGCCATATGTAAGGAACAACTTTTTCATTATTGCCGATTTTTTTTTAATTTAAGTTCTTTATTTAATTTAAAATTCATATTAACGTTTTGAAATAGTTCTATTTTGAAAAAAGTTAATTGACTAACTGTATTTATATGTATATACATACATATAAATGAATTTATATATAATTACATTTATATATACATATATACTTATATATAAATTATTTTTTTTGGTTGTGAAATTTTTTAAGGAACTAATATAAGTATTATCAGTCTTCATTAACACAGTAATATTAAAATTTCAATCTAATAAATATTCATCTGGTATTTCAAGGTTTGTAACATTCTTTTGTTTTAATATTTTGGAAACTTGGTTGTCGTAGCAACATAAGTTATTGGATTTTAAAAAATCTTTTGTGTGTATTAACGAAGACAAACTTTCCAATTGTAATCTATTTCGTACTTTGGTTTTTATTAAATTTTGCACGGAAAAAACTCTTTCCACACTTGCGGAAGAATGCGGAATAGACAGTATGCCTTGAGCTATGCGAAAAATGTTTGAAAACAGTGGTTCATTTAAAGTATTTCTCACATCTCCGACCTCTTTCCAAAACTTACTCATAGTATAATTTTCTAATATTTTTAATTCTTCGAATTCCGATATAGATCTATACTCACAGTTTATTTTTTCGATATTTGTTTCTTCACTTGGAAAAAGTTTTAAAATAAATGGTACAATATTGTTTGTGTCTCCGCTTAAAACGTGTTGTGGTGAAAACTTGGGAAACCAGTTTAAATAATAATCTTTAAAGTTATATTTTTTTCTTAAATATGACAAAAATGATATATAAAATGTCTTTATATTAAGTTTAAATTCTAGAATACTTTGAACAGAAATGCATTTTTTTGTTATAAACAGTTCAACTTCTGCACCACAATAAATTTCTTCGGTTGAAAGTTGGTGAGAGTTTAGATCTATATCAGCAACGTGTAAATCATCAATATATCTTTTGTTTAAAAAATTACGTGACAATTGCCGAAACAAAAAAGTAAGCCTTACTATAATAATATGAATTTTTGTATCTTCTGATTGCATTTCAATATTTATGTCATTTATTATTTTCAGCACATACGATAAAAACAAAAAGTACATTTTTTTATTGTCATCTTTCAGACTGCGCAAAATAAAATTAGTTTTTTCATTTTCTTTCGACTCGAAATCTGATAATGTGAAATAATATAATAATGGGTTCCACTGCTCAATAATTCTATCAATAACAACTTGACGAGATAACCACCGCGTTGGTGAATATTTGAGAATAGTGTGGGTTTCGGAATTAAAATATTTTTGAAATTGTGCAAAATCTTCCTTTCGAGACGAACTGTTACAAAAATATTTGTTTATACTTTTAAGTAATTTATCGATTTCATTTGGTAAACACTCAGAAGCATGTTGTGAAGCCAAATTTAAATTGTGGCATATGCAACCACTAACATATAACGACGGCTGAATTTCAGATAATAAAGCTTGTACACCATTATTTCTACCCATCATTACCGAACAATTGTCAGCACCAAAACCAACCAAATTTGTAAAAGGGATGTCGTTATCTTGAAATACTTTTGAAATTATATTAAAAATTGAATTTGAAGATCCGTCAGGAATTTTCGTTAGAGTTAAAAAGCGATCAATACATTTTTCGTTAAAAATTCGTACCAATATTGCAAGATTTTTTGTCGTTGTACAATCTGTACTTTCATCAATTATAATTGAATAGTATTGTTTTTTGCAAATTTCCACTACTTGCTTAAAATTTGATGGCCCAGTACTATTTTCGTTGCTTTTTTCCGGTGAATAAAGCATTTTTTTACAATATTTGAGTCGGTGATTCCATTCTTTAATAATTTTCCGAGGTGATCCAAAACAGAAAATGGTAAGTTATGTTCCGCCACAAAATTTGTTAACATTAACTCCAAGTTTTGGGCATCGTTTTTAACAGAATCCGTAACTCTAACTTGCGACAAAAAGTTATTTATTTTTGGGGATGATCGAGCTTCAAGCTCCAATTTTTTGTGGGTTTCGGTGGCCCCATGTCGTTGAATATGGTACTTGGTTCCAGCCACTTTTACATTACATATAAAACATACCTTTTCATTTTGTACCTTCTTCAACCAGGGATATGCCTTCAGCCAATCTTCATTAATTTTTTTTGCAATTTTTGGTTGAACTGAGCTACTTGTACTAAAAACAAAATGTTCAACATTGATTTTTGTTAATAAACTTAATAAATTAAAAAAAAATAAAAGCTTGCTTACCCCTTGTTTTCTGAAATGGAATTTGGTGTTCTATCCACTAAAACATCTTCGTTTGTTCTGTAAGAATCATTTTTAAGAATTATTTTACAATAAGAAGTTTCTGAAATAAAACATTTACTCACCTTTTTACATATTTGTCCATTGTGTTTCTTTTTAAGGAACTTTATTACCTTTGAATATTTTATTTTTCGAAGAAAATTTCAGCGTTTTTATTCCTTTTTCTTTGCAAAAGTGTAACGTTATATTTCATATACACATGTACATATACATACATATGTACATATGTATAAAAATGAAAATAAAAAACTTATAAGTCGGCAACAACAAATTAACGTTCATTTAAAAAACAAAATAAAACATTGTTGTTTTTTAAAGTAGTAGTATTTCACAGTGTTGTATTTTAACAAGAAGTAGTGTTAAAGGGGCGATTTTTTTAAAGAATTTTTTTGGGCAGAAACTAATCGACTAATGGCGATTTCTTTTCTGAGAAATATGTTGCATAAATATTACATGCTCTACACAAAAGAGATAGAGCATGTAACATTTATGCAACATATTTCTCAGAAAAGAAATCGCCATAAAATATATCTAAGTCTAAAAAGGGCCAAAAAAAGAGCGAAAGGGCCTTAGGGCAAGCAACATTCAATAGGGCCTAAAATGGCCCAATTGGGCCATAAATCCCATCAGTGCCCCGGTCTCATATAATTTCGCTCACAAATTTTGCAAAGGCAATTTGTTGTTGGCTTGTGTTCTCACTTAGAAAACTGAAGAGAGCAAAAATCAACGTGCATTAATAT
The DNA here is from genome assembly GCA_949318255.1 of Pollenia labialis. NCBI lineage: Eukaryota > Metazoa > Arthropoda > Insecta > Diptera > Polleniidae > Pollenia > Pollenia labialis. Next base: position 22,691,170 of record OX439142.1, on the reverse strand, counting down.
ATACACATGTTTGCTGTTCTTACCATCCAAAATGTGCAGTGTGTGTTTTTTTTTTTTTTTTTGCTAAAAACAGTTTTTGATATTTTTTTTTGGTCTTTAGCAAAAGGAAGTTCCAAGAAAAGAAAAATACAAGTTTTATCAAACGAATGATTTAATTTATTAAAATACCTACATATAATAACTTTGTTAATATTATTAGGGTGGTTGATATCCTCATTAAATTCTTTTTAAATATGTATTGATGTACATATGTATGTATTTGTATCGCTTTGGTTGATTGAAAATTTAATTGGAAATAATTTTATTTTTGTAAATATCTTTTTTTTACATTTGTGAATAGACATAAAGTTCGAAATAAATTAAATTTATTCCGAATATATGAGAACTAAATTTATTAAATTTCCAAGCAACGTGATTAAATAAAAACCAAACAAAATTCCTTAAGAAGGAAAAATAATATGTTTTGTTTTAATCTATTTTTAAATATCTTTAATAAGAATATTTATACTGCACATTCTCCATATAACTTGCGGCCACACTAGTAAGCATGCTTTGATTGCGAAGTAATTCCTGCATTATACCCTGCATATTAACCATAAAGTTATTAATGGTTTTTTACTAGGGTTTCAATTGAGTTTTCCATCAAACTTCTCTGGGGAGGGGGTTGAATGAGTGTTTTTCATTTATAGAACTTTTTTATGTGATAACAGGAGATTATCAGGGGTGTTCTAGAAATCGAAGACGCAAAACGCAAAAATTTTAAACGTCGGTTTTTTATAAAATTTCCCTGATAAAAAAATTTTTGACAAATATTTTTTAAATATTTCTTTATTAAACAGAATTTTATAACAAAAATTAGATTAATGCCCGTAATTTCTACAAGCAGATATCTAGCTGTGTATAGATATCTATGGTGTAACGAATTTTTGATAATTTAAACATGTTTGTCTTACCTACTAGTTGAACTGTAGTGTATTTTACACCAACGATTTTGACAGTAAATTAAAAATATTAATAAAAATACAAATGTTGTCATATTTTAAAAGAAAACTTAAAGGAAAAAACACGTAGGCAAAATTAAGGTTGAAATTACCAAACTATTTTTACCGGATAGGTAAAGATAACTGTTAGGTAAGAACACCAACAGATATCTGTTTGTTGAAATTACGGCCATTAAAGTGTATTAAAAACAACTTCCAAATTTTTGCGTTACCCCCCCCCCCCCCCCCCCCAGTATTTTTTTTTTTTTGACAATTTGAAGAAACATATAAAAAAATATTACTATTGGGAATTCTTGTATTATGGAGATAAACCAAACATATTTTTATAATTTAGGGGGGGGGGGGGGAATTTCCTTATTCCCCCCCTGAGAATCCGTGCCTGGTAATTAATAACAATTTTCTAAAATTGTTTACCTATATCCCTGCGCTGTACTCAGTTGAGTACATCCCTCCTACTCCAACTATTCCTATTTTTTAAAATTTTTTTATACCTTTATGCTTCTTTTGTGTGCAATGCAAAAAAAATAACTTTTGTGTTAATTAGCACTGCTAGTTTAATTTTGGCGGTTAATGGGTTAACATAAGCTGAGTAATAAGTGCCGGTTCACACATGTCAAGTTTGTCTCGTCAAGTCTTGAGTTTTTAGGAAAGAGGGGAAAAGAAATGGCACTAAGAAATATGGCCGTGGGATTCTGTCGACGTTATTGCCAAATTGCTGGGATAATCACAGCACTGAACGTGGACTTTTTGTAAACAAACAATTCAAGAACAAAAATCGTCATCTGGCATAGTGCTGCCACCTTTATTATTTCACCATGGACCGACTCACACACGTCAAGTTTGAATCGTCAGGTCTTTATCTTTTATCTTTTTCAACACAATAAAATAAAAATAAGGCCCTGACTATTAAGGAGAAACGATTTTAAAATAAAATTACCAAAATGGTACAATTTAAAGTTTTTTTTAACACTGAAATTTTTATTTAATTAATTTTCATTTTTTTATTTTAATTATTTATTTCATGAGTACAATAAAACTTTTGCAAATACACATTACATAAGAACGATTTCAATAATTATTTGTTAGTCTATTGTTATTTTCAGAATTTTTTCATCATTTCATTAAACATACACAATAATTCAAATAATTTAGTCATGAATAATTAATATGCTTAATTTATTTGTAAAAAGAATTACATTTTTATATATTTTTTTTTTATTAATTTTTTATATATAAATTTATTACATTTTAATATAAAAGCAATCGTACATAATGACTTAATAAATTTAATAAAAAGTTGAATCAAGTTTGAACAGTAACTAATTGAATTATTTTAAATCATAAAAAGGCTAGAGGAACTACACAATTTAAACAAAAATTATTTTAATACCCCGTAAGACCCCTTTCAGACTCGGCAAGTTACTAACTGAGTTCAACAAAGTCTCTACTTAATTTGTTTTCCTTACCCCGACCTTACGGCTGACGTCTACAAGCCAATAGTTGCGCAAGTAACTTGCCGAGTGTGAAAGGGGTCTAAGCACGACCTATCGCTATGTTCGAATAACAAACAATTTCGTGTGCACACATGAAACTAGTTCGTGTGGACTGTTGTAAAGTTCATGTTTAAACAGCATTGGCTCGTTTGTCATGCCGTTTGTGTAGTATATTGGATCCTTTGTTGTTGCTTTTTATACAGGTTGTCGTCCCATACGTATTGCCCACATCAAAGAACATGAATTTATTATTCTGCCAACTTGTTGTTCTTGTTCACACAAAACAAAAGCTTATCAATACGGGTTGTAAAAGGTTTGCATAAGGGATTCCATATAGTCTGGGTTTACATTATGAAAGTTTTATTTCAGAAAGTCCAAGTAAAAGGGGAGATACATAGCATTTGTTTCCCCTTTCACCAATAAACTCAGACTTTCTGAAAAAAAACTTTCATAGCGTGAATCCAGACATAATAAACATTTTACGAAAATTCAAGGTAATATGATGACGAACAATTTTGGAACTTTTCCCTGCAAATAATATTGGACTACCTGATCCATTTTGATCAAATGGACTGGTCCAATGTAATACAAGCATGGACCATGTCATTGTTAAAAAGAGTTTGTAGTGAAACGACATGTTTTCGTTTTTAAGTGATTTCAAAGCAAGTCCTCTGGAGAATACCATGAAGTAATTTTAAGACTACTCCGTTGGTATGCAAAGCTGGGGTATATGCTCCTGCCCTAGGACAACGTAATGTTAAAAAGACCATGTTTTTTCCATACAATGGGGTTACCTTTGGACTACTCCTATTCCCTTATGGGCTACATTTTACATGCGTGTACGGACTAGTCGCATTAGTTTCAGGGTTGTCGCAAAGTCTTCGGCTTGAAGAATTAGTTTTGTGAGTGGAATTTGTTGTAATTAAGCTTTTCCGTATATTTTTTCAATTCACAAGCTTAATGCAAATATATTCGAGAAGCACGAAACAACCACTGAACCAAAAATCCAATGAAAATGTACGTTAAGCAAACGAACAACGTTTATTAAAATATTTTCGTTGGCTCAACGAATTATTCGTTAATATAATGAAAATAACATTTTTATTATATTAAAGAATAATTCGTTGAGCCAATGAAAACTATTTCAATAAACGAAATAACATTTTTATTATATTAAAGAATAATTCGTTGAGCCAATGAAAACTATTTCAATAAACGAAATTCGGTTGCTTAACGTACAATTTCATTGGATTTTCGGTTCAGTGAGAAATGCTTTGAAATAAGGCATCTCTGGGCGGGGACGTCTTAATGTTCGAAATAATGACCGGAAGAAACATTACAAAATATTTACGGGATTTTACACATAAATTTGTAAAATTTTCATTTAACTCACCTACTGGATTTTACTGGAAAAGTAAACGAACGCACATAATTAGATCAGAGATGCATCTGCTTTAAAATACCTACGACTTGTGATAGTGTAAAACGGCCTTTAGCAGATTGATCGTGTGTTGACAGACCGCTCTAGAATCTTAAGCGACGATTTTATGTATTTTTGAACAAAATACTCAAAAACGAATACTAATGCCATTGTCAGATGCATTAATTTTACACATCTTTCAAATGAAAATGAGCTTACAATGTCCACACAGTTGCAAGATATTTTTAGGAAATTTTAATGACAACATTGTAAGATCTGACTACCGTCTGTATGAAGCTTAACACTTGTATAAAGTATTATTGAATATCTCCATATGGTCTCACAAAAACTACCTAGTCAATAGTTCTCAGCTAAGTAGAGGATTTTAGATGACAAGCACATGTTTAATTTTTATAGCAAAAAGTATTGCTTGGTCTTCAGTTCGTCAGTAGTTGGTTGGTTGGTTGGTTAACGTGGTAGCACGCACAGGTCCTGGCGCGCAACAAGTAGAGCCGACGGTGGCTCCGTTTTGACACCACACAACTCGTCAAGAAATCGGAACCCCCCGATCTAAACTTGGCCCAGGGGCAAGAGCCAGCCCGTTGCGTTGGGATATTTCAGCAGGCTGTTGAGTCCCACCCGCGATATCTCCGAGAGTCCTTGTAGAAGGTAATTCCCGAACAGTCTATGTCGTATAGAGTTAAACGCCGGGCAATCACATAGAAGATGAAATACTGTCTCCTCAGTTGCAGGTTCCCTGCAGCTGCGGCAGCATTCATTATTCGTCAGTAGTACTTGTGGCAAAGTCAATTGAGATTCAGTACAGTTTAGCTATTGACATTTCCTATAGAGACCATAATTTCTAATTTTTTTTACTAAATCTGCTCACACACGAGTGATTTGTTCTTGCTGTACGTCTTGTTACTTGGTCATTGGGTTGTGCGCGCACAAATCACAAGTATATAATTGAACATTTTCAATATCTTGCGATTTGTTCGAAGTGATTGTGCGCGAACCTATTATATTTTTTTCATTTTATTGTCAAATTGTATCTACTAAGGAAATGTAATTTCATATTTTGTAATTATTAAATGTATTATTAAAAGCCAGTCACACGCCCATTTGCATATGTTTTTGCTGGTGTACACAAATAACCCTGCAAATTATAGGACCAGTCCAAACACGCGTGTAAAGAGTAGTCCACAAGGGACTAGGACTAGTCCAAAAGTAACCCAAACGTATAGAAAAAACATGGTCTATTTAACATTACGATGTCCTAGAGCAGGACATCGTAATGTAGTAGTTTTAAAACTACTCCATTGTGTACACAAGAGGATTAGTTTTAACTTCGTTTAAAAACGAAAACATGCCGTTAAAAAACGAAGACATGTCGTCTCACTACAAACACTTTTTAACAATGACATGGTCCATGCTTGCATTACATCGGACCAGTCCATGGAGTAGTCCATTTCATGAAATTGGATCAGGTGGTCCAATAATATTTGCAGGGAAACTATCAAAAGTGCAATTGCAACATCCGCTTTTCAATGTTTGTTCGTCGTGTGTAGAGAAATGATTCGCGAACAAATCACACGCACACAATATTCGCGTGCGGTCAACTTAACACACACACAAACACACTTTTCGTTCTTCAGCCCGTCGGCAAATTCAACGACTTTTTGTCCATAATACGTATACTTAGTCTGCTTTTACACGTTTCATCTTTTAATGCTCATCTCTTGTGTTTTTAGGTGAGAGAAGAAAGAAGAGAGGGGGTTAGTACGGAGATGCCTGTACTCGGTCAGTACGCTTTGTGTTTTTATTCGTTGGTATATGCACAACGATGGCTGCATGTAATTTTTTTCTTTTCGTTTTCTCTTTGATTCGCTATTAATAAAATTGTTGTTGTTTTGTACCGAAAAAAGTTGAAACCGATTGCTGCGTGTGAATATATTGGCATCTTTAAAAGGGAATTGAATGGAAGTTGAGCATCAAAAGATGAAACGTGTAAATTCAGACTTAATACCCTTTGTACACTTGCATACATTTCGGAGGAACGCATGGAAGATGATAAAAATGTGAATACGCGTTCACACTTGAAACATCTAACATTTGCTATCAATAAAAAATGTCACCATATCTGAAAAAAAAAATTTTTTTTAAATACTTTTTTTCTACAAAAGAACCAAAATTTTAAAAGATAACACCAAAATGTATATAATAATTTGAAAAAAATCAAGTAACATAAGGCTTGCAAAACAGAAAAAACTTGAGAAATGGTAACGCTGCTTTAAAACCAAATGCCATTTTGTCAGTGATGTCACAATAATAATAGAAGTTATTGCCACTTTTGAAGTGATAAGTCTGGGCTCACATTATGAAAGTTTTCTTTCAGAAAGTGTGAGTTTATTTGTGAGAGGGGAAGAGAACATGCTTTTTTCTCACCTCTATCACACATAAACTCAGACTTTCTGAAAGAAAACTTTCAAAGTGTGATCCCAGACTAACAGTTAAATAATCGGAAGATGTAGAATGAAATACAATGAGTTAGGACCATTTTGTAAACTATTTTGATTTTTAGCTCTCTGCATTTCTTATGGGAAAATTTCAACATCTTCGAAAACTAATGTTAGATGTTAAATGTTGACAAGTGTAAAAAGGCTATAAGTTGCAAGCAAGTACTTGCTTGTGTGAACGGGGGGTTGGGAACCTAAATTGCAAAAAATATTAAAAACATTTGGAAATAAAAAAGTATTTTAAACTTAATATTTTTTATAATTTTTTTTTATAACTTTATAGTATTTTATATAAATGTATATTATAGATATATTCTTCAATAAATGTATGATTTTTTTTTTGTTAATGTACTCTTAAACATTAATAAAAGTTTTTATTATAATAATAATGATCATTTTCAGGAAAGTGTTAAATTTGTTTAGTTTTTCTTTTAATTAGGGATTTGTTGTTTTTTTAGTGTCTTTTTGTGTTTTCTGTAATTCTTATTTTATTTCTTTTATTTTTAAATTTTCATCATTTATTTTTTTAACATTTTAATTATTATTGTCATTTTTATTTAGTTAACATTATTATTATTTATAATAATCATTGTTTTTTTGCATTCATCATTTAAAGAAATGTTCAAATTAAATTGTTTGACAGGTCAAGCATTGTTCTGTTTTATTCGATTAACCGATACAAAAAAAGTTTAAAACTCTTGATATATTTTAACTATCATAATTTGAAAAAAATTTGGTTTTTTTGTTTAGCTAATTTGAGCAAGTTTCCAGCAGTTTCAGAGAAGTTTAGCAAAATTTCTTCGAATTTACAGTAACTGAATTTTAATTCCCTAAAGCTTATTTGACACTATCTAAATTTCCCTCTAAATTGAGAATTAAAAAGGCCTTGAAGTATCAGTATCCAAATACATACATTACTTTTCGCTTATAGTCCACTACTTTAGTTGCACAACTTTTGTGGACTGTAACCGATTTTTTTATAAGCCATTTTATGGATAGTAAGTGAAACATAGTACAATCCACATTTTGGACTTAATAAAAATAATAAATAAATATTTCTGAAAAATATTGAAGGAATAAGACTATTAAAGTATAAAAGCTTTTGAGGATTGTAATTTGACTTAGAATACACATTCGAATAATATGAAAATTTATATAAAAATAATTTTCTTCAATAAAACCATTTTTTTTTCAACAAAAAAAAGTTTATTTGAAACAAAACCAAATATTGATTTTATTTAAATAAATAGTTAAATTAAAATTTTTTTTTGTTTATTAATTCAAATGCTTTAAAAGCTTACAATAAAAACAAAAATGTAAATAATTTCAACGCTTCATAAGCCTCATGTATGAGATTAATTGTAATTCTTTGGATGACGATATCAAGCACAACATAAATATCAATTTCATTGGTTCTTTACTTGACAGTTTTTTGTCAAAATAAACGTCAAACTACATATAAAAAAAACAAAAACCGCTGACAAAAATATTAGAGTTTTTTTTTCAAAGACTTTGACGTTTGGTATTGTTTCGTATAACAAAAAATTATCAGGAGAAGACCCAATGTTATATGGGGTCTTCACCTGACAATTTTTTGGTATAGCAAACGTCAAAGTCAATATAAAAAATCTCTAAAATTTTTGACAGCGTTTTTTTATATGAAGTTTGACGTTTATTAAGACAAAACATTGGCAGGTGAAGACCCCATGTTATGAAATATAAATTGCGAAATTTTATATTTATAAAAGTTGCCAGGTTGGTTAAAAAAATATCAAAATCAAATTGGTCTGCAAGCGAACATTTTTGCATAAAGAATTATATACGCATGCTAAGAAAATGTGGCGTTTAAACGATAATGGACTCTACATATCAATAATTTGAAAAAAAAATTTGGTTGTTTTTGTTTAGCTAAATTGCGCAATTTTCCAGCAGTTTCAAAATAGTTTACCAAAATTTCATCGAATTAACAGTAACTGACGTTATTAACTTTGAATTCCCTAAAGCTTATTAAAGGCCATTACACACTATCCCACAAAGTCTTACGTATTTTATGAAAATGCTTCCCTGATCTTATTATTGTTTATAAATTTTCAAAAAACAATAAAAACTTATCATGACAGGGTTGCATTTTCATAAAATACGTAAGACTTTGTGGGAGAGTGTGCAATGGCCTTTAACACTATCTAAATTTGCCTCTAAATTAAGAATCAAAAAGGCCGTGGAATGTCAAAAAGCCTTCCAAACACAGCATTAAATGCAAGGTACGTTTACACAAGGTTGACACTTTTTAGAGAGCATTACAAAAATACTCCGACTTATCAATATTGCACATATTTTTGCTTATAAATACGAATTTGACAATTGGGGCTTATGTCTGTCCGTTAATGAGTCTACCTTGTGTAAATGTACCTTGATTTAATGTTGAACTTGGATAAAAACTGGGATAGATTACAAATACATATTTATGGAATTTTTTTTAACAATAGGAGAACATGTATCTAGCATGTCTGGTTGACATTTTAAAGTAAACTTTGTGTATGAGAAACCGAATTTTGCGTCAGAGAAATGCCTCTAATAATATTGATCATAATCGAGGCGACCTTAGCTTGCTACCAAGGCGAATTTAAAAAAGGTGAACTCAACTCGTCAGCCGTTCAACAGCTGTCTCCACGGCGAATTAAAAAAAAAAACGTAAATGTCAAAAAATAATTTTGTTTATAATAAAAAAATTTCAAAACTGCGAATAATTAAAGTGAATTTAATAATTTCTTTTATAAAAAAGGATTAACTTTAATTTGCAATAAAAAATTTTTGACAGATATCTATTAAATTGCAAAAACAAAATACATGGGGCTTTTTGTACTTGTAGAGTTGCACTTACCTTTTAAAATTCGCCTTTTTTGCTACACAAGCAAAAGCGGATGACTAATCATGTGACAAAATGGTATACCGTTCTGGTGGTTTTGGGCAATCTTTTATAAATTCTTTAATTTTCACTTAGAGTAATGAAATTTAAGATCTTTCCAAATTACACATTACATTTTTAGGCAAATCTTTTTTGGATTTAACACAATAACAACACTATAAATAGAAAAACATGAATTTTTTTCATGTTTAAAATTATTTACAAAAATAAAAAAATTCCCGTATTCTTTTTGTTGAAATTTTTTAGTTAAATAGTAAGTACATCAAATTTTCAAAGTAAAATGATTACGAAACCCATATCGGGCCATTCTGCTGGTGTCTTTTAATTGTGAGTGCTTCTTTGTACAGAGGCGAAAACAAAACAGTGAATGTTTCTTAAATTAATGCATGTGTTGTCTCTAAAGCTTCTTCTCACTGTTATTTCAAACTCAAACTAATTCGACTCTACATGAAATTCATGTTGTTTCAACTTGAAATAGCTTTCATTCAACGTGATTCGGAGTGTTATTTCAATATGTATGTCATGTTGCTCTTACTTTACGGGAATGTTAAATTAACATGAATTATAGTTTCATATCGCGGCCAAAAATTCGCCCTTCATTCCAGTTGTGTTAATAAGACTAGATATGTTCCTGTACTGTTCCGAAGTTATCTAAAGTTACACAACGTACCCACAAGCGTTCCCGTACTCAACAATTATGTTATAGAGGAAGTTCATAAGAGAGCAAAGATTATTCTATTTTTCAAAAATTTAGACTTCTATTCCACACGGATTGAAACTAAAAAAAAGCGTTTTTTTTATAAGTTCAAATTTTAAATATTCTAAATTTCGTTTTTTCTTTAATACAAGTAGATTTAAAAGAAAGAAACAATCTATTAAGAATATTTTCAGAAATTTATTTTATTATACTGTTTAACGTACATAATTTGTTAATTAAAATTAAGAAATTTAAACATAATTTAATACTTAATAAAAAAAATATAAATTAAATAAAACACAAAATAAAAATAAAAATGTAAAATACAGAAAAAATACAAATAAAAATACGCGTTCATTATGTAAATTAAAAAAAAAAGTATAAAGTTAAGATAGCAAATCCTATTTTAAAAATCAAACTTATTTTTTTTTTAATTATACAATTTTAAATTTTCTAAGGGCCGTTTTCACAACTTACCGATAGCTAAAGATAGGATATTATCGGCCGTATAAAAAGTGTTCCACTATTAAAACTTTACTTGTACCTTGTATGATGAATCGTAGGATGAATCGTTATTTACTTTAAATTTAATAATGGAACACTTTCTATTTATAAGGCCGGTTAAAGTCTACTTTTAGCTATCGGTTAGTTGTAAAAACAGGCCTAAGAGAATTGAAAATCAAAGTAATGCTTATTTTTATTTTAAAAACTTTATTTTAAAACAATAAGATTTTACAAATTTCATGTTAAAATAATAAAAAATTTTATTTTAAAATTATAAAATTTTTCAAAACATAAAAGGAGACAACAAAATAAATACAAAATAGGGCAGAACAACTTCACACAGGAACTTTCTTAATTTTGAACAAAGAAATTCGTAAACGTTTGTTTTGTAAAATTTAAAATTATTTAATGTTTGTTACAAAAAAATAAACGAAAAAAAAATGTAGAAATAAATACAAACAATTATGGGTAGAATCAAGCAGAGTTCATACGGATGACCGCATGAGAAAGAGAGTTATACTGGCTCAAGGCGAATTCATACCAGGTGACCATAGCTTGCTACGCAAGCAACAGCTGATAACTAACCATGTGTCAAAAAAGTCTACGATTCTGGTGCTTCAGGGGAATCTTTTTAAAATTCTATAATTTTCACTTAGAATTATTAAATTTAAAGCGTTTTTAAGAAATTACATTTCAAAACACACGATTTAAAATGAAAACCAAAATGAAATATTTGTTTGAATTGTTTGCTACAGTGTTGTAATTTTTTGACACAACGTTAAAGTATTTTATAGTGTTGTATGCGTTTTCAAAATAATTTCTATTTTAACACAACGTTAAAGTATGAGTTTTCAAAATAATTGTATGAATTCGCCTTGTGCTGGCTGTTCCTTTTTTTTTTTTTTTTGTATGCAGTTAACAATGTTACCACCAGAAAAATTCAGGTATCTTTGTTACATATATTGGAGGTATATTTTCCCCCAGTTTATTTTTAATTGAAATAACATTTTTACAAAAAAAATGTTGGGTGATAAATCGCTATGATATTTAGGGAAAAGCTAAGAGACCATCTGGCGTCAGTCATCATCAAACTTTTGCAAATCTACATTTGAGGGGAAGACAAACAAAAGCTTGAAGTCTTACCCCCGTATTCATAAAAAAAGCAGGTTTATAAAATTTTTACTAAACACACTTTCATACAAAATTCATTTCATTAACCTTTTATAAACCTGTTTTATTTTTTATGAATACGGGGGTTAACTTTTTCATAAAAATAATCTAATAATACCATACAGTTGCATTTGTATAATTCTGTGAAATTGTCCCATTAAAAAATGTCATTATCCAGCTTCAATTAAAAAGCACCGTTTTAAACATATATAAATACATATGTACATACATGGCATACTTCGTGGACAATTGCTTATTTTGCTTGTGCAAATTTTTTTTTCGCAAATTGCGAAAACTTACATACTTTTTACAGTTATTTTGGATATATTTGTAAAGAAAAATAAAACTAATAAAAAAATAACATGTACCTTTCTTGTTTATAAATACCGGAACAATTTTTTTGAAGTTGATTTTTAAGTATCTTAACGACCGCCGAATTCAATGAAACATATCGCATGTAAAGGCTCTAAGTCCACTTTTTTAAGAAATTGAAATTTTAATGCAGTAATGTGCAATAAGTAAAAATACATTGTTTACAAAGTAAAAATTACAGTTATCTCATTTTTTGTTGTTGTTTTGTAGTGATGAGAAAAAGCGCTAAGTCCAATTTATCACAAGAAAAAGCTCTAAGTCCCAATTAAAAGTACAGTTTAACCATTTCTCTCAAATTGTTTCATCACATGTATTTTGATTGTTTTTTGTCTCTCCTTTTCCTTTCAAATTACACCTGGGCAATGTTTCACTGAACTACAAGTTACAAATCTACAAGTAAAATACGTTAAAAAAGCAACAATTTTACAATTCTTGTTTCAAATATATTTTACTTGCAGAATTGTAACTTGTAGTTTTAATAACAGGGCCCTGATCTACACCTAAAAGAAATTACCCACGCTCTTCCAATGAAAGTAAATATTACCGAAAATTCAGGTTATTACACACAAAATGGCAGCAATACTAGTTAAAAGAGTATGTGTTTTAAATGTCAAACTCCATACAAAAAAAAACAAAAAAATTGGCAATCAGCATTACACCGGGTCTCCACCCAGCAATATTTATTGCGGCAAACGTCAAATTTGATTGCTCTATTAAATTTGCGACGTATAGACCGCGTATTGCCATGAGTGGCAATTGCTTGAGCAATTATTGCTTAGCAATCTGCAGTAAAATGAGTTGTCATTTATCTGACATTTCATTTCTCTGTACGTTTGTTTATGGCAAAGCAATTTCACGTGTTCTCCAGCAATATAATCTGCAATTTTTGCGCCATTGTTTTGCCGACGTTTTTGCTTACATATGCTTAGTCTGGGTTCACACTATGAAAGTTTTCTTTCAGAAAGCCTGAGTTTATGGGTGAGAGAGGAGAAAAGAAAAGCATGTTCTCTTCCCCTCTCACCAATAAACTCAGACTTTCTGAAAGAAAACTTTTAAAGTGTGATCCCAGACTTAGCAAAAAAAATTGCTACGTGGAGACCCAGCGTAAATATCTTACACTCTCTCTCCTTCTCTGAAGCGGTCACATGTTTAAATTCGCCTTGGCTTGAATTAACCAAAACTTAAATAAAAAATGTTTTGGTTTCCTTTTTTTTTTGTAGAAAAAAATAAACAAAAGAAACCTCAAACAATTTCTCAGAAAAAATAATCAAAAGAAAACTTAAATAAATTTCTTTAAAAAGAAAACCTTAATAAAATACAGTAAAGTTGATATTTAAATTAACAATATAATAAATATCGCAAAAATTAAAAAAAAAATAGTCCCTACTATTTAACACATCCTGGAGGAGGAATCTAAATGTGTGTGAACTTAAATAATGATACATAAAAAGATAAACATTTACATTGCATCACTCGCTAACCAAACATTGACAGTTATATTGAGTTTTTGTTTTTCACAGTCATAATTTGTTCAAATCCTATGAAAATTAAAAAAACAAAATAAAAAAAAGTTTAAAAAATTTCACCAATTCTATTTAAATATAAGTTTTCATATAATTTAATTTTTATATGACATGGAACAAGGCGAATTTACACCAGGTGAACTTATCTTGCTACGTTAGCAACAGCTGATAACTAACCTTGTGTCAAAATGGTATACCGTTCTGGTGGTTCTGGAAAATCTTTACTAAATTCTATAATTTTCGTTTAAATTTAAGAAATTGAAAATTTTTTTAAGTTAGTATATTTGAAAACACACAATTTAAAATTAAAAACAAAATGAAATATTTGTTTGAATATTTGACACAACGTTAAAATATTTTACAGTGTTGTAAACGTTTTCAAAATAAGACCACCTTGTATGAATTCGCCTTGACATGGAAAAAGGAATTTTTAACATAAATTAATATTTAAAAAAATTTGGTGAAATTGGCCATAACTGTTCAACAATTTACAAAATATATATATATATATAACAAAATGATTTTAAGCCCGAGTGTTTTTCTAGAAATTTTCTGTGCGAACGTACCTCCCCGTTTACAGCAGACATGACTTGATGTTATAAAGGCGTTGTTAATGATGCGCCTCTACTTAAGTGCCGGTTCACACAAGTCAAGTTTGACGTGTGAAGTCTTAAGTTTTTGTACGAGTTGTACTTGTTGTAGTACCGAGATTACCTGGGATGAATTCGCCTTGCTTCTCTCCTAAAAGCTCAAGACTTGACGAGTCAAACTTGACGTGTATGAACCGGCACTAACACTTACAACATATTGGTGCTAATGTTAAGCATTCAATGTTTGTTGTAGACTGGGTACTAACGTTCGAGTTTAATGAACAGGCAATTTTATTTCGAAACACTTTTTCCTAGACTTTTTTTAAAAAACCAAGTAATGACGTTTAATTTTCAAATTTCTTTTTGTTAAAATTATTGAATTATGAAAATGCTAGATTCGTTTTGATTCTATTCTTCTTCTAAATATTCTACATTTTTTTTAATTATACTTTTTGCGATTAAAAAAAACATATCTACATACAAACATATTTTCTGCCTTCCATCACACCTTTCAAACTGTATCCTGCAGTATTTGAATTCTATAAGAGACGAGACGTTTTTAAAAGTACATAATTTTGTGTTACCTTTTGTGTTCTTTTTTTAAATATTTTAATTTTTTCTGATCATTTGCTTCGTAAGCAAATATGTATGTTTAAAAATCGATTTTAATTTTAAAATAGAGTTTAAAATTATTTGTTTTTGGAAATTCACAAATTAATTTTGATGAACTTTAAATGTTAAAACAGTTCATCGATTGATGTGTGTGTGTGTTCTGCTGCGCCTGTTAGTATGCAAAGGTGTTTTGTTAAACTATGAGTTTATTTTTAATGCTTTATTTATATTTTAAAGGTGTGTCTGTGAGTGTGTGTTTAGTGTGGCCAAAGGAGAGGAAGAGAGATTTATATGGGTACATAATTTCCCTTGGGCTTGTAGAATAATTGACCTCGCAACAGTCGCCGGCGTATTTCGTTAGATAAAAGACGTTTTTCTTTTTGGATTTTCTTAAGGACACCCTTGTTTTCTTGTGCTCTGCGTGAGAGATATGGCAACACTTCCTGAACTGGACCGTATGGTATGTACTTGTAGGCCGAGTAACCAGCTTGTCCTGGGAAAAGTAAAGAAAATAAAGCGATTAGTTAGTCTATAATAAAAACATTTAGGTCAATTTAGAGTTCAATGAATCAAATTAAAACATTTTTTTTAACCTGTTAGGAAACATACAGTGGGGCAACACTTTTAATTTATACAAATTTAAGTTTTAAAATGATTTGTTTTTTTCTTAATATTTTTTATAAAAATTTTACGTGTTAGGAAATTATTATCCAAAAAATTACTTAAAAATTAACTGCCGTATTAAGAAATATGTTTTTAGTTGAATACAGATTAACAAAACAAAGCTTCTATGAACATTTTACCTAATAAACGTTTGCTAAAATAAATAATAATTTATCAAATGTGTGTACAAAACGTATTTCTATAACCACAATGACAACTGAAATGCGTTACTATTCGTCGCACAATTTTAACAGTGTTGTGAGGGTACAAGAATTCAAAGAAATTCATTCCAGACAGTGCTTGTTTCTTTTAAAACCATTCAATACAGAAAACAATTTTTGCCTATGATCCTTGTATTTGAAAATTACCTCATGCCTTTTGCGAACAATTGTGATGTTTACTTGTGTATTGTATGTGGCGTACGCATACAAAGAATTGTTGTTGCAATATTATCAATTTAAATAACATACAACATATTTCGTACTCACATATCCCAAACACACGTTTAAAAACCAAGAATATCAGGCATGTCCTAGAAATTGAAATCGAACGAGATTTTAAGTTCAATTATTTACAAAATGACCGTAGTTTTTTTTGTTTTAAGAGCTTTTCTTGTAAAGCAAATTGGTACTCACAAAATGAAATTGATAAAATAAAATATTTATATGAACTTTCAGTTCAGTGTCGGTTTTAAAATTTACTCGATTTCACTACATTTAATTTTCTAAAACATAACCGTGTATCTAGTTTTATTCTCACTCTTATTATTGTGTGTATTTTTTATTCCCTTGTCAATTTTTTCGAGTATTTTTTATACCCACACCATCACTTAAGTTACAGTGTTCTAATGGAATTGTGCATGCCTCTTGTGTAAAATTACTTTTGTGCCTTTTTAAATATCGTCGGCTTAATATGAAAACCTGCTAACTCCCTTTTAGTAAATTTTACAGGAGAGACAAAAAACTATTTATATTTCATTTGTGCAGCTTGAGAGAAAAACCAAAAATATAGTTGGTTGACATGATGGTCGACGAGGCGTATCTTTATCTACCACGCGGCATCAAAATCGCAATTTACTTTAAAAGTGGATTTAGCAGGTTTGCATATTTAGCCGACGATGCGACTCCAATTGTTTTGTCATAACGGTTCCTTTTAGATTCTTGTTAAGTTTTTTTTTATAAGATCTAAGTAACCTGTGTTTAGTTCAAAACTCGTCAATACCCTAAAAAATTAAGTTTTCAACTCTGACATAACAGGCTGTCGAATCATCGCAAAATGTATAAAATCCTATAAAGTAGTATTTACATATAAAGGTTGCCATATTATTAGATCTTCTAGCAGTACAATAGATGAGCTCCAGCTCATTATGATTCTGAATCCGGATTTAATTCTGAAGATAGACTTAATACAGATGCTACGGATTTGCATTGATTTAAAATTTTAATATTCTTACCGTGAACCAGGAAAATCTGGCCCGATATAGATAAAAAAGGACACGACGTTACGCATTATAGCTGTCCAAACTTCACCTAAGGAGCCTAATTGCGATTATAACTGGCCACTGGCCCACTTTGAGTCACGCCCAGAGGCTGGGGCTCCCTTATAATGACTTATGTAGAAGTTGCGGCGATGAGGAGTAATTGTCCGGCATTCGGAGACTTAAGACTTGAAATGTTTGGTCGAACAGAAAAAAGGGTGGGCTTATAATTTAATCCAAAACTTACTTTATTTGTCATGAAATAATTTTTTACTGATATTCAAAATAATAAACCATTTTCCAAGTGAAAATCTGTGCTTAAATTCTTGTTTGACAGAAGAAAGTAATAAACGGCTGGTAAAAATTTAAATCTTGGGCACATTTCAGTATCGTTTTATACTCGCTAATTTTATAGTTGAATGTTTTATTAGGAAAACTGAACTTATGATTACAAATTATTATGAAGAACACAAAATTTTCCTGATCTAAACTAACGTATCTTAGGACTTTGCTACTTTGCTGTTACTTCCTACATTTGTTGCTTAAAAAAGGTTTTCGCAACAAGAAAGAAAACATCTTTTAGACTTTTTAGTCGAAAAAAACATTTTTGGCCTCTACTGCCTTAAACAGACCCTAGATTTTTTTTAATGAGACCTTAAAGCCCTCAAAATAGACATTCTTTACAAAACAAATTCTTTTCTCTCTTTGTCAACATCCTAGAAATATTAAAAGTTCGAAAAAATGGGAACCCTACTAAATACATAAATCATTTCACTGTACATTTAAAACAGCCTTAATAAAATTTAAAAGTAACTTACCTAATGGGAAAGTAATATAATCACACATGCCCAATAGTTGACCAAAGCAAATAACTTTGTCTTCAGGCGAAATACCGATTTCCTTCATTTTCTCAATGGCATAGCGAACAGTGTCTTCATTGTGAGAAGCCACCATAATGCCAATCTTTTTGGCATCATCGCCACTATCTTTTATAATCTACATAAATAAAAAGAATAATTAAAAACCATTACTTCAAAGCGCTGTGCAACGGCTGTTGTTAGTCCCTAAGACACCAACGTGAGTTTCCCACACAAAAAAGTCATAAATATCTAAAGTTTGAAGTTTGAATTGTTTTAGTGTTACTTCACACACTTCCAGATTAAGCCATCAACTTTTGAGTTTTAAGGAGAGAGAGGAAACGAAATATCACTTCCCTTCTCTCCTAAAAGCTCAGGACTTGTCGGCTTAAAGTTGAAGAGTGTGAACCAGCACTTAAAGTTACAATTCTTATCACGTTGAAATCTTTGAATTAACGGCAAAAGTATTGTTACCTTAATTCTTCTTAAGCATTCGGTTAAAGTCTTGTGATACATTTCAGTTGTAGCCTCAAAAGTAGGATTCACGGGATCGGAATAGCCTAAAGCACTGGCTCTAGCACGTTCTTGTTCCATATATGCGCCGCGCACCAACTTTGCACCGAAATAGAAGTTTTGGCGTTTAGCTTGCTCTAAATCGGTATTAACCTTTTTTAAAAAAACACCTCAATCAATCAATTGCTTAAGATATTTAACAACAAAAGAAACTAACCTCTTGATAGGCTTCGCGTAAATAGCATTGGTATGTATTGAATACAATAGCTTTCTCCTTGTTATATTTACGCATCATTTCGAGTGTAATACGTGAAATAGCGGGTTGGAAATATGTCTGTTCAGCATCAATCATAATACGGACATCCAAATCTTCGGCAGTCTGTAAATAAAAAACAATTAGTTTGGTTTAATTTTAAGTTATTCCTTCAACAGCAAAACCACTGAAGAGAAATTATTTGGCCTCGAAATTCAAATAAAGTCATCAGAATTAACTCTTTTTCATAAGAAGCTGAAACTTTAGTTCTCTAACAGCACGACTATCCAATAAAATTAGGTTAAAGCAAATGCACCTGGTTAATGTCAACTCCAAAATACCGTTTCAGGGTACAGTTAAGCAATGCCAAACTATTAACCAATGCTAAGTCTGTGATCATACGGCTCATGTTTTAATGACATGATTGATACTTTATAGGCGAGAGGGATGAGGGGAAAAGAAACGAGTACACAGATGCATGAACTCTCAGTACGCTTTGCTTTTTCATTCGTTGTTTAATTTTGATTTTGTTTTCAATACCAAAAAACCACACATGCATATGCACGACTATACAAAATAAAAAACATGTCGTCAACATGACATGAAACATTTGAACGTCAGTTCATGTTCAAAGAAGAAAAAGGAAGAATCATGTCAATAAAACATGAGCCGTATAAACGCAGACTATCTAACGTTATGTATTAATTGCCTTTAAAGGGCAATTTACATGATCACACAAGTCGTACGTATTTGGAGGAAAATACAACCCTGTCATGATAAGTTGTTATTGTTTTCTAAAAATTTTCAAAAAATAATAAGATCAGGGTAGCATTTTAGTCAAAATACGTACGTCTTGTATTACCATCTAAAACCCACTTTAAATGACGCGCGAGCTGCTTGCTTAACCCGAGCAGTTGAAAAACGATCTCAAGGACCAACCAACTTTATAAATAGAAGAAAACTTACCTTAACAATAGTATTTAAACGACGTATCATATTTCTAAACATTTCTTCCTCTTTGGGCGGAATTTGTGAGATCAAACGACGCATTTGACCAGTTTTAGGATCGGGCACTCTGAAAGTATCACTCAATTGCGAATCCTCATCAACAATACCAGACCAGGGGAACAAATGCAAAATACTTAAATTAAGAAACAATTAAAAATCCATAATTAAAGGCCTTCTTATATATTTAGTTATAAAAATTACCCTTCTTTATCGGAGGTAACATTCTTTAAAAATTCTTGAACATTTTTATTGTCGGTACCCAAAGTGGCATAATACTTCTCCAAATCCTTAATTGTTTTGTGATGAGTTAAAACATTGCCTTGACCACCAACCAAATCTTCCATGTATTTACGTGTGCGCATAATGACTTCAGAAAGTTGTAACTATAAATTAAAAAAAAAATGTAAAACGATTACGATTTAAGGGCTTGATATTAATTAAGGCCCCTATTACGGTTCAGAACTCAACTTAATTGAGTGGTAATTTCTTAATTTTTTGTATTACGGTTTACATCTTTGCTATATTGTGGTAAACAAAAATTACAACTGATCACAACCAGTCGTCTTAATTGCAACTCAACTGTGTTGAGTTGTGAACCGTGATAGGGACCTTAATTGTAAATCATAGTACATCATTAAACACGCCTAATACAAGATGGTTTAATGTTCAATTAAAACTAGACATATAGAAAATTAATGGCTAGTAAATCAGTTAATGTTTAAACGCTGGTTTAGTTGAACTTTTATGTAGTTTAAACCAAACAGCTGTATGTCAGTTCCGATATATTATATGTTGTTTAAAAAATAATAATGTGGCAGCACTAGGATAATTGTTGTCAAATTCATTTGTTCTGTTTTGGTAGTTTAAACACCCAATTTTATGCGTTAAGAGATGGTTTGTATGCGTACTGGTTTGTAGATTTGCTGGTTAAAATAAATTTAAAACCAAAAAGGAAGTTAAGCTTGCACTGATTTATTAGTTCTGTCATGTTCTGAAAATTGAAATTTATTCTTATGGAATGTAAGAAGAGATAAACTCACTGTTTATTGTTGATGTTTTTGTTTAAACTTTGATATTGTTACAAGTAGAACTATTGCTTATAATTCTTATACACTTAACAGTTTTATTTGTTTTAATATGTTTGGTTTTTCTAAAATCTTTGGAAGAAATGTCCTGACGATCTGGCCTAAGCAACCAGTGAAATGCGCATAGGAATAACTTTTCCCTTCAACAGTGTTTTTATCAAGAATAAAAATTGGGAATTAAGCACGACTACCGAAATCTTTTAAATTTATGAAGATTTTTAAAATTTGTTTTTTAAATGAACGTAGTTTTTCCTGATTTCAAAAAAATTGTACAGAACAGTACAGTATTTAAGGGCTTTGTTCTCTGTGAGTTATTATTAAGTCAAAACTGTTTATTGTTCTTTAATTTATTAAGGCTGGAATTTTCAGATTTCTGTTAAACAAGGTTTAGTTAATTTGAAAACCAATGTGTGTTCAAAATTTTGACGGAACAGTTTAGTTTTGCTTAAAATGTTGGTAAAAAAATCATAATTCACTGTAAAAATCCGAGTTTCAGACTACGTTAAACAAAGCTCATCATCTCAAAAACCCGGCCTAAGTGTTCGGTATTTGTACTGTATTTTATGAAATAACTAAAAGAAAAACATTCTGTATACATCGGACTTTTCTCATTAGTACAGACTTGTGCGATATATTTTTTTTAATTTAAAGGAATAATAACTTTAAAAGGTACAAAAAATCTGGCTTTATTCCTTATTTATTTAATCGAACCAATTTTTAAAAGGATCCTGTTTTAACGCATTCCTGTTGATCGATATTGAAGATAATAACGAAATAAGATTCTAAGTAACTAAAAGGAAAAAAAAATCGAAAAATAAACAGTAAGCGTTATGGTAATTTTAATGACCGGTCGGCGAAAAATGGGTTAAAAGTTCATAAAAATATTCCGTTTTATATGTATATGTACGTCATACTTTGAGTACCACTTATATTATTTTAGAATTACCCTTTAAATCTTGAAAAATTATAGTATTTTAAATAAAAATAAACTGAAAACGGGTTCAGTTGCAATTTTACTCGATTCTTATTTCCAGAACATGGCCTTATGTAATTGTATTGATAGCTATTAATTTTAAAGTACCTATCTCGTTTTAATGTCGTTAATATTATTTTCCACTTCAAGTTCATCGGTCGTGTCATGGAAATCGAAATCACGTGAAATTGAAATCGACGAAGACTTTCAATTAAATTTTTGTAAAAATTAACGCAGCTTCTCCCGATTTTCAAGGTTGTTTAGGTAGATGAAAGTGGTCCCCAAAGTATGCGGTATACTAAAAGAAATATTTTTATGAACTTGGAAACGGGAGAGTTTTCAATATATTTTCGAATTTAGTTTTACGTGATAGTTTTTTTTTTTTTTTTTTGCTTAAAATACGAAATTTTTAAAAACGAGAAATTCGATTGGCATTTTTTAAAGTTTTTTTTTAACAAATTTTCCATATTATTCGAATGTGTATTCTTAGTCAAATTACAATCCTCAAAAGCTGTTTTCCTTAAATATTTTCAAGGAATATTTTTTTGTAACAATAATTTTAGTTTAGTCATTTGCTGCAACTTCGTCATAACTCAAAAATATACATTTCGAAATAATGTTTTTCATTTTCTCGTACCACTAAGAAAAAATAACGACACATTATCTTCAGACAGGGAAAGAATAAAATATATGGAGTCTGAGTATGTGAATCCTACTCTACGGGTACTTGTGTGGTGGACGGAGAGACTCGCCGAACTTAGTATCACCGGTGCTTTGCGTAGTACACCGACTGGGGCACTGGATGTGATCCTGGACTGTAACCGATTCATCTAGTGACAGAAGAAACTGCAAGGAAGTCTGCTATCCGCTTAAAGGCGACGGGACTCTATGGTCACGGCAGTATTATAAGGGGAAAAGATTGTAGCAGTGACTACACCATTCCGAGACTAACACTAGGAAGGAAACCGCGGGTTACCTTGGAGGAGGACGGCTGGTAGGCAGGAATCCGATCTGGGCAGGGGACCTTCAGTTTCTACACTGACGGTTCCAAAGTGGAGGACGGAGTTGGAGCTGCAGTCTACTGCCGGAAACTGGGTATTCGGGAATCGTATAAGCTTCCCGATTGCTGCAGCGTATTCCAGGCGGAGATTTTTGCGGCCCAAATGGCTGCTGATTTGGCAAGTGTTTCCAGTACTGAGAACTCGAACGTAAACTTTTTCACTAATAGTCAGGCGGCGATAAGGGCAATATCCGCTAAATACTCATACTCCTCGATCGTCCAGGAGTGTAGGGTCTCGATAGATAGACTCTGTTTCCAAATTAGGCCCAAGCATCTTGGTTATCTATAAGCAACATTTGACAAAATTTGGGCGGAATTGGAGAAGTGGGCGTGGCACAAACTTAAGAACGGTAAGAGGAAAATTGCCCAAATTTTGTACACATATCGCGGTTATCAAAGCAAACCCTCTTAAAAAATGGGCACGATTAGAAAAGTAGGCGTGGCACAACGTCAATTTCTCTCATATGTGGAGAACGTAAGGAAAACACTTTTTCAAATTTGGTGCACATGACTAGGTTGTCAATACGCAAAGTCTGCCAAAAAAAAAGGATAAGTGGGCGTGCCACCTTCCATTCAAAAACAACATAATAGAATAGTAATAGTACAAGTTACAAAATTTTGTGAAAAAAGCTTGTATAGCAATACAAGACATCCAAAAAAAAGGAGCAAAACGCACCGGGCGTAGGCTTTAAAATGGAATTGAACTTATATCATTTTAAAATGATTATGACTTTATTTAAAAGAATATCTGATTTTTAATAAACATTGGACTGTATGCCAATGTAAGACTATGAGTGCAAAATAATAATCTAGTCTTACTAAGAGGGTAGTTAATGTAGAAAAAGCATTGAGCAAAATCGATCCGATTATTATTCAGGTAACTAGTGCACTTTAAAAACATGACTAGTACTTAATCTGCGAACTGTTTAACTTAAACTATATTCGTATTTTAATAACAAAATGGAACCCATCCTTTTTTGCGTGTCAAATTACAATACCAGTGTAAAAATATATGTATATAAATTATATGCAACATACCAAAAGTTGTGGACGACCGAGGGCGGTTAATTTAATAGCTGTTATGCCAGTACCAAAGGTTGCGCCTAAAAATAGAATATATAAATAAAAAAATAAAGTTTAGATGCAATCACTTTTGAAAAAAAAGCAAGCAACACCTTAAAGTATTGTATACAAAGTAAATAATAAAAAAAATATTGTACTAGTTTACAGTTTAGTTTATAAATAAAGCACTATTTATTTCTATAAACATTATTACACTTATCAAGTTTAATCAAATATCTACAAATCCATAGAACTGTAACGATTTTTTTTTCCAAATGCCAGCCTGTGAGTAGACAACATATAAATTAAACAAATAAGCCCCCTAGAATTCTGAATAAAGGCCATAAACATATGTATGTATGTATGTAGGTCAAGGCCCAATTTTTTTTTTATTTAACATTGATAATTAAAAAAAATTTGGTTGGTACATCAGCAGCCGTATTCTGTAATTCGCTTAGCTGAAGCTAAATCTTGATCGCTAAAATGCCTTAGAGAACACAAAAATTTAAAAATTTTAGCGATGACATTAAAAGCTTAAATTAGGGCGAATAAAATCTGTATGGCAGTGCCAAATTTAAAAATGCACGTTCAGTAAAGTGTTGGCAACCCAAAAAAAATAAAAAAGTTAAAACACTAAAACGCAAAGAGCGGTATTTTATAACGATCGAAATTGTAATGCAATTTAAATCGAGATTTCGATCGATATCGAATTTCGTAATCCGCCCCCTGATCTTAGACCCAATAAAGTATATTTTAAATCCTTATAAGTACATGAATTGTTTTAACGTAGAACGTCTGCCCGTGTCTTGGGTGAAGTGGGTTTTCCGATTTCCCTAGGTATGATGGGGACTACGTTGCTTTATAAAGTGCCCATGTTGAATGTGAACCACACCTACGCGTCAAGTTTTTTTCTGCATTTCATTTGGCATTTCTCAACGCGTTAAAGTTATTCAGGATTATTATGAAAATGGGCGTTCAAATCAAAATGCATATCGTGCACATCGTGATTTTGTCAGTCAATTTAATCGTCCAAATGTGCGTACAATCGGAAAAATCGTGCAAACAGTTGAGCAAACCGGGTCTGTAGGAAATGTGAAACCACCAGTGCATGCTCGTACTGCAAAAAATATTGCTGCTGTTCGCAGTAGTTTGGCTGAAGAGCCGTCCACCTCAACTCGTGCCCAACAATTGCACCTCTCACACTCGCCTTTGATGAACATTATGCATAAAGACTTGCATTTACACGCTTACAAGGTGCAATTGGCGCAAGAACTAAAGTCTCTTGACCATTCCAAACGTCGTCAATGGTCAAAATGTGGGCAAGAAATGGCAACAGTGGATGATAAATTTTCGAAGAAAATCATCTTCAGTGATGAGTCACATTTTCACCTCAGTGGATTCGTCAATAAGCAGAATCGCCGCATTTAAGCGAACGATAATCCAAGAGTGATTGTCGAAAAACTAATGCACCCACAAAGAGTGACTGTTTGTGGAGGCATCATCGGACCGTACTTTTTCCAAAATGAGGCCGGTCAAGCAGTTACTGTGAATGGTGCTCGCTATCGTAAGATGATAACGAACTTTTTATAGTCCGAATTCGAAGATATGGATGTGGACGATATGTGGTTGCAACAGGACGGTGCCACTTACCACACAGCTAACGAAACAATGGCTCTTTTCGCGACAAATTCAATAATGGACGTGTTATCTCACGTGGTGGCGATGTCAATTGGCCGCCAAGATCATGTGATTTGACACCGTTGGACTTCTTACTTTGGGGTTATTTGAAAGAAAAGGTGAACGTCGATAAGCCAGCAACAATTCAAGAGCTAAAGGATGAGATAATTCGGCACATTAACGGCATAGACGCTCAATTTTGCCTCAGCGTCATCGAAAATTTGGACCATCGGATGGAGGTGTGCCGCCGAGGTGGCGGCGGCCATTTGAACGATACATCGCCCCTTAAAAATTAACCACCCTGTATTTGCTTTAAATATTAATCGAACAACGATTAATCGATTGGCTACTTGAGTACATACATACATATAAAAACATGTTAAATTAATATGTAAATACTTTTACTTTCTATTTTATGTATATTTGAAAACTCTTATTATTTATTACTACATATTTACATTAAAATGTAATAGACAGACAACTATAACAACTTACTACAAACATACAACAATAAATCTACTAAACAAAAGCAGACTTAAAAGAATGAAGCTAATTCAACTAAAAGCATTTAATTTAAGTTTTGAACCCAAATTCTAAAGTGAGTCAAATTTAATTTTCATTATATTATTTTTATGAAGAAAGGAATTTTACAACATGAAATTAATTAAAATTTATAGATAATTTTTCATTCTTGACTGAACTGGGAATCGAATCCAGGTATGCACGGACAGTATTTCGATTGTAACAACACAATCTCTTCAGAGTTTTTTTTCAGTATTTTAACTTTGGTAGATCGAAATTTGTTTTGCAAATGTATCTATTTTAATTTATTTACATGTTCTTAATTTTAGTTCAAAGTTTTTAATTATTTTTGAACAACAATGACTTAATTCTCTTAAATGTCTGCACTTTAAAACTAAAACGTAGCGAAACATAAAACAACATTAAGTAACCACTAATAGAAATTAAAAAAAAAATAACGGTAGGTTTGTTAGTAAAAATATAGTTAAGGTAGGTTCAGACCTAACAAATATTTGACGAAGAAATAAAAAAAAAATAAACCGTGACCAGTAAATTGATCAAACTTTAGCTTTATTTTTTTTTAACAATTTTCATTGATTTACTAAACTTTATTTGTAAGAAGAAAATTGTATAATGTAATTTAGAAACTGTTAAATGATATTTAATCTAGCAAACGTTTTGCAAAAGCAAACAAATTTTTTAATAAAAACTAGTGGTTACGTGTAGGACGTCAAATATTTGATAGATTTGAACATTGCTTTTGTTAGTTTATTTGTTAGCTTACCCTCTGCTTTGCGTCGAGGGAAATACTTTTTATCATCGACTTTGTATATTTCAACATTCACATGACAGTGTAACGAGTAACACGAGTAGTAGTTACAAATAGTGTAAGCAATAAAATATAAGTTAAGTTAAAATAAAAAATAAAAACAAAAAAATTTAAAAGATAATCGATCCGTTTCAATGGCGCGGTAATTTTATAATTAAACATTTTGCGGTCGTTGATCAAATAAATGTCAATTGCATTTCAGTTGAGGGGAGTTCAAAGTTTTTTCAGGTGGCGCCAAAAAAAGAGCGAGCATTACACATTACCACCACCGACACATATACACACATACACCCACAAAACCCAGCTCACATACGAATGAATACACACACATTAAAGAGATTCAATTATTTTCGGAATTGTTGCGTTTCAATTTTTGCATTTTTTCCAATTCACAATTGTTGAGGATTATTTGTTGATGGTTAGTAGGGTGAATAAAGCAGATCAACGTTTTTGTTAATTTATTGATGATGATTAAAAGTGCCAATTGGTTTTTTGATATTTGTTTTACATTAACAACATACAAAAAAAAATAAAACAATAAAATATTAAATTAGTTAAAACGTAAATTAGAATTAGTAATAAATGGAACATTTAAAAATAATATAAAATTGGTTTAAGGTTTATTTTCTTAACAAGTAAAATTGAAATCGAACCAATTTTCAAAAAGTTTTTGTTTTAAAGGTTCAAAAAAAATATTCCGTTTTATATGTATATGTACGGCATACTTTGAGTACCACTTATATTTATTAGAATTACTCTAAAAATTATGAAAAACTACGGTCATTTAAAAAAAAAATTTAAATGAAAATCTCCCTCGATTTGCAGAACATGGCGGTTAATTAATAAATTTTTAATAAACATTAGTTTGGATTTTAGGGTTATCTGGCATTTCTCGGAAGTCAAAATAGGTCTTTCATTTATTTTCATTTATTGAATCTTCATAATATGATAATATCGAGCCCTTATAGCAAAAATGATGTAACCAACAAAAATAGAATTTTACAGGAGAAAGTTTTTTTTTAATATCTTTGCTTCAAGTCTAGGTTTTCTTTTGAAATTGCTTTTGCTCTTATTTCGTAACGGTACTTCCAAGAGATATGAGATTTTTAGAAATACTGCAAATGATCTAAAATTATCGATTTTCATCAAAAAACAAAAATATAAAATGTTGTTGGTTACATCATGTTCGCTATTAAGGCTCGATATAATAAGGGAAATCACGATGGGTAGTGCAAAGTGTGCAAACGATTCAAATGCATGCAAAAATACTCACACATTTGCGCAATACAACAACAAAATGTACGTATTTGCAATTTGCTCTTTTTTACTTCGTTTGCACTAAAAAAAAACCATGAGCAAAATTTGTAGCAGGGTTGTCGGATTGATTTTGACCTTTTTCGCCACATTCAATGTCAAAAATCGCCAAAATCGCCATTATTTATTTTTTTTAAATAATTATAAATATTTTTTGTAAATCCTTAAATGCGCCAACAATTAAAAAAAGTCACCATGATATATATTTTATTAAATTTTTATTTGCAACAAAGTAAAAATGATTAGTGAATACAAAACAAAATTGATTTAATTAACAAACGGAAATTTTTCCATTGTGTTTCTTTAAAATATCTTAAACAACAACGAATTTTATATTTGATAACAAATTGCTTAATAATTAATAGAAAAATGTTTATAAGCTTCAACTATATTCATTTTTTAAGGAATTTTAGTTATTGATTCTTTCAAGAGCGCTTTTAAATATAAAAAACAAATTTTCTCGAAGATTTTCATTATCTTCATCAGCCATTTCAACATAATTTATTTTCGAATACTGGCCATACATTTGAATGCCTCAAATTTTTTACATTAAAATACTAGATTTTGTTTTTAATAAATAAAATTATAAATTACCATCTGTTAATTTCTATCCTTAATTGGTCTTAATCGAAATGTTATAGAAATATTGCAACAAAGTTGAAATATTTCGGTTTAGAATTAGATTTAAAAACAGAATCGGTAAATCACAAAATTGCTGTCTGTAGTTGTTTAAATAATTTACTTTTTTTTTTGATAAAAATAAACTTGTTTGTTAAATTTAAATGATTAAAGACCAAAATGATTTTTGTCAGCCGATATGAGAAATCGTGTGACAAGAAGCATCTGCTTAAATTTGTTCTTATACAATATATTTATTCGTTCAGTCTATTATATATACTTATAGTATAAATTTCGTAAGAACATTTTTGTCAGAAAAATTCACTAGCAACTGAACCAAAATCGCATTAAAAAACACGATATTGTTAAAATATTTCAAATACATGTACATATGTATGTATTAAATTAAATTGTTAAAATTTTTTTTTCCTTTTAAATTTTCTTGGCACTGTTTCCACACGTTTTTTACTTATTTTTGGTTTATTTCTCATACACATATTTAGCAAAATGTCGTCGTTTCTTTTGTACATACATATTTCAAAATCTATATGAATCTGTCCGCTGAAAATTCATCACACAAATATGTATTCTAAATCGTAAATTCATTGAAATCAGTTTCATTTTCGCATGACAATGAAGCCAAGAAATAAACAAAATAAAACAAGTGAGAAAGTATAATCGGTAGAGCCCGACCATATGATGCCCTACAACAAAGCCTTTAAACATATTTCGAGTGTGTAGCCTATTTGGGACTGACTCATGGGCCATGATGGAGCGGCCATAAGTAAATCTTAATTTATGTAAAAGTTATTTGTGCCAAATATTATTTTGATATCTTCATCGATATGAGATTTTTTTGCCTTTCAGTGGTTTAAGCAAGGTGAATACGATAATTCAAAGAACTACTTACTTATTTTATTGCCTACTAGCATTGAACCCGCTACTTTGTTAGCGTCTCCTTTTCCATCGTGGACATATTTTTATGCCAAAGTTTATTAAAAAAAATACAAGTTGTAGAGCCAAAAAGCTAAAGAAAAATATCAAATTTTCCGTATTTAATTTTTGGGTACCATTTTTTCCCCCATTAAAGTATCAAAAATCTCATTATTGTAGTTGCAGCCCATAATTTAATACGAATATGTCAATGAATGAAGAGAAATGTTTTGTAAAAAAAGTACCAAAAATAGATACGATCTTCTCCCCTTAAATGTTCGAACTTCGAAAAAGTACCAAATCAGAATTTGTATGTTTTTGATAAGTTTCGAATGAAAATTTACCAAAAAGTTCCCTCTTATAGACTCTCATCCACCCAGGATATTGCATCTTGAATTTTATGTTTCTAGTTCCACAACTAACGGAAATTTAAAAAGGGCCAGTTAAAGAACAAAAAAGTACCAAAAGGTTCCGCCACAGATTCTTATCCACTCATGGCATTTCATGTTGAATCTTATGTTTTAAGGTCCAACATTAACGATAATTAAAAAAAATACTAGTTGTAGAACCAAAAAGTTAAAGTAAAATATCAAATTTTCCCTATTTCCCCTTTTTGGTACTATTTTTTCCACCATTAAAGTATTAAGCATTTTAGTTTGGAGTGGGAGCCCATAATTCAGTACGAATATGTCAATGAATGAAGAGAAATGCTTTGTAAAAAAGTTCCAAAAATAGTAATGATTTTCACCCCTTAATTGTTCGAAAAAGTACCAAATCAGAATTCGTATGTTTTTGATAAGTTTCGAAAGATAGATGGGGTGTCAAAAAAGTACCAAAATTCAGGTTTTACCCGTTTACTACATAATAGGGCAGAATTTCAAAAAAGTACCAGACACCTGTCCGCTTATTTTTTTAAAGAACAACGATAAGTATTACTTTTTTATCTCTTTTAGTTTTGGATACATATAAGGTAACAAAAGTTTTGAGCTTTTACATTTTATTAACCCTAAACCTTAGAATTTCCAAAAATCCCGTCTTGGTGAATCGATTTGGTCCAAATTTCAAGTTTTTAGCTTCAGCTTCAGGCTGTGCGGATGAATCAGTCAGTAACGTTACAATTTTATAATTAAATTTTTTGCAGACATATAAAAAACGAATCTGCAAACAAAACAAGCAAAAATGGTAAAAATCTGTTAGCAACTTTTGATTTTATTCACAAGTCTTAAAATTTTAATTAATTTAAGAATTTCATTAAACGCAATATTTGTATGGGAACGCCCCTAAGAAGTGGAGATAAAGGGCAAGTATGTCTCGAATAAATGTTTAGGACAAAAAATGAATTGAGGTCGGTTATACATTAAGTCCCACTAGGGGCGATTCCTGGGCATTTATGGGACGTTACTTCAATATATTTCTAGTCTGCATTGAACATTTTGTATGGGAGCCCCCTTAAGGAATGGGGATAGCGGGTAGGTATGTTAGTAATAAATGATTGAGATGAAAAATAAAGTGGGATTGGTCATACATTTGACCCATCTAGGGGCCAAATTTAAGAATTTTATCCAACCGCAATATGTGTATGGTTGAAATTCTTAAATTCGGCTGCTGCAGTGCCAAGGATGCCTGCGCTGAATTCGAATCTGGTTTTACTTTTTTACTGTTACTCCCGGCTAACTGAGCCTTAAATCTTCATAATAGTAGCGTTTAAGCATATCAGGGAGATCGTGTTTACTGATTCAAGCTGGTTATCTTGAAAGACACCACATATTGTTTGAAAATCAGTTTGGATTTAAGAAACTTTGGCGCCTATATAACTATTACTGGTGGCTCCAGTCCTGACATCGCTTGTCGAATAAAAAAAAAAACCACACAATCCTTTGGACAGCTCATTACAGTTTGGAAATCACCAAAATTGACCCGACGTGTAAGAGATAAATATATTAATTTCTAACGTGAAATCAACACTGCTGTACGGATGCGAGGTATGGAATGCAAGTTTTAGGGACATCCAAGCATTTTGAGTGTTCGGGAATAAGTGTCTTCGTAGTATACTTAAGGTTTTTTGGCCACATATTGTTTCGAATATAAATCCGTGGAGGGAAGCACACCAAATACCAATTTCCACAGAAATTCAAAAGCAAAGGTAGAACTGGTTTGGGCATACCATTCGTAAAAAATCATCAAATATTGCTAGGAATTCGATCGAATGGAACCCGCAAGGAAGTTGCAGAAAAGTCCGACCAGCTCACAGTTGGCGAAGGCAAATCCAAACCGAAACCAGGAAAATGCAAAGGTTATGGACTGAAATAATAAGCATTGCGATGTATAGATCCGCACGGAGAAAATTTGTTGAGGCTTTATGCTCCTTATAGGAACGATGGTAATATATATATGTATATGTATGTATATTTAATTATAGACCAATCAATCAGCAAAAAATTCAGTTGAAAGAACTCTTGTCCTATAAAACTAAATTGCACTAACAGCCAGTTCAACGATTTCGAACGTCAACGTTCGCATAGAAATCTACATTTAAAACAAAAACAAATTTTCGAATATTTTTTTTGTTTTACATATAATTTTCTATGCGAACGTTAACGTTCGAAATCGATGAACAGGCTGTAAGTTTTAATACAAGACACTCAAATACGTCATAGTTGTAGACGTATTTAAGTGTTTGCCAAGAATGGTCTTTATGTAGGACCCATGGTAAATTATGGACCGATAATTACAAAATTCCATAGTGTTATCTTTAACCATATGAAACCAAGTTGGACCAAATTGCAACAAAAAATCAACATTTGTTACGGTTTTAAACGTATTACAGTATTTATCGCTTATTTGCACATCGGTTATAAGCATTTTACGCTTTTTTTCATCCAAACTTGTGCAATTACTGTTTGCTATTTAAAATAGTCGAAACTGTTTCGTGTCTATGCATTCGCTTTTACACATACTGCGCAATTTAATTTTAATTAAATGCGTTAAAAACTTGAGTCAATTACAATAAAAATTCACAAAATTTTTAAATCAAGCAAATTTTTATAAATGAATTTCTCGTTTTAAAGCACAAAAAAACGTGCAAATTATAAAATGCTTATAAGTGATAGCTAAAAATTCGACAGTGAGCTTTTTTATGTGGCCTAAGGTTAATGGACTTATCATTACAAAATTTTGAAAGGGTTTTTGAGTTGCGGTTTAAATTTAAACTTAGTTTAACGTAGTCTGAGACACGGGTTTTTTTCGGCGAAAAAAAACATTTTAAGCAAAACTTAGCTGTTCCGTCAATACTTTTGTATACAAACTTGGTAATGGCGGCACAAATCTGTTTTCAGCTTAACTAAACGTAGTTTAACTGAGATACCAAAAACTCAGCCTTAGTAGAATGATGTTTAGTTTAAGAACACAAAATTCAATTAAATTTCACTAAATATTATTTTCATTATTCGTTTCGGTTTCTGGCTTATTAAAGTGATTTCCTAAACTGGGTTTATGGCAAATAATAGACCAGTCTTCAAGAAATTTGGTATTATGATTTCTAGTCACATAAAACGAATTTGTGTTAATTTTGGTACATTAAATTAGGAGTTTTTTATTGAAAAATAATCAGCCATGTCATGTCGAAGAAAATACATTTGTTAATGATAGAAAGTGTATTTTGATAGTTGTTCGGAAAAATGCTTTCGTCATTTTCTGAAGCACCAAAATACGGAATGATTTCCGATTCCGAACGGAATTGTACTCTGTAACACGGCTGAATAACAGCTTTTAACAGTAATTACTGTGTTAACAGAATAGAAAAATCAATTTTTTTATGCACGTGGGTCCATATTTGGATCCGTAATCCTTTTCCTAATAAACCTCTTGTGCTGGTTTTTAGATTTTTTTATTCTTATCCCAAAGAGCTCTACGATTGTCTATAGGAGACCAGAGTCTCTGGCGGGAATCGAACCCGCAACCCCCGCACTAATAGACTAGTTTACTACCAATTAGCCTACCTGGGCACCCATTTTGGGGTTTCGCTTCTGTTGAGTCATTCTAAAGTGAGTGTGCATAGACTTACGATTACTCAATGAACCAGAATATATAAACTTTATGGGGCCTTAGATGAAAAAAAAAGTAACACAGGGAAAGACAAACTAAGTATGTGTACCCTCATTCACCACTCCGATTTTTTTTTCAGATTAAATATAAATATTTTGTTTTGTGTAATTTTTGACTGATGAAAATTAGAAATTGAAGAATTCAAAATTTTCAATTATTTAAATTTCTGTTGGGCTTAAGAAATTGTTGTTTTTTTTTTTTGCTGATAATGAATTTAAAATGTATTTAATTTGATGTTTAGGTTAAAATATGTTAAGTTTTTTTTTTATTTAAAAGAAAAATAAATAATTTTTATTTAAATTCAATAATTGAAAAGATTTGAAAACCACATAAAAAAAAATATTTAGACTCTAGTAGCAATAGCTGACTGTTTGCATTACTTTTCTGCTTTTATACTTATTTTTTGCATTATCAGTTTCGTTTTATTTAAAAATATTTTTGACTTTAAATAATTTTTAATGAATATTTGATTATAGTAACTAAAAATTCCATTTAATACATTAATCATAGTCCAAAATTCGATGTAAAGGTAAATTATTAATAAATTTATTCAACGTCAAAAATCTCTCAAACTATAATAAAGTTAACAATAGAAAATTTAACATACGGCCATGTTCGCTTTTATTAAAGTTTTTCAATATTTTCGAAAACCCCTACTAATTACAAATTTAGAATAATTTATTTAAACAAAAAAACAAGTTCTGTGTCACTAAAAATAAATTTCAGGGTTCACAAATTAGTTGTTATACCCCTTCACCAGTACTAGTGGTAAATCAGGGTATAATAAGTTTGTCATTTCGTGTGAAACTATTTTAATACTCACCTAAGCCCCCCATAAAGTAAACATATGTTTATATTCCGTACTTGAGTAATTCTAATGACGTTTATTTATGTAACACTTTTTAAATGTTACCTCGAATCACTCGAAGTATTATATGTTTTGCAATTTCTATCGAACCAAGTTAGTTTTTATATTTACAGCTCTTACAATTTATTATTAATGTGCTTCATTAGCGATTTCTTAAACTATTAAAACGGTTTCCGCACACATTGTCACCACTTACAACGTGCAAAAAATTAAAATTCTAATAATTTGCATACATTTTTTTTTTGCCAAAATAAAATACGAGTTTATTCAAAAGGAAATACACCAGTGAATTATATTTGGAGTTAAAATTGCTTGAATCCACATCATCATTTAACAACATATTTACGTATTTGTCATGCAACATATTCACAAAAAAAAAAGTTTTAACCTTTTCCCACATTTCGCATTTGATCATAAAGAAGGCATACGAATACAAAAATATAGAACATGTAACATAAAAATAAGCTGTTTTAGACATATCCCTCTGTATGCATGTTTGTCTGTTGAAATTGCGCTCACTTTCGACCGACACAGAAAGGACAACATTGGTGTCAAATTTTTTTTTAGTTCTACTAAGCAGTTTTAATTTGGAATTCAGCGTAATCGGTTTTGTTGGGTTATGAACCCAACTGTGAAACAACCACCCTAAAATATTTATAATTTTTGTTGAAAAAGGAATGTTCCAATAGGTTACATATAAAACCAACTCCTGAAATATTCCGGGGCGCTCCCTTGAATTTGGATAACATAATTATGGTTCTCCAAAATTTGTTATTCCCAAATAAGCAAAATATTTTATTATTTTTTGGGTGCAGAAGATCTATTCCGAAAAATCTTTTCTATGCAGGCGAGATGGAAAGATATGATACAATTTTGTACATCGTTAATTGCGATATCAGCTTCTGCTATCGTATTGCTGAAGTGGCGAAGTTGATCTGCTAATTTGACATACACAACACGAAGGAGTGGTCTCTTGTTGGGGATCCCTGTTTAAGACATGTGAAAGCAGTAACGTCAAATCTTGGGACACTAAACGCGGCCTAAGGACGGTTTTATTATAATTAAAAAATTTTTAAAAAAGCGCAAAAAGGGTTAAAATATACATATTTATGAACGGAAACACCAAAAATTTTAATCAAAACTACTTATAAAAGATATATTTTTTGATAAAGGCACAACTGTAGCTTTACCCTGCGTTTCCACATGCTAGTATTTACTTGCAAGTAGTGTATACGTATTATCAACGAAAAATCGAGGAAACGGCCGATTGGCTAAAAGTAAAAAAATTGTGTGAAAGTTAGTGAAAAAGTGCGAGTGTATTGAATTTTTCGAACTTGTACTTGCATGTGGAAACGAGGGGTGAAGTGGCATTTAAATTCTTTCAAGTTCGTAATTGTTAAATAAACACAGTATGTTTTGGTCGTCCTCGTCTTCATACTTTAAATAAGACAACTCGATTTTGCAAAAAAAAAAAATAATAATAATAAAATTAGAAACAGTAAAAAGGGCGGAATTTTGTTTCGGCATCTCCGTCTCCAAGGTAACCCTAGGTCTACACTAATGATAAATATCTCAGCAAGTTGACAATAACGTCGGCAGAATAACAGAGCAATATTTCTTACTGCTTAGCTAAGAGAGAGAGATTAAGGTGGTAATTTTGTTGTTCACTTCACCTTGCGTTGAGAAAATTTTCATATAATTTTTTTTTTGAAATTCAAAAAATTTTATATGAAAATTTTCTCAACGCAAGGTGAAGTGAACAACAAAATTACACCCTAAATATTATTAAATTTTTTTTTTTGTTTAAAATAAAATTTATATTTTTATATAAAAAATAACTCAGTCTTAAACAAATTAATATAAATTTAAATAATTAAGATCGAATAAGTAAAAAATTATATTAAAAAAAATTATTTTTACAATTTTATTTTAGTGTTTATTTAATTCTTTTATATGTATAATAATTTTACTAAAATTATAATTTGCAACAATTTCACAAACTTCATTTCATTCCCACACAATTTGCTTCTATTTTTTTTCTTTCTTTTTTTAATTGACAACCAAATTTGACGTTTTATGTTAGCAATAATTGTTAACAAAAAATGGACTAACAATTATTGCAGCATAAATTGCCGACAAAAAATTGCTGTCTACATAAAAGACAACATAATTTTGACATTAACTGCAATATATGTATCAATATTTATCTCTGGTATAGACGGGCAGCAGGTATAAGAGGGAGTTTAAACAAAAATATATAACAGTGGGAATTGAATTTTTTTTGCGTTGTTACATGGGGTCTCCACCTGACAATTTTTTGTCATACCAAACTACAAAGTCTAAACAAAAAAACTCTAAAATTTTTGTTAGCGTTTTTTTATATGAAGTTTGATGTTTATTATGACAAAGTCCGATGAAGACTCAATGCTAATAAAAAACATTTCAAATTCGTTTGCTCGAGTTTAGTAATATAATTAATTTTAAAAGTAACCAACAATAATCGAAAAATATTTTTTTATTTAATAATACCTTAATATATTGTATAGAAATAAATAAATAACAAAGTCTTACGTAAATATTGAACTAAATAATGCATGCAAGTACTTGAAAACACTGTATAATTCAAATACTAGAATAAACTATTATGCCCAATTTTCAGGTTAGTATTTAAATCTATGTTAAGTTAATTTTCATATAAACTTAAATCGTATTTAAATCCAGATTGATTTTTTGAGTTTTATTTGAAAAGACTTATTTAATTAAGATAAAAGTATGGTAGAGTAGAGTAGAGAATTTTGTATTTAAAACGATTTTAAAACATAAATGTGTTTTAATATCAATCCTGAAAATTGGGCATTAAATTATCAAGAAATTGTAAAAAAAAATATATTACCTGAAACAGCTTCTAAGCATTTGATGAATGTTTCCATGTTACGCTCACAAGTAGCCTCATTCAAATAGAAATATGTTCTAGCACTGTTGACCTTATAACGACGATCGGCAAACGATTTATCGACATGGTATTGACGCATAGAATCATCTTCGGTTGTATCTTCAGCGCTAGAGACTGAAGATCTGTAAGAATAGAAAAAAAATTATAAGAACTAAAATTTTTATGGCTGCAAAGTATAATAAGGAGTTTTCAGTAAAATGGACTAGTGGGCAAGGGCAAGATTTAAAATTCAAATTTGAGGAATATCTTTTACGGAATCATATACCTGATTCATGTCCCTGCAACAATATTCGTATTTTCTTTAATAGGTCGATTATGGATAACAACTTTACTAAAGTTTGGTTGCCAGCAGCGAAATCAGGCAACGCCGCTCATGTTAAAATATAAAAATTGTTTGTGTATTTAAACTGTAGCGGCGCTGCCTGATTTCGCTAGTGGCAACCAACTTCAGTTGTGTTGCCATCCGTAATCGACTTATAAGTGTCCCTTCGAATACATTCAGATCTTACGTTTTTTGTTGCAAGCCACAGGCAACAATTTAACGTTTAAATATTAAATTAAAATTCAACTTGGTACATTCAATTTTACGAATCACAATAAAGAGGAACTTAAAACTGTTGCTTGCGTCCACTTTGTGCGACATTCTTTACCCCTCAAGCGTTTCTAATCCCATTTTTACAAACTTCTGCTTCATGAAATATTTCCGTCGCACAGTCTGATTCAAGTAATTTAAATTTATATTTAAGGATTATTCCGATAGATGTTTGTTTGTATTTACTCTCTGTATTATTTTTTGTATACCACATTTATTTTATAATACACTTATTAACTTATTATTTAGTAACTTACTCGACTTCACGTTTTTCGGCTTCCTCCTGGGAAAGATCTTCTTCTACGGAATAATCCAAAATTGGCTTAACACCAAACGACCGTAATCTGTAATATTTTATTTAAAAAAATTTAATTTTTTTTTTCAACGGTAAAAATATCGTATAATTTATATATTTTTTCATGCAAATGTATAGATACTCGTACACATTAAATGTTTATTTAGGAATTCGTGTGTGTCAGTGTTTTACACTCAAAGAAATAAAGTTGTTAGTAAAAAAAAATATTATAATAAGTAAAAACATTTTTAACTTTAATAAAAAAAACTTTTCTAAAAAAAATCGCTACATGGAAAAGGAAATTTATATTTAGAACTTAGGAACACTAAGCCATTATTTCGCATAGAATCCTTTAAAATAGCCTTCTAAAATTAAAAGTGTGGGTCAATTGGACAGGTTAATGTCAGGCGCAGCGAGCCCTAACCGCGGAAATAACGTAAGCGCCAAAAACCAAATTTTACAGCAGAGAGTTTTTTTTAAACATTATTTCATATAAATTTTGTATGAAATTTGTCGCTTGCGATAAAATTGTTCTTGCTATAAAATCGTAACGGTACCTTATTTGACCATGAAATTTTAGAAGATGATGCAAGTGTTGCCAATAAAATCGTTTATTAAAAAAAAACAAAAATGATGAATATTTTCGCCGTTAGGACTCGATATTGAAAGCCACTTGTTTTTTAATTTTTTTTTAGACCAGCACTCAGGGGTCATTCCCCCTACTAACACATTGTATTGTGTTGGAACTAGGTAAATAGGCTATGGGAAGGAGGATAGTGGGAGTAGTGTTTGTGAACATTCGACTTGAACTTATTCATGTTGAAAGTGAGAGGTAAGACTTCAGCAGGAAGGTTATTCCACATACGATCAGTCCGGCCAAAAAACGAATTTTCCCTGTAATGCGTTGTACGATTCGACGGCCAATCGAACACAAAAGGACGTGCTCTTGAGAAAAAACCTATATAACGAACAAACGTACGTTTTAGATCCCTAATTTCATCCCATTGTAGTGACGATAAAACAGGCAAACAAAACCCACTTTGCTCAAGATGGTCAATGGAATTGGAAACCCAAATGTAACAAATGAGAACCTTCTCCCTCTCCTGCAGCTTGTTTATTGGACGATTCAAGCCCCTCCATTTGTTAAATAGAAAAGAATACCCTTCTGTCACCAATAAGTTAACCCGACTTTATTAGAGATGGAGACTGCTTCGAACTTGCACTCAAAACAATGAGTGATTTTCATATAAATTTTTCTACACAATCAATTGCTTGTCACATCGAAACAGGATATTACTGCCTGTTTTTCAAACTAAAATAACAGTTTTCATTTAGAAATTGATATTGAAAACATGAACAAAATTAGAGTTTTTTATTGTTGTTTCAATATAAATTCCCAAGCGAAAATTTTTATTTTATTTTGAAAAACTGGCATTTAGTTTACTGATAAAAGTGGAAAAAAGAATAGCATGTTTTCTTCCCCTCTCACCAATAAGCTCAGACTTTCTGTAAGATAACTTTCGTAATGTGAATACACCTTATGATAATTACCCCCTTGACTTGAGATTCGCAAAAAGCGAACAATTGCCACTACGAAAAATTCTCTAAATCTTCGAAAATTTAATACAAAAGTGGCGAACTTAATTTGGAGAAAGTTAGTTAAAAAGCTTTATTTTCACTAACTTCATACCAAATCTTTATTTATT
This sequence comes from Pollenia labialis, assembly GCA_949318255.1. Lineage (NCBI taxonomy): Eukaryota > Metazoa > Arthropoda > Insecta > Diptera > Polleniidae > Pollenia > Pollenia labialis. The sequence goes on along the minus strand of OX439142.1, from coordinate 22,650,984 downwards.
GCAGTCTTCTTTAAGCAAAAATGCCTCCTGCAAAAACGAAGAAAAACAAAATGTAATGGCGGGTTAACTCTACGAATTTTTTTTTTCGTTTCACTAGTAATAGCCTCTCTCAAATTTTTTAGTCAGAAAAAAGTTGGCCAATTGTTTTGAAGCGATTTTTTTCGTCTGACGTGGTCGGCTTGGGTAGTAAGATATTTAAATATTCAATTTGTATTTTTTTGAGTGTAAAATCAAGCACACACGACAAATTTTAAGGGAAATTAGTATAATAATTTAGCTGTTTGTTTTATTCATATTTATTAAATTTAATCGTGTTAATAAAAGTTTTTCACCCAGGCCAGGGTTACCGCTCATCGACTAAAGTTGAAATTGAACCCCTTTTTGGGGGTATGCGACTTTTTGTTTATATATTTTAATTTAAGTTTATTTAATTTTGCGACTTTTTTAATTTTGTGGCAACCTTTTCTCCTAGTGCTGGTTTACACTATTCAAGTTTGCGACGTCAAGTCTTGAGTTTTTAGGAGAGAGAGAAAAGGAAATGGCATTATCTTTACCCTTCTCTACTAAAAGCTTAAGAATTGACGGCAAAAACTTGAAGAGTGTGCACCATCACCTATTAAAAAAAAAAACGTAAAAATGAAGAACATCTATTTAGCTAGTCTGGCATTGTCGTTTAAAAAATTTAATAGCAATCAACAAATTATTTTTCATTTGGCCACATTGTTTTCTCCACACAGGTTTCAATTCAATTGTCAACTGAGTCTTTCAACTGAATTGAAGCTTGGCCACACACTTGATCAACTGAATTGAAAGATTTTAAATTAATATAAAAATTTAATAAAATAAAAGACTACAAACATTGACCAAGAGACTCGAGCACACACAGTACAATCGAATTGAAAGACTTAGTAGGAAACTTAAAAAAATTTAAATCCTTTGATTTTTCTTCAACCAACTCGACAAACGTGAAACTAATCAATTGACAAAACCATAAACGCTTTGATTTGGACAACAACCGACTCAGCTGACAATTGAATTGAATAGTGCTTAAGAGAATTTTTAAAACAATACAAATTAAATATTACATGCAAAAAGTGTATCAAAAAGCATTAAATTTTTAAGCAACTTATCTTCGAATAAAGTCAGAAAATGTCATCGACAATGTCTTATTTGTTATTTGATTCGTTTTTGGTTTTTTATTTATAAAATACTGTTAAAATAGGTTTGCGACTTTTATTTTCTAAAGCCAATTTTTGTGCGACTTTATTTTTATAAAATCACCTTTTGTGCTACATTTCAGAAAAGTCTAACGGTAACCCTGACCCATTCACTAGTTGGTGCAGAACAAGTATGGTGCGGTGTATAGTAAATGTTTATCATTCGAATGGACAATGAAGTAAAATAGAGAATTATGGAAAATTATAAATGAAATTATAAAAATGAGACACAGAAAAACTTTTGTTAAATTTTTTTTATTGCGGTGGTTATTGTTAAAAATGTTATTAAACTGTTAATGTATTGAATCTGACGCAATCATAATGATGTTAAATAATATTTGACGACCTTGACAGATGCAAACATATGTATGTTCGTTTAATGGCGAATAGTTAAGAAATTTTAAATTAATTTAATTTATAGACGAACAAAAAAAACACTTCCAATTTGCTACATTTATTATTATTATTGAAGGACAAAAAATTGCAAAAAAATTCTCCAATTACGATCATGGATTTTTTTCGTATTTTAATTTGATTATTAAAATGAATATGTAGTGTCGTATTTGCCAAAAAGTTCATTTATATTTTTAAGATAAACGAGAGTAGAGAATAATCTAAATATCAGGTGTTTTATTCAGTAAATAGTTTTCTTAAAACTTTTTGTTAAAAAAAACAAACTCGTGATTGGTGGAGAGTTCTTTCTGGATGAAACAGTTGATTATAATCACCCCATCGTGAATAAAATTTATCTCGTAATTTTTTTCCTTTTCCCTAAAAACTGTATGAGAAAGAACACACTGACTTAATTTTTATCAAAACAAAAAAAAAATAGATAAAACCGTTTCCTGTGGTAAATTTAACAGGTCTATCGATCTGCATCGATCCTCAGGTCTCTTAAATCTTGCGTTATCTTGTTGTATGCACGTAAAAAAAGTACATATCAGTGTTGCCATTTGGATACGAAAGATACATTTTTCGTATCTTCTGATGACTTCAGGTACCATTTATAATCCTGACATTTAACGTATATTTTGAATCTGTTCGCAAAATGTACAGAAATAAAATATTAAAGAATTTTTAGCCAACTAAAACTTATTAAGACTGATCAACGTTGCCCCGACTCAATATTGCTCAATATTACGATGATTACTAGCAGTGCAAAGTTGGTCTGAAGAAATATAAACATCTTTTTTATTTTCAGGAAATTTATATGCATTTTTTTATATATTAGTTTTTACAAAGATGCATTTATTTTGATAACATCCAATGATAGTTACATACATATAATTCATTTTAAAGTTTGCTTGCTGTATTATTAAAAAATTACACTCGAAACTGGATTACTTCAGCAGTTTTGGTGTTTTGCGTTTCACACCCACATGTTTTATTCGTTTTCAACTAAAGTAGTAGGGGTTGGTGAAAGTAAAACGAATCGACTTTTTTCTAATATTTTTAACAAGAAAAACATTTTGTTTTTAGTTTAGAATTTTATATTTCTAATTCAATCAAAATATGTATCTGTGGTCTTTTGACAAAACGAAAACATTTTTGTTTATGATTTTAAAATTTTGTTTTATAAACGAAATTTTTCTTTAATTTCGGTTAATTTTATTATTTGATAAGAAGTATTTTTTCACAGAGTTTTTTTTTAAAACTTTTTTTGCTATCGTATCTCGACTTAAGATGTTTTGTTAAAATGTCACAGGTATGTAGTTACATAAAACGCAAAAGGCCCTGACTAACCAAAAATTTTAAATCGACTTTTTTATATTGATTTTGATGTAATTTTTACTAATTTTTAACGTTTTTTATTTTATTTTCCGACGATTTGTTTTTTTTTAATCGATTTAGCGATCTCAAATTAGTTTTAGAGTTTGTTGAGAATTTTGCGCGAATTTTAGCCATGTTCGCGATAAAAGCGATTTGTTCCTGTACGTTTTCTTTATAATAAAAAGTAGACTTTGTTAATATGCTGCTGTTAGCAAATGTTTGCGAATTTCCGCTAGTTTAGCAATTTTTACCGAATTTTTGCCATTCCTTATTGTTTCAGGGACTTTTAGTTCATTTTATGGCTTGTTTGAAATATTAAAATTTCCCAATTTTTGGAATTTTTTTTAACCCATTTAGCGATTTCAAATAAATTTTAGTGTTTGTTTAAAAGTTTGCAATTTTTTGCGAATTTTAGCCATGTTTGCGAAAGAAGCGATTTTTTCCTTTTATTCCTTTCAGCTTTCACGATTTATAAAAAATATTAGGATTTGCTATTATGCGGCGGTTTGCAAATAAGCGATCTTTAGTTCAACCAAAGTGTTTTGAACAAAAACTTCGAATACACAAAAAATGTGGATTTGAGAACACCAATTTCTAGAATATACCTGATCATTTTCATTAAAATATTCATTAAATATGAAATTAAAATGCTATGTTTAACGTTAAAAATGCATTTAAAATTTGTTCAGTTTCAAATCATTTCGTTTTAAAAATCGATTTCCATCACATACCTGATAATAAAATTCAGTCATAGTTTTATAACACTATAAATTACTTCTTTAAATTTCGTGAAGATCGTACAATAATATACCGTAGGTCCCATATAAAAACCACTCCGGAAATATTCGAACTGTAGGTAGAGGGTCTTTTATCAAGATTTTTGTAAAACTTTTAAACATGTTTAGGTTTTAGCGGTATTTTAAAAAAAAAACTTTAAGGTTCCAGATAACAAAAGAGGAATGTGTTCAAAAAAAAGGCACAACTACTTCGTTTTGTAGAAAAAGACATTCCCAGTTCTCTTCGCTGTTTTTCAAAGATCAAGATTTACAGCCTGTTCGTCGATTACATTTAAAACAAAAACAAATTTTCGAATTTTGTGTTTGTTTTAAATATAATTTTCTGTGTGAACATTAACGTTTGAAATCGACGAACAGGCTGTTAGTTTATTGCACTGACCATCTAAAACTTCGTCAAGAACTACAGCCGCCTGAGGATCCAATGGCTTGGAGATTCTTTATTGACTTATCCAAACTGAGTCAGAAAGCTGTGTTGCTTCATAATGGAAATCAATATCCATCCGTTCCATTAGCTCATGCAGTTAATATGAAAAAGGTCTACAAAATAAAATAAGTTATCGCTCATTAGATATTAATACGATTGCTAGTTGTGAAATGTATTTGCTGATTTAAAAATAGTCGCTATGCTAGCGATATAATAAGGAATATGCACAAAATATTGTTGCAATATATGTGAATGGGAACAGAGCTAAGGCAAAAAAAATTGGCCCTTAATCACATGCGATTTCGGGAAACAAAAACATCGCATATGAGCCTTGTATTGGCGACTTTTGGTAGCTTTAGACCACTAATACATACATATGTATAAGACTTTTTACTTATCTCGAAATAAATTTAATATTTCAATAAAAGTCTTTTTTAAAGAAAGAAAATCTTCTGTGCTGTTTCCAGGTGACAGGCAATTAATTGTGTAGTAAAATTTATATAAAAATCACTCAGTTTTTTTGAGTGCCTTTCATATAAGTTTTACAACACAATCAATTGCCTGCCTGTCATCTGGAAACAGCACATTAATCGTGATAAAATCACTCTGCGAACAGATTTGGATTCAGCGCGTTAAAGTCAATTAAAATCACATAACAAAGTTCTTGCTCTTGACTTTGTTTTTGCCGAACAGTCTTATTAGTATTTTGAATTTTTAAAAAAATCTAAATTTGTTGACAATTTTAGTAAAATTTCTTAAGCAAACTAATATAGCTTTAACAAAAACTGTCGAACAAAAAACGAAAACTTGAGTATAGCTCTTTGAGTTGGTTTGCCAGCGGCTTTTAATGAATCAGAAGTAAAAGCAACAGTTTTTCTTTGTTGGCAAATGACAAATAAAGAAGTGGAAGAAATTGCAGTTTTTCTACTTTGACTGCAGTTTTTTAAACCTTTTTTGAATCATGTAGGGAAATTTTTTATTTTTTGCGAAGTTATTTAAAATAAAAAAATTGTCTGGCAACACTGCTTAAAAATTAAATAATCTTTTTCTCAATGTAACATGGGGTCTTGACCTGACAATTTTTTGTCATAACAAACGTCAAACTTCATATAAAAAAACGCTGACGAAAACTAGTTTTTTTAATATACCTTTGACGTTTGGTATGACAAAAAATTGTCAGGTGAAGGCCCCATGTAAATACCACAAATTATGTCTGTGTCTTATGTCTGTGGTAAATACGACACTGTATATTTTTAACTAAATCAGTAATTAAGACCCATTTTACACACGCAAAGTTTGGGTAATTGACATTTGCAGGAGAGAAGTATAAAAAGATTTTTTTTTGTGTTCAGACTTGTTTACTCGCAAAGTTTTTTTGTTCTTAATTTGTCGTTTAGACATAGTAAGTTGTAGTTGGCTGCATGTTTGACAAACAACATCAAAAAAAAGCAACAAAGCTCATTATTTCCCAAAGTAATGTGTGTGTGTGTAGAAATGAAAGAAAGTTTTAAAGAAAATTTGTCAACAGAAATTTTGCGTGTGCAAAGGGTATCTTAAATAAACATGCCATGTTAGCGATTTATCGCAGGACATTAAGTAATTTTTTACAACAGATAAGTAAATGTGTGTGTTCTTAGACATAGACATACACGAAACAATGTGATTAATGCACTGTACATATAAAAATAGTATTTATTATAAATGTTTAAATAAGAAATTAAAAAAAAAGAAAAACCTTTCAAGTTTTGGTACAATCGTATGACGATTTTCGCCAGCTACAAAATGTCCATAGAAAGTTGATTTCATTAAAATTTCAAAAAGTGTGCCACCCAATACGGTTCTGGCGAATTTCATCAACTTTAATGGAGAATTTATTGATGAACCGCAGCAAAAATCAATGTTTAATCAAAAAAACAGTAGAAAGTAATCGAGCGAAAAAACCCCAAAATTGTGGTAGATGGTGAGTGATAAAAAAGTTGTTCATTTGTATTTTTTATCATTTTTTTTTGTTTAATTGGATTGAAGGTTGTGTATTTTCACAGGAAACATTTTGATGTGATTTTAGCGCATTTTATTTTTTGTTTATAGCAAATTATAAATAAGCAGGTTGATAGTTTTTCCAAATATAATCCAAAACATATTTATGTATATAAAATTAAGAAATATGTAAGAAAAGAAAATAAAAATAGAAAAAAGCATTAGTTAATTTATTAAATTCAATAAAATTACCTTTCAAGTGTTGGTATAATTTTTATTTGATCTTCGCCAGCAACAAAATGTCCATAAAATGTTGCCTTCATAAGTGATGTAAACAACTTATCTCCCAGTAAAGTATTTGCCACTTTCATTAGCTAAATATTTGTTTATTGTTTATTTAAATAATTTAAAAAAAGAATTTGGAATATTTAAAAAAATTAATTTCGTTTTTTTTTCTTTATCAATAAAATTCAAAATAAACTCAATCAACAAAAAGGGAAGCCAATAAAATTAAAACCAGCCATTCATATCAGTAATTAAGATTTTGTTCCATTTAATAATATGAAAAAAAAAATAGAAAATGCAAAGAAAATATTTTTTTTATTTAAATATTCATACAAATATTTGAAATGTTATAAGATTTTGTAGCTGAAAAACATTAATCATATCTAAAAGCTTATATTTTTATCCACACTATTCAATAAACTGCACAATATAAAAAATATAATGTACATAAATGGTTAAATTTTTCATACAGTTAAAGTTAAATAAACTAACGCACACATGGTCGTATTGTATAATGTTGACATTATGACAATAAAAATTATTTCTTTTTGCGCAATATAAATCAAAAGAATTTTGATTGCATCCAATATATTGTGCAACCTACTAAAATTATAGACACAGGCAATTTTATTGTACAATACCAATTATTGAACTATATTGTAAATGTGTGGCTGGCTACCTTAAGACCACTCGGATAAAAACAAATCTTATTATGCATTTACCAACTGCCCCCGAGGTTTCAACAGGAAGGCACAATACAAGAAAAGATTTACATAGATACCTGCCCTAGGCCTTACTCCATGGCGGATCTTAATCTCTGGGTGACAATCAATGAATTTACCAACTGCCCCCGAGGTAGTAATTTAAGTGCATAATATGGCAAGATCGGAAGCAGGAGCTATCTTACCTCTGCTGCTTTTAGCAACAACATCTAGGGATAGGGAAGAACACTCCCACAAGTGGTGCAAGTGGGATTTTTAGGATATCCCTTCCCGCCATTTTGGGAAATAAAACACTACTTACTCGCCGAATGTATCTTTTCAACAAAAAAGCAAAACTTCGCAAGAAGAATATTTCTTCTTGCATTTCCCGCAAGAAGGATACTAACGGAGGCCTCAAGCAACGGTCAGTCCATTGCCGTAGTACCGAGGGCTACTGACTGCAGTGGTACGAGATCTCATAGCTGCGATCGCAAGAAAATGTGAAAATTATTTCAGTTCTGTCAATTTTGAATTCTCAGGTATTGACCGCACCTATAACACCAAAAGCTTAAATATCCTTTAGATCCCTACAAACCCCAGGGGAAGTCTACGACACAGGGTAATTTTTGAAGACCAAGTTCGAAAAGCGAGTTATCCCACGCAACGTTGCTCGCGAATGTACGACTCCTCCTAGCAATTAACATTTCAACTTGATATAATCACAAGAATTCCCATTAAATTCTTGTTTTCCTCAAAGGGAAAAAAGCAATCGTAAAACTCCCGTGAAAAATGTTTCACGCTTTCAGTTCTCAGTGAATGTAAAAAGCAGAAGTTTAAAAAAAAAATTTTAAATCCCTGAAACTTTTGTTTTTATATAAATTTTTTGGTAAAACCTTTATTTAATTTGTGGTTATCTTATGATTAAAAATATATTTTTATTGATTTTTTTTTTGCAAAACTTGTCAAATAAATGTTAAATCTCAATAACTATTAACAAAAGTAGGTGTTACGCTTATTTGGTCAAATATGTGATAAGTGTGACCGTAGCTTAAGTAAAGTAAAATGATTGTAATTTATTAATTGGCCAATAGCCTTCAAAATTACAAATAAAAAATAAATAAAATTGAAATATAATTAAAAAAATATATTTTAAAGAAAAATTAAAAAAAAACAAAGCAAAATATTTAGTAATGGAGCGATAGTTTGACTACAACGTTAGTTTTTTTGAACTTTTTAAAACTTTATGTAGTCAAGTATTTTCCAAAATTCTGACATCATGTCTTTCGAAAGCTTCACAATTCTGTAGACAATCGTCCTGTTGTTTTGCATTCTGCTGAGCAAAATATATCGGTTTGTGCCTTACTAACGGATCTAGCTAGCCCTTAATATTCGATTTATTGGAGGAACTACTTAAATATACGTTCTTTCTGTTCCCTAGCAAAAATAAAGTGAGAAAATCTAAGGGAAACGTGAACAAATTACGAAGGAAAAAACTTTTCACGATAAGGGGAATTTTTCACCCTCAACATTTTTTCACGTTATTACTCTCCTTTGAATTAACTCAAAAACATTTTTCATGATCGCAAATATGTGATGAGGAAAAAAACTATGAGGGAAAAATTATTCACGATAGGGGTGAATGTGTAGATTATTGGAATAATCGTGTCTACGCGGAAAAAAATGGAGGAGAACCATTCAATTGTACATTTTCTGATGGACCTTAAAAAAAGTGATGCGTGCAGGCGAAATTTTTTCTTTGTGACTTATTTTTATGTTTTTCAAAACGAGATATCAAACTCTTAAATCGGTTATGTAGTTCCGAAGATATTTACAAAAAACCTATGTTAATAATGATCCAATATCAAAATTTTAAAACTTTCGAAATGTTGCATTCAAAAATCCGAGTTTTCGGTTTATTTACATCAAAAACTGTTCACCAAATTTAATCATCGGTGACAGATTCAAAGGTGAAGACGTACTTATTCTACGAATTCCGATGATTTCCCACGATTTATCATTCCGATTCAAGCGGCTCCAATTTCCTTTGCGTCTTGCCTTTGCTCTTACCATCAACAAAGCACAAGGCCAATTATCGACTATTGCTGGTTAAATTTCGGAAAATTCATGTTTGTATGTGGCTTGCTCCCGAGTTGGCACGCCAAAAAATTTATACGTTCTTACACCAAAAAAAAAAACATTGTCTATCCGCTGGCCTTAAGATGAAGCAATAAATAAATATTATTTCCAATTTGCCTTAAATACATGCGTTTCTTTTCTGATTGAGCCCATATCTACACCATATGTAAGTTATTCTGTAAAAAAAACTTTATGATAGGTATTCCATGGATTTTTATTTAAAGGCCGTAAATTTCGTTAAAAGCTCAATTTAAATCGTTTGCTTAGAGCCAGCAACGCGGACCGGGTCAGCTAGTTCTTTATAAAAACAGACGTCAGCATTAAAATTGGTTGCGGTGTAGACCTTTATTAAATTATTGACCGACCATCAGAAAGTTTTATGCTATTTATAGCAATTTTAACTAGCTTGAGCCTAACTTAAATGATTTTCAGAAGGGGAATTTGTATGGGAGCCATGGTAAGTTATGAACCCAAATTCTGCAGAGAGATATCTGGTATTAAAAAACATTAATTTATGAACCGTGTATTACAAAATTGCATGACATTTTTTCTGGTCATATGGAACTAAGTTGAAAGAAATGTTACTAGAATAAATATAAATATATTTGCTACTGTTTTAGGTGAATTTAATTAATTTACCAGAGTGGGCTTTACAGGGGGCCTATACTAAATTATGGACCGATCATCACGAAATTAATTAGTGTGATGTCTAGTCCAATAATACTGTGACGCACCATGATAGAATTATTTATTACGGTTTTAGGCGTACTAAACTGTTTTCCGGTAGAAGGGTTTATATGGGTCCCAGGGTAAATTATGGACGGATCTTCACGAAGTTTCACGGTGTCATTTCTAGTCCTAAAAAACTGTGACGTATCAAATTTTGTAATGATAGCATTGTTAATTAAGGTTATAGGGCTTCTTAACAGTTTTCCGGGAGTAGGGTTTATATGGGGCCTAGGGTAAATTATGGGCGGATCTTCACGAAATTTTACAGCGTGATTTCCAGTCAAATAAAACGAATTTTTGAAAAAAATTATATCATTCCGTGAATTGTTCCACCATTTATGTTAGTTTTTGTAACAAAATTATCAATTTTTTAAGGTGGTTGTTCCACATTTTGCCGATTTTGCTGGATTTCAATCCCAAACTGCTTAGGATAACTACAAGCAATTGGACCAAGTTTGTGTAATTTTTTTTTGACTGATGATGTTCCCTTTAAAATTAAAAAAAAATGCAACATGTTCAACACTCATTTTAATTAAAGGGCCATGAGTGCAGCACTAGATCAAGACGAATTCAGTACAAGGTGGTGGCAAGTTTCGAGCCATAAACACTAACAATGCAATACAAAAAACATCTGTTGCTTCTATTGGCTTTGGATTGTTGTAGCCTGCCACCATCTGTAACTGAATTTACCTTGCGCTAATTGTACTTTATTGTTTTATGCCGAAATTTGTGTTTTTTGTTAACGTAAAATATGAAACACAATGATGCCAAGTCACATGTAGCACTTATGCAACACTTTTTTTTAGAAAAGAAAACGCCATTAAACTCAATTCCATAATTATGTTCTAGCGTGTCCATGGGTCATAAAAAGGGTGCACTTGCAATAATTTGTTCCTTTATACTGTAGTGTTGGGTATTATTTGGTCGGAATTGACCGACTATCCTTTCTTACTTGTTTTAAAAATTTCTTGTATTTAGATGTGCTCAATATAAAATGCGCCTAACCTGAACTCAAACTATAAAGCTTTGTTCGCAATCAGAGTAATAATTTCGTTTTTTCTTCCATCTTATTTCTTCCCAAAATATTTCATATATTTTCCTTTTATTTTTTCAAACAACAATGTAACTAACGTTTTTTTTAAAGTTGATTCAACTTTTCCTTCAGCAACAATTTGTATGAAATTTTTTATGACGTTTAGATACAATAATTTTATTTAGTTTTGAATGAAAATTTTAACAAAATATTCCAACAAATAATAATAAATACTTAATATTGTTTTGGGCAAAATTTGCAAACGGTTTCATTATGTAAAATGTGTGTGGTCGCGAAAAAAATTGTTGCTCTATTGTGAACACCAGTGAAAATGTTGCTGCCTACTGCGAACGTAGCTTAAACGTCTACTGTTATTTTTAAATATTAAGTTTCTTACTTTTAGACGGGTTCATTTCTATAATTTTTACTTTATTGTTGTTTTTTTATTTGTTACTTATTTTGTTTTCGTTTTTTTATAAAATTGTTTATTAATTTTTATTTTGTTAACTATCAAATTAGTTTGTTTATTTACTGATTTTTTTTATTATTTCGTTGTTTGTCTGTTTATAAAATAAATTCTTCTAAGTTTTTAAAAAATTTAAAGTGCATTTTAATAAGAAAATGTACGAAAATTCTGAATAATGGGTCATTTCTGACCCAAGGCATTATAGGGGATAATTATTTGAGACAGAATGGTAGCTGGGCTTAAATTAAGCTGAACAAAAAAGATTATATGTATAACAATGGCTTATATGTGTATATGGGCATTTCCACCAAAAGGTCCACCGCAACAAAAAAATTATAAGTTCTTGAAAAGGCCTTGTTTTATCATATTTTAACAGGAAAACAATCAAATTTAATAAAAGTAAAAAAGTTTTATATTTATTTATAACCCATTTCAAGATTTATGAATGCAAAGTGGAACAAGTGCAACTTTTCTTATTTGGATATTTCTATTGTACGTTTTGCTATGATAACAGTTCTTTAAGAGAGACATTATGCATTGACTTTTTCTCTCTAAAACCTTTTGGAAGGTCCAAAGAGTCAAAATAGAATGCACAAGAAACTATGCGATTGCAAATAACTGTAATTTTTTTCTTTGTATTATCTCATATTTCGATGTCATGTGCGACATTGAAAAACATCATTTTCTATCAGTGCGTCGAAAGTAAAAGGAAAAACCTCATCAAATTACCAGACCAAACAGAGATTTTTTATACAATTAAAATAAAAAAAACATTACGGTAAAATAGCAAGATTTGTGACCTTGGTACTTATATAAAGTTGTTCACGTGCGACATGGTAAGTGTGAAAATTAAAAATTTGAAAATTATTTTTTTATTTTTTTGAACAATCTCTTAATTGAAATTATGAAATCTTATGGAGGTTTTTCAAAAATATTTATTTTTTCTGATGGGAGCCGCTCTCAGTTTAAAAACAAATTTATACTATCAAGCCTAGGTGATTTTATAAAAAAATTTAGATGTTGCTTAGTGGAATGGAATTTTTTTGCAAGCTCACACGGTAAGGGAGCCGTTGATGGAGTCGGAGCTGTTATAAAAAGAAAAGTATGGCAGATAACGAAATCCCAAAACATTGCTATACCCGATGCATTTTCATTTTATCAATGTGCACAAAATAATATTAATGGGGTTCAAATGTATTTTATGCCCTCTCAGCAAATTGAAAAGCAAAGCATATTATATAAGTGAGACGAAAAATGGAAGAAAGTAAAAAGCATTCCAGGAATAGCCCAGTTGCACTTCTTTTGTTGCGATGGTCAAGAAATAAAATCTGCTAGGACTGCCTATTCTAAAAAAACTGTATTTTATATTCCTCATAATATTTAATTCTTTTACTATTACTATTACTATAACTTTTACTATTATTCATACTATGTACATATTTTTGTTAAGTTTGTTGTTTTAATATGAAAATAAACACTTTAAAAACTTCTGTTCATTTAAAAACATTTTAACTAAGCTCATTTATATATAATTTCGTAAAAAGAGTAACAGAATCAACATAAATATCATGATGGAAAAAAATGTCATGTGCGACAGATCACGTGCGACTGCGATTAAAGCTAAATAAAAAAAAAAGTATACATTATTTTTATTTAAAATGACAGCCATATTTAAGAGGCATGCGTGCATAACATTCTTCAATTTTTTTCATTCAAATATTTCCTCAGGTTTCGCTGAAATCGGCATTCGAATTAATGGCCACAAAAAACACTTCTGTTTTCGTCACGTGCAAATGCCTTGTTTTTTTGCAATTTTCTTGAAAACGAAACAATTTATCAAAATGAACAATAGCACCAATTATAGGGCTAATTAATAGCTATAACTTGAATCTATTGCCAAAATAAAAAAAAGTTTTATTTTGACTTTTTTTAACTTTAAATGTGTACGATGGTCACGTTCGACATGATGGAAATGCCCATATAAAAAAAATCAAGAAATAAACGTCATTCAGTAGCGACCATTTTATGTTCAATCTGTGGCATTAAAGGCTCAGTTAGCCGGGAGTAACAGTAACTTAACCTTACCGTAAAAAAGCAAGACCAATCTATTTCTTACAGCTTGAGACGTAACATCTTACAGCAAACTATAATCGTTCTAATTCTTTTACATACAACAAAATGAAACAGCTGATTTGGATCGTTCTTAGCCCTCCGGGTTACGCATATTTTTTCATTCAAAATGCATGGAAAAGGCTCTGGCCAGTCAGACTCATGAAAAAACGAATTTGCGGTTTTTATATTTTTTTTTGTGAATTTTGCATTAAGAATTTTGTTTTTGTTCTTAATTTGCTGTTTTTTTTTTTAATTTAAAATGTTGTTTTTGTTCATACATATAGATATCGTCAGCTCAGAATTGGTTTGGCGCTTAAAGTACCATGATATGCGCCAAACCAATTCTGAGCTGACGATATGTCGTTACATTACGATAAAAAACTGCTTTAAGTAACAGCTGACTTAAAAACGACAGCGAATGTCGTTAAAATTTTTACTTAATAGCATATTCGATAAATTTTCATTTTATTTATTTTACCGATACGATTATCGTTATAAAACTTAGTGAATCGCACAAGAGATATTTCTTATTAGGAGAAGTTATCAGTGGTACGATTTTTATTCATACCACGGAGAAGAGTATATGAGATTCGATACTGCCGAATAGAGCGATATTTCTTGTTTTGATATAATCTATAATACAAAAACACTAACTGAATTCTTGTTAATAGGACAAGATTAACGGCAATAGTTTAAAGGGCCAAATACACTTGTCAAATGCTTGTCCAGCCGGCGAATTCAACGTCTACGTGTGCTGGACGTAATATTCGCCGCCATATCTAAATTTTTTGGATTTTTCATAAAGCGTTGTCGGTGTCACACATACAAACACATTTTTACTAATACTACCACAATGCTTGATGAGTACTTTGATCAGTGTATTTGGGCCTTTACATTACTAAAAAAAAGAAAAAATCATTAATAAATCGCAACCTTAGGACAACAAGGTTCCATCTATACCTAAACTACATGTACGATAGAACCTTGTTATCCTAAGGTCACGAAATATGTATTTTATCAAAGTTTTTTTCGGGAATACAAAATTTATTATTAATACGATTTCCGTATGACGTGCTAAAGAAAAGATAAACTCATTGTTTATTGTTGGTGTTTTGTTTTGTTTTGGCTTTGATATTGTTACAAGTAAGACTTTGAGTGTTTATAATTCTTATTCGCTTTAGGGTTTTATTTGTATAATATTTTTGGCCTTTTTAAAATCTTTGGAAAAGGTTTCCTGATGAGCTGGCCTAAGCAACCAGTGAAATGCGCATAGAAGCTAGCTTTCCCTCAACAATAAATTACAGTGTATTTATCGAATATGAAAAACTGGGAATTTAGCACGTCATACGGAAATCGTTGATTAATTAATAAATAAGGTTTGACGTTTTTACCCAACAAAAAAATTGAGCAAAATGCATAAAAAGTTTTGATTGAACTGAACGTTTAATTCTTAGAAGGATAATAATTGGAACAGGTCAAATTGTTTATGCATTGCAGTGTTATGTTATTTCTTTAGTTGTTATATACATATATCTATTTTCTTGATATACATCTATATTTACACATTTATATCTATTAATAAGTTCATAAGTTCAACAAGGACTGCCAAGTTTCAACTTTCAAACTATTTTATTGTTTTTTGACGCATTTGGCGATGAATGCTTTAATGACGCAAATAGTCGCCCACACATAAATACAAAAAACAATGACATTAGCCCGATAAAGGACATAGAAAAAGATACAAGTAGCATATATGTACATATGTATATGGGAAATGAGGTAGCATTAAGAACAAATATTCTCGATAAACGATTTTTTTTTTTTAATCGAATATCGAGGTACACTGTTAATAAAGAATACTATTCTATCAACTATTCCATCCCTGTTCAATTGCTATAAAATCACTTTATTGTCAATTATGTAACAAATTTTCGAATTTTGTTTTTGTTTTAAATATAATTTTCTATGCGAACGATGACGTTCGAAATCGTTAAACCGGCAGTTAGATTTTTTGCCAAACAAGTTTATTTTGGCAATTTAATAGAATAAATTATAAACTGAAAAAAATATCAATTGTCTGGAAGTTAAAAATGATAAAAAATATAACATACACGTGCTGGGATTTATTATTATTTTTTTTATTCAAGTAACTTATGCAATCAAATAAAGTATCAATTACGATAATAATTCAACTGACCATATAAGAAAACAAAATAATATTTTATTTCACACATATTTATGTACATTAGACCGACTCACATTAAATGAGCCAAAAAAAAGTTCAAGTTACACCCCCTAAAAATTTACTTCGATATTTTTTATGAAGATTCCTAGAATATTTTGGCTCTAGCAACAATCTCCCGTAAGATTAGCCACGTCAAAAAAAATTACTACATTTTTTTATTAATGAAAACTACCATTTTTGGACCCTTTTTGATGCGGTTTAGCTCGCGGGAGATTATTGCTAGAACCAGTGTTGGGCAAAATACATGGTTTGCGGTATTTAAAATAAAAAATACTTGCTGGTGATGAATTTAAAATACAAAATATTTTCAGGTTATGTTTTTAAAATACAAAATACTTACGCATCTGTATGTATTTTAAATACAAAATATGTACTTCCATTTAAGAGTTTACGAAAGAAGAAACTCCTTAAATTTTAGATGAAGTGAGTCAGCTTCTTCCAACATTATGCAACGTTGCTGGATCTCAAATCTCTGTTAACAATTACTGATAGCAAAGTTTGCAATGCCTTAACAAACACCAGTTCAACACAAAAGTGTTGTATTTGCGGTGCCACCCCGTCTACTATGAACGAGGAGTTTAAGAAATATCCCATCAACAAAGATCGCCTTGCATTTGGTTTATCTACTTAACATGCATGGATTCGTAACGTTTGAATGTTTGCTTCACATCAGCTATCTTTTAGAAATAAAAGAAAGTGGCAAGTCAGGGGGGATAACGACAAAGCTATTATGAAGCAACGCTCACAAGATATACAAAAAGTGTTTAAAGATCGTATGGGTCTCATTGTAGATAAATCAAAACCTGGGTATGGTAACACAAATGATGGAAACACAGCACGTAGATTTTTTTCCAAAGAAGTTTGTCATCGGGATATGACATAAATTATATTGAATTTTATATTTTGCGTTTCTGTACATAAAATTCTTGTACACAGCTCGGCAGTTATGAAGTCATTTGTTCTTTCCATTGGATAACTCTCCGAAGAAGCCCAGGATGCAAGAGATAAAGACTGTCGTAGATTCCGTGCACGGCACACGAGGAAGCGGTCACGTATTGCCACAAAAACAGATCTTTTGAGTGATTTTTATTTTTTTCCTATAAATTTATTTGTAAACAAACAAAGGTAGACGTAGCAAATTAAAGAACAATTAGCGAGAATAGTGAACAAATGAGACACAGGAGTAAACCACTTCCGTCTTGCAGCTACATTAGGGTGGGTCGATTTAGCAATCGATATTACCTATTATTATTTAAAAAAAATTAAATCAACCGATTTCTTTTATTACATACTAAAAAAACCTTAAAAATAAAAGTTGAGAAAAAGTCAAACAATTTAAATATGGGCGCCTTTATTTTTAATTATATTTTAATAGGTAATAAGTACCAGTACATATTTTTCAACTTTTTTTTCTTAAAATAGCTTGAGATACCTGGAATACATAACTATACATAACTAGCTGACCCGGCAAACATTGTTTTGCCATGTAACTAACTTCTTTCAGATGTTACAGTGTCTGCTTGCCAAATTTTAAGAAAACCGGTTGATTAGCTAAGAATATATTGGGAGAAGTTATAGGGAGAGGAATCTTTACCCCTTTTGCCCTATTCCCTATTTCCTTTCAGATATTTCACAAATTTTATGATTTGCAAAAAGGACCGCTCTTACAGCAAGAATAACAGTAACACATACATACCTATGACAAAATGCAGGTGTATAGCAAGTGAATCGAATGGTCAGTGCAAATCTAAAATGAAGAATTTCCAAGAAAATCGGTCAATTAATTAGGGGGCTTTTACCCTTTTTCCTGTATTTTACGCCGTAAATGTTAAAATGTATAACCTTTAGTTCCTTCAAGACTTGCAACTATCATCGGATAATTAATTAAGAAGACATGGGTAGCGGGAGCTTTTACCCGTTTTGCCCTATTTTACGCCCTAAGTGTTGGAATTTCCCAAAATAATATCTTAAATTTCCGTTAGATAATGCTAAATTTTAATTTTTTAATTTTAAGAAAACTGTTTGATTAGATAAGAAGTTATAGAGAGGGAGACCTTGAACCACTCTTTCACGCCCTAAATAATAAAAATTATAGGCTATAGTTCCTTCCAGATTGTATACTATTTGCTTGCCAAAATTCAATTAAATCGATTGATTAGTTTAGAAGATAAAGGGAGTGAGAGCTTTTACCCGTTTTACCCTCTAGCGATATGAAATATATTTTACGACCTATTCCGATTGTCATTGTACACATAAGACATTACGATACATCGTTTGATAACTTTTTAAGTGGCAATAAAAAGTCATAATTTGGATAATGGATGGGCATTTTGTCGCTATTTGTTTAAGAATTTATAGGAAAATCTAACTGCCATATCTCCGGAACCACTGGGCCTATTTTGTGCAAACCATCTACAGGCTATGCCCAACGTACCTTGAAATGTTGGTTAAAATAGGTCGACCAGTTTTTGCAGTTAGTGGTGACATCAAAATGTACACTTCTTTTTTTATTTAGAAGTTTATCTTTAAATTTAAATAAGTGAAAAAATAATATTGTCCCGCTAGCTTGTACTAGCCGACACACTGTGCGCTGTCATGAAAACAGCAAGAAGTAATAAAAAAAATTTTCGGATAAAGATAAGCCTTGTGCATCACTTTAGCCAACTCACTGCTAAATCAAGAGTTATCCAAAACAAAAGGCACCGGTAACTTCTGGAAAACTCCGATATAGGGGCGATTCCTAATCGACCTAAAGTGGTAAAGGGGATAAAAAAAAACTTCAGGCCTTAAATTTCCTTAGCCATTTTTATATTTTGGGCTGCATTAATTTAAACTTTTGAACCTCAAAATCATAAACAAATTTTACATTATTAGAAACAGTACGAAACATTGTTGTGTTTTTTTTAAACAACACAAATCGAGAAAGAAACAACAAATTATTGAAAAATAAACAATTATTTTTAATTTACACAAAAGAAAAAAATAGTTGCACGCCAGATTTAAATACATATCTGTACAGTGAAGGTGATAAAAATAAAAACACTTTCGTAAATCGAGAAAGAAATAACAAATTATTGAAAAAAAAATTTTACTTACACAAAAGCAAAAAATATAGTTGCACGCCAGACTTAAATGCATATCTTAACAGTGGAGGTGATCATAATAAGCACACTTTTATTAATCTACTCACTTCAATTTCAATAAAACTTTGAAATAATAAAACATTTCTCTAAAGTAAATTGGACCGAAGCTTTTACTATTTCTTAAAAAGATTTTATACAAAGCCAGATTCACAATGATACCAACATTTTCACTAAGTGCTCACAATGGAAGCAACAATTTTCTTCAGTCAAAAAAAAAAAAAACCATTGCAAATATTGACCCAAACCAAATTCGTATAAATTATTTTATTTAAAACTCCTTTTAAAAATTTTTATTTAAAACTTAAACGCCATTTACAATCTCATACAAATTATTGCTTAATCAAAACTAGACCTAATTTT
Organism: Pollenia labialis; assembly: GCA_949318255.1. Taxonomy (NCBI): domain Eukaryota; kingdom Metazoa; phylum Arthropoda; class Insecta; order Diptera; family Polleniidae; genus Pollenia; species Pollenia labialis. Next base: position 22,631,589 of record OX439142.1, on the reverse strand, counting down.
TAAAAAAAAAACTTTAGTTAAATTGTGAAAAACTAAAGGAAATTATATGGAATACTTTGGGATAAAATAGCACAGAAAAACCAAATTATTGCTTTTACTGTTAAAGAAGAGCTTAATTTAAAAAAAAATTTAATATCAATGACTCAAACTAAAGAGTACTAAAAGCTTTAAAATATTAAAAATAAAAATAAAAAAAAAACTTCTATAAGAATGTTGCATTAAAACATTTAAAGTATACCTAAATTGTATTCCATCACTGTAGATACCCCCCATTAATAAATTTTATAAAGCTATAAATTAACATAAAAATCGGACTAAAGTACTTGTGGGGAAATTAGCTGTGACGAATTCAACAACGTTCACACAGACAGCAATTTGTATTCGTGTTTACACGGACAGCAATATTCGTCGCTATACACAATTTTGAAAGCGAATCATGTTGTTTCATTTTAAAACATGCTGCGAAACAGGAAAAATTTACCATCTCTCAACTTATGGCTAATTTATCTGAACTAGCGCTCAAAAGACAATCAAAAAAAAAAATAAAAATTCATGATAAATCAGATAAAGTAATAATTATAAAATAATAATATTAATAAAAGTATTAAATATTATAGTTTTTATTTTCCTTACTTTTAATACCCTTCACCGAAGGTAAAAGGATATCTATAAAATTATCATTCCGTTTGTAATTTCTACATTAATGATCTTAGACCCTTTAAAACATATGTATATTTATATATTGTATATACTTTAAATAATATTTATTATTTTAATCAATATACCTAAATTAAACAGGAAAAATTTACTTATGTACTTTGATAAAAATATCAAATAATTTTATTTTAATTTAGTTGGAAATAATTTTTATTGTAAAGAAACTATTAATTTTGAAGTTAATTTCCTAAAATAAATAAATTGTTTAAACTTGAATAGAATTTACTTTCAAAAATAGTTTTATTTCCAACAATCTTCAAAATTAATATAAAAAAAAACTAAAGAATGTTTCGTACACCTCCAAATAATGATGATATTAAATCAAATGGACCCGATGATCAAATCGGTGAGGGCACAACGGAAAATGTTCCTGATAACCAATTAAACAGTTGCGGCCAATGCAACATGGAGAATACTGACGAGATGGTCCAATGCGATATATGTGACACATGGTATCACTTCTCATGCGCTGGCGTAACCGACTCTGTAGAGAACCATGATTGGCAATGTTCCAAGTGCAAGGAAAAAGCAACAAACAACAGAACAGTAAGTGAACGAATCGTAACTAAATCGAAGCCGGCATCAATATGTTCTGCCACATCTTCAAAGCAACGTTTGCTTAATTTGGAACTTCAACGCCTTAATGAAGAAAAAGCTTTGGAATCCCGATTTTTACAAAGAAAATTTGAGATTCTTGCAATGTCAGAGGACTGCATAGGTAGTACTTGTAGTGCAGCGATTTCTCGTACAAGGGAATGGGTTACGAATTTACCAAACTTCCCACCAGCCCAAATACAAACTTCCCTAGGTAGGTCACCCGTTTGTTTGGAAGGGAAATACCAGCAACAACTGGATAAGGGAGCAATACCTAAAAAAAATTTCCTGAATCATGAACACCCTTTAACAAAAAGTCAACTTTTGGCAAGAAAGGCCCTGTCAACCGATTTGCCTATCTTTTTTGGAAAAGCTGAAGAATGGCCTCTATTTTTTAGTTCTTTTGAAGAAAGTACAAATCTATGTGGTTATTCTGATTCCGAAAATCTTTTAAGGCTGCAAAGATGTTTAAAAGGAAAAGCCCTTGATGCTGTAAGTTGTCATCTTTTGTTGCCGAGAAATGTGCCAGAGGTAATTCGTACGCTTAAGATGATGTTTGGTAGACCAGAAATAATAATTAAAACGCTTCTGGATAAAATTCGCTCAGAAGCAGCTCCGAAAGCAGATAAACTTGATACTCTTATAAACTATGCTATTTCAGTTAGAAATCTTTGTTCAACCCTTGAAGCTTCTGGATTAGAGGCTCACAGAAATAACCCGCTTCTTCTTCAGGAACTCGTGGACAAGTTGCCAGCCCAGACAAAACTAAATTGGGCCATGTATGTAGCAGCTAAAGATGCTAATATATTTGTGTTTTCGAAATGGTTATTTGATATAGCTGAAGCAGTAGCCAAAGTTAGTCCTTTATTAAGTTCACATAAAGTAACTGGAAACATACATGAGCACGAAATGGAGAAATCAGCCACTGTTCAAAAATTATGTGTTATCTGTAATAAAAATCATTTGGTGGAATCATGTGAGAAGTTTTCTCAGTTAAAGCTGTCCGATCGTTGGGACAAAGTTCATGAATTTAAGTTGTGTCGTTTATGTCTTCAAAAACACGGTTATTATCGCTGTTCTAACTCAAAGTGCCCAATTGAAGGCTGCGAAGCCAGACACCACAAATTGCTCCACAAATTTAGCCAGAAGTCTACTGTCACAACACATTCGAGTTCGAATATTGGCGAAAAAACATTTTTTAAGATTTTGCCCGTTACTTTACACAATAATGGGACTTTTATTGAAACCTTTGCCTTTTTAGATGACGGTTCAAATGTTACACTTATACAAAAAGACATTTGCGATCAACTTGGTCTGGAAGGTAATATTAATAATCTTTGTTTAAAGTGGACGTCAGACACTCGTCGCATAGAAGAAGCATCAATGGAAGTCAGCGTTTGTATAGCAGCACGTGGGGAAAATTCGAAAAGATATGAACTTCTTAATGTACGAAGTATTAAAAACCTTTCTTTGCCAGTACAAAGTGTTATCAAAAAAGACTTGGAAGCGTTTCATCACCTAAAAAATATACCTTTATCAACTTATAATACAGTTTGCCCAAAAATTCTTATTGGCTTAAATAATGGTTTCGTATCCAATCCCTTAAAGATAGTTGAAGGTTCTGCAACTGAACCTTGTGCATCAAAAACAAGGCTAGGATGGGTTATTCATGGGGGATGTGATGTTGCTGTTGAGAAAGCTCTGTGTTACCATGACATCAAACAATGTGAATGCAGTAATGAAATCGAAAAGTTACAAAAAATAGTAACCGAATATTTGTCTTTAGAAAATGTTGGATGCAAGTTCAAAGTTAAATCACCCGAAGAAAAACGTGCAAAGTCTTTACTTCAAACGACAACTAGGCGAATTGGTTCAAGATTCGAAACAGGATTGCTCTGGAAGAAAGATATTATCGATGTTCCCAATAGTCTTCCAATGGCAATGAAACGACTTCAGTGTCTCGAGAAGAAAACAAATCCTGAAGAAATTATAATTATTACAAAGCAAATTGATACCTTAGTTGAAAAAGGTTATGCAAGAAAATTGCCTAAAGAAGAAGTGGCAAAAATGAACGGGATTATATGGTACCTTCCAATTTTTACAGTAAAGAACCCAAACAAGCCAGGTAAAGTTCGATTGGTCTGGGATGCAGCTGCAAAAGTGAAGGGTGTTTCTTTGAATTCGATGTTGTTAAAAGGCCCTGATTTGATGGCACCGCTACTTTTAGTTCTGTATGGTTTTCGTTTGAAAAAAATTGCAATATGTGGAGACATCAAAGAGATGTTTCATCAGGTGCTGATTCGAAAAGAAGAGCAGAATGCGCAACGGTTTATCTGGCGAAATGGGGAAAATAACAGAGCTCCTGATGTTTATATAATGCAAGTGATGACGTTTGGTGCTGCATGCTCGCCAAGCTCGGCACAATACGTTAAAAATTCAAATGCGCTGGATTTTCAAAAACAGTTTCCAACAGCTGTAGATTCAATTATCAATCATCATTATGTTGACGATCTACTTGACTGTGCAGATACTGAAAATGAAGCAATAGAGCTAGTAAGAGACGTGGCCCTTATTCATAACAAAGGCGGGTTCTTTATCCGAAATTGGAGATCGAATTCAAAGGCTGTAATGGACAGTGTTGGTGAACTAGAAGATAAAAACAAGATACCCATTGGTGCCAACAGAATCGAGATGAATACAGAAAAAGTATTGGGTATGTGGTGGTCGACAGCAGATGATAACTTTACGTATTCGTTAAAACTGAATCGAGTTAACAAAGATATTTTATCTGGCTTAAAACGCCCTACAAAAACCGAAATATTACGAACGCTAATGTCTATTTTTGACCCTTTTGGCTTCTTACGTGGTATACCTCAAAATATTGCTTCAAGAAGTTTGGAGGACGACTGAAGGATGGACTGATGAAGTAAATGATGATTTATTTAATAAATGGAGAGTCTGGATTAATATTCTACCAAATATTGAAAAGGTAAAAATTCCTCGGTGGTATACGATCCAGCCTGAAAATACAGTTCAACTTCACATATTTGTTGATGCTAGCGAACTGGCTTATGCGGCTGTAGCATATTTTCGGATATCATCAGTTGATGGTGTTAGAGTTTCCTTGGTAAGCGCTAAAGTCAAAGTCGCTCCAAAACAGCCCTTATCCATTCCACGCATGGAATTAATGGCAGCAGTATTAGGAGTTCGCTTAGGAAATATAATCTGTAGTATTCCTTACATAAAAATTGAAAGACGTTTCTTTTGGTCTGATTCCAATACAGTCCTTTGCTGGCTTAATGCAGATCCTCGAAACTACAAACAATTTGGTCTGTTTCGCATTGGAGAAGTGCTTGATAGTAGCAAACCATCAGAGTGGAAACATATTCCCACAAAAGACAATGTAGCAGATGACGCAACAAAGTGAAAAACAGTATTTGATTTTGATATGAAGAGTCGCTGGTTTGCTGGACCAGATTTTTTAAAGAAAGATGAATGCAGTTGGCCTGAAAATAAATCACAGATTGCAAAAGTTTCAAAGGAACTTTTTTTTTTTTTTTTTTTTTTTAATTCCCTACGCTAATCCCCGCGAAGCTTTACGCTTGTCTGCAGGAAAGAAACCAGAGTCTCTGGCGGGAATCGAACCCGCGACCCCGGGGTTGATAGACTAGCTCACTACTAGCTAGCCTACCCACATTGTGTTGGTACACAGTGCCGCAATTAATGATAGTTTTATTGATTTTCATAGATTTTCTTCTTGGAAAAAACTGCTTAATACTATCGTTAACCTGTTCAAATTTATGAACATATTAAAAATGAAATTTCAAATGTCAAGGAAACAAAAGTTTATATTTCCTGAAATATCTGAACTACATGTAATGGCCGAAAATATGATTTTTCGTAAAATGCAATACGAGTATTTTAAGGACGAATTTGCTATTTTATCAAACAAAGGTAGAGAAGTTCCAAAATCAATTGCCTTATATAGATGTTCTCCCTTTATTGATGATAACCTGGTGATTAGAATGAATGGAAGGATTGGTTTGGCCTCCTGTATACCAGAAAATTTAAAACGTCAAATAATTTTACCAAGAAATCACTATTGCACAAAATTATTAATTCAGCACTTCCATGAGAAATTGCATCACATTCATCATGATACGTGTCTTAATGAATTGCGTCAATACTATTACATTCCCCGATTACGAGTTGAATTAAAAAAGGTACGTAGAAACTGCCAATTTTGTAAGAATTTAAATGCGTCTCCAGTGGTTCCTGAAATGTCCATGCTACCTAAAGCATGTTTGTCACCTTTCACGCGTCCATTTTCGTACGTTGGTATAGATTATTTTGGGCCTATGTATGTAAAAGTCGCCCGGCACCAGGAAAAACGTTGGGGAGTACTCTTTACATGTCAAACTGTAAGAGCAATACATATTGAAATTGCTCGTGACATGACAACGGACAGTTGTATTATGGCAATTCAAAATTTTGTGGCACGGCGTGGTACACCTATTGAAATATATTGTGATAACGGAACAAACTTTAAAGGTGCTGAAGCAGAACTCAAAAATGCGATTAAAAATATTGATTTAAATAGATTTTCCATAAAGTTTTCGACTTCTTCAACAACCTGGCGTTTTAATCCACCAGCGGCGCCACATATGGGTGGCAGTTGGGAGCGTTTGGTTCAATCAGTTAAAAAAGTATTGCACCAAATTTCGCCAAATTTTTTATTCAAAGATGACACGCTTTACAATGGGTTACTTGAATGTGAACGAGTTATCAACTCTCGACCCTTGACATATGTAGACTTAGAATCAACGTCTGATAAAGCATTAACCCCAAATCATTTTCTATTGGGATCCTCAAATGGAGACGAACCACTTGGTGAATTTTCTAAAAATGATTGTATTCTGAGGGAGAAAAATGAGAAAAATGCAGTATTTTGCAAATTTATTTTGGAAACGGTGGGTACTGGAGTACCTTCCAACAATAACAAAACGTACAAAATGGTTCACTAAATGTATCCCACTTGACGTTGGAGATATAGTAATCGTAGTCGATCCAAATCTACCAAGAAATAATTGGCCTAAAGGTATAGTTAAATCAGTCTGCAGATCTAACGACGGAAATGTAAGAAGTGCTACAGTTCAAACAAGAGGTGGTGTGTTTAATAGACCAGTCACAAGGCTAGCCAAACTTAACGTTAGACAATCAACGGATTCTACGAATATTTTGGTTAAAATGTGATTTTACGATGGGGAGAATGTTGTGAACAACTACTTTAAATAATATTTATTATTTTAATCAATATACCTAAATTAAACAGGAAAAATTTACTTATGTACTTTGATAATAATATCAAATAATTTTATTTTAATTTAGTTGGAAATAATTTTTATTGTAAAGAAACTATTAATTTTGAAGTTAATTTCCTAAAATAAATAAATTGTTTAAACTTGAATAGAATTTACTTTCAAAAATAGTTTTATTTCCAACATTGTGGGTCCTTATGAGGAGCGAAGTTGATTTATCGCTGTCTGCCTGGCCGTTGAAATGGGTTTTCCGAAGACCCCAGGTATGATGGGGACTTTGTAGTTATTAATTTATGTCACATATGATTCGGAATTGTTTGCTATTAAAATTCAGCCTGATCGGTCAACAAATGGCTAAGATATGTGTAAAAAAACCACGACTGCTTCTAATTTCACCAATAAAAATTCTTTGTTGTTGTTGTTTTTTTCATTTTATTTTTATGAATATCTGGAGAACGGTGAGAGCCACAGTTTTCAAATTACATACAAGCGTCTTGGTTAACAACACACAACATCCGACAAAATGTGGGGCATGGCACTTCCCATATAATGATTTTATAGATTTCTGTATATCTGGAGAACGGTAAGAGCCAAAGTTTGCAAATTAGGTACAAAACTTTCGGTTATCAATACACAGCATCCGTTAAAATGTGGGCGGGATTGAAGAAGTGGACGTTGTACCTTCCTTACAGAAAAACCAAATATTTTATAAAAACTTGAATTTTCGCGAACCATTAATCTTCCCGAGTAAATGGTAAATTTCTTCTTAAGCACGTCGGTGTAAGAATCTGTCAAATCGGTTAAAAACTGGGCAAGTTATGGGCAAAACACTCCAAAAATGAGCTAAAAAACATGGGTTTTTAGTGATGTCTAAATGATTGTTAACGGTAAATTTTTGACTAAAATCTCAAGCGGTGGTCAAACCCTTTCTAACGACGTATTGGAAATGCAAATCTCGGACAAAAAATGGTTAAGTTATTTAAATTTTTATTAAAATCGAATTGAAAAGCATCAACAAACTGACAAACATCTAGCTACCCAAGTCTGTGGTGAGATTTTTAAAATGTTTTGATGTAGAATCAAAGAATTCCTAAACTTCTATTATATTTGGTCATTCATTGGACAAAAGAAGATTTACCGAACTTTTTTATTCATGAAAAATATCATTTTTGTAAACATTTTTTTTAACGCGGTTTAGCTCACAAGAGATAATCGCTAGAGCCAAAATATTTTGCGAATATTCATAAAACATGTCAAAGTTAATTTTCAGGGGGGTACAACTTTAACTTTTTTTGTCCATATAAGTTGATTCGGTCTAATGTACATATTTATAGTGGTATATATACAAATACATATATCTATAACAAAATTTAATGGAAAAATGCTTCTTAAGCACGTCGGTATATAAATCTACCAACTCTGTTAAAAATCGTTTAGTTATGAGCAAAATACTCCAAAAATGGTCGCAATTTTGGAGATAGCTTGATTAAATTTGGCTTATAGGTTCTTATTGGCACAAGGACCAAGCCCAATGAATTATAGGACTACAAGGGGAGATAGGGGTAATTGCTGCCTCTCACAAGCTGTCAAACCGATTTTAATGAAGTTTAAAACATAGATAGATCCATATTTATGTATATGGACACATAAGCATGATTTTCTATGGGCCCCGAATACAGTGCACTCTCGGAAATGTGTATTAAAATACTGTTGTGTAGGTTACCATACAGTCGTGCTTGACCGACTGTACCTGTTTGTCTTACGTTAAAACTAATACAAATTGCTAAAAACAAAAAAAATATGAAAATTTGAGGCCGCGCCGGAGCTGCTAAGAATTAAGTATTTTTGAATAAAGCAATTTTTTAAATTTTAATATTTTAGTTACTACCAATCATTGTTTATTAAAACTGAAAACATTTTTAATTAAACTTGTAAAAATAAAACTTTGGTTCTTAAACAATATCAAACAAAAATATCATTTTTTGGTCACAAAATCTTGTTTAATATCAAATCTGGGCATCTCTCGTCTTGATTCAAGTTTCGTCTATATTAAACCTTTTCTTGATTTTTAATCGCACAGAGTCATGTATGATTCTGACACTATTTTCACGAACTTCAAGGTCGTAAGAATACAGTAATATTCTTTTCTGCCATACAACGCTATGTTGTTATATGCAAAATTTAAGGTCAAAGCGCGGGCTCTTACACTAAAAATAAATTAATAATATTTTTTAGGGGTATAATGCAGACAAAACATTAAAAAAAGACACTAAAAATAAATTAATAATATTTTTCAGGGGTATAATGCAGACAAAACACTAAAAAAAAGACACAAAAAATAAATTAATAATTTTTTCAGACAAAAATACAACTAACGTATTCACAAAACCCCTTGTATCGTTGTATCAATTGTATGTTGTATTAAAATTAAAAGTTCACACTATTGGTTTTTTATACAACATACAATAGATACAACGATACAAGGGGTTTTGTAAATACGAGAAAAATATATATATCAATTATATTCTTTCCTAACCATGGTTAAGGTTATATAAGATTCGGCATAGCCGAATATAGCACTCTTTCTTGTTTTATAGTCTATTTCAAATAAAAACAAACTAACAACAGAAACCAAGAAACCAAATAAAAGTATGCACAAAACAAAAGAAATGTCAAAATGAAACAAGAAGGTATCGTGTAAACAGCATGTTTGGCAATCCAGTTTTAGAGAGCAAAACAAGTGATTCATATCGTCGTATGAACATAGCATCCCACAAACACGTTAGATAACTTTTTAATGTGTTGACCATCAATGTCGATTAAAATTTATTATCGAGCAAAACTTTTGCTGCAAAAGTTCAAGTTCATTTTGTAATCACTATTAATTATTGTTTATACATATCTACTTTATGGGGTGTTAGATGAATATTAAAAAAGTTTTACACGGAATGACAAACTTAATATACCCTCTTTCACCACATGTGGTGAAGGATATAGAAATATATGCGTACATATTTATGTAAATTATTATTTTAGCTTAGACCTACAAAAAATGCTTATAAAGAACATTAAGATACATGAACAAAGTACAAAAAGCTCTTTGTACGCAAAAAAAAAGATTTAGGGGTTATTTTAAAAATCCCTTCGCCTTGAGTTGATAAATTTTTCATATGAAATCATTTAAATTTCATATGAATTGAAATCTTTTTAAAATTTGTTTTTATGTAAATTTGTTAAATGTAAATGCTGGATTGTGCGGTAAACAAAAACTTACCCAGAATACAGGAAAGTTTGCGAAAACAGAATATTCATAAGATTTAGGCCAAATCTCATAACATAAAAATAACTTATAATAACAAAAATGAATTTTTTCTTTATGTTAATTGATTATTAATTTTAAACCTAATTTAATGTAAGATCTTTTTGGGCGCATATGGTCTGGTTACCCGGCGCCTTTTTAAAATATATTTTATAAATTTACTTTGTAAAATATAATGGAAATAAATAAATAAATAAATATTTGTTGTATTTTCTCTCTCATTTTCTCTAACGTCACATTGTACAACTACAAATACGGAAGTGGGGAAAAATGCAACAAACATTTTAACATCATCTATCTGGCACAAAAAAAATTGTTTTTAAGTATCTATAGATTTTTTTGTTCTCCTTGTTCTCTAAACAGAATCTTACCGTTTAGATAATTGTGTGCGTGAGTGTATTTTGTGTATCTATGAAAGTGGTATTCGTATGTTCATATACAGCCATATGTATAAGTATGCATGTGTTAACTCGTTAGTTGGTGTGTACGTCTTAGCAGTTGGCTCATTTTTAGGGGCTTGTCTGTTTTCGGGTTTAGTATTCGTAAAGTGTGAATATGAATGGGAATTTTCTTTTTAAAATTTAGTTTCTTTAAGAAAACCAGTCACTGTTTTTATCTTAAAAACAAACAGTTGTATGTACGAGCTTGTATCTGTGTATAAGAGAACATGTCATTTAAAAAGTGAATACGTAACAAATACGTTATAAATTGTGTATTTTTTCTTTTGAAATTTTTATAAAATAAACAAAGCAAATGTCAAAATATTTGTGACGTAGCTTCTTTTTTGTGAATACGCTATAGGTTTACCTATACATACATACATACATAGAATAATATGATCCGACCTTGTTTGAGAGAATGTTTTATTCTATAAATTACAGACAACCCACTATTTAGATTCTGGCTAGTTTCAGACAATGGACAATTAATATACATACATATTTACATATAATAAAATATAACTTTTAAACTAATACCTACATAATTATCTAATATTATTTTGTATTTATATTTTATGATCTAACTTAAAATATAAATAGAAACTCATTTAAAAACCTGTCAATCACATTGCGAAATTACCAAAATACACATGTATGTAGGTATAAACGTTTATAAATCTTCTAAAAGTTTAGTTTTGGGCCAAACGTAGTCATTACGTAAAATCTAGCGAATGTTTTTTTTTAATATTAAAGCAAATATTTGTTAAAAAATCTACGAAAAAGTAAAGTTTCTAAAGGCTTCAAATTATTGGTTAAAAGCATTTAATAGTTGAATCAATCGTTTATTGCAAGCGAACAATATAATAAATAAATGAAAAAACTTTCCTGCAATTTTTAAATTACTTTTGCAAAATTGATATGTTTTCCTACGAAAGTTTACACTTCCTGTAACTGTGTTATATATTTATGTCATATATTCTCCGTTAAAGTTTGCTTTTTTAATTCAGCCAGATCGGTGCACAAATGGTTGAGATATGAGCCTACAATTTTCTGTTCTTATCGCACCATGGTGTAGGGTATATAAGATTCGGCAAAGCCGAATATAGCACTCTTACTTGTATTATTATGACCAAAAAATTTTAAATTGCTAATTTTAAAACAAAATATTCAACAATTTATTAACAGTTCTATTTAGTAAAAACAATCCTAAAATTATAATCGGTATTAACAGACGAATTTTGAAAAATTTTGGGGCGAATTCAACCTAAATACGAACATAATAAGATGGTTAAAGGACACAATGAGTCTTATTTGGTAAGAAGTTTTTGTGGGAAATATGTGAAATTATAGACCGATTCTCACCATTTAAACAGACTTCGTCCTTAGTACAATTAAAATGTATTTATTTAACAAATTTGCTCAAATTATCTACAAGATTGCAATTTGTACTTTGCGCACAAGGTAAACATGGACAGATAATCAGCCAGACGGACGGATGAACATCGTTAGATCACTTTTAAAAGTGTTGGAGAAATTGAAGCAACACGTTGGGTTTCAGATAGATATTTAAAACAGAATTTCGCAAAAAAAATTTTAAATATATTAAAATATGCCTTAAAAAGACAAAATATGCGCTATAAACTTAAAAATTCTGCAAAAAAAGCTCTTTTAAATAAATTATACAAAAAAGTGCTGCAATTAGTGAAATATGCAAAAATATGCACTAACAAATCGATGCCAAAATTCATAAAAAGCTCTCAAATAGATAAATATATTGTTTCTGCCTTCATTGGTCGCACAAGGAAAACATGCAATTGCATATTTGAGGCGCTCAGCGCCAAAACGGCCTAAGCCCGAAAAAATGGTTCTGAGAAAAACGAATTTAAAAGAAAATAAGTTTTTAAAATATTTTTATTTTTTTCTTATTAAGCGTAAATAAATATTAGTTGTAATATTTGTTTAGGGTTAATTATTAGGTCTTAATTAATTTAGATAAATACTGTTTTAAACAGTTAATACAAAAATTAAAGTGGCTTAGGCCATTTTGGAATTCATTGATAAGAACTGAGGGTTAGGCCATTTTGGCTCCATTTATTAAAACATACAAAATTTCTTCAGATAAATAATAAAAATAATTTTTAGCGTTTTAAATAATACAAATTAATAATAATAATTATTCGTCTTCTTCCTGAATATCTTCTTCTTTGGCTCTCGAATTTGTTTTTAAGTTATTATAAAATGCATGGTTTAAAGGAGGTATGAACTCTTTGAGTTCCTGTAAATCCTTAAACTTTGCAGCTTCAATGAATCTTCCTCCAGGATTAAGCGGTTCCAATTCCAAATTTACGAACTTTTTACTTTCAACTTCTTGAAATAAAACATCTATGTTATTTGAATATTTGTATAGAATTACACTATGCGACAGTCAAAATCGGGATGGAATGAAACCAACGGGAAATGTTATATCGGTAAAAAGAAGTTATACGTGTCCCGGCGTTTCGCTGGGTCACGTCTAGGAATTGAGATATATCGATTTGAAGTTAGTAACTATCATATAGGGGAAATTGTGACCTTTAGTGGTCTTTTTTTGACATAAATCGAACTGGTGATTTTGCTGAATCAAATTTAAAAAAATTAGGAATTACAATTCCTTTAATCTGTTCATACAACGTTTCGCTACATAAGCAACAGTTTCGCAGTTATAAATAAATTTTTGAAGAAAAAAACTATTTTTTGCCTAAAAAATTTAATTTTTTATTTTTAATTCATAAAAAATCCAAAACGGTAAAAAAGTGTCAAGTCCTATTACTTTCACGCAAAGTCACATAATCTTTAAACTAAATGAGACATAGATTAAGACGCGTCTCTTAAGCACGTCGGTATATAAATCTGTCAAATCTGTTAATATGGCTGAGTTATAACCGAAATACTGAATCCCCAAAAATGACTCTGTCACTAGTTTCTCGATTAAAAATTGTTCCCTTTTTTTGCCCCAATGATTACACGATCCCAAAATAATATTTTTATTCCTTTTCAATGAGACCAAAATCTTGATCGCATGGTAGGAGTGAGTGGCCAGATACTAAAAATTTGTGGTTTATCTGTTCTACTGGGAAGGTCGAATTATTGGTTGATTAAAATGCATTTTGGAACAAAATCGCAACAGGTGATGGCGTTATTAAATTTTATTACTTAAACTATGGTTTTTACTTTAACATACGTTTTTGGCCTAACCCACACATATTTTTTATTTCTAGGATTCGATTTGGCCTAAGCGGCTTAGGCCATTATGGCATCCAAATTTTTTTGAACTTTGCATAGAGAAAAAACAGTTTTCAGCAGGTAGTATAACCTAGTGTTATACTATGCAATAGGGAGTTTTTTTAATATTTATTTCAGAAGGTTCCGGTTACATCAGCATAGTCAGTTTGATTTGTTTGAAAATGAGGGGTAGGCCGTTTTGGCGCTGAACGCCTCATTTATGGTTCCCTGATTATGACAATGGCAAGGAATAGTTATTATACAATGCGACTTCAGATAAAATAAAAAGTTCGAAATTGGTGTTGTGATATAAGGCATCTGATACAGACAACTTTTACACATAAGAATTTTCAGCGCTGATGACAAGGTTTTTTTTTATTGCTGGGAGCAGTTATTAAAGTTATAGCAATAAAATCAGTAGCAGTTAGAGCATTTTGAACTCTGGTTGGAAACAGTAAAATGTAGCGCAGCTGAATTTTGATGCCTAAGCACGTGTATCTGAAAACTGAAAATGTGCCCACAATCGATATACTAAATCAATATTTAATTGGAAAACATTTGAAATGGTGTATTATAAGCTTTTAATAGATCACTTTAACAAGGTCGACTCTTAGTTTAAGCCAAATAACCTTGGACACTATTTAATATCAATATTCATTATAATTTTCACGGAATAAATATTTTTAGTAGTTTCTGCCTACTTCTTTCATTCTATTGCCGTTAATCATACAAAATATGTGGGTACATATGTATGTATGTATGTACAATTTTCATACGGATACAAGTTTAATGGTTTTTTTATTTATAATCATCACGTGAGAATGAGTTTTTTTTTGTAGTTTTGTTGTAGTTTAGATTCTCTACCGGTTTTTTCTATATTGAAGCCCCGCGAGCAAATATTGAAATATTCGCCGTTTATTCATTTCAGGGATGGAAATTTTGGTGCAACCGAACTTTTTTGTCGAATCGAATTCTGTTAAATTTTCGTGTGATTTTGTACACAAAAAAAAATTATTAGTAGTTTTTTATCAATTAAAAAAATTTTTTTTAAAAGTACTTAAATTTAATTAATGTGATAATTGAATCAATTATTTTTTTTTTGTTGAAAGAAAATTAAAAATATAATTTTGATTGAATTAACATTTTAGTTGTTTTGAAATAAATTTTGAATTAAAATAAACCTTAAATCACAAAAAATTATTTCGTTTAAAATAAAATAATTTTAACTTGTAAAATTGTTGTTGGAAATTGTCAAAATCAATCAACACATTATTTGAAACGGCAAAGTTGTTTGATCATTTTTTTATTTAAAATTAAAAATAACATTTATTGAAAAAAAAAATATTCAAAATATTAAATTTTTAAAATTTTTTATCAATATAATCATTTTGGTAATTCTATGAAATTGGTATAAATTTTGTGATTAGAGACAATTATTAATTATTTCTGTGTAGGAAAGTGAATCACTGCCTTTAAAACACACAATAAAAAATCATATGTTTCTAGTTAATGCAAATACAATTTTTTTTAATCAATATATCGCACTTAATCAAATGAGGGTATTAACTCAAATTTTAAAAATTTCCAGTAGAAGCAAACAATTTTTAATTTAACATTAAATGCATATAAAAATAATTTTTAAGCCCACCTTTTTGTAGGCAAAATAGCATAACACATTTTTACAGGGGGTAGATATACAAAAATAAATATTACGTGTCGATTTCTTCCAAAAAGTGAAAGTATAAAAATTTCGAGTTACTATCCTCTTGTTGATCAAGTGCGATATACATACATATCGTCGGTCTCATGTAGAATGGTCCTAACTCGATTTTTTTTTTAAATTGAGTCTTTTAGTGATTCTTAAGGCCCAAATACACTGATCAAAGTAATCATCAAGCATCGTGGTAGTATTAGTGAAAATGTGTTTGTATGTTTGACACCGACAACGCTTGATGAATAATCAAAAAAATTTAGATATGACGGCGAATATTACGTCCAGCACACGTACACGTTGAATTCGCCGGCTGGACAAGCATTTGACAAGTGTATTTGTCCCTTTATACATTTCCAACAAATACACCTCGTCACAAGAATTTAATGCAACAGCATCAAAAATATCAGTTTTACAAGAAGATTGAAGAAGCAATTTTACATTATGATACATACAGTTTCTATTATGTTTTGGCTTCCCCTGTAAAGTTGCAACTACATGAGACCAACGATACATAATTTCTGATGGGCTAGAAAGCTGAAAATTTGCAAGCATATAGTAAAGCATCTCGGCGGAGAATTTTTCTTTCTGCCTGGCAGGGTCAGTCTTACATATGTATTTCCAAATACAGTGAAAGCCCGGTTTAACGAATGATATAATGTTTAGACCTTTCGTTATACCGAGATATTCGTTATATCGGTCAGTAATTTTTTACCTTAAAATTTTATAAAAAACGGTGGTCCACAATTTGAAAAACATCAAAATTTAATTGAATTTATAATTTAGTGTAGAAATAAAACTTTAATTAATATTTTCACTTGGATATTACTGAAATCTTTAATTTTTTATCAAAAGAGATTCTTTTTCGATTTGAAATCTCGTTTTCGTAATGAACCAAACAAAACTACTAAAACTTTAACGAAAAAAGCAACATATCACACGTGTTCTTTAAATACAAAGCAAAAAAGCCAAAAACACACACCAAAATCTAACGGTTCTGTTATGATTTTTTTTTGCAATTCTAACTATCATATAGGGGAAATTGTGACCTTTAGTGGTCTTTTTTTGACATAAATCGAACTGGTGATTTTGCTGAATCAAATTTAAAAAAATTAGGAATTACAATTCCTTTAATCTGTTCATACAACGTTTCGCTACATAAGCAACAGTTTCGCAGTTATAAATAAATTTTTGAAGAAAAAAACTATTTTTTGCCTAAAAAATTTAATTTTTTATTTTTAATTCATAAAAAATCCAAAACGGTAAAAAAGTGTCAAGTCCTATTACTTTCACGCAAAGTCACATAATCTTTAAACTAAATGAGACATAGATTAAGACGCGTCTCTTAAGCACGTCGGTATATAAATCTGTCAAATCTGTTAATATGGCTGAGTTATAACCGAAATACTGAATCCCCAAAAATGACTCTGTCACTAGTTTCTCGATTAAAAATTGTTCCCTTTTTTTGCCCCAATGATTACACGATCCCAAAATAATATTTTTATTCCTTTTCAATGAGACCAAAATCTTGATCGCATGGTAGGAGTGAGTGGCCAGATACTAAAAATTTGTGGTTTATCTGTTCTACTGGGAAGGTCGAATTATTGGTTGATTAAAATGCATTTTGGAACAAAATCGCAACAGGTGATGGCGTTATTAAATTTTATTACTTAAACTATGGTTTTTACTTTAACATACGTTTTTGGCCTAACCCACACATATTTTTTATTTCTAGGATTCGATTTGGCCTAAGCGGCTTAGGCCATTATGGCATCCAAATTTTTTTGAACTTTGCATAGAGAAAAAACAGTTTTCAGCAGGTAGTATAACCTAGTGTTATACTATGCAATAGGGAGTTTTTTTAATATTTATTTCAGAAGGTTCCGGTTACATCAGCATAGTCAGTTTGATTTGTTTGAAAATGAGGGGTAGGCCGTTTTGGCGCTGAACGCCTCATTTATGGTTCCCTGATTATGACAATGGCAAGGAATAGTTATTATACAATGCGACTTCAGATAAAGTAAAAAGTTCGAAATTGGTGTTGTGATATAAGGCATCTGATACAGACAACTTTTACACATAAGAATTTTTCAGCGCTGATGACAAGGTTTTTTTTTATTGCTGGGAGCAGTTATTAAAGTTATAGCAATAAAATCAGTAGCAGTTAGAGCATTTTGAACTCTGGTTGGAAACAGTAAAATGTAGCGCAGCTGAATTTTGATGCCTAAGCACGTGTATCTGAAAACTGAAAATGTGCCCACAATCGATATACTAAATCAATATTTAATTGGAAAACATTTGAAATGGTGTATTATAAGCTTTTAATAGATCACTTTAACAAGGTCGACTCTTAGTTTAAGCCAAATAACCTTGGACACTATTTAATATCAATATTCATTATAATTTTCACGGAATAAATATTTTTAGTAGTTTCTGCCTACTTCTTTCATTCTATTGCCGTTAATCATACAAAATATGTGGGTACATATGTATGTATGTACAATTTTCATACGGATACAAGTTTAATGGTTTTTTTATTTATAATCATCACGTGAGAATGAGTTTTTTTTTGTAGTTTTGTTGTAGTTTAGATTCTCTACCGGTTTTTTCTATATTGAAGCCCCGCGAGCAAATATTGAAATATTCGCCGTTTATTCATTTCAGGGATGGAAATTTTGGTGCAACCGAACTTTTTTGTCGAATCGAATTCTGTTAAATTTTCGTGTGATTTTGTACACAAAAAAAAATTATTAGTAGTTTTTTATCAATTAAAAAAATTTTTTTTAAAAGTACTTAAATTTAATTAATGTGATAATTGAATCAATTATTTTTTTTTTGTTGAAAGAAAATTAAAAATATAATTTTGATTGAATTAACATTTTAGTTGTTTTGAAATAAATTTTGAATTAAAATAAACCTTAAATCACAAAAAATTATTTCGTTTAAAATAAAATAATTTTAACTTGTAAAATTGTTGTTGGAAATTGTCAAAATCAATCAACACATTATTTGAAACGGCAAAGTTGTTTGATCATTTTTTTATTTAAAATTAAAAATAACATTTATTGAAAAAAAAAATATTCAAAATATTAAATTTTTAAAATTTTTTATCAATATAATCATTTTGGTAATTCTATGAAATTGGTATAAATTTTGTGATTAGAGACAATTATTAATTATTTCTGTGTAGGAAAGTGAATCACTGCCTTTAAAACACACAATAAAAAATCATATGTTTCTAGTTAATGCAAATACAATTTTTTTTAATCAATATATCGCACTTAATCAAATGAGGGTATTAACTCAAATTTTAAAAATTTCCAGTAGAAGCAAACAATTTTTAATTTAACATTAAATGCATATAAAAATAATTTTTAAGCCCACCTTTTTGTAGGCAAAATAGCATAACACATTTTTACAGGGGGTAGATATACAAAAATAAATATTACGTGTCGATTTCTTCCAAAAAGTGAAAGTATAAAAATTTCGAGTTACTATCCTCTTGTTGATCAAGTGCGATATACATACATATCGTCGGTCTCATGTAGAATGGTCCTAACTCGATTTTTTTTTTAAATTGAGTCTTTTAGTGATTCTTAAGGCCCAAATACACTGATCAAAGTAATCATCAAGCATCGTGGTAGTATTAGTGAAAATGTGTTTGTATGTTTGACACCGACAACGCTTGATGAATAATCAAAAAAATTTAGATATGACGGCGAATATTACGTCCAGCACACGTACACGTTGAATTCGCCGGCTGGACAAGCATTTGACAAGTGTATTTGTCCCTTTATACATTTCCAACAAATACACCTCGTCACAAGAATTTAATGCAACAGCATCAAAAATATCAGTTTTACAAGAAGATTGAAGAAGCAATTTTACATTATGATACATACAGTTTCTATTATGTTTTGGCTTCCCCTGTAAAGTTGCAACTACATGAGACCAACGATACATAATTTCTGATGGGCTAGAAAGCTGAAAATTTGCAAGCATATAGTAAAGCATCTCGGCGGAGAATTTTTCTTTCTGCCTGGCAGGGTCAGTCTTACATATGTATTTCCAAATACAGTGAAAGCCCGGTTTAACGAATGATATAATGTTTAGACCTTTCGTTATACCGAGATATTCGTTATATCGGTCAGTAATTTTTTACCTTAAAATTTTATAAAAAACGGTGGTCCACAATTTGAAAAACATCAAAATTTAATTGAATTTATAATTTAGTGTAGAAATAAAACTTTAATTAATATTTTCACTTGGATATTACTGAAATCTTTAATTTTTTATCAAAAGAGATTCTTTTTCGATTTGAAATCTCGTTTTCGTAATGAACCAAACAAAACTACTAAAACTTTAACGAAAAAAGCAACATATCACACGTGTTCTTTAAATACAAAGCAAAAAAGCCAAAAACACACACCAAAATCTAACGGTTCTGTTATGATTTTTTTTTGCAATTCGCTATATAAGGTAGTTAATGTTAAAATTTGGCCATTCGTTATATCGGATATTCGTTAAACTGCGTATTCGTTATACCGGGCTTTGACTGTATACCAAGATAAAGGAATGCAAGAAAACATGTATAGGTAACTTAATAGTATAAAACGTACATTTTGTTGGTACAAAATCCGAAAAGCCATTTTCCATCCCTGATCCATCTAGCACTTAAATTAAATTCAGCGACTAGTTGTTCCACATTTTTTTTTACTCAGATTTTTGTTTATTCATCTTTTCGTTTTCTGAGTTAATGTTTGATATTTTTCTCATTTTACGCTTTAGTAATTTTTCGCTAGAAATGTAAGCATTTTTTGCCATTTCGCTAATGTATCCACTTAAGTTCAGTTTTGGTATATAAAATACAAGTAAATATTTATTATTTTAAAATACACGAACAAATGCCGGTTAATATGCAGCGGTGTATGGGAAATATAACAACACATACAGACATGTTTTGTATTACCATAATGGAATACAGTAGCGCCGATAACTGGCAGAAATGCTTTTTAAATACAATTATTACACGCTTTTAGATCGTAATCTAATCAAACAAAGTTTAGAAGACTAAACAGGAGACATTGTAAGTAAAAATTGAATCGAATCGTTTATTTCAGAAGCCTGTCAAGTGTGCCTTTTTTAAACGTGAGTTGACAGGTTTCTAAAAAAAAACGGTTCAATTATTCCCTCGACACTGGCGGAAATATCTTTGAGATAAAATATACAGAGTTGGCAAAAAAAATGGTAAACATAAAGCGAGAAATGTTAGATAAGTATTTATGAGTATTATTGCGAACGAAGTGGAAAATGCAGCCAACATTGGCAACCCAATTCCAGTCAATTAAATAAATTCGGAAAATATTGAATAATAATAATATTTTATAACTTCAAGATGAAGTTAAAACTGCCATAAAATGAGTATATTATAGAATGGCACTAAAAATCTGACGAAAGTATTGATAAAGCACAATTCGCAAGCTAGAGAAAATCACCTAGACATGCCTAGATGAAGTTTAAATTGCTATAGTGCAACTGAAGAATGGATATACCTAATTCTATTCGAAATGCATTCGATTAAAATCTATATTTTAATTCTAATAATTAAATTTTAATCCAAGACATCGCTGTGTCGTTTGAATTTCTGACTCCACTTCTTTTCTCCGGCTACCCTTGTGGTTTCACTCAATGGCTGTTAGTTATCCTTAGGCTTTCTCACTTGCGCCTTAAGTCCAAATTAACACGTTTCACCTTTTGAAGCTCAACTTTTTTCCAACTCCCTTTTAAAGATGCCAACACGCAGCAATCGGTTTCAACTTTTTTCGGTTCAAAACAACAACAAAGAGAAAAAGATCAGAAAAATATTACATGCACCCATCGTTGTGAATATACCAACGAATAAAAACACAAAGCGTACTGACCGAGTACAGGCATCTCTTTCTTCTCTTACCTAAAAACACAAGAGTTGAGCATCACAAGATGAAACGTTTGAAAACAGACTAATATTTCCACAGGTAAAGATTGATTTTCATTGGAGATTACATTTGGCAAATATTTTTAGAAGCATGGATAGATAATAGCTCTCCTATTATTCGACTTTTCTCAAAAACAGGGTTTCGTTTATTCCAAATAATTGCTATCTATACTAATACAATTATAAAACTGAAAAGTTTGAATCTTTCAATGTTTGTAAGAAGTATTTTCCGAAACATTCAGTCCGATTTTAGAAATTTCGTCAGCAAAATGAAGTATGGAACCTTCTAAGGGGCATAGGCTATATAAGGTTCCAATTAAGTGCTTAGAATAGGGTCCACTTTTCGTTGTTCTTTAGAAAAATAAACGGACAAGTGTCGTTTACGGGGTAAAATTCGTAACTATTGTTGGTACTTTATTTTACAAAGTATTTTTTCCATTCTTTGGCATATACCCTACAAGAAATAAATGAGCGAGTAGTCACATTTTTCATTTTGGTATTAAGAAAATGATAGAAGGAAATGACCGAAATCAAGTTATCGGTCACATTCGGTAATTTTTTCCTATCATTTTCTTAACACCAAAATGAAAAATATGACTACTCGCTCATTCATTTCTTGTAGGGTACGTATTAAATGAACTCCAACAACAATATTGAAAGTTTTAATATTCAATGGGGAGAAAAAAAGATTTTTTGATGTAAAACGGGTACTTTTTTATTTACCATGGGTAATTCCATGTCAAAACGACCAAGAGTGGGACACGACCTCTTCCGATTGTAATGAAATTTGGTGAGGAGGTTCCTTTTATCTTATAAGGAACATATATGAACGAAAAAAAATTTTAAAATTTTTTTTCAAAAGTTACGTCATATTCAAAATGTCATAATTTCGCAGATTTAGCCGAATGTTTAGAGCTTATTTCTTCAATATCTCGAAAACTACTTGACATACGAAGATGATTTAAATGTCATTTTAAAGAGAATACATGGGACTAAAAACCATATACTGAGAAGATATAATTTTTTGAAAAAGGTAATATCTGCAAAATATTAAATTTTAAAAAACGGCCTTAGTCAAAAACCTATTTTTTTATTTGGCTGATTTTTTTTATATAATACCCCAAACTGTTCTTAAAAAATCCTGAAACTTTGAAGGAGGTGTTTTTTTTCTTTTTTAAGATATGATTTTTTTCTTTCGCAACCTTTGAAAAAATAATCTTAAAATAGAATTTTAATATTGTAATTTTGAGCAATAAGTACACTGTGCTAGTTGCAAAAAACAGACCAGCCGCAGGAATATTTACAAAAATGGTTATTTAAAAATTGCCGGCTTGAACAACACTAAAGAACCGGCTAAAACCGGTCGATTAATAACCGTTTTATCTTCCTAATGGACATGCATCAGGTATAAATATTATCCGATATTCATGATTGCAAAGCCGGACACCATGCAGAATTTTTGAAAGCATTATCTTAAACTGTATGTAAACGCCTTTTAAAAGTACATTTCGTAAACAGCTAATCGGATTTTGATTAACCGATCTGTTTTTGATCAAACAAACAGGCTTTCGTTTGATAATAACACAGTCTAATGAATAAAACCTGGGGTCTAATCACTGCATTCGATACTATCGTATCGAATAAACCATAGATTTTTTTGTATACGATAGACACTGACGTATCGAATGAAAACTCGAGAAATGTAATGTCGAGTTACTCGATATCGAATGCTCAAATTCAATAAATTTCATTCGATATCAAGTCATGATACCAAAATAAATAATTTCGATCAATTTTGCTCGATCTCGTATGCGATGATTAGACCCCTGGCTTTACAAATACTTTTCATGAATGGGCTTTTTTCAACTTTATGAATTGCAATGAAATAGAATTAAGCGATAAGACTATTCTTGTTAAGGTCACAGGAATAAAGGAAGCAAAGTCTGAAAACTGAACAATGCAATAAAAAGACAGGTGAGCTAATCGTAGCAAATAGGAGTGTTCGATTTCTCCCTACTTTTTTTAATAACTTTGAAAGGAAGCATGGTTCATTAATAAGCCCATTTTTAACGTCTCTACTTTACGGTCGTGTCAAATCATTCAATATTAATGGAAACCCTACTTAAACTAATGTTTTAATCCACACTGTATCAAGGTACTTGCAAGGTTTTATTTTATAATAGTATTTAATTACTATTTGTTTTTAACCCCTTATTATACATTATTTACTGTCTACAAAACTGAGTATTCAGTAAAGTATTTGTCTATTATTCGTGCTATTAAGATCAGCAATTAGAAAAAGGTAATTTTGCAAACTTTTTTTGTACCTATTTACTGATGATAATTATAAAGTAATTGAAAACGGTTTTAAAGGTTTAACATCGTATTAAATCTTATAAAATTTTCAAATATTGTATGAAGAATTTGAATTTAAACGAAAGCGGCAAACAAATAATATTAAAATTAATATAGTTCTTATGTTAAACTGTAAGTAAAAATTATACCATACAAAAATAAAATAATAATATTTAGACGGAAACTCTAAACAAAATTCAGAGCGTTGGTATAATCGATTTGTTTTAATGGCCTCTAACGGATTCCGTCAAATCGAAAATAAAATGCAAATTTTTTTTCTTCTTTAATGCTGTCTGAATTACATTTTTTTAACATAAGATAATTTCTTTGTTAGGAACCATCAACGATTTTGGTATAAAAATGCAGATTAAGTTTTTTCTTTTTTTTGCGGGAACATTAGGCGACTCTACCCTGGCACAATTGTGCTATTATACTTTTTTTGGTACTATCTGGTCATCAAAAGTACAATTTACACTAATAACTAATTTCGTACAATCGGGTTCAAGATTGTTTTTTGTACCGGAAGTGAATAATATTAAATCAATTTGACCGATGCACAGTGCTGCGGAGGACTAATCTAGCTGGAGAAAAATTGAATTTTTAATTTTTATACTTCACCTAATTTGTTTAGTAGTTTTTTGAGATGTATCACTGCATTGAAATCAGGAAGGAATGTATGGTTTAAAAAACTGCAATCGTAACCAAAAACTGTCGAACAAAAACGAAAATTCGTCTAAAATTTTTCGCCTTTTCAGTTGGTTTGACAACAACTGTTTGCATTTAATAGATCAGAAGTAAAAGCGACAGTTTTTTTTTTTTTGCTAATGACAAATGAAGAAGTGCAAGAAATGGCAGTTTTTCTACTTTAACTGCAGTTTTTAAGCGCTGAATGAATGCATTTGCTTATTGATATTCCTTAAACAGTAGAGTGAAGCTCCAAAAAATTACAGACCAACTTAAATCAGCGCTTAATGCGTAAGATTTTCAAGCGCCTAGGTCAAACGCTGCAATGGCAAACTTAAATCTGGAGGTCCATACTCGCGTTACTCGCTTTTTCGCTGCATACGCAGCTGTCAAAAAAGTAGAATCTGTGTAGTTATACATAGTTAGTACCATGCGCAAAAGCGTAGATGCCTTGAGGCGAAAAGTAGGTTTACTTTCTACTTTTGTAAGCGTCAAAGCAGCGTTGGCACAAATCAGCTGATTTTGACAAATTAAATTTTATTTTTACTTGTGCTGCTGCTGCATAAAAAGCGTTGCATGTAACTTGAAACGTAGAACGCAAGTAAGGTTAGAAAAGCATGCACTTCGTGGAGGCGAAAATAAGAGCGTCAACGCAGTGTCATGAACAGTAATGTGAACTAATCTTGTTTAATAAAACCCACAAAATAGAAATGGAGATAAAACCGCTAGTTTGACCAAAAATATCTAAATTGCCATTACGTTTTAACAACACTACTGAACGCGCTGTCAAAATCGGACTTTTCCTATTGCTAAGCGTTCACAATTTGTATGAGCTTGAGAATTTTTGACAGATAGATAACGATTTAAGCGCTGTATTAGATTTGTCTGTAACGAATAATTTTGAAAACTATTAGACTTACCTGAATCAGCGCATCAAGCGTTTTTAATCTGTCAAAAATTGTCATATAAAATGTGAACGCTTTGCAAATTTTTAGATCGAGCCAGTGGTTTTATTTCTATTTCGTGAGTTTTATTAAACAAGATAAGTTAACATTACTGTTCAAGACACAGCTTTGGCGTTACAATTTAAGTATGACAATTAATCGTTAGAGCTATGCGCTATAAAATGTTACGGTTGACGCGCTGATTTAGGTTTATGTGTGTGTCATGAGGCTTTCCGAGTTCATGCGATCGACACTGCGTAATTATATATAGAAATGTATCCATTGCAAAATTTTGTTTCACGGCACAGACATAATTCAAAATGCTGCACTTCCGATTGAAATGATGTCCGAAAAAAGGCTTGAGTCTCAAAACAAACACTTCAGATTTATTCGCGAACATCATACCAGAAAAATATTACGAGAGAAAACAATGGAAGATCTTTTTACTTCATTTCTTCAAATGCAAATCCTTTCTGGTTCACTAATATTTGGCTTTTTTGCAAATTTTTTTTTCTTGTAAATTTTAAAGATGTTAACTAAACAATTAAGAACAAATCGTTATACGTTCTTGGCTATGAATTTCGTAAAGCGCTGCCGAATCAAGTAACTAATAGAGATAAACTTCGCAAACTTACCTTCATATTATGCTCGACAAGTTTTTCACTGGAACATATGATGTAGACCAAATAAGCGCGTATTAGCTCCCATGTTGTTTTGCTCTTGAATGCCGCAATTGGATCATTGAAACTAACATCCAATGGATCACGTTGGGGATTTTCGGGGACATTTGGTGTTGGAGGGCTCTTACGGTGAGCTCTTTTCGTAATAGGCGAAACTTTATCGTCATCCGCAATAGTTTGGGTGGCGGTTACAGTTTGAGATTTACTAGCATTTGTATGGAGGTGATGATAATGTTGATTAGAATGGGGTTCAAAGAGAGCATTGGCTAATAACGGTTGATGATGACGTTGATGTTGATGTTGTTGAGTGGAATAACGGCGATAATTCAATTCACTTGCATTGTCCTTCAAATCATGACTCAATTGTCGAACAGAGCCCGACCAACTTGTTGGAGCTTTTGAGCTAGCAAAGTATTGAATTTTGCCAGCGCCAAAATTGCTGGAACTACTGCCACTATAACTATAAACCAAATATGTACGTTGAGCACAGATGGAACGCAAAAACGCCATTACACACGCGCACTAGGATTTTATTAAAATAAATTGAGTTTTTATAGTATGTTTTGTCCTTTTATTTGCTTGGTTTTGCTTGACTTTACTGGTCTTGCAGTAAAAGGAACAAATGTTTTTTTTTTATATATAAAAAAACTTTTTTTTTATCTTAAAAAACGTACAAATTCCAACAAACGCTAAATTTGAAAAAAAGGAAAAACAATTTTGTATTAAATAAATAAATCATATTTTTTTTAAAACAAATCACGCTAAAACACTCTCTGTCAATATGTCTCTTCCTCCTGTACACAGACATAAAAACTAGGGTTCTTATTTTGCAGAGATGTATTAAATTTTTTTTAATTTTAAACCCAGTCGAAAAAAGTTAAAAATAATTGTTTTTTTTTTAATTTTAGTAGTAATAAAAAAGGCCATTTATTAACTAAAATAGGCCTAGTCAGATAAAACTTGAGTAGTTTGTATCAATTGAAATCTGCTTTAGATGTTAATAGAGCCCAAACAGAGATCGTTAAACTTTACTTTTGTTCTGAAATTCTTGGCATCTTCGTCAAATCTTTCCGAGTTGCTGGAATCAAAAACTGCTTTATTGTGTTTTCGCAGGCCACTATTTTGATTTTGTTTTTTTTTTCAAAAATCGTTGTAAAATTTTTCAAATTTTTGCCAAATTCGTCCGTTTTTCTTGCGTTTGAACATTTTTCTTAAAAAGTGTTTTTTCAACATTAATGAAGTAACAAAGACATAAATAAGTTTAAGTTGAAGACTTTGCAAAGCAATATTCAAAATTAGACGTCGTTAAACTTCCGGTAGTTTTTCACCGGAATTTACGGAAACTTTTTCCAAATAGAAGCCACATTACAAACTCAATAACAGCAAATACAGAAAGAGAGAACAGTAAAAATAAACAACTGTATATGACAAGACTTAGATTTGCGGCGAATTCAACATAAATCGTAAAAGTTCGATAGTGCTGCGCATTAAATGTTCTTGATTTTTTCCAGCATAAACCACCTACTCGATGACTTGTGCGGGATGTAACAAACTGTCAGGGTTTTTCTTTGAAGATTTTCTTTTCTTTTTATTGAACTTATAGAAAAAAAAATTGGCAGGCAATTGTTATTTTAAGTGTGACAGCAAAATCAATTTTTGTACATATATAAAAATTTTTATTTTATAGTAAGAAGAAGAAAAAACTTTTTAAAGGAATATGAAAAAATAAATGACAACACAGTGGGTTTGGAGGTGTTAATAAAAAAGCAATATACATACATATGTGTTTGTATATGGTTTATTGCTTTGTCCTCATGACTAAAAAATGTGCTAATGAAGCAGTAATCAAGTGATTAGTTAACAAAAATTTAACTCGTATTCTCTCGAAATTTGTCATTGAGATTTAATTTACTAAAAAAAAACTAATAATACACACATACATATCGTTAGCTAAAATGCAAAAAGGCGTAACTAACAAAAATATAATTTTACAGGAAAAGCTAATAATTTTTCCAATAGTAATGTTTGCGAGTGAACTTACATATATTGAAAAAAAATCATTTTATATAATTATTCGTTACGATTTTAGGCGCACTCGCCAAATGTTATGCTATCATTTTGAATTATGGACCGATCAGCGTGATATAATAATATAATTTCTTTCCCAAATTTTATGAGAAACCCTTATACTCCGCCTTCAATTTTATGGAAATTTTTATACCATTATTTGTACTTTTATGTTTTGACATTCATAATATTAAAGCAAATACAAACAATATGACACAATAGAACACAATTTGTGAATTGCAAAAGACCATAATATACAGGTGTGTGCTGGCAATCTTTGGAGACTTTAAATTTCTTACCACTTCTTTCAAAAAGTTGTAATTCTTTTTTTCAACGAAAATTTTTTTCTTTAAATCGAACCAGCGTTTTCTTTACAATTTACTGCATTCGAAATTTCCTCAAATGTAATTTTCCACTTTTGTCAACATCTCTTACATAAATAGTAGGGAGATCGATTATTCGACTTTTTTCAATAACCGGTTTTCGAATATACCGAAAAGTTGATATTTTCAAAAACCCGGTTTTCGGGTAAGCATTTTAAAAATAACCGGTTTTAATTCGAATACATAAAAATACAAAAATCAAATTAGTTTTTCTAATAAAAAGTTAATTTGAACAAAAACAAAACAATTCACGGTGGTAAGGAACCGACAAAATACATAGATATGACTTAAGGTATGTTCAGACCTAACAAATATTTGACAATAAAATTTAAAAAAAAGCGTGGCCAGTAAATAAATTAAACTTATGCTTTATTTTTAACAATTTCTATTTATTTGCTAAACTTTATGTCTCAAGATGATAATTGTATTTATGTAGTTAAGAAACCGTTAAATCGAAATGAAGTGGATTTAAAACCGAACAAATTTTGAATATGAGCCTGTAAAGAAAGTTTATATAAAATACTACTAATTGATACTTTGAGTACCAATTATATGTATAAGAACAGCTCTTAAAAACAAACAAAATGCAGTAATTTTGTCAAAAATGGAAAGCTAAATCTCGTTCGAGTTTAATTCAACTTCATTTCGATTTGTAGAACATGCCCAAAAATGTTTGCTTTAGCCAAACGTTATGCAAAAGCAAACAATTCTTTAAGAAAACTAGTGGTTTCGTGTAGGACGTTATTATTTATTTTTACGTTATTATTTGAGATATTCTCCCAAATTTATTGTAAATGATTTTTAATTTGTTGCTGGTTAAGCATGTCTATATGAATCAATAAACTTCAGCCATATTTTTGAAAAGTTGCAAACAAACCCTCTTATCCAGGATTATATATTTCAATTTTTTTTTGTTTTAGCATTATAGAAACAATAGTGATATGAACATGCGGGAAATTTGTTTCAATTGGCCCAACAGACTGGTCCTGGGTTTGTGAAAATAGAACAAGTACAAAAAGAAAGGACCCATGACCAGTGAAAGAAGAACCAATCCCTTAAATGGTTTATAAAGAACAAAAAGGTAGAAAAAGTAATGAATTATAGTACAGTCTTCAACATTGCTGTGACACAATTTTTGGTACTTTCTAGCATTTGGTTCTTGAATTTAATTCTAGGACTTGTTTAATTGAAATAATACTACATTGTTTTGAAATAATACTACATTTTAGTAACTGACACTAAGCACGTTCATTGAGAATAGATCTGTGACTGGTCAAAAGGTGTCAATTGACCCCCTCCAATGACAACCCCATGTAAAAGTGATAGGTCTTATTCATATAAAGTGTTAGAACTAGAACCGGTCTCTACCACCAAAGACCTATCACGGGAATACTTTGGTGTCAGTTCGCTTCCCTCTAGGGATCTGTCAATTCGTAAAATAAAAAAAAAAATAAAAATTATGGCAAGAGCTACAACTTTGTCTAAGAGGCTTAATCAAAATTCCGAACGGTTTGCAAGATATGGGCCTAAGGAAATTATCACTTTTTTGCAAAAATGGCACCGAGGCCCCAAATCTTTAAGGGCTTTTGATCCTTTATGGTTATCTTTTATCCGTCTATGGTTATTTTTCCATGACTTAAAAAATTACACACAGTGTTATTAAGATTAGCGAGGCCTGCAAGAGTACTACCAAGAGTGAATTTATTTTAAACAATAAAAACTGTTAAAGCCGGCGTGCATTGTAAAATGGCTAAAAAGGTTATTCTGAGCCGATTGATATACTGAAATGTGCGTCTTGAAGTTGTATAATTTTTATTTGGTGCAAACATTACAACAAACGCAATACCTCGTCTAACAATGTGATGGGTATAGGTACGTAAAAACACCCCGAATTGAACATGATTTTAATGTTGTCTATTTGATAAATGTTTGCGTGTATGTACAACAAATAATTCGAAAGAATTCGCATAAGTGAGTTAATATGACTTTTTTAGGGTTTCTACGTGGAAAAATGTTCTTGAAGCTCTTGGAAAAAATATTTTTATGATTCTTGGGAATTTTATTTCGGAAAATTAAGGAATTGTACCAGAAATTAAAAAAAAAGTTGTGCTTTTCTAAACGACAACGAGCACCGACTGCAAAAAACACTGAAAAATTACACTATTGAAAACGACATGACTCATATTTTATTTGCAAATTTTGTCGAAACGTCAACGTCGGGCATTATAGATTAATGTTGAATTGAGCTTTCAGTTAAGTATTTCAAACATTTTGCAAGCGCAATATTTTTAATTGGGGTCAATTGCGAATCAAGATCGTACGATTAAAAGCCTTCGGACTATTTTCTTCTGGGGTAACGTAAAGTCATTGGGTTATTTAACGAAATCACAACTTTAAAAAGGCTACATTGTTAAAGCCTTTTGTTTAAGTATAAATTATGATTTGTGCTCAACTGCCTGTCAATATCGTGTGTTTTAACACATTAAAGTTATTTTCTCTGGGATTACGTAGTCACTAAATTATTTGAACAATTCAGAAACTTTGAAACTTTACATTATGCAAGTCATAAAAAGCTTCACGAAAGAAAAACTTAAACTAAAATCTTTAAGCTTTTAAAAATTTGCTTTGCAAAACTTTCCGGGATTTCTCTTGAATGGAAAACTTTAGCGTGCATTCCCAAAAAAAGGTAAGAAACATAAGAAACCCTAGTCTGTCTGTATGTGTATAAATTGTTTCAATGGATTTTACATATGCCGGATTTTTTAATTTTATTTTTATTTTTATTTTTTTTCTGGCCTTTTTTTATTTGTAATATTTTTTTCTGAAAAATTTGTCTTCGTTGTCGTCACTGCTTTTCATTTTCAAACATTTATTTTTTCAGATATTATATAACTTTATTTATCGTCAGGTCCTTTTTTCGTACTTTTAAACGAGGAATTTAAGCGCAGGTTTATTGTGCATATATGTTTTTGATTTAGGTACTTTTTTTATATTTATTTATTATAAAACTTGTTTCTACTTTTTTAAAAACTTTCTATTAAACAAATTTCAAATCAAAAGAGTATGTTAAGTATATTTTTAGATTTTTTTTTTCAATTTTATATTTGCTAATGTTTGGCATGTGCTCGTTCGCAGAACACACAAAAATTGATTTTTGTTCACACAATTCACAATTGAAAAACTTTAAAAAAATTAAAATAGCAGAAAAAACATCACAATCACACGGTTTTTAATAGCCGAAAACGTTTTTGTGTGAAAATAGATTTTAAACAGAAAATAAAATGCTAAAGGAATGTGTGCAAGTCTCTTTTTTCCATTTCCATTTTAACAAAAATTAAATAAAAATTCACTTTTATTTAAACAAATTTTGCTAATTCGTTTTTTTTTCTTCTTCCTAATTTAATTTGATGGTACTTCAACTTTATTTTTTTATTAACTTTTTTTTGCTAAAATTTGCAAATATTTTTTAACAAAATCGTTTTCAAATGGATTTTTTTATATAAGTACATACATATTTATTAAGCAAATACATAAAAGTATGTACATATACATACACATATGCTTGTATATGTACATTATTATGTATTAGTAATGGATGGATGAATGGATATCCAGTGAAAACCAGAAAAAAAGTAATAAATAAAATAATATTATACCTTAAACAGTTTTTTCTGTTTATTTTTTTAATAATTTTAATTATATTTAATTTTATTTTTAAATAATTTTCACACCGTAGTAGAATAGTTATACTTTGGTAGAATATATCACACAGACACACACTCAACGAGAGAGAAACAATAATGAATTATAATCGCACGTCGTTCGTTCAACGCTGAACGACAACTGACAACTAGAACGTTACTAAACCGACTAAGGAATCAAATCGCCGCATTTACCTCCTAACCAAAAAGCAAATTTTAGAAACAACTACATACAATAAAACTGAAAAAACACGAAATGCTCCACGAAACTTTTGAATTGGTGATGATATTGTTGGTGATTGTCTCTAAAAGAGTGAACCCCAGGAATGGAAAAGTTTATACAATTTTATTTTTCGATACCATCTACAACAAGTTGTGAAGAGAGTTTACTAATGGGTCAACTACGCATGGATGGCAACTGAACTGAAGTTAAGTTGCCAGCAGCGAAATCAGGTAACGCCGCACGTGTTAAAATATAAAATAAAAAAAAAATTTGTACATTTTAACATAAGCGGCCACTCAACTTCAGCTGTGCTGCCAAAATGGGGGAATTTTTTTTTCTTTCATTAGAGATTTATACAATGTTTATCGCTTATTTGTGCACGGATAATAGGCATTTAACGCTTCCCATTCCAACTTGTGAAGTTAGGAGAGTTACGCCCAGATTGGAAGGAATCAAACTTATGAATTAGATTAATGGCCTGTTCGTCGATATCGAAAGAATACTTCATTTGCTTAACTTACATGTAAAACAAAAACAATACATATTTTATAATTTGTTTTTGCGAATGAAGCCTTCGTTCGAAATCGACGAACTGACCATAATATTTGATTAATTATTGCTGGTGTTAATCGTAGAAAAGTGCTATTTTAACTGTTCCAATTTTAAAGAATCATCCTCTAAAATTACTCCATCAACTGAAATGTTTCCTATTCTTCTTAAATCCTATTAAATTATAAATATTCTTGTGGGCTTTAGGACCAGGGATAGTGTTTTGAAGTTTCTTATTAAAAAGAGCTGATTGTTTAAGCTGGCCCCGTTTCCTAACCACAAATAATCTGGATTGTGCCGATTTAAAGTTCTATGATAAATAAGTTTCAAATTTATTTGCCAAAAAAATTTAACTTTAAATAATTTTCTTAAATGATTGGAAATTTAATATTTTCTACTTTTTAAACTAATTTGCTCCCAATCAGGGCTGTCGTAGTACCCTCAAAAACTCGCGAATCCGACTCCAAAGTTTTTCGGCTTAAAAAATTTTCCAATATAAAAATTATCTTCTTAAAACAATTTAAAATTTAAATAAATGGTTTATGAATACTGCACTTATGTGCTGTTTCCAAATGACAAGCGATGGACTGAGTGCTTTTCATATAAATTTTACTACATAATAAATCGCCTGTCATTTGGAAACAGCACATTAATGTTTGCGTACGCTAATTTCTTCTCAAAAACTCTAATTTTTAAAAGGCCGTACGGTAATGAAAAAATAAAAGTTAACATCACTGAGTCTCATATACATTTAACATCAAGATTATAGTAGGAGTCGGAGTACTTTTTTCGGACGACTCCACAGCCCTGCTCCCAATGGATATAAGTAAACAAATGTAGTGTTGAAGAAAAGTTAAAAATATGTTCATTAATTTCTGAATTAACATAAATGCGAACAATTGCTATTCTTTTTTGCGATTTTCGCAAAGTTTTTTTTAATCGCATTTCAAATGCGAAAAAGTGGCAAGTCGGTATTCTACATTGCGAAAACAAATGTCAAACACATGTCAAATTCGCAAAATTTATTCGACAACAAAATAGCATTCGCAAAGTACAAACATGTAAGTGAAAGATAATATTTTATTTATTTATTCATCATATATTTATTATTTAATTTAGGGAAGCTAGCAATAAGACCACCAAACCGCGTCAATTTGAAATAATGATAGAATTTATGAATAAGCACAGCCAATTGGCAAGAGGCCATTTGAAAACACCAAAAGTACGTCAGTCGGCAAATTCATTGTGACAAACCACCACCGTGAACCACAGAGCCACAGAATCCATTTTTATTATTTTTTTCTTACAGAATGTCCTAAATAAATTTTATAAACAATTTTCACAGCCAAACACAAAAAATTTATTTATTTTTAATTTGACGTTTGTTGTCACTGACGTTTATTTGAGCAGCGTTGCCACGATTTTAAATAAATTGCGAATGCGATTGCGAAAGTCTAACTGAATACCAATTTTCTTTCGCATCGCATTTCATTTGCGCATCGCATTGATTTTCGCATCGCAATTCAGAATAAGCCTCCTGACTTTAACGGATAACCAGATAGACAAAATCTAAATATTCTTAATTTTTATGTGGTGGGTACAAAAACGTCTTTTTGAATTCTGGAAATTGGAACAGTAGTTTTGCCATCCCTGGAGTTAAGCACTGGGTCTACTACAACAATATTGAGCAAAAATGTCACTCGTCTACATGATGTCTCACCAAGAAGAATAAACAGCTTTTTTTCTTGTTGTCAGAGAACCAACAAAAGAAACAAAAAATAAAAATAAAAAAACGTTGGTAAAAGGGGCTCGTTCGTTGTAGTTTCTCTTGTGACGTGTGATTTGATAGAGTTGTTGTTGTTTTATTGGCAGTTAAAACATGATGATGATGTTTTATTGCTAAATATTACTCTTATAAGAAAAAGTCGTTTGGAGTGTAGCCAGAAATAATTTATCCACAGATACCCAAAGTTAATTAGCATCGCCAAAAATTCCAACATAATAACTGCATTGAACTACCCCTGTACATTTCCAATTTGTTAGCCAAAACGAAAATTTTAGTGCTCTTTACCAAAAATATAAATTTCTACAATGTTGATTTACATTTATATCACAAAGTCCGGAAAAGTTTGCTTTTAAAATCAACAAATGGCTAAGATATGAGCAAAAAATTACCTGAATCGTGCAATGTGTTCGTGTAGTTACTTTATACATGCCACATGCGCCTCAGTAGATATTATGCATAAACGATTTGAGAGTATGGACTACTTTTAGATTTTCATGCGTTAAAAATATGAGAATATTTCTAATTTAGATCCCACATTGGATTCCAGATCAAAAATAGTTTACATTTTTTTTATTTTTTAAAATGCCATATTTTTTTGGAAAACGTTTTTTTTTTTAATTAATTAACTAAATCCGTCCAATTTAGTTATTTTTTCACCAATATATCCAAAGTTTATTATTATTGAATTTTCTTCTTATTTCCTTTGCAATTCGGTGTAATCCATGTGCCAAGAATGAAATATGTAACAGTTTTGCTGAAGGATAACCTTGTAAGCTGCTGTATCGTTTAAAAATTTAAGGATCTTTTGTCGAAATCTTGTATTTTAAGCAGAGCTCCAAAATAATTTATTTATTGATTTAAAAAAATTATTTTGACGATTTTTTTTACAATTTTGAAATTTTTTGAAGAATTTTTTTTATAATATGGAAATTAAAAAAAATATATCACTCAAAAATGTTTAAAAATGCAAAAATATGCATTTAAAATAAAAATATGCGTTTTCACCAAAATATGCAAAAACAAATCGATGACATATTATCGCAAATTTAATGATTCGGAAAGATAATTGGTCGACATCGATCTTAGACGATCGACAAAAAAAACATGAATTTGCATTGAAATCGAATCCCTACTAACCACCAATATATTCTGAATCTGAAATGCCAAAACGCTTAACATTTGGGCTTCTGTCTTTAAATCGCATATGTAGATGTTCCGTAAATCGCATTTTTTACATTAATTTTCTATATTCAAAAATGTAACTTTATGGCCGTTGTTTTAGCGTTTGGTTATATTGTTTTAAAGTAGCGGAAAATATCTAATGATAGGAGTCATCGTTAATAAGTAACCCTGGAATATTTGGCCAACAAATTTGTAATCCCCAAATAGGTCGACTTCGTCTCTCATCTTATTTAACCTGGCTTATGTAGCTCATGTTGTACATATTAACTTCTTGCATTGTAAAAGTGAAATACAAAATAGATGGTCTTTTGACTCACCTTTTGTCGCTTCATGTTCGATATTCTCACACGCTGATATTTAATGTTAAACTTAACACATGGAATTGTATTTGTACCTTACTAAGGCCCTTCGGGAACTGAAATTTGGACATGTATTTTTTAATGGTTGCCACTTTTCGTTTTTATCCGTTTTCAAAAATTTATAAAATTTCTAAAAGATCAGCACTTCGATCATGTTTCTGATCATTCGGGTAAAAAACGTTTATACCTGCTATTTATTTAGCAACTGTTTATGTTTTTTATAAGAACAAATATTTAATTAATAATCACGCCTCTCGTGAATAAAAAGTGAACAGTTTTTTTTCCTCGAAACCCCATTCATTGAGGGAAATTTTATTCACGATAGGGGTGAATTAGATTGAACTTATCGCAAATAAGAAACAAATTAAACGGACTGGCACAGTTTAACAACGTAATGTTTAAACTGACGTAGTTTATTAAAATTCAGTATAATTTTTAACTTAACATTTTAATGAATGTTTAGATTTTGAATCGTAATCGAAGAAATTGACTTTCAAGCCCTAGTACTAATCCATTTCTTCCATTAATTGTAGATAAAACATATAAACAAATATTTAAACTTTAAAAGGAAATCAAAATGGAAAGAGAGAAAAAACTTTATCTTAAAACGGTGTTGGGCAATTGCTAAATTAAAGTTTCAGATTTACTTAAAATGCATTTGTATCTTCTCTTTGTATCCTATTTTATAGATATGTATGTAAATCCCGTCATCTGGCCACATTGTACATGTTATGGATAATTAACTTCAAAAATATTAAAAGCGCGCATGTCTGCGGATATCACGGCGAATTATGGGGTTAAGCAAGTTTTTTTTTTTACTTAAAATTATTTTTTTCTTGTATGTATGTATGTTTTCATGTATCTACCCTGCAGGAAATGTTACTAGTGAATCTGTACCTTTTTTTAATTCCCTAAAGTAATAGTGACTTCTTATAACCCAGACAATTTTATTTACTATAGACATTTAATGCAGGAATTTCTGTTCGGTTTTAACCGCGGTTTTAATGCCTAAAAACTGATACCGAAAACCGACCACAAAACCAAGGTGTTAGCTTTTACTTTAAATATACATAGCATATACATACATACATATGTATATGTACATATATTTAAAAAAAAACTTTATGCATAACAACCTGGAACAATGGCAAGGTACTTATTCCAAAATTCTTTAAATATGAAATAAAAAATTCCAATTTGAAATAAGTATGTACTAAGAAGAACAAATGTTTCTTTTTTAATAAAAGTACCTGAATTGAAACAAATAAAAAAATTTAATTACATACAAAAAAACAATTGTATTAGTGTGTCCCAAAAAAAAAAAATTGTTAAGCAAAGCATAAAGCAAAACGTTTGATTTTAAATTGTTTGTTGGGTTTGAGTAATAATATCATAAACTGGGTACAAAGCTAAAAATCGATAAAACTCAGGAACGGTAAGAGCTGATTCAAAAAAATTGTCTTCTAAATTATTTCAAATGAATTGATCTTTCAAACTGCGTTGTTAGTTTTTTTCATCTTCATAAAAATTTTAAAAGTTATAAAGCTTTATTTACGAAATTTATGAAATAAATACGAAAAATTGTAATGTAGGGTACCTAAATGAGCAAATTCATTGCAAAAACTTATAGTTATTGCACACACAAATAAAGCTTGGACCTTTTTCTTTTAAATTATTTCCTTATAAAGTGAAGAAAATCGTGGTTTTTACAAAGTTATGAAGAAAACTCAAAACAGACCGGCAAACCCATATTTTTGCGGCCTCAACCCTCTTCCGAGAAATCTGAAAAAAATCTCAAAAATACTCTACCCTTTAAGCTTTTAAATTACGCTTGAGCACCCATGAAAATAAAAAAAAAGAAAATTTTTTTCGCACACACTATTATGTATGTAGCTTTACTTGGATATTTTTTTAAAAACCGAACCGAAACCAACCGGTTTTAATCATTTTAAAACCGAAACCGCGGTCTCACATTTTAACGGTTTTGAGCAAACTCTAATTTAATATGTGCGTGCAATTGGAAATCTACTACTGACGTTGGAACTATTGACTAGGAAGTACTTTGTAGACATTGAAATCAGACCATATGTATATATTATCACCATCCATTGGGGGTTGGGCTTCCATACAAATAGAGCGGTTTAATAAAATTATTAATTTTGCCCCATGCAAGCGCCTATAATGCCCCTAGACTGGTTGAATGTATGACTAACCCCATTTTATTTTTTATCCCCATCATTTGTTTCTAACCTTAAACAATATATAAAACTATTTGAAATTTATTTAATTTTTTGAACTTATTAATAATTTTTTTTTGCAAAACGTTTTGAATTTTTTCTTTAATTTGTCGGGCTATTCTTCCTTATCATTATTAATTTTTTTTCTACTTTGTTATCATTATTTTTAAAGGGCATTCAGGAGCCTAATTCTGGCATTCGTGTTCCGAGTACTTTCTCGATTTGAAAGCCATTTTATTTCGAATTCTTTCAGTACATACTGAACGAATCGAAATTAATTTTTTCAGTGTTGTGAAACTCAAATAAATGCTTTACAACTCTGAAACAATAATTTCGATTCGTTCAGTATTGACTGAAAGAATAAGATATTACATATTATTCCGGTTGTCGTTGTCGTAATCGCTCAAGCCGTTTTTTGTAAGAGATTAAAGTAACACACAACCAGTGTTCTTTAATCTCTTACAAAAAACGGCTTGATCGATTACGACAGCGACAACCGGAATAAGGCTGATTAAATTGCTTTCGAATCGAGAAAGTACACGATCACGACTGCCAGAACTACGCACCAGGAATTTCATGTTTCCGCCTTTCTTGCGCTCGGTTTGACGTCGCACATAGGGGTTTTTTTGCCAATCTAGTCGGACATTAGGACAAAAATTAAATTTTAGAAATGTAAACTTTTTAAGACTTTTGCTTGAGATTTGTGGTTTTGGGACACTGTTGAAGTCAGGAAAGTTGAATAAATTTACTTTGACTTTTTACGGTTTTGAGAGGTTTACAATATACATACATATATTTTTGTGGGTAAACGAATAAGGATTTTACATTGATTTTTTCTGTAAAATACTTTATTAACTGAAATTGTAATAAAAATTAAATGAAAATTCAGTTAAAGCCCGCTCTACTTATTTTTCATTTATTTTTAACGAAAAATTCATTTAATTTTTACTGTCAAAATTTTCAGTTATTTTTTGTAATTCAGTTATTTAATAATGCAGGTATTACTCGTTTACTCCACAAAAGAGCCGGATTTCTAAAAAATACCAGACAGTTGTCGGCTTGTTTTTCTTATGAGAGAGAGAGAATATTATTATTTATTTACCCCGTTACACATGTTTGTTTTACTTTTGTTGTACTCACCCCTTTGTTTTAATGTGAATTTTTTATTATAAGAAACCAGCAGCATGCCCGATATGGTTTTTGCAATCATTAAACTTTAAACATTTTATGTATTTACCTGAATAATTTTAACAAAAAGAATATGGGAATTTTCTACACAAAACAAGCAATTCGTTTTTACTTTTTGCCACAGATACACTGCGCAACATCAGGATAACTCCTCCCCAATGAACTTATTATATTTTCTCTTAATGTTGTTGTTGTTATTAGAATATTAATACTTTTTGGTGTTCCATTCTACTCGTCAATGTATGCGCTGAATCTGGTAAAGAAAGCATGTGCCGGAAATTTCCCGTTTTAGGCATTCTAAACCGTTTTCCGGGAGTAGGGTTTATATAGGGTCTTAGGTAAATTATGGACAGATCT
Source organism: Pollenia labialis (assembly GCA_949318255.1). NCBI lineage: Eukaryota > Metazoa > Arthropoda > Insecta > Diptera > Polleniidae > Pollenia > Pollenia labialis. The sequence goes on along the minus strand of OX439142.1, from coordinate 22,591,560 downwards.
TCACGAAATTTTCGGTGATTTCTAGTCGAATAAAACGAATTTTTGCAAAATCTTATATCATTCCGTGCATTGTTAGTTTTGATAGCAAATTTATCAATTTTTACACATTTTGATTCATAGCTTTGATCCTACTGAACCGATTTTACTGGATTTCAATCCCAAACTGCTTAGGATAACTACAAGAAATTTGACACCAAGTTCGTTTATTTCTTTTGAGTTTTCCGAAAGTGAGCGTGTTTTCAACAGACGGACATGGGTAAATCGACTTAGAATTACTCAAGGAGCCAGAATATATATACACTTCAGCACAAATTGTGGTGGAGGGTATAAAAAAAGTAATAATAGGGTTCTTTCACATGCTAGTAAGAGCGTAACTCTGAGAGAATCAGGGCAAAAGTTGGCGTTAAAGCAAGCTTATCTACTATTCAAATATCGATAAAAAATTCTCCATACCCTCTCCACTCGCCAAGCAAGAAAATGCATTTAAATTTTGCAAAATAACACATGGCATTGACTTCAGATTGCCGCTACTCTGAGACATAACTGAGGTTCAATTTCATTAATATGCCGAATTAACACATCTTTTAGGTCTTGAATTGTTCATGGCTTATTGGCGTACACTTTTTCTTTTAATTATCTCCAAAGAACGAATACCAACGGTGTCATATCACATGATCGTGACGGCTAATAAACATCCATATCCTTTATTTCTGGCTACAAGAAGTACGTTATCATCTCGCAATAGCGAATACCATTCACATTAACTGCTTGGCCGATCTTATTTTCAGCTCATAAACCGCACTAAACAGTGTTTTTACATTTCCCACAGCCCCGATTTGTTGAAATTCGTGCACAATACTCCCGATTGTGGGCACATTTGGTAAATTTTGCTGACCAAAAAAAATACGAAGTACACATAATGCATTTTGATTTGCACGCCCATTTTCGTAAAAGGCTTCTACAATCATAACGCCCTGGTCAATTGTGTACCACACCATGATTGAATTTCTCAAACACTGAAACCAAACTTGACGTTAAAGTGTGACACAATTAACAACGTGCATTATGGTTGGACCACCCTGTGTCTTCCACAGTGGCCTTTCTGGGCTCTTCAATAGAATCAGAAACCCTTACTTCTTTCCAGTCTTATGTTGGTAGCTGGAGGTTACTGATCCATATGATTTCGAGGATCTCCTTCGGGTCGGATGGCTCAGCGGGGATCTTGGCAATAAATCTGACTCTTTGTGGTACATCGGCTAGAGGTATTGCCTCAATCTTAGCGCCCTTGTACAGCAATTCTGAACGCTCATCTGCACACACTATTAATTTAATGTGGCCCTGGTACCAGCCGTCATCCTCACATTAGTGCAACGTCGAACGATTAAGAGTTTTTGGAGGAAATGGTGCCTTCCCGGGCGTTGCGGTCAATGATGGCCCCAAATATGGCGGTCTTTTGCTACATCCTTGTACGAACTGATATGCCGTTAAGGCATTTTCTTGGACCTTTTAGTCCCAGCAAGAGTCTCTTCTCCTCACCGTTGCCGCTAAGGCGCTACTTCAGCTAACTTACATATGTTCAGGGTTGCCTTCCTTCGAAGTGGGGTGGACCTGTTGTATACCCCAAATATTGGATTTTGGCCACCGGAGAGAGCTTTTCCCTTGCTCCGTGAGCACACCAACCAGATTTTCACCAAGTCGGCTTACGATTTTGAAGGCGGAATGCCTAGTAGTGAAGGCCCGTTTAGACGGATTTACGTGCTTATGGGGTATGTTGAGAAAGTCCCTAGAGACCAAGGGAGGTTCTTCGCAGGGCATCGAATCATTTATCGAGTGCTCTCTTAGCACATGATTTTACGGCAGACTGAGTCTGTGCCGTTAGACCTGCACCCGACGAAGGGATTTTGATAGGATTTGTTTCCGCTTTGGAGGAGACGTGCCCACTATAATGCACTTTTGACTAAAATACGGTTAAATTTAGTGTTACTGCCTTTATTGGTCGCACAAGAAAAAACATGCAATTGCTTGCATCTTTACAATTTCCCTGCTGTGTAAATGAAGTAGCCGCATTAATAGAAATCGATAAATTGGGCTGCGAGTTTAACCACGAATTTAACCACTGGTGCATGTTTTGTATATCCAAACTTTAAGAAACTGCTCAACGGAAAAATACCCAGCTTAAGCAATAAAACGATGAAGTTGATAAATAGTTCCTGGTGGGTTACCGCATATTTCGATTCGAAAGAAATCATTTACGGTTCGAACAATTTGTACTGTGTATTACGATTTTCGTAATATTTGTTTCGAATAAACGGAAGTTTTTTATGCATTATTGACAACAAATAATCCCTTTCTTAACAGCCACTCTCTATTACGAACAAAAAGTTTTCATCAAATTTACAATTTTCAAAAAATACAAGCTCTGGCATCGTTTCACAAATTGTTCGAACTCGTTAATTATTTCTTTTGAATCGAAATACGTAGTAACCCCCATGATTTGCAACGTTACTGTTCCTCCCGGCTAACTGAGCTTTAAGCAGTAAAATGTTACGTCTCAATCTGTAAGAAATAGATTGGTCTTACTTTTTAAAGTAAGGTTATGTTACTGTTACTCCCGGCTAACTGAGCCATTAGAAATTCTTCGATCTCAAAGGATATGAATGTAGGAATAAGTTTGAATAAAAGTTGCGAAAATAACGTTTTCTTATTTAAGAAATCACATAAATTTATTTTAGTATGTATTAAGTTTTTGTTTATTTTTCCCCGATTTTTTTTTGTTGTGTTGTGTTGCACATTTATCAGAGATAACACTATTATTTATTTTAATACTTAAGCTTAGATTGTTATAATTTAATGATATTTATGTATGCATTGTTAAAAATGAGTTTATGCATTTTTGTTTTTATATACTCAGGCAGATATGAGTTAATTTTTACATACATTCTTCATTTATTTGATGTATTTTGTCGTTATGTAAAAACTAAAAATTTTTTTTATTATGAAAATATGCTATTATTTTATTTTTTATAGTTCTAGTTAAAACAAATAATTTACAATCAACCTAGGCTATCGTTAATTACTAAAACTATTTGTTATATAAATGTATATTTTACTGCCTGGCCTTTGTTTTATACATTTTTAAAACAAAAACAAATTCTAATTTTTTTTTTTGTTTTCAATATAAATATGCGAAAGAAATGATCTTGTCGACATTGTGGGCCTGGCGCTTAATTTTTCAATATTATAAAAAGAAAAATAGTAAGATTTTGGAAAAATTTAGGTACATATAACATGATTTTTACAAATTATTTGTGAAGCCAGTGAAACAAAGTTTACACAGTTACATATATTTAGTTGTAAGCATATAATAATAATAAGAAAATAGCCATAACAGGAAATAAAATATATAAAGATATTTTAACATTTTTTTCATCTTTTTTTTTTGGTTGAAGAACGAAAGTCATTTAGTTGTTTAGTTTTATGTGCACAATTTATAATTTTTTTTCTAACAAGTGAATTTGGTGCAAAAGAAATAAGTAAACATTTTTACAAATAAGTCAAGCAAAAAAAAAAAAAAAATAAGACACGAAGAGATTTGTGCCGTAGACGATAACGGAATTTTTAATTTGAGTATGGAAATAAATATAATTATAGATTCTTTCTTTAAACTAAAGTTTAAAATAATCTAGTTAGTCTAAAATTCAGTTAATTTCAATATTTTTCAATCATCCGATTAATTTGCCATAAAATAATTTAAAATATTCGCACATAAACGTTGTACCAACGGCCAAATATATTGTAAAACATATCGAAAAACCGGACGTAAAGAAGGAAACAGCAAACATATTTGATGCTGTACTGACTCAAGCAGTACTAAAAGCAAATGTCAGTTATTTTGATCGTAACTAAGTTGTATAAAATAATTATTAACTAGTTGTTGTCTTACGCTATCACTGCTATCCTCGTCATCATTGCTATCGGAATCACTATTGCAGTTTCTGTGTTTGGATGTTTGAGCGGCATCGTTGTTATCCTCATATGACCACTGCATGTCTTCGCCAAATTTATGTCGGTGTGCCAAGTTTTTGTAGACGTGTAATTTACTATTGTCAATGTAAGATTCGCAGGGATAACACCATACGGATAAATCGCTAAAACTTAATGCTAATGGATGGGTTGTTGCCAAATTATGATACGACATGTGTTCCATAACATAACGACCGCACAAAACTCTGTGACAACTAAGACACATCCAATTTTCGGCCGTAGATGAACATTCATGGCAGGGCATTGATATATTTATTGCTAATGATTTTTAAATAATAAAACATTAATATGACATTACTTAAAAATTTAAATTTGAGATAAAAAATATGGGTTAGAAGCACATTTACAGAGCACTAAATTATTTACAAAAAAAAAAAAAACAATTAAACAATTAAACAATTAACTGAAAGCACAAGCATAAATAAAGAAAGCAAATCAAAGAATAATTTAAGACTTTTAAAAGTTCAAATGACAATGACAAAATTTATGTAATAATGCGGTTGTAAACCTGCCTGTTAGGATCAAAAAATATGTTTAATTCAGTGTTGGAAAATAAACACCAAATATCGCTCCATAGTGTTCGGTTCGGTAGATTTTTGGAATACACAAATGTTAATAATGGGTGGGTAGAAAATTCTTAAAAAATAATAACGTTTCCTGTTAGTTATCTTTCGAACACAAAAATAATACTGTTTCTATCAAACTCAACAAAAGATGAGAACATTAAACTTCATTGTGTTCGGTTTGGCTCATTAATGTTCGTCCCATTTTGCTGGTAAAAAAACCAAAAATTTTTTACAAAAACAAAATACACATCCGAAAAAATAAACAAAAAGCCAGCAAAATAATTTTACACAAACAAAACATATACACAATACACACACAAGCTGTTCGTGGTGCGGTCGTTGCTAACATTTTTTGTTTGCTTATTACTTAAGCCTATAGTACATGGAATGTAAAAGGCCACATGCGCATGTGGCTCTGACGTAATTTTGACGACACAACAAAGCCACAATAGCAAGTTCGTAAACGTAAAACCAAATGCTCATGTAGCTTTTTAATTTCCGTGTACTATTGGCTTTAATCAGTGTAAAAAAAGAAACATTATAGAACATTCAAATATAATGTTTGTCTACAGTATTTTGTTTTTTATCAGATTATTAATATCACAAAAACAGCAGTTGTAGTTGAAACTGAGTTTAAGCAAATCATAAAGTAACCTACATAAATATTTAAAACTTTGTAAGGAATCGTCTTCCAAATCATAAGCGCGGTAGTATAGAGCTAAGTTTCATTACATTACTTCATTTTTATTATGACATTGGTTCATTTGCTCCAATAGGTTGCGCGAAAAAGACAACTTAAAACGTGTCTTTATTTACTTATATGATTCTACATATCGTCAGCTCAGAATTGGTTTGGCGCATATTATGGTTAAATTTCAATGATATGCGCCAAACCAATTCTGTGCTGACGATATGTATATCAGAGCTGAAAATGCATCATTCATTTTTTAATTAATTTGCGAATCATGAATTGCAATTCGTTTATAATTCAAATGAATTTGTAAAAGTGAATTTTAACTAATTTTACAGATTCATTTGAATTGAAATGATTTTGATATTCAATGAAAAATAATAAGCAAGTCATTTCAAACTTATTTGAATTGAATTGAAATTTGAATTGATTTAGTATTGGAATGGAATCGTCAGATAGCGGCAGAATACGAATTGAATTATTAGGTATCGGCGAAAATCCTTTCAAAAATGGAAACGTTTTGTTTTTTTGCTAAAAGAAACTTAAATTTTTATTTTTATCAAATTGTGTAAACATTTAATTTATAGAGTGTTAAACAATAATTTTTTAATTTAAATAATCTCATTTTGTATATTGTGGAAAATTTCTTTTTTTTTTAATTTTTCAATTGAAATTTAAAGATTTTAGCAACTTTGAATCTCAATAACATTTTTTGCTGTAAAAGCTGTGTTCGTTTACTCGAAATTCTTACTACTTTTACTACAATTGAAAAATTTGTTTCTTTTTTGTATTGAATACTTTAAATTGCAATAAAAATTGTAATTTTTAGTAATTCCCCCTAGATCTGCTCTTGAATTCGATTGATTGCAACTCATTTTTGATTCCATTCATTTGAATTGCAATTCATTGTTCTAATTGATTTGAATGAATTCAAAATCAATTCAATTTAAATGAATCTGTAAAATAAATTGCAATTCACTTTAACAAATTCATTTCAATTGGAAACGAATTGAAATTCATTTCTGCCTAATTCGTTTGAATTGATTCAAATTTCAAATTCATTCAATTCTTTTTTGCTGTGAAAAGAATTAATTCAAAATTTAGCTGATTCATAACGAATTAAGATCAGCCTGATTCTGGCAGTCGTGATCGAGTACTTTCTTGATTTGAAAGCCATTTAATATCTAATTATTTCAGTCAATACCAAGGCGAATTCATACAAGTTGGTCTTATTTTGAAAACGTTTACAACACTGTAAAATATTTAAACGTTGTGTAAAAAATAATACAACACTGTAGTAAGCAATTTAAACAAATATTTCGTTTTCTTTTTAATTTTAAATTGTTTGTTTTGAAATGTAATAATTTAAAAAAAATTTTAAATTTCATAATTTTGAGCGAAAATTATAAAATTTAATAAATATTCCCCAGAACCACATGAACGGTATATCATTTTGACACAAGGTTAGTAATCAGCTGCTGCTTACGTAGCAAGACAAGGTCACCTGGTGTAAATTCGCATTGGTCAATACTGAGCGAAGCGGAATTTTTTTTCAGTGTTGTAAAGCATTAATTTTAGTTTCACAATACTGAAAAAATAATTAAGATTCGTTCAGTATCGACTAAAAGAATTAGAAATAAAATATGTATATAACTACATACATACATCAGAGGCCTAATTCTGGCGAAAGCCATTTTATTTCAGTCGATACTTAACGAATCGAAATTATTTTTTCAGTATTGTGAAACTCAAATTCATGCTTTATAACACTGAAAAAAAATTCCGTTTCGTTCAGTATTGACTGAAATAATTAGATAATAAATTGCTTTCGAATCGAGAAATTACTTGATCACGACTGCCAGAATTAGGTGTGCCATTACATTTTTAATAAATATTGTAATTAAGTATAAGCAGCAAAATAAGAAAGATTTTTTCTTCATAGTTGTATTTTTAACTGTAAAATAATTTTTAAAATGTATTTTTAACAAGGTGGTCTCTTAAATGCTCTTCTCCTGTCCAAACAAGGAGTCGGGGCCCATTTTTTTATTGCTGATTCTTAAAGCAAAAATTATGAGGAATCCAAAAAAAAAAAATTAGCCGGAAAATTTAGGAGCTTCTGTGGAAAATCGGAAAATTTAATTTTCATGGGAAAATTTAAAGGTAAATTTCTAAGAAAAATTAGGAAAATTTTATTTTTCAATTAAAGCCTGATTCAATACCTTTCCAACGAGCTATCACTCGTTGCTTTAGTAGTTTTTTTTTAAAACAACTTTCAATGAGGTCCCTTATGAAGAATTCTTCAATTTTGTCACATGACAGTGGTGTACACCACCACTAAACCAGTCACTATAAAAAAAAAAAAAAATATGTAGGTACATTATTTTTTGCTGGGCAATCGATTGAGACTATTTATTTTAAAATCGGAGAGGGGTCGTCCAGAAATTTGCCAATTTTGATAGTTTTCATATGGAATTGCTCTATACATACTTTTGTTTTTGTATTCACTCCTTAACAACTGAAGCAATTTTCCTGTAAAAATTCAAGAGGACCGCAAGGAAGACAATATAGATTTTGGTACATACATATATCTAAAGAACGGTAACAGCAAAGGTATTTTTTTTTAGTACAAAAAGATTTGTTATCAATACACAACTATCGAGAAGTGGGATAGATGGGCGTGGCACCTCCCATTAAAAGACAATTTAAGTTTCTATATACATATCTAAGGAACGATAGCAGAACAATTTACAGCAAATCCCACGATGTCACACGTTGACGTTAGCATAGAAAATTGCATTTAGAACAACAACAATTTCTAAAATTATTAAATATAAATTTAGTTTCTAAAATTTGTTTTTGTTTCAAATGTTATTTTCTATGCGGGCGTTAACGTGTGACATCGTGGGATTGGCTGTTAAAAATTTTTGACATAAAGCTTGGTTCTGAATACACGAACTCCGTATTAAAAAAGTTTACATATTTTATATCGATGGGGGTAGGTAGCGAAGCACAATGGGTTAAGCTGGTATATTTTTTAAACAATGTTTTAAAGACACTTTGTTTTATACATATACTAGCATATACCCGCTACTTCGTTAGCGCCTCCTATTTGTATGCCAAAGTTTATTTTTCTAGGTTTAAACTTGTTTAAATTCTAGCATTTAAAGCCTGGTACTCTTTTTAACATTTCACGTGAAATGCTGTCAAAACGCATATGAAAAAAACTTGTGCGGAATATCTATGAAATAATGTTTATAGAGTTGTACTCTGTTCATTTTGTGAAAAAGTTCGGAAATGTTTCTGGCAACATTTTTTTACAACTGCGAAATAATGTAAGCTGCACTTATTTCACGTTTAGCAAAAGCAAAAAAGTATCAACTGATTACTAAATAAGAAATACAAAATTAAAATAACACAACCGGTAACAGTTTTTTATCCATATTTATATTCTTTTTTATTAAATTTTTTAATAAAAAAATAATTTTTAGTTAAATACATGTGGGATTTGTTTCCATACGCAAAACAATGTCGCATTCTTTGCAGAAAAAAAAACGCCAAATTGTACAAACTCGCATGATAGGTAACATTGATACATGTCAAAATTTTCGTGTGAAATAATGAATGTTGCTCAAGATTTTTCACAAATTTGAACAGAGTACCAGGCTTAACCCGCTACTTTTGTAGAACCAAAAAGCTGAAGAAAAATATCAAATTTCCCTTTTTTCCTTTTTTGGGTACTATATTTTCCCCCCATTAAAGTTCTGTATGAATTTTCTTTAATGTTGAACTTAGAATGCAGGGTCCTGTGAATGAGAATCTACAAGATGAAAAATGTTGGTATTTTTTTTAAACCTAGAAACATAAACTTTGGCATATAAATATGTACACAAAAAAAAGGGAGACGCTAACGAAGTAGTGGGTTAAATGCTAGTATAATTACAAAATATCAAACCTTTACAACAAAAAAATAAATAAAACTGTCAGGGTATTAATGAAAAATATGTATATGAAACCCAATAAGCACTCAAAAATAAAATTTCAAGTGCTTAGAATGTAACTGGAAATAAACTTGAGTTCAAACTTTTTTTTAAACGATTTGCAAGTTTCTAAATATATGTTACTAATATTCACTTGATTTTAATTTCCCATTTTAGAGGCAAATGCTGTTGAAATAAAGTTTAACAAAAGTTTATTTCAACCCTTGAAACTTGTTATTCGAACTTTAATTCCAATTGTTTTGCACTTGATTTCCAGCAAAATTGCTTATTGGGAACACATAAAGGGTATTCACGTCACAAGTTGCACCCTTGCGAAAAAGCAAAAGTGCAAAAATATAACGACAACCACACAGACAATTAGATGTGCGTAAATAATTTCCTTTGTAGTTGTTGTTATGTGTTTGCACTTTTGCTTTTTTGCAAGGGTGCAACTTGCGACGTCAATACCCTTAAAAACTTTAAACGGCTCTTATTTTTAGAAGATTTAAATTAAATTCAAAGAATGCCACGAAGAGAATTCTACTCGACCACATTTTTTAAATATTACGTAAATCTGTTAAAAATCCAACTCGTAAAATGATATAACTAAAGAGCCAACAAGTTTTCAAAATGTATAAAATAAATATAAATGCAATTCAAAGACGAAATCATTACAGGCACATTTTTTTTGTAGAAAAGAAAACACCATAAGATAAAAAAAACAAAATTTTGGCGACCAACAGTTTAATAAAGCTAAAAAAAGTTATCATCAGGGCTTTTAAGACCACCTGTAATGAATTCGCATTGTGCAATTCTTAACAAATCAGCAAAAAATAAACTAAAAATTAAATTAAATTGAAAAAAACACTTAATATACACAAAGGATATAAGAAACCAATAAACCAACCAAAAACAAAAAACAACACAAGACATATTGGTTTGCTTACTTTTTGGTGCATCTCCCGGACGCAACTGGGACAAATGAGGACAATTTTTCAACGGTACAACAGCAAACATATCATTGTTTTCAAAAGCCTTTTTGCATTTAAATGTTTTATTATATTTTTAAATTGACGGAACATGTCAGGTGGAGTTTTTTATTTATAAAATTGTTGATTCAACGTGCGAAGAGAAGTTGTGGTAGTAGATTAAACATGAAAATATTTAGAAAATTTTAAAGGAATAGTTAATTCATTTTAGATTCCTGATCTTTGGCATAAACATTAGACATTTTCATGAACAACTAGTAATTACCTGCATGTGCTCTGTGAGAAATTCTGTAAGGGTTTTTACTTTTACCTTCGGTTTACTGCCACTTGCCTCTAGCGAAACATTTGTGTTTGAGTCCAGAGAACCACCAGCAGCACCTTGAACATCATCCCTTGTAATATCTAAATTTTGTAAAGTAGCAGAAAGAAAATCCTCATTGTTATTTTCACCCGATGTCTGTGGCAATTTCTTCCCGAAGGCTAAACTTTTCCAATATCGTTGTTGCGTACCAATACAATTTTGCAAGGTTTCTATGCAACTTAAATAGGCGACGGTAGGTGGTTTTGAAAAACTGCCATTTAGATTTATCGCTGGTATGGGATCGCCCAGTAAGGATTTCGTGCACATTGTCATGGCATACGAAATAGAATTGACATTGTAACCTCCCTCTAGGCAAACTACAATGCGGCCATTAGCCAAGGCCGATAGCCAGTGGGTGAAAAGACCATATGCCTCGGGGGTTACTTTACAGCCACCGAGAGGATCACCAATTGCTGCATCAAAACCGGCCGAAACTAAAACCAATTCTGGGTCAAATTCATAAGCAATGGGCATGACAATGTGCTGGAAGGCCATGACGTATTCCAAATCGCCCATGCCTTTCTATAAAAATCAATGAATACAATTTGTTTACAAATTTACTAACACATACAGTATCTGCAATATAAACCTTGTTCCAGGGAATGTTAACATTAAATCCAACGCCAGCTCCCTTTCCCACAGCATCGTAATCACCATCCCTACTTTTCGGGAAGAATGTTCCATTGTCATAACGATGAATACTGATGTACAACACTTGAGGATTCGTTTCAAAAATGTGCTGAGTGCCATTGCCATGATGAACATCCCAATCCACAATAAGAACGCGCTTTAGGCCATGATCTCTGATGGCGTATTGGGCAGCAATAGCCACATTATTGAATATACAAAAACCATGGGGGACATCTGATTCTGCATGATGTCCTGGAGGCCGGACAATACAAACTCCACTGCGAGCCTCTCCTCTAACAACTTTATCGACAACTTGCAATACAGAACCTGCCGCCAATGTGGCGCAATCAAATGTTGTGGGATGAAAATAAACGGAATTGTATTTAGCGCCCATGTCTTGCAACTCATCTTTCTCCCCAATTCGACGTATCGCATTAACATGGGACCTGGTATGAGCCAAACAAATCTCATCAGTTGTGGCTGTGCGAGATTGCACATGCTGCATGCGATCTAATAAGTTGTACTCTTGATGCATTTCAAAGATTTTTCTAATACGCTCCGGCTGTTCTGGATGTCCCTCCTCATAGGTATTCGAATGTTTAAGCATGAATTCGTCGTAAACATAACAAACGCGTATTTTTGGCGAAAACAGTTTTGTTTCTGAAAAAAAGTGAGAAGTAAGTTATTTATTGACCTTAAGGATTTTATTTCCCTGTGATATGTAAATGGATTGTTTTTTCGAATATTTCTTAGTCGTAAAAAATGTATTTCTAGTGATTTATAAGAGGATCATTTGACGTATTCTAAATACGGAATATATTTCGTATGTGAATTAAGTTTTCAAGCAACCTTTAAAAATATAAATCTACCAGCAATACCCCCTGCTATCATTCATTATTTTCAAAGGTACAATTAAGGCTGATAGGCTTGTTTACGAAATAACCTCAACAAGTCGCCTTGGGATGAAGCCTGGTAGTGCTTCGATCAGCACTTCTGGGTACCCCGTTACTGCAACATTGCTGGTAATAAACGATCAATAAATAAATCATGCATGAAAAAGTAGCAGGGGTTGCAAAGTAGTACGGGCTTTTTGTCCGGAACTTAACAAAGCAGATTCGAAAACTATTTTATGCATGGTAAGGGGATGTTTAAGAACCATGACAGCCATAGTAACAGTTCACTGTATGATCGGTAAATGGCAGTAATTGTCACATTGGACATGTTTAGAATGATTGGTGATTCTGAGGAGATAGAGGGTGGAGCACATTTTGTATAGCTTTAATTTGTAACAGGGCAGTAGGCAGACATAACTAGGCGGACGCTTCTAAGGCGAATTAAACGTGGTGTTAGTGTGTAACCTTGAAAACTTACAAGGGTTCGAGTTAATACGCTTATTTACAGTCTTTCTTTGTTTCATATTTCTTCTTTCTTTTATTTTCCACTATTAATACTTTTATTACTTGTTTCTATTGGCTCTTTCTTTTCTATATCTTCAAAAAGAGATTCAAAGTTAACCCAAAGTTTCTTTGGGTAGAGACTTATAGTGAAAAATTAACAGCAGAATGTGTATTTTAAAACTTACTCCCACACTTCGAGACCTCAACAAAAATTAAAAAATATACTTTCCTTTAATGTTTCAATAAACTTACCTTCTTTTAGTCTCTGAAGGCGTAATGAATTTCTTTCTGCAACATCTACATGTATTTTGGGTCCAGTATTACGCGTGGGAAAACGATCGGGCAACGGTGGACCACCAATAAAAAGACGGCTCACTTTATGTAGATTTGGTTGGGGATTAACATTGTTTAAATCTTCCATGGTATAGGTATCCTGAACTTGCAAGCACTTCCAAAAAGGACGATGAGAATAAATGCAATTTAATATGGACTCTTGCATTGAGGGACTTGGTGGCTCTAGTTTCTCCACCAGAAAAGGACAAGGTTCACCCAATAGAGCGCGTAATGTTAGAGCAGCTCCCTCTGCTAAGGAGTCCAGGCAGTAGCCTCCTTCTAGAACAACAGCCAAACGTGAATTGGCCATCTTAATCAAAGGATTAATAAGATGGGGATAAAAAGCAGGAGTTACTTCCATTTGGCCCTCAGGACAACCTAAGGCAGCATCATAGCCGGCTGAAATTATTATCAGTTCCGGTTGGAACTCTGTAGCAACTGGTATCAGTAATTGTTGGAATATAGACAAATAATCGCCATTGCCCATGCCTGTTTTATTAAGGGGCAGATTAAAATTGTATCCCAAACCAGGACCATGACCAACTGCATCAAAATCTGATTCTTTAAGATTTGGCCAAAAGGTGCCATGCTCAAAACGATGAATAGAAAAGTATAGAACTCTGAAAAATAATTTGAAATTAACAATTAAAATCTAATATTGTTACCACTGTTTTGAGTTACCTGGGATCATTGTAAAAGAATTTTTGTGTACCTTGGCCGTGATGTACATCCCAATCGATTATTAAAATCTTATTTAATTTCAATATATCTAAGGCATATTGTGTTGCTATTGCCACATTATTAAAGAAACAATAGCTAAAAGTGAATAATTATTTTTGTCAATAAGTTTCAATACTCCAATATACTCGTATATGAAACTTTACCCATTAAATTCTGCTTTCATAGCATGATGTCCAGGGGGACGTATAATAGCCATACCATTTTGTATGCTACCACTAACAACTGCTTCTATTAAATCTATTGTAGAACCGGCTGCCAATAGGGATAAATCAAAAGTGGTCTTTTAAAAATAAAAACAAACAGTTAGCACTTTTAAAAAAAGAAATATTACAAACAACTTTACCGGATGTACATAGACCGAGTCAAAGCGTGAACTTAAATCTTCCATTTTTTCATCATCATTAACACCTGAAGTCTTTTCTAATATTTTATAATGTTCCTCACTATGAAGAAGCATTACTTCATCCTTTGTTGCTCTTCTTGATGGCAAAATATGACAGTTCTCAACTAAATTTAATTCACGACAACTACGAAAGAAAAAAGATTATTATGTATATCGATATTACATACATACTTACATATGTACACAAAAAATTTAGTTATTATTAGCACAATTATGAACAAGAAATAATATAAAGGTTTGAAATAAGTAATTGCAACTTAATTTACATTTCACGATAAGATTATTTTAAATAATATTGCTTACTTTTATTGCGCTTATCTCTCATGAAAGCGATAAGTTAATTTGATTTAATACTTGGTATTATTTTAGTTACAATGTAAAAATTAAGTTTTTTGACATGACTACGGCAGTCTACTCAATTTGGGTGCATCAAATAGCCTTATTGTCAAGACAAGAATATAATAAATGTCATTGGCTAAGATTTACATACCCTTGCGAAACACGTTCCCAATGGTGTTGTCTCACAAAAAATGGCAAAATTAAAAAAAAACAAAACATTATACAAAATTTAATTTAAATGATTTTGTTATTCGTGCCTAATTCCGAGTTTTTATTCTTGATAAAAAAAAAAACACTGAAATTTATTGTTGATGGGATAAGCTATTCCAATGCGCATTTCACTGGTTGCTTAGGCCAGATCATCAGAAAACTTCATCCAAAGATTTTAGAATAAAACTGTTAAACGTATAAGAATTTTAAGCAACAGTTCTACTTAAATCAAAATTATTTTGATAATATACATCATTTTAATTTTATAGAGCAAGTAATTTAATAATTAGAATTATGGTTATTTTGTTGAACTATTTATGGTTTTTAATCCAAATTTTTAATATTTTAATCAGGCTTAAGTTCATCAAATTTAATTTTCATCAAATTATTTTTATGAAGAAATGAATTTTATAACATGAAAATTAATTAAAATTGTTATTGATTATCATTCATTCTTGACTGACCTGAGATTCGAACCCAGGCGGCTGGTTACCATGACATGTTTCGATCGCAACCACTAGATCTCGTCAGATGGATTTGCCGTCTTACACTCGCAGCCATCGACGACTGCAGACGTCAATAGTCAAACATAAATCCTTAAACCAAATTGTATTTTAACCTTTGTTAGATCGAAATTTGCTTTTTTGAATGATTATCCATTTTAATTGATTTTACATGTTTTTCCTAACTTCTGTTTTTCCGTACTTATGTCAAGAATTCTTCTTGAAGTCCAAAGTACATTTTTTGTTTTGCAAGTAATTTAATTTATAAATACAGACGGTGTTTCCAGCGGATTGGAATTGCCTGTCAAGTCTTGGTAATAGAAAAAATAAATATGTATGCTTGTACCACATATACAAATAAGAAAGTAAAAGCCGTCAAGCCCGACCATATAAGAGCCAACACCACAGTTTTTAAAATCAAACTTTGAAGCGTGTTCCCTTTATAGGATCCATGGGCAATCATGGACTCCCAAAGCAAAATTATGCTATGATGTTAAGATTCATGTAAAGTTGTTTGTGCCGAATATTATTAAGATATTAGAGTTGCCAATCGATTAAGAATAATTTGATTAATCGATCAAAAAAAACCAAACTCTTGTACGACTAATTTTAAAATGGCGATTTTCGCATAACGAATAAATCGATTAATAAATGTCGATTAAACGGACAAAAAATAAATGCAATAAAAGCTTACAATTTTATTTACTCTCATACGTTTCTAGTGATTTTATACAAAATGTAGGAAAGTAAAAAAATCACCCTTATCGTGGTTGGCGTATTTAAAATATGCCTACGACTGTTTGGGAATAGATTAAAGAAAATAAGTTCACCTTCTCTTAAATCTATTACGAAACAGTCGCAGGCGTACTTTAAATACGCCAACCACGATAAGGGTGAATATTGTAGCCATATCCCTGACTGTAATTAATCTCAATTTTTTATTAAGCAAAAATCCTGTTGAGTACTCATAGTATTTCAAAAATTTATTTAATATTCTTATTGAGCAAATCTTTGGCAAAAAATTGTTTTAACTGTATTCTTTTTAAATTAAACGTTAAAAAAATTTCAAGATAGGGGGTTTTTCAATTTTTGTGAAAAACTAAGAAATAAACAAAAAGCTAAAAAAAATAAAGAATGGATTTAGATATATAAATCATATCATGAAAGTAGAAAATGTTGTTATTGTATTTTCCTTGATTTTAAAATTTGCACAAGTGTCACAATATTACCATTGAAAACGATGTACATAGTGGAAGATAATTCAACGACATCAAAAAATGACGAACTTGGTCCAATGGAAAAATACATAAAGAGAGACAGCGGTTGCTCTATAGAAGAAATTGTATGCAAAAGTTTAGCTGAAGATGGCAGCAATATCGGATTATTATGTTTTACAATGCCTTTAAGTAATACAAATATATGGAGTTAAGATGAAAAGATTTACGTTGAAAAAAAGAAGAATTCATAGCAGATTTTATTAAAAATAAAGAAGAAAATGGAAGATTTTCTATAGTTGTAGATGAATGAACAAACGTAACTTATTAAAAATACGTTATATTTTTTGAACATTTTTTATTATTCGAATTTATTCTATGAGCTAAATTTCAGTTATGTATTTTATAAAGCTTTTTTTTTGTAATAGTCCTTTTCCTTCAATTTTTCAGAAACGACTTTATACACTACCAGACTATTATATTGTATTTCATAACTGACTATTATATTGTATTTCATAACTCATAGAATAAATTCGAATAATAAAAAATGTTGAATATAATATAAAGTAACCTTCGGAAGGAAATAATTCCCAGTTTCTATTTGTTATATTTTTTGTAAAAAAAATTTTTTTATTCGTTATTCTCATCGATTAATCGGATAATATTATAGATTTAATCGTTTGATCGAACGAACAAAAACAATTATTTGAATTATTCGAACAAGGTTGAAATGCGAATAAATGACAACTCTATTAGATATCTTCATCCATATGAGATTTGTTTGTCTTTAAGGGATTTAAGGATGGGGGATTTGTATGGGGCCTATAATTAATTTTGGATCTACCAACGCAACATTTTATCATGATTTAGAAGCTTTGCCGCCAATTTGAATGTCCATACCAACATTTTTGAGGAAGTAATGGCATTAAATTCAATTTTCGGTAGCAGTTTTTGTATTCAAATACGAACCGATTCCAACTAAACTTGGTTAAGATGATTTAGATTGTGATCAAATAAGTGTTTACCAAATTTGATCTAAATACCAACACAACAAGAGGGTTTGTGGGCACAAAGATTGTATTCCGGAAAGAAGCTTGTATGGTGGTTGAAACTATGGACCGAGTCTGACCATTTTCAGTAGGTTGGGCCCTTTATATAATTAGAACCTATGTACCAAATTTCATCAAATTATCTCCAAAGTGCCGCCCTAAGCTCTGCGCACAAGTTTTACATGGACAGCTAGCCAGCCGGACGGACGGACGGACGGATATCGTTTGGTCGATTGGTATACTTTAAGGTGAGTCTAGATTCTAGACCAATATTTCAAGATGTAACAAACATCAACACAATATAAAAACTAAAATAACACAAATTACTGCTCATTTACAGCGTTTTATAAACCTAGAAATTAAAAAAAGATGTTGTACGCACCGATCCAAAACACGAATAAATCTTTCTGGACATTCTGGATGTTGACTATCCCAAAGGCAACGATGCTGAGACATCGATTCATCATAAATAAGACCAGTAGGACGTTGAGTCATATGTTTTGCATTAACCGCCTACAACGAATTGTTTAAGAAAAAGTAAAATTTTTAAATGATTTTTTTTATTTGAATATTTAAAACTTACATTTTGAAATATATCCTTGACGACAGTGTCTTGTTGATGTTGCTGTTGCATTTTTAACAACTTTGCTTTGCGTTTTGCTTCCAGTAGTGCCGCACTTGGTTTCCGAATCTCTACTGAATTTACTGTGGCTGCTGTTACTGCTGATTTCACCATTGCGCGAGTTTGAATTTTAGCTTTTTGTGCACCTCTTCGTGTAACAATTGGAGAACTCTATTAAACGATTTGATAAGATAATTTTTATTAGAAAACAGCTTGAGTTAAATTAAATAAAATTGAGAATAAGCACAAAGCGTTTATTTGCTGCAACGTTGTCCTAACTCAAAAAACTACATTTAGAAATGAAACTAAAGATCACATTTTCGTCAAACGGAGAAGGTATCAGATTTAAAAATATGAATGTAATTCACAATTTAAGAACAACATAGCGAACAATTCTGCATCACTTACTCCAAAATTTCATTTTTATTTTTTTTGAGTTATGACGACGTTGCAGCAAATGAACGAAATAATATTTCAGTGAACACTACACACATACATATGTTTATACATACTGCAGTTGTTGAACAATACTTTAATAACTCAAAATTAACAATTTTACCAAAAAGTATTCAAAATAGCACTTTATTATACAGCGGCTAGATGATTTCCAAAATGTGAAAAAATAAATATTTTGAGTTAATACTCTATTGTTGAACAAGTGCGATACGTATGTATGTATGTAAGTAAATGAGTGCTTGTACATAATACTAACATTGTTATAATAACAAATTATGCAAATATATAAATACATATATTTCTTAAATTATTATACAAAATACATACTTAATATCTGCTATTAATATAAATTAACAATTTGTATGTTTCTTGTACACATTAAGGTAGGTATGTATTTGTTTTTAACAGTTAATTGTTAGTTAAATAAAAAGTTTAATTTAAATTTATTTTTTTATTTTTCATAAATAATTAAAAACAATCTTCAGCTTGCTTACAAGTCTAAACGATACTGATTCATTGTGTTTCTTAATTTATTCTTTAAACCATTTCTGGCAAGTCTTTTGTTATTGTGTTTGTAAGTTAACAGAGTACGCATCCACCTACTCTACTAGGTATATGGTTTACTGTAATTATATCAGGTAAAAGCAATACGCTTATGTTTGCATGTATATACATATGTATGTATGTATGTACCCTGCAGCTTAAATTGTTGCTAGTAAGGTGTTGGACTAGTCTTTTACTAGTTGTTAGGCGTCAAAAATGAGATAGATGATACAAATTCGTCTGCGCAGCTTTGTTCGAGACGTCGTTTGTTCTAGAAACAACAACAACACTACTAAAGTTGGTAAAATAAAACTTTTGAATATGATCGTTGTGGGAACAACAACAACAACAACAACTGTACAAGAGTAGATTAAAAACCAATTAACTTGTCTGTTGTAGCCACAAAAAAAAACACTATAAGTAGAAAAATGTAAATTTTTTGTTTGTTTTAGAGTTGACCGGAATGTATTTAAAAAATGACCTTTGTGCCCATTTAGACAGGGAAACATTTGGAAGGGAAACATTTGCTTTTAAGGGTGGGGTAGAGAGAATGGTTTTTGTGTTCGGTACTCGGCGACACGCTTTGTTCTCATTTTCTTTGTTGACATTTACATTGCTTTTTGAGAAAAAAAACAACAATATTAACGGAATGTTTCCGGCAACATGTTCGTCTGTGTGACCGCGAATGAAAAAACAAAAGAGAATTCCAGATGTTTTCCTTCCAAATGTTCGCTCGTCTAAACTCGGACTTGCAAGCGCAGCTGTTCGCAGTGGTTTTCTTCGTGGTGTGACGTTTTGCTTATTTACATTTTATATAAAGGCATTTTGACATATGCCGTCTCAATTCTAGCAGCAAAATGCCTGTTGTTTTTCCTATTGTTGCATTGTTGTAGTACTGTGGTCGCTTTATCAATAGATTTTGAGAGTTGACAAATTATTTTCGTGATTAAAAAAATAAATAAGGAGAAAGAAAATTTCCATTTTCTTTATGCTAAAATTCAAATTTACAATGTAGAATGATGACCAAGATATATTTAAAGCAGGTTGCCACGAGATTACAACAATTGTACAATAAAACATTGTTGTTATGTGACACGAACTGTCAAACACAAAGGGGTTGATAGGAGACAAAAAAGACAAAAGGTAAAGACAAAAAACTTGTTTACTAAACAACATTTGACAGTTTGTATCACAAAACAAAAAAAAACAGCTGGATTTCCGAGACTACCTGCTATAAATATACCTTGATGATGACGAAATCCTAAAACAACGGGGAATTCAACAGAAGTGAAACATGGTTGTAGAGGATAAAAAATATAATATTTCTCTCTCTCTCTGCTTTCAGGGGTAAGTGCTTTGAATTATTCTAAAAAAAATACATACACTAAAAACAAAAATTAAGTTTGAAAAAATATTGATGGGAATTGGGAAAATTAGTCTTGCTATTATTAGTACTTTAACGGTAAATAAAGCAACTAGTTTTAAACTGATTTAAAAATGCATTAAAATTAACTAGTTGGGCATGACAACCCAACGTTAAACATGATAGTTTGATATACATAAGTATGTATGTATGAAAACAAATTAAAAGTCCAAATTAACCAGTATATTTCTAGCTAAATACTAGTTACTTTGCCTGCCGGGTATGAACATCGAACTAGTTGAACTATTACGGAAAATGTCATGTATTTTTAATGTGTTTAATCTGCATAGAATAATAGCAGTTAATTTTTGGCGCAATAATTTTATTAAAATTTGATTTAAATTCCATACAAGATAAATAATTGTTAAGTCATAATTTTCAAGTAGAATCGCGAAAAAGTTAACAAAAATGCGCCAAAAATCAAACTACATATTAAGGGTTTTCACGTCAAAAGTTGTACTCTTGCGAAAATAGACAATTATTTTGCACACAAATTTGTCTATTTGGTTATTGTTATGTTTTTGGAAGAATTAAACTTTTGACTTGAATATAAAATACCTTTAATATAAAGTTTGAAATTATTTTATAAATTTTAAAACAGGGTCCGAATCCACGCATTCGTGGTGCAATTTAAAAGTTTTCAATTTCACTTTAACTCGATTTTCAGTATATGACTGATAAACATAGAAGCGAATTTAAAAATCTGAAAAAAGTCTGCCAGTTTATACATGTATTTTATTAAAATTGTTGTGTTGTTCTTTATCAACTCACATAATAACATTATTTTCTAATTAAAGGAAGTTTTCTGTTAAGTGTAGAGTTAAGTATTTATGTAATGTTTTTTACAATGTTAAGAGAAGAAAAACATTCCTATACGAGATCTTTTGGTCGTCATACGATGACCAACATCTGCAAACGTTTCTGTAATCGGTCAACCGTGTTTTTAAAGCGTATGAAGAGAAATCCTGCCCCAAAACTGCCAATATGACCTCTGATAGATATACTCGAAGCGTTGTTTTTACCATATGAATGTCGTCTTTAAAAAGACCAAAACAATCGAATAGTTGATTGTATTTCTTATTTAGCAACAACCATACAATTTGATACATTGAAGATATTAAGGATTTCTAGATTTCAGAACTTTATAGTTAATATTCAGAATTTGTATAGATTATAATTACAGTAGTTTTGACTTAACTGCCTTTTGACTTTACTGCACAAAATTGATAATTTTTGGAATTATTCTTTCTAATTCCGTACAAATTCCTTTATTAAGTGCACTTTCTATACCTGCACATTTAAGAGAAATGCACAAAATGTTTGGCATTTTAAAATTATTTTCATACAAAAAATCAAAGTTAGCTGCACTTTGACTTAACTGCCCAAAATAAATATTTTCTGGAATTATTCTTTAAAATCCTTGTTTACGTGCACTTTGTATACCTTTGTATACATTTTTCATATTTTTGTGCAGCTTTAAAATATTTACATACTAAACATCAAAGTACATATATCAAAAATATATGTTGGCCACTTTTTCACATAAATATCCAATTTAAGCTGTTTATAAAAATATAAATCGCAATTATTTTGTTTTTTTATGTTTTATTTTCTTTGTGAATTCTCATTGTTTTTGTTAATGTTTTTTTTTATATTCAATAAACATACATACATGTATAAAATGATCTGTTATTTCCCAGCTAGCATAGGCTGTTTGTTAGACGATTATGTATAATATACAACTCCTTAAAGAATCTTCTGGTGATTATCTGACGAGTAACAAAATCATCTAAATCTTTTTTTAATTTATTTATTTTTTGACACGCTCGTCTTTAAACCTTGAAATGAACCTTTTGGGACTCTCTGTAAGAGTCGTATAACAATTACTGAGCTACCTAAATAAGACAGTTTTTGAAGTATGAAAATGCTATTGCCAATACAATTTTAATAAAACAAACCGGCCTAAGGATCTGCAAAAAAGGATTTTCCGACAGGATGGTGTTGATTTCGCGACCTTTAAGTTTGTTTTATAGAAATTGTATCAAAATTAGAAGTTTTGGTATGAAAAATACGCCTGATGCCCTTATTTAGGTAGCTTAGTCATACGGCTGAGTATTTCACTATTTGTAAAATAATACCTACATGAGTCTCATACGACTCTTAGCATGCTTTTTGAAAGAATCGTTTGATAATCTCAACATACATCATAAACGATTCCCTTTACGATTAATATAAGCGTTTTTCGCTGCGTTATGGAAGAATCTCTCATACGAATCAGCACGTGTAACAGTTTCTCCCGTGCTAGGAATCGTCTACAATTAAAAAATGAGCTCGTCGACGATCAAAAAGACTCTTTGTTAGATTCCCAGTAAGCTCCTGGGTTGAAATAAAATTTGAATAAAATATAAATTTTTGTATTGAGAAAATATTTGTTTTGTTCTACTTTTAGCCACTTTAGCTGCACTTTTGTGCAGGTAACCACAATTGTGTACCTGTACATTAAGGCAGGTAAATGCATTTAAGATAACTGCATTTTTGATTTACCTGCACAAAAAATCGTGCAAAGGAGATTGTGCAGCTAAGTCAAAACTACTGTAATAGAGCATAGCTGAAAGTGAATTTAGGAGACTTCTAATGTTATTACATATAAACTATCCATTACGTATAAACTATATAGTTCTGAAATCCAGAATACCAAGGCTTCCAACCCTATTGGAGCGCCATTTCAATTTTGATCCGTATTCGGATTCTGAATTCTTTTTTTTAATTTTAATTCATTTTCGGGCTAAATTGTTTAAATAAAAAATACATATGTGGCACGGAAAACTTAAAGGGACATATGCACAGTGTGGTAGATCGTAAATCTAACTAAACAAAATTCAGTTCTCACTTCTGAATAAAATAAAAAATGAGTTCAATATTGACACCAGTGATTTCTGAACTCTTTTCTGCTGATCTGAAGAACCGTTGACTCAACAAGAAAACTTTGTTCGCCATATGTAGTAAGAGTTGGAGACAAATCTCAATTTCCTTTCGCAAAAGATTGGAGGTCATATTCGAAAAGTGGAAAAAAATGTATGGCGTTCGCAAAAACGCGCAAGATGTTTTTGATGTATCTTAAAGTGAACACTTAGAAGATTAAAAAAAATATATTTTTACGCTGGAATTATGCGGAATAAACAGCTTTAACTCTACTTGAAAAAAAGGAATATTTTATTTTTTACACTTTCTGAACATCTCCCAACATATTTTTTTTTTTGATACTTACAATTGAAGGGTGTGAAGATAAATTCGTCAGTTAAATACGTCCCACACCCCTGTTAACTTCATTCCACACACACTGTTAAATATGGTAAATTTTTAAAAATTAATATTTTTTGAATAAAAAACGAAATAGTTTATAACTTTTGATTAATTAATAAAGAAAACATAATAAATTTTAACTTTTTTCTAAAAAATTGGAAACAAATTTATTTTAATAAGGAAAGTGGCTCAGTACTAATTGGCTAATTTATGGTATTTTTAAGGGCACTTAGGACAGACCTTAATGGGGTTTGGGGATACCATTTGAAAGCCCCAAGGGAGCAGATTCCAAAACTGTATTGGACATTTTTCTGGGTTTCTCAGGAGACATGTAACGAGGGGTGCAATATAGGAAACTAAAAATATTAAAACATCAGTTTGGGGCACTTAGGACAGACCTGAATGGGGTTTGGGGATATTATTTAAAAGCAACAAGGGAGCAGATTTCAAAACTGTATTGGACATTTTTCTGGGTTTCTCAGGAGACATGTTACGAGGGGTGGAATATAGGAAACTAAAATTATTAAAACATCAGTTTGGGGCACTTAGGACAGACCTGAATGGGGTTTGGGGATATTATTTGAAAGCAACAAGGGAGCAGATTTCAAAACTGTATTGGGCATTTTTCGTTTTATGTAAAAAATCGATTTTTTCTTTTTTGGTTATTCTTAAAATAGACAATACGCTCTATGCAGCAAACCGCAGTTTTCTAACTGCAATACTTTTGTCATAAATAAGCTTTAAAATACACCTTTGAATTGAAAAAATAAGCTTGTTAACTTCAAAATCGTTTTTCTCCAAATCTCATTTTTTGCCCATAGGTCCCTTTTAATTGAAACTGTCACATTTAAATATCTTTGGATGTTATCAAAACAAATTCATTTTTGTAAAAATTAATATACGAGTTAAGGCGTTATACTATGGCGATTATATAAAACAGTGCATATTAAACCTGCTATTCTATTAGTACAGATTCAAAAGATACGAAAAATTTTAGGATTATTTATGGTACCAGTTCCTAAAGTCATCAAAATATACGAAACATGTATCTTTCATATCCAAATGGCATCACTGATATATACATAAGTAAATTTGGACCAAAAAATTTTCAAAAACAACATAAATAATATCTAGTCACACAATAAAAAAAATTATAATCATTTATTTATCGACATTAAAAAAGTTTTCTTTTCTGATGCAGCACAGTGATGCATTTATGAACATACCCGTACTCGCAGTATAAGCAAGTTATCAACAATAAAAAGGTAAAGAAAACAAAGATGTTTTGGTAAAAATCTTAAAACAATCTTCCTTATCATTCGCAGGCTTATTTTCATTACGCCAACCACGATATTGGTGAATACCAACGACTTTTTGGCCATAACATAACATAAATTATTCGCCGATGGAAGCTTTTTATTACAATATCAACTCTTAAATAAATAAATATAATTGGGGGTTCACAAGGTGTGCTATCATGATATATTGTCATAATATTCTAACATTTTACAATGGTTTAAAAACATTGTTGTTGCCAAGGCCCATCTATCACTTAGGGGTTTCTCAGGAGACATGTTACGAGGGGTGGAATATAGAAAACTAAAGTGCCCCAAACTGATGTTTTAATATTTTTAGTTTCCTATATTTAGTTTCCCAAACTGATGTTTTAATAATTTTGGTTTCCTATATTCCACCCCTCGTAACATGTCTCCTGAGAAACCCAGAAAAATGTCCAATACAGTTTTGGAATCTGCTCCCTTGGGGCTTTCAAATGGTATCCCCAAACCCCATTCAGGTCTGTCCTAAGTGCCCTTAAAAATACCATAAATTAGCCAATTAGTACTGAGCCACTTTCCTTATTAAAATAAATTTGTTTCCAATTTTTTAGAAAAAAGTTAAAATTTATTATGTTTTCTTTATTAATTAATCAAAAGTTATAAACAATTTCGCTTTTTATTTAAAAAATATTAATTTTTAAAAATTTACCATATTTAACAGTGTGTGGAATAAAGTTAACAGAGGTGTGGGACGTATTTAACTGACGAATTTATTTTCACACCCTTCTTTTACTTTGATGTATGAAAAAAAGTAAATACATAGAAATTTTTAAATGTTCATAAACTATTTAATCATGTTCATATTAAGATAAAATTTGGCACAAAACATCTTACTACAAATTAAATATGGTTGAATCGGTTCACATTCAAACATACAGCTTCTATTCAAATATCAATCCCTAAAATATTCAAGATAGGTTATGGTGTGAGCCCAGAATAAAGTTTATTTAATGCAAAGAAACCATATTTTCTATTTGGGCAAATTTTTTTTTTAAATTGTTAGTGCATATGT
Organism: Pollenia labialis; assembly: GCA_949318255.1. NCBI lineage: Eukaryota > Metazoa > Arthropoda > Insecta > Diptera > Polleniidae > Pollenia > Pollenia labialis. The sequence goes on along the minus strand of OX439142.1, from coordinate 22,565,417 downwards.
ATTTTCAAATTATTACCATGCAATTTTGTTTTGGGAGTTTAATTTTTAAGGAAATTACCCAAATTGGGTAATTAAGCGTAGGCAATTACGCGGGGATTTTTGTTTGAAAAATTTCACATGCTATTTTCGAAAAATTAAAAAATCTCCTTAGTTTAAAAATGAAAATAGAATGATTAAAACGATCGAAAGCCTTACTAAGGTCCAAAAAAACAAAAGTGCAATTTCTGTTACTTATCTAATTGACTCCGTATCGGGTTAGAGTAGTGAGGTAGTGCTAAGCTTTCGTTGAAAAACAAATTGACTTGGATGAATTAAGAAGATTCCTCGAAATCAGTAAGTACCTATCTCATTATATTCCCGAATATCTTAGACATTACCGGCAAGATGTATGTAGGTATGTATATTGGTCGTAAGTTATCTTTATCAAAATGTCTATTCTAATAAATAGGAACGATTCTGGCAAGTTTCCAAGAATCAGGAAACTTTGAAGAAGTTCAAATAGTATATACTTAAATTTACTTAAAATTGAATAGAAATTTTGATGACCCGTTGAATTTGATCAAATGAAATTCAAGATTATTAAAAGATCATACTCAGTAACCGGGATAAAACAAAATGAGTCAGCAATGTCATCAAAATCGATCTCGTCACTGCCATTTGGAGTAAGATTACACGAAAAAATGAGGGACATCTCCTCCACATCTAATTTATTATCCACAAAATCAGCCAAACCAACCAATGAAATAAATAATCTTTTATTTACATTAAATTAATGACCTTGAAAGCCTGTATATAGAAAACTATAGAAACTATTTAAAGTAACCAATCCCAACTTACATACTCTATTCCACAATATTTTAACACATTTTTTCCAATGTCAGTTTAGGACACTCAAAGCTTGTATATGTATAGCAAAATACATATGTAGATATTAGTTCTATACACTAGCCTACCTTCTTCTGCTACTCTACACAATAGAAAAAATTCAAACTATGAGACCATCGTCATCCGCTCACGACACAGCGAAGCATAAATTCTTTTACCTTTAAAAATTTTTGGTGACAATAAAAATTAAATTCAGAAATAAAAACATACCATTGTGTTATTATTGTGCGTGAATAAAATGCAGACAGTCTGGCGAATTATTGGGTTGATGGCAGGTAGTTGGACTTATTTAAAGTATATAGAATTTGTTATACTTATGTTTTAATTGTTTGTTTTATTCTTTCACGCACTTCACACAAGTTTTGCGGAACAATTTTTATTTTTTACATAAATTACGACAAACGTTTTATTGGCAGTAAAAAACTGCGCGTCAAGTTAAACTTCTTTTTCGCGTATTTCAAGCTGAAAATAATATACACTTTAAATATTACAATAATTTTTTGTATTTGTAATAAACGTTATTTAATTTTTTTTTGATGTGAAAGAATCTGTATCAGCACTTTATTTTGACTTCTCTTGCTGTGTCACACACTTAAATAACACACCCTGTATTATTTTTTTCTCACTAAAATTTTCTTTCATTTGGTAGAGATTTTATCGTAATTTTCTTTTATTTTAAAGATATTTATCATTTTTTAACACAACCTTTTTAATTATATCAGGCATTTATTTAGCAATGAGGTGGCTTTTATTATTCAAACTTTTTTTCTTTATAGCTTATTAAAGCGGAAAATTCTTTTACACTCGCGACGAAGCCAAAAACAAAGTAGAAAAGAAATTCTTGAAATGGTGTCCATGAAAATAAAAAAGAAATGAAATTAAATGACAAAAAAACAAAACATTCCCAGAGTTGCCAAAATTTAGTTACTAATACTTCTGAAATTCAGCAAAAACAATAAAACTAAAAAGATATATTTTAAAAGTATATTAAATATTTATCATTGAAGATGTAAATTTATAATATATTAATATAAAACTAATAGATTTATATACAAATGTTAATATATATTTACCTGTGGCATCTTTGTTTTGATAGCAAAAGAAAATTGTAAAAATCATATGTTCACTTAATCATTCACAATAAATTTTTTACAGATAGTATTGCCATGTATTCAGGGTTATTTTGGCGCAAGCAGTGTTTTTATAACAAAGATTTTGCTTGTCTGGCCACTCTCAACATCAATTGTTTTTGGACTCTGCTGCTGTATTTTTTTGTTTAAATGTTTCTTTATCCATAATAAAATTTAATTTACATATATTTAAGCCAATTATGTACCCCAGCGTTAAACGACAAATCCCTGAATTTATTGAAGAATATTTGGTCTATTGCGATTGTTTTGTTGATATAAACAAACAAAAATCATGCTGGGTATTGACAAAAAATTTGAAATTTTTCGAATTTTGTCAAAAGCAACTTGTAGCCACAATTGATCTCCAAACATCATGTTTAAGCAAACTTAAAACAGATTTCCAAAATTACAATGGACCGAAAGGCAAATGGTATAACACAACTAATGTTGTTCCACCAATCGCAAAAACACAAAATGAAATTTCCCTGGGTAAATACGTTTTTCATGTAATAAATATCTACAAAATCTACGTTATCATCCAATGTTGGAGCAAATGTGTGGTTTTAAAACGATTGCCCGATTTTAAAGGTTTTGAAATAAAGGCAGAATACGAAAATCTACAAGGTTATAGAATAATACATGGCACGATTAAATTTTGTCCAATAGTGGAATTCAAATTTCAAAACAATGAAACTATAAAAACTGATTTTGAAGATCAGTTAGAGACAAGTGGCGAACACTGTTTATATAATACAAATCTTGATATGCGGCAAGTATTGGAACGCATACGAAGTGCTAAAACCGAGCTACAACTTCATAAAACAATTACAGCTCAATCATTTTACACTATTCAAAATAATTTAACAGTTGGTCAACCTTCTTTGCGTCTTCCTAATCTTGAGGAGAAACAAATTTTAAGCCGCTGTGGCGATATATGGAAACGTTTCACAGCGTATGATGATTTGGTTATCGGAGTGCCATTAGTAAATCAATGTAGTCCTCCTAATTTTACTATTATACGCAATCTGATGCCCGTTTTACAAACAAATCAATTACCAGAAAATTCCGTACAACTATACTATCGCTTATTCCAACTAAAGCTTAAATTTGATCAATTGGACGAATTAGAAACATTTCTAGAAACTGAAGATGAACAAATGCAAGGGAGTGTTTGGTGTGACAACGGAGACTTGCAAATACTACCAGAATCGTTTGTGGTTCTATTAATAAAATTTAAAATATCTCAAATAATTTGCCTTAAGGAAAGTCCTCTTATATTAAAATATGACGTCGTACGGCATTTGCATACAGCATCTGACACAATAAACTCGACATTTTGTATGCCATTACAATTGTTTTTACAAAATTTTGATTTCCATAAACTTCTTTTCGAGCAACGTGCATCCTGTGAAGTTCAATTTTCTAATCAAAATCTGCACCAAGATTTTTTAACAATTGCCATGACTTCAACAGAAACTAATATAAACATTATTTTCAAAAGCTGTGATGATTTGGTAATTTTTGAACATTTCCTACAGAAAACCTTAGATTTTTCAAAAACATCCAAATCTTTGGATCGTCTACAAAGTACAGACGACCTTAACTTGGTTTTTTACAACAAGAAGACTTCATCATGGTTATTTGGTTGTCTTATGCTACGTATGAAGGATATAACTGGAGAAGACAATGAACATTGTGTTACAAAATGGAAAATTTATTGTCAAAATTTTGATAAAACTCTGCTTTTAATAAAAATGATTCTTAATGATCATCTTGCACTTAATTGTAACATAATATCTATTTCAAATTCAATTATTAACGACGAACAAAATTCTTCTAAATGCGCTATCGAATTCGAAAATGCTTTACGCCAGGAACTGCAACAACTACGGAAGGTTGTCAGTGATACGAAATGCAAAAATTATTCGCAAGATCATATAACAAATCTAGAGAAACTTTGTCAACTGCAGTTTAATTCCGATATCTTAGCCGGCGATTTAAAGGAAAAAAATAAATGTGTATCTACTGAAGAAGGCAGCGGATAATTAATTTTTACATAAGCTTATATTGTTTTTATTATATGTAGGTATACATATATTTATGTATTGTTTTTTTTTACAAACATACATACCTACATATCGTTACCTAAAACGCAAAACGCCCTAACTTACAAAAAATTAAAAATCAACTTTTTCATTGATTCTGATGAATTTTTCATATTAAAGAGTTTTTTTCTTTTCCTGTAAAATTTTCAAAATGTTAGATAGGGCCTTTAGCGTTTTATGTGACGATATGTACAGGGGTGTGCTGGAAACCGAAAACGTAAAACGCAAGAATTTGGAAATTGTTTTTAATAAATTTAAATTTCAAAAAAATATAAAGTGGTTTTTGTTGTTTTTTGAATACGTAATTGGTTCTATGCAGCTTTTAAAAAACTGCAGTCGAAACCAAAAACTGTCGAACAAAAAACGAAAGCTTTTGTACAACTTTTCGCTTTTTGATTTGGTTTGACAGCGTCTGTTTACATTTAATGAATCAGAAGTAAAAGTAATAGTTTTTTTGCCAATGGCAAAGGAAGAAGTGAAAGAAATGGCAGTTTTCTATACACTTTTAACTCAAATTTCAAATATAATGTGACTTTTAAAATCACACGTGTGATATTTTGTTCTTCCGTTTTTGTGTGATTTTCAACACACTGAGAAGCAAAAAAAAACGGTATGAATTTCAGAACGCCCCAAAATAACAGGAGCTGTTTTAAAAGCAAGTTAGAGAGCTATATTCGGCTGTGCCGAATCTTTGATACCCTCCACCGACAGTTCAATTATTGCAGGAGTGATACATACAAGATATATATTTATTTATTTAAATACCTACATTATCATGCATAAATTCGAAAAATATAAAAATGTTGAATATAATATAAAGTAACCTCCAGAAGGAAATAATTCCCAGTTTCTGTTTGTAAAAATAGTTGAGTTAAATACATTCAATTTATAAAGTATCACTATCCAGTGTGACACAAAGAATGCTGACGAAGGCCGTAGCGGGCCAGAAAATGCATTACATTCTGCTGGTGTCTAATAATTGTAAAATTTTTCTGTTCATACAATATACCTCATTGCTTTCCAACGGAAAGTTAAGGTAAAATGTAACAAGAAAATACAATATAATAGTCTGATAGTGTATAAAGTCATTTCTGATAGTGGATAGTGATACTTTATTCTTTTTTTATTTATTTTTTGACACGCTCGTCTTTTAATCTTGGAATGAACCTTTTGCGACTCTGTAAGAGTCGTATAACAATTACTGAGCTACCTAAATAAGAGCGTTTTTAAAAAATGGAAATTTTATTGTCAATACAATTTCAATAAAACAAACCGGACTAAGGACCTGAAAAAAAGGATTTTTCCGACTGGATGGTGTTGATTTCGCGACCTTAAGGTTTGTTTTATATAAATTGTATGAAAACTAGAAGTTTTGACATGAAAAATACGCTTGATGCCCTTATTTAGGTAGCTCAGTTATATGGCTGAGCATTTTACAGGTCGTAAAATAATCCCTAAGTGAGTCTCAGACGACTCTTGGCATGATTTCTGAAAGACTCGTTAGATAATCTCTACATACATCGTAAACGATTCCCCAAGGCGAATTCATGTAAACGGTGGTGTCGATACTACAACAAGTAACAACACCAAAAACACAACAATGTATTTTTTTGTTGCTTTCGTTGGCCGATATGTCAAAAACACAAGTAACTTTTGACATTCCTCTCCCTAATTAAGAAAAAAAGTAGCACAGCTGTGTTTTTAACGCCACCTGAAAGTCAATTCGCCTTGCGATTCCCTCTACGATTAATATAAGCGTCCTCCGCTGTGTTGTAGAAGTATCTCACAGAGGAATCAGCTTGTGTAACAGTAACTCCCGTGCGAGGAATCGCCTACAATTAAAAAATGAGCTCGTCGACGATCAAAAACACTCGTCATGAGATTCCCAGTAGACTCCCAGACGATTGAAAATGCTAGCTGGGTTAATTTGAGGTATTAGTATGTATGTATATTATTCTTATATTTGTATATTATTTTCAATTTTCATTTTATTAGTTTTTATAAAAATAACAAACACTTTTTAATTATCTATCTGCGCAAAATATGATCATAAATAACAAAAAAGTAATCACTTTTCGAACGCATGCATAATCAGTTTGTGATCAAACAGTTTATAACCTTCTAGCTGCGCGAAATTTGATTATGAATAACTGATGAAATACTCACATTTTAAGCGCCAATATGATCCATTTGCGGTTTCAATACGATTTGTTATTGCATTTTAAATCAAACAGTTTACAATCATAAGCGTGGGTCATTTTCGAGTCTATTTTTAAGCGTGTAGCTGATTAATCAGTTTTTGATCACCAAAAGTACTCGAAAAAGACTCATACTCTGATTTTTTTAAAAACAATCTTCCAAATGCTAGCAGGGTTATTATGAATTATAATTATTTATTAATGAATTTTATATACACATGTATATGTAGCTTGTAACTTGTAATATTGATTTTTGGCCTAAATGGCTTAATATTACGTAAATAAATGAATAAATAAAAATAAAAAAATAAATTATTGACCGACAATCAAAAAGTTTCATGCTTTCTTAGCAATTTTAACTAGCTTGATTTTCAGGAGGGGAATATATATTGGAGTCATGGTATGTTATGAACCAATCATCCCAAAATTCTGCAGAGTGATTTGTGGTATTACAAACATATATTTGAATGAATTTCAAAACAGCGGTGAAATAAGTTTTAGTGTTTACAGTGAATTTCAGAAGGCTGCTTAATATGGGATCAAAGGTAAATTATGGACCGTATATCACAAAATTGCATAACGTTTTTTCTGGCCATATGAAACTAAGTTGGAAGAAATTTTACCACAATAAATATGTATATCTGCTACGGTTTTAGGGTTATTTAATTAATTTACCAGAGTGGTATTTATATGAGCCCTATAGTAAATTATGGATCGATCAGCACGATATTTATTATTGTTACTAGCTGTCCCGGCAAACGTTGTTTTGCCATAAACCTAATTTCAAGTGAAAGAAAGATGAATACAACGCTGTATACCATGATCAGCGATGAAAAAAAACAATAGCTATTTGTTTCTTTATTTCTGTTTGTTACATATTCAAAAGTTAAACATAAAAAAGTGATGTATTTTTTATCCTGAAGAATGAAAATCAAACAGAGATAATCAATTTACCATTCCGTCGGCTCATGCACAACTACTTTGATACATACAGATCAAAGCATGATCAATTGCATCGCTTACGATTTGATTCATTTTCAATGGCACTTCTTGTGGGAAATTGTTCATACCGACCGGTGTGGAGCAATTGGTGAACCCCTTCACGGGGGTATTGACCAGTAGCTATGAGCGATCCTGTCCGTTAAATTTTCCGAGTTGAGGACTCAAAGGTCCACACTCAGAAGGCTGTTCAATAGAGCGAAGTTTACGCGTAGGGAGGAAGATTGCAGTAACTTCAGGTTAAGTTACGGGAGGTATAAGGGTGATATTAGAAGGGCGAAAAGGGACTCGTGGATTAAGTTAAGCGAGTCAGTTGAATCCGTGAATAGATGTCTAGGTAGGTAGGTAGGTAGAAAGGCTGGTGTGAAGTTTCCTCCACACCTTCAAACAGAGACCAATATGGTCCATTGCGATGCCTTAATTCGGATAGATAAGGTGAAAAGGAAAAGGTAGATGAAAAAGAGAATGACAGCCCGAGAATAAGAAAATAGATATAGAAATAAAGCAAAGACCAAACCAAAATTCAGACTACACGCGGACAGCGCCCCGTCTCCTCTCGCGCAGCCAGGTCATCCCCATTACGAATCCTATAAGACCCTCGAGTCCACACCCCGGCCACAGTGTCCTTGATACACGGCAGTCCATTCGGCTCCCCCAGGCCCGGTTGGTCGCATCCAGAATCCATTCCGTGATCCTTCCAAAGAGGAAGCCAATTGGAGGCCTAACTGCCTCCACCCGGTCAGGATCCTCTATCTCCGAGCCCTGTCTCGCCAACTCATCAGCCACCACATTGCCGATTATGTTGGAGTGACCCGGCACCCAGCAAAGCCTCAACGCATATTCCCCTATGACTCCCCCTAGAGCCCTCCTACAATCATCAACCAGCCTGGATTTCACATAACAGCCCCTCACAGCCATAAGAGCTGCCTGGCTATCCACATATATAGTGACCTGCGAGCCCCTATCAATGTTGTCCCTCATCAGTCCCACGGCCCTCAAGACCCCTAGAACCTCCGCCTGAAAAACACTGCAGTCGTCGGGAAGCCTATATGACATTCTGATGTTCAGATCCTCAATGTAGACCCCCGCACCCGTGCCCCTCATCTTCGAGCCATCAGTGAATATAGCAAATCCAGCTCCTACCCGACCAGCTCTCCCTAGTAGGCATTATTACCTCCGGCACCCGCCCAAAATCCACCCTGGTGCTCACGTAATCAGTAGAGCCGGGCAATCCCAGGCAGTAGCCCCCAGCCTCAATCTCACCAAGGATCCGTGCGTGACCCTGTGTGACATTCCCCATCAATCCTAACTCCCTCAGCCTAAGAAGGCTCCTGGCTGCCATTCCCATCACATACTGCTCAATAGGCAGAAGATGTAGAATGACATCCAGGGCCGCCTGAGGAGTACTTCTCATGGCACCTTTCATGCCAATTGAAGCACAACTCTGAGCTTTAGACAAAAGGTTCCTTCGACTAGCCAATCCCAATGGGTCTAACCACCGAAGTGTACAGCCATCCCACTATTGACGGCCGGAGTCCCCAACTCTTACCTATTGATGATCTGCAAGCATAATAGGCATTGAGACCCCTCTTTAGTCTCTTCTGAGCATTCCTTCCCCAGGACAGCTTGCTGTCCAGAAAAACTCCCAGATACTTAGCACTATCCGATAGTCCAAGCTCCACACCTCCCAGTACCGGTAGCCTAAAATTTCCCACCTTGTACCTCCTAGTAAAAAGAACAAGCTCCGTCTTCTCCGGATTAACTCCCAGTCCCTTAATGCTCGCCCATGCCGACAGTTCGCCCAGCGCCCCTTGCATGACTTCGCTTATTGTCGGCAGAAACTTGACCGACACCAATAAAACTACATCATCCGCGTAGGCCACGACTTTCCGACCCATTCTGTCAAAAAGTCTCAGAACGACATTGATGGCCAAGAGCCACAATAAAGGAGAGAGAACTCCCCCCTGTGGGGTCCCCATAGTCACCAGTCTCTTCACGCGTTCCCTTCCCCAGTCCGAGTGAATAACCCTACTACCAAGCATCCTAGTTATCCATTCGACCAGGAAAAGCGGAACCCCCAGATCAACCAGTGCCTGCCTAATAGCCTCTATCCTCAAATTGTTAAAGGCGCCCTCTATATCCAGGAATGCCGCCAAGGTGTATTCCTTGTTTCGCAATCCTCGCTCCACATAACCCACCACATCATGAAGCGCACTCTCAACTGATCTACCCTTAAGATAGGCGTGTTGAGCGCCGCTGATGATGCCGGCGTCAATCTTCGTCCTCAGATATAGATCAATCAGTCTTTCCCGCGTCTTCAGAAGAAAAGCCGACAAGCTGATTGGTCTAAAGTCCTTGGGTTTAGAGTGACCGGTTTTACCCGCCTTGGGTATAAAAACTACCCTGACCTCTCTCCACCCTCTAGGAATGTACCCATTCAGCACACATACCCTAAACAGTTCCACCAACAATAGGAGCGATGTTTTCCCGATATTCTGTAGCATCGCTGGAAAGATACCATCTGGTCCCGCCGATTTGTAGGACCCAAAGGTATTTACCGCCCATGTTACCCTATCCAAGGTGATCATATCCCCCACCGTTCCAATTTCCTCACCGCCTGAGCCCAACCCAGGGAAGGAGTCTCCACCCGCATCACGTTCCCCCACACACCCCGAAAAGTGAGTCTCCATAAGCAGACAGAGAGATTCAGAGCCCGATTCTGTCCATGAGTTGTCCGGTCTCTGAATATATCCAGGGACTACTGGGTCCTTGGATAAAATTCTCCTGAACCTAGACATCTCATTGACAGACTCAACTGACTCGCTAAACCTAATCCACGAGTCTCTTTTCGCCCTTCTTATATCCCTCTTATACTTCCTGTAACTCAATCTAAAGTTACTCCAATCCTCTTCCCTACGCGTATACTTCGCTCTATTGAACAGCCCTCTGACAGTGGACCTTAGAGTCCTCAACTCATCTGTCCACCATTTTGGCTGTGTACGTCTGCCCGGAAAATTCAGCGGACAGGATCGCTCATAGCTACTGGTTAGCACCCCCGTGAACATGCCCACCAGCCGCTCCACACCGGTCGGAGTCGACCCCCAATTCGGAGTAACTCTGAGGTTACTCTGCACCAGACCCGAAAAAGAACCCCAATCCGTCCTCCTCGGATTCCTATACAGACACCTTTTCGACCTCTCAAACACTAGCCTAAAGGACAGACGACTATGGTCAGAGAAGGAGAAATCCAAAGCCACCTTCCAGTCCTGTACTAATTCCCTACAGTTCGTCAATGTTATATCTATCACTGCCTCCCTATCCCTAGTTCTGAACGTCGGCCTATTTCCCCTGTTACAGATCAAAAGATTACTGGCAATAATAAAATCAAACATAGACTCACCTCTTTTGTTGATGTCGGCACTACCCCATAGGGTGTGGTGTGCATTGGCGTCACATCCCAGTACCAGTCTCAAGCCATTTCTGCCTGAGTACTCCACCAACTCTCGTACTTTGTCACCAGGTGGATCGACAGCTTCATATGGCAAGTATGCCGATGCTAGTGCCAGGACTGATCTGTCCCTGGCCTCCCCTGTCACGACCGTGAGGTCTCCGTTACTGAAAGAATGAGAAAACATGAATTTGTGCTCAGTTCTCGCCAATATAAAACTTCGTACCTTCTCCTCCGAGCGGGATACGAACAAGGTATACCCCGTGACCTTTAATCCAACTACCCGGTTTTTATTAATCCAGGGCTCTTGGATCAAGGCCACGTCCACGTTGTTGTCAATGAGGTGGTTTGCCAATTCGGTTGAGGCCGCTTCACAGTGGTGCAAGTTTATCTGCACCACTTTCAGCCTCTTAGGGTCTATCATCTTTAGGAAACCTAAATCTAACAGACCCTTACCCGAATACAGCAACCCCTCCCATTGACTTCAGCTTACCTAGAGACTCTCGGTCTTCTGCGAACCGGAAGTCTCTACCTTGGTTATCCTTACAACCCAGTGAAGCTATCATCTTCCACTGGCCTGTAAGGAGCCCGTTGTTCTGGTTGGCCAGTAACCCCAGTATGACCTCCACCGGTTTTATAGGTGGAGGTATCCATACCGTGACCACTGGCCTTAATGGCAACTCAGACGCGAGTATGACGTCTAATCTGGCTTCAGGACAAGCGATGCCACACCTGCCGATTGCAGCCTTTAAAAACTCAAAGGTTTTTTGGTTGCCGCAACTGACAGTTTTGACACCTCTTACCCAGTCAGCCCCTTTGAACGATACTTCGTCCGGCCTTCCCTTAACGCTAAAGATTTCGTCTAGTAGTTTGTCTTCTAGCATCTGCCATTTCTCGACACTGATCCTACCATCGGGATCCATACGATCAATGACAGCCGCTAGAATACCGTCCTTACCCGACGAATCCCTTAGTTTCTTTGATGTGGAGGGTTGGTCCTCTCTGGAGCCAGTCCTCCTAATGATCTCCTTTCGGGGATCCTTCCTCTTAGCCGCTGGGGATTTCTGGTCATCACCAGACCTAACTCTCTTAAATACTCCCGTATTGGGGGCCTTAGCAGAGCTTTGTCGGTGATCAACGGATTTCCCTGCAGATGTTGACTGGTTTGTCTCAGTAACCCCTTTTGTGACTCCCTTTTGAGGGAGTCTGTCGGAGATTATCAAGACTTTACCGGTCCTCATCGCGCGACTAGTCGTGGGTAATTCATCAACAGGCTTAGTTCCCTTAACTGTGACCGTACTGTCAGGGTTAAGAGGACCAGGTGTTGAATCCTTACCCTCCTTTTGTTTTTCAGTTACATTTTTCGAGGACACATCAGCAGGGGTTGCTGAAGGTTCGTTGTCTTTGCTGACAACATTTGAGCCCTCAGCAGCCCTTGTTGTGTATCCCGCAGGATAGGGAATGCCTAGGATATCACCGGCAGAACAGTGGATTCGTTCGAATCTAGCTACGTTCTTCCGGTGCTTCCTCAGCAAGTGCCTATCCCGCCCATCGTGTAGTGAGGAGCCCTTCTTAGCTATCTTATCTAGAAAGGCTAAGGAGGCTCTTACACCACTCTTGGCTTTTTCATAACTCGTTCTGCTTTCTGATGTGACCTGTACTGTCGCATCCTGCCGAACAATAGGTTTGGAGACACCCGCTGTACCGTTCCCTATCTCGAGTGAGGCCTCCAGAGCCGATGACCCAGCCCTATGGTCCCGATCATGAGCCGATATCATTGTTATTTCGTGCTCATCATCAGATCCCAGAGCAAGATCATCAAGTCTTTCAGAGACCCCTGTTCGAGGCGGGGAACCGACCGGGGGGTCCATCCCGTCCGTCTCTGTCAGTTCTGGCAGTAACTGACCTTCCTGCAGCAGAATATCCCTGTGAATACTCAGCCAATCGGCGTCTGGATCTAACACCGAAACTGCCGAGTTGCCAGAGACATCCCCTGCATCGACTCCTAGAGTCACGTCCCTTTCGTTTTTATTTAATTTTTACAGATTTTTGGTCCCACGAGTAAGCCGTATAAAAAAGGACCGTCTCGCGCATTGACGGCTTGCACGGACTAGGCTAGAGTTACAACTGACCCTTGCCATCGGCGTCAGAGGGAAGCTGTTCGCGACCAGTTTCTTTAGCCACTAACTAGCCATTCAGGCCCTCGGCACTGCTGTCAACCACCTTGACCTTAAAAGTGGGGGATATGGGAAATAAAGGGGAAATAGAAAGGATTTTAGGTAAAGGGATAGGGGGATGGATGGATGGATGGATAACCCTTGGTCATGCTGGCCTTAAAGCATATGCCTTCCAACTTGTTCCGGCTAGAAGTTGGAACAGATTTTAAAAGATATTCTTAAGCAAATTATATATACATACTTTGTTTATAAATGATCATAAATATAAAAGGTGGAATATTTAAGATAAAAGCTCTTTAAGTTCCATTAGTTTCACCTTTTGGTACTAAATACTTGATTTTTTTTCTTTAATATATAAAACTTTTTAATAATACGGGTTTTCCTTTAACAAATAATTTTTAATCTCAAAAATAACAACCGCCAATCTAAGGTGCATTTTTAGATATTTTGTATGCCCAGAAAAATTTAACAACAAGCTAATACAAAACTTCATTGTTTTAAAAATTGACTTTTTTTAATAAAATTGTATATTTTGTAAAAACAAACTTAAAGAGATCATAATTTCTAAAAATAAAAAATCATAATTTGAGAAATATATCTTTTAATGATATTGTTGTCAAAAAAAATCAAAACTATGATAAAATCATTAATCTGACAACGCTGTTTATATATTATATTCAAACAAAAGAAAACAAAACTTTGTCAAATTAAACTTTGTTTGTCCAAACACAAAAAGTTTAAAATATAATTCCACAAACTTTGCCTGTCTAAAAGGGGACTTAGGGTCTTTTTTACCGCAATTTTAATAGTTAATATTTTCAACGGGCAACTCTGTTTTTATTAACTTTATTATTGTGAATGCTTAAAATATTTGTAAACAAACAAAAAAAGGCAAGGAAATTTTACATATATTTTTTTAAATAAAATTAAAAGATGGATAAAACTGAAACGGTTCAACCCACGGGCAATGCAAGACGAAAAATCCTTGGTGTAGCAGTGTCACAAATTCTTATGGAAAAAGGTTTCGACAGCGTAGATAAAGAATGCTTGGAAACACTAACAGAAATGCTTCAGAGTTGTAAGTTACAAAACAAAGTTACGGATTATTTAATTTTATAAAAATCTATAACTTATAGTGCTGGTAGAAGTTGGGCAATCAGCAAGAAGTTATTGCGAACTTTCCGGGCGTACAATACCCGTAATAGGTGATGTGGTCGTTTCCCTAATTAATATGGGCATATCACTGCAAGGTATTGAAGTCTTTGCAAAAAGGGAAGGAAGGCAAATAATTTCTATGCCAGCACAACAGCAGCAGCAAAAACAGTTGAATCTATTGCAAGCTGGAACAAAATCCCAACATCCGGCGCATATTTTACCATATTTACCGCTGTTTCCAGATCCACACGCCTACGTTCGCACGCCGGTAATGTTATATTGCCTTCATTACTTAAATTTAATTCACATATAAACTTTTGAAATCTTTAGACACATAAACAACCAGTAACAGAATATGAGGCAATACGAGAGAAAGCTGCAACTCAGAAAAGGGATATAGAAAAAGCATTGACTAAGTTTTTAGCGAAAACTTCAGAAACCCATAGTCTTTTCGATACGGAAGATAATATGTTTCCATGTAAGCTAAATAGAAACTTTTTTTTAAAACACTGCATATTTAAAAAAAAAGCTTTGCCTGCTGGCAGCAAATCTAGTACGGTCAGTTGATAAATATTTCAACTATCCTGGTTAGATGTTGATGACGATATTGCAGCACATATGTTTATCACATAAAGTAGATAGATACTTTGGCCATTAGGTTGCCTAGCCATAATTTTATGTTTTTACATTCCCATTAAAAAACTATTGGTGTTTTCTTTTCTACAAAAAATGTGCCTTTTAAAAAAAAAAATCAGTTTGGTGTCTTTTAAAAATTTTGCTCCCGAAAAGGGTGGCTTGTTTTATTCTAAAAAACTCATGCTATTCGGGAGCAAAGTTTTAAAGAAACAGACACCAAATTGCATTTTTTTTTAAAAAAAAGGCACATTTTTTTGTAGAAAAGAAAACACCATATGTTCCGTAAAATATTAGGCTGATTAAATATAGCGAAGGCGTGGGTCATCCGCCCTTAAGTTTGAAGGTACAATAACAAGAGGAACAATTATTTTTTAGTTTTTGTAAAAAAGTTGCCATTAAATAATTACTTTTGCAATTGAATGTAGAAATATCGAAATATGTGCGAAATTATCGTTCTAATGATATATAAAAGATAAAATTTGGTTAAAAAATGTTAGTTATTTAAATTTCCCCAGGCCATAAATGTGTCTCAGGCCACTTAAACAATAAATAAAATTAACATATTTTGAGAAATATCAAAGTAATTTTTGGGAATACAAAATTTTTTAAATTGACAAGATTTTGTTTGTTGTGGTTAATGCCCAATTTTTATTCTTGATAAAAACACTGAAACTTATTGTCGATGGGATAAGCTATTCCCATGTGCATTTAACTGGAAACTTCATCCAAAGATTTTAGAAAAACAGGATATTATCTACATATATATAAATCGGCTAAGGCAAAACAGTTAAGAACACTTTCCTCCTCTGTTTTGCAACCGATTTGAACAAAATATACATCATTTGAAAAGTATTTACTCACAGAAGTGCAGAATATATATTTTATTAAAATCTGTTCAATAATTTCAGAGTTATAAGCGTTTGAATTTGCTACTAATACAAATAAAAAAAATTTGATTTTTTTCAATTATCAAATAATAAAAAATAGGGTGGTCGATTATTCGACAATTTTCAAAAACCGGGTTTCGAATATTTCGAATATATAAATCTTATGTATAAATCGGCACAGCCAAAACAGTTAAGAACGCTTTCTTCCTTTGTTTGTCAACCGAAGATAAAAAAGTATCAAAAAGGGGAAATACGGAAAATTAAATCTTACTTTTACTTTTCCTTGCATCATGTATTAATATTTAAATTTTCTATAATAAAATATTATAGGTGCAGGTTACTGAGTGAATGAAAACCTATAAGATGAAAAATGTTGGCTCTTTTTGTTTTTCATCTGTTGTCATCATTTGTTAATATTCGACCTAATAAAGATAAAAATAAACATGCATGGTCATGATTGAATAAGAATGTATTAGAGGGAGATTTTTGGTACTTTTTCGTTCTACATCTGTTACTTTGATTAATTTTCGTTAGTTTTAGACATAGAAATATAAAATCAAACATGCAATGTCCTGAGTGGATTACAATCTATAAAGGAGACGTTTTGATACTTTTTAGTTTTTCAATTGATATTTTCTGAAGTTTTTTTAATATTGAACTTACAAAATTAGATTAACTCACGTAGAAGATAAAATATGAACCGGAGGTTGGTCCCTTGCCAAATCGATCAGCTAAGACTGAAAAAATAAATGCACGAAACATATAAATTCAAATATACTTAGATGAAATTTCTTTGCTTCATATTTACATACAAATTTATGGTCGAATTTTGACCATTAGGCGAACACTAGTACAAATAAAACTGTTAAGCGAATAATAATTTAAAGCACCAGTTTTACTTGTAATAATATCAAAGCTTTAACAAAAAACAACAACAATAAACAGTGAGTTTATCTTCTCTTACATTCCCCACTACAATTGGTTGGAATCCTCCCAACATTAATTGTAGTTGTAACAACTTGCTTTGTTGCTAGCAAGCATTAAGATAAAGCTGATGTGCGAATTTTTTATCAAAGCTATTTTTAATTTTGTGTGTGTAATTTTGCTTCAAATGTGTTTAAATGTGCAGGGAAATTACAAATATGCAATTGCATGTTTTTCCTTGTGACTGAAATAATATATCTATTCGTTTTAGAGCTTTTTGTGAATTTTGGCATTGATTTGTTAGTGCATATTTTACCGTTTGGACAATATTTTTGCATAATTTAGTTAAATGAGCCTTTTTGCATCATTTTTTTTAAGTTTTTAGCGCAATTTTTGCCTTTTTAAGACATATTTTCGAATTTTTTTTTCGAAATTCAGATGGCTTACCTATTTTAAACATCTATCTGTATACTTTTTCACTCGGACTGGGGAACCGAACACTAAAGGAAATCGGTGACTAGGGGGACCCCACAGGGGGGAGTTCTTTCTCCCTTATTGTGGCTCTTGGCCATCAATGTCGTTCTGAGACGTTTTGACAGAATGGGTCAGAAGGTCGTGGCCTACGCGGATGATGTAGCTATATTGGTTTCAGGCAATTTTCTGCCGACAATTGGGCGAACTGTCGGCATGAGCGAGAGATAAGGGACTGGGAGTTAACCCGGAGAAGACAGAGTTGGTTCTTTTCACTAGGAGGTACAAGGTGGAGGATTTTAGGCTACCGGTACTGGGAGGATTGGAGCTTAGACTATCTGATAGTGCTAAGTATCTGGGGGTGTTTCTGGACAGCAAGCTGTCATGGGGAAGGAATACTCAGGAGAGACTTAAGAGGGGTCTCAATGCCTACTATGCTTGCAGATCATCGGTAGGTAGGAGCTGGGGACTCCGGCCGTCAGTGGTGGGATGGCTGTACACTTCGGTGGTTAGACCCACGTATGGATGCTGGGTTTGGTGGGAGTCATTGTGATTGGCTAGTCGTAGGAACCTTTTTTCTAAGGCTCAGAGGTGTGCTTCAATTGGCATGGCAGGTGGAATGAGAAGTACTCCTCAGGTTACCCTGGATGTCATTCTACTTCTTCTACCTATTGAGCAGTATATGATGGGAATGGCGGCCAGGAGCATTCTTAGACTGAGGGAGTTATAATTGATGGGGAATGTCACGCAGGGTCACTCACGGATCCTGAGTGAGATGAGGATGGTGGCTATTGCCTGGGATCACCCGGCTCCACTGATTATGTGGGCACCAAGGTGGATTTTGGGCGGTTGCCGGAGGTAATAGTGCCTTCTAGGGAGAGGTAGGAGCAGATTATTTGGTGGATTTGTTATTTTCACTGATGGCTCGAAGATGAGGGGTACGGGAGCGGGGGTCTACATTGCGCATCTGGACATTAGAAGGTCAAATAGGCTTCCTGACGACTGTAGTGTCTTTCAGGCGGAGGTTCTGGGGGTCTTGAGGGCCGTGGAACTGATGAGGGACAACATTGATAGGGGCTCTGAAGTCACTATATATGTGGACAGCCAGGCGGCTCTAATGACCGTAAGGGGCTGTAATGTGAACTCGAGGCTAGTTGATATTTGTAGGAGGGCTTTGGAGGAAGTCTTAGGGGAGTATATGCTGAGGTTGTGCTGGGTGCCGGGTCACTGCGACATAGGAGGCAATGAAGTCGCTGATGAGTTGGCGAGACAGGGCTCAGAGATGGAGGACCCTAACTGTATGGAGGCGGTTAGGCCTCCAATAGGCTTCTATTTTGGAAGAATCAGGGAGTGGATTCTGGGCGCGACCAATCGGGTATCACGAACGCTGTGGCCGGTGCTTAGGAAGTCCGATTCGGGGTTGCTGCTGGGCAGGAGCAGGGTCTGCGTTAGGACCATGATAGGAATGCTTACGGTCCACTGTATGGTAGGCAGGATATGTGCAGGTTGTGAGAGGACCCTGAGGAGTTGGAGACAGTTGAGCACTTTTCGGGGATGGCCTGGCTGCGCGAGAGGAGACTGGGAGCTGACCGCTCGTAGGGCGAATTTGGTTGAGTAGGATTTCTCTCGGGGCTGGTCCGAAACCTTCTTTTTTATCGATCTTTTAACTCTGACTTGTGCTTTCGCTGTTTATTTCACCTACTTTTTATCTCTATATAGCTATCTTTAAATGAGGCGTCACAATGGACCATACTGGTCTCTGGGTGAAGGTATGAAGGAGACTTGTTTCTTCCTGGTTGTATCAGTTGTTTTTGTAAAGCTAATTGGTACTCACAAAACGAAATTGATAAAAAAAAAAATTAAGGAAAAAGCAATTATAAACTTACGTTTTTGGCGATGTGTGCAATACAAAGAAATCTGAACCAACCATTAAGTACACCGATCGACTGAGAATCACTTTTTAAAGTGATTTAACGATGCCCGTCCGTCCGTCGGGCTGGTGGTCTGTCCATGTTAACCTTGTACGCAAAGTACAAGTTGCAATTTTGTACATAATTTGATTAGGTTTGGTAAATACATTTTAATTGTACCAAGGACGAAGTCTGTTTAATCGGTCATTTATTTAATATATTTCCCATAAAAACTTCTTTCGAAGTTAGACTCTTTGTGTACGTAAGTCATCTAATTATGTAGGCATTTAGATTAAATTCGCCCAAAAAATATGTTAAGGGCCAAATACACTTGTCAAATGCTTGTCCAGCCGGCGAATTCAACGTGTACGTCTGCTGGACGTAATATTCGCCTTCATAACTAAATTTTTTGATTTTTCATCAAGCGTTGTCGGTGTCACACATACAAACACATTTTCACTAATACTACCACATTGCTTGATGAGTACCCCTGCAAATATTATTGGACCACCTGATCCAATTTAATAAAATGGACTACTCCATGGACTGGTCCGCTGTAATGCAAGCATGGACCATGTCATTGTTAAAAAGTGTTTGTAGTGAGACGACATGTCTTCGTTATTTAACGACATGTTTTCATTTTTAAACGAAGTTAAAACTAATCCTCTTGTGTACACAATGGAGTAGTTTTAAAACTACTCCTTTGTAGTCCAAAGATGGGTTATATGGTCCTGCCCTAGGACATCGTAATGTTAAATAGACCATGTTTTTTCCATACGTTTGGGTTACTTTTGGACTAGTCCTAGTCCCTTGTGGGCTACTCTTTACACGCGTGTTTGGACTGGACATTAATTTTGACAGCTGATAAAGAGAATCGAACGCACACAGTACAATCGAATTGAAAGACTTGTAGTCAACTTGAAAAATTCAAAATCCTTTTGATTTTTCTTCAACCAACTCGACAACCCTCAAACTAATCAATTGACAAAGCACAAAGCCATACACGCTTTGATTTGGACAACAACCGACTCAGTTGACAATTGAATTAAATCGTGTATGGGCTGCTTTAGAAGATATCACAAAAAAAAAATTTTAAAGGCAGTATTTATAAATTTTTAAAAATTTTGTATAGCCTTTAGTTCCTTCAAGACTTGAAACTATCATCGGATAATTAATTACCACTTTTGTCCTCATGCCCTAATTGATGGAATTTCCAAAAAAATTATATCTTAAAGTTCCTTTAGATATTACATTTTCTACATGCCGAATTTTAAGAAAACCGGTTGACTAGTTAAGAAGATATAGCGAGGGGACCGTTTACCCCTCTTGCCCAATTTCACGCCCTAAATAATAAAAATTATAGGCCTTAGTTTCTTCCAGATTTTACACCATCTGCCAGCCAATTTTTAAGAAAATCGGTTAATTAGTTAAGAAGATATTTACCCGTTTTGCCCTATTTTACGCCCTCTGGAATGTCATTGTACACATAAGACCAAGGCGAATTGACTTGAAGGTGAGGTCAACTCTACAACAACACTACTTCTGTGGTCGGGTTGTCAAAAATTTTGCTAGTAAAAAAATAGGTTTTTTTACATAAAAAAACTAGTTTGTATACAAACTTTGACAAGTCGACCACCGAAAAAAACACCATATGTTGACTTGACCCCACCTTCTAGTCAATTCGCCTTGCATAAGACATTACGTTACATGGTTTGGTAACTTTTCAAGTGACAATAAAAAATCGTAACATGGAAAATCGAGGGCAATTTGTTGATATTTGAATGGGAATAATATATAGGAAAATCTAAATGCCGTATCTACAGAACCACTGTGCCACGCCTTCCCGATATGCAATCAGTCTAATTTTTTGCGAAACATAGTTTTTTGATGAGAAGAAAATTTTAAGGGGGAGTTACGATAATACAATTTCGCAAGTATGAAAAATAAGGCACACCCTAATGTACATACACGTATGAAGGTGTTTTATTTAATTTTTTTATTTATATTAAAGGTACACCAAGGGTTAAAATTTTAATTTTTACTATAACCATAAATATGTATGAGTGAGTTCCAAAAATTCAGTTACAAAGAAACGATGCACATGATTGGCATTCTAAAATGCAACCGTGTTAAATTTACCACCAAAAAGTTATACATACGCAGTGATGCCAGGAGAGATTTCAAAAAACCCCTACGTGTTTAAAAAATCCCCTTTTCCCCTACAACCAAAAAAAAAGTACACGTAAAAACCAAATTTGTGCTGAAAAAAATAGCGCAGATATGACAAAAAAAAATAAGAAAGTTATAGTGAAAAATCGATATTATTTCCCTTACAAAATTGTTTTCAATCAAAAAGATTTGTTTATACTCTAAATAAATTCAGCTTTTTCTATTCAATGGCTTATAACTTTCCTAATTATTGTCTAAGTTTACAAGTTTTATATGTATATCAGTAGATTTTTTCATCTTAGTGGAACAATTTCAAATGAAGGTTTTATACAAAACGTCTTAAAATTACTTTTTTTAAACTTTAAGGGCCTGTAACTCAATGCACTTTTATCCGATTAACATAATTGTTGTTTTGGCTAAAGGTATATAGAGATACATACTTATTAGAATTTTTTTCCCGGACTTTTTCGATTCCCGGGAAAGCGGGATTTTTTTTTAAATTTCCCGGGATCCCGCTCCATATAAATAATACAAAGTAAATTTTGTTTTTAATTAATGAAAAAAACTTTTATAAAAATACGTAAGGGAACTTGTTTACAAAGAAAATAAAAGAAATGGTTCAATACTAAAAAATTAATTGAAGATTGAAATAGGAACTTGAATTATTATTACCTCACGCTTTTATTACCTATTTTTATGCTTTTATTTTGTATTATTATGCTTTAGATACAAGATAAAAAGATAACATAAACATAACAATTTAATTCATAAAACAATAATAAAAATAAAATAAAAATTGAGGTACTCAAGATATGAGATCAAAAAGTTAATTAATAAAATAGATAAAATATTTTAAATAAATATATAACATTTTAACGGCTTAGGAAATAACTTTCTGAGACACCCAAAGCGCTTAGTAAGTCGTCAAAAAGTATATTTCTGATTTTATTTACGAATTATCATGTTACCGAAAAATTTCGTTCATTTTTTTACCGAGATTGGACAAATAGTTAAAAGTGCACCGTTGTAGGATGCTTCGGATTCACAATCAGGAGCAATTTTTCTTTTATATAAACTACGTCTATATCAGTCAAATGCATGCCAAGGTTTTTCAAGTTGTATGTTGTAGTATCTTACACGAGTCTCCAAAATGTTATTTTATTTCGGTTTCCCCGCACTTCACTGTTATTTAAACCAACACAAATTGAAAAAATTTATGTTTATCACCTATCAAACATATTGCTCCCTTATTGCATCATAGTCATATCTAAAAAAATCAATAATTTCAAGTAACTTTAGCAAAGTTTTCCTTCACACCTTCTCGTATTATATCTCAAACTGAACCGAAGTTATAGCAAAATATATCTTTAAATCGGTACATTTTGAAAACTTCAATCGCATTTTGCCAAGATCGTTTGTTTTTGTAGATATGACTATGTTGCAATTAAGAAGCGACATGTTTAGGTATCTTCTATTTTTAAGACTTGTTCATTGAAAATGAAACTTTACTGCCTGCATCTTATTTTGAATTAATGTACTTTATTAACTCTTCACTTTACTAAAAATATTAATTATCAACTGTTGCACTGAGACATTGATTACATTACAGGAGACATTGATTTAAATATGTACTAACTTCTTGTAATTGATCTAATCCGCAAACCCATCCACAGATGCTAAATTTTAGAGAATAGAAAACTAAATTTTAAAGTATAAATAGCTGTTTTCTGAAATTATGAGGAATTTGTATTTCCCGGGATCCCGCAAATTGATCGATTTGATCTCATTTTCAAAATCTTGAGGGCTGCCGTAGAGGGCTAAAAGAAGGTTCCAATATTGTTTTCAATGTTTTTCCCATGTTTCTAAGATTTAAATGCAAAGTCTTAAGCCCTAACCATAATATGCATAGTAGAGTGGCCGTTATTATTTTTTTTCGTATTTTCACTTGGCAACCCCCAGTAATATTTATTTTAGAGAAAAACCTCATTCACAAATATTCAAGGGCTATATCTTATGAACAATGTTGCTCTGTATTAGTTTTCTTTAAATTAATATTTAATCCAGAAAAAGCCAAATTAAAAAATAACACCGACATATTCACATGTCTACGCATTCTTTGCCTGGTGACAAATTTTCAACAAAGTCGTAACCAAATAAATCTGACAGCTAATCTTTATGTAAAACTTTCCCCTGAATCCGAATATGAAGTCAGAATTGTCAAAAGTAGAACCGTTTTTGAGATATTCCAAAATAACCGTTATTTGTGTTTTTAAAAAAGATGATGTGACTGAAATGCAAATAAAACATTTTAAACGGACTATGTATTTCTTTCTTTTTATTGAGAGGTAATAATTACTAAAATAACAATGAATTGCTAGTGAAGATCAGTGATGGTATACACTTTTTTGAAAAGTTCTTACGCAGTCCGAAGAAAACCCTATTTTTCTCTACAAAAATCCCTACAACTTTCAAATGATAATATATCAATAAAAAAATCCATTTGTATTAACGCATATAAATTTTATTTAAAGTTGTTCCCAGAAAGCATTTGGATGATAATTTTTTATAAAAATCACCTGAATAAGTCTTCTCAGATAATTTTTGTTAATTAAAAACTGATTTATCAGTTGAGCGATTGAAAAAGGATTCATATATAATTCATTGACGAAGAAATAAAAAGATTGGCGAAACTAGAAGCCCAAAAATTATTGTCAATTAATGAAAATAAATTAAATTACGAATGTTTTCTTCTTTTATTTCCAAGATCCCTATAATCAAAAACTTTATAATAAACGATTGAAAAATACCATTAAAGTTATTCTTTGAGGTGATTCATCGCTAGGGTACCATTTTCTCACACTCACTTTACTATTTCGACTTTACTCCAAAACTTTTTGATTCCCATCTTTTACATATGTACTATCTATTTCTTCTATATATATAAAAATGAAAAATGTTTGTATGTTTGTTTGTTTGTTTGTTTGTGTGTTTGTTTGTTGGCTTATAGACTCCGAAACTACTGAACCGATTTTCCTGAAATTTTTACAGTAACATCACGTGAGCCCTAAAAATAAAATAGGCTACTTATTTTTTCGATAGGGGCAGGGGAATTGGTACCCCCATAGGATGCCAATATTAATTATCGCATATCTTAAGAGCCGCTGGACGCATTTTGCTGAACTTTTTGTAGTAGGATCTTCTGAGCCCCAAAATTGAAATAAAATAGCAGCGGGGGAAGTGGTTCCCCCCATAGGACGCCAATGCTTAATATCGCATATCTTATGAACTGTTATAGTGAGAATGTTCAAACTTTGTGGAAGTCACTCTTATGGTATACTACACTTTTGAAAATAAGAATAAAGCGGGTAGGGGAGGGGGGGAAAACCTCCCATAGGATGCATATATTAAATATCGCTTAACTGAAGAACTATTAAAGGGGGAGTCTTCAAACGTGGTTAAAGCTACTACTATGGCAAACTATAAATTTCAGTATAAAAATGGGCGGGGTAAACAGGAGAGGAGCAGTACCCCTCATAGATAGAAATATAAATAAGAGCCACTGCACGCATTTTGTTGAACTTTTGGTAGTAGGATCTTCTGAGCCCCAAAATTGAAATAAAATAGCAGCGGGGGAAGTGTTACCCACCATAGGACGCCAATGTTTAATATCGGATATCTTAAAAACTGTTATAGTGAGAAAGTTCAAACCTTGTAGAAGTCATTCTTATGGTATACTTCACTTTGAAAATAAAAATAATGCGGGTAGGCGCAGGGGGGAACTACCATCCATAGGATGCATATATTAAATATCTCTCAACCGATAAAGTGGTTAAAGCGAAGCGCACCGGGTTAAGCTAGTGCTCTATAAAATAAGGTTCAACAGATCTCCATTCTTCTAAAACAGCTTATTACAAAATTAGGTTAAAATCAAAGTTGAAATGACGGCAAGCGATGACTCAAATAAATATAACAATTTTTATTGCTGCCGTATTAACAAATTTATTAGTATGCTATCACAAATCGAAAAAAGCTACCAAACGTATAGTTTTCCAACATTACTGAAAAGTCCCTACATTTTAATGATTTCAAAAAATATGTCCTTTTTTCCCTACGGCTATTTTTTTTAGAAGAAAATCCCTACGAACGGGGATTTTTTCCCTACGTATAACATCACTGGTAAGATTGTTCAAGAAATGACAGAGTTACAGGGAACAAAAGTTCAAGCTTCATTGACATTGTTATGATTTTGTTCAATTTTGCTCTTTTCAAGTTATACTTTTTAAACTAATGATTTAAAAATCCTAAAGATTTATTGCATGCGACATTAGATTATTTTAATATGAACATTTTGCGCACAACAAGTACAAAAATGACAAAGCTAAAGAAGATTTTGTAAATTTACCCACATAGAAATTCAAAAGTTTTAAGTTTATACTAAAAATGTTGCTTTGTATATTTATTTGTTGTCTTTTTCTTTGGTTTAATACAAACCGAAAAGTGGGTTAATTCAATTAATCTTCTGTAACTTTGTAATTTTTGCACCGATCTGGATCCTATTGGGCACAAAATGTTTCAATTGAAATAGGCTAATATCGTAAGTGATAAAACTTAAAAAAATGTTATTTTTTGGTTTAAAAAAATAACTTGAAAAGAGCAAAATTGAACAAAATCATAAAATTTATAATAAGGGTCCTCATGATGTCGCTTAAAATTGCCATTTGTGAAAAAGCGCAAACTTACGAGTCTTGTTTCATGAAGCCCCTTTTTTACTTTTGTGTAATTTTAAACAATTAATGTCAGTTTGTAAGAAACGTCAATACAAAAATAAATTAAAAATTAAAATTCAAAAATATAAAAATTTGTGTTTAAATTTGTGATTAATATGTAGTGAAATTTGCTTTTAAAAATGCTCAAAGAAAGCCAAAAGACCAATTTACTGAAATTATTGCTAGAATTTATTGTTTGTGATTTATAGACACTTGGATTTTTCATTGAAAACGACGTTAAAATCATTAAAAGATCTGTTTGTATAAATGCACAATTGAACAGCGCAAGTTTACGAGACAAAATTGTTGGGCAAATTTACCAAGTTTGTGTAAATTAATTCTCATACAATTTTTGACAGTTCATTTACGAGGGCGTAAAAATGCACAGTTTGCACAGATTACGAGACTTATAAACGATATCATGAGGACCCTTAATGAGTTTTGTCCACTATAACTCTGCCATTTTATGACTCATCTTCACAAACGACCCATGGTTATTTAGTCTGAATTTACACGTTTCATCTTTTGATGCTCAACTTCTTTTCAATTCCCTTTTAAAGATGCCAATATATTCACACGCAGCAATCGGTTTCAACTTTTTTCGGTACAAAACAACAACAATTTTATTAATAGCGAATCAAAGAGAAAAAGAAAAGAAAAAAATTACATGCAGCCATCGTTGTGCATATACCAACGAATAAAAACACAAAGCGTACTGACCGAGTACAGGCATCTCCGTACTAACCCCCTTTCTTCTTTCTTCTCTCACCTAAAAACATCAAAAGATGAAACGTGTAAAAGCAGACTTAAGAAATTTTATAACCTCTCAATAAAAAGAAAGAAATACATAGTCCGTTTAAAATTTTTGAAGATAATTGCATTTCAGTCACATCATCTTTTCTAAAAACACAAATAACGGTAATTTTGAAATATCTCAAAAACTGTTCTACTTTTGACAATTCTGACTTCATATTCGGATTCAGAGGAAAGTTTTACATAAAGATTAGCTGACAGATTTATTTGGTTACGACTTTGTTGAAAATTTGTCACGTAGTGTAATCACCAGGCAAAGAATGCGTAGACATGTGAATATGTCGGTGTTATTTTTTAATTTGGCTTTTTCTGGATTAAATATTAATTTTAAAGAAAACTAATACAGAGCAACATTGTTCATAAGATATAGCCCTTGAATATTTGTGAATAAGGTTTTTCTCTAAAATAAATATTACTGAAGTTATCAACAATTTAAGCGACACATAGTGAGAAAAATAGCATTTTTAGCAAACTATGTGGGCTCAAGGCACGCCCAATAACTATGCAAACGATCTAAAATTTTTTAAATATTATTTTTTTCTAATTTGGAATCAATCTAAGGGGTTTGCCAAGTGAAAATAAGAAAAAAAAAATTGTCCATATAACTTGCGGCAACACTAATGCATAGCCTTGCCTTACCTACTGTCAAAAATTAACAAAAAGTCTCTCAAATGTATTTAAAAAAACAAAAACAAAATAAAAAATTCCGTACGGAATGAGCTATTAGATTCGCACCTTGCTTAAGCAAATGACAGTTTCATTAAACTTAGCAAAAAGTTTTCTTAAGTTCAATATGGTTTGCCTCATATAATTAACATGTATTCGCACGTTTGCTTGAGCCAACTTAAGCACATTATGGCTGGGCCATTAGTGCTAGTCGAAATTGAAACTCGCAAAAAAAAATTCTAAAGCTCCCTGTTACGAACATATCGCAAAATAAGACTCAAAATTGTTATTTTTTCACTTTTTGGAATAAATCAATACGTAATATTTACATATACATATCTACCCGCTGTAAAAATATCGTGACACTTTGTTTACTTTTTGGAAATGAAACGGTTGGTTTTCTAATTCTTTTTCATATGCCTTTAATATTAAATTAAAAAAAGTTTTGCTTGTATTAAAATTTTTTTTATTTTAAAACTTTTAACTGCCTGGCCCACGATGTCGACAAGAACATATTTTTCGTATATTTGCATTGAAAACAAAACAAAATTTTAGCTTTTTATTATTGTTATTGTTGTTTGATTGATCGAGGAATTTTTCCGTCATTATTTGATCGAATAATTAAAATAGCCAATTTCGAATAAGGAATTACATACTCGTACAATTTATGTCAATTAATCGATTAAAATTAATTTCTAAAGGGGCCCATAGACACATACTGCTGACAGCTGCTGCCGATGAACCCTTCGTATACGTGTGTGATTGATATTTTACTACACACCTATCAATCATAATTTAAAAATAAATTTCATTTTGTGAAATTCAAGAAAACCCATATTTTCTTCACAGATTTTTTAAATTTGTTTTAATTTAAATTGAAAAGAAAAATATATCAAAAAATTAATTATTTTATTTTATTGTTCATTTGAACAACTGTCAGCAGTATGAGTTCATTTCAAAATCAAAACTATTTTGATTTTTCATACTGCATTGCCCCAGGCGAATTCATGTAAACGGTGGTGTCGATACTACAACAAATAACAACACCAAAAACACAACAATGTTTTTTTTTGTTGCTTTCGTTGGCCGATGTGTCAAAAACACAAGTAACTTTTGACATTCCTCTCTAATTAAGAAAAAAAAGTAGCACAGCAGTGCCAAGGCGAATTCAAACAGGTAAACTCATCTCGTCAGCTGTTCATCAGCTGTTTCCACGTCGAATTAAAAAAAATGGTGAAACGTGAAAACATAATTTTGTTTTGAGAAGAAGTTGATTGAAAAGTACTAAAAATATTATTTTTATAATAAAAAAATTTCAAAACTGCGAATGATTGAAGTGATTTTAATAATTTCTTTTATAAAAAAGTGATAATTTTAATTTGCAATAAAAAAATTTTGACAGCTAACAATTAAATTGCAAAACCAAAATACATGGGGCTTTTTGTAGTTGTAGAGTTGCACTTACCTGTTATGAATTCGCCTTGAGCTGTGCTTTCAACGCCACCTGAAAAATTAATTCGTCTTGGCATTGCCTCTATGACGCATATATAAATAAAAATTTAAAATTTACAAACACATGCTGATTGCATGAGCAGTATGTGTCTATGGGACCCTTTAGAAAAGTCTACTTTTTTAATGTAAAAATATTTTGTTTAGATTTCTAACCTTAAAACTAAATTACATGTTGTTACCTTTTAATTTATTTTCATTATTTATACTTTTAAACCTATTTTTGTCCATTTTAAGATTTGAGCGTGTCTGGCAAATTTTTTAAATCACTATTAACAGGGTTTAAAAAACTGCAGTCGAAACCAAAAATTGTCGAAGAAAATACGAAAATTTGAGTTGGTTTGATAGCGACTGTTTACATTTAATGAATCAGAAGTAAAAGCAAATGTTTTTTGGCCAATGACAAATGAAGATGTGTAAGGAATGGCACTTTTTCTACTTTGACTGCAGTTTTTTAAACGCTGATTATAAACGTAAATGGGTAATCCATGTTCTGTCAGATTATGGGTTACCTGTTATTACCGGAATGTCAATTGTTTTATTACCATAATCTTATTACATATCTTCTAATCGGCTGGATGACATTTGAGATATCATTAGATCCGTCTTAAAAACCCAAGTGTTATTGTTTGAAAACGAAGTGTCTGATTTTTGTCGTGAAATAGTAATACAAAAAATATGTGTATATAAGTTATCAGCCAAGTTATGGAAACCGAATACACATGAGTAAAATTAAAATCAAACTTATTTAAAAAACGCTCCTGTTTTAAAGTTTATAAAACAATCCCTTATATATGGTACATATGTTGAATTCTTAGCATTACCGTAACTTCTCTTAAAATCAACGATGATTTTTAAAAAATTCAACTAAATAACAGGCTGGTACCTCTCTTTTTTCCCATTGGATAAAATTATTTGAATTCTTCGAGTTATTCGAACAATTTTAAACCTTTATTCGATTAATCGAGCAATTTTAAAATTCAAAAATCAATTAATTCCTTACTCGAACAAAAAATTTAAAAAATTTGTGATCAACGAGACAATATAATTTTGTTATTAAATAATCTTTTCTTTTTTCTCTTGCAAGTAATTGCCTGCAAGCCTTCATTTCCTCCATATTTAGCTGCTTTAAATCCCACTGATCAGGTTTTTGATTTTGAAGAATTGGAGTACCATTATCTAGTAGCTAATCGTACTGAAGATTGCAAGGGTAAGTGCTCAAATTCATATTATTATGTTGGTTATTTTTGAAAATCTTATAGATGATGAGGAAAATGAAAGTGGTAATGAAGAAGAGGGTATTGGAAATGAAGGTGGTGGAGGCAGTAATGGCATTAGTGGAGCAAGTGCTGAAGAATCTGAGAAAAAATCTGACAAAGCAGAAAAAGATTCAAAATTGGATAATGATATCAAGCCAAATTCAAGCACAAATAAAGCGATTCTGGAAAATCCAAATATTGACAATCCATATTTAAGAGCTGCTACATTACCTAAACGTGCAAAACCTGATCCAATTTTATTTGTAGCTGCAGCAACTGCTAGCAGTAATACTAACAACGCTTAGCAACTGAAATTTATAAATACTTAACTTTAAAGTATGTACAGTAGGGTGGGTCACTGATGTATGAGAAAAAATAAAAGTTCTCGAATCATATTCTAATAGCAATATTTTTTTGTATTACGTAAAAACAAATAAAAATTGCAAAAAAAAAAAAAGTTCAAAAAAGTGTCATCTTGAGCCCGCGCATGAGCTCCTAAGAATTAAGAATATTTGAAAAAAGTCCATTTTTTAAATTTTAATATTTTATTTACTATCAATTATTATTAATTAAAACTAAAAATATTTTGAATTAAACTTAAAAAAAATAAAAATTTGGTTCTTATACAACATAAAACAATAAAATCCTTTTTGGTCACAAAATCTTGCTTACTGTCAAATCCGGGCATCTCTCGTCTTGATTCAAGTTTCGTCTATATTAAACCATCGCTTGCGCGGGCTCTTACACTAAAAATAAATTAATAATATTTTACAGGGATTAAATGCAGACATAAATACAACATATTTACGCTATTAGAAGTCGATAAGAGAAAAAATATTTTTTTGACCCAGCCTAATGTACAGTAATTAAAATTAAAAGAATACTTGTATTAAAAACAAATTCATGATTGCACATTTTAAATAACAGGCAACAATAGAACGCTTCCAAACATAAATATCATTCACATAAAACGTTAATTACCACGAAGTAAAAAGCAAAAACAACCGGTAAGAAAATTTTTTTCCGAAAGATTAATAAGAATGCTGTTCTAAGCTGCTTGGGACACATTTTGCTTATACCAAGATGTAATAAGTTACATGGAGGAGAAATAACACCTGTTTACCCAAAATGTCAAACTTTGAACCCCTCTCACTCAGAAACTTGTTGACCGATTTTGATGAAAATTTGTGTCTAAACCAGTGTTCGAAAATAAACACTAAATATCGCTCCTAAGTGTTCGGTTCGGTAGATTTGTGGAATACACAAACGCTTATAGTGTTTCGCATAGAAAAATTATATTGAAAACAAAAACAAAATTCGAAAATTTGTTTTTGTTCTGGTGTTCTGGAAATCGAAAACGCAAAACGCAAGAATTTAAAAGTTGTTTTTATTAATACAACTTAATCTAATTTTTATAATTTTTATTATAAAATTCTATTTAATAGAGAAACATTTGTATAATATTTGTCGTAAAATTCTTTTATTACAGAAATCTTATTAAAAAACGACGTTTTAAATTTTCGTACTATTTGTCATGGTGAAATTACTACAAGGTGGCAGCGCTAGGTGTTGTTGTACAACAATACAACAAAAAAAGGCAAATTTGTTTGTGAAATAAACTCCGTGCTGTAAAAAAATTATGTGCAACAACGTTGCCATTGTTTGTCTTTTGCGACAAAATTTGGTCGGAAATTTTTCGCTTAGTCGGATGGTAGGCTAAACCTTAGGGCAATGTGACACGTTTAATAAATACATACATATAAAACAAAAACGAAAACAAAATTAAGATTAAAGCTATTTTACGATATTAAAGGTGTTACTTTTGATGATAATAGTATAGTATACGTACAAACATTGTCAAATTCATAGCTCATTTGCAAAATAAGAATGAACATAGGAATAGAAAACTAAACATTACAAAGTAATAATTCTGAAACAATTTCGTTATTTAACAAATTGTGCATTAAGAAGATATTATAATAAATAACATTTTTGACAGTTTTATACCCTTAATCAGTCGTGGTGTATAAAGGGATACTACGTTTATCATTCTATGTGAATCTTTTTTTTTCCATAAAATATATATGTATATTCTGGGTCTTTAGTTATTCTAAGTCGATTTAGCCGATAGGGTTTCTAATTGTTTCTAGTTCTTAAAGATGTTTTTATTAGGAAAAGAGTTATGCTCCCAAATCTAAACTACCTCCCTTAAAACTAACATAAATTTGTAGCGCAATGCACTGATTTTCAATAAATTTCAACAAACTCCTTTTTATGTCTCCAATCCAAATATGGTGAAGGTCGGTCCATAATTTACTTACGGCCCCATGTTAACTCAAAATTTACAAATTTCAGTAGAAGCAAAACAATTTTTAATCTTATTTTAAAGGTATATGAAAAACACATTTTAAACTAACAGCTATAACTGGTGGTTAATTATAACTGAACTTGCTAAATTAGCAGTTAAATATATCAAAAATAAAAAACTGGTCGGGTCCAAAGGATTTTGGTTATCAAGTTTGGTCGAATAGAAAATGTTCAGTGGCAACGCTGATCTGCTCCTAAGGTTACAAAAAATTGGCGCACAAGTGCATATCAAAAATAAACGCATTTCTCAAACGTACGCACGAAGTGGTCACATACACAATTATTTTTGTTTTTATTTATTATTTAAAAATAAATCTATTAGCACAACTAAAGATGCACATATAGAAACCAAAAACGATTAATTTTTTGCAAATATTTCAATATTTATGCACAATTTTCATTCAAAACCCGCAAAAAAATGATTGTTTTTTAACGCACAGCAATTTTTTTTCAAGAATGTAAACATAAACAAAAAAAAATTACATCTTTGGGTTTTCACCACAGTTAAGCAAAAAATTACAAAAAGTCCCTTTTGAAACGGCAACTCTCTATTACGAACAATACAAATCCCTTTCGAAACTCCAATTCTGTATTACGAAAACAAGCGTCAGTTATGTAAAAAGCGTTAGGAAATTGTTCGAAAGTTATTTTGTTAGCGACAAAGTGCAAATGACAAAGTTTAAATTATAAAAGTTTAAAACAAACAAATTAAACCTGATAATATTAGATTTGATATAAAATAAATATTTTTAATGTTATTATTGAAAATGTTTTAATCTATTCTTTTTAAAATTCAATTTTGGCCTCGTAAATATTGAATTTTGACCTATGTGCTCGTGCGTTTTGGTTGAACCACCCGTTCTCTATACCGTCCTTAAGCGTTGAAGCGTCTTTCGTTCGACGAGGCAAAAAAAGCAAAAATTTCAACTTTTAACATCAGATGGCAACTGTAAACACAAGACTTAAAATATGAATATGTATGTACGTATGTATGAAAATAGGAATACATCCTGGTACTATGGCCAGTCAATTAATCTAATAATAAAATTTAAAAAAAAATTCCAATGTTTTATTATTTTTCATTTCTGCGGATTTTTTATTGAAATTAATTTTAACTATTTTGGTAGTTAAAAAAAAGGTATTTTAAAATATAAAATTTTTGTTTTTATATTAGTCTGTTTTTTCAATACTACGGGACCGTTTAATCACACGTGTCTGCCTTTCATAATTTGTAGCAGCTCACTGGCTGTTAGTTGCCTTAATTCCCCATTCACTTCTAACAAAGCATACGTTTCTGGCTGAGACTTGGAACAATTTGTAGCTGTCGGGGACAAAGCCATAGCTAAAATAAACGCAAAAGTTAAAACAGATAAAATTTTCATTTTATTAATAATAGTTTTTTTTTATAAATTCTCTGTCGATCCCAAAGTGTTATTTATTGCACCGTTAAATAAAACTATAAACCATTTCATATGGGTTTGGTATTTATAGAAAGCTTTTGCAATGATTATTTTAAAACTGAACACAATCACTGGTTTACAGAAATAGAGCTAAACAAATATTTTGTGCTTCGAACAAAAAAAAAATATTTTATTATTTTTTTTATAAAAATTCTAACTAGAAGTCTATATAAGATAAATAAACACAAGGTCGAGTGCTTTCTTCGGCTGTGCCGAATCTTTAAAACACTCTACCGTCCGGAGTAGGGTCTTTATATCGGACCTGTGGTAAACTATGAACCGATTTACGAAATTTGACAGTGTGATTTCTATTCATATAAAATTCTTACAGACCAAAATTTATTGCATTACGGTTTAAGCCGTTCTAAATATTGTTTCGAGAGTGTCTTTTATATGGGGCCTAGAAAAAGTTATGGACTGATCTTTAATAAATTTTGTGGTATAATTTTTTGCGATATAAAACAAATTAGTTTAAAATATCTTATCAATATGTGCATTCCGAAACTATTTATGGTAGTTTTTGTAACAAAATTATCAATTTTTTGGGTGGTTGCTCCACATTTTGATTCATGTCTCTTATACTGCTGAACCGATTTCGCTGGATTACAATCCCAAATTGCTTAGGAGAACTAAAAATAATTTGATTCAATTTCGTTCTTTTTTTTTGAGTCGCTCGGAAGTGAGCGTGATCTCTACAGCTGGACAGACGGACATGGCTTAATCGACTGGGAATTACTCAAGGACCCAGAATATATGTATGTACATACATATATGTACACTATATATAGTTTTATTATGCAGATGAATATGAAAGAAGTTTCACATGAAATGACAACCTTAATATACCCTCTTTACAACTAGTTGTGGTGGAGGGTATAAAAATAACTTAAAAAAACAAAATCTTATTTATTTCGATATAAAATAAAAAACAGTCATACTGAAAAAAATATTTGTCTATAAAAATAAATATTTATCCAGAAAAATAAATATTTTTTCAGGTGTCTTTTGTTTGTTTAAGTTAGAGTTGATTGTCAAGCCTATTATTTGGCCTTGATAGTTATCATAAACTATTGTCGTTACCTAAGCTTAATCCACAAAAACTCGAACAATATATAATTTCTTATGTTTAGGAAGCCGACACTTTTGCCGTCAGTACCTTTTGTTGATAATAAATGTAATTCTGTCGGTAGTATTAACCAAGCTAGGTCTATTGTACCCACTCCCCTTTAGTTGGCCAAAAGACCCTCTGCTTCCCAGGTCCATCAGATAAAGGTGGTACTTGACCGTGAGGTGACCAGTCAGGAAAGCCGCCAACCGTCGCAGATCCCGTCTGCTGAGACCCTTCGTTTTAGCTATATTCCCGGGAGAGATCATTTCCCGCGCCTGACGCATTACTGGAAGCGATACCCAGTATCTTCTATACTCCCTTAGGGCGCAGTCTATGGCAGACCGGATTGTGGCCCAAATCAGCCCACAAAAAGGACCGGCCCCACCATCCGGGCTTTTAAACTGGCCCTGGGCAGCTCATCAGCCCCAATATTACCCGGGACCCTTGAGTGCCCCGGCACCCAGCAGTGTGTCACCCTATTAACTGCGGCCAGCTTTCGTAGCCTTCCCGGCATTCCGCCACCAACTTCGAGGACATCTTCCAGGAAGAGAGTGCTTTAACGGCCGCTTGGCTGTCAGTAAAATTACAATATTGCCGCCAACGATTCCCTTGGCCAGAATGATATCACAACACGAATCAATGGCGTAAATCCTGCCTGAAATACACTAGGTAATTCGCCCAAAGCCATTGAGATTTACGAATTTGGTCCAAATACCCTAGGGTTGCCATTCGTACTGATTTTACCAGTACACGTACTGGTTTTTATTCAATGTACTGGTTTATGCATAACACCCAAATCAAAATTTTGCCTCCAAATAATTTTACTTGTTTAAAATTGGTTTACTTCCCTTATTACTTTTGATTTGTTATGAATCACCCAGTTAAAATTCAGTATTTACTCTTAACTTACCATATGCTTTGTATTTAAATAAATAGAAGTTTCATTAGTGCTTTTCAAAAGAAAATGCTGCTTTTGCGAAAAAGAGAAAAGTATAAAAACACTCGCAGGATTGTTTGATTCGCCTGTCTTCGTTTTGAACAACTGCCAACGTTAACACTTCTTGGCTGTATTCTGTGATTCAAATAAAACGAAAAAGAACGTAAAATATTTGTTTTGTTTTCCAACGTCCTGTGTGTAAAACAATTATAAAACGGCACATGCAAACAGGTAGACATGAAAGAGCTTTCTTGCAAGTAGAGCATACGTATTATCACCCTGCAAATATTAGTACTAGTCCAAACCCTCGTGTTAAATGTA
This sequence comes from Pollenia labialis, assembly GCA_949318255.1. Taxonomy (NCBI): domain Eukaryota; kingdom Metazoa; phylum Arthropoda; class Insecta; order Diptera; family Polleniidae; genus Pollenia; species Pollenia labialis. The sequence continues at coordinate 22,529,117 of OX439142.1, read as the reverse complement.
GCCCACAAGGGACTAGTCCAAAAGTAACCCAAAATATGGTATATTTAACATTACGATGTCCTAGGGCAGGGCCATATAACCCAGCCTTGGATTACATAGGAGTAGTCTTAAAAATAATGCATTGTATACACAAGAGAATTAGTTTTAACTTCGTTTAGAAGCGAAAACATGTCGTTAAAAAACGAGACATATCAAAACAAACGTGTCGTTTTTTGTAGTAGATTAAATAACACATCAAGGCGAATTGAATAGAAGGTGAGGTCAACTCTACAACAACACTGCTTCTGTGGTCGGGTTGTCAAAAATATTGCTAGTAAAAAAATAGGTTTGTTTACATAAAAAACTATCTTGTATACAAACTTTGACAAGTCGACCACAGATAAAAAACACCATATGTTGACTTGACCCCACCTTCTAGTCAATTCGCCTTGGAACACATGTTGTGTATTACTTTAATCTATTAGACAGTCGTATACGACAACGACAACCACAATAAGGCCGATCGTCTTACTACAAACAATTTTTGACAATGACATGGTCCATGCTTGCATTACATCGGTCAATTTAAAAAATAGATCAGGCGATCCAATATTATTTGCAGGGCAACGAAAAATCGTAGGAACAGCCGATTGGCTGAAAGTACAAAAATTGTGTGAATGTTAGTGAAAAAGTGTAAGTGTATGTGTATGTCTGGGTTCACACTATGAAAGTTTTCTTTTTAGAAAGTCTGAGTTTATGGGTGAGAGAGGAGAAAAGAAAAGCATGTTCTCTTCCCCTCTCACCAATAAACTCAGACTTTCTGAAAGAAAACTTTCATAGTGTGATCCCAGACTATTGTAACTTTCAAGAAATTACTTTCATGTGTAAATGCTAGGTAAGCGAAATATATCAGGGAGTCATCAAAAAACAGTATCTTCATTTCATTCATGGCCACAGCTACGATTTAACTGATTTTAGTTGCAAACCATTCAAAGAAGTCTTTCCTGATTCCAAAGTTGCTTCCAATTTTAGTTGCGGAAGAACAAAGTGTTCTAAAGTTGCAACCAAATTATTGGCAAACTATTTAGGGTATTCACAAGGTCTCCTATCCAGCCACATTTTCATAAGTCATAATTTAAAAATTGCTCCAAACTATTGGTCTTGACGTTAAAAAAATTTCTTCAAATAATAAAATTTTTTCTCCTAACTATTTTATTTTAATGCTTTTTTTCGTTTGTAATTCAAAAACAAAAAATTTCAAAGGGTTTTTATTTTATAGCCTATGACAATATTGCTAGATTGGAGACCTCGTGAATACCCTCATTATATTGACAATAATTTGTATGATCAATGACATTACCTCTGGGTATATCAGTTATGTTTCTTAAAATAAAACACTAAGGAGTTTCAAAATTTTTCATTCAAAAATGTTCTTTATTTAATTTAAAGTTATTTTAACTTTAATAAATTTTTATTTATATTTTTATAAATATATTATTTCTTTAAATAAATACAAATTTAATTTTAAAAGGTCCTTTTAGGATCCTTTCTATTTATTGTTCCACAATTTATGTTTTTTTTAATAAATGTTTTTATAATTTTAAATGTCCTTTTAAAGGATGATTTTAACAAAAACTTTCTGTTTGAACACTTCTCTGCGACTGACTCTAAAATTAATTATTTTGTCATATTTTAAACAATACCGTACATAATACATACTTATTAAATTACTTATTAATACGATCGTTTTCATATTTAACTTAACATACGTATTTACATACATACATATATCTATATATATATATATATATATATACATATATCGGGAATGCAATATCGCCTAACAACGTATTTAAGAACAAAAAGCTTTACAACAAACACTAGACATGCGTAATTGTCACTAGCTTGAATTACATACACAACTTGTGTAAGTAAGAAAGAAGCAAGATTGTGCATGTCTGGTCAAATTGGGATTTCAGAAATACAAAAAAAATAGCGAGTTTCAGAAATTAAGATTTTAAGACGGGTAGCAACAAAATAAACACGTACAATTAGTGTAACATTATTTTACATACGCATTCAGCGTATGTAAGTAAGTGAACAGAACATGTTTGATCATACTGTTGTCATGGAATAAATTTTAATTAGGGGTTTTCATATAATTTTAAGTATATGTATGTATACATACATACATATGCATACATATAACTCCCCCGTCGTTTGATAAAAGCTCCTGCGATTTATTATTTTCTTTTTTTTTTTTAATTACCGATTTATTTATGGGACATATGTATGTTGATAGAAAGTTTATAGATGTTTGTATGAAAATATGTACAGTACTTTTCGCTTATAGTCCACTACTATAGTTGCACAACTTTTGTGGACTATAACCGATTTTTTTTATAAGCCATTTAATGGCTTATAAGTGTATAATCCACATTTTGGACATTATAAAAATTATTTTCTTCAATAAAACTGCTCTTTTTTAAACAAAACAAAAGTTTATTTAAAACATAACCAAATTTTGATTTAATTTAAATAAATAGTTAAAACAAAAAATAATACAATAAAAACAAAAATGGTCAGATGAAGACACCATGTTATGAAATATAAATTGCGAAATTTGGTATTTATAATAGTTAACAGAAATGTAAATAAAAACATGTTACAAGTTGATTAAAAAAATATTAAAAACAGAGTGGACTATAAGCGAACATTTTTGCATAAAGAATTATATTCGTATGCTTAGAAAATGTGGATTTTAAACGAAAATGGACTACATGCGAAATGGACCTTAGGACAAATAATTTGTATGAAATTCGAAAAAATCTGCATGTGAATATGACAGTTTTGGCTTATATCCGTTTTTGGCCTTTAAGCGGAATGGACTATAAGCGAAAAGTACTGTATGACTATAATAAAATAAATGTTTCTTTATTGTTTTGACTGCTTTTTTTTAAATTATTTAATTATTTTTGCCTATCCATGTATGATTTTGTTTATGTAACATTTTTGTTATATTTTAATTATTTCTAATGAACTGTATTTAATATACTTATTTTATGTGTTTTAATAATTGTTTTTTATTCCATAGTTTTTATGTGGCTTTATTTCATTTGTTTACTTTATATATTTTACATATGTATTACGTATTTAATATTTACTACAATGTATATATTTTTTTTTTTGAAAATTAATTCCCAGCATAAATTTTAAAACTATTTTTGTTAAATTTTAATTCTTAATCTGTAAATTAAATAAATTTTACTTTTTGATTTTCAAAAAAAAAATTATATTTGTCCCTCCTATTGACAAAGGGTTTGTATTGTTCGTGTTATATATTCAAGAAAGATTGACAGAAGTTATTCATTTATTTGTGAGCGCTTTTTTCTCTTGATATGTGATTTGTAATAGTTATGTATGTCTAGTTTGAGTTACAAGATGATCATCATCAAATCTATCTACTGTTACTTTTCTAAACCTGGCATGATTTTTTCCACCCCTTTCATGTTTCAAGAACACCGGTCCTGTTTGTAGTTCACAATTTTCGCGGTTCTCGTTTAATTTAGATATAGATTTTTCCTTTGCTTTAACCATTATTTCCCTAATTTTCGGATAATCTTCTAACCTAACTTTGCCGTTATGAAAGTCAACTGGTTTGCAACCAGTTGTTGAATGAATTGAATTATTATAAAACATTATAACTTTGTAAATTTTCTCTTCCACGGTATCCGTGTCCCTTTCTGGATCATGTCTAAGAAGACGAATATGTTCATTCATGGTGTTATGAAGGCGTTCTACGTCCGCATTTTAGGTATGATTATTATTAGATATAAAGTGAATGTCTATATTTCTTTCTCTCAAAAATTCCATTAAGGGAAGTGCCTTAAATCCTAACTCATTGTCGGTAACAATTTTTTCAATATTTCCAACAATACCCAAGTATTGCGTGAGTGCCTTTTTAAATTCAACCCATGACCTATTTGCGATTTTTATTGCCTGTGCAAACTTGGAAAACTTATCAATTACAGTTAGAAACAGCGTTTTTTGTAAACTATAAAAAACATCGATGTGTACAACCTGTCCTGGTCTATCAGGGGTTTGAGTAAGTTTAAACATTTGTTTGATAGGTTTCCTATCATATTTTTCAATATTGCAGATGTGGCAATTGTTAATAAATTGTTGAATTCTATATTTTAACTTTGGGTGATATATTTTGGTTTTAAGTTGTGAGAGATTTTCATTTATACCACGATGATTATTTCTAAAGTGCTCATTTTTAATCTTATTACTAAGATCAAATAAATAAATAAATAAAGTGTTCTGAAACAATTGGTAAAGACTTTCATCATTTATGAAAACTGCAGTTACCTTGGTTGGGTGAAAATAATTTTTCAATATATCTAACATGTCGTGTTCATTAAACCTAGTTGCCATAATAATTTTTCTATGATTTTTAAAAATTTCCAAGTTAACTATTTTTAAAGAGCCTGTTTTTTTTCAATAATAATCTGATTACGATATAAATTTAACGGGGTATCGGTTAATCGAACAGTATTAGGATTCTCAATTAAATTTATTTGAGGTTCAATCCGAGATAATGCATCCGCGTTTCCGTTTTTAATTCCGCTTTTATAAAAAATATCATAGTCATATTCTTCTAGTTGTAATCGCCATCGAATTAATTTCGAATTTGGTTGTTTCATAGAAAATAGCCACTGTAGTGGCTGATGATCAGTCTTGATAATAACTTTTCTACCAAACAGATATGGGCGAAAATACTTTACAGCCCAAACTACCGCTAGCAATTGCTTTTCTACTATACTATAATTTATCTCATGTTCATTGAGAGTTCTGCTGGCATAGCATATGGGATGATTTTCCTGCGAAAGGACCGAGTGCAAAACTGCTTGCGTCTGTATTTAAAACGAACTGCTTGTTGAAGTTTGGGTAAGCTAATATCGGATCATGGGTAAGAAGAGTTTTTAGTGTTCTAAAGCTTTCGATGTATTCTGGGTCATTAATATTAATCTTTATGTCTTTTTTTAAATATTTTGTCATTGGTTTCGCAATTGCCGAATAGTCTCTAATAAATTTGCGGTAATAGCCGCTTAGGCCTAAAAACGTTTTTATTTGCTTTTGTCGTAAAAATTCACGTCGTAAAAATTCGCATTTATCCACCAGAATTTTTAGGTTGGCGTTTAAAAGTCTATCGAAGACAAGACGTAAAGAATTGATATGTTCCTGAAGAGAAGTTGAATAAATTATGATATCATCCAAGTAAACTAAACACACTTTATTCACTAGATCACCTAAAATATTATTTATTAGCCTTTGAAATGTGGCGGGTGCGGTTTTCAATCCGAAAGGCATTCTCAAAAACTCATAATGCCCACCCTCTACTGAAAAAGCGATCTTATGGGTGTCCCTTGAATCGATTTCAACTTGGTGAAAACCCTTTGCTAAATCTAAGGTGGTAAAATACATACACCTGCCTAGCTTTTCCAAGATTTCCTCTATGTTTGGGATAGGAAAACGGTCATCTATAGTTTTTTCATTGAGTTTTCTGTAGTCCACTACAATTCGCCATTTTCTCAGTCCACTGGCATCATCTTTCTTAGGAACAATCCAAATCGGAGCAGAATAAGGGGAATTTGAAGGCTTAATTATTTTGTTGTCTAACATTTCCTGTATTTGTTTTTTTACCTCATCTTTATGTACGTATGGGTATCTATAAGTTTTGGCAAAAACAGGAATATCGTCCGTAGTAAATATGCGGTGTTTTATAGCATTTGTGAACGTTAGGTTAGAATTCGTTTGATAAAATATTTGACTATAATTTTCCAATATCTTTACTAAATTCAATTTTTCCTCTGCGTTCAGATGATCTGTTCTTATCTGTTTCAAATAATGTAGTTTATGATTACTTTCCCGATATAAGCTCTCATCAACTAAATAATAATTTTCGGGAGAAACGGGCCATGAACCATTTTTCGGTAGGTGTATTACTTTAGGGCACCTAGCAGTAGTTTCTACTTCTACTTAAAATTTTGTGCGTTGTAAACGCCTTCATCAACAATAGTTTCGCCTAAACTATTTCTATGTTCCCTAATATGAACTAATCCACATTCAGTAGGTGTAATACATTTAATTTTTCGATTTTCATTTATGTTTAATAAAGGAATTCGCTTGTTATTGATAATTAATTGGTTTTTCCCATAATCTATTATCGATTTGTACTTTTGTAAAATGTCGTTTCCAATGATTCCGTCATAGTCATTGTGAAACCTGCATTCGATCAATAATATACTGTCATTGCCATCCCCCAGTTCCGTAAACATTGGAACTTGGTAGATAGTACTAGTTGTTATACTGTTATGCAAAGTTTTTAAGGTCAAGCTATGGGAATTAATTCGCCATTTTGGATTGCATATGCCTGGGTAAACTATTGAATTAGTGGCCCCAGTATCCACAATAAATTTAAGACGATCTTTAATTCTTATATATGGTAATTCTCCGGCGAGGCTCGTAAAGGAAAATTTTGCAATATGTTATTTTGACTGGGTAAACTAATATTAGAGTTCGTTGCATTATTATGATTATTAACGCATGAATCCCTCTCGGGTATATGGTAATTTTCAGGTGTGCCCTGAAAAGGAAAAGGTTGATGTCCTCTACTACAGCTAGGATTGTGCGCGCTAGCTAAATTTTCGAACCGTTGACTATTTTATGTAATGAGGGTGGCCCCATTAAATTTTTAGAATTCTGCATTATATTAATATCCATTGGTTGTGGATAATTTTGTTGATTCTGAGAATTTGGAAAATTGCCCCTAAAACGTTGTCCGCTATTATAGCTGGCAAAGTTATTTCGGTTTTTGTTGACATTATTACTTTGGCCGTTGTCGTATTGGTATTTTCCGTTATTAGTTGCCCTAGTTGGACTAGGAAAAAATCTATTGTTTTCCCGATAGTAAAAATCTTGGCTTGTATCGCCGTTTCTATTTGGTTGAAAATTTTTGCCACCATTTCCATAAGCATTTGAAGTTTTTCTCAAAATTTCATTCTTTTTTTCGCTACAATAGCTAGCATATCCCGACGTAAAAAGGATATCCATTGCATCCTCAATCATATCAGGATTTCTACAAGCCAATATTGTTCTCATGGTCTCTGGTATTTTTTCCCTAAAGATTTTAAGAGCTGTCCTCATATTATTTCTAGCTATTTGCTCACTGTTCAAATTGACTCCTAGATCCGTGCATGTCTTATTATTCAAACTACGAAGTTTTTCCTTAATTTCGTTGTAAAAATCAATGGCATTTGTTTTAAAAACTACCGATCTGAACCTATCGTATAACTCTTCTGTACTAAATTTTTCACCAAAATTATTAGTTAAAATGGTTCTTATTTCCGGCCAAGATTGCGCATGGAAATTAATTTCTATTGTCTCCCTTGCTCTGCCTTTAAGCTTACTTTTAATAAGATCAAAAAATAGAAGTTGTGAAATTTCATCATATCGATTAAGAAGTGGATTTATTTTATCAACAAGCGAAATAAATGAATATAATTCTTTTTTATTTCCAGAAAATTCTGGCAATCTTTCAAGGAATTTAAGGGGATCTAATGTTAATCTATTTAGGGAATTACTTTCCAAAGCCATTCTGTGAATTTATGTTTTTCTTTGAAATATGTATAGACCAATGAAGTAGATTATGACAATATAAAGTTTTACAATATAGCCATTAAATTTTCAAAATGTAGGAAAAATATTAACAAGCAGGGTTTTTATTTCCAATCTTTGGTGGTTATAAAAAAAATTTTGTTTTATTTGTTAGTATAAAAATTACGTAACGTAATATATATATTAAATTATATGTACGTATACCTTAAATTACTGAATTAATAATGTATATGTAGTTTTTCGGGATGTCTTTCCAAAACGGCTTCCTTAGAAATGTATCAATAGCGTAAAAAGGGGGAAAAAATTCCTTTTTTTCTCTTTTACTGCGTTAATGATGTACAGTTGAAGTTTTCAAAATTTCTTTTTGAAACGGCTTCTCAGATATGCATTAAAAGATTCCTTTTCTTTTTAATTGAACGTTGTTTCCAAGTTTTTAAAGTCTTTTTAAATTTTGCTTTAAATTTGTTGTGTTTTTTTTTAACAATTACGTTACTTTTGGTGCACCTTTGCAGAAGTTGATAATAAATTGTATTTAAAAAAAAAATTGTTTCTTGTTTTTGGAAAATATAAAATCATTCGTATTTTATTTCTTATTTTGCTTTATATTGTTCAGTTTTTAATGCCCGCCAAGACATTGAAATGTCAAGTATCACTTTTCACTTTTAACCTTTAGAAAGGATACCCGGGCATCCTACCGACTGCGCCAGTTATGTTTCTTAAAATAAAACATTAAGGAGTTTCAAAATTTTTCATTCAAAAATGTTCTTTATTTAATTTAATGTTATTTTAACTTTAATAAATTTTTATTTATATTTTTATAAATATATTATTTCTTTAAATAAATAAAAATTTAATTTTAAAAGGTCCTTTTAGGATCCTTTCTATTTATTGTTCCACAATTTATGTTTTTTTTAATAAATGTTTTTATAATTTTAAATGTCCTTTTAAAGGATGATTTTAACAAAAACTTTCTGTTTGAACACTTCCCTGCGACTGACTCTAAAATTAATTATTTTGTCATATTTTAAACAATACCGTACATAATACATACTTATTAAATTACTTATTAATACGATCGTTTTCATATTTAACTTAACATACGTATTTACATACATACATACATATATATATATATCGGGAATGCAATATCGCTTAACAACGTATTTAAGAACAAAAAGCTTTACAACAAACACTAGACATGCGCAATTGTCACTAGCTTGAATTACATACACAACGTGTGTAAGTAAGAAAGAAGCAAGATTGTGCATGTCTGGTCAAATTGGGATTTCAGAAATACAAAAAAAATAGCGAGTTTCAGAAATTAAGATTTTAAGACGGGTAGCATCAAAATAAACACGTACAATTAGTGTTACATTATTTTACATACGCATTCAGCGTATGTAAGTAAGTGAACAGAACATGTTTGATCATACTGTTGTCATGGAATAAATTTTAATTAGGGGTTTTCATATAATTTTAAGTATATGTATGTATACATACATATGCATACATATAACTTATCCACAGAAAATTACCCCATAAAGCTCAAAAATGAAATTATTATTTTTAATTTTTTCCGCTAATATAATACAAAATATATGTATCCGTCATTTTCTAAAAGCTTAACTTTAATTTTCATTATACATACTAACAAAAATATGCTGCTTTGAGTTACCCATAATAAATGAAATCAAACCCAAAAAACTGTTAACTTTTTAAAATGTAACGACCGTTACTTTTTTAAAAAAAAAATTTTTTGGTTACTAATTTCTTTGGTTTGAAAATAAATCAGGGATGCTCACTTCATAGCACAATAGTGCAGAGAGAACTCACATATATTCTTATGCTCTTTCATTTCACACTCAGATTCACACTCAAAAATCATGGTCGTTCAACGCCATGCTAATGGTCTTTCATTTAGTCAACAACGCACGAGCGATGAGTGCACATGTGTAGCCGCTTGTTTTTCTTTGTTGTTGTATGAATAAAACGAATAATTCTTCGAAGCGAAGCAAAAGCTCCTGAAAAAAATGAGATCGTAGAGTTCTGGAAAAAGTTGGATATGGATTTTCCGGAACTGAAAAAAAAAATCGTTGAAGTTCTTGTCATACTTTCCTTCAACGTATACTTGCGAACAAATATTTTCAGATATGAAGTACATTTGCTCTAAGCAAAGGAATAGAATGCATCCTGCACAATTAAAGAATATTTTGTTAATAAGAAATTGTCACAAAAGTATCAACTTAGAATCGTTTATATAAGATTCATAATTTCGTTCTTTATTTTCGTGAAAATTTTAAAAAGGTTTTGATTTAAATTAATGAATTATATTATTAAGTTGTTTTCTTGTTTTGTTTTAGGCAAATAATGTTTATGCGCAATACAACATAAATGCCTTTTATCATCTTTAACCTTTAAAGAGTTTATAATGATAATATAAAGTATAATAACATAAAACATAATATAATATAATGCAATATAATATAATATAACATAAAATAAAATAATATAGTATAATATAATATAATATAATATAATATAATATAATATAATATAATATAATATAATATAATATAATATAATATAATATAATATAATATAATATAATATAATATAATATAATATAATATAATATAATATAATATAATATAATATAATATAATATAATATAATATAATATAATATAATATAATATAATATAATATAATATAATATAATATAATATAATATAATATAATATAATATAATATAATATAATATAATATAATATAATATAATATAATATAATATAATATAATATAATATAATATAATATAATATAATATAATATAATATAATATAATATAATATAATATAATATAATATAATATAATATAATATAATATAATATAATATAATATAATATAATATAATATAATATAATATAATATAATATAATATAATATAATATAATATAATATAATATAATATAATATAATATAATATAATATAATATAATATAATATAATATAATATAATATAATATAATATAATATATAATAATATATTATATGTATAACATATTATATGTATAATAATATAATATATAATATGTATATCTCTTACGAACATTTTTATTTGGCTGTAAGTGCATAAATTCTCTCAATTTGCTTTTTCTCCCTTACTCACTAATACACAACCAAAAATTTTTTGCGCATCCCTGAAATAAATCCATTCCTTAAAGAAAACATTTCAAAGATATAATAATTGCGAACCAGCTCTTGACGAGTACGGACGTGTATCAGTGCATAAGAAAAATAAAAAAAATTCGAAGTGAAAAAAAAAATATTTGTAATAGGTGAAAAAAAAAAATATTTGTTATACATCCATAATTGAAAAAAAGAACAATAACTAGTGTGCCCGAAGAGATTTGTGAATGAGCCTCACAAATACTCGCAATAAGGAGAGTAGGCCTAGCACAAATAGCAGAAATGCGTATATTGTGGTAAGCTCCCCGAGCGTGAGCAATGAAAACATTCGATACCCAGAATTAAATAAAAATTATTTAAGTGCAAAAATTGCCAGCGCAACTGGTTTTCCATACAGCAATTTAAGTGCAAGTGTGCCCAACCTGAGCAAGTGTGTTGATCCGACCGTAAATGTGGTTCAAAGTGTGAAGTCGTCTGAACACAGGAATAATAACGAAAAACCTGGAACATCTCGATCTGCATTAATAAATACAGGAGCTGTGCCAAAAAGTACTAAAGTGCAAACAGGCATGGACAGATATATTACAATAACTAAGAGAAAGGCTAGCCCTAGGTCCAACAGGAGCGCATGGCCAAACAATACAAAAGCTCTAACGTAGTCTCTTTGCCAACAAATGGTAACAGATTCTCTGTACTATCCATACCTGACGATGAAGAAGCAGAATCAGCTAATGGAACAGCCACTATAGAAGTTAAACCGCCACCCATCTATCTGCGGGAGCAAACATCAAATAGCATAGTCAACATGTTGACTCAACTTGTAGGTAAGAATAATTTCTACGTCGTTTCTATACGACGCGGGCAAATTCAAGAGACCAAAATTCAAGCCAGTACAGAAACGAACACCTGGACGCAGAAAAGAAAAGTTACTATACATATCAATTAAAAAGTGCTAAGGGATTGATTATTGTCATAAAAGGCATAGATAGTTCTGTTCCTACAGAGGAAATAAAAACTGCCGTAGAGCTAGAGGGGTATGAGGTAAAATCTGTTCATAACATTTTGAACAGAAATAAAGTTCCTCAACCAATGCACCGCATTGAAATATCGTTTGATTCATCGGTTCTCAAAACCAAAAATTCAGTTCATCCCATATACAACTTGCGCTACCTACTCAACAGAAGAATAACTGTTGAGGAGCCATTAAAACGAAAGGGCCCCTCCCAATGCACAAACTGTCAGGAATATGGGCATACAAAATCATATTGTAAATTGCCTCACGTATGTGTGGTTTGTGGCGACGCTCATAAAACCGCCGAATGTAATCGTTCTAAAGCTGACCCGAATGTTAAGAAATGCAGCAACTGTGGCGAAAATCACACGGCAAACTATAGGGGTTGTAAAGTCTTTTTGCATTTAAAAAAACCTGCTTTTGTTCAAAAATATACTCACTCCCAATATGGTCCGTCAAATGAGCCCAGCCAAGCCGCTGGCTCTATTGCTAGTACTACACAAGCAAATAAACAAAATCAATCATATGCCCAAATCTTAAAAGGAAACCCTAATGCGAAAAATCCCTCGAGTACTTCCAACACAAAGCAACCTCCATACGCTAATGTTCATAGGGAAGGTCTACAAATGCCTTCTGGAAATATGCCTACCTCAATAGAAAATTTAATTCAAACTATGAATAACTTCATGGCCACTATGCAGAACATGTTTCAGGAAATGATGAGAAACCAGAACATGCTCCTGCAAGCTCTACTCAACAAAAAATGAACCAGTTAAAATATGTTTCTGGAATGCAAACGGGTTATCCCAACATAAACACGAAGTTACAAACTTTCTTCATAGGCATGAAATCGACGTACTTCTTGTCTCTGAAACACACTTTACTCATAAAAACTGCTTTAGGGTAAATGGATACCTTACGTATGACACAAAACATCCCAGCGGACGAGCTTGTGGTGGCACAGCCATAATTGTGCACAAACACATCAGACACTTACCATTGCCAGAGTTCGAAGAAGATTGTATCCAGGCCACATCTATAAATCTTACTGATTTCAAACTAACGTTAACATCCGTTTATTGTCCCCCGAGGCACAAAATTGTATACGATAAATTTCTCAACTTCTTCTCTACATTGGGTCAGAAATTCATTGCTGCTGGTGACTAAAACGCTAAACATACATATTGGGGCTCCAGACTTATTAGTCCTAGAGGTAATCAGCTATACAATACCGTAACTGCAAATAATTTTGATGTGGTATCGAGTGGTGAGCCTACCTATTGGCCAACCGACTTCAATAAGCTACCAGACCTTATTGACTTTGCTGTAATCAAAAACATCAAGCGCGATCAGGTACTAGTTAGTTCCTCCTATGATCTTTCGTCTGATCATTCACCTTCAATCCTCATTTTAAAAGGTAACTCCGACGCCGCAGCTGCAAACTTTATTTCCTATCCAAACAGAAACACAAATTGGTTAAAGTATAAAATGTATGTGAGCTCTCACCTATCACAGTGCATTCCCCTAAAAAATTCATCTGACATCCAAATAGCTGTCGACCGATTTACAGAAGTCTTGGATACTGCAGCAAGAAATGCAACCCCAATCAAGCGGACAATTAAACGTGCTCCTTACAATACATCAGCGGATATTGAGACCCTTATCAGAGAAAAAAGGAAGTTAAGAAGACAATGGCAAAACAGTCGTTCCCCAACCACTAAGGCCCAACTTCAATTATGCCTGACAACTCTTCGCAACAAATTGAGACAGAACCACGAGTCTGCAATAGAAGGCTATCTAAACAGCCTAGATGCCAAAAAAAACTCTAATTATAGCTTATGGAAGGCTGTACGGCATATGAAATGCCCTATAACCCAAGAATCTCCATTAAGACTGGAAAACCGCACTTGGGCCAAAAACACAGATGAAAAATTAAACGCTTTCGCGGGTCACCTTGAGAAAGTTTTCACGCCACATGATACACATACTTGTTCCAGTCGTCCAATCATTCCTAATAAGGTAAACCATCCATTAAAATTTAACATAACTCAAGTAAAATCTGCAATAGAAAAAGTGAATATAAGAAAATCTCGCGGACCTGACCGCATCACAGGGTCAATGATAAGAAACTTACCATCGACTTGCTGCTCATTTTTAACGCTATATTAAGAGTCGGATACTTCCCATCCTCATGGAAGAGGTCTATAATTGTTATGATTCCCAAGCCAGGAAAGGATGCTAGCCAGGTTGCGTCGTACAGACCGATAAGCTTATTATCAATTCTATCGAAGCTTTTCGAAAAAATATTCATTTTAAGTATAACTCCTCATCTAAATGAATACGACATCATCCCGGATCACCAGTTCGGATTCAGAGCGAAACATGGTACAATAGAACAAGTGCATAGAATTGTCACCCTTATTAGATCGGCGTTTGAGAAAAAGCAATACTGCTCAGCCCTGTTTATAGACATTTCCCAAGCATTTGACAAAGTTTGGCATGATGGGCTACTCATCAAAATAACACGAATGCTTCCTCAAAACACTCACAAGCTTCTGGAGAGCTATCTAACAGGCAGAACATTCATAGTAAGGTCGCAAGATAAATACTCCCCCCTCAAGAAAATTACTGCTGGTGTCCCCCAAGGCAGCATATTAGGACCGCTTCTATATATAATATACACAGCGGATATGCCAACAAACCTGAGCACGCATACCTCTACATTTGCAGACGACACAGCATTTATTAGTGTTAACCATGACCCAAAAGTCGCATCGCAAAATCTGCAGTCCCACATCAATGAACTAGAGGCATGGCTAGAAAAATGGAGAATAAAGGTTAACCCGGCTAAATGTGCTCACTTAACTTTCACGCTCAGAAGACAAACGTGCCCAGCAGTAAAAATAAATAACATCACTGTTCCGGTAGAAAACCATGTTAAGTACTTGGGAATTCATATACCGTGACTGTCAGCTTATTTGATGCAAGCAAATCTAAAAAATTTAAGTCGTTAAAATTCAAAAACTAAATAAGATTTTGAAAAAAATCAAAATGTTTTAGAAAAATTAAACTTTTTATTTCAAATTAATGTTGAATTTTATTCATATTTCACGTTTTTCTATAAAAAAGATAACAAAAACAAAAAAAATAACAGTTTTCAAATATGATAGCTTATTTGATGCAAGATATTAAAAACCTAAAAAATAACGTAATATTTAAGACAATGTATTTCTAATATTTTGTGTGGTAGCCCTTTTGGTCCATAACAGCTTTCAACCGATTTTGCATGGATGCAACAAGTTTTTGTGTAGTTTCTGGCGTTATTTTATTCCACTCCTGCTGCAATGCACTTTTTAGAGCTTCTTTGCTTGAGATGTGGTGGTTTCTGATTTTATTTTCCAATAATGCCCATAAATTTTCAATGACGTTTAGGTCTGGAGACTGAGCAGGTGGTTCCATCAAATGAGGGCAGTTCCATATGAGCCAAGACTGCACAACTCCAGACTTATGTTTCGGGTCGTTATCCTGGTAAAAACTAAGGTGACCATACGTACTCTTTTTTAGAGGACAATCATCTATTTTAACTGGCTGTCATCTATAAAATTTGTGTCCTCTTTTATCATCTTTTTTTCATAATCTGTCATCTTTGTCCTCTTTATTTTTAAATGCATAATCAATATTTGCTTTTATTTTTATAAACTAAAATAAATTTTATTTCACGGCGATCGCCGGTTTTTTCCTGTCAAATCGTATGAATAATGTCGTGCCGTGCTTATTCTTTTCATACTTCTACTGAACTCTTATTCACTTGCAGTATACAATTTTGAATAAGTTAGTGCAATGCATTTTAATTTTCGTTATTTTTTTTAGTAATTTTACTTATTTATAAGTAAACGTAAATGTGTATATATCGCTGGCTGAATATGCAAGCAAACCTACTAAGTCCATTTCAACAAATTTTACAGGAAAACTTTTTTTCCCAATTTGCTGCTTGAAAGGAAAACCAGAAATATAGTTGATTTGACACACTTCAAGACTCAAATTAAAGGAAAACTACATGCTGGTCGACGAGGAATATCTTTCTCTACCACACGGCATCAAAATCTCCATTTACTTAAAAATTGGATTTAACAGGTTTGCATTTTAAGCGATATGTTATTTTTTTTTTAATTTACTTAACATATGTGAATGTGGGAATGTAAATTTGTCAGTAAAATATGTAAAAAAAATCTTAAATTTTTAACTTTTTTTCTTTTTGTCCTCTATTTTTATTTTCAAAATCTGGTCGCCTTATAAAAACGGAATTCGGTCCTTAGACCGAGTTTTTCAGCACTTTGAAGTAAGTTATCTTTAAGAATGTTAAGATACATTATTTTATCCATGTTTCCCTCTATAAATACTAAATTTCCAACGCCCGTTGCTGCCATACATGCCCACACCATAACGCTACCACCGCCATGTTTAACAGTCGCACGCAAATTCTTCAATTGAAGTTCTGTATTAGGCTTCCGCCAAACGTAAGCCTTTCCATCCGAGCCGAATATATTAAATTTGGACTCATCTGAAAAAATTACTGTATTCCAGAATTCTAAGCCCTTTAATATATGTTTATTTGCAAAGGCTTTTTTAAAGGTACTCGACCGTGAAAGTCATGTGACCGGAGCGTACGGCGAATCGTTGCTGCACTACATTTTTTGCCAATACCATTATGTACTTCATCAGCCAATTTTTGTGCCGATAACCTGGGGTTTTCATTAATTTTTCTGATAATCCATCGTTCGTCACTTGGGGTCAGAATTTTATTTGGCGCAATTCTGCCCTTGTCCTTCACCCTGTTCTCCCTCAAAAAGCGCTCTATTATGTGTTGCACTGTAGATGATGGTAAATTAACAATTTCTGCTATTTTACGCTGGGTTTTTCCAATTTTAAAATGATGAATAACCAATTCCCGTTGTTCAACTGTTGTGCGTCGACCCATATTTAAAAAAATTTTATTATCACACATGAACTTGCAAGATCGCACTAAAATTATGAAAAACGTAATAGCTAAGACAAGCATTAAAAGAACTAAAAAAAATTGCATTCTATTTTAAAACATAACGGTATCAGTATCACTGAAAGGTCATTGCATCAAATAAGCTGATCGATTTGAAAATGCTGTTTATTTTGTTTTTGTTAATTTTTTATAGAAGGAAGGAAGATAACAAAAGAAATTGAAACATTTTTTTGAAGTAAGAACGTGGCTCTTTCGAATCCATTTTTATTTTTGGTTACATTTGGTTTTATTCATAAGCAATATGGTTTTTATGATTTTAGTTTTGCTTGCATCAAATAAGCTGACAGCCACTGTAGATAGACGCTTGACCTGGTCTCGTCATATTGAAACGAAAATAACGGCTATGAAACTTAAAGCAGCTCAACTACATTGGCTTCTCGGTGGAAACTCAAACTTGTCTTTAGACAACAAAATTCTTTTATACAAGTCCATCATAAAACCAATATGGACATATGGCATTCAATTATGGGGTACTGCATGCGCATCTAACATCCAAAAGCTTCAAAGAAGACAGTCTAGAATATTACGAAAAATTGTCTGCGCCCCATGGTATATACATAATGATATTATCCACAGAGATCTCAACGTCCCCACTATCCAGGAGGAAATTAAAAAATATTCAATAAGCTACATCGATAAACTAATGGCCCACCCTAACTACCTCGCTCGGGGTCTGCTTCAGTTCGAAGGTCACCAGAGGCTAAAAAGAACCGATACTTTGAGCCTAACTAGAAGACAGTTTTAAAATTTGAATACAGCAGTTAGTGGTTACACTGGTAACAACTAATAAAAAACAAGTAGAATTAAGATTTGAATACATATTGTAAATTTCGATAAGAAAGATTCAATAATAAAAATAAAAATTTAAAAAAAAAAAAAAAAAAAAAAAAAAAGATATAATAAGGTATTTTACTTGACATATTCTGCGCAAAATTTTACAATACATGATGTTTGTTGCCGACATTTGAAAACAGCACATTTATAAAGTAACGACTGTTGCTTTTTTTAATGGTCAAAAAAGTATTGAAATAACATTTTTTATGAATTCTTTCGGTTGCTGCCGTTGCTTTAACTTCCGTAAGTCCAAAATTCCAATCTTCGTGGTGGCATATTATTGTAGGTTGGAATTTTATTAAGTAATCTCCAAAAATCGGTAACGACCGTTACTTTGGAAGCACCCTTCTATCTAATTTTAATATTGTGACGTGATGTTTTTGTTGTATGTATTTTGTTAAGTTCTTGGTTTAAAAAATAAAAAAATGAATTAATTTTAATGTATAATTTTCTTTTTGTTGTAATAATCGTTTAAAACTTGTGACGACAAGTTTTGTGGGCCAAAACTCGGTCACACCCTGTTAGGCACCTTAGTTTTTTTATTCAAATTTACCTGGCCTCACACTGTAATCGCTGTACATAACGGACAGGAATGTGAGTTATAAAATAACCACCAACAACACTACACCCAATCGCGACAAACAAGTAAACAAGCTACACTAACAACACACATGACAAAGCAAGTAACAATAACAAAGCATGCATTTTTCAACACGTAAACAACAAGCAACAAAAAGTAAAGAGACATAACAATAACAACTACAGGTACTGATTATTGTTAGTGTAAAACATTATTCAGAATTTAGTATAAAAAGGGCAACATAAACGTTGAACAGGGGACTTGTTATCCAGCCGAGCTCGAGAACACATTAGGTAAGAACCAAGATCAAGCAAAGTAATATTCTAGTAACACAGACAATTTCACCGAGTGGTTTTCTAACACAGAGTGAAATTCTAGTAATATAACACAGTAGACAATTTCACCGAGTGGTTTTCTAACACAGAGTGAAATTAAAGTAAAACAACCCAGTAGACAATTCCACCGCGTGGTTTTCTAACACAGAGTGGAATTCTAGTAATACAACCCAGTAGATAGTTTCACCGCGTGGTTTTCTAACACAGAGTGAAATTCTAGTAAAACAACCCAGTAGACAATTTCACCGCGTGGTTCTCTAACACAGAGTGAAATTCTAGTAATACAACCCAGTAGACAATTTCACCGCGTGGTTTTCTAACACAGAGTGAAATTTTAGCAAACACAACCCAGTATACAATTTCACCGCGTGGTTTTCTAACACAGAGTGAAATTTTAGCAAACACAACCCAGTATACAATTTCACCGCGTGGTTTTCTAACACAGAGTGAAATTTTAGCAAACACAACCCAGTATACAATTTCACCGCGTGGTTTTCTAACACAGAGTGAAATTTTAGCAAACACAACCCAGTATACAATTTCACCGCGTGGTTTTCTAAGTGGAATTCTAGCAAACACAACCCAGTATACAATTTCACCGCGTGGTTTTCTAACACAGAGTGGAATTCTAGCAAACACAACCCAGTATACAATTTCACCGCGTGGTTTTCTAACACAAAGTGGAATTCTAGTAAACACAACCCAGTAGACAATTTCACCGAGTGGTTTTCTAACACAGAGTGGAATTCTAGTAATACAACCCAGTAGACAATTTCACCGCGTGGTTTTCTAACACAGAGTGAAATTTTAGCAAACACAACCCAGCATACAATTTCACCGCGTGGTTTTCTAACACAGAGTGAAATTTTAGCAAACACAACCCAGCATACAATTTCACCGCGTGGTTTTCTAACACAGAGTGAAATTCTAGTAAAACAACCCAGTAGACAATTTCACCGCGTGGTTTTCTAACACAGAGTGAAATTTTAGCAAACACAACCCAGTATACAATTTCACCGCGTGGTTTTCTAAGTGGAATTCTAGCAAACACAACCCAGTATACAATTTCACCGCGTGGTTTTCTAACACAGAGTGGAATTCTAGCAAACACAACCCAGTATACAATTTCACCGCGTGGTTTTCTAACACAAAGTGGAATTCTAGTAAACACAACCCAGTAGACAATTTCACCGAGTGGTTTTCTAACACAGAGTGGAATTCTAGTAATACAACCCAGTAGACAATTTCACCGCGTGGTTTTCTAACACAGAGTGAAATTTTAGCAAACACAACCCAGCATACAATTTCACCGCGTGGTTTTCTAACACAGAGTGAAATTTTAGCAAACACAACCCAGCATACAATTTCACCGCGTGGTTTTCTAACACAGAGTGAAATTCTAGTAAAACAACCCAGTAGACAATTTCACCGCGTGGTTTTCTAACACAGAGTGAAATTTTAGCAAACACAACCCAGTAGACAATTTCACCGCGTGGTTTTCTAACACAGAGTGGAATTCTAGTAAACACAACCCAGTAGACAATTTCACCGCGTGGTTTTCTAACACAGAGTGGAATTCTAGTAATACAACCCAGTAGACAATTTCACCGCGTGGTTTTCTAACACAGAATGGAATTCTAGCAAACACAACCCAGTATACAATTTCACCGAGTGGTTTTCTAACACAGAGTGGAATTCTAGTAATACAACCCAGTAGACAATTTCACCGCGTGGTTCTCTAACACAGAGTGAAATTCTAGTAAACACAACCCAGTAGACAATTTCACCGCGTGGTTTTCTAACACAGAGTGAAAATTCTAGTAATACAACCCAGTGAGATACTAGTAAACAACAAATACCCGGTAGGCAATTTTCCCCGCGTGTCTTTCTAACACCAAACAAAATAACCAGTAGAGCATTTCACGAAAGTGAGATCCTTGTACAACCCGAAGTATCCCCTAGTGTTAACCCCAGAAGTGTTCTCCCCAAACTCTCCGTAACAAGCGACACACCGCAGTTTTCTACACTGGAACTTATACCAGCTTAATCAGCCAAGACGAGGAAGGACCTAACACGGGAGGGAGTGCTGGAGCAAGACAAGCAGGAACACCACGCGATCATTTATAATTTATTGTATTATGAACTTTTAAACTATCATAAGAAAAGTAAATAAAACTTATTGGATTTATTATTAAAACGAAAAATCAACACATGTCATATTTTCTTGTAACGAACCTAGACAGAGGCTGAGTATACCCCAAATTAAAGTCGTTACAAACTTATGAATTCAATAAAATTTTGGGTCAAAATTTGTGAACTGTTTTTTTTCCGAATGTACTGGTATTTTCCTTACGATGTACTGATTTTTCCAATTTCGAAAATGGCAGCGCTAAAGTAAAAGTAAGCACAATATTGTCCTCGATTGGTACAAGAGCCATTTGGTTGTGCAGTCACACGATTGGGGTATTAAAAACTGTAAAAATTGGTGCATTGCGGCAATCGTGTGATCCCAGCTTAAAGAGAATTCAATTAAAAGCAATTGGATTTGCTGTTTTAAATTTTATCTGTAATGCTTTTTGGGATGTCTTGTCATATCCTACTAACAAAAGCGTACTCATACATTCAAACGTATGATCATGGAAACCGTAAATATGCAGTTTCATGGTTTTTCTTGTGCGACAAATAAAGGCGGAAACAATATGTTTGTCCGTTTTAGAGCTTTTTATGAATATTGGTATCGGTTTGTGGATAAATTGCATATTTAAGCTATTGCTGCTTTTTTTGCACTCATATTTCACGTTTTTAAGCATATTTTAATTCAGCAAATAAAATAAATTTCTTTAAATTCTGGTTAACAGATGAATTTTCTGTT
Organism: Pollenia labialis; assembly: GCA_949318255.1. NCBI lineage: Eukaryota > Metazoa > Arthropoda > Insecta > Diptera > Polleniidae > Pollenia > Pollenia labialis. The sequence goes on along the minus strand of OX439142.1, from coordinate 22,507,581 downwards.
GCTTTAATTTCGCCATCTACATTTAATTTTCACTCCACAATTTTAAGCCAAGGCAAGTTTTCGCTAAGAAGATAAATGTTATCCAAACTGTTCTGATACATAGAAATATAGACGATCGAATCACAATCACTTTTTAAAGTGATATTTTCGTGTCCGTCCGTCCATCTGACTGGTTGTCTGTCCATGTAAACCTTGTGGGGAAAGAAAAGTTTTTAGATAATTTGGTAAATACATTTAATTGTCAAAATAACGAAACCTGTGTTAATTGTAAGAATCGCTCTATAATATCACATAGTCCCCATGCAAACTTCTTTCTTTATTTCCATAAACCATTTCGTTATGTTCGTATTAAAATTAAATTTTGCCCAAAATATCTTACTGCAAATTAAATATGGTTGAGTCGGTAAATATTCAAGCTTTCGGAATAAAATATTCAAGCTATTTCATCTTTTGAAATGTTAATATAATTTAAAATTTAGCGTCCTTTCCTTTAATCCCTTTAAGACAAAATATCTCATATATTTGGTGTATCTATAGATAATATTCAACACAAATAACTCTTATATGAAAATTACCTTATAACATAACTTTATTCTGGTGAGCCCTGAAGAAAGTTTATTTTAATGCAAATATTAATTTGTGGAATATTTTTTGGCTATATTTTTTTAAATGTTAAGTGTATATTTTCAAATTATTAACATGTAAACTTGGTTGCATTTCTTACTGTGTTGTTGCCAAATAGTACTGAGGCAATTAAACGAATGAAATTAAGGTGTAATTTTGTCTTGGGAGTTCAATTTTTGAGGCAATTGCCCGAATTGGGTAATTAAGCGTAAGGCAATTAAACGTGGATTTTTGTTTGAAAAAAGGAAGAAAAAAACGGGGATTTAAAACTCAAGGTAAATAAGCGTGAAAGGCATTTAAGCGTGGAGTAATTAACCGGGTTATACTGTATTTAGCATTACATATTTAATTTAAGAATGTTCCAGTAATCTTTTTATTAAAAACTACCACACTTTTTTGTCAAATGCACATTAGGGGCGGAATAGTGCACGACTTTTTGATTTCGATGCGCTAGAACCCCCAAATGGCTTCTCATCGGGGTCAAATCATTAGGGTGGTCCGTCCCCATACAAAAATTTCGAAATTGGCGGAATGCGAACAACATATGTTCGCATAACTCAAAAACGCTTTAGATTATTGAAAAAACTAAAAAAACCGAAATTCCGCAATAACAATAAAAATTCGATCAGTTTGAGCCATTAAATTCATGTTAAGCTGATTGTTTCCCTCAATTACGATGTTGAAAAATTTTTGGAATCGAAAAGAAAAATAAAAATGAATTACATCAATTCATCAATTAATATACATATCAACTTAGATAACGATTGCTAAACAAATAACATAACTTAATAAATACCAACAGTTTAAAAACAAATAAATGCAAATTAAGCGAACATTTTAAAAGAAATTATTGATTTCACTGCAGAAGAAATTAGAACTTTGGAACATTAGTGGCAGAAACTAAATTCATATGAATTGTTAAATAAGAACTCAACAGTTGATTTCTGGATAAATGTATGTGGAAATAAAAATGCATTAAATGAAAATCCGTTCAGTAAATTAGCTTCTTTTTGCCATCTAGTAATGCGGAAGTTAAAATGGGTTTTTAGTGGCACAAATCTCTTGAAAACGAAAATTCGAAATAGAATGACGTTAAAGACTATCAGCCGTATTCATAATGAAAATTTGACATGAAGTTAGCAATACTAACCATGGTGAAATAAACAGGTGGCAGCACTACGCCACCTGACGATTTTTTGCTCTTGCATTGTTTGTCTAGGTTTATGTCAAAGTTTTGTTTATGTTTACAAAAAGTCCAAGTTTTGTGCTGTGATTATTGTATTTTATTAAAGTTTTTGATAATATTAAATTAAAATAAATAAGATATTGACCATAAATAAAAATTGGCTAAAAATTTAATTATTTTATTATTTTTGTTCAAAGTATGTTTAGACGTAAACGGTGATGTAATTTCCATTTTTGTTGCAATGTTGTATTTATTGCCGTAACGATGCCACTTGCTTATTCCACCATGATACTAACCAAACTCTGGCTAACGATTTGCTAAACTCTTGTTAACGAGCTGCAAAACGTTTGCCAACTTGTAAAAAACAGCCGTTTAATGTCAAACAATTTTGTTGGTTTTTTTAGTAACTGTCTTTTACTTAATTTATTTTAATTTTAAAAACTTTTTAAAATTTTTATATGTGATGGAAAAAACAAAAAAAGGGTAAAATTGCAAATTCAGCGATGATGAATGCAAAACGTGTTGCATTTTTGAGTAAAACAATGTGGCATTATACAAATTTAGAGTTGAAGTTGGCAGAAGAAGAAAAGTTCGTCATGAATTAACCCTGTGCCAACAAGCTGTTAAACTTAATCGGCATTCTAGTTAGCAGCTCGTTGTACGTAGTGTAAAAACATTCCTTAAAGAAAACATTTCAAAGATATAATAAGGTATCTTTTTTAAATGGGTATTAATATTTGGAATAAAAACTTGAGTTTATGTACTTCTGATCTGTGACATAAGAAATTTTTAGGAACAAAAACTTAAAAAAAAATATTGCCGCAGATCAGTGATGATTATATTAACAGGAGTAAATATTCAAAAATCACCTTAAAAACTTAAAAAATTTACTTAAGCACTATTTCCTTATTGCCACAGAATTATGTACTTATTTACATATTAAAATAATGTTAATCGTACCTTCCTTATAAAAACTAAATTAAAAAAAACGGTCTTAAATGTGGCTATTTTTTACCTGTAAAAAATTAATGGTGTTATTTTGAAAAGGACTTTATTCTACCTCCTTGAAAAATTTTTGCAAACAATATGAATAAAATTTCAACGCATTTTCAAAAAATTTTATATGAATAAATTTTCAACACAAGGATTACGTAATAACCTTTTAAATTTCTAGACTTAAGTTGAATATTTGCACGTCAAGGGTGAAAAAACCTGACAACTCTGACGACAATTAACCGTCTCTATATCTATAAAAAAATTATAGTAGTTATAAACTATAGATGAAGGCTTAGGATGGAGTGCCAATAAGTATAACAACAAAGACGTGGTATTTAGGCAAACTGTAAGTTTTACATATGATTGTAAATTTAATTTGTTTGGAAGGGATAGGCGATCAAAAGTCCACAAAAAAAAAAGAAATAGCAAACTCCATCCTAAGAATTCTTATTTTCTCACTTATTAGATGAATTTTATGGTGTTTGAACTGTTTCTGCATCAGCACGTTTATTCAAGGAATTAGCGGTATCACCCAACACAGCAACAATTGAACGATGAAAAATTAATTTGACATCAAAAAAGTAATAATAACGGGAACATAAAAGGAAGAAATGGTAATTAATTCGATAAACTTCAATATGTATTTAAACTTTTTTCCTCATTATTTTTTTGTTTTTTTTTTTTTAAATTACCATTATATATTCAAAAAGGTAAAAATTTTTTTCTGAATTTTATATTATCAACGAAGGGAAACAAAACTGCATACCACAAATTTTCGGAAAAACTTTAGTTTTCCAAAAACTCGAAATTTTAAGTGTGTATTTAAACTTTAGTCTCTGACTGTAGGTCAAAATTCAATATTTACGTGGCCAAAATTATTTTTTCACTTATGTATGTCATATCTGCGGGGAATTATATGACTCATACGCACATAAACATTTATTTAACTTAAATAATTAACTGAGAGGAAAAAATAAATAAATAAATTCTGTACATCTGTTTCAATGTTTCAATTAAATTAAAATATACGTATAAACATGAACTAATTTTATACATCAAATATATAAGGAATGCTACACTGAAAATACATTATTCCGTAATTGATTCTTCTTGCTGCTCGTCACCTGAGTCTTGTTGGTTGTTGTTCGAATCTGTAGGTATTAGCATCTTTATAGTCTTCGGGCGGGCTGTGTCTTTGGCATTACAGTTGTATTTTTGCGAATCTTTTTTATGTTTACTTGAAATTGTCTCCAATACTACTTATAATCTATCAATCAGCTCATAGTTTATCCCGGTTATATCTGCCGCCAATTGGTATTTCCGAAATTCCGAATATCTTTCTTCTTCGTTAAGTGTCAAATAGCACTTCTTCCAAGAAAATTGATATCCGTGTAACGGTGTTGTCAATAAGGCCTCTTTGGTGGATAACATTTTTGTATTGCTTGTAACAATAAGTAATATGGAGGATAAAACCCCTTATTTGGGGTTTGGATGATCTCGTACTGACGTCTTGTTAGATCAGCCTCAACGAACATATCTAAAGCTTGTAGTGGTCGACTGCTCTTCTATATTCGTGCCTCGACTAGGAAAATTTGTTATTTCTTTCAGGACTTACGACGTATCTCTTTTTCCCTGTACTCTTAAGGTTGCTTGTGCAGCGTGAACGATAATATCATTTCCAACAGTTGACCGGTTTTTCGACGCTTTTTTCGTTCGTGAAGATTTCAAAGGCCACCCCGGTCGATTTAACGATTTAAATTGAAGGTTGAAAAGTTCCGTTCAGCCAAGACTCATTATTTTTTAAAAAATCCTCTTTCTTGCTGTGGCATTTTTCCAATTTGTTCTTTACACCACTTTTAACAAAGAATATCTTTGTTTGAAATTTTTAACGTCCTCGTCTGTATTGATATAGTATAAACATGTATAAACTTCAACAAAATTACTTCAATAACGAAAAGCAACAAATGCCTAACTAAAAAGAAATTTTTTTTTATAAAATCCTTATGTTTAAAAAAGTCCCAATCTTGTCAGCTGCACTCTTCTACAGCCAATTTTTATGCCTTCTTTTGGTTCAAGAATTGTTTTTTAATATAAAAAAAAAGAATGATGATCGTATCTCATCGAAAAATACAACAAATTGACCTTTAAAGTTAAAAAATACGTCAAAAAGCGTCTAAAAGAACACCATGTGCTTGAAACTCCCAAATAATTTGAATTATGCATTCTGGCTAGGGATGCCAAATGGGACCAGGTTTTTTTTTATTAAAAAAAACGGGATTTCTATGTAAAGGACATATACATATTTATAGTAAAATGCTTATGTATAAGTATTAAAACAAATAAATTCATGAAGAATATTAAACTCATTACAAAATAAAACAGTTTAATATATTCTTTTAAAGTAATATGGAAAAATTATGTATTAAAACTTATATTTTATATTTTAAAAAATAATCGATACCTTATTTTATTGAAAACATATGCTGCCGACGAAAACAATGTTCGCAATAAACACTTCTGGGTGGTATATGACAATATTTAATTTATTGTTTATCAAATATATACATACGCAAGTATAAATCTAATAAAATAAACTTAAGCAAATGTGTCAAAAGACCTTTGGTAAAGTTTTTAACACCTTTTTGCACAACTTGCATTGTGTGTGTGCAGTTCTATTATCATTCACTTAGAAAAAAGACCACATCGATCTTTATCTTCTGATTTGATTTTCTGTGGTACAAAATGCATTGCATGTAACATTTATTCACTTTGTAACCAGTTAACAAATAGATTCATTGCCAGTACGATTTAATATTAAATTATTTTTTATTTAAATATAGTTGTATTTTATAAAAAATACCTCATATTTACTAAATCTAAAATCTCGGGATTTTTACATAAAAAAATCCCGGGATTCGAGACTTAAATTTTTAAAATATACCCGGGATTTCGGTATTCGGGATTTGGCGTTTTCTTTTCAGAGTAAAATTCTGCCTTTTACATTTTTTTAATTTCTTTTCTGAAAAACATGTGTTATTTTTAAAGTGTAAAGCGTTATTTTCTGATGATGTTTCCTTTAAAATTAAAAAAAAATGCAACATGTTCAACACACATTTTAATTTAAGGGGCATGAGTGCAGCACTAGATCAAGGCGAATTCAATACAAGGTGGTGGCAAGTTTCGTGCCGTAAACACTAACAATGCAATACAAAAAACATCTGTTGGCTTTGTATTGTTGTAGTCCTGCCACCACCTGTAATTGAATTTACCTTGCGCTAATTGTACTTTATTGTATAATGCCGAAATTTTTGTTCTTTTGTAAACGTAAAATATGAAACACTTCTTAAAAATTAGGGGAGCATTTGAAAATGTTGGAAATTAACATGTAACACTAGAAAAGAAAACGGTATTAGTAAACAATAATAAAAATAAAGGATCATATTTGGGTTATCGAAATCCATCACTCTCACAACAAGAGATGGCACAGGAAAAAAAATATAAACGTTGTAACTTTGGTTTGGTTTATTACTTTAAGCAACAAAAACGAGAGCACGATTTGACAGTAAAGTTCCGACTGCCTGTATGCGGTCGGGGTGTATCCCAGATACGTGATCGGAACGGTGGTCAGAACGGTCTTCGTCCCGCAAACATGTTATTTTATGTGTTAACCTTACTTTTTAAAATTCAATTTTGGCTGCGTAAATATTGAATTTTGACATATGTGCTCGTGCGTTTTGGTTGAACCACCCGTTCTCTATACCGTCCTTTAGCGTTGAAGCGTCTTTCGTTCGACGAGGGTTGAAAAAAAGCAAAAATTTTAACTTTTAACATCAGATGGCAACTGTAAACACAAGACTAATGCCCGTAATTTCTACAAACAGATATCTAGCTGTCTATAGATATCTATGGTGTAACGAATTTTTGATAATTTTAACATGTTTGTCTTACCTATTGGTTGAACTGTAGTGTATTTTACACCATCGATTTTTGACAGTTGATTAAAAATATTAATAAAAATACAAAAGTTGCCATATTTTAAAAGAAAACTTAAAGGAAAAAACACGTAGGCAAAATTAACGTTGAAATTACCAAAGTATTTTTACCGCATAGGTAAAGATAACTGTTAGGTACGAACACGACCAGATATCTGTTTGTTGAAATTACGGGCATTAAAATATAAATATGTATGTATGTCTGTATGTATGAAAATAGGAATACATCCTGGTACTATGGTCAGTCAATTAATCTAATAATAAAATTTAAAAAAAAAATTCAAATTTTTTATTATTTTTCATTTCTTCGGATTTTTATTGAAATTAATTTCAACTATTTTGGTAGTTAAAAAAAGGTATTTTAAAATATAAAATTTTTGTTTTTATATTAGTCTGTTTTTTCAATACTACGGGACCGTTTAATCACACTGGTCTGCCTTTCATAACTTCTAGCAGCTCACTGGCTGTTAGTTGCCTTAATTCCCCATTCTCATCTAACCAAACATTCGTTTCTGGCTGAGACTTGGAACAATTTGTAGCTGTCGGGGACAAAGCCATAGCTAAAATTAGCGCAAAAGTTAAAACAGATAAAATTTTCATTTTATTAATAATAGTTTTTTTTATAAATTCTCTGTGGTATTTATTGCACTGTTAAATAAAACTATAAACCATTTCATATGGGTTTGGTATTTATAGAAAGCTTTTGCAATGATTATTTTAAAACTGAACACAATCACTGGTTTACAGAAATAGAGCTAAACAAATATTTTGTGCTTCGAACAAAAAAAAAAATATTTTATTATTTTTTTTATAAAAATTCTAACTAGAAGTCTATATAAGATAAATAAACACAAGGTCGAGTGCTTTCTTCGGCTGTGCCGAATCTTTAAAACACTCTACCGACCGGAGTGGGGTCTTTATATGGGCATTTCCAGCAAAAAGTCTACTTTTTGTAACGTAACGCCAGAAATATTTTAAATTGTTTCTCAAAAATTTTTGTGTACAGTTTACTTTTTTATATTTTGGTGTAAAGCGCAACGAGCTCTAGATATAGTAATAAAAGGGATAACGATTGAACAACATGGTCCGAAAATAAAACCATATTTGTAATCTGGCGTTACATTAAAAAAAGTAGACATTTCTCTGAAAATGCCCATATTTACCTTAAAAGGAGCAAAGATTTATAAATTTTATAGCTTAAAAAATAAATCTGTATTAGTCCAAACTTTACTAAAAAAGGTTTTATACAAAACACCTTGCTTAATTCGGAGTTTTATTCAGTTTGTTATGCAAGTCAAAATCCATTTCCTTTTTTTTAACGTCACGCCAGCGCATATTTTTGATTATATCTGCAAATCCAAGGCGAATTCATACAAGGTGGTCTTATTTTGAAAACGTTTACAACACTGTAAAGTATTTTAACGTTGTGTCAAAAATAATACAACACTGTAGTGAATAATTTAAACCATGGGCCATGATTTAAACAAATATTTCATTTTCTTTTTACTTTTAAATTGTTTGTTTTGAAATTTAATAATTTAAAAAATTTCTAATTTCATAATTTTAAGCGAATCTTATAAAATGTAGTAAATATTCCCCAGAACCATATGAACGGTATATCATTTTGTCACAAGGTTAGTAATCAGCTGTTGCTTTTGTAGCAAGATCAGATCACCTGGTATAAATTCGCCTTGTGCAAATCCTTAGCTTCGATTACTGTAATTTTTTTTCTGAATGTAGAGCTACTTCATTACTTTGTATATATAAAAACCCTTTTTACAAATTTGGCTTCTTCATTTAATTTTTTTACATTTTGTGCTACAAATATCACGACATGTCAAAATGGAAATGCCCATATCGGACCTGTGGTAAACTATGAACCGATTTACGAAATTTGACATTAGTCTTATACTGCTGAACCGATTTCGCTGGATTACAATCCCAAATTGCTTAGGAGAACTAAAAATAATTTGATTCAATTTCGTTCTTTTCTTTTGAGTCGCTCGGAAGTGAGCGTGATCTCTACAGCTGGACAGACGGACATGGCTTAATCGACTGGGAATTACTCAAGGACCCAGAATATATGTACACTATATATAGTTTTATTATGCAGAAGAATATGAAAGAAGTTTCACATGAAATGACAACCTTAATATACCCTCTTTACAACTAGTTGTGGTGGAGGGTATAAAAATAACTTTAAAAAAACAAAATCTTATTTATTTCGATTAAATAAAAAACAGTCATATTGAAAAAAAAATATTTGTCTATAAAAATAAATATTTATCCAGAAAAATAAATATTTTTTCAGGTGTCTTTTGTTTGTTTAAGTTAGAGTTGAATGTCAAGCCTATTATTTGGCCTTGATAGTTATCATAAACTATTGTCGTTACCAATATCTTATTCTTATGTTTAGGAAGCCGACACTTTTGGCGTCAGTACCTTTTTTTGATAATATGTAAATGTAATTCTGTCGGTAGTATAAACCAAGCTAGGTCTATTGCACCCACTCCCCTTTAGTTGGCCAAAAGACCCTTTGCTTTCCGAGTCCATCAGATAAAGGTGGTACTTGACCGTGAGGTGACCAGTCAGGTAAGCCGCCAACAGTCGCAGATCCCGTCTGCTAAGACCCTTCGTTATAACTATATTCCCGGGAGAGATCAATTCCCTCGCCTGACGCATTACTGGAAGCGATACCCAGTATCTTCTATACTCCCTTAGGGCGCAGTCTGCCATAAGGAACCGGATTGTGGCCCAACTCAGCCCACAAAAAGGCCCGGCCCCACCATCCGGGCTTTTAAACAGGCCCTGGGCAGCTCATCAGACCCAACATTACCCGGGACCCTTGAGTGCCCCGGCACCCAGCAGTGTGTCACCCTATTAATTGCGGCCAGCTTCCGTAGCCTTCCCCGGCAATCCGCCACCAACTTCGAGGACATCTTTCGGGAAGAGAGTGCTTTAACGGCCGCTTGCAAATTTTCCACTTAGCTTAGCATTTTTCAACTACATATTTAGCATTATTTAATTTATGAATGTTCAAGTAATATTTTTTTAAAAAACTACCACACTTTTTTGTTAAATGCACATTAGTGTACGACTTTTTGATTTCGATGCGCTAGAACCCCCAAATAGCTTCTCATTTCGAAAATGGCGTAGTTGCACAACTCAAAAACGCTTTAGATTATTGAAAAAACTAAAAAAACCGAAATTCCGCAATAACATTTCATTTAAGCAGTCGTTTTAGAAACAAATTTCCTTTAAGCACTCGTTCATGGCCCAATAACTTTACTGCTGACACAGTTTCTACCTGTTGGGTAGCAGTGGGCTCATCATTCGCCCAACAAAACCATTTTGTAATTGGTTGAGACGAAGTATTTGGGGTACTTGTGTGTGGTGGAGATGGAATAGCCAGTTCCTCTCGTATTATATTGTCATTTGTTGAGACATTTACTGTTGACACAGTTTCTACCTGTTGGGTAGCAGTGGGCTCATCATTCGCTCAACAAAACCATTTTGTAATTGGTTGAGACGAAGTATTTGGGGTACTTGTGTGTGGTGGAGATGGAATAGCCAGTTCCTCAAACATTATGTTGTCATTTACTGTTGACACAGTTTCTACCTGTTGGTTAGCAGTGGGCTCATCATTCGCCCAACAAAACCATGTTGAAATTGGTAGATGCACATTTGAAGGGGTACTTGAGGGTGGTGGAGATGGAATAGCCAGTTCACCCAACAGTAATTTCACATTTGTTGATGCATTTACTGTTGCCACAGTTTCTGACTGTTGGCTAACATGGGGCTTAGTTAAAGGCTCAGCGTTTGTCAAAACGCGCACTTTCTTACCTGCACGTACAATGCTGGCTTCCGAAAAATGGTCTGCGCAAATTTCATGTGATGGGCCGAAACTCCTGCCACAAATTTCACCCCATTTTGCCCTTCCCACAGGGTCTTTTGGCACTGAAAATAATGTTCCACTTCCTTTTGCAAAATGATTTTTACACACGGCACAATAACGCATGTCAATGTTTTTTAATATTAATTGCACTTATTTCAAATTTTTTTTTCACAATTTCTGTTGAGAATTATTGAATTTTAATTTTAATTTCACAAAACAAAAAACAATTTTTCAAAACCGAAAATTATATTCAAAAAGTAAACAGTTTACAAAAATGTAAACAACTTTTGACATTTTTCCCATTTATGCCTATGTATTGGTGATTAAAAACACAACTCTGCAAGAAATCAGCTGGCGTTTTAAGCAGACCTACTTATTGGGCCATGCACTCGTTTTAGAAACAATATTTTTTCTTTGGAAAAAAAATAATTTTTTATTTAAATTTCGAAATTTTTGTTTTTATAAAAATTCATTAAAACATATTTCCAGACGTATAAAAAACGAAATTACAAACAAAACAAGCCATAAATGATCAAAATCTGTTAACAACTTTTGATTTTATTCACAAAAGTCGAAAACAATTAAAAGTTTTTAAGAATTTCCGTCTGTCATATACATATTTGACTTCTCTAGGGGCACACTGGGGCTAGTTAGGGCGGTAAATTTAATTAAAAGAATTTAGTATGGGAGCCCCCTTAAGGAGCACAGATAGGTTAGTATGTTAACAAAAAGTGTAGTGGGAGGTAGTTTTAGATTTTACCCCTCTAGGAGCGAATCAGCGACAGTTGTGAAGCCTTTTTTGGCTTTTGTTTCATTTTTCCCTAGCTTTGACCCCGATGAGGAACAATTTACCCCATTCCACCCCCCTAATTTGTTGGCTTATGCGTTTTGTTTACAAATTTCACAAAATTGGGGGTTCTAGCGTATCGAAATCTTGCTGCTAAGGATTCCCATATAACACTATTCCACCCCTAATGCACATACAAATCCCTCTTTTGCTTTAGAAACTGTACAATAAAAATTTGATCAGTTTGAGCCATTAAATTCATGTTAAGGTCGTGATACACTATCCTACACAATCGTACGATTCATTCACTGGAAAATCTGACAAATTTCTATCACACTTAAAAAAAATCGCAACAAAAGTCTGTTACAGGTGCCACACTATTACACAAAAAAGATGCTTTAAATCAATGAAGCCGACATTGTTGTTTTCTTATCAGCTGTATTAGAAAATACAACTCTGATCGCATAGAAACTATCATTTTATGAAAATTTTTAAAAACTTTTGCAAGTCGGTCAGACTTGTCAAAAAAATCTGTCATTTAGTTAAATTTTTAGGCCACACTATCATACTTTATGAACACACACGATTTTTTTGACATATCGTACGACTAAATAGGATAGTGTGTAGTGACCTTTAAGCTGATTGTTTCCCTCAATTACGATGTTAAAAATTTTTGGAATCGAAAAGAAAAATAAATACGAATTACATCAATTCATCAATTAATATATCAACTTAGATAACGATTGCTAAACAAATTTCATAACTTAAAAAATACCAACTTATTTTGTGTAGAAAACAGTTTTAAAACAAATAAATGCAAATTAAGCGAACATTTTAAAAGAAATTATTGATTTCACTGCAGAAGAAATTACAACTGTGGAACATCAGTGACAGAAACTAAATTCATATGAATTGTTAAATAAGAACTCAACAGTTGATTTCTGGATAAATGTATATGGAAAAAAATGCATTAAATGAAAATCCGTTCAGTAAATTAGCTTCTTTTTGCCATCTAGTAATGCGGAAGTTAAAATGGGTTTTTAGTGGCACAAATCTCTTGAAAACGAAAATTCGAAATGGAATGACGTTAAAGACTATCAGCCGTATTCATAATGAAAATTTGACATGAAGTTAGCTATACTAACCAAACTCTGGCTAACGATTTGCTAAACTCTTGTTAACGAGCTGCAAAACGTTTGCCAACTTGTAAAAAACAGCCGTTTATTGTCAAACAATTTTGTTGGTTTTTTTTAGTAACTGTCTTTTACTTAATTTATTTTAATTTTAAAAACTTTCTAAAATTTTTATATGTGATGGAAAAAACAAAAAAAGGGTAAAATTACAAATTCAGCGATGATGAATGCAAAACGTGTTGCATTTTTGAGTAAAACAATGTGGCATTATACAAATTCAGAGTTGAAGTTGGCAGAAGAAGAAAAGTTCGTTATGAATTAACTATGTGCCAACAAGCTGTTAAGCTTAATCGGCATTCTAGTTAGCAGCTCGTTGTACGTAGTGTAGAAACTGTGGCTAACTTTTTGTTATGAATACGGCTGTATGAATTCGCTACTTTATATTAGGTGTGGTCTTAAATCTTGCGATAGTTTCAAAAAAATTTACGATCTCATTTAAAAATGCGATAAGAACATTAATTATAATGATATCTCGACCGATTCTTCACAAGCTGAAGAAGAATATTGATTTGATGACGTATTTAATTTATAAAATGAAAGTTTTTATTAAACATGTTATATAAATGTTATTGAAATACTAAATAATAGCCATTTATGTATGTATGGGTCAAGTGCCTTTGATTTTTTGTTATGGTATATGGTACCTTTTTTTTGAAAACTTTTTATGTGCGTACATATATAAATACTGAAATATATTTATTTTATAGTTTGAAGCAGTGTTCGAAATTAAACATTACATTATTTAGCGTTCGGCTCACACACCCAAGAACGATTTCTATTTTTTTTTTGAGTGATTGCGTAGACGAACATAACCCTTAATCCCGTTCGTAACTATTTTCAAGAAAGAACCGAACATTATATAATGTTCTGTTTTTCGTTAAAAAAAAAACAGAACAATTTTAGTGATACTGAAGACAAACATTATATTTTTAAGTTCTTTAATATTTCTTTTTTTACATTGATAAAGAAATGAACAAACAAAAAATTTTCGCAACGGCCGCACCACGATCAGCGTGTGTGTGTATGTGTTTTATTTGTGTAAAATTACTTTGCTGGCTTTTTGTTTATTTTTTCGGATGTGTATTTTGTTTTTGTAGAAAATGTTTGGTTTTTTTTACCAGCCGAACAGGGACGAACATTAATGAACCGAACGAAACCGAACTCAATAAAGTTTGTGGATTTAAAAAAAAATCGAACGGAATTAAATGTTCTCAGTTTTTGTTGAGTTTGATAAAAACAATATTATTTTTGTGTTCGAAAGATGACTAACAGGGAAACGTTAGTTTTTTTCTACACAAACACTATTAGCGTTTGTGATTTTCACAAATCAACCGAACCGAACAATAAGGAACGATATTTTGTGTTTATTTTCGAACACTGACTTGAAGGCTTTTTATTTTTAACAAAATTTGTTTGCTATTGTTTTAATCAGTTTGATCTATTGGTATGATGTGAGTTTATAGCAGAGACCCGCAAAAGTACTGCACCGTGCTTTTTTTTCTCACAATAACATTCGCTCTCACTTTGAAAAAAAACAATCAAACATTCAAACAAGAAGGTTCTGTTGACGCTTGCTTTAGAATTCCACTGCGAGCCCTGCAACCTGGGACAGTGGCACAAAAAGTGCTCAACTGTCTCCAACTCCTCAGGGTCCTCACACAACCTGCACATATCCGACAAGTCAGATCCCATCCTCACCGCCATCCTGCCTATCAACAGTGGCCCGTGATCATTCCTATCATGGTTCTAACGCAGACCCTACTCCTGCCCGTGCATTAAGAAATATTCAAAAGGTGTCGTGAAGTTTTTTTAAGATTTGCATAATGTTTGCTAAACTATCTTATCAAACTAATTGAAGACGATTTTGAATTAAAAGTCATATAAGAAAAAAATTTATACTTAAAGAAAGGTGCGTTTTCTGCAAAAAATATCGCTATTTGATTACACTTTGGCATTAGACTTATGAAAAATGGTTTGGTATTGAAGATTATATAAGAATTTAAGCAAAAACTAACTGTTTTTAGACTGAGTACCTGTTTCAATAAAAAAATATGTGTATACATTAGTGGCACTTGATGTAAAACTTATATGGTAAAAATTTGAGCTGAATCGGACAACTGTAATACGTGCCCATTCGAGGCCAAAATTCAAATATTATGGAATCCACTATATTTACACACAAATGCTCTAAGAACTAAACTTGTTTACGCTGATTCTGTATGAAGTCCTTTTATTATATATACACAGGGCGGCCCAAAATTACCGATGGGGTTTGAATTGCTTATAACTTTTTTATTATAATTTTTTCTTTTCAGTATTTTGTAAAAAAGACTTGGGGAATTTAAAATGGTGCAGTACTCAATTGAACAACGTGCCCAAATTGTTGAGCTTTATTTTTCAAATCAACGATCCATTGTTTTGACTCAGCGTGCATATCGTCGTTATTTTAACGACTCAGAGTTCGATAACAAGGAACAGTAAGGAACCTTCCTGTTGCTGACAGAAGACGAACGGTGGCCTCTCCCGAGCGTCGCTGCAGAGAATTTTGCACACAAAAGGAATGTTTCCATACAAGATTCAGCTTGTCCAAGGATTTGAACCGACAGATTATCAGCAACGACTTGATTATGCAGTTTTTTTCCGGCAAAAAGCAGAAGAAAATCATAATTTTATTCATAATTTAAGTATGAGCGACGAAGACCATTTCCAATTAAGTGGGTTCGTTAATAAGTAAATCTGCAGGATATGGGCTACGGAAAATCCGAGAGTAGTTTAACAGCGATAATAACACCCAACTAAGTGTTCGGTTTGGTGCGGTGATTCATCGGAAAGGAAACTTGGTCCTTATTTTTTTTGAAAATGAACACTGGTTGCCGTTTCCGTCAATGGGGTCAGATATCGGACAATGTTGGAAACTTGTTGAAGGCCAGCCGTGGAAAACCATCCGCAAGTATGGTTCCAACAAGATGGAGCCACAGCGTACACTGCAAGCGACACAATGGCTCTATTACGGGACATCTTTGTTGAACGAATTATTTCGCGTACTAGTAATTTAAATTGGTCTCCGCGTTCACCGGATTTAACCGCCCCAGACTGGGGTCTTATCACCGCATACGATATCGGGTAAGATATCGTATCGAGTAAACTATCGTATTTTTCTGCATACGATAGAAACTGACGTATCGAATGAAAACTCGAGAGATGTAATGTCTTTGGTTACTCAATATTGAATGCTATCATCTCAAATTACGATACATTTCATTCGGTATCGAGTCTCATGATACCAAAATAAAAAATTTCGATAAATTTTTTGCTCGATATCGTATGCGGTGATTAGACCCCTGTTTTCTTTGGGGTTATTTGAAAGGAAAAGTCTACATTAATAAGCCTGGAACCATCCATCAATTAAAACGCAATATACGCGACGAAATAAACAACATAACACCTAAAGTTTTGCCAAAGGTTATGGAAAATGTGTTGGAAAGAGCACGAATTTGCAAAGCAGAAAATTGCCCCCACTTGCGAGATATTATTTTTCATAACTAAACCATGGTATAATAAGTACAAGGTATAGTCATTAGAAATTTAGTTCTCAATATAAAAACCCATATAACGTCAAACAAAAGAAAATATGGAAAAAATTAAAACAAGCGTCAAAAATCAAATAAATTAATTTGACATTACATGGGTAAATAAAGAAAACTGTCCCTAATGAACATATCTGGTACTTATTATACCATGAACCAAACGAAAAATATTCCCCATTTATATACTTTTAAAAAATATATAAAATTAATTTGATATGGTTACATGTAAGAAGTTTGCTTATAGATAATTCTTATTCGCCTAACAGTTTTACTTGTTCAATATCTTTAGCTTTTCTATAATCTTTGCATGAAGTTTCCTGACGATCTAGCCTAAGCAACCAGTGAAATGCGCATAGGAATAGCTTATCCCTTCAACAATAAATTTCAGTGTTTTATCAATAATAAAAATTGGAAATTAAGCACGTTTAACAAAATCTTAAAAATTAATAATTATTTCTTAAATAAAAAGTGATAACGAATTCAAACCCCTTAGTTAATTTTTGGCCACCATGTACTATAAGAAGCATTTTATATTGTATTTGATTAACCATTTGCATCACGGGGGTCGTAATGACCGCCATTTGTTAATTCATACTAACAAAATATTTGTTCAAGCTTTGGTCAAAAAATAAGTAAAAACCCGTGTCTAATTTGTAATTTTTTTTATTAACTCTTGTCAAGTGTAACAAATTAACGCATCTCCAACGATATATGTTTTATGCTAGAATATGCGTAGAAGTATAATCGAAAACCTCCCAATAAAAATACATCCAATGTTGCTTAGTAGCTCAGACACAAGCCCATTGTTATTTAAATTAACGGATTCATGAAATATTAAGTCAAGGCCTATTGGCCTTTAAACTTTTTCATTTGTACAATATTTAAAACTTTTAAATTCTCTATGAATTTGTTAAGTTATCGAGTAAACTTCCTCTTTTCAAAGTGATTTAAAAAAAATACGAGTTGTCCACTTGCAAACAGCACTAAAAGCCCCGGTAGGCTAGTTGGTAGAGAGCTAGTCTATCAGTGTCGGGGTTGCTGGTTAGATTCCAGCCAGAGACTCTGGTTTCCTGCACGGAGCGAATATTGTAGTTCATATATAATAAGGATTAATAAAAACGCTAGGAATAAGAAGAAATTAGAAACAAACAGTCACATATACATACATATAAGAAATAAAGTTTAACTTTGCTTAGTACATAGTTATTGCAATTATTTTTACAGGCTTTCTCAGTTATGATAACGTATGTTCGGGAGATTCGGAAAGCGAAGAACCTTTCCAAAAGGTATATGACAATGATTTCATTTTATATACATCAATAAAAAACAATGAAGCTGTAAAAACCGCAAAGAAAAGGCCGTTGCAAGGCCATTTTGACTCCAATGGCCGTTTTCTCATTACACGATTAACTTCTTCCCCAACGAAAAACTGCACATTAAAGAAATTTGGTTTTCTCATTGTCTCATTTGCTTCTATTCTGTCGCAACGCTAACCAGCACTCATCTGCCGATTATTTATTTTCCTTTTATTTGCCGTACAGATAAATTCAATCAGCTGACTCCCAACTTTTACATGTAATTTGAGAAGTGTTGCCAGCTTAAACCCATGTTTTTTGTCGGTATTGAGAAACCCAAAATTGTTAACAGACAGTTTATCGGTCTAATAAATTCATGTTGACATTAAGTAACAGGCAGTTTGACGGTACATTGAGAAAATGGCCACAAGACTGTCAGCCGTTTTAGATAAATTAAAGATAAGCAACAGAGACGCGGTTTTTATAAAAGTAGCTCTCCTGGATGCCGCTGCTGTAAGCACATCACAATGCATGACACAACTGGATCAAGGTAGGCAGGTTGGTTGAAAGGCTGGTGTGAAGTCTCCTTCACACCCTCACCCAGAGACCAATATGGTCCATTGTGACACCTTATTTAGAAATAGATATGTAGAGATGGAAAGTAGGAGACATAAAGAGCGTAAGCATAAGACTGATAAAAAAGATATATAGGAAAAGAAAGTTTCGTACCAAAACCCGAGATCAATCACCGGCAAATTTAAGGGAGCATGTAATATTTTAGAGAATACAATTAGGAAGAGAAATTTTATTTCTCGGATGAAGACATCATATTTTTAAAAAAGTACTAGCAGCAGTTTTTAAGAAGAAATAATGATTTCTTGTAGGGAAGTGGTATACAAGACGTGGAAATAGAACAATATTAGTGAAAGTGTGAAGAGGTTTCCAACGAGCTAAAATATCTGAATTTTTAAGCCAAAAATCATCAAATCTGCATTTCGGCAATTTTAAGGTAAAAAATCTGCAATTTTGGCATCACTGCCTACATGGCTTTGCGGTGGTATTTTTGATATTTGCAAAAATCGCACAAAGTTATTACTAGGGATGAGATTTTCATGCAATAAAAAATCGAAAGTATGCGCTTAAAATATGTACCAAAAAATTCAAAATATAGAACTAAAAACTTGAAAAATTTCCACAAAAAATCAAAGAAAAAAGAAAGACAAAAAACGGAAAAATGTACTTTGGACTTAAAGAAATTTTTAGAAGTCGCTTTTTTATATACAGTAGAATCCCGATAATTCGCTATCGTAAGGGACCGGCCATTTCTTACGAATTATAGGAGTTTTCGATTTAGCGGTGTTTCGATTTAACGGGGCTAAAATAAAATAAATTCGAATAAACGGGGTTTTTCAATTTGTTTACTTAAACGATAAAAAAAACATAAAAAATGGTTAAAAAGAAAAAATATATAAAAATTGTTCATGTAACTGATCTTAAGAAAATAAAGAAACACACAAGGAAAAAAACCCACGCAAAAAAAAATAGCGGTAAACAAAAAATCGTTCTTCCCATGTTTCTGTTGTTTTTATTACGAATTTTAAGTGGTAGTTAGCAAACAATTACGAATAATAAGAGACAAAGAAGATTTTACTTGAAAAAAATTACGAATTAGCGAGGGGACCAAAATGTATGGAAATTTTACGAATTAACGCGATTTTTTCAAAGGATCGACAGTTTATTACGAATTATCGGGAATTACGATTTATCGGGGTATGAATTATCGGGATTTGACTGTATTTCATTATTAATGAGGCATTTACAGTCCGCATGTTTTTGTGTATTCAAAGTTTTTGTTCGAAAAAACTTTAGTTGAACTAAAGATCGCTAATTTACTAACCGCAGCATGATAGGCAAAGGGTAATATTTATTAAAAATTATGAAAACTGCAAAGGGGTCGATATATAAAATAGGATGTTTGTATGTAACGTATGAACTCCAAAACGACTGGGCCGATTTTGATGAAATTTTCAGGGAATCTTCAGAATATTCAGGCGGGTGACACTGTGAAGTCTGATTTTTGATTTTCGGTCTGGGGGGCGGAGGGGCGTGGCAAAATCCATAACTTGAGAACGGCTTGACCGATTTTTTCTTTAAAATGATCGCCATGGTCCAACTTAGGTTTTTACGGAAAGAAAATTTTGCCCCGCCCACTTTTTTCGATTTACCTAAAATCAGAAAACGGCTCCATCGAGTTGACTAATTTTTCTTTCAAATGTTCGTATTAATCAACTTTAAGTTTTCATCGAAAGAAAAATTTACCACGCCTACTTTTACGCCCACTTTTTCTATTAAGCGCATAACTGGAGAACGGCTTGACCGATTTTTTCTTTAAAATGATCGCCATGGTCTAACTTGGGTTTTGCGGAAAGAAAATGTTGCCACGCCCACTTTTTTCGAATTACCTAAAATCAGAAAACGGCTCCATCGATTTGACTAATTTTTCTTTCAAATGTTCGTATTAATCAACTTTAAGTTTTCATCGAAAGAAAAATTTACCACGCCTACTTTTACGCCCACTTTTTCTATTAAGCGCATAACTGAAGAACGGCTTGACCGATTTGGACGATTTTTTCTTTAAAATGATCGCCATGGTCTAACTTAGGTTTTGCGGAAAGAAAATTTTGCCCCGCCCACTTTTTTCGGTTTACCTAAAATCAAAAAACTGCTCCATCGATTTGACTAATTTTTCTTTTAACTGTTCGTATTAATCCATTTTACGTTTTTATCGAAAGAAAAAATGACCACGATTTTTTCTTTAAAATTATCGCCATGGTCCTACTTATTTCGATTTACCCGCTTATTTCGATTTACCTAAAATCAGAAAACGGCTCTTTACACCAAATAAAAAAAAAACATTGTCTATGCGCTGGCCTTAAGATGAAGTAATAAATAAATATAATTTCCAATTTGCCTTAAATACATGCGTTTCTTTTTTTATTTTGTAAAAAAAACTTCATGATAGGTATTTCATGGATTTTTATTTAAAGGCCGTAAATTTCGTTTAAAGATCAATTTAAATCGTATGTTAATACAACACTAATGTTAACTTAGGGCCAGGAACGCGGACCGGGTCAGCTAGTATTAGAATAAAAGTCGATTCGTTTTAGTTTCACCAACCCATTACTACTCTAATTGAAAACGAATACAAACATGTGGATGTGAAATGCAGAACACCAATAATGCTAAAGTAATCCACTTTCGAGTGTATTCGGATTCTAGAATATACCGTATATCTAGATTAATATAAAACCAAGGCGCTTTTGCCTTGTATAAAACTTTTGAAAATGATTAGAAATTTATTTTTTAGCTTTGTATAAACCTAAATAAATGCTTTACAACACTGACAAAATAATTTCGATTTGTTCAGTATCGACTAAAAGAATAAAGGTTATGTCAGATAAAACTTCATCGCTTTGCGTGTCGTTTTTTACTTCGACAGAAAAACGTAACGCAAAAGGTATATGTCGCAAAAAACACTTTGACAACAGAAACGAATTGTTTGTTAAAAATAAATAAAGAAAAACAATTATACAAGCAGATTGTCAAAGCGCGCAAAAAGATGAGAGTTGCCTAACTTTTCGCTTCGCTCTGCGTTAAAAGTACTTTATGTGACATGTTTCGTATAAGTATGAATATTTCATTTTGGATGTCAAAGTGAATCTCTAACATTTTGATTGATCGTGAGCATACCACCTTTATTTTTTGTTCAAATGTGCTATTTTTCTAAAAATGGATTCAGGCACCACTGTAAAAAATCTGCATTTGTTTACAAATATACACCAGCAAATTAAAATACGAAGTAGTATAATAGAGAAAATTTAAAATACGTACATTTTGTTGTTGTGTTGTGCAAATGAGTGTATTTTTGCACGCATTTGCGACGTTTGGACACTTTGCACTAACCATCGTGATTTCCCTTATTGAAAACAATAATAAAAAACTAATGTTTGTTTTTGTTTTCAATACAAAAATACGAAAGAAATGTTCTTGTCGACATCGTGGGCCTGGGCCTTAAATATAATTTTCTATGCGAACGTTGACGTTCGAAATCGATGAACAGGCTTAAGGCCTCGTTACTCTTACGTAAATGTTCCGGATACGTAAACGTTGCCAATACATACCGATATCGGCGCTTTAGTACAAAAAAATAAAATAATTTATACATATGTATCTGTGGCATTTTGACAAAACATCTCAAGTCATAATAAGATAGAAAAAAGCTTTAAAAAAACTCGCTGAAAAAAACATTTTTATCAAATAATAAAAAAAACCAAACTTAAAGAAAAATTTCGTTTATAATACAAAATTTTAAAAATGCAAACAAAAAATGTTTTTTGAATGAAAATTCGTATGATACTTTTTTAAAAGTACTATTCAAAGTTCTAATTGGTATACTTGTGAACTTTTTGTTATTTATCAACAATATTAATAAATAAAATAAAAAATAAAAACACGTTGTAAGTCCACTAAAAAAATACCATAACTATGAATTCTCTCTCATACCCCCAAATATCCCCTCAAAGATTTTTATTCCCTAAATCTTTACCTAAATGAAAAATAAACCCTTAAATCCAGAGGAAACCTCTCATATGACAACTTTGATGAGCCCTGTTGACTGGAGGTTGGTCAGCCTCGCTAGGCATATATATTTGGCGCTAATGAAAGTGTAGCTCAGCTTTTGGACTCTCTAGTAAGGCCTCCGCTCAATATGATATGTATTATTTAGCCTTATTATGGTTGTTGTTTTCGTTAACGTCTAATACCCGTAATTTCTACAAACAGATATAAGGTCGTGTTAGTACCTAACAGTTATCTTTACCTTTCCGGTAACACTATGGTGGTAATTTCAACGTTAATTTTGCCTAAGTGAATTAACTATCGAAAATCGATGGTAAAAATACACTACACTTTAAGGCGTAGGTAAAAATGCGTATTACAATTATGAGAATTATAGATATCTATACACAGCTAGATATCAATTTTTAGAAATTACGGGCATAAATCGCTTTTTGTAGTGGATTAATAAAGAACAAAGGATGTATGTTACATTAGTCTATTACAAAAAAACGACATAGTCGTTTACGACAACGACAGCCAAAATAATACTAATTATTAATATATTATCGTTTTTACATTTCTAGGTTTGTTTTTTTACTGCAAACTTTTTTCAGTTATTAAAAGTTTAGAAATATTCTTTATTTTATTGAAATCAAAAATTAAAAAAAAAGTTTTACAAATTAATACTAAATAATTGTGATTAAATTAAAAGTGAATTCAAATGCAAAACCAGTTGCTTTTTATAAAAAATTTTTGGTTTTCATGTTTTTAAGCAAAACTTTAGCGACGATCAGGTTCAGCAAGTCTAAAACAAAAAAATTAATACAGGGGTTAACAAAATATGTAATAAAAAAAAACAGATTAAGGGTCCTCATGATGTCGCTTAAAATTGCCATTTGTGCAAATGCGCAAACTTACGAGTCTTGTTTCATGAAGCCCCTTTTTTTACTTTTGTTTAATTTTAAACAATTAATGTCAGTTTGTAAGAAACGTCAATACAAAAATAAATTAAAAATTAAAATTCAAAAATATAAAAATTTGTTTTTAAATTTGTGATTAATATGTATGAAAAATTTGCTTTTAAAAATTCTCAAAGAAAGCCAAAAGACCAATTTACTGAAATTATTGCTAGAATTTATTGTTTGTGATTTATAGACACTTGGATTTTTCATTGAAAACGACGTTAAAATCATTAAAAGATCTGTTTGTATAAATGAACAATTGAACAGCGCAAGTTTACGAGACAAAATTGTTGGGCAAATTTACCAAGTTTGTGTAAATGAATTCTCATACAATTTTTGACAGTTCATTTACGAGGGCGTAAAAATGCACAGTTTGCACAGATTACGAGACTTATAAACGATATCTGAGGACCCTTATTAAGTTGAAATACCTGTGTATTTTTATAAAATTTTCTGGTACTAATGTCATATCTTGAGGTGTTAAGAATGAATATTGACGAAGTGAACGTTTACGGCCTTCATCGATAAGCAGTCGGGTCATATATTCGCGGTTAACTTCGTCCTTTACAAAAAATATAAAAATAATTTAATTCATATTTTAATTAAAAAAATACATAAATAATATTATTAATAAAATTCTTACTGTAAATACGTCGTATTCATCGAGAAAGTAAAATGGATGATCAACACACGACCATAACGATATCAAAAATGCTACTGTACTGTATGAACGTTCCCCACCTGAAAGTGCTTTTGTGCTGGATACAGAATTTTTATTGTGATCACGCGGCACAACATAAACCGTTAATTTTTTCTCTTGATGGTCGATATCAATTGTGCCTTCAAAATTACGCAATTTTAAAATCATCTAAGCAAAATAAAAAATTATAAATTAAATGCTGCTTTAATATTTAATATTGCTTCCAAACAATACAAACATACACTAAAAGACAATTGTAAAATTACAGCCATGTGTTCCTTTAGCTTCTTTAAAAAATCAAAACGGAATTTTAAAGATTTTCTTAACTACAAAATTATAAAGAAAGAAACATTTTATAATAATACAAAAAGTGAAAATAGTTTATCATATTTACCATATTTATAGATAGTTTTAAGTTTTCAAATGTTCCTTGATCGGCCTCAAGAGCTCCTGTTTTTGTAGCAATTAACTCTCGTATTTCTTGGGGATCTAGGTTAACTGGCATACCATGCTTCAACTGAGCTTTAATTTTAGCTATTCTGTCTTGAGTCTCCTCTAAAGTTTCCTTAGTATCGACACGGTCACCTTTTTCTTGAGCATTAGCTAAAGAACTTTTTAAACTTTTCGAAAGTTCATTTCTTTCCGATTGATATTTATCAAGTTTGGCTTTTAAATCCGTTAATTTTTCACGATTAAGAGATTCATTATTGTTAATACTTCGTAGTTTCAATTTTAGTTGATGTGATTTAGACTGAAAGAAGGCATTTTTTATTTAACTGGATATTGTGTAAAAAACATAAGTATTTTAGGTGAAATACTAATTATTACATGGTGATACAAAAGTAAAGGGTTTCTTATGTAACGTTTCTGCTTTGTTAGGCTCCGTAGATTTCGAAAATACTAACAATTTATTTCAAATGTCACCTAAACTTAAGAAACTATGTAGGTATATAGGTTTCAAAAGATTTCGTTTAAATTGTAAAAATATTTTTATCAGCCATGTACAATTTTTGGGACAAACTTGAACTTACATACATACATATGTATATGTACATTAGGGTGACCGTTAAAATAAAAGTTGGATTTCATTAGGTCTCACCAGCCAATTTGGTGGGTATTGATAAAAAAAAACAACGCAAAAAATTTAGGATTAAAATTATATTTTTACATGAAATCTGACTTCTATGTTTCATAACTTAGAAAATATTAATTTTGTAGAATAGATCTTAACAAGTTGTTCCTTAATCTCTCATTAAACAAAATAAACTGAAAAATATCGAGTGAGCAACTAAAAAATCCAATTTTTTATTTATTAAACAAACGAATCTTTAATTTTGTTGAAAATATTTTTATTATTTATTTAAAAAAAACCGACCAGCCGGGAACCTGTTGTTTTAACCTAATTTGGGTACGTTGAATCCAGTGGTGGTAACCGGTTTTTTTAAGGTTAGCTCTTGTTTTCGAGATATACCGCAATTTCGAAAATGCAGGAGGTTCCACAATATATGTATATTCGAGTTACTCAAAAACGGTTAATTATTGAATAAACTAAAACAACCGAAATTCCGCAATAAAATTACCTTTAAAAGAGGTTAAAGGTTGTTCTCATGGTATATTTACACAAGGTAAACTCGTTGGCCCATATGTTTGTCAGCTGTTTACCTAAGTTGGAACACCAATGTCAAATTTCGTGTATATGAGCCGAAATTTGTACATGTGTGCGTTAAATTTATATGAAGACAATTTTGACAATTCCGTTCCACACGGTTATTTTTATAGAGCAGCATGTCTACACTCCCAAATGAGTCTACCTTGTGTAAATATACCTTGGTTGTTCTTATATCCGTAGTCATTTTAGAAACATAATTTTTTTTAAAAAAAAATAAATAATTTTTTACATATAAAGAACGAATTTTCAAACAAAACAAAGGCGAAAAATTTCCATTAAATTTAAGAATTTCAAAAAACGCAATGTTTGTATGGGAGACTCCCTAACAAGTGGAGATGAAGGGCAAGTATGTTTTTAGAAAATGCTAAAAACAAAAAACTAATGGAGGTCGGTCATACATTTTATCCCCCTTGGGGCGATTCCATGGCAGTTATGTGGCTTTTTCTTCAATATATTCCTAGTCTGCATTACCGCCATATTTGTATAGGAGCCCCCTCCGTCATACGTTTTATGTCCCTAGGGGCGATGTCTTGGCAGTTATGGGCCTTTTTCTTCAATATATTTCTAGTCTGTTTTGACAATTTTGTATAGCAGCCCCCTTAAGAAATGGAGAAAACGGGTAGGTATTGCAGAAACAAATGATATGCGTTTGACTATTTTTTGGAAGCAAAAGGACACAAACGCAAATATTGAAGCTGAATTCACGTGTGTAAGAAAAAATAGTTCTAAAGAAAAAATTCGCATCAATGCTGCTGTTTGCTCTTTTTTTGGTTTCCTTTTGTTAAATATGAGATTTCGAGAAAACTAATTAAGACAAAAGTTGGTGAAAACTTCAATAATAACAACTTCTTTGCAGACGATTTTTATGTAAAATTAATATTTTCCAAGTTATAAGGCATAAAAGTCGGACTTAACGATTTTTCTCAAACTTTTGCGGACGCGAGAGACGGTTTAGCCTTCGCCGATTGACCTACAACTTTTTTTGGTATCTTTTTTTTAAGCATGGACAAATAGAAAACAAATATGCTCCATGCAGTTAACGACCACCCTAATGTACATATATTTGTTGTATAACAGCCGCAAAAACTAGCTCTATAAAACTCATGGTTTTTATTTTTCTTTTTTGTGTATTTTTTCAACCATTTCCAAAAATGAATAACTAAGCTGGATTTAAATCATATAAACTTAAGATGTTTACATACGGTATTTTATATAAACATTTTATTAAAATTTTAAACTCATATGTAGATATATATCCATTTTGTGTACTAACGATGCTACTTTGGCCTACTAGGCTTTTAGCATTGAAAAACAATATACAAAAGAAAATTCTTATAATGCATAGAAAATATTCCTGGAAAATATTGAAAAAATAATACTATTAAAGTATAAAAGCTTTTAAAATTGTAATTTGACTTTAAATACACATTCGAATTAATATAAAAAAGATATAAAAAACAAAATATATTTTTCTTGATCACTTTGTTGTTGTGAAATAGCGTTAATAATGAAATTACACCCCTCGAAAACCATTTCAAAATTTTACGTTTGTACAAATATTTTGTGTTGTTAATTGGGGTGTTTGCTGTTTGGATAAACATTTAAAGCATGTTTATAGAAATATTACAAATTTTTAATGTTTGGCAGACATATTTCTTTGCAGTGTAAAGCATTAAAAAAAATTTCAGTCCTAAATTCTTATTTTTTAAGCAGCATTGTTTGCCTTAAAATACAGTAAAAACTCCACTAACGGACACCTCCCGTAGGCGATCACCTCTATGAAACGGACAATTTTCCAAGTCCCTTTGTTTTCAAAGTGTTGTTAGAACAAATTATTCTCTGTTAGACGTACACTCCCATGACTGGAAAAAGACCTCTTGATTGGAAATCCGAGAAAATGGCCTGGATGACGAGAGACATAATGATAACAAAATTTGATAACAAAATGAGGTCTTGTAATAGAAAAATTCTTTATTTTTTAGACACTGCCGTCCCATCCTAGGGACTTGTCAATTACCAATATTGAAGTTGCAATGCATTACAATTTGTTTTACTTATACATAATAGCAGATATATGCTGACCTTTTCAAATGAACTATCCCAAAGACGGACACTTCCTGTTAACGGAAAAATTTACTGTAACGGTCGCTGCCCGCCTACGGGAGATTTCACTGTAGTTCGTTGTTCAAACCACACCTAACTCTAAATTCTTTGTCGCATCACTATCGTCATCTACATTAATTGAAAACAAAACTAACATGAATGTTTGTTCGAAATATGTTTGTGTTGTTTATTGGCCATAACGGAAACAAAGTGTGTGTTTTCCAAGCCATTTTATTTTGCCCTTAAGATCTAAATATCTTTTTATGTATGTACTTACAAATGTTATACTGACTCTGCTTTCAATGACCGGCAAACACAAACGAAATAACGCAGCTTATGAAAATTGTAAAAGGAGTTAACTGACAGATGCTTGTTGATCATTTAGATAAGAGGTGTGAAATTCAAAGTCACGAGCCCACCATCGTACATATTTTAATATTTTTATATTCATTATTTACCTTATAAGATTCAATTTCATTTTGTATGTCTTCTAAAATAGAACTCTGTGCTTTAAGTGCCTCTTCAAATCGTTCCTTTTCCCTTGCCTGATCGGATTGCTGAACTCTTTTATCCGCTAGATTTTTTTCGACTTCTTCAAGCCTTACTTTCGTTTCATCCATTTCTTTTTTCTGAAAAAAAAAAATTTTTGTTATGCAAACATTTCAATCTGTAACAAATAGTTTGGTTTTACTTTTTACGGTAAAGTTAAGTTACTGATACTCTCAGCTAACTGAGCCTTTAAACTTTACTAATGCGTAACAACTGCATTTACGAGCGTCCCCTAATTCATTTTTCAATGTTTAGTACAGCGTTGCCAGAATTAAGATTTTATCTTATTTTTAAAAATTTAAAGATTTTTTTCTCAAATTAAGATTTCTTTATTTTTAGAAATAAAGTACAAAATATATAAAATTTTTTTACAGTTTTTTAAATTTTTAAAACAATTTGGTTTTGAATCATATTTGTTGTCTAACTATTGGTTTTGCACACTTTTGAACCCATTGCCTGGCATACACAAAAATACATCATAATTTCTGGACATACAAAATATTAAAAAAGCTTCTTAAATTAGCAGTTGTTCATTTTGGGAATACTGATGAAAAAAAATGATTTGTGAGCCGTAATTCGACCCCAGGTATTTAGTACGAAAAGGTAAAACCAATGGAACTTAAGAAGCTTTTAGTTTAAAAATTCCACATTCCATGTTTATGATAGTTTTTAAACAAAGTTTATAAACATAAGTGCTTAAGAATATCTTTTTAAACGGTGTACCAACATTATTTTAATAACAATTCCATAAGGAATATATTTAAGAAAATTCATATATTTTCAATGAGCTCTTGTTAAATGCAATTTCCTCGAAATGCATTCGATATAAGACCGGTGTCAACAAACATAATATTAAATTTAGAACCCTTAAAATTTCATATGAAGTATGAGCTCCCAAACTAAAATTTTCTTGCTCAACATTTATATACATACTACATATATAAATACTTCTTTATTAAGATGGACTTTTTTAATTTCTAATTTTTTAAAAATTTATTTTAGATATTATTTTTGATATTTGGCCAATTTGTTGTTTAATTGATTTGTTTTTTATTTAAGCTAATAGGGCCTAAGGTTAATTAATGTAAATAAAAAGCAATTTTTTATTGCAGTTTTCCCGACGTTTCGTCGATTTTTTGTCGACTTTTTCAAGGGAGCGTAATATGAGCTTTTCACATTAAATTAAATTTCTCCTTTTACATGTAACATTAAACATATAAACATAAAACATAAATTTAAAGTTAAACACATATCAAAACAAGTATCACTGTAACTATTTAGTAATTTTATGAAAAATTATAGCTTAAACACAATTTAAACCTACAATCTAATTTTGTATAAATATCGCACTTATGTATTTCAAATTAAAAAGTTTCCATTATAAAAAGTATGTTGTTTTAAAAAATTAAAATTTTTTTACTTTTTTGCCCTTGTTATAAAAAATTTCAAGATTTTTCTCTTAAAAAAAAGATTTTTGTTTCGCCAAATTAAGATTTTTTGATTTGTTTGTTTACTTTAATTTTAAACTAATTTTATATTTATAATCGTCATGTTGATTTCAAAAAAACACTAAGTTTCAAAAAATGCAGTTACTTTTTGATTGATTATGATGCACCGTATCTAAATACAGTAGTAATCGGGTTTAACGAACCTATAAGTTGCCAGGTCGGTTAGTTATATTGAAAGATCCCATCCTCGTCGCCACTTGTTGTTGTGTTTCTGGATGTGCCGATTTAATAAGACAACAAATTAATATAAAACTTAAATTTATCTT
The DNA here is from genome assembly GCA_949318255.1 of Pollenia labialis. Lineage (NCBI taxonomy): Eukaryota > Metazoa > Arthropoda > Insecta > Diptera > Polleniidae > Pollenia > Pollenia labialis. The sequence goes on along the minus strand of OX439142.1, from coordinate 22,477,652 downwards.
TATTTAACAAAGGAACAAAACGTGTTGTGTCGATAGACGGAGTAATTCAAGTACAAACTAAAAAAGACTGTGAATTCAAATTAAGACACATGTGACAGTATAAATAAGGATGCTAGATGCCCCTTATAAAAAAAAAAAAAACGTATCTGGCAGGGTTGTCCCTAACAGTTATATACAGTACATTCTTAAAGCACTTATGTTGCTTAAAACACAAACAGAATTATGTTTTTTTAACATTCTAACTGAGCCCGGCAAACATTGTCTTACCCTCATGTTTTATTATAACATTTTGCGCAAAGTACAGTTCACTTATTGGGTCAAAACAAAAACCTATCGTAAATTAAAATTATTCGAAAATAATCATAAATACCATTAGAAAAGAGTCTAAAGTGACTAAACTAATAAAAAAAAAGAATTATAAATGACTCTTCAAGAAGAGTCGCGGGTAGGGTACCATTTTCTGCCGACAAAAGTATCTAAAAACGCCGATTACGTCTTGTAATGGACCGGACGAAACGCCAATACGTTTCGTGGAGTGTGGACTGTATATAGGGGTGGATTTGGGCTACAGCTCCAGAATACCAGCCAAGGATCCAAACACCTTGGTATATTCCCCGAGAAAACGCCGATTGCGTGGTCCGGGCGAAACGCCGATACGTTTCGTGGAGTGTATTGGGTGGCTTTGGGATTCAGCGCTAAAATATCAACCAAGTATCCAAGCAACTTGGTGGTATTATAAAGGCTAAAAAGAGAACTAGAAAAAGGCACAGATATTTAAATCGAAAGAAAAGCACCTTTAACCATATAAAAACACTTTCCTGTTTTTTCCAAAAACATTATAAACTTCCATTTATTTATTGCCAAAATACAAAATTTATTAAAAAATATCAACTTTCTAAACAATTTAAGTTAAAACGCGAGTATAACAAAAAACCGTCCAATATGGCTTTAAAACAACGATTCGACTTGAAAATTTGTAAGTTACAACCATAAAAACAAATACATAAAAATTAAAGAAAAATTTAAAATTAAAATCGTCTTAGGGCATATCATCATTCAAAATAGAAACCAGGGATGGTAAATCCGCTGCCTTCGGTTCAGACGTGAACAGTATCATTTATGATCAGAAAATGAGCGCATATTCTGATTTTTTTATCGCGTTGAAGAGTCAAAAAAGACTCGATTATGATTAAAAATTTTAAAAAATGCTAGCTGGGATTATAATAATTAAATTAAAATATAAGCACTCTTGGCTACTTACCAAATACTCAATCTCATTATTATAATCGGCATATTCAACATTTTGCAGTTCAGTTATTTTTTCTTGAAGTTCGCCAAGTTTGTTTTCATGTTGATACAATTTGTCGCGTTTTTCATGTATATTTTTCAAGTCTTGTGGAATTTGTTGTCCAGTGTGTTTTAGATCGACTTCGAGACCTTTATACTTCTTCTCTAAATTGGCTTTTTCATTAACCAAATTCCTTAAAAACATTAATAATAGCATTACTCATTATACTTATAAATATTTTTTTTTTAATTGTGTTATTAATTACCTAATACGTTCTTCAATATTAACTTGTATAAAATTGGCTTGCCTCATTTTAGTTGTATACATGCGATAATTTGGCATGGGAAAATATTCGAAAATATTACTGTTATTATTTAAAACAAGAACTTTACTCAAATTTCTGGGAACATTCGCACGGTTAGACGTTATACTTTCGGCTACATCTTTGCTGTCCGTAATAAGTATTGTCTCAATTTGTACACGATCTATAAGGCAATTCATTACAACTGGATCGTTACATTTAATCTCATTCATTGCTAAAATTGTGCCCTGTGGTGGATGAACACAACCTCCGCTTACATTGTGTACTTGATTACGAAACGCCGTAGTTATTATAATTGGACGGTTTTGGGTGTATTTATCTAAAATTGCTCCCAATGTTTCACGATCTTTTTTATTATTTACTATAAAACCACTTAGCAAGCCACCACCCAATATATTTTCAATAACATCGCGATATTGGCGATTTGGCACCTCAACATAATTGCCGATAGGTCCTCTTGGTAGTTCTGAGAATTTTCCCTCAGAATAAGCCTTATTTATTTGACTGATAAGCGCGGGCATATGTTCACCATAAATTGAAAGTTTATTTTTTCCACTAGCCCTAACATTTTCTATTTGTACGTTTCTGGCACCTGAAAAAAGCAAATTTATTTAAAATTTTTTAAATTGTCACATTATAGTTAATAGTAACTAACGTATTTCGTTCATGCATTCTCTTTGTTGACGCTTAATTTCCTCAACGATTTGTTCTTTTTGCGATTTATTGTCATTGAGTAGTTTTAATTCGCGTTTTAAATTCTCAATCATTGGCTTCAAATGCGTTTCACATTCAGTTTTATACTCTTCTATACTTGTATTGTTTTCTGCTCTCAAAGCATCAATATCATCTTGATTGCTAAAAAAATTAAGAAATATAGAATACGAATAACATATTTCTCTTTTAGACAAACAATTTTTTTTTTGATCTTAAAACTTACCCTCTGGAACGTTGTTCAATATGTTGATTTATTTCTTGAATTTGTATTTCTAAACGTGATTTTTTCTTTTTTAACGAATCTACTGCTTCCTTATACTCCATTGCTAATTTAGTTTGTGCGTCAACTTTACCTTTAATTTCACGATTATTCATATTTTCATGTTTGTAATTATCATCTTTTGCTGTAATTATGTCTTGAATTTTTCTATAATAAAACGTGCATTAAAATTCAAATTATTCCATCCAAAAACAACAAATATTTGATTAAATTGCATGCTCTTCTTACCTGATTTCTTCATTTATCACTAAATTTACTTCATCTTTATTTTGTATCGTTTGCAGAATTTCTCTTTCTTTGGTTTGATATTTTTCAATTTTCTCATCAATTTCTTTCAAGGAAGCTTCCTTTTGATATACTTTCAACCAGGCATAAGTTATTTCAGTAGTTAATAATTCATCCTAAATCCAAAAAAAGAATTTTTTTTAAATAAAATGTTCGTATAATTTTCAAAGGTTTTAGCAAACCTTTAGCATTTCAAAAGATAAAACTTGTTTTAATTTCTCTTCATGTTCTTTAATGTCTTCACGTCTTTTATTCAATTTCTAAAAAAAGATGGAGTATCTAATTAACAATTTCTTCCTTTAAATTTTCGTAATTTTACTTACAATTTTATAAATAGACAATTCATGATTATGTGATCTATGTAAATGCAAACATTCATTTAGTTTTTCCATTACAACATCAACTTGAGTCGCCTTAAGGAACAGGCTATAGTTTTTTGAAGGTTCAAGTCTACCCAAATCGATTGAAAAATAAAAAAAAATTGTGTTTTTATATACATATGTAATACATATTATGTATATATGTAGTATATCGGCACCTTAGAGTGTGAACCTGCTAACTGACTTTTAGAAAATGTTACAGGGCAGACAAAAAACTTCTAATGTTTTCTATTTCTACCTCAAAAAGCTAAGCAATATATATTTGGTTTATTTTATAGTATTAAGGGTATTCACGTCACAAGTTGCACCCTTGCAAAAAAGCAAAAGTGCAAACACATAACAACAACCACAAAGAAAATTATTTACGAGCAACTAATTGTCTGTGTGGTTGTTGTTATATTTTTGCACTTTTCCTTTTTCGCAAGGGTGCAACTTGTGAAGTGAATACCCTTATTGTATTAAGTTCTAAATTGAAGAACCTGTTTTTCTTACTCTATGCGTCGTCTCTTAGTTCTTCAAACGGTATCAAACTGCCACATACTGTTAAAAATGAATTTAGCAGGTTTACACTTTAAGCCGACGATATACGTATATATGTATATTTACTTACTCTTTAAGGAATTCACGAGCACTATCTTGATTTAAAACAAACACTGGATTATCGACTTGTACATTATGATACATTAATATGCGATGTAAATCATCTATTTTCTTAGTAACAACCAATCCGTTTGCAGCTTTTATTGTATACGATCCGGAACTCGTTGTTATGGTTCGAACAACTGTAATTTTGTCGCCATAAACTTTTGGTTCGTACGCCTGTGGTCCATCATTAGCAATTACAATTTCAATTTTAGCTGTTGTTTCGCCATTTTTTATAAAACCTATAACATATATTTTGTTTGAATTAAATGATATTTATATTAAAATACTGTTTCATTACTAAAAACTTTTTTAATGATTGAAAATAATTTAAGAAAAATTATAGGAATGAGGATTGGAGTAATTTAAGGACAAGTTATAATAGTGTTACGTTACTGCTTTTCAATAACGTTTTGGTTTATTTCCTTCAAAATAAACCGTTTGAGTTCTTTATTGCACTTTACTTGGTGGCCACACATTAAATTTTTGCCTTTCAATTCCTTTCAATTCGCAATACACTGTCACTTTTTTACTAACCCATTCACACTTTTTAAATTGCCCAACAAACACGAAGTCAAACCTTTGATATGAAATGACTTTATCATTTGACATCAAACGCAATTCTCAAACGTTTTTCAACTGTTTGATTTAACATTTAAATTCAAATTGATAATGATTTGAAAATAAACATTTGATATCAAATGTTTTTTCAATTTGATGTCAAATGTTTGTCAAAGTTAAAATCAAATCAAAAATAAACTTGGCAGTACTAAAGCGAAAAATTAATGTAAGCATTAAAAATGGCGATTAAAGTTAAATTATTTTTCCTTGTGGTTACATGTGTTTTACTATTAAAAATAAATTTTAATATAAAGTGAACAGTATATTTCTAGTGAAAAATAAAAAATATTTGTGAGAAATTACAATGTTTAAAAATACGAAAAAAAAGAAAAATAATAAAACAGGAAAGTGAAGAAAGATTGTTGAACGATCGCGGTGCTACAATCCTCAAAATAAAAAGGTGCCAAGTATTTTGCCTTTTCAAGAATTAGAAGACGGAAAGAACCCTATTTCATCTTTTTGCTATGGTACCGAATGTTTATTTCAAAGTTTATTTAAATAAATAATAAATTTAAATTAAAAAAATTAAATAGTTTTATTTATATTCCACATTCTATTATAATCCACATTTGAAAAACATTTGAGAATAACGTTTGAAAGCAAGTTGAAAATAAAGGCATTTTTCAATTTGAAAATAATTTCCCCTTTTTGTTGAGAACGCTATGATTTACAAATGATTTTCAAATCATTATCAAACGTTTGTCGTTTGAGAAAACGTTTGATTTCAAATCACTTTCAATTTGAAATCAAACCTCCGTGTTTGTTGGGTGACGACGAGATTCCTTTCAATTTCACCTTTCCATTTGTTTGGCAATTTTACTTTCAGTTTAACAGCTGATTACATGTTCATATATATATAGATTTGTTCCTTTTACTCCTGCAAGGAGCACAGGGCCGCTTACGGTTTCGGTAATCAGGTTTTTTTTAAGATGAATGACTGATTGGGCCAAAGCATCCGATTCTGGTGTTGGGGCTGCCAACATCACATCCAGGCATGCTAGGGTTATACCGCCCATGGTCGGTTATGTTATTGGTTTTGTTGGTTGGCGCCAATTGTTTACATGTTTGTCTTTATAAATTGTTTTTATGATGACATCTTGAAAATAAATTGCTTACAAATTGAGTGCAGCCTACGTCACCACATATTCTGAAGCTTTTTTAACGGTCATTTTGAGGGCTTTCTGTGCATTGGGATTGAAGTGTACTAAAGAATAACAATTTTTCAATAATAATGCGAACTACTAAAATTACCTTTAAATACAAAACAACTAATAAATACAAGATAATAATATTTACAACTAATTCTTAGCCAATAATTACAACTAAAGGCTCAGTTAGCCGGCAGTAAAAGTAACAGTTACCTTGCCGTTAAAACGTAAGACCAATCTATTTCTTACAGATTGAGACGTAACACCTTACTGCGAACTATAATCGTTCTAATTGCTTTACATACAACAAAACGAATCAGCTGATTTGCACGTTACTGTTACTCCTGGCTAACTGAGCCTTAATTCTTATCTAAAGTTACTTTCGTAACAATAGGTATAAGGGAGACATAAAGAGAGCGAAAAGGGACTCGTGGATCAAATTTAGCGAGTAAGTGGATACTAAAATGAGATGATCCAAGGACCCTGCAGTCCCGAGATTTATTCAGAGATCGGACGACTCGTGAACGGAATTAAGCACTTAATCTCTCTGTTTGTTTGTGGAGAATCACTTCCCGGTGCGTGTTGATCTTTGGTCGGAGGAACAGATGGAGTGTGGTAACACCTTCTCTGGCTCGAGTTAAGGAGTTAAGGTAAGTCAAGCGGTAGGTAATATGATCACCTTGGATAAGGCAATTCTACAGAATATCAAATGATCATTAGTCCTTATGCTTGTTGAAATTTTCAGAGTCAATGTGCTAAATGGATACATTCTTAGAGGGTTGAGGTAGGTCAGGGTTATTTTCATACCTAAGCGAAGTGGCGCTGGGCGAACTGTCAGCAGGAGACGGAGTTGGTTTTTACTAGGATGTATAAGGTGAGCACAGCTAAGACTATCTGATAGTGCTAAATATCTAGGAGATTTTCTAGACAGTTAAGCGGAAATACTCAGGAGAGACTACGAGGGGTCTCAATGCCAACTATGCTTGCAATTCATCGATAGATATAAGCTGGGGACTCTGGCCGTCAGTGGTTGTATGGCTGTACACTTCAGTGGTTAGACCCGCCATTCTTACTAATGCATGTTGTGTTTGGTGGGAGACATATTTTTGGGCACTAGAGTAGATTTTGGGCCTTTACCGGGGGTAATATGTCGTCTAGGGAGAGCTGGTCAGGGCAGGGCAGGTTTTATAGCGGAGTTGCTATTTTCACTGATGGCTCGAAGATGAGGGCACGGGTGTCTACATTGAAGATCTGGACATTAGAGAATAGGATTCCTGGCGACTGCAGTGTTCAGACGGAGGTTTGGGGATCATGAGGGCCGTGCAATTGGAAACATTGCTAGGTGGTCATTGGTCACTATACTTGTGGACAGCCAAGATTTAATTATTAGAAAAAAACGAATCTTCAAATCACAAAATGGTATCTTCATAATCCCTTTATGAAATTAAAAAATTTGATGAAAATAATTTTGAAACCAGTGAGTGTACAAATAAAGAGTGTGCTATGCTAATTCATTGCGGTTATTGGAAATTTTGTAAATGGTGAAGAAAATAAAATCTCAACATGGTATACTGATAAGAAAATAGAATGGAATACCATCTATGAGAAGGCATTAGCGACAAATATGTTAAGTATAAAAACATTTCAAATCAATTACATTAAAAATTGTGCAACATCTCACGATGCCTGGAATAAATTCAAAGAAATTTACAAACCAAAAAAGGTCAGTTGATACAAAAGGCTTTTAAGTCTAACTATGAAGGAAAATAAGAACAAGGTGGAGTATTTGAACAATAATAATAAAAATTTTATATATTCCAAGGCGAATTCATACAAGGTGGTCTTAATTTGAAAACGTTTACAACACTGTAAAATATTTTAACGTTGTGTCAAAAATAATACAACATTGTAGTAAACAATTTAAACAAATATTTCATTTTCTTTTTATTTTTTATTTTAAATTGTTTGTTTTGAAATGTAGTAATCATGGTGAAATTACTAGAAGGTGGCAGCACTAGGAGTTGTTGTACAACAATACAACAAAAACAGGCAAATTTGTTTGTGTAAAATAGTTCATTATGTCAAAAATATGGGTTTTCACCACACCAAAATATTATTGTTTTTATTTAATGAATCGTCATAAACCTGAATATTAACATCGAGAAATTTTACAAAGTAATGAAGTGGAGGCTCCCCGCAGTTTAAATGAACTATAAGCGAAGTTTTCCCGGGAACAAAAGCTTTTAGTTTGGTTTTAGGCAATAAAGACCAAAAGCAACAGTAAGGTAGTAGCCAGAAAGGCAATGTTAAAGAAGACAATTTTACATGACACAAATATCAAGAACAAAGAATACTTTGAAATAATTATTTAAGAAAGTAATGGCTTTATCATGGAAAGCAAAGCTGACTAGCATATTAGACAAGGGATTTCCAATGAAACGGAGGACTTAAATAAATTTGCCTTTACACTATCTCAAATTTGACTTACGATGATTAGCATCCCATTAAGGGATTCTCTCAACATTCACGACTGTCGAAATCAATTTGTCATGTGTTCACATTGTTGGTACCACTTTGCATGGCATTTTTAGGTGACATATAGATGCGTCCACGTCTACCATTTACATGCTCCTCTGGCACACCGGTAATAATAGGTTTAAAACTTTAAAAGAAACCATTTCTTAAAAACAATCTTTTAGCATGGGCGAATGATTTAAAGTTGTAGTTTTTGGTGGAAAAGTTATGTAGCGGTACAACGATGTTATTCATATTCCACTTTAGCTGTTGTTGGGTGGTTCACAAATCAACAAACCCAACCAAACCAGTTCACATACACAAAATTCTCAAATTCACTTACACTACACTTTCAATTTTGTGTTTTTATCTAGAAGAATAATTTTTATAATCTTTTGTGTATTTAAGTGGCATTACATCAAAAAACAAACAAATGATTTTGACATAATGAAAGTTCACCATGAATTGAGCAAAAAATAATAGATTCCGTAGTGCTGCCACCTTCTAATTATTTCACCATGGTAGTAATTTAAACAAATTTCATAATTTTAAGTGAAAACTATAAAATTTAGTAAATATTCCCCAGAACCAAATGAACGGTATATCATTTTGACACAAGGTCACCTGGTGTAAATTCGCCTTGATATATTCGAATTTAAAAAATATTAAAAGTAATTGCTTAATATGTGGAAAGAAAGTCGCTATACAAATAAATGTAAATTAAAAAGAAAAGACAATCATTTTCTTCAATTGCAATGGCCAAAAGTAATACAAAATAAAATATAGGTTATTATTAAACCTTTATGGTTGGTAAAATTCATAGCGCATCATTTTCAAAACAAAGTGAATGAAAATCTGATGAAGTCCTTGATATAATTCATTCAGATTTATTTATATCGTTTCATGATTTAATAAATACTAAAAAAATTGCTGGATTTGAAAATCGAGTTGAAGATAAAGTAACTGGCAGAGGGAGAGCTGATCAGGTCAGGGCACATTGTATAGGGGATTTGCTATTTTCACTGATGGCTCGAAGATGAAGGACATAGAGGATCTGGACATCAGGAGGACATATAGACTTCTTGACAACTGAAGTGTATTTCAGGCGGAGGTTCTGGGGATTCTTAGGGCCGTGGAATTGGTAGGTCGCTATATATGTGGGCAGCCAGGCCGCTCTTGGGGACTGATGGGCTGTTATGTGAACTCCAGGCTAGTGGATGATTGCAGGAGGGCTCTAGAAGAGATATTAGGGAATTATGTGAAGCTGTGCTGGGTACCGGGTAACTGCAACATCACCGGCAAGTATCGCGCACGCTGTGGCCAGTGCTTAGTAGGTCAAAATCGGATGCTCTGCTGGCCAAGAGTATGGCCTGCGTTCGGACCATGACATAAATTATCAGGGGCCACTGTATGATATGCAGGATGGCGGTGAGAATGGGATCTGACTTGTCGGATATATGTAGTTTGTTTGAGAACCCAGAGGAGTTGGAGACAGTTGAGCACATTCTGTGCCACTGTCCCAGAACAGTAGATTCCTGCGCGAATTGGGAGAAGTCCCGAGCTTCGTGCTTGAGAATGTGTGGGATGGAAGTTCAGCGTGATGGAGAATATAAATTTATAAATATGCATTAAAAAAAAAGTAGCAACCAAGGCGAATTTATGTTAACGGTGATGGTGATACTACAACAAGTATCGGGTTGTTCAATAAGAGCGCTACAAAAGTTTTTTTAAATAAAATAAAAACGGTTTTGGATATCAACGAAATTCTTTATTCCTGTGAAAGTACGTTCGATGCCATTATGTATAGTACTCGATTTCTTTTGCATGGCCACCACGGGCACGCTTGCAGAAGTCCAGACGCTGAACCTAATTTTCGACGGTTTTTAAGCATAAATCGGCCGATACTGCCGCAATTTCACATTCGATATTCGTACGAAGTTCATCATAGACCAGACTTGACGTAGCGCCACAGGAAATAGTCTAGCGGTGTCAAATCGCACGACCGAGGCGGCCAATCGACTGGACCATTTCGTGAGATAACACGTTCTCCAAACTGTGTGGCTTGTGGCGTCGTCCTGTTGGAATCACATGTCCTCCAAGTCCATATCATCCAATTGGGGCCAAAAATATTCTGTTATCATTGAACGGTTGCGATTCCCATTCACAGTAACGTGCCGGTCTTGATCATCACGGAAGAAATACGGCCCAATGACGCCGCCGGCCCATAAACCGCACCGTACGTGTGGATTGCTGTCTGACCAATAACGCATAGTTTTCTTAACGTTGAGACCACTGACTCCGAATTTTGGTAGTAAATTTTAATAATTTCGACTCGTGTATATTTCTATCATGAAATGGCAAACCTTACTGAAGAGAAATGTCAAAAGAGCGGCAAAAAATATGGCGTCGTTTGCTGTCCCTATCGCTTTACAACACCAAAAACACAACATGCTATTTTATTTGTTGCTTTCGTTGGTCTATATGTCAAAAACACAAGCAACTTTTGACATTCCTCTCTCTTAATACGAAAAAAAAAGTAGCACAGCTTTTCTTTCAACGCCACCTGAAAAATGAATTCGCCTTGGTAGCAACGAAAGTTTTTTTCGATAAATAAATGTAGCATGTATTTTTTTCTTGTATCAATCATGCATCCACTATTGCTCTCCAGTGTAGAATCTTAAAAGTGGCGTCCTTTAATTTCCGTCTGTACAAATTTATTGTTAGTATAAACAGAATTGATCTTTGTAGACGTTGCTTATAACGAATCAATTGCTTTTTTTTCTAAAATGTTGAATTCTTTAAAAATATACCTTTTACGCTGCTTGATCGGTTAGTATGTTTCGCTCTTCCTCCCAGGCCTAAAACCAATGCTGCTAAGATGGCACTTTTTCCGCTTCCATTTCTTCCAACCAAAAAATTAACACGGGAATGAAAATCGATAACCATATTTGAATGGCACATGAAGTTAGTTAAACGCATATGTAATATTTTACCGCAACGACGCGAATCTTCATTCAATCGCTGACTTTGTGACTAAAAGATAAAAAACATTATATTATATTTAAACCAGAGTTCGAAAAAAAAACAATAAAGTACTGCAAGATAGTGTACCTTACCGTATTTTGTTATGAATAGTATATGGGCAGTTCCTGCGAAGTCTACTTTTTGTAACGTAACGCCAGAAGTTATTTTAATTGTTTCTTAAAAAATTTTATATGTATTGTTTAATTTTTTATATCTTGGCATAAAGCGCATCTAGCTCTACATTTAGTAACAAAATAGATACCCTCGCCTGGGTAACTATCTTGTCGAGATGCGAGGGATTATGTGCACTCTACGGTTCTGATCTCATGGGATGACGTATGTGATGAATACGTCCTCGCGGGAGGTCGAGAACACTGAAGGAGTGTGCAACTAAAGGTTACTCATCTTGTCAGGATAATGAGGCGGTAGTGGAATGCACACTTCCGGTCCATTATCGGTACATATAGCACGGCGAGTCAGCCAGCGGGTTCGCCCTTTGCGAGGTGGGGGCTTTACCAGTGGCTGGGGCGCGAAATATGCACTTTTTAGGACAACGTGGTTGGTAGCAGTGCCGAGGTCCTGGGTGCCTAGTTTGTGCGAAAAGAAACTAGTCGTTAACAGCTCCCCTCAGCGCCAGGGCAAAGCGCTGTTGTATGTTAGTTGTATTGTAGCCTAGTCCACGCATTCCGTCACTGCATGGTACGGTCTGTCTGAACGAGCATACTCGTGGGAACAAAAATGAAACCCTTTTTATCAAAAATATCAAAAACAACAACAAACAAGGACACGACGGACGAGATTGACCAGGGTCAGTCGGACGTCACGGTCTGTGAGTCGGAGAGTATTCTCTCTACTGTTCATGAGAGCATAATTGAACAGGGGAGACAGGTACTGACCGACCTATATGTGGACAGTCTTCTGGGACTATCGAGTGACTCCAGTGGTGAAACCGGGCTACTCAAGGGTTAGAGGGGCTGACTCTGCTCTCTGACACGGAACTCGATATTGATATATCAGCTCACAGTCAGACTACAGAGCCTGCCACTCTCATCTGTGAGGCCAGGGGACAGCAGAGGGGACACTCGGGAGAAGATTGTCCACAACTTGTTCGGCAGGACGCCGTGGAGGATGGGCCAAGCGCCCCTCCACGAGACAGTAAGAACTCCAGCCGTCCGAAGGAGGAGAAGGCGCAGAACGGTACAAGGAGCTCTCTGGCATATCTGGATAAGATGTCGAAGAGAGATCCTTCAACGTTCTCCGCGAGGGATAGGCACCTTCTGAGAAGGCACCGTCAGAGCGTCACCAAATTCGAAAGAATTTACGGCCCTGTCAGTACCGTGCTTGGTTGGCCCTATCCTTGGAGAAAGCAGGTGGATGAAGTAGCCGGCCCGGACACTACTCAAAAGAGTACAAGGCCGTTGGAGATGAAGAAAGGAGGGGTTGCCCCGATTACCAAAGCGCTTATGTCTTCGGAACGAGCTGTGGAGGATAAGGGGGCGATACCCAAGAAGGTAGTCAAAGTGACTAAGGCAGTAGACACGGGGAAGAAGGCTGTTAATCCTCCTTCCGATTCCACTAGTGGCTCTCGTAAGGAGACCAGTAGAGGAAAAGGTGCGGGCAGGAACAAGCCTTCTAAACTAGTTGTGCTGAAGTCATCAAGCTCAGTGAAGAGGGTTGGTACATCTCTCTCTAATAAGGAGACCATTAAGAGGATTAGATCTGGAGATGATCAACCTTCTTCATGGAACAAAAGACTGAAGAAGTCGACGAGCCTGGAGGGTCATCTGCAAGTGGCTGTCATCGATCGGAATGATCCGGATGGGAGGATCAGTGCCGAGCTATGGCAGTTAGTGGAGGATAGGCTTATCGACGAGCTGGCAGCATTCAAGGGCAAAGAGGAGGACGTATCCTTCAATGGTGCGGACTGGGTTAAGGGAGTGAAAGTTGTCAATTGTGGTAACAAGAATTATTTGGAATTCTTAAGGACTACAATTGACAAATGCAGCGACATTAACCCGGGGGCAAGGTTTGAAGTCATACAAGCCTTCGATTTGCCAATTAGGTCCATAGTGACAGCATGGATTCCACCACCCGTACGCCCGGTGGAAACTATACTGGCAGTATTGGGTAACCAGAACAACAGGCTTCTTACCTACCAATGGAGGCTAGTGACCTCACTGGTATGTAAGGAGAACACCGGCAGGGACTTCCGTTTCGCGGTGGATCGGAAGTCCATGGAATTCTTGGAAGAGGTGGGGTGGGGTAGTTAAGTTTGGTTTAGGTAACGTCAGGTTCCGGTATCCGAAACATGACAGGACCAAAGAGGTTGTTAGTGGTGCAAATAAACCTGCACCATTGTGAAGCAGCCTCAGCCGAACTAGCAACCTTCCCCACCAGCAGCCGGACGGACGTAGCTCTAATCCAAGAACCTTGGATTAATAAAAATAAGGTTTGCGGTTTAGGGGTTGCGGGATACACTATGTTTGTCCCGTCCACAGAGGACAAGGTAAGAACGTGTATATTAGCGAGGAATGAATTGAATTTTCTCATATCTCATTCTTTCAGGTGCGGTGACTTGACCGTATCAAATGGAGAAGCCAAAGGTAAGCGCACTCTTACACTGGCTTCGGTGTATATGCCGTACGAGGCGTTGGACCCACCTGGCACGGAGGTACGGGAACTGACGGCATATGCAAGGAGGAAGGGGGCAATCCTTGTATTGGGCTGCGATGCCAATGCTCATCATAGCCAATGGGGGAGTCCAGACATAAACAAAAGGGGTGAGTTAATGTTTGATTTTATAACTACTAACAATCTTATTATCTGTAATATGGGTAACACGACGAACTTAGTGGTAAGGGACAGGGGGTAAAGCCTCCCCTATGTTACTACTATGGTGTTATACGGGAGAAATTCCGTGATGACGTTAACCGGTCCTGGAGGGACAGAGTGGATTGCAGGGTGTCTAGGGCACTAAGTCCCAGATTGGACGCGGGGGCAACCAGGGTTCTACTGGGATTGGATAGGAGTAGTCTTAGAACGCTTATAGGGTTCTTGACGGGACATTGTCCTGTCAGGGCTTTTGCGGGCAGATGGGACAACGCCATACCGGACTTCTGCAGATTGTGCAGAAGTCCGGAGGAGCTGGAGACGATCGAGCATGTACTGTGCCATTGTCCCAGGATGCAGGGTCTCAGACAGAAGTGACTAGGAAACAGGTTTCACGACGAACTGGGGTGCATCGCTGGATGTAGTCCGGCTGATCTACTGGGGTTTGTCAGGGAAATAGTGTGGCTGTTTCTGTTGAGGGGACAGTAGAGAGGGAATTTGTTCTTATGGTACCTACTAACTTTATCTTCTGGACTCTATCCACCTCATATTTCTTTTCTTAACCTTTTTCTTTTTCTATCTTCTTTATCTGTGTTTCTATATGTTGAAGGGATTCACAATGGACCGTACTGGTCTCCGAGTGGAAGTGTGCCCTTGGGCACATAACCCTTCTTAACCTAACCTAACCCTAACAAAATAGATAACGGTTGAACAACGTGGTCATAAAATACAACCTTATTTGCATTCTGGCGTTACATTAAAAAAAGTTGACTTTTCGCTGAAAATGCCCATATGTACCTTTAAACGAGCAAAGATTTTTAAATTTAAAAGTTTGAAAAATAAATCAATTGGGGCATTCACAATAATGTTCTAACATTTTACAATGGTTTAAAAATATTGTTGTTGCTTTGTAAGCTTTGCTTGCTACCCTACAAGAAATGAATGAGCGAGTGGTCACATTTTTCAATTTGGTGTTAAGAAAATGATAGAAAGAAATTACCGAAAACTTGATTTTATTTGCAGCGTTACCGTTGTGATACTAAAGTATCAATTTGACCCTTTTTCGACGGTCTTGATACAATTTATGACCCTTTTTTTATTTTACCCTTTTGTATCATTTTTAACTATTTTATGCCACTTTTTGACCCGTTTTAGAAGTACCACTTACATTTTGTTATACCCTCCACCACAATTAGTTGTGAAGAGGGTATATTAAGTTTGTCATTCCGTGTGAAACTTTTTTAATATTCATCTCAGACCCCATAAAGTATATATATTCTGGGTCCTTGAGTGATTCTAAGTCGATTTAGCCATGCCCGTCCGTCTGTCTGACCGTCTGTTGAAAACACGCTCACTTTCGAACAACTCAAAATAAATGAACAAACATGGTGCCAAATTGCTTGTAGTTATCCTAAGCAGTTTGGGATTGAAATTCAGCAAAATCGGTGCAGTAGGACCAGAGCTATGAATCAAAATGTGGAACCACCACCTAAAAAAAATGATAATTTTGTTACAAAAAATAACATAAATGGTGGAACAAGGCATGGAATGAGATAAGATTTTGCAAAAATTTGTTTTATTCGACTGGAAATCACGCTGTAAAATTTCGTGAAGATCCGTCCATAATTTACCCTAGGCCCCATATAAACACTACTCCCGGAAAACAGTTTAGTACGCCTAAAACCGATAAAAATAATGCTATCATAACAAAATTTGAATTGAAACTGTTACTCAAGCTAGTTTAAATTGCTAAATACCCAATTTTAATGCTGATGTCTGTTTTTATAAAGATACATTAATAACAAATAGACATCATATAGATATCCCTCCTGAAATATTCGAACAGTCGGTGGAGGGCATTAAAGATTCGGCACAGCCGAATATAGCACTCTAACTTATTTTTTGTTAACACTGCTGAACAGAGTTCTTCAGCTAAACAAATGTTTTCGAAATGAGCATTGCTTAAAAATAAACTTTGAAACAGACCCAAAGTAGACACTTAAAATTCCATGCTTTCTTCTCATAATTTGTTCAAAGCGGAGATGAAGGAATGGAATTCAAGTCAAGATTTTATAACAAAATATAGAACGCACATACCTTAAAAGTTGTTAGTAGTTGCAAAAAGTTTGTGTCAAAACATTTATTTTTACTACTTCTAAATTGGATTTTTGATAATGAAGTACAAATTAATGCACAATTTCCCTAATAGCAATCATAACTCATATACATATGTACACATTTGTTGAATTTTGTATTTTGTTTATTGAATGACTTATGGGGCTCTTGTATACAAAAAAATGTGACATTTTTTTAACAAATGCAATTTGGTGTTCGTTTCTTCAAAATGTTTTGCTCTCCAAAAGGGTAATGTTTTATTATACTTCTATATTTTTGCCCCGTATAAATCGACAGTATTGAAAGTGCCCTGTTAAATAGTTGACTTCGGTTTATATATGGTATAATTTTTAAAACGGCGACGATTGCCTCAAAGAGCAACAAAAAAAAACAAAAAAAATTTTTTATATTTCAAACAAGCCTTTAAATTAATCAAAATCTTCCTCAAAACTATAAGGAATGGCAAAAATTCGATAAAAATCAGGTCAGGTGCTAAACACAGGAAAGAGCATTGCATAAAAAAGTTAATTTTTTTAAGAATTTCTTAATTAAAACAAATATATGTATAACCAGTGAAATGCGCATAGAAGCTAGCTTTCCCTCAACAATAAATTTCAGTGTATTTATCAAATATGAAAAACTGGGAATTTAGCACGTCATACAAAAATCGTATTAATAATAAATTTTGTATTCCCGAAAATAACTTTGATAATATACATACTTGCATGTGCCCGTGCAAAAGAACTGAATTGGCAAATTGGTTTTTTTTTTGTTGTTTTCTTACGAAGACAGTAGAATGAAGTAGTTTGTTTTTTTCTTTTTACCCACTTACAACTACAATTCGAGTCGGAAAGAACCCAACCAATTGTAGGGGAATGTAAGAAAAGATAAACTCACTGTTTATTGTGGGTGTTTTGTTTTGGCTTTGATATTGTTACAAGTAAGACTTAGTGTTCATAATTCTTATTCGCTTTAGGGTTTTATTTGTATAATATTTTTGGCCTTTCTAAAATCTTTGGAAAAGGTTTCCTGATGAGCTGGCCTAAGCAACCAGTGAAATGCGCATAGAAGCTAGTTTTCCCTCAACAATAAATTTCAGTGTATTTATCAAATATGCAAAACTGGGAATTTAGCACGTCATACAAAAATCGTATTAATATGTATTTTGTTTGGTTATCAAAAACTTGGCCTTATTATATTCTTTAAAATGGGAAATACTGCTTATTAAAACCTTGAACCTTTTTTATTTGAAATACCCATTTTTTTACCCCTTTTTCTGGAAAATCCCCTTTTTGTGACTGTTTTCGAAAATGTCCAACGGTTCGTCAGGAAACTTCATCCATAAAGATTTTAGAAAAACTAAATATATTAAACCAAATAAAACTGTTAAGCGTATAAGAATTACAGAAACATAGTATATTTGTAACAATAATCAAAGTTTAAACAAAATCATCAACAATAAACAGTGAGTTTATCTCTCCTTCAATTCAATTGTAGTGGGGAATGTAAGGACTGTTTATTGTTGATGATTTTGATGACCTCAGACCCCATAAGACCTTCAACACTTCAGGCCTTTTAAAGGCCTGCTTAAAAATTTTTTTGATTCAATTACTGTTCTTATCTAACTGCTAGAGAATGCCTCATAGAAGGCCTAGGCTCTTTGGTATAAAAGATAAGATACACTCGCTTCTAAATATGAGAAGGGAGTATTGAAGAAGTAACATTTTTTTGTATTGTTTTTCTGCACAAGCAAAATGAAAATAATTATTTTTTTTAATCCCGTTACTATTCTTATGCACCTGCTAAAGAAGCGAGAGCGGAAGCCCACTCCGCAATGACAGCGTGTGTTAAAAAGATATGAGTATGGAATGGAGCGAGCAGGCCTTGTTTAACCAAAAGACGGAGTACAGAGGCCTTCTAGAAGGCACAATATGTTTATTTCTACATTTTTGGAATAAAAGTGTTTGAAAAGCTTTTTTTTTTCTTTTTTTTTTTTTACTGTTAGGACCAGCACTTAGGGGATGACCCCTACTAATGCATTGCATTGTGTTGGAACTAGGAAAATAGGTTGTGGGAAGGAGGATAGAGGGAGTAGTGTTTGTGAACATTCGATTTGAACTTGATCATGTTGTAAGTGAGAGGGAAGACTTCTGCAGGAAGGTTATTCCACATACGAACTGTGCGGGAAAAAAACGAATTCTCTCTGTAATGCGTTGTACGATTCACCTGCCAATCGACCACATAAGGATGGGCTCTTGAGGAAAAACGTGTATTACGAACAAACGTACGGGTTTCGGGAACCAGATCCCTTATTTCGTCAGAACACATCCCATTGTAGTAACGATAAAACAGACAAATACAACCCACATTGCGACGGTGCTCAAGGGAGTCAATAGAATTGGATACCCTACTGTCACCAATGAGAACCTTCGCCCTCTCCTGCACGCGGTCGAGAAGCTCCAAAATAGACTTTGAAGCACCGGCCCACACATGAGAGTTGTATTCCATACGCGGTCTTGCAGACACACGTACAAAGATGGGTGAATAGTGCATTTTGCCGTTCTCTTAACCCATTAGCACACAATTTTTAATTTATAGATGGTTAAGGCAGAATAAAAGACCTGTTCTGAAAATCACTTAAACTCAAATGACGTGAGTTCAAATCACAATTGCAGAAAGCACACCGAGAAACACAACAACGGTATGACTCCCAAAACACCACAAAATCACAAGTGTTATTTCATTAAGGACAAATTTATTAGTTTTGCATTGTTTTATTTTAATAACTTTAATGCACATAAGCCTTTAGCTTTTTTCGAAAAATAAAATTTTATTTATTAAATTTCTTTCAATTATTATTTATTTAATTATTTGTATATGTTCCCAAATGGGATCATTGGGCGCTAATGAGTTAATCGGGTATGTTCTGTAAATCGAAATGAAGTGAATTTAAAACCGAACAAATTTTGAAAACGAGTCTGTAAAGGAAGTTCATAAAAATATTCCTTTTTATGTACTTTATACTTTAGGAACCACTTATACTTTTAAGAACAGCTCTTAAAAAGAGGAATAACTACCGTAATTTTGTAATTAATTGAAATTCAAATTTCGTTGGGTTTCAATTCCACTTCATTTCGATTTGTAGAACATGCCCGAATATGTGTACGGTTTTATTGTATAATGCACAGGTTTTTTCGAAAGCAAATGTCAAGTGGTCGAATTTCGGCCATCGGGTAGGATCGTATAAAAACCCTTTTTTCAAATTTGACTATTTCATTTAATTTTTTATACATTTTGCCGTACAAATATCACGTCACGTCAAAATGGTAATGCCCATACACAAAATTACAAAATCCAAAAAATAAAATTTGATTGTCAGCTCACAATCGTTGTGAACCGTATTTTGTTTGTGTACACATTCACACACAAAGATAAGATTAACGGGTCTGTTCTGAAAATCACGAGATTTTAAAGTCACAAGTGTGATTTTGTGGGGTTCTAAAAGTCATACAGTTTTTGTGTTTCTTAGTGTGCTTTCGGCAATTCCAGATCACACCAAAATACACAAAAACGGAACACCAAAACATCACACGTGTAATTTAAAAAGGGACATTTGATTTGAGCTAAAGTGATTTGCAGAACAGGCCTGTTAGTTTGTGTTTTGAAAAAATACACTATGCGTATATATGTATGTTTATTTTTTCTGAACTTAAACCCGGCGGTAACAAAACTTAGTAAACAGGCCCAATATAAATCCTTATTTCCTCGCCGCTTTTATTTTAACACAGCTTGTCATTGGGAGCAAGCCCTTCCACACTCCCTTTAATAACAACTTCGTTCTTTTCCCAAAGAAGGGAGTAAAGGTAAAATTGTACTTTTTTGGCTAATTTAGTACAATTAAAGAATTTTCCCTGCTTTAGTAATTTCATATGGCAACTCATAATTTCAGTCATATTTGAGAAGTTTTAAGAACAAATTCCACTTTGAAAATAAATCTTTAAATAGTTTAGTAATTTTAGTCCAGAAAATGTTATCAACGGAAAACTAATAGTATAGTACCACTATTAGCAAAAACAGTTTCCAAAAGAATACCAACATTTTGATAGTATAATTTCGCAATTTTGAGATCTTGCTGATATTAAAATCTAAAAAATGAATATTAACAATTCCATAGTCATCTGCAAAAGTGGAAAAAATCTTCTCTTGCCGAAATATTATCAAAACAAAAAAGAGAAACAGACGAAAAACATCAACTCTTTGCGGCTTATACCAAACAAAAGACTTATTGAACTTACAAAATTGCAATTTTTACATCATCATATGGGCATTTCCACAGAAATGTCAACCGCAGCCAAAAAATTCAAAGTCTATAAAAGTTTATAAGAAATCTTTCAACTTTCAATAATGTAAACAAATTTTACATTTATTCATAACAGGGCTGTCAGACTTGGGGATTTATCCCCAAAGTTAGGGATTTCATGTGAGCAAAAAGGACAAAGAAAATCAATTGGGGATTAAAAAAAAATCGGGGATTTTTTGGGTATTTTACACTTTTTTAATATATTTTCCCTTCTTTTATTATTTACGCTTATTTTTCTTTGTTTCGTATATAAAATATGAAAAAAGTAACAAAACTTTTATCTTACTCTTATACAGTTTAAGATTACCATTGTTGTTAAGTGTGTAAAAAGTACTTTATAAACTTATGTTATTTTCTTGATTGAGTTCTTAAAAAAAAAGAATTTAAACATAGAATCTAAAACCGTGGACAACACATAAAATTTTTGATTTTTAAAGACAATTTTCAAGCAAATATATATTTCTTCCCTAAAAAAAAAGTAAATATGGAAGACAATATAATAAGGATTTTAAAAAAGAATTCTAGACTATTTGTTAGTAGTTATGATGCATCGAAGTATGTATTAAATAAATGACGGATATATGTATTTTTATTGAACAAGCTCCAAACTCTTATAAATTGGCTCATTCGTCTTCAATAACAGCATATTGTTCTGCTTGTAATTGCTCACTGGAATCACATTAAAAGGATTTAAAAAACATGCCGAACCAGCCGCTACAAATAAAATAAAATGATTTTCTTGACCAAAAATTTTTATTTGGGGATTTCTTATTAAATTTTTTCTTACTTTTTTTAAAAAAACTTTAAAATTTGTTCAGAAAAAAAACAAAAAAAAATAACTTTTTAAAATTTATTTTTTAATGTGAGGATTTTTGGGGATATTTAGTATTAACAACCCTGCAAATATTATTGGACCACCTGATCCAATTTCATGAAATGGACTACTCCATGCACTGGTCCGATGTAATGCAAGCATGGACCATATCATTGTTAAAAAGTTTTTGTAGTGACTCCTTAGTAGTCCAAAGATGGGTTATATGGTCCTGCCCTAGGACATCGTAATGTTAAATAGACCATGTATTTTCCATACGCTTGGGTTACTTTTGGACTAGTCCTAGTCCCTTGTGGGCTACTCTTTACACGAGTGTTTGGACTGGTTCTATTATTTCAGGGAAGTGCAAAAGTTCTGCTTTGAACATTTCTATTGCACGGTTTGTTTTGCTAAATGATCTTAATAAGAAACATTATGCATTTAGAATTGCTTTTTAAATCTCGGTTTATATTCAAACAATATAAGAAAAATGTAAACGGAACGATACGATTGCCAGTTGCGGCAATTTTTTTTCTCTGCTTTACCGTATATTTCGATGTAGCGTGCGACATTGAAAAAGAACATTTGTTATCAGTCCGTCGAGGTTATTTGTACAATGCACATCAAATATTAGTAACAAACAGATATTTGTGTTGCATAAAATAAAAAAAAAAAATTTTTTTTAATATCTTTATTTGCGATGGCCAACAACTACAAGCAGCAAGGACAGCATATTCCATTAAAAAAACTTTATTTGAGACTAGCAATACTAATATTGTTGAATCAAAGAAAAAGCATTATTAAGATACATCAATGCATAACATTTTCAAATTAGTCGCATTTAAATATTTCATCAGGTTTCGCTGAAATCAGTGTTTGAACTGTTTGCCTTAAAGGCGACCTTTGTTTTTGTCGCAAGCAAATGCCTTGGTTTTTTTAATTATCTTGAAAACGAACAATTGCTCAAAGACAACCTAAGCACAAAATATAGTGCTAATCAAGAGCTATAACATTGGAGAAATGCCCATATGTATATCAAACCAATTATTATCAAAATTTTAATTATGTTATTGAAATCTAATTGATGTTAATAAATCCTACGTATATGATATTGTATTGGATATTTATATGTTTGTTAAGTTTGTGACTCAATCACGCAAAACGCGCTGGATTTGAATGAAATTTGGTAGATGTATGGTACATGGTAAGGTAAATCGGGGGAAAATGTTAGTTTGGTTCCTTTTCTTCCTTTGATAAATTTAATATTCAGATTTCTACGGTCCAGATTAAATTATAGGATACTTTTTATGATTTAAAAACGAAAAATGTTTACTTTTGGTACTTTTTCTATTTTTGATAAATTTGGTATACATATGGTCCAGTGGACGAAATACATATACAATTTTAAGAGACCCCTTGCTTTTTGAATGTCGGTTGCCTTAGAGTATCGCGGGCTTATAAAGTATATGTATGTGTTGGCGAACAATAATAATTCATATAATGTTGTTTATTAATTTATTTTAACATAAAATAAGTAAAGGTGTGTTAAACTACAAAATTTTTTTAAATTGTTTATAGGTTATGCCATCTCATTTCTTTAAATCTTGCTCTTACTTTCACTTGAACGAAGTTTCGGGTTAATGCTACACAGAAAAAAAAAATAAAAATTCCTTTCAATTAAAAAATTTGTGATACTTAGTTAAAAATTTATTAAATTAAATGATTTTGTTATTCGTGCTTAATTCCCAATTTTTATTATTTAATAAAAACTCCAATCAATTGTAGTGGGGAATGTAAGGAGAGATAAACGCACTGTTTATTGTTGATGATTTTGTTAAAACTTTGATATTGTTACAAATAGAACTGTTTCTGTAATTCTTATACACTTAACAATTTTATTTGGTTTAATATCTTTAGTTTTTCTAAAATCTTTATGGATGAAGTTTCCTGATGATCTGGCCTAAGCAACCAGTGAAATACGCATAGGAATAGCTTATCCCATCAACAATAAATTTTAGTGTTTTTATTAATTAATAAAAATAGGAAATTAAGCACGAATAACAAAATAAATTAAATTAAATTTTGTATTCCCACGAAAATTATTTTGATAATTTATTAAACTTGAACAGTAAACAAATAAATGGTATCAAATATATATTTGTTTATATTTACAACATTTTCAGAAGCGGAATTTATATGGAATCTATAAGTTTAAACCAATCTTATAAAACTGACCTCAAAATTATGTGTAGCTTTAGACGTATTAAAAAAGTGTATTAACCAAACGGTATCGTCCAAAAATTGCTAATCAGCCAGTAATCGGTGTTCGACAATAATTAGGCCGCTTTTTGCCGACGGCACAACTTTTTAAACCATTATATGCAAATGTTACCATGCAAAAATAATAAATAAAAATAATAATGGTTGTGGTAAATTATATTGTTTCTTAAAAGGTATCAAACACGCAACCAATATCTGAAAAAAAAATAAGTATTTATGCAAATAAGCCCATAAGCATTAATATATTTGAGTATTGAAACGCAAGTCCATTTAAAAAATTTAAAGGCATTAGCAATGAAATATCTGTCAGCACCAGCAACTAGTGTTGCCAGAGAGCAAAAGTTTGGTTCAGCTGGGCAGTTTTACTCCAATCGCAGAAGTGACTTTTTGGTATCAACGCATAAAAAATGCTGTTCTGTCATCAAAACATAACACCTTTAAATATTAATCAATATGTAGCACATATCGCTCCTTTATTGCAACGTAGTTATAATTAAAAAAATCAAACTTGGCAAAATGCGATTAAATTTTTTTAAATGTTCTTTAAGTACTGAATTAATAAAATATATTTTACTATAACAAAGGTTCAGTTTGAGATATAACACATATCGCTCCTTTATTGCAACGTAGTTATAATTAAAAAAATCAAACTTAGCAAAATGCGATTAAATTTTTTAAAATGTTCTTTAAGTACTGATTTAATAAAATATATTTTGCTATAACAAAGGTTCAGTTTGAGATATAACACTGATTCTTTTTTTAAATATAAAGAAGGTATGAAGGAATACTTTTCTTAAGTAACTTGAAATTTTGGGTTTTTTGAGTTGCAATAAAGGAGCGATATGTACATTGATATATCTTCATACTTGTTAATAAACAATTTTTGTTAGTTTTTTTATAACGAAAACTTGAATAAATATTGGGTTTTTTCTGCTTAATAAAATAATTCTGTGACCTTTTGACAAAACATCTTAAGTCAAAAAGTTGAAAAAAAATGCTGTTAATTTTACGAATATTCCTTCAAAAAAATTTTTGTTTACGCTTTTAAAATTTTGTATTATAAACGAAATTTTTCTTTAATTTCGGTTTATTTTATTATTTGATAAAAATTATTTTTTTAATAACTTTTTTTCTATCTTATCTCGGCTTTAAATGTTTTGTCAAAATGTCATACAATTTATCTCAAAGATTTCAGTTTTTTATGGTGTGAATTTGGATAAGTTAAGTTTGGCATCGGCTTCGGCATTGGACGATAAAAAGTAACTTCGATAAAACACTATACATGGGTGTTTCTCTGGTTATGCACGCGACATTTGTACGCGTTTTATTGTGTTTGAATATTAAAAAAATAGAAGTGGATTGGAATTTTAGAATGAATTCTAGAATCGTTACATTGTTTGTAATGAGTTCTTTCTAAAAAGTATATATAATGGTAAATTGAGCACTGGATACCCAAATGCCATGCAATCAAAGTTGACTTACTCACGTGACAAAAATAGAAGTGCCTTTTAGGACCGTAAGAAAAAGTGCGAAAGTAAGTGAATTGTAGGAGGTTTTTATTTCGGAAAAAATGTTTTTATAAAGGTTAGTCATGTGCCTTTATAATCATGTTTTGTTCAAAACCAACTATGCATGGGTTGGCGAAGAAAAAGATAAATTGTAAATTACGCACGTGACACTTTTTACCTTCATACATATTTTAGTAATTTTACATATATTTTCAGAAGTTTTTAACAAAAAAATTAAACTTTTATTCAAAAATGAAAAATAAAAAATAAAAATATACTACAAAATTAATCCAACTTAATTTTTCCTTGAAAAAAATTATGCGAGCGCTTTGATTTTTTAAGTCACGGTGGACCATTTCAGAGAAATACCCACATACATAAATTAGTTTTAAATCAATTTTTTTAACAGAAATATCAATTTTTAAATTTTATTAACAGCCAGTTCGTTAACGTTCGCATAGAAAATATCATTTAAAACTAAAACAAATTTTAGAATTTTGTTTTAAATGTAATTGAACAGGCTGTTAATTTAATCTAATGAACCGAATTTGCTGGATTAAAATTCCAAGCTGCTTAGGATAACTAGAAATATTTTGGAACCAAAATTGTCTTTTTCTGTTGAGTCTTTCGGAAGTGTACGTGTTTGCAACAGACGGGCATGGATAAATCTAATTACTCAAGGACCTAGAATTTCGAGGGTGTTCTGGAAATCGAAAAAGAATCATATGACATATACCTATAATACAAATATTTTTCTATCAAACAGAATTTTATAAATTAAATTAAAATTAAATTAAAAGTATATTCAAGAACACCCTTGTATATACATATGTATACTTAAAAAATTTCACACGGAATGATAAGCTTGGAATAATCATTTCACGCTTAGGGTCAAATCTAGATTCGATTTGATAAAGCAGCTCAATATAAAATTTCAATATTTCTTGCTTACCTTCTAAAACTTTATATTAAATCTTTTTCAATAAGGTAATGATAAATAAGAAAGACTATAGCATAAAACTGGCAAATAAATGGTTTTACAATGAGCTCATAAATATGAAACATGCGATAATTAAAAAATGTAAAACACCAAAAAATATTAAACATCAAACATTAGCAATATCTATATCTACATAAAACAAACTAAACTAAGAATTTAAACAAAAAACCAAATATAAATATATCTTTGTAAATAATACAAGTATTTTTTCGAGCTGATAGCCTTGGCAGCTAGTGCTCCTTTAATTTTTTTTAGTCTTAGAATTTATTTATAAGATTAAACCAATAAATAAATAATAATTAAATATCGAGAATTTATGGAAAACTTATAAAGCAATCAGGAATATTTACAAGATAAAGAGAGTCCAAGAGAAAATAAACATTGCCAAAGACCATAAACAAATCCTCAGCTCATGACTAGTTTGGCGCATATGACAAAAAGTCGTAGTGGAAAAAAACGACAATGAAGCTTTAAAACAAATATTGTACACCTACCATGATTTAAAATCATTTGTACAGATTTTTAGTTTTGAAAATTAAGAAGTGTGGATTGTTGTTTATTTTTACATTGGTATCCGTATTAGCGGGAAAAATACAAAAAAAAAAACGTCTTTACAATTGAAAATAAAGCTGGCACTCAAATAAAAAATAGATCATCCAGAATGCTCCCCGTCCCGACCATTACGAATAATTTAGGAACATCATTTGTTCTTCTTATTTTTAAATTTTCAGTCACCCTTTGTAAAATGTTTTTGTTTCCATATAATAACTATCAAACAAAGAAACTTACCAACAAAGTGGTTTGAGTCAAATTCCCATTGGAAAAATTGCGACGCTTTGTATCGACACTTTCATTTTGCAGTTCTCCAGCTCCACACACACGGTTACGTTTTCTTGATAAACTTAAACTCATATTTTTTTACCCGTGCAATTCGCCAAAATTCTTTGATATATTCTATTTTAATTAGTAACAAAAATCTTTTTGCAACAAAAAACTTTCGCGGCCTGCACAATATTTTGTTGATACTAGTGTTGCCAATTGCCAATGTCTATACAAAAAGGCATTTCCAAGGCCCATTATTGTGAATATGAAAACAGTGCAACCAACTTTAGATAAAAGAAGTACGAAACAGAATCCGCGCTGCCGTTGGGAATTTTCTAAAAGTATCACAAAAAGGTTTAAAAAAAATGGCGTCAAAAAATAGTATTTTAAAGTAAGTGCTGGTTCACACTCTTCAAGTTTTAGCCGTCATGTCCTCAGTTTTTAGGATAGAAAGGGAAAGAAATTGCATTCTCTTTATTATAATTGTTGTAAGAACTGTTTATTAACCCATTTAAGCCCAAACAAGACTACCGGACAAAAAATAAAATATTGGTTATATATAAACAAAAAACCAAAAACAATTTTTTTTTAAAGAGGTGTACCCAAATTGGCACTTCGTCACTTAAGTGTGAAAAATGTTTAAAACAAAATTTAGTTTGATGTTATACAAATGTCTGAACTTTTAGTTTATCAATAAGGCATATATATATTGAATAATGTCAAAAACTTTGTCTTAAGCCGCAAAAAATTAAGTGTTCCCAAATTGGCACAGCGGGTGTAAATAAATTAAAAAGAGTATTCTCCCACCACCACTCTTAAGGAAGTAAATATTTATGAGAAAATACCATTAAAAACTCAAAAAGTGGTGACCAGAGAATGACAAAAATATAATTTTAAGTACTCTTTCAATATTAGTGAGAAAGCAGGTATGGACATGCATGAGTAGAGATCACAACCATACACATACATACATACCATTACCCATAAAAAGTTGAACTAAAATATGTATAAATATACGCTGCCAATGTGTATATCCATATTCATTCTGTATGTACAATGTACATGCAGGTATAAATAAAAGTTCTGTTAGCTATCTGCAATACCCATATAAGTATGTGTATTACCGTAAGTATAACGCAAGGCGAATTGACTAGAAGGTGGGGTCAAGTCAACATATGGTGTTTTTTTTCGGTGGTCGACTTGTCAAAGTTTGTACACAAACTAGTTTTTTTATGTAAACAAACCTATTTTTTTACTAGCAATATTTTTGACAACCCGACCACATATGTAGATAGATCCATATTAATATGAACAGACAAGCTATATATATTTTTTTCAAAATAGGACCACGAGGGAAGCTCGTGGGTATTTTCCTTTACAACTTATTAAAAAGAAATGTTTGAATTTTAAATCTTTACAGAAAGGCGTCTAAGCAAGCGCTAAATCAAATCAATACTTACATGCCTACATAAAAAACAATATCTTCCATCTCGTGTCGTCTACCTATGCTATGTGTGTGTGACACCGACAAGTGCATAAGTGCAAAAAAATTGTTCAATTGGATAGTTTTGGAGTGACATAAATTGCCCCCTATCTCCCTTTGTAACCTATTTTTTTTTAATACATAGCGTAAGTGTCTATATAAATATGAATCTATCTATGTTTAAAATTTCATTAAAATCTGTCAGATTGCTTCGGGTTTCAGAAATTCCCCTTTCCACCCCTCGTGGTCCTATTTTTTATAAAAAGGTATAGCTTATGTGTAGTTTTACATAGGCACTGCTGATTTTACGGACAAATTTATTTTATGTATCATAAATAAAATGTACATAGTCCCGAGTATCAACGCACATTTTTGTTAAAAATTTTTTTTTCATTTTTGCACAGAAGTGCCAAAATGGCAGATAACCAAAACACATTCATGGGTATTGAAAACCATCTGCATAATATTCATGTATTTTTGTCTACTGAATGTGGTTGCGTGAAGATATTGCCGTGCATAAGTATACGTAATAACAATACTTTTTGCAACGCACAACCAAATCTGTTCTTATTATTTGTGTTATAAATATGTGTATACACAATAACGAAAAGCGTGGGTAAATATCTCTGTATATTTTTCTTATGGGTACTTGTTGTCATTCTCTGGTGGTGACCAAAGCCCTTGCACAACTTTGAATTCCAATAACTGGCCGTGGAAATAAAAATACGTTTCGAACTCTTTAGTTTAGTAAATTGTAACTGTGTTTCTTTACGCTAGGTCTCCACGTAGCAATTTTTTTTTGCTAAGCACAAGCAATAACGTCGGCAGAACCATGGCGCAATAATTGCTGACTATATTGCTGAAGAACACGTGAAATTGCTTTGCCATAAAAAAACGTACAGAGAAATTAAATGTCAGATAAATAACAGCTGATTTTACAGCAGATTGCTAAGCAATAAGAAGAGCAATAATTGCGCAATGGATTGCCACTCATGGCAATATGCGGTCTATACGTCGCAAATTTTATGGAGCAATCAAATTTGACGTTTGCCGCAATAAATATTGCTACGTGGAGACCCGGGGTTAATAACACATTAAAAAAGAAAAGGTTTTTCAGCTTTTATTTAATCACCCGTGGTTGACATTTCTGTGGAATATGCGATATAATTGCACAGTACGAAAATTGAACAATTATTGCAAGTGTATAAGCAGCTTTAGAATAACAAAACAAAACAGAATTACAAAGTACTTGAAACTGAGTACCCCTCCCCAATCTTCTCTCCCCTCTCACCTATAAGCTTTAGAATTGCTGCAACAAAAATTGCAAGTCTGGACGAAGACTAATTAATACACTTTAATCCGTGGCCCTATGCTCCTTATAGGATCTTCGGGAACATATATAATCTGTGCTTTAAACGCTAAATAATATAAGTTTTCCAAATGCTATGTTCATTCGACGATATGAAACACTCGTATTGCTCTCTGAAACTAGATTGCCAAACATGTTGTTGATACGATTCATTCTTTTTTCATTTTGACATTTTTGTGTTTGTTGTTAGTGTGATTTTATTTAAAATAGATAAAAAAAAGTAATTAAAAGTTTAAAATATATTTCTAATATGTACATATTTTCTTCGACCTTTATTATTTTAATGTATAAATTAAATTCTCGAGCTTAAGGTCTTATTTTTTATATAAAAAACTTTTTTTATAAATTTATTAAAAACCAATATTTCGGCACTTCTTTGAGTGCCTTCTTCAGGGTTTTTTTTTCTTTTCTTTTTAACAAAAAATTAACAATTTTTTTATAAAACAAAACGACAAACTAGGATAGCAGGTCATAAGTCAGATCAGAAGTATAGAAATATTTCACAAAAAACAGCGTTATCAACTCATTGTGCTAATATAAACCATTATCCAGATTTTGATAATACAAAAGTTTTAAACATGGAAAATAGTTACAAGCGTAGATTTATGTTGGAAATGTTACAAATTATAAAAGTACAGACAGTTTTTAGAATTAATTTTAAGTCAGATACTGAATATGTAGCACAAAATTATAGACATTTAATTTATAAAAATAGAAACGGAAGGTAAAAAATTTTTGTATATTGTAATAGATCAAGTTTGTATTGAAAAATATTTTTTATTAAATTCCAAAAAATTTTTTAATTTTGTTAATTTTTTGTCGTTTTGTTAAATTGGTTTTATAAAAAATTGTTAATTTTTTGTTAAAAATAAAAGAAAAAAAAACCCTGAAGAAGGCACTCAAAGAAGTGCCGAAATATTGGTTTTTAATAAATTTATAAAAAAACTTTTCTATATAAAAAATAAGACCTTAAGCTCGAGAATTTATTTTATATTTTAAAATATATTATTTTATACTTTTGTTAAAATTATTTATTATATTCAACATTTTTTCGAATTTATTCTATAAGCTAAATTTCAGTTATGCATTTTATAAAGCTTTTTTGTAATAGTCCTATTCCTTTAATTTTTAGGAATGACTTTATACACTACCAGACTATTATATTGTATCTTCTTGTTACATTTCACCTTAGCTGTCCTTTGGATAGCAATGAAGTATATTGTATGAACAGAAAAATTTACAATTATTAGACACCAGCAGAATGTAATGCATTTTCTGGACCGCTACAGCCTTCGTCAGCATTCTTTGTGTCACACTGGATAGATTGGTGTTTGTGCTTTGTTGTGATACAGACGTGTATTATTAAACCCGCATACTATTTGAATTAATTAAATTTGATTTTTTTTTATTTAAAATAAACATTCCGCGAATGAACGCAAAATACATAAATGATTTTTAAATATGTAAATTATTTAGCATAAAAGTGATCAATTAATAAAAACGAAAAATTAATAAAGATAAATAAAAAATATAAGTGAATATATGTACATACATACTTATGTATGTATGTAGGTATACATAATCTTGTAAAAACATTTTAATTTTGTACAGAACAAAATAAAAAAAAATAACAAAAATATTAAAAGCACAAAGTTACGGTGAAAAACAATATTTTGTATGAACAAAAACAATGAGACAACAATAAAACTCAACGAGAGAAATTGCTATGTAACAGTTCATGCAATTGAAAATAATGAAATAAATAAAACAAAACAAAACAATATTAACTACCTAATGGCTAAGCCAATTATTCGTACACGTTCCCTCTCACCCTCGGTATTTACACAAACGGTGGATAGTGACTCATTAAAAAAACTAAAACTAGACCTGGTGACAAGTGTAGCCAGGCCAGAAAGTATTGCCGCGACGTCAAAAACAAATTTAGTGGGAAATGATACCATGAACTTAAGCACAAATGCAATGGAAAACGCCCCTGTAAAAAGTTGTCAAAAGCCTCAAGTCCAAGTTGGTATGGACAGGTATATAACAGTTCTTAAACGGGGTCGCAGCCCTACATCTTCAGCTGTTGCTCCGGCCTCAAAAGTGCCATTTTTTGATAAAATAAATTCCCAAAATCGCTTTGCAATTCTGAAGGATGAATCCTCTGAAGCACCAAACGTAATAAAATCGTCCAAGCCTCCCCCGATATATCTTAGGGAGCATAACTCAAATGATCTAATAAAGAGTTTAATTTCGTTGATTGGTGAAAACTCTTTTTATGTAGCCGCAATAAAGCGAGGTAGTATTAATGAAACGAAAATTCAAGTAAATAATGAAAATGATTTTCGCAAAATAGTTAACAAATTTGAGGCACTTAAAAAAAGTTTTTATACATACCAACTCAAGAGCATGCAGTAAAGGTCTGCAGGTGGTGATTAAAGGAATTGATTCATGCGTAGACCCAGAGGAAATTAAAACATTCTTGGAAGAAAAAGGTTTCAAGATAAAACATGTGGTAAATATTAAAAATAGGGAAAAAAATCCTCAACCACTTTTTCGTGTAGAATTAGAGCCCGGCGACATTAAGTTAAAAAAAAACGAAACGCATCCCATTTATAGTTTAAAATATATTCTATACAGAAAAATCACAATTGAGGAGCCGCACAAAAAAAATGGACCTGTTCAGTGCTTAAACTGCCAAGAATTTGGCCATACCAAGGCATACTGCTATTTACCCCCTGTTTGCGTAGTATGTGGAGAACTACACGGTACAGTTTCTTGCGATAAGTCTAAAACCGACCCCAACGTAAAAAAATGTAGCAACTGTGGCGGCAACCACACTGCCAATTATAGAGGATGCCCTGTATATAATATCGTTAAGCAAACGGTTGGACCGAAAACAAATACCCCTCAAATGCAGGTTGCAAACCAAGTAAACACAAATGCAATTCAAGCCCCCCAGCCTGGTAATAACAGGACCTCTTACGCTAACGTCCTAAAATCAAACCATGTGCCAATGCAAGGGGCCTCGCCAAGTAATGACGAAACTCCAGAGTCTAATTTAAGTCGTTTAGAAAAAACCATGGAAACATTAGTGCAAACAGTAAATAATTTTACAAACACAATGGGTAATATGATGCAGGAGATTCTTAGAATGCAATCGATGTTATTGCAAGCTGTACTTAATAAACCATGAACTGTTTAAAAATTTGTTTTTGGAACGCAAACGGCATCCGCCAACATAAAAATGAATTAGAATATTTTCTTAAAAGTAAACAAATTGATGTCATGATGGTTTCTTAAACTCATTTGACCTCAAGAAATACGTTTAAAATTAATGGTTATATAATATATGATACCAAGGACCCTCGAGATAGAGCTTGTGGAGGTTCTGCCATTTTAATAAAAACCAGAGTCAAACACTACCTCATGGGTGATCATCGTGAAGATTATCTTCAAGCAACAAACATTTGCGTTGAAGAATTAAATAGAAACGTAGTAATCTCATCGTTATACTCCCCATCTAGATAGTCAATATCAGAAGGCCAATATAATAATTATTTTACATCATTAGGACCTTGTTTCCTGGCCGCTGGCGATTATAACGCTAAACATACCTTCTGGGGGTCCCGACTTATAACACCAAAGGGTCGTGTTCTATTTAATACTATTTCTAAAATGGATTTGAATGTGATAGCGAGTGGACAACCAACATATTGGCCTACTGATCAGCAAAAAATACCAGATGTCATCGATTTGGGCGTGGTTAAAAACATTCCCTTAGAAACGATTTATGTTGAAGCTTCCTTAGAATTATCTTCCGACCGCACACCAACAATTGTTACTTTAATGAACCCCAATAGAATTGTATCTCCAACTGGTTACTTAGCGACGCCAGCTACACAAATCAATTGGCTAAAATATAAAAAATATCTCAGCACCCATTGCACAGAAAATATTCTGCTTAGTACACCCTAATACGTAGATCGCGCTATTCTTAATTTTGACAGTTTTCTGAAGCTAGCTGTGCAACATTCCAGTATTACCCCAAAAAAACTAAAAATATTAAAATTTATTCCACAGATGTTGAGCGTCTCCTGTCTGAAAAAAGAAGAGTTCGAAGAGAGTGGCAATTGCACAGATCCCCTCAACTAAAGAGTTTATTAAAAGATTGTACAAAAAGGCTAAGAAAGTTACTACAGACTCAAAAAACAGCTTCTCTGCAAAAATATCTTAAGGAACTTGATGTAACTCCGCAATCAGACTACTCATTATGGCGTGCAGCTAAAAATCTAAAAAGGCCAGTCG
Source organism: Pollenia labialis (assembly GCA_949318255.1). NCBI lineage: Eukaryota > Metazoa > Arthropoda > Insecta > Diptera > Polleniidae > Pollenia > Pollenia labialis. Next base: position 22,443,549 of record OX439142.1, on the reverse strand, counting down.
CCTCTAAGCCACCATTAAGAAACTTGAACGGAAGTTGGGCAAGAAATGATAGCGAAAAGGGAAATCTGTTTGTTAGTCACTTAAAAAACGTATTTACCCCAAATATATCTCACGATACTGCGGTCGAGTTACCACCTGTTCCTGCTACAGCGGCTGTTCCCCTAAGATTTGAGATAAGAGAAATCGAAAAGGCTGTTTGTGAATTAAACCCCAAAAAAGCCCCTGGTTTTGATAAGATCAGCAACAAACTGCTTTTGGAGTTACCCAGCACAGCAAAGAAAATTATTCTTTTAATTTTCAATACTATCCTCAAAAATGGAAGGTTTCCTTAGTCACCATGATACCTAAACCAGGAAAGGATCACACAAATGTTGAGTGATATACATAGGCCTATAAGCTTACTTTCTAATATATCAAAGCTGTTTGAGAGGCTGTTAGTGCCAAAATTAACTCCAATTTTAAGTGAAAATAGATGTATACCTAACCACCAATTCGGCTTTAGAAGAGAACACAGCACAATTGAACAAACCCATCGTATAGTAAACGCCATAAGAAAAGCCTTTGAAGAAAGAAAATATTGTTCCGCTCTCTTCATCGATGTTTCTCAAGCTTTTGATAAAGTCTGGCATGAAGGCTTATTATATAAATTGAAGCAAAATTTTCCAGCAAACACACACAAGCTGCTAGAATGCTACTAAGTCGGTCGTCAATTTATTATTAAAGAAGGAAAATTCTTTAGTTCACCTCAGCCAATTGGCGCTGGAGTCCCACAGGGCAGCATTCTGGGGCCTCTATTATACTTAATTTATACTTCGGACATGCCAACGAGCAACTACACACAAACATCAACATTTGCAGACGATACAGCTTTTCTAAGCGTCCACGAAAACAGTTATGAAGCATCTCGTTATTTACAGGATCATATATTTCAACTAGAAATATGGCTAAAACAGTGGAGGATAATGGTAAATGAGCAAAAATGCGTACATATAACATTCACCTTGCGGCGGGAATCATGTCCCCCTATTAAAATCAATAATCAAATAATACCTCAAAATTCGCATGTAAAATATCTCGGTATACATTTAGATCGCCGTTTGACGTGGAAAAGCCATATAGAGGCAAAATTAACTCAAATGAAACTAAAAGCCATACAAATTCATTGGCTTATTGGAAGAAACTCTGTTCTTAGTCTCGACTGCAAACTCCTACTTTATAACTCTATCTTAAAGCCTATCTGGTGCTACGGTATTCAGTTATGGGGCACTGCCTCGGCTTCTAATATCGATAAAATTCAAAGGCGCCAAAATAAACTTCTTCGAATAATCACAGCTGTCCCTTGGTATGTTAAAAATTCAAATATTCACAAGGATCTCAATGTTCCATTAGTTAAAACTGTGATAACGAAATATGCAGTAAAATACTTAAAAAGGCTCGAATTGCATCCGAACCCACTAGCTCGAAATATTTTAAATGATAGCGGCCACACTCGCTTAAGAAGAAGAGACACTGCAGCACTTGTCCAATTAGATGAGCGATAAACACCTACATATATAAGTGAACAGAACCCGTGATGAAAAAATTTTTTGTCTGGCACTGGCAGGACATAAAATAAAGTATTAGGTTAAGATTTGATTAATTATTGTGAGTTCATATTAAATGTATGAAGATTCAATAAATAATATTGAAAAAAAAACACTGGATAGTGATACTTTATAAATTGAATGTATTTAACTCAACTATTTTAACATATAGAAACTGGGAATTATTTCCCTTAATAGGTTACTTTATTATATTCAACATTTTTATTTTTTCGAATTTATTCTATGAGCTAAATTTCAGTTATGTATTTTATAAAGCTTTTTTGTAATAGTCCTATTCCTTTAATTTTAAGGAATGACTTTATACACTACCAGACTATTATATTGTATCTTCTTGTTACATTTTACCTTAGCTGTCCTTTGGATAGCAATGAAGTATATTGTATGAACAGAAAAATTTACAATTATTAGACACCAGCAGAATGTAATGCATTTTCTGGCCCGCTACAGCCTTCGTCAGCATTCTTTGTGTCACACTGGATAGTGATACTTTATAAATTGAATGTATTTAACTCAACTATTTTAACAATAATTGTAAATTTTTCTGTTCATACAATATACTTCACTGCTATCCAAAGGACAGCTAAGGTAAAATGTAACAAGAAGATACAATATAATAGTCTGGTAGTGTATAAAGTCATTCCTAAAAATTAAAGGAATAGGACTATTACAAAAAAGCTTTATAAAATACATACAGTGAATCACAGTGAAAATGGCCCACCATGAAATTAATCAGTATTTGGGTAATATTTAATAAAAAGGAAGAAAATAAAAAATATATTTTTGTTTAAAATAAAGTTTATTTGGTATTCAATATAAGGAACTAAAAATTTTTTTTTATTACATTATTAATTCTTTGATTTTTTACATCAGAAACAAAAACAGTTCAAATTTAGGTCACAATGAAAATAGCCCATTATGTTATTATTAAAGAAATAACGTTTTTTTCTTATTTTTAATATTTTGTAGGAAAGCCTTTTTGCCTGATTACCGATTTTAAACGATTAGGAATGGATTCTACTAACTTTTTGGTGTAACTTGATGAAATTTTTTCCCATTCCTCCAGTAAAGCCGCCTTCAGGTCGTTCACATTAGAAATTTGGTGTTTTCTCACTTCTAAGTCTAGCTTATGCCACAAATTTTCGATTATATTGAGGTCTGGTGATTGTGGCGGAGTTTTAATAACCCTTGGACAGTTATATAATGACCATTCTTTGACAACTCCAGCGGTATGTTTCGGGTCGTTGTCCTGGTAGAAGTGGAAAGTGTCCTTTATTCCTAATTTTTCTGCACTCTGCTTTAGGTTATTTTTTAAAATTGACAAATACTGAAATTTGTCCATGTTTCCCTCCACAAAGTGCAAATTTCCAACTCCAGCCGCAGAACACGCACCCCATACCATAACGTGTCCACCACCATGTTTCACTGTGGGTCGCAAGTGCTTCGGATTTAACTCCTCGTTCGGCTTTCTCCACACATTTATCCTGCCGTCTGATCCAAAAATATTAAACTTCGATTCATCTACGAACAAAACGTGTTGCCAAAATGAAACATCCTTCATCAAATAGTTATGGGCAAAATCCAACCTTAGTTTTTTATTTTTTAGGCTCACGAAAGGTTTTTTTCGAGCAATTCTTCCATGCAATCCAGCTTTTCTGAGAACTCTTCGTATTGTTTCTGCATTGCAGCTAATGTGTAGATGTTCCTCCACCATGTCTCTTAATTTTGGAGCACTTAACCTTGGGTCATTCCTGGATTTATGGAGTATCCAACGTTCGTCACGTTCAGAAAAAAGTTTTTTTGGGCTGATTTTTGTTTTACTAGCGATTCGTTTTTCATCATTAAACCTTTTGATAATATTTTTTACTGTTCCTCGTGGTATTTCGACAATTTCCGCGATTTCTCGCTGGCTTCTTCCACCTTTGTAGTGGTCAATTACTAGTTTTCTTATTTCAATTGTGGTATGACGACCCATCTTCTTAAAACCGAATTTAATACTGATTTATTAACTTTTATCAATGCGGTCAGAAGTAAATATGAAGTAAAATTAAAAAGATGGAATAATATTTTATTCCAACTTGGAATTTACCGTTATATGAGTACGTTTTTTTAAATGGGCCATTTTCATTGTGAGATAAAAAATTTACATTCTCATTTTATTTTTACATATTTTTGTTGTTGTTGTAAAAAACATAAGTTTATGTTAAATGTATTAAAACTAAGATGACCAGCTTTAAAAATATGTGTGACATAATTAGTATTTTTAAATGTTATGTTAGAAATTTTGCAAAAAAAAATTATTATTAACGGTGGGCCATTTTCACTGTGATTCACTGTAACTGAAATTTAGCTCATAGAATAAATTCGAAAAAATAAAAATGTTGAATATAATAAAGTAACCTATTAAGGGAAATAATTCCCAGTTATTATTTATTATATATAACTTGTTACCTTGTGTAAATACACATACCTTGATAATTGTAATCAAAATTGGAGATAATGGATCATTTTTTCTGTTTCGCAGCCAGTGTTGCCAGAACTTTTAGAGGAAAAATCAGCAAAAAACAATATTCAAAAAATCTGCAAAATCTGCGTCAAGGTTTTAAAAATCTTTAAAAAATCTTCAAAACACATTTGGGGATGGTTCTACGTGGTACCTACTAACTTTCTTAATTCTATCCACCTCAAACTTCTTTTCTTTACTTTTCTCTTCATTGAAGGGATTCACAATGGACCGCATTGGTCTCCGAGTGGAAGTGTGCCCTTGGGCAGGGTTTAAAAAGCTGCAGTCAAAATCAAAAAATTGCTTTTTCTTCCACTTTCTGATTTTTCATTGGACGAAACTAAACCATTGCCTTTACTTCTGATTCATTAAATGAAAACAGTCGTAGTGAAGGCAAAAGCAAAACACGAAAAGTTGAAAACAACAAAGAACATCGGCACTCGACATGTTCGGAAGTGTTTCGTTTGACAGACTGAAACTTTTAATAAATACCGAAGTTAACGAAGATGGGACGTTGTGTTTTTTTCCGCAATTTTTTTTTTAATACATGTGTACATAAATACATACGTTTTATTTAATTTCAAAAAATTAAAAAGATTGTTAAGCATTATAATAAATACATACATATGTATGCATTTATGAACACATGTAGGTATTATTAAAATAAAAAAAAAAATTCGGAAAAAAACACAACGTCCCATCTTCGGTAACTACGGGTTTTTTTAAAAGTTTCAGTCTGTCAAACCAAACACTTTCGAACATGTCGACTGCCGATGTTCTTTGTTGTGTACAACTTTTTGTTTTTTTCTATTGCCTTCACTACGACTGTTTTCATTTAATGAATCAGAAGTAAAGGCAACAATCTTATGACTTTTACTATCTCAACTGCAGCTTTTTAAACGCTGCCCTTGGGCACATAACCCTTCTTAACATAACCTAACCTAAAATCGATGGTAGTTTTAAAAGTCGTTTTGGTAAATATGAGTGGTCCTCGAAGTATAAGGTATAAAAAAGGAAATGTTTTTTTGAACTTTCAACACAGAAAATATTAAAAATTTGTTCGATTTTAAGAACGTGACTAATAATTTTTGGATATTTCTACAATAAAAATATCTATCCAAACTTTATATCTTAGGCTAAATAAGGATTAGTCACATCTTTGTTACTTTAAACAACAAATTAAAAGTTAATTGCTTGACATGTTATTTAAATTATCAAGGGTCTTATTGAAAATTTACAAGAGATCAAATATTGCAATTTTTAAAGATATTTATACATAAGTACATATGAATATATACGTACACACGAATATTTACGAACAAATACATATTACTTCGTGTAAAATCAGATGACAGAAGTCCAGCGATATTAATGTGTCAAGACAATGCGAATTTTCAATTTTTAAGTAATCTTTTGTGAATAAAATGTCTACTAATGAATCTAGTTCCACACGCTTCTTCCATGAATGGTTGATATACTATATTTATTTATCAATGCAAGAAGTGGATATAGTACAATCATGACAATGTATAGAAGTTTCCACCGAGCTAACAAAACTGCAATGTTAAAGCAAAAATCTGCAAATCTGCATTTTGACAATTTTGGGGATAAAATCTTCAAAATGCAGATAAATCTGCACTTCTGGCATTGCTGTTCGCAGCATGTCTCAAAATCAAACGACCTGTTTCGCTCTCAGCATTTTGTATGGTAAAACATGTTGTTTCAATCATGTTTAAAGGCTCAGTTAGGCGAACGTCGCTGTACCGTATCTGTACTGTATCAATCAGCTGTTCGCTTTTTGTTATATGAAACGCAATACAAAAGATTACCGAAATGTAATGTACCGTAGTTGCAACGTACCATTCTGTATAAAATAGAATTTAATACCATTGTTACGTGACATTTGTAAAACAGTGATGGGCGGCTTGTATGTTTCTTGGAATACGGGTATTTTTGCTCTCTTTTTTGGTACTTTTTTCAGTAAAGCTATGGAATTGTGACAAAACAACTAACAGTACAACATTTTTTTATATTTATATACAAATATACATATGATAATATATGTATGTACACATACAATGGAAATGTGAAACGTGAAATAGAAAACAAAAAATTCTACAGTGTACCGTACATCCCTGGCCTTACTGACAACAGAAACATGATAATAACACTGAAACAAAATAACACATGTTTTGCGTATAAGCCTAACAAAACAACAAATGCAATATTCACTAAAATAAAAGCGCCAGTAGAAAAACAACAACAAAATAACGTTGTTTATGAAATAAGATGTAAAGGAAATAACGAAGAACTCTGTGATCAGGTGTATTAAGGCGCAAAACAGGAATGGGAGAGCGAAACACGAATATTGCTCTCCGTGTGAACATGGTATTATGCGCCCCATACACTTTTCAATTCAATTGTCAACTGAGTCTTTCAACTGAATTGATACTTGGCCACACACTTCTTCAACTGAATTGAAAGATTTTAATTCAACTGTCAAATTTAGATTTTTTTACAATTTTACAAAAATTTATTTTCTCTCCAAGTATCCATGTTTGCCACCAATGTAATTTTTTTATTTAAAATTTTATTGAAATTAAAGACAATTTTCAAAAGATTTTGTTATTCGTGCTTAATTCCCAGTTTTTATTATTGATAAAAACACTTGAAATTTATTGTTGATGGGATAAGCTATTCCTATGCGCATTTCAGTGGTTGCTTAGGCCAGATCATCAGGAAACTTCATCCATAAAGATTTTAGAAAAACTAAAGATATTAAACCAAATAAAACTGTTAAACGTATAAGAATTATAGCAACAGTTCTACTTGTAATAATATCAAAGCTTAAACAAAACAACATCAACAATAAACAGTGGCTTCATCTCATCTTACATTCCCCACTACAATTAGTTGAAATTCTCTCAACATTAATTGTAGTTGTAAGTAGGTTAAGAAAAACAAAATGAAAACAACAACAACTTACAAAAGATGTTGTCAATTAAGTGTTTTTTAGGCCGTGCACCCGCCTGTTTATTATCAAAAAGAAATTTCAATTTTTGGGAATACAAAATTTAAATTTTCAAAAGATTTTGTTATTCGTGCTCAATTCCCAGTTTTTATTATTGATAAAAACACTTGAAATTTATTGTTGACGGGATAAGCTATTCCTATGCGCATTTCACTGGTTGCTTAGGCCAGATCATCAGGAAACTTCATCCATAAAGATTTTAGAAAAACTAAAGATATTAAACCAAATAAAACTGTTAAACGTATAAGAATTATAGCAACAGTTCTACTTGTAATAATATCAAAGCTTAAACAAAACAACATCAACAATAAACAGTGGCTTCATCTCATCTTACATTCCCCACTACAATTAGTTGAAATTCTCTCAACATTAATTGTAGTTGTAAGTAGGTTAAGAAAAACAAAATGAAAACAACAACAACTTACAAAAGATGTTGTCAATTAAGTGTTTTTTAGGCCGTGCACCCGCCTGTTTATTATCAAAAAGTAATTTCAATTTTTGGGAATACAAAATTTAAATTTTCAAAAGATTTTGTTATTCGTGCTCAATTCCCAGTTTTTATTATTGATAAAAACACTTGAAATTTATTGTTGACGGGATAAGCTATTCCTATGCGCATTTCACTGGTTGCTTAGGCCAGATCATCAGGAAACTTCATCCATAAAGATTTTAGAAAAACTAAAGATATTAAACCAAATAAAACTGTTAAACGTATAAGAATTATAGCAACAGTTCTACTTGTAATAATATCAAAGCTTAAACAAAACAACATCAACAATAAACAGTGGCTTCATCTCATCTTACATTCCCCACTACAATTAGTTGAAATTCTCTCAACATTAATTGTAGTTGTAAGTAGGTTAAGAAAAACAAAATAAAAACAACAACTTAAAAAAGATGTTGTCAATTAAGTGTTTTTTAGGCCGTATGTAAGATGAGATGAAGCCACTGTTTATTGTTGATGTTGTTTTGTTTAAGCTTTGATATTATTACAAGTAGAACTGTTGCTATAATTCTTATACGTTTAACAGTTTTATTTGGTTTAATATCTTAAGTTTTTCTAAAATCTTTATGGATGAAGTTTCCTGATGATCTGGCCTAAGCAACCAGTGAAATGCGCATAGGCATAGCTTATCCCATCAACAATAAATTTCAAGTGTTTTTATCAATAATAAAAACTGGGAATTAAGCACGAATAACAAAATCTTTTGAAAATTTAAATTTTGTATTCCCAAAAATTGAAATTACTTTTTGATAATAAACAGGCAGGTGCACGGCCTAAAAAACACTTAATTGACAACATCTTTTGTAAGTTGTTGTTTTTTTTATTTTGTTTTTCTTAACCTACTTACAACTACAATTAATGTTGAGAGAATTTCAACTAACTGTAGTGGGGAATGTAAGATGAGATGAAGCCACTGTTTATTGTTGATGTTGTTTTGTTTAAGCTTTGATATTATTACAAGTAGAACTGTTGCTATAATTCTTATACGTTTAACAGTTTTATTTGGTTTAATATCTTTAGTTTTTCTAAAATCTTTATGGATGAAGTTTCCTGATGATCTGGCCTAAGCAACCAGTGAAATGCGCATAGAAATAGCTTATCCCATCAACAATAAATTTCAAGTGTTTTTATCAATAATAAAAACTGGGAATTAAGCACGAATAACAAAATCTTTTGAAAATTTAAATTTTGTATTCCCAAAAATTGAAATTACTTTTTGATAATAAAGACAATTTTAAAAATATTTCACTTTTTCTTTGCAAAAAAAAATTACAAACATAAATTTTGACAGCTGATCAAGAGACTTAAGCACACACAGTACAATCGAATTGAAAGACTTGCAGTCAACTTGAAAAAATCAAAATCTTTTGATTTTTCATCAACCAACTCGACAACCGTCAAACTAATCAACTGGCAAGGCCATACACGCTTTGATTTGGACAACAACCGACTCAGTTAATTGAATTGAATCGTGTATGGTCTGCTTTACAAACAGTTTTATGTATTGAAAAAATATGGCAGCATCCGCATAAACTATTGTGAATGGCAGTACAACCAACTTAAAAAAAAATACTTTCAAATATTTAGTTTGACAATAATATTAACGAAGTTATTAGCGCAGGATTTTATAAATTTTAAACGAATTGAAAGGCGTTTGTAATTAAAAAAATTAGGCATTTATTAGGTTAGGGTCAAAATCAAATATTGCATAGTTAAATAAAAGTGTGCAGAAACTCATAATAATAATTGTTAAATAATAACATAGAACTCAGCATGGCAACAAGTGTTTGTACTTTCATCTGCAGTGGCGGGAACGATCAAATATACGAATTTCCAAATCTTACTTTAAAAATAACACAACTGAATCATGAATTTAAAACTTTTAAATATACAGTGTATCGTTGTGCAGCAAAATTTGTATCGCTACAAAAAATGTTTTTTAGTTAGTATAAATTAAAGTTGATATTTTTGATTCTATGAAATATATTTTAATTGTATTTATGTATGTCCAAACAGCTAGTAATATTCCGTATAAACTAGTACTGGCTGTTATGCAACGGCATGGCATACGTGATAGCGATGGCAATTTAATGGTACCACCTTTTCAATTAACTTCTTTGATACATGATGTCTATTATGCTTGTGAAAAACTTGGGCATTTTACAAAGTTACCATCATATACCTTGGAATCGGCTACGGCAGTTCTATCAAATTTTTTTTGGAACATTTATGATCCGTAAGTTGTTTGAAAATTTATAAAGAAATTGCGTATTATAACTTTTTTTATTAAAGGCATCGTCGTCATTCTATATCGTTGTTAGAAATTAAAATTACTTTTCTTTTACTATGCAAACTTTATGCTGCCGATCAAATGATTCCGGAGTTTTACAATTTACTTCATAATAAAAAAACAAAGACAGTGCCTAAATTGAATTTTGAATACTTATTGAATATTTTGGCTAAGATTTTTTCATATATTGGTGAAGGAACTGCATATGGATCACAAAATATACCTTTAGTTATAGACCAGTGTTATGCAAGGGTAAGCTTAAGTTTAGAAAACTTACATATCGTCACCTAAAATGCCAAAGTCGTAACAACAAAATAATTCAAAATCGACTTTTTGATTGATTATGATGCACTAGTTAAAATAAAAATTTGCTATAAAATAAAAAATAGTGTAGTTACGCTCTTTTGTTTTTTAGGTGACTATATGTTCAGTATTAGTAAATTAAAAAAAAAAAACAAATTTTTACAATATTAAAGCTTAATTAATTAAATAAAAAAATTTAGTGTCACAATTTATCTGGTCTTACCGATTATCAGTTTCATTGTCTTTGGTCAACAACTCAAACTCGTTTTCTAATTTATGCTAATTTAATAGCTTTAATAAAACGAATAGAGGATACAAAAAAACTAATTCATTTAAATGTGTGTGCGTCCTGTCATACGGAGAAAATAACTGGAATACGTTTTAAGTGTCAGTCCTGTAAAGATTTATCATTATGTTTGAAATGTTTTGCATCTGGTTATAGTAATAATAAACATGCATTAAGTCATAAAATGTATGAAATTTTTACTGAGGTAAACATTTTTATATAAACTTATATGCCTGAATTTTTCTTATTAGAATTTGTATTGAATATTTTGTAGGATTTACCAGCGAAAAAGTTTTCTCAATATTTTTCCAAATTGTGTACATTATTTGTTTGCAATTCCAAAAAGCTAAATGATGAAGAATCTAAAGGTTTTTGTCATGACAATGATACAGCGGCTAATAATGATACCGAATTAGTGACTATAGCTGCAAATCGAACTTCGAACGGATCTACGGCTAGTGTTAAAGCTTCAGCAGCAACAGCAATGGAAAATTTAAGGCACAACCAATCCCCTAATATCAAAATCGAGACTGCGAATTTGGAAAAAATTGATTGTAAGTCAAATAACTTTAGTAAGCAATAATATACAAATTTATTTATATTGTATTTTAGCTTCTTTGTCTTGTCTTACTACAACTGCATCTAATGCCTTGAATATGTCTGGAAAGTTGCAAATTATCATAAACAAATTATTACATCAAAACGAGTAAGATTCATAAAAGCCATTAAGGGTATTCACGTCACAAGTTGCACCCTTGCGAAAAAGCAAAAGTGCAAAAATATAACAACAACCACACAGACAATTGTGCGTAAATAATTTTCTTCGTGTTTGCACTTTTGCTAGGGTGCAACTTGGGACGTGCATACCCTTATTGTTTAAACAAAATTGTTTAACATTTTATTTTTGATAGAAAATTGGAGTTACAATTACAACGTGTACAGACTTCAACACAAGATGAACTTTCTATTTTTTTAAGAGAACATCAGTATTTTTTAATGGATATCATAACAGAAATGCGAAACTTTTCGGTAAATTAATAAAAAAAGTAACAGGAGTTTTAATAATAATAATTTTTTGACAGCAAACTTCCTCGGTATCAATAAGCTCATATCCAACATCCAGCACACCAAATCGATCTAATTTTGTTAAATCCCCTACGGGTTTAGATAATTTTAGTGCTGTTCTTAATTCACAAACTAATGCGGTTAATTTAAACAATCCTCACATATTGAGCACACCCAGAGACAGTTTAACTCATTCAAGTAAGTGAATTTAGTATTTTATTTTTATTAAAAAAAAAAAAATAAAAAAAAACAATACATAGGGGAATTTTATTTAATCGTGTATGTGTTTATATAGTAAATGGGGCTGATATAAATCGAAGTTATTTGGATGCAAACAAGTCTGATTACTCTATTAATGATTTGAGTTTATGGTTTAATCAAAAACGTTTAACATTGGCAATTCAACCATTAGGAGTACTTTCAGAAGTTTCTTCGCAAGATGAAATCAATAATCATGACAACGGTGCTAATAATGACATTTTAAAAATGCATACTCGTGAAACGGAAATGACAAACTTTAAACTTTTATTAAATAAAGTAAAAGAGATTGTAGAAGACTCTTACAGTGATAATATGGAGTTATCCGAAGCTACACAAAACTTGGAAAATGTTCTAGATTCTATCATAAAAACTGAAGAAGGGCGAAGAAAGAGCCTTAATTAGGTAATCCATCACATTATTTGTTATATACATACATATACATATTTTGTTTGCAATTTTCTTATTAAGCTTTAATATAAAAAACAATGTTTTTATAAATTATTTTAAACATTCCTGAGAGCTACTCTCTATTGCGTTGCGAAAGAAAATGGTAGCAAATCTAGCGATTGGTACTGTTTAATGCGTTTGCGCTTTTGTCTTTCGCATTTATCAATTTTTTTTCTTTTCCCAAATCATCACTATTTTTTCATTTCCAATTTCGAATATTTTTACATATTTTAGCATTTCATTACTGTCAATCCTTTTTGTTGCCAGTATTGATTCTTTTTCAAAACATTTTGCGAAAGTGTAAGAGAGTACCAAGTTGGCATTTAGCTTTTGCATCGAAATTCTTTTCGCATCGCAATAGAGAGTACCCCTCCAGAATATTACATATTCCTTTTATACAGATACACGAAATAAATTATATTGCATTTTCAATACCAATTCTAAACCAAGAAGTTTTTCCTTGTGCAAGATGATCTTTATTTCAAAATTAGGTGCCTCATTTCTATGAAATATAACATGACAAATGTATATACAAAATAGATAAATATCTTTATCGGAATCAATATTATGCGTTATTGACTGATTAATATATTTTAATGAATTAAGAGCCAAAGAAATTAAACAAGAAGTTTGACACAGAAACATGCTTTATACTAATCATATGTTTGTTAAACCGTTTGTGTGCTTTATTTGGCCATTTATTCTATTAACGGTTTATAAAAACTGAAAAGAAATGGTAGATCATAAAGTGGAAAAAAGACTTAGATCTTTACATTTTTTAACTTAACAGAATCAAGTTATTATACATGTTCGATTTTAAATTTATTTTATTTTTAAAATCGTTAAGATTCTTATAAAATAAAATCATTTATATTACTATTAATAGAATTATAACTCTTAAAAAAACACGTTTGTATTGCTGAGAAGAAATTAAAGTACTTTGTATCTTCCCTTATTGAAAACGTGATGCGCTGAGCTAAGTTTTAGCAACTCTTCCTTAATAAGGCGGGTAATTTCACGTTTAGCTTTTTGTACAGCCAATTCACTGCAGCTTTCAATGGCCAAGTAAAGTTTACGCTCGCCTTCGGGAGGACTTTTACCATTTGGTACATAGGTACCGCGCACAGTAAGACCAGCTTCCGAATACTCGGATATTTGTGCCAAAGCTTCTTTTGAGGTAACTTTCCAGCGTGCTTGTTGTGGGAAATCATTGATTTCTAGTTCCTCTTCGTATTTTGTGAAGGAATTGGGTTGATTTGGAAGAAGTCCAGAGATTGTAGCATTTTCTTCTTCGTCTTTAGGCTGGTAGTTAAGTTTGTTATTAAGTTTGGCAGCTAGCTGTTCCACAACGGATCGGGCAGTGATCATTGGCTGTCCACTTGTGGTGCCTTTCAGTATAGCATCGGCAGCCACTTGAGCACTTATCTTACCATCGATTCCCAAATTTTTATTAGAGCTAATTTTGGACGCCAGACGTTTGGCCAATTCAAGCTTATCGGAACCCATGCCACCAACAACAGCTGTCGCGGGGACAGTAGTTGTTGTTGTGGGGCCAGCAGCAATGACTGTACTGCCCGCCGCAGGGTTTGCTGCTGTGGTAACCGCAGGTGTAGGTATGGAAGTATCTTTGACTGTGCGTTTTGCTGCGAACAATTGTTCAATTTGTTGATCAATGTCTTGTTCAATATCCTCTTCATCATCTGAATCAGCAAGACCCAAAGCAGCTTTCTGAAGTTTCTTACTTTCTTTTGCGGCATTAGCTTCTTGCTCATCGAATTTAAAGCCTTTGCCACTAAAACCACCTCCTGTATGAACCTTCTTTCCCTCCGCTTCTTGTGTTGTTTTATAATCAGTCCAGAGTTTTTGCAAGTCTTCGGGAACTGCTGATTCTGCAAGTTCCAAAGCCCTTATAATATCACCAGCATAACGACCTTGATCATGGGTTAGAAAAGTCCAAGCACTTCCCTTTTTGCCAGCTCGTCCGGTGCGACCGCATCTGCAGAGAAATTTACATATTATTATAAGTACTTTTATAGGCATATTCTACAAATCGAAATGAAGTGGAATTGAACTCGAACAAGATTTTGATCTCAATTATTTACAAAATGGCTGTAGTTTATCCTGTTTACAACAGTGGTTCTTGTAAAGAGAATTGACAATGTATGAAGTATATAAAAAGAAATATTTTCAAGAACTTTTGTTACAGGATCGTTTTCAAAATTTGTGCGATTTTAAATCCACTTCGTTTCGATTTACAGAACATGCCCGATAATAATAATTGTTAATATGGCGAACGAGTCTGATCTCAAGTTAACCCACCTGTGAACGTAATCTTCATAATGATTGGGAACATCATAATTAACAACTAAAATTAAATCCTTCACGTCTAAACCGCGAGCTGCTACAGATGTAGCTATTAATAAACGGACCTTACCAGATTTAAAGTCTAAAATTGTCGAATCTCTATCGAACTGATCAATACCTCCGTGTAGACTCATGCAGGGGTATGAGGCCTTCATTAGGTCGCGTAAAAGTATATCGGCATTCTCTTGTTTATCCACAAAAACTATTATACTACCCTTTTCTTGAAATATACCTAATAATTCTAAAAGTTTAAAAAATTTTGCTTCATCTTCCATTATGGATACATGCTGCTCGACATCTTTGCACACTATAGATCGGCCGCCAACAATAACTTCTATAGGTTTTTTTAGTATGCGACGTGCTAAGGCTTCCATTTGGCGTGGGAAAGTGGCACTAAACATTACTGTTTGCCGATCTGGTCGTACATTGTCAATGATGCGCATTACTTGCGGCTCAAATCCCATATCAAACATACGATCAGCTTCGTCCAACACTATATATGTGACACGCCTTAAATTAGTTACACGCCCTGAATTGGCGGCCAACATATCAATCATACGTCCCGGTGTACATACTATTATTTCAGCGCCTCTCTTAAGTTCTGCTATTTGCTCAGATATACCAGTGCCTCCATAGACGCATACTGCTCGTAGGTTTAAACTTTTTGCAAATTTTCTTATATCTTTGCCAATTTGCATGCACAATTCCCGGGTTGGAGCCATAATAATCGAAATTGGACCATCGCCGTCTTCTAGTGGGGGTTGATCCAAAATGTGCCTAAACATTGGTAAAATAAATGCTAGCGTTTTACCACTGCCTGTTTTAGCAATACCTATTAGATCTCGTCCAGACATAATGGCCGGAATCGCTTGACATTGTATAGGAGTAGGTTTTTCAAAACATAATTTACGTAGTATGTCCATTTCCTTTTTGCTAACACCACATTGGGCCCAATTCTAAAAAATAATAATGGTATTAACCAATTTACTTTAGAAGAATTTTAATTTATTTTTTTATTTACACACCTTGATTGGTTTAGGACAACCTTTTCCCTTGAATTGAATTCCCTCCAATTCTGTGCGATATTTTTCAACTTCTTGTTGGGACATGCGAGCTAGCTCTGGTACTTCAACATAGAAATTCTTACGAAATGGAGCATAATCAACTCCAGAATGATCAATTTTTGCCAATTCTTTTCGATGTTTATTTGCTAAGCTGGCTGCTGTATCCTTTATATCTTCCAATTCCTCTTCGCTTGAATACTCTAGACTGTCCATGTTTTGTTCAATAAGTTCTCCCTTGTTTTTGTCTTTTGTGGTTTTCTTCGCAACGCCCGTTAGAATGACGACTCCTTGTTGATGTTGTTGGGGTTGAGTAATAATATGATTCACTTTGCGTACTTCTTTATCAACTTCCTGCATATAAGCATCCAAAGGATCAATTTCATCTTCGTCAACTTTTTCTTTATTATCAGTTTTTTCTGTGTTATTTGATTTTTCTTGTTTTAGCTCCATTTCAAGCTTTTCCTGAATCTTTTTTTGTTCTAACTGCTGCTGTTGAATTTTTTGTTGTTGCAGCTTGATTTGTAGCTTTTGTTTTTCTTCCTTAGCTTCTTCCTCTTCTCGGAGTGCTTCAATTTTTGCTTTTGCTGCAATCACTATACTCTTTGATTTAAGTCTGTAAACCTTTTCGTCATCATCATCATCTTTGGGCTTTTTAATACGATGGAACTTAGATGGTGGCGAGTCAGGCTCCTTCTTGATATCAACTGTATAACTATTGTCCTCTTCCTCTGATTCGTCTTCGAGACTCCATTTTTTTGCAGAAGGCGTAGATGTCGGAGGCGGTAGTAGAAATTTTAATTCCTTTTTATTTGCTTCCAGTTCTTTAAGTTTACGTTCGGCACGCCAACGTTCAATGCGTTCACGTCGTTTTATCATTTCCAATTCTAGACGCCTTTGCTCTTCTTCTTTGTCAAGTTCTTCTTCTTCAGAAGAGGAGCTGCTCAAATCTGCTTTAGTAACTATTGGTGGTGTAGAAGTTGTTTTTCTTACATATTCCAGTTCTCTTTCACGTTCTCTCTCACGATCTCGGTCTCGGTCCCTATCTCTTTCACGTTCCCGTTCACAATCTCTTTCCCGTTCCTTTTCACGTTCACGGTATCGCTCGCGTTCTGCTTGGCGTCTAAAAATATATTAAAATTAGTTTTAATAGCATTTTTATTTGTTTACTTACCCTTTCTCACGTTCATAATCTTTTGATTTAGATGGCGATTGCCTCCTACGTTTTTCATCACGTCTATTACGTTCCATATCTCTAGTGTCACGTTCATTGCGATCACGTTTTCTATCATCTCTAATGCGGCTATTGCCATTACGCGCAAACCTGGTATCCTTTGGTGATCGGGACCTACTTCTTGAATAACGTCGTTTTCTTTCTCTATCGCGATCCCTTTCACGTTCTCTTTCGTATTCACGGTCCCTATCGCGTTCTCTGTCACGGTCTCTTCTGTAAATTTTGTAATAAAAATGTGAAATTTAATTACAATTGATGTGATTTTTTCTTACCCTGAACCACTTTTTGACATTTTTAGACTTAAAAAGTTGGTTGTTCAATGATCTATAAAAGGGCGAATGAACAGATTTTTTAAGCCTTGTTCTATTTTTATTATTAAATCAATTTAAACAACTTATGTGTTTTGACTACGCTATTTTTAATGATTTACCGATTAAATATATAATAACTTTTCTGTAAGAAAAAAAATGCCGCACATATGTATGAAAACAAAACGTTTAGTTTTTGACGTTTCTTATATGGTGTGTTTATAATTACACCACGGTTTTATATAAACAAATTTTGACGCATTTTGTAATAGAACAAAACAGCAGTGATGGTAATAAAGGAGGTATTATTTTTAAATTCAGCGATTTTAAAAGAAATGTTACAATTTGACAAACAGACGAATTTGTTGGTAAGGGGGCGACGCTGTATGTGTGATACTCTTTACTTTTTTCCTCTCTCGCACATCGGAAATAGGCTATTAGTTACAAAACAAATAAAATTTTTTTTTTTTAAATCGAACATAAAACATTAAAAAATACAAAATAAAACAAAATATTTACAATCGTGAGCAAACTACCTTTAATTTAAGTACCTACACATTGATGTGAGTGGATGGGGGCACTTTTATTTGACCCAGAGGGCCCCAAAAGTCCCGCCCGCCCTAAATTTTTTTATTTTTGTTTTTCTTGTACAATTACCTTTAATTTGAGGGGGGCCTACGGGCCTCAGCCCCCTTAAATTTTAATTTTGTTTTTGTTTTCTTTTTTTTCGTACGCCCCGTAAAGTGCACTTTTGCCAAAAATACTTTTAACAAAAATCCAAGCGTGCCGCTGAACGTGATGAAATAAATAAATTTTTAGCCAATTTTTATATTGTTATAGTCAATCGGCCTTATTGTGGTTGTCGTTGTCGTATACGACTGTGTAATAGATTAAAGTAATACACAACATGTGTTCTTTAATCTACTACAAAAAACGACACGTTTGTTTACGAAAACGACTACCACAATAAGGCTGAATATCTTATTTATTTTAATTTAAGATTATCAAAAACTTTATTAAAATACAATAATCTCATCACAAAACGTGGACTTTTTGTAAACATAGAACTTTGCTACCGTTTCACACACACCCTTAACATGCAGTCTACAACTGACATAAAATGCTTGACTTTAACACTAATATGACGTTAGTGTTAAGTATAGACTCATCATGTTAGAAGTTATTTCATGTTATAACACGGTTGTTAATGCAAATGTTTTAACAACGCTTTTAAAACTTCAAGTTATAACAGCAAGTGATGCCAGTTGTAGACGGGCAGTAAGAAGTAAACAAATTATCTCAAGTTGACGCTTCAACGACATTTTGAAAATGAACTTGCAGTGTCATGCGCAAACACAAAGGCAAATGGCTTGAGATTCGACTATTTCGAACAAATTTTCTTTGATAATATGTATATCGAGCCTTTGCTGCAATAGAGTAATAACTGAAAAAACCAAATATTTGAGCTAATGTATTTGATTCTTTAATTCCCAGAGAAACATAGGGCCGCCTACAGGCAAAAAAATGTTGAGTAAATCGTCATATCTATTATTCATATTGTGTAAAAATTTCATACAAATATGTTATATACTCAACTCTTGAGAGGAGAATTAAATTGTAAGGTGTTAGAAAAATCAAAATTAAGATATTACTCTATTGCAGCAAAGGCTCGATATAGTAGTGGCATGCCACTAACCTAGCATTTACACATGCCACTGCCAGTTCGAAAAACTCAATACACTAACACTTTTTTACTAATACACACACATTTTTCGCAATGGGAGCAAAAATTGCATGCGAGTGGAAATTTGGCACTTGCTGCAACAAAAATTGCAAGTTGGACAATGACTTTCGAATAATGATATCTAATGAAGACGGTGTGTTAAAGATGCAACTTTAAAATCAACGCCTAAATTTACTATATGTTTACAGCACTGTTAAGGAAGAAGCAGAATCATTTTTGTTATTTCTCTTTGTGTAGCTGTACTTCTTTTGTTTTTGGTGAAAAATTTCCTTTTTAGCAAATTTAATAACAATTTTCTGCTTGTAATCACCAATTTAAATATTGAAAAATTATACAAAACTTTGGAGACCAAAATCTCGTTGAAAAAAAATAATTATATATATCAGGTTTATAAAACGGCTTCAAAATTGGCAAAATAAGGAAAAATAGAAAAATGAGCTATAATGACAAAAACGATGGGATTTCGAAGGAAGAGTGGTTAATGCGTCTGGAACAATTTCCGTTTAAGCAAGCCGATATGAATCGTTTAATAATGAATTATTTAGTAACAGGTACGTTAAAAAACTTGTCAAATTAAAAAGTTGATAGAAACAATAAGTATGTATTTAGAGGGTTTTAAGGAGGCTGCAGAAAAATTTCAAATTGAAGCTGGTTTAGAACCCAGCATTGAATTAAACTCATTGGATGATCGTATTTTGATACGTGAAGCTGTTCAAAATGGGCGCATACAAGAGGCAACACATTTAGTAAATCAATTACATCCTGAGTTACTGGATAATGATCGCTATTTATTTTTCCATTTACAACAGTTGCAACTAATTGAACTTATAAGGTAAGTGAATCGGATACGGGTAAAAGTACGTCTTTAGAAATAAAAGATAATGATTATGTACATATTTATTATATGCATTTAAATTGTACACTTTAAATGTAAAACAAGTCTTAAGTAGGTATAATCCTTGGCATAAATATAAAAAGCGTTACAATGTGCTAGATTTTTTTATATTCGCGAGGACGTATATACTATAGGTATATAAAATAATAGACTTTTTGAGATTATAAAGTATCATATTATAAACTTACATTTAGTTTCTAAAATTCCAGTCTTTTTTAGAAACCGGGAGAAACCGCATTATATTAGGGAATTACATTGGATATTTTGAGAAAGAAGGTAATTTTAACTGTTTTAGAATTAAGGCAGTAAACAAATAAAGAACATTGGAGTGCAGTAAACGAGTTATGGGACAAAATGGGCTTAAAGGGAATTTTATAATCTGTTGTCGTAAACATTCTGAAGAGTAAACATTGTTAAATATGTATATGTATCGTCGTTCGCAAGTTATTGTGTTCTATACGACAAAAATGTTTTTTTTTTTGCAAATCGCTGTTAAAGCTTAGTATTTGGTTACAAATAACTGAACTTAAAAAAAAAATTCAGTCCTTGAAAAACTTCTAAGAGTAATAAGCGTTTAAAAAAAAGCTTTGTTCTATATGCACTCCTTTACGAAACTTATTTTTTATAGCATATAGAACAAAACGTAAAAAATTCTTGTGAGAAATGAAAAGCAATGTGTTTTCACGAAACAAAAACTTTATTTCATATAATATTGACTTTATTTTAAACTAAATCTTATAGTTATGTTTTTATATGTTAATCCACTTAAGCAATACTATGAGATAGAAATTTAATGAATTTTGTTGTGACTGTCAAAAAATCAAATTTAACATAACAGTTTGTGTTCACACTAGAGGTCTGCTTTGAATAACTCACTTGTTTGCCTTTACCCAAAATGCACAACATTTATTCAATTATAAAACATTTAAAAAGATAAGAAGAGAGTAAACCATATTCAAAAATAAGAATGAATGAATTGAATACAAAACTTATTTACTGTAAATGAATATGAGAGGCATTCATAAATAACAAAACATTGGAATGACACGTTTACAAAAAATATTCAAATAATTTTTGAATTATTGAATGTGCATACATTTATTTGAATACCTTGCCATAATATGTGTGTAAGCTTGTGGCTTCTTTTATTTATAAAAGTTAAGCTAACACATCCATACATAATGTGTAGGTACACATATTTTATATTCAAATTATATTTGAATAATTTACTCATTTGACTTGAGTTGACTGAATAGAATGAGTTTTTGTTGTTTTGTCTCTGGTTATTTTTTCATTTGTTTCGTTATCATTGGGTGATCGACATATTGTAATTAAAAAACAAATGAGTGCGTTGAAATTGCTTTTATTTATTCATGCAGACCTCTAGTTCACACCATCACGCCAAGGCCCATTGAAAAGGTCTGTGCAAGAAGCCTGATGATCATTGTGTATGTTCTTTTTAGTTGTCAAAAGTTGTTTACATTTTGCTTACATGTGCATCAGTGTTACCACCAGCATAATTCAAAATTACACTTGAGATGAAGCAAAATTACCCGATTTAAATGATATTACACCTGTCATAAAATTGAAATATTATTTAATAAAAAGATATTTACAAAGAAGCAAAAACACAATAAACTCGTTGAAAGAATGTCAAGCTGTTAAGATTCTTATTGTGATTAAAAATAAATTAACAAATATAACATTAAAGAACTTAAACAATTTTAAAACTCCTTAAATAATAAACTTCTACATTTGCTTGCATATATCTAGGAAAGGTTCAAAATCAGCCATTTTCATCGATTTTCGCAACATATTAAATGGTTTAAATGAAGCAATTTATTTTTTCACAAACCAAGGCGATTTAGAAAAAAAAACTGTCAATTAGACATAAAGGCCGTGCGCTATGTCATCTCTTGATTTTTTTCCTTAGGGCTGTGAAGTGACTGGTTTATGCTGATAAACTAGCAACAATTGGTCAACATTGATCATTTTATTCGTGACAGGTAGCCAGCAATGCTCGAAAAGAGGAACAAAATTGGACGTCTGCAATGCGTTTCGTTAAGGACAGGCGCGGTGCCTATTTGTTTTAAATAAGTTTCGAACGGTAATGCTGAGTAATAATCTGCGACTTCAATTCATTTTTGTATGTTGTCTACCATTTTAAGTTTCATGGTCTTAAAAAAATACCCGTTATACCTTAGATAGTAAACAAAATGCGTGCATAATTCAGTTAAGGGCGTTGAATGTTCTTTAAACTAAAGCATTTGAACGTTCAATTAATTATATGTTGGAATATTGGAAACATTTCTTACCATAGGCTAGTTTTTTGTTTGAATTACTTTTTTCAATAAACTTTAGGTTTTAAATTACTATGATAGACATATTTATCCAAATCTAAGAGTCTATCTTGCGACATTTATAACCAAACTTTTGAAAATATATATGTAAGTATTTTTAATAATTGAAGTCTTTTCTGACAAAGAAACCGATATTTTGGTTCAGAAGATTGTGCAATTTTAAAAAGAAATAAATATTATCTTTGAAATCGAATCTTGATTTTACCCACGCTCTACCCACGACAGTAAAAATTATACCAAATTCGGGTAATTACCCACAAAGTGGCAACACTGATGTGCATGTATACGTTTATGGTATGCCACCAGTGTTGCCAGAACTTTTAGAGGAAAAATCAGCAAAAACCCATAATTGTTCCTCAAAAAATCTGCAAAATCTGCGCCATAGTTTTAAAAATCTTCAATAAACCTTCAAAACAAATTTATTACATTTTTTATGTAGTTTGTTTAGGAAAAGATATTACAATTAGTTTCAAATTATGTTCCCGAAGTTAAAATCGATGGTAGATTTAAAAATCGTTCTGGTCAATATGAGTGGTCCTCGAAGTATGAGGTATAAAAAAGGTAATATTTTTTTTAACCTTTCAACAAAGAAAAGTTTTAAAAATTTGTTCGATTTTAAGAACATGACTAATAACTTTCGGATATTTTTACATTAAAAATATCTATATATTTAATTACTCAGGCTGAGTAAGGATTAATCTTCTTATTTTAAAAAACAAATTTAACGTTAATTGTTTGACATGTTATTTAAATTATCAAGGGTCTTATTGAAAATTTAGAAGAGATCAAATATTGCAACTTTTAAAGATATTTGTACATAAGTGCATATAACTATATACGTACGTGTGTATGCATAATATTTTGTGTAAAAACAGATGACATATGTCCGGCGATATTAATGTGTCAAGACAATGCGAATTTTTAATTTTTAAGTAATCTTTTGTGCATAAAATGTCTACTAATGAATGTATTTCCACACGGTTCTTCCATGAATGGTTGATATACTATATTTATTTATCAATGCAACAAGTGGAAATAGTACAATCATGACAATGTAAAGAGGTTTCCACCGAGCTAAAAAATCTGCAATGTTAAACCAAAAATCTTCAAATCTGCATTTTGACAATTTTGGGGATAAAATCTTCAAAATGCAGATAAATCTGCACTTCTGGCATCGCTGTATGCCACACATACACGTTTTTTCCTTTTGCTTTGTATATGTGGTAGTAAATTTTTGACAACTAAAAAGAATCGTATTTTGTTTTTGTACAAGTAAGCAGACCTGATAGATGGGCCTTGCATCACGCAAAGTATAAACACTCACACATGAAATAAAATGCAAAAATCTTGCAAAACGTTCCGAATTTTGATTAAACCTCTGAGACAAAGTTGTAGCTCTTGCCATAAAGAACAAAAATTGTGAATATATAAAATCAAAAAACTTCATCTTTAAGATCAAAATCGCAAAAAACTTAAAAAAATTCGATTTTTTTACCTTTTTCCCTTGTTCAGGTCCATAGGTAGCAAACCGTTCAAAATTCAAGAAAACATTTAACTACAAAAATGTACTTAAGAACTAAATAAACCACTTTCTCGAACATATGAACTTCCTAGGAATGATTCTTAACACCGTTTAGGTAGCGCTTATATGCCGCAAAAGTGAAAAATCTCCCGAAAATTAAATTTTTTTACCTTTTTTCCACTGTTCAGGATCATAGGTAGCAAACGCTTAAAAATTCACGGAAACAATCAACCACAAAAATGTACCTAAGGTCTCAATAAACAACTTTCTCAAACATATGAACTTCCTAAGAATGATTCCTAACACCGTTTAGGTAGCGCTTATGTAGCCGCAAAAGTGAAAAATTTCCCGAAAATTTTACTGTGTGTAATTTTTTAAGTCATGAAAAAATAACCAAAAAGGACCAAAAAAAAGACCCGTGTCTCTCAGTTTTGCCCAGAGTCATGCACTTTTTTTATGGCCCTTACAGATTTAGGGCCTCGGTGTCATTTTTGCAAAAAAGTGATAAGTTTCTTAGGTTTATATCTTGCAAACCGTTCGGAATTTTGATTAACCCTCTGATACAAAGTTGTAGCTCTTGCCATAAAGAACAAAAAATTTTTTATTGCAAATTAAAATTATCACTTTTTTATAAAAGAAATTAATAAATTCACTTCAATCATTCGCAGTTTTGAAATTTTTTTGTTATAAAAAATAATATTTTTAACACTTTTCATTCAACTTCTTCTCAAAACAAAATCATATTTTGACGTTTCACCATTTTTTTTAATTCGCCGCGGAAACAGCTGATGAACGGCTGACGAGATGAGTTTACCTGTTTGAATTCGCCTTGGTGGCGTATAAAGCACAGCTGTGCTACTTTTTTCCTTAATTTGAGAGAGAAATGTCAAAAGTTGCTTGTGTTTTTGACATATCGATCAACGAAAGCAACAATAAATACATTTTAGTGTTTTTGGTGTTGTTACTTGTTGTAGTATCGGCACCACCGTATAAATGAATTCGCATTGCATAGAATTTTGTTTATAATTTTCAAACAAAAAATTTCAAAAATTTTACACATGTAAATGGTGTGTTAAAAAAAATTTATTCCAAATTTTATAAGTTTCTTTTAAAATTTGAGGTTTAAATAAAATAAACTGAAAACAAATTAAATACATATTCAAGGCGAATTGTACATATGTATGTATGCAGTTAACATAGAACAACAAAAGTTTTCAAAAATAAATAATTAAGTTTTTTTAATCAGCGCTTATTTTTATTAATTTAGTCTTTTGGGATTTGGCTTTTGAGCCGTGATGGGAATTTAGCTATTTTCCCGTCAAATCTAGGGATTTTGATAGCAGCGGAAAGAATTATTTAAGTATGTATTACCAAAATAAAAAGTTAAGATACACAGGTTCCTTAAGAACCTTTATTTAATCTGTGATCAGAATCGATAACCATCTAAATCGATTTACTAATCAAGAAGTAAATTCAACAATTGAATTACTTAATATGTATAATTTAATATAAATTTCGTATTCGTTTAAAGTAAAACTTGGCCAAATCAATTTTCGAATTTTAATTCCCCTTACATTATTTTACCTTTAAATTTTGGCGCCCTATGCCCGGGCCTCACGGGCCTATTCGTAAATCACCACTGAGTGTCACGTTACGCCACCAAGCAATTAATCTTGTATTTGTTGTTAAAATTGCGCTTTACACTAAAATACAAAAAATATAAATAATGTATGTATGTATAATTATTCTGTGAGAAATAATTTTAAAAGCTTAGTAGCGTAACGTAGGAGTAAATTAGACCGACTAACCTTACATGGGCAAAAAAAAGGTAAAATTGTATCGCAATAAAAATTAAAGTTGACATTTTGTATGATGATTCCCAAAATATTTGGGCTCTATCGATAATATCCCGTGAGGCAAACCGCGTTAAAACAGGGTCAAAAAATGGTATTTTTTATGAATAAGAAATTCTGTGAATTTTGTTTTGTCCAATGAATGACCAAATATAATATTTATTTGGGAATTCTTTGATTCTGCTTTTTAACATTTTAAATATCTAACCACAATTAAATATCTAATTTAAATTCGAATTTAATGAAAATTCAAATAACTTAACCATTTTTTGTTAAGAAGTCGTTAGAAAAGTCTTGAGCACCACTTGGGATTTTCGTTAAAAATTAACCCTTAAATGTTTTTACTTTGTTTAAATAAAATTGTTTTCTTGATACAGAGTAGGCAAAATTGAAGATGCTCTATCATTTGCTCAAAGTAAATTATCGGAAGCTGGTGAGGATATTCCAGAAGTTTTAAGTGAATTAGAAAGAACATTGGCACTTCTAGCTTTTGAAAAGCCGCAAGACAGTCCATTTTCATATCTGTTAGAACAATCTCATAGACAAAAGGTACTTCTTCCTCAATTTCATTATACATATCTAATAATTTTTAAAATTTTATTTATTCAAAAAGATTGCCAGCGAATTGAATGCAGCCATACTTAAATGTGAACACAGTGCTGATTCAACACCGAAAATAATGTTCTTATTAAAATTAATTATGTGGGCTCAATCTAAATTGGACGCCAGTGAAGTGAATTATCCAAAAATGAAAGATTTGGAAACTGCCCTTATCGAACATAAATAATAAGTGTTTTTAATCACCACAATTTTATTTGATCCTTTTTTTTTAATCAACATTAGAAGTATAAATATAAAAAAAATCATTTTAGAAGTTGTACCTAAATACATACTACATTAATTTATATGCATACATATTTTATGTCATTCATTTGTAACTGGTAGATGTTAAAAAAAATAATAATAATATTAAATAAATATGCAATGTAATAAATACCAATAAAACATTAAAGTTTAGTATATGTATGTTATTTTAAATAATTTACAAATAGACAGACACAAATAAGCTATTTCCGAACCATTATTAATTAAAGTTAAAGAACAAAGCTATATTATTTGTAATGGCGCAGATAATAATATTATTCGTAATATTCACGAAAAATCAACAAAAAGATGGGCTTGAGCAATTTCGTGAATAAGCCTCATAAATACTTCCAACAAAGAGAGGATGCCCAGTTCAACCAATAGAAATGCTTACATACAGTGGGTGGCAAAACCGTCAACAAGTTTGCCGTTATTGCCTAAATATTGTTATCTATTCTGTTCAACCATCAATATAAGAAACATTTATACAAGAAAATAAAGACACATGTTTGGGCAATTTATATTGAAAAACGAAACAATTTTATTCCATTTAATAAAAAAATTTAACAGCTAATTCTTCTCAGACAGTTTTGCTTAAATACAATATTAATATATAATTATAATATTCTAGTCTTAGCTGGAAATGCAACGGGACTTTTTCAATGAAATTGCACATTGATGCAAAACTGCCAAAATGGCATTGAAAAAATGTTAACCCCTAAGGGAAGAAATAAAACCGACAAGTTTTGCAATTCAAGTAAAAGGGAAACTAACCTTTTATTGGTGTAGAAGTGTTTCTGATATTGTTGATAGAACAGAAAATATAACAATAATTAAGTAATTTCGGCAAACATTTTGACAGTCTTGCTGCCCACTGTAGTTATTATCTCTCCAATTGCCAGCAATGAAAACATTCGTGACCCAGAGTATAATACCATGTTCACACGGACAGTAATATTCGTGTTTCGCTCTCTTATTCCTGTTTCGCGCACCAAACATGATTGAAACGACTTGTTTTCCCATACAAAATTTTGAGAGCGAAACAGGTCGTTTCATTTTGAAACAGGCTGCGAAACAGTAAAAATATACTATCATCTCCAACTTTGATAACAGTTATCGTTAGTTTATCTGAACTAGCTCTCAAAAAATATCAAAACAAAGAAAAAAACAAAATAAAAATTGATTTTTAATAAAATAAACTGATAATTATAATAAAATAATTAAAATAAAATTATTAAATAATATATTCTTAAGTTTTATTTACTTTTTTATCTATTTAAAAAAAATCACACTAACAACACAAAAAAAATGTCAAAATTAAACAGGAATAAGTCGTATGAACAGCATGTTTGGCAATCTAGTTTCAGAGAGCGAAACCAGTGGTTTCTATCGTATGAACATGGCATAACAGGAACTATCTAAGTGCAAAATCTAGGAATGGGCAAAAAATATCGATATATCAAAATATCGATATTTAAAAAAATATAATCGATATTTATCGCCGATATTTTAAATACGGATATATCGATATTGAAATACGACTATCGAATTCGATATTTTTTAAAGTCTGTCTTCATTAAGAACTCAAAATTTTAGCCGTTTTTCAAACAATATGTTTTTTAAGAATTGGAATCATTGCATGCATCATATGTTTTTTTTTAAATAAATATGAAGATCTAAAATAATTGGCATTTATAAGAAGCAGTGCCGGATACAAGAAGCAGATTGTCTGGAGTGCACATAAAACAGAGAGTGCTCCTGATATCCATATCTGATGATTACTGGTTTGCCTAAAACCAGTTGGTACTTTTGGGGTGCAATTCAAATTTTAATAAAAGTTGTTACTTCCATGACTTATTTACTTCCATTTAAATTTTTCGTAATTTATTTTTTTTTCTTATGGTTTTTTTGCTTTTGTTATAATTGATTTTTTTGTTTTGATTAAGGGGGTAATTTTTTGTTTTTATTGATTTTTTTAAACAAAATGAAACAATAAAAATTAACAATGTAATTACATATAATTAATTTGTTCATACATATGTTTGTACAAAGGTATACTGAATTTTTTAATTTGGTAATAGTTTCAGCAAAATATGTTCGATATATCGATATTTTTGAAATAATAAATATCAATACTCTAAAAAAATATCGATTCGATATATATCGATATATTTTTTCAACCTGCCCATCCCTAGCAAAAACAACGGGTAGTGTATCTGATCTCTTATACATAAAGTTGACTCAAGTCTGCCCAACCCGAACATTCTACATCCCGTTTGGCATAAAAACTGGAGCTGTGCCAAAAAATACAAATGTGCAAACTGGTATGGATAGATATATCAATTAAACCAAGAGAAAGGCTAGTCATTTGTCCACGCACCAGGCCTCGTTGCCAACAAGCCAAAATAGATTTACTGTAATATCCATTCCTGACGACCAGAATCAGCTAATGTACCTAGGGTAGCCAGATTTTAAATTCGGAAAACAGTACATTGAACACAAAAAAACAGTACAATCAAGAAAAAAACAGTACATTTTTTTTTTGCGAAAACACAACTATTTATTTAAATTATTATATATTTAAAACTTTTGATTGAATATGCAACAATTATATAACGAAAAACACTTAAAATGTGTAACACCAAATGAATGATTTCCGTTTTATGGCATTTTATACGTATACGAAATTACTCCATTTGCGTTAAAAAAAAAACACTAAAACGAAGCATTTGGACTAAAGGTTTTTTTTTATTTGAAGACAGGAAACCCATAACATTCCTGTAAGCCATATAAGAAAGGAGATAAGCCTAACTTAGCTTAAAACTATTAACTCGTTGATTGTGTAAGTATTATATTGGTATTTAAAGCAATTTTCACCACACACATAGTTGCACATATCATATAGAATTTGAGAAAATTTATGTGTCCTAAGTTAATTTTCCAATTTTAAACAATCTTAAATTATTTACGGCCAATTTGACCAAGTTCAGCTATAATCTATAAAATCCAAAAAACATATTTCAAAAGCAGTTTAGGTGGAGAAAAGTGGTCCTGAAAGCAATTAGGTATTTTTATAAATTTTGAGCCCGGAGAATTTTTAAATTTGTACGTTTTCAATTTCACGTGATTTCGATTTCCAGAACTTGCCCGAATATTAAATTAAAGGAATTAAAGATAATTGTGTTGTAATAAGTATTTAAAAAATATAAAATTTTTAACAAAATTTCGATTTTGTTTTTGTCTTTTTCAGGTGTTTAAAGGAAAAAACTATTGGAAGAGGTAGCCATAAAATCATATGTCTTAAAAATAATAACATGAAAATATACAACTGCTGCGAGTCACCTATTATAATTAAGATTTCTACTGCGTATTTATGAGAAAACAATAACCACAGCGTAAAAAGTTTTATTATTTAAGAGCGTTTTTGTTTGGAACACAATATTTTTATTAAGCTATGTACTGTTAAATATTAGGATATTTTCAAAATATGAGTTTAACAGGGATTTTCTTAATATCTTGGTTTTTTGTAGACTGAACACAAAAAAAAACAGTACAAAAAACAGTACAAAGTGTAAAAAACAGTACATTTGCGTACTGTTTCGGACATTATGCATAAAACAGTACAATTGCAAAAAATCAGTACATGTACTGTTTAAAACAGTACGTATGGCAACCCTAAATGTACCAGTAACTAATAAAGCCAAACCTCCACCTACTGTATTATCACGGAGCTTTGCTAATACCTGGGCACCTCAGCAATAGTCTACACCCTTACCGCGTTATCGGGGGCTATGACGTGGCGGACCTCCAGATACCCTACACTCGTGTGACCAAAAATGGCAACACCCTTCAAAAACAACCAAAACAGAAATAATAATACACTGACAATGGCACGAAACAGTACATGAAAAGGACCAATGACAAGGACAGTGAGACGTAGGCGATGTACCTCTGTCATTCGCGCCAAGTACATCGAAAGCCACAGAAGCCCTTTCCGCCAAAGCGGATAAATCCCATGCTTCGGGTGCTGCCAAGTTGGAAATTACAAAGTCGTCCAACAAAGCAGCCTCCCATATGCCTATTGTGCAAAGAGGGTCAGAGATGATTACATCCTGTCCCACTTGTGTACCTCCCCCCGCCAACTCCAGCGTCAATAAGAAGACACCTCGGCATAAAAATCCTTCCAAAAGGGCATCCAACTTAAGGCGTGCTGCCTTGCGTGTTATCGAGCTTTCTGCTGAACAGGAAGCTTCATTGGCATGGGCTAATGCCCTTACTGCTGGGCTTCAGAGCGTTTCACCTTCTGCCCCTGCGATGGCAATGCCTAAACGGCAACGTTCGGAGGAAGAAGCGACAGCCGTTAGACAGCAACCAGGGATAAAATTGCGTACGGATTTTGGATGAATCTCATTTTGATCTTGGCGAGTATGTAAACAAGCAAAATTGTCGCATTTGGGGCACAGAAAGCACGCATACATTGAAAAGCCGATGCACCCAAAACGAGTCACTGTTTTGTGCGAATTTTGGTCCAGAGGCATAATTGTGCCATTTTTCTTCGAAAATGAGCAAGGAGTGGCCGTTACAGTCAATGGCGATCGTTATCGGGCCATGTTGAACGAATTTTTGTTCACCAAAATTGAAGAGGAGGATATTGGCAACATTTGGTTTCAACAGGACGGCGCTACGTCCCACACAGCCGAAGCTACACTCGATGTTTTGCGCCCTGTTTTTGAAGATCGCATTATCAGCCGCAGAGCTGATGTCGTTTGGCCACCTCGGAGCTGCGATTTGACACCGTTGGACTATTATTTGTGGGGTGTCGTCAAAGATAAGTGTTACCCCGACAAGCCAGAGACAATTGATGCTTTAAAGGACAATGTTCGTGAAGCCATTGGTGAAATACAGCTGCACACAATCGATAATGTGCTTAAAAATTGGACCGATCGTGTAGGCTACTGCATGGCCAGCCGAGGCAGCCATTTGAATGAAGTTATTTTCCATTATTAACCGGAAGGATTAAACTTCCGAATAAAAAAAGAAATTTGAGAAAATATTTAGTAATTTTTTTATAGCATTTAAAAAAAAAAGTTATTTGGCGGACCCTTTATTATTGATTGCTCCTTGCACCTAACCGCTTAATTTCTATTTTGAAAGGTGTAGTTTACCATAAGAGTTGATCCTACAAAGCTTGAAGACATTTGTCTTCAAATATTCGGAACTTAATAATTTCGTTCTATGGGAGCTACCGCTCTTCCTTCCTCTACCTCGCCGATTGTTATTTAAATGGCATGTTCTGACAATCGCAAAACGCTTAAAATTGGCGATTCTGGCTTGAAATAGTATAATAGGTGTTCTGTAAAAAGCAATAGCAAGAAGATAACGACTTCTTATTGCAAAAGTATGCTCATGGGAACTAGAATATTTGTTAGAAACTATACCAGATCGCAATCTAAGCGAACGAGTTTCAGAACACCACAAAATAAATCTGGCGTTTTGCGATTTCAAATCGTGCGATTGTCAGAACATGACCGTAAAAATTTAAAGTTCACTATAATAGTGGCTTTAACTTCGTTTGAAGACTCTAGCTAAGATAGTTCTTCAGTTACGCGATATTTAATATATACATCCTATGGGGGTATTGCTCCAGCTGCGCCTTCCCCCTTAATCTTTATTTTAAAATGTGTAGTTTGCTATAAGAGTGACTCCTACCAAGTTTGAAAATTCTCACTATAACAGTTCTTAAGATATGTGATATTTAACATTAGCGTCCTATGGGGGGTACCACTTCCCCTGCTGCTAACTTATTTCAATTTTAAGGCTCAGAAGATGCTACTGAAAAAATTCAAGAAAATGGGTGCACCGGCTCTTAACATATGCAATACTTAATATTGACATCTTATGGTGGGTTCCACTTCCCCAGCTACTATCGAAAAAAGTGCTCCTCCTCTGTCTACCCATTTTTATATTGAAATTTATAGTATACCATAATAGTAGCTTTAACCACGTTTGAAGACTCTCCCTTTAATAGTTCTTAAGTTGAGCGATATTTAATATATGCATCCTATGGAAGGTATTTCCCCCCTGCGCGTAGCCGCTTTATTTTTAATTTCAAAAGTGTAGTATACCATAAGACTGACTTCTACAAAGTTTGAACATTCTCACTACATATAACAGTTCTTAAGATATGCGATATTAAACATTGGCGTCCTATGGAAGGTACCAATTCTCCTGCCCCTATCGCAAAAATAAGTAGCCTAATTTATTTTTAGGGCTCACGTGATGTTACTTTAAAAATTTCAAGAAAATCGGTTCAGTAGTTTAGGAGTCTATAAGCCAACAAACAAAAAACATACAAACATTTTTAATATTTTAATCTATATATCGTCACCTAATATGCAAAAGGGCGTAACAACAAAAAAATTCAAAATCGAGTTTTTGATTGATTATAATGCACTAAACTAAATTACATGTCTCTCTAGAATTTTGAATTTATACGTCAAGAAAAAACGATTTTACAAACGAAATTCAAAAGGCCGTAACAACAAGTGTATAAATTTCAAAAACAAAAAGGCGTAACAACACACTTGAATGAAAAAAACTGACTCTTTATTTTGGAATAACTAAGTTGTCTACGATTTTTTTGTCAATTTGTGTTTGTAATTTTTTCGTTCAATGTTAACGGTAATATTTTGAGTGTGTGGTATTGTGAAAAAATTAAATAAATATTAAAATATTTGCAAAAAAAAGTTAAATGGAAAATAATAATAAGAAAACTGAACATAGTGCCAAAAAACAAATTAAAGAGTGGAAAATAAAAGAAAACGGATGAATGGCAAAGCATACGAAGGATTTTTCATGGGGAAAGTATGTGAAAGAA
Organism: Pollenia labialis; assembly: GCA_949318255.1. Taxonomy (NCBI): domain Eukaryota; kingdom Metazoa; phylum Arthropoda; class Insecta; order Diptera; family Polleniidae; genus Pollenia; species Pollenia labialis. The sequence goes on along the minus strand of OX439142.1, from coordinate 22,410,175 downwards.
ATCCAAGAGATTTAAAAGTGGGATGTTCATCAACTTATTGTGATAAAAGTAAAAAAAAAATTGCAACCTTTTTTCAGAATTAATAGATATTTTAAAATATTTATGTACTGTTTTAATACAATGAATTTTAATAAATTTTGATTTTGAAAATACAACAGTTTTAAATAAGGAAAATAATTATAAACGTAGGTTTATGTTAGAAATGTTGCAAATTATAAATGTACCGACAATATCGAGAATTATTTTTAAGTCAGATACTGAAAGGCACACAACAGAGTGCCGAAATATTGGTTCAATAAATTTAATATTTTTTAAAAAAAGAGACCTCAAGCTTAATAAAATAATAATAATAATAAATTTTTTAAAGGTCGAATAAAAGTCAATTTAAATTTTGTTTTTAATAAACTTCCTACAAAACATGTTTATTACTTAATAAGTGGGAAGAATACTTATATTCTAAAAACAAAATCACCATTTCTCATGTTTAATGTTGTTACGTCTTTTTGTTTCAGAATATCGAATGCCAAAAAGGCGTAACAACCATAACAAAAAAAATATTAACAAAAAATAAAAAAAATCTTAAGAAATAAGTCTGTAGTCGTGTTTTAAGCAAGACAATAAAATATGTCTTTTAAATCTAAAATATCTTTAATTCTACAACGTTTTTTGCTTCTCCTATAAAAAAATAAAAAGTGTTGTTACGCCCTTTTGCATATTAGGTGACGATATATAAAAGAAAGTCGTGTTAGTTAAACCACTTATAACTCAAGAACGGCAGAACAGATTTGGCTGAAAATTGGTAGGGAGGTAGCTTAGAGCCAGGAGACGGACATAGGATACTTTTGCCCACTTTTTTCGATTTACCTAAAATCAGAAAACGGCTCCATCGAGTTGACTAATTTTTCTTTCAAATCTTCGTATTAATCAACTTTAAGTTTTCATCGAAAGAAAAATTTACCACGCCTACTTTTACGCCCACTTTTTCTATTAAGCGCATAACTGGAGAACGACTTGACCGATTTGGACGATTTTTTCTTCAAAATGATCGCCATGGTTTAACTTAGGTTTTTACGGAAAGAAAATTTTGCCCCGCCCGCTTTTTCCGATTTACCTAAAATCAGAAAACGGCTCTTTCACCAAATAAAAAAAAAACAAAAAACATTGTCTATGCGCTGGCCTTAAGATGAAGTAATAAATAAATATAATTTCCAATTTGCCTTAAATACATGCGTTTCTTTTTTGATTGAGCCCATATCTACACCATATGTAAGTTATTTTGTAAAAAAAACTTAATGATAGGTATTCCATGGATTTTTATTTTAAAGGCCGTAAATTTCGTTAAATGTTTAATTTAAATCGTGTGGTAATACAACACTACTGTTTGCTTAGGGTCAGCAACGTGGACCGGGTCAGCTAGTTTTTATATACATATGTATTTTATATATAGATAGATAAGGGAATGGTAAATGGTAGGGAATGGTTAATGGTAGGGAATGGTAAATGGATTCCAAAATCGATTTTCGATTTTTCGATCGATTCTTTTTATTTTGGTTTTTGAAATCGATTAATCGAATCTTAAAATCGATTTCAAAATCGTTTAAGATTAATTTGCAAACTTATACCTTAATCACAAAGGGGGATACACCAAAATTTTTTTTGGCAAAGTACTAGAGAAATTTAACTGAGATTTTTAGAGTGGGTGATACGACTACTATATAAATTTTTGTAAGGCCTTTAGAGGAACAAGTGCGTGTACATTTCACATATTAAAATTTTATTTTTGTGTAGTCAATTAGGCCTGTCACATAAATTAATTCCGATCGAAAGTGGAAGTGATATTGTATCTCGCTTCAGATAAAACGAAATCACTTTTGATTGGAATTCATTTCTGTGGCAAGCCTGAATGTATGGATAGTATAGTTCCTGAACGGTGGCGACTGTTTCTTTGCTAACTTACTATTAAGTTAGTTTTAGAAAACAAACATTTGCATGTCATTGATGTCAGAAAGATTCAGAGATATTTCCTTGTAATTTCGTATTTGATAGAATAAATTTCATACTTTTTGTTTGTTCACTCTTCTTATAACTAGATTTAAATTTCGCTCACACACTGGTCTGTTTGAATATAAGCGTATTTCCACAGGAATGACATGACTTAATTCACCTGTTGTGTGTCTTTAATATGTTGATTTTCACGAAGTTGACTTTCAGTATTTGGTTCGGTACGATAAGTTTAAGACTGTTTTGTTCACTGTCCATTTCACTTTAATTTCTGCAGAACAAGAGCCATTTTATTGAAGTTGGAAGTATACCAAGGGTACTAATAGATAAATACGTAAAACTACAACTAAAGACTTAAAAAACTGCATAAGCATAAGTACAGACAACAAAATAAATTTTATCTATTTAATTAAGATTAAAATTGAAAATTGCAAACATTTTGATAAAAATAAAAAATCGATTTTAAAACCCCAATAATCGATTTCAGTATAAAATCGCATACGTAAATTCGATTTCAAAAAATCAATTTTTTATACCACAAAATCGGTTTTCAATTGGAATCGAAATCGCTTTACCATTCCCTAATAAAGATGTAATATAATTTTAGTAATAATAATACCTAAGCATTTGCTTGCAATACCAATTTCTTCAACAAGAAAATCAGTATAGGAACACATTTTATAGTCTCTTCTTTTTTCACTTAATAGCACACCACCACACTTTATAAATTACAGGGTAAGCAACAGCGCTCCTGCGTAAAGTACTTAATACAATGAGAACGTGTGTTACACTAAATTCTATACCACAGTCAGCTTAATTTCTCTCTGTCTGTAGTACTGTATCATGCACATTGTGCAATATGGATGACCCGACCAAATTTTGATACGGTAACTTTTCAACTTCAGATTTATCTTATTCTGTTGCACACATTTCTTTCGACAGCTTTATTCCTGTACCAAACGGTGTTTTTGCAGGTTTGCAATCTTCCATGTTAAATTTTTTCAAAATGTTTTGTATATACATAATTACGCTGTGACATTGTAATTTCTTTAGTTTTTGCATCTTGTTTGAATTCAATTCCCAAACAAAAATTTAACTGACCCAGGTCTTTCATTTCGAACGACATTGCTAATTCCGATTTCAGTTCTTTCCATTTTTAACATATAAATGCAATTATCTGAGCTCAACGCTGTAAATTTTAATTGTTTTAATTTTGCATCCAACTTCTTGTATCATTGTCTTCCAGACTGCTTTAGCCCATATAAGGCCTTTTGTAACAGACACGCTTTACCTTTATAATTAGGTTTGTCTTTTTCCTCCAAAAATACCCCAATTTCTTTTAGTATTTTCATATAAATTTGTTCTTCAATACTACCATTTAAGTACATATGCAGCTACAAAATCAAGTTGGTATACATCTAATTTCAATTCCACTGACAAAGCCATTAATAAACGTATTGATCCAATTCTTGCTACTGGCGAAAAAGTTTCATTATAATCTACGCCTGTTGTTTGGGTAAATCCTTTTGCAACGAGTCTAGCTTTGTATCGTTCTATTGTGCCATCAGCTTTATACTTTTTTCGTAATACCCACTTGCAATCTACAACCTTTTTATTTTCTGGGTAGTTGACTATGTTCCAGGTTTTGTTTTTCATTAAAGCATCATATTCAGCTCTCATTGCTCTTTTCCATTTTTGTGATTCTGGACCTAAAATTGCTTCTTCAACCGTTAATTGATCATTATGCTCTGACAGATTTGCAAAATTTTCTTTGTTTTAATTTTCGTTATCTTCAGCAATAGCAAATAATTTTCTTGGTCTACCTCTTTTACCAGTTTTTATTTTCTTTGGTCTTCCAGGTCCTCGTTTGGAAGTTCGGGGCGTTTGATATTCTTCATTTTCATCAGCTCTACATTCTTCATTTAAAGTTTCTTCGATATCTGAAAAACCATGAGATTCTTCTATTTCTATTTCGCTTTCACTGTATTCTTCAGCTTCTTCTGTGTTTCTTTGATTTTGCAAAATTCTACTTCCATTTTGTGTAAACGACAATTCTATTACTGCTTTTTCATTTGGTCTATTTTCAAAAAAATCTTTATAATTATTTTCCGGTTGATACGCGTTGCTAAAATATACATCTCTTGAACATACGATTTTTCTATCAGTTATATCACAGTCTATACGCTTTTGATTTTATGGAATATCCAACAAATATGCATTTCTTTGATTTAGGGTTAAATTTGCCAAGGGTTTTAGATTTTATGAGCATATAAGCTGTGGTACCAAATTTCTGAAAATAATTCACAGTTGGATTTCTTCCTAGCCATATATTAAAAGGTGTTTCGCCATATAAACTTCTTGAGGGACATCTGTTCCGAATATGATTTGCGGTTAATACAGCTTCAGCCCAAAAACCTGGGCTTAAACGTGATTGTATCATCATACATCTGGCCATTTCAACTAGAGTACGATTCTTTCTTTCGGCAACACCATTCTGTTGAGGGGTGTACTCAGCAGAAAATTGATGTTTTATACATACCTTCATTCTTTAAAAATATTTTAAATTCATTGCTTGTATATTCAGTTCCATTATCTGATCGGATTGTTTTGATTTTCCGATTTGTACTATTCTCCACCAAATTTTTAAATTCTTTAAATTTTTCAAAAACTTCACTCTTTTTCTTAAGAAAATAAACTTCACACCATCTGGATTTGTAGTCAATGAAGGTTAAAAAATATCTTGACCCTCCAATGGAATTTATTCTCATAGGATCGCAAACGTCGGTGTGTATAAGTTCCAATAATTCGGTTGATTTTGAAGGTGATATTTTGAAAGGATTTTGGGTTTGTTTACCTTCCATACACACTTCACAAATTTGTAATTTTTCATTAAGATTAAACTTTATTCCATTACCTTTTGTATTCTTAATAAATCTTTTAAATCATTTTCATTTAGGTGTCCGTAACGTTCATGCCTTTCTTGTATACTAGCAGCCGTATTCATAACGAAAAGTTGGCAAGAAGTTAGCACAAAGTTTATTTATAATACACTTACCAAACTCTGGCTAACGATTTGCTAAACTCTCGTTAACGAGCTGCCAAACGTTTGCCAACTTGTGAAAAATAGCTGTTTAATGTTAAACAATTTGGTTGATTTTATTTAAATTAATTTATTATTTTATTTTTCTTTCTTTTTTTATTTTATTTTAATTTTAAAAACTTTTTAAAATTGCTATATGTGGAGGAAAAAAAAATGACAAAAGCAGCGATGATTAATGCAAACGTGTTGCATTTTTGAATAATATAGTGTGACATCATTAAAATTCAGAGTTGATTCTTTAAAAGTTAGCAGATGGACAAGTTTGTTATGAAAAAACTTTATGCCTTAAAGCTGCTAGGCTTAATCGGCATTCTAGTTAGCAGCTCGTTGGACGTAGTGTACAAACTGTGGCTAACTTTTTGTTATGAATACGGCTGTAGATTCTTGAGCTGCTTTACAGTTTTCAACTAATTCTTCATCATAATATAAATCTTTAATGCGTTTTGCCACCATTATTTTTTCAACAGTTTTGATGTTACTTATAATTGCTTCCTTTCTATTAAATTTCACTTCGAAACCATGATCAGTAATTTTTGCTACTGATAATAGATTTGATCCGGAACGTATAATGTATTTTCTAACCTAGAAATATATCCAGTACTAGTTTTTATTTTTGCAATTCCATTACCTTCAATTTTTGCTGATTCGTTATTTGCTAAATGTAGCACATCTGTATCCGCTGGCCTTATTGTATTGAATTTTGACTTGTCAAAACACATGTGTGATGACGCACCGGAATCTAAACAACAACTATCACCTCCGCCAATCGGCTCTTTCCTCGATTTTTCGTTGATAATACGTATACACTACTTGCAAGTAATTACACTACTTGCAAGTAATTACACTACTTGCAAGTAATTACTTGCATGTGGAAACGCCGGGTAACATACATACTTTTGTTGATTTTGAATTTTAGACCAGCATTCATTTGCTTTGTGTCCTACTTTTCCGCAATTGTGACAGGTAAATTTAAATTTCTCACCTTTAAACCTCTGATCATTTGGTTTTAAATTTTTTTTATTCAGCCCAATTATGAATAAAAATTCCCCGGAGTTTTTTCTCTTTTCCCATTTTTACAATTGAATTAACATAAGGAAAATGGGAGAAGGGAGAAAACTCCCTGGGAATTTTTATTCATAATTGGGCTGATTATTTTTCTTCGCTATCATTGCATCTGAGGATTCTTCACATATATTTCTTTTTCTAGCTTCATATTCTTCTAATAGTTTTACCTTTAGTTCTTCTGGTGTTGGCAGTCTTTCTTGAGTTTCAATTGCTATTCTAAAAGTACAATGGTTATTAAATCATCAATGATTTGTAATTCCATTTCATTTATTTTAACAACGATGCCAAACAAATTTCTTATATGGTCTCTTATGTCGTCGCCATTTTTCATTTTGTGTAATATCAAATTTTTGAGCAGCATATAAATACCATGTAATTTATCCCACACATCTTTGGATGTCATGCAGTTCTTGATCTGTTTCAACTCACTGGTTGCGATTAAGAGAATTAGGTCAGCTTTGGCTTTTGCGTCTTCCGATTCCCATAAACTTACGGTTTCTTGAGGACTTAGAGGTTTCGGAAAATTTCCACATACGTATTTCCATCCATCATTTTTAATCAGTAAGGCTTCGACTTGAATTTTCCATGTGTCAAAGTTATCCTTACACAATGGTTCTATTTTGAAACCAGAATAGCTCATTTTTTTTTTGTTTGTTCTGCCACTATTTCTTGCAATTCTTTTCAGAACCCTGGGCCCATAACCTATGGTACATATAACGTATGGTAAATATAACGGACACACAATAATAGCTCTGTTCCACATGCATAACGAAACAGTCCGAACTTGCACAAAGTTACCCAAAGCGTTCCACATAACAATTTTTGTGCAATAAAAGGTGTGTTCCACAAGATCTCGGGCAAGTTCGGACTAATGAGAGTAAAATGAAAATTACTCTCGAAATTTGCCGAAACTACCCAAAATTGCTGGAACGCAAAAAACCATTTTTGAACATCTTCAAATACTAATGCTGCATACTTTTTAAATTAAGATCTATTTAAGTGATTTAAGACGTTTAAAAGTCATAACATTATAAAACTAAAACATTTGCATCATTGTAATTTTTTATATTTTGTTTTTTTTATATTAAAGATTAAGGGAAATATGTATGCAATAACGTTTTAATCACTTTCATTTTTCACAAAAACCTTACATTTTGCTTTTTAATATGTTTTTTAATTAAAACTAAACTTTTCCTTTTACTTGTAAATTTCCTGAATTAATAGCTCTGTTCCACATGCATAACGAAACAGTCCGAACTTGCACAAAGTTACCCAAAAGCGTTCCACATAACAATTTTTGTGCAATAAAGAGAGTAATTGAGAAAGTAATTTTTTTCATTTCCTGTACAAATTTGCACGAACTTTTTCTTTGGGTAAGTTCGGACGTGCGCCAAGATAGCGTCGATAGTTATCCACGAAAACGCAAAATCGAATTGGTGCTTTTGGGTATTGAATTGAAAATGGGAATTTAATGCTTTTGGGAGTTTTGCTTTTGGGAATTCAAAATTTAGGAATATAAGAATTAGGGTGTTCGAATAAAAATGAGAAATTGAAATTTTAAGCAAATAATTACGCAAAAATGGAGTAAAAAATTAATAAACAATAATAAAAATATAATATATATATATAAAAGCATTCAAATAATTAAATGAAGTGCATTTATAATTAAAAACAAACAATGTTACTTATAAACAAGTAAGAGTGCTATATTCGGCTGTGCCGAATCTTATATACCCTTCACCATTGTGCAAGCAGAATACATAGCAATTAGACAGAAACTAAATAAAACTGGTAAATATTTTTTTTTTTAATAAGAGACAACCGGTTTTGAACTTCGCTTTTCGTAAGGGCCCAGAATATATATACTTTATAGGGTGTAGGATCAATATTGTAGAAATTACAGTTATACATATATACCTTTTTTACCTTCGGTGAAGGGTATAAAAAGAGTAATTTTCGGGAAGTTAGGGGTCTAATCACCCCTGCATACGATAGACACTGGCGTATCGAATGAAAACTCGATAAATGTAATGTCGAGTTACTCGATGTCGAATGGTATTATTTCAAATTCAATACATTTCATTCGATATCGAGTTTCAAGATACCAAAATAAATAATTTCGATGGATTTTGCTCGATATCGTATGCGGTGATTAGACCCCAGTATTTCGGTTATAACTCATACAAATTTCCGACATTTTGGTATATAAGTCATATACATAGGGCATATGGCAGCCCTAAAATTTAGGTTTTTATAAAAATGTTGATGTTTTTTAGCCCATTTTTGGAGTATTTAGCTCATAAATTACCCATTGTCTAACCGATTTGATATTTTTAAATAGGAAGAATTTTACCATTTACTTAAGTTATATTTATATATAAACATTTATATATACTTGTATACATATATTTTAACAAAGTTAATTATAAAAAGAGTAATTTTTGGGGATTCAGTATTTCTGTTGTAACTCAGCCATTTTATAACCGATTTGGCAGATTTATATACCGTCGTGTTGAAGAAGAAATTTACCATTTACTTTAGTTATAAAACTTGGACTCGGGGAGATCTATGGTTCCCGAAAGTGGGTATTTAAAAAAAAAATCAATTTTGGTAATAACTTTTTTGTATCTGAACCGATTTTTCCGAGTTTTTTATAAAATATGTTCTACTAGAAATTTCCGAGATTTCGGTATATAAGTCATATCCATAGGACGTACAGCAGCCCTTAAATTTAAATTTAAAAATTTTGATGTTTTATAGCCCATTTTTTGAGTATTTTGCTCATAAATTACCCATTGTCTAACCGATTTGATATTTTTATATACCGACGTGTTAAGGAAGAATTTTACCATTTACTTAAGTTATATTCGTATATAAACATTTATATATACTTGTATACATATATTTTAACAAAGTTAATTATAAAAAGAGTAATTTTTGGGGATTCAGTATTTCGGTTGTAACTCAGCCATTTTATAACCGATTTGGCAGATTTATATACCGACGTGTTGAAGAAGAAATTTACCATTTACTTTAGCTATAAAACTTGGACTCGGGGAGATCTATGGTTCCCGAAAGTGGGTATTTAAAAAAAAATAATTTTATTTTGGTCATAACTTTTTTGTATCTGAACCGATTTTCCCGAGTTTTTTATAAAATATGTTCTACTTAAAATTTCCGATATTTTGATATATAAGTCATACCCATAGGGCATATGGCAGCCCTAAAATTTAGGTTTTTATACAATTTTTAATTTTTTTTGTACGGGAGGTACCACGCCCACTTCCCCAATCCCGCCCACATTTTGTAGGATGGTGTGTATTAGCAACCTAAATGTGTGTACCTAATTTGGAAGCTTTGGCTTTTTCCGTTCCCCAGATATACAGCAAAAAGTAATAAAAACACAACAACCACAAGGGATTTTTCGAAAAAATTTGAGGTAGTCGTGGTTTTTTGCTCATAACTCAGCCATTTTTTAACCGATTTGACAGATTTATATACCGACGTGTTAAAGAAAAAATTTACCATTTACTTTAGCTATAAAACTTGGACTCGGGGAGATCTATAGTTCCCGAAAGTGGGTATTTAAAAAAAAAACTTTGGCTCTTGCCGTTCTCAAGATATACAGAAATAAAAAAAATACAACAACAACAAGGGTTTTTTGGAAAAATTTAGAGGTAGTCGTGGTTTTTTGCTCATATCTCCGTCATTTTTGGACCGATCTGGCTGAATTTCAATAGCAAACTTGAACGGAGTATATGTGACATAAATATACATCAACCTAGTCCAGATCATTTCTGGGGTTTTCGGAAAACCCATTTCAACATACACACGGACAGACGGGCAACCGGATTTGAACTTCGCTTTTCATAAGGACCCAAAATATATATACTTTATAGGGTGTAGGATCAATATTGTGGAACATACAAACGGAATGACAAAGTTATATATACCCTCTTACCTTCGGTGAAGGGTATAAAAAAGACTTCTTTATCATAAAAAAAAAATAATAAATATTTAATAAAAATATAAAGTATGTATTAATAAAACCGAATTTGGTGTTTCGTTTTTTTTTTGGGGTAAGAGGTAACGTCAAGGAAAAAACTGCATAGATTATGAAAGTAGACGTGCTAAAGAATATAAATCGCTTTCCGTGCAAAAAATCTAAGGAACAGTTTTCCAGAAATCTGGGTTCATCCAAAATGGTCAGTAAAAACTGGGATTTAATTTTCAAGGGTGTTAGAGGTAACGTCAAGGAAAAAACTGCATAGATTATGAAAGTAGACATACTAAAGAATATAAATCGCTTTCCGTGCAAAAAATCTAAGGAACAGTTTTCCAGAAATCTGGGTTCCTCCAAAATGGTCAGTAAAAACTGGGATTTAATTTTTAAGGGTGTTAGAGGTAACGTCAAGGAAAAAACTGCATAGATTCTGAAAGAAGACGTACTAAAGAATATAAATCGCTTTCCGTGCAAAAAATCTAAGAAACAGTTTTCCAGAAATCTGGGTTCATCCAAAATGGTCAGTAAAAACTGGGATTTAATTTTTAAGGGTGTTAGAGGTAACGTCAAGGAAAAAACTGCAGATTATGAAAGTAGACGTGCTAAAGAATATAAATCGCTTTCCGTGCAAAAAATCTAAGGAACAGTTTTCCAGAAATCTGGGTTCCTCCAAAATGGTCAGTAAAAACTGGGATTTAATTTTTAAGGGTGTTAGAGGTAACGTCAAGGAAAAAACTGCATAGATTCTGAAAGAAGACGTACTAAAGAATATAAATCGCTTTCCGTGCAAAAAATCTAAGGAACAGTTTTCCAGAAATCTGGGTTCCTCCAAAATGGTCAGTAAAAACTGGGATTTAATTTTTAAGGGTGTTAGAGGTAACGTCAAGGAAAAAACTGCATAGATTCTGAAAGAAGACGTACTAAAGAATATAAATCGCTTTCCGTGCAAAAAATCTAAGGAACAGTTTTCCAGAAATCTGGGTTCCTCCAAAATGGTCAGTAAAAACTGGGATTTAATTTTTAAGGGTGTTAGAGGTAACGTCAAGGAAAAAACAAAGAAGACGTACTAAAGAATATAAATCGCTTTCCGTGCAAAAAATCTAAGGAACAGTTTTCCAGAAATCTGGGTTCCTCCAAAATGGTCAGTAAAAACTGGAATTTAATTTTTAAGGGTGTTAGAGGTAACGTCAAGGAAAAAACTGCATAGATTCTGAAAGAAGACGTACTAAAGAATATAAATCGCTTTCCGTGCAAAAAATCTAAGGAACAGTTTTCCAGAAATCTGGGTTCCTCCAAAATGGCCAGTAAAAACTTGGATTTAATTTTTAAGGGTGTTAGAGGTAACGTCAAGGAAAAAACTGCATAGATTCTGAAAGAAGACGTACTAAAGAATATAAATCGCTTTCCGTGCAAAAAATCTAAGGAACAGTTTTCCAGAAATCTGGGTTCCTCCAAAATGGTCAGTAAAAACTGGGATTTAATTTTTAAGGGTGTTAGAGGTAACGTCAAGGAAAAAACTGCATAGATTCTGAAAGAAGACGTACTAAAGAATATAAATCGCTTTCCGTGCAAAAAATCTAAGGAACAGTTTTCCAGAAATCTGGGTTCCTCCAAAATAGTCAGTAAAAACTGGGATTTAATTTTAAGGGTGATAGAGGTAACGTCAAGGAAAAAACTGCATAGATTCTGAAAGAAGACGTACTAAAGAATATAAATCGCTTTCCGTGCAAAAAATCTAAGGAACAGTTTTCCAGAAATCTGGGTTCCTCCAAAATGGTCAGTAAAAACTGGGATTTAATTTTTAAGAATGTTTGAGGTAACGTCATGGAAAAAACTGCATAGATTATGAAAGTAGACGTGCTAAAGAATATAAATCGCTTTCCGTGCAAAAAATCTAAGGAACAGTTTTCCAGAAATCTGGGTTCCTCCAAAATGGTCAGTAAAAACTGGGATTTAATTTTTAAGGGTGTTAGAGGTAACGTCAAGGAAAAAACTGCATAGATTCTGAAAGAAGACGTACTAAAGAATATAAATCGCTTTCCGTGCAAAAAATCTAAGGAACAGTTTTTCAGAAATGTGGGTTCCTCCAAAATGGTCAGTAAAAACTGGGATTTAATTTTTAAGGGTGTTAGATGTAACGTCAAGGAAAAAACTGCATAGATTCTGAAAGACGACGTACTAAAGAATATAAATCGCTTTCCGTGCAAAAAATCTAAGGAACAGTTTTCCAGAAATATGGGTTCCTCCAAAATGGTCAGTAAAAACTGGGATTTAATTTTTAAGGGTGTTAGAGGTAACGTCAAGGAAAAAACTGTATAGATTCTGAAAGAAGACGTGCTAAAGAATATAAATCGCTTTCCGTGCAAAAAATCTAAGGAACAGTTTTCCAGAAATCTGGGTTCCTCCAAAATGGTCAGTAAAAACTGGGATTTAATTTTTAAGGGTGTTAGAGGTAACGTCAAGGAAAAAACTGCATAGATTCTGAAAGAAGACGTGCTAAAGAATATAAATCGCTTTCCGTGCAAAAAATCTAAGGAACAGTTTTCCAGAAATCTGGGTTCATCCAAAATGGTCAGTAAAAACTGGGATTTAATTTTCAAGGGTGTTAGAGGTAACGTCAAGGAAAAAACTGCATAGATTATGAAAGTAGACATACTAAAGAATATAAATCGCTTTCCGTGCAATAAATCTAAGGAACAGTTTTCCAGAAATCTGGGTTCCTCCAAAATAGTCAGTAAAAACTGGGATTTAATTTTAAGGGTGTTAGAGGTAACGTCAAGGAAAAAACTGCATAGATTCTAAAAGAAGACGTACTAAAGAATATAAATCGCTTTCCGTGCAAAAAATCTAAGGAACAGTTTTCCAGAAATCTGGGATCCTCCAAAATGGTCAGTAAAAACTGGGATTTAATTTTTAAGAATGTTTGAGGTAACGTCATGGAAAAAACTGCATAGATTATGAAAGTAGACGTGCTAAAGAATATAAATCGCTTTCCGTGCAAAAAATCTAAGGAACAGTTTTCCAGAAATCTGGGTTCCTCCAAAATGGTCAGTAAAAACTGGGATTTAATTTTTAAGGGTGTTAGAGGTAACGTCAAGGAAAAAACTGCATAGATTCTGAAAGAAGACGTACTAAAGAATATAAATCGCTTTCCGTGCAAAAAATCTAAGGAACAGTTTTTCAGAAATGTGGGTTCCTCCAAAATGGTCAGTAAAAACTGGGATTTAATTTTTAAGGGTGTTAGATGTAACGTCAAGGAAAAAACTGCATGGATTCTGAAAGACGACGTACTAAAGAATATAAATCGCTTTCCGTGCAAAAAATCTAAGGAACAGTTTTCCAGAAATATGGGTTCCTACAAAATGGTCAGTAAAAACTGGGATTTAATTTTTAAGGGTGTTAGAGGTAACGTCAGGGAAAAAACTGCATAGATTCTGAAAGAAGACGTACTAAAGAATATAAATCGCTTTCCGTGCAAAAAATCTAAGGAACAGTTTTCCAGAAATCTGGGTTCCTCCAAAATGGTCAGTAAAAACTGGGATTTAATTTTTAAGGGTGTTAGAGGTAACGTCAAGGAAAAAACTCCATAGATTCTGAAAGAAGACGTACTAAAGAATATAAATCGCTTTCCGTGCAAAAAATCTAAGGAACAGTTTTCCAGAAATCTGGGTTCCTCCAAAATGGTCAGTAAAAACTGGGATTTAATTTTTAAGAATGTTTGAGGTAACGTCAAGGAAAAAACTGCATAGATTATGAAAGTAGACGTGCTAAAGAATATAAATCGCTTTCCGTGCAAAAAATCTAAGGAACAGTTTTCCAGAAATCTGGGTTCCTCCAAAATGGTCAGTAAAAACTGGGATTTAATTTTTAAGGGTGTTAGAGGTAACGTCAAGGAAAAAACTGCATAGATTCTGAAAGAAGACGTACTAAAGAATATAAATCGCTTTCCGTGCAAAAAATCTAAGGAACAGTTTTTCAGAAATGTGGGTTCCTCCAAAATGGTCAGTAAAAACTGGGATTTAATTTTTAAGGGTGTTAGATGTAACGTCAAGGAAAAAACTGCATAGATTCTGAAAGACGACGTACTAAAGAATATAAATCGCTTTCCGTGCAAAAAATCTAAGGAACAGTTTTCCAGAAATCTGGGTTCCTCCAAAATGGTCAGTAAAAACTGGGATTTAATTTTTAAGGGTGTTAGAGGTAACGTCAAGGAAAAAACTGCATAGATTCTGAAAGAAGACGTACTAAAGAATATAAATCGCTTTCCGTGCAAAAAATCTAAGGAACAGTTTTCCAAAAGCCTGTGGGCCCCTGGATCCAAAAAACCGCCCGCCCACTTAGTGGAATGTGAGGGTACTCAAATTAAAGATAATTGTACAAGAAAAACGAAAATAATAAAAAATCGAAAAGTCCTTGTGTTGGTGGTCCGGACATGCTGGCATTATAGGGCAATTGTACAAGAAAAACGAAAATAATAAAATTTAGGACGGGCGGGACTTTTTGGGCCCTGTGGGTAAAAAAAGTGCCCCCATCAACTCACATCTATTTGTAGGTACTCAAATAAAAGGTAATTTGCTCACGATTGTACATATTTTGTATTTTTTTAATGTTTTATGCTCGATTTTTTAAAAAAAAATTTTAATTTTTAAAAAAAAATTTTAATTTTTAAAAAAAAATTTTAATTTTTAAAAAAAAATTTTTAATTTAAAAAAAAATATGTTTGAATTTTTTTTGTAACTAATAGCCTATTTCCGATGTTCTAAAGAATTTTTTACTGCGTTGACGGCCTTCGGCCGGGCGCAAGGAATTTCTCCTCTATGGTATAACAAAAACCGGCTTCGCTAACTAAAGTTTCTTTGCATAGACGGCCTTCGGCCGGGCACAACGATTTTCTGTTCTATGGTATAACAAAGACCGGCTTCGCTAACTAAAGCTTCTCTGCATAGCAGGCCTTCGGCCGGGCGCAAGCATTTTTCCTCTATGGTATAACAAACACCGGCTTCGCTAACTAAAGCTTTTCTGCACCTAAAAGATACTTAAATTAACCTAGAGAGAACAATAATATGCGAATACAAAATACATATGTATTTGCAATCGTGAGAAAATTACCTTTAATTTTAGTACCCACACATATCACTAAGTGGTCGGGGTAGTTTTTTTGGGTCCAGGGGCCCCACGGGCCTCAGCGCCCTTAAATTTTAATTTTGGTTTTTTTCTTTTTTTTTATATTGAATTGCGTGGCAAATTTTATTCGCATATTATTTTCCTCTTTAGGCTAATTTAAGCATGTTTTAGGTGCAGAAAAGTTTTAGTTAGCGAAGCCGGTGTTATACCATAGAGGAGAAATTCCTTGCGCCCGGCCGAAGGGCGGCTAAACATGAAGTGTATGTTTGCGACATTGGTGTTTGTTATTTTATGAAATTTGTATTACACTTTTATTTAAATATATGTATTATACACTACCCTGCTATCATTTGGAAGATTGTTTTTTAAAAAATCAGAGTATGAGTCTTTTTCGAGTACTTTTGGTGATCAAAAACTGATTAATCACGCTTAAAAATAGACTCGAAAATTACCCACGCTTATGATTCTAAACTGTTTGATTTAAAATTATTGATTATTTTTTTTGTTATTTACTATTGATAACTGACTCATAGTTGATTAGAAATATGTCTTATATATTTGGAGCTGCGTCGGTTAACTAGATTTGTTCCAAAAGTGTTTTTGTCCCAATACTGAACGATTGTATTCTTGGGAAGAGTTGGCAGTCATTGCACTAGGTGATGTTGCAAATCCAAACGATACATTTCTTGCTACCGCCTTATTTGGTGACAAGGTATTGTTTCTGGGAGTTGCAGGCGTTTGTTATTCACCCAATAAAAATGATGGTAAATATTGGTTAGTAGCAGGGCTGCCACTAGGGCTTCCTAATGCCATTGGTTCCATTTGCTAAAGTTTAAACAATTAATTTTTCAACAATTTAAAAAAAAATGCTTCTGTGCAGCCGCACCATCCAGTATTTTTTTGCTTGACAGCTGTCAATTATTTGGAAACTATTGTGAATAAGAATTTATACACCGACAAAAAAATTAGTTTTTGTTCCTATTGAGCCATGGCCCAACTAGTAGGTCTGCGCGCAACTACAACAATCCAACAATAGAAAAAACAACACGCATTTTGTTTGTGTGAAAAATGATAAAGATGTCAAGAACAAAAGCAATTGTTTGTGTAAAAAATGGTAGAAATGTCAAAAGCAATTGCTACAAAAACAATTGCACGTAAAAAAAAACACAACTCTGCAAAAAATCTGCAGGCATTTCAAGCAGACCTACTAATTGGACCATGCTATTGAGCCTTCACATACTAGACTAATTATGTTGCCTTAACCCTTAGTCCCAATTTACACTAGGGACATTTCTTGCCGGACAGACGAAGTTTGATGGCGAGGGGTCGAAAAGGTAGAGTGTGTAGTACATGACTGTCTGTACTAGACATTTTTTCATTTCTATTTCTTACTTTTCGTAGTTTACATACAAATATTAATTTCTGTCTGACTTCTAATGTTTCATATGTAAACGCTTCAGGTAAGATTAAAGGAGAATTAAAAAAATGTCCGGCAAGAAATGTCCCTAGTGTAAATTGGGACTATAATGCAACGTCTTGTATCTTAGTACCGGTTCACACACGTCGTCTTGAGTTTTTAGGAGAGAGAGGAAAAGAAATGGCATTCTCTTTTCCCTTCTCTCCTAAAAGATCAAGACTTGAATAGTCAAACTTGACGTCAGCGTTGCCGTTGTGACACTAAAGTATCACTTTTGACCCTTTTTTATGCCAATGACACTTTTTGTGACCCTTTTTTTAATTCATCCCTTTGTATCATTTTAACAAAATTTACTTTTTGAACCTTTTTGAACTTTCCATATTTCTTACGAAAGTTGCCACGAGTTTTGTAAAAATACATATACAAATTGGTAGCATGTCAAAACGCCCAGCGTCATAGTGTCCACGGACACTATTTACAAACAAACTTAATATGTATATAGAAATTTGTGAGTCCATGCTTTCCTCTCTCAATTTGCTCGAATCGGAGTTGGAAGAATGGACTCCAAGTGAAGAACAAATTAAAGAATAAGTATTTCTAAAAAATTATAAACATTTAGGGGTGTTCTGAAAATCGAAAACGTAAAACGAAGAATTTTAAACGTCGTTTATTAATAATATTTCTGTAGTACAATAATTTTATGACAAATGTTATACAATTATTTCTCTATTAAACAGAATTTTATAAAAATTAAATTTAAAGTGCATTAAAAACAACTTCCAAATTCTTGCGTATTATTAACGGAATGTACCAGTGAATTGTTTCTTAGTTTTAAGATTTATAATTGAAGGATGTATAATTACTTTTATTTAAGTCTAATGTGTTTATTTAATACATACTAATAAACTTGACCCTATTTTACTTTAAAATAACCCTTTTTTGACCGTTTATTTTCTTAAATACCCTTTTTATGACACTTTTTCGAAATTGTCAACGGCAACCCTGCTTGACGTATGTGAACCGGCACTTAATGAAAACAATATATTGATCGTAACTTGAGGGTTACACGATCAAGTTTTGCCTATCAAGTTTTAATACCCTCACACTTTTTACCAATACACTCATCCATATAAAAATTTATACGAACTTGCCTTTAAAATTCTCTTTCCAGTTAGTGTTTCAATTAACGTTCAAGAAAACAGCTGATTTCAATGTTAGTGAGCAAAATTTTCGTTTGCCTTTATAAATTGTTTTCTTGTTGACATCTTGAAAGTAAATTGCTCAAAAATTGAATGCAGCCTACGTCACAACTTTAAATTTTTGGAAATTTTGACAAACAGTATATGTAAAAGACTATCAAGAAAATCTTGATCGTGTGGCTGCACTGTAAATAAGAAAAAAATTAAAAACTGCGTTTTTTAGTTTTATTAAAGAAAAACTGGTTGTATCTTATGAGATATACTGCGCACTCCACACTAGAGATGAGCGATCCCGTGATTTTTAAGGAACATCGTGATTAGTGAACGTGATTTTAAAATCACTGTTATTTAAAACTGTGATTGTGATCACAACTTTTATTTTTGTTCTAGGATATTTGAAAATTTTTTGCTATGGAGTTTGACAAAGAAATAAGGCAACAAAAACGATCACCTGTTTAGTTGGACATACTTGAACAAATAAACATTGGCTTTAAAAAAAAATCTAATAAGGAAGAAGAGAGAACAAAAGAAAAAATAGCAACAATTACATTCATGAGTGCAAAAAACGCTTTTACCCACACAACCAGTGAAATATCATAAATTTGTGTATGAAACAAAATAAGAAAATAACAATTTAGCAAGTACCTGTTACTTAACAGATTTGGTCACAACTGTGATTCGTGATTTTTCAGTAACAGTGATTAAATCACAGGTACGGAAATATCGCTCATCTCTACTCCACACACAAAGAGGAACGCATAAACAATGCAAGGATTTTTAAAGTGCAGTTTATTTTTAATATGAATAAAACTAGAAATTAATGTTATTGTATTAAATATAATTCAAATTCATTTAGTTTAATCAAAATTAATTAAACTAGGACCACGAGGGGAGTTAGGGGGCAATTTCTGCCTCTCCGAAACTATTCAACAGAATTTAATCAAATTTAAAACATAGATAGATCCCTACTTACATATAGGGGGAATATCTTCCTCTCCAAAACTATAGAATTAAGATGTCGAAGGAATTCTGCATAAACTCTACATCACTTTCATCTAAGACATTTATTATCTCATTTAATGTTAAAAATCTGGGAAAAAAAATTATTTTTTTCCACCATTTTTGCACACCAATGCCGAACGTACTACATGCACAAATACATCAACTAAAATGACATAAAATATTTGCAACATATAGAAATGCAACAATAATAATATGTATATGCATATAAGAATTTTTCTCATCGATTACGTGCCATCTTCACACTTTTGCTAATTTCACAAAACTGGAATCTTTGATAAAAAAAAAAAAATACACATAACTAATCACACTAGACAAAACATATCAATGCATGGTTTGTTGGCCGTTATATTCTGTAGCACTGCAACAAGTAGATTAGAAAATTCAAAGTAAAGTAAACGCAGAAACCTGAACATAACAAGTGTACTACATGTAATACGGTCGGCATATTTTTAGTACAATTAGGGTCAAAAACTACAATTTTTTACTTAAGTACAATTTAGAAAATGTCATTTATCATCCCTGGTTGACGTGTTTGTGAGTGAATAACCATGGTGAAATAAGCAGGTGGCATCGTTACGGCAACAAATACAACGTTACATAAATAAATGAATTTTTAGTTAATTCTTATTTTATTATGGTCAATATCTTAGTTATTTTAATTTAAAATTATCAAAAACTTTATTGAAATACAATAATCACAGCACAAGATGTGGACTTTTTGTAAACATAAACAAAACTTTGACATAAACCTAGACAAACAATGCAAGAGCAAAATATCGTCATCTGGCGTAGTGTTGCCACATGTTTATTTCACCAAGTTAGTAACGATTGGGCTCAGCGAAGAAATCTTCACCAAAACAATTTCTTTCATTTGAATATTTACTTCTTAAAAATTTGGTAATAAAATTTGCCAAATTGCTTATTTGCGAAAATCA
Source organism: Pollenia labialis (assembly GCA_949318255.1). NCBI lineage: Eukaryota > Metazoa > Arthropoda > Insecta > Diptera > Polleniidae > Pollenia > Pollenia labialis. Next base: position 22,390,308 of record OX439142.1, on the reverse strand, counting down.
AAATGAATAGTCAATATTAAAAACTAACATAAATTCTGGAATACTGTGCGACAAGTTAAATTAAATAACAATTTAATAAGATAAAAAGTTTTCAATTGTTTACTGCACACATTTCATTTAACGTAACTATTCCAAAAAATGAATGAAGGAAAACGCACTGGATCATGGCATATTCTGGTCGTTCTTACATTATGTATTCTCTGGTACATTATTTCATTCAGCAACAATGTTATTGGTAAAATGGTTCTTAATGAGTTTCCGTACCCCATGACCGTAACAATGATACAATTGTGCAGCATCACTTTGTACAGTGGACCAGTCTTTAATTTATGGCGTATACGCAAATATCAGGATATACCAAGAGGTTATTATTTACGTCTTATTGTGCCACTGGCTTTCGGTAAATTTTTAGCATCTGTTACATCACATATTTCTTATGCTCAAATAGGTAATTGAAAATCCTCACAATATCAATATGAAACACACAGTTAGTGACGTGGTGTATTGTAATAACTACATATCGATGGCTTAATATAAAAAAGGCGTAACTCGATTTTTTTAAAAAATCGCTTTTTTTGTTTATTCTGATAGCAAATGCCTCATGTATATTGATTTAAAATTTTAAGGGTCCGTAGTGTAACATTTGTTTGATATTTTGATTTAAAATTGCGCTAAAACTTTTTTTATTTAAAATATTAAGGTTTTTATTACGTTTTTTTCTTACCCCGTAAACAAACCAAAAAATCGAGTTAGGTCTTTTTTATATTAAGCCATCGATATGTATTTAACATATTTTTGCTAATGTAGTTTTTAATACATATTGAAATTGATATTTTACAGTAAAAGCTACCAGGCCGTTATTTATTGTGACACGTTTGTTATTCCGTGAGAAACAACCTACTCTGGTCTATTTGAGTCTCATTTCTATTATAACAGGAGTCGGTATTGCAACCATGACAGAAATATCTTTTAACATGTTAGGCTTAATATGGACTTTAATATCAACTATGAGCTTTTCCTTGCTAAATATATATTCAAAAAAGGTAAGAATTTATAAAAATTTTATATGACAAAAAGATGAAGGTTAAAAAATTATTTGTTAACTGAAAGCTCCGTAAAATAGCAAAAGGTGTTATACGAAAAGGTAAGATACATTATTTTTCCAGACTTTTTATGATGCTTGAATACGTCGGACTTATTCAACGTTCTGTATAGTTCTGGATGTGCTAAAAATAGTGATGATTTTTGTATATTAATCAACTTTTATGTGGGAGACTAATGCTGGTGATCAATCTGGAAATGATTCCATTTCGTTGTTTTGATCGAATTGAGTTACTTGGCGTTAACTTTTTATAGCTTTCACTGAGTATACCTATATGTATAAGTTTGTCATTCCGTTTGTAATTTCTACAATCTTGATCTTAGACCCTGTAAAGTATATATATTCTGGGTCCTTATGATTAGCGAAGTTGATTTAACGACGTCCACCCGTTCGCGTTATCAAACGTGATCTGTATTAAAAAACATGTTGCTAATTTTATTTCAATGGAAGTAGGGAAGCGCACTTAGTAAAGCTAGTTTTTATTATAAGAAATTATTTTTAAAATTTGCAAACATAATTTGATAGGCTTTTAATTTTTTAAAATTTTCTTTATTTATCAAGTTTTCGAATGTAAGCGGCCAATGCAATTGGATTTTAAATATCGTTGGCAAGGTATATTTATAGCAGGTAGCCGCGAGATTACAACAATTGTAAAATAAAACAAACAACAGGGCTTTTTATTGTTGTTATGCGATACAAACTGTCAAAAAGCAAAGGGGCTGATCAAGGTATATTTATAGCAGGTAGCCGCGAGATTACAACAATTGTACAATAAAACAAACAACAGGGCTTTTTATTGTTGTTATGCGATACAAACTGTCAAAAAGCAAAGGTGCTGATAAGAGACAAAAAAGACAAAAGATAAAGACAAAAATCTTGTTTACTTGTTTGCTATACAACATTTGACAGTTCGTATCGCAAAACAAGCAAATAAAAAATAAACAGCTGGCTTTCCGAGACTACCTGCTATAAATATACCTTGATCGTTGGCCTTGTTTTTATTCCGAAAGTACTGCCAGTTACCTTTAACAAATATTTTGATTTAAAGCAGTGTTCGAAAATAAACACTAAATATCGCTCCCTAGTGTTCGGTTCGGTAGTTTTGAGAAAAACACAAACGCTAATAGTCAAGGTATATTTACAATATAAATATACCTTGCTAATAGTGTTTGCAAAAACAAATTACACATACGAAAAAAACCAGCAAAATAATTTAACACGAACAAAACGTATACACAATACACACACAAGCTGTTCGTGGTGCGGTCGTTGCTAAAATTTTTGTTTGTTCATTTCTTTATCAATGTAAAAAAAGAGAGTACGTTCGTAAATGCATCAAAACAATTAGTTTTTGATGTACGTATCTTTATTTACGTGTAGTTTCCTGTCCAGTATCCAGTAATGTACTTACAATGCCCAAAGAATTTGAAAAATAGAAGAAAATTGAAAATTAATTAGTAAATGCATACTCACGTGTGTGTTTTTTTTTAATGGCAGATAAATAATGATAAAACATATGTGTTGTATGGCCGAATCTTGGCCGAATCCATGTGTAGTGGAAAAACGTGCGGTGTAAAATCGGCCATAAAAACTACATTGAGTTGGCAACGCGGATAAAAAAAATAGTAAAAAAGTGCAGAGCAGGGTATAGTAAAATTTTTCAGGGCTGTATTTTCCATTCAAAAATGAAAACTAATATTCAGAAAAATATATTAATTAAAATTTATGAATGAATGGAATTTACTTGTGAAATTTTATGAACTCCTGGTAAGCAAACTGGTTAAGGTAGGGGAGTTATGATCTATGATGTTTATAGTCTATAGAGTAAAAATAAATATTTTGTTGATAAATCCGCGGTATTTTAAAAATTTTTAAATACTCAAATCGTCAGGTTATTATTGTTTTAGCCTATAAGCCATCAAATCGGTTTTGAGGAAAACGATAAAATAGGTTTACAATCAATTTTCTCAAAAACTACTCGATAGATTTTTTTAAACGCTCCTAATTGATTGCTACGCATGTTTTTAACAAAACTATACATTTTCATGAATTTACATGCAATAAATCCAAAGTTTTAATGGTTTTTCTACAATAACATTTTGTTGTTTTGTGCTCCATATCAAATTTTATTTTGTATTATGATGTTTTCTTTGACGTGGAGCGAAGTAAGTCTATGGCAAAAACAATGAAGTTGATAGTTAACAAAGATTGATAAGGACAGGTTGGCATGTCTTAGAATGGTGATAATTGCTAAACTCTCTCCTATAAGCCCCGAACTGCAGATGCAACATAATTTGGAAAGAAAAAATATTATGGTTTTTAAATTTTGCAATATTTTTATTTTATTAGCAATATAACAAAAAAACAGTTATACTGTTATGATTAAAAAAAAAGTATAATAAGTAACAGATTTTGTACTAAAGTCTAAAACTACAGCGTTTTTTGAGAAAACTATAATAATTATATATGTATGTAAAAATATAAAAGTATCAAAAACTGAAAACTTTATGTAAATAGTTTGTACTTAAATTCTTAGTAAATTTTTGAAATATTCTTTATCTTCAGATGGAAGGAATATTAGCAAATCTTTGATATCTTTTTTCTTTTCATTTGAAATAGTTACCGATGTTAATACATTTAATTTTTGTTTAAACACATTATGCGGCGTTTTTAAAAATTTTATGGATGCTGATTTTATTATTGCAACGTTTTGAAATTGTATGTCTCTTACTGAATTTTTAAATTTAATTCGAAATTCGTCAAATTTTTCATATACTAATAATTTTATTTTGGAAAATGGAATTTTGCAGTTTTGTTGTGGGCTCCATATTCATCTCAAATTTCACATTGTGTCAAATAAATTTTAACTATTGTGACGGTTTATTTTGACCTTCGGTGTTCATTATTCGAATGGCGCAAAGCAATAGTAAAGTATAATTTTGTTATGTTTGTATGCAAAATTTGCTCCATATGCAAAAAATTGTCATATGTAGCAATATAATGTTCAATGAACCTAAAAAATGTGGATGTAGACCAAAGTCGATGCTGAATATCTCAGATTCTCTACGAGATATAAAAAAATGGATTTTGGAATATGAAAGAGAACATTGATGCCATATATAATCCATTCCTAACTCATTTTTTTCAAAAATGGCGTGTAGGCTAAAACAATAATCACATGACGAAATATTGCCTTGAACCTTTAAAATAAAATAAATTTTTTTTGAGAAGCGCGGAAAAGTTATGAAATTGTTTTGGGTTATACAGATTTTTTTAGAAGTTAAAGAGAAGTTAGAGTTTTTTTTTCATAAATATTTTTTTACGTAGAGATACAGAGGCGCGAATACAGAAGTATATATATATATATTTTAGTATTTTTGTGGTGATAGGAGAGGCACCAAGAGAAAATTTGGGTGCAGATTTTGTAGTGGGATTTTGAAGAGTGATTTGGAAAATAAAGTGAGAATTTTGGAAAATACCGCCAAAGGGCTAAAAACGAGTAGGATATTTAAACGGACATAATAAGAGAGCTAGTTTATTACTGTACAAATTGTGAAGTGGTGTAGACCGGTAAGTAAAAGTAGGGTCAGGTGGATTTTGTGGTCGAAAATTGAAATGTTTTGGACGATTTTTTCGGCTAGGTTGGGAGGGCAAATAATGAGACCAACATCTGTCTCATCGTGATGATTATTGTGTTTGTGGAAATATGTTTTTGTAGTTTCAGTTTTGATGTGTTTATTTTTAATTTTTTTTCCGTGTTCGGGTACGCGTCAGGCGAGAAGGGTGGAAACCACCTAAGAGTCACAATAGTTGAATAAAAAAAAAAAAAGAGGAAGCACGTCGGAAACCTCGCATGTTCAACCGGCCCGTAACAGAAATGGCGACCAATTAAATAAAATAAAGGCCCAACCAGAACATGCATGTATTAGCTTAAGCAACTGTCAAAAATTAACGAAAAGTCTGTCAAATGCATAAGCAAATAAAAAAAGTTTTTTTGGTGGCCATAATGTACTTAATATCTATTTAAACATTGTTGCATATTTTGTTTTTTTGCGAGTACTTTAAACTAAAAAGTACTAAAAAGTCCAACCTTGTATTTGTTTATTTTATGCTACTTAATTTGTAAAGAATTTAAAAGAAGATAATTTGTGAGTGTCTTAAAAAAAATGGAAAATAAATTAAAATATGTAAAATTCCATTTTAATATATTCTATTTTTAATTGTTATACATACACAGCTGTTTTCGTACGGAATGTGCGTTCAGTATGGCACTTTGCTTAAGCAAACGACATTTGACGAAACTTGACGAAAAGCATTATTAAGTACATTGTAGCTTGCCATATATGTTTTATATGTATTCGCGCAGCTACTTAAGTTGACTTAAGCGACCTCATTCATGTTCTGGTTGGGCCTTAACTCAGAATAGTTTTTTCAACAATTGGATCAAGTATACTGACCTATTGTGACAAATGATATGTAGAAACATCGATACATACAGAGGGAAATAACACACCTTCAGTAACTTAGAACGTCCAGTTTTTGGTTGTAGGTTTTTATTTATATAGCCACCTAAGATAATAAATATTTAGAGTGTTGTATATTAATAAAATTCGACAAATTGTAAATTGGATAAACGGGATTAAACGGCCTTAGCTTGGTGAAGCATTAGATATTCCTTATTGTAGGGTGTTTAGTTTCGAGTCACTTTCGAATTATTTTTTTTTGTAGAATTATGATTTATAATTGAGGATCAAGGACAGTATAGTAACGGGTATCATTCGATAACCTCTCGTGCTCTTCTAGGAAACGAGGTTAGTTGTATTGAATGATATTTGATGTCAATCGTTGCTCACTTTGTAACTATTACAGGGGAAAGTACGATTGATCATACTGTAAATGATCTCATTTTTATTTTAATTTACGTTTTTCCACAACATACAAGAATCCGTCAATGAAATTATTTACCGCCTTGACATACGAATCCGTCTACCATTGCCAACCTGTAAAAAGAAAAATTTTTATTAATCAAAGCAGATTTAAAAAGACCCCTTTCACACTCGGCAAGTTACTTGCGCAAGTCTCTTGCGCAACTCTTTGTTTGTAGACGTCAGCGATAAGGTCGGGGTAAGGAAAAAAAATATTTAGTACAGACTTTGTTGTACTCGGCAAGTTACTTGCGCAACTAACTTGCCGAGTCTGAAAGGGGTCAAACATATTTAGTTTTTTTTAGTATTAAAAACGTCAGTTACGTCCCTCAGAGGGTATGGACTGTATTAGGGATTGGATATGGTTGTACTGCAAGAACACCAGATGCTCAAGTGCTCGATGTTGGTTACAAATGTAACAACAAATCTCGGGGAAAAAAAGGAATAAAAAAAGGATAATTTTTCGCACGTAAAAATGGTTCTCCAAATAAAAACATTTTCCTTATTTGAAATTTAAATTTGAAATTTAAAAACTTCCACGATTAAGAAAATTGAATTGTACGCTATGGCGGTTACACAATGAATAATCTAAAAATTCTCTCCAGCACAACTTCATTTTCTCAAAATAAATAAAAAAAACTTAACGAAAATACATAAAAATTCAAATAAGAACTTAAAATAAACTTTTTGCTGACGATGGCGCCGCAAGATGTCAAAGTTCAATCTAATTAGACCCCAAGGCTGAAAACACCATTGTCTTTAGTTTAGACGTAAACATACCGCCGGCCTTGCTGTACAGCAATCCAAGAATTCACCTAAATATCTATATCAAATAAATAGAAAAATATCAAAAAAAAAAAAACAAGAAATCCAATAACTATAAATATATAAAATTCAAAAACTCCATTTATTGTAAGAATCCAATACAATTAGAAATACATCTCTAAGCGTGATGAACCTCCTCGAACACTCCATGGTCGGGACGCCTTCATCCAACACCTAGCAATCAAAGCTAAAACTAAAAAAAATAGAAAAATGACAGTAAACATTTTTGTCATTAAGGGTAATGTATATTTGACATTGAAAATAAAATAGTATTCCATACGCATTATCACTACGGGGAACAGGATCCAGAAATTATGCATCCAAAAATCGAAAACTGTGTCAGTGGTTTGCCCAACGTGCCGCCTACCCCATTTTTAATGAGTCGGCTATAAATATGCCACCCAACAACAAGCTTGCGGGAGCCGATACGTGAAACTGGGGATCTGCCAACTGCAGCCCAAGAAACTCATCCACAATCCGCGCTTCCAACGATTGAGCCGGCGTCACAATTTTAAAACCAGTCTTAACTTCTGCGTAAAATTCGAGAACAGTGCTGTCGCCGTAATTACCTCCAACTCTAAGGACACATTTCTCTTTGCTGCCAAATCGAATTTTACGCCCACTAATCCTTCGGACCAAACTCTCCGATATCACGGAGCATATTTAGAGCTGGCATCTATGACAGCCCGTTCCTCAAAAAACCGTCCCTTCGCATCTAGTTTTACGATGGCAGGTGCCCTGATTAAAACCTTTCAGCCAACTCCTGCCTCACCTTATGAGCGTGCCTTTGTGGGCGGCGGCGGCAGTTATTTCGGTTCCTCCCAGTGCTCAGAACAAGAGCTTGAGACGAACTAGGTCTCTCACTCTCATTACCATCGGGCGAACGAGGTCCCCTGGCGGAGCTATTAGACGAACTAGGTCTAATATGCTCTCGGCGAGTGGACGAACGAAGTCCACGCTGCAAACGCTTGTTACTAGCCACCTTTGACGAGGTAGTCCGCCTGCCCTCTTTGTGTAACAGCGTGTGATGCATGTCCCCACAGCGTTTGCACTTGCCTGTACTCTCACATGTACGCCAGGTATGGTCATGACTCAAGCAGCCAGCACAATACCGATAAATAGACACAAGTTGCATTCTCTCTTGTAGTTCACCTGTAAGAATTTCTTGCAGAAGCGCAGCGGGTGGTCTTTCAGGCAAACCCGGCACACCATCTGGTTGGTAGAGGAACGCACATCAGTATATTTTTTCGCACCGACCATGTTCCTGTAAAGTATATAGAAAAAATAGAAAAAAAAACTAATAAGTCGGAAGCACTACGAGCTTCACAACTGGTCTTATAACCGATCCCCGTGCCGTTTTTACCTCTACAACTCTAACGTGACCATCCTTACCCATGTGTAATTTTTCGAAACGACCTAAACGCCATTCGTTTGTCGGCAGGTTATCTTCTTTAATAACCACCATGTCACCGACTTGTAAGTCTTTACGCGCAAACTTCCATTAATTGCGCTTCTGGAGATCCTTCAAATATTCATCTTTCCATCTGGCGCACAACCTCTGATTTAACGCCTTGACGCCAACGATTTACAGTCGACATCGGGCTCTCCGAAATCTCAACCTGCGGAGGGGCAAGTAATGGGCCGCCAGTAAGAAAGTGGCCCGGAGTCAAGCAATCTAAGCATTCAACACTCTCCGATAAGGGGCACAAAGGTCTTGAATTAAGACATGATTCAATCCTAGCTAGCAACGTGGATAATGCCTTAAAAATATACTTTAAGCCACCGGCAATTCTTCGAAAATGATGATTAAAACTTTTGACTCCGGACTCCCATAACCCTCCCATATGAGGAGCGCTAGCAGGATTAAAGTGCCATCTAACACCTTGGTGTGCATACCAGGCATTCACTTTCGAACCTATATCACGCAAAAAACCACGAAATTCGGCCTTCAGCACTCTCGAAGCACCAACAAAATTGGTCCCATTATCTGAGTACATATTACTCGGACATCCTCGTCGAGACACAAATCTAGCAAACGCTCCCAAGAACGCAGGAGTCCCCAAGCTGCTCACGGCTTCTAAATGAATTACCTTCGTAGCAAAGCAAACAAATACACATACACCTTCGTAATTAGACAAGCTCTGCCCGTATAATTCTTAATCTCAAAAGGCCAGTAAAGTCCACGCCAGTCGTGGTGAAGGGACGAGAGATAACCGTACGAGCCGTGGGAAGTGCCACCATTATCTGACTATGTGTCTGTTTTCTCCAAATTGTACAAGTCTTACACCGACATATCACTGTCTTTATCAAATTTTTGGCCCGAGGTATGAAGAACTGGGTACGTATTACCCTTAACATCAATTAATTACCTCCGTGCAGAGTAATATCATGAATAAATTTTACAAAAAGCTTAGCAAAATGACAATTAGACGTTAACAAAATAGGACATTTTTCATCATAGGTCAAGTTTGCCGCATTTTCCAATCGACCTCCTACCCTTATAATGCCCTTTTCGTCCAAAAACGGGTTCAAATTCAATAATTTACCATTGACTAAAGATTTCCCGCACGAAAGCTCATGATATTCATGCGCAAACTCGACTTTCTGTGAGATTATAATTATCTTCTCCCGAACAGAATTTACTCCTCCAATGACACCTCAAAAGTGCTGAATAAATGATTGTCAACTTTCAAAAATTTTGAAATACCCCTATAGACGTAAGCCATTACCCTAAGGGCCCTTCCGTACGACGAAAACCTCTCCAAGAGGTCCGTATGCAATTCAAAATTCGAGAAAAAAACTTTATGTGACCGCTGCTCTTCATTCGTACCAAATCTCCCGATGCATGAGACAACCAAAAATTCTGTGGCGAACATAGCCACGAAGGCCCATTCCACCACAGGGAATTCCCAACTAAGTCCTGTGGACGCACACCACGACTTATCAAATCAGCCGGATTATCTTTCGTGTTAACGTGCTTTCAACACTCTTTCCCAGTTTTGGTGATAATCTTCGCAACTCTGTTAGCTACAAAAGTCGTCCACGAGTTAGGATGTTTTTGTAACCACGCTAAAACAATCATCGAATCACTCCAAGCATAAAAATTTGTTCGATTCTTGTCCAAATAAGGGTACGCCACAAAGTTCAAGGCGGGGTAACGACAAAGTCTTAAGTGGCGCGACCCTAGATTTGGCTATCAATAAATTTGACTTTATTCCGTTCTCACCATCAACTAATCCGTACATAAACACAGGCCCCATAGGCCCTTTCCGAAGCATCACAGAATCCGTGCACTTCTAGAGTCGTAGAAGGCTTGAAATCAATCCAGCGATAAATCTGAATATCGTTTATAGCTGCATAGTCCCCAAGGAATTGAGTCCCTCGCTCCAAATCTGTTGCATCAGTATCTTTGCTATTACAACAATTGGACCTAGCCACCCAGCTGGATCAAACAAGCGAGCAATAGCGGACAAGACATCCTTTTAATATACCGTTCCTTTGAAGGGATTTAAGAGGTGGTAAAATAAAATCTATCCGTTTTCGCGTTCCACCGTATACCTAACGTTTTAGCTACACTTTCATCGCTAATCTCCAAAAAATTCTCATTCAAAAGATAATTCTTTGAAATACCATGTAGAATTTGATTCTTATTTGACGTCCATTTTTTCATAGAAAAACCAGCGGATGTCAAAGCTGAGATAAGTTGGTCTCGAGCTTTTATGCCCAAAGAAATTTCATGCGCCCCTATCAAAGCATCATTCACATACGTCAATTGTCGCAAAATCTTCGACGATAACGGCCATTTATGTTCGACATCTTCTGCTAATTGCAACAAGGTCCTAATCGCCAAAAACGGGGCACAGTTAACACCGAAAGTAACTGCTTTTAGCTCGTACTCTTTCAACTCTTCACACGAGTTTCTTCGGAACACAATCCTTTGCAATTTCGTTTCATTAGGATCCACTAAAATCTGGCGATACATTTTCTCGATATCACCATTGAAAACATACCGATAAAACCGCCATCTTGTTATCAATAACATTAAATCGTTCTGTAAAATTGGCCCCGGGTACAAAATATCATTAAGGCTCAAGCCAGTGGAACTGCGTGCCGAAGCATTAAAAACCAATCTCACCTTCGTAGAAGAGCTTTCAGGTTTAAAAACCGCATCATCATATATTTTCTTTAATCCCACATTTTTAGTCAAGGAAACCTCATTCCGCACAAATTGTTTCCTAGCCTTTTTACGCGAATGCCCTAAACATGGATTCACCGAATACTATGGTTAGAAAGGTAATGAAACCATATAACGTCCCTCTGGCGTTCTCTTAATATTCTTCTTGAAATGTTCCTCACAGTACTCATCTTCAGGTGTACATAAAGAAATTTGTGGAGACTCTCCCAAAGTCCAAAACTTCTCCAACTGTTTGTCCAGACTGACATCCGTATAATATGACATGGTTGTGGTGTAAACCCCTTGCGCCGTACCAGACAGGGAACCCGTCAAAATCCATCCGAAATTAGTCTCTTGAGCTATCAAATTCGCTAGTACGTTTTTCCTAACACCATTAAGCATAATACTAGGGTAATTATAACCACCAATCAAAATATCAATCTGGCAACTCTTCGCAAAATTTGAATCGGCTAGTTGCAAATCCGATAGGGAAAGCTTAGACACGTCAACTGAATTACCCGGCAGTTTTCCAGTTCATTTTGGCAGTACAAGGCCATTTACCCTCATCCTAAAACTTGGATCACCATTAGAGCCCAGAACAAACGACCATTGTCCCTGAACTGACCCCGCCAAAGCCCCGTTCAATCCCGACACTCTAGCGCTAATTCCATCCATAGGCAAATTTAGTCTTTTCCGCAGTCTTTCCGAAATGAAAGTAGCCTGAGAAGCAGAATCGATCAGGACTCTAGCAGAAAAAACTTCACCACGAGATATTACCTGTACCATAGCTGTTCCTAATAAAACCTGTTGACTGGTCGTTGCAAAACAGTTTTGTACTGTTTGACCCTGCGTCACTGCCTGACTGGTACTTGAACCATCACGGCCACCAGCATTATCCGATGATTCCGTTATTTCCCTGTGTAACAGGGTATTATGTTTTAATTTGCATGTCAAACAGCCATATTGACTTCCGCAACTATCCCACTTGTGGCCACTACCCAAGCAATTTATACAAAGATTGTATCTTTTTACCACCACATATCTTTCCCCGGGATTCATATCCATAAATTTTGGGCACAATCTTAACCAATGGTTCTTTGAACACAGAACACAGGTTTGCTTTTGAACCTTAGCTTGAAAGGTTCTAACTCTTCAGCAGAAAATCCATTACTCGTGGAACTAGATTTATTATTATCGCTAAGCTTACCGTTCTTTTAACATTTATTTTTGGCTGATTGCCCCGAATCCTCTGAATCTTGATTTGTTAATGGGGAATCTTTGACAATCTCCTGAGCTTCATCCGTAGTAAATTGCCGTAAATAAAATAATTTTTCCACACCGGTTAAATCTTCACAATTGATGTAAACCGCGGTGAACATATCCCGAAACGATGGCCAAGATTTGTAATCACCTTTATAAACATCCATCGTACATGGTGGCAATTTCATATGGTGACTGGTTCTATAGTTGACCACAGTAGCCGAAGCTTCTCCAGTTCCCGGCAAAATTGAGTGGATGTAGGAAGAGGTCGATTTATAAAGGATTGTGATAGCTCACCCATTTGAGCAGCAACAGTAATATAGGCTAACCTAAAAAAGTTGCTTTGCCTGATCGCTATCATCGTCAGAATCTACTATGGGTTTATTGGTGACAAAAACCTCATATGCACTCTTTAACTTCTCCCATAATGATTTAAACTCTGCCTTTTGTAAATCTATCATAAAAGAGTTTCGACTCTCCTGTGGCATTTCGTCATAATCCCTCTCAAAATTTAAGAAATAGCGCAGCCAAAGTTTCAAATTTTTTCAAATTATATGATTTACCCATTTTCTGTTTTATAAGGATCAGCTAAAGCTTAATAAATCAAATTCGAAAAAAAATCTGACAATTTTAGTATAAATTCTGCTATTTACAAACGTGGCAAAAACCAGGTCGAAAATGCTAGCAATCAACTTACACAATAATCATAAAAAACACAATTAAAAACCTCAAAAACCAGTATATGATTCCACACCTCGCATAAAAAAAAAATCAACAATTACCTTAAATAATAGGTGCGTCTAAGTACTTTTACAGTAAAATGTAGTAAATAAGTAAACTGAAAAATTTGTTCTCACAAAAAACTCTTGTCCAAAAACTTACGCGAACGCAAAATTTGTAAAAATTCGGAAAATAAAGACAACAGCAGTACCCAAATACCTCACACTTTTACAACTTTAAAATTTAACATAACAAAAAAAAAATTCAAAAGTTTGTATTTAGCCAAATAAATGCCCTACAAACATTTTAATTTAGCTAGAATCTATTCACCTTCTGTTTTGGTTTAATTTCTATTTTAACTTTTCTTTTATTTATTAATTTTTTCACAATTTGTATTCTTTCAAAGTTTTTCCTGGGATTCAAAAATTAATTATTCTTTCTATTTGTTACTTTTGTTTGTTTTCCCTTTGAAACATATGTTTTTCGATTTACTAAAGTTTACTGAAAAGTCTCCGCAGTAAAAATTTGTAAATATTCAGATAAAATGCCTTTCTTTTAGAACCTTACAATTTCACCACAATCACAACAATCAATCGAGTAGCAAAAACCAAAATTCGCTGTACTCCGACCCGAAATTATTAGGACGTATACTTTCGTCAAATCGAAATAAAAAAACACAATATAACTTTATTGAAAAGTTTCCAAATAAAAAGATATAATGATGGTTCCCAAACCAAAACAAATATTCACAAAAATTCAAAAAAAACATACCTTTTAAGACAAATTGTCTTACCGATGGATGGTTACCTCTTCTATCTAACACAGTTGTGCTTATTCCAGCTGTGGTTGTAGGTGTTAGGCTATAGATGGTATTGTTGTGGTTAGATTGATGGTGGTGTTGTTGGTTTGTGTTAAAAATACTTTCGTTATTTTATCCAAATTTTAATATTTTTTTTGTTACTATAATATAAATATGTATGTATGTATATTTCTTAATAAACTATGATTGTTATTTATATTCTTTGATTTTATTATGGCTGAATTGAGTATAAACAGAATTTTTGTTTTTTGCTTCTTGATAGGTTTTTGGCTGGTTGGCTTTAACGGGGAATCCACTAGAATGTCCGTTGTCTTCTTCTTTAATAATACTTTAATATTCTTGTAGGTGGGTATATAAGATTTTTCACTTGTAGCACTTTTTAGACCTTCTTGTGGTCTAAATTACTTTATTGTATATATTTTAATTTTATTGAATATTACTTTAAAACCAAAAAAAACTTTTTCCTTGCAAACAAAATTAATTACAAAATTACTAAAAAGTTTTAAACAAATTATAAAAATCACAAATAAAAATAAACCATAAAATAAAATGGCTCTTCGTTTTACAGTAAAAAAACAAGATTTACGTCTGTCACAAAAAGCAGAGTGGTTAAAAATAAGCCGCATGTAATCTAGGTAAGGCCGTTAAGAGTTGTACGTCGGTAATACCGTACCCTTACAGCCACGACACAAACCTTTTTTTAACCAGCCCAAAAATACTGGTTAAAATGCAAAGGTTTTTTCTTTTTATACCCTTCACCACAGGTGGTGAATAGGGTATATATAAGTTTGTCATTCCGTTTGGAATTTCTATAATATCGATGTTAGACCCTATAAAGTATATATAAAAAAAAAAAAAGCGAAGTTGATTTAACGATGTCCGTCTGTCCGTCTGTCTGTTGAAATGGGTTTTCCGAAGACCCCATATATGATGGGGGCCAGGTTATTGTACATTTATGTCACATATGGTCCGGAATTGCTTGCTATTGAAATTCAAAAAGATCGGTCCACAAATGGCTGAGATATGAGTAAAAAACCACGACTACCTCAATTTTTAAAGATCCAATTAGAAGCGACATAACTTTATCAACGCTGCATTACCATAACCACTGTATTACCAAAATGACATAAACATAGCATACAATTTGGTGTCTACGGCTATGATAATGCAGTGCTGGTAATGTGGTTTTTGTTGTTTTTATACCCTTTATATGAGTGGTGGAGTTTATTTTAATGTGTTTAATCCATGGAATACCTATCATAAAGTTTTTTTTACAAAATAACTTACATATGGTGTAGCTATGGGCTCAATCAAAAAGAAACGCATGTATTTAAGGCAAATTGGAAATTATAGTTATTTATTACTTCATTTTAAGGCCAGCGCATAGACAATGTTTTTTGTTTTTTTTTTATTTGGTGTAAAGAGCCGTTTTCTGATTTTAGGTAAATCGAAAAAAGCGGGCGGGGCAAAATTTTCTTTCCGTAAAAACCTAAGTTGGACAATGGCGATCATTTTAAAGAAAAAATCGTCCAAATCGGTCAAGCCGTTCTCAAATTATGCGCTTAATAGAAAAAGTGGGCGTAGAAGTAGGCGTGGTAATTTTTTCTTTCGATGAAAACGTAAAATGGATTAATACGAACAGTTAATAGAGAAATTAGTCAAATCCATGCAGCTGTTTTTTTATTTTAGGTAAATAGAAAAAAGTGGGCGTAAATGTGGGCCGGACAACATTTTCTTTCCGCAAAACCTAAGTTAGACCATGGCGATAATTTTAAAGAAAAAATCGTCCAAATCGGTCAAGCCGTTCTCCAGTTATGCGCTTAATAGAAAAAGTGGGCGTGGTAAATTTTTCTATCGATGAAAACTTGATTAATACCAACATTTGAAAGAAAAATTAGTCAACGCGATGGAGCCGTTTTCTGATTTTAGGTAAATCGAAAAAAGTGGGCGGGGCAAAATTTTCTTTCCGTAAAAACCTAAGTTGGACCATGGCGATAATTTTAAAGAAAAAATCGTTCAAATCGGTCAAGCCGTTCTCAAGTTATGGATTTTGCCACGCCCCTCCGCCCCTCCGCCCCCAGACCGAAAATCAAAAATCAGACTTCACAGTGTCACCCGCCTGAATATTCTGAAGATTCCCTTAAAATTTCATCAAAATCGACGCAGCCGTTTTGGAGTCCATACGGAACATACACACATCCTATTTTATATATATAGATTTATAATGAAGTTCTTATAATTGTGAATATGTATGTATGTACATATACATATGTAAAAATTATTTAGTTTTTGTCTAGTTGCTCTGTATTCTGCTCGCACAATGGTGAAGGGTATATAAGATTCGGCACAGCCGAATATAGCACTCTTACTTGTTATACCCTTCACATCAGGTGGAAAAGGGTATATATAAGTTTGTCATTCCGTTTGTAATTTCTACAGTATTGATCTTAGACCCAATAAAGTATATATATTCTGGGTCCTTATGGGGAGAGAAGTTGATTTAACGATATCCGTCCGTCTGTCCGTCTTACGTTTGATATGTGTTTTCCGGAGACTCCAGACATGATAGCGGGTAGGTTGTTTTACATTTATGTCACATATAGTCTACCATCGGTTGCTATTGAAATTCAGCAAGATCGATCCACAAATGGCTGAGATATGAGCAAAAAACCACGACTACCTCTAATTTTTTCCAAAAATCCCTTGTGGTTGTTGTAATTTTATTACTTTTTGCTGTATATCTGGGGAACGGCAAAAGCCAAAGTTTCCAAATTAGGTACACACATTAAGGTAGCCAATACACACCATCCTACAAAATGTGGGCGGGATTGGAGAAGTGGGCATGGTACCTCCCGTACAAAAAAAATTAAAAATTGTATAAAAACCTAAATTTTAGGGCTGCCATATGTCCTCTGGATATGACTTATATACCAAAATATCGAAAATTTTTAGTACAACATATTTTATAAAAAATTCAGAAAAATCGGTTCAGATACAAAAAAGTTATGAGTAAAATTAATTTTTTTTTTTAAATACCCACTTTCGGGAACCATAGATCTCCCCGAGTCCAAGTTTTATAACTAAAGTAAATGGTAAATTTCTTCTTTAACACGTCGGTATATAAATCTGTCAAATCGGTTAAAAAATGGCTGAGTTATGAGCAAAAAACCACGACTACCTCAAATTTTTTCGAAAAATCCCTTGTGGTTGTTGTATTTGTATTACTTTTTGCTGTATATCTTGGGAACGGCAAAAGCCAAAGCTTCCAAATTAGGTAGACACATTTAGGTTGCTAATACACACCATCCTAGAAAATGTGGGCGGGATTGGGGAAGTGGGCGTGGTACCTCCCGTACAAAAAAAATTAAAAATTGTATAAAAACCTAAAATTTAGGGCTGCCATATGTCCTATGGATATGACTTATATATAAAAATATCGGAAATTTTAAGTAGAACATATTTTATAAAAAACTCGGGAAAATCGGTTCAGATACAAAAAAGTTATGACCAAAATAAAATTTTTTTTTTTTTAAATACCCACTTTCGGGAACCATAGATCTCCCCGAGTCCAAGTTTTATAACTAAAGTAAATGGTACATTTCTTCTTCGACACGTCGGTATATAAATCTGCCAAATCGGTTATAAAATGGCTGAGTTACAACCAAAATACTGAATCCCCAAAAATTACTCTTTTTTTTATTTATAATTAACTTTGTTAAAATATATGTATACAAGTATATATAAATGTTTATATATAAATATAACTTAAGTAAATGGTAAAATTCTTCCTATTTAAAAATATCAAATCGGTTAGACAATGGGTATTTTATGAGCAAAATACTCCAAAAATGGGCTAAAAACATCAAAATTTTTATAAAAACCTAAATTTTAGGGCTGCCATATGCCCTATGTATATGACTTATATACCAAAATGTCGGAAATTTGTATGAGTTATAACCGAAATACTGGGGTCTAATCACCGCATACGATATCGAGCAAAATTCATCGAAATTATTTATTTGGTATCTTGAAACTCGATATCGAATGAAATGTATTGAATTTGAAATAATACCATTCGACATCGAGTAACTCGACATTAAATTTATCGAGTTTTCATTCGATACGCCAGTGTCTATCGTATGCAGGGGTGATTAGATCCCTAACTTCCCGAAAATTACTCTTTTTATACCCTTCACCGAAGGTAAAAAAGGTATATATGTATAACTGTAATTTCTACAATATTGATCCTACACCCTATAAAGTATATATATTCTGGGCCCTTACGAAAAGCGAAGTTCAAAACCGGTTGTCTCTAATTTAAAAAAAAATATTTACCAGTTTTATTTAGTTTCTGTCTAATTGCTATGTATTCTGCTCGCACAATGGTGAAGGGTATATAAGATTCGGCACAGCCGAATATAGCACTCTTACTTGTTTTATATTTAATTTATTATTTCTAGTACTCCTAATCAGTGCTGCCACAACCAAGGTGCCACAACCAATTTAATTTTAACAACCAAAAATTTTGAAAAAGTTACCAAATGAAAGAAAAGTATAACCAAATTTTAAATGGCTTTTATTAGCTCTGTTTCTTTACTCTACTTTGGGATCCCTCGGGATCCCAATTTGCACGAAAAGCGTTCCCGTACTTTTAATTTGTGTAAATGAGAGCGGATATGAGAGAATAAAATTCTTCTTCTTCTTGCACGAAACAGCCCAGACTTTTTCTTCGTGCAAATTGTGTAAATTGTCAAACAGCTGTAAAACATAAACAAAACCAAAAAAAAAAGGAAAAAAGTTTATGATTCAAATTCTGGAAAAAGTGTTCTGGAATAAAACAATGTACTTAAATAAAAAGTTTTGTACTGAATTATTAGGGAAACATAATGTTAGTTATTGTAAAAGTGTTTGTTTTGTTTTATTTTTAGTAAAAGTAGTTTAATTCTAGAGCCAATATAAAATGTTTCAAAAGTGGCGCAATTTTTGTTGGTTTTTGAAGACTGTCAAAACCACAGAATTTTTATTTCGTGCTTAAAATTTTGTTTTTTCTGTTCCCGTACTTTCGTGTCTTTTTATGAGAGAAATTTATGCTTGCTCTCATTAGCACGAACTTTACCCAAAAAGTAAAGAAACAGAGCTATTAATTGCGAAAATCATTAAAATTTATTTTAAGTTGCATTGCAATTCAAAGGTTATTTGTAAAATAATACTTATAAATCAAAAAACCAAACATGAAATGTAATTCATTTACATATTAAAAAAATAACGAGAAACTTAATTAAAAGTTTTTATTTATTTGAGACTTTTTTCGTGAAAAAAACCCGTAAAATTTCCATACAAAATTCAGTACATTGAAAGTTAATAATATGCCGGTTATAAATAACAAAAATGGGAAATTGTTTTTCGGTGTTTAGCTGTTATTGGCAGGACTGTCAAATGAGGCGATTTATTAATTTCGATGGAAATTTTCGTTTGGCGATATGGCGAAATTGAAAACTATTGGCGATATGCGAAATGCATTTTATGTAAATATTTTCCAATTACCATATACGTATGTATCTAAAATATTATAAAAACTTAATTCTCTTGTTTGTAAATTTTATTTAATATTAATAATTCTTATTATAAATAACTGTTTCAAAATTGTTCTTTTTGATATATTTTGTGGATCATTGAAAAATATTGTGGCAAATATAAACCTTTCGTAACTGCCCGTCTATACAAGAGATAATTATTACGACATATATTGCAGTAAATGTCAAAATTATGTTATCTTTAATGTAGACAGCAATTTTTTGTACATATTTATTGCCAGCAATTTATATTGCAATAATTGTTAGTCCATTTTTGTTGACAATTATTGCTAAAATAAAACGTCAAATTTGGTTGTCAATTGAAAAAAAGAAGCAAAAAAGAAAAAAAAATAGAAGCAAATTGTGTGGGAAAGAAAATAATTTTGTGATGTAGCAAATTATTGTAGTAAAATAATTAAATTAAAGAATTAAATAAACACTAATATAAAATTGTAAAAATTATTTTTAATTATTTTCTTTCAATAATCTCTCAAGCTCAAGGTCTGTTTTATGAAAGAAAATAATATTAAGAAGGTCGAAGAAATTAAGCTAAATAATTATTTTTAATATAATTTTTTGCTTATTCGATCTTTATTATTTAAATTTATATTAATTTGTTCAAGATTGAGTTTTTTTTATATAAAAATATAAATTTTATTTTACCAAAAACAATAAATTTAATAAAAATTAATATTTTTATATAAAAAAGTTCTCAATCTTAAACAAATTAATAAACATTTAAAAAATAAGTCGAATAAGACAGAATTTATATTAATAAAATTAATTTTTGCAAGATGGCGGGAGTTTTTACACTGCACCTTCTTCCTTGATTTTTTTCATATGAGTTGACATAAATACGTTTTCCCATGCCTTTAACATAAGCTGAGCAATAAGAAATATTGCTCTGTTATTCTGTCGACGTTATTGCCAACTTGCTGAGATAATTATCTTTAGTGTAGACCTAGGGTAACGTATGTACATTCAATGGGAAAAAAGTATATGACTGACAGTCCAAAGTTTTTTTTACCAAACAATTATTTTAAACAATATTAAAAAATATACATACCGACAAGTTATAAACAGTAAAATTTCAAATTTCTTAAAACTTACAGCCATTTCTTACAGAAAATTCTATAAATTTTAAAATTATATTGATATGTGTATTTTCAAATTTGTATAAAAATAGACTTCTGAAAATAACCTAAATTCAGAACATTAAACTTATTTTCAAGTTTTTAGAAACACTAACACGAATTTTATGCACTTCCAACCTTAAAATCAAGAAAAACTACGCTCATTTAAAAAAAATAACTAAAAATTTCCATTGATTAAAACTTCATTTGTTTTCGATTTCAGAACATGTCGTTTTTGATATAAAAATCACAAATGGCAATATTTTCTTAGCAAAAATCTTAAAAAAATATTTGGTTGCTGTTTTGAAAGGGATTTTTTGTTTTCGATAAATTATAAAAAAATCTTAGTACAGTAGAATCTCACAAATTCGAACCGTCCAGAAATTAGAACCGGCCATTTCAATGTATTGGACGCTCTGAAATTAGAACCTGTGGCTTTAATTTCTGGAAGTTTTTTGTTTTTATTTCTACTAGATATCATTTTTTTATGATTTTGAACTTAATAGGCGAAAACCCAAATTAAACGCTCTAAATTGAGAACAGGGGGTTCCAATTTTTCGAAGTTTTTTTGCTTTTGTGTTCTCACTACAAATTATTTTTGTTCGCTCATTAAAGTAAAAATAAAAGGGGGAATCACAGAACATTAAACTTATTTTCAAGTTTTTAGAAACACTAACACGAATTTTATGCACTTCCAACCTTAAAATCAAGAAAAACTACGCTCATTTAAAAAAAATAATTAAAAATTTCCATTGATTAAAACTTCATTTGTTTTCGATTTCAGAACATGTCGTTTTTGATATAAAAATCACAAATGGCAATATTTTCTTAGCAAAAATCTTAAAAAAATATTTGGTTGCTGTTTTGAAAGGGATTTTTTGTTTTCGATAAATTATAAAAAAATCTTAGTACAGTAGAATCTCACAAATTCGAACCGTCCAGAAATTAGAACCGGCCATTTCAATGTATTGGACGCTCTGAAATTAGAACCTGTGGCTTTAATTTCTGGAAGTTTTTTGTTTTTATTTCTACTAGATATCATTTTTTTATGATTTTGAACTTAATAGGCGAAAACCCAAATTAAACGCTCTAAATTGAGAACAGGGGGTTCCAATTTTTCGAAGTTTTTTTGCTTTTGTGTTCTCACTACAAATTATTTTTGTTCGCTCATTAAAGTAAAAATAAAAGGGGGAATCACAGAGTTACGTGAAGGTCAAAGTAAAGTGTTCATACGTGTGAAAAATAAAAAATTTCAAACAAACGTGTGAAAGATAAAAAAAAAATGTCAAAAAAACGTAAAAAAATCCTTATTATTCCAGTAAACACATTTCTAACCTTTTTGACGTCCCTAACGATATCGTTGTATCCAGTTTTAATAAATCAAAAAAACAAACAGGTATTACTGATTTCATATAAAAGACCAATTAAATTCCTAATAATTAAAAAACTTTTTAAACGTTTTTCTATGAATTTATTATGTTCAATTAATTAAATGTTATTAAATAAAAACTGTTTCGAGTTAAAATAAAGCTTTCACAACTAGTTTCGTTATAATTTTCTGTAAAAAAAAAATGTTCAGAAATTCGAACTTTTCAGAAATTTGAACTGCCCGGTGCACAAAGTGGTTCTAATTTGTGAGATTCTACTGTACACAGTACAAATTATTTGAGCTCGTAAATAATTGTATCAAGAAAAGCATACCAAAAGTAACCAAAATGCAAAAATATTCACATCTCCACATTGAAAAAAAATATAACCAATTTTGGTTAGAAATAACCAAAAACGGCAGCCCTGCTCCTAATATGCCACCGGGTGTTACTATGTTACATAGTGATTTATAAGCACAGGGTACGAGTAGACAGCCTAATCAATCTATCAGTGTAAAAAGAATAGAAGAGTCTATAAAACAATTAGTTGAGCAAAATATAAATTCACAAATAGCCGATATTAAGAATACTATGGCCCAACTGACATCTACTATTAGTAGGTTCAGCATTGTGGTGCAGCAAACGCAAAAAGAAAATTACAAACTGATGACCAACTTACCAAATTTTGCCAAAAGTTCCAACGAAGCACAACAGCCAATCGAAATCTCTGGCATGCAACAACAACCGTCTCACTCCTCGAGAGCTTCGTCCGTGTGTAGTGATGAACACCGAAGCTACAAAAAGCCGCGTATTAATAAGTGGGGACTGGAATTTAACGGCGACAACAATAAACTCGCAGTTGAAGATTTTATCTTTCGCCTTGATCGTCTCCAGAGTCAGTATGGTGTGTCATGGAAAGAAGTGCTTAATAACTTCCATCTTTTAGTGAAAGGAGCTGCAGAAAAGTGGTATTGGTTGTTTATTCAAACCAACTATGTGTCTGAATGGTCCACTTTAAAGTCTGCATTACTGAAGCAGTATCAAGCTACGCGATCAAGTTTTGAGTTGATGAGAGACATGGTCGAACGGAAACAGCTGCCAGGTGAATCAATAGATGATTTTATCTTTGAAGCTGAAATGATCAAGATGTTAAAAAAGAATATAAGAGAGGCAATAGGAAGAATAGTTTACCCAGTGACTGTATCATCTGTAGAGGAACTTATAATGTGTTGTTTAGATGCAGAAACAACTTTTCTGAAAAAGGAGGTAAGACCACAACCGGTTGTAAATCGTTATGTGAGGCACGTAAACAAAGTTTATGAGAAACCGCAGGAAATTCAAAATTCGGGAGCTCAAAAAATTCGGCACCGAAGGCACCTCTTATTTGCTGGAACTGCCGACAAAATGGGCATATGTTTATGGATTGTCCAGCCGATCAGAGGATAATTTTTTGTTATAGGTGTGGTAAGCCTGATACAATAGCCCCAAACTGCGATAACTGCAGGGGTAGAAATTTTGTCAGAAACGAGGGGAAGGCGGGGGATCATCGTTTAACATTAAACCCGCAATAGAACCTGAAGAAAATAAGCAAATCATTAATATAGCAAAAGAAACAAAAAATTTCAACACATTTATACCACAACAAAAACATTTATATACTCTAGAAGAAAGACAACAAAAATACGAAATATGTAGTAAAAACCCGAATATTTAATTCAGAAATCTATTTTAGAAGGCCAGCAGGAACAAAAAGAATAAAAAAATTAAGACAAAATATAGAGAGAGAAAAAGAAACAGAAGACTTGCAATTGAAGCGATAAAAACAGCATATGATAAATCAGCTGGTCCCAGGCCATATGCTGAGTTTTCTATGGGAAATGTCAAAATAAAAGGTCTACTTGATACTGGCGCCTCTGTGAGTATTCTGGGAAAAGGATGCAGGGAAATAGTGGAGAGTTTAGATATAGCTATAGCACCCTTTTTTATTATTATCACTACCGCTAGTGGACAGGAGCAAAGAATGTTAGGTAAAATAACAACTGAAGTAGAATATGATAATAAAACTAATAAGATGACATTATACTTATGTCCTGCCTATCTTGGCGTAGATTTTTGGAGAATTTTTCAGCTTGCGCCAGAAATAGTAGAAGTTTCAGAGATGAATATAGAAAAGATTACCGCGGAATATAAATCGGAAAACCATAAATCAGATCCCCACGATTTAACTGAGTCACAAAAGGTAGAACTAGATGAAGTTGTAAAAATGTTTCCATTTTTTGAAGAACAAGCTCTAGGATGCACGTCAATAGAAAAACGCTCAATAAAACTAGTAGAAGGAGCAGAACCGGTAAAGGATAGATATTCCCATTCCCATTTCACCCGCGGTGCAAGAAATAGCTTATAAAGAAATTTATAGCATGCTAGAACTTAACGTTATTGAAGAAAGCGAAAGTCCGTGGAGTAATAGGACGACAGTCGTTAGGAAACCGGGTAAAAATAGGTTTTGCCTAGATGCCAGAAAGTTAAATAAAGTTACAATTAAAGATGCCTATCCACTGCAGAATATCGACGGGATACTAAGTGGAATAGATGAAACCTACTATTAAGCAGTGTAGACTTAAAATTCGCGTTTTGGCAAATAGAGTTAGATTCACTGTAGCAGGCCGTCCACTCTATCAATTTCACGTAATGCCCTTCGGCCTACTTTGACTTTGTAGGCTGATGGACAAAGTTATTCAACAAAGGCGCAAGGAAAACGTTTTTATATATTTAGACGACCTGCTTGTTATCTCAGACAGTTTTGGAAAACACCTAGATCTATTAAAAGATGTAGCTCAGTATCTTAAAAATGTGAATTTAACAATTGGCTTGAAAAAAATCACTATTTTGTTTCAAGCAACTTAAATATCTAGGATTTATAATTGGAGGTGGAATGTTAAAGACTGACCCTGAAAAAATTAAGGCTATAAGAGACATTAGAATACCAAAGACTCCAAGAGAGGTCCGAAGCTTTTTAGGAACAGCTGGCTGGTATCACAGGTTTATCAAGGATTTTTCTACGATATCTGCGAAATCCAGCAAATTTATCATGACACCTGAATCTATATCTGCCTTTGAAAATATGAAAAAAGCTTTAGCATCCGCTCCAGTTTTGAGGCATGCTGATTTTTCAAAAAGATTTTACATACAGTGTGATGCATGCGATTATGGAATAGGTGCAGTATTGTACCAATTAAACAATAACAAGTAAGAGTGCTATATTCGGCTGTGCCGAATCTTATATACCCTTCACCATTGTGCGAGCAGAATACATAGCAATTAGACAGAAACTAAATAAAACTGGTAAATATTTTTTTTTAAATTAGAGACAACCGGTTTTGAACTTCGCTTTTCGTAAGGGCCCAGAATATATATACTTTATAGGGTGTAGGATCAATATTGTAGAAATTACAGTTATACATATATACCTTTTTTAAAAAAAGAGTAATTTTCGTGAAGTTAGGGGTCTAATCACCCCTGCATACGATAGACACTGGCGTATCGAATGAAAACTCGATAAATTTAATGTCGAGTTACTCGATGTCGAATGGTATTATTTCAAATTCAATACATTTCATTCGATATCGAGTTTCAAGATACCAAATAAATAATTTCGATGAATTTTGCTCGATATCGTATGCGGTGATTAGACCCCAGTATTTCGGTTATAACTCATACAAATTTCCGACATTTTGGTATATAAGTCATATACATAGGGCATATGGCAGCCCTAAAATTTAGGTTTTTATAAAAATTTTGATGTTTTTAGCCCATTTTTGGAGTATTTTGCTCATAAATTACCCATTGTCTAACCGATTTGATATTTTTAAATAGGAAGAATTTTACCATTTACTTAAGTTATATTTATATATAAACATTTATATATACTTGTATACATATATTTTAACAAAGTTAATTATAAATAAAAAAAAGAGTAATTTTTGGGGATTCAGTATTTCGGTTGTAATTCAGCCATTTTATAACCGATTTGGCAGATTTATATACCGACGTGTCGAAGAAGAAATGTACCATTTACTTTAGTTATAAAACTTGGACTCGGGGAGATCTATGGTTCCCGAAAGTGGGTATTTAAAAAAAAAAAAATTTTATTTTGGTCATAACTTTTTTGTATCTGAACCGATTTTCCCGAGTTTTTTATAAAATATGTTCTACTTAAAATTTCCGATATTTTTATATATAAGTTATATCCATAGGACATATGGCAGCCCTAAATTTTAGGTTTTTATACAATTTTTAATTTTTTTTGTACGGGAGGTACCACGCCCACTTCCCCAATCCCGCCCACATTTTCTAGGATGGTGTGTATTAGCAACCTAAATGTGTGTACCTAATTTGGAAGCTTTTGCCGTTCCCAAGATATACAGCAAAAAGTAATACAAATACAACAACCCCAAGGGATTTTTCGAAAAAATTTGAGGTAGTCGTGGTTTTTTGCTCATAACTCAGCCATTTTTTAACCGATTTGACAGATTTATATACCGACGTGTCGAAGAAGAAATGTACCATTTACTTTAGTTATAAAACTTGGACTCGGGGAGATCTATGGTTCCCGAAAGTTTTTAATTTTTTTTGTATGGGAGGTACCACGCCCACTTCTCCAATCCCGCCCACATTTTGTAGGATGGTGTGTATTGAGAACCTAAATGTGTGTACCTTATTTGGAAACTTGGGCTTTTGCCGTTCCCCAGATATACAGCAAAAAGTAATTAAATTACAACAACCACAAGGGATTTTTGGGAAAAATTAGAGGTAGTCGTGGTTTTTTGGTCATATCTCAGCCATTTGTGGACCGATCTGACTGAATTGTAATAGCAAAATTATAATAAGAATACCTGACATAAAGATACCCCAACCAAGTCCCCATCATATCTGGGGGCTTCGGACAGACAGACGGACGGACGGACAACCGGATTTGAACTTCGCTTTTCATAAGGACCCAGAATATATATACTTTATAGGGTGTATGATCCATATTGTAGAAATTACAAACGGAATGACAAAGTTATATATACCCTTTCTACCTTCGGTGAAGGGTATAAAAATGAAGAGCATCCAATTGCGTTTTACTCGCAAAAGTTAAATACCTGTCAGAGAACTTACAGCGTGACAGAGAAAGAATGCCTAGCAGCAGTAATGGCTGTAAAAAAAATTCCGCCCATACGTAGAGATAATGCCGTTCACGATTGTCACAGACCACGCCAGCTTCAAATGGCTTATGTCCTTAAAATACTTAACAGGTAGATTAGCTCGTTGGTCATTGCAACTTCAGGCTTTTGATTTCGAAATCATGCATTGAAAAGGATCTGAAAATACTGTAGCTGATATGCTATCTAGGCTACCTACAGATCATCAAATAGCAAATTTAGATCGAAACGATAAACTTGAGATAATTAGGCAACAAATAAAAGATAATCTGAGAAAAGCCTACGAGAAAAGTGCCGAAAGGTACGATAACCGAGCTCGTAAAATAACTTTTGTTCCAGGCCAAGAAGTTTATCGCCGAAATAACACGTTAAGTGACTTTGCAAAAAACCGAAACGCGAAATTTTGCAGAAAATTTTTAAAGTGTAGGGTGGTTCGGCCTGTAGGGAACAACATGTATGAGCTGGAAACATTACAGGGCAAATCAGTAGGTATTTATCACGTAAAAGATATTAAGGTTTGATAGCATCCGCCAGGAAAATAAAAATGTGCAATACGAGGTAATTAGATCTTTTTGGCGAACACTATACTAAGTATTTATATTTAGAATAAGCAAAATTTGTTTTGTTTTACATATTATGGCCAGTGCAATATAATTTTAGTAGCCGCAATAAAAAAGTGCACAAATCTGTGATCCAATTTAGTTATAATTTTCCTTGACCAAAGAAATGTATGTTGTGATGTCCAGTTTTTTTTACATTTTTATTTTCGTTTTTATACACGATGACTTAAGGGAAGGTGCAATATGGAAATTATTTTCAATGTTGTGCAATCAGTATGATCAGGTGTATTTTAACGAATCTAAAAGAAAGAAAAAAAGAAATCACAAAGTACATATTCTTAAAATTATTGAATCGCAAGATATACTTCCCGTGAGATAACCAACGGTTGAACTGGTTATGCATCCTAAACCATCTCTTAAAGCTTTATCAAAAAAGATTTGTAGAGATGTGTGATGACAACTGGACAATAATTCTTGTAAAGAAAAGAATCAATAGAGGCGTTTGTCTCAAAACAAAGGTTTTGTGGGCGTTCGATTTTATATATGTATATGTACATAAAAGCGCATAATTGTGCACTACTTGCTAGAACCAGTAACACGAAATTTAATAATCAAAATTGGGTTGCCTCTACTAATTTTTTTCTTACCGCAGTAAAAAATTTAGGAAGAAAGCTATTCTAGTCATCATCAAAACGGGGATGGATTTGACCAAGTTGTGATCAGTATCGATGGTGATAATTGCGAGGTTTCCTAGGGAAAAGAATATTTATTACATTTTATGTGGCTATAAAAAAAAACATACTTGATACTTACATACATAGTAGAGTTACTGCCCGGCTAATTCGTGAGTAGAGCATGAGACTCTTAATTTCAGGGTCGTGGGAGTTCCCCACGTTGGGCTTCTGTGGTGCAATTGTTTAACCGCACACCGTTCCTTCTGGCCAACACCAGCAGCACCGGAGTTTTGTTGCGGGTAAAATTCATTAAAAAAACAAATGTCATAAAATTAATTTGTTTTGACTTCGGGCTAATGTCACAACTAATTTGTTGTTAGAACGAAGGACGTAACACCGCAAAAACCCGATCAATTTACTTCTTCCATCGTTAAAATATTTTGTTTTCTTTTAAAAAATATGAAAAATCCAAGTTGAATGAAATTGCTTTGTTGGCTGAAGTGCACAACGAAAAAAAAAATAAAAAAAATATGCTACCCGATTCAGAATAAAAAAAGAAAAAACCATAATTAAAATTTAAGGGGCTGAGGCCATTGGGGCCCCCTGGACACAATAACTGCCCCACCCACTAAGTGATATGTGAGGGTACTCAAATTAAAGGTAATTTGCTCACGATTGCAAATATGTATTTTGTTTTGGTGTTCGCATATTATTTTTTTCTCTAGGTTAATTTAAGTATCTTTTAGGTGCAGAAAAGCTTTAGTTAGCGAAGCCGGTGTTTGTTATACCATAGAGCAGAAAATCCTTGCGCCCGGCCGAAGGCCGGCTATGCAGAGAGGCTTTAGTTAGCGAAGCCGGTTTTTGTTATTCCATAGAGGAGAAAATCCTTGCGCCAGGCCAAAGGACGGCTACGCAGAAAAGAATTCTTTAGCACATCGGAAATAGGCTATTAGTTACAAAAAAAATTAAATATTTTTTTTCAAAAATCGAACATAAAACGTTAAAAAATACAAAATAAAACAAAATATTTACAATCGTGAACAAACTACCTTTAATTTGAGCACCTACACATAGATGTGAGTGCATGGGGGCACTTTTTTTGACCCAGAGGGCCCAAAAGTCTCGCCCGCCCTAAATTTTATTATTTTTAAAAGTAAAGTGCACTTTTGTCGCTTTGTTTTTTTATGTCTTTTATTTGCGTTCAATGTTAAAAAAAAACCGAAATATATATTAAATCTAAAATTTGTATTTTGTATGACAATACAAAGATATGGGTTGGTGTAGGTAAGCTTTTACGTGTGTGCCTTGATAGTAAATATTACACATTGTCTTGGCCAACGTATCTACGTCATACACCACTACCATAATACTGTCAATTAGGATTAATATTTTTACTTACTGTTCTTTATATTTCCGTTGATTGCAAATGTTGTTTGGAAAAATGTATGAGTTTAAATGAATAATGTATACATACATATGTATATACCGCTACAAACAAATCACTTGCAAAACAACTGGGGTCAAATAAATGAGTGGTCAGTCCGATAAAGAAAACGCTCCAATTGAAAAATTTTGCACCGGTGAGGTGAAAGGACCTTTACTGCCCGTCGTGAACAGGAATAAATATTGACACACAGAATATAGCACATTATGTTATCTTTTTTATGGGCAGCACCTTGTTGTGCCTAGTTATTACCGGCAATAATTGTAGGTGACAATTTTTTTGAGAAGCGCGGAAAAGTTATGTAATTGTTTTGGGTTATACAGATTTTTTTAAGAAGTTAAAAGGCGCCAAGAGTTTTTTTTACGTAAAGATACAGAGGCGCGAACACAAAAATATATATATATTTTAGTATTTTTGTGGTGATAGGAGAGGCGCCAAGAGAAAAATTGGGTGCAGATTTTGTAGTGAGATTTTGAAGAGTGATTTGGAAAATAAAGTGAGAATTTTGGAAAATACCGCCAAAGGGCTAAAAACGAGTAGGGTATTTAAACGGACATAATAAGAGAGCTAGTTTATTATTGTACAAATTATGAAATGGGGTAGACCGGTAAGTAAAAGTTGGGTCAGGTGGTTTTTGGGGTCGAAAATTAAAATATTTTGGACGATTTTTTCGGCTAGGTTGGGAGGGCAAATAATGAGACCAACATCTGTCTCATCGTTATGATTCTTGTGTTTGTGGAAATGTTGCGTTTATTTTTAATTTTTTTTTGTGTTCGGGTACGCGTCAGGCGAGAAGGGTTGGAACCACCTGAGAGTCACAATAGTGGAATAAAAAAAAAAAGAGGAAGCTAGTCGGAAATCTCGCGTGTTCAACCGGCCCGTAACATTGTTCTGTTTTTTTAACGAAGAACAAAACAATATATAATGTTCGGCTCTTTCTTGAAAAGATTTACGAACGGTATTAAGTGTTGTGTTCGTCTACACAATCACAAAAAAATAGATATCGTTCTTGGGTGTGTGAGCCGAACGCTTAATAATGTACTGTTTATTTTCGAACACTGTTTTTATACCCTTCACCGAAGGTAGAAAGGGTATATATAACTTTGTCATTCCGTTTGTAATTTCTACAATATGGATCCTACACCCTATAAAGTATATATATTCTGGGTCCTTATGAAAAGCGAAGTTCAAATCCGGTTGTCCGTCTGTCCGTCCGTCTGTCCGTCCGTCCGTCTGTCTGTTGAAATGGGTTTTCCGAAGCCCCCAGATATGATGGGGACTTGGTTGGGGTATCTTTATGTCAGGTATTCTTATTATAATTTTGCTATTGAAATACAGCCAGATCGGTCCACAAATGGCTGAGATATGACCAAAAAACCACGACTACCTCTAATTTTTTCCAAAAATCCCTTGTGGTTGTTGTATTTTTATTACTTTTTGCTGTATATCTAGGGAACTACAAAAGCCAAAGCTTCCAAATTAGGTACACACATTAAGGTTGCCAATACACACCATTCTACAAAATGTGGGCGGGATTGGGGAAGTGGGCGTGGTACCTCCCATACAAAAAAAATTAAAAATTGTATAAAAACCAAAATTTTAGGGCTGCCATATGTCCTATGGGTATGACTTATATATCAAAATATCGAAAATTTTAAGTAGAACATATTTTATAAAAAACTCGGGAAAATCGGTTCAGATACAAAAAAGTTATGACCAAAATTAAATTTTTTTTTTTAAATACCCACTTTCGGGAACCGTAGATCTCCCCGAGTCCAAGTTTTATAACTAAAGTAAATGGAAAATTTCTTCTTAAACACGTCGGTATATAAATCTGTCAAATCGGTTAAAAAATGGCAGAGTTACAACCGAAATACTGAATCCCCAAAAATTACTCTTTTTATTATAATTAACTTTGTTAAAATATATGTATACAAGTATATATAAATGTTTATATATAAATATAACTTAAGTAAATGGTAAAATTCTTCCTATTTACAAATATCAAATCGGTTAGACAATGGGTAATTTATGAGCAAAATACTCCAAAAATGGGGTAAAAAACATCAACATTTTTATAAAAACCTAAATTTTAGGGCTGCCATATGCCCTATGTATATGACTTATATACCAAAATGTCGGAAATTTGTATGAGTTATAACCGAAATACTGGGGTCTAATCACCGCATACGATATCGAGCAAAATCCATCGAAATTATTTATTTTGGTATCTTGAAACTCGATATCGAATGAAATGTATTGAATTTGAAATAATACCATTCGACATCGAGTAACTCGACATTACATTTATGCAGGGGTGATTAGACCCCTAACTTCCCGAAAATTACTCTTTTTATACCCTTCACCGAAGGTAAAAAAGGTATATATGTATAACTGTAATTTCTACAATATTGATCCTACACCCTATAAAGTATATATATTCTGGGCCCTTACGAAAAGCGAAGTTCAAAACCGGTTGTCTCTTATTTAAAAAAAAAAATATTTACCAGTTTTATTTAG
Organism: Pollenia labialis; assembly: GCA_949318255.1. NCBI lineage: Eukaryota > Metazoa > Arthropoda > Insecta > Diptera > Polleniidae > Pollenia > Pollenia labialis. The sequence goes on along the minus strand of OX439142.1, from coordinate 22,358,007 downwards.
TTTCTGTCTAATTGCTATGTATTCTGCTCGCACAATGGTGAAGGGTATATAAGATTCGGCACAGCCGAATATAGCACTCTTACTTGTTTTAATTTGATAATTTATTTTGTCCAGTGTCTAAAAAAACAATAATATGAAAGTTTTTCAAAATAATTTAATTTTTGCATTTATTTCATTAAAGGTGCTCTTCTAGGAACACTTTCGCGAACACAAATTTTTTAATGAAAAATATAAGTAAAAAAATAAAAATTAAAAATTTTAAATTCATTGGTAATTTAAGAAAACATGTCAAATAATACTGAAAAGGCAAAAAAAATATTTATAGAGTTTTATTTACATTTGTGAAATGCTCCATTCATTCATTTTGACTAACATGACTTCAAAACCTCAAAAATAGCATTACTTACTGCAGCAAAGTGACCGTTATAAGCAAGAGCATACCATCAACTGAGATTACAAAAAAAAAATGAGATCTTTTCATAGCAGCAAAAAAAAGTTACACGCAAAAATAAAAACAGTGTTAGTCAAAATGACTGACATTAGTACTGCAGGGTTAAGAACTCTTTTTATAAAATTTTTAGCCGTATTAATTATTATTCTCCTTGGATGTTTCGAGAAATAATTAATAATTCGACCAGAAGATGTTGGTTTCTGATACCAATCTATTCATACTCCATTTCCATTTCTAATTATCAAGGTATCTAAATACGGTAGTCTTGAATTAAGCTCCCTTTCCATTGTAAATTTAATGTCCGAATCTAAAAGAAAGAAAAAAAGAAATCACAAAGTACATATTCTTAAAATGATTGAATCGCAAGATATACTTCCCGTGAGATAACCAACGCACACAGGGACAAATGGAGGATTTAGCGCGACAATATTATTTACTTCATATGGATTCAATAAATTTTAATAAAACTAAGTACGTTAAAGGTTTTAGGGTTGCTGATTACGAATCTGATGTCAGTTTTTAAAAATTCAAAATGGCGGATCCAATATGGCGGACAATTTTTAAAAAATTTATCGAATTTACTTAAAACTTATTACACGGGATTTTTTTTGGGTCGCTGATTACGAATCTGATGTTAGTTTTGAAAAATTCAAAATGGCGGACAATTTTAAAAAAAATTATCGAATTCGCTTAAAACTTTTTACACGGGATTTTTGATATCAGTTTTTAAAAATTAAAAATTCAAATTTCAAAACATAAGGCCTAATTAAAAACTTAAAACGAGAATATGTACTTATAAAAAACGGAATTAATAATTATATTTTTTAAAAGTTTTTATTTAAATTTGATCAACTGGTGATGCTACTACTTAAAATAATAAGAATTATAATTAATTGTTTTACATTTTTTTTTTAATTACAATATTAATTTTTATTTTATTCTATATTAACATCTTCATCGTCTTGGACGTCATCGAACTCCTGTTCATTATTCTCTTCTTCGTTGCCACAGAAAGTGGGCAGCCTTAGCATATTTAATACAGTTTCATTAAATTTTGCTTTACTTTTTTTTAGCTTTTTTCGGTTATCGGTCACAACAGGGTCCGAAGAAACCAGCATCCAGTTAAATATGTCACTGTTGGTATTGACTCTTGAAGTTTTTCTGGAGTGATGTTGTCTTAAATTTTTATACTCTTTGTGACTTGCTTCAAGTACATCTTCTGACAGTTGGCCTACTGGTAGAGGTAACGATTTTATAATATCTGCTCCATGAATTAAAATTTTATGAACAGTGGCACTCATTTTGTACCAGCCATAAAGTTAAATGGCCATTTCTGCTGTTTCAAAGCAATAGTTTTTAAATACTTCTTCCTTGATGTAATGCCCACAAGAAATTATTGACAGTATATTTGCAAATCTTTCTATTAAATCTTTATCAATTCCAGTTATTTCTGAAACGAGCGAAGGATTCTTAAAAAATTTTCGTGCAGTATTACCGTCATTACTATTGCCTCCACCTTGTTTCGGCTGGTCAACAACAAGGCCCATTTGTTCATAAAACTTAGTTGCTATTTCACCCTTTTTTTCTTTTACTTCTTGTTTTGCACTGTCACCTCTTGCTTGCCATTTCTGTAGTTCCAATTTGTATGCTATATGTAGCACCGAAATCCCATACTTATAGGTGTCTTCATTACAGATTCTATTCCTTAATTTTTCTAAATCGTTTAAAATTTTGGGAGTAGCTTTACAAATATTACACGCTTGTGAACTTGCAGTTGACAGCCTTTCCATCCAGCATTGTACATATAGGGATATGTTTAAATTTTATTTCTTTACCGTCAAGTACGATTGATGTGGGCCCCAATTGCAATATTTGATTTTGAATTTCGTTATACTCTTCTTTCACATTTTGGACGTTTTCCTTTTTTATCTTGAATGAAATTGGTCAACAATGCTTGGTCGATGATGGTGACATGTTCTTCCAAAATATTTTGTCATTATTGCCATTAGATTCACACATTTGCAGTGGCACAATCGTACATAAAATTATATTAGAGTCTGCATAAACTGAATTATTCGCAAAATTTTGTTTATATATACTGTGTCCACCGCTGCCATCCAAGCCCCATTTATAATAAACTTCAATGGTATCACAGTCAGTGGAAATATACTGTAGTATCACATCAGTCTGAACTTGAGCCAGACGTTGCGTAGTATGTGCAAGAAGATCTTGAAGCGGTACCACAGCCTCATTTTCGTTTATCTCAATATTTGCTGGATAACACTTTCTTTTGGCCTCTCCTATCACATGATATGAGGGATACATATTAGCTCCTCTTTCTTTTGCTCCAAGTCGCAGTGTTATATAATCCTCTCTTGTCAAAAATTTTAGGGCTGCCATATGTCCTATGGGTATGACTTATATATCAAAATATCGAAAATTTTAAGTAGAACATATTTTATAAAAAACTCGGGAAAATCGGTTCAGATACAAAAAAGTTATGACCAAAATTAAATTTTTTTTTTTAAATACCCACTTTCGGGAACCGTAGATCTCCCCGAGTCCAAGTTTTATAACTAAAGTAAATGGAAAATTTCTTCTTAAACACGTCGGTATATAAATCTGTCAAATCGGTTAAAAAATGGCAGAGTTACAACCGAAATACTGAATCCCCAAAAATTACTCTTTTTATTATAATTAACTTTGTTAAAATATATGTATACAAGTATATATAAATGTTTTTATATAAATATAACTTAAGTAAATGGTAAAATTCTTCCTATTTACAAATATCAAATCGGTTAGACAATGGGTAATTTATGAGCAAAATACTCCAAAAATGGGGTAAAAAACATCAACATTTTTATAAAAACCTAAATTTTAGGGCTGCCATATGCCCTATGTATATGACTTATATACCAAAATGTCGGAAATTTGTATGAGTTATAACCGAAATACTGGGGTCTAATCACCGCATACGATATCGAGCAAAATCCATCGAAATTATTTATTTTGGTATCTTGAAACTCGATATCGAATGAAATGTATTGAATTTGAAATAATACCATTCGACATCGAGTAACTCGACATTACATTTATGCAGGGGTGATTAGACCCCTAACTTCCCGAAAATTACTCTTTTTATACCCTTCACCGAAGGTAAAAAAGGTATATATGTATAACTGTAATTTCTACAATATTGATCCTACACCCTATAAAGTATATATATTCTGGGCCCTTACGAAAAGCGAAGTTCAAAACCGGTTGTCTCTTATTTAAAAAAAAAAATATTTACCAGTTTTATTTAGTTTCTGTCTAATTGCTATGTATTCTGCTCGCACAATGGTGAAGGGTATATAAGATTCGGCACAGCCGAATATAGCACTCTTACTTGTTTTAATTTGATAATTTATTTTGTCCAGTGTCTAAAAAAACAATAATATGAAAGTTTTTCAAAATAATTTAATTTTTGCATTTATTTCATTAAAGGTGCTCTTCTAGGAACACTTTCGCGAACACAAATTTTTTAATGAAAAATATAAGTTAAAAAATAAAAATTAAAAATTTTAAATTCATTGGTAATTTAAGAAAACATGTCAAATAATACTGAAAAGGCAAAAAAAATATTTATAGAGTTTTATTTACATTTGTGAAATGCTCCATTCATTCATTTTGACTAACATGACTTCAAAACCTCAAAAATAGCATTACTTACTGCAGCAAAGTGACCGTTATAAGCAAGAGCATACCATCAACTGAGATTACAAAAAAAAAATGAGATCTTTTCATAGCAGCAAAAAAAAGTTACACGCAAAAATAAAAACAGTGTTAGTCAAAATGACTGACATTAGTACTGCAGGGTTAAGAACTCTTTTTATAAAATTTTTAGCCGTATTAATTATTATTCTCCTTGGATGTTTCGAGAAATAATTAATAATTCGACCAGAAGATGTTGGTTTCTGATACCAATCTATTCATACTCCATTTCCATTTCTAATTATCAAGGTATCTAAATACGGTAGTCTTGAATTAAGCTCCCTTTCCATTGTAAATTTAATGTCCGAATCTAAAAGAAAGAAAAAAAGAAATCACAAAGTACATATTCTTAAAATGATTGAATCGCAAGATATACTTCCCGTGAGATAACCAACGCGTTGGCTATTTGTCCTTGTGTGCAACGGTTGAACTGGTTATGCATCCTAAACCATCTCTTAAAGCTTTATCAAAAAAGATTTGTAGAGATGTGTGATGACAACTGGACAATAATTCTTGTAAAGAAAAGAATCAATAGAGGCGTTTGTCTCAAAACAAAGGTTTTGTGGGCGTTCGATTTTATATATGTATATGTACATAAAAGCGCATAATTGTGCACTACTTGCTAGAACCAGTAACACGAAATTTAATAATCAAAATTGGGTTGCCTCTACTAATTTTTTTCTTACCGCAGTAAAAAATTAAGGAAGAAAGCTATTCTAGTCATCATCAAAACGGGGATGGATTTGACCAAGTTGTGATCAGTATCGATGGTGATAATTGCGAGGTTTCCTAGGGAAAAGAATATTTATTACATTTTATGTGGCTATAAAAAAAAACATACTTGATACTTACATACATAGTAGAGTTACTGCCCGGCTAATTCGTGAGTAGAGCATGAGACTCTTAATTTCAGGGTCGTGGGAGTTCCCCACGTTGGGCTTCTGTGGTGCAATTGTTTAACCGCACACCGTTCCTTCTGGCCAACACCAGCAGCACCGGAGTTTTGTTGCGGGTAAAATTCATTAAAAAAACAAATGTCATAAAATTAATTTGTTTTGACTTCGGGCTAATGTCACAACTAATTTGTTGTTAGAACGAAGGACGTAACACCGCAAAAACCCGATCTATTTACTTCTTCCATCGTTAAAATATTTTGTTTTCCTTTAAAAAATATGAAAAATCCAAGTTGAATGAAATTGCTTTGTTGGCTGAAGTGCACAACGAAAAAACAATAAAAAAAATATGCTACCCGATTCAGAATAAAAAAAGAAAAAACCATAATTAAAATTTAAGGGGCTGAGGCCATTGGGGCCCCCTGGACACAATAACTGCCCCACCCACTAAGTGATATGTGTGGGTACTCAAATTAAAGGTAATTTGCTCACGATTGCAAATATGTATTTTGTTTTGGTGTTCGCATATTATTTTTTTCTCTAGGTTAATTTAAGTATCTTTTAGGTGCAGAAAAGCTTTAGTTAGCGAAGCCGGTGTTTGTTATACCATAGAGCAGAAAATCCTTGCGCCCGGCCGAAGGCCGGCTATGCAGAGAGGCTTTAGTTAGCGAAGCCGGTTTTTGTTATTCCATAGAGGAGAAAATCCTTGCGCCAGGCCAAAGGACGGCTACGCAGAAAAGAATTCTTTAGCACATCGGAAATAGGCTATTAGTTACAAAAAAAATTAAATATTTTTTTTCAAAAATCGAACATAAAACGTTAAAAAATACAAAATAAAACAAAATATTTACAATCGTGAACAAACTACCTTTAATTTGAGCACCTACACATAGATGTGAGTGCATGGGGGCACTTTTTTTGACCCAGAGGGCCCAAAAGTCTCGCCCGCCCTAATTTTATTATTTTTAAAAGTAAAGTGCACTTTTGCCGCTTTGTTTTTTTATGTCTTTTATTTGCGTTCAATGTTAAAAAAAAACCGAAATATATATTAAATCTAAAATTTGTATTTTGTATGACAATACAAAGATATGGGTTGGTGTAGGTAAGCTTTTACGTGTGTGCCTTGATAGTAAATATTACACATTGTCTTGGCCAACGTATCTACGTCATACACCACTACCATAATACTGTCAATTAGGATTAATATTTTTACTTACTGTTCTTTATATTTCCGTTGATTGCAAATGTTGTTTGGAAAAATGTATGAGTTTAAATGAATAATGTATACATATGTATATAGTGCTACAAACAAATCACTTGCAAAACAACTGGGGTCAAATAAATGAGTGGTCAGTCCGATAAAGAAAACGCTCCAATTGAAAAATTTTGCACCGGTGAGGTGAAAGGACCTTTACTGCCCGTCGTGAACAGGAATAAATATTGACACACAGAATATAGCACATTATGTTATCTTTTTTATGGGCAGCACCTTGTTGTGCCTAGTTATTACCGGCAATAATTGTAGGTGACAATTTTTTTGAGAAGCGCGGAAAAGTTATGTAATTGTTTTGGGTTATACAGATTTTTTTAAGAAGTTAAAAGGCGCCAAGAGTTTTTTTTACGTAAAGATACAGAGGCGCGAACACAAAAATATATATATATTTTAGTATTTTTGTGGTGATAGGAGAGGCGCCAAGAGAAAAATTGGGTGCAGATTTTGTAGTGAGATTTTGAAGAGTGATTTGGAAAATAAAGTGAGAATTTTGGAAAATACCGCCAAAGGGCTAAAAACGAGTAGGGTATTTAAACGGACATAATAAGAGAGCTAGTTTATTATTGTACAAATTATGAAATGGGGTAGACCGGTAAGTAAAAGTTGGGTCAGGTGGTTTTTGGGGTCGAAAATTAAAATATTTTGGACGATTTTTTCGGCTAGGTTGGGAGGGCAAATAATGAGACCAACATCTGTCTCATCGTTATGATTCTTGTGTTTGTGGAAATATGTTTTTGTAGTTTCAGTTTTGTTGCGTTTATTTTTAATTTTTTTTTGTGTTCGGGTACGCGTCAGGCGAGAAGGGTTGGAACCACCTGAGAGTCACAATAGTGGAATAAAAAAAAAAGAGGAAGCTAGTCGGAAATATCGCGTGTTCAACCGGCCCGTAACATTGTTCTGTTTTTTTAACGAAGAACAAAACAATATATAATGTTCGGCTCTTTCTTGAAAAGATTTACGAACGGTATTAAGTGTTGTGTTCGTCTACACAATCACAAAAAAATAGATATCGTTCTTGGGTGTGTGAGCCGAACGCTTAATAATGTACTGTTTATTTTCGAACACTGTTTTTATACCCTTCACCGAAGGTAGAAAGGGTATATATAACTTTGTCATTCCGTTTGTAATTTCTACAATATGGATCCTACACCCTATAAAGTATATATATTCTGGGTCCTTATGAAAAGCGAAGTTCAAATCCGGTTGTCCGTCTGTCCGTCCGTCTGTCCGTCTGTCTGTTGAAATGGGTTTTCCGAAGCCCCCAGATATGATGGGGACTTGGTTGGGGTATCTTTATGTCAGGTATTCTTATTATAATTTTGCTATTGAAATTCAGCCAGATCGGTTCACAAATGGCTGAGATATGACCAAAAAACCACGACTACCTCTAATTTTTTCCAAAAATCCCTTGTGTTTGTTGTATTTTTATTACTTTTTGCTGTATATCTGGGGAACGGCAAAAGCCAAAGTTTCCAAATTAGGTACACACATTAAGGTTGCCAATACACACCATTCTACAAAATGTGGGCGGGATTGGGGAAGTGGGCGTGGTACCTCCCGTACAAAAAAAATTTAAAATTGTATAAAAACCTAAATTTTAGGGCTGCCATATGTCCTATGGGTATGACTTATATATCAAAATATCGAAAATTTTAAGTAGAACATATTTTATAAAAAACTCGGGAAAATCGGTTCAGATACAAAAAAGTTATGACCAAAATTTTTTTTTTAAATACCCACTTTCGGGAACCATAGATCTCCCCGAGTCCAAGTTTTATAACTAAAGTAAATGGAAAATTTCTTCTTAAACACGTCGGTATATAAATCTGTCAAATCGGTTAAAAAATGGCAGAGTTACAACCGAAATACTGAATCCCCAAAAATTACTCTTTTTATTATAATTAACTTTGTTAAAATATATGTATACAAGTATATATAAATGTTTATATATAAATATAACTTAAGTAAATGGTAAAATTCTTCCTATTTAAAAATATCAAATCGGTTAGACAATGGGTAATTTATGAGCAAAATACTCCAAAAATGGGGTAAAAAACATCAACATTTTTATAAAAACCTAAATTTTAGGGCTGCCATATGCCCTATGTATATGACTTATATACCAAAATGTCGGAAATTTGTATGAGTTATAACCGAAATACTGGGGTCTAATCACCGCATACGATATCGAGCAAAATCCATCGAAATTATTTATTTTGGTATCTTGAAACTCGATATCGAATGAAATGTATTGAATTTGAAATAATACCATTCGACATCGAGTAACTCGACATTACATTTATGCAGGGGTGATTAGACCCCTAACTTCCCGAAAATTACTCTTTTTATACCCTTCACCGAAGGTAAAAAAGGTATATATGTATAACTGTAATTTCTACAATATTGATCCTACACCCTATAAAGTATATATATTCTGGGCCCTTACGAAAAGCGAAGTTCAAAACCGGTTGTCTCTTATTTAAAAAAAAAAATATTTACCAGTTTTATTTAGTTTCTGTCTAATTGCTATGTATTCTGCTCGCACAATGGTGAAGGGTATATAAGATTCGGCACAGCCGAATATAGCACTCTTACTTGTTAAGTATACTCTGGTACCTAGGTTAAATTATTGTTGGCCTATATAATCAAAAATATTCTTAAAAATAGTTGTAATAATTGTAAAGTACTTTTAATTTGTTTTACGTTATCCGATATAATTCTGATTACTTTTTGATTATTTGTAATAGTAATTAAATAGTCATCAAAAGTTTTTATTATAAATATGTACATTCCTTTTTTTAACCAATAATCTAATTAATAAATAATTGTAATCTTTAAGTAATAACTATGACTTCGCGTGGGTGTGAAACGGTAGCAAAGTACTTATCAAGGCGAATTCATTTTTCAGGCGGAGTTGAAAGCACAGCTGTGCTTCTTTTTATCTAAATTAGAGAAAGGAATGTCAAGTTACTTGTGTTTTTGACATATCGACCAACGAAAGCAACAAATAAAACACAATGTTGTGTTTTTGGGGTTGTTATTTGTTGTAGTAGCGCCACCACCTAGGTGCACCGTTTACATGAATTCGCCTTGGTACTTATGGAAGTAAAATTTTGACACTTTTGAGGTCAATAAAATTTCACTAGCCCTAGGGCAAAATGTATTAACAAAGTGACCTCAGTACTACAACAATGAAACAATAGAAAAAACAACAGGCATTTTGTTGCTAGAATTGAGACGGCAAATGTCAAAATGCCTTTATAAAAAATGTAAATAAACAAAAAAAATGACGCCAAACGTCACACACGAAGAAAATCACTGCAAACAGCTGCGCTAGTATAAATTTTGACATTAGCGTAAAAATTCTTGAGAATTTTTATTCACCATAGAACTTTTGCTACCGTTTCCCACACACCCTTATAATGAAAATTCTTCAAAAACTGAAAGAAATAATTTAATGAAATATAAATCATAAACAATTTTTGTAATTCTCTTATTTAAAAGGTGCTAAAAGATACTGGTATTCATCATTTACGCTTATTACATTTACTCGGTAAATTAGTTTTATTCATGTTTCTGCCCATATGGATTTATGTTGACAGTTTCACCGTAATCCAGCATCCGGCTATCGTAAGTAATACCTATTATTGAGTAGTAAACCCTAATGAAAAACAACGATTTAATTATAAATTTTTAGACAAATTTGGATTATCATGTTATAGCTTTACTATTCGCCGACGGAGTTTTAAATTGGCTACAAAACATTATTGCCTTTTCGGTGCTGTCGCTTGTCACGCCGTTGACATATGCTGTGGCAAGCGCATCGAAACGAATTTTTGTTATAGCTGTATCCCTGCTGATATTAGGAAATCCTGTCACATGGGTAAATTGCTTCGGTATGGCATTGGCTATATTAGGTGCATTAAGCTACAGTAGGGTAAGTTTTAATTATGCAGGGTATTCAGTTCAGATTTTTTTTATTACATAAATGTCCACTTTTTATTACAAGTTTAACACTAAAAGTTGCAAATTCAACAACTTTTAAGCTTTCAATTTTAAAGCATTTTTCCCCATTACAACATTATTTTCATATTTATCATCTCTTTCTATAAACGATGTATAATTAATATGTATTTTCTTCGACCTTTATTATTTTAATATATAAATTAAATTCTCGAGCTCAAGGTCTTATTTTTTATATAAAAAACTTTCTTCACAAATTTATTTACAACCAATATTTCGGCACTTCTTTGAGTGCCTTCTTCAGGGTTTTTTTTCTTTTTAACAAAAAATTTAACAATATTTTAATTTAAAACAAATTTAACAAAAATTGACAAAATTAAACAAATTTTTTGGAATTGAATAAAAAATATTTTTCAATACAAACTTGATCTATTACAATATACAAAAATTGTTTACCTTCCGTTTCTATTTTTATAAATTAAATGTCTATAATTTTGTGCTACATTTTCAGTATCTGACTTAAAATGAATTCTAGAAACTGTCGGTACTCTTATAATTTGTAACATTTCCAACATAAATCTACGCTTGTAATTATTTTCCATGTTTAAAACTTTTGTATTATCAAAATCTGGATAATGGTTTATATTAGCACAATGAGTTGATAACGCTGTTTTTTGTGAAATATTTCTATACTTCTGATCTGACTAATGACCTGCTATCCTAGTTTTTAGTTTATTCTTTGTTGTACCTATATATGGGTGTTTCTCTGAAATGGTCCACCGTGAACAGATAATGAATATATAAATGTTGCTCGAACAGGATACTCACTCAAGGAAAAAATTAAGTTGGATTAATTTTGTAGTATATTTTTTCATTTTTTAATAAAAGTTTAATTTTTTTGTTAAAAACTTCTGAAAATTTATGTAAAATTACTAAAATATGTATGAAAGTAAAAAGTGTCACATGCGTAATTTACAATTTATTTTTTTCTTCGCCAACCCATGCATAGTTGCTTTTGAACAAAACATGATTATAAAGGCCCATTACTAACCTTTATAAAAACATTTTTTCCGAAATAAAAACCTCCTACAATTCACTTACTTTCGCACTTTTTCTTACGGTCCTAAAAGGCGCTTCTATTTTTGTCACGTGAGTACGTCAACTTTGATTGCATGGCATTTGGGTACCCAGTGCTCAATTTACCATTATATATACTTTTTAGAAAGAACTCATCACAAACAATGTAACGATTCTAGAATTCATTCTAAAATTCCAATCCACTTCTATTTTTTTAATATTCAAACACAATAAAACGCGTACAAATGTCGCGTGCATAACCAGAGAAACACCCATATACCTTATTACACTGTCCACTATCATTACCCTTACAAGGTATCTGATAAACAATATTAGACATTTCCATCCTCTTTATTTTGTCTTTTGTTTTAGTAAATAGTTTACCTACTGTGTTGAAAGACTTATAAGCTATTTTATATATTTTGTTATTTTGTTAATTCTGAATCAGTAATTTTAAGAACTCTTTTTATAAAATTTTCAAAAATGGAAATGGAGTATCAATAGATTGGTATCAGAAACCAACATCTTCTGGTAGAATTATGAATTATTTCTCGAAACATCCAAGGAGAATAATAATTAATTGTTGACGATTTATTTTGTATAATTCCGGAGTCGGGAATGGAACAAATGTTGGATGTTTTTAACTCTTTTCATTCGGACATTAAATTTACAATGGAAAGGGAGCTTAATTCAAGACTACCGTATTTAGATACCTTGATAATTAGAAATGGAAATGGAGTATGAATAGATTGGTATCAGAAACCAACATCTTCTGGTCGAATTATTAATTATTTCTCGAAACATCCAAGGAGAATAATAATTAATACGGCTAAAAATTTTATAAAAAGAGTTCTTAACCCTGCAGTACTAATGTCAGTCATTTTGACTAACACTGTTTTTATTTTTGCGTGTAACTTTTTTTTGCTGCTATGAAAAGATCTCATTTTTTTTTTGTAATCTCAGTTGATGGTATGCTCTTGCTTATAACGGTCACTTTGCTGCAGTAAGTAATGCTATTTTTTAGTTTTTGAAGTCATGTTAGTCAAAATGAATGAATGGAGCATTTCACAAATGTAAATAAAACTCTATAAATATTTTTTTTTGCCTTTTCAGTATTATTTGACATGTTTTCTTAAATTACCAATGAATTTAAAATTTTTAATTTTTATTTTTTTACTTATATTTTTCATTAAAAAATTTGTGTTCGCGAAAGTGTTCCTAGAAGAGCACCTTTAATGAAATAAATGCAAAAATTAAATTATTTTGAAAAACTTTCATATTATTGTTTTTTTAGACACTGGACAAAATAAATTATCAAATTAAAACAAGTAAGAGTGCTATATTCGGCTGTGCCGAATCTTATATACCCTTCACCATTGTGCGAGCAGAATACATAGCAATTAGACAGAAACTAAATAAAACTGGTAAATATTTTTTTTTTAAATAAGAGACAACCGGTTTTGAACTTCGCTTTTCGTAAGGGCCCAGAATATATATACTTTATAGGGTGTAGGATCAATATTGTAGAAATTACAGTTATACATATATACCTTTTTTACCTTCGGTGAAGGGTATAAAAAGAGTAATTTTCGGGAAGTTAGGGGTCTTATCACCCCTGCATAAATGTAATGTCGAGTTACTCGATGTCGAATGGTATTATTTCAAATTCAATACATTTCATTCGATATCGAGTTTCAAGATACCAAAATAAATAATTTCGATGGATTTTGCTCGATATCGTATGCGGTGATTAGACCCCAGTATTTCGGTTATAACTCATACAAATTTCCGACATTTTGGTATATAAGTCATATACATAGGGCATATGGCAGCCCTAAAATTTAGGTTTTTATAAAAATGTTGATGTTTTTTACCCCATTTTTGGAGTATTTTGCTCATAAATTACCCATTGTCTAACCGATTTGATATTTTTAAATAGGAAGAATTTTACCATTTACTTAAGTTATATTTATATATAAACATTTATATATACTTGTATACATATATTTTAACAAAGTTAATTATAATAAAAAGAGTAATTTTTGGGGATTCAGTATTTCGGTTGTAACTCTGCCATTTTTTAACCGATTTGACAGATTTATATACCGACGTGTTTAAGAAGAAATTTTCCATTTATAAAACTTGGACTCGGGGAGATCTATGGTTCCCGAAAGTGGGTATTTAAAAAAAAAAATTTTATTTTGGTCATAACTTTTTTGTATCTGAACCGATTTTCCCGAGTTTTTTATAAAATATGTTCTACTTAAAATTTCCGATATTTTGATATATAAGTCATACCCATAGGACATATGGCAGCCCTAAAATTTAGGTTTTTATACAATTTTAAATTTTTTTTGTACGGGAGGTACCACGCCCACTTCCCCAATCCCGCCCACATTTTGTAGGATGGTGTGTATTAGCAACCTAAATGTGTGTACCTAATTTGGAAGCTTTGGCTTTTGTAGTTCCCTAAATATACAGCAAAAAGTAATAAAAATACAACAACCACAAGGGATTTTTGGAAAAAATTAGAGGTAGTCGTGGTTTTTTGGTCATATCTCAGCCATTTGTGGACCGATCTGGCTGTATTTCAATAGCAAAATTATAATAAGAATACCTGACATAAAGATACCCCAACCAAGTCCCCATCATATCTGGGGGCTTCGGAAAACCCATTTCAACAGACAGACGGACAGACGGACGGACAGACGGACAACCGGATTTGAACTTCGCTTTTCATAAGGACCCAGAATATATATACTTTATAGGGTGTAGGATCCATATTGTAGAAATTACAAACGGAATGACAAAGTTATATATACCCTTTCTACCTTCGGTGAAGGGTATAAAAATATTAAAATTATTTCATGTGAAGCTAACAAAAAATATCGGAGTTATATTCATGTCAGCCGATTTGACTAACAATTAGTATTAATGTAGAAAAAATCATGTTAGTACTCTAGGGTTAAAATTAGCGATTCAGAATTTCATAGAGAAAATAAACGGAAGATTTCTAACATTTTAACAGAGAATAGTTTTTCTAAAGAATTAATAACAGATTTATTAATACAACATAATAATTGTAGATTAAACAACCAGGATAGTATTACGGAACAGAAAATTTATAAATTAGTAACATATATTCCAAAATTTTCAGAAAGATTGGCAAAATCAGATATATATGATAACAAAATATATAAAATAGCTTATAAATCTTTCAACACAGTAGGTAAACTATTTACTAAAACAAAAGACAAAATAAAGAGGATGGAAATGTCTAATATTGTTTATCAGATACCTTGTAAGGGTAATGATAGTGGACAGTGTAATAAGGTATATGGGTGTTTCTCTGGTTATGCACGCGACATTTGTACGCGTTTTATTGTGTTTGAATATTAAAAAAATAGAAGTGGATTGGAATTTTAGAATGAATTCTAGAATCGTTACATTGTTTGTGATGAGTTCTTTCTAAAAAGTATATATAATGGTAAATTGAGCACTGGGTACCCAAATGCCATGCAATCAAAGTTGACTTACTCACGTGACCGTAAGAAAAAGTGCGAAAGCAAGAGAATTGTAGGAGGTTTTTATTTCGGAAAAAATGTTTTTATAAAGGTTAGTAATGGGCCTTTATAATCATGTTTTGTTCAAAAGCAACTATGCATGGGTTGGCGAAGAAAAAAATAAATTGTAAATTACGCACGTGACATTACGCACGTGACACTTTTTACCTTCATACATATTTTAGTAATTTTACATAAATTTTCAGAAGTTTTTAACAAAAAAATTAAACTTTTATTAAAAAATGAAAAAATATACTACAAAATTAATCCAACTTAATTTTTTCCTTGAGTGAGTATCCTGTTCGAGCAACATTTATATATTCATTATATGTTCACGGTGGACCATTTCAGAGAAACACCTATATATAGGTACAACAAAGAATAAACTAAAAACTAGGATAGCAGGTCATAAGTCAGATCAGAAGTATAGAAATATTTCACAAAAAACAGCTTTATCAACTCATTGTGCTAATCTAAACCATTATCCAGATTTTGATAATACAAAAGTTTTAAACATGGAAAATAATTACAAGCGTAGATTTATGTTGGAAATGTTACAAATTATAAGAGTACCGACAGTTTCTAGAATTAATTTTAAGTCAGATACTGAAAATGTAGCACAAAATTATAGACATTTAATTTATAAAAATAGAAACGGAAGGTAAACAATTTTTGTATATTGTAATAGATCAAGTTTGTATAGAAAAATATTTTTTATTCAACTCCAAAAAATTTTTTTTAATTTTGTCAATTTTTGTTAAATTTGTTTTAAATTAAAATATTGTTAATTTTTTTGTTAAAAAGAAAAAAACCCTGAAGAAGGCACTCAAAGAAGTGCCGAAATATTGGTTTTAAATAAATTTGTGAAGAAAGCTTTTTATACATATAAAAAATAAGACCTTAAGCTCGAGAATTTAATTTATATATTAAGATGTATAATTAAGATATTTAACCAAATTACTTTTAACACTTTTGATTAACAGGTTGTTTTACTTTCTTTTTTAACACATCAAATATGTACAACTTTACACTTTCAAATTATAAAAAGTCCTCTACATTTTTCCATTTTTGCTTTTAAAAAAATATGAACTGAATATCCTTATTTATTAACAACAGTATAATAGTGTGTTTTATGTATGTATATTATTTTAATTTTAGGCAAAACAAATAAGCAGAGATAAATCAATTATACCAACAACATTGCAAAGTAGTAATATAAAATACACATCCTTGCAAAATAACGTTGATTCCTATAATCATGGTTCAATTGCAACAAATCCCAAACTTTCCAATGGCTATAGTGCGAAAAATATTACAAATAGTATTCTGGCTAATGGCAGCTCAGTGTCTAATGGTAGTGCAACTCGACTATTATTCGTTTAGTTACAATTTCTTTTTAAACTTTAAAAAAGTAAAAATCTAATAATTGATTAAAAAATACTATAACCTTTTTGTATACAAACAAAAACACACATAAAAAACTTAATTTTTAAGTCAGAAAAAAATGTACATGTACAAGAAATGTAACTTTATATATGTTTTAAACCCGCAGGCTATTTATTAAGAACACAAAACTATAGCCCAATTCACAATCTTGTGCAAATGGTCTTGCATCGTAGCATTTGCAAAATGGTATAGTAAATACTATAGCATACTTTTGGGGTTATAGTAAAATGGTATAGTATATTTTTGCTCTACACCAACAAAATATACAGCAATGCACTTGCTACTCTTTTTCGAATATGCAACGCCTAAAACCAATAGTTTATATTTACTCGACTCATGCAACACTTGATTGCAAACCGACAGCTAACACTCAGTGAACCAAGCCGATCTGCAAAATGGTATCGTATTTAATAAAATCCCAAAAGTATTCTACAGTATTTACTAAACCATTTTGCAAATGCTACGAAGCAAGACCATTTGCACAAGATTGTTAATTGGGCTTATGTACATATTTTAATTTTTTCCATACTCTTGTAAAACTTTGTAAATGTGGTTTCATTTCTCAGTATATTTGTTGTTGTATATTTTGACTAATCAGATTTAAAATGTTAAATAATAATTCTTCTATTTATTTTAGTCTGTACTTGTCTTGTTATTGCAATATTAACAATTGTAAATACACTTTGTAACGAAAAATTTTCTTTAAACTTTTTTTTTTGACAAAGTTTAGGAAAAGATTTATTAATTAACCCTGCTGTTAGGTTTAGAAAAATTTACGAATCTTAGGTATAGGACCATTTTGGTCCATATTGGTTTTTGAATTTAGTGCTCAATTTTTTTTTCTGTTTTTATTAGTTTGCAGCCAAATAGAGTTCATTTTCATATCTTACTTCAGTTTATATTCAGTGTTTGACTGTTTTCTTTGTTGAAATAAAAGAAAATCGACGATTAAATGCAAATATATTGCTCACATTCTAAATAAAAGTTTCTTTGATATTTCAACTGGTAATAGCGTCGACGAGGATATTGAATATGAAATCACTGAAAGAAATTCTTCTGATCCAGAAAATTAAGAGAATACTGCAGCTATCGGTGACGTAAAAGAATTGCATGTCGCAAAAAATGGAATGCTATAATGCTCATCTCCATTATACAGTGGTATAAAAATTTATATTGCATTCGCTTTTATTATTTTTTCCTTTAACATATATGTATATACATACATAACAGAAATAATAACATAATAACAGAAAATACAAACAAGTACGACAGGGCAAAATTCGACAAGAAATGGGTGGAAAGCACAAACGCTAAAAGTGTTTGTGTAGAAAATCATTAAAAAAATAACGTTTCCCTGTTAGTCATCTTTTTTGAACACAAAAATAATACTGCTTTTATCAAACTCAACAAAAGATGAAAACATTTAAATTTTTTGTTGTTC
This sequence comes from Pollenia labialis, assembly GCA_949318255.1. Lineage (NCBI taxonomy): Eukaryota > Metazoa > Arthropoda > Insecta > Diptera > Polleniidae > Pollenia > Pollenia labialis. The sequence goes on along the minus strand of OX439142.1, from coordinate 22,340,144 downwards.
ATTTCTTTATCAATGTAAAAAAAGAAACATTATAGAACTTTAAAATATAATGTTTGTCTATAGTATCACTAAAATTGTTTTGTTTTTTAGCGAAGAACAGAACACTATATAATGTTCGGCTCTTTCTTGAAAATAAGGGTATTAAGGGTTGTGTTCGTCTACACAATCGCAAAAAAAAATATATATCGTTCTTGGGTGTGTGAGCCGAACGCTAAATAATGTACTGTTTATTTTCGAACACTGATTCTAACAATTGCACGTGAACATAGCCCCAAAAATAAGAACTGCCGCATCATTAGTTTTGTCAAGTTGGCTTCATTTTTAATTTAATGGCCAAAAGAACAAGCCGAAATACGTCTCTAGAAATATTAGAAGATCTAAGGCATGATTCGACTTCTTCTTAACTTACACTTTCGGAACGCAGAGACATAGTAAGTAGCTCAATAAGACTTTGAACGATTGAAGTCAATTGACTTTGAAATATTTGAGCATTGTATCAACTGTCAAAAATTGTGGATAATCAATAGGTCCCATTATTTTCATTCGGCAAATTTTTGGACTTCTTTTCGGTTGCCAATCTTACTATCAACAATTTTGGTTGACAAATTGAGATAACAATTTTAAACCTACTAAATGTATAAAACCTAAATATATTAAGATTTCAACATTTTTTATTTTTCGAATTTATTCTATGAGCTAAATTTCAGTTATGTATTTTATAAAGCTTTTTTGTAATAGTCCTATTCCTTCATTTCTGAAAAATTGAAGAAATAGGACTATTACAAAAAAGCTTTATAAAATACATAACTGAAATTTAGGTCATAGAATAAATTCGAAAAATAAAAAATGTTGAATACAATAAAGTAACCTATGAAAGGAAATAATTCCCAGTTTCTATATTAAGATTTTATGAAAATATAAAAATATACAGGTATGTGAAGAAAATCGATCGATTTCAAAACGAACGATTTTAAAAGGTGTGATGAATATCCATTTCTGAATTATACAGGGGTGTCATGGAAATCGAAAACGTAAAACGAAAGAATTTTAAGAGTCATTTTTCAATAAGGTTTCTCTAATATCAAAAATTTTATGACAATTATTATACAAATAACGCTCTATTAAACAGAATTCTTTAACAAATATTGTAAAAATTGGATTAAAAGTTTAATAAAAAGAACTGCCAAATTCTTTCGTTTTACGTTTTCGATTTCCATGACACCCCTGATAGTCTTCAATTTTCGTCCAGAATACACTTCAGTTAACGTATATAATAAAAATAATTTTAAAGTATTAAAACTGAAAACAAAAGGAATATATATTTAAAATCCATTTAAAAGATACTGAAAACGATATTTTCGGTTTAAAATCGATTTCCATTACATGCCTGATAACCAACTTGAAGTAAACAAAATATTTATTAAAATTGTTGTTGTACAAAAGGTAAACAAAAAATAACTTTAAAACAGACACTGCAAAATTTAGAAATTAACTTAATACCTATGTATAAATTAGACTTCACCAACCAAAAAATAAGTCCATAGCTTTATTCATTATACCGGAGCTTTTTTGAGCCGTATTTACACCTGCCACTACGGAAGTATCATTTTGAGCACTTTTATAGGCTGTCTGAGCCAAAGGGCGCACCTTAGGAGTAAGTGAACTGCTGAAATTTAAAATGGAATATTGTAAATTCTACTATATTTTTTGATATTCAAAATTCCACCTGAATTTTTCTTTTCTTCCATTTTTCCTATTAAAGTTCAATAGTAAAAATGGGAAAAATAAAAAAATTTCCAGGGAATTTTTAATCATAATCGTGTCGATTGTCAACTTACTTTACATTGTTGTCGCATAGATTCTCTTTATCAATTATGCTTTTATCTTTGCACTGTGTGACACCAATCATTATATTGTTGGCTAGTATTTTTTCATTATAATTAAGAGCCTTGTCACATTCCAGTCTCGAAGAATATTTTAAATGTACCCAGTTACCATTTTGAGAGGGAAAAACTTTGTCCACAATAGTACCACACTGGGCAAAATGTTGCAGTACAATTGAAGTTGCACTGGAAGGAAACCCGAAAACGGTTACCCAGAATTCAGTGTATCGGGGATGAGGGGGGCACTGCATCATTAGGGAGGCATTTATAACACCTGTGTTGATGGCATTTGGAGTCCCAGTCACCAGCGGAGACATAACACCCATTCGTGAGACATTAAATGAAGTGTTGCTGCCCATATATGATTCGTTAAACTGTGCAGTTGAAGTATTTGATAATTGCTGTTGTTGACTTTGATTTAAACCATATGCTGAATTTATGCTTCCATTATGCTGCCCAATCACTGGTGTACCAAATTGGGTCTGAGGTTGGAGGGAGCGTGTTGGTGTATGAACCTGATTGCGTTCATTACGCAAAGAATCGAAAAGTCCTTGTGTTGGCGGTCCGGACATGCTGGCATTATGGCTTTGAATTGGTGTTCCTGGATAATTCGTAGCATTTTGAATAGCTGGTGGTGTTTGTTGATATCCACCGAAAAGTGTTTTTTGTCCCAATACTGAACGATTGTATTCTTGAGGAGAGTTGGCAGTCATTGCACTAGGTGATGTTGCAAATCCAAATGATACATTTCTTGCTACCGCCTTATTTGGTGACAAGGTATTGTTTCTGGGAGTTGCAGGCGTTTGTTGTTCACCCAATAAAAATGATGGTAAATATTGGTTAGTAGCAGGGCTGCCACTAGGGCTTCCTAATGTCATTGGTTCCATTTTCTTAAGTTTAAACAATTAATTTTTCAACAATTTAAAAAAATGCTTCTGTGCAGCCGCACCAAAAATCCAGTATTTTTTTGCTTGACAGCTGTCAAATATTTGAAAACTATTGTGAATAAGAATTTATACACCGACAAAAAAATTAGATTTTGTTCCTATTGAGCATTTACACACTAGACTAATTATGCTGCCTTAACCCTTAAATGCGCAACGTCTTGTATCAATGAAAAAAATATATTGAACGTAAATAAGAAAAAAATTAAAAACTGCGTTTTTATTTTTTCAATATTTTGTTTTGTTGTAGTTTTATTAAGGAAAAACGCACTCCACACACAAAGAGGAACGCATAAGATTGTATTAAATATAATTCTAATTCATTTAGTTTAATCGAAATTAATTAAACTAGGACCACGAGGCACTAAAAAATGTTTGTCAAATAATTGATTTTTTAAGGAAATATAAGAAGAAAAGGCTTAATTTAAGTACCCACACATATCACTAAGTAGGTGGGCAGTTTTTTGGATCCAGGGGGCCCACGGGCCTCAGCCCCCTTAAATTTTAATTTGGTTTTTTTCTTTTTTTATTCTGAATCGGGTAGCATATTTTTTTTATTTTTTTTTCGTACGCCCCGTAAAGTGCACTTTTGCGAAGAAAATTATTTTTGCAAAAGTACAAATGTTTCCAACTAAGCGTTAAAGTTCTTTAAGTTCATAAAGCACAATATAGCCACCCAAAAGTCCACAATAATTTGCTTAAGCATTTGACAGAATTTTCGTTAATTTTTGACAGTAGCTTCAGCTAGCATAAGAATATTATAGTTACGCCTTAGCACTTCATCTTTTTAAATTGTTTTCTTGATGACATCTTGAAAGTAAATTGCAAGGTCTGCGCAAGAAGCCAGATGTTTAGTTGGTTTATTCCTCAACGATCTCAAAAGTTGTTTGCATTTTCCTTATACATGTATATTTTTGTTTACGTTTTTGGTTTTTTTTGGCGCGAATGCATGCACACAAAACACATTTTTCCTTTTGTTTCGAATTTTACACAAACAAAGTGCTGGTTCACACTCTTCAAGTCTTGTCCGTCAATTCTTTTGTTTTTAGAAGAGAGAGGAAAAGAAAGGGCATTCTCTTTTCCCTTCTCTCCTAAAAGTTCAAGACTTGACGGCTAAATCTTGAAGAGTGTGAACCAGCACAAAACGCCTGTTGTTTTTTTTATTGTTGTAGAAGTTAGCAGTCCTATTGGATAGGCCTTAGCATATATGCAGCCTACGTCACAGCTTTTAATTTATGTAAATTTTGAAAAGCAGGTACCCACGAGATTACAACAATTGTACAATAAAACAAACAACAGGGCTTTTTATTGTTGTTATATGATACGAACTGTCAAAAAGCAAAGGGGTGAATAACAGACAAAAGATAACCCTACAATAAATGAATGAGCGAGTAGTCACAATTTTCATTTTGGTGTTAAGAAAATGATAGAAAGAAATGACCGAATGTGGCCGAAAACTTTATTTCGGTCATTTCTTTCTATCATTTTCTTAACACCAAAGTGAAAAATGTGACCACTCGCTCATTCATTTCTTGTAGGGTTACTATACAACATTTAACAGTTCGTATCACAAAACAAGCACATGAAAAAAAAGCTGGCTTTCCGATAAATATACCTTGCTATATTTAGAATTGTGGTTATTTTGTTGAACTATTTATGGTTTTTAATCCAAATTTTTTCAATTTTTAATCAGGCTTAAGTTCATCAAATTTAATTTTCATTAAATTATTTTTATGAAGAAAGGAATTTCACAACATGAAAATTAATTAAAATTGTTATTGATAATCATTCATTCTTGACTGACCTTGCTATATGTAAAATACTATCAAGAAAAACTTGATCGCGTGGCTGCAGGGTAAATCTCGAGCCTACCTTATATTATTGTACCATGGACCAATTTTAAACGCACAAACAAACAACTGTCATTACATTTGTTGACGTGTTTGTGAGAGAGTAACGATTGGGCTCAGCGAAGAAGAAGAAATCTTCACCAAAACAATTTCTTTTATTTGAATATTTACTTCTTAAAAATTTGGTAATAAAATTTGCGAAAATCAAAATGAATAGTCAATATTAAAAACTAACAAAAATTCTGGAATACTGTGCGACAAGTTAAATTAAATAACAATTTAATAAGATAAAAAGTTTTTAATTTTTTACTGCACACATTTCATTTAACGTAACTATTCCGAAAAATGAATGAAGGAAAACGCACTGGATCTAGGCATATTCTGGTCGTTCTAACATTATGTATTCTCTGGTACATTATTTCATCCAGCAACAATGTTATTGGTAAAATGGTTCTTAATGAGTTTCCGTACCCCATGACCGTAACAATGATACAATTGTGCAGCATCACTTTGTACAGTGGACCATTCTTTAATTTATGGCGTATACGCAAATATCAGGATATACCAAGAGGTTATTATTTACGTCTTATTGTGCCACTGGCTTTCGGTAAATTTTTAGCATCTGTAACATCACATATTTCTTTGTGGAAAGTACCAGTATCTTATGCTCATACAGGTAATTGAAAATCCTCACAATATCAATATGAAACACAGTTAGTGACGTGTGGTATTGTTATAACTACATATGTATGTATTTAACATATTTTTGCTTATGTAGTTTCTTAATACATATTGAAATTGATATTTTACAGTAAAAGCTACAATGCCGTTATTTACGGTGATATTGACACGTTTGTTATTCCGTGAGAAACAACCTACTCTGGTCTATTTGAGTCTTATTCCTATTATAACAGGAGTCTGTATTGCAACCCTGACAGAAATATCTTTTAACATGTTAGGCTTAATATCGGCTTTAATATCAACTATGGGCTTTTCCTTGCAAAATATATATTCAAAAAAGGTAAGAATTTATAGAAATTTTATATGACAAAAAGATGAAGCTTAAAAAAAATTTTTGTTAACTGAAAGCTCCGTAAAATACATAGCTAAAGGTGTTATGCGAAAAGGTAAGATACATTATTTTTCCAGACTTTTTTGAGGACATATTCAACGTTCTATATAATTCTGGATGTGCTAAAAATAGTGATGATTTTGGTTGGAATGGTACTGTAAATATATTAATCAAATTTTATGCGGGTGACTAATGCTGGTGATCAATCTGGAAATGATTTAAATGATTCCATTTCGTTGTTTTGATTGAGTTACTTGTTGCGTTAACTTTTTAAAGCTTTCATCGAGTATATATAAGTTTGTCATTCCGTTTGTAATTTCTGGGTCCTTATGATTAGCGAAGTTTATTAAACGAAGTCCACCCGTTCGCGTTATCAAACGTGATCTGTATTAAAAAAACATGTTGCTAATTTTATTTCAATGGGGGTAGGGAAGCGCACTTAGTAAAGCTAGTTTTTACTATAAGAAATTATTTTTAAAATTTGCAAACATAATTTGATAGGCTTTTAATTATTTAAAATTGTCTTTATTTATCAAGTTTTCGAATATAAGTGGCCAATGCAATTGAATTTCAAATATCGTTGGTCTTATGTTTTTATTCCGAAAGTACTGCCAGTTACCTTTAAAAAATATTTTGATTTAAAGCAGTGTTCGAAAATAAACACTAAATATCGCTCCCTAGTGTTCGGTTCGGTAGTTTTGTGAAAATCACAAACGCTAATAGTGTTTGCAAAACCAAATACACATACGAAAAAAAACAAAAAGCCAGCAAAATAATTTAACACGAACAAAACGTTTACACAATGCACACACAACCTGGTTGTGGTGCGGTCGTTGCTAAAATTTTTTGTTTGTTCATTTCTTTATCAATGTAAAAAAAGAAACATTATAGAACATTAAAATATAATGTTTGTCTACAGTATCACTACAATTGTTCTGTTTTTTAACGAAGAACAAAACAATATATAATGTTCGGCTCTTTCTTGAAAATAGTTACGAACGGTATTAAATGTTGTGTTCGTCTACACAATCACAAAAAAATAGATATCGTTCTTGGGTGTGCGAGCCGAACGCTAAATAATGTACTGTTTATTTTCGAACACTGTTTATGTATACTATGGTACCTAGGTTAAATTTTTGTTGGCCTATCAAAATTGTTCTTAAAAAAAGTTGTAATAATTGTAAAGAACTTTTAATTTGTTTTACGTTATTCGATATAATTCTGATTTATTTTTGATTATTTGTAATAGTAATTAAATAGTCATCAAAAGTTGTTTACCAAAGGATTTTATTATAAATACGTTCCTTTTTTTAACCAATAATCTAATTAATAAATAATTGTAATCTTTAAGTAATAACTATGACTCCGCGAATAAAATTTCACTAGCCCTAGGGGCTAGTATAAATTTTGACATTAGCGTAAAAATTCTTGACAATTTGTATTCACCATAGAACTTTTGCTACCGTTTCCCACACACCCTTATAATGAAAATTCTTCAAAAACTGAAAGAAATATTTTAAAGAAATATAAATCATAAACCATTTTTGTAATTCTCTTATTTAAAAGGTGCTAAAAGATACTGGTATTCATCATTTACGCTTATTACATTTACTCGGTAAATTAGCTTTATTCATGTTTCTTCCGATATGGATTTATGTTGACAGTTTCACCGTAATCCAGCATCCGGCTATCGTAAGTAATACCTATTATTGAGTAGTAAACCCTAATGAAAAACAACGATTTAATTATAAATTTTTAGACAAATTTGGATTATCATGTTATAGCTTTACTATTCGCCGACGGAGTTTTAAATTGGCTACAAAACATTATTGCCTTTTCGGTGCTGTCGCTTGTCACGCCGTTGACATATGCTGTGGCAAGCGCATCGAAACGAATTTTTGTTATAGCTGTATCCCTGCTGATATTAGGAAATCCTGTCACATGGGTAAATTGCTTCGGTATGGCATTGGCTATATTAGGTGTATTAAGCTACAATAGGGTAAGTTTTAATTATGCAGGGTATTCAGATTTTTTATTGCATAAATGCCCACTTTTCATTACAAGTTTAACATTAAAAGTTGCAAATTCAACAACTTTTAAGCTTTCAATTTTTAAGCATTTTTCCCCAATTCACCATTATTTTCATATTTATCATCTCTTTCTATAAACGATGTATAATTAAGATATTTAACCAAATTACTTTTAACACTTTTGATTGACAGGTTGTTTTACTTTCTTTTTTAACACATCAAATATGTACAACTTTACACTTTCAAATTATAAAAAGTCCTCTACATTTTTCCATTTTTGCTTTTAAAAAAATATGAACTGAATATCCTTATTTATTAACAACAGTATAATAGTGTGTTTTATGTATGTATATTATTTTAATTTTAGGCAAAACAAATAAGCAGAGATAAATCAATTATACCAACAACATTGCAAAGTAGTAATATAAAATACACATCCTTGCAAAATAACGTTGATTCCTATAATCATGGTTCAATTGCAACAAATCCCAAACTTTCCAATGGCTATAGTGCGAAAAATATAACAAATAGTATTCTGGCTAATGGCAGCTCAGTGTCTAATGGTAGTGCAACTCGACTATTATTCGTTTAGTTACAATTTCTTTTTTAACTTTAAAAAAGAAAAAATCTAATAATTGATTAAAAAATACTATAACCTTTTTGTATGCAAACAAAAACACACATAAAAAACTTAATTTTTAAGTCAGAAAAAAATGTACATGTACAAGAAATGTAACTTTATGTATGTTTTAAACCCGCAGGCTATTTATTAAGAACACAAAACTATGTATTTTAATTTTTGCCATACTCTTGTAAAACTTTGTAAATGTGATTTCATTTCTCAGTATTTTTGTTGTTGTATATTTTGACTAATCAGATTTTAAATGTTAAATAATAATTCTTCTATTTATTTTAGTCTGTACTTGTCTTGTTCTTGCAATATTAACAATTGTAAATACACTTTGTAACGAAAAATTTTCTTTAAACTTTCTGTTTGACAAAGTTTAGGAAAAGATTTATTAATTAAAAAAATAATGACGCAAACTTTTGTATACATCGTAGAGTAAAATAAAAAAACTACGTTAAGTAATACATTAATATATATGTATGTAAATTGTTAAAAAAATATGTAATTAAAAAAGTAATTTATGCAACTTGGAGTCAAGGGATTTTTATTTTAATATTCATCGAAATAAGGATTTCTAACGTATAAAAATATAAGTTAGTATTCATGAGCAGCGTTCTCAGGACTTATCCCCAAAACGGGGATTTTCATTTGTTAATAGAGATACAATTTTTTTTTTTTTGGAAAAAGCACTTTTTTCGCTGAGTATTTTTGGTGATAATATATTATCAAGGCCAGGACTTTTATGCAGTTAAAATCGCGTTTTATGCGCATAAAAAATGCAATAAAAATAGAAATATATGCGTTAAAAATTACATACGAATAAAATTGTTATTGATTATCAAAGTTTTTCTTGGGATTCAACAAATTCATTAACAAGGTTTCGTTTCCCATTTTATACCATTGAAAAACTGAAATTTATTGTTGATGAGATAAGCTATTCCTATGCGCATTTCACTAGTTGCTTAGGCCAGATCGTCAGGAAACTTTTTATTATACAAATAAAACTGTTAAGCGAATAAGAATTGTAAGCCCAAGTTTTACTTGAAACAACATCAAAGCTTAAACAAAAACAACAACAATAAACAATGAGTTTATCTTTTCTTACAGTCCCGACTACATACAATTGGTTGATTTTTTGTCAACTCTAAATGTAGTTTATTGATTTTGTTTTTTAAAATGCCTCTAGAGATATTTTTGACTCTACATTTTTTTAAAATAAAAGTTTACCGTCTGTTTTTTAAAACAAAATAAAATGGAAGTGATAGGTGCTTGATTAATGCTAATAGTTTCTCTGTGGTGTATTCATTTTCACTACGCTGTTTTCGAAAATAATTTAAATTAAATATGCAAACAGTTAAGGATTTAATATGACGTAGGAGCTTCATAGATTCATATTAGAATTTTATTACTTTCAATGAAACTTCATTATTTAGATGGACTTTTCGACGTTCTTGTTCCTTAGAAATTAATGGATTTATAATGTATTTTTAGATAAATTTGTACAGAAAGTATAACCGAAAACAATTTAAACCTATTTAAGTTTGTAAAAATATGGCAATTCGTCAGCTCATTATTGTACATAATAATACTTAATAGCCCGACGAAAAAGAGACATCTAAAAAAGTAACAAATGCATGGGTTCCAAGGATAATGCCTTGGTTCTTTTTAGGCGAAACATGCAAGAATTTAACATTAGGGTGAGAATGGGTTCGCATTAGTTAAACGGCTCATCATTAAAAGTTCAGGGATGAATTAGGATTTTCATTGATATGAAATATTTATTTGAATGAGTGCGAATTAAAACCAATGAAGTTCAATGATTCTAATACATATTTTCATTAGTGGTCAATATCAATTATTATATGCATTATCAATTGTATTATAAATTAATTAAAAAGAAACATGAAAATACTAAAAAAATAAGGCATTTTGTAAATTTTTAAATTGTTTATTAAAGCTTTAAACTTTTCATTTTTAAAAAGTTCAAAAATCAAAATATAATCCTTATGTTATTTTTTATTAAAGAAACAGCTTCAAACATTAAAAGATATTGAAAATAATTTTTAAATGTGATATCAAGGTATATGTAAATAAACCTTGTGTGATATTGATACCAAGGTATATTTAACAAGGTAAACTCGTTGGCCCATATGTTTGTCAGCTGTTTACCTAAGTTGGAACCCAAACGTCAAATTTCCTGTATATGAGCCAAAATTTGTACATGTGTGCGTTAAATTTCGGTTAAACTCGGTTATTTTTATAGAGCAGCATGTCTATACTCCCCACCACCATTATGGATAACAATCTTGAAGCGATGTGGTGGCTTAAGTCTTGGCTGTGGTACGTGCCTTGGCCCGGGTGTTTGCCAGCAACTGACGACTCCCGAGGTGAACGCAATGAACTTTAAAGGCCTTGGCGACGAAAGGTTATCCATCCCCTAAACCGAGGTGTCATGCGACCCGTGCCTATCGGTTGGTTTGCAGTCAGGGGTTACCGACTGTATTATCACGGAGCTTTGCTGATACCTGGGCACCTCAGCAAATAGACACGCCCTTACCACGTTAACGGGGGCTATGACGTGGTGGACCTCTCCTTTCCCCTACACTCGTGGGACCATAATATGAAACCTTCAACACAACAAAAACAAACACAACAAAAACAAGTAACGAAGACAGATGACGAACAGGCGAGAACAAGGACAACGATGGACAGTAAGACGAACAAGCCAACTGCTGTAACAGCCCAGGCAATCAAGGAAGATCGGCCCAGGTCGATCGGAATTGGTAAGGCAGCTCGACCAGAAGGCGGCTGCTCTAAAAACGGCGGCGAGGTACCCCTGAACTTCGCTCCAAGTACCTCCAAAGCCGCACAAGCCCTTTCCGTCATTGGAACGGATAAATCCCCTGCTTCGGGTGCTGCCAAGTTGAATGCGACAAAGTCGTCCAACAATGCAGCTTCCCATGTGTCCATTGTGCAAGGAGGGATGACGATGATAACATCCAATCCCAAGGTTGCACCACCCCCCGCCAAACTCGGCGACCGTAGAAAGTCCCCTTGGCACAAAAACCCTACAAAGAGGGCATCTAACACAAGGCGTGCTGCCTTGCGTTTTATTAATCTTTACGGCTCCAAGAAAGCCGAAGACCTCACCAATGAGCAGAAAGCTTCATTGGCATGGGCAAGAGCCTACATAGCTGGGCTGCCAAGTGCTACCCCTTTAGTCCCTGAAAAGGTGACAATGCCTAAACGGCAACGTTCGGAGGAGGAAGCTGCAGCCACGAAACAGCAACCAGGGACGAAACGTCCCAAAACTTCATCGAAACCGATGAACAAATCATTCAGCGAGGTGGCCAAAGGTCACCTTGTTCGAGCCATCATCGACAGGAGTGTCGACAATGGTGCCATTTCTCATACCAAGTGGAATCTGGTAAAACAAAAACTCATGGGTGTGTTCTGGACGATCCTCAGGGAGAATCCAGGACCACCCCCTCAATGCGATGACGCCGGCTGGTACCAGGGACACGTGAAGCTGATGGCTTGCGCAGATGAGCGCTCAGCGCTGCTTCTTAAGCAGGCCATCCAACTACTAGGTGAGGTTTGGGAAGGTGCCAGGCTTGACGTGGTGTTAGTAGGAGAGATACCACGGAGGCCGAGATCAATCGCCACCATCCCCGCCGAACCATCTGAGCCTGAGGAGATCTTGAAGATCATTCAGTGCTGCAACCCTAAACTACCCACACAGGACTGGAAAGTAGTGAAGGTTTCAGCTGCTGAAGGGTCCTCGAGGACGGCGATTGTGGTTATTAACCAGCAATCCTTGGAGCCACTAAGGGAGAGGCAGGGCAAGCTCTACTATGGTTTTAGTACGATCTTGCTCCGTGTCTACCGAAGTGACAACAAGGGCAATCCGGCTCCATCGGTAAGTGAGGCCAAGCAACCTGTAGAAAGCATGGCTTGCGACGATGCCGTGGGCTCAAGCGACAAAGAGGATACCCAGTCTCTCTCAGGATTGGTGGGTGACTTCTTTGATCACTTGGGTGATATGGTTGATGAGGACGTGCTGCTGGAGTCTGACCAGGAGGACGTCAACATCACAGTGGTCGCCAAAATGGATCATGGTGAAGGTGCTGCAAATAAACCTCCACCACTCTAAAGCAGCATCTGCTGCACTGCTTCTCCGTGTGGTAGAAAGAAGGGAGGAGCTCGTGATGGTCCAAGAACCCTGGATCCACAAGAATCGGGTTTGCGGACTTAACCTCAAAGGCTACAAGCTATTGTTTGCGAAAGGTACAGGTAACATAAGATCTTGTGTCTTAGCTAAAAACTCGTTGAATATCTTCATTCTTTCTGATTACAGTGACGAAGATACCACTACTGTTGCCCTTGAGACACCGGACGGTATAGTCTGGATGGTCTCGGCGTATATGGCGCATGACCACGGGCAGGACCCACCCAACGGGCTCATCCGTGATGCAGTTTTAAAGGCCGCGAGCACTGGAACACCGGTGATAATCTGTGCCGATGCTAATGCGCACCACACTAAATGGGGCAGTACGGATACAAATGTAAGAGGTGAGTCACTATTCTCCTTTATTATTAATCATAATTTAGGAGTAGTAAATAGGGGCTGTGAGCCTACGTTTGTTGTTGCAAATAGGTGTGAGGTTCTTGATGTCACGCTAGTTGGTATAGACCACACCGATATGATCGAGGGCTGGATGGTGTCGAATGACTGTTCGCTCTCTGATCACAGATATGTGGAATTTAGGCTAGGGCTTAGGTCTTCAGGATCGATGGCTATATTAAACAGGAGACGTACGAACTGGGGAGTTCAATACTCCTCTCTGGTCCGGTCTCTATCTGACCCTCCTGGGGTTGATGATATCAGGGGGATCGATGCAGCAGTGGATCTGCTTTCGAACTCACTGCAGTTGGCGACTTCCTTGGCATGTAGGCCAAGGGTGCGCAGGGGTAGGAACCGACCACCATGGTGGGATCCTGACATTGCGCAGGCAAGAATTGACTGTCGTAGGTTGTTCAATGTGGCAAAGCGCCATGGAAATTGGGCGGACTATAAGTCATCATTGAATAGGTTCAGAAATCTGGTTAGATCGGCGAAAAGGATTGCTTGGAGGAACTTCTGTAGCGGCGTGGAAGGATCCTCTGAGACGAACCGTTTACGTAAGGTAATGGCCTCGAGCCCGGTTGTCCCGACGTACGTCCGGAAATCGGATGGTAGTTGGACCACGAATAGTCAGGAAACACTGTCAGGAAACAATGGGGTTTGCGGGATCGGTCGCGGGAGGCGACTCCTATTCCTATGTCCATACCATTGGACTACGATAGGATTAAGTGGGCTATCGATAGCTTTAGCCCATACAAATCTCCGGGTATGGACGGTATAATTCCTGCGGACCTGCAGAGGAATTCGACCCTGATAATACCCTGGTTGTTGGCCATATACAGGGGATGCGCTAGATTTTCGTATCTTCCCGTGAAATGGACCCTGTGCAGGGTGGTCTTTATACCCAAAGGGGGTAAGGCTTCTCACACCGAGCCGAAGGATTACAGACCGATTAGTCTTGCATCCTTTCTTCTTAAGACTCTTGAGAGGGTTATCGATATACACTTGAGGATGACCATCCCAAGGGGCTTACTCTCTGCCTCTCAACATGCCTACACAAGGGGCAGGTCTGTTGAGACGGCTCTTCACTCTCTGGTCGGAACCATTGAGAGATCGCTCGAATTTAGGGAGTACACACTTGTGGCCTTTCTCGACATAGAGGGGGCCTTCAACAATGTCAACCCGGACTCTATCGTGATATCCATGAGGAGTCTGGGGATCGACGCTGGCATATGTAGATTTGTGGACAATCTACTACGGAATAGGGTCATTTGTTCTACGATAGGTGAAACCAGTGTTCAGATGCTGGTGAACAGGGGTACTCCCCAAGGGGGAGTTCTATCCCCACTATTGTGGAACCTGACTATAAACACCATGTTAACAAGGATGGACGTCATGAGGATCAAAACGGTGGCGTATGCTGATGATGTTGCAGTGGCCATCTCAGGGAGGCATTTGGGCGTAATGTCCCAGTGTATGGAGGCTGCTTTGAAGATACTCAGTACCTGGAGTGCATCATGCGGTCTGGGTGTAAATCCGTCTAAGACGGAACTGGTACTCTTCACGAGGAGGTATAAGACCGAGGACTTTAGGCTTCCGAGGTTAAATGGAATTGAGCTTCGGATATCTCAAAGTGCGAAGTATCTGGGCGTGGTTCTGGATAGCAGGCTGTCATGGGGACTAAATGTCCGGATGAGAGTGGAAAAGGCAATAGTTGCCATATATGCGTGTAGGGGTGCAATCGGCAGGAACTGGGGTATGAGCCCGAGGTGTGTCAATTGGATCTTTGAGGCTGTGGTAAAGCCGACCCTGTACTATGGGGTCGTTGTGTGGTGGACTGCATTGGATAAGGGCGTACACCGTGCGATGCTTGAGAAAGTATACAGACTTGTCGCGTTGATGATTACGGGATCAATGCGATCTACTCCAACGAGGGCGCTGTTCACGATACTGAACTGGCTCCCGGTGGATATAATGGCCAGACAGTTGGCTCTTTGTTCGGCGACGTGGCTGCACGCGGTGAATAGCTGGTCAACACGTGACTTTGGACACGCCGGGATAATCAAACGTACGATTGTCCCTGATGGAGTGGATTACTGCACCCCGGTGCCATTCTTTGGTGCGGGGTTCGTGGTGCAAATGGCGCACAGCAGTGTGCTGTTGGATACTTTCCGTGAACCGACCCTAGGGGTCTACACTGATGGTTCGAGGAAAGGTGAGAGGGTCGGCGGAGGTTTCTTCATAGAGGAACTGGATGTGAAGGTTTCCTTTCGCCTGCCGGATGGATGTAGTGTCCTGCAAGCGGAAATCTCGGCTATAAGGCGGGCGGCAAACTGGCTGAGGTATCATCGCATATCGGGAGATATACGTATATTTACTGACAGCAAGGCTGCCCTTGCTTCCCTAGCGGGTGTCTACACGACATCGAGGTTAACTGTAGAATGTCGGATGTCTTTGGATGAGATTGCGAAACATTCAAGGGTAACGCTAATATGGATACCGGGGCACACTGGGTGCCCGGGCAATCAGGTAGCAGATGAGCTGGCCTAACAGGGTGGTCGCATGGATGATGCATTCATTGACCAATTCATTGGCCTTCCAATGGCTCACTGTAAATCACTTATAGGGCGCGAGTCCTATAGAGTTGCGCAGACGCGGTGGACCTGTGAAACCACCTGCTCGATATCCAGGATCCTCTGGCCTGGATATGATGGACGGAGAACTAGCTCTCTACTTGGGTTCAGCAGAAACCAGATTAGGACTGTGATATCGGTTGTAACTGGACACTGGCCGGTGGGGACTCATGCTGGAAGAATGGGTCTGGAATTTTACGACTACTGTAGAAGTTGTCAGAACGAGGAGGAAGAGGAGACTGTGCTCCACTTTCTCTGTCATTGCCCTGGACTGCGGGGTATTAGGGTGGAATGCCTGGGGGAACCGGTATTTGCCTGTTTGGAGGATCTATCTGGGATGGAACTGAAATCGCTCCTTCTCTTCACTAGGAAGACGAGGTGGTTGGACTTTGCAGTGACGCCATCTGAGTGACTGCTCTAAGGGATGGGCATTGGCGCAGGGTATCACAAAGGGACCAATAAAGGACCCAAGTGAGCTGTCTTTGATGGCTGCCAATGGAAACTTACCTAACCTATGTGTATACTCCCAAATGAGTCTACCTTGTGTTAATGTACCTTCATTGATACAAAATTATACATAATGAACAAATCAAAAGTTGATTAGTTATAAAGGTTTTATTTAAATCTTCGTATAATTAACAAACAGCAAATGCTTTTCTTAAATCCACTAAGTTGTCAAACCTTTTTAGCCTTCTTTTTTTAAAAAAACTATTAAATATTAAAATATACATTAAATAAATCTAACTAACTATTAATTTTAATTGCATACATTGTAAAAGAATTCAAACCAAATTATAGTGAAATATTGCAATTCATACATAAGAGTTGAATGGGAATATTGCATGTTATTTTATTAGTTATGAAAAATTTATTATAAGGTACGTATTTTAAATTCATTTAAGTAAATAAGTACTAAAGAAATCATGAAAATATTCCCTCCTCTTTTTTTGCTGGGAAGATGTAGTCCTTGTAAATTTTGTTAATATAGTAAAAGTACTAAGATTTACAACACTGCAACAACAAAATGTATTAGACTGAAATTTACTACGCTGTTGTTGAAAAATCCAACAAAAAGCTGTAGTAAACACGTTTGTAAAATAACACAGAATAAAACCGTTGAAGAAACTATATCTGCCTCTTTTCCTCACTCAGCAACTTCATAAATTTACAATACAAACGAAAAAGACACTCATGCTTTGTAGTATAAAATCGTATTAAGAAAAGCAGAGTTGTACACTTAACACAAAGGGTGAAAACCGCTAATGTGATATCAAGGTATATGAAAATATACCTTGTGTGATATTGATACCAAGGTATATTTAACAAGGTAAACTCGTTGGCCCATATGTTTGTCAGCTGTTTACCTAAGTTGGAACCCAAACGTCAAATTTCCTGTATATGAGCCAAAATTTGTACATGTGTGCGTTAAATTTCGGTTAAACTCGGTTATTTTTATAGAGCAGCATGTCTATACTCCCAAATGAGTCTATCTAAAGCTGGGATCACACGATTGCCGCAATGCACCAATTTTCACACTTTTTAATACCCCAATCGTGTGACCGCACAACCAAATGGCTCATGTACCAATCAAGGAAAATATTGTGCTTACTTTTACCAATCAAATGCAACCCTGGTGCGGCAATCGTGTGACTGTTTGCTATGCAACCGCGCGTCAATAAAAATTACAAAAATGCACCAATATTTATTGTGTTCTTGTGCGGCAATCAAACAACACAATACGCGCCAATATTTGCTTTTTTTATTAGATTTACTTTTTTGTGTTTCTTTTGTTAGGTAATGAAAAAAAATATGTATGTTTTTATTTATTTTGCATTTAAATTTTTTTAATTAATTATTTTAAGTATGTATGTTCACAAGCATATTTAGCTGTTCTGTGCGAATATTTTTATTAAAGATATTTCTATTCGAACCTAAACATATGAAATTGTTGAACAGACTGTTAATTTTTAGAATATCTTAAAAAATTAAATAAAACTATTCAACAATAATTTGTTTAAGTATATGATTTGTATCATTTATCATTTAATTTTTTTCAATGAACAATCCAACAAGAACTTTCAAACAAATAAAAAAGCTACCACAACAGCTGTTTTCGCAGTTAATATACATAAGTAAGAACAATCGTGTGACTGTTCTGCGGCAATAGTTGTAACCATTTCGCTTTGTACCAACTAGCGGCAATTAAATTTGTATAAAACAGGGCAATCGTGTGATTTCAGAAAATTTGGTTGGGGCAATTTCATTATTGTGCGTCAATAAAGCACAATAATAATTGTGTCATATTGGTGCATTTGCGGCAATCGTGTGATCCCAGCTTAAGTTGTCAAACTTTTTAGTCTTCTTTTTTTAAAAAACTATTAAATATTAAAATATAGATTAAATAAATCTAACTAACTATTAATTTTAATTGCATACATCGTAAAAGAATTCAAACCAAATTATAGTGAAATATTGCAATTCATACATAAGAGTTGAATGGGAATATTGCATGTTATTTTATTAGTTATGAAAAATTTATTATAAGGTACGTATTTTAAATTCATTTAAGTAAATAAGTACTAAAGAAATCATGAAAATATTCCCTCCCTTTCGCTGGGAAGATGTAGTCCTTGTAAATTTTGTTAATATAGTAAAAGTACTAAGATTTACAACACTGCAACAACAAAATGTATTAGACTGAAATTTACTACGCTGTTGTTGAAAAATCCAACAAAAAGCTGTAGTAAACACGTTTGTAAAATAACACAGAATAAAACCGTTGAAGAAACTATATCAGCCTCTTTTCCTCACTCAGCAACTTCATAAATTTACAATACAAACGAAAAAGACACTCATGCTTTGTAGTATAAAATCGTATTAAGAAAAGCAGAGTTGTACACTTAACACAAAGGGTGAAAACCGCTAATGTGATATCAAGGTATATGAAAATATACCTTGTGTGATATTGATACCAAGGTATATTTAACAAGGTAAACTCGTTGGCCCATATGTTTGTCAGCTGTTTACCTAAGTTGGAACCCAAACGTCAAATTTCCTGTATATGAGCCAAAATTTGTACATGTGTGCGTTAAATTTCGGTTAAACTCGGTTATTTTTATAGAGCAGCATGTCTATACTCCCAAATGAGTCTATCTAAGTTGTCAAACTTTTTAGTCTTCTTTTTTTAAAAAACTATTAAATATTAAAATATAGATTAAATAAATCTAACTAACTATTAATTTTAATTGCATACATCGTAAAAGAATTCAAACCAAATTATAGTGAAATATTGCAATTCATACATAAGAGTTGAATGGGAATATTGCATGTTATTTTATTTGTTATGAAAAATTTATTATAAGGTACGTATTTTAAATTCATTTAAGTAAATAAGTACTAAAGAAATCATGAAAATATTCCCTCCCTTTCGCTGGGAAGATGTAGTCCTTGTAAATTTTGTTAATATAGTAAAAGTACTAAGATTTACAACACTGCAACAACAAAATGTATTAGACTGAAATTTACTACGCTGTTGTTGAAAAATCCAACAAAAAGCTGTAGTAAACACGTTTGTAAAATAACACAGAATAAAACCGTTGAAGAAACTATATCTGTCTCTTTTCCTCACTCAGCAACTTCATAAATTTACAATACAAACGAAAAAGACGCTCATGCTTTGTAGTATAAAATCGTATTAAGAAAAGCAGAGTTGTACACTTAACACAAAGGGTGAAAACCGCTAATGTGATATCAAGGTATATGAAAATATACCTTGTGTGATATTGATACCAAGGTATATTTAACAAGGTAAACTCGTTGGCCCATATGTTTGTCAGCTGTTTACCTAAGTTGGAACCCAAACGTCAAATTTCCTGTATATGAGCCAAAATTTGTACATGTGTGCGTTAAATTTCGGTTAAACTCGGTTATTTTTATAGAGCAGCATGTCTATACTCCCAAATGAGTCTATCTAAGTTGTCAAACTTTTTAGTCTTCTTTTTTTAAAAAACTATTAAATATTAAAATATAGATTAAATAAATCTAACTAACTATTAATTTTAATTGCATACATCGTAAAAGAATTCAAACCAAATTATAGTGAAATATTGCAATTCATACATAAGAGTTGAATGGGAATATTGCATGTTATTTTATTAGTTATGAAAAATTTATTATAAGGTACGTATTTTAAATTCATTTAAGTAAATAAGTACTAAAGAAATCATGAAAATATTCCCTCCTCTTTTTTTGCTGGGAAGATGTATTTTTTTATACCCTTCACCAAAGGTAAGAGGGCATATATTACTTTGTCATTCCGTTTGTATATTCCACAATATTGATCCTACACCCTATAAAGTGTATATATTCTGGGTCCTTATGAAAAGCGAAGTTCAAATCCGGTTGTCGTATGTTGACATGGGTTTTCCGAAAACCCCAGAAATGATGTGGACTAGGTTGATGTATATTTATGTCACATATCGATGGCTTAATATAAAAAAGGCGTAACTCGATTTTGTGTTTCCTTAAAGGGAAAGAACAAATCTTAATTGGATCGTTAAATTTAAGATAAAAAAAAATTTTTTTGTTCAATTTTTAATAAAAAGATGCAACAATTTTTATAATAAAGCCTTCTAATTTTAAAGCACGATGCGTTTGGCATTTGTCTACCACAATAAACAGAAAAAGTTATTTAAGAAAAAAATTAGTTACGCCTTTTTTATATTAAGCCATCGATATACTCCGTTTAAGTTTGATATGAAATTTAGCCAGATCGGTCCAAAAATGACGGAGATATGAGCAAAAAACCACGACTCAGGGGTGCCAGGTGATTTTGGTAAGAAATCGGCATATTTTCAAACAAAAATCGGCATTATCGGCATTTTAATTTAAAGAAATCGGCAAAAAATCGGCAAACCAAAAATACCTATTTTAAATACAGTAAAACACTTTTTTGTGGAAAAAAATATCAAAACAGAACAATTTTGCATTACCTTATGCTAATAGCAAAAAATTCAACAAAAAATAAACGTTTTACAAATAAATTGTAAGTAATTAGAAACAAAAATGTATACGTATATTCTGTACTTTAGGCTAAATTATTTTAAAGTTTTGTACTTTTTGTTATTTTAGGTTCAAATGAGCTTGACATTTTTATTAAATCCTTAATTTTAATATCAGCATGAAAATAGTTTAAAAATTTAAATAATTTTTGGAATGATGAATTCTATGCAAAGATTAATTTGCATGGTACATTAAAATTTCGTTTTATTAAGGTTGACTTGGCTACATTTTTCCACATTGGCGGAAGAATGTGAAATTGTTGAAAATGAGCCAGGAGAATTCTCACTTTTAAATCTAAATTTTGTTGCCAAAAAGTTTGTTAATTTACTTGACTTTCTAACAAAATTGGTTATCGGATGAACTTGCATCATCCTCAAATGCGCTTATAAAAATAATTTTTTGATTTAAGTTTCTTCATTAAAAGTGAATTTTGAATTTAACTTGCCTCAACTTTTTTGTAAGTAAAAATCTATTTCCAAATTCAAATATAAAGTACTTTATATTTTTTAATTTGACTTTTTTTCTTCTTTTAGCTTTTGTCAAAAAAAAAATATAAAGTACTTTATATTTTTTAATTTGACTTTTTTTTTCTTCTTTTAGCTTTTGTCAAAAAAAATTGCTGATATTTTTTTTTTTTTTTGATCAAGTTCTTTTATTCTTTACAATTGCAACATGTGTGTGTTAAGTAAACATACATAACAAACACTGCATATAATATAGGACAAATCTAACCTTTTTTTCTTAGCAAAAGCGCTAAATTAATAACAGTTCTCTCTTTTTATGAAACAAGTATTTCAATGGTACCCAAAATTAATAAATTGTACTAAATCCAACAAAAAGTTACATTGGTTAAGATGTTTACCAAAAAATCGGCATTTTTTGAGCAAAAATCGGCAAATCGGCACTTTGATAATTTAGAGGCAAAAAATCGGCAAACTGCCGATAAATCGGCAAATATGGCAGGCCTGCCACTACTACATCTAAATTTTTCCAAAAATCCCTTGTTGTTGTTGTATTTTTTTTATTTCTGTATATCTTGAGAACGGCAAGTCCCAAAGTTTCCAAATTAGGTACACACATTTAGGTTGCCAATACACACCATCCAACAAAATGTGGCAGGATTGGAGAAGTGGGCGTGGTACCTCCCGTACAAAAAAAAAATTAAAAATTGTATAAAAACCTAAATTTTAGGGCTGCCATATGTCATATGGATATGACTTATATATCAAAATATCGGAAATTTTTAGTAGAACATATTTTATAAAAAACTCGGGAAAAATTTCTTCAACACGTCGGTATATAAATCTGCCAAATCGGACTAAAAAATGGCTGAGTTATAACCGAAATACTGAATCCCCAAAAAATACTCTTTTTATACCCTTCACCGAAGGTAAGAGGGTATATATAACTTTGTCATTCCGTTTGTATGTTCCACAATATTGATCCTACACCCTATAAAGTATATATATTCTGGGTCCTTATGAAGTTCAAACCCAGTTGTCTCTTGTTCCTCCCCCTCCCTTTCCATTTCTTCACATATATTAGCATAATGCCTAATATGATTTTCGTTATCACCCTTCTTTATTATTTCATCTATTTAACGAAACAATTTTAACAAATAGAAACGGGGAATTTCTGATTATTTTTGCTACTTAAAAACTCGCCAAAAAAGCTAAATCTACGGTAAGACAACACTGTCTATACTAAAAGAAACAAACACACATACATGGTACAAACCATTTTTGCTATGTTCATGGTATGGTTTACAACTTTGCTGAGTTAAGTTGACACAACTGAGTTGAGTTGTGAAAACTAAATCGGGCCGCTCCCAATAATTTTGAAGGAGATTTTGCGGCTCCACGAAAAGCCCCCCAATGAAATAACGCGCAGGAATTTTTAAAAATTTGATCGGATTGGCAACAAACGGCGCTACCGCCATGACTGGTGGTTATATTTAAACAGCCGTATTCATAACAAAAATTTAGCCACAGTTACGCTACGTACAACGAGCTGCTTAAGGCCTCGTTACTCTTACGTAAATGTTGCGGATACGTAAACGTTGCGGTCGACTTGAAATGTTGGTAGTTACTTCAAAAACGTAAACGTGTCATATGGTGTTGAGGTGTATGTGTGTACTCGTACATATGTATGTATGTAAATTATTATTTCCCAGCAAATAAAATTGGACCACCTGACCCATTTTGATAAAATGGACTACTCCATGGACTGGTCCGATGTAATGCAAGCATGGACCATGTCATTGTTAAAAAGTGTTTGTAGTGAGACGACATGTCTTCGTTTTTTAACGACGTGCTTTCGTTTTTAAACGACTTCAAAGCTAATCCTCTTGAGTATACCATGGAGTAGTTTTAAAACTACTCCTTAGTGGTCCAAAGGTGGGTTATATGATCCTCTCCTAGGACATCGTAATATTAAATAGACCAGGTTTTTTCCATACGTTTGGGTTACTTTTGGACTAGTCCTGGTCCTTTGTGGACTACTCTTTACACGCGTGTTTGGACTGGTCCTATTATTTGCAGGGTTGTTTTGATTTT
Organism: Pollenia labialis; assembly: GCA_949318255.1. Taxonomy (NCBI): domain Eukaryota; kingdom Metazoa; phylum Arthropoda; class Insecta; order Diptera; family Polleniidae; genus Pollenia; species Pollenia labialis. The sequence continues at coordinate 22,316,864 of OX439142.1, read as the reverse complement.
GCTCACAGCCTTGTTGCAAGACATGTTGCTAACATTTTAACATTCTTGTTTAAAATCGCCAATACATACCGATACCGGCGCTTTTGTACAAAAAAATGAAATACCTTATACATATCTTTGGCATTTTGACAAAACATCTTAAGTCGTGATAAGATAGCAAAAAGCTTTAAAAAAAACTCGCTGAAAAAATAATTTTTATCAAATAATAAAAAAAACCAAACTTAAAGAAAAATTTCGTTTATAATACAAAATTTTAAAAATGTAAACAAAAATGTTTTTTGAATGAAAATTCGTATGATTAGCAAAATTTTTTTCGACTTTTTGAATTTGACTTAAGATGTTTTGTCAAAGTGCCATAGATATATGTATGTATATTTACATATCCAGCACAAAATTTGCTTTAAAAAATTTGATTTTTTATCTAGTTTTTATTGCGCCTGAGAATCTAGTTTTGGAGTTATGGACCTTAACATATTTTTAGCCCTTATTAATATCTCTTCAAATGAAACTTGATACAACCAATATGTGTCTAAGCAAAAATTTAAAAAAAAAATTTTTTATAATATTTTATTGTAAACTTAATTTTATTTTCTAAAGATGCTAACCTAAGGTTAGCGCAATAATGAGAAAAATAAATAAATATAATATATTTTTTTAAAAAAGACCTCAAGCTTAAATATGTAGTTCAAAATAATTATAAAAAAAGAAAGGTCAAATAACAATAAATAATAATGTATATATATTTAATATAACAAGGTCAAGGCGAATATTCGGAACTATGCGCCGATTTTTTTCTATTTGCATTGTCAAAAATGTATGCAAATAATTATTTTACAATAAAATCAATATTCGAATCAGCTGTTTTATGTTTTGGCTCATGTGTTTACAGCTTTTAATTAAATTTTTATTTAATAATTTTATAAATTATGATTTTTGCGTTAAAATATTGTTAAAACTTGTGTTGTAAATGTAAATGAAAATTATAGAAAAGAAAATAAGAAGTAGAAATACAGTAAACATACAAATGTGCATATGAAATAAATGCCATCGTTGTATAACTTGCATTTGTTGTTTATATTTGTGTAATTTTATTGTTTTGTAAATATATAGCGAATTTAGTTAAAATACAAAAACATTTGTTGTTTCAAACTTATAAAAAAATAAAATGACCATAGAAAAAGTGAGAAAAAGGCTTTTGCAAATTTGCAGCAGCCCGCTGCCGGAAACATGCAAAAATACCATTTTAACATTTATCAATTTTATTTACTTCTATCTACGGAAATAATCTAACTGTTGGATAAAATAAAATAAAAAATTAAACTTTTAACAACAATATTTATTTCCAACAAATAAACAAGAGCTGTAAGCTGCTTCTTTTATTTTTAATAAAAACCCGATAACTTTGGTTTCTGTGACACATAAAGCCAACATTAATTTCAGTTCGAACAACAAACCCATAACATTGAATTTCATTACATCAAATTTAAATTAATGTTTTGATGAGAATCTCATTAATAAAATTTAAAAGTAAACCGTTGGTTAATAAGTTTTGTTGACAACACTGCTTCATAGCAAAAATACCATTCTTAACAGCTGATACGTAAAAACGGAGAGAAATTTTAATTTTATCAGGTTCATCCGCAACGCAACGTTACGTTTACGTAAGAGTACCTATTTGCACAGTAGCTTGGTAAGGAAAACGGTACAGCTGATTAGCAACGTATACGTTTACGTAAGAGTAACGAGGCCTTTACTAGTATGCCGATTTAGCCTAGCAGCTTGTAAGCACAGAGTTTGTTCATAACCAACGTTTGTCCATCTGCTAACTTTTAAAAAATCAACTCTGAATTTTAATGATGCCACATTATATTACTCAAAAATGTGACACGTTTGCATTAATCATCGCTGGTTTTGTGATTTGTTTGTAAATTTTTTTTTGTTTTTTCCTCCACATATAACAATTTTAAAAAGTTTTTAAAATTAAATTATTACAAAAATTTGGTCGGTTTAAAAGGATTTTTTGTAGGTTTTGCAAATAATTTTGGTCGGATAATAATAATGTTCCAAACGGCAGCCCTGATCTAATTAGACATGTCAAATCAACAAAGAAAATATTGACAAACAACGATAAGCCCCAGAAAATTTACAAATCCATAACATATATGTATAGCAGGATGTTACGAACCTTGTGTCGGCCTCTAGACTCCATCATTCCAACTAACTCAAGCGGCATCATCTCTGGGAGTAGTTCTCAACCCTAGCGATGGCCAAGATTCGCCACAAAATAAAAATGAATAAAAAAAAAACAAAGAAAAACTACTCTACAATGAACAAAACGATCACCCATAGGAAGACAGATGCAAATCTTCAATCGCCCATACCCAACCATGGCCGCATATCATCCAACCAAAGTCTAACGCGGACCCCACTACCCGTCCATCACATCCTCTCCATCAACAATCCCAAATATTTTTCAAAATCATTAGAGATAATCAAAAGATCATCCAGGTATATAAATACATTCTCTTTCAACTCTTGCGGAATCACTCTATCCATTAGTCGGCACAAACGCTGGGCCGCGTTGCAAAGTCCAAATGGCATAACCCGAAATTGGTAATGTGGCCTGCCAGCAACTGTAAATGCTGTATATGGTCGGCTTTCTGGCTCTAATTCAATCTGCCAGAATGCATATTTTAAATCGACGCTACTTATAAAGTGAGTCTCGTCGATTCTACTAAGAATACCATCGATGTTTTGCAACGGGTAAGCATCCTTTATCGTTAATTTATTTAACTTCAGGGCATCAAGGCATATTCTGTTTTTCCCTGGCTTTCTAACGACTGTGATTCTGTTGTTCCATGGGCTCTCACTTAGTTCTATCACTCCTAATTCAAGCATGTTGTCTATTTCTTTATAAGTGATTTCCTGCACTGCCGGAGAAATCGGATAATACCTATCCTTAACTGGTTCAGCACCCTCAATCAACTTAATATTATGCTTAACTAAACTAGTTTTACCCAAACCTTTACCCTCAAAGGTACCAAACTTCTCTATTACACACTCCAGTCTTACTTTCTGACTCTCATTCAATTCATGTCTACCTAATTTATTTTCAGCCTTGAAATCTACAAAATCTTCTAAAATCTTACCTATATCTATTTCACCTACATCAACAACCTCCGGAGCTAAATTAAACGCCCGTTGCTCCACTATCCAGCCCGATGCTCCACTATCCAGTAAGCCCTTTATAATTTTTCCTTCAATTTCTACTTCCAGATAAATTCTATTATCCTTACCACTTTCTCCTGCTCTATTCACTGATTCTATAATACAATTTTTTCTATTACGTTTCTCTTTGTACAGCTCCCTAATTTTCCTGATTCGTTCCGATACGGGTTTCCTAAAATTTCCTGAATTAAAAATTCCTGCCTGACCAATAGTTTCGCTCGATAATTAACCTACCCTAAAAGAGCTCTCTGAGGGTCGTATATTACCGAATCTATTATATTTTCTTTTTTAGTATCTTTTTCGCGTTCTTATTTTTACCAATGTAATCCCTATGCGATCCCTTTTACACAATGCTAAACACTACACTTTTTATAATCTTAATCTAAACTTATTAACTAAATATTAAATATAAATAAATATACTTATAATAAACTAATTTTCCCTATCACTGAGAACACGTTATAAAATTTCTCACTGGGTATGTTTTCCAGTGCTATGTTTAAAGATTGGACTTTATAAAGGAACTTTTGCCCAAAGCCTTTGTTCCACAGAAAAAGCTGTTTTTGAAATGTCAATAAGCTTTCCTGCACACTAACTGGTATTGCCAACCCAAAAATACTTTCCACTTCACCGGATGCCACTAGTTTTTAGTCACTAAACTATTCAAATAAAACAAATATTCATTCTTTACCTTGTCTTTAATTTTATGTTGTTCACGCAGAAATAGCTTACAAATACTTGTGACGTGGTTCTGTTTACTGCATCCACTCTCTAGGAAAATATCCCTGGTATAGTAGCTTCCTTCTTTATTTAGGTTACCCACTTCTGTCGTCGGCAATATTTTATTCTGCAGGAACTCCTGGTTAATAATAATATCAACTTAATAACTTTTTATTTCCACACACTCTCTATAATGGATATATTACCCTCTTTTTATTTATTATTATTTATATTTTCAAAAAATACACTTATGGAGTAATATTATTATTGCATAATATTTCTCAAAAAAAAACGCAAATTTGAACACCTTTTCCACTTTTAAATACTGAGCACTTTTAACTTTCCTGTTCACTTGCCAATCTATAAGTGATCTAAAGAAATCCTCATAAATTTCTCTCAGGCTTCAGCTACCATTATTTTGATCTTAAAGCAACAAAACAAAAACATAAAAACAAGTACCGAAACGTAACATAAATTTCACACAGTTCTGACAAAAAAAATTTGGGGTCAACAACCGTTTCCCTTTGGCCTTGAAAACTCATAAGCAGTTTCACAGAGAAAGTCTATCTTAATTTTCTCTTCCTTTGCACACCAACAAACAATTGATTCGTTTCAATTGCACCTCTATGCATACTATCCTAATGCAACTCTAAATTGAAAGCTCACTTTCCAGAAAGGACTTCCAGTCTGCACATCATTCTAACAGCTGACATTTACTAAGCACATTCTATCAACAAGTCAACAATTAAAAATAATTTTGCCACAAACGGTTTAAACAAACACCCAAAACAAACAAAAAAACTAAAATCACCACAAATAAACTACAAAAACCAAAATCCTCTTGACACAGCAAAAACAACAAAACCTCCACACATTCAGGCAAAACAAAAACCACCAAGAAACAAAAGTCAATTTCACCCCAAAAAAAACACAACCATCAATCCCAGTAAAACAAGGCATAAACAAAACAATCAAGACACAGCACCAGGAAACCATATAGAACCAAACTAAACAAATTTACAGGTAAGAAACTACAGAAAATTCCAACAAGTTCATCCAGTTTCTCCCTCTTAGGAACTATCCAGCCACGCACAACCAAAGGCACACCCGGATCCAACAACATTGTCTGTTAAACAACAACTATATTTTGTGCTGCCTCAAACCACCCCGCAACAAGGATTGTCCGAGAGAATTAAGAAGACAAATATTTATGACAATGATAAGTATGAACTTGCTATGAAGACTAAGAACTCAGTTGGAAAGTTGTTTAGTAAAACTAAAGACGAATTGAAGAAGGATGACAGATCAAACCTCATATATGTATAAGATAAACTGCAATGGTTTACAGTTGTGCAATAAAACATATGTAGGTAAAACTAAAACCAAATTAAAGACTAGAATCTCATCTCACAAATCTGACCTGAAAAATACGGAAAAACCATTAGAGCAAAAAACTGCACTTGAGGCCCACTGTGCAAAAGGTGGTCACAAGCCAGACTTCGAGAAGGTTAGAGTACTACAGGAAGAGAGCAATTATAAAAATAGATTTACCTTGGAAATGTTACATATAATAAATATTCCAACAAACACACGACTTAATTATAAGACAGATTCAGACAATTGCGCTCAATTTAAGGTAACCAGATTTTAAATTCGGAAAAACAGTACATTGAACACAAAAATCAGTGCAATCAAGAAAAAAACAGTAAATTTTTTTTGGCGAAAACACAACTACATATTTATTTAAATTATTATACATACATATATTTAAAACTTTTGATTAAATATGCAACAATTATATAACGAAAAACACTTAATATGTATGTGTAACGTCAAAGAAATGATTTCCGTTTTATGGCGTTTTATACGTATACGAAATTACTCCATTTGCGTTAAAAAAAACACTAAAAAGAAGCATTTGGCCTAAATGTTTTTTTTAATTTGAAGACAGGAAAACCATAACATTCCTGTAAAGGCGCAGTTAGGCTTTACTTTCTGTTTCTGTCGCTGTCACTTACAATTACTTAACAAGTTTTTAATATTACAGATTGGACCGTAACGGAACAGAAAACTAATCAATGTCACAGGTTTTTTAATAACAAAAACAAATCAGCTGATTTGTAACAGAACAGAAAGTAAAGACTAATTCTGCCTTAAGCCATATAAAATCCAAAAAACATAGTTTGGTGTAATTTTATTTAACAAAATCTGAAAATATTAAAATAGTAAAAAACAAGTTGCAATAAAATTTATACGCTAAAGATTTTTAATAAAATTTTTGTAAAAATTAACGTAGCTTTTCCTTATTTCAAAAGAAGTTTAGGTAGAGAAAAGTTGTCCTGACAGGAATTTGGTATTTTTATAAGTTTTGAACCCGGAGAATTTTTCAAATTTGTACGTTTTCAATTTCACGTAATTTCGATTTCCAGAACTTGCCCGAATATTAAAAAAATTTCTAGGAATTAAAGATAATTGTGTTGAAAAAGTATTTATTTAGTATTTAAAAAATATAATATTTTTAACAAAATTTCGATTTTGTTTTTGTCTTTCTCAGGTGTTTAAAGGAAAATACTATTGGAAGAGGTAGCCATAAAATCATATGTCTTAAAAATAATAACATGAGAATATACAACTGCTGCGAGTCATCCATTATAATTAAGATTTCTACTGCGTATTTATGACGAAACAATGACCACAGCATACAAAGTCTTATTATTTTAGAACTTTTTTGTTTGGAACACAGCATTTTTTTTTAGCTATGTACTGTTAAATATTTGGATATTTTTCTTAATATCTTGGTTTTTTGTAGACTGAATAAAAAAAATAGTACAAAAACAGTACAAAGTGTAAAAAACAGTACATATGCGTAAGCGTTAATAATAAAATGTGTAAAATCCCCGAATTTTTTTCTTAAATCCCCAAAGAAATCCCTACTCACCAAATGACTTTCTTTGTCCATTTTGCTCGCATGAAATCCCCAACTTTGAGAATAAATCCCGAAATCTGGCAGTCAAAATAATTCACGGGCTCATTTACTAAAATACTGCGTTAAAAAAATTGGTATGTATATATTATCCGTTACAGAGCGATGCGTGCTTTTAAAGAAAAACTACACAAAAAAATTTTTGGAGGAGCTTTTTTCAAAATATATTCATACCAGATTGAACACGTAACACTTTTGGCTCATAAAAGAGAGCTTAGTTCTATGTTTTTATACTCTTCACCTCAGGTGGAAAAGGGTATATATAAGTTTGTCATTCCGTTTGTAATTTCTACAATATTGATCTTAGACCCTATAAAGTATATATATTCTGGGTCCTTATGGGGAGAGAAGTTGATTTAACGATATCCGTCCGTCTGTCCGTCTTACGTTTGATATGTGTTTTCCGGAGACTCCAGACATGATAGCGGCTAGGTTGTTTTACATTTGTGTCACATATAGTCTACCATCGGTTGCTATTGAAATTCAGCAAGATCGATCCACAAATGGCTGAGTTATGAGCAAAAAACCACGACTACCTCTAATATTTTCCAAAAATCCCTTGTGGTTGTTGTAATTTTATTACTTTTTGCTGTATATGTGGGGAACGGCAAAAGCCAAAGCTTCCAAATTAGGTACACACATTTAGGTAGCCCATACACACGATCCTACAAAATGTGGGCGGGACCAAAATTATTTTTTTTTTTTTAAATACCCACTTTCGGGAACCATAGATCTCCCCGAGTCCAAGCTTTATAACACAAGTAAATGGTAAATTCCTTCTTAAACACGTCGGTATATAAATCTGTCAAATCGGTTAAAAAATGGCTGAGTTATGAGCAAAAACTACGACTACCTCTAATATTTTCCAAAAATCCCTTGTGGTTGTTGTAATTTTATACTTTTTGCTGTATATCTGGGGAACGGCAAAAGCCAAAGTTTCCAAATTAGGTACACACATTTAGGTAGCCAATACACACCATCCTACAAAACGTGGGCGGGATTGGAGAAGTGGGCGTGGTACCTCCCGTACAAAAAAAATTAAAAATTGTATAAAAACCTAAATTTTAGGGCTGCCATATGTCCTATGGATATGACTTATATACCAAAATATCGAAAATTTTTAGTAGAACATATTTAATAAAAAAATTCAGAAAAATCCGTTCAGATAAAAAAAAGTTATGACCAAAATTAATTTTTTTTTTTAAATACCCACTTTCGGGAACCATAGATCTCCCCGAGTCCAAGCTTTATAACACAAGTAAATGGTAAATTCCTTCTTTAACACGTCGGTATATAAATCTGTCAAATCGTTTAAAAAATGGCTGAGTTATGAGCAAAAAACTACGACTACCTCTAATATTTTCCAAAAATCCCTTGTGGTTGTTGTAATTTTATTACTTTTTGCTGTATATCTGGGGAACGGAAAAAGCCAAAGTTTCCAAAATAGGTACACACATTTAGGTAGCCAATACACACCATCCTACAAAATGTGGGCGGGATTGGAGAAGTGGGCGTGGTACCTCCCGTACAAAAAAAATTAAAAATTGTATAAAAACCTAAATTTTAGGGCTGCCATATGTCCTATGGATATGACTTATATACCAAAATATCGAAAATTTTTAGTAGAACATATTTTAAAAAAAATTCAGAAAAATCGGTTCAGATACAAAAAAGTTATGACCAAAATTAATTTTTTTTTTTTTTAAATACCCACTTTCGGGAACCATAGATCTCCCCGAGTCCAAGCTTTATAACACAAGTAAATGGTAAATTCCTTCTTAAACACGTCGGTATATAAATCTGTCAAATCGGTTAAGAAATGGATGAGTTATGAGCAAAAAACCACGACTACCTCTAATATTTCCAAAAAATCCCTTGTGGTTGTTGTTTTTTTTTTGTTTGTGCTTTTATTCGAACGTGTTGAATGTTAGGCATATCAAACACACACATGTTTGCACATGACTGCTCGCTTAAATTGAAAAATACGTACATACCTACATATTAATCAAACAAAGTGACGGAATATATTCTACTTTAATTCTTTATTTGCATAAGCGTTAATGGCTGAGTTGTCTGGGCGGTTGGTCAAAGCAGCGTTGTTAGTAGTTGCCGGGGTTCAAATCTCGGCATCCACCTTTTAAAAAAAAATTGTTTAACTTTTTTTATATTCTATAAACGATTTAAAATAATTCAGCAATTTTTGATTTTTTTGACAATGTAAATATTAATCGTTCGCTTAACTTACATATAAAACAAAAATCATATTCTATACCTATTTGTTTTTTATTTTTTATTTAATTTGTTTATGTCCTAAAAACGATTTTAAAATTACCTATAAAGCTTTTCGATATTTTCATTTTATTGGCAATGACACAGTGTTTTATTTTATTTCGGCAAGCATATACATTAGGGCGGTTCGATTTGTATGTATGAAAAAAAAAATTAAAAATCGTACCTATAGCAAAAACGTAATCTACATAAAATTCTACGAAAATTCTCCGAAGAAACCATGGGTCTAAAACAAAATCCTAGTCCGCGCCTCTCGACTTGAAAATTTTTTTACTTGGTTGAAAATTTTTTTAATGTAAAAAAAATTTTGATTGTAAAAAAATATAAAGTGCAAAAGAATACCTTACTAAACCATTTCATTAAAAAAATTAGATTTCTTTTTGGAAAAAGCTATTTTTTCAAAAAAAATTTTTTTTCCAAGGCGGGCAGCCAAATTTTCAAGTGGAGAGGCGCGGATTAGGATTTTGTTTTAGACCCATGGATTCTTCGGAGAATTTTATGTAGATTACGTTTTTGCTATACGATTTTTAAAAAAAAATCGACCCGCCCTAATATACATACCTACATATGTACATACATAAAAAGTTGTATGTAATTTAAATAAATCCATACTAACTAGTAGGTTAACCTAGCTATTGCAAAGACATACATATGTATGCACATGAGTATGTATGAATGAGCAAAAGTTATTTATGTATAAAGGCATTGCTTTCGTAATTGTTGTTGTTGCATTTTATTTTTGTCTCTTATTGCAATGCCTTTAGGCATTGCTGTAGTAATTGTTGTTATTGTGTTTCGTCTAATGAGCTGTTGCTACGTTGATCTCTTCTTGCATTTCTCTTGGTTGCGGTTATTTTGTTGTTTTTTTTTTGTATAATCTTCACCACAAGTGGTGGATTTTAATGTGTTTTTTACGCATACACATGTATGTATGTATGTTCATAAAATTCTCTCAATATATTTTAATTACACGCTTCTTCAATAAAACCGCTCGTAGCTGAGTTGTCTAAGTTCTCGCTTGAGCCTCGTAAGATTGCGAGTTCAAGTCTCCAAAATAAATTTGTTTTTTTTTTTATTAATTTTTTTTATACACGATTTTAAGATTAAATATAATAAAAACTTATATAACGAATTTCAAACATCAACTTTGGCAAAAGAGGAAACGGACTTAGTTATATACATACATTTTTTGATTTTGTCATAGGTATTCTTTTTAAAAACTTCTTGTTCTTATCTCACCATGGTGAAGGGTATTTAAGATTCGGCATAGCCGAATATAGCACTCTTACTTGTTTTTTTTTGGCAATTACGCTAAAACCAATCAAAATTAATGGTACACTGAATCAATTATCATCGATAATATTAACTAAAAAATTTAGTAAACCCTCAACTAAAAAATTGTTAAATCAACTCAATTTTTCCTCAAATATAATCAAAATTTATTCAACTCCACAAATTTTCTTCAAATCAACACAATAGTTTTCGTTAAATAATTTTGTGATTGAATTCTGTGTAGGTATATGAATAAAATGTTGTTAAAAGAATAGGTAAAATTCTGTTAAATACGCAAAAATACATAAAATAGTAGTAAACCAGTAGTAACATAATCAGCCCAGTTATGAATAAAAATTCCCCGGGAGTTTTTTCCCTTTTCCCATTTTTACAATTGAATTTACATAGGTAAAATGGGAGAAGGGAGAAAACTCCCGGGGAATTTTTATTCATAATTGTCATGACACCAACGAATTGTTTTGTCGGTTTCAAATCCAATACCGATAAGATTGGTTTCTATGACACCCCTGAATATGTATGAAAAGATTTCTGCATTAATCCAAGCAAATAATATGTGAATCCCCCAACTATTAACACAAAACGAGAACTATGCTACCATGTGCTAAAGTTTTAAAGTTCTATAATCAAGTTTTAAACGTTGCCCAAGGTAAATGGTGGTTCTTGGATAGACATATATGTACATACATATGTATATGTATGAATATATGCACAATACAAACTGAAAAGTCTTTTAAATATTGTGTAATTTATTGTTATTTGTGATCAAAAAATTAAAGCCGGTAATGTACTTCTTATTCTTAATTAATCGCTGCAAATTTGTATTTATTGTTTTTTTTGCTTAAACAGGTGTACTTAATGGACCAGACATTCAAAAGTTGCTAAAAAGTGAAGATTTTAATATTGTTTTGCACGGAAACGACTGAATTGCTTGAAACGCAGTTAAGTCAGTTATAGAAAGAGTCTTAGGAAAAAATTGAGACGACGAATGGAAAGTTTTAGTTAGAAATATGTTTAACGACCATTTTCACAAAATTCGGTTATAATTAACTATCGGTTATAGCTGTCAAAACATATTGGTAACCGGAACTTTAATTGCAAGTTAGTTTTAACCGAACTTGGTGAAAATGGCTGTAAGTCATTCCAAGCAATCGGTTTGACCATAAGATTAAAACTTATAACTTAAATAATCATTTGGCAGAGTTCGAAAAACAATTGCCAACAGAATCTGATGAGCTTCCACCAAGTAACCATCCCGATGGAAAAGCGGGTCAAAGAGAAAAAAATAGATTCGATGCTTGGGGAAGTGTCGGTCGAAAATATGTTTTCAGAAAATGAGACTAGCTTCAAATACGACGACTAACGTTTAATATATGTAAGTATATTTAAAAAGATTTGAAGTGTCCTTATTTTTCATTCTTTTCGTTCAAAATCATAAATTTTTCTAAGTTTTTTTTCGACAGTTTTGCTGTTTTGAGTAAGATGTTGTTGTTTTTTTTATTTTATCTTAAGATCTGATTATGAGCTAAAAATTTGCCGAGAGAGACAAGCAATACCTCGAATAGTTCACGAGATATAGATTTAAGAATCAGTACAAGTTTTTTGAAAATTGTACTCAAATCCACCCCCAGTCGAAAACTTTAAACATGAATTAAAAAACAAATTAAGCTAATAATTCAAAACCCAGCTATGGGTTTTCTTCAGGTTTTGGGGTCTCAATTGGTTCAAGATTATGAAGTTGAAAAATGTGCTACTGTGTAGTTGCTTTTTCCTTAATTTGTGCTTATTCATACATGTAAAAAATGTTAAGGTTTAAAACAACGTTTATATTTAATGACAACCTGCTATGTCTTACAATTTTCGAGTAAAAATTAAATGTAGACGGTGAAATTGAAGCAATACCTTGCGTATACAGATAGATATTTAAAAAATATCGCAATAAAATTTTTTTATACGTTTCGAAAGCTGTTTTGCGCATCTAAAAAAAATTCAACATGTATTAAAATATGCCTCAAAAATGCAAAATATGCGGTTAATAGGCTCTGTTAACCAAATTATGCAAAAAATGCTCCAAACGGTAAAATATGCAAAAATATGCACTACAAAATCGATGCCGGAATTCATAAAAAACTCTAATATTGATAAATATATTGTTTAAGCCTTCATTGGTCGCACAAGGAAAAATATGCAATTACATATTTTTGGAAATTTTACTTACAATGTATGTTTGTTCGGGTGGAATCTTTCAACTTGTGCAGAAAAACAAGCAAATTAAATCTCGCGACACGCTTTTATATCATATGAATTGCGTAACGACGTTATAAGTTGGTAGTAAAAGTTTTAAAGCAAAAGTTAATTTTTTCTTTTTAGCGCATTGAAATTGTTATTTTTTACTTTTTATTTATTTTATTTGTTATCTTTAATCAATTATTAATTACATATCACAATTTTTAATAAATTTTTTCTATTTGAATCCATTCATATACAACTAATCTTTCGTAGCCGATTTTAAATAATAAAGTCTCGGATCTTATATTTCCAACAACAACAAAAGCCGATGATTGAACATTTAGGGATTTAGCAATTAGTCTGCTCATTGAGATTGCTAAATATTCACCAAGTCCCCTTCGTTGGGCAGATGGCAATACTTGAAGTATCCTTATTGAAGTAAAATGCAATTGAGATTATTATCTGGGTTAAAAAGAACGTTAAAAATTGTGGCTATAACTTACCCTAAACCAGAAAATTCATTTTGAAAAATCCAACCAACTAGACTGTTTGTCGATTCTTCCATAATTCCGATACATCTTTTTAAATGAATGAATCCTTTGATATAGTCCAGTGAAGCTTCTTTATTATTTGCCCAAAGAGAGTAAATTAAATCGGCATGTTGCTCCTGTAGATGAATTTCCTTATAACCCTCAGGAAGGCTTGTGCAAAAAGAAAATGTTTAATTTTAAGTGAGTGCCTCAATGAAAATAAATTTTTTATCTACTTTTGCGCAAAGCTAATCACTGTTATTGGGAGATATTTTTTCAGAATTCAGTTTTAACGATAACTTTTATTTTTTTTGGTTTGGGTTTTTATGACGGAATTTAAAAATAAATCGGCCTGATTTTTTTATATTTACTTACCTCTTTTGTCAAAAGGTATTTTTTTAATTTACCTGGGCACTTCAAGATTTAAAGCTTTATCTTGTCTAAGAATAAAGCCTTGACATTGTCGAGGTTTTTGTTTTGTAGCTCCTTTAAAAATGGCAATTTTCTTTACAACTTCACTGTATTCGTTAGCAACACTGATAAGTAGAGGTCCATTTTTCCACAGTATTAAATTAGTTTTACTTAAACAGTCTAATAATTCATTACAGTTTGGCTCCCAGGTATGGAAAGCAACACTTTGAATCTGGAATAAGAAACACATTTTCTATTTAAAAAACTAATTTTTGTTAACTTAAGATTTTTTTAAATCAATGTGTCCGTTAAATAACTTAAAATTATTGCTAACTTTTAATAATTAATTTTAATTTAGCTGAATTTTAATATGTAGAAATTTTTTACGGAGTTTATGTGCCAAAAATATGGACCCATTTCAAGTTTTGAACTTTCTTTTTTTGTTATTTTAATTTTTTGGAGTTATAAAAGTGTTTGGGCACTTGTTTTTAAAGTGATCAATAGCAAAAAAGTATTCATGAACTTGCAAAGAAATTTAACCAGACCCTGTGTTTTGTGGAATATTACAATTATGCAACTAAAATCAGGAGTACGCATGCCTTCTACAAGGCTTCAGTGCCAGTGTTCGAAAATAGCCATTAAATATCGCTCCTTAGTGTTCAGTTCGGTAGATTTTTGAAAAACACAAAAGCTTATAGTGTTTGTGTAGAAAATCCTAAAAAAAATTACGTTATCATCTTTCGAACACAAATATAATACTGTTTTTATCAAACTCAACAAAAGATGAGAACATTTAATTCCGTTCGGTTTTTTTTAATCCACAACCAGGTGTGCCAGGTGATTTTGGTAAGAAATCGGCATATTTTCAAAAAAAAAATCGGCATTATCGGCACTTTAATTTAAAGAAATCGGCAAAAAATCGGCAAACCAAAAATACCTATTTTAAATACAGTAAAACACTTTTTTTGTGGAAAAAAATATCAAAACAGAACAATTTTGCATTACCTTATGCTAATAGCAAAAAATTCAACAAAAAATAAACGTTTTACAAATAAATTGTAAGTAATTAGAAACAAAAATGTATACGTATATTCTGTACTTTAGGCTAAATTATTTTAAAGTTTTGTACTTTTTGTTATTTTAGGTTCATATGAGCTTGACATTTTTATTAAATCCTTAATTTTAATATCAGCATGAAAATAGTTTAAAATTTTAAATAATTTTTGGAATGATGAATTCTATGCAAAGATTAATTTGCATGGTACATTAAAATTTCGTTTTATTAAGGTTGACTTGGCTTAACATTTTCCCACATTGGCGGAAGAATGTGAAATTTTTTGAAATGAACCAGGAGAATTCTCACTTTTAAATCTAAATTTTGTTGCCAAAAAGTTTGTTAATTTACTTGACTTTCTTACAAAATATTAGTTATCGGATGAACTTGCATCATCCTCAAATGCGCGTATAAAAATCATTTTTTGATTTAAGTTTCTTCATTAAAAGTGTATTTTGAATTTAACTTGCCTCAACTTTTTTGAAAGTAAAAATCTATTTCCAAATTCAAATATAAAGTACTTTATATTTTTTAATTTAACTTTTTTTTTCTTCATTTAGCTTTTGTCAAAAAAATTGCTGATATTTTTTTTTGTTTTTGATCAAGATCTTTTATTCTTTACAATTGCAACACTGCATATAATATAGGACAAATCTAACCTTTTTTTCTTAGCAAAAGCGCTAAATTAATAACAGTTCTCTCTTTTTAATGAAACAAGTATTTCAATGTTACCCAAAATTAATAAATTGTACTAAATCCAACAAAAAGTTACTTTGGTTAAGATGTTTATCCAAAAATCCGCAAAATGGCACTTTGATAATTTAGAGGCAAAAAATCGGCAAAATGCCGATAAATCGGCAAATATGGTCCCTTTTGGCTGGTAAAAAAACCAAAATTTTTTTTCAAAAACAAAATACACATACGAAAAAAAATAAAAAGCCAGCAAAATAATTTTACACGAACAAAACGTATGCACAATACACAAACAAACTTTTCGTGGTGCGGTCGTTGCTAAAAATTTTTGTTTGCTCCTTCCTTTATCAATGTAAAAAAAAGAAACATTATAGAACATTAAAATATAGTGTTTGTCTACAGTATCACTACAATTGTTCTGTTTTTAAGCGAAGAACAGAACACTACATAATGTTCGGATCTCTCTCATGAAATTAGTTACGAACGGTATTAAGGGTTGTGTTCGTCTACACAATTACTAAAAGAAATAAATATCGTTCTTGGGCGTGTGAGACGAGTGCTAAATAATGTACTGGGGCCAAATTCGATATCGACCGAAATTCCCATTCTAATTGTATTGTAATTTCGATTGATATCGAATGCTGTAATTTAGCCCCTGTTTATTTTCGAACACTGCTCTGTTCTCCTTCTTTCTCATGCTCATATCTTTTTTACACATGTTGTCATTACACTCTCGCTTCTTTAGCAGGTACATACGAATGGTAACGTGATAGACCAATAATAATTTTGATTTTGCTTGTGCAAAACAACAATACAAAAAATGTTACTCCTTCTCAACTCCCTTTTCATAGAAGCGGGTGTGAAATGTACATAATCTTATCTTTTATACCAAAGAGCCGAGCTCTTCTATGAGGCATTCTTAAGCAGTTAGATAAGAATAGTATGTAATTAAATAAAAAAAAAAAAAAAAAAAAAAAATTAGGCAGGCGCACTGATGTTAACCGTACGGTAATTTTGGGCCGCAAAAGGTGGCAAGGTAATTTAATTTAAAATACGGTAATTTTAAGAAATTTGGATTTTGGAATACATATGGGCATTTCTCTAATGTCGAATGCGACACTCGTACGCCTTAAAATTGAAAAAAACATACACCAAAACATTATTTTTTTTTAACAAAAGGCGATACTTAGAGCTCTTGATTAGCACTATAATTTGTCCTAAGGTTGACTTTGAGCAATTGTTTGTTTTCAAGATAATTAAAAAAAACCAAGGCATTTGCATGCGACAAAAACAGAAGTCGCCTTTAAGGCAAACAGTTTAAACACTGATTTCAGCGAAACCTGATGAAATATTTAAATTCGACTAATTTTAAAATTATATGCATTGATGTATCTTAATAATGCTTTTAATTTGATTCCAAAATATTGTGTAGTTTATTTTTAATTTAATTATAATCACAGTCGCACGAGTTATGTAATAAATAATATATAACACAATTTATTGTCTTTATTTATAAATGAAAAATATTCTTTATTGTTTTCAATTCAAGTGATAATAACAGACTAAAAAACTAATCTTAAAAACTATTTAAAGAGTACTTAAAATTAGAGTAAAAATTATGAAATAGAAGGAACTTCAAGTAATAACATATTTTAGAAAATAATGTAAAAAGAAACGAAAAAGGGTATTAAGGCGGCACTAATTTTCAAGATAGTTAATTACTATCGTAACTCACACTACATGCGACATTTTGTTCCATCACACTTTAATGTTTATGTTTTTACTTTTTATATAATAAGACATGCGTAGGATGATTCTACATTATTTTTAATACGTTCAATATACATATATATTTTCCGAACAAAAATTATAAACTTAAAAAAATATCTTCAATAAAGAAAAATACAAATATGGAACAAAAACTAACTTAACTGAAAATAGTATTGCTATTTTTAAATAAAGTTTTTTTTAATGGAATAAGTAGTCCTTGCTGCTTGTAGTTATTGGTCATCGCAAATAAAGATATTTTAGAAAAAAATTTTTTTTGAATGTACGATGCACGTTACAAATTTAAAATAAGTACCAAGAGAAAAGCACTGATTATTTGCCAGCAAAATTTTTTTTATTAAATTTGCAACAAAAATATCTGTTTGTTACTAATATTTGATGCGCATTGTATAAATATCCTCGACTCACTGGTAACAAATGTTCTTTTTCAATGTCGCACGCTACATCGAAATATAGGGTAAAGCAAAGAAAAAAATTGCCGTAACTGGCTATCGCATCGTTCCGTTTACATTTGTCTTATATTATTTGAATATAAACCCAGATTTAAAAAACAATTGTCAATGCATAATGTTTCTCATTAGGATCATTTAGCAAAACAAAACGTGCAACAGAAATGTTCAAAACAGAACTTTTGCACTTGTTTGACTTTGCATTTGAATATTTCAAAGTGTGTTATGATTAAATGTAAAATTTGTTTACATTATTGAAAGTTGATAGATTCCATAAAAAAATATGTTAAAACAACATATGCCCATATAGTAGGTACATACTGTCATCTTAAAGACCAAATAACCTATCTGCAAAAATTTCAAAATTGAGTTTGCGAAATATGAAAAATAAAATTACTCTTGTATATTATTAATTTCATTTTAAGCTTTTTGTTTGTTTAAAAATCACCAATTTTTAAGTACAAAAAGAATTTCTACTGCGCAACTACGTCATCATAGACTAAATATGAGTGTTTGTTATGCAAAATGTGAGACACACACAAATGCACATACACAAAGTCTATTGTTTCGTCACACACAAAAATAACGGACCTGCGCAATGCGCAATCTTGTTTCTTTGATTCATGTTAAAGCACAGCAAAATGGTAAAAAATGGAATGAGACAACAATAAAACTAAATGAAAGAAATGCATACGTAACAGTAAATGCTAAAGAATGCAATGCTGAAATAAATAAAACAAAAGAAAACAATAATAACTACCTAACGGCTAAGTAAATTTTTCGCAGACGTTCCCTCTCACCCTCGGTGTTTACAAAAACGGTGGATAGTGATACATTAAAAAATATTAAACTGTCTCTGGGTACAAGGTACAAGTGTTGCATTGCCTGTAAGTATTGCCGCACCTGCAAGTGTTGCCGCACCTGCAAGTGTTGCCGCGACGGCAAAAACAATCTTAGTAAGAAATGATACAATGAACTTAAACACACACTCATTGGAAACCCCACTAGTAAAAAGTTGTCAAAAGCCACAAGTACAAGTTTGTATGGACAGGTATATAACAGTGCTTAAGCGGGGTCGCAGCCCTACCTCTTCAGCTGTTGCTTCGGCCTCAAAAGTACCATCTTTTGATAGAACAAATTCACAAAATCAGTTTGCAATTCTGGAGGATGAATCCTCAGAAGCACCAAACGTGATAAAATCGTCCAAGCCTCCCCCTATATGTCTTAGGGAGCCAATTTCAAATGAGCTTATAAAAAGTTTGATAGGTGGATTTTTTCCCGAAAAATGTGCGGGATCCCGGGAGTGAAAAACACTAGCGGTACCTTAAAAAAACGTTTCTGTTTGTAATCTTTGTACACAATAAAAATGCTGTTCTTTTTTTTTAATTTCCTAAACCAATCCCGCGAAGCTCTACGCTTGTCTGCAGGAAAGAAACCAGAGTCTCTGGCGGGATTCGAACCCGCAACCCCGGCGCTGATAGACAAGCTCACTACCAACTAGCCTACCGGGGCACTAATCGAACTCAACATAGAGATGAGCACATTTAATTGTGTTTGGTTTTTCATAAAAACACAAACTTCGTGGTGTTCTGTTCGGCACATTAATTTTTGTTTATAGCCCGTAACCTCTCAAACACTCACTTCACAACTAGCATTATTTCTGGTAAATGGTAATTTCCCCTCGTTATCTCCTGCGTATTGTGCAACGCGTGTTACCACGTTTCGATCGTGGTTAAGGCCATACGAAGTCTTCGCAAACAATTGCACACGGCTTTAGCACACTTACGTATTTAGCTTCCTGTCTGAATATCCCAGGTCAGTAATAGCGTTTACAAAGACGCGCGTTGTTTTTTATTCCCACATGGCTCCTTAAGATGTTTTTGCACGCAATGTCTCCAGAGTGTGCAACATTTGATCTCGCCCGAATAGGAACGAATAGCACGATCGTTAAATAAACTTCGCTTCTTACAAAATCAAAATTGTAAAAATTTCAAAGGGATCATTCGGTCAGACCAGCACATTTTTGGAAAACATTTTTTAAAAATCGATTAATTTTTTTAATAAAATATTTGTTCCGGAAATCGGGCACTCTTTTTTAAACAAGAATTCGCTGTAAAAAACTTACCAAATCTTGGTGTATACAAACATAAGTTCCATATTTTCGAAAATCTCCATTACTGTGAGTGTAAAATATTTTTTGAAACGAAATCCATTTATTATCTTCTGTATTGACATTCAACTCTTTCAATTGTTTATTCCATTGATATTGCGTTAATAGGAGCAAATATTGAAAACCATTTGCTTCGTATTTTTCTTTATACACCTCTAATAATTCACAAAATTCTTCATCATTGAGTGGTCGTAATATATCAACTAGTCCAGATTCAACGCCAATTTTGTCAATCTGATTAAAGTTGGCCATTTTCAATAATAATTTTTAAGGGTGAATCTTATCAATGTGTTTTTGTTTTTGAATAAAAAAAATGAACACATTAACTAACGCGACAATCGTCTATTGTCTCACGCAAATCGAGCAACGAGTACTTAGCAGAGGGGTCATGAGACGGAAGATATTGCGTTTTTTTTATGTCTCCATCTTCGAAAGCTGCCCTTTTTGCTTTTCTTTTCGCACCATCGTTTATGCCGAAATACAATTGAAACAAATTTAGTTGAGGTTTATTTGCAAAACTGTTGTAAAAATTAACTGTTAAGTTTACCACAACACGAGTAAATAATAGTTATTTAAGTAAGTAAATAACATTATAAAACAAAACAATATTACTAAATAATTTTGCACAAAACAAAACGTTTGCTTTTGTTAAACTTGGTTTGTGTTTTGTTATTTCTGTTTTGATCACGCAATTTGTGTTGATTATAGCGGTCTGTTTTTAAACATTGCCACTTCACAGCCAAAAACGCTTTCTGTCTTTTATTCTTTGAAAGCTGCCTTCGCAACTGATTTGGGCCTTTTTCACACGTCACCTTTTTCAGCTCTGTCTAGTACTCTGTGAAATCTAGAATGTTATTTACAAATTTTTCATACACCGATAAGAAATATTGAATTGATATCTATCTGACTTACACCAGTTTCAAGTAGAATTGAAAAATAAACTAATTCCATTTACATTTAAGAAAATAACAAGTAAAATTAAGATCTTTTTCAATTTATTTCCGAAAAATTAAACTTTTATACATTATTTTTTACTTTAAATACAAAAGCAATATTTTTAAATAATACAATGGTTTCCCGATTTAACGAACAATTGATTGTCAGCCCTGTTCGTTAAATTGAAAAATTCGTTAAATCCAGTAGTTACTAAAAAAAATATTAATTCATGTAACAACAAATTAACAGAACAATTCATATCAAATCATAATTAATGATAAAAGTTATTATTTAAAAAAAATAAGAAAAAAGTACATAATTATTTAAAGAAACTTGTTGTTGACGTTTGTTTTTGCGATTTTTTAAACTTTTTTCAATTGCTTTCTCTTAAAGCTGACGTTAAATTAATATCTTGGATATATCGATATTATTTTCCTGTCCCTACTGGATACATATGTACATCAAAGCTTTTGATTACATCGCTGTGTTTTATGTTTACCCCTTTATCAGCAGGTATATCGTTTTCTAATCGTGCATTAATTTCTTTATCTTCATCCTCATCCCATAAAACTTCACACATATCGTCATGGTTAATGTCTTCTGCCGTTTATTGATTTGTCAAAAATTGTTTACATACATATGTGACAATGCTTTGTATTTAAACGAGCGAGGATTCTGTGCTTTTCCGAAGAGTAATGGACTGATTATTTTGGAGCCGCTTGCGTTAGCACATAGCAGCAACGGGTTTCTTTCTTTTGACATTTACCGACCAGGGGCGCTCTTTTTCTATGCATGTACATACATAAGTCCTGTCAGGAAGCATTTTCCAAAATAACCCGGTCTCATTTGTTTACTCATCTAAAATTTTCAACGTATTCAATTAAAATTTTAACTTAAATCGTTATCTTTTCACAAGTTTAAAAGTTTACAACACAAGTCCACAACAGGTAGTGACCAAATTAGCAAATAAAATATCAAAAAGCAAAAAGATATGCAAAACAAAAAGTCTTCGTAGGCTACGAAAGAAATTCAAACTGTAATTTAACGAATTGTTTATCAGAAACTAAAAAAAAAATACAAGGCAATCGTACATAATTCATTAGGTGCGTTTGAGTACTTTTGCAGTAAAATGCAGTAAATGAGTAAACTGAAAAATTTGCTCTCACAAAAAGCTGTTGTGCAAAAAAGTACGCGAACGCAAAATTTGTAAAAATTCGTAAAATAAAGGCAACAGCTGATTGGCAAATAATTGAAGTGTTGAAAAATGTTTACACTTTTGACTACTTAACTCGTTTTCTTATCGGTACTCGATTAAAAACTTTTTATAACACGAAAATTTTTGAAAAATACAAACAAACTATTTTAGTATTTAATCTTTCATATTTGTTTGTTTTTAATTTTATTTGATTTTACTAATTTGTAGCGGGTTAAATTATTTAAAAGAACATCAATAATTTTTTTGCTATTGATTACTTAAGTCCCCAAGTACTTCACAATTTTACAACTCTAAAAAATTAACTTAACAAAAAAAATTTTAAAAGTTTGTTAATTTATTAATAGTTGTTCACTTTTTGTTTTGGTTTAATTTTTATTTAAACTTTTCTTTTATTTAACATATGTTTTCTTGTTTTACTAAATTTTACTGCAAAAATTTCTGCAGTAACAATTTGTAAATACTCAGACATGAACTGTCACTTTACGCTCTCAATTTGTGTTCTCATTTACTGTATTTTGTGTACTCGAACGGAATTTCGTAAAATGCAGTAAAGTTCAGTAAAAAATAGTAAAAACTTTTGTGTTCTCGAACGCAGCTATTGTAAACAAAACGAAATATACATATGCTTGGAGGTGTGTGTCAAGACTACAACTGCTTGCCTGACTAGTCCATCTATTTATTTCAATAGGTTTTACGAATTTTTTGTATATAATTTTTTAATTTGTTCGTTACATCGAGTACCAAATTAGATATTAATTCGTTATACACAGTACCTGTTCGTTCAATCCCGAATTCGCTAAATCGAGAGTTCGTTAAACCGGGAAACCACTGTATTATTATTTGTAATTATAAAATTTTTATTTATATATACATACATATATTTAACTTTATATATATCTTTATTATTTATATTTATATTATGAAATAATATAATTATTAAAATCATATTATGATTATTTATTTTAAATTCCAAGTAAAAAAAATTTTAATTTTTTGTAGTAAAAGTTTTATTAAGAATAAAAATAATTTCATTTAACAACAAAATACACAATATACCACAAAATCAAAACTACTAAAACATAGCAGATTTCAACACTTTCCCTTGTTATGTGCTGGTTGGTTGGTTTGTTAACGTGGTAGCTCGCCCAGAACCAGGCGCGCTACAAGTAGAGTCGACAGTGACTCCGTTTTGACACTACAGAACTCGTCAAGAATAGGTACAAATAGTCCATTCGTGTTGACTTTAACGCTTGGCAATCACATAGGAGATGATATACTGTCTCCTTAGTTCCAGGTTCCCTGCAGCTGCGGCAGCATTCATTAAAAGGGAGACGAAGTCGCTCAGAGCGACCTTTTTCGTATGTGGGCCACGTTACTTTGGCAGCCTTGCAGCCATTTGGTTTGGATAGTGTCAAAAGATTTTGCTTCAAATAGTTTCCAGGGGTGTTGCGACTGGAACACCCTGTGAAATATCAAGAGCGTCTCCAGTCTTGGCCAGCCCATTATCCTGTTCATTACCGTAATGGGATCTAAATTAAGGCAATTTCAGATATGCTGCCCAGTCTGGATAGTTCCTCCTTCCACTGGTTGATGAGAATGGACGTTGTTTTATGTTACTTTAGTGACATCAGAGCCGCCTGGCTATCGACGAAAATGACAATTTTGCCGCTGATGTTCCTACTGTACAGCGTTCTCCATACCTCTCTTATCGCCATTATTTCAGCCTTAAATACGCTGGCCCCATCTGGAGGACGGAAGAGAGATTAACGTGCAGTTCTTACGAGAAAACCCCAGAGCCAACACCACAGGTCATCTTTGATCTAACTGTTTAAATCCTCCTGCGGTATTCATCAGCTAGGATTCCCCTACTCCATTCCCGCCTTGACGGAAATATTACCTTAAATTTCTTATAAAAGTCTGTACGGGGTATCATATAGTCCGTTTGGCGCTTCAGACATGTGCGTTGCTTCTGTATGATCCCTGCATGACCGTATGTCATCGCCATCCAACATCCTGATGCAGAAAGCCCGACCGCGCTATTGACGGATTTGGAATAAGGTGGACTATAGTATTCAGTGCCTTTTGAAGGACTAGTACGTAGAGCACCTGTTATTCTAATACAGGCTGACCTTTGCACACTGCCCAACTGGTGCACGACGTATTTCCTGCTCGTCGCGATCCACCATACCAAAGCTCTATATATAAGAATGAGCCTTACTATTGCCGTGTGTATAGGCATAGTAAGCCACCTTCCTGACCCTGTGTTAAGTATTTAATCTTCATTATAATTTTGAGTCCAGGATAATTCCCAGATATTTCTCATGTTTCGACAGGGGAATTTCATTACCCCCCAGCCGTGGAAGCCAGAATTTTCGTCCTTCTGGTGAACAGTTCCAGTTCCGTTTTGTTCGGGTTCACTTCCAGCCCGCACTCTGCGGCCTACAGGAACTGTCACTTTGCGCTCTCAATTTGTGTTCTCATTTACTGCATTTTGTGTACGCGAACGCAATTTAGTAAAAAATATAGTAAAAACTTTTGTGTTCTCGAACGCAGCTAATATTTGATTTTTTGTGTTCAACCTTTACATTGGACAAATATTTATTTGCCGGCAAATACTTTAATTTGCTCAAAATAAGCTGTTATTTTATTTTTGTGTTCAGACTACATCAATGAAATATTGCATCAATCTGAACGTACCTAAAGCAATTAATGCTAGAACGTAACGCCGTTAATTTTTAGAAACACGCTTTACTTATTCACAATTCCGTCGTAAACATATTTTAAAACTTTTAATATCAACTTATAACGTCATTACAAAATTTATATGATATAAAAGCTTGTCGCATGATTCAATTACTTGTGTTTACTTAGCTTGAAAATTTTAATAGTTTAAATCAAGTTATTAATTTACTTGTTTTTCTGCTCTAGAAAATCTCGCGACAAACTTTTATATCATATAAATTCTGTAATGACGTTATAAGTTGATAGTAAAAGTTTTAATGCAAAAAATATTTTTTTTTCTTTTTAGCGCATTTAAATAAAAGATTGTTTTTTAAAAAGTTTTTTACATATAATTTATTTTTTACTTTTTAGCGCATTTAAATCACTTTATTTCGAGTTATTCTTAGCAAGCCCTTTCAGTTGATACGCATATTGTAGAAGTGCATTTAAAATAACTAGTCCGCCATCTTGTTTGTGCCGCCATATGGGATTTAGACACACTACTTTATTTTTCGAGATATTCTTAGCAAGCCCTTTCATTTAATACCCATATTGTAGAAGTGCATTAGTAATAGCTAGTCCGCCATGGTGTCTGCGTGTCCCACATATTTTTTTTAGAGTGACCATTTTATTTTTCGAGTTGTTCTTAGCAAGCCCTTTCATTTGATACCCATATTGTAGAAGTGCAAGAAAAATAAGTAGTCCGCCTTGTTATGCGTGGCCGTCATATTAGATTTAGAATGACGTCACACGGTTTACAATGCATTGTCTTCCAAACTGAACGTGTATACAAAGTCTCAGCTCAATCGGTTGAAGATAACTGCTTAAAAATTGAGTTGCAAGATTCAACCCGAACAAACATACATATTACATACATACATACATACATACATACATACATATATACATACATACATACATACATACATACATTGTAAGTTAAATAAAAGCTTTTAAAAGTTAATTTCATTTTATATTTTTCATATTTTCAATTAGTAGGTCTGCTTGAAACGCCTGCTGATTTTTTTGCAGAGTTGTGTTTTTTACGTGTAATTGTTTTTGTAGCAATTGCTTTTGATATTTTGTAGTAGTTGCCGCAGACCTACTTATTGGGCCATGATATTTCAAATTTTTTTTTTCTATAACAATACGGTCGTAACCGGCGTATGAAATAGAATTAGATCTATGTCGACGTACGACTTAGATACGTTTTTACGTCTACGACAGCTATTGTGTGCCTTTGTATAAAATGTCATACGTTATACTACGTCTTACGCTACTATTTTCAAACGGGGCAATTGTGTTTCTGAATGTTTCAAAAAACTCAAAGTCGTTACTATGGGAACACCCGTAAATAACGTGTAATATTTTTTAAAATTTTTCTAAAGAAATTTTCCTTTTATTAATTTCTTGCCATGGTTCGCAGTAAGTTAATTATAAAATAAATAATTAGTTAAACAGTGAATAATACAAAATTTTCTTGTAGTTACTGAAGAATTAGTGCGCAAAAAGTCGGAGCATAATGAACTGCTTATCGGCACCCTAGAGGAATTGTCACTGCATCAAGAAGATATTGCAAGTATAGAGCATTTGCAGAATTGGTGTCGTGAATTAAAAATTTTACTATTGCAATCAAATTTAATTTCAAAAATTGAAAATCTACACAAACTTAAACGCCTGGAATATTTGAATTTAGCATTAAATAATATTGAGCGCGTGGAGAATTTGGAAAAGTTAGAGTCTCTTAACAAATTGGATTTAACCTTAAATTTTATTGGTGAACTGACATCAATTGAGAACCTTAACGATAACTACAATTTAAGATCACTTATATTGACTGGCAATCCTTGTTGTGATTATCCAAATTATAGAGAATATGTAATAGCAACTCTGCCACAGTTGGATCATTTAGATTGCCTGGAGGTGACTTTGACTCACAAATTACAAGCAAAGCCACTTTTAAAATCATATCGTGCTAATATAATTCAACATCAGGCCAATTATGCTATGCAACGAGATGAACAGAAAATACGTTTTCTCCAACAGAAAGAGGAACTTGAGTCAAAAATGGCCAGCATTGAAGATGAGGATGAACGCATTAAAACCTTTTGGGATTCAAAAAGCGAAAATTGCCCTGAAATACGAGAAGAAATTGCAAAATATCATCGTAAAGGTCGTAAAACAAACGATATTGACTCAGAGAAGATAAAGCAACGCAAAGAAACACAATTGTTTGCCCCCTGTGGTCGTCCTTATAACATTAACAAGCCCCAATTACCATTTACTTTAAATGATGAAGATGGTGAATACTTATTGAAACTGAAAATTTACAAGTATCTTTCTTGTCTTTCACAGTAGTTGAATTTTAAATGCTAATAATTATACTTTTAGATTCCTCGATACTTCCCTCATTAAAGTAGATGTGGAAGTTAATTATATAAGAGTAACTGTTAAGGAGAAAATATTCCAAATAGCCCTTAATGATGAAGTAAAGCCGTCTCAAGCTGTAGTACAACGTTCCCAAATAACTGGTGAACTAGTTATAAAAGTCGCAAAGTTACATCAAAATGAAATACTGACATCAAAATCAAAAGGTAAGGTTTTTTTTAGTCTATACATGCTGCAAGACAATCGATAGTTTTATTTTTGGATTTTTTTTTGCTATCGATACAATCGGCAATTTCTCTATCGGCGATTTCATGGCAAATGTGCCAATTTTTGAAGTTGTTTGCTTTTTTCTTAACAAAATTCTTAAGGGAATAATTTGAAGTTTTACGGTTAAGTATTTAGTGATGAAGGTGAAAAAAATTTGACAGCAAACCGTTTTGATTTCAATGTAATCTACAGATGACACTGCAATTTGAAGTAAATATGCTGGTATTTTATATGTCAAAAACATTTTCTGTGGACAAAGTGTTTAAACTTTGTAAGTTTACATTACATACAAACACAGAAGTAACAAAAAAAAAAAAAAAACTTCAATACTATAAATTTTATCGATAGATTTCAAGCTAACTATCGAAACTATGTAATGGGCCCACTATCTATGTTTTTGCAGCCCTAATACATGCCACTGGAAATGTTTTTATCAGCCATGTTCTGGAAATCGAAATCACATGAAATTGAAATCAATGGAGATTTTGAATTAAATTATTTAAAAAATTAACGTGGCCTTTCCTGATTTCAAAAGTATTTCTGGTAAAGATAAGTGATTCTCGAAGTGTGAGGTATTTAAAAGGGAATATTTTAATGAACTTTAAACACAGGATAGTTTTCAAAATTTGACCGATTTCAATTTTACTCAAACTCGATTTCCAGAACATGACTGAATATATACGCATAACAGAAAAGCTTAATCTGAAAAGATGATTTTTTGGCAAAATCGGCATTTCCTGTAAGTCGATCGCAGGCCCACGCATTGAATGGTCAGTTGGCTTCAACTCCTGAACCAATTGGACTTTGTATTGTCCCATAACAAGGTCTTTATACAAAATTCGTCTCAATGATGTCTCCGAAATGTTCAATTGTTGAGAACGACGGTGAATTGATGTTGATGGCGCTTCACGCACACTTTCTGCCGCAGCAGCAATATTCTCGGGTGTACGCACTGTTTTTGGCTTTTCACACTTTGGTTTATCGATGAGGATGCCAGTTTCTTTCACTTTTTTCACAAGATAACGATGTATGACTGACCTCAATTATTTTTTTGTCCTTAACATTTTCTTGACACATACTTAGCCTTTATCACCACTTCTTAGTGGGGCTCCCATACAAATATTGCGTTTATGAAATTCTTAAATTAATTTAAATTTTTCATTATTTTTTTAATTTTTTTTATGAATTTTTAACAAACAAAAAATTATGTTTCTAAGGGCCATTATTACAACTTGCCAATAGTTAAAAGTCGGATTTTGTCGGACCGATAAATAGCTTTGGATTATAAAACCTTCATTTATTATGTTTTCATCTATTAAATATTATTATTATTGAAAATAACAGCAATAAAAAATGGAAGTTGGAATAATGCAAAGCTATTTATCGGTCCAACAAAATCCGACTTTTAACTATTGGCAAGTTGTAATAATGGCCCTAAAATGACTAATGTGCTGTTTTCACAACACAAGTGACTGAACGTGTAGTAAAATTTATATGAAAAGCACTCAGTTTTTTTAGTGTTTTCTATATAAAAGTTCAGTCGCTTGTGTTGGGAAAACAGCACATAAGCATATTATAAAAAAGTTTAACTTTACTATAAGGAAATTTCGGAATTTCGTTTTTTTTAATTACAGTCAAATCCCGATAACTCTTACCCCGATAAATCGTAATTCCCGTTAATTCGTAATAAAGTGTCGGTCCCTTGAAAAACTCGTTAATTCGTAAAATTTCCAAACATTTTTGTCCCCTCGCTAATGCGTAATTTTTTTCAAATAAAATCTTCTTTACATCTTATAAATCGTAATTGTTTGCTGACTACCACTTACAATTCGTAATAAAAACAACAGAAACACGGAAAGAATGATTTTTTGTTTACCGCTATTATTTTTTTCGTGTGTTTTTGCTTGTGTGTGTTTGTTTATTTTCTTAAGATCTTAAAATATTTTTATGATTTTTTTTAACGTTTTAGTAAATAAATTAAAAAACCCCGTTAATTCGTATTTATTTTTTTTAACCCCGTTAAATCGAAACCTCGCTAAATCAAAAACCCCTATAATATGTAAGAAATGGCCGGTCCCTTGCGATTACCAATTATCGGGAGTCCACTGTATTTCAATAAACTAACCCGTTTTTGAGTTACGCGAATATGTAAGAATATGTTGTGCAACCTTCTCCAATTTCCAAATAACTTTATATGTCAAACACCAAAGCTAACCTAAAAAAACGGTTAGTACCATTGGATTCAGCGTATTATGTCTCAAAAAAATGTCAAATTCTAGCACAGTGTTATTATTTAAACTGTGGCACCACATTTTTGTGATCTGTAAAAATAGATAAGCTTAACTGCCTCTTTTTCAAAATAAAATAAAAATTTTCGCTTGTGAAAATATATTTAAACTACAAAAAATCTTGAATTTGTTTTTGTTTTCAATATAAATTTGAAACCGACAATTTTATCTAAACAGGCAGTAAGAGACTTTCCAAAAATCAAATTCTATACTTTCACAAATACATATTTAATATTCCAGATTATTGCAATCGAAGATAGAGGTTCCACAAAAATGTTGATATCTAACTTCAGGTACGTTCAGACCTAACAAATATTTAACGAAAAAATCCAACAAAAAAAAAAAAAGAGACCAATAAACTGATCTAACTAAAGCTTTATTTTAAACAATTTCTATTGATTTACTAAGCTTTATTTGTAAGTCCCAATTCACATTATACGATTTTTGTCGTTGCGATTATTGTCGTTTCCTCTTTGAAATCGGTTTGATGTTTACATTGTACGATTTTTGCCGTTACGACTTTTTCTGTGCAACCGAACTTCAATAAATTTTTCGTCAAATGAGAGAACGAATGAGCGAACAAAACGAATCGAAGAGTACACTCGCTTGTGTACCCCTTTTAATTCCTCTCACCCCTCTTGCCTATAAAGTAAGAATCGCAACGACAAAAATCGTATAATGTGAATGGGCACTAAGTAGAGATTTGTATAATGTAATTTAGAAACTGTTAAATGATGTTTAATCTAGCCAAACATTGTGCAAAAGCCAATATTTGTTTAATAAAACTAGTGGTTACGTGTAGAACCTAAAATATTTAATAGGAGTGAACAAAGCTTTATTATATTTAAGAATCACCTAAAATGCTGAAACTTTATTTCGTTGGTCGTCAAAAGCTAGAGGTGATCTATTAAACGATTTAGATTCAGAACGCTAAAGTCAATTTAAAGCACATAACAAAGTTCTTGCTTCCGACTTTTTTTGCCGACCAGTTTATCTGATAAGACTATTTTAATTTTTTTATTTTTCAGACCATCCAATTGAAACTATAAATAAAAGATGCGATAAACGGTAAGTGGTTTAAATGAAATTTAAAATCATAACTTGTTTTAATTTGGTAGAACCAGGGTTGCCGTTGAAAGTAAAAACGGTAAAAATGGGAATTTATAAAATATATATAAACAAGTACCTATGTAAATTTTAAAACTAAAAATAATAATTTTTACATTTTATTTTTAGGCTTCAAGAACTCAAAGGAACTGTCGAACTCAATGCTATATGTAGCAATGGAGAAGACAAAATTCCCGACTTGATTTGAATCTTTAATAAATACATAATTAATGTTAAAGAATAAAACACAAATGTTCTACATATTTAATTAAAAATCTTTTATATTTTGTTTTTACTTTAATATTTCTTATGTACGAGTAATTTTATGTAAACTTTACATAATTTTTAGTTAATTTTTTTCTTCATTTTTAAGAATCATCATCAGTATGTTGTGGTGTTATTTAAATATTCTTGTGTTAGGTTAATTTTGTATGCTTTTTTAGGGTCATTTTTATTAAAACATTTTGTATGTGGTGTTCAAATAAGAAAATATGCCGACTCAATACTAATACAAAAGCAGCATTAATAATGAAAAAAGAAAGCATAAAGGGAGTTTTAACATACGATCCTCATAAATCGATGATTACTAGTAGTGCAAAGTTGTTCTGAGAAATATAAACATCTTTTTTATTTTCAGGAAATTTATATAAATTTTTTGTTATAATGACTTAACTCATAGGTATATTAGTTTATACAAAGATGAACTTGTTCTGATAACATCCAATGATAGTTACATACATGCAATTAATTTTAAAGTTTGCTAACTGTATTTAAAAAAAAAATTACATACCTTATATATATGACTTAAATAATTATAAATATGAAGTTATATGGCATACATATGTTCTAGAATAGGAATCCATTCGAAAGTGGACTACTTCAGCATTTTTGGTGTTCTGCATTCCACCCCCACATGTTTTTATTCGTGTTTAATTAAAGTTGGTGAAAGTAAAACGAATCGACTTTTTTTCTTATATTTTTAACAAGAAAACAATTTTGTTTTTAGTTTAAAATTTTCTATTTATAATATAATCAAAATATATAGTTACATAAAACGCAAAATGCCCTAACTAGCCAAAAATTTAAAATCTCCTTTTTATATTGATTTTGAATTATAACTCATTTTTAACGCTTTTTATGTTATTTTCCCGCTTTACCGATTTATAATAAACAGTAGACTTTGTTATTATCATGCTGCTGGTAGCAAATTTGCTGTTTGCAAATTTCCGCTAATTTAAATTTTTTTATTGAATTTTTGCCATTCTTTGTAGTTTTAGCGACTTTTAATCAATCAAACCATTAATTGTTTGATATATTAAAAACTTTCGCTATTTTTGCAAATTTTCTGCATTTGTAAAATTTTTCCGAATATCTATAGTTTTCCGAATTTTTTCCTTGCTTTGTTGCTCTTTTTGGCAAGCGTCGCCGTAATAAAAAAAAGCATCATAAATAAACCAGTTGCCTTTTTTTAAAGGGCACTATCAACACTGCATAAAAATCTATTACATTTTTTAAAGAAATTTCGATTCGATTATAATTGATAATCAAAATTAAACTTTAGGAGAGTCATTTGATTCTGGGCTGCTTTAATCTGTTAAAGTACAAAGGAAACATCATTTAAACAAGTTATTGATATCCAACACAATATTGTGGAAAATTATATTAATTCGATTACACTAGCCAGCAATGTTTTGGACTGGAGCTACCAAATATCTTTACTAGGGTAATTTGGTGGGCTAAATTCGATTCTGTAATTGGGTTTTCTCTATTACGCCAGGTTTTCGAGATACATACAAAAAAATGTTTTTATTCGTTTCTTACATAAAACATCACTACACCTTTTCCAGTTGTAATTCAGAAAGCGTCAATTGTAATTCAGATTAGTCAATTGTAATTCAGAAAGCGTAAATTATAAATCAGAAATTGTCAATTGTAATTCAGAAAGCGTCAATTGCAATTAAGAATATAATAAAAATACAAGGAAATATATTCGAATATATACCAATATATTTGCCTCTTTAGTGCACATTTTTTTCTTTTTTGCTAGGTATGTATATTAAAATAAAAAGAAATAGTTAATTAAATTTCTTTGCTTTCTGATTTATAATTGACGCTTTCTGAATTACAATTGACTAATCTGAATAACAATTGTCGCTTTCTGAATTACAACTGACTAATCTAAATTACAATTGACGCTTTCTGAATTACAACTGACTAATCTGAATTACAATTGACGCTTTCTGAATTACAATTGGAAAAGGTGTACTTTATTTAAAAATCAATGAATTTTCAAAAGTTAATGGCGTTATTTAAACGTCGTTTGTATTTTGTTGGATCGGTTTTACGTATTAAAGTCCAGCAATAGTCTCCCAGCATGCCTTTGTCCCAAAATCCTTGATAAATTAATTAGTTTTTTTTTTGGAAAAAAATCTAATTGCGAATAAAGAATATGCAAAACATTGTCGGTGTCCACGGTTCGTTAAGATTTTTTTATTTTTAGAAATAAAATACATAATTTTTTTACAGTTTTTTAAACAGCAAATTTTTAAAATAATGAGGTTTTGTATAATTTTTGTTGTCTAACTATTGGGTTTTCACACTTTTGAACCTATTGTCTGCCATACACAAAAATACATAATTATTTCTGGGCATACAAAATATTAAATAAGCATCTTAAATTAGCAGTTGTTAATTTTGGGAATACTGATGAATAAAAATTATTTGTGAAAAGAAAAAAACGCATTTTTATAAAGTTTCATAAAATAAAGAACAAAAAAGTCCAGGTATTTAGTACCAAAAGGTAAAACTAATGGAAGTTAAGAAGCTTTTAGTTTAAAAATTCCACAATCCATGTTTATGATAATTTTTAAACAAAGTATATAAACATAAGTGCTTAAGAATATCTTTTTAAAGGGTGTACCAACATTATTTTAATAACAATTCCATAAGGAATATATTTAAGAATATCCATATATTTTCAATTAGCTCTTTTTAAATGCAATTTCCTCGAAATGCATTCCATATAAGAACGGTGTCAACAAACATAATATTAAATTAAGAAACTTTAAAATTTCATATAAAGTATGAGCTCCCAAACTAAAATTTGTGTACATACGTATGTACATATCTCTAATTTGAGAGTTCAATTACATTGAATGAAACTTCTTTATTTAGATTGACTTTTTTAATTTCTTATTTATTAAAAATTAAATGGATTAAAAATTTATTTTAGAAAGAATTTTATGAAAAAATATAGCTTAAACACAATTTAAACCTACAATCTAATTTTGTATAAATACCGCAATTATGTTTTTCGGTTTAAATAGTTTCCATGATAAGAAGTATGTATATTGTTTCAAAAATTAAATTTTTTTACTTTTTTGCCCTTGTTATAAAAAATTTTAAGATTTTTTTCTTAAATATAAGATTTTTTTCTTAAAAA
The DNA here is from genome assembly GCA_949318255.1 of Pollenia labialis. Classification (NCBI taxonomy): domain Eukaryota; kingdom Metazoa; phylum Arthropoda; class Insecta; order Diptera; family Polleniidae; genus Pollenia; species Pollenia labialis. The sequence continues at coordinate 22,282,665 of OX439142.1, read as the reverse complement.
TTTTTTTCGCCAAATTAAGATTTTCCTTCCAAATCTTCTGACAACGCTGTGTATATTCATTTATGTGTTGCATCGTTTTTTTAACAAACAGTAAAGCGTAGTCTTTTTTTAGTAAGGGTAATCACGATGGTCATTGTGCAAATTTGCAATGTGTATATTTGCAGTGCATATTATGATTGATCGTCAGCATACCACTTTTATTTTTTGTGCAAATGTGGTATTTTTTCTAAAAATTTATTCTGGCAACACTAAAAACTTCTGGCAGCACTGCAAAAAATCTGCATTAAATGCAAATTTTGTTTACAATTATACACAAGCAAATTAAAATAAATTTTTTCTTTTTAATTTACTTAAATTTAATTCTCTATTTTATAATAAAACCTACGAAAGTGTTGAATTTATAAGTTTTCTTAAAAACAATATGGCGCTCCATATATCAAATGTTATTGTTTACATTTGTTTGCAACGTAGCAAATATGCACTACTAATCTTACTCATGGTTTTTTTAGTGCAAACGAAGTAAAATAGAGCAAATTGCATATGTACGTACATATTGGTGTTGTGTTGTGCAAATGTGTGTATTTTTGCACGCATTTGCATCGTTTGCACACTTTGCACTACCCATCGTGATTTCCCTTATTGTAATATCGTTTTTTTAATATTGTTGACTTTCAACAGTACACAAGACGAAGTGCGTACTGAAAAAAATTAATAAATAATTTATAAATAAGAATAAATAAAATAAATACAAGTACAATATGACTAAAATAAATTCACTTAAAGTGGAACAATTAAAGGACCTTTAACGTGAAAGGGAACTGCCGAGTGCGGGTCAGAAGGCTGAGTTAGTACATATGTACATCGTTTAAGTGAAGCTATGCAAAGTGACGAAATTTATTTTGCGGGTGAAATTCCGGGAATAAAGAACTATGATACGGCGTCGGTTTCAACGGTTGACGACGGTTCGAAAATGTTACAAGCGCAAGTGAACTCTTTGGAAAATATGATGAAGGACTTAATGTCGGTTGTGCAAACGCATATCGTAAATCCTAGTGTTGTGAAAAGTACCGGGACTGAACATTTGACAAACCATGTTGATAGCGTAAGAGTGAATGTGGCCGGAAATTCGTTTGAAAATATTCGTGATATGGCATCGTTAATGCCAGACTTTAATTCCATGATGGACACTTCCCTTAATTCGGTACAATTTATTAAACGTATAGAAATGTTAAAAAATGCATACAACTGGTCCGATAATACTTTATTATTCGTAGTACAACAAAAACGAAACGGTTCGGCAAAATTGTAGGTTGATTCCCAGGAAATTTTCGTGTCATGGCTACAATTTAAAGGCCAGTTTTTGAAAGACTTTCCATGCGATGAATCATTTCATTGATGCCATTTGTACACTCAAAATATTATGTAGGTAAAATCAACGGAAAATGAAATACATATAAAACAAATAAAAATTTATTTAAAACCCGGTCAACTCATTTTTCCTTTAAATCAAACTAAACATCAGTTTATTTTTAAATGTTATAAAAAAACTTACTAATTACAGTAAAAATTACTGATTTTAACGTTTGTTTCAAAATTTTTACTATCAAAAACCAAACTACAATAATAAATATAAAATTTTTTATATATAAAATACATATAATTTTTTTTTTAAGGAAACAAGAAAACAAAATTATATTTTAAATGCACGGAAATTCATTATTTTTTAAGTTAAAAGTAAGTTAAAAAGTAAGTTTCGTTCTAAAATGACTATATTTTGGGTTAATTTCGACATAACGGAAAACTTTTAAAATAAATTACAAACAGTTAATGTAAAACCATTTTGAGTGTAGTAACATTGATGTCACAATTCTGATGTTAGGGCATCAGCAATATGATGATGCATTTTTTTATCAGTGTATAACACACAGCAAGACCTTAAAAGTCACGACTGCCAGAATTAGCCCCCAGGAGCAAGCGTTTCAAGAATTAAAGAAGCAGTTAATTGAATTAGCTCAACTTGTACATTTCGATTATAATCTACCCAGAGTTTTGGCTACGGATGCATCTTCGTATGGTAAAGGAGCTGTGATATCGCATATTTTTCCTGATGGTTCCGAACGACCAATCGCCTATGCCTCAAAGACTCTATCAGATCACCAAAAGAATTATACTCAAATCGAAAAGAAGGCACTGTCAATCATTTTTAATGTTAAAAATCACATGATTATTTGTATGGTCGTAAGTTTATCTGATCATAAGCCTCTCGTTTCAATATTTAATCCAGCAAAAGGTTAAGGTGGGCCTTAACACTCTGAAGCTATGATTATGAGATAAAGTATAATAATACTAAGCAACATTGTAATGCGGATGCTTTATCAAGGCTTTCTCACAATGAAGATTGGGATTTTGATAAAACAATTGCAATAAATGATATATATATGGATAAAAACATGAATTATTTTCCAATAGATTCAAAACAAGTTGCTGAACTTTCTATGAAAGACGACATTTTACGTAATGTTTATTTTTATGTAATGAACGGTTGGCCTGAAAAGGTAACTGACAAGGATTTAATTCCACACTTTCGTCAAGGTTTTTACGTTCGCCAAGATAGCAACGAAAGTTAGCAACGGCGGAAATTAAAAATCAAGAGATTTAGTAGCAACGCCGGAAATGAAAATGAAGGGAACTTTTGGATATCATTTTAGAAATATTTATATAGATATAGACCACTTAAAGATTAAAAAAACCTAATTTTGGAAAAAATCGTCAGAGCCGTTCCAGAGAAAAGTGGGTTTATCACTGCATAGTTTGGCTGGCATAAATCAGCAACGATTTTTACTGACCATTTTGGATGGACCCACTTTTCTCTGGAATCCCCAAAATTGTTAACATTTAAGCCCTCAAATTCCCCTTGGTTTTATTTCCGGCGTTGTTATCTTGGCGAACGTAAGGTTTTTATATAACTCAAAGTAAGGGTATTTTGATTATGCAGACTAATTACAATCGTATTGTTGTTCCAAAACAACTAAGTAAACGGATATAAGCCAAAACTGTCATATTCACATGCAGATTTTTTCGAATTTCATACAAATTATTTGTCCTAAGGTCCATTTCGCATGTAGTCCATTTTCGTTTAAAAGCCACATTTTCATAGCATACGAATATAATTCTTTATGCAAAAATGTTCGCTTATAGTCCACTCTGTTTTTAATATTTTTTTAATCAACTTGTAACATGTTTTTATTTACATTTCTGGTAACTATTATAAATACCAAATTTCGCAATTTATATTTCATAACATGGTGTCTTCATCTGACCATTTTTGTTTTAACTATTTATTTAAATTAAATCAAAATTTGGTTATGTTTTAAATAAACTTTTGTTTTGTTTAAAAAAGAGCAGTTTTATTGAAGAAAATAATTTTTATAAAGTCCAAAATGTGGATTATACACTTATAAGCCATTAAATGGCTTATAAAAAAAATCAGTTATAGTCCAAATTCGCTTATAGTCCACAAAAGTTGTGCAACTATAGTAGTGGACTATAAGCAAAAAGTACTGTACAAGTCTGCTTTCACACGTTTCATCTTTTGATGCTCAACTCTTATGTTTTTAGGTGAGATAGGAAAGATGAAAGGGGGTTAGTACGGAGATGCCCGTACTCGGTCAGTACGCTTTGTGTTTTTATTCGTTGGTATATTTACAACGATGGCAGCAGGTATTATTTATATTTCTCTTTGATTCGCTGTTAATAAAATTGTTGTTGTTTTGAACCGAAAAAAGTTGAAACCGATTGCTGCTTGTGATTATATTGGCATCTTTAAAAGGGAATTGAAAAGAAGTTGAGCATCAAAAGATGAAACGTGTAAATTCAGACTTAAAGTTATACATCAAGGTCATTGGGGAATTATTCGAAGGAAACAAATAAGCAGACGTTATTGTTGGTGGCCAACTATTGATGAGGATATAGGTAATTTGGTTTCTATGTGCCGTGCCTGCAATGTGTGCAGTTCAGATCCAACGAAACAATTTTCGTCTTGGCCAGAATCTACAACTCCTTGGGCGCGCAGTCATTTGGATTATGCTGGGCCTTTTAAAGGGTTTATGTGGTTAGTAGTTGTCCATTCATATTCTCAATTTCCGTATGTTTCAAAGATTAAATCCACATCTACGATCGAATCATAACAAAGTATGTTTTCGATTGAAGGTTTGCCAGAAACAATAATAACGGACAACGGACCTCAGTTCACTTCAAAGGAGTTTCAGCAATTTTGTAAGGAAAATGGAATTCAGCATTTAACAACAGCACCGTTTCATCCTGTATCTAATGGACAAGCTGGAAGGGTTTTTCGTTCCTTTGAAAGCTGTATTAAAAAACAACTATCTGCCGGCGATGATTTAACAACTTCACTATTAGCATACCTCACCACATACAGGTCAACACCAAATAAGGATGGTAATCTCCTGCTGAAATAGTTCATGGACGTAAACCTCGAACTTTACTGTCATTATTAAATCCTTCTGTTACTCCTGTAGCTAATGATTCAAATTCATTTGCTAATCAGAAACACTGTAATGTTAATGATAAAGTTTTATGTAAAAATGTTTAAAACTATTTTAAGCGTCTTGGTAACAAGAGTATCAAACGTCACAAAAATCAAATTCGTTATTTAAAAGCCGATTCATCAATCAGCTCAATTATTGTTAGAAAACTGTTTGACGGACTATTGTGCTAGGTTGCACAAAAAATTCAACCGTGGGAACATTTTTCAATGTCTTCTGTAAATATGTACATATGTAGCATAAGAAACATGCAAATATGTGGCATATTTTACCCCTACTTTTCATACTGTTTTACAACTTTATTACTTACTACTGTAACTTACCTTGAATTCGGTTATATGATGTGGGGGATTCAAGCAATTTTAGCTCTAAATATTCTTCAGCGATCCTACTCCATTTTGAATAAAATTGTTTTTTATTTTGGGGGAAAAATTGTATGTATATTATTATTGTTTTAATTTTTGCACGTAATTAGTGGTGTCTACATATGTGTGCGGAAACCAGTCAACAAATAGTTATAAAAATCTCAAATGAAGTACGTGAATGATAAAATGCTAGCCAATTTAGTTTGTCCATACTTCAAAAACATAAGCAACTTTTGACATTTTTATCGCGAATCAAGGCAAATTCATAACCGATAGACTGCTCGATTTCGCTCTGAAAATATGCAAAATATAGTCAGCTGTTTTTCGTGATCTGGTGAGCTAAGTTAGAAAAAAAGGAGCTCAGGTGCAAGCAAAAAAAAATTGTGACAAACTAATAAGACAAATTAGATCAAAATGCAAGGAGCAAGCAATTGTCAGCTGATGTCTCGAGTTCACCTGCTATGAGTCGCATTGAGTTGTAAAAAAGCAGCTAATTTTGTTCGATTTAAGTTAAAGAACATGTAATACTTCGAGTGATTAAGGTCATGCCAGATAAAACGTCATCGCTTTGCGTGACGTTTCTTACTTTGACAGAAAAGCGTAACGCAAAAGGTGTATGTCACAATAAGCACTTTGACAACATACACGAATTGTTTGTTTAAAATAAATAAATAAAAAAATTATACTAGCAGACTTTCAAAGCGCGCAAAAAGATGAGAGTTGCCTAACTTTTCACTTCGCTCTGCGTTGAAAGTACTTTATGTGACATGTTTCGTAAAAGTATGAAGATTTCATCTTGGATGTCGAAGCAAATCTCTTAACGCTACGCGAAGCAAAAGTTTTATCTGACATGGCCTTTAAAGGTTAAATTTTAAAAGTTTTACATGTACAATGTAAGTACATACATATATACCTAATGAAACATATTTTTTTTAGAAAAGAAAACGTCATTAAGTACCTACAAAGAGTGTGTTTTAATGCGGAGGGCATGTTTTTGAAAATGTGGATTTAATCGATTTAATGGTCTGGTTGGGCGTATTTATTGTAGTTTTGTTTTCAGAAATTTTTATGTAGTTTATTTTCTGTTGTGTTTTCATCTAAATTTTGTGTTCACAATCTTATTTTCTCTCTCACAGGATAGAATTGATGTTGTTTCTGTTTTTTTTCTTATTTTGTTATTATTTACTGATTTAGATATTCTTATGATTTAATTATTACTTTTTTTTTGGTTTTCTTTACATGTGTTTATATATTTAGTTATAGGTAGTTATTCTTTTTTTGTTGTTGGTTTGTTTATTAAGTAAATCTAAATTGTAGTGACAATTATAATGAGTTGGGTTCTGTTTTTTTTTTAATTTAAGTATTTTCTTTGTATTACATATTTAAATTTAATGATTTATTATTAATTAGCTTTAAGATGTATCAGTTCTATTGATGTTTAATTTAAGTATTTTTTTTAATATTTAAGAATATCATAATACATAATGAAATTAATGATTATGATCGCGATGATAATGATTATTACGAATACAAATGTTAAGGCTCAGTTAGCCGAGAGTAACAGTAACGTTGCAAATCAGCTGATTCATTTTGTTGTGTGCAGTGTTGCCAGAAGTAGGGGAAAATCCCTACATGTAGGTATTTTTGATACTTAAATAGAAGCGTAGGGAAAATCGGACAGATTTTTTATAATCTCCAAAATGTAGGGATTTTTCGTCATATCGCATTATTTATAAAACAAATGCAGAAAAAACGTATGTATTTTAGAAATATTTTTTTAACTAACATATGGACGTATGGTGGCGTTTTTTGAGGACTTTGTCAAGTTGATATTCTCATCTATGATTCCTCCTGACAAACTGGGTCTCAAGGCGCAATTTCTATGAAAATATCGAAATGTCGATGAAAGTACGCGACAACGACACTGTTAAATACAGTTTTGTAGACATTTTTATGAAAGATTCACTGTATAAAAGAAAGTTGAAACTAATCGACAATGTCTGTTATCACTCGATATAAAACTGAACTCTGCTGAAACTACTATAGCAGACAGCTATAGTGAAAATGCCAACCATTTCGCCGTCACTTTTGGCAATGGTTCATTCTTTTACCACTGGTAAATTATTTAATGTTGAATGATTTAATTAAATTTATTTAAAGTATGTATTAACATATTTTTTTATTCTTTTTATTTTTGTACTTATTTTTTGAACTAAGGTTTTTTCTTCAATTTAAATGACAATTTTTGTAGGGGAAATTTTTTCAACGTGTAGTTTTTCCACTGGCAACACAACTTGTGTATAAAATAATTGGACGATTATAGTAAGCAATAAGATGTTACGTCTCAATCTGTAAGAAATAGATTGTTCTTACTTTTTAAGGTATGGTTACTGTTACTCCCGGCTAACTGAGCCTTTAATCGGCCTTTTTACGGATGTCGTTGTCGTCAACGACTGGGTTGTTTTTTGTCGTAGATCAACTGCCCGTCTACAACTGGCATGACTTGCTGTTATAACTTGAAGTTATAAAAGCGTTGTTAAAACATTTGCATTAACAACCGTGTTATAACATGAGAAAACTTCTAACATGATGAGTCTATACTTAACACTAACATCATATTAGTGTTAAAGTTAAGCATTTTATGTCAGTTGTAGACTGCATGTAAAGAACACAGGTTGCGTGTTATCTATTTCAAAAAACGACACAGTCGTTGACGATAACAACAACCGTAATGAGGCGAAATGTTAAAAATCGTATTTCAAACTTATACATATGTATGTATGTTTGTGTATGTACTAAATGTATATGAGTGTAAATTAGGAAAAAGATACCTATCGTCAGCCCATTATTGGTTGGCGCATATCATGGTAATTTCACCAAACCAATAATGAGCTGACGATATACTAAAAGATGATGATGATAATTTCAGCTTCAATTTTTACAAAAATAATTGAAAATTAGTTGTAATTATTTGTTTATATAGATTTTGTTCGCTTTATGATAAATTTTAATAAAAAATTCTGAATAAAAAATATACAGCATATGTTGTTGTTGTTATATGATTTTATCGTGTGTGTGTTGTTTTGTAATGTTATCGTTTTTTTAACTATTGATTTTTACTCAATATTTAATTTAATACAGTCGTCAAGTTTAATTTGTAAACAATTAAAGAGCTCTATCCATACCCACTTAACAATTATTGTTGTGTTTTTGTGTAATTTATTGTTTACTTTTGCAAAAAATACATACATATATTTTATTAATATTATAGATAGAAATTATAAAAAAAGCTGCTTAATATTTTTCGTGTTGCATTCCTGTTTTCTGTTTGCATCGGTGTAAGTATGTATCTATGTATGTACATATCGAGCCCTAACCGCGAAAATAGTGTAAGCGACATAAATTTCAGTTTTCGTTTTTATTAATAAATGACTTCATTGGCAACACTTGCATCATCTCCTAAAATGTCATGGTCACATTAGGTACCTTTACGATTTTATAGCAAGAAAAATTTTATTGTAAGCGACAAATTCCATACAAAATGTATATGAAATAAAATAAAAAAACTCTCTCCTGTAAAATTTGATTTTTGCCGCTTACTCTATTTTCGCGGTTAGGGCTCGATATGTATATGCACACTGTTTCTCTTTGCTGTGGGCTAAACATGACCAAAATATATACAAACCGTTGGTCTCATGTAGAAAGGCTCAAGGAAAATTTAAAAACATAATAGAAACAGAATGTATCAATATGTAATCATGCTGGTAAAACCGTTAAGGCTCAGTTAGCCAGGAATAACAGTAACGTTGCAAATCAGCTGATCCATTTTGTTGTATGCAAAGCAATTAGAACGATTACAGTTAGCATTAAGATGTTACGTCTCAATCTGTAAGAAATAGATTGGTCTTATTTTTTAACGGTAAGGTAACTGTTAAGGTTCAGTTAGCCGGGAGTAACAGTAACCTTACCGTAAAAAAGTAAGACCAATATATTTCATACAGATTGAGACGTAACATCTTACTGCTAACTATAATCATTCTAATTGCTTTACTCACAACAAAATGAATCAGCTGATTTGCAACGTTACTGTTACTCCCGGCTAACTGAGCCTTTACTCCCGGCTAACTAAGCCTTTATTTGTGTTACTTTTACATAACATTTTGTGTGAAATGTATTAAAATCACTAAAAACTTAATTTTGAAAAATCAAGTTACGGCCTTTCAACATGAGACCAACCTTTTTTGCAACATAAAAATCAAAATGTACTTTTATTGGTACACAGGTTTAATGTAATATACATATGTATGTATGTTGCTATAACTTCGGTTCAGTTTGGGATGTAAAACTGATTTGTTTTTTACATATAAAGAAGGTATGAAGGAACACTTTTGCTTAAGTAACTTGAAATTTTTGATTTTTTGAGATACAACTATGTTGTAAGAAATTTTTTAAATTGTAGGTGCAAGTTTGCTTTTAAAATTTTACTTTTTAGAGCAACGGCTTATAAATAACGGTACGTTGCAGAATTTTATGGGTCCGCGAAGAATACAAAAAAACTTGTTCGCCCAGTGGGTTTTCTATAGATTCCATTAACAGCAAAATGTCATCAGATATTATGTCGAACACCTTTTTAAAAAAATTTCGATCAGGCTTAGCCTTCGTATAGGATTGCAAACTTACAGTTTGAAGGCTTCGACCAAATTCAAATTTTCATCAAAAGCGTTAAATCCGTGCTACTTTATGGACATTTTTATAAAAAACACATATCTTATAAAAAATAATTGCTTAAAAGAAACGAACGCTTATAATAAACATGTTCGTGTTTTTTTTTTTTAAACCTAATCCAGTCAGAAGAACCCTTATTCTTCTGGATACCTCCACTTGAGGTAGCTCGACTTTTGGGCCTCAATCTAGCTGAATTGGATGCACAGAGCGTATGAGAGGAAGAATAAAATATTATTTTTATACATATGTACGTGTTTTCAAGGTCGAGCTGCTGCTACAACAACAATACCATTTATATGAAAATTTCGATCGATATCGACTGCCGTAATTTCCCCCCCAGAACACAGATCTCTTAGAGAACAATACATCTTTTAAAAAGCTAAAATGTGAGCTTAACCTTCGCTTAACTTAAGGTTTTTATGTTTGTACATCGTTTACCAATACCCACCTGGGTGGGTGGCACTGCACATAACGACCCCTTTGCGCGAAATGATCGTATATGCCAAATTTTTTGAAATTTTGTTTTTGATGCAATCTTGTTCTACATTCAAAGAGACGTCACCTGGCAAAATATTGTAGGCGAATTCCACTTCGTCTTATCTTATCTTAGCACATGTATTTTTTCATTTTGATATTGCAATTGAAAGCAGAGAAAAGTAGAAATATGGCTGTCCTGTTAAATTGAGTATTTGTAACATACGATAATTTCGCGCAAAGGGGTCGATATGTTTTTTTTATGTTATTTTAAAGAACTTTTGACTGAAACAAATTTAACGATAACGAATGTCCTATGGCGACACACAATAGAAAAAAGGAGATTATGAATTTTTTTTAATCTCCTAAGCTAAACCCCGCGAAGCTCTGCGCTTGTCTACAGGAAAGAAACCAGAGTCTCTGGCGGGAATAGGATAGCTCACTACCAGCTAGCCTAAGTCGTTTCTTGTTATAGATTAAAGTAACATACAAACTGTTCCTTAATCTATTACAAAAAACCACTTATTGACTATTGATATATAACTATTAAAATTATTTAACTACAAAAAGATTCAAGATGGGGAAATAAATTCTTTGTTTTCTTAAAATTTTGATCATGCTTTCACCTTCTGGAAAACAGTGAGTATTCATATACATATTTGCATTTCCTTAACAAAATTAAAATAGTCCTTTATTATTTAATATTTTTGCTTTTGCTGGAATATGTCATTGTTTTAATTTTTTTTTAAGTAAATAAGGCTAAATTTCAATTCTTTTCTCGAGTTTTTGTTTTATTTTTTTTTTACTTAATTTAAAAATTTTGCATTTCTTTTCTTTTAATTTATTTTTTCATTTTTCAAATCATCCTTAATGGAAAACGAGGTAGGATTTTTGTTGTTGTTGTATAAAAAATTGTTTGGTTATTTTTTCAGAGTTTTTGTTGTTCTTGCAATCTGTTTGTGTAGTCAAGAAGAAAATGTTTTCAATCTATTTTCTATAAAATATATTTTAAATAAAAATTAAAAAACAAAAATAAGAAATTTATTTAAAAGTGTTTATTACAAGTATAGACTTATCATAGTTTAAACTTATTTAATAATCACCGATAGTTATGTTTATAATCTGCATATAATCTGGCATATCCATGTAAAAACTAATACGTCTGCACTTACAAGACAAACAAGGACGGCCTAAATGCCCTTAGAACCGTTTTGCAAATAAAGAGATTCTTAGCAAAGTTGATTTTCGACAATAGTGATAATAAAAAGACGGGGATGAAAAATCAAAATTTTGAAACGCTACAAAATTATTATAAAAATAAAAAAAATAACTAAGTATGTAGAACCTGGTTGGCACTTTGCGAAAAGTCGCCCAGAAGTATTTAATGGAATCGAAGATTGGGTACGAAGGGTTCACAGACGCTTGGGGGTAAACCAAGCAACAATTTTTCATGTTTCTCTTTAATATGTTTCATCAAAATTTTTAAATTTAATATTTATATAATGTTTTTATTTAAATTAAATAGTTAAACTTCAAGTAGAAGCTTGTAGCTTGCAATAAAAAAAAAATTAACGTCTGAACATGGATGAGTTTGAGAAGACACTCAAAGAAAATACGAATATTGCTGCAGGATTATTTGCCATTTATATACGAGTTTTGTCGTTGCGATTCTTACTTTTTTAGGCTAGAGAGGTATTAAAGGGGGTCACAAGCGAGTGTACTCCTCGATTCGTTTTGTTCGCTCATTCGTTCGGACAAAAATCGTGTAATGTAAATGGGCACTTATATCGTATAGTCTGAACAGGTACATATTACATATCAGTCAGGGGTGTGCTGGAAATCGCAAACTCAAAACGCAAGAATTTGGAAGTTGTTTTTAATAAACTCTAAACCTAATTTTTATAATTTTTGGTTTAAAATCCGGTTTGATAGGGAAATATTTGTCATAAAATTCTTTTATTACAGAAATCTTATTAAATAACGACGTTTAAAATGCTTGCGTTTTACGTTTGTGATTTCCAGCACACCCCTGTATACTCTTTTGTTCACAGACTTTTACGTAAATGAATTCTATTTAGTTTAGTCTCGTGGGATCGGGACTAACAAATAATTTGGAGACGAATTTAACTAAAAAACGCATACCGCTTAAAATTGAAAACGACAAACAGGTGTTCTGATAAACGAAAACGCTTAAAATTTAATAAATAAATTATGATATAAATGAATAGAATTAATTATGAGACATTTAAGCTCATATCTTCTATTATTCGCTATATATTGTTTTAAAATTTCTGATAACCCAAATTTAGAAGCACTTTGTAATGCTTCCGTTTTTAAACAGTTAGTCGGATAGAAACTTCTCGCCCAAAAAAATATCTGATATAGTTTAACATCAACAGCAAACATTTGACTGGACTCCAAGTATATTCTTTAATTCGAGATAAAATATATTTAATTAAAGAGTATTGAACAGAGTTCAATAGTACTGGGGTCTTATCACCGCATTCAATATCGAGTAAACTATTCAGGCATGTGATGAAAAACGATCGTTTTCAAAATTATCGTTTTTAGCAGGTGTGATGAATTTCGACCGATTTCAAAATCCATTTCTGGAGTAAAGTCTTAACTTTTTGATCCAAATACAGTTCAATTAACATAAGTAATAAGAAATTTAAAAGAATATATACAGGAAAACAGAGAAAAATGTATTATAATTACATTTTTAACAATACCAAAAACAACATTATCGTTATCAAATCGTATTGTTTTCAAAATCGTTTTTCATCGCATACCTGATTGTTTCGAGTTAACTATCGTATTTTTCTGCATACTATAGACTAGAGATGAGCGATATTTCCGTACCTGTGATTTAATCACTGTTACTGAAAAATCACGAATCACAGTTGTGACCAAATCTGTTAAGTAACAGGTACTTGCTAAGTTGTTATTTTCTTATTTTGTTTCATACACAAATTTATGATATTTCACTGTTTGTGTGGGTAATAGCGTTTTTTGCACTCATGAATGTAATTGTTGCTATTTTTTCTTTTGTTCTCTCTTCTTCCTTTTTAGAATTTTTTTTCAGCCAATGTTTATTTGTTCAAGTATGTCCAACTAAACAGGTGATCGTTTTTGTTGCCTTATTTCTTTGTCAAACTCCATAACAAAAAATTTTCAAATATCCAAGAACAAAAATAAAAGTTGTGATCACAATCACAGTTTTAAATAACAGTGATTTTAAAATCACGTTCACTAATCACGATGTTCCTTAAAAATCACGGGATCGCTCATCTCTACTATAGACACTGACGTATCGAATGAAAACTCGAGAGAATTTTTTTATCCCTGGTAATAGATATCGTTAATAGTTAATCAAGTTTGTTATCATAAATGATTTTTAAAACGAAACATTTTCATAGATGTTCACATCAATCTCCTGTCAAGTTTGCGCAAAATTTGTTGTTTATAAGTACCAAAAGTACGAATTTGTACCCTGTTTTGCACCATAAATGTATTTTATTTGTTTGCTGTCTTTCTCATTAAAAACATAAATTTCAACTTTAAGCACAATTACTACAAAAAAATAAATGTTTTAACAAAATGAACAAAAAAGCACACATTTTGACCCTGGGGGGCTATTCTCTATTGCGATGCGAATACAATTTCGATACGAAAGCTTAATGCCAACTTGGTACTCTCTATTACTTTCACACATTTTTAGAAAATTAAGCAATACTGGCAATAAAAATTAAAGATGGCGAAGATTGATAGCAATGAAAGGTCAAATTATGTAAAAAAAATTTGATATTTTAAAATTTAAATAAAATAAATAATCACCCCTATCGTGAATAACAAGTGGGATTTTTGTTCGTATACAATTTTTATTCCCCTAGAATGGAAAAACGCAATCGTGAATCTAATGTGAAAATTTAATCACGCTGCCAGTTCCAATGAATGTAAAAAAGAAGAAAGACGAAAACAATGAAAACCCAATAAAATTTTGGTTCAAAAATATACACGTATATATTTTAAAGTAAAGTTAAAATAATAAAGCAAAATATTTAATATTGGAGGGATAGTTTGATTACAACGTTAGTTTTTTGCACTTTTTAAATTTTATGTAGTAAAATATTTTCCAAAATTCTGCCACCACGTCTTTCAAAAGCTTCACAAATCCGCAAGCAATCGACCGGTTGTTTTGCATTTCGTTGAGAAATATATCGGTTTGTGTCTTTTAACGGATCTAGCCCTTAATATTTGATTTATAGGAGGAACTACTTACACACGTGTTCTGTTCCCTAGCAAAAATAAATTGAGAAAATCTAAGGGAAATGTGAACATATTACGAGGGAAAAAATTTTTCACGATAAGGGGTTTTTCCCGTTATTATTCCCCTTTGAATTACGTTTTGTTCATGGAACTTTTTCATGATCGCAAATAAGTGAAAAGAGGAAAAATTACGAGGGTAAAATTATTTACGATAGGGGTGAATAGTGAGTACATTATTTCGCATCGCAACAGAGAGTAGTCGACTTTTCTTGTTTCCTAAAACTAAATTGCAACACGAAATTACGAGTAAGCCCGCAAAAGGAAGGATCCAATTTGGTCCAGTCGTTTTGAAGTTTTAATTATAGATTTAAAAATTAATCCTATTGAATCACCCTTTAGATCTCATGTTTCGAAGCATTAAAAGAAAAGTAGCACTGAAAAATGTTAAACAATCTACGAAAATTAGTCTGATTTAAAATTTGTCGATTTTGAACTGATCCACCAGTTTTATCTGGCAACTATGGACGAGGCGGAAAATGATTATTTAATTTTTGAATTTTGAACCAAAAACAAAAATCATCAGATTTAAGATATGTATTTTTATTCTGCCTATTCGAAAATTTTAAAATCGACAAGACTAAAAAATCACAAATATTATAAAATTTTTACCAAAGAGGCATTAATGCGTTTCAAAGATATGCCAGTAAGATTTTAAAATAAAATTTAACAACAAATTAAAATTAACAGATTTAAATAATAATAAAACAAAAGAATTTTTTGTGAGCGTTTGTTTGTTTGGTTTTTTTTTAACATTATCAATCGTTCATTGTCAATTACTATTACATCTAATTATTTTTTGTTTTTTTTTTGTTTTTGTACACTTAAAATATTGATAAATAAAATATAAATAATTTGAAAATAAAAATAGAAACTTACAAATTAAAAAAAAACCTAATTGTCTACAAAAGCAATTATGTTAAACATGAATTTCTTACAGAATCGCTACATGTTTTTTGTTGGGCAAACAAATGGTAAAAAGATATTGTTTAATGGTTTTCAACTAGATGCTGCTGTGTTCAATATAACTTTTTGTTATGGTGTGCAAAAAAGAAACATAAAAGTTATAAAAATATTAAAAAACAAAATCACACACACTAAGTGTTGATGATATCGGTTTACATTTCACGTTCGTCTTATATAATTCCGTCATCTGTGTTATAAATTTGACTTATATTATTGTTTTTGTTCTTGTTAAAACAAAAAACAATAATTCAAAATAAAAATTATAACAATGGCGATATAAATAATAATAATTATAATTAATTGTAGTTTAAGATTTAGTTTTTTTTTTGTTTTATAATAATCATTATTATTAAATTTTGTTGTGGCTGTGGTTGTGGCTGTTGTGGTGCATATATGAGAATTTGTCTAATATACGTCGTATTTTGAGCACTATTTACATGATGCTGCTTCTAGACACGCAAGATCTCACAAGCTTTATTGTAGCAAATTGCTATCCAATCGGGTTGTGTGGCACCCCATTGAATTTGATTGACTTCACCTTCGGCGGCTGTATAAGCTAAAATTGGATCCTCGATTGCTCGTGGCATTTGCTGTATATCCCAGATCAGTGCTTGGTGATCATCACCGGCAGTGCATATATGACAGGAACTAGAAAAAATAAGTTAAAACAAAATTTTGAAAATAAAAGTTTATACATAACTAGCCGTTCCTATAAAGAAACTATAAAGAAATAAAAAGCCTGTGTGTTTTACTGTGTGTAGATCGATCTACATAAGTTTTATATTGTCCATTTAATCAAAATTGGTTAGATATTTTTGAAGTGGCAGTAATTCTCCGTATGCCCCCTCTTAGCCGCTTTCGCATTCCGTCAAGAGACGGCGAGATAGACTTGATGCGGAATAGAGGATGAACGGCGTACTCATGATAAATTGGATTTCCTTTTCTTTTGAGTACGGAAGCTATTGCTTTAATAGATTTCTTCTTAAACGATAATTAATATTTTCGGACCCTATCCTTAGTTAGTACTAGTTAGAGAAATAAAAAGTACAAAAAAAAATCCCTCTTACAGATTCTCATTATCTCAGGACTTTGCAAGTTTAATTTAATGTTTCTAGGTCCAATATTAACGCAAATTCAAAAAGTACCTGTTGAAGAACTAAAAAGTACCAAAATACCCTTTTACAGATTCGTATTCCCTGAGACATTTCATGTTTATTTAATGCTTCTAGATCCAATATTAACGAAAAAAAGTACCAGTTAAAGAACAAATGACTACAAAAAGTTTTTTTTACAGATTCTCATCCACTCAGGACCTTGCATGTTTGATTTTATGTTTCAAGTCCAATACAAACAGAAATTCAAAAAGTACGAGGATATTGATTGCATGCTGAACTTTATGATTCCAGGTCCAATATTAACGGTAATTAAAAAAGCACCAGCAGCAGAACCAAATTATTAAAACAACTACCAGTTATAGAACCAATAACCCAAAGAAAGAAATTTAATTTTCCGTATTTCCACTTTTTTGTACGTTTTTCTCCCCATTGAAGTATCAAAAATTGCAATATTGTAGTGGTAGCCCATTTAATACGTTTATGCCAAAGAATGGAGAAAAATACTTTGCAAAAGAAGAACCAACAATACATAGTTAGGAATTCACACCAAATTTGTATTTTTAAGATAAGTTTCGAATGTGATATAATGATTATTTTTACGTTTATTGGTTTAAAAGATGGACGAGGTGACAAAAAAGTACACAAATTCTGGATTTACCCGTTTACTCCCTAAAATGGCAATGACAATTACAGTTTTCGTTAACTATCCATAGACCAATTTAGAGGTGATATTTATTAACTCGTAGCTGAAAACAATGACTTTGATTTAGGGATGCCAATCCTGAAATCCCGGGATTATTCTAAAAATCTCGAATCCCGGGATTTTTTATGTAAAAATCCCGAGATTTTTGATTTAGTAAATATGTGGTATTTTTTTTAAATGCAATTATATTTAAATAAACGTAAGTCACCCTAATAAAAGTAACTTCAAAAATTTAATATTAAATCATACTGGCAATGAATCTAATTTTTAACTGGTTACAAAAAGAAGTCGCAAGTGAATAAATGTTACATGCAATGCTTTTTGTACCACAGAAAATAAAATCAGAAGACAAAGTTCGGTGTGGTTTTTATCTAAGTGAATGATAATAGAACTGCGCACGCACAATGCAAGTTGTGCACAAAGGTGTTAAAAACTTTAGGGGATTCCATCAAAGGTCTTTCGACACATATTTGAAATAAAATAAATAAATTATTGTTATACAGCGTATATGTAGGTATTTATTTACGATACCACCCAGAAGTGTTTGATGCGAACACTGTTTTCGTCAGCAGCATATGCTTGCAATAAAATAATGTATCGATTATCAGACGTCATTAATTTGTTTTAGACGCTTTTTAAAATATAAGTTAATACATAATTCTTCCTTTAAAAATTGGCCTTTATATATGAAATCCCGAAAAATCCCAATCCGTCCCGAGATCTCGTTTTTTTTAATAAAAAAATCCCCAATCCCGGGATTCAAAAAACCTAGTCCCATTTGGCATCCCTACTTTGATTTCAGATTTTTTTAAAGGGGAATTATATTTTTCAAATCATATTGCACCGGTTCCTTTAAAGGGGGCTTACTCAAAATGGTATTGTCCCATTTGACTGTAAAATCCCTAACAGGACAATGACCCGTCAAGAACCCTATAATCGTTCTAAGACCACCTCTGTCCATTCCCAGTAGAAACCTGGATGCCCCCGCGTCCAATCTGGGCCATAGAGCCCTAGACATCCTGCAATCCGTTCTGTTCCCCCAGGATCGGTTAACATCCTCACGGAATTTCTCCCGTATCACCCCATAGTAGTAACATAGGGGGGCTTTACCCCCTTTCCCTTACCACTAAGTACAGATTCGCGAGTTCGTCAGCCACCTCATTTCCCTCAACCATGCAGTGTCCAGGTACCCAACACAGCCTTACATAGAATTACTCCATGAGTTCCTTGAGAGAATTTCAACACCGAGCGTCTCCTGACTGTCGACGTAAATTGTCACCACAGATACACAAACGATGTGATCCAGTATCACTTCCGTCGCCCTCCAGATCGCTAGGATCTCAGCCTGGAAGACACTGCACTCATCAGGGCGTCTAAATGACCTTTTCCCTTCGGATAAATACACTGGCGCCAGTGCCGGTTTCCATCTTGGATCCATCGGTAAATACTGCCCACCCCTCAAACAGTCTATTGTATCCACTTTAAATTTCCCTATCAGGGAACTCCACTAGTGGTGTTACACCGAAGTCCAGGGTCATAGTCCTATGATACGAAATTCCCTCGAGAATAATACCAGGATAAAGCAGACCCACCTCTTACAAAATCCTCGTGTGATCATCCCGCCTAGGTTTAACAAAGGAAGACTCGTAAAGTCTAAGTAAGTTCCTAGCAGCCACACTCCTTACATAATGCTCAATTGGGGACAGATGTAGTAGGATGTCCAGCGCTGCCTGTGGAGTGCTTCTCATTGCGCCTTTGATGCCAAGAGATGCACTCTTTTGAACCTTGCTGAGCATATTGCTACAGTTATTAACTCTCAATGCTCTCTACCAAACGGTGCATCCATAGGTTAGTATAGGCCTAACCACCGATGTGTAAATCCAGTTTACCATATCCGGCCTCAGACCCCAGTTCTAACCGAAGGAGTTCCTGCATGTGTAGTAGGCATTGAGTGCCCTTCTCATCCTCTCCTGAGTATTTCTTTTCCCGAAAGTTACCCAAATACTTTGCGCCGGCCGATAGAGCTAACTCGACGCCATCTAGCACTGACCCCCTAAATCCCTCTATCCTGTACCTTCGGGTAAATAGCACCAGCTCAGTCTTCACAGGGTTAAAACACAGCCCCTATCCTTTGCCCATGCCGAGAGTTCGCCCAGCATCACCTGCATAATTTCCCCGTTCGTGGACAGTAATTTTCCCCTGACCAGCAGAACTATGTCGTCCGCATAGGCAACAACTTTCCTACCCATGGAATCAAACGATCTGAGAATCCCGTTGACCGCAACCAACCACAGTAGAGGCGACAGAACCCCCCTAGTGGTGTCCCGCTGGTAACCCTCCTCCTTATCACATGATCTCCAAAACTAAAAGAGATGCAAAATAAATGTAATAATTATCGTTGTTCTTTAGAAAAAAAAGCGAACGGGTGTCTGGTACTTTTTTGAAATTCGGCCCTGTTAGGGAGTAAACGGGTAAAATCTGAATTTAAGTACTTTTTTGCCACCCCATCTATCTTTTGAACGAATAAACATAGAAACAAAGTTAATACCACATTCGAAACTTATCAAAAAAAATACGTTTACGAATTTGGTACATTTTTCATTTCATAATGAATTTAGCCCTACATGTTTACTTAAATCTACGATTATTTTTTTTTTCTAAACCATCTGGCAATGCTGCTTTAAGTATTACTACGAATGACGAATGCTGCGAGTAGACATATGTGCACTCAGACAATTATAACTCTAGGTCAGCGAAGGGCAGATAGAGAACATTGAATAAAAGAGAGTAAATTAGTTGATTTATCAGATGTACGAATGCTATTGCCGAATGTTGAAATACTATATTTAAGAAACAATACAAAACAGAATTCATATAAATTTCATTGCGTTTGCTAAAGGCTCGTATGTTGAAAACACAATTTCTTACGAGCCTGGCGAGCACATACAAAAACAATAGGCTGTATTAACTACACCGCAACTCGTTTTAAGGCGAGTATCATCAATCATAAAAACGGGTGCTCGTTGCAGTTCTCTGGTCCCCATATTCATAAAAAAATATTTTTGATTTATAAAGGGTTTATTGAACACATGTTCATAGGAAATTTTTAATGAATATGGGGGTAATTCTTTAGTTTATGTCCTCTTAGGTTTGTACGAAAATTGTTTCCATCACAGTTTTTTATTAAACCAATCTTATTTTATGGACCAGCAGTTTAGTGGCCGGCCCAAGAGAGCGCATATCACTTAAGGCCCCTATACACTATCCCACAAAGTCTTAAGTAATTTACGAAAGTGCAGCCCTGTCATGATAAGTTGTTATTATTTTTTGAAATTTTTCAAACAATAATTAGATCAGGGAAGCATTTTCTTTATATACTTAAGACTTTGTGGGATAGTGTGTAACGGCCTTAACTGATGTTCGAACGCATTATGAGAATTGTACCAATCATGATAAAAAGGGTACTTAGAACTACCCCCACTAAAGCTATGTTCAGACCTAACAAATATTTGACATAAAAATCCAAAAAAAAGCGTGACCAGTAAATTGATCTAACTTTAGCTTTATTTTGAACAATTTCTATTGATTTACTTATCTTTATTTATAAGTAGATAATTGTATGTGATAAAGAAACTAGTGGTTACGTGTAAGACGTCAAATATTTAATAGGTGTGAACGTAGCTTAAGACTCTGTTCACAATCCTAAATTGGCTATCGCTAGACGTTGTGGGGAAGAATGCATCGCAATGGGCCTAAAATGCGACGGAGGCATTGCAGTTTTTTTCATTTGTATTTATTTAAAATTCATATCGCACTCAATCATAAAGAGGGCATTAACTCAAAATATAAAAATTAAAGGCTTATGAAAAATAATTTTTAAACCAACTGTTTCATTGCCAAAAAGTATCGTTTTTTCCCAAAGATTGCGTTTGAAAAAAATATAAAACGTTTAAGAGAGAGAAAAAGAATAAAATAAATAGTTCATCTATGATGTCGAACCGTTTGAAAATTGATTAATTAGTACGAATTTTATTCACAAAACATTACTTAAAAATTAAAAAATCGCATTGTTTTGACACTAACTGCTAATTCGGAAATTTTCCAGCTTAATCCACTTAAAAATTGCGGCAGTATACTGTGTTGCCGTTTCGTTAAATTTTTCGTAACCTTTGAAGTCCCGGAGTAACATGAATAATTTTGTTAAATTTGGAAAATTGGTCATAACTTTTGGAACATGGCACAGAACGAAGTAATATTTTTAAACAAGTATCTAAAGATAAATTGAACCAAGTTAAACATATTTTAATGCTCTATGACTTTTTAGAGTAAGCCTAGTTTAAACGACTTAACGCCGGTAGCTAAAGGTACGAATTTTCTTTCGTATAAAAAGTTTTCCATTATTACAACTTAACTTTAGTTTGCCAGATAGGATGAACCTACATATTTATCGCTCACTTTAGATTAAAGTAAAGTTGTAATAATGGAACACTTTAACACGGCCGTTAAAATCCTACCATTAGCTGTCGGTAAGTTGAGAAAATGGGGGTAAGAATAAAAAATTGAATTAGATTTTTGTTGCTTTCTTATATCGTTAGCTCATTATTAATTTTAAAAAATTCACTTCAGAGTGATTCAGATTCGACCGGTATACTTAAAGGTTTGTCTAAGATCAACATTTTAAGGTGTTACAAACATCAGAACAAATACATAATACCCTCTCCACAATTGTTTTGCTGGTATATATAAACAAATTTGGGCTACAGGAACTCAGTTTGTTACTATATATTGTGGTTATTGCAAAAAACTTTTTTCAGAACCCTTTTGAAGTTTTAAGAATAAAATGGAAAAATTGTATACAAGATTAGAGTTATTCCAAATAGTACAGGAATATAAAGTTAAGCCCATTGAAGTAAAATTGCAATTTTAAGTTAGAAAATTGTGCGAATTTTCAAAATGTCAAGGAGAAAGTAATTGAGCCCAAAGAAAAAAACCGATTTGTAAGCATGCATGCCACATGGCTGGAAGTAACAGTAACAATTCCTGTATTTGGCCATTCGCCTTCAAAACAACTACAAAAGACGTTTGTTGAATTGACCTAAAGAAGTACGAAAAAATTTTGCAAACTCAGTACGATGCTGATTTATTGTTGCATGCTTCCCAAACACAATTACAAAAATTACAAGAGCTACAAAGTTGTACAATAACATAGTTATACAGCTAATATCGCTAAAGACACTTTCTATATTAGCGGAAGCTGATCTTTCTCGAAAGCTATGAAATAATCCAAAGTGCCGATAAGGTTTATTTAAGCTACCAGTATACTGCCGAGAGAAAAAAGTGAATGCTTTCCTCCAAAGGAATCATATGAAGTAATGGAAACATGTGCTCAAATAAATCTTCAAGATTTGCTTTATCATACCGCAAGTAGATTACTAACACATTTTAACTATGTTTTATGTGACTCAAGAATAGAAGGATGCAACTCCTTCGAACTAATTAGCAAATGCGACTGTGATGGGCTTATACCAGGCACAATTTAAGCGAAAGATGAAAAACTATGCCTAAGATTCTCATATTTTTCAAAGAAAACTGAAAATATTATGGCAAAGTTCAACCCCATTATCCCCTAGACGGCTCAAATGTTAATTATCTTATTATTTTTCATCTCCACCATTTATTTCTAACATACCTACCCGCTATCTCCATTCCTTAAGGAGGCTCCCATACATAATTTTTAATACAGACTTGAAATATTTTCAAGAAAAAGTCCCATAACTGCCTTGGAGTCGCCCCTTGGGGATTAAAATGTATGACCGGCCTCCATTAGTTTTTCGTCCTAAACATTTTTTCAAAACATACTTGCCATTTATCTATACCCTTTCGAAGGGCTCCTTAATGAAATTCTAAAATTTTTTCGTATTTTGTGAATAAAATCAAAAATTGTGGTTGCAAACAGAGTTTAATAATTGATGGCTAGTTTTGTTTGGATCTTCGTTTTCTATACGTGCATTCTGCTGCAATTTTTTATTTAACAAAAAATTTAAAAATTTGGTTAAAAAATTGTTTTTTTTTTCGAAAAATATTTGTTTCTAAAACGATAAAGCCTCCTTAAATGTAATTTTATTGCGGATTTTCGTTTTTTTTTTATTTATTCAAACTGAACCGTTTTTGAGTTACGCAAATGAATGTTGGACAACCTCCTCCATTTCCAAAATAACGGTATATATTTTTATGCAATTAAATTTGAAAATATAACTTCTGGAATTATCGAAATACTTCCTAAACAAAAGTTAAATAGTTTCTTGCGAGCTTTAGTTTTCTGAACTTAGGCGGTACGAACAGATATCTGGTGGATAAATACTAGAACGAGATAATTGAGGTCAATGGCCCCTAAGAACAAAACACTGGGTTTCTCGAGACAAAAACATTGATGTATGATACTTTAAGATCGGATTGTGAATGCCTTAGATATAACCAAAAAATTTAAAAAGGCGACACACTATCTACGGCAAAAAAATGTTTTCGAAACCGCCTTGTCGTTTACGACTGTGTCGTTTAGGACAGCCACAATAAGGCTTATTACTTATTATTTATTTATCTACCTGTTTTTAAAAATAAAATAAAAATAGTCGCTTGGGAATTTACATTGAAACAACAATACAGAATGTACTAATAAAGTGGCCTCACAAGCGCAGCTGTTTGCAGTGATTTTCTTCGTGTGTGACGTTTGGCGTCATTTTTTTATTTATTTACATTTTTTAAAAAGGCATTTTGACATTTGCCGTCTCAATTCTAACAAAATGCCCAAGGCGAATTCATGTAAACGGTGGTGTCGATACTACAACAAGTAACAACACCAAAAACATAACAATGTATTTTTTTGTTGCTTTCGTTGGCTGGTATGTCAAAAACGCAAGTAACTTTTGACATTCCTCTCTCTAATTAAGAAAAAAAGTAGCACAGCTGTGCTTTCAACGCCACCTGAAAAATGAATTCGCCTTGAAAATGCCTTTTTTTCTATTGTTTCATTGTTGTAGTACTGAGGCCACTTTGTTAATACATTTTGCAACAATAAAAAACTTAAAATTGTATTTGTTTTCAACATATGTATGTAAGTTTCCAAACGAAAATTTTTATTTTACAAATTTTTATATTATTCGAAATTACAATCCTCAAAAGCTTTTATACTTTAATAGTCTTATTACTACAAACAAAAAATTCTGATAGTGCATACAAAATGTTCATGCAAAATATTGAAGGAATAAGACTATTAAAGTATAAAAGCTTTTGAGGATTGTAATTTGACTTAGAATACACATTCGAATAATATGAACATTTATATGATAAATGTTTCTCAACATGAGAAATAAATTCCCAGATTCAATTTTTATTTTAGTTTGAAAAACAGGCTGTAAGAAAATTTAACTAAATACGAACAAATAAGTAAAAATCAAGAAGTTATTTTTCTTAGATTTTGGATTTTCTTGTTTTAAAAAACGGAATTGATTAAATAAGAAACTAAACTTCTTTCCATGTATAGTAAAACCTTTTTTAACATACCTGTGCGGCGCCCACGCAATACCGTTGACGCACGCTCTGTGATTGCTCAGTCTTGCAACAGGTGTACAAGGAACACGAACGTCTAATATTATTACTTCGCATGAGTCCATAGCAACGGTGGCTAAATAATTTGGATCTTGTTTATTCCAAGCCAAACGTAATAAAGCTGTGTGTGTGGGATCCTAAAAAAAATAATAAATTATAAAAACAAATTATTATTTGGATGATATTTTCAATGCTATATTGTTTTATTTGCCTCATATATAATTGTTGAATGTTCCAAATGTCTCAAATCGAACATGCGAACGGAGCCATCTGCACCCACGGAAGCAAACATATCGCGACCTCCACCAGCCCTTGAAAAGGCGATATCGTATACCTCCTTATCGTGGGCAATTAATTGTGTTTTCACATGACCCGAAACAAAAACACGACCATGTGGTTGACCCGTTTCCAAACCCCATATGGTACATGTTGTATCAATAGATGAAGTCCCCACTAAATTGGGATCCACTTCATTCCAATCAAACGATGTTAAGGGGGCACAGAAATCACTGTTTTTATTATTATTAAGAACACACTCTAATCGTGTGTCTGGTTCTCCAGCACGCCAAACGCGTAAATAATCACCGCTTGTGGCCAGTAAATCAGGATATATACCCTTTGAATCGGGTATCCACATAATTTTTGTTGTTGGATATGGATGATCGAATGTGCTACGAAAAAGATAAATGTTATTATTTTAAGTAATAAGGTTTTTAATAAATCTGGTGCATTTACCTTTTAGCACTGAATTCACTTGTGTCCTCATCCAGACTTATAATTTGAACTTTATTATTGTATTCTTCAATAAAACTCCCAAGAGCTAAACGAAATCGTTTATCTGGACGTACGCTCCAATTCATGGAATACAGAGGCCATGGTGCCAAGTATTTGTAGATTTCTTTTCGTTTTCCGGCGGTGGCTGACATAACTATTTTAGATTGAAAGAAAACAAGTGATTGCAATTAAAAGTTTTTGTGTGATAAAAACAAAATTAGATCATAATATTAACAGCAAATAAATTTGATTATAAATTTTATTAAACAGACAGATTATATTTAAATAATGATTCATTTTTCTCATTGTCGTAGATAAACATTTACTTATTTAAATACAATTTGTAACATCTTAATATGGGTAAATACATATAAAATCAAAAACGTTTTACCAAACCAACGCCAGAATTTTTAACAAAGATTACAGTACTATACACAATTCCTTTAAAACTAACTAAATAACTTTTCAATTAAATTTATTGGGCATGTTCTAGAAAAAGAAATGAAGTGGATTTGAAAACGAATAAATTTTAAAAACGACCCTGTATTAAAAGTTCTTAAACATATTCCATTTTATCAATTTAAGTTTTGGAGTACCAATTAGCTTTACAAGAACAACTCTTAAAACCAGGAAAAAACACGGTAATTTTGTAAATAATTCAACTTAAAATCTCGTTCGTTTTCAATTTCACTTCATTTCGATTTCTGCAACATGTTAGTTTAAACATAATAAAATATTAGCGGTTTTCACCCTTAATAGTAAAGTTCCTTGTAGTCCTTGTGAATCTTATTTATTTAGTTAAAGTACTAAGATTTACAACTTTGCAACAACAAAATGTATTAGACTAAAATTTACTACGCCGTGGTTGAAAAAATCCAACAAAAAGCTGTAGTAAACACGTTTGTTAAATAAGCTAGAATAAAACAGTTGAATAAACTATATCTGTCTCTTTCACTCACTCAGCAACTTCATTAATTTAAAATCGTATTAAGAAAAGCAGAGTTGTACACTTAATACAAAGGGTGAAAACCGCTATTAAATAGATTTTAAAGTTGAAGAGTAAAACAAATTTGTATCACAGTGTTTTTTAAGAACATTTCTTTCGCTTTAAAAAGCGCTTAAAATCTCTAACTTTATTTACGTTTTTATTTTTAAATTGTCATGTGAAGGAAAATTTTGAAAAGCACATCTATCTAGTTCAAAAAAGTAGACTTAGATCTATACAAAAGCTTAATTCGTAACTAAAGAACACCCTGATTCGCTGGCGTGCCAGACGGTTCTTCATTTAAAGAATTTTCAATGCTCGTAAAGAATAAAAAAAATATGTTTTGTCAAGATTTTTAAAAGCACAACCAAAAACATGTTATTTTTTAATTTGTTTCCAGTTTTATTTAAACAAAGCTGTGTAAAAAGCCGATAAATATTTTATCGTTTTGTTAAAAAATCTATCAAAACTACGTTCCCCTTATTCAACAATAATAATTTGACAACATTGATATGCTGATTTTAAACAGTCAGTTTAAACAAAACGTCAAACAGCTGACACAAAATAAAAAAAATATTAAGGGTTTGACGTTAAAATCTGATTTTGAAAAATATTGCAGATTCAAGGCCCATCTATCAGGTCTGCATACTTGTACAAAAACAAAAACGATTATTTTTAGTTGTCAAAAATTTACTACCCCATATACAAAGCAAAAGGAAAAAACGTGTATGTGTGGCATACCATAAACGTATACATGAACATGGAAGCAAAATGTAAACAACTTTTGACAACTAAAAAGAACATAAACAACGATCAGCATGCTTCTTGCGCAGACCTTTTCAATGGGCCTTGGACGTATTGAATATAAGAGCACATTCCATTTCATTTTTTCAAAAGAAATATAATAAGGGTAATCACGGTGGGCATTGCGCAAATTTGCAATGTGTAAATTTGCAGTGCATATTATGATTGATCGTGAGCATACCACTTTTATTTTTTGTGCAAATATGCTATTATTCTAAAAATTTATTCTGGCAACACTAAAAACTTCTGGCAGCACTATAAAAAATCTGCATTTTTTTACAATTATACACAAACAAATTAAAATAAATGTTTTCTTTTTAATTAATTTAATTCTTTTTTTATATTAAACCCACGAAAATTTTCAATTTAAAAGTTTTCTTAAAAACAATTGGGCTTATTGTGGTTGTCGTTTTCGTAAACAAACGTGTCGTTTTTGTAGTAGATTAAAGAACACATGTTGTGTATTGCTCTAATCTATTACACAGTCGTATACGACAACGACAACCACAATAAGGCCGAATATGTCTGCTAATACGTCGAATATTAATGTTTACATTTGTTTGCAACAGAGAAAATATGCACTACTAAATTTGCTCATGGTTTTTTTAGTGCAAACGAAGTATAATAGAGCAAATTTCAAATATGTACGTACATTTTGTTGTTGTGTTGTGTAAATGAGTGTATTTTTGCGCGCATTTGCATCGTTTGCACACTTTGCACTACCAATCGTGATTTCCCTTAATATATTTTTTAAGAATAGCGAGGCATATATTCATGTTTTAAGTATTTTTTTACCGCAAACAATAACACATATTGGGTGATCATCTAAAGATTTTTAATAAGGTGGTACTACCTATAAGTTCATAAAAAATTCTTACTTCAAGACGTCTAGATCGTGAAAAAGCATAAGTGCAAAGACGTAACAACAACCAAATATACATTTATTTGTGCGAGATACACTTTGCTCTTTTGCTTTTTCGCAAGGGTGTAACTTGATTACTAAAGATTTTAAATTATCTGTGCAAGGTCCAACGATGGTTGTTACGAACTAATTTCAAAGTTTTTAAAACCACTGCGCTCGATCGATGGTAATTATGTAAAACTATTTTAGCCAAAGTTTCCTTAAAAAACTTTCATTAACTATTAACTATTTTAATGTTCATATCCCTGCTATTAGTATTGGACCGCCTGATCCATTTTGATCAAATGGACTACTCCCTGGACTGGACCAATGTAATGCAAGCATGGACCATGTCATTGTTAAAAAGAATTTGTAGTGACACGACATGTCTTCGTTTTTTAAAGACATGTTTTCGTTTTTAAACGATTTCAAAGCTAATGTACTGGAGTATACCATGGAGTAGTCTTAAGACTACTCCTTTGTAATGCAAAACTGGGTTACATGGTCTTGCCCTAGGACATCGTAATGTTAAATTTTTCATGATTTTTCCATACATTGGGGTTACTTTTAGACTAGTCCTAGTCGCTTATGGGCTACATTTTACATGAGTGTATGGCCTAGTCGCATTATTTGCAGGGATATGTATGTATTATCTATGTTGATACATACATATGTATGTACCTATTTTAAGTTAACTAATACATGTTTCAGCATAATTTATCATTAGGAAAAAAACATTTTAGGTGCATTTCAATTATAAAGGCGTATTTACAGCTAAAAAAAAAACAAATCAACGGTCAATGGCACTACTAGTAGATAGAAGAACATGTAAATAAAGTTGTATGCATTAATGTACATAAGAGTGTGAAACAATAACGACAATTAATGTTTACATTCATACATGCAATCAGTGATGCCAGAAGGTTTTGATAAGAAATCGGCATATTTTGAAACACCTATTTTATATATAAAGGGAAATAACGATAGGTAGTGGAAAGTGTGCAAACGATACAAATGCGTGCAAAAATACACACATTTGCGCAAAACAACAAAAAATGTACGTATTTGCAATTTGCTCTATTTTGCTTCGTTTGCACTTAAAAAAACCATGAGCAAAATTAGAAGTGCATATTTGCTCAGTTGTAAATATAAAGCGCCATATTGTTTTTAAGGAAACTTATAAATTGAACATTTTCGTTTGGTTTAATATGAAATAGAGAATTAAATTTAAATTAATTAAAAAGAAACAATTTATTTTAATTTGCTTGTGAATAATTTTTAACAAATTCAGATTTTTTACAGCGCTGCCAGAAGTTTTTTAGAGTTGCCAGAATAAATTTTTAGAAAAATAGCATCTTTGCACAAAAAATCAAATCAAACATAATAAGGGTATTCACGTCACAAGTTGCACCCTTGCAAAGTAAAAACAAAATTGCAAACACATAGCAACAGCCGCAAAGAAAATTATTTACGCACAACTAATTGTCTGGTGGTTGTTGTTATATTTTTGCACTTTTGCTTTTTCGCAAGGGTGCAACTTGTGACGTGAATACCCTTAATATGCCCTCTTCAAATTGCAAATTTGCCTAATGACCAACGTGGATAGAACACATAATGTTAATAAAAATAACAGAACAATTAAGCATTCACGAATGTTTGTCTTTTGCATACAGAAGAATATCAACTGAAACCGCTAGAGCGGCTCCGGAGTCGAACCCCTCAAGGACAAGGAAGACCACATAATACATGGTTTCGCTGCACCAAAAAAGAATATGAATCACGTATAACCTGGAATCAAGTTAAATCACTAGACATAGACAGAAATGGAGAGAATTCGTTGACGCCCTATGTTCTTCGTGAACTTTTTATTCAAGTATGTGTAATAAAAGAGCAAATTTCACATAAACGGGAACAACAACAACTCAAAAAATTTTTTATTTTTCGTTAATCCCTCAAAAAATTACAAAAAGTACTACCGTTGTATATTTCTTACTCATAAATTGTTTTACAATGCCATAAAAGTCTTGCGTCATATTTGTAATTAGTTGACAGTCGCTATGGCTTCTGTTAATTCCTAAGATCCCACTTATTACTTTCTGGATATAGTTCCATATAAACTGAAGCGATTCAAACGTTAAGCGAGTTCTCTTTGGACTCTTTGACTGATTAGTTTAATATTTGAATCGCCAGTAGAATAAAAACTCAGATCTTAATCATCTTCTTTAATAACTGACGTTTCTTTCAATGCTGCAAGTTTTTGTTTAGGGTATAGAAAGGAATGTGAAGCAGTTTTTATAACTGATTTTATATCAGAATAAATAACATTGCCATTTTTTCTGCATTGCACTTTGGTCATTAGAAAATAGCAAGCCGTCACATGATCCCTATATCAACTGGCTTACCAAATAACAATCACACCTCCATGCCCTTTTCAAATTTGAATTGAAAGCTACAAGGTACCATAGCCCGGAGCAAAACACCTAATTTATATGAAAAATTAAATTCGGATGTTTGTCCAATGATAAAAATAAAAAAAACTGAAATAATTGGTTGAAAGAGAAAAGTCATATGTTTTTAACAGAACTAGCTAAAAAACTACACCCCAACACGATTTTCGCGAATATTTCTAAAAGGTCTCTTAAGAAAAATAAATAAATGTCATATTCGTGTTCAGAATCCTCAAAAAATATCTCAATTTCGAAGTTAATTTTTTGATGGCATCCTTAGATAAAAGAATTTCTTGCCAAAATTCGTCTTTGAGGGATAATAGTAAAACAAGTTACTCTCCACCGACAGTTCGAATATTTCCGGAGTGATATCTATTATATATTAAACTAACTGTCCCCGGTGAACTTCGTTCCACCTAACATTGATTTTATTATATTTCTTCATAAGCTGTTATGAATTCCAATCTATGCAAAGAAATGTTTTGTTGTTTTTATACACTTTCATAATAATCACTTGTGTGCGCTTAAATTGCGGATATTACACTGCTGTTTGAAACATAGTTTTGATGATTACTTGAAAGCTTAGATGAATTGAATGACAACAAAAAAGTAGTGAAATTAAAGAAATTGCATAATAAGAAATAACAAATTCATGCAAAGTGTGAACAGGGAACAACTCCAAGGATAATTATTTATTGGAAAGTTGAACAAATATAAAATAATTTTTTTTTTACAATAACAGTTAAATTATTTTAGAGATTATGACGCTCAATCATAAACATATTGTTTATGATTAATTTTTTATAAGCTTAATTAATTTAAATAGGATGATTAAAAAAGAATTATTGAAATCGGTCAAGCAATAATCGAGTTTAAGCAGACTAATCCACAGCAATTAATGGCGCAATGTAAAATTTGCATACAAAACACAATTTTCTCTTTTTTCGATTTTTTAACCTTTTTTTTTTTGCCTTTTCTGAACTTTCTTTTTTTCTTAACCTTCCTCGTGATTAGACGAACAAAACAAAAAAAAAATCCTACAAATCGGTCCAGTAGTTCTCAAATTTTAGCGAGACTAAGACACAGCGTTTGATTTTTATATATATATTTAGATTATTGACCGACAATCAGAATGTTTTATGCTTGTTTTATAACAATTTTAACTAGCTTGTTTAAAATATCATGATTCGTACCAGTTTAAGCCGAACTTAAATGATTTTCATGTGGGGAATTTATATTGAAGCCATGGTAAGTTATAAACCAATCAATCCAAAACTCTGCAGTGATTTTTGGTATTAAGAAAACAAAAAAAATTTGAACAAATTTCAATACAAAGGTGAAATTAGTTTAACCGTTTACAGTGACTTTCAGAAGGTTAATTATGGACCGTATATCAACTTTTTTTCTGGCCATATGAAGCTAAGTTGGAAGAAATTTTACCGCAATATCTACTTACATCTGCAACGGTTTCATTTCATTTACCAGAGTGTGCTTAATATGGGGCCTATAGTAAATTAGGGACCGATCATCACGAAAATTATTATTAGTGTATTTTCTAGTTCTATAAAACTGTGAAGTATTGAATTTTATTGTGATAGCATTATTTATGGACCGATCTTCACTAAATTTCGGCCTCGGGTAAATTATGGACCGATCTTCACGAAAGTTTCCA
This sequence comes from Pollenia labialis, assembly GCA_949318255.1. Lineage (NCBI taxonomy): Eukaryota > Metazoa > Arthropoda > Insecta > Diptera > Polleniidae > Pollenia > Pollenia labialis. Next base: position 22,250,238 of record OX439142.1, on the reverse strand, counting down.
GTCGAATAAAACAAATTTTTGCGAAATCTCATATTATTCCGTGCATTATTCCACCATTTATGTATATTAGTTTTTGTAAAAAAATTATTAATTTTTTTGGGTGGTGGCTCCACATTTTAATTCATATGTATTTCTGATCCTACTGAATCGATTTTACTGAATTTCAATCCCAAACTGCTTAGGATAACTACAAGCAATTTGACACCAAATTTGTTCATTTTTCGACAGTGAGCGTTTTTTCATCAGTCGGACAGACAGACGGACATGGCTAAATCAACTTAGAATTACTCAAAGAGCCAGAATATATCGCTCCTTTATTGCAACATATTCATATCTCAAAACATCAAAAATTTGAAGTAAGTTAAGCAACAGTGTTCCTTCATACCTACTTTATTTGTAAAAAAACCAGCAATACCTATGTATATCTCAAACTGAACCGAAGTTATAGCTATATATATTTTATTAAATCTGTATAGGTATAAAGTTACATTTTGAAAACTTTAATCACAAGCAGTGCTGCCACAGCCAATACAATTTTTACAACCAAAATTTTTGAAAAAGTTACCAAATGTAAAAAAATATAACCAAATTTAAAATGACTTTTATTAATTGAGAATTCTTTTACTTATTGAAAAAATAACGAGATGCTTAATTAAAAGTATTTATTTGAGACTTTTTTCGTAAAATTTTTTTTTTATTTTACAAGAGTTAAACCCGTAAAATATCCATACAAAATTCAGTATATTGAAAGTTCATAAATTAAATATTTTAAAAAATGCCAGTTATAAAGAACAAAAATGGAAAATTGTTTTTCGCTTTTTAGCTGTTTTTGGCAGGACTGTTAAAATGTGGCGATTTCTTAATCATTTTGTCGGCTGAAATTCACGTTTGGCGATATGCGAAATACATTTTATGTAAATATTTTCTAATTTACATACATATATGTATATATACCTATATTACAAAATCTTTTTTCTCTTGTTTGTGCATTTTATTTCAAATTTATAATTCTATAATAAGAATAACTGATTTATAATGGTTCTATTTGATATACATATTTTGTGAATCACTGTAAAATATTACGTATATTCAATGGGGAAAAAGTAAATGACTGACAGACAAATTTTTGTTTTTACCAAATAATAATCTAAACCCTCAAATCAAGTTTAAAAAAACTTACGTAGTTCGTTTGTTATCAGTCATGATTTACGTAACATTAATAATGTACTTATCCGATTTGTGATCAACTGCAAACCCTACAAAGCTGGTGTATATTTTATATTAGCGCTCAATTTATAAAACATGCATTGCATGCAGTTCGCAACAATATCAAAAATAATCACACTTTTCCGACAGAAAATTTAGTCTCAAGTGCAAAATACGTAGTAACTACATGTGTGTGGGAAAACTCAAATGAGGATAGCTTACGTAAGTTCAGAAATATTTTGCTACTAAAAAATATTTTTAGTCAAAAAATGTGTTTTTGTACTTATTAGATATTCTTTAGTGTACCTCAACAATTTGTTTGTTGTGTAAAAATTATTCCTTTTGTGTGGTTTTTCGTACAAGGGTGATTTAAAAGTAAAAACACATTTAATAAATATGCAAATTTCTTAATACTTACAGCCATTTCTTGAAGAAAATTCGATAAATTTTAAAATTATATTGATAAATTAATGTAATTTTGAAAAATCTTTAAAATTTCTGTGTATTTTCAAATACCTATGTATGTAAATATAATTCTGCAAATAACCTAAATTCGGAACATTCGGAACTTATTTTCAAGTTTTTAGAAACACTAAAACGACTTTTGTGTAATTTTTCAGTAATTTTCTGAAATAGATTCCGCATGATTTTATGCACTTCCTTCTTTAATGCCCGTAATTTCTACAAAAAGAAAACTGGACGTGTTCGAACCTCACAGTTATTTTTACCTGTTTTAATGTTTATTTAGACTACGTGTTTTTACCGTCAGTTTTATTTTAAAATATGGCAGCTTTTACACCATAAACTTCTATACAAAGCTAGATTTCTTTTGTAGAATTTACGGGAATAAGTACTACTTATCTTTACTACTCCTAAAATCAATAAAAACTACGCTCATTTAAAAAAAATAATTAAAAATGTCCATTAAAAAAAACTTCATATGTTTTCGATTTCAGAACATTGCGTTTTTGATATAAAAATCACTAATAGCAATATTTTCTTAGCAAAAATCTTAAAAAATTATTTGGTTGCTGTTTTGAAAGGGATTTTTTGTTTTCGATAAATTATAAAAAACTTCTGTTCCTTGGTAACAAATAATGAAAAAATCGTAGTTCATAGTAGTACAAATTATTCCGGCTCGTAAATAATTGTATCAAGAAAAAAATATTCGTACGTATTATTATTTTAGAAAAGTTTTTTTTTTGAGATATGACTGTGTTGCAATAAAGTAGCGATATACCTACCTATACTTTATGGGGTCTGAGATGAATAATAAAAAGTTTCACAAGGAATGAAAAAATCAGTACCTATACCTACTTTCGTCAAAACTAAGAAAACAAAATGTTCCTTTTAGATGATTATAAAAAAATCGGAATGTTTTAATAAAAATCGGTAAATAGGCTCTTTGATAATTTAGATCACAAAATCGGCAAAATTCCGATTATTCCGCAAGTATGGCAGGCTTGCATACAATAGATTTTATTTACAAAAACAGAAAAGAAAAAACAACAAATACTCTGCGCAAGGCCTCCCTCTATGCCGCTTGGAACCTGAACTACTTCCCTTTCTCTGTTATATTACACAAATTTTGCACTTTAAATTATTTTGTCTTCCTTGAATAGACAAAAAACACAAAATTTAAAACATAAATAAAAAAAAACTTACCCAAAATTTCAAGATGATGCTGATTTTAACAAGATTTAAAAAGAATTGTCAAAGTAAATGTGTCTAATTGTATCGAAAATTGGCCTCACTAAAGTCCGTCTGAACTTAAATTTGTTGCAATTTTTTTTTGTTTGGGAATGCACCAACACCAAAGAAAACTTAAAATATTTCCAATTGTATTAAAAGAATTTCAAATGAAAATATCATTTATAGCCTCACGACTATGAGCTGGAGAAAATATTTTGTATGGTATGAAAAAAATTCCTTGTTTCAAAAAAAAAAAAATAAGTGAAAATTGTCTCAAATCATTTTCGCCGCTAGTCTGTTGTATTTGGTCTTGTCGGTGGACACAGGTAGTAGAGTAGGGGTGCACTGAATGCCGAACTCAGAGTCTTCACATGAATTTATGACATAAATACACTTAGTTTTTTTAAAAAACTTATTTCACATCACTATATTAATTGCCTTTCAAACACTTTTGTTTAAATTTAATTTTCTGCATTGATTTTACTAATAAAAGAAAATATTTTCTAAAATCCAGACAATGCAAGGCGAAAATGTATATAACAACGCGTAGTTTTTTTTGTTAAACTAACATAGATGTATAATATGGTATTAAGATTGGCAAATGATTTAAGTGGTTGGCAACGTCATTAACTGACATAATGTTGGTCGTTTTTACATAATTGGTGTATTACGCCTATGAAATACCTTTAAATAAATAGGAAATTAAATTGAAACAAGCGTTCTTCAAAAATGAGGCAACAATATTTTTTCTTATACTGTTTTTGGATTACAAAATTTTTGTGTAATTTCACCTGAACATTGCATTTTTAAGAAAACTATTTTTTAAAGCACAATTGAGGAATAGTTATGTAGCTTATGATCAAAATTTTGTCATTGCTTATATTTTTAAAAATCTTTAACATTAACGTACATTTTGTATATGGGTTAATTCCAAACACAATGCTTTTTTTTCGTCTCAAGCTTTTTATTTCTTTCATGTAAAAGAAAATAAAAAAACAAAAACGGCAAGTAAGCTCTAAAATAATTAGCAACAAACAAAAGTAGTTGTTATTATTGTAAAACTTTCTGCTAAATTGTGCAAATGGTGCTTTAACTGTATATCATGCCTATTACATACAAATATACCTGTCTCCACACATGTTATTCATTAAGCAACATGGAAAAAGAGTTGAAAACAATAGAACAATAATAAAAAATTCAACTGTTTTTCAATGATTGTATTTATTTTTATTGCTTTTTCCTGGTTTTACCTGAAAAATGTTATCATTGTCATTTTGACGTTCTAATTTTACTTTGTCTCTGCGTTTTTTCCGTAATGTCACATTTTTTTTAATTAAGTCATAATCATTACTTGAGCTGTTTCATTTGCTTTATGTGCATCGCTATTAAAAAGTGCAAGAAGTGATAAATTGATTAAGATAAAAAATAAAATAATAAAATCAATTATTTGGTGTTTTCAAGTGAATTTATAATCGCACGATGGTAAGTACAGCTAAAAATTTCCGTACTATCACACAGTTATTTAATAAAAAATCGTAAAAAATAAAATAAATAAAAATGTATATTAATATATTACGAAATTTTGATCACTTTTTCTTGTTTTTATTTTCCGTGAAATAACTTTTTAGAAGAAAAAAACAAAAAAAATATCACAAATTTCTTTACTGTCACTTTTAAGTAAAAAGGTTTTTTTTATTTTAAAAGCTTATTTCTCGAAAATTCTGATTGATTTCAATACTGTAGTTCTTTTGATGTAAAGATAATTTGTTATATTACTTTGAAAGACAATTGTTGTTGAAATTTGAATTGGATTTTCTTTACTGTCACAAAAAATTCCGTACTGTCACTTTTTATTTTTTCAAGTTTCCAGCAAAATACAACAATTTCTTCCAAATTGTTTGAAGCAAATTTGTTACTTTAAATGTAAGCTGCACAAAAACAAATTTTTGTAAAAAATTTAAATTGGATTTTCTTTACTGTCACAAAAAATTCCGTACTGTCACTTTTTATTTTTTCAAGTTTCCAGCAAAATACAACAATTTCTTCCAAATTGTTTGAAGCAAATTTGTTACTTTAAATGTAAGCTGCACAAAAACAAATTTTTGTAAAAAAATTACTTTTTTTTAATTCTTGAATTATAAAAGGAAAAAAAATAATTGGAATCTCTTCGAAAAATAACTTTTTGCTATTACTAACCCGTTTTTTTAAGAAAAACATCCAAAGCTGGTAAATAATAAGTGAACGAATGCGATAGTAGGCTTTGTTCTAACATTTTTGCATTAATTTCTTAGTTTTGTAAATTTTTGTAAAAAGTGACATTCCGGAAAATATTTCACCAAAATGCAATAAAAAAGCAAAACAAATTTTTTTTAAAGAAACTTAAAGTAATTTCGCAATCTGCACAAATCTTAATGCAAGTAAACAATTTCAGAGAATGAATTCCTCAACCTTAAAAAAAAAAAAAAAAATGCTCATGTACACTACTTTTGGAATAAACCCATATATATGTATGGTCTTATTTATAAAAAAGAAAACAGGCCAATAAAACCCTTTATTAATCTGTTTTATTTTGTATAAATAAGCCCGTTAATATTAACTGGCTAGAGGTATCGCAAAGAGACCGCTATAAGGACCCAAGTGAGCCGTCCTCGTATAGGCTGCCCATTGAACCTAGACTAACCTTATATTACATGAGAAAATCAACAGCCGAATTCATAACAAAAAGTTAGCCACAGTTTGTACACTACGTACAACGAGCTGCTAACTAGAATGCCGATTAAGCCTAGCAGCATTTTTTTCTTTTTTCCTCCACATTTAAAAATTTTTAAATTAAAATAAAATAAAAAAAGATAGTTATTTAAAAATAAAAAAGTAAATTAAAAAAACAAACTAAATTGTTTAACATTAAACAGCTGTTTATCAAAAGTTGGAAAACGTTTGGCAGCTCGTTAACAAGAGTTTAGCAAATCGTTAGCCAGAGTTTGGTAAGTGTATTATGAATAAACTTTGTGCTCAGTTTATGCCAAATTTTCATTATGAATATGGCTGCAAGTTTAAAAAAATGCAGTAAACTCTTTTAAGTATATGTATGCAGAGAATCTTAATTGACCAGAAAGCTACCAGAGTCCTCCTCATAGCTTTCTACCAGTATTTTTTCGATTTTTTTCATCACTTTCCATTGTAATGTACTCATGGTGGAATCTTTGAGGGATTATTTCTAGGTGCCAGTAAAAGACTTGTATTCGATTTGAAGTTTTGGATTTGGGGGGAATGAAAATACTTTTTAGCTAAAATATGGCAAACAAGCGCCAGAATTTTAACATCAAATATATACATTTTTGATTCCCAAAAATTTTATCACAAAATTTTTCTGTATATTATTAACCGAAAGTCGGATATCTCGTAAACTAAAACAATTAAACTATGCATGTCGCTAACTTTGTTTTGTAGAACTCGACTGTACATTACACTGATTTAAAATTCGCGAATTTTAGCCATGTTCGCGATAGAAGCAAATTTGCCTATAAGTTTTCTGATTCTTTACAGATTCAACGAATTTTAATAAATATTAAACGTTTCTTTCATTATAATATTTTTGCAAATTTCCGCTAATTTAATAGTCTTAGAAATTTTTAATAAATTTTATGGCTTGTTTTAAATATTTAAACTTTCCACGAATTTTTGGAAATTTTTTTCGACATTTTGTTGATAACCGATTTAGCGAGCATAAATAAATTTAAGGATTTGTTTCCAAGTTTACAATGTTTCGCGAATTTTAGCCATGTTCGCGATAGAAACGATTTTTTCGTGTGATTCTTTACAGCTTTAACGATTTTTAATATAGATTAAACTTTGCTATTATAACACAATTAGGAAATTTTTGCAAATTCCCGATAATTTAGCCATTTTTATGGAATTTTTGCCATTCTTATATTTTTGAGGAATTTTAATCAATTTTATGGCTTGGTTAAAATATTATTAAATTTCGCGAATTTTCGCTATTTTTTCGAATTTTCCGATTGTCTTTTTGGCAATCGTTGTACCGAAGTCTGTATTTTACAGGGCACTATCAACACTGTCGACCTTTACGGGGCGAAAAGGACAATTAATGCCTTATGGCATTAGCGATGGTGATTTTGTTAGAATAAGAATAAATCAAGCTTGAGAGCAAAACATTAATAAGAAATTAACATAAAATTACATATTTTTAATAAAAACTTATAACAGACAGCGTTGCCGTTGTGATACTAAAGTATCTATTTGACCCCTTTTCGACGGTATTGATACCTTTTATGCCCCTTTTTTAAATTATCCTTTTGTATCATTTGCACCTGGCCGTCAGCCAGATGGAGACACAGGGGGACTAACACGCGTCTTTGTGATCGTGCCGTAACTGTGTCTCACTTCTGGAAGTGCGACTATACCCTCCACGTGGGGACGGCTGGTAACAGATCCTCAGCATGGTCATGTCTCTGCTCTGGATGCTGGCTAATGGTAGTCGGGCGGGGAGAAGACAACTCTACAAGAAAAATTACCCCAATCCGAGGTGGAACAGCTTACGCCGATGGATGCATGGCCAGAGGGGAGTTTGGTCGTTAGTAAGCGGACTCTGGATACAGGTCGACCTCCAGTTTTAATTTAGACTTCTCATGGTACACGGGCTCTGCCATGGGTGACCATACCCATCCCTACATTATGAAAATATTAATGGAAAAAGAACTTAATGAAAAAAATGAGTTGGATGAGACTCTAAAACCATCCACCACCAACATTAGCGGAGCCATTGGGCACGTTAACGCTGGTACCAAGCTTCTGGAAGCGGACAGGTGGTTCGTGAATGAAGCAGGTGAGGAAACGACCTCAGCAATTGGAAATCCGCAGCAAGGGGTACTGTCTTCTAGCTCGGAGAACCCAACAAAAAAACCGGCAACCGACAACAATGGCAACGCCACTGGGCAAGCAGTTGGAGGCACCAACCTGCAGGCAGAGGACAAAAGGTCCACGGAGGCGGCAACTTGTGCCGCAACCGAAGTGCCTAGAATACCGCAAGAGGAGATAATGTCCTCTGGTTCTGACACCGAAGTCGCTGAGCAGGATGATGCTTGCAGCTTGAACTCGGTGAAGTCTGGCAGCACAGTGCGAGGCGTAAATTTACAGGCGTTGAGCCTGGAATCCGGAATGGGATTCGTTAAGCTCAACTCTAGGGAGCGGCGGCTATTCAAAGCGGCTTTAAAAAAAGGACTGTCGAGGGAAGATGCCTTAAGGGACGCCACAAGGGCTCCGGCAGTCGCAACACTAAAGAGGGAACGATCGGAAAACTCTCCCTCTACTGGAGCTCCGGCAAAGCGTGCATGTGCGAGACAAACATATGCCCAAAAGGTCCAGACGCCAAAGGGCGTTAGACTGGGTTTTGTCTCAGCACTTGAAGCTCCGTCTCTAACCGCCGACCAGATCGAAAGGATCAAAAATACGATTCTTCAGGCGGTTATTGAGAAAGCAGGAACTTTCAAACCACAATTTGAAAGCTGTCTACGGCGCACCGACTGGTTGATGCTTGTGTGCGTCAACAATGAGACGGCGGAATGGACTAAGTCCAACCTTGATTACATCAAGGAGAAATCAGGGGTAGAATGTAGGATCGTCCTTGAGGAAGAATTCCCCCGCGCACACTTTGTGAGAGGATACTTCCCACATAGTCTGGAGCTGTCAAATGAGAGGGTCCTGGCCTTCATAGCGGCTCAGAATGACTTAGCTGCAACTCATTGGGCAGTTGCTCAAAGGCAAGTACATGGCGAATTTCTCCATCTTCGTCTGGCAGTGGATACTTGCTCCTACCAGAAGCTTGTGAAGATGGGAGGAAAGGTCAGTTACTGCTTTGGGCAGGTGAGACTGCACCTCAAGAACAATGGTTCAAAGAATGGTGGCAAGAAAGAAGACGAGAAGCCGGCGGAGAATGCGGAAAAAAAAGCTGGCAAATCGTCACCAATCAAAGGGGGAGAATCCGCCCTTGATGATGGCCCGTCTACCAGCGGGACAGCTTATGCTCGCGGGAGTAAACGGGCAGATAAGGTGGCGAAAATCGTCCCAAGGCCTCAACACCCGGCCAAAAGTAGCACACCCAACCCTGGTGTAGACAAACCGACCAGAGGGTCGCGAGGGAAGGGACCCCGACGTAATCGGTTGGGGGAGCTAGTGCAGCGGTCCATTAGGGATGGCGATGGGCACCATTAGGGTGCTACAGGCAAACCTGCATCACGCCAAAGGGGCGTCGGCCACACTGTGCAGGATCTTTGCCGAAGAAAACATCGGTCTTGCGCTTTTGCAGGAGCCATGGATCAATAGTGGCCAGATCCGGGGACTACAATCCCAATCAAGTAAGCTGATTTATGATCGGTCAGTGGACAAGCCGCGCGCAGCGTTGCTTGTCGACAATTGTGTTGACATAACCCCATTGACTAATTTTATTTTCAGAGATCTAGTGGCAGCACAGATAAATATACCCACTGAACGGGGGTCGTCGGAGATCGTCGTTGCGACGGCCTATTTTCCCGGCGAAGAGGATGTAGCCCCACCAAAAGAGGTGGCGGACCTGGTGCTGTACTGTGGTATGCATGGAAAGCAGCTTATCCTGGGCTGCGATGCCAATGCCCATCACACCGTTTGGGGAAGCAGCAACATCAACAAAAGAGGTGAGTTACTACTGGAGTATCTGGTAGGTACGAACTTAGACATAGCAAATGTCGGCTGTAAGCCGACCTTTATTAATGCGATCAGGGAGGAGGTATTAGACCTCACACTGGTTAGCGGCGCTTTGCGCGATTCAATTCGTAACTGGAGGGTTACGGATGAGGCCTCGCTGTCGGACCATCAACATATTAGGTTTGACATACCGGGGGGGGAGGATTTGCGTAGAGGCGCTTACAATCCCAGACGAACGGACTGGAATGAGTTCAGGTCCCTTGTGAACCGGAAGGCTGAGCTCCTGATGACAGATATCGGGTCTGTTGATGAGATTGAGCTAGCAGCCAACCTTGTTGAAGAAACATTGCTCTCCTCCTTTCGAGGAAGCACGACATTGCGACCCTTAAGCTCCAGCCGCAGGACTCCATGGTGGAGTGAGACGCTCGAGCAGAAGCGGAGGCATGTCAGGAGGTTATTCAACAAGGCGAAACGGACCAAAAACTGGCAGGAGTACAAAGGTGCCCTAACAGAATATAACAAATCCTTACGTAAATCCAAACGGGATTCATGGAGGAACTTTTGCAGTAGTGTCGCGGGCCTCCCTAGCGCGGCAAGACTTCACAGGGTAATGACCAGGGGACACTCAAATGGAGTGGGTCTGGTGGAGGGGACAGATGGTTCCTTCACGACAAACCGCAGGGAAACTTTGGAAACCTTGCTGAGGGTACACTTTCCGGGCTCAACTGTTGTGGGTGATACTGGGCACACAAACGTCGAGGCGGCGATCCCGGGGACTCGCCGGGCAAATGGGTTGGCCGGTAGGATTTTCGATGAGGATAGGGTACGGTGGGCAATTGGCTCGTTCGGCCCATTCAAGTCACCAGGAGGTGACGGAATCTTCCCTGTATTGTTACAGGAGAGTCTTGATATGATAGTAGGGCCTTTGATTGGACTCTTTAGGGCAAGCTTCACCTGGGGATACATTCCAACCACTTGGCGTACGGTCAGGGTTGTATTTATTCCCAAAGCTGGCAACAGGCCGCTGGAGAAGCCGAAATCCTATAGACCTATCAGCCTTACTTCATTTCTGCTCAAGACTGTTGAGCGGCTACTGGACCTGCACATTAGGGAAAAACTGCAGGCTTCCACACCACTGCACCGAACGCAGTTTGCTTACCAAAAGGGTAAGTCAACTGAGGTGGCATTGCACCATTTGGTTGCGCAGATAGAAAAGGCACAACGTAATGGGGAGATCGCATTGTGTGCATTTCTTGACGTGGAGGGTGCCTTTGACAACACGAGCTACGGTTCTATTACGGATGCTCTGGCGCGGAAGCGGATAGACGAGCTCACGGTCAACTGGATCGGGGCTATGTTGGGGGGAAGGAAAATTACTGCCTCCTGGAATGACACTAGTGTCAGCATCAGTGCTGTTAAGGGTTGTCCACAGGGGGGGGTGCTGTCACCTTTATTATGGTGCCTGGTGATTGATGATCTGCTGGTCAAGCTCGAGGGATATGGCCTTCGGGCCATTGGCTATGCAGACGACCTGGCAATAGTGGTGACTGGAAAATTCGAGAGCACCATCACAGAGGTGATGCAGGGTGCTCTCAATAGGGTTCTTGGATGGTGCCATGAAAGGGGATTGAGCATCAACCCTAACAAGGCGGTCGTGATACCGTTCACGAGGAGGTACAACTACAGGCTTGAGAAGTTAGTAGTGGACGGAATTGAGGTTGAGTATTCCAATGAGGTCAAATATCTGGGAATTGTTCTGGACAGACGGCTCAATTGGAACTCGCACTTGGATCAAACCCTCGGAAAGGCAGTTAGGGCCTTCTGGGCATGCAAGAGCTTCTTTGGGAGAACTTGGGGTTTTAGTCCAGGTATGGTAAAATGGCTATACTTTATGATGGTCAGGCCGATAATCACTTACGGATCATTGGTATGGTGGCCTAAGATTCGGCAGGAGACTGCGGTGAGGAAGTGCAACAAGCTGCAACGGATGGTGTGTCTGGCTCTGACGGGGGTAATGCGCACATGTCCCACGGCAGCACTTGAGGTTATAGTGGGCATATTGCCACTACACATCCATATAAGGAGGACTGCTATGTCCGGTCTCCTTAGGATCAAGCTAGCATCGGGACTTGCTGAGGTCCAGGGGCATGCTTGCTTGATGGACGTGGCTCCGGGTCTATCTGTCTGTACAAGGGCAGACATAATGACCACGGAACTGGTCTTCAACAGAAGGTTCAGGGCAATCTTTCCGGACGAAAGGTCCTGGAGTATTGGGAATCCATGTCGGGGAAACCGTGAACTGCACTGGTATACTGACGGGTCTAAATCGGAGCACGGAGTGGGTGCAGGGGTCTTTGGACCTAATACACGACTCTCGATGGCAATGGGCGAATCACCGAGTGTTTTTCAGGCCGAGATTTTCGCCATTGATGTGTGCTGCAGCAACATTCTTGACAGGGGAATGGTTGGTGGCGGTAATGTAATCTTTACTGATAGCCAAGCGGCCATCAAAGCACTCTCTTCTTGGAGAATGTCCTCGAAGCTGGTGGCGGAGTGCCGTGGAAAGCTACAGGAGCTGGGAACAAGGAGCAGATTGACGCTCTGCTGGGTGCCGGGGCACTCAGGGATCCCGGGTAATAAAATGGCTGATGAACTGGCCAGGGCTGGCTCTAGCGCGCAGATGGTGGGTCCCGAGCCCTTCTGTGGACTAAGTTGGGCAGGGGTTCAGTCCGTCATGGAGGACTGGGCTCTGGGCGAACATAGAGGATACTGGGTATCGCTACCGGGAATGCGTCAGGCAAGGAGATTTATCTCTCCCGGAAGAGTAATGAGGACGAATGGTCTCGGCAGACAGGATCTGCGACTGCTGGTGGCCTACTTGACTGGTCACCACGCGGTCAAATACCACCTTTATCGGATGGGCCTGGCTGAGGATCAGGAATGCAGACTATGTCTAGACGGGGACGAGACGACTGAGCATGTACTGTGTGACTGCCCGGCGCTGGCATGGGCCAGGAGGAGGCACTTGGGGCATGGTACAATGTGTGCGTCCCAAATCGGTGATATACCGGCAAAGGCCCTGGTTGGGTTCCTATGGGAAGCAGAGGGTCTTTTGGCCAACTAAGGGGAGTGGGTACAATAGACCTAGTCTGGTCGCGGTACCTGTCACTGTGGGGAAACCTCCCCGCTCCATCGTACAAAAAAAAAAAAAAAAAAAATCATTTGCACCTATTTTGTGCCACTTTTTGACCCTTTTTGGAAATAGCACTCACATTTTGTTTTTTTGTCAAAACTGCTGAACGTAAGTGCTAAACAAATGTTTTCGAAATAAACGAAAATGGAGGAATGGACTTTAAGTGAAGATTTTAAAGTTTGTGTTAAAAGATTTTTTACGACTTTTAAATCAGATTTTCGATAGTAAAGTTCAAATAAAAGTGCAATGTCCCTAATAGCAAACATAACTCAAGTACCTATTTTATAGTTTTTATTTATTGAATAATTAATGGTGGTTACTTTAAAAAAAAAAAAAATAATGCGACATTTTTTTTTAAATGTGATAAGGTGTTCGTTTCTTAAAAATGTTTTGCTCTTTTAAAGAGTAGCAAGTTTTATGCAAAAAAAAATTTAACCTAAATATTAGCATAAGACATTTAACTTTTCGCCCCCTTTTAAATCGACAATGTTAAGGGTGCCCTGTAAAATAGGTGACTGGTTTAGTTATGGGGCTATTTTTAAAAAGGCGACAATTGCCTCAAAGAGCAACAAAGCTTTGCAAAAGTTTAAAAACTAGAAAAAGTTTTCAAAAATATCACCATTTAATTGATTAAAAGTCCTTAAAACTTACACAAATGAAAAAACTAGGCAACAATTGCTGAAGTTCCCAAATATTTGGTAACAGCGGTATGATAGCAAAGTCTAATATTTATTAAAAATCCTAAAAGCTTTAAAAAATCAAAAAACTTACAAAAAAAATCGCTTCAACCGCGAACTAAAATTCGCGAACGATTGCAAAATTAGAAACAAACCCTAAAATTTACTTGAAATCGTTTAATAGGAAAAAAAGAAAATGTCGGAAGATAACAAAAAAAGTATTTAAAAATTGAGTCATAATAATGAAGAACCAAACTCTTTGTCAGGTGTTAAAAACAGGAAAGAGCATTCCATAAAAAAAATTAAGTATTTTATGCACTGTCTACCAGAAATAAATATTTTTTGTTTGTTTATAAAAAACCTGGTCTTATTACATTTATTAAAGTGGGAAATACTGCATTTAAAAAACTTGACCCTTTTTTATTAAAATACCTTTTTTTTACCCCTTTTTCTGGAAAATCCACTTTTTGTGGCCCTTTTCGAAAATTTCCAACGGTAACCCTGATTACAGATGTGCTTTAAAAAACGATAAGCAATCGACATCGTTACATTGCTGTTGTAGAATACAAGTTTTGTATCGAATTGATAAATTGATATTGATATTAAATTGATGACGATGACGGCGACGACGTTAAATGGAATAAGGGTGAATATGTATGTATGTTTCTATTTATTTATTTTTTATAAAAGTAACAACAAATAATTATAACTATAACAATAACAGGCGTATGAAAAAAAAGGTTAAGTCCAAATAAAAAATTATTTTAATAGTAAATAAAACAACAATTTAATTTGAGAAAATGTTCGTTGGCAAGTGGCGACCGGAACGGCCATTATTCGAGTTTCCAAAAATGCTGGATGGCAGAGGACGATTGAAACGATTCGATTGCTGCTGGTTGTGAACACGTCTGGGTCGAAATTCAATTAAACGTTGAACGCGTGGAAGAGTTAGATAGGTTTTAGGATATAATTGCTGCGACAGAGATTGAGGGCGTCGGGGCCGAAAGGCGACAACGCGTTCAGGACGTGGTACAGTTAAATGACTTACCGGCCTTAAGGGAGCATTTACAATGGTAGCCGATTGTGAACGAATTGGGCGAAAACTAATAGCTTTGTTGGGGCGTGGTGGAGTAAATTGCGTTGCAAGTGTTAAAGCAGCATTGACAATGGTAGCCGATGGGAAATCGTTAACTTCAGGAGGACCATAGGTATTGTCAGGTGGTCCGTATGTATCAGAAGGAAGACCATAACTCAATTGAGGTTCTGCTGGAGGTCCGTATGTTTCAGCTAGAGAATCATCTACGTCTTCAGGTGGACCATAAATAAGTTCAGGTTCTGCGGGCGGTATATATGTTGGCTCTGGCAATTCGAATGCAGGTGTGGGTTTAAGGCCTGCCGCAGGATAAGGTGCTACTTCTTGTTTGATTGGTCTTGGCAAAACAATCTTATCACTACTTGGTCCAGGAAAACGTATGCGTATTGTATTTACACCCGGTTCGGCCAATGTAACGGTGCAAATAACACTTAAAATAAACGCACTTGCTAGTTTTTTAGCCATTTTCCTTAATATTCTTTATATTTTGTGATCTTTATTTTTTTGCAATAATTTTTAGCACAACAGTTAAAATAAACTCTTAGTGATTCCTTCCAGCCGGCTAAAATGGTTAAAGTAAACTGTTAGTTTGCCATATTTCAAATTCGATTAAATACGAACTTTTTAATTAAATATTCATTGCTATTTACTTAGCAATGACTCTCTAACCTTCATTGCCCGTCAAGTTAGTCATACAATTTTGGACACTTTACCATTTAAATACAGCGTTTTTGGCTTAAAATTAAATTTTAATTTTTAAGAATTTCCAATGAGTGTGTGTGCTGTGTGTAAGAGCTTTGATTACAAATTGTGCTTCTAATAGACATTTTATCCGAACAACAACAAATTCATGGTTACAATGTGTCGATTCATTTTTTAATCATAATGTAATTTTTATTTTCTTATTCTTGTGACGTTTTTAATGTGTTAACGTACGAACCATTTGACGGACATAAATACTATATAAATTAAACCCGATTTTGGCAATTACTAGACTGGCGTTGGACACGGCCGAAAAATTATAAAAATGATGGTGAAATTTTTTCAAGATTTTTGTTAAAAATTTATTACCAGTAGAAAATTTTATTCGAAACTAAATACACTTAACCCCCAATTTCACCAAGTACAGTCATACATATGTATTTAACTATCTGTTATACCTGTCAAAACACATTTCTAACTGGAAGTTGAAGTAATAGTTAATTTTAACTGATCTTGGTGAAATTGGGGGTACGTGCCTTAATTTTAACAAAATTGAAATAAGAGGTAATATTTAGACAAGTTGGTAGATTTTGGGAGAATATTATCAGGGTTGTGCTGGAAAAGTTGTTTTTAATACACTTTTAATCTAATTTTTATAATTTTTGTTATACAATTTTGTTTAATAGAAAACTATTTATATAATATTTGTCTTAAAATTCTTTTATTAAAGAAATCTTTTTAAAAAATGACTTTTAAAATTCTTGCGTTTTACGTTTTCGATTTCCAGCAGACCCCTATATATGTTAATATTAGGGATGACAATCCCAAATACCGAAATCCCGGGATTATTCTAAAAATTCAAGTCTTGAATCCCTGGATTTTTACATCAAAATCCCTAGGTTTTGGGCTTAATAAAATGTTCTATTTTTTTTTTATCAAATACAAGTAAATATATTTAAATAAACACGAGAAACCGTGTTAAAAATAACTTAAAAAATGTAATATTCGGGTGTGTTCTAGAATCCGAATCCACTTTAGCATTATTGCTAGGGTAGATATGAAATTAAACCGAACCGACTTTTATTGTAATATGTGATAGCATTTTTAACAACAAAAATAATTTTGCTTTTAGCTTAAAATCTTCTTAATCCAAATTAAACAAAAATATATTGTTATCTAAAACGCAAAAGGCCCTTACTAACCCTAAATTTAAAGTCGACTTTTTCATCGATTTTGATGTAATTATAGCTAATTTTTTTTTAACGATTTTTATGTTATTTTTAGACAATTTGTTTCTTTTATCGATTAAGCGAACTCTTAGTTTTTGGGTTTGTTTAAAATTTTGGAATTTTTCGTGAATTTTAGCCATGTTCGCGATATAAGCGATTTGTTTGTGTAAGTTTTCTGATTCTTTACAGCTTTAACGATTTATAATAAATAGTAGACTTTGCTGTCATGCCGCTGTTAGCAATTTTTTGCAAATTTCCATGAATTTAGCAATTTTTACCGAATTTTGGCCAATTTTATAGCTTGTTTGAAATATAAGCATTTTCGCTATTTTTGCAATTTTATTTGTTATTTTCCGACATTTTGTTTTTTTAACCCATTTAGAGATTTCAAATATATTTGAGTGTTTGTTGAAAAGTTCGCAATTTTACGAGAATTTTAGCCATGTTAGCGATTTTTTCCTGTGATTCTTTATAGCTTTCACGATTTTTAAAAAATATTAGACATTGCTATCATGCTGCGGTTAGCAAATTAGCGATCTTTAGTTCAACAAAAGTTTTTCGACCAAAAACTTCGAATGCACAAAAACATGCGGATTTGAGAGCACCAATTTATGACTTATGCGGATTCAAAAAATTTTTGTAGGTTGTACAAAAAGATGCTAAAAACTTTAGGGGGTTGCATGTATGATTTCGTACATTGGTTTCGTAGGCAGCATATGTTTGCAATAAAATAAGGTGTCGATTATCAGACGTCATCAATTTGTTTTAGGGCCATTATTACAACTTGCCAATAGTTAAAAGTCGGATTTTGTTGGACCGATAAATAGCTTTGCATTATTACAACTTCCATTTTTTATTGCTGTTATTTTCAATAATAATAATATTTTATAGATGAAAACATAATAAATTAAGGTTTTATAATGCAAAGCTATTTATCGGTCCGACAAAATCCGACTTTTAACTATTTGCAAGTTGTAATAATGGCCCTTAGAAGATTTTTAAAATATAAGTTTTAATGCATAATTTTTTTTATAAATATACTACTTCACTACCAGCAAGCCTACTGGGGCACTCTATTACTTTTAAAGAATACATTTAACTGTTTTATTTTGTAATGTGTTTAATTTTCTTCATGAATCTATTTGTTTTAATACTTATAATTTTACATTAAATTATAATTATATGAATTTTAAAAATTTTCTTTAAATGGAATATTAAAAAAATTCAAAACAATATTAAAGACAGTAATCATTGGATTAGTGCCTATATGGCGATATATGAAAAAACATCAGTTATTATTATAATAGTATATAGATCACCAAGTGGCTCAAAATCAGAATTCTGTGATACTCTTCAAGATTTCGTTGAAGAAATATGTGAAAAAAACTGTGATATTTCAATAGTCGGAAAGTATAATTAATGATAATGGACTTAAACAAATAATGAACGAATATACTAGAATAACAAAAAAATTCAAAAACATTAATAGATTATATAATAACAAATAATAAAACAATAACGGTAAAAAATAATATAAATAATAAAATAGCTGATCATGAATTCATTGACATTTTTATCGAGTGCGAATATAAAGCTCAAGAAAATCAAATTAAAAACAGTAAAAACAGATTCAAAAATGAATTAAGAGAAGTATTAAAAAATTATGAGTCAATTGAATTAAATGAAAATGTATACAATTTTGATAAATGCTTCGAAAGCACAATTAAAAAATTTACTAGCAAAAGGAAAATTACTGAACAAAGCAATAAAAGATGGTTTAACAACGAGCTTAGAACACTAAAAAGAGATAAAATTCTTAAATATCAAATTGCACTCATAGAAAATACAAATAATGCATGGAATAGTTATAAATTAATAAGAAATTTGAAAATTGAAAATGAAAAAAAATAAATATATAAACAATGCAAATAACCAAAAAGAAATGTGGAGTGAAATTAAAAAACTAGTCCTTGGAAATGCCAAAACTGTAATAAAAATTGTGATATATGAGCAAATAGAATATAACGATAATTTCCAAATAGCCAAAAGTTTTAATTATTATTTCGTAAACAGTATTAAGGAAATCAGAAGTTCCATTGAATATGTGCAATATGAAAATCGAATACCTGTGATAGATTTAAAATTTAAATTCCGTGCAATAAACCTACAAGAACTAAAAATTATGTTTAAAAGTATAAAAAAACCTGACTATACAAACCAGCGTTCCCATTTTGGTGCCTTTCGGGTATTTTTTGGTGCTTTTTTGCTTATGCAATACCCGAAATTTTGTTAAATACCCGTTTTTGAAAAGCGGGTATTTATAGTGCTTTTAACAATTTCTCACAGTGCTTTAAAGTGCCTTTTAAGTAATCTACATATATTTTTAGCAGCTATGCCAACTTAGTGCTTTTGGCACTATTTATTGTGCTTTTAATGTCTCAAAATGCCAAAATTTTATCCTTAGCGCCAAACCTAGAAAACACACTAACTTGGTGCTTTTTCAATTTTTCGTTAGTCCATTTAGTTCTTTTAACAATTTTAATTTTTTTTCTACCATTTTTTAAAACTACGATTATAGGTATAGAGGATGATTTAGATGAGCTTTGCTATTTGGATTACAATTTTGAGAAAGCCTGTAAAGATTTTAAGATTTCAAATGATAAAAAAAGTGATAAAAGAAAGTTGCATTCGTTTTGCCAAAAACTTTTTTTACGAGGTTAGAGCTAGGCTTCCTAGCAATTTGGAAATTTTACAAAACGTTTTACTTTTTAGCGATGACAACATATTTAGTAATCGTAATAAAAACGATGTATTTGTTTGCGATAAACATTTTTTTAAAGATGTAGACACTGTCAAAAATAGAAAATGGCTTGGAAAATATTAGGAATTGTGAATGGAAAAATAAACAACGATTTTGAGTCATGTAGAAAGTTAAAAAAATGCAGTAGGAAACCGTACAAAAGAACGCAAAGACTTTAAAAACAAAAAAAAAGAGTCGTAACTTAGTATGTATAAGCAAAGTGTTAAATAAATTAAAAACAGCTGACAGAAAATGCTTTTTTAACGAGCGTTGTGTAACCTGCCATTTTTCATGCGCTTTAGTTTTCAAACGCACAGCACTCGTCTCCAAATAACCGCGTGTTGTGCACTTCTACCTCTAGTGCTATTGTAAAAAGGTTTGACTAAGTATCAGAATGCAAACATATATGTTTTTTCTATTTTACACCTTATTTTCATTCAGAAGCGTGCATAGGTTAAAATAATTGGATAATATCATACGCCAATTGTTTTATTAGGTAATCTTTGCACGATTGTAATTTAGATTTATTTAAACGATAAAATATAAAGTTTTTTTTATTAAAATATAGGCTGTCATTAAGTTTTATAAACAATGGTCAGTCATTGCAAATTTTCTGTAACTGCAACAGGCAAGATTTTTCGAGTTAATCGAGCTCGCACTGTATTACTTTAAAACGGTATAATGGCCAATTCAAACATAGCGATGGATCATCATGATTTGGATAATATTATTTTTATTGAAGATAATAATAATACAATTAAAAATGTTTTTATACAAATCTAAATATATTTATTATTTAATCTTAAAAAAAAAATGGTCCCAATAAACGCCATATGCAACTTGTTTTGTGTTTAATTAAATTTTAAAAATGGCTTAGTGCTTTTTTACGCTTTTTTTTGTTCGAAATAGTGCTTTTTAGTGCTTTTTTAAAATTTTAACGTGCTTTTTGCTCTCAAAAAGTTGGCATCACTGATACAAACATATCAAGCAATATAATTCTAGATAATTGGGACTTATTCCCGTAATTTCTACAAACAGAAATCTAGCTGTGCAAACAAACCTATGGTGTAAAAGCTGCCATATTTTAAAGGAAAACTGAAGATAAAAACACGTAGGCAAAATAAACGTTGAAAGAGGTAAAGATGACTGCACACTTTGAATATGCATCAACTATATTATTCACGTGCTGTTCAGACCAACAAATAACAAGGGTACAAAAACTACAAAAAAATGCTATGCGCACAATCTTGAAATGCAATCGTTACACTCAATTAGACATATGTTGGACACATTGAAATGGCTTAATATACAACAAAGGCTGCAGTCCAGAAAATGAAAATGGGAAATGCACCCGATTACCTAAACGAACAAATAAGGTATGTGGGGGAGGTTCAGCCGTATAATATCAGGAATGCTACAGAGAGCAGATACAAATGCAATGCAAAAATCACTATTTAGCAAAGAATTGAACCTATACAACATGATGCCAAATGATGTGAAGAGTGAATCAAATATAAATCTTTTTTAGAAAAAAAACTGTAGATTTTATAAAAAATTTTAGTTGTAAATCAGATATGTAATATTTTTCTTACAATTTAACTAAAGTGTCATTAAATAATTATTATAAATAAAATTAAATCCCAAAAATCCCGATCCGTCCCGGGATCGCGTTATTTTGAAATAAAAATCCCGAATCCCGGGTTTCAAAAAACCTGGGGGCAAATTACGGCATTCGATATCGATCGAAATTTCTATTTGAATTGTATTGTAATTTCGATCGATATCGAATGCCGTAATTTGCCCCCAGGTCCCATTTGGCATCCCTAGTTATTATGCAGCACAGGTAGTTAAGCCCAAGGCGAATTCATCCCAGATAATCTCGGTACTACAACAAGTACAACTCGTACAAAAACCACAGGCAATTTATTTTTGTAAAACCATTGTACAATGTCAAAAACAGAAAGAAAATAAAACAGAATCAAAGATAATAAACAAAATTTTGACATCCAACAATGATAAAGTTAAAAAAAAGTTTGCAGCAGGGCTTTCAAGACCACCTACATATAATAAATTCACCACAGGTGGAAAAGGGTATAGATAAGTTTGACATTTCGTTTGTTATTTCTACAATATTGATCTTAGACCCTTTCAAGTGGGTTTTTAACATCGAGTTTAATCTTAGCGGCAAAGTATAATTAATTAATCTTAGAATAAGAGGTAGTTTAAACCTCGCAGCATTGTCATACTGAATAACATTTGTTGACATTTGATGATTAAGTTTAAGCCACCAACATTGGGCGCCTAAACTGGCAAATAAAAGTAATTATTCATCATCTTAAAAACTAAAAACACAGATTAAAGATGACTAAATCTCTAATCTCCATGTTGAAAACACACCCTTAAAGTATACATATACGAGAGAAGTTGATTTAACGATGTACCACAGTGTTGCCACTTTGTGGGTAATTACCCGAATTTGGTATAATTTTTACCGTCGTGGGTAGAGCGTGGGTAATTTCTCTTAGGTGTAATTCCGGTGTTATTTAAAATTCTTACTTTAGGTACCCAAATAAAATCAAGATTCGATTTTAGTGATGACATTTATTTCTTTTAAATATTGTTGCATAAAAATGCACTGTCTTTTGGACCAAAGTTTCGGTTTCTTCGGTACTTCAATCAATAAATATATATTTTCAAAAGTTTTGGATTTGTATAAAGATGCCTCTTATAGTGATTTAGAATCTTAAGTTTATTGAAAAAAGTTTTTCAAATTGAAACTAGCCGTGGGGATAAAACGTTTCCAATATTTCAACATGTAATAAATTTTATTTTTATCTGGCAACTTTGCAACAAATGCTTTAGTTTGAAGAATATTTAACGCCCTTATCAGTTGTAAAGCTGAATTACGAAAGGGATAGTTGTATAAAATCCAGCAGGATTTTTGTTACTAAATAAGGTTAAAGGGTATTTTTTAAGACCATGAAATTTAACATTTTAGACAATACAAAAATAAATAATTTTAATCGCAGATTAATTAATACTAAATGAAACTGATTTCAAACAAATAGGCACCACGCCGGTCTTTGACGAAACGCCGTGCAGAAGTCCAATTTTGTTACTCTTTTTTTAAGGCTGCTTTTCACGAATAAAATGAACACTGCTGACCTCCAAGACGGCAATTGCTGCTGTTTTATCAGCATAAACCACCGACTTCACAGTACTACGGAAAACAATCAAGAGGTTTCACATCGCAAGGCATTGAAGTCAAATTGACAGTTTATTTTCTCTAAATCTCACATCGCCTTCATTTGTGAAAAAATAAGTTGCATCAGTTTAATCATAAAGTTGTATATAAGTAGCGAAAATCGATGGTTGATTTTCAAAGTAAATTTAGATAATTTGGTGACGTTGTTCAAGCATGAATCTATTCATGATGATGTGCCTGAGAAAAAAATTGAAAGCAGTATGACCGTTCGTCTTACAGCTAACCTTACGTAAGCTCTATGGGGCTAAAAAACCCTTTATAAAGGAATTGCATTCAGCATTTTAAACCTTCCCTAGATATATGCAATCAACTGTGGAAGCTAAACTCATTATTTCAGGAGTTTTATTTTATGTTTTATTAATTGTTTTTAAGTCTTTTTTGTTAATTTATTTAAAATTACAATAAGAATCTTAACAGTTTGGCTAATATTGCTCTTCTTTCAATGAGTTTGTTGTGTTTTTGCTTCTTTGTAAATGTATTTTTATTAAAAAAAACTTCAATTATGTATCAGGTGTAATTTCATTTAAATCGGGTAATTTTGCTTCAACTCAAGTGTAATTTTGAATTTTGCTGGTGGTAACACTGGATGTGATGTTCCTCCCGAGGGATCCCAATGTAGAGTAAATAAACAGAACTTTTAAGTGTAAAATTTTACGGCCTAATTTATAAAAATAAAACCGGTTAATAAATTTTATAAAACGGATTTTCATACAAAAAGACAGTGAAACTTTTAAGTAGAAAAATTTATTAAAAATTTAAACAACTAATAAAAACAAACAATTTGAATTAAAATTACGCCAACGAATACGTTTTTTCATTAAATTATTTGGGAAATTTTAGAATCTTGCTCTATAAACGAAATTTGCAGGCTTGATAATTTTTTCCCTTGTCTAAAGAGCTGGGACCGCATTTGGGGGTTGGCGTCTTTGTGGAAAACGTTGGTAGATTAAACGTTCTGGTTTTGCAAATGTCGATGAAACAGAAATCACAACATCGTTTTCATCGACGACATCTTTTTCACCTTCTTCATCTAAATCTTCAGCCACTTCTTTGACTTCCTCTTCAGCTTCTTCGTCTTCTTGAGCTACATTTTCAACTATTTCGGGAATAGCTTCATTTTCGGGTGCACCATAAACACCATGTGGCTGTACAGTTTGAAACTCTGGAGGTCCGTAAACTTCATCGGGCTCTTGTCCTACAGTTTCAGGTGGACCATAGACATCATCAGGTTGTTGAATATTATCTTCTGGTGTGCTATTGACCTCATCGGGCTGCAGTGTATCAATTTCTGGGGGTCCATAAACTATATCGGTTTTCTCCGTTTCGGTGGGCAATTCGAAGGGAATTTCAGGTGTAACTCCTGCTAGGGGGTAACCAGTTGGTGCAGGCGTAGGTTGTACTTGTTGGCGAGCTGATACTCGTCTTCTCAGTGGTTTCTGGCGAATCGGATCAGCTGCAATACAAACGGCCAAAGTCAAAACTGCAATTACGCCGAATTTAAACATTTTCAAACTGTTGATTTATTTAGGAGAAAAATGAATTAAAACAATGTTCGTTAATGGAAGTTAGGAATGATTGTACTGAAGATTCTTTGATAAATTCTGTTCTTATATGTATACAAAAATTAGGAAGTTCTTTCCCATAGCATAATGACACTGACACTGACAATGACAGTTCAGCCTAGTTTTGCTGAGTATCTTTAACGAATTTCAATTTATGACAGAAGGAATGTGTGCTTAAAATAAGTTTATTTTACATTAATTATTAACTCATCATTAAGATGGGTGATGAGTTTTAAAAACAAACTATTCGATTATAAATGTCGGCCTCTTTTTCGCTGTGGTTGTTGTTCGGTTTTTAGTTATGCTTAAATTTAGTATACTTGGATTTAATTAAAGTTATAATCATGTATTTTTATTTTTTATTTTTATATTCACCTCTGCACGTGTTTGGTTTCCTAAGTGTCCAGTAACAATGTGTCGATAGTGTGAACAATTAATATTCAAAACATAATCGAACTTAAAAGTGTAATATTCATTTTTTCATAGATCTATTTTTCTTTTTATAGTTTTTTTTTTATTAATTAAACCATAGACGACAACCTTGCTAGAAAATAGTTTATGGAGGTAAATTCATTTAAGCCCTTTCTCATTAAATTTGTACATCTGTGCATACATATAACAATTTATTTAAAATTTAATAATTAATAAATACAGTAAAATCCCGATAATTCTTACCCGTCTAATCGAAAATCTCAATAATTCGTAACGAACTAATGGTCCCTGGAAAATATCGCGCTAAATCGCAATATGCACTTCCATACATTTCGGTACCTTCGTTAATTCGTATTTTTGACAATACAAGATCAGTTGAACCTCTTAACATTAATTGGTAGTAAAGTTGGTCTTGCCGTTAACGTTTTTTATGGATTTTTGTCTTGAATACATACTTATGTGCATATTTTTTGTTGTTGTTGTATTGTTTATTTTTTCGTTCTAATTAATAATCGTTTTTATCAGACACTCCCCAATACAAGAGTTCAAAGAAGATTGTATCCAGATTACTTCTATAAATTTTACAGTTTCCAAAATCACGTTATCATCCGTAAATTGTCCCCCTAGACATAAAATTGCACGTGATAAAGTTCTCAACTTCTTCTACACATTGGGACAGAAATTCATTGCAGCAGGCAACTACAAAGCTAAAGCCCTAATGCCACCTATTTTTTCGTCTCTTTTTAATCTGAGATTGAAAGAGTGAAATGCATGGTTAGAGAGAGACAAATGAAAAAAAAACATAAACAAATATTTTTTTAATTTTCACAACCAAAATGGATTTTTTTATATGTATATTGTTAATTATTTATGATTTTTGTAGGTTTGTATATGGATTCCTTAAAAATATTTTTTAACTTTATAATTTCCTAACGTTTTTTTTGTTGAACAAAGTTAAAGAAATAACTTTTTTGGCTAAGGGCCAAAATTAGGACTTCCTCCGAAGGTTTGCTAAATGTGGCGTATAGCTGATTAAGCTTTATTTTGGTATACCATTTATATTTCCCTAAAGTTTTTTGTTGAACAAAGTTATAACAAATAACTTTCTACCAAACTTCACTCAATTCTTCTTTTGGCTAAGGGGCCAAAATTAGGACATCCTCCGGAGGTTGGCTATATGTGGCGCATATCAGAGTACTTAAGCTTCATTTTGGTATATCATTTATATTTCAGACAGAAATATACAAAAAAAATGTTCCTGGAAAATATTAAAGGAATAAGACTATTTAAGTATAAAAGCTTTTGAGGATTGTAATTTTACTTAGAATACACATTCGAATAATATGAAAATTTGTATTTCTAATATTTTAATTTTCTGCGTGTTGCCAGAATAATGCGTGTTGCAACATTAGCCTATTTGAGACCTTAATTATTGTTTTGAAAATTTTGCATATTAACTGCCGTATTCATAAAAAATAAAAAAAATTGTTGGAAATGTGTTTTGAGGCAAAATTTTCATAAACATTTTTTTTTAAATAAATTTCAAATCCATTTAATTTTATGAATACGGTAGTAAAAATTCAATAGTCTTTTTTCAATTGTGTTCTCTGTACAATAAAAGAATTATCGGTAATTTTTTTTTATTTTCCGAAAAATACATTAATGGTGTGAGAGAAAAGTTTTTTATTTGAGAAAAATCATATTTTGGTAAAAAAAAAATCATCAAAAAAATTATTAAATCATCGTTCTGGCAACACTGATGTTCAGAGTACATAAGTACTTTAACTTGGTAGCATTTCTTTAGAAAGTACTTAATTTTAATGCAAAATTTTATGAGTTACTCTTTTTAAAAAGAGAGTATATTTATATTCTCTCTCTTCAAATTATGTACTTTGTTCACTACTTTGTTTCAGCGCTGCCAGAAGTAAGATTTTACCTTATTTTTTAAGATTTTTTAACCGAAAAAAGATTTTAAGATTTTTTCCCCAAAAACAAGATTTTTTGTTTTGTCTAGACGAAGGTTATTTTCAATTAAAAAAACCTTCTTTGTTCCCATTTAAAAATTTTTAAACTATATGTATAATACAATTTAGTATAAAAAATTAATTTTTTTGTTTATTTTATGTATTAAATAAAATATACTTTTTTCCAGAAATAAGATTTTTTCTTCAAAAATGAGATTTTTTTTGGTGAAATTAAGATATTTTGCTGAAAATTGATGGCAGCCCTGTTTGTTATCATCTCGACGAGTGTGGCAATATACAAAAATATTTTACTGCTAAATCGGCTTAAAAATAATGCTAACAAATGCTTACAAAAACCGTAAACTGCCAAAAACAAATTCTAAAGTTTAAATTGTTTTATTTTTTGTTATTTTAGTTAAACTACCTTCATACATGATTTATTTTACATAATTCTTCCCTCACTCACATCATATCAATAGAACAAACTGATTAAAGAATAACAATATAATATTAATGAAACATAAAAAGTCTTAAAACTATAAAAGAAACATACATATATCAGTCTTTATATACCATAACAAAAAATCAAAGGAACTTGGCCCATAAATGGGTATTATTTAGTATCACTATAGTATGTACCAGCGTTGCCACTTTGTGGGTAATTACCCGAATTTGGTATAATTTTTACTGTCGTGGGTAGAGCGTGGGTATTTCCTCTTAGGTGTAATTCAGGTGTAATTTAAAATTCTTACTTGAGATACCCAAATAAAATCATGATTCGATTTCAATGATTAAATTAATTTCTTTTTAAATATTGGTGCTTAAAAATGCACAGTCTTCTGAATCAAAGTCTCGGTTTCTGTTTAAGACTTCAATAACTAAATATATATTTTATAAAGTTTGGTAGTGAATGTCGCAAGATGGACCCTTAGATTTGGATAAAGATGACTATCACAGTGATTTAGAACCCGAAGTTTATTGAAAAAAGTTACTCAAACTAAAAACTAGCCTGGGGGAAGATGTTTCAATATTGCAAAATATAATTCATTTTATTTTTATCTTTCAACTTTTTACTGAAAAACGAAATTGCGAAAGTTCAGTTGTAGAAAACTCTGCAATCATTTTGTTTACTATATGAGTTATAAAGACAATGAAACTTGAAACGGTAGACAACACAAAAAAAATTAATTTTAATCGCAGATTGATACACGGCTTTACCATTTGAAACTAATTTCAAACAAATAGGTACCGCGCCTGTTCTTAACCAAACGCATTGCAGAGATCCAATTTTGTTTCTTTTTTTCGAGCATTGCTGGCTGCATGTCACGAATAAAATGAACCCCGTTTTAAGGAGAGAGGGGAAAAGAAATCGCATCCTCTTTTCCCTTCTCTGCTAAAAGCTCAAGACTTGACGAGTCAAACTTGACGTGTGTGAACCGACACTAAGCTCTATGGTGCTATAAAAAAGCCCCATTATAAAGGAATGGCAATGAATATTTTTGCAACATAAGTTTTTAAGTCTTAATGGTATTTTTGTTCATTTATTTAAAATTGCTATAAGAATCTTAAAAGTTTGACTAATATTGATCTTCTTTCTTTTTTGTATTTTTGCATCTTTGTAAATGTCTTTTTATTAAAAAAAGTCCAATTTTATATCAGGTGTAATATCATTTTAATCGGGTAATTTTGTTTCATCTCAAGTGTAATTTTGAATTTTGCTGGTGGTAACACTGGTATGTACATATATGTTCTTATCGCATTTTTATATAAGATCGTATATTTCTTTAAAACTATCGAAAAAATTTTAGTCACACCTAATATAAAGTACCGAATTCATAGTCTTTAACGTCATTCTGTTTCGAATTTTCGTTTTTAAGATATTTATACCACCAAAACCTTATTCTAACTTCCTCGTTGCTAACTGACAAACCCAAGAACTGCATAGCAAAAGAAGCTAATTCACTGAATGGATATTCATGTAATGAATTTTTATAGGACTATTACAAAAAAGCTTTATAAAATACATAACTGAAATTTAGCTCATAGAATAAATTCGAAAAATAAAAAAAAAAAAAAATGTTGAATATAATATAAAGTAACCTTCGGAAGGAAATAATTCCCAGTTTTTGAATTTTTATATCCATATACATACATACATACATTTATCCAGAAATCAACTGTTGAGTTCTTATTAAACAATTCATATGAACTGGTTTCAGCCACTGATGCTCCAAAGTTGTAATTTCTTATACAGTGAAATCAATCATTTCTTCTTTCGTTCGCTTATTTTGCATTTATTAGTTTTTAAACTGTTTTCTGGACAAAAAAAGTTAGCATTTGTTATATGTATTATGCAAATTGTTTAAAAATCGTTTTCTAAGTTGACATATAAAATATCGGCATGTAATTCGTATTTGTTTTTCTATTTCAAAAGTTATCGTATCTCCA
Source organism: Pollenia labialis (assembly GCA_949318255.1). Lineage (NCBI taxonomy): Eukaryota > Metazoa > Arthropoda > Insecta > Diptera > Polleniidae > Pollenia > Pollenia labialis. The sequence goes on along the minus strand of OX439142.1, from coordinate 22,221,276 downwards.
AGTCGAATTTATTACAGGTGGTCTTAAAAGCCCTGATGATAACTTTTTTTTAGCTTTATCATTGCTGGATGTCAAAATTTTATTTATTATCTTTGTATCTTTGAAATAAAACAATTTCTGTTTATGACATTGTACAATGATTTTACAAAAACGAATTGCTTGTGTTTTTGTACGAGTTGTACCTGGAATAAATTTACCTTGGGTATCTCCTTTCGATTCCAAAAAATTTTCAAAATCGTAGTTGAGGGAAAAAATCGTCTTAACATGAATTTAATGGATCAAACTGATCAAATTTTAAAACAATTTGATATGAAAGGTCCTTTAAACGATTGTACAGTTTCTATAGCAAAAGAGTAGGGGTTTGTATTTGCATTCAACAAAAGGGTGTGGTAGTTTTTCAAAAAAAGATTACTTGAATATTCTTAAATTAAATAATGCTAAATATGTGTGGAAAAATGCTAAGCAAAATGCTAACTGCCTAAGGCTATTTTACACCATCACACAAGTATAACGTATTTTGAGGAAAATACAACCCTGTCATGATAAGTTATTGTTTTTTTTTTAAATTTTCATACAAAAATTAGATCAGAGATGCATTTTCGCCAAAATACGTAAGACTTGTGTGATAGTGTAAAACAGTCTTTAATGGAAAATTTGCAGCTAAATCAGACAAAAAAAATGCTAAATCTAGTTGCAAACATGCCAAAATGGTCACGCTCCTTCTCGTCCACGTATGAACAGCATGTTTGCCAATCTAGTTTAGAGAGCGAAACATATGAACATAGCATAACACCGTTACTGCAAATAATCTTGATGTCATATCGAGTGGAGAGTAGGGATGGGAAATAAATATCGATATATCAAAATAGCTAAAGAAAAATATCATTAAAGTATCAAAAATTTCAGTATTGTAGTGGCCGCCCTAATTTAGTACGAATATGTCAATGAATGGAGAAAAATGTTTTGTAAAAAAGTACCAAAATAGTTACGATTTTCACCCCTTAAATGTTCGAATTTCGAAAAAGTACCAAATTCGTATTCATATTTTTTGATAAGTTTCGAATGTGGTATTAACTTTGTTTCTATGTTTATACCCGTTTACTTGCTAAAAGGGCCGAATTTCAAAAAAGTATCAGACACCTGTCCGCTTATTTTTCTAAAGAACAACGATAAGTATTACATTTATTTTGCATCTCTTTTAGTTTTGGAGATATAAGGTTACCGAATTTTCGCATTTTCACCCTTTTTTACTCCCTAAACATTCGAATTTCCAAAAATCCCGTCTTAGTGGATCGGTTTGGGGAGTGACCAAGGTTTGGTTAGGTTAGGTTCCATTGGCAGCCATGATCAAGCACAGCTCACGTGGGTCCATTAATTAGTTCCCGTTGTGTTACCATGTCACCGTCTCCCATGGGTCCTATGTTATCTGGCTGCTAGAATTCCCAAGCAGCCTTCCTGTCGATTCAATAAAGGAGTGGATCCTGTTAACATCAACATCAGAGAGATAAGTTTTGTCCACAAGGGCTCTTCGACCTAACATTTCGAGTCTTAAATCTCCGAATGCCGGGCAATTACAGAGAAGATGTTCCGTTGACTCTTCCGCCTGCTCGTCGCCGCAACTTCTACACAAGTCATTATAAGGGAGCTCCAGCCTCTGGGCGTGCCACACAATGGGCCAGTGGCCAGTTATAACCGCAATTAGGTTTCTTAGATGATGTCTGGACAGCTGTAATGCCCGCTGTGTCCTTTTTTCATCTATGATGGGCCAGATTTTCCTGGTTTCTCCTCAGGTAGTTTCATCGTGCCACCTCTGACTGGTAATAAGATGAAACTTTTGCGCTATAAGTTGCTTACTCCTTGGGAGTGAAGCACCTATTTTATATGTTGAACCGACTCATATCCCTTTCAGATATTTCACCGTACCGGATGCGTCTCGCGGCTGTGTGGATGGCCATTATCTCGGCCTGGATGACACTGCAGAGGTCCAGCAGCCTAATAGGAATGCTCCAGTTTAGCTGCTCGGAGTATATGCCAGAACCGACACCATACAGTGTTTTAGACCCGTCCGTGAATATTCGAATCGCATTCGCGGGAATGTTTTAGCTTCAGGCCTTTGGGCTGTGCAATGATGAATCAGTCAGTACGTATTTTTATTGTACAATTTATTTCTATTTGAAAAATGTTTAATATGATTTTGTTTTATTTGATCTTAGAATAAGTATGTAAATCGCTTAAAACTTAAATCAGGCATTTGCTAAATTTGCTATAATTTTCTTATAAATCTCAATACCCTGCAAGTATGTATCTGCTTTTATAAACTCATCATGATCGTGCAACAATACTGGGGTATTATTCATTGGTGAAAAGCCTAATGCTGGAATGCCAACTTGGCGTATGTAACGACTGTCAGTGCCACCAGTAAAGATTTGAAGTTCAATTTTAAGATTCCTGGAACAGAAAATAGAAAAAAATTGTAATTAAATATTGATCGTTAAATTGCATTCAATAAGCTTTTGGCATACATACATGTCGTCGGTAGCCTTTTTAAAGGCTAACCAATATGGATTGCTATTATCGGTAGCAGTAGCCTGGACACTAGGGCGTTTTTGGTCGTAAGTTATTTCTATATCTCCACCAGCATCCTTGCACCATTGTTGTAACTGTAAGAAGTAATTCGTTCAACTACATTGCATGCAGTTTTAGATTTTGAATTAAAATAGATTATTATTACCTTTGCTTCAAATTCCTTATGATCCACATTTAAATCTAAGCGAACATCGAAGCACAACATCATCTTCGGTGGTATAACGTTACTTTGTACACCTCCAGATATTTTCGTGAGATTAATAGTTGTTACATCGCCAATTGTCATTTGTGGATTATTTTCTAAGCGTCGTACCTGCTCCTCCCTCATTGACATCATTTTGTGTAAAATATAATTGAGTTTTTCACCGGCTGTATTTTTAAGCAACAATGATCCATGGCCCGCATTACCACTGATGTGAAAATAAACACCTTAGCCATAGAATTAAGAACAGAATAGCGTATTAGAAAATTAAGAACATTAATTCTTGATACAGATATTGAAGTAAACGGGTTACAGTGAACAAAATGATTGTTGGAAGTATGTATACCAATAGCACTGTGCTACACGAGATATTCGATAACTTTAATTTGTTGTGTACCATATGTTACTTATACGGAACAAGTCCTAAGGGTTTGTACTGGCGGTTAAAATAAAGATAGTAATGTAAATGAAGGTTATTAAGGCCAAAATACACTGATCAAGGTACTCATCAAGCATTGTGTTAGTATTAGTGAAAATGTGCTGGTATGTGTGACACCGACAACGCTTGATGAAAAATCAAAAAATTTAGATATGGCGGCGAATATTACGTCCAGCACACGTACACGTTGAATTCGCCGGCTGGACAAGCATTTGACAAGTGTATTTGGCCCTTTACATATAGGATCTAGTGATGAATCGGCTGCCGGCCGATGAAAGTGTCCTGCAGTCGTAAATGTCTTTTATAAAGCGGGCGGCTGACTGTCGAAAGCTTTTTTTTTAATTCCTTTATTTATTATTATTTTTCTTACTTATAAATGCAAACTTGTGTACGATGGCAACTCTGTGTCTTTCGACAAAGAAGGAAAAAACGGATATTAAAGCTGGAGGTCCATATCAAGCGTTTCCACGCAGTGCATGCTTTTCTAAACTTACTTGCGTTCTACGTTTCAAGTTACATGCAACGCTTTTAATGCAGCAGCAGCAGCACAAGTAAAAATAAAATTTAATTTGTCAAAATCAGCTGATTTGTTCGAACGCTTACAAAAGAAGAAAGTAAACAGACTTTTCGCCTCAAGGCATCTACGCTTTTGTGCATGTTACTTACTACGTATAACTACACCGATTCTACTTTTTCTACTTTAGTTTCGACGAGTCATCTTGACAACGCTTTGAAAATATTAATTCTGGAAGATTCCATGGAATTGAATAACACAAATTATATAAAAGTTTCGAAAAATAAAAACTACTCATTATTTTTACTAAATAATAAAGGTAGAAGTATTTGTGCATTGAAAATGGATTCGAAAGTATATAAAGATTTTATTATTTTATAGAATTTATTCTTTTTATATAAACTAGGATCGCCCGGTGGCCGAAATTCGACCACTTGACATTAACTTTTGAGAGAACCTGTGCTTATTAGGGTGGTTTTGGTGAATATGACAAAAAACATTTTTCCGATATTTGAAAGTGCTCACGTCTAGAAATGTTCCATTTAGTGTTAAAATACAATTGTAAAAGTTTTAGCTCAATCGGACATTGCTTTCCTGTGCCTAAAGTTTTAGAAAATGACTGTTTTTCACAAAATAGCGCCATGTTTCTGCTGATGAATGCCATAATTTATTACAATAAATTTACTATCAAATGAAAGGTAATTTTAATGACTACATCCAACACACTTTCTTCAAAAATATATAGCACAAAGAAAAACGAAAAGTTATCAAAGTTGTATTTATGTATATTTACAAAAGTCAGAATTCATAGTTAAATAAAAAATCATACTTAAAAATCTTAAAATTAATACATACATATATCATATACATATGTACATCAAATACATATACATATATCATCAGCTAAAGCATAAACATAGCGCTATTTCGTAAAAAACAGTCATTTTCTAAAACTTTTGGGCTCTTTAGGCACGGGAAAGCAAAGTCCGAATGAGCTAAAATTTTCGCAATTGTATTTTAACACTAAATTGCATAATTCTAGATGTGAGCACCTTTAAAATTCGAAAATCGATTTTGAAAAACCACCCTAGTGCTTTGCTTATATGTACAATAAAAACGTACACAAAATGCACTATTCCCCCATCTTTGTACGTGTGTTTGCAAGATAAATTAAAACGTTTTCAAACACTTAAATTACAAAAATTTAGAAAAAAAAATTAATTGTGCATATCCCCGTATTTAATTTATAAGATTTTCATGAAATGTTATTAAAGTATAAAATTGAAACACAGACCTTCTTTAAAAGTCCTTAAAAAAGGGGTCTAATTTTTATTTTCTCAAACGACGTTTTTGCGCGACTTTATTTTTCAAAATGTCTAACGGTAACCCTGTCCTAATACGTTTATACCCTACAAGAAATGATTGAGCGAGTAGTCACATTTTTCATTTTCTTAACACAAAAATGAAAAATTCATTTCTTGTAGGGTACATGTGTGTTTGCAAGTGCAAAATGAAAACAAAAACATAAAGGGTATTCACGTCACAAGTTGCACCCTTGCGAAAAAGCAAAAGTGCATAAATATAACAACAACCACACAGATAATTATTTGCGCGTAAATAATTTGCTTTGTGGTTGTTGTTTGTGTTTGCACTTTTGCTTTCTTGCAAGGGTGTAACTTGTGAAGTTAATACCCATATTATGGGAGATCAAAATAGAGCACGTTTATACATGTGTGTTTGCAAGTATAATGCAAGAAAAAACACATTTTGGAAGAATAACAAAAAATTCAACTACTATTTACACATGTATGTGCGTGTGTTCGCAAGCAAATTTAAAACGCTTTTTAAACCTTTTAATCCTGAAAATTTAGAAACAGAGTATTGTATTTATATTGTGCATATCTACACAAAAATACCTTTAAAACGATATATATTTCATTTAAATCGGTGGACGATAATACCATGTTCGCACGACAGCGTTTTTTCGTAATTCACTCTCTCATTTGTAATCCACAGCCGAATTATGATCCAAATTACATAATTACGCATACAAAATTTTGATAGCGGATTATCTCTTTTGTACGTAATTCAATTTTTATTACCCTGTGGATTACTTTAAAATCAATGTGATCTCAAAATTTTATCGGTTTTTTCCATCAACAGCTGTCAAAGCACTAAAAAACAAACAAAATATAACATAAAGAAAGTAAACAAAAGTAAAGGAAGTAATTTTATATTATAAAATTTAATGGAATCCAAAAAAGAAAATAAATATTTTATATGTATGTATGAATTTCTTTGAAATTTTCTTTGAAATAATATTTTTACATACTTTTTCTTTCCATTCTTAATACAAGTAACCGCTAACAAACAATTAAATTTAGCAATAAACAAAATTAATTTAAAAAAAGAAGAAGAAGAACTGTCAGAACCGATTAGAAAAATGCCGTGCGAACATGGTAATTCAAATAAGTAATAAAAACAGAGAGCGAAGTAATCCAAAGCACCGTGCGTGCGAACATGGCATAACACAGACAAAATTATTGCCGAATTATTTTCAAACAAACGATTGTTTGAAATTTTTTTTAATTTCTACAAATTTTTTTACTGATTCAATTAATATTTTTGTTTGATTTTTATTTAACCCACAAAAATGTTGGCAACTTTTCAATAATATAATATACGCGCTATTGGTTTCAAATTTTCATAATTTTGTATGAAATATTTAACGCTCTTTAATGTTGTCGTTTTTTTCATTTTTTATTTGATCGTAAGCAACACTTCTTTATGTGAAATATACAACACAAAACACATACAGTTTATTTTTGGACGCTTTAAAAAAGTACAACAAGAAGAAAGATGATAAAATAGCGCGACGAGGTTATTAGTAAAAAAACAAAAAAAATAGCAGGTAAAAAAAAGGTTTCATTCTTTTTTAAACAACAGAAACAACAAAAACATTATAAGAAACCAAATTTGTTAAATTATTATTTTTATTGTCAGCTGATTGCTGGTCAAGAATACACAAAGCGTTAAAAAATTCAAAGTTAACCAACTTTCTGGCGCCAACGCGTCAAAATATTTTGCATGTAGCTTGTTCAATGAAAATACACTAGTTTAACTTTTTTTGACAGAAGTCTACAGAGCGCGCGCGCACTACCGCGTGTTATGTATTTCTACCTTAAACGTTTGCTATTTTTTATAAACAATTAACGAATAAACATTTAAAAAAAATAATAGTTAAAACTTTCAATTTGAACTTAGGGCGCCGATGAACTCTTTCCATCGATGACGAATATTTTGTTATACAGTATGAATACTTACGCCATACGCTACGTTCAGCATAAAACACAGGATAGACATCACTTGGCGAGGCCAACCCTTCATCCAAGGAGAAACCAATATTTAAAGACTTGAAATCACAAGTTTCAACAAATGGTCTCATGCCGAGACCACCACCCATTTCTTCGTCTAAATAACAAAAAAATATTTAAGATAATTTTAGTATGTTTGTGCTAAATATAGGGATGGGTACTTATATTTATTAATTGATATGTATACCTGGCACAAATGAACAGTATATAGTACGCTTGAATTGTACACCACTCCTTTTTAGAGCACGTAATGCTCCCAAATATTGCATCCCAACACATTTCATATCCTGAGTGCCACGAGCATAGATGCGTCCCTCCTCATCAATTTCAGCTCCAAATGGTGGATGTGTCCAATTTTCCGAAAATACTGGAACAACATCCATATGGGAGTTTAGCAAAATACCGGGTAAACTTAAATCTGTGCCCGCCCATGTTAGTATGACAATGGGATTTTGTTCATTTACTGGATAATAAACACGCATCGGCAGACCCAACAATTCCGATTGTTTTTTCAAAAATTTCACACAGGGTTCTGAAAATATAATGAATTTTATTATTTCAAAAATTTCCATATTCAATTCGATGCACAATTTTCTTTCTAGAAAGCATTTACTACTATTCTAGGTAGCTCTTCATATAAAATTGCTAGGAATAGCACAGTGAAATACATAAAATGTGCACTCCATTTTGAATTTTTTATACCCTTCACCGAAGGTAAGAGGGTATATAGAAATCCGGTTGCCCGTGTGTATGTTGAAATGGGGTTTCCGAAGATGGGAATATGTATATATTATATACTTATACTCCGTTTAAGTTTGCTATTGAAATTCAGCCAGATTGGTCCAAAAATGACGGAGATATGAGCAAAAAACCACGACTGGCTCCAATTTTATCCAAAAATCTCTTGTTGTGGTTTTGTTATTTGTTTTTTCTGCGTTGCTGGAGAACGGCAAGAGCCAAAGTTTCCAAATAAGATCCAATCATATTGGATAAATACACAACCTCTCTAAAAAAATGGACGGGATTGGAAAAGTGCCTGTGGTACCTAGTAGAGGTCTGCTTTGAATAACTCACTTGTTTGCCTTTACCCAAAGTGCACAACATTTATTCAATTATAAAACATTTAAAAATATAAGAAGAGAGTAAACCATATACAAAAATAAGAATGAATGAATTGAATAAAAAAGTTGTTTACTGTAAATGAATATGAGAGGCATTCATAAATAACAAAACATTGGAATGACCCGTTAGAGAGAGCAAATTTACAAAAAATATTCAAATAATTTTTGAATTATTGAATGTGCATACATTTATTTGAATACCTTGCCATAATATGTGTGTAAGCTTGTGGCTTCTTTTATTTATAAAAGTTAAGCTTACACATACATACATAATGTGTAGGTACACATATTTCACATTCAAATTATATTTGAATAATTTACTCATTTGACTTGAGTTGACTGAATAGAATGAGTTTTTGTTGTTTTGTCTCTGGTTATTTTTTCATTTGTTTCGTTATCATTGGGTGATCGACGCATTGTAATTAAAAAACAAATGAGTGCGTTGAAATTGCTTTTTATTTATTCTTGCAGACCTCTAGTACCTACCACACAGAAAACATCAAAAATTTTATTAAAACTTAAATTTTGAGGTTACCATATGTCCGATAGAAACGCCTAATATATCAAAAGATCGGAAATCTTTAGAACAAAATCGGTTCAGATGCAACAAAGTTATGACCATAATATTAATTCTTTTTAAATACCCATTTTCGGGAACCATAGGTCTTCCCGAGTCCAAGTTTTATCACCAAAGTAAAAGGTTTATTCCTAAATACGTCGGTATATAAATCTGTCAAATCGGCTATAAAATGGCTGAGTTATATTTAATCAAAGTACTAAAATCCCAAAAACTACCCTTCACCGAAGGTAACACAGAAAAAATAACAAGAGTTATTAAGTAATTAATAAAATTTTTTAAAGTTTTCCAAATATATTTAACAATTTTCTATATTATCATGTTTGTAAATTGTCGTATTAACAATTTGTTTCAGTTAAAAAATAAACACATACAATATATTATATTGACAAATTTGGTTGTTGCTGCCTTTTCAATTAAAACATTAATTGTATTGACGAATTTGGTATTCAATATGACAATTGATTTGTCGTAATTTTTTTCTGTGAAGAGGTTATAGAGAACTTTGTCATTCCGTTAGTAAGTTCCACAATATTGATCCTAGACCCTAAAAAGTATATATATTCTGGGTCCTTATGAAAAGCCAAGTTGATTTAACGATTTAACGATATGATTTTCGTTATCACTCTTCTTTATTATTTAATCTATTCAACGAAATAATTTTAACAAATAGGAACTTTTTGCTACTTAAAAACTTGTTAAAAAACAAAAATCTACGGTATGACAACACTGGCTATACTAAATGAAAACAAAAAAAGACACGTACATGGTACAAGCCATTATGGTTAATATAACCCTATTACACGGGGTCTTGACCTAACAATTTTTTGTCATAACAAATGTCAAACTTCATAAAAAAAACGCTGACAAAAATTTTAGAGTTTTTTTATATAGACTTTGCGTTTGGTATGACAGAAAATTGTCAGGTGAAGACCCCATGTTACGGTTCACAACTCAAAACAGTTGATTTGTAATTTTAGTGTTATGGTCAGTGTTGCCAGTGTATTTTTCGAAAAAATACCTACATAGTCTGGGTTCACACTATGAAAGTTTTCTTTCAGAAAGTCTGAGTTTATGGGTGAGAGAGGAGAAAATAAAAGCATGTTCTCTTCCCCTCTCACCAATAAACTCAGACTTTCTGAAAGAAAACTTTCATAGCGTGATCCCAGACTTATGCTAAAAAAAATCCGATTTTTCCCTACAAGATGAAAATACATTAGTAATAATACATTAATTTTGTTCAAATATGTATATTAAACCATTGACAAAAAAATAAGTACAAAACATAAAAAAACAATACATATCGCACTTGTTCAACATTACTGTATTTACTCAAAATTTTCAGTAGAAGCAAAACAATTCTTAATTTAACATGAAAGGCATATGAAAACGTTTTTTTAAGCCAACCGTTTCTTTACCAAAAAGTAGACAAAATAGCTTGATATTTTTTCCTGTCGATTATTTCCAAAAAGTAAAAACCTTGAAATTTTTAGTTAATACAGTATTGTTGAGTAGGTGCGATATGCAATTATATCTTAGAAAAAAATACACATAAATGTTAGTGTTGGCCACTTTTTAAACTGTAAACAACTCTGAAAATATATTTTTATGCAATTTTAGTGAAAAGTAAAATTTTTTAACGGTTTTGGACAAACAAAGCGTTTTTCTGTATTTATTTTATAAATATGTAACGTGAAATGACGAAAAATCCCTACATTTTGGTGATTAGAAAAAATCTGTCCGATTTTCCCTACGCTTCTATATTTGTATCAAAAATATTAACATGATGGGATTTTCCCCTACTTCTGGCAACACTGATTATGGTTTACAACTTTGCTGTATTGCGGCGAACAAAAACATTAAACAAAAAATTACAACTCATCGCAAGTAATTGTTTTAATTACAACTCAACTGAGTAACGTACAAAGTTGAAAATCAACTTTTCATTGACAAAAACTTTTGGAATTTTTATACCAAAATTGACGATTTTTTTTTAACAAAAAAAAAAACAAAGTGTTTTATCTACAAAAGATCCTAACTATCAGTTTGCATAATATGCAACATTGTCAGTCGTCAAAACAACTGGTTTTACAAGAAAAATAAATTATAAACAGTTTAAGGCGATTTATCAATTTATAATTAAAAATAGTTTTTGCTTCTTTAAGATAGGGACTTTTGCGTTTTCGGTGACGATATAGTACTTTACAAATGTGAATTGCTATCGGTAGAACAATTTCATAAAATTTCTTTTAAATTAGGTAACTTATGATTTATTTTATTTTTGTTTGTTTTTAATTAACGGAAATTCTCGTTTACAATGAATGCATCTTGTATGTTTAGGTTATAACAAGCGAGAAAAAATCAGTATGTACCTTTTTTTTTTGAGAAAGAAAATGCCGCATTACCCCCACGACGTAAGATTTTTGCTAAGTGTTGTGGATTTGAAGGAAATTTTTTAAAACTCACTAAAAATGTTTATACAGTCGAACTTCCTTATAATGAATCTCCACGGGGACAGACAATTATTTCACTATATAGAAACTTCATTATAAAGAAATTTTTTTTTTGTTTTTTATTTATTTAAAATAATCAGGTATTTTTGTTTGAACTACATACATATAATATAACTGACCTGTTTTTTTAAATGTTTGATAATGTACTGTGAAGAATTCCAAACTCTTTAGCTACCTATATCTTTTTTCTTTTTTAATTACAAACAACTATTTTCAAAAGAAATGCTACTCCGGTGCGTCATTTTCGTTCACTGAACTCGGGCGACTGGTGTTAAAAGTCAAATCATTAACTTTTTTGTTTTCATTTACGGTACATTTCTTATTTTCTTAATAAATAGTGTTGCTAACAAGTGTAAAATAAAGCTGCAAAAAATAGTTCACTGTATGGAGACAAAAACACACGTAAAATGTATTTTTGGTTCCAAAATTTTGTTCGTTGTAAAGAAAAATTCACTGTATGGAAATTCATTATACGGAGATCAAAATACATTCAAAGTGGAACGAAAAAGTTGTGTTCTTGATTTAAGTTCATAATAAGGAGAACTTCATTGTATAGAAGTTCACTATAAGGAAGTTCGACTGTATTTGTCGTAGTTTTTTCTTTTCACTTCCTTATTTTCTGATCGATGACACTTAAAAGAGATGATTCAGTTGAATCTGGAGCTGACCAAAGAACAGGACTTACAAACAATTTTTTCCGTAAGAGATTAGACATTGATTCAGACTTGTTTGGAATATACAAGGATTTACTTTTATTAGCGGGACAATACTAATTCTTAAAACTGCAATCGTCTTGTCGAAGACGCTCTTATCAGAAACAAACCGAAATTTAAGAATTTTTATTGTTTTAAAGGAACAAAATAACGTCTATTTAGTTATAAGATTTATTGAAGTTACTCTCAAACTATGCTCTCCTTCTTTTGTACACTACAATTTATTTTCATACTTAACAAACAACCCTCGCATTTGAAATCTTATCAATAACGTTCGGTAATTGTATATCTTTATGGGAAATGAGAAAGAAGTGTTGTTTATACAAAAACACAAAGAAATTATCTAAATTACACAAAAAAAAATATTTTTAAATTATGCAAATTACAAAAAAATATTTATGACGGAAAAGTGTTCTAAAGGTTAACGAATAAAAAGGTCAGATATAGACGAATCATATTTCACTTAACATTAGAACAAAGTGTTGAAAATTTTCCACTTACTGTAATCGGGCTGTGGATGCACACTGGGTATACGTAAATATTCACAAAAATATTGAATTTCTTCATTATTTTTCCAATCCTTTGCCATGTTTTGTGGTTTGTATTTTTATTTATTTTAAATTAATTTTCCTCAGATAAAAATTAAAACTAGTTGCTTGTTGTGTTTTTTGTTTTTTTAATTGTTATTAAAAATAATTTTTTTTTTAAAATTAAAATATCAATTAACGCAAGTGTGTGCGTGTAAATAAATTTATTTAGTTTTTCTTTAGCTGTTATTTTCTGTACGTCTGACCGCTTTGATAATCTTATTGGGACTAATAATCTACACTCTTTGCGTTCGCCTGTTAAATATGAGGAAAAATACTCTTTGTAGGTCTGATTATACTTAAGTATTTTCAAAATTGAATAGACAATTTGTCGTATTACAAAATCTTTAAATATTTTCAGTACGACTTACAGTAGTTCAAAAAGTTTTTTTTTATTTGGTAATGTATTAGAACTTTGTTATTTGGAGATATTTTAACGATAATTTTGCACATAAGCTCTAAATGTCACAAGGACCTATTGCCTATTGAAAATGGTGACAATTGGTCCATATATTTTCACATACAATCTGCTTTTCGGAATAGAGTCTTTGCGACCCTAAGCCATCTTATTATGTTGGTATTTTATTTTATTACAATCTAAATCATCTTACCAAAAATTATTAAGATCTGTCCATATTTGGCAACAGATCCCATGCAAAAACTACTCCCGAAAAAAGTTTTTAGTGCCACAATTTTCTAATAAATTTGTAGCTACTATATCGTGTCAAAAAATTATGTTAGTAATTCCAGAATTGAACATAGTTCCTATATAAACCCCCTCTCTAAAATCCTTTAAAATACCAAAAAATCTCATATAGTATATAAATGAAGAAAGATGGGATTCTACCGGGTATTTATCTGATGTCTGAGTAAATACCGAATATATATTTTCCTTTTTTGGGAAGTTATTTGGGTATTTAAAAAATAGAAATCAATTTGCCAGTTATTAACTGTCAATAAACTTTAATTTAATTTTAAATTAATTTTCGTTTTCCGTTAACCGGGCTCGATTCCCGCCAGAAACTCTGGTATATTTACTGTAGACAATCGCAGAGTTTCGCGGGGTTTAGCTTAGGGAATTAAAATAAAAATAAAAAAAAATTTACCAATTGGATATTTACCGTTTTCCCATCTATATACATGACTCCTAACCTCAAAACATATTTTTTTTTTTCTGACGGATCCATTACTGCCTATTGATCTTAAAAGGAGAACACTCTAGAAAATGTGTCTTTACTTTAGCCGACTTTACTTTCTTACTTGTTTTAACGGGGTTTTGTTATCGGCTAAAGTAGTTCGATTGCACGTAGGGATGACTAACGTAATTACAAACATTGACTTACAACTCGGTTGCACTTCCTTTTACTTAGACAACTCAATTTTTAAACAGTTTAAATCCAACATAAATTACGAAGGCAGCCATATTTCAGCCGTGGCTTCGAAGAATACGGTGAGTTAATCGGGGTTAGATTGCAAAAATTCCCAATTTCTTCGTATGATAGGAAATTCTTATTCTGTTTTAATACTATCTACAGGGTGGCCCAACATTAGCGAAGGGGTGTGTATTCGTTATTACTTTTTATTTAAGAAATAATTTTTTTTTTTTTTAATACAGTTTAAAAATGGGGAATATTTTTAGTTTAGTTATGAAAAATAATATTTCGCAAGTGGTGGCCATTTTCTGCTTCGCGAATTCGTGCTCTTCCCAACACATTTTCCATAACCTTTCGCAAAACTTCAGGTGTTATGTTGTTTATTTCGTCGCGTATATTGCTTTTTAATTGCTGGATGGTTCTAGGCTTATTAATGTAGACGTTTCCTTTCAAATAACCCCAAAGAAAACAGTCTGGTGCGGTTAAATCCGGTGAACGCGGATGCCAATTAAAATCACTGAGTCACAATCACGCTGAGTCAAAACAATAGATCGTTGATTTGAAAAATAAAGCTCAACAATTTGGGCACGTTGTTCAATAAAGTTCTGCTCCATTTCAAATTCCCCAAGTCTTCTATACAAAATACTGCAAAGAAAAGAAAAAAAAATTATAATAAAAAAGTTCTAAGTAATTCAAACCCCTCCGGTCATTTTGGGCCACCCTGTAGCTACATAAGGCTGCTCGATTTTACCTCTAAAAGTTCTGTCAACACTGCTGTCAAATAATTAAATTTTTTAATATTCCAAACAGCAAACACCCCAATTAACAACACAAAACATTTGTAAAAACGTAAAATTTTGTAATGTTTGCCAAGCCTTTTGTGAGTTTTAATTTGCCCTTAATGATAGACCGCTTTCACACTCGGCAAGAAACTTGCGCAAGTTACTTGCCGACAACAACAAAGTCTGTACAAAATAATTTTTTCCTTACCCCGACCTAACCGCTGACATCTACAAACCAAGAGTTGCGCAAGAGACCAAAACAATTATTGGTGGTATTTCTGCTTTACCTTTTAAAAATAGCTTTACCGGTTTATTTTTAAAATGTTTCGGAATCACTGTGCGACTTTTGGTTTTATCAAAAAAATAAGACAATTTTTTATCATTTTATATAAACTGCTAAGTTTATTTATTAGATTGAAAAGGTCTTATAACATGATAAACATGTATATTAATTTTACTAAACATTTTTATCTTTCGAATGTATTCTATGAGGTTAATTTTAATTTTATAAAGCTTTTTTGTTATAAACCTATTCCTTCAATAGGAATAGGAAGATATACTTAGGAATGATTCTATACACTACTAGACTATCTTGTAACTTCCTGTTACTTTAGCTATCCTTTGGTAAGGAATGCAATAAATTGTATGTACAGAAAATTTTACAAGGGTCATTCGTGACATATTAAGCGAATTGTACAAAAAATGGTGTTAATTATGCAAATAATTAATGTCTCTATATCTTTAAAACTAAAGCTGCTAGAATAAACTAATGATGCCATGGTAATCGGCACTCTTAAATTAACTAAAAACAATGTACAAATGTCAGGTAACATTTGGTGT
The DNA here is from genome assembly GCA_949318255.1 of Pollenia labialis. Taxonomy (NCBI): domain Eukaryota; kingdom Metazoa; phylum Arthropoda; class Insecta; order Diptera; family Polleniidae; genus Pollenia; species Pollenia labialis. The sequence goes on along the minus strand of OX439142.1, from coordinate 22,205,655 downwards.
TTTGAATTTTCAATATGTATTTGATATGTCGCTGGAAATATTTCCAATACTGACTGGTGTACTTTCCCTCGATTGCAGAAAATTTGTTTCTGTACTATCCGTGCAATTTAACACCTTTGTGTTCAAGAGCGCAGGATTTTGAAAATGTTTTGCCACAAAGTTGTTAATATTATTTTACACATAAAGCAAATAATTTTGCTGGATCTACTAAGTAAGTTTACAGATGGCCCATGAATAGTTTAAAAAATTGACGAGCTTTTGTGTTAATAAAACTTAATAAATGTTTCCTTAGCACATCGAAAATTTTGTTGAGTCTGTGCTCACACTATATAAAAGTTTTTTTTCAGAAAGTCTAAGTTTATGTGTGAGCGAGGAGAGAAGAAAATCATGTTATCTTCCCCTCTTACCAATTAACTCGAAAAAATTCTTAGTCAATCGGCAGACTAAAAGGTGGCTCTAGAACCAATATTTTTATGTGTTGCACACATCAGTACGAGAGCATGATACGCACTTTTCACGTTTGGTGGTGCCACGAAAACAAAACTAAAATCTTCTGCGTATATTGGACAGCTGCCATTCATCAAGCTGTCGAGCACAAAATATGTAGATGTTGTAACATAACAGTTGGACAATTTATTATTATGCTTTATCAAATGGTCATAACATATTAAATTTTTTTTAATTGCGATTTATTTTCTGAGATATACAAAGGTTGCTATTAATGTGTTACATATGCTTAATTTTTATGTACGTTGTGGGAAAAATTTCCAATACCTTTTCTGAATATGTAGCATAAAAAACATGTAGATATGTTGCATATTTTACCCTTACTTTTATTATTGGTTTTCATACTGCCCTTTTTACAACTAAGTACCTACTACTTTTACTTACCTTCAATTATTGTACATATATGATGTGGAGGATTTACGAAGTTTTAGCTCTAAATATTCTTTACCATTGTAGTTAATTTTAATTAAAATCGTTTTTTTTTTAAATATATTATTGTTTTAATTTTTTTCACTGCATGTGTAAAGACAGCGTAATGCTAGGAACACAACTGGGACGAACGACGAATTTTATTTGTGAAGTATTTGTTGTTCATATGATACCACTATTTCTTATTTATACAAAATATTTTATTTCCATTTTGTTTTTTCGTCGTTATTGTGTTTCATACGCCGAGTTTATACAGCGAATTTCTTCCGAATAATTCGTCGTGCTGGACGAAATTCGTCGTTCGTCCCAGTTGTGTTCCTAGCATTAGGCATATTAGAGAACTCTGGATGTTTTTGTTTTTTTTTTTACTCTTTTTACACAAATTGGATAAAACTCCCTACAAGAAATGAATGAGCGAGTAGTCACATTTTTCATTTTGGTGTTAAGAAAATGATAGAAAGAAATTACCGATTGTGACCGAAAAATTGATTTCGGTCATTTCTTTCTATCATTTTCTTAACACCAAAATGTGACTACTCGCTCATTAATTTCTTGTAGGGCTGTTTTTCTGGTATTTATTTACATTGTTTTTGCTAAAGGGTAGTTTACATACGCATAAGTATTTGAGGAAAATACAACCCTGCTTTTTAATTGTGTTATTATTATAACTCACAATTTAAGGAAAAATAGGAAGAAATGCGTATTACTTTTTTAATTAAAATTAAATATGAGCTAAGGAAGGGTCATGGTACCTAAAGTACCATTAAATCTCGTGAAGATGGAGAGCACAGCATATGAGGGGAAACCCAGATAGCGGAGGAAATGGGGGATTCCTAGAGTGGGTTAGTGTTTTGAATAAAAAACGGCCACACTAATTTCAATTTACAGTACTTACATATCTATTGTAATAATAAAAGGTTATTGCACCCTTGCGAAAAAGCAAAAGTGCACAAATATAACAACAACCACACAGACAATTAGTTGTGCGTAAATTATTTTCTTTGTGGATGTTGTTATGTGTTTGCACTTTTGCTTTTTTGCAAGGGTGCAACTTGTGACGTGAATACACTCATTAAGTCAATGTAGAATGAATGAAACTGGTGAACGTTGATTGGGAGCCGGAGGATGACCAGGTAATTAAAGCAGCTAAGAACGGACTGATCTTTAAACCGAATTAAAGTTTCGATTACCGCTAACCCTAAGTTTCCACATACAAGTAATCGCTTGCAAGTAGTGTATCAACGAAAAATCGAGGAAACAGCTGATTGGCTGAATGTACAAAAATTGTGTGAATGTTAGTAAAAAAGTGTGAGTGCATTGAGTTTTTTTGAAAACTTGCACTTGCATGTGGAAACGGGGGTAAAGCAAGAAAACGCGACGAATATCAAACCGGTAGAAAAAAAAGAGTAATAATTCACGATAGGCTAGAAAAGTTAGAGCCGGAAATGTAGAAAAAACTATAATGTTGTTTTGAAGAAACACTTCTAAACTACCTGCCATGATAAGTTGTTATTGTTTTAAAATATTTGCAAACAACAATTAGATTAGGCAAGCATTTTTGTCAAAATAGGTACGAATTGTATTACCATCACAAGTATGTATGTGCGTTGTTTCCAACGTCTAACGCCAAACAACATCTTACTTTGATGTTCATTTTGTCCGACGTAAAATACTGTAGGCGTAAAAGGGATCAAAAGAAATCGCCTTGCCTATTAATTTAATATTTAATGATGATGATGATAGGACGGAACTAATAAAAGAAAAGATTTATATCAAGGTTTAAACTATAAGATGTACGTATGTATTTATTTACGAAAAGATACAAACATTCTGCAATAAATAACTAAATAAAACTATATCTTTGTAAAAAAAAAATAAATAACACAATTTTTTAAAATTATTTAAAGATTGATATAGAATTAAATAACAATAATCTTTGTTAACTAAATACTTATTTTAGCACAACTTTGAGGTGTATAAAAATTAGATAAAAATATATAAAAAAAAGTTAAAATACATGCAGCTGCTCCCACTATAAATGGGACGGACACCTTATAAAAATACTTAGTTTACATTGTTCTCGATGGGTCCCACTTGAAGTGTGAGTAGCCGTTTGTATAAAGAAAAATTGCTAAGCAAGTTATTTTAAGATTTCTATCTGAAGAATAGGCAATTTAATTTTTTGGTGGTGGACGCAAAGCAACATTAGCCTCGTAATCTTTTATAGAAGCACGATGTGATGATTTCTTGTTGGCACTTGGATGAGGAGAACCACCTCGCTTACCTCGTTTACCGGGAGCGTGTCGGTTGGATAAGTGTGTCTTGTAAGTTTGCTGATATCCGTATCCTTCAGGATTGTTGTTAAATTTTGGATTATAACTATCGAACTCTAGAGGTTTATATTTATGATTTCGAGGCTGTTGCTGTTCATAACTGGCATTTGAATCATCATATTTGCTAGGCATTGCCTCCTTTTTCAACACATGTTGATAAGGGTTCATTAAAGGATAGCCATCTTCGGAAACATTAGAACTGGTAGGTTCGCGTTCTGCCTCACGATCCGATGGTGGCTCAGCATAATAGCCGCTTTGTGAATTGCTGGCTGCATAACCCTTGTAGTCTTGATGATTTTCCGCAGCCGCTTTTAACCTGCGGAACTCGGCTTCCGCTCGTTGCTTTTGTTTGTATGGCAACGAATTTATGTCGTGGTAAATTTCTGAATTGAAATACAACTTGTTTGGTTTGTTGGACGAAGAAGCACTTTCATGTTCTTCTGGGTCAGGTGTTGTAACTACATGAGAAATGTCAAACTCTTCTAAGTTTTTTAATGCAGTTGAATGGTCGAATTGTTCATAAGACTTAATAGGCAAACTATAGGGTTTGGACACAGTTTTTACTGTGGCAGTGTGCAAAGGTGCCTTTGTTTTTATTTTGTATATAAATTCAACATTTGGCGTTAACTCGGCAACTTCATGGGCAGAATTTTGGTATGCATTTTCGTTTTCAATCTGATAATTAGACTTTGGTAGAGCATTTTTATGATACTTTTGATTTGGTGGAACGGCGTGAGAATGTTTATAAGGTTCCTGATAGTTACCATTAGAGGTGGAAATGTATTTTGTTGGCTTAATTGTTGAAGATGCGATACGTTTCTCATCACTGCCCGGAACAGTTACAACTTTGAAATATGTTTTGGGCTCTTGATTTTGAGGGGCTGCAATAATCTTACCTTCTGCTTCCAGCTCTTTCATATATTTAATAACTGACTTTTCTATTTGTTTCATGATTTCGGCTTTTGGTATTTCCGTAGAAGCCGAAACTCGTATTCTTTCTTCATTTTCATTTGGATTTTCTTGATATTGGGGAACAGGTTTGTAGATAAATTTGGTGCGATAATTACGGTCCACCAACGACTGTTGCGATGGATCGTAGCTTTCTGTATGTTCTTCATAAATGTTATAGGATCTGGTGACGGGGTCCTTTTCGTACACTGGAGCAGGTGAGTCATCGGCTTCATTTCTTTCTGGTTGTTGTGGTTCCTGTTCCCTGTCTTTTACCAGTTGCTGGGCTTGCTGTATTTTTTCCTGTAGTTGCGCGTGTAAATGTTCTTCCAATTGTTGTTTAGGATCGGTTTCTGAAGTTGGTCGAGAGGAATACTGGTTATAAGACTGTTGGGGTGATTGTTCTTCCTCAGGTGTATATGGTTGGTGTGGCACTTCCTTTTGGGAATATGTATAATATTCGTAATTAGTTTGTTTTTGTTCTTCGTTTAGTTTTTGTTGGTCATGTTGTTGATGTTGTTCTATTAGTTGGTGATTCTCCTGTTGCAAATGATCCTGTTCGTTTTTCGGTTGCTGATGGTGTTGTTGAGGTTGTTCCGATTGTATCGGCTCTGGCTCATAGGGTACGCGTATAGGTTCACGCAATCGAGAACCATACATACCCATTGCTTTGGCTACATATTCTTCAGCAGTTTCGGTGTCTTCTAATGAATCATGTGGTATCGTGATGCTGCTAGTGTATTTGGCTGTTATTTTAGTATGCAACGGTTTGTTTTCAGGCTGTATTAAATTAATATCGGCCGTATTGTAGATATAGTCTTTGTGGGAGTAAAACCGATTTATAAGTACATAAAATATGTAAAGGAAAATAAAATGTTTTAAACCTACCACCAGTATCTGTGGAGTATGCTCCGCCACGACGATATTTATTAGGTTCTGTATTTGTTGAGGCTGCTGTTGTTTGATCTCCTGAAGCCTTATCGGTTACTCCATCTGAAGACAATTTAGTACTGCCGGGACCAAAACGACGCCTAACACGTCCATTTGCTACAGCTTCATTAAACCCTAAAGATGCTACCTGTAAAAAATTGATATAAATTGTATTAATTAAATTGCAGTATTTTAATGGATAATCAAAGCAAAATTAAATAAGCCACAATAATTTAACTTTACAAATATGGAAAAGGGTCGACCTAATCGGAACCCCAATTTAAGTGTATGGCAGCAAGTCAAAAGGACTGACATCGTGCAATCGAGTCTGAAAGTTATTCTCAGTCGATCGGTATGCTAAAAGTAGCGTTGATATAGAATGCTTTTATACGTTACAGAGTACAATCAGTACAATAAAATTATATTTATTAAGAATTAGTATAGTGGCTTTTCTGTTGAACTGTTTATGGTTTTTAATCCAAAGTTTGATATTTTTATTAGGCTAATTTTCATCAAATTAAATTTTCATTAAATTTTTCATTCTTGACTGCCGCGGGAATCGAACCCAGGCTTTTACGGATAGGTTACCCTTACATTTTTCGATTGCAACCACTCAATCTCTTTAGAGGGTTTTGCCGTTTAACACTCAAAGCCATTAACGACTCGTTTCTTGTAGGGGTCCCTACAAAAAATGAATGAGCGAGTAGTCACATTTTTCATTTTGGTGTTAAGAAAATGATAGAAAGAAATGACCGAAATCAAGTTATCGGTCACATTCGGTCATTTTTTCCTATCATTTTCTTAACACCAAAATGAAAAATGTGACTACTCGCTCATTCGTTTCTTGTAGGGGTGCTACAGTAAAATTCTACACGGTTGCATTGTAGAATCAGTGTTGCCAATTTAGCCATTTAGTGGCTAGATTTAGTAATTTTTCAACCTGTTTAGCCATTAAAAACTGTGTCTAGCCATTTTCCAACTTGCTTAACCATAAAATTTTTTTTGTCGATTTTCTTTTAAAGGAATAATTTTTATTTTATTTTAAAAATTTATAAAAGTAAAATAAACATTTTTTTACAATTAATACGCCTTTAATTTAAATCACAACTTTAACAAATGTTGCAAATCGCTATAAACTATGATGATGAGACATCTTTCAAAATAAAGCAACATTATTCCAATATTAAATTTATAAAATGTATCAACACAAATATCGGTGTTTTTTTTTTTTGTTGGAAGTATTTCAATAAAGAGATGCAGGAAGCAACAAATTTTTTTTAAAAATTTCAGAATTACCTACAAAGTAGTAGAGAGGGTATTTGGCCAAGTAAACATCGTTAAAAGCATTTGGAGTAATAGGTTACATTTAGCAGCCGTTAATTCGATTTTATCAATTGGGTATATATTTTTAACATAACAATAAAATATATATACCAACACAACAATAGTGGAGAGGGTATAACGCTTTTGTGTTGATGTTTCCAACACCTTTAAATAATGGTCCTAAGCCCACCTTTACGCATATCGGTAGACTCAAAATCACTTTCTGAGTCTAATTAACGCTGTTCGTCCGGCTGGCTGGCTAGCTGGCTGTCTATGTAAGCCTTGTGCGCAAAGTACAGGTCGCAAATTTGCAGATAATTTAATAAAATGTCCTAATGTGGTGTAGTGTATCAATAGTCGGGGTTGACCGACTATACTTTCTTACTTGTTTTTTATTGTAAATCTAAACTCAAAAGCTTGGGTAAATGTTGTCGTGATTAGGATTTACCTTGAAATTATTTAAAGCAAATAGGCTCTAATATTAATTAAAATTCAAAATATTCTTTGTGTGCTGGAAATCGCAAACATAAAACGCAAGAATTTTAAAAGTCGTTTTTAAATAATATTTCTGTAATAAAAGAATTTTTTGTCAAATATTTAACAAATATTTCCCTATTAAACAGGACTTTAAACCAAAAATTATTAGAATTAGGTTTAAAGTTTATTCAAAACAACTTCCAATTTCTTGCGTTTGCGATTTCCAGCACACCCCTGATTAATTTACGTTTATCATTATTTAAGAAATTGATCTAAACTTAAAAGTTTATCGTGAACAACTTTAAATGAATTATTTCCTTTTTGTTATTGAATTTTAATGTGTTTTTATTTAAAAAAAACTTTTAGCCATTTATCAGCCAAGTTTTGGCAACACTGTGTAGAATATATTTATAAAGCGATATGCTTTTCATCGAACGTTTTGGAACTCATCCAGGGGCCTAATTCTGGCAGTCGTGATCGAGTACTTTTTCGATTCGAAAGCAATTTTATTTCTAATGCTTTCAGCCGATACTGAATGAATCGAAATAATTTTTTCAGTATTGTGAAACTCAAATTAATGCTTTACAACAATAAAAAAATAATTCCGATTCTTACAGTATTGACTGAAATAATTAGATATAAAATTGCTTTCGAATCGAGGAAGTACTCGATCACGACTGCCAGAAACAGGTCCCAGATTTACTTACTGATTTCAAATTGTGTAAATAAAATTGCAGAATTTTATTCGATAATAACAATTATAAGCAAAATTAAATTAAAACCAATCATTTATGTACATTTGTATGTATGTATGTTTTTATTATTAATTAACTGATTTTAAATTGGACAATTTCATACACACTATGGGTAGATGTTGTTAGCACGTACAAAGCTATTTTTTTTTAATTGTTTGAAATTATTCTTTATGAAAGTAAAATAAGTTGCATTTAAAAAAATCTGTATAAAATTGATAAATTTTTATTGCTCTAAATTTTCTGCAAAACTCAAAATGTTTGTTTATTTGCCACCGTTGTAATTATTATTTATTGTTTTTGCATAAATAATATTATTTTAACGGAAATAAAACATGTTTGCAAAGAAATGTTTCTATTAATTTTTAAATGATCTACTCGTTTATGCCCCTTTTCGTCCAAACCAGACAAACTCTCTACAAATATATTACACATACATAAGTATGCCATTGCTGTCTGTCTAGGAAATCGATAATTCCATGTCTCTTTGGATCTATATTCCTCACGTGTGGACCTCATACATGTCATACGGGGTCTTACCCGACATCTCGAGCCCTAAGGATTCCACTCGAGAGTTTTTTTCGCTATGTCATCGTCAGTTTTGCGCAGCGTGTGGCGTAACCACCGCTACTTCCATCGTTTAGTTAGTCGCTGTTAGACATCCTGTGAAATTCCACACTGGAAATCGTGGAATGCCAAAATATTTATCATATACATACATACGTCGAAGGAATTTATTAATAAATACCTGAAGTTTTTTGCAAATAATGTTCGTTACTTTCCAGGTTTCCGAGCTGTATAACAGAACCCCTTTTACGCTGGTTTGTTTGCTGTGAAATGTGGCTGACCATACTTTTTCAAGAAAAATGTTTTTTAAAAAAGTACCAAAAAAAATTTCGATTTTACATTCGAATTTCCAAAAAGTACCAATTTTATATTTGCATGTTTTTATATAAGTTTCGAATGTGACACAGCCTTTCTTTCTATATTAATTGAATTAAAAGATAGATAGGGTGATAAAAAAGTACCAAAATACAGGTCTTAGCCGTTTACTCCCTAAAAGGGCCGGAATTCAAAAAAGTCCCAGACACCTATCCGCTTATTTCTCTAAGCAAAATGGATAAGTATCAATTTTTTATTGCATCTTTTTTAGTTTTAGAGATATACAGGTATGTGATGGAAATCGATTTTAAAAACGAAACGATTTGAAACCGAAAATATCGTTTTTAGTACCTTCTAAAATGGATTTTAAATACATGCTCCTTTTATTTTCAGTCTTCATTCTTTTAAATTTTATTTTTTATACGTTAACTGCATTGTATTCTGAACGAAAACTTAATCCTTTAATTCAGAAATGGATTTTAAAATCCCTCGAAATTCATCACACCTTTAAAAAACGTTCGTATATCTCCAAAACTAAAAAAGATGCAATAAAAAATTGATACTTATCCTGTCGGTAACTTCATTTTCGCATTTAGTGCTCTATATATATGATTTGCTGCTGTGGACGATTTTGGGTTATGTCAGTTGAAAGAAAAATAAATCAATGTATCGAGCCCCACCCGCGAAAATATCGTAAGCGCCACAAATCAAATTTTGCAGGGAAGAGTTTTTTTTACAAATCGCAATCCGAAACCAAGTTTAAGATTTATGTCGCATTTATTATTTCTTCTTCAATGACCGTTTTCTTTTTTTTTTTTTTTTTTTTTATTTTTAATTCCCTAAGCTAATCCCCGCGAAGCTGTACGCTTGTCTGCAGGAAAGAAACCAGAGTCTCTGGCGGGAATCGAACCCGAACCCCGGGGCTGATAGACTAGCTCACTACTAGCTAGCCTACCGGGGCACTCTGGCGGTATTTTCCATTTGGCGACTGACGACTTTTATGGCGATTTTTGATATAACTGGCGATTTACTTGGCTATTTTTACCATTTATATTCACCCTTATTGTGTTTGGCGTATTTTAAATAAGCCAAACACAATAAGGGTGATTATTTCAGCAATTCTTTTAACATTTTGTAATTTTTTGTTATCATTACTAATATAAAAAAACTTGCAATTTTTTGTCAAATGATTTTTGTTTTGTTATCATTTGAAGTGAATTTTATATTCAGTCACTATTTAATTCTTATAGGTCAAAAATCGGTGAGGCTGAAGTGAACGATCTTATAGACTTGTGTTCTTAATTTTTGGTTTTTTAACCGAATATATGATCTTCATTTTACGTTATTTAAAAAAAAAAACAGAAACAAAACTAAATTTACTTTCGTCGACTTTTTTGTATTTTTTCTTAGTTTTTGGCGATTTTTGGCTGCAAAATTATACTTGCTTTTTTTGTATGCAAAATTTAATTTAAAAAAAAGAAAAATAAATTTGATAAAAAATTGTTACAAAAACTGAACAAAATTGAGGTTTGGCGATTTCTGACATCAGGTTTGGCGATGGAGCTCAAAAAAATCTGGCAGCCCTGTTTCCGTTAAGGCCCAACTATAATATGTGACGCGCAAAATAGAAAGGGACCTAAGGGTTTTGTTCAGCAGAGCCATTTTAAAGGTTTAAATACGTGTATCTTTGGTGTACCATCACTGAGCGTGTTGGTATTGGTCTCATTTGAAAGCGACACATCTCATGACGTCAGGAACGTGTTGATCAATCTTGAAAACGCGCGTAGGTCGTCCCTACCTCTTGTTTTGTGTAGTTGTCGTTTACTGTTCCCTTTACCTTACTGGCCCCTTTCTCTATGCGCTGTCACATATGCTGAAATTGGTTTCAGCAATTGTTATTTATATGTGTTGAACCATATAGAACTCAAGAAAACGTTTTGGGTAATTTTATGAAACTGACACTTGCTTAAGTAAAGTGCGAAACAGATAGCCCTTTCCGTACGGAATAAAATATTTTTTGATTTTATTTTTGTTAAATTCTTTTAAGACTTTTTCGAGTATGTATGTGTAAACAAGTAGATTTTAACAATGTATGTTTGCCGCCACAAAACATCTGATTTTATGTGGTCTGTCGCGAATTCACTTGAAGGTGGGGTCAAATCAACATGCGGTGTTTTTTTTTTGGTGGTTGACTGGTCAAAGTTTGTATACAAACTAGTTTTTTGTGTAAACAAACCTATTTTTTTACTAGCAATATTTTTGACAACCTGACCACAGAAGCAGTGTTGCTATAGAGTTGACCTCACCTTCTAGTCAATTCGCCTTGATTTGTATAATTCAAATTCGAGCTGACATTAACAAAAGCCAATTTGTTTTTGCTTTTACACGATATGTTTAAATCTTTGTAGTGGGAAATTTGACCAGCATACAGCTTAATGCATGTCGTCTAAAACCAGCTTTAAATAGAGATACGTGTTTTACAAGAAAAAAATGTACTCAGTATATTTTATTATTATGTATTATTTTTTTTAATTTGCTAATGTGTTTAATTAGGTGAACGGTCTAAGACGCTGCATTACGTTAGGTGAAGGGTGTTAAAGTTTCAGCACAACCGAACAAAGCACACTTGTTTTCCACTAAGTTTAACAACAAGAACCAAAATGGTATATAAAAATTATAAACGTAATCAATCACTTTAGTATTTAATTTATCTTAAACTTCATGTTATTGACTCCATACATTGTTTTATTTGTATTTACACAATTTCTAAGAAATAAAAAAAGCTTTCGCTTTTTTCTTAGATTTGATTTATTTTTAACACGCTTGGCTAAAACTAAACGCCAAAAACAATACGTAATTGCAACAATAGAAAATAAATAACATTTTGTTGACTAAAAGTTCATTAACTCGTTACGTTAACTTTTGTTATTGAATTTGAATTAAAGTTGATTTTTTATACAGGATTTTTTTTTTTTTTTTTTGACAATTTAATTGTTGTTCTGGCATTATTACCAAATGCAATGCCAATTTTTCATTTCTGTATTAAATTTAAAATCAAGACTAGTTTTCAACAACACATTTTTAAACAGCAAATTATATTTTTCTTTAAATGTAAACAAGTTTGATTTTATTTCTTCATCACTTTATATGCATGCCACTTTTTAGTTTTAATAGGTTGGTTAAATTGCTTTAAAAAATATGCTTGATTTGTTACAGGATATTAGCGAATTGCTTGTTTTCCTTTCTTTCTTATCCCGTTTGTTGGCGTTACTTACAATGAGCAAGGTTATGTATAAAATGTTCAACTGTAGCGCGTACATTTCACTTTGGTTTCTAAACATCAAGTGTTTTCGGAATATGTTCAATCCATAGCTTTTATAATGTGAATTTCTTTTTCTATTATTTTGTTTTATTTTTTTAATGAATGGTATTTTCCAACGTACATACGTGTGTACGTAGCATACAATTTTCCCTGTTAAAAAAAAACTTGCATGTAAACATGCAGTCAGCATTTTTAAACACTTTTTACTTAATACTTATGCATAATGCAATTGTATAATAGCAGAAACGTAAAAAATTGGTGCATATAAATGTTTGCATTGAAAATATTTACTTGTAAAAAAATCTGGGAAAAAAACTTGGCTCTGAAACAGTTTATTAATTACGGGTTCAATTTATAAAGAAATGTTATTTATATTTCTAGCATTAAAGTCCCCATATACCTTCTTTAATTTTTTGCCTTTTATTGACTTATTGAACAATTGTAATATTTTGCTTTAGCACAATTGTCAAGTAATGAATGAAGACTTTTTGTAAATAATTAAGTGTTGCTTAATTATACTTGATATTTGTTTGATTGCTTTTGAGCCATCATTTATTACTAAATAAACAATGACGTTGAACTTTATTAGTTTGTCAAACATCTTTTGCTGGTAATTCAACTTTTCTTACTCTTATTTCTATGATTGCAGGTGTTTGTTTTTAGTTGTATGCATTGTCAACTTGAATGGAAACAAAAACTGCCAATACAGTTTATATAATACAACATTCCTTTGAAACAATAATGCGTTTTTGCCATGATTTATTATATAAACAGAGACTATGTCAATGTTAAAGAAAAAATAGTCTTAAAAACCTATATACAGTGCAACCTCCCATAACCGGACATTCCCCGTCTTGATTTTCTTGTACGCTTAGTTAGTGCCGGTTCACACAAGTTAAGTTTGACTCGTCAAGTCTTGAGCTTTTAGCAGAGAAAGGAAAAGAGAATGCCATGAAGGGAATATTTTAAACGATATTCCTTCTTTACCAGACTTGAAATTTTTTGCAAGAATTTAAAAAGTCGTTTTTTAGCAAGATTTTGTAATAAAAGAATTATATGGCAAATATAATACAAATATTTCTTTATTAAATAGAATTTAATAACTAAAATAATAAAAATTAGATTATAGTGCATTAAAATAACTTCCAAGTTCTTGCGTTTTACGTTTTCGATTTCCAGCACACCCCTGATTAGTGTCCAGATTATGAAATTATCGTTTTGCAATTTTTGTTTGTCAGTCTTGTCTTTCCTCTTCTTCTTTCTATATTTTATATATAAATACAAGTACACCTGCAGCCAACTTTAAGTTTAAAAGTTTGGAAATAACAAAAAAAAAAACAGAATTGCAGAGTGCATGAAACTGAGTAACCCCCCCTTAATCTTCTTACCCTCTCACCAATAAACTCAAGAATTGCTGCAACAAAAATTGCAAGTCTGGACGATTGGCTTACGAGAGAGGTACACATTTGTTACTTTTAATATATTATTTTATTCTGATAGATTTCATTAAAGCAGTGCTACACTAGTGTATTGTAGTTTAAAGCAGTGTTCGAAAATAAACTCTAAATATCCTTCCTTAGTGTTCGGTTAGGTAGATAACGTTTCCCTGTTAGTCATCTTTTGAATACAAAAATAATACTGTTTTTATCAAACTCAACAAAAGCTGAGAACATTTAATTCCGTTCGTTTTTTTTTTTTGTTTAAATCCACAAACTTTAATGTGTTCGGTTCGGTTCATTAATGTTCGTCCCTGTTCGGTTGGTAAAAAAAACCAAATATTTTCTACAAAAACAAAATACACATCCGAAAAAATAAACAAAAAGCCAGCAAAGTAATTTTACACAAACAAAACATATACGGGTATGTTCTGTAAATCGAAATGAAGTGGATTTAAAACCGAACAAATTTTTAAAACGAGCCTGCAAAGAAGGTTCATAAAAATGTTCCTTTTTATATACTTCATACTTTGAGTACCAATTATATTTACAGGAACAGTTCTTAAAAACAGAAAAACTACACTAATTTTGTAAATAATTGAAATTAAAATCTCGTTCGATTTCAATTCCACTTCATTTCGATTTGTAGAACATACCCGATACACAATACACAAACACGCTGTTCGTTGTTTGTTCACAGTGTTACCGTTATGCGACTAAAGTCGCATTTTTGCCCCTTTTTGACTGCCGTGCCACTTTTTTGACCCCTTTGTTTTAAATCCCCTTTTGTATCATTTTGTAGTTTTTTGTGCCCCTTTTGCCCCTTTTTGAACCAAATTTTTTTTATACTGTCAATCAATGAATCCGAGCTCAATTTGAAGAGAAAATAGCATCTAATTTGGAAAAAATTAAAATAATTCAGGAAAGGCTATCTATTAACAATAAAATTTACCTCAAATTTCTAGTATATGTATTAAATATTATGAATAAATTAAACCTTAATTTTCAAAACGAATCATCACAAATTATATATTTTGTTTCATCCACGAAAGATATTGTATTAGAAATTTTTAAAAATTTTTTTAAAAAAGATGTTATGCAAACAAATATAGAACAAATTGATTTTGTTGATGTTCTGCACATAAAAGAAACTCTTATTATATACATATATCGGCAACGAAGCCGAGCTAGAAATATGTACTAACAACATCTTAAGTAGTGATATTGTAGAAATTAAAAACAACATTTTACTTTTTTACCAAAAGCTGTGCAAAGAAATTTTATCAAGAATTAATATTAGCGATAAGAGGCTGAGTCCATTAAAGGTTTTAGATCCAGTATTTATTAAGTCAGCTGAAGACATAAATTACTTTGAAATTTTTACCGTTTTTATTGATATAATTACTAACCCAGATGATTTTGTAAAAGAGTTTTTTAGAAACCAGATCAAACGAAAAAAGCTATGAAGCAATTTTTAAAATATCTAAGCCTGAAACATTTTGGTACGAAATTGGCAATTTAAAAAACTGTTTGGGTGACAATTTATATCCAAACTTGTATAAATTTGCTTCGTATGTTTTTACTTTACCACATAGTAGTGCATCCGCTGAGCGGATTTTTTCTAAGTTAGCATATTTAAAAAATAAAGTGACAAATAGACTGAAAGTAGATACCTGTCAGTCTATGTTATCCGCTTTAAATTTGTATCAAAATGACTTGGAAGATTGGATTCAAAGTGATGAATTGATTAAAAATATAGATTTACGTTTTCAAAAAAATATATATTTAATAGTTGAAGAAACAACATAACACTGCAATTTATAAAAAAAATGGATCTGTACCTGATATTAACTATCTTCCTATCAATACTTTTATATGCTTTTTCCTCGAGGTTTTTTCGTAACTTAATTTTTTTGGTAAAAAAGTAAAAAAAATACAAGTGCCAAATATTTATGTACATAAACTTATCTCTATCTATTTAAATGTAAAGTTTTTTTGTATCAAATCATATTATGAACTATTTTTTGTTCTTGTAAGTATTGTTATTACACTATTTTAAGCTCGTTTTATTTACAAGTAATTAGTAACTGTTTTTGTATAAATAATTGAAATAAAAATTTTATGCAACAGTTCATTATCGTTTACTTGCAAACAAGACATGTATTTTCACGATATATGTATATATGTATATACATATATATATATATACATATGTATGTGTGTTTTTCCCAAACAATTTGTATTATATACCTATAATGTATTTTTTTTATAAATATGAAGCTTATTTTTTGTTGTGTTGAGTTTTCGATGAAAATAATTTAATAAATACATACGTTTATTTTTAAATTTTCCTGGTTTTAAAGTTGCCCCTTTTTTTCTCAGAATTCCCCTTTTTGTGACACTTTTTTTTTGAAAATCCCCTTTTTGTGCCCCTTTTTGAAAATTTTGAACGGTAACACTGTTTGTTCATTTCTTTATCAATGTAAAAAAAACATTATAGAACATTAAAATATATTGTTTGCCTACAGTATCAAAACAATTGCTCTGTTTTTTTTTTAACGAAGAACAGAACATTATATAATGTTCGTTTATTTTCTTGAAAATAGTAACGAACGGTACACTAAATCACTAAAAAATAGATATAGCTCCTAAGTGTGTGAGCCGAACGCTAAAAAATGTACTGTTTATTTTCGAACACTGGTTTAAAGGAATTCATTTAGAGTCGACTTTATCTTAGATCGGTTCAATTTGAGATGCTGAGTTTAAAAATTACTTTTAATGTTTGTTTGATGTGTTGAAATGCGACAAAGTCGTCTCGGGCAATTCTTCTTCAAGCGGGCAATTTGTTGCAATGCTTCATCAGAAGAACTTTTCAAATCTGGAGCCTGATTCTGGCAGTCGTGATAGTGTAATTTCTCGATTCGAATGCATTGGAGGCAAATTACGCCACTCGATAATGATCGAAATTAAAGTACATAATAAATGGAAATTTCAATGATATCGAATGTTGCAACTTGCGCCCAAATAAGGGCTGCAAGTTTGATATTTTTTTCGGAGCGTATTCGCAAAGTATTTGCTTAAATTTGGAGAATCCGAACATCCTAAAATAAGCGAATACTCGCCATTTCGAATATGAATATTTGTAACATCACTATAGTGGCATTTAGGCACATACTATGTTAGATGCCTTTGTATTAACAGGGGAATCACAAATTTTATTGCCATCTCAAAAAAATCGTCAAAAAATTTAAAAAAATTCGTCAAAATCGTCAGGAACATTCAACAAAATCGTCAAATATTTAAATGTTTCAAATCAGAGGCTATTTAAGTTTTTCTTTAAAAATTTAATTTTTTATTGTTAAAAAAAAGTTTTTGTTACAGAAATCTTATTAATAAAATAGTTTTTATTTAAACAAAACAATTAAAAATAAATTTTGAATTACAAGCAAAATCTAACTTGCTTAAGTTTTAAAAAATGTATACAATGAACATACTTTATAATCATTTATCATTAATAAAATTACATAAGTTAGTGAATGCATTATTATAATTTAACAACTTCATTGAGTTTATTTTTTTCAAAAAACATTAATATCAAAACCTCTTTCGTCAAAATGTTATCCTTTTCTATTGACTGCAATCCGAATTGCCAATTTAGCGCCTTTGGCGTTAGATTTAACGCTTTTTAACTGACGAAAAGGCGCATTTTTTTCCTTAGCGCTTTCTTTAAAAGATACCCAAAATTTTTGTACTTTTATTTGCATACATTAAAATCAAGACACATTGAACCAAAATTTATTTCCGTTTTTTAAATACTTAACTCTGAAATGCATACTATACAAGGATAGAAGTTTGTTTTCTAAAGAATTCGATTTGGTTTCTTAAAACAAGAAAATCAAAAAACTTTTTTAACTTGTGTTGCTCGTATTAAGCAGGGCTTTGGAGTAGGAGTTGAGGTTTTTGTGCCGGAGTCGTAGTACCCACAAAAAACTCGCGACACCAACTCCAAATTTTTTCGCCATAAAAAATTTAAAAAAAAATTTTCCAAAATAAAAATAAATGGTTTATGAATACTGCTCTTATGTGCTGTTTCCAAATGACAGGCGATAGACTGAGTGCTTTTCATATAAATTTTACTACATAATCAATCGCCTGTCATTTGGAAACAGCACATTAATGATTGCGTACGGTAATTTCTTCTCAAAAACTCTAATTTTTAGAAGGCCGTACGGTAATGAACAAATAAAAGTTAACATCACTGAGTCTCATATACATTTAGCATCAAGATTATAGTAGGAGTCGGAGTCGCAATTAAAATATTTCAGCGTTTGGAGTCGGAGTTAGTACTTTTTCGGACGACTCCACAGCCGTGGTATTAAGTAAAACTTTCTTATATAAAGAAACATTTTCTAATGATCAAAAAATTCACGTTTTTGGTATATGATTAAAAATTTCTTAAAACAAGAAATACCTACAAAAGTAGCTTATTTTTATTAAAACAAGAAAGATTTTTCTGAAATCAAGCAGTTTTTATTTAATATTAGTCTGATTTTCTTGATTTTTAAATAGAATTGATGCAAGAATCCAGAAACAAATGCTAGCTAGCGATTTCTTTAAAATTTTTTAGAAAATGCTCAAGAAAACTTGGTTTGATTCAATTAATTTTTATTTAGATCTGCATGTAACAAATCAATCAAAAGTTTCGTATTTTTATATTATATGTTTTGTTTATTTAACTAACTAGTGCTACATGTTTTTATGAAAAAAATTTAGGTTTTTCTTCTGATTTTGTAAAATAAAAAGCTGTATTTAAGTAAATTTTAGTTCGCTTCGAGTTATAACTTTTAGAACTTGATTATGACTTTAGCGTGCTGAATCCAAATAGTTTATTCAATCACGTCTAGTTAACTTTTTGTTTACTTCATGATTTCATGTCCTATTTTATTCATAACTAACATTTAACCCGCTACTTCGTTAGCGTCTCCTTTGCCTTCATGGACATATTTTTAAGCTCATTAAAAGAACCAAAAAACTAAAGAAATATATAAAATTTTCCGTTTTTACCTTTTTTGGGTACTATTTTTTCACCCCATTAAAGTATCAAAAACTTCAGTATTGTAGTGGCAGCCCATAATTTAGTACGAATATGCCAATGAATTGAGAAAAATTATTTGTAAAAAAAGTACCAAAAATAGTTACGATTTTCACCCCTTAAATGTTTTTTGGTTCAAAAGATAGATGGGGTATCAAAAAAGTACCAAAATTCAGGTTTTACCCGTTTACTCCCTAATAGGGTCGAATTTAAAAAAAGTACCAGACACCTGCCCGCTTATTTTTCTAAACAACAACGATAAGTATTACATTATTTTTGTATCTCTTTTAGTTTTGGAGATAAAGGGTTACCGAATTTTCCCGTTTTTACTCTTTTTTAATCAGAGTTGCAAAAAGTCGTACTAGTAATAAAATCCAACTCTTGTTGGTGTATTTAAACGATTTTTTATGAGAGATATTTAAAAAAAAGATACCGCGTCCGATTATGAGAGTGTCCGGTTTGTATTGTAAATCTTACTCACAGCTTGAATTAACAAACTAAAACTGGTATTGGCAGGTATCCATTATGGAAGGTTTTACTGTTTATATACATTTTTAAAAATAAATTAACCACGGAAGTGATATTTTTTCCAATTTCAATAAATTCATTGCAGAAATTATAATGAGACTTGGACATAATTAATCCTTTAATTGATTATAACACATAATTATGTCATAACATTTGGTGTAATTGCAATCTATACACAATTCGAAGAACTAAAAACTTAAATACCTTCTACTTGACTATATACTTTTCCTTTCAAAATCAGTATATTTAAATACATAAATTGCAGGGCATACAATCAAGATACAATCCTGATCAGATGATTAGAACAACTTAATTTCCTGTTTTTGATGTGTAGGGCATATCTTTTAAAATTTTTTGTCGACAAGGTTTTCCTTAGATAACCGACAAAATAACGCATTATTATTTTAAAGGTCCTTTTCCAAAAATAGGGAAAAAGATTAAAAAAATGTACGTTCGTATGATTTGAACCATCCTGTATCAATTAATTTTTTGCAGTAAGTCGCATTAGATTTACATACATATAAATTAAACTAGTATAAGTAGATCTAAAATTCAACTTTCTAAGTATAAATTTCTAATTAGTTTGAAATTATATCTATATATCGTCACCTAAAACGCAAAAGGCCCAATCTAACATCTTTAAAATTTCACAGCAGAAGCAAAAACTATACAAAATGATAAATTAATACATAGGCTTAAACTGTTTATAATTAAATTTTCTTCTATTTTTCTTGTAAAACCTTCCAGCTGATTTGACAGTTGACAATGTAGCATATTATGCAAACTGTAAGTTAGACCTTTTAGCGTTTACCATAGTATCTTTTGTAGATAGTACTTTTGTTTTTTGATAATAGAATCGCAACAGCCTAAACGCCTGAAGCTAAAAACTTGAAATTTGGACCAGAGATTGGTCACTCCCCAAATCGACCCACTAAGACGGGATTTTTGGAAATTCGAATGTTTAGGGGGGAAAAGGGTAAAAAACGGGTAATTTCGTTAACCTTATATCTCCAAAACTAAAAGAGATACAAACAAATTGTAATACTAAACGTTGTTCTTTAGAAAAATAAGTGGACAGGGGTCTGGTACTTTTTTGAAATTCGGCCCTATTAGGGATTAAACGGGTAAAACCTGAATGTTGGTCCTTTTTTGACACCGCATCTATCTTTTGAACCAATAAACATAGAAACAAAGTTAGTAGCACATTCGAAACTTATCAAAAAAATATGAATATGAATTTGGTACTTTTTCGAAATTCGAACATTTAAGGGGTAAAGGTGTTAACTATTTTTAGTATGTATTTTTTTTACAAAATATTTTCCTCCATTCATTGACATATTCGTACTAAATTATGGGCTGCCACTACAATACTGAAATTGTTGATACTTTAATGGGGGGAAAAAATAGTACCCAAAAAAGGATATACGGGAAATTTGATATTTTTCTTTAGCTTTTTGGTTCTACAACTGGTATTTTTTTTTTATTATCGTTAATATTGGACCTTAAAACATAAGATTCAACATGCAATGTCCTGAGTGGATACGAATCTATTGCGGAACTGTTTGGTACTTTTTTTGTTCTTTAACTGGAACTTTTTGAATTTCCGTTAGTATTGGACCTAGAAAGATAAAATTAAACATGGAAGGTCCTGAGTGAATCAGAAAATAAACTTTGGCATACAGATATGTACACGAAGAAAAAGGAGAAGTTAACGAAGTACCGGGTTAAATACTAGTGATAGTATAAAGAAGTAATACACATTAAAAAAAACAAGTTAAAGGGCTATAATCAGCTGTTCCGAATCATTAATACCCTCCACCGACACAGAACATTTCCGGAGTAAGCTCTATATGGGACTATTCATCAAAACTGCATGGTGTTATTTCTAGCTAAAGCTTATTTGGACTAAATTAGGCGATTTCCCAGAGCGCATAATTAATTATTGACCGATCTTCACGAAATTTTACAGTGCGATTTCATGTTTTATTCAACTACATAAGTAGCATTTTTCGTTACAGCTTTGGGCGTACCTAACTATTTTCCGGTTGTAGGCTTTCTGTAGGGCCTACGATAAATTACGGACCAATGTTCACGAAATTTAAAAGTTATTAATATTTTAGGGTGGTTGTATGACAGTAGGATTTATAGCTCTTATCCTACTAAACCGATTTTTCTGCATTTCCATCCCAAAATGCTTAGAAGAACTTGAAACAATTTGACAGAAATAGTGATACATATTTTCTTTTTAGTGTTTCGAAAGTGAGCGTGATTACAACAGACGAACAGACAGACGGACAAGGTTAAAGCGAGTTAGAATTACTTAAGGATCCAGAATATACATACATATATACTTAATGGATTCTTAGGTGAATACTAAAACAGTTGCACACGGAATGACAAAATTATATATGTACTAGTGTAAAGGGTATAAAAGTAAGCATTCTTACTTAAAAGGTTCAATATCAATTATAACTTACGACTAGTCTAGACTTGCAATTGTTGTTGCTGCAATTTTTTTAATTCTGCTTTGAAATTGCACAAGTGTCGAGATTATGAAATTCTAGGGTTGCAATTTTTGTATTTTTATCCTGTTCTTTATATTTTATATATAAATACAAATACACCTACACTAGGGTAGCCAGATTTTAAATTCGGAAAAACAGTACATTGACCACAAAAAAACAGTACAATCAAGAAAAAAACAGTACATTTTTTTTTTGGCGAAAACACAACTATTTACTTAAATTATTATATATTTAAAACTTTTGATTGAATATGCAACAATTATATAACGAAAAACACTTGAAATGTGTAACGTCAAAGGAATGATTTCCGTTTTATGACATTTTAAACGTATACGAAATTACTCCATTTATGTAAGTAGGACTTTCTTTAAGCATACTGGTAGTTAAAGCAATTTTCACCACACACATAGTTGCACAAATCAAATAGAATTTGAAAAAATGTATGTGTCCAAGTTAATTTTCAAATTTCAAAAAAATGTTAAGCTATTTACGGACAATTTTACCAAGTTCAGCTATCTATCTTCTATCTATATATATAAAAATGAAAAATGTTTGTATGTTTGTGGGTTTGTGGGTTTGTGGGTTTGTGTGTTTGTTTGTTGGCTTATAGACTCCGAAACTACTGAACCGATTATCTTGAAATTTTTACAGTAACATCACGTGAGCCCTAAAAATAAAATAGGCTACTTATTTTTTCGATAGGGGCAGGGGAATTGGTACCCCCCATAGGATGCCAATATTTATTATCGCATATCTTAAGAGCCGCTGGACGCATTTTGCTGAACTTTTTGTAGTAGGATCTTCTGAGCCCCAAAATTGAAATAAAATAGCAGCGGGGGAAGTGGTTCCCCCCATAGGACGCCAATGCTTAATATCGCATATCTTATGAACTGTTATAGTGAGAATGTTCAAACTTTGTGGAAGTCACTCTTATGGTATACTACACTTTTGAAAATAAAAATAAAGCGGGTAGGGGAGGGGGGGGGAAACCTCCCAGAGGATGCATATATTAAATATCGCTTAACTGAAGAACTATTAAAGGGGGAGTCTTCAAACGTGGTTAAAGCTACTACTATGGCAAACTATAAATTTCAGTATAAAAATGGGCGGGGTAAAGAGGGAAGGAGCAGTACCCCTCATAGATAGAAATAAAAATAAGAGCCACTGCACGCATTTTGTTGATTTTTTGGTGGTAGGATCTTCTGAGCCCCGAAATTGAAATAAAGTAGCAGCGGGGGAAGTGGTTTTCCCCATAGGACGCCAATGTTTACCATCGCAAATCTTATGAACTGTTATAGTGAGAATGTTCAAACTTTGTGGAAGTCACTCTTATGGTATACTACACTTTTGAAAATAAAAATAAAGCGGGTAGGCGCAGGGGGGGGAATACCTCCCATAGGATGCATACATTAAATATCGCTCAACTGAAGAACTATTAAAGGGAGAGTCTTCAAACGTGGTTAAAGCCACTATTATAGTAAACTATAAATTTCAATAAAAAATGTGCGGGGTAGACAGGGGAGCAGCAGTACCCCTCATAGAAGACATATAAATAAGAGAAACTGCACGCATTTTGTTGAACTTTTGGTAGTAGGATCTTCTGAGCCCCAAAATTGGAATAAAATAGCTGCGGAGGAAGTGATGCCCATCATAGGACGCCAATGTTTAATATCGCATATCTTAAGAACTGTTATAGTGGGAATGTTCAAACTTTCTAGAAGTCACTCTTATGGTATACTACACTTTTGAAAATAAAAATAAAGCGGACAGGTGCAGGGGGGGAAATACCTCCCATAGGATGCATACATTAAATATCGCTCAACTGAAGAACTATTAAAGGGAGAGTCTTCAAACGTAGTTAAAGCTACTATTATGGTAAACTATAAATTTCAATAAAGAAATGGGCGGGGTAGCCAGAGGAGGAGTAGTACCCCTCATAGATAGAAATATTAATAAGAGCCGCTGCAATCAATTTGTTGAACTTTTGGTAGTAGGATCTTATGAGCCCCAAAATTGAAATAAAGTAGCAGCGGGGGAAGTGGTTTTCACCATAGGACGCCAATGTATACCATCGCATATCTTAAAAACTGTTATAGTGAGAAAGTTCAAACTTTGTAGAAGTCACTCTTATGGTATACTTCACTTTGAAAATAAAAATAAAGCGGGTAGGCGCAGGGGGGAATTACCTTCCATAGGATGCATATATTTAATATCTCTCAACCGATAAAGTGGTTAAAGCAGTGTAGCGAAGCGCACCGGGTTAAGCTAGTATATATATAAAAATGAAAAATGTTTGTATGTTTGTGGGTTTGTGGGTTTGTGGGTTTGTGTGTTTGTTGGCTTATAGACTCCGAAACTACTGAACCGATTATCTTGAAATTTTTACAGTAACATCACGTGAGCCCTAAAAATAAAATAGGCTACTTATTTTTTCGATAGGGGCAGGGGAATTGGTACCCCCCATAGGATGCCAATATTTATTATCGCATATCTTAAGAGCCGCTGGACGCATTTTGCTGAACTTTTTGTAGTAGGATCTTCTGAGCCCCAAAATTGAAATAAAATAGCAGCGGGGGAAGTGGTTCCCCCCATAGGACGCCAATGCTTAATATCGCATATCTTATGAACTGTTATAGTGAGAATGTTCAAACTTTGTGGAAGTCACTCTTATGGTATACTACACTTTTGAAAATAAAAATAAAGCGGGTAGGGGAGGGGGGGGGGAAACCTCCCAGAGGATGCATATATTAAATATCGCTTAACTGAAGAACTATTAAAGGGGGAGTCTTCAAACGTGGTTAAAGCTACTACTATGGCAAACTATAAATTTCAGTATAAAAATGGGCGGGGTAAAGAGGGAAGGAGCAGTACCCCTCATAGATAGAAATATAAATAAGAGCCACTGCACGCATTTTGTTGATTTTTTGGTGGTAGGATCTTCTGAGCCCCGAAATTGAAATAAAGTAGCAGCGGGGGAAGTGGTTTTCCCCATAGGACGCCAATGTTTACCATCGCAAATCTTAAGAACTGTAATAGTGAAAATGTTCAAACTTTCTAAAAGTCACTCTTATGGTATACTTCACTTTTGAAAATAAAAATAAAGCGGGTAGGCGCAGGGGGGGAAATACCTCCCATAGGATGCATACATTAAATATCGCTCAACTGAAGAACTATTAAAGGGAGAGTCTTCAAACGTGGTTAAAGCCACTATTATAGTAAACTATAAATTTCAATAAAAAATGTGCGGGGTAGACAGGGGAGCAGCAGTACCCCTCATAGAAGACATATAAATAAGAGCAACTGCACGCATTTTGTTGAACTTTTGGTAGTAGGATCTTCTGAGCCCCAAAATTGGAATAAAATAGCTGCGGAGGAAGTGATGCCCATCATAGGACGCCAATGTTTAATATCGCATATCTTAAGAACTGTTATAGTGGGAATGTTCAAACTTTCTAGAAGTCACTCTTATGGTATACTACACTTTTGAAAATAAAAATAAAGCGGATAGGCGCAGGGGGGGAAATACCTCCCATAGGGTGCATACATTAAATATCGCTCAACTGAAGAACTATTAAAGGGAGAGTCTTCAAACGTAGTTAAAGCTACTATTATGGTAAACTATAAATTTCAATAAAGAAATGGGCGGGGTAGCCAGAGGATGAGCAGTATCCCTCATAGATAGAAATATTAATAAGAGCCGCTGCAATCAATTTGTTGAACTTTTGGTAGTAGGATCTTCTGAGCCCCAAAATTGAAATAAAATAGCAGCGGGGGAAGTGTTACCCACCATAGGACGCCAATGTTTAATATCGGATATCTTAAAAACTGTTATAGTGAGAAAGTTCAAACTTTGTAGAAGTCACTCTTATGGTATACTTCACTTTGAAAATAAAAATAAAGCGGGTAGGCGCAGGGGGGAACTACCTTCCATAGGATGCATATATTTAATATCTCTCAACCGATAAAGTGGTTAAAGCAGTGTAGCGAAGCGCACCGGGTTAATCTAGTAATCTATAAATTCCAAAAAACATAGTTTGGTGTATTTTTATTTAACAAAATCTGAAAATATTAAAATAGTAAAAAACAAGTTTCAATAAAATTTATACGCTGAAGATATTCAATAAAATTTTTGTAAAAATTAACGTAGCTTTTCTTTATTTCAAAAGTAGTTTAGGTAGAGAAAAGTGGTCCGAAAGGAATTAGGTATTTTTATAAATTTTGAGCCCGGAGAATTTTTTAAATTTGTTCGTTTTTTCAATTTCACGTGATTTCGATTTCCAGAACTTGCCCGAATATTAAAAAAAAATTCTAGGAATTAACGATAGTTGTGTTGGAATAAGTATTTATTTACCCCCGAATTTATAAACGATTATTAAATCTTACAAAAGTTTATTAATGAGAATTTTTATACAAAATTTGTTTTGTAAACCTTTATTAAATTTAAAAATTTTTTATAAATACAGACGTTAGTATTTAAAAAATATAATATTTTTAACAAAATTTCGATTTTGTTTTTATCTTTCTCAGGTGTTTAAAGGAAAATACTATTGGAAGAGGTAGCTATAAAATCATATGTCTTAAAAATAATAACATGAAAATATACAACTGCTGCGAGTCACCCATTATAATTATGATGTCTACTGCGTGTTTATGAGAAAACAATGACCACAGCGTAAAAAGTCTTATTATTTTAGAGCTTTTTTGTTTGGAACACAACCTTTTTTTAATCTATGTACTGTTAAATATTAGGATATTTTCAAAATATGACTTAAACAGGTTTTTTCTTAATATCTTGGTTTTTTGTAGACTGAACCAAAAAAAACAGTACAAAAAACAGTACAAAGTGTAAAAAACAGCACATTTGCGTACTGTTTTGGACATTATGCATAAAACAGTACAATTGCAAAAAATCAGTACATGTACTGTTAAAAACAGTACGTATGGCAACCCTAACCTACACCCAACTTCAAGTTGAAAAGAGTGAGATTTACAAAACAAACCAGAATTGCAGAGTACATGAAACTGAGCACCGCTCCCCAATCTTCTCACCTCTCTCACCAGTAAACTCAAGAATTGCCGCAACAAAAATTGCAAGTCTGGACGATGGCTTAGCAATAAGATAATCACAGTCGAAATATATGTCTCAGAAGGAAAGTTGGTAGTGAGCTAGGCTATCAGTGCTAGAGTTTCGGATTCGATTTCCACTAGAGACTCTTGTCTGTTTCACTTCAATCGATCTAAGGTCTTTGTTAATATTGCTCGGCTAATTAAATTAAAATATTATTTGTAATTGCATTTGCAACTCTTAGGTCCGTTTTCCCAACTTACCGATAGCTAAAAGTAGACTTTAACCGGCCTTAAAAAAAAAGTGTTCCATTATTAAAACTTTACTCTTAAGCAGCCGGTGTTGACAACATAACTGCAGAAGTACTCAAGAAAGATCCAAAGCTATTTGCCAGCATGTTGTAGCCGTTGTTTCTCCAAACATAGAACACAGAGATTTTTCCAACTGACTGGTTGCAAGGGATAATCGTAAAATTTCCCAAGAAAGGTGACGCAACAGATTGTAACAATTGGCGCGGTATAACTATTCTTTGTGCAGCTATGAAAGTATTTATGAAGATCATCCTGGAAAGACTCATCAAGCATGTTGATAAAAAGGTGCGCCCATAACAAGCCGTTTTCAGAAGTGGTAGATCATGTGTCGATCAAATGAACACCCTTAGGATAATAATTGAGCAAGCTATAGAAATGCGATCTCCATTATATGTACATATATGCCTTTCATCGATTACGAAAAAGCATTCGACTCTATCCATAGAGAATGTATTTAGGCCGAAGTGAAGAATATGGGTGTTCCACACAAGATTATTTATATTAAACGAAGCAGCTATGCAAGTTTCCAAAGCACTGTTTTTCACGAAGGAAAAATTTCTGAACCCTTTAACACCATAAACAGGCGTAAGACAGGGCTGCTGGCTATCATCCTTGCTCTTTTTTATTGTAATGAATGCAGTCTCCAACCGTGCGAACCAGTAGAAGCCAAGAGGAATTGTATGGAATTCGTTCCGACCAGAAGTCCGATTGGAATCAATTGATTATGCGGATGATAAATGCTGGATGCTATCGCACAGACTATATTACATGCAAGGAAAGCTCAATGGCCTATCTGTAGCATCCAATAAAGTAGCGCTCAGAATTAATCTAGACAAACAAAGGAGATGCGAATTAACACCATAATAACTGACCCATTTAATGTTCGTCAGTACCTGTGTAGCATTATCACAAAGAGTGGAGGAACTGTCGAAGACGTGGGAAGCCGTACCAAAAAAGCAATCGGCGTATTTACACTACTTCACAGAGTATGGAAGTCAAGCACGTACAGCGTCAAAACTAAAATACATACATTGAAAGCCTGTATACTCTCCGTGCTTCTGTACATACGCGAAACTTGGTTTGTAACAGAAAACATACAAAACAAACTGAGGGTATTCGTTAAGAATTTTAAAAATATTTTGGCCTCGCACAATAAGCAATGAACAGCTATGGTACAGATCTGAGATGGGTGATATTAACGTAGATATTCGAAAGAGAAAATTTGGATGGATAGGGCACACACTTCGAAACCCACCTGAAGAAATTTCCCACCACGCTCTTGTTTACAACCCCCAAGGTACTTGAAAAAGAGGACGGTCCAAACTCACCTGGCGACTATCAACACTACAGGAAATTCCATATCCCATAGTCTGGGAAGAACCTTCAACACCATCGAGGAGCTCAGAGATATAGCTACACGTCGACAAAGATGGAGACAACTTATGCCCAGTATAGAGGCAGCTCGTAATCATATGACGATGAGCAAGGCAATATATATTTATATATGTAAAAATATGGAATTCTTATAGAAAAATATTGTCGTCTTATTGAAATAATGTGAAAAAGATATTGAAATTTAGTTTTCTACTTTAAAAATACATAGAATTGGAACAATATTGAATTAAGAATGAAACCATTTAATAATAACGTGTTCAGCTTAGATTAAATTTTAAACCGTGATAAAAATTAAAATGCACACTCTTGATACCAGTGCTCAATTTAAAGTGTGCCTTGAAAATTTTTGTGAGAGACTTCCCGCTTTGAACTGTCAAATAAACTCACGAATACAAATGGGATGAGTTTAACAGAAAAAAATTTACTAAAAATGCAATGAAATAAAAACACGGAAGAGATAAGTATAATGTTCTTGGTTAATTTTTTCATTGTTTAATTATTTTGCTTTTAACGTTTTTGAAAAATTAACGACAGATTTTAATCATTTATGACTTTTTTTTATTGGATCTTTGTTTTTAAAACCACTGCGTGGATTAGAAAAAAGTATAGCCTTCCTTAAAGGTAATTTTATTGCTGAATTTCGTTTATTAGTTTATTCAATAAACTGAACCGTTTTTGCGTTACGTAAATTACGGTTTATATTTTTGTATAATTTAATTTATAAATGTTTCTGCTGGAACTATCGAATTGCTTCCTTTGCAAAAGTTTAATAGTTCGCTGCGAGCTTTAGTTTTCTGGCATTCGGGTGGTACATTTGGGTATTACGAACAGAGATCTGCTAGATATTGGCCCCTAAGGTCAAAATATTGGCCTTCTCGAGACGAAGACATTGATATATCATATTTTTTATTAGAGGGTTAACAGCGCTCTTTTTTTCCTTTAAGGTGGCACGGTCTAGTGTAGAAATTTGGCTTTTTCGATAGTAGCAAATGCAACAGAGCACAATAGGCATTAAGTGGGAAACAGAATAGTCGCTGTAGAACAACGTTACGAATAGCGCTGCAAGCTGTCAAAAGTTAAAAACGAAAGTTTCAAAGTACTGTCAAGAGCATACGTTGTAGTAATCGTTGCAGTTGAAGTACAAAATTCAAATTTTTTAACTTTGTCGCGCTACAAACCATTCGTCAGTTTCAGCTACTACTACAACTTCTTTATTCTGTTCCAGGCCTTAAGCTATGTACAAACGGGTATCAGATCTTACAATCTTGTAAGCAGCGTTGCCAATAGAAATATTTCGCTGACAATGTTGTCATTGTCAGATGCATTAATTTTACACCTCTGCCAAATAAAAATGAGCTTATACCCTTTGTACACTTGCATACATTTCGGAGGAACGCATGTATGATGTTGGAAATGTGCAAAACATCTACTATCAAAAAAATTTCACCATTTCTGAAAAAAACTTTTATTTTTCTTAAATACTTTTTTTCTACAAAAGAGCCAAAATTTTAAAAGATAACACCAAAATGTATTTAGAACTCATTTTGTTTAATAATATAAAAAAAAAATCAAGTATCATAAGGCTTGCAAAAAAGGAAAAACTTGATAAATGGTAACGCTGCTTTCAAACCAAATGCCATTTTGTCAGTGATGCCACAATAATAATAGAATTTAGTGCCACTTTTCTAGTGATTACACTAAAATAGTCGAAAGATGTAGAATGAAACATTTTGTAAAGATGTTAAAACATTTTGATTTTTAACCTCATGTATTCTTATGGGAAAATTTCAGCATCTTCGCAAAAGAATGTTAGATGTTAAATGTTGACAAGTTTGAAAAGATGCAGCGCAGTGATGCATTTCCGAACAGGCCTTGTATTGGTGGTGATTTGTTTTTTAGAGTGATGTTTAGATTTACAACAACAATTTTTTCTTAAATCCTTTTTTTTACTTTAAAAATGAAAATGTTATGGAGTTTACTTTTATTTTGTTGCATGAAAAATACTGTTGAGCTATTTAAGTACCAAGTGGTTTTCAAAAACATGTTGTTGTATATTTAAACAAAAGTTGTAAACTCAGTTGTAATTTATCAAGTCATATACATATGTTTGTTTATTCCGGCCATACTTCACATTAAAATTAAATTTAATGCCGTAAGTAAAATGTTTGGTTGTTTTAGTTTTTGTCTAAAATTAAAAATATTCACCCACAAGGAAAGTTTTTTTTTATTTATATTTTCACCCGCATTGTTTTGAAAATAGTGCTTCTGCATTTAAACATTTACAACAACTCTCCATACGAGAAAATCATTCACCATAAAAATCTTAGTTTTGTTAATTTTCTTTGTTTTACTTTTACCAGTATGAATGATGTAAAATCAATTAAATGTGAATATATTTTTCACACTGTTAAAAAATTATAACAAATTTCTTAAATACTCTTGGTAGCTTGCAATAAATAAAATACTATTAAAAAAAGTTTATCCCATAAATTATAAAATAATTTTATGTACATATTTCTTTTGTTGTGTATTGCAAGAGTACAAATATTTCATACAATTCATATCTTCTTCGAATGTCATCTTTAAAATATTTGGCCATTGAATCGAAGTTATTTCCGTTTTAATTAGCATACTAGTTAAGTCTTTGGGCCAATAGCAAATATGCCAGGAAGCTTTTATAACTACCGCCTCCAACATTTACTTGGAGGTTTGCACACTTCATGAGGCGGTTGTTATGTGAAATCTCATCACAACTATCTTATAAAATTAACTGTCAAAAATAGACACATACCTACAAAAATATATCCATACATATAAAACAGTAAACATCATTAAAATGTATAATTTGTTATTGTTAAAAGTGCATTTCTTGTAAAAAGTGTAAGCAAGTGGGTCCGCTAAGAAGCTGTCATTGAAAATTAAGAAAAAACGGAAAGCGTCAAAGCAATAAAAGTAACCGAGAAAACTGAATAAAACGTGTTTGTGGCGGAAAAATGGAAAAGGAAATATTAATATCTTATTTAGGCTATTTTGTTACTAAAGAAATCAAGAGAAAGAGATGCAAACTGGGCTAAAGCAGAAAACGAGCTTGTGCGGTAGTGTATAAATTTGCACGTTGATATTGTGGCTCTACAATGTTCAACAATTGGGTTCAGAAGCAAGTTGTGAAATCGTCAAACCTGTAACGCAAGAAAAAAGAACTCATCATCAAAGTCGAAAAGATTAAATATCCTTTTGTGGGTACATTTATTTTATTGTTCTTTCCATAGAATTTTTCCTCCAAATCATCATTGCAAAATCTCTGCCAATATTTTGTAACATAAATATTTTTCCTTTTCGAACAAATTTGCTTGCTGTTGTTAAATGAGTTAAAAAACAGCTTCAGCTAGTTTTATATTTAAAGTCGATTTTTACGTTAAAAGTAAACTTTAACTTGTCTATGAAACGCATAAAGTCGACTCTTAAGCAAAGTAGACTTTGGTTCTCCTATAGTATACTATATTTTTGACTATGAATATGGGTCAATATTTTAAGAACTTAAATTAAAGCAAATCAAACTTTGAACAAATGAGACAAGTTAACTGTACGAGAGTCAGTCAATTATGAAATCTTATAAGCTTAACATAAATACGTGTTCCCCTCAGGCCTGCCATATTTGCCGATTTATCGGCATTTTGCCGATTTTTTGCCTCTAAATTATCAAAGTGCCGATTAGCCGATTTTGCTCAAAAAGTGCCGATTTTTCAATAAACGACTAAAACATGGTAACTTTTTGTTTGTTTTTGGTATATTTTTAAAATTTTAT
Source organism: Pollenia labialis (assembly GCA_949318255.1). Classification (NCBI taxonomy): domain Eukaryota; kingdom Metazoa; phylum Arthropoda; class Insecta; order Diptera; family Polleniidae; genus Pollenia; species Pollenia labialis. The sequence continues at coordinate 22,173,595 of OX439142.1, read as the reverse complement.
TTGAAAAATGTTCAACTATGAAGTATGAAAGAACTTAATCCAAATAAAAGAAAAAAGCCATCGGATCAATCAGTAAAATATAAAGAACTTTATATTTGAGTTTGAAAATGAATAGACGCTTACAAAGCAGTAAGGGTAAGCTAAATTTATATTCACTATCAATAAAAATAGTTTGAATAAAAAATTATTCTTAAAGATTATACGATATTGAGGATCCGATAGCCAATCTAATATAAGGGAATGAAGTAAATTTGCAAGCTTTTTGGCAAAAATTTAGATTTAAAATTTTAGTGGCGCATTTCCAAAAAATTCTTTTCCTTCCAATCTTTCGAAAATTATGAAAGAATTTGAAGTCAAGTCAACCTTAATAGAACAAAATTTTGGTGCTCCCTAAAAAATTAAAATTTGCAAGGAAATTTAATTTTTCGAGTTAAATAATTCGAATTGTTTTGAAACTGATTCTGAAAGTCGTGTTCGAATACTTTTTCGTTTCGATAGCAATTTTAGTTCTAATTCATTCAGTCAAACTCAAATAAATGCTCATTCATTCAGAATCGACTGAAAAAATTAGAAATAAAAAAGCTTTCGAAACGAAAAAGTATTCGATCACCACTGCCGGAATTAGCAAGTATGATTTATGCCCGTAATTTCTACAAAAATAAAGCTGGTCGTGTTCGTACCTATCAGTTAAATTTACCTATTTCAACCAACGTCTGGCCAACGTGTTTTAACCTCCAATTTTCTTTTAAAATATGGCAGATTTAAACCATAGATTTCTATACAAAGCTAAAATGTTGAACTCAAATATTCGTCTATAATAAAAAAAATTTTAGGGTAAATACAAAATATATGTACATATTTGTTTTTAATTAACTACAAATTATTTATAAAACATTTTTTTTGTCATTGATTATTTTGTTCCAAACATTAGTTAATGCTAAATTTTTCTGTTTTGTTATTAAAAATACGTTTTATTGTATTTAAAAGAGGTATTTTATATATGCCGATTTTTTGCCGTTTTTTTTAAATTAAAGTGCCGATTTTTTTTTGAAAATATGCCGGTTTCTAATCGAAATCTTCTGGCACCCCTGGTTCCCCTATTCAAATATTAAGATTCACATGAAGAAATGTGTTCTCGTATTATGTCGACGTTCTCTTGGACCCCTTTCACACTCGGCAAGTTACTTGCGCAACTCTTGGCTTGTAAACGTTAGCGGTAATGTCAGGGTAAAGAAAAAAAATTTGTACAGACTTTGTTGTTCTCGGCAAGTAACTTGCGTAACTAACTTGCCGAGTCTGAAAAGGGTCTTAGAGCAGGTGTTATCGCAGCTGTGGACCCCATATTACAGCCATACCTAAACACTAGACCTGCAAAACAATCGATAGTACTCCCGATAGTATCGATAGTTTAATTTTTGGCGGACTATCGATAATAAATAATTTAAAAAGTGTTATGCTATGTTCATACGACGATAGAAACCACTGGTTTCGCTCTCTGAAACTAGATTGCCAAACATGCTGTTCATACGATTTATTCCTGTTTCATTTTGACATTTTTTTTGTGTTGTTAGTGTGATTTTTTTTAAATATGTAGATAAAAAAGTAAATAAAACTTAAGAATATATTATTTAATACTTAAATTAATATTATGGTATTATAATTATCACTTTATTTTATTAAAAATCAATTTTTATTTTGTGTTTTTCTTTGTTTTGATATTTTTTGAGAGCTAGTTCAGATAAACTAACGATAACTGCTATCTAAATTGGAGATGATAGTACATTTGTCCTGTTTCGCAGCCTGTTTCAAAATGAAACGACCTGTTTCGCTCTCAAAATTTTGTATGGGAAAACAAGTCGTTTCAATCATGTTTGTGGCGCGAAACAGGAATAGGAGGGCGAAACACGAATATTGCTGTTCCTGTGAACATGGTATTATGCTATGTTCATACGATATAAACAACTCGTTTTGCTCTCTGCAACTAAATTGTCAAACATGCTGTTCATACGATTCATTCTTGTTTCTTTTTGACATGTTTTTGTGTTGGTAGTGTGATTTAATTAAAAATAGATAAAAAAGTAATTAAAAGTTAAAAATATATTATTTAATACTTTTATTAATATTATTATTTTATAATTATCACCTTATTTAATTTAACATAAATTTTTATTTTTTTGGTCTTTGTTTTGATTTTTTCGAGAGCTAGTTCAGATAAACTAACGATAACTGTTATCAAAATTAGAGATGATAGTACATTTTTCCTGTTTCGCAGCATGTTTCAAAATTAAACGCCCTGTTTCGCTCTCAAAATTTTGTATGGCAAAACATGTTGTTTCAATCATGTCCGTGTGAACACGGTATAAACCATTCGTTTCGCTCTCTGAAACTTGATTGCCAAACAAGTTGTTCATACGATTCATTCTTGTTTCATTTTGCCTTTTTTTTAATAAAGTAAGTAAACAACTTAAAAAAAATTATTATTTTATACTTTTATTAAAATAATTATTTTGTAATTATCGCATTATTTTATTTAACATGAATTTTTATTTTGATTTTTTTCATTATTATATTGTTTTTTTTGAGAGCTAATTCAGATAAACTAACGATAATTGTTATCAAAATTGGAGATGCTAGTACAGAAATTGTAAAATGTTAACTGAATATCAAATAAGATATAAATTGAAAAATATATTAACAATAAAAAAGTATTTTCGTTAAGTTTTTTTTAATGTTTTATTTGTGATGTATTTTTTGTTCATATGGTACCACTATTTCTTGTTTATCTATACAAAATACATATTTTATTTCCATTTTGTTTTTTCGTCGTAATTGTGTTTCATACGCCGAATTTATGCAGCGAATTTCTTCCGAATAATTCGTATAAACAATATCTACCAACTTCACTTTTTGACAAATTTTGACCAAATAAAAAGTTCGCAAGTTCATTTTCGTTAAAAAAATGCAAAATAATTGAAATTTTATTGTTATTAAAAATTAAACAATTTTTAAATGCCTATAAAAAGCTAAATGTGATAGAAGTTGAATATTATTTTTTGAATTTTTTTTTTTGTTATTTAGTTATTTATTGTTAAATATGCCAAACTGCATAATTATTTATTTTTATCTAAGAAACGCCTAACTGTTTAAATAAAAAAATATGTACATATCGCACACTAAATCATAAACAGTCGCATCTCAAAATTCACAAATGTTCAGTAGAGGCAAAAAACGGGTTTTAAAAACATGATTGTCATTTATGTCAATTTTGTATCATCAGTAAAAGTTGATGTGTGGGTGTAGTTGTATTGTACTTTCTGAGTATTTTTTTGAGAATTCTTTCAGAATATTGAGGGGATCTGTGACGTTTCGATTCTCTTTGAACTCTTATTTGTTTCAACCAAGAGACGCTCGACATCTGAAAAATATATTTTGTTATGCCTAATTTGTTTGGGGGCTATGAAAGGTTGTGTAGCAGCTTGTTTGAGCCTTCGAATCTATATAGGAGATACTGATATATTTTAACCAATTTATCCGTGGGCCAGCTGTATATAAATAATCAAATTGAGTTTGTGCCGGCTCACACACGTCAAGTTTGTCTCGTCAAGTCTTGAGTTTTTAGGAGAGTGGGGAAAAGAAATGAAATGTTTTGCTATGTCCTAATGCTGGGTACAGACAGCGCAACCTGCAACCAATGCAATCTCAAAATATCAAAACGTTTTGATGTTAATGAAATCTAGAATGAATGAAAATGAATTTAATTTGTTAGATTGCGTAAATGCATTGCATAGTGTGTACTCAGCCTAAGGTACAGAAGATGGGTTTTTGCAATGATATGAATGGATTTATGTCACATCAAACTTCTTGCCACTACTGACTGACGTTTGCTAATTGATTTTTTAAAAAAGAAGAAAAAAAAAACTAGTATAAGATTCATCTTTTACATCTACCCTTAACGATATTGAAAAAAATCCATATTGATAAACAAGCATGTCAAAATAATAAGACATACAGTACTTTTCGTTTATAGGCACTACTATTTTTAGTCACATTAGCAACATAGTCCATTGTATCTGTTTTTTCTAACGCTTTAAGTTAATTTAATATAAAGTGTTTACGGTATAGTCTATTTAAAATTTGCCATATTTGCGATCTTTCAGCGGCAAAAGCAAAATATTGGCATTATAGTCATATTAGCAAAATTTTCTGCGTTCATTTTAGTTTCGAAAAGAACTAATAATTAAGTGCCGGTTCACACACGTCAAGTTTGTCTCGTCAATTTTTGAGTTTTTAGGAGAGAGGGGAAAAGAAATGGCCATTTCTAGTTTTTGTCTTTGTATCAGGGGTGAATTTTTTTATACAGTATGCAACTCTGTTGCAAAACCATAAACCTGCTGTCGATGTTATAAATATGTATTGTTTATTCACATAAACTGATTATTAGGCATGCGATTTTCATGCAAATGCTAGTTTTCTGCGGATAGTCTAAAAACGATGACGACCCTTTATCTTTCCGGATCATTAACTTTGCGTTAAAATGGCATCGATTTGGGTTTGCATATTTTGGTGAAAATGCATATTTTTGCATATTTATGTTCTTAATGCATATTTTGCATATTTGGACATTTTTGAGTGATTTTTTAATATCCATATTATGAAAAAAGTTCTTAAAAAATTTTTAAATTAATACATAAAGATTTTAAAGATTTCGACAAAAGTTGGTTTTTAAATATTTTATCCAAAAGTGTTAAAAGTTACTCAAGACTTTACTCAAGACTTTACGATTCAAACTTGACGTGTGTGAACTGGCACTTATTCTTTACTTTCTGTTTCTGTTGCTGTCACTTACAATTACTTAACAAGTTTTTAATATTACAGATTGGACCGTAACAGAACAGAAAAACTAATCAATTTCATAGGTTTTTTAATAACAAAAAAAACAGCTTATTCGTAACAAAACAGAAAGTAAAGTTAATTCTGCCTTTACTTTCTAAAAAGCAACTATACTTACAATAACTTACCTAACAGAATTAAATGGGAATTCGCCTTTTTACACGAAAATAGAAAAATTCTTCACATGTGATTATGACTTCAATGAAAAATGCAATCGTATGTAGAAATCGAAATCATAAAAACGCAAAGCGGATTTAACCAATTTTTAAAAAGCGGACCAAATAGAATCGACGCTAATCGGGGCTCTAGTGTATATTTTTTGCAGTATCGATGGCATTTATATAATTGTATAATTTGAATTACTAATGCTTCTAATGAAAGCCACCTGGTTTGTGATGGGGGAAGAATTTTTTTGTTTCATTTTCAAAAAATTTTGTATTTCGAAAAATTGATTTGAACGTTTTGGACCTTTCCCAATATAATTGTAAATATTTCTTGTAAGTGTTTTATTGATGCCAGAAAATCGTCATAGCACTATTACTTTTAGTCAAAAAATCGTCAATCATAATTTTACTGTATTTTCTCAAAAAAAACGTCAAAATGACAAAAAATCGTCACATCTAACAACCCTGTTGACAAAAGACTAAATTTTTTATATTTTTGTTTTTAGTTAAATTACAAAACGATTTTTAATGAACATTTTATATGTTTTTAGTCCATTTTTTTACAATTTTTTCAGTGCATATTTTGGATTTTTTAGTGGGTATTTTAAGCGCATATTTTCGATTTTTAGTGCATGAATCATAGTGGCATATACATACATATATGAATTAGGTTGATAGTTACATTAGCGAAAAGTCCACGTTTTGTAACGAAAGCATGTGACTATAAGCGAAAAGTACTGTACCGGTATTTTTCCGGTTAAAGCAGAGACGATTTTGATAAATTTGAGCTGTGACTGTTTATGATTTAGTGTGCGATATTATATACAAAATTTTTTAATTGTTGTTATTATACATATTAATAAAAGTAAAAAAAAAACGACGTGTATTGGCATTTTAATTTAACATTACAATCAACGTAATTTGGCATTCAAGATGATGTTTTTCGTGCCCATGTGAACAAAAAAATATAGATAGTTGTCTTTGGTGGTTAAATCATTTAACGCTTATGTCATATCTACGATTGTAGGAGAGAGAATGTAATGAAAAACAAGCAAAAAGTTGATACACAATTTGAACCTTAACCATAATTGGCATCGTGCGACCGATTAATAAAATTCCAACGAACATGCCCTTTGCTTAAGCTTTATGTTCGTCAGATTCACAAGTAAGAGTGCTATATACGGCTATGCCGAATCTCATGTACCCTTCTCCATGATGCAAAAATAACAGAACGTTATAAAAAAATCCATTCTTTAGACGGGTATTCTAAGGACAATAATGCATTTAAATCTTAGTATCTGTGACATTTTTTAGCTAAGTTTTGGAATTAATGAATTTTCTGGTAGCAAAGGGCCGATGTTGCTACCACACCTAAACTTGTGCCTTTCATTTGACATCTCTCAATTTGAACCATGGAAAGATAAACAATCGAGCAACGCGTTAAAGATTCAGGCTTATTAAGAAAATGGGCGTTCAAATCAAAATGCATATCTTGCACTTCGTGATTTTCCAAGTCACGGAAAAATCGTGCAAAAATTTGAGCAAATCGGTAGGAGATATGAAAACACCAGTGCATACTCTTACAGCTGGTACTGCAGAAAATATTGCCGCTGTTCGCGATAGTGTGGCTGAAGAGCCGTCCACCATAACTCGTCGTCGTACCCAAACATTGCACCTCTTACGCTTACGTTGAAGAACATTATGCATAAAGACTTGCATTACCACGTTTACAAGGTGCAATTGACTCAATAACTAGAGCTTCTTGACCATTCCAAACGTCGTCAATGGTCAGAATGGTGGCAAGAAATGGCAACAGTGGATGATTAATTTTCGAAGAAAATCATCTTCAGTGATGAGGCACATTTTCACCTCAGTGGATTCGTCAATAAGCAGAATTGCCGCATTTGGGCGAATGATAATCCAAGAGTGATTGTCGAAAAACCAATACACCCACAAAGAGTTACTGTTTGGTGCGGTTTATGGGCTGGCGGCATCATCAGTCCGAATTTTTTGCCAAAATGAGGCCGGTCAGGCAGTTACTGTGAATGGTGTTCGCTATCGTGAGATGATAACGAACTTTTTATGGTCCGAATTGGAAGATATGGATGTGGGCGATATGCAGTTTCAACAGTACGGTGCCACTTGCCACACAGCCAACGAAACAATGGCTCTTTTACGCGACAAATTCAATGGCCGTGTTATCTTGCGTGGTGGCGATGTCAATTGGCAGCCAAGATCATTTGATTTGACACCGTTGGACTTCTTTTTTTTTGGGGTTATTTGAAAGAAAAGGTGTACGGCGATAAGCCAGCAACAATTCAAGAGCTAAAGGATGAGATAATTCGGCACATTAACGGCATAGAACCTCAATTATGCCTCAGCGTCATTGAAAATTATGACCGTCGGATGGAGGTGTGCCGCCGAGAATGTGGCGGCCATTTGACCGATATTTTGTCCCATACATAATTTAATCATACCAATATTATAATAGTAAAAAGAAATGACAATAATTTCCTAAACAATTTGTGTTTTATTCAAAATCAACGTCGGCACTTAAAATTTAACCACCCTTTATATACGGAATGATCAGCTTGCAATTTTTGACTCGATTTAGTTTTGTTCAAATATGTATCTATTAAATTTCACATTGACTGAAGTTTTCGTCCCAAATTTGTTTATTCAACACATTTATGTTTATTTGCCTTCCAACAATTAGTAACCAATTAAAACGGTTTATCTAGTTTAATGATGGTTAAAAGGAGTTGCCAAGTTTTGTATACGTACAGATGATAGAAACATTAAATCACGCACTGAATATTTTTTTTTTATTTATTAATAAAATGAAAGTTTACCCAGACATTGATTGCTGATAGATGTGAGTGGGTATTGTTTTAAATATTCGTTAATAAACAAAGTTAAACTTAGCAAACTCGATGGGTAGTCAGATGTTATTTTTTTTTGCTTGCATTAAAAAAATTTAAAAATGTATAATAATATGGTTAAATTAACAAAATTATAACAGTTCCAATACTGTGAATAGTTTCCTTCTTTCATTTTATAAATTAATAATTGTTTAAATTGGATTACAATGTAAATATTATGCACATATTAGATATTTTTTGTTAACTTCTCGTATACATATATTTCCTTTTTTGTTAAGTAATGAAATTGTTAAAATATGAATACATGATGAACTTGTAAATAATTGTATATTTATTGCACATTTAACCATTTTCTTTTTTATATATGTAGGTGGAATAGTTATTCAATTAAGTTTTTCTTACTTAAGTTAAAATAGACTTTTTATTTGAATGGAAATGCGTGCAACTCTGTGTTAAGTATATAAGTACAGTCAAATCTCGATAATTCGTACCCCGATAAATTGTAATTCCCGAAAATCCCTTGAAAAATTCTCGTTTATTCGTAAAATTTCCATAAATTTTGGTCCCCTCGCTAATTCGCAATTTTTTTTTTAAATAAAATCTTAACCTCTTATAAATCGTAATTGTCTGCTAATTACCACTTATTATTCTTAATAAAAACAACAGAAACATGGAAAGAATGATTTTTTGTTTACCGCTATTTTTTTTGTGTGGGTTTTTCTTGTGCGTTTCTTTTTTTAATGCCGGTTCTCACACGTCAAGTTTGAAACGTCAAGTCTTAAGCTTTTAGGAGAGAAGGGAAAAGAGAATGTCATTTCTTTTCCCGTCTCTCCTAAAAACTCAAGACTTGCCAAGTCTAACTTGACGTTTGTGAACCGACACTTAGATCTATTTGTTACATGAATAATTTTTATATATATTTTTTTTTTAACCATTTTTCATGTTTTTTTTATCGTCTAAGTAAATAAATTAAAAAACCGCGTTAATTCGAATTTAATTTTTTTTAACCCCGTTAAATCGAAACCCCGCTAAATCGAAAACCCCTATAATTCGTAAGAAATGGCCGGTCCCCTGCGATTACGAATTATTGGGATTCTACTGTATTTTTAAACATGTAATAAAGTATAGTCGGTCAAGCCACAACCATTTAATACCCTACATCACAGTGTATTAAGACCATACATGCTAATGCTAATGATTGCTAATTAACGTTCTTTTGTGAAATTCTCTAATTGATCAAACAATTAGAATTAGTTCAACCAATTCCCATTAGCTTATTGAAATTTTTATTCCATTGGTAAAACTAATTGCAATTAGTTGCCATTAGCAAAAAAAAATTGGTTTACCTTTACAATTAGAAATCTAATTGACTTCTGCTAATGCAATTAGATATTCAATTAGGATATTTAATTTATTGTAATTCGAGCTAATTGAATATCTTATTGCATTAGCAGAAGTCAATTAGATTTCTAATTGCAAAGGTTAACTAATTTTTTTTGCTAATGGCAACAAATTGCAATTAGTTTTACCATTGGAATAAAAATTTCAATTAGCTAATGGGAATTAGTTGAACTAATTCTAATTGTTTGATCAATTAGAGAATATAAACTAATTGCATCAATTGCTAATTCTAATTGGAATTTAACATGTATGATTAAGGGCTAAAAAATCACTGATGGTTTAAACGTTGGTTTAGTTGAACTAAACTTGAATTTATATGTAGTTTAAACTCAACAACTATAAATCAGTGTCCCATGTATTATATGTTGTTAAAAAAATAACATGTGGCAGCACTACGATATATCTTAGCAAATTCATATGGTCTGCATTGGTAGTTTAAACGCCCAATTTTATGCGTTTAAAAATGGTTTATCTCTTTGGTGATTTATAGATTTGTTGGTTTAAACACATTTTAAACCAAACAGAGAGTTTAACTCGCTCTGATTTTTTAGCCCTAAGACACATTTCCTAGGGTGTACCATATTTATAACCAAAGCGCAATCACAGACCCGGCAAAGCGAAATTATATTATTGTGTTAAGATTCATATAAGAGTTCTTTGTGTCGAATATTAACTAGACAAAAAGAAAAAACTCATACTAGATTTAAGTTTATTCTACATACTTTAGTGTAAGTCAGAGCTGTAAATAAATCATTATTTTTTGATTTTAATTCGTTACGAATTAGCTAAATTTTTAAATAATTCTTTTCACAGCAATAAAGAATTGAATGGAAATTGAATCAATTAAATCGAATTAGGCAAAAATTAATTTCATTCATTTCCAATTCAAATGAATTTGTAGAATGAATTGCAATTCATTTTTACCAAAATCATTTGAATTGACTCAAATTTCATTCAATTTATTTTGTGTGAAATAAATTAATTCTAAATTTGCTATTTCGGTGCATGAATGATTCGCGAATTAATTAAAAAATGAATGATTCATTTACAGCTTTGGTACAAGTCGTACTTAAAAATTGATGTACTTAAAATCATCCAAAATGGGATAACTTTCGAAAACCAATATGCGAAACGAAAATTTGTGTACAACTTTTCGCTTTTTGAGTTGGCTTGACAGCGTAAACAGTTGCTTTTAATAAATCGAAAATAAAAGCAACAGTTTTTCTTTGACTAATGAAAAATGAAGAAGTGAAAGAATTTGCAGTTTTTCTACTTTGACTGCAGTTTTTTAAACACTGCTTCTAGTTATATGAGTAGGGTAGCCAGATTTTAAATTCGGAAAAACAGTACATTGAACACAAAAAAACAGTACAATGAAGAAAAAAACAGTACATTTTTTTTGCGAAAACACAACTATTTATTTAAATTATTATATATTTAAAACTTTTGATTGAATATGCAACAATTATATAACGAAAAACACTTAAAATGTGTAACACCAAATGAATGATTTCCGTTTTATGGCATTTTATACGTATACGAAATTACTCAATTTGCGTTAAAAAAAACACTAAAACGAAGCATTTGGACTAAAGGTTTTTTTTTATTTGAAGACAGGAAAACCATAACATTCCTGTAAGCCATATAAGAAAGGAGAAAAGCCTAACTTAGCTTAAAACTATTAACTCGTTGATTGTGTAAGTATTATATTGGTATTTAAAGCAATTTTCACCACACACATAATTGCACATATCATAAAGAATTTGAGAAAATGTATGTGTCCTAAGTTAATTTTCCAATTTTAAACAATTCTTAAATTATTTACGGCCAATTTGACCAAGTTCAGCTATAATCTATAAAATCCAAAAAACATATTTCAAAAGTAGTTTAGGTGGAGAAAAGTGGTCCTGAAAGCAATTAGGTATTTTTATAAATTTTGAGCCCGGAGAATTTTTAAATTTGCACGTTTTCAATTTCAAGTGATTTCGATTTCCAAAACTTGCCCAAATATTAAATTAAAGGAATTAAAGATAATTGTGTTGGAATAAGTATTTAAAAAATATAAAATTTTTAACAAAATTTCGATTTTGTTTTTGTCTTTTTCAGGTGTTTAAAGGAAAAAACTATTGGAGAGGTAGCCATAAAATCATATGTCTTAAAAATAATAACATGAAAATATACAACTGCTGCGAGTCACCTATTATAATTAAGATTTCTACTGCGTATTTATGAGAAAACAATGACCACAGCGTAAAAAGTCTTATTATATTTGAGCTTTTTTGTTTGGAACACAACATTTTTTTTTAAGCTATGTACTGTTAAATATTAGGATATTTTCAAAATATGAGTTTAACAGGGATTTTCTTAATATCTTGGTTTTTTGTAGACTGAACACAAAAAAAACAGTACAAAAAACAGTACAAAGTATAAAAAAAAGTACATTTGCGTACTGTTTCGGACATTATGCATAAAACAGTACAATTGCAAAAAATCAGTACGTGTACTGTTTAAAACAGTACGTATGGCAACCCTATATATGAGATTTGTTCGTCTTGTTCCATCACCCTCCCAATACTTTATGATACAACTTTATATTACTGTTGTTTACAACTTATTACTATTGTAAAACTAAATTATCAAGATTGAGGTCTTTTTTTGAAACTTAAAACGTTTATTTTAACCAAAACTTCGGCACTTCTTTGAGTGCCTTCTTCAGGGTTTTTTCTTTATTATTTAATACAATTTAAAGATTTTCTTACAACCTAGTTTTTAGTTTATTTTTTGTTGTACCTACATACATATATATTAAAAAAAGACCTCAGTAATTACCCAGCAAACAATATGAGTCCTAAAAGAGTCTTTCAGGACTCCTTTTTATGAGCAAAACGCTCAGAAAAAAGCTCCTAAACCCTCAGATATGAGCGTGTCTTCCTATGAAACCGTCAAAATATTTTGTACTGAATATGAGCGTTTTAGGACTCCTAAATTTAACGATTTGTATGGAAAATTGTGAGCCTTTTTGCTCACAAATCAATCATAAAAACCTCTTAAGAGTCATAAAAGAGGGATTTCGGATATAGGAGTGTTTCTTTTTCTTGAAATTAGGGTATTCATTTTATTTGTAAATTTATGCTTGTTAGCTTTTAAGGGAAAAGTTTTATTAATATATGTTTTGTGCATGGCAATAATAATCATTTTAAACCAATTTCAACGAACAAAACCACATAATTTTCTTTTAACAAAGGCTTCAAATGGATAGTTTTATCTAACACTGCCTTTACACATGAAAGTTCTTTCATGAAATTTCTGTATACGTATTATAAGTAAAAATTTCAATGAAATAGACGACTTTCTTGAAAATTTCTTGTTCGATTACACAGGAAAGTGAAAGTTCATTTGAAAAATGTCGTCAAAGCGCAAAGTGGCAAAAATTGTTTTAGTTTTAGAACTAAAAAAACTAGAAATTGAAAACCAAAACAAAAAAAAAGAAATGAAAATAAAAAAACCAGTAAATAGGAGGCAGTGGGTAAAGCCATCTATATATATAAAAATGAAAAATGTTTGTATGTTTGTGTGTTTGTGTGTTTGTGTGTTTGTGTGTTTGTTTGTTGGCTTATAGACTCCGAAACTACTGAACCGATTTTCTTGAAATTTTAACAGTAACATCACGTGAGCCCTAAAAATAAAATAGGCTACTTATTTTTTCGATAGGGGCAGGGGAATTGGTACCCCCCATAGGATGCCAATATTTATTATCGCATATCTTAAGAGCCGCTGGACGCATTTTGCTGAACTTTTTGTAGTAGGATCTTCTGAGCCCCGAAATTGAAATAAAATAGCAGCGGGGGAAGTGTTTCCCCCCATAGGACGCCAATACTTAATATCGCGTATCTTATGAACTGTTATAGTGAGAATGTTCAAACTTTGTGGAAGTCACTCTTATGGTATACTACGCTTTTGAAAGTAAAAATAAAGCGGGTAGGCGCAGGGGGGAAAAACCTCCCATAGGATGCATATATTAAATATCGCTTAACTAAAGAACTATTAAAGGGGGAGTTTTTATACGTGGTTAAAGCTACTACTATGGCAAACTAAAAATTTCAGTATAAAAATGGGCGGGGTAAACAGGGGAGGAGCAGTACCCCTCATAGATAGAAATATAAATAAGAGCCACTGCACGCATTTTGTTAAACTTTTGGTAGTAGGATCTTCTGAGCCCCAAAATTGAAATAAAATAGCAGCGGGGGAAGTGGTTCCCCCCATAGGACGCCAATGCGTAATATCGCATATCTTATGAACTGTTATAGTGAGAATGTTCAAACTTTGTGGAAGTCACTCTTATGGTATACTACACTTTTGAAAATGAAAATAAAGCGGATAGGCGCAGGGGGGAAAACCCTCCCATAGGATGCATATATGAAATATCGCTTTACTGAAGAACTATTAAAGGGGGAGTCTTCAAATGTGGTTAAAGCTACTACTATGGCAAACTAAAAATTTTAGTATAAAAATGGGCGGGGTAAACAGGGGAGGAGCAGTACCCCTCATAGATAGAAATATAAATAAGAGCCACTGCACGCATTTTGTTGAACTTTTGGTAGTAGGATCTTCTGAGACCCAAAATTGAAATAAAATAGCAGCGGGGAAAGTGTTACCCCCCGTAGGACGCTAATGTTTAATATCGGATATCTTTAAAACTGTTATAGTGAGAAAGTTCAAACTTTGTGGAAGTCACTCTTATGGTATACTACACTTTTGAAAATAAAAATAAAGCGGGTAGGGGAGGGGGGGGGGGGGAAACCTCCCATAGGATGCATATATTAAATATCGCTTAACTGAAGAACTATTAAAGGGGGAGTCTTCAAACGTGGTTAAAGCTACTACTATGGCAAACTATAAATTTCAGTATAAAAATGGGCGGGGTAAACAGGGGAGGAGCAGTACCCCTCATAGATAGAAATATTAATAAGAGCCACTGCACGCATTTTGTTGAACTTTTGGTAGTAGGATCTTCTGAGCCCCGAAATTGAAATAAAGTAGCAGCTGGGGTAGTGGTTTTCCCCATAGGACGCCAATGTTTAACATCGCATATCTTAAGAACTGTAATAGTGAGAATGTTCAAACTTTCTAGAAGTCACTCTTATGGTATACTTCACTTTTGAAAATAAAAATAAAGCGGGTAGGCGCAGGGGGGGAAATACGTCCCATAGGAAGCATACATTAAATATCGCTCAACTGAAGAACTATTAAAGGGAGAGTCTTCAAACGTGGTTAAAGCCACTATTATAGTAAACTATAAATTTCAATATAAAAATGTGCGGGGTAGACAGGGGAGCAGCAGGACTCCTCATAGAAGACATATAAATAAGAGCAACTGCACGCATTTTGTTGAACTTTTGGTACTAGGATCTTCTGAGCCTCAAAATTGGAATAAAATAGCAGCGGAGGAAGTGATGCCAATCATAGGACGCCAATGTTTAATATCGCATATCTTAAGAACTGTTATAGTGGGAATGTTCAAACTTTCTAGAAGTCACTCTTATGGTATACTACACTTTTGAAAATAAAAATAAAGCGTATAGGCGCAGGGGGGAAATACCTCCCATAGGATGCATACATTAAATATCGCTCAACTGAAGAACTATTAAAGGGAGAGTCTTCAAACGTAGTTAAAGCTACTATTATGGTAAACTATAAATTTCAATATAGAAATGGGCGGGGTAGCCAGAGGATGAGCAGTACCCCTCATAGATAGAAATATTAATAAGAGCCGCTGCAAGCAATTTGTTGAACTTTTGGTAGTAGGATCTTCTGAGCCCCAAAATTGAAATAAAATAGCAGCGGGGAAAGTGTTACCCACCATAGGACGCCAATGTTTAATATCGGATATCTTAAAAACTGTTATAGTGAGAAAGTTCAAACTTTGTAGAAGTCACTCTTATGGTATACTTCACTTTGAAAATAAAAATAAAGCGGGTAGGCGCAGGGGGGAACTACCTTCCATAGGATGCATATATTAAATATCTCTCAACCGATAAAGTGGTTAAAGCAGTGTAGCGAAGCGCACCGGGTTAAGCTAGTTATTAATAAAAAGATGTGAATTCGATGTGGAAGCGAATTTACTGAATTTTTTCCCCGGTGTATGTAATACGCAGCGACCGGATCTTTTTCTTTATGGCTTCAACGTCCAAACACATTTCATCTGCAATAGCTTCATACGATTTTTTTTTTAATGTCGTTCCTTCTGTAGGAGTTGTGGTTCATATCCCACAAAATGGGGTGGGATCGGTACAAATTTATTAATTTAATAATTTGTTTATTGCTTTATTTTGCCTCCATTTTTATTGTTTTTCTTATTTGTAATTTCAGAGTTGCCAAGACAAATACTCACGCCGAACTTTAGGCATTCGTTCCAATTAATATTTATTTTTTATTTATTTTCCTAATATTTATCCACTTTAATTAGAATAGTTGTGTATCAAATAATTGTAGTTAAAAAAATATATTAAAATTCTTTATATATACGTCCAAAACAAGTTGCTTTTGTAACTATAATTTAACACAATCCTGAAATTTCAAATGCAAATGTTAAATAGGCAACACCGCTTAGTTTATTGTCATTTGTTTTCATAAAATTGTCAAAAAATCGCTTTCTTCAAATTTTCATTGAAAGCAAGCTGAAAGTTGGGCTGAAAGTAAAAAAATGTAAATGTGTTAGTGAAAAAGTGTGAGTGTATTGCGACTTTCATGAAATTACTTTCACGTGTAATGAAAAGATTTACAAGGACAATGTTTAGATTTGATCAAAATCACAACCGCACAGCGCAAAATGATCACAATAATGACAGACAAACGCGAAATTATTAAGAATAAGAAAACAAACTACCGTTGCCCCTCAGAAAACCCTCATAAATAAGAGTTTTCTTGGAATGTGCTCCTAAATTGCTCATAAAAAGGAGTCTTTTAGGAGTCCTGAATTCTACAGGCTCCGAAATCAATCAGAATTAATTAATAAATTAGGAGGGTAATCATAAAACCCTCAAGAAAAGGTATCCTTTAAGAGTCATATTTAGGAGCGCTCTGAAAATTGTTTGGTGGGTTATACAATTAATAAACATAATCCACAGTTTTTTTAGAAATCAATACAAGCTGTGAATAGGTTTGAGAAGGTGGTAATTAAAAATATATTTGTGCTTAATTTTCAATATTTTTGTACATAAACGTTCACTTCACAATCCATTCCTCAATAATTCTAAATCCAATGCCATTTAACGATTGTGCTGTAGTTAGGGTTGCCATACGTACTGTTTTAAACAGTACACGTACTGATTTTTTGCAATTGTACTGTTTTATGCATAATGTCCGAAACAGTACGCAAATGTACTTTTTTTTATACTTTGTACTGTTTTTTGTACTGTTTTTTTTGTGTTCAGTCTACAAAAAACCAAGATATTAAGAAAATCCCTGTTAAACTCATATTTTGAAAATATCCTAATATTTAACAGTACATAGCTTAAAAAAAAATGTTGTGTTCCAAACAAAAAAGCTCAAATATAATAAGACTTTTTACGCTGTGGTCATTGTTTTCTCATAAATACGCAGTAGAAATCTTAATTATAATAGGTGACTCGCAGCAGTTGTATATTTTCATGTTATTATTTTTAAGACATATGATTTTATGGCTACCTCTCCAATAGTTTTTTCCTTTAAACACCTGAAAAAGACAAAAACAAAATCGAAATTTTGTTAAAAATTTTATATTTTTTAAATACTTATTCCAACACAATTATCTTTAATTCCTTTAATTTAATATTTGGGCAAGTTTTGGAAATCGAAATCACTTGAAATTGAAAACGTGCAAATTTAAAAATTCTCCGGGCTCAAAATTTATAAAAATACCTAATTGCTTTCAGGACCACTTTTCTCCACCTAAACTACTTTTGAAATATGTTTTTTGGATTTTATAGATTATAGCTGAACTTGGTCAAATTGGCCGTAAATAATTTAAGAATTGTTTAAAATTGGAAAATTAACTTAGGACACATACATTTTCTCAAATTCTTTATGATATGTGCAATTATGTGTGTGGTGAAAATTGCTTTAAATACCAATATAATACTTACACAATCAACGAGTTAATAGTTTTAAGCTAAGTTAGGCTTTTCTCCTTTCTTATATGGCTTACAGGAATGTTATGGTTTTCCTGTCTTCAAATAAAAAAAAACCTTTAGTCCAAATGCTTCGTTTTAGTGTTTTTTTTAACGCAAATTGAGTAATTTCGTATACGTATAAAATGCCATAAAACGGAAATCATTCATTTGGTGTTACACATTTTAAGTGTTTTTCGTTATATAATTGTTGCATATTCAATCAAAAGTTTTAAATATATAATAATTTAAATAAATAGTTGTGTTTTCGCAAAAAAAAATGTACTGTTTTTTTCTTCATTGTACTGTTTTTTTGTGTTCAATGTACTGTTTTTCCGAATTTAAAATCTGGCTACCCTAGCTGTAGTAACAATTTCTTTTACGTAAATTTCCATAGAATTACAATTCGAAAGTGTTGTTGTGATCAGCTTGCGCAGAAATGCCACTTGACGTGTTAAACCACTGTCTTTATAGGCATTTGCTAACTGTTGCCATACAATTTTTGCTGTGTTTTTCATCTTGTATTATGGGCATAGCACAACGGGTCAATAATAAGTGTCAATTTACTTCTGGCTCTTCTGTCTTGTTCTGGTTTAATCAGCATCTTTGGGTTTCCCGCTTCATCAACTTCATAATTGATTGTGGTTGTCCAAAGATTATTTTTATTATTATCTATTATCTAAATCCAAATAAGCCGTGCAGCTATTTCCAGGTGGGGTAGTTTTCTCTACCAAGCAACCTGTCTATGGTCATACCACTGGTACTACTTTCCGGCTTCGACACACTCACTTACTTTTTTATATTTTTTAATGCACCTTGTTTTTTAGCCTCTGGACCCATAACCTATAGCAGAGCAAGGTTTGAATATATAAAAGGGAATGCGTTTATTTAACGATAAAATTGGTATAGGTTTTGTTAAGTACAAAAATGGCGTTAAGTTGTATATGGCCCAAAATTAACGAAGGGGTTTGAATTCGTTATAACTTTTTATTTAAGAAATAATTATTAATTTTTTTTAATACAGTATATAAATGGGGAATATTTTTAGTTAAGTTATGAAAAATAATATCACGCAAGTGTTGGCCATTTTCTGCTTCGCAAATTCGTGCTCTTCCCAACACATTTCCATAACCTTTCGCAAAACTTCAGGTGTTATGTTGTAACTTCAGGTGTTATGTTGTTTATTTCGTCGCGCATATTGCTTTTTAATTGCTGTATGGTTCTAGGCTTATTAATGTAGACTTTTCCTTTCAAATAACCCCAAAGAAAACAGTCTGGGACGGTTAAATCCGGTGAACGCGGAGGCCAATTATTATAACTTGTATGCGAAATAATTCGTTCACGGCAGCGTCAAACCAATGGATCGTTGATTTGAAAAATAAAGCTCAACAATTTGGGCAAGTTGTTCAATTGAGTACTGCTCCATTTTAAATTCCCCAAGTCTTCTTTACAAAATACTGAAAAGAAAAAAATGTAAGGAACTATAATAAACAATTAACACGTATCAAATAAGTATAATCTTCACTCCAAACTCCAATATGAAATTACAGTAGTTTTCCATTTTAACAAACCAGTACTTTGTCAGGACTGTTGGTTAAACTGAAAAGTTCGTTATATGCCATACTTATGTCTAGTAACCATGTTATGAATAAACAAATAACTAGAACTGTATTATTTGTCGTTTATTTTGAAATACGTCTCGAGATCTGTATGTATAATATATTAAAAAAAAATTTAAAAATGTTCAATTCATTACACTGGTAGCATAAAACCTAAAATAATTTTAATGAAAAATAGGTTCAAATTAATTTTCAATTTCCTTAAAAAATTTTACATAAAAAAACTTGTCGAGTAATTTTGTTTTTTTGGAACAAACAAATCTTGTTGTGTGGCATCCTCCTGAAGTTCTATTAAAAGCAATAAATTTGACAAATTAACCTTATTTTGTTAAGCCTTTTGAATACAAATTTCGAAGCTTTTGATAGCATCTATGTTTTTTATTTGTTACTCCAAATGTTTTTCATGATCGAAAGAATATGCGTAACTGATCACTGCAGCATAATCAAACAAAAATGCTACATCAGGGATGATAAATGACATTTTCGAAATTGTACTTAATTCAGTAAAAAATTGTACTTTTTAGGAACTAATTGTACTAAAACCCAAAAAAGTATTTTTTACTAGTTTTATTATTGCATAACAAAGTCCGTCTAAATGCCGTACGAAAGTACTTATATAGTAAACTAGCTTAACCCGGTGCGCTTCGCTACACTGCTTTAACCACTTTATCGGTTGAGAGATATTTAATATATGCATCCTATGGAAGGTAGTTCCCCCCTGCGCCTACCCGCTTTATTTTTATTTTCAAAGTGAAGTATACCATAAGAGTGACTTCTACAAAGTTTGAACTTTCTCACTATAACAGTTTTTAAGATATCCTATATTAAACATTGGCGTCCTATGGTGGGTAACACTTCCCCCGCTGCTATTTTATTTCAATTTTGGGGCTCAGAAAATCCTACTACCAAAAGTTCAACAAATTGCTTGCAGCGGCTCTTATTAATATTTCTATCTATGAGGGGTACTGCTCCTCCTCTGGCTACCCCGCCCATTTCTATATTGAAATTTATAGTTTACCAAATTAGTAGCTTTAAATACGTTTGAAGACTCTCCCTTTAATAGTTCTTCAGTTGAGCGATATTTAATGCATGCATCCTATGGGAGGTATTTCCCCCCCTGCGCCTATCCGCTTTATTTTTATTTTCAAAAGTGTAGTATACCATAAGAGTGACTTCTAGAAAGTTTGAACATTCTCACTATCACAGTTCTTAAGATATGCGATATTAAACATTGGCGTCCTATGATGGGCATCACTTCCTCCGCTGCTATTTTATTCTAATTTTGGGGCTCAGAAGATCCTACTACCAAAAGTTCAACAAAATGCGTGCAGTTGCTCTTATTTATATGTCTTCTATGAGGGGTACTGCTGCTCCCCTGTCTACCCCGCACATTTTTATATTGAAATTTATAGTTTACTATAATAGTGGCTTTAACCACGTTTGAAGACTCTCCCTTTAATAGTTCTTCAGTTGAGCGATATTTAATGTATGCATCCTATGGGAGGTATTTCCCCCCCTGCGCCTACCCGCTTTATTTTTATTTTCAAAAGTGAAGTATACCATAAGAGTGACTTCTAGAAAGTTTGAACATTCTCACTATTACAGTTCTTAAGATATGCGATGGCAAACATTGGCGTCCTATGGGGAAAACCACTTCCCCCGCTGCTACTTTATTTCAATTTCGGGGCTCAGAAGATCCTACTACCAAAAGTTCAACAAAATGCGTGCAGTGGCTCTTATTTATATTTCTATCTATGAGGGGAACTGCTCCTCCCCTGTTTACCCCGCCCATTTTTATACTGAAATTTATAGTTTGCCATAGTAGTAGCTTTAACCACGTTTGAAGACTCCCCCTTTAATAGTTCTTCAGTTAAGCGATATTTAATATATGCATCCTATGGGAGGTTTCCCCCCCCATCCCCTACCCGCTTTTTTTTTATTTTCAAAAGTGTTGTATACCATAAGAGTGACTTCCACAAAGTTTGAACATTCTCACTATAACAGTTCATAAGATATGCTATATTAAGCGTTGGCGTCCTATGGGGGGAACCACTTCCCCCGCTGCTATTTTATTTCAATTTTGGGGCTCAGAAGATCCTACTACAAAAAGTTCAGCAAAATGCGTCCAGCAGCTCTTAAGATATGCGATAATTAATATTGGCATCCTATGGGGGTACCAATTCCCCTGCCCCTATCGAAAAAATAAGTAGCCTATTTTATTTTTAGGGCTCACGTGATGTTACTGTAAAAATTTCAGGAAAATCGGTTCAGTAGTTTCGGAGTCTATAAGCCAACAAACAAACACACAAACAAACAAACATACAAACATTTTTCATTTTTATATATATAGATAAAAATATAGTAATTAATATGACACTCGCATCTTGCATTACAATTGTGCCGTGAACTCGAAAGAGAGGTGTTCTGTAAAACGAAATAATATTTTTATTATAAAAGGAAATATAAAATTGGTTCTGCGGTTTTATCTATTATGCCCTTTAGCCTCGGCGATTTTAATAAACAGCTGATTAAAATACTATTCGATTTCAATAAACAGCTGATTAAAATACTATTCTAAAATTACATGTTAAGCCGGCGATACACTATCCTATTTAGTCGTACGATTTGTCAAAAAATCGTGTGTTCTCATAAAGTAGGATTTTGAAAACATTTCTTTGTGTCGGATAGAATTCCATCAGATTTTCGTGTGAATGAATCGTACAATTGTGTAGGATAGTAAATCGAGGCCTTTAGCAATGCTGAGAATAATATTGACAAAGTACAAAATCGCAAGCAAAACGCCAAAGATTCAGAACATGTTGTGCGAGTATCTGAACAAATCTGATTGTAAGAAACATAAAATGATTATTTTCAAGGAGATCAGAGTTCAATTTATGTAGGAAATTAGTTTTTTGACAAATTTCTAAATTAAATTCGATACAGTATTTACATAAAGATGACTTCTTTGCATTGTTTTTATCATATTTTGATATGAAAATATCCGTTCCACATTCGCCGACGAATGAATACCTTTAGCAGTTCTACTGATATCCGAAAACATTAGTGCATTAATTTTCTTTTTCAATCCTGCAACCCTAGACCAAAAAGTTGCAACGTTAAGACCCAGAACAGACGGTACCTAAAACGCAACTGCAACGAAACCATTTAGAAGTTATTGTTTTGAAACCAGTTTCAATCGTTTTTCACACACCCTGCAACCTAAATTGTACCAGAATGTTATGAAATTATCACAATCATTTCCATTTTCTTTGAGAATAGATGAAACGCAAACATGCGTTTCCAGCACGCCAGTTTCAATGTTACTGATTTTCAAAGCATTTCAAACCGGTAAGGCGATTGAAATTTTTAAAGTGTACTAAACATGTCATTGGAGTACTTCAGTACTTTTGCAAAGCTAATAGTACTGAAAAAAGTACAATTGTACTAACTTTATCATCCCTGTGCTACATAAATAAAACCTAAAATAGCGGTACTTCTTGCTACTCACTTTGTTGTTAGTTAGAAATTATTTCACGTTATGCTTTTTTTAAAGTAAAATTATGAACTTTATTTTTTCGCTAAATTGAACACAAAATAAATAGATTTTGTTCGCTATAGAAGGTACTCAGTGGAGCAAACTTGTGTGTTCGTTAAAAGCGATGCTCGAAGAATCGAAGGTTCGTTAAACAGGAAAACTACTGTAATTAATTTTTATTCTTGACTGAGCGAGGATTAAAATGGGGTCGAATTACAGTACTTTTCGCTTATAGTCCACTTCTATAGTTGCAAAACTTGTGTGAACTATAAGCGAATTTGGACTATAACCGATTTGTTTATGGATAATAAGTGAATTCTAGTATAATCCGCATTTTGGACTATATTCAAATTATTTTTTTCAATAAAACCACTCTTTTTAAGGCAAAAGAAAAGTTTATTTAAAACATCACCAAATATTGATTTAATTTGATAGTTAAAACAAATATCTTTTTTATTAATTAATTCAAATGCTTTAAAAGCTTACAATAAAAACAAAAATTTAAATAATTTCAATCTTCATAAGCCTTAAGTATGAGACTTATTTTAATTCTTTGGATGACGAAATCAAACACATCATAAATACGTATAAATTTCATTGGTTTTCTATGAAATATTTATTGCGAAATTTGGCATTTACAATAGTTGCCAGAAAGGTAAATAAAAACATGTTGCCAGTTGATTAAAAAAATATAAAGAACAGAGTGGACTGTAAGCGAAGAAATAATTATCCTATACGCATGTTAAGAAAATGTGGCTTTTAATCGAAAATGGACTACAAGCAAAATGGACCTTAGAACAAATAATTTGTACGAAATTGGAAAAAATCTGCAAGTGAATATGACAGTTTTGGCTTAAATCCGTTTTTGGCCTTTAAACGGAATGGACTATAAGCGAAAAGTACTGACATGTTTTGAAATTTACCAAATTCCTATTATCAGAATTCTTTATACCGTTTGCGCAAATGCGGCGTCTGCCAGCCTATAGTCAAACATCAATCTTTGAATCGAAACCTGCTGTAATTCAATATCAATTGTATTTACATGTTTCTTTCTTACTTCTGTTTTTTTAGGATTTGTTGTCAAGACTTAGTCTTGAAAACTTATGTACATTTGTTTTTAATGTTTTTTTTTCTTTTGTCTTTTTTCCGTTGACCTTTCTTTGTACAACTAGAAGGACAAATGTAAACATAAATTCTTTATGTGTCATAGTTTTTTTTTTAACAATTGCGATCTTATTGTTTTTAATTAAAATTTTTGATAAATTTTAAATTAGGCTTAAGTTTATCAAATTTAATTTTCATTAAATTATTTTGTTTTTTTTAATTTTATTCTTGACTGAACATTTATTTTAGTTTTTGCAACAAAATTCACAACTCTTATCCTACATAGCAGATTTTTTATTTATTTATTTATTGATGATCTAGCACAACAAGATAAATCTTATAAATGATAGTGCTAGTGAGTATAACAAACTAAAATAGGTATGATTAAAAATTATCTAACTAAAAAAGCATTATTATTTAGGGAATTAAAATTAAAGCTAAGTAGTATAATATACAATTACAAAAAAAAAAAAAAGCCCACAGAAAAAATTAATTAGTTAACATATTCAAATTTAAAACAAAACAATTTTAATTAGCATATTTAAGTTTAACAAAAGTGATTTAATAGCTCCTTTTTAAACAAGTTTGCGTTGCCTATTAGCTGCATATTATCTGGAATTTTGTTCCAAAGACGAGTGGAATAAATAAAAAAGTGACGTTCTGACAAAGGACTTCGAAATCGTTGCTGAATTATTTTCTTACCACGACGCGATCTTGCAAATTGAATTCTTCTGAATAGATATATTGGTTGTTTTTGAGTTATTACTTTATGTAGCAGTAAAAGGCATTTAAATTTAAGAAGATTTATAAAACTCATCCCATATATTCGGTATGAATAAAGCAAATTGACATCAACGCTGTTCGGTTCATTTGAGTTTTTCGAAAGTGAGCGTGTTTTTAACAGACAGACAGACATGGCTTAATCAACTTAAATTTACTCGAGGAGCCAGAATATATATGTATGTATATACTTTATGGAGTCTAAGATAAATAATAAAAAAAGTTTCACACAGAATGGCAAACTTAATATACCCTCATTAACCCCTACATAGAAACGGTGGAGGGAATAAAAAGTAGGCACATTACAGTTTTAGTATTCGTCGCGGTTTTTGGCATATTACTGATTTCTTAATCATAAAACATAAAAATAGACCTAAATTCATGTCAACATTATCATGTGTTGCGGTTTTCCCGTATGTGAACTTTGGACTGGCCAATTATGAAAACATTTGGTAACGGGAGTTCTTGTCATAAATTTAACTGCGTTGCATGACATTATTATTTTTTGCGGTTGTTGCCATATTGCATGGTGATATTTCTAGCTACTTATAAGTGTATTTAGATAATTATACCAAAATATACCACACTAGCATTATTCTTTACGTTTTTTTTTTTTGGACAATGGCAGAAGAGATATTCCGTTGACCTCCTCCTCATGCTGCTGGTGTCTAGTAATTGAGAATTCTTCTATAAGAAAAAGGCGGAATACAACAAAAGTTAAATAAACATTTGTAACGGGTAAGTAAAATGATAATACAGTGCCAGCTCGCTAATCCGAAGGTGTGTAATCCGAATTATCCAGTAATCCGAATTGAATTTATGACGTATTACATACTCTATAGTTCGCATTGATTGCAAGTTCGCTAAACTGAATTTTTATTTATTTAAATTTTCTGAATTTTAAGAACCGATTTTCTGTGCAAACTTTGAAAATTTGCAATTAATTTTACCGCAATAATGACGTGTGAATTTCTGTAGAGGAAATTCTTAGCTGGATTTTCAAATCTGACAATACTTCGTGGGAGCATGTGCACTGCAAGGGAAGCAACCCTACATAACAAATTATGTATTTAAAAAAAAACATAATATTTAAAATAAGCTTATCTGCCGTATTCATTAAAAACTAAATTGGTCTTGAAATATATTTTCAGAAAAATTTGTATAGAAATTTTGTTTGAAAATACGTTTGATACAGGGCGAATTCATACAAGGTGGTCTTATTTTGAAAACGTTTACAACACTGTAAAATATTTTAACGTTGTGTCAAACATTCAAACAAATATTTCATTTTGTTTTTAATTTTAAATTGTGTGTTTTAAAATATAATAACTTGAAAAAATTTTAAATTTCATAATTTTAATCGATAATTATAGAATTTAGTAAAAATTCCCCAGAACCACCAGAAAGGTATACAATTTTGACACAAGGTTAGTTATCAGCTGTTGCTTACGTAGCAAGATAAGGTCACCTGGTGTAAATTCGCTTTGGTTTGATATCTAAATTTTTTTTTTTAGAATACAAAACTTAATTTTTTCATTCTTGATTAATAAAAATAAAATAAATTAGTTTTAAAATCCTAGTCTCGTTAATCCGAATCAGGGTCTGCAATCATTAATTCGAATAAGCTAGGGATGAGTAAACCAATATCGTACTAACGAGCTTTTAAAATCGTACTTTTTCGACCCTAATAGTACTTAATCATTTTTTATCATTTATTTTATAAAAGAAAAAGTGTTGTTTTGATTAGACTTGAAACCGTTGGCACATATACGTAGTTTTTTTCGTTCCTCTGTTTTTATAATATTTTGGCATTAACATTTTCTATCCAAACAGAATTATTTTCGTTTTTTAAGTTTAGTAAATCATCTACATCCGATAAAGCTCGAAACTCGTTATTAATAGTATCATAATTTGCACTTTCATTAGAAATAGTTTTAATAAAATTTGTACTACACTGGTTTTTATTGAAATCACATTTTCTGGAGTAAATTTTGCTTAGCAGTTTTAAATTTCGTCGTCGAAGTTAACTGTATTTCTTAAAGCCTCGCAAAATGTCTACGACATATAAATATCGTTAAGTGTCAGATGATTTTCTTCAAATCTTAGCTTCGATAATTCGAATTTGTTCAATAACTCCTTTTTCCAAAAATTACGACCCATTTGACGAAACAAAAATGTTAACCGTTCTCAAAATATGTACATACATAGTTACGAGCATCTTGGGATGGCATTTCCAAATTTGTTGTGTTTACAATTTTTAACTTGAACTGCAGAAGAGGAAATACATTTTATAAGCTGGAGTAGCAAGTCCTGATATAATAAAATTTAATTTAGGGCCTCTAAAATCTACTTCAAAATCATTCAGGGTAAAATAATAATGAAGTGACAACCATCTTGAAATGAGAGGAAGTCGTCTCTTCTACTAGAACTTTCGCAGAAGTGGTTTTCTATATCTTTAAAAAACTTTTCAATATCATCAAAAAATGCAAGCTTTTATGCCTCTGATACTTAATTTTGAATGTGACATATGCAATCGTTCAATGCTCTTTCAAAAGAGCGAATGCAAAATATCATAGCGGTTTTGTTAAATCAAACAACAAAATACATAGAGTTTCCGTTAAATTTCATAAAAACAAATTTAGCATTTTCTATTTCGCAAGAACATTTGCACCAAACGTAAATACGAGTTGCCATTTTATATCAAATAACTACAGGTTTGGAAACAGTACCAAATGAGTCACGGCGGTACCAGCGTACTTTTTAGCTTTCAATTGTACAAAAAAAGTACAATTGTACCAACTTTATCAAGCGTTGTTAGAATCAATCAAATCTCACTCTCGGATTATTTTAAGTACGAATTGAGATAAAACGATCTTAGAAATTCTTGAATCAGAATTAAGATTAAATCAACTTTATAAAACTTGAATCAAGCGCATTTTTAAAATTGAATCAATCTTAGTTTAACTTAAAACAATCTCATTTTCGGATTATTTCGAGTACGAATTCGGGATTAGATATGGATAAGTTAAGTATTTCGCGTCTGAATATCCGTACTTGAATAAGCAGTCTGTAGTTGATTTAACAAAATCCGTACTTACCGTACTATTGGCACTACTTCGGCTTGATTTAAGTACAGATTGATTGATTTGTTTTTTCAGTATATACGTTTACCAGTATTTTATGCAAAAAATTAACTGCGGTATCGGTATTCAATTTAAACGGTATTGATGTCGATATCGGTTGCCAACCTTGGTATAAATATATCGACGCAAGAATTAAAGAACTCTGTAACTGACAAAAAATCGAAAATACGTTTTTTGCTTAATTCTTATCAGAAAAAATACTGCGTCGATTGGCCTCGGTCCCATATTTGTATGATGAAAAATAAAATACAGCATTTTATAGGTCTGTGGAAGAAAAATCGTTTGCTGTAAGGCGAAGAATCACCGGGAACAATTGACTTGCAAGGAAATGTTTACAGCCAATATATAAACCGAGAAAAAATAAAAATACGTTCTTAAAATCAAGTTCCTAAGTTGTTTAGTTTTTGTGATATGAATTTTTTTTTCAACTTTCATACAGGTTTTTTTGGCTCTGGTGAACATTTTATATTTTCTCAGTTACAGCGTTCTTTAATTCTTGCGACGATATACAATTTAAAATTACATAATTCTAAAAATTTTAAGCTTTAAGTTTTTTAGTTGTTAACACTTTTAAGACTTTTTTTATTTTGTGAATTTTATAAAAGAAAAATAAATTGTTAAATTTAAATGTAATGTTTATAGAGAAATTTTTTACAATAAACATGAATTTTATAACGTTAAAACGAATTTTATAAAGTTTTATTATTAAGATTATGATTATTTTAAGATAAATAGATTAAAAACCGGCAGTATGTAGCCGAAATAAAGGTTTGCAGGGTACGTTTTGGATATTCTTATATCTGGATGTCATGGTGGAATCATCAATCCTGACTGGGAGGGTAAACGCTGGCGCAGCACCAGCTAGCGTAATTGTTCGTTGTGCAACTTAATAGGGAGACGGAAATTGCCTACTGGATGCCCCTTTTCTTTGAACTACGCTGATGAAGTTGGTATGATTTTGTGTGTGTTGGTGTACCCTGCAAATAATTGGACTAGTCCAAACAGACATGTAAAATGTAGCCCACTATTCACTAGATTGCGTAAATGTGTTGCATAGTGTGTACCCAGCATTACAACCAAGTTTTGGTGTTGTTTTCACGACACCACACTACACTTCAGCCAATAAAGTAGAATCAATTTACTTCAATTTAGAAAGTTAGGCTTGCCATTTTATTACACTGTTCTAGTGAAAAGTGTAAGAAGCGGGATACCCGGCGGGGTAGACTTGAGAGGAAAACCAAAAATATAGTTTGTTTGACACGTTACAAGCAGTGCTGCCACAACCAATTCAATTTTTACAACCAAAATTTTTGAAAAAGTTACCAAATGAAAAAAAATATAACCAAATTTAAAATGCCTTTTATTAATTGCGAAAATCATTAAAATTTATTTTAAGTTGCATTGCAAAGGTTATTTGTAAAATAATAATTATAAATCAAAAAACTAAACATGAAATGTAATTAATTTACATATTAAAAATTTAACGAAATTTAGTTAAAAGTTTTTATTTATTTGAGACTTTTTTCGTGAAAAAAAACAGTAAAATTTCCATACAAAATTCAGTATATTAAAAGATAATAATGGAATATTTTTTAATGTGCCAGTTATTAATAACAAAAATGGAAAATTGTTTTTCGCTTTTTAGCTGTTATTAGCAGGACTGTCAAATGAGCGATTTCTTAATTTCGATGGAAATTTTCGTTTGGCGATATGGCGAAATTAAAAACGGTTGGCGATATGCGAAATGCATTTTATGTAAATATTTTCCAATTACCATATACATACATACGTATGTATCTAAAATATTATAAAAACTTAATTCTCTTGTTTGTAAATTTTATTTAAAATTTATAATTATTATTATAAATAACTGTTTCAAAATGGTTCTTTTTGATATATTTTGTGAATCATTGACAAATATTGTGGAAAATATAAACAAATTCGCCTTTCGTAACGTACATTCAATGGGGAAAATGTATATGACTGACAGTCCAAAGTTTTTTTTTACCAAACAATTATTTTAAAAAATATTAAAAAATATGCATTCAAATTTCTTAAAACTTACAGCCATTTCTGAAAGAAAATTCCATAAATTTTAAAATTATATTGATATGTGTATTTTCAAATTTGTATAAAAATATACTTCTGAAAATAACCTAAATTCAGAACATTAAACTTATTTTCAGGTTTTTAGAAACACCAAAACGAATTTTCTGAAATCGATTCCTCATGCATTTCCTACCTTAAGTCTTTACAACTCTCAAAATCAAGAAAAACTACGGTCATTTAAAAAAAAATAATAAAAATTTCCATTGATTAAAACTTCATTTGTTTTCGATTTCAGAACATTGCGTTTTTGATATAAAAATCACAAATGGCAATATTTTCTTATTAAAAATCTTAAAAAATTATTTGGTTGCTGTTTTGAAAGGGATTTATTGTTTTCGATAAATTATAAAAAACTTCCGTTCCTTGGTAACAAATAATGAAAAAATCGTAGTAGTTACACAGTACAAATTATTTGATCTCGTAAATAATTGTATCATGGAAAACATATTCGTACGCATTATTATTTTAGAAAAAGAAACCAAAATGAAAAAAATATTCACATCTCCATATTGAAAAAAAAAAATATAACCAATCTTGGTTAGAAATAACTAAAAACGTCAGCCCTGGTTACAAGGCTCAAATTGAAGAAAAATTACATGCTGGTCGACGAGGCATATCTTTCTTTACCACACGGCATCAAAATCTCAATTTACTTAAAAGGTTTGCATATTACATGACAAAACATTTTCTTTCTTGATTCTTGGCGAGCACTGAAAGTTCTTAATTTTTACAAGCGAGTACCTATAATTTAAATAATAAAAATCTGCTTAAAAATAATATAATTCCAAATAATAACTGCTTTTTGATGTACTTCTAGGAGATATTTAAACATAAAGGTAGGTTTTTAATTAATATAAATAGAAACTCGAAACAAGAATATTTTCAAATCGTTTGTTATTCAAATGAAAATTCTGAAAAATTTCAAATGAAAATTTTTCCATCCAAGTTCTACTATTTGCACGATAAAAGAGAAATTTTAATAAGTGATAAGTAACAAACACAATCTCACACAATAAAATACAAAAGAATCAGAGTTGCCATACTTTAAAAAAAAAGTTTTTAATTAAAGAAGCAACAATTTATTTACTTTTAAAACTAATGAATTTTTTTAGTAAATACAATTGCACTTTTTTTGGTACAATTCAAAGATAAAAAGTACGTTTTTACCTCCGTTACTCATTTCGTACTATGTATTTCCAAATTTCTTAAACCTATTGTTAATTAATATAAAATGGCAACTCGTATTTACTGTAAAAAATTAATATTTGTTTTTAATGTTGGTCTAACGAGTCACTTTCGTGCAGGCAGTTAATTTAGAATATGGCATATTCAATCGTCCAATGAACAATTGCAAATAATCTATTAAAAATGGCGGAGTCCAAAGAGTTTGCACCAAACACTGAACTCCGCTTAGTGCCGGTTCACACACGTCTAGTTCGACTCTTTAGTTATGAATTATGAAAAATATCTATACATAATTATCTATGAACTATTTTTTAGTATCTTTTTTATTATTTCCGACTTAAGTTAGGATTTCTGAATATGCGCCATTATTATTTTAAGTATCAGAAACTATATTGTATTAAAGACTTTAAGTTCCAATAAGTTTTTTAAAACAGTCTTAAAACGATTCAATAAAAACCAATAAATAAATGATTTGATATAAATTTTTATTTAAAAAAAACCGCCGTAAAATTTGCATATATGGCAACGCTGTAAAGAAAAATATTTGTACTAAAATTATAATTATTTGTCTTTTTATCATTGTTGCCAACTGTTTTTTGAAGAATTCCCGTTAAATCGCAGTTAAAAGCCGCTAAATTTTTTATTTAGCTTAAAATGTTTTAAAAATATCGCTTAAATCTAAATAGTGCTTTTTTAAAGGTGTATGTCTTGCTTTATAACGTTTATAATTTTTAAACATTTTGCGTGCTTGAAACCTATTTACAATCCTAACAAATGAATAGATTATTTTTGTTTCGCTCCGAAGGCTTCGCTGAGATTTAACCAATTTTTTTACTTTTTTAAGAAAACGAGAAAAAAAGGTTTATATTTACCGTTAACTAAAATAAAGATATAGAAGAAGTTTGGCATTTCTAGTTGCAAGCTGGTTAAAAAGTTCTTGTTGTTTTATAAAGCATCACAAACAGTATTTTTTTTATTCTCGATTTACAGTACGTTGATGGCGTTAGGTTTGACAACCGTGTGGAAGTTTTACCCGAGGGATGGTGAAAAATACTTTTCATATTTAGTTGCTTAAGTGCTTTAATATAAACTTTGATTTGCTGTAGATAAAACTCTATTAACTTTAGCTTTGACTATAGATTATGTTTTGATCCATAAAAGTTGATAGCACTGGTCTGCAGTAAAAATTGATTTAAATAAATTCGAATCCATTATCCGTTTTTTCAATGACGTCTAGTTTTTTATGGGCTGGAAAAATATTTCGCTCGAAACAAGGCGGTTAAGTTAATACATTTCATTATACATAACTTCCTAATAAGAAAATTTATAAAATCGGCTTAAAACATTGTAAAATGTTTTTATTGTGGAAACATATTTAATTTCAACATTAAGGGTCCTCATGACATCGCTTAAAATTGCCATTTGTGCAAATGCGCAAACTTACGAGTCTTGTTTCATGAAGCCCCTTTTTACTTTTGTGTAATTTTAAACAATTAATGTCAGTTTGTAGGAAACGTCAATACAAAAATAAATTA
This sequence comes from Pollenia labialis, assembly GCA_949318255.1. Lineage (NCBI taxonomy): Eukaryota > Metazoa > Arthropoda > Insecta > Diptera > Polleniidae > Pollenia > Pollenia labialis. Next base: position 22,141,101 of record OX439142.1, on the reverse strand, counting down.
TAAATTTAAATTCAAAAATATAAAAATTTGTGTTTAAATTTGTGATTAATATGTATGAGAAATTTGCTTTTAAAAATTGAGCAGAAAGCCAAAAGACCAATTTACTGAAATAATTGCTAGAATTTATTGTTTGTGATTTATAGACACTTGGATTTTTCATTGAAAACGACGCTAAAATCATTAAAAGATCTGTTTGTATAAATGCACAATTGAACAGCGCAAGTTTACGAGACAAAATTGTTGGGCAAATTTACCAAGTTTGTGTAAATGAATACTCATACAATTTGTGACAGTTCATTTACGAGGGCGTTAAAATGCACAGTTTGCACAGATTACGAGACTTATAAACGATATCATGAGGACCCTTATTATTTTCTTATCACTTAATTACTTTAATTGAAAACAAATATTGTAAATCTCTTTTTTTGAGATAAAAATTGTTATTTTCAAATGCCTAGAACAAAAATTTAATTATTTAATGACATTAAAAACCCGCTAGATTTCCCGCTAACCGTCAAAACGGAAATTTTACCTCGATGGACACGTAAAAACCGCTAAAATCGCGGTAAACCCGTCTAATTGGCATCAGTGCTTTTTATCTGCAAACACAACAAATAGAATGATGTGTGTTCATACATATGTTTTGTGATAAGAGATTATAAATATTAGGGTGGGCACATTAGACGTATGTACATTAGGGTGTCCCAAAATTTTTTTTTGTCAGAGGCTCAAGCATAATTTGAAAGCTTATTGGGTCCAGTATTTTTGAATTTTTTTATAGATTTTTAGGAAGAGGTTTAGAGGTCACGCAATTCAAGTCTTTGTTAAAAATCTGAGTTTTCGGGCTTTTTTCAAACTTGACTCATAACATTGTCAATAAACACGTTTATTTAATTTTTTGACCGAATATATCTAAAGAAAATTTCCCAAACTTTATTTCAATATGCAAAAACTTTAAGTTCCGGCTATATTTTTGTCCATTACGATTCCACATATTAAGTATTTTTGTAATTTTTCAACAAATTCTGTAAAAAACGGGTTATTTCTTTTCAAATTTATATGAAAGGTATAAAAACTAGTGACGCAATTTTAAATACCGATAAGTTCTAAACAATTAAGAAAAACAAAAATGGAATTTTGTTCCACAGTTTCCGAGTTACACTATTTTTATAGTTTCTACCTTAAAAATGGTGATACTTTTTTCGTTATAATTATTGTATATTTCCATAAAATGTTATAGTTGGGTTTTAACTGTCATTAACTTCTGACATTTATTGATCTAAATCGTTACATGCTGTCATTTTCACTTTCTATTTTATGTGTATTCTCCGCTATAATAAATTTACATAACACAATTTTTTGAGTTAGCTGACCGACGAATCAAATAGAAAAGTTTCTTGTATATGTGGCAGCGCATAGTGAAAGGGACCTTAGGGGGAAAAAATCAATTTTTTGATGGGGACAACATCTGAGCATCGAATCAGACCAATCCCATGCCCCAAAAGTGTTCCCTCCCAGAGATATGCGCGTTTTATGAAGTGGTGGTACACCAAAATGGCTCTCCTGAACAAACCCGGTTTTTACCCTTAGGTCCCTTTATAGTTTGCGCGTCACATACATGTATAAAAGTTTTCGTCGACGTACCGGTAAGAATTTTTTTTTTTTTTTTGTTTTTGATCGTTAAAAAATGTGTAATTTTATTCAAAATAGATCTAATAGAATTTTGTGAAAACAAGAAATGTGTGGCTTGTGGGAAAAATGATAGATGCCCTTGATCCCTCCAAACCGCCGACAAAAATGCAAATTCTGCAAAGATTTTTTAATAACATATACTGGGTATAAAGGTCAAAACGGGTATAACTCAGGAACGATAAGAACAAATTTAAAAATTGTTTATTCATATTAATAAGAATTAATTTGTCTTTCAAACTGCAACATTAGTTTGTTTTCGTTTTCATTTAAACTTAAAAAGTTGTAAAGCGTTATTACAAAATTTTTGAAAAAATTACGAAAAATTGTAATTAAAGGTATCTAAATGAGTAACCTCATCACCAAATCTTATAAGTTTTGCACACAGGAATAAAGCTTGGATACTTTTCTTTAAAACTGTTTCCTCAGGAGTGCAGAAACCCGTGGTATTAACCAAGTTATCAGTAAAGTTAAAAAAATGGGCCGAAAACTCCGGTTTTTTATGAAAACTCCATTTGCGCGACCTCTAAACCTATTCCGAAAATTCTTAAAGAAAAACCAAAAATACTTTACCCTATAAGCTTTTAAATTTTGATTGAGCACCAATGAAAATCATAAAGAAAATATTTTTTGGGACACCCTAATGTACATTAGTACATAATCCTAAAAAATACTGCTTGTCATCAGGTTAGCACCTCCCCTATGAGCTTATTATGTCTGCTCTTATTGTTGTTGTTTATATATTAATACTTTTCGGTTTTTAATTATGCTCATCACCGTATGCACTGTGACGAAAATTAACCGTTACATATTTTTTATTTTTATTTTATTTTCGATGAAAAATCTTACATAGCTTCCGCGTGATCAGGTTAGCACCTGCAAATTCTTTTGGGTATGTATGCGCCCCACACACGTTTCAATTCAATTATCAACTGAGTCTTTTAACTGAATTGATGCTTGGCCACACACTCCATCAACTAAATTGAAAGATTCCTTAAAGTGGGTTTCATAAAACAAGAAAGTTGACGCTCTTGTTAAGGTAAAGCATATAAGTGTAAAAGCTAAGCGGAAGAAAACGTTTTTCCTTCCGCTCTTGTTTAGGTAAGGCTGTTATGAGTAGCGAAGCTGATTTAACGTTGTCCGTCTGACAATCTTTCCGTGTGTTCGTAAAAATGGGGTTTCCGAAGACCCCATATAAGATGGGACTAGGTTGCTTTGTATTTTTGTCACATGTAGTACGGAATTGCTTGAATCGTTAAGATTAAATTAGGCTTGCAAATATTTTATTGGAACATAAATCGTCTTATTTGAACATAGCTCCCATACAAATACTACTCCCAAAAATAACTTGAAATGTCATAACTTATAAATGTTGGTATTGATTTAAAATTCAACGTCGATAACTTTTATAAAAGCTATTAGTCATGAAAAAACATTTTAGCGTTGGCTCCAGAATTAACTATAGATCCAAAATCTATTTAAGTAATTTTCGGCACAAAGAAGTTTTATATGAGTCTTAACATTGTAACATAAATTTGTTTTGCCGGGTCCATGATTGGCCATAGTTCCCAGACATGTTACACTCTCGAGAATTTATCTATATAAACTGTGGTGTAGGGCATCAAATGGTCTGGCTTGTCGGCTATACTTTGTTACATGCTTTTTGTTTTGTTTTGGAGTGTTCAAATTTTAGAAACCACCCTAATCCACAAACAAGGGATTATCGATATTTTTATGTACGCCAGGGATGGCATAGAGATTTTTGAAATTGTACCAACAACCTTTAAACATTTTACTTTTTTGACACTTAATGTACTTAAAGATTTTTTTAGTTCAAATGAATTTTATTTATATTTATGAAAAACGCGCAAAAAAACTATTTAAAATCTTATTTGTTGCGGACTTTCTCCTCTATGGTATAACAAACACCGGCATCCCTTACTTAAGCTTCTCTTCCTAGCCGCCTTTCTGCTATGCTCAAAGGTTTTCTCCTCGATAGTAAACGCAGAGAAACTTTAGTTAGCGAAGCCGGTCTTTGTTATAGCATAGAGGAGAAAACCCTTGCGCCCAAAAACGTTTTCATTATAAATTTACAAATGAAATAATCCCCCAAAAATAAGTTGGGGCTTTATTTCATAATGATTTTTTGGGGAATAATTTCATATGAATTAATCCCCCAATTAAAAAAATTAAATAATACCCCAAACAAAATTAAATAATCTCCCAAAAATCGTTGTTATTGTTATCTGTACAAACTTTTGGGGTGTTATTTCATTATTTCTAATGGGCGGTTATATTTGGGGGACTATTTCATGCCGCCTGCCGGCATTTAGTATTGCTAGTTGGAATTCTGGCATTTTTGTCTTTTATACTTATTCCGGAATATCAATTGTAATTATTTGCTATTTGTAAAATTTGTATGTGATGCTTAGAGCGAAGTCTGGTTTTCTGAATATTAATTATTATTAATAATTTCGCCATACTACAAAAACCATTGTCCGGCTTTAGAGAAGCAAATGAATGTTTTCTCAGACATTGGGATAAAAAACCATCAGCTATTCAGAAAGTTCAGCGAGGCAACCTCCTATTGGACCAAAGATCTATTGGATAGACCTTGCTGCGAACTAGAAAGAAAACAGAACTATTATGTTCAGTTAAACGTAAGACGAATTCATACAAGGTGGTCTTATTTTGAAAACGTTTACAACACTGTAAAGTATTTTAACGTTGTGTCAAAAATAATACAACATTGTAGTGAACAATTTAAACAAATATTTCATTTTCTTTTTACTTTTAAATTGTTTGTTTTGAAATTTAATAATTTAAAAAAATTTCTAATTTCATAATTTTAAGCGAAACTTATAAAATGTAGTAAATATTCAAGGTTAGTAATCAGCTGTTGCTTTTGTAGCAAGATAGGATCACCTGGTAAAAGTTCGCCTTGGTTAAACGCATAAAAGAAGGTGCAAAATTAGACAACGTTTGTTGCCACATTTTAAGCATATCGGACGATATTGTAAAAAAAATCGGTTCATCTGAAAAGTACCGAAATGAGTTGGTATATGAGGAAGATGAAAATGACATATGTACATAATTGAAATTTTTAACAGTTGTAACAACTTTTTTAAAATATATTAACATATACATAATAAGTGTTAATACCTATGTAGTGGTTTTTTTCTAAACCATTTTCATGATTAATTTTCAAAGTGGAATTTTGTTCTTAAGAGTTCGCAAATGTGACTGAAACTTAAGGATTCCATATAAAATTACTAAAAATTCGAAAATTCCTAAATTTTATTAAATTAGCTATTGGTGTACCATAGTACTTTTTAAGTTTAAATAGTACCTAAAAAGTTCAGCTATACCAATTTTGTCAAACCTTATGTACGTTTGTAAGCAAATATACATACAAACAAATTAGTTTAAATAAATATTAGCAAAAGTTGTTGTGTTTTTAGTTACAAAGAGACCAAAGAAATAAAGCAAACACACACTCTTAATACGTTTAAAAAGCCAACGATAAAGAGTAAAATAATTCAGTGTGCTCCAAAAAGCCGATCCACTAAGTAATATCTAAAAGTGAGTGTGTGTGCTAGTTTTTTGAATAATTATTGTTTTTATTCTTAAAAAAGCCAGCTGATTAAACCAGAAAAAGAAACATGTTCTTTGCAATTTAGATTACGCGATATTGAAACCAAAAGTTTATTATTTTTTTAACTCAACAAAAGAAAGTACTGTGCTGTGATTAAAAATTTATTAAACGATATTTTAAAATTTGCAGAAATCAAAATGAGTACTTGGGAAAATAATGAGGAAATCAAAATCTTTCGCGAATATTTGCGCATTCCCAGTGTCCATCCAAATATTGATTATGGTAAGTTGATACAAAGTAGTGTTGAAAAGATTTCATCCGGCTTTTTGGTTTATAAGTATGTATGTATGTATGTTATATGTAATATAAAATAATTTTATTATATATTTACGTTTAACTTTTAAAAATAATTGTACTATGTATTTGTTTACATGTAATAAATAATTTAAGGGTGTTTGGTTTGAAAATTAAAGAATTCGAGGCGTTCTCGCTTTCGCTTAGTAAAGGTATTAAGATCCCTTTCCTCCAGAGATGCCTGGTTAGGGGTTTCCCTCCAGAGGTTTTTTTAGTTTTGGGGAAAATTTAGGTGATACAAAGATTTCGGGGGGTTTTAAGGCGATTTCGCTATTGGAATACCCGTCTCGCACTCTGCAAGCCTACAATAATGGCTATTCATGAGCTTAATAATCTAGCAAAATGCAGATTGTAAAAGAAATCCTTTTTTTTTTGTTGTTGTTTGTTTGGTCAGAGAGAAGCTTATTGACCAAATGTTATGTTACGGCTTTAAGTGGCTTTAAACAAACTTAAACTTTGTAACAAAACTTTGTGTTGTTCAGATAATTTTTCATCAAAAGCTCCTCTTAAGGCCCCTTCTGAACATAATAATCTTTATTTAAAATGGATTTTATAAAACGATTTATTTTATGGTTATATACTTATAACTGAAACTTACATAGTCATATTTAACTGACCTCTAAATAATTTCTAAGTTCTTTTTTTATTATATTAAATGTATTTACCTACATACATACATAAGTATATTCATTGCAGCATTTTTTGAAGTATTGACTACTTTCTTTAAAAACTGCTTGCCTTTAAATTACATGGCGTGTTAGTTTAAATACATACATAGTTTGTAAGTATGTCTGCATTTAACTATTATACAATATATCCTTGCCAGAAAGCGGCGTCTTTGTCTTCTATACTATAATAAAACTATTGAATTTCCATTCTTATTTGTCTATAATATGCAAAAATTAGGGTGGTTTAAATTGTAGGTACACGAACAATCTAAGACTTAGTTCTTAACTTATTCCTTGAGCAAGATATAAGACCCTTTTCTTACACGTAAACTTAACATTTTATAATGTCAGAAATGTCTTCTAAAATATTGGATGCCGAAATCAATAGTAAGTTCGAAAAAAATGGTTTGGTGTTACCAGTGTTCGAAAATAAAGAGAACATTATTTAGCGTTCGGCTCACACACCCGGGAACGATATCTATTTTTTTTTAAGTTTGTGTAGACGAACACAACTGTTAATACCGTTCGTAAATATTTTCAAGAAAGTGCCGAACATTATATAGTGTTCTGTTCTTCATTAAAAAACATTATCTGGTATTTTCTGTAAATCGAAATGAAGTGGATTTAAAATCGAACAAATTTTAAAAACGAGCCTGTAAAGAAAGTTCATAAAAATAATCCTTTTTATAAACTCCATACTTTGAGTACCAATTATATTTACAAGAACAACTCTTAAAAACAGGAAATTCTACCGTCATTTTGTAAATAATTGAAATTAAAATTTCGTTCGATTTTAAATCCACTTCATTTCAATTTGTTTGCCCGTATATTTTAAAATGATTTGTTTTGATTTGCCAGCCAAAAGGTCGCTAAGCACAACAGAAACGAACGAACATTAATAAGCTGAACCGAACACAATGATGTTTGTGGTTTAAAAAAAACCGAACGGAATTAAATGTTCTCATTTCTTTGTTGAGTTGATAAGAACAGTATTATTTTTGTGTTCGAAAGATGACAAACAGGAAAACGTTATTTTTTTTTAATGATTTACTACACAAACACTATTAGAGCAGCGCCGGGAGCAATCAGCTATGTAGGTATTTTATAATTATCACTTTTATTTAACATGAATTTTTTTTTATATATTTTTTTTTTGATTTTGATTTTTTTGAGAACTCGTTTAGATAAACTAACGATAATTGTTATCAAAATTAGAGATGATGGTACATTTTCCTGTTTCGCAGCATAGTTTATATTTAATGAAAAAAATTTGTTATTATTTAAAATTCATTAAAAATATAAATTCTTGGAAAAAACCTATTTAAATGTTATAAAACAAAAAAATTAACATCAAATTTGAGCACAAGGATTTTAAAAGGCGTAAGGAAAAAGTGGAGCCACAATAAATTGGCAATACAGGAAAAAATTTACCTTCTCAAACAATTGTGTATATTTTATAAACAAATAATTTTGACAATCACTCTAACTTTTTACAAAAACAAGATACATATGTAGTATGTTTTCAAAAAAAGGGATAGCTTTATGAATTCGCCTTGAACGTACCTTTATATGTTTATAAAGCACATGGAAAAACCCGTTTTTTAATTTAATACAGTATTTTAATAGGCTTGCAAGAGCAAATGAAAAATATCGTAGCTCTTTAATGAAATCTAATGGTAACTCTTTGTATTTTATAGTTGAAGCTATGATATTTTGCATTTGCACTTTTGCAACACTAAAGCGGCTCATACACTTGCAATAAAATTGTTAAATTTTACGTATTGTATAATTATATCGCCATTGTGTATGTGATATTCCAAAGTCGCGCAATATATTGGCAACAATTAAAAGACTTGATTTTTATTGCACAAAAAAGTGAAATGTATTGACAACATTGTACAATGCTTTTTATGTAAGTGCTGGTTCACACTCATCAAGTTTTAGCCGTCAAGTCTTGAGTTTGTTGGGGAGAGAGGAAAGAAATGGCATCCGATTTTCCCTTCTCTCCTAAAAGCTCAAGACTTGACGAGTCAAACTTGACGTGTGTAAACCGGCTCTTATTCCTATAGGTAAGGCGACCAGATTTTGAAAATAAAAATAGAGGACAAAAAGAAAAAAAGTTAAAAATTTAAGATTTTTTTTACATATTTTACTGACAAATTTACATTCCCACATTCACATATGTTAAGTAAATTAAAAAAAAAATAACATATCGCTTAAAATGCAAACCTGTTAAATCCAATTTTTAAGTAAATGGAGATTTTGATTCCGTGTGGTAGAGAAAGATATTCCTCGTCGACCAGCATGTAGTTTTCCTTTAATTTGAGTCTTGAAGTGTGTCAAATCAACTATATTTCTGGTTTTCCTTTCAAGCAGCAAATTGGGAAAAAAAGTTTTCCTGTAAAATTTGTTGAAAGGGACTTAGTAGGTTTGCTTGCATATTCAGCCAGCGATATATACACATTTACGTTTACTTATAAATAAGTAAAATTACTGAAAAAAAATAACGAAAATTAAAATGCATTGCACTAACTTATTCAAAATTGTATACTGCAAGTGAATAAGAGTTCAGTAGAAGTATGAAAAGAATAAGCACGGCACGACATTTTCCATACGATTTGACAGGAAAAAACCGGCAATCGCCGTGAAATAAAATTTATTTTAGTTTATAAAAATAAAAGCAAATATTGATTATGCATTTAAAAATAAAGAGGACAAAGATGACAGATTATGAAAAAAAGATGATAAAAGAGGACACAAATTTTATAGATGACAGCCAGTTAAAATAGATGATTGTCCTCTAAAAAAGAGTACGTATGGTCACCTTACTATAGGGTTTGTTCACCTTTTTATTGAATGAAAGTTGAGCATTGTTTACATTTAAACGATTGTGCGACTTGTTGCATAATATAGGAATATGGCGAATATCATATACATATTGCAAGTGTATGGGCCGATTAAAACTAAACTCCGCTAATGATAATATTCCATCTTATATAAATCAGTTTTGCCAAAATTTTAAATACCATTTTAAAGAACTTGCTTTGGCTGTTGTTCGTATGTTGGTTATTCCAACTAATAATGCCTGTGTTGAAAGAGTATTTTTTAATAATGAACTCCACTTAAACTCGCTTTTCAAGTAGAATGCAAAAGGAACTTCTTGGCGCGTTAATTCGAGTTATAAATTATACGGATGTGAATAGTACATGTTGCACTTTGTTGTACCTTCGTTGCATAAATTTAATTGCCGTACTATGTAAAGGGTGGTGAAATTTTAAGAGCCGATGTTGATTTTGAATAAAACAGAAATTATTTTGGAAATTATTGTCATTTCTATTTATTATGATAATATCGGTATGGTTCGATTATGTATGGAACAAAATATCTGCCAAATGGCCACCGCGACCTTCATCCGATGGTTCAAATTTCCGATGACGCTGGGGCATAATAGAGGTTCTATGCCGTTAATGTGCCGAATTATCTCATCTTTTAGTTCATGAATTGCTGCTGGCTTATCGACGTACACTTTTTCTTTCAAATAACCCCAAATACAGAAGTCCAACGGTGTCAAATTACATGATCTTGGCGGCCAATTGACATCGCCGCCACGTGAGACAACACGGCCATTGAATTTGTCGCTCAAAAGCGTCATTGATTCGTTAGCTGTATGGCAAGTGGCACCGTCCTGTTGAAATCACATATCGTTCATATTTATATCTTCCAATTAGGGCCATAAAAAGTTCGTTATCATCTCACGCTAGCAAACACCATTCACAGTAACTGCCTGACCGGCCTCATTTTGGAAAAAGAATACGGCCCGATGATGCCGCCAGCTCATAAACCGCACCAAACAGTCACTCTTTGTGGGTGCATTAGTTTTTCGACAATCACTCTTGGGTTATCATTTGCCCAAATGCTGCAATTCTGCTTATTGACGAATCCACTAAGGTGAAAATATGCCTCATCACTAAAGATGATTTTCTTCGAAAATTAATCATACACTGTTGCCATTTCTTGCCACCACGCCACGTCTGACCATTGCTGACGTTTGGAATGGTCAAGAGTCGTTAGTTCTTAAGTCAATTGCACCTTGTAAGCATGTAGATGCAAGTCTTTATGCATAATGTTCATCAACGACGAGCGTGAGATGTGTAATTGTTGGGCACGACGACGAGTTGAGGTGGACGGCTCTTCAGCCACACAATCGCGAACAGCAGCAAATTTTTTTTCCCTACAGACCCGGTTTGCTCAAATCGTTGCAAGATTTTTCCGATTGTACGCACATTTGGACGATTAAATTGGCCGAAAAAATCACGAAGTTCACAATAAGCATTTTGATTTGAACGCCCATTCTCATAATAAGCCTGAAAAACTTTAACGCGTTGCTCGATTGTGTATCTTTCCATGGTTTAAACTGAGAAATATCAAATGAAATGCAGAAAAAACTTGACGTTTATGTGTGGTTTTAATTTATTTAATTAAATTTATTTCAAAAAATTACACAAAACTGGAGTCTTGACGGTGAAGTGTATAGCGCTTTAGATATTTATTAGAACTGCAACTACATACAATCCAATATACATACAATATCCAATAATTGTTTAATACTAACCGTACAAATTTTTATTTTTTTTGCTTGAATTTGACTACTTAAAATTATCGGTTTTCACCCTTTAAGTTAACAACTCTGCTTTATACGATGTTATACTACAAAGCGTGAGTATATTTTTTGTTAGTATTGTAAATAAATAAAGTTGCTGAGTGAGGGAAAGAAACAGATATAGTTTCTTCAACTGTTTTACTCTGGGTTATTTAACAAACGTATTAACTACAGCTTTTTGTTGGATTTTTTAACCACAGCGTAGTAAATTTTAGTGTAATACATTTTGTTGTTGCAGTGTTGTAAATCTTATTATTTACTTTAACTAAATTAATAAGATTCACAAGGTCTATAAGATACTTTACTATTAAGAGTGAAACTGCTATTTATTTAAAATTTTTAGCGGATTAAAGCTATCCGGAACAAATTTTTTTAGGATTTAGGTATAAAAAATATTTTTTAAAATATATATTTTATTGCCAAAAGCTAAGAAAATAAAGGATTTTTGCAAGGCGAATTGACTTTCAGGTGGCGTTGAAAACACAGCTGTGCTTCTTTTTTTTTCTTAATTAGAGAGAGGAACGTCAAAAGCAGTGTTGCCACTTTGTGGGTAATTACCCGAATTTGGTATAATTTTTACTGTCGTGGGTAGAGCGTGGGTAATTTCTCTAAGGTGTAATTCAGGTGTAATTTAAAAGTCTTTCTTCACATATCCAAATAAAATCAAGATTCGATATCAGTGATGACATTTATTTCTTCTGAACCAAAGTCTCGGTAGCTTTTTAAGAAAAGTCTTCAATCGTTTAATATATATTATCAAAAGTTTTTATGAATGTAGATGGACTCTGTGATTTGGAACCTGAGGTCTATTGAAAAAAGTTATTCCAACTAAAAACTAGCCTGGGGGAAGAAATGTTTCCAATATTCCAACATTTACAGCCCAATTATGAATAAAAATTCCCCGGGAGTGTTTTTCCTTCCCTCATTTTTCTATTTAAATTCAAATGTAAAAACGGGAAAAGGGAATAAGCTCCAGGTGAATTTTTATTCATAATTGGGCTGCTTATTAATTTTGTTTTTATCTCGCAACTTTCAAATGCTTTAGTTTGAAGAATATTAAACGCCGTTAACAGTTGTAAAACTAAATTACGAAAGACACAGTTGAATAAAACCCTGCAGGCATTTTGTTTACTAAATAAGGTATTAAGGGTATTTTTAAGACCATGAAACTTAAAATGGTAGACAATACAAACAATTTTTTTAATGTTCTTTACGAAATGCATTTCAGACGTCCAATTTTGTATATTTTTTTTCGAGCATTTCTGGCTGCGTGTCACCAATAAAATAAACAAAGTTGAACTCCAAGACTGTTGGTGGCTTATCAGCATACACCAGTGACTTCACAGCCCTACGGTAAACATTCAAGATATTTCACATCATAGGGCCCTTAGGTCTAATTGATAGCTTATTTTCTCTTAATAAACACATCGCCTTCGATTTTAAAAATTAAGTTGCGTCGTTTAATTCATAAGGTCGCCTATAAGTTGCGAAAATCGATGGCTGATTTTCAAAGTAAATTTTGATGAACAACGCCACTGTTCAAGCATGAAACTATTCATGATGATGTGCCTGAGCAAAAAGTAAGAGCAGTATGACAGTTCGTTTGAAAGCTAACCTTTCGTAAGCTCTATCGGGCTTAAAAAAGCACCCATTATTATTTTACGAGTTTTATTCTATGTTTTATCAATAGTATTTAAATCTTTAATTTTGTAATTTATTCAAAATCACAATAAGAATCTTAACAGTTTGACAAATATGGATCTTCTTTCAATGAGTTTGTTGTGTTTTTGCTTCTTTGTAAAATGTCTTTTTATTAAATAAAACTTAAATTTTATATCAGGTGTAATTTCATTTAAATCGGGTAATTTTGCTTCATCTCAAGTGTAATTTTGAATTTTTCTGGTGGTAACACTGGTCAAAAGTTACTTGTGTTTTTGACATATCGGCCAACGAAAGCAACAAAAAAATACATTGTTGTGTTTTTGGTGTTGTTACTTGTTGTAGTATCGACACCACCGTTTACATGAATTCGCCTTGGATATTTGGATAAATACCAAAATCAATTTGACAACCCTGAATAAGGCAAAGATTAAACCCAGATTAATAATACCTTCAAAAAACAATATTTATAGGTAAAGCTGTATGTATTAAAATTAAAAAGATCTTAATTTAGATTAAAAAAAACATTTAAATGGCATTACTAAACTACTAAATCGTTTTTATTGTTTTCGGTTATGTTTTCTTAACCCGCCAATGGTGACGCAAATTTTAATTTGATTAATGGTGACGCCGGTCTTACGCCCCGGGGTTTTTAACTGAAGATTTTTTGAAACGTGTTACTAATGGCTTATGATTTTTTTTTAATTGATGCTCTTTAATAATAAAAAAAAGATATTTAATCAATTTAAACTCTTTTATTTCGATATTATAATTCACAAAAAATTTTAATTAGAAGAAAATAAATAAAAAATCACATATTCATAAAGCAAACCACCTTAATAATTTAGAATCACCTAAAATGTTCTCGTATGTGTATTATATACCTAAACATACACACATACACATACTAGGTATATACATTTTTCTATTTTTAATACATTAAACAACAAACCATTGCCTTAAGAACTTCCTTGACCTTTGGCATGCACTAAAAGAATTATTTGAAACATTTGTTCGTGCATATACATAAATTCCAGTAGAAAGGGTTTGTCCATATGTTGTTAAAATTAATAATATATTAAATAAAAAAATCAATGTAACTTTCATCCTTTAAACCGAAAAACTAATTTACGCCTTAAATTGGTAAAATAAAAAAAATACTGTTACCAGTTATTAGGTCAACAATGTTATCAATAAACGTACGTATCGAGCCCAAACCGCGAAAATAAGAGCCAAAAACCAAATTTTACAAGAGAGAGTTTTTTTAATTTTATTTCACATGAATTTTGTATGAAATTTGTCGCTTACGATAAAATTGTTCTTGCTATAAAATCATAACGTGACCATGACATCTTACTGCCCGCCCGTCTATACCAGAGATAATTATTGCGACATATACTGCGGTAAATGTCAAAATTATGTTATCGTTAATGTAGACAGAAATTTTTTGTACACATTTATTGCCGGCAATTTATGTTGCAATAATTGTTAGTCCATTTTCGTTGACATTTATTGCTAACATAAAACGTCAAATTTGTTTTGTCAATTGAGAAAAAAGAAACAAAAACGAAAAAAATCGATTCAAATTATGTGAGAATGAAATAAAATTTGTGAAATGGTAGCAAATTATATTTGTAGTAAAAAAATTAAATTAAAGAATTTAATAAACACTAAAATAAAATTACAAAAATTTTTATTAATTAATTCATATTAATTTGTTTAAATTTGAGTTCTTTTTTATGTAAAAATATTAATTTTACTCTAATAAAAAAAAAATTTATAAAATTAATATTTTTATATAAAAACAAGACCTCAAGCTTAAACAAATTAATATGCATTTAAATAATAAGGTCGAATAAGAAAGATTTTATATTAATATAAATTTTTGCAAGATAAAGCCAGTTTTTACACTGCACCTTCCACCTTGATTTTTTTCAAATTATGAGTTAACATAAATACGTTTTCCCATGCCGTTAGCATAAGCTGAGCAATAAGAAATATTGCTCTGTTATTCTGCCGACGTTATTGCCAACTTGTTGAGATATTTATCTTTAGTGTAGACCAAGGGTTAGGAGATGATGCAAGTGTTGTCAATGAAGACATTTATTAAAAAAAAAACGAAAATTGAAAATGATGTCGCTTACGTTATATTCGCGGTTAGAGCTCGATATAATAAAAAAAAACTTCCGATATAAAAAAATTAAAATTTGCTGAAAACCGTAAAAATGTGAAACCGCGGTTTCGGTTTTCAAATAATTAAAACCGGTCGGTTTCGGTTCGGTTTTGAAAATATCCCAATAAAACTACAATATTGTATGTAATACAATTTTTTTATTTGTTTCCACCCAGATATTATTTGTGTGACAAATTTTTTGATAAATTCACCTAAATGATTACAAACTGGTTTATCATTTAAGCGATTGAAAAATCATTTATATATTATTCAATCATATGAAATCATTGACAAAGGATTGACATATGATTCATTCATATTCTCAAAAAGGAATCAGAAAATTTTAGCACAAATGATTCTTTGGGATGATTCATCGGTAGGGTACCATTTTCTCACCACAAGTTTATCATTTATTTTCGAAAAATGAGCTCATATGCGTTTATTTTTTATTCGTGAAGCTGATTCCTCAAAGATTCAATTATAACAAATTTTTAATCATATTCGAGTATTTTTGACTCTTCAGAACAAAACAAAACAAGAATATGCGCTCATTTTCTGATTAAAAAAGATGTTTTTGTAGGGAAAAATGGTACCTTATCTACCCATTTATGATTCGTTTTTTTAAGTGTAACTGTAACTAATTGGATCACCAAAACTACTCAAAAAAAAATCAACAAGATGATTTTTTAAAAAAGTGCTACATTCGGCTGTGCCGAATTTTTGATAACCTCCGCCGTCAGTTCGAATATTTGAGGAGTGGGATCTTTGTGAAATCTATTTATTATAAATTTATCTTTGAAAAAAGGAGAGGAATTTATATTTATTTAAGTCATTGTAAGTTATTAACCAATCATCCTAAAATTCTCCAGAGTGATTTCTGGTATTTAAAAACATAAATTTCAATACAGTGCTAAAATAAGTTTTACCGTTTACAGGGAATTTCAGAAGGCTACCAAATATTGGATCTTAGGTAAATTATGGACCGTATATCACAAAATTACATGACATTTTATCTGGCCATATGAAGCGTATAGGCGTACTTAATAATTTAACCAGAGTGGGCTTTATATGGGGCCTATAGTAAATTATGGAACGATCATCACGAAATTGATTAGTGTAATTTCTAGTCCTTAAAAACTGTGAAGTATTAAATTTTTTTCTGATAGCATTTTTTATAACGGTTTTAGGCGTAAAAAACTGTTTTCCGGGAGAAGGGTTTATATGGGTCCAAAACAAAATTATGGACCGATCTCCACGAAATTAAGCGGTGTGATTTCTAGTCCTGTAAAACTTTGGCGCACCAAATTTTATTCTGATAGAATTATTACTTATAGTTTTAGGCGTACTAAGCTGTTTTCCGGGAGTAGGGTTTATATGGGGCCTAGGGTAAATTATGGACCGATCTTCACGAAATTTAGCTGAGTTCCAGTCGAATAAAACGAATTTTTACAAAATCCTATATCATTCCGTGCATTGTTCCACCATTAATGTTAGTTCTTGTAACAAAATTATCAAATTTTTAAGGTGGGGGTTCCACATTTTGATTCATAGCTCTGATCTTACACCAAGTTTGTTTATTTCTTTTGAGTTTTTCGAAAGTTAGCGTGTTTTCAACAGACGGACGGACATGGCTAAATCGACTTAGAATCACTTAAGGACCCAGAATATATATACTTTATGGGGTCTGAGATGAATAATAAAAAAGTTTCACACGAAATGACAAACTTAGTATACCCTCTTTACAACTAAGTGTGGTGGAGAGTATAAAAAACGATACTTAAAAATTCATTGTACTAACTTATTCAAATTTCATACTGCATGTGTATAACAGTTCAGTAGGAGTATGAACAGAACGATTTGACAGAAAAAACCGGTGACCGCCGTGAAAAAGAATTTATTTTAATTTATAAAAACAAATATTTATCATGCTTTTTAAAATAAAGATGACAAAAATGGCAGAGTATGAAAAAAGATGACAACCAATTAAAATAGATGATTGTCCTTTAAAAAAGAGTACGTATGGTCATCTTAGTATATATTAATTTTTTTTTGTTCCCATTTCCAAAATCACTCGTGGAAACCTTGCTAGTTTACGAAAAATAAAAAATTTGTTGTACAGTATAATAAGAACACACAGATAAGGCAAAAAATAAAATAATATAACCAGCACAAAAAAAACTGAATTCTTTAAACTCTATAAAAAAAAAATAAAATATCATTTGCCATCATAAAGATAATAAAATAATAAATGTTTAAAACTTAAATTTTTTTCAGCACCCTGTGTTGAATTCCTTAAGAAACAAGCTTCAGATCTTGGACTGCCAATAACGATCTATTATCCCGCCAAAAAGACTTTACCGATTGTCGTTATAACATGGCAAGGTACTCAACCTCAAATGCCTTCCGTCATTTTGAACTCTCACATGGATGTTGTACCGGTATTTGCCGACAAATGGAAACATGATCCGTTTGGTGCCGAAATGGATGCGGAAGGACGTATTTTTGCTCGTGGCTCACAGGATATGAAATGTGTAGGAATGCAATATTTGGCAGCGATTAGGGCATTGAAAAAGAGTGGAGCCACTTTAAAGAGGACAGTTCATGTAACTTTTGTACCAGGTAAATTGAAAGAGTAATAAACTGATACATAAAAAGTAGCTGGTTGCCGTTATAATTATAATCTTTAGATTAGAGTAGATAAATATTGCGAAAATGTACAAAAAATGTAATAATATTTTTTAGATTTTACTTTTAGAGACTAATCTTTATTACTTTGTGTATTTGATAAGATCTGTTGCAAGGTTTCTTTAAAGTCATTTAATTTTTTATTATTAAGATTATTCTTTAGTGTAAATTTAAATAGTGTGCCTTAAAAAAATATATTTTTGCAATTTCCAAATGGATTTAAACAAAAATTTATTAATGGTACATGCTTATATGCTTATATATATGAAGCAGTCCACAGATTTTATAAGAACTAACAAACTATTTCAAAATACGTATCTTGTCAGAGTGCTTTGCGAGTCATTGGTCGACCTTAACCAAAATCCGCGCCACTTTATAAAAAGAGTAAAGAAACTGAGCTATTTTGGGCCAAATACACTTGTCCAATGCTTATCCAAATTTTTTGATTTTTCATCCAGCATCGTCGATGTGACACATACAACCACATTTTCACTAATCCTAACACAATGCTTGATGAGCAGGAAAACCAGAAATATGCTTTAAAAACACGTTTTATGCGCATTCAATATGCAGTAAAAACTTGAAAATATGCCCTGAAAATTGTTGAAAATATGCCCCAAAAAATTCAAAAATTACTTTTTTGAAAACAAAATATTCAACAATTTAATAACAGTTGCATTTAATAAAAAATTATAACCGGTAAAGCCCAAACACTATAATATTTGCAGACGTATTTTCGATACTTACCCTATTTGGAAACGATAAGCAGTCATCAGCTTAAAAAACAAAGCAATGTTAAGAGTTTAAAATTCATATAAGAGTTATTTGTGCCGAATACTATCTAGATATAAACATCCATATGAGATATTTTGTTTTAAATGAATTTTAGGGACGGTTCCTACATTGTTTATTATGTTAACATTTAAAAGGAAGTTAAAGCTTTTTATAGATGGGTGCTTTGGGCAAATTTGAACTGATTCGAAAAAAATTTAATTTGCAGTCTAATTTGGAAAGAAGGTTTTATGGAGAATATGTAAAGTTATAGACCGATTCTCGCCACTTGCATAGACTTCGTTCTTAGTACAATTAAAATGTGTTTACCAAATTTGATCAATTTATCATCTACAAGATTGCAACTTTTACTATGCGAACAAAATAAGCATGGACAGGCAGCCAGCCAGACGGACGGATGGTTATCGTTAGGTCGCTTTAAAAAGTGATTCTAAATCGATCGGTATACTAAAGGATTGGTCCAGATTTCTATGTCGTCAGGTGATTATAGTTTGAGCCTACACGCCATTTTTGAAAAAAAAAATGAGTTAGGATTGCATCATATATGACCCAGCAAAAACTTAGATTGCAAAGTAATGAGTTAAAAAGTTATTATAACGGCTCTACACTACTTATACATTGGCATTTTAACTCATTATTTTAACACGGTGATGTTATTAGAGGCAAGTACTTACCACCCTCGCTTACAAATAGGGAGTTAAGTAAGTTCATTGGATGAATACTTTCAATAAAGAAAAAAAAAATTTTTTTTTCTATTTTTTCTTATTTTACTTTATTTTATTTTTTTTTTTCTATTTTTTCATATTTTATTTTACTTATTTTCTTTTACTTATTTTATTTTTTTCTGTCCCTGGTGGGATTCGATCGCGCAACCTCGGTGCTGATAGACTAGCTCACTACCAGCTTGTCTACTGGAGCAGTGTAGTTTTTGGATAAAAAAACTATGTTTTTTACTCAATTAAGAGCGTAAACATGAGATTAAATTAATTAATTAACTCATACACAAGTACTTAGGTATCACATTATATGTCAGCCATTACTAAACTACTTCTATGTAATGCAGATGGTATGAAGTAGTCATTGAAAAGTAAGTTGTTCAGTAATGGCAAGTCATTACCAAGTTTTTGCTGGGGACATATATGTTCTCTTTCATATTCCAAAATCCATTTTTTAATATCTCGTATAGAATCTGAGTTATACAGCATCGACTTTGGTCTACATATGACAATTTGTTTGCATATGGAGCAAACGCTGGAAATCGAAAACTTAAAACGCAAGAATTTGGAACACCCCTGTATACTTTACTATTGCTTTGCGCCATTCGAATAATGAACAACGTTGGTCAAAATAAACCGTCACAATAGTTAAAATTTATTGGAATCAATGTGAAACTTGAGATGAATATGGAGCCCACAACAAAACTAATTGTTGAATATTGATTTGCGCTAACTAACACAAAACATTATAAGCAGCTCTGATTTCTTTTAGTTTTTAGTTTTCTATTAATTCCATTTTCCAAAATAAAATTATCAGGCGTTTTTAAAGGTTTTAGTGATGCTGATTTTATTATTGTTACGTTTTGAAATTGCATTTCTCTTACTGAATTTTTAAATTTCTTTCGAAATTCTTCAAATTTTTTTGTATACTAACACAGTACAACACATTATTTCGGGACTCAATTCTGATAGTTGCTTATGAACATATAAAAATTGCATATATTCTGTGTACGAATAGCTGTAATATGTATCGGAATGTTTATTTTCATGCAAAATAAAGAATCAATAAAAAAGTCATCAATGTTTTTTCCAAAGAATTTTGTAGATATCTCGAGCAAATTTTTTAAATTCATACCTTTAATTAATTGTGAATAAAAGCGAAACGCGTTCATCGATTTCATGATTTATGTGTCATTTTGTTCATAGGTTATGCAACTTTACGTGAAAGTAATAGGAATTGACACTTTTTTTACCGTTTTGGATTTTTTATGATCTAAAAATAAAAAATTTAATTTTTTTGGGCAAAAAATATTTTTTTCTTCATACATACATTTATTTATAACTGCGGAACTGTTGCTTATGTAGCGAAATGTTGTATGAATAGATTAAAGGAATTGTAATTCTTAATTTTCTTATTCGGACTTGTGGTTCTCGAGTTATGACAAACAAAAGAGCCTAAAATGTGACAAATTCCCCTATAAGATACTTAATAACTTCAAATTTATTTTTAAATTATTTTTTGAGGTGCCATAACCAAACTAATGATGCAGAAGTTCTTCTTTTTGGGTCTACTTTCATAAGCAATTTTCAAAATAGAGTCCCGAATCAATCACCTGAAAAATGTTGTACTGTGTAATACAGGGGTGTTCTGGAAATCGAAAACGCAAGAATTTTAAACGACGTTTTTTAATAAGATTTTGTAATAAAAGAATTTTATGAAGAATATTAAACAAATATTTCTGTATTAAACAGAATTTTATAACAAAAATTATAAAAATTACATTAAAAATGTATTAAAAACAAATTTAAAAATTCAGACAAATACAATTTCAAAACGTAACAATAATAAAATCGGCTTCCCTAAAATGTTTAAAAACGCCGCAAAATGTGTTTTGACAAAAATTAAATATATTAACAGAGGTAACTAATTACTTCCAATGAAAAGAAAAAAGATTTCAAAGATTTGCTAATATTCCTTCCATCTGAAGATAAAGAATTTTAAAAAAATTTGCTAAGTTTTCAGTTTTTTATACTTTTATATTTATATATAACTACACTCAAAAAAGTTTTACATTAACTGTTTGTAATTTATTTTAAAAGTTTTCCGTTATGTCGAAATTAAACCAAAATATAGTCATTTTAGAACGAAACTTACTTTTTAACTTTTTAGGCACGTTGTTTAAAAAACAAACTACAAAAAAAGAATGAATTTCCGTTCATTTAATATATAATTTTGTTTTCTTGTTTCCTTAAAAAAAATTTATATGTATTTTATATATAAAAAATTTTATATTTATTATTGTAGTTTGTATTTTGGTAGTAAAAATTTTGAAAGAAACGTTAAAATCAGTAATTTTTACTGTAATTAGTGAGTTTTTTTATAACATTTAAAAATAAACTGATGTTTAGTTTGATTTAAAGGAAAAATGAGTTGACCTGGTTTTAAATGAATTTTCATTTGTTTTATATTTCATTTTCCGTTGATTTTACCTACATAATATTTTGAGTGTACTAGCATATACCCGCTACTTCGTTAGCGTCTCCTTTTTCTTCGTGGACATATGTATTTTTATGCCAAAGTTTATTTTTCTAGGTTAAAACTTGTGTTAATTTAACCCGCTACTTTAGTTGAACTAAAACCCTAAAGAAAAATATAAAATTTCCCTTATTTCCTTTTTTGGGTACTATATTTTCCCCCATTAAAGTATCAAAAATTGCAGTATTGTAGTGGTAGCCCATAATTTAGTACGCATATATCAATGAATAGAGGAAAATATTTTGTAAAAAAAAGTACCAAAAATAGTTACGATGTTCACCCCTTCAATGTTTGAATTTCGAAAAAGTACGTGAGTCGTATACGTTTTTTTTTAACAGTTTCGAATGTGGTATTAACTTTGTTTCTGTTTAATAGTTCAAAAGATAGATGGGGAAGCAAAAAAGTACTTAAATTCAGATTTTACCCGTTTACTCCCTAATAGGGCAGAATTTCAAAAAGCTTATTTTTCTAAAGAAAAACGATAAGTATTACATTTATTTTGCATCTCTTTTAGTTTTGGAGATAGAAGGTTACAGAATTTTCCCGTCTTTACCTTTTTTTACCTCCTAAACATTCGAATTTCGAAAAATCCCGTCTTAGTGGATAGATTAGATTAACCAAATGTTGCCAATATCCTCCTCTTAAATTTTTGTGAACAAAAATTCGTTCAACATGGCCCGATAACAATCGCCAGTGATTGTAACGGCCAAACCTTGCTCATTTTCAAAGAAAAATAGCCCAATTATGCCTCTGGACCAAAATCCGCACCAAACAGTGACCCGTTTTGGTGCATTGGCTTTTCAATGTATGCGTGCGCGTTTTCTGTGCCCCAAATGCGTAAATTTTGCTTGTTTACATACCCGCCAAGATCAAAATGAGCTTCATTTGAAAAGATGGTGTTTTTTGGCAAAATCCATTACATTACATTACCATGATTTTCAAAGTAATGTCGCAATATTTCCCAGCGTTGTTCAAGCGTGTACACAACCATATTCGTTCAGCGGAAGGATAAAACTAATTATCTGTCAAATCAGACATGAGCTAAGTGCTACCATTCACGAAATAAGCATTTGTTGAAAAAAACGTTAGATAGCAGGCCCGTTAGATATTATCAAGGCGAATTGAGTAGAAGGTGAGGTCAACTCTACAACAACACTGCTTCTGTGGTCGGGTTGTCAAAAATATTGCTAGTAAAAAAAATAGGTTTGCTTACATAAAAAACTATTTTGTATACAAACTTTGACAAGTCGACCACAGAAAAAAAAACACCATATGTTGACTTGACCCCACCTTCTAGTCAATTCGCCTTGGATATTATCTTACAACTCGTGAAATGTTCGCCGTATAATTTTTGAAAATATTGGCCCATATTCATAGTCAAAAATAAAGTCGACTTTTTTTAAAGTATATTTTAAAACAATGGTGTTCACATGCATTTAAACCCGGTTTTTATTTAAAGTCGACTTTATTTTTGACTATGAATATGGGCCATTATTTATACAGAGAGTCGTAAGAAGTTCAAAGATAACATTAATAAGAGCGAGCGATTCATTAGATTAATTTTGAAAGGTATGGCACAAGGCGAATTCAACTACAGGTGGTGTCGCAACTACAACAATCCAAAAAACAACAGAAACAACATATGGGGTTTTGCATTGCATTGTTAGTGCTTACGGCTCGAAATGTCAACCATTCTTAGCAAAGCACTAACAAATAGGCTCGAACTGTCAAAATCAGAAGGCGTTTCGACACCACCTGTAGTTAATTCGCCTTGGTATGGCATAAACTGCACAAAAATGCCCAAGAATAGAAGTTATAACTTCATATATGTACGCAGTGCGAGCAACATTAAAACAATGCAAAAACAACAAAGGTTTTTTGCATTGTTAGTGCTTTCGGTTCGAAATGACAATTATTTGTAAACAAAACACTGTAAAAACAAAACAAATTGGTTTGGTCTGTCAATTCAGCAGGCTTTTCGCTTGCACCTCCAATTAATCTTGGAGTCTTTTAGTGAAATATGAATATATCCCTGCAGATAGTATTGGACTACGTGATCCAATTTGATGAAATGGACTACTCCATGGATTGGGCCAATGTTATGCAAGCATGGACCATGTCATGGTAAAAAACAGTTTGTAGTGAAAAGACATGTCTTCGTTTTTAAACGAAATGTTTTCGTATTTAAACGAGAGTAATCCTAATCCTTTATGGACTACTCTTTACATGCATGTATGGACTAGTCTCGTTATCTGCAGATATATGCAACTAATATATATATATATATATATATACATACATATGTATAACAAACTATAACCTGTTACCTTACAAACGATATAAGTATGTGCATATCTAAATAAATATATTGATTTTTTATCAAAGTTTTTCTTGGGAGATTTTAAGATCTTAATCTTTTTAATTTCTTTGTTTAATAGATGAAGAAATTGGCGGTCATTTGGGAATGGAAGCCTTTGTTAAGACTGATGATTTCAAAAAACTTAATGTGGGCTTCTCCTTAGATGAGGGTATCGCTTCCGAAAATGATATTTTCGAAGTCAACTATGCCGAAAGATCAATATGGCGTAAGTTCATAAACTTTTTTTCGAGAAACCTCATATATGTATGTATACATTTTCTAATTTTAATAGAAATCCACTTCAAAATTACTGGCCAAGCTGGACATGGTTCTCTGCTGTTAAAGAATACTGTTGGTGAAAAATTGCATTATATCCTTAATAAAATGATGACGTTTAGAGAACATGAATCAAAACGTTTAGAAAGCAATCCCAATTTATCTATTGGAGATGTTACAACTGTCAATTTAACCACTTTGAGTGGTGGTGTTCAAAGCAATGTTATTCCACCCCTCATACAAGTTGGTTTTGATATTAGACTTGCCATAACCGTAGATCATGTCGAATTTGAAAAACAGGTAACAAATATGTTATTTTAAACAATATAATTTTTCATTATTGTAAAAAAAATGGTTTATCTTTATAGATTCGTCAGTGGTGCATGGAAGCTGGTGGTGATATTGAATTAGAATTCGAGCAGAAGGAACCCAAAGTTGAGCCTACTAAAATTGATGACTCAAATCTTTTCTGGGTAGCATTTCAAAATTGTCTTACTAAAGATTTGTAAGTTAAATTTTTTTTTATTAAATTACTTGTTTGAATGTATGTATGTATCTTGTCTTAACAGAGGCTTAAAACTTCACACAATGGTCTTCCCTGGTGGCACTGACAGTCGTCATATTCGTCACGTTGGCATTCCTGCCATTGGTTTCTCTCCCATGAATAACACTCCTGTATTGTTGCACGACCACGATGAGTTTATTAAGGCTGATACATATTTGAGAGGTATTGAAATCTACAAGAAACTTATTCCTGCCGTCTTGAATGTCTAAATATTTTGTTTTTGTTTTTAAACTGCTTGTTATTCGTTTGAATACTTATGTTAAAGCGTAATTGAATTTTAAATAAATTTATGGTGATTTATTTTTTTAAACTGATTAATTTTAGAAAGATTTCAATCTTATTCAATTGTGTTAAGGACATGTTAGGTTCCTTGGGCAGTAATCAAGAAGACAGCTCCCTTAGGTCCTTCAGTGGACTTTTTGTGATTCCTCTATTCTACAGTAAAAAAGGCGTGATTGCGAAATTCAACTAATTTGTCTTCCTAATGAAGAGAAGTAACCTTAATTCAATATTAGATCTAAACATTGGTTTCCCCAGGTATGTCTCCCAAAGGTCCTGAATTCCAGAAAAAAAATTCAATTAAATCATATAAAAAGTCAAAGTTTTGTATAAAAGCAAACATATGGCCAGAAGAAGAATTTAACACTTTTTAAAAATGACTGTTCATATTTAAATGAAATATGTCTTACATATTGTAATGTAAATACTTGTATAAATTTTTTAAGTAGTAATTTTATTAAACACTAGCATTTAACCCGCTACTTCGTTGGCGTCTCCTTTTCCTTCGTGGACATATTTGTATGCCAAAGTTTATTTTTCTAGATTTTAACTTGTTTAAATTCAAGCATTTAACCCGCTACTTTGTAATCAGGCCTTTTCTTTCATGAACATATTTATATGCCAAAGTTTATGTTCATAGGTTTTATTAAAAAAGTTCCAAAATTTTTCATCTTATAGGCTTATGTTTACACAGGACTTTGCACTTATAATTTTGTGTTTCTTAGTTCAATATTATAGAAAATTCAAAAAGTACCACTCGTAGAACACAAAAGCAAATGAAAGAAAGTAAATTTCCCGTATTATCCTTTTTGATAATTTTTTCACCCCATTTATGTATCATTGTAACTTTACATTTTATATTACATACATAGATAGATAGAGAAAAATGTTGTGAAAAAGTAACAAAATTAGGAACGATTTTTACACCTTTAACGTTTGAATTTCAAAAAAGGTCCAAATTAGTTTTTTTTTTTATATAAGCTGCGAATGTTATATAATTTCTATTAGTTCTTTTACACCCCAAAAAGGCCGTACCTCAAAAGAGTACCAGACACCTGTTCGTTTATTTGTTTAATGAACAATAATAATATTATATTAAATTTTTTTTATCTCTTTTAGTTTAGGAGATATGAATAAGCAGCGAATTTTTCTAATGAACAACAATAAGTGTTAATGTTTTTTAACTCATTTAGTTTAGGAGGTATGAGTTGAGCAGGATCAATTTGGCGAGAGGCCAGCCTTCGGTTCAAATGTTAACTTTTAGCTTCATTCGTTTATGCTCTGCGGTGAAAGATAAAAAGATGGTGAAAAAATCTTTTGAAAAAAGTAACAAACATACATATATACACTTTGCATCCCTAATACGTTCGAATTTCGAAAAAGTAACAAATATGCATTTGTATTTTTTAGATAAGTAACAAATGTAATATAACTTTTTTTTCTATGCTTATTGGTTTAAAAGGTTTTACCCGTTTACTACCTAAAACGGCCGAATTTCGTAAAAGTACCAGACACCTATTTGCTTTTTTTTTATTTAATGCACAAAAATAAATATTAAATTAAAAAAAGTACCAGTTTATTTTAAAAAAGTACTAGTTAGAGAACGAAAAAGTACCGAAAAATTCCTCTTACAGATTCTCATGCACTTAGGAACTTACATGTTTAATTTTATGTTTCTAGATCCAATAAATACGGAAATTGAAAAGGTACCAGCTAAAGAACAAAATAGTACCAAAAACCCTCTAACAGATTATCATTCACTCAGGACTTTGCATGTTTAATTTTATGTTTCTAGGTCCAATACTAACGGTAATTAAAAAAGTGCCAGCTAAAGAACAAAAAAGTACCAAAAACTTCCCTCTTATAGATTCCTATCCAATCATTACATTGCATATTGAATTTTATGTTTCTAGTTGCAATAATAACGGAAATTCAAAAAGTACCAGTTAATAAACAAGCAAGTACCAAAAACTTCCCTCTTATAGAGTCTTATCCACTCAGGACATTGCATCGTGAATATTATGTTTCTAGGTACAATACTAACGGAAACTCAAAAATATTAGCTAAAGAACAAAAAAGTACCAAAAGTTCCCTCATAGATTCTTATCCACTCAGGGCATTGCATGAACTAAGCACTACGACAAATCTTATAAAATTCATATGGTCTGCATTTGTAGTTTAAACTCCCAATTTTATGCGTTTAAAGATGGTTTATATGTTTAGTGATTTATAGATTTGTTGGTTTTAACACATTTTAAACCAAAAAGAGAGTTTAACTTGCTCTGATTTTTTAGCCCTAAGAAAAAGTTCACTCTTATAGATTCTCATCCACCCAGGACTTTGCATATTGAATTTTTTGTTTCTAGGTCCAATACTAACGGAAATTTAAATAGTACCAGTTAATGAGCAAAAAGTACCACAAACTTCCCTCTTATAGATTATTTTCCACTCAGGGCATTGCATCTTGAATTTTATGTTTCTAAGTTAAATAATAACGGATATTCAAATACCAGTTTAAAAACCAAAAAGTACCAATAAGCTCTTTTAGGGATTCTCATTCATTCAGGACCTTGCACGTTAAATTTTATGTTCGTTAGACCAATATTAGCGAAAATTTAAAAAAAAATACCAGTTAAAATTGAAAAATTACCAAAAAGATCCCTCTAACAGATTGTCATTCACTCAAGACCTTGCATGTTTAATTTCATGTTTCTAGGTCCAATACTTACGGAAATTCAAAAAATAACAGTTAATGAACAAAAAAGTACCAAAAAGATCCCTCTAACAGATTATCATTCACTCAGGGCATTGCATCTTGAATTTTATGTTTCTAAGTCCAATAATAACGGATATTCAAAAAGAACCAATTTAAGAACTAAAAAGAACCAATAAACGCTTTTAGAGATTCTCATTCACTAAGGACCTTGCAGGTTTAATTTTATTTCAATAAGACCAATACATGCAAAAATTAAAAAAAAGTACCAGTTAAAAAATGAAAAAGTACCAAAAAGATCCCTCTAACAGATTCTCATTCACTCAGGGCCTTGCATGTTTAATTCTATCTTTCTAGGTCCGATACTAACCGAACTTCAAAAAGTACAAGTTAATGAGAAAAAAATCCCTCTTACAGATTCTCATTCACTCAGGACCTTACATGTTCAATTTTAAGTTGCTAGGTCCAATAATAACGGAAACTAAAAAGTACCAGTTAAAGAACAAAAAAGTACCAAAAAGTTCCCTCATAGATTCTTATCCACTCATTTGAATTTTATGTTTCTAGGTCCAATATTAACGATAATTAAAAAATACCAGTTGTAGAGCCAAAAAGCTAAACAAAAATATCAAATTTCCCGTATTTCCTTTTTTGGCACTATGTTTTTCCCCCATTAAAGTATCAAAAATTTCAGTATTGTAGTGGGAGCCCATAATTTGGCACGAATATGTCAAAAAATTGAGGAAAATGTTTTGTAAAAAAAGTACGATTTTCATCCCTTAAATGTTCGAATTTCGAAAAAGTACCAAATTCGTATTCGTATTTGTTTGATAAGTTCCGAATGTGGTATAAAAAAGTACCAGACACCTGTCCGCTTATTTTTCAAAAGAACAACAATAAGTATTACATTTTTTTTGTATCTCTTTTAGTTTTGGAGATAAAAGGTTACGGTATTTTCCCGTTTTTAACCTTTTTTACCCACTTAACATTTGAATTTCCAAAAATCCAGTCTTAGTGGATCGATTTGGAGAGTGACCAATCTCTGGTCCAAATTTCAAGTTATTAGCTTCAGGCGTTTAGGCTGTGCGATGATTAATCAGTGAGTGAGTCAGTGAGTCAGTAACGTTACAATTTTATATATATAGATTACAGTATAACCCCGTTAATTACCCCACGCTTAATTGCCTTACACTCTTATTTACGTAAAGTTTTTAATCTCCGTTTTTTTCATTCATTTTTCAAACAAAAATCCACGTTTAATTGCCATACGCTTAATTACGAAATTCGGGTAATTACCTTAAAAATTAAACTCCCAAAACAAAATTACATCTAAATTTCAGTCGTTTAATTGCCTCAGTACTATTTCACAATTGACAACACAGCATGTAATGCAACCAAGTTTACATGGTAATAATTTAAAAATATGTCCTAAAAATTTTAAAACAAATATGCCCAAAAAACAAAATATGGTTTATTCGACAGCAAAATACTCCACAATTTAATATTTGCATTTAAATTATATATGAGATACAGTGGCACTCGCGATAATAAAAACACCCGTATAAATGAACACCCTAAAATATGAACACTTATTTTCCTCCATTGACTACTCTTAAATATGAACTTGTGCAAAAGATTTAAAATATGAACAACTTATTAAAGTATTTTTTATGGATTTTATCTACCTACACAGTGACTCAACTGCATAATAACTTGGGGATTTCCCTAGCTATCTGCTTTAAAATTGTCTTTAATCAAAAGGTTTTTCATGCACGTTTAAGTTAGTGCTACATTAGCATGGAATTATATAAACATCTTTAGTTATAGTTTGTACGTTTAAAGTTCTTAAATATGATATAAAAAAACATACGTTTTGATCTTTCAAAACAAAAATCAGAAAATTTAGAACATAAGATGCCATTCGCAAATATGAACAATCTTGCAAAAGTGAATTGGCTTTGTTGTAATTAGTTCATATTATCGCGAGGGCACTGTATTTTGTCTTAAAAGGATTAAATTATTTTAACATTTAAAGGATAAAATAGCTTGCATATTCTAGGGCTTGATATTTGAATGCTGTATGTTTAAATCTGAACCGATTCAACCATATTTTATTTCCAGCAAGATATTTTGGGCCGAATTTAATCTTAATACGAACATGACTAAATGGTTAATGAACATAAAAAAAGAAGTTTGCACGGGGACTTTGTGACATTCAGCCCAATTACGAATACAAATTCCCAGAAGTTTTTCCCTTTTACCATTTTTACAATTGAATTGACATAGGAAAAATGGGAGAAGGGAGAAATCTCCCGGGAAATTTTTATTCATAATTGGGCAGATTATTGACCGATTCTCACAATTTACATAGGTTTCGCTCTTATGACAATTAAAACGTATTTACCAAATTTTATTAAATTATCTAAAAATTGCAACTTGTATTTTGCGCACAAGCCATACATGGACAGACAACCAGCCAGATGGACGGACGGACATGATAAAATGACTTAAAAAAGTGTTTCTGAGTCGATCGGTTGATGTTAACGAATAATACATTGGCTATGTTATGAATTTCAAACTTAACGTCTACTTTGTTATTATAGACATATATGGTTAAACAGTCGCATCACTTAAACTATTGCTTTTTTAACGGGCTTTTTACCATCAAATTTTCTACTAGAGCATTCTGCACATTTTGGTTGACGTATGTATTATGATGAATAACAATTTTTATAACAATGTAAACTAATAAAATTACTTATGAATACAAGGCAACTAATAAATACAAGATAACTAATAAATACAACTAATTCTTAACTAATAATTACAACTAATTCTTAACTAAAGTTACTTTTATAACAGTATATACAATTTTTTTAATATAAATGAGTTTGAAGTACAAAAATGAATAATTACTCATTTGTAATAATAAATGTATTTAAAACAGAACAATCATTTTAGCTCATTTTGACTGCTGGTCGGCACGTTTTGCTGTTGAAAAGTTGGCATCTCTGACTGAAGAACTAAATTTTTCTAGTTGGCAACGCCTACTAGACATTTTTTTCCACGCTGGCTAAAACTTCTAAGTCCCAATTTACACTAGGGACATTTCTTGCCGGGCAGACGAAGTTTGATGGCGAGGGTTCGAAAAGGTAGAGTGTGTAGTCCATGACTATCTGTACTGGACATTTTTTCATTTCTCTTTCTTACTTTTCGTTGTTTACATACAAGTATTATTTTCTGTCTGACTTCTAATGTTTCATATGTAAACGCTTCAGGTAAGATTAAAAGAGAATTCAAGAAAAGTCCGGCAAGAAATATCCCTAGTGTAAATTGGGACTAAGCAGTACCCTACACGAAATGTATGAGCGTGTAGTCACATTTCTCATTTTGGTGTTAAGAAAATTATAGAAAAAAATGACCGAAATCAAGTTTATGGTCACATTCGGTCATTTCTTTCTATCATTTCGTATACATGTATATGTAGAATTGCAAATTAGTTTCAAGTACTTAATGTGATTTAATAGTTATATTTTAAAAATAATTTCATTACTTTCATCAAGAATTATGTACATGTATTTTGCAAATATATGTGTACATATATTAAAAAAATTTAACTCAATCATTAAAGTCAATTTTATATAATATTCGTCCCCTTTCAATCCTAAAAGAATACCAAATTATAGTGAAAAATTGTATTCCTAAATATGAGTTGAATGGGTGCATTGCATGTAATTTTTAATGCGTTCAGTTACTGAAGGAACTCGTTAAGTCGCTCTTTTATTTTTTTTTTTTCTAACATACAGAAATTTGTCATATTTCACTGTTTGTGTGAATAACAGAGTTGAAATAACGAACAATATAAGTGCCGGTTCACACACGTCAAGTTTGACTCGTCAAGTCTTGAGCTTTTAGGAGAGAAGGGAAAAGAGAAGGCCATTTCTTTTCCCGTCTCTCCTAAAAACTCAAGACTTGACGAGTCAAACTTGACGTGTGTGAACCGGCACTTACTATTTTTTTTATTATAGCAATGCGAACTTGATAAATATCCCTTTTTTAAAGAGCATATTTTGTTGCTATTTACATGATTCGTGTAATAAAAAATGAAAAATATCCTAGAACATACGGCATTGTTGTCAATCACAGTTTTAAGAATCAAGTTTACTAATCACGATATTCCTTTAAAAAACGGGATCGCCCATCTCTATGGAGCAGTATTAATCACCCTTTTGACGGTTCTATTTCCTTGTTCAACACCATACATTTTTCATACATACATTTTTCATAATAACTACATATATTCAATGTTCAAATAACATTGAAATGGTGTAATCAAATTTCAAAACTTTCAAATTGTGAAGTCCTTATTTTTCCAAACACATATTTTGTAGTTGCATAAGTATTTTGGTTGATTACAAAATGCGGCGTACTGTACTGCCTAATGCAGTTAAAACTGCACCGATGGGTAAATTAAAGTGTAATATCCAAAAAAGGAATATTTAAAATCATCTTTAAATCTTAATGCAGATGGAACAATATTTAAGAACATGGAGAATTTCATCATATTTTTGTCGTATCTCTTGGTTATTTTAACATTTCCCATTGCCATAATATTTTGCCTTAAAACCGCAACAGTATTTGAACGCATTATTGTATTTCGTTTGGGTAAAATAAGGTAAATGAAGTGAAAATGCATATACATGTCAATATCTTATGCATATGTATTTACAAATTTATGTAAGTATAATTTATTTGCATTGCAGACCTGGTGGCGTTATGGGTCCAGGTTTAGTATTTATGTTGCCCTGTATAGATGAATATGTTAAGGTCGATCTGCGCACTCGGTCTTTTGATGTAAATCCCCAGGAAATTATTACCAGGGATTCTGTTTCGATTAAAGTGGATGCAGTCGTTTATTACAGCATTCGTAATCCTTTAGATTCTGTTATAAAAATTTCTAATGTCCGGGTATCCACGAAGTTATTGGCCCAAGCAACTCTTCGCACTGTTGTGGGCACGAAAAATTTAATGGAACTTTTAACCTCAAAAGAGGCTCTATCAAAAACGGTTGAAAAGAATTTAGACAAAACCACACAAAATTGGGGCGTTAAGGTTGAACGTATAGAAATGTAAGTTCTTTTTAAATTGCAATCATATTTTTCGCTTATGATCAATTTTTGAAAGTAGCAAACAAATACATTTGCCTAGCAATATGCAAAGAGCTATGGCTGCCGAACAAGAGGCCGAACGTGAAGCTCAAGCTAAATTTGCAGCTGCACAGGGAGAACTTAATGCCTCGATTAATTTAAAAGCGGCTTCAGATATTATGAAATCAAATCCAATTTCTCTTCAAGTAAATATACATACTTAATTTTCTCTTATTTTAATTTTTTTGTTTTACATATTTCACTATTTTTAGCTTCGTTATTTGCAAACATTAAACTCAATTTCGATTGAAAATAATCATACTGTTATATTTCCATTTCCGATGAATGTAATGAGAAAAATAATATCACATTTACACAACAAATCATTTACTGGAGCTGGTAAGAAATACTTTTAATCATATGAATTGAGTTCTGAAATTAAAATACGAAAATAGTGAAACTTTGTATCTTGTTCTTTACCATTAACAAGCTTTATTCAATTTGTCTGGGATCGCTTTATGAAAGATTTCTTTTAGAAAGTCTGAGAGGGGAGAACTACATGCCATTATTCTCATCAATAACATTATTTTGAGGGATTATGAAACATCTTCTGATCAGTTTTTAAGCACTTGTTTCTCCTAGTCTATAGCTGGAATTGAGCCGAAGACAATTAAACCAAATTTCAATTGGTTTCCGAAATATAGACGTGAGAAAAATTGCATGTGCATCGAAAACGAAAAAAAAAATAAAGTTTGATCCAAAAAGTTCATGAGGCTATAAAGTCCAAACGGTAGAAATTTAAATGAAAACAAAAGACTGCTGTTCGGTTCATACTACATAGTCTAAATTTACACGTTTCATTTTTTGATGCTCAACTTGGTTTCAATTCTCTTTTAAAGATGCCAATATAATCACACGCAGCAATCGGTTTCAACTTTTTTCGGTTCAAAACAACAACAATTTTATTAACAGCGAATCAAAGAGAAAAGAAAAGAAAAAAAATTACATGCAGCCATCGTTGTGCATATACCAACGAATAAAAACATAAAGCGTACTGACCGAGTACAGGCATCTCCGTACTAACCCCCTTTCATCTTTCTTCTCTCACCTAAAAACATAAGAGTTGAGCATCAAAAGATGAAACGTGTGAAAGCAGACATACATATGTATATCCAACTTGATCGAAGAAATATTTTGTGAACTCTCTCTTTCACAATTTTTGTCTACTATAAACCCTTTCGGTGACCTCGGTGTTGTACGAAAGCAGAACTACTCGTATTATTAACAATTCTGCATATTATTATTAAAGCTATTTTCTTATTTTATTTCCTTTTAAAGTTTTTAGCATCTGAACAAATTAAAAATATTTACATAAAATTTTCCAGATAATTGCTGTAACGAACCACAGTGTTGCCCGCCTGTAACTAAAGTCAACAAAAAACTTCAGGCTACGCCTGACCGACTTAACAATTTAGTCGTGTAAAAATCTAAAGTTATAATTCATTTATGAGTTCCTTAAAAATTTATATGCCACGCAAGTAAAAATCCGCCATCATGATAATGCATCATTGTTGGGGTAGTGTTCATGGGAAGAAGCCATATACACCAGCTCCAAAAAAAGACTCGTGCAATAAAATTGTATGTAAATAAAAATATCTACAATAAAGATTTTTTGCATTACTTTTGTTTAAAAAAAGTTTTCGATAGTACACCAATACGAATTAGTTGGATCCACTCTTGTTGCTCAAGACGTATGAATTATACCTAAAGCGCCATTCCCATTCAAGATTAAGAACTCCCTTACAAGAAATAAATGAGCGAGTAGTCACATTTTTCATTTTGGTGTTAAGAAAATGATAGAAAGAAATTACCGAAATAAAGTTTTCGATCACATTCGGTCATTTCTTTCTATCATTTTCTTAAGAGTAAACTACTTGCTCATTAATTTTTTGTAGGGTTGTAGGGTAGGGACCATTTTGAAAAGTTCGTTGTAAGCTGGTTACATACAGGGTTGTCATATGTGGCGTTTTCTCCCCAAACGTGACGATTAAAAAACTTTTTATTTTTTTTATTTGAGAAATTACTTTCAATTGAAAAGATTACTTTAATGATGGTATTCGATCTTATTTGAATCAAATTGGCTAAAAGTGTATGGCTATAAGAATACGGCAGGGCAGGTACGTACCATTTAAAATATCATCTCAGTTTGGCTGTTTTTAAATGCTGGTAGTTCCAACTGGTATTTGGTGAGTTGAAAGAGTATTTTTAATAATGAACTCCTTATGCGGCTCCAACACGTTGCAACTGGTAGTACAATTGAGTTGAATAAACTAGTTAGAGGAAGATGAAAAGCATTTGTGAAGGCGTTATGTTCCTTACGTTCAATAATAAAGCTTTTTTGTAATAGTCCTGTACCTTCAATTTTTCAGAAATGACTTTATACACTACCAGACTATTGTATTGTATTTTCTTGTTACATTTTACCTTAGCTTTCCTTTGGAAAGCAATGAGGTATATTGTATGTACAGAAAAAATTTACAATTATTAGTCACAAGGGTTTTTCAATTGTTAGCATACCCACTTTTTTGCATTTGTTCCTATTTGTGTGTAGGGCCTATTTCACCAGTTCTATTTTAATATCAATTCATATTTATTTATGGTTTTTTATATAATCTTATTTGACATGAAAAATGAATTTTAAAATGTATATTTAAATAGAATTGTTGAAAAAGGTCCTTAGTTTTTCTAAAACCTTGAAAATAAAACGATTAACCTTTCAGATGTTATGCAACATACCTAACAAAAATTCAAAAAAAAAATGGGGTAGTGCCCTCATTTTGCAGTTTCCACTCACAGTTAGTGATATTGCAAAATATTTCAATCATTTTGTTGATGTTGAGTGATGATTTGAAAATGTGCAGCTTCACTAAACATGAGCGACATGGCGTATTCTTTTCTGAGTAAAATTCTGCATTTATTCTAGGAATGGGCAAAAAATATCGATACAGTGAACTCTCGGTAATGTGAACTTCCAGTATAGTGAATTATCCAGTAATGTGAACACTTATTTTTGTATATTAGCGCTCTAAGTAGTGAACAAAGTTTAATGGCTTTAAATGGTGAACAACATTTTTGGCGATTGTTGTCTATTTTCTAATTTTTGGATTCTCCCGATTGCATACAAAATGAAAACAAAACATGCAAACATACTTTAAGATATGTTAATGAAGGCCATTTGCCTTTCGTTTTGCATAGAAATCGCTTGAACTTTATATTTTTCGTACACACCTGTGTATTAACAGAAAATCTT
Source organism: Pollenia labialis (assembly GCA_949318255.1). Classification (NCBI taxonomy): domain Eukaryota; kingdom Metazoa; phylum Arthropoda; class Insecta; order Diptera; family Polleniidae; genus Pollenia; species Pollenia labialis. Next base: position 22,104,925 of record OX439142.1, on the reverse strand, counting down.
TATACAAGTGGTTTGTTAAGATGAGAAATATAAACCTTCCGAGAAGTGGATTGATGCTGAAAGAAAAAGCGAAGCAGCTTCATTCCAGTTTAAATGAAAAACAGACACGACTTCAATGCCAGCGATGGGTAGCTTCAAAAATTAAAACAGAGATAAGGATTCCGACTTTTAGAGAAAAGCTTTCAGTGCAACCTCATCTAGTAAATTGAAGCTAAGAGCAAAGATAGATAAACTAGGTTTATCAAATAATCAGCTTTACAATGCAGACGAGTCAGGCTTATTTTGGAAAATTCTTAATCAAAAGACGTGTGAAACATTATTACCTGGTGCGAAGATGGAGAAATATTAATTTTATTTTTTTAAAGTAAATATTTAATATAAAATGACATTTTTAAATAACAAATCGTTAAGTTTACAATAAATTATATGTTATGTTACAAATACCAAGAGTTTCGATACTCTCTAGACTTTTTAAGGAAAAAAACACAGTATGGCGCTTCAACTTTTTACCATCTTAAATGTGAACAAATTCGATAATGTGAACTACCTTGGTTTTTATTAGTTCACATTATCGCGAGTTCACTGTATATCAAAATATCGATATTTAAAAAAAATATAATCGATATATATCGCCGATATTTTAAATACCGATATATCGATGTATCGATATTGAAATACGACTATCGAATTCGATATTTTTTAAAGTCAGTCTTCATTAAGAACTCAACATTTTAGCCGTTTTTCAAACAATATGTTTTTTAAGAATTGGAATCATTGCATGCATCATATGTTTCTTTAAACTAATATGAAGATCTAAAATGATTGGCATTTATAAGGAGCAGAGCCGGATACAACAAGCAGATTGACTGGAGAGCACATAAAACAGAGAGTGCTCCTGATGTCCATATCTGATGATTACTGGTTTGACTAAAACCAGTTGGTACTTTTGGGGTGCAATTTAAATTTTAAGGAAAGTTGCTACTTCCATGACTTATTTACTTGTCAAAACTACTGTAATTGAATTTTTTGTTTTGATTAAATTTGTTTGTTTTAATAATTTTTTTAAAATAAAATGAAACAATAAAAAGTAACAATGTAATTACATATAATATGTTTGTTCATAAATATGTTTGTACAAAGGTATACTGAATTTTTTAATTTGGTAATAGTTGCAGCAAAATACGTTCGATATATCGATATTTTTGAAATAATAAATATCGATACTCTAAAAAAATATCGATTCGATATCGATATATTTTTTCAACTTGCCCTTCCCTAATTTATTCTGCCTTTTACATTTTTTTATGTTCTTTTCTGAAAAACATGTGTTATTTTAAAAGTGTAAAGCGTTATTTTCTCATTTTAATTAAAGGGGCATGAGCGCAGCACTAGATCAAGGCGAATTCAGTACAAGGTGGTGGCAAGTTTCGAGCCGTAAACACTTACAATGCAATACAAAAAACATATGTTGTCTCTGTTGGCTTTGAATTGTTGTAGTCCTGCCACCACCTGTAATTGAATTTACCTTGCGCTAATTGTATTTTGTTTTGTCGGGTCCATGATTGAATATGAGTCCCAATTAGAGTACGCTCTCAAAAATTTGCTTTTAAATACTGTGGTGTAATGGACGATATGGTCGGGCTTGATCAACTATGCTTTCTTTTTTAATAGAATTGACGAATTGTCTTTTTTCAAATGTTTTAACTCGACGCAATTTAATTCTAGAAAAAAGTGTGTTCTTTATAACCTGATAATTTCGAGATTGACTTCAGCACAAGATGTTAAAAACAGAAGAACCTTTTTCTGAAAAAAATTGATATTATAGGTTTCCACTAAATTTATGTAAGCTGGCTAAAGCCATATCTTCTCGGCAGAATACAATGCGTAAAATTTGGGTTTTCAACTTCTAAACCGATATTGGTAAAATCCGGAGTTCCGCAAGGTAGTCACCTTGGCCCTATTTTGTTTCTGCTCTTTATCAACGACATGCCTGAAATTATTAAACATTCACATATACTAATGTTCGCAGACGATGTAAAAATATTTTTAAACTTCACGAACACTTTAGACCACATCTATCTACAAGAAGACTTGGATACATTTTATAATTGGTGTAAACATAACCTAATGGAATTAAACCTAATGAAATGTAAGCATATGCGCTTTTCTAGAAAACGTAGTATTATAAATAATTATAAACTCGGTGACTACAAAATCGAGATAGTGGACACAATTACGGATCTTGGCATTTTACTTGATGCAAAATTGGATTTTATTCAACACATAACAATGACTGTGAACAGGGCTCGTTGTACTCTGGCTTTTGTTAAACGTTGGGCGAAAGAATTCAATGATCCTTTCGTCACTAAACAACTTTACACGTTAGACCAATCATGGAATACGGTTCGATTGTATGGAATCCGCATTATATGGTTCATAATGATCATATTGAATCCATTCAAAAACAATTCTTGCTTTTTTGCCTAAGAAATACCTATCGAGGGTATGATAATCTCCCATCATATTCTACAAGATTATCCTTAATACGTTTGCCAACACTGAAAAGTCGCAGGGTTATGCTAAATGTCTCATTTGTAATTGACTTAATAAATGGAAAAGTATGCTCCAATTTTTTATTAAGTAGATTATCATTTAACATTCCACGTCGTACGGTGCGGTACTATAATCCCTTATTTATAAAAACTTTTCGAACTAACTATGCTATAGCAGACCCATTTACAAAACTGTGTTGTTGCTTTAATGAAATTTTTGATTTTGATTATTTTTCTCTAGATGTAAATATTGTGAAACGTACTATTATACTTGAGTTAAATTCTCATTTGTATTAGGCTGTAAGGATTTATCCATAGACCTAATTATATTAAATAAATAAATATAACCTGATAATTTCGAGATTGACTTCAGCCGATATGTTAAAAACAGAAAATTGCTTAGCAACTCTATTTATGCAATGTTATCGAGTTTTAATTAATAAAAGAATTCTTTGTTTTAATAAATTTGATAATTGTCTTATGCCATGTTTCCACGACGATTTGAATCACCTGCTTCGCTCTCTGAATCATGTTAATGAATCACGGTGTTTATACGACTTATCTACTTGCTTCGTTTTGACAGTTGTCTTTAAAAAACAAATCAGCGTTGTCAACTTTGCATTTTCAAAACGCACCAAAATGGTGAAAAAACGCAGCAATTTCAGACTTTTTTTTATTTAAAATATTTATTTAATTAATTAATTCTGCATAACATTTTTATATGAATAATACAGTAGAATCGCAAATTGTCGTTCAAGAGGAGTTGTGCACTTTAAACCAGCAAATTAAATCTAAGTTAATTTATTAAAAAAAAGTAATTTAAATAAATTAAGTGTGTTATTTTGGAAAAATCTTTGCTTATTTTTGCATTTTTTACAATTAAATACCCCTTAGAAAATTTAATAGTTCAAAAAAGTTAACAACTCATATAATATTTCGGTCTATTTTTTTCGCGATTCTACTGTAACACAATAAAACAGTCTTTAAAGTTCAGAGTTTTAGAAAGAATAAATAAAACTTAACAAACATAAAAAAGCTACACAAATTAGTTTGTTTTCATACAAGGCGAATTCAACAAGGTAAACTCTTTAGAGCAACTGCTCGTCAGCTGTTACATCCCATTCGTCAAAATTTTCTTTTTTAATTGTTTTGTTTTAATTACATACATTAAATTGTCGAAGTTAAAATTTTTTGAGAAAAAACTTATTTGTTGTGAAACTTTTATTAAAATTGATTACAAAGTACGTATACTTACTTGTTTTTCAATAGCTTATATATTAGTTATTCCCTTTAAATTGTTCCAACAACTTCAAAATCTTGAGAAACACAAATTAAAATATGAAAACAATCAATAACATTTATTTCATTTATTAATTACGTCTTCATCACATTTTGTAAACAACTATTTTGACAAATTGGAATTGTTAAACTAACAAAATTCCTGTTATTTTTGTTAGAGTTGTAATTGTTGAAGCGACGAGTTTAGCTTGTTGAATTCGACTCGGTATTCATATGTACTAATTAATTTTTTTTATTTTCATAAAATATATACCAGCGATCAACTGTAAATATCTAGTAGGGATTCAAAGTTAACAATAGTTCAGTATTTATCGTTTTATTAAGAAAAATTTAAAAAATTTAATTTTTTCAGAAGTTTAGTATTTTCATATTTAAAATTATAACAATTAAACAGCCTTTTACATTTACATAGTTAAACAAGAAAACCCCAAAACTTTATAAAAAATAAAGAAATTTGTATATAAATACATAATATATATGTTTGCATTCATTTGTACAAGATGATACATTTTCGAAAATTAATTTAATAAATCTTGTTTAAAACTTTTTAAAAAGAGATCAAAAATTTATAATAATTATTCCAAATTAATAAAGTTAATATTTTCATCATTATTGTTATCGCAGAATAAATTTAAAAAAGCACCAAAACTGGTGCGAAACGAACCGAGTTGACAACTCTGAAATAATCGATTTTGACAGCTAGATCAGATAAACTTGCGATAAAAATTGGAGAAGAGAGAAATTTTTCGTGCTTCACAAGTAGATTCATATTGAATCTACTTGCTTCGCTCTCAAAATTTTGTATGGCGAAGCAGTTGCTTCGTTCATGATTGGAATGTGAAGCATGAATAGAGAGCGAAGCACGTACCGTGGAAACATGGCATTACATTGAGTCTCCGCCTGACAATTTTTTGTCATACCAAACGTCAAACTCTATATAAAAAAACTTATACATTTTTGTCAGTTTATTAAGACAAAACATTGTCAAGCGGAGAAGCGGGGAAAAAAATACATACTTTATAAATTTAATAAAGCAGTGAAAATTTTAATATAAATTTCAACACCACGCAGATAAATATCCGCTCTCAAATGTTCATCATGATCATGCATTAATTTTGGAGTATTATTCATTGGAGAAAATCCAATAGAAGGAACACCGAGTTCACGCAAAAATTGAATATCGCTGCCGCCAGTATGAACATGAGCTTCCAAAACTAGATTCCTGTAATAGCATTTACAAATGCATAACAATTCATAATAATATATTTAAATATACACTTACATTTCTGTAAAGACTTTCTGGATAGCACTCCAGTATGCATTGGTTTCATCAACTTTTGTGGGCGGGGCCGTATCACATCTAAACACCCATTCCCAATCTATATTGCCTCCAGCTTCATTGCACCATTTTTGTAAAAGTTTTTCAAATTCTTTAAGTTCTACATCGACAGCAATTCGCATATCGAAACAAGCCTCCAATTGGGAAGGAACAACATTGGGTTGTACGCCTCCTTTTATAATGGTCAGATTAATGCTAGTTACATCACCTATTTGCAACCCGGAATTTGCTTTTAAACGTTTCGATTCTTTAGAGCGAAATGCTAGAACTTTATTTAGGAAGGAAGCGAGATTTTCACCAGCCGTATTTTCCATTAGGAATGAACCATGACCAGCAGGTCCGTTGAATTTAAAATTAATTTCTGTGTATATGAAAAATTAAAAATGTTAAAAATAAATTTTTTGTTAATAAAATAAAAATAACTCTTGAAATTTTTAATCGGCCAGTTAAATTTAATAAAATTTTACAAGTGTAAAGCAGAGGTTAAGTTGAAATTTAGTGAAATATTTGGAATACTGGAGTTAAAGAAAAACAAATTAGAATGTTATATTCGACTAAGCCGAATCTTTAATATCCTCCACCGACAGCAAGAATATATCAGGAGGAGAAAAATTGGTAAAGCTTTGCCGAATGTCCTGTTGAGTGTCCTGAACTCCCATCGCATCCCCATTTATAAAAGGCGCAGTTAAGACTTCAAAGTTGCATTTAAGAACAAAACGCATTTTTAAAATTTTTTTGGTTGCATTTAAGAACATGTTGCCATGTATTACTGCAATGCAACTGGCGTTTAGGAAAACAGCCTAATATTCAGGGGTGTTCTGGAAATCGAAAACGCAAGAATTTGAAAGTTATTTTTAAAACACTTCTAATCTAATTGTTATAATTTTTGTTTTAAAATGCTGTTTAATAGAGAAATATTTGTATAAAATTTGTAATAAAATTCATTTATTGAAGAAATCTTAATAAAAAACTACGTTTAAAATTCTTGCGTTTTCGATTTCCAGAACACCCCTATTGCATCAAATAAAACTAGGACCGACCGAATGTTACTACAATAACGTGAAAATTTGGAACATACTTAAGGACGTGGTGGTAAATGTTACCCCTCTAAATTTAGTCAAAAATATTTTTTATAATTATTTGTTTTTGAAAAATAAAGTACCACATTTTTAATCACAAAAAATAAAGAAACCATATATCAAAAACTTATCAAAAAAATATGAATTTAAAAAAAACAAAAACTTAAAGTGTATTTTTTCACAGCCAAATGTATACACTTAAAGATATAAAAAGAGATAATGAAAAAAATAATAAGGTGTAGAAACTACAGGTCAACCTTATGGTGGTTTTTTACTAATTAAAATCTGCATCCCATACCATTGGCTTATTACATTGCAGACAAATCGGCGAGAGCTAAAGCTTTCAACTTTAGTCAAAATATCTTTGTTATCAATACACAACATCTGATAAAATATGGGCGCGAGAAGTGGGCGTGGCACCTCTCATACAAAGACCTTATAGATTTCTATATATCTGAAGAAGAGTCAAAGTTTTGCAATTTGGTACAAGCATCTTGGTTAGCAATACACAGCATTCGACAAAATGTGGGTGGGATTAGAGAATTGGGGGTGCACAAAATAAATTTGCTTGTATCTAATGAAATGCAAGAGAAATACTGTCCATATTTGGAACAAACAGCTGGGTTATAAATAAACAATGCCTCTACAAAAAAGGGCGGGATTATAGAAGTGGGTGTGGCATCTCCAATACAAAGAGATTACAGATTTCTGTATGACTAAAGAATGTTAACAGCAAGATTTTTCAAACTTGGTACAAACAGCTTGCTAAATATTGCACAAGACCTGTATTTAATAAAATCTACTTATATTATTTTATTAAGGGAAACAAAGCGCACTGAGTTAAGCTTGATTCATATAAAATTTTTTTTGTACCTACAAGAAAACGGACGAGTGGTAAAAATAATTCCATGAAAATATTACGTTAATTTTAATGTGGGGTAAATTTTTTTCTACTAAAATGGAAAATATTTTCAAAGAAAAAATTACGTAAATGATGACGAGTGGTAATTTTACACCAGCATGTCCGTAGCTAAGCTCCTGCTAAGTCGAACTCAGCCAAAACACAAGTGAATACCAACGATCACGATGTGAAAAGATACTAAGAAAATTAAATTTATATAGCGCAATGGAAGAGAGTAATTTAAAAAAAATGTAAGGAGGGGATAAAATTTACCACCACGTCAACAGTTAAAGGTTAATATGAATTGTTTATGAAATTTGCCGCTTACGATAAAACTGTTCTTGCTTTAAAATCGTAACGGTACCTTAAGTGACCATGGCATTTTAGGAGATGATACAAGTGTTGCCAATGAAATCATTTGTTAAAAAAAAAGACGATTGAAAATGATGTCGCTTACGTTATTTTCGCGGTTAGGGTCCGATATAAAACCAATTTGTGCAAAATCTTATATTAATCTGTGCATTTCGCCACCATTTATGTCAGTTTTTGTAAAAAAAATATTAATTTCTTTAGGATGGTTGTTGCAAACTTGGATTCATATCCCAAACTGCTAAATGGACTTAGAATAACTCAAGGAGCTAGAATATATGTATGCATATTAAAAAATATTAAAACAAAAAAATGACAAACTTATTATGCTTTCATTCACCAATAGTGGTGCAGAGTATAACAAGTATCCCATTCAGTGATGCTGTTTGGTTATAAGCGTGAACGCTTAAAAACTTTGCTACTTATGCATCCTCATGAGGGTAAGGATGGGTCAAATTACTTAAAGGCAAACCAATTTCATAAAGATGAAGATATCTTAATTATATTCGGCACAAAGAACTTTCACATGAATAAATAAACTTACGCCATATACTTCTTTCAGCATAATATGCCACAAATTTATCATTATCTGTAGCGCTGCCTTCATCCAAAGCAAATCCAACATTTAAATCACGAAACTCTTTACTTCTACTAAATTTTAACATGCCATTCTCTCCACTTGTCTCCTCATCTGGCACAAACAGAACATGAAGAGTTCGCTTCAGCTGAATTTTAGATTTTTTCAGCGAACGTATAGCAGCAAGATATTGCATACCAATGCATTTACAATCCTGGGCCCCTCTAGCAAATACTCTACCCTCGCTATCGATATCAGCAGAAAACGGTGGATGTGTCCATTTGTCTTCAAAAACGGGCACTACATCCATATGAGAATTAACTAATATTGAAGGTAGTTCTGGATTAGTGCCGACCCAGGACGCTATAAATATAGGCGTTTTTAAGGTCTCATCATAATGAAGAACTTTATAGGGTAGATTTAGGGATTCCGCTTGTGTAATTAAAAACTTAATACAGGGTTCTTGAATAAAAAAAAAATTAAAATAAAAACGATTTAAATAATTTGGTTTCTTACCATATTCAATATTTGGATGAACACTACGAATTCTCAAATATTCCTGAAATATTTTAATCTCTTCATTATTTTTCCAGTTTTCCATTTTGTTTAAACAGTTTAACCTCAAATTTAACGGTTTATCATGAACTATTTTAATAATAGAAAGCAAAAATTTTATGCAATACAAATTATAAAAAATGCTGATATACAAAGTTACGAGTTGCCTAGTTTTATAACTGAACTCTCATGCAGTCCTATTTAACTCTACCAAACATTTTAAAAATGTTTACAATAATACTATTTTTAATCTGTCTAAAATTTTCTTATCACAAACATTTTCTATTTAAACTGTGGTTGGGGTTTTTTTACTTTCGGGTTGTTTAAATTCTTAAAAAAAAACAAAATTGAAGCTTAAACGCGCTTAACCATAAATGAAATTAATTAGAAGTGCAGCTACTAATTATATAATACTACTACTAATTATATAATACTACTAATTATATAAACCTGAGGATGACCAACAAAGTTGGTCGAAATATTGGAACAAATAAATAATAAAAATTAAAACAAAAACAAGAGTTTTTATTTTTATTATATTTTATAAACAGACCTCAAGCCGAACAATATAAACATAACACAATACTAAAAATAGTAATGTAAACAATTAATTTGGAAGTCTGTTTGTGGTGAGGAAGGAAAAGTGCAATATAATATACATACTAACGGGTCCGCCAAATAACTTTTTTTTTTTTTGAACATGCTATAAAAAAAACTACTGAGTATTTTCTCAAATTTCTTTTTTTATTTGAAAGTACAATCCTTCCGGATAATAATGGAAAATAATTTCATTCAAATGGCTGCCTCGGCTGGCCATGCAGTAGCCTACACGATCGGTCCAATTTTTAAGCACATTATCGATTGTGTGCAGCTGTATTTCATCAATGGCTTCACGAATATTGTTCTTTAAAGCGTCTCTGGCTTGTCGGCGTAACACTTATCTTTGACGGCACCCCACAAATAATAGTCCAACGGTGTCAAATCGCAGCTCCGAGGTGGCCAAACGACATCAGCTCTGCGGCTAATAATGCGATCTTCAAAAACAGGGCGCAAAACATCGAGTGTAGATTAGGCTGTGTGGCACGTAGCGCCGTCCTGTTGAAACCAAATGTTGCCAATATCCTCCTCTTCAATTTTTGTGAACAAAAACTCGGTCAACATGGCTCGATAACGATCGCCATTGACTGTAACGGCCACTCCTTGCTCATTTTCGAAGAAAAATGGCCCAATTATGCCTCTGGACCAAAATCCGCACCAAACAGTGACTCGTTTTGGGTGCAACGGCTTTTCAATGTATGCGTGCGGGTTTTCTGTGCCCCAAATGCGACAATATTGCTTGTTTACATATCCGCCAAGATCAAAATGAGCTTCATCTAAAAAGATGATTTTTTTGGCAAAATCGGCATCTTCTGTAAGTCGATCGCAGGCCCACTTAGCGAAGCGAAAACGCATATTTCCCAGCGTTGTTCAATCGTATGCACACCCATTTTCGTTCAGCGGAAGGATAAAACTAATTATCTGTCAAATCTGACATGAGCTAAGTGTTACCATTCACGAAATAAGCACTAGTTGAAAAAAAACGTTAGATGGCGGACCCGTTATATCGTATTTTACATTTGACAGTACTGGCAAGACAATAAGAAAATACATATTAGTTGCCAAAAACACTAGTAACTGTCTTTGTGACGTAGACGCCCAGACAGTTTACTTTTAAAAACTTGTTAAACTTGAATGTTGCAGGAAAATTTCAGCTAAACGTGTTTTAAATGAACTAAACAAATTTAAAAATTACTTAAAATAACTATATTGTGTGAACAAACATAACACTTATTTAAAACATAAAAAATCAAAGCAGAATAGGTGTATATTTTTTTTACTTTTTGATTTTATTTCTCTTTTGCGAACCAAACTTCAAATTACTGTTAGCAAATGTCAAATGACTGTCCAATTCTACTGTCTACAAAATAAGCTAGGCAGTAGACAAGACAGTTGCAAAAGAGTGAATATAATAATGAAAAAGTTTGCACGTATAGCTACTGTCTTGCCAGTATGTACTGGCAAATGTCGATCCCTAACCGCGAAAATAACGCAACATTATCTCCTAAAATGTCATGGTCACAAAAGATACCGTTACGATTTTATAGCAAGAAAAATTTTATCGTAAGCGACAAATTTCATACAAAAGTTATATGAAACAAAATAAAAAGAACTCTCTTCTGTAAAATTTGATTTTTAGAGCTACCATTATTTTCGCGGTTAGGGCTCGATGTAAACGCTATGTAAATCCTTTAAAAGAAGTTTTCTTGGTATCAGGCGTGGATTCAAGGGGGGGGGGAGGGGGATTTCCTTATTTATAAAAATATGTTTGCTCTCGATAATACAAGAATTCCCAATAATAATATTTTTTTATATGCACAAAATTTTAGGAAATCCCACTAAATGGCTAAATTGGCAACACTGGTACCGTGTTTTGCGATCCGATAGAATTAAGCACGCTGTTGGTGTAGCAATATACGTTAGGGATTATATCTAAAGCAGGTTTAATTGCAGTTAAAATGAGGTGGGGGATGTTGAATAAATTATTTTTGATTAAATCTGTAACGAAACTACTTTGCTACTTGGATGAGTATATAGGGCGGAAAATACTGTAAAATTGTATACACTCATGGCTCAGTTGGTGCCTTAATCAGTGTCTTATTCAGACGTCAATTTCGCGGGTGATTTTATTTCGAATTTGCTCGTATAACCTGTAAATAACTCCAGACCTACCCACTTTTCCAAGCACATATTTTACTCTGTCTAACATACTGTTACATTGGGTCTTCATCTGACAATTTTTTTTGTCATACCAAACGTCAAAGTCTATAAAAAAAACTTAAAAATTTTTGTCATCGGTTTTTTTTTATATGAAGTTTGAAGTTTATTATGACAAAAAATTATCAGGTGAAGACCCCATGTTATAATCAACTCTCTGCTCCTGTCTTCTCGAAACATAGAAAACCCTGTTCAATAATTGACTTATCGTTATTTTAATAACTTAAATATTTTGGCTTTGGAATCTGATCTTAATGATATGTATATTATTTGATCATATTTTTACTTACCTTCGGCTAATGAGCAAGTATCTTTCCTAAGCAAATCTCTTCTACATCTACATAACATAACAAGCAGGTTCCAATTAGAAAAAACTGTAAGAACCAGACAGAGCCCCTTTATGGTTAACTGATGATATTAAGTTAATTATACAACGTTGTGATATTGTATTAGTCTGCTTTCACACGTTTCATCTTTTGAAGCTCAACTCTTGTGTTTTTAGGAGAGTGAAGAAAGAAGAAATGAAACTCAAATTAATGCTTTACAGCACTGAAAAAAATCCGATTCGTTCAGTATTGACTGAAATAATTAGTTATTAAATTGCTTTCGAACCGAGAAAGTACTCGATCACGACCGCCAGAATCAGGTCCCAGTACTGTACTGTTCAGAAATTTATTTATTTCAAATATGTTTAACTTTGCGCATGACTGGAATGTGCATTTAGATTATAAATAAAAACTATTTTGCTTTCTTCGGATATACAATTATGCATTCAAAGACTTACAGTCTTGTGAAAAAAACTTAAAGTTCACATTAGCTTGTTGCGGGCGGAAGTAGCAGGAGACGAACAGCCGTCTCCCAAATTCTTCATGTGGTAGAGTTGTGTTTAGAGTTGTGATAGTTTTTAGTTGTATTTTATGTAACATTTTTTTGAATGTTCGGATACGTGGCTGGTGAGGAGGGTTAAAACCCCCCGAGAAAAATGCACAAGAGCTAGTGGAAAGCCACGCCACCCCAAACGGTTCGTAACAGCTAACCAATACATTAAGCCCACACACTTTTGCTGGGCTTTTTTCACTAATTCGACAGATTAAAATACCGACGTGTTTAGAAAGATATTTACCATTTGGGTTATAAAACTTGGACTAAAGAAGTTCTATGGTTCCCGAAAATGGGAATTGTTCAAAAAAAAAAATGTATATTTTATTCATAACTCGTTTGTTTCTAAACTGATTTTCAGCGGTTTTTTGTTTTACTAGAGATTTTCGATCTTTTGACATATAAGACGTATCCATAAGTTACATTACAGCCCCAAAGTTTAAGTTTTTACAAATATCAAAGTAATTTTTGGGAATACAATATTCTAATTTAAAAGATTTTGTTAGTCGGGCTTAATTCCCAATTTTTATTTTTGATAAAAACACTGAAATTTATTGTTGTATACGCATTTCACTGGTCAGATCACAGGAATCGTTATCCAACGATTTTAGAAAAACAAAAGATATTAAACAAATAAAACTGTTAAGCGAATAAGAATTATAAGCAACAGTTCTACTTGTAACAATATCAAAGTTTAAACAAAAACATCAACAATATACAGAGAGTATAACATTAATTGTAGTTGTACGACGGTTAAGAAAAAATGAAAACAAAAACAACTTGCTTTATTGTTTTCGAAAAAAATAAAGCATGTTGCCAGTTTAGTTTTTTCAGCCGTGCACTTGACAGTTTATTATCAAAGTAATTTTTTGGGAATACAAAAATTTTTAATTTAAAAGATTTTGTGGTGCTTATTTTCCAATTTTTATTCTTGATAACATTTTACCAAAATTTAATTTTTTTGGAAATTTTAACAAAAATTTAGTTCTTGATGGAAATTTTGCAAAAATTTAGTTTTAGTCAATTTTTTATCCAAATTTGTAGACCAGTGTAAGTAATCAAAAACTCAATTTTGAATTTTTTGCTAGTTACGCCTTTTTGCATTTTAACGAACGATATAAACCTTGTTAGGTATATCGGTAACAGATGTAAAAAACAAGGGGTTTTATGGAAAAAATTAGTGGGAGTCGTGGATTGTTTTTGCTCATTTATAGACCGATCTGGCAGAATCCTGATGAGCATATCTTACATAAGGCATATACCAACCAAGTCCATATCATTTCTGGAATCTTCGGAAACCCCATTCCAACATATATACGGACACACGGTCAACCGGACTTAAAATTGTGTTTTCATAAGTCTGTGTTCACACTATGAAAGTTTTCTTTAAGAAAATCTGTTTTTATTCGTGAGAAGGGAAGAGAACATGCTTTTCTTCCCTCCTCTCTCATCCATAAACTCAGACTTCCTGAAAGAAAACTTGTATAGTGCAAACACAGTCTAAAGTTCCAGAATTTATACACTTTATATGGCCTAGGATAATATTCAGATACTTTTTTTTGAAGATTCGGCACTTTGGTGATTATAATAGAAGTTTTATTCAGCAGGATTAGAAAAATTTAAACAAATAACTTAACGACGTTTTCTGTTAAATAATTTGACGTGACTCCCAAAATTCTAAAGCAAGCCAATGTCGTATGTGCAAGAAATGAAATTCGCACGTTTAATTTTCAAATGTTTACAATTGGTTAACTTGTGAACATTAAAATTGTGATTATGTAGTGTATTTTACTAATAAAATAACGCATAAAAACTATTCTAGGAGTTCAGGATGATGATGTCCCAGGCGATGGCACACCTATCGACATTAACTCTATGGGAAATGGAAAAACGATTGTAGAATTCTTCTCACTTGAAATCGTAGCCAAAGTTTGTAAATAACGCAACTGACAAGAACAAACAGATTATTTTAAAACCACGCAAATTACATTTTGAAAAAAAAATACCTGCAATGTAATGGGATTAGCAGACATAACATCGGAAGCTGCTTTTAGGGCCTTAGAAGCATTTAATTCACCCTCGGCAGCAACAATTTTAGCTTTTGCTTCACGTATTGCTTCAGCCTCAGCAGCCATAGCTCGCTGCATAGAAACAGGCAGGCGTACATCTTTACTATTAGTACAAAGTTCTTAAGTATATAAATAGAATTTATATTTATACCAAAAATCTTACATTTCAACTCGTTCCACTTTAACACCCCATGGATCTGTGGCTTCATCCAAGATTTTTTCTATTTTTTTCGATAGTGTCCCCTTGGCAGTTAACAACTCCATTAAATTTGTTGTACCAATAACATTGCGTAAAGTCGTTTGTGCCAAAAGTTTTGTAGAATCTCGCACATTCGAAATTTGTATAACCGAATCTAGGGGATTGCGTATGCTATAATAGACCACAGCATCTACTTGTATGGTCACTGAGTCTCTAGTTAAAATCTCTTGAGGGTGTACGTCAAACGATTGGGTACGCAAATCCACTAAAACATATTCATCAATACAGGGCAAAATAAAGACCAAACCCGGACCTCTTACACCACCTTTTCTAAAGTTCAAAAAAGTCTCTGAATTAAATGTAATGAGACGAAATTAAATTGATATACATATGTAGAAAAATTAACCTTAAACGTCCTAAGCGAAAAATTACAACACGTTGAAAAACGGTTACAGTTTTTAAGCAAAAATATATGGTTAATGGAAAAGTCATCAGAAATAGTAAGTAAGACAAAAACACTAGCCCCTTTTCCGGAATACCAACGTTACCATCCGCTTCAAATCAACAAGGATTGCGTTTTTTATTAAATTTAACGAAGTTTTTAAAACAAATTTCAACTTACTCGAACGTACAACTCGGTCACCACGTTTTGGAACATTTGGCAGAATTTCACGATGCATGCTGGCTGTTTAAAAGGCCAAAATTTAATTTATTATTTTTGTAACTAGATTTCTAAAATACACTTCAAAATGAAAATAAGTACATTAATAAAAATATAATTTCTTCTTTTTTCTTGACTTTTTATGTTTAAAATACAGACTTAAGATAACTGACAAAACATGATAAAATTAATAAGGTAACCCCAGCACAGTGATGCCAGTAGAAATTTAATAAATCCCTACGTTTCTAAAAAGAAACCCTTTTTCGCCTACTACCAAAAAAATTTCCCATTCGTTAAAGATTTATTGTTTTCAGCAACAGGCAAACAACACTCAAAATTCCATTTTAAAATTAACACTGTGTGACAAATTAAAATTTTTCCTTTTTGGTAGAAACGCCAGTATATATTGTTTAAACTGCGCTCTTGCTTTTTCATTTCCTCATCTTTTTAATATATATATCTAATCATCTAATAGATCTAATAGATCTATTAACAAACAGTTGCAGGCGTATTTCAAATTCGCCAACTACGATGAGGGTAAATATTTTTTATTAAACCCGGTACCAAATCTAAAGGAAGGCTCTGTAGAATTAAAAAAAAAATATTAACTTTAGTTTATATTACATTTATTTAGTTTACAAAAAATATAAAAAAATATCCTTTTAAAAGTATGGGTGCGTTCGTAAATGCATCACTGCGCTGCATCAGTGATTTCAAATGGTTATATATTTATCAGTGAAGTAAATGTGGACCAACAAATTGTGCAACACTTCACAAAAATAATAGTCACTTAATAAAAAAATTATAATTATTCTTTTATAGCCCTTAAAAAAAAGTTTGCTTTTCTGATGCAGCGCAGTGATGCATTTACGAACGTACCCTATATTTTTTAAAAATTCCAAATTGTATGATTTTGTTTCTTTCAGTTTAAAAGTTGTGATTGTTTTTTTTCTCATTACAAAATTAATTTCTATGTTGAAAATTCATTTGTTGGATATTCGCTTACATTTACGTACATTGTTTCGTCACTTGTAAAGGACTGCCAGGCTGTCTCTACGTAGCAATTTTGATTGTAAAGCACAAGCAACAACGTCGGCAGAACAATGGCGCAATAATTGCTGATTATATTTCTGGAGAACTCGTGAAATAGCTTTGCCATTAACAAATGTAGAGAGAAATGAAATGTCAGATAAATGACAACTGATTTTACAGCAGATTGCTAAGTCCCAATTTAAACTAGGGACATTTCTTGCCGGACATTTCTTGAATTCTCTTTTAATCTTACCTGAAGCGTTTACATATGAAACATTAGAAGTCAGACAGAAATTAATACTTGTATGTAAACTACGAAAAGTAAGAAAGAGAAATGAAAAAATGTCCAGTACAGATAGTCATGTACTGCACACTCTACTTTTTCGCCCCTCGTCCACAACTTCGACTGTCCGGCAAGAAATGTCCCTTGCGTAGATTGGGACTAAGCAATAATTGCTCTAGCAATCAGAAGAGCAATCATTCTCGCATATTTAATGGAGCAATCAAATTTGACGTTTGCCGCGATAAATATTGCTACATGGAGACCCGGGGTTAGGCCTCATAGTATAGGGTTTCTGTTAAAAAATGCTACATTTGTACTTAAATGCTATTGTATAGGAGAAATTTTAATTTATAAATGAAAACACTACGAATATTTACTATTTTTTTATACAATATATTAAAAATAAGATAATATATTGAAAACTCCCTACATTTGCCTTTTCCATACGTTTGAAATTTTCCCAAAAAAATCTCTACAAAAACGGTAAATTCATTTTTTAGCCATCATTGCAGGGTTACCAGATGTGACGATTTTTCTTCACATCTATCGATTTTTTTGAGAAAATACAGTAAAATGACGATTTTCTAAAACTTCCTTCATCTTAAAATACACGTATAAGAAATGTTTACAATTATATTAGAAACAGTCCAAAAAAACAATACAATTTTCGAAATACAAAAATTATTGGATTATAAAAAAAAATTCTTCCCATTAGAAGCATTCTTAATTCGAATTCTACAATTATATGAACCGCTAAAAATTTATTTTGGCTTCGCTGGATTTTTTTTTTCTCTCCTTAAATAAATAATTAGGAAAACTTTTTAGCATAGGAAGTAAAGAAGTATTTCTGTTTAAAATAATAAATTGAGTTATTAATTTTAAATTATTTGTAAAAGAATTTCCGAAATCAAATCTTTTTTTATTTGAATGCACAATTCAACATAGAATGCCACACAATTACATATCAACAAATGAATTGTGAGCTTCAACATCCTACAATGCGAATTGAGAAATTTATTCTTTTGAACAACTCACGTTGAAAAGTCTTATATAACGTTAAGAATGTATTTTAAAAAACAAAAACACAACCCATATATATAAAATACATTTTTTTGATACTCTATATTTTGGATTATCGATAGCATCGATATTATATATATATCTACATATTTTTGTCTTCTTTAAGTTAAGTTAATATATGTATGTAACTTTTAATTTTAATGTTCCAAAAAAATTTTATATATAGGCTTCAGTTTTAGCTTGTTGTATGAATCCGATAAATAAAAACAAAATACCCAAAAATAAAGTATTTTAAGTTCCCAGATTTTTTGCAGATTTGAAAAATTGTTTTCCAGTTTTTCCAGATTTTATGTCCAATTTTTCAGATTTATTGAAAAAAATTTCTGGCAACAGTGACCACTGTCACTGTATGATATGCAGGATAGCGGTGAGGATGGAATATGTGAGGGTTATATGAAGACGCGGAGGAGCTGGAGACAATTGAGAACATTTTCTAGCACTGTCCCAGGCTGCAGAGCAGCAGGCTGAGGTAGTAGGTAGTATATTTTTATGCGAATTGGGAGATGCCTCGTTGTGTGAGGATTCGTAATGGAAATGACCTGACTGCGCAGAAGGAGACTGAGTACGAGATACACATAGGGAAGATTTTGTTTAGTAGATCTTCTATCTTCTTTTACTTTATTTTTCTGTCTCTTTTAACAACTAAGGCATCACAACATACCATAATGGTCTCTGGGTAAGGGTGTGGAATTGAATTCGCACTAACCTTTAACCTTACCTAATCTTTTAAAAGAGGAAACATGTTTAACACGCCAACAAATACAGCGCTTTTAGAAGTTTTTCTTGGGAGTAAAAAATTCATTTATAAGGTTTTGTTTAAATGTGCTAAATTCCCAATTATTACAATAAACTGAAATTTATTGTTGGTGGGATAAGCTATTCCTATGCATTTCATCAGGAAAAAAAATTCAAAAATTTTAGAAAAACTAAAGATATTATACAAATGAAACTGTTAGGCAAAGAAGAATTGCAAACACTTTAGTGCCGGTTCACAAACGTCAAGTTAACTGGCATTCTCTTTTCGCTTCTTTCCTAAAAGCTCATGCATAGTTGATAATTTTTAAACGGTACATAAATTTCTGTAGAAAGCAAGAACAAAATTACAAAATATTTATGACTTGTTTCTGCTTTCAATATAGTTATTTGGCGTTGCGTTGCGTTTTACATGATTAGAGCCTAAATCGCGATGCTATTTACATACATACAAACATATATAAAACAAAAAGCGCAAATAAAAAGTTCTTCAAACGTAATAGTGAGTTTATTAAAAACTAGACATAATAAGTTTAAGAAGGACTTTCTTGGCAAAAACTAGTTCGCATTTAGACAACCTTTATTTATTGTGAAAAAATATAAATTATTTCTGAGTAAAAAATTAACTACAAGGATTAGGAATTCGATTGAAAATAAAACTAGAATGTGAAGGAAATATATTGTTAAGTTTTATCTTAAATAAACGCGTTTGAGTTCTTTTAATTGCAAATCCGAATAAATACACACACTTATTCAACTTAACAAACTTTATTGAAATTAATTATTTTGTTCACAATTGTTAGTTACGAACAGAACCGTAATGTCTCCAAACAATACTAAAACTAATTATTCATGAGTCACCCCCTTTTATATTTTTAACTATTTCTAGACTTTTCCTGAAACTCCCTGTAATAACAATTAATTACGTTCTAAAACCATTTCTAGAAATTACTGGGAAATTCATCTAAGTACTGTAATAATTTAAGTACACTTTTAGGCGGTAATACAGTTGTGTTGAATATTATACATGCCAATTTTAAGTTACTAATCTATCTATATAAAATGGATGTGTGTATGTGTGTATGTATGTAACGTATGGACTCCAAAACCGCTGGGCCGATTTTGATGAAATTTTCAGGGAATCTTCAGAATATTCAGGCGGGTGACACTGTGAAGTCTGATTTCTGATTTTCGGTCTGCGGGCGGAGGGGCGTGGCAAAATCCAATTTTCATATTGCACCACCAATGACATCTATATAATTTGGACGATTTTTTCTTTAAAATTATCGCCATGGTCCAACTTAGGTTTTTACGGAAAGAAAATTTTACCCCGCCCACTTTTACGCCCACTTTTTTCGATTTACCTAAAATCAAAAAACTGCTCCATCGATATGACTAATTTTTCTTTTAACTGTTCGTATTAATCCATTTAACGTTTTCATCGAAAGATAAAATTACCACGCCTACTTTTACGCCCACTTTTTCTATTAAGCGCATAATTTGAGAACGGTTTGACCGATTTGGACGATTTTTTCTTTAAAATGATCGCCATGGTCCAACATAGGTTTTTACGGAAAGAAAATTTTGCCCGCCCGCTTTTTTCGATTTACCTAAAATCAGAAAACGGCTCTTTACACCAAATAAAAAAAAAACAAAAAACATTGTCTATGCTCTGGTCTTAAGATGAAGTAATAAATAACTATAATTTTAAATTTGCCTTAAATACATGCGTTTCTTTTTTGATTGAGCCCATATCTACACCATATGTATGTAAGTTATTTTGTAAAAAAAAACTTTATGATGGGTATTCCATGGATTTTTATTTAAAGGCCGTAAATGTCGTTAAATGCTCAATTTAAACCGTGTGGTAATACAATACTAATGTTTGCTTAGGGCCAGCAACGTGGACCAGGTCAGCTAGTATGACATAGAACTATAACTTACAATAAAACTTATAACCAAGGCCCGGATTATTATGCAGATACATATTTGTTTTCGTCAGTCGAAGATTACCATACACAAAATATATTTGCGAATCAAGAAATTTGCGGTAAAATGACAACGATTTGTTAGTGCAGATTTTGCTTTGAATGCATATTTTTGCATATATTGCTGATGTTGCATATTTTTGTTACATATTTTAAAAAAAACTTGTTTTAATTGCTTTATTTTGCCATGCACCCTTCCGCAGAAGAGGTAAAACACAACTTCGATGATATTTATTTATTGATTTCTTATGGGAAAAATATTTTGTAAAGCACCTTCGAGTGTCGCATATAAAAAGAATTATCCGGATTAATGTCTTCCTCTACAAACTATAACAACCAGATGGGGGACGTGGTTGAAAGCAATTACATATGGGCATTTCTCCAGAAATGTCAACCACAGCCGAAAAATTCAAAGTCTATAAAAGAATGTGGTTTTAACATATTTTTATAGGGAATCTATCAACTTTTAATAATGTAAACAAATTTTACATTAAATCATAACACACTTTGAAATATTCAAATGCAAAGTCGAACAAGTGCAAAAGTTCTGTTTTGAACATTTGTATTGCACGTTTTGTTTTGCTAAATGATCTTAATGAGAAACACCATGAACGGAACGATGCGATTGCCAGTTACGGTAATTTTTTTCTTTGCTTTACCGTATATTTCGATGTAGCGTGCAACATTGAAAAAGAACATTTGTTATCAGTGCGGCGAGGGTATTTGTACAATGCGCATCTAATATTAGTAACAAACAGATATTTTTGTTGCAAATTTAATAAAAAAAATTTTGCTGGAAAATAATCAGTGCTTTTCTCTTGGTACTTATTTTAAATTTGTAGCGTGCGACATCATAAGTGTAAAATGCATAAATTCAAAAAAAAAAATTTCTAAAATATTTTTATTTGCGATGGCCAATAACTACAAGCAGCAAGGAAAGCTTATTCCATTAAAAAAAACCTTATTTGAGAATAGCAATACTATTTTCAGTTAAGTTAGTTTTTGTTCTATATTTGTATTTTTCTTTATTAAAGATATTTTTTTAAGTTTATAATTTTTGTTCGGAAAATAAATATATTAAATGTATTTAAAATAAAGAAGAGTCATCTTAAGGATGTCTTGTTACATAAAAAGTAAAAACGTAAACATAAAAGTATGATGGAACAAAATGTCACATGTAACATGTAGCGTGCGACATGGATTAAAATTATATTAAAAATAAGCTACACAATATTTTTGAATCAAATAAAAAGCATTATTAAGATACATCAATGCATAACATTGTAAAATTAGACGCATTAAAATATTTCATCAGGTTTCGCTGAAATCAGTGTTTGAACTGTTTGCCGTAAAAGCGACTTCTGTTTATGTCGCATGCAAATGCCTTGTTTTTTTTTAATTTTCTTGAAAACAAACAATTGCTCAAAACCAACCTTTAGCACAAATTATAGAGCTAATCAAGAGCTATAAGTTTCGCCTTTTGTCAAAAAAAATTAATGTTTTGGTATATGTTTTTTTCACTTTTAATGCGTACGAATGTCGCATTCGACATTAGAGAAATGCCCATATGTATTATGCTGAAAACTTTTGCCAATTTAAAGATGTTGTAAAAGGGTTCAACAGTAGTGAATTGAATGGTGTTTTCCTTTCTACAAAAAAATGTGCCTTTTTTTAAAAAAAAATTCAATTTGGTGTCTTTTTCTTAAAAATTTTGCTCCCGAAAAGGGTGGCTTGTCTTATTCTAAAAAACTCATGCTTTTCGGAAGAAAAATTTTTAAAAAACAGACACCAAATTGCATTTTTTTTTTTTAAAAAGGCACATTTGCTTGTAGAAAAGAAAACACCATAAGTTAACAGATATTGCCTTACATAAGATTTTTTTTTGGACGGTAACTTAAGTTAACAAATTAACAAAGCTTGATAAAGATTAAACAAAAATTAAGGATTTAAATTTATTGTTTTAAATCCTTAACTGCTTTCATAGTTAATTTGAATTGTTTTCAAAACCAGCGTAATGAAAAAGAATAGACCACGGAGAAACTATCAGCATTTAATCATGTACCACCCATGGTGAAATAAACAGGTGGCAGCACTACGCCAGATGACGATTTTTTGCTCATTCATTGTTTGTCTTTTCTATGCGCATAAAATGCGATTTTAACTGCATAAAAGTCCGGGCCCTGCTTATAACTACAAATAACTATAAATAATTCTTAGATAATTTAACTTTCGTAACAATATGTTTATTGCACGATCGCAGTGCTTCGCCATGACAAACTTTAAAATTAAAAGCCAAGTATTTCGTATTTCCATGAATTCGAGAACTGCAAGAATGCTGTTACATCTTTCCGCTATTGTAACGAATGTTTAGCCGATAGTTTATTTCAGGCAACTGACAACTTTTTTCACATGATTTTGTTTGTTTTGAGTGAATTTTATATTCGGTCACTATTTAATTCAAATATGTAGTATGTATGCAGGTCAAAACACCTGTAATGAAATTGAAGAGGCTGAAGTGTACGATCTTATAGACTTGTGTACTTAATTTAAGCTTTTTATTTTTTTTAAGCTTCATTTTATGTTATTTAAAAAAAAAACTTAACAAAATTTACTTTCGGTGACTTTTTTGTATTATTTTTTCTTTGTTTTTTTGATTTTGACTGAAATATTATACTAGCATTTTTTGTATCCTAAATTTAATTAAAAAAAAAATAAGTTACTTAAACTGGCGATGGAGCCCAAAAAAAATCTTTTTTTCTTTTCTGTTGCACATTGTATTACAATCCACAATTGAGAATAACGATTGAAAGCAAGTTAAAAATACATCACTTCTCAATTTAAAATTTCGTTTCTGTTAAGAATGGTGATTTTCAAATTATTATCAAACGTTTGAAATTATTATCAAACGCTTGTCGTTTCAAAAAAGGTTTGATTTCAAATAATTTTCAATTTGAAATCACGTTGGTGTTTGTTGGGCAAACAGTTTGAAAAGTTTCCTTTTTTTAGTGAAAAAGTTTTAAGGTATTGCTACATACTGTCTTGCCAGTACTGTCAAATGAAAATGCCGTGTTATGCAGGGTACACGTTAAAACCCTGCACACAAAGCAACTAGTTTTTAGCTAGAAATAATATACTGGCGCTGGAATTTACTTTGAAATAGTTGCACTTTTGATTTTTTTTCATACATCAAACTATCGTACTTAACGTTGAGTTGTCGCAGGAGCCCAACTAGTTCATTGTGTTGTTGGGTCACGTATAAAGCAACGCATCGAAATTGTTATCATCTTTCTCGTTTTTCGAAGATTTTGGCAATAATTGCCAAACTTATTTCTAGAGTGGTCTGGTGTATATTGTGCAAGCAATAAATAATATCATGCTGCCCGTCATACCTGAGATAAATATTGCGACATATATGTAATGCAGTAAATGTCAGAATTATGTTACCTTTAATGTAGACAGCAATAAAACGTCAAAAAAATTAAGCAAATTGTGTGGGAAAGAAATTAAGTTTGTGAAATGGTAGCATATTATAATTGTAGTAAAAGAATTAAATAAACACTAAAATAAAAATGCAAAATTATTTCTATAAATATAATTTTTTGCTTATTAAAATTTATTTTCATTTGTTTAAGCTCGAGTTCTTTTTTATATAAAAATATAAATTTTATTTTAACAAAAAAAATTAATTTAATGAAATAAATATACATTTATATAATAAATATTTTTTGCAAGATTTCGTCAGTTTTTACACTGCACCTTCTTGTTTTCTTTCAAATTGTGAGTTAACATAAATACGTTTCCCCATGCCTTTAACATAAGCTGAGCAATAAGAAATATTGCTCTGTTATTTTGCCGACGTTATTGCCAACTTGTTTAGATATTTATCTAAAGTGTAGACCTGGGGGTAGAGTCACGCTGGTTTTTAGGAAACAACCAGTTACTGAAAGTACCAAACTATGCAACTAAGAGCTCTTTTTACGACATTATCCTCAATGGTTACTTATATTCATGCAAACACTATTAATATTAAAAAGTAAAAAATTATTCAGTTACCTTTTCAAATTATTAATTATACTTATATATTATATATATTTAATAAAAAATAAAAACATGTCGGTTATTTTTAATAGAATATTAAAAATTACAAGCGGTTGTTGAGTACTGAGTACCTGAAAACTGTGTTGAACTCCTTAAAGCTGACGGAGCCGCCAAAATTGTATTAAGCCGCCGCTGCTGATAAATTATCGTTTTAAAGCCGTACCAAAACAAGATCGTCGGCGTTTTGTCACGAGCAGTAGTGTTAACTCTCTTGTTTGATAAAACCCACCTAATAGAAATAAAAAACCGCTAGATTAACCAACAAATAGCGGATTTTCCAATATATAGATGCATAAAAGTACATATGAATTTATGTTATTTTTGAGTTCTCGATCCGCTCTTTTTTCTATTTATTCTCTTTTGTTAAACTTAGAATGGAAGCTGTATAAAATTATATTTTTTTGAACAGAATAAAGGCTCAGTCAGCCGGGAATAACAGTAACCTTACCGTAAAAAAGTTAGACCAATCTATTTCTTACAGATTGAGACGTAACATCTTACTGCTAACTATAATCGCTCTAATAGCTTTACACACAACAAAATGAATCAGCTGATTTGCAACATTACTGTAACTTAGATATAAATAAATCTATTTTGTGCCACGCCCAATTCTCCAACCCCGCCCACATTTTGGAAACTTAAAGTTTTGCCGTTTTTCAGATATACGAAAAACACAAAGGATTTTTGGGTAAAAATAGAGACAGTCGTTGTTTTTGCACATTTCTCCTCAGCCATTTATGGACCGGTGTGGCCGACTTTTAATAGCAAACTTTAGCGAGGTTTTTGTGACATATACATATACATATGTATATAAACAACAAGAGATGTATGGGTAAAATTTGAGGCAGTCGTAGTTTTGCTCATATCTCAGCCATTTATGGACCGATCGAGCTGAATTTCAATAGCAAAAAATACAGGAGTATATGTGACAGAAATATATTACAACCTGGTCCTAATCATATATGTATAGAGTCTTTGTAAACACATTTTAATAGACATACGGACATCGTTTAATCAACTTCGCTACTCATAAGTACCTAGTAATGGACGTTATAGGATCATAGATCAATATTATAATAATTACAAACGGAATGACAATCCATTATAATGGCAGTTCCAGAGAAAATTCTACTTTTTGTAACTTATCGCCAGAAGTAATTTAAATTGTTTCTCAAAAAATTGTATCAGGCATGTTCTAAAAATCATTTTTTGTGAAAGTGATTTGAAATCACAAGAAAGGTGTTCTGGCCAAAAAACTTTTTCCATAATTGTGATTTTAAACCGTTCAGCTAAGTGGTCACCGATTTAAAATTACATGCTTATTTTTTCCACCATTTTAAACCAAGTTAAAACTTTTGTGGTTTTCAAAACACCCTTAAATAATATTTGTGATTTTAAAATCACAAGTGATTTGAAATTTTGTGATTTTCAGAACATGACTGTATATGTATAGTTTACTTTCTCTCTCTGCATTTAACAAAAGGGATATCGGTTGAACAGCATGGTCCTAAAATACAACCATATTTGTTTTCTGGCGTTACATTAAAAATAAAAAAGTAGACATGTCGCTGAAAATTTCCATATGTACCTTTAAACGAGCAAAGATTTTTAAATTTGAAAGCTTGAAAAATGAATCTATATAAGTCCATTTCTTACTAAAAAAAAAGGTTTTATACAAAACGTTCACAGTCTTATTCAATTTTGTAATGCAAGTCACAATTCATTTCTGTTTTTTAACGTCACGCTAGCGCATATTTTTGCTTATATCTGCAAATCCTTAGCTTCGATTGTTGTAATTTTTTTTCTGAATATAGTGCTACTTCATATCTTTGCATATATAAAAACCCTTTTTTAACCAATTTGACTTCTTCATTTAATTTTTTTTATATTTTGTCGTACAAATATCACGTCACGTCAAAATGGAAATGCCATATAACTTTTTACCTTTGCTTTAACACAAAAAATAATATTTTTTTGGAAGAGTAAATATGTATATTTTAAAATTAAAATGTTTAAAATAAAAATTAAACAATAAATAATATAATAAATAAGTAAACAGTAAAACTAACGTTTTTTCGATTTTTTTCCTAGATGTGTATCACATTGCTTTATCCTAAAATTTAAATTATAAATATGTGATAAAAAAGTTTTTATATAAAAATAAAAACCTCAAGCTCAATAAATTATACAACAATTTAATAAAAAGTAAAGGTTAAATAAAATAAAATGTAATTTTTGTTATTGTTTGAGATACTACAAAAAGAAAGGCGGCTGACATTCAATTTGAGCTGCCGCCGTTATATTTCAAAGGAACCGCCGCCGTCAATAAAGTCTGTCGGCGCATGTTCCTGCTGAGCACAAATACTCGTCACATTTTCAACTCTAGTGTTAATAGTGTTCGGCATTTTTTTCACTTCTGCAATTAAAGTGAAAAAGTATTTAAAGAAAAAATTTTAAACAAATAAAATACAAATTTTGTTAAATATGTCGTACGGTGGTCAATCGAATGCCCCCTGGCAGCGAAATGTGATGCAAGGTCATCCACAATCTGGTGGATTTCACCAAGGAACGCAAATGTATATGCAGAATGCACAGCAAAATAATATGGCGGCGTTTAGTCATGGCGGCATGCAAGGTGGTGGAAGTGGCAATATGTTTCCTGGTGGCAGTGCTGGCGGCGGAGGAGGAAAATTAGTTTCTTATCCTCAGCCTAGAAGTGGATTGAATCCAGTGGCTTTTCAGCAAGGTGGTGGTGGCCAATCACATTACAATTCTATTGGTACAGTAACAAAAATAAGCAACGATTGCGGTCTTGTCAACGATGAGGTATTTTTCTATCGCAACGTTTGCAAGGGTCCAGAACCCAAATTAGGTGATCGTGTCATATTTGAAGCTAGCTATTCAAATAATGGACAATTTAAGTGGAATGCCACTCGTGTTCAATTAATGCAACAACCCCAACCTTTAATGGGTTCGAATAAAAGTAGCTACGGCTCCGTAGCAGCACCTAATGATTACCAGCGCGGTCAGATGCGTCGTAGTTCTCCAAAACGTTCTCCTGTAAGAGCAAGACATGAACATCGTGAAAGAGATCGTTTACAGCGTTCCCGAGAAAGAGATGAGGTTTTTAAAAATGTACATTTTTATTTGTATTGTTTTTTTTAATTATTTTTTTTTAATTTAGGGTGAACATGACCGTAAAAGAAGACGTGAAGATCATGATCGTAGTCATGATCGCGGAGCGGGTGTTAATAACCGGGGTGGCGCAGCATCCACTAAAGGGCGTGGTGGTCATGTTGCACGCAACGAAAAGGAAAAAGACCGTGGTGAGTCTAGAAAGAAGGAACGCGAGGTAACAGATCGCGATCGGGAAGAACGTGAAAAAGAAAGAGAACTTGCTCGTGATATTGAAATGCATCGTGCTGGACCCAAAGGTCGGCGAGCTCGTACTAATACTATTAAACGCTATATGGTTAAAATACCGAAATCGTTATTAACAATGTAAGTAATTTAAAAAAATTAGCTGATATGCACTTGTGATTGAAATAGATTTGCTCTTGTATTTTATAATCCCAAGAGCAATTGTTGATAGGTAGCATTTCTTTTATTTTTATTGATTGATAACACTGTGCTAGTTGAAAACTGACAAGCGAGACAGCCGGCGGGTTTTCCTAGATCGAGTACGCTGAATTCAGTGGTGCCAACAGTTTTTTAGGCTAGCACTTATTTTTGAGATATACCGTTAGTTCGGAAATGGAAGAGGTTGCACAACATATTCACGTAACTCAACGGTTTAGTTTGTTGAATAAACTAAAAAACTATAAATTCTACTTAAAATTACTTTTAAGGTTGACACACGTGTAGTATACTATGCTAGTATAATATACAAATCCTATGTCTGTCAGGAGTATAAGGCAATACTTTTTCTATTTTTATTTTTTTTTTTAATAACAGTAAACCTCGATTATTTTATTAATTCAAAAACAGTTCAATTATGAATAAAAATTCCCCGGGAGTTTTTTCCATTTTTACAATTGTATTACATAGGAAAAATGGGAGTTATCCTAAGCAGTTTGGGATTGAAATTCAGCAAAATAGGTGCAGTAGGACCAGAGCTATGAATCAAAATGTGGAACCACCACCTAAAAAAAATGATAATTTTGTTACAAAAAATAACATAAATGGTGGAACAAGGCACGGAATGAGATAAGATTTTGCAAAAAAATTTTTTATTTGACTGGAAATCACGCTGTAAAATTTCGTGAAGATCCGTCCATAATTTACCCTAGGCCGCATATAAACACTACTCCCGGAAAACAGTTTAGTACGCCTAAAACCGTAAAAAATAATGCTATCATAACAAAATTTTAATTGAAACTGTTAAGGTACGTTCAGACTGATGAAATATTTGATAGCAAACATCAAATATTTCATTAACGTAGTCTGAACACAAAATATTTTTGAGTGTCAAATAAAATAACAGCTGATTTTGAGCAAATAAAAGTATTTGCCGGCAAACAAATATTTGTCCAATGTGAACATAGTGTCAATCAAATATTTTAGTAATTTTTGAGCAAACATTTATTTGATATTACAAAAAAAATTGTAAGAGCAAACAACGACAAATAATTTTAGCCATGTACCCGATAGAATCAATTTTTCCTGTAAGTTTTCGGATTTTTTACAGTTTTAAAGATTTTTAATAATTATTAGACTTTGCTATCATGCCGCTATTATCCAATTTTTGCTTATTTAGCAATTTTCACCGAATTTTTGCCATTCCTTATACTTTTAGGGACTTTTAATTAATTTTATGGCTTGTTTGAAATATCAAAATTTTTCGCGAATTTTCGCTATTTTTGCAACATTTTTTTTTTTGGTTTTTCCCCGACATTTTGTTTTTTTAACCGATTTAGCGATTTCAAATAAATTTTAGGGTTTGCTATTAGCCAATTTTTGCTAAGTTAGCAATTTTTACCGAATTTTTGCCATTCCTTATACTTTTGGGGTAATTTAGTCAATTTTATGGCTGTTTTTGCAACATTTTTTTGTTGTTCTTTTCCCGACATTTTGTTTTTAACCGAACCATATATTTTAGGGGATGTTACCAATTTTTCGCAAATTTTAGCCATGTTTCCGTTAACCATTTGTCTTCCAGTTTTGTTTTTCTTTTACATACTCCTGTTCTAACAATATAATAGATGCTGCCCCACAGAATAAAACAAATAATTAGGCTTCTGCACGAATTTTTACTATTTGTGAAATATATTTTTATTTTTGAACACTTTCATTAAATAATTATTTGATGCAAATATTTGTTTTAGTCTGAACGCATGGCAAACATGAATTGATTTATTTTATTTGACACTATTTGCCAACTGTTTCAACAAACAAAAATTGTCAAATATTTGAGCTTAGTCTGAACATCAAACAAAATATTTTTTTGTTTCACACAGTTTGAAGCAAATATCAGAACAAATATTTTTGACAAATATTTCATTAGTCTGAACGTACCTTTACTCAAGCTAGTTTAAAATTGCTAAAAAATTTAATATACGTAGATCTAAACCTCAAACCAACCAATTTTAATGCTGATGTCTGTTTTTATAAAGATAAATTAATAATAAATATACATCATATAGATATCCCTCCTGAAATATTCGAACAGTGGAGGGTATTAAAGATTCGGCACAGCCGAATAAAGCACTCTAACTTGTTAATATAAAAATTGAAAGTTTAAAATAACATTTATGTATATTTCATGACTACCTGCTTTGTCCTACAATTTTAAAGTAAAAATTAAATGGTGAGGTCGAAATTGAAGCAACTTGTTGGGTATACAGTAGGAAGATCGATTATTCGAATTTTTTCAATAACCGGTTTACGAATGTTACGAATAGTTGCTACTTTAAAAAAAACCCGGTTTTCAGTTAAGCATTTTAAAAATAACCGGTTAACCAAGTTTAATTCAAATACATAAAAATAAAAAAAATTAAATTAGTTTTTGTAATAAAAAGTTAATTAGAATAAAAACAAAACAATTCACGAAGGTAAGGAACCAACAAAATACATAGATATGACTTAAAGTATGTTCAGACCTAACAAATATTTGACGATAAAATAAAAAAAAACGTGACCAGTTAATTGATTAAACTTAAGCTTTATTTTTAACAATTTCTTTTTATTTGCTAAACTTTGTCTAAGATGATAATTTTATTTATGTATAATGTAGTTAAGACACCGTTAAATAATGTTTGCTTTAGCCAAACGTTTTGCAAAAGCAAACAATTCTTTAAGAAAACAAGTGGTAGGACGTCATTTCATCATATTTTTTTTTTTTTTTTTTGTTTCAGCATTATAGAAACAATAGTAATATGAACATGCTTTTTCTGTCAATTCGTCGATCATAATTTAAACCCTTCCGTGAGATTGTTTGATTCCATTAATTTTGTTTTAAGTTTTTGGTAATGTAATAAATAAAACTGAAGAATTTTTCCATATCGTTGATTTCGCCGGTATGGTGTAGTTTTAAGCATGAAGATATGCTAGAACTACTTAAGAGTTTTTCATTCATTATTGACAGCATATTTTAGTAAAGTATTATTTGCAGTCTCATAAAACCTACATCGAACATGGTCAAGTTTTACTTGGCGTAAGCTTGTAGACTAATTAAAAGTGATTAATAAGTCGTGAAGTTGAAGAACCTTTGCAACTTATCATTTTAGGGCCGTTTAAGCGCAGTTGTCTTTTAAGTCAGTTCGATATTATCACCAGAGATGACATCTTTATAAAGATCTACATATATGAGAACTTCTCAGAGAAAAGGGACCTAGTGTGTCAAAAAACGGGTTTGGACTTAAGAGTGGATTCTGGTACCTAAAAGGGTGTTGAATAGCTTTAAATGCGTTTTTCTCAAAACTTCATTTTCACACACTAGGTCCCTTTTTTCGGAGAAGGTCACATATAGTATTGTCAAATTGCTTATTACTTTTTTTGTAGTATTTTGAATTGCTTTTGGTTTTTGTTACAAGAACACACGCTTATATACGCGATTCGTATTAACATTGCTCATAATGTTTTTTTTTTACTTTTGTTACATTTTATTTGACATTTTTTATAAAAAGTCAAAGTTTGCCCAATATTCAATTAGAAAAATACTTAAATTACGGGCACATTTATAACAAAAGTAAGGAAAACGTATATAAATTACACATTACTACAATAACCGGTTTATTTTACAAAAATAACCGGTTTATTCGATATTCGAAAAATGAACATTTTAAAATATTAGACATGGGCAAAACTAAAATAACCGGTTAAAACCGGTCGAATACTATTCGATCGATCTGGTTCCCGAAACCCGTACGTTTGCTCGCAATTCACGTTTTTCCTCAAGAGACCATAATTTTGTGGTCGATTGGCAGGTGAATCGTACAACGCATTACAGAGAGAATTCGTTTTTTTCCCCTGACTGTTCGAATGTGGAATAACCTTCCAGCAGAGGTCTTCCCTCTCACTTACAACATGAATAAGTTCAAGTCGAATATTCACAAACACTACTCCCTCTATCCTCCTTCCCATAACCTATTTTCCTAGTTCCAACACAATGCAATGCATTAGTAGGGGTCATCCCCTGAGTGCTGGTCCTAACAGAAAAAAAAAACGAAAGAAAACTTTATTATGTTACTATTTGTCTTACAATTCTGATATTAGTAGCTAGGAAATCTTAATATTGTGTACATATATCAATCTTTTGACAAATTATCAAAAATTGTTTAATTTTTTTGTTGCCGATATTTTGAACTTTGTTTACTTCGAATTAAATAAAAGTGTGGGGGTCACTTGCAGTTTTTTATAACCGTGTTCTACTGTAGTATTTCTTGTTTTCTAACTTTAAATTATTTCTTTATTTTTTTTTTATTTCAGTAAAACCGCTGACGTTCAAGATTTGCGCCAGCGTTACATACCACTTTACATTCCGTCGGACTTTTTCCGTGCCAATATCAAATGGTCAGATACCTTTACACCCGAAAATCCATTCTCGCTTAGACGCCCGTGTCAATTTCATTCAATGCATGAAATGGTTGAACCTCCAACGGAACAAAATTCCGATTTGTATAAACAACCAGCCGATGCTAATTATTTGTATTCGGCCAAAGTAATGCTAATGTCTTTACCATCCATTGCCGAAATCTACAAAAAATGCTTTGAAAGTGATGATGATGACGGTGAACATGCAGTTCATCCATCACGTTTAATAAGCTTTTTGGTGGGTGTTAAGGGACGCGTCGGACCAATGGCCATTGGAGGTCCTTGGTCACCTTCATTAGATGGTAAAAATCCCGATACAGATCCATCAGTACTAATACGTACTGCCATACGCACTTGCAAAGATCTTACTGGTATTGATTTGTCCAATTGTACTCAATGGTATGTATGATTATTGTAAGGAGTTTTCTTTTACACACGTTCAATTTCAATAAATATCTAGTTCAATTTCGTGAAGAAGTGTTCTTTAAATTTAAAGAATAGTTCCTCTTAAATTGAGTTTAAAGCATACAGAGCGTTACAACGTAAACTATTATGAGATATGTTTTATTATATTACTTTATTTATTTTTTTTTTATTTCTTTTAAACAATTTTAAAATGAAACTATACTTCTATTTCCAGCTAAATTATGCTAAGAGCACTATATATAGCGAAACAAAAAGAAACAATTATTAATATATATGTACAAATAATCTGTATATGTATATAAAAAGTCAAATATACAAACAAAATTATTTGATATCCCAATTCAAAATTAAATTTTACTTCTTTTTAAATTAATTAGTAATTGTTGTTGTTTTTAATTTTTTGTTTTCTAACCAGCATTATGCATAGTTTTATGCCACATTCCTTATGATTTTTTTCTTTCTTTTCCATGTTTATTTACGCGACCAATTTGTTGTACTGAAACTCAAATAAAAAAAATTATAATAATAATATTAAAAACAAAACAAAACTCATCACCATTTTATAACTGTCGATCGTGGGTGGTGCTCCTGGCTCGTTCGGACTCGGACTGGTGGATCAAATTCTTGCTTATTGATTTTTAAATTTTAACTTCGAAATTCTTCTGGAATCCAAACTGGAACGTACTCTTCTGGCCTGTGCACTTTAAATTATTGATTTAATCATGATTTGAACGATTGATCCTTTGGTGCTAATCTTAATGGGTTTTGATCAACATTATTTTGGAATTAAAAACTCTGGCTGGTGTGTTGCAACGTTGTTTTCTTCCATCTGCATAATTCTGCTCTACTCGATTAGGTATCGTTTCGTGGAACTCTTCTATCATCGCACTGAATATAAGAATATGGATAAAGATGGACCTCCTCGCGTAGAAACTGTTGTTATTTATTTGCCAGATGTGCACTCATGCATGCCCAGCATTGAGGAGTGGCAAACGTTGACCCAAGTTTACAAAAATGCCGCCGATGATGCTATTGCCCGCAGATCGGCTTTAGTCGCTGCTGCTACGGCAGATACAAACGATGACAACGACAAGACCACTGATGTTGAAATGGCAGACAACTCTACGTTGGCCGGCGATACTTCAAAAGAAGGTGCTAATAAAGATACAGCAGACGATGAAACAGCCGCTGAAAATATTGATGATGAAGGCGGGGATGGGGAACATCAAGACGACGAACCAGAAGAAGAAGAAGAAGAACAAATGGATGATTCTACAGCTTCGGCAGATGTTAGTGGCGCTGGTGATGGCGATGGTGGTGAAATAGACCGGGCTGAAGATGACGATCATGCTGGAGATAAAATTGCTGCTGCAGATGAAAATGTAACTGACCAAGTTGGTGATGATATTGTAAACGAACAGGCACAAAAAAATAATTCTAAATAGCTTAAGTTTTTTTTATTAGTTTTTTTTTTAAATTTTCTAGACAATAAGTGATAATCTAGCCAAAAAAAACCATTCAGATTTATATTTTGGCAGTCCCACTCAGTCAAACTTAGTTGGCGAATGGACTTAGGAAAAATTATCAACTTTATTGTCTCAACGCCAATACAAAGATTATAGTCTCTCTTGTCTTTAACACATTACGTTAAACTATAATTTTTTTAATTTTGTTATTTTACGTTTAAAAATTATTTGAGTTTTCTTTCAATACTGCCTGAACATATTAAATTTTTGTAAAACTTTTCGCAATCTTTTAACATTTAGTCTTAACTTTTCTTTGCTTTTTAAGCAGACGTTCTAGGCTGCGCGTTAAAGGTAGTTTTAATAGTAAAAATTAATTTCGCCATGATTTTTTGAATCCTATCCTATAAGGCAGTATTTTAAATCATACCATTATCTTTTGGTTGGTACATTAAAATATGTTTATTATTTTTAATGTACATTTTTTAAAATGGGGTACGCTACAATAGAAAATGATTTTAAATATTATTCATGTATATTTTACAGGATGAACCAGCACCAGAACCTACACATTACTCTCTATTGGATTTGAAAAATATGAAAGTTCAGGAAATTCGCGATGAACTTTTGGCACGTAATTTACCAGATAAAGGTAGGTGCTTATAATCTAATATATCATACTTTAAATTCCAAATATAAATGCGAAAGATATCGCGAAAAATTAAATAGGAGACCCTACGTTCGGCAAAACAAAATCGAGACCGTCTAGCAAACATAATTTTATATTAGAAGCACTTAGAAAAATGTCTGAGAAATAGTGTATAATAGCTTGGATTTTTTTAAAATTTTAACGTTTTTCACCAATTATTAAAATTTAAAACGTTAAAATTTTCATAAATTCTTAGCTATGATCCACTTTAACTTAGGCATTTATTTATTCTATCAACGCCAATTAGCCACTTTTCGAAATTTAGGGTAATTTAGTAGAAATAAAATGAAATAAAAGCAGCATTTGACTCTAGGTGGCGGATGAAATAGAAGTGAAGTATAGAACACAAATGTTCCGTTTTCTAAATGAAAAGTGGTGGGAGAAAACTGTCCTCATATTCGGCTTAACCATGCCAAAATACATAAGAATAAGTTGGAACGTTTAAAATATTTTAAAATGTCTACTTGTTATTTCACAAAATATATAAAAATTCAATAAATAGCAATATGCCAAAATTGACTTTGCGAAAAAGAACTTTTATTGCTGAATATGGTTCTTTAGGGCTTCAGTAGACACTTTTGCTCTGTGACTTTTTCATAGTTCTGTTATTTACAAAATTCCAGAATTTTACCAGAATTTTGGCGAGTATTTTTGCTAAACATATGAAATTAGAAAGGTAATTTGAATACCTCTCCAACAAAAAACTTTTGAAAATCGGTTGAAAAATAACCCAATGAGAAAGAAATGAGCTATAAGATAATTAAATTGTTTCAAATTTATATTTAAATATGTGTAACTTAAATTCATCATTAAAGTTTGGTGCGTACGTAACGGTAATTTAACGGTTCTGCAATGTGGGTTCCACTCATTGGCAATTTTAGCTAAATTCGTCTGAAGGCGTGCGCTGAAGCGTGTGACTAATTCAGCGCCATTTGCGGTGCAAGATATCAATATGGATTGGCCGCTGATTTGTTTATCTCCAGAGTTCCGTATAACATATGGTGTAAGGCAAGAACATTTTCTTTGGAGATATCGATTAGCAAACACTTGTAGGGAGTTTTAGTCGTCTTCTGCCGGAGCACTGACTGGACACATGAGCTAAAGATACTGATCTAAGTATTCTTGGTTATGACAGAAGATTTTCATACTGACCGAATGGTGCCGTGATTCGTTATAAAGATGCTGCCTTAGCAAAATGACGAGACTTCTTCTAGTTCTGTGTTCTCTATGCGAAACCTGTTGGGGGGGTTCAGGGGTTGTATGGCGCACTTTTTTTTTGCACCCTGCTGATCGTTAACAGGGTTTGATTTGGCATACAAGTTTAAATTAGTTTTCTTTTAAGTGAGTACCTTTCTTCCAGCTCGTATTCCGCCAGGATTGTGTTTGCACTTCACAACAGAAGTTATTTTCAAAATAATGTACACCAAATTTGAAGACTCTCTATTTAAGCTTTCCTATTATTGGATGCAAAAAGCGGGCTATTTTTTGAACTTTGCTTTTTCCTTTTTACATAAAAAAAAATAACGAATATCTTATTTAAACTTATGTATATAATTTTGGATATACCAAAGACGACAAATAAAGGCAATTTAATACCTAATTTATTGGCCATAACTTTAATATTTTAAGACAATTAAAATCTCATTATATAACTTATAACTATGATAACTTATTTTTTTCAAAGGTGTACGCAATGTCGTAATGGCTCGCTTAGCCAAGGCTCTGAATACCGAAAAAGCTGAAGAAACTAGAAATAAGTCAAAAAATAAACTGCAAATATCGCCGCAAAAAATTGTCGAAAACAAAAATTCAAATGAAACTAACGACGCAGTTAAAAAAGAGGATGATAAAATGGAAGTTGATTCGGAATCAACATCGAAAACAGCAGATAAAAAGTCTTTAGAGGAAAATAAAAAGAAAACCGATAAGAATGGGGCCGGTGAAGTCAACAAAAAATCCAGTGATGGAAAGGCTAAAGAAATGAAATCTCCCACCGGTAAGAAGAATGTTGCCAAGGATAAAAATGACAAAGAAGATCCAGAAGACTGGGCTGATATTATTGATTTTGAATTAAGCGACATTGTTATACTAGATGAATATGATTCAAGCAAGAATCCTGAGGTAAATTAATTTATTTTGTTTAATATCTGTGGCTTGTCTAATTTAACGGAGAACATTTTCACAAGGATTTTGCTAGCCAATTTCACCAAAAAAAACTTTAATTCCAATTTGCTCATAAGTGAAAATTTTGAAAAAGTCCCTTTTTGCACCAAGCCACAGATACCATGTAACAAAAATCTACATACGATAATAAATTTAGGCATTTATTAAAAAGTTATTAAATAATTTCATTAATGCATACTGTTTTAGTATGTGTAACAAAAATACAATTTTAAAAACCGTTTCAAATTCTGCGCTCTCTTCCACTTAATATAGAGATAATTGTGCTTTAAACCAAACTATACATATAAAAGTAAATAATACATACATAATTTTTTCTATGAGAAACAATTTTAAACGCTTGCTGTCGCACATTGACAAAAAGGTGGCCGTTTTCGTGAAACTGCGCATACACATTTATTTATAACTAGAGCTTTCATTTTATTTCATTAGGAAAATAATTTAAAGGAAATGAGTAGAAGGGAAAAGGCTCAACTTATTCGACGTCATACTTTACCATCCGAACCCCACATTGTTGTCCATCCTAATAAGCAAGCTAAAGATGGAAAATTTGATTGTGCCGTCATGTCACTGTCTGTGTTATTAGACTACCATCCTGATGACACGAAAGAAAGATGCTTTGAGGTTAGATGATTTACGATATAAACTTTAAACAAATCTTAATATTTACAATTTATATTTAATTTAGGTTTCTCTATTTGCTGAACTGTTCAATGATATGTTAATGCGCGACTTTGCATTCAATATCTATAAAGAAATCTATATATATGAGGAAACTGCAAATACAAATAATACTTGTGAAATCAGCGAAAGCAAGGAAGAAAGTGATCCCAAAAAAGAAAAGGTTGAAACTGGAGATGAAGTTAAGAAGGAATCTAATGATAAAGAAATCAAAAAGGAAACTGTAGAAAAAGACGAAGAAAAAGAGAAGAATTTAAAGAAAGAATCCAAGCCCTCTAGTGAAGACAAAGCTAGCAAGAATCAACATAATGATGATTCCCAATCCATTAAATCGGAAACACGTAAACGTAAACTAAGCACATCTACATCAATCGCCAATGGCAAGGATCGAGAATTATCTGCTAGTGACAAGAAAATGGTCGTTGTCAAACCTCAACTACTTCTAGCGTTTGTTTACTTTGATACCACTCATTGTGGATATATTTTCGAAAGCGATTTAGAAGATTTATTTTCAGTGATGGGTTTGAATTTGTCACGTTCACAAATCAAAAAAGTATTGGTTAAATTAGCTACCCGACATGCTATTTATTATCGGTAAGTTGAATTAATGTATACAACATATTTTACATTTAATCAATAATAATTATTATCACACAAAGATTGAGAATCAGAAAATGTATTTCCATCTGCTAGTGTCTTAATTATGTTATCCTAAATATTTGCGATGTGCATCTTGTAAATCTTGATTTTAAACACGAAACAACAAAATGCTTATATTTTTGAAGTATTGTAGATGGCTTAAACATAGTAAATTTAATATGCAAAATGCATATTGTTCCCCAGCAAAAAAAGCGTTGAAAAAGATGTTATTAAATCACCACAACTCGCAAAACCGAAGTACTTCAAATTCGGGTGAAGAAGCTATGAATTTAACATTAGCATGTCATTGGAAAAATGTTGTTCATTTTCTACTACTTTTAAATGCATATATTCCACATTTCTAGTACATTTAGAGTTCTGATATTTGAATGTTAATTATAAGTAGTAGAAAAAATGTATACTAAAATAACTTTTAAGATGCTAAACAAAAGTAGTTCTGCAATAGTAATGAAATTGTGAATTAAAGAAGTGATATTAATGCAGTGATTTTAAAATGCATCTATATCGCTTTTAATAATTAAAAACCCTTTTAATTAATTTAAAAGCATCACTCTTAACTAAAAATGAAAAAAAGATATGGTTTCGGTAATTTTTTTTATTATTAATTAATTTAATTTTTTTTTGTATTTTTTAATCTAATTTTTATTAAATATAAAATTTATTTGCATGGCAAAAAAAAATTAAAGTATTACAGGTACAATTCAATTTGTTTCGAAGTAAATGTTTTGTTTGAATTAATTTGCTGAACAAACAAATATTTTTTAGAAATTCAATCCCAAGGTACATTAAATATACCTTGTTCAATCTTTTTTAAAAATTTCCGGGCCAACTACATTCTATACAATTATTTAAGAACAAAGGTGCTATTCAAAATGTTATCTCTTATTTGTACTTCAAAACTACTTCTTTAAAGCTAAAAAGTAGCATTAGCTACTTTGGATGTAATTAAGATGCCGTTTATGAAGTATCACTTCCATTTTTTTTTGCTGGGTCTTTTCATGTTTTAAATCAAGATTTACAATCTATTGTAGGACTTAATAGCAAACAGTTTATTCCGTTATTGTCTATTTGCTAATTTTATATTCTACTTTAGTAAATTAACGGACAAAGAAGAATCTTTAGAATCTACACCTGCTATTAAAGATGCTGATGATCTACCAGCTGAAGTTCTAAAGCGCATTGCTGCCGGTAATAACCAATACGAATCTGTATTTGGTGGAAATAGTGCCCAAAATCAAATATCTGCAATTGAAGGAGGTGATAATGATACTGAAGAAGGTACTATTTTTTTTGTTGCTTTTAATAGAACCTTTTCAAAGGTTTTTACTTGAGTTGACTTTCATTTTCTTAAAAGAACTTGGCAGTGAGTAAAACAAAAACAATGAGAATGATTTTGACATATAGTTTCGTATTTTTTATACCCACACCACAATAGAGGAGAGGGTATTATTCATTTGTGCCACTGTGTGTAACATTTTAAAATATGGGTCCTGGTCCTGGTCCCACCGCAAGTATACCGATCGGCTCGGAATCACTTTCTAAGTCGATCTAATGATGACTTTGATCAAATTTGGCACATAGGTTCTTATCGGCACAAGGACCAAGCCTATTAAAAATAGGCCTAATCGTAGGACCACTAGGGGAGATAGGGGTCAATTTCTGCCTTTCAGAAACTATCAAACCTATTTTTATGAAATTTAAAACAGATAGATTCATATTTATATGGACACGCAAGCATGACTTTCCATGGGTCCCGAATAGGGTGCACTCTTTGTAAATTTGTTTTTAAATACTGTGGTGTAGTGTATCTTAACCGACTATACATTCTTACTTGTTTTTTTTACTTTGAGTAAAATTAATAGACAGGTGCGGGTAAAGTCTTGTGTTTTTATTAAAGCTACACAAAATATAAAGCAATTCATAAAATAAACGGCGCAAAATAGAAAATAAAATGGTATTAAAAAAAACTAAAATATATGAAAATCAGTGTTCGAAAATAAACAGTACATTATTAACGTTCAGCTCACACACGCAAGAACGATATCTATTTTTTTTTTTGTGATTGTGTAGACTAACACAACCCTTAATACCGTAAAACAGAACAATTGTAGTGATACTGTAGACAAACATTATATTTTAATATTCTATAATCAGGTATGTTCTAGGTTTAGACTCGAATTGAAAACGAAAAATTTTTTGAATCCGCATAAGTCATAAATTGGTGTTCTCAAATCCGCATGTGTTAGTGTATTCGAAGTTTTTGTTCGAATTTTTTTTTTTTTTTTTTTTGTTGGACTAAGGATCGCTAATTTGCTAACCGCAGTATGATAGCAAAGTCTAATATTTTTAAAAAATCGCGAAAGCTTTAAAGAATCACAGGAAAAAATCGCAACCATGGCTAAAATTCTCGAAAAATTGCAAACTTTTAAACAAACACAAAAATTTATTTGAAATGTCAAAATGGGTTAAAAAAACAAAATGTCGCAAAATTACAACAACATTGCAAAAATAGTGAAAATTCGCGAAAATTTTTAATATTTCAAACCAGCCATAAAATTGATTTAAAGTCCCTAAAACTATAATGAATTTATTTATTATAAATCGTTAATGCTGTAAAGAATCAGAAAACTTACACGAACAAATCGCTTATATCGCGAACATGGTTAAAATTTGTAAAAAAATTGCAAAATTTTAAATAAACCCAAAAACTAAGAGATCGCTAAATCGATTAAAGAAACAAATTGTCTGAAAATAACATACAAATCGTTAAAAAAAAATTAGCTTTATTTACATCAAAATCAATGAAAAAGTCGACTTTGAATTTAGGGTTAGTAAAGGCCTTTTGTGTTTTAGATAACGATATATTTTTGATTGAATTGGATTAAGAAGATTTTAAGCTAAAAGCAAAATTAATTTTTTTGTTAAAAATGTTATCACTTATTACAATAAAAGCCGATTCGGTTTACTTTCACCAACCCATATCTACTCTAATTGAAAACGAATAAAAACATATGGATGTGAAATGCAGAACACCAATAATGCTAAAGTAATCCACTTTCGAGTGGATTCGGATTCTAGAACACACCCGAATGTTTCTTTTTTTTACATTTATAAAGAAATGAACATACAAAAAAATTAAACAACGACCGCACCACGAACAGCTTGTGTGTGTATTGTGAAATTGTTTTGTTTTTTAAAAAAAAATCGTTTTTTTTACCAGCCAAAAGGAACGAACATTAATGAGCCGAACCGAACACAATGAAGTTTGTGTATTTAAAAAAAAAGCGAACGGAATTAAATGTTCTGATCTTTTGTTGAGTTTGATAAAAACGGTATTATTTTTGTGTTCGAAAGATGACTAACAGGGAAACGTTATTTTTTAAATGATTTTCTACACAAACACTATTATCGTTTGTGTTTTCCACAAATTTACCGCACCGAACACGTAGGAGCGATATTTAGTGTTTATT
Organism: Pollenia labialis; assembly: GCA_949318255.1. Taxonomy (NCBI): domain Eukaryota; kingdom Metazoa; phylum Arthropoda; class Insecta; order Diptera; family Polleniidae; genus Pollenia; species Pollenia labialis. Next base: position 22,062,777 of record OX439142.1, on the reverse strand, counting down.
ATCATGCTTAAAACGAACAAAAATTTCCAAAGTAATTTCTTTATATTTTGCAAACTCTTCATACATGGACATGGACTGAATTAAATGGTCAATTAGATTTATTAGGATGTTATTCCATAGGAAAAATGGGAGAAGGGAGAAAACTCTCGGGGAATTTTTATTCATAATTAGGCTGAAAATAAATTTAAATTTTATTCATCATTTTCATTCTTGACTGAACAACAAGAACAACCACGTTTTCATCATCAGAGTTGTTGAATGTTTCACCTTACCGCCAAAGCGATGACTGTCAGTATATAGTCAAACACCAATTTTTGAACGAATGGTATTTTCATTGGATGGAAATTTGATGTAATTACTTTGCCTCAGAGAGCAAATCAAAATTTCGAACGGGTTGCAAGATATGAGTCTAAGAAAATTGTCTTTTTTGCAAAAATGGCCCATAAAAAAAGTGCATGACTTTGGGCAAAACTGGGAGACACGGGTCTTTTTTTTCCTTTTATCACGTAATAGTGTCTGTATAATGGTTATTTTTTATCGTGTTGCACTGTTTAATCAATATCTATTTTTAATTTTTACATATTTCTTTCTCACTTCGTTTTTTCGTACTTTAGCCAAACATTTTTGTTGAATGCTTAAGTACATTTCTGTGGCATTTTGACAAAACATCTTAAGTCAAATTTAAAAAGTTTAAAAAAATTTTGTTAATCACACTTATTTTCTTTCAAAAAACATTTTTGTTTTGTGTATACCAAGGCCCATCTATCAGGTCTGCTTACTTGTACAAAAACAAAAAACGATTCTTTTTAGTTGTCAAAAATTTACTACAACATATACAAAGCAAAAGGAAAAAACGTGTATACCATAAACGTAAACATGCACATGTATGCAAAATGTAAACAACTTTTGACAACTAAAAAGAACATAAACAGTGATCATCAGGCTTCTTGCGCAGACCTTTTCAATGGGCCTTGGTGTATACATAACTGAAATGTAGCTCATAGAATAAATTCGAAAAAATAAAAATGTTGAATATAATAAAGTAACCTATGAAAGGAAATAATTCCCAGTTTCCATTTTTGTTTACATTTTTAAAATTTTGTTTGTATTAAAACGAAATTTTTCTTTAATTTAATTTTATTTTGTTATTTGATAAAAATGATTTGTTCACCAAGTTTTTTTTTTAAACTTTTTTGCTATCTTATCTCGACTCGAAGATGTTTTGACAAATTGCCACTGAGTTGTTTTTTTTTTTTTTTGTTTTGCACAGCCTGAAGGACAAACGTATACACAATTTTTACTCGCTATTTATTGCATAACATATAACGTGTGCTTTGGTTGAAATACCCAAGCAAGTGGCATTCCTAAGATGGGTATGACAATGTAACGTTCGGCAAATCTTTTTTTTTATTAATCGTTTGCCCTAATGTTTCCATCGATTTTATAAATCGACCCAATTCTTTGCCCGGTAAAACACACATAGAGCATAATGTTACCACCACCATGTTTAACAGAACCTTTTGTATATCTTGGATTAATACTTTCGCCCTTTGGTCTGTGTACCAGTCAACTGCCATCCGACCTTTATAAATAAAAACCAAGATTTATAAGAAAAAAAAGGATGCCCACTTCTCTTCAGATCAGTTAGCTTATTTTTTTTTTCAAACTGAGGCGAGCTTACATATTCTTTTTTAGAAATAATAGCTTTTAATAGTTTTGTAAGCTCGTAATCCAACTTCTATGGCTCTATGTCTGGTTGTTGGCGTAGAAATATCAAGTTGAAGTGAATTTTGTATATAATTTTTTTTTTACAATTAACACATCCCAGTAAAAAATGCGCTGTGGGTTGTTCCCGGTTTGGAGGACTTTTTTCTGCTGACAATAAGCGATTTTTTAACATGCAAACAAAGCACTCCTAAAGTGCTTTTTTAAGAGCTAACTATAAAAACATATTCAGCCCAATTATGAATAAAAATTCGCCGGGAGTTTTCTCCCTTCTCCCATTTTTCCTATGTAAATTCAATTGTAAAAATGGCAAAAGGGAGAAAAAACTCCCGGGAATTTGTATTCATAATTGGGCTGATTCATTTTTGTTTTGCTTTTTCTTGTTTAAATGCCTTTTTTAATCATTTTCGAAACCATAATATATTTATATTTTTTGCGCTTTAAAACCTTCTTCGTTTTCAGCACTGAAATAGCAGCTTTTTTATATTTTATTCTTTGTCATTTACTGGTGAACTCTTATTGAAGCGCTCGACTATGCGCTTTTTCTCTTAAGTTCTTCAAAAAACCCAAATTGTTTTCACTGGGATGGAATTAACTAAATTAATATTCTCTAATTCTTCTTTTTAGTGTAAACTTTTTTCGTTTTTACTGATCTAATTTTTACTTAATTCTTTTATAAGAAAAAAAGTAAAAATAATGCTATAGAAGAAGAAAAAATATGCAGGGTGTGCTGGAAATCGCAAACGCAAGAATTTGGAATTTGTTTTTAATAAACTTTAAACCTAATTCTTATAATTTTTTGTTTAAAATCCTGTTTAATAGGGAAATATCTGTTTAATATTTGTTATAAAATTCTTTTATTACAGAAATATTACTTAAAAACGACTTAAAATTCTTGCTTTTTACGTTTGCGATTTCCAGCACACCCCTGATGGTATTGGGTAGTTGCAAATGATTTGAGCAGTTTAAAACAAGTGTATTTATTTTTGGAAAGTTAGCGAAAAATTATTGTAATATGTATAATAATTTTGTTTAATAAAATTAAGAAAGCCAGTCACGCAATAAAATTCAGGCCCAACATAACAGATCTCTTTTGAATCATGTGCCTAAGCTTTATTGAGTGACTTGTTAAACAAGTGCTATAAAATAGTGATAGTTGCAAATTGTATTACAGTAGAATCCCGATAATTCGTAATCGCAAGGGACCGGCCATTTCTTATGAATTTTTGGTTTTCGATTTAACGGACATGAAAAAAATACGAATTAATGGGGGCTTTCAATTTATTTGCTAAAACGATAAAAAAAAACATAAAAACCAATTAAAAATAAAATAAATAAAAATTATTCATGTAACAAACTGATCTTAAGAAAATAAACACACACAAAACCAAAAACCCACGAAAAAATAGCGGTAAACAAAAAAATCATTCTTTACATGTTTCTGTTGTTTTTATGACGAATTATGTATAAGTGGTAGTGAGCAAACAATTACGATTTAGGTAAGGAAGATTTTACTTGAAAAAAAAAATACGAATTAGCAAGGGGACCAAAATGCATGAACATTTTACAAATTACGAGATTTTTTCATGGGACCGACAGTTTATTACGAATTATCGGGATTAACGATTTTTCGGGAGTTGACTGTAATTCAAATTGTGATGAGCCCTATTGTATTTTATACAAATTATGGAAATACATTTTTGATAAACTTTTAATTTGTATCCAAATAGGACTTGTAAATTTTAACGGTACTGTCGTTAATGTGGGCAAATTGTTAAATCAAATCAATCGCACTGAAAAGAATTATTCTGATTTGGAGAAACTTCATAATGATTTACTAAAACAACACACTGATTTGCAAAAGGACCATAATAAGTCGACTAGCAAAATGAAGGACTTGCAAGCGGAAATAAAAAGTGTTTCACGTAAATTAACAGATGCTAATCAAGACTTTTATTCCTTAAATGTAAGTTGCTTCTAACGTTTAATATAAAAATAATTATTTATTACTAAAATAAACTAATTTTAAATTTGCAGCGCAAATACAGAGATCAATATGCCACTTTATCTTACATTTACACTAGGATAGCACCCTATTTTGTACGAGAAAAAGAAAAGGACAAGGATTCCAAAGTTGAAAGGTAATAACTACAAATAAGAAAAAAATAATACAAAGAATTATTAATTGATTTAATGAAATAATAGTTCCCGTGACAAGGACAAGGATGAAAAAGAGAAAGAAAAAGATAAATCAAAAGATAAAGAATGTGAAAAGGACAAATCTAAAGACGAAAAGGAAAACGAAACAAAGAAAGATGACAACAAAGAGAAGGTCAAAGATGAAAAGGAAAAGGTCAAAGTTGATAAGGAAAAGGTCAAAGATGACAAGGAGAAGGTCAAAGATGACAAGGAAAAGGTAAAAGATGACAAGGAAAAGGTCAAAGATGACAAGGAAAAGGTCAAAGATGACAAGGAAAAGGTCAAAGATGACAAGGAAAAAATTAAAGATGATAAAGAAAAGGATAAAGTTAAAGCCGATAAAGAAAAAGTAAAGGATGATAAGGAAATTGATAAACTTAAAGATGACAAAGAAAAGGAGAAACCTAAAGATGAGAAAGAAAAAGATCAGCCCAAGATTGATAAAGAGAAACCTAAAGACAAAGTGAAGGAGACAAAAGATGATAAAGAAAAGCCAATAGCAAAAGATGATAAAGAAAAGCCAATAACAAAAGATAATAAAGCCAAACCAGCCACACAAAAGAATGTCGTTGAAAAACCAAAAACCTCAACACCAGCTGCAAAAAAAGTAACTAATTCAAAGCCTACTGTCAAAGTTGTTAAGAAACCTGACAATGTTAGTGCTAAGAAGTAGAAATTTAATAATTATAAACATATAAATGTTAAAATAAATATTGTTAATTTAACAAAAAATACAATAGATCAAGGCGAATTCATACGGGTGTATGTAGTGACATGTACTCCAAATGTCAAACTTAATACAAAAAAAAAAAAATAATATACAGCCAACATAACTCTCTCTGCATTCATCTGTATGAATTTGCCTTGCAATAGATACATGTGTTTATGTAAAAAAAAACTTTATCAGAATAATTTCTTAAATAAAATACACAAGTATTCAAATGAAAAAATACAATTAAATACTTTGTTATTTTTTACTTTTATTTTTAGGATTCTTGTGTGGATTATAATTTACTGTAACAGATAAACTCCCAATTCTGTAATAGAACTATCGAATATTTATTAATTATAATCTTAAAAAGAAAATGGAATACATACATTTCCTTATACCCCAGTAAGAAAAATAGACGTCATACTATCGGCCATGTTCTAGAAATCGAAATCACGTGAAATTTAAATCGAACAAATTTTGAAAACTTTTCCGTGTTCAAGGTTCGTAAAAATATTTCCTTTAAAATACGTCATACTTTTAGGGCCACTTTCCTCTACCTAGAGTACTCGGGAAAAGCTACGTTAATTTTTACAAAAAATCAATTAAAAATCTTCATCGATTTCACTTTCACGTGGTTTCGATTTCCAGAACATGGCCGTATGTCTGAGAGAAACGTCAACAAAAAAGAACCTGGCATGAGTAATTCTGAGTTTCTGATTGACATTCTTAATGATTACGGACAGATAGTTAAAAAAAGGTCAAATGCAATTTTAATCGACTAATAGAAAAGTACATTAAGTAAATAAATGTTTAATACTTTCTAGGTATTTTAATTTCCCCTTTTGGGATTTTTAGATTCACCAATTCTATCCTTAGATAAGTAAACACATTATTGCCCACGAAACAGCTTGTTTATCTTGGAATAATCCTTAAATTTCTAAATTTTGGTTTTGTGCAGCCGTTTGCCGTATTTCCTTTTTTAATTGATGAATTTTAAAAATATTGACAACAAACATTTCTCCACTCATTAACACAATTATTTGAATGCCCGTTTTCAGCATCCCTTTAAAAACCCTACTTACAAAACTGTAAGTAATAAGGTTAGGTTGGGAAGGGTTATGCGTCCAAGGGTCAATTGTTCCTTAAATGTAGAGGAATAAGAAAGAGAAGTAAAGATAAGAAGAATTTACAGATACAGTGAATCACAGTGAAAATGGCCCACCGTTAATAATAATTTTTTTTTGCAAAATTTCTAACATAACATTTAAAAATACTAATTATGTCACACATATTTTTAAAGCTGGTCATCTTAGTTTTAATACATTTAACATAAACTTATGTTTTTTACAACAACAACAAAAATATGTAAAAATAAAATGAGAATGTAAATTTTTTATCTCACAATGAAAATGGCCCATTTAAAAAAACGTACTCATATAACGGTAAATTCCAAGTTGGAATAAAATATTATTCCATCTTTTTAATTTTACTTCATATTTACTTCTGACCGCATTGATAAAAGTTAATAAATCAGTATTAAATTCGGTTTTAAGAAGATGGGTCGTCATACCACAATTGAAATAAGAAAACTAGTAATTGACCACTACAAAGGTGGAAGAAGCCAGCGAGAAATCGCGGAAATTGTCGAAATACCACGAGGAACAGTAAAAAATATTATCAAAAGGTTTAATGATGAAAAACGAATCGCTAGTAAAACAAAAATCAGCCCAAAAAAACTTTTTTCTGAACGTGACGAACGTTGGATACTCCATAAATCCAGGAATGACCCAAGGTTAAGTGCTCCAAAATTAAGAGACATGGTGGAGGAACATCTACACATTAGCTGCAATGCAGAAACAATACGAAGAGTTCTCAGAAAAGCTGGATTGCATGGAAGAATTGCTCGAAAAAAACCTTTCGTGAGCCTAAAAAATAAAAAACTAAGGTTGGATTTTGCCCATAACTATTTGATGAAGGATGTTTCATTTTGGCAACACGTTTTGTTCGTAGATGAATCGAAGTTTAATATTTTTGGATCAGACGGCAGGATAAATGTGTGGAGAAAGCCGAACGAGGAGTTAAATCCGAAGCACTTGCGACCCACAGTGAAACATGGTGGTGGACACGTTATGGTATGGGGTGCGTGTTCTGCGGCTGGAGTTGGAAATTTGCACTTTGTGGAGGGAAACATGGACAAATTTCAGTATTTGTCAATTTTAAAAAATAACCTAAAGCAGAGTGCAGAAAAATTAGGAATAAAGGACACTTTCCACTTCTACCAGGACAACGACCCGAAACATACCGCTGGAGTTGTCAAAGAATGGTCATTATATAACTGTCCAAGGGTTATTAAAACTCCGCCACAATCACCAGACCTCAATATAATCGAAAATTTGTGGCATAAGCTAGACTTAGAAGTGAGAAAACACCAAATTTCTAATGTGAACGACCTGAAGGCGGCTTTACTGGAGGAATGGGAAAAAATTTCATCAAGTTACACCAAAAAGTTAGTAGAATCCATTCCTAATCGTTTAAAATCGGTAATCAGGCAAAAAGGCTTTCCTACAAAATATTAAAAATAAGAAAAAAACGTTATTTCTTTAATAATAACATAATGGGCTATTTTCATTGTGACCTAAATTTGAACTGTTTTTGTTTCTGATGTAAAAAATCAAAGAATTAATAATGTAATAAAAAAAAATTTTTAGTTCCTTATATTGAATACCAAATAAACTTTATTTTAAACAAAAATATATTTTTTATTTTCTTCCTTTTTATTAAATATTACCCAAATACTGATTAATTTCATGGTGGGCCATTTTCACTGTGATTCACTGTAGGTTTAAGATAGTTAGTAGAAAAAAGACAGAATAAAACTATCCCTACAGTCCCCTCATCAGAAATAACCTTCCTGACGACCCTAGTAGACCGACAATGCCACTGTATGTACGTGCTCAATCGTTTTTAGCTCCTCTGCGTCCTCGCATAATTTTCAGAAGTCCGGTATGTTATTGTCCCATTTAATCGTAAAAGCCCTAAAAGAACAATGACCCATCAATAACCCTATAAGAGTCCTGAGACCACTCCTATCTAATCCTAATAGAACCCTGGTTGCCCCTGCGTTCAATCCGGGCCATAATACCCTTAGACACGCTGGTATCCGTTCTATCCCTCCAGCACCGGTTAACGATATCACAAGGTTACTTACTATGAATGAGCTCTCAGAGCATTCCTACACCGTGCGACCAGGCACCATCGCACCGTATATTTTGTCAATGTCAACGTAAATTGTCACCACAGACCCCCAACGATACCGAAGCTATTTCCACTGCAATGTTAGGACGATTTGAAAGCAACAGCGTGCGAAGGAAACAATATTTTAAAAAACAAATACGAAATTCCAATGCACAATTTTAATAAAGAATATAAAAACTACCGGAACCTTTATTTATTTTCTTTTCTTGCTCCTCTTCTAACTCCACTTCATTTACGCCACTAGTTCTAAAAAATCGGTACTCATGTTGACTCTATAAAAATAGTTTTTTAATAAAGCTTAATGAAAAGTTGGTAAAAAAAATTCTTGCATGTGCTGCGAGCTGGTCTATTTAACTAAGGCGACCAGATTTTGAAAATAAAAATAGAGGACAAAAAGTAAAAAATTTAAGATTTTTTTTACATATTTTACTGACAAATTTGCATTCCCACATTCACATATGTTAAGTAAATTAAAAAAAAAATGACATATCCCTTAAAATGCAAACCTGTTAAATCCAATTTTTAAGTAAATGGAGTAAATGTAAAGATATTCCTCGTCGACCACCATGTAGTTTTCCTTTAATTTGAGTCTTGAAGTGTGTCAAATCAACTATATTTTTGGGTTTCCTTTCAAGCAGCAAATTGGGAAAAAAAAGTTTTCCTGTAAAATTTGTTGAAAGGGACTTAGTAGGTTTGCTTGCATATTCAGCCAGCGATATATGTATACACATTTACGTTTACTTATAAGTAAGTAAAATTACTAAAAAAAAAATAACGAAAATTAAAATGCATTCAAAATTGTATACTGCAAGTGAATAAGAGTTCAGTAGAAGTATGAAAAGAATAAGCACGGCACGACATTTTCCATACGATTTGACAGGAAAAAACCGGCGATCGCCGTGAAATAAAATTTATTTTAGTTTATAAAAATAAAAACAAATATTGATTATGCATTTAAAAATAAAGAGGACAAAGATGACAGATTATGAAAAAAAGATGATAAAAGAGGACACAAATTTAAAGATGACAGCCAGTTAAAATAGATGATTGTCCTCTAAAAAAGAGTACGTATGGTCACCTTAATTTAACTCAATTGTACGACCAGTTACAACGTGTATGGGCCGCATGGGCCGACAATTATACGTATTTATACCCTGGCGCCCTATGCTCCAGTGGGAGTTAGAGGAATATAAAAAATTACCTTGTTCCACTATCAACTTTAAAAAAGCCAGATAAAAAGTATCGTCAAAATTCCTTGTTACGTGTAAACTTAATGTTTTTTGCCAAAGGTGTTTTTCAAATATGTACGTATGTATAAAAGTTTAGTACAAGTGAATTATAATGTACATATTGTTCGTACATTTTCTGTTATTATAATTATAAAACTAGTAAAAAATATTTTTTTTTGGGTCAAAAAGTACAATTTTTTGCTTAATTAAGTACAATTTAGAAAATGTTATTTATCATCCCTGCTCTAGTATAAAAGTAATTTAATGTTAAAAACCTCGGTGAACGCAACCAACAGAAATTTTGGGCTGTCCTTCTTTCTAAGGCTCAGAGGTGCGCTTCAATTGGCATGACAGGTGCCATGAGAAGTACTCCTCAGGCTGCCCTGGACGTCATTCTACATCTTCTGCCTATTGAGCAGTATGTGATGGGAATGGCGGCCAGGAGCATTCTTAGACTGAGGGAGTTAGGATTGATAGGGAATGTCACGCAGGGTCACTCACGGATCCTGAGTGTGATTGAGGATTGTGGCTATTGCCTGGGACTACCCGGCTCCACTGATTATGTGGGCACCAGGGTGGACTTTGGGCGGTCGCCGGAGGTAATAGTGCCTTCTAGGGGGAGCTGGTCAGGTAGGAGCAGATTATTTAGTGGATTTGCTATTTTCACTGATGGCTCGAAGATGAGGGGCACGGGTGCGGGAGTCTACATTGAGGATCTGGACATCAGAAGGTCATATAGGCTTCCTGACGACTGTAGTGTCTTTCAGGCGGAGGTTCTGGGGGTATTGAGGGCCGTGGAACTGATGAGGGACAACATTGATAGGGGCTCTGAGGTCACTATATATGTGGACAGCCAGGGGGCTCTTATGGCCGTAAGGGGCTGTTATGTGAACTCAAAGCTAGTTGATGATTGTAGGAGGGCTTTGGAAGAAGTCTTAGGGGAGTATACGCTAAGGTTGTGCTGGGTGCCGGGTCACTGCGACATAGGTGGCAATGAAGTTGCTGACGAGTTAGCAAGACATTGCTCAGAGATGGAGGACCCTAACTGTATGGAGGCGGTTAGACCTCCAATAGGCTTCTATTTTGGAAGGATCAGGGAGTGGATTCTGGGCGCGACCAATCGGGCCTGGGGGAACCGGACGGACTGCCGGGTATCACGGACGCTGTGGCCGGTGCTTAGCAAGTCCGATTCGGGGTTGCTGCTGGGCATGAGTAGGGTCTGCGTGAGGACCATGATAGGAATGATCACGGGCCACTGTATGATAGGCAGGATGGCGGTGAGGATAGGATCCGAATTATCGGATATGTGCAGGTTGTGTGAGGACCCTGAGGAGTTAGAGACAGTTGAGCACTTTCTGTGCCACTGTCCCAGGTTGCAGGGCAGCAGGCTGAGGTGGCTGGGCAGTACATTCCTGAACCCCTAATTCGTTCAATGTCTCGGGTTGTGGACTTGAGAATCTGATAGGATTGGTAATGGGGATGGCCTGGCTGCGCGAGAGGAGGCTGGGTGCTGGCCACACGTAGGTCGAATTTGGTTGGTCAGGATTTCTTTCGGGGCTGGTCCGAAACATTCTTTTCTATCCATCTTTCTTTTCTGACTTGTGCTTTCGCTGTTTATTTCACCTATTTTCCTTCTCTACATATCTTTCTCTAATTAAGGCGTCACAATGGACCATACTGGTCTCTGGGTGAGGGTGTGAAGGAGACTTCACACCAGCCTTTCAACCTACCTACCTACCTACATCCATACATACATATGTATGTACATATATGAAACTTCATAAAAATATGTTTTTCTCCTTTCACAAATATTTTTTTTTTCATTAATATTCCCAAAATGAACAACCGCTTAAGATACGTTTTTTTATTATTATTTTTATGCCCAGAAAAAATGATGCATTTTTGTGTATGCTACACAATGGGTACAAAAGTTGGCAAAACCTATAAACAACAAGCTGATACAAAACCTCATTGTTTAAAAAACTGTAAATAAAAATATGTATGTAGGTATGTTGTACAAACTTAAAAATCTTAATTTCTAAAATTAAAAATTCCTTATTTGAGAAAAAAAATCTTCAAATCATATTTTGGTTAAATAAATAAAATGTTCATTCTGGCAACACTGGAAGCGAATTCAAATTTGCCACCACATTACAAACCTTCCAACCATGGTTAAATTATAGTAATTCCACCATGCATCCAACCAAATAAAATTATATGCACAATTTAGTTTATTTATTTTTTTCTTATTTCTTGCTTGCATTGGACGTGCTTTATTAACAAACTGCATTTAAATTGGTACGTGTTTTTCTTTCATAATTATAATTTAAAAAATAAATTGAATTTTAGATTAAATGATTGAAGAAATACAAAGTATCTTTTTCATTAATATGTAGTAACACTGTGCTCGAATTTGCCACTTTTTCGGTCAAGCGGGGCCACCGGGCGTTAAAGCTAACCGTTTTTTTTTTTTTTTTTTTTTTTTTTGGTTAAGCTAATTCTTGTTTCCAGATACATATACCGTTATTTCGCAAATGGAGAAGATTGCACAACATACATATATTCGCGTAACTCAAAAACGGTTTAGTTTATTGAATAATAAGCAAATTCATATATCGCTCCTTTATTGCAACATAGTCATATCTCAAAAAATTCAAAATGTTAAAAAGTTACTTAAGCAAAAGTGTTCCTTTATGCCTTCTCGGCATTATATCTAAAACTGAACCGAAGTTATAACAAAATATATTTGATTAAATCTGGAAGGTTACCGCGTATTTCGATTCGAAAGAAATCATTTACGGATTAAAACAATTTGTACTGCGTATTACTATTTTCGTAATATTTGTTTCGAAAAAAGGCGTTTTTTATACTCTATTAAAAACAAAAAACCCCTTTCTTAACAGCCACTCTCTATAAAGAACAAAAAGTTTTCATCAAATTTCCCTTCTTTTTAATAATACAAGCTCTGTCATCGTTTCGAACGATTGCGAAAATCGTAATACACAGTACAAATTGTTCGAACTCGTAAATTATTTCTTTCGAATCGAAATACGCAGTAACCCCCTGTATATAACGGTACATTTTGATCGCATTTTGCCAAGTTTGATTTTTTTTTTTGAGATATGACTATGTTGCGATAAAGCAGCGATTTGTTGTGCAACCTCCTCCATTTTCGAAATAACAGTACATATATTACCAAAACAAGAGCTAACCTAAAAAAAGCGGTTAGCATTACAGGATTCAGCGTACTAGAATAAGGTTTACCCCTGGTTGCCCCGCTGGATAGTTTTTCCAGCTAGCATAGTGTTATTTATTAAGCATATTGCAAAATGTTGTATTGCTAATGACTTGTTTTTGTTAATATTTTGCTTAAATAAAATTATTACCATACGGCCATTATTATAGTACAGCTAAAGTTAAAAAAATCTATAATTATAAGTTAAATATAATATATAAAAAAAAATATCAAGTCTTAAAAAAGAAGAAAATAAATATATTTAGAGTGTATCTATGAAGTTTAAACAAAATTTGTCTTAAATTATCAAGACTAATTGTTATATTTTGTAATCAATAAATATGCCCTAAATATGTTTTTATTAAATTTTGTTAAAAATGAGATTATTGAGTACATTCATATTTACTTAAATTTAAAAAAGAAATTTGTAAAATATAATAAGTTTTAAGTACAAAAGCCTTCCAAAGAATGTAGAATGTTTTAAAAAAATTCATATTTGTTTGTTTGTACATTACAATTTAACTTTAAATTTACCCTCTTCCATTTCGAGAATCTACTTATAAACAAATTTAAATAATAAGAAGTTATTAGAAAAAAATAACACATTTCTATTTAAGTCAACTTGGCATTACTTTTAGTACTAGCTAAAATAAATATGCATGTATGATTAAATCATAATCGGGCATGTTCTATAAATCGAAATGAAACGGATTTAAAACTGAATAAATTTTTAAAACTAGCCTGTAAAGAAAGTTCATAAAAATATTAATTTTTGCATTCTTCAGAGTAAATTACAGTCATTTTGTAAATAATTGTAATCAAAATCTCGATTGATTTCAATTCCACTTAATTTCGATTTCTAGAAGATGCCTGAATAAAGCAGCACAATTATTTGTACTTAATGAAATACATACGTATGTACATACATACATAAGTCTGTATATAGATGGCTAATACATATTAGAAAACGTGTATCTTTAATTTTTATTATTTAATAAAAAAAGAAAACAAACGAACGAACGGTTAATTAAATAATCAAAGATTTTAAATAAACAAATCGTCACCTTAAATGCAAACGGACGTAACTACATAAATATTCGAAATTAAGTTTTTGATTGATTTTAGTTCGTTTTAATAAACTACATGTTCACGCAAATTTTTAGAGCCCTGCGCTCAAAAATGGAGACTTTATTAAAGAAATTGAAACGCCAAGACCACCTTGTTGTTATTGAATTGAATTTAGTTACGTCCGTTTGCATTTAAAATGACGAAATGAAAAGTTTGATTCAACGAATTCTTTATTAATAGATTGGTTCTTATTTTCATTATTCCTTATAGGATTTGTTACACAGGATATAATATACATATCACACTGCTTCCGCTAAAGGGGGTCAACTCAAAATTTATATATTTTCAGTAGAGACAAAAAACTGTTTTCTTTTTATATGTACTCTTAGTTCGCACGGCATCTTGAATTACGTTGTTCTCTTTTTGAATTACGAATTACGCTGTTCACACGGCATCTTCTTAATTCAATAACTCTTCTTCTTACGTAAATGAAAATTGTATTGCTTTGAAAATTAAAACAAACGCAAGCAACAATTTAAAATGTCTCGTCTTCCTATTTTGTTTCTTAATTCGTTGTTTTAAATTTCACAAAAAACGACATTTTTACAGTTTTATGCAAGGCAAATTCATATTACATGAATTCGCCTTGATTTTTTGTTTTTTTTTTCTTGTACATGTTTTGTTTTTTTTTACAGGCTTCGATAAAAATTAGTGATGACAATGATTTGTTTGTAGTTGGCATGGTAATTCAAAATGAATTACGTATAAATGAGATATGTAATTCGCTCTCAAAATTTTGTATGACGAATTATGTAATTTGGATCATAATTGGGCTGTGAATAACGAATGAGAGAGCGAATTACGAAAAAACGTTTCGTGCGATCATAGCATTATACTATAAAGGGGGATACAATTGTATTTTTTTTTTTGTTTTGGCAAAATACTAAAGAAACTGATCTAAGATTTTTACAGTGCGTAAGTGAAAATTTAAAAATTTTGAGTTGACTCTCTTTAGAGGAAGCAGTGCGATATGTAACATACATATTGTCACCTAAAATGCAAAAGGGCGTAACGTTCGTTTTATTAGAATACAGGTTCACAAAAATTTTAGGTTACGATATATCGTCAGCCCAGAATTGGTTTGGCGCATATCATGGTAAAATTACCATTCTGAACTGACGATATGTATTTTGATTAATAAAAACCATAATTGATCGATTAATCGAGAAATTCAAATAACTAAAACTTTAAATATTTAAGCAATTTCAAAATTTTCTTTATTGTTTTAATAATTTCTTCATATTCTGCACTTTGTTTGCATGATTATCATATCAGATTTTCAGGGCTTTGTATACAAAAAAGTGGTAAAAAGTTAACTTATTTACCATGGAAGTATTACCAAATCGATTAAGTTCGTTTTAGCTTCTTCAGAAAATTGTATTTTTCCTTAAATCGAAAAAAATTAGTTATTTTTTTGCATTAACAATGACAACAATACGAAAAATACACAGTTGATTGTTGTAAACAAAACGCAAATAAAGAGAAATTTGAAAAAATATTTTTGTGTTGCATCAGATCCTTTGTCATACCCATATGAAATGTTTTTAACTTAATCGTCACCTAAAATGCAAAAGGGCAGTACAACAATAAAAAATTTCGAAATATAGTTTTTGATTGATTTTTGTTCGTTTTATTAAAAAAAAGGCGACATTATTAAAAAAAATTTAGCGCTAATTACACCTTGTTGTTATCGATGTTTTTAAATTTTTTTGCTTCTCCTGTAAAGAAATAAAAAGTACTGTTACATCCTTTTGCATTGTAGGTGACGATATGTATGTATGTTTGGTTGCAAACAAAAACCATATACATAAGTACTGTTTGAGCTTCATCAGTTATTCAGTGCGAATATTAGAATATCGTATATTAGTACGAAATAAAAAGGTGGCAATACAAAGTTTCCTTTTTTTTTATTTTATTTCGTGAATTGCAATTTACTTTAACAAATTCATTTGAATTGAAAACGAATTGCAGTTCGTTTTATAAATTCATTTGAATTGAAAACGAATTGCAACTCATTCTTCAAATTCATTTGAATTGGAAACGAATTGAAATTCATATCGGCCTAATTCGTTTGAATTGATTCAAATTAAAAGAATTTATTCAAATTTAAAATGATTCATTTACAGCTTTGATATGTATACTACGTAAAATATAAATTCCACTTGGAAAATTGAAAGTGATTTCAAAGAGATCAAATTTTTCTTTTAACGTTTTCTGCAGAAGCCAAATACGGTTTCAATTCCACTTTTGATCGGAATTTATTTCTGTGGCATGCCTGTGTATTATTAATTTTTTAAATAATTAATTATTTAATCATGTTTTAAGTTTGTCAAATTTAAATTATTTAATTCAAAATTAAAATGATTCAATAAATAAATAGTTATTAGAAATGTTGATTAATCAATCAATAAGGGGTAAAATTTCGGCATTATTAGGCATGTTTTGAAAATCAGTTTTGTTAAAGTGGTTTGAAATCACAAAAAAAGGAGTTCTGGACAAAAAACTTTTATCCTTATTGTGATTTTAAACTGGCCAGCTAAGTGGCAGCTAATTTTAAAATTACTTGCTTATTTGTTTGAATAATTTTAAACCAAGTTATAACTTTTGTGGTTTTCAAAACACCCTTAAATCACAATTGTGGATTTTAGAACATGCCTATATGGTAAAATAACATTTTTATTAACCGATTAATAACACATAACTTAAAAATATATAAAATTTCAAAAAAATACCTTAAGAATCTAATAAATCGATATTGCATATTAGGTCTGTTCATTTACTTTACTAGCAAAAACTTGCAAAGAATTTTTTTAATTTACAATATTTACATTTCTTTTTACTCTCTTAAGGCTAATTTAACTGGGAGAAACGGTAACATTGCAAATCAGCTGCTTCATTTTGCTGTATGTACAGCAATTAGAACGATTATAGTTAGCAGTAGGATGTTACGACTCAATCTGTAGAAAATAGATTGGTCTTACTTTTTTACGGTAACGTTAAGTTACTGTTACTTCCGGCTAACTGAGCCTTTACTTGCAAATACGTAACTGTTTTCAGTTACTGCACAGACCTTTCATTATATCAATTTTTTTTTTCGTGTTAACTAATTTTTTTTATCCGCCTTAAAGGTAAAAGATATTAGAAATAACCAAGGAATTGAAAGTTTGTTTTCTTTTTCTTTAAATTAAATTATGTGATGAAAATCGATTTCGAAAAAGAAACGATTAAAACCTTCGTTTTTAGTCACCCCTATTGCGAATAAAATATCCCAAGAATTTTGTTCCCTTTTTCCCCTTAAAAAATTTATGGGAAAAAGAAAAGTTTCAATGAAGAAAAAACTGTTTACTTTTTATTCACGATAGGGGTGAGTCTTTGCACCTCACCTTTTAAGAACAAAATCCATCGATTATCATCACATAACTGATTATTTAGTGCAAATATTGTTAAATTTTTTTCTCTTTCATTGTTTAATATTTGTTTATTGTTCATATTTCATATGAATTTTGTTTGTTTTTTTTTTAATAAATAATTTTTTTGAAATTGTTAATAAAGTATTATTTTTGTTTGCATATAAATTCGAATAAAATTGATAATATTAATTTTGTGACAACGTTCTATTAAACTAATAATAAAATGTAAAAAACTAAATTTACATGATAATGTAAATAATGAAAATATATGATGGTTTCTATTATATTTGTCATTAGGGGTTGGTGTTGATCGTTGAGATTTATTATTCGATATCTTTAAATTGTTTTTTCATTCGCTGCTTTTTTAAATTAGGAATGTTTGTTATTAATTAAGCATCTTCAACGCGACCCACTGGACGCAAAACAATTCTTGGATCTGGTTCAAGCATGCGATCAGATTCTTCAGCACTGCTGAGACTGCGATTTGAAAATAAAAATTAAATTAAATAAATTAAGTCTACTTTTACTTAATGTAGGAAGTAACAAATTCTGTTCCAAATTAAATAGAAAATAATATTTTTTAACTTTTTTGTATCTGAGCCGATTTTTCAGAGTTTTTGAAAAAATATTTTCTACTAAAGATTTCTGATCTTTTGATATACAAGCCGTATCCGTAGGTCATATGACAGCCTTAAAATTTAGGTTTTTACTCATGACTTGCCCATTTTTTAACCGATTTGACGTGTCAAAGAACAAGTTTGCTAGTTAGTTGGGTTATAAAACTTGGACTTGGAAAGATCTATGGTTCCCGAAAATGGGTATTTTTCATAAAAAAATTTAAATTTTGGCCATAACTTTTTCCTATCTGAAACGATTTTACGAAAATTTCAGAAAATATTTTTTTATTAAATTTCTAATCTTTTGATACATAAGGGATAACCATAGGTCATATGATAGTCCAAAAATTCAGGCTTTTATACAATTTTTAATATTTTTTGTACGGGAGGTACCACACCCACTTCTCCAATCCCGCCCACATTTTGTGGGATGCTGTGTATAGATAACCTTACATAATTTGGAAACTTTGGCTCTTGCCGTTCTTCAGATATACAGAAAAAAGTAATAAAAATACAACAACAACAAGGGATTTTTGGGAAAAATTAGAGGTAGTCGTGGTTTTTTCCTCATATCTCAGCCATTTTTGGACCGATCTGGCTGAATTTCAATAGCCAAATTATAATAAGAATACCAGACAGAAATATATACCAACCAAGCCCCTATCATATCTAGGGGCTCCAGAAAACCCATTTCAACAGACAGACGGACGGACGGACGGACGGACAACTAGATTTCAACTTCCCTTCTCATAAGGATCCAGAATATATACAGGGTCTAAGATCAATATTGTAGAAATTACAAAGGGAATGACAAAGTTATATATACCCTTTTACCTTCGGTGAAGGGTATAAAAAGTGCAAAATATTTTTAAAAATTTTAATGTTTGCAATTGATTAATATTTCGTTACTTGAGATTACATGGGTAAATAATGACAACTCTTTCTAAAGATTGTACCTTGTACTTACACTCTCGGTCAGAAGATTAGAACCACTTAAATTTTTGAATTTAGTTGGCCATATCTTTTGAAATTTATTGTCGGCAGAAAATATTTGTATACCATTGAAGAGTATACTTTCTAAAGGTAACTAAAATAAGAACAACAACTGCTAAAGTTTAATGAAGTATTTTAAAAAAGATACTTTTTCAAAAAAAAAGAATAATAAATACAATTTTTTCTGTTCATTTTTCTTTATAAGCTAATAAGACCTAATGATTTTGATGTAAATAAAAATCAAATTTATTATATTTCACCCAATTAAAATATTGTTATAAAAATGCATTATTTTATAAATTAATAAAAAGAACCGCTAAAAATAAGTTTATTATTGATAATATTTTAAACAATTTAATAAAAGGTGCTACCTCCTTTGTTTAAAATTACTTCATACATACAGGTTTTCATTGAGTCAGTGCAACAAATCTCATTCCAGGAGTCCGTAATCAATTGAATAAGTGATTCCTTATCGTCTACCTTCATAAACTTTGCCGGAAAGTCAACCTCAAACATTTTCAGTTATGTTTACATCGGGAGAATATGGCGGCCAATTAAGAAGACAAACATTTTGGTTTGAAATGAATTCTTTTACAACTCTAGCATTATGAATAGAAAGAAGCATTATCTTGTTGCATAGTTCATGGAATCGGTCCAAAAATCTTATTTATCTAGGGGAAATCTGATTGCAACAGTCTTTTTTTAAGTTTCTCCAGTCATTTTTGTACTATAAAATTCTAAATCAATACGTTATAACACCCTAGACCAAAAACTCCACCTTCTCTGCTTTAGTGGCGGTTCAAAAATAGCTCCTCTTTTCTCGTATCGTGTAAATAATAAGTGTGGCCATCTGGGCCATCCAAATTAATTTTTTTTTGTCACAAACCACAGTACGACAATCATTATTATGACCTCTTTCTTGAATGTCACTTGTCATATGCTCTTAGCGGCAAGGTATTCGCAGTATTCGCAATAACTATTTTTACTCTCAATATATTTGTTTGAGGCCAAATTTTTGAAAGAAAAGAGTTTGACGCAATTCTCAGGATTTTTCTCTTTTCGGATGGAGTTAAATCGGTTGAAGTCATTCCTTTGTAATTTTTTTCATAGTTTTCTACATCTTTGAATATCCGAGCAGAGTTTTGTGACTTCGCCCAACTTCCCGCTCAATGGCCAAATAAAAACATCGATAAACATCGATTTTGGCTCTTTCCGCAATATATTTTTCTTCTGCTAATAGTTTAATGTATATGAAAATCAAATCCGACTTCACGCAAAAAATTTTAAAATACAAAATTGTTATAATCATGTGAACGGAAAATTTTTATTTATTTTCGTCTTATGGAAATGCAGCAATTAAATACAGTTGCATTTAACGTATAATGATTCTAGTTGTTAATTTTGCACCCTTAAGAAAATGCTCTATTCAATAGATTTTTATACCATTGACTGTCTTTCACAAGTTTAAAAAGATATGGCATACTAAATTAAAAAATAAAGTGGATACTGATCGAGATTGTATTATACTATGACCAAGGCGAATTTACACGAGGTGACCTTAACTTGCTACGTAAAGCAGCCCCTATACGATTCAACTGTCAACTGAATCGGTTGTTGTCCAAATCAAAGCGTGTATAGCTAACAGCCGTATTCACAATGAAAATTTGGCATGAAGTTGGCACAAAGTTTATTCATAATACACAACCAAACTCTGGCTCACTATTTGCTAAACTCTTGTTAACGAGCTGCCAAACTTGTGAAAAACAGTGGTTTACTTCAAACAATTTTGTTTTTTTTTTAATTTAATGGCTGCTTTTAAATTCGCTTTTTTGTAAAATTAATTTTATTTTAAAAACTTCTTAAAACGTTTATATGTTGAGGGGAAAACAATACAAAAAATTAGCTAAATGACAAAACTAGCGATGATTAAGTGCCGGTTCACTCCTCAAGTCTTGAGTTTTTAGGAGAGAAGGGAAAAGAGAATGTTATTTCAAGACTTGACGAGTCAAACTTGACGTGTGTGAACCGGCACTAATGCAAAACGCGTTGCATTTTGAGCAAAAAAATGTGACATCATTAGAATTCAGCGTTGATTTATCAAAAGTTGGCAGATGTACAAAAGTTTGTTATGAATTAACTCTGTGCTAACAAGGTGCTAATCTTAATTGGCATTCTAGTTAGCAGCTCGTTGTACGACGTGTATTAACTGTGGCTAAATGTTTGTTATAAATACGGCTGTAAGTCTTTCAATTCGAGTGTACTCTGTTGCTCGAGTCTCTTGATCAGCTGTCAAAATTAATGTTTGTAGTTTTCTTTTGCAAAAAAAAAAGTTAAGTATTTAAAAAATTGTCTTTTATTTCATTAAATTTTAAAATAAATTTAAAATCTTTTAATTCAGTTGATGAAGTGTGTGGCTAAGCATCAATCAGTTGAAAGACTCAGTTGACAATTGAATTGAAACGTGTGTGCGGCGCATAAGCAACAGCTGATTACTAACCTTGTGTCAAATTGATATACCGTTCATGTGGTTCTGGGGAAAATTACTAAATTTTATCATTTTCGTTTCAAATTATGAAATTTAAAATTTTTTTAAATTATTACATTTCAAAACAAACAATTTAAAATTAAAAAGAAAATGAAATATTTGTTTAAATTGTTTACTACAGTGTTGTTTTATTTTTGGCACAACCAAGGCGAATTCATACAAGGTGGTCTTATTTTGAAAACGTTTACAACACTGTAAAATATTTTAACGTTGTGTCAAAAATAATACAACACTGTAGTAAACAATTTAAACAAATATTTTATTTTCTTTTTAATTGTAAATTGTTTGTTAAAAATGTAAAATTTAAAAAATTTTAAATTTTATAATTTTAAGCGAAAATTATCAAATTTAGTAAATATTTCCCAGAACCACATGAACGGTATATCATTTTGACACAAGGTTAGTAATCAGCTGTTGCTTACGTAGCAAGTTAAGGTCACCTGGTGTAAATTCGCCTTGGGCACAACGTTAAAATATTTAACAGTGTTGTAAACGTTTCAAAATAAGACCACCTTGTATGAATTCGCCTTGAACAAAATGAAATATTTGTTTGAATTTTTGACACAACGTTTAAATGTTTTACAGTTTGTAAACGTTTTTAAAATAAGACCACCTTGTATAAATTCGCTTTGACTATGACCTACATTAAATAATTTGAAATTGTTAAATTTTTTGTAATTGTGTATCATATGTACATATATCGCCAAACTGTATACATTTTGTTAATATTATTTAGATTAATTATAGTTTTACAAATTATTCTGCAACATATCTAGCTGAAGGCCTTAGTAGCCATTGCTCTAATAAGTTATCCTAATCTTTTTATAAGTTATGATTACTAATTAATAAATAAATAAATTAACAATCAAAATGGATTTTATGAATCTGTTTACCATTCCATAGTCTGTAGTAGGGTGATCGATCGAATAGTATTCGACCGGTTTTAACCGGTTATTTTAGTTTTGCCCAAGTCGAATATTTTAAAATGTCCATTTTTCGAATATCGAATAAACCGGTTATTTTAGTAAAATTACCCGGTTATTTTAGTAATGTGTAATTTATATACGTTTTCCTTACTTTTGTTTTAAATGAAACAAAACTCAAAAAACATTATGAGCAATGAAAATACAAATCGCTTATATCAGCGTGTGTTCTTGTACCAAAAACCAAAACAATATAAGTACTAGAGGTCTGCTTTGAATAACTCACTTGTTTGCCTTTACTCAAAGTGCACAACATTTATTCAATTATAAAACATTCAAAAAGATAAGAAGAGAGTAAGCCATATGCAAAAATAAGAATGAATGAATTGAATAAAAAACTTGTTTACTGTAAATGAATATGAGAGTAATTCAAAAATAACAAAACATTGGAATGACCCGTTAGAGAGAGCAAGTTTACAAAAAATATTCAAATAATTTTTGAATTATTGAATGTGCATACATTTATTTGAATACCTTGCCATAATATGTGTGTAAGCTTGTGGCTTCTTTTATTTATAAGAGTTAAGCTTACACATACATACATAATGTGTAGGTACACATATTTTACATTCAAATTATATTTGAATAATTTACTCATTCGACTTGAGTTGACTGAATAGAATGAGTTTTTGTTGTTTTGTCTCTGGTTATTTTTTCATTTGTTTCGTTATCATTGGGTGATCGACACATTGTAATTAAAAAACAAATGAGTGTGTTGAAATTGCTTTTTATTTATTCTTGCAGACCTCTAATAAGTACTACAAAAAAAGTTCAGCTTAAAAAGCAATAAGCAATTGGACAGTATTATAAATACTATATATAGCTTTACAAAGATGTCATCTCTGGTGATATTTCGAACTGACTAAAAAAAAATTGTGCTTAATCGGTAAGTGGCAAAAGTTCTTTACATCACGACTTATTAATCACTTTTAATTAGTCTACAAGCTTGAAATAAATATATGCCAAGTAAAACTCTTAAGTAGTTCCAGCACATCTTCATGCTTAAAGCAAGAACATACCGGCGGAATCAACGTTATGGGAAAATTCATCAGTTTTATTTATTAAAACACCAAGAACTTAAAAGAATATTGAAGGAGTCAAAAATGTCCTGGAAGGGTTTAAGTTGTGTGATCGACGAATTGACAGATATTTCATACAAAAAGCATGTTCATATTACTATTTTTTCTATAATGCTGAAACAAAAATAATTGAAATATATAATCCTGGATAAGAGGTTTTGTTTGCCACTTTTCAAAAATATGGCTGAAGTTTACTGCTTCATATAGACATGCTTAACCAGCAACAAATTAAAACTCATTTACAATAAATTTAGGAAAATATGTCAAATAATAAATTTATTGCATGCCTATAATTTTAAAACCAATGTTTTTAAAAAATTCTAAAGCTATGTTCACACCTATTAAATGTTTGACTCCTAACGTAAAGAATTGTTTGCTTTTGAAAAACGTTTGGCTAGAGCAAACATTATTTAAGGGTTTCGTAACTACATTATACATAAATGCAATTATCATCTTAGACATAAAGTTTAGCAAATAACAAGAAATTATTTAAAATAATGCTTTAGTTTTATCAATTTACTGGTCACGCTTTTGTTTGATTTTATCGTCAAATATTTGTTTGTCATATCTATGTATTTTGTTGGTTCCTTACCTTCGTGAATTGTTTTGTTTCTATTCTAATTAACTTTTTATTACAAAAACTAATTTGATATTTGTATTTTTATGTATTCGAATGAAAACCGGTTAACCGGTTATTGTACAAATGCTTAACCGAAAACCGGTTATTTTAAAATAGCAACTATTCGGAATATTCGAAAACCGGTTGTTGAAAAAAGTCGAATAATCGATCACCCTAGTCTGTAGCCTACATTTTTAACAACTTATGCCTTTCCTTATGTTAGAAAACTTGTTTAAAACCAAAGTTTAAATGCTTTTAAATAGAATATATTTTTTGTTTTCACCTCCTCTCGTAGACTAAAATTCTTCCAAACTTGTGCAAATTATGATACAGTTTCTCAAATTTGCCTCAGAATTCCTTTTTATTTTTGCTAGTCTACCTATAAGCATAACTTAACTTTTCACCACTTATAACTTACCAATCTTTATTATCGGGCATTAAATTTCGACGTTCCTCATCATCAGCACGCAACGAGGGCAACTCCGAAACTGGAGCGTATTGTGTGTGCGATACAAGAGGATCTGTAGAAGGATTTAAAGCCATAATACCTTGGCCACAACCGCCATCAACATTTTGACATTGCAATTGACGGGCCAATGACTGTTTTTTATCAAAAAATGGACACCGGCAAGGACATACACAGTTGCGGCGCCAGTCAGCAACTTTCAAATAAAGTCCTGCAGTATACAATTATTACCATTTTTATATAATAATAAGGAAACACAAACTCACCCATTCCGGCTATGCCCAGACATGACATAAATACACCACCCAACAGAAGACCCAAAGGAATATTTACGAAGGGGTTAACAGCTTCTGTTTGAGTCTCACTAACTTCATCGTCAGTGGTTTGCTCAACGAGTGACTTTTGTTGCTGTTGTCTCACGAACTCTGAGTCCTCAATCCAATCAGCTGCTCCGCTGGCTAGCATGGCAATTCCGGCAGCAAAGGAAATTAATGCAAACAAAAGGAGTGCCAATTGAGGTTTAGGTTTACGAAATATACGTAATGGAGAATCAACTCCAATGGAAGAGGCTGGTCCTAAAAACCCAAGACCACCTCCTGTGCCATTTCCGCCACCAGAACGAGGTTCATATGACACCGTTGTGGGTTGATACACTGGGCCACCACAAGACGGCATTATGACTGCTTATGTTTGTGTGTGTACGAGTAATTTTTCTATTTCACTTCAAATCAGTTTTGAAATCTTGTTGCCACTATTATTATATTTTTGCAATAAAAAACATAAATAAACTTACTTTACTATAAAATAATAAATGTGGTTAAATTAATATTTAAAAATAGATTAAAATTTGTAACAAAAATAAATAACAATCTATTGTCAACAACACCAGTGACACGTACATATTTGATTTTTATTGTTATTTGCTTTACTTTATTATCCTTTTTATACACAATTCATTTAAGTCTCTCTATCTTTGAAGGTTATATATACATACAACATACATATAAATCAATAGAATTACTATTAAAAACCACAATTCCAATTTTCATTTACCTCTTTAACGATTCTGTCACTGAATTAAATATTTTCTTAAAACAGATTGCAATTTTATTATGGCTTTATCTCGCGATCTTAGAATTATTTTATGGTTGCAATCTAATACTTCTTCATCTATTGAATTTTCCGACTTTTCCGCAATTGCCTGAGCCGATTTTACATTACAGTTGCTATCAAATTGGTACATATTGTTGTTTTTGCGGGTCAATTTTAATCCCTTTATTACTTACTTTTTTGTTTTTATTTTCATTTTGCGGCTGGTGAAAGGACTGCCAGATGTTTTTAAGATAAACAAAGCTTTATAGCCGATTTTTAGGTTTGGTATTAGCTCTGTTTCTTTACTTGGTGGCCACACGATCAAGTTTTGCCTTTCAATTCCATTCAATTTGCAATACACAGGCCTGTTCTGAAAATCACATTTTTTGAAAGTGATTTCAAATCACAAGAAAGGTGTTCTGGGCATATTATTTTGTGATTTCAAAACGTTCAGCTACGTAAACAACTTTTTGAAATCACTTTGTTATTTTTGCGACTATTGTAAGTTGACCGTTACAATAAATTCCTTAAATAAAATATTCCATGTGTTGTTTATTAATTTTTTTTGCAATAAGCTATTTTATTTCAAACAAATCGTTTAAAATTAAGAAAATTTGATGAAACTACAAAATGATATTTGCTTTTGTGACTTCTGTTGTGATTTCAGGTTTGTTTTTTTAATTGAATTAAAGTTCGCTTTTTGCTAACAGCGGCATGAAAGCAAAGTCTAATATTTATTAAAAATCGTAAAAGCTTTAAAGTATCACAGGGAAAAATCGCTTCTATCTCTAATATGGCTAAAATTCGCAAAAAATTGCAAACTTGGAAACTTACCCAAAAATCTATTTGAAATCTCTAAACGGATTAAAAAACAAAATGTCGAAAAATAAAACAAAAAAAATTTGCACAATAGCGACAATTCGCGAAAAAATTTTATATTTCAAACAAGCCATAAAATTGATTAAAACTCCCTAAAACTGTAAGGAATGGCAAAAATTCGGTAAAAATTGCTAAATTAGCGGAAACTTGCAAAAATTTGCTAACAGCGGCATGATAGCAGAGTCTACTTTTTAATATAAATCGTTAAAGCTGAAAAGAATCCGAAAACTTACAGGAACAAATCGCTTCTATCGCGAACATGGCTAAAATTCGCAAAAAAAAAAATACAAGATTTGAAACAACACTAAAACTAATTTGATATCACTAAATCGGTTAAAAAAACAAATTGTCGGAAAATAACATAAAAAGCGTTAAATAAAAATTAGCTATAATTTTGAAAAACAAACCCTTTGTGTTTACATGTGCTTTCGACAAAAACGGTGTGATTTACAGAACACCACAAAATCACACGTGTGATTTTAAAAGCACATGTGATTTGAAGTCACGTGATTTTCAGAACATACCTGACAGTCTCACTTTTTTACTAACACCGTGTTCAGGTTTGCACTTTGAATGAGTTTTACGCAATTAATAAAATTATTGAGCTCAATTATCCATATTAACGTGCTGTTTTCACAACACAAGTGACTAAACGTGTAGTAAAATTTATATGAAAAGCACACAGTTTTTTGAGTGTTTTCCATATAAATTTTACTACACGTTAAGTCACTTGTGTTGTGAAAACAGCACATAAATTGCAATTTAGTTATTGCTCAATAATAATACGAAATTGTTATAAACATTGAGTAAAATTAAAATGCGACCCTGTCACAAGTGTGTTTATTGATATTTAACTTGAATTGATTATGTAGGTTTTTAAGTGGTTTTGGGATCTAAAAATAGTGCTAAAAATGCTAAATAAGTATAAAAATGTGCTAACCTGGCCTTTACACAAGTTAGGGTGGACAATTATTTGTAAACGAGGAAAACACAATTTAACTAAATAATTTAAATAAATAATAAATTTGTATCTTTTAAGACAATATTACAGTATAGTTTTATCTTTTAAGAAAATATTACAGTTTATAGTTTCCCCTCAATTGCAATAGATAAACATTTTTATTATTAAAACAAATATGTTTTTAAGGAAGAATACTAATTAAGAAAATATACAAAATATTTGTATCAATATCTTTAAGACTCAATAGATAAGCATTTTATTATTACGAAATAGATTTATTAAAAATACTTTAAGACTTAGCCACCTAAGTCTCAAATAGTAAAGAACGCTCCAAGATACGTTAGTATCCTGAAGTTAATATTTTTTAACAAAAAAAAAATAAAGTTTCTTAACTGGCGATCCTGCCAGGAGTAACATATACTTTATTATTCCAAGTGAGCGGACCGGAATTCCTTGTATTATCAAGTATAAGAATAAATCCTGCATAGAACAGGATATCAAAAAAAAAAATAAAAATAAGAAAAAGAATTCCTTAAGCGGCCCATACACTTGCAATATTATTGTATATGATATTCGCCATATTATTTCCATTTTGTCCTATACCATGCAATAAGTCGTACAATGGTTTCATTCATTCAATAAAAAAGTGAACATAACCTATAGGAATAACATAAACAGCATTGTACAATGTTGCCACCACATTTCACTTTCTTTTTGTTGTGCAATAAAAATCAAAAGTCTTTTGATTGCTACCAATATATTGTGATACCTTCGAATATTACATACACATTGGCGATATAATTGTATAATACGTAAAATTTAACAATTTTATTGCAAGTGTATGAGCCGCTTTATAGAAAGGAAAATTCAACGTGAAGTAAGAAAGGAAAGAAGAAAATTTGATGAACAGAGCACTAAGAAGACAAATCTTCGACTACAACAGAAACATGGCTCATGTTGACATGAATATGATAATACACCAAATGGCCAGTCTACAGCTAACACTGCAGCAATTACAACAGGAAAATGCATCCTTAAATAGCAGACTCGACCAGATGCCCGTAAATCCCACTGTAATTCATCAACAGGCAGAAGCATTAGTAGCAAGGACAGCTTCATATGACAATGCAAATGAGATAAACTTGGAGATTTTTAAAGCCCTACCCCAATTCGACGGTACCCCAATAATTACCGTCTATGGCGAGAAGATGCCACTAGATTGATGAATAGCATCAATCAACACTGCAATTCCAATCGATACGTGGAAGCACTTTCAATTAAAAAGTCAAAAATAACTGGCACTGCAGCCAATATACTGTTAAACCACAATACAGTTTTTAACTTTGAAGCAATCATCAATAGGTTGGATTACACATACTGTGATCAACGACCTCTCTACGTATTGAAGGACCAAGCTTACCCAAGGACAAAAATCATTTTCGGAATTTCATGACGATGTGAGTAAAGCTTTGACAGTGGTCACATCAAAAATAGCTATGTCCGGAGATCCCCCGGAATCCATTAAATTCATGACAGCACATGCAATGGATGATGCGGTGCGGACATTTAAAAATGGAATTCACAATGAATTTATACGCTTTACGTTATAAGGTAATCCCATCAAAGACCTAGAGCATGCCGATGCCATAGCTCAAACTATTGAGCATGATGACAGTCATAGAAATTTTCAAAATAGATATCATCACGTGAAAATACATCAAAGGGAACATCAACAGTCATACAAAAATTATCAACATTATAGGCGACCATCATTTCATCTACCTAATCAGCATCAACACCAACATAATTGGCAGCAACAAAACAATGTCCCAAAACCAGAACCAATGGATATTTCGTACAATGTACACATCACAACGACAAAAATCGTATGGGCACTGTTACACGTTCAATAAATATCGTGATATTTCTAGTATGATATTTCTAGTATCACGATATTTATTGAACGTGTAGCAAGTAATATTGATGGATCGCGATCCATATCGCAGAATGGCCTAAAATATGAAATCCAGAACGCGGATCGTGGATCGCGTGATAAATATTGAACGTGTAGCATTTTCATGATATTAAATAATATTAATAAAAATTAATACGTCAGTAAAGTGTCAAAATAAAAGAAATAAAATACGCAGTGGAAAAATTAAACAAATAAAAAGTAAAATAATTGACATGATACGTCAGTAAAAAGTGTCAAAATAAAAGAAATAAAATACGCAGTGGAAAAAATTAAACAAATAAAAAGTAAAACAATTGACAAAATTTGTGAAAAGTTTATTGAAATAAAGGGTAATGGCAGAAGACAGTGAAATCGAGTGGGTTCTGCCCGTGGAATCGTAATTAACCAGTGAAAAAATTATTTTAAGATTTCATTTTAGTTTGGAGGCATTGCCGGAATTGTGGGACTCGTCAACTAAAGCTTATTCCGACAAAGTAAAAACAGCAACTGCACTTTAAAAATTATTAAAGGTTTTTAAAAAAATCAAGCCCACTGCAACCACTTTTTCTCAAAAGTTTCCACTTTTTTCTTCAATGTAAAAGCAAGCGAAATAGCTAAACAGGCTTTCTTTTGGTTTTCTCTCGACATTGATAAACGACCCACACAGCACAAAAATAACATAAATACTGACGCGATAAATATTGATCATGTAGCATACGCTCGTGATCCATCAATATTTTAAAATGGATCGCGATCCAAATATCACGATATTTAATGAACGTGTAGCAGTGCCCTATAATGTGAATTGGGACTAACACACTCATACCGTGTTCAGATATGCACTTTTATTGAGTTTTACGCAATTAATGAAATTATTGAGCTCAATTATCCATATTAAATTGCAATTTAGTTATTGCTCAATTAAAATGCGACCCTGTCACAAGTGTGCTTATTGATATTTTACTTGAATTGATTATGTGGGTTTTTAAGAGGTTTTGCGATCCAAAAATAGTGCTAAAAATGCTAAATAATTATTAAAATGTGCTAACCTGGGGCCTAATTCTGGCAGTCGTGATCGAGTACTTTCTCGATTCGAAAGCAATAATGTTATATTTGTTGCCGTAACGATGTTACCTGCTTATTCCACCATGGTTAGGGCCGGTTCACTCACGTCAAGTTTGACTTGTCAAGTCTTGAGTTTTTAGGCGAGAGGGGTAAGAAATGGCATTGCGAAAGTCTCTTGCGCAACTCTTGGTTTTTAGACGTCAGCGATAAAGTCGGGGTAAGGAAAACAATTTTGTAAAGACTTTGTTGTATTCGGCAAGTAATTTGCCGAGTCTGAAAGGGGTCTAAATAGCGCGGCGTCAATGCTTTGCAATTGGGTAATCCGATTTAGCTATTTTTGTCAATCTAGCGGTTTTTATCTTCTTTTAATTTCTTTTATGTGGGTTTTATTAACAAGAAAGTTTACACTACTGTTTGTGACACACCGTTTACGCTCTTGTTTAGTCTGCTTTCACACGTTTAATCTTTTGATGCTCAACTCATGTTTTTGGGTGAGAAAGGAAAGAAGAAAGGGGGTTAGTACGGAGATGCCTGTACTCGGTCAGTACGCTTTGTGTTTTTATTCGTTGGGATATTCACAACGATGGCTGCATGTATTTTTTTCTTTTCTTTTTCTCTTTGATTCGCTGTTAATATAATTGTTGTTGTTTCAAACAGAAAAAAGTTGAAACCGATTGCTACGTGTGAAAATATTGGCATCTTTAAAACGGAATTGAAAAGAAGTTGAGCATCAAAAGATGAAACGTGTAAATTCAGACTTTGCAGTGTAAAAGCTAAGTCCCAATTTACACTAGGGACATTTCTTGCCGGACATTTCTTGAATTCTCTTTTAATCTTACCTGAAGCGTTTACATATGAAACATTAGAAGACAGACAGAAATTAATACTTGTATATAAACTACGAAAAGTAAGAAAGAGAAATTAAAAAATGTCCTGTACAGATAGTCATGCACTACACACTCTACCTTTTCGACCCTCGCCATCAAACTTCGTCTGTCCGGCAAGAAATGTCCCTAGTGTCAATTTGGACTAAGCGGAAGAAAACGTTCCGCCACCGCTCATGTTACCCCACATCTTCATGCGCTTTCGATTTGAACATGACATGTCCGTAACGCCGGCATAGCAACGGTATTAATTTGTTCACGATCTCGTATGTGGCGAATACGTGTTGATGTTCATGTTCTGATTGACCACAATTTTTGTTGTTGTGGCGTTTAGTTGTATACAGAAAATACATTGTATGGCCAACAACATAGCGCACATGGATGCTAAGACGAATGTTTAGGCAATGATGGCAGCACATGGACGAAACATGAACATGAAAAGTCTACACGAGTAGAATTCATGTGCGACATGCTGTTCTTACCATGTTGATGGATAGAAAAGACGGTTAGGTACGGCTGTTAGTGCTGGCTTACACTCTTCAAGTTTCAGCCGTCAAGTCTTGAGCTTTTAGGAAAAAAGGCAAGAGCGAAGACTTGACGGCTTAAGCTTGAAGTGTGTGAACCATTTATTTTATAAGATTTCATAATCGACTGATTCTCGTACAGTAAACTTGTATCATTTTTCTTTTGTTTTTCTTTTTTTTTAGACACTTATCACAAGACTTTCACTATTTGCCGAAAAAATTAAACATTTTGATGATACCGTCTTATTATTGTTTTATATGTGCATGTTTATTTTTGACAGCTCAACTTTTAAAATAGTTATAATATTTCGCATAACAACTATCTCATAACATATATTATAATATTAATACTAACACTATGTGAGAGTCCACACGTAAGATATAATTAAAAATCATATATCTTGTCTCACACCGGCTATACCAGAGATATGTAAATATTGCGACACATATTGCAGTAAATGTCAAAATTATGTTATCTTTAAAAAATTATTTTTTATAATATAATTTTTTTCCTTTTCGATAGTTATTATTTAAATATAATTTAATTTTTTTAAGCTTGGGGTCTTTTTTATATAAAAATATTAATTTTATTTAAACAAAAAAAAAACATTTTTAATAAAATTAATATAAAAAAACATCAAGCTTAAACAAATTAATTAATGATTGCCCTGGTAGTCTAGCTGGTAGTGAGCTAGTCTATCAGCACCGGGGTTGCGGGTGCGATTCCCGCCAGTGACTCTGGGTTCTTTCCTGCTGACAAGCGCAGAGCTTCGCGGGGTTTAGCTTAGGGAATTAAAAAAAACATGTAAATAATAGAAGTCGAATAAGAACAATTTATATAACAATAATAATTTTTGCAAGATGGCGTCACTTTTTACACGGCACCTTATTCCTTGATTTTTTTATGAGTTAACACAAATGCGTTTTCCCATGCCTTTAACATAAGCTGAGCAATTTTTGTTGCTGCAATGTTTTTAAATTCTACTTTGAAATTGCACTAGTGTTCAGATTATGAAATTTTATTGTTCAAATTTTTGTATTTTTATCTTGTTCTTTTCATATTATGTAAATACAAATACACCTACAGCCAACTTCAAGTTAGATTGTGAGAATTTCAAAACAAAACATAAATGGCCCTCTCATCAATAAACTAAAGAATTGCTGCAACAAAAATTGCAAGTATGGACGATGACTAAGCAACAATTACATTTAAAACAAAAACAAATTCCAAAAACTTTGCTTTCGATTAAAAAGTAGTTGTTCGACTTGTGTGAACCGGCACTTATAAATTATGGAATTGTGAACATTGATGGACTATTTAAAGACGAAACATAAAAAAATAGAAATCATGGTCATTAGTACACCTGCAAGGTACGTTTATTGTAGCCGATGCTTCATCATACTGAGGTTTAGGTATGTTCAGAGAATTCTATGTGATTAATGTAATTATCAAATTTTATTCATGTCAATTTGAAGCTATTAACAAATCACTTAAATGTATGGACAATAATTTTAATGTGATCACGTATGAAACGATTAACACTGCACGGGTGGACATAGCGTTACCTTCTTGTTAAAGTGTAGTGTATATTACACCGCCGATTTTTAATATTGACCGCCGAGTCTGTCTATAACAAATATATTGTGACTTATTGGTCCCTTGGGAAGACCAAACCTCCCGTCTTTACCATTGATAAATATCTCAGCAATATGGCAATAACATCGGCAGCATAGCAGAACCATATATCTTATTGCTCAGCTTATGTTTAGGTCATGGGAAAACGTATTAATGCTAACTTATAAATTGAAAAAATCAAGGCATATCCATTTTTCCTTTTTTACCTTTTTTATTTAAATGTACATATAATAATTTTTATAAATATATTAACATATTTTTTTGATCAAATAAAATTAATGGCCTATAATCTCAAACGCTAAAGTCGGACTCTTTTAAAAACAACTTTAAGATAAAAACATTCTTAAATATTTTTGATCTTATCTGTAATCAAAGTGGGATCTGAAAATAAATTTTTTCAAAATGCAATGGCATTCTTCAAGTAGATGGCAAAGTTTAATTTTTAAAAAACAGAACTTATTCATTTAAACAAACGAAAATTAAAATAAGTTATTTAAGTTTTTTAAAGATATTTAAATAACAAAAAAATTTATTTTTTGGTTTTTAGTAAAATTAAAACACGATTTTTATAGTTTTATGGAAATTCTTTTTAGTTTGTTAGTGCATATTTTGGATTTGTTTAGTGCATATTTTAAGCGCATATTTTCAATTTCTAAGTGCATGAAAATCGCATCCAAAGTATTTTTGCTTATTTAATTATTTTACTTAAATAATAACTTGCTACCATTTTACGTTTTGTGTAAGCAATAATTGTCAACGCATATTGACTAACAATTATTCTAACATAAATTGCAAAAATGTGCTTTCTAAATTAAAGATAACGTAATTTTGACGTTTACTGCAATATATGTCGCAATATATATCTTTGGTATTGCAACATATATATGGAGTAAATGAGATACATATTTTTCTTCGGTCTAAACCGGGGCTTAGTTCAAAAGGTAAATAAAAATACGAATGCTGCCATATTTTAAAATAAAACTAAAGGTAAAAACACGTAGGCAAAATAAGTGACGGTTCACACACGTCAAGTCTGTAGCTTTTACGAGAGCATGGAAAAGAGAAAAAATCTCAAGACTTGACGAGCCAAACTTGACGTGTGTGAAACGGCATTTAACTTTGAAATTACCAAAGTGGTTTTACGGGATAGGTAAATATAACTGATAGGTACGAACTAGACCAGTGCCCATTTTCTGTAACTCCCGCGTCGCAAATGTGAGAAATGAAACAAAAATGCCATAAATTAAAACAAAACTGTTTTTCAAACTTAACTGCGTATATAACATTGGCGACTAGTAGCTGTCAATTAAGGAAAATACTCCCTAATTTGGAGAAAAAGTGTGTTTCTAAAATTTTTGTGAGAAAGTTCCCGCTGAACTGTCAAAACTTAGGAAAAATGGGGTAAGAAAAAATTTCAACACTTAAAAGTTTATTAAAAATGTAGGCTGAAATACTCAAAATTTAAAATAAACCATATAAAAATTTAAGGGTGCTGAGGACCGCGAAGCCGGTATTTCTTTTACCATACGCCCGTCCGATGGTCGACTATGCAGAGAAATTTTTGTTACAAAAAAATTTAATTTTTTTTTAGAAAATAATAGCGCATAAAACATTAAAAACAAAATCACAAGCTGCCGTATTCATAAAAAATTAAAATGAATTTGATATGCATTTTAAGAAGAATTTGTATGAAAATTTTGTTTTAAAACACATATCAAACTTATTTTATTTTTTTAGAATACGGCAGGAAATATTTACAATCGTGAACAAATTACCTTTTAATTTGAGCAGCCAGAGGGACCTAAAAGTCACGCCAGCCCTAATGCAATGAATAATATTGATATTGGCTGAATTTTTCATTGTTTAATTATTTTGCTTTTCAAACAAACATTTAAGTCACACTTTACATTATTTGGTTGTATTTTTGCCGCCGTGGTTCAAAACTTTCCAATTTTTGTAAATTATTATGAAATTTATAACGTTACGACGTAATCTGTTTTGATAGTTTACGACATGAAGCATTTGATATCTGTTGTGAAATGTTGTTATAGCATGTTCTGCGGCACCCTGTATGCACTACTTTTAATAGTTTTTACTTTTGTTTTTTGTTGCATGTTGTGTATTGTTAATCAAAATGATTGCACCTAATTTGGAAACTAACTCTTGCCGTTCTTCAGATACATATACAAAATTTGTTTTCGTCAGGGAGGTGTCACGACCATATCTCCAATCCCGATCATATTTGAAGAAAGATTGCGTATTAATTACCCAACTATATGAACGAAATTTGGAAAAGCTATTTTGTGCCACGCCCACATCTCCAATTCGCCCACACTTTGTGGATTTGTTGTGTATTGATAACCGAGATGTTAGTACCTAATTTTTAAATTTTGACACTTCCCGCTCTCCAGATTTACAGAAATTTTTAGTGTATTTGTACGGGAAGTGCCACGCACACTTGTTACTTACCTTATTTCGAAACTTTGGCTCTTGTGATATAAACAGCTTTAATTCGAGTACCAATATGAAAAGTAATCAAAAGTCTAAAGTGTAGAAATTTTTCAACACTACATTTATTTGCCATTACATGCAGTCTACAATTGACGTGAAATGTTTAACTTTAACACTAATATGATGTTAGTGTTAAGTATAGACTCATCATGTTAGAAGTTTTCTCATGTTATAACACGGTTGTTAATGCAAATGTTTTAACAAGGCTTTTATAACTTCAAGTTATAACAGCAAATCTTGTCAGTTGTAGACGGGCAGTTAGCTGTTCCCTTAATTTTTTCGAATTTTTTCCATTCGCCTACTTCTTTCGAGAGTTAGTTTTTAAGTTTATTCATTTACGGCATTTTACTGTAAAAGTGTTCAAATGGACCTTACATTATGAATTTATTTGTACCTATTAAGAAAAAGAATATGCATACAACTTATTTGTAATACAAAAGAGAATTTAATATTCTGGACAGCTATTTGTGTATTTTAACATAAGCTTTTAATTAGAAAAATACAACTTTCATTGAAATTTATTATTAGATTTAATTGGAAATTACCTTTTTGATTTTTGGAATACATTTAATTAAAATAATATGGCAGCTCCAAAAAATTACGCAATTTTTTCCAAAACAGATACTGATATTCTTATATCACTTGAAGCACGTGAATTGTGGAGACGACACGAAATTTAAAAAATCTTGTTTTTAATTCAACAGAATAATAAATTTATTTGTAAATCAAGTAAATAAATACAGGTAAACATGTCTTTCCTAGGGGCAACACTGGCACGATGCTGTCGTCAAATGACAGTTGCCGCGTCGCAGCCTATCGCCATTTTTCCCAGAACAAATATTCAAGCTTCGCCATTGACAACTGGAATTAAAGCAAATCAGTTGCAATTTGGATTTCTCAGTGTACGCAATTTTGCTAGTAAAGAAAAAATGGGTTTACCTCGTGTCTTCTTTGATATGACCGCTGACGGTCAACCTTTGGGCCGTATTACTATGGAGGTAAGGAAATTACATTTTCAGTTACATACCTACATATAGTAGCATGTCATCATGGTATATTTGGTAATTTATTGAAAGTAATTAGTATAACTAAAGTTTATATATAAGTTCACATTGCTTGCAAGTTGGCAGCGGATGTGTAGATTAATTATACAATTTGTACAATTTTTTATTTTAAGGGCTTTGTGCCCAAGTGTGCCGATTTTTTATTTTTCTTAAAAGTGTCTATAAGAAAGTGAGGTTAGGTGAGAAAAAACTTTGCAATGGGAGAAAAAGAAATACAACTTGCAATTTCCAAGTTCGTTAACGTTGACTTTGCCACTGTATATGTATGAGTTTGTGGAATGATTAACCAGTGGGCGCATGAGTTGGTGTGAACTGCCGGATCGGTATTACCGTGCATGTATGTGTATAAATTCCGATAAAATTTATTTGCGCGTAGTGGCATCACCATTTCCAATGGTTAAGAAAAGCTGTTTGATAGAAAAAAACAATAAAATCGTTAAAATATAAAATCAACAAATTAATTCAATTTCAACCCAATTTTTCCCTATTATAGCATCGATTTCGTTTGTAAGCCGGCTGGTTTTCTTGTTGATGTCATTGTTGTACATATTCAAATTTTACAATTAAAAAGTTTTGTGCGAGTGTTGATTTATTTAATAATTGTATTGCTAATCACTTATCTAGCTAGTTTCTTTCATGCCTACCCCTTTCCCCATTTTCTTTTCTGTCTTAATAAGGCCTTTCTGAGTTTCTCTTTTGCTTTGCATTGTTTTTGTCAGCTGCTCAGCAGCAGTGCTGCCGACGTAGAATCATTTTGGAATTTTCCATTTTGTTCTTTTTTTTTTGTACATATTTTTATCTCAATACACGTTTTGTTTATGAGTTTTGTATACAAAATTGTATTTGTTAAAATTAAAAAAACGTGTTATTTTTTATTAAACAAAATCTTTTGCATAGGTATTAAAGCAATTTCTAAAAGTGAACATTAGGATTTTTCACCTAAATGCAAATGACCAGTTGTGACCTTGAGTGTAAGCGCATGAGTTGCAAATAAAATAGGGGAGAGGGGGGCACCTTTGAACACTTTTTGCTTTCAAGCCTCGTAAAAATTAATTTTGTTTAATTATTAACTTTTTACATAACTCAACTAATGTGTATGGATATAATCTTTAGTTTATGTATACAAGTAACTTATTTTTAGTTCGGCTTAAATTTTTATTTATTTTTTAATGGATGAAGTCATTGTGTTCAAATGTGCCCCCGATACGGGGCAGCTTTGAACTAGGCTGGGGCAGCTTTGAACGGCAATTTTTTCTTATAGCGTTTATGTACAAAAATACCATAAATAGTTCTATTTTTTTTATAAAATAAATTAGATTTATTTATTAAGAAATAAAGTTAAAATATATAATATATAATACCCATTAACATTTAAAAATAAAAAAATTCAGTTCACAAATGAGTTTTATACATACATGTTAAGTAATGATTAGCTAATGCTAATGATTGCTAATTAACATTCTTTTGTGAAATTCTCTAATTGATCAAACAATTAGAATTAGTTCAACTAATTCCCATTAGCTAATTGAAATTTTTATTCCAATGGTAAAACTAATTGCAATTAGTTGCCATTAGCAAAAAAAATTGGTTTACCTTTACAATTAGAAATCTAATTGACTTCTGCTAATGCAATTAGATATTCAATTAGGAAATTTAATTTATTGTAATTCGAGCTAATTGAATATCTAATTGCATTAGCAGAAGTCAATTAGATTTCTAATTGTAAAGGTTAACCAATTTTTTTTGCTAATGGCAACTAATTGCAATTAGTTTTACCATTGGAATAAAAATTTCAATTAGCTAATGGGAATTAGTTGAACTAATTCTAATTGTTTGATCAATTAGAGAATATAAACTAATTGCATCAATTGCTAATTCTAATTGGAATTTGAACATGTTCAAAGGTGCCCCCTTCTTTTTGTTCAAAGCTGAACCCGCGTGCTATTTCACGGAAAATTTATAATATTTTTTTTTTGTTTACATAATTATTAAAGAACTTACATTAATTCGGCGAAAAACGTATTTTAGATTGCAATAAATTTATTTCACGAAAGAAAGCGATTACCAAATGCTTCTCACACTCTTACAAAAAAAAATTGAAAAATTTACAATGGCACTATAAAAATGTGTTCACCCAACTACATTTCGTCGACGACTGAAAAAACTAGCGAAAGTTGTTGACGTTGCTAGAAAACAAGGTTGCCATGTGAAAAACTCAGTTAATGGTCGGAAAAAATTTGCAACAGAGATTTTATTAACATTGTTCAAAGGTGCCCCGCGTTCAAAGGTGCCCCCCTCTCCCCTACAAACTTACACATTTTAAAAAGTAGTAGTTGTCTGACCTGGTCTGGCACAAGCTAATTTGCTTATCTTATTTCATTGATTTATTTTTATAATTTATATACATATGTACCTACATACATGCCTTAATTTATTTAACTATCTATACATATATGTACATAAATATGTACATATCTATCTATCTACATATATATGTACATATATATGTACATAATAAACATATGTACATATATGTATGTATATTTGTATACCCACTACCAAAAAGATGGGTGGCATACTGACTGACATTCCGTTTGTCATCGTCCAGACTTGTAATTTTTGCTGCAGCAATTCTTTGGATTATTGGTGAGAGAAGTTAGAAGATTGGGGAGGGTTAAGGCTTAACCATAATATGCATAGCCTTGCTTAACATGCAGTCTACAACTGATATGTTTAACATTAACACTTATGTATATGATGTTAGTGTTAAGTATAGACTCATCATGTTAGAGTTTTTCTCATGTTATAACACGGTTGTTATTACAAATGTTTTAACAACGCTTTTATAACATAATGTTATAACAGCAAATGATGTCAGTTGTAGACGTGGAGTTACCTACTGTAAAAAATTAACAAAAAGTCTCTCAAATGTATTTAAAAACAAACAAAATCAAAATTAAAAACTTGAGTCCGTACGGAATATGCGATTAGATTCGCCACCATGCTTAAGCAAATGAAAGTTTCATTAAACTTAGCAAAAAGTTTCCTTAAGTTTCAATATGGTTTGCCTCATATAATTACCATGTATTCTCACATTGGCTTAAGCCAACTTAAGCACATTGTGGTTGGGCCTTTACTTAGTTTCATGTACCCTGCAATTATGTTTTGTTTTGTAATTTTCCGTCTAGGTCTGGCGGTATTTTTCATTTTGCTATAAAAATGGCAAGGTTTTAAGTACCACCCATATAGCCATTT
Source organism: Pollenia labialis (assembly GCA_949318255.1). NCBI lineage: Eukaryota > Metazoa > Arthropoda > Insecta > Diptera > Polleniidae > Pollenia > Pollenia labialis. Next base: position 22,022,757 of record OX439142.1, on the reverse strand, counting down.
TTATCATATTTTTTTTTATTTTTTTATATTTTTTTATATTTTTTTAAATCAATTTTTTTTGGCATTTTTTTATTAAATGTGCTGTTATTAATTTGATGTATACCTTTAATATTTTTAAAAGAAAACAATGTCATTTACTTTAAATGAAAGTTTTAGCTACCCTGTAATATTAACTGCACTTATAGAACTGCACAGAACTAACTGTGTTTCATCTACATAAGTCTGAGTTTAGACGAGCGAACTAAGTACCCATTTATACAGGGAAACATTTGGAAGGGAAACATTTTGTTTGAGCAAATTACGGGTGGGGAAGAGAGAATGGTTTTTGTATTCGGTACTCGGCGACACGCTTTGTTCTCATTTTCTTTGTTGACATTTTCTTTGCTTTTTGAAAAAAAAACAACAATCTTTCCGCCAACATGTTCGTCTGTTTGACCGCGAATGAAAAAAACAAAATAGAATTCCAGACGTATTCCTTCCAAATCATCGCTCGTCTAAACTCGGACATATGGAAGAAAAACATCTGGAATTCCCTATAGTTTTTTCATTCGCGGTCACACAGACGAACATGTTGCCTGGAAACGTTCTGTTACTATTGATGTTTTTTTCTAAAAAAACAATGTAAATGTCAACAAAAAACACATGTATTTTGATTGTTTTTTGTCTCTCCTGTAAAATTTTCAAATATGGACATAGAGCCTTTACATGTTAAGCCAGCGATATATAATAGGGTAAAGTCCCCTAAGTTCGGCATGCACCAGTAGTCGGCCAATTTTTTATAAAAGTGAAATAAATAAGAATTACCGCAAATATATAAATAAGTAAAACTTTTTTTTAATAGAAGATATACTCAATTTTCCTTATGTAAAGTTTGTATTGGCTGAGATGAGTATTTCGATCAATTTGGCTTGTCCTTCACTGACAACCTCTCAACACGCGCGATAGTGCCAGTTATTTAAGTAATTTTTTAGTGGCAAGGATAGTTGGAATAAGCAAGTAATCATATTAGATAAAGTTATTTTTTTACCATAATGCTTTTAGTAGGAAGATAAACGTTCAAATAAAGTCTCCAAAGAAAATAATTTATGAAAAATTTATATTTCGCTTATTTTAAAGGGTGCCGACATTAGGGACAAAATTTTGAGCGATTTTCAGTAGTCGGCATACATATGCCGACTTGAGAATAATTTATATTTTCTCTTATTAAGCTCAAATTCTGCTTTTTTATATATTACTCGCCTCTATCGACAATAAATGCAAAGAAAACGAGTTTTTTTTTAACTTTACCCAATAGTCGGCATACATTTTATTCAGTATTTTATATGATGCCGAGTATAGGAGAAAATGTATTCTTATGTCGGCAGTGGTTATAAATTGGTAGGTATTAAATTAGGATTCATTTCTTAGGCATTTCAGACCATTATAAAATTATAATGGAACGACTAGGAAAACGACCCTTCCTTCCACCAATATTCTGAAGATTCCTTAAAAAATGCGCTTTTCGAAATAAGAGAAGTTAGAATTTCTATAAGTGGTGCAAGTAAAAATATGGCTTTCCGCGTTCCACCATGCAGGACAAATTATATGGCCGAGCTCCTGAAGGTTCTAGGAGAATGGGTCCACAAACGGTACTGTCTTACTTGGAAGAAATACGTTTGGTAAGGTGGTGCCAAGAAATGGCGAAATGCGGGTTTCCATTTAAAGCCCAGGATTTGTTGAACGGTGCTGTTTTTCTATTAACCAATAAAGTGTTTACCTACCTTGAAACTTTAAATATGGTTGAATTTAACAATATAATGTTTTAATAAACTAAGGCTACAACCATACACTTATATATATTATGGTTACTCTAACCATATTATTGTCACGGTAACCATATTAGCGTTAAAGTCATCCATCCAGAAGCTATAACCATATTATGGTTGTCTCTAAATATGTTATGGTTAATTATAACAATAATATGTTTGAAATTATAATATTTTAAAATATTGTATATAAATTTAATTTTAAAATAATATGTTTATAAAGCAACAACATTATGTTCGTTTGCTCTCTACAATAGTTAAAGGCTTTTTAATAAAGATTCTCCTTCATTTTACTTTAATTATTGATTAAAATACATACATTCACGCAGTAGTATGTATGTAAAACAAGGAGTGCTTATGAAGGCCCTAAAAGGCTGAAATATGATTATGATTTAATATGATTTCACTTATAAAAGGGAAATAAGTTTTATTTTGAACTAAGTAAACAAATTGAGTAAATAGAAGAAATAAGTAACCATATTATAATTAATATTGACAATATTATGGTTGATATCGAGAAAATGTTTGTGGATATATTTAACCATATGGTAACCTAGAAACACAAACATTGTTAAAATTCAACCATATTATGTTGCTCTTAGAATATGGTTAGCTCCAATCATATTTTTTTTCTGCGTGTACATATATGTATATATGTACATATGGTAATTTTAAATAACTTCCGTTTTAATAAAAAAAATTCTTACATTATTTAACGAAATAATTATTTTCTTACTTAAAAATCCTATGCCGACTATTGGGGAAAAAAGTGCCGAACTTAGATACTAGTGTGCCGACAATTGGGGAAAATGCTACATGTTGGAAAAAACCAAAATTACTCTATTTTCATAGCTAAACTTCTGAAAACCGTTAATTGAGTCTAAAACTACACAAATTGTTCAAAAATAATACACCGTTGACAACAAAATACTACCTCTCACAATCTTGATAGCGTCTGTTGAGAATGGGAAAAAAGTTAAATGGCCGACTACTGGTGCATTTATCCTATACGAGTTATGGCGTTTATAGGTTTAGAAGGGTTATGTGCCACACTTCCACTCGGAGACCAGTACGGTCCATTGTGAATACTAGGGCGATTATGTAAAAAAATTCATATGTATAAATTTCCTGAAAATAAAAACAATGCATACATATATTTATTTCCTCAGAACAACTTCGCACTACTAGTAATCATCTATTTAGTTGGATCGTATGTTGAAACTTCCTTAATGTTCTCTTTCACCATAATTAAAGCTGCTATTGTATTAGTATTGAGTCGGTTACGATGATCAGTCCTAATAAGTTTTAGTTGGTTAAAAATTCTCTCAACACATGCATTCGAAAATTGAAGTAATATATATGTTAAACCAACTACTTTTTTCAAATTTTTAAACATCGGCTCATTAACAACTTTGTTAAAATTAAAATTTAATATTTTATTTCTGCACATTTTACGTACAGATTCAAAAGATACGAAAAATGTCAGGATGGTACATGGTACATATCGTTACTTTAATATAGAAAAGCCCTAACTAATGTTTTCCTTACTTTACAGGAGAAGGAAAAAACTTAATAAAAATTATAGTCTTGTAGTCGCGATTTTTTTTAAAACCATTTTTTTTATTAAATTGCTTAGAGAATTGAACAAAGAACTGCGTTTAAAAAAATCGTGGGAAAATATTAATTAGGGCTTTTCTATATTAAAGTAACGATATAGTCATCAAAAGATACGAAAAATGTATCTTTCGTATCCTAACGGCAGCACTGATACCTGTACTCGGTTGGTACGCATTGTGTTTTTATTTGTTGGTATATGCACAACGATGGCTACATTTTTCATTTGTTTTTTGATTCGCTGTAAATAAAATTGTTGTTTCGAACCGAAAAAAATTGAAACCGATTGCTGCGTGTGGCATCTTTAAAACGGAATTGAAAAGAAGTTGTACATCAAAAGATGAAACGTGTAAATTCAGTCAAAGAAAGCAACACCAACATTTGTGTGGTTTCGTTTCGTTTAAATGTGCTAAATTCCCATTTCATACTTTTAATAAACTGAAATTTATTGTTGATGGGATAAGCTATTCCTATGCGCATTTCACTGGTTGCTTGGACCAGATCGTCAGGAAACTTCATCCAAAGATTTTAGAAAAACTAAAGATATTAAACAAATAAAACTGTTAACCGAATAAGAATTATAAACCCCAGTTTTACTTGTACCAATATCAAAGCTTAAACAAAAACACTAACAATAAACAGTGAGTTTATCTTTTCTTACAGTCCCGATTACGATTGGTTGATTTTTTTTGTCTTACTCTAAATGTAGTTGTAATTGGGTAAAGAAAAACCAAAAGTAAAAACAAATTACATTATTTTAGTTTGCCAGTTTAGTTTTATTTATACTGCCACATGCATATTAATTATCGAAGTTTTTCTTGGGATTCAAAAAATTAATTAACGTTTCGTTAAAATGTGCTAAATTCCCATTTCATTTTATTGATTTTTTTGGTTTGACTATCCCTAAAACGTACAACCCCAATAATGTCTGCCTCTCAATATTGTCAGCAGCGTTACCGTTATGCGACTAAAGTCGTATTCTTGCCCCTTTTTTGACTACCTTGCCTACTTTTTGCCCCTTTATTTTAAATACCCTTTTGTATCATTTGTATAATTTTGTACCTCTTTCGTCCCTTTTTGATCTAAATGTATTTTTGGCCTTTGTTCTTCTTATTACAAAATGAACTCTTAAATAAATAAATAAATAAATATTGGCAATCAATGAGCACAGATGAACATTTCAGCTTTTATATGTTCGTATGTTTAACTTTATCGCATAGAAGAGCATCCCCCAACGCATTTTTTTTTCTAAATTAGCTTTATAAAATAGGTTGAAAGTAGATACCTGGCAGTCCATGTTGAACTTATTAATAAATATATCGTTAGCTAAAACGCAAACGGCCCTAACTTACAAAAAATCCAAAATCGGTTTTTTTATTGATTCTGGTGCATCGCATCGAAATACACATCCACAAACAAATTTGGAGTTATCTGAAAAAATTACTAATTTTATTAACGAAAAACAAACGGCCCTATCTACAAAAGCATTTATTTCAAAAACGCAAAAAGACTTAACTGATTGTGTGTATAGACAACATTGTAAGTTGTCAAAAAAAATTGATAGATTTGACCGTTTAACAATTTATTTATTATAGAGAAATAAATTTGTAACAGCTTAATGCAATTTTTTAAATAAAATATATTAATAATATTAATGTTTTATTACAAATAAATAAAAAGCGTGTTCATATAATTAAATTTATTAAACAGCGTTTTCTTAATAAATGAAAAATACAATTAATCTACTTTGTATTAATGTGTAGATAGGGCCTTTGGTTTCATAAAATTAGAGTACCAAAGGACTTAACTAACAACACTTGAAATATTTTAAAATTTTATTTTATTTTCCAAGAATTCAATTTCTCACACCTTTTTTTATAATACTGGTGAAAACCATGCTGGTCGAAACCATACCATTAGTATAAAACAGTTTATTTCAAAGTTGTTTTGGTTGGGAAAAAGAAGAATTACACTCTTATTGACGTGAACGGGTTTTTTTTATTTTTTTTTTTGTAAAAAGTACAAACTGTCAAAAAAAATCTTCCAAATAATTTTTATTATGATAATTGATATTATCAATATGCCAAATAAGTGTAAGAAGTGAATTAATTAATTTATTTAATTGTCACATCATTAACTAAAATTGATAATATTTACGAAAATAAGGGTATGTAAAGATACATTTTCATTAAAACAATACAATATAAACTTCATTCATTTCATTTCTTTTTTTTTTTAATTCTTTTTTAATTACTTTTTTATTGAACTCATTCTTAATAGGATGTGTTTTTTTTCTTTTTGAAAGTTAAATGAGAAAGAAGTTATGTTTAAAATGTTGTAACCAAGGTATATTTACACAAGGTAGACTCATTTGGGAGTGTAGACATGCTGCTCTATAAAAATAACCGAGTAGAACTGAATTGTCAAAATTGTCTTCATATAAATTTAACACACACATATAAGAATTTTGGCTCATATACACGAAATTTGACATTAATGTTCCAACTTAGGTAAACAGCTGACAAGCATATGGGCCAACGAGTTTACCTTGTGTAAATATACCTTGGTTGTAACTATAAAAAATAATTTTTAAAATCAGAGTTGTACAATTCAAGAGCTTATAAAAAGAGATGTAATTTTTCGTACTTTGTATTAAATATTAGCAATTTTTTATGAATGGCAACATCATTTCGTTTGACGTTTCATCTTTTGATGCTCAACTCTTGTGTTTTTAGGTGAGAGAAGAAAGAAGAAAGGGGGTTAGTACGGAGATGCCTGTACTCGGTCAGTACGCTTTGTGTTTTTATTCGTTGGTATATGCACAACGATGGCTGCATGTAATTTTTTTCTTTTCATTTTCTCTTTGATTGTTGTTGTTTTGTACCGAAAAAAGTTGAAACCGATTGCTGCGTGTGAATATATTGGCATCTTTAAAAGGGAATTGAATGGAAGTTGAGCATCAAAAGATGAAACGTGTAAATTCAGACTTATAGTGGAAAATTACATCTTTTTATCCTGACATTTTTACACTTGGTTATTGTTTGACAAAAATATACATAACTTTTGGTGGAATTTTTTTCTTGTGGTTGTTGTAACAAAAATACATTTTTCCACCTTTACATTTTTCCAACATATAAAAAAAACTTTATTAGTAGTGTTAAACTATTACTCTTCTTAAGCATGTCCTTTTAACAAAAATTAACAAGAAGTGTTTTTGTATTGTAGATAAAATCAAAGCAAAAAAATATCGCTCTATACGGCAGTATCGAATCTCATATACTCTTCACGGTAGTATGAATAAAAATCGAAAAACTACTAACTTCTCCTAATAAGAAATATCTGATCTAAGCTTGGGCCGAATATCTCCCATGATATAGACGCTATTGTGCCAAAGCCGGTATTTTGGGAAGAATAAGGGTTTTATTTTTCTTTCACAAACAAAGTAGTAACAACCAAAGTTGTAAAACAGGGCTGTATTAACACCTTAAGTTAAAGTAAGGGTAACACATTAACTAATGTACAAACGAACAATAAATGAAAAAGTTCGTGCGGGTTTACTTGCAAATCAGACCTTTATTTTCACTGTGCATATATGTATACGTTCGAGCTTCTCTAAAGTGAACTTATATACAATGAAGCTCTCCATATAATGAACAAAGTTCAAAAATTAGTTAAATGTGATCTAATTTTATAAACAAACGTGCAAGATTATGTCAGTTCAGTACATCAAGGAATACATACAGATTTCTTATAGGGAAGTTCGACTATTTCTGTACTTATATGATGTATAATTTATAAATAAGTGGAGGTTTATTTGTTGTATTGATTATATTTTCAGTGAAAATAACTTAATAAATAAAAACATTTTCTTATTATTAAAGTTGCCCCTTTTTTTTCTCAGAATTCACTTTTGTGCCACTTTTCTTTTGAAAATCCCCTTTTTGTACCCCTTTTTGAACATTTTGAACGGTAACGCTGATTGTCAGTGCTTGTTTATAAGTCACTAAAATGTCATCAAAATTTTTAAATAACCAACAAGCGAAAATGTTTTAAGAATAGTGAATAAGAGTACGAAAAATTGCTTAAATTGTTTGTGGTAAATATAAACACAAATAAATATGTACACACAAATGTTTATTTTATTTTTATATATTCTATCGGCTAAAAGCCGGTTTTGAGCCGCCGCCGAGTATTACATATTTGCGTTAGCCGCCGCCGATAAAATCCCATGGCGCAGATCTCTGATCACGTAATTTAAATTAAAGTGATTTTCAGATCAGGCCTAATTATAAAATTTCATAAAAAAAAAGAAAAAAATATCGAATTCAAAAAGTATTCGTTTCAAGACTTCATTTCAAACAGAAAATATAAACTTTTTGATAACAGCATCCGAAATTTTGTTACATTGTTTAGAAATAGATTAAATTTAAATGGTGTTCTCTTTCTCTTTATTGTGTAGATTTAAATTTTTTCACTGTTGAATCATTCCAAAATTTCTACACAAGTGCGGATGAAGTTGAAAGTTTGTTTTTTTATTTAAAGATGCGCTACGGCATATAAATGTGATCGAAAAGGTACGAATTTGTCTATTATAAGAAATAGCATTAAGGAATATTGAAAAGCTTAGTTTATTATAAATACAATTTTAACTTAATAATAAATACAATTTTTTTAGAAATATAAAGCAAAAGTTATTTACCACGACGTCATAAGTTGTCCTTTTAAAATATTTATAACAAAAACCAATTAAATATTCATTAAGTCCACCCATGTATGATAAAAAATATTTGTTTGCATAGGTAGTTACACTAAAATTAAATATAAATTAACAATTGTTTTTCTCTTTGGCATAACATTTTGATTAGGCTACACGAAAATCTAAAATTTTAAAAAATTTGTTAAAATAAAAGAGAACATGACATAGACATCATAAAATATTTGGTTTTGTGCATATTTCATTTGTAATATGTACAAATGTATTGAATTTACACTGGGCTGGATTTGCGATTAATTGACTAATTAAAAATATTGATTAACCCTTCGTGTTACTCATGAGACTTGAAATTTCAGGTACCCTTCTAAAATTTAGTTTACTATAAAAAGCTGGAAAAATATAACCTGGAAAGTATATACATACATATAAGGAAACTTATTCGAATATTTTACTGCAAACATCACATTCGTAACACATGTGGTCTGGCCATCCAGACCCATATATATTTTGTATAGAAGATGCCGTATTTTTAACTTTCTTTCTTGCTGTTTTTAGTTATTTTTATTTTGTTAAATTATCTATCATTTAATTATTTTTATTAAACACACAAACTGTTAGCTCCATCTAGTTCTCAATTTACCCTCCGTCTTACACATGTTTTTATTTTCACATTCGTAACGCATGAGTCTTTTGAATAAATAAAACCAAATTTTTTTAACTAAATGTTATATTATACACATTTATAATTTAAATAAAATATGAAAATATGTATTTAAATTATAAACGTATTATACACATTATTACATGTATTATTTAGTTAAAAAAAATTGGTTTTATTTATTCAAAAGTTTGTTGGGCCTGGCTAGACTCATGCGTTACGAATGCGAAAATACAAACATGTGTAAGACAAGACGGAGGGTTAATCAAAACCGTGATTACACAGTGCAACAAAATTCGGGTCACCGCCGCCAGCCTCAATACTTGCAACGCTAAATGAAACTAGACTATTGGTAGAGCAAATCTGCCAAAGGGTTTTACATACATTGCACGATTTTTTGGTCTAAGAAGACCCCTAGTATGCATGTACATATGTGGAAGGTCATAACCACCACGACCCAGAGGATATTTTGTGCATCCTGTGTGTCGCACCATGTCATAAATATCATTTGGGTCCACTATTTGCCCCCGAAAAATTTCCGCCCGAAGTCCCCAAGGCGAGACAGCAGCAGAGCACCTCACAAAATCTGCATATTTTGGTAGATGTTTTACCCATATTAAACTGGTGGTATCTAAAACCACAGTGTCCCGTGAATAGGCCAACAAGCAGTCTAAGTTCCGCCTTCTCAAACAGCAGAAACTTACCTGCCTTGCGGCGGGACAGTGTCGCAAATCTTTTGGACTGTCTTAATCCAGAAGTGGACTTCCATGCGTGAAAGAATTCACGCTCGGACCATTTTCGTAACGTCCCCCTGATGTGTGACCCACAGGGGCGACGAAGAAATGCTCAGGGCCTATAAATGGACGACGAGCGCCCCTGTTTGCCAAGCAATCAGCCCTTTCGTTGCCTTTATAGCCGGGAACCCAATACAAATTCAAGTCATTGTGTTTCCCTATCTAGTAAAATTTGATGCAGAAAATATTCGTGGAACATTTTAAACCTCTAAATTGCCGCTTTAGTATACTTTTGTGGGGAAGTTAAAAAAAGGACAAAAATTATGTACCACTTAAAATGAGTGTTAGAGGGTTATTATATTCTAAGCAAAGAATCGTTGTACAATTCTACTGCAGACATCTGAAATAGTATTTTAGCTCAGAAATACGTTTAGTATATTTTTTGACTTATACCAAACGCCTTTTCAAAAAATTCAAAAACTAGGGGCCGATATTTCAAGAACCCGAGCTAACTTTTCAACACTGCAGTTTTGCTTTACCAATAGTCTAGTTTCATTTCGCGTTGCAAGTACATATAAAGTTTTTTTTTGTTGTTGCACAGTGTTATTCAATTCAAAATTTGATAAATCAAATTCTTTATTAATCGAATTATTTTTATTTTAAATAATCAAAATCGTGATTAATCAATTAAGACCCAATTATAACATGCTTAAGTATGCTTATGCAATTGTGCGATTACATGTGATTCATAGGTGTCAAACCATTTTGAACTTAAGAAAACTTCTTGTTAAATTTTATGAAACTGTAATTTGCTTAAGCAAAATGCGAAACAGATCACACTTTCCATACGCAATAAATTTTTTTGTTTTTTTTAATGCATTAAAGAGGCTTTTCGTAAATGTTTGACAGCAGCTAAAGCAAGCTTATGCATATTATAGTTTGGCCTTTAATCAGAAATTTTAATAATCAAAATTTTGAATACATAATTGAATAATTTGAAAATTTGTTCTTTGTTTTACAAGATTCTTTGTGTTTTGAAGTTGTATAAAATATCTGATGCATTTTGAAAAAACACCTTAAGTCGAAATAAGATGGAAAAAATGCAATCACCCCTATCGCAAACAACTAATTCCATGAAAATATTCCCATTTTTTTTTATTTCGTATTGTAAATGATTCCCATAACAAATTTTGTGGGAATGAATACCCAAACTTAAATTGGGTATCGCCAATGTTTACTCCCGCGATTTTTTTTACTAAATAATTCACAAGTGTTAATGAGAATGAGAAGGGAACATGTAATTTCTAAGTTGTATTCTGAGGTGGTAGGACTTAATTAAATTACTTTTTCTTTTATTGAAGCAGTGTAAATAAAGAAAATGAAGATAAACATTATTCATTACTTATTTTATTATATTATTGGCCTCTTCGTCGATAGCAAATGAAAACTTCGTTCACTTTACTTACATGTAAAACAAAAACAATATTTTACACAAATGTTTAGTATTTCATTTTGTATATATATCTTTCACAAGACAAGCAGTAACAAGTTATTCACATATGTAATAAAATCGTTAATTTTGGTCGAAAGATTCCAACATTTTTGTTGGACATTTGTGTTGATAAAATTTTTCAGAAAGAGTGAAAAAGTTGATTTTTAAGTTTCGATAAGCTAGGGCCTTTTGCGTTTCAGGTAACGATATGTATAATAATAACATTCATTGCTATACACTTCCGAGAACTGCAACACACATAAATACAATAGTGAAATAAAAAATCTAATTATAAATCTGTGGCATTATGACATCTTAACTCAAATTTAAAAAGTTAAAAAAAATGTTGGTAATCGTATGAATTTTGAATCAAAAAATATTTTTGCTTACGTTTTTAAAATGTTGTATTATAAAGGTAATTTTTCTTTAATTTCGGTTTATTTTATTATTTGATAAAAATGATTTTTTCACCGAGTTTTGTTTAAAAACTTTTTTGCTATCTTATCTCGACTTAAGATGTTTTGTCAAAATGCCACAGAAATTATAAGGTAATAATTTTTTTTTAAATAAAACCGAAATCCAAAAGTTTTAATTGTTTTTTTTTTCAATATACAGTGCACTCTGGAAAACGTCAACTAATTAAAACCGCGGGTGTTGACGTTTAACAAATTGTTGACGTTTACGAATGTAACATTTTTATATAAAAAACATATCGATAATGTGCTTTTAAACGTTTTTATTAATTATTACCTAAATCCAAACATAAACAAATTCAAAAAGGAAATAAAAAAGGCATTCAACCTGACTAAAACCATAGGTAGGTAGGTAGGTAGAAAGGCTGGTGTGAAGTTTCCTCCACACCTTCACCCAGAGACCAATATGGTCCATTGCGACGCCTTAATTAGGATTGATAAGGTGAAAAGGTAGATGAAAAAGAGAATGACAGCCCGAGAATAAGAAAATAGATATAGAAATAAAGCAAAGACCAAACCAAAATTCACACTACACGCGGACAGCGCCCCGTCTCCTCTCGCGCAGCCAGGTCATCCCCATTACGAATCCTATAAGACCCTCGAGTCCACACCCCGAGACGTCCCCTAACTCGCCCAGGAATCTACTGCCCAGCCACCTTAGCCTGCTATTCTGGAGCCTGGGACAGTGGCACAGAATATGCTCAACCGTCTCCAGCTCCTCCGGGTCCTCACACAACCCGCACACATCCGATAAGTCGGATCCCATTCTCACCGCCACCCTGCCTATCATACAGTGGCCCGTGATAATCCCTATCAAGGTCCTGACACAGACCCTACTCTTGCCCAGCTAAAACCATAGAAGACAACTGGAACTAAAAGAATACATTTTAAATGAGATCATATTTTTAATTTTACATGCACACATATGCATTTAAAAAAATCTGTTATTTTTATCTGCTGTTTTTTTCTATCCAACACTTGGAAGAGAGCCTTCTCTCTTAAACGGGTTAATACATTTAAGTCATTTTGCTCAACATTCTCGCATTGAGCCCAATCCAAAGCCCTGTTAAATATTTCGACGGCTTCGCTTGGTTTTATTGTCTGCACAAAAAAGCAACTGAACATAAATAAAAAGACAATACAGACATACAGTTGTAATTTTTTTTACTCTACTTACAAGGTGGATCCCCAATTTCTGAATTGATTTCATAAAATAAATGTGTGTGTGTACAAATGTATTTTAACTGCTGCTAAATTCGAAATTTTATTTTATTCAGAGTTGACGTTTTAGAGCTTTATGGTTGGGTTGACGTTTTAGAGTAGGCAATGTAAAAAAAAAAGGGTTGACGTTTTGGGATGTTGACGTAAACGAGTGTTGACGTTTTCCCGAGTGCACTGTACATACTATTGAATTTACAAAAAAGTTTTTGGGAATTAAATTATGTAAATCAAAATTTTCATTACATAATTGTATTTTTATCGATTTATTCTTTAATCGAGTGAGGGATTTCGAATTATCAATTTAAGCAAAATTTTTTTACGTAATTTTTGACTTTCCTTAATATTATTTTTTTCTCTCTATTCAATTTATTAATCTTTCATCACGTAATCTCTTTCTTTTTTTTATGATTGTACTGATGTCATAAATATTTTAAATAAGATGTAATGAACATCATTTGTATTAAAATATATAAAGATACATATATAATTAATATGTGATTCATTTTCAAGTTTGTTTTGTTTAAAAACTGGTTAAGTATAATCGAAATAGAGTTGGCGTGTTACACAAATTAGCAATAAACATTTTTTTTTATATAATACAACTAATTACAGTATATCCCGTTTCGGTAAAATTTTAGCCGCCACTGACTACACTTGTTATGCAGATTATCAATAAATAATTATAATTTTTTTTATAGCTTTCCCGATATAGGGTTATATGCACTTACAGTACATATATTAGCATGGCTTGAGAAGGCTCTGCTCTATTCAGAAATAAAATCATAATTCCACAACAAAATTATCATAAAGACGTGAAAACATCATTTCTGCTACATATTTATACATTTTTGTTTGTTTTTAACCATAGTAAACACACACCATGTGTTCTTCAATCTACTACAAAAAAAGGCTTACGGCCAATTTTACAAATTTCAGTTACATATAATTAATTAACTTTCAGATATTGTTAACTATAAGTTAAAGTTATAGTTAGTTTTAACTGAACTTGGTGAAATTTGCCGTTAGTCGTTTACGAGAATGAGAAACTCAATCAGCCTTATTTCGGTTCTCGATGTCGAAAACGACTCAGTATTAGATTAAAGTAAATTAAATTAAAGTTCTTTAATCTACTACAAAATTCGACTTACGGTGTTACCGACATCGAGAACCGAAATAAGGCTGAATATAAAAAAATTTCACATAAAATTAGAAGGCAGCTTTAAATTATTTTGGAAATTATAAAACAAATTAAATAATCCTTGTATGTTAGTAGATTTTTTTTCGTATTTGTTACTTTTTAACCTAATTGTCTAAATATTGTATAATTACTATATATTATAGTTACGTCCAGATGTTGTGCCAAAGACTGCTGAGAATTTTCGGGCTTTGTGTACGGGTGAAAAAGGTTTCGGTTTTAAAGGTTCTTGTTTTCATCGCATTATACCGGAATTTATGTGTCAGGGTGGTGATTTCACTGCTCACGATGGCACTGGTGGTAAATCAATTTTCGGCAATAAATTCGAGGATGAGAATTTTATTTTAAAACACACCGGTCTTGGCACACTCTCTATGGCAAATGCCGGACCCAATTCGAATGGATCACAATTTTTCATATGCACAATTAAAACACCATGGTTGGATGATCGTCATGTTGTGTTTGGCAAAGTTATAGATGGTTTGGATGTAGTGAAAAAGATGGAACAAATGGGTAGACAATCGGGAAAGCCTAGCAAGAGAATTATCATTGAGAATAGTGGTCAATGTGGAATAAGTAATGGTTTTTAACACAAGTTCTTAATAAAATCGGCTTAACTTTATTATAAAACATACTAAAATCAATGAATGTACAAAAGATTTTTGAGAATATATGGTTATTATTTATAGTAACATTTTGATGAGTTCAAGTTATTTTTTAAATTTAATTTATCAATGTTATAAAGATGTATTAAAAAGAAGTTAAATCTAACAGATTAACTTTGGGTTAAACATTAAAAAAATAATCAGTGTGTTTGATGTTTTATTTTATATGTAAATAAGATTAGAAATAATTATGAAAACGAAATCTTAAAGAAGAACAAATTCATAACTAATAATTTGTGAACACTACGTGTGTATTTTTTTTTCTGCAGCTCCGTAACGATGTTGTTCCAAAGACCGCTGAGAACTTCCGTGCTCTCTGCACCGGTGAAAAAGGTTTCGGTTACAAGGGCTCTTCCTTTCATCGTGTCATTCCCAATTTTATGTGCCAGGGTGGTGATTTTACAAATCACAACGGCACTGGCGGTAAATCCATCTATGGCAATAAGTTTGCTGACGAAAACTTCACCTTGAAGCACACCGGCCCCGGTATTCTGTCCATGGCCAATGCCGGACCCAACACTAACGGCTCTCAATTCTTCATCTGTACCGTCAAGACCGCATGGTTGGACAACAAACACGTTGTCTTCGGTCAAGTTGTTGAAGGCATGGATATTGTTAAACAAATCGAAGGTTTCGGTACCCAATCTGGCAAGACAAACAAGAAGATTGTTGTTGCTGACAGTGGTGCTCTGTAAGCGAAACACCATCATCGTTATTCGACAACAAACAGCAACAAAACTATTTTAATAAATGTAATTTTAAGAAAAATCGCAACAACAAAAAACAACAAATGAAAGATGAAAAAAGCATTTAAAAGTAAAAAAAAAACAAGAAAATTAAGATGATTAAATAAAATTTGTTCGTTTTTTTATTTCTCAGTTTCTTCTTATCTTTCATATTAAACATTGTTTGAAATCGTAAAAAATTACAAATTGAAAAAGAAGAAATATGCTTAATGTATAATAATATTGTTTTCTCAATATGATTCCCAGCAAAAAAAACCTTTTTTATTATTTTACAAAAATAAAACATTCTACTTTTTTCCTGTCCAAATTTTTGTTGTGTTTTTATTTAAAAAAAAAGTACCTACTATAATTATACATAAGTGCAATACTCGAATGTGCCGAATCTTTAATATCCTCCACCGACAGTTGCAATATTTCTTTATACAGTGCCAGCTCGCTAATTCGAATTAATGATTGCAGACCCTGATTCGGATTAACGAGATATTCGGATTACTGGATGTGCTGTTATTATGTATTATAATTCACTATATCCGAAAATAAAACAGCCTTGGATTTTAAAACTAATTTATTTTATTTTTATTAATCCAGAATGAAAAAATAAAGTTTTGTGTTCTAAAAACATATATTAGATATCAAAACAAAGCGAATTTACACCAGGTGGCCTTATCTTGCTGCGTAAGCAACAGCTGATAACTAACCTTGTGTCAAAATGGTACACCTTTCTGGTGGTTCTGGGGAATCTTTACTAAATCTATAATTATCGATTGAAATTATGAAATTTAAAATTTTTTCAAGTTCCCACGAAGTATTGTCAGATTTAATAATCCAGCCAACAATTTCCTCTTCAGAAATTCACACGTCATTATTGCGGTAAAATTAGTTCCAAATTTAAAAAGTTTGCACAGAAAATCGGTTCTTAAAATTATAAAAAAACAGAAAAATAAAATAAATAAAAATTCGGTTTAGCGAACTTGCAATCAATGCGAACTATAAAGCATGTAGTACGTCATAAATTCAATTCGGATTACTGGATAATTCGGATTACACACCTTCGGATTAGCGAGCTGGCACTGTATATAAAACAGGATGTGTGTATGTATGTAACGTATGGACTCCAAAACGGCTGGGCCGATTTTGATGAAATTTTCAGGGAATCTTCAGAATATTGAGGCGGGTGACATTGTGAAGTCTGATTTTTGATATTCGGCCTGCGGGCGGAGGGGCGTGGCAAAATCCAATATGCATATAAAAATGGTGTAAAAAATGTTTAGTAATTCATTAAATGTTATCGGCTGGGCCGATTTCTGTAAAAATTTTTGTCAGTTCGTATTTTCGAGGAGAAGGTTTTTACGGGAGAAAATTTTGGAAAATCCCTTCGGAAAAGTCGGAAAATTGAAAAAGGCGAAAATCGAGTTTTTGTATGAAATTTTGTGTGAAATTATTCCTTAATGGCTTTCCAAATCAAATGTTAGAAAGTTCTTAGTGTAAATCATGGAAAATTGCAGAAAATGCGAAATACGGAAAATTGGAAAATCTCTGCAAAAGTCGGAAAATTGGAAAAATCGAAAATTGATTTTTTGTACGAAATTGTGTGTTAAATTATTCCTTAATGGCTTTCCAAATGAAAAATGAAAGTTCTCAGCTAAAATCCGATAGATGGCATTATATGTATGTTGACTTAGACTTTGCGCAATCTGACAGGTGTCATTTTGGCATTTAAAATTGGGACGAGGCGAAGTTCGCCGGGTCCGCTAGTTCTTTATAAAAACGGACGTCAGTATTAAAATTCGTCGCTGTGAAGACCTACATATTGGCCCCTATTACGGATTGCAACTCAACTCAGTTGAGTTGTAATTAATGGTGTTTTCTTTTCTACAAAAAAATGTGCCTTTTTTTAAAAAAAAATTCAATTTGGTGTATTTTTCTTAAAAAATTTGCTCCCGAAAAGGGTGGCTTGTTTTATTCTAAAAAACTCATGCTTTTCGGGAGCAAAAGACAACTGGTTGTGAACAGTTGAAATTTTTGTTATGTTTTTGTTCACCGAATTATAGCAAAGTTGTTAACCATAATACAAAAATTAAGAAATTACAACTCAACTGAGTTGAGGTGTAAACCGTAATAAGGGCCATTATTAACTAAAACGTAAAAGGCACTAACTAACCATACATTTTGGAATCTTTTGACCGAAGTTAGCGATTTTATTAACAAAAAACAAACGGCCATATCCACAAAAGATTATATCGTTACGTAACATGCAACCAACTAAAAATTACATATCGACTTTTTCATTAAGGCCGGGTTTTTGAAATGTCGATTAGGTTAGGTTAAGAAGGGTTATGTGCCCAAGGACACTTCCACCCTAGACCAATGCGGTCCGTTGTGAATCCCTTCAATGAAAAAAGGTATAGAAAGAGAAAAGTAAAGGAAAGAAGTATGAGGTGGATAGAATTAAGAAAGTTAGTAGGTGCCACGTAGAACTATTAAGTTTGAACTTAGTTTATCGTAGTCTGAAACTTGGATTTTCTTGAAGACCAAATCTTTTAGCTAAACTAAGATGTTTCTTTACAATTATGTATACAAACTTGGTAATGGGGGTACAAATCAGAGAGCTGCAAGGAGTATGATCGAGCCGACTCAATCACTTCAGCTAAAAATTCAGTATAAATCAAAAAAGTATTCTACAGTTTTGTTCTTGTTCAAACGTCAATACGAACCAAAAAATTCAGTAAGATGTATGAATAGATAGCAAAATTATGCTTGTACTTGTTTATTTAAAAGCGATGCATCTGTTTATGAACAACAGCTTACGTGTACTCGGGTTTCGGCTCGGTGATTCGAACATGATTTTATAGTAATCAGTTGCAACCACCACTCGAACTTTTTGATTCAATCGTTTTTGTCCAACAACAAGAAATTACTTAGTCTGAATTTACACGTTTCATCTTTTGATGCTCAAATTCTTTTCAATTCCCTTTTAAAGATGCCAATATATTCACACGTAGCAATCGGTTTCAACTTTTTTCGGTTCAAAACAACAACAATTTTATTAATAGCGAATCAAAGAGAAAAAGAAAACAATTACATGCAGTCATCGTTGTGCATATACCAACGAATAAAAACACAAAGCGTACTGACCGAGTACAGGCATCTCCGTACTAACCCCCTTTCTTCTTTCTTCTCTCACCTAAAAACATAAGAGTTGAGCATCAAAAGATGAAACGTGTAAAAGCAGACTTAAATGCAAAAAGCTCGTTTCAAACAGTCAGTTTGAATTCTTGTACTCGCAACGAACATGAATGTATGTATATGTTTCTTTGGTATGATAGAAGTAAAATTCATGTTATAAGCTCGAGCCACTTGTTTAAATACACATTGTGATTTATTTATAAAAGCAATATAAAGCTCATGCTATTGTGGGCGCTGCGTGTTGTTCTTGGTAGTACTGTTCCTTTTATAGTTATAAATTATATTTTGTTATACATATAATACTACGTGTATTGAAAACCCATGTTCCTTTTTACATTTTGATATAAAAATACATATGTTTAAAAAAATGTTTTTTTATTATTAATTTTTTTTAATATCTCTAAAAATTTCTTTGAATTTGATTATATGCCTAAAAAATAATAATACATGTAGTATGTAAATACATACAGACAACTTTTTCGCAAATTAAATTTTCAAATAAATTTAGCTTGGGTTACGATTTTTTAACATTTTTTTCACTATAGGTATTCATATTTCCTAAAAATGTATGCACTAGGGATGCCAAACGGGAAATCCCGAATCCCGAAATCCCGGGATTTTTCGGGATTGATAAATCCCGAATCCCGGGATTTATTTTTTTTAATCCCGGGATTTTTCGGGATTTTCGGGATTTTTAATATATCAACAATTATGTACAAAAATTTTCGTTTTTATTAAATTTTTATACTTTATAATTATTCAATGTCTTAATTTGATTCTGTGTACCAATTAACAATTTAATGAATATTTGTAACACATTGTTCAAAAATTATTTAGAGAAAACAAGCAAATTTGATACTTTGTTACATGAATTCTATGTACGTATTTGTAAAAAGCCAACGGAAAAAACTTTTCTTTATTAATGTATAAAAAATACCAGTTGTTATAAATAAGACAAAATGAATTTTGAAGAGCATAAAACAAAATGTAATGACAAAAGTTCTGTGTGGTATTATTTTTTGATGCAGTTTAAAGGCGCCCCTCAAGCAAAATGCAAAATATGTAAAAGGGTTTTGAAAACTAATGGCGGTTCAACAAAAGGACTAATAACTCATTTAAAAGTAAGTTAATTAATTAAAACTTTCATATTTACTAAACCGTGTTGTTTAGGTTCATATGACAAAGTTGGAGAAAAATGATTGCAGTGAGCCTGAACGAAAAATTTTAAAAATGACAGATTAAAATTTTCTAAAGCAAGAGGAGTCTTTGTCTGCTACTATTGGGCGCTTGACTGCTGTTGATAATTTGCCATTTTCCTTATTGGTAACGTCTACAAAACTAAGAAAATCACTGAAAGCTCGTGGTTTTGAAGTTCCATAATCTAGAGAAACAATAAAGGCAAAATTTATGGAATATTTTCTTAAATGTAAAATGGACATAATAGAAGAAATCGTCGAATTAAAGTCAAAAGGAAAAAAATTTAGTATCGCGTTCGACGAATGGACGTCTACCTCAAATAAGCGTTTTATGAACATCATTATTCACACAAATCAAAAAAATTTTAATATTGGTTTGGTAAGGATGAAGAAGTCTGGCACTGCTGTAAACTGCATTCAATATTTAGAAGACAGACTGAAGGAATTTGGAGTTCTATTGCCTGAAGACGTGGTCAGTTTCACCACTGATGGAGCATCAACAATGCAAAAAATCGGAAAGTTAATAGTTCCAAAACAGCAATTGTGTTATGCACATGGTCTGCATCTTGCAGTTGTAGATGTATTGTATAAAAATACGCCAAGTGTTTGTACCGAAGAAGAATTGTCTTCATCAGAAGACGATGATTTTTTATTTGAATCTTTAGAAATGGGACTAAGAGTCAAGCACAATAACATAACAGAAAGATTTTGTATAAAATCTGTGATTGAAAAAGCTAGAAAAAAAGTAAGAATGTTCAGAAAGTCACCAACAAAAAACGATATTTTGCAATCGTACGTAAAACAAGAAAAAGGTAAGGAACTAAAATTGATCTTGGACTGCACAATAAGATGGAATACTCGGTTTGAAATGTGCCAACGCTTTTCCAATTTAGAAATTCCTCTTAAAAAGGCCTTAATTGATTTAAAGTTGCAAGCTTTTTCTGGCGAAGAATTTTATTTAGTAAAACAAATAATAAATACTTTAAATCCTGTAAAAATCTCACTTGAAGTTCTATGTCGCAACGACATGACTTTGTGTGAGGCTGATGCTGCATTGGCTTTCATGATAAAAGAGATTTTAACAACTAACTGTGAGTTAAGCAAGGATTTATACAATTCTCTTAGCAACCGAATTCAAGAAAGAAGAACTATGTACTCAACACTTTCAAATTTTTTAAAAAATCCAAATAAGATATCAGATTTTGACAACAAATTGGACATGGTTTTATTAAAAAAGGAAATAAAGTTACTTATCTCACGTTTTACAAAGAGTGCTGTTTTAAACAACTCCATGATATCACACGAGATTGATGATAGCATATCAGACGAGGATTTAGAAGATCATGACGTTTCTATTGTTAAAAAATTAAACAAAAGTCCAGTTAAATCTTTAAAGTCAGAAGTTAATGACATAGACACACAACTTACCAAAGAAATAAATTAATTTCAATCAGAAGCCATTAGAGGTAAATATTTGCAGGATGCATACAACTATTTAGAAACTATTTTACCAACAAGTGTAAATTGTGAAAGATTTTTTTCTACCGCAGCAAATGTTGGAAACAAATTCGTTCTAGATTATCTGATGAAAAATTGAACACTTTGATATTTTTAAGAAGCTACTTACATTCGACAAACTAATTACTTAAACTTAATTTACGTGATGAACTTTTTCATAAAAAAAAATTATATTTGGAGTTATATTTCTTTTATCGTAAATAATTATTATACCCTTCATTTTTGAGTTACATTCTTTTTTTTTTGTTGGCAAACAACGATTATTTTAAGACATAAAAACAATATAATAATTTAAAATTTTTATATAAAACGAATGGTTTTGTTAAGTTTTCTATAAAAAAAAATATATAATTAACTCTTGTTTATAAAAAAAGTTGTAACAGAATTGTTTTGTTAAGTTTTCTCTTTTAAAAATTCAAAAATAAATCAATGAAATTTAGTTACTTAACAAAAGTTGTTTATGAATTGTTCTGTTAATTTTTCCTTTTTTTAATTCAAAAATAAATAAAATTTAGTTACTTAAAAAAAAGTTGTTTATGAATTGTTTAATTAAGTTTTTTTTTTTAAAAGTTCAAATATAAATAAATAAAGTGTTGTTTATTTAAAAAAAAATTGTATATTAAAGAAACACATTGATCCCGAAAAATCCCGGAATCCCGAAAATCCCGGGATCCCGAAAAATCCCGGAATCCCGAAAATCCCGGGATTTCGGTATTCGGGATTCAATAATCCCGAATCCCGGGATTTTTTAAAACCAATCCCGTTTAGCATCCCTAGTATGCACACAATATGAAAAAACAATATGGGCTTACATACATCCATTCAAACATTTGTATTTTTTTAACCAATACCCAACAAACACGGAGGTTTGATTTCAAATTGAAAGTGATTTGAAATCAAACGTTTTCTCAAACGACAAACGTTTGATAATGATTTGAAAATCATTTGTAAATCATAGCGTTCTCAACAAAAAGGGGAAATTATTTTCAAATTGAAAAATGCCTTTATTTTCAACTTGCTTTCAAACGTAATTCTCAAATGTTTTTCAACTGTGGATTATAATAGAATGTGGAATATAAATAAAACTATTTAATTTTTTTAATTTAAATTTATTATTTATTTAAATAAACTTTGAGATAAACATTCGGTACCATAGCAAAAAGATGAAATAGTGTTCTTTCCGTCTTCTAATTCTTGGAAAGACAAAATACTTGGCTCCCTTTTATTTTGAGGATTGTAGCACTGCGATCGTTCAACAATCTTTCTTCACTTTCCTGTTTTATTATTTTTCTTTTTTTTTCGTATTTTTAAACATTGTATTTTCTCACAAATTATTTTTATTTTTCACTAGAAATAAACTGTTCACTTTATATTAAAATTTATTTTTAATAGTAAAACACATGTAACCACAAGGAAAAATAATTTAACTTTAATCGCCATTTTTAATGCTTACATTTATTTTTAGCTTTAGTACTGCCAAGTTTATTTTTGATTTGATTTTAACTTTGAAAAACATTTGACATCAAATTGAAAAAACATTTGATATCAAATGTTTATTTTCAAATCATTATCAATTTGAATTTAAATCTTAAATCAAACAATTGAAAAACGTTTGAGAATTGTTTTTGATGTCAAATGATAAAGTCATTTCATATCAAAAGTTTGACTTCGTGTTTGTTGGGTAATGTTGCGACTGATACATACATATGTATAATGCTCAAACGAGAACGAAACTGTAGAATACATGAATGCTTTGTACTTAAATTTTCGCGTTAATGACAGTGTTGCCACTTTGTGGGTAATTACCCGAATTAGGTATAATTTTTACAGCCGTGGGTAAAGCGTGGGTATTTTCTCTTAGGTGTAATTCAGGTGTTATTTAAATTCTTACTTTAGATACCCAAATAAAATCAAGATTCGATTTCAGTGATGACATTTATTTCTTTTTAAATATAGTTGATAAAAAATGCACAGTCTTCTGAACCAAAGTCTCAGTTTCTTTTTAAGAAAAGTCTTCAATCATTAAATATGTATAATTTTCAAAAGTCCGGTAACGAATGTCGCAGGATGGACCTTAGATTTGGATAAAGATGACTATCATAGTGATTTAAAACCTGAAGTTTATTGAAAAAAGTTATTTAAACTAAAAACTAGCATATTCCAACATATAATTAATTTTATTTGTCTCTGGCAACTTTTTAATGCTTTTTAACTCCCTTAACTGTTGTAAAACTGAATTAAGAAAGGGACAGTTGTATAAAATCCTGCAGGTATTTTGTTTACTTAACAAGGTATAAAGGGTATTTTTTTAAACCATGAAACTTAAAATGATAGGAAACGCAAAAAAATTAATTTGAATCGCAGATTAATATACGGCATTACCATTTGTAACTGATTTTAAACAAATAGGCATCGCGCCTGTCCTTGACGAAAAGCATTGCAGACGTCTAATTTTGTTTCACTTTTTCGAGCACTGCTGGCTGCATGTCACGAATAAAATGAACAATGTTGATCTTCAAGACGTCAATTGTTGCTGGTTTATCAGCATAAACCAGTTGCATTACAGGCCTAAGGAAAACAATCAAGAGGTGTCACATCGCACGGCTTTGAAATCTTATTGACAGTTTATTTTTACTTAATCAACACATCGCCCTTTTTTGTGAAAAATTAAGTTGCGCCATTTTAATCATGAAGTCGCCTATAAGTTTCGAAAATCGACGGCTGATTTTCAAAGTTAATTTGGATAATTTGGTGGCATTGTTCAAGGATTAATCAATTCATGACGATGTGCCTAAGCAAAAAGTGAGGGCAATATGACAGTTCGCTTGACAGTTAACTTTTTGTAAGATCTATCTGGCTTAAAAACACCCATTGTTAAGGAATGGCAATGACCATTTTGAACCTTCTCTAGATATATGCAACCAAATGTGGAAGTTAAACCTATTATTTTATTAATTACAATAAGAATCTTAACAGATTTACTATTTAATATTGGTCTTCTTACATGAGTATGTTGTGTTTTTGCGGTTTTGAAAATGTCTTTTTATTAAATAAAACTTAAATTTTATATCAGGTGTAATTGCATTTAGATTGGGTAATTTTGCTTCATCTCAAGTGTAATTTTGAATTTTGCTGGTGGTAACACTGGTTAATGATTGAAACGACTCCATCATACATGTTGCAGCTAAATGAACATAATATCGCATTTGAAAACGAATATTGCAAGAATGATGCGAACACCGCTTCGTTTCCTTGCAGTCATACCAAAAAAAAAATTACAAACGTTCATGTTCGATACGAGTACAAGAATTCAAACTGATTGTTTGAAATGAGCTCGTTACTCCAAAATCAATTTTATTGTTTAACAAAAACGATTTGAATTATAACAATTCAGAGTAAATGATTGAATATACTCCAAATTTAAGTATTCGTTGCAGTTCTCTGGTACAAATCTGTTTTCAGATTAACTACACCTAGTTTAACTGAGATTTCAAAAACTCAGCCTAGATATGCGGCCTTATTGTGGTTGTCGTTGTCGTATACGACTGTGTAATAGATTAAAGCAATACACAACATGTGTTCTTTAATCTACTACAAAAAACGACACGTTTGTTTACGAAAACGACAACCACAATAAGGCTGATGATGTATTGCATCAACATATATGTCCACAAACAATTTTGCAAAATAAGCGATTATTGACAAAAACAAACGGCCCTATCTACAAAAGATTATATCGTCACCTAACATGCAAACGGCCCTAATTAACAAATATTAAAAATCGACTTTTTCATTAAATCTGCATCAACATCAGTGTTGCCAAAACTTGGAGACCAAAAATGGCTAAATTTACGGGGAGAAATGGCTAAAAATGGGCTAAAAAATGGCTAAAAGCTTTTTTAAATAAAAAAAATTCAATAACACAACAGAAATAATTCATTTAAAGTTGTTTACGATGAAATTGTTAGTTAAGATCAATTTCTTAAATAAGAATAAACGTTATTTAATATTCTGAAAGATATTTAAAAAATAAAATCATCGATAAATGTTATGTCGTTATTGTTTATCTCATAGGAATCACTTGTGCCTATTAGATTTGAAAAATTTGAAGGTAAATAGTAATCACGACAACATTTACCCAACCTTTTGATTACAGATCTACAATAAAAAACAATTAAGAAAATATAGTCGGTCAACCCCGACTATATGATACCCTACACCTCATTAGAACCTGTGTACCAAATTTCATTAAATGATCTGCAAATTTGCGATATGTACTATACGCACAAGGTTTACATGGACGTCCAGCCAGCCGGACAAAAATCGTTTATTTGACTCAGAAAGTGGTTCTGAGTCAATCGGTTTACGAAAAGGTGGGCTTAGGACCAATATTTTAAGGTGTTACAAACATCGGCACAAACGCATAGTACCCTCTCCACCATTGTGGTGTTGGTATAAATATTTCATTGATAAAATCGAATTAACGGTTGCTAAATGTAACCTATTTCTGAAATTACTTTTAACGATGTTTACTTCAGCATTAGACCATGGAAGTGAGAGCAACTTTATAGTAAATTCTGAAATTTCTAAAAAAAAATTGTTGCCGCCAGCATCTCTTTATTGAAATACTTGCAACCAGAAAGAAACACCGATGTTTGTGTTGATCCGTTGTATAAATTTAATATTGGAATACTGTTCCTTTATTTTTAAAGATGTTTCATCATAATCGTTTATAGCGATTTACAACATTTGTTAAAGTTGTGATTTAAATCAAAGCCGTTTTAATTATTTAAAATGTTTATTTTGCTTTTATATATTTTTATAATAAAATAAAAATTATTCTTTTTAAAGAAAAACGGCAAGAACAATTTCATGGCTAAACCAGTTGAAAAATGGCTAAAAAATGGCTAATGGCTAAATGCATTTTTTAATGGCTAAGCAGGGTGAAAAATGGCTAAATTGGCAACATTGATCAACATAACATTTTGAAATCTTTCGACCACCATTAGAGATTTTATTTACAACAAATTTCGATATACGTAATAGTGAAATTTGTTATAGCTTTTAATACTTTTAAAGTGTTTTTCAAAATCCTGCTTTATATAAGAGCTAAGGTAAATTATTATCTTATTACGAAATTGCAAAATTTCTGGCCATTTGAAGCTAAATTGGACCAAATATCTTAATATCTATCGGGCATGTTCTGGCAATCGCAAAACGCTTAACATTGCGATTCTGACTTGGTAAATCGCAATCGCAAGAAGTTTGGCGACTTCACATCGCAAAAGTATGTTGAAGTGAACTAGAATAGGTTTAAGAAACTATGACTGATCGCAAGCAAAACGCACGAGTTTCCGAACACCATTAAATAAAGCTGGCGTTTTGCGATTTTAAATCGTGCGATTGTCAGAACATGGCCGTATATCTGCTACGGTTTCAGGCGTATATATTTAAATAATTTCTCAGAGTGGGCATTAAATGGGGAATATAATATGGTGAATTATGGACAAATTTTCACGTTTTCTACTGTCATTTGAAGCCTTTTTGTGATGTCAACCTTAACATCACTTGGCCAAAGTGTCATCAGGGTCAAAATGAAATTATGTCATCAAAGGGATGACACATCGGCATCATAGAAATGACGAACATGTCCTCGGTGCGATGACGAAGTAACATCGGAGAAAGGACACATTAGCATCAATTAAATGACAGTTTGTCATTAAGTCAAAGTCATCGGAATTGACTTAAGTCAAAGTAAGAGAAGATTATTATTTACTTACCCGTTACATATTTATACCCTTCACCTCAGGTGGAAAAGGGTATATATAAGTTTGTCATTCCGTTTGTAATATCTAAAATATTGATCCTACGCCCTATAAAGTATATATATTCTGGGTCCTTATGAAAAGCGAAGTTGATTTAACGATGTCCGTCTGTCTGTTGAAACCATATATGATGGGGGCCAGGTTATTATACATTTATGTCACATATGGTCCGGAATTGTAGGTTGCCAATACACACCAACCTACAAAATGTGGGCGGGATTGGAGAAGTCGGCGTGGTACCTCCCGTACAGAAAAAAAATTAAAAATTGTATAAAAACCTAAATTTTAGGGCTGCCATATGTCCTATGGATATGACATATACCAAAATATCGGAAATTTTGTATAAAACATTTTATAAAAAACTCGGAAAAATCGGTTCAGATACGAAAAAGTTATGGCCAAAATAAATTTTTTTTTAAATACCCATTTTCGGAAACCAAAGATCTTTCCGAGTCCAAGTTTTATAAATAAATGTAAAAAGTAAATGGTAAATTTCTTCTTAAACACATCGGTATATAAATCTTTCAAAAGAACAATTAGTCTAGTCTAAATTGGCTCATTCATGTATGTTATCAAACTTTTTGTTTTTCATACTCGCACATATCCACATACACCCATAGTTACAGGGCTGTCAGACTTGGGGATTTATCCCCAAAGTTGGGGATTTCATGCGAGCAAAAAGGTCAAAGAAAGTCAATTGGGGATTGGGGATTTTTTCGGGGACTTAAACAAATTCGGGGATTTTTTGGGGATTTTATACATTTTAAATATAATTTTCTCTTCTTTTATTATTTACGCTGTTTTTTCTTTGCAAAACTTTTACCTTACTCTTAAGTGTGTAAAAGGCGCTTAAAAGCTTAAAAATTTTTACGTGAGTGTTTTAAAAAGGAAGAATTAAAAAAAAGAATCTTCAACCGTTGACAACACGTACAATTTTTGATTTTTTAAAGACAATTTTCAAGCAAATATGTCTTTGCCAAAAATAAATAAATCATTACCTGAAACGCAAAAGGAACTTATTAACGAACAATTAAAAATCAACGTTTTCATTGATTCTGATCTATTGCATCAGCACAAATGTCCACAAAAAAATCGTTCGACTAAAATTTGCGATTTTATTATCAAAAAACAAAAGGCCCTATCTACAAAATATACTACGATAAACGCTAAAAGGCCTAACTGATAGTTTTCATAATATGCTGCATTGTCAATTGTCAAAACAACTGGAATGTTTTACAAGAAAAATAAAAGAAATTGAAGTATAAACAGTTAAGGTGAATAGTTTTACTTCTGCTGTGAAAGTTTCAAAATGTTAGATAGGGCCTTTTGCGTATTAGGTGACGAAATATAAAAGACAATATAATAAACTTTGGGCAAAAGAATGTGGGGCTATTGGTTAGTACTTATTATGCTTCGAAGTATTAAATAATCGACGATTTATGTATTTTTTTATGAATGGGTAAAACCGACTGAACAAGCTCCAAATTCTTATAAATTGGATCCTATGTCTTCAAAAACAGCATGTTGCTCTGCTTGTAATTCCTCACTGGAATTACAAACACATGCCGAAACCGTCACTACAAACAAAATAAATAATTTTTTTACTAAAAATTTTTATTTGGGGATTTCCTATTAAAATGTTTCTTACTATTTTTAAAAAAATGTAAAATTTTTAATTAACAAGATTAAAAATTTGTTCAGAAAAAAAACAAAAGAAATATTAACTTTTTAAGGTTTTGATTTTTAGTTTGGGGAATTTTGGGTTTTTTTTTTTAATTGTTTGGGGCAAGTACCTGGCAGCCCTGCATAGTTATATCAATGACTTCAAACATTTTTTATTTTTCAATTTTTTTTTCATAAATGTTGCTAGAAATGTTTTTTGTAATTGCTGAATCACTGTTAAATACTTTTTTTTAAATCGTTTGAGGGAAATTCAACAAAATTGTATTGAAAAAGTATTGTTGACATATGTAACAAAAATCTCTGGAATAAAAGAGCTGCGCTATATAAAAATAACAATTTCTCTATTTAAGAGGGCCGACTATATTTTGAAGTTTGCAATAATATTTATAAATTCAAAAAAGGACAAATGTCCCACTTAAGGAAACATAAATGCGTTCACACGCCGCCATTGGATTTACCTCCAATTGTAGTTAATGAAGTAGATAAAAAGGCTTGCCTTGAAGTTTTTTAAATTTCGAAGTTGAGGACTGCCGACCATTTTGAGGTAGATAAAAATGCTTGCCTTAAATCTTTTTCAAATTTCGTATTTAAAAACTGCCGTTCATTTAGCATTATTGAGGCAGATGGGTTTAAGCATGATTAAGAAATTGGTGCAAAATATGTAAGTATCGTCGATATTGGTCATTTCATCCCTAGTGTACAGACGTTACTCGAAGGACATAACTATTGGCCGAAGAAAAAAAAGAGAGCAAGCCCTCACATTCAAAATATCATAAAAAATGGCGAGGCATGAAATCAATGCATTTAACAAGTACAGCTGCAAATATTCTAGAAAAACTAAATAGTTTACTTGGAGAATTTGGTGAAACAAATATGTCTATCGTGGTTTTCATAGCGGATAGAGGATCTTACATCAAAAATGCACTAAAAGAATTTATGCGTTTAAACTGTTCGGCTCATTTGTTCTCCATTGTCTTGGATGACGCATTTGAACAGAATTAAAAGTCGTTTTAGACTATTGTAAGAAAATTGTTAAATATTGTAAAAAGTCTTATAAAAAAAGAAACTGTTAGCCTTACAGAGGACTTCGACATCATGCTATGGTAGAAAAACAACTCCACATGGTATCTAAATTAGCATAAAGAAATTTATCAATTCCTGCCGGCAGCCCAGCATCAAAGCGAGTTTTCTCTTAAGCTGGAAAAATTATCACTGAAAAAAGAAACAGAATGGAGCCCAAAACAGTTGATAGCCTTCTTTTTTTAATTCTTTCTACAAAAAACCTCTTTGGTAATTCTATTTTAATTTTGTTAATAGAAGCATAATTTTATAATAATAGAAAATATTTATATTTTAATATAACTTGAAATTTATAAAATTCTGAATTAATCAGTGCAACATTTGTTTTACTGGTTTTGGAATACTTAAAATATAGTTATGTTTTCTGCATAAACCATTTTTAGGTCGTGGCAACACTGCTTGCTTTACAATAAACATACGAATTGTTGAAGTTACTTGTCGATATTCATCGATACATGCCTATACTCATACGCATTCATACGAATATCCATACGCATGCCTGTTTGTCATACCTGCCTGTACTCGTGCTCGGTGGCGTATGAATAACTTATAAGTATTAAAAATATAACTTTTTGGCTTTCTCTGGTATGTACATCTCATTATGCGCTTAACTGATTGCCAATGAGCTTTACTAAGATTGTAATTATGTATATCTAGCTTATGCCCTCACTGCAAAAGAACTCTCAGAACGATTTACTTATGCTACATACAACGTTAAACTTCCAACTGCTTGTTGGTATGGAATATCCTTCATTTCTTTTTTTCCATTTCAATTTTAGGACACACATTTTTAGAAATCTCGATTGAGATTATAATAGTGTTGCGACTGGTTAAAAATATATACATACATACATACTATATATGTTCCCATCGATCCTATAAGGAGCATAGGGCCTTAATAAAATGGTTGAACATATTCCTGTCTTGTGCCAACGCTCGCACTTCGCCCCAGGTTTTACCCAAACAATATGGACTTACAATATGCAATTAAACCATATAAAAAAGTTTTAGATGTACCCAGGAGCATACAAATAAAAAACGTAATTTTAATATTTAAATTCATATTACTTTAAACTTTAAATATATCACAGCTCAAGTGATGGCAACAATATAACTTATATTATGTTGTTCGGTCTTCCTTCAACTTTATTGTTCTTTTAATTTGTTGTTGTATTCTAAGGCTTTCAATTGTGTATGTCTTCTTTTCTTTGTTGTAGGATGTGTTGCGCTAGTGCTGTTGTCTCTTTTCTCCGCATTATGTCCATCTTGTGTTCTACCATTCTTGTCTCCAGTGTACATTTTTATGAAATTGTGTATCACTTATGTTGTATACCCTAGAAATAAATTTTTTTGCTGTGTTTATAATTTGATTTTTAGGTTCATTAACCTTCCTGAAGATGTGTCTTTAGTGTACCAATCAAACAGAATTATGTATATGATTTTTGAGTATAAGTACGCAATTTGTTTGTGGGTGTTGTTTGTTTAAAGTATTCTTATTTCCTAGTTCTGTAATTGCATCGTCAAGTAGGTTATCAAATATGATATCCGCTATAGTGGGTGATAGTGGGTTCCCCATTGGCATACCAAAGATTATTATTGTCATTTAGACAAAATGTGAATATTCCTAAAAATTGTGAGCTGGACATCTTTGGATAATTTTTAATAATATTCCATTTTTTCATTATTGTGTTTATTGCCGTCCGAATTGGGATGTTCGCAAATAGTGAAATCACGCCAAACGATATCATTATTTCATTATTGTTACGCCGCTCAGTTGCTCCTTTACCCGTAGAGAATTTTAAACATTGCATTTGTTAGAAATTATGACTTTAAGAATGTTACCAACGTATTTTGATAACTGTAATATGGTACCTGAACGGACGAAACAATGGGTCGTAAGGGTGTCCCTTCCTTTTGTATTTTGGGTAAACCGTATATTCTAGGTGCAGTAGCCGCGAAACAAAGAAGTTTACGTTTCCCCCCGATATTAATAATGTTATTTGGTATTGTTTTGCTTCTAAAGTGTGACAGTTGAATCTGCTCCTTTAATTTTGTAGGTGTTTTTGTCTCCTATAAGTTCTCGTATTTTCCCCTCATACCCATTCTTATACATTGCTACCGTCTTATCCTTTGTCAGGTTTGTATTTTCTTAAAATTTTTTTAGTTTTTTTAAAAATTGTCAGGATAAACTTATCCTTTTCAGTATTTTTAATGCTTCTTTTAAAAGCAGATTAGTGGTTTGCTAAGTTCGTTCTAGCGACGTCCTTTTCTTTATCAAAATTCCCATCCATGACCTGTATACATTGTTCTATATCAGCTATTAGATGTAATGGGAGAAGTTACGTTTATCTATCGGTAGTGCGAACTTTCTGCCAAGTGATAATATCCACTTACACTCTATCGGGATATCGTATTTCGTTTTATTTTCAAACCAGTGGTTTGTAAACATAAATCCATGCACATAATTTGAACTGTTTTTCTTTCAGTGTAGTTAATTTTTCAATGTGTCTCTCCTTAACATTTTTCACTATTTGTTTTGATCTGTCTCTTTGTGTATTAATAAATTTAGTGTGGTCCTCTTATGTAATCATGTTTTTAATACCAATATTTAAGTGATAGAGTTTACGTTTAATTAATTTAATATTTGTATTAGTCTGTGAAATTTTCAAGTTAAAAATTTTCTTATGAAAATTGTGTTCTATTGTTCTTAGTTTTCTTTTTATTGTTGTACATTCAAAAAGATTTTTTTATTTTTTCAGGAAATTTACGATTTTATCACAAATTTATCTGGCAGCCCTGATATGTACATACATATATAATGGTTTTATTTCTATTGATATATTTTCATTTAAAAGTTGTAGGGATTTTCGTAGAGACAATTTTTTTAACGCGTAGGGAGAAATAGGGATTTTTTTTCGGGTAGGGACTTTTCAAAAATGTGTATAACATCACTGGGTTTGGGTATAAAAACTAAGGGATTTTCATATCAATTTTACTATACGTTCAATCACTTGTACAATGTATTGGGAAAACAGCACATTAGTTATGAAAGCTTTCTCATTAAAATTCTTTTGTCATTTCAAACTTTCATTATAAGTATACTCAATGGTTATTTTGAGGTCTGCAGCTAACAATATTATTTTCAGTTGCGCAAAGATGTGGTGCCAAAAACTGCCGAAAATTTTCGAGTTCTTTGTACTGGCAAAAAAGGTTATGGATACAAAGGTTGCACGTTTCATCGCGTAATACCGAATTTTATGTGCCAAGGTGGAGATTTTACAAAAAACGATGGAACCGGAGGCAAATCAATCTACGGAACAACATTTAAGGATGAAAATTTTAAACTTAAACACACTGGTCCCGGCATCCTATCTATGGCCAATGCAGGTCCAAACACTAATGGTTCACAGTTTTTTATTTGTACTGTTAAAACGGCTTGGCTAGATGGACAGCATGTAGTCTTTGGTCAAGTTATTCAAGGCATGGATGTTGTAAAGAAAATGGAATCCTATGGATGTCCAGAAGGACGTCCAATGAAACAAATTGTTATTGAAGATTGTGGAGAATTAAAATAATATGTATATGTATTATGTTGTTATTGTTGATATTGCTTAAAGAATGTTATTACTATATTAATATAAATATTTAGTTAGTTGTTGAATAATTGAAATTAGAATACCAAACATTATGACTTTACAAAAAACAAGCATACTCTAGTATTATCTTAGTTTAAGAACTTAAGTCGTACCTAAGTATTTGGATATGTACATATTATAAAACGATTATATTGTACAGTTTTCTCTCTTGTACCTTAAATTTTTTTTACAGCTTCGCGCAGATGTTGTGCCAAAAACTGCTGAAAATTTTCGAGCGCTTTGCACTGGTGAAAAGGGGTTTGGTTATAAGGCATCGACTTTTCATCGTGTTATACCAAATTTTATGTGTCAGGGTGGTGACTTTACTGCTCATAATGGCACTGGCGGAAAATCGATTTACGGCAATAAATTTGATGATGAAAATTTTATTTTGAAACATACCGAACCCGGAATTTTATCTATGGCCAATGCTGGACCCAATACAAACGGATCGCAGTTCTTTGTTACTACTGTTAAAGCCTCATGGTTAGACAATCGTCATGTGGTATTTGGTAAAGTAATCGAAGGCATGGATGTTGTAAAGAAAATCGAAGGAATGGGAAGTCAATCGGGTAAAACTGTTAAAACTATTGTTATCAATGATTCTGGGCAGCTTCAACATTAAAAATAAACAAATTAAAATAAATTTACAAGAGTGTATTTAATTTTTTAGATATTAAAATAGCTTAATTTGAACTATGAACTTATTCTATTTACATAGTTATTTTCATTATCATTTATTGACTTCTTAATATCCTGAGTTTTAGGCATTAAAAATCCCAAACAGCCAGCCAGTATTAGTGCCGTTGCAGAACTATATAAAGCTGCTTCGCAGTTAGTTTCTATTAGGGCACCCATTACATTGCTTCCTGTAACGCTGCCAATGCGTCCCAGCATAAGTGAAATACAAACAGCCATTGCTCTAAAAATAGAATAATGTTATGAACTCAGTTAAAAAAATATATAAATTAAATTGTTATAGAATATGTTCGCTTCTCAATCAGAGTTTAAGCGTAAAAACTAGGAGAGATGATTTGAGTTTACACAGAAAGAAGAAACGCGTACTTAATTTAAGCTGTTTCTACCTACTTTTAGTAAGAGTCGTACCTTAACGTACGAATAACACAAAAAAGTACTTAAAACAATCCAAAATGGGATAACTTTCATGCATACGCACCCAGCGGAAAAAATAAGTAGTACAGATGACTTCTAGAAGGTACCTTTACTCCTTTTTTGGGATATACAAGGCCTGCTCGCTCCATTCCATACTCATTATTTCATTTTTACATACGTTTCGCGGAGTAGGCCTTCTTCTCTTGCAGGCGCATAAGAATGGGTAACGGGATCATACTAAATAATTATTTTGCTTTGCTTGTGCAACAAAATAATACAAAAACTCCCTTCTCATAGAAGCGAATGTGAGGCCTTCTTTAACAGTTAATGCCATTTTTTCCCCTCTCTCCTAAAAACTCAAGACTTGACGAGTCAAACTTGACGTACATATGTGAACCGGCACTAAGATAAGAATAGTAATTGAATCAAAAAGTTTTTGAGGTCAGAAGGTCTTCTGAGTTTACCGCTGGCCGTATGTTTGTAAGAGTTTGTTGTAGAAACAAAAACAACACTACAAAAGATGTTAATCGGCGATTTGCTACCCTACACCACAGTATTTTAAAACACATTAACGAGAGTGCACCCATATAAATATGGATCAATCAATGTTTTAAATTTCATTAAAATCAGTATGATAATTTCTGAGAGGCAGAAATTGCCCCTATCCCCTCGTGGTCCCACGATTCGGCTTGGTCCTTGCGCCAATAAGAACCTATTAGCCAAATTTTATCAAATTATCTCCAAAATTGCGACCTTTACTTTGCGCACAAGGTTACATGGACAGCCAGCCGGACGGACATCGTTAGTTCGACTCAGAAAGTGATTCTGAGACAATCGGTATACTTGAAGGTGGGCCTAGGACCAATTTTTTAAGGTGTTACACACATCAGCACAAATGCACTATTGTGGTATGGGTATAAAAGATTGCGAAATTCTATTTGTTAAAATTATGTATTTAGCTAATCAAACTTTCAAAGTGGAATGATTACAAAAATGCTGCATGTATCTTATAATTGAGATTTCTTCTGTAAGCCAAAGGGGGCGACATACAACAAAAGTGAAACAAACATGTGTAAAGGGTAAGTAAATTATAAAATTCTGGTTCTCTGGGGTAAGTTTTTAGGTTAGAATCAATCTTACTTTCAGATTATTTCATGTACGAATTCGGGATTAAGCTAACTTAGAAATTCTAGAATAAGGCACAGTTTGAGATTAACTTTTACTTATTTTAACCCCATTTTCGGATTATTTTAAGTACGGGGCACTTGAAAAAACATACTTAAAACAATCCTCAATGGGATAACTTTTGAAAATCAATTCTGGAATTTCTTAAAATAAGAATAAAATTCTTAAAAATTACAAAGTTAGCGTTTAAGACTCATATAATTTATAAGTCTCATTATAACCAGTTTTACTAAGAAGAACATTTCTCATCAAACTGTTGTCAAGAAACTCCGAACGCTTTACAAAATTTTATATTAAATTATGAAGCAAAGTAAGAGCATAAGAGGACAGTGGTAGAACATCTGCCTTTTTGTAAATATAAGTATTTGAAAATCTTTTTACGTAATTCTCAGAATTCGGACTTCTAACTCCTTCAAAACGGTTGGTAATATCGTGTACCAAATTGGAAAACCATAAATGTAACAAGGCACCTTAAATAAAAGTAATATGCAACATGTTTTGCATGTTTTTCATCAACTTATTCACACGAGAACCTGAAAATTTTTCCCACAGTTGTATTTTTTGTACAAACGAACACAAAAATGGAGAACATGTTACATTAATGCAATTTTTGATTAAATTGGATTAAAAAGATTTTTAGCTAAAAGCAAAATAATTTTTTTTGTTAAAAATATTATCACATATTACAATAAAAGTCGATTCGGTTTACTTTCACCAACCCATATCTACTCCAATTGAAAACGAATAAAAACATGCGGATGTGAAATGCAGAAGACCAATAATGCTTAAGGTAATCCACTTTCGAGTGGATTCGCCCTGCAAATATTATTGGACCACCTGATCCATTTTGATTAAATGGACTACTCCATGGACTGGTCCGATGTAATGCAAGCATGGACCATGCCATTTTAAAAAGTGTGTGTAGTGAGACGAAATGTCTTCGTTTTTTTAACGACGTGCTTTCGTTTTAAAACTACTCCTTTGTAGTCCAAAACTGGGTTATATGGTCCAGCCCTAGGACATCGTAATGTTAAATAGACCATGTTTTTTCCATACGTTTGGGTTACTTTTGGACTAGTCCTAGTCCCTTGTGGGCTACTCTTTGCGCGCGTGTTTGGACTGGTTCTATTGTTTGCAGGGCGGATTCTAGAACACACCCGTATATTAAACAAAATGAATATGTAAACAAATTTCAAATGTAAATTTTGTATTATATTCATAAAAATCAATATTAAATATTAGCACTTTTGTTTTTCACTGTAGAACAATTTAGCACTTTTATTTTGTCGATTTAACACTTTTAATTTGAATTCTTCTTGCAAGCCTGCAAAGAAATGTCATATTAAGTTGGGCAAAAAAACTTGGAGTTAAGGTATGGCTCCCAATTAACATTGTACATTATGGTTGGACCAGTATATTAACATACAGTTATACAGTAATATTTACTCATCTTTTTTGCGCTGATTCTCCATAAAACCGCTAACCTTTTTTTTATATAGTTTAAGTAGCATTTTTATTATTATTAATTAACTCTGCGTCTCGGGGGGCAAAATTACCCGCATTTGTTAATACTAACACATTCTCCCAGATTGTGCAAGGCACTGGACTAAAAAAGACCTGTGTCGTTTTTTGTAATAGATCAAAGTAAAACGCAACCTGTGTTCTTTAATCTACTAAAAAAAACAAAGGCGTTTATGCCGACGCCCTACACAATAAGGCCGATTCCAAACTTTGGCTTAAAAATCTACTAAAAAGGACGCAGTTCCAGTTCTATTATATTCTATTTATTAAAACGCAACCTGTGTTCTTTAATCTACTAAAAAAAACTAAGGCGTTTATGCCGACGCCCTACACAATAAGGCCGATTCCAAACTTTGGCTTATAAAAACTACTAAAAAGGACGAAGTTCCAGTTCTATTATATTCTATTAATTTAACCCTTTGCGGTACGTGCTACAAATAAAGGCATGGTTTTAATTTAATGTTAGACAATAATCTTGGATACCAAATTAATACCTAGTTAAACGGGGAAAACCAAAGACCATTTGTCAATAGTAGCAACTGCTGCAAAACTGATTTCTCTCGGAAGAGAAATTTTTTTCCTCGTCAGTAGTCATTATGTTTTTAAAATCGATGTAGTGGTAGTTTTTGCAGAAGAAAGGGGGAACCAACTTGACTTGAAGTTTAAATATTCAAAACTATTGGCTCAAGGGTTAACAGGATGCATATTTGACAGGATTAGCATACTCACGAATAAAAGAATTTTTAGGCAATGCATGCGACAAGATTTAAGGCTATAGGTTTAACCATAATATGCATAGCCTTGCTTATCCTACTGTCAAAAATTAACAAAACGTCTTTCAAATGTATTTAAAAAAACAAAAACAAAATAAAAAACATTTGATTCCGTACGAAATGTGTGATTCGATTCGCACCTTGCTTAAGCAAATGACAGTTTCATTAAACTCAGCAAAAAGTTTCCTTAAGTTCAATATGGTTTGCCTCATGTAATTAACATGTCTTCGCACATTTGCTTAAGCCAACTTAAGCACATTGTGGTTGGGCCTTATTACAACAAAAACAATTCTAGATGGCTTTCCCAAGGCTGACTACAAGGAGTTCCTGAAATTAATTGTAATTTTTTAAGGTGGAGTTCCTCCCCGTTGAATACAATTTGTAAGACCAGGTGCAAGGATCTTAGCCAGTTGGGTGACTAAAGCTATTTATTACAAATCGGTCAGAAAAAATATAAATTTAGAACAGTTTGGAAACATTTTTCTAAAACGTTTTACGCATTGCAATACATATTGCCTTTGTTCTTCTTGCACTGTAAGAAGTCAATGGAATTGCTCTTTATTACTGCTAGATTCGGCATTGCCGAATTTGGCACTCTTATGGCTAATAATTTAGTGAATGTTTAAGCGCTGGTTTAGTTGAACTAAACTTGAATTTATATGTAGTTTAAACTCAACAACTATAAATCAGTGTCCCATGTATTACACGCAGTCTACAACTGACATGTGTTAGGTATAGACTCATCATGTTAGATGTTTTCTCATGTTATAACACGGTTGTTTATGCAAATGTTTTAACAACGCTTTAATAAAATTATGTTATAACAGTAAACCATGTCAGTTGTAGACAGGGAGTTATATGTAGTTAAAAAAATAACATGTGGCAGCACTACGATAAATCTTGTCAAATTCATATGGTCTGTATTGGTAGTTAAAACGCCCAATTTTATGCGCTTAAAAATGGATTAGATCTTTGGTGATTTGTAGATTTGTTGGTTTTAACACATTTTCAACAAAAAAGAGAGTTTAACTTGCTCTGATTTTTTAGCCCTTAGGGCCACATGTTATTTTTTTTAACAACATACATATAATACATGGGAAACTGATTTATAGTTGCTGAGTTTAAACTACATATAAATTCAAGTTTAGTTCAACTAAACCAACGTTTAAACCATCAGTGATTCATTAGGCATTACTTGTTTATTCTTAATAAGCTTTTTCGTGGTTTTTGTAAAACGTTTGATAATGTTTTAATATACGTGTGTATGTACATACATATATTATCTTGAAATTATTTATAACTCGTATAAAGATAAGAAATCTAACATACAAACCTTAAATTTGTTGGATAAATATCCACTACAATTGTATTCATGACACTTGTTCCCAAGCCGCAACACAACGTTATAACCAGTAAATAAATCGCTACCAGCGGTATTTTGATTAACAAACTTAGTATGCCGAAAAGACCACAGGTCGCCAGTATAATGACTGCAATATAAATTAAAAAAATAGGTTTTTTAAATATTGTTTTATTTTTTTTTTTATGGACTACGATAATAAAAACTTACACAAAATTGGAGGACGTTTGAATTTTTTATTTGCAAAAATCACACATATTAGCAAAAACACATAAATAAATTCCAATGTAATTGTATGTTTGTATGTGGACAATTCTAACTTTGTTGTACATATTTGATCAGTCTATAAAATTGAAAAATATTCGAAAATAAATGAGAATAAAATTATATATACCTACAAAGATACTTATAAATATTTGATAAAGGCGAATTCACTAGAAGGTGAGGTCAACTCTAGAACAACACTGCTTTTGTAGTCTGATTGTTAAAAATATTGCTAGTAAAAAAGATGTTTGTTTACATAAACAACTCTAGCTTGCACACAAACTTTGACAACTCGACAACAGAAAACGAAAACTAGCTCTTGCCTTGACCCCACACCACCTTCTATTGAATTCGCATTGTATTTGATAAACAAATTTTCTGGAAAAATCGCACACAGAACACCATTTCCAATTGTTTTTCTGAACTCTTCAATTGTATTTCTTAATATTTAGATGAGGGAAGTTAGCGCTACAGATACCTACATACATATGTATATCAGTAGTGTTTTTTATACTGGACAAAAATCCCGGGATCCCGTACATTTTTCGGGAAAAAACCCCGGGAAATTTGTGCGGGATTTTTTTACTTTAATTGTAGCAACTTTACTGCTGTTGAATTTGTAAATTTGTTGTGCCAACAAATAGATCTTAGCGGTTAGGCAAAAAGGTCTTAAGTCAAAAAAGCGAATTTTTAATTGGCTTTAATTAAATTTTGTTCTCTCATTTGTTTGGTTTAAATCACTGCTTCTAATCGTTATCATCTGGAAAAAGTCTATGAAATACACCAAATAGTAAATATTTTTCTATTTAACATGACGAAAAACTACAGTTTCTGACTTAAACACAATTTTGCCATACGCCAAAGAGATGTCAATTCATATCCGATAAGTCAGGCAATGTTTAATGTTATATGCTCTGGAATTTCGTAGGAAGAAGGATAAAAATATAAAGAATTTTTAATTTATTTAAAGGCATTTATTTATTTTAAAAAACAAAAAAAAAAAAATTGTTCCCACGTGCTTGAAAAACTATAATGATTTTATATGCAGAGCAGCTGCATAAAAGATTTTTCGAATTGGATTCTGAATGAGATGATGATAAAAGTTATTGATAAAGAAAACGCTTATTCGATTCTAAGAAAATTATATTCTTAAAAAAAGGAATTACAAGTTTTGGAGAAAGTACTAAGAAAACTGAAAGTGTCCTATAAAGGCAAACATCCGCAGAAAGGAAACGTGTTTTCAAATTGAAATCTTCTTGATAAAAATTAGAAATAGGCTTTTAAACGATTCTGTAAATGCTTTTTTGGACTTACATATATTATCAGTAATGGTGCTGGCTTTGAATAAATTTTGTGGCAATTCCAAATGTTATTACACATGGAAAAAAGATAACCAAAAAGTCATTTTGCTATAACTTCATCAAACATGCTTCAAAATAATTGAAATTTTGCTCCTGTGTCCTTTTGAACATGAAGATCTTAAGGTGCCATTAAGTACTTTCTCTTTGCCACAGAAATAAAAAAGTAGAATGCATTTGTAAACTTATTGATTTGATCTCAGGAAATGTTATTTGTTCAAATAAATTAAATTAAATTTTGCATCGATTTGTATTGAGCGGGAATTCCCGGGATCGCGGGAAATCCAAAAATAAATACCGCTTTCTCGGGAAATTAAAAAGTCCGGGAAAAGAAAAACTCTATATATCAGCCATACTTGAGGTTTGCCGATATATCGGTATCGGCGATATTTTACTGTCGATACGACGATATTTCTTAAATTTTTGTTCAAGTTTTTTTAAGAAAACAGTTTTATCAAAGTTTTTGTTGGGATTCAAAATATTAA
The DNA here is from genome assembly GCA_949318255.1 of Pollenia labialis. Lineage (NCBI taxonomy): Eukaryota > Metazoa > Arthropoda > Insecta > Diptera > Polleniidae > Pollenia > Pollenia labialis. The sequence continues at coordinate 21,981,258 of OX439142.1, read as the reverse complement.
TTAACAAGGTTTCGTTTAAATGTGCTAAATTCCCATTTCATACTTTTGATAAACTGAAATTTATTTTTGATGGGTATAAGCTATTCCTATGCGCATTTCACTGATTACTTAGTCCAGATCGTCAGGAAACTTCATCCAAAGGTTTTAGAAAATCTAAAGATATTATAAACTAAAACTGTTAAGCGAATAAGAATTATAAACCCCAGTTTTACTTGTAACAATATCAAAGCTTAAACAAAAAAAAAAAACAACAACAATAAACAATGAGGTTATCTTTTCTTATGCGTCCCAACCACGTTTGAATTCAATTATCAACTGAGTATTTCAACTGAATTGATGCTTGCTTGGCCACACACTTCATCAACTGAATTGAAAGATTTTAAATTAATTTTAAAATTTAATGAAATAAAAGACTATTTTTTAAATACTAAACTTTTTTTTTTGCAAAAGAAAACTATAAACATTAATTTGGACAGCTGATCAAGAGACTCGAGCACACACAGTACAATCGAATTGAAAGGCTTAGTAGTCAATTTAAAAAATCAAAATCTTTTGATTTTTCTTCAACCAACTCGACAACCGTCAAACTAATCAATTGACAAAGCCATATACGCTTTGATTTGGACAACAACGGACTCAGTTGACAATTTAATTGAATCGTGTATGAGCTGCTTTACAGATCCGACTACAATTGGTTGATTTTTTGTCAACTCTAAATGTAGTTGTAAGTGGGTAAAGAAAAAACAGAAATAAAAACAAATTACTTTGAGGGAGTTCCCACGGTGTCTTTTCAGACATGTCTAACAAACACGTCTGTTTTGTTTGTAGGCGATCGAGGGTAGAGAAGAAAGAGGGATTACCAAACAGACATGAAATGAGTTTTCATGTTTGTTTATATGAATTTTCATGTTTTCAATTTGTAAATTAGACTATTAGATATGAAAACAGACATGTTTGGAAAGACATGGTGAAAAGACAAAAGGTTTTTGGTAGCATGTTCAAAAGAGAATGTCAAAAACAGGCGTGTCTGGAAAGACACCGTGTAAATGCCCCCTTTATTTTTGCCAGTTCAGTTTTATTTACACTGCCACAATTTTATTTTCAACTTTAATTTTTTACATTAATCAAAACCGAATAATTAAATTGTTTTTACTTATTCTCAGCCGTTTTGACTTGCACCATAGTAGTGAAGTATTCTCTCATTGCTAAATATTGTAAGTGTTTGTACGTTTTAAGATTTTTCTGCTTATTTTATTCATTTATGTTTGTGAGAATATATGTAATTCATTTTGCTGAAAATTTTTGGTTACTTCGCAGAGGCTACAAAATCCATAATCGAAGCCACTGCTTCATTGTCTAATGCTATTTACACCTATCAAAATTATTTATCAAGCACTATGGTAGTATTAGTGAAAATGTGATTTTATGTGTGACACCGACTACGCTTGATGGAAAATCAAACCAATTAAGATTTCAATGCGAATTCCCGTAAACGAGTGATTTTGCCTTAATGTCAAGCATTTTGATAGTGTATGGTGCCCTTTAGGTCCATACACACTTATTAAAATACTCATCAAGCATTGTGGTAGTATAAGTGAAAATGTGTCTGTATGGGTGATGCTGGATGGAAAACCAAAAAATTTAGATACGACTGCGAATATTACGTCCAGCACACGTACACGAGTAAATTCGCCTGCATTACAAGCATTTGACAAGTGTATTTGGTGGCTCTGTAAGAAAATATAAAAATTGAAACAACGGAATTGAAAAATAGTTTAAGGCCCAAATACATTTATCAAAATACTCATCAAGCATTATGGTAGTATTAATGAAAATGTGTTTGTATGTATCACACCGTCGATTCTGGATGGAAAGTCAAAAAATTTAGATATGAGGGTGAATATTTCGTCCAGCCCACGTACACGAGTGAATTCGCCAGCTGGACAAGCATTTGACAAGTGTATTTGGCCCATCAAAGTCCCAACAATTTATGACTTACAGCCGTACCTAAACAAGAGCGGAGGGCGGAAAGTTGCTTCCACTTAGCTTTTACGTTAATATGCCATACCTAAGCAAGAGCGTTGACGTTAGGTCACGAACAGTAGGGTTTTCTGCTCTGTGGTATAACAAACACCGACTTCGCTGACAAAAGCTACTCTGCTTTGGGTGCCCGACCAAAGGCCGACTATGAAGAAGCCGGTGTTTGTTATACCACAGAGAAAGTAATACTTGCGCCCGGCCGAAGGACGGCAAGAAAAAAAAGCTTTAGTTAGCTAGTCGGGATCTGGAAAATCGGGATTTTTGGTACGGTATTTAAATTTTCGGGGATACGAACCCAACTCAAATAAGTATGTATTCGTTTCGGTGTTGCCGATATTTCTTTTAAAGTATCAGTATCGATCGGCAAAAATGCGTATCGTTGCAGCCCAAATTTGGATACTTCAGACAACTTCACTTGTGGTTTGGGAGTCTTTAAATATGCTTCCTTACTAAGCTACTTATACAAAATAGCATGTTCTAGAAAGCGAAATAAGGTGGAATTGAAATTGAACGAGACATTGGTTTCAATTATTTACAAAATTACTGTAGTTCTTCTTGTTTTTAAGAGTTGGTCAGACCAACTTGGTCTTGTAAATATAAAACTATGAAATATATAAAAGGGAATATTTTTATGAACAATCTTTAAAGTAACATTTTTAAAACTGGTTCGTTTTTAGGGTCCACTTCATTTCTATTTATAGAACATGCTCCAATAACTCACCTGATTATCATTTAAGCTGTGTGGAATGGAAAAATTCGAAGATTGAGTATATCTTAAGATATCACAAAGACATAAAGAGTCCTCAAAATGTTGGGTATATAACATGATATTATTAAGAATATAAGGGAACCACATGTAAACGCCATGAGCTGTGTAAAATATAATAAATTGTATCAATGCCGCCAAACAAGTTTTCCGTATATGTTGTCTCATAAAAAGTGGAGCGGTTTGATCCCATATTAAACGCAAAATGGATAAAGCTGATTTTGGATAACTCATATCTTTTCTGCGTATCGGTGTATCTAAATCTGGCAGTAATGTAGTGATCTATGAAATTATAAAATTGTGCAAAAATTATATATAATTTTTTTTTTTTTTACAAAATTCACCATAAATTGATTGTTTTTAAGGATTTTATTTCCTTGAGTATTTGTACGGTGCATTTTCTTTAGAACATCCAAAGCTTCGTCGGTTCTATTAACGCTCAGTAAGTATTTTGGACTTTCAGGCAAGTATCCTAAAAACAAACAGCAGCCAAGGCCCGAAACGCCACACATAAGAAAATATAAGCGCCAAGGTTTATAGACAATTGGCAAAAATGGAATAACGAATTCCCATTGTTGATTAATGAAAAGCCATGCTATAATTGGAAATAGTATGGCACTGCAGGCACTCATTAGAGCTCCACAAAGTATGGCTTTGTTACGATCCTTTTGACAATGAAATTCGCCTAAATAAGCGAAAATAGTAGCGGAGCCAGCCGATATTCTAAGAATAAAGTAAATTAAAACTTTTGATTTGAATAACTTTTATATGTATATGGGGAATTCACAAGGTTGTCGTAAATTTGTAAAGTCACATGCTTAAAATAATAACAAGAAGCAGTCATACATCTGCTGTGGGCAACCGCTTACAATTTAGATTTGTACTGAACAGTTATGTCGAATAAATCAACACAGCATTAACATTTTTATTTTGTTCAAAACACAACAGTATTTTTTTTAAACAATAATAAAATATTAATTATGACGATATGACTTAATAGCACACCTTGTGAATCCCCCAATAGTATTTATATATGCATATGTATATCGTACTTTTTCAATAATACTGTATAAATTTCAAATTTTCAGCAGAAGCAGAACAATTTTTAATAAAAACATTTGAAAAATAATTTTTAAACTAGATCAAAATTTGTCAAGGCGGTATGAAAAATTATCGAAAAAATTCAATTCATGAGGCTAGAAATCACAACCTTAAAATGGGTCCATAATTTAGGTACCATAGGCCACATCTAAAACCCACTCTCGCTAAACACTTAGGTTCGCCTCTTAATTCTATCAAAATTTGGTCTGTCACAGTTTCATAGGACTAGAAATCACAAAAATTTAATTTTTGGTAATCGGTCCATAATTTACCATACGCTTATGCTAGGAACACAACTGGGACGAACGACGAATTTCGTCCAGCACGACGAATTATTCGGAAGAAATTTGCTGCATAAATTCGACGTATGAAACACAATAACGACGAAAAAACAAAATGGAAATAAAAAATAATACAAGAAATAGTTAAAAATTTGTAACAATTTTTACGAGTAAAATTTTTTTTAACATGTACTTTTAACATTTACTTGTAACAATTGTTACAATTTTTAATAAATGAACACAGCTATTTTCTATAACTTCTCTCATTCTTTCAATAACAAACTTACATACACTAAACACACGTAAACGTCAAGTATTTTTCTGCATTTCATTTGACATTTCTCAATCTCAGACTAACTCAATTTGAACCATGGAAAGATACACAATCGAGCAACGCGTTAAACTTATTCAGGCTTATTAAGGAAATGGGCGTTCAAATCAAAATGCATATCGTGCACTTCATCTTCAGTGATGAAGCACATTTTCACCTCTGTGAATGATTGATAATCCAAGAGTGATTGTCGAAAAAGCAATGCAACTACATCGAGTGACTGTTTGGTGAGGTTTATGGTCAGGCAGTTACTGTGAATGTTGTTCGCTATCGTGAGATGATAACGAACTTTTTATGGCCCGAATTGGAAGATGTGGACGATATGTGATTTTAACAGGACGGTGCCACTTACCGCAAAGCTAACGAAACAATGGCTCTTTTGCGCGACAAATTCAATTGCAGTGCTATATCACTTGGTGGCGATGTCAACTGGTCGCCTAGATCATGTGATTTGACACCGTTTGACTTCTTTATTTGGGGTTATTTGAAAGAAAAGGTGTACGTTGATAAGCCAGCAACAATTCAAGAGCTTAAGGATGAAACAATTCGACACATTAATGGAATAGAACCTTAATTATGCCTCAGCGTCATCGAAAATTTAGACCATCGGATGGAGGTGTGCCGCCGAGGTTGCGGCGGCCATTTGCCCGATATTTTGTTCCATACATAATTGAATCATACCAATATTATCATAATAGAAAGAAATGACAATAATTTCCTAAATATTAATCACCCCTTATAAGTCTGGCATACTGTTCAACATTTTACGTGAAATGCTTTCAAAACGTATAAAAAAAAAATTGTGCGGAATATCTATAAAATAATGTTGATAGAGTTGTACTCTGTTCATTTTGTGAAAAAGTTCCGAAATTTTTCAGGCAACATTGTTAAACCCATATTCGGCCAAGAATATCCAAACGTGATATTTTTAAAAATGTATACTCTTTTTATAGTAATTTTGGTCTTCTTAATTCAAATCCGTTGTCGGTTTGACGCTGCCTTGTCCATGAGTCCCGGAAATGGGTGTTCGCAAGTGCGAACACTGGCTGTTATTTGACATAAATTCACAATATCAACAATTTTTTTTTCATTTATCAAAATGTTAAATATAAGATAATAACGAATGAGCAACGTTTCAAAAATATATTTATAAGGATATTAAAATAATAATGTTTTTTTTTAAATGACAATTTTCAAAGCGTTTTGAATGCAAATGTGCGTTGCTTCTTGGCACATCATTTTGTTTGGTTTGCCACATCCTTTAAGTTAGCGCCAGCCATTTTTCCCTTGTGGCTGATCTATTGGAATATGCTCCCCTACAATATCTAGCAATTGATAACCAACGTGCTTGCCGCATCTTTCCTCAGTGGATTCAGCATCTGTTTGAGAACTAAGTAGCAAAACTTCGCTTACGCTTTCTCTGAATTGTTTTTGAGATAGCATATTTTTCCTGTCTTCTTGTTTCAAGAAGCAGTGCAGTTTCCAGGCATAAATGAGTTAGGAGCTTAGAACAGAAATAAATAAAGGCCAATACCACTTCTTTTCTTGAACTATCAGAAGCGAAATCTTCAGACACTAACTGGACATGGCGGACGATAAATGGAAGAAACTAGATGGCTGCAAGGCTACCAAAGTAAGAGCGACTTCTCAACTTCATTCGGAGAGACCTGTCGAGGCTTATATACGTACTAACTGGTCACTGGACGATCGGTTAGCACGCTATGAGACTCGGCCGCCCTTTTAATGAATGCTGCCGCAGCTGCAGGGAACCTGGAACTGAGGAGACAGTATTTCATCTACTATGTAATTTCCCAGCGATTAATTCAATACGACATGGATTATTTGGGAATTACCTTCTACAAGGACTCTCGGGGTATCGCGGGTGCAACTCAGTTCCTTGCTGAAATATCTCCACGCAATGGGTTGGCTCTAGCCAACTCAGTATCCAGGGGCAGATCAAGTGTGATTATAGGTTCCAATTCTCGACGAGTTGTGTGGTGTCAAAATGGAGTCACTGTCGACTCTTCTTGCAGCACGCCAAGTACTGTGCAACCACGGTAACCAACCAACCAACCAGCAAATGGTGGTGGTGCATTCTCGTATTTTTACATCCTTTTTCCATCGCTTTACGCTGTGCATCGGTTCAATTCGTTCAAAGTTTGTGAGAACCGTAACCTCTTTGTGATCTACCCAATGACAAACCAATATAGAATTTGGTCTATCATATTGATGGTCAATTTCTACCCGCTTCAACTGTTTTCCTGTGCGTAGCGGGGCTTTTGCAGTTCGATTGGGTCAACGGGTTCCCGTGGCGCAAAACCCTTATCCACTGAAAAAGCACATCAAATAATATGATGTGAAAAAGTTGTCAAAATAAATTTTAGAGGTAATGGGCTCTTTTACACATTCCAATTGTCTTAAAACCACGCCTACACTCTAGCCAATTTGACCATCGTAGTTGTCACTCGAACCAGAATATGGCATACAATTAAACAAATAACCACCACTCGAACACAAACACCAAATCTTGTACCCAAAACGAATTGGATTATTCCGGATACACAATTTGCATGCCTGACGACCAAAGAAGCTTTTTCTCCAAATAGCGGCCAATGTTCGCGCTTGCGAACAGTGTAACAAACAGCTATAATTTAGTAGAAATATTATTTTTTATTTAGGGTGTTTATATGCATATGTTTTGTCATTTAAATTATTTAGACAAATTCCTTTTATTTAGTTTTAGCATTTTTTAAGAATTTATGTTTTTTTGCAGTTATATAAAAATTTACCTAAAAAGCGTCCCTAAATATATCCCTGCAGGCGGTACAAACTGCGAAATAATGTAAGCTGCACTTATTTCACGTAAAATTTTAAGCAAAAGCAAACAGGTATGATCTGATTATTAAATAAAAAAAAGTTAAAATAACACAACCGGTAACAGTTTTTTATCCATATTTACTTCTGTTTACATACGCAAAACAATGTCACATACTTTGCAGGAATAAAAACGTCCAATTGTGCAAACTCGCAAGATAGGTAACATTGATACATGTCAACATTTTCGTGTGCAATAATTAATGTTGCACAACATTTTTCACAAATCTGAACAGAGTACTACTAGGCTTTACATGAAACAAATTACACTCTTCGTTCCCATTTCATCAACAAACTCAAATGTTTCGCAGCAGATATTCCATAATATGGATTGGAACTGAATAATTCGATGATCCCATATAAAGCGCTCTCCTGAAATATTCTTACTTTCTTTATTTGTTACCCGATTCGTTTTACGAATGAGTAATTAAGTTATGACATAATTTTTTGCCTATTTTGTACTTACAAAATGCCATTTAAAAATCGCAAAATTGCCATCATGATGAAATTAAAAGAAAAACTGGATACAAATGTTATGAGGAATGCCAAAAACAATGTTGGCTTCATTGTTCTCTTGCGGCCTTGGGTATCAGCTAAAAATCCCCATAAATGAGAGCTCACAATGATGCCCAAAAAGCATACGGCACCTAAAACGCCTTGTTCCTGATAAGACAAATTTAAATCACAAGCTACTACAGGCAAGGCAAAACTAATGCCAACCGATTCCAAGACAACATTATTTAGTACAAGACCGGAGAACACAATAAGTTGTAAATTAAATTTTCCAAAATCTGCAGAATAATAAAAATTGTTTTAATCATTTAGTATTTTTTTTTTGTGAATATACATGTATTTATTTTTACGAGTCTTTTCCAAGGCTTCATCAATGGTGGCAGTGGTAATTATTGTTGTTTCCGACTCTTTTGCCATGTTTTTTTTTCTCAAGAAAATTAAATAAAACACACGTTAAAAAATAATACCAAATATTTTTTTGATTTACTAAACTATTTAACTAAACCATTGCAAGACGAACGTAAATGAATATTCTTTAAAAAAAATTCCTAATTTTCAAAACATTTATACCCAGGCTGTTAGCGCTTAGCGTCTGTGCGCTATTTTTAAATGTTTGTTATCATTTGATTTAGACTATTGTTCTAAGATGATGCTCTAATTATCTTTATTCATATGTATATTAATATAATTTCTAAATACACAACATCAACGTTCGCTCACTTGTATACCACAAACAATAAATTTGAATAAAAGTTATTTGTTTTAAATAAAACTTTCCTCTGGCACAGTCATAAATCCGACTTTCTCGTTATGGTCGTTAATTTTTTAAAAATGTATGAGGGGTTAAGTTCTGTTGCTAAATTGTTATCTAAAAAGCCGAATAAACGACACAAGCAGTCTGGCAACAATAATACCAGGATGTATGTGTGAATATTAAATATTTTTAATTTTCACAAAAACATGCTCCATACTTTTTTTCATATCCCTTCAAATAAAAGGACTAGTCCAAACACGCGTGTAAAATGTAGCCCACAAGGGACTAGGACTAGTCCAAAAGTATGGAAAAACATGGTCTATTTAACATTGCGATGTTCTAGGGCAGGACCATATAACCCAGCTTTGGACTACAAAGGAGTAGTTTTAATACTACTCCATGGTATACTCAAGAGAATTAGTTTTGTAGTCGTCTAAAAACGAAAATATGTATGTAGTTAAAAAACAAAGATATATCGTCTCACTACAAACACTTTTTTACAATGACATGGTCCATTACATCGGACCAGTCGATAGAGTAGTACATTTGACCAAAATGGATCAGGTGGTCCAATGTTATTTGTAGGGATTGAAGACATATCGTTTCACTACAAACTCTTTTTAACAATGACATGTTCCAGTCCAAGGAGTAGTCCATTTGATCAATATGGATCAGGAATTTGTTAGAACAATGTAGGATAAAGGTCAATGAGTAAAAATTCGTTTATATAACCACCCTTATCCAGGTTGGCGAATTTAAAATACGCTTGCGACTATTTGGTAACACTGTACGATACATTTCAACTTTTGGCCTCGCCCACGATCAAACTGACCAGATTCTGAAAAAAAGTTTACAAAAAAAATATACGTATCTCTCAGTTTTTCTAGATCAATTAATTTCGCGTTTTTACGCGCAATTCAATTTTTAATGTGAATCCACCTGTCTATCACTTGGGAAAGTTTCGATTAGTGCCGGTTCACACACCTCAAGTTTGACTCGTCAAGTCTTTAGCTTTTAGGAGAGAAGGGAAAAGAGAATGCCACCTTAATCTGGTGAGCCCATTAGTGCCCTTCATTGTATGAGCAATTTTTTTACTTGTTTTTTATGCAAATAATAAATAGTTGAATATTTTGCTGTCAATTACTCCGTTTTGTGTTTTTTTTTTGATATATTTTTTTTAAACAATTGTTAGTGCATATTTTCAAGATTTAAGTGCATATTTAATGCTTATAAAACAGTTTTATTAGATCATATTTCCGGATTCTCTGCTTATGATTAATATATAAACTTAATTGCATTACTTGCATTGGTTTTGTCAATTATCACTCTTTATTTTGGGACTTCAATTTTGAAGGCAATTACCCGAATTGGGTAATTAAGCGTATGTCAATCAAACGTGAATTTTTGTTAAGCGAAGAACAGAACACTACATAATATTATACTCTTTTTTGAAAACAGTTACGACTGGTATTAAGGGTTTGTTCGTCTACATAACCACTAAAAAATAGATATATGGTTCTTGGGTGTGTGAGACGAACGCTAAATAATGTACTGTTTATTTTCGAACACTGATTCAAATCATATGCTTTGTATTAATCATACTGCATTTTTTCAACAATACTGTAATATGTATGTAACTTGAAATTTTCAGTAGAAGCAAAACAATTTTTAATTTTACATTAAAGTTATATGAAACCAAACGTTTTATTCCCAAAAAGTAGACAAAATAGCACGATATTCTTACAGCGGTTGGATATCAATATACATACGTGTTGGTTCTTACAAAAAGTAAAAAATTAAAATGTTGAGTTAATTCACTATTGCTGAACAAGTACGATATGTTTTAATTCAGTGCTGTTTATGCTGGCAATTCTGGAACTGCATTACTGACTTTAACAATATTGTGGTTTGTGTATTTGATAAGTTGTAACAAAGCTTTAGTATTGTGTCCCTTTTTGAACTAAATGTTTTATATTTGGCAATCAATGGACATTATAAATTTTATAATATAAAACAATAAAATAGATTGGCACCCACAAAGAGTGACAGCTTGGTGCGGTTTATGGGCTGGAGGCAACATCGGGCCATATTTTTTCCAAAATGAGGCCGGTCAGGCAGTTACTGTGAATGGTGTTCGCTATCGTGAGATGATAAAGAACTGTTTATGACACGAATTGGAAGACGATGCCACTTGCCACACAGGGAACGAAACAATGGCTCTTTTGCGCGACATATTCAATGGCTGTGTTTTCTCACGTGGTGGCGATGTCAATTGGCCGCCAAGATCATGTGATTTGACACCGTTGGACTTCTTTCTCTAAAATGTATAACGGACCGTCATTAGTTTTTTGTGCTTAACATTTTCTTAAAACATACTTGAGCGCTCCTATACAAATGTGGTGGTTAAATGAAAATCTTAAATTTAGGCCCTGCAGCGCCTTGGATGCCCCTAGATGAGCCAAATGTGGGACCGATCCCACTTTATTTTTTATCGCCATCGTTTATATTTAACATACCTACTCGCTATCTCTATTCCTTAAGGGCGCTCCCATACAAAATTTTCCATACAGACTAGAAATATACATATTGAAGAAAAAGCCCCATAACTGCCAAGGAATCGCCCCTAGGGGGATAAAATGTATGACGGACCTCCATTAGTTTTTTGGTTTTTGCATTTTCCAAAAATCACCACTTTTTAGGGGGGCTCCCATACAAATATTGCGTTTTATGAAATTCTTAAATTTAATGGACATTTTTCGCCTTTTGTGAATAAAATCAAAAGTTGTGAACAGATTTTAATCACTTATGGCTTTTTTTTTGTTTGCAAATTCGTTTTTTATATGTCTAAAAAAAATTTTAAGCACACCTGCATCTTCCAATTTTTTTATGATATTTTTAAAGAAAAAAAATTTTGAAATTTTGCTAAAAAAATTATTTATTTTTTGCTAAAAAAAATCATTTTTCTAAAATGATTGCGGATATAAGAAAAACCTTTAAGCTTTTTTTAAGGTAATTTTATTGCGGCATTTCGGTTTTTTTTTAGTTTTTTCAATAATAAACCGTTTTTGCGTAACGCAAATATATGTTGTGGAACCTCCTCCATTTTCGAAATTACAGTATATCTCGAAAACAGAGCTAACCTAAAAAACTGTTACCACCACTGGATTCAGCGTACCCGTTTTTTCTGTCTTATTTTTCTTAAATAAATAATAAATACGTTTTTCAACAAAATTAATGATACGTGATATATAGAAATTTTTCGATTCGAAGTTTTCAGGAGATGATTTGTAAAGAATCCGGGGCGGGGTGATCGGTTAGTTAAAAAAAAACTACTGGAAAAATATCTCAAATAATAAATTTATGAAATTTCTATCATTTTTGGAAATCGAAGTTCGTCAAAAATTCTAACGGCCAATTTCACCAAGTTCAGTTAAAACTAACTATAATTGTAACTTCCAGTTAACAATATGCTTTTGACAGCTATAAGTGGGGTATATAATGTCCTGTGGTTCCTAGTAGGAACAAAGTGCCACAGCTATAAGTGGTAGTTAATTATAACTGTAGGTACTTGATGAAATTGGTTGTAAGTTACAATCTATGTACTTTGTTGTTTCCTTGCCTTTGTTAATTGTGTTGTTTTTATTAAATTAACTTTTTATTTCAAAAACTAATTTGATTTTTGTGTTTTTATTTATTCGAATTAAAACCGGTTACATATTTCTTAAATTCTTAACCGAAAACAGGTTTTTTTTTAAAAAGCAACTTTTCGGAATATTCGAAGAGCGGTTCTTGAAAAAGTCGAATAATCGATCTACCTATTGATTAGATTCGACAATTTTTGAATTTGATGGGGATGTTTTTCAATAATTAATTTGGTTTTTTACTGGAAATTTGTTATAATTTATTGGGATGGAAAAGACAGATATCATTTAATTTTGAAGATAAAATAAAAAAAGTTTTGTTGGAATACTGACATGGAATCGCTTTTCTTTGTTCTCTTAAGGGCAAACAATTAACCCAAGTTAAACTCTCTTTTTGGTTTAAAATGTATATAAACCAGCAAAAATACAAACAAACAAAATCTAAAAATCAATTAACATACCCTGCAAATAATAGGACCAGTCCAAACACGCGTGTAAAGAGTAGCCCACAAGGGACTAGGACTAGTCCAAAAGTAACCCAAACGTACGGAAAATAACATGGTCTATTTAACATTACTATGTCCTATGGCAGGACCATATAATCCATCTTTGGACTACGAAGGAGTAGTTTTAAAACTACTCCATGGTATACTCAAGAGGATTAGTTTTGAAGTCGTTTAAAAACGATAGCACGTCGTTAAAAAACAAAGACATGTCGTCTTACTACAAACACTTTTTAACAATGACATGGTACATGCTTGCATTACATCGGACCAGTCCATGGAGTAGTCCATTTCATGAATTTGGATCAGGTGGTCCAATAATATTTGCAAGGTATAAACTGTCGCTAAACAGGGCTGTCAGCCCTTTTTTCCATGTCCCCAAAAAATTAAAAAAAAAATCCCAGAAATCCCCAAATTAAAAAATGTTGTTGTTGCTTAAAAAGAGGGACACGTTTTTTTACCTGCTATTGTTTTTGTTTTTTTTACTGCAAACCTCATCACGCTTTTTTTTATCATCTTTCTTATCGTTGCGTCCAAAAATAGACTGTATGACAGTGTATGTATGTTTTTTGTTGTTGTTCTTATATTTTACATAAAGAAGTGTTGCTTACTATCAAATAAAAAAAAAGCAAAAACGACAACATTAAAAAGCGTTAAATATTTCTTACAAAATTATGTAAACTTGAAACAAATAACTCGTATATTATATTTTTGAATAGTTGTCAACATTTTTGTTGGTTAAATAAAAATCAAACAAAAATATTAATTAAATCATTAAAAACATTTGTAGAAATTAAAAAAAATTTCAAACAACCCTTTGTTTGAAAATAATTCGGCAATCATTTTTTCTGTCTAGTGACTGTTTTCGAAATGTTTAAATCCTTTTTATGCGTAAATATGCAATATGCTGTTTTTTAAGACGAATTAGGAGCTTGTTCAATCAGTTTTAGCCATCCATAAAATCAACAATAAAAATACATGTGCATATCCGTCATTTATTTATTAATTCGATGCATCATAAGCACTAACCAATAGCCCAGCATTCTTTTTCCCAAACTTTATTATATTTTCTTTGATATTTACTTATTTTTGTGGAAGACATTTTGCTTTAAAATTGTCTTTAAACAATTATAAATATTGTGTGTTTTCACCGGTTTTAAAGGGGTATGTACACGGTCAAAATGCTTGACGTCCGGGCTAATTCACTCGTGTACGTGTGCTTAAGGGGTCTGTACACGGCACTTCTCATGGTAGTATGAGTGAAAATGTGTTTGTATATGTGACACCGACGATGCTGGATGAAAAATCAAAAAATTTAGATTTGACGCATTTTGACCCTTTGGATTCTTTTTTTAAATTCTTCTTTTTTAAAACACTCATTGAATAATAATAACGTAACTTTATTAAGTACGGTTTACACACTTAACAAAAATTTTAATCTTAATTAGGACCCTTTACACTGTATTAGTTGTTGATAAGAGTAAGATTATGTTTTGTTAATATTTTTCATATTTTACGTACAAAACAAAGAAAAATGAGCAGAAATAATAAAAGAGAAAATATTTTAAAAATGTTTAAAATCCCCAACTTTGGGGATAAATCCCCAAAGTTTGGCAGCCCTGTCTCTAAACGCTTAAAATTAGGCTTTTAAACTAAATAAATAAGAGAATGCCATTTCTTTTCCCCTCTCTCCTAAAAACTCACGATATGAAGAGTCAAACTTGACGTGTGTGAAACGGCACATAAAATACAAACCATATGAATTTGACAACAATTATAGTAGTGCTGCCATATTATTATTTTTTTAACTGTATGTGGGGCACTTATTTACAGCTGTTGAGTTTTAGCTACATATAAATTTAAGTTAAGTTCAACTAAACCAGCATTTAAACATTTACGCACGTATTTATAAGAATTTTTTTAATTTAATAAAGGTTTACGAAACAAATTTTGTATGAACATTTGCCTTAATAAACGTTTGTTAAATTTAATAATCGTTTATAAATACGGTGGTAAGTGATTTATTGGCCATAAGTTTGGCAACCTTTTTTTTTAGATTTTTTTATCCAGAAAATTAAATTGAAAGAACACATTTAAATTTCAATCGTTGTGAATGATATTTTTCTTTATTGTAATACATAATTTGATTAAGTATGTTTTTCAGATGTATTCCCTTTCTTTGTGCCTTATACAAGACTTTTTTGTTTTTCGTCTTCTTGAAGGATGTTTTCCTTGCTTGAGTGCTCTTAGCCAACATCATTTTCTATCATTTCGTTTTATCTTCTATAACATTTTCTTTGGTTTTAAATTTATATATTATTTTTTTATGTTTTTAATACATTTGAGCTTTTTTTTTTATAACAAAATTTATACTAAATAAAATTTAAAAATATTCTTAATAATTATCTTATGTGACTTTAGAAAATGAGCTAAAGAAATTGTTTTATTTTAATTTAATTTAACTTTAATTTACTTAAAAAAAAAAAAATCAAAGACTACGAAAGCCTTTGAGTTTTAAAAGTGTTAGTAAATTCTAGTTGTTTGTTTTTTCTTTGTTTGTATTGCGGAGTGGGTAGTGTATGTATAAATGTTTGCTGGATTATTTGTAGGAGATGTGTTCAAAAGTAGTAGTGACAGTAGGATAAAGTGCAAGAGTTTTTCATTCATTTGTATGTTTCAAAAAGTTCCAAATGAACATTCGTTTTTTTAGTGTTTCTTATAAATCGCAAGTACTATTTATGAGTATACAAATGTATAATTTCTTAAGAATTCTTCTTTATTTTTGTTAAATAGTGTAAGATTGTATGTTTTATGTTAAGTGAGAAAAGGTGTGTTCATTAACTTTAAATTTCGATTGAAATAATTTATAACAAATTTAAGTGTTTGTTTGTTTGAGATTATATGAATGTTTGCTTGTATGTACGTATGTATGTATGTTTAAGCCATTTATTGATTTGTTTTTCATTGTATAATAATTTAATTTTATATATGTATTTCTTTTATTATTTTAATGCATGAGATATTGTATAGTACTATCAGTCTCACTTCCCGTGCCTAAATAAGAAATTTGTTTTTATAAAATAATTTTCACTAAATATGTTGTATGTTAAATACTTTTGATAAAATATATAAATACTTGAAATTTTCCTTTATTTGTTTTTGCTAATTTTTTTTTTAAATAAATTTCAAATCCTTTTCGGGGTTTTTCTTATAATGTTTAAAATGTGTGGTATTGGAGTCTCAAATGTTAAGTGAAAAATGTTTCATTGTTTTATGCGGTCAGTTTGACTTTAATTTTTGTAATTTTTTTTTTTAAATTTCATTTCATTTTATCATTTTATATTAAAAAAAAAACTGAGTGCACATTATGTTAACTTTCATATACATATCAATATAGTGTATAAATAATGAACTTGTTATTTGTTTGTTTTAAATACTATAAAATAACTTAATGCAACATTTTGAGTTTTGTGTTAAGTTGAACTCCCCTAATAATTTCATACGTTTCTTAAACTTTTATTATTAATTCTAGAAAAAATATCCAAAATACTGAAAATGTTTCTTGTTAGATTAATAGCCAAGTTCAGTTATAATTAACCAGCCGTTTTAACTGGCAAAAACATATTGCGAAATTAGCCGTAAAAATTTTAATAGTACAAATTTAACTACTTAACATGGGGTCTTCACCTGACAATATTTTTGCCATACCAAACGTCAAAGTCTAAATAAGAAAAACTCTAATATTTTTGTTAGCGTTTTTTTTTATATGAAGTTTTACGTTTATAATGACAAAAAATTATCAGGCGAAGACACCATGTAAAGGCTGAGATCCAAATTCTTCGGCCAAAGGTCGTGTAAATTTTTTTATTTGAAAAGGAAAAAAAACGCGTTTAACTATCGCCTATCGTTTATCTAAAAATTACCATTCAATCATTTCGTTTACAATTATTAAAATGTTTGTTTTTTTCTATTATTAAGTACCTACAATCTTTTTTTTTGTCTTCAAAATGTTTCGACAAAATGTGCATTTATTCTAATGGAAATTAAGAATTGAAGAATGAAAATAAAATGAAAATCAACCAGAATTTGTTACAACTGCAAGCGACTGTTTTTTATTCATTCGTCTTACCGTCTGGTATTTTATTTTTTTTTTGTGAAAGTCTTTATAATTAAGATGTTTGACACATTTGTTTTGTGTTTTATGGCTGTGCAATTTATGATTTCAGATATCAATGGCCGTTTCATTCCAGGTTAATTTTGCTTTATGTTAAAGTATTTCTGTTTCATAGACCTGTTTCGTAGTTGTTGAATTGGTGGTGGGACCGCCGCCACCACCGCCGTTGTTATTGATCAGTTTTGCATTTACTTGTTTGTTGTTTGCATTACGATTATTTATCAATTCGCTGGTGGATGCTGATGATATATTGTTAATGCTAAAGGCGTTGCCAGATGAGTCGTTTGCACTTATTGCTAGATTAAGTTTTTGTTGTATGTTTGATTCACTGCCCATTTTCTTAAGTGATTGTTGGTTATTGGGATCTAAGTTTGTGGCCGAACCTGAAGACATGTCAACTGAGGGCATTTTGCTCATTTGCTGCAAGCGCTGATACTGTTCTTGTAGCATTTTCTGTTTTTTTAGCAACTCTTGATGCCGCATTTCTAAAGCAACTTGTCGTTGCGCGTTATCATTGCCAGATTCGTTGCCACTAGAGTTTTCACCACCACTGTCGACGGCAACATTGAGTGAGGATTCCTTGGGTTCTGCTTCATTGAGTGTGGGCATAGGTTGGGGTACATTTGGACTTGTAGGGCTAGCTAGGGGACTTCGTGAACTTGTCCTAGGTGGTGGTGGTGGAGGAATGCGCTTGCCTCCCATTTTCATAATAAGTTCAGCATTCCGTTCTGGTACCGGAGGCTTGGCAATATTTCGCATTATGGGTATTGGTACGATGTCACTTTCGCATTGAGTGGGCATGGAGTGTAGACGTCTAAGACTAGAGACGTTAGTGGCCGTTATCAAGGGGACTGTTATGGGAGTCATATTATTTTGATTATTAAGTGCGATGTTATTGAATTGTTGCTGCAATTCGCTGACACAATTGGCGGCCATTAACAGGGGTGGAGTGCCAGCCTCAGTTTGATTATATAGACGTGCCTGGGAGATTTGAGTGGTAACAGTGCTTTGTACCATGGCGGAACTGTCATCAGAAGTGGAATCATCAGGTCTTATCTACAAAAAAAAGATTATTTCGATTTCTGTACGCCTTTTCATTTCTTTAATACCTCATTATTTTGTATTAGAGGCTTTGAAAACGTTTTCAATTCATCTAACAGAGCATCGAGTGCGTTTTCTGGTGGGGCTCCCCCGCCGACAGCGAACGTCCCCATCCTGGGTTGTGGGATTGGCTAATAAAAAAATGTTAACTCTATTATTAAAAAAAATTGCTTAGACAATGGAAATAGTAAATATTTATGTATGTGTAACCTTTTTGAAAACATTAATAAAACATTATAAAGAAGAACATTGAGTTAGAAATTTTTGTTATTTAAAGATTTTTATTTAGTTAGAGTTAATTGCAGATTTACTACAGTGATTTTGCATATTGAAAGCTTTTGCTATTAGAATTTCAAACATTCACTTTTTTCAATTTTAAAGCTTTTGTTCATTCATAAACAGAAGAAACAAAAACGGAGAAAATTATAGAAACAAATAAAAAATATAAACAAATAAATAATTACAATCATATTAATTGGAATTAAAATCGAACAAAAAGCTTATCAGTTTAAGGTTTTTGTAATTATTTTTATGCAAAGTTGCATGCATTTTTTAGATATTTTTTATATATATTTTTTTTTTGCAAACTAAAAAAGGAATGACTGGTAATAAAAATAAAATGAAGGTACACTGGTTTCCCGGTTTAACGAACTCTCGAATATACGAATTCGGGATTTATCGAACAGGCAAAAATGTTACCTTAGGTACTGTGTATAACGAAAAAAATTCGTAAAACTTATTGAAATAAATAGATTGACTAGTCCAAGGCCCATCTATCAGGTCGGCTTACTTGTACAAAAACAAAAAACGATTCTTTTTAGTTGTCAAAAATTTACTACCACATATACAAAGCAAAAGGAAAAAACGTGTATGTGTCGCATACCATAAACGTATACATGCACATGTAAACAACTTTTGACAACTAAAAAGAACATAAACAATGATCATCAGGCTTCTTGCGCAGACCTTTTCAATGGGCCTTGGACTAGTCAGGCAAACAGTTGTAGTCTTGACACACATCCAGGCATATATTTCGTTTTGCTTACAATGAATTTTGTACGATTGCCTTCTATTTTTTATTTTTTTTAGTTTCTGATAAACAAATCGTTAATTTACAGTTTGAATTTCTTTCGCAGCCTACTGAGACATTTTGTTTTGCATTTCTTTTTGCTTTTTGATCTTTTACACTGATAGAAAAATGCATATTCATATTAATGATGACCTAACATCAGAATTGTTACATCAGTATTACTACAAATGGCATCAATGATGCAAAAAGTAACATCAATTACCAATTTTTTGCGTGTCATCTATTTTATGACTATAGTGACATCAATTCGATGCCACATTTTGTATATTATCAACATTATTTTCATGATAACAATGTGTTATAAGAAGCAAAAATTCCTATATTCTATTTTTTAAATTATTTAGTTAAATTTTTTAAGTAGAACGATTACGAAAACCATATGGGGTATGGTGCTGGTGTCTTATTATTGAGAGTTCTGCTGTAAAAAAGGTCGTAATTCAACAAACGTGAAGCAAACATATGTAACGAGTAAGTAAATAATAATTTTCTCTTACTTTGAATCACGTCAATTCCAATGAATTTGACTTAATGACAAATTGTCATTAAATTGATGCTAATGTGTCCTTTCTCCGGTTTTACTTTGTCATCGCACTGAGGACATGTTCGTCATTTCTATGATGCCGGTGTGTCATCCCATTGACATAATTTCATTTTGACCCTGATGTCACTTTTGCCAAGTGATGTTAAGGTTGACATCACAATGATGAAAAATGTCATAGGGTCAAAAACGAAGACACTTGTCATAGTACTGATGTCAAAATATATCTGTGTTATGACGCCTTTTCTATCAGTGTATTTACTAATTTGGTCACTACCTGTTGTGAACTTGTGTTGTAAACTTTTAAACTTGTGAACATTAAAAAATGTATAAAAGATAACGATTAACGTTAAAAGAAAAATTGAAAATTTTAGATGTATGTATATACAAATGAGACCGGTTTATTTTGGAAAATGCTTCCTGACAGGACTAATGTACATGCAGAGGAAAGCAGCGCCCCTGGTCGGTAAATGGCAAAAGAAAGAAAAACTTTGCTGCTATGTGCTAACGCAAGCGGCTCCAAAATAATCAGTCCACAACTTATTGGAAAAGCACAGAATGCTCGCTCGTTGAGAAACAAAGTTTTGCCATTGGATTACGCATTGCCACATACATATGAATGTTAACATTTTTTTGACAAACTTGTAGAATCAATTAACGGCAGAAGACATTAACCAGGACGATATGTGTGAAGTTTTTTGGGATGAGAACGAAGATGAAGAAATTAAAGCACGATTAGAAAACGATGTACCTGCTGTTGAAGGGGTATAAATAAAACACAGCGATGTAATCAAAAGCTTTGATGTATGTATCCAGGAAAATAATATCGATACATCCAAGACACGTAAAAGCTTCAAGAGAAAGCTATTGAAAAATATTTAAAGAAATCGCAAAAACAAACACAAATTTCTTTAAATAATTTTGTATATAATAATTTTTAATTATGATATGATATGAATTGCTCTGTTAATTTGTTGTTACATGAATAAATATTTTTTCAGTATTGGATTTAACGAACGGGGCTGACAATCAATTGTTCGTTAAATCGGGAAACCACTGCAAATCGAAATAAAGAACTGTAATGAAAGTTTCTTTAAAAAATTAAACATCCAATGAATTTTTACACATACACACACACACACTGGTTTATGCACCCATTTTACAAAACCATTAAACAATTTATATTTTCAAATATTTAATACATTTTTTCTTTTTCCACAATTAAGGCCCAAATTTACAGTCATTAGTTAGCTAATAACAACTGCTATTATAATTAAGAATTAGTCCCAATTTACACTGTGGAACTTTCTTGCCAGACAGACCAAGTTTGTTGATAAGGGGGCAACGCTGCATGCGTGACACACTTTACTTTTTTCTTCTCTCATCACCAAACTTCGTCTGTCCGGCCAGAAATGTCCACATTGTGAATTGAGACTAACATGGGGTCTTCACCTGACAATTTTTTGCCATACCAAACGTCAGTCAATATAAAAATACTCTTAAATTTTTTTCAGGGTTTTTTTTTTATGAAGTTTGACGTTTATTAAGACAAAAAATTGGCAGGTGAAGACCCCATGTTAGAGAGAGTAAAGTCAAAAGTTGCTTGCATTTTTGCCATGGCCACCAACTAAAACAACACATAAAGTACAATATTGTGTTTTTGGTGTGGTACTTGTTGTACATGAATTCGCTTTTTTTTAACCAATAAAATATTTGCAGCTTCTTGGTAACCAGTAGTTAAACCATCAAATGTAATTAGTTACCCAACAATTTTTTTTTATCATTTTGCGAAGCACAATGGTACATCTTACAAAATAAGCGCACAATTGAGGGGTATAGATGCAAACACTGCAATCTCCACATTTATAGTTTTCGTAAAAAATACTAAAAACCTTAAGCTCAAAGTATATTAAAATTTTTGTATTGTATGTTATGCCATAATAATATGCAATAATAATAAAATTGGAGATTGCTGTGTTTACTCTAATCAAATGGACCTTGCTGCTTTTAACCAAAATGGAAAAAATGAGAAAAAAGTAACCAAAACGGCAACGCTTTATGGGTACAAATTGTTTTCCCTGATTGCTTTGATGAATATCTGTAAGCAAATTTAAACGCCTTTGAGGTTATGTAAGGCAGCTACAGCAACATGGCGAATTCGAGACAAACACTTTTCTTCTCGTATTTAAAACATTTTTAGCAGTGTTGTTTGCATTTATTGTACTAACTTTGTATCTATGCATTCCTATTTACATTTGCCATTTTTTTTTTTTTGTGAAAAATTACTACTATTAATTGTATGCAGACGCTACCACGCATCTTCCTATTGTTTTCTATACACGGAAAGAAGTTTTGTTCTAAAGTAATCAGTTTCTTTTCTTAAAACAAGAAAATCCAAAATCTAAAAAAATGTTCTTGGTTTTAACTTATTTTGTTCGTATTAAGTAAGATTTTTTTAAATTAAGAAACATTTTGCTTAAGCCAAGCCACACATACATTTAGATTCAGTGTTCGAAAATAAACACTAACCCCCTTATTCATAAAAAACATTTCAGTTTTATTAAAGGTTAATTAAAGAAATTTTCATATAAAATTCGTCTTTTAAACCTGTTATAAGCATGGAATATTCTTTATGAATAAGGCTTTACGTATATCTCCTTAGTGTTCGGGTCGGTAGATTTAAAAACACAAACGCTAATAGTGTTTGTGTAGAAAATCATAAAAAAATATTTAGTTTCCCTGTTTGTCATCTTTCAAACACAAAAATAATACTGTTCTTATCCAACTCAACAAAAAGTTGAGAGCATTTAATTCCGTTCGGTTGTTTTTTTTAACGACAAACTTTATTGTGTTCGGGTCAGCTCATTAATGTTCGTTCGTTTCTGTTGTGCGTAGCGTCCTTTTGGCTGGTAAAAAAAAAATTACACACATTTTTTACAAAAACAAAATATACATAGGAAAAAACCAACAGCACAAACAAAACTATACACAATACACACACAAGCTGTTCGTGGTGCGGTCGTTGCTAAAATTTTTTGTTTGCTCATTTCTTTATTAATGTAAAACAAGAAACATTATAGAACATTAAAATATAATGTTCGTCTACAGTATCACTACAAGGAATATCTATGAAATAATGTTGATAGAGTTGTTCTCTGTTCCGAAATGTTTCTGGCGACATTTTTTTACAACTGCGAAATAATGTAATACCCTTTGTGCACTTGCATACATTTCGGAAAAACGCATGGAAGATGTTGAAATGTGAAATACGCGTTCACACTTGAAACATCTAACATCTACTATCAATAAAAAATGTCACGATTTCTGAAAAAAATTGTATATTTTTTAAATACTTGTTTTCTTCAAAAGTGCAAAAATTTTAAAAAATAACACCAAAATGTATTAAGAATTCATTTTGTTTAATAATAATATTTTTTACAACTGCGAAATAATGTAATACCCTTTGTGCACTTGCATACATTTCGGAAAAACGCATGGAAGATGTTGAAATGTGAAATACGCGTTCACACTTGAAACATCTAACATCTACTATCCATAAAAAATGTCACGATTTCTGAAAAAAATTGTATATTTTTTAAATACTTGTTTTCTTCAAAAGTGCAAAAATTTTAAAAAATAACACCAAAATGTATTAAGAATTCATTTTGTTTAATAATAATATAAAAAGGAAAAACTTGAGAAATGGTAACGCTGCTTCAACCCAAATGCCATTTTGTCAGTGATGCCACAATAATAATAGAATTTATTGCCACTTTTCTAGTGATGACACTAAAATAATCGGAAGATGTAGAATGATATACAATGAGATAGGAACATTTTGTAAAGATGCTAACTAATTTTGAATTTAGCCCAATGTATTTCTTATGGGAAATTTTCAACACCTTCGCAAATTAATGTTAGATGTTAAATGTTGACAAGTGTGAAAAGGCTATTAATGCACTTATTTCACGTGAAATTTTAAGCAAAAAAATATGAACTGATTATTAAATAAGAAATTTAAATAACACAACAGGTAACAGTTTTTTTATCCATATTTACTTTATTTTTTATTAAAGTTTTTACTAAAAAACAGAAGTTAGGAAAAACATGTAAAATCAATTAAAAAATGGATAATCATTCAAATAAGCAAATTTCGATCTACCAAAGGTTAAAAATACAATTTGGTTTAAGGATTGATATTTGACTATTGACGTCAGCAGTAATCGATGGCTGCGAGTGTAATGCTAGGAACACAACTGGGACGAACGACGAATTTCGTCCAGCACGACGAATTATTCGGAAGAAATTCGCTGTATAAATTCGGCGTATGAAACACAATAACGACGAAAAAGCAAAATGGAAATAAAATATGTTTTATAAACAAGAAATAGTGGTACCATATGAACAAAAAATACTTCACAAACAAAACATTAAGAACAACTAACTATAATACTTTTTTATTGTCAATTTTTTTTACAATTTGTATTTTAAATTATATTCAGTTAAAATTTTACAATTTCTAAATTAAAAAGTAACTTTATTTACTAAAGCACTCACCATTTTCAAACAATATGGCTACCCGGTACTGATTTGTTCGTCGTTCGCCGGCGTAAGAATTAGAATTAAATCTATTTAAAGTTTGCAACGTCCGGCGAATTTTCGTCGGCGCCCTAATTGTGTGCTTTTTCATATACAGATATTTTTTATTTTTGGCGACGAATATTCGCGGCCAAAAATTCGTCGTTCGTCCTAGTTGTGTTCCTAGCATAAGACGGCAAATCCATCTGAGGAGATCGAGTGGTTGCGATCGAAACATGTCATGGTAACCAGCCGCCTGGGTTCGAATCTCAGGTCAGTCAAGAATGAATGATTATCAATAACAATTTTAATTAATTTTCATGTTGTAAAATTCCTTTCTTCATAAAAATAATTTAATGAAAATTAAATTTGATGAACTTAAGCCTGATTAAAAATATTAAAAATTTGGATTAAAAAAAAAATTTATTTAAATACATGTAGGGTTTTTTACATATGTAAAACAATTATGCATACTTTGCAGGAATAAAAACGTCAAATTGTACAAACTGGCATGATCGGTAACATTGATACATGCCAAAATTTTCGAGGGAAATAATTAATGTTGCTCAACATTTTTCACAACTTTGAACAGAGTACTACGCTTTTAACAGAATTTTACAAAAAAAATTATAAAAATTAGATTAAAGCTTCGTTCACAATTAGAGCAACGATTTCGTTTTTTCTTCTATCTCATTTCTTCGCAAAGTATTTTATATATTTTCCTTTCATTTTTCAAACAAAAATGTTCCTAAATTAGTTTTTAAAAAGTTGAGTCAACTTCTACTTCAGCAACATTTTGTATGAAATTGTTTCTGACGCTTTTAATAATTTTGTTTATTTTCGAACACTATAAGTAATTTTTGGCTTGGGCGAAGATCACGCAAAATGTTCTTGGTTCAAGCCATATTCTGTTAATAATTCTTTCTGTGGAACATTTCTGTTCTATTTTTTTTACCAACATTCAACTTTAATGTTTTGATAGAATTCCCATTTTTTGCCAACATACTTTACATATCAAATGTTAGTTAACCAATAGTTATCATTTTAGTTTACTAATAATTAACTAATGACTGTAAATTTGGGCCTAAGTAAAACTATCTTACCCCACAACTGAACAGAGATTGTTTTATCGGACCAGTGTTAGTGCCGGCTCACACACGTCAAGTTTTTTACTTCTCTCCTAAAAGCTCAAGACTTGAAGAGTCAAACTTGACGTGTGTGAACCGGCACTTATCTTGTTTTATTTGTAAATTTATTTTTTTATTTGTATAAATCAAATTATATTTATGAATATGAAGTGAATTTTAAACTGGTTTAACTGTTTAATGGCTTGTTTTTTTTTGTTGCAACTTTTCACACATTTTTTTTGAGATTTTATTTGTGATTTAATTGTAAATATTGTTTTTATTTTTGTTTCACAAGAAAACTTCACCGACTAAACATTAAAATGCAAAATTCATATTGAAATGTGGCCAATTTCAAAGTTACATTTAAACATATACAGACAACTAAAAAGAGATTTATAGACAATTATGATAAAATTACTAGACATCAACATTATTATTAAGGAATAGATAGATTCTAAAAACTAATGGACAAAATTGAAGTGATTGCGGTTATGAGGTTTGTGAATGAGTTAGTTCTACACTGATGATGAGGGGCAAGAAAAGAAAGAAAAAGGTCTGGTTAAGGGCGATACTTGATGTTTCATTAATGTGAATTTGAATGGTCGAATGGTCAACATAGACATAGTTAAAATAGAAATAATTTCGTCATGTTAATTAAAAGAAAAAAAGAAAAAAATGCAAATATTATTCGAAAATTATAGTTGTACAATAAAAGAATTACAAAAATACGTTGTGATTTCTCGAAGTCAACCAACAAGACATTACGACAAAAAAATTATTGTTTGCACACAAAGTAAAACATTTCATTTTCATATTTTTTGTTTAAATTAATATTTTAAATAAAAAAAGGGTGTGTTAAAGAAAAAGTTAAAATTAACAGAACTAATAATATTAATAATAAAAAACATTAACAAGCGTTGAAAGTATTAAGGAAAAGAGTTGGTTAATTGATTTTTGCTATCAAATATTTTACATTATTGTAACATCAACCTAATTTTTTTTTTTCATTATTAGTTTAAATTAGATTTTGTTTAATTAATTTTGTTTTTTTAAATTTCGTTTTGATAGTTTGTTTAGTTAAGATAGCATAAAAAAGAATTGTCTAAGTTTTGAATAAATTGTTATATATAACAAAAAATAAAATGGTGTGTAACAATTAAAAAAAATTATCGATAGTACTGTTAAAGGGTTAATTGATATTTATTCTTTGATAAAATGTTAAAAGGGATCATTACTCAGTGATTGCCTCTTTGAAGTTTGAACTCCAGCGCCAGTTAAACTACGCATTACACCAACAACAAGAAACACAAGAAAAGGCAAAAATAAAAAAAAAGAGAGGAGACCATTTTAAACGCGATACAACTTCAAAACTTGATAAACAAAAACTTTATTAAGTCCAAGGCGAATTCATTTTTCAGGTGGCGTCGAAAGCACAGCTGAGCTACTTTTTTTTCTTGCTAAGTCATCGTTCATACGGGCAATTTTTATTGCTGCAAGTTTTAAAAATGCCGCTATGAAATTGCAGTAGTGTCCATATTATGAAATTCTAGTGTTGCAATTTTGGTGTTTTTATGTATAGTATGTAGCTATTGTTCTTATCATACAGTTAGGGACAAAATTATTCACAACATTAGTGTTATTGGCAAAATATGCTCTAAATTTTTGTTTTATTTATAATTATTTAAAACTTTTTAACTATGTTTATGAAATGTAGAACATTTCAATAATTTAAAAAAAAAACTCTTCAAAAAAGTATGTGTTTTTAATATTTTACACGGTATTAGTATTGAGTTGTGAATGTGAACAAATCTGACCGCAGTTAGAGATTATTGTTGTACATATTTGGGTCCCAGCGTTAGGTGTGTTGCCTCTTTGCTCTTTTAGGCTGCCTCAATATTTTTTCCATACTTTTACTAAAGTTCTTAGAATTTTCTGCTTTATTTTTTCCAAGCTTTAACGGCACGCTCCCAAAGCTTATATACGGTGAAAGGCGAGTTCCTCTAAGGAAAAATTTGGCGTTTTGGAATGAACCAAAGGTATTTAAGTGTGTACAACTCTGGCGACTGAGGAGGTCCATTTATTCTGAAGTATGCTTAGGATCGGTGTGCTGCATAAAGATATACCCCTGTCGTGGTTCTTAGCCGAATGTGGCTAACGTTGGAATGTACGGGTGTTCAAGGATGGTTATGTATTAATTGGCACACATTTTTCTTCTGAAATAGCGCAGTGCTCGAAGGTGGTTCCCGCGAAAACAATCTCAAGTCATTCATGAGACCATCAAAATTTGAATATTTGGAATTAATCCGCTCATTTACGCTAACACTTTTATCCAGCCATGTTGACAGTCATATCATTAATTTAGTTTTTATTCGCTCTTACACGTGAAAATAAATATTTTTATGATGAAAGATGTTATAAATGTAAACAAGTTTTTTTCATTTTCAACGTACGCATTCCTCTAGGATGTGCTCAAGTGTAAATAAGCTTTTACACGCACTGAGCTTTTGTAACTGAATTTTTGTTACTTATTTGCCAACCGCAGCCGTTTTCAGCGTTTATTTTTGGTTAAAGGTGGGTTGTCGCTCTTTTTTCTAAATTCTAATTCACTACAAGAACATAAGCTACTTCGTACGATTTTAGTGCTTAAATCTAAACTGTACTCTTTGCTTAGTTTTTGCCGGACCTCAATAGCTATATTGACTACACCAGCAACAATTAGTCGCGTTGATTCGCGAAAGTTTTATTGAGCGACTAGCTTTGTTGCTTTTGATATCCAAACAACACTGTTTTTTTATTTTACACACAAATCCCACTGAAATGTTGAATTTTTTGTGATCTTGCGATGTGAGACTCCTTTTTGTACATTTTTCATAAAAGTGCCGCAAAATTATGAGAAATTATTTTTTTCAAATTATTTAAAAAATTTAATTTTAATTAATTAATTTACTCACTTTAAAAGCAAATTCCACTGGTAAAACTTGAAATTGTTTTTGGAATTTTTATGAAAGATTCACACAGGGCCAATATTGCTCACACATATTGGTTTGAATGTTAACTTAGTAACTTAACTTTTGAAAATAAGTTAACATATTATTATTATAAAATGTTGAAGCCATTCAATAGTTTTAGAGAGTTTCCAAGTTGAAACTTTAATAGTTTTCATGAGATACATACAGCATATTTTTTTTTTAGTTTCGTGAACAATTTTGTCCCTAACTGTATTTAACATATAAATACAAATACACCTTCAGCCAACTTCAAGTTAATCTGCTTTCACACGTTTCATCTATTGATGCTCAACTCTAATATTTTTAGGTGAGAAAGGAAAGAAGAAAGGGGACTAGTACGGAGATGCCTGTACTCGGTCAGTACGCTTTGTAAATTTATTCGTTGGTATATTCACAACGATGGCTGCATGTATTTTTTTTTATTAATTTTTTCTCTTTGATTCGCTGTTAATTAAATTGTTGTTGTTTTGAACCGAAAAGAGTTGAAACCGATTGCTGCGTGTGATTATATTGCCATCTTTAAAAGGAAATTAAAAGAGAGTTGAGCATCAAAAGATGAAACGTGTAAATTCAGACATAAAAAGTGTGAAAATAACAAACCAGAACTGCAGAGTACATGAAACTGAGTACTTCTCCCCAATCTTCTCACCACTCTCACCAATAAACTCAATAAGTGCCGGTTCACACACGTCAAGTTTGACTCGTCAAGTCTTGAGCTTTTAGGAGAGAAGGGAAAAGAGAATGCCATTTCTTTTCAACTCTCTCCTAAAAACTCAAGACTTGACGAGTCAAACTTGACGTGTGTGAACCGGCACTAATTGCTGCAACAAAAATTGCAAGTTTAGACAATGACTTAGAGAGAGGAATGTCAAAAGCAGCTTGTGTTTTTGACATATCGACCAATAAAAGCAACAGATAAAATACAATGTTGCGTTTTTGGTGTTATAGTATTGCCACCACCTCTTAGATGAATTCACCTTGATTTAGTCTTAATGAAAATCAAACGAAAAATACTCAATCTGATTGATGGATTTCTTTTGTTTGATTTCACTACTACCTTACATATGTAAGTATCAAGGCGAATTAACTACAGGTGGTGTTGAAACGCCTTCGGATTTTGACAGTTCGAGCCTATTTGTTTTGATTTGTTAGAGTGTTGCTAAGAATGCTTGACATTTCCAGCCATAAACACTAACAATGCAATGCAAAACCGCTATGTTGTTTCTTTTGTTTTTAGATTGTTGTAGTTCCGACACCACCTGTAGTTGAATTCGCCTTGATAAGTATGTATGTACATATGTATGTATGTTTGTATGGATATTCATTCAGTTCTTCCCCATCGAAATTGCACATAGAGAAACATACAGATATTTAGTTAGGAGAGTATGTAGTTACTTTGTATATTTTTGGTTAATGTAGTAGATAATTAATTATAAAATTTCTTTAAATGTCGGAGCACCGATTTCGTTCATTGATTAGTTTAATTGATTTAATCAAAACTTTGTAAAAGTTATAGTTTTTGCTTTTGTTTGTAAATGATTTAGGGGTTTCTTAATTTTTTTTTTATTCAAAATTTTTGTTTTTGTTTTGTTTTGGGTGAATCGGTGAAGCGTTTCTTTGAAACTATAATTAACCTAAATTCACCAATCATTTAATTTTTTTTTTAAATTTTTGTGAGAACTGCTAAGCAGTTTAGTTTCAAGTAAGTCAAGAAGAAAAAAAAATGTATGATTGAAAATTAAAATTATAAGTTGTACTCGTAATAAAAAACAAAATAAAATAATATGTAGTAATAATAATTCAGCCAATTGCAAAATAGGAATAATTAAAATCGAAATTAAAATTAAAACTCAAATAAAACAACAGGTAATTTAGTTAATTAAAGAACGAAAACATTAAAATAATTTTATACACACACAATTTCTAATTTAAATAGTTTTATATTTTAAGGGAAAAGGGGGGAAGAATTTTGTTCAAAATTTTAGTGTTCTACTTTTTAACTCAATTGAAAATGAAACAATGTAAACCAACTCAAAAGTAAATATTAAAATTACAACTGAATGTGAACTTCATAGTTTTGTTTAAACTAATTTCTTTTAGCTATAATTATTTTTTTTCTTATTTTAATTAAAAGTATGCAAAAATCAAATTAAACTGTATGGATAATATTGATTTTGATATTCATTTATATATTTTTAATTTGAAGCAACTAAAGTGAAGTGCTTTATAAATTTGGTTTGGCGATTGTTAACACAAAAAAGGAACCACTTACCTTATCCGTGACGGATACATCAGCGGAACGGGGAGGATCTTCATTTGTTTGAGGCTCTGTAGGAGGCAATCTCTGCTCCTGGACGCTGGCCAATCTGTTAAAACAAAATGTAATTAAATTAAATTTCTTAATATTGTGGTTACTTTTTAGAACTGTTTATAGTTTTTAATCCAAATTTTTATATTTTAATCAGGTTTAAGTTCGTCAAATTTAATTTTCATTAACAGCCAATCCCACGATGTCACACGTTAACGTTCGCATAGAAAATAACATTAAAAAATAACAAATTTTAGAAATTGTTTAAAATGTAGTTTTCTATGCGAACGTTAACGTGTGACATCGTGGGATTGGCCATAAATTATTTTTATAGAAAAAGGAATTTTACAACATAAAATTAATTTAAATGTATTGATCATTTTTCAATCTTGACTGACACAGGGATCGAATTCACGGACAGGTCGATTTGAGTCAACAGTCAAACATCAATCTTTAAACCAGTTTTCGAAAATAAACACTAAACATAGCTCCTTGGTATTTGGTTCGGTAGATTTGTGGAAAACACAAACGTAAATATTCGGTTTATTGACATAATTATCTTTCTGTTCATATATAAACAATTTAGCTTATAGGCTTTTTACACTTGCTCACATCTTACATCTTTCATCTTATCGCAAAGATGATAACATCTTCCCATAAGAATTAAACAGGGCTAAAATCAACATTTTGCTTCATCTTTAAAAGATGTTCCTATCTCATGTTGTTTCATTCAACATCTTTCGATTATTTTAGTGTCATAACTAGAAAAAACAAATAATTTTTTACCATCACTAGATAAAAATACAAAAGAGCAGGACAGTAATATCATTAATTTAGTTTTTATTCGCTCTTACACGTGAAAATAAATATTTTTATGATGAAAGATGAATGATGTTACGAATGTAAACAAATTTTTTTAATTTTCCACATCTTCCACGCATTCCTCTAAAGCAGCCCATACACAATTCAATTCAATTGTCAACTGAGTCGTTTGTTGTCCAAATTAAAGCGTGTATGGCTTTGTCAATTGATTAGTTTGACGGTTGTCGAGTTGGTTGAAGAAAAATCAAAAGATTTTGTTTTTTTTAAGTTGACTACTAAGTCTTTCAATTCGATTGTACTGTGTGTGCTCGAGTCTCTTGATCAGCTGCCAAAATTAATGTTTGTAGTTTTCTTTTGCAAAAAAAAGTTAAGTATTTAAAAAATTGACTTTTATTTAATTGAATTTTAAAATTAATTTAAAATCTTTCAATTCAGTTGATGAAGTGTGTGGCCAAGCATCAATTCAGTTGAAAGACTCAGTTTACAATTGAATTGAAAAGTGTATGGTGCGCATAAGATGTGCTCAAGTGTAAATAGGCTATTACTCAATTAACGTTTGACAGTTTAAAAAAACATTGTTTGTATTACTACAACATCCAACTTAAGCAAAAATGCACATGTATAACCAAAATGTTAACAACTTTGACATATAAGGGATTAACATCTGTCTTTTGCGCCGACCTAATGGATGGGCCTTTAATGTAATTTCAGTTGCCAAATATCAAAACACTTTGTTTAGTAAGTTGTGTTTTGCTCACTAAACACACTTGTGTCAGTGTCGTGTTTTAATTTTACTTAATGATTATAACAATTTCGTATTAGCTGAGCAATAACTAAATTGTAATTTTGTATGGATAATTGAGCTCAATAAAGTCATTTATTGCGTAAAACTCAATTAAGGTGCATATTAAGGGTTATGTTCGTCTACACAAACACTAAAAAAATAGATATCGCTCCCAAGTGTGTAAGCCGGAGGCTAAATAATGTTCTGTTTATTTTCGAAGACTGCTTTAAACTAAATTGTATTTTACTTGGTGGATCGAAATTTGCTGTTGTGAATGATTATCTATTTTTAGTTGATGTTCTTCTGTCAGTTTGATTAAAATATAAAAATTTGGATTATAAATTAAATTTCTCTAAAACTTATGGCCAATTTTCAGGATTGATATTAAAACACATTTATTTTAAAATCGTTTTAAATACAAAATTCTCTTCTTCACTAAAAACTTATGTAAGTGGATCTTAAGTCACCGATGTGGTACACTTATGGTGTTTTCTTTTCTACAAAAAAATGTGCCTTTTTTTTAAAAAAATGCAATTTGGTGTCTGTTTCTTAAAAATTTTGCTCCCGAAAAGCATGAGTTTTTTAGAATAAAACAAGCCACCCTTCTCGGGAGCAAAATTTTTAAGAAAGAGACACCAAATTAAATTTTTTTTTAAAAAAAGGCACATTTTTTTGTAGAAAAGAAAACACCATTAATTTCAACTAAAGTTTCCATTGTAATATTTTAGCAAGGTGGCCTCAATATCACAACAATACAACAACAACAGGCAAAGCATTAACAGTCAGCTGTTTTTTCAGACCACCTTGTAAATAAATACACTTGCTTATATTTTTTTTGTATTTAGTAGTGCTACCATACTTTTATCTTAATTAAATAAAACTCAAAAAACCAATCTGTATTTAAATACGATTTAAGTTTTAATGAAAATTAACTTAATAAAGATTTAAATACAACCCTGAAAATTCGGCATTAGTCGATTAACTGCATAACTGCTTTTTGGAGATATTTACCTTTTTAATGTCACCAAAGTGCCAGTCAGCTTTTTGCATCTTCTCAAAGCCGATTCCAAACGATCGGGCTCTTCTTTTAGGAACTTTTCTTCACGCACAACTTTTTCCATTTCACTGGATAAAATACACCGTAATCCATTGGATAACGCTGGAAATTTCATTTTTAATTCGGCAACAGTTTTACTTGAAAGATGAAGGAAACCAAAAAAATGTTTTTTTATATTCGTCAGGTTTAGTTCCATAAGCATAAATTTTACCCACCTGGCTCTACTTAAGACCAAAGCCATGTCCTCTACAGCAGTCATATTAACTCTTGTTCTACGATTTATGACCTCTCCTCTTAGACTTTCAACCGATGACTCCAAATCGCTAAGATCTTTTTCTAAGCGAATAACTTCCTGTTTATACAACTCTTCCTCGCGTGATATGCGTGTGGCATCTTGATCTTGATGACCCCATATGCTGCCACTACTCGCCAATAAGGTGGCACGTATGCGCATAAAAGTGCTTTTGATATCTTCTCGTACTGCCACTGCTTGAGCTTGAGAAAGACGCCGTAGCGTGCGCACTTCAGTACGCAAGTCCTTGGCTTTCTTCTGAAGACCTCGGAGGTGATTGTAAACTTCAGGAGCCAACGCAATATCGGCTCTATAGTTATTATGAGCGGTTTGGGCCAATACCATGGGTTTGGGAGGTGGTGGTGGTTTAAGGCGGTCACGTTCTGTATAAGATTTAAGTCGTTAACATCAAAATTAATTTTATTTTTCAACGAAATTTCTTAGTTAAAGGTGTTTGAAGGTGCTTGGATACCATAAATCGTTACATACCTTGTGAAGAGGTTCTTGGCAAAGTGGAGGATTTGATGGCTGGTTTAGTGGGTTTTGAATCAGCTTTATTTTTTTTTTACAAATATTTAGACATATAAAATTAAGCTTTCATTAGTTTTTCGAATACACAATTTCGATTAAAAGTAATACATATCAAAGTTTTTTACAAGCAGAATAAATAAACTTTTAAGTCTTAAAAAATTCACTACATTCTTAAAGATGTAATTCTATTCTGTTTGGAAAACGTTGCGTTCTTATTTTTAAATTGTTACAATTGCTTGTATGTTAACTAGTTCTAAAAGATTTTCTACTTAAATAGATTTTCATTAAACATGCAAGTGAAATATTTTATTTACCAGCATGTTGAGGATTATGCGATTTTGGTATTCCCTGTATATCGTCACTAAAGGAGACACTTTTTTCGAAAGACACCGATTTTTCTGAAAACAAAGTGTTTGAATTTCAAAATATTTTAAAACCGTTTGTCCTTCTCATATGAAATGTTTGCCAACAAAACACAAAAAACTACAAATTAAAAACAGGAAGGAAGAAATACTTACGACAGGCATTTTTGCCTAATTTGGGAGCCTTTTCTCTAACATAAAGATCTTCTCCAGAACCGTTTACTAAAAACACAAAAAAGGTGTAAAAGTACAAATGTGTGTTTGCTTGTTTCTTACAGTGTACCAGTGATTTTAAAGGTGAAATTAAAAAAAAACCTAACAAAATAAAAAAAACAATAATCGCATAGTTACTGAATGATGGTTGGTGGTGGCTTGGCAAAGTGTTTAGCAAAAAACAAAAAAAAAAAAAAAAGCTTGGCATGAAGTGTGAATTGTTGTTGTTGTTATTCCATTAAGCCTGACAACTTGTGTACTTGCGTTTGAAAAAAGTAAAAAAAAAAAACGTTAAATTGTTAAACATACCATGACATTGTGTGGGTACAACCAAGTAATTGGGATCCAATGTTGGCACTGGTATTGGAGCGATTTGTGGATTCTGATTTACCAAAGCCTTTTGCACTAAACCAGTTAAATTTGCCAGCTGCCGTTCCATATGTTCTACGCGTATGCGATGCAGATCTTCCGGTCTGAAAAAGAAAAAAAAACGTATGCACAATGAAGTAATAAAACTAAAAGTATTTTTTTTTTTTGCTAAATTCATTGTCTCCATTTACACAAGAGTAATTTCTACAATATCATGCTCTGATTGTTCAATTATTGCAACAATATTCACACTTTTCTAGACGTCTTAATTGAAAAAGAAAGATTTTTCAGTTTAGTTGACAATTGAATACAAGAGTGAAAACATTTTCTCCTTCATCTACACCAGAAATAATAAGACTGGAAAGAAAATGTCCTATTGCAGTGGTAAATATATTTCTAAGTGTTTCCTTCCGTTTTTTTTTGTCACAAGAGCAGTGCAATTCTTTCAGTTTCCGATCCATCCCTATTTGGAAACTGTTTAGCGGATTTAAGTGTTTCCGAGCTACTGACCTTAAAACATTCTTTGCAACATTTGAAGGCAACAGATGGATTCGAAAAAGATCATCTTTTGAATTCAGTGGATATGAAAAGTTCAGAAGTTCCAGAAGAAAACTGTGAAAAACCTGCCACAATGGCTTTGGTAGCAGAAGAGCGGTAAATATTTTTCACTGATTTGTTTAAAAAGAAATTGCCAACTAATATCCCTTAGAGGCTACGATAATTCACACCCAACTTATGAGTCTTGGCAACCTGAAGAGAAGCCTTCTAAATTGCAAACACTCTTTCAAATCAGTGTTACTGCCTTGGCATTTTTATCGTTTGGTGGTTACCTGTTGTGCTTGATAGTACAGTCTATAAAAAGCAAAGGTATTGTTATCTAAGACATTTTACGAAAAAGAACCATAAGAAAATTCTTTTTCTTTAGGTACCACATATTTTCATCCGGCTACTTCGACTATGGCCACTACTAACGGTCTAAAACGAATTAAGGTCTATAGAAGAAGTCGTCGATCATCTTTGCCACCCATTGAAAGTACACAAACTTATAATTTTTATGGCCAGCACGATCACTTCAACTCTAATAATCCTTACCAATATTACCAGACGAAATATAGCGAATACAATAAATGATTTGAGGAAGTAGTTTACTAACCTAGTAGGATCGTACAATTGATTGGTTCGAGGCATGCGTCCAGGACCCATTTTCATGCCGTACAGAGCGTACTGGTCTTCAGTCATTGCTACGTCTCTGTAATTACCAGCAATTAGTAGACATTAAAAGATCTTTCTTAGTTTTCCTTATACTTACGCCTGTTCTTCATCTATAATGGGAGCTATCACCGGACCTCTGGTACCATATTGGCTATAATAGGGTTCTTCATAACTGCCGCGCGTGGAACGCTCTGGCGAACTTGTATAACCGTCTAAAAATTTTTTAATTATTATTAAGTTTATACATTTTCGTTATAATGGTATTACAAATTTAAACAAATAAAATTAACAAAACAAAAAAAAAAACAACAACAATTTTCAATTAATACAGTTGAAATATGAAGAAAATCTACACAATTTGCTCATTGAATCCAGAAACAAAGAAAACCAATTCGTTATTTATAACTTGTGTTTTAGTAGGTATGTCTGTTTATTAGGGTGATGACTTTTTTTTTACAAAAATTTACCTGTAAAAACCAGTAAGAGTATGATATTCGGCTATGCCGAATCTTATATACCCTTCACCATGGTGGGTTAAGAAAAGAAAGTTATATAAATACCGTTCTTTAGATGTAAGTAAATAAATCACAATTAAGTGCCACGCCCACTTGTCTAATCCTACCCACATTATGCCGGATGTTGTGTATTGATAGCCAAAAAGCTTGTACCTAATTGGGAAACTGGCTCTTGCCGTTCTCCAGATATACAGAAATCTTTAATGTCTTTGTATGTTAAGTGCCACGCCCACTTGTCCAATCCCGAACATATTTTTCCGGATGTTTTGAATCGATAACCAAGATGCTTGTACCTAATTTGGAAACTTTCGCTTCTGCCGTTCTCCAGTTATACAGAAATTTATAATGCTTTGTAAGGGAGGGGCCACACCCACTTCTCCAATCCCGCCTACACTTTTTAAAAGTAAATTTTAAATCTTGCTTCTCATTTAGTTTTATATTTTTAGTTAAATATGTACATAAGATTTTTAAAGTAAAAACCATATCGGGCATGATGTTGGTGGTTTATCATTCTTTAAGGTGTAAAACGGGTAAGTAAGTCAATCATAATACATTTTCTTTCTAATTTCTTTTTTGGGTTTTTTCAAGCACGAATTGGGGATAAAATCAACATTATAATACTTGAATCAAGCGCGTTTT
Source organism: Pollenia labialis (assembly GCA_949318255.1). Taxonomy (NCBI): domain Eukaryota; kingdom Metazoa; phylum Arthropoda; class Insecta; order Diptera; family Polleniidae; genus Pollenia; species Pollenia labialis. The sequence goes on along the minus strand of OX439142.1, from coordinate 21,943,734 downwards.
GAGATTGATTCAATCTTAGTTTTACTTAAATCAATCTCATTTTAGGATTATTTTAAGTACGAATTCAGATTAAAACAATTTTATAATTCTTGAATCAAGCTCATTTTGAGATTGATTCAATCTTAGTTTTACTTACGATTGGGATTGAAAATCCGTACTTGAATCAATCATTCTGTACTCACCGTACTATAATACCGCTTCGGATTGATTTTTTTTTTGAGTGTAGGACCCCATCATAAATGGGGTCTTCAGTAAATCCATTTCACAGATACACGTACAGACGGAAGGACGGACAGACATCGTTAAATTAATTTTGTTTCTTTTAAGGACGTTTAAAATAAGAACCCTTATAGGGTCTAGAATCAATATTGTAGAAATTACAAACGGAATGACAAACTAATATATAAACCCTTTTTGCTTCGGTGAAGGGTATAAAAATCATGTTTGCCGGTAATTTCGTCAGTAAAACCTTCCGCACCAAATACCATTTCTAAACGCACACATATACTTATTTTTACCCACGAGCGGTATTTAGTGCAAAAAATTAATGGGTCGATTACGGATGACGACTGAACTGAAGTTGATATAAAAACAGCGAATCAGGCAACGCCACTCATGTGAAAATATAAAACAAAACAAAAAAGTTGTATATTTTCTCATGAGCTGCGTTGCCTAATTTCGCTGGTGGTAACTTAACGTCAGTTGTTTTGCTACTTGTAATCGACCCATTAAGCTCTTCTGTTAAATCAAAAAACAACATTTAAAAAGTCATCACCCTAATGTTTATAACAGCATGTGTTTGTAGTTGGCATTTCAAATATGATTAAGTACCTGGTATACTGTATAATTGATCCGGGGGATAAGGAAACAAGGGTTCCATGCTACCCCTGGAGTTGGGCGTTCTTAAAGGTTTCAATGGCGTTCCTATATATGTATATTTATTATATTTTTAAATCAATCACATACACATTACAATTATTTCACGTGGAAATACTTAAAGTTAAATACACCTTTGGGATTGTAATGGGGATTCCAGAAAAAGGAAACTAAAACATAACTCAAAACTTTACATAGTTGAACTAAAAAGGATCTAAACGAACTGAGAAATGACATAATCAAGTCTAATTCAAACTTAAACATGCAGCTTTTGTACAGTTTCTGATAAGATTAGTTAGTTAAAAAAAAATACAGGATAACATTTGGAGAATATTTTATTTGGAATACATTAACCAGTGTCTGAGTTACTTACCCATTGTCATCTTATTGCGATCGGTATACATCCCACGTGGCAATGTTTGGGAGCCTCCCACATAATAAGGGGCCGGTTGTTTGCCAACCTGCAAGTCATACAAATAATTCAGCTTAACTTTGCTTCTTTTTTTTTATAAATACATTTTAAAATAGTTGAAAGTACTTTATATGAGGTACATACATACATACATGTACATTCATATATGAAGTATGATGCATTTTTTGTGCACTTAAAATGGTAATTTGGTAGGTATGCACAATGCACGGTTCTTTTTTTTAATATTAGCACCAAGCAAGCAAAACTTTCTTGGCATTTGCCCAAGTTTTTGAAAAATATTTTATAGGTTTTTAATTGCAATTAATTTCACTTTTTAGTGGGTATTTATTGCACCTTATTTGTTCGCCTCAGTTTAACCCGAGGGGAGGGTGGATGGGTCAAAATAACCCGCCACTTTATCAATTGCTTGTAGTTTGAAAACAGTGCTTCTCTATGCTGCTTTTAGTGGATGAAGATATTGCATTCCTCTAAATGTTTTAAAGTTTAAATCATTCGGACGGCGATTGAACTTCGAGTTACATGTGATGAAATTTACGATACGGTAAATATGAGCTTAAGGGTGACCGTTAAAATCAAAAGTTGGATTTCTTTAGGTCTCACCAGACAATTTGGTGGGTATTGATAAAAAAATGTCGCAAACAAAATTTAGGACGGTCGGCGACTTAGAAAACTTAGAAAATATTAAATTTGTAGAATAGTTCTTAACAAGTTTTTCATTAATCTCTCATTGAACAAAAAAATCAAAGTTTTAATTTATTAAAGAAAACCATTTTCTATGAATCACGTATCTTTAATTTTGTTAAAAAGCATTTTAATTATTTAGTTAAAAAAACCAGACCAGCCGGACACCTGCTGTCTTTACCTATTTCGGGTACGCTGAATCCAGTGGTTGTAACCGTTTTTTAGGGTAGCCCTTGTTTTCGAGATATACCGTAATTTCGAAAATGGAGGAGGTTCCACAACATATAACGACGTAATCTCTTTTAATAGTTTTCGACATGAGTTACAGACACACTTTTTACTCGCTTTTTGAGAAACGATGGAATATTTTACATATTTTCGATACGAGAAGTTCTCACTAAAGTTTCTGAACATGGGTACTGGTCTCCCAAAATGCCTAATCCTAATAGCCCTGAGAAGGGGGCATTGACTGAGAAAGTGAAATACCGCTTCCTTCCCCTCCTCATCATGAACACTTATACAGTAGTCATTATAGTCCAGACCCATTCTACCCGTAGGAGCCCCTATCACACAGTGACCCATCTTGACCGATAATACTGTCCTAATCTGGTTCCTACCGAAACCAAGTAGCACGCGCGTTCTCGCCGCATCGTAGCCAAGCCTTAAAGTCCTGAAAATCAAGCAGACATGCTAACCCTGCCACCTCTTCTGAGCCTTTCTGTACAACTCATGGTAAATGAGATTTTAACAGCGAGCCATTGAAGTGCCTATCAGACCGTCGATGAACATGTCTTCCAATAGACAGTCCTGTTTGGCTAGGCCGTCTTCAGTTTGGTTTCCCGGGAACCCACGCCAGCGTTACCATTAACTCTTCCGCGATTTCATTAAGAGACATCCGACTTTCCACAGTTAACCTAGATGTCGAAAAGACACCAGCCAAAGCAGCAATGTAAATTTGCATATATCTGTCGATATTCGATAGTGCCTTAGCCAGTTTGCAGCCCCCTTAAGGCGGAGAACTCCGCCTAAATGATGAAACAGAACTGGGGCTGAACGATGTTTTTCATACAGTTTGACAGAAAACTATGCCAGATAATGCGGTCGAGAAATAAAATCAATTTAATTTTGAGGACTTTTTTCTAATGCTCTCACATATACATAGACACTTATTCTCTTAACAATGCTACCATACTTTCATTCAATTTCATACATTTTATAAACAAAGAAAAATAAGAACAAAAGAAAACAAAAGAAATGAGAGAGAATTTGAAGTTACTGCCGACGTTTTTATTATGGGGCTTAGAATTTTTGCCTGAAGTTGAAGACTCAATTCTGTTTCATCATTAAAATACACTGGTGTCATTTGGCAGCCAAATAGGGACCTTTATGCCTAATTCCTCGATGAAGAAACCTCACCTACCCTGCTGCCAATCTTAGAATCATCAGTGTAGACCCTTCGTCTGGGTTCACATTATAAAAGTTTCCTTTCAGAAAGTTTGAGTTAACTGGTGAGAGGGGAAGAGAATATGCTTTTTTCTCTCCTCTCTCACCCATAAACTCAGACTTTCTGAAAGGAAACTCCGTATTAAATATTATTAAAAAAATTATTGGAACCAGAAAAATTGTTACGCTTTAAAAATAGTTCGCTTAATGTTGTGTGCGTTATAGCTGTGTTCACCTGTTCTTAGATTACCATTAATTAATAACAAGAATTATCTGGCGGATGTAGTTTTTTTTTTTGTAGAGTTATTTCTGATTAAATATTAAGTAAAACGAATTTGCAAAATCAAGTTTTTTACGTTAAAACAATTTTTAATTGTTGTCATTACAAAAAACCGTTCTATTTTTATTAAGAAAAATATAAGACATTTCTGATCTCGCAATTCTAAATAATTGTATTTAATAAATGGTCGGCTTCATTTCAAAACTAAATCAGAAACTTGTATTTTAATTTAAAAGAATTTATTACACAATTTTGCTGTCAACCCGACTCTGTTTATGACCACAACTTACGAAAGTGTTCCAAGTCAAAAATAAAGAAATTATTTTGCACAATTTTGTCTATTCATTGATTTATGTATTTACTGCGCAAAAATTTTATTTATAAAAACCATTTTTTGTTTAGGCGGAAAAGTTTTTTTAACCAAAACGAATTATTTATGATTTATGAGAGGGAGCAGTAGGACGCCATCTAATAAACGCTTTTATAACCGGGGTTTTCTATGACACTCAATCTAGTTTTTGTAATCCAAAAGTTACATGTTCTGTGTGAAAAAACCGATACAGTATCTGATTGTTTCAACTCTGTTAGTGGGATTAAAAGCATCAGATAATGAAAACTAAAAAAGTTTATGAATGAATTATTTTATTATTGTAATCAGCTGAATGTTGTTAAGCCTACAACAATAAAAAGTATTTAGACATGGCTTAACACCTTTTGTTACCAATTTTTTTTTTATTTTTGTTTTGCTATTAACAATCTTTAACACGAATGAATGAAAAACTAAGTGTTTCCACATTTTACGGCTAAAAACAAAATAGCAAAGCTCTTTAACTTACAACAACAAGTAACAGTGAAACTCACACAGTTGAAGACAGCTTAAATGCTTTGGATAAACGATAAAGCTTTTTACATTTTTCCATTTCATTAAAAGCTTTGATTTAGCAGATTTTTTTCTCTTTGTTTTATTAAATATTTGATTGAAAACGTACATCGATGTTATTGCGAATGCGCGTATGCACAATTCCGTTTGAAAGACTTTTATGGTAGTCGAGTGTGAACCATCGCGGTATCAAGACGCAAAAAAACAAAGACAAAAAAGGAAACTATCCAAACCGTTATAAAATATAAAAATTATATTAAATCTAAAACGAGTACAGCATACTGCCATACTAAATAGTCATTGCGATTTAAAATTGTAGTGTTTTTGAAAACTGGATTAAATCGTAATGAAGTCAATGTGGTTTTTGTTGTTAGTCTGTGGTCAGCACGCTGTTAGCCATGGCTGGAAGCCAATAGTGGGCCATGCACCAGCTAATGCTGCCATAACAGGCTCTAAGGCAACTTCTACTTCATTTACAAGTTCATTTAGTCTACGACAATCACATCCCGAATTTGGTAGCAAAACCTCTTATAAGTCGGAAAGTGATGTTAAGGAAGTCGAACAGCCATTAGGTGAAGACTTGTTGGCGGCAAAAACCAGCTATAAACAACCAGTAGGGGTGGCACCGGTGCCAAGTAGTATTAATTTTGGCGATGCCAGATTCGGCTACAAACTATCAGGATACGAAGAGGTAGGCTTATGCAATAATAGTGATTTTTATGTGAAGACGTCGGTTTAGCAGTGTGTAATATATTAATTTTGTTTTCTTCTCTTAAGGATCAATGTTCCGTGAACAAATATGCTTTCAATCAAGATGGTGTTTTACATTATGATAACAAATTGCCGGAACTAACGCAGTTTACTATTTGCTTTTGGATGCGTTTTACCAATCACAGTGGCGACCATGTAATTTTAACTTATTCAAGTAAGTGCAACAATTAAACATCACAATTATCGACATGATGATTATTGAAAAATATTTGTTCAGTGTTTTCCAAAATTTTGAGAAAAAAAAACAAAATAATAGAAAACTATTCGAATGACTGGTTTTATTTTAAACAGTTTAAAACACCTTCAATATCTTAAAGTGGCATTTATATTTAGGCCAAATTCATATTTGTTTTAATACGGGTTAAAAATAAAAACAAACAAAAACCAAATGAAGAAAATATATGCAATTTTTTTTGTTTTTTAGCTAGATGTCGAAAGGTCAGGCGTTTCTTATTGAAAACGTTTGTCGAACTCTGTCTGCTTAACGCAAAGTTCAATAGAAATGTCTATTTCAATGGGTTATTTTAAAAGTCAAAATTGTGGTTTTTGTTTCATTGTTGCGAGAAGCGTTTATTACATCAAGTTATAAAAGTGATTTTGAGCCATCTTTCGGTTGCGCAAGAGTAATTTTTGACAACAAAGTGTTTTTGTTGCTAAAACAAAAAATAATAATAAAAAAAGTGAAAGGAAGCAAACTTCCTGCTGATCAAAGACACTTAAGACACACAAACCCCATCCATCGTTAGTTTGTGACGATGCTGCTAGACAAATAAAAGATACTGGACAAGTTTGGCTCAAAAAGGCGGTCGGTCCGGTCCGGTCCATACATGTTCTCGTATGGGATTTGATTTTACAAACAACGTTCAAAGCCATTTCAAACCGCAAAATAATAATATAAAAGCAGTACAAGTACGTGCGAATACGAGTGTTAAGTTTCTGAATGTTTTAATGACCAAGTGAACAGTGCCAAAAATTTAGCAACTCTAAACGAACGTAATGGTCAATTTCAAGTTAAAGTATTTAAAAGTAAAATTCATGTTGTTGAACATTGTCTGTTGTCGTTCGTCTACAAACATATGTTGCTTTATTACATAAGTGAAAACTTGGTTTCAGTTTCGATTTAGCCCAGTCCAACTAGCCGGTGTGTGTTTATGAGTGTGTGAGCATGTGGCAGTAAAAAAATTACACAAAATTGTATACAAAATGAGTTAAGCATGTTTGTTAGTAATTTTATGAAGTTGCAAAGAAAAACTGCAATAATTGACATGATTTATTTTTATCTCCGCTGTGTAGTGAAGCAAAACTAAAGCGAATTAAAGCAATGAAAATTGAAAACTTTATTAGTGGGTTAATAAAACAGGCCTCCTCGCAACACAGCTGAAGACGCAGGCGCAGACACGCACACGATACACAATCTGGGCCAATTGAAATCAACTTAAGCAATTAATCACTAAGCAACTGCAAAAATGCTAACACAACTGCTTCAATTAATTACTTACTAAAGATTATCACATATCGGTTATACATATTGCTATTCAGTGTTGCCAGCTCTTCACAAAAAAATTTCTAAACTTTTAGCAACAAACTGGCTCAACAAAACCAATAAATGCTAGTTAAAAATGGCTTAATAAGACTTTTTTAAGCTAAGATCCCACTATCGGCTCAAATAGCACAATCTGTGACGATTTTTATCGTGCTATGTACATATATCGGCACACATTTAAAAACATTGCACAATTTATTCTTATGTAGTCCCATTATCGTCGCACATTGTGACAATTTTTTTCGGTTCATATCGGCCAGAACTCAATTGCGACAATAATCGGTACAATGCGGCCACACTATCGTGCTATTTGGGCAAATGAAATCATATGTTGGCTTGTTGGCAGACATAATTATTTATTATTTATACATTATGTTTCCTAACAATTTTAAATAATACATTAATCTATAATAAAAAATGTATTCAATTTAATTTAAACTTACTACACTTGTTCTTTTTTTTGTAATTGTTGTTTTGTAATAAGATGTTTGTTTACAAACCAGGGATGGCAACATCAATACAACTTCAATGTTTTGGTTAAAGCGAATTGTTTTCTTTCATTTAACAGTACAAATGTACTATTTACCGTCTTAAAGCATAAATAATAGATAAAACAAATGTAATTTTGGTACAATAAAGCTCAAAAAAGTAAAATTTTAGTAGCCAGCGGTGCAATTTAAAAATTTCGTTTTGCCATCTCTGATTGGCGACTGTGATCAGCGCACAAGTGGCCGATAAAAATCGGTACATATTAAACAATATGATTGCTCCACAGTGTGCAAAAGTGTGTTCACATTTTCGGCGCATCAAGGTTAATTTTTATTGTCCACAGTCAGCACAATTTCTGTGCGATTGTCGCATATTAAAAAATTTTGACAGTTCACAGTATCGGCTCATGAAATGCGGCAAAAATTGGTACATTGCGCCGATAGTGGGATCTTAGCTTTACAAATTGATCTTAAAAGTTATAAAATTGGTTTTTACAATAAGTATGTACCTACTGTGGATATTTTATTGAACTGTTTGTGGTTTTTAGTTAAAATTTTAATTTTATTTTAATCAGGCTAAAGTTCATTGAATTTAATTTGCATTAAATTTTTTTTATGAAGAAAGGAATTTTACAACATTAAGATGAATTAAAATTTATTGATATTTTTTCATTCTTGGCTGCGCTGGGGGTAGATCCCAGGTTTTCACGGACAGGTTGCCCTAACATGTTTCAATTGTAACCAAACAATTTCTTCAGAGGGTTTTGCCGTTCAACACTCACCCGCATCTTTAAACAGAAAATTACCATCGATTATACCATTTCCCATTTTAAATACAAAAACTGTACAGAAATAAAACTTTTTAATATTCGAAAATAAAATTTTTCGACAAAATCGATTTGGTCATCAAAAGCGTCGTTTGATTAAGGCCGGGTTTTTGAGATGTGGATTAAGTTAAAACTTATTTTAACGTAGTCTGAAACTCGGATTTTTCCGGCGATATGTGATTTTTTTTATATTATTTCATTAAAGACAAACATTTTAAGCAAAACTTAGCTGTTCCGTCAAAATTTTGTACACAAGCTAAGATCTCAAATCTCAATTTAATTAAGTTAACTAGATCTTAAAAACCCAGCCTAAATGAATTTTAGGAAAATTAGTTCGTTAAAATTGTGTGAAGTCTTAAAGCAAATTGTGCTAAATAAAAATAGCTAAGTTATTTCTTTCTTAGCTAAACAAGAAGAAAAGTGGCTAAATCTATCCACTAATCGGCAACACTGCTCTAATTTTTTATTATTTTTTTAGTATCACAATGGACATTGTGCAAAATTTACAATTTGAAAAAGTGCAGTGCATACATTTTTATTTTTTGTGCAAATGTGCTATTTTTTATTATACCCTCCACCACAATTAGTTGTGAAGATGGTTTATTAAGTTTGTCATTCCGTGTGAAACTTTTTTATTATTCATCTCATAAAGTATATATATTCTGGGTCCTTGAGTGATTCTAAGTCGATTTAGCCATGCCCGTCTGTCTGTCCGTCTGTTGAAAACACGGTCACTTTCGAACAACTCAAAAGAAATGAACAAACTTGGTGGCAAATTGCTTGTAGTTATCCTAAGCAGTTTGGGATTGAAATTCAGCAAAATCGTTGCAGTAGGACCGGAGCTATGAATCAAAATGTGGAACCACCACCTAAAAAAATGATAATTTTGTTACAAAAAATAACATAAATGGTGGAACAAGGCACGCAATGAGATAAGATTTTGCAAAGATTTGTTTTATTCGACTGGAAATCACGCTGTAAAATTTCGTGAGATCCGTCCATAAATTACCCTAGGCCCCATATAAACACTACTCCCAGAAAACAGTTTAGTACGCCTAAAACCGATAAAAATAATGCTATCAAAACAAAATTTGGTACGTTACAGTTTTATAGTACTAGAAATTACACTGTGAATTTTCGTTAAGATCGGTCTATAATTTACCCTAGGCCCCATCTAAGCCCTACTCTCGGAAAACAGTTTAGTACGCCCAAAGCCGTAATAAATAATGCAATCAAAATAAAATTAAATACTTCACTACTCACACTAATTTCGTGATGCTCGGTTCATAATTTACTATAGGCCCCATATAAAGCGCACTGAGCTGTCGGTGGAGGGTATCAAAGATTCGGAACAGCCGAATATAGCACTCTAACTTGTCAAAATTTATTCTGACAACACAAACAACTTCTGGCAGCACTAGTATAAGTTGTCAAAAATCTTCATCAAGGCGCATTCACGTATAGGGTGGTGGCGATACTACAACAAGTAACAACACCAAACACACAACATTGTATTTTATTTGTTGCTTTCGTTGGTCGATTTGTCAAAAATGCAAGTAACTTTTGACATTCCTGTCTCTAATTTAGAAAAAAGAAGCACAGCTGTGCTTTCAACGTCACCTGAAAAATGAATTCGTCATGTTTATAGTTATACACAAGCATTTTGGCTTATAAAAACAATTTTTGCTAGTGTACCTTATTTGGGACCCATCGGCAATTATGGACCCACCTTAACAAAATTTGTTTACATATTATTTAGATATCATCTTCTATATACGATTTTGGACCTGGCAGGACAACATTTTGCCATAAGAATGGAAAATATGAACTATGAACTACATATATATTTGCGTTTAGGAGGTTATGTAGCATGTCTAGATAGTCTAGATGCCCAATAATGAAATGGTTTATCAAAAAAGGCCAAAAATAATTTCCAATATTCAACATAAATTTCTCATGATTTTAGGAATTTATCTAAAATGATTGACACATGTATTAGTTATTTGTTTTTTTTGTATATTAAATAAGGTTTGTTCATTAACTAACAGAAACTTGCAACGAGACAGTAAATCTAAAATTAACAAAACTTTTCTTGCAATTACCCTCCTGCAGCCTCTCGATAAAGTTTTTCTTAATAGTCTTTTACATATGGATTTGTCAGATGCTCCACAAAATAAAAAGTAGAGTAAATTAGTTTAAAAAATTTAAGATGCTACAAAAAGGAAGTTGGCGAACACGCGAAGCGTAGTAATTCATACTACAGAAATATATAATGGCCTGATTTGGGTTTGTATATTTCCTATTATCTGGCTGGTATACGGAGAGAAAAAACATGTTTAAATATGGTTACCTCCAACAATACTATGTTTAAAGAAAATTTTAAACATATTATATTTAATTTAACCATATTATTGTCATAACTTCTGAAACATCCATAAACTGTTTGTCAAATTTACATAAATTAAAAGATGTAACGTAGACTGCACTCAATTTTTAAGCAATTTTCATTCAAGATGTCATCAAGAAAACAATTGATAAAAACAAACGAAAAAGTTGCTCACTAAACTTCTTGTAATCAGCTGTTAAATTGAACGTAAAATTGCCAAACAACCCAACAAACCAAAACGCTATAGAAAGATCTTGTAGCAAGCTTACTAACATAAGCCTTAAGCTTAGAAACGTGTTGTGATTACTATTATTAAAGGCTTGTTAATAATTATTTAATAATGAAAACTAAAACCTTGCGATAATATTACTTGTCTATAATATAATGTAAGCTTAGAAGTCTAACAATAGAATAAGCTTACAGAAATATACTTTTCTAATATATAATAAGATTAAAACCTTAACGAACACTCTGTTTTAATTTATATGGCATACCTATTAATAAAAAGGTTTTTCACTTATTTACTACTTTTATTAATTACTTTTTTTTTAATTGTGCACTGTTTAATAAAACTCTTAAAAACACTTCACTCTCTGAACAAAACACAAATATTTAAAACTTTAACTAATAATACAGAATTTAGGCACGCGTCAAACAACGGGACATGATTATCAAAAACACTTGCAAAACTTTTGTGAGAATAAGCAATTTGCAATCATATTGGTTGTCATGTTGTTAGAAATCTCTTATGATAAGCTAATTTTACAACTCATTTATATTTGGCTCTGTTTTGGTCTGTTGGGAAATGGAAAGGAAAACTTGAAAGTAATATCATGATCAATTTAAAAAGTGTGAGTGTGTTAGTAAAAAAGTGAAAGCTTGTTTGATATCAATTTGAAAATGATTTGGCATCAAATTGATAAAACATTTAATGTCAAATGTTTATTTTTAAATCATTATCAATTTGATTTAAAATGTTAAAATCAAGCAATTGAAAAACGTTTAAGAATTGTGTTTGATGTCAAATGATAAAGTCATTTCATATCAAAGGTTTGATTTCGTGTTTGTTGGGAATAATTCTTGTTAGAAAAATTTTTACCAGCAGAAATTTTTAAAATTCAAATATTTGTATCTCTCAAATTTACATGCGGTTTTTTAACACGCTCGTGCTTCATAGTTTTTCGAGGACGTGAACACATTCTAGTTGTAATTTACTATAATTATTGAAAAAAAAGCAATCATTTTCTGTTATGGAACAAACCTTTTATAAAAAAAAAATTATATTATTGTTTATTTTGACTAGCTGAGGACGAACATAGAGAATTTCAATTTTGGGTTGCGAATGCGAAAAATTCCAGTTTTTTATCGATGGCTATAAAAGGTCAACAAATGTATAGGTATGTATCCAATTCAATAAATAAAGCAGCATCATGTTTGGGTGTATCTCATGTACTGCATGTATCTACATATGTACATATGTATACATACATGGGTATGTACATATGTACATACATATAAAGTTATTTTTTATAAATAAATAGATTTACAAGTTCCTACATGCATTTTCAATTTGAAACTTTTTAACACCAACAACATTTTAACATCAATTTAAATATACATTTTTTAAAAAACAATCATCAATCAATACATAAATAATACATTTCTAACATATCATTTTAAAAAACTTTATTATTTTTTTTTTACTGATGTTTTTTTTTCTTTATTTATTTATTTTTTGTATGGTATAGACTTAATTATCCATTGAGGGTTCGTCAGTGGCATCATACATGCACCTCATGGAATGGCAAAACTGGTGAATGGCAAGTTTGGTTAAAGGCAGAACGTATTGGTCGAGGTTTCCATAATTCCGTAAGTTTTTGGTTTCTTTTTGTTTTTACATAAATTAACAAAAAAAAAAAAAAATAACAATGTTTTTCAAAATTAACTAATTACGGCAAAATTTGAACAACAGTTTCGACTCCTTTCACTATCTCGCCAAAAAATGTATTTATGTGTTTCGCAAAACCTGCCAACAACCCAAACACGATTTCTATAAATTGATTTGATTAATAAATCACAAAGAGTCATAAACACAGTGCAGACAAATTTGTATAAAGCATAGCAAAAGTAATTGCAAATTAAACTTTACGATTACATGATCAATCAAATATGTAGAAATTACAAAAAAATACTTTATTTGTTGCGATAAGAAGAATGTTAAGTGGTAGAGGCAATTTAATAAAATTTTAAGTATCAAGCCAATTTCCTTTTTACAATACATTCATTTAAAAGACAGAAAGATTTTATACATAAATTTAAAGATCTCATGACAGTAATCAACTGTTCTGTAGCCGGTTTGTGCCGGTTAACACTTTTAGGAATGGGCACAAAATATCGATATTTAAAAAAAAATAGTCGATATATATCGCCGATATTTCAAATACCGATATATCAGTATATCGATATTGAAATACGACCATCGAATTCGATATTTTTTAAAGTCTTCATTAAAAACTCAAAATTTTAGACGTTATCCAAACAATATGTTTTTTTAATTATTGTCATCATTGCATGGATCATATGTTGTTTTAAACTAATATGAAGATCTAAAATGATTGGCATTTATAAGAAGCAGATTGACAAGAGAGCACATAAAACAGAGAGTGCTTCTGAAGTCCATATCAGATGATTGCTGGCAAGGTATATTTATAGTAGGTAGCCGCGAGATTACAACAATTGTGCAATAAAACCAAACAACAGGGCTTTTTATTTTGTTATGTGATACGAACTGTCAAAAAGCAGAGGGTCTGATAAGAGACAAAAAAGACAAAAGATAAAGACAAAAAACTTGTTGACTATACAACATTTGACAGTTCGTATCACAAAACAAGCAAATAAAAAATAAACAGCTGGCATTCCGAGACTACCTGTTATAAATACATATATGTACCTTGATTACTGGCTTGACTAAAACAATTAAAAATATTTCTAGTTAATGTTGGTACTTTTGGGGTGCAATTCAGATTTTCCTTTTTTCCGTAATGTACTTTTTTGGATTTCATATGGTTTTTTTGTATTCTGCTCTACTTTTTTTTGTTTGATTGATTTTTTTGTTTTTATTAATTTTTTGAAATAAAACGAAAGAATAAATCAATATGTTTATTCATACATATCTTCAACTGAAACGCAGAAGGCCCTATCTAACATTTTGAAAAGCCGCCAACTCATGACTTTTTAGATGAGACAGGAAAGAAATGCCACTCTCTTTTCCCTTCTCTCCTAAAAGCTCAAGATTTAAAGGCTTAAACTTGAGGAGTGTGAACCAGCACTTTCTCTATTTCTCGCATCGTAAAGTGTTTGTTAATTGCAATAAAAACCGTATTAAAAATAAAACGAAAAGTGGCGTTTCTCACACAAGTGTTTTTGAGTCTTTACTGCGAGCGAATTATCTGTCATTTAAATGATTTTCCAGCAATGATTAGAAGGAAGTGAGAAAAAAAGTTTATGTAATAATATTTTGCAATAAGTTTCTCACAAGAACTGTCAAAATACGTCACATTTCAAAGTGGCGCGAAAAAAGCTTAAGCGACAAAAACACAATTTTATAGGAGATGATTTGTTTTATTATCTATACTGATATTATAAATCTAAAAAGTTTGTATATTTGTTTGTGCATTTGCCGGCGCGATTTTAAAAATATCTTCAACAAAATGAAGAATGGAATCTCTTAACAGACATACGCTATATAAGTTTTCACTAAAGTGCTTAGTATAGGGGTGCCAAACCTTCTATTCTAAGCTGACTCATATCTCCAAAACTAAAAGAGACAGAAAAAAATGTAAAACTTATCGTTGTGCCTTAGAAAATTTGGACCTTTTAGGGAGTAAACGGGTAAAACCCGAATTTTGGTACTTTCTCGTCACCCCGTCTGTCTTTAAACCAATAAACGTTAAAATAAACTCTATATCACCTTCGAAAATTATCTAAAAATAGAAATACAAATTCGGTACTTTTTAGAAGTTCGAATGTTAAGGGGGGAAATTCGTAACTTTTGTTGGTACTTTTTTTACAAAGTATATTTCTCCAATCTTTGGCCTTTACATATTAAATGGCCTCCCACCACAAAATTAGAATTTTTGATACTTCAATACACCAAAAAGGGGAAATACGGTAAATTAAATTGCTTTCTTTAGCTTTTTGGTTTTACAACTGGTACTTTTTTTATTTACCGTTAATACTGGAGCTAGAAACATAAAATTCAAAATGCAATATCCTGAGTGATAAGACTCTATGGGGGAACTTTTTGGTACTTTTTTGGTCTTTTACTGGTACTTCTTGAATTTCCGTGAGTATTTGACCTAAAACATAAAATTAAACATGCAATGTCCTGAGTGAATGAGAATCTGTAAAAGGGATCTATTTGGTACTTTTTCGTTCTTAACTGGTACTTTATTTTATTTTCGTTAATATTGGACCTACGAACATAAAATTAAACATGCAAGGTCCTGAGTAGATGAGAACCTGTAACAGGGCTTTTTGGTAGTTATTTGTTCGTTAACTGGTACTTTTGTTTAATTGTCATTAGTATTGGACCTAGAAACATCAAATAAAACATGCAAGGTCCTGAGTGAATGAGCATCTGTAAGAGGGATTTTTTTGGTACTTTGTATTTCTCTAACTGGTACTAACTCAGGATAGGGTTCAGGGCCGCTAAACCTATTATATTCAGAAAATATTAATTATCGTTTTAGTAGAGATCTATTAAATCAGTAGTTTTCGTACTTAAAAAGAAAAGAAAGCCATTTTAACAATCGTTCGCTGTTCACCCATCATTCCGCCTCCAGTCTATCTCTCCTCTCGACCGTCCCCTGACCGAACGCGAAAGCGAACATTGTTTTGGTTTTATAATTGAATTTTTTTTTGACGTTTCGCTTGCATCTGCCACTTAATTTCTGCAAATATTACATTTAAAACGAAAACAATTTTTTTTATACAGAACAGAACATATTTAGCCCCCTAATTTTCGAAGTCGTGGTTGAGTAATTTTCTATTCGAAAGCAATTTTATTGCCAACTCTTTCAGTCGATACTGAACTAATTGAAATTATTTCTTCAGGGCTGTGAAAACTCAAATAATTGCATTACAACACTGAAAAAATAATTTCGATTCGTTCAGTATCGTCTTAAATAATTATAAATAAAGTTGCTTTCGAATCGAAAAAGTATCCGATCACGACTACGAGAATCAGTTCCCTGTTCTGTATATTACGGAACAGATCTGCCATCCTAAGAAAAAATGTCACAAGCTCCAAAATTCCAAACGGCAGATTCGGAACCGCGAATGTGTTTCTGATTTTTGAGTTAAGCTTAAAAGACCCCTTTCCAACTGACTGAAAAAAGTTTTGCAAGTTTCGAAAGGGGGGTTGGTTATAAAACGGCGTTAATTAAAAAAAAATCTAGTGGTTGAAGATTCACAGCAAAGCCAATGTGTATCGACATGATCTATTTGCTTAACTTGAAATTTTTGTGCTCTGTATTTTGATTTCAAAAATATGGTCATCGTAATTATATGTTTTTATTTCGTTTTGTTAATATCTGTAGCTAGTAAATCATAAAATTCCGGCCGATGGTCAACTATTTTCCGGTGGTACTTCGGTAACCGGTAAAATTTCTGAAGGTCTACATTTTGAAGTGACGTTAGTGCAAATATATCGTGTCGCCCTAAGTGCAGGCAAGGCTCACCGTGACCATAAACATCATCATGCTCATCATTTCGACCATGAGGGTCAGGAAATACAGATCACCACTAAAGCACCGCCACCAGTAAGTAAACAAATCTGTTCAGCAATAAAAACAAAAACAATATTAAACTGAAATTATATCTACTTTAAGATAAATCGACCTCAGCCCATGCATTCTCTTCTGGCTAATGGGCAAATTCCTACACGTGTTCGCATTAATCTAGCGCAACCCACTGCAGTCGATGCAACTGCGGCTGCACCAGCCAATCCAGCTGCTCAGCAGGCTTTAACCATACAAACGAATTTTGTAAATGGTCAAATCAATGTCGGCTCTCGTTTGGTTGCTCAACAACTTATAGGACTTAATCATAAATTGGCTCTTGGACCGCAAGCAACACAAACTGTTAACCGACAGCCCGTTTATGATTCTACAAATCCTTCCAAAGTACAGTTTGTGGATGAAACTGAGACGCGTATACTCTTTAAACGAAATGCCGTCAATTCAAAAACAAAACCAGAGATCACAACTAAAATTGAAGATAAAAATCTTAAAAAGCGTGGCATAGTTTTCTTAGAAGATGGCAGCATAGTAAACGATCCTCTGGTGGAGGATAATAGCGAAAGTTTTAAATACGATGGCTTGGCTGAATTTGGTGGACAACAGTTCAAGAATGAGTTAAATGGCAAGGAAAATATTGAAGATGAAATTGAGGAACATGACCGCGAAGCAGCCGAAGAAGAAGTTAAGGCCGTCATGTCCCTGTGCGATGCCTGCCAATCAGAACCCTTCCAAGGTGCCATAGTATTTGCTTGGAAAGAAACAAACGAGAAGCTGGATAATGTCTTAAAGGGCTACAGTGTGGGAGGATGTGGTCAATTCTAGATAAATTTAAGCATACATTTTATTTTAGTACAAGTATTTTATGATAAAACCAGTTAATTTTTAGTTGTATTTTAAACGCAAGCAGTTTTTTGTATGTTTGTTTAAGCCACTAGTCAGGAAACGAACAGATTTTTAGTTTTTAAATATTCATTGGTCTTTTGAAATTAAATGACTCAGAGGGTGTTCATCATATCTATACATTTTTTTCATGTTATAAACGTTACATACACATACATAATTATTTAATAAATCTTTAAAGAATTTAATAAAACTGATTTTGACTCACCTTTGATTTGTGGATGTGCTGATTTTTATAATCAGAATCAAATTCCGGCTCACTGAAGTAACTCTGCAAGATAAAAACGATTTTATTAACAAGTTGA
Organism: Pollenia labialis; assembly: GCA_949318255.1. NCBI lineage: Eukaryota > Metazoa > Arthropoda > Insecta > Diptera > Polleniidae > Pollenia > Pollenia labialis. The sequence goes on along the minus strand of OX439142.1, from coordinate 21,926,120 downwards.
AATTTAAATCTGGTTGGTTCTAGAATACCTGATCTTGATCCCAGTGCTGAGTAGTGGTTTGTGGCAATGGCTGTGGTATACCGGGACCTCCTGGAAGTATCTGAGGTGGTGCGGCGACTTCAGTAGATTCAAAGAGTCGTAAAACTGAACGGTCTCTAATCTCTCTCAAGTGTGATCGTACATCTTCCAGCTCATAGAACATATCCTTACTGGCATCGTGTATGTAGATTTTAACATTGGGCCCCTCTAGGTAAGCCATGGTTAACTGGCGAGGAAACGAACGTACAAATAGAGCTCGTACAGTGTCAATCGAAGTTATTTCATTTGGCAATAGAGCTCTCTTTGTCTCCGAACGATATTGCAAGAAAACCAAACCTGTGCGTAAACAGAAATAGAACGAATTTTCAACTTATTTATCTTTGTTGAAATTCGGAAGTAGGATTGTGTGTGTGTGTGACACCATACCTAGAGGTCTTTCTAAGGTTTTCGAGGGTGTACGCACAACGGGTAACGAAGAACGTTGCTTACCACCACGTCTAAAACCCGTACTGGCTGTTTCCACCTCCGACATAATACCCGGGTCATCATCGAACAGTGGTCCTTGATTAATGGGCACGTACCCGCGATTTGGTTGCATCTAAAATAAACAAAAAAGAAAGAAATCAATTAAAGCCAAACTAAATACTGATTTTAAAGAGTTGCGATGACCAACCTTTTTGTTCTTCTGAGCTCGTGTGCCCATCTGCAAAAAAAAAAGAAAGCGTTAAGAGATGTTCTGTTTATTTCTTAAATTCTTAAATTCTATTCTAAAATTTATATTCTAAAGAGTCTGACTTCGAGGTAGACTGTAAAACCTGTTTTTCTTTTAGAGTGTCACAACTTTGAGTTGGCATCACTGCTTTATTTAAGCACCAATTCAGCAGCTGATTGTTGCTTTTTGTTTAGTTTGCTTTGAAATTTCATTATGAATTACCAGATCAACGTGTGCAAATTATTGAAATTTTTAATCAAAATAATCGTTATATTCGTCAAACTCATCGTGCTCTTCTTCCATTTCATGGCCTACATAATCGTCCTTCCCTTGCGGCTAATTCAAAAACCAATAGATCGTTTTCGGACCACATTAACTGTGCATTCCGTGAGACGGCGAACGGTGGGTACTGAAGAAGCCGTAGCCGCTGTACAGGAAAGTATTGAAGATGATCCTAATTAATCAGTTCGTTGCCGTTCTCAGCAACTGGAATTGTGTCCTTCCACTTTATGGAAGATTTTACGAAAGGATCTTGGCTTAAAAGCTTTTAAGATTAAACTTGTGCAGGCATTTAAGCCAAACGACCATCGTATGTGCCGCCAATTCGGCGAATTCAAAATTTTATTTTCCTATGAAGCCCATTTCTGGCATTTGGAGTAGGGAGAATTCGAAATTACAGCCACAAAAAATTACTATTTGGTGCGCTTTATGGGCTGGCGGAGTCATTGGCCCATATGTCTTCAAAAACAATGATGGTCAGAATGTTATTGTCAATGGTGAACGGTATATGAACATGATTCGAATTTTTTCGTGATTCCAACAGGAAGGGTCCACATGCCACACAGCGGGCGCTGCAATTGATTTACTCAGAGAAACTTTTGATGAAAAAATAATTTCATGTAGTGGCCCAATTAATTGTCCACCAAGATTTAAGCCCATGTGATTTAAGCCCATTGGCTTATTTTCTTTGGGGTTATGTTAACTCGATAAATCACAAGCAATTGAACACCTGGAAATCAACATTGGAAGAGTTATGGGCGAAATACGGCCACAAATGCTGCGAAAAATTCTTAAAAGTTGGTGTTTCAGATTGCACATGACAGAAACCATATTTGAACATTAATTTCATAAAATTTTGTTTCCAATAAAGTCCGTTTCATTGATATCGAAAAAATATTTCCTTGTTTTATTATGATTTAAACTGGTGTCACTCGATAAAAATATTATATCTGTAGCAAGGCGAATTTACACCAGGTGACCTTATCTTGCTACGTAAGCAACAGCTGATTGCTAACAGCTGATTGCTAACGAAGACATGTCGTCTTACTACATACACTTTTTAACAATGACATGGTCCATGCTTGCGTTACATCGGAACAGTCCATGGAGTAGTCCATTTAATCAAAATGGATCAGGTGGTGCAATATCATTTGCAGGGGTGTTGTAAACGTTTTCATAATAAGACTACCTTGCATGAATTCGCCTTGATTTGTAGCCTTAAAAAATGCTGTTAATTATACGAACTTTCCTTCAAAAAACATTTTTGTTTACAATTTTAAAATTTTTATTTTATTATTTGCTAAAAATGATTTTTTCACCGAGTTTTTTTAAACTTTTTTTTGCTATCTTATCTCGACTTAAGATGTTTTATCAAAATGTCACAGATATAAATTTAAATTGAAATTTGGAAATGATTTTCTTTAAAAGCATTTAATGTAAAGTTAAACAGGCCAGAGAATAACTTCCTAAAAAAATCTTTAAAACTTACAGACAAATGAACATAAATACACTTAAACACGTTAAGGAGAATGAATCTGTAAAAGTGTGTCGAGTGGGTTGTAAACATTTTGTGAAAAATATACAGATAAATAAATGTAAATACATACTTCCAAATCCAATGCCTTTTGTGACTGCTGCTGCAAGTTCTGCTGATTGGTGTAGGCGAGCATATCACCACCTAATGTATGTCTACGCGGATCCTCTCTTCTCATGCCACGTCTACGTTCTTCGCCTGAGGATGTAGAAGTAAAGAAACATTACAAATGAACATTTTACAAAGAAAGCGTTATAATTTTAAACAACATCCTCCTTTCTCCCCGCGCCCCTCCCCACCCTCCTTCCCATATCCATTTTTTCGGTGGAGGGCAAAACATTAAAAAAACAATAGTTTATTAAAACACTTTGCAAATTTTGTTTTTCTATGGAAAAACTAATATTTACCTTGTTCATTGCTCTGCATATGACCAGCTTTCATATCATTTTGCCAGTTTTCATCTGAATGTGACGAATAGCGAGCAGCCACCATAAAATAAACATTAGACGGAAGGAAGTTTAATGAAAAATTTCAATTGCGCTTTCGTCGAAAGCAAAGTATGTATGTACATATGTACATACATATGCAAAAACACAACTACTGAAAATATTTGAATTGTGCGAGCACACATATTTACTTACCGCCTTCGCGTCCTTTGCGTTTCTTTTTGGAACTACTGCTGCCAGAGCCACTACTGCCACCACTGGTGTTTGTAGGGTTCGGTGAACTTTTATCTTTGCTTTTCCAACGTATTAACATTTTCACGAAGAGACCAGCAGGCTAAAGCCTAAACTCAGGAAAATTTTACTTTTATGTGCTCCTACAAACACGTATGTATGTTTGTACGTGTAAGTAATTGTGGTAGTGCTTTTTTTGTGTAAAATTTGAAGGGGGAGACTGTTCGACTGTTTTTAATCCTTTTCTGCCGTTATTTTACTGTGTTGTTTTGTAAGGACAAAAAGGATTGTTGTTGGTTGGTTTCTTCTGTTCAAGAGTGTAATAAATATTTGATGTAGAGCACATACTTAAACATGATGGTTGTGCTTATGCATGGGTTGGCTGAAGAATAAAACAAAAAAAAACCAAATAAAAGTTGGGATAAAAAGTCATAAATATTTGATAAAGTTTCTTAAGTTTAAATTTCCGTAAAAAATTTTCCATAGTCGAGTTTTTTTTATTGCTTTTTGTTGTTTTCATAAATGTTTGGCTGGAGCTGGGTTTTTACTGACTCCTCCTGGCCACAGCGCATGTCCTTGTCACACATATGAAAATTTTAAAACATTCCTTACGAGCAGAGCAAAGGGGTCGGTCGGGTCGTCTATTTGTTTATGTTTTAAACTTTAACAAAAAATTTGCCGGTAGGAATGTAAATATCACGTGCAAATTTCAAAACAAAATAGAGACAAACACCACAAACATCTCCAGTGAGAGTTTTATTTTGGCCTGCCATCTCTATTTGCACGAAGAGAGTTAAGCGCTAAGGTGAGTTTCTTAAAAGTTGAGTAAGGTTATTGCCAGACAGTGCTTGCCAAACCGACCGAACAATGATAATCCTTCTAAAACTTTTTTCCCAAATTCCGAGGATTTTCCATAGCAGACCGTAGGCGTTTTAAGGTTTCAAATTAACTGTGTTACTTTTTAATGCTAAAGTTGAAGTGAATTTTATATTTTTTCGCAGCACCACTTGTAGTTGTAAGAAAGAAATTCCTTTGGAAAAGGTTTTCAGCTTCCTTACAACGCACGTACATACAGTTTTGTAGCAATTTCTACTTTTGTCATGCATGGGAAGTTGAAGTTTATTGATAAGAAAATATTTTATTTACAGCGATTTAAAAAATACTTTTGCACAAATAATTTCATTGATATTTATTATTAATGCTTTCAATGAATTTTAACACTTTTCTTTACATTTATCCAATGAACGTATGTATGTGTAGATATGTATGTAAGTTTGTACGTATAATTAATTTTCTTTTAGAGTTACACACCTTTTTATGCGAATTTTTTTTTTTATTTAATAAAATTTTATTCTTCGAATTTAAAATTTTTTCTATTTTTTCTACGTTTTTATTTATTTTTTGTTTTAATTTAGTTAAAAATAATTGATTATTTTGTATATATCAAGTGGGATAAAAAAATTTTACACAAAACTTTTTGCTTTAGCTATCTGTGACCGCTTGGTAAAACCGTTCGATACTTTTTAAATGGCTTTGAATTTCGTGTATATCATAGAAGAGTTTCCGCCCTAAATGTTGTGTTGAACAATTGAAGCGCATGCGTTGCTCTAAAACCAAAAAATTATTTAACTGTAATCCACCTTTTTTAATTAAATATTAAAAGAAATAGTTTGAAATGCCTTGTATGGAATAAACATCAAAGGCCTGATTATGCTGCCATCTGTATTTAGCAAAGCACATTTTTTAGTTTAGCAAATACACGAACCTTCGTGCACATTCTTATGGTGAGTTGAGATATAAATAGATTCTTTTTCAATTGAGGTGAAATTATAAAATTTAGTAAAGTTATTGGTCATTTTGTGCTTGGTTTTGTAGAACGTCTAATGGTCGCTCTGTCTAGACGGTTGGGTATTATTAAATTCTTCTGAGTTCTATCCCCAGTTCGGGCATGCAATTTATAAAATCAAAAATCCCTTGTTCTTTTCCGCCACACGTTATCTGCCTTATTGCCTAGCATTTAAGACGTGCCCAGAATTGAAGGGAGATAAATTTAAAGTCTCTGAAGGAAGCTAAGTCAGACGTTGCAATTAATTTGCCTAGTCGCTTAGTGCCAATCGAGATGAGATACATTCATTTCTTTTACAGAAATTTGTAATTTACAAAGTATTTTTTTTATACACATTTTTTGAAGAAATTTAGCATTATAAGTCATAATAATTCCTTGAAGTTCGGCAAAAAGGTCTTAAGTCGAAAATTGCATTTCGTGTTTTTGATTGTGTTTTTTTGTTCTCTTTCATTTGGTATCAATAACATAAGTCTAGAGCACAATAACTTCCAAGTGTTATCATTTGCTCTTTAGGAAATAGTCAATTAAATAAGGCCAATTAAATAATATTTAATTTAACATTACGAAAAACTTTGGTTTCTGACTTAAGACATTTTTACCGAAAAATTAAAATAATTTTCATTTTAAATCTTTTTGAGTTTTATTTTTTTTAATTATGTATACGAAAATGATTTTTAAGCAATATTTTTTATTAAAACAACACAGCCATTTCAAGTGTCTATTCTGTCATTATCAACTAGAATAATTTGTCATAAATTGTATGAATCTAATAAAGATGAAAGAAAGAATGCCGCCTGAGTAACAAAATAAAAAAAAGTGTTACAAACTACATACATAAATAAATATAAATAAATGTGGTAAGTCTAACAATCTGTTTTTCTTGTGTTTTCAGAAGCAAAGAAACATAAAAACGCATTATTTATTAAAAGTCTATACGCAGACCTGTACACACTGAAAAAAATACCAATGTTAAATTAACATGGCGAAATTTTGATTGAGAATCATATTTAATTTCTACAAAAGGATGTCCTTTATTTAAATTTATCATTATGTATTTCATATTAATTTTAAATGAAAAATATTAAAAAAAAACCTTAAATCACGTTTATTTAATATTGTTCACTGTTAAAATAACATTGTTCAATATTGAATCCAAAAAAACCCGTTTTATATTCAAATCTAAAGTTTATCTTGTTGAATTAACATGCATACATAATTAAGTATGAAATTTTTTTTATTTTTATGTTTAAAACATGTTATAAAAAGAAGAAAATTCCCGTATTCTTTTAATTAAAATTATATAATTAAACATGTGTTACAAAGGTGGTAAGTGTTTTGAATTATTCTTAAAATCGCTCTTCTCACTGTTAAGGGCCAAATTCACTTGTCAAATTTTTGTCCACCCGGCGAATTTAACGTGTAAGTGTGCTGGACGTAATATTCGCGGTCATATCTAAATTTTTTTTAATTTTTCATCAAGCGTTGCGGTGTCACAAATACAAACACATTGTTCGCAAATTATTGTAAAATCATGTCAAATTAACATGAAGTAACAATGAAGCAAAATCACTACCGACAACGGTAAAATCAACCTTGTTTTCGACGATATTGCATTGATTTTTTCTGTGTGTATGAGTTGTATGTTTTATGAATATTTTTAAGAGAAAATTATTAAACTTTCAACAGTTGAATTTTAAAATATGTCTAATTTATTGGGCCACCTTGTAAGTTGATGGATGTTTAGGACATTTGTAAAAGAATTCAAACCATTTTTTTTTTGGAAAGTATAGAACGACAAGTAGACTGAATGGCTGACTCGTAAGACTTTTAAAAACAAAGTTTAAAAGTGTAAATTCATTTGAAATATTTTTAATGTTATTTATTTTTACAATTTGAGAGTAACTTTGGGATAAAATCCGTTGAAGTTTATTACTATAAAGCTGGACCATTGACCTTAATTGGCGTTTAAAAGTTGTATAATTCTTTTAATAACAATTAAAATTTACAAATCTTATTTTGTGTTTTATTCGACCTTTAATATGTATTAATAAAAGAACTTGTTTTTCTTTTGAGCTCGAGGTCCTGGTTTTATTGTTAATAATTCTAATTTATTTTGCCAATATTTGGTTTTTCATTGAAAAACATCTTCTGGGCTTTAATAAAGAAAAAAATTATTAACATACCAAAATTTTTCACAAATTAAGTCTAATTATGTTGTGTCAACATCGTCTAATTATTTACTTAAAAAATATTTTTTCTTGAAAAATAAGAAAATTATAATAAAAGCAAAAAAAAAAAATACCATGCTGGGATTTGAACTCGGGATTTTTAAACAAAAACTGAATCTTACAAATCCGATAAAGCTGCGCGCACACACAAGTGATTTGTGCTTATGATTTGTTCGTGCTCGACGTCTTGTTCACAGATTACTAAACAGATATGTAATAAGTGACCCGTGAAAAAGGCCCAAATCAGTTGCGAAGGCAGCTTTCGAAGGAAAAGACAGGAAGCTTTTTGTTTTTTTTTTTGTAGTGAAGTTGCAATGTGTAAAAACAGGCTGCAACAATCAATACAAATGGCGTGATCAAAACAAAAAATAACAAAACACAAACCACGTTAAACAAACGCATTAGTTCAACAAACGTAGTGTTTTATGCAAACAAATTTATTTAGTAATATTTTTGTTTTATAATGTTATTTACTTACTTAAATATTATTTAGTGCCGGTCCACAAACGTCAAGTTTAAGTCTTGAGTTTTTAGGAGAGAAGGGAAAAGATAATGCTATTTCCCTTTCCCCTTGACGATTCAAACTTGACGTGTGTGAACCGGCACTTACTCTTGTTGTGGTAAACTTAAAAGTTAATTTTTACAACAGTTTTGCATATAGATCTCAACTTAATACACACAAAAAAAAATACCAATGTAAAATTAAAAAATTAAATTAAATTAATAGTAAATTTCTGCAAACGTATGCCCATTATTTCATATTAATTTTAAATGAAAAATATTAAAATAATCTTTAATCACGTTTATAAAATATTATTCACTGTTAAAAAAATAAAAAAAAAATATTAAAATATAAATAAATATGGATTCAATATTGAATCCATAAAAACCTGTTTTATATTAAAATCAAAAGTGTATCTCGTTTAATTAACATGCATACATAGTTAAGTATGTTAATTTTTTTATTTTCATTCTTAAAATATGTTATAAAAAGAAGACAATTCCCGTATTCTTTTAATTAAAATTATTTAGTTAAATAGTACATCAAGTTTTCAAAGTAGAATGATGACGTTAACCATATCGGGCCATTCTGCTGATTGATGTTACAGGGGTAAGTGTATTGAATTATTCTTAAATAAATGCATATGTTGTCTCTGAAGCTTCTTAACACTGTTATAACACACTTAAACCAATTAGTTTCTACATGAAATACACGTTGTTTCAACATGAAATAACTTTCATTCAACGTGATTCGGATTGTTATTTCAATATAAACGACATTTTTCTCTAACTTTACTGCAATGTTAAATTAACATGAATTAATAATTGTAAAATCAGGTTGAATTAACATGAAAAACATATGAAGCAAAATCAACACCGAACAATTTTAAATCAACCTTGTTTTCTACGTTTTTAACTTGATTTTTTTCTGTGTGTAGAAGGTTTGGCTATACTTTGCTTAAGGAATCAGCTGTTTCTTGGTTACACATTGGAAAATATTTAAAAAAAAACACACACAATTGCATATTTTAGTACTCTTTTATTTTTGTGTTTAATTGTTTTAAAATTAATAAAAAATAAACATGCACATGGAAGTATATTTATTAATTGTAGACACTAAAAATATGTTGTCAAAGAATTGATATTTTAAGGAAAAATAAGAAGAAAATAATTTTTGCAAAAGTACAAATGTTTGCAACTAAGCGTTAAAGTTATTTAAGTTCAAAAGGCATTTGACAGGCTTTTCGTTAATTTTTGACAGTAGCTTAAGCCAGCCTAAGCATATTATAGTTAGGCCTTAAGTTCGAGCCGATGTTCAGTCGAGAATACAAATTATCAACAACCATTTTTTTTTTAATAATTTCATGTTGAAAAACGCATTCCTTCATTAAAAAAATTATTTAAAATTTTAATTATTAAATTAAATTATAAATAAAATATGTAAAACAACAAAAAAAAAACTTGAGCTTGTGTGATTCTAAATCAGAAACCACTCACGCGCACAGCTCTTTAAATTTCGTTCAAAGTGTTCATACTTTTAAGTAACTGTTATTCATATTTGAAACTATAAAATTTTTATTTTTTCTTTTCGTTTAAAAACAAAGTCATTAAAGGCAAGTTTTTGAAGCTGTTTGCATATTTTTCAAGAATTTTATAAAAATTAATTTTTTCAACAAATTTCTAAAGAAAAGTTTGGCTCCATAACTTTTACCAAATTTCGCTTCAATTTCGTATTAAATTAAAATTAAACGAATATTTTGGAAATATTTTATTTATTTTTTCAATAAATTTCTAAAGAAAAGTTTGGCTCCATAACTTTTATCAAATTTCGCTTCTATTTCGAATTAAGTTAAAATTAAACGAATATTTTGGAAATATTTTATTTATTTTTTCAATAAATTTCTAAAGAAAAGTTTGGCTCCATAACTTTTATCAAATTTCGCTTCTATTTCGAATTAAGTTAAAATTAAACAAATATTTTGGAAATATTTTATCTATCTGTGCGACACCAATTAATTTGAGCTCGAAAACTAAAAACATTATTGGATAAGTGTACTCCAACTCGGTAATTGTTTAACTTAAGCTACGGTCACACTTACCAAATATTTGACGAAAACAAACTGGACCCACAAGAAAACTAAATAATAATTTTCTTCAATTCCAATATTTATTTTGATAATAATACCACATCTTACAAACAACAATTTGTTGCTATATCTAGTAGTATAATTATTTTATTTTGTGATACATTCGATAATCCGGATAATTGATTGCAGACCCCAATCCGGATTAGCGAATATTCCGGATTAATGAATGTATGTATTTATTAAACATTATAATAATTCATAGCATAAAACCATAAATATTAATTTGTGCAGTTCAGTTAAAATAAAAAAATATACATTTACATACATATGTACATACTTAACAATAAATAATATTAATTTCGTTTGACAAAGTAATCTAATACGGTTGTTTGTCGCGAACTTGTTAAACTTCTTTCTAAGGCTTGATCACGTAATTCATAAAGAATTAAGAGTTTTTCTACTCCTACATCATTTTCTTCGGCCCACTTTATTAAGACATCCAAACTTTGTACAGCATCCTTGGCTTTTACGACTTGTAAAAAGGGTTAATTTTCATCCTCTTCATCTTCTGAGGATATCTGATACCGTTGAGTTATTATCGTTAATCCATTCTTTTATTTCTTCGGTATTGAAATTTATTTGAAAAGAATTTTGAAGCATCTCTTAAAAAAAAGTATTATTATTTTTATTGTCATCTATCCTTTCCTGCAAAACGGATAAAGGCAAATTATCTTCAGAGTCCCATTTATCCGGAAACAGTTTATTCCAGCTTGATCTAAGCACTCTATTACTGACTTTTCCCCAAGAATTTCTTTTGTATTGTAAAGGATTTAAAAAACTTTGTGTAATCTTCTTCTTCAGATTTCACCATTTCGTACAAGAACGATTTTTTATAATACATACATTTTGGTAAGTCTAATTGGATTTTGATCCATGGGTTGAACAAGGCTTGTCGTATTTGGAGGAAGAAAAATCGTTTTATAGTTAACACATTCTGAAATTAATGCTTCTTTTGAATGAGATGGAGCGTTGTCTATAAGTAGAATCGCTTTTTGTGGCAAGTTATTTTCAGTTTGAAAATGTTTTACTCTTGGAACAAATGAATTATGAAACCATTCCCTGAATAACGAAATAAAAAGTTGAAAATAATAAGTTTTTTGGTATACATATATTCTGCTTTAAATATCAATTCCACTTAGAAAATTGAAATTGGTTTACGTTTTCTGAAGAAGCCAAATACGGTTTTAATTGCACTTTTGATCGAAATTTGTTTTCTGTGACATGCGTGAAAAGATAGCATGTGTAATTCGTATTTTCATGTGTAATTTTACCATGAACCATGTGTAATTTACCATATCGTTGCTGGCAACACTGCAAGGTAGACTCGTTAGCGGACAGACAAAAACCCCAATTTTCAAATTCGTATGTATGAACCAAAATTTCTGCAAGTGGGCGTTCGATATTAATAAATCACCTTAAAATGTTATTTGTTTGGATTATAGTTTTAAGAATATTAGCGGGGGAAAAAGGAGAATAATTAACAAACAGCTACCAGCATGGCGAATTTATGTAAACTGTGGTGGCTTTCCTGCGTCAAAAGTTCGATATGTCAAAAGCACAAGCAACTTTTGACGCTACTTGAAAAATTAATTCGCCTCAGCTGCCAGCTTAAAAGAAATGGGTTTGAATACAAATATTTATTGAAAATGTTTCATCCCATTTTAAAAATGAAGTCATCGAAAAGCATAATTAAAATTGATTCTACATTAGATTTTTGGGCTTAAGTAAACAATTATAAAGATGCTGTTAAAATTAATACTTTGGAGAAATTAGCTTCTATTCTAATTTTTTGTATTTAATACACAAAATTGTAAGCAAACGATTGTCTTAGAACAAGAAAATCGTACATATTTACATACATACATATGTAGTTATTTATTATGTTTGAATAATTAATTATTGCCTTCCTATTCAAGGCCTTGTTTAAAAAAAAAATTTTAGGTTTTTAAAAAAATTTCCTTTAAACATTTTTTATCAGCACTTTATCAATCTAATTTTTTTTTATAAATAAGGAGAAGACTTTTATTGTGATTTATTATTTTTTTTTTCTTTCAAATTTTAATGTGTAAAATTTGGTTAGTTAATATTTTTCTAAAAAACTAGAGGCCTAATTTATAAAAAAGTTTTTAGGTTAACGAAAGAAATTTTGTATAATTTTTTTAAATTAGCCTTTGAAAAACGTTAATAATTTTATATAAATAAGGGAGGGGGTGAATCTGGAAAAGATTTATTCTTATTTGTCTTTGTAATTTTAACATCCAGTTAACAAAACATATGTTTTTCACAGCTATAACTGATAGATATACATTTTTATGACTTTTCAGAAAAGAATAAAAAAAAATATAAAATTATTACTGCCTGTTCTACAATTTCGAACACAAGTATAGGTTCGTATAAAATTTAAAATGATAAATATTTTTAAAACTGTAATTTTTTATGCAAATGAACGTTAACGTTCAAAATTCTTTAACAGATAATAAATATTTTAAAGTTAATCAAAAAATATGCGTTTTTCTTTATTTTGCTGTGTTTCGAAAATTAATAGCTTACAACGTATGACACTGCTGTTTTTGGTCAAATTAACCAAGGCGAATTAACTTATGTTGACAGTATAACTAGCAATATCCAACAACAAAATACATGTCTTTTTTTTTGTTTTTGTAGAACTGAGGTCACTTTATAAGTACATTCTGGATGAAATCTTTTGAGATGTCAAATTTTATTTCGTAATATTTGTAATTTTTATAACACATTGCATTCACACGATCACACTTTTACATATTACTTGAGTTTTTGACATGTCGTAACCCTCTAATGCTTAAGTCCGCCTCTAGGCGGGGTAGCAAAAACCCGTCATAAAATTTTTAATATTGACAATAATAATAATAAACAATTCTAGGTGTAAATCAAAACTTATTTTATCAAAAAGTTTTCATTCAGTGGCAACACTCTCACGAGTTTGAAAAAAACTACACTGTCATCTTGAATTTGAACGGCAACGTTCATTTTTTATTCTTTGTTTAGAAAGTTAATATATTATGCATCGAAAAAATAATATTTCAAAGCTGTAGATCGGGCCGAAAAAATTACTGGTGAGTATCTAAACGTTCAACTGAAATATTTCTTAAGTTTTCATTTTAATAAATATAATCGCTGCTAAATATGGATGTTTTTGCTGAACCCGTCTGGAGGCGGCTTAATACAAAGTACAATAGTGTAAACTGGTCTTAATATCGAGCCCTAACCGCGAAAATAGTGTAAGCGACCTAAATTTCAGTTTTCGTTTTTTTAATAAATGACTTCATTGGCAACACTTGCATCATCTCCTAAAATGTCATGGTCAAATAAGATACCGTTACGATTTAATAGCAAGAACAATTTTATTGTAAGCGACAAATTTAATACAAAATTTATATGAAATAAAATAAAAAAGCTCTCTCCTGTAAAATTTCCTTTTTGGCGCTTACACTATTTTCGCGGTAAGGGCTCGATATGATATACACACAGCCAATTTAATTGTACAGTTAATGAAGAATAATCACCCTTATTGTGTTTGGCGATATATAAAATACGCCTACGACTGTTTGATAATAGATTAAAGGAAATAAGTTCACGTTCTCTTTAATCTATTACCAAAAAGCCGTAGGCGGATTTAAAATACGCCAAACACAAAAAGGGTGAATATTCCAAATATATGGGTACTTTTAGATGTCAAAAAAAAAATTTAACATAATTATGACAATGTAGACGAAATGTCACAAGCTACTGAAAGATCAGTTTTTGCTTGCATGATTTAAAAGTTTTCGTGCTTATAAAAACTTGCCCTGGTCATTAGCAAAAGATGTTGGACCTTTGCCAACTAAACACAAAATATTTATTGTTTAATATTATTTTTACTTTTTTTTTTTTAGACATTTAGTAGTTGTGCGTAAAATTTGAGATCTTATCGAGAGTATTTGAAAATTTACTACAACCAATATTGTCACAAACATTGCTGCGTCTACACCCAGCAAACACGTAAATTTAGAGTCATATTATTGTTGGTGTTTTGTTTTGGCTTTGATATTGTTTCAAGTAAGACTTTGAGTGTTTATAATTCTTATTCGCTTTAGGGGTTTATTTGTATAATATTTTTGGCCTTTCTAAAATCTTTGGAAAAGGTTTCCTGATGAGCTGGCCTAAGCAACCAGTGAAATGCGCATAGAAGCTAGCTTTCCCTCAACAATAAATTTCAGTGTATTTATCAAATATGAAAAACTGGGAATTTAGCACGTCATACGGAAATCGTATTAATAATAAATTTTGTATTCCCGAAAATAACTTTGATAATATTAATAATGATTTAAAATGAAATTCGCTTTTACAAATATCAAACACTTTAAAATTATAATTATAAAATTTTCTTAAATCTGACTACATATATTTTTTCTTTGAATAAGAATAGATAATAATTAGGTTGGAACATGTGTTGAATTTGGGTTTGATGGGCGTGGATGAAAATTGGGACAGGAAGACATGGCAAAGTGTCGTCCTCAATTACATACATACATACATACATACAAGCATATGAATGTTGTTTAGTTAAGGCTGCCAGACGATATTTATTAATATTTATATGCATAAAGGTACTACTTATTTTTCAGATGTATGTTGCAAAAAAATAATGACTTACATTATTTAAATGCGTTCATTTTGGGACATCCCTTGTAAAATTCATTGTTTCTTTCAGCAGAGTTGGAAGTAGGTATTTTTACTTTTTCCTGATTACTAAACACATTATTTTGTTGCCGAAGTTTTTACTGGGATATTAAATATTTAGATTTGACCCAGTAAAAACTTCGAATACAAAATAATTGTTTGAGTATTCAGAAAAACATAAAAGTACTACTTACAATTCTGCTGAAAGAACCAATGAATTTACAAGGGAAGTCCCAAAACAAACGCAATCAAAAGTCATTATTTTTTTACCTACACACATCCAGGAAAAAGTAGTAATGGAAGTTGTTATAGAAGAAAGCTACTAAATAATGAGTGAAAGAAGCTATTAATATTGCAAAGTTTTTACTGGGGAGTACGATTGTTAGCATATGTGAATTTCAAAAGACTTACTTAAATTAGATATTAGCCAGTTTCCACTTTGTATGTATAACACTTTAAAATTTGGTTTTTTTGCGAAAATTTATTTGATTGTATTTTAATCTTTTAAGCCTGACAAATTTTTGTATTTTTCTTGGTGCGAGATAACAAATATTAATTATGAGTTTTTGTGCATTAAACAACAATGCGATTTTTAAAAACTAAATGTTTTGCAATTTGTGTTTTTTTTTTCTATATTTGTGTTTGCATAGTTAGTTTAGTTGGTTAATAATTCGTTTTAAATGAACGTTATTTGTTTAATTGATTATTTTTTATACAAATCTTATAATTCCAATGAATAGCAATAACAATTTTATCAATAAAGATGACAAATTACGTCTGGTACAAAAAGTAAACTATGTAGTGTTTTGTCAAAAAATTATGTATAAAAAAAAAAAAATTTTGACAAGCGGTCGTAAATGTTTATTTTCTAAGTCTTCTTCCATATTATGAAACATTTGCAGCGACACATTTGAGTTTGTTGATGAAAAGGAAAAGACGAATAGAAAAGTGTACAAGCAGTTTTTGTGTTTGTTATTGAAAGAAAGAGAGAAGACATACAAAATGCTGCAAAATCAATGTTGTATTCTATGGACACGAATGCAGTTTCAAAAGAGAATTAAAGAAAGTTTCTGCAGCAAATGTTTCCAAATATGGACGAGGACTAAGGACTATTATTACAACTTACAAATAGTTATTTTTAGAATTTTATCTGGCAGTAAGAGCCGGTTCACACACGTCAAGTCTTGAGCTTTTAGGAGAGAAGGGGAAAAAGGGTGCCATTTCTTTTCCTCTCTCCCTAACAAACTCAAGACATGACGGCTAAAACTTGATGTGTGTGAACCAGCACTAAGACCCCTTTCAGACTCGGCAAGTTAGTTGCGCAAGTAACTTGCCGAGTACAACAAAGTCTGTACTAAATATTTTCCTTACCCCGACCTTACCGCTGACGCCTACAAACCAAAAGTTGCGCAAGAGACTTGCGCAAGTAACTTGCCGAGTGTGAAAGAGGTCTAACTGATAAGTTAACAGCAGGTTTATCATGGAAACTTTAGAAGTGAACTTAAAGAATTTGAAGCGACCATATTTTCTGCTGAAGATATGATAACTTCAAAGACAGTTTTATTTTAAACTAAATTATTCAAACATTTTAACACAAACACAGTTCAACACAAAAAACAAAACAATTTACCAAAAAAAAAAAACAAACAAAAAAACCGAAAAATATACTTTTGTTTTTAATTAATAAATTAAACAAAAGTAAGACGTTGCCACTAAGTATTTTAAACAACCAAAAGTAGTCGCTATCTACTGCAATGTTGCCACTCTATAAAATTTACATATTTTATTTTATCAGACAGTTGTAATAATGGAGAAGACTTAATGGCCACTTTATCATTCACAAAAACTATTGTACACGTTAACTATCAGACAGTTTATCACAAGGTTGTAATAATATCCCTTAATCATTTAAGAAACTTATGTATTCTTATCACACTAGGGGTGTATTTTGAAGAAAACATTGGCTGCATTACTAGTATGTATTGAAGGTGTTAACATATTTACTCAATTTTAAAAGCAACCAAAATCAACTCAGGAAATGTTCGCGTTGCTGTTGTAATTATTTTAAAGGGTGGTTTAACCAAAACGCACGATGTTAATGGTAAATAAACAAAAACGATTTCAGAGAATTATCTTAATATTTTTTATTATTATAGAAGGTTTTATGACAATTATGTGTAAAAGAAAATATCGGTTTTGGTGGCATACCTCTATCGATGCTCAGTATTTTCAATGACTCTGAGACATAATTGAGGTTCAATGCCGTTAATGTGCCCAATTGTGTCATCCTTTAGCTCTTCAATTGTTTTCGGCTTATTGACGTAAACTTTATATAATATTTAGTAGATTAAAAACACAGGTTGTGTGTTACTTTAATCTACTAGTTTAATCGACAGGTTTTTTCACTTTTCCTATATACCCAGTTTGCTGAAACTTGCGCACAATTCTTCCACATTTGGTCGATTCTACTGACCCAAAAAAATCACGAATTTGAACGTACATTTTCGTAAAAGGCTTTAACAATCTTAGCGCGCTGGTTGAATTTATCAAACACAGAAACAAAGAAATGTCAAATTAAATTGGGCAAAAAACTTGACGTTAAGGTACAACTTAATATTAACATCGTGCATTATGGCTGGACTTTAGAACTGTTATAAATCCAGCAGTTTAATATCGTTGCTTTAATCTTACTCATACCATTCGTTTAAAAAGTACTTACAACAGACTTTTGTTCACTTTTCTTAACCCCAGGTCTACACCAAAGATAAATATCTCAGCAATTTGGCTTAACGTCGGCAGAATAAAAGATACATATTTCTTATTGCTCAGCTTATGTTAAAGACATGGGAAAACGTATTTATGTTAACTCATAATTTGAAGAATATCAAGAAAGAAAGTGCAGTGTTAAAACTGACGCGATCTTGCAAAACGTATTTTTATTAATATAAATTCTTTCCCACTCGACTTTATTATTTAAATGTAAAGCAATTTTTTTAAGCTTGAGGTTTTTTTTACATAAAAATATTAATTTTATTGAAGTATATTTATTTTTTTTATTAAAATAAAATTAATATTTTTATATAAAAAAGAACTCAAGCTTAAACAAATTAATATAAATCTAAATAATAAAGATCGAATATAAAAAAAATTACATTAACAAAAATAATTTTTAAAATTTTATTTCTAACAAATTATTTTAGTGTTTATTTTAATTATTAAATTCTTTTACTTCAATTATAATTTTCTACCATATCACTTATGTGACAAAATTTTAAAAGATTACACCAAAATGTATTTAAAATAAATTTTGTTTAATAATATAAAAAAATTAAGCAAAATAAGGCTTGCGAAAGAGGAAAAACTTGAGAAATGGTAACACTGCTTTCAAAGCAAATGCCATTTTGTTAGTGATGCCACAATAACAATATAAGTTATTGCCACTTTTCTAATGATGACACTTAAATAATCGAAAGATGTAGAATGGAATACAATGAAATAGGAACATTTTGTAAATATGTTGAAAAATTCAGATTTTTCGCTCCACGCATTTCTTATACCCTTTGTACACTTGCATATATTTCGGAGGAACGCATGGAAGATGTTGAAAATGTGAAATACGAGTTTACACTTAAAACATCCAACATAATAAAAAATTTCACCATTTTTGAAAAAAACTTTATTTTATTTAAATACTTTTTTTCTACAAAAGTGCCAAAAATTTTAAAGATAATACAAAAATTATTTTAGAATTTATTATGTTTAACAATATAAAAAAATTAAGCAAAATAAGGCATGCGAAAGAGGAAAAACTTGAGAAATGGTAACGCTGCTTTTAAAGCAAATGTCATTCTGTCAGTGATGCCACAATAATAATAGAATTTATTGCCACTTTTGTAGTGATGAAACTAAAATAATCGGAAGATGGTTTTTTCAACATCTTCGCAAATTGATGTTAAATGTTGGCAAGTGTGAAAAGGCTATTAAGACAATGTATTTAACAAAATCGCATGTCATTATATCGCGCGATTTTTGTTTATTTTTAAACATATTTGTTGAAAAATTACACATTTGTTACGAATTTTTATTTATGACCACATCTAATGCTTTATGGCCAATAAAGAGAAAAGGTATTTTGGCTTGCAAACATAATTTTTTCTAAGTCTATTACCAAAAGAAACATTTCAATTGCAACGATTTTGCATAAACACAATCACTTGTTAAACAAATTTAACAAAAATCATAAATTTTTTTTTCTTAATTTTCTTTAAACTTTTCTCTAGATAATGAAAAAGATCAAAGAAACTTTTTTTTTAGGTAAGAAGAAAATTTGCAAAAAAAAAAAAACAGAATAAAATATTTTTGGTTAACGAAAACGAATGTAAATTCTTAGAAATAATTATGAGTGTTAGAAAAAAAATATTTATTTTGTAATAATTTTTCTAACAGATGCTGTATTTGTCTACAAAATTTTTGAGATTAAGAAAATAAAAACAACATACACTCAGTTTTAAGGCCATAATGACGATGACAACAATCGTAATGCAGATAATGATTTAGTTATAGTCGCCGCCGCTGATAAAAATTTGCCACATTGATGCCAGTTTTAGTGCTAGACAATGAGTCAACAGGGTATCTCTAAGATCAGAGTGAATATGCTGAGGTTGTTTTTATGATCATGTTCATGCATGCTTAAGTTAGTTGTACTAATGATTTTTCATTTTAAAATAACATGAAATAACACAAAATTTTTATTATATTTTACATTTTAACATGAGCGGCGTTACCTGATTTCGCTGCTGGCAACTCAAACGTACACGTACTTTGTTTCTGACGTGGTCTCTGTTTTTTTATTCGCATAGTTATTGCAGAAATCAAAGTAGTTCTCGGTTTCAAAATAGCGTGTGGCCGCCATACAAATTTTAGTTTTCGCAGAAAAAGAGTTCAGCCATCTAAACATTTTTTTCTTTAAATTCGAAGATACCAATTTATGATATGTATTATAATAAAACGTTTTTTCTATATCTCTGTACACAATTTCTAAAAAATGGTGAAATGATCATACATATATCGGTATTGTAAAATATTTACTTCAGCCTACTAATCATTCCGTCAATACTGAAACGCCGCTGTCGGTTTCTTTCCGGCATAGATTTCTGATACAGCTGATGTCAGATGGTTTGCATCTGACTCTTAAGGCTCAGTTAGCCGGAAGTAACAGTAACGTTGCAAATGAGCTGATTTATTTTGTTGTATGTATGTAAGTCTGGGATCATACTATGAAAGTTTTCTTTCAGAAAGTCTGAGTTTATTGGTGAGTGGGGAAGAGAACATGCTTTTCTTTTCTCCTCTCTCACCCATAAACTCAGACTTTCTGAAAGAAAACTTTCATAGTGTGAACCCAGACTTAAGCAATTAGAACGATTATAGTTAGCAGTAAGATTTTACGTCCCAATCTGTGAGAAATAGATTGGTCTTACTTTTTTACGGTAAGGTTACTGTTACTGTTATTCCCGGCTAACTGAGCCTTTACAGAAGCATACACGACATGTATTTATTTTTCAGTGGGATCATACTATGAAAGTTTTCTTTCAGAAAGTCTGAGTTTATTGGTGAGTGGGGAAGAGAACATGCTTTTCTTTTCTCCTCTCTCACCCATAAACTCAGACTTTCTGAAAGAAAACTTTCATAGTGTGAACCCAGACTTAAGCAATTAGAACGATTATAGTTAGCAGTAAGATTTTACGTCCCAATCTGTGAGAAATAGATTGGTCTTACTTTTTTACGGTAAGGTTACTGTTACTGTTATTCCCGGCTAACTGAGCCTTTACAGAAGCATACACGACATGTATTTATTTTTCAGTGGGAATTTCGACAAGTCCGATGTAAAAAACATGTCGTGTACATGCTGCTTAAAGAAGAGTCTTTTTTACAAATAGATTTCTTTCTTAACTTGTTGCCATCAAAAACACATGCAAATATTTGTTCATTGCATGTGTATGTATGGCATATTTAAATTTCTAATATGCATTTCTTATAGAAAGTTACAAATGGGAAATCACAGTTGTATGAATTTTTATTGAATTTATAAAGAGCTTAATATAATAAAAAAAGCTATTGCATTTTAAAAAGAATTTAATGTATTCAATGCATTTAAATGGAAAATTTTCAAACAAATTACATATTTTAATATGACACACTTGCATTATTTTTTGAAATATACCTACAAAAAGTCAATAAAAAAGCTTAATTGAATTAAAAATAAAACAAAAAAAAAATAAAATGTAAATAAATTACATTTAACATATTTTTTTTAATATTTTATTAATTTCCGATAAATAATGCGTTTATGAAAAATCAGAAGTCATAATTTTAAATATAATAAAGATATTTTGCAAATTCAAAAAGGCAATGTATTACATTTTCATAGAAAAATACTCAACGCTTGCGGAACAGTTACGACTTCACGCAAAGAAAAAACATGGTTGATGCAATCACAATCGCAAACTATCATTAATGTTTGTGGTTATGATTGTGTCAAACACTTGAGTAACAATATATGTTCAGACATAATGTTTTTAGCCTATTATTGTCTCAAACATATTATTATGCTCATAAGAAAAACGCAAACGACCATTCCAACCATGTTTCTATATTTCCCAAAACCATGCAAAATGTCTATTTCAACACGTTACATGGTTCTCACAATAAAAACAATAACAAATTTATTACAAAAAATTTATTTTTTATCAAAAATACAAATGTATGTACATAAAATTTGTTTTATAGATATAAACATTAAAGCATATAATAAAAAATAAAATTAAATACAAACATATCTAACGAAAAACTGCACATTGAAGAAATTCGGTTTTCTCAACGTCTCATTTGCTTCTATTCTGTCGCAAAGCTTACCAGCACTCATCTGCTAATTATTTATTTTCGTTTTTTTTTTGCCGTACAGATAAATTCAATCAGCTAACTCCCAACTTTTTTCAATATTGTAGGTGTTTTTGGCTGCAAGAAAGACAAAGTTATACATGTTTGTATGTATATTTTAAATAATATATAAATAACTTACCTGTTTCAATAAACGTATAAGTTTTGCAAGACAGCACGACCTTTATCTCCCTGAAAAAAGTTTAAATTATTTTGTAATAATTGAAGTATGTATCCCGATTAACTGATGCTCGCAGACTAAATACTCATTGTTTTTTTTTTGACAATAAATGCTTGCTCAATTAGAGAATGTGTTTTAAAGCAAACAGAAATTGTGGTACTAAACCAGGGATTTCCAAAATTTTTTTGGTTGTGTGTTAGTGAGTACCAGAGAGTAAGCAAATTGAGAGAATGCATTTATTTACAGCCGAAATAAAATGTTAGTAATATATTTTATAAGTTGTATAACACAAAGGTACAAAATTAAAAATTTTTTGTGTTGATAAAAAATTTGTAGCAATTCTTTACCAATTCAATGCCGCTGATTTTAAAACTACACTTTTTTTATTCGGAAGCTTTTTGACTCTAAATCAGTTTCAAATATCTTATCAAACAATTGTAAAAAATTAAAGATTTTTATGTTTTAAAAATTCATAAAAAATAAATATTGCACGCAAATCATAGCTGATAGAAAAAAAGTGCAGTTTTAAAATCAGCGACATTGAATTGGTAAAGAACTGCTACAAATTTTCTAGCAACACAAAAAATTTTTAATTTTTTTCCCTTGTGTTCTACAAGTTATAAAATAAAATCTTCTAAATTTATACTTTTATGGCAGTTTTGTAATAGTAGAATGCTTTTCAAATGGGATGAACTTAATTTATTACGTTGCTTGGAACAAATAAATTTTAAATCCGAAAAAATTTGTTCGCATAGGTAAGTAGTGCCGAATAAAGAGAGGCACGTCAATGAATTTTTTTTTAGTTCAGGATAGAAATGGTATTCACGGTGTTGGGTTGCTCATACTTCAAACATCTGTGCCTACATTTTTATTCTAGCTAATGGTATATCATAACTTTTTAGAAAATACCAAATGTGCACATGAGTTTGCCTGCAAAAATGTATAAAGTCATTATAACAGGTCAAAGTTACGTTTAATAATTACCATAAATTAGTAAGGTTAAAGGCAGAATTAGTCTTTACTTTCTGTTTCTGTTCTGTTCCGTGCCGTTCTGTTTCAAAATTGTAAAAGTTTCTTTTTCTGTAGCCATTTATGACAAATTTATTATTTTTGCACCATCCATTGTTTTATTTCAATAACTTTTATGCACATAAATTTGAAGAAATAAAATTTAATTAACGAATTTTTTATTATTTATTTTGCGGTAACTTACAATTACTTTACAAGTTCTTGATTTTATCAAACTGAACCGCAACAGAACAGAACAACTAATCAATTTCACAGGTTTTTTAATAACAAAAACAAATCAGCTGGTTCGTAACAGACCAGAAAGTAAAGACTTACTGAGCCTTAACTCTTTGGGCTCGGTCAAATAATTGTAGCATAAAAAAGTAAGCAATAAAAATAGTGCGAAACAATAAAGTTTCATTAATACATCAATAAAACACATCTTCTTACCCAAACATTTTACCTACTGTCACATTTGCTTTTATGTGTACAGGTTATTTACACATAAATTGTAGCAAAACAAGACTTTTTTACTTGTTTTTTTAAATATTTCTACTTACTTAAGAAAAGTGTTGTCAAAGAAAGAAAAAACCCACCGACGCGATTGGTACAGAAACCAAAATATTTTTACAAGCAAAATACCAACAAATTCTTTTGGGTATTTTTTTTCTTAATAATTTCTGCATTTAGGTAGGTACGTCTTTTTAAAGAAAGGAAAAGGGACCCTTTTACAGGTATCAAAGAATTGTTTTTCACAAACAAAACACATATCGTTAGCTTAAACGTTGCAGTAAATGTTATTGTTAAAAAAAGTTACTTAATAAAATTTACGCTAGCTTTGCTGTTAAATATTTTCAACAATTTAAATTATGTTAAAATTAAATAGAAATGTTATATTACTCTGCATTGAAGTCTTTAAATTTAGACTCTAAATATTGCACGCAAGGCATTGGATGTTACCAAAAGCATTTTTGACCGCACAATATTTTTGAGTGTAAGCTGAAACAAAATAATATAGCATCCGCTAAACATGTGCACTTGTCGAAGTCACACCGACGACTGAATTGAAGAGCATAAAAATATGTGTTTGTAGTGGTTTGCACAATTGTGCAAAGAAATGGAAACCCCTGTACTAAACATACCTTTTGTGTGCAACTTATGTTATGATTTTAATTTTATATTTGAATATAAAAATATTTTAGTAGCAAACATTTCACATAATTTAATATGTTTAGCTAGATCAGAGTAACTTTTTTAGTGTAAAACACCATATAATATTGTTATAGTGAATTTAAAAATGTTAAGGACAAAAAATATTTGTTCATGTTATATTTGGACCATAATTAACTTATTAGGGTAAACATATTACGCAAATATGAAAAAAAATGTTCGTAGTGACCATTTATTAATCATGTTTTTTCTCTGCGTGTTATGAATGTACCCATTTGTGGCCACGGATACCACTTATTGAGTAGTATTAGTTGATACTCTGGTAGTTAAGGGTGGTTAAATTTTAAGGGCCGATGTTGATTTGAATTTTGAAATTTGGTTTTTGTTTAAGTGTTGGTTCAACGAGTCACTTTTGCACTCGCATTTAAAAACAGGCAGTAAGGCTTGCGTGATGGTGTGAAGTACCCTTTAGAAATTATTTGGTTAAGAACAGGCTTCTCTATTAAATTAAAAAAAAAATATATGCAATAATCAATTGTAGACTTTAGCGAACAATTTTTTTTGGAAAACTTTTTGTCGAAATTTTACTTTTTTTTTTAAAGCCTTAACAATTCGAGCAGCTCTACCAGCCACAATTTTTACTCGATTTATGAACGGGTTTTTGGTACTTGATCAGTGAGATGTTTCGAATTATTTATTTTTGCCACGGTTTTTAGCAAAATGAGCGAGCAACTGTGCATCGAACGTTGACATAGATCTTATGCTATTCCACATGCCGTTCCGATCGTAATGCCATTGGAAAAGAATAATTAAAAATATAAAAAAAATTATTAAAAAAAAAATTACGGCCTTACGTCCTGCGTTCTTGCGAAGTACGACCCGACTCCACCTGTGTTCCTTGTATTAAAATTCCTGTCAAACAACAATATTCTAACGGTAACCCCCGTATTCATAAACGATTATTAAATTTAACAAACGTTTGTTAAGGCTAATTTTCATACAAAATTTGTTTTGTTAACCTTTATTAAATTTAAAATATTTTTATGAATACTGGCATAAATCTATATTTGTTTTTTGAAAAACGTATAGAAAATGTAGATAGTTTTGAAATTGCTTTGATTTGAAATTTGAATACAAATAAGCAAATATCAATTTTAAAGAAGTTTTACACAGAAAAAACAAATCAATCCATCTGTAAATCAAGCCGAAGCAGTGTCAATAGTACGGTAAGTACGGGTTTCCTTAACTCATGAACAGAACGCTTGAGTCAAGTACGGATTATTCAAGTGCGAAATACTTAACTTTTCCATAGTTAGGTAGGTAGAAAGTGTGAGGCTGCTATTTAAAAATTTTTTTTTTACCTTAAATATTTTCACTTTAGTACAGGGATGTCAGCGCCTTGCACAATTGTGCAAATTAGTTCACATGTACGCTTACGCTCTTTTATTTTGCGAGCGTAAAATATAATTGTTTACTGAGAAACACTCTCATTCAGCGGGAAATATCGCAAATATTGCAAGGCCTGTTTTGAGGCCTCTAAATATATTTATGTATATAAATAAATATACAATAACTGTATGTAGGTACATCTTTTTTTTGTTTTATAATCTTTTTTATTTTATTTATTATCTATGTTTTTGTTTTGTTTTATTTCTGTTTTTGACATTGGGATTTCCATTTCTTTGCACAATTGTGCAATTGTGGTTATTTTTTAAGATAGAATTTGAAAATTTTATAAAAATATATATGTAAAGTGAATCCTAATCAACAAAAATTTCAAATTTTCAAAATAATTGTGTTGCATTTAAGCTAACGATATGTGTTTTGTTCGTGAAAAAAATTCGTTGATGCCTGTAACAGGGTCCCTTTTTCTTTCGTTAAAAAGACGTACCTAAATGCAGAAATTATTAAGAAAAGAAAAAGACACAAGAATTTGTTGGTATTTTGTGATTGTAAAAATATTTTTGTTTCTGTACCAATCGCGTCGGTGGGTTTTTTTTTTTTTAAAACTCTTTTCTTAAGTAGGTAAAAATATTTAAAAAACAAGTTAAAAAAGTCTTGTTTTGCTACAATTTATGTGTAAACCTATACACATAAAAGCAAATGTGACAACAGGTAAAATTTTTGGGTAAGAAGATGTGTTTTATTGATGTATTAATGAAACTTTATTGTTTCGCACTATTTTTATTGCTTACTTTTTTATGCTACAATTATATGACCTTTATACATTTTTGCAGACAAACTCAGGTGCGCATTTGGTATTTTGTAAAAAGTTATGATATACCATTAGCTAGAATTAAAATGTATGCACAGATGTTTGAAGTATGAGTAACCCAACACCGTGAATACCCTTTCTATTTTACTTACCACTATGAATACCCTAACTTTTTACTAAAATAACTTTTTCACGTTATAATTCTCATGTAATTCATTTTATTTTTAAATAAATAGACCAGGGAATTCCATTTCTATGTACAATTGTGTATACCTGTAAACTTCAAATTAGAATTTCATTTAATAGTCTTGTAGACAGCGATAACGGACGTGCAAGCGGATGAGTTTATTAAAAAAAAGATAAATGATGCCATATAAAAAATATTTTATGATAAAAAATGCATTTAATTATTTTCAATGTCTCTTATGTTTTAAAACATTTGAACTGAAGAGATTGTATACTTTGAAAAGGCATTATGATCATTTCCATAATGATATTAAACAATATGAAGTAAAAGAAAGGGAAAACCAATATAAGATTAAAAAAAAAGGTTTATTTAGATAGCTTGAAAAGTTGGGTATCACAAGAAGAAGAGCATGAAGATAGGATAGAAGAGTTAAAAATAGAAATATCAAATTTACTAACTTTGGAAATAGTAAAACGGGGAAGACCATTTTCCGATGGGGCATTTATAAAAAAGCTTTTCAATGCAGTTTTGGAAAAACTGAAAATCGATTGCAGCGTAATAAAAACGCTTCCCATGAGCCGAAATAGTGTCGTCAAGCGCACATCAATTTTAGCTGCACATATACAATCTGTGATTAGGGAAAAGTTAAAAAATTGTGAATACTTTTATTTTTGCCTCGACAAAAGCACCGACATTAATGATCTTTGCCAATTGGTCTTTTGTGTTCGATGCATAGATAGTGAGTACAATGTTTTTGAAACTATGTACTCACTTGAAACGTTTTACGGTAATGTAACAGGTAAGGTATTATACGACGTAGTCTTTGAAAACCTGATATCTGCTACACAAGCTTCAAAATTAGCAGGAGGATGGTGCAAACGTTATGGCCGGGATGTATGAAGGTTTCGTAGGACAGCTTAAGCAAAATGGAATTGATGTACATGCTTTCCATTGCATAATTCATCAGTCCATGCTTGCCTCAAAATTTATAAGTGATCATGCCGCTATTAAGACTTCAGAGCGGATAATCAATAGAATACGGGGGGGTCATCATTCATTAACGCACAGAAAATTTGTAAGTTTTCTTAAAAACGTAAACGCCAATCACCACGACTTAAAAATGTTTACGGAAGTTCGTTGGCTTAGTCGGGGTGATTGTCTAAACAGGTTATTCGATCTTAGAAAAGAGGTGTTGCGTTTTTGGGAAACTGAAAATTTAGACGAATGTGAATTAATACAGTAGAATGATTATGAGTTCATTTTAGACCTTGCGTTTCTGGCGGATACAAGCAGTATTTTAAAAGAGCTAAATTTGGAACTACAAGGAAAGGGAAACAATTTAAGTGACATATATACGATTGTTTTTAATTTTAAAACCAAATTATTTTTATTAACAAATGAAATAAATAATGAAGATTTTTCCAACATTCCTAAAACTTTGCTTATTTATGACAAGGAGAAATATTTGAAAAAATCTGAGTATTTGGCAATTTTTGAAAACCTTTTTTACAACTTTCAAGATCGTTTTCAAGATTTTGAGGATATAAAACCACTACTTAACATATTTCAAAATCCCTTTAAGTGCGACATTGCGAGTTATGAATTCAGCATCCAGTCGGAACTAATCATACTTAGGAGCGAAATTAATCCTCCAGACAGGGAAAATATTATTGAGTTCTGGAAAAATTTAGACGGGGCGCTATATCCTATATTAAAAAAAATTCCTTCAAATGTTTGTCGCTTTTCTCCTCAACATATCTTTGCGAACAAATATTTTCCGATTTGAAATACATTTGTTCAAAACAACGCAATAAATTAACATCCGCAAACCTAAAAAATGTTTTGTTGTTACGAAACTGCAATATAAATTTAGAAGATATTATTGGTAAATAAAAGTATTTATTATAGGCTAGTAAAATCTTCTCCTTTTATAATGGTGGTAAATACTTACAGAATATTTTTAAACTAAATATTTGCATTAGTATGAGCAAATGAATTTTCATTGTTAGAATTCGCAAAGGTATGTTGAGCAAAAAACGAAAAATATTGGAAAGAATTGTATTAGGTTGTAAAAAGACTTCAAATATTGTGAACTGCGCAATTTTTCCAAAAAATAAGCAAAGTTTCTGAGGTTCCAAATTAAATTTATTTAAATAATAACTGATTGTGTCTGTCCATAACTCAACATTTTTCGATAATTGTATTATTATTTATTCCTTTTAAGTCTTCATAGCAATAAATGTAAGTTAACTTTAAATGGTCTGATGAAAAATGAATGGAAAGCATGAACTATATTTCCTCGCATAATGCTGGCCCTGGTGTTTGCATCGCCCTTTCATGAAAATGTTTTGTAAGTTTTAATACCTTACCTGATTCCCAACAATTTAATCGAACATAGATGACCCTTAGAAAAGGTCTTTAATAAGGCCTCGCAATAGGCCTCGCAACCGCATATTTCGCCCGCTGGGCATGTAAGAGATAAGAGTAATCTCACCAACACAATCATAATTGACATCACTGCTTTAGTATTTATTTTATTTGAATCAAATCATGGCCCAACTAGTAGGTCTGCGCGCAACTACAACAATCCAACAATAGAAAAAACAACACGCATTTTGTTTGTGTGAAAAATGATAAAGATGTCAAGAACAAAAGCAATTGTTTGTGTAAAAAATGGTAGAAATGTCAAAAGCAATTGCTACAAAAACAATTGCACGTAAAAAACACAACTCTGCAAAAATCAGCAGCCATTTCAAGCAGACCTACTAATTGGACCATGAATCAAATTTTCAAAATTTTTTTAATTCAATTTTATTATTGGGAAAAATTTCAATTTGTTAAGAAGTTTAATGTATATTATCATTTAAAAGAAAAAAAAAAGAGAAAAAGTATTTTAATTTGGTGATTTTGTTTTGTGCATATGTATATTCATCTATTTGAATTGATGTTAATGGTAAGGGATAGTTTTATAAATATATTATTCATGTATTATTTGTACATATGTTTTTTAATAAATATATTATTTTTGTGTTTTTAGTTGATATTATTTCAACATCAACAATCTTCAATTCAATTATCCATATTTCAAAACCATCTTAAGTCGCCTCTACTTATTTTCGGAAATCAGATTCTGTGGTCTGCGGAGAGGAAACTAAAAGCTATTTTTTTTTGTTGTTCCTTTGACTTATTTTAATGGCTTTTGTTTATAGCGAAGTACCTACACAGATTCTTAGCCGCATTTGTAGGTCACAAATTTGTTTTGATTAAACTAGTCAAATATTCCATTACCCCTATATGTCATCTTAAAACTGAATTATTTTTTTTGCACGGGTTACAATGTTAACAGTTGTTTTTTTATGGGCACATTATTCCGAAATTTTGAACGTCTGAAGGAAATAAAATCAAAAGAAATCATTGATGCGCTGATAAGTATCATTTTGTGATTAAATAATGTCTTAATTATATAAAAAAAAAACAAAAAAAAAACAATTAATTAAGCTTTAATTTTAATTTTTTTCCCTTTTCTATATATGTATATAATTAATTACCTATGTATGTAAAAATAAATAAGACTCCATTTATACACAACATCACCAAGTGGAAATTAACCTAGATTCATCAGTTCGAAATTTCAAGACAACAGGCCTGCGGTCTTCGTAATGAATTAAGTGGTGAGTTTTGGTGTTTTGATAAATTTAATTGTTTATATTTTAATTTTCACTTAAATCACAAAAACAAAATATGATTTTAACTTAATTATTATTTTAATAGCAATACAACCTTTAACTTAATTATTATCGTATAAACAATACAACTTTTACTATTATTTTGGACATAACTGTTAATTTTATTTCATTAATGTTATTTATTAACATTGTTTTTACATATTTAAATAACATTCCCTATGATTAAATCTTTCGAATCATACATTTCTTTATAGTTCAAATCATGTCTAATTTTTATTTTGTTTTTATTTTTAATAAAATAATGTTAATTTAATCATGAAATATTAAACGTTTGAATTATAATCTCATGAAACATTAGGGTCAGTATTAGTTAGATCATTAACGGGCTATCTTAATTATAGACTTATGTTAGATAGCAAGGTATGGGAGGGTAAAGAATACAAAGGAGGAACCGACACCTAAACTTCTTTGACTATGTTGTTTTTTTTGTTTTTGTTTTTTTTAATTTTAAATTCTTTTAATTTTGTGGTCGAATTTGCAAATAGCTACCTATTATTAAATAATTGTGTAATAGACCTTAGTCTTTCTTAAAAGGGATAAGATCCACCCCAATTTCCATGAGCACGGCCGGTATCAAAGGTAGCATTGTCCCTTACGATATAGAGCCAACAGGGTTCGGTTCGTTACAAAAGGCTGCTGTGAAGTCTCCTTCACACCCTCACCCAGATACCAATATTTAGAATTAGATATGTAGAGATGGAAATTAGGTGAAATAAAGAGCGAAAGCAGAAGACAGATAAAAAAGATAGATAGGAAAATAAAGTTTCGGATCAAACCCGAGATAAATCCTACTCAACCAAATTTGACCTACGTACGGCCAGCACCCAGTCTCCTGTCGCGCAGCCAGGCCATCCCTATTACGAATTCTATCAGACCCTCGAGTCGGCAACCTGAGACATCCCCTAAAACGCCCAGAAATCTACTGCCCAGCCACCTCAGACTGCTGCCCTGTAGCCTGGGACAGTGGCACAGAATGTGCTCAACTGCTTCAAACTCCTCGGGGTTCCCACACAACCGCATATATCCGACAAGTCGGATCCCATCCTCACCGCCTGCTTGACTATCATACAGTGGCCCATGATAATTCCTATTATGGTCCTAACGCAGATCATACACCTGCCCAGCAGCGACTCCGAATCGGATCACTGGACACAGCGTCCGCGATACCCTGCATTCCGTTCGGTTCCCCCCGGCCCAATTGGTCACACCAAGAATCCACTCCCTGATCCTTCCAAATAAGAAGCCTATTGGAGGCATAATCCCCTCCATACAGTTAAGATCCTCCATCTCTGAGCCCTGTCTCGCTAACACATCAGCCAACTCATTGCCGCCTATGTCGCTGTGACCCGGCACCCAGCACAACCTTAGCTTGGAGTTCACATAAGAGCCGCCTGGCTGTCCCCATATATAGTGACCTCCGAGCCCCTATCAATGTGTTCCCTCATCAGTTCCACGGCCCTCAAGACCTCCTGACCCTCCACCAGAATAACCCTGCAGTCATCAGGAAGCCTATATGACATTCTGATGCCCAGATCCTCAATGTAGAACCCCGCACCCGTGCCCCTCATCTTCGAGCCATCAGTGAAAATTGCAAATCCACCAAATAATCTGCTCCTACCTGACCAGCTCTCCCTAGAAGGCACTTTTACCTCCGGCAACCGCTCAAAATCCACCCTTATTCATATCAAATCCCGAATTCGTATTTAAAATAATCCGAAAACAGGATTGACCTAATTTAAAGTGTGCTAAAATGCATCTCAAACTGTGCTTGATTCAAGAACTCCTAAGACGGTTTAATCTCGATCTCTACCTAAACACTTACCCCACAGAAGCAGAAAGAATATTATTATTTCACTAATCGTTACACATGCTTGTTTCACTTTTGCTCTACTCCGCCCTTTTTTTACAGATGAATTCTCAAGACACCAGAAGCATGCAGAATATGATTTCTGTAATCATTCTACATTCTATTTGATGCATTTAACTAAATTATTGCTTCTTATTTTACTTTTTAAACATTTAAATAATCTATCGGGCATGCTCTACAAATCGAAATCAAGTGGAATTCAAATCGAACGAGATTTTGATCTCCATTATTTTCAAAATGGCGGTAGTTTACCAGATTTTCAACAGTGGTTCTTGTAAAGATAATTAATACTCAAATTATGAAGAATATAAAAAGAAATATTTTCATGAACCATCGATACAGGATCGTTTTCAAAATTTGTGCGATTTTAAATCCACTTCATTGCAATTTACAGAACATGTCAGTATATCTTTCTACTTGTGTGCGTGCACGAATATTGGTTTTCGAAAGTTATAACACTTTGGATTGTTTTAAGTACTTTTAAGAGTTACCCGTATTTAAATTTTTGAATACGACTCGAACTAAAGTACGAAGAAAAACTTAAATTTAGTTCGGGGTTTTTTCTTTCTGTGTACTAATTTTTTCTACTTCAAATAATATTTAAATAAAACGACTGACATCTATAGGGTGCTCCCACAGCCGATTTGAAGCTTTTACTTCCTTCAATTTTGAAAAAATAATGATTTTATGATTCTTTTTTATTTTTTAATATTAATAAATGAATTTTTAATCTGTTGGCCAGAGTAAAGAATTTATGTGTTTTTTATGTCTTGTGCTGTTAGTTTGTAAATTAAATTTGTTTGGATATGCTTGGAAATATTTGTTTATGGATTTAGGTATTTATTAATAAAAAAAATTTGCATAAATTCATAGTTTTAGCAAATATGAAGCACGTGTATGTGTTTGAATGTGCACACGTATGTGTAAATTTACCATTTAGGTAAACTAACTTATTTATAAGGTGTGTTTTTTTTGGAGGCAAAGATCTCTTTTTAAAAAATAAACTGCAGCAAATTTAATGGAATGACCTTACAAAATTCATGGCATTTAATGTATACAAACGACACGGTCAATTCACAGATACAGTTCTTAAGAAAATTTGGCGACCAAATGTTTTGCTCAACAATGTGATGGTTTTACGCATTGTATAGCACGTTGCGCCGTCTTGTTGGAACAATTTCTCCTCAGAATAATTTGCAATGACATGAAAAATCATGAATTATTTGCTTAAGCGTTCGCGATTCACGGCAATGTAAGCAACGGGTTTTAAACGGTATTTAAAGCCAACTGAGCCGATAACGCCTTCGCCAGAAATAAGCTTCAACTTCCAGTTGTTTCTTAGCCCATTCAACACGACGCAATTGATATATCGCTGGCCTTAACTATTACACCAGATGGATCTTATGTGGATGAAGGCCAATTTGTTTCCTCAAAGTTGCCCAAGTAGTGGACTAGAAGAGACCGAGTTCGAGTTGCTGAGAAATGAGTCGCATTGATAAATTGGAGTCATCTGTTCCACTCACGTCAACAGCTTGACGAAGTGCTTTATAAGTTTGGCCAACATAGCGCAAACTTTGGAAATAAATTTCCACGATTTGTAGATTTTGTTTTGGTGTAAGTTTTTCCTTGGGAATTTGACAAAGTATACTGCAAAAAAAAGTCAAACACATCTCATTGGTGTGATGACAGCTAATTGTACAGTTATTCTTAACGGAAATTCTATAGATCTAAAAAAACACCCTTTATTATGAATTTCTAATGGCGTTATTTTACAATGAGTCAATATCTTATTTAAAACTTTTAAATTGTTTGCTTGTCATTTCAATTTGATTGGGCACACTTGCAGGGAAATGTTGTCAAGAGTTTAAACTAAAGGCCTCGTTACTCTTACGTAACTGTTGCGGATACGTAAACGTTGCGGTCGGCTTGAAATGTTGGTAGTTACTAAAACTACGTAAACGTGTCATATGGTGTTGAAGCATGAATCAAATAAACAAGATTGCGCAGGTCCGTTATTTTTGTGTGTGACGAAACAATAGACTTTGTGTGTGTTCATTTGTGTGTGTCTTACATTTTTTTACAACAAACACTCATATTTAGTCTCTGATGACGTAGTTGCGCAGTAGAATTTTTTTTGTACGGCTGAGTGCGCAATCTTGTTTTTTGATTCATGGTGTTGAAGTGTATGTGCTTACTCGTACATATGTACATATGTATCTAAATTATTATTTGTTTTGATTTTGCTCATAGTCTTGTTCCAAAACATGTTGCTAACATATTTGTTTAAAAACGCCAATACATAACGATTGTACAAAAAAATAAAATACTTTATAAATCTCTGTGGCATTTTGACAAAACATCTTAAATCGAAATAAGAAAGCAAAAAAGCTTTTACAAAAAAACTCGCTGAAAAAGTCGTTTTTATCAAATAATAAACAAACCAAAAATTAAGAAAAATTTTGTTTATAATACAAAATTTTAAAAATGTAAACAAAAATGTTTTTTGAATGAAAATTCGTATGATTAGCAACACTTTTTCAACTTCTTGAATTTGAACTACGATGTTTTTTTTAAAATGCCACAGATATATATTTACATATACAGCACTAAAATTGCTTTGTAAAATAAAATTTTTTATCCAGTTTTTATTGGGCCTGAGGATCTAGTTGTGGAGTTATAGACCTTAAAATATTTTTAGTCATTATCAATATCTCTTAAAATTAAGGGGTTAATTTTGTTGTTCACTTCACCTTGCGTTGAGAAAATTTTCAAAAATTCAAAAAGTTTTATATGAAAATGTTCTCAACGCAAGGTGAAGTGAACAACAAAATTACCCCCTAATTTTGATATAGCCAATATGTGTATAAGCAAAAATTGGAAAAATATTTTTTTATATAATTTTTTATTGTAAATTCCTAAAGATGCAAAACAAAGGTCAGCGAAATAATGAGAAAAATTAATAAATATAATATATTGTTTTTAAAAAAGACCTCAAGCTTAAACAGTTCAAAATAATTATAAAACAAGTTAGAATGCTATATTCGGCTGTGCCGAATCTTTGATGCCCTCCACCGACAGCTCAGTGGGCTTTATATGGGGCCTATAGTAAATTATGAGCCGAGCATCACGAAATTTATAAGTGTGAGTAGTGAAGTATTTAATTTTATTTTGATAGCATTATTTATTACGGCTTTAGGCGTACTAAACTGTTTTCCGGGAGAAGGGTTTATTTGAGGCCTAGGGTAAATTATGGACCGGTCATCACGAAAATTCACAGTGTAATTTCTAGTACTATAAAACTGTGTCGTGCCAAATTTTGTTATGATAGCATTATTTATTACGGTCTTAGGCGTACTAAACAGTTTTCCGGGAGAAGGGTTTATTTGAGGCCTAGGGTAAATTATGGACCGGTCATCACGAAATTTAACAGCGTGATTTCCAGTCGAATAAAACAAGTTTTTGCAAAATCTTATCTCATTTCGTGCCTTATTCCACCATTTATGTTATTTTTTGTAACAAAATTATAATTTTTTTTAGGTGGTGGTTCCACATTTTGATTCATAGCTTTGGTCCTACTGCACCGATTTTGCTGAATTTCAATCCCAAACTGCTTAGGATAACTAAAAGCAATTTGGCACCAAATTTGTTCATTTCGTCTGAGTTGTTCAAAAGTGAGCGTGTTTTTAACAGACGGACAGACGGATAGACAGACGGACATGGCTAAATCGACTTAGAATCACTCATGGACCCAGAATATATATATACTTTAAGGGGTCTGAGATGAATAATAAAAAAGTTTCACACGGAATGACAAACTTAATATACCCTCTTCACAACTAATTGTGGTGGAGAATATAAAAAGAAAGGTAAAATAAAACTTAATAATATGTATATGTATTTAATATAACAAGGTTAAGGTGAATATTCGGAACTAGGCGCTGATCTTTTTCTATTTGTATTCTCTAAAATGTATGCAAATATTTATTTTATAATAAAATCGATAATCGAATCAACTGCTTCAAAACAAAAATAAAATACTTAACAGCTGATACGTAAAAACGGAGATAAATTTTAATTTTATCAGGTTCATCCGCAAAGCAACGTTACGTTTACGTAAGAGTACCTATAAGCACAGTAGCTTGGTAAGGAAAACGGAACAGCTGATCCGCAATGTATACGTTTACGTAATAGGAACGAGCCCTTAATGTTATGTTCATACGACGATGTAAACCACTCGTTTCACTCTTTGAAACTAGATTGCCAAACATGCTGTTCATACGATTCATTCTTGTTTCACTTTGACATTTTTTGTGTGTTGTTAGTGTGATTTTATTTAAATAGATTAAAAAAAGTAACTAAAAGTTAAAAATATATTATGTAATACTTTAATTAATATTATTATTTTATAATTATCACTTTATTTTATTTAACATCAATTTGTATATTGTTTTTTTTTTCATTGTTTTGATGAGAGCTTGATCAGATAAACTACCGATAATTGTTATCAAAATTGGAGATAATAGTACATTTGTTCCTGTTTCGCAGTTTGTTTCAAAATGAAACGACCCGTTTCGTACTCAAAATTTTGTATGGGAAAACATGTTGTTTCAATCATGTTTGGGGCGTGAAACAGGAATTCAAGAGCAAAACACGAATATTGATGTCCGTGTGACCTAGAAACATAAAATTCAAGATGCAATGTCCTGAGTGGATAAGAACCTATAAGAAGGATTTTTTGGTACTTTTTGTTCTTTAACTGGTACTTTATTTATTAAGTTGGTATTAATTTAACTTAATAATTTTTGTTGTTCATTAAATAAAAAAAACCAAACATGTGGCCAGTACATTTTTGAAATTCGGCC
The DNA here is from genome assembly GCA_949318255.1 of Pollenia labialis. NCBI lineage: Eukaryota > Metazoa > Arthropoda > Insecta > Diptera > Polleniidae > Pollenia > Pollenia labialis. Next base: position 21,889,287 of record OX439142.1, on the reverse strand, counting down.
ATTTAAAACCTGGTACTATGTTAAGTATTTCGTGCGAAATGTTTTCAAACTCAATAAAAAAAATGTCTGCGAAATAAAAAAGTAAAACTGTTGATGGAGTTGTACTCCATTTTTTATTACGAAAAACATGCGAAATGTTTCTAGCCAATATTTTTATTTTCCGTGCGAAACAAGTGCATCTCACATTATTTCGCACGGAAATAAAGTAAAGTGGTGTTTATAACAAGCGTTTCAAACAGAAAAATGTAGAAAAGTGCAAAAATTAATAATAAAATTAAATTTTTTTGTTTTTTACTTTAGAAAATTATTAAAATTAAATTGTATAAACACGAACAAAAAGGAGACGCTTACGAAGTAGCGGGTTAAATGCTAGTCAAATATAAAATTCATTAAACTTGGATGTGCAGCTTTTTATGATTGCAAGTGTAAACGCCTGTATTAAAGACAATCTGCCGGCAAAAGAAGTTGAAGTAAATAAAAGTCGTGAAATGGTTGATTGTTTTTATTTATTTTTTGTTCGGAATGGTTAACCATGACACCAAGTTTTGCAGTTAGTATTCCAGTACTAAAGTCTAAACACAGACAAACTGTCTAAATAGCTCGCTCATTTATTTATTAACAAAATTGTGAGATGTACTTTTATGCTGTAAATGCTGCCGACGCCGCTGCTGTATAATGCTGGTGTGCGAATAAATAGTTGCTGACTAAACAAATATTTATTTCATTAAAAAATATTTAATACACAAATAAAAATATTTTTAAATGAAACAAAAAATTATGATTAACAATAATAAAACTCCACCTTGTTAGAAAGAACACAACAGAGTCAAATTGTTCTGTTTTCATAAAAAAAAAAATGATTTTAATTAATCGCAATAAATGTTTGGTGCGAATAAATTGACTTTGAAGTTATTTGTCAGTCTTATGTTCATTCCAGTGCTGCTTGTTGATGTTGTAGCCTCCAATTAGATCCTGATTAATTTGTTTTGTTTATTTGTATTCATGTTGAAAATTGAGATTTCTATCATTTTAAATGCTTTTTATTTTTTGTTTGTTGTTGTTTAAATAACACTTTTTTTAATCTTGTTTGCCATTGCAAATTACTAAACGTTTTGCATAACAAATCACATTTAAATCGATATGCTTTGACTTCAAATAAACAAACGGAACATGTTCGTCTGAACGACAGTTCATTAAGACGGCCAAAAAGTCAGTTGTTTGCTTAATTGAAGTTATACTTGTAGTCAGTCATAACATTGTTGCGTATGAAAAATTGTGCTCAAATGTCATGGTAGCAATTTGTTCAACAAATATTTTATTGAGAATATTTTAAAATACAGCTGGTAATAAAAAAGAAAAATCTGTTTTATTATATCAAAACTTAAACAAGTGACATTCAACAGAGATGCACTTTTAAAAGTTCTTTTGCTGGCAGCTTAAAAAATATGATAGCATAAACTAAATTGAGGAAAGGAAAACAAAAGTTTCTTTACTCAAAGTATTAAAAATTGTAGTGTAAAAATTAAAAAGGAAACATCATAAAATTTCCTGGTTTGTCTATTAAGAATAAATTCAGTATGTCTCCTTAAAATATGCTCTAAAAAATCAATTTTATACAATGCAGTATCCCTGCAGCTGAATTCGTTACTAATGAAGTTAAGGACTAGTCTATAACTAGTTGCTACGAGTTCAACAATAAAAAATGGGTAAATTAAAACTGCACCACTTTATACGTTTAGAAACAACAACACTACAAAATTAGATATAACAAGTAAGAGTGCTATATTCGGCTGTGCCGAATCTTATATACCCTTCACCATTGTTCGAGCAGAATACAGGGCAACTAAACAAAAACTAAATAATTTTTACATGTTTGTACATACATACATATTAACAATACTAAAAACTTCATTATAAATTAAATTTAAAAAGCGAAAACTGGTTAATATTTTTTTAAATCGTTTTTAGAATATAAAAAAAATTAAAAAAAAATTTATTTTTGAAAAGCCAAGATTTGAACCAGGGGACTCACAGTTTCTAACATTTACAAACCCCTAGACAACTGAACCATGAAGGAACGCTGTTTGAATGTCATTAAAATGAAATATGGCCCGTTTACCAGTTCACAACTCAACACAGTTCAGTTGTAATTATTTTTGATGTTTTTGTTCACCGCAATAAAGCCAAGTTGTAAACCATAATAAAAAAAATTAAAAATAAACTTATTTAAGTTGTGAACCGTAATAGGGGCCTTTATTCACCAAAATGGCTTGTACCATTTATATGTGTCTGTTTGTATTCTTTTCGTATAGGCAGTGTCATGTCGTAGATTTATCTTTTTTTAGCGAGTTCTTAAGTAGCAAAAAGAAACAAAAATTCTCAGTTTCTATTTGTTAAAATTAAAACGAAAATCATATTGGGCATTATGCTAGTACAGTCAAATCCCGATAATTCGCACCCCGATAAATCGTAATTCCCGATAACTCGTAATAAACTGCCGGTCCCTTGAAAAAATCTCGCTTATTCGTAAAATTTCCATACATTTTGGTCCCCTCGCTAATTCGTATTTTTTTTTTCAAAAAAAATCTTTTTTACCTCTTATAAAACGTAATTGTTTGCTAACTACCTACCACTTATAATTCGTAATAAGAACAACATAAACATGGAAAGAAAGATATTTTGTTAGTTGCTATTTGTTTTCCGTGGGTTTATGCTTGTGTGTGTGTTTATTTTTTTAAGATCAGTTTGTTACATGTTATTATTCAGAAAAATGTCAAAACGAACGCATCGTTTTAGTAAATAAATTGAAAAACCCCATTTATTCGTATTTATTTTATTTTAACCCTGTTTAATCGAAACGCCGCTTAATCGAAAACCCCTACAATTCGTAAGAAATGGCCGGTCCCTTGCGATTACGAATTATCGGAATTTGACTGCAAAGGGGAGGGGGGAGGGGGGAGGGGGTCAAGAGAGGGACAACCGGATATGAACTTTGCTTTTGATCAGGACCCAGAATATATATACTTTATAGGGTGTAGGATCAATATTGTAGAAATTACAAACGGAATGACAAAGTTAAATATTCCCTTTTTACCTTCGGTGAAGGGTATAAAAAGCGATTTTTAAATCAAAATTTTGTTCGAAAATAAAAGTGATTACAGATTTTCATCGCTATTCCTCTAGATAACTACTGAGTTAAAGAAATTAAAGTGATTTTATGTTTCGTGGCAAAAAAGAATCAAAATTTTACGTAAAATATAAATTGGTTTTTGTCGAGTTTATAAACTAAAAAATGCGTTTTTCTGCTATGTTCATACGACGGTATAAACCACTCGTTTCGCTCTCTGATACTAGATTGCCAAACATGCAAACGATTCATTCTTGTTTTATTTTGAAATTTTATCTATATATATAAAAAGAAGTGTACATTTTGATTGTCACTCCATAACTCGAGAACGGCTCGACCGATTGCCATAAAATTTTTAGGGAAGGTACAGGGAGGAGTGATGATGGTTAGTTGATTTTGAAATCCAAAATCGGTCTAGCCATTCTCCAGTTATCTATCTATATAAAATGGATGTGTGTATGTATGTATGTAACGTATGGACTCCAAAACCGCTGGGCCGATTTTGATGAAATTTTCAGGGAATCTTCAGAATATTCAGGCGGGTGACACTGTGAAGTCTGATTTTTGATTTTCGGTCTGCGGGCGGAGGGGCGTGGCAAAATCCAATTTTCATATTGCACCACCAATGACATCTATATAATTTGGACGATTTTTTCTTTAAAATTATCGCCATGGTCCAACTTAGGTTTTTACGGAAAGAAAATTTTGCCCCGCCCACTTTTACGCCCACTTTTTTCGATTTACCTAAAATCAAAAAACTGCTCCATCGATATGACTAATTTTTCTTTTAACTGTTCGTATTAATCCATTTAACGTTTTCATCGAAAGATAAAATTACCACGCCTACTTTTACGCCCACTTTTTCTATTAAGCGCATAATTTGAGAACGGTTTGACCGATTTGGATGATTTTTTCATTAAAATGATCGCCATGGTCCAACATAGGTTTTTACGGAAAGAAAATTTTGCCCGCCCGCTTTTTTCGATTTACCTAAAATCAGAAAACGGCTCTTTACACCAAATAAAAAAAAAAAACATTGTCTATGCGCTGGTCTTAAGATGAAGTAATAAATAACTATAATTTTAAATTTGCCTTAAATACATGCGTTTCTTTTTTGATTGAGCCCATATCTACACCATATGTAAGTTATTTTGTAAAAAAACTTTATGATAGGTATTCCATGGATTTTTATTTAAAGACCGTAAATGTCGTTAAATGCTCAATTTAAACCGTGTGGTAATACAATACTAATGTTTGCTTAGGGCCAGCAACGTGGACCAGGTCAGCTAGTTTTATATAAAAAAAAAGAAAAAAATTATTTTAAAATTAAAAATACATTATTTAATAATACTTAGTATTGTGGTTGTTTTGTTGAACTGGTTATGGGTTTTAATCCAAATTTTGATTGTTTAATTAGGCTAAAGTTCATCAAATAATTTTTATGAAGAAAGGAATTCTACAACATGCACATTTATTGATAATTTTTCACTCATGAATGCCGCGGGGCTCGAACCCGGGCTTTCACAGACAGGTTACCCTTACATATTTCAATTGGGTTTTGCTCAGAAGGTACTAATAAAGTGGCCTCACAAGCGCAGCTGTTTTCTTCGTGTGTGACGTTTGGCGTCATTTTTTTGTTTATTTACATTTTTTATAAAGGCATTTTGACATTTGCCGTCTCAATTCTAGCAACAAAATGCCTGTTGTTTTTTTTATTGTTTCATTGTTGTAGTGCTGAGGTCATTTTGTTAATACATTTTGGTTTTGCTGTTAAACATTCATAATATTATTTTCTAATTATTTTATTTTGGTTTTGATTGTTTTTGAGAGCTAGTGCTGGTTCACACACGTCAAGTTTGAAATGGCATTCTCTTTTTCCTTCTCTCCTAAAAGCTCAAGACTTGACGTGTCAAACTTGACGTGTGTGAACTGGCACCTAGTTTAGATAAGCTAACGATAATTGGTATCAGAATTGGAGATGGTACATAGTACTTTTTTCCTGTTTCGCAGCATGTTTCAAAATTAAACGATTTCGCTCTCAAAAATTTTCATGGCAAAACATGTTGTATCAATCATGTTTGTGGTGCGAAACAGGAATGTGAGAGCGAAACTTGAATATTGCTGTCCGTGTGAACATGGTAGAATGTAAATTTTAGGTAAATCTGGGTTCAAAAAATGAAAATGTTCCTTTAGAAAGTGTAAGTTTATTGTTGAGAGTAGAGAGAAAAGATAACAGTTATCATTTCCTCTCAAAAACAAACTCTGAACCTAGACTTAATGCTCAGTTCGCCGGGAGTAACAGTAACGTTGCAAATCAGCTGATTCATTTTGTTGTATTTAAAGCAATTAGTAAGATTATAGTTATCAGTAAGATGTTACGACTCAATCTGTAAGAAATAGATTGGTCTTACGTTTTTACTCCCGGCTAACTGAGCTTTAAGAAATTAAGTTGTAAGAGACTTCATCCTTTTTTCCTTAAGAAACCGTAGGTCACAAAACAAATGATTCGTTTTCTTACGAAAAGTGGATTTTTGAGTTGAGAAATAAAACGAAGTTTCTCAAATTTAAAAAAAAATTATGTTTTTTCAGTTTCCATGTAAAATATGGATTTTTTAAAATTAGAAAACGATTTTTGGTGCAAAACACAACCTACAAATTATGAAATAAATGTAGTTTTTGATCTTTTAAAAAAAATCGACTTTCATTTGAGAAGAATGGTAATTTTAAATGGAAAATAAAAGCGATTACAGGTTTTTATGTCTCCGAAATTGTTTTTTGCCACAAGATTGTCTATCCGTCCACCTATTTTTCCCACAATTTAACTGGTGTTGCCAATGCGACGGGTACAAGTTACGTTTAAATTGATAAGTAAGAAAAATCAATTAAAATTTTGTTTTGCATTTGTTGCGAATCAAGCTGAACTTGAAAGTGCTATTTTAAATATTTCTTAGATACAAATAATATTTAATAATAGAAACAAAATTAAAGCATGATTTTATAGTATTTTTGTTATTTATTTATTAATTTATGCGATTCTATTAAATAATATTTCATTATTAAGAAAAAAATATAAAATAAAATCAATTTAAATATCTACAACAAACTATTTTTTTTTTTTTACAGAAAAATATTCAATTCTACTATTTAAGGTGCAGCCCAACAAAACGCATTGGGTGAAGGCAACATGACGGAGGTCAGTCAGTCAGTCAGTCATTAAGTTAGTTGGTTTTGTATTTGTTTTTGTAAAAATGATAAATTGTTTGTTCGTTTCTTAAATTTTTTTTTCAACAAACATTAAGAATATAAAATAAAAACAAAATTGTCATGTTTGTCAAATCAAACACCATCAACACAACACCAATTTTAATGAATAGTTTGCTTGTAAGAAAATCTAAATTCTACATAAAAGGATAGGACAACTTGCAAAATCTGAAGGAAAAATAAAAATAACATTAACCAATAAAAAAAAACCAAACAAAAATATTCTTAACGTTTGAATAGGCCATTCAAATACAACATGAAGTCTTCGAGTCTAACGAACGTAGAGAGCACGACAAAACAGGGTGCCTTAAATGAATATAAAAATAAAGGGTGCAGATAAAAGTTGAAGGGGCTACCAAATATTTAAGTTACAGTGTAACCATAAAACCACTACAGATAGATGACTTATGGCTTTCTCTGTTACAAACCATTAAATGCAATTATCGTATACTTCAAATTTGGGAATCCCTGCTGCAAAGTCTATATGAGCAAAATAACAACAACTTAGTTGTTTTAAAATGTGTGCTCGTAAGCATTTATCACATTTAAGAATTATTTAGCATAATGTGTTTGAAAATGATTAATCATAAAATGATTAAATACAAAATTTACACCAACTAGAAAGGAACCACTAAAAAAATCACATGAAATTTATCTTAATAAAAGAGAAGGGTATTTTTATATTTTTTACATTTTGTTTAAAAAAGGCTGCAAGATATTGATTGTTGTTTCTACGATTTCAATGCTACGTTTTATGAATAATGCAAAAAAAAAAATTGCTTTCAATATTATTAATTACACAATATGATAATCACCCTTATTATGTAAGTCGTTGTCGATGTCAACGTTTATCTAAAAATTGTCAATAAAAGTTTGTCATACCGTTTTTAATATCTACAACATTGATCTAAGACCATTTAAAGTATATAAATTCTGGGTCCTCATGACTACCGAAGTAGATTTAACGATGTCGGTCTGTCCGTTGAAATGGGTCTTGCGAAGACCCCAGATATGATGGGAACCAGGTGATTACACATTTATATCGCATATAGTCCGAAATTGCTTGCTATTGAAATTCAGCTAGATCGGTCCATAAATGGCTGAGACTGAGACGACTTCCTGTAATTTTACAGATAAATCTTATTATCTTTCTATGTATTTATATCTGGAGAACGGCAAGAACCAAAGTTTCCAAATAATGACCAACTATCTGGGTTATCAAACAACAAATGTGGGCGGGATTGGAGAAGTGGGAGTGGCACTTTCTAAATAAATGCATAAATTTTAAGTGCGACTGGAGAACGGCAAGAGCCAAAGATTCGAATCTATGTAGGTACAAGGTTGTCAATAGACAACTTTCGACAAAATGTGGGCGGGATTTCTGTTCATAAAGGGTTTGTTGTTTTATAAAATTTATATCAAAAAAAAAAAAACTAATACAGAAGTGTGTTTTTGGAAAACAAAGGCCTGGTTTTTGAGATGTGAATTAAGTTTAAACGTAGTCTGAAACTCTGATTTTTCCGGCGAAATGTGATGTTTTTTTAAATTATTTCATTAAAGACCAACTTTTGAGCAAAACTAAGCCGTGCCGTCAAAATGTTGCATACAAACTTTGTAATAGCGGCACAAATCTATTTTCAGATTAACTAAACCTAGCTTAACTTTACTAAGGGCTAATAAATCAGAGCAAGTAAAACTTTCTTTTTTTTAATGTGTTTAAACCTACAAATCTATAAAACCGTTAACATATAAACCATTTTTAAACGTATAAAGTTGGGCGTTTAAACTACCAATACAGACCATATGAATTTGAAAACATTTATGGTAGTGCTGCCACATGTTATTTTTTAATTTTCATATAATCAGGGCTGTGGAGTCGTCCGAAAAAAGTACAAACTCCGACTCCAAACGCTGAAATTTTTTTAATGCGACTCCGACTCCGACTCACGACTCCTACTATAATCTTCATGCTTAATGTATAGGAGACTCAGTGGTTTTTTCATTACCGTACGGCCTTCTAATATTTAGAGTTTTTGAGAAGAAATTACCGTACGCAAACATTAATGTGCTGTTTCCAAATGACAGGCGATTGATTATGTAGTAAAATTTATAGGAAGAGCACTACGTCCATCGCCTGTCATTTGGAAACAGCACATAAGAGCAGTATTCATAAACCATTTATTTAAATTTTAAATGGGTTTTAAGAAGATCATTTTTATTTTGGATAATTTTTTTTGAAATTTTTTATGCCAAAAAACTTTGGAGTCGGAGTCGCGAGTTTTTGTTGGTACTACGACTCCGACTCCGGCACAAAAACCTCAAATCCGACTCTTCAGCACCGAATCCACAGCCCTGTTAAAAACTATAAATAGTTCAATAATATAACCACAATACTTATTATTGTTAAACACAAGCTTTATGTTTACTTTAGCCCTTCAAGTTTCGCTGAAAAAGGTCAAAGAGAAAAAGAAAGACAAAGACATGAAATTCTGAAAAATGTACTTTGGACTTCAAGAACAATTCTTAAAAAAAATTATGAAAAACAGATTTCAGGAAGAACATGTAATCAATTCAAAACAAATTTCGATCTGCCAAAGTAAAATGCCATTTTGGTTAAAAGATTGATGTTTGACTATTGACTGCCAGCCGTCATCAATGGCGGTGAGTGTTAAACGGCAAATATTTCTGAAGAGATAGTCTGGTTAATATCGGAACCTGTCAAATCAACCTGTCCGTGAACGAGGGTTCAATTCCCCATGATTTCGGGATTTTTCGGGATCCATGGATTTCTTTAATAAACAATATACAATATTAAACATGGAATTTTCGGAAACAAAACACTTAATTTATTCCAAGGGCTTAGTTTTCATCATAACCAAAAATGTGCCATTAGTAAAAACTATGATTACAAAATATGCAGTAAAATATTTAAAAAGGCTTGAACAACACCCAAATCCACTAGCTCGAAATATTTTAAATCATGGCGGCCACACTCGCTTAAGAAGAAGAGACACTGCAGCACTTACCCAACTAGAAGAGCGATAAGCACCTGTATATGTGAACAGAACCCGTGATGAAGAAAATTTTTGTCTGGCACTGGCAGGACATAAAATAAAGTATTAGGTTAAGATTTGATTAATTATTGTTAGTTCATATTTAAAATATGAAGATTCAATAAATAAATAATGAAAAAAAAAACAAATAACCAAAAAGATACTCAGATTATTGATTTCTGTTCGCCACAGCCTTGGGAATTTCAAAATTTTTTTCTTATTTTTGAGATCCATAATCCGACGCTAATAGTTTTCCTTGAATATCTTATGGTGTTTTCTTTTGTACAAAAAAAAATACCAAATTTTAAAAGGTGCATTTATAAATGCAATTTTTAATTTGACGAGAACAGAACACAAATTTGGATCCCCCTGTTTTTAACAGCTGACAAAAAGTTTGTTCTTTAATATATAAAAAAATATGAACATAAATCAAACAGTGTGTTCTTCAAAATATAAAAAAAATTATATTTACATAAACACAAACAAGTCGAATTCAACTACAGGTGGTGTCGGAACTACAACAATCCAACAGCAACAGAAACAACATAGTGTTTTTTGCATTGCATTGTTAGTGTTTACGGCTCGAAATGTCAACCATTCTTAGCAAAACACTAACAAACCAAAACAAATAAGCTCGAACTGTCAAAATCAGATGCCGTTTCGACACCACCTTTAGTTAATTCGCCTTGAACACAAATTTGTTGATAGAAATGAATGACGAAATTCCAATTTCTTTAGTTTGTTTCTCATAAAATATGTAAACAAGAAAATACCTTTGCCAGATTGCCGATTTATTAACACCAACTTTTTACGATTTCTTGATTTGACGTTTTTTTTTCAAAAATTAATTTATAACACCGAATTTATTTAAATTTTATACCACTGACAACCTACCATTAACAATGTAATGCTTTCTTTTGTTTTTACTTTAAAATAATAGAAAAAATAACTATTTAAACTTAAAATTTTTACTGTCCTGATTAGAGGCGATTTTTTCCAAACTTCGTCTGGTAGCCCCATATATAAACAGAAGCCATCTTTTTACAGGGCATTATCAACACTTTCGATTTATACGGGGCGTAAAGTGCAATGCCTTTTAAGGGTGAATTGTTTAAGAATAAAACAACCTGCCCTTTTAGAGAGCAAAGCATTTTTAAGAAACGAGCACCAAATTGCTTTTTTTTAAAATAAAATGTGATATTTTTTGTAGAAAAGAAAACACCATTATTTAACCCTACAAAGATAACGTTATTTTTTGTACTGAAAAGATAACGACACGTCTGAGAGACGTATGCTTGTTTTTATCCTTTAAAGAATATCACAGAAAATAATATGGATAAATTATATTGTTGAAAACATTTATTTATTCTATTTCTTTTAAAAAAATATAATTTTTAAACAGAAAATTATAATAAAAATAATATTCAATTAGCATTATCAAAAATTAAAGTGTTCTTACAAAGGACTTCAGTTCGGTTCTAAAAACTTAAATAAATATTTTCTTTGTACTTTGTGTAGATAATGATATCTGTATTAACTTATATAGACAAAACCAAATTAATTTGAATAGCATTATGTGCATGATTTACAAATTTAAGATTTGTGGTCGCCACAGAAGGGTATACCGCATTTGAATTTTTATGAATTCTGTCATAAATCTGAAATATTTGTTAATAACTACTCTATCGACCAAAAAATAAAACAAATGGATATACAAAATAAAAAAACATGTCGACAACATGACATGAATCATTTAAACGCCAATTCATATTTAAAGAAGAAATAGGAAGAATCATGCCAATAAGACATGAGCCGTATGAACGCAGATTAACTTAGTGTCAACAGAAATTTATAAGACCGATAAAGTGTCCGTCCGGTTTCTCAATATACCGACAAAAAACATTGTTTTCAGTTGCCAACACCTCTCAAAATACATATAAAAGGTGGGAGTAAGCTGATTGCAATTATCTGTACGGCAATTACATAAAAGGAAAATAAATAATTGTCAGATGAGTTCTGGTTAGCTTTGCGATAGAATAGAAAACAAATGAGACATTGAGGAAACTAAAGTTCTTTAATGTGCAGTTTTTCGTTGGGAAAAAAGATAATCGCGTAATGAGAAAACGGCCATAAGACAATGAATACGAAAGTATAAAAATTCAATAAAATTAAACATCCCGGGATTCATAAAAATTAATCCCGGGATACGGGATTTGTCAGTCCCGAAAAATTCCCGGATTTCGGGATTTGTGATTTCCCTATTATTTTCGTATTTTTGACGTTTTTAAAAATTTATTTTCTTAAAAAGTTTTCAGATGATATTATATTGTCATCATTAGATACCCTACAAGAAATGAATGAGCGAGTAGTCACATTTTTAATTTTCTTAACACCAAAATGAAAAGTGTGACTACTCGCTCATTCATTTCTTGTAGGGTATATTTACTTTAAATTTTCGCATACATTTTAGCGAATGAAAATAGCACAAAAATCAGCGAATAGTTCGTTTCATTAAGCTGAATTAAAAAAAAAACATTAAAAAGAAAATAAACATGTTGACTAGTTATTAAATTATTCCTCCTTTTTATTGTTTTTTTAATTACTATAAATCACTTTAAGTATTATTTAAAGTTCCACTTCTTATTGTTACACTGTTTACAAAATTCTTCATAACAGTAAAATTAGTGAAAAAAATTTAAAAATATCTTTGATGATTAATGCCAAACTCGCTAGTCAGTCAGTCAATCGGTGTTATAACAAGAAATGAATGACAAAATGTTCTTATGTAAATGCATCATTTGTTTTTTTTACTATTTTTTTTTTGCAAAAAGTTTTATTTAAAATTATAATATTGAATTAAATATTTCAAGGAAATTAAAGTTTGTCACACAAACAGTGTGACCATTTTGGCATTTTTGCAGATAAAAAGTTTTATTGATAATGAACCCGGGATAATAAAGTTAGTACAATTGTACTTTTTTCAGTACTATTTCCATTGCAGAGTTGCTGCAATAAAATTGGCCAATGTCAACGCAAAAGCAACTTAAGAGATGAAACGACAAAACACCCTTAAGACTTAAAAGCCCGATTCAATAGATCGTTTCGTTGGTCTGTTTTGTTAAAAATGCATAGAAGAGAGAATATTCAATATACAAGAAACGCTGTGTGTAAAGCAAATATCCCACTAACGCTCATAGGGGTTGTTTGCCAATCTAGCCGGACATTAGGCGAACAATTAAAACAGACAACAAAGTTCTGCATCGTATAGTGAACTTTCAAGTATTTTGCTTGAGATTTGTGGTTTTGGGACACTGTTAAAGTCAGGAAAGTTGAAGAAATTGCACGCGTGTTCATTGACTTTTTACTGTTTTGGGAGGTTTACAATATATTTTTTTGTGGGTAAACGAATAAAGATTTTACATTGATTTTTTTTCTGTGAAAGACTATATTGACAGCTGCTTATAAAAATTTTATTAGAAATTTTTCGAATAAAAAATTCGCTCAAAATTAAAAAAATACGATTTGAGTTCTTAAAAATGTCATACATCTCGAAAAAGTTTGAAATCTCTACTTTTAAATTAAAAAAAAAAGCGTTCCGCGTTGTTGTACCATTTTTTTTATGATTTTTTGAAAATTTCACCTTTTTTCTGTTTTTGCTCATCTTGCACAGGTACATATGATAGAAACACTTTCGTCAGTCATTAAATGTTTTGGTTGTACGTAGATGTTTTTTATTTAAATTATTGCATCTAAGACTAACATTTTCGGCTTTAAAGGCAGAATTTTGCTGGAAAGATTTCAAGGTTTCAGTGTAACAAAGATATTATTAATAGACTTTTGCTCAGTTCTGACCCACTGATCACTAGGATAAGACCAACTCCAAAAAAGACTTTACCCTTTAGGATATAAGCAATTTCTTTTATGCTTCCACCTGTACTTGGCTCTAAAGAGAATTCAGATTCGGAAGAGGATTTTGAAGAAACAGACGGAGAAGAAGCATGGCACTCATCATCATCTTAGTGCAAAAGGGAAGTTATTTTAAATAAAATTTGTTGTTACTATTATAAATAAGTTATAATTACCAAGAAATAAATTATTTTCAGATAAATTAAATACTATGGAATACATAAAAGTCACATAAAATTTTTTTTTGACAGGATCGTTGCGGGGGTGGGTTTGGAGGGATACCTCCCCCTACCCATAAAAGTTCAAAAATTTAATTTTTTACAGTATTCAGGAGTTGGTAATCTATTTCTCATAATATTTATATTTTTTTCAAATATTATTTAATGTAACCGCCCACAAAAGGTGCGGGGGCGAAAAGTGTAATTTTACCATCGAATTGGTCCAATTTTAGGTTTTATAACTTTCGCCGACCATAAAAGTTGCATTTGCCAAATAAAAGTATGGGAAAACTTAAAAAAAAATTGCATTTTTCAGAGGTTGGATTAGTTCTTCAAGGGGGAACTTTTTCCTCCTTGGTCCGATTTCATTTATTTTTGAGGTTTACCTGCCTATGACAATAGCACATATTTCTGCCAAGTTTCATCGATCTAGGGGCACTCAATAGCTTTTAAGAAGCAATATAAGCTAAAGCAAAAAGTAGTGTCCGGCTAGATTGGCAAACAAAACCCCTGTGTGTAACGGCTCAAATACCACAATCTGAGGCGATTTTTATCGTGCTGTATCGGCGCACATTTCAAAACATTGCACAATTTATTTTATCGTCGCACATTGTGACGATTTTTTCGGTTCATATCGACCAAAACTCAATTGCGACAATAATCGGTACAATGCGGTCACACTTGAAAAACAAATGTAATTTTGGTACAATAAAGCTCAAAAAAGTAAAATTTTAGTAGCCAGTTGGTGCAATTTAAAAATGTTGTTTTGCCATCCCTTGTATCGGCGCACAACTGGTCGATAAAAATCAGTACATATTAAATAATCAAGGCTAGCTTTGACTGTCCACAGTCGGCACAATTTCGGCACAGACTGTCGCATATATAAAAAATTTTGCCCGTTCAGACTATCGACAAAAATTGGTACATTGCGCCGATAGTGGGATCTTAGCTTAAGTAAGCATTAACAACTTGTCAGCTTATTATTGATTTGACCTACCGACCATTTAAAAAAAATCAAGTTATGTATGGGATATATACAGTCACACAGATAACAGTACGTACTCCCTCTAATATTGGAGTATAAGAATAACCCTGTATTTCTGATCGATATTTTTGCTTGCATTTGCTGTCAAAATCAAAGTACAAAAAGTTCGGGCCACTTTCCCCTTATTATACTTTTACACTTAAAAATTAAGCTGACAGCACAGATAATTATACGTTCTAAGACAAATAGAAAACGGTCCTTGTTAAATTAAGTAGATTTAAAGAAAAAATAATATACGGAAAGTGGAACAAGCTAGCAAATTCTTAAAGACTGCAGTTATTTTAGAAAAAAAAAATTTACTGTTTTGTATCCTTGAACATATTTAAAAATCAAGGAACGATGGGAATTCCTTGAGTTCAATTTTTAAAATTTAAAATATTAAGCATTAATTTTGCTCCTTGCCAACTATTTGAAACTAGATTAAGTATTGTTTTGATATCCACGCCACTGTTTAACGAATGCTCCTAAAACAAATACGTACAAATAAATTTTACTTACGGCCAATTTCACCAAGTTCGGTTATAATTAACTATCGGTTATAGCTGTCAAAACATATTGGTAACCGGAACTTTAATTAAAGGTTTATTTTAACCGAACTTGGTAAAATTGGCCGTTAAGGTCCAATTAGACGTGACATAACCATAATACCACAGCCGTATCGATGACCGTAAAAACCAAAGTTGAATTGGTTTGTAGGGTATGTCGTTTTGGTATGGCTATGCCTCGTCTAATTGGTCCTTAAAGAATAATAAAATTTCAACAACCCAATACACAGTGGTGAGTATACATATGCAGCACAAAAAGCTGCTTTTTACGTTTTTTTTTTTAGAAATAATTTTTAAAAAAGTGGCGTATGCGGTATAAAACAATCAGTTTTATTTTCAAGAAAAAACTATTAACTTCTTAGTTCGTTAAAAAACGTTAACAATAATTTACATTTTCCTCCACTCCACTACGACTTTTTGGCATATGCGCCAAAGAAATAATGAGCTGACTTTCCTGTTTGATCTTCCTTAAAAAATTGTCTTCAAAAATTATGTTTGCAAGCAATTTTTAAATATTTTAAATGTGATTTAATTTAAATTAACTAACATTTTTGTGTGAGTGTAGGATTATGGAAAAAACTTTTGTAAATTTGGTTCAATTTTAGATAATAAATCCAAATAACCTTTTATTTATGTGTAAATAAGTTTACAATAGAGCAAACATAGAAAAACTAAGTCTGATTCTGTTGCACTGTGGGGTGACGTTGTAACGTTTTTTTTTTTTTTTTTTTTGTTAAAACACACACACATACGTTTTCCAATTAACAAAAGGTGACTATAAAATTTTGACAGGTTGTAGGGGATACTTTATAAGAGTGTGTATGTAAAGTGTTAAAAAAAAATCTAATTTATGGTATAAATTTACATTTTTTCAAAATTTGTAATTGAAATTTCAATTGTTAGACAAACGCCCACACTTAAGAATTAACAACATCAACAATAACGAAAACAATAAAACAAATATTAGAAACAACAATAACTACAAAACAGCACAGGCCAAATGAGTAAATGACTTTAATTACAATTTTTATTGTTCAGTGCTGCAGCTTCAGGGCAGATGCATAAAATCACCTACTTCGTCGTCATGTTGACAAATTCCCGGGCAACAAAAGCAACAAAAGCTACAAGAGTTTTAGATTTCTAAATGATTAATCTTTTGTTTAACAAATGTTGTAAATCAAAATAAATAAATTACTAATAACGAATTTTAAAAATGATTTGTTTTCTTCTATTTCTGTTTTTTATTTTCGTAATAACATTTCTTCCCTTATTTTTTATACCCTCAACCACCACAAGTGGGGAATGAGGGTATACTAAGTTTGTCATTCCGTGTGAAAACTTTTTAATAGTCATCTCAGACCCCATAAAGCATATATGTATATTCTGGGTCCTTGAGTAATTCCAAGTTGATTTAGCCAAGTCCGTATGTCTGTTGAAATCAGGCTCACTTGCGAACGTCTGACAGGAAAAGAACAATATCAGCGTTAAAATGGTTTCTAGTTCTCCTAAGTAGTTTCATTTTGGTGTTAAGAATATGATAGAAAGAAATGACCGAAATAAAGTTTTCGGTCACATTCGGTCATTTCTTTCTATCATTGAAAAATGTGACTACTCGCTTATTCATTTCTTGTAGGGTTGGGATTGAAATCCAGCAAAATCCGCTTAGCAGAAAAAGAGTTATGAATTTAAATGTAGAACAAACACCCAAAAAAAGTGGCGGAATGAAAATATTGATGTAAGATTCTGCACAAATTCATTCTGTTCAACTAGAAATTACACCACGTAAATAATTTAGCGCATGCCTCATATAAAGCCTACTCCCGGAAAACACTTTATTACGCCTAAAACCCTAACGAATAATGCTATTGTAATAAATTATGGCCTGTTGCAGTATTAAATGACTAGAAATGACACTGTCAACCTTCAAGATGATCGGTTCATAACACTGTGCTAGAAATTTATACTTTTTTTAGACAAGCTGGACACTTGGCGTTTTAACATAATTCGGGTACGCTGAAACCAGTGGTGTTAGCCGTGTTTTTTAGGTTAGCTTGGTTTTCGAAACATACCGTTATTTCGAAAATGGAAGAGGTTGCACAACCCATACTCGCATAACTCAAAAACGCTTTAGCTTATTGAAAAAACTAAAAAAAACCGAAATTCCGCAATAAAATTTCCAACTTTTTTCTAATATGCGCTGTCGTTTTAGAATCATAATTTTTTTTTATCAAAATTTCGAAATTTTTGTTTTTTAAAAATTCATAAAAAATTGAAAAATGCAGCAGGCTTCTCCAGACGCATTAAAAACGAAGGTGCAAACAAAACAAAATCTGTTGGCAACTTTTGATTTAATTCACAAATGTCGAAAAATGTTAATTAATTTCAGAATTTCAATAAACGCAATATTTGTATGGGAGCCCCCCAAAGGGGTGGAGATATATGGCAAACATGTTTTAAGAACATGTTAAGAACAACAAATTAATTGAGGTTGGTCATACATTATATCCCACTAGGGGCGACTCCTGCGCATTAGCATGGTACTTTTTCTTCAATATATTTCTAGTCTGCATTGACCATTTTATATGGGAGAGCGCCCTAAAGGAATGGAGATAGCGGGTACACTCACAATATTATTACAGTAACGGACTGTAGTTTATTTAAGAAATATTTCGTTCAGTAATTTTTAAATAAATAAACATTTAAAATTCCAAGCAAATTTATTTTTAACTGACATTTATTTTAACTGACTAACAGTTATTCAAAAAACTAAGTGCATATTAATACGGATTTTCAGTTGCATTGTCCGTTGATTGTGTTAAATTCTTCTTTATGTTAAAGTAAATAAAAATGTAATTTAAGGCAACGAAAAGTTCATTTAATTTTTACTGTCAAAAATTCAACCGCGAATTCTGTAAAAACAAATCAATATTCAGTTATCTTTTAAAAATTAATTGTAAAAAAATTAACTACATATTCCGTAAAAACAAATAAATATGCAATTATTTTATAAAATTTTACTGTCAAAAATTCAACACCATATTCAGTAAAATTAATTAAATATTCAGTTATTTTATATAATTTTACTACCAAAAATTAATTTTTACTTATCTATAAAAAATGAATTGCTTGTTTTGTGTAAGCAATACCCATTTTCTATTTGTTAAAATAATTTAGTTAAATACCTACATCAAATTTTTAAAGTAAAATAATTGCGAAGCCATATCGGTCATGCTGCTGGTGTCTAATAATTGTGAGTTCTTCTGTAAACAACGTGGTCAGTACAACAAAAGTAAAACAAACGTGTGTAACTGGGTAAGTAAATAAAAATATTCTCCCTCTGTCGCTTATTAGAAAAATAAGCGGACAGGTGTCTGTCTGGTATTTTTTAGAAATTCGGCTCTTTTGTGGAGTAAACGAAAATGTAATAAAATAACTGAATATTTAATTGTTTTTACTGAATATGGGGACAATTTGACAGTAAAATATTAATAAATAACTAAATATTTAATCGTTTTTACTGAATATGGTGTTGAATTTTTGACAGTAAAAATTAAATGAACTTTTTGTTAAAAATAAATGAAAAATAGGTAGACCGGTTTTTAATTGAACTTTCATTTATTTTATATTACAATTTCAGTTAATATTACGTACAGAATATTGTGAGTGTAGGTATGTTAGAAATAAATGATTGAGATGAAAAATAAAGTGGGGTTGGTCATACATTTCACCCATCTAGGTACGTCCTAGGCGCTGCACGCGCCAACTTTAAGAATTTCATTAATCGGTCATATCTAGAAAACAAGAGCTAACCTAAAAATGGTAAGCAACATTGGATTCGGCGTACCCGAATTGTGTTAAAACGCCATGTTCCCGGCTTATGTGTTTCTTCAAATAGCACAGTGTAAATTACCATAGTACGCGTAGAATCGTAACGAATAACGCTGCTTTAATAAAATTTGGTCAGTCTTTAATAATATGTAGTTAATTTTACTGTGCTTAAATCCCAATTCGTACACTTGGTAAACACGCTGAAAATTATTGTTGATGGAATAAAGCTTTTCCAAGGAATGTAAAGCGAATGGGAATTACAAACACTTAAGTTTTACCTTCAACGATATCATAGCTTAAACAAAACAACAACAATAAACAGTAAGTTTATCTTTACCCACCCCGGAAATATTCTAAGTGTAGGTAGAGGAAATCAAAGATTCGGCACAGCCGAATATAGCGCTCTAACTTGTTTTTTTTTTACAAAAGCTGTAAACTTGTTTTTCTTACTCCAAAAAAATAATGTCTAATACCATTTGATATATTGTTTAGAAATTGAATAAAGAAAACAAATAAACAAATACTTTTGCCACCTCCCAACTAACGTCTAAAATACAACAACAATTCAAAAATAACAAAATAAATTATAATCAATAATAAATTGCTTTTACAAATTCATCGATTTTTTCTTTCTACAAATTAATTATATTTGCGTTTTATTTTATTTTTTTTAAACAAATTTTAAAATTATAATTTTTTTTGATCATTTAAAATAATCTTAACTTTATGGCAAGTGTATGTGTGTGTTTAAATGAATTAAGTATAAAAAACTAATAAATAATAATTTAGAAAAGTCGTTTTATTGAATGAATCAAAATATCAGAAAAAAGTAATAAAAAAAATTTTTAAAACAGTTTCTTTATTTTGAATTTCTTCAACGCCCACATTGTTTTTAATGAAATACATTTTTTTTCTTCTAATTCTTCGCCTCTAAAAAATAATTAATAAACAAAGACATTTCAAACAATCATAAAAAACAAAAACTCAATTAAATTATTTAAATAAAAAAAAAAAAATTAATAATAAAAAAAGATATTTTCGAGCTAACCCAGTTAACAATGTAACGGAAGATGATCAAAGATAAAATGACACTAGCCAACAAGATTTTTGGGCTGGAGCAACCAAATATCTTTCCTTGGGAAATTCGGTGGGCTGAATTCGAATATGTTATTTGTTTTTCACTATCACGTCAGGTTTTCGGGATACAAAAAAATGTTTTTATTCGTATCTTACAAAAAAAAATCACAGTTTTTTTTAAAATCAACGAATTTGGTAATTTTTTTAAATAACTTTGGAAAAAAATAAGATTTTTAACAAAGTAAATTTTCAGTTTTTCTGTCTTTTTTTCAAAAAATATGCAAAAAACCTTGATTTTGATCTCTCACTGTAAACACACCAGAGAACTTTAGATATTTATTTTTTCAGCTAGTGATTATAATTTTATAGGCTGTAAGTAACTGCAATCAGTTTGATGATACCTTAAATTTCATTTTTTAATTAATCGTCGAAAACTGCGTATTTCAACCCACTGTGCGTCGTCTGTATTTTGTTGGTTCGGTTTCACGTGTTAGAGTCCAGAAAAAGTCGTCTCCCAGCAAGCTTTTGTCTCAAAATCCTTAAAAAATTCTTTAAATTTTCATTAAATCTTGATGAGCACGCTTCCCTGTTTCTCGCTCACTGCATCTATTTTTTTTTTAATCTAAATGCGAATGAAGAATATGCAAAACATTCTCGGTGTCCACGGTCTGTTCAAGTTTCTGACTGCAAGACCAAAAAACATAATGTAAATATGCGTATTTTAATGATTCTGATATTGCATATCCTTTGGTCCTACCAAATATTCACCGCACACAAAGCCAAAATCGCTTGAATCAGTAACACACGATCTCCCTGACATGCTAAAATGCTACTATTACCCCAGGTCTACACTAAAGATAAATATCTCAGCAAGTTGGCAATAACGTCGGCAGAATTACATAGCAATATTTCTTATTGCTCTGCTTATGTTAAGGGCTTGGGAAAACGTATTTATGTTAAATCATAATTTGAAAGAGATCAACGAAGAAGGTGCAGTATTATTAATAAATTAATATAATTTTTTATATAAAAATATTAATTTTTTTTTTTGTTAAAGTAAAATTTATATTTTTGTATAAAAAATAACTCAAACTTAAACAAATTAATATAAATTTAAATAATCAAGATCGAATAAAAAAAAATTATATTAAAAAAAAATTTTTTGCAATTTTATTTTAGTGTTAATTTAACTCTTTTTTAATTTAATTCTTTTACTTCAATTATAATTTGCAACCACCATTTGACAAACTTAATTTCTTTCCCCTACAATTTCCTTATATTTTTTTTTCTTTTTACTTCTTTTTTTCAATTGACAAACAAATTTGACGTTTTATGTTAGCAATAATTGTCAACGAAAATGTAATAAATTTGTACAAAAAATTGCTGTCTACATAAGACATAACATAATTTTGACATTTACTGCAATATGTGTCGCAATATTTATCTCTGGTATAGACGGGCAGTAATGAAGATTAGGAATGAATGTGGGCTTCTGTCAAATTAATAATTGTGAAATTGTGGTGTCACCCTGGGTCTCCACGTAGCAATATTTATTGCGGCAAGCGTCAAATTTGGTTGCTCCATTAAATTTGCGACGTTAAGACCGCATATTGCCATGAGTGGCAATTCATTGCGTAATGATTGCTCTAATGCTTAGAAATCTGCATTAAAATGAGTTGTAATTTATCTGACATTTCATTTCTCTGTACGTTTGTTTATGGCAAAGCAATTTAACGTGCAAGCAATATAATCAGTAATTATTGTACCATTGTTCTGCTGACGTTTTTGCTTGTGCTAAGCAAAAAAAAATTGTTGCGTGGAGACCAAGCGCCATATGCGAGCAAGCGATAAAAAAATGAGCAAGACGTGATAACCCGAATTGGGCGCACCCTGATTAATTAAAAAAAAAATTTGTTTCTGCAGTAAATTTTTTTCCCAATTTGTAGACCAGTGTGATTAAAGAAATATATTTTTTCTTAAGAAAATTCTAGAAACTAATTGGAAGATTTTTTTAAAGGGTGGTTTAATTTTAAGGGGCGATGTTGATTTTGAATAAAACACAAATTATTTAGGAAATTATTGTCATTTCTTTTTATTATGATAATATTGGTATGGTTCAATTATGTATGGAACAAAAAATCGGTCAAATGGTCGCCGCGACATCGGTGGCACACCTCCATCCGATGGTCCAAATTATCTCATCCTTTAGCTCTTGAATCGTTGCTGGCTTATCAACGTACACCTTTTCTTTCAAATAACACCCATCGGTGTGAGATAACACGGACATTGAATTTATCGCGGAAAAGAGCCATTGTTTCGTTAGCTGTGTGGCAAGTAGCACCGTCTTGTTGAAACCACATATCGTCCCATCCATATCTTCCAATGCGGGCCATAAAAAGTTCGTTACCATCTCACGATAGCGAACACCATTCACAGTAACTGCCTGACCAGCCTCATTTTGGAAAAAAATACGGCCCGATGATTCCGCCAGCCCATAAACCGCACCAAACAGTCACTCTTTGTGGCTGCATTGATTTTTCGACAATCACTCTTGGATTATCATTCGCCCAAATGCGGCAATTCTGCTTATTGACGAATCCGCTGAGGTGAAAATGTGCCTCATCACTGAAGTTGAAGTGCACGATATGAATTTTGATTTTCATAGAAAGCCTTAATAACTTTAACACGTTGCTCGATTGCGTATCTTTCCATGGTTCAAATTGAGTTAATCTTAAATAGAGAAATGTCAAATGAAAAGCATAACAAAATTGACGTTAAAATTTAACCACCCTTTATAAGTCCAAAAACTTAATATTTTGATGAAACTCTGCCTTAAAAACTTGAACCGCAACGCCGCTAATTATTACGAAGCGACGGCTAAACTGCTTTGGGCTAAAAAGTCATTAAATAAAAGTATTTCCAAAAAGTTTCGCAATTTTTAGTCAAGGAATTTTACGAATCTTAGTCCCCATTTACATTATGCGATTTTTGTCGTTCCGATTCTAACTTTATAGGCGAGAGGGGAGAGAGTGTACTCTTCATTTCGTTTTGTTCGCTCATTCGTTATCTCATTGTTCTGTCATCTGACGAAAAATGTATTTAAGTTCGGTGGTAGAGAAAAAGTTGTAACGACAAAAATCGAACAATGTTATTATCAGACCGACTTCAAAGAGGAAACTACAATAATCGCAACGACAAAAATCGTATAACGTAAATGGGGACTTACTAAATTAAATGCAGGCGTTAAGTCTCGCCGGCGCAGTTTTTTTGCTTCTGCAACAAAAACTGCAAATTTGGACGATACACTAATGTGGCGTTTCCAGAACAGAAGCGATTGAACGTGTAGTAAAATTTATTTGGAAAACACTTAGTTTTTTTAAGTGTTTTTCAATCACTTGTGTTGTGACTGATAGCCCCCGTTAAAGTTTTTGAAACAAATCGTCGCCTTTTAGTCTTGCGACAGAGATCTGTGGGTTTCTTATACTTTGGATTAAAATCAGTGTTCGAAAATAAACACAAAATATCGCTCCTTAGTGTTCGGTTCGGTAGATTTGTGGGAAACACAAGCGCTAATAGTGTTTGTGTAGAAAATCATTCAAAAAAATAACATTTCCCTGTTTGTCATATTTCGAATACAAAAAAAAAAAATACTGATTTTATCCAACTCAACAAAAGTTAAGAACATTTAATTCCGTTCGGTTTTTTTCTTAAAAAACCATAAGCTTCATTGTGTTCGGCTCAGCTCATTAAAGTTCGTTCGTTTCTGTTGTGTCTATCGCCCTTTTGGCTGGTAAAAAAACCAATCCTTTTTTTAAAAAAACAAAATACACATTCGAAAAAAACTAAAGGCAAGCAAAATAATAATTGCACAGAAGCAAAATATATCACAATACAACAAGCTGTTCGTGCTGCGGTCGTTGCTAAAATTTTTTGTTTGTTAATTTCTTTATCAATGTAAAAAGATAAACGTCATAGAACAATAAAATTTAATGTTTATCTACAGAATCACTTTTATTGTCCCTTTATTATTAATAAAGAACAGAACACTATATAATGTTTGGTTCTTTCTTGAAAACAGTCACGAACGTTAAACACTAAAAAAATTGATATCGTTCCTGGGTGTGTGAGCCCCGAACGCCTAATAATGTTCTGTTTATTTTCGAACACTGATTAAAATCAATTTTTTTTAAAAAATAACAAACCTTAAATACATAAATTGAAGATTTTAAATCAAAGACATTTTAATTAATCATTTTTCTAAATCAAAAATACCAATTTTTTAAATTCTGATTAAAACTTTTGAAACAAGAGATACATTATACTACTTTTATAATTGAAATTATTTCGGAACTGGTTTATTTAAGACGCTTAGGAACTATTTCCTTCCCTTTAATTTTTCTTCTGAATTGTTTACTGAAAATACTTTTAAGGTTATGAGCAAAAAAAAAAAAAATTTTTAATTTTCAGCTTTTTGATTTTGGCTTTATTTAATTAATTCCTTCTTTTAAATTAATTATAATAAATATATTTATATGTCAAATTAACCCATTAGAGCAATTATTGGAATTATATGAAATTGCCAAAATTACAGATTTGTTAATTTTTAACGGCCGATGTTGAATGTGAACCACACCTAAACGTCAAGTTTTTCCTACATTTCATTTGGCATTTCTCAACCTCAGACTGACTCAATTTGAACCATGGAAAGATACGCAATCGAGCAACACATTAAAGTTATTAAGGCTTTTTATGAAAATTGGCGTTTAAATCAAAATGCATATCGTGCACTTCCTCTTCAGTGATGAGGCACATTTTCACTTCAGTGGATTCGTCAATAAGCAGAATTACAGATGTCAATTGGCCGCCAAGATCATGCGATTTGATGCCGTTGAACATCTTTCTTTGGGGTTATTTGAGAAAAAAGCTGTACATCGATATGCCAGCAACAATTCAAGAGCTAAAGGATGAGATAATTTAGGACAATAACGGCATAGAACATCAATTACGCCTCAGCGTCATCGAAAATTTGGAACCTCGGATAGGGGTGCGCCGCCGAGGGCGTAGCTGCCATTTGCCCGATATTTTGTTCCATACATAATTGAACCATACCATTATTATCGTAATAAAAAGAAATTACAATAAAATTCGCCTATTTTACAACATTAGAATTCGCCAAGTTCAATGTTAGTTAAATATATAAATAAATTCAAAAAGTACCAGTTAAAGGACGAAAAAGTACCAACAAGATCCCTTTAACCGATTCATATTCATTCAGGACCTTAAAGGTTTAATTTTTTTTCTAAGTCCAATATTACCGAAAATAAAAAAAGTACTAACTGTAGAACGAAAACGTACCGAAAATCGCCCCCTTAAAGATTCTTATTCACTCAGGACCATAAATGTTTAATTAAATACATGTTTCTAGGTCCAACATAACAAAAACTTAAAAAGTGCCTGTTGAAGAACAAAAAAGTACTAACATTTTATGTTTCTTTAGTCTTCTTTTCCCTTTTAAAAATGCCAATATAATCACACGCAGCAATCGGTTTCAACTTTTTTTGGTTCAAAACAACAATAATTTTATTAACAGCGAATCAAAGAGAAAAAGGAAAGAAAACAATTACATGCAGCCATCGTTGTGCAAATACCAACGAATAAAAAGCGTACGGACCGAGTACAGGCATCTCCGTACTAACCCCCTTTCTTCTTTCCTCTTCACCTAAAAACATAAGAGTTGAGCATCAGAAGATGAAACGTGTGGAAGCAGACTTATGTCTAACATTATAGACAATTTAAAAATTACTACATGCAGCACGAACACTAAAGAAAAAATTTAATTTCCCGTATTTCCCAATTTTGATCCTTTTTTCCTCCCCATTAAAGTATCAAACATTTCAAAATTTTGTAGTGGGGGCCCATAATTGGATATGTATATTTCAATAAATTGAGAAAAACGTTTTGTAAAAGTAGTATTAAAAATAGGTACGATTTTCTCCATTTAAACGTTCAAATTTGAAAACGTAGCAAATTTATATTCGTATTTTTTAGATAAGTTACGAATTCGTTATAATCTTTATTTCTGTATTTATTGTTTGAAAAGTAGATGGGATGGCAAAGAAGTTCCAAAATACCTGTTTTACCCGTTTATTCCCTAAAAAAGTACCGGACACCTGTCCACTTATTGCATCTCTTTTAGTTTTGAAGTTATGAAGTTGCCAGTCAGTTTTTACTCTTTTTTTACCCCTCAGATTATAACAAAATATCAGTGGCATTTTGACAAAAAATCTAAGTCGAAATATGATAGCAGAAATGTTTTAAAATAGACTCGGTGAAAAAATTAATTTTATTTAGTAAAATAACCAAAATTAAAGAACAATTTTATAAAGTAAAAAAAAAAAAAATTATTATTGTGTTTATTTTTGTAGAACTGATTTTTGATATAACTGATTTTGATATCTTAAACTAGGCTAAAGTTCTTCAAATTTAATTTTTATTAAATTATTTTTATAAAGAATGGAATTTTACAGCATGAAATTAATTCAAATTTATTGATAATTTTCCGTTCTTGACTGCCGCGGGGCTCGCCCAGGCTTTCACGAACAGGTTACCCTTTTATTTTTCAATTGTAGCCACTCAAACTCTTCCAGAGGGTTTGCCATTCATACAAATAATTTAATGAAAATTTAATTTGATTTTTTTTTATAAAATTTTAAAAACGTAAACAAAAATGTTTTTTAAATGAAGATGCGTATGATTAACAAAATTTTTTTCAACTTTTTAAATTTGCCAAAAAGGCTCTAAGCCTGAAAATAACGTCCAATGTACCGCACAACGCATTATAGAGAAAATTGGTTTCGTGGTCGAACTAGCCGTATGTGGAATAGACTCCCGGCAGAAGTCTTTCCAGTCGTCTACAATTTGGAAAAGTTCAAATTAAATATCCTCAAACACTACTCCCTCTTTCCTTCTCCCCATAAGCTATTTTTCTAATACCAACACAATGCATTGCATTAGTAGGGGGCATCCCCTGATTGTTGGCTCAAATTAAAAAAAGAAAAAAAGGTACCGATTTTATAGCAAGAACAATTTTATCGTAAGCGACAAATTTCTTACAAAATTTATATGAAAAATAAAAAAAAAATTCTCATGTTAAATTTTATTTTTAGCGCTTACGTTAATTTCGCGGTTATCGGTTTTAAGATATAAATAAGTCTATTTTAGGTAGGGACGACCTACGCTCGTTTTCAAGGTTGACCAACACGTTCCTGACGTCATGAGATGTGTCGCCTTTAAATGAGACCAATACCAACATGCTCAGTGAGTGTCCACCAAAGAAACACGTATTTAAATCTTTAAAATGGCTCTCCTGAACAAAACACTTAGGTCCCTTTCTATTTTGCGCGTCACATATGTATATACATTTAACGCTTATTCAGTAAAAGCGTTCGTAGTTGAATTGTCTAAGTTGTCGCCTGAAACTCTTAAGCATGCCAGTTCGAATCTGGATTGTGCTAGTTTTTCAAAAATATATTTTTTTTTTATTATGTCCTTAAAACGATTTTAAAATTATAAAACGAATTTAAAACATCAACTTCGGCAAAAGAGGAAACGGACCTATTCTTCGGCATGACGAAATGAAAAGTTGGCGTGGCTCAATTAATATTTATTTATATCTTAAGATCGTTATTTATATACTTATATATACTTTTTGTTCTTATCTCACCATGGTGAAGGGATAAGATTCGGCATAGACGAATATACATAGTAGCACTCTTACTTGTTATGTATTAGATTTCTTAACGGGTTAATTAAGTAACTTATTTATTTATGTGTGTTTCCTTATCATATTGTGTATATAAAAGAATTAAATTTAAATTAACTCAAACAGCTTTAATTATTGCGGCTTTTATATGCAAATTTCCGAAAAAAATAAAATATATAATAAAAAACAACAACAAACACGCAAAAAAGAACTGGTGTATCTTAATTCATTAAATCAAAAAAAAAAAAACAAAACATACACATGTACATACATACTTACATATATTTCAAATTGAAATTCTACAAAAACAAACACGATTTCAAACCCATACATTTGTCAAAGATTAACGACAACAATATGAACAAAATTAACTTTTGATTTTGGCAAACAAAAAAAAAAATTATAAAAAAGCGAAATAAAAATCTATTAACGCTGGTTTGTAATTTATTTCACATTTCAGGCTCCAGTGTGACGGTAGACTTTTAACTGCGATTATTTAGCCAAAAGTGTCTAACAGCAACACAACATAAATTAATGTTTGAGTTTTTTTGTTCGGATTTAGTGGCTGGAAAAACAATAACACACTACTTTTTTTCATACCTACTGTTCACAAACTCTTACACACAAATGCATTTTCAGAGATCCGCTCAGGAAATAAATTAATCTAATGCTGACAAGAAACACACACACTCACATGTACTGCGTATAAAAACTTAAATCAATTAAGTTCTAAAATTAAAACATCCAACCGCAGATGGGAAAATTTCGTATGTCTTTTTGTTTTATCTAAAAATAGAAACTAATAATCGACATTTCCAATATTAAATGAGCCGAACAAAAGATTGGCATAAGGCAGCATAATTTACAGGGATCGTCTAACAACTCGGTTTTGAAAGAAAAGTTATAAAAGCAGCAGTAAAGAAATAACCAACCGTAGCTTGTGTTAAATCCACCACTTTGCTGCGATGTCGTTAGCTTAGGATGTAGTGCACAGTTCTAGAAAATTAAGACAATAAGAACCTTTTAACTAAATTTTAAAAAGTAATTTGAGTTGATTGCATTTCAATCCAAAGCTTAAAAAACTAATATCAAAAACGAAAATCAATTTTTCCAACTCTGTAAGTAACGAACTTGAATATAAAAACAAAAGTGTGTTAAAAATAATTAAGCAATCAACATACATAATTTGTGCATGATATGTTGCCCTGTTTTTGTAGCTGTACTCTGCTTTCTTACTACAATACACTGATAGAAATAATAAAATAAAATTAATTGGTTTAAATTTAATTTTTAATCTCTTTAATGCTGAAAAATAAATGTAAAGAGAGTAAACAACACGTGTGTCTATTGTATAAAGAAATTAAAGTCATCTGAAGTTTTGAATTCATTAATTTTTCTCAGTGTTCAGAGAGTAATTAAAAGAACCCTCTGCCGAATAAAGGGTGACTTAAAATTACACTGTTAAAATTCCGGCAATGAGATTATGTAAACAAAAGGTTACCTACTACAAAATCTCTTAAGTCTATAAATCCATAGTTCAGTTCTCGTATGAATTTAAGTTTCAATATTATTGAAGTTTAAATGGCACTGAAGAAACTGACCAAAGAAGGCAGAAACAATATTTTAATCCGTTTTATAACTTTTTTATGAAGTTCGCCATCGAGTGCATATTTTTGCAATTTTAACCCTTTGAAGCAGTTTTTTGGCATCCATAATTTAGTTAAAAGAGGTTTTTTGCGGAATTTTTTTTAATTTAATATATTAAATATATTAAACCGATCTGGCTGAATTTCAATAGCAAACTTAAACGGAGTATATGTGACATAAATATACATCAATTTAGTCCACATCATTTCTGGGGTCTTCGGAAACCCCATTTCAACATACACACGGACAGACGGACAACCGGATTTGAACTTCGCTTTTTAAAAGGACCCAGAATATATATACTTTATAGGGTGTAGGATCAATATTGTGGAACTTACAAACGGAATGATAAAGTAATATATACCCTCTTACCTTTGGTGAAGGGTATAAAAAGAGTTGTGCACTTAACACAGAGGATGAAAACCGCTAATATTTTTTTTGTGTTGTAATAGTTGTTGTACTCCCACCACCACATGAATTTGCCTTAGAATCGGTTCACATATGACCAATGCTCTCATTCGTCTTCAGCTTTAACTTCCTTTTAAACGTCCCTAAAGTTGCTTTAAGACAAAAAAAAACTCATAAAGATGGCGTGTCTAGATATCTAGTCAGCCTTATAATGAAAATCGTTGTCGTGGTAGAAGTCGTACTTAAATTTTAAATTTCACAACGACGACAATGTAAAACT
The DNA here is from genome assembly GCA_949318255.1 of Pollenia labialis. NCBI lineage: Eukaryota > Metazoa > Arthropoda > Insecta > Diptera > Polleniidae > Pollenia > Pollenia labialis. Next base: position 21,859,130 of record OX439142.1, on the reverse strand, counting down.
CATAGAAAGTTTGTCGTATTTATAACGTTTACGACAAAAACTACATATAAAACTATGTTTTGATCACGACAACGACACTCATAATAATGCCGAATATTCAAAAAACTCTTATATAAATTTTAGCCTGATAACATAAATTTGGGTACAATCTTGAAAATTCGCCTACAAATACTATAGTCTAATTCACAAGCTCGTTGCAACGTCGTATTCGTTGTCTTATTATAAAATATTGTATATTTTTGTTGTTGGTAATTTTCATATAAAAGTATTGTCTCATTAGAGCCGGTTCTTACACTTATATAATTGATTTTTATGTGTTTTGAAAAATTTTGTATTAATACCAGGCCTGGAAAAGCTTAATTTGTTTGATGGATTTGTAAAATTTCTTTCTAGATTTAAATTTAAATATGTTTAATTAATAATTAGTATTGTGGTTATTTTGTTGAACTATTCTATGTTTTTTGATCCAAATTTTGATATTTAATTAGGCGTAAGTTCATCAAATTTAATTTGCAACATGAAATTAATTAAAATTTATTGATAATTTTTCATTCTTGACAGACCTGAGACTCGAACACAGGCGTCTTTTTTTTGTAAAATTCCTTTCTTCATAAAAATAATTTAAAAATAATTTACAAAAAAACATTGCAATACAACTTGATAAATGGTAACCTTGCTCAGGGCTGCCAGGTACTTTTTTTCATGTCCCCAAAAAATTAAAAACAAACCCCCAAGAATCCCCAAACTAAAAATCAAAACCTTAAAAAGTTAATATTTTCTTTTGTTCAGCTTGTTCAGTCGATTTTAGACATCCCTAAAATCAACAATACTTCGAAGCATAATAAGTACTTACTAATAGCATTCTTTTTCCCAAACTTTATTATATTGTCTTTTATATTTCGTCACCTAATATGCAAAAGGCCCTATCTAAGCTTTTGAAAATTTCACAGCGGAAGCAAAAACTATTCAAAATGATAAATCAAAAGTTTATAATTAAATTTCCTTTTATATTTCTAGTAAAACCTTGCAGTTGTTTTGACAATTGACAAAGTTGAAACAATGTGAATTTCATGTAGAATCAAATTGGCTTGAGTGTGTTATAACAGTGTGACGAAGCTTCAGAGGCAACATATGAATTTATTTAAGAGTAATTCAATACACTTACCCCTGTAACACATGCTTCACTTATTTTGTATTCTCCTTTGTCAACAGAAGCATCAGATATAGTTTTCGTCATCATTCTACTTTGACAACTTGATGTACTATTAAAGTTAATAATTTTAATTAAAAGAATACGGGAATTGTCTTCTTTTTATAAATATTTTAAGAATGAAAATAAAAAATTAACACCTTAACTATGTATGCATGTTAACTCGACAAGATAAACTTTTGATTTTAATATAAAACAGGTTTTTTAATGGATTCAATATTGAATCCATATTTATTTATTAATTTTTTAATAATTTTTTTATTTATTTTAACAGTGAATAATATTAAATAAACGTGATTTAAGATTATTTTAATATTTCTCATTCAAAATTAATATGAAATAATGATAAATTTAAATAAAGGGCATTCTTTTGCAGAAATTTACTATGATTCTCCATCAACATTTTTCCATGTTAATTTTACATTGATATTTTTTTCTATGCGTATGGACTTTTGTTTTTTGATAATAAAATCGCAATTTTTGTCGAAATATTCCAAAATTTTTTATGGACATTTGTGTTGATGCAATACATCAGAATCAATGAAAACGTTGCTTTTGATTTTTTTTTTTTAGTTAAATTTACAATTTACTTATTTTTGGGTTAGACATATTTGCTAAAAATTGTCTTTAAAAAATCAAAAATTGTATGTGTTGTCAACGGTTTTAGAATCTTTTTTTTAAATTCTTCATTTTTAAAACATTAGCTTAAGAATAATAACATAAGTTTAGTAAGAACCTTTAACACACTTAACAAAGATGTTGATTGCAATTTTATTGCAAGTGTATGAGCCGCTTAAGGTAAAAGCTTTGCATCTTATTTTCATATTTTATGTACGAAACAAAGTAAAATAAGCGTAAATAATAAAAGAAGGGAAAATTATATATAAAATGTATAAAATTCCCAAAAAATTCGCGATTTTTTTTAAGTCCCCGAAAAAATCCCCAATCCCCAAACGACTTTTTTGTCTTTTTTGCTCGCATGAAATCCCCAAGTCTGGCAGCCCTGACCCTGTTTTAGAAACAAACTTCTTTTTGTCAGTGATGCCACAATAATAATAAAACTTATTGCCACTTTTCTAGTGATGACACTTAAATAATCGAAAGTCGCAGAATGAAATAAAATGAGATAGGAAGATCTTTTAAAAATGTTGAATGTTAACATCTTCGAAAATTGTTGCAAATTGATGGTAGATGTTATTTGTTGTTCAGTGTAAAAAGGCTATTAGCCGTATGTATTTTTTATGGAAAGATGTTAACATATTCGTAAATTAATGGTAGATGTTAAATGTTGATGAGTGTTAAAAATCATACGACAGAGTTTGTGAAAAGAACATATGATGTATCAATGTATCAAATGCTAATAGTTTTCAAGGAAGCCATTTTTGGTTTTTTGGACATATTTTCGAGTTGTTACTGCATATTAAATGCGCATGAGACAGTTTTTTAGAGCAAATTTCCGGTTTCCCTATTTTATATTTTTTAGTAGTTTGGCAAAAGTACTCCATTTAACAGTTACGACATTTTATTTTAAGATAAATACAAAACTTTTACAGACAATGCAAGATTTTACATCAAAAAGAAATATCAAAAAAAAAGTACAAAACATTTTTTTTTTTAAAAGTTGAGTTAAAAATGTTGCTCCACCCTGTTAAAAAGTCAAGTACACACAAAAAAAAAACGTATTTATGTATGTCCATATAACGTTTTGGTCAGAGTTCTATTAAAAAAAAGTGTTTGCATTTAGTTTTATTTCGTTAATGAATTTATTTAAATCATTTTATTTGTCTTACAAAAAAAAAGACATTTAACGTGCCAATTGAACTTTTTTCGTTTCGGAATTCTTTCGTTTAATTTAATTTTTCTATATTGTTTTAGTTTTAGCCATCATTAATGATATCATTGTCCGAAAAAATAAACAATTACTTAATTATTAAATAAACAAACATTTGATGAATTAATGTGTAAAAGTAGTTTTTACTTTTCATTAGATTTGATGGACACTTTTGTCAAAAACAATGAATAAATTTAAATCAAATTGAACAAAAACGAAACAAATGAAATGAAAAATGTACTTAAAATAGTTTTATATTTTTTTTTGTTTTTTAAAGAAAATAGCAAACAGATTTCTATTGGCTGGGGGAATATATAAGATTTTGTATTAGTCACTAGACAAAGTTAGTATTGGTGGATTAGAATTCAAATACAAAAAAATAAAAAAAAACAAGCAAACAAATACAAAAAACAAAGTACTGGTGATTACAGGTTTTTTTTTAATTTAATAAAACATAAATTAGAAAACGCTGATTGCAGGTTTTTGGGACGGAGATATAAATTAAGGAATTTCAATTTTTTTAAAATTTAATAAACTATTATCGACTTTTGATCTTAAAACAATTTCCATGTTTATATTAATTGACATTATCTAAAGACATTGTGAAGTAAACTAATCAATTGAAAGTTTATCAGCTTTGAATATTCTGTGTACGTAAGTTTGTTAAATAGAACAGTCGCTGAGCGATTTTAACGTCCTTGGGTGATGATAATTTCTTTGTTGATTCATTTGTATTTAAATAACTTGTATTAAAATTAAAAAGATTTATTTGTTTATTTCAAATAGCCAAAACTAAGAAGTGATCATGAATATAAAACAAAAATAAATGGAATATAGTCGGTCAAGCGCGATCATTTAACACCCTATACCACAGTATACAGTACAGACTTCTCTTTTAAAAATTACTCTATTTGGGACCCAAGGGCAATCATGTCATGAGGTCAAGATTCTTTTGGCTTAAAGAGACATGCGGTAGCACAAAATTGTAGTTATCGAAAAATATTTTTGAGTTGAAAATTAATATAAATACCAGTGTTGCCAATTTAGCCATTTAGTGGCTAGATTTAGCCATTTTTCACCCGGTTTAGCCATTAAAAAATTAATTTAGTCATTAGCCATTTTTTTAGCCATTTTTTAACTTGTTTAGCCATAAATTTTTTTTCCGTTTTTCTCTTAAAAGAAAAATTTTCATTTTATTATAAAAATCACAACTTTTACAAATGTTGAAAATCGCTATAAACTATGATCTTTCAAATTGAAGGAACAGTATTCCAATATTAAATTTATAAAATGGACCAACACAAACACCGGTGTTTCTTTCTGGTTGCCAGAACTTCAATAAAGAGATGCAGGCGGCAACAAATTTTTTTTAGAAATTTCAGAATTGACTTTAAGGTTGCTCCCACTTCCGTGGTCTAATGCTGAAGTAGGGAGGATTCATGTTCTGAGTCGAATTAACGATGCTTGTCCGGCTGAATGGCTGTCCTTGTAAACCTTGTGCGCAAAGTACAGGTCGCAATTATGGAGATTATTTAAACAAATTTGGTACAAAGGTTCTAATGTAGTGTAGGGTATCATACAGTCGGGGTTGACCGACTATACTTTCTAGCTTGTTTTTATTGTAGGTTGGGTAAATGTTGTCGTGATTATGATTTACCTTCAAATTATTTAAAACTAATAGGCACGAGTGATTTCTTTGCGATAAATAATAACGACATCGAATTTTTCGATGATTTTATTTTTTAAATATCTATCAAGATATTAATTTACGTTAGTTCTTTAAATGAATTATTTCTGTTTTATTATTGAATTTCAATGTGTTTTTATTTCCAAAAAATTTTAGCCATTTTTAAGCCCATTTTTAGCCATTTACAGCCATTTTTTCCATAAATTTAGCCATTTTTATTCATCAAGTTTTGGCAACATAATAAAATGGTTTATGCCCAAAAAGATTCAAATGTCCAGCCAGCTGAATGGACGGTAGCCGTTAGATCGACCAAGAAAGTGAATCGAGAGTCGATCAGCATAAACGTATAAACCTTATTTTTTTCACATTTTAAGGATTAACAAAATTGTTTTTTTACAATGAAAAAATTAGTTATGTATTATGATTAAAATCTCAAACACTGAACACTGTTTTTTTTTTGCATTAAAATTGATTGGTTTTGAATCCATTAAGATGATGTCAATATTTCTGCAAAGTTGGGTCTTGACTCCTGATAAGGAGCTTAAAATAGCTAACGCTTAATTGTTTAATTATCACGTTTTAACACCAGCATTCTAATTACAAATTCAATATTTTATTTTTTTTGGTTTTTTTTTTGGCAAAAATTATTTAATATAAACCCTCTTGTATTCTGTTAAACAACAATATCCATTAAGAAATTAAGCAAACAACTTTAAAACAATATCGAAAAGTTCAAGATCACAACCAAACAAAAGAAAGAAAACAACACGAAACGAAACGAAAAAACAGGTAGCACCTTAAGAAAATATTAAAAATTTTAATACCAACGAATAAATTACCACCCAATACAATTAAACGGCGTCAAAACAATTAACAAATTATTTATTTAAAACCAGTCTTGTAAAAATGTCAGTTCAAAAGATTAAACAAATTTGTCAAAAAAAAAAAAAAAAAAAAATTGTTATTAATAGAATGTCAAAATATCAAAGTCCTTGTGAGAGGCTTAGAGAAACGATCAACAAAAAAGAAATCACATAAAGAATGTTATAAAAAATATAATTAAGATTTATCTTTTTCCAAAAAAAAAAAAAAAAAACAAACAATAACAATAGGAATATGAGGAATGAACAGTTTATAAATTTGACAAATGTGATGAGATTTTAAAATAATCTTTTTGTCAACTTAAGACTTTTGTAAACTTAAGACTTTACAAACTGTTCCTATTTCATTGTATTCCATTCTACATCTTCCGATTATTTTAGTGTCATAACTAAAAAAAGTGGCAAGAATTCTATTATTATTGTGGCATCACTGACACGCATTCCCTACAAGAAATGAATGCTCACATTTTTCATTTTGGTGTTAAGAAAATGGTAGAAAAAAATGACCGAAATCAAGTTTACGGTCACATTTGGTCATTCTTTTCTATCATTTTCTTAACACCAAAATGAAAATTGTGACTACTCGCTCATTCATTTCTTGTAGGGGAAGAGATTTCTTGTAGGGTTTTCTTTGAATGCAGCGTTACCATTTCTCAAGTTTTTCCTTTTTTGCAAGCCTTATTTTGCTTAATTTTTTTTATATTGTTAAACAAAATGAATTCTTAATGCATTAAATTTTTGGCACTTTTGTTAAAAAAAATATTTAAAAAAAGGATTTTTTCAAAAATGGTGACATTTTTTTTATTGATAGTAAATGTTAGATGTTTCAAGTGTGAACGCGTATTTCACATTTTCAACAAAGGGAGTTAATAAATAAATTGAAAAACCCCGTTAATTCGTATTTATTTTATTTTGGTCCCGTTAAATCAAAACCCCGCTATATTGAAAACCCCTATAATTCGTAAGAAATGCCCGGTCTCTTGCTATTACACACTATCGGAATTCTACTGTATTTTTTAAAAACTATCCGCTTATCACCTTTCAAATGTTTAATGATCAAAAGCCGATGCTTTATTTAAAAACAAAATATCCTTTTCTAAATGCCCAGCTCCTGCCTGATAAAATCAAAACGCTAGAAAGCTGTTCGTGCAGAACTATAATAAGCAGAAGTATTTAGTAAAACTAAAACATTTAATAATTTTTACTACTTAACTTGTTTTAAATATTAACAACTTTCCCTTGGCAGGGTGTAGCTCTTAATGACAAATAAAAAACATGTGATTGCCTGAGCAATTTGTTCTTAAGTTTTTAAACTCTCAATAAAGATTTTACAGCACAGCTGAGTTTTTGTGTTAATTAAAAAAAAAAAAAACCTTTTTTAGAGTTTTTTTTTATGTATTTTTAAGAGCATTTTTTATCTTTAACCTCTATGCATTGGCTCAGAGGAAATACGAGTGAACACCAAAAATTCGCTGCTTGCGGTGCATGAATGAACATCAAAAGAGCAAGGTTCAATATTGATCCAGTTTTCTAGGAAATTCAATGTAAAAACTAAATTTAAGCAAAAAAAAAAAAAACTCAATTGCCAACAGTTAAAGGTCCTTTGCTAATAGAGAGAAGGGAATAAAATGAGTGCACGCAAAGAAAAAACATGGTTGTGGTAAACATATTCTAAGAGCAACATATTATGATAAGATTCATGATTGTAGTCACCATATTACGATTGTTATTAAATCATATTATGACCAAATATGTTCGTAATATAACATCATAATATTTTTCCCTTAATCATATTGTTATCCTGTTAATCATAAAACGTTAAGAAGTTATGATGTTACTGTCATGGTAATCATAATAAGATAAGAAGTAATCATATTGTTGTCATGGTAACCATAATAAGTTAAGAAGTAATCATATTATTGTCATGGTAATCATAATTAGTTTAGAAGTAATCATATTATTGTCATGGCAATCATAATTAGTTTAGAAGTAATCATATTATTGTCATGACAATCATAATAAGTTTAGAAGTAATCATATTATTGTCATGGCAATCATAATAAGTTTAGAAGTAATCATATTATGATGCAAAGTGATATGAACTGTTATACATAAATTTTTTACATCATAATATGATACAACTTTAAACATAATATTGTTATTGGAAAAAAATACTTATGATAAAATAAAAAACATAATATAGTTACTGTAATCTTTTTGTCGTAGGTCGCCATTATTTATAAATTATTTTATGGAGTTTTCATTATTTTTCTCTTAAAATAACACAAAACTTAACAGTAATGGTTAATATTTTGCACCAATATTTCACAAATTTTTCCACCACTTTAAGATTATTAAAATTTTTTAGAAAAGATATTTTATTTTGTGACACTACAACCCTTTTTTAATGTTTTTTCTTTATTATTTTTTTAATTTCTTGTTTATTTTAATGCTTATTTTGTTATTTCTTTTTTAATATTTTTCTTTATTTTTTTAATTTCTTGTTTATTTTAATGCTTATTTTGTTATTTCTTTTTTAATATTTTTCTTTATTTTTTTTTTAATTTCTTGTTTATTTTAATGGTTATTTTGTTATTATTAAGCCACTCACTAACAAATAATTCGATATGTTTATGTAAAACACGACACAACTGATACAAAATTATTTTACAAATGGCGATACCAAAATATTATTAGAGTAACGATATTTTGATTGCATCTTAAACTTATTATGATAAATGTATATAAAGTTATCATGTTATGGCTATTAAATATCATGTTATGGCTGTGAATAATATAATATGTTTTGAAAGTTATCATAATTTAGTTGTTAGAAAAATAATTATTTTTCGGTCAACAATACTCAAATTTATAATTGCGATAAACATTAATATGTTTACAGTAACTATAATATTGCTGATATTTAATAAAAATAACAATTATTTGTGTACAACAACAATATATTGTTACAATAAGCACAGTGTGGTTGCCGTAACCATGCCCAACCATATTTTTTCTCTGCGTGTGTTAGTTTATATGCGATTGTGTGTGTGTGTGTGTTGAAAACGGCAAACTGTGGTGGGGTTGGGTGTTTTTTTTTATTATTAAATACATACAGCCAACATTTAGTATGTTTGTAAATTTTACAAGCAATTCGGAGTCGTGCACGCACGCAAAACACACTTTTTGAAGTTTATTTTCTTTTGTTGCCAGTTGTTTTAACGATTGTACGCCAACATCATTTAAAAACACACACACACACACACCAACAAACATACATTTCGCTAAATTGTGGCAGTCGTAGTTGGAAATTGGAAAAAATACATACAAAATTTTATATAAATTCATTTTAATGTGTGTGTGTGTTTGTGTGTTTGTGCACAAAGCATTTACGATAATTTTTCTTGCTCTTCCAACATGTAGCATGGAACATGACAAGAAATGAAAATGAAATTGAGCCAGCCGCCATTGTGCCACGTCAAGCTGGCGCCACATTTTTATTATGATGGCAGTATGGCTGTTAAAAAGAAATTGTTGCTTTTATTCTTGTTGTTGTTGCGAAATTCAAACACAACAACTACTAGTACTAAACATACAAACTGTAACGCTCACTCACACATACGTTTGTATGTATGCACAAAAGTTAAACACGAACTTAAATGTCCTTTTGTTGTAAGCAAGTGTGCTTTTGTTGGTTTCTCAAGAAGTGAGTAGAAGGAAAACCCCCAGCAGATAAAACCCAGCCAATACTCTGACACACTTTGCAAGGAATTTTAAAGGCACTATTAAAAGAGTCCCACTGTGGCTTCAGTTTGTTATGGTGTTAGTGTTTAGGTTGGTTGGTGTTGTATTGTGTAGCACAGTTTGCACTATAAAACATTTACCATATTGATGGCCTTGCCTTTGTTGTTGTTGTTGTTGTTGCTAGTTTATACAACTTTTGGTCGATTTTCTCTTTTCAAATTGATGTGGTTCTCAAAGGCGTTGGTGTTTTGTTTTTTATATTTAGTTTTATTTGCCGCATTAAAATTGTATGTTTGTGACGGAAGATACTAATAACAATTTTATTTGTTTTTTTTTTTAATATAAATTACTGCAACAGCCAAAGCCAATGTTTTTTTTTTAATTGTCATCATTGTGTTAGTAGTTCAGTTTTAACTTTAATATAAAAGAAAGTTCTTTTTCTTTTGTAATTTCGAAAACGTTAAAAAAATTTACCTTAAATGAGAAAAATGAATAAATAAATTTATCATAATCATACGTACGGATGTACAATTTGTACATCAAGGCGTATGAATGTTATTAATCATTTAAAATGTTTGTTTGTTTGTGGGTGTTTGTTTGTTTGAGTATAAAATTTTATTGTTTAATTTGAATTAATATATTTTTTTGTTGCGGTTGATTATTTTAATGAATTCATCAAAATTTTACATGTATGACCTTCAAAATTTTTTTTGCCATTAGTTGGCAAATGATTTTGTTTTTGTTATTTAAACAATAAAAAATAAGTAAGTAAATTTTGCATAAAGAGGAAGGCAATTTGGATTAAAAATAAAAACATACGATAAAGTTTTCAAAATATTGAGTTCAATTCAGTGAATATACTGCCGGGCCCACAATGTCGGCAAGAACATTTCTTTCGCATATTTATATTGAAAACAATAACAAAAAACTAAAATTTGATTACAATTAAAATATACGAAAAAAATGTTCTTGTCGATATTGTGGGCCAGACAGTTCAAGATTGTACCAAAGTTGAATTCAAAAAAACTAAGCCAACCAAATTTGTATATAACAGAGGCAGAATATAACTAGAACTTGGTTTAAGCTTGGTCCATAAACGGAATGGAAGCTTTATGAAGTGTGATAGAAAACTTTTTTTTTTTTTTGGTTTCAAATATAAAAATAATAAAAAAAGCCACAACATATCTTAGAAATGTGAAATTTGTATTTAAAAAAATAGTTGTTACTAAAATCCAAAAAAAAATGTCTGAAATTTTTCTCTAGTAAGTGCCGGTTCACACACGTCAAGTTTGACTCGTCGGGCCTTGAGCTTTTAGGAGAGATGCACTCACAATATTCTGTACATAAAATTAACTGAAATTGTAATATAAAATAAATGAAAGTTCAATTAAAAACCGGTCTACCTATTTTTCATTTATTTTTAACAAAAAGTTCATTTAATTTTTACTGTCAAAAATTCAACACCATATTCCGTAAGCTCAAATAAATATTCAGTTATTTTGTAAAATTTTACTGTCAAAAATTCAACACCATATTCAGTAAAAACGATTAAATATTCAGTTATTTATTAAAATTTTACTATAAATTTTTAACTGTCAAATTGACCCCATATTCAGTAAAAACAATTAAATATTCAGTTATTTTATTAAATTTTCGTTTACTCCACAAAAGAGCCGAATTTCTAAAAAATGCCAGACAGACACCTGTCCGCTTGTTTTTCTTATAAGCGAGAGAGGGAGAATATTTTTATTTACTTACCCAGTTACACACGTTTGTTTTACTTTTGTTGTACTGACCACGTTGTTTACAGAAGAACTCTCAATTATAAGACACCAGCAGCATGACCGATATGGCTTCGCAATTATTTTACATTTAAAATTTGATGTATTTAACTAAATTATTTTAACAAATAGAAAATGGGTATTGCTTACACAAAACAAGCAATTCATTTTTTATAGATAAGTAAAAATTAATTTTTGGTAGTAAAATTATATAAAATAACTGAATATTTAATTGTTTTTACTGAATATGGTGTTGAATTTTTGACAGTAAAATTTTATAAAATAACTGCATATTTATTTGTTTTTACGGAATATGTAGTTAATTTTTTGACAATTAATTTATAAAAGATAACTGAATATTGATTTGTTTTTACGGAATTCGCGGTTGAATTTTTGACATTAAAAATTAAATGAACTTTTCGTTGCTTTAAATTACATTTTCATTTAATTTTACATAAAGAAGAATTTAACTTAATCAACGGACAAAATTAACTGCAACTGAAAATCCGTATTAATATGCACTTAGTTTTTTGAATAACTGTTAGAATCAGTTAAAAATAAATTTGCTTGGAATTTTAAATGTTTATTTATTTAAAAATGACTGAACGGAATATTTCTTAAATAAACTACAGTCCGTTACTGTAATAATATTGTGAGTGTGGGAAAAGAGAATGCCATTTTTATTCTCCTTTCTCCTAAAAACACAAGACTTGACAAGTCAATCTTGACGTGTGTGAACCGGCACTAACTAATTTAAAACGAGTTATCTCATAATTAAAGTATGGCAGCACTCAACAAAAACATTTAAAAGAGAACTTTAAACGACGTTGGCCTGTCCATTTACGGTGACCGATCAAAGCCCGTGATAAAAAAAAATTTTTTTAAGCAAATTTAACGATATAAATTTTGAATTTGAGATACCGAGTAAAGTGCATGAAAAATATCTTTTATATATGCAATACCTCTCACATACAGCTTGTTTCCGTTTCTCTTTCCTTAATAGATATTGAAAACTATAATAGTGGTCTCTAAGTCGAATTGGCCCCTAATAAACATAATAAAAAAATGTCTTGGAATGATCTTAAATTAAAAGTTGTTAAATTAAAAGAAGTCCAAAATACATACTGTCAAAAATAAGTCTTTTAATTGAGTTTGAGTGTTTAGTTTGTTAAATTCAAATATTGACTTATGCATACTAAATAAAAATATTTTTAAGTTACAGCCAGGCTTACGATATCGATCGACAACTTAAGCGAGTCACATTAGAATTAAATAGTGACTGAATGCAAAATTCACTTGAAAAACAAAAATCATGTGAAAAATTTTGCCAGTTTTTTTCAAGTTAGTAATGATAACAAAACAGTCGCCAAATGGAAAATCCCAGCCCCAAAAACGTTTCAAAATCGCCATATCTGACAGCCCTGGTCTGAACTGACAATTTACTTTTGGTGGCAATTTTGCTTTGCCGTATATTTTCAGCACATTGCCACCCCTTACATTATTGAAAGATCTGACCACCGTCTGTATTCCATTTATTTAGTGTGAAATGTCTGAATTGTCATATTAACAATTCCAAGTATGAAACGCTATTTTGAAAATAAAAATCGGCAAAACATTTAAATTAAGAAATAAAAATCCAACTCTGTGCTACAAACAAAGGAGTAAACAAAAAACAAACAAAGCAGTAAAAAATTTCGTTTAATATTGTAATACTAAACAGGTATGTTCTAGGTTTAGACTCGAATTGAAAACGAACCATTTTTTTAATCCGCATAAGTCATAAATTGGAGTTCTCAAATCCGAATTCGAAAAAACTTTTGTTGAACTAAAGATTGCTAACTTGCTAACCGCAGCATGATAGCAATGTCTAATATTTTTTACAAATCGTGAAAGCTGTAAAGAATCACAGGAAAAAATCGATTACATGGCTCAAATTTTCGAAAAATTGCAAACTTTTGAACAAACACTAAAATTTATTTGAATTTTCTAAATGGGTTAAAAAACAAAATGGTGGAAAAAACCACAAAAATTGCAAAAATAGATAAAATTCGCAAAAATTTTTAATATTTTAAACCAGCCATAAAATTCATAGAAAGTTCCTAAAACTATTAGGAATGGTAAATTCACGGAAATTCGCAAAAAATTTTTAACAGCGACATGATAGCAAAGTATACTTTTTATTATAAATCGTTAAAGCTGAAAAGAATCAGAACACTGATACGACAAATCGCTTATATCGCGAACATGGCTAAAATTCGCGAAAAATTGTAAACAAACCCAAAAACTAAGAGATCGCTAAATCGATTAAAAAAACAAATTGTCGGAAATCAACTTAAGAATCGTTAAAAAAAATTTGCTATAATTACATGGAAATTAATGAAAAAGTCGACTTAAAATTTAGGGTTAGTAAGGGCCTTTTGCGTTTTAGATAACGATATTACAATTATATCAATTTAAACATCCCTGGGGGTAAATAGTTACAGTGAAGGCAGCTACAAGGTATATTTACACAAGGTAGACTCGTTAGCCCATATGTTTGTCAGCTGTTTACCCCAGTTAGAACCCAAACGTCAAATTTCGTGTGTTAGCCAAAATTTCTACATGTGTGCGTTAAATATTTATTGTTTCATATGAAGACACTTTTGACAACTCGGTTCTTTTTATAGAGAAGCATGTCTACACTACCAAATGAGTCTACCTTGTGTTAATGTACCTTGGGCAGGTATTAAATGACTTTTTTCCAGCAAGTTTAAGTTACTGTTCTGAAATTAACAAAAAACTTAATTTGAAACAAACAATTTTGTAATCAAGGTAGAAAAACGTTCCGTTGAAAAATTAAAGCTTCGTACAGACGGTGGCCAGATCTTACAATGCTGCCATTTTTTCTGACATTATCAGATGCCATTGTCAGATGCATTAATTTTACACGTCTGCCAAACACAATTGCATGACATTTTCAGGAAATTTTAATGACAACATTGTAAGATCTGACCACCGTCTGTAAGAAGCTTAAGAAAAAAATAAATAATTATTAATTTAGAAAAATCAAACTAATGCCCCCAGTATTCATGAATGATTATTAAATTTAAAAACGTTTGTTAAGTGATATTTGCATAGAAAATTTGTTTTGTAAGTCTTTTTTTATTAAAAATATTTTTATGAATACGTTAGGAGGACTTTAAAGAAGGCAAAAAAACAACAGATAAAACCAATTATTTAATTTCCACCAAGACCAAAAAAAAAAACACTCACTTCCCCTGTCTTTCCCATAACACTCAAAGAGAGCGGAATTAAAATTTAATTTAAGACAACAAGACCACAAGGTATTATTTTAGTAACAAAAACTTTATTTATTTATTTCTTATGTGGTTGTTGTTTTCAAGTTCCTTTATGTGTCCGAGACAAATACAACAAACAATTTCGTACATACGTAACGTATTCACTCAATAACAGGGGCCCATAATTGTGCAAAAAGCTTCTTTAGAACAAAATAAACAACAAAATGAAAACAACACACTCGTTTGCCTTTAATTTATAAAACAAGAACAAATACAACAAGTAAGACTGTTATATTCGGCTATGCTGAATCTTTTATACCCTTCAACATGGTGCGATAAGAACAGAAGTTATACAAATACCGGTCTTTAGATATAAAGGCGACCGTACACGACATGTATTTGTCTTCTGACATGTCAAATTTCCCACTGCAAAATACATACATGTCGTGTGTTACCTTTTTAACTTTGCTTCTGTAAAAGTCAGACGCAAAGTCATCTGACAAAATTTCAATTAGAGCGTGTTCTATTTTCTTCTGACAAACCATCTGACATCAGAAATCTATGCCGGGAAGAAAACGGCAGCGGCGTTCACTATTGACGGAATCATTAGCCGGCTGAAGTTTATTTTTTACAATACCGAGACATGTTTGATCATCTTACCATTGAATAGAATTTATGTGAATATATATATAAAAATCGTTTTATTATAAAATCCTAAATTGGTATCTTTGAATTTAAAGAAAAAAATGTTAAGATGGCTAAACTATTTTACGGCGCAACTAAAAAATTTCATGGCGGCAGCAAACTGTTTGAAAACCGACCACTACTTTGGTTTCTGCGATAACAATGCGAAAAAACAGAGACAATGTCAGAAGCAAATTACATGTACGTTTGTGACCGAATATTATAAACCTTATGTAAAACAGCAATTTTGACAGACATGCACAATTACATGTGACTTGAAAAATTGACATGTCAGATGACAAAAACATGTCGTCTATATGCTCCTTAAGCAAATATTATTTGTGACACGCCCACTTCTGTAAACCCGCCGGCTATTTTGTTTACCGTTGGTGTATTGAAAACCCAGCTTTGTGTACCGAATTTTGACAATTTTTCTCTTACCGTTCTTTAGATATAAAGTAAAGTTGGTAAAGGCCTTTACACACTATCCCACAAAGTCATACGTATTTTATTTATTTATTCTTTGAACATTTTCAAAAAACAATAACAACTTATCATGGCAGGGTTGTATTTTCGTAAATTACTAAAACTTTGTGGGTTAGTGTAAAACGGCTTTAAACAAGATGCTTTTATCTTATTTGAAAACTTTTGCTCTTGATTTATGGGTAAAATTAAAGGCAATCGTGGTTTTTGGCTCATATATGAGGGATTTAAGGACTGATCTGGCTGATTTCCAACAGCGAGCTTTGAGGGAGTATATGTGACATAAATATATAACAGGCTAGTCCCTGTCATTTTTGGGGTCTACGGAAAACTCATTCCAGCAAACAGAAGGATAGGCAGATATCGTTTAATCAACTTCGCTACACATAAGCACCCAGAATATGTATACTTTAAAGGGACTTAGATAAATTTTGCCGCAGTTACAAACGGAATAACAAACTTATATGACCCCTTCCACCTGTAAAGAAGGGTATAACAACGGCGTCCAAAAATACGTCCATACATAAACATTAAAAAGCCACCTTTAAGTAAATGTGTGTATAAATATGTATGCATGTACGTGGGCTGGTTCCACGAGCTGGGTTGTGGTGGGGACAAGTGCACGTTAAAAGAGAGAAAACACAAATGAATTTTATTTGTTTGATTGTTTGTGTAGTGGAAGGAGACGACAAAGTTCACTTTGCTATTAAAAGTGGTTTGTGCAAGGTAGGGGAGTGTTTAACGAGGTGTTTGTATTTATTATTGCTTTTGTTGTAGTTGTTGCTTTAATTGTTTTTGGCATTTGTATGAAAAAAAACTGTTAAAGGCTCTATAAATCTACTTTTGTTATTGTCAAACATTTTGCACTGCTTCCTTCCCTTCAGTTCAGACACTTTAATGATTTTGTACATTAACAATTTATAGTGTAGTGCAAAATTTTTGTTAGAGTTTCAGTTGCTGTTGTTTTTGTTTTGTTGCCGTAGTCGTGGTCGTCGTCGTCGTACAATCAAAAAAATATTGTATGCCTTCGGTTGTAAAAGTTTTTTCACATTTTCTGTATATACAAATAACATACATATAGAAAATATTTGTGATTTTGCTGCTGCTTCTCTAGCTATTAGTTCGATTATATGTATTGAATAGCCCGAGCATTGAAACTTCGTTTGTTCGTTGTTTGTCGTTAATTAAGCAGAGTCGACGTTGGGTTTGGTTTCAGCCAATCACCATTCAGTGTAGCGTGATCATTGGCAAATCGTTGCAGAGCGATGATGAGAGATTGTGCTAAAAATAGAATTTTCATATTCACAAGCATTTGACGAGTCTTAATGATTATTAGACCCACTTTCGGTCTAACATTTTGACGCTTTGACTTGGCGTGCGCTATAACTTTGTTAGTTTTGTTGTTTTTTTTTTTTTTAATTTAGATTTGTGTGTGTTTGGTTTTGAAATTAATTTGTGTTGGCCTGGCAGGTCTTTGGGGGGATTGTTACGGGGCATTAGCTTCCGACTCTAGTGCAAGTTGTTGGTAGGTTGGTTGGTCGGCCAATTTGGCGTCTCCACTCACTCGTAGGTAGTCGTGTTAGTTGTTAGGAATATGTGTTAGTTGTTTAGATTTTTATAGTTTTTTGTTTTGTTTTTGCTTTTGTGTTTAAATGTTTTTATTTGTTTTCTTTTCATGTAGTTTTTTTATTTTCCTTTTTTATTGTAATTTGTATAGAAAAAGCTTTAGTTTGTGTGTTTGTTTACTTTCGTATTTTTTTACAATTTTCAACATTAGACCGGTTGTGGTTGTTTGCAACTTTTGTTTTTTTTTTATTTTTTTATTTAACATTTTAGTTTGTGTTTTTGTTATTTTTTTTATTTTATTTTGCTGTCAAGAGGTAGAAGGAGGGCTGTTTAAAATGATAAATATTTTAAAATGATTTTTAAATTGCTTGAGTACGTGTGTGCTTATCGTATGCGGCCCAAATTGTTTGTGAATCTTTTAGATCCAACAAGTATCTTTTTAATTTTTTTCGTTTTTGCGTAGACGAAGTAGTCTGTCAAAAGCAACGCGGCTGCTTTAAATATTCTACTCTGGACGTTGATTGTTTTGTTTAATTTTTGGTTTAATTTTCTCGATTTCTGTTATATTTTTCCCTTCTTTGCTTTTCCAAAAAATGGTTTGATTATTTTTGCTATTCCGTTCTTATTTCTCATTTTTTTGTGAAGGCGTAAAGTAGTGACTTGACACAATCCCTCAGCAAAAAAATTCTACACATTTAATGCGGTTTAAGTAAATTGTATTTTTGATTGATGAGTGAAGATGTTTGACTTACTGACTGAGTGAACATTTCTTTTTATAACACACACACACACAGCAGACAGACGGATGGACATGCTTTTTAAAACATACTGCATGCTTCGCTAAACTAAAGAGGGATGTTGTGTGCATTCCCTGTTTATTATGTGTAAAAAGCATTGTTGTTAAGTAAAGCAGCATAAAACAAATCTCTCTTTAATTTCGGTTCATTTAAGCAGGCTGGCATGTGTATGGAATGCAAAAATAAAATAATAAAAAAAAATCCATAAAAACACTTAAAGTCGGAAATTAGGTTAATGCAGTGAATTGTCATCGCGAATTAAAATCATAATTTTGCTGCACAAGTTATTTTTGGAATATCGTAAAGCGTGATTAATTAAAACATTTTGAATTTTGTCTGATTTTTTTTGTTCTTTTGAGAAATTCAAGGCAACAATTTTTTTCTTTTACAAGAATTACAAATACCTATATCTACACAAACTTGTTAAATAATGTACAATTAAACTATTTGCTGATAATGAATTGTATCGCTTATCATTTCGAAATATAAAAATAACAATCAGCATTTTCGTAAACTTTAAAAGTTTTCCAACAGATATCAATCTTAGGAAATATTTCAGATAGTTTTTATCTATAAAGGTATTTAAAAACAGATGCACGTTTATCTTAGGGATCATAGAACACAAGTTGTAAGGAAAAGAAAAAACAAACAAATGTAACCCATTAAGGGCGGGGTTTTCAGATGCGGATTAAGTTTGAACTTTGTTTAACGTAGTCTGAAAATCGAATTTTTTCGAAGAAATGTGATTTTTTTTTTATTTTTTCATTAAAGTCCAACATTTTAAGCAAAATTAAGTTGTTTCGTCAAAATTGTGTATACAAACTTCGTAATTTCCGCACAAATTTGTTTTCAGATTAACTAAACCTAGTTTAACTGTGATCTCAAAAACCCAGCATAATTTAGTAAAAGTCTTTATAAAGCTGGTCACTCACTTGTGATTTGTGCGTGTGATTTGTTAGCGTACCATTTCTCCACACACGACGAACAAATCACAATTACCTTAAACTTCCAAAAGACAACACGTATTGTAAAGCAGACGATGCAATTGCATTTTTGGTAATTTATTTGTTTACACAACAAAATAAGAAATTAAAAATAATAAAAAAAGAAAATCTAAGAAGAATACAAATGAATGAAATTTTAAAATGTTCACGCACAAGCCCACTAACACATCGAACAAATCACAAGAAATTTAACATTTGCAATAACAAAAACAAATCAAAAGAAATTTATAATTTTCGATTACTTGTGATTTGTGCGCGCACAGACCCATTAAAAAGTAACAAGACGTCGAGCCCGCACAAATCACATGCATAATCGAAACTATTAATAAACTAAAAGGATGTCTTTTTTAATCACATAAATTATACAAAATTTCTTAAGAAAAAATTTATAAAATACATTTTAAAATTTTTCCCTAAGTTAGGTTTAGTAAAAATGCCAGTAAGCATCTATCTGACACAGTTAGACCCAATGATTCATTGGGATACCATGGAGTTCCACTTAACAGAACCCCCACAGTAGAACCAACCCTAACTTCTTACAAAGTTTAGCATGCGCACCAGCTCAACGCCAGAGATAACATACAATCCATCAAAGGTTGCGAATCCCATTTCAGCCAGTTACCTTTTTGGCACTGCAGCCCATTGATAGAGAATATGTATAACGTCCTCCTCCTGATTTTCGTCATGACAGCTGCCGCACTAATCATTGTGTCTGGTTCCGAATCGCTGTGCATGCCTACCTATAAGACAGAGTGACAGACAGAAAACGCCCTCCTCCTTGCAGAAATCATAGTATCCAGCTCACAAACGCTGTACATGCCTATCTTTAAGATTGTGTCCCGTGTCTTAAGCGACCAAAAGTACATGCCTACCTATAAGACTGTGTCCCGTGTCAAAAGAGACCAAAAATTAACACATCCCGCTTGGTCATCGAAATTGGAAACATGGTCCGCAGGCCATCGAAGCGGTGCCACAATTGCCTTAAAATCTTGCATCCAGTGCTCGCAGCCCATCTTTGCTAGCCATATTTAAAGTCGATCGTCGAAGATCGAGTTTGCAGCAACGCAGAGGCTTCCATCGCCTTCGCAATACAGTAGACTCCGCAAGGTAGTGCCACATAAATTTTTGAAAGTCTAGCAAATTTTCTCGCATATCCCTGGGACCCACATGATACTGATATAAAACTGCTCAGTAATCTCTTTTAGAGATGAGCTAAAGTCAAGAGCTGTTCTCGTTCTTAGGGAGAGGCAATCCAAGGTATCTCCGCCAGGAAAACCCTACAGTAATCCGGACGTCTTCGGGGTAAATTAAACCAAGTGTTCTCCGAAGCTCCCTCCTTTTCGTGACTTCGAGCCATTTGCCTGGAGCACCGTTTTTCGACTCATTCCAGGTCCACAGAAAAAAAATAACAATTAATTTCAATTAATACATTTTTGATGTTTATTAAAAAAAATTAATTAATGTTGCACCAGTAAACAAATTTATTCTAACTATCAAACGTATAATCAAGTGAGTTAAAACTGATTTTATTTTTGATTAATGCTTTATTTAATTGGTTGCAACATTTTTTTCTGTGTTGAAATCGGCGTTTTGTAACGACAATCGGAACCAAACCTGGGCTTTGTGTAATCAACCCTCCAGTTGTAGACTGTCGTCTTCATTACCCTGCAGTTTCTGCAGCTTTTTCCTTAAGACAACAATTAAAAGGGTAAAAATGTTGTTGTTAATAATTGTACAGCCCTCAATAGATTAAAGTCCTTCACGTAACGTATATACGTTTACATGAAGATACGACTGACCAAAATGTCTTGGCACCTTATCTACTGAAAATATGGTTTCCACAAAAAGATAAGAGTAAGTTCAACAAAAATATGTTCCGACTTTATTTTATGATATTTTAGCATTTGTAAACACTCGTATTTGATATGGTGAGTATTTTGCAATTTATTAACAAATACGTCACTTTATAGAGTTTGTTCAAGATAAGAAGTCTAATCGAAAAAAATGTGCAATCGTTAGATTATGAAGCACGATTTTCTTCAGCAACATGAGTGAATTATGAGTCGTAGTGGAAGTTTTTTCTTAATAAATAAGAAGAAGAAGAAAACGAGAACATTGAAAAAAGTTTTACGTGCCAAATATGCGGCTTGTGATATTCAGATAGTTATTAATTTATATATAAATTGACAAAGGCAAAACATTTGAGAAGACTCTCCAATTCTGTTTCCCAACCGATGTTTCCCACCATTTGTCAAGTATTTGCTTGCGGAAGTGCACAATATATATTTTATTTATATCCAAGGGGGTAAAAACGGGTAAATTCGGTAGCCTCAAATCTCCCAAACTCTAAGAGATCCAAAAACATTTAATACTTATCGTTGTTCATTAGAAAAATAAGCGGACAGGTGTCTGGTACTTTTTTGCTATTTGGCTTTTTTTGGGACTTCTTTGTCACCCTATCTACCTTTAAAACCAATTAAAGATTATAACAAATTCGTAGTAAATATAAATTCGTAATAAATACAAAAATTGGTACTTTTTCAAACTTCGAACGTTTAAGGGTACAAAATCGTACCTATTTTTGGTACTTTTTTCAAAACATTTTTCTCCATGGATTAACATATACATACGTATTAAATTTTGGACTCCAACTGCAATTTCGGAATTTTCGATACTTTAATGGGGAGAAAAAAAGTACCAGACAAGGAATAAGCGGGTTATTTTATTTCTTTCTTTTACTTCTGTCGTACTGAATGTAGTAGTTTTAGAATTTTCCATAATATTGAGCTTTGAAACATTAAGTTATAGGTGGAAGGTCCTAAGTGAATGAGAACTGTTGGTACTATTTTGTTCTTTCACTGATACTTTTTTAATTTTCGTTAATATTCCGACTGGAAACATAAAATTTAACATACGTTTTTCTGAGTGAATAAGAATCTGTAAGGTGGAGCTTTTGGCACTTTTTCGTTCTACAACTGGTACTTTTTTGATTTTCTTTAATATAGAATAAACATAGAATAAAATATACAATATACTGAGTGGTTGAGAATCTATAAAAGGGAACTGTTTGGTACTTTTTTGTTCTTCAACTGGTACTTTTTGAATTTCAGTAAGAAGGACACCGAGAAAAAACAAATTAAGCATACAAGGTCCTAAGTAAATGGGAATCTATGTGAGGGATCTTCTTGGTACTTCTTTGGTCTTCAACTAGTACTTTTTTAATTTCCGTTAGGATGACACTGAGAAACAAAAAATTGAGCATGCAACGTCCTGAGTAAATCAGAACCTATATGAGGGTCGGCGGAGGTTTCTTCATAGAGGAACTGGATGTGAAGGTTTCCTTTCGCCTGTCGGATGGATGTAGTGTCCTGCAGGCGGAAATCTCGGCTATAAGGCGGGCGGCAAACTGGCTGAGGTATCATCGCATATCGGGAGATATACGTATATTTACTGACAGCAAGGCTGCCCCTGCTTCCCTAGCGGGTGTCTACACGACATCGAGGTTAACTGTAGAATGTCGGATGTCTTTGGATGAGATTGCGAAACATTCAAGGGTAACGCTAATATGGATACCGGGGCACACTGGGTGCCCGGGCAATCGGGTAGCAGACGAGCTGGCCAAACGGGGTGGTCGCATGGATGATGCATTCATTGACCAATTCATTGGCCTTCCAATGGCTCAATGTAAATCACTTATAGGGCGCGAGTCCTATAGAGTTGCGCAGACGCGGTGGACCTGTGAATCCACCTGCTCGATATCCAGGATCCTTTGGCCTGGATATGATGGACGGAGAACTAGCTCTCTACTTGGGCTTAGCAGAAACCAGATTAGGACTGTGATATCGGTTGTAACTGGACACTGGCCGGTGGGGACTCATGCTAGGAGAATGGGTCTGGAATTTTACGACTACTGTAGAAGTTGTCAGAACGAGGAGGAGGAGGAGACTGTGCTCCACTTTCTCTGTCATTGCCCTGGACTGCGGGGTATTAGGGTGGAATGCCTGGGGGAACCGGTGTTTGCCTGTTTGGGGGATCTATCTGGGATGGAACTGAAATCGCTCCTTCTCTTCACTAGGAAGACGAGGTGGTTGGACTTTGCAGTGACGCCATCTGAGTGACTGCTCTAAGGGATGGGCATTGGCGCAGGGTATCACAAAGGGACCAATAAAGGACCCAAGTGAGCTGTCTTTGATGGCTGCCCGTGGAACCTTACCTAACCTAACCTATCTTATTGGTACTTTTTCGTTCTTTAGCTGGTGCTTTTGGAATTTTTATTATAACTGAACTTAGAAAGATAAGATTCTACCTGCAGAGTCCAGAGAAACTTTAAGAAGAGACTTTTCGTACTTTTTTGATTTTCCATTGGTATCAAAACTAAATAAAAAGTTCCCGGACTTGAGTGGAAGATAATATTAGTACCGGAGGTTGGAACCACGACAAATAGATCCACTAAGACAAAAAAACAAATGCTCAAAACATGTTAATACATTTATACTTAAATTATTGTTATCAACGTTTTTGCATAAAAATTTATGGTCGAATTTCGACCACTAGGCAAACACTTGTTCTCACAAAAAAAAAAAAAAAATAGAAAATAGTCATAAAAAAATCGTTAAAAGAAACAAAACGAAAAATTACAAATCATAATTTCTTACAATGTAAAAAGATTCAAGATTGTTTGAATATCTTTAAGCCATTACATTAATAATGATTATTGTTTTAACTTTCTTCGGCCCGTTTTCACAACTAACCGAAAGCTAAAATATGCTTTAACGGGCCTTAAGCTGAAGGTCCATATCACGCGTTTTCGCCTCCAAGCAGTGCATGCTTTTCAAACCTTACTTGCGTTATACGTTTTAAATTACATGCAGCGCTTTTAATACAGCAGCACAAGTAAAAATATTGCATTGTTAGTCTTTACGGCTCTAAACCTGCCATCACCTAGAACTGAATTCGCCTTGATCTAGTGCTGCACTCATGCCCCTTTAATTAAAATAAATGTTGAACATGTAGCATTTTGTTTAATTTTAAAGGGAACATCATCAGAAAAGAACGCTTTACACTTTTAAAATAACACTTGTATTTCAGAAAAGAACACAAAAAAATGTAAAAGGCAGAATAAATGCAGAATTTTACTCTGGAAAGAAAACGCCATAAATATGATTTTTTCTTTTCTTTAAGAATAAGAAACTTGTTTACTTTATGAATATCATAAGAACGACAATCATAAAACATTAAAAAAAAGATTATTAAAAAACTTCTTAACCGACTATAAAAAGTATTAAACAAAAAGACTAATCTTTTTTCACGCCGATAAGCAGCTGCATAAATTATTTTACTCATACATATAGAATTCGTTAGGATTTTCGTTTGATTTTCTAGCTTTTTTCGGTGTTTTTTCGTGTTTTCTTTTTGGCAGCCAACTAAAACTAACAAAAGCCACATCATTTGCACTTACCAAAAACAAAAAAAAACCACTGCCACGAACAAAATTCAAGGTCACCTCCTGCGCATACAAAAAAAAAAAAACTTAAATAATCTAATACCTACAAACATAACAACAACTAACACACAAACACAAAATTTATATGCATTTGCAAAACATTATTTAAATGTTGATGACTAAACCTTTCAAATGCATAAAAGCGCAAGCGCAGCTTAACCACGCAGTGCGAGCGAGAGGGGGCGATAAGAAAAGTTCTTTTCTTTTTCTGTTTTCTTTGAAATCAGGCTCTCTCTTAGAAAACCAACAGGAGCTTAAATGTATTCTGACCTTCAACTTTGTTTTGGAGAAGAAAAAACTAATTCTGCCAAAAATATACTGCAGTTAAAAATAAATTTGTACGTAGAGTGCAGGAGTGTGTGTGAATGTGTTTAATACTTTTTTTTTATCGTTAAACATGCATTAATGTTCAAATTTTGTTGTTGTTGTTTTTTATGCCGGCATTAGCAGTGTGATGGTAGTAGAGTTACTCGTTAGACGCGTATGAGTGTGTGCTTTAGAGAGAGTGTGTGTGTGTGTGTGTTTGATAAAGAGTATGAAAAGTAGAGAGTAAAGCTTTAGTTTTAATTAAAAGCTACAACATTTACAATTATTTGTGTCTTTTTTTTTAGTACCTGCTTGTCTAACCCACTCTTCGTTTAATAGACTTTGTAAATAAGCCTGTGTGTGTGTGGGTTTGTGTTGACGAGTATTTGTGTAACTTGTTGTATTTGTACTACAAAAATAAATTAAACGTGCTAAAGTTATTTTTTGAGTTACTCATTTATATTTAGTAGGACGTACATATATTTATCTATAAAATGTTATTTTGTACCTTTTTGAGGAGTTCTCATTTAAAAGGCACACACATACATACATACATATACAATTATTAAAACCCAATAAACATTATTGTTTGATATCAACTTGAGATGCATTTGATATCAAATACCATTCTCAAATCTCCAACGTTAATTCTCAAATGCACCTCAATAGTCCGATTATAGTATTCTCAACTTAAAAGGCTCATTTTTAATATGGTGATTTTCTTAGTTATCAAATTGAGAAATTTGTGATTCTCAACTTGATATCAAAGAAATTTATCCAATTGGTTTCAAATGGATGGTACGGAATTGCCATATTAAAGAAATGCCATTTATATAAATTTACAGTCTAATTCATAAACGCATCATTGCAGCTTTATTAGTCATTAATAAGCAAAAGTCGAAAAAAGAGTATTTATAAATGTTTAATAGCCTATTAAACGTTTAATAAACGTTTCATAAATTTAAAATATTTATTGTAGCCTTTACCCTACTTTAAGCGTTTAATAAAATTACTTTTCAATGTTTTTTAAAAAAAAATTTAATAATTGCACAAAAAATTTAACATTTTTTTCTTCTTATTTATTTTAATAAAAAAGTTTAATACGCATAAAATTTTTATTTCTAGAAAAACGATAACTAATGTTTGAATTAATTTTAGATATAAACTGCTCCACAGATTTTTTGTTAAATATAAAGTGGGTCGCGAGATATGGTTTCTGTTGAAACTAAAATTCGTTATAACCATTATTATAACATATATGGAATTGATTTAAAACTAAATTTTTGTAAAAATGTGTCTAGCAGAAACCACCCGACGAAATTAAATTTATAATTTTATAAACTAATTAAAATGCGGCCGATCTTTATGGGTTCTCTCAAGCAACAGTGTGTAGAATTTAAGTCAGAGTGGCTCGTGCCTTAGCTGGCAATAGAAAAAATTTAAATGCCTTCATCTTATATAGAGGAAGCAATCCTAATGATAGAATTTAAGACATTTAAAAATTTCCCAGACGTTATTGGTACGCACATACGTATCAAAAAAACCGTCGTTACTACATCCTGAATGTTCAGGTAAATTATACTTCAGAAATACATGATTAATATTTTTTTACCACTCATGACTGCTGTATTTTATATAAGTCATCTATCAAACTTGAAAGCGGAGAGTTCAAAGGTATATTGTTGGGAGACTCAGGATATAAACGGCAGACTTATTTATTCACCCCACTATCCAAACTACAGAATGAAAAAGAGAACAAGTATAATGCTGCACAGAAAGGCACTAGAAACTCTGTTAAACGTTGTTTCGGGGTTTGACAGCAACGATTTCTAGAGCTGCAAAACAATCGATAGTACTATCGATAGTATCGATAGTTTAATTTTTGGCGGACTATCGATAGTTTTTATCACTATCAATACTATCGAAAAATTTTAAAAGTAAATGCAAAGTTGATTAGATGTAGTGAACGAAACATTTTTAACAACTCATTCGATGCAAGTTTAAAGCAGTGCATAAACTTTTTTAGCTTTTTGGGTAAAAGTACTTAAGTTGACTTAACCTAAATTTGAGTTTTTTAGAACTTCAAACATATGTATTCAAAAGAACACATATAAGAACAACTAGAAACAATGGTACCCTTGAGATCTTCACATTCAAAATTACACACGGGTAAAGTTTCAATTGTTTTGTAAGACTTTTCAGGAAGTTATAGAAAAATTACTCTTCAAGTACATATCTTTTTTCAATGGGTATTAATATTTGGAATAAAAACTTGAGTTTACTTCCGATCTGTGACATAAGAAATTTTTAGGAACAAAAACTTTACAAAAATATTGCCGCAGATAAGTGATGATTATATTAACAGGAGTAAATATTCAAAAATCACCTTAAAAACTAAAAAAATAGGCTTAAGCACTTTTTCCTTATTGCCACAGAATTATGTACTTATTTACATATTAAAATAATGTTAATCGTACCTTCCTTATAAAAACTAATTTAAAAAAAAGAGTCTTAAATGTGGCTATTTTTTTTACCTGTAAAAAATTAATGGTGTTATTTTGAAAGGACTTTATTCTACTTCCTTGAAAAATTTTTATAAACAATATGAATAAAATTTCAACGCATTTTCAAAAAATTTTATATGAATAAATTTTCAACGCAAGGGTTACGTAATAACCTTTTAAATTTCTAGACTTAAGTTGAATATTTTGACGTCAAGGGTGAAAAAACATGAAAACTCTGACGACTTTGAACCTAAAATATGTTGGCAGCTATGGGGCTTAAAATGTTTTGTTAAAACCTAGGAGGATTTATTTTCAAAACATCTGCGTAATGTATAATAAAAATTGGTTAAATTATTTATTAAACATAAAGCTTTACAATCTCTTTTGGAACCTACAATAAGCAGTAAAAATTTGATATTGCTATTAAATTATTTACATACATATTTCGCTTCTATTTCAATAGTATATATTTAATTTAAAAAAACATAAAATTATTTAAAATATTACGTTCTAAAAAACAGAAATTAATTTAAAATTGAAAACAAAACAGAGATTCACTTAAAATTCGTTCGTTGTATCGTTTAATCCCTAGTTGTATGCATCACTATTACAAAAATTACAATAAAAATAACATATTGTTGCCAACATAAAAATACAAAAGTTTTATAAACGTTTAATTGTTAATCCACTGCTATTAAGCGTTTATAAATCAGATTTTTTATTAATAGTTTATAAAACAAAAAGTGTTTGATAACTATTGTAAGCATTAAAGCTGAAACAAGAAATTTTTGTGAATTAGACCGTTAGTATATAAACAATGTTTTTTACTTAGTTTTGTAACTTATTTATTATATAAAAAAAAACAAAAAATAATGAGATCATAAAAACAATTCATTTGAGTTATTTTTAAGTAATAATAAAAAAACATCATAAAAAAGATTATAAAAACAATTGATAAAAAACAATTCATTAAAGTTATTTTTAATAATAAAAAAATATTAATTAATTTGGGAGATTTTTTCCATTTACATAATTTATCTTCTTATGAAGGCGGTTATTGGCGTGTTGGAAAAATGATATAAGAGTTCTTTCGAACTCGCTGTCCGATGCAGCTGCAAATTTTTGATTGTAAGCTTCTGGAAAGATTAATTAGATTTAGTTAATATTAATTTCAATCATAACATAAAAACATAATTACGTTTTAATGCCGCTGTGACACTTAGAGCTCGTACAGGTTGTTTTGTCTTAGTTCCTTGCCAGGAATATTTGATAGCTACCTCATCCGTTATCATTTTCCGCCAAGCTGTTTAAAAATTTTATGGAATTGCCACATACTAACGCCATAAGTTCGGAAACCTAGTAAATGAATTATTAAATTTTAGTATTTGGAATTTTGTTTATATTTTTGTCAAACTTACCAGGTCGTTAAACTTGTTTTCAGATGCTTGAATTTTATCTTCGAATAGGCTGAAGTCCGACACTAGCTGAAATGGTGTTTTTGCGCACTGTCGCACTTTTGGGAGTAGACTTTAAGGTCCTCACGTCTTTAGGAAGTCCACAAATGTGGGTACTCAAAATTTTTAGAAGACTATTAGCAGCTGCGTTTGTAATATTAAATTGAACTGCCCATGACGCAAGCTTATCCCTCAATTCACCTAAATTTTCTACTATTTCCTCCTTTTCACTTTCGCTTTCCGATTCAGATGAATTGCCCTCACTTCTAAATTCCTCAAAAGACACGTTTCCACAAGCATTTGATGTCGAAGGTCCCATCTGCCTCACCTCACTTTTAATTTTCTTTGATCTATTTATTTTTATATTAATTATTTAAACTTTGCTTACCTTTAATTGTCTTTCCTTCACTTAAATGCACTTTTATTTATTTATATTTTGTAACACTTGCTTTTTTCACTATTTTCACTTCTTTCACTTTGTAATAAATGAATAAATGCAGCTGCAACATGTGTTTTTTAAACGCTACCAGATTTGTAAGCGATTGCACAAAACAGCGCTGCCATACGAGAATAAAAAAATTAGAAAAAAATCTCAAATTGATCACAAATCGTATTCAAGTTCAAAAAATGTTTGGTCTCAAGTGGAGAAGTGTTAGATATCCACTTGAGATTTAAAATTTTTCTCAAAGATTGGATAAAATATTAAATCTCAAATTGATGTCAAGTTGAAAACAAAAAAGGAGAAAAATGTTTCAACTTAAGTTGAGAATTACATTAGAAATCAACTTGAGAATTAAGCTTTTCGCTAACATTGGAGAAATAATTTTTCAATGCATATTGGGAATTTACAAATGTTTTATGAAACCACAGGCACAGTGGGGAAAAATAAAAGGCTTAATGAAAAGAATTCAGAATCAAAACAAAAAAGTGTTAATTAAATTTTTTTAGAAAATTTGTAAGATCTGAAATGTTATAAGCAGGGCTGTGGAGTCGTCAAGAAAATGTGATAACTCCGACTCCATCCGATGAAATTTTTTAAGTACGACTCCCACTCCGACTCCGACTTCTTTGATTTGCAGTGTCTATGAGATTGGTCCTTATTTTACTTTAAACTCTTTTTTGATTAAGTACCTTTTAAATGGTTAAATATAGCAAAAAAAAAAAAAAGATTCAATGAAAATTTCAAATCGACATTTCAATTTTAACGCATGCCGCATTGAGCTTTAATATAGTTATTAACATATGCGCAGGGGAGATGCAAAACTCGTTTGTTACACTTTATTCGAATTTTAGGAAAATGCAAAATACATATAACGCCCGATTAAATGGACCAAATTAATTGAACTATTTTGATTCTGTTATGTTATTATGCCATTCTTGATTAATAACTCAACAGTTGAAAAATTTAAACCAAGTGAAATTCCTTTTTTATCACGGATTCTGTTCACATATCTATGTAGGTGTTTATCGCTCATCTACTTGGATAAGTTTTTTACTGCATATTTCGTAATCACAGTTTTAACTAATGGAACATTGAGCTCCTTGTGAAAATATGAGTTTTTAACATACCAAGGGGCAGCTTCGATTATTCGAAGAAATTTATTTTGGCGCCTTTGAATTTTTTCAATATTAGAGGCCGGGGCAATGCCCCATAACTGAATACCATAGGACCAGATTGGCTTTAAGATGGAGTTGTAAACTAGAAGTTTGCAGTCGAGACTAAGGACAAAGTTTCTTCCAATAAGCCAATGAATTTGGATGGCGTTTCGTTTCATTTGAGTTAATTTTGCCTCTATATGAATTTTCCACGTTAAACGGCGAAGTAGATAAATACCGAGGTATTTTACATGCGAATTATTTGATTATTGATTTTAATGGTTGGACAAGATTCCCGACGCAAGGTGAATGTTATATGTACGCATTTTTGCTCATTGACCTTTATCCTCCATTGCTTTAACCATAGCTCGAGTTGAAATATGTGATCCTGTAGGTATCGAGATGCTTTTTGACTGTTTTCGTGCACGCTTAGAAAAGCTGTCTCATCAGCAAATGTTGAAGTTTGGGTGAAGTTGTTTGTTGGCATATCCGAGGTATATATTTAGTATAAAAGTGGGCCCAGGATGCTTCCCTGAGGGACTCCAGCGTCAATTAGCTGAGGGGAGCTTAAATAATCACCTTCTTTAATATTAAACTTTCGACCGACTAAGTAGCTTTCTAACAGCTTGTGTGTGTTTACTGGTAAGTTTATCTTCAATTTATGTTACAAGCCTTCATGCCAGACTTTATCAAAAGCTTGAGAAACATCGATGAAGAGAGCGGAACAATATTTTCTTTCTTCAAAGGTTTTTCTTATTGCGTTTACTTTTTGATGGGTTTTTTCAATTGTGCTGTGTTCTCTTCTAAAGCCGAATTGGTGGTTAGGAGTACATCTATTTTCATTTAAAATTGGCGCTAATTTTGACGCTAGCAGCTTCACAAACAGCTTGGATTTATTAGAAAGTAAGTTTATAGGCCTATATGACTCAACTTTTGTGTGCAAAGAAATGTAACAAAAGTTCTGTAGGGGAGGGATAAACTACACCAATTTACATCTTTTTCAAAATAAGTTTTTTATACTGTTGGAATCAGAATTGTTCCTCTATGGATGTGTAAAATTCCCATAAGTCTTATCTCATGAAGTTTTCGGGATAGAAAAGTTGAAAACAACATCAAGTCCAACTTGCTTGGACGTAAACTGCATCAAATTTATTTAGTGTGGCTTATCACTGAATTTGTAGACAATTTTTATTTAAACATGCAGATGCGCCTTCAGTTTTAACTTGTATAACACATTTCGAAGAGAAAATTAAGCTAAAAGAAATTGTTCTAAGCGTTGTATTATTTTTGGGAAATCGCAAACCCGTTGTCGTTGGACTTAGTACAGTTCGTCTCAAGGTATTGAACAGTACCAATACCATCATGGGAGGTAAAGAACACCAAATTCAATTTGATAAGTAAAGGTATGTTATCTTATATGGAGTAATTTTATTAAGGAGTATTAGAAGTATTTGTGATTTTCAACATGTTTTTCTGTCTGCTCTAAAAAATTTCAAAGTGTGGCTTTAAACAAATAAATTGAAATCTTTTTCTTCAGTCTACTCGCCATATTTTTCGTCCCATAGTTTTGTGTGTATATGAACATCGCTACAAAAACCATTTTTCAATAAAAGATTTATAAAAACCAAATATATCCGAGCGAACTTGTTTCAAATTTTCATTTTTGAATTCCCTAATTCGACTCTATTTCATCAACAATACCTTGGCGCACTTCAAACAGAGCGGTTAAAACAGTGCAAATGCAAAGAGATTGTTTTGAAAATGTCTGGTGAGTGGATCGAACCAGTTTTGTTAACAACTGCACACATAAAAACATAGAAAAGGAAATGCTTCGATACACTCTAAATATTTATTGTCGAAAAGTGTTAAAAGATTTGTCAAAATCAATTGTTATCTCAATTTTTGAAACTCATAACTTCAACATTTTTAAAGCAGAATCTTTTCAAATTTGTTTATTTTGAAAAATATTAGAAAAGTTTTTATGCCGAAAAATTTTGGAGTCGGAGTTGCGAGTTTTTGTGGGTACTACGACTCCGACTCCGTAACAAAAACCTAAACTCCGACTCCACAGCCCTGATTATAAGTAACACCGGATTATGAAGAAAATGTTTTAAGAATTCCAATCGCTTTGACTCATTATACTTTACAAATACATTTCAAATACCTACACGTATTTATTTTTTAAAAAATTTTAATGTTTTGCATATTTCTAATGCAAAAAAAAAACTCAGGTCAGGTTACGCTATACTGGCAGCCGCAATTAAGCACAGCTCACATTGGTCCAGTAATTAGTTCCCGTTGTGCTACCATGTTACATCGTCTCCCAATGCTACCTGGGGCCGAATTACGTCATTCGATATCGATCGAAATTACAATACAATTTAAATGGGAATTTCGATCGGTATCGAATGCCGTAATTTGGCCCCTGGCTGTTGACGTTCTCACTCAGCCATCCGGCTGATTTAATGAAGGAATGGATCCTGTTTAAATCAATGTCAGAGACACACGTTTTGTACCTGAGGTTTCTTTGAGCAAACAGTTTGAGTCTTAGGTTTCCAAATGCCGGGCAGTGACAGAGAAGATGTTCCGTTGACTCCTCCTCGTCACCGCAACTTCTACACAGGTCATTGTAAGGGAGTCCCAACCTTTGGGCGTGTTTCCCAATGGTGCAGTGGCCAGTTATAAATATATAATATAATAAGGCTTCTGAGTTAAAGTCTGGGCAGCCTTAATGCGCGCCGTGTCCTCTTTTCATCTACGATAGGCCAGATTTTCCTGGTTTCCTGGTTGCATTAAAATACCTCTGATTGGCAATGAGATTAAATTTGTGCGCTTCCTCTTTGGAAGCGAAACACCTACATCATGGATCGAATCGCTACCATTCAAGGTGGTTTCTGCATGTGCCATCGAGTCTGCCCTACAGTTTCCGTGTAACCACTGTAGGTCCCGCTACCTCTTTCAGAGACATCCGGCATTCTCGGACGATTTTTGATGTCATGAACACTTTACTGACATCAAGGCTGCCCTTGTAAAAATAAATTTCTTAAAATGTAACGAAATTAGTTAATTTGTTTTAACAAACAAAAAATTTCATAATAAAATTGTTCAAATACTACCAAGGCGAATTCATAAAAGGTGGTCTTATTTTGAAAACGGATACAACACTGTAAAGTACTTTAACGTTGTGTCAAAACTATACAACACTGTAGTAAACAAAATAGCTGTCTGTCAAAAATATATGCTGTCATTTTTAATTTTTTTGTTATTTTTCGACAGTAGCTTAAGCCAGCTTATGCATATTATAGTTGGGCCTTAAGGCTTATGCCTTCTTTTTTGCAACCCTTTCGTAATAATCGCATTTATGTAATGTATTTAGGGGGTTTTCCCGGGATTTTTCTTACGGGATCCCGTGAATTAAAAAATTGCTTCTGATAACTAAAAACAGCTATTTTTACTCTGAAATTTAGTTTTCTTTTCTCTAAAGATTAGAATCTGTGGATGGGTTGTCGATTAGATCAATTACAAGAAGTGAGTGCGTACGTACATACTATTTAAAGCAGAATGGACAATGCAAGAGTGGAAAATTAATAAATTTAGTGAAGTGAAAAGTTGGAAAAGAACATAAATTCCAAAGAAGATGCAGGCAGTAAATTCTCATTCTCCATGGACAAGGCTTAAAAATAGGATATATGTACCTTAAAATATCGCTCCTTTATTGCAACATAGTCATATCTACAAAAAAAATCGAGCTCGGCAATATACCCGGGAAGTGCGGGGAAACCGAAATAAAAAAAATAAGGAAACTCGTGTAAGATAAAAACACATTGTCCTAAACATTACAGATGTACCTAATGAAAAGAAAAGGTTTGAAAGAAGACATCAGAAGCATGTAACAACGAGGCACTTTTAACTATTTGTCCAACCTCGGTAAAAAAGGTGAACGAAATTTTTCGGAAACATGGTAGTCAGTAAAAAAAAATCAAAAATATACTCTTTGACGACTCACTAAGCGCTTTGAGTGTGTCAGGAAGTAATTTCCTAAGCCGTTAAAAATGTGAATATATTTATTAAAAACTGAAGATATTAAACCAAAAAAAATTGTTAAGCGTATAAGAATTATAAGCAACAGTTCTACTTGTAACAATATCAAAGTTTAAACAAAATCATCAACAATAAACAGTGAGTATATCTCTTCTTACATTCCCCAGTACAATTGATTGGAATTCTTCCAACATTAATTGTAGTTGTAAGTAGGGTAAGAAAAACAAAATAAAAACAAAAACAACCTGCTTTATTGTTTTCAAAAAAAAAAAAAAATATAAAGCAGGCTGCCTGTCAGTTTTTTTAGGCCGTGCACTTGCCAGTTTGCAATAGCGTTAAAGTTGTGTCGTGAATAGTATTAATAGCTTCTTGTTTAATAAAACCCACAAATAGAGAATAAAACACATTAAAATGTAAAAATGTGAAAAATTAAAAATATATTATTTAAATCGTTTAAACTAGAAAATGCGTGCCGCTTTTGTTTAGGGACGTCTGTAATATGCAAGTCTTAAGAAAATCTTTAATTGATTATTTTCAGTTTTTTTTTTAATTTATCTTTCGTAAAACTATTATCGAATGAACTGTTTACGACTCTCTGTACAAATCATATTTTCAACAAAAATACGGCGAACATTTCACGAATTGTAGGATAATATCTCCATGAGTATCATAGATAATCTTTACCCACGTCTTAAACGATTCCCACAACGATTAAAGAAGCGTCTTTTACAGTCCTATTGAAGAATCTCACTCGTGTTACAGTTTTTCTAGTGTGAGGAAACTTCTACGATAAAAAAAATGCGGTCATCAACGAGTAAAGGTGCTCTTCATGAGACTCCCAGTAGCACTTACACGATTGAAAATGCTAGCTGGGTATAAGTTTTATAAAAATCGAACAAAAATTGTAAAAAAAAATTAATTTTAAGGTTTCCGATTTTTTTTGACGATTTTTCAAAACTTGAAAGACGATTTTTTTTAATTTTTCTCAGGAAATTGACGATTTCCGCACAAATTTATCTGGCAGCCCTGAATACGTTATTAATTCATGTTACCAAAAATGTCAGTAGTTCCGTTTCTGCACTTAGCGATTTAATTATTTGATGACATTTTTTTAGAGCACATTTCGGTCTACTCTTGTCCAATTTCAATATTAAAAAACATATGAAAATACAACAGGCTGTTTACAGCAGTGCTATTTAGCCTGAAATAGTACTTTAGTACTTAGCACTTAAACACTTTGTGAATTCGATAATTATTTTAAAAACATGAGAGCATCATTTTCTTTAAAACTCTCTTAATTTATCGAACAGGCACTCTATGTTGTGTATCTTTTTTGAATACATACTACAAAAATATACATACATTTTATTTCTCTACCCAACAACGACCCACTGTGCGAATACTTTCACATAAAAATCGAGACTATAAAGTTCATTTGTAAAGAGCTTCGTGTGCAGTGTTTATGTTTTTTTTTTTTTTTTTTTGGTAGAAACGAATGAAGCTTTGCGTTTGCGCCTTTAACAGGGAACATTGTTAGAAGAAAGAAAAAAAAAACAAAAGTGGTTGTTTATCATTCTCCCCTAGAAAAACATTTACAAGTCTCAACTCTCTTACACTCAATTAACATAACCAAGCAGGCTTGCCAGTAAAGCACTTTTAGTGCTAGATTTAGCACATTTTTTCTGATTTAGCACTGAGAATTTCAAAAGAAGTGCTAAGTGCTAGTTTAGCACATGATAATAATTATTTACCATTTTCAGCACTTTTTTAGATCCCAAAACTACTTAAGAATTCACGTAATCGATTAAAGTAAAGTATCAATTCTTAAAGTGAAACAGTACGCGCAACTTTGTAGTGTACAAAGAAGAAACAAATATAGTTACTTTTATTCTTATGAACAAATAAATTAAAATTGTTTATTGGGCTTTGGCCTTAATAAAGAGTAAACTCAAGGCGAATGGAGTAGAAGGTTAGGTCAACTCTACAGCAACACTGCTTCTGTGTTCATGGCATTTTTGTTATTTTAATGAAAGAATCACTCATAGACAAAGAAGTTTCTAAACTAAATTGATTTCAAAAACAGAAGAACATAATACACACAAAACATTTATCAAACTAAAAAAATTTGAGGCTTTTTTTTAAATTTAAGTTTACAGAGTCACCAATGTTACGAAATTGGGTGTTGCGCATATCGAGGGTTGCGTTTAACGAGGCTACACTGTGCTGTACTGTTATGACGAATCAATGAAGACAGCATTACAATTTTAATTTGTTTGAAACTCAACCATATTTACACATTTTAAACAATTGCAAAATGTTATTTAGGAAATTGTGATTATATGACTTGATAGAACACACCTTGTGAATCCCATATAAATTCATAAAAATCAATGATAAAAACTAGCACTTTTGTTTTTAACTATGGAACAATTAAGCACTTTTTTTGTTGTCGATTTAGTATTTCTAATTTGAATTCTTCTGGCAAGCCTGCAACCAAGTCATTTTAACTTTTAAACATTTAACACTTTACCCCTATAAGAATAATTTTACGTCTTGTAAATACATGTTTAAATACAGCCAAACATATGGATGGATACTTTGGTATTCGTGTATCTGCTACTACTGCATCTAATTTTTAGATTCTAATACAACTGCTTTAAGAACTTTGTATTTTTTATTTTTTTATTTTGTTGTTGATTTTTACGGTATTGTGCGTCTGTTTAGCTTTTCTAAGTGTGTGTATTTGTGTGTGTGTGTTTTTTTTTCATTATTTTGTATTTGAAAAAGTATACGAAACAATTCATAAGATACATTGTTAAAATAAGCTCTCCCTTTTCATACGCTCTGGAATTCTCATTTTTTTTTCGTTTTTTGTTTGTTTTCGCATTTGGCTGTCTGTTTATTTAGTACGAGTGAGCGCTTTTATAGCGGTTCGTTCGTTTTCGGTGTTTTTTTTTTTTTTTTTTTTGGTTCAGTTTTGCTGTTTTGGAAAATATAAAAATAATAAGTGTTTCAGTTCTTTTTAAGTTGTAGTCATGAACGTATCTTGTAGATGTTGGTTATAGATACTTTATATGTATTTATAATAAACAATAAAAAAAAATAATAACACACACCAACAACATAAAGAGAAAAACAAATATAAACAAACAAAAATAAAAGCAAAAAAAAAAACCAAAAACAAACTTAAAGTTAATTTCATTTATAAAATAATATTCGCATATAATAAATTCTCACCACGAAAAAGATAATTAAACAAAAAAACAATAACAACACAATATTTATTTTGCGAGAGATAATAAATCAACCCCACATTTTACAACAACAATAGTTAATATCTAATGGTATCTACTACACTGTATGTAGGTATGTATATGTACTGTGTGGCCCACCGAACAGATGAGTTGATTCTTTCCAAGACAGTGCGCCGTTGTTGTTGTTGTTTCTCTCGCCTTTATGACTGTGTTGTTTGAAATCAACTACAATAGAATTTTCGTATAGAATAGAAGAAGAATTTTACTTCTTTTAAAGTATGTATTAAATCTCGTTTATTACGTTGCGTTACGTTCAGTTAGATACGTTCGTTCGTTAGTTCGTTTAGCCGTTCGTTCGTATGGTTCGTAAAAAAAAAATTGTTTACTTTGTATTGTATTGTATGGTGTTTGAATGAGTGCTTGTGTATTTATTCTGGTTTGTACATTTTGCTAATTCTCATAAGAATTTATTAGATTGTGTGTCGCCCAAGTGAGCAAACGCTTCGTAGTTAAGCCAAACGTCAAGTTGTCAAAGACACCCCCACTCCCCTCTCTTAAATCCAAAAAAAAAAAAAAATCTCATTCATTCTCCTAGTTAGAACTATAAGAATAGAGCATGTTCACGAAATAGAAAACAAAAATAAAAATAATAAAACAAACACGATATTTTTTCGCAAAACGGTAACGAGTGTTTAGTATGAATATAAGCGTTTATTTAAAAAGCTGAAATTGACGCGTAAGCAGCACTTGTGCCCTAAAAATTTTGAATTATTGAAGAATTTAAAGAAATCTAAATAAAATATTTAAAAAAATAGAAAATAATGAAAATTAACTTGAAAAAATTCATTGATGTTTATGAAAATTACATTTAACAACAACAAAACTTTTATATATGTAAATGGCCTTTTTTAACAAAAATATTTGAAATTCTCGAAAGTGCAAAAAACAAATTATTGAATATTATTTTTTGAAATGGTCAAGCTGTAGTCTTTAAAGTTTGGCTTTAAATAAGGCGTAAGATTCCTTAAGGAATAACACCGTTTAAGCGCTTTAAAATAAAACAAAAAAGTTAAAAAATTTATATAAAATCTTATAAAGTGCCTCTTAATTTTATTAAACAAATTTTTGGAAAAAAAAATTATATAAAAAATCACAAAGTGCAAATTGTATTAAAAAAAAACAAACAAAAATATAACTTCAAATGGTATACAAATTACTTTAAATTTGAAAACAAAAGTAATACAATTTAAATTAAAATAGATATACAACAATAAATTCTAATAATACATTTAAAAAAAAACGTTAACCACAGTGCCCTTATTCAATGAGAATTAAAAAAAAAATATTTTAACAAAAATTTAAACAATTATAAAATTAATTGAAAAATAAATTAAAATCTTAAAATAAAACAACCTCCAGACTTTACCCATTCTATAAAATATTTTCACCAGGTTAAACGTTAAAACGCATTGGAGAATTACATAAGTTGGATCAGTTCAGTTTTACTTTATCTGTGACTACCTATCGCACAAAAAAAAAACAAAAAAAATAAAAAAATTTTAAAAAAGTTGTACCTTTGGATATATTTTCTGCCCTCAACTGTAAATATTTTGCTTGCTGTGTTCTCTGCTCGCTGCTGTACAAATTTGTTTAGTTTTAAAGCCGATCAGCTGCTACAACTACTACAACAACAACGACAACAAACAATTACGGTAAGTAAGGGCTATTAATAGTTGTACTACAGTGGAAGCTTTATTAATAAGCCAATTACTATATTTTAGAAAGAAATTATTGTTAGTTCTTAAGCTTCGTTCACAATCCCACAAACATTTTCAATTGGTGTTTACGATAGAGTTGACTCAATTAAAAAAAAAACTTTTTTGTTTATGAAATTAAAGGAAAATATATGAAACTAGCGGACCCTGCGAACTTCGCACAGACACGGTGGTTAGATCTTACAATGGTGTCAATTAAAATTGCCTAAACATTTCTTGCAACTGTGTGAACATTTTAAGCTCATTTTTATTTGGCAGATGTGTAAAATTAAACCATTGTCAGAGAAATATTTCTATTGGCAACGCTGCTAACAAAATTGTTAGATCTGACTACCGTGTGTACGAACCTTACTGCCCGACTATACCAGAGATAATTATTGCGACATAACTTGCAGTAATTGTCAAAATTATGTTATCTTTAATGTAGACAGCAATTTTTTGTACATATTTATTGCTAACAATTTATGTTGCAATAATTGTTAGTCCATTTTCGCTGACAATTATTGCTTACAAAAAACGTCAATTTGGTTGTCAGTTGAAAGAAAGAAGCAAAAAAGAAAAAAAAATAGAAGCAAATTGTGTGAGAAAGAAACTTAAGTTTTTGAAATTGCAGCAAATTATAATTGTAGTAAAATAATTAAATTAAAAAATTAAATAAACACTAAAATAAAATTGCAAAAATTATAATTTTTTTCTGATTATATTTTTATTATTGTTAAAATTAATATTAATTTGTTTAAGTTCGAGTTCTTGTTTATAAAAAAATAATAATTTTACATTAACAAAAATTAAAAAATAAATAAAATTAATATTTTTGTATCAAGCTTAAACAAATTAAATAAATTTAAATAATAAAGTCGAATAAGAAAGAATTTATATAAATAATAATAATTCTTGTACGATACCGCCATTTTTTACACTGCACCTTCTTTCTTGATTTTTTTCAAACTATGAGTTAACATAAATACGTTTTCCCATGCCTTTAACATAAGCTGAGCAATAAGAAATATTGCTCTTGCTGAGATAATTATCTTTAGTGTAGACCTAGGGTTAATGATGAATCTAAAGTCTAGCAATAGGCTTGCAATACACTGCCAAAAAAAACCAAAAGGAAATTGTCAGTTCAGACGATTGTAATACTCTTTGTACACTTGCATACATTTCCGAGGAACGCATGGAAGATGTTGAAAATGTGAAACAAGTGATCACATTTGAAACATCTAATACCCTTTGCATACTTGCATATCTACATTTCGGAGGAACGCATGGGAGCTGTTGAAAATGCGAAATACGCGCTAACAGTTGAAACATCTAACATCTAACATCAACTATCAATAAAAAATTTAGCCATTTCTACAAAAAACTTTTATTTTTCTTAAATACTTTTTTCCCACAAAAGTGGAAAAATTGTAAAAGAAATTTGGAATTCCTTTTTCAATAAAATAAAAAAAATTAAACAAAAAAAACAAAGACTTGCAAAAATGTAAAAACTAACGCAGCTTTCAAACAAATGCCATTTTGTCATTGCTGCGACAGTAATAAAAGAATTTGTTGCCACATTTCTAGGGATGACACTAAAAAATCAAAAGATGTAAAAGGAAACAAAAAGAGAAAGTAACATTTCCTAAAGATGTTGAAAAATCTTGATTTTTAGCGCTTTAGATTTCTTAAGGGATGTTAAATGTTAACAAGTGTGAAAAAGCTATATGAAAACTATACAATTGCATTGGCAGACAATTGTCTGACAAGAAATTCATCTGTCAACAAAAATTGCCAGTTTACACGGTTGCCCGATAATTACATGGCCAGAAATGCTAGATCTGTTTTGAGACATTAGCAGAAAATGAAAATTGCGTTTATTTTTCAAAATTGAAAAAGTGAAAATATTGCTATTGAAGGGATACAGCAATAGCAAGACTTTTAATTATTTTATTTTGTTTTAAGTAGGTTTCATTGATTTTTATTAAAATTAATTAAAATTTTGCAATAAAAAATTTTTTTGTTTGTTTTTCTTTTCACTCATGCATATCAGGCATGGAAACTATGTATGGTGCAGATGCACTTTTTTTTAATATTTTAGTGGCTGTCTTAAAAAACAAAATTCCGTTATAATTAAAAAGTCCTTTAACTAAATATATGTATATAGTATATTAAGTGATGAGCCGGATAGTATAAAATTGGTACCGTCAAAACTACGTTTTGTTATCGAAGTTGGTACAAAATGCAAAACCCATTTTCCACTCCTGCTACGTATGTAATTGCAGCGTTGTCAATAGAAAAAAGGCCTTTGACAATGAAGCCATTGTCAGATGCATAAAGCAGCACGAAGTGTGTTCACACGATTGTCAGATATCTTACAATATTGTTGTCTTAATTCACTCGTGTACGTGTGCTCGACGTAATATGCGCTGTCATATCTAAAGTTTTTGATTTTCCATCCAGCATCGTTCGTATGACAGAAACACACAAATACATTTTCACTAATACTACCAAAGCGCTTGATGAGAAATGCTTGAAGTGTACAGACGGACCCCTTTATAATGGACATACAATGCTTTTGCTGACAACGTAGTCAAACAAAAATTGACAGTTGCAACATATTTTTTGCACATTTAACTGATAATATTGTTAGATTTGCATTAAGAGGAATATGCGTGTAAACACGTCAATGCATTGCAATTAGAAAAATTATACATTTTTTTTTTGGGTCTCTGGGGACAATTTAAAAATATGTATAATATTTTAAAATAATTATATATATTTTATTTACTCAAATAAAATATATGTTTTTGAGAGAGAAAAAAAAACAAAAAGGCAGCTGTTTTATTTGTGTGTGCGTGTGTGTTAACAGGTGTTTTCTTTTTTCTCACATTTTCATTTTTATACATTTTTTATTTATATATTTTTTTTTATTAAATTACAATAAATGTCTAATATAAATAAACAACAAATATTGTTTAAATATAAAACAAATTCAAAATTTTACTGGTGGAAGCAAAAAAAAAAGATTTTTAAACAAACGTGGGCCTAACGTTGTTTGATTTTTTTTTTATTTTTTGTTTTTGCTAAATTGTTTTTAAACATATATAGTTTTTATCATTATTAAGTTTGTATTTATGCATACAGACATTCACACTAATTTGAAGAGTAATAGATTTAAAATTTATTTCCAACACACGCGCTTCAGGAATTTTTTTTTTTTAATATTTTTTTTTTAATTTTTCAAATTTAATTGCACAAATACAAAGAAAAGAGTCTTTCCCTCAATTTACAAATTGCTAGACTGAAGATATAAGTGTTGCCAATGTTGAGAATAGCAGGTAGTGAGTACTTGACTACCCGCTTATAAGGTTAAGCAAATTCAGAGTTGCATTTGGGTATAAACAACAAAAAACAACTTTTAAAAAATTAATAGAAAACCCAAATAATTTTTGTTACTAGAATGAGAATCTTAATTAAAAATAGCTAAGCACATTAAATTCTTTTAAAACGAAATACATATAAACTTTAATTTATTAAAACACATCTTTTTCTAAAGGGTTTCCAAAAATTGAG
The DNA here is from genome assembly GCA_949318255.1 of Pollenia labialis. Taxonomy (NCBI): domain Eukaryota; kingdom Metazoa; phylum Arthropoda; class Insecta; order Diptera; family Polleniidae; genus Pollenia; species Pollenia labialis. The sequence continues at coordinate 21,816,196 of OX439142.1, read as the reverse complement.
GTGTCATTTAAATATGTATTAATAAAACCAGCGTTTAAAAAACTGCAATTTAAGTGAAAAACTGCCATATCTTTTACTTCTGTATTTGTCATAAGCAAAAAAAAAACGGCTGCTTTTAATTTGGATTCATTAAATGTAAACAGTCGCTGTCAAACCAACCAAAAAAGCGATTTTCGTTCGACAGTTTTTGGTTTCGCCAGCAGTTTTTTAAGCCCTGAGAGTTTTTGTTTTGAGACATTAAAAAGATTTTTATTTCAGCTTGTTAAAAAAAGGTTTCGGTTAAAAATTAAAAAATATGTCACCCTACTGGCTCGGCAGTCTTCCAATCTTCTACCAAAATTCTCAATCACGTTTTTTAACAATAAACTGTTGTCAATAGTGGATATCTGTTCGATAATGTTGTTTTCTCTTGAACTGTTGTGGGATTATTGTTGTACACTTTCGATTTAAAAAAACCCAAAAAAAGGAGTCTTAAGGTGACCAATTTACTCCTACCCTTCGAGAAAGATCGTGTGTTTCTCTGGATGTGTGTCAAGTGGCACCATCCTGTCGAAACCATATATTCTCTACGTCTAAACCGTCAATTTTCCGCTGCAAAAAGCTTCGGATCATCTCCCTGTAGCGACTGATACCTTTTTTTCTTTGCAAATTGTCGTTTATTTATTTAAATAATGAATATTTGTCTTTACTTAAGGTTGTTTTTTGTTGGAGTGATACAACTTTTAGTTGGCATCACTGGTTTATTTGACCGCCCATTGAACAGCTGATAGTGCTTTTTGTTAAGTTTGCTTTGACATTTCATTATAGATTGTCTTAGACCAGAGCAACGCGTGCAAATTGTTGAAATTTTTAATCAAAATAATTCGGCGAATGGGCTGAAGCACAAATTGATATTGATTTGTATGAAGCCCATTTCTGGGTGAATGGGTACGTAAATAAGCAGAATTGTCGCATCTGGAGTGGGAAAAATCCACAAGTTTTTGTCGAAACACCATTAAATTCACAGAAAATTACTGTTTGGTGCGCTTTATGGGCTGGCGGAGTCATTGGCCCATATGTCTTCAAAAACGATGATGGTCAGAATGCGAAAAGTTGTTGAAAATGTGTGGTCCAGATTGTGCCTTCTACTCGCCAGCCGTGGCGGCCGCATGACCGAAATCAGACTTAAGCATTAATGTCATAACATTTTCTATCCAATAAAGACTGTTCCATTGATATCAAGATAATATTACTATATTTTATTATGATTTAAGCTTGTATCACTCTATTAAAAACACCCTTTATTTCTAGACAAAAGTCCAAAATAAATATATTTTTTTTTTAATATTTAATTTCGCTATTTTCTTAATTTGCTGTTTTTTTTATTTACGAAATTACATTTATTTTCCTTTTTAATATTTCATAATATTTGTGTTTTTTCTGCTTGAAAATTTCCATTTTGTATTTTTGAATTCTGAGTTTTTTTTTTTGTTGGCATTTGTTTATTGTACATTAAATATTTAAACAGCAGCAAATTTTGAAAGATAAAAATATTAAATATTAAAAATATACGATTTTTTGTATACAATGTCAGAGACGTAATGAGTAATAATTGTTATTTTTTTTATTAAAAACCGTAATAAATTTTAAGAATTAAAAACAAAAAAAAAAAAAAAATGTCTAAATGTCTATGGAAAAATTTTGTATAATTAAAAAGTTTTTATGTATTGGGCATTATCTAGAAATCGAAATAAAGTTGAATTGAAATCAAACGAAATTTTGATTTTGAAGGCAAATTCATACGGCTGGCCTTATATTTTGAAACACTGTAAAATACTTTAACGTTTTGTCAAAATTCAAAACAATTAAACAAACATTTCATTTTATTTTGAATTATGATATTTGAAAACGTTTTAAATTTCATAGTTCTGAGTAAAAATTATAGAATTTAAAAAAGATTCTCCAGAACCACCAAAACCTTATACAATTTGGACACCTGGTTAGGTACCAGCATATAAACAATAAATATGCAATTGCATTGTGCGATCAATGAAGGCAGAAACAATACATGCACTGATGTTTACACATCTCCTACAGACCCAGTTTGCTCAAATTTTTGCACGATTTTTCCGATTGTACGCACATTTGGACGATTAAATTGACCGAAAAAAATTACGAAGTGCACGATATGCATTTTGATTTGAACACCTATTTTCATTATAAGTCTGAATAACTTTAACGTGTTGCTCGTTTATGTATCTCTTCATGGTTGAAATTGAGTTAGTCTGAAATTGAGAAATGTCAAATGAAATGAAAAAAAGCTTGAAGCTTAGGTGTGGTTCACATTCGACATCGGCCCTTCAAATTTAACCACCCTTTAGTTCTGCATGTCCCTCAGGATGACTTTGAATAAGACTTCTTGCAGTGTCATCCATTAAATCTTGAACTTTTACCTCTGCTTACACCTCAGTTACCTGTAGTTCAGCCGGAATTATATCTTTTCTCGCAGAAGTAAATCTACGGTATGCGGGAAGTACATTAACATTATGATGCCTTTGGGATTTTCATTTAATAGAATATTGAATCCCAAGAAAAACTTTGATTACTTATATGGATGTGGCAGTGGAAAAAACTGAACTGGCAAAATTAAAAAAGTAATTGGTTTTATTTAATTTATCCATGATTGGTCGGTTGGGCTGAACTTAAAAAATCTCCTTCTTTTATAACAAACTTTCGACCGACTACGTAATTTTCTAACAGTTTATGTGTGTTTACGGGTAAATTAAGATCCAATGCAAGTATTAAGCCTTCATGCCAGACTTTGGCGAAAGCTTGAGAAACATCAATGAATAGTGCAGAAAAATATTTGTTTTCTTCAAAAGTTTTTCTAATGACGTTTACTAGTGTCTGTGTTTGTTCGATTGTGATATGTTTCTTTCTAAATCCAAATTGATGATTTGGTACATGTTCATTTTTGTCCAATATCGGAATTAATTTAGAAACAAACAGTTTCTCAATCAGCTTTGATATGTTGAATAATAAGCTAATAGGCCTATATGACTCAGCTCTTGTGCGATCTTTCCCTGGCTTAGGTATCATGGTAACCTCTTAACATAACTTTGTTTTTGTTAGCTCATGACTGCCCATCGTTTCCAAAAAGGGTAAAATCTCAAAAATTCATCTGTATATAATATGGTGTTTGTTTGGTCTTTTCCGATTATAATTTTAGGATTGTTTTTATTAAACGGAGCTTTTGTTAAATTATTGAATATTATGTGTTCGAATTAGCACTTTTTGAATGCATATTTTCAAGTTTTTACTGCATATTTAATGGGCATAAAACGCGTTTTTTTTCATCATATTTCTGGTTTCCCTGGTAATCAGCTGTTGTTTACATGGGGTCTTCACCTGAGATAATATCTGATATAATATCTGAGAGAACGTCGGCAGAATGAGAGAACAAATTTCTTCATGTTAATCTTAATCTTAAACAAGGGGAACACGTATGTTATAAGATTTCATAATTGAATGATTCTCGTACAGTAAACTTGTGTCGTTTTTATTATTTTTTTAGTTTTTTCTACTTTTTTAGTTAAAAATATTGTTATTTTAAACATTTATCACAAGATATTCACTATTTGCACTAAAAAATTAAACAATTTAATGAATGCGTCTTATTTTTGTTTTATATGTATGTATGTATGTATGTATGTATGTATGTATGTATGTGTATTTTTGACAGCTCATCTTATAAGATCGTTGTTATAAGATTTCTCATAACAACTGTCTCATAATATTTATTATAATATTAATATTAACACTATTTGAGAGTCTACACGTAAGATAATACTCTCTGCGATTGAATTTGACGTTTGCTGATATAAAAATCTTATATCTTATCTCACGTGGAGACCCTGTGTTACGTAGCAACCAAAGGTCACTTGGCGTGAATTCGCCTTGGAATCCAATATTCCTTGTTCTATAGTCAAAATCAGAAAAAATTCATACAAATTTTAAATTTATCAACTGATTGAAAGAGAATTTAATTCATTAATTATTAATAAAAATTAAAACTGGTTTATAAAAGGTTTATGAAACATTTTTGTTGTGAAACATTTTTTTGATACACATATTATAAACCTGTTTTATTTTGTATAATCAATGCTGAAGTTCTTTATTTAAACTTTAATCGTGTTAAAAAAAAGTTTCGTTCTTAAAACATTTCATATTTATGATTTTACTAGCTGCCCCGGCAAACGTTGTTTTGCCATAAAACTTATTTCTAGTTTAAGAAAGAGAAATAAAGCGCTTTATACCATATCGGCGATGGAAAAAAACAATAGTTTGTTATTTCTTTATTTCTTTTCGTTACATATTCAAAAGTTTAACATAAAAAAGTGATGTATTTTTTATACTGAAGTATGAAAATAAAACAGAAAAACTCAATTTGAATTACGAAGTGCAATTGCGTGTACGATATCTTTTGTCAATCCGTCATTAGCCAACACAGATAAGCTGTATGGCTTGTCGACGCGAAAACGTGCCACGTATAATTGTCCGTGTGAAAAACATGGTGTGCCCATTTGTCTGAATTTACACGTTTCATCTTTTGATGCTCAACTTCTTTTCAATTCCCTTTTAGAGATGCCAATATAATCACACGCAGCAATCGGTTTCAACTTTTTTTGGTTCAAAACAACAACAATTTTATTAACAGCGAATCAAAGAGAAAAAGGAAAGAAAAAAATTACATGCAGCTATCGTTGTGCAAATACAAACGAATAAAAACACAAAGCGTACTGACCGATTACAGGCATTTCCGTACTAACCCCCTTTCTTCTTTCCTCTCTCACCTAAAAACAAAAGAGTTGAGCATCAAAAGAGGAAACGTCTGAAAGCAGACAATCAAAGCCGAAAAAAATACATCATTTGGCCTGGCGACCTATTGATTGTGATTGTATATGCCAACCATGACTTGAAACTATCATCGGATAATTAATTAAGAAGCCATGGGTAGAGGGAGGTTTTACCCCTTTTGCTCCCTAATTGCTGAAAATTTCCAAAAAATTTATATCTTAAAGTTCCTTAAAATATTACAGTGTCTGCATGCCAAGTTGTAAGAAAACTATTTGAATAGTTAAGAAGATATTGGTGGGGGAGGAGCGTTCATCCCACTTGCCCTATTTTACGTCCTAATTAATTAAAATTATAGGCTATAGTTCCTAGCAGATGTTACACTATTTTCCTGCCAAACTTCAAGAAAATCGGTTAATTAGCTAAGAGGATATTGGAAGGGGAAACTTTTACCCGTTTTGCCGTATTTTACTCCCTCTAGCGATATGAAATATACATTTAGATCTATGCCGAATGTCATTGTACACATAAGACATTACGATAAAAGGTTTGTTATCTTTTCAAGCGACAATAAAAAATGATAATATGGAAAATGAAAGGCATTTTGTTGATATTTGTATGGGAAAAATATATAGGAAAATCCTAATGCCAAATCTCCGGAAACACTGGGCCGATTTCGTGCAAAACTTCACGTTAACCATCTTCAGGCTATCCCCAAAGTACCGTTTAAATCGGTGGTTTAAATCGGTCGACCCGTTTTCGCAGTTACTGGTGACATCAAAGTGTACACTTCTTTTTAAAGATTATAGGTTCATCATTAATTTAACTGCTCCCCCCCCCCCCCCCGCCACTCCTTTTCAACCCATCCCATATAAATTTCTACAAACGATCCTGCATACTGTACCCATTTCCAATGTACTTTATCCATCCGTTCTGTAACTAATTCTAACAAATTTTTATTTGGTGTGTCGCAACTTGAAATTTCCGTAGTGAAAATAGACATTTGAAAAATAAAGAAAAAGAAAAATTAAAACATACTAAAGAAGAAGAAGAATAGAAAAAAAACATGAGCACAGACAATTGATTTTAGTTTTAACACATGTTACAAACATTTTTTTCTATGTCTCACAAAATGTTGTACAGAATTCGAGAAATACGAATAATTGAGGGTGAGATTTCGATATGGAATAAAATTAAGTTGCAAACATTTTAGTTTTAGGCTTTAACACATGTGTGTAATGTTTATGGCTGAGTCTATAACGAATTGCAAAAAAAAAATATATAAAAAAAAATATTTTAATTGTTGTTGTAGTTGATATTTATTTGAATTCAACAAAATGCGTTGTTGAAAATTATCTATGAATACAAAATGAAGGGGGAGTAGATGGGTGGGGGTGGCGGTTTAATGATTTTCACAGATAATATTTTCTAAGTTTCAGTTGAGGACAGCTCGTTTTATTGGGGAAAGCAAAGAATATTTAATAGATAACTATTGAGAAATTTATTCAAATGATAAGGGATATTTCATGACAATTTTTCTATATAAATCAGTTTCATACTTGCATGAGCATTAAGAGCTGACTGACTGAAGTTAAAGTCTTAAAGGCCTAAAAACTTAATGGTACATTAAGTTTTTATGAACCAACATTAACAAATTTCCGTTTCTCAAGTCAGTCTAAAAGAAAATGGAGAAATGCTTACGGAAAATATTTAAGAGCAGCAAAAAGGGCGTTTATGCAACAAAGATTTATGCTGCTACATACATATGTACATCTTCATGTGGTGTCGGCCTTGTTTAGATGATTGATTTAGATTTATGAATTCCAGCCCAACTACACATTATTCAAAATGCTGTTTTATGTTCGAAATGGACTTTTAGAACTTTATAATAACAAACAAACGCTTTCTTTCATTAGATTGTGTTTCTTGTTCTAAAGTTTAAAACAAAAAACGTTCTTTGTTTAGTACTTAAATAAAGATTAAAGCAAGAAATAAGAAAAAGATTTTAAAGATTATTAAAAAAAAAAAAAAATATTTTATGTTTAAAACAAAACAAAATTTAGAAAAGTATCGTTCGCATTTAGTTGGTTACTATTCCCCAAATGTTCATTTACCAGTTAAGCATTACTAATTAATGCTACTGTGCCGCTGTTGGAACTGTCATTCCGCTGATATGGTTTTGGCTTTCAAGCAGATACGAAAAAAAGTATTTTATTACTTGGATCTTGTGTGGTTGCGTTTTGAGCTGTTTATACTTAAGCCTCGTTACACGCTAGGTAATTTAATTACTGGCCTCTTATCCAAATTTTCGATATTTTAATCAGGCTGAAGTTCATTGAAGTTCATTAAAATTCATTATTATTAATTTTTTTGTATGAAGAAAGGAATTTTACAACATAAAATTCAATAAAATATATTGGTAATTTTTTATTCTTGACTGACCGGGGAATTGAACCCACGTTCACGGACGGGTTGATTTGATATGTTTCGATAGTAACCACACGATCTCTTCAGAAATCTTTGCCGTTTAACGGTCACTGCCATTGACGACGGCTGACATCAATCTTAAAACCAAATATTCAGAAGGTGTTCTGGAAATCTGGAAGTTATTTTTAATACACTTCTTATCTGATTATAAAATTCTGTTTTATAGAGAAATATTTGTTTAATATTTGTCATAAAATTCTTTTATCACGGAAATCTTATTAAAAAACGATGTTTAAAATTCTTGCCTTTTTGCGTCTTCAAGAACACCCCTGATTATGTTTACCTTGGTTGATCGAAATTTGCTTTTAGTGGTTATTAATTTAAAAAAAAATTATTTAGTAACTTAACTTTATAAATTACTAGCTGTTTGGTCTCGGCGCTGCTCGGGATTTTCTAAATAAAAATAAAAAATTAATTACTGCAGAATTTTCTTAATAACTTGACCCCAGCGCTATCTACCATCAATAAAAAAATTAAATATCACAACAGCGCCACCTATCGGGAGTTTTTTTATAAAGCATCAGTGAAAGTAGACCTTTCCAAAGAATGTACACGTTTGAAAATCGGTTGATTGGTTCTCGAGTTATAAAATGAACATAAATAGATTTTCAAATAATCATCCAAGAATTTATTTTTAAATTGTCCTAAGCAGAAGCAAACATTTCACCCAAGGCGAATTCAACTACAGGTAGTGTGGAAACGCCATCTGAATTGACAGTTCGAATCAATTTATTTTGATTTGCTATTGTTTTGTTAGGAATATTTGACATCTCGAGCCGCAAAAACTAACAGTGCAATGCAAAAAACCCAATGTTGTTTTTATGGTTTTTGGATTGTTGTAGTATCGACACCACCTGTAGCTGAATTCGCCTTAAGTTCACCAAAAATTTAATTTTTGCTCTTTTAACAAACCTTTTTTGTTTTGCTCGAATAGAAGGCATTAAAAAAAGGCCCAGGTGTATGCTGTATTGTAATGGATTGTCTGGTATTTGGTAGTTTATGGAATCATGTCTGTGTGTGTGTGCGTATTGGGTTGGTTTTTGCTGCTGTTTGAATATTCGGGCATGATATGTTGGCATTTTGTTTTAGACATCTCTCTGTAGATCAATCAACAATAAACCCCATTTCTGTTTTTTTTTTGTTTTCTTCTCTCTCTGGTTTTTGTTATTTTTTTTATTTGTTTATTTATTTGCTAATATTTATATGGCTTTCAGTGCTAAGTAAAAGATAATGCCATTAAAACTATAAAAATACCAAATAAATTATTTCCATTTTTTTTTTCGTTGATTATTAATTAATTTAAAACTACTCTTGAAATTGGTAAACAACATCAATCTGATGAATTATGAATAAAAAAAAAATGTAAATAAATTTAATTTACACAAATGTCAATCATAATTTAAATAATTTATAAAACTTTTACAATTTTCCCCCAAACATTCGAGACCTCGGACAAAAAAAATAAAATAACACAACAACAAAATATAAATCAATTTAAGTTTTTTAATAAAGTAGACATAATGGCTGGTTAAAACATTAAACATGTAAATTTGTTAAACAAATTAACTACGACTTTACAAAAATAGAGTTTAAAATTTATTATTTTTTTCAAGTCATAACAAAGTTTATTAATTTAAATAAAAAAAAATAAAATAAATAGTTTTATTAGAAAACAATAAAAAATGTTGTTTCTTTTCTAATAAATATGTATATTTAAAAAAAATCTAAACTAATGTTCACATTAGTCAAATATTTAATGAAACAACTAAAGGGTGTTCAAAAATTGAGGTAACAATTTTATTTAATAAAAAAAAAAGGTTTTTTGAGATATTAAAAATATTTTTATTTCAGTTTATTACAAATATGTTCCAGTTAAAAATGAAAAATTATGTTGCTCAAGTGAAAAAAGCTTTGAATCATCTCCATGTAGCGATTTCCATTGACCGACAATACCTCAAATTTGGCCACCTCTTATTTACACCATTTTTAGAAAAAAATATACTGAAAGGAAAAATTTTAAAAGACTATTTTCGCAAAATCAATTTAATACGTGTTAAAATTTAAGCAAAATATTGAATTTTTACATTCTTTGCGCTTACTTACGCAAATATTTGGCTAGTTTGACTGGGTTTTTTATGATTAAGAAATGTTATTGGGAATATTTAAAAAAGTTAACAAAAGCTCTGTTAAATAATAATTTAAACTATTAAAAATACTTTTTTAATTTACAAAAATATTACCACTCAAGTATTTTTTAAAAATTTATTTCAATATTTCCTAAAATGTATAGCGAACCTAATTGAAACTAAAAGATATTAAAAGACATGCAAATTACAAAAATTGCAACTAAAAATTACATAAATATGACAGATAACAAACAAAAAGAAAATTAACAAAATTGACAAAAAGTACGAAACCCCGAAGGAAGGAAGAAACATGTTTGTAAATCAATTATAAATATAAAATCCATAACAGCAAATTTCGATCCACCAATACCATCCCAGTACAAACAAAATATATGTTGAGTAATCAGACAAAACCACTGCTTGCAATTCTACTGAAGTAACCAATGAATTTTAAAAGGGATGTCCCAAAAATGTAAGTAATTATCTTTTTACCTACATACATCCAGAAAAAATTAGTTATAGAAGAAAGCTACAAAATAATGAGTGAAAGAATCTATTAAGTGGTAGAATTCACCATGCATTTAAATAGATATTTGGTTTCTCTTTTCGCTTTTATATTAAAAATGTTAGAGTTTTTTCTAAATATTCTAAGGACCTGAACTATACCCTGCACATAATATTGGACCACCTGATCCATTTGGACTGGTCCAATGTAATGCAAGCATGGAGCATGTCATTGTTAAAAAGTGTTTGTAGTGAGACGACATGTTTTCGTTTTTTAACGTTAAAGTTAAAACTAGTCTCTTGTGTTTACAATGGAGTACTCCTTTGCTATCCAAAGCTGGGTAATATGGTCCTGCCCTAGGACATCGTAATGTTAAATAGACCAAACGCTTGGTTTCTTTTGGACTAGTCCTAGTCCTACTATGGAAAATCCAAGAAAAGACTGCAAGAGAAGATCAACTCACTGTTTATTGTTGTTGTTTTTGTTTAAGCTTTGATATTGTTAAAAGCAAAACTGAGGTTTATAATTCTTATTTGCTTAACAGTTTTATTTGTTTAATATCTTTAACTTTTCTAAAATCTTTGGATGAAGTTTCCTAACGATCTGGCCTAAGCCAGAAACGAAAATGCGCATAGGAATAGCTTATCCCTTCAACAATAAATTTCAGTTTCTCAATAGTATGAAATGGGAATTTAGAACATTTAAAGAAACCTTGTTAATTAATTTTTGAATCCCAAAAATAAACTTTGTAGATCTATTTATATTTATATATAGACTTTGAACGTTACTTTTATCGCATTTTTGGATATAAATTGGAAAATCTTTGGGCAAGATATAAATTAAGTAAGCCTTTATATTTAACTGGACAACTTGTATTTGAGCTGGTAACTGGACAACACCCAAACGGGCCACTGCAGGCCGTCTGGCAACCCTATTTTGTGCCCACACCACAATACTGCCCTCCTACGATTGGTAGTCACATCTCCATTTTAGTAGTTTTGAGCAAATTTTAAAACGAGAGAATTGACCCGAATTGTGCTCGCAAGGTGAAATTTGTCCTACCCTGTTCAAAGCTACCTAAATGAAGATGTGACTTTCTTTCTTAGGAGGCCAGAATAGTGGAGAGGGTTTTATTTATTTATTTAAAATCACTATTTAAATCGATCTAACGATGTCTGCGCGTCCGGCTGGTTGGCTGTCCATTGAAACCTTGTGCCCAACTTAAAGGTCGCAATTTTGGAGAATATTTAATGAAATTAGGTTCAAAAGTTTTAATTGGCACCATTAATCTAAGCCTAAGAATACATAGCTCCCATACAAACTTCTTTCCGGAATAGAGTCTTTGAGACCATAAACGATCACATTATGTTGGAATTTAGATTAAATTTGGTCCAAACTTTTTTATAAGTCGGTATTCATGATTTATGACAAAATGTTAGTCCAAAATTTAACATAGGTCCAATATAAGCCCCCTTCCTAAGATCACTGAAAGGCAAACAAATCTCTTTTACTGAAGGTAAAGATATCTCAAAAATTTTCGGCACAAACAACTTTTACTTGAATCTTAAGGCCCAACCAGAACATGCATGTATTAGCTTAAGCAACTGTCAAAAATTAACGAAAAGTTTGTCAAATGCATAAGCAAATAAAAAAAGATTTTTAGGTGGCCATAATGTACTTAATATCTATCTAACCATTGTTGCATATTTGTGCAATATTTTGTTTTTTTGCGAGTACTTCAAACTAAAAAGTACCAAAAAGTCCAACCGTGTATTTGTTTATTTTATGCTATTTAATTTGTAAATAATTTAAATATAAATAGTTTGTGAGTGTCTTAAAAAAATGGAAAATAAATTAAAATATGTAAAAGTCTATTTTAATTTATTTTATTTTTTATTGTTATACATACACAGCTGTTTTCGTACGGAATGTGCGTTCAGTTTGGCACTTTGCTTAAGCAAATGACATTTGACGAAACTTGACGAAAAGCATCATTAAGTGCATTGTAGCTTGCCATATATGTTTTATATGTATTCGCACAGCTACTTAAGTTGACTTAAGCGACCTCATTCATGTTCTGGTTGGGCCTTTAAGCTCCTGGCATAATTTTGTTCTGGCGGGTCCGTAATTGCCCATTGGTCGCAAAAGGGTTCACATATATTTTTTTAAAAAATATTGTGGTGTAGGGTATCATATTGCCGGCTTGACGACTATACTTTCTTAATTTTTTTTAAATTTTGCAAAAGTCGTACAACAAAATGTTTATTACTAAAATTTAAAATGGTTTTTCTCTTCTTTTGTTAATTTTTTATGGTGCTGGTAATTTTATATATTTTTTATGTTATTTTTTTATTATTTTTGTGTTTTGTTCAAATTTCTTGAATTTTATTGTTGTTGCTCTGTAAAACCCTCATTAAAATTTTTAAAATGAGTTTTAGAACTTTTTTTTATGATGTACAATATATATTTTTGGTTAAAACTGGTTTTAATATTTTTTTTGTTGTTAACATTGTTGTATTAACTTCCCAACTTGGACTGAGTATTGTTTTTTTTTTTAAATAAAACATATATTATTTTTAATTATTTAGCACGATTTTTTGGTCTAAAGTTAAGTAGTAGAATAACAAGAAAATAATCAAAAAAAGGGAAGAGCAAGAAGAACACTTTTAAGTTGTTTGTTAAACAAATTACACTGCAAAAAAATCAAAATAGAAATTTTTTGTATAAAGGGCTAAATACACTTGTCAAATGCTTGTTCAGCAAGCGAATTCACTCGTGTACGTGTGCTGGACGTAATATTTGCAGTCATATCTAAATTTTTTGATTTTCCATCTATAACAATGCTTGATGAGTATTTTGAGCCCTTAAAAAAAATTGCTTAGTTGCCTTAACTTTGAACAAACCCCATGATTTATGTTTTAAAAAAACGGTTTGATTTTTTTACACTGAAAAGAAGGCTTTATTATCCTGGGGCCTAATTCTGGCAGTCGTGATCGTGTACTTTCTCGATTCGAAAGCAATTTTTTTACTAATTCTTTCAATTGATACTGAACGAATCGAAATTATTTTTTTTGTGAAAAGCAAAATTAATGCTTTACCATATTCCGATTCGTTCAGTGTTGACTGAAATAATTAGATATTAAATTGCTTTCGAATCGAGAAAGTACTTAATCACGACTGTCAGAATCAGGCCCCTGGTAAAAGCTTGAATTTAAATAACTTTTTTATGGAAAAGCTATTGTTTGTTGTTGGAAAAGATTTTTTTAATGTTATTTACAATTTTCTTCGATTTCTTTCAGTGTTATTGTAGCTTTTTTTTTTAATCATTTATGTTAATTTGATTTCGTACTTCTTAACATTTGTATATTTTTGTGTTTCTTTCTTTCGTGTTATGTTTTTTGTTTTCCGCTTAACCTTGAAGTTGTTGTTGTTTCTTTTTTTTATAAAATAAATTTCATTTTATTTTTTGTTCTAACATTTAGATTAGAAGTCGGGTTGAAATTTATTGTATGTGTGTTCTGTGTCTGACGAAAAGAAATGTCATAAATTTTCATCAAATCGTGTAAAATATTTTAGTAAAAATATTTGTTTGAGGCTTTTATGTTTTTTTAAAAATTCTTAAAGGATTATTGTGCTTAATTTATATTTTATTTCAGATGACAGCAAAAGTTTTCATTAATTTAATTATTTTAGTTTTTAATTAAAAAAAAAAAAAAAATTCGATTTATTTGTTTTTAATCGAAAATATAAATTTATATTGTTTATTGTTGTTTTATGTTTTTTTTTTTTAGAAATTTTTATTTAATATTGGATTGTATTTGAAAAATAAAGAATTTTTTTTTGACGTTGATTTAGTATTTGATTTTTAGCTTTAAAAGAATTTATACGCACGCTACCCCAATTTTTTTTTATAGTATTTTTTTAATATTTGTTTGTTTTGGTATTTAATCACGTTTCGTCACGCTTGGCAGCCAATAAATTGTGTGGCATAAGCATTCTATGAGATTCGATGTTTAAGGGTTTTATACAACAACTGCGGAAAAAATATAGTTTTTAACGCCAAAGAAGAGAAAAAACGACATGCAGTCAGTCATATACAATATTTCAGAAAATAGACAAACAAAAACTCTTACAAATACTGAATAAATAAACTAAAACAAACCATAAATTAACAACAAAAGCACAAAGTTTATTTAAAATTATTTAAATATATACATTTTTATTTTCTACATCCACTTTTCCTTTCATTTAATTTAATTTCATTCATGATAACGATCATGTTGATGTTTATAAACCTAAAAAAAGAAAAAAATGCTAGACAAAGTGAAAAAACAATAATTTATTATATTAAACAAAACAATTTTAAATAATTATAATAATAATACAAATGAACTTGAATTATGAAAATAATAACAATACGAATGAAGGTATAGGCACTTCCACAGAAGTGTCATGTTACGCCGCCAAGCAATTAATCTTGTCAAATGTTTCCTCTCTTTCACTCAATCGCGCTTTTCACTAAATTACAAAAAATTCAAATAGTATATAAATTATTCTTGGAGAAACAATTTAAAATGCTTGCTGGCGTAACGGGACAAAAGGTTGCCTTTCCTGTTGAAATACCCATATCAGCAATAAGAAAATGTATCATAAAAAGCTACCAAAAAAGTCTGTCACGATAGAAAACGTGAAGGAAACAGGTGCAGGGGTTCCCACAAGTTAGACAAGTTAGAGTGCTATATTCGGCTGTGGCGAATCTGTGATACCCTCCACCGACAGTCGACTATTTCCGCAGTGGAATCTATATGATATCTATATATTATTTTTTTATCCTTATAAAAACGGACGTCAGCATTAAAATTAGTTGCGGTTAAGACCTTTATTTATTTTTATGCTTTTCTTTTTAGAAATCATTATCATAAATCGTAACAGTTTAATCCGAACTTAAATTATTTTCAGGAGGGAAATTTTTTTTTGGACCAATGGGAAGTTATAAACCAATCATCCCTTCCCTGGTATTAAAAACCAAAAATTAGAATGAATTTCAATACAGCAGAGAAATTAGTTAGAGCGTTTACAGTGAATTTCAGAAGGCTGCTAAATATGGGATCTAAGGTTAATAATGGACCGTTTATCACAAAATTCATAACATTTCTTCTGGCCATATGAAACTAAGTTGGAAAGAATTTAACGCAATATCGTTCAGGGGTGTGTGCTGGAAAACAAAAACCTAAAACGCAAGAATTTTCAAAGTCATTTTTTAATATGAAATTGTATGAAAAATATTATACAAATATTTCTCTATTAAACAGAATTTTTTAACAAAAATTATAAAAATTAGATTTAAAGTGTATGAAAATCAACTTCCAAATTCTTGCGCGTCATGTTTTTGATTGCCAGCACACGCCTAAATTTCTGCTACGGTCTTAGGCGTATTTAATTAATTTATCAGAGTGTGCTTTATATGGGGCCTAAAATAAATTATGAACCGATCTTCACGAAAATTGATAGTGTGTTTTCTTCTTATCCTATAAAACGAGTTTCTGCAAAACATTTTATCATTTCGAGCGTAATTCCACCATTAATGTAAGTTTTTCTAAAAAAAATTATAAATTTTTTAGGGTGGTGGTTCCAAATTTTGATTCAGAGCGCTAATCCAATTGAACCGATTTTTCTGGATTTCTATCCCAAACTGCTGAGGTTAACTAAAGGGTGGTTAAATTCTAAGGGCCGATGTTGATTTTGAATAAAAAACAAATTATTGTTATTTCTTATTATTATGATAACATTGGTATGGTTTAAAATGGCGGCACACCTCCTTTCGATGGTCCAAATTTTTTATGACATTTTGGAAAAAATACGGCCCGATGATGCCGCCAGCCCATAAACCGCACCAAACAGTCACTCTTTGTGGGTGCATTGGATTATCATTGACACAAATTTCCCGCAGGGTAGGTTAAGAAAAAACAAATTAAAACAAACACAACTTGCTTTATTGTTATCGCAAGAAAATCAAAAAATAAAGCGAGTTGCCAGTTCAGGTTTTTTAGGCAGTGCACTTTTATTTATTATCAAAATAATTTTTGGGAATATAAAATTTTCAATTAACAAGATTTTGATCGTCGGGAATTAAATTTTTATTCTTGATAAAAACACTGAAATTTATTGCTGATGGGATAAACTATTCCTTTGCGCATTTCACATAAATACAAACAGACGTAACTACACTTTAATTCATTTTACAGGAGAAGCAAAAAACGTTAGAAATGTTCATAAAGTTTGTGTTTTTTTATGTCGCCATTTTTAGCCTGGGGTGTAAAAAATTAGCGTCATCATGCAGTTTCATAAATCGAACCACACTCAATTTTTTAATTTTTGTGTAGTTACGCCCGTTTGCATTTAAGGTGACGATAGTACAGGCAGTACAATTTTAAACAAAAGGCGCAATTAAGAAAGAGATCATTATAATTAATAAATTAAGATTTTCACTAAAAAGTTTAAACAAGTTTCTATAAATAAAATCTAAGCAAAATCCTTTAAAATGTTATAAAACAAAATAGAGATTAGTTCTGCTTTAAGCTCTTAATTATTTCAATGAAATACATAGTTAAACCTTAATTAAAACTGCCAAACAAAATTGCGTTTTAAATTTCCAAAATCTTTAAAATAATTTGAATTCTCACGCTGTAGATAGTTTAAATGAGTTTTAAGGGCGTGTTTCTATTTTTAGTTTTATTCAAACCTGTACAACTTTTTGTTAGTTAAACCCATAATTAAAAAACCTTTAATAGGCTTATTAGGCCTTTTTGGTATGAAAACTTAAGTGCTTTTTTTATTTTTTTTAGAGAAATCATTAACTATTACGTAGCAATTTTTAACTACGTTTTAAGTTTTCGTTTCTTGTTTTTAACTTCCACATAAAATCATTAAACTAAATTAAAAAAGATTGTTACCAAAAAAGTCTACCGAAAATTACCTTTAATAAATAATTCTTAATTAAAAAAAGGGGATTTTTTCAAACTTTAACTAAAAAATGTAAACAATACGATAATAATAGGGTTGTTTTTGTTTCTATTTCCCTTTCAAACTTTTGCCATATTTTCTACAAAACACGCATTTCTAAGATAAAAGAGCAAAAAAAAAAATGTGTTTTAATTTTTGCGTTTTTTCTTTCTTTTCAAATTTTGAAGTTTAAAGTTAATTCGTTAGTCTGTAAACACATTTTGAAGTTGAAAAAATAAACAAAAATATCATTCATTTATAATGAATTAGAAGAAACAGAAGTCGGCATAAAATTGTTAATAATTGAGCTAAAATTTACTTAAGGCTAACAGTGTGAATATACCTAAATGATCTGGAAAAATAGTTGTAAGCAAAAAAAAAAGAAATAAAAAAAAAACTGAGAAAAAAATTAACAAACCTGCAGCCTGCATGAATTCTCATTCGCTTAAAATAAAAATACACGAAATGAAATTGTGTTTGAAGTACTATTTAATGGTGTTTTTTATTTTTCCCAAAAAAAAATACCACATTTTAAAAGGTGCATGTATAAAATGTCTTGCCGAACATGTAATACTGCAATTTTTTATTTATTTGACGAGAACAAAACACAAAATTGGATCGCCCTGTTTTTAACAGCTGACAAAAAGTCTGTTCTTCAATATATTAATGCCTTATGACATTTAAGGGTGAATTTTTTTAGAATAAAACACACTGCCCTTTTAGAGGGCATAGCATTTTTAAGAAACGAACACCAAATTGCATTTTTTTTAATAAAATGTGACATTTTTTGTAGAAAAGAAAACACGATAAGGCTAGTTTATACTATTATACTTTGTATTAATACATGCCAAAAACTCAAGTAATATGTCTGATAGTGTGAATGCAAGTGTGATGAAAATGACAAGTATTATGAAAAGAAGTTTCACATCCCATACGACTTCATCGTTTCTTGAAAAATTTCTAAACAATAATACTTTTCATTGGATCAGGGTGGCATTTTATTTTTTGTGATAGTGTTTATAATAGGGCTGTGGAGTCGGAGAGTCGGATTTGAGGTTTTTGTGCCGGAGTCGTAGTACCCACAAAAACTCGCGACTCCGATTCCAAAGTTTTTCGGCATAGAAAATTAAAAAAAAAATTTTCCAAAATAAAAATTATCTTCTTAAAACACATTTAAAATTTTAATAAATGGTTAATGAATACTGCTCTTATGTGCTGTTTCCAAATGACAGGCGACTGACTGAGTGCTTTTCATATAAATTTTACTACATAATCAATCGCCTGTCATTTGGAAACAGCACATTAATGTTTGCGTACGGTAATTTCTTCTCAAAAACTCTGATTTTTAGAAGGCCGTACGGTAATGAAAAAATAAAAGTTAACATCACTGAGTATCATATACATTCAGCATTAAGATTATAGTAGGAGCCGGAGTCGTGAGTCGGAGTCGTACTTAAAAAATTTCAGCGTTTGGAGTCGGAGTTAGTACTTTTTTCGGACGACTCCACAGCCCTGGTTTATACTTTGTGTGATGGTGTGGACACAAACTGTTATGTTAAATTAGATTTTTTGCCAGTCGCAACAAAACTCATTAGATTTCTATTTCACAAAGTATTATGGAATACGTAAGACTTGTGAGATAGTGTTATCTGGCCTTTAGTAAAATTATGAGTAAATATAGAAATTCATTAAAAAAAATAACGTTTCCCTGTTGGTCATCTTTCAAGCACAAAAATAATACTGTTTTTATCAAACTCAACAAAAGATGAGAACATTTAATGCCGTTCGGTTTGTTGTAAAATTTGAATCCACAAACTTCATTGTGTTCGGTTCGGCTAATTAATGTTCGTCCCTTTTGGCTGGTAAAAACAATCAAACATTTTTTACAAAAACAAAATACACATACGAAAAAAGGCAGCAAAATAATTTTACACAAACAAAACATATACACAAAACACACAAGCTGTTCGTGGTGCGGTCGTTGCAAAAATTTTTTGTTGGTTAATTTTTTTTTATCAATTGGAGGATTTACAAGGTAGTCGTAAAGCTGTAAATTCATATGTCTTAAGAATTACAAGAAATATATATGACTGCTGTGGGCAACTGCTTATAATTTAAAATATTATTTGGTACATTATGACGATATAACATAATAGAACACCTTATGAATCCCCAAAATGTAAAAAAAAAAAAAACATTATAGAACATTAAAATATAATGTTTGTCTACAGTATCACTAATCGTTCGGTTTATTTTTAAAGAAGAACAGAACATTTTATAATGGTCGGCTGTTTCTTGAAAATATTTACTAACGGTATTAAGGGCTGTGTTCGTCTACGCAATCATTAAAAACATAGATATCTTCTTGGATGTGTTAGCCGACCGCTAAATAATGTACTGTTTATTTTCGAACACTGATGCATACAAATTAAAAAAAAAACATCAAAACTCATTTCGTGTCTGTTTGCCAACCCCTCTTTCTTCTCTAACCCGATCTCCGGCAACAAAACAAACGTGTTTGTAAGACATGTCTAAAAAGACATCGTGTAAATGCCCCGCAGGAAGTTTTGGCTTAAAATGATTTCGAAACCCTCTACTTTAGAAAACAATCAAAGTTTTTAAAGTAAAATGTGTACATTTTTTTTTAAATCAGACCCATTCCTGTAAAAAAGCACACGAAAAAGTTTCTAAAAATACCCAGTAATAACTTCGCTTACGTTTTCAAAATGAATAGCTTTGTTCACTCATTATTTAGAAGCTTTCTTCTACAACTACATTAAAGACCTGCACAGATGTATCTGTTTATATCTGTTTCTGTGTGTTTTCTAAAGTGGATGCGTATGGATGAGTGCTCTTGTGTTTCTGATATGAGTTGATATTGATATGATTTGTAAAAGAGTGGATGTAAGTTGATACAAAAGCGAAAGAGAGTATCATATCTGTTAATATCTGTTTCGCAAAAGCAGATACTAGTGGATACTGATGGAATACAATAAGTTACTTATTGTACGATGCCGTTATTTTCAATTATTTTTCAACGAAAAAGAGCGTGAATGTATTACGAGCGAAAAAAAAAAGCCGAACAAAAAATTTTACAAAAACAAAACACACAGGCTGCTTGTACTATGGTCGTACAAATTGCCAAGCAACAACAACACTACTAGTTACGTATTATACCTACGACGAAAATACAAGTGGAAGCGCTTGCAATTTTTCTTGATGAGCAGCACGATTAGCCTTTGTGTCTGCTGCGTACATGATTTGTTCTTGTAAAAATGTGTATGCTGCTTTTTTTTAAAGCAAACATTTTTGAAAATTTTAGTAACGGTAATATTTTTTTTCTTAAATTCTTTGATGCCAATGGTTGTTTTTGTTAAAAAGACATGTAGACAAAAATTATTGTAAAAAAAAATTACTGAAAGAACTGAACACATGTAATTTGTTTTTGTAAAAAAAAACTTGGGTTTTTACCAACCAAAACTATTTTTTTCGTTTTAAGCACTTTTCTTAAATATGTAGGTAAACACATTTAAAAACATTAAAAAAGAAGTATGCTACATTTTATGTGGAAATAACCTACATACATAAATGCAAATGTTACAGTAAGTATAATTGTTGGGTTAGAAAAATTAAAAAACGCACCGAAATTTAAAAAAAATAGCAAACAATCAAGAAAAAAACCCTGAAGAAGACACTCAAAGGAGTGCTGAAATATTGATTTAAATAAATTTTATATCAAAAACAACCCTTAAGCTCGAAAATTGAATAAGTTATACTTTAGGTTTTTTTATTTAATATAACCGTATTATGTAGAAAAAAATAGAAAATTCATATTAACGTTTTGAAATATTTTTATTTTGAAAAGAATTGTTTGACTAACAGTTGAATTTGAGCCCTAACCGCGAAAATAACGTAAGCGGCATCATTTTAGATTTTTGTTTTTTTCTAAATAAATGACTAACGATTTTATAGCAAAAACAATTTTATCCAGGGACCCTATAAAGGAAACGACAAAAATCATATAAATATAACCATTAATATTGATTAATTATAGGTAAAGGTTAAAAATTACAATTATCATTTAATATATATATTTTATTCTGGTTATCGTAACCAATTAAAGAAAAAAATATTTTTTTTGGTTATACCTTCATAAATAACCATTAATTCACCTAAAAATTTTTTTGGTTACAAACAACTATTAAACCAAATAATTAATTTTTTGGTTACAAATAACCATTTTAACAAATAATAAATTAATTTGGTTACAAATAACCATTAAAACAAGTAAATTATTTTTTGGTTACAAATATAAATTATACATAAGTAAGAAAGTATAGTCGGTTTCTTTTATAAAAAAAGTTTTGCCTAAAATTTTTGTTATTATTACTAATTGGGTTAGGTATCTTCTTCGAATTTTTTAATATATGTATGTATGTAGGTTTATTTGATTTTTTCTTTGAATTGGAATTTTTTTTGTGAAAAAAGTTCAAATTTAAATTTCAATTTAAAATTTTTGAATTTAAAATAAATTAAAAACAATTCGATAGAGTATAAAGATACAACGTATTTATGTGAGTATATTATAAACATAATATCTCCACTGAACTTTTTACAAAAAAATTCCAATAGGTTTAAAAAATATATCGCTCATCCAAAATATGATATTTTGGAGTTAATGATGTAGAATTGTTCGCTATGAGTTTATTTTGTTTGTAAATTTTATCTTTATATCTGTTATAATTACCCCTTTTGAGGAAAATAAATAAAATTTTACAATGAAATTAAATTAACTTTATTTAAAGTATGTAACCAAAAAAAGTATATAGTAAATTTACCTAAAATCTATGGTACAAAATTAAACTTAGATATTTTTCCAAAAATAAAAATATAAAATAACTTTGCTATCATTGGTAAATTTTCAAAGTTTTTAAGTAATTTTAACAAAATAATTAGATACTTTTTCGAACATAGAAATTACCTAAGTTAATAGTTTTATTCGCTAAGAAACTACGATACTGCCATGCTACCCTTGCGCTTAGTTAATTTTATACCATATATTTAGGTTATTTTACCTATGATTTTTTTTGTGTTTATGTATAACAAAAAATATTTTTTACTGTAATTGGTTACGATAACCAATATAAAATATATGTATGTAACGATAATGGTTAAAAATAACCAAATGAAAATAAAAGGAATTTTCCAGTAAACTTAAATAAAATACAATAACCATTATGTTTGGTCCCTGATTTTATCGTGAGCGACAAATTTAATACAAAATTTATATGAATTAGAATAAAAAAAACTCTCACCTATAAAATTGATTTTGGTGCTTACGTTATTTTCGCGGTTAAGGCTCGAATAATAAAAATGTTTCACACGGAATGACAAACTAAGTGTACCCAGCTAGTTGTGGCGGAGGGTATACATAACAAAAAGCCAACAAAAAACCAGACATGTCGCACACACACACACTGTGTGTTGTGCTGTGCTGTGGCAGTACAAATTGCCGAGCAACAACAGCAACACAAGCGAGAATCGTTGTTATCAGGCCATATATCACGATTTTAAGGCATTTTGGCGATATTTTCCTCTAAATTATCAAAGTGCCTATTTTTTGAGAAATACTTACAACACGGTAATTTTTGGTTTGTTTTATATAAATTACACTACGCTAGTTGGAAAAACAGACAAGCCGGGCACATGGCGTTTTAAAATAATAATTCGGCTACACTGAATCCAGTGGTACTCGCCGTTTTTTTAGATTGGCTCTGGTTTTAGAGATATACCGTTATTTCGAAAATGGAGGAGGTTGGATATTTGTATCCAAAAAATAAAAAAATATAACCAGAAAAATATATGTATATTTTTTCCAATAGATATTTGTAACCAATTTGGTTATCATTAACCAAAAAAAATAAATTTTACTTTCATTGGTTACCACAAACAAAATAAAATATATAGGTATAACGATAATGGTTAAATATTCCCAATTGAAAATAAAGGAATATTTCTCGTTACCTTTACAAAAAATAATAATATGCAGTAATTATTTTCAGTCCCTGAGTTATTTTTTGATTTAAAAACAAACAAGTCCATATAAAACAGTTATTTTTCAACGTAAAAATAAAAGGTCAAATTTAACTATTAAAAAGAGAGTTTTATTAAGCCGTCATAAATAAAAACTCAGTTGAGGAATAAAATATCGAATAAAACTGTTAAAACGAGAATTTTATTCAGCCGTCAAAAAATAAAACTCATTTCAGGAGTTTGATTTTAACCAGCATTTTATTTAACTTATTTTTTGTACATTAACAACCAAAGCGCTGGTCAGATCACTACAATTTCAACGTAAAAATAAAAAAAAGAAGAAAAACATAATGAGTGTTTAGACGTAAAAATTAAAATCCTTCAAAGAGTTGTATTTGTTGATGGTGTGAGCTCTATTTTAGGGCGAATATTTTATGATTGCGAAATAAAACTCTCTTTGTAAGAGGTCATCCAAACTTTTTTTTTCGTTGAAAAATGATTTTTAACTGTGGAGTTGAGATTTTTTTTCTAGATCACCATAGGTTCTTAAGAGAACTTTAGAACAAACCTATTGGTTGACTCCGTTTTTAAGCTAAAATATAATGGATAACTCTTATTTACGGTCCTTGCGATTTTTTAATTAACTAAAATTTATTTCTAAAAAGTTTATTTTTATTAATTTTTTTAAAGCATTAGGTAATGGTTAATTGTTTTGCTTTTTTATTTTTGTCAATGTTTTATTGTGTTTAAAATCGTAATAGTAATTTGCCGATTTTTTTATTTAATTTAATTTCTGATTTGTTTTTGAAAATATGCCGATTTATTATCAAAACCATCTGGCACCCTGGTTGAGATCGTATACAAGTTTTTATAAACTTTCTTATTTTCATCAACTCGCCAACAATATTTTAAAATACAACAGATAACCACAGATATTGTAGAAATACTTATGGTGACAACAGATATTTTTAAGTAAAAAAAAATGTTATGTCATACTCAATCCAAAACCATAAGCAACTGTTTTGGTTTTTAAGATATGGTGAGTGGGCAAAAGCAAAACAATACAATATCAGTTACACTCATTCTCTCATTTATATCAGTAGTAACAGATAAATATCTGGTGTATCAGTTTCAACAATACTTACTGATACACTCGTGCAGGTCTTTAAACTACATCTTTCGGAATGTATGTAGGTAAACAAAATAAAGACTTACATTTGAATGCGTTCATTTTGGGACGTCCCATATAAAATTGATCAGTTCTTTCAGTAAAATTGTAAGTAGTGCTTTTAATTTCTTCTGATTATTAAACAAATTATTTTGTAGGCGAAGCTTTTACTGGGTAGTAACTTACACCCATATCCATAAACGATTACTAAATTTAACAAACGTTTAATAAGGAAAATTTTCATACAAAATTTGTTTTAAAAACCTTTATTAAATTTGAAAAAATTTTATGAATACGGGCGTTAATGTTAAATTTTCGACTGAAAATGATTTACATAAGGCCTTCTTTGAAAAACATCAAATGGTTTTAAGGTAAAATTTGTTTAAAACTAAAAAAAACCTGCCCCAGTCTTGTTAAAAAATAAACACGCAAATGTTTGTAAATCAGACAGATGACTGGTACTTTTTTCTCAATTCAGCCCTTTTAGAGAATAAACTGGTATAAATTTGGTTTTTTTTTCGAAATTCGAACGTTTAAGAGGTGAAATCGTGCCTTTTTATACTTTTTTTACAAAATATTTTTCTCATTTCACTGACATAAAAATATGTATTAAATTATCGGCTCCCACTGCAATATTGAACTCTTTAATACTTTAATGGGGTGACAAAAGTATCAAAAATGGGACGTACGCGAAATTAAATTTCTTTCTTTTACTTTTCCATTCTGCATGTGGTGACTTTTGAATTTCTATAATATTGAATTTAGAAAAATAATATTAAAGATTCCTAAGTGAATGAGAACCTATAAGATGAAAAATGTACGTACTTTTTTTTATTCAATTGGTACTTTTTCAATTTTTTTTTTATGTTGGATCTAGAAATATAGGAAATATAAAATAAAAATGGTCCTGAGTGATTAAGAACCAGTAAGGGGCGCCCTTTGGTACTTTTTCGTTCTGCAACTGGTACTTTTTTTAATTTTTCTTATTAGTTGATCTAGAAACATAAAATTAATTATTTAATGTCCTGAGTCGATGATAATCTATAAAAGGGAATTTCTGGTACTCTTTTGTCCTGCAACTGGCACTTTTTGATTTTCCGTTAATTAGAACCTTACACCATGGAAATAAACATACCAGGTTCTGAGTGAATGAGAATCTGTATGATGTATCCTTTTGGTACTTTTTCGTTTTTTAACTGGTACTTTTTGAATTTTAATTCATTCTTTACCTAAGCACAACCAATTCAACAAGCAGAGCCCAGAGTGATTGAGAAAATATAAGAGGAGACTTTTTGGTACTTTTTCAATTGGTACTTTTTTTCTGTTATTGAACTTACATAATAAGTTAAATATCCGCGATCTTAAGGGGAGGGCCCATGCTAAATCGATCCACTTCATATTTGCATAAATAATTATGGTCGAATTTCGACCAATGGGCAAACACTAGTAACAGTTAAAATTTCATTTTTCTTTGAAAAAAAAACTAAAAATACTGAAAGTTCTTAAAAAGTAAAATTTATATAAGCTGCTCCAATCTGTTCGATAAAAATTTTGTATCATATTTTCTTAGCATAGAAATGAAAAGTTTAATTTTGTTTATAAATAAAAAAAGTGTGAAAAATATCAAAACTATTTTGTTGTTCTTAATTATAACAAAAAAAAATATTTATTTTTTTAGAAAAACTATTTTCGAAACTTAGAAATAAAAAAAAAATTAACATTTAATAATGATTTCTCACACCTGTAGCTTTAAAATCAATGTTAAACTAATTTATCATACAGATTATTATAATTCATTTAGCCGTAAATGATTTTCAGCTAAACAAAAAAAAAAAAAACAATCAAATTGGCCGGCTAAGTGAGTAACTGCCTGACAAATGAAGCATTTAGACGCGGGGTAGAATGGATACCGCTGGCTAAAACTGCATACAAATTAAACACTCAAGACAACACAAACATACACCCACACGAAACTTAGAGCGAATCACGAAAGGCAACTCAAAAGACAAATTAAGGAAAAATTAAAAAAAAACAAAATAAAATTAAAATCAATATCAAAAAGTAAACATTTTAAATAGTGTATCGTGTATCTGGCGCAGACAGCATTTTTGTTTAATAAAAGGCTGTAATGTATCTAATAATACGTTAGATACAAACGCCGGCGGCACTGGGCAAGACGCCACCTTATTTTATTTCACTGTAGTGAGTTGAACTAAACTGAACTCACCACCACTATCGCCACCCACGCCCTTTTATTACTTCCGAAGCACGCAATTAATGTTTGCAATAAAAGTTTTTTTTTATATACTTTTTCGTTTCTCGCGTTCCTTCTCTCAATTGCTTTGGAATAGTTTGTATACACGCCATTGGAAATTTTGCTTTTAGAGGAAAACATTTTAAGCAAAAAAAAAAAAAAAAATTATAGTTTTTTCGCTATAAAGAAGAGTTAAGGTCATTTTGCAATAAAGTTACTTTGAGGTTTTTAATATTTAAGAGTAAATAATCTCTTCTAGAAACATAAAAGCACTTTATTAGATCAGTAGCATGATACCAAGAAACCAAGATAACGCATTCAGCTCTTAAAAATTAAAGCATTCTGCGCATCTACGTCACATCAGCGTGTAAGTACAGCTAAAATATAGAAACACAAGCAAACAAACATGTGTATAATATGCTGATGTGACGTCATATTAATCAGTTGAATTTTATAAACAAGCGCAATGCGTAATCTTGTTTTTATCATTCTTGGATAAATATGAAGTCCGTGTTTATATTTTGAAACATTTGCTGCAAAAACTTTCTTTAATTCTCTTTTGAAACTGCAGTCGTGTCCATAGAATGAGGCATTTGTTTTGCAGCACTCAAAGCCCATCTATCAGGGCTGCTTACTTGTACAAAAACAAAAAACGACTTGTATTTTGTTTGTGTAAAATTTCTTTAAAGCTGTCAAAAACTTACTACCACATATACAAAGCAAAAAGAAAAAACGTGCTTGTGTGTCATTTGTGGGAAAAAACAATAAACTTTAACAAACATTTACATGCAAATGTAAGCAAAATGTAAACAACTTTTGACAGCTCCAAAGAATAAAACCAATGATCATCAGGCTTCTTGCGCAGACCTGTTCAATGGGCCCTGACAGCACTTTAGTTTTTTGTATGCCTTCTCTCTTTCTTTTTGTTTATCTCAATAACATACTCACAAAAACTTCTTCTACACGAAACAAAGTCATCTTTCCCCTTTCATCATCAAACACAAATGTTTCGCAGCAACTGCTTCATAATATGGACGAGGACTTTTGAATATACAAACATTTTGTTATTGTAAATTAGAAAAAACCAAATATGAGTGCTATTTTCGGCTTTGCCGAATTTTGTATACCCTTCGCCATAGTACCAAAAAGCAAAACAATTTTTTGTTCTGAATTCTATGTTTTTCCAAATATTGCTTTAAAAATCGTATCATAAGTCGATGGCTAAAATGTTTTTAATGCCCTATTTAAGGCTAAAAAAACCCACTGCCAGTATAACACTAAGTTTATTTGAGTTGTAAATGAAAAAAAAAGTTCATAAATTAAAAGAACACTTCAAAAATTTCAGTTAAATCGGTAGAAATTATAGGTAGTCGTGGTTTTTTGTTCATATCTAAGTTATTTGTTCACCGATCCAGCTTAATTTCAATAGCAAACATTTCCGTATTAAATGTGATATAAATATATAACAACGTAGTCCTCAGCAATTCTGGGGTCTTTGGAAATCCAATTTCAACATCCACACGGACAGACGGACAATGTTAAATTAACTTTACTACTTATAAGGATCCAGAGTATATACTTTATGTGGTCTAAGATCCATATCCCAGAAAATTACAAACGAAATGATAAACTTTAAAAAAACGAACTTTTTACCTGGGGCCTAATTCTGGCATTCGTGATCGAGTACTTTCTCGATTCGAAAGCAATTTTACTTAAGTCGATACTAAACAAATCGAAAGTATTTTTTCAGTATTGTGAAACTCAAATTAATGCTTTATAACTTTGAAAAAATAATACCGATTCGTGCAGTATTGACTGAAATAATTAGATAATAAATTATTTCAGTCGACTGCTACAATCAGTCCCCTGTTGTTTATGGTATAAGAAATGCTTTTGAATTTTATTTGACATTATTTTCGAATACGTTTAAGTCCATTTTTTCGATTAGGGCATTATATTAAAGCTTAAGATTCATACTTTCATATATCTGATAATTATTACAAATTACTAGTTTATTTAAGAGATTTACTATACATATCGCTTTAATATTTACTCCAATAGTGATCTAACTCAAAAAATGCGTTTCAAGTCTTGGATTTGCTCTAACCACTTAGGAAAATAACAAAACATTCTCTTCAAACGGGGAAACTATAAAAAATATTAAGATGAATTTTATACACAATTCGGCATCACTAAATCCAAAATTTAAGTTTTTTCAGTTATGCCACTATTGAAATAAATGAGCGATATGGTTAATTTCGTAGCCATACATACCTTCGTATTTTCAAACATTTTGTATTGTATTTCAGTTTAAAAATAGTAAAGTCTACATTTCCGAGCCATTTATTTATTTCATATTTTCTAATTGACAGTTGAATGTAAATTTTCTTTAAGATTTTTTTTTGATTATTAAAAAATAACCCGGTGCGCTTCATTGAAATAAAATTAGAAAAAAAAATTGTTTTAAACAGAAATGTAGACAGTGATAGCAATTAGTGCTGGGATACTATCGATATTTTCTACTATCGATATTAATCGAAAGTTGCGATTTCACTATCGATACTATCGATATTACCATCGACTGTATGTTTGTACTTGTGCTGGAAAAGTTTAACTAGTTTTATTTTGTTATCGGACTACAAATCGTTATTTGTATCACTATTGAACGTATGAGACGTATTGTATGTGCGCACGTTGTTTTTAGATGACAGGTTTTAAAAAATTGTGCTGCTCACAAGCACCTTTCTGAGGGAATCGAAGTAGCAGGGTTAGAATCTGGACTTAGTGGTAAGGGACAGGGGGGTAAAGCCTCCCCTATGTTACTGCTATGGTGTGATACGGGAGAAATTCCGTGATGACGTCAACCGGTCCTGGGGGGACAGTGTGGATTGCAGGGTGTCTAGGGCATTATGGCCCAGATTGGACGCGGGGGCAACCAGGGTTCTACTGGGATTGGATAGGAGTAGTCTTAGAACGCTTATAGGGTTCTTTACGGGTCATTGTTCGGTCAGGGCTTTTGTGGGCAGATGGGACAACGCCATACCGGACTTCTGCAGATTGTGTGAGGATTCGGAGGAGCTGGAGACGATCGAGCATGTACTGTGCCATTGTCATAGGATGCAGGGTCTCATACAGAAGTGGCTAGGAAATAGGTTTCACGACGAACCGGGGTGCATCGCTGGATGTAGTCCGGCTGATCTACTGGGGTTTGTCAGGGAAATAGTGCGGTTGTTTCTATTGAGGGGACAGTAGAGAGGGAATTTGTTCTTCACTGTACCTGCTAACTTTCTTATTTTCTATACTCTATCCACCTCATACTTCTTTTCTTAACCTTAACCTTACCCTTTTTCTATCTTCTTTATCTATTTTTCTACATGTTGAAGGGATTCAAAATGGACCGTACTGGTCTCCGAGCGGAGGTGTGCCCTTGGGCACATAACTCTTCTGAACCTAACCTAACCTAACCTAGCAGGGACTATAAGATATTTTATTGCAACTTAAGATAACTTTCTAAATTGTTTTTGATTCTCAACTCAAAAGGTAATCAATCTAGCGGACTTATCCTCTAATGGTCGTTTATTGTGTTGTCATATGCTCGCAATTGCAAAAATTCAAAGATACCAATTTAGGATATTATCATGAAACGTTTTTTATAAATTTATGTACATTATTTCTATTGAATGGTGAAATTAACAAACATACATCGGCATTGTTAATTATTAACTTTAGCCGGATAATGATTTCGTCAAAAGTAGACCGCCGTTGCTGGTTTCCTTCCTCAAGGCGTAAATTTTTGACAACTTTTGCTTCATAAAAAAACAGCTGATGTCACAAAATTTTGCCAGACGACTTTGTCTCTAGGTTTTAAGAAGCAATTTTATAAAGGTAACACACGACATGTCTGGATTTTTCAGTGGAAAATTTTACAAGTCAAGCCTAGTACTCTGTTCAAATTTGTGAAAAATGTTGAGCAACATTGATTATTCCACACGAAAATTTTGGCATTTATCAATGTTACCAATCTTACGAGTTTGTACAATTTGACGTTTTTATTCCTTCAAAATATGCTACATTGTTTCGTGTATGTAAACAAACGCCACATGTATTTTACTAAAATTATTTTTTTTTAATAAAAAATTTAATAAAAAAAAAGTAAATATGGATAAAAAAAATGTTACCGATTGTGTTATTTTAATTTTTTATTTCTTTTTTAATATTAAGTTCATACTTTTTTGCTTTTGCTTAAAATTCCACGTGAAATAAAGGCAGCTTACATTATTTCGCAGTTGTAAAAAAAATGTTGCCAGAAACATTTCGGAACTTTTTCACAAAATAAACAGAGTACAACTCCATCAACATTATTTCATAGATATTCCGCACAAGTTTTTTTCATATGCATTTTGACAGCATTTCACGTGAAATGTTGAACAGAGTACCAGGCTTCAGATGTTAAAATAATGTCGTGTACGGGTACCCTAAACGACGGATATTAGCCTGGGTTTATACTATGAAAGTTTTCTTTCAACAAGTCTAAGTTTTTAAGTAAGAGGGGAAGAGAACATGCCATTCTTTTCTCCCCTCTCACCAAAACACTCAGGCTTTCTGAAAGAAAACTTTCATCGTGTTAACCCAGTCCTTGGAAATTGTTGTGAAAATTTCGGAAAAATCATTTCAGTAGTTCAGGAGTCTATATTGATCAAACAAACAAACGCATTTTCATTTTTATGTCTGTTATATAAAATAGATATGGATACAAGTGCTTTTGTTCAAACCCCTTAGCCGAGACAAGACAAGCCATGCGAATATTCTCAAAGATTGCCAATTTAGATAAAACGAAATAGAAAAAAACATACTCAAGTGTATAGAAAATTTAAATTTATTTTCTTCCATATTTTCTGTAGTTGGAGAGAAATTTTTTCAAGTAAATTACTTTTTTTTTTTTTTTTTTGAGAATTAAAAAGCAAAATTGAACTTGAGTACAACAAACAAAGCAAACAAACGAATCGAACTAAAAATCATTTAAATTTTAAATTTAAAGCTTTTCGTTGCAATCTTTTGATCTAAATTGTTTAATTAATAGAGACTTTTGTTTTAGAAGTTTCCAATTCAATATTTAAAATGTGAATAAAACCTATTGCAATTGTGAACCAGGGGTTGAACAGTTTTGTTAACAATATAATAATAATGTTGTTGTTTATTGAATTTTAACAAGTTGTACAAAGTTTTTTAATAGTTACGTTAAACATTTTATCAGGATTTCGGTGATCTATAAAGTAAATTTAGTTTGGTTTGGTTTTATCTCATAATACCAGATTCTAGATCAGACCTCCTGGTTAAAATCTAAGTGGGCGTTTATTGTTCGAAGAATAATTGCACGACTTTACATATTCTGTATTTGGTAAAATTTTGTTTAGATAACAACTCCTTAAACAAGTGTTTAGAATGGTTAATTAATTATAATAAAAATTTGTTTTGGCCTTAAATAATTATAAAATTATGTACTAGAGTTTATAAATTTTTTTTTTGAATCTGAAAAAAATCACTGCAAATGTTTGTTTAGTTTAGTTAGGAGTTTAGTTAGGAATATATACAGACCCTGCAGCCAAAATCGTTACTTGTAAGGTTTCAGACTGGTTTTTTACTAGTTGTTAGGTGTCAAAAATAAGAAAGATGATAAAAGTTCTGCTTTGCAGTTTTGTACGTGACGCCGTTTGTTGTAAAAATGTCAACAAAAGTTGGCGTTCAGAACGCCAGTCACACATATCGTTGACGGCCACCAGTAAATTTTTAACGACGGCAGCGAAAATACAACTCTCGGCTTTAACAAATAATGTAAAGTGCGACTTTAATGTTTGTTGTTTGCAAACGACCTTTAGAACATTAGTATTATTTAAAATAAAAATGTTAAAGGCAAAATACTTAAACAATGAAAAAATGTGCCAAGAACAAAATTTAATTGTTATGTTTCTTTGCATTTTTAACTGTTTTTTAGTGTTAAAATATTTTTTCGCCCAATTTTTATTAGTGAATTTATTTGACAGTTCAAAGTGGGAACTTTTCTCACAAAAATGTTACAGACACACTTTTTCTGTAAATTGGCGAGAAGTTTCCTTACGTGACAGATAATATTCGCCAAAAAAAAAGTTTCAGACACAGTTTAGTGAGCAAAACAGCAGTTTGTTTCAATATATGTATGACATTTTTGTTTCATTTCACACATTTCAATCGAAATGTTTCTCGTCGCGAGACTTACAGAACATGGGTACTGGTCAGATGAAAAGACTTATTGTAATTAAAAATTGAATTTTATTAATATTGAAGAAATTTAAGTCCTATTTGGTTGGCAAAACAACATTCATAAATTCATCACTCTGGCCAGAGAAACAACTACAACACAAAAAGAATGCTTGTTTTCAAAAATTCGAAAAAAAAACGCTGTAGTCCTATGGGATGCCAAATTTTTTTTGTAAAACTTGTCATTTTCCTAACAAATTTAATTCACACTATCACACTTTTAGATATTAATTGAGTTTTTGACATGTAGATATTAATACAAAGTATAATATTGTTAACTGGCCTTTAATAAGCACCACAAGAAATCATAATATTTTTTCGATCACTTCTGGATTTTGTATCAGCCATTCTAATAATTTTTGATATTTCTGTTAAATTCAAGAAAGAAAAAAACTAAATTTGTTGAAAAAAAAATCACCTAATCGTCATTTCTCTTTCAGCTGTTTTAATTATTTCCTACTTTTTTTACTAAGATATTTTAAAAATACGAAAGAAACTTTGTTAAATAACAATATTTGCATGCAAAAAAAAAAATAAAAATAAATAATTACATTATTTGAAAATTTAGAAAAAAAAACAATATTTGCGATTTAAAAAATAGTATGTTAACTACTTTAGTATATAAAATACATATTAACTACTTTAGTTTCTTAAAAAAAAAAAAAAAAAAGCAATCCAGCTCTGAACTTATTTTGTAAACACACCTTTTTGTGATATTTGCAGATTGTCTTAAATCTATAAACATGTTTTCATTAACACTCGTCTTGTTTGATTAATTTATGCCAAGAAACTTACGTATTTTCTTAATGGATTTCAACTATTTAAGCCAGTTTAAGCAAAATATTAATTAACAAGATAATCGTGAAACAAGCAATCAAGTATTTGCGGTCATACTCAGCCGATACGATAGCCTATACCATTTAACGAAGAAATTAGTTACGGTATTGTGATTTTAGGAAACGGGTTTAAATGGGACTTGAGTTCAACTTTAGACCTTCTATCCTAACTGGTAATGACACAGTAGTAATCTTAAAATTTTTAAAAAAGCTATGAAATTGAAAGGTTTAGTCGGAAGTGTGTTTATTGTAAGTCTGGGTTCACACTGTGAAATTTTTCTTTCAGAAAGTCTTAGGTTATTGATCAGAGAAAAAGAGAAGATGCTACTCTTCTCTCTCTTCTTTTCAATAAACTGACACTTTCTGAAAGAAAACTTTCATAGTGTGGACTCTGACTATGGAAGTTGTGATAAAATATGAACAGATTTCAATAACATTTTTGCAGGAGATTGAGGTTTATAAGCTGAAACACATATAGTTTGTATTTGGACTATATGATGTCTTATATACGAAGTTTCGCCATTTTCAATATCCTTCGCCGTCATTATGATAATTAAAAGGTACTAATATACACCAAATTGTGTCAAATTATCTCTAAAATTGGGACCTGTGCTCATGTTCTGCAACTCCTGCTTGAGAAAATTTTCGATTGATCTGTGAGAAATTAAACAAAAATTCCATAAATTTAAACAAACAACTTTGTTTCTCACTTTTTGCGTCTGTAAGAAAATTACTCGCTAGTTTACAGAAAAAGGGTTTCTGTAAATTTTTGTGAGAAATTTCCACTTTGAACTGTAAAATTTACTCGCATATTAAAATGCAAATAATAATAATAT
Organism: Pollenia labialis; assembly: GCA_949318255.1. Classification (NCBI taxonomy): domain Eukaryota; kingdom Metazoa; phylum Arthropoda; class Insecta; order Diptera; family Polleniidae; genus Pollenia; species Pollenia labialis. Next base: position 21,781,822 of record OX439142.1, on the reverse strand, counting down.
TTTGTTCTTAACACTTTTTTTATTGTTTAATTATTTTGCTTTTGACATTTTTGCAAAAAATACATACGAATGTTTTCAAAGTTTTTTTTGTAAACAACAAACATTAAAGTCGCACTTTACATTATTTGGTATAGCAGAGTTGTAATTTCGCCGCCGTCGTTGAAAATTCGTTCAGTTTAAGTAAATTTTGGTCGCCGTCAATGATATGTGTGTCTGTCTAACATTCTCAACGTCTGCAATTTGACATCGGCTTCGAGTGAAATATTATGACATTTGTCTGGGTTCACATTATGAAAGTTTTCTTTCAGAAAGTCTGAGCTTATTGGTGAGAGGGGAAGAGAAAATGCTTCAATGCGAGAAGTTTTCATCAACGTTACAGAACATGGGTACTGCACAAACATGGGCAAAAATCCAGACGGATGGACATCTTTAGATCAGTTAAAGGCCAAAATACACTGATCAAAGTACTCATCAAGCATTGTGGTAGTATTAGTATTGGAAAATGTGTTTGAATGTGTGACACCGACAACGCTTGATGAAAAATCAAAAAATTTAGATATGACGGCGAATATTACGTCCAGCACACGTCCACGTTGAATTCGCCGGCTGGACAAGTGTATTTGGCCCTTTTTTCTAAGTCAATTTATATACTATTTTTCTATATGTTACATACACTAGCATCAAGGCATAACAACCTCACCCACTTTTGGTGAATAATAGAATAAAGAAATGACAATGCAAATTACGAAAAGGTCTTTGAACTGCAAGAAAATAAAGCAAAAACTCAGTAATAGAAAAATAATTATAAACAAATTTTAATAGATAATTATAATCAAGTTTTAACATAACTATTAAAAATAATTTGATAAAAAGAAACAACAACATCGACACTCTAAAAAACCAAAGAAGAACTTGATATTGATTTCCTTTTTTCTTTTTTTTTTTTGGTAAATTGTTAAGTAGGCGATTTAAAACAGCAAAAACAAAAGCAGTTGGTATCGCCACCGTTGACATTTCTACAGAATTGCAATTATATTTAACATTTACAAAAAAAAATTTGTTTTAAAACTCATAACTCTGCGTGAGTGTGGATAAACTTCGAGGTGAGACAGCCGTTCCATGTAGGCGGTTTTTTACACTCAATAAATTTTGAAATTTTGCTCTCCAAAGCGGAGGTGTTTTTACTTGGGGTTTCTACTATATTTACAACTTTACATGTTCACTTATTCATTCATTCATAAAAACTTAATTCATTCATAAAAATCAAGAATGCAGAAGTTATATATTTATAAAAAAAAAAAAATTATAAAAAATTATTTTCTTTTATGTGGGTATTGCATCTTGTTTGTAATTCAATAACTTTTAATAGTTTGTATTTTTTTTTTTTTTGTATTTCTTCTAAAACCAACAAACCATAAAAAATGAAAAGTAGAGTTAAATTTGTTATTAAAACAATTTATATAAAACCCAAGAACAATATGAATGTTAGAATTATGGTTTCTTTTTATTGTTGCAAGAAAATTGTTTGTTTTCTTTTTCATTTTGAAGAAAAAGTGAACAAAAGAAAGCCAGAGAAGTGATGACCCTACCCAATTGTTAAAATTGTTGTTTATGGGTCATTTGCAGTTGCTACTACTGCCTTATAAAGTCAGTGAGTCAGTCAGGCAGTCAGCTTTAAAGTAAACTTTGTCTGCGCTTGTTAAATTTGTGGTTAAAAAAGAAAAAGAAATTTACGTAGAAATTGTAAATGTATGAGTTAAAATGTTAGATAGAATTACATGTATGAAAAAAAAACTCCGGTAAAAGTAACAAAAAAAAAAAAAATTAACCGCTCCCTTGTTAGCATTATGTGTGAACGTCAAGAAAAGAGAGTTACACTCGAAAAAATATATTTAGTCAAATAAATTAAAATAAGTGAATATGAAATTTAGGTACAGTAAAAAATTAAAAAAAAAATTTAATTTGTTCTATCGCAGTCATTCTACTGGCTTAATAATTTTGAGTCATTGAAGGTCTTCCATAACATTTGAATGATTATCTCGAACATGAGTTGACTCAAGGCGAATTCAAAAAGGTAAACTCATCTCGTCAGCTGTTTCCACGGCGAATTAAAAAATATGGTCAAACGTCAAAATATGATTTTGTTTTGAGAAGAAGTTGAATGAAAAGTGTTAAAAATATTATTTTAATAATAAAAAAAATTCAAAACTGCGAATGATTGAAGTGAATTTATTAATTTCTTTTATAAAAAAGTGATAATTTTAATTTGCAATAAAAAAATTTTGACAACCAACCAGAAAATTGTATAAACAAAATACATGGGGCTTTTTGTAGTTGTAGAGATGAGTTTACCTGTTTGAATTCGCCTTGAGTTGACTACTAGCGGAAAATCAAATATACATGTCAATTCTTATATTGTTTTACAGAGCTGACAGCTCATATTAGTATTATATGGCTGTCTGACTATAAAACTAAGCAATTAATTTAATAGTAAAAAATTGACTGAAAATTTTGGGAGAATAATTTTGCATAATTTGTAACAAGGCGAATTCAACTACAGGTGGTGTCGCAACTACAACAATCCAAAAACAACAGAAACAACATAGGGAGTTTTGCATTGCATTGTTAGTGTTAACGGCTCGAAATGTCAACCATTCTTAGCAAAACACTAACAAATCAAAACAAATAAGCTCGAACTGTCAAAATCAGATGCCGTTTCGACACCACCTGTAGTTAATTCGCCTTGATTTGCAATTATGTAATAGGCTAAAATCTCTGTAGACTTACAGAGTCATCTCAACTTTCTAAGGCGAATTCATGTTAACGGTGGTGGCTTTACTACAACAAGTACAACACCAAAAATACAACATTGTATTTTATTCGTAACTTTCGTTGGTCGAAATATCAAAAACATTCCTCCCTCTAAGGGACGGCATTCACCATCCTACACAATCATACGTTTCATTCACAAGAAAATCTGATGGAATTCTATCCGACATAAAAAATGTCTTCAAAATCTGTTGTCAATGCCACACTATCGAACAAAAATGATACCAACTAAAATGACTCAGCTACTTTACAAGAAAATGCAACTCTGATCGCATAGAAGCTATGATTTTATGAAAATTTTCATAAACATTTGCAAGTGGGACAGACTTGTCAAAAAAATCTGTCACTTAATTTATTTTTAAGCCACACTATCCTACTTTATGAGCACACACGATTTGTTTTTGACAAATCGTACGACTGAATAGAAAAGTGTATCGCCGGATTTAGTAAGAAAAAAAGTAGCTCAGCTGTGCTTTAAATGCCACCTGAAAAACAAATTCGCTTTGGAACTTTCTATTATATAAGAGGGCACAATACAAGTCCAACAGGGTACTAGACTGGAAATTTTAAAACACCAGCATCATATCCGACATGGTTCCTACTTTAAAAATTTGATGTATTCAACTAAATATAAACTAAATGGGTACTTTTGCTTTTTATTTTACTTTTAAAACATGTGAAATATTGTATTATTTTCTTCTTGTTCTGTTTTTGTTTCCACACAAAACAAGGAAATTAATTTTTAACTAAGGCGAATTCAACTACAATAAATATGTTATATAAAACATTAGGGTAGGTCTGTTTCAATGGAACAACGTAAAATATCAAAATGTAATATACACAAAATCTTTACTAAAGTTAAGGTGCCTGCCGAATGTGTTTTAACTCTTCATATGGTATAGAAATGATGTAGACAAGTTGTACTCTACTATTATGGCCTACAGCTGTCTGTGTTTATTAGACCGATAAACTGTCTGTTAACAATTTTGGGTTTCTTAATATACCGACAAAAAACATTGTTTTCAGTTGGCAACACTTCTCAAAATACATGTAAAAGTTGGGCGTCAGCTAATTGAATTTATCGGTACGGCAAATAAAAACAAAATAAATAATTGGCAGATGCGACAGAATAGAAGCAAATTAGACATTGAGAAACCCAAATTTCTTTAATGTGCAGTTTTTCGTTGGAAAAAAAGATAATCATGTATTGACAAAACGGCCATTAGTCTTCATTGAGTTAACTTTTTTCCCAGCCTTAAATCCACACCATTTAAGATCTTTGCCGCTTTTGTGAAGTATCCTCCATTAAAATTCCTACTAAACATATTGGAGTTTGTGTACTCTTACCCAGCGGGAAGAAGAAGGAGTACGGATACCCTCTAGAAGGCCTCTGTACTCCTTATTTCCATACTCATATATTTTTTTGTATACCTTGTCATTGTAGAGAAGGCCTTCCGCACTCCATGCTTTAGCAGGTACATAAGAATGGTAAAGGGATCAAAACAGAAATAGTTATTTTGCTTTGCTTTGGTAAATAAACCAAACAAAAAATGTTACTCCTCTACTCCCTTCTCATAGAAGCGAATGTGGAATCTTACCTTTTATACGAAACAGCCTAGGCTTTCTATGAGGAATTCTAAAACAGTTAGTTAAGAATAGTAATTGTATTAAAAAATATTTTAAGCAGACCTTTAAAAAGGCCTGAATTAATAACATCTTCTGAGTTTTTCCGCTGGGCCTGGGTTTAGGTGTTTAATAATGTCCCAGCGGTAAATATTGAAAGGACCAGCAGTGGTACCCCTCCAAACTTCTTTTTAAAAGATTCGCTTTGTATACTAACCAGCCTTCAGAAGTATGCCTTCCAGAAGATATAAATTTCTTTTTGAATGGCCTTCCAAAAATTCAGTACACATTCGCTACTCCCTTCCTAAGAAAGGAAAGTTGTTCAGTTTTGTTTAGTGACCTTTCTTTCTCCCATCTTTGTGAAGGGGCCGAGAAGTTGTTATTAAAGGCAGTGGTGGACGAGCTTGCTCCCAATGACAAACTGTGTAAATATTAAATAAGTATGGAATGCGGTGAGGAGTGCTTGTGTCTGATAAATAAGGCCTTCTATTAGGCCTCTTTACCCATTCTTACAACCGCTGGGGTAGATCAATGTTTTTTTTTATCATATTGTATGTATGTTTGTATGTATGTATGTATGTGTGAGTGAATGCCCTGCAAATAATAGGACTAGTCCAAACACGCGTGTAAAGTGTAGCCCACAAGGGACTAGGACTAGTCCAAAAGTAACGTATGGAAAAAACATGGTCTATTTTACATTACGATGTTCTAGGGCAGGAGTAGTTTTAAAACTACTTCATCGTATACACAAGAGGATTAGTTTTAACTTCGTTAAAAAACGAAGACATGTCGTTTTACTACACACACTTTTTAACGATGACATGGTCCATGCTAGCATTACTTCGGTCCAGTCCATGGAGTAGTCCAGGTGGTCAAATAATATTTGCAGGGTGCATTTGGACTAATACAGTTTATGCAATAGCCAAAGTCAATTTTAGAGTCTTTTACTAAATTCAACGTAAACTTGTGTATACAAGACTTAAGCAGTTGATTTTTTTACGGATATCCGGTAGGTTTTTGTTACAAACTTTTAGTTTAGTTTGTTGTTGTTACTGTTGCTGGCGGTTTCAAATAAACGAACAAACAACAACAACAAAAAATGCGGTTTGTTGTTTTATTTTTTCTTCTTTATTTTTTTTAAACGGTTAAAACACTCAGCCCCAATGAAGAATTAAGTCTAAGTACGCATACGCTTATATAAATACGTACATATGTATGTATGTATGTGTGTGCATGTATTGTAACTGGAAGTTTAGCCGTGTTATACAGTCAACCACCCACGTTTCTAAGCATTAGCGGGCGTTTCTAATTAATTGAGTTTTCGCTTTTTTATTACAGAGTCTTTTGGTAGTTTTGCTATTTCTTTTCTTTGGCTTTTTATTTTATTGTATTTGTTGCTGGCTGCTTCCTCTTTAGTTTTGCCCCATGTTGTTTTTGTTAGAAATTTAATTAAGTACTATGTAGGCATGTAGTTGTTGTTTATGTTTTCCTCTTTTTATTGATCAACTCATCCTAAGCTTTAATGTTTTTTGTTTTTTTTTTAATTACAATTTATTTCAATATCTTTTGCTTTTTTTCAAAAGAATATTTATTAATATTTTTATACTCCAAATTGTTATTGTATTGTCGTATTTATGCGTGTTTCTGTATTTTATTTTAATGTTAATGATGACCTTGTTTGTCAGCTTGATAACTCGATGATGATGATGATATTGACGATGATGACGATGATGGTTCGTTCAGAAAGGTCTGCTACTCAGAGTAGACTTATTTTTTTTTTAATTAGATTTTATTTATGGGCATTTCCACAGAAAAGTCTCCTTTTTGTCACGTTACGCCAACAAGCATTTGTAATGGTTTCTCAAACAACAATTAATGTGATATTAATTTTTTTGTATTTAGCAGTAAAACGAATATCGCTCTACATTTAGTAAAATATAGAAACACTTTTAACAACATGGAACTAAAACACAAGCTTAAAGGCTCAGTTAGCCTGGAGTAACAGTAACAGTAACCTTACCGTTATAAAGTAAGACCAATCTATTTCTTACAGATTGAGACGTAACATATTACTTGTAACTGTAATCGTTCTAATTGCTTTACATACAACAAAATGAATCAGCCATGCCAGTTTAAACTTCATCATGAATTAAAAAAAATTATACCTTCTAGCCGACTGTCAAAGCGCGAAAATGTAATATGCCTAACTTTTCGCTTAGGCCTGCGTTAAAAGTACTTTATGTTACATGTTCCCGTAAAGGTATGAATATTTCATCTGGGATGCCAAAGCGAATCTCTAACGCAACGCGAAGCAAAAGTTTTATCTGACATGGCCTTTAGTGTTTACGGTGTTTACCATTCTTAGCAAATCGCTAACAAATCAAACCAAATTGGTTCGAACTGTCAAAATCAGATGCCGTTTCTACACCACCTGTAGTTAACTCGCCTTTCAAGAGAGCTTGCGAAAATGCTAACTTTTGTAACGTAATGCCAGAAGTAATTTAAATTGTTTCTCAAAAAATTTTTAATGTTAAGTTTACATTTTTATATTTTGGTGTAAAGCGCAACCAGCTCTACATTAAGTAACAAAAAGGATAACGGTTAAACAACAATACAACCTTATTTTCATTCTTGCGTTGCATTAAAAAAGAAGACTTTTCGCTGGAAATGCCGATATGTACCTTAAGACGAGCAAAGATTTGTAAATTTGATAGCTTGAAAAATAAATCTTTATAAGTGCAAAGTTTACTAAAAAAAAAGGTTTTATACAAAACGTCCTGCTCAATTCGCGCTCTTCTTTGGATTTGTAATACAAGTCAAAATCCACTTCCGTTTTTTTAACGTCACGCCAGCGCTTATATTCGCTTATTCGTATCTGCAAATCCCTAGCATCTGAATATGTATAGTGATACTTCATTACTTTGTATATATAAAAACCCGTTTTCACAAATTTGACTTGTTCATTTAATTATTTTACATTTTGTGGTACAAATATCACGACACGTCAAAATGGAAATGCCCATATGGAAATATATATTTGTGTTGCTTTTAATATGCTAATTAATTTATATTGCTATTAACTTTATTTTTGTATTTTATATTTTTACATATTTCAAATTTATTTTCAGTATTTTATTTGAAACTCATTGAATTTGCTGATTTTATGTCTTTTTGTTTTAATTCTTTTTTTAGATTAGATTCGGATTTAGATTGTTCGTTACTGTCACTTGCATTAATTTATGTGTTTGAGGGGGAAATAAATACCCCCACCTCTGCCCTAATTTGCCAGTCAGTCCAACGCCGCTACCTTTGCTTTCTTTGCTTTTTTTCGAAATTTCAAATGCAAAAAAAAAGTTTTTTTGTTGTTGTTGTAATTGTGTGATTTGTAGAGAGTGTATTTTTTCCAGTAAATTTAAATTTAATTAAACTTGTAGTTTGCGCTGTTGTTGTTGTTTTTTTCTTCTTCTTTGGTTTTATATTATTTTTGTTGTATTGTCTTTAGTAATTTGTTATTTGATGTCGTTGTAGTTGTTAAAAAATTTGCATATTGTGTGTGAATTGGAGCAAATTGTTCGTTACGTTTCGTTAAACTTCCAAACATTTAATGTTGGTTTTTTTTCCAGTTTTTCATTGTTGATAAAATGTTTGCACTAATTTCAACTTTTTTTACAAAAATAACATTAGAAACTTTTGCAGTTAAATTTTTTTTAAAATATGTAATTTTTTTTTTTAATTACTTGTGCTTTAAAAATAATTAAACGGGCATGTTTCGACAATCGCAAAACGCTTAACATTTGCGATTCGTACTTAAAATCGCATAATAAAGGGTTTTTTTTAATTGCAGTCGCAAGAATTTTTGCGACTTCAAATGGCAAAAGTATGCTCTTTTGTTGAACTGTTTATGGTTTTTTAACCAAATTTTCATATTAATTTATTTTTATGAAAAAAGGGAATTTTACAACATGAAGAGAATTAAAATTAAAAAAAAAATAATTTTTCATTTTTGACTGACCGGGGAATTGAACCCACGTTCACGTTCACGTTCAAGTTGATTTGACATGTTTCGATAGTCACCACACTTCCTCTTTATTTGAATGACTTACATGTTCTTCTTTACATCTGTTTTTTATACATTTTGTCAAGAATTCTTTTTGAAGTCCAATGTACAGTTTTTTCTGTTTTTTATAAGCTTTAGCCTGAATAAAGTATGAAAATTACAAATAAAAAACGGCGTTTTGGGATTTAAAAGTGCGATTTTCGGCCCTGTTTTGAAAAACACGTTATTTTAATTCATGTGTTTTTGAAAATCACACGTGTGATTTTGTGGTGTTCTCGGTGTGCTTTCGGCAATTGAAGATCACACCAAAACACACAAAAACGGGACACTAAAATATCACACGTGTGATTTTAGTAGGCACATATTATTTGCAATCACATGACTTGAGTAAAAGTGATTTGCAGAACAGGCCTGTATGAGAACATGTCCGAAAAATTCAGTGAAATAAAAAAACTTTTTCGTTTGTTCAATAAAACTTTTGTATGAAGAAATCAATTGTAATCTTCCATAACGGATACTTTATTTAAGCAGACAACTTTTTTAGACGGCTGCTGTTGCCTGGTCCCGTCAGCGTTTCATTAGAAAAGCATTGAGTCCTTTTTAGAGGACATTTCTTTTGTACGAACACATTTCAATTGTCCCTTAAGTACTTCCGGGATTAAGGATATTTTACTGGGTAAATCAGATGCACTCAATATCTGGGTTTCGAATAAATTAAAAAATTTAAAGTTTGGGGATCACGTGATAGTAGTGGTTTTAACTCATAATCGCTTGACGGAAATTTTTGTATTAAATGTAAATTAAATAAACGAGTCTTGCGCTCGTCATCTACAAACAAGCAATTAGTTAAACGTATGCTGCAACTCGAATTTTTCCGGCGAAATATTAATTATTTTTATTAGTTTATTAAAGGCAAATATTTTAAGCAAAACTAAGCTGTCCGTCAAAGATTTGTATACAAACTTAGTAACGGCGGCACAAATATGTTTGCAGATTAACTAAACCTGGCTTAAATAAGATCTTAAAAACCCTTAATCATTAAGGGGTCTGTCTGTAAACGGTAAAAATGCTTAATGTCACGGCGAATTCACTCGTTTACGTGTGCTGAACGTAATATACGCCGTCATATCTAAAGTTTTCGATTTTCCATCCAGCCGTCAACGTCACACATACAAACACAGTTTCATTAATACTTCCATAGCGCTTGATGAGAAATGCTTGACCGCGAACAGACCCCTTTAGGAAATACAAGCCTTCCCTGCATTTACTTTTTCTTTGTATCTGTATAAATAGACATCTTGATAATTTATTTTGAAAGGTTTTTTGTTTTTTTATTTGCAGAGTAAATTAAAATTAGTTCCATATAAAGAATCTAAAAAACCCCATAATTATTTGTTTAAATAATCTCTTATAATCCTAATTTAGCAAAAGCTTTGAATTAAAACATTATTGCTTTGATCTGACTGTATAATTTCCTATTAATTATTATGTATGCTGACTATTTAATTATGACGTTGTTAAATTATAATTATTTCATCAACTCTAGTTATTAATAAAGTACAAATTAAAATGTAAATAATAAAAATTGAAAATATGAAAAGGAAAAAAAAAATTTGCAAATTAAAAACAAAAAAACAAAAAAACAAAAAAACAAAAAAATTAAATATTAAATTATAGACATGCAAAATGTTGTTGAAATAATTGTTAACATTTTTAATATTCTGATATTTGATATTTGCCCATAAAAAAAAAACATTTATGACATAAAAAAATAGTTAAATGTTTGTGCTCAACAAAATAAACTAATAAAAGAAATAAAAAAACTGTTTCAGGCAGTTCAAAACAAAAAGAACAGCAAACATTATCTTTTTTATTATTAACTGACAGCTGTCACTACAACTCTAAGGGGAACCAACATGTTATGAGCCACTTGTCAGGCAAACAGGCCTTTTCAGTAACACATTCAATAATGTCTATTAGATTCACAGAATGCATGTGAAAATGTTTAAATTTGTTTCTTTTTTATTTTTCAAATGACCTAAAAACTAAAATAAAAAACCAAAAAATATTTTACTTTAGAACTTTGTTTATTTCACATTTTTTGTTTTTGTTGAAAATATTTTGTTAATTCTATTCGATTCCAAGTATTAAAACGTTTTATGGTCTTTGAAAATATTTACATTTTCAAAGAAAAACATTAGAAGGCTTTTAAAATGAAAATTCTGCATGTCTTAGAAGATTTTTTTTCGTAATTTTTAATTTTACAAAACACAAAATAAATTTTGCATATAAACATTCTGTGCATTTCGTTGGTATTTTTTTTTTTAACAGCTTAAATTGTAAATACTTTGTAGCTTTTAACTGGCAGCAGTCATACTTGACCAAATGCGGCTAAAATTATTTGATGTTGGCTTATTTAAAAAAAAAAATTTCTTTAAAGTCGTCATTATTGCTTTACACTCACAGAATTTTATTTACAATTTTGTTTTGTTTTTTTTTTTTTTGTTAGTAATTAAAAAAAAACTTATGTTTTACAAATAAAGACATTAAGGCTGGGTTTTTGGGATCTAAGTTAAGCTAGGTTTAGTTAAACTGTAAACATAATGTTGACAAAACAGCTTAGTTTGGCTTACATGGGGTCTTCACCTGACAATTTTTTTGTCATAATAATAAAAGTCATACTTCATATTAAAAAAAACGCTGACAAAAATTTTAGAGTTTTTTTTATTTAGACCCTGATGTTTGGTATGGCAAAAAATTGTCAGGTGAAGAAGACCCCATGTAAAAATGTTGGTCTGTGTTGAAATCATAAAAAAACATTTACATTTCGCCAAAAAAAAATCCAAGCATCAGCCTACGTTAAACTAAGTTTATACTTAATCCACCTCTCAAAAACCCGGCCTCATAAAAAAATATTTATTTAAAATGTAAATTTTTTTTAAGGGTGTTTTATTTGGTCATGTGCAAACAAGCCGCTTTGTGAACTCTTTATAAGGTGTGGGTGTTAAAAGCCCTATTTTTCTATAAAATTTTAATTAACAAATTTTTAAATGTCTTGTTTAAAATTGTTAACATAATGGACAACATAAAATTATAGTGTCAAAACTCAGGTTAAAGTAAAAAAAATTGCAAACAGCAAAGAGACATAATGAAAAAATATAAAATTACGTGATCGCCGGTAGAAAATATAGGCAAATTGTACAATATTTTGTGTAAATGGATAATTTTGGAGCAATTGCAAAACGTCACTTTATTTAAATTGAAAAATAAATAAAGTTTTTGATATTTTAATAGGGCTCAACAGCTCATTAAATTTAATGTTCATTTAATTACTTTTAGTGCAGGAAGGGATTTACAACATGAAATAAATTAAAATTTTTTTGATAATTTTATTCTTGACTGAACACGGGGATTGAACTCTGGGGTCTAATCACCGCATTCGATACTATCGTATCGAATAAACTATCGAATGTTTTTGCATACGATAGACAATCCCGTATCGAATGAAAACTCGAAAAATGTAATGTCGAGTTACTCGATATCGAATGCTAATATTTCAAATTTAATAAATTGCATTCGATATCGAGAGTCATGATACCAAAATAAACAATTTCAATAAATTTTGCTCGATATCGTATACGGTGATCCCATCATTAGAATTCTTTGTCGTTATACCGTTTGCACCACTGCGGCGGCGCCTGCCATTCTATAGTCAAATGAAAGTTCAATGAAAAATCACAATTGGCTTAAAAACAATAAATAATAATTAGTATTGTGGTTATTGGATAACACAACATTCGCAACAACAAGTTTCGATCCCAGCAAGTAAAAATAACATTTTGTTTAAAGTTTAATGTTTGACTGCCAGCCTTCGGCAATGGTGAGTGTTAAACGGCCAAGATGTCAGTGAACGTGGGTTCGGTCCCCCGGTCAGTCAAGAATGAAAGTTTATTACTAAATTTTAATTCATTTCATGCTATAAAATTCCTTTTTTCATAAAAATAATGTAATGAAAACTAAATTTGATGAACTTTAGCCTGTTTAATATTTATAAAAACCCCCTAAAATTTCTTTTAAATGTTTTACAACTCCCGGGTATAATGGATGAGGTGCTTTAGTGGCTAGAGTTATTCAATTTTCATTTCGTTTAGCCATGAAAAATTAAGTTAAGCTATTTTTATTTAGCCCAACTTTCTTCAAGTTTTTAAAATGTTTAGCCAAAAACAAACTGTTAATAATGCAGCATTAGTTTATGCAAATGACTGTTTCAATGAGAAAATTAAGTTTATCGATACTTTGTGCTTATTGTTATTCAAAGTTGTTTCTTATGTTTAGTTTTTTGCTACTAAAAATGTATTATACCAACTAAAAAATATCTTTGAAGTCATTACATAAATTTTTTACTTAAAAATTAGCCATTTTTGGTAGCAAAGAGTTGGCATCACTGAACTGGACAGGTAATAACAGATGTCATTAATTTATTGTTTTATCAAAATTGTCTCTAACATTTCCAACTGGTATTTTTATTTTTTTTATACAATTTTTAAAATAAAAGTTGAATTTGCTTATTGTTTTGCTAAAAAAAAATAATGAATTATGCATGCAGAAGCCCAGCTTTTGCAATAAAATATATAGAATCAAAGTTAGTAAAGAGAGAGAGAGAGAGAGTGGGTAAAAGAGAAACTTGAATTGGCAGTTAGCTTTCTATTATAGCAGAATTGTTATGACTTTTTGTGCATATGTAGTTGTGAATTTCTTTAATTTTTGTAATTTTTTTTTGTGTTTTTTCTATTAACACCATCTCTTAAGTTTTGTGCTTTGAGTTTCAAAACCTAAAAACATAAAGCCAATGAACTGAAGAGGACGTGAAGTAGCTAGACAATTTTTTTTTTAAGAAAATTTAAAAATTCACTACTACTTCTACTAAAAAAGGTGGGTTGTTGAAATTGTAATATTTTTTCCGAAGTTCAAGAAGATTTGAAAAAAAAATTTTGAAATTTTTTTAATAATGGCCAATTTCAAAAATTCTTTTTAAATATCAATTCATGTTCTCCTCAATTAAAAAATAAAGTTCAAAAGCTACTAATGTTCAATACTGAATTGGAATCTCTTTCATATTGGATAGATTCCCTTTTTAAATTTAAATTTGCCCATATCAAATGCTTGTGAGCTAGATAATGCAGTTGAATGATTTACGATATTAATCTATGAAGCAGTTTTTTTTATCCAAATTCATCAATAGCTTCCCCTGTTGGGCAAAATAGATCTTCTCTTCACAGACACCGCGAACTTATTCGAATTAGGAGAAGGATTAGAAAAGCATGACAAATAAGCAGAAAAGACGCTTAAGCCTAGCTGTTGGCGTCTGGCTGGTGTTAACAAAGATTTTATTTGCCCGTGTGGACGTCCACTGTTGTTCCATCGTGTGGAACGGGGTTTAATGGTGCCATATGGTGTATAGCTCAGCTATGCTATTAACTCCACCTGAAAAATTAATTCGCCTTGATCATTGCTTTTGATAAAACCGAACCAGCCAAATGCCGGCATTTGCAATTAATTGAACAACAACTAAAAGAAATGGTTTAAAATATAAAAAAAGCCCTAAAAAGCCTAAAACTAAAAATTAAATAAAGAGAAACGTGAAATATAAATAAGGAAAAAAAGAAATGTATTTTACTAAAGTTTTACGATATAAAATTTTGACTTTTATAAAAAATAATCAAAAAATATTTATGTATAAAAGAATGAACAATTCAGGAAATTAAATACCTACCAAGACATATTTTTTGCAGATATCTTTATATTCATTTTATTTATTATTTAATTTGAGTTTATAAAATTTTATTAACATTTTTATTTTAATTTTTCAATTTAAACTTCTAATTTGCTGCTTGTCAGAAATGTTGTTGGTTGTGTCAAAAATTCTACTATTTTAGGCCCCAGGGCTAGTAAAATTTTATTCACCTAAGAAGTGCCAAAATTTTACTTTCAATAGGTCTTTGCTACCGTTTCTAACACGCCCAATTTTATTTTTACTTGACGTGAAAAATTTTAAACATAAATTGTTCTAAAAAAGGAAATATCCTTAAATTTTAATTTCTGTGGCAAAATGGAAGAAGTGATTTAGTTGACTGAAGCTGAATTTAAGTGGCACCTATGAGATAGATTTTCATGCTCAAAAGTACCAATTTTTAGCTTTTTTGTACGATTTTTCAGAAAGTCATTGCAAAATAATTTTTTTTTTTTAATATGCAACAAATAACATTTGGCATAAAACCTTAAGTTTTCTTCGGATCTGTGACCGTATGAGTACTTGGAACTAAAAACTGAAAAACACTGCAACCGAAGAGAAAGAGTATCAATATTATTAATATAGAAATACATTCTTAAAAACAGTCTTCCAAAGTGTTCGGTAGATTTGTGAAAAACGCTTTTAGTGCTTGTGTAGAAAATCATTAAAAAAATAACGTTTTTGTGATCTTCGAGCACAAAAATATTACTGTACTTATCAAACTCAACAAAGAGATGAGAACATTTAATTGCATTCTGTTTTTTTTACCGCAAACTTGGTTGTGTTCGGTTCAGTACTGTAATGTTCGTTCGTTTCAGTTTTGCTTAGCACCCTTTTATATGGAAAAGCACCCCAGAAATGTTTTATAAAAAATAAAAAGCCAGCAAAAAAATAAGTTTTACACAACCACAACACATTAGCTATTCGTGCTGCCGTCGTTGCTTAAATTTTTTGCTTACTCATTACTTTATCAACGTAAAAAAGAAACACTAAAGAACATTAAAATATAATGTATGTATGTCTGCAGAGCCACTACAATTGTTCTGTTTTATAACGAAGAACAGAACACTATATAATGTTCGTTACTTTCTTGAAAATAGTAACGAACGGTATTTAGGGTTGTGATCTTATACACAAACACTAAATAAATATATTTAATTTCCGGGTATGTGAAATAATGTTTTTTTTATTTTCGAACACTGCTTAGAAATCACCTTCAAATTTTAAAATTGCTCTTCAACAAAATTAAAAAATTGGCACTTTTTGGTTTTTGCCACTTATAGATTTTTTTCTTTAAAAAAGAATCTTTTAAATTTTAATTATTAAGCATTTTGTATCGAAAACCTGCTAAAGTTCCACTGAATTCCCGTTTTACTTGAAACAATGATTTATGTTTAAAATACAGTTAAGCGTTTTTTTTAATCATTAAAAAAAGAATAATGATATGTTTTGTTTTCAATACTTTAGTTAAAGATATTAATGGCAACAGAAAAAATAGACATTTATCAAATATTTCAAAATCTTGAAATTAGCATAAAACATAAAATCACATTAACAAAACCTTTAACACTATTTATTTTTATATAACTATTTCTTTAATTAATTGTTTAAATAATTTGTTAAGAAAAACAGCCAGTTGTTAATTTATAATTTGATTTGAGAAAACAATAAACTATTTTGTTAATAACATCTTTATTAATGCTAAGCGTATAAAAAATATGTATTTAAAAAACAAACTTTACTTTTTTATATTTAAAAGACTTTTGTTTTTAATATGTCTGTGGGTCTTGTATTCGCCAGATTTTTTATCTTATTTAATTTGCCTGGAGGCCGTATCACCGCTGCTACACTGTACACCACAGATATCTGTCTATTTTACAACATTTGCCTAATAAAATATTTTATAGATGATGTGTTAACAAGTTGTCAAAGTCACATACACTTTCTTAATTGTGTGCGATTTTTAATAAATGTCACCACCAGAAAATGCCACTCTTTTTATTTTTTTTTTTTTTTGTTAGACATTTGATTGAATGTTTCCTCTTGGGTGGGCCTTACGGTGACTGACAAGTGGGTGACAGTTTTAGAGATTTTAGAACAAAAATAGTTTTCCTAATTATCACAAGTTTTCTGGCCGAAAGTATTTATGTATTTATAAAAGAAAAAGAGAGAGAGAGAGAGGAAAGAAATTGGAAAACTGTTAAATTTGTTTTTAAATCGTTTCTATAAACTTAAGAGCAGTAGTGCGATTCAATGACTTTAACTACGCTAATCGTATCGTCAAACAAATATGGCGAAAATTTATCGAATTTGCTATTCAGTAAAATTTTTAACGATATTCGCTGTCCATTGAAGTCAGCTGTTACTTAAAGCAGTATTTTTTTAGTTACTTAAGCGACAATAATTTACGTAATGTTTATTAAATTGATAAAGTGTATTTTGTGTTTAAAATGGTTTTTAAGTATTTGGCATTCGGGTATTTTTACATTTTGTAGACTAGAAGATATGAAATTAAATGAATACAAAAAGACACATGTATACGAGGGCTTAAAAAAGAATCTTTAACCAGAATCTAGAGCGTAAACATATTAAAAACTGGGCCAACAAGCAGAATGAATGGCTTTTACGTGAAAACTTCTGCCAACCAAATTTGTATTTGTATTTGTATTTATTAATTTGATTTTCTAATACAACAAATATATGAAAGTATACAAGAAGAATTTAGAAGATAATACTAACAATTTTTGTACATACCTAAGTGCAAAATATGTATTTTAAAAATCCATAAATTTATGACAAAAATCGCCAAATAATCAAAAGACAATTTTTGGACCTAAAAATCATCAAATCGTGGGGCAAAGTAATTTTAAGCCTGGTATTTAGGGTTGCCAGACGGCCTGGAACGGCCGGATTGTCCAGTTTTTTTTGGGTCTTGTCCAGGTACCAGCTAAAATACAATTTGTCCAGTTAAAAATATTTATTTAATTTTTAAAAATTACTTTATTATTAATTATATTTTTTAATGATAAAATTGTTAAATATTTTAAAGAAAAAAAAAATTGAATTTGCCAAAAGACATACCAATTAACATGATACGGTCCAGTTTTTAAAAATGCGATACAAATAACGTGTAAAAATCT
The DNA here is from genome assembly GCA_949318255.1 of Pollenia labialis. Classification (NCBI taxonomy): domain Eukaryota; kingdom Metazoa; phylum Arthropoda; class Insecta; order Diptera; family Polleniidae; genus Pollenia; species Pollenia labialis. The sequence continues at coordinate 21,764,382 of OX439142.1, read as the reverse complement.
ATATAAATTGATCTCGTTTGTTATTGATGCCAATTACCAAAACGTTTTGTGGAAGGACTTAAGGTATTTTAAATAATCTTTACTCACAGGAAACCATTATTTTGACCGAATAAAGACTACAATTTTATTAAGACTAAATTTTGATAAAAGTTGCCAAATGTTTCAAACATTGTTGCCTACAACTAAAGTAAAAGAGTTATTAAACTCTGCAAATAACAATACAAAATATGTACATGCTGTTAAACAAATAGTTATCAGCCTTGTTCTGGACGTCAAATCCGAGTAAAGTTAAAATCGATCAAACTTTGAAAACGAAGCAGTGTTTAAAGTTGATGAAATTATTTCGGTTTGTATACCTGCTTTATACTATGAGTACATCTTATCTCCATTAGAACTAATCTTAAAATCAGGAAAAACTATGTTAATCAAAAAAAAAAAAAAAAACGGGAAATTTCCATTAATTTCAATATCACTCGATTTCGATTTCCATAAGATGGCTGCATATGTACTTTTTTATGTGGTTTAAATTAATATATTCCAATTGCGAATTTATGTATACAACAATACAAAAACAACAGAAACATTACATTGTAAGTGTTTACGGTTCGGAATGTCAACCATTTCTCAACAAAACATTGTGAAAACAAAACAAATTGTTTCGAACTGTCAAAGGCAGCAGGCTTGTCGCTGCCACCTGAAGTGATTTGTTCTTGATATATATGTACATAATTTTGTAATATGACATAAGACTTATGGCATATTCATCGATTTCGAAAGAAGACTTCGTTCTCAAATAGATGAAAAGATGTTTCGTTTCCTTGCTATTCATGTTTTTTTATTGTAAAAAAAAATATGAAGTAAAACTTTACTTTTTCTTGTAGTTCAGTAAATTTCAAAATTGTCCAGTTATTTTTTCAAAATCAAGGTAAATTTTTATTACTGTCCAGTTATTTGACTCTTGGTATCTGGCAACCCTACTGGTAATGCAAATAAATACCTAATTAACACTTATTAAAAACGCTTAAAAGATCAAGCTTTAATAGTTTTTTTTAAATAAATTCTCTTTAGTATTTACTTAAAACGACGCAGTTTAAATTCTGGTAATGCAGATTGACACGTAATTAATACTCAGCCAGTCTGAATAGTTATCTGTTATAGTTTTTTAACAGCCGTACCTAAACAAGACCGGAAAGCGTTTTCTAGCTGTCCAAAATTCTCATTCCCATACAATTTGTATGAAGCATCCCTAAATAGCGCGGCGTCAACGATTTGCAATTGGAAAATCCGATTTTGACAGCGCGTTTAACAGTGAAGTTGGCCGCTATTCTTAATTAATAATGGCAATTCAGCTGTTTTTTGTCAATCTAACGGTTTTTCCTATCGTTTTATTTCTAGTATGTGGGTTTTATTAAACAAGAAAGTTAACACTACTGTTTGTGACACAAAATTTACGCTCTTGTTTAGGTACGGCTGTAAGTAAGTACGGGGCATATTTTTCTCTATTCCTACTGTGGCAATGTAAAAAGATTGAAAGTCTGTTTAAAATCTCTTGCTCATATATTTATCAATTTATCGTTATTTGTAAATTGTTTAAAGTTGAGGTGATTTAAATGAAAATTTTGTAACTAGTCCCCTTTAAAGAAATGACTTTTCCTATTTTTTCCGCGAAAAAAATAACGAAAAAATGTAATTAACATAGTTGGATAATCTTAATTTGGACAATGGTCTGAAAAGTATAAAAAATAGAATTCATGGTACTTCAGTATTGAAATTTAAATTGCGAAAACGATCGCTAACTTCGAAAAATGACTAGCACTATTGAATTCAGCGTAATCAAATTAGCCTTACCGCTAGGGTTCTCTGCCCTGCTTGTGAAAAAAGTATCAAATTCTAGCACATTGTAATTAATTAGATAATCATACATAATAAACTTTAATGTAATACAATTATATTCAAAGTTAATACGAGACCAAAACGGATTTAAACCAACAAATCTATAAATCAGTAAACGTATAAACCCTCTTTAAACGCATAAAATTGGGCGTTTAAACTAACAACACAGACCATATCGCGCCCTAACCGCGAAAATAACGTAACCGACATCATTTTCAATTTTCGTTTTTTTTTAATAAATGAGTTTATTGGCAACAATTGCATAATTTCCTAAAATGTCATGGTCACAGAAGGTGCCGTTACGATTTTATATCAAGAACAATTTTATCGTAAGCGACAAATTCCATACAAAATTTATATGAAATAAAATAAAAAAAAACTCTCTCCTGTAAAATTTTATTTTTTGCGCTTACGTTATTTTCGCGGTTAGGGCTCGATATGAATCTGATAAGATTTATCGTAGTGCTGCCATATGTTATTTTTTGAACAACATATAATACATGTGACACTGATTTATAGTTGTTGAGTTTAATCTACATATCATTCAAGTTTAGATCAACTAAACCATCAGCAATTAATTAGCCATTACTGTGCATTGATTAACCAACCCCCTAAACCTTTATAGGGTTAATTCATAATTATAAAAAACTAAAGGAATTTTTTGTATTTTCGTTTATCTACCGCAAAAATATTTGAACTTGTTTTTGAACAATTGACAATTTAAAATAACATTTTTTTGTTTATTTAATTATAAGCGACTATAAATTACCTTTTTATATGGAGACATTTTTTAAAAAAAAAATTTGACACTTTTATAGAAATAAAAACATATAAAAAAATATTAATTAACATAAACCAAACCTACTTATAAAAGAGAAAACAATAACGAGTTAATTTAAATATAAAATATTTTGTAAATAATAAATTGTTAATAGGCTTAATGTAGAAATACATTAGTCATAGTTTAGAAAAAATAAAGATCTAACAATTTGTTGTAAATTGTTAGGTTGTTATTTTTTAAAAATTACAAATAGATATAACCTTGAAGTTTATTTATTTTTAACTTCAAACAAAAAGGTGTAAAGTATTTATGAAATAAAAAAACTTCCTCTGAAAAAAAAACTTAACTTGGAATCTTTTTCGATTTTATGTTAATAAAAATAATTGACGTATTAGAAAATTGCTGTTTTCGTTAAGACCGGTTTGCAATTAAAGATTTTTTTTTTTGAACTCAGAATTTATTGAAATATTTTGTAGTTTTTACCTTAATTTTTTTTTTTCTATTATTGCAAATATTTTAGGTTTTTTTTAATAAAAATTCTTTTTTGTTTTATTCATTAAATTTGAGTAATCTAGACTATATTCCAAAATCAGCTTAGAACTTTTTGCGACTTAGTACAAACATGGAAAAATGCCCATAAAATAAATAATTTCACCCACTTGGTTCATAAAATTTACGCAAGAATTTTGAGAAAAAAGTTTTAGTTCTCAATCAGAGTTTGGGTAAATCTAGTTAAAAAAAACTATACAAATTTTCATATTATTTGAATGTGTATTCTAAGTCAAATACACATTCGAATAATATGAAAAGTTGTATAATAAAATGTTACTCAACATGAGAAATAAATTCCCAGATTACTACCCCTTTAGTGTACTCCATACTGCAGTGACATGGAGTACTTTTAAAATTCCATGGAGTAGTTTAGGGACTACTTCGCTGGGTTATATGGTCCCCTCCTAGGACATCATAATATACTTAGAGTAGTTTTGGAGTACTCTTACTCCTCTACGGACTACTCTTTACATGCATGTATGGACTAGTCTCGTTATCTGCAGGGATTAGAAGATTATACAACGAATACGAGCTTTGAATTGGGCACATGTATTTTATTATATTGCCGTTTTGAAAAAAGTATTTAACTTAGGGCCAAGTTCACCAACTTTAGTTAAAATTAACTGTCAGTCAACAATATGTTAATTAAGAGAAAAACTTGGTGAAATTTTCCGTAAAAAGTATTTTTTTTTAATCAAAAATTCAATAAAAAAAAACCAAAGGTAGATAAAAAAAAAACTGTTACCGATTGTGTTGTGTAAATTTTAATATCAAAATAAAGTTTATATAATAATTCACAAAATCAACAGAGTACAATTCTATGTATTTTAACCCTGCAAATAATATTGGACCACCTGATCCAATTGCACAAGTTTTTGTCATATGAGTTTTGACAAGATTTCACGTAAAATTCTGAAAAAAGTACGAGGCTTAACACAAAAAACCCATTTATGAAGCTTGACTTTACAAAATAGCTATAAATTTATGACAAACATCCAAAGTAAATACCTAATATTTATTGTATCTGTATAAAAAGCTGTAAATCAATATAAATTTTATGCATCCTTTGGCCTTGGCACGTTAAAGTACACGTTTGACAATAAAAACTTAAAAACTAAAGTACTTTGTATGTGGAATACCACAACGCTACAGTGTTGCATTTTATGAGCGACATGTGTAATTTCTTTAAATGTCGCTATAAAAACTAGTTGTTCATTTGTTTGCTATTGCAATTAGTTAAAATTAAAAGCCATAAAAAAAACTATTTAATAACAATCAAGTTTTTTACTTCAAAGATCCATTAATGCCAATAATGACTTATGACTGGCACACTTAGGGCTGCAAAGAAGGAAAGAAATGATTGTGATGGTCATAAAATTTAGTAGCAAACACGACAATGTGTTACAAAGTATTCAAAATGCATAATAATTAAAAAAAAAAACAAGTAAGAGTGTTACATTCGGCTGGCGAATCTTATATACCCTTCACCATGGTGGGATAAGAACAGTAACTTATACAAAATCAATATCGTTCTTAAGATATAAAAAAAAATGGTGCAACGCCCACTCCTCTTATACCGTCCACATTTTTCGGGATGTTTTGTATAGATAACCCAGATGCTTGTTCCTAATGGTGAAACTTTGGCTCTAACTTTTTTCCAGATGAATTGTGTCATAGTCGAAAACGAGTTATTCTTAAAAGCTGGTATTATGATTATCATGAACGTTACCAATAAGACAATCATTGTCGTAAATTTTTATATATATCGGCAAAAATTTCAAACGACTGAGACTTCTACCATGACAACGACTCTTGAAATACGGCCGAATGTCTTTATACGGTAGGTGCCACGCTTACTTCTCTAATTCCGCTAATTTTTTTTAGAGAAGTTCTATATTGATAACCCAGCAACGTGTAGCAAATTTCAAAAATGTTTCTCTTGCCGTTCTTTAGATTTTAAAATATCTTTTTTGTAACACGCCCACTTCTCCACTCCCGCCCAAAATTTTTTCGGATGTTATTATTTACGTACGTTTCTTCATTCTTCTTCAGTATCTTTTGTTTGTCTTCATTATTTGAATTCTACAAAAAACTGATTAGTGGAGTCGGACTTCGCTTCATTGAAATTTCTTATTTTTGTGTCTTTCCTTTGTCCCCTTCACTCAAATTCTTTGATATCCCTTAATTTTTGTAAACGTCAAAGTTTATTCCATTAAAATAAATCGCATTGAAAATTTAAATATTTGTGTTGTATTATTACCCTAAAGTTTGTATGATGGCTTAAAATTGGGGCGAGGCGAAGTTCGCCGGGTCCGCTAGTATAATTTTTATTCACAACAGCAAATTTGACTCTTGACTGGCCGCCGTCTTCAATGGCGAAAGATTTCTGAGTATAAAGTGTGGTTACAATCGAAACATGTCAAATCGCCTTATTCGTGAGTTCGAGCCCTGGTTAAGTCAAGATTGAAAAATTATTACTAAATTTTATTTCTTTTTATGTTGTAAAATTCCCTGATTAAAATATAAACATTTGGATTAAAAATCAAGAATATATAGACTTTATAGGGTTTGGGATTAACATTATGGAAGTTACAAACGGAATGACACACTTATTAATTCTACGCTGAAGGGTTTTTTTACGGCAAAACTGTTTATTAAAAATGGCTTGATATTGAATTACTAAAATTCCTGCTATTAATCAATATTATCATTTATATTTTATTAGTTGCATTAGAATTAAAAAATAGAATTTATTGCTTCGTAAATAAAGCTTTATAAAAATTGATTTATTTTACAATTTTTATGATATGTATTAAAAATCTGAGCTTAGTATAGACATAAACCTGTTTAGGTTCTGCTATAGAAATATAACAATTGTTGTGATAGCAGTTTGCATACTCCATAAGTTCCGCAGGAATCGGAAATTAAACACTCGAGATCATATAAATAAAATCTTATGAGATTTTAGTTAAATAAATTTTGAGAAAAAATTAAGCATAGACTTAACCCTTTTTTTTAATTCTTTTATATAAACGAAAAATTTAATGTATTCCTTTTGCGTGAGCCGACCCGACCGTTAGCTAATTTCCCAGAATTTTTTGTTTATTTTTTAATCATTTTTTTTTTATTTTTCAAGAGTATAAATTGGAATTTGAACTTTTTGTTTAAATGCCAAAAAACAGTTTATTTTTTTCTTGTTTTGTTTTAAACGATTTTTCAGTTGTGATAGTTTTTATTGGCAATTAGTTAATTGACTTTTCTGAAAATTTGTATTGTTTTCAAGCATTTTCATTCATTCATCATTTGAACAATAAATAACAGTATTAACAAAAGCAATGAAATAATTTTAATTTTTTTTTTTTCTTGGTATCTTTTTTATTTAAATCCCATTCATCATCAACTGAATGAATTAAATTTGTTTTTTCGTTTGCTTTCAAGCGCCAGAATGACACTTTGTAAAGCAACAACATATAAAAAAAAATATTTATTGTAGTTGTTGTCATCAAACAAGTGTGCCACCACTCTAGTGCAAAAAGTTCAACAAAAAAAAAAAAAACTCAAATAAAGATTTAGTTCCCCCACTCAGTGCAAAGAGAATTGACTCAATAACACAATTTAAGACATGCACAAGTACTACACATGTGTGAGCGATAAAAAAAATTCATTTACAGTAAATCTTCATTGGATGTTTTTAGCAAAAGGTCAGCCAAGCTTTTCTTTAAAAATAAGTCCTACAAGCCAACATCCCACTGTACCCAAGTACGTATGTAGCTATCTGCTATCACCAGTACGATAAATAATAGCACTTTTTTTAACTCAATAAATAACGACATCATTAAATAGATTCTTAAGAAAAATCTGATTGCAAGTAGCAGTCGAAGAAGTGTTGCATGCCACTTATGCATGTCTCAGCTTTGTTAGAGAGTGGACTGCTTATGCTTTAAGTTGAGCACAGTAAAATAAAAACATGACAATGAACGCAAGCCAATATCAATTTCATTGAAAGGCATAGAAAAGTATTAGAATGAAAAAAAAAACAAAATGGGAAATTGTAAATAAAAAACAAATAGAAAAGAACTGCAAAGAATTTAAGTACTTTTTAGTTGGCATAAATTCAACAATATAAAAAAAAATAAATAAGAAATAAAAAATAAGGTTAGTTAATGGGTCAAATATTTGTCACTAGTTTTTCTTTTCAGTGTTGTTGTTATTGTTGATTCTGTGGGGCATGTTGCCACCACAAGTAACAACATCTAAATTAAAAACAATTTCAGTTTTTCAACATTAAGATGCATATAATGAAATATTTGAATTAATTTAAAAGATTTTGAAAATAAGTACAAAGTCCAATTTAATTCAATGAAATTTAAAACATTTTGCATAAAAAAAAGAAATAGGTGTTGGTATGTATTTCTAAAAAAAAATAATTTTCCCATTAAAAAAAATGCATGAGTTGGCAGCTAAATGAAGATAATTAAACAATTTTTGAATCACTTTTGCCATTTAGTTGAAAATACTGATTTAAATTGGTTTGTGTCTGTACTCAATGATAATTTTATAACTTTTCCAAAAAGTAGGTATAAACACTTTATTTTAATTTGAATTATTAAAAGAAATGTAATAAGTGATAAGGCGAATTCATTTATGAAAGAGGAAAGTCTTGTGTTCCTTGTGTTTTTGGCATATCGACCAACGAATTCAATAAATAAAATACAGTTTTGTATTTTGTAGTATCGCCACCATTGTTTACATGAATTCGCTTTGTAAGGGATATTAGCCTCTTCATGCACTTGTTGTAGCAATACAACAACACTTTTTTAAGCAAATTTCTCATTTCTAACGGTAAATTTTTGCAAAACAAAATATGTACTACAAAAACATCTTGTAATCCCTTAATTCAGCTTTACTTTTAACTTGCACATAAGTAAATGCTAATTTTGTTTCATATATAACATTTCAAAAAGAAAGAAAAACCTGTCCCAAAGACGTTTGCTGCATGATAGGGTTAATTTAGCAAAGATAAAAACTTTAATTTAAGATTTAAGAGAGAGTGAGAGGGAAAGCGATAGAAGGAATATCAAGCTTTAAGCTTAAAATACTAGAGCCTATTAATAAGCTGCACGTTTCATAAAACTAAAGGAATATATCGAGCCATAACCACAAAAAAGCTTAAGCGACAAAAACAACATTTTTTAAAATTTTTTATTTTATTTCATAAAAATTTTGTATGCAAGTTGTCGCTTAAGATAAAATTGTTTCTGCTATAAAATCGTAACGGTACCTTTTGTGACCCTGATATTCTAGGAGATGATGCAAGTGTTGCCAGGAAACTCTTTTATTAAAAAAAAAAACGAAAATTAAAACTTATGTCGCTTAAGCTTTTTTTGCGGTAAGGGCTCGATATTTCGAAAACAACTTTTTTGCATAAAAAAATCATTAAAAATTAACTGTTACTATTTAAAATCACTTTTAAAATTTATTTATTTAGAAAAAAAGAACTGCTTCAAATGGGTTTATGTCTGTGCTTAGTTACAACATTAATGGCCGATTTCACCAATTTATTAATATGTATGTACATATATGAATTTATGTGTAAAATTCGTTTTTCATGTCAAATAAAATTAAAATAATATGAAAAACTATATTAAAATATAAATGGATATTTAAATAGGATTGGTGAAATTGACATTAAAATTTCTACAAAAACTGTAATTGGTGCTTTATGAAAAAACTTATTTTATTGCATAATTTATAATTTATTTTAAATTAAGTTTAATTTTAATTTACTTAACAAAAAAACGATTTAAAATAGTTATAATTATTTAGAAAAGTTACAAACCTTCATCCTGCCATTTAAGAAAGAGAGATAGAGATCGAGCGAGTACAAAGAAAAAAAGAGATTCAACTAATAATTTGTTTGTTAAGTTTTTGCATGCAGTGTAAACAAAACTTGATTTTTTCCAGCTAAATTTGAAATATCCCAAAGGCCAAAAAATGCTAAAAAAATTTATTCAAGATTTTTGTTGAAAATTTATTTACTTCATTTTAGTGACTAAATCTTAACCAAATTTAAATAAATGATACTTTGATAAAACATCAGATTTAAATAGCACAGGTAGTTGAGTTTAAATTTAGGCGGCCCGCAACACCTCTGATACAAGCAAAATATAAGCGATTTAATTTTTAGCTTTGCTCTGACTTAAAAGATTCTATAAACATTTTTGATTTTTAAATTAGCCTTGAGTTTTTCAAATTTCATTTTCATTAAATTATTTTGAGTAAAAGAAGGAATTTAGAACATAAAGTGAATTAAAATTTTTTTGCTAATTTTTTTTCTTGACTTAACACGGTATTGAACTCGGGTCGAATTTACATGAATCGAGAATAACCAGATTCCCACATTCATCAGAATTTTTTGCCGTTATTCCGTTTGCGACACTGCGGCGCCTGTAAGCCAAACATCAGTCTTTAACCATTGTTATTGGTGGATCGAAATTTGCTGTAGTTGATTATAAGTTTTCAATTCTATTTACATGTATCTTCCTTACTTCTGTTTTTCGTACTTTTTGTCAAGACTTTTTTTAAATGCCCCACTGTTTGTGTCCCTTACTTTTTGTTAGCTTTTACATTTATATTTCGCTTAGTTTTTCGGGCTTTGATCGTTATTTATGATTCATTAAAAATGGATTTTCAAATAATTGTCATTATTATCAAAAAAAAAAAAAAGCAGCACAATTTGTTTTAATATTCATACAACAAATAAAATTAATAAATTATTAATTGCTTGTTTCTTTTAAGCCATATTTGTATGAAACACTGTTTGTGTATCTTTTTGTTATGGCTTAAATCAAAAAGCTAAAAATAAACGTTCATACTTCGTACAAATTATTTTAGGTCTCAAGATTTAAAGCGATAATTTAATATTAATATGCCAGACAAAGCTTGTCAGTGACAAATTTTGTTAGTTTTTTTCTTTTTCTATTTTTTTTTTTTTTTTTTTTTGTTTAAATGAAAAATAGATAATCATGTAAAACTATTGAAATTTAAAACCCACGACTAAACTAAAAGCTTTCTCAATTACAAAACAAATTATAGCTGTAACAAAATACAAAAAAAAAGCAAACAACTTCCTAAATTACTGGAAGTTTTTTGTGTGTAAATTTTTTATAATGAGTATTTAATGTTGGCTAATTTCCTTTTGGAATTAAGAAAAAAACAGTATTTAAATAATTAAATAAGCATGTACTAATTATAAAAAACTTGTTTATTCTTTTTACAGAAATGCAAAATATGGAAAAATGGTAAGTTTCTGAAAATTTATCTAAGACACAAACCAAAATAAGACCTTGAACTTTTAGGGATTTAGATCAGTGATGGGATTTAAATATATATTTTTATATAATGCCAAAGTTGTAACGAACAATTGCTTTAAAGCCTTTGTTTTTGCCAAAATTCGGGCTGGTTCAAACTCTTCAAGTTTAAGCCGTCAAGTCTTGAGCAGCGTTGCCACAATCAAAAAAAATTTTTAGCCAAAATGTAAAAATAAAGTAGCCAAAATTATTTTGCAGCAAAAGTTCTATTTTATTTGCACTTCAGTTTAAAAATATGTCTAAAGAAGAAATTGTTTTTGCCACTAAATCGATTTTTATAAAGTTTTGACAGTATATTACCGATGGTCTGTAAAGAAAAATATGCTATAAAATTTTTTCAAATTTTCGTTGCAAGTGGCACCACCTATGCAAAGATTAAAATAGTTTTCTTTAATTTCAAACCCCTTATGAGCTATAGTTTTCAAACTTTGGTAAAATATAATCACATTAAAAGGGATGGGATCGGAAGGCCTTTGATCTTATCGTTTATTTAGAAAAGTGTTTCAGTTAGCCCTATTAAGTATGAAGAGTAGTAGATAATGGCCATCTACACTTCAAAGTATATAACTTATTGATAGTCTTTTATTGTTAAAAAAACAATTTTTCAAATATATGAAAAAAGTATTGGGTTTAAATGGAAAAACACACACAATATTTAAGGGTCAAGAAAGATGGTAGTTCTTGTTCCAAAACAAAAAATTGGTTATTTTTGTGTTGAAAAAAAGTAACCAAAATGGAAAAAAGTACACAATTACTACACATTTAGAAAAAAAAGTAACCAATTTTGGTTAAAAGTAACCAAAACGGCAACGCTGGTCATGAGCTTTTAGGAGAGTCGGGAATAGAGAATGCCATTTCTTGTTCTCTCTCTCCTAAAAACTCAAGACTTGACTGACGACTAAAACTAGAAGAGTGTGACCCAGCACTAACCGACAAAAATATACATATGTGAAAATAAGAAGGTTGAAAAAAGAGCGAAAAGGCCAAGCAACATTCAATAATGCCAAAAATGGCCCAATTGTCCCATGTTTTAGCGTAAAACAGGCAATTTGTTAAGCGACAAACACATAAAGGTGAACAAAATTTATCTGATGAAAGGATTTAATTTAATAAAGTTTTACTTTGCAAAACATTTAAACTTAATGAAACGGAAATAGTGGCGCCTCTACTATCGCATTTTTTCCCTACAAACAAATTTGCGGTTTTGTAAAATACAAAAAAAAAAAAAACAAATGCTGTAAATATGGCGCATGTTTTTAATACATTAATATGGCGTTTATCTCAATAACACACTTGTGCACAAATTTACAAAACGCTTGAGAAAATTTTTCAAAATGCTTAGAAACAAAAGTACAAGGAAATTCTGAAACAACAACAACAACTTTAAATTGCATACTTATCGTTAGAAAATGAGTACGTGACCCAATGAATGTAAAAATTATTTAAACAAATAGTTGTAGTGGGAAAAATGCATAAATTTTATTTCTAACCAGAGCACATAAATCTTTTTTTTTAAAGATTTAAATTCTTGAAAAACTAATAATTTGTATGCTGCTCATATTTAAAGCGAAGATATTTTATGACAAAAAAACTTTTATTTATGCCAAAAAAGAAATATTATATACATATACATATATATTTAAGACACAATTGTCCTTTGTGCTTAAGGAAGTTATTACTTTATTTTAATACACACGTTTAATGTGGCGCCCAATTGTCTGGAATACCCCCTCTACTTGTTGTCGCAACTGAAATTGTATATTTTTTGTGCATACAAAAACACATAAAAACTTTTACTTACACACTAAAAGTACATATAAAAGTACCCTGCAGACGCAGTATGTAACTAGTATTTAGCTAGAAATATACTGGTTGGTTTTTAGTTTAAACTAGTTGCACTCTTGATTTTTTTTCTTTTTTATTAAACTGCCGTATTTAACGTTGGCTTGTCATAGGCAGGGCTGCCAGGTACTTTTTTTCGTTCTCCCCAAATTTAAAAATAAATTTCCCCAAATATCCCCCGATAAAAGAAAGAATCCCCCAAAAAAAGCCCCTGTAAAAAAATACATAATTTTTAACGGATAATTTAAATATTTATTTGAGTTTTACTTGTACCATGTTCTACAAGAGATCATTTTTATCGAAAGGAAATATGTAGTTGTTCTTTAAATATTATGGGGGATTTCGTGTCAAGTGACCCAACTTTTAAATCGATGTTTTCCGATTTGGATGAAATTTGCACAATGGTTAGTCCTAATGGATATTAGCTTCAACCAGATCGGTCAAAAAGTTTCGGAGTTAGAGAGGGTCAAAGTATGATATTTTGGCCATACAGGTGTTCTTTCTCATCCATGTAACTTATTACCTATTGGTGTTAGAAAAATAGCTATTTTTTTGAAAAAAATTTTTTTTATATTTTTTTTTTTAAATTTAAAACTTTTTTTTTATTTTTTTAGCGGGAATGTTTTTGTTTTTTTTTTTGCTCAAACGAACCCGCTGAGGTGAAAATGCGCACGAAGTGCACGATATGCATTTCGATTTGAACGCCCATTTTCATAATAAGCCTGCATAACTTTAAAGCGTTGCTTGATTGTTTATCTTTCCATTGTTCTAATTTAGAAATGCCAAATGAAATGCAGAAGAAAACTTGACGTTGAGATGTGGTTCGCAGTCAACATCGGCCCTTAAAAATTTAAGTTACTAGCAGAATGCCCCGATATGGTTTTCGTCATCATTCTTCATTGTAAATTTGATGTTTTTAACTTAATAATTTTAACAAAAAGAATATGGGAATTTTCCTTCTTCGTATTTATTTTTGAAACATGAAATAATTTGTCAACTTTAAAACAACCCACAAATTTACGTTTTGCTTCTTGTAGTGTTGTTGTTGTTGTTTCTACAACAGAACAGTTAATTGTTTTTTTTTTGTCTACTTTTAAAGAGTTGTTGTTGGTCCTACAACAAACCAGTAGTAACCCCCCGTTTCCACATGCAAGTGCAAGTTTGAAAAACTAAATACACTCACACTTTTTCACTAACATTCACACAATATTTGTACTTTTAGCCAATCGGCTGTTTCCTCGATTTTTCGTTGATAATACGTATGTATACACTACTTGCAAGTAATTAATTGCATGTGGAAACGTAGGGTAAGCCGTTGTTTTTATCAACTTTTTTAATGCTGTTGCTTTTTCTACAACAAAAGGCTTTACGTTGCGCAACCGAAATTTTATCATCTTTCTCAACAACTAATTTATAATCTTGATAGTAACGATTTTAGCTGCAGGGCACTTATACTTTACCATAACGCATACACGCATATACATACATACATCTGAATTTGTAATTCGTATACATAAATATTTGCCTTTTACGACTACAGAGGAAACTTCTACATAAAACTACGCACAAGAACTTTTGCTTTTTTCACTCTTCTTCCTCCAAAAAGTCCTTAACTTACTTTACAGTTACGTTTCAGTTATATACTTTTCTTTATATTCCTGTTTAGAAAAGGACTGATAGTGAAGGTCATTTTTTTGCGTTAAATATAAATGCTTTTCGTTTCAGCATTTTTGTCAGCCAAGAAAAATAAAAGAAAAAAGAATATTTTTCTTAATTTTCACTTTCATATCAAAAAATTGAGTCATCATTGTAAAAATTCTTTTTATTTGAGTAAATTTTAACTATGATTTATTTTATTTTTTCTATTTTTATCTTTTCTTTACTTTGGCGTTTGTTTTTTTTTCTTTTTCGCATTTGTTTATTAATTGATGGCGTGTCGTAAATTGATTTTGATTGATTGAATAGAGATGGTTGGGTTGGCTCGGTGTTACGGCTTTGGGTCAATAGGCACAAACATTTAATGAGATTATATTTAATGGAATGGGAATGGAAAAAGAGAGGGGAAATACAGGAAAAGTGTGAAAAAATCTATAACAATGTTTTTCCATCACATCAAAGCGTATGATTTTTATTAATGGGAAAATAATTTCATGTATGTATATTTTTTTTAAACGTTTTTGATTTTTTATTTTGATTTACGATCGAAAAATTTGGACTGCTTTTAACCTTTTGCTGTAAACATGAGATTTTAGGGAATATTTTTAAATAAATACTATTTTTTTTTAATCCAAATTTTTACATTTTCAACAAACTTAATTTTTATTAAATTATTTTTATGAAGAAAGGAATTTTACAACATGAAATGAATTAAAATATATTGATAATTTTTCATTCCTGACTGACCGGGGACCGAAACCACGTTCACGGACATAAATCAATGCTCTAATGCAATAGATTCATAACTTTAAAGGTATAATAACATTTAAGTAGTTCAGTAACTACTCGAACATCTTAAAATTAATATGTGTTAGTTATTAATACAACTTCATACATTACCTTGTAGGTATAAAGAGTTTTATAACCTTATCGCTACTAAGCGCATTTCCTCCTATAGACATGTGTATGTAGAGGTTACCATAGATAAACGATTAGAATAAAAAAAGGCTGGAAAAAACGGAACGTTGCTGTAAAAAAAATACCTAACATTCTTTTGGCCATTTTCTCAATGTATCGACCAACTGTCTGTTACTTAATGTCAGCGTAATTTTATTAGATCGATAAAATGTTCGTAAACGATTTTGGGTTTCTCAATATTCCGACAAAAACATTGTATTCAGTTGCCAACACCTCTCAAAGTACATGTAAAAGTTGGAAGTCAGCTGATTGAATTTATCTGTACGGCAAATAAATAATTAGCAGATGAGTACTGGTCAGCTTTGCGACAGAATACAAGCAAATGAGACATTGAGAAAACCAAATTTCTTTAATGTGTAGCTTTTCGTTGGGGAAAAAGATAATCGCGTAATGAGAAAACGGCCATTAATTTGTTTACTTTTTTGGTATAACTTGACACGTACCGAGTTTTGAGAGCCAATTAACCCAGCATTTACACGTGAAAGTAATTTCATGAAAGTCGCAATACACTCACAATTTTTCACTAACACATTTACATTTTTTTACTTTCAGCCCAACTTTCAGCTTGCTTTCAATGAAAATTTGAAGAAAGCGATTTTTTGACAATTTCATGAAAACAAATGACAATAAACTAAGCAGTGTTGCCTATTTAAAATTTGCATTTGAAATTTCAGGATTGTGTTAAATTATAGTTACAAAAGCAACTTGTTTTGGACGTATATATAAAGAATTTTAATATATTTTTTAACTACAATTATTTGAAACACAACTATTCTTATTAAAGTGGATAAATATTAGGAAAATAAATAAAAATAAATATTAATTGGAACGAATGCCTAAAGTTCGGCGTGAGTATTTGTCTTGGCAACTCTGAAATTACAAATAAGAAAAACAATAAAAATGGAGGCAAAATTAAGCAATAAACAAATTATTAAATTAATAAATTTGTACCGATCCCACCCCATTTTGTGGGATATGAACCACAAATCCTACAGAAGGAACGACATTAAAAAAAAATCGTATGAAGCTATTGCAAAAATTATTAAAATCCTTGTCGTCGTCTTCCCACAGTAGGTCTCTCGGTAAATTCGCTTCCACATCGAATTCACATCTTTTTATTAATAATGGCTTAACCCACTGCCTCCTATTTACTGATTTTTTTATTTTCATATCTTTTTTTTTGTTTTGGTTTTCAATTTCTAGTTTTTTTAGTTCTAAAACTAAAACAATTTTTGCCACTTTGCGCTTTGACGACATTTTTCAAATGAACTTTCACTTTCCTGTGTAATCGAACAAGAAATTTTCAAGAAAGTCGTCTATTTCATTGAAATTTTTACTTATAATACTACGTATACAGAAATTTCATGAAAGAACTTTCATGTGTAAAGGCAGTGTAAGGGGCGGAAAAGTCCCTTTGACAAAATAAAATGTCTAAGTTGTTTAATATAATAATACTTTATTGTCCAATTTACAATCAGCCCAATTATGAATGAAAATTCCCCGGGAGTTTTTCCCTTTTCCCCATTTTTACCATTGGATTTACATAGGAAAAATGGGAGAATCGAAAAATGGGAGAAGGGAAAAAACTCCCGGCGAATTTTTATTCATAATTAGGCTGAATATCTGTCGACTGGCCTATCGTTTAAAAAATACATTTGTTGCTTATGCACTTGTGCATAGACAATTTTATTGCATCTTTGTATTGCTAAATGTCAAAAATAGAAAATATAAATTCAATGTTCATTGTTAATTTCCTTTGAGTAAACTATTTTAAAAGATTTACAAATTTCATTTTACAAAATAATAAAAAAAATATGAAAATTAAAACTTAAGTTTAGCCAATTACATATTTGATTGTAGTTATAATTGTTTACTTCACTTTTGTTTTTTTTTTATTTTTTCTTCTTTTTTAATCAAATCTGTCATTCACATTGATTGATACCATGAAATTAATCCAGATATGGGAGTTCAAATTTACGTTGTAATGGTAAAAATATTAATTGATAAGTCTAAATTTACGTACGTTTCATCTTTTGATGCTCAACTTCTTTTCAATTCCCTTTTAAAGATGCCAATTTAATCACACGCAGCAATCGGTTTCAACTTGTTTCGGTTCAAAACAACAACAATTTTATAAACAGCGAATCAAAGAGAAAAAGAAAAGAAATAAATTACATGCAGCCATCGTTGTGCATATACAAACGAATTAAAACACAAAGCGTACTGACCGAGTGCAGGCATCTCCGTACTAGCCCCCTTTCTTCTTTCTTCTCTCACCTAAAAACATAACAGTTGAGCATCAAAAGATGAAACGTGTGAATGTAGACTAAGCAATTTTAATTTAAAAAAATAAATTGAAATAAATCAAACATATTGGCGCATATTCAGAACTCATAACTAAAGTCGCAACTAACAAAACAGAAACTATTAGTATTTAACATTTAGTTAGTTAACATTTAGTTGCAGCTTTACCCACAATTAAGTGTAAACTTTTTCTGCTGAAAGAAACCAACTGTGAATAACTTAAATAGGCCCTTGATATCAATCCTGAAAATTGGCCATAAAAAGATTTGTTGCAAATTCGCCAAACAAATCGAACATTTCCAGGCCTGGCATAAATATTACCAGCCATATTCATAAAAAGTTCTTATTTTAAGCTTATAGCATGTAATAACTATCAAACGCTTTTTGTCTAATAAACCTCCTGTAAAAATTTGTATTCATACACGTACATTAACAGTTTTATTACTATTAACAGTTTGTGGCGATTTTGTGTTTAAGTATGGCAACTTTCTTTATATTTTGCTGCAATTTTATTGCTAGTGATGCATGAAACTTCTATTCGGTTCACATGATATTCTATATTAAATTGTTTTTTTATAGTTTTTTTTTTAATTGTAGAACTTGAAAATTATTCTTATCAAATAAAACTACATTTTATTTTAGTTTCTGAACAAAATCTTGCCGAAAAGTATCATAAACACTTTTGTTTGAACCTGTTTTAAATATACGATAAGAAAGTATTCGAATAAAAAGTTTGTTTACTTTTTATTAACATCACTATTATTATGATTTGTTTATTCTATATTTTTTAATATTTTTGAACAATAATTCGCTAGTAAATAAAAAATTTGTTGAATGTATTTAACATGTCCATGTTAATAAATAAAACACTTTTTTCATTATTTTTGAACATATTTCACAAAAATATTATCATAAAATGCAGACACTTATCAAAATGTCATTTTATTTTTGGTTTAAAGAAGGGTAAATCGAACAATAAATTTTCTTACTTTATGAATACATAGTTTATTAAAGGTTTAATAGACTATTTTTCGTTTATGAATACAACTTTAGCAATTTTGCCTTATATTTGGTTAATTACACTGCTTTACAAATTTTAAATTTGGAAAAATACCAAGAACGCCTCATGCCTAGATAAGTTAATTGGGACCTCCTGAACACGAAAAACGCTGTAATTTTTTTTTTCTAAGTACCGTTTTTAGATAACGGTACTTTTGTGTTTTTCGGTGTATGGTCCCACTCAAACCCTTGTGGAGCCCAGCCGAGAAGTCCGATCGAGATAAATGGTACATCGTTGCAAAGGTAATTGAATACCTTTTTTGTCGATATGTCGGAAATTTCTATCTGATAAGAACTGGCTGAGTTATGGTACCTCAAAATTCAAAATTTGCCTATTTTTTACGTTTTTTTGAAAATTTTTCATTTTTATTTCGTTTTTTTTCTCGTTATAGTAAAGATCTGGAATGTTTTATTTTTTTACCTAATAGTTTATTTAATTACCAACATTTTAAGTGTAATTTAAAAAAAATCGGATAAAAAATAAAGTTTTTATTAAGGATTTTGTGGAACGACAATATTGTCATATTCATTGCTCACACACTATATTCGGCGTAAATTCAAAAAATTTAAATTAAAATGACGAGCGACTTGAACTGTTGCGTTTTTTTTCGGATGCATCTTCGCGAATGAGGAACCAACAATAGTCCGCCATCATTTGTTCGTCCCACCAGCCTTTGTAACGTCTCTCGATTTCTTCCATTTCTTGGTGAAATCTTTCACCTTGTTCATCACTTTCGGAGCCCAAGTTCGTGGGGAAAATATCCAAATGACTGAATAAGAAGTGTAATTTAGGTGTCATATTTGAACCTTAAGGTTAAAAAGAAAAAATTTTAAAATGATAAAGGCCTTTTTGATATACATGTTTTCACTCAACACTTACCAATGGCATTAAATTTTTGCAGTAATGTATCGATCTTCTCTGCGTAATCAGGACTTCTGTAGTTCCCCAAAAAGGAAATGGAGGAAGTATTATCTTCTCCAGAGGAATGAGTGGGTCATTTTTGATATTGTACTCTCCGTGCGTACGTCCACTTCGCTCGGGCTCGGGCTCGGGAAAATACATAAAGGAAACATATGAAGCAATGAAAGAACTTCTCGATCTCATACATTATGACCAACATCAATGGAAAGTTTGCTCTGATTTTAAATTAGTTGCCATACTATCTGGATTGCCAGGGGGCAATACGAAGTTTCCCTGTTTTCTATGTCTATGGGACAGCCGTGACCGTCAGAATCACTACACCCGAAAAGTTTGGCCCGAGCGAAGTGGACGTACGCACGGAGAGTACAATATCAAAAATGACCCACTCATTCCTCTGGAGAAGATAATACTTCCTCCATTACATATAAAGCTTGGGTTATTTACAAATATTGTAAAAAAGTTGCCAAAAGACAGTCTTGCCATGAATTACCTTAAACAAAAATTTCCGAGAGCCACAGCGAGCAAAATTGAAGCTGGTATATTTGATGGACCTCAAATTCGGGCTCTGTACGGTGACCAATCATTTAATGAGTGTTTAGGTCCAGCTCATTTGGAGGCATGGGAAGCATTCCAGGACATCGTTCACAACTTTTTGGGAAACTACAGAAGTCCTGATTACGCAGAGAAGATCGATACATTACTGCAAAATTTAATGCCATTGGTAAGCGTTGAGTGAAAACATGTATATCATTTGAAATTTTATTCTTGTTAACTTTTAAGTTCAAATATGACACCTTAATTACACTTTTTATTCAATCATTTGGATATTTTCCCCACGAACTTGGGCTCCGAAAGTGATGAACAAGGTGAAAGATTTCACCAGGAAATGGAAGAAATCGAGAGACGTTACAAAGGCTGGTGGGATGAACAAATGATGGCGGAATATTGTTGGATTCTCATTCGCGAAGATCCATCCGAAAATAAACGCAAAAGTTCAAGTCGCTTTAGATTAAATTTTTTGAATTAACGCCGAATATAGTGTGTGAGCAATGAAGATGAAAATATTGTCGTTCCACAAAATCCTTAATAAAAACTTTATTTTTTATCCGATTTTTTTCAAATTACACTTAAAATGTTGGTAATTAAATAAACTATTAGGTAAAAGAATAAAACATTCCAGATCTTTACTATAACGTAGAAAAAAAACGAAATAAAAATGAAAAATTTTCAAACAAACGTAAAAAATTGGCAAATTTTGAATTTTGAGGTACCATAACTCAGCCAGTTCTTATCAGATAGAAATTTCCGACATATAGACAAAAAAGGTATTCAATTACCTTTGCAACGATGTACCATTTATCTCGATCGGACTTCTCGGCTGGGCTCCACAAGGGTTTGAGTGGGACCATACACCGAAAAACACAAAAGTACCGTTATCTAAAAAACGGTACTTAGAAAAAAAAAATTACAGCGTTTTTCGTGTTCAGGAGGTCCCAATTAACTTATCTAGGCATGTGGCGTTCTTGGTATTTTTTGGCTGTAAACCAGTGTTAACCATTAAAAAATTTTTATGAATACGGCTGTACATGTTTAAAAACACAATAAAAACCAATAATGAGACAACACTTTTTTATGAAAATTACCAACAACAAATATAAAATATTGTGTAATTAGGCGATTATACAAAGAATACTACGAGCTTGTGTGTTGGGCAGTTGTAAAGTTTCGAACGATATAAATGGCAATTTGGGATCATTGAAAAGTTCGGAATTTCTGTTATTGCTGCATCTTACTCAATTTTGTTATTTTTGGCACTTGCATCCTTTTGCTTTTCATCCCCTTAATTATTGATTTTGTTTTCAGAGTTGCTTCTCTACTCTTTTTGCTATGCCAGTATCTTTACTATCCTGTTTTCTTTAACGTAACTTTATCACATCATTTATATATTTCATACATGTTAGTTTTCTTTGCAACTCTTTTTATGTTATCTCGTATTTAGAACGTTACAGCCTTATCGTTACTTAGTGCATTACCTTGCGGGTACGTAGAGGTCAGTAATCTTATCGTTACTCTAATTTTCTTTCTCATTACATTTTTGCGCGAAGTTATTACTTAAGGCTGATTTACTCACTTGTTTCGAAGACCGCAGATTGCTTTTTTATGTGTAGTTTCACGTCTCTCTTACGTTCATGCACTACAGAATTCAGTAATCTTATCGTTACACTATGTATTTTTTTCTCTTTACATTACCTTGTATGATAACTTTAAAATCTTATCGCTACTCTTTCTCACTCTATCAATGTACCTAATAAACATTAGCGCTTTCATTAATACTTCTGCAATTAATTCAAAAACTAATTCAGTTTTTCTTGTGATAATTACAACTTTTTTTATAAACATATCTAGAGAGCTGAGTACCACTATCGCTACTTTTTGCATTCCTTTGTATGTAGAACTCTATAACCTTAGCGTTACTTCCTCTCTCGTAATTACCGCAATGGATAATTCTGTATGAATTTAAAAAACTATTTAAATATTTTTTTTTGTAAGTAATTATTTGTATTGAATTGTATGGTAGCATTTTAAGCTTTACTTAGTTACACTTTGCCTTACTTTGCATGTAAAGCCCCGAACCGTAATGATAGCAATCTCGATTACTTCGTATTTATCTGTTACGCTTCCTGTTGGTTTTAAGTGCAAAAATTACTAACAAATTTAGCAAAGACAACAGTTTAACCTGTTTATATAAATGTAGTTGCGCCCCTATGCTCCCCATAGGAGCGAAAGGAACATATCGTTTCCTAAAACACAAAAGGCCCTAGCTAAACAAAAATTAAACATGCATGTTTTTCATTGATTGTGATGTATTGCATCAACACAAATGCTTACATTTTGTGATTTTATTTACAAAAAACAAAAGGTCCTGTCTACAAAAGATCATATGACAAACGCTTACAGCCGTACCTAAACAAGAGCGGAAGGCTTAGCTTTTACGCTGGCATGCCATACCTAAACAAGAGCGTCAACGTTGTGCCACGAACAATAGTGATAACTTTCTTGTTCAGTAAAACCCATATAATAGAAATAAAAAAAGGCTTTAAACCGCTAGATTAACCAAAAAAGCTAAATTGCCATTATTTGTTACCAATAACGGCTAACTTTGCTATTAAATGTTACACCAAGTAAAAGTACCATTTTTGGTTTAAATATTGATGTTTTACTATGACTGTTATAGTCATCTTTGTTGTAAAATTCCTTTCTTCAAAAAAATAACTTAATAAAAATTTAATATGATGAACTTTAGCGTTAATTCAATTTTTGTCTAATTTTGTTAAACAATTTATTTTTCTTTTTCTTTAAAAAACTGTTCCTAACAATTTATTTCTTTAATTGAAGTTCTTGTAATTATTACTTAAATTCTTGTAATCTTTTTTCTAAAATTCCTCAGAAATTGTGTCAAATTGAATAGAAATTGTTAAACTTAAATGTCAAATATAATAAGAGACACGTAATAAAAGTATTTGTGCTTCATTAGTTGGTATGTAACCACTTCAATTTCACATTTTATTTCTTGAATGTTAAAGAAAAGGCACTAATGAAAATAAAAACATAGAGAAAACGTCTAAATAAATAGCATTAGTGTCAGGTTACCTAAATAAAAGAAGCAAAAGAAAACCAAAAAACCAACAACATTTTAAATAAAAAAAAGATTTAAGCCCATGTACATAACAAACATATACAAATAATGCAAAAAGGACCTCTTGACTAACATTTTCAAGCTGCCTTTTACTTTTTAGGTGCAGACGTGTATGTACGTTTCACTCACTTTAGGAGAAAAAAGCAAAAAAATAAAAAATAAAACGAAGCCAAAAAACAGTTCCTTGTAACTTTAAATGAAGCCAAACGATATTGTTTATTTACCAAAGACACATGTGTATTTGTTTGTGTGTGTGTGTGTGTGTGTGTAAGTGTGCTTTTTTTTACACAGTAACTGAAATTCATAAAACTGGGTTATTTCGAATTATAAAAAATAGAAATACACAGAAATGTGGAGTCAAAAGGAAAATAAATGGATTTAAAAAAAAAAATTCACTGCAAGGAAAGAAGCCAAGTATAACAAATACAAATATAAATATTTAAAATTTATATACAGAAAAAAAGAAACTTTAAAAAATACTTATAAAAAAAAGAAAAAGGCGTAAATGTGTCAAGGTTAAATTATGTATATGTAGATATAACAAACATATGAAGAAAATCATATTAGGAAAAAGAAGAATCGTGAAACGTGTAAAAAATTAAAATACAAATGTTAAAAAATACACAAACGAAACGCATATTTCTTTAAAATATTTAACAAATTTTATCTCTAAGGACTTGGAGACACGCTATTATGCAAAAATACAAACAAACTCTCACTTTTTTCTTTTAAAAAACACATACAAGTTTTTATATAGACATGCACATAAGTGTGTATGTATATAAACAATGTTTGTATATATAAGAAAGTCATTTGTATAGCACTCCCTCAAAATAGGATTTAACTGTTTAACGACATTTACTTACACACCCTGGCAGGATAAAACATTCCACTAACTCTCTCTCTCCCTCTTTCTCCCAAATACCTTCTCTTTAATTTATTACCGTTTGTTTAGTTCTCATACAAACACACACACACATCGACATAAATAAAAGCATATTTATGTTTGGCTGTTATCTTTCATTTTTATATATGAACATTATTTTTTTGAGTGTATTTCCTGTTTAATTATAATTCCGGGTGTGTTTTTCAGCAAAAAAATTTGAATGTGCGTTTCTTTTTTTGTTTTTCTTGGTTTTAATATTTAACTTATTGAGCCAGAAAGTCTTATTTGTTTATAAAAGTGTAAAGATTTTGTCTTGTTTTGTTAATAAAATTTTTGTCGGCTTTTTGTATATTTTTTTTTTTTGTTGTTTTATTATTATTTATATCTTTAAATTATCTGTGAACTAGTTTTGTGTGGCAAAATAAATAAATAATTTCAGAAACAGATGTTTAAGGCAAAAGATCTTCAAAATACAAATTAAATCTAAGAAAAATAGGTGTCTTAACAAGAAATATGTAAAGGGTGTCAACAAATTGAGGCATCATAGGTCAATGAAATTCGCTACAGAAAGATGATCCGAAGCTTTTTAAGGCGAAACATTGATAAATTTAGACGGAGAGAATATCTGGTGGCTTCATCAGGATGGTGCCACTTGGCACACAGCAAGAGAAACAATGGAGATATTGAAATTATTTCTCGTAGAAGTGGAGTGAATTGCCCACCAAGATCATGCGATTTGACACCTTTATGGCCGTTTTCTCATTACACGATTAACTTTTTTCCCAACGAAAAACTGCACATTAAAGAAACTTGGTTTTCTCAATGTCTCATTTGCTTCTATTCTGTCGCAAAGCTAACCAGCACTCATCTGCCGATTATTTATTTTCCTTTTATTTGCCGTACAGATAAATTCAATCAGCTGACTCCCAACTTTAACATGTATTTTGAGAGGTGTTGCCAGCTTCAAACCATGTTTTTTGTCGGTATATTGAGAAACCAAAAATTGTTAACAGACAGTTTATCGGTCTTATAAATTTATGTTGACATTAAGTAACAGGCAGTTTGACGGTACATTGAGAAAATGGCCATTAGACTATTTTCTATTTTATGTGCGGTGCAAAGTGTACAGCAAAAATCCCACAACAGTTCAAAGGTTTCAAAACAACATTATCGAGCATTTATCAACCATTAACAACAGTTTATTGAAAAACGAGATTGAGAATTTTGGTAAAAGATTGAGAGCCTGTCGTGCCAGTATGGGAGGGGGTGGGGTAACTAGACCGACATAATTTTTCATTTTTAACCAGAACTTTGTTTTTTTTAAATCTATGTTTACATTTGTCCTGAAAATGTAAACAAAAAAAAAAAAAGAAAGACAAAAAAGTATAAGCCTAAAAAAGAAAAATGTACTTTGGACTTCAAGAAGAATTCTTGACAAAAAGTATGAAAAACAGAAGTAAGAAAGATCATGTAAAAATCAAATAAAAGAGATAATCATTCACAACAACAAATTTCGATTCACCAAGTAAAAATACCATATGGCCTTAATGTTTGACTATTGACTGCCAGCCCGCGTCAATGTGAGCGGTGAGTGTTCGAATGATTGCTGAGGAGATTGTGTGTCAAGAATGAAATATTATCAATAAATTTGAATTAATTTCATGTTTGAAAAATCCTTTCTGCATAAAAATAATTTAATGAAAATTAAATTTGATCAACTTTAGCCTGATTAATATGTAAAAGTTTGATTAAAAATAAATAAAAATATTTTTAATTGAAGTTTTTGATAAGTTAATCAGGCTTTATTAATTTTCATTAAATTATTTTTAGTGAAGGAAGGAATTTACAACGTGAAATGAATTAAAATTTTTTGATAATTTTATTCTTGCCTGAACACGGATTTGAACTCGGGTCGGATTTACTAGTTTCGAGAACATCCACATTCTCATCATCAGAATTCTTAGCCGTTATACCGTTTGCACCACTGTAGCACCTGCCAGTCTATAGTCAAATATTTTTTTTTTAACTTAAGAAACATGTAATATTTTTTTTGAAATTGTTCAAGAAAAAGAATTCAATCTTTTAAATCCATGTAGCATTAGTAATATTGATTTTTGTCTTAGCATTTTTTAATATTATTATTTTTTTATTTGTTTGACGCAAATAAACATGTATTTTTGGTCAAAATGAATAAATTTATGTTTAAAATTTTAGAAAATTGCTCAAAATTTGAAAAAAAAATTCAAAATTTCTTTAAATAAAGCAAAAAAAAAACACTTATTTCCATGTGTTTCCTGTACATTAATACCAAATTGTATTTATAGCTCTCCATAATATTTAGACCATGTGTTTTCTTGTAAGAAATCAACGTGATTTATTTTGGATAAAATCAATTAACAAAAAAAAAAAAAAAATTAGCAATTTATAAAAAACAAGAGTAAGCTAAATCTCCATTTTTAATTAAAAACAAAAAACATTTGTTTTTTTTTTTAATTAATTACAAAAATGAAACATTGTAGAGTCTTACTTTTAAAAAAATTCTATAAAAGATTGAAATTAATTTCGTTTTTTTCTGGACTATCATAAATTGTATTGAAAACATTTTTATTAGCAAGTTTTTTTTTATTTATTTAAAATTTTGGCACATTTACAAAAAGAGAATTGTATTTTGCTTTCCATTATGTATGTTATTTTTTTTTTTTTTTTTTTTGAACAAAATCCAGATGATTCATTAAGAATCTGTGTGACTTTTAGTTGTTGTTTCAGTTTGTATATTTCCAATAAGTATTTTTAAAAATTATATTCAGTTATAACTCTTATTTGCTGTTCATTTTTGTATTATATTTCTATTATGTATGTCAGACAAAAGATGGCAAAAAGTTTTTGAAAAAAAAACAATGTTACCCCATAAACATGGTTATAAATTAAAAAAAAAAAAAAATAAGTTTAAAAACTTTATATAAATAGAAAAATTAAAAAAAATATATTTGCAGTTTATTCTCACTAGCAACTTTGTTTATATACCAAACTTATCAACATGTTGTAATTTGAAACGTTGTAATTCCTTCAATGTATGCGACATTGTTTTGTATAAAAACAAAACCCACATGAATTTTAGTAAAAATTAATTTTTTTTTATATAAAATTTAAAAAAAAAGAAAGTATGGTAAATATGGATAAAATAATCTGACCGGTTGGATTAATTAAATTGTTGCCTTCACATTCAATATTAAGTTAAAACTTTTCCCATTTGCTTAAAATTCCACGCGAAATGACTGCTTATATTATTGGCCGTTTACATTGTACGACTTTTTCGCTCCATTTCTTATAACGTGTTTAGATATGCACCTTAATTGAGTTTTACGCAATAAATGACTGTATTGAGCTCAATTATCCATATAAAATTGCAATTTAGTTAATCAGTTCATACTTTTTTGCGTTTGCTTAAAATTCCACGTGAAATAAGTGCAGCTTACATTATTTCGCAGTTGTAAAAAAAAATGTTGCCAGAAACATTTCGGACCTTTTTCACAAAATGAACAGAGTACTACTCTATCAACATTTTTTCATAGATATTCCGCACAAGTTTTTTTCATATGCGTTTTGACAGCATTTCACGTGAAATGTTGAACAGAGTACCAGGCTTAAAGTAGCGCGTATTGGGTAAGACATACATTTCAAATACTGCATACACAATTGAATAAATCTTTCTTTAAGTAGAAGCGCGGTATTAAAAACAGTTGTCTTTTTTCAATGCAACAAGTATTCCAGTGTTGCTCAAAATTAATAATTTAGTTTAAAACAAAGAAAATGTTACGTTATTTAAGAGTTTATTGAAAAAATCGGCATTTTACGAGCAAAAATCGGCAAATTAACACTTGGGTAATTTAGAGGCAAAAATCGGCAAATATGGTAACAGGTCTGCTAGCAGTTGTAAAAAATATGTTGTCAGAAACATTTCATAAATTTTTCACAAAATAAACCGTGAACAACTCAATACGAGTTTGCTAAAATTCCTAAAAATGTGAAACAGCGGTTTCGGTTTTAAAATGATTAAAACCGGTCGGTTTAGGTTCGGTTTAGGTTCGGTTTTAAAAATATCAAAGTTATACTTCATACCAAGGAGAATTCATCCCAGGTAATCTCGGTACTACAACAAGTACAACTCATACAAAAACCACAAGCAATTTGTTTTTGTAAAATCATTGTATAATGTCAAAAACATAAATAAAACAAAACAGAAACAAAGATAATAAACAAAATTTTGACATCCAACAATGATAAAGCAAGAAAAAGTTATCAGCTGGGCTTTAAAGACCACCTTGCTTCATACAAAAACATATATAAAGTTTTTTTTGAATTTAATACAATGTTTTATCTGTTTTAATACAGGTACTTTTATTAAGCTTTAAGTGTATACCTGGGCCTGGCCAAGCATTTTTGGCTTTAATCCAGTTTTTTTTTATATGTACTTATTAAGTATATTAGAACGAAACTTTATGTATTCCTCAACCAGAGTGTTTTTTACAAGAAAATGAGAAAAAAAGTGTAAACATCGTGGGCATCGCTATTGGCCAAATGAAAATTTTGTGCATATTGTATCCACCTGGGCCTGACCAGGCCCTGCCTGCAGTAAATAAAATCAAAATGAAACGTATCAAAAAGCATAAGCAACACATAAGAATTCTTTCTTTACTGTTTTTCGAAGCTTTATTCAATTTCCCGACAAAATGTTCCTGCTGTAGCCATCAAACTTCATACATATTAAAGAAGTCCCAGCCTGGCCCAGGGATTCGTTAGTGTGAGTTTCCAAACAGGTGTTAGTTTGTGCCACACAAATTAGGTGTCTACTTAAGAGTTAAATAGGTAACATTTGTTCTTCTTAGTACTCATTTTGAATTTAAGGAATTTTAAAATACCTTGCCATTGTTGCAGGCTGTTGTGTATAAAGTTTTTGTGTATGAAGTTCGAGTTTTATATATAATTTGCAATATTTTGTTAAATTAAAAATTAAAGTCAAGGTTTTTTGTCGGTTTTCGGTTACGGGTTTTAGGCATTTAAAACCGCGGTTTCGATTGCGGTTAAAACCGAACGGCAATCCCTAATTTCAATGATGCTCCTTCCACACAAGTTTTTTTCATATGGTTAACGTGGTAGCACGCACAGGTCCAGGCGCGCAACAAGTAGAGCCGACGGTGGCTCCGTTTTGACATTTTTTCATATGAGTTTTGACAGTATTTCACGTAAAATGTTGAACAGAGTACCAGGCTTTAAAAGAAATGTTAATATCCATTTTTTTTTAATTCGTAAATGATTGAGCAGATTATAAATGATATGTCTAGCATCATTTTTGTAGCCAGGGTTTTAAAAAAGTCGGTTTGACAGCGACTATTTACATTTAGTGAAAAAAGTAAAAGCAACAGTTTTTTTTTTTGGACAATGACAAATGAAAAAGTAGTACAAATGGCAGTTTTTTTACTTTGACTGCAGTTTTTTAAGCACTGGTTGTAGCTTAATAACATTTTGAATTTAATTAATAATGTTGATGGTACATACAATTATGACCTCTGCTAGTTTTAAGATTCTTTTAAAATGTTTGCTGGGTTATTGATATTATACTGAGCCAATGTGTATAAAAAAAAACGTACTTGTTATTTTTTTGGCAATTAAACGTAATGAATTTTGCAAATATTAAACAAGCAATATCAATTCAAACAAAAAGAAATATTATTAAATTAATAAATATATTAAACAAAACACGTTCTTAGCAAAATTTTATTAAAATGAATTCAACAAAAGAAACAAGTATTGATTTTTTTTCTGTTCAATTTTTTACTTTTATGTAATTTTGTTTAGAATTTTTAATAAAAAAAGAAAAATTAAAAAAGTGAAATAAAAATTTGTTAGAATAAATTATTTGTTAAAAACTGAAATAATTTATTTTTTAAATCTTGTTCAAAGAATGAGAAGAAACAAGAGAATAATAACATTAATTACAGTTTATAAATAATTTATTTAATTTAAGGTTTAATAAAAGCTGCAATTAAGTTATTTAATAATTAATGAAACTTTTTTAGTTGTATGTGACTAAATTAAATTATCTAGTTGCTTAATTGTTAATTGTTTTTTAATTTTTTCAATATTTTCTTAATTCGGCAGTTCAAATGTCCGATGTTCATAAAAATATTTCATGTCCGAAAACAATTAAGAAACATTTTTGTGTGACTAGATATTGAGAATTCCAGTTATTTTAATTATGAAATTATTGTAACACTTTAGAAGTGTAAATTAATTGGTAACGCTGTAAAGTTTTAAGAAAAAATAGCTTTTTGCATTTTTTTTTATAGTTTTTCTGATATTTTAAAGAAATTTGATTTGATGAATTAAAAACTGGTCGATAAAGTTTTTCCAACACTTGTTTATCTTAATTAAAATAACAAATTTAAAAAATTATTTTTGCTTTAATAATCAGTTTAACTATAAATTTTAGCTTGGTTTTTCTTTTTTACTTTTTTATTGAACTTTTATGGTTTTTAATCCAAATTTTTATATTTCAATCGGAATAAGTTCATTAAATTTCGATAAAAAAAAATACCATTTGGTCTAAAGATTGATGTTTGGTTTTTGACTGCCAGCTTCGTCAATGACGGTGAGTGTTAAACGGCAGCGATGTCTGAGGAGATAGTGTGGTTACTATCGAAACATGTCAAATCTACCTGCCCGTGAACGTGGGTTCGGTTCCCCGGTCAGTCAAGAATGAAAAATGTTCAACAAATTTTAATTAATTTCATGTTGTAAAATTCCTTTCTTCATAAAAATAATTTAATAAAAATTTAATTTAATGTACTTTAGCCTGATGAAAATATAAAGATTTGGATTAAAAATAAACTTTAATTTTAAACACAAAACTAAAATTGCATTTTAATGGCTTAAATTGCTTTTTTAAATATTTTACTTTAAGTATCTACATATCTCTAAGCAACTTATAGGTTTAAAACTCAAAACTCGTTTGTTTGCGACTTCGAAATAAAACCTTCCACACAACATGTTTCTAAATAAAGTGCAAAAACATCAAATGTTTGAAATACTTTTGTGGCGTCTAAAATTGAAAATAAAAGTGCGTAGAATCCAATGATTTTTGTGTTCGTTTTTGAGGTCACGGTAATTCATTTTATAGTGTCAAATTCTACAATAAAATAACAACAATAAAATCTAAGTCATAACACACACAAACACACAAATGCTGAAAAAGCAAAGCAAAAAAACGCAATTTGCTTCCAATACGAGTTAGAACTTTTCAACTTGTTAAGTATTTCCAATAAAAATAAATCTAATACACCTGTAAAAAAATATTGAATGAAATGCTAGAAAAGTCATATTAGAGTATAAAACTGTCACAAGCAACTGTAGAA
Organism: Pollenia labialis; assembly: GCA_949318255.1. NCBI lineage: Eukaryota > Metazoa > Arthropoda > Insecta > Diptera > Polleniidae > Pollenia > Pollenia labialis. Next base: position 21,733,030 of record OX439142.1, on the reverse strand, counting down.
AAGTACATTTTAAAACAAAAATTTTTAATATTTTCTAGTTATTAATCCAAATTTTTATATTATAATCAGGTTTAAGTTCATAAAATATAATTTTTATGAAGAAAGAAATTTTACAACATGAATTAAATTAAAATTTATTGATAATAAAAAAAAAATTTTTTTTAATTTTAATTTAATTTATTGATAATTTTCATTCTTGACTTCGATAGTAGCCACACTATCTCCTCAGAAATCTTTGCCATTTAAGACTCTTCTTAATATTTTTTGTTAGTTAAACTTCGGACCAAACGCATATGGAATATTATAAACCTTTAGGATCTTTATTTCTTAACACAAATCGAAATACTTCTCTCACGAAAATGTCCAAATGAATAAAAATACTTTTTGCAAATTGCTGAGATATTTATATCTTTAGTGTGGACCTGGGGTAAGAAAGAAAAAAAGTAAGGGTAATCACGATGGGCATTGTGCAAATTTGCAATTTGTTTATTTGCAGTGCATATTATGATTGATCGTGAGCATACCACTTTTATTTTTTGTGCAAATGTGCTTGCTATTTTTTTTAAACTTTATTCTGGCAACACAAAAACTTCTGGCAGCACTGTAAAAAATATTCATTTGTTTACAAAAATTAGGCACAAGCAAATTAAAATAATATTTTTCTTTTTAAATTATTTAAATTTAATTCTCTATTTTTTATTAAAACTCACGAAAATTTTCAATTTTTTTGATCACAAACAGTAGTGTTTAATTGCTTGTTTAATAAAACTCACATAATAGAAATAAAAAAAGGAGAAAAAACAACTAGATTAACAATAAACGCTAAATTGCCATTATTTATTAACAACAGCGGCCAACTTCGCTATTATGCTAAGTTCACACTTAGATTTTTAAACGCGTTTAAGCAAAATGTTGATATAGCTAATCAAAGCCGTTCACATTACATTTGAGATGATTAAGTTGACAGCAAAAACAGCTGATCGATAAACAAAAAAGAACAAGCAAATTTGTATTTCTTGAAAACATTAAAAATGGAAAGAAATACATTAATAAAGTTAACAGCAGATTATTTACTTTCACCCCACACTTCCACTAGCATCTCTTCGTCCTTCTGACTCCAAGGCTTCTTTCTTTTTTTTTCATATCCATTAAGTTTTTATTATATTTTAACTTTTTTTTTATTTAATAAAAAAAATTTTTTCTGTCAAAGAGGTACGTTCATTGTGGCCGTTTTTCAGTTTGAGGCAAGACGAATTTAAATTCGCCTTGGTTTGAGGTATGTTCACAGGATTCTATGTGGTTTATGAAGTGATTTAGTTGTAATCAAGTCAATTTGAAGTGATTAACAAATCACTTCAATGTATGGGTAATCATCTCGATTTTGAAGTGTTTAACGCTTAATCACGTTCGAGCTGCTTAAACGCGTTTAAGAAGCCAAATGTGAACATAGCATTAAACGCGCTGTCAAAATCGGATTTTCCAATGGCAAAGCGTTGACACCGCGCTATCTAGGGATGCTACATACACCCAGAGAAAAAACATGTTTAAAAATGGCCACCTCCAACCAAACTATTTTTAAAGAAAATTTTAATTATATTATGTTTAATATAACCATATTATTATCAGCGGTAACCATATTATGGTTAAATTAGGACTCCATCAATGAGCACCAACCATACTATTGTTGCCTCCCAACATTTTTTGATCAATAATAACTCAAATTCGTTAAACACTTACACTAGCATGGTTAGGTTGCAACCATAGTTTGTTGCTCTTGAAAAAGAGGAAAATACTATTGTAAATTTAAAAAAAAAATATTATCACATTTCACCATAACATTTTTAGAGGCAACTATAATATGGTTGTGGGTTCTTGATGGAGAACTAATTTAACCATTATATCGTTGTCGCTGACAATAATATGGTTATATTAAACATAATACATATGATAATTAGTATTGTGGTTATGTTGTTGAACTATTTATGGTCTTTAATCCAAACTTTCAATATTTTTAATCAGGCTTAAGTTCATCAAATTTAATTTTCATTAAATTATTTTTATGAAGAAAGGTATTTTACAACATGAAAATTAATTGAAATTCAAGTTGTGCTGAAAAAGGTCAACAAGAAAAAGAAAGACAAAATGTAAAAACAAAAAAATGTACTTTGGACTTCAAGAAGAATTCTTGACATAAGTACGGAAAAACAAAAGTAAGGAAAAAACATGTAAAATCAATTAAAATGGATAATCATTCAAAAAAGCAAATTTCGATCTACCAAAGGTTAACATACAATTTGGTTTAAGGATTGATGTTTGACTATTGACGTCAGCAGTCGTCGATGGCTGCGAGTGTAAGACGGCAAATCCATCTGAGGAGATCGAGTGGTTGCGATCGAAACATGTCATGGTAACCAGCCGCCTGTGTTCGGATCTCAGGTTAGTCAAGAATGACAATTTTAATTAATTTTCATGTTGTAAAATTCCTTTCTTCATAAAAATAATTTAATGAAAATTAAATTTGATGAACTTAAGCCTGATTGAAAATATTGAAAGTTATAATACATATATTTAAAATTTTCTTTAAAAATAGTATGGATGCAGCCAGGCGCGGATTCAGGGGGGGGAAATAAGGAAATTTCCCCCCCCTAAATTCTAAAAATATCTTTGGTTTCTCTCGATAATACAAGAATTCCCAATAATAATATTTTTTATATGCACAAAATTTTAGGAAATCCCAATTGAATCTAACGAAATTTTCAATAATTATCCAAAACTTAATTCTAATAGTTATTTATTAGATATTTCCAATGAAATATCTAATTTACTGTATTTAAATACTTATTATTCTACATTCAATCCCAGCAGGTGGCATCTACTTATATCCAAAGAATAAACGTTTGACTTGAAAATGCGTGCGGTTGAATTATTAATAAGCCTTAGTATATGCAATATTTATGTATTTATGTGTTATATGAATAAAAATTCTATTCGATAATTTTTGACGAAAACACAGATTTTTCGGGGAAAACCAAGATTTCCTTATCTTAAAGATATTTCAACATACAACAAAAAATTATTAGGAAAGCATTTATTGGCTTTGTTGTAAACGCATTTGAAGAGGCTTCAAAGGATATTGATAATGTGATATGTCAATTGATGCGAAGGCACTATCATCAAAAGTTCTAAAAGTTTTGACAAAGTTTAGTCTTGACCTAAAAAATTGTGTAGGAAATGGAACAGATGGGTGTCCTCTGATGTCATCAGAAAATGGAGCTGTTATAAAATTCTGGACAAATGCAAAACAAACGCCTTGCTATTCCCATAAATCAAACAACTCAATTTTAAAAAGCAACAAAGTGCCATTAATACAATAAGTTGTATCATTTGTTAAAGAAACGACAAACTTTTCTAAATACTTATATTCATCCCAAGCGAAACACAGTTTTAGCAAAGTATTTGGGAGCCAAACTCTCTACATTATGCGAGACAAGATGGTTGGACCGTCACGACTCAATTTTACACTTTGCAACAAGTGTACATCATATAGTAGAAGCTTTTGAAAAAATATCTGAGTGGAAAGGTAGAGATACTTCATTAAAAGCATTATATTAAGGAACTCGCTTAGTACTTTTGAATTCATTTGAGGAATAGTATCATTTCAAAAAGGATCAAGCCTTATCAAAACTTAAATCATGTGCCTTGAAGAGAAAATAAATAAAGCCGAAGAACTATTTAAAGCGATTTTTGAAAAAGTTAAAGTTATCTGCGTTCAAATCGAGGTTCCAATCACATTTAAAATGTTGAAGATTACTACCGAGTTGAAGGTGACATTCCTCTTATTGAATTTATTTTAGAAGATCTCAAAACACGTTTCCCAATAGATATCCTAAATATATTGAACATACCTAAACTTCTACCTCAAAGTGTAATCAAGTCAAATACAGATACAAAACTTTTAAAATCACAAATAGCTGATGAGCTGATTATGTTTGATAAAAGAGATAGATAAACACCTACTAACATCTAAACTTGAGTCTGAACTGTTGCATTTGCAACAAACATGGAAAATATCTAAAAATCTATCAGATAACATTGTAGATGCTTTAATAAACTGTGATGAAGATATCTACCGAAATCTAAGAAAAATATTTAAAATTTTCGTTTCAATGCTCGTCAGCAGGGCAAGTTTAAAATGGCACGAAAAATGGTTAAAAATGGCTGGCAAAATGGCACGAAAAAGTATAAAAATGGCAAAAATAAACATGTTATTGACGAATCTTTTTCTTTATTAAGTTTTTTTTTGTAAGTACAATAGTATGATTCTTCAAATTGCTAAAAAAAAATTCTGGGGGCAAAACGCAAGAATTTGGAAGTTGTTTTTAATAAACTTTTAATCTAATTTTTGTTATAAAATATTTTTATAATATTTGTCATAAAATTTTATTATCAGGGAAATTTTATTAAAAAACGACGTTTAAAATTCTTGCGTTTTGAGTCTTCGATTTCTAGAACACCCCTGATAATTTCCTGTTATTACATAAAACAGTTCTATAAATGAAAAACACTCTTTCAACTTCGCAAGATGTAACTGGAGCATATTTGAACACTAAAAGTTCAGATGGAGAAAGATTGTCAATAAATTCATCCGTCTCACTTTCATTAAAACAAAATTGTGAGAAAATCGATTAAAACACTTTTTTAAAATTGAATTGCCAAGCCATATAGATTTTTCAGGAGTATTGAATAATTTACCACATGTATTACGATCTAAAACGTTTTTTAAACTTTTCAACAAAATCTTTTTTACTGACATCTTGTATTATTTTCCTTAGCACTATCAATTAAGCCAAAGCTTTCATTCATAGAAATCCCTTTCGTTTGTAACTTCAAGAGGCTTGAGCAGATGCATTCAAAGTACTTTTTACGTCCGATTTTTGCATTATTCAGTTAGCATTTCGAATAGATTCTGCCTCATATTCGCTAAGCTTATTTAAAAATTTTTTTCTATGTTGCAAAAAGGTATTCTTTAGCAAGCTGGACCAAAAATTGCTTTTTAAAAAAATAATTGAAGAAATGGCAAAAATAGCATATGCCATAAAAAACTTGCCCTACTCGTCAGTAATGCTACGAGAGAGAGGTCATTTCCTACCCGTCGTCTAAAAAAAACATGGCTCAGATCAACAATGACAGAAGAAAGACTGTACAATATAAATTTGCCTCACGAGGAAATCATAAATTGCTTATTTAAAAAAATTAATTTATATTGAACTACTCTTATATTTCACCTTATTGTTGAGTTTTTTAATAAATATACACATATTAATTTTCATAAACTTTTAAAAACAAATTTTTTACTTTTTTGTATCAAAAAAAGTTTTCCCCCCCCTAAGGCTCGAGCTGGATCCGCGCCTGGATGCAGCTGACCATATTTTAACAAGTTTTTTCTTTACGTGTACAAAGTTTATGTGCATGAGAATTTTTGACAGTTAGAAAACGCTTTCCGCTCTTTTTTAGGTACGGCTGTTATATCCTAAAGGGAAATCAATAGGCAGGTAGAATAGGAGATAAAGAGAGTGCCCTATGCTCCAGTGGGATTAAGAGGAATATACATATATATGCACAACATTTTTTAAGTGTATGTTTTTTCGCAGAAAAATAATGTATAGACGTCTTTATAACTTTCAAAGGAGCTGTCAATAGAAAGATAGAACGTGAGCTAGAAAGAGCTAAAATAGAATATATTTGCTATAATCTGTTGCAAGTCTTTTAATGAATTTAAGTCCAGATATGCCAAATTATCTTAGCAAAATTTCTTTAAGTGTATTTTCGCAGAATAACAATGTGTAGACATTTTATAAGTTGTCACAAATATTTGTTAAATGAATTGATGTTTTTTCACACACTAGTAACTAGTCAGTAAATTGCTAACTTTCAATGCATTTCCGTCCGTCTCACGATTGTCTGTTTAACTAACCGTTTGTCTGTATGTCTGTCTCTCTGTCTGTCTGTCTTTTTGCTTGTCTGTTTTAAGCACTTTATTAACTAACAAAGGCAGAGTAAAAAAATAAATAAGTAAGTAGGCAATGGAGACTCGATTATCAATATTACAATACCTCTCTAATGTAATGTTGATATTTAATCAAGCGGATTTATTTATTTTTAAACTTATTTCTAAAACGTTACGAGAAAATCCAATGCAAAAAAAAAAACAAAGTAAATAAATCAACAATATGGTTGTGCATACAAATTGAGTTGTGAAATTAATCAAATGTAACTTCATTTCAATATGCATCTGTATGCAACACGTTTGGCAAAAGAATTGCCTCTACTTTTAAGGTCAAGAACATTTACAATTTCTAATGTATTCAGAAAAATTGACACACTAACTCATATTTTTTACCTCTACGTTTTAACACTGTCCTCCGTAAAACCCCAGTAAGATTTAATCAAACGAGTAGTCAGCTGCTTTTGGAAAATGAATTTTGAATTGTAATTAATTTTATCTTTGGCTTTATTACTGGAGTGGAAAATTGCAAGAACGTTTGAAATGAAATAAACTGATTGAATAATCGTTAAATCGTTTATTTATTTAGTTTATTCGTTAAATGTTTTTAATGGTTATTTATTTGTTTTCTGTGTTGTTGATCAAATCATGTACATAAGTATGTACTTTTCTGCTTATCATTTTAGACCTCAATAAATATTTCATTTAGAAAAACAAAAAACAATAAATACGTGCAATAAAGTAGTTTACTTATACTCTACGCTACTTTTACTTTACACAACTACTTAATGTATAATACATACATATACAACGTATATACACCATTTCGTACATGTGTTCATATGTGCATTTACACTCTATCTTTAATTTACATGTTTTGTTATAGTATTTTTTTTACTGTCGTATAGTCATATTGTCTGTCTGTATGTACATATTGTACTTAAAGTATCATACAATATTTACGCTTTTTGAAAATCTAATTAATTTCCACATTAATTTACTTGTGACACTTAAAAAGATTACAAGCACATTTTTTAATAGACACATGGCAAATGGAAAAATTATCTAGGAATTGAATGGAAATGAATAAACAAATTTTAAAAATAAATTAAGGAAGCTTTTAATTATGGATAGCAAATGATAAAAATAAAGGACTGTGATCAGTAGTACCTTAAACAAATTTAGAAAAAAATGTATTTACTCATAAAATCTATCGATAAATGTAAAGAAATAATTGTTTACATATGATTTATTGTTTACATTATAAAATTTATTTACAATATTAAATTTATAAAATGTCTACTTTTTATTTGCACAAACATCAGTTGTTTACATAAAGTCAAGACATTTCTTTTAAACAAATTAAGAAAACCTGTTAGAATAAAAATTGAATTTAAAAAAGTCTTTTTCTCACAAGGTAAATCGATTGGGAAGATAAAGAATTTATGAAGAAAAATATTGTTTTGGTTCAACTTTTTTTACTTAGGTTGTCTTTTGGAGATCTCAGTTAAACTAGGTTTAGTTAATTTGAAAACAGATTTGTGCCGCCATTACTAAGTTTGTATACAAAACTTTTACGGTACAGTTTAGTTTTGCTTAAAATTTTGGTTTTCAATGAAAACAATTTAAACAAAATCATATTTCGCCGGAAAAATCCCAGTTTCAGACCACGTTAAACTAAGTTTAAACTCAATCCACATCTCTAAAACCCGGCCTAAATGTAAAATAAAAGAGATCCAAAAAAATGTAATACTTATCGTTGTTCAATGGAAAAATAAGTATTTGGCACTTTGTTGAAATTCGGCCTTTTTGTGAAGTTAACGGGGAAAACCTGTATTTGGATCTTATTTCGCACCATCTATCTCTTAAACCAATAAACATAAAAGTAAAGATTATACAAAATTCGCAACCTATGTGAAAAACACAAATATAAATTTGGTACTTTTTGAAAATTCGAACGTTGGAGGGGTGAAAACCGTACCTAATTTTTGGTACTTTATTGCAAAATTTTTTTTTTCAATTTACACTACAATTTTGAAATTTTTAATGCTTTAATGGGGAGAAAAAAAGTATCAAAAAGGGGAAATTAAATTTCTTTCTTTTACTTTTAATACCGAACTAAGAGACATAAAATTATAGGGGCAGGGCTTAGAGTGAAGAAAACATGTTGGTACTTTTTTGTTTTTAAACTGGTACTTTTTGAATTTTCGTTAATATTGGACCTAGAAACATTTAACTAAACATGCATGGTCTTGAGTAAATAAGAATCTGTAAGTGGGAGCTTTTTGGTACCTTCTCGTTCTACAACTGGTATTTTTTTTTTAATTTGCGTTAATATTGGACCTAAAAAGATAAAACTAAACATGCCATGCATGAGTAAATAAGAATCTGCAAGAGGCATCTTTTTGGTACTTTTTCCTCCTTAAACTGGTAATTTTTGAAATTTTATTAATACTGAACCAAGAAACATAAAATTCAACAAGCAGATTCCAGAGTGATTTAGAAGCAATTAGAGGAGACTTTGGTACTTTTTTGTTTTTCAATTAGTACTTTCTTATTTTTTTTTTATATTATTAAAGTTGCAAAATGAAATGAAACATTCACGGAATTGAGTAGAAGCTAAAATTAAGACCGGAGAATGGTCCCTCGCAAAATGAGCGCAACATGTTAATTTATTTATACTTCTTCATATATTTATATATAGTAAAGGTCGAATTACAATAAATTTTTGTTTTATTTCAATATTTTCTTTAGATCTTATTTTTTTTTTTTAAAAAACTTCCCTTTAACCTAAAAAGTTTTTTGCTCCTAATAAAATAAACACTTTAAAAGGGAAGAAATGTCAATTATTTATTGTTTCAAATTGTAAGTTCCTTATTGTCTGTCTTGTCAAAGAAATAATGTGTTCCATAAGTAATAAGCGCGTGTCAATGTGTGCTCATTTAAATTACAAAAACAAATATATATACATACATACATACAAAGAGGGTGTTCCAAAATTACTGCAAAATTTAAATTTATCGCCATTTGTGCAGTAAAGTGCTGCCAATCCTAAAAAAAATAGACAGCTGACAGTTTAGGATTAGTTAAACTGGAGCGTTACACGGTAGAACAATGTGTTTTCATTATTGAACAATATTTAAAACATAATTAAAGCTTGGCGACTGCAGTTCGAAAATTGTGTACAATCTGTATTTATATATGTGAAGAGATTAATTGAAGAATTTAGAATGCATGGATCTGCTTAGATATTGACATTTAAACGTTTTGTTTTTGGAAGACCAGATGCAGTCTCCTAGAATTTTGCAATTGATCTCTTCCCAGTTGACCAAGTTAAAACAGTATTCCGATAATATTTTAAAAATTTTGAACTGCAGCCGCCAAGCTTTCATTATTTTTGACATTGTTGTTGAGGAAACATTGTTCTATCGTGGAACGCCCCATTTTTACTAACCCTAAAACTGTCAACTGTCGAAATTTGTTTGGGTTGCCAGCATTTTGCTGCACAAATGGTTACAAATTCAAATCTTGTGTTAATTTTGAGACACCCTTTGATATGTATGTATGTATGTATGTATGTTTGTATGTATATTAATTTTAAAAAATCCCCAGTTGTAAGTTTTTGCTGCAAAACAATGTGAGCATATTTTACTTGCATTATAAAAACAAAAAAAAATAAATAAATAATTATGGTGTTAAATGAAATCCCTTCTGTTTTGGTTTTCATCATTTTCAAATGTAGTCCAGCCATCTACCCCAAAAAGAACAACAATTTTATTATAAAAATATTAAACGAATTGTATGCCACATTTTGTGCAACACAGAAAATGCATGAGCTTGTATTGTAAATTCACTCTGTCATCATCATTATTATCATTATAATGTTTAGTTAGTTAGCAAGTAAGTAAAATGCAGACGTGGTGTCTGTGACCCATATTCATGTGTAAAATGTGTAAAATAACAGCATGAACTATCAAAGACAGAGAATAGTATTATGCACATTTTTGTTTTTATTTTTTTTTTTAACTTATTTAAAGGAAATATTTTGATATTATCTAGTTTAAATAATAAAATATGAAACTTTTTGTTTAGATTTTCAATTAATTTCACCAAGTTCAGTTAAATCAAACTCTTACTTTAACTTCCAGTTAACAATGGTGAATTATAACTAAACTTGTTCAAATTGACCGCAAGCCTAAAACTGTTTGGAAATGACTGTTTATTTTCTGGGTTTTGCATTTATTTTAATTTATTCAGGGTTAGAATTTAAAGTGTGTGTTAAAGCAGCTGTTTTTATTATTATTTTATCTACTTGATTATACTTTTTACCGTTTTTGTTCTTCTAAAGGCATATTTACATGTTTAGGTCATAAAATAAGACCATAATGAAACAGAAAAATGTTAATATTTTCTGGGCGTTCAACACGATTTTAACACACAACTACATATAACTTTGTAATAAACCGCTGAAAAATGTGTATTTGTGTTTACAACTTCCCACAAACGTGATGAAATTTCATAAAACACTCACGCATAACGAAAAAAAATCGCATAATAAAAACGGCAAATACTTAAAAGGAGGGGTTGGGTATATTCAGCTACAAACTCTTAACATAGCATTAATATAAAGTTATAAATGTTCGTATAAATGCCTAAAGCTCTCTATCTCTCTCTTTCTCTCTCTCTCTATTTGTAGAGGCAGCAAACATTTATAATATATTTAACAAGAAACAGGACATTTTTGGCAAAATTTGCAATTCCATTAAGAAATTTTAATACACTTAAATACAAAATAAAATGCTTCAACACTATTAAAATAAAATTTATCACATTTTATTTGCACATAATGCAGAATACTAATGAACGATTGTGCTTGTGGAATTGGGAACAGAAATACAATTATCTGCTAAACCAGAGTGCTACAAAATGTCTATGAAAATAAACAAGTTAAAATAACAAATTCTTTATTAATGAATCGTAATAAAAAAAAAAAAAAAACTTTAATGTACTCGTGCAACATTAAACCACCACCACCACCCCCACTACCGCCATCATCATCACCACCATCATTCAATAGCAATATTGCTCTATCTTCTTGCTAAGAACAGTAAAAAAAAAAATTTAATTAAAAAAATGATAACAACATGTGCGATATCTTTTAAACAATATAATTATAACCTAACCCTCCAAAAACTTTTAATCAAAATTTAAAATTTATACTTAAAATTTGACATAAAAATAGGGGCAAGGCGAATTCATTTTTCAGGTGGCGTTGAAAGCACAGCTGTGCTACTTTTTTTCTTAATTAGTGCCGGTTCACACAAGTCAAGTTTGACTCGTCCACTCTTGAGCTTTTAGGAAAGAAGGGTAAAGAGAATGCCATTACTTTTCCCATCTCTCCTAAAAACTCAAGACTTGACAAGTCAAACTTGACGTGTGTGAACCGGCCGCAGTCCAGCACCACATCCGTGTAACCACAAAACCTCTACAGTCCAGCCCACCACCAGCCTCGCGTTCCAGCCTCCGTTCCCGCTTGCAGCTGCGCAGAACCATCAGATAGCCGTCGTAGATTTAAGTATTTTACGTAGATTAAGGTTTCGTAAATAAAGCTTTGCTAAAATTATTGTAAACGAACATACACGAAAACATCCCGTGTTTCATTTCAAAGGAAGCAGACCTTCGAATTGACCCTGGACAGACCGAGTCATACCTCAGCTGGGAAAGTGTTTTTGGTGTTGTTACTTGTTGTAGTATCGACACCACCGTTTACATGAATTCGCCTTGAATAGAGATGTTAAATTTAAAAAAATTCCAAAACGGCTGCTAATGCTTTCATATAAAAAAATCCTAGGAAAAGTGACATGACTTAAGGTGAATATCTCCTGTCAAACTCCTAAAATATCATTCTCAATTAAGGATTAACAGCAAACACATGTGTAAAGAGTGATTTTAAGGGCCGATGTTGATTTTGAATAACACAAATTATTAAGGAAATTATTGTCATATCTTTTTATTATGATAAAATTGGTATGGTTTAATTATGTATGGAACAAAATATCTGCCAAATGGCCGCCGCGACTTCGGCGGCACACCTCCATCCGATGGTCCAAATTTTCGATGACGCTGAGGCATACTTGAGGTTCTACGCCATAAATGTGCAGAATTATCTCATCCGTTAGCTCTTGAATTGTTGCTGGCGTATCGACGTACACCTATTCTTTCAAATAACCACAAAGAAAGAAGTACAACATTGTCAAATCACATGATCTCGGCGGCCAATTGACATCGCCACCACGTGAGATAACACGACCATTGAATTTCTCGCGCAAAAGAGCCATTGTTTCGTTAGCTGTGTGGCACCGTCCTGTTGAAACCACATATCGTCCACATCCATATCTTCCAATTCGGGCCATAAAAAGTTCGTTATCATCTCACGATAGCGAACACCATTCACAGTAACTGCCGCCAGCCCATAAATCGCACCAAACAGTTGCTCTTTGTAGGTGCATTGGTTATTCGACAATCACTCTTGGATTATCATTCGCCCAAAAGCGGCAATTCTGCTTATTGCCGAATCCACTGAGGTTAAAAGGTTAAAATTTAATCATCCTTTATAATCATAGCTCTATGCCCAGGTTCCTAATATTTTTATCGTAAACGATATCGACTTCTTCTGTACGCAATTCCAAATACCATATTCCCTTCCCCGACTACAAATACCGTTTACTGAGTATCAAGTGTATTTGCATGCAACGAGGAACAAGTCTAAAAGTCTCATTAAACAAAGGGTGGTGGGTAGTAGAAAAAGAGTAGAGTTAGAAATAAGAACTTTTCCGTCGTTATTGTTGTTGTTGTTATTAGTTGCTCAGTAGTATCAATAACATTAATTAGAAAATCATAAGAAAATTAATAGCAAAAAAAATAGAGAGAGAGGTTGGATAAAGAAGTTTAAATTGACAAAAGATTTAAGGCACAACTGGAATACATACAAAGAAAGATGTTGTCTCAGACTTTTTGTGTGTGCATGTTTTTGAGATCAATAAAGTCCATAGTAGATTGGGTGATAAAAGAATTTAATTAAAATCCTATGAATAATTACAAAAAGAAAGAAAAAAAGGAAACCAAAACAATTTATAATAAGAAAGCTAAAATGTTATGGCAGAATAAATAAATATAAATTAAAATGGGCTGAATATCGAAATTGAAGAAACATTTTCATTGGTATTAAAAACTTTTAATTTTAATGAATGTTTAAAGTTAAAAATAAAAATGTTTAAAAGTTTTAAGCTGAAAATTTATGAAGTAAAAAATTTTTCATTAAATTTTAAATAAATTTAAATTTAAATTTTCGTAGGGAACAGAATGTTTCAAATGAATGCCAAAAAAAAAAAAGTTTGAAGATTTTTTAAGGCATTTTATTAGCAACTCTGACTATTTTTTTCTATTTAAAAATTGCTTTAATTTAAAATCATAATAAAATTTAAACCGCTTGGAATCTCGTGGCTAATTCTGGCAGTTTTTTTATGCATTTACTTTGACATTTCTCAATTTTATACTAATTCAATTTAAACCATGGAAAGATACACAATCGAGCAAAGCGTTAAAGTTATTCAGGCTTATAATGAAAATGTGCGTTTAAATCAAAATGCTTATCGTGCACTTCATCTTCAGAGATGAGGCACATTTTCACCTCAGTGGATTCATCAATAAGCAGAATTGCCGCATGTGGGCGAATGATAATCCAAGAGTGATTGTCGAATAATCAATGCACCCACAAAGAGTGACTGTTTGGTGCGGTTTATGGGCTGGCGGCATCATCGGGCCGTTTTTTTTCCAAAATGAGGCTGGACAGGCAGTTACTGTGAATGGTGTTCGCTATCGTGAGATGATAACGAACTTTTTATGGCCCAAATTGGAAGATATGGACGTGGACGATATGTGGTTTCAACAGGACGATGCCACTTGGCACACAGCAAACGAAACAATGGCTCTTTTGCGCGACAAATTCAATGGCCGTGTTATATCACTTCGTGGCGAAGTCAACAAGCCGCCAAAATCATGTGATTTGACCCCGTTGGTATTTGTTCTTTGGGGTTATTTGAGAGAAAAGGTAAGGTGTACGTCGATAAGCCAGCAACAATTCAAGAGCTAAAGGATGAGTTAATTTAGCACATTAACGGCATAGAACCTCAATTATGCCTCAGCGTCATCGAAAATTTGGACCATCGGATGGAGGTGTGCCGTAGAGGTCGCGGCAGCCATTTGGCGGATATTTTGTTCCATACCAATGTATTATGTTAAAAAGAATTGACAATAATTTCCTAAATAATTTGTGTTTTATTCAAAAAATCAACATCGGCCCGTAAAATTTAACCACCCTTTAGGTTAGGTTCCATGGGCAGCCATCAAAGGACAGCTCACTTGGTCCCTTATTGGTCCCTTTGTGATACCCTGCGCCAATGTCCATCCCTTAGAGCAGTTACTCAGATGGCGTCACTGCAAAGTCCAACCACCTCGTCTTCCTAGTGAAGAGAAGGAGCGATTTTAGTTCCATCCCAGATAGATCCTCCAAGCAGGCAAACACCGGTTCCCCCAGGCATTCCCCCTTAATGCGCCGCAATCCAGGGCAATGACAGAGAAAGTGAAGCACAGTCTCCTCTTCCTCCTCGTTTTGACAACTTCTACAGTAGTCGTTAAATTCCAGACCCAGCACCTCCCTTTATTATGTATAAAAAGAAGTTTAGACAATAAGACGTAAAAAAAGACATGTTTGGAGAAACATCGGGAAAGTGCAAAAAGTTTTTGGTAGCATGTTTAAAAGATAATCAATAAAACAGACTTGTCTGAGAACACATCGTATAAAGGCCTCCATAGTCATGTCGAATTTAGGAAAAAACTTCTTAAAAATATAAAAGTTTTTTAATTTGCATATTTTCTTTTGTTTTCTTGTTTTTTTTTAACGCCAAAATTTAATTAATAGATTTCTTATTTAATATATTTTCACCCAACAGCTGTCAACACTGCTGCATATTTTATGTCGCTGTTTTTTTGTGGGATTTTGCCCATGACTTCCATGACACTTTGGTTTAATTTCGAAAATTAAATGTTTTTGAGTTTTTTTTCTTAACTTTTAAACTTTTTAAATGAAATACCCAATGTTTTTTTTTTTAAACAACAAAACTAATTAAAGCAAAGAGTTTAGTGTTGTTTTTTTTTCAAAACAATGTGAATAAAACCCATTTGAATTTTTTATATGTATTTAAAATAAGCTTTATTATTTTGGGAATGTTTTTATGTTGCTTTTGCTTTGTTTTAATTTTTGTGTTAGAATTTCGTTTAAATACAATTTTTTTTTTAAATAAAACCATTAACCAACCACATTCTCGTAATCTCATGCCCATATGGTTTTTTTCCTTCGAAGTTGTTTTGTGCGTCTTTCCAAATCTATTAAAGCATTCTATACTTTAGGAATTATTGTGTAGTCGTCGTCTTTTTGTTATTTAGTGTTCCATTTAAAGTTTTTTTGTTCTCTTCTTCTTTTGCTGCCTTCTTTAACAGACGACCACTACAGCAAAAAATAAAAAACAAAACAAAAATATAATATGATTTATGAGTTTTTATTGTTCCCGTATGGAACTACTTGAAAGTAAACATATTCCAAGTTGCTGTTCGAATATTTTAAGTTTTCTACATTTTTAAATGTAAAAGAATTTTTGAGGGTTTCTAAGCAATTTTTTCTGGTCTTTTTTGGCCATTAGAAGAAGAAGTAGAAAAAAACTAGCGCTATAAATTATAAGGGCAAACAAATAAAATAAAATAGAATAGAATACCACACCTTATTAAATACTTCCTACATTCCACTGTATTAAATTCTTCTACAAATTATCTATTAAGTTAAAAAATTTAGTTTAAAAATTAAAATCATACTCGAAACAAACTGTTTAATAATTGCTTAATTGATTTGATTAAAAAAAAATGTTATTTTTTTTCTTCACTCTCATGTTATAATTAACAATTGTATCACATTTATCACATAAATTTCAATTAAATTATTTTCAAGAACATTTTAAAAATATTTCTTTACACTTATTTAATTAAATTAATAAATTTTTTCTTTTTCTTTACAGTTGATTTTTGAAAGAATGTAATGGAATTCCAACATAAAAATTTTTCAAATGAACTTTTAAAAATAAAATAAAGTTATTAAAGAATTTACAAAATTGCTACTTAAATAAATTAAAAAAGAAGAAAAAAAAAGAAACAATTTTGTGACAACACCCCCGTAACGAAGGCCTTTAACTGTGATTTTAATTATTAAGTGTTTTAAACAATTAACTTTTAATTTTTTTTGTTTAAGTTTTGTTTTTTTTTTTTTTGTGTTAACGCAAATTTATAATAATTATTATAATTTCAATATTAATTACATATACATACATATATAAAAATCGTGTTAAGTATAATAATCAGCAGCAATGTTTAATTTAAATATACCACCTTCATCGCTGTTGGGTGTGGAGGGCTCTGGTGGCTTATGCTCCAAGCCTAATACACCCGAAATTCTTAATTCTCTAATTGCCATGACAAATCCCTTGGATAATTATAACTTTGCTAATAACATTAACAGCAGCAACAACAACAACAACAACATCAACTCGACAGCTACAACACCAGCCTCAGTGACAGTGCGCAATTTCAATGCAAACACACAGGTGGGTAAAGTAAATTACTTACAATAAAAAAAACTTTATACCAACATTTGTTTTGAAACAGCCTTAATTAATAATGCTTCTTGTTTTCTTTTTTTTTATTTAGAATACCTCCCAGGATAGCAGCCATTCGAGTAGTTCTTCTACACCTTTAGATTCACCTGCTGGCACAAATACTACACCCAGTGTACAACAGGTAGGTTTTCTTTCCCCGTTTCAAAACAAAAACGGAAACAATAATTTCCATTTTAAAGGGTGGTATAACCAAAACGCACGATGTTAGTTGTAAATAAAATAAGAAGTTTCTAGAAAATTATCTTACGGTATGGGTGCTTTTTTAGAGTGTCACAACTTTGAGTTGACACCACTGCTTTATTTCAGCACCCATTTAACAGCTGATAGTTGCTTTTTGTTTAGTTTGTTTTGAAATTTTATTATGAATCGACCTACACCAGAGCAACGCGTGCAAATTGTTGAAATTTTTAATCATAATAATTGTTCAATTCAAAATTTAATTTTCCGATGACGCCCATTTCTGCTTAAATGGGTACGCTAATAAGCAGAATTGTCGCATTTGGATTGAGGAGAATCCACAAGCTTTTGTCGAAACACAATTACAGCCACAGAAAATGACTGTATGATGCGCTTTATGGCCGATATGTCTTCAAAAACGATGATGTTCAGAATGTTACTGTACATGATACAAAATTGTTTCGTGCCTCAATTACGTGGCATAAATCCTGCTGATATGTGGTTCCAACAAGATGGAGCCACATGCCACACAGCGGGTGCTACAATTGATTTGCTCAAAGAAACTTTTGTTGAAAAAATAAATTCGTGTAATTTAACCTCATTGGATTATTTTCTTTGGGGTTATGTTAAGCTACTTGTCTACGTCGATAAACCACAAACAATTGAACACCTGAAAATCAACATTCGAAGAGTTATCGGCGAAATACGGCCGCAAATGCTCCGAAAAGTTGTTGAAAATTGGTGTTTCAGATTGCACCTTAATTGAATGAATGATTTTTCTCTTAGTGTATTTAAACAATAGTTTCATAAATATTTCTTTCCAATTAAGCCGTTTCATTGATATTAAAAATATATCAAATCAAGTTATGATTATTATGATTTAAGCTTGTGTCAATCTGTTAAAAACACCCTTTATTTTTTATTATGATAGAAAGATCCACGGCTTCGGTGGCATATCTCTATCCGTTGGTCCATATTTTCCATGACTCTGAAATATAATTGAGATTCAATGTCGATAATGTGCTGAGTTTTCTTATCCTTTAGCTCTTGAATTGTTCTTGGCTTATTGACGTACACTTTTTCGTTTAAATATTCCCAAAGCAAGAAGTCCAACGGTGTCGCAGAAGTACGGCCTGATCAAGCCACCAGCCCATAAACCGCAATAAACAGTCACTCTTTGTGGATGCATCGGCTTTTCAACAATCACTCGCGGTTTATCATTTACCCAAATTTGGCAATTCTGCTTGTTATCGAATCCACTGAGGTAAAAGAAAAATTCACGCCGTGGACGAAACGCATTTTGAATTGAACGCCCATTTTCGTAAAAAGTTTCAACAATCTTAACGCGCTGCTTAAGGTACCATGGTTGAATTTGTCAAACACTGAAACTAAGAAATGTCAAATTAAGTTGCGTAAATAAAATTTATGTTAATGGCCAAATACACTTGTCAAATGCTTGTCCAGCAGGCGAATTCACACGTGTACGTCGTCGGTATGTCGGTATGACACATACATATTTGCACTAATACTACCACAATGCTTAATAAGTATTTTGATCAGTGTATTTGGGCTTTTAAGGTGTAACCCACAGTTAACATCGTGCATTATAGTTGGACCACCCTTTACTTACAACACAAACAAAATCAAGTTGAACATCATTACTCATATTTTATTTCATTGATCTAAAAAGTGTAAAAACTAAATATATTGTGAGTGTTTAACAAAAAAAATTATTCATTCACAAAAACAAAAAAAAAACTTAATTGGAGATGCTTGCCAAAAGCGCCCACACTCGGCCTGGCCTGAGTTGACTTTTAGTTGGCGTGAAGGCAATTTTCGCTTTTATTTAAATTTTAAATACATTTTTTATTGTTGGTTTTATTATATTTCTCAAAAGAAACAAAATAAAAAAAATGGCAAAAAATTAAAATATGACAAAAAAACAAATTGAAATTGTAAAATGAAATAGAACTGACAGTTAAATGCGTGCATCATGCACAAAACCGCACTAAATACACAAACAACAACGACAATAACAACACAAAGATTATAGAAAAATATTGCAAATAATAAAAAACAAAAAATACAACAAAACCAGTAATAAAAACATCAAATGATAATTTAAATACAACGACATTGGCCTTAATGATGCTGTTGCCTGCCAGTTTTTATTCCACTGTGCCACATCACACACTCACTCACTCTTTTTATTTTGCAAATGCAATATTCTAATGGCTCTTCAATAATAAGGAGGCGAAAGAGAGTAGACAGAGTAAAACTGCAAAAGAAAAAGAAATTCAAAACTTGCTAATCTTTAGAAAATTGTTCACACAATTTATTTTTTTAGTTTTTTTTTTTTTTTAATAAATTGCAAATGTCTGAAATAAATGATTATAATTAATATTGATTTTTATAGTTAAATGCAAATAGATTTTTTTTTTTTCAAGAAAATATTTCTCAAAATTTAAAACCATTTTTGCCTCAGAAGCTGTTTAAAATTCTAGAATATTTTATATTTTGTTTTATTTGTTCACTTCAAACAAGCTTTGAGAATTATTCGTTTTCAAATGATTTGGTTTTACAAACAATTATTTAAAGTAATTAACAATTAGTACTTAAACGAGTATTTTGACGTCTCAATGAAATTTTTCTGTTTTATTGAAATTAACATTAAACAATATTATTTTTGTTTTATTAAATATTTAACTTGAAAATTATTCAGGATTTACGCTTCAATTCGTAAAATCAAAAACTTAGAAGAAATTTTATATAAATCGGGTATAAAAAAAACAAACAAACAAACAAACATAAAATTCCACAAATTTTTTTTTAAATGATGGTACTTTTTTGAAATTTGGCCCAATTTTGGTACTTTTTTGACACCCCATCTATATTTTAAACCAATAAACGTAGAAACAAAGTTAATACCACATTCCAAACTTATCAAAAAAATACGAATTTGGTACTTTTTCGAAATTCGAACATTTAAGGGGTGAAAATCGTAACTATTTTACAAAACAGTATTCTCCATTCAGAAACGTACTTAATTGTGGGCTGCCACTACAATACCGAAATTTTTAATACTTCAATGGGGGGGGGGGTTAACTAGTACCCAAAAAAATATACGGGAAATTTGATATTTTTCTTTAGCTTTTTGGTTCTGCAACTGGTATATTTTTTAAAAAACTTTGGCATAAAAATATGTCCACGATGGAAAAGGAGATGTTAACGAAGTAGCTGGTTAAATATAGTGTTTAATAAAATTTTATAGTTATTTTTTAAATCAGTTTGTTCTATTGATATGATGTGAGTTTAAAGGGAAGAATTATGTAAAATAAATCATGTATAAAGGTTTATTAACTAAAATAACAAAAAAAATAATACAATTCAAATTTGAGCATTATTTTTTGGCAGTTTAGGATTTTTTTAGCATTATTTTAAAGCTGATTTAGCTGTAAAATATTTTTGGATATGGTCACACTGCGGACGACTCAGAATTACATTCTGTCGATCTAACGGCCACCGTACATACTTTTTTCCGGAATAATCCCTGTGTCTATAAACCATCTTATTTTACTAGTATATATTTAGATTAATTTGGTCTACACTTATGTTGTTACAATCTTAATCACCTAAAATCGGTCTATATTTGTTTTTAGCTCCCATACAATAACCACTCCCAAAAATAGTTTTAAGTATATAAAATTATAAAAAATATATAAAATTACTTTGACGAATTTTGGTAGATCCAGTCCCTTCCTTAGATCACTTAATGACAAAAAAAATCTCTTATAGATAAAGATATCGAAAAATATTCGGAACAAACAACTTTTACATAAATCAACCTCAAATCATACTTCTGTTCATGATTGCTTATGGGTCTTAAAAAGGCTACACACTCGAAAATTTGTCTCTGAATACTCCCTTGGGACATTTTGGTTACCTTTTTCGCGATTCTACTGTATTTATTTAACTAATAAAGATTCGCCAAATTTCAATTCAGGATTGAGGTGCTGCATTAATGATGATTCATTAAAGGAATTTCACAGTTAAAGCACACGGGAATTTTAATATCATTCAAAAATAAGTTCCTGGATTTCTGAAATTTGTTTTCTTTCTTAGCAAATTATTACAAAAATTATTATATATATACATACATATGTATATAGACGTGTATATTATAACAAATATGTATGTATGTTTACAAAAATATATTTTTATAAAAAAATTAAATTTCTTGTTGCCATTTTGGCTGGATGTTTCCGCACTTCAAAGTCAATATTTATACGGCAATTAACACTATCTTGATGATAACAATTGCTATGGCTGCTGTTTAATATATGAACAAAATAAATAAATAACATCATACATTTACATTTGTAAACAAAAAAACCGAAAATAAAAAAAAAGATATTTTTTTTAATGTCAAAAAATTTTTAGCACCCATTAAGCAGAGAATGTGCAATTAACATTAAAAAATAACTAAATAAATAAATTTCGTTAAAGCAGCCAAAGAAAATGCATAAAGCCAGAAAAGCTCTAAAAAGCACTAACAGTGTGGTCAACTTGCAAGAAAAGATATTGAAAAATTTGTTTCTTTGTGGTTAAAACATGTAAAGTCTATAGTACACAGAATGTAAAAAGCTACATGCGCATGTGGTTCTGACGTAATTTTGTCGTCATAACACAACACGAACTGGCTATTGTGGCTTTGTAGTGTCGTCAAAATTACGTCAAAACCAGATGCGCATGTGGCTTTTTACATTCCGTGTACTATAGACTTAAGAAATTTATATTAGAGTATTGATTACAGTAAAATTGCTACCCACCAAATAATACCATTGGGTAAAAGAATGATGTTTGTTTGCCGTAGCGGAAAGGGTAAATTTGCAAAGAACCATGTTGATGGGAATATGGTTAATCTAGCAACATGTAAGTTAGACCCGAGTTCAATCCCCCGTTCAGTCAAGTTTCAATAAATTTTAATTAATTTCATGTTGTAAAATTCCTTTCTTCATTTAAATAATTTAATAAAAATTAAATTTGATAATCTGATGAGCCACATTTCAAAAATTTAAAGTTTTTTCTTTACTAATTGTACGTTTTCTACGTTATTTTTCTGTTTAAAAAAAACAAACAAAAAATTTAAATTGCTTTAAAATTTATGGCCACAGGATTTGTTAACAATTTGTAAAAATTTCTCTTTTTTTTTTGCCATGAATCACGCTTATCTTTTTCTTGGCTATAACAATGTTGTTGCATAATTGTCATAAAAAAAAATAAAAAAATAAAATAAAATTGTCGCATTTATGTACATTCAAATAATAAAAAGACATCACTCATTCACCATATGGTGGCCATAATTCAAAACGTTTATGCAGTTGAGTTGTAGTTAAGACGAGTAGGAAAATAATCAATAATAAAGAAAAATAATGACAATAAAATAAAAAGAAAAATATTTATTAAGAAAAGGGAAAATAGGTCTTGATTTCTAAAACAAAAAAGGTCATTTCAATAAACAACTTGTCACGATTGTACAAAATACCACTTCCATTGACGCCACCGCCAACACCGCAATCATTCAACATCCAATTACGAGAACATGCATATACATACACCAGCAATATGAATTTATTCCCTCCATTCTGTAAACAGACTAGATGTCTGCCTCGTATTTGTTGTTAAGACAATTAATTTTATTTATGCACTCAATAACACGGAGTATTGAAACCTGTGTGCCAGTCTCTGATACGCACTCGAAAAAAACATACATTAAAATTATGGTTTGTGTAAATAGCATTGAATTTTTACAAATTTTCAATTTAAAACCACAAAAAAATAAATTAAAAAAAAAAAAAAAACAACATTATGAAGAAAAATATACGAACAATTCGTAAATATTTTTAAAAAAGAAAACAATAATCGATTGAATCAACCATATGGTCGGTCATTGTAATCAGAAAACTGCATAAATCTTAACGGGCTCAGCCGACAAAATGACTTGATTTCGTTGGCTTGACATTCATCAAAAGACATTTCCGTATAAGGTGTAAGCAGCACATTGCACTCACTCACTCTCACTTAAAAGCAGCAGCAACAGAAACTGCTACATCCACCCACTTTTAAATCAGCAGTTGCCACATCAGAATGTGGCAGCTAAATTGTGTGTGCAGCGTGCTGCTGGTGAATGAGCGAGAAAAACCACAGAGTGATTTTAATTAAATGTAGGTCACACTTGACAACATACTGCACTGCACTGCACTGCTGTTGCTGTTCTTGTTATTGTTGGTGCTGCTATTGCTTGTTTGTTTTTTTGTTATTGTAATTGTGGAATTGTTTACATTTTGATCGAATCGAATGCGTGATCAAGATTTTTTTGAAATGATTTAACAACATTTTTCTGCGGATTTATTTGCTGTAGTTGTTGTTGCTGCATTTGTAGGCCACTAAATTGGCAAAAACTTTATCGAATTTTAAATGTGTGGTTAATGTTGTGGTTGTCGTTGCGTCTGGCCATAAATTCACATTATTTTATATTCAAAGTGACACTCGAGGCACACCAAAGCTAATTCAAAAAAAAAGGGTTTTTTTTCTTTAAATATTAATGTCATATTTAGGGAGTGTCTGCCCGAGAGATTATCAGCCATAATATTTGATTTAAAATAAAACAAAAATAAGTGCCTACTAAAAATCGCCCAATTTATATTTTGTTTTTTTTTTCGAAATGTAAAAACGTGTTTTAAATAGGTAGTATTTCGATTCGAAATGTTTCAAATTGTTGCTGCTTTAATTATGATTTTTATGGAAGCATTAATTTTAATAAAATCGTGAGAATTTTAAATTTTTATCACTGCATACAAATCGATCGATTTGTATCTTTTGACATTTAAAATGCACAATTTCTGCAACGTACTTTTAAGTGTAAATTATTTCAAAATCACAGACAAATTCTGCTTACACAGCCTAAAAACTGTAAAGCCAAAACATTTTGGACAAGTTACCATTTTTGGCCTTTTTATTGAACTCAGGTAGCTAAAACAAGCAATTGCTAAAATGCCAGCTAAACTACACTCGAAAAATTATTTAAAAAGTGCGCTCGAAAAAACTAGTGCACGTCATTATCGTTATAAAATTTAAACCATCAAGTTAATTCTTAAAATCTTTTTTCTGTGTTATTTACTATTTTATTTAAATTCTTAATTAAACAAATTTATTAACTTTTTCTGTAATACCTTCCATTAGGGCTCTCACTGTAGCTTCAGTAACTTTTTTGAGAAAGTTGCCCACTTTTTCTTAAATTACCTTTCACTTTTTGAAATTCCTCTAGTGTCCCTTAAAGGTTTTTTTTACTAAAGCCCAATCAATACCTTTCAATTGACCGAAGTTCCAGACAGTTTGGTGGATTAGCCTCCTTTGGCACAAATCTGATACCATTGCTTCGATACCACTCAATCGTTGATTTACTGTAGTGGCAAGTAGCGAGATCGGGCCAGAAACATGATGGTATATCATGTCTTTTAATAAGAGGAAGAAGTCGTCTCTGCAGACACTATTTTATATAAATATCACCATTTATTGTACCAGAAGTGACAAAGGAACTGCTTCTTTGACCACACGTGCAAATGGCTTGCCAAACCAAAAATTTTATTTCGGAATTTAGATTTCTTTTGCGCACGAAATTCTTTTGCAACCTTTCCTATACTATCTGCAACATAGAATTCTTGCCCGGGAAGTTGCTTAAAATCAGACAGCGCATAAGTTTCGTCGTCCATAATGCAGCATTGAAAATTGCTCAAAAAATTCCATTGCAAAGCCTTTGCACGCTGCTACGCCACCAAATTCTTTTTCGAATTTCTATCTGGAACTTTTTGCACTTAAATGTTCTCAGACCAGCCTCATTTTTAACTTTTCTTACCGAAGTCTCGGAACAATTTGACTTTTGGGCCACTTTTGTTGCAGAAAATCCTTTTAATTTTCCCAGCCATCTTGCGATCTGAAAATCCACTTTTTCTACCGCTGCCTGGCTTTCTGTCGATAGTCCGGGACTGTTTATATTTTCTTATTACCCTAGAGACCTTATTTCTGCATACATTACCAAGCCTAGCAATAGTTTTGTAGTACCGGCAACTGGGATTTTCGTTAAAAATTTTAGCAATACGTTTACGGACGTCTTGTTGATTCGACAAGATACTGACGTGAACTTTATAGCACGTGGTTTTCTAAAGTATTAGCAATTATTAAAAAAAAATAACGGTATTTATTTTGAACACATGGTTACTAAACTAGACGCCTAAAAGAATGCACTATTCATTTCGCGCGCACTCTTTATACTCCTTCCTCCCAATCAAAACTTTTTCGTTTTCCATTAAATTTTATAAGAAAAAAAAAATTAAATTTTAATGAATTTTGCCAACTAATTTAAAAAACTCTTATTTACACGCAACATTTACTGAGTGTTAACTCCATTTAATTTTGTTAATAAAAAAAAATGAAAACTTTAAATAAAATCTTACATTTTTACGGATTTGGTTATTGGTGACAGGCGAGTTTTTTTTTTGGAGACATGTCAGATTTAAGACGCAGTTAAGCTTATAACAATTTAAGCTTAAACAAACTACAACATGTTCTCTGAACAGGCGTCAGTTAGTTTTGCCAAAAAAAAAGTTAGTGTCATTAAAACCCATTCAGGGTCGTTATTTCAAACAAATTAAAAAACTCTGGAGAAATTTTTTTTAATTTTTAAAAGTTTAAAGGATTTGGTTTAAGTTTGCAAACAAACTTCTTAAAATAACTAATTTGTCTCTCTCTCTCTTTGAAAACAAATATTTTTGAACAAAAAACAAATAATAATAAAAAAAGCGTTTCGCTAAACAAAAAATTAATTAATAGACTTTAAAACAAGATGTGCTAACTGGCTGACTTGTCGATACTGAGTTGCGATAGTAAAGTGAACACTACAAAATCATTAACAACTTTATTATCATAGTTTTTGTACGTTCATATGATCGGTGCTAAACAACAGTCAAGGCTAGATAAATACAAAAAAATATTATAAATACATTTATGTGTATTAACTTTCTCTCTGTTGCATTGTTTCTTTCCAGACATGTTCACAATTAATTAAAGCTGGTCTCAAATTGTCCATACAAAGCAAACGCAAGCTATCTACCTGTGACTCTAGTTCCGGCTCGGAGCAGCCCATGTCCAAATGCTCGCGACCCAATGACGAGTTCGACGAGACCACAGATGAAGAAAGTGATATGAAGGCCACTTTGCCTAAAGGTCTGACGCCTGAAGATGAAGACAGACGTAGACGACGCAGAGAACGCAATAAGATTGCTGCCACCAAATGCCGTATGAAGAAACGTGAACGTACGCAGAACTTAATTAGGGAAGCCGAACAATTGGACACACAAAATGTAGACCTCAAGAACCAAGTGCGTAACTTGGAAAACGAAAGGCGTAAACTTTTGGAAATGCTGCAGACTCATGAACCGGTTTGTTGTCATCATGAAGGCTTAAACTTGCCTTCAAAACTGCTACAGTCACCAGCCTATAAATATTTGGCCGATTTGAATTTCGATGACAATTCTTGCAATTCTTCTTTAAATAGCCTTAATTCACCTGCTTATGTTAACAATAGTTCCACACTTACGTCAAACTCAAACTCAAGCTCACAGACTCCTACACAGCGCACTGTAATCCCACCGATGTCAACTATTAAGTTTTCACGCAGCAATGGTTTTAAGGCTGCAGCTGCAGTCAGCGCCGCTCTGACAAATCCCGTTTCTATTGTATCTCAACTTCCCAGCTTAACACAAAACACAACGCTGAATCATCACTCTAGCCAACTGCCCAATGGTTATTGTAAAGCCTCTCCCACACCCCAGGAATTGGGTTATTTGAATTCGCCCTCTCAGGAAAGTTCAAGTTTATGCATACCAGGACTGCATACTCCAACACATCTCACTACTACAAACACATCAACCACCCACCAGACAGTCATCAGCAACCCAGCTTCCAGCCTTTTAGGCCACAGCCTGTCCGATTACATTCCAAATTGCGACTCCAGTGCTTTAGGTCTGACATTGGCTCACACACCCACCACCTGCACAACGCCAATTGGCAGCAATGGAGTCGATAGCAGTGTTCTATTAGCCAGTGTGGCCAGTCCCATGTCTTGCGTGTCAACACCAACCACCGCCAATGAATTTGTGAAAAACGAACTGGTCGATTCCCAGAGCCCCTACACCACTGCCCAGTCGGCCGAAAGATTTTTATTCGAGAGCAACTGTGATAGTTTTGTAGACATCAAGCATGCAGTGAATGTCCACCAATTAGTCAATCATAATCATGGAGGACCAACTCTACTACAAAACTCAAATTTAGGTGGCAACATTTTAGATTTTACCTCTTCCTTGATGGGCGGTAATGGTTCGAGTATTGTTTCGTTCCACGATCAAATCTCCATTAAGAACGATTATCTGCATGAGGCCGATTTGTTAGCCCAACTAACGGGAGAAGCAGCCGAGTTCGTTGACTTGGACACCGGCGTAGCGGCAGCCTTCATGGCCAATGGTGGTTGTCTGGCTTAAGAACAAAGAGAGTTACAGTACAGGGAGCTTACTTGAAAACATTTTCTTTTTTTCTGTTAATTTGCGGGTCAAAAACAAAGTGAGAAAAAGGGATCGATTGTAAGTAAAGATTATTTAATTGGTTGGGTGCTAAAAGGTTAAGGATTGGAAAGAGCTGAAAGCGGAGAGCGGAGAGAGATAAGAAAGATCGCTAAGATAATATGTACAAGCCTAGAAAAATTCCAAAATATTTAAAAGGTTCTAGGAAGTTCGATGCAACAATATGGCTGCTGTTATAGTTTAGGTTTTGTTTTATTATTTTATAAACAAACAACCACGTCCAACTAGATTTGCCTTACACTCACTCCCTTTCTAAACTCCCAAACAACTGATTTTAATACAAGTTTTGTCTTCCATTTAATGTTGATTTAAAGAGATTTAAATTTTAAAACAAGTACAACCCACCTTTATTTTAAAAAAAAGATATAAACATATATAAATGCAAAACAACATCAATCAATTTATACTTCCTTAAAAAATAATTAATACTTCCCAACTCTGAACTTTAAGTAAATCAGTCTTTTCTTTTAGATTTTTTTTATTTTGTTTTGATATTTCCTTTTTGGTGTCAAAGTAAATAAAAACGTGGTTGTCTTCGTTACTCGAATACAATTTTAATCGAATTGGCAGCTTTTTCTTTTCGTTTAACCCTAAAACCTTGAAATTTTTGGAAACTTTTTTAGGCTCAACTACCTCAATTTGTTAAAAAAAAAAATAAAAAATTATAAAATTAAAAAAAATGCATTCCATAAAAAGTTTTAATTTATTACAAAGAAAAGCTATTCAAATAAAAAATAGTAAGAGAATCGGTGAATTGAACCTACAACAGTAATTATTATTTTTAAAGAAAATCAAAATTAAAATAATTATTTTTTTTTTGTTTAAACAAAATAAAACAGAGATTAGTTATAGAAATCACATAACAAATTCAAGAATACAACTACTATTTTATTGGCTTTAAATATATAATTAAAATTAAATAATACTTCATTATAAGTGATAAATATAACACAAAATAAATTTACATAATTTAAAATGTAAAAAAAAAAATTAAACACAAATAAAAAAATGCCTTAAATGTGAAAAAAAATTCTATAAAATACTTGAATACACATACAACTCATGAATATACTAAATGTGCTCTTATATTTTTTTAAAATAAAGCTAAATTTAAAAAAATATATTAACTTTTCTTTTTAGGTGTGTTTATTAATAAGAAAGTTTCTTTAAAGAAAAAAAATCAACTAAAAACTTAATTTTTTTTTAATAATTAAGTGTTAGTTGTGCGGAAAAATAAATACTAATTTCATATTCAACAAAAAAAGTGTCTTCTAACTATTTTTTTTTCATTTATAATTGAAAGCCTTAAAACAAACAAAAAAATAAAAAAAAGTCCTAAAAATTTAATAAATTTAATAAAATTAATATTATTAATAAAATGCCTTTAAAAAGAAATAAAAGAAGAAGAAAATTAAGTGCTTTATCTATAAATATATTTTTTTTTACACAATACAATTTAAAAAAGATCAAGAAATTTGGTGTTTTACTTCAAAAAGTAAAACACTTTTTTCTAAGAATTTGGTTAAAACAAAATACAGAATAAAAAAAAAATATTTTTTTATTGCAGCAGTTTATTAGCTTTTTTGCAACGAGTTTACAGTAAACAAAATATATTAGATTATATTAAAGAAAAAAAAAAACATGATAAAAATTTATGACAAAGAAATGCCTTCTTCCTATTTTTAAGAATAGGTTTGCTATGCATAATTAAATATTTATATACAACAAAAAAAAATATAAATAATAATAAATTATAAAAAAAAAATAATAATCAAATCAAAGCATCAAATTACCTCATTACAACAAATCCAAAAACATTTAAAAACTAAAGTTGAAAACTCTAAATGTATTAAAAAAAAAATATTATATATTGTTGTTATTTAAATAATAAATTAAACATTGAAAATGTTATTTAATTAAATTTAGACAAAACAAATTATTTAAACAAGACCTACAAATAACTATTTTTCATTTACAATAATTCATTTCTAAAGGGAATACTTTATTTAACTAGAATTATTAATACCTTTCTTTCTTTAAATATCTGGCAACTTTTTTTTTTTTTTTTTTGAGGAAACCGTAATAAGCCAGCCATCAACAAATACCAAGGCGAATTCAACTACTGGTGGTGACGAAACTGTACAATCCAAAAACAACAGAAACAACATAGTGTTTTTTACCCAGCGTTGTTAGTGTTTACCAAGGCGAATTCAAACAGGAAACTCATCTCGTCAGCCGTTTATCAGCTGTCTCCACGGCGAATTAAATAAAATTCGTAAATGTCAAAATATAAAATTGTTTTGAGAAGAAGTTGATTGAAAAGTGCTAAAAATATTATTTTAATAATAAAAAAATTTCAAAATTGCGAATGATTAAAGTGAATTTAATAATTTCTTTTATAAAAAAGTGATAATTTTAATTTGCAATTAAAAATTTTTGACAGCTATCAATAATAATGCAAAAACAAAATACATGGGGTTTTTGTAGTTGTAGAGTTGCACTTACCTTTTTAAATTCGCCTTGGAGTTAACGGTTCGAAATTTCAACCATTCCTAACAAAGTTGAATTCGCCTTGAAAACTTCATTGTCAAATTGCTTGGCATGTCAGCGGGCTTGGCGTAAACTTTTATCTTAATTTGTTTGATTTTCATCCAGCATCATGTGTGTCACACAAACAAGCAAGTCTTCATTGATTCAAGCACAATGATTAAGCTAGCGATTCACAATTCTATTCAGTCGTACGATTTGTCAAAGAAAATCGTATGTGTTTAAAAAGCTGAAGGTCAACACCTCGCGTGTCACGCCTTTCCGCAGTCAACGCAGCTATCAAAAAAGTAAAAGCTGTGTAGTTATACGTAACAGGTTACATTTACAAATGCTTAGGATGCGTTAAAGGTGTTGAATGCGAAAAGTATGTTTACTTTCTACTTTTGTAAGCGTCACAAGCAGAGTTCGAACAAATCAACTGATCTAGACTAATAAAATTGTATATTAACTTGTGGCGATGCCGCATAAAAATCGCTGCATATAACTTGAAACGTAGAACGCAAGTAATCTTTTTTGTGAGATAATGCGGCATTGACAGCAGATTTTGCAGACGTTGTTTTTTTTAATGTTGGATAGAATTCTGTCATATTTTCGTATAAATGAATGGTACGATTGTATAGGAATCCGATCTTTAATGTGATTTTGACACGTCGTCTTCACGACACATCGTTATGCACAAAACAACAAACAATTTTTGGTGCTCGCATGAAGACGTAACAGACCTTCTAGATTAACTATCGCTATGTTAATATAACATATAATTTATTGTGCACACATGAATTTGGATAGTGAAGACTACTGTTGTCGATGTTTTGTTCTTGTTGAAAAAGCGTTGTTAAAGCCATTGTTTGCCGAACATCGGTGCAGTATTGCCATATAAATAAGCATCATCTTAATTGTTATTGTGGATTTTTATATGGGTTGTCGTGGCATACATTTCCCCCACATCAAAGAACGTAAACAATTGCACGTCTCTTATTTGGCCAACGTGTTGTTCTTAAGCACACACAACAATGGATAGTCTGAACGGTATGTAAATTCTGCTGGTATCGACGTTTTTTTCATGTCGGAACATTTGTTCGCTCGCGCCAACTATGTCTAACATCACTGCAATATTTTCGTGTATTGTTGCGCCATACAAGCTACCAAAATCAAAGAACAGGTATCTGCCGGTTTTGTTCTGGCGCACACAATACAGTAACACATCCAAATGGTTCGGTAAAATAGAAAATAGTAATTTCATTATTTGCCGTCTAGATTAGCAATCGCTATCTTAAACCAGCAAACAATTTCTTGTTCACACATGAATTTGGACAGTGAAGCTTAAAACAGGGTTTCCCTTTATTTAATAAACACAAAAAACATAGCCTTTGTTTCCTTTTCAATACAATTAAGTGGCGCATTTGTGAATAACTAACAATTAAATCAAAAATATAAAATAAAAAAAATATATATATCTTTAGACTTTAAGATCCACTACCCCCCCAAACAAATATTATTGTTATCATCATCACTTTAAGAATAACTCCAGGGCTAATCGAAGGCCTTTATTGCGCTACCAATGTACCTGTTAAATCAAATTTAACTGTAACAATTTTCACCTTCATTTCATTCAATTTGTAGGTCTTGTTTAAATATTTCTTATTACAAAATAAAAAAAAAATACATATTAATATTAATTAAAAGGTTTCCTTAACATGTATAAATTAAAACTTACAAATTTGCACATATTTTCTGTTTTTGTTTTTTTTTAAGTATTATGGTATTTTTGACCTGAGCAAAAATATTTAATTAATATTTTTTTTTATTAATATTTTTTTCTCTCTCTCTGATTTAATTTATTTTTTTTTAAGTTAAACTGTTGCAATATTCATAACAATTTTTTGTTTATAACTTTTAAGTTTTCGTTAAATTATTTTTGTTATTTTTTTAATTACATATTTAATTTGTTTTTCTATAATAACTTTTTATATATATTAAATAAAAAAAACAAAGCACTCTTAAGACACCTTTTTAAAATAGTATATCTAATATAATTATGAAAATTAAAAAAAAAAAAAAAATAATATTTAATAAATACACACCAATTATTAAAACAAACACTAAAATGTAATTAATTCATTACTAACGTCATATTATTTATTTCTTTTATAATTTTCTTATTTTTATATACATACTTATAAAAAATTATAAATAATATTTTTACTCTCTACGGTCTTTGTTTATAATTTAAGCAATATTTGTAAAAAAAAAAAAAAAAAATTCGAAAAACCAAAATTTATATGTGTAGAATTGTGTAAATTTGTGGAAAATTCTTTAAACTAAAAATTATTTAAACAAAACATGTTTGCAAAATCAATAAGTTAAATATAAAATTTAAGACACAAATTAACTATTAAATGTATGATGATGAATAATAAAAAAAAAACAAATTAACATTATTAAAACAGTGAAGTTTGTTCGTGTTTTTCTTATCTGGGGCATATGGGGTCTCTTCTATTGGATAATAAGCTTTTAGTAGTTGATAAGTTGGAAAACGGGAAAGAATTTTAATGAAATATTTATTTCTGAATTTACAATTTAACCATTCGTCGTTGTCATGAGTCTGGCCAGACCCTTTTCAAAGTGTTTTGAATGGATAATCAAAACAAGGGTAACACGGAGGGTTAAATTCAGTTTCCTAAAAACTTGTTTGACATTGACAAACTGGCAATATTTGATTAGAGAAATTCCCGGCTTAAAATTGCTTGTAATTTTAAAAACTTATTTTTCGGAAAATTGCGGAGAAAAACACAAATTTATATAAATAACAGAAAATTGGTTAAAGATTGATGTTTGACTATAGACTTCTGATGATGTGAATGTGGTTATTCTCGAAACATGTAAATTCACCCGAGTTCAATCCCCGGTTCGGTCAAGAATAAAAATATTTAAAAAAGAATAATTTTTTTCTTTTAATTTTTAATTTGGTTTTACAACATTAATTCCTCCATTAAGATAATTTAATGAAAACTTAATTTGATTAACGTAAGCTTAATTTAAAAATATCAAAAATTTCAATTAAAAACCAACCGTTCAATAAAAACATGACAGATGTCATACAAAATTTGTTTAGATAAATGAAAAAAAAAACCAAGCGGTAGGTTGATTTACTACGTGATATATAATATTTTCTAAAAAAAAAAGGATGCCGTTTTACATCATGCAACGAAATATCGTGATCAGCGTTGCCGTTTTGGTTACTTATAACCAAGGTGTACTTGTGTGCATTTTTCTTATTTTGGTTACATTTTCCCAACACAAATATAACCAATTTTTTGTTTTGTTTTGAAACAAGAACTAATCGACCCGCTTTTGTGCAACTAAAACCAATAGGTTTTTCATCTACTTCAAACCTATTTTTTAAGAAACCTAAACTTTAACATTGATAGTCTGTTAACCATATAAGGTATGTATATACATACATTGAAGTGTAGATGGCCATTATCTGATATTCTTAATGCTTCATAGGTAAAACTGAAACACTTTTCTAGATAAACGATAAGGATAAAGGCCTTTCCGATACCACCTCGTTAAAAACGATTATATTTCCCCCGGGCAAAAAGCATCTATATATTAAAGATCTACCGCATAATTTTGCTCAATTTTGCACTTTGTTGCCAAAACGCATAGCAACACTTTAAGAGTTTTACTTGTAAGAGCTCTTTTTAAAAAAGGTAAAAAAGCTCTAGCTAAAAAAGTTTGTGAAATTGATGAAAATAAGTGAACTTTGTATAGGAGGAGCCAATTCAACTAAAAATTTGGAAAAATTATATAGCCTATTCCTCTTTTCAGGCCATCGGTAATATATTGTCAAAACCTTAAAAAATCGGTCCAGCGATTTATGAGTCTACAAGATATAGACAAACACTATTTCTTCTTAAGATACACAATTTTTAAACTGAAGTGCGAAAATAGTACTTTTGATTCAACATAATTTTGGTTACTTATTTTCGCTTTTGGTTACAAATTTTTTTTTGGTCGTGGCAACGCAAAAAAATATTCACACCATTCTTTCAGTATTGTTTGTTATTTGTATGCAAACAACCAGCTATGCTTCAATTTGTGTTATGTCTAATATTACAGTTTATTTGAGAAATTCAAAAAAAAAATTCCCTAAAATGTAAACACATGCAAGAATTTTAAACGCGGTTTTTTCATTAAATTTCTGTAATGAAAAAATTTCATTACAAATATTTCTCTATTAAACAGTATTTTATAACAAAAATTATAAAAAATTGCTTTAAAACCACTTCCAAATTCTTGTGTTTTCGATTTCCAGAACACCCCTTATTAAGCCTCTACTTTTGACATTAAATTCCAACGCATAAAATAGAGCAATGAAATCGTTCTCTGATAGAAGCCAAAATAGTTGAGCTACTTTCACATACAAATTCCTGTGTAAATGGCAAGAAAGTTCTTTATCAATTGGCGAATGTAATGCTGGGAATGAAAGATAATGCGTTTAGGAAGTTGGTTTAAGGGTGATTGTTGATAAAATATAAGTAGAGATTTACAATTTTGTTTATTGTTTTTGTTTTTTTTAAGAAAGTTTAAGGTTCTGAAACAAAGTTTAAAGTGATGCTTGAATTTTCTATTTTTGTTTTTTTTTTATTAACTACAATTCAAATAACTCAATAATATGTCAACATTTTTGTACTCTAATATTTTAGAGAAGAAAAACCTAGACGTAAAGACTTATTACAGCTTCTGACAACACTGTTATCAAATTATAGCAACCATTTTACTTTAACAAATATGTAAGCAGTTTAAAGCATGGTTAAGTTTATAATTTCCACTTAAACTAAATAGAATTGCATTGTAGTAAAATTATAAAAAATTATAGCCAAAGAATGATTTCAAATCAAGTCTATACAAATGAACTCTTAAACATACTTGTACAATTAAATCATTTGTTTATTATTTACACTTGTTTAAACTAAATAATCATGGGTTTAATTGTAGTCTCATTAAAATATAAAAAAATGATTATTCTAATGATATATAAATACATATGTATCTATTTACTCGTATTTGTTTATGATTATAATATGATTTAGTTTATGTTTAATAAGGGTACTCATTTCTAACAAAATATTGGTAAGTTATGCATCAAGGCGAATTCACTAGAAGGTGAGGTCAACTCTACAACAATACCGCTTTTGTGGTGGGATTTTCAATAATATTGCTAGTAAAAAAAATGGTTTGTTTACATAAAAAAATAGTTTGTAAACAAACTGAGACAAGTCGGCCACAGAAAAAAACCGCAACTGTTGAATTGACCTCACCTTCTAGTGAATTCGCCTTGGTTATACCTACATACATATGAAAATTTTAATATAAAAATTTCCATATGAAAATATTTGCTTATTTTAATTCTATTACATTCAAGTGCATACCCTTAATAATTTTACTGTTTACGACAGAGGAAACACTTTTCAAGTGTTTGAAAACTAAATAAACAACAACAATTTTTATATTCCCCCACTTTTAATAATGAATGGCGATGATGATGATGATGATGATTTTTAATGAGTGTCATTTGAAATGACCTTGACTACTTTCGGCTGTTTTCTTTTTTGTTTTTATTATTAAATTTTATTTTTTTTAATTTTAGTATAAAATTAGTAAAGTTTCTAAGTCACATACACTTACACATGAGAACCTCAAATAAAATTAAAACAAGCAAAAAAAAAATAAATAATCAACTTAAAAACTTAAATTAATTACGACAATTTGTCTTGAGTTTTTTCTCTCTGCTTTTTGCGTTTTTCGGCAGTTTGACTGGCGGGCTGGCGGGTGTTCCGAATGGAACTAGCTGCTGGAAAACAAAAGAATTAACAAGCTTTGTGTGATTATTTTTGTGTTTTATAGCTTTATTTAGATGTTAAGGAAATACATAATAAAAAAATACCCATAAAAAATGGGAATTAATACAAAAAATGCCACATTAAAAAAATTTTAGTTTTGTGCACGCAATAAATTAGATTCAAATGTGTGTGTCAGAGTCAAAATAGTACATTCAAGAACCGCGTTTACAAGGTCAAGGGGATAAACATCTGTTTTCAAAATAATCAGTCAACCAAAAACCAATACACAAAATAAAAATAATAATAATAAAAAAATTGGAATTCAGAGAAGTAATCAAAGAAGCCATTTCAGAATAAATAAAGTCCTTATAAATTTCAATAACAAATTTTAAAAGATAAAAATTGGTACTGGTTCGTTCTTAAGGATAAAACTGCAATAAAAATGTGTTAATGAATTAAAAGAATTTGAAAATTACTTTTAATTCCTTTGGCAAAGAATTCAATAGATAGCCAATGGTTTAAAGCCAAAAACAAATTCCGTTTGCTCATAACAAAAACTAAAGAAATATCTGAATGTACCAAGAGATGATATTGCAAATTTTTTTACTATGTATCACTAAACGTAGATTGAATGCAAAAATCTGCACTCAATTCAAATAGTGCAAAATTTGGACTTGCAATCAAAAAAGCTGCATACAAATAATGTCTTACTAAATTTTAAAAAATGTAAAAGAACATTAAACAATATGAAATTTTGTCAATAACGGTATAATTATTGGCTTTAATCGTGAAAAAACAAATCTTTGATTAATTAGAATTGTGGTTATTTTTTTTTTGAACTATTTATGGTTTTAAATCCAAATTTTTTATATTTTTAATCAGGTTTAAGTTCATCAAATTTAATTTTCATTAAATTATTTTTATGAAGAAAGGAATTTTACAACATGAAAATTAATTAAAATTGTTATTGATAATCATTCATTCTTGACTGACCTGAGATTCGAACTTAGGCGGCTGGTTACCATGACATGTTTCGATCGCAACCACTCGATCTCCTCAGATGGATTTGCCGTCTTACACTCGCAGCCATCGACGACTGCTGACATCAATAGTCAAATATCAATCCTTAAACCAAATTGTATTTTAACCTTTGGTAGATCGAAATTTGCTTTTTTGAATGATTATCCATTTTTTAATTGATTTTACATGTTTTTCCTAACTTCTGTTTTTTTCCGTACTTATGTCAAGAATTCTTCTTGAAGTCCAAAGTACATTTTTTTGTTTTTTTCATTTTGTCTTTCTTTTTCTTGTTGACCTTTTTCAGCACAACTTGAAGGACAAATGTACACATAGAGCTCGTGCCTTAGCTTTAACAATAATTAGAATTGTGGTTATTTTTTTTTTGAACTATTTATGGTTTTTAATCCAAATTTTTAATATTTTTAATCAGGCTTAAATTCATCAAATTTAATTTTCATTAAATTATTTTTATGAAGAAAGGAATTTTACAACATGAAAATTAATTAAAATTGTTATTGATAATCTTTGATTTTAAATTTTGTGCAACATTTTTAGTTGAAGAAAAAAAAAAGTTTTAAAAGCAAACCCTTTTTTTTTGTTTTTTTTTAGTGAAAAATTTTTAAGCATCATTATCAATCATGTTTAGTGGGGCTGCAAGTTTGCAATTCATCTCTCAACATTAACAAAATGATTGCAATTTGTTTGCACTATCACTAACTGTGAGTTGAAACTGCAAAATGAGTGCACTACCCAAATCTATGCATAAAATTAATGAATTACATAAAATAACTGAATATTCCTTTGCTTTTACGGAATATGTATTTAATTTTTTGAAAGTGAAAATTAAATAAACTTTAAGTTAAAAATAAATTAAATATATGTAAGTGGATCGGTTTTTAGCTGAATTTTAATTTATTTTATATTGCAAATTCAGTTAATTTTACGTACTGAATATTGTGAGTGTGGGTCCCAATTAGGGTACACTAGCAAAAATTGTGTAGGGTATTATATGGTCGGGCTTGACCGACAATACTTTCTTACTTGTTTTAACCTTTTTTGGCTTGATTCATATAATTGTAATACAAAAGTTTTTATACTTGCATACCGATATCAATACTGAAATACCAAATAGTTTAATACCGACACTCATACCAATACCGAAAACCCAAATATTTTAATACCGATACCAAAATTCGTTGCGGTTGCCAACCTTGGTATTTTTAAGCAAATGTTTGCACAACTCAGCATCAGTGTTGCCAGAATTTTAAGAGGTAAAATCAGCAAAAAGCCATAATTTTTCATCAAAAAATCTGCAAAATCTTTAAAACACATACATTTATTACATACATATAACAATTAATCCAAATTTTGAAATTTAAATTAGGCTTAAGCTCATCAAATTTAATTTTCATTAAATTATTTTTATGAAGAAAAGAATTTTACAAAATGAAATTAATTAAAATTTATTGATAATTTTTTCATTCTGGACTGACCTGAGATTCGAACCCAGGCGTTTTACGCTCTAAAGAGATTGAGTGGTTGCAATCGAAACATGTAAGGGTAACTTGTCCGTAAAACTCCTGGGTCCGAATCTCAGGTCAGTCAAGAATGAAAAATTATCAATAAATTTTACTTAATTTCATGATGTAATATTCCTTTCTTCATAAAAATAATTTAATGATAATTAAATTTGATGAACTTAGGCCTAATTAAAATATCAAAATTTGGATTAAAAACCATAGAACAGTTCAACAAAATAACCACAATACTAAAAATATAACAAATAATTTCAAAATTTGTGTTAAAAGTAGTTCTGGTAAATATCTAATTGGTAAAATTTTAATTGGTCCTCGAAGTACGATGTATATAAAAGGAAATATTTTTTGAACTTTCAACACAGAAAAGTTTTGAGAATTTGTGTTAAACGGTAGAGGGGCTTACCGAAAGATTGTGTGGTTACAATTGAAACATATTAGGTTAGCATGTCCGTGAAAACCTGGGTTCGATTCCCAGCTTAGTTAAGAATGAAAAATTATCAATAAATTTTAATTGATTTCATGTTGTAAAATTCCTTTCTTGATAAAAATAATTTAATGAAAATTAAATTCATTGAACTTTAGCCTGATTAAATTATAAAAATTTGAGTTTACAGTTTGTTCGATTAAGGAAATGGCTGAAAATTTGTGGATATTTCTACATTAAAAATATATATCCAAATTTAACTACTCAGGCTGAGTAAGGATTCAGGCCCAATCAGAATGTGAACAACGTGGCTTTAAACAACAAATTAAAAATTAATTACTGTTTTTTTAAGCCATCAAGGGTCTTATTGAAAATATACAAGATATCAAATATTGAAACTATTAAAGACATTTATACATATGTAAGCACATATGAATATATACGTAGGGTACATATGCATATTATTTCGTTTAAAATCAGATGACATAAGGCCGACGATATTAATGTGTCATTACAATGCAAATTTTTAATTTTAAAGTAATCTTTTGTGAATAAAATTTCAACAAATGAATCTATTTCCAACCGTTAATGGTTGATATATTTCGTTTATCAATGCAATAATTGAAAGTAGTGCAAACAAAACTGATAATATACAAAAGTGTCCACCGAGCTTTAAAATCTGCAATTTTAAACCAAAAACCTTTAATTCTGCATTTTGGCAATTTTGGGGTATAAAATCTGCAAAATGCAGATAAATCTGCACTTCTGGCATCACTGCTCAGCATACGAAATTCAACATAAAAATTGCTAGCCGCATGTTAAATTCGGATATTAGCCGGTACAAACTATACCATCTACGGCGACGGCTAAAAAACTAATTCGGCTCGGCACAGCGCAGGTCTCTTTTGATTAATTACGACAGCACAATAAACAAAGCAAGCAAAGTTCTAACTATTAATTTAAGACACTTTTTGTTTACAAAGCAACAACCAGGGCTGTCAGACTTGGGGATTTATCCCCAAAGTTAAGGATTTCATGCGAACAAAAAGGACAAAGAAAGTCATTTGGGGATTGGGGAATAAAAAAAATTCGGGGATTTTACATATTAATATATTTTCCATTTTTTTATTATTTACGCAAAACTTTTATCTTACCCCTACTCCCCGTCTACAACTACAATAAAAGAATTGTTAAAACACTTGCATTAACAACCAAGTTATAACATGAGAAAACATCAAACATGATGAGTCAACTGCAACGAAACTGCAACTTCTAGTTATTTTCGAGTTTCATTTGAGTTTATGCCACAGACTCCTTTGAGGGACCACACATAACGCGACCATTTTGAGACCGGTTTGAAATGCATTGGAAATCAGTTGCATTGCAACCGGCGTGCAGGAAACTCGTGTTTGCGTTTCATCTGTTTTCAAAGAAAATGCACTAATATCATTGCATTTTTGTACAATTTAGGTTGCAGGGTGTGTGGAAAACGATTGAAACTAGTTTCAAAACAATGATTTCTAAAGGGTTCCGTTGCAGTTTCGTTTTACCGTTTGTTCTGGGCCTTTATGTTAAGCATTTCATGTCAG
Source organism: Pollenia labialis (assembly GCA_949318255.1). NCBI lineage: Eukaryota > Metazoa > Arthropoda > Insecta > Diptera > Polleniidae > Pollenia > Pollenia labialis. Next base: position 21,692,407 of record OX439142.1, on the reverse strand, counting down.
TTGTAGACCGCATACTATCAACAACTTATACGTTGTTAAGGGTTCTAATTAAGATTACCATTTTTGTTAAATGTGTAAAAGATACTTTGTAAACTTATGTTATTTTTCTTGAGTGAGTGTTAAAAAAAAAGAATTTTAAAATAGAATCTAAAATCGTTGACACACACACATACAATTTTTGATTTTTTAAATACAATTTTTAAGCAAATCTGTATGTCTTCCCCAAAAATGAGTAAATATGAAACACAAACAAAGTTTGGGAATAGTACTGCTGGGCTATTGGTAAGTACTTATGATGCGTCAAAGTAAATATTTAATAAATGACGGATATATGAATTTTTATTGTTGATTTTAAAGAAGGCTAAAACCGATTGAACAGGCTCCAAATTCTTATAAATTAGCTCATTCGTCTTCAAAAACAACATTTTGGTCTGCTTGTTATTTCTCACAGGAATCGCCTATAAAGGATTTAAAAAACATGCCAAAACCTGTCGCTACAAACAAAATAAAATAATTTTTTTTTTCTAGAAATTTTTATTTGGGGATTTTTGTGGATTTCTTATTAAAATTTTACTTACCATTTAAAAAACAAATTTAAATTTGGTCAGAAAAGAACAACAGAAAAAAATATTAACTTTTTAAGGTTTTTTAATTTTTTGGGGACAAGGGGTGCTTTTACCTTGCAGCCCTGGCAACAAGAATATTTTATTTTTTTCATTGTACCAAGGCGAATTCAACTACAAGTGTTATCGGAACTACAACAATCCAAAAACACCAGAAACAACATATGGTTTTTTGCATTGCATTATTAGTGCTATTAGCTCGAAATGTCAGCCATTTTTGGCAAAACACTAACAAATCAAAACAAATGATCTCGAACGGTCAAAATCAGATGCCGTTTCAACACCACCTGTATTTAAATCGCCTTGCATTGTACAATGTAAAGGGCCAAATACACTTGTCAAATGCTTGTCCAGTCTAAAGTTTAGAACATTATGACAATATAAAATGATAGTACACCTTGCACTGAAAGAATTTTCTTCGCAATACCAATGAATTTTGACATTAATCCCATGAAAAATTTCATTAAAAAGGAACCTATGCAGCGCTTCGTTGGATCGATGAAACCTGTTTCATTAAAATGTATTTAATGAAACATTACATTAGATCTATGAATATTATTCATTGGATGAATACTTCATAAAGTAAAATAAATTCTTTTATTTTGTTTTTTCATTTTAATTAATTTTTCTTTTTAAATTTTGTTTTCTATTTGATTTTTTCTGTCTCTGGCGGGAATCGATCCTTCAACATCGGCGTTGATAGACTAGCTCACTACCAGCTAGGCTACCGGGGCATAGCAATACTTTTTGCCGTTACTTAACTATATGTAGGTACGTATGTACATATTAAAGAAAACTAAAAACACACATACCTATTTATTGATTGAAAGTTTTTGTTTCATTACTATCTATATATATATATACATATATATGTTTCATTACTATAATGACATTTTTATTGTCATAATGAAAATTTAAATTTATGAAGGCATGCTTTTTCGAAATAGTTTTATACTCTTAATTATTGAGACTATAGAGTTATTTGAATGTTGAAAATAATAGCCAATGAAAATTTTTAACGTACTTACGACATCCCATGAAGCGATTTTTACGAAAATACTTGATTATAACTATGAAATTCCATTTAGACAATAAAACATTAATTACAGGGTTGTTTTAAATTTGATAAACAAATTGAAAAAGTTTTTCACTGTGATACTAGAATAAGATGTGGTTGAAAATTATTATTGTTAATTATTTTTTGTTTTTGTTTTTACAAAAAAATTTCCACACTGAAATAAAATATTTAAAAATGTAATATAATCAAAAAATTTACACCCCCTGAAGAAGTAGAAAAATACTCTACGAAACGTTGGGAAAAAACTGTAATAAGATTGATGTTTTATTTACATTAAAGCTCCGGGCCTAACAAGCTTAAAAATAGGAAATGATTTAAAATTTTTAAATTGGCCAACTAAAATAATAAAATGAAAATTTTCATTTAACCAATGAAATTTTTTTAATGAAAATGATGCATTAAATATATGAAGCATGTGAATACCATGGTGAAATAAACAGGTGGCAGCACTACGCCAGATGACGATTTTTTGCTCTTGTATTGTTTGTCTAGGTTTATGTCAAAGTTTTGTTTATGTTTACAAAAAGTCCACGTTTTGTGCTGTGATTATTGTATTTTAATAAAGTTTTTGATAATTTTAAATTACAATAAATAAGATATTGACCATAATTAAATAAAAATTGACTAAAAAGTTATTTATTTCATCACGTTTAGCGGCACGCTTTGATATTTGTTGAAAGTATTTTTTGACGTAAACGGTGATATAATTTCCATTTTTGTTGTAACGTTGTATTTGTTGCCGTAACGATGCCACCTGCTTATTCCACCATGTGTGAATACCCCAAATATGTTGACATAGGTACATATAATTTGCTGGCATATCGATACCTCATAACAATACAAATGATTGCAGAAAAAGTGAAAACAAGAAAAATGCAAATTATGTTTTCTATGCTTTTTTATTTTTACAAAGCAAAATGCATTATTTTCTTTAGAGTTAATTGAGCAAAAGTCTTATGAATATTAAAAAAAAAATTATGCAAATTAACAAAGCGTTAGGTTTTAAACAAGTTTTTGTGTATCAATTTTACTAACTCAAAATCGTCAAATTCTGCGTTATGCCTCTCGTTATGCATTGTGTTTTCGAATTAAGCACAGCTCACGTAGGTCCAGTTATTAGTGCCCGTTGTGTTACTATGTTTAACCGCATCCCAAGGGTGCATTGTTACCTGTCTGCTGACATTCTCACCCAGCTGCCGGCATCAATATGTACGTATTCACACATATTTAATTCAAAAAATAAGATCCAGACAAAGCTTTATACATCACATGAGTATCAAGTTAAGTAAGTTATTTAAAAACCAAAATTTGATAGATTTTATTTATAAATAATTACTTTTATATTTTTATTGAATCCATCACCAGCAAATAAACCAAAAATTAATAATATTTTTGTATTTAATTCACAAACGAATCTTTTTTTTAATTCTAAACAAAATTATAATTAATTACTCATGCTGGAATGGTGATTTATAATTGTTAATAAAAAATGAAGTCGCAGTTTGTTATTAATGCTAATTAGTCATAATCAATTTAAAATATTTTGAATTCTGAATGAAAAAATAGTAATAAACCAACAATTAAAATATATAATACCATTAAAATTGAATAAAACAAAAAAATCACAAAATTAATTACTTTTAACTTTCGTTGTACAAAATTTAAAAAACGGTAAAGAAATGAAAAAAAAAATCTCCTCCGTGACAATGTTCGTGAACATTGCCGTGACCAGGATTCGAACCTGGGTTACTACGGCCACAACGTAGGGTCCTAACCACTAGACGATCACGGCTAATGGAGATATATTTTTTCGTCGGCTAATATTGTATTTCACTGCATGTTTTTGTTTGCATGTGTGTTGTACGCATGTGGGTTAAAATAAACAACCACTCTTTGATTAGCGCTAGTGTTGCCAGAAAATTTTCTGGTAGAATGCTAAATGGACAAAATCAAAATCCTAAAACGTTCTGCAGATAAAAAAAACTCACTAAAAACTTTAAATAAATTTTCATACAATTGCTTTATTTTAAAATTTTTAACGTTAGTAGTACATTTAAGTATTATTGGACATAAACACATATCGATGACTTCTCATAAAAAAGCATAACTCGATTTTTGTTTGCTTATCGGGAAAGAAAAAAACTTAATGAAATCTGTAAAATTAAAGATTTAAAAAAATTTGGACGCAATTTTAAATAAAAAGATGTGAAAAAGTACCTTAACAGCTTATTTGATATCAAAAAAGTTATTTCATAACAGTTATTTCTGAATTAAAAAAAATCCATTTAAAACCGTTTTTTTCAACGCAAAAAAAGGTCGAAACAAACTATAAAAAAGAGTTTTAACGTAAAATTAAATTCTGTTGAGGAGTTTCATTTCGCCGTCATTAAATACAACTTATTTAAAGAGTTTTATGTCGCGATCGTTAAATAAAACTTATTTGAGTAGTTTTATTTTCACATTTTAGTTTTAATTTTCCCATCAGAATGAAATTTGCATATTCAAACGGTTTATTTTGCATTTAGTTTATTGAAAAAAAAATCTGATTTGTTTTCAACAAAAATTTGTAATAATTAGTTAATTTTTTTTTTTTTGATATTTAAAAATAATTTCATAGAAATAAATTTCAATTATCAGACACCAGAATGGTCCGATAGGTTGTTCGTCATCATTTACTTTAAAAATTTGATCTATTTAACTCTTTTTTTTACTTTTTGTGAATAATGTTATGTTTGAATCAACATAAACTCTTTAAAAGAGCTTAATTTTATGACGGCGAAAAGAGTTTTATTAAGAGGAAAAAAATAAATCTTTCGTATAAAGAGTTTTATTCAACCTTTTATTCGTTTCACCATAGATTCTGAAAGAATGTTTGAAAGAGTGTTTGGTTAAATTTTTAGATAACTGTTATTTACGGTCCCTGAATTGTATACTATAGCCCCCTAAAATTTTAAAATTCGATGCATTTGGCATTTCGTCAGGTGATTATACATAGGACAGAGGTGAAAATAAAACGTCACAATCAGGGATGATAATTGAGAAAACCAAAATCGTACCAACGAACTTTTAAAATCGTACTTTTTCGGCCCCAATTGTACTAAATCAGCATTTTATAAATTATTTTTTATTATATTTTTAAAAACATTCAGCGCTTGTAATATCTCCTTCAAAATTATTCGGAGTAAAATAATAATGGAGTCGTCTCCCACTGTTCCAAAATTCTGTTGATTACTTCTTGACGTTACAACCATATTGTTGACAAATACTTGGAAATATTATGAGTTCGTTCCAAAATAATCTTAAATTGAGAGGAGAGAAGAGACTACAATGTAGAACTATTACAGAAGTGGTTTCCTATATCTTTTAAAAATTTGTCAATACCATCAGAAAATGCACGCTTATATGCTGCCGCTGATACTAAATTTAGAATGTGGCATAAGCAATCGTTCAATGAACAAATGAAAAAAAATCTATTTAAAATAGCGGAGTTCAGTGTTTCGTGCAAATGGTCTTGCAAAAGTACAAATGCAAAATATCACAGCTGTTTTGGTAAATCCAACAACAAAAAGTAGAGCTTCCCTAAGATTTCATAAAAAAGCCACGACATTTTGCATTTTCGAAAGATTATTTGCACCAAACACTAAACTCCGCTTATAGTCATTGGACAGTAAACACGAGTTGCCATTTTATATCAGTTATAAATATGTAGGTTTGAAAAATTTGGAAATAGTACCAAATCAGTAACGGGGGTACCAGCGTACTTTTTAGTTTCGAATTGTACCAAAAAAGTACAATTGTACCAACTTTATCAACCCTGGTCACAATAGTTAAAATTTATTGGGCACAATGTGAAACTTGAGATGAATATGGAGCCCACAACAAAACAAATTGTTGAATATTGATTTGCGCTAGGTAACATATATTTCCTTTCGATATTATGTTGCATCTGCATTTCGCAGCTTATAGGACCACCATTCTTAAACATACCAACCTGTACTTATAAATCTCTATTAACATCAACTTCATTGTTTTTGCCATAAACTTACTTACTAAATAAAATTTGATAAGGAGCACAAAACGACAAAATATTATTTTAAAAAAACCATTAAAACTTTTGATTTATATTCAATTCATGTTAATCCGTGAAAATGTATAGTTTTGTTAAAAACATACGCAGCAATCAATTAGGAGCATTTAATTTTATTGTAAACCTTTTTGATCGTTTTTCTCAAAACCGGCTTGATGGCTTTTAGGCTAAACCAATAATAACCTGACGATTTGTCTACCAGAATAAACAAAAAACCTACTTTTAAAAAAAATTTTGTTATGCTTTTTTTACATTCAGCAATCAAAATGCTAATAAATACATCTTTAATTCATTGCCTCATGTCCAGGTTTTCTGATAACAAATAAAATAAAAATTTACTTCGAAATTATTACCTCCTTTCAAAGGTTTTCTTGGGAGTCAAAAAATGTCATTAATAAGATTTGGTTTTAATGTGCTAAAATCCCAATTCTTACTCTTAATTAAAAATAAAACAGTATCCATGTTCTGTAATTTTGGTGAGAACTTTCCGCATCGAAAAGATGTGAAACAAAATATTCCATCGATTCTTGAAAAGTATGAAAAAAAATGTGTCTGTAACTCATATTGAAAACTATCAAAAGAGATTACGTCGTTACGTCGTTACGTTATAAATGTCATAATATTCCAATCGGAACCGATGTGACATTGCAGAAGATGGCAACGCCAATCCAACATATCGTTGACGGGAACAAAAATTTAATTGGAAAATTTTCAACGACGCCGGTAAAAATACAATACGAAAACTGCGACTTTAATGTTTGTTGATTACAAATTAACTTTGAAAACATTCGTAAATTTTTCAAAAAATAATTAAACAATGAATCTGCCAAGAACGAGAAATTAAGTTTTCTTGAACTAAATAATACTACACGTTTTTATATAAAAAATTCCGTATTTTTTTCTTATTTTTGTAAAATATAAATGGCCGATTTCACCAATTTATTTATATATATATTAATTTGTGTTTAAAATTCGTTTTTCATGTCAAATAAAAATAAAATTATATGAAAAACTATATTTAAATATGAATTGATACAAGGCGAATTCATGTAAACGGTGGTGGCGATACTACAACAAGTAACAACACCAAAAACACAACATTTCATTTTATTTGTTGCTTTCGTTGGTCGATATGCCAAAAACACAAGTAACTTTTGACATTCCTCTCTCTAATTAAGAAAAAAAGTAGCACAGCTGTGCTTTCAACGCCACCTGAAAAATTAATTCGCCTTGAATTGATATTTAAACTTCTTTAGACAGATTGGTTTTTTACGATCTTATTTATAAAAAAAATTAATTTGAATTGTTGGCATTTTAAGAAATCTATTTTTTATATAAAATTAATTTTAATTAGTCCCAATTCACATTATACGATTTTTGTCGTTGCGATTATTGTCGTTTCCTCTTTGAAGTCGGTCTGATGTTTACATTGTACGATTTTTGGCGTTACCATGGTAGAATAAGTACAAGGTATAGTCATTAGAAATTTCGTTCTCAATTTCAAAACCCATATAACGTCAAACAAAAGAAAATATCGAAAAAAATTAAAACAACCGTCAAAAGGCAAATAAATTAATTTGACATTACATGGGTAAATAATGTAAACTCTCCCTAATGAACATACCTGGTACTTATTATACTATGATCCAAGGCGATTTGACTAGAAGGTGGGGTCAAGTCAACATATGGTGTTTTTTCTGTGGTCGACTTGTCAAAGTTTGTATACAAACTAGTTTTTTATGTAAACAAACCTATTTTTTTACTAGCAATATTTTTGACAACCCGACCACTGCCCTTTTAATTCCTCTTGTAAAAATTGTTTGAAATAAATTAAAAATTTATTGATTTTTCTCTTCAAAATATGATATTTTTCGCCAAATGATGATTTTCTTCGCAAAAGCTTCTGCTTCTGGCAACGCTGTAAGCAATTTTGCACACAAAACCATATGAACATTCCTTAATATCAGAAATATATGTACATCCCAACAAACACGAAGTCAAACCTTTGATATGAAATGACTTAATCATTTGACATCAAACGCAATTCTCAAACGTTTTTCAATTGTTTGATTTAACATTTAAATTAAATTGATAATGATTTGAAAATAAACACTTGATATCAAATGTTTTATCAATTTGATGTCAAATGCTTGTCAAATGTTAAAATCAAATCAAAAATAAACTTGGCAATACTAAAGCGAAAAATAAATGTAAGCATTAAAAATGGCGATTAAAGTTACATATTATTTCCTTGTGGTTACATGTGTTTTACTATTAAAAATAAATTTTAATATAAAGTGAACAGTTTATTTCTTGTGAAAAATAAAAATTTTTTGTGAGAAATAACAATGATTAAAAATACGAAAAAAAGAAAAATAATAACACGGGAAAGCTAAGGCGAATTGACTAGAAGGTGGGGTCAAGACAACATATGGTGTTTTTTTCTGTGGTCGACTTGTCAAAGTTTGTATACAAAATAGTTTTTTATGTAAACAAACCTATTTTTTTACTAGCAATATTTTTGACAACCCGACCACAGAAGCAGTGTTGTTGTAGAGTTGACCTCACCTTCTACTCAATTCGCCTTGGGGAAAGCGAAGAAATTTTGTTGAACGATCGCGGTTCTACAATCCTCAAAATAAAAGGGAGCCAAGTATTTTTTTCTTTCCAAGAATTAGAGGACGGAAAGAACACTATTTCATCTTTAAGCTATGGTACCGAATGTTTATCTCAAAGTTTATTAAATACATAATTAATTTAAATTAAAAAAATTAAATACATAGTTTTATTTATATTCCACATTGTATTATAATCCACATTTGAAAAACATTTAAGAATTACGTTTATAAGAAAGTTGAAAATAAAGGCATTTTTCAATTTGAAAATAATTTCCCCTTTTTGTTGAGAACGCTATGATTTTCAAATCATTATCAAACGTTTGTCGTTTGAGAAAACGTTTGATTTCAAATAATTTTCAATTTGAAAACAAACCTCCGTGTTTGTTGGGATATAACTAAAAACACACGACAAACTTATCATTTTCATATCGCTGGGGACACATCAGAAACGCACCTTTACTTTGTAAATAAAAACCTTAAGCCGCTTTTTTAATGTATTTAATAAAATTATTTAAAGATTTAGCGGCTAAACTTTTATGTTTTTTAGCCAATGACACAACTACATATTTCGTAGGAACATTCAAAATAAAGCCCAATTTATATCAAACTACCCTGACCCATATTCCAACAAGCAATACATACCTACATATAAAATATCCTCTAGATTAAAATTTTTGATTATTAAAAATTTAAATCATAATCGCGTGTAAACTCTTTTTTTTTAGTGTATTGTAAATTAGCAGTCAATAATAAATTTGTTAAGTTATTATTAATAAAATATTGTTTGTTGAAAAATTACAACGAAGACCTTAAGAATTTGTTTCTATCAATTATTTATTTTGCACAAGGTGTGAGAATTAGGTTATGTTTATTACACCATTCCCTAAAAAAAACCAACTAAAATTTTAAATAAATATTGAAAAAATAGGTTAAACATGGAGAATGGTAATTAAAATTTAAGAAGAATTATTAACCGTTTTCAATTGACATTGAAATCAGGGTTTCTTTGAAATACCTGTAACATTTAAAATATTAAAAGTTGTCAATCAAGTCGAGTAAATGAATGGATGTGATTAATCATATTTTTGAAAACAATGTAATTACGCCACAAATAAGGTCCACTATTGCAAATGGCCCAGTGCAAAAACGCCTTCAAACAAGTCTGAAAACAAATTGATTTTGTCTGACCACAAACAAACATACATGCATACATGTCTAATCGTTTTGTTCTGCCTGTATTTATGTATGTTTGCATCGATTTTTGCATTTGTAGCCTGGAGTTAAAATTAATAATTCTTATGAATGTCAGGTGTCCTAGAGATATTTAATACGGATAATATTCATGATGTCACTTCTCTCTCAATGTTTAGATCGCTTACAGATGTTTGGCATGCGCCAGTAAAATCACTTGAAAAATGAACAAACGAACTAGCAACCCAGTTGGCCACGTCTTTAAGACATTCTCGAAGACGACAATGTTAACTACTGCATAATATTTTCGAACAAGTGTCCCGAAAATCGTGCACGACACAAAGAAAGACGTTCTTTTTATCGTTCATTTTTTCTGTCTTCTTCTTCGAAAGCTGCTCTTTTTGAATATTTTGTTTTGATTACGCAATTCGTGTTGATAGTAGCGTCCTGTTTTTACACATTGCCACTTTACTACCAAAAAACATTTTCTTTCTCTTTCTTCGAAAGCTGCCCTCGTAAATGATTTGGGCATTTTTCATACGTCACTTTTTTCATCTCTGTATGCTTTGTGGTTTTGTTCTGATTATATAAAATTAAACAAATAATAAATTGACCATAATTAAATAAAACTTTGCTAAAAATTTAAGCTGGGATATAATTTCGATTTTTGTTGCTTATTCGATCGAAAAATTACTTGGGTTACACGGCAAACTTCATATAAAAAAAAGCTGAAAAAAAAATATTAGAGATTGGTATGACATAAAATTGTCAGGTGAAGACCCCAAGTTACGTAGACGACAATCTCCTCTGTCGTCCGCCACAAAAATTATTATGTGTATAGGGATTTTTATTTGAGACAGTTTTTAAGCATAGTTGCAATAAACAACAAACAACAGTTGCATTTCTGTTGCATGTTATATATTCGACTTTTATAAGCGATTCTTAAGATGACAGTGAAGTAAGTATAAACTGCATGTAATCCATTTTCCAGCCCGACAATGACTTCATCACCATTTTCGATTTTACTGGTTAGTGCTAAATTGTAAATTCTATGTAGGCATTTAAATCAACAATTAAAAAAAAAACAAGAACAAGCAAGTGATTCAAAAGCATTAATTTTGTCGCCAAAAGCTTTTATACAAGACAACTTATAAGATAATGTCGCTCCTACTGTCCAACATAGAGTTTTATAGAAGACAACTTATAGGACAATGTCGCTTAAACTGTCGTACACGATAATTTCCTGTAAATTGTGTTCTAGAAAACCAAAACGACAGGAGAGAAGTCGTGCATACATCTGGCCAATTGGGCAGCCAAACAACCATCACTTCCACCCTCTTCTGAATATAAATTTATGAACAGATCATGTATTTCATGGACCATTGAGTATTTTAGGGATTTTTTTTTTTTTGTAAATCTTTCTAAACTTTGCAAAATTTGTTGGTTTGAAACAGACTTTGTTTTTGTGTCTGTCTGGGCTGTTTGTGTTGTCAATACTCAGACATTTATGTCTTTTGGCTGCCGTTTAATGTATTTAAGTGATACACGACACCATCGCCAAGTGTTTGGAATATTCTGTATTTTTTTTATTATTATTAATCTTTCGTTATTTGTGGCTGGTTTGGTGTTGATTTTTTATGCTTTACTTCACTTGAATTGTCAATATTTCTGAAAATAATCGTGATCTTGTCGTTTGGCAATAAAATAAGTACAAACATACATACACACATTATAAAAAATCCAATAAAATTGTACACCAATTACATACAGAATGATATGAAAATCCAATTGGTTCAAAGTAAAATGACGAATACACAAAAGAAGAAAAATAAATATGTATTTAAAATGGCAGCAAAAATGTTGAACTTATTTAAAAAAGCTCAAGTTCGTATTAAAAAATTCGGCTTGAATCTAGTCAAGGCGAATTTACACCAGGTGAACTTATCTTGCTACGTTAGCAACAGCTGATTACTAACCTTGTGTCAAAATGGTATACCGTTCTGGGGAATCTTTACTAAATTCTATAATTTTCGCATAAAATCAGAAATTTAAAATTTTTGTAAGTTTTTATATTTTAAAAACACACAGTTTAAAATTAAAAACAAAATGAAATGTTTGTTTGAATTTTTGACACAACAAAATTGAATTTAAATGATTGTGTTATTTTACAGTGCTGTAAACGTTTTCAAAATAATAAAGGGAAAAATAATGGTTTTTGTCAAAGTGGGTTTTTGTTGAAATAAGACAAATTTTTCAATTTTTAAGAATAATGACTGATTTTCTCAAAATTTACTGTATGAGCTTCTTTTTAATTTAAGAATAATTATTAGTAATAGCTTAGAAATAGAAACTAAAGTAAAATCAAGTTCAAAAATTTTTGTATGGACTTTTTCGTATCAAACCCCAAATGTAGTATCCCATCATATTTTCGTTATACTGCCTGTAGCCTAATTCTGGCAGTCGTGATCGAGTAGTTTCTCAATTCGAAAGAAATTTTATTATTTTTTAGGTATTGTAGGTATTGTGAGACTCAAATGAATGCTTTACAACACTGAAAAAATAATTCCGATTCGTTCAGTATTGACTGAAATAATTAGATATTTACAGCGGTATTCATAATGATACTTTGGCATGAAGTTAGCAAAAAGTTTATTCATAATAGACTCACCCAACTCTGGCTAACGATTTGCTAAATTCTTGCTAACGAGCTGCCAAACGCTTGCCAACTTGTGAAAAACAGACGTTTAATGTCAAACAATTTTGTTGGTTTTTTTTTTAATTAACTAATTTTTTTTTTATTTACATTCTTTTACTTAATTTATTTTAATTATTAAAAACTTTTAAAAATATTTATATGTCAGGGGAAAAACAAAAAAAAAATACAAATTCAGCGATCATTAATTCAAAACGGGTGGCAGTTTTGAGTAATACAATGTGGCATCATAAACATTCAGAGTTGATTTATTAAAAGTTGGCAGATGGAGAAAAGTTCGTTATGAATTAACTCTGTGCCAACAAGCTTCTAAGCTTAATCGGCATTCTAGTAAGCAGCTCGTTGTACGTAGTGTACAAACTGTGGCTAACAGTTGAGCATTTAGCATAGGAACATTATGGAACATTCGGCAGCCCAAAATTTTTCCCAAAGTTTCAAGCATAGTTTCAATTAAATCTTTATAATTATCTACTCTGTGGATTCCGAAAAAACTATGAACTCCCTTTTTAAAACTGTTCCATGCTTGCTTTTCTATGGTATTGAGAATTCATCACTGTTAATTTTTTTATTTGTGCTCTTACGAAGATTCCTGATTTTATCTACGCTTCTGATAATTTGAAAAAGAAGCCTTTTAAATATTCGACAGCTTCAGAATTTTCATCCAATGCTTCTACAAATTGTTTCATTAGGCCTTATTTGATATGCAATGGCGGCATTTAGATACTTTTTGGATCTTCAACTGTTTCCCATTTGACGTTATGTTTTCCTATATGCAGTGTTGGGCAAAATACATGGTTTGCGGTATTCAAAATACAAAATACTTTCAGGTTATGTATTTAAAATACAAAATACTTCCATTTATTGTACGTATTTCCGCCACCTAACATTTTTTTTCAACTAGTGCTTATTTACATAAAATACCAATTTTGCCAAAAAAAAATCCTCTTTTCAGATGAAGCTCATATTGATCTTGGCGGATATGTAAACAGGAAAAATTGTCGCATTTGGGGCACAGAAAACCCGCACGCATACATTGAAAATCCGTTGCACCCAAAACGAGTCTCTGTTTGGTGCGGATCTGACAGTTCAAGCATATTTGTTTTGATTTGTTAGTGTTTTGCTAAGAATGGTTGACATTTCGAGCTATAAGCACTAACAATGCAATGCAAAAAACCCTATGTTGTTTCTGTTGCTTTTGGTTTGTTGTAGTTGAATTCGCCTTGAACCACTACCACGCTGTATGCAAGAAATCTGCACATTGCCACACTTGTAATATAAGTGCTGCCAACTGCTAATCACAAATTCGATTAAAATCTTTAAAACTTACTTCAAACTCAAGGCTGTGGAGTAGAAATTTTTAAAGTCCTACTGTAACTTTGACTCCTCCTCTAACATTGATGCTAAATGCATATGAGATTGGTCCTTATTAGACTTTAAACTCTTTTTTTCTAATCCAGTACATTTTTTTCTATTTTGGAAAATATTATAAAATTTTTGGAGTCCGAGTCGCAAGTTTCTGTAGGTACTTCGACTCCGGCACAAAAGCCTTAATCCGACTCCATAGCCCTGGGGTCTAATCACCGCATTCGATATAGAGTAAACGATCGTATCGAGTAAACTATCATATTTTTCTGCATACAATAGACACTGACGTATCGAATGAAAACTATAAAAATTTAGATTAAAAAATTATTTTAAATTAATAATTGCCATGTCAATGCTGCTATTAGACTTTGTTCTTTCCTTAACACCTTAATCTTATTGATAAAGCCCCCATAAGGAGCATACTGCCACAAATTGTATTGATATTGCATGGATACTAACAACACAATATTCACCAAATTTATTAATTATCACTGTCCCCTCTTTCGTACATAGAAAAACATCACAATTTTGTTCAGTCCTGTCGCTTTGTGGGTAATTTCCGGGATTAGGAGTAATCTTTGCTGTCGTGGCTAGAGCGTGTGTATTTCTTTAAGGTGTAGATCGGGTGTAAATGGGTAGTCTTTAGTTAGAGTCCATCGTTTAATATAGAAGCTTGATAATTAATATTGACTCTTGCTGGCTATTTTTAGATGACGAAAGCAGTTAGATTTCGTTAATTATGAACTCCATAACGATTGAATAAACTTTTGTATTTTTTTTAATGAATTAACAAAATAAACGCGAAATATTGCCTTGAATTTGGGGAATGCGAATACGAATGTCGTAAAATAGACGAATATTCCGGCGATACAAACACGAATATTCGTTACATCACTAATATGTACGTAGTTTATCAAAAAATGTCAAAAGACTACAAAAAACAAAATGAAAACTAAAAATCTTTTAAGCCTCATTTTAATTACAAATTTTCTTTAATTTATTAGCTTTAAAAATAGTTTATAAAAAAAAACTAATTCCAATAGCTGCATTAAATTTTTAATCATTTTCATTAACATTTTTATTACTTTGTATAATTTTAAACAATTCTGTTAAATATTTCAATAAATATCGAATATGTATTGGTAGTAATCTACAATAAATATAAAAATTCAATTACTTTTTTTTAGCAAAACGTGTCTGATTGCACAATTGCACTTTCCAACACGAGTAGAGCAATTTTACAATGCAGTGATAGAGATATGTAATTTCAAAAAGGGAGAATAAACAAGTTGTTGTACAGTCAGCGTTGCCAAATATGCAGATTTATCTACTTGCTTGCAGTTTTTTTTTTAAGTGCGAAACAGTTTTCACCGCAGTTTTTCAGTTTCATTCAAATGATACAAATATTTATTTAGTTACAATATGATTAACAAACATTTTTTCTAACGCAACAATCCCTACAAGAAATGAATGAGCGAGTAGTCACATTTTTCATTTTGGTGTTAAGAAAATGATAGAAAGAAATGACCGAAATGAAGTGTTCGGTCACAATCGGTCATTTTTTTCTATCATTTTCTTAACACCAAAATGAAAAATATGACTACTCGCTCAATCATTTCTTGTAGGGATGTTTTAACTTGGAACTTTTTCAGTTCTTGTAAAATCAAATATGGCAGCACTGCTTTAGTACTAATACAGACTGGTGCAATCAAAAAATATATTGGCATTTCCGTTTTCCGAGCGTCTATAAGTTAAAATTTATTATTTCAAAAGCGCTTTAGAGCATTCTACAAAATTACGTATTATGTAAGTATTTGTTCATACTTATTTACATAAATTTAACGAAACACGGTTGTAAAGAAATTATAATTGTTTTTTTTTATTCGCTTTATTGACAATCAACAGTAAGAATTAAATCTTTCACCACTACGCATGCATTTCTATATCGGCTTTGTCAACGAATGGCCATAAGGGCCTGAGAAAAATTGAAGTTGGCAGCAAAAATTAATAAAGCACAGGCAAATCGTCAAATTGAAATCGTTTCCATAGAAAAAGAAATGGTTTCATTAGTTAAAACAAATTTATAAATGTTACACACATACTACATACATATTTATGTATCTTAAGTCTCATGTAAAAAGGCCTTAACTCGATTGTTTTTTATTCGAAATTGAATGCGATAATATTAAAAATAACGGTTCAACATTTTTACTAATCCACTCACATTTTTCGCAATGGCAGCTCCAGTGGCCGCAAAAATTGCATGCGAGTGTAAATTTGGCATTTGCATGCTACTAAATGTCAAAACGATAAACAATGTTACCCTGTTAAAAATTTAATGCAAATTTACTGGATTATTGTAAAATTGTAAATTATGTTTTAACCTGTTAAATGTATTATTATGATGAATTTTTTGAAACTCGCATTAATGAAAGCAAGTTTGGTTGTTATAGAGCATTAATGTTGTTAAAATAATGCTGATATAAATAAATACATATAAACCATTCCCGCAAAAATGTGCCTAGACGATTAACTCGGTAATTCTTTTTGGTTTTTAATATTTTTTTTTTTTTAATTTTTAAAATAAACAAATTACCTCAAGTTGACGCTTCAACGAAATTTTGAAAATGAACTCGCAGTGGCATGTGTAAACTAGGGATGCCAATTGGGACTGGTTTTCGCAAATCCCGGGGTTCGGGATTTCAAAAAATCAAATCCCGGGATTTTCCGGGATATCGGGATTTTTCGGGATTCGGGATTTTTGAAAATTAAGAGATAAATGCTTTTTATAGATATTTATTTAAAAAAAAACGTCTTTAAAAGAAGTTTACAAAGGCAGGCTTTATAATTAATTTATTATTTTAAAGTTAAATATTACTTAAATTTGTAAAAACTTTAAATTGTGACTTTTCTTTAATAAAAAATATGATAAAAAAAAACAATGTGTTACTTGATTCAATAAAAAAATAATTAACATAAAAGCTATATTTGATTCAATTACCTTAGTTCATTCAAGCTTAATAAAAAAAATAATTAATATTCAAACTGAACAACGCAACATAGAAGTTGATTTATTTGTAAGATTCTATTAAAATTTTATTAAATGAATTAAAATAAATAATTGAAATTTGAATTCGAAATTAACTAAAAAAATCAATTTATTTAGTTAACCATTAAAATCTTATTTTAACAAAAACCACCACTACTTGCGGTAGGAATTATGTAGTGTATAAAATACATTACTTAATATTGTGAAATCGCTCCATTAATTACCGTAGGTTCGATGTCAACACTCGGAAAACACTTTAATAATCTTAACCCTGTAAAGAGTAAAGTTTAAATTTTGTATTTGGTGCACCAGTGAATTGTTTTGTGCATTTCAAAAACATTTTTTTCATTTTAAATTATTTTCAGCACTTCTCACGTTAAAATTTTATTATTATTGGACACGCTTGAAAAGAATAACAAAGTGTAAATACTTTCTTACGTTTTCAATGACAGTATTAACAGAATTAATCAAATAATTATTAAAGATCAATATTGTGTTCCCTATCCTCTCATGGGGAATGTCTTAATGAATTTCTTTTAATAAAAGAAGGTAAAATAAAAAAATTTAGTTAACAATTTCGGGATTGACAAAATCCCGAAAATCCCGGGATTAAAAAGTTTAAATCCCGGGATACGGGATTCGCTAAATCCCGAAAATCGGGATTTCGGAATTGGCATCCCTAGTGTAAACACAAAAGCCAATGACATGAGCAAGGCCCATCTATCAGGTCTGCTTACTTGTACAAAAACAAAAAACGATTCTTTTTAGTTGTCAAAAATTTACTACATCATATACAAAGCAAAAGGAAAAAACGTGTATGTGTGGCATACCATAAACGTATACTATACATGCACATGTAAGCAAAATGTAAACAACTTTTGACAACTAAAAAGAACACAAACAATGATCATCAGGCTTCTTGCGCAGACCTTTTCAATGGGCCTTGGGCATGATATTCGACTTTTTCGAAAAAATTTTCTTTGATAATATGTATACAGTAGTGGCATGCCACGACTTGCATGTGTAAAGGCAGGGTAACAAACAAATGTGCAAGCAATTTTATAATTTGATACATACAGTGGATACTGTTATCTTATTTTGTTTTTAACTTCGTCTGTAAAGTTTTTTACATGAGACCAGCGATATGCATATTAAAATAATTATTTCACTTTTATATTAAGGAGTAAATGTCTACAAACATGCATATATGTAGGTACATCTTAATATTTTATTACTAATCAAAATTATCCCTTCTTCAATCGTTGAATTTGCATTCTATTGCCCGCCATGACAAATCGTATTAATTTTGAATACATTTTTTGTTTGTTTACTTTTTTTCAAATTTGTTTATTCCGCTCGTAACACATTTAAATTTATGCATACATACATACATCATACTTCAATTCATTAACAAACTGTTGAATGTTTGAGTCATACAGAATTTAAATTATTTTCTGTTGATTTGCAAAAATATAGAATAAATAAATAATTGTAATAAAAAAAAGAGATACAAAAAACTTGTTCGGGGGCGTGCGAACCCCTGTTAATTAAAGCTTTTGTTTTTGCGCTGAAAAGCATCTAATGTATGCAGATTTTTCAATTCACACTGCAAAGCCCGACACCCGTCAATTAGTCAGCAAAACGGCCACAGAGTCAAGCCAGTCTGCCGGTACGCCAGCCAGCCAGCCATTTAACTAAATGGGTACATATTTAACTTAGCCAACCGGTTGGTTCATTCTCCCTCGTACAAGTGCAGTGTTTGTAATTTCTAAAAATAGTTTTACAATCATAGTAAAATATTAAACTAGACATACATACATATATAAATAATTAATTTTAATTTATATAAACGATGTAAAACGGTTAAACAGATAGTTGTAAAAGATTTAAAAATAAAAAATATGACTATCAACAACTTGTTGTAACTTATAGATTTGTTGATTAAACAAATATTTACAAAAATATGAATAATAGGCCATAATACATATTTTTCTAATGCTTACTGAAAACGCAATCAATATTCAAACATAATGAAATTGTACATTCCAAATATTTTTTGTATCTTACAATAAAAAGTATTTAGTATATTTTCTTTGACCTTTTAATTTTATTTTCTCTTATTTTTTATAAATAAATATATTTTGCATAACCTGGCCTTGAGCTTGATTAAAAAATAAGATTACAATAAAAAGTTTAATCCAATTATTATTTAGTATTTTAATTTAATTTATAGCATGTCTGTATTACTAAATAAAGTTAAATTTAACGGAACTTTAAGTACAACCCTGTAGTTAACTTGTTTTGGCTACTCTTATAAATTCACCACGAAAAATTCACCACTTATGTACAAGAATACAACCCTGAAAAAAGTAGCCGGGTACTTTACCAACACTATTGATGTTAACGTAAACAACGCCAATTTATTTTTCTTCACCAAACAAAGTCTAATTATTGGTTTGCCGAATTTCCAAAGTTGTTAATTATTTTTTTTTAACAATTTTTCTAATAATTGTTTCAAAAAAAAGCAAGAAAATATTAACTTTTGTGTCAACTGTGCAATAAACTTCAATATTTCAGTTTGTGAATTGCGATAGAAACAACAAAAGAGAAATTGTTATTGTAGAACAAAAAAGTAAACTCTGTAAGCAAAACATAAAAAGTAATAATTACAGAAAATAGCAAGAAGTGCAAAAAACAAAAATTGTGGAAACAAGAAGCAAAAAGCTAAAGCAAGAAATACGATAAAACAATTGTTTAAAAACTAACCTCAACTTTTGTGCAATTGACAAACAGTATACCGAAAAAGAAGAAAACGTCAAAAACGCGCGTATTAAATATACAAAAGCAAAAAGCAGAAAACCTTTAGCCAGTCTGTAGAAATTTGTAACGCAAGGCATCAAAAAACAAGTGTTTACTACAAAAAATAAATAAATTTAAATCCTTTTACTAAAAAGGTGAAATTCAGAAGAAAAGAAAGACGTTCGTAATCTCTTGAAATTGACCAGTTTGATAAAAAAATTTGCAAACATTTCGCCCAAAAGAAAACAAAGTTTTCAGCACATTAGAATGGAAGTAGACGATGCAATAGTTACGGCAGAGCCTGCTGAAAAGAAAACTGTACTTGATGTTGGCGATGGTGCTGAGGATAATGAAGAAAGTGAGGAAGCTATGCCGATTGCTTCAACGTCTTCGAAACAGAAACGTGCTAAACTTAAACATGATAAAGAAGAACCACCCGGTACGTTAGAGTTACAAAACAATGATTCTGTGTTAACAGCTACACCATTTAAATTAGAAGTTTCGTGTTCGGAAGATGAACGAGAAGAAGAGGGCGATAATGCTTTGAAGGCTGCTATTAGACGTAAATTGTTATCCACTCCCCTGGAGGAGGATACATCCGCCAAGGATGGTTTGGAAGAATTGGAAGAAGTAGCAATAAAAAGAAAACGTTATGAACTGAGAAGATCCGGATCGGAAGAATGTCTTCTGGGATTTGATGAACTTAGTGGTGAAGCAGAATTGGTAAAGGCAGAAGTTGCAGAAAAGCCGTTAGCGCCAGTTGAAGATGAACCCATGCTTGCGGATGAAGAAACTATTGAAAATATTAAGGAAGCAGTTGAATCAGTAGAAACGACTAAAGAGACTAACGAAATTCCTTTAAATTCCCCCAAGACATCGAAAAAGGTAAATTAAAATTTTATCCTAAATTTTTATTAAAAGAAAAATTAATTTATTTCTTGTATTTCAAGTCGTTGCCGTTAGAAAAAATTGTATCCGCTACTTTGCAATCAACTAGGTCAGCCTCGAAATCGCCCAAAGCCTTAAAATCTAAAACACCGCCTTTAGAAGTGGCTTCAGTAGTAAAAACAGCTCAAAAGTCTCCCCATAAACCTCATATAGTAGCTGATAATGAAGATACTAACTTACAAGTTACAGGAAAAAAAACTATATCACCACAAGATGATTTTTATAAGAAACCTTTTGAATATGGCTGGAAACGTGAATTGGTCTGGCGTGCCAACCCAGAGCAAAGCAAGGATAAAGCAGATTTATACTTTATATCGCCATCTGGCAAAAAACTAAGAAGCCGAAGTGATATTATGCTTTTGCTCGAGGGTGACTTGACAATAGATCATTTTTGCTTTACGCGTGAACCATTAGGTGCTGGACCCGAGTCAGAGATAGTTAGAAGTGCCAAACCCACTTCACGCGCCTTAGTAACCGCAGCTGTATTACCTGCGGCATCTACTCCGCCTAATATAGGAAAGCGCGTATCCAAACCTAAAGGTCCTAAAGGCGCAAGTCCTCCCCCCCAAGGTTGGACACCCAGCAAGGCTTTGAAAGTTAATAATGCAGTTGCAAGGTCTAATGCAACAAATCATCCAGTACCAAGTACACCGCCCAGTAGTCGTAAAAAACTTGACAACTCTCACGCTTACGCTGCTCATTCCGCAAAGGGTTCAAAAGCAAAAAAGTAAGCCTAAAGTTAACAATTATTAGTTGTATTGGTCTTTTATCTAAATTTTTTTTTTTAAAGAAATTAATCCAAATTTTACACATTCATATTGGCATCTTATATTTTAAAAATGTAGCTCGCTCTCGCTTTCTTGTTTGTCTCCTCAATTATTGTCAAATTTGTTCGCCATATATTATCTTCTCGTTTATAGATCAGCAGCTGCCAAAGCAGAAACTGTGGCGGATGTTAAGAAAACACCAATGGCTGTTGAATCAAAAGAACCCTGTACAGTGGGTTGTCCAAAAGCCCAAGGACAAGTGCCACAATTACAGTGTACAAAATGTTTATGTCTTCACCATCACGAATGTGTAGGTCTCAGTCAATACACCTCTGAATATCGCACCACAATTAACAATAGAGGCAAGGATTACATATGCGAGGTGCTTAACAAAAAAAATTTAACCTGCTTTAGATTTTTACATCATTTCCATCTTGTTTTTTAAGGCTTGTTTTCCTAATTTAGTGCAAAAATCTCCGCAAGTTGGGAGCATGTCAACGCCGGCAGTTGTTAAGCCAATGGCAAATGTGGCCACCAATAAGCGGTCTGAGAATAAATTTCCACAGACTATTGCTGTGGTAAAAGGCAAAAAATACGTAATGGTCGCTAAACCTTTAGCACTGCCCAACGAGTGAGTTTTGTAAAGTATTGTGCAAAATTACAAAAAAAAAAAATATATATATATGAGAGCGAGCTTTAAATAAGATTTAATATTGAAAGTTGAAGATTTATATAAAAAAAATCATAGTAATAATATTTTTTAATTTTACAGACATGTTAACGACATTGAAAATGATTTGAAACAGATTAATGACAGTATACGAAAGAATCGAAAACAATCCCATAATTCACTGGATGGTTCGTTACAAGCTCATAATTCCCATAATTCCATAATGGTTGATCATTCAAATAAATTATTTGCTACAAATTTCTTTGCTAATGTTTCATATGCTTATGATTCACTATTGTGTATTTTAAAATATTTAAAAATACATGTAAGTTTCTGCAAAACAAGAATTTTCTAAAAGAAAATGTTTAATATTTCTTTATATTTAAAACATGTTTTTTTTAAGGAACGTCCTCGTGCTGCAGCTGTGTGCAAGTTGTGGAATTTAGCTGCAAAGGATACATCACTTTGGCAAACGGTGCGCATGAAAAATTCGAAAGTTTGTAGTTGGTCTGGTTTCGCAGGAGCTTTGCGCCGTGGTGAAACCAAATACTTGGATTTACGCAAAATGCTGTTACCTAGTGGTCGCAGTGAAGACATGTGGAATGATTTTTGTGCAAATATTGGTACCGTTTGCTCTCTAGAAACCATAGAACTTTGTCGTTGCTCAGCTCGTGTAGTGGAGAGTTTATTTCAGAGCAATCGCAATCTAAAGGTTATCAATGCATTGGCCATAAATGATGATACCATAAATCTCGAACACATTTCTTTGCTACATCTTTTAGAAGAACTGCGCTTACGCACCTGTGAAGCAGGCGTTTTGTCAGGAGATCTTACACCCATGGCTTCACTTTCACAACTAACTCACCTTTCCTTGACTTCTATAAAGGGCTTGGGAGACAAGAGTGTAGAAGTGTTGGGTGAACTGACCACCTTGAAATCCTTAGAATTGGGAGAATGTGGTGACTTTGATTCAACTTTTGCGGAAGCTGTTTTACCCAAATTAATTAATTTGCAACGACTACGTCTGGAGAACGGTCAAATTACAAATGTCTGTACCTTGGAAATTCTTGATGCAGTGGCTAGATTGGTGCAATTAAATCAATTGGAATTGGTTAATTTTGATATAAAACCCGGCTTCGATGAGAAATTAAGTTTATGTATGAATATTAGTAAATTGCTTATTATTCCTACCTACATTTCTCAATCGGCTACCACCAATCAAATTGTGCTAAGCGCTGTTCAACAAGTGTCGGACACTCTTAAAGTATTTACCTGGTGTGTGACCGTTGAGTTGCTGCGTGTAACAGCTCTTTATGTAGATCAATGCGAAGAATCGACGAAAAAGGAAAAACATCATTTCGACGAATGCATACCGGTACTGAAACCAGTACCGGGTGCCACAACTGGTGAAGAAGTCGATGAAGAAAACGCTAAGCCTAAAACGCCAGCCGCAACCGCTGAGGACAGTTCTGCGGCGACAGAAGTTCCCCAAATTGAAATCTTACCCCTGGACAAAGTGGAAACTATATTAGCGGAAAATTTGCCTCACACCAAGTTCACCATTGTCAAGGTGCCCTACCATGCGACTTGTAAGCAACAATTGGTCGAGTTAAATTAGTTGCCTGTCCGGCAGCAGCCTTTGTTTTTTCAATTTACGTTAAAATAATCTTTAATGAAAATACACTCGAAGTGTGTATGTATTTCAAATAGACGATATTTTATAATAATTATTTTTTTTCATTAGAGAAGAACGAGGCACCTTCTAAAGGGTTCATAAATGAAATTTCGGTGTACATATGACTGAAATTTAAGTTTTAACTTTAATTAAAACTATAACGCATCGTATATTACATATTTCAATATTTACATATGTATGTAGATCTAAGATTAATCTAAAACTTATTACTTATTACTTGCCTGTTCATCTAATTCCGAACGTAGACTTTGTTCGATTAACTTGCATTTAAAACAAAAACAAATTATAAAATATTGTCTTTGTTTTACATGTAAGTTAAGCAAATGAAGTTTCCGTTCGTAATCGATGAACAGGCCATTTAAATACTTTAAAAAAATCCCAAGATAACAAAACAATTAAGAACAGCATCGAGAAGTATGTATGGAGCCAACATCTGAAATAAAAACATTTGTTAAATCGAAATTTAAATAAAAAACGCAAACCTTTAAATGGAAATCACTTATTTTATAGTAAAAGAATTAATTACTACACTTTAAAATGTATCCCCAACAAATAAAAAACAGCAATTAAATAAAAAACTTCGTTTAATCATTTTTGTGAATTATTATTATCAATTTTTTATCTTCGTTTAATACATAGTTTGTATGTATGTATGTATGTAACAAACTGATTTAAAAAAAATACGATTTTATTTTAATTATTTTCGTTGTGAACAATTTACACATAAAATTTTAAGAATATTGCAGATACCTGCTTAAATAAATGAAATATGAATACATAGTTCGATAACAATAAAAATAAAGTCTACCAAAAAAGTAATTTAAAGGGATTGGGGGGAGATGCGTTATTATATTTTACATTAAAAAAATTGCTACATATTTATTTGCAAACAAATATTTTCAACTTTTAAATAAAAAAAATTGTTTGTCAGAAGTGGGATTCGAACCCACGCCTACAGAGTAGACTGCGACCTGAACGCAGCGCCTTAGACCACTCGGCCATCCTGACACTTCTTCGGTCAGTGACAATTGTTGCTTATGCATGACTCAAAAAAAATTTCTATCTTTGGCACACTAAAAATTTTTTTTTGTAGAACAATCTACCAATCATGGTATAATCTTCTAGCAGGTACGCCCGAAGCCACAAAAAATGTACAATAAAAAATAAAACAAGCTTTTGATTGTTGTTTAAAAGTATGTGCTTTTTGGCAAAGAATAAACTGGATATAAGATATGTTTATAAAAGACAAGAATCGATATATTTTGTTACAGATTGACTCTAAGGCAATTCTTTTGTTAAAAACGGCTGCCAACCTAAGTATCTAATATACAAAACTAAAAGTACAGTTGGAATAGAGTCATAAATCATCTATTTTTGGAGGTCTGAGCTAAATTCTTGTGGAAAAACTTTCAGTTTTGGTTGGGTTAAGAATTACTAATATCACAGCTTTGGCAAAATTTAATTCTACTATTTTATGTAGGGCGTCTGGTAGCAGATTTATATTTTCAAACTTAAATAAAAAACAGAATCTGGGAATTTATTTCCCATTTTGAGTAACATTTATTATACAATTTTAAAAAGCTTTTATACTTTAATAGTCTTATTCCTTCAATATTTTCCAAGAATATTTTCTATGCACTATCAGAATGAGAAATTAATTCCCAGATTCTATTTGTTAAAATAATTAAGTTAAATACATACAATTTACAATAGGCACTATCCAGTTATAAGATACAAAGAATGCTGACGAAGGCAGTAGCGGGCCAGAAATGACATTACATTATGCTGGTATCTAACAGATATATAAATTTTCTGTACAATTTACTTCATTGTTAGCCAAAGGATTGCTTAAATAAACCTCGTTACAGAAATATACGAACTAAAATTTTGATAATGCATAGAAAATATTCCTGGAAAATATTGAAGGAATAAGACTATTAAAGTATAAAAGCTTTTTAAAATTGTAATTTTGCTTAGAATTCACATTCGAATTAATATGAAAATTTTTAAAATAAATTTTATTCACCATGAGAAATAAATTAAATTCCCAGATTCGATTTTTTAAAATTTAAAAATCAATAATGGAGAATTATGCTTATAACTTAACCCCAGCGCTATCTACCGGGTCAAAATTTTATCAGGAAACTTATTTTTGTTTAATAAATATATTTTGGGAATATCAGCCAAATCGTACAATAAATAAAAAAAAATTAAATATCACGACAACAGCGCCACATATCGGGGTTAAACTAAAGAGAAGCCTGGCTCCCGACTAAAATAATTTCTTTTCCAAGTTTAGTATCAATCGGTTCAGCGGCTCTTGAGTTTTAGCAGCACATACACGGCATAAGCGTTTTTAAACCCCCACCACAATAGTGAAGAGGGTATTATGCATATGTAAATGTGTTTTAACCGACTGTACTTTCTTAGTTGTTATTTATGTATATATAGAATATAATACAATTTTATCTTTATAACCTCTTTTTATTGTTTAAAATTATTTTGTATATACTTTTCACTTAACTAATTTTTAAAGGGGCAACAATTCTTATTGTCGGTCGATCATTCAAAAATCTTGTACTTTATTTATTTGCCAAGCATTTTTTTACCAAACATTAATTTTTTAATAGAATTTTAAAGTTTTCGATTAAAAATAATTAGTTTGTGGTAATTTTATTAAACTGTTTATAGGTTTTAATTAATTTTTTTTTAATATTTTTAATCAGGCTAAACCAGAAAGTTCATCAAATAAAATTTTCATTTAATTATTTCTATGAAAAAGGGAATTTTACAGCATGAAATAAATTAAAATTTATGGACAATTTTTCATTCTTGACTGAACTGGGAATCGAACCCAGGTAGTCCTGACACGTTTCATTTGTAACTAAACAATCTCTTCATAGGAGTTTGCCGTTTAACACTCACCGCCAATGACGACGGCTGGCTCAATAGTCAAACATGAATCTTTTTCGAACGTTTAGATTAAATTAAAAGAAAAAACAAAATAAAGTTTTTTGAATTCTGGATCCTTTTCGCGTAAAGTCCTAATTTTTTGCTCAAAATACAGTTCAATTAACATATATAATACGGGCATGTTCTATAAATTGAAATGAAGTGGATTTAAAATCGAACAAATTTTGAAAGCGAGCCCGTAAGGAAAGTTCAGAAATATATTTCTTCTTAAATACTTCATAATTTGAGTACCAATTATATTTACAAGAACAACTCTTAAAAACAAGAATAACTGTAGTAATTTTGTAATTAATTGCAGTCGAAATCGCATTCGTTTTCAAATCCACTTCATTTCAATTAATAGAACATGCCCGATAGTGAATTTAAAAGAAAATATACAGGAAAGCAGAGAAAAATGCATTGAAAATCAATTTTTAAAGGTACTGAAAACGATATTATCGTTTTCAAATCGTATTGATTTCAAAATCGTTTTCCATCACATACCGGATTATAAATTTCATACAAATGCATGTTCTTCCTCAATGGTTTAAATATTAAGTTAATAAGTTATTTATCCGAATCACAGGTTTTGCTGAAAAATGGCAACAATTTGTTAGTGCATATTTTTGCATATTTTATCGTTAAGGAATTTTTTGTCATATAATGCTTACGAATGCATACAAATTCGCATATTATGTTTGCTTTTGCTGAAAAAAGCATATTTTTTGTTTTCATTCAAATCATTTTTAGCAGCGTTTAAAAAACTGCAGTCAAAGTAGAAAACTTGCAATTTCTTCCAATTCTTCATTTGTCATTGGCAAAAAAAAACTTTTGCTTTTACTTCTAATTCACTCAAAAAAAAAATTATTAAATTATTTTAAAATATTGGGACCAATAAATGACTTCATTTAAATGCTTGAATTGGCATTTCCGATGTGCAAAATAACTATTCGATGTCTATCTGCTGTGTTATTTTCAATAATTTTGTCTTAGTGTCTGACAAACATCTGGCGTTTCAGTGTGTCACCCACACAACCTAGAAGTGGTTCCTAAAGGAAAATACGCAATTCCTCTAGAATGAGTCGAATTTCTGTAGCATTTTTTTTAAAAAGACTAATTTTTAAGAAAATAGTTTTTCGATGAAATTTTGTTGTTGTTGTTAGAAAAATATAAGGATTCGCTGAACGCAAAATTCTTTTTTTTTAAATTCCTTTCTTAGTAAAAATAATTTAATGAAAGCTAAATTCAATGAACTTTAGCCTGATTGAAAATATTAAGAATTTTGGATTAAAAACCATAAACAACAGTTCAGTAAAATAACCACAATACTAATTATTGTTAGCTCTACACTCATAAAATTAATCAGTTACAGTGACTGTGGCTTATTAAATCCATTTTCCGTACTATTAAAATTGAATAAAATTATATTTATTTAACAAATAATTTTATTTTTTAACATTTATGTTTGTCATTCAAAAAACAAACAACCAAAAAATAATGTTTTTTTGCATTTATTTTGTTATGTAGTTTGATTTTTGTCGGTTAAAATATATTTTTTTTAAAGTAAAAACTATACAATGTTAAGGAATATGCTGTTTAATAAATACAAAATTTAAAAATTAATGTAAAAATCATTTGTTTTAAATGAAATGTAAATGATCCGTTTTTTAAATGAATTTAAAGTTTTTTAAGATGAATTTTCGTTTGAATTTAACTACATAATATATTGAGTGTATGTTTACATTTGTCCTTTAAGTTGAGCTGAAAAGGTTAACGGAAAATAGAAAGGCAGAAAAACCCGAAAAATGTACTTTGGACTTGAAGAAGAATTCTTGGCAAAAACTATTAAAAACAGAAGAAAGGAAGAATATTTTAATCAATTAAAATAAAAACAAGTAAGAGTGCTATATTCGGCTGTGCCGAATCTTATGTACCCTTCACCATGGTGCAATAAGAACAAGAAATTGTGTGAACACCATTCTTAAGATATAAATAATTATATTTTGTGCCACGCCCACTTATCCAAACCGTCCACGTTATGTCGGATGTTGTGTTTTAACAACCAATTTTTTGGGAAATATGTTTTACTAAAAATCGCTGATGTTTTGATACATTAGTCGTTTCCATAGGTCATAAGGCAGCCCTAAAATGTAGGATTGTATAAATGTATTTTTTTAGCCCATTTTTGGAGTATTTTGCTAATAAATTGCCCATTATCTAACCGATTTGATTGTTTTATATACCGGCGTGTTAAGGAATAATTTAATTACATTTATACACATATTTTAACAAACTTAATTATAAAAAAATAAAAATGAGAAAATTTTGGGAATTCAGTATTTTGGTTACTCAGCCATTTTTTAACCGATTTGAAATAATTATATACCGACGTGTTTAAAAAGAAATTTGCCATTTAGCTGAGTTATAAAGCTTGGACTCGGGGAGATCTATGGGAGGTACCACGCCCACTTCTCCAATCCCGCCCACATTTTATAGGATGGTGTGTATTGGCTACCTAAATGTGTGTACCTAATTTGGAAACTTTGGCTTTTGCCGTTCCCCAGATATACAGCAAAAAGTAATAAAATTACAACAACCACAAGTGATTTTTGGAAAATATTAGAGGTAGTCGTGGTTTTTTGCTCATATCTCAGCCATTTGTGGATCGATCTTGCTGAATTTCAATAGCAACCGATGGTAGACTATATGTGACATAAATGTAAAACAACCTATCCGCTATAATGTCTGGAGTCTCCGGAAAACACATATCAAACGTAAGACGGACAGATGGACGGATATCGTTAAATCAACTTCTCTCCTCATATAGGGTCTAAGATCAATATTGTAGAAATTACAAACGCAATGACAAACTTATATATACCCTTTTCCACCTGAGGTGAAGGGTATAATAAATAACTTTGACTAGCCAGCCGTCGCCAATGGCGGTATGTGTTAAATGACAAACCCCTCTGAAGAGATTGTGTGGTTACAATCGAAACGTCAGGGCAACATGTCCGTGAAAACCTGGGTTCGATTCCAAGTTCAGTCAAGAATGAAAAATTATAATTAATTTTAATTAATTTCTTGTTGTAAAATTCCTTTGTTTCATAAAAATAATTTATTGAAAATTAAATTTAATGAACTTTAGCTTAATTTCACCAAGCTCAGTTATAATTAACTCTCAGTTATAATTGTCAAAAACATATTGTTAACTGGAAGTAAAAGTAACAGTTAGCTTCAACTGAACTTGGCGAAATTGGTCGTAAAATTATTAAATAATTTAGATTAAAAACCATGAACAGTTCAATAAAATAACCACATACTGATTATAGCAAAATTTTCTTTTAACATTTTCTCAAATTTGACCATCAAGAGAAGTTTTTGCAAATTTTACTACGAAAAGCAAATTTTTGCAAAATTTTCTAAAATTAACTTTTATGTTTTCGCAAAATTTTTTTTAACAGCAAACTTTTGCAAAATTGCTTTGAAAAAGCAAATATTCGCACAATTGTCTATAATAGCAAGTTTTTCCAAAATACCAAATTTTCGGAAAATTTCCTACAAATATAAAATTTTTCCAAAGGTGTTTATAAATTGCAAAGTTCCTATGAACAGCAATTTTTCGCAAAGATTTCCTTTAAAGTTGTCCATAATTTTTCTTAAGATATATAATTATATCGAGTTTAAAAAAATTTCCAGTAAAAAGCAAAATTTCGCAAATTTTGTACAATAAAAAAAATTAAAAAAATAATAAAAAAAACTCTTAAAAATATAAAAATTTTATTAAAAAATATTACCTTTAATTTTTTTTAAATAAAAATTTTTTTGAGTTTCCTTTAATAAAAAATTAAAAAAAAATCATAAAAACTAAAAATACAACTTTTATACGTACATAATTAGAATTTTTTTATAAAAAAAATCTATTTTTTTTTTTAAAAAAATTCTATTTTTTTTCCTTTAAAATTTTTATAAGAAATTCTTATACACATACAACCCAAATATGAATAAAAATTCCCCGGGAGTTTTTTCCCTTTTTGAAAAACAAATTTTTGCAATATTTTCAAAAATTAACTTTTAAGTTCTTGCAAAATTTTTTTAACAGCAAACTTTTGCAACATTAAAAAATATTACCTTTAATTTTTTTTAAATAAACATTTTTTTCGAAAATGTCCTTTAATAAAAAATTAAAAAAAAATCTATTATTTTTTTTGAAAAATTCTATTTTTTTCCTTTAAAATTTTTATAAGAAATTCTTATACACATACAACCCAAATATGAATAAAAATTCTCCGGGAGTTTTTTCCCTTTTGCAATTTTTTTTTATTTAAATTCAATTAAAAAAGGAAAAAATATAATTGGGGAATTGTTCATTTCCACAAATTTTTTAATAAATAATTAACACATCAAAATATAAAAAAAACAATTTTTTAATTTCTTAAATTCAATTATGTGTTTTTCTTTTCAAACCCTTATTTAACAGTTCATCGATTTCGAACGTTAACACTCGCATTAAAAATTTAATTTAAAACAAGAACAAAATTCGAAAATTTGTGTTTGTTTCAAATGCAATTTTCTATGCGATCGTTAACATTCGTAATCGTTATACAGGCAGTTAATGTTTATAAAAGTTGGTAAAGTATTACAATTTGGATTCATCTAGTTTTTTTATGTCTGCCTTACAACAAATAGTTTGATGTGTTTTCAGGCCAGTCGGCGTTACCGCTGTGATAACAAAGTATCAATTTGACCCTTTGCGACTCTCTTGGTACCTTTTTTTTAATAACCACTTAATTTAACTTTATGCTATTTTGTGCCACTTTTTAACTCTTTTTTGCACTAACATATGGTTTTTTTTTTAACCCACTTCTGTAACCGCTTTTGTAAGAAGCAAAAACATTCAGCTTTTATATGCAAACTGTTGCCGTTGTGGCCATAAAGTGCCATATATTAACCACTTGTATGTCCTCTTTTTAATGTTGACTTTTGTATAATTTTAAATAAATCAAAGTTATTTTTGGAAATGCAAAATTTATTATTAATAAGATTTCCATACGACGCACAGTTTTTAAAAAAATCAATCGAATTCGCTTAAAACTTATTACACGGGATTTTTTATGTCAGTTTATAAAAATTATCGTTCACACAAATATTTCGTAAGAAGACGGCACTGAATGAAAAATATTGCTATTGCGGTTATGTTAGTAACAATTTAGTTACGGAATTCCCCGTTTTATATTTTTTCGTAGCAGTTTAAGTATACATCAGTGGTGCACACAAGTATTTTGTGAGGAGACTACAAGGAATGTAAAATTTAGCGAATTAAAAAAATGTCATTTGTACGTGGGATTTTTAGAATTAGGTGTACTATGTACCTTATAAGAAGAAGTCGTGGAATTGCTTGGAACTTTTTTCGTAGCTCTAGCTAAAGTAAATTTTGTAATATATTTCATAATAAAAGCAGTAAACCTACACTACATATAATTGTTATTTTAATTCTTTTTTTTTGCAAATTAAATTAGATACCTGATGCTTAAAAATAAGCATATTTAAACAACTTTAAACTGTACATTTACAAAAAATTGTCGAGTGTAGCAACAATAAACGCTTTAGATGCTGCTGACAGGTATAAGTGCGTGTAACAGATAATAATACTTTTCATGCACGTACAGACTAATGCGATGGGTTAAAAAAGAATTTATAGGTTGATTGCGTACTGGCATGGTGGAATAAGCAGGTGGCATCGTTACGGCAACAAATACAACATTACAACAAAATTGGAAATTACATCACCGTTTACGTCAAAAAATACTTTTAACAAAAATCAAAGCGTGCCGCTGAACGTGATGAAATAAATACATTTTTAGCCAATTTTTATTCAATAATGGTCAATATCTTATTTATTTTAATATAATATAATATTATCAATAAAATACAATAATCACAGCACAAAACGTGGACTTTTTGTAAACATAAGCAAAACTTTGACATAAACTTAGACAAACAATGCAAGAGCAAAAAATCGTCATCTGGCGTATTGCTGCCACCTGTTTATTTCACCATGCGTACTGGTATATAGAACATTTCAAGTGCAATAGTGGTTACATTAAACAAAATAAAAAATTCCATTTTTGTCGTTGTGATTCGGTTATTTGTCCCTGTGTTCGACGTGTTAAATAATGCTAAATATTTAATAAATACACTGCAAATTATTGTTGAGGGAAAGCTAGCTTCTATGGGCATTTCACTGGTTGCTTAGGCCAGATCATCAGGAAACCTTTTCCAAAGATTTTAGAAAATCTAAAAATAAATCCTTCGAAGCAAATAAGATTTATAAACACTCAAAGACTTACTTGCAACAATATCAAAGCTTAAACAAAACTGCAACAATAAACAGTGAGTTTAGTTTTTCTTCCATTCCCCTACAATTGGTTGTTTTTTTCCGACTTGAATTGTATTTGTTTTTGGCAATAAAAGGGTTGGTTTGAAAATTCTTTTCCATATACTACCTTAAATATTATATTAAAAATTGTTTTGCTTCTGCAAACAATTTATAAATTTTAAGTTAATACAGTATTCTTGAACAAGATATATTACCTTAAAATTGCTATCAAATTCAAGACATAATTTTTAAAGCGGAGGCTTTTGTGCATGAATTTAAGTTAAAGAAAATAAGATACATATTCGTGCTCAATTCCCAGTTTTTATTATTGATAAAAACACTTGAAATTTATTGTTGATGGGATAAGCTATTCCTATGCTCATTTCACTGGTTGCTTAGGCCAGATCATCAGGAAACTTCATCCATAAAGATTTTAGAAAAACTAAAGATATTAAACCAAATAAAACTGTTAAACGTATAAGAATTATAGCAACAGTTCTACTTGTAATAATATCAAAGCTTAAACAAAACAACATCAACAATAAACAGTGGGTTCATCTTATCTTACCAAAGCACCAAAAAGCAACGTTATAAAATCTTCCGTATGAATTGGCAGACATTTTTTTTTAATACTTATTTTTTATTAAATAACTTAAAATATTGATACATAAATAAAGCTGTTTTTTTGTAAACATTTCTATTGTTTATAAAAATCTTGGTGTTATTTTTTTTCTTTAAAATCCCCTTTTTGTGACTCTTTTAAAAAGATTTCAACGGCAACGCTGAGCCAGTTTATGTCTGACTCCAATCTCCACAAACAAAGTTCGATTCGAACAAAATGTTGTGGCTTTTAGAGAAAACTGTTAAATAAATTTTCTTCATTAATGTTTGTGTTTTTACCGAGAGCAGTCGAACTTTTAAGTTGTTTCGGATTTTAGTAACGCACTAAGTTAGTAAGTGTTTACATAGTTAAATTGGTAAAATAAATAAAGCCCTGTGAAAACAAAGTGAAAAATAAAATTAAGAAATTTATTTTAAGTGATACCTATTTAATTAAAGAAAATAAAAAAATAATAAAGTATAACACAAAATTTAAAAAATAGCTGCAGAGACGCCATTTCTGATTTGATAAATATAATTTTAACTTGGGATTAATATTAAAACAACCAAAACTTTTCAAGGCTAAATTCCAGTTTAAAACAACACAACAACAACAATAAAAAAGGAACACAAAACAACAAAAACATGAAACAAACTGCAGTTAGCGAGGTGAGTTGCAATACGGTTGTTACGTTTTTGTTAAACTTTTAGGCCTAGTAAAAGAAAGGAGGAGAAGCGAGAAATAAAAAAAGGAATTTTCATTTTACCACAAATTAAAATTTTTTTTTAAAATTTGCTTTGAATTGTTAATTTATTTTTAATGTTCAATTTCTTATTTCCTTTCCATTTGCTGCTTTTTTCAAACACTTGTTGCGGTGTTTTTTGATTTTTTCTGCTACTTTTTAGTTTTCGGCTGCTTTATAATTGCCGTTAGATGGTTATGCACCTGTTGTTGTTATTTTTGTTATAATTTTTTTAAAGCAGGTAGGTATTTTGTTATTGTAATTACACAAATACACATGCATTTTCTTACAACTGTCATATGGCGGTGGTGTGGTTGTTGTTCGTGTTTCTGTTATAATTTTTTTTTATTTGAAACAGTTGTTTTGTTATCAAGAAACCTTGAAATGGCTTTTTACAGATAAATATAGACAGAAAAAAGGTAAAACTTTAAATGAAACATCAAACTGAATTTTGTTACTTTAAAGGTTTGTTATAATTTTTGGTAAAATATAATTTATTTTAGTTGTAGTCAAACAAACGTACCCTCGTTTCCGGTTACACCAGGAGTTTCCTTTTAAATTTTAATTTAGGGTTCGCTTGGTTTAATATTGCATAATTGCAATTTACACTATGGGCATTTCTGGCCAGTCAAAAAAAGTTTGTGTGCAAGAGAGGCAAGAAGTAAAGTGTTTCACGCATTCAGCGTCGCCCCCTTACCGACAACCTTTTTCTGTCCGGCGAGAAATGTCCATAGTGTAAATTGCGACATACATATTTGTAAGTACTCGTACATCAAACTTTGTTTATTGACCCTTAACTTAGTGTACATTTCAACATAGGTACATACCTATTTACACCACCTTTAGTCCCTCTAGCTCTTTTATGTAGAGTGTTGTTATTTTATCTTTGTTTGGCCTACTGTGTTTGTATGTATGGTTATGTACCACATGATGTTCAAGTTAGCTTAGTTTAAACATGCTGTGTTGTGGCTCGTTCCAATGAATAATTTTAAAATATTTGCTCTTATTCTATTCATATTTAATTATTTGGACTTTATATAACAAAAAATTTTTTATGTGTATCTTTAACTTAACCACAATGGGTAAAAGTGATTAAGTCCATATCTATACATATGTAAGTGTGTACATAATTAAAAAGGCGCTCTAAATGAAGAAAACGTCTTTTGTTTTGTGATAGGTATTTAAATCGGCCAAAAAATTAAAATAATTATTTTTATACCTTCCACTTATTTTCACCAGAAATAATCTTGAAATCACGAAAAACCAGTTTTTAAAACAATTGAACTGAATAACTCGTTTTTATTCCACTCGATGATCATTTTAAGAACACCCCCGATAATTAACTTCGAATTGTTCCCAAAATTACGGGGTTCTGACAACGGGTTGTAGAAGAGACCAAAAACAAATATACATAAGTATGTACGTGTTCGAAAGATCACATCTTTATTTTATTATATGGGGGGTTAAATTTTCAACCTTTGGCATGTTCGTTTTGTAAGGACGGCGCCAGCAGCATTATTTTAGTTTCATCCGATCATATTATCCGCTTCCAGTTCTCTTTGCAGAACTTTAAACACGCCTAAAAATGTTTACTGCTATTGCTGTTTTTTTTGGTCTACTGAAAAATATACCATTTCTTTTTGAGCCCTTCGTGCTGTCAACTAGCTAATTTGCTAGTTTGGCTAAGTGTTTAGCGCTATTCTGATTGGAAAAATTAAGCAAATAAAAATATTTCGAGCTAGTGCAATATAATGCCGTGGTCACGCAATGAGCGGCGAGCGGTGAGCGGCAAAAAATTAAAACATATCGAGCCATAACCGCACAAAAGCTTAAGCGTCAAAAACAAAACTTTACAGGAGAAGGTTTTTTTTATTTTATTTCATACAAATTTTGTATGAAGGCTGTCGCTTAAGATAAAATTGGTTTTGCTATAAAATTGTAACGGTACCTTATGTGACCATGATATTTTAGGAGATGATGCAAGTGTTGCCAGTAAATTCATTTAATAAAAAAAAAAAAAAATTGAAAATGATGTCGCTTAAGCATTTTTTGCGGTAAGGGCTCGATATAAAATAAAGTGGCCATGGAATGAGCGGCATTTCTGAGAGGATAAGCGGAGCCGCTCAGGAATAAAACATGTTCTAATTTTTAGTTGCTTTCTGAGCGACAAAAAATAAATATGGCAAAAGTGAATGTGAAGCTACAGAGCCGACCGCTATTAGGGGAAGACAGATTACCAAATTTAAAAATAAAAAATATTACCGAGAATTTTTTTTTATATTGTCGGTGTGGTGTTCACTTTTTGCAACAGCAAATCAAAGAATTTCACATACATAGGGCAGTATTGCAGAAATTTGTCTGAAAATTTGCGTAGATTTGTATATAAATGGTTAAATTCGCCGTAATGTCGCCTTGCATGATTTTTAAAATCTTCTTGTTTTCTTAAACGCATTAAATTCTAATAAATACGAATACGATTTTCGCGTATTAACATTAAACAAGCCTCTCTTGACATTGGCATTTTAACAACAAACCGCTCAGAAATGACGCTCAGTAATAAGCCACTTGCCGATCATTGCGTAGCCTCGGCCTAAGCCTTTTTGAATATTTCATTGAATATTTTGTGATATAGTTTTTACGGATAGCACATTGAGGTCTTTCCGAAGGTTCTACATGTTTAACATACTAGGGACCGGATGTGACGATTCAAAGAATTTTGTAATAAAGTTTAAAGTTTTTCTATATTGAATACTGTGGCTTTAAGATAGAGTTGTAAAATACAAGTTTATAATCCAAACTAAGGACAGAGTTTTTTACCAATGAGCTAATTTATTTGTATTGCTTTATAGGAATTTTCAGGTTAAACATCAATCAAGATGTATACAGAGATTTTTAAATTCAAAAGTATTTAAAACAAAACAAGCAAGAAATTTATTCGGCTTAGCACGACCATATGATACCCTTCAACACAGTATAAGAACAATATTTTGCGAGTGTACCCTATTTAGGACCCATGGCAATGTTGCACCCGCCAGAACAAAATCGTGTAATGAGATTAAGATTTATATACAAGTTCTTTGTGCCGAATATTATTATTTAGATATCTTCATCTATATAAAATTTGTTTGCTATTAAGTGATTTGTAGATTGCAATCAAATAAGTTTGGACCCAAGTTTGTCTTAATACCAACATAATAAAATTGTTTATGGGCACTATGGCTCTATTTAGGAAAGAAGCGTGTATTGGTGCAATCGAAAATAATAGACCGATTGTCACTATTTTCAGTAGGCATGGTCCTTGAGGCAATTATAGCCTGTGTACCGAATTTAATCAAATTTTCGCCAAAATTCCGACCAGCCAGCCGGACGGACATCGTTAGATGAACTCAAAAAGTCATTCTAAGTAGATCGGTATAATTTAAATGTCTAGGACCAATATTTTAAGGTATTACAAACATTAGCACAAAATCATAATACCCTCTCCTCTATTGTGGTGTAGTTATCGAAGTAATCGGTTATATAACCAACCTAATTATGATTAAAAATACCCCGGGAGTTTTTCCCTTCTTTATAATTTAAATAGGAAAAATGAAAGAAGGGAAAAAACTCCCGGGGGCTATGGCTAAAACTTGGAACTTGTGGATGTCAAAAATCTTTAACCTCTCCCTTTTGAGAGATTTTAAAAATTTATTACTTAAATCGGTTAACGATTTGCAAGGAATACGTAAATAATATATTTACATTATTTTAAGATCAATCTTTAACTTTCGGCTCACTAATGACTAATACACATGAATAAAAAAAAAAACAAGATTACGCATTGCGCAGGTCCGTTATTTTCTTGTGTGACGTAATCATAGAATTTATGTTAAAAAAAGTTCATTTGTGTACTCTCTCTCTCTCTCTCTTACATTTTTTTTACAACAAACACTCATTTGCATTTTATGATGACGTGTTCAGCTGAGTGCGCAATCTTGTTTTTTTAATCATGACGTATACATTATATCGACCCCTAACCGCGAAAATAACGTATGTAAGTGCCAAAACCAATTTTACATGAGGGAGTTTTTTTTGTTTTATTTACCAAGTTCTTGTTGGCTTGAGAACTACATTAACCTCCTGTGTAGTTTATAATAAAAATTTTATAATTTTCATTTGGTATGTTTTTTCTGTTAATTACTATTATGAACTTAAACCATTTTACCTGTCAGCCGCTGACATGTGTATGTTTTGTTTTATTTCATTATACCTTTATTGTTTTTTTATTTTAACTTAAAACGTATAGTATTTCTTTAGTACCGGAGATTTGTTTAATATTTCTTTTTTAAATGCAGGTGTTTTTACACATTTCGTAGTGTTATTTACTCTATTTTTTGTCATCTTTTTTGTTAAGAAACAGCGACAAAATAGGTTGAGCTCATATTTAAATCATTATAGAACATCAAGTATGTACTGAAATAAGTAAAAACACGTAAACAGTACCTACCTCATGGAAAAAGGAAAAAATATTTTTTTAGCACGAGCTTTTGATTCAAAGTAAAAGAAATTGGTTTAAAAAATCTACATAGATTTGAACAAAAGTAAAAAAAAGTAAAGCAGCTGTTAATTGAAAGCAGTCATATGATCTTTTTTATTAAAAAAAAAACACTTTAAAACCCTACTTAAAATGTTATCATTTTAATAATGAATTGTCTTGTTTAACTTTCAAATAAATTGTATCTTTTTATACCCTTCACCACAATTAGTTGTGAAGAGGGTATATTAAGTTTGTCATTCCGTGTGAAACTTTTTTATTATTCATCTCAGACCCCATAAAGTATATATATTCTGGGTCCTTGAGTGATTCTAAGTCGATTTAGCCATGCCCGTCTGTCTGTCCGTCTGTTGAAAACACGCTCATTTTCGAACAACTCAAAAGAAATGAACAAACTTGGTGCCAAATTGCTTGTAGTTATCCTAAGCAGTTTGAGATTGAAATTCAGCAAAATTGGTGCAGTAGGACCAGAGCTATGAATCAAAATGTGGAACCACCACCTAAAAAAATGATAATTTTTTACAAAAAATAGCATAAATGGTGGAACAAGGCACGGAATGAGATAAGATTTTGCAAAAATTTGTTTTATTCGACTGGAAATCACGCTGTAAAATTTCGTGAATATCCGTCCATAATTTATCCTAGGCCCCATATAAACACTACTCCCGGAAAACAGTTTAGTACGCCTTAAACCGTAAAAAATAATGCTATCATAACAAAATTTGAATTGAAACTGTTACTCAAGCTATTTTAAATTGCTTAATAATTTAATATAGATATAAACCTCAAACCAACCAATTTTAATGCTGATGTCTGTTTTTATAAAGATAAATTAATGATAAATAGACATCATATAGATATCCCTCCTGAAATATTCGAACAGTCGGTGGAGGGTATTAAAGATTCGGCACAGCCGAATAAAGCACTCTAACTTGTTAAGCCTTGCTCTGTATTTTTAGTAACACTATCAAATTTGTTTTATTTATAAATCTTTAAAAAAACATTTAAATAGTATTTAGAAGTGCTTTTTTATAGTTACCTTTTTCTTTTATTACAGTGCACTCTGGAAAACGTCAACTAATTAAAACCGCGGGTGTTGACGTTTAACAAATTGTTGACGTTTACAAATGTAAAATTTGTAAATAAAAAACATATCGATAATGTGCTTTTAAACGTTTTTATTAATTATAAACTAAATCCAAACATAAACAAATTCAAAAAGGAAATAAAAAAGGCATTCAACCTGACTAAAACCATAGAAGACAACTGGAACTAAAAGAATACATTTTAAATGAGATCATATTTTTAATTTTACATGCACACATATGAATTTAAAAAAAATCTGTTATTTTTTTCTGCTGTTTTTTTCTATCCAACACTTGGAAGAGAGCCTTCTCTCTTAAACGTCCTAATACATTTAAGTCATTTTGCTCAACATTCTCGCATTGAACCCAATCCAAAGCCCTGTTAAATATTTCGACGGCTTCGCTATGTTTTATTGTCTGCACATTTGTATCTAAATCGTTCTCCTCATCATCGATCACTTCCAACTCCTCAATTTTACACGAATTAGAAACATTATCCAGGCGGATCCCCAATTTCTGAATTGATTTCATAAAATAAATGTGTGTGTGTACAAATGTGTGTATTTTAACTGCTGCTAAATTCGAAATTTTATTTTATTCAGAGTTGACGTTTTAGAGCTTTATGGTTGGGTTGACGTTTTAGAGTAGGCAATGTAAAAAAAAAGGGTTGACGTTTTGGGATGTTGACGTAAACGAGTGTTGACGTTTTCCCGAGTGCACTGTACTTGTTTTTTGTTTTTTTTTCATTCTCGTGTAGAACAAACACTTTGGTAACAAAAATAATTCTATGACACCGAACAAATAAATTTCACTTTATTAACATTGTTTTCTGCAGCTTCTCTAAAGGAACAATGAGCTAGAATCAGCCAACAATGACAGCAGCAGCAGGGGAAGCAGTGAAATGCTGTCAAGCAATTGTCAGGTTTTATTTTCTATTAAGTCTTCTTAAATTTTAAAGCAATTTTAAACAACATTTCAATACTGAAAGTTGACAAAGTAGATGTTGGTTGAACAGAAGAAGTTTGATTTCTTTATAACTTTAATAAGAAGAAAAAAAAGCAAAAATAAAGTAAAAGTTTTAAAAGAATTCGATGGAATTAACTGTTACAACCGTTAGGTTCAAGACATATTTTATGAATAAATTAAAATATAGTTTTTTTTTGTATTGAATTTTTATCTCGTTTTTAATTCCATTATATCATTTCTTTTTTGATCATCATGCTCGAGTCGTATATTATTTGCAAATTTTAAAGATAAATCCAAATTTTAATAATGCGTACCGTTTACTTCCGGTTTCGTGTGAAGTTTATGATTTATTTCTCATTTACTTCTGCATCTTGTCTAATGATTTTTCTTTATCAAAATTCCAAGTTTTTCACTTTTTTTCAACAACAACAGGTTGGCCAACTGTTTAATTCGTCTACTAAGTATTTTCGGTAGTTTTTGTTGAATAATGCTTTTTCTGTTTTGGGCAGTGAAGAAAATATATTAATTATTTAATTTTTACAAATTGAAGTTTTTGATATTTTTAAATAAAGCTTAATTAAGTTCATCAAATTTAATTTTATTAAGTTACTTTTACAGCCAATCCCACGATGTCACGCGTTAAAGTTCGCCTAGAAAATTACCTTAAAAAAAAAAAAAAACAATTTCTAAAATTTGTTTTTGTTTTTAATGGTATTTTCTATGCGAACTTTAACGTGTGACATCGTGGAATTGGCTGTTAGTGAAGAAAAAGATATAAAATCTTGAAAAACAAATTTACTTAAATCTTCAGGAAAAAGTCTTGACAAATAAAATTGAAAATTGATAATCAATTACAGCAAGTTTTGATCCACCAATAACATTGGTTAAATATCGATTTTTGACTAAAGACTACCAGGCACCACAGTGGCACAAACGGTAGAACGGTAAAGAGTTTTCATGATGGGAATGTCGTTATTCTCGAAACATGTAAATTATACACGAGTTCAACCTCCGTTCAGTCAAGAATAATATTATCAAAAAAAAAAAAAACGAATAACAAAATCATTTAATTAAAATTTTGTATTCCCACGAAAATGATTTTGATAAAAAAAAAATTTTTTTTTATTTAATTCATTTTGTAAAATTTCTTCCTGCAATAAAATAATTTAATGAAAATTAAATTTGACGAACTTAATTAAAAAATTTCAATTAAAATTTAAGTAGATGCAACATTTAATATTTTTTTTTAAAAAAATTTTAATTCTTTTCAATCTCTGCTTACAATCATATTTTTTGATACTCATTTTGGATTACAAGTATTATAATAATAAAAAAGTGGTTTTTTCAGCTGGAAAGCCATAAAAAAAGAAAAAGTTTTCTTTTTTCTTCTTCTGGTAAATTTTGTGTAATTTTTTTTGGCCATTCCAAAAAATAACACATAATCTCTTAAATTCTACAGAAAAAAACTGAAAGAATAAACAAAAGAAAAAGAAATTTTTGAAAGACCCATGGAAATATTTGTCTTATTAATGGCCATAATTTTACCATGAGACCCATAAATTTCAAGTAAATGGGAGATTCTTTTTTTTTTTACTAATTATAAAATAATTATGAAAGTAAGAAAAAATCTTAACCTTAATTAATTTATATAAAATAAATTATAGTTTTTATAAAAAAAAACTTTTTAGCAAACATTATATCAAACAATTTTTGCGTATTAAATAAATTCAAACTAAAACGAAAGGTCTTAAAACTGGCTTTTATGGAAACGGAAATTAGATTATAAAATGTTTATGTTTTAGAAAAAAAAGTTTTAAAAATTTGTAGGAAATTTTTATGCAAATTTTTTTTTAATCATAACCACCGAATTTCTGGAATATCGTTAAAATAATGTTTTTTTTAGAAATGATTAACTACTCAACGTAAACTTTGTTAGAATATTAACGGATTATAATTACAAACTTATAATTAACTAGCTTTACCTGGGGCGCTTCGCTTCCCCTGGTTATCAGGGGTGTTCTGTAAATCGAAAACGCAAAACGCGAGAATTTTAAACGTCGTTTTTAAATTAGATTTCTGTAATTAAAGATTTTTATGACAAATTTTATGGAAATAGTTCTTTATTAAACGGAATTTTATAACCAAAATTGTTAAAATTAGATTAAAAGTTTAGAAAAACGACGATTTCCAGAACTCCCCTGCTTAGTAAAATTCGTAGGATTCAAACATATATAAATCTATATTGTGCCACGCCCACTGTTAACCCGCCCAGATTTTGTCAGATGTTGCGTTTTAATAACCAAGATATTTGTACCGAATTTGAAAACTTTAGCTCTTGCCATTCTCCAGATATATCTACATAGCTCTATAAAGTCTTTGTATGGAAAGTGCCGCGCCCACTTAAAATTTAAGAAAAACATAAAGCTTTAAGCTCCTTCTAGATTGGCTTAGCAATAACGGATATAACCTTCTACAAAACAACATACATATATATCAGTGTTCGAAAATAAACACTAAATATCGCTCCTTAGTGTTCGGTTCGGTAGATTTGTGGAAAGCACAAACGCTAAAAGTGTTTGTGTAGGAAATTATTAAGAAATAACGTTTACCTGTTTGTCATCTTTAAAACACAAAAAAATACTGTTTTTATCCAACTCAACAAAAGATAAGAACATTTAATTCCGTTGGGTTTTTTTTAAACCACAAACTTCATTGTGTTCGGTTCAGCTCATTAATGTTCGTTTGTTTCTGTTGTGCGTAGCGCCTTTTTGGCTGGTAAAAAACCAAACATTTTTTACAAAAACAAAATACACATACATACGAAAAAAAACAAAAAGCCAGTAAAATAATTTTACACAAATAAAACATATTTGTTTTTTTCTTTATTTTTTTTTTATTCTTTTGTTTATTCATTTCTTTATCAATATAAAATAGAAACATTATAGAACATTAAAACATAATGTTTGTCTACAGTATCACTACAATTGTTCTGATTTTAAACGAAGAACTTGAAAATAGTTTCGAACGGTATAAAGGGTTGTGTTCGTCTACACAAACAATAAAAAAAAAAATAGATATCGTTCCTGGGTGTGTGAGCCGCACGCTAAATAATGATCTGTTTATTTTCGAACATATTATATATGATTTAACAATATTATTGTCACCGACAACCATTTTATGGTTGAATTATTCCTCCATCAAGAATTCAGAACCATATTATGGTTGCCTCCAAACATGTTATAATTAAAAATAACTAAGACATGTTTAACACTTATAATAGCATGGTTGGTTTTTTAACCATTGCATGTTGCTTTTGGAGAAAAGGAAAATACTATTTTAAATTTAAAAACAGATTATTGTCATATCCAATATGGTTATATTAAACATACGTAATATGTTTACAATTTTCTTTTGAAATAGTTTTGTTTGAGGTGACCATATTTAAACATTTTTTTTCTCTGCGTGCACTCACACATATATTACCACTTTATTATTTTATCATCTGAAAATCGCTGCCTCCCTGTAATAATCCAAAGCTTTTTGTAACGGAAAATTGATGATATAGAGAATATGTGGTTTCAACAGGATGGTGCCACTTGCCACACAGCAAGAGAAACAATGGATATTTTGAAAGAAAATTTCGGAAATCGCAATATTTCTCATAAAGGAAGAGAATTTTAGACTATTTTTTGTGGGGTTTTTTGAAATTGAAAGTGTACAGCGAAAATTCCACAACAGTTCAAGAGCTTAAAAACAACGTTATCGTAGTTAACCATTGACAAATTATTGAAAAACGAGATGGCGAATTTTGGTAAAAGATTGGGAGCCTGCCGAGCCAGCACTTGATCGACATAAATTTTCATATTAAATATTATTATTAAATTTTTATTCGTTTCATTTTGTAAAAATTCCTTTTTTCATAAACTATTTTTAATGAAAATTAAATTTAATGAACTTTTGTGCTGTTTTCACAACACAAGTGATTGACCGTTTGGTAAAATTTGTATGAAAAACAATAAAAAACTGAGTGCATTTCATATAAATTTTAGTACTGGTTCAATCATTTGTGTTGTGGAAA
Organism: Pollenia labialis; assembly: GCA_949318255.1. Taxonomy (NCBI): domain Eukaryota; kingdom Metazoa; phylum Arthropoda; class Insecta; order Diptera; family Polleniidae; genus Pollenia; species Pollenia labialis. Next base: position 21,647,466 of record OX439142.1, on the reverse strand, counting down.
CATCACATTTAGCCTGATTAGAATATTAAAAATTTGGATTTAAAAACCATAAAAAGATTAATAAAATAACCACAATACTTATTATTATTAAACAGCTAACGGGCAAGCTCTATGTTTACATTTGTCCTTTAAGTTGTGAGAAAATAGAGACAAAAAAAAAGTAAAAACATAAAAAACGCGAACATTTAATTTGGAATTCAAGATCGATTCTTGACAAAAGTTATGAAAAACAGAAGTAAAGGAAGAACATTTAAATGAATTTAAAAAAAAAATAGATAATCATAAACAACAAATTTCGACCTACATACCAGAGTAAAAAATACCATCTGGTTTAAAGATTGATATAAGACTTTCGGCTGCCAGCCGTCGTCAATGGCGGGTGAGTGGTAATCGGCAAAAATTTCTGAAGAGATAGTGTGGTAAGGTTAGGTTCGGGAGGGTTATGCGCCTAAAGGCCACACTTTCACTTGGAGACCCATGTGGTCCATTGTGACTCCCTTCAATATAAAGGAAAAATAAAGAGAAAAAATGAAAAAGAAAGGAGTAGACGGGGGAATTTTAAATAGTTGACAGATAAAAGAGACCACATAAAACAAAAACTTCTTCTACAGTCCCATCACCAGAAATAACCGACCTGTTTCCTTGACAAACCCCAGTAGAGCGACTGGATTACATCCAGCGATGCAGCCCAGTTCGTCGGGAAATCTATATCCTAGCCAGTTCTGCCTGAGACCCACAATACTAATTATTGTTAATTATATTTTTAACTTTTTTCACCGAGCCCATTGTAGTGAAATGGGCCAGAGTCACTGGCGGTAATCGAACTCGCAGCTTTCGCACTGATAAGACAAAATTTTCAAAATGGCTTTATTGAAGAGGCCCTTCCTTCCAAACAAACAGTACTTAACGTCTGTTTTCTTATAAACGCCCTTCTACTTTACAAAGTCTACTGATTACGATCTGAGAAAAGCGTAACATTTCGACATTAATAAGATATTTGTTAACTTTGATCTGCTTGGCTACTCCTAATTAAACTACAACTTGTTGTAGGGTATAGAAAGCCACAATTGTCTCATTAGACAAATTTTTGTTTTGTTGATATTTCCATCTAAGAAATTTGTGTGCGTTTGAAGAACTGCTTTGAAGCATCTTCTTTTCAACTTTGATTTTTGTATTAAATTTCTCCGGATTTTCCTTCATGACTTTGTAAATGTTTGTTTGTTTTTTCTTGCTATTAACGAGCAAAAAAAAAATACTATTTTCCATAACACAACGATTTGAAAATGACGGGGTAAGTTACTAAGTGAGCACATGTCTTTTAAAAGCCGCATGTACGAGTGTATTTCAAAAAATTGTTGAACAATTGTCTAGTTTGGCTAGTGCCACTTACAGAACCGGTTCAAAAAATCGCCTGGCTGTACATTAGTATAATGCATAGATGTGAAAAAGTTATCATTAGTAGCCAAAGACTGCCACTCCAACTTTGTTTAGCCGGCAGTTATTATGCAGTCATACTTATAAAATTTTTATTTATGCAAACAAAAAAAAAAAAAAGAAGCAATATTGCAGTCTCTAAATTTCCCTTTCAATTTCAAGTAGCAACAAATTTTACTTTTTAATAAAATCAAAAACAAGATTTATAAAATAAAAAAAACTGCAATTTCTTTACACATGTTGGAAATTGAACAGGAAATCTTCTTTCTTCTGCGTTGATAACATTAAGAAAAAGTTAAGCTTAAATTTAAACTCAACACCTTTTACTCTCTTAAAACATGCCACAATTTAAAACCTTTAAGCATCTTAAATTAACGGTTTTCTTACTTAATTAAATAAACAAAACTTAAATCAACATTTTGATTAATTTTTTTTTATTTAAGTGAACAAACACAAAAAAACATTTAACAGACAACTGTAAAAATTGTTAAGAAACATGATTAAGGTCATTGGCATTAAAAAGTTTTATGGAAATAAAGCTGTTAGAGCATCTTTCAAATTTACATAAAAATCAAAAAACCGTAAAAGCTTTATAAAATATTTGTTTACTGTTTAAAATCCAAATATATTTAGAGCTTCTGGTGTTTTTTTTAATAAACATTTTTTATTTAACAAAATATTTAGACAAAATTCTTAACGGCCCATTGAGCTTGTGTTTATATACAAAATCTTGGGCATGTTAATGTGTTAAAAAGAAATAAAAAAAAAAAAAAAATGATTAACTATAATTAATAATGAATATTAACTTTAATCAGTTGATAATTTCTAGAGCACAACCGTTTTGATTGATCCACCTTCATGTAGATATTCAAATCAAACTTGTATCCATCCACATTTAACAGATACAATATTCATTGTTTTCTTGCTTTCTGTTAAATTTATGCATACAAGATTTCTATCTACTTCTTCTATCGTTATTAGAAAAAAGCTCTTGTTGTACATGAACAATAGAAAATGTAACCATAATTTTATTATTTTTTTTTTTTTTTTTAGAAAGTATTTTTATTTTTTTTTTTGAAAATAGTTGCAAGATGAAAACAAGTCGAAACACAAATTATGTTAAACTTTATTCAATGTAAATTTTTTCAATGAAATTTTAGTTTTTTTTTTTTTTAATCAAGTTCAAGTACAGTTTAATTATAACAACAGATTTGCTTAAAGCAATTATCAAAATGTGTTCAAAATATAAGATGAACTCAAAGAAAAGGTACATTTTGCAACATGTCAATTCCAGCTTTTTACTTGAAAAACTTAAAAAAAAGAAAAATAAGTTTTATATCAAAAATATTAAATTTCCTTAAAAATTATAAAATATTTTTATAGTTTTAATTCATACTAGTTTAATATTATAATTTATGCATATAAAAAAAACAAACATATACATATGTAAGTATAAATGAATTTTCATGTTTCGAGCGTTTATTTTTTTTTTGTATTTGTGGATCGATTAAGCGAGGGACAAACCCTCCGTTCATATAATATTTCCTCTCAAGTCCGTGAATGTATGATTTATTTTGTAAGTTTAAGAATATAAAAATATCAGAAAGTACCAATTTAAAAAAAAGTACCAAAAAGTCTCCTCTTATATATTCTCAATGCCCCTTAACTATAGTCATAAACAAAGCATACTTTGGTTGAATAACTCTTAACTCTGTATGTTAAATTTTATTATTTTAGGTTAATACTTATAAAAATTCAGAAAGTACTAAAAAGTACCATGAAGATATCTCTTACAAATTCTCAGGACCTTGCATGTTGGTTTTAAGTTTCTAGGTCCAATACAAACGGTAATTCAAAAAGTACCAGGAAAAGAACAAAAAAGTACCAAAAAGTTCCCTCTTATATATTCTAAATAATTCTTAACTATGCATGATGAATTTTATTTTAAGTATTAATAAAAATTCGAAAAGTACCAGTTAATAAACGAAAAAGTACCAAAAATATACCTCCTACAGATTCTCATTCACCCTCGCATGTTTAATTTAATGTTCATAGGTCCAATATTAACGAAAATTAAGTACCAGTTGAAGAAGGAACAAGTACTAGAAAGGTTCCTATTGTAGATACTCATCCACTCAGGACATTGCATGTTTAATTTTATGTTTCAAAGTCCAATATTACCGAAAATTAAAAAAAGTACCAGTTATACAACAAAAAAGTACCAAAAATTCACTTGAAACCGTGCATGAAAAATTTTATGTTTCTGCGTGCAATATACAAAAATTTAAAAAGTACTAATTGAAGAACAAAAAAGTACCAAATTTGTCATCTTTTAGGTTCTAATTCACTCATGATCCTGAACCTAAAATTTTATGTTTCCAAGAAATTTAATTTCCGGTATTTCCCCTGTTTGCTACTTTTTTCTCCCCATTGAAGTATCAAAAATTTCAGTATTATAGTGGGATTCTATAATTTGATATGTATATGGGTATTTTCACAGAAAAGTCTTCTTTTTGTAACGTTACAACCCCAACCATTTTTAATTGTTTCTCAAAGAATAATGAAAATATTATGTACTTTTTTTGCATTTTGGTGTAGAGCGCAACTAGCTTTACATTTAGTGAAAGAGAGTTCAAATTTGAACAACATGCTTCTAAAGTACAAGACTAATTGCTTGGTGTCGTAACGTGACAAAAAGTAGACTTTACTGTGGAAAAACCCATATGTCAATGAATGGAGAAAACTATTTTGTAAAAAAAGTATCAAAGCTAGTCACTAGTTTTCACCCCTTAAACGTTCAAATTTCGAAAAAGTACCAAATTTATATTTGTATTTTTTTTAGAGAAGTTACGAATTTCGTAAAACCTTTATTTCTTTATTATTTTAATTGATTTTAAAGATAGATAGGGTGACAAAGAAGTTCCAAAATACAGATTATGCACGTTTATTCCCCAAATGAGCCTAATTAAAAGAAAGTACCAGACACCTGTCCGCTTTTTTTTTTCAATGAACAACGACAATTATCTATTTAAGTTTAGGAGATGTCAAGTTAGTGAATTTACCCTGCAAGAATTTACCTTTAAAATGGTGTATTTTTTTGTTAAAATCGGTTGACAGAGGAAGAAAGTGCTCTTAACTGTTTAGCCTCTGCCGATTTATGAATAGATAATTTAAATTTGTATCGTTTTTTATAAAAGAAGTTAACATGACTTGAAAATAAATCTACTGAATCATATACATAAATCGTAACAAGTAACGCAGTTTTTAATTAAAAATTATTTAATTAAAACATTTTAAAGGGCCTCAAACTTTAACTTACAAATTTTTTATATTGTGTGTTTTTTTAAGTTCAATTGCCATTTAATATTTATTTAAAATTTTTTAAAAAAAAACCTTATTAATACAATTTATTTTCCATGTTTATTCATCATATTTGTGAAAAAGAAAAATATAACTAAACCCAAGGGGGCATTGCCTTGATATCGCATTTTCTTCCCATCTTTTTTTTTTAAATTATTTTATTATTTCGTAAAACATTTTTCATTATTGTTTCGATCATTATTGTTTTTTGTTTTGAGTGTTACCGATGATGACATTACACTTTCATTTTTATTTCGAACTAAATATAACAACTTAAATTTTTATAAAAGCAAATAAAAACCTTAAAATTACCACCGCTTTTCTCTTAGATAAATAACATTAAAAGTGGACTTATTGTCAAAACTCAATCACGTGTTAAATCAAGCAACAGTATACTTACAAGCAGTGTTGCCAGTGTAGAAATTAAGAAAAGTATCAAGTGTATTGTAAAAATACGGGTAAAACGCTTCTTAAAATCAAACGTAAAAAGGGTAAAAGTGCCAAGAGAAAAAAATTATAATTTGAACCAGGGTTTATAAAACTGCAGTCTAAACAACATTATGCATTTTGTGTTGGTTTAACAGCGACTCGTTTCTTTTAATGAATCAGAAGTAAAAGCAATATTTTTTTTTGGTCAATGACAAATGAGGAAGTGGAAGAAATTGCAGTTTTTCTACTTTGACTGCGGGTTTTTAAACGCTGATTTGGACAAAAACTTTTTTAAAATGTTTTTTTTTGGCTTTTCGAATTTCAGAATAAAATTGGCGCAAAAATATTAATACATATACAGTCAGAGACTAAAGTTTAAATACACACTTAAAATTTCGAGTTTTTGGAAAACTAAAGTTTTTCCGAAAATTTGTGGTTTGCCGTTTTGTTTCCCTTCGTTGATAATATAAAATTAAGAAAAAAAATTTTTACCTTTTAGAATACATAACGGTAATTTAAAAAAAAAAAACAAAAAAAAATTCAGAAAAAAGTTTAAAAACACATTGAAGTTTATCGAATTAATTACCATTTCTTCCTTTTATGTTCCCGTTATTATTACTTTTTTTGATGTCAACAAGCCAAGAGTTGCGCAAGTAACTTGCCGATTGTGAAAGGGGTCTTATCAGAAAAACTCTTAATTATACGATACCAACAGCATGCCTGATTTGGTTTTCGTAATCATTCTACTTTGAAAATTGATGTGTTTAATTAAATAATTTAAGGAAATATAATATGGGAATTTTGCTTCTTATTTTACTTTTTAAACATAAAAATAATGATGTTACTGTAGTCATAGCATAAATGACGCATGCAATATTAAAAAGTTTTATGATGACGTTTGTTTGTCATTGGCACTTTTTGCCTCATTGATGCCAATTGTAATAACATTGAGGATTACCCCAAAAACTTTTAAAATTGTAGAATTCAATACAAGATGCAACAGTTCTTTCCCTTTTTTCCATTTTCGCAATGTTTAATTCTTTAGGGAAATTTTTATTTTGTTTATTAGAGACAAATCATCCATAAAATTTTGTATGAAATCAATAATATAGATTAGTTTTTTTAATTAGTATCCAAATAAAATACGTATCGATATTCAAGTACGAGATATTTTTTTGCATTTTAGCACTTAATTGCAAAAACTCAAAAACCACATGGTTTTAACAAAAGGCACCTTAAAAAACCCAGCAAAAAATTAAGAAACTGTAAAAAATACCCTTTTTTAAAAAAGGTAATGAGACAAAAAAAAATGCGGCATAAAAACCTGAAAAGCTTAAAAATGGCAACTAATTTCTACTTGCATGTGGAGCTTATGTGCAATAACCCAGCGGGAAAACTACAGAGACCAGCAAAAGTGTATGGGCTTAATATGTTGGTTAACTAATGTGAACTTAAACTTTTTTTTTTGCACAAGGGGGTAAACTTGTATTACAATTTAGCAAATTTAGTTTTGATGAAATCATTTTTTTTGTGCGTTTTTTATTAAAACTATGCTTTATAAGAATTTTTCTAGCACAATTTATTAAAACTGTTTTAATTTGTGGGATATGCATATAATCCAATTAATCAAATGCTTATACATACATAAGTACTTACCTACACTAAACAGTTTTAAATAGCAAACCGCAGTTGCATAAGTTTACATGCCTCAAAACGTAAAATGCCTATAACCGGTGTGCACATAAGCGATTAATACTGTATGTTTTGCCTTCTCCTTTAAAGTTTCAATTATATGAGTTAGAGCCCGCCCTTTATTCATGAGGCCAAGGAAATACATACTTTATATAAATAAATAAATATTTGTGGAATATTTTTTAAACTGTAAAAAGGGCAATACACTATACCTATAAAACCCAGAACAGACGATGAAATGCAACTGCAACGAAACTGCAACTTCTAGTTAGTTTCGAGTTTCATTTGGGTATATCCATAGACTTCTTTGAGAGACTGCACATGAAACAATTTTGAAATGAATGGGAAATCAGTTGCGTTAAATGTGCAATTTGGAACACAGTCATGTGTAATTTCGGAATTCTTAATTGGCAACACTGATTATAACGGTCGTCATGCTCTCACCTTTTCTTTTCTAAAACAGTAAAAATTTGCACAAAAAATTTGCATGTGGGCACACATGCAACTCTTTCTTGCTTGATTTAATACAGATGACATTTATTTGATTACCCACCAGTGTAACGAGACAAAGTAAAAGAAGCATGAGTGATGGACTGAGATCAGTTGTGATGATTGAGAGTTATTTGTGAGTGGTGTATTTGCTAGTTATTGAGTTGAGAAAATGCAGTTATGCTATTTTTTTATGATTGTTTACATTTTTTCTCTATTGCAATTTATTCCACAGAGAAGAAATCAAATATTAAAATGAAAATATTTGTAATAATACAATACATTGTTTGCAAATTTTTTTTTCTTCGTCCATGAATAAAGTTAATTATAACTATTTTTTTGATGGTTGATAGAAAAGAAAAAGAAAATTAAAACATAGAGGAGATTTCCTTTAATACAGTTTGTTAAGAAATTACACTTTCTTTTTCTTTTTTTGTGCTGAATTATTTTGGAAACATTACGATTTTTTAAATAAATTACAATTATTATTTGTTTTCTTTTTTTTCTTTATATAAATAAAGACTTGAGTTATGCAATTTTTAGCGTTTACTACATCTTTTTATACATATTTATATTGTTATTAAGAAACCTCAAACACCTGAGGTTATTTTTATTTTTTTACAAAAAAAAAAAACATTAATAAAATATTATTATAAAACTTTGCAAGTTATGCAAAAACGTTCAATGAACCATTTATTATTTTATTTAATAATAGGTTTAGTTAATGACATAAATCTTGACGAAAAGATGATTTCATAACAAGTACACACAAACAAATTTTATAAAAATTAAAATAAAATTTTGTAAACCTCAAATTAGTTTGAAAGCACCCTGCAACAATTTCCCAAAAACTTTTTAACTTTTGGGCAAATTGATAAACGCTTTAACTTCATGTATTTTTTTATGATCGCATCAGATCCTTTTAAAATGACTTTAAAGGAATCACAATCACGAGTGATTCTCGCGTGACACGAATTATTAATGCAGGTGTAAAAACTCAAATTTTTTTTTTTTTTATTTATTAAGTATTAACAATTAATAAAATTAATTTGGATTTCTATTTTGGTTTCGAAACAAAGCAACCTGACGTTTCAAATTTAAAAATTAAAAGTCAAGCAATAAGCTAATAAGTTATAAAGGGTGCCACAAAGTAAACGCATGATTTTAATTTGTCGCCATTTGTGCTGTAGTGTTGGCAACCCTAAAAAAATTCGAAATTTGACAGTATAGTGCTGGTTCACACACGTTAAGTTTGACTCGTCAAGTCTTGAGCATTTAGGAGAGAAGGGAAAAGAGAAGGCCATTTCTTGAAAATTCAAAAAATTTTGATATGACGGCGAATATTACGGCCAGCACACATACACGTTGAATTCGCCGGCTGGACAAGCATTTGACAAGCTTAGATTCGTCTTACTAAGCTTTTTCAATAAAATAATCCACTTTTTTTATTTTTGCAAACTTTAAGTTATTGATTAATTTAGAGAAAGCATTTTAAGGAAATTACTTTTTGTACTTTTCTTTCATTTTCTGTGCTTAATACTGAATGTCCTCAGATTTTTTAATTTAAGTAACATGAAAACATTTTTAAAACTATTTTAGCTATACATACTTACATATGTATATCGAGCCCTTGCCGCAAAAAAAGCTTAAGCGACAAAAACACAGTTTTACAGGAGAAGTTTTTTTTTATTATACATATTTCATACAAATTTTGGATTAAGGTTAGCGCTGAAGCTAAAATTGTTTTTGCCTTAAACTCATAACGGCCCCTTATGTGACCATGACTTTTAAGGAGATGATGCAAGTGTTGCCAATAAATTCATTTATTAAAAAATAAAACAAAAATTTTAAACGTGTATCAAAGTTATTTTTGGCAATACAAAATTTATTATTTCTGTATGACGTGCTAAATTTCCAATTTTTATTTTTGATAAATACACTGAAATATATTGTTGATGTCGATTAAGCTATTTATGCTATTTAATTCAAAATGAAAGGCATTTTTCTTTTTAAAACACCAAAAATATATTTGCTTAATTTCAGTGACAAACGGAAATTGTTTTAATTTTAGACATTCATTGCTTTTAATTAATTAATTAATTACTTTCTAACAATTGATGCCATACATTTAGTTTTTTCTCTTTAATGTCATTCCATTTACTTATGTATATAAAACAATATATTTTAGAATGTTAATATTATTTCGTTTATATAACTCTAAAAGACAACCTGAAAGTTAAGTTAAATGTACACATTGATATCAATATCTTATCAATGGCATTTGTTTTAGTGATAACAGCGGCAACAAATTATTGTTGCTGTTTTTTCGTAATTACTTTTAACGCCAGCAAAACAAAAACCGATAAAACAACGGGGATTTATTATTTTGGCTTGAAAACCTACATAAATATATTTTCCAGCTAAAAAAAGGCAATAAAAAATTGCAATATCAATAATTATTGGTAAAAATCTAACAAAAGTTCCCATAGGAAAAAAATTAATACAATTCTTGGAAAAAAAACATAAATTACTTAACTCTTAAAAAAATTAATTACAGGGTGGCGCAGAATGAGCTGTATGATTATAAATGGTTTATAACTTTTTTATTTATGCATTTGTTATAATTTTTTTTAAATACAGTCTACATGGAAAAAATTATCGCTTACTTTTGTTTCAATGAAAGCATTAATCAAAAATAAAAACAGTTTTAATTAAAAATTTAATCAAGTACATTTAGCGTTTAATCAGGTGGAAATGTGCCTCATCACTGAAGATGATTTTTTCCGAAAATTTATCATCCACTCACTGTTGCCATTTCTTGCCACCATTCTGACTTTTGACGACGTTTGGAATCGTCAAGAGGATTTAGTTCTTGAGTCAATTGCACCTTGTAAGCGTGTAAATGCCAGTCTTAATGCTTAATGCTCATCAACGACGAGCGTCAGAGGTGCAATTATTGGGCTCGACGACGAGTTGAGGTGGACGGCTCTTCAGCCACACTATCGCGAACAGCAGCAATATTTTCTGCAGTACGAACTGTACGAGCATGCACTGGTGTTTTCACATCTCCTACAGACCCGGTTTGCTCAAATTTTTCCACGATTTTTCCGATCGTACGCACATTTGGACGATCAAATTGACCGAAAAAATCACGAAGTGCACGATATGCGTTTTCATAATAAACCTGAATAACTTTAACTTTAGTCTGAAATTGAGAAAGTTAAATGAAATGCAGAGAAAAACTTCACGCTTAGGTGTGGTTCACATTGAACATCGGCCCATATATATAAAAATAAAATTAAAAAAAACAACAACAAGGGATTTTTGGGTAAAATTAAAGACAGTCATGGTTTTTTGCTCATATGTCAGCCATTTGTGGACCGATCAAAACTATATGTGACATTAAAAAAATATAACCACAAAGTCCCCATCGTATCTGGAGCCTTTAAAAACGCACATAATGTTTAATTTGCAATTATTGATTTGCCTTATTTAATTGACGTATTTCTATAAAGAAAATGATTAAGATTGGAAGCAGTTGTGCTAGACTCAAGGCATTGCCACCAAACGAAAGAGGAACAAACTTTAGTTTAACCCAATCAAAAACTTAGAACCTTTTTGCCTTACGTCAGAGATATAATAATTAAACAAATATAAAACTTCTCATTCTGCGCCACCCTTTTTTTTAAAGATAATTTCACTCATGAAAATAGTGTTAGTTAATCACAAGCAATCATCAATATTAATTACTGTTGTCAATGAAACATGTTTACCAAAAAAAAACATCTCTTTATCAGGTTTAAGAGACAAATTAAAAAAAAAAACATTTCTTATCTTCAGTCCACATACTCATCAACCTGTTAATTAATAAATAATTAACGTCATTTAAGTTCAATTTTTAAAATGTTCAAAAATTTGTATTTTTCATGAAGTTTTTGATAAGAAATTTTTAAACAAGTCAAAAAAGGTCGTAATCATTTTTCAATAAAAAAAAAAATAAAAACGGGGAGTGTGATAATTTAAAATTCGGAATTTTATTTTTAAATAACTTCATTTCTATAGAAAACCTTACAATGCTAAATATATCGCCCTACAATACTAAATATATCGCAACAATTTACATATTTCTCAAGTTTTTTTTAAAATTCATTAATTTCAAAATTCATAATGACAGAAAGCCACACATTCCTTCACCATTGTCATAATGATAGTGTTTAAATTTTATATCAATACAATAAAATTATCATGTCTTTTGTCCATTTTTGGATTAAAATGCATATAAAAATCTTAAAAAAATGTTGTAAAATTAACAATAAAAGTCTACGCAGAGCTTTAAATGCCTTAAAAGATACTGTTGCATCATGTTTCGACAGCATCTTGGCGAATGGAAAAGTGTGTTAAAGAAAAAGGTGTCAGTCTAATGAGGCCATCAACACTGTGATATTTTAACTTCATTATGGAATAGTTTAGAGTTGTTTTGTTGTTGTTTATTTTGTTTTATTTATAACAGTTGCCGTTAACCGTTAAAAATCAGTATCATTAACAATATTTGTTATACAGGTACGCTACAAAGTAACTACTAGACATTCTAAAATAAAGATTTAATTTAAAACATGGATGAAATTCCCTATCTAGATCAGGGGTTTACACTCGCCCTCAATAACGAATCAAATTGTTTTCCACGGCCCCATAAATGTAATTGGGTTACAAGATGCTAAGAAATTCATAGAATAAATGCTACCACTATTTTAAGATATTATAATTTTGATACCCAGGTGGTATACCCTTCTCTGCTTAAGCAACATTATTTAAATTTTTTTTTTTTAATAAATTAATTGATTGGCAACATTTGCATCGTCTCATAAAATAGCAGGGTCACATAAGGTACCGTTACGATTTTATAGCAAAAAACAATTTTAGCTTAAGCGACAACCTTCATACAAAAATTTTTTGAAATAAAATATAAAAAACCTTCTGTAAAATTGTGCTTTTGTCGCTTAAGCTTTTTTTGTGGAAAGGGCTCAATATATAAGTTTATTATTCTGTTTGTAATTTCTATAAAATTATGTGTAGCGAACTTGATTAAACGATGTCTTTCGGGGTTTCCAAAGACTTCAGAAGTAATGGACACTTTATATATTAAAGTCACGTATACATACTCCGTGTAAGTTTGCTATTGAAATTTAGCCAGATCGTTCCATAAATTATTGAAATATGAGCAAATAACCACGACTGCCTCTTATTTTACCCATAAATCTCAAGTGAAAAGGGTATATATAAGTTTGTTATTCCGTTTGTAATTTCTACAATATTGATCTAATTTTACCCAAAAATCCCTTGTTGCTTTTTTAATTTTATTTTAATGTATGTATAGCTGGAGAACGGCAGGAGCCGAAGTTTCCATTTTAGGTACGGTCATCTTGGTTATCAATAAACAACATTAGGCGTGGCACTTCCCATACAAAGACATTACAGATTTTTGTATATTAAGAGAACGGCAAGAGCCAAAGTTTCCAAATTAGGAACAAGCATCTTGGTTATGAATTCACAACAACCGGCAATGTGAGCGTTTACATACAGAAGGCAGACATACGAATTTTGTAGGCGAGAGAGGAAAAAAGTAAAGTGTGTCACGCATACATCGTCGCCCCCTTACCAACAAACTTCGTCTGTCTGTCACCTTGGTAAAGGGGACTTATTGATTTCTGTTCATCTGGCCAACAGCAAGAGCTAAAATTTCCTTTGTTATCAATTCACAAAATCCAACAAAATGTGGGTGGGGTTAGAGAAGTGGGCGTTGCACAAAATATATTTATGTATATCTAAAGAACAGTATTTATAGCGCAAAGAATATCAGATTCGGCATAGCCCAATATAGCACTCTAACTTGTTTTAATATGATCATTGAAAATGTTTACTAACTTTTTGAATTCTTTAGGCATCAGCGGGTCCCTTTTTGTAAACTGTTGATCCAGATCACTGAAATGGTTAAATATTCTAACGTTTCCTTCTCTATCGGGTTTGCTTTCTATTAAAAAAAAAAACCCTTGGAAAATTACCTCGTTTTTACTTTCTGTAATAATTTCCATTTCTTTAGGGTGTCTTTGTTCCACTCTTTATCGAAACCTTTTAGTTTCCTGCATATCTAATACAAAATTTAAACTGAAAGTTCATGTTTTTACTGTTTAAATCAATTTGTTTAGTGCAATTTAATAAATGTTTGTTAAGTTTTTTATGTTGAAACTAATTTAAAAAAAAAAAAAAAATTGCGGGTAATTTTAACACATTTCTTATTTTCTTTATTTATTCACATTTTGTTTTAACTCAATTTTATTCCTATTTTTTCTTACTGTTTTTTTTTGTGGAAAAATAATTAACACTTTTTTTTAAACTCATTGTCTATGTGTGTTAATAGACATACTTGTACATACTAAATCTTTTCCTCAATTAAATTTCATAAGCATAAATACACTCAGAAAAAGAGATGTATGAAAGTTAAAGGAACAACTTTAAACAGGGAGCATTTTCTACACCGTGTTAAAGGCTGACTAAAATAAATCAACTAGATCAAATGAACACGAAAACATTACCTTGCAAACTAAAATCCAAGCTCTCATTTGACCTAATTTACACTTAGCATTTTTACTGGAACAAGTCTGATGATTAAACGAGGAAGAGAGGGAACAATTTTTACTTGCGCAAGACTGATTATTAAAGAAGGACTGATGATTATTGAAGGAAGAGAGCGAACAAATTATAAATCTTTTCATGATTTTTTTCTTTTGCAAACTCAATACTTCCGCAATAAAACTTATATATATTTTATAACATATAGTCCCGTTGTTCTTTTTAGGAGCATAGGGCCTCACTAAATTGCCTTCCATCTGGGCGTATCTATAGCAATGCATTTTATTTCACTACAGGATACACCAGCATCCGCTGCTTCCACCTCCAGAGTAAGATGCGCCAGGTGTTTGATGGGCGTCCCCTTCTTCGGCTTCCTTGAGTCCTCCATTCTAAGCTTTGCCTTGTAATATCATCTGGAGATTTTCGTAGGGTGTGTCACAGCCAGGACTATTTGCAATGCTTTATTTCTATAAAATAAAACTTGCTATGTATAAACTGGGGGTCGATTCTGGTTCTGTGAAACTGTGAAATGAAAACTTTTTTCACATTTTCATAGAGTTTCTGATTCTCGTTTAGTGAAAAAATGATAAATAAATTCGAATGTTTTCATATGAGAAGAACAAATGGAATGAAACAAATTGTTTTCACATTTTCACAGTAATGTGATTCTTGTTCTGTGTAACAGTGCAAAGAAGTGTCACAAACTTTTCATTTATGCCATATTTTTACACTTTCATTTTAACGGTGAAAAATAATTTTAATTAAATTATTTAGACAAAAATATGGGCATTGCCAAAGAAAAATAATAAATTAAAGAAATAAAAATTATAATCTTCTAAAAAGATTCATATTTACAGATTTTTAACTTATTACATTCATATAAAATTCCAATTTTTTATTATATGCATAACTACAAAACATTACTAACGAAAAACGTTAATAATGTTTTCTTACATTGTACCATTCCGAATTTATTTCGATAATGCCATTAAAACTAATAATCCTAACATTTTTTAAATTAAATATATTTTTTGTGTATTTGTATAATTTTACACTTGATTAAATGACAAAGTAGATATTTAATTACCATCGGCGGTGAAGAGTTTAGGTTTAGCGACGGCTTAAAGTAAATTTAAAGCCGCCTACAACATGTTTATGATTTATATTTAATAACATATAACTAAATAAATCTTTATTTGGCCTTTTATTTGTTAATGAGTTCACAATTTTTTGGGCTTATGGTCGTTTTTTAAAGCTTTTGTTTAACTTGCAATGAATGTATGTTTGGGTGGAACCTTGCAACTCAATTTGAAGCAGATATGTTCAATTGACTGAGCTGAAATTATGTACACACGTTCAGTTTGGATGACAAAGCATTGTAAGCCTTGGTGGAATAAGTAGGTGGCATCGTTACGGCAACAAATACAACATTACAACACCGTTTACGTCAAAAAATACTTTTAACAAAAATCAAAGCGTGCCTCTGAACGTGATGAAATAAATACATTTTTAGCCAATTTTTACCTTATTTATAATTCATTGTCCAAATTTGGAATTTTTGTTGCAGAAATTCATGATTTTATTGGTGAAATGAGTTCCGCTCCCAAATATTTTCACCACTCTCACAAATAAACTCAAGAATTGCTGCAACAAAAATTGCAGGCCTGGACCGGCACTATGATATTAAATCTTGCCAATTGTAATTACACAATTTACACGATGTAAAAAACTGTCGCGAAATTTACTTGTGTAGAAAAACAAGTAAATTAAATAACTTGATGTGATTGATTTTAACTATTAAAAAATAAATTAAAAGTAAAAAACCTTTTTCAAAATCAAGCTTTTATTTTAATACCCTAAAAAGAAACTTTCACTAAAGTCAATAACATTATTTTCGTAGATGTCAGTTTTATGCCAAAATTATTTACTGCAATAAATATTTTGGGGCAATCAACCCAAAAAACTCATTTGTCAACTCATTGATTGATCGATTTTACATTCAAACTGCTCTTGTTTTTTGAATAAAAATTTGATTCCGTTAAAAAATTGCTGTTGTTTTTAAATATTAACATATTTTATGTAAATTTTTTTCCTTTCCTATTTCTTGCGCGCACTTGGGCAGGACATTGGGGCCAACCTCTTTCAGATGCAATATTGTTCATGAAAGAAACCCAAATGCAACAAAATCGGAATTTTCGGTTTACTCATTATTTATTTTAAGTTAAAAATATGTACATATGAATATATGTATGTATGAAAATAAAAAACAACAAACATTCTTTTACTGAAAAAATTTATATTGTATAAAACAAGAGGAGCCATAAAAATTTATTTTTTCCTCTCTTCAAAAAAACTCTTTTAGCAAAAATAAATGCTTGCAGCTCAAGCATTAAAAAAACTCGTTTGCGGCTTAGCGCCGTTTCAAAATCCTAAGCTTCAATATCTGCATTAGACTTTTACATTTTATTAATATAGTTACAAAAGTTTCACAGCTACAATGGAATGAAACACTTTTTCATTAAAAGAACGGGAATCGCATTTTGTGTAAATGTGAAGTGCTAATGTGAAAAGTGCTCATGAATACGAAAATGAAAAGTTTTTTTTCATTTCACAGTTTCACAGAACCAGAATCGACCCCCTGGTCCCTTTTTCCGTGAACTGGAATTTAATTTATGGCTAACAACTTTTTTGTTCACTTTTCTTCAATTGGTTGGTTTTAGTTTTGTCTAGCTCAGTGTTTTCTTCAATTTTTTTTTTCACTTTTACTTTATTTTTTAGTTTTTTCCCTGTGTATTTTATTTTTTAATATTCATAGTTGGAAAAGTGTTACAAATAGATTTAGTCATGCTAATTATTTTTAATAAAATGTTTCCTTCAATTAATACTCTAGCATTTGCAATTAGACAAAATTTGAATTTTTTTGCTTATTTGTATTTTATAAATAAAGATTCAAAAAAGACCAGACTATAATTTGTGTTTTTTTGCGCTAAAGGCGTGGAGTCTTCAAAAGACTTATATAGTCCGCCTTTGCGCATTAGTACTAAACCAACCCTACTCTACTGACCGCACAACTGTCACCCGGTACTATTTAAAAGGGGAGGTCAAGTTATGCTGCTCTTCGAAAAATTTTAGTTCAGCCTAATACTTTCCTCTTCCTTACAGACCCTCTTGTCATCACGTATTGCTTGCATTTTACATTAAACTTGACCTCAACAATATTATCTGGTCTTCAATTTATAACTAAGATCGTTTCTAATCTAGAATTATAGACTACAAATCTTAAATACTTACAGGTTATGGGTTCCACGGTCTTCTACTCCCAGGTAAATTGCAGGAAATCTGAATTATTTTTTGAAATATAGACTGGACTATTAACTATAAACGATGAATATAAGTCTTAATTTCAGACTAGAACGTTAATTATAATCTAGACTAAACACTAGACTATGAGAAAGTATAAAACCTAGAGCCTGGACTGTAAGTTTGTGTACACAATAGCTTTGGTCCTAGATTGTAGCATAGACTATTAAAAATTGTTTAAACTATAGTTTGGAATATTATAATAGCGACTAGACTATAGAATATGGTTTACGCTATGAACTTAAGTCTAGTCTTTTGTATGGATCCAAGTATATGAGGAGGTCCATAACCAAACGCAACCATTTCACTTTTGGAGTTTTTTGTTTTTTTTTTACTCAATACTGTTCTTCAGATTCAAGTCTGTATTTTGACAAACGTAAGTTTGGTAAATATAATGACTATCGGTCCTACGCCGTTCTCAGCAACTCGGTCTCTGCCCGTACACTACTTGGAAAGTTTTGAGGAAAGATCTTACGTAGAAAGAAAAAACTCGTACTAAACATTAGCTTAGATCATCAATGAGTAGTGAAAAATGAGTAGAGATGATTCATAACTCATAATTTCTTGTATTATACACACTCATACTTATTGCAATGTTATTGATGCTCATATTCACTCAGAAGTTTGATCTTATACATCGTACTCATACTTAGCAACATTTATATAGTGGTTGATTTATATTCAACTTAACTCACCGCTTCGTACGTATGGATTGATTTGTTTTTTCAGTGTGTCTACTTCAATTCACTGGTACAAGAATTTCATCACACAGTGGCCCTGAATTGCCAGTTTTAGATTAATTAAAAAAATATCTGTCGTGTGTTCGGTAAATGGTCTGAGAGTCAACTAGAAGTTCAACCAGATTTTTATGGTCAAATCATCTTCAGCGATGAGGCTTGTTTCTGGCCATTGAAGTTGCTGTGTTTTATTAAAAAAAAAAAGTTCTATGCCTCCAAAAACATCGTATTTGCTTCAATTCACATATTTTATTTATCCAAAATTACATTTTGTTATGGACCTCCTCACATTGATTGAAATATAATCTTAACCTGGCATAGACCACAGTAAAGTCTATAGTATCGACTTTTGTCAACGATAACTCCTTGTCTTTAAATTATTGACTACAAATAGCCTAAATCTTACTCAAGTTTATAGTGAAGATTATATACAGTCTTGGTTGGTTGGTTAACATGGTGGCATACCCAAAACTAGGCGTGCTGCAAGTAGAGTCAACAGTGACTCCGTTTTGACACCACACAACTCTTCAAGAGTACGAACCCCGGATAAAGCGTGACACCAGTGCAATACTGAGATAACTAGAGCCAGACCGTTGCGTTAAGATATTTCACCGAATTGCCGAGTTTAACCAGCGATATCTCAGAGAGCCCCTGTAGAAGCTGATTCCCATATAATCCATGTCGTCTTGAATTAAACACAGGGCGATCCCATACATAGGAAATGAAATACTGTCGCCTCAGCTCCAGGTTCTCTAAAGCTGCGGCAGGATTCATTTAAGGGGAGACCTAATCGCATAGCTTGCTTACCGATCCTCCAGTAAAATATATATAGTATATCAGTCTCAAAATGTCTTGCGACTAAAGCTAAGAAGTCGCCCAAAGCATCTTATGTCATATATGGGCCACCTTACTTTGGTAGCCCTGCAGTCATTCAGTTTCTTCCATTTATCTTTAGCTATATCCAGATAGTGTCTAAAGATTTCGCTTCTGATGAGTTGCCAGGGTTATTGCGACTGACACACCCTGCAAAATATCAAAAGTAGCTCCAGTTTGACCATTGTGTTTGCCTGTTTATTGCCATAATGGTCCCTATTCGCAGGGACCCAAATTAGGATAATGTCAGAGAGGCCGTCCAGTCTAGATAGTTCTTCCTTACACAGGATAACGAGAATCGAAGTTTGTTTTATGCGACTTTAGTGACATCAGAGCCGCCTGGCTATCGACAAAAATGCCAATTCTGCCGCTAAATGTAAACAGTCTTGTTGATTTATTTAATTCATTTACTTGCATTTAACCCGCTCCTTCGTGAACATATTTATGTGCAAGAGTTTATGTTTCTAGGTTTTAACAAAAAAGTACCAATATATTTGATATTAAAGGTTCTCATTCACTTAGGACCCTGCACGTCTAATTTTATGTTTCTTAGTTAAATATTAAAGAAAACATGGAGAACGGAAAAGTAATAGAAATAAATGGAATAACCCCTATCGGCCCTTTGAGGTACTCTTTTACTTCTTATTGGAAGCTTATAAATTATTACGTTTTTATATGTGTTATGAATGGAGGAAAAGGTTTTGTAAAAAAAGTACCAAAATAGGTACGATTATTATCCCTTAAATGTTCGAATTTTGAAAAAGTACCAAATTTATATTTGTTATCATCAGATAAGTTACAAATTTAATATAATTTGTATTTCTATGTTTATTGGTCTACATACTTTCAAAAAATTAAGTCTTCCAGTCAAAATACAACTAATTTTAAATAAAAAATAAACAAATATTAAAACTGTCATTCTTGAATCGGTTGAGCTGTCAGTTAATATAGTTTACATTGAACTTGAATTGTAAAAAAAATTTATGAATAAATAAAAATATTTTTACCTGTTGATTTAATTTTCTATTTGACTTAATGAATATTTTGTTGACATGTATTTAATTATCAACTTCAAAGTCAAATTCAAACACATTTTTTTTCTTTGCACAAAAACTCATTAAAAGTACTTTTTAAATACGTGTGTATGTTTGTTATATGTTATATGTTTATACACATTACTTAAGATTTATAAACTTTTTGTTAATTATTATTATTTTTTAAATTGTTTTTCCCCCTGCCAGTCTTTTGCCACTTGGGTGTCATTTATACTTTACCATTTTCCAAGAATTGTTATCTTTACGAGTATTTTCAGCTTTTATGGCAGAATGTTTGAAAAAAAGTTTTACTCTTTCAGTATTTATTTCTATTAAAAAATCTTAGAAATGTTCCTAATAAATAATTAAAAAAGTAAAATAGAAAGAAGAACTAGACAAGTATTAGTTATTTACATAACATTTAATAAATAGCTGGAGTGTTCACTGATTGTGGTGAACTGCACAAAACTAAATTATTTTACAAAACATTTAGAAACTAAACTTTCATCAACTTTATATCACGAGTGTAATTGCTCTTCAAGTTAAGTCAGTGATTACCCATAATATTTCTAGTTCGAATTGGAACCAACTGCAGACAAAATCAACAAAGTAAACAAACAAGCATTTTTTAGTAAACATTTTCTTTTTGTGTTTAATCTACAGTCATGTCGTTATTACCTTAAGATTTCTCTGTTAAAGCCATGGTTGTTAGACGCAGGGAAATATAGAGACAACGCTCAAGATAAAAGATAATAATGATGTTGATGAAGAACGATGCTTTTTGTTACAAAAACAAAACGAATTGTAAAGTTGTAGTCGTAAATCGAGATACAAAAGAAGTGTCATCTGGAATATAAAAATTCAAGTTGCGTGTTACATGTACATATTTGTAATTGAATCTAAGCAATTCTTAGTACAACAGCCAAGTTAAAATATACAACTCGACTTTAAACAGCATAGAAGAACAAACAAGCCTTTGCAGTTTAATGACCTTTTCTTTCTAAAGCAAAACAACAACAAAAACGAAGAAAGAATTAGAAATAGACAATATAAAATAAAAGATTTGCGGGTGAGGATTAAATTCTATGTAGCCAGCCAGTTTTTTTTTCAAATTCTCCCATTTGTTTTCTAAATCTAAAAACGTAAATCATCAGAAACAAAAATTAAATTAAAACAAATTTTTATTATGTTTTCAACCAGACGTTTTGTCATACTTAAAAATTCATTTTCCAAATACATTTTAACTGTATTCGTTTTTGTTAAGAATGCAGAAAACGATTTTGTTTTATTTCTTGTTCGAAATACGGAAGTTTAAACGGAGTGGAGTGCATGTGCAGATTATCTACAAGTCACTTTGTGTTTGTTGTATTGCAGCGCTTTAAGAAAGACATTCATACAAACACACACAAATAAGTGGCAAGACAGTTACATACATGCACAATTTATAAATGTATCTTAAGAATGCATATCTGTATCTCAAAAAAAGGATAGAAACGTTGATAATGGGAGAGTGACAGTAGAAAACGAATGTGTAGTAACATTTCAGTTAAATTGGGAGGGAAAAAGTGGAACATATCGCTTAATTTTATCAGAAAAAACCATTTAATTTTAATTGAAAATTATAAGTGGCTTCTAAGTAGATGGAAGACTGACTTATTTTAACTATTATTTGGTTGCCGGTGACAATAATAACTTAATAACTTAACCATAAAGATAAACTCACTGTTTGTTGTTGGTGTTTTGTTTAAGCTTTATTATTATTATTGGTAAGACTTTTGAGTGTTTATAATTCCTATTCGCTTAACAGTTTTATTTGAATAATATCTTAAGCTTTTCTAAAATCTTTGAATGAATCTTTGAACTGGTTGGCCGAAGCAACCAGTGAAATGCGCATGTGAACAGCTTATACCACCAACAATAAATTTCAGTTTATCAATAGTAAGAATTTGGAATTTAGCACATTAAAACTAAATCTTATTAATGAAATTTTTGACTCCCAAGAAAACCTTCTTCTTTCTCTGCGTGTAGACAGTGTCTACTAGACACACTGATAGAAAAGCTTCATAACGCTGATGTGTTTTTACCGATGTTAATTTTGAATAAAACAGAAATTATTGTCGATTGTGCTGAATTAGCTCATCCTTTAGCTCTTGAATTGATTCTGGCTTATCGACGTACACCTTTTCTTTCAAATAACCCCAAAGAAAGAAGTCCAACGGTAACAAATCACATGATCTTGGCGGCCAATTGCCATCGCCACCACGTGATATAACACGGCCATTGAATTTGTTGAGCAAAAGAGCCATTGTTTCGTTAGCTGTGTTTCAAGTGGCACTGTCCTGTTTAAACCACATATCGTTCACATCCATATCTTCCAATTTGGGCCATAAAAAGTTCGTTACCATCTCAACTGCCTGTCCTGCCTCATTTTGAAAAAAATACGGCCCGATGATGCCGCCAGCCTATAAACCGTACCAAACAGTCACTCTTTGTAGGTGCATTGGTTTTTCGACAAACACTCTTGGGTTATCATTCGATTAAATGCGACCACTGAGGTGAAAAAGTGTCTCATTACTGAAAATAATTTTCTTCGAAAATTTATCGGCCACTGTTACAATTTCTTGCCACCATTTTGACCACTGACGACGTTTGGAATGGTCAAGAGGCTTTAGTTCTTGAGTCAATTGCACCTTGTAAGCGTGTAAATGCAAGTCTTTAAGTGGGGAACAGAATAGTCGCTGTAGTACAACGTTACGAATAGCGCTGCAAGCTGTCGAAAGTTTAAAACGGCAGTTTCAAAGTCAACAGAATACGTAGTTGAACATAGTAGTCATTGCAGTTGAAGTTGAAGCGCAAAATTCGAAATTTTTTACTTTGTTGCGCTACAGAGCAATCGTAAGTTTCAACTACTACTACAACTTCTTTATTCTGTTCCAGGCCGTATACATAATGTTCATCAACGACGAGCGTGAGACGTGCAATTGTTGAGCACGACGACGATTTAAAGTGGACGGCTCTTCAGCCACACTTTCGCGAACAGCAGCAATATTTTCTGCAGTACGAGCTGTACAAACATGCACTGGTATCCGCATCTCCTACAGATCCGGTTTGCTCAAAATTTTACACTATTTTTCCGATTGTACGCACATTTAGACAATTAAATTGACCGAAAAAATCAAGATGTGCACGACATGCATTTTTAACGTTCTGCTTAATTGTGTATCTTTCTATGGTTCAAATTGAGTTTGGCTGAAAAACATCGACACTTAAAATGTAACGATCCTTTACTTTTAAAAATTTGATGTATTTAACTAAATAATTTAAACAAATAGAATATGGGAATTTTTGCTTCTTTTTTTACTTTTTAAACATGAAAATAATGCTAACAATACACAAAATGTGGCAGCGAATTAATGTCGCTATAGTCATGGCATAGATGACTCATAAATTAAGACAACATTTTATGATGACGTTCGTCATTGGATTGATGTGACCTCAGTTGCCTCAGTGATGCCATTTGTAATAACATTGATATCGCAATTATGATGTATGGGCATTATCAATATAGAGATGCATTTGTCTATGAGCGCAGATTAAATACTAAACTATTCTCTAGACTAGATTTTAGATGAAACTAGTGCAAGGATTAGACTATAAACCTTAGTATAGTTTTGTTTAAAAAAAGTTGTGTCAAGTAGTTGTCATATACAAGTATGTACATATTTAGTTATTATTGCCGGAAAGATTTTTTTGCTTTCAAAAATTATTTCTTTAAAATTGTTGTTAATGTGGCAAATGCCACATACATAAATAACTGTTGCATGTACGATTTTGCTATCAATTAGACTTAAACATTCAGGAAACATTTTACCAAATTAACTAAAACAATTTGCTTTGTAATAAATATCTAGTTTGCAATAATAATAAAAACATTTTCAAACGATTAAACAAATATTTACCGTGTGTGTGTTCAATTATAAATGTCTCTATTAGTTTTTTTTTGTTTTTGCTAAGATAAGATAAAAGTTGTTTGCGTTCATTTTTCTATTATTGAATTTCCAATGAAAAGAAATTAATAAAGTCTTTGGTTTTTGTTTCATTTTTCTATTGAAAAAAATTCGCAATATTTACTTAAAATTATTTTAAGGTTAGGTTAACTTTAACTTAATAGAATTGCTATGTTCTTTGCTTAAGACCAAACCCAAGAACTATACTCTCCTTAAAGTTAAACACTCTCCTTCTCTCTTACTTCTATTGGGCTTAAGCAGGGCTGGAAATAAAAACCCCATTCGGTCTGAGACCAACGACAAATTATTTGGGAAATATAAAGTAGAAACTTTTAGCAATAGTACTTTAACATATTGGTACTAAATATGCTTAAGCAGTTTTAACACTCCCATCCCTGTTTCAAATTTATTATAATCACTTTATCACCTAAACGTTTAATAGTTTTTTTTATATATTTTTCTACGTTTTTGTTTTATTCTAGTATTTTTTTTTGTGGTGGTTGGTTGGTGGTCATTTATTTCTTAAGACATTTAGACACGATTAAGAAAAAAATAGAAAAAGTTTATTTAAGTTAATTGGAAAATCATTAAGACAACTCAATTGCAAACAGATATAAATTTAAATTTTTACAAAAAAAAAAAAAAAAAATTAAACTTAAATTTTATACAAATAATTTAGAGCGTTTTGTATTTTAAGATCATCATTATGGAAGTAATTTACCAAAGAAAATTATGTGAAATGTGTATTTCTTGCATGCAAATATTGTTTGTCTTTTACGCTCATTTACATAGATTGATTCTTGGCTTTTGGGTAAATATAAACAAATTATATAAAATATTTATTTAATAATTACTAATCAGTATTGCGGTTATTTTATTGAACTGTTTATGGGTTTTAATCCAAACTTTCAATATTTTAAACAGGCTAAAGCTCATCAAATTTAATTTTCATTAAATTATTTTTATGAAGAAACTAATTTTTCGACATGAATTTAATTAAAAATTCATTTACAATTTTTAATTCTTGACTGACCGGGGAATTGAACCCACGTTCGCGGACAGGTCAATTTGACATGTTTCGATAGTAACCACACTACACATTTCTTCAGAAATGTTTGCCGTTTAACACTCAACGCCATTGACGCCATTTAATAAATAACACAAAATTTGTTAAAGTGTTTTTTCTTTGCGAATTTAACTTAAATCATTAAATTTGGAGTGAATTTTTAGAAGTCGATGGAAAATTAAATTAAGAAACTTTAAAAATTATTTATCTATTAAAAATTTAAAATACGAAACAGCTTAAACTATGCGTAAAGATTGTTTTCATCATATTTTGGTCAAAATACGTCTGCATTTTTGAACGTGCTACAAGATTAAACTTTGAAATGTGGAACCCTTACAGCAAAAAAGCTTAAGCGACAAAGACGCAATTTGACAGGAGAAGGTTTTTTTTAATCTATTTATGTATATAAAAAGAAGTGTACACTTTGATGTTACCACTAACTGCGGATACGGGTCGACCGATTTAAACCAAGTTTATGTTAAGTTTGCACTAAATCGGCCCAGGTTTTTCGGAGATATGGCATTTAGATTTTTCTATACAGTTCCATACAAATATCAACAAAATGTCCTCAATTTTGAACTCCTTCGAAACGATTTTTATGAAATTTTGTATGCGTATTTGTTAGGTATGAGAATAGGTCGAAAAGTATATTTTATGTCGCTAGAGGACGCAAAATAGGACAAAAGCTCCCCCTCCCTATATCTTCTTAACTAATCAACCGGTTTTTTTTAAATTTGGCATGCAGACACTGTAACATCTGAAAGGAAATAGGGAATAGGTCGTGAGATAGGGTAACAGCGGCAAAGCCCCCCTTCCCTATATCTTCTAAACTAAAGAACGGGGTTTCTTAAAATTTGGCATGCAGACATTGTTACATCTGAAAGGAAATAGGGAAAAGGGTGTGAAATATGGCAAAAGGGTTAAAAGTTCCCCCTCCCTATTCTTCTTATATCTTTTTATTATTTAGGGACTGAAATAGAGCAAGAGGGTAACATCTGAAGAAATAAGTTATACGGCAAAACAGCGTTTGCCAGGTCAGCTAGTTAGTTTATTAAAATTTTGTATGGAGGTTGTCGCTTTAGCTAAAATTGTTTTTGCTTTAAAATCGTAACGGTACCTTATGTGACCATGACATTTTGGAGATTAATGCAAGTGTTGCCAATTTATTAAAAATGACGAAAATTTTAACTGAGAGCTCTATATGAATAATAAAAACACAAATCCTATTTTTTCAATCACCACATTGTTTGAAAAGGCAAAGTTTTTCGAAAATTTTTTCAATTAAAATTAAAAAAATCATTTATTGAAAAAAAATATTCAAAATATTAAATTTTTAGTAATCAACATAATCATTGTGGTAATAGGTGCAAAATCAATAAATGGGTTGCTTGATTCTATGAATTTGGTATAAATTTAGTGATTAGAGACAATTGTAAATTTTTTCTGTGTAATAGAAATCCTTTAAGAACCCAAACTGTAAGGCGGACCATGATAAAATTGGTTACCCTTATTTTAAATTCTTAAAAACTATCGCGATTTTAGCAATGGTCGTATCTTTTTATTGCTAATATCTGTTTCAATATTTATACACTTAAAGAAAAAAGCATAGGCTTTCTCTGAATTAAAACTAAAGAATTTCTTTTGACTTAACGTAATACAACTCTCATGTGTGGGCTGGTGGTTCAAAGTGTATTTTAGAGCTTCTTGACCGCGTGTAGGATGTGGCGATGTTTCTCATTGGTGAATGTAGGGTATCCCATTCCAATGATTCCCTTGAGCACCGTTGCAATGTGGGTTGTATTTGCCTGTTTTATCGTTCCTACAATGGGATGTGTCCTGATGAATTCTGGGATCTGGTTCCCGAAAGCCATACGTATGTTCGTAATACACGTTTTTCCTTTAGATCCGATCCTTATGTGGTCGATTGGACGGTGCATCGTACAACGCATTACAGGGAAAATTCGTTTTTTGGCCTGACTGTTCGTATGCGGAATACTCTTCTTGCGGAAGGCTTCCCTCTGACTTTCAACATAAATAAATTCAAGTAGACGCAAGCACTACTCCCTTTATCCTCCTTCCCATAACCTATTTTCCTAGTTTCAACACAACACAATGCAATGCATTAGTAGGGGTCATCTTTTGAGTGCTGGTCCTTACAAGAAAAAGTCGTTACTACAATGTTCTTGTACGTTAACTCAACGAAACTTGTGATCTTTTTTGATGGAAATATTATATATTCATTTAATTAATCAGTATTCTAAAGCTAAACAAATACATACATTGTTTTATTTAAATAAATATGTAACATAAGTTGTTTTTAAGAGTTCTTTTTAAATTTTCCTTAATTGTATCAACATTTGTTGTTAAGGGGAACTGACTCCTATATGACTTTTTCCTACAGAATCTATCTAACATCTAAACTAGTTTACAAATCAGCTTATATGTATGTATGTCTAACACCTGATGATTATGAAAAAAAAACTGTTTCATTTTTGCTGTTGTTGCTGTAATATTAACCTCAGATTGTAAAGTATAATACGTGATTTTTGTCTAAAACAAAAAACAATTTTAATGATTTCTTTTTCCATATTTTTTTCTTTTGACTGCCAGCAAAATAATTATTTACTTATATTTCACGTTTTTAGTTTAAAACAATGCAACTTAAAAAAACAACAAAACAAAACTAAATTAGACCATAAAAAATAAACTGAAACAACAAAAAACAGCAATACAACATTAAATTGAACCAAATAGCATTTAGAACTTGATGATGAGGAAGAAGCGTGAGGTTTGATTAGTAAGTAGAATAAATAGTTGAGTTTAAGATACAAGATATCGGCACATAATTTGCATATGAAAACTCAAAAGATATGTTTGTATATAAAAACAACAACACCAACAAGAAATCGGCAGCAACAACCACATCAATAAAAATGCATAAACAATAAAGCGTGATGGTAATTGTTTTCATGTTGTTTTTTGTGAACAGAACAGCTTAACAAATTGCTTAAGAAACTATTAGAAAAAAACAGAAGTCAAATGTTATTGTTTTAAATGAAAGGCAATACTATTAGAACATAAACATACCCTACTACAGGGTTTCCCAAATTTAACGAAAGGGTTTGAAGTCGTTATAACTTTTTATTTAAGAAATTATTATTATTTTTTTTTAATACAATATATAAATGGGGAATATTTTTGGTTAAGTTATCAAAAATAATATCTCGCAAGTGGTGGCCATTTTGTGCTCTTTCCTACATATTTTCCATAACCCTCGTGTTCATTTTCAAAAAAATAAGGACTAAACCGTACATATCCTGCAGTTTTGCTTATTAGCGAACCCACATAATTGGAAATGGGCTTCGTCGCGCATAATAAAATTATGAATAAAATTATGATTTAATAAAGCTCAACAATTTGGGCACGTTGTTCAATTGAGTACTGCTCCATTTTAAATTCTTCTTTACAAAATACTAAAAAGAACAGAAAAAAAATTAAAATAAAAAAGTTATAAGCAATTCAAACCCCTTCGATAATTTCGGGCTACCCTCCCAGCCAGCAAATGTCTAACTTCATTCTTAGAGACTTCGTTCAGATTTCTGTCAGACATTAAATATACTTACAGTCTGGCCGATTTCTGATCGATTTCGCATGGATATATAGGGAATTTATGTACAGATATGTCCCACAGAATTCCGACGGAATTCATTCAGATTTGTCTAACGAGACTAATTATTTTTTTAAAATAATGACCAAGGCGAATTGACTTTCAGGTGGCGTTGAAAACACAGCTGTGCTACTTTTTTTTCTTAATTAGAGAGAGGAACGTCAAAAGTTACTTGTGTTTTGACATATCGGCCAACGAAAGCAACAAAAAAATACATTGTTGTGTTTTTGGTGTTGTTGCTTGTTGTAGTATCGACACCACCGTTTACATGAATTCGCCTTGATAATGACAATTGCCATTCTGTTGGAAATAATTTTTATTTTATTTTATTTGTTCAAAATAAAAAAGCATAAAAAAAGGTACGTACGTGTAAAATTTATAATAATGTACATATTTTGCAATAAAATTATTTCTTTCAGCTATTAGTTCGAAAGCAAAACAAATCTCGGCTAACACATCAGAACTTCCCATGCCTTTTTCATTAGATTTCTGTTAGATATCTATCAGAAATGCCGACAAAAAACCAAAATTTCCCACGACATGTCTGTCAGAATTCGTGTCAACCACTTCATACGTTTTTGGGTCAGAAATCTGACAGAATTCGTATACGATTCCGACTTTTTTGCCGACGTTTCTCTCAGATATCTGAACGACGTCGGATTATTTTGCTGGCTGGGCTGTTTATACATACATACATACATACATACATACATACATACATACATACCCAACTAGCATATTTTGCTTCACGAGCAAAATAACCGCATATAAGCTAATTTTTCGATCATAAATTATACTCTCGTTGTGGGAAAATAGTACCCTACAAATGAATCACCTCAAAGAATCATTTGTGATGCAATTTGCTGATTTCCTTGCAATGAAATGATGAAAAAGTGAGATAAATCGATAAGTCGCAGAAATACAAAGTCCAAAACAAACCAAAAATAAAAGAGTACAATTGCAACGCGATTTTCATTCCAGCTTTAATGGCTCACTTTTTCCTGCCTCTCATTCTCTCTTTTTCTGTTTATTAACTTACTACTTTCTTCAGCCAGAAAACTTGATGTGTGCGCTCAATTAAAAAATTAATCCATCCGTTCTGAAATCAATTAGAAGCGGTATCAAGTACAGATTTTCTTGAATCAAGTGCAGTAAGATTGATTCAAGTACGGATTGTTCAAGAGCGAAATTCTTAACTTATCCATATTTAATATCGAAAATGAGATTTATTAAGAAGAGTAAAACTAAGATTGAATCAATATCAAAATGCGCTTGATTCAAGTATTAAAAAGTGGATTAAATCCCGAATTCATACCTGAAATAATTCGAAAGTGAAATTAGTTTGATTCGAACCTAAAACACTTATGGCCAATTTTCAGGATTGATATTAAAACACAATTATTTTTAAAATCGTTTTAAATACGAAATTCTCTTCTTCACTAAAAACTTAAGTGAAACTTAAGTCACCGATGTGGTACACCTAATTTCAACTTAAGTTTCCATTGTAATATTTTTGCAAGGTGGCCTCAATATCACAAAAATACAACAACTACAGGCAAAGCATTAACAGTCAGCTGCTTTTTCAGACCACCTTGTAACTATTTACACCTTTTTATATTTTTTTTTTGTATTTAGTAGTGCTACCATACTTTTATCTTAATTAAATAAGACTTTTCAAATAAAACTCAAAAAACCAATCTGTTTTAAATACGATTTAAGTTTGTTATGAAAATTAACTTAAAATAGATTTAAATACTATCCTGAAAATTGGGCATTAGAGAACCAGAGACATAAGGAGAATATTGTTATGATTGATTTACTTACCCGTTTTACACGGTACACCAGCATCATGCCCGACATGGTGATATAAACTAAATGGGAAGTTTTGCTTTTTATTTTACTTTTAAACATGAAAGTAATGTATGTTTTTCTTCTTGTTCTGTTGCTTTTGTTGTTTCTACACACAACATGCAAATCGTTTTTACCTATTTGTGGATGCTGAGCAGTGTTGCCATAACTGTTTGATGAGAATATGCCAAAACTTCAAAAAAATCTGCTAAATCTTAAAATTAAGAAAATATGCTAAAAATCTGCTAAGATTAAACATAAAATTTTTAATATATTAAATTTTCTAAAAATATATTAAAAATTTATTCTAAAAATTTACTGAGTTTTTGCAAAACATGTATTATGCTAAATATCTGCTAAATAAAAAGGAATTTTAAAATATATTTCATCAAAAATTTTATTTAAAAAATAAACTATTAGATTAAAATGCGAAAAATGAAGAAGAAGTAGTAATAAATTTTTTGAAAATATGTATAGTAAATGTATGTTCAGACTAACAAATGTTTGACGAAATAATCCACAAAAAAAACGTGACCAGTTAATTGATCAAACTAAAGCTTTACATTTAAAAAATTTCTATTTATTTACTAAACTTTATTCCTAAGATCATAATTATATAATGTAATTTAGAAACTGTTAAATAATGTTTGCTCTATCCAAACGTTTTGCAAAAGCAAACAATTCTTAAAGAAATGTAGTGGTTACGTGTAGGGCGTCAGATATTTAATAGGTGTGCTAAAAATCTGCTTTTGGACAAGGAAAAATGTTAAAAAGCAGTTAGTATATATTTTCAAAAAATATTAAATTTCCCCACTCAACCTGCTAAATCTAGCAGAAAATACGATGCAATGGCAACACTGATGCTGAGAGATGAAACTAATATCTTATATGAGATCAGGACTGGCAGGTACTCAAAAAACTGAGTGCTTTTCATATAAATTTCACTAAACGTTTAGTCACTTGTATTTTGAAAACAGCACATTAGTAAAATCCTAATTGTGTTTAAAATTGTTGATTATTTGAGATTAAAAGTAGGGTATTTCAAACTCTATTTAAAGTAAATTTTGCAAAAAGATCGACGTGAAACATGATTTGCTGAAATTTTTTATGATTGCTTTTTTTTATTGAAATGATGAAAAACAAAACAAAAAAAAAAAACTAAAGATTTTATTTCATTTTCGGGTCAGTGAAGACAATAAAAGCACAAATAAAAAAAAAACAAAAACTTAAATAAAATACAACATTTACAAAACAAAGCAAAACAATGATCTACAAATGAAATCATTAACAAAAACATTTTAACTCATTTAATAAAAATTCAAAACTTTTTAGTTGCTTTAAAAACATTTTGGGAAAGTTTTAAATGAAAACAGAAACACTTGAACAAATCCCGTTTTTTTTTAAAGAAATAAGAAAAATTCTAGCAAATTTTCAGCATTTACTTGTTTTATATTCACATTTAATAAGGAGACATGCAGTAAAGCAATCATTTCATTTTAAATATTGTTTTATGTGTTTCTGGGTTAATTTTATTTTCACACAATAACATTTATTATATAGAAATCAGAAAGTAATATTTAATAACTTTTAAACTGATTTCCTAGATCTGCATATAAATGATAAATGACATAATAGAGAAAAAAAAGTTAATAATGTAATAATATCAAAATAACATTATAAAAAGTTGAACTAAATGCACACATCGATAGCACCACAATGCTATAGACACAATCGCACTATTACACACTCACAGATACTCACGCTTTTTTTATAGAGTGCGTTTAAACCACAGTAACCTCAGTTTTATTTCTATAGAGATCATTTAGTTTTTATGTTTAATTTTTTGTTAATATTATTGCAACTTTTGTTTACAAACAAAAAAAAAACTAAAACCTTTATTTTAAATGTATTACGTGTAGAAAATTTTTAATTAAGGTAGGCAGCCCATTATGGGTGCTCGTACAAAATTATTTTTTTGCTAACAATTTCATAATTTGTTTATAAATTTGTCTGTTTTTAACTTTTAAAATATTCACACACTCCTAATGAGAGATTTTTTTTTTTTTTTGAAGAGTGAATGTGAGTTGTTAAACTATTTTGTGAATGCAAAAAATTGCTAAACTAATTTATTGAACAAAAAAAAACAAAAAACCAACAATCTAAAATAAACATAAATTATTTAAGATTTACAAGATGTCTCAATAAACGGGATTTAATGAATTAAGGCCAGGCAAATCAATGTCAGTCAGCTTGTTTCTTTGTATTCACCCTTGATAGTTAAGTCACTTGTAGTCCTTGTGAATCTTATAATTTTAGTTAAAGTACACAGAAAAAAATATCAAAAGTTATTTAGTAATTAAAGACAATTTGTTAAAACTTTTCTTATATTTTTAACAATTTTCTTAATTAACATGTTTGTTAATTGTCATATTAACAATTTCTTTCATTTGTAGAAAATTAATAAGAAAAAAACAATTTTGTGTCAAAAAATTAAATATATAAAATAAAAAAAAATTTGGATTTTCGATCTAAAATCTGTAAAAGAATAAACGATATGATGGTTATTGCGAAATTTAATCAATCTATACGGTAAGTAACGTTATAATCTAATGAATTATAAATACATTTTAACCATTCTTTTATAATTATAGATTCTGGAATATTACTGATAATGGTGCCAAGATTCCGTTTTGTGCTGATGTATGAACCTGCCAGTGCATCCAGGTCTTAATTTGTGACTTAAATAGATTATAATGTTGTTAGTGATGTTATTTAATATGCATATGTATATTAATTAAAAAAAAAATAATTAAAACAAATTTTAATTGCATCTTTTTTTACTTAGTTAGCAACAAATTATTTTGTTATTATGACAAACTCACAATAAAAAATTATATTTAACTGTAAATATTTCATTCAATATTACAAACTCATTGTTTAAAATATTTGTTGAGTTTTAACAATTTTAATTAACAAAATAATTTTTTGTATTTACAAATTTAGTTGTTGGTGCCTTTTTTACAAAAAAAGTTAATTGTATTGACGAATATGGTATTTTATATGACAATTGATTTGTCGTAATTTTTTTCTGTGTACTAAGATTAACAACACTGCAACAACAAAATGTATAAGACTAAAATTTACTACCCTGTGGTTGAAAAATCCAACAAAAAGCTGTAGTAAACACGTTTGTTAAATAACCCCGAATAAAACAGTTGAAGAAACTATATCTTTCTCTTTCCTTCACTCAGCAACTTCATTAATTTACAATACTAACGAAAGATACACTCATGCTTTGTAGTTTAAAATCATATTAAGAAAAGCAGAATTGTACACTTTATACAACGGGTTAAAACCGTTATCAACGCTTGCAATGTCATCGGCTTCAAGTGCAATTTTATGACATTTATAACGTAACGACGTAATCTCTTTTCATAGTTTTCGACATGAGTTACAGACACACTTTTGTGTGAGATTTTCGAGAAGCGATGGAATATTTTGTTTCACATATTTTGGATGCGAGAAGTTCTCACTACAGTTACAGAACATGGGTACAGGGGGCGGCTGTGATTATTCGAAGAAGTTTACTTTGGCGCCTTTGAATTTTTTCGATATAAGAGGCCGAGGCAGTGCCCCATAATTGAATACCGTAGCACCAGT
Source organism: Pollenia labialis (assembly GCA_949318255.1). Classification (NCBI taxonomy): domain Eukaryota; kingdom Metazoa; phylum Arthropoda; class Insecta; order Diptera; family Polleniidae; genus Pollenia; species Pollenia labialis. The sequence continues at coordinate 21,613,183 of OX439142.1, read as the reverse complement.
TAGGCTTGCAATCGAGACTAAGGACAGAATTTCTTCCAATAAGCCAATGAATTTGAATGACTTTTAGTTTTATTTGAGTTAATTTTGCCTCTATATGACACCGATCCAGATGTATACGGAGATATTTTTCATGAGAATGTTGAGGAATTATTTGATTATTGATTTTAATAGGGTGGCTTGATTCCCATGGCAGGGTAAATGGTGACAATTATTCTCCATTTTTGTAACCATATTTCTATTTGAAATATGATGATCCTGTAAGTAACGAGATGCTTCATGAAGGTATTCGTGTACGCTTACAAAAGCTGTATTGTCCGCAAATGTTGAAGTTTGGGTGTAGTTGTTTGTTGGCATGTGCGAAGTATAATAGAGGGTCCTGTGGGACTCCAGCGTCAATTGGCTAAGGGAAACTTAAGAAATTGGATTCTTTAATAAAAAATTTACGACCGATTATGTAGCTTTATAACAGTTTGTGTGTGTTTGCTGGTAAGTTTTGCTTTGATTTATGTCAGACTTTAGCAAAAGCTTGCGAAACATCAATGAGTAGTGCTGATCAATATTTTCTTATGACATTTACTATTCGATGAGTTTGTTTAATTGTGCTGTGTTGTCTTCTAAATCCGAATTGATGGTTTGGAATAGAACTATTTTCATTTAAAATCGCTGTTAATTTTGACACTTATAACTTCTCAAATAGCTTTGATGTATTTGATAATAAGCTTATCACTTCAACTCACTTTTTGTATGACCTCTACCTGGCTTTGCTATCATGGGAACTAAGAAAATCTTGGTTTTTTTGAGGATAGTGTTCAAGGCGTAAGATCACATTAAAAATAACAAGAATAATTTTCTTTGCTACGTGATGTAGCTTCAAAAGCATTTTATTACTGATCTTATCAATACCAGGTGCCTTCCTAGTGTTTAAGCCATTTCTCTTACCTGAAATCTTAGGGGAATATCTACTCTAACAGTAAAAGGTGGTAACCTGACGGCAATATCGTGAGATATTTTTGAGATAAATACGTTTTTTAAATGATTAACAAACAGATTTCCTTTTTCAATATCGGTTCTTACCCAACTACCATTCAGTCACATATAGGCCGGGATTTTTTGCTTTTAAAATTCTGACTCCAAGATTACCCAAGAATGCCTTGTGGTTGTTGTTTTTATTTTTTTTAATGAATATCAGGAGAACGGCAGGAGAAAAAGTTTCCAAATTAGGTACAAGCAAATTGACAAATTGTGGACGAGATTAGACGAGTGGGCGTGGCATAAAGTCGAATTATTTATATTTTAAGAACATGACTTCTGTTATTATCGCACCTTGGTGAAGGGTTAAAAACAGCATTTAAAAAACTGCAGTTACAGCAGAAAAACTACCATCTCTTCAACATCTGCATTTGTCATTGGCAAAAACAAAATTGTTGCTTTTACTTCTGACTCATTAAATGTAAACAGTCGCTGTCAAACCCACTCAAAAAAAAAAAAAAATTTTTTACACAAATTTTCGTTTTTTGTTCGACAATTTTGGTTTCGACTGGAGTTTTTTAAACCCTGGTAAATAAGATTCAGCATAGCACTTTTACTTGCCTTATACACTGATAAAAACGGCGTCATAACACTGATGTATTTTTAAATCAGTAACTGAGAAGTGTTTTCGTTTTTGACACCATGACACTTCTCATCATTGTAATGTCACCCTTAACATTACTTGCCAAAATTGTCATGAGGTTAAATTATGTCATCAATGGGATGACACATCACAGAAATGACGAACCGGAGTCAGTTTAAGAAAAAATTTCATCAGTGCGATGACTCAGTGACTTCCAGTGTTGCCAAAACTTGGAGACCAAAAACGGCTAAATTTACGGGAACGAATGGCTAACAATGGGCTAAAAAATGGCTAAAAGCTTTATTAAATAAAAACACATTCGAATTCAATAACAAAACAGAAATAATTCATTTAAAGTTTTTTACGATGAAATTGTTAGTTAAGATCAATTTCTTAAATAAGAATAAACGTTATTTAATATTTTGAAAGATATTTAAAAAATTAAATCATCGATAAATTTTATGTCGTTATTGTTCATCTCATAGGAATCACTCGTGCCTATTAGTTTTAGATAATTTGAAGGTAAATAATAATCACGACAACATTTACCCAACCTTTGATTCAAGATCTACAATAAAAAACAAGTAAGAAAATATAGTCGGTCAACCCCGTGTACCAAATATTTTTAAGTGATCTGCAAATTTGCGATATGTACTTTACGCACAAGGTTTACATGGACAGCCAGCCAGCCGAACAAACATCGTTAATTCGACTCAGAAAGTGGTTCTGAGTCAATCGGTATACGAAAAGGTGGGCATAGGAACAATATTCTACGATGTTACAAACATCAGCACAAACGCATAGTACCCTATCCACTATTGTGGTGTTGGTATAAATATTTCATTGATAAAATCGAATTAACGGTTGCTAAATGTAACCTATTTCTCAAATTACTTTTAACGATGTTTACTTGGCGAAATACCCTCTCTACTTCAGCATTAGACCATGGAAGTGAGAGCAACTTTATAGTGAATTCTGAAATTTCTAAAAAAAATTTGTTGCCGCCTGCATCTCTTTATTGAAATACTTGCAACCAGAAAGAAACACCGATGCTTGTGTTGATCCATTTTATAAATTAAATATTGGAATACTGTTCTTTTATTTTGAAAGATGTTTCAGCATCATCGCTTATAGCGATTTTCAACATTTGTAAAAGTTCTGATTTAAATTAAAGGCGTTTTAAAATGTTTATTTTGCTTTTATATATTTTTATAATAAAATAAAAATTATTCTTTTAAAAGAAAAACGGCAAGAAAAATTTTATGGCTAAACAAGTTGAAAAATGGCTAAATCTAGGCACTACATGGCTAAATTGGCAACACTGGTGACATCGGAGAAAAGATTCATCAGTCATTAAATTGAGCAATTTTTTTTTAATCTCCCTAACTAATCCCCGCGATGCTCTACGCTTGTCTGCAGGAAAGAAACCAGAGTCTCTGGCGGGAATCGAACCCGCAACGCCGGGGCTGATAAACTAGGTCACTACTAGCAAGTCTACCGGGGCACTCATTGGGATTGACTTAAGTCAAAGTGAGAGAATAATCCATACCAGAAAGGAATGAGCGAATGAATCATCATATCTTTCACGTTAGCGTTAAGAAAATTATGATGATTTGCTCATTAATTTCTTGTAGGGATATTATTCACTTATCCGTTACACATGTTGTTTCACTATTGCTCTTTGCCGCTCTTTATTTACCGAATAACTCTCAATTATAAGACACAAGCAGCATGGCCGATATGTTTTTCTGAATCATTCAACTTTGCAAGTTTGACGAATTTAACTAAATAATTTAAACAAATAGAATATGGGAATTTTTGCTACTTATTTTACTATTTAAACCTTAAAATAATGCTTAAAATACACAAATTATGACATCGAATTGATTTCACTATAGTCATAGCATAAGTGACTCATAATTTAATAAAAAAAAATTTGATGACGTTCGTCATTGCCAGTTTGATGTAATAACATTGATGTCACAATTCTGATGAAAGGGCATCATCAGTACGAAGATGCATTTTTTTATTTTCTACTTTTATTTAATTTAAATACGTTTAAATATTTATAAATACGATTTAAATTTATATGAAAACTAACAAAATATAGATTTAAATACTACAATTTTAAAAATTGGACATTAATCTTATAAAAGTTTTGTGAGCTAAATAAAGGCATTTTAATTGTTCTCATTTTTTTGAACTCTGGAAATGTTGCATTCAACTGTTTCCATCCTTTTAAACTCTGGAAATGTTGCATTCAACTGTTTCCATCCTTTTAAACTCTGGAAATAAGTTTTTGAGTATATTGCATTAAACAAAAATGTATCTCATTCCAATGTTATTAATAATTGCCAGCTGTGTTGAAAACCAACCATACGCCCACCCAGTTCTGGTTTTTTTCTTAAACCAGAAAAAGGGTTTTTATTTTTTTTTGTTGGTTTCATCGCTTATCGTCACGTGCTTAAGAACCAGTTTTGAAGCAGGAAACCCAACTAAAATTCTTAGTTTTTATAAAATAAAATACAAAAGACCCACATTAATAAGCCCAAGATTGACATATTTTTTTGCTGGTGTAAAACACAAAAATATACGATCACTTGAGTGGCAACATAAAACCAGCATTTTATTGTTGGTTCCTAAAAAAAAAAAAAAAAATACACAAAAATGGAACTTTTTATAAGCAAATATTTTGTTTCATATTGTACTACAGTAGAGTGTAAGATTAAAGGACAAGTACCCACTAGTTCTCTATATTCCATTGAAGTTGCAAAAGTGTTTAAAAGTAACAAATACTGTTTTAATATTTAAACTTTAAGAAATATTGGCAATAAATCGCTGCAATTAAAATCCACTGTAAATAGTGTAAACAGTTAGGGGCAACGTAATAGCAGAAACTCTAAAATGTTATACGATGTAGAGCGAAAATAACCATAACCACGGAGGTTTGATTTCAAATAAACGACAAACGTTTGCTAATGATTTAAACATCTTTTAAAAGTATTCTTAACAAAAAGGGGAAATTATTTTCAAATTGAGAAATGCCCTTATTTGCAACTTGCCTTCAATCGTTATACTCAAATGTTTTTCAAATACAGATTTTAATGCAATGTGGAATATAAATGTAAAATATTTTTATTTTTTTATTTTAAATTCATTATTTACTTAAATAAACTGTGAACTAAACATTCGGCACCGTAGCTATAATATTAAATAGTGATCTTGCCGTCCTCAAATTCTGGAAAAGAAATACTTGGCTCATTTTTGCTTTTAAAATTGTCATGGCGTACCACCGCGATCCCGCAACAAACTTATATTTTCTTCACATTCCTGTTTTATTTTTATTCACATTCTAACTTTTTGTAATTAATTTTTTAATCACAAGCAATTTCTATATTTTTACAAGAAATTTAGGTTTTCTAAAGGCGAATTCACTTCACTTTATATGTAATTTGTCTTTAATTGTAAAACACATTTAACTTTAATCACCATTATTTTTAATGTTTAAATTTAATTTTCGCTTTAGTGCTGCCAAGTTTTTTTGATTTTAAAATAACATTTGGAAACAATTTGATATCAAATTGATAAAAAATTACATGTTAAATGTTCATATTAAAATCTTTATCAATTTGAATTCAAATGTTTAAATTAAACAATTTAAACAGGTTTGAGTATCAAGTCATTTCATATCAAAGGTTTGACTAAGCGTTTGCTGTGATTTTATGTAAAAAACTTTGGCTTTTCAATATCATTTCAATATAATTTCAATATCAATTTATGTTTAAAATACGTTTTTCATGTCAAATAAAAATAAAATGATATAAAAAACTAAATGTATGTAACTATGAATTGATATATAATAAAAGGTCACACGCGACAGTGATTAAAACTAACTTAAAAAGGTATACAAAATTTTTGGGTAAAATCAAAACTAATCTTAAGAGACATTAGTGCTCTGCATTAAAATATTGCCTTAGGTTTCGCTGAAATCGACTTTTGAATTCTTGGCCATGAAAACTACTTCTGCCTTGTTTTTTTTGCAATTTTCTTAAAAACGAAAAACATTTATCAAAATGAACAAAAGCACCAATTACACTGTGGAAAAAAACCAGCCTCAATACCTGCAACGCGAAATGTATTGTAAAGCAAATCTGCCAAAGGGTTTTGAAAAGTTAGCTCAGGTTCACAAAAAATCGGCCCCTAAAGTTTTTGTATTGTTTTGAAAAGGCGTTTGGTATAAGAAAAAAAATATATTAAATGTACTTCTGAGCTAAAATACTATTTTAGATGTCTGCGGTAGAATTGTATGGCGATTCTTTGCTTAAAATATAGTAACCCTCTAACACTTATTTTAAGGGTTAATTTTTGTTTTTTTTTTACTTCCACACAAAAGTATACTAAAACGGCACTTTAGAGGGTTAAAATATTCCACGAATATTTTCTGCAATAAATTTTACTTGAGATCAAAAAATCGTGCAATGTATGTAAAACGGGGTTTCGAAAAATTCAAAAATTTCAAGGCTCGGAATTTCGAAAATCCGATTTACATACATTGCACGATTTTTTTTGTCTTAGAAGACCGCTAGCGAAATTTGATGCAGTATATGCTAATTTTACATCCTCAAGTGTACATCTGCATACTTTTTTGTTGTTGTTGTAGTATGTATTGTGCAATGTTTCTACATGAAGTTGAAGACTAAAATTTTAAAGCAACTTGATACATATTAAAACTAAAGCACCTAAAGCTCTTTTTTTTTTTGTACACAAAGGTTTTAGGTTTTACCGACACACACACTCAACAGCTAACTGGAGATAAAGTATAAAGTAACCAAAACTTGGTTGTTGGTTGGTTCTTCGAGATTGCGTCTGTGTTCTAAAAGCGCAAGAGTATCAACTTCTTGGCAACAAGATGATTCTGTTTTCATATGGGTTTTAGTCTGTAGTTTTCTATTCTTTATGCGTGACCTTTCTTAAGATTTTCTATGTTTTTGATTTGGTTTCAGTGGGTTTCTATAGCCGAACAAATTTTTATTTTGTTGAATTTCTTTTTTAATTCAGATAGTTTTTCTTCTTCTAGTTTGTGTTGCTGTTGTTGATGTTTCGAAACCCCTTTTTGTGGTAAATGAACTTTGAGTATGTTTTCTGGCGTTGTTTTTTGTACTTTTAAGATAAATGATCATTAGGAATGATCATTATTATAATAATGATGCTTTGGATAATGTTGTGTGTTGTTAAGCTTTTTCTTTCATTGGTGTGGTTTGTTGTTGTGAGAAAATAAATTTTTTTTAAATTTTTTTTTGGGTTTATTTGCATACTGTTAGAAAAACATTTGTGTTGAAATGCAACACAACTTACGGAAAAAAGAAAAGCGAGAAAAAAGAAAAGAAATAGTTTTAGGAAAATTTGTGGTGTAAATGAGTTAGAAAGGAAATCACGAGTTTTTCATAGTGATACTAATTTTAACAGTTACTTCTTTGACCTCTAACCAAACAAGCAACCAGCCAGCCAACTGTTGGTTGCAACAGCAATTGCAAAACACTTTAATGCAACATAAATTTGTAATCGAATTAAATAAATTGTTTTAAAATAAAGGGTGATCCAACCAATATGCATGATGTTTATTGTAAATAGAACAAAATGTTTTCAGAGAATTATCGTGATATTTTTTTATTATTTTTTCTAATCCAAATTTTAATCAGGCTAAAGTTCATTGAATTTAATTTTCATTAAAGTATTTTTATGAAGAAGGGAATTTTACAACATGAAATGAATTAAAATTTATTAAAAATTTTTATTCTTGACTGAGTTGGGAATCGAAACCAGGTTTTTACGGACAGGTTGTCCTGATATGTTTCGATAGTAACCACTCAATCTCTTAAGAGGGGTTGGCCGTTTAACACTCGCCGCCATTGACGATGGCTGGCAGTCAATAGTCAAACATCAATCTTTAAACCACATGGTATTTTAACTTTGGAAGAGCGAAATTTGTTTTGAATGATTATCTATTTTAATGGATTTACATGTTCTTCCTTACTTCCGTTTTTTCGTACGTTTTGTCAAGAATTCTTTTAAAGTCCAAAGAATATTTTCCTGTTAGAAAGTTGGCTGTGTGGCAAGTGGCACAATTCTGTTGGAACCACATATCGTCTGGGTACATATTCTCCATTTCTGGCCACAAGAAGTCTGTTATCATCTCACGATAGCGACAACCATTCACACTACCTGACCGACCTCATTTTCTAAGAAGTACGGCCCGATAATGCCTTTAGCCCATAAACCGCACCAAGCAATCACTCTTTGTGGATTTCGTTTCCTCCTTATCCGGTTTGCAGAAATTCCTGCACTATCTCCCGATTGTGGACACATTTGGTCGCTTATGCTGACCAAAAAAAAAAAAAATCACGAAGTGCACGAAATGCATTTTGATTAGAATGCCCCTTTTTGTAAAAGGCTTCAACAATCTTAACGCACTGCTCAATTGCGTACCTCTCCATGGTTGAATTTGTTAAACACTGAAACATAAAAATGTCAAATTAAGTTGGGCAAAAAACTTGACGTTAAGGTTTGCATTAACATTATGGTTGGACCACCCTTTATTCGTTGCCTAAACTTAAGTTTTTTTTTTAGGAAATGCATAATTATTTCATGCAATTTTCACTTAAATTATGTTAAAATGTTTGAATAAATTTTCCTGAAGTAGTTTTTTTTTGAACACAACACTTTTTAAAGCTGCAAAACAAAAGTGAAAGACTTAATTAATACCGTAAAACCAGCTGCGGACAATTCAAGATCATTTTAACTAAAAACTGTGGTAGCTAAAAATGTTAGTCAGTATTTAAAATTATGCAACCAAAGTACCATATTTGCAACAAAAAAAAAAAACATTAATTAAACTTAAACCCCTTTTAAAGATTTTTCTAGTTTAATTAACTCTTTAACTAATTAAATACAATCTACTTATTTAAGCGTTTGCTTAAACGACCTTGATGCCACAATTTTAAAATTCCCATGTTTGCTCAACACTAATGACTAATAATATTTCAAAATCTTGCCATTTTATGCTGCCTCAACATTTTTTTTGTAATTTACTTATTGGTTTTAGTTAGACACTGCAACTGCGTCATCGATTGCATGCTAAAAATGTGAAAAATGTAAAAAAAAAAAATGTATTTAAAATAAAAATACTAAATACAATAAAAACTGTTGAACGCGAAAAAAATTCCCGCCTGCCAAAAGCCGGTATGACTGTGAAACTTCCATAGAAGTCTAATGTTGTTTGGAATGTAATTGCAACCAACCACAATTTGAATGTGAATGTCATGTGGAAACAAGTTGCAGAAATGCTGTAGCCATGAGTTTGTCGTTGTTGCAGCATGTGTTTAAGTATATTTTGGTTTCGCTCTGAAGTTTTTTGTTTTGTTTTAGCTAAATTTTATTTAATTTTTTGGCAAGTCTAAACTAAATACCAAAGACTTTTACTTTTATCGAAAGAAATAAAAACATTATGAGCAATTATAAATAAAGTTTTAAAACAAGACCATAAATTATGCTTTTATTACTCTTAAAGGCAGAGAAGAGAGGTGGAATGTGACATAAATGTTGGTTTCGAAAAGTTTTCAGAAAAAAAAAAATATTTTAAAAGGTAAAACCTTTAAAGTGCTTAATTAAAAAAAAATATAAGCAGGAAAATAAACGTACTGCGTTTAGCCTACTAAATTATATTTTATATTATGTTGCTTTCTGGCTCCCAACATATCAAATATCAAGCTAAATGTTGTTAATTTTTTACTCACTTTCTTTTGTTTATTTTTTTTTTGTCTCATTTGCAGAAAATTGATCCCTTAATGCGCATTCAGGAGGAAATTAAAGAAGTCGAAAGACGTGAACAGGAATATCGCCAGCTGATCTCTACAGTAACAAACATAACGGTAAACGAATGCGGCGAAACAGCGAATGACAAAGACCTATTGAATGGTCATGATGAGAATCACAACGACAGCTTGCAATCATTGAGTCCCGTACCACAAGCCGTAAACAACTCAATGATGACAAGTGATGACAGTAATTGTAGTATGCCTTCGTTGGCTTTAAGTGTGCACAGTACTAAGGATGAAGATCATCATTCAGACGATTCGGGCATATCGGCTTCGTCCGGTCCAGTAAATGGCGTTTCGGCCAATATAAAGAAATTAAATGAAGCTTATAAGATAGTAAATACACCCTCTACACTCTTGGGCCACAAAGAGCCACGCTACATTGGCCCAAATTGTTATAATCTAACTCCTGAGCCTCCTCAGCAGAAACTTATGACTCGCACTGTTTCCACACCTTTACTTAGTGCCATTAAGGCACCACGCCAATTTACCTTGAGTCCAGCCCACAAGGGAGTCATGCAACGTTTTATTGCCTCACGCGGCAAACTACAAATGAATAACAATAATATCAACAACCAAAATACAATTTTTCTAAATGGCAAGAATGCGGCAACCGTTTTGGGTATCAACAGCCCCGGTACTCCACCAAATACACCCATGACTCCAATGTCTGCAGCTATTGGTGGTGTTACTGCCGACTATGCCGCTCGCAGTTCAGTTGGCAATATACCCACGGTTACTTTAACTGCTCCAGTCATCGAACGTGATTCCGAAGGCAGACCCATACGTCCGGGTTATGTGCCTGTGGAATTGAAAATTCAGCGGGAACTGCAGGATTTGAAAAGTCGGGAAAGTGAATTAAAGAAAATACGTAAAATAAGACAATCTACACCAGATCTTTTGGATTCCATAGATAACGAGTAAGTACATTATACATTATACATTTTTAACTAATTCTTCAAACACAAAAAAAAATCGCTAGTAACTAAAAAATTAAAAAGGATTTCGAATCACGAAAACAAAAAGAAGAAATCGAAACAATTAAAAAAAAAGATAAAGCTGTTATGAACTATTATTAGCTACAAATATTTATTTAAATACAAGTTATATATTTTTTAATTCTATTAAAATTTTTACTTCAAACTTGCATTCACTTTTGCATTAGATTTGCTCACAGAAAAAATTCTCGACAATTTTTTTTTCAATAAAACCGTTAATCAAAACTTAAATCAGTTTTAATTAAAAATTTAATCAATTAAATTAAATGTTTACATATATTAACAACATTACTTCAGAAAATTTTGTTGATCTCTAGGGACAAGGAAACTAACACCAAACTTGTCACTTTACATTTCTAAAGTGGTCGGGACGGGTTCTAGTTCTAACTTTACATGAAAAAGACATGTCACTTTAACATAGCGATGTTTTAGGAATTGGTTAATCGGCACCTGTTTGACACTTTGTAACAGATTACTGAAATAAGCATTTCGGTTAAAATATTGCCTGTCAAAGATATTGTCCGGTGTGAACTATGTTATTATGATAGATTTATTTAATATAATAATAGAACCTAATTAAATCAGTCACTACCCGCACAAAATCGAACCACATGACTAGTTTGGTGTCAATTACCTTTTCACTGGAGAAAATACACTTGCAAAACAATCGAGATTTTTTCTGTGTATAAATGATTGCAGTTTTTAAGTACGTGTAGTGCTCTGATTAGCGGCTATAAAACTAAAAGTGAATTATAGGAAACAAGAGCTTAACACTTGAAGAAAAAAAAGGAATAAAGTGAAATTTGTAAAAGTTCACAAAATGAAAGAGAATCAATTAAATTCAAAACTTTTCAAAAGCTGACATGTCAAAATACAGAATTTAATCAAAAAATCGCAGAAGATGCAATAAGCAACAAACAAAATTGAAATAGAAGACACCATTGAAAACACAGCTCATTATTGGTTTGGCGCATATGCCAAAAGGACTTAATGTAGAAAAACGACAATGACGGTAAACATGAAGTTTTCTGAAAATATACCCGATAGATTTCTTTTGTATTTTCAAAAATGCAAATGATTGTGAACGTTCATGAACGAACATAAGCTCGATTCACCCATGCGTTCCGAACAATGTTTTTGTCCAGACAATTTTTTTTTTAAATTGAGTTTGATGTCTTACTTTTGAGGGAGAGAGAGAGAGAGAGAGAGAGAAATTATTTTGTTCGGCAAGTTTTTTCCTGAATTATACAATCACTTTCCTTTTTTCATTCATTTTCTTTAACACACTTCTAGAAAACAATTAGAAATAAGTAGTTTGCTAGTTGTACTGCCATTTTGTATAATTGCTTACGCCTGTTAACCATTAGGTAGATTTGTTTTTACAGACAAATTTTCCGAAATGTGTAAATTGTGGTCTTGTGCCGCATACGCCACATCTCTAAATTCATTTTTAAAAAGTAGCTTTTTGTCCTGTAAACGTCTACTTACTGCTGTGTATTAAGTTGTTGACATTTTATTTTGCTTTATCTACTTTTTTTCTTACGGTAATGAAGCGAAGCTGGAGTAAAATTAATCTTCTTGCTGTCATTTAATTTTGAAGATCCATTTAACTACTTTTTTTCTTACTGCAATAAGTTGCACGTTTCACGTTTTTGCATGAGGAATTTGCAGCATTCATCAACCAGTGGCGTATAGAGCAAAACAGTACTTAAAAAACTTTAAAATAGTTCATATGGCGAAAATTAATGCTTAATCAGCCTTATTACGGTTGTCGTTGTCGGCAACGACAGTGTAGTTTTTTTGCAGCAGATTAAAGACCACAGGTTGTGAGTTACTTTAGTCTATTACAAAAAATTACACAGTCTTCGAATACAACGACAACCGTAATAAGGCAGAATATCTCAGAAACGATAGAAAGAAAGTATTCAAAATATAAATACCCTATACCTCACTCAATTTTTTTTTAATGGTCGGTAGGTCAAAACCAATAAAAGGTTAACGAGGTGGATTTAAAGGAAAATTTTATTTCGCAGAAAGGGAAATTCGAACTAAATAAGATCCAAAATTGGTTTATGCAATAGATATTTTTTAAGGCAACTTTTTTAATTTAAGGACAAAATTTAATTAAGTTTTAGAAGCAAATAGCAAACTGTTTCAAGAAACAGATATAAAACATCTATCAAAAATCTCAAGATTTCGAAGTCAAATTCAGCAAATACAAAAAATACTTTATAGAAGATAAATAAAACAGTGTTCTTATTTTTATATTTTAAAGCTTTTTAAGAGAAAAGAAACTAAACAAAAATTCACTTACAGAAACGTTGAAACCGATGACGAAGATTCTGACATAGAACACTGTTATGGTCCTGGAAAATTACGAGCTGCTAAATCTATTGGAGACATGTGTGATGCACAAAACAACAACAACAGCTCAAGAAGGTAAGTTCGTAAAGAGATATGTCTATGTCTACACTATGAAAGCTTCCTTTCAGAAAGTCTGAGTTTATTGGTGAGAGTGGAAAGATGAATATCATGTTCTTTTCGTCATTGGCCAAAAAAAAACCGTTGATTTTACTTCGGATTCATGAAATGTAAACAGTCGCTGTCAAACCAACTCAAAAATCGCAACGTTGTAAACAGATTTTCGCTTTTGACTGCTGTTTTTTAAAACCTGGTTCTTTTTCCCTCTCAACAATAATCTCATACCATCAGAAAGGAAACTTTCAAAGTGTAAACCCAGAAAAACATAGTGAAACAACATAAAACTTAAAAAAAAAATCTTAAATATCTATTTTACAGCGTTTCTCCCATGCCTGATTATGATAAACAACAACAAACTCGTTCGACAGGTGGTATGAGACCGGCTATATCTTTGGCCCAATTATGTGATTTGGATCCAGAAGAAGCTCCATCATCTCGTGGTTTAATAGCTCAGTGGGAAAACTTAATACAACAAAACGCATAAAACATATCGAGAGTGCGAGAGAATAACAACCATTTTAGCACAGACAAAAACCCTTTGTTTTCCAAATTTAAAGATCAGGTATCTTTTGCGGGAAAGCTTTAAGGAGTTTAGAATTAAATGATGTTTTCTGCCGCGCTGCAAATTATAACGACAATGACATTCCCATTTTTTTCATTTACTTTGTTCTTAATTTATTTATAAAGTTATCAAACCTTCAAACAAAAAAAAAACACAGATTACTTTAATATCTTGCCTTTATTTTCATGTTATCTTTCTATTTGTCAACAAAAAGATGTTTGTTTGCATAAAAAATTGCTATTATTTCTTGTTAAACATTTGCTTTATTTATATTCTCGCTTTAGTTTATAAAAAAGAAAACTATTTTTCTATTATTTTTTTAATATTACGAAAGAAGAAAGAATAACTATTTAAGGAATTAATCAACGAAATTAAAAAAAAACAAAATTTTATGAAAAAAACTTAAATTAAGTACGAGCATTTAAAATTGATAAATTAAACGAAAGGAATTTAAGAAGAATTATATATGTTTGTAAATAATTGATTCTATTGTATATAATTTCATTGCTTATACACATATACATATATTAAAAATAATACTTATAAATAAAATTATACATAATAAAAAACTGTTAATAATGACATTTCAATTGTTACAAGATTTCATAATGATTAAAGAAACCTTTAAGAAAAATTTCCTAAATTATACACAAGACTTAAAATAGGTCTTTTAATATCCTTACAAATAGAAATAATACAACTAAAAGCCTTAAGCTTATATCACTCTATCGGCGCAATGTACCAATTTCCGTTTCATTTCATGTGCCGCTTTTAATTTTTCAATAAATACGACAATCTGCGCCGAAATCGTGCTAAATTTAGACAATTAAAAGCAACTCTGATATTCCGATAATGTAAACACCCCTACAAGAAGACTACCGGTCATTTTACTAGTTATATGACCGGTAGTGTTGACCAATATAGTGTTATAGTAATAGTAATTTTTTTAGTTTTGGTTATGCATTTCTTGTAGGGACTCTTAAGCACAATGTTACAAATGTGACGATTTTTATCGGCCACTTGTGCGCCGATCTAAGTGGACAATCAGGGCCGATATGAGCGAACATTTGTTTGCTTAAACAAATAAAAACTTCAAAGTGAAAACTATAGAAATTTTTACAAAATTTAATATTTATTAAAATTTACCATTTACATATAGGAAATTTTGCTAAAATATACTTTTTATAGGAGATTTTGTTAAAATTTACTTTTTTTGGATATTTTGTAAAAATTCACTTTTAACAGGAAATTTTGTTAAAATTTATTTATCATAGGAAATTTTTCGCACTTTTTCTATAATTTTAACAACTTTTCATGTCATTCAAAAAGGAGCTAATTGCAGACCAATGAGTTTGCTGATGCTAAATAGAGTTTAAATTGCTGGTAAATGCCACACAGTGTGATAGGAAATTTTGATGAAATATGTTTTTATAGGAAATTTTGTTAACATTTTTTTTTTTAGGAAATTTTGCTAAAATTTACTTTTTATAGTTAATTTTGTTAAAATTTACTTTCTATAGGAATTTTCGTTAAAATATATAATTTTGTAAAAATTTACTTTTTATAGGTAAATTTGTTAAAATTTTATAGGAAATTTTGTTAACATTTTTTTTTAAAGGAAATTTGGCTTTTTATTAGAAATTTTGTTAAAATTTAATTTATCTAGAAATGTTTGTAAAAATTTTTTTTTTTAAGGAAATTTTGTAAAATTTTTATTTTTTTTAGGAAATGGGCATTTCCAGCGAAAAGTCTACTTTTTGTCACGTAACGCCAGAAGTATTTTAAATTGTTTCTCAAAAATTTTTATATGTATCGTTTACTTTTTTATATTTTGGTGTAAAGCGCAACAAGCTCTACATTAAGTAACAAAAGGGATAACGATTGAACAACATGGTCCGAAAATACAACCTTATTTGCAATCTGGCGTTACATTAAAAAAAGTAGACTTTTAGCTGAAAATTCCCATATTTACCTTAAATCAAGCAAAGATTTTTAAATTTGATAGCTTGAAAAATAAATCTATATAAGTTCTAAGTTTACTAAAAAAGGTTTTGTACAAAACTTCTTGCTCAATTCGCAGTATTTTTCAGTTTTGTAATGCAATCAAAACCCACTTCCGTTTTTTTAACGTCACGCCAGGGCAGATTTTTGCTTATATCTGCAAATCCTTAGCGTCGATTACTGGTATTTTTTTCTGAATGTAGAGCTACTTCATTACTTTGTATATATAAAAACCCTTTTTACGAATTTGACTTCGTCATTTAATTTTTTTACATTTTGTGCTACAAATATCAATACACGTCAAAATGGAAATGCCCATATTTCGTTAACATTTACTTTTTTATGAACATTTTACTAAAATTTACTTTTTATAGAATATTTTGTTTAAATTTATGTACTGTTTTATAGAAAATTTTGTTAAAATTTAATTTATTTTTTTAGGAAATTTACTTTTTTTTAGGAAATATTTTAAAAATTATCTTATAGGAAATTTTGCTAAAATTTACTTTTTATAGGAAATTTTGCTAAAATTTACTTTTTATAGGAAATTTTGCTAAAATTTACTTTTTATAGGAAATTTTGCTAAAATTAACTTGTTATGGGAAATTTTGCTAATATTTTCTTTTTCATGAAATTTTGCTAAAATTTACTTTTTATAGGATATTTAGCTAATATTTTTATAGAAAACTTGGGTAATATTTACTTTTCCTAAAATTTACTTTTGATACGAAACATAGAAAAAATTTACTTTGAATAGGAAATTTTGTTAAAATTTAATTGTGTTAGAAATTTTTGTTAAAATGTTCTTTTATAGCAAATTTTGTTTAAATTTACATATGTATAAAAGTTCATTTACTTTACTCTTTTTAGGAAATTTTTTTAAAATTTACTTTTTATGGGAAATTTTGTTTAATTTTTATTTTTTTAGGAAATTTTGTTTAAATTTACTTTTTTTTTTTAGAAAATTTCGCTAAAGTTTACCTTTTATAGGATATTTTGTTTAAATTTGTTTTTTTATAGGAAATTTTGTTAAAATTTACATTTTTAGGACATATTGTTAAAATTTGGATTTTATAAAAAGTATTGTTAAAATTAACTTTTTTAGGAAAATTTTTTTAAATTAACTTCTTAAGGAAATTTTGCGAAAATTTACTTTTTATAAGAAACTTTGCTAAAATTTACTTTTTATAGGAAACTCTGCTAAAATTTACTTATTATAGGAAGTTTTGCTTAAAATTATTTTATAGGAAATTTTGCTAAAATTTACTTTTTATAGGAAATCTTGCTAAAATTTACTATTGTAGGAAATTTTTTAAAACTTGCTTTTTATAGGAAATGTTTTAATTTACTTTTTATATGGAATTTTGTTAAAATTAAGTTTTCACTGGAAATTTTTTTAATTTATTACATATTTATAAGAATTTTTGTTTAGATTTATTTTAATAGGAAATTTTGAAAAAATTAACTTCATATAAGAAACGCTTGACGCTCTTATGCAAGTAGCGCGTAACAGATTTTTAGATCGGCAACCTTGCTTAAACAAAGCTTTTAAAACTGTTGATTAAAGCTTTTAGTCTGTAAATTTTTTAAAATTATACTGTTAACAATATTTAACCTATTGTGTTAAAGCGAATTAAAATATGTACACAAATTTAAAAAAAGCTTTTAAAGCTTTTTATTTTCGAACTGTTAAAATTTACCGCCTTAGCAGCTGTTCGTCCTGAGCATGCGCTGCTAACCAGAGAGAAACAGAAATCGCTATTGACTTGAATACGCTTGAAGTCTTGCAGAATAAACTGGTGCTTTGTAAATGCCGCCTTAATAAAGGACAATTTTCACATATTACTCATCTGACAGGTGGTGTTGTATCATATTTACTCTGAAATCAACTGACTTTTAAAGAGAACGGTCAAACGAAAATAAAAGCTTATTTCAAATTAACATAGATATACAAATTTCATTTCCTTTGAGAGTGCGAAATAAATATTTGGAGTGAATTTTGTGGACATTTTTCTATTAGAAGGTTTTTTCACCGACTCAGAGCAACGTGCAGATAGATGTAGACAAATATTTTATCAAAAACTTGCCAATGCAAAGCAAAAACGTGAAAACACACAAAATTTTAATTATTTATCCATAAAAAAAATCTGAAATCTTTGAAATTAAACATAAATAAATTGCCAATAACATAAGAAAATTAAAAAAGAAAAAGTGTAGTTTTTCCAAAATGATTTACCAAAAATTTAAGCATGAAATAAAATGTTTGTGTATACATGGCAAGGGGGTGGTGCGGGTGTTAATAAGGAAAATTTGATACTGTTAAAATTCCTTTGGATCAATTGTTGTATACATAGCAAAGCATAAAACGAATACGAATAAAACCATTAAAAGGCGACTGAATTTGTATACATCAACTACACACAAACACACTTAATGTTAACTTCTGAAGTTTTTTTTTTGTTATGTATGATGGAGTTTGTTGCGGTGATGGTGGTAGTGTGCGGTAAGAAGAAAGTCTTCCTCTAAGCAAAACTGTCGTACCTTCCGTTCTAAAGATAAACTCAAGTGTGGTAGGGTAGTTTTCCCACGGGCCAAACGGAAACGTAACAAACTACAAACAAATAAACAAAGTGCAAAAATTAAAAAAAAAACTAAAAAATTCACCCGACTACATACAAGTTTTCTCAATATAGCGACTAACAACCAAAAATGTTCTACTGTCATTTACCGAGTGAGTCAGTTAGTTAAGGAGTTAGAGTCCTATATCGGTTTTACACAATACAACTTGCATACAGACTTGTGTAAGGAAGGCTGTCTGTCTGTCTGTCTGTGTGTGTGTGTGTTTTTATGAGTGTAGGTGTCTGTTTTCGTTTAAGTGTAAGTGCAAGTTAACAATTGTTGTGCGAGTGTATGTATTCAAACAAACCTAAAATACACTTCAACTGCTAGTTCACAGCAAGTGCAGTATGTCGATAAAACATCAAATATTCCAAAGTCTTGCTCAAGTATTTTTTCTTCTTTCGCGTTTATGAATCACTTCAATGCTAAAGTAAGCGTGATAATGTAGTGGAAGAAAGACTTCTCTCACCTAGAACATCTGCACACCCAACGCAGTCAGTCTCAGATTCATAATTGTGTACGTCAGTGAAAGAGTATAAAAGTGCGTGTGTAGAAAATGTGTCCTTATTGTGTATTGTTAACAAATAAACAAAAAAATAAAAGAAATTTGTAAAGAAATAAAAAAAAATAAATTGATTTTGTCTTATAATTAAAAAAAATTGTGTTCTTAATAACAAAAACACCAACAACGAAAGCAAAAAATTTAACAAAAGTCAGATGGTTGCCAATTAAACAACATTTCCCTTAAAACGCCAGGAAAAAGAAAACAAAAAAAAAAAAAAAAAAAAATAACAAAGCAACAAATAGAAAAAAATCATCATTTGCATCTGCAGCAACAGCTAAGCGGTACTTAACCTAAAAAATAAAAATTCTTCAGCACAACAACATGCCTCAACAGCAACAATGACAACAACAACAACCATGTTAAGAACACCAAATCCTTCGCCAGAGTTAATTGAACTTGTTTTTTTGTTCATCTTTCCTAATTTCTAGTCTAGGGGAATGCAAAAATCACAATTTTTTTATTCCAACCCCAAAACAAACAAATAGTTTATAATAAAAAGAAAATTATGAATAATTTATAGTTCCTGCTGCTAAGAATTCGCAAATGTCAATGCATAAAAGTTAACTAACAATTAGATAGAAAATATCCCCCCTTTTCAAACAATCATTAATAAGAACGAACGAACGAACGTAAAGGAAGACAAGCAAAACACAATTCAAAATAAAAATGGAGCGCATGTGGCGTAAGGTGAATCATAGTTTTGGTGGCAATCGCTCTACAAAAACTCATGCACAAGCTACGGATACTACCAGCTCGGCGGGTGGTTTTGGCGATGGACAGGTGGTGGTGGCAGTTGCTGGTTCTAGTTCTGCTACTGGCAGGCGTTTAGCTACAAGTGGCCATACTCTTCTGCCAGCAGCATTGCCTGCGCAATCTGGATCAGCTTCTAATAATGCAGTGCCAGGACCCACAGATCCTTTGGCGGTTATTGCACCCGGTCAATTTCGTAAATCTTTGAGTCAACACGTTTTACAGCCACGTACCGCATCTTCGGAGAGAAGGAGACGCAGAAGACGAAAGTCACGTCCACGACGCAGTGGTGTCAGTTGTGTGGGCGGTGGCGGCGATAATATGTCGTAAGTAAACAGTTTAATTATTACAGGCGGTTACACACTACCCCACAAAGTCTTCACTAGTTTACGAAAATGCTTCTCTGATCTAATTATTGTTTGAACATTTTCCAAAAACAATAACAACTCATCATGACAGGTCTGTATTTTTTTCAAAATACGTAAGACTTGTGTGATAGTGTAAAGCAGCTTTTAGAAAGACATTTTATAACTACATATATGTATGCTTCTAACGTCAACTAAAATTTGATTTATTATTGTTTAAAAAACAGCTGGGTTTTTAAGATCGCAGTTAAACTAGGTTTTGTTAATCTGAAAACAAATTTGTGCCGCCATTACCAAGTTGGTATACAAAATATTGACGGAACAGCTTGGTTTTGATTAAAATGTTGTTGAAGATAGAATAAAATCATTTCGTCGAGTTTCAGACTACGTTCAACTAAGCTTAAGCTTAATCCACATCTTAAAAATTCGGTCTTAAAGAAGTAGGTAGATTTTAAAATTCTGGTTAGTGATTTATTAATTCCAGAGGAAAGCAAAAATTCTTTTCTAAATTGAGAACCTTAAAGAGCCATAAGCAGGGCTGCCACATTTGACGATTTATCGTAATTTTGACGATTTTTTGTTCCAAAATTAGCAAAGTGACGATTTGCTGATTTTTTTATAAAAAGTGACGAGTCTCTAAAGTCTGAATAAAACATTACATTTTCTTACAATTTCGTGTTTTTACTGCCTGGCCCACGATGTCGACAAGAACATTTCGTTTGCATATTTATATTGAAAACAAAAACAAATTTTAGTTTTTTTATTATTGTTTTCAATATAAATATGAGAAAGAATTGTTCTTGTCGACATTGTGGGCCTGGCAGTTAACTTTGGATTGCTTAAAAGCGTAAGGCGGAACGATTTCTTTCGCTTAGCTTTTACGCTGATATGCCATACCAAAGCAAGAGCGTCAACGTAGTGTCACGAAAAGTAGTGATAGCTTTCTTGTTTAATAAAAACCACAAATTTTAAATAAAAATAGAGATAAAAACGCTAGATTGACCTAAAAAATAGCTAAATTGTCATTATTAATTAACAATAGTGGCAAACTTCACTACTAAACGAGCTGACAAAATCGGGTTTTCTATTCAAAAACTAGAAAACGGTTGCCGCTTTTGTTTAGGTACGGCTGTAATATGCAAGTCTTAAGAAAATCTTTGATTATTTTCAGAGTACAAAAACAACAATGTTACACTTTGTTTATCTTTCGTCAAACCATCATCTTATGAATCTTTTATGGCTCGCTGTAAAAATCCTATTTGCCACAATTATACGGCAAGCATTTCACGAGTTGTAAGATTCTTGACATGAAAGTCTCGTTAGATTATATTTACCTACTTCTTAAACGATTCCCACAACGATTGATGAAGCGTCTTTCGCTGTGCTATGGAAGAATCTAACTCGTGTTACAGTTTTTCTCGTGGAAGGAATCCTGCGGTCATCGACGATCAAAGACGCTCTATATGAGACTGCCAGTAGCTCTTAAACTATTGAAAATGCTAGCTGGGTATAAAGAAATTATGTTTTTGTTTGAATGGTTTTTTTTTTATAAAAATCGAATAAAAATTGTTTAAAAAAAACTAAATTTTAAGTTGTCCGATTTTTTTCGGAAACGGACGATTTCGTATCGAATTAAATTCAGACACAAGATTTACTACAGTCTAATGAATCTTGTTGCTTAAGTTTTAAATTAACAAAAATCTTATGTAGAAATTTGTTAAAAAACTTATTTCCTTCATATGTAAATCGAACTTTGATCTCCGTGAAAATAATCATTTAATGTTCCTTAGAATCTGGTTTGTTCTGATACTCGCACAGTAAGCAAATCGCAAATCATGGCAAAACGGAGTAGAAGGGCGTTAAGTGGGCTACCAAATCCAAACTAATTGACATTTTAAGGCAAAATCTTTTAAAATTGTTATTCAGTTAAACGTATTTTTCCCTGCTCCACTATAAACTTTAAAAAACAAGCTTCGTTTAAATTCTAATTTATTATCTTAATTAGTTTTTAATAATTTCCAAAGGTACACTATAAATATAAATGCAAAGTACAATTTAAATTACATGCTTGTACGTATGTTCTTTTGTTATTC
The DNA here is from genome assembly GCA_949318255.1 of Pollenia labialis. Lineage (NCBI taxonomy): Eukaryota > Metazoa > Arthropoda > Insecta > Diptera > Polleniidae > Pollenia > Pollenia labialis. The sequence continues at coordinate 21,591,263 of OX439142.1, read as the reverse complement.
AATAATAAAACTAGAAAAAATTGTTTTTATTTTGGTTTTAGTACAAGAAGTGCCAAAAAAGTACAATTTTTTTAGTGAATTAAGTACAATTTCGAAAATATCATCCCTGGTTCAAACAGAATTAGGTCTTCGACTTCTCTCTCATTTTATTATTTTAATTTTTTATTTTCTCTTATTTTCTATTTTCTGTTTACAAAATGTATGAAATTTAACTGAAGTATGGCAGCATTGTTGGGAGGATTAAGGTAATATTCTCTTATGAATACAATTTTAACGATTTATGCTTAAAACAGGTTTGAAATGATGTTTAAAATGTTTATGAATACGGCCGTAAGTGTCTATATATGAAAGCATTTCGTACAGGGGTGACACAAGGCTCCATTCTTTATCCTACTCTATTTCTTATTTTACTAAATGACCTCCTATGTCAAACTTCCAACTCTATCTACAATTTTACATATGCCACTAAGCTTTGCCAGTCTTATTCATTTGATTTTAGACCAAGCGTATCCGATGTTGGTGCTATGAGGCAGAGCATGAGAGATATGTACGCTTGGCCAAGAATTATCCTTAACAAACGTTTGTTAAATTTAATAATCGTTTATAAATACGGGGGTTATTTAAGCAAAAATATTTAAAACATAATTAAAAAGAGCTTATTTAAAAAAGTGCTTGCTCTTTTTTAAAATGCTAATTTGCAAAAAAATACTTAGTCTGCTTTCACACGTTTCATCTTTTGATGCCCATCTCTTATGTTTTTAGGTGAGAATGGAAAGAAGAAAGGGGGCTAGTACGGAGGTGCCTGTACTCGGTCCGTGTTTTTATTCGTTGGTTTATTCACAACGATGGCTGCATGTACATATTTTTATTCGTTTCCTTTTCTCTTTGATTCGCTGTTTATAAAATTGTTGTTGTTTTGAACAGAAAAAAGTTGAAACCGATTGCTGCGTGTGCTTATATTGGCATCTTTAAAAGGGAATTGAAAAGAAGTTGAGCATCAAAAGATGAAACGTGTAAATTCAGACTTAAAGATTATGGACTTTCAACCCAGTTATTTTAAAAGTACTTTTCCCAAAAAATATTTTTTTCTTAAAATAAAATTTTTTAAAAAAAAAAGTACTTTAATTGCCGTTTTCTCATTACACGATTATCTTTTTATCCAAAGAAAAACTGCACATTAATGAAATTTGGTTTTCTCAATGTCTTATTTGCTTCTATTCTGTCGTAAAGCTAACCGGCAATCATCTGCCAATTAATTTATTTTTCTTTTATTTGCCGAACAGATAAATTCAATCAGCTGACTCTCAACATTGACATGTATTTTGAGAGGTGTTGGCAACTGAAAGCTCAAATTTATGTTGACATTAAGTAACAGACAGTTTTTCGATACATTGAGAAAATGGCCATAAAAGTACTTTATCCCAAAACAATTTTTTTTTTGATAAAATAAAATTTTTTCAAACAAAAACTTTTTTTTTAGAAAAAAGTTCTTTGTGAAAATAAAGATACTTAAGGAATATACATTTCAAACCTGTGTTTTAAAAAGTACGTTATTCAAAAATGGTTTTTATTTTGTTAAGAGAAAAATTTTTCAAATCAAACACTTTTTTAGAAAAAAAGTAATTTTTCTAAAATAATTTTTTTTCAAAGTCGTTTTTCAAAATACTTCTTTAACTGGACAAATTGTATTTGAGCTGGTAACTGGACAGTAACAAAAAAAAAAAAAAACTGGACAATATAGGCCATTCCAGGCCGTCACTTCCCATACAAAACTAATACATATTTCTCTATATCTGGAGAACGTCAAGAGCCAGAGTTTTCAAATCAGTTACAACCATCTTGCTTAACAAAAGACATCCGACAAAATGTGGGCCAGAGTGGAGAAGAAGGCGTGGCACAAAATAGACTTATTCATATCTAAAAGCCGGTATTTTCATTTAAATTTCAATTGTTGGTATTTATTTTCACAGCAGGCAGCGAAAGCAATAGTTTACTTGTTGAACTCAGAACTTTTACAGCAGAGCAAAAGCATACAAATTTTAACTTTTCCATTCAGTCTAGAGTTTTTTTTACAGACTATGAACTGTTGCTTGGATTTCAATTTGCAATAGTACAATGTAAAATCAAAATGCAACTGAACAAAAGCAAAAGTTGAAAAGACTTTTAAACACTAATTTAAATAAAACGATCTGAAGTAGGAACATGTACTTGTTTTTTTAAATTTAATTTAATTCCGCTAAGATTACGCTTTTATCTTTCCAGAAAAGAGCCAAGCAGGGAATTTTCATTATAAGCTTTTACCTCTACCACTCGAATGTTATCAAAATATTTAAAAACCTTCCTTTTTTTCTTTGAATAATTTAAGAATTTTTTAGAATTTTGTTTGGAAATTTCTGACGATATCATTCTTTTATATTAAAATTTAATGTTTCTCTTATTTTTTATGTACATAATTTTATAAAATGTACTTTCTCTTCTACACACATATAAATTCTAAATTACACCCACATACTTAAAAAGCACACACTTTTGTGGTTTGCATAAATTAATTTAAAATATTGTAATAATTTTTTTTTGTAAATCTACCAGGGCTGTGGAGTCGGAGTTGAACAGTCGGAGTTGAGGTTTTTGTACCGGAGTCGTAGTACCCACTAAAACTCGCGACTTCGACTCCAAAATTTTTCGGCATAAAAACTTTTCTAATATTTTTCAAAAAAAAAAAAAAAATGTTAAAGTTATGAGTAGAAGAGTTTCAAAAATTGAGATAACATTTGTTATTGACAAATCTTTTAACACTTTATGAGAATAAATATTTAGATTGTATCAAAGCATGACTTCTTCTATGTTTTTTATGAGCTCAGGTGGTAACAAAACTAGTTCGATCCACTCACCAGACATTTTCAAAACCATCTCTTTGCATTTTCTGTAACAAAACTCGCTGGTTCATTGTTTTAACCGTCTGGAGCCTGATTCTGCTTTCGAATCGAGAAAATACTCGATCACGGCTGCCAGAATTAGGCCCCTGTTTGAAGTGAGTTGATGGAAACGAGTCGAATTAGGGAATTTAAAAATGCAAATTTGAAAACAAGCTCGCTTGCATATAGTTGTTTTTTTTTTATAAATCTTATATTGAAAAATGTTTTTGTATGACTGGAAATCTGCTGTAGCTTCTGTGGGGAAAATACTAAACGAACTATATTTTAAATTACAACTTTTACAGTGAATGATAACACAGTGCAACACGAAAAAAAAATAACCATATACGGACACAAAATAACCATAAAGGACCAAAAAAAGAAGACCCGTATCTCCCAGTTTTGCCCACAATCATGCACTTTTTTTATGGGCCCCCAAAGATTTGGCGCCTCGGTGTCATTTTTGCAAAAAAGTGATAATTTTCTCAGGCTCATATCTTGCAAGCTGTTTGTTTTCTTGAACTTTGAACGGTTTGTTACCCATGGACCTGAACAAGGGAAAGGAGGTAAAAAAAACCGAATTTTTTTAGGTTTTTTTGCGATTTTGATCTTGAAGATGAAGTTTTTTTGATTTTATATGTTCACAATTTTTGTTCTTTATGACAAGAGCTACAACTTTGTTTCAGAGAGTAAATCAAAATTCCGAACGGTTTGCAAGATGAGCCCCAAATCTTTGGGGGCTTATAAAAAAAAGTGCATGACTTTGGGCAAAACTGGGAGACACTGGTCTTTTTTTCTGGTCCTTTATGGTTATTTTTTGTCCGTTTATGGTTATTTTTCCGTGACTTAAAAAATTACACACAGCGTAATAGAAATAAAAGGAAAAGGAACTCGGAAAAATACATCAAATTGTTCGCGATATAATTCCCATCAATGTGGGGGTTAACCCGAAACATTATTGGAGAATACTTTAATCTACTCACTTTGGGGAAAATGGGAGAGAAAATAAAGATGTGCAATATTATATTTTGGTCTTGGGCAATAATAATATTGATTAACTATGGGACGGTAAAAACTATGGCGAGTACACTGAAGGAAAAGATTTCAATTTATTTGTTTAAAAATTCATATTTTTTTAACTCTACATGTGGGAGATAAACTAGACCAAGCCACACTTTGAAAACTTTAGAGCAGACCGCAAAAACATGTTGAAAATCCCAAATACTACGATTTCTGTATTAAAAAATTTGTCTTTGTTCGTATATTTTATATGACTCTAATATGTTTTTTTTATGTCGATAACATACCTTTACTTATTAAATTGGACTTGGTGTTCTTAACCTACCATGATGGCATTGGTACTTTTCATACCATTGAGACAAACAGTACCAAGGTTTGCGATTTCCCAAAAATAATACAAGTCTTAGAACAATTTATTTCACCTTAATTTTCTCTTCGAAATGTGTTATAACTAAAAATTATTCAGGTAAAAACTGAAGGCGCATCTGCATGTTTAAATAAAAATGTTCTACAAATTCCGTGGTAAACCACACTAAATAAATTTGATGCAATTCACGCCCAAGCAAGTTGGACTTGGTGTTGTTTTCAACTTTTCTATCTCCAAAACTGCATGAGATAAGCCTTATGGGAATTTTACACATCCATAGAGGAAAAATTCCGAGTCCAACAATAGCTGCGTTCGAGAACACGAAAGTTGTTGCTATTTTTTACTGAACTTTACTGCATTTTACTAAATTGCGTTCGCGTACAGTAAATGAGAACACAAATTGAGAGCAAAAAGTGATAGTTCTTATCTGAGTATTTACAAATTTTTACTGCACAAATTTTTGCAGCAAAACTCTTTAGTTCTTAAATTAAATCTATTTTTTTCTATATTTCAGTTGGTTTAAATTTTAAATTAATCAAGAATGGCATAACACTTCAAAATCAAAATAGTTCAACTAATTTAATCGGGCGTTATATGTTTTTTGCATTTTCCCAAAATTCGAATAAAGTGTAACGAAAGAAAATTTGCATCTCAATGCGGCACGTGTTAAAATTTAAATACCGATTTGAAATCTTTACAAAATAATTTTCTTCCTATATTTAACGATTTAAAAGGTACTTTACTTAAAATAAAGAGTTTAAAGTCAAATAACGACTAGTGTCATATACACTGCGAATCAAAGGAGTCGGAGTTGGAGTTGAAGTCGAAGTCGTACTTAAACAATTTCATCGGATGGACTCGGAGCCGGAGTAATCACTTTTTCTTGACGACTCCACAGCCCTGAAATATACTCAAAGAAAAAGAAAGAAAAATGTTTGAAAATACAAACACAATAAATTATACAGTCAGTCAGTCAGTCTCATACACACCAGGGAAAATAAAAATCGATTGGTCTACAAATTTGGGAAACCTTTTTTACATGTGTTTACTGATATTTAACATAAAAAAAATATAAATGGATCTATGGGGCGTTTTTAATACAAAAAAAAAAAACAAAATTTCTTCTTATTTTAAACAAAAAATCACTTTCTTATTAGGGAGTTTCTATATTAACAGTGCGCTGCAGCGTTAGGAAATACCTTGGAAACTCAACATGGATACTTAACACAAATAAACATTTTTTTTTTATTTCAAGCGAATTGTTTAATCAAAAACTAGAAATTTCCATAGTAATTGTAGATTTTTCTGAACTATTTTTTAGCTAAATTAAAGAATTAATTTCGAGTTTGCTTAAAAATGTTTTGCAACTGTTTTGGTGAGAGAAGTTTAAAGTACAGTGAGTGACACAAAAAACTAAGCGCAAAGATTTGCCTTAAAATTTAATCACAAGAAATAGTTTTGATTGTAATCAATGTATAATAAAGCAGTCCCTACCATGGTAGAATAAGTAACAGGTATGTTCATTAGGGAGAGTTGTCATTATGTAAAAACGTAATGTCAAATTAATTAATTTGATTTTTGACGCTTGTTTTAATTTTTTTCCTTATTTTTTTTTTGTTTGACGTTATATAAATATGCGTTTTAAAATTCTGAACAAAATTTCTAACCTTGTACTTATTCTACCATGGTCCATACTAAATTTTATATTTTTAAAATTGATATTTACCAAGTAAAAACAAAAGAAGAAAATTCATTGAAAACCAGTGATTTAAAACTTAAAAATTTAGATGGTACTGACCACCAATCATTGGAGTACTTTTTTTTTATCATTTTGGTACTTTTTTCAAACATATTTTTTTTTTGAAGATAAATTTAAAAATAAAAAACTAAAATATATAATTTTTTTTTCCTCATATCTCATCCATTTATGAACCGAGCTGGCTAAATTTCAACAGCAATTCTGATGAGGATACTGACTTTAAAAAAATCAACCAGCATATATACTTTTGATAAGAATAAATTTTGTGTAGGCAATGTTGTCAAGAGGGTTGTGTAGTTGGTGCTGTTGAGTCGGAGTTGAGGTTTTTGTACCGGAGTCGGAGTCGAAGTACCCACAAAAAATTCGCGACGTCGACTCCAAGACTTTTCGGCATAAAAAATTTAAAAAAATATTCTTATAATTTCCAAACTAAAAATACTTCGAAATTAGCGATGCAATATTTTAAAAATATATATTTAGCCATTTAAAGACTAGTAAGGACCAGTCTCTTATACATACATTAACCATTAAGGTTAGATTACGAGTCTAAGTTGTAATTTCAACGGTTGGAGTCGGTGTTAGTACTAATTGCGGACGACTCCACAGCCCTGGTTGTTATTGTTAAATAATATGTGACGCGCAAAATAGAAAGGGACCTAAGGGTAAAAACCGGTTTTGTTCGGGAGAGCCATTTTAAAGATTTAAATATGTGTATCTTTGGTGTACCATCACTGAGCGTGTTGGTATTGGTCTCATTCGAAAGCGACACCTCTCCTGACGTCAGGAACGTGTTGGTCAACCTTGAAAACGCGCGAAGATCGTCCATAACTCTTGTTTTGTGTAGTTGGTTTTACTGTTTTCTACCTAGCGCGCTGTTTCCATGAGTTTGATATCAATTTTGCTCGCGTTTTTTCGAATCCAGGTTTATTTTCTGAAATTATTAATTGTGAATTATACTAAATACCCATTTATAATTCTTTTAAATCGTGAATATCAGTCTGTAAGTACGAACATTTTTTCACATAACCTTATTATGTTATTCGCGAAAATAATTTAAAGCTAATAACATTCTAACTGACAGTTTTAGAATGAAATGGTGGACGAATTCGAAGAAGTAGATTTACTTTATCGCTTCCTTGGTAACGAGGATGATGACGATCACTTCTCAGAATTATCGGATAGTGACTCTGAAGATGATACCGATAATATGTACCCTTGATAAATCTGATCTTGATTTACGCGAAGAAAAGGTAGTTGCTCGATTGTATGGTTCAGAAATACCTCCGTGTTGTTCAAATCAATGCAATGAAGTGATCCCTAAGAAGATGGCTGTGGATTTTCGTACGTCTTTCATGAATTTAGATAAAGAATCCCAAGATTTAGTTATTCTCGCACATCTGGCAGCTCACCGTGGCGATGCTCAGGTCAAAAGTTGGTGATCGATTGCGAGCTATGAAGAAACGGTACAATCAGATATATTATTTTCGAAGAAATTGTTTCATTTATCTGCCGTTTTGCTGAAACTGTTGCTATCACTTTACCTGGATGTCAACCAAATCATCGTGATTATCGTTTATTGAAACATCCAAGTACTGAAAGTAAGACTCTGTTTACACTAGATACGCCAACAGCGCCGAACCGGGTGGTAAAATCGTAAAACTTCGCTTTTTCCAAACGCTGGGGAAGAAATATTGTCCCTACATCGTCGCTATGATGCCGGCATACGATTTGTGCGAATTGTGTCGAAATCTTGAAAAAGATGCTGTTAATACAGTAAACGTTAGTGAAGTTGAAAAAGAAGCAGCATTGAAGGTGTATTCTGATCATTTGCAATCTGCCAGCACTCAGCGAGAGTACTATAAAGACTTGAGAAAATTAGTCAAGCCTGACCCAAATGCCATGTAGCCAGGTATTCCAGAGGATGATTATCTAGAAATATCTATGGATTATTCTCAAAATGTTAGCTTTCCGTATTGACGAAAGCGATTTCATTGGAAAAGGTCCGAATTCAGTAATATCAATGCTTGATTATTACGAGAAGTGCATTCAACTAAAAAATTAGTGATATTCACTGATAACTGTGCTTCACAACGATATTTACAACACCGTGTCGATTGTGTTAGAAAATCATCTCGTAATGGATTTAATGTTCCTGTACCTGTTCGACTTTCAAACTCAAGTGAGCCTGTTGTTGAGGGGAGAAAATGGGACGAATACTTCTCCACTAAATATAAAACTTTAATTGGGATATCAAAGTATCATCACTTTGCAGACGTTAAGAAGAAATCGAAAAAAATAAAGGACCGGTGCCGTCAAGTTCTAAGGAACCAAATCGCAAGAGTCGTCGATTAAAATGATTTTTCTATTTTTTTAAATTGTTCATAAGGAAAAAATAAGTAAATAAATTTTACCGTTATGTCCCTTCTATTTTCGCTTAGAATCGTCGACTTCAATTTCATAAAATGCGCATATCTCTGGGAGGGAACACTTTTTTTGGCATGGGATCGGTTTCATTCGATGCTCAGATGTTGTCCACATCAAAAAAAAATTAAAATTGATTTTTTTTACCATTAGGTCCCTTTCTCTATGCGCTGTCACATATTTCAACGCTACATTTCTAAACGAAGATGCATAGCAAGAAAATATTTTTCAAAGTGCTGCTAACTTTGATTTTTTTTGTATGAAAAAAGAAATTGTATGGGATTTTAAAGAATAACGACAAAAATTATTAATTTTTTGCAGTTAAGTAAAAAGTGTGCCAAAAGTCAAAACTATTGTATTTGCATTTTGTGGTTCGAGTTTTCTATGTGAAGCAGCGTTTTCTCAAATGAAAAACATCAAATCGCAACTTAGCAGTCCTCTGATAGTCACTTATTGGATTCTATTCGATTGTGCCTAACTTTACAGGACTTGTTGATAAAATGGAATGTCAATGAACAATATTTTTAAAAAAGTACATTAAACAAAATATGAAGAAAATACAAGAGGAAAAGAGAAGGTCACATATTTAAAAAAGACTTTTTATTAATTATGAAAATTTTCTTTTAAAGATGTAGAATGTATAAAAAAGGTACAACTGCACTATAGTTTCCATCCCTGATATGCACGAGTAAAAAGAAGAACAAAATTTTTTTATTTTTGCAAAATTTTAATGAAAACAAAATAAATAGAAAAGTAAAAATCCTTGCTATTGCTTTTTCCCTCAAATTCAATAATTCCACTTTTTCAATTTATTTGCGTGTAGGGCGATTAAATGTATGACCGGGCTCCATTAGTTTTTCGTCCTAAACATTTTTTCAAAACATACTTGACTTTTATCTCCACCCTTTAGGGGGGCTCATATACTAATATGGTGTTTTATGAAATTCTTGAGTTTAATTAAAATGTTTCATCTTTTGTGCATAAAATTAAATGTTAAAGACAGATTTTAGTCATTTATGGCTTATTTTGTTTCGAACTTTGCTTTTTATACGCGCAGCTTAATTTTTAAATTTTTTATAAAATTTAAAAAAACAAAAAGTTTTTTTTACCCTTGCAACTGTGCAAAAAAGCATAGTTGTATTTATTTGACGTGAGCACCCATTTTGATTGCACCTTTAATTTTCAGCAATTTTTAAAGCCCTTATGGCACTACATTTTTTATTCATTGAATTGATAGAAAGAAACAATAAATGTTGGAAAGAGCAAACTATTAAGGATGTAAACAACAATTTTTTTTAATTTTTCTTTTGCTAAGATTTTGTTTGTTTTATTAAATGTTGTCAACTTTTGGTTTATGAGAAACATAAAAACAAAAAGCGATAAATCGCTGATTCAGCAACACTTTTATTATTTCAAGCTTGAACAGTCAATTTTAAGTTGAACAATTTTTCGTTTTTTTTGACATTGCATTCTCCATTTTTTATCGATAACTTTTTTAAAATTTTTTGACAGTTTGCTATTTATCTCAATAAAACTGAACTCTTTGCACTTGGTAAATTTTTGTACTCTTCGCCAAAACTTGCACAATGCATGAAAAATGTAGTGTCATTAACAATGCACCTTCCATTTGACAATATTCAAAGATGCATGCAGTTGCGGTTATTTTAAGGCGATTTTTTTTTAATAAAATTCAATCGTAAGTTTCTTGAAAATTACCCAAAATTAAATCATTTTATTAATTTACAAGTCGCTACCTAAAACAAATTTATAGTATTTTTCAATTCAAAAAATTTACGTCAAAATGGTATTTCTGCGTTGTTGTTTTGTTTCAATATGGCAATGCCATAAAAAGTTGCAAAAATGTTATGATTTTACTCTGCAATTTTTGACGTGAATACCTTTAATATAATAAACCGTTTTTGATTTACGCGAATACATGTTGTGAAGCCTGCTCCATTTTATAATAACGGTATATCTCGAAATCAAGAGCTAAAGTGGTCAGCACCACTGGATTCAGCAAAAATAAAGTGTCACAGCACAGTATAATTAGCGCCAGTTCACACACGTCAGGTTTGACACGTCAAGTATTGAGTTTTTAGGAGAGAGGGGAAAAGAAATGGCATTCTCTTTTCCCTTTGCTTTCAATGTAATTTTTGGCGTTGCGGTTGCGTTTTGCAGAATTAGGGCCAAAAGTTTAATACATTTTGTTGTTGCGGTGTTGTAAATGTTAGTACGGTAACAACATAAATAAGATAAACAAGGGTAGGTACTTTACTACCAAGAGTTAAGACCCCTACTGTTTTTTTGTTCTTACAAATTTCATGAAAATTTAAAACCCAGAAAATCTACAAAAGTTTACCGAAATTACTGTGTTTAAGTTAAAGTTTAAAGGCCATGTTTGATTTTTGTGTGTTTCTTTTGTTTGTTTTATTCTTCTAATTTTTATTTTTGTTGTAGCTAATATGATTTATTAGCTGGAGTTTTGTGCACTGCGAATTTCAAGAATCTACAAACATATTTTAACTTTTAAACAGCACAGGGTAAATGTGTAAAAGCATTTGAGAAAAGAGAAACTTTTGATTAAGTAGTCTTGAACGTTTAAAACGTCAACGCATAAATAATTACCTGTACGTGGAGGGGGTGCAAGTATACATTTAGAATTTGTGGAGCACAAATACATATCCAAATTATTTGAGCCAAGAAGATGATGATGCCACTGATAATGTTTGTTGTTGTTACAGTAGATGGTGAAATATGTTGAATGTTACAGTAGAGAATAAATGTTAGTTAGAGTAAAAGAAAAATGATTTTAGATATTTGCACGATTTGGAAATTGTTAGGGGGTTTCAAGAATCTTGAAAATAAATCTCTTATGGTTTCTTACGACCTAAAACAAGGAATTTTGGTTGACTTGGAATTGCAGCAGATAACTAAAATTTTAAAAGACACAATTGGTGTGAGTTTACGTCCGAATGCTTTAAATGTTCAAGATTAAATATTGGCGTAACTGGGATCGGTAATTGAGGAGACGGACTGTCTGGAGGCGGTCAGGAATGGGACGAATCGGGTCTGGCGAAACCGAACGAACAGCCGGGTTTCACGCACGCTGTGGCCGATGATGACGGTGAGCATGGGGTCTAACTTGTCGGATTTGTGCGGGTTGTGTGACCTGGAGACAGTTAAGTAGTAGATTCTTAAGCCGGTGATCCACTATCCTATTCAGTCGTACGATTTATCAAAAAAATCGCGTGTGCTCACAAAGTAGTGTAGTGTGGCTTAAAAAAGAATTAAGTACCAGATTTTTTTGACAAGTTTGTCCTTCTTGCAAATGTTTATGAACATTTTCATAAAATGATAAATTCTATGCGATCAGAGTTGCATTTTCTTGTAAAGTAGCTGAGTCATTTGAGTTGGCATCATTTTTGTGGGATAGTGTGGCATTGACAACAGATTTTGAAGGCAATTTTTTATGTCGGATAGAATTTCATCACATTTTCGTGTGAATGAATCGTACGATTTTGTAGGATAGTGAATCCCGTCCTTTAGGCGCATTGGAGACAGCGTTGCCACGACCAAAAAAAAAACAATTTGTAATCAAAAAAAGTAACCAACATTATTTTGTATCAAAAGTTCTATTTTATTCGCACATCAGCTTAAAAATATGTCTAGAAAAGATAACAAGTTTGTTTGCATCTTGTAGGCTTATAAACCACTGGACCGATTTTTTTAAGTTTTGAACAGCATATTACCGATGTCCTGGAAAGAACAGTACGCTCTATATCTTTTCGAAATTTTTCAAAGTTAACACTTACTTTCGCCAGTTCTAAGTTAATGCTTTCTACTTTTTTTATAAATATAAGTAAAAGTAATTAGAATTGTGGTTATTTTGTTGAACTATTTATGGTTTTTAATCCAAATTTTTAATATTTTTAATCAGGCTTAAGTTCATCAAATTTAATTTTCATAAAATTATTTTTATGAAGAGAGGAATTTTACAACATGAAAATTAATTAAAATTGTTATTGATAATAATTCATTCTCGACTGACCTGAGATTCGAACCCAGGCGGCTGGTTACCATGACATGTTTCGATCGCAACCACTCGATCTCCTCAGATGGATTTGCCGTCTTACACTCGCAGTTATCGACGACTGCTGACGTCAATAGTCAAACAACAATCCTTAAACCAAATTGTATTTTAACCTTTGGTAGATCGAATATGCTTCTTTGAATGATTATCCACTTTTTAATTGATTTTACATTTTTTTCCTAACTTCTGTTTTTTTCGTACTTATGTCAAGAATTCTTCTTGAAGTCCAAAGTACATTTTTTTTTGTTTTTTCATTTTGTCTTTCTTTTTCTTGTTGACCTTGTTTTAATTAAATCTGATTAATAGTCTCAATAAAAAACACATTGGCGAGAAATTTTGCTGTGTGTGAACCCTGACTGATGTTTCTGATATATTTCTGATACAAGGATTGAAATTCTTCCTTGCCTACTTTTATCTGATTTCTTTGTCACCGCTGTCACAATCGGTGTTATTAATCTCCCGAATAAGTTATTGTCTCTAGAGTTACTCCAATAAGTTGACTTTGGAAAACCCAGCTTAATTAATCCGAATACGATAAAGCCTGTCAGAAATCGCCATAAATTAATAACTTCCTTTCAATATAAATTGAATTTCAATGTCAAAAAAACCAGTGCCCATGTTCTGTAACTCTCGCGTCGAGAATCTTTTCGATTAAAATGTGTGAAATGATACAAAAATGGCAAATGTTGAAACAAACAGCAGTTTTTCTTACTAAACTGAGTTTACTTTTATTAGGCGAGTACTTGATGTCACGTAAGGAAGTTACTCGCCAATTTACAGAAAAAAATGTGTCTGTAACATTTTTGTGAGAAAAGTTCCCGCTTTAAACTGGCAAGAAACTCACGAATAAAAATGGGGCAACGAATTTAACACTAAAAAAATTAAAAATGCAAAGAATAATAATAATGGCAATTTGTTCTTGGCTCTTCTTTCCATTGTTTAATTATTTTGCTTTTAACATTTTTATTAAATAATACGATTTTTTTCAAAGCTGGTTTGCAAAAAAACAAACATTAAAGTCGCACTTTACATTTTTTGGTAAAGCCGACGGTTGTATTTGCGCCGCCGTCGTTGAAAAATTTTCAATTTTAGTAAATTTTGGCCGCCGTCAACAAAATGTACGACTGGCGTTTTCGACATGAGTTACAGGCACAGTTTTTTCTCCCTTTTCGTTGCGAGAAGTTCGCACTAAAGTTAGACCCTTTTCAGACTCGGCAAGAGACTTGCGCAAGTAATAGAAAATTCGCAAATTTAATTATGTCGTCGGCTTAGAGTGTAAATTTTTTTTCATTGTATGACATTTTGATACCCTTCGAAAGATAAAGAGATGCCGCATCGACTAAGGCCGAGGCCACGCAATGATTGGCAAAGCGGCAGAGCGGTGAGTGACACAAAATTTAAACAAATGAAATACTACTGAAGTGGCCACGCATTGACCGACATGTGAGCGGCATTTCTGAGCGGCTAAGCGGCGTCGCTCAAAATTAAAACTTTTTTTAATTTTTAGTTGTTTTCTGAGCGGCAAAGTATAAACATGACAAAAGCGAATGTTGAGCTTATTATATCATCTTTACAAAGTCGGCCTAAGAAAGACATTTAGTTTAATTTGGGACTCTAAGGGCTAATAAATCAGAGCAAGTTAAACTCTTTTTGGTTTAAAATTTGCTTAAGCCAATAAATCAATAAATCAGTAAACATATAAACTATCATTAAACGCTTAAAATTGGGCGTTTAAACAACCAATACAGACCATATGAATTTGACAACATTTATGGTAGTGCTGCCACATGCTATTTTTTTAATATAAAACATGGGACACTGGTTTCCAGCTGTTGAATTTAAACTGCATACAAATTTAAGTATAGTTCACCTAAGCCAGCGTTTAAGCTTTCACTTATTTATTAGCCATTAACAATATTAGGAAATAAACTAATTTTCATATTATTCAAATGTGTATTCTAATTCAAATTACAATCCTCAAAAGCTTTTATAGTTTAATAGTCGTATTCCTTCAATATTTTCCAGGAATATTTTGTATGTTACTCAACATGAAAAATAAATTCCCATATTCTATTTGTTGATATAAACCAAATATATCAAGGATTGCTTTTTAAGCTAAAAGATATTAGCAGTTTTTTGTATGCCCTGTAACATTTGCTTAAAGGTAGTTAGCAGGCGACGATGTCTTTTTTAACCCTACTCTGTTTTTTTTTACACAAACACAATTTAAGGACCCTTTGTTGGCTTATGGCTTTTATACCATTCATGTTCCGCTTCAAAAAGAACAACTTAAATTTGCATAAACGAACTGAAGATAATTAGAGAGACCGTTTGAAGCATACATGTGTAGTTTTTTTCGCTTATAAAACTCTTTAAAAATTAAAATTTATCTTAATAAAATAAAATTTTCTTCTTTCCTGTTTACCATTTATCTTTTAAAAGGTCTTCCGGTGGATTCTATACCATTAAAGAGTCCAATGAACCCAATCATCGTTATCATCGTTCCACACGTATGATGGCCAGTTCAGCGCCTAGTGGTACCGTCTTAATGTATCCTAATCCCAGTACAGGACGTGAACTAACCAATACATTGGGTATGACGACAACATCGACAACAGCAGCAATCACTGCCGCCGCTGGCAATTTGGCAACAACACAAACAACGTCTGTATCGGTGGCGGCAGCACCGGATATTTCTTTACGACAACGAGCTGTCGCCAAATTGCGTATGTTTAACTTTCATTTGAACTGGGACCTTCAGATGACTCATTGCAAACCATGTGGGTAAGTAAAAAAGTTGTTATGGCTAAAAAGGTGAAGATAACATAGCGAATGAAGGAATAATCCATGTAACACAAAAGTAAACAAAAGCATCGTCATTTCCCAGCAACCTCATCTTCATCATCATCGTCAGCAGCATCATTATGAACAACATTTCTTAGATATTTTGACTTTTACTTTCACATTTTGTTGTTGTTGTTGTTGTTATTGTAGGTTTTGGTCTGGTCTGGTCTGCTCTTTAGCTTTAGTAGTACACACACACAAACATCTATATGCCGTTACATATCCATATACAGTACAAGAAAAAAAGTAAACAAAGGAATAAAGAATGTACATTATAACGGTTGGTTCATATCCTTTTTGTATGTTGAATACAGAGTTTCCGTTTTGCTTTTGTGAGCCTCTACAGATTTAATGTGGCCTATGTATGTTAGTATGTGTGTTTGAGCGTGTGTGAAAGTGTGGATAAGTGATGTTAGTTATGATATTTTAGTATGTTTTATTGTCTGTCTGTCTGTCCTTCCTTTACTTTATTTTTATTCAAGTGTTTATTATGATTATTTCTATATTTTTTTTAGTTTTTTATTTTTGTTCTGCTTACAAGTGTCAAAAGCTTTTTTTTTCATTATTTTCTCTCCTACAAAATGACATCCATTTTAAGGTACACATATCGGGTTAATGGGGAATTGTCTGTGTGTGTGTGTGTGTGTTTAATATTTAAAACAAAAGGTAAATTTATGAAGAGTTTTTTTTTGTTTTTTTACTTTCTTTATTATTTTACTGTTTTCCCTTTCACTATCTAGGTACCCTTTTCTCTAATACTGTATAAGTACTGTTGTTTTCATTGTTCTGTAGTACTTTGTGGCCTAAATATTTTTAAGCTTAAGAGATGTTAAAATTTAAACACATACTTTAACACACATTCATGCAGTTCATTTCTTTAAGAATGCATCTACTAGAGTCATGGAGTCAATGGAGTCATGAATGAGTTGCACTGGTTGTATGGAAAGAAGTGGAAAAATGGAATACGTCGGCGTAAAAATAACTTGACCATAAGCTGTTCATTCATAAGTTAATTGTTGCAATTCTAAATAAAAGTTCTTGGTTGTTTTTTTTTACATTTTATTATTTCTAACGCAATCTACATCTGCGATGATGAAGAGGGTGCTAGATGTGAGTGGGTACATTGACAATTAGCTAAACAACTTAAAAAAAAAAAATTTTATGATATAAAATTTTCTCTTTATGAAAATAATTAATTCCTTTGGATTATTTGTTTTATAAATATCCCTTTTTAAATAAAATTAAGCAAATGGTGTTTTCTTTTCTAACAAAAATGCTACTGTATCCCTGGTTATATTTGGGGGTGATAACATACCCTTTTCTGCTGCTGCGTTAAGTACTTTTTTTTGCAAGCAATTAAATTTCTTATTTACTTTATTTTTGTGTTTGCATACAATAGAACTGTTTACAGCACCACTAAGATTTTATGAGGTTACCCAAACGAAAGGAGAACAAAAGCCTCCTCAATAGGATAGGAGTAAGCACTTTATTCTTGTGTTTGCGTACTTTAGAACTGTAGATTTTATAAGGTAGCCCAAACAAAAGAAGGCCAAGAAGCCTCCTCAAAAGGAGTTAATCATTTATTCTTTCGATTAAACACAATTGAACTCCCAAACGAAAGGAGAACAAAAGTCCAAACGAAATGAGGACAAGACGCCTCCTCAATAGGAGTAAGTCATTTATTCTTCTGTTTGCGTACAATGGAACTCTGGGTAGGACCACTAAGATTTTATGGTGTAGCCCTAATAAAAGGATTACAAAAAGCCTCCTTAATAAGAGTAAGTCCTTTATTCTTGTGTTTGCATACAACGGAACTGTGTTTAGGACCACTTAGATTTTATGGGGTAGCCCAAACGAAATGAGGACAAAAACCCTCCGTAATAGGCATAAGTCCGAAGTTATTATAATGGTGCGTATCCTGCACGTAACTGGACCAAATTAGACGGGCAGAATACGACGAGATAAGAGCGTGTGGTGCAGCGGTCGAAACGCTGGTACGCTTTCTCTGCCACTGTCAGGCCTTTGTCGAATTGAGATCCAAACAGTTCGGAAGTCAAGACATATTGGACTTAAGATCCCTGAAGAACGTTGACTAGAAAACTTTAGGAAATTACGTCCGCGAAACTGAGTTTTTTTTAAGCGCCGGACGATAATCTCTCCCTAATTCGATATATTGATAGGGAGTACACAACAGGCCAGGTAGAAGTTCTTAGCGCCGGACGATAACCCTTCTCTAATTTTTCATGTTTCTAAGGAGCGCAAAACATGCCCGGTAGAGGTCTAGGTGTATATCGTATTGATATGAGTTTGCATCGCCTTGATTTTTCGTCCTCCTTTCAACCTAACCGAACTTTGCGTACAAATAGTTATATTTGTATAGATATAAAAGTTGTTGTTTCACTTTTATTAAAATTTTTTTTAAACTTATTTTCAATTGAAATCAATTGAAAATCAGCGTTGTTAACGCTTATGGGCATTCACAGAAAATTGTATATTGAAAATCTGGGGTTTTTTTTTAAACTGCAGTCAAAGTTGAAAAAATGCCATCTCTTTAACTCTGGATTTGTCATTGGCCATGAAAAAAACTGTTGCTTTCACTTCTGATTTATTAAATGAAACAATCGCTGTCAAACCAGCTTTAAAAAAGTTATACACAAATTTTCGTTTTTTATTCGACAGCTTTTGGCTTCGACTGCAGTTTTTTACACCATGTTGAAAATCGCTTTATTTTTTTCCATTGAAATGGAAATGCTACACATATTTTTATAAGTCATACTTTTTTTTAGAGGGTAACATGATAAAAATGTTACACATATTTTATAAGGCATAATTTTCTTTATTGTGTAGAAAAGAACACACCATAAGGAACTGATCAATTCAACCCTCTTCAAATATTTTATCGTTGTATCAAGAAATTTTTTTTTAATGTATGTTTTTGTTGGCAATAGTGTGGTAACACTATTTTAGCTTCATATATTATGATCTTATATCTCTCGTGTTTCTTGTTTTTTTTTCCTTTCAATTTATTTGTCACTGTTTATGACGCTTTGTTGCTTTTCATGAAAATTTCAGTAGGTGTATGCGACGAGTCCTTCTGTTCCTCCTACTCTGCTAAAATTACAAGTCTATTCTTTCAATATTATTAAAGCTGAAAGAATGAAACTGCGTCAATATTATATACATACATATACTTATGTGTGTGTGTGTGTGTGTATGCTTGATACTTAAAGATTTATTTAGCATTTCAACATAGATCCATACTTAAATATACACAGACACTGTTTCTTTGCACATGTGTCTTTGTCCCAGTTTTGCTGATTTTTCTCACTTCTAAAGTAAATATAAACATTAACAAACAGCATAGATATGTTAATGTTTATGTATGGATATACTTACATACTTTTAAATATGTATTTTGAATCCTCACAAACATAAGCAGACATGCAAAGATAGATACATACATACATACAAATGTGTCTTTATAGATTTATTTGTGTGTATTCGTGTGTTTTTATATTCATATTCATATATTTATCCCCTCTTTGCGTTTGAGGAATTATGAAAAATGAAATAAAACTAATGGAAAATATTGCTGTTAGAACCAAAATATAAATATTTTACACTCCCTAAATAACACAATAAATAAATACAAAACAACAGTGGAATCTCGCCAAGAATAACAAAAATTAAAGAGTATAATTCGTACATTCGAGAACGTACAAAACTGTTGTAACTCTTTTAAAAGTATAGAAAGTTTAGGAAATTTTAAGGTCTGTTATGTTTTATACAAGAAAGTCTTAAAAACTTTATTTGCGGTATAAAACTCTCTGATACAATATACGCACTTTCGGGATGCCTTTAATGCTAATTGGATCGAAATATAAGACTTTTGAACTCTCTGAAAAGCATGACATTTTTAATTTCTTACTGAGCTACCTAAATAAGAGTGGCAAGCGTCTGCTTAGTGTCAAAACGTTTTATTTTCGCAGAGATTATACGAAATAAACCTTAAGAAAGCGAGTTCAACAACACCCGGCTGTAAAATCTTATTTGATAGATCGCTTGGTCGTTTTATTATTTAATTGAAAATTTATTGGCAATAGAATAAAAAATTTAAGAAAAATTCTCCAAAATAAAAATTATCTTCTTAAAACACATTTAAAATTTAAATAAATGGTTTATGAATACTGCTCTTATGTCCTGTTTCCACTGAGTGCTCTTCATATAAATTTTACTACATAATCAATCGGCTGTCATTTGGAAACAGCACATTCATGTTTGCGTACGGTAATTTCTTCTCAAAAACTCTAATTTTTAGAAGGCCGTACGGAATGAATAAATTAAAGTTAACATCACTGAGTCTCATATACATTAAGCATCAAGATTATAGTAGGAGTCGGAGTCGGGTCGCAGTTAAAAAATTTCAGCGTTTGGAGTCGGAGTCGGAGTTAGCACTTTTTTCGGACGACTCCACAGCCCTGCTTATAATACTCTCTGATACGTTTAAGATAAACTGAGACATAAAAACAAAAATACTTACTAAAGTATAAAAAGTCTTTTGTAATTCGAAACTGCATGAGAAGTATAAATATTTATAATATTTATAACAGAACATATTAAGATACAGAATCCTTATTGTCAGCTTTTTAACGGTTTGGCGCATCCGCCAAAAAGTCGTAGTGGAGAAAAACAACAATGAAGGCTTACAAGAAGTTTTCAGAAAATATACCCAAAATAACTTTTTTTTTGTGTTTTTTCAACACTGTTTTCGGCATATGTTTTGAAGAAAAATTAAAATTTTTTTGAAGTGTAAATAATTGTTATGTGCCGCATACGCCAATTTATTTTTAAAAGATACCTTTTTTTACTGCATACGTATACTTACTGTTGTGTATTAAGTTGTTGACATTTTATTTTGCTTTTGCTTTATCTACTTTATTCGTATGCCAATGAAGCAAAGCAAGAGCGAAATTTATGTTGTACGTTTTTGTTTGAGGAATTTCCTGCAATCGCCAAACAGTGGCGTGTTGAGCAAAACAATACTTACAGCTTGGCCGCAATGTCGATCCACAACTTAAGCGCGCGACAACAAGACACTCATTATTGTTCTCTTCGGTCGACTGGTTTAATGTTTCTAACGTAATTCATTTATTTATTCTCAAATGACTGTATTGCCACATCAGCAATTACACAAACAAGCTAGAAAGTATACTCGGTCAAGCCCGACCATATGATGCCCTACACCGCAATATTTAAAAACAAATTTTCGAGAGTATATGGCCATATTAATATGGATCTATTTACGGTTTAAGTTTCATTAAAAGTGATTTATTTTGACAAGTCTGCTGTTTGTCGATGCAAAGCAAGCGAACGATAGCGGTCGACATGGGGGCAGGGCTGTTAATAAACTTGTAAATAGTTGATATCAGAAACCATAAAAATTTTATGTTTTGAATTCAGAAATGGGGTTGTCATAATATACACACCCCATACCTTAATCAATTTTTTTTTTAAATTGGGCGGTGGGGCAAACCAATAATGAGCTGACCATATGTCTGCCGAAAAGAAGGTTTATAATTTTTCCTTTCTAAACTAAAACCGTTCACAACGGCAAATTAAATATCGATTTATATTTCCATTTCCTTTCCATTTAATTATGTTTCTGTTAATTAAATATTTTGTTTGTTTTTAACGAATATGTGTAAATAATAAGATTTTAATGTAATATTTGCCGCCACCATCAAATGACTTTCACAGCAGCTGATGTCAGTTAATTAAATATTTTGTTAATTAAATATTTTGTTTGTTTTTAACGAATATGTGTAAATAATAAGATTTTAATGTAATATTTGCCGCCACCATCAAATGACTTTTACAGCAGCTGATGTCAGATGGTTTGTCAGTTCAAAATAGAACACGCTCTATTTCAATAATTTTACACTGCAAATTTGAGGTGAAATTTAAAAAAGCAATTTTTTTTTGCTTTTACACGACATGTATGCATTTTGCAGAGGGAAATTTGACGTAAGTTACCCTCGTGTGTGGTTTTTCACACATATGCAATGTCCGGCTCTTATTCCCTGGCGCCAGTTCATTTGTAAACAAAGTCATGATTTGCATAAAATAAATGGTGTACTTATCCCGTTGGTGATCAACAACAAACCATACACCGCTTTTATGTATTTTATGTAAGCACTCACTTTATGAAACATTAATTGCATAAAGTTCGCAATAATATCAAAAATATTCACACTTGCCGACAGAAAATGCAAATTACATAGAAACTGAATTTGTGTGGAAAACCACACACGAGGGAACTTACGTAAGTTCTGAAATGTTTCGTTATTAAACAATATTTTTTAATCAAAAAATGTGTTTTCAGTTCTTAGTTGATATTGCTAACAAAGTCAAGAAGTTTTTTAATTTAACGTCAACAATTTTGTTTATCGTATACAAAATAAATCCTTTTGTGTGGTTTTTCACACAAGAGTGATGTGACTAAAAGCTTAATACATGTCGTCTAAAACCACCTTAAGATGCTCTAAAGCATTTAAAGCACTTAGCGGAGCAGAATGTACAAGTTTCTTGTAAATCTCTGAAGTCTATAAGACGACTGGAACCTCTTAGGCCCGTTTTTACAACTTACCGATAGCTAAATGTAGGATTTCATCGGTCGTATAAAAAGTGTTCCATTATTACAACTTTACTTAAACCTACCAGGTAGGATTAACCTTAATTTACTTTTTCGCTTACTTTAGTTTTAATAATGGAACACTTTTTATAGGGCCGGTTAAAGTATACTTTTAGCTATCGGTAAGTTACGAAAACGGTCCTTAGACTTGTAAAAGACTCTGATATTTTTTGTATGTAGAAATTGAATTGAGAATATACTCTGGAAGATATATGACTCTTTAGGACGAACAAATATGTATGTTAAGTTCTATTTTGAAATTTACTTGTTGCATTCGTAAGTGTTTTGAAAAACGGTTCTCTGTCATTGTTTTCGATATTTTACTGTATCTCTAAACTAATTGTAAGGCAATAAGTTTTGAATGAAGCTTTTTCATACATAATTTCAGCCCTACGTTCAAGCATATAAAATACAGACATAAGCATTTGTATGAGTATTATATGAGTGTTGTATGTGTGTTTGTGGATGTACCCAACAAACATGGAGGTTTGATTTCAAATTGTAAATGATTCGTAGACAAACTTTTTCTTAATCAACAAACGCTTAATAATGGTTTGAAAATCAAAGAATTCTCAACAAAAAGGGATAATTATTGTAATTGAGAAATGCATTTATTTTCATTTTGACAAAACATCTTAAGTCAAATTTAAAAAGTTGAAGAAGATGTTGTTAGCCATACGAATTTTAATTAAAAACTAATTTTTGTTTAGGTTTTTAAAATGTTGTATTATAAACGGCATTTTTCTTTATATTAGTTTATTTCATTATCTGATATAAATGATTTTTTCACCGAGTTTTTTAAAAAAAAACTTTTTTTCTATCTTATCTCGACTTAAGATGTTTTGGCAAAAGGCCACAGATTTATATTGTTTAACAAGAAATTAAGGGTTTTTAAAGGCGAATTAACTTTACGTAATATTAAATTTTTCCTTAATTGTAAAACGAATTTAACATTTATTTTTCGCCTTAGAGTTGGCAAGTTTTTTTTATTTGAGAATAACATTTGATAACAATTTGACATCAAATTGATAAAACCTACAATGTTTATATTCAAATCATTATCAATTTGAATTCAGATGTGTTAAAATCAAACAATTGAAAAAGTTTGGAGAGTTGTGTTTGATGTCAAATGATAGTAATTTCATACCTAAAGTTTGACTTTGTGTATGTTGGGTTACATTAATTTTGCCCTTAAGTGCTGCCAAGTATTTTTTTTCATTTCAGAATAACAATTTGATATCAAATTGATAAAACATTTTATGTAAAATATTTATATTTAAATCAACAATTGAAAATTGCTTGAAAATTGTGTTTGATGTCAAGTGATAAAGTCACTTTATATCAAAGGTTCGACTTTGTGTTTGTTGGGTAAACCTTAGAACTACCATACGTATGTGTGTGTGTGTTTATGGGTATGAAGGCGTATGTGTGTTGAAAACAAATTAAGGAGTTAAAAACAAGGTTTGTAGGTGGAAAAAAATCAGCATTAATGAATTTTTTTTTGCTGTTGTTAGTTTTACGTTTTTGGTACAAAATAAAATAAATATAAAAAAAACACTAAAAAGAAAGCAACAATTTAAATAGAAAACACACACAAATATGTATGATTTTGTTAATAACAATCATGATGAATATGAAGATGATGGTTATGAGGTTGTTAAAGGTGTTAGTTCTAGCACCGGAAGTTACACATAAAACAACTGTGAACTATTTATTTTTAACATAAAAGAACTTGTATTAAAATAGGAAAAACTAAATAAATAAAACATTTTTTTTGTGTGGAAAATTTCTGTTTTATAAAATTAATTAAATTGAGAAAATCTAAAGCAAACAACAACACGAATAGAAATGTTAAAACAAACAAGGAAGAGAATCATGAATACCCTTAAATCATTATTGAAATGTTATAAATCCGATAGCGGAAAGATGTTGATCTCTTTGAAAATCTCTAACAAATTTTTTTTATTACCTTTTGTATTGCCAATTTTTGTACTTTGCTACTATCAGCATACAACATTTATATGTATGTTTTATTTATTTTTTTTTTTTATTGTATTTCTTTTCCCATTTCATGTTTGTTTAAACATGCTCATCAATACCAACACCACCACTACATTCAATATTCATTCCCACTGTAAACAAAAAAACCATCCGTAACGAATAAAAATATTTTGAAAAAAAACACAATCCATTGTAATCAAATTGCAAAGAAGCGGCAGTGGTGGAAATATAATCACAAGACGTCTGTGTCGGAATCGTCGTCGCGATGACAATGAGCTTTATCGTTCCAACAGTTTTAAATTTGAGCGTTTCGAACGTAAAGAATATTTGGAAGAACTGGCGGATACTTTGCAAAAACAGGTAAGTCTTAAAAGATTTAAAGGAAGATTTTTTTTCTTTAATAAATAAAATTATGGTTGGCATATTAAATCAAAAGCAATTACTTATATTTATACCAGAGCGCTTGGAGGCTCTCCGTATTTATTGCGAGAAGCCCTTCTTACCACCCACTTGAGCGTTAAATTAACACAACAATGGAATTATGTAGTTGTGTATTGAAGTAATAAAGCAAAAAATAAAGTTTCATTTAAGCATGTCTTTAGGTGTTGTTGAGAGAAGAAAAGTTTCTTTTTTTTTAGTTTCTTTTCTTCTATTTTTTATAACGGAAATACTTGTAAAGCTAAAAGAGGAAAAAAAGCACCGTTATAATAATAACAGTTATATTTTATAAGTGTTTTTGTTAGTTTGATTTGTCTTTTTGTTGTTGTTTGGTTTCGTTCGTATTGTGACTGTTGCTGGAGGGTTGCTGATGAGAGTGAATTGCGGTGTATGCAGGAGTGTAACTGCCTGCTTTATGGGGGTGTTGTGTGTTCGCTTTTAAAATATGTTTGTGTACACTGTACAGTGTTTATGTTAAATATTAAAAATAAGCTTTTATAAAAGCTTATAGTTTTGTTAGCGAATAATTTAAACAATAGATGGCGCCAGCTATTGTGTACATTTTTCATTAGGCACTGCCAGCACGGAATTTTTAATAGTACCCTACAAAAAAAAAAGAAATAAAATTCATTTGCACCCAAATTTCACGATTTTATATATCTTTTTTGAAGCAACTTCCAAAATCTTGTAAAATTTTCACCATACATTCTTTTTTTTCCAGCTAGTTTTGATTTTTTTTGAATTCCTTAGTTCCTTATTCATTTAAAAGTGTTTAATTTCTCATAATTTTGATATGTATTGATTTCGTTTTAATTTGTAAAGTATATGAGTGTTTCCAAAGTAACGGTCGTTACCGATTTTCGGGGATTTTTTAAATAAAATTCCAACCTACCAAAATATGCCACGAGGATTGCTCCATTTTGGATTTACGAAAGTACATACAAGCAACGGTAGCAACCGAAAGAATTCACAAAAAAAATTAATTTCAATACTTTTTTTGACCATTAAAAAAGTAAGGGGCGTTACTTGATGAATGTGCTGTTTTCAAATGTTGAAATCAAACATTAAAAGTAAAATATCTGATTAAATTCTTTGAAATGTTTTGTTTAAGGAATGAATTTATTTTCAAACCAAGGAAATTAGTTACCAAACAATTTTTTTTTAAAAAGTAACGAAGGTTACATTTTCAAAAGTTAACAGTTTTTTGTGTTTGAATTCATTTATTATGGGTAACTCAGAGAAGTATATTTTGTAAGTATGTATAAAGAAAATAAAAGTTAATCGTTCGGAAAATGACAGATACATTTATTTCGTATAATATTCAAAATAATAATGTAATTTTTGAGCTATAAGGGGTCATTTTCTGTGGAAACACCCATATTAAGATTTATTGCTGCAGCTTTTATTTTTATTTTGAAATGTCCGGTTAATCTTAAGAGTGGGTCCTAAAAAGCTGGAAGACTTTTGTCTTCTACTAATCCTTCTCCTAAATTTAGAGCTGAAATTTGTAGTGTACCATAATAGTGGCTTTTACTTATAATAGTTCTTCAGTTAAGCGATAGCTAAGATATGCATCCCATGGGGGGTATTGCTCCTCCTGATCCTAACCTCCCCTACTCCTACCAAGTTTGAGCAACTTCACTTTAGCAGTTCTTAAGGTATGCGATATTTAATATTGGCGTCCTATGGAGGCCACCACTTTCCCTGCTGCTATATTTTTTCAATTTCGCGGCTCAGAAGATCCTACTGCAAGAAGTTCAACAAAATGTTAGCAGCGGCTCTTAAGATATGCGATACTTAATATTGGTATTCTATGGAGAGTACCACTTCCCCTGCCCCTATCGAAAAACTAGGTAACCTATTTTATTATAGGGGCTCACATGGTGCTACTGTAAAGGAAAATCGGTTCAGGAAACTCGGTTCAGTAGTTTAGGAGTCTATAAGCCAACAAACAAACATACAAACACTTTTCTTTTTTATAAATATGTGACCTTCTCCGAGAAAAGCGGCCTGGTGTATCGAAACCCGGGTTTGGCCTTAAGAGTGGATTCTGGTACCTAAAAGGGTGTAGAATAACTTTAAATGCGTTTTTCTAAAAACTTAATTTTCACACACTACGTCCCTTTTCTCGGAGAAGGTCAAATGAATAGATAAAAAGGTTTAAAAAACAAATTTTCTTTGAAAATTCTCCTTAACAAACGTTTGTTAAATTTAATAACTGTTTATGAATACGAGGATTTATATCTATATCGAAGCTTAAATCGTTTTTAAGATTTAAGCAAAGTAACAGTTTTTAATAGATTTTCTTAAGAAATGTGTAAAATATTTCAATAACCACACGGAAAATACCATTTACTGGTGTTTTTAAAGCCTAAATGGGGGGTTTTTTTTAACAGGCACCTTTAAATTATTTTTATTGCTAATCACCTAGAATTTATTGAATCAAATCAAAATTTTTTTTGTAATTTCCCTTTACAAATATGGAAATGAATCAAAAGTTTTTTTTTTTTTTTTTTTTTTTTTTTTTTTTTTTGTTGATTTGAGGGGGAGTGAAGCCTATCAAATGTATGGAAAAATCTAAAAACATGTAATTTTTGTTAAACTTTTGTAAAGTAAAGTATTCGAGACACAGGTGCTACACCTTAATGGCCAATTAAGTGATTAATTGAATAACAGCAACAACAAACAACAGCAAAGGCTAATATTACACTGGCGTCTAAACAAGAAATCTACAAAAAAAAAAAAAAACACTTGTACCAGAAGACGTAGAAAAATTCAAATATAAAGTGATCAATAAAAATTAAATTTATTAAATACAACTTGAAATGGATTTGATTGGTTGTGTGGGTGTGTGTTCGACATTATTGGCTTGTTTGAAATGGTAGAAGCAATAGATGCGCATATTTTAACATTTTTTATTAGAAACTGAGGGAAATTAAATTGTTTAGAACCCTTATGAATGTGTAAAAATGTGGCGGAGGTAAAAGTGGCAGTGGTCAGGTGTTGTGCGGCATTCAAAGGAAATTGTGGTTGTTGGTAAAACAATTTACTAATACAAAAAAAAGTTACTAAAGTTGTATCAGGAAAATATGTTTCTTAACAAATTTGTTTGTTTTATTTATTGTTTATTTTATTTGCAATTTAATATGACTTTAGCTTTTAATACAACAACTTCTTCTTAACGATAATAAATTCAATTTATTTATTTTTTGTTATTCTTAAAATTTAAACACTTGTTAGCTGTTCCTTAACATTATTTTAAGTGTAAAGGGTGATCCAACTAAAGCGCACGGTGTTAATTTTAAATCAAACAAAAAGTTTTCAGAGAATTATCTTAATATTTTTGATTATGAAAGAAACATCCCAATAAACATTTAAAAAATAAGCGCAATAAGACATACAGAAATGCAGTAAAGTAAGTGAAAGAACTCTCAACAACTTTAATACAAAAAGTTTTGTAAGGGAGAATACTAAAAAATTACTGTATCAAAACATTCAGTGTGTAAAGCTGATCGTTACAACCAACAATTTTTATATGCGCTGAATAATGCGATTTTAGTATGTGTCAAAAATGTATTGCTTCAAAGTGGGAACTCGCCATATAAAATGAATGTCTTCCGTAAGCGCAAAGGAAACAAAATATCGCCCAACTACTCGCAACAGCTTCGGTGGCATACCTTTATCCGATGGTCCATATGTTTTCAATGACTCTGAAAGATAATTGAGGTTCAATGTCGCTAATGTGCCGAATTATCTCATACTTTAGTGTTTGAATTGTTCTTGTGGTTATTTTTGTTGAACCGTTTTATTGTTTTTAATCAAAATTTTGATATTTTTATTAGGCTTAATTAAGTTCATCAAATTTAATTTTCGTTAAATTATTTTTATGAAGAAAGGCATTTTACAACATGAAATGAATTAAGATTTATTAATAATTTTTCATTCTTGACTGACCTGGGGCTCGAACCCAGGCGTTTTTTCGGATAGGTTACCCTTAAATATTTCAAAAGCAACCACTCGATCTCTTCAGAGGGGTTTGCCGTTTAACACTAGCAGCCATCGACGACTGCTGGCAGTCAATAGGCAAACATCAATCTTTAAACCAAATTGTATTTAACACTTGGTAGATTGAAATTTGCTTTTCTGAATGTTTATCTATTTTAATTCATTTACATGTTCTTCCTTGCTTCTGTTTTGCGCACTTGTTG
This sequence comes from Pollenia labialis, assembly GCA_949318255.1. Taxonomy (NCBI): domain Eukaryota; kingdom Metazoa; phylum Arthropoda; class Insecta; order Diptera; family Polleniidae; genus Pollenia; species Pollenia labialis. The sequence continues at coordinate 21,562,509 of OX439142.1, read as the reverse complement.
TCAAGAATTCTTCTTTTCTTTTCTAAATATCCCCAAAGAAAGAAATCCAACGGCGTCAAATTACATGATCGTGGCGGCCAATTACCATCTTCACGACGTGAGTTAACACGGCCATTGAATTTCTCGCGCAAAGAGCCATGGTTTCGTTCGCTGTGTGGCAAGTTGGAACCACATATCGTTCAGGTCCATATCCTCATTTCTCTGGCCACAAGAAGTCCGTAATCATTTCGCGATAGCAAACACGATTCACCGTAACTGCTTGGCCGACCTTATTTTTGAAAAAAATACAGCCCGATTACGCCGCCAGTCCATAAATTGAACCAAACAGTCACTCTTTGTGGATGAATCGGCTTTTTAACAATCACTTGGGGTTTCTCAATTGCCCAAATGCGGCACTTCTGCTTGTTAACGAATCTACTGAGGTGAAAGTTTGTTTCATCGCTGAAGATGATTTTTTAACTCTCCATGGTTGTGTACATACATCTCCATGGCCGTAAACCTTTCCACGGTTGAATTTGTCAAAGACTGAAACAAAAAAGGGTCAAATTAAGTTTAGCCATAAATTTGACTTTCAGGTGTCACTCACAGTTAACATCGTGCATTATAGTTGGACCACCCTTTATGTATGAACATTAAAATTAATTTATTTGACTTTTCAATTGAATTTAAGTCTAAATAAAAAAAATTTTTCGTGAAAAGATTAGCTATTGACTTTTATAGGAATAGAAATTTATTGGAAACGAAAAGTATGAGATGGCGATAAAAAATGTTTATAACTTTTAATACACATTTATGTATGTCTTTTTTCGTCTCTATTATTTTTTAATGGTTTTTCTTTCTTTTTGGGTTAAAATTATGTTAAATCATCAATCTTCAATAAAAATTTTTGACAGCTTTTTATGACATTTTAAGTAAGAATTCTGAAACATTTGATGTAAAGAAAAGGAAATACAATATTTTTGAAATAAATCATAAAGTAACATGACAGATTTTTATGTAGCATAAATAATCGTATGGGAAACATACTTCCATCTCTGCTGCACTACTTTACACATCATTTCTGTCCATGTTAACTTCTAGTCAGCCCAAAGAGACATCAATACATTTATCACTTTTGCCTGTTTAAAAAGGAAGTATGAGGCAGTAAAGTTTCCTTGTTACATCTTATTATCTGGTCTAGAGTAAAATTTTTTGCTGCTAAACAATAATTTTTTATGAGATTCATTTCACCTTGAATTAGTTTCAAACCCACAGCAGCCACTTTATGTGATTGACTAGATTCTCTGCTAACCTTTTGCTCCTACACAACGGAAACCAACTGCCAGAGTCTTGCTGAAAAACTTTTCTCCATTTTTTATCACTGAAATTTAAGGAGTTGGTTAGAGCTTGTGATTGGATTACCTGTCATTTTGGCGTTGTAAGTGTGTTTTTGTTAATATTTTTTTCTCTCTAAATAAATTTTTATTTTGTATTTTGGTTAAAGGTTTGCGTGTTAGCAAAAAAGGAGTTGTATTACATTCTGTGCTTGTGTGCTTTTTCCGACCTGTCAAGTTTTACTTAAGGAGTTGTTGCAGTTTCTTGTTTGTTTTTCGCTGCCTAATCCCTTGGCAGCTTCACTCATTTTGTTAGATTTATGGTGTGGTCGAATTGTTCTGACGTTTCTCTTTTTGTGTTTTTATTTTTTCCCAATAAAGCTTAAGTGTTTCCTTCAAGTATGTTTCCTAGGAAACATCGTAAAAATCGTGTAAATGTCTTTGGAATTTTGCTAAATACTTTGTCTGCTTGCTGTATTGCTTGTCTTTGGTATTTTGTATTCTTTTTGCTCTTTTTATTGTCTTAAATGTTACATGAAAAAACTGTTTCTTAATTATCGTTCATACGATTGAATACATGAATTTATCCTGTGAGGCAGATCCTGTACACAGCTTTTTTTGAAAGTGAAATTAATCTTACTTGTTAGTTGTTTTTTTTTTGAAGCTTTTAAAGCAAGTCTTAACATATTTGGTCGCATTAGGGTGTGAACAGTTTGTGATAGCAAAAAGAGGAATCAAAGATACAACATAAAAATTAAATCTACATTGCTGGAAAAGGCGTCATAGAGCCGATGTATTTTCGTAATCATTCTACTTTGAAAATTTAGTGTATTTAACTTAATAACTTAAATAAATAGAATATGGGAAGTTTTGCTTCTTATTTTACTTTTGAAACATGAAAATAATGTTTATAATACACAAAATGTGGCAGCGAATTAATGTCACTGACATAGATGACGCATAATATATGACAAAATTGTATGATGACGTTCGTCATTTAATTGATGACACTTTTACCCTCATTGATGCCATTTGAAATAACATTGATGTCACAACTCTGATGTTTGGGCACCGTCAATATGAAAATGCAATTTTCTATGAGTCTAAATGTGGAAATTCTTAAAGCCTTGAGGCTTTAACACAATAAGCAAATTTAAAGTTATATCGACAATTTATGAGATTTTGAGCTTTAAAGTTTTTTTACTTCTAAATAAAAAAATATTAAAACTATTTTTGGAATAAACCTAAATTTGCTTAAAAGTATTTTCTTACTTTTATTTATAGTAGACTTATAGAAGAATGCTTTAAGAGCTTTACTTTTGGTTAAGAGTTATAAAGCGCCCTAATTATTACAATTTTCCAAACCAAGCCATTTTAAAAACACCTTAATTAATGTTAACCAAAAGTTGGCTTACGCAAAAAGTATGTGGAATATTGAGGGAATTAGACTATTAAGGAAGCAAATTCGAAAAAATGGTTAATATAATTAAAATAGTTTTTGAAAAATAAATACTTCCCAAATTATATTTTTTTAAAGTTTAAATACTTTTTTTAAAAAGCCTGTTATGGTTTGAATGAGTTAAACATGAATTAAAATAATACTTATAAACTAATAATTTTTTTAAAATAAAGCTTTTGTTTAAAAAAGCTATTTAATGTCGTATACTATTGCCGGTAAATACAATTTCAATTAATAACAAATTGTTTTAAAACAGAAGCTTTTAACTTTTTATAAGCCATTAAAGCTTTACGCAATTAGTATCTTGAAACCTTTTTTAATTTGTAGTTTGATTGTTTTAATAATTCAGCTTTTTATATAAAGCTAAAGCTTTTGTCTGTTTAAAGAGCCTAAAGTTTTTAATTAAAAGAATTTTAGTAAAGTTTTAACATGCTTATTCTTTATCCTATAAGTTTAATTTTGATCAGAAAGCTTTATCAGTTAAATAAACTTCGTTTTTATTTAGAAATATTTTAAGAAAGCTTTTGTAACATTTGTATTCGCTAGCCTATAAGTTTAATTTTGATATTGTATTTAAGTTTTTAAGTTTTATTTAAAGGTATTTTTAAAAAGCTTTTTTTATCATTGTTATTCTCTAGCCTTTAAGTTTTTTTTAAATTGATTTTAATACAAAAGCTTTAATTTTTGTTTAAGCCAAAAATCTTTAATTTAATGAAAATTTTAAAAAGTTTTTCGCAAAGTTCTTAATAGTAGCCTGTAAGTTGCCCAAATGTTTTGTATTTTAATTTCTTAACAAGTTAATCCAGTGCATTATTTATAACGCTTTTGTCTTTTAATGTTCATTGTCGTTGTTAACCCTCTCTCTCCCTTCTTTATCCACAGCAAATCACCCTTTTGGTATGTAAAGTTTTCGTTTTTAAATCCAAAATGTATTCTACTCAGTTCATGTGGCTGTTGTTTCTTAACCAAGACATTTAAGCATAATTATTACATCTTCCTAGCACGTAATAATTATTATTTTAATTATTTAAATTTATTTGGCGTTGGTTGTAGCACAACCTCTTCCAACTTTCTTATGCATGATATGCTGGCACAAAGAAATCTTCAAGATAACTAAAATTAAAATAAGATATTTATCACAATTTACATTTTGTGTATTTATTTCATTTGTGTTGTATTAAGTTAATTAGCTCTACAACGGTAAACTTAGTTTAGTAATTAAATTATTACGAAAACTTAACTAGAAAAGTTTCGTTTCGGTTTGAAAATCGAAAGTCAAAATATTGGAGGAAAGTTTTTGTGAAAAAGTTATTAGGAAAAAAGCAATCTATTCGTATTTTAATCGAAGCCAAAACAGTACGGTAAGTGCAGAAATCCTTAAATCAAGTACAGAATGCCTGATTCAAGTACGGATTTTTTAGGTGCCCCACACTTAAAATAATTCGAAAAAGGGAAGTCAAAGTGAGATAAAAACAAAACTTACAAGCTGTGCTTGATTTAAGAATTTCTAAGTTGGCTTTAATCTCAAATTCGTACTTGAAATAATCTAAAAGCGAGATTTTGATTCTGTCCTAAGCACTTGCCCCAGAGAACCAGAGAGAGAGAGAGAGAGGGAGAGAGAGCAAGAGAATAATATTATTTACTTATCCGTTTTAGTCATGAGTTTGTTTTATATTTGATGTATTCCCCAAAAGAACTCCCAATTATAAGACACCAGCAGAATCGCCAAAATAATTTTAACAAATAGAATTCGGGAATTTTTACTTCTTATTTTACGTTTTAAGAAATACATAAAAATAATAAATTTTTTCGAACGTTGTTGTTGTTGTTCCTGCATAAAAGAGTAAATCGTTGTTTATCTACTTTTGTAGTGTTGTTGTTGTTTAAACAACAAACTTTTACAAACACAGGCGTATGCTCGCATACCATTTTAGATTAAGTACTTTCTAGTGTTATTCGTACTTAAATGTTTAAGTACGACTCGAACTAAAAGTAAGTAGGAAAAAACATAAATTAAGTAAATTAAATGAATAAGATATTTTTGTCTTCAATAATTGTTTTCCCTAAAAGTCTATTTGGCCAGCCAATTTGTTATTTTTTATTTGTTTTTAAGTAGATTTTATTAAATTAAATTTTCTTTTCCCACTTTATTTTGTTGATACCTTTTTTACTCTTTTTTTTATTCTTTTTGAAAGCTTTATCCAGCAACTGATTAGATTTTTTTTTATAAATATTTTATTTAAAAAAAACAATAATTTGCTACCACCTTTTCCGAACAGATTAGATTGGTAATGAAATTTATTCATAATTTTTACCACCCACTTAAGGTTTCTCACAAAACACGCAGTAGTTTTCTACTTGTTTTGGAGTGAAAAGGGAATCAAAACATAAATTTAATTTAGAATTTTATAATCTCGTAAGGAAGTAAAGCCTTATTACGTTATTGCATGTTTAGTTTTTTAAAAAAGTGTTTTATTTTTTACCCAACTAAGGAAAATCTGTTGGAAAAAAATTTGAAAAATTTTAATCAATTTTCTCATGCACAGGGTTTCTTGACAAGAACTTGGCATTTCGAAACAATATGAAACCAGACATTCTATGGAAATTCATTGACTTTCTGTTTGTAGAACTTAAACACAAGACCCGTTCGCTTAACTAACATTTTAAACTAAATTTCAAAATTTATTTTTGTTTGTTTTAAATGTAAGTTAAACGAGCGAGTCTTGCGCTCGTATTCTACAAACAGGCAGTATGTAAGTTTTTTTATTCGTTTTTGATTCACCAAGTATACAGATCATGATTTATTAATTGCGTCAAGCATTGTTGGTCTAAGGCCTGCAATTAATTTGAGCGGCTCTGTAAAGACTCATGTAAGCATCCAGGCTGCTTCTAACAGTTGAATTCCGAAAAATAATGTGTTAGGGAAATTTTATTAGCAAAAAAAAAATCATTATTGTGAAGGTTGTGTAACATGTGGCACTGTCTTATTAAAACCCCATATCAACAATAATAGGCCTTGTGGTTCGAACACGTGAACACGTGGTGAATTTAAATTATTTAGATCTTTCCGAAATGTAGCTTTAAGCGAGCCACCATTTTCGTATCTCAGATATCTCGGAAAGTCCCTGTAGAAAGTTATTCTCAAACAATCCAGGTTCTGTTAAATTTAAAACTGGGCAAGCGCATAGGATATTAAATACTGTCTCCTCAGTTCCAGATTCTCTAAAGCTGCGGCAGTATTCATTAAAAGGAAAACCTAGTCTCATAGCGTGCTTACCGATCGTCTAGTGACTAGTAAGTATGTAGACCAGTCTCGAAATGTCCTCGCGACTAAAGCTAAGAGGTCTCTCAGAGCGACTAATGCCGTATGTTAGCTTGGTAGCCCTGCAGCCATCCAGTGTTTTCCATCTATCGTTAGCCATATCCAGAAAGTGTCTGAAGATTTCGCTTCTGATATTTCCCAGGGGGTTGCAACTAGAACACCCCTCCGTCTGCCTGTCCATTGCCGTAATGGTCCCTATGCGCAGAGACCCAAATAAAGCTAATGTCGGAGAGGCTGCCCAGTCAGGATAGTTCTTTTTAATACTGGCTAACGAGAATCGACGTTGTTCTATCCGACCTTAGTGATATCAGATCCGCTTGGCTATCGACAAAAAAGCCAATTCTGCCGCTAATGTTCCTATTATGCAGTCTTAAACATGCCTCTCTTATCGACAGTATTTCAGATGAAATACGCTTACTTCATCCGGAAAACGGAAAAAGAGATCTATTTGCATCTATTTCCGAGAAAACCCCACCGCAAGTCATCTTTGACCCATCAGTGTAAACTTAGCCACGGTTCCCCTTCTCCATTTCCGCCTTGACGAAAATATGACGTTGAATTTCTTCTCAAATTCTGTTCGCGGCATCATGCTGTCCTGTCCGTTGATCGTTTTAGAAATGTGGGTTGCTTTTTTATGATCCTTGCCTGACCTCGCCTTTCACCATCCTGATGCCGAGAGCCTGACCGCTCTGTTGACTGATATGTCCATTAGGTGAAATTCTATTGGGATAAGTTGCAGCATAGTATTAGGCGCCTCTGAAGGACTAGTGCATAGATCAGCTGTTATTCCAATGCAGATTGATCTTTGTAGTCGGCCCAACTGGTCTACGACGTATTTCCTGCATGTCGCGGTCCCCCATACCAGTAAGAATGGACCGTTCTTTTGCCGTAGACAGCCATTTGGTCAGTCTAGGATTAAGGCTACATTTGGCACCAAACATTCTACGGCAGGTATAGTTAGCAACCGTAGCTTTCCCGACCCTGGATAATTCCCAGATATTTTTCATTATTCGACCGGGAGAAATTTGTAGCCCCCCAGCCTTGGTAGCTTGAAGGTCGGATTTTCGTCCTCCTGGCGAAAAGTGCCAGCTCCGTTTTTTTCGGATTTACTCCCAGCCCGCACTTTGTTGTCCAGTGCCCCCAAATCATTTAAAATAATACCACTCATCACATTCAGAAACGCACCTGATACTAACAACCAGGCGTCATCCGCGCTAGCTTCTGCTTTAATGCCCTTATCATACAGGCTGCATGGCCAGCCGAGGCAGCCATTTGAATGAAATTATATTCCATTATTAACCGGAAGGATTGTACTTCTGTTGTTTTTTTATAGCATTTTCAAAAAAAAAAATGTTTTTTTGGCGGACCCTGTATAACGTTAAACTTTTCAATTTATTTTTAAAACCCCGTAACTCATTTTAAAAGAGAACTTTAAACTGACATGTAAAGGGAAGCAGATTTTAGCCAGATAAGAAGAAGCTCGAGCCTGTAACCAAACAAAATTTACTTAAAATTTTATTTAAAAAATAAAGAATCACAAATATCGTATCCCACATATGTATGCCTAATAACATTAATCCAGACACCACATAATTTTCATTCTTCCTTCCTAAATTTCTTAATATGACAAAAGAAATTACCCAAAAATTAGAATTTCCCTTTCCAAAAATGTTCCTTTTCTCTGTTAGTTTTGGGAAAAAAGGAAACAAAATCTTTCAAGCCTGTATTGTGTTGCATTTTAAGTAGAAATTTTTCAACAATTTTCTCTTCATACTGTCCATTTGCTGGCATCAATATGTTCATCCATATGTTGAATTGCTGTCTCAGTCATTGTTGTTGGTTCTGGATTTTTTTATATTGATGTCTCAGCATCAATTTTGCGACAATCCACATGAACATTGTACGTACTTACGAGACATTACTTAGACACTTACAATTTCCGCACGACGCATTTGTGAGTGGTGGCCAGGCACTATCGAGTTCTAAAATCATGAGTAATGATTTGACTTAATGAAAAGCATGAGCCATCAAAATCGTTGACAATGGCAAATACAAAACAATTGTGCGGAAAATGGGGTTGACCACAGTTTTGCTTGGCTTTTGTTTAACTTTTTTTTTTTACCACCGTCAGTCAGTTGGAGTAAAAGCCAAATTAATGATTGTTAGTGTACGAGCAAGCGAGCGCAATAGTATTATTTGCTCAATTGACAATGACAACGAAATATAGGAGCTTTTTGCCGGGTAAAGAAAAGGACTTTAGTGACTTGTTAAAATACAGAAGAAATAAAATATTTGTTGTTAAAAAATTGTCTTTAGGTTAAAAGGTTTCAGTCAAAATAAATACAAATCACTGACACTTGAAATATGTTAGAAATTTATTTAAGAGAATTAGAATTAATCATTTCATGGCAAAGGCTTTTTTAGCGTAGGCCCAGGTTCACGATGCCGACAAGAACATTTCTTTCGTATAAATTTTTAGTTTTTTATTATTGTTTTTAATATAAATATATGAAAGAAATGTTCTTGTCGACATCGTGGGCCTGACACTTAAGAAGTTTACATAGAAAGCGATTTAATTTGGCAATATTATAGTAAAAATCAAGTTTTAAGCTCAAGACTTCGAAGAAAGCTTTTATGTTTTAAAGCTTAACTTATAATTTCAAAACAGCTTTTTTCAAGTTGCAAAGTTTTATTCATTAAGATGTTCACTATAAAAAAGCTTTTATAAGAATCTTGTGTAAAAAGCTTTTATACAAATCTTGTGTAAAAAGCTTTTATTAAAAGCTATTATAAAAATCTTGGGTAAAAACGTTTTAATAAAAAAGCTTGGATAAAAAGATTCATAAAAAGCTTTTGTGAAAAGCTTTTATAAAAAAATTTTGATAAAAGCTAAGAATTTTTAAATGAAAGCAATAGTTTTTTTTAAAACACTGTTGTTATTTTATGTAAAAGCTTTTATGAAAAGCTTTTATTTTAATCTTGATAATTTACTCAACATTTTTTTTTTATTTTTTCTAATTTATTCTATGAGCTTAATTTCAATTATGTATTTTATAAAGCTTTTTTGTAATAGTAATATTCCTTTAATTTTTAGGAATGACATTATTCACTACCAGACTATTATATTGTATCTTCTTTGGATAGCAATAAAGTTAATTGTATGTACAGAAAAATTTACAATTATAAGACACCAGCAGAATGGAATGCATTTTCTGGCCCGCTACGGCCTTCGCCAGCATACTTTGTGTCACACTGGATAGTGATACTTTATAAATTGAATGTATTTGACTCAACTATTTCAACAAATAGAAACTGGGAATTATTTCCTTTTTAATTTTTGCTTTGCCTAATTAGCCTTTCTATAGTTTGACAAGATTCTGAAAACTTAAAATTTTTTTTAAATCTTCTTTCAAACTTACAAAAGTTTTTAACAGTGAAAGCAGAAGCTAATATTTATTTGTGTTTATTGAGAAAAATATTTTCGTAAGCTAATTGTGTTTCAAACAGCTTTAAGCCATTTGCATGCGACAAAAAAAGAAGTCGCATTTAAGGCAAACAGTTCAAACACTGATTTCAGCGAAACCTTATGAAATATTTAAATGCGACTAATTTTAAATTGTTTTGCATTGGTGTATCTTAATAATGCTTTTTATTTGATTCAAAAATATTGTGTAGTTTATTTTTAATTTAATTTTAATCACTGTCGCACGCTACATATTGCATGCGACATTTTGTTCCAACATACTTTAATGTTAATGTTTTTACTTTTTATGTAATAAGACATGCATAAGATGATTCTACATTATTTTAAAAACATTCAATATACATATTTATTTTCGAACAAAAATTATAAACTTAAAATAATATCTTCAATAAAGAAAAATACAAATAAAGAACAAAAACTAACTTAACTGAAAATAGTACTGCTAGTCTCAAATAAAATGTTTTATTAATGGAACTAGCTGTCCTTGCTGCTTGAAAGTTGTTGGCAATCGCAAATAAAGATATTTTAGAAAAAATATTTTTTTTTGAATTTATGCATTTTACACTTACGATGTCGCACGCTACAAATTTAAAATAAGTACCAAGAAAAAATCACTGATTATTTTCCAGCGAATTTTTTTTTTTATTAAATTTGGAACAAAAATAAATGTTTGTTTCTTATGTTTGATGGGCATTGTACAAATACCCTCGACGCACTAATAACAAATATTCCTTTTTAATGTCGCACGCTACATCGAAATATACGATAAAGCAAAGAAAAAAATTGCCGTAACTGGCAATCGCATCGTTTCGTTTACATCTTCTTCTATATATATAAAACAGGATGTGTGTATGTAACGTATGGACTCCAAAACGGCTGGGCCGATTTTGATAAAATTTTCAGGGAATCTTCAGAATATTAAGGCGGGTGAAACTGTGAAGTCAGATTTTCAATTTTCTGTATGCGGGCGGAGGGGCGTGGACAAATGCAATATGTTATTAAAATGGTGTAAAAAATGTATAGTAATTCATAAAATGAGAACGGCTGGGCCGAATTCTGGAAAATCCCTTCAGAAAAGTCGGAGAATTGGAAAAAGCGAAAATCGAGTTTTTGTATGAAATTTTGTGTGAAATTATTCCTTAATGGCTTTCTTAGTTCTTAGTGTAAATCATGGAAAATTGCAGGAAATGCGAAATCTCTCCGCAAAAGTAGGAAAATTGGAAAAATCGAAAATTGATTTTTCTGTACGAAATGTTGTGTTTAATTATTCCTTAAGGGCTTTCCAAATGAAAAAATAGAAAGTTCTCAGCCAAAATCCGATAGATGGCGTTATACATTGACTTAAGACCCAACCATAATGTGCTTAAGTTGGCTTAAGCAAATGTGCGAATGCATGTTAATTATATGAGACAAACCATATTGAACTTAAGGAAACTTTTTGCTAAGTTTAATGAAACTGTCATTCGCTTAAGCAAGGTGCGAATTTAATCGCATATTTCTTACGGAATAAAATGTGGTTTATTTTGTTTTTGTTTTATTTTTAATACATTTGAGAGATTTTTGTTAATTTTTGACAGTAGGTTAAGCAAGGCTATGCATATTATGGTTAGGCCTTTAGATTTTGCGCAATCTGACGGGTGTCATTTTGGCATTTAAAATTGTGGCGAGGCGAAGTTCGCCGGGTCCGCTAGTTTTTCTTATATTGTTTGAATATAAACCGAGATTTAAAAAGCAACTGCCAATGCATAATGTTCTCATTAAGATCATGTAGCAAAAAAAAACGTGCAATAGAAATGTTCAAAACAGAACTTTTGCACTTGTTCGACTTTGCATTTGAATATTTCAAAGTGTGTTACGAATTAATGTAAAATTTGTTAACATTATTGAAAGTTGATAGATTCCCTATAAAAATATGTATGTTAAAAAAACATACTTTTATAGACTTTGAATTTTTTCGCCTCGGTTGAAATTTCTGTGGAAATGCCCATATGTACAATTCTCATAACGCATACAATCGCATAATGTAATAGAATTGGTAGCTTTAAAGCTAATTAAATTTTTCTATTATTTTCTTTAATAAAGCTTTTTATTTGTATAAAAGCTTGCTAAATGAATTTCAAGTTTCTTTTAGACAAGTTTTAATTGCTTTTAGCTGTTAAAAATTTCAACATAGTCATCCATTAGCTTTAAAAGCTTTTTCAGTTTTTAGGGATATAAACTTTGTGTTGCAAGCTTTTAGTAGTTTTTTTTTAAGAAAGCTTTTACTGATTTTTTCCCTTTGGCTTTAAGGCTTATGTGCACTCTCCTTATGTCTGTAAATTCCCAGTGATTCATTGGTCCCAAGTCTTTCATCATATAACCAACAAAGTCATATTTTCTTTAAATATAATTCTCCTGTTCTTTTCATTTTGGCATTAATTCAAGAATTCGTCTATGATTTATTTATTTAGTAAAAGTTCTCAAATAACTTTATGATTTGCTTACTTTCAGCTTTTGGTAGTTCTTTAAAATAAATTTATTTGATTTCATGTACATCCAGTACTTCGATATGTGTTTGTTTTTTATTTCCCAAAGTTATTTAAAGTTTATTTATGACAGTGTATACAGTGGGAGAATGTAAGTAATTTTTTTTTTTTTTTTTTTTTTTTTTAAAAGGTGGTCCATTGTGAAAGATTTTGTTTTTCTCAAACCTGCTTGCTGGAGGGAAGATGTGAAATTATAAAAAAAAATAATGTCTATAATTTGATGCTTTTTATTTAGTTGCCATTCAGTTTTGTATAGGAAATTGAAAGTAAAAGGAAAATTGAAATAAATAAAATTTATAGAAATGAATGGAATGAATGAAATCATACGAGTACAAATTGTAATTTTAGCATACAGGGACTGTAAATCATAATTTCTCGTATTTGTGAAAAATGATTTATATTTATAATGGGGTAGAAGAAAACACAAGAGAGCTGGGTGTTAGAAGCAAAGTAGAAGGGAGTAATAACTAAACTAATGCAAAAACATGTGTTTATTAATAAAGAAAAAAAAAAGAAAAATAAATACAAGTCGGCTTACAAATTTATACTTGAGTAGTTAATGTATATGACTGTAGGAGAATAAGAAATTCCCTTAGTACTTTATTATGCTGTAACATAGAACCCCATATCCAACAGCTCCTGGCACTTGTAAGCCCAAGCAATCAGTTTGCTGCTTGTCTTTTTGTTATTAAGATGTGCGTGTGAAATATTTTCCTTATCCTTTTTTTTACTTTTTTCAGTCAGTCGTCTTAGTTTTATTTTAGACGGTGTTTCGTAGGAATTTGTTTTTATATTTTTATTCTCTGCACCGAAGGTAAAAGGGTAAATATCAGTTTGTCTATTCGTTTGTAATTTCTATAAAGTATATATAAATATATTTTGGGATACTTATGAGTAGCGAAGTTGCTTAAACGCTGTCCGTGTGTCCGCTGAAATGGATTTTCCGAAGACCCCAGATATGATAGGGACTTGGTGGTTATCCATTTATGTCGCATTTAGTCCGGAATTGTTTGCTTTTGAAATTCAGCTTGATCAGTTCACAAATGGCTGAGATATGAAAAGCTGAGAAAAAAAAACGATTGTCTCTAATTTTACCCAAAAATCTCTTTTATTTTTAAATAAATTTCCCATATAATTAAGCATCTTGGTTCTTAAAACAGAAATTGTGGGAAAGATCGGACAAGTGAGTGTGGCACTTCCTACACAAAGATAAAGGCTGGTTAAATTTTAAGGATCGGTGCTGATTTTGAAAATTATTTGGGAAATTATTGTCAGTTCTTTTTATTTTGATATAATTGGTACGGTTCAATTATGTATAGAACAAAATATCGGCCAAATGACCTCCATCTGGTGGTCCAAATTTTCGATGACGCTGACGCATAATTAAGGTTCTATGCCGTTAATGCACCGAATTATCTCATCTTGTAGCTCTTTTTGCTGGCTTATCGACGTACACATTTGCTTTCAAATAACCCCAAAGAAAGAAGTCCAACGGCGTCAAATACCATGATCTTGGCGGCCAAATGACATCGCCACCACGTGAGATAACACGGCCATTGAATTTATTTTGCAAAAGAGCCATTGTTTCGTTAGCTGGGTGGCAAGTGGCACCGTCCAGTTGAAACAACATATCGTCCACATCCATATATTCCAATTCCAGCCATAAAAAGTTCGTTATCATCTCACGATATCGAACACCATTCACAATTACTGCCTGATCGGCTCCATTTTGGAAAAAATACGGTGCGATGAAGCCAGCCCATAAACCGCACCAAACAGTCACTCTTTGTGGGTGCATTGGTTTTTCGACAGTATCTCTTGGATTATCATTCGCCCAAATGCGGCAATTCTGCTTATTGACGAATCCACTGAGGTAAAAATGTGCCATATCACTGAAGATGATTTTCTTCGAAAACTAATCATCCACTGTTGCCATTTCTTGCCACCATTTTGACCATTGACGACGTTTGGAATGGTCAAGAGGCTTTAGTTCTTAATTCAATTGCACCTTGTCTTTATGCTTAATGTTTATCTACGACGAGCGTGAGAGGTGCAATTGTTGGGCACGACGACGAGCTGAGATGGTCGGCTCTTCGTACGAGCTGGACGAGCATGCACTGGTGTTTTCACATCTGGTTTTTGCACGATTTTTCCGATTGTACGCAAATTTGGACGATTAAATTGTCCGAAATAATCACAAATTGCACGATATGCATTTTAATTTGAACGCCCATTTTCATAAAAAGCCTGAATAACTTTAACGCGTTGCTCGGTTGTGTATCTTTCCATGGGTCAAATTGAATAAGTCTAAAATTAAGAAATGTCAAATGAAATGCAGAAAATAACTTGACATTTAGGAATGGTTCACATTCAACATCGGCCCTTATAGAAGATTTCTGTATATCTAGGGAACGACAGGAACCAAAGTTTCCAAATTAGGCACCAGCATCTTGGTTATCAATACACAACATCCGAGAAATTGTAAGTGGTATTCGACAAATGGGCGTGGCACTTCCCATACAAAGATATAAAATATTTCTGTATATCTAGAAAACGGCAAGCTAAAAAGTTTACAAATTAGGAACAATCGTTTTGTTTATCAATGTACAACATCCTAAAAAATTTGGTCGATATTGGAAAAGTGGGCGGGGCAATTCCCATACAATGATATACAAGATTTCTGTTTATCTAGAAAACATCAAGAGCCTAAATTAGGAACAAGCATTTTGGTTATCAATTCACAACATCCGACAAAATGGGGATGGGATTGGAGAAGTGGGCGTGGGGCAAATTAGACTTATTTATATCTAAAGAACGGTTGTAATAAATTTTCTGTTCTCATCGCACCATATGGAGAAGGGTATAGAAGATTTAACATTGCCGAATATAGCGCTCTAACTGGTTTTTGTTTTTGTTGTTATTTTGAATTTATAAAGAATTATTTTTTCATGAAGTAATTTTCGTGTGCAAATTCGTTTATTGGAATTTGTTTTTTTTTTTTTTTTTTTGAATTTATATTCATTATTTAAGGGGGTTTTCCTGTCAAGTTTTCGTGTTTTTTTTTCATTGCGTGCATAATAGTTTTCCTCATTTTCCATGTAAAAAGTGCTTCGATTTCTTGTTTATTTGTCTTAAAACATGCGTGCTTATAAATTTATCGCAAATGAAATTACTTGTATGAGCATATTTTATTTAAGTTTCTTGGCATTTAGAAGTAATGGAAATTTTATTTTTGTATTAAAAATAATTTTTTTTATATTTGTTGAACATACAATTTGCAAAAGGGAGTTAGAAACTGAACTTTAAAAGGCACTTGAAGATTAAAAAATAGTTTAATAGATAAAGAAAAGGCAAAAGGTTTTTGTACAGTGACATATTTGCTACTTACCAACCTGCTTACCGAACGCATGATTTGTGTTAAGTATGGCTTACCTATAGGTTTTGATAATAAGCTTTCCCTAATGCCATTAAATGCTTTTATAACTTTGCGCCTTTTTACTTTAAAAGTAACCTGACTTTTCTAACCCTACAATTGAAATTTATGTCTTCCTAATATTGATGGTTAAATAACACGCATAACGCCTTTTTTGTAACCCACATATTCCCATTTACATTCATTTATTCAACTATCATTTGTTCATCCTCAATGCCGTTTTTTCCAAATGAAAACATATTCTTTTAATGAATCTAACGTGTGAATAGAAAAATATTTTATTCATGTATAAAATAAAATTAAAGGTATTGTCAATTAAATCGGGCCCAACGGTGCTTATTTCTGAGGGCATGAATGTGTTTCTATATTTAAAATACTTTTTTCATGTTTTATTGATGAAATAAATTTGCTAATAAATATTAATTCTAATTTAGCATGATGCCATAGAATAAAACATTTATTCCCATTCTATTCGCTATCAAATAAATATTCAATACCATTAAGATGTTTAATTAAAGGTAATAATGTATTTGAATGTAACAGAATCATTAAGCGTTTTGGTTTCCGTGGAAATTTTATTAGATAAATTATAAGTTACAAAACAAATTTATTTTTATTTAGCACATAAAACTTTTCACTCCGAAAAGGGCCTACTTCAAGTTATGTAAGTTTTAAATTTATACAGCCATGTTCTGTGTATCATATTGGAGTTAAGTTGAAATCGAACAAATTTTCAAAACGATCCTGTTTCAAATGCTCATAAAAATATTTCATTTTGTTTACATACGTCATACTTTGAGTACCTGAAAATTTCTTTCTTTTTCAATTTTACTCGATTTAGATTTCCAGAACATGACCGATCAACTATTTTATTTCGTTCAAAAGGCTTTCTGGTCTTCACAATACCCTGCTTTTTTAAATATCCCTTGCTTTAAGCTCTTTATCAGTTTTACTCTTATTAAAATTAGTAAACTCTTAAAAAAATACATCTCTATATTGATGCCGCCCTAACGTCAGAATTTCATTACAAATGGCATCAATTAGGCAAAAAGAGACATCAAGCCAACGACGAACGTCAGAAGCGAAAATTCCCATATTCTATTTGCTTAAATTATTTAGTTAAAAACATCAAAAAATTTCAAAGTAGAATGATTTTGATAACCATATTGGGCATGCTGCTGGTGCCATTTGAGAGTTCTTCTGTAATTAAGAGGCGGAATACAATATTTAAGGGCCGATGTTGAATTTGAAACACACCCAAACGTCAATTTTTTTTTCTGCATTTCATTTAACATTTCTCAATTTCAGACTAACTTAATTTGAACTATGGAAAGATACACAATCGAGAAACGCGTTAAAGTTATTCAGGCATATTAAGAAAATGGGTGTTCAAATCGAAATGTATATCGTGCACTTCGTGATTTTTTCGGTCAATTTAATCGTCCAAATGTGCGTACAATCGGAAAAATCGTGCAAAAATTTAAGCAAACCGGGTTTGTAGGAGATCTGAAAACATCAGTGCATGCTCGTACAGCTCGTACTGCAGAAAATATTGCTGCTGTTCTCGATAAAGTGGATGCAGAGCTGTCCACCTCAACTCGTCGTCGTGCCCAACAATTGCACAGCGTTGGAGGTTGATAAACATTATGCATAAAGACAAGATGCAATTGAATTAAGAACTAAAGCCTCTTGACCATTCCAAACGTCGTCAATGGTCAGAACGGTGGCAAGAAATGGCAGCAGTGGATGATCAAATTTCGAAGAAAATCATCTTCAGTGATATGGCACAGTTTCACCTCAGTGGATTCGTCAATAAGCAGAATTGCCGCATTTGGGCGAATGATAGTCCAAGAGTGATTGTCGAAAAACCAATGCACCCACAAAGAGTGACTGTTTGGTGCGGCTTATGGGCTGGCGGCTTCATCGGGCCGTATTTTTTCAAAAATGAGGCCGGTCAGGCTGTTACTGTGAATGGTGTTCGCTATCGTGAGATGATAACGAACTTTATATGGCCCGTATTGGAAGATATGGATGTGGACGATATGTGGTTTCAACAGGACGGTGCCACTTGCCACACATCTTACGAAACAATGGCTCTTTTGCGCGAGAAATTTAATGGCCGTGCTATCTCACGTTGCGGCGATGTAAATTGGCCGCCAAGATCTTGTGATTTGACACTGTTGGAATTCTTTCTTTGGGGTTTTTTGAAAGAAAAGGTGTTCAAAGGTGCCAGCAACAAGAGTTTAAGGATTATTTTGCCTCAGCGTCATCTAAAATTTGGATTATCTGATGAAGGAGGCGCCGAGCTCGCGGCGGTCACTTGGCCGATATTTCGTTCCATACATAATTGACTCATACCAATATTATCATAATATAAAAAAAATTACAATAATTTCCTAAATAATTTGGGGTTTATTCAAAATCATCAAATCAAAATTTAACTACCCTTTAATAATGTTTCCTCACTTTAGGTCAATCCCAATGACTCAATTAACTGACAGTTTGCCTAATGAGTCCTTTCTTCGATGTCACTGAGTCATCGCACTGATGACATTTTTTATTAAACTGACTCCGATTAGTCATTTCTGTGATGCTGATGTGTAAACCCATTGATGACATAATTTCACCTGATGACAATTTGGTCAAGTGATGTTTAGGCTGACATCATAATGATGAAAAGTGTCATGGCGTCAAAAAGGGAGACACTTTTCACAGTACTGATGTTATTATACATCAACGTTATGACGCCTGTTGTATTAGTGTAGTAAGCAATATTTATATTTGCATGTGGGAGACATAACCCTGAAAACAAAGTAACTAATATGATGCCAGAAGTATTTTAAATTAGTTTAAACTTTTGTTTTTTTTTTAATGTCAATCAATCGCATTTTACGTTGGGTTATCAGAGGAGTACAACTAGTTATTTTTATGCAGTTTAATAATGATTTAGAACTTGTTGCTTTATTTTTGTAGAAGTATTTAAAGCAAAATTAAATATTACTATTTCCCTCAATATTTTTTCATACTAATTGTGATTTCTTATTGAACTATTGGATTTTAATTAAAGTTTTTGATATTTAAATTTTGCTTAAGTTCATCAAATTTAGTTTTCATTAAATTATTTTTAGTGAACAATGGAATTTATGACATGAAATGATTTCCATTTTTTTGAAAATTTTATTCTGGACTAAACACGGGCTTGAACTCGGGTCGTCAAATGTATGTGTTTCGAGAATAACCACAATACCCTCAGCAGTATTCATTGGCGTTCTACACTTTCAATATCGAGTTCAAACCCGCGATCAATCAAGAATAAAATTAAAAAAAAAACCTTTTTTTTAAATTCATTTTATGTTGCAAATTCCTTTCTTCGCTAAAAATAATTTAATGAACATAAATCTTTTTAATCCAAATTTTGATATTTTAATTAGGCTTAAGTTGATCAAATTTAATTTTCATTAAATTATTTGTATAAAGAAAGGAATTTTACCTAATTTAACTATCAAATGCTTAATTTTATAAAAATTTTCTGATTTAAAAGCCTCTCTGCTAAGGCTGTTAAAGTAGTGAGAAAAAGTTTGAGACATCATATTCATTTCATTTAGAATATTTTTAAGCACCCACCCCCGGAAGCAGGGAGAGTGAGTTAATATTATTATTAATGTGACACAAGTTTCATTTTTGTTGAATCATTGTTTTTTTTAAACTCGCTACACTGCTTTAACCACGTTTGAAGACTCTCCCTTTAATAGTTTTTCAGTTGAGCGATATTTAATATATGTATCCTATTGAAGGTATTTCCCCCCTGCGCCTAACCGCTTTATTTTTATTTTCAATAGTGTAGTATACCATAAGAGTGACTTCCCCAAAGTTTGAAAATTCTCAATATAACAGTTCTTAAGATATGCGATATTAAACATTGTCGTCCTATGGTGGGCACCACTTCCCCCGCTGCTATTTTATTTCAATTTTGGGGCTCAGAAGATCCTACTACCAACAGTTCAACAAAATGCGTGCAGTAGCTCTTATTTATATTTCTATCTATAAGAGGTTCTGCTCCTCCCCTGTCTACCCCGCCCATTTTTATACTGAAATTTACAATTTAATAGTTGGTTTAACCATGTTTGAAGCCTCTCCCTTTAATAGTTCTTCAGTTGAGCGATATTTAATATATGTATCCTATTGAAGGTATTTCCCCCCTGCGCCTACCCACTATTTTTTTATTTTCAAAAGTGTAGTATACTATTAGAGTGACTTCTACAAAGTTTGAACATTCTCACTATTACAGTTCTTAAGATATGCGATTTTAAACATTGGCGTCCTATGGGGGAACCACTTTCCCCGCACCTATTTCATTTTAATTTTGGGGCTCCAAAGATCCTACTACCAAAAGTTCAACAAAATGCGTGCAGCGGCTCTTAAGATATGCGATATTTAATATTCGCATCCAATGGGGGGTACCAATTCCCCTGCCCCTATCGAACAAATAAGTAGACTATTTTATTTTTAGGGCTCACGTGATGTTACTGTACAAATTTAGGAAAATCGGATTAGTAGTTTAGGAATCTATAAGCCAACAAACAAACGTACAAACATTTTTCATTTATATATATATAGATTTTTCATTCGTAACTGTTGCTGGGCTCGAACTCAGGCTATTACGGACAGGTTACCCTTATATATGTTTCGGGGTTGCCGTTTAACACTCGCCGCCATCGACGACTGCTGGCAGTCAAAAGTCATACATCGATCTTTAAACAAAATTGTATTTAACACTTGGTTGATCGAAATTTGCTTTTAAATTATTATCTATTTTAATTGATTTACATGTTCGTTCTTACTTCAGTTTTTTCGTACTTTTGAACTTTAGTTAAAATATCAAAATTTGGATTAAAACCCATAAAACAGTGCAACAAAAATAACCACAACATTAAATATTTTATTTTCCATTTAACATTAAAAACTTTAGTAAAAATATTTGCACAAAAAGCTAATTTTTGAACATTGAAACCAACCAACCAACTTAAAATAAATGCTTCTCTTCTTGAAGTGTTGTTGTTGTTTCTACAATAAACATACTTTTGTAGAGTTGTTGTTGTTCCTACAGCAAACGTCGCAAAAAGAAGAAATAAAATCTAACATTATTGCCTGAGTCAAATATAGTGCTGTGCAGTCGAAAGTTCTCATTGTTGTACTCGTAACAACTAGTTAAAAGCTAGTCCAATATTATATACTAAACAAGCTTCGAATTTAGCTACACAGCAAAGCAGCAGCAAAACAAAGCAATATAGAGAGCAGAGAGAGAATTCTATAATGAACGCCCAAGCAAACGTGCCAAGAATTTACTGTGCTTTTCACAATCACTTGCCTGTTATTTAGAAACAGGCCATAAGAATTGGTCCATTACTGTTTAGAATTATAAAGCAGGTGCTGCGTAAAAGTCCCTTAAGCTTCGACTAGTTCCCCTTTCTGATTTTCGTAATATTAATACTTCGTCTAGCGTGCAACTTGAAAACTTTTGTCTTTTATTACTCAAACTCAACTCACTATTTTTTGCCTTAGTCTTCTTGAATCTTTTGTATGGTTTAACGTACATATTTGCATTATTGCAGTTTTGTTTCTTTTTTGAAAAGAAAAAATGAAGAGTCTTTTTCCTCTTAATTTAGGAAGTCACCCGCTGTTTAACTTAAGTCAATTTCCTTTGTTAGATGAAATAGAATTTCAAACAATTTTGCTGTTTTATTTAAATTTATTACAAAACAAAACTGACATTTTCTTAAAGTTTTCTTCTTTTTTTACTTTTAAACTATTTTTTTTTAGAATTTTTAAAATTTTACACTTGACAACATCATCAATTTATCAAGGACATTTTTATGTAGGATCAAAATTTACTAGATTTTAAGAGGGAGAGAGATTTTTTTAAGTGGTTTGATATAAAATTTATTCATATAACAGTTCAAGGGTCAATAAATGCATATAAGTTTTTCTTTAACTTTCCCCTTTTCTTTTATAGAAAACAGTTTAATTAAAAACTTAATAATAACGTTGCATTCTTGTGAACATGAAAAGCATAAATTAAAAAATAAAGCAACATCATTAGAATGTTTTATGAATTTTTTTGGGGTTGCTTGGTTTCTGTTTTATAGACAATTTTTTAAATAATTTCTTTTCTTAGCAGCTTTAAAGTCTCGAAAAGTCTCTTTGTTGCTTTATTAAATATATGGCTGTGCTTTTTTGGCAAAAGAAAATTGTCATTTTCTAGCGCCGTCTTTGGTTTTCCTGGCTTCAGCGTAAAATAAGCAATAAATTTCAAAACAGGATTTTCAGGAATTAAATAAGATTGCGGGCAAAAGTGCTCGAACGTTAGCAGAGAACAGGATGAATTTACTTACGGCTGAGATTGTTTAAGTTAAAAATTATGTCCTTTTTTCAAAGGAGAAACATTTTAATACTTTTTTTTTTAAATATAAAAGAGATTTTAATCATTTTTTAAAATTGGTTTTCAATAGCAACTAATAATAAGTAAGAGTGCTATATTCGGCTATACCGAATCTTATGTACCCTTCACCATGATGCGATTAGAGCAAAAAATTATATAAATATCGTTATTTAGGTATAAATTTATATACATTTTGTGCCACGCCTACATTTAGTCGGATGTTGTGTATTGATAACCAAGATGATTGCACCCAATTTGGAAGCTTTGGCTCTTGCCGTTCTCCAGATATACAAAAATCTATAATGTCGTTGAAAGAAAATTGCCGTGCCCACTTCTCCAATTCGGCCCACGTTTTGTCGAATGTTGTGTATTGATAACCAAGATCCTTGTACCTAATTTTGAAACTTTGGATCTTGCAGTTCTCCAGATATATAGAAATCTATTATGTCTTTGCACACGAGGTGCCACGCCCACTTCACCAATACCTCCCATATTTTTTAAAGAGGTTGTGTATTAATAACCCAGCCAAATTTGGAAAATATTTGTCATACCGTTCTTAAGATATAAAAAAACAATTTTGCGACTCGCCCACTTCTTTAGTCACGCCCACATTTTGTAGGATGTTGTATATTGATAAGCAAGATGTTTGCTAATTTGGCTCTTTTTGTTGTCCAGATATTAAGAAATACATAATGTGTTTGTATGGAAATCGCCACGCCCACTTCTCTAAATCCGACCATTTTTTGAGAGTTTGTGTATGGAAAACCAAGATTCTTAAACATAAATTGGAAACATTGGCTCTTGTCGTTCTCTAGATGTACAGAAATCTATAATTGGTTTGTCCGGGAGGTGTCACGCCCACTTCTTCAATCCCGCCCACAATTTGTTGACTGTTATGTATTGATAACCAAAATGCTTGTACCTTTTTTTGGAAATTTTGTGTCTTGACGAACTCCAGATATACAAAAAATCTCCTACCACCCACTTGTCCAATTTCGGCCATATTTTTAAAGAGGTTGTGTATTAATAGCCCAGCTATGTGTACCAATTTCGGAAAATATTTCTTAACCGTTCTTAAGATACGAAAAAACAACTATTTTGTGACACGTCAACTTCTCCAATCACGTCCACATTTGCTAGAGGAGATACTTGTACTTTATTTGGAAACTTTAGCTATTTTCGTTGTGCAGATATAAAAAATTTATAATGTGTTTGTAAGGGAAGTGCTACGCCCACTTTATCTGTACCTTATTTAGAAACTTGGGCTTTAGCGGTTCTCTAGATATGCAGAAAAAAGGAAATAGAAGACAACAACAACAAGGGATTTATTGGTAAAATGAGACGCAGCCGTGATTTTTGGCACATATCTCACTTTTAGACCGATCAGGCTGAATTTTGGTAGCAAAATTCAAATGAGCATATCTGACAGACGGACGGAGAGACGGTCAACCGGATTTGAACTTCTCTTCTCATAAGGATTCACAATATGTATACTTAATACACTGATAGAAATATCCCCCTTTACATTGATGATGCGCTGATATCAAATTTGTGACATCAATGTTATTACAAATGGCATCAATGAGGCAAAAAGTGACATCAATCCAATGACGAACGTCATCATACAATTTTGTCATATTTTATGCGTCATCTATGTCAGTGACATTAATTCGCTGCCACTTTTTGTGTATTATTAACATTAATTTCATGTTTAAAAGTTTATGTAAAAAGCAAAAATTCCCATATTCTATTTGCTTAAATTATTTAGTTCAATATACATATAAAATTTTCGAGGTAGAATAATTACAAAAACCATATCGGCCAGGCTGCTGTTGGCTTATAATTGAGTGTTTTTCTGTAAATAAAGGGCCGAATACAACAAAAGTAAATAAACGTAAAGGGGTAAGTAATAAATAATGTTCTCTTAAAATCGTAATTAGGGTTTGAAAAACTTCAGTCGAAGCCAAAAACTGTCGAAGAAAAAACGAAAATGGGTGTACAATTTTTCGCTTTTTAAGTTGGTTTGACAGCGACTTTTTACGTATAATGAATCAGAAGTTAAAAGAACAGTTCTTTTTTATGCCAATGACAAATGAAGAAGTGGAAGAAATGGCAGTTTTTCTACTTTGACTGCAGTTTTTTAAACACTGATCCCAATGACTCTGAAATTGAACCTAATGAGTATTTTCCCCATTGCTACTGAGTCATCGGACTAATGTCATTTTTATTAAACTGACTCCGATTCGTCATTTCTGTGATGCTAGTATGTCATCCCATTGATGACATAATTTCAATCTTTGTTCCTGATGATAATTTGGCCAAGTGATGTTAAGGTTGACATCACAATCGTGAAAAGTGTCATAAGGTCTAAAAAGAAGACACTTGTCATAGTACTGATGTCAAAACACATCAGCCTTATTACGCTTTTTCTATCAGTGTAGCGTCTAATATCAAGATTGTGGAAGTAACAAGCGGAATGACAAACTTATATATACCGCTTCGTGGAGGGTATAAAAACTAAAATGTTTGTTAAAAAATTTTTCAAAAACCTCATTTAACAAACCTGAATATGTTAAACTGTATTTGCTGCCCCCCCATTTAGGCAAATTTTGGGTAAAAATTTTCCTGCTACCAATTGCTAATAAATATTTCGAATTAAAACTAGTCCTGCTTCCTTGTTTTTTTTTTTTTTGGGGGTGAAAGGATATTCATATAATTGTGGCAACTTTTTTGTTTTCAAACAAACAAACAAAAGAATTTGTTGATACTTCTTTATGAAATTGTAAAACTTTTCAAATTTTATTTAAATCTCTTTTGATTCTTGGGAAACACATCTTTTTATAGACTGACAAAAGGCAGATAGACACAAATAAATACTCTGAAAATTTAACATGAAAAAAGTGCTAAATAAAAAGAATATTTAAAACCAACTTTTTCATTGAAAATTTTAGTTAAATCTATTTTGGTTTTTCCTTATTTGATAACCCAAGTTCATCATAAGTTTGCTTGTGATGTCCTTTTTTTTTTTTGTTTTGTAAAATGTGTAGAAAACACCTCCTTTCTCTGACTTTTATATCACTCAACCACAAGGAAATCTATATTTAAAAAGTTTTTCAATAACTTGCATAATTTTTGGTAGGCGTTGGAAGATTTTTTGAGGGGAAACCCCTTTTTCAAACAGAAACATATAAAAATATAAACAAAAACTTTTTTTTTTCAAGTTATATTACACAAAGCAAAACAAATCTTTTTACGTTTTATTAACATTAATACTAGGTCGGTATATTTGAGGGAGGGGGGGGGGGGGTCAAAGGCGTTATCAAAGGGCAATACTTATATTAATGATGTCTGCCATAATTGTAACCTTGGCCTTGTTGGGGTGGCAAATAGTTGGCCGTGGGAGCACGAACATTAGCTGCGGATTGATGGCTAGCGGCAGCAAAGTTTCCAGCAGGAGCATGATGACCACCAGCACTGGAATAGCTTGAGGGTGTACCATAAGAAGCGACTGCGACACGTTGACTATCCCCATGTTGGTGTAAATGTAAAGTTCTATAGGAAACATTTTTAAAATTAAAAGCGATTTTTTTAAAAATTTCTTTTTAAATCATAACTTACTCTTGAATTTCTCGGGGAATTGGTGGGGGTGTAGGCAAATGATCCCCTTCGGCATGGAAACCATTACTGTCAGCCTTGTAGTTAACGGAATAGGTTTTGCCATCGTCACCAGTGTAGGAGTAGGAACCAGCAACATTTAAAGAACCGCTTGGCCAAGAACCTTGAAAGTGTCCAGATTCGTCCCGCTTAATGCCATTACCAGTTTCGAAACTTGTTTTGGTTAAACAGTTAAATAATTTGAGACAAAAAATTTTGAAAAATAAAACTTAAAGAAGCATATTTTTTAAAGCTACTTTGCTTTATTAGGTAATTTATGAAAAATATCTAGTTTGAATGAGAACCCAAAGCGAATTCATTTCAGGTGGTCTTAAAAGCTTTGTTGACAAATTTTGTTTACTTTATAATTGTAGGATGTCAAAATTTTGTTTATTATCTTTGTGTCGGTTTTTAATATTGTACAATAATTTTACAAAAATAAATTGCTTGTGATTTTTGTTCGAGTTCAACTCAAGTACCTCAAGTACTTCAAGTACCGAGATTACCTGTAATGAATTCGGCTTGTGAAAACCACTTTAAAAAGTTGTTGTTTCTTTTTATTTTAAAACGTACTGAAAATTTAATATTTTTTATATTTTTATTTTTGTTTCACAATTTTTTTTTCAATTAAACCATTAATCAAAACTGAAATTAGTTTTAATTAAAAATTTAATTAAGTAAATTAAACGTTTACATATATCGACAACATTACATTACTGCAGAAAATGTTGTTGATATCAAAAAACATTTAATTGTGTCTCTTTATTTGCTAAATGGTGTAAATTTGATAAATTTTTTATTTAATATTACAAAATTTTTAATTGAAATAAATTTTTAGTTTTTTATGTTCCTTAAAAGGTTTTACCTCTTTTTTTGTAGCAACACAGAAAAAATTCTGTAAAATTTTTTTTTCAATTAAATTATTATTCAAAAATTAAATTAGTTTTAATTAAAAATTTTATCAAGTTAATTAAACGGTTACTAATATCAACAAAATTACTGAAGAAAATATTGTTTATAACAGAAAATATTTAATTAATAATTAATTTATTTGATTACTGGTTCAAATTTATTTAATTTATTAAATTAATATAACAAGTTTTTTAATTGAAGTCAGTTTTTAATTTTTTCTGTGTTCCTTAAAAATACTTCACCTTTTTTTGTTTTCACAACACAGAAAATATTCTTGTTAATTTTTTTATTCAATTAAATCATCAATCAAAAATGCAATTAGTTTTAATTAAAAATATAATCAACTGAATCAAACGTTTACTTATAACCACAATATTACTGCAGAAAATTTTGTGAATATCAACAAATACTTAATTGATACTGTTAATTTTTTTATTGGCGAAAAGTTAATTTAAATCACAATTTCGTTATTTGAAATCTATTTTTATTTTTTTCTGTGTACAACATTGCTGCAGAAAATGTTGTTAATGTCGAAAAATATGTAATTGAGTCTATTAATTTGTTAACTGGTGCAAATTTAATTAATTTTTTAATTAATAACACACCTTTTTTTAAACTTAAATCATTTTTTATTTTTTTTTGTTTAAAGTATTTAAAAAAAAATTGATTTCAAAAAAACTTTTTTTTAAAGGGTTATTCTAAAGGACCCTCTTTTTAATAGAATAGTTTACGCAAATCAAAAGATTCATGCGCTAACAACTTTAAAGTTCACCTTTTGATTGAAGTATTGCATTAAATTAAGTTTTAAACAACAAATTTTTTCTAAAGGAATGCATTTT
This sequence comes from Pollenia labialis, assembly GCA_949318255.1. Classification (NCBI taxonomy): domain Eukaryota; kingdom Metazoa; phylum Arthropoda; class Insecta; order Diptera; family Polleniidae; genus Pollenia; species Pollenia labialis. The sequence goes on along the minus strand of OX439142.1, from coordinate 21,535,129 downwards.
AAAAGTACCAGACATCTTTCAACTTACCCAAAGTTATAACTGCCACTGCCATCGTTGCTGTAGTCATTTCTTAAAATGGGAATTTGAGCAGCTGCTCTATTGTGGCCATACTGAGAGGCTGCATGAGCAGGAGCTGAAGCGGCGGTGGCATATTGAAGGCCAGCACTGGGACTAACACCATGATAATGAGGATATTGGCTAGAACCAGCAGCACCTACTGCGGCAAAATTAGGTGGCAAATACTTGCTGGAAGGTCTGCCAGCGTTGGTAACACTCAAACCCACGGCAACGGTAAAAATACACACAAACTAGGAATAAAAAAAAAAAAAACACAAACGCACATAAATTTTTATAAATAAATTTTAACACCATTATCCTTTTTTCAATTCAGTTTATATCCTTACAAATTTCATTTTAATGGTTGTCTGTTTGTTTATTTTTAGTTGTATAATGATGAAATGTTTGTTGCAAACTAATAACTTCACTGCTCGTCTTGGCCAATTTTATAGTCAAACACCTCTTAAATCTCAAACAAATTCTAGTTGGTTTATTTGATCTTTGAATTTTTGCTATTTCTCTCTTTTCGCTAATTCACTTTTGTGTTCTTCGTTATGCTTAAGCTTCGTTTACTAAATGATTATCTATGACAAACATCATTATTATCGAATGTCTTTCAACATAAGAACAATGAAATGAAATGAAATGAAATGGTTTCTTTTTTTTTATTTTGTTTTGTTTTGGTTTTGTGAAGTATTCATAAGCGAATTGTTGTAGAATCTCTCAGCAAGTTTGAGTTTCATAGATTCTGCTAAAAACAATTTTTTTGTTTATAAATTCTTTGGAGTTTTTTTTTTGTTGTGGCCTTTTTTTGCCATTATTACGTCAATTAAAATTGAACATCAAGTATTAGTGCAGCGTAACAAGTTGATATTGCGTTAGCGCTTTTTTTTTGATAGTTTAAAATAAAGGAGGCAGTAAATATTGTCTGGTAAAACTTCAAGGTCATATTTGGGCTTATCATTCCTTGATTATTCTAGTAAAACTTAAAAAAAAAAATACCTCTATTCATTGTTTTAGTTATCTGAATTTTTTTTTTTTTTTGAATTTAGAGTTGACATCACTGTGTTTATGTATTGTTATGGTTTTAATTTTGGTTTGAATTCACTTTTAGTGTTTCTTTATCTTCTTATTTTTTGTAAAATTTTTTATCTTTCAAGCACACACAAACTTTTTTTTATTAACTATACGAAATTTAAATAATCAATTATCGCTTTAATTGTTTGTTAAAAACTATCAATATTGTTGTTAAAAAGTATTTAGCTAATTAATAAATCGTCTTTGTTAAAACAATATTAATTAATTAAAAAAAAAACATAAATTAATTATCTTTCTATAAGGAAATTTAATTAAAAATGCTTTAAAGTTTGACAAGCTTTCGTAAGTGCTATAAATAATGCAATAAAATTGTCTATAAAAAACGTTTCGTTTATTAAGTGATCCTTAAAAAATAAATAATGAATTTGTTTTATTGCTAAGTAATAAAATCGATAATGATTTATCTGTTAAGATGCACTTGAGATAAACATGAGAACAAATAAATAACGACAATAAAGGATGGTTAAGTTTATCGGCCACTGTTGCCATTTCTTGCCACTATTCAGACGATTGGCGACGTTTGGAATGGTCAAAAGGCTTTAGTTCTTGAGTCAATTGCACCTTGTTAGCGTGTAAGTGCAAATCTTTATGCATAATTTTCATCAAAGACGAGCGTGAGAGGCGCAATTGTTGGGCACGACGACGAGTTGAAGTGGACGGCTTTTTAGCCACTTAATTGCGAACAGCAGCAATATTTTCAGCAGTACAGGCTGCACGAGTATGCACTGATGTTTTCGCATCTCCTACAGACCTGGTTTGCTCAAATTTTTGCAGATTTTTCCGATTGTACGCAGATGTGGACGATTAAATTGATTTGAACGAACCTTTTTTAAAATAAGCCTGAATAACTTTAACACGTTGCTTGATTGTGTACCTTTTCAAAGTCAAAATTGAGTAAGTCTGAAATTGAGAAATGTCAAAGGAAATGCAGAATAAAACTTGACGTTTAGGTGTGTTTCACATTCAACATCGGCCCTTGGAATTTAACTACCCTTTAGAATGAAAAGTATTTCTCTAACAGAAGCTTTAAAGCTCGCCAAACTTTGAAAAATTTTACAAAAACTATTTATTTTTTTTATTTATGTGAAAGTGATTTCCTATTTTCGTTCTCCTAAAAACGAAATCACTTTCCATCGGAATTGATTTTAGTGTTAAAATTAGCAAATTTTACCTACTACGGTATACGGCAGAAGTATTCATAAGAAGTATTAGATTTTAAAACTAAATTTCCATAAAAATGTTTCTTAAAATAGATTTCAAATCCAATTTATGGGGATATTTTCTTAAACAACACCAGGCGAAAGGAAACTTACACCAAATTAATCACGTGATAGTTCTAAAGGAGTAGCGACCGGTACAAATTAAGCACTTTATATGAAGAGGACTTGTCACTTTAACATGTCGATGTCCAAGAAGGTGGTGTTAATTGGCGCCTTCTTCACACCTTGTTGGCACCTTGTAAAAGTGAGTGCAATAACCTAAATTGACACACATTCAATTTTGCTTAACATAATACCTGTAGCAAAAATTGTCCCGAGCGAACAGATCACTAAAGCAACCTAGTGTACTAGCTAAAGTCACGTGACTAGTACTGTGTCAATTACCTTTCCGCTGGAGTAATTATAATTTAAATCCTTTCCCACGATTTGAGTAACATAATTTGCTTTCACCTGTCACTATTCGGCCCTTTTTATTATAACATTGTGTTCACTGGTCATGTGGTAAGAGCTTTAGGAACAATTTACACAAATTTTACGCAGGGAATTCGAACACAATGAAATAACGCATGATATTTCGCTGCTACAGCACTGAAAACGGTCTAACCAATGTTGTTTTCGTTCCGTCCCCAAAATACTAGTTTTTTGTTGCTGATTGGCGACGTGACGTTCCTGGAACAAACTTTTTTCGGCGCAAATTTATGTTCGTTCGTTTTAGGCGCCGATTAAAAGGTTTTTGTAATAATATTTTTTAACTTTTGAGTTGACGAAATCAATTAATTTTTAGATTAAAAATTAAATAATCTTTAGAAAAAGTATGGAAAAAAATAAAAGTATTGTGGTTATTTCATTGAATTGTTTATGGTTTTAAATTCAAATTTTAATATTTTTAAGCAGGCTAAAGTTCATCAAATTTAATTTTTATTAAATTGTTTTTATGAAGAAAGGAATTTTACAACATGAAATTAATTAAAATTTCTTGATAATTTTTTATTCTTGTCTACCGCGGGAATCAAACCCACGTTCACGGACTGGTTGATTTGACATGTTTCGATAGTAACCACACAATCTCTACTCAGAGGGGTTTGCCGTTTACCATTCTCCGCCATTGACGACGGCTGGCAGTCAATAGTCAATAGTCAAACATCAATCTTTAAACCAAATGTTATGTTAACTTTGGTAGATCGAAATTTGTTTTTAATGTAAATTAATTTACATATTTTTCCTTACTTCTGTTTTGCGTACTGTTTGTCTTCTTTTAAAAGTCCAAACAAAATTTTTCTGTTGTTTTTTTTAATATAATTTTTTGAAAATTAAATTCAACGAACTTTAGCATGATTAAAATATCAACATTTGTAATTTTTTTTTAATAATTTAAACAAATATAATTCGGGAATTCTTCATTTTACGTTTTAAAATATACAGTTTCATGTATGTTTTTTCTTTTTCGAGTGTTGTAGCTGTTTCTGCATAAAACAAGTAAATCATTGTTTACCTTTTTTTTAATTCTAGACTGAACTGGAAAAAAAAACAAAAATGTTAACAGGACTTTTTTCAGAATTAATATTTGCTTTAGTTTTTCAATTTTCTCTTTTATCCTCTTGTTCTATTTTGGGATACTTTCGTAATTAATTAATGACAGATTTTTTTGGTTATGTATTCAAAACAATGCTTTAAAAATCTGTTTTGTAATGCTCTAACAAGGGTTTTCTTAACTCATAGTTTACACTAAGGACATTTCTTGCCAGACAGACGAAGTTTGATGGCAAGAGGACGAAAAGGTAGAGTATGTTGCACATGACAATCTGTTTTGGACATTTTCCCTCTCGCTTTGTTACTTTTCGTAGTTTTCATCATTGCTTTATTTCGTTTTTCTCAAGTCGTCGTCATTTTGGCTTCTAACTACAAGAACAAAACGCAAAACTGTACGAAAGAAAGAAACAAGAAGAACATTTCTGTCTGACATCTAATTTTTTATATGTAAACATTCAGGATGTATTAAAAGATAATTAAACAAATATCCGGCAAGAAATGTCTTTAGTGTTAATTGGGGCTAATAGAGGTAAATTAACTTAAAAGCTTTGGAATATGTGTATGCTTTTTCAAAGCTGTAAAATTTTGAAAGTTTTCATAAGCACAAAAAGTGCTTTTTAATTTATTTCTTATAGCTTTTAAAAGCCTATTTACTTATTTTCCAGCCATAAAATTTTTAAAGTTTTTATAAAGGCAAAAAGAGCTTTTTTAATTAATTTCTAAAAGCTTTTACAAGTCCATTTATAATAAAGCTAAACGTTTTTCAAAGCTGTAAGGTTTTGGAAAGATATGTATTTTGATAAAAACGCAGTTAAACTTTCCTTATTTTTAGAAAAAGTTTTATAAACTGGGAAGGTTTTAAAAGTTGGGAACTTTTCGTTAGCTCTTCATTTAGGTTTCGGACAGCTTTTAGAAATCTATTTATAATAATACTAAACTCATTCTAAGGTTTTAATATTTTAAAAAAGTTTTACAGATATTTCGATTAAAAAACACTTTACTTTTTTTGTTGCTGGATGACAAAATCTTTTTAAGGTGCTTCAAAACTTTTTCCAATTTTGAGAATGGTTTGTAATAAAAAATTAACAAGTTTTTTTATAAATTTAAAACTGTTGTCTACAAAATTCTTGTAAATCGGCTTTACCTGCCTATTTCACGATGTCACTCGAAAGCTTTCGTTCGCACAAATTACATGTAAAACAAAAACAAACTCTCAAAATTTGTTTGTAAGTTTCGGAAAGGATTTTTAAGCTTTTTAAAATGCTTTGAGACTTTTTTTTCTTAAAAAAGCTTTACCTTTTTCAAGGTTTCATTGGGGGGATAATCCAAAAAAAATTGATAATTCAAAATTTGTGTGTACAAAATTCTTGTAAATCGGCTTTAAGTTTCAGAGAGCTTTTTTAAGCTGTTTGAAATGCCTTTAGACTCTTTTCTTAAAAAAAAAAGCTTTCCAAAGGTTTCGTTGGGGGAGGGGGAGATAAAAGCAATTTATAACATTTTATATGCTTGTCTTAAGTATGAGCTTTATATTTTATTTAAAAGCAGCTTTTTTATGCAATTCTTATAAAAAAAAAGCTTAAGCAAAACTTTTTAACTTTTTTTATAATCCCTTTCTTAAGGTTTGTTGGGGGAAACAGGCATCTTATAACATTTTAAAGGCTTGTCTTGAGCTTTATATTTTATTTAAAGGCAGTTAGTTAGTGCATTTCACATATAAAAGGCTTTACCAAAACTTTTAAGCTTTTTTTTAAATAACACAATTTTTAGCAACTCTATTTTTAAATAACGATTTATGTGACTCTATTAGTTTTTAAGTTACATTATTTTCAAAATAATAATTTGTTACAAGATAATTTTGATCTTCAAAAAAAAAAAAAATTCATGAACTTGAACTTGAGGCTGACTCTGATTTGTTAGCACCGCCATTCCCTAAAAATTTAAACCTGACATTAAAGTAATAAGAAATTTTGTTGTGGGTACAAATTCAATCAATCATTAACAATTGTTTTTGCGCATAACGATCATTTATTAGGAAATATCTGTGTGTGTGTGTGTGTGTGTATAAAGCAATTAAAAAGTTTTTGTTAAAAAAAGGTAACAAACACACCTAAAATTGTTAAACTAAAATTTGGTAAATTTGAAATATTAAAAGAATTTGCTTTAATTTGAAAATTTGAAATGGTTTTAAAATGTTTTGTTTGCATTTAAGGTTACAGTTTCAAAACTGGGTGTCTTGAAATCTTTAATTTTTAAAGTGTTTGAATAAAGTTTTTGGTTTTTATTGTTATTGTTATTGGTTTTATTTTGAATGAAGAAGCACTAGCTGTGCACATCAAATCTTTCATGCTGCAGTGAATTTCATATTTTTCAGTTTTTTTTTTTAATTTCGTAGACCACAACTGCTCTTGGATGTTGATATTTTAAATAAAACAGTAGCTCAATTTGCTGTTAACGTCTTCCGTTTGAGGTTTTTGGTAGATGAAGTTTGAAGAAAAAATGCATAGAAATTTAAACCAAAAAAAAAAAAAAATTTATAAGTAGAGCTTTTGAAAGTTATCTTTTGGCATTAATGAACGTTAATAACGGTTCATTATCATATTTTAGTGTTAAATTAAACATACAAAGGGTGTGGAATTCTAAGCTAACAGCATTTTTTCTTTTTCTTAAAGCTGGATTTTTAATGAACTTTTTATAAAAAAAAAACATTGAAAATGCAAATTTTATTGTGTTTGTGCAAGTGTAAACGTGCTGAATGCAAATGTATGCGGGCGCAACTTCTTAAAGCGTATTTCCTTGAAAATTTGTTTCTAATATGGGTGGAAAAAAAAAACTTTATTTGTATTGTGCATTTGTTTGAAAACTCACATTTGAATTGAACATGACAATGAATGTTAAAATTGACAGACTAAAGGAAGTGGTGGGTAACATTTTTGATGGATTGGTAGAAACAAAACCAGCAGAGTAAAACTAGAAGTCAGCAGACTTTGAAATAAATTTATATGCATTTCATAACATTTCACAATGAAATTGTTTAAATTGGAAAAAATTCAGAGAGTATAATTTAAAAGGAGAAGATACCAAACAAATTGCATATAAAATGAGGCTGGTTTGTTTTTTAAATCAGAAATATTTAATTCAATCCTTATGAAAATAACTTCTTTATTTGCTGAGTAGTTTCTTTTTAATAAAGTTTAAAATTTAAAAATAACACATGTTAACTTTATTTATTTAACGATTTAATTTCAATTAATTTCCACTTGTCTCGATTGTTTCCCTTTTGAGCAAAATAAAACAAGGAGCAAGGACGAAAATCCATTTCAATCTAATCATTCTATTAAAATCGTTTTGTTTTTCCATCTAATAATCATTAAAACACTGCATTTGTCACTGACTGCCATAAACCTACACTGATGAACACTTGCCTAGTTTTCTAGCAACAACAACAGTGACATTTAAATGTCATCAGGGTTGAAATTTGGCCTAAAAAAAATTTTATAGTACGAGAAAAAAATCTTAAGCTTAATAGCTTTAAGGGTGATTTCCTTAAATCACTTAATGTTCAAATTTTGTTTATTTTTTAATCTGTCTATAGACGAAACAGACTTCTGCTTGCTATTTGTTTAAATACATACTGGATGAAATGTTTGATAAGCTTTTCGCTCAACAGATGCTCAAGCAGTGAGTGACATTGTCTTGTGTATTTTAAGGATTTATGGTCTTGAAAGTGATGAGCGATAAGACAAGAAAGACATTATTATTGATAATGCGCTCTTTTCCCTAACACAGCTCTCATTTACTTTAGTCAGCATTATGTTAGAGCTTCTTTTTTTGTATTTATTTCAAACTCAAATCAGATAATTCCTAAAACATATTGAATTTGAAATGATTGTTAAAGGAAGGGGAAATAATTACAAGTCAAAAAAATACTTTAAAGATATTTGTTCTATTGTTGTTTGAAGTTTTTTTTTCTAAAATATTTTTCCAATATTTCTTTTAGTAATAAAATTAATTGTCTTTTTATTCTAACTAGTGTTTGCTTAATGGTCGAAATTCGACAATAATTATTTATGCAAATATGAAGAAAACATTCATTTAAGTATATACGAATTTACATGTTTCGAGCATGTTTTTTCGTCTTAGTAGATCGAATTGTCGAGGGACCAACCTCATTCCATATATTATATTCCCCTTAAGTACGTAAATGTTTAATTTAGTTTTGTTAGTTCAATAAGATAAACAAAAATCAGAACGTACCTATTGGAAATCAAAAAAGTACCAAAATTCAAAATAAACTATCTCAGTCTCTTTGAAATCTGCATGTTGAATTTTATGTTTCTAGGTTCAGTATTAATAAAAATTCAAAAAGTACCAGTTAAAGAACGAAAAAGTACCAAAAAGATCCCTCTTTTGGATTCTCATTTATTCGGGATCTAACTAACGGATATTCATAAAGTACCAGTTAAAGAACAAAAAAGTACAAAAAAGTTCCCTTTTAAAGATTCTCACCCACTCAGGGTTTAACTGAATGTTTCTAGGTCCAATAGTAACGAAAATAAAAAAAGTACCAGTTGCAGAACAAAAAAGTACCAAAAAGCTCCCATTGAAGATTCTTATTCACTCAGGGCCATGCATGTTTAATTTTATGTTTCTAGGTCTAATACTAACGGAAATTCAAAAAGTACCAGTTAAAGAACAAAAAAGTTACCTTTTACAGATTCTCAAATTACCAAAAGCTGCTCCTTACAGATTCTTAACTACGAAGAACAATTCATGTTTAGTTTTATCCTTCTAGTTCGAATATTAACGAAAATTCAAAAAGTACCAGTGGAATAACCAAAAAAGTACCAATAGTTCTCAATGACAACTTGCACATCTTATAGGTATTTGTTCACTCAGGATCCACTACCTATAATTTTTTGTTTCTAAGTTCAATATTACAGAAAAATCCAAAACTGCCATATGCTGTACAACAGAAGTAAAAGATAACCATTAAATTTCCCGTATTTTCCCTTTTTGTTACTTTTTCCCCCACTGAAGTCTCAAAAATTTTAATATTGTTGTGGGAGCCCCTAATTTATAATGTACGTATATGTCAATGGATGGGGAAAAATGTTTTGTAAATAAGTAAAAAAAAACTGGTACGATTTTCACCCCTTTTAACGATCGAATTTCAAAGAGTACCAAATGTATTTTAAGATAAGTTACGAATTTGATATAATCTTTATTCCTATGTTTATTGTTTTAAAAGATAGATGGGGTGACAAAGAAGTTCCAAAATACAGGTTATAACCGTTTACTTCCCAAAAGCGCTGAATTTCAAAAAAGTACCAGACTCCTGACCGCCTATTTTTCTAATGAAAAACGATAAATATTAAATTTTTTTTGTATCTTTTTAAGTTTTAAAGATATGATGTTAGCGAATTTACCCGTTTTTACCCCCTCAGTTTTTATTGTGCACTTCCAGAAGTAACTCCCTTTCAAATGGTGTCTTCAAATCTGTTGACAAACAGAGGAGGAAAGCGTTCTTAACTGTTTCGCCTTTGCCGATTTATATATAGATTTATATTTATTAACTTTTTTTATTGTCTTTATTAAAAATACACCATAATTAATATTTTTTCTTTTAAAGCTTTTTTTTCAAAAGTCAAAATTAATTAAATTATGTATTTGTTTCCGTTTTTTATTAGTATAATTAATCAATTTATAATTGTATTTATTTTTATTTGGGTTTGTTCAAACTTAACACAACTTAGTTTTAAATATTTTTACAAAAAAAGGTTTTCCAATTTTGAAATGAGTGCTAAACAATTATTTTTTTGGGTAAGAAGAGTCTTACTTTTTGCTATTAAGTCATCTTAATAATTTAGTAGAGAATCCGCTTTTAAAAATAAAGTTACCATATTGCACAAAAAAGCAATCCCGCAATTAGGAATTTTGTTTAAACGGTTCCATAAAACTTGTAAATTAAAACTTATTTTAAAGCTTTACCGCTGCATTCACAAACGATTTTTAAATTTAAGAAACATTTGTTAAGTAAAACTTACATAGAAAATTGGTTCAGTAAACCTTTATTAAATTAAAAATATTTTTATGAATACAGCATTTAATATTTTGAAAAGGTTTCAGAGGTTGTTTTTTTTGATAAAAACGCACTTTAATATTTTTTATTTTTGTTAATGGAAATGCGTCAAAACTCTTCCCATTTTTGAGAATGGTTTGTAAAAACAAACATTTTTTCATAATTTAAAATTTTTGCGTACAAAATTTTTGTAAATCGGCTTTAAGTTTCGGAAAGCTTTTAAAAATGCTTTTAGACTTTTTTCTAAGAAAAGCTTTCCCTTTCTGAAGGTTTCGTTGAGGGGTAAAAGCATTTTATAACATTTAAAGGACTTGTCTTGAGTATGAGCTTTATATTTTATTTAAAAGCAGTTAGTTAATGCATTTTATATAAAAGAAGCTTTAGCAAAACTTTTAATCCATTTTTTTATAATAACAGAATTGTTAGCAACTGCATTTTAAGCTGTTAATCTGCCAATGTTTTTAATTACCATTCGATTAAAACTTGTCAATATCTTATACAAAAGTTAAGCTTTTTTTATTTCCTTTCCTGTTCTTAAGAGCAAAATAAACCACACAAAAGGCTTGACAAACACACGAACTGTTCCCTGTTTCTATTTGCAAATAAACAACACAAACATATTTCGTACAAACATTAATTATTGTTTCAATTAATGTAGACGACGATAGTGCTGTGGCAATGTTGCTCGTTATTTGTTTAAAACAAAGGAAAAATATATGTAAAAGAAAGGCAAATAGTTTGGTGTTAAGAGTATTTAAAACCAGAGTACCGAAACGTTCGCTCATTATTCAGTCATAAGTGAGCGTAAACGTTTAAAAATGTTGCTGCTTATTCATACATATGAGGGTTAGAAATTTAAAAAAAAATTCAATTTCCTCACTCATGAAAAGTTTGTAAGCAAACATATTCATACGTGAATATTTCAGGAAAGAACAATTTTATTTTTTCATATACATTTTTCGTATACAATACACACACAGGCTATTCGTGGTGTAGTTGTGCAAATTGTCAAGCAACAACAACAACAATACTATTGAGGAGCGTTGCTATAAGTTTTTATTTGTTCATTCCTCATGAGTGAGGAAATGCAATATTATTTTTAATTCAAACGGCATGAAGCCGTCATGAAAGAATGATAGAAAAATTTACAATTCACTCATGACTGTGAAAAAAGTAAAAAAAATTTATTTCTCATTCATGAATGTGTAATTTGTCTCCGTTATTCCCAATTTGTTTCGTAAGTACTGGGTGCTCGACACATTGTAGTTAAAAAACAAATGAGTGTGTTGAAATTGATTTTTATTCATTCTTGCAGACCTCTAATATGAACGATCATATATGAATTTTTCTGGACTCTAGTTTATACAACGAGCTGTTTTAGTGTAAACAATTCCGCTTAAAAATTTTGAATTTACTTCAGAAACAGATCTTGTGCGTCTTCACTTTGCAAAATATAAAAAAACTTTTAATTTCAAAAGTTTTTGTTATTCGTGCTCAATTCCCAGTTTTTATTCTTGATAAAAACACTTGAAATTTATTGTTGATGGGATAAGCTATTCCTATGCGCATTTCACTGGTTGCTTAGGCCAGATCATCAGGAAACTTCATCCATAAAGATTTTAGAAAAACTAAAGATATTAAACCAAATAAAAATGTTAAACGTATAAGACTTATAGCAACAGTTCTACTTGTAATAATATCAAAGCTTAAACAAAACAACATCAACAATAAACAGTGGCTTTATCTCATCTTACATTCCCCGCTACAATTAGTTGAAATTCTCTCAACATTAATTGTAGTTGTAAGTAGGTTAAGAAAAACAAAATAAAAACAACAACAACTTACAAAAGATGTTGCCAATTAAGTGTTTTTTAGGCCGTGCACCCGCCTGTTTATTATCAAAAAGTAATTTCAATTTTTGGGAATACAAAATTTTTAATTTCAAAAGTTTTTGTTATTCGTGCTCAATTCCCAGTTTTTATTCTTGATAAAAACACTTGAAATTTATTGTTGATGGGATAAGCTATTCCTATGCGCATTTCACTGGTTGCTTAGGCCAGATCATCAGGAAACTTCATCCATAAAGATTTTAGAAAAACTAAAGATATTAAACCAAATAAAAATGTTAAACGTATAAGACTTATAGCAACAGTTCTACTTGTAATAATATCAAAGCTTAAACAAAACAACATCAACAATAAACAGTGGCTTTATCTCATCTTACATTCCCCGCTACAATTAGTTGAAATTCTCTCAACATTAATTGTAGTTGTAAGTAGGTTAAGAAAAACAAAATAAAAACAACAACAACTTACAAAAGATGTTGCCAATTAAGTGTTTTTTAGGCCGTGCACCCGCCTGTTTATTATCAAAAAGTAATTTCAATTTTTGGGAATACAAAATTTTTAATTTCAAAAGTTTTTGTTATTCGTGCTCAATTCCCAGTTTTTATTCTTGATAAAAACACTTGAAATTTATTGTTGATGGGATAAGCTATTCCTATGCGCATTTCACTGGTTGCTTAGGCCAGATCATCAGGAAACTTCATCCATAAAGATTTTAGAAAAACTAAAGATATTAAACCAAATAAAAATGTTAAACGTATAAGACTTATAGCAACAGTTCTACTTGTAATAATATCAAAGCTTAAACAAAACAACATCAACAATAAACAGTGGCTTTATCTCATCTTACATTCCCCGCTACAATTAGTTGAAATTCTCTCAACATTAATTGTAGTTGTAAGTAGGTTAAGAAAAACAAAATAAAAACAACAACAACTTACAAAAGATGTTGTCAATTAAGTGTTTTTTAGGCCGTGCACCCGCCTGTTTATTATCAAAAAGTAATTTCAATTTTTGGGAATACAAAATTTTTAATTTCAAAAGTTTTTGTTATTCGTGCTCAATTCCCAGTTTTTATTCTTGATAAAAACACTTGAAATTTATTGTTGATGGGATAAGCTATTCCTATGCGCATTTCACTGGTTGCTTAGGCCAGATCATCAGGAAACTTCATCCATAAAGATTTTAGAAAAACTAAAGATATTAAACCAAATAAAAATGTTAAACAGGCGGGTGCACGGCCTAAAAAACACTTAATTGGCAACATCTTTTGTAAGTTGTTGTTGTTTTTATTTTGTTTTTCTTAACCTACTTACAACTACAATTAATGTTGAGAGAATTTCAACTAATTGTAGCGGGGAATGTAAGATGAGATAAAGCCACTGTTTATTGTTGATGTTGTTTTGTTTAAGCTTTGATATTATTACAAGTAGAACTGTTGCTATAAGTCTTATACGTTTAACATTTTTATTTGGTTTAATATCTTTAGTTTTTCTAAAATCTTTATGGATGAAGTTTCCTGATGATCTGGCCTAAGCAACCAGTGAAATGCGCATGGGAATAGCTTATCCCATCAACAATAAATTTCAAGTGTTTTTATCAAGAATAAAAACTGGGAATTGAGCACGAATAACAAAAACTTTTGAAATTAAAAATTTTGTATTCCCAAAAATTGAAATTACTTTTTGATAATAAACAGGCGGGTGCACGGCCTAAAAAACACTTAATTGGCAACATCTTTTGTAAGTTGTTGTTGTTTTTATTTTGTTTTTCTTAACCTACTTACAACTACAATTAATGTTGAGAGAATTTCAACTAATTGTAGCGGGGAATGTAAGATGAGATAAAGCCACTGTTTATTGTTGATGTTGTTTTGTTTAAGCTTTGATATTATTACAAGTAGAACTGTTGCTATAAGTCTTATACGTTTAACATTTTTATTTGGTTTAATATCTTTAGTTTTTCTAAAATCTTTATGGATGAAGTTTCCTGATGATCTGGCCTAAGCAACCAGTGAAATGCGCATAGGAATAGCTTATCCCATCAACAATAAATTTCAAGTGTTTTTATCAAGAATAAAAACTGGGAATTGAGCACGAATAACAAAAACTTTTGAAATTAAAAATTTTGTATTCCCAAAAATTGAAATTACTTTTTGATAATATAAAAAAACTTTCAATATTTCTACAAACATGTTTCAAATGTTTATGCAAAGCAAAAATAAATAACGACCACAGAACATCAATGTTCTGTTTGCACTTGAACAACATATAAGTTAGAACCTTGTTATCCTTAGGGCGCGGAATGTAAATTTCGACATGTTTAGCAAGCCGTTTGTGTGGTTTATTATGCTCTTTAATAATCGTCTTAAGATGGCACAAAATTCATCGAAAATAATTAAAACATGGTGTTTGTAGATTATTAAAATTTTTTATTCATATTTTTCAAGCTGCCATGATTTTGTAAATAAAGCATTTTTTATCCCTTCCTTTTTTAAAAAAATCTCCAATGTGCCATCTCTCTTAAACAATATTGTTTTGTATAGAATTTAGAGATCAAAACAAAATGTTTGTTTATACAACAAAACTTTAAACCAACCAGTTTTCGAAAAAAAAAACAGAATAATATTTAGCGTACGGCTCACACACCCAGGAACGATATTTACTTTATTAGTGTTTGTGTAGACGAACACAACCCTTAATACCGTTCGTAACTATTTTCAAGAAAGAGCCGAACCCTATTAGCGTTTTCGTTTTCCACAAATCTACCGAATCGAGCACTAAGAAACGATATTTAATGTTTATTTTCGAACAATGAAACAAACTTTGATAACATTTTGTGCAAACGCCTTCACCAAATCTGTTAATTAAGATTTTATGAAATTGTATAAAATATCCCATGAGGTAATTTTTGTCCTTTTCAAATTTAAACGCAATTTAGCTTAGCAAGTTTTCATAGTCCGTCTTAGAAATTATTTTTTTTAGGAAATTACTTTTTCTAAAAAGTAGGAACTAATGAAACTGTTTTTATTATTTAAAAACGGAGTTCTTAAGAATCTAATTTTTCATACAACATGAACTCGCGCATACCATTATACTTACTTCGGACTTACTCCTATTGAGGAGGCTTCTAGTCTTCCTTACGTTTGTTTTACCCCATAACATTTTAGTGGTCGTACCCACAGTTCTCTAGCACACGCTTTTAATTCTGCTTTTGTTACCTCAAACGGTTTTGTATTTGCCAGGTTATTTGCTCCGAGTTCTATTCCCCTGGTAGGGAGTACATTTACCCTTTTATTTTTTGACTATCCACGAGTAACCCGGTACCAATATGATACGCGGAACATTCGGTAAAGGCCTACTTACAGTCTAATAATATCTTGGTCTTAACCCTATTAACTGATAACGACATAATTGCAATTTGGCTATCGGAAAATATGTTAGCGTCTACGCGCCCCATATACGACTCCATCCATTCGTCACACTCCGTAGTTGCACGAACTTTCGCCTGGAAGCTAGTGTTGTTATCCCGAAGAAGGTAGACTATCTCGGTTTCTATTTCTTGGCATGTGGCTGATCCAATCACTCAGCGCCCAGCTAACCTTGAACTGGTTTAAGGATCGGGTAAAAGAAGCGGCTTGGATTTTTTTTTTTTTTTAAAGAAAGCCGTTATTTGTCTTGCGGCCATTTTCACCAAGTTCAGTTAAAACTAACTATTACTTTAACTTTCAGGTAACAGTACGTATTGACAGTTATAACTGGTAGTTTATTATAATTGAACCTGGTGAAAAAGGCCGTTTAAATAGTAGAAATTAAAAAAAGTTAAGTTTCTTTTTTTTAAGAAGTACTTTTTCTAAACAGTAGATTTTCTAAAACATAAGACATTTTTCTCAAAAATGCACTTTTTGTGTTTATAAAATGGTACTTCATTTGAACAAGTACATTTCGTTGCTTTAAATGGTACTTTTTCAAAAATTTTTTTGGTAATTTTCTTATAAGAAATATATTTCAAATGGTGCTTTTTCCCAATGGTGACATTTTTAAGATTTTTTTTGCTAAAATTTAGTTAAAAAGCACATTGTAAAATGTTCGTTTTCTTAAAGATTATTTTTTACTTAAACAAGATTTTTGTACTATAAAAGTACTTTTTACCAATTTGTTTTTGCTTAAAAAGTCTTTGTTTTTTTTGTAAAATAAACTTTTGTTTTCAAAAAAAATTTAATCCTTCAGCACTCCTTTTTCTAGAGAACTTAATTAAAACTTTAATTTTTGAAATATTTTGTGTTGCCCAGTGTTCATTTAATTCATTTTATGTAAAAAAAAATCAATAAAATTCAAATTATTTCTTTCTTTTGCTAAATTAATTTCAATAGATTTCTTTTTTTTCCTGGGCTTCATTGAACCTAAAGTTTATTTTTCAATTGATTTCAAACTAAATACTTGATTGCATTTCAATTTAAGTGTATGCCAGGACTTAGTTATCAAGTACACATTTATCCTTAAAACTGCTTAAGAGGCAATAAAAATTTCTTTGATTTTTTGCAAAATATTAAATTATTTTCTAAAAAAGGAAAGTTTGCCTTTTCAATAAAAACAAATTAGTTTAAACATTTAAGTTAAAGAAAAAAAAAAAGTTTGACAAACCTTTTCTTCCAAATTCAGAGAAGGAACGTGTTTGAAGTGATAACAAAGAGATTAATATAATTCCTTTACACACATGATAAAGTTCCAATAAAACAAACTAAAACATTTACAAAGAATTGTTTAAAGGATTTATGGAAATTTAATGTTAAACCAGGACAAAGGAAACCAGCAGCATCCTTAAGGAATCGCTTATAAACAAACTGACTTTAGCTTAAGCAAAGGAAAGAAAAATCCTAAGTATCCGTCTGATTAAAAGCAGTTATAAACGGAAATTAAATTTATATGAAATCAACTGCAAAAGAAGAAGAGAAAAAAACTTTAGACAGCAGGGGTTTTAAATATTTATTTAGCAGAGCAAGGTGGCTTATACAATATTTAAACAATAATTACAATGAACAATATAAATATCTAAACAAGTTTTTATTTATTTTTTTCTTTTTGGAGTAAAATTCTCGCATGGCAAAGATGATGGATGCTGGATGTACAACCGGAAAGCACGCAACACTCCCACATGTACGATTTGTAGCTGAAACAAATGAGTACAAAAAAATTCTATCAAACTTCAAATCAAATGATTTATGTCTCATTCCCCCCACGAAACTTTGCACCAGTTGAAGAAGTTGTTCAAAGTATAAAAAGATAGAATGAAATAAGGGAATTTGCTGGGGCAGGGGAAATGAAGGGTTGGGGGCTAAACAAAAGCTTGGCCAGTTCTAAATTAAGTTGAAAGCTTTTCTTTTATTCATACGGAATTTGTTGTTAATTTAGTAATTAGTAACAACACGTAGGTCTTAGTTTTTCCCCACGAACTGCATAGTGCATTTGTCTGTCCTTCCGTCTGCTATGTGGCTGGCTTTAAGTCTTGCTGTCCGTCCATGTTGTCTTTTTCAATAAAACTTATTTGATGTTGAGTTTTCATTTTTTTTCTTAATTATCTGGCGTAGTTGCTTCCACATTTCTTTTTTTTTCGTTTGCTTCGTTCGTATGTTGTCATTTCTTTATATTTCTACCATTTGGCATAGTTTTTATAAATTAAAAAGCGTATTTTATATTTCTATGAACAGAAAGTAAAAAATAAAGAAGTGAAATAAAAAAGTGTAGTGTAGAGAAATGCTCAATTTAATTACTTGGCTTAGTTTGCTGGTCCATTTGGAATTGCTATTGCGTTGCAAAAACTTAAAAAATATATTAAATGTAATAAAAAAAGCATTAGTTCCTCATACACTCATAGAAAATTTGATAAATTGCAACAGTGGCGGGCATAAGGAAGTTAACTTTTTTTAAAGAGTTTTTTTTTTACATACAAATTTTAAACTTTTTGTAGAAAAAGTTATATGGTACCTTTTTGTTGATAAAAGTATAAAAAAAAAAATTTGGTTTGTTTTGGTCCTTTTTTTAGGAAAAAATTTTCTTTCTTACCTAATATAAAGAAAATGTGAAAAAAGCCTTTTTTAAATTAAAAAAAATCTGGAACCTTTTTTTTGTTGGAAAAAGTCTTTAAAAAAACCAATTTTGTTTGTTTTAGTATTTTTTTTAGGAAAAATTTCCTTTCGTACTTAATAAAAAACAAAAATGTTAACAAAAACATTTTTTTAACTATTTGTTAATAAACAATATCTGGTACTTTATTTGTTGGAAAAAGTCCTTTTAAAAAAACCAATTTGGTACGCTTTGGTCTTTTTTTTTGAGACAAATTTTTTTTTCGTATTTAATAAAAAAAATACTTTTCGCTAAAATTCCATTTCAAGGTTGATAAAAGTACTTTAAAAAAACAATTTGGTTTGATTTGGTACTTTTTTTAGGAAAAAATTTTCTTTCTTACTTTATTAAGAGAATCTGTTAAAAAAAAGCCTTTGTTTAAATTTAAAAAAATATCTGGTTCTTTTTTAATTTGGTATGCTGTGGTACTTTTTTGGGACAAATTCTTCTTCAGTATCTAAAAAAAAAATTAATTAAAAAAAACCATTTTAAGGTTTTTGTTGAAAAAAATTATCTGGGTCTTTTTTTGTCGCAAAAAGTACTTAAAAATAAACAAATTTGGTATGATTTTGTACTTTTTTGCGGACAAATTCTTCATTCGTATTTAAAAAAAAATATAATTCACAAAAAAAACATTTTAAAGTTTTTGTTGAAGAAAATTGCCTGGTACTATTTTTTGTTGAAAAAAATACTTAAAAAAGAAACCAATTTTGTATGATTTGGTACCCTTTTTGGGACAAACTTTAATTTAATAAAAAAATACTCTATTAAAAAATTATCTTTGTTTTGGTACATTTTAAGGAAAAACTTTCCTTTCGTACTCAAAAAAAAAAATGTCAAAAAAGCCGTTTAAACTTTTTTTAAAAAAATATCTGGTATATTTTTTGTTGAAAAAAGTCCTTTAAAAACGAATTTGGTTTGTTTTGGTACTTTTTTTAGGAAAAAATTGACTTCGTTCTTATTAAAAAACAAAACTGTTAAAAAAGCCTTTTTTAAGTTTTTTTTAATAAAAAATGTCTGATACTTTATTTGTTGGAAAAAGTCCTGTTAAAAAACAAATTTGGTATGCAATTTGGTCCTTTTTTGGGACAAATTCTTCTTCCGTATTTAATAAAAAAAAATACTTTTCGCATAATAACCAATTTAAGGTTTTTTAAGGTTGATAAAAGTACTTAAAAAACCCAATTTGGTTTGCGTTGGTACTTTTTTTTAGGAAAAAATTTTCTTTCTTACCTAATAAAAGGAAAATGCGAAAAAGCCTTTTTTAAATAAAAAAAATATATCTATATCTATATATATATATACATTAAAAAAGTCTTAAAATTTTTGTTGACAAAAGTACTTAAAAATAAACCAATTTGGAAAGCCTTGGTACATTTTTGGGACAAATTCTTCTTCCGTATTTAATAAAACAAAAAATTCTTTAAAAAAACATTTTAAGGTTTTTGTTGAAATAAAAATTTCTGTTACTTTTTTTTTTAAAAAAAGGACTTAAAAATAAACCAATTTGGGGAGCTTTGGTACTTTTTTTGTATTTAAAAAAAATACTTTTCACAAAAAAAAAAACCATTTTAAAGTTTTTGTTTAAGAAAATTATCCATTTTGATATGATTTTTTTTAAGATAAATTTTAATTTCTTTTAATAAAAAAAATACTTTTAACAAAAAAAGGCTTTTGGTGATTTTTGTTGAACAAAGTTATATTGTACTTATTTTTGTTGAAAAAAGTACATTAAAAAACAATTAGGTTTAAAGAAAAAACTTTCCTTTCGTACTTAATAACTTTTTAACATATAAAAAGTCTTTTCAACTTTTTGTTTAAAAAAATATCAGATACTTTTTTTTGTTGAAAAAAGTCCTTTCAAAACCAATTTGGTTTATTTTGGTACTTTTTTTAGGAAAAAATTTCCTTTCGTACTTAATAAAAAACAAAAATTTAAAAAAAAAGCCTTTTTTAACTTTTTGTTAATAAAAAATATCTGGTACTTTAATTGTCAGAAAAAGTTCTTTTAAAAAGGCTTTCTAAACTTTATTTTTTTTTGTAAAGAAAGTTTATTTTTAAAGTTGCTGAAAAAAAAATTTATGTAGTTTTTTATAAAGTTAATTTTTCGTAAAGTTGATCTCTTGAAGCGGTTTTAATAAAAACTTGTTAAATTTTTTTCTTAACGTAATTCAACTTAAAGTACTAAAAATGTACTTTTCAAAACGTTCTTTCTTTAAATGAATTTTCAAAAAGTTATTTTTTTTGGTTCCCTAAGATAACAACTTTAAAAAGAATGTGGAAAAAACTATAAAATTGAAAATTTCATTTCCCACCTTAAACCCAAAACGAAAGAACCTGAAGCCACCACAATCAACCATGTGAAACAAATTAACAAACACTAACACTCGAAAAAGCTGTTGGAAAATTGCAACACATAAAAAGGACACTACTGGACACTATTAAAGGCCAATATTTGATATTTAAAAACACAAGACACGTAATATCCTGTCCTACGCTTGAAACAAACAAACATCACCAAATAAAAGTTGACCACTTAACCGAAAAGAACCAAATAAAAGAACAGGCCAAAGCATGTACGTTAGTATATAAACGATTTTGGCCTTTTTTTATAAAACGGACCTAAAGAAATGTTAATATTTTATAGGCCATTTATTTGTTATCTTTGTTACTTTGGGTATTTAACATAAAATAACTGTTAATTTCGAACATTTAAACCCAAAAACCCACAAAAATATTCAGGCAATTTCTTAAAACTTTTATTGCCTGTAAATACAAATACAAATACAACAAAACACCAACGAATTGGAATATAAATCCATTATTAACTTCATAATGAAGAAAATTATCACAATAAAAGAATATAACACAGCATCCATTACACACCAACAACCAAAAATTCTAAGTCTAATATTAGAAGAAAAAAAAAAGTATAAATGAAACTGTGTGTAACTTTTGTCATAGAAATATTTTTATTGTTATTAGTTACTGTAGTAAAAGATTTTTGCTGTTTTACCAAAACTCTTGCTCCCACTCCGTTTCTTCTCACTCTCTTGTGTTTTCTACTCTCCTTTTTCTTTTGCTTTGGGATTTTTTTTTTGTAATTTGAACCTGGCAATGCTAATTGTTTGATTTACCGCTATATGTGAGTTTTGTGTGTGTGTTTTTGATTTAGACAATTCCACCCTTATTTGCTTAAGGGGATTTTTTGGGATATTTTTTGTAACGTTTGCAATTACTATATGGGACTTGCTCAACATGGTTTTTTTTGAATAAATTTCCCTTTTCTGACGTATAAGGGTTGCATTAAAACCGATTTCCGCACAAAATTTCCACAGTTCTTCGGGAGATTTCAATGTGCAAACACTTAAACAAGCTGAAACTGAAAAAGCGCAAAACTCTATTTTAATTTACAATTTAGCAAAAAATATTAAAAACTTAAAATAAAAACATCTTTCAAAAAACCAAGAAAATTTAGCTTAATTAAAAAAAAAATCAAAAGAAATTCAAAAACATTTTAATGAATATATGAAAAAAAAGTGCAAAACGGAAGTTTCATGAATACTTCTTTTTAAGTTCTAAAAGTAAAAACACTCAAAAATTTAACCCAATTTAAAACATATCAATTGTATATAAATTTTTTAAGTAAAACTCTCAAAATTATCCTTCCAGTTTCTATTTAAATCAAATAAAGTTAAAACAAATTTACAAACAGATAAATTGTTAAAATATTAACATTAATTTACAAAAATAGGTAAGTGTGTGCGTTGTTATAGGTATTTCATTTAAAGTGAAGTGAAAAAATAAAAGGATACTATAAATTTCATTAAGCTTCCTTTGTGCACTTAAGTAAATCTTACTTTTCCTTATAAACTTTCCAAAAGAAGTAGGATTTTGTTTATAATAATTTTCTAAAATTACTTTTTGTTTAAAAAAGTGAATATTATATTTTTCTTATGTGCGTTGCGAAATTGATTTTTCGAACTTAAAAATTTACCCATACAACTACGAAATGATTTCTCTTGTGTAATATTAAATATAGAGTTACGGCATGTTACTCTCAATTTGTGCTCTCATGCTGAACAATATTATTGTTTACATTTTGAGGTTAATACTCCCAGCACAGAAACATAAAACATTAACAACAACAACAAATAAATTCATAATAATAACGACAGTGACCAGAACCAAAATTCTTCTTTCTGCTCAGTTAGTGAGAACAAAAATGAAAACAAAAATAAATATGTACCACACTTGTCAACTGCTATACGATTGTTTGAGAGTGTATGTGTGTGAAAATACCGCTATGTGATTCATATTTATTTATTTAAAGTTTACCTAGAAGCGGTAAATTTTCTCTAAATCTTTACACAAACACACACACATACCTTTTCTTTCTCTCTCTCTCTTTTGCCCATATACAAATATAAAACTTTCTCCCATATTTCCTCTCCCATATAATTGGCTTTGTGTGCTTGTATTTGTTTTAAAGTTCGAAAAATATATAATATTTGCTTTAGACTTGTATATTTTGAGTATTTTCGTGTTTATATTTTGTTGTTATTGCCGTTGTTGTATTTGCTTTCGTCATGACCTTCATGACTCATCGTTGCCAATGGCTGTAGCAGGGGCTTTAAGTATATTGCATGACCCAACGCCAACACCACCACCTACCAATAGGGGTTTCCCGACTCAGTATTAGTCAGTCTTAAATTGAATATTTGAAACAACAACAACAATATCAACAGCCACATACAGGTGTTGTGTTGCTTGTTATTTTCTTAATATGTAATTTGTTTGCCTCCTTAACCTTTCCCACAGCAATCGAACGTGTTTTTGCTGGTTCCTCTTTTCTGGTGGGAGGACGTTCGTGTCTATTTTACTAGCGGGCAAAAATTAACGGTCACAAATAAAATGCGTTGTTATTAGTGAAATGGCCATTAGTGGAAATGATGTCTTTGTCGTTTACTTACTTTGGCTAAATGGTTAATTATTGTGTACTCACTTATTTATTAGAAGAATTTTGGAATTCGTTTTTATTTGTATTGACATTGACATTGTATTTAAACTGTTGATTATTAAACGGATATTATTAAAAATGGATATTGGAGTTATTGAATATTTATAATGTTAAATTAAAGGTGCTTGACAGTTACAACTTAACTTCGACATTATCTCTGTGTAATACGGGGCCAAGTAGCAAGAGCACCACATTTTTATAATTGAGTATTTGTTTTAAGAAAGATACCCAACGGTACCTGGAATGAGTACAGAGACCTAATAGAAGGCCTTATTAAGCAGACACTCGCCACATTCCATGCTTTTTTTTTTTTTTTTTTTTGTTTTTTAGCAGCAAAGCTACTTAAGAAGAAGACTTATTTGGCCTCGAATAATTAACATAAAGCCATTGTAAAATACGGCGAACGCCTGTAAGCCTTCTCCACAAGCCATCGAATGACCTACACCGTCATGTGGAATACCGAAACTTCCAAAGTCATATAAATATATTAAAAAATTAGTTATTGTTGGTACTCCACCAGTCTAATACAAAAAATGAAGCTGAAAACCCTCACCGTGCGTTGATGCGTTTGCTCTTAAGCAAAACAAATCAAAATGGCAAAAGTAACTAAGACATTGTATGATTTATAATTTCACTCAGTTAACTTTGTCGTACTAAGTGACAATTCTCAAGGAATTTGATTAAAAAAAAAAAAAATTAAAAGTTGAGTATAAAGCCCATTGCGCTTCACACCAAAATGCAAAAAAGTAAATATGTGATATGAAATTTATTCTTTGAGAAAATATTTAAAATGCTTGGTGGTGTAACGTGGCAAGAAGTAGACATTTCTGTGGAAATTTCATATGTACAGTAGGTACCGGATATAAGCACTTTGCATATATGAAAAAAATGCTCATAAGAAAGTTGACCAAAACACTATGTCTTTTTCTGTAGAAAGAGTAAAAAAGAGTATGCATAAGAAACTATGCTAGCGAAAATAACTGTTATTTTTTCTTCATATTATCTCATATTTGATAAAATTAAAATAAAAAGATATGTGATCTTAATACTTATATAAAGTTGGTCACGTGCGACATCGTAATTGTGAAAATTAAAAATGGGAAAATTATTGTTTTATGCCAATGATTTAATTATTTAAAAACATATATTTACTTGCATACAAACATGTAAACAACTGCATAAACGCACTGGTTCTTTTGATGTGTATTGTGTTGCTGCACTGTGGTCCTTCGTTGTTACTTATTTCTTTTTTAAATATATATTTATTTATAAGGCTTGAGGTCTTTTTAAAAAATTATTCATTTTATTTTATCCGATATTTCGACATGCCTTCGGGGAAAATTAAAAATTTTTAATAATTTTTGGCAAATTACAGTTTTGTTTGATTTTATAGCGAAATGAAAGTAACATTCATTTAAGAAGCCCAATTTTGAAGAACGTATCACACATTCAGAAGTAGAATTAAAGATTTATTTTTGCAGTAACTTTCAAGTGGTCGAAAAGAAAACTGAATACATACTTCTTTCTGTTTATTTAAAAATATATTAACTAAGCACGTTTATATATAAATTCGTAAAAAGAGGAACAGAAACAACATAAATATAATGATGACAAAAAATGTCACGTGCGACCGGCGACATGTGACAATGATTAAAACTTAAATAAAATTATATGTGACCTTGTCCGAGAAAAGGAAGATAGTGTTTTAAAAAACGGGTTTGGAGTTAAGAGTGGATTCTAATACGTGAAAGGGTGTAGAATAAGATGAAATGCGTTTTTCTCAAAACTTTATTTTCACACACGGAGAAGGTCACATATATCTTTTTTGGGTAAAATCAGAACCTTTTTTAAGAGACATTAATGCATAACTGAAATCGGCATTGGAGTTGTTGGCTGCGAAAACCACTTCTATTTTTGTCACGTGCGAATGGCTTGTTTTTTGCAATTGTCTTGAAAGCCAACTAAAATTATCAAAATGAGTTATAGCAACAATTATAGGGCTATCGATCGAAATTACAAAACAATTTAAATGGGAATTGCGATTGATATCGAATGCCATAATTTGGTCACTGGTTAACAGCAATAAGTTAATTCTATTGCCAAAAAGAAACGTATACATTTCTTTCGCATATTTATATAGAAAACAATAATAAAAACTAAAATTTGTTTTTGTTTTCAACACAAATATACGAAAGAAATGTTCTTGTCGACATCATGGGCCTGCGCCTTATTCTTACTATTTTTAAGCTTTAAAAGTGTTCAGCGGTCACGTTCGACACGATGGAAATGCCCATATCTAATATTTAATCCATGTAAACGCTAACTGCCGCATTCACTAAAAATAATAAACATTTCCAACTTAAATTTTCATATTATTCGAAAGTTTATTCTAAGTCAAATAACAATCTTCAAAAGCTTTTATACTTTAATAGTCTTATTCCTTCAATATTTTGCAGGCATATATTTTTTATTTTAAAACTAAATTTTGCATAAAAACTTTCCTTGAAATATTTTTCAAATCCAAGCAAACAAACATTTTTTAAGGATCAACAAAACAACCAGATTTATTTGACCAATCAATTACAGTAGAATCCCGATAATTCGTAATCGCAAGGGACCGGCCATTTCTTACGAATTATAGGGGTTTTCGATTTAGCGGGCTTTCGATTTAACGCGGTTAAAATAAAATAAATTCGAATTAACGGGGGTTTTTAATTTATTTACAAAAACGATAAAAAAAACATAAAAAATGGTTAAAAAGAAAAAATATATATAAATTGTTCATGTAACAAACTGATCTTAAGAAAATAAAGAAACACACAAGGAAAAAACCCACGCAAAAAAATAGCGGTAAACAAAAAATCATTCTTTCCATGTTTCTGTTGTTTTTATTACGAATTATAAGTGGTAGTTAGCAAACAATTACGATTTATAAGAGGCAAAGAAGATTTTTTTTTGAAAAAAAATTACGAATTAGCGAGGGGACCAAAATGTATGGAAATTTTTGCGAATTAACGAGATTTTTCAAGGGACCGACAGTTTATTACGAATTATCGGGAATTACGATTTATCGGGATTTGACTGTATTTGCAATTGTGTTTCCTGATATTAATTGCCATATTCATAAAAAATAATAAAGTTTACTTACAAACGTTTTTTAAAACTAAATTTTCATAAAAAATTTCTTTAAAATAGATTTTAAATCCAATTTTGTTTTTCTTTATAAATACAGCATTAACCTTTTTAAAATGAAATTCCTAGTTAAAATCCCTAAAGCACTGACGTTTAAATCATTATTAAGAAAATAGAATTTACTTATTATTTTAGCCACCTTCCTTTAACCAACTCAAACTTATTAAGAACTTTTTTATTTTCCGAAAGGACTCTGGCAAAAATCAAAAGCTGAAAGTAGTACGAGTAAAATGCTTTTAAAATGAACAATTTACTCTATAATTTTCTCCTTCTTAAATAATAATAAACTCCCTTTCTATTTAAAATATTTTCTTGTGTTTCTTATTGTTGCTTAAGTAAAACCATTATCAACACTTTATGTTGCAAAAAAAAAAAAAAAATGGCAGGAAAGCTTTACACACACATACACCCAGAAAGCCAGAGTGAAAAAAAATACCTTGAATTATAAGTTGTGTTTTGTATGGAAATGAAAATAAAGAAAAGCAACTTCTTAACAACATTTGTCAGTCATTCAGACTTAAATAATTTCAACGGCACGTGCATAAATACAATGTTGAGATTTGCAACAGCTGACAAAATGTAATGAAAGTCCTGGCTAAAAGCAAGTTTTATCATGCCAAGGCATACCATGTCATGTCACACCATACAACTTAATGCACACATTTACACTCTCACTACACGTTTGGTAAGAGTTTTTTGTGTAAAAAAAAAAAATGTAAAATATAAAATGTTTCTTTACGAAGAAAATCCGCCTAAGGCTGTAAGAATGTTTTCTTTTTTTTCCCTGTCTTTTTGAAGACATCATTAATCATTAGCACAAGAATTGTCATTTATGGCGCTTGGAAAACCTTTTTTTAGCCCTACGGAAAATTTACTCCCCTGCTAGATTTTTTTTTTTTTTATAAATATCAGACAATTTAGTTCAGTTTTTGTGACATTTTATGTCAGAATTTTATTTTTATTTTTTAATTTTTTTGCTTTGTGCAGTAAATAAGAGGATTGTGTTACTCACTCCCTTGAACTTTCGAAAACTTTGCATTAAAGTCCAGTTTTGTTTTTTTATTTTATAACCCTTGAAATTTACGAAATAGATTTTTTATCTTGTTTGAAGCAGGCAAAACTCAACACCTTATTTTCTTTGAAAATTGAGTTTTGAAAATAGAAAAAAAATTCATTTTGTTTTGCTTGTTTTCTTTTTTAAAAAAAGATTAATGTTGTCAATTTCATCACTTGGCTAAAGGAAAATTTTATAAAACTGTATCCATCCAGTTATTCAGTCAGTCAGGCAGTCACTCCATTTATTCACTCAAAGCCTAGCGACCAGAATTGCTTATTTCTTATTCATGAAATCTAAAATTAACATAAATATTTTTGTGTTACTTAAAGCATTTTGTATGACACTGAATTGTGTGTTTTCGTTTAGTGAAAGTGTATGACTGCCTGGCCTTTTCTTTTATTTTTTTTTTGATAATTTTGATGAAATTATGTACATTTCAACCTTTTTGTGTAACATAATTTTCTGGCAATATTTTGTTTATATGAGAAACCAAAAAATCGTTTGGTACCTTTTTAATAATAAATGTGGGATTAAATAATTTGATATGCTTTTTAAGAATGAAGTAAATAAGTTTTTGTAAAGTGTATTTTGCCAAATTTTAAACAACACATATACAATTTTTAAATTTTCTCTTGGTTGGTACTTTTTTATCTTTACGGGGTTTTTTTTACATATAGAAAAATAAGAAAGAAAAAGCTTTAAATTAATGAGCTGTAATTTTTAAAAAAGTTTTTATGTTTCATTATGGAGAATTTGTCTTCATTTGCATTTAGCATTACAACATTTAACTTGTAATTTAAAAAATAATCTTGTAAAATTAACTTAAAAGGATATGGATTAAGAAAAGAACTTACATTTTTTTTTGATGGATGTTACATTATACAGTGAACTCACGATAATCTGAACTTCATCAGTAGTAAACAGTGCAGTATTTTTGTTGCTCTAAAGAGTGAACAAAGATTAAACGATTTAAAAAGTGAACAACCCTAAAAATTAATTTTAATTTTGGAAATTCACCACTCTCTAGT
This sequence comes from Pollenia labialis, assembly GCA_949318255.1. Classification (NCBI taxonomy): domain Eukaryota; kingdom Metazoa; phylum Arthropoda; class Insecta; order Diptera; family Polleniidae; genus Pollenia; species Pollenia labialis. The sequence goes on along the minus strand of OX439142.1, from coordinate 21,506,882 downwards.
AAAATGAAAACAAGTGTTATTTAAATGCTCTTAAAGGCTGCTTTTTTGACGAAAATGCACCCCAGATCTAATTATTGTTTGAACAATTTAAAAAAATAACAACTTATCATGACAGGGTGTGATAGTATAAAGTACCCTGAAGTAACATCAACCTATGGCATTTCATAAACGGCTTGCTTGCCAAAATATACGGAACTTTTAATAGTAAAACTTTAGAGAAGTCCAAAATAAAAAAAAATCGCTTGATTAATTGCTCGTTTCTACACTGAAAGAAAAACACTCGGGATAAATTTAATTTGTTATACTTATTTTAAAAACGAGTCGTACTTAAAATCGTACCTCAAAAGTTTCTAAATTACTTTCGAAAACCAAGCCCGGAATTTCTTACCAAAAGTATAAAATTCTTAAACCAAATAAAAAAAAAGATTGAACTTTTCATTGGTAGTGCCACTCTGAGAGTAAAATTACAAAGAGAGAGCGTTTTAATCTCATAAAACCTATTAGTCTCATCTCTCTGCGCTGCATTCTATATGCATGCATATGTGTATGTTTGTCCACACAAGTGGGTAAACAATGATTTGCTTGTTTTGTGTAGAAACAATACAAACAATAGGACAAGAAGAAAAAAATACTTAATCTTCATGTTTAAAAAGTAAAGTAAATTGTGTAAGTTCCCATTTAGTTTATATAAAGTTAATTGTATCATGATGCTGGTATGTTATAAATGAAATTCTGTGAGGTGTGAAACGGGTAAGTAAATCAATCATTATATTTTAATAATATTCTCCTTCTAACTCTGGTTCTCTCGGGCTTAGTTAAATACATCAAATAAAAAAATCGAACGATGACGAAAAATATATCGAGTCGGTCTGCTGCCGTTTTTGGTTATCGTTCAAAAATTATTCCAACAAAAAATGCGTTTCAAAGCCAGCCGCCGCCGCTCTGGTCTGCCTTCATCTTCTCATTCAGAGATTGCTTGGGTGCACGGCCATTCCTTTTGCGAAAACTTTTTGTTTGATTTAGCAAAATTATTTGTTAGAAATTTCTATGAATTTCAGTAAACTTTTTGTTTGATTCTGTTAAATTATTTGTTTGAAAAAATCAGTGTTTTCTTAAAAAAAAAAAAAAAAAAAATGCAAATAAATTGTTTGAATATGCAAATTTGTTTATAGGACCGATTTCAAACAAAAAATGTTTTGATTCTACAAATTTTTTGTTTGAATTAGAAAAAATTTTATTCTGTGCAATTAATTGGCCACCAAGATCATGCGTGTTGATTCCTTTGGACTTTTTTGTGAGGGATACGACTGTGAAGGGTGTCGAAATTTGAAGTATCATCGGTCAATGGAAATCGCTGCAGGGAGATATTCCGAAGCTTTATATCGCAGAAAATTTATGATTTAGACGTAGAGAATATGTGGTTTCAATAGGATGGTGCCACTTGTCACACAACAAAACAAACAATGGGTCTTTTCAAAGAAAATTTTCGAAAATAGCATTATTTCTCGTAGAGGAGGAGTAAATTGGCCACCAAGATCGTGCGATTTGACACCTTTATGGCCATTTTCTCAATGTACCAACAAACTGTCTGTTACTTAATGTCAACATAAATTTATTAGACCGATAAAATGTCTGTTCACAATTTTGGGTTTCTCAATATACCGACAAAAAACATGATTTTAAGCTGGCAACACCTCTCAAAATACATGTAAAAGTTGGGAGTGAGCTGATTGAATTTATCTGTACGGCAAATAAAAGGAAAATAAATAATCGGCAGATGAGTGCTGGTTAGCTTTGCGACAGAATATAAGCAAATGAGACATTGAGAAAACCAAATTTCTTTAATGTGCAGTTTTTCGTTGGGAAAAAAGTTAATCGTGTAATGAGAAAACGGCCATTAGTCTATTTCTTGTGGGGTTTTATGAATTAGAAAGTGTACAGCAATAATCCCACAACAGTTCAAGAGCATAAAAACAACATTATCGAACAACAGTCTATTGAAAAATTTGGTTGAGAATTTTGGTAAAAGATTGGGATCCTGCCATGCCAGTAGGGGGTGCTCACTTGACCGATATAATTTTTCATTTTTAACCGAATGTAATAAATTTAAATAAAACAATTTGGAGTATCTCAAAAAAACTCTGTTTAAATAAAATTAAAATGTTACCTCAATTTTAAACACCCTTTACTTTGTACGTTATATCATGGTCCAATCATTGAAATGACATAAATTTGTCAGCGAAGTCATGGCTTTATGTGTGTTCTATTTATTTTTACTTTTGAAACCGAAAAATGAATACCCCGTTACTTTTTTCACCAGGTTCATAGGATACGCTAAAGCGTTAAACTTATAATGTGGACCTTGTGGAGCTAAAAGCATCTTTTACAAAACATATTTTTGTTACCGTTTAAGACATACAAAATTATCATATTAAATAAAAAACTACATTCATTATTCATTTTTAACAAATGTTTGTTTAAATCGCTAAAATAAAAGCAACAACAAAAAAAAAATATACGTTCTAGATTTTGCATTTTTCTTGTTACAACACAAAGTGTTTATGCAAATTAGTTGGATGTGTAAAAGTTCATTAAAACAAATATTTAAGATGGAAGCTGTTGAACAAGAAACAGTCAAAACGTAAATATTTGAATATTGAAAAAGTTTGTGATGTTGATGGAAAAAGCGAAAAAGTTTTCTTGGAGATTTTTTTTCATGTTTTTTATTTTCTCAAACACATTTCCAAGCAACATATTAAATATTTTTTTTTGTTTATAAAAAAAGACAACAAAGAATGTAAAAACAAAAAAAAACGTATTTGAAGAACAACAAAATATTTACATAAGTATGTAATTTAACATAAAAACTTGCTCATAAAATTAAAAAACTAATATAAAATGATTTTTATGTGATATTGTTTTCTTTTTTTTTATATTTTTGGGTGCAAAACATTTGAAAGGGGATGGGAACTGAAGTCAGTCACTAAAACTAAAGGTTTTAAGGGGTGGTAACAGGCAAAAAACAATAACAACACAAACAGACTCAAAGATGTTGGTAAACATGATGTATTCTTTATTGTTTACAACTTTCCACTTGACAGCCATGTAAAGTATGAAAAACTTTACACTTTTTCCTCTAAAAAATTTTCATTTTGAAGAATCAGCTTTTAGATAGTTTTCAGCCCAAGACGAGCAAAAGATGCATACAATGAATCAGCATGTCCCTTGAGTAACCAAACCAGCCAAAGAACAAAATAAAAGGAATAAAGTGTAAATTTTTTTTTTTTTTTTTTAGAAAAAAGAAGTTAAAATGATAAACATACGTGTTGTGTTTGAAAGAAAGTAATACTTGGTTTATAGTCAAACTTAGATGTGAGAATGTGTTTGTTAATGTATATATTTTATAGTTCCTCTTGAAATGTTTGTGTCCTTTTTTTTTTGTTAAGTAACAACAACAAAAAAAAGAGTACAAAACACTTTTAAATTCCTGGCGTAAACATCAGTTTTTTTTTTAGCCATAATGATCAAACAGAAAAACACAAAAATCTTCACAACTACAAGATAAAAAAAAGAGTCATATGAGTATTTCATTTTGTTATCGTTGGTTTGAGAAACGAATTCTTACAGTTGGGTCTAGTTTGACAGCTTAACTTGTTACAGTTGAAGAGTAAACAAAAGATATGAAAGTCACAAAAAGATTGCAATTTGTGTAAATATTTAAAAATTTTGTTTTTAATTCATGATTTTAGTTTGAATACTTCAAAAATAGAAACAACAAAAGTAATTAAATTTGGCAAAAAACCCAACAGTCAATAAATTAATTACAATATTAAAATATTTCTTCAGTAAAATTGAATATTAAATCTTAATCACAGTTTTAAGCACTTCAATAAAATAACCAACAAAATTAAATAAATTAAGCTTAACATACAACTCTAAATAATTTAATGACAAAATTAAAATAAGTATTCAAATTCCAATTATGTCCATTAGTAAATTTGCAAAATGAATATGTTTTTTAAGCTCTTAATGATACATTAATAAGAACACCAATTGGTTTTGTCTTTAATACAACAATAACACAAGGGAACAAATTTGGACTTTTTTTGTGGGGTCTGGAATTTGAGGTCGCTGATTTCAAATCTAATCTCAATTATTCTCTATCAGCTCTAGTTTTCACCACACTTCATATATTGGAATAACTTAAAAACAGTTGACAATATTCAGTTAAAAAAAAAATCCAAAACTCGTAAGCAATATTATCTTTAAGCCGTGCTTACATCGTTTTTAAATAATCCCTGTAGTTTCAGAGATCTCGTTAAGTTTTTAAAGAAAAAATAGGAAAATTTTGCAAAAAAAAAAAATTTTTTTTCTGTTTATTAAAAATTCATTAAAAATAAAAACGCGACAAAAATCACAGTTTTGGTCCAAAAACATTTAGCTTTACATAATTTCGAATGAAATGAGGTTTGTTTCATTGTAATCGGTGCACAACTTTTTATTTTATTCACAATTTACTGAGAAAACGAATATCGATTTTAATACAAAAAAAAAACAAACCATTTTAAATATGTTTGCAAAAACCATATGTTGTTTCTGTTGTTTGTGGACTGTTTTAGTTTCGACACCACCTGTAGTTGAATTCGACTGAAAGCAAAAAAACTAAAGGATTTTAACATATCGCACTGGTTCCTCTAAATAGGGTCATCGCAATATTTTTCAATTTTCACTTTTTGCCAGAAATCGATGTACAGCGGTCATATCTACGCACTGTAAAAATTTAGGATGTTGAAAAAAAACAATTGTATTTGTAGTATAAGAGTTCATATAAAAAGAAAACAGATTTTGTGTCTACTGAAAATTTATAAATTTTTGGGTTAACCCACTTTTGAGGAACAAGTGCGATACTTATTTTGTTTGTGTACAAACATTTTTGTTGTCTTTGCCAGACAAAAGGGCGCTGAGAAAACTGAAACAAACGAACATTAATGTGCTGTACAGAACACAACGAAGTTTGTGGGTTTTTTTTACTGGGTTAACCCACTTTAGAGGAACAAGTGCGATACGTATTTTGTTTGTGTACAAACATTTTTGTTGTCTTTACCAGACAAAAGGGCGCTGAGAAAACTGAAACAAACGAACATTAATGTGCTGTACAGAACACAACGAAGTTTGTGGTTTTTTTTTTACGAAATAGAACAGAACTTTATGGTGAGTTGTTTTAATACAGTAGTTTTATTGTGTACGAAGATCACAAACAGAGAAATGTTTATTTTATGATATTTTCTTTACAATCGCTTTTAGCGTTTGTGTTTTCCATATTTCAACCGTACAGAACACTAAACTACTGTACATAATGTAAATTTTCGAACACTGTTCACGAAAATCAACATCTTTACAAGATGTTTCTATCTCATCGTATCTCATTTTACATCTTCCGTTTTTTTTAGTGTCATCCCTAGACAGTGGTTAGATTTTACAATAATGTAAGGTCTGGCAATGTGCTGACAATATACTGGCGAAGAAAAATTTTGCTGTTATAAAGGACTGTCAATGCCTTTTCTGACAATGTTGTCAAACAAAAATTGCCCGTTACGACGGTTGTAAAATATTTTAAACATATTTTAGTGACTGTATTGTTAGATATGACCAGGATTAACGTAGGAAAATTTCGAAAAGGGTAACAAAAAGTAGATTTTCCAGAAAAAAGGGCATTTCAATAAAAAAAAGGGTTAAATTTTTTATAAGCAGTATTTCCCATTTTATTAAAAAATAATTCGACCAAGTTTTTTTGTAAACAAACAAAAAATATTTATTACAGGCAGGAAGTGCTCAAAAACCTTAATTTTTTATGGAATGCCCTGTCCTGTCCTGTTTTGAACACCTGACAAAAAGTTTGTTCTTTATCATTTTAGCTAATATTTTATGGTGTTTTCTTTTCTACAAAAAATTTGCCTTTTTTTTTTTAAAAATGCAATTTGGTGTCTGTTTCTTAAAAATTTTGCTCCCGAAAAGCATGAGTTTTTTAGAATAAAACAAGACACCCTTTTCGGGAGCAAAATTTTTAAGAAAAATACACCAAATTGAATTTTTTTAAAAAAAGGCATATTTTTTTGTAGAAAGGAAAACACCATTAATGGGTTTTATGTTATTTTTCGATATTTTATTGTTTAACCGATTTATGGTTTGTTTCCAATTTTGCAATCGTTCGCAAATTTTAGCCATGTTCGCGATTTTTTCCTGTGTCTTTAAATTTTTGCGAAGCTTTGTTGTTTTTGAGGCAATCGTCGCCGTTTAAAAAATAGACCCATACATAAACCGAAGTCTCCTATTTTAGAGGACACTCTTAACCCTGCCGATTAAAAAGAGGGAGAAAAGTTCAATGCATTTTGCAAGGTTGATAAAGTTGGTACAATTGTACTTTTTTTTTGGTACAATTCAAAACTACAAAGTACGTTGGTACCCCCGTGACTCATTTGGTGCTATTCCTAAATTTTCTAAACCTTTTGCTAATTGATATAAAATGGCATCTCGTATTTACCGTCCAATGAATATAAGTGGAGTTCAGTGTTAAGTGAAAATGGCCTTGCGAAAGAGGAAATGCAATATTTCGTAGCTTTTTTATAAAATCTTAAGGAAATGGTGTATTTTGTTGTTGGATTTTACCAAAAAAAGCAGTAATATTTTGCATTTGTTTTATTGCAAGACCAAACGCTAAACTTCACATATCTGAATAGATTTTCGCACTTGTTCGTTGGACGATTGCATATGCCACATTCTAAATTTAGCATCAGCGGCAGCATAAAAGGGTGTATTTTATGGTGATATTGACAAAATTTTAAAAGATATAGGAAACTTCTTCTGCAAAAGTTCTAGTAGAATAAACGACTTCCTCACATTTTAAGATTACTTATTTTGGATTACTTATTTGAAATTCGTCACGACTGGTTGTCACGTCAAGAAGTCGCCAATAGCATTTTTGAACAGTGGCAGCTACTCCAGTATATTTTTACTCTGTATGATTTCGAAGGAAATTTTACAAGCGCTAAATTAAATTTTATTATATCCAGACTTTCTACTCCAGCTTACAGAATGTCTTTCTTCTTTCTGCAGAACATATTGAAAATTGTAAACACAATAAAATTGAAAATGCAATCTGCAGATGCCCGTATTTTTAGAACGCATAACATTTGTATTTCGTCAAATGGGGCTAAATTTTTTGAAAAAGGAGTTTTTGGACAAATTCGAATTATCAAGGTTAGGACTTGGAGAAAATCATCTGCCACTTAAAGCCGTTTTACACTGCCCCACAAAGTCTTTAGTAATTTACGAAAATGCAACCCTGTCATGATAAGTTGTTATTGTTTTTTGAAAATGTTCAAAGAATAATTAGATCAGGGAAGCATTTTTAAAAAAAATACGTAAGACTTTGTGGGATAGTGTGTAACGGCCTTTAACAATATTTATATATCGTAGATATGTATTTATATATGGCTATTTCCAAAAAAACGTCAACCACAAAAAATGGAAAAAAAATTTTTTCTTTTCAAGATTTATTTAGAGAATTGCTTATATTTTTTTAATATACATATGCGTATAAATTAATTGATTCGAATAAATGGTAAACGAAGTACTACAACTTTTAGCACATACTTGTGTATATTAGAAAATATGCATTTGAAACAACAATACTCTAATCTAAGGCATATTTATGATCTAAAAAACATTTTTTATCAAGTTTCTTATATAAAGGATTATAAATAGCAACATAAAAAAATTTTAAATCATGGTGGAAAAATTGTCCCGTTTACAACGTCTCGTTTACAATTTATTTAAAAAAATGTAATTCATATTTTATTTTGAAATCGAAACCATTTTTAGGGCACATTAGTACGCAACATTTTAAAATTAATCCCAATAAAATATTGTGTCAGGTTTTGCAGAAATCACTGTTTAAACGGTTACCCCTTAAAACCCACTTCCGTTTTTTGTCCCGTTTACAATCACTGGTTTTTTGCAATTATCTCGGAAACCACGACAGTAAGCGAAAAATTTCATTTGCGGAAATTTAAAAGCTAATTGAGAGTTAAAAGAATCATTAATTTAAAAAATGAAAATCAGGTTGTTTTTTACAGTTTTGTCAATATAAACGTGTGCGAATGTCCCGTTTACAATCTTGGAAGTGCCCATATGCAGAAATAATAATGAAAGTTAAAAACATGTTAAAGAATACCATAAATATTTTGCAAAGCTTTAAAACGTAGTTATAAGCTGGCTAACAAAATTTACTCCAGAAAATTTGATTTCAGTAAAAACCACCAGTAAAGTACAGATTTTATTAAAAATGTTGCCAAATATAAGTGCAAATTGTGATACTGTTAATAAATGGTTTCGAGCTTTGACCGATATGATAACTTTACAAACTTAAATAATTGAAAATACATCTAGTTTTGGGTCCGAAGTGTCCACAATGAAACATGAATTAGATCAGTTAATTTGTGCTTTATAACATTTTGGTTTATAAAATTAAAATAATAATGAAAAAAAAAAAAAAAATTATAACAAAAATGATTTAGTACTATCGGGATCGAAAAAGTACGATTTTAAAAGTTCGTTGGTAAGATATGGGTTTTCTCATTTATCATCCCTGGGCAAATATTGCAAATATTATTGGACCACCTGATCCAATTTCATGGAATAGACTACTCCATAAACTGGTCCGATGTAATGCAAGCATGGACCACGTCAATGTTAAAAAGTGTTTGTAGTGAGACGACATGTCTTTGTTTTTTAACGACATGTTTTTGTTTTTAAACGAAGTTAAAACTAATCCTCTTGTGTACACAATGGAGTTGTTTTAAAACTACTCCTTTGTAGTCCAAAGATGGGTTATATGTTCCTGCCTTAGGACATCGTAATAGACCATGTTTTTTCCGTACGTTTGGGTTACTTTTGGACTAGTCCTAGTCCCTTGTGGGCTACTCTTTACACGCGTGCTTGGACTGGTCCTATTATTTGCAGGGTTATTACTGTACAGTAGTGTAAACACACATATATGTATATCTAGTTATAGGTATATATATTTTTTTTGCTGTATGTCAATATTTAACTTGGACTATTTAAATTTTCCCATTATCCTTCAAAACAGGGACCAGTGTTTTTCTTTTTTATTATTATAATGGCCGAAGCAGTAGTGGTGTGAGATGTGTTAAACATTATAAAAGATTTCCTTTTTTCTTTTTTGTTTACATATTTCTTTTTCGAAAACAATGGGATACGAAAACTAAAGAAAAACAACAACAAAAAACGTTAAAGCGTTCAAAAAGGGGTGCATATTTAATGCTTCATAAACAATAAAACAGAACCAAAAAATTAAAGATTATAAATAAAAAAAAAAACACACAAAAACTTGTAAGCACCAGTTAAATGACAAATTGGCTTGAAATTAAAGGCAGACACGAAAAAGCTTCGGCCAAGTTGGCAGCCTGGGCCAGTATTGGCAGCAATTTTCCTAATATTAAAAAGTTTTTATTGAATATATTTGAATTGACATAATTTCCTAAGAAAAAAACAATTAAAAACTCAACTTCATACAAGTTCCGAATAGTTCCCCAACTCAATATACAAGGTGACCATTTAAACCATAAAGCTTGTTCTAAGCCACCCTGTAAATCACACACCTTTAAGTTTACAACTATAAATAACTCGCTATGAAAATTTATCAATTCTTTTAGTTCTTTCCAAAATTGTTGTTATACTTCTAGTGTAACAAAGTCCCAGTTTACATTCAGCTAGAAATCAGGCTTGTGCTATGAGGGGTGTCTCAGGATAGGAATGCATTTCTTTATGTTAAAATAAAAATACGTAGTTTTTACAACTGTTTTAATTTTTTTAATTAAATTGTAAAGAAGAAATGTTCCAATTAACTATGGAGTAAAATATCAGACAAATGGCTACCCCCCAGCTTTGATGACAGGCCATTACTATTTTCATGAAATTTTCCATGACTTTTTCACAGAGATGTGGCTGTAGCTCGGATTTGAGTTCAGGAATTGTTTCTGGATTATTCGCATAAGCCCGAGATTTCACAAAACCCCAAACAAAAAAAACCTTAAAATTTTTTTTAATGGTATTTCTATTGTAAACTTTGTCTACACATTTCGTTTTTTTTCTTTTTCTCTATCCGTTCTATAAATTCGAAACTCCAAAATTGCTTAATGTAAACTTGGCCAAAGATTTGATAACAAATTCCCTAGTCTTGGTTCACACTATGAAAGTTTTCTTGCAGAAAGTCTGAGTTTATAGGTGAGAGGGGAAGAGAGCATAAAATTCGTATCTCCCCTCTCACCAGTTAACTTAGACTTTCAGAGAGAAAACTTTCTTAGTGTGAACCCTGACAAAGTTAATGAAAGTTTTTTAATATTTTCAATAAACCAGTTTTAATTATTTTATTAAGAACATATTTCGAACCATCCTCGTTAGTTTTTTTATTTTCGGAATTTTTTATAAAATCTTAACTCGTTGTAGTATTTTGTCCTCAATAAGCAACCGCTTTTAACTACATATTAAAAATATTACTACGGCTTTTTGGTGACGGAAATCATGTTGTTCACTTTAAAAATATTGATTTTTGCTACGTTTTCTTCACAATCTGTTTAGATAAAAAGAAAGAAATTCTGCTACTTTGATTTATGTTTTTAAATTCAGACAACGTTTTAAGCACATTTACGCGTGGTTGGTTTTATGTCTGTATTATTTTTTCAATTCCGTCCGTCCGTCTTTTGTCAAAAAGAACTGGTTAGTATTAGAAAACTTTTTTTTTTTGTATTGGCATGAATTTGGCGTTGTGCCAATAATTCAAATGCATAATCATAATATAAAAATTTTGAAAAATAAATTCAAAGAGTTTTCTTAAAAGAAGCCTTAAAGGTTTTCTATATTTGTTATTCTTGGTTAATTGGAGCATTATAATCTGTAAAAGGAAAATAATATATTAAATCAATGTTTTCCTCTTAAAGAAAACAAGACTTTATTTTAAAGAAAATAAATAGAAATTATTTTTCTTTGTATCGCAAATAAAAGAAAGAAAAAAAAAACGTGTTTCCATCTTTGAGTACGTGATGTTTAACCTCAATACTGCTTGCAAACTTATACACCCCTTTCATATTTTCTTCGCTTTTTCCAAGACTCAAAAGAAATATTAATTTATTTTTGCCTGAACATCATTTTAATTCTACAATGAAACAAAATTGATAAATTATTAGAGAATTCGCAAGATACAAACACACGTACGTACTTGTTATTTTTTTTATCGCAAAAGTCCTTTACTAATCACATGCCGAACGCCCTAAAATCGAATGCAATCCCCGAGCTTTAAATGGTTGTCTGTAACAAGTAAATGAACAATTTTATTGTGTTGACTGACACCCTGCCATGAGACATCAGACTTGACATGAACTAAAAAAGGTAAAAGCAACATACAAGAGAATTGTAGAAAAATTGTGTCTAAGTGCTTTTAACACACATAAAAATCCTCTGGAATTGATTATTTTGCTGGGTATGAGTGATGGCCAGACTGAAAATACGCAGCCTAATCAATTCTACGCTAATTAACAAAACTAATCCATTTAGTTTGTTTTATTTTATTTATTTTTTATTTACAAATGAATTAGTTTTTGGTTGAAGTAACTCAGACATTCTTAGTACCTGTCCAATAGCAACATTTAATACAATCAAAGTGTATTTAAATTAGAGATTTATATTGAAGGTTAAAAAGTTCGCATAATCGATTTTTTTTTGTTATATTATAACAAACAAATCTTTCCTGCGCCTGATATTTATGTTCGTAAAAAGGGGGGTAAAATAGGGGTAAAACGTGTAAATTCGCTAACCTCATATCTCCTTAACTAAAAGATAAAAAAAAAAAATATCAATCGTTGTTTAAAAACAAAAAATAAACGTACAGGTTGCTGGTACTTTTTTAAAATTCAGCCCTTTTGGGGAGTAAACGGGTAAAACCTGTCCTTTGGTACTTTTTGTCACCCCATCTTTGTTTTAAACCAATAAGTATTGAATCTTAAATTTTATAACATTTGTAACTAATTTAAAAAATACAATTATAAATATGGTACTTTTTCGAAATTCAAACGTTAGAGTGTTGAGAGTCGTACTTCATTTAGGTACTTTTTTTTTATAAAAAAGGGGGAAAATCGTGTAAATTCGCTAACCTTATATCTCGAAAACTATAAGAGATACAAACAAAACTTAATAGTTACTTAAGATTGTTCTTTGAAAAAAGAGCACGTGTCTGGTACTATTTTTTATTCGGGTCTTTTTGGGAGTAAACGGGTTAATCCCGTATTTAAGAACTTTTTGTCACTTCATGTATCTTTAAAACCAATAAAAATTATAATAAAAACGTAAAAAATACAAATATAAATTTGGCACTTTTTCGAAAATCAATCGTTTAAGTGGTGAAAATCGTTCCTTGCTTGGTACTTTTTTTTACAAAAAATGGGATTAACTAAAAAAGATAAAAAATGTATTACTTATATTTGTTCTTAAAAAAAAATAAACAAACAGGTGTCTGGTACTTTTTTTTAAATTGGGGCCTTATTGGAAGTAAACGGGTAAAACGTGTATATTGGAATTTTTTTGTCATTCATATTTTAAACCAATAAACATAGAAATTAAAATTTTATCACATTCGTCACTTATCTAAAAAATAAAAAAATAATTTGGTACTTTTTCGAAATTCAAGTTTTATTTACAAAAAAAAAAAAGTGTAAAAACGTGTAAATTCGCTAAACTTATATCTCCTTAAGTAAAAGAGATACAAAAAATTTAAGACTTATCGTTGTACTAAAAAACATTAACGGATAGGTTTCCTTCGCCAATAGCCAGTCCGGTGTCGTGCCTACGGTTGGGAGGGAGTGATACTGACTCCCATAGTACCAGATAGGAAACCATGAAGATCTCGTGAGATCTGTAAATTTTAGATCTTTCCCGAATACCAGGTATTGTCAGCACCTTATTATGCCACCGAGGATGCAACACCATAAGGGGAAACATACTTAAGATGATCCATTCACCCCCAGATGTGACAAGAAAACAGAAAACAATTATTTATAACCATTTTAATTCAACTAGCAATTAGTTTAGGGCCTTTTTGGAGTAAACGGGTAAAATCTGTATTTTGGAATTTTTTTGTCTTTTAAACCAATAAACATAGTAACAAAAATGTAATCAAATTCGTAACTCTTCTAAAAAATACAAAATTAAATATGGCACTTTTTTTCGTTTCGTACATTGTATTGGTACTTTTTTTCCTATATAGCAAAAAGGGGGACAACGTATTAATTCGCTGGCCTCATATCTCCTAAGCTGAAAGAGGAAAAAAAATTGAAGCTTTTCTTTGTTTTTAAAAAACAAAACGTACAGGTTGGTGGTACTTTTTTTAAAATTCTGGCCTTTTGGGAAGTAAACGGATAAAACCTGTATTTTTTTTATCTTTTTTTATCGCTTTATCTATTTTTAAACCATTTAACAAAGAAATAAAAATTTTTTCACATTCGTAAGTAATCTAAAAAATAAAAATAGAAATTTGGTACTTTTGTACCTCGTTTTGGTACTTTTTTACAAAATATTTTCCTACATTTATTTACATACACAATACGTATTACATTATGGTCTCCCACTATAATATTGAAATTTTTGATAATTCACTGGGGAGAAAAAAGTATCAAGAAGTGGAGATACGAAAAATTCAATTTCTTTAAATTTTCTAATATTTTAAACTTAAGTAACATAAATAGGCGCAGGGTCCTGAGTGAATGAGAACCTTAAGATGAATAATTTTGGTACTTTTTTGTACTACAACTTGTACTTTTTTATTTGAGTTTTCGTTTATATATGTAAGGGGGAGTATTTTGGTACTTTTTGATCTGAAACTGGTACTTTTTTTAAATTTTTTTTTAATATTAAACCTAGAAATATAAAATTAAACATGTAAGACCCTAAGTAAAAGAGAATCTATAAGAGGATATTTTTGGTACCTTTTCTTTCTTTAGCTGATACTTTTTGAATGTCCGTTAGTGTTGGACCTAGAAATATAAAATAAAAGGTCCTGAGTGAATTAGAATCTATAAGAGGGATCTTTTTGGTACCTTTTCGTTCTTAAGCAGCTACTTTTTGAATTTTTATTAATATAAAACATAGAAATATAAGATTCAACATGCAGAGCCCAGAGTTATTGAGATATTATAATACCAATCTATATGGTACTTTTTTGTTTTTAAATTGGTACTTTCTGGATGTTTTTTATGTTATTGAACTTACAAAACTAAAGTAAATGTTCGTGGACTTGGGTGGAAGATAACATATGGACTGGAGGTTGGTCCTTCGCGAAAAAAGTACGTTTTTAAAATGAATTAATTCTAGATAATGATCTAAAATATGTCGATAATGTAATTATTTTTTCTCGATTTTTTTTTGTGGAATTCTATTAACCAGAGTATTCGGTTATTTCATACATCTCTTACTACGCATTTATTTCAATTAAAACCTTAAACGGCAAACAGAGTAAAATAAAAATATCAATTGACTGCACTATCGATAAAAAAGAAATGCTGATCCAAGCACAAGTCTTAAGTATTGTAAAACTGCTGACAATAAACGGCGTTAAATAGACATTTTTATGGATGGTTAGAGATAAAAATTTTCGCTTAAATTTGCACAAAAAGTTTCTGTCTCTCTTAGCGTTTTTTTTATTATTCTTTTTCATTATAAATTAATTTTTATCAAACAACAACAACTATTTGGTAACAATTTCCAGGCCTTTAAAGCAACGTGATAAAATAATTTTTGCTATTATTTGCCTGCCAATACGACAAAGTTTATTTCTCTTTCTCTCAAACCATTCGCTGCTCTTTGTTGTTGGTCTGGTTAACAATGTGCCAAAGTTTTGTTGACTGTTAGTTGTTGCTATCTATTGTCATGTTTAAAATGGAATGGTATAAATAAAATGTTGAAGAAAACCGAAAAATGCCATTGTTATATTAAACAAATACAAATACGAAATTGTTAGAAATTGTTAGTTGATTTTTCAAGTGTTGAAACATTTTCAATTTTGTTTTTTATTTTGCCTTTTGTTAGTGATTCATGGATGGCATTGTTAAAATTCATTCAGTGTTTCATTCAGTTCTTCTGTCGATATTTTTTGTTTTGTTCTTGTTGGTATCCTTGAGCTCATTGCTATTGACAGTATTCGTTTTTTTCTTCTTCTATTGGGTGCTTAAAGTCATTGTTGGTGCGTGATTGGTTTTTTTCTGTTTTATATTTGGCGGGTGTGAGTAGGGAGAAAAGAGAGAGTCTCTTAAAATGGTTATAAATTTCTTTAATGTGCGTTTTTATATTTTAATTTTGTGCAGCTATAAATATTGTAGTCGAAACTAACGCTTATTTTATGCAAATTCATTAGAGGGAAATTAAAAAATTGTTTCACATCTTAGTGATTTGTTAAAAATTTATTAGATTTTTGTGGAATTTGTTTCAGTTTCCCCCTCAAGTGCTGTTAAACTTACCACATTATGTAGTAGTAAAATATGTTGCATAAAAATACATTTGTAAATATGTATGTATGTCTTTCATTATAGTTATTTGCAATATGTTTTCCTGCTCTTGTTACATGCATTTTTAAGCACTTTTTATAACCCTGACAAGTTTAAACAACTTTTTAAACGCCCTCTTGTCGTTTCGCATTACACTCGAAAATGTTTTTGCTATAAAAAAAATTTGCTTCATAATGGCTGTTGTCAAACTACCACAACAACTAAACGCACTTTTGCTTCGTTACGCATTTAGTACAGTAGTTTGCATAAAGCACATTTGGTAAATATTCGAAGTAATAATAAAAAAATTTCTTTAAAGAAGTAATTAAGTTTAATGCAAGGAAAAATTATTTATAAAGAAAGAAATTATTATTCCTTAGCACAATTCTTATTTTATTTCGTTGAATATTTGCTTAGTGTGTGTTTTTAAATTTTGTTTAACTTGATTTTATTTAGGGAAAACTCGTTATACCTTAAACAAAACGTATGTATTTAAATGTCGTAATAGTTTTACATTTCCTCCATAAATAAGCAGTTTAGAACAAATGTTAGCAGTTACACAAAACATTTCTCAACAGCACAACTACTTATAATTTCATATGTATTTAGTTAGAGTGCTTGCTTTGCCCTCTACATAAAGTTGTAATAACCACAGCCGCAAAGTAGGCTAATTCAATATGCGCCCAAACTACCACCCTCAATAGTATTGAAATTCAAACAACATATTGGACTGACTGGCTGCTGGCTGGCAGAGTGTTTGAGTGTGTGGGCCCGCAATAATGTGTCATTTGTAGCCGGCCTCAGTGAACGATTTAAAAGCAAAACACATGTAATACATCGTACAGAAAGAGAAAATAAAGCATAAAAAGAAATAAAAAAAAAACATAAAAATTAAATCCAGACAAATGTATAGCGAAAGAAGACAAGTGATTGTGTACATAAAAGTACATGACGTTTTAGCCATTTACACCACATGTAATCATGAAATATGCAAAAGTTGATGTGTTGCAATATCATCTGTACAAACCACTATTTTTAAAATTACACTCACTTACTTACAACATTAATGCAACCAAGCAAACAAAACTATAAAGGAAACGAACTTTCATAAAATTGTATTTTTATTTTTAATGTTTGCGCTCTAAATGAAGCGGCAGAGTACGAACAGAACAGAGTTTTAAAATCAAAAAAACAAATTTTTGGTATGGCTGAGTTCCAAGACATCATTTGCAGTACAAGTCCAAAATGTATCATCGAGCTTAACGATGCACAGCTTTCTTATTATGCACGCATCGAGTACTTTTTTGGTGCACTTTGGGACAAAAAATATTGAAATAATCTACACGGTTGCATTATAGCGTGCACTTAATAAAGAAAGTTGCTTTGCAAACTACGTCTTGTTACTCAGCCTTTTTTAGAGAACTTATAGTTAAGTTTAGTTTTTCCCGGGGGTTTAGCCAATACCTGAACCCGTTTGAATTTTAGAATCGAAAGCTCTCCTAAGATTATGGCTGGCAGTGTAAACGATCGAAAGTCTGGGTTAACACTATGAAAGTTTTATTTTTCAGAAAGTATTAACTTATTGATAAAAGAGGAGGAACGATTGGCATGTTCTCTTCCCCTCTCACCAATAAATTCACTGCCTGTTCATCTATTTCCGAACGAAGATTTTGATCGCTTAACTAACATTTAAAACAAAAACAATCTGAAAAATATGGTTTTTTTTTACATGTAATCTAATCGAACGAAGTCTTCGTTCGAAATCGATGAACAGGCAATCAGAGTTGCTGAAAGAAAACTTTAATAGTGTGAACCTGGACTAAGACCACTTTGATTTTTTCCTGCTTTTCAAGTTAATTTTAATTGCCTATATTTAGGCATCGGTGCCGGCGTGGTGTAGTGGTTAAAGTGCTTGTCTACGAAACCAAGCATCCCAGGTTCGATCCCTGGAAGAGGAATACAATTTTCCATTTTGGTTTTCGAACTTTAAAAATTAAACGGCTTCAATCCCCCTCCAAATAATCCATGCAAGAACCCCCTGACACACCAAACCCCTGGAAAAAAGGTAATAATCAAAGATTAGCAAGGTTCCCTACCATTACAACAAAATAGACGGAGGGCGTTGTTTATAGGCAACGAAAGATGGCAGTCGCTTATTCTAGGTCCGGCTTAAGCAGACTAATTATCTTTTTAGCTGGAACCGCAACCGATTAAGGAAAATGATAAAAGGGCAAATAACAATACTGAATGAATCTTTACTCCAAGAACATTGAAATCTTTACATGGGAAGAGACGAAAACAACTGCAACAAATCTTGTAAGATGGACATGCTTTGCGGAAGCCATATGCTCCCAAAGGGGGTAATGGAGTGGAAAAAATATTTCGACATCATTATAAATTTTTTTTCCACATCTTACCACCTTTAGTGCTTCAAAGTCTATTTTGGAGCTTCTCGGCCGCATGCTGGAGATGGCGAATGTTATTATTGGTGACTGTGGGTATCAAATTCTATTGAACCCCTTAAGCACCGACGCAATGTGGGTTGTATTTGGCTGTTTTAGCGTTACTACAATGTTATGTGCTCTGATGTAATTGGGGATCTGGTTTAGGAAACTTATGTGTTTGTTCATAATGCACGTTTTTCATTAAGAGCCAATTTTTTTGTGGTCGGACAACTCATTACAGGGGAAATTCGTTTTTTTGTCTTCGATACTATGCCAGTGGCAATTCTCTCATAACGGCCGGCCGGAGATTTTTTTTTTGATTAAGCGTAAGCTCTGCTTGCTGAGCGGTGAGAGATGTCTCTGGAATAATTGCAGCACTTGTTGCAGACTTGATTTAATAAAATCATCCGCATACAGCTACTGTCGATGTATTTTTTAAAATTTCCAAAGGTGGTTAATACGATCGACTGTACACATTACGAATATGTTCACCGGGAGGACATTATTGGGACATATAGTTGTCAGTTAAAGAGAGTGCTCCAAGCTTTCACAGCTATTTTAAGATGTATTGCCACTTGAAAATAATGTTTTTGTCGGCATATTGAGAAAACCAAAATCGGTACAGACAGTTCGTCAGTCTAATGAATTTATGTCGAGATTGAATAACAGGCAACTGATCCATGCATTTAACTTTGACACCTGAAACTGTTGTTGGAAAATCTTGAAAATTTCGTTTAGGTTATAATTTGTTTATTTGCTTCGATGACATTTCAAACCCCAATTTTTATTGAATCAATGGTTTTTCTTTCGTTGGGTTGCCTTCGAGTGTTATTTGTATAAATTACTAGCAAATTGTATTTCCTTAAATTTGTTTATATCAAAAAAAAATATTCTTTCCTAACGCCCTGATGTCCTTTAAGAAAACTTAAAAAACAAAATCAAACACTTGAGTCTCACACTGAATAAAATAAGGAGTAAAAAAAACGAAATCAAAATATAAAATCACAAAAAAATAAATCTGATTTATATGGCGTTTATGTGTTCAGAATTTGCACCCAGCAAATACATATTAAATATTTTCATATTTGTAAGATACTTTGTAAACACTTACGCTCGCTCACTAACAGACAGACAAGTAGCCAGCCATACAAACAGGCAGACAGACGGACAGACGGACAGACGAATATTTGCTTTCCATTTTATGGAAATGGCTTAAAGATTATAATGTTTAAAAAAGTATTGGTAGGTGAAAAAGAGGAAAGGAAACGAAAAAGACGCAAAAAAAAAAGAAATAAAATCATTTTGGCAAAGAACAGCAACAATAACAACTAAAATATGAGAATCGTATTTGTAAGACAACTTTTGATATTATTGCAAGTTTATTGATCCCCTTGTGGGTAAATGGAATTTATCAGTGTATTTATAATGGCTTTATGCACACTCCCACACACACACGCACATACACACACACACATACACTGAGATACTTAACATTAATGTGTATGCAGAAGTGTCTAATGTGCCTTGTACTGTTAAGAAGTGATATCATACCCACTTCTATTTATGGATGTGGTCTAAGTATTTGTTAGAGTATTTGATTTGTGTGAATGTGTTTATATGATACTTTTACTAATACATTGGAAACATTAAGTTGTAATAACTTTTGGTCCATGTGTATTTGTGAAGATATGTGTTCTGCATTATTAAAATGTTATGATTTTTTGATGAGATGAAAATATTTCTTTATGACTGCTATTTTTTTTTTGTAATTTTGCAACATGCTACCACCATCAACAACAACAAAAAAAGTAAAATTTTCTGAATTAAGTTTATTCTTTTTACTTGTTTTTTTTTATTAATATCTGCCAAATTATCTAAAGTTGGGTAATTTTCTAATTTGAGTCTTGTAATTTGTCATTTTACTTTCCATAACTAATCGACAGTGTAGACCGTTGTTTTTTTGTAATTTTTAAGATTTGTTGCTTGTGAGAAGATACAATAGCCCAATTCACAATCATGTGCAAATGGTATTTTATCGTAGCATTTGCAAAATGGTATAGTAAATACAACAGTATACTTTTGGGATTAGAGGAAACACTATGCAATTATGCAGATGCTACGATGCAAGACTGTGAATTGGGCTACTGATAACAGAATTCTGTGCAATAGAATTTCTAGTGACGAATTAATTACGATTATAAATTATTCAAAAATAATGACGATCACTTAGCATTTTCAAAATATAGGTATAGTATTTACTATAACCCCAAAAGTATACTATATTATTTACTATTTCATTTTGTAAATGCTACGATGCAAGACCATTTGCACAAAATTGTGAATTGGGCTTTAGTATATTAATATTGGGTAGAGTTAGGAAAATCGAACGGTTATTATTCAACCGGGATTTTTAGTTTTGCTCAAGCCGGCTATTATTAAATGTCCTTTATGGGCTGGCGGCATCTTCGGGCCGTATTTTTTTCAAAATGAAGCTGGCCAGGCAGTTACTGTGAATGGCGTTCGCTATCGTGAGATGATAACGAACTTTTTATGGCCCGAATTGGAAGATATGGATGTGGACGATATGTGGTTTCAACAGAACGGTGCCACTTGCCACACAGCTAACGAAACGATGGCTTTTTTGCGCGACAAATTCAATGGCCGTTTTATCTCACGAGGTGGCGATGCCAATTGGCCGCCGAGATCATGTGATTTGATACCGTTGGACTTCTTGCTTTGGGGTTATTTGAAAGAAAAGGTGTTCATCGATAAGCCAGCAACAACTCAAGAGCTAAAGGATGAGATAATTCGGCACATTAACAGCATAGAACCTCAATTATGCTTCAGCTTAAATTTGGGCCATCGGATGAAGGTGTGCCGCCGATAAGTTGTAACTTTGTATTTTGTTGGTTACTTACCGTTGTAAATTGTTCTGTTTTTATTAAAATTAACTTTTTGTGTTTTTATTAACCGAAAACCGGTATATTTTAAAATAGCAACTATTCTCTGGGTTCTCACTATGAAAGTTATCTTCCAGAAAGTCTGAGTTTTTAAATGAGCGTTGAGAGAATAATAGCATGTTCTCTTTCCCTCTCACCTATTTACTCAGACTTTCTGAAAATGAACTTTCGTAGTGTGAACCCAGACATTCGGAATATTAGAAAACTGGTTATTTGAAAAAAGTCGAATAATCGGTCTTTCTAGTACAGCTACAATTATAATAATAGAGTTTAGTTTTTAAGACAGCTGAGTAAGGTTTTTTCCTCTCTTTCTGTAACAGTCGTTTTCTTTGATGCAGAATGCAATAGTCACGACCAACTTACGATTAAACTGTTAACTTGCCTTTCCCTAGGTAACCGGAAGAATTGCCAGTACGGTAGTTATATGGGCTGATTAACTGAAGTCAATTGAAAATTTTAAACACCTCGTAATTTGTGGTGTAAAGCCACTTAAGTGTTCCTAAGTAATGTATAGGGTAATATAAAGAGTATTAATTGATAAAGAGAAGCAACATTTATTTAAAAAAAAAAAATATTTTCTTTTCACCTGAAAATTCCTTGAAATATTTACGTATCAAGCCATTACCGTAAAAAAGCTTAAGCGACAAAAACACAATTTTACAGGAGAAGGCTTTTTTTGTTTTAATTCATAAAAATTGTTTATGAAAGTTGTCGCTTAAGATAAAATTGTTTTTGCTATAAATTCGTAACGGTACCTTAGTGACCGTGACATTTTAGCATATGATGCAAGTGTTGTCAATAAAATCATTTATTAAAAAAACAAACGAAAATTTAAAATTATGTCGCTTAAGCTGTTTTTTTTTTGCTTTAATGACTCAATATAAAGCAAATAATTAAAAATTTGTCTTCCGCTTTTATTTAAAAGTGCTTTTTAAACTGAAATCGTTAAAGTGTTTTTTATTTTCAAGTTCATTTATAAATTTTTTCCTTTTTTCTCTCTCAAATAAAAAATTTTCAAAGAAAAAATGCTCATTATGTCTGACAGCATTTTTTAATCAAGTGCATTTTTGTATGTGTTAGTCTGTTTTTCTGTTTTTCTGTTTTTTTTTCTATTAAAAACTTTTTATTTCTATTATCTCATTGGAAGGCTTTATGCGTTTTTGTATTCGTTTCGTTTTTTTTTGTTTTATAAAAAAGTATGTCTATTTTTGTTTAGCATAAGACATGGTTGGCAAAAGCATTTTATAGGCTCTTTTTGAATTTAACACTCCAATGCATTTGTCATAGCCTCAAACCAAAATAGATGTACACCCTACATCCTTTCGTAATAGAATTGCTATAAAGCCTGTGACGTTCTTTAAAATATGATCAAAGTTTTAAAGCTGTTTGCAGGCGTAATTCACTCACTCCTTCAACAAAGTTTCCTTGCTTATTATGCCTTCAAACGACTCTTTCTCTTTGTTGCTGTCATTTATGGCGGTCTAAACATGTGTAATGTAAAATGGTATATTTTTTTTTTGCAAAACAGCTGTCATCAGCTGCTGCTGCTGCGTAGACTATGAGTACTACATTTCATTTACTGATTTGGCTGACATTGTAGACAACCACCACGACAATGACACCCTGCTCTTTATTACCGCAAATCAAAAAAATAAAAAAAAAACATGAGAGAATTTATTTCATACCCCGTTTAATAAACACGTTCGCAGCGTTAATATTTCCTTGAGTTTGTGTTTATTTGTTGTTGTTATTTTCTTTTAAGTCTCTAGAGAAAATAATTTTCAAAAATTGTCAAAACGTTAAAAATTATTTATCATCATTCGCTTCCTCCCACAATCTAAAACGGGGTTGTGCTGGAATGAATGAGTGAATGAATTGAATGGCATGCTTAAGAATTTAGTTGGATTATTTTGAAAATCTTATTACAGCAATAAACAGTAAGAAAACATCATAATAAATTTCATAAATAAAAGCTGGCTAATATTGTATTTGTTTAAAGCAGCAGCAAAATAAATAAGAAAATAATAATAATGACGCTCAGAGAAAAAAAAGCATGAAAAGTTTAAGGGTTTCCATGGTGTTTTTGTGACAAAAGTTTTGCGGTGTAAAATTAAATGGCAAGTTTGTTAACAAAGAAGTTTTTGTTTGGGAAATACAAAAAGTTTTCAATTTATTTTTGGGTTTGGGTGTTTTACAAACACAAGAAAACAATAATAAAACATCAAGAAAATTTGTCTTCTGTAATAGTTTTGTTTTGTTTAAAAATTTTTGTTGTTCATCTCCATGGAACTAAGACAAACTTGTTCAAAATAATTGCATTACGATTTGCTTTTAGAAATTAAATAATTTTTGACAAAAATTTAATTTTCGGAAGAAGAAATATTAAATAAAAAAATTTACAAAATTCAAGCAAAAATCAAATTTAAGACAGTATTTGAAACAGGGTTCGAAACTAAACAGAATATTTTTTAGCGTACAGACTACACACCCGGAAACGATATATATTTCTTTAGTGTTTGTGTATTAAGACACAACACTAAATACCGTTCATAACTATGGGTGAGTTTAGTTGCAAAGCAACTCCCTTTTTAAAATGCATTCTACAATGTAACCGTGCAGAGTTTGACAATATTAACTGTTCCAAAATGCAGCAAAAATTTATTGATGCGTTCACAATCAGCAAACTGTGCAACGTTATTCTTGGTGATACATTTTAGACTTTGACTGCAAAGTATTATAATGTTTTGCGAACTCAGGCTATTTTCAAGAAAGTTCTGTTCTTTTTTTTAAGACTGAACAATTGTAGTGGTTCTGTACACATACATTATATTTTAATGTTCTAAAGTGTTTCTTTTTTACATTGATAAAGTAATGAGCAAACCTTGATATTTTTAGTTAGGCTTGAGTTCATCAAATTTAGTTTTCATTAAATTATTTTTACTAAAGAAAGGAATTTTACCACTTGGAATATTATTGATAATTTTCTGGGCTGAGATGGGGCTCGAACGTGGGAAGAATTTACAAAAAATGTTAGCAACTCTTCTCATTAAAAACGATTTTGCTAAATAATTTACTACACAAACACTATAAGTGATTGTGGTTTCTACATATCTTTTGAGCAGAACACTAAGAAAACAGAATATAATGTTTATTTTCCAACACTGTGCCCACATCCTGTAATTCGCACGTCAACAAACTTTTCGACTGAAATGTGAGAAATGACGCAAATGCCATAAATTGAAACACACAACTGTTTTTCTTACTTAACTGCGGTTGTGACAGTGTTTGAAAATAAACAGAACATTATTTAGCGTTCGTCTCAAACACCCAGCAAGGATATCTATTTTTGTTAGTGTATATAAACGAACACAACTCTTAGTACCGTTCGTAACTATTTTCAAGAAAGAGTCGAACATTATATAGTGTTCGTCTCTTCGTTAAAAAACAGAACAATTGTAGTGATACTGAAGACAAACATTACATTTTAATGCTCTTTAATGTTTCTTTTGTTTAGATTGATAAAGAAATGAAACAAACAAAAAATGACCGCAGCGCGAACAGCTTGTGTATGTATTGTGTATGTGCTTTGTTTGTGTACAATTATTTTGCTGGCTTTTTGTTTTTTTTCGTATGTGTATTTGACTTTTGTAAAAAATGTTTGGATTTTTTTACCAGCCAAAAGGGCGCTACGCACAACAGAAACGAACGAACATTAATGAACTGAACACAATGAAGTTTTTGGGTTTGTATTAAAAAACCGAACGGAATTAATTGTTCTCATCTTTTTGGTGGGTTTGATAAGAACAGTATTATTTTTGTGTTCGAAACTTTATTTTTTTAATGATTTTCCACACACATTTTTCCAACACCGAACCGAACACTAAGGAGCGATAATAAGTGTTTATTTTCGAACACTGGTTTGTAACATTTTTGGCGGGTAACAGCTGTCACGTAAGGAAACTGAACGCCATTTTACAGAAAAAGTGTGGTTGTAAAAAATTTTCTGGGAGAAAGTTCTTGCTGTGAACCAGGTTTTGAAAAACTGCAGTCGAAACCAAAAACTGTCTTACGAAAAACTAAAATTTGTATACAAATTTTCAGTTTGACAGCGACAGTTTACATTTAATGAATCAAAAGTAAAAATGTTTGGCCAATAACAAATGAAGAAGTGAAAGAAACGGCAGTTGTTCTACTGCAGTTTTATAAGCGTTGCTTTGAACTGTCAAATAAACTTTCGAATAAAAACGGGATGAGAAAAAATTTCAACACTAAAAACTATATAAAAAATGCAAAATGCAATGAATAATAAATAACACGGAAGAGGTATACATTTTGTTTTCTTGGCAGACTTTTTAATTATTTTGCTTTTAACATTTTTGAAAAATATACGAATACGTCGAACAAAAAATTTTTTAAGTTTTAGTAAATTTTTGTCGCCGTTAACGACACACTGGCGTTCTCAACGTTTGCCAATTTACATCGGCTTCGATTATACTATTATGATATTTATAACATGGGGTCTTCACATAACAATTTTTTGCCATACCAAACGTCAAAGTCAATATAAAAAAAACTCTATAATTTTTGTCAGCGTTTTTTTTATATGAAGTTTGACGTTTATTAAGACAAAAAATTGGCAGTTGACAACCCCATGTAACGTAACGAAGTAAACTCGTTTGACAAACTTTTTTCTTATTTTTCGAGAAACGATGAAATATTTTGTTTCTTATTTTATCGATGCGAGAAGTTCTCAACAAAGTCACAGAACATCGGCAATGGTTTGAAAGAAATGCTTACTGATGTTAAGTATTTTTTGGTAATTTAAAAAATCGCTGTAATTTTTATTTTAAAGCCAGGCGAAAAAGACAAATTTTTAAAATGGCCACAGAAATTTGCATCAAGTAAATTTAATATTTAATTAAACAGAATTACAAATATTAATTACAAATTATATTCTTATTTAATTAGCCGACCAATAGTAACGTAGACCTTTCGCCCGTTGTAGTGAAACAGATCAGAGTCTCTGGCGGGAATCGAACCCGCAACTCTCCCACTACCAACCAGCCTACCGGGCTACCCCAGGTAAATATCACCAATGCAATCAAGTTCCGATTTAAACCGCATTTTTACTTTGTGACTTTAAAGCCATTTAAAAGTTGTATTAAAAGTTTTCAATCATAAAAAAAGTAATATTTTGTAACCTCTACGTGGTTTGGCCAGCCAATCATAGAATGAATCTTTTAATTAAAACGGTTTTATAAGAACATATTGTTCATTTACATTAATAGTGACATAACTCAAAAAATTATATATTCGAGTTAGCGGTGCAGAATTGTTCTCTAAATTTTTCTTTATATTGTGTATAAAATTAATTTTTATCAGTCATATATTTTGCCCATCGCAGGATTCGAAATACCAAAACGTCAGCTTTTTTTAGGGTATTCTGAAACTCTTGCCTTTTACTTGCGATCTGCCATTGTTTCTAAAAAATATTCTAGTTCCCTCGAACATACTTTTGCGATTTGAAGTCATTAAACTTCTTGCGATTGCGGTTTAAAGAACAGCTTTTATGCGGCTTCAAGGCAGAATCGCAAATGTATATCGTTCATACCAAGGCGAATTGAGTAGAAGGTGAGGTCAGCTCTACAACAACACTGCTTCAGTGGTCGGGTTGTCAAAAATATTGCTAGTAAAAAAATAGGTTTGTTTACAAAAAAAAACTAGTTTGTATACAAGCTCTGACAAGTCGACCACAGAAAAAAACACCATATGTTGACTTGACCCCACCTTCTAGTCAATTCGCCTTGGTTCATACGTTCCCCATTTGAAGAGAATGTTTCGCTATTTTTAGTGGTTGGTATACATGCGCTGGCCTTGAAGCAGTGCTCTTCGACGCCAGCTCTTCCCTTAGCAAATCTTTTTAGCATTTTATACCATGTCGGGGAATTTCCCTTCCGTCCGAAAGTATCTAAAAACGGTTCAACGGTTTCGAAAGTTATGAAGAGTTGGGTAAATCACTATCTTGTTAAAGTTTTTGAGTCAAACTACCGACAGTATGGCTTTTGTAGAGGTCACTCTATGGGATACTTACTGGCCCTGTTAGCGGGAAAATCATGCCGTTCCATTCATTGTTTTGGCGAAAGTAAGGTAATTGCTTTGGATATTTTTAAGGCGTTTGGCAGAGTCTGGCATGGTGCACTCTTGTCAAAACTTGTTGCATTTGATGTCGGTGATAATTTCTCTCGATTTATATCGAGCTTTCTCAGAGATTCCGCCATAAGAGTTGTTATAGATGGGGTTTCGTCAAAGGAGTTCAAGATTTATTCAGGAGTACCGCAGTGCTCCGTTCTTTCTCCTACTCTATTTCATATTTTTCTAAATGACCTCCTATGTCAAACTTCCATCCCTATCTACTCTTTTGCAGATTCATTTGTTTAAAGGCCAAACTTATCCAATATTGGTGATATGAGGAAGAATAGGAATGATACGTTTGGCCGAGACCCTGACGTAATCACGAAATGGGGTCCTGCGAAAAAGGGTCGATGCCTGAAAGACTTAATGTTGCACGCTGACGCCTAAATGTGCGAAGAATCCTCATCTGTTTATATGGCTTGTTTAATTAAAGGAATCATAATCTCTTGATGTTCTGGTCATAAAGACACACGGTGATGCCCATGACATATATTCAATGAGCCAAAGGAAGCATTCAAGTGCCTCGATTTTTTAAAACGATATTAGAGATACTTCACTCCATGTAATTTCCTTATTGTGTATACCACCAATAACCGGGCCGGTGCTTCAAAGTCTATTTTGAAGCTTTTCGACCGCCTGCAGGAGAGGGTGAAGGGTCTCATTGGTGGCAGTTGGGTATCCAATTCTATTGACTCTCTTAAGCACCGTCGGAATGTGGGTGGTATTTGCCTGTTTTATTGTTTCTACAATGGGATGTGCTCTGATAAAATATTGATCTGGTTCCCGTAAACAGTTTGTTTGTTGAATAACCTTTTTGCTGAAGTCTTTCCTCTTTCCTCCATAACCTATTTTCCTTGTTGCAACAGAATGCAATGCATTAGTAGGGGTCATACTTTAAGAGAGTAATAAAAAAGAAATACTCATCTCTTTTCTTAAATAATAAATTTTATTTTATTTAGGTTATTTTAAGATCTTTTTCTATGCGACTATTTACGTAAAATTATATTTTTCCCTTCAAACTCAAATACCGATGGTGGTTATTTTTAAAGTTTCCAAAATGGTACACAATTTAAAAGTAACCAAAGCAAAGAAGAGAAAAAATAAGTACAGCATATACATAAGTACCTTCAATACTTAAAACTATAACGATTATTATTTTTAGTTGCTACAACTAACAAAACCCTCAAACTGCTTGTTTTAACATGCCACATTCATGATTCGGCAAAAAAAAAAACAACAACATAATGATGGCAAAGCAGTTTAAGCTTCTTTTACTCTCCATCAAACTACCCAACAAACGAAAACAAGTAATCCGGATGACTATAAAAATATGCTCGAATTATTTTTTGTGGCAGTTTGTGACTGAACTCAACATTAAAATAAACATCAAAGTGACACTTGGCCATAAA
Source organism: Pollenia labialis (assembly GCA_949318255.1). NCBI lineage: Eukaryota > Metazoa > Arthropoda > Insecta > Diptera > Polleniidae > Pollenia > Pollenia labialis. Next base: position 21,478,269 of record OX439142.1, on the reverse strand, counting down.
GCTTAAGAGAATAAATGTCATAAAACCGAAAGGAAACGAATGCAGCAGTGGCAAGCACACTATGGTAACGGTACAACGGGCTTAAAGGTCATTGAGCTTTAAGTCAACAACAGCGCTAACTTGATGAAAAAGAGGGTGTTCGTTAAACATAAAACGATGAGAAAGTCAGAGAGAGAGAGAGAGAGAGGGGGTTGTGGGAGAAAGAAAGAAGAGCGTAGTGCAATGCTGGTAAATGAATTTACCTATACTGGGATATTAAAATTTTGGCAAACCATGGTAGCCACAGAAAATAGCCCAAATAAAAAAAAAATGTATATAAATTTACTTGGCACTCGTTCATGATGACTAAAGGAGCGTGTCGCTCATTACAAGCAAATCAGCTTTGTAAATAAATACCAACCGTTTCAAAAAGCAGGGAAAAGGGAGGTAAAAGAAAGCATAATTTTGGTCACACAAACGTATGTATGGTATACTTTAATACAAATCCTTAACAAAAAAGGATTGTAATATGAACTTTTGTTTTAACAAAAAATAAGGAAGAAAAACAGGAAGTAAATATTTTCCAGATTAAGACAATAAAAACAAAAAATAATGGCTTAATTTGATGAGAGATGAAATGGCTTAGAATTTAATGTTAATCGTGTACTTTGAGAAGTTACTAAGACCTTCGACAAATAATGTGGCTCAACCGTAACAGAGTATTAAGTTAGATGTTTAGATGGCTGTATGTTTGTCAAGGATTACAAATTAATTGCAAAAGTATGAAGATGCTTAAACATAAGACATTTGAGTTTATGTTTAGAAATAAAGGATGCTCATTTGCTTATTAATTTATTCCTAAAAAGCAGAAATAAAAAATTATTTCAATTTACAAAAGGAAGCATAAATTTAAAAAGGATATCCTTTTTTTTTAATAATACACACATGGCCATAAACATTCATAGAAACTCTTTTATCTTAATGTTCTCAAAATCTACAGACAATACAAACACATGTATAAACAAACAAGAAATAAAATTTATTTAAAAACATTCATGTCAAGATTTAACAAAAATTTGCATTCATGTGCTGGTTTCCGGTTTTAATTTGCATATGTGTGAAAGGATGTGCACTTACAGTTACACGCAGGGCAGCACACACAGTCACTCACTTACGTAGTACATTTATGAAATCGGAAATGTGTATGGGGCTTTCGAAAGGGGTTTATCCAACAAAAAGCCATTAAATTGACTGACCAAAAAATAAGAACAACAAAAACAACAATGTTCAAAAACCAAAACGAAAAAAAGAAGAAATTAAATAAAAAGCAAGACTTGTGTTAAAATTCATTGCGTTTGCATGAGGATTTCCAAAATACTGTCGGAACATTTAAAATGATTTTATTGGTGAATAAAACGAAAGAAAATTAAAATAAAAACAATGAAACTAAAGGCCATAAATAACACATGACTGCATAAAATTAAATATAATATGGAATGACCAGTAGAGCTGACTGCAGCACCCCAAATATTTTGCATTAGCAGCTGCAAAAATGAGGTGAGTACCCTACATTTTATCAGAAGTGAAATTTTGGGTATTGCAAAAAGGAGAGAGATGAGAAAATTTTCAATTTTACTACTGCAACATTCCAAGTGTTTTGTATTATTAAAGCAGCTGCTGTACACGCAGGAAAAAATGGAGCCTTCTATTTGGTCATGGATAACTGAAATATTATTCGCTGCATGCAGGGCTGCCAGATAAATTTGTGAGGGAATCGTCAGTTTCCTGAGAAAAAACAATAAAAAAAATAAAAAAATAAATCGTCTTTATCGTTTCGAAAAAACGCCAAAAAAAAATCAGACAACTTAGAATTTAGTTTTTTTTAAACAATTTTTGTTCGATCTTTATAAAAAAAAACATTCTAACAAAAACATAATTACTTCATACCCAGCTAGCATTTTCAATCGTGTAAGAGCTACTGGGAGTCTCATGAAGAGAGTCTTTGATCGTCGGTGACAGCATTTTTTATTCGTAGTAGATTCCTCCCACAGGGAAAACAGTAGCACGAGTGAGATTCTTCCATAGCACAGCGAACAACGCTTCTTAAATCGTTGTGGGAATCGTTAAAGACGTGTGCAAAGATAATCTAGCGAGACTTTCATTTCAAGAATAGTATGACACTCATGTAGATATTCTCTTACAACTCGTGAAATGCTTGCCGTATAATTGTTGAAAATATGATTTATACAGAGAACCGTAAAATATTCATTCGATGATCGTTTGACGAAAGAAAAACAAATTGCAACATTGTTGTTTTTGTACTTTGCTACACAACCCCTTCCGCTATTGTTAAGGTACGGCTGTTAAACATTCCAAGATTAAAAAACGAAATCGTCAGAAAATAAATCGGCACTTTGCTAATTTCGGAACAAAAAATCGTCATAATGACGGGAAATCGTCATATATGGCAGCCCTGGCTGCATGGCCAGCCCTCGGATGATCCCAAGGATTTTTTCATCGTTGGCAAAACAAACACCGGCTTTGCTAACTTAAGATATAAGAAATTTTGCAAAAATTAACTTTTTATAGGAAATTTTGTTAAAAAATTTTTTATAGGAAATTTTGTTAAAATTTACTTTCTATAGGAAGTTTTGTTATATTTACTTTTTATAGGAAATTTTGCTGAATTTTACTTTTTTTAGGAAATTTTGCTGAAATTTACTTTTTATAGGAAATTTTGCTGAAATTTAGCTTTCATAGGAAATTTTGCTGAAATTTTCTTTTAATAGGAAATTTACTATTTATAGGAAATTTTGCAAACATATACTTTTTGTAGGAAATTATGCAAAAATTAACTTTTAATAGAAAATATAGTTAAAATTTACTTTTTTTGGAACTCAAATTTTATAGAAAATTTTGCTAAATTTACTTTTTTAGGAAATTTGGTTAAAATTTACTATTTAAAGGAAATTTTGTTTAAATTTAGTTTTTATAGGAAATTGTATTGTGATATTTACTATTTATAATAAATTTTGCTGAAATTTACTATTTATAGGAATTTTGTAGGAATTTTGTTATAATTTTTTTTTTATTAGAAATTTTGTTAACATTTACTTTTTATCGGAAATTTTGGTAAAATTAACTTCTTATGGGAAATATTGTTACATTTTTTTTTTTACTATTTAAAGGACATTTTGTATAAATTTACTTTTTTTAGAAAATTTTTGCTTAAATTGCTTTTTGTAGAAAATATAAAAATTTACTATTTGTAAGAAATTTTGTGAAATTTACTTTTTATAAGAAATTTTGCTGAAATTTACATTTTATAGGAAATTTTGTTGAAATTTAGTTTTCATAGGAAATGTTGCTGACATTTTCTTTTTATAGGAAATATTGTTAAAATTTACTATTTATAGGAAATTTTGCAAACATTTACTTTTTGTAGGAAATTTTGCAAAAATTAACTTTTAATAGGAAATATTGTTAAAATTTACTTTTTTTGGAACTTAACTTTAATAGAAAATTTTGCTATAATTTACTTTTTAAGGAAATTTGGTTAACATTTACTTTTAAGGAAATTTTGCTTAATTAACTTTTTAAAGGAAATTGTATTGTGATATTTACTTTTTATAAGAAATTTTTTTGAAATTTACTTTTTATAGGAAATATTGTTAAAATTTACTTTTTAAAGGACATTTTGTATAAATTTACTTTTTATAGATAATTTTGCTAAAATTGCTTTTTGTAGAAAATGTTAAAATTTACTATTTATAAGAAATTTTGCTGAAATTTATCATTTATAGGGAATTTTGCAAAAATGAACTTTTTATAGGAAATAATGTTAAAATATATCCTGAAATTTTCGTGTTATAGGTTATTTTGCAGAAAATAACTTTTTATAGGAAATTTTTTAAAAACGTATTTTTTATAGGAAATTTTGTTAAAATTTACTATTTGTAAGAAATTTTGCAACAATTAACTTTTTATAGAAAATGTTGCAATAATTTACTATTTATAGGAAATTTTGTAAAAATTCTCCATCATGCAAGAATATTGTACGGATTATTGTCTCGTTTTTGGTTTAGCCACTATGCGCCGAGATTAATCGTCCCAATGTGCGACGATAATGTTACCGCTCAAAAATAAATTGTGCAATTTGTAGAACTTTGTGCCGATGAAGCACGATAAAGATCTACGTAAACTGTGCTATGTGGTCCCGATAGTGTGTTCTTAGCTTAAAGTTTGGCATGCAGCGCAATTCTCTGCATTTCTTTCTCTACTTTTTTTTCTACATAAAAACATTTTTAAAAATAAGCGCTATTTTTTTTAAAGAGCAACTTACAGGATTTTCTCCAGATATTATTATTTAGGTTAAAATAAATAACAAACAAAATTTTTTTTGCTCTTTCTCGCCACTTCCCTTGTAAAATAGTTCAGTAAAAACTTTTTTTTTGCTATTATTTGTTTAAAGTTTTATTTTTAAAACTCCGGGGGAGATGATGGAAGTAAAATAAAAATGAATAAAACTAAAACAACAACAATATTTCCTTATTGCATTACAATACCTCGAGTTTGGTGTTCATGTTATTTGTGCAACCATTGTTCCATTTAAAAATCCACTAAAGAGAAAACAAAACAAAAAACTATAAAACATTTCAAGCATTCAATTGTTGTTGTGTTTTTTTTTTTTTTTTTTTTGCTTAAGTCCCACTACAAAATGGTGACTGACTGTATTTATAGTTTTGCAATGAATTGTGTAAACTAAGAATTCGAAACAATAGAAAAATTTTCAATTAAAAAAATATGGGTTTTATTATTCCTCTACACATTCGTCTATATTTCCAAGATGACACCAATATGGAATAAAAAAAAAAAATCAATACCTGCCATGCCACACACTTGTTTCAAAAAAATTAAGATTTTATTTATTAATTTCTTATAAAAACATTTGCATTCTCTCATGAATTCTAATCTCGTTTTAGTTGTCAATATTTGTTTTTCATATAAATTAAAAAAAAAATAATTAAAGAAAATGATGAAAATTTTTTGAAATATGCTCAAGGTTTATGGCTGGCAAGCACTGTCGTTTAAACACTTTTAAGTTTCAATCTCATCTCCATAAATGCTCGAGTAGATTTTCATTCTTTCCACTATAAAAAACGTTTTAAAATCGCAATATGATAAAATTTATAATGAAGTTTTCATTTACACTTTTGGTTAAGAGTCGTTGTCATCATCATATGACAACCTTTTAGTAACGATGTTGGTTTTAACCACCAGGTATATATTTAAGTGTTAGGTATGGGAAATAGTATATTCGTGGGATTTTTTTTTTTAAATAAAGCTACAGCAAGTCTAAATCACACAATTACAAGATACTCTCTGCAAAACAACAACTAAAATGAAATATAATGAGAAAGAAAATAGAGTTTGTCAGCGGAAACTTAGGATTATGGGTTTTTGGACTAGAACAGTTCTAGGAATACGAGATATTCAACCCTTAGAAAATAATTTAAATAATTTTGCTTTAGAACATGGAATTTTAACTTATTAAGAGCCTTCTCTATAAAAACTAATTCTCTATAATTGTTTAAGTGCGGATTTTTGAGAAGTGGATTAAGTTTAAACTTAGTTTAACGTAGTCTGAAACTCAGACTTTTCCGGCGAAATGTGACTTTCTTTTATTATTTCATTAAAGACCAACATTTTAAGCAAATCTAAGCTGTTCCGTTTAAATTTAGTATACCAACTTGGTAATGGCGGCATGATTTTCAGATTAAATATTTCAGATTTAATTCTATTTTCAGATAAGCTAAACCTAGTTTAACTCAGATCTTAAAAGCCTAGCCTAAGTATGAAATGTAAATATAAGTTAACGAAAAAAACATGTAATTTTTACAAAACCCACAAGTGGATAATAAATAAATCAAGGCTTTTTCGAAAAGACTTTCGTGTAATGGCTTCCTTTGCTTAAAAAATTCGAAGGACTGTAAGAAATTTATATGAGGGTGCCCATCTTCCCGGTTCTTTAACTCCAAGATTTTTTTGGAACATGCTGTTTCTTCCAAGAACTACCCATATCAAATTTAAAGCTCGATTCACCCGGGCGTTCCAAACAATATTTTTGTCCGGAGAAAATTTTTTTTAAATTGAGTTTGACGTCTTACTTTTGAGAGAGAGAGAGATAGAAATTATTTTGTTCGACAAGCTTTTCTTGAATTGGCTTAATTTGAATTGTTGTTCAAAACAAAATGAACTGAGATGCCAATTTTTTTTAAATTTTTACATAAGTGTTGAATTGTGCTGCCACATCATATAGTGTTTTTGAATTGATATAACAACAATTTTATTTTTGCTGAATAGTTAAATAAAAAAAAATTTCAATGATTTTGTTATTCGTGCTTAATTCCCAATTTCTATTCTTGATAAAAACACTGAAATTTATTGTTGATGGGATAAGCTATTCCTGATTCCGCATTTCACTGATTGCTTAGGCCAGATCATCAGGAAACTTCATCCAAAAAGATTTTAGAAAAATAATAAAAATTGGGAATTAAGCACGAATAACAAAATCATTGAAATTAAATTTTGTATTCCCACAAAAATTATTTTGATAAAAAAAAAAAAAAAAATTTTTCGTCCATTTTCTTAAACACTCTCTTAGAAAACAATAAAATTTAAGTAGCATGCTAGCTGTTTTGCCATTTTGTATAATTGCTTACACCTGTAAATCATATGGTAGCTTTGTGTTTCCGGGAAAATTTTTCAAAATGGGTTAATCGTTTTGCAGAACACTTCCAGTAAAACAATTATTCTCCTGAAAAAAATTGTTCGGAACGCATCCATCTTAATGTTCCTCACTATTGCATTTCTGCAAATATAAGAAAAATAAAAATTAGTTTTAATTGGGGTACCCGTCTCCTTCATCCTCAACCATACCTCAACATTTTCCTTGGCACATGCAGTTTGTTATAAAAGTAACCCACATGAAATTAAGTGAGTCTCACTACTGGAGTTCTGCAGATAAAAGAAAAATAAAATTTACTTTTTATGGGGATACCCGTCTTCCCCGTACTTTAACTTTAATATTTTGCTGGAACATGCAGTTTGTTCTAATGTAATGTTCCTCACAATTGCAGTTCTGCAGAAAGAAGAACAAAGAAAATCTACTAATTATAGGAGTACACGTCTCCTTAATCCTCAATATCTCAATCTTTCTTGGCACATGCAGTTTGTTATAAAAGTAACCCACATGAAATTTAGTGAGTCTCACTATTGCAGTTCTTCAGTTATAAGAAAAATAATATAAACTTTTTATGGGGTAGCCGTCTTCCCTGCACTATTACTAAAATATTTTGCTGGAACATGAAGTTTGTTCAAAGAGTTATTCACATTAAATCTAATGATCCTCACTATTGCAGCTCTGCATATATAAGAAATATCAAATTTGCTTCTTAAGGAGGTACCCGTCTCCCAATTATACCGCAAAGATTTCCTTGGAAATATAGTTTGTTTTAAGCGTTAACCAAATGAAATATAGTGAGCCTCGCCATTGTGGTTGAGAAGATATGAATTAAACTGGCGCGTAGAAGGCGCAATCTGGAACACCAATTTTCAACAACTTTTCGCATTTTGGCCATCATTATTTTTGAAGACATATGAGTCAATGACTCCGCCAGCCCATAAAGCGCACCAAACAGTAATTTTCTGGGGGTGTAATGGTGTTTCGACAGAAGCTTATGGATTCTCCTCACTTCAAATGCGACAATTCTGCCTAATTACGTACCCATTCATCCAGAAATGGGCTCCTTAGGGAAAGAAAATGTGAATGAAAATTCAAAATCAATTTATGCTTCAGCCCATTCGCCAAATTATATTGATTACAAATTTCAACAATTTGCACGAGTTGCTCTGGTGTAAGTCGATTCACAATGATATTTTAAAGCAAACTAAACAAAAAGCAACAATCAGCTGTTAAATGGGTGATCAAAAAAAGCAGTGATGCTAACTTGAAGTTGTGACACTCTAAAAAACACCCTTTATCAGGCGTTGGGATACGAATAGTGTATAAACTCTCTATAAACAAAACAAAAATTGGTCTCTCAAAGCTTCGTACGTATGAAGTTACAACAAACAAGTAAACATATTTCTTACTTACACAATTATAGAGTTAGAATTTTTTGACAGAGTTTTTCTATATTTTTCTATTTCAATCTTACGGCCTAACCTTACCAAAAGCGGCAAGCGTTTTCCGCTTGCCATGCCCATACAATTTGTATGAAGCATCCCTAAAGAGCGCGGGATATCCGATCTTGACAGCGCGTTAAAGAGTGTAGTTGGCCTCTATTATTAATAAATAATAACAATTTAGCTGTTTTTTGGTCAATCTAGATGTTTTATCTCCATTTTTTCATTTCGATTATGTGGGTTTAATTAAAAAAGAAAGTAAAGAATACTGTTTGTGACACAATGTTGACGCCAAGGCGAATGCATGTAAACGGTGGTGGCGATACTACAACAAGTAACAACACCAAAAAACGCAACATTGTATTTTATTTGTTGCTTTCTTTGGTCGATGTGTCAACAACACAAGTAACTTTTGACATTCCTCTCTGTAATTTAGAAAAAATTAGCACAGCTGTGCTTTCAACGCCACCTGAAAAATAAATTCGCCTTGGTTGTTGCTCTTGTTTTTGATACAACGTTGATGCTCTTGTTTAGGTTTTCCATATCAGCGTAAAAGCTATGGGGAAGAAAACGCTTCCTTCCGCTTTTATTTAGGTTCGCCTGTTAGCCTTAGCATTTTTGCCGCTCACATTTTTTTTTTTTTTTTTTTTTTTAAATTTTTATTTTTATTATTGAATCTTTCTTATCGAAATTTACAATATGTATTCAAATCTTAATTCTACTTGTTGTTTATTAGTTGTTACCAGTGTAACCACTAACTGCTGTATTCAAATTTTAAAACTGTCTTCTAGTTAGGCTCAAAGTATCGGTTCTTTTTAGCCTCTGGTGACCTTCGAACTGAAGCAGACCCCGAGCGAGGTAGTTAGGGTGGGCCATTAGTTTATCGATGTAGCTTACTGAATATTTTTTAATTTCCTCCTGGATAGTGGGGACGTTGAGATCTCTGTGGATAATATCATTACGTATATACCATGGGGCGCAGACAATTTGTCGTAATATTCTAGACTGTCTTCTTTGAAGCTTTTGGATGTTAGATGCGCATGCAGTACCCCATAATTGGATGCCATATGTCCATATTGGTTTTATGATGGACTTGTATAAAAGAATTTTGTTGTCTAAAGACAAGTTTGAGTTTCCACCGAGAAGCCAATGTAGTTGAGCTGCTTTAAGTTTCATAGCCGTTATTTTCGCTTCAATATGACGAGACCAGGTCAAGCGTCTATCTATATGAATTCCCAAGTACTTAACATGGTTTTCTACCGGAACAGTGATGTTATTTATTTTTACTGCTGGGCACGTTTGTCTTCTGAGCGTGAAAGTTAAGTGAGCACATTTAGCCGGGTTAACCTTTATTCTCCATTTTTCTAGCCATGCCTCTAATTCATTGATGTGGGACTGCAGATTTTGCGATGCGACTTTTGGGTCATGGTTAACACTAATAAATGCTGTGTCGTCTGCAAATGTAGAGGTGTGCGTGCTCAGGTTTGTTGGCATATCCGCTGTGTATATTATATATAGAAGCGGTCCTAATATGCTGCCTTGGGGGACACCAGCAGTAATTTTCTTGAGGGGGGAGTATTTATCTTGCGACCTTACTATGAATGTTCTGCCTGTTAGATAGCTCTCCAGAAGCTTGTGAGTGTTTTGAGGAAGCATTCGTGTTATTTTGATGAGTAGCCCATCATGCCAAACTTTGTCAAATGCTTGGGAAATGTCTATAAACAGGGCTGAGCAGTATTGCTTTTTCTCAAACGCCGATCTAATAAGGGTGACAATTCTATGCACTTGTTCTATTGTACCATGTTTCGCTCTGAATCCGAACTGGTGATCCGGGATGATGTCGTGTTCATTTAGATGAGGAGTTATACTTAAAATGAATATTTTTTCAAAAAGCTTCGATAGAATTGATAATAAGCTTATCGGTCTGTACGACGCAACCTGGCTAGCATCTTTTCCTGGCTTGGGAATCATAACAATTATAGACCTCTTCCATGAGGATGGGAAGTATCCGACTCTTAATATAGCGTTAAAAATGAGCAGCAAGATTCTGGAAGCAGTCGATGGTAAGTTTCTTATCATTGACCCTGTGATGCGGTCAGGTCCGGGAGATTTTCTTATATTCACTTTTTCTATTGCAGATTTTACTTGAGTTATGTTAAATTTTAATGGATGGTTTACCTTATTAGGAATGATTGGACGACTGGAACAAGTATGTGTATCATGTGGCGTGAAAACTTTCTCAAGGTGACCCGCGAAAGCGTTTAATTTTTCATCTGTGTTTTTGGCCCAAGTGCGGTTTTCCAGTCTTAATGGAGATTCTTGGGTTATAGGGCATTTCATATGCCGTACAGCCTTCCATAAGCTATAATTAGAGTTTTTTGTGGCATCTAGGCTGTTTAGATAGCCTTCTATTGCAGACTCGTGGTTCTGTCTCAATTTGTTGCGAAGAGTTGTCAGGCATAATTGAAGTTGGGCCTTAGTGGTTGGGGAACGACTGTTTTGCCATTGTCTTCTTAACTTCCTTTTTTGTCTGATAAGGGTCTCAATATCCGCCGATGTATAGTAAGGAGCACGTTTAATTGTCCGCTTGATTGGGGTTGCATTTCTTGCTGCAGTATCCAAGACTTCTGTAAATCGGTCGACAGCTATTTGGATGTCAGATGAATTTTTTAGGGGAATGCACTGTGATAGGTGAGAGCTCACATACATTTTATACTTTAACCAATTTGTGTTTCTGTTTGGATAGGAAATAAAGTTTGCAGCTGCGGCGTCGGAGTTACCTTTTAAAATGAGGATTGAAGGTGAATGATCAGACGAAAGATCATAGGAGGAACTAACTAGTACCTGATCGCGCTTGATGTTTTTGATTACAGCAAAGTCAATAAGGTCTGGTAGCTTATTGAAGTCGGTTGGCCAATAGGTAGGCTCACCACTCGATACCACATCAAAATTATTTGCAGTTACGGTATTGTATAGCTGATTACCTCTAGGACTAATAAGTCTGGAGCCCCAATATGTATGTTTAGCGTTGTAGTCGCCGGCAGCAATGAATTTCTGACCCAGTGTGGAGAAGAAGTTGAGAAATTTATCGTATACAATTTTGTGCCTCGGGGGACAATAAACGGATGTTAACGTTAGTTTGAAATCAGTAAGATTTATAGATGTAGCCTGGATACAATCTTCTTCGAACTCTGGCAATGGTAAGTGTCTGATGTGTTTGTGCACAATTATGGCAGTGCCACCACAAGCTCGTCCGCTGGGATGTTTTGTGTCATACGTAAGGTATCCATTTACCCTAAAGCAGTTTTTGTGAGTAAAGTGTGTTTCAGAGACAAGAAGTACGTCGATTTCATGCCTATGAAGAAAGTTTGTTACTTCGTGTTTATGTTGGGATAACCCGTTTGCATTCCAGAAACATATTTTTAACTGGTTCATTTTTTGTTGAGTAGAACTTGCAGGAGCATGTTCTGGTTTCGCATCATTTCCTGAAACATGTTCTGCATAGTGGCCATGAAGTTATTCATAGTTTGAATTAAATTTTCTATTGAGGTAGGCATATTTCCAGAAGGCATTTGTAGACCTTCCCTATGAACATTAGCGTATGGAGGTTGCTTTGTGGTGGAAGTACTCGGGGGATTTTTCGCATTAGGGTTTCCTTTTAAGATTTGGGCATATGATTGATTTTGTTTATTTGCTTGTGTAGTACTAGCAATAGAGCCAGCGGCTTGGCTGGGCTCATATGACGGACCATATTGGGAGTGAGTATATTTTTGAACAAAAGCAGGTTTTTTTAAATGCAAAAAGACTTTACAACCCCTATAGTTTGCCGTGTGATTTTCGCCACAGTTGCTGCATTTCTTAACATTCGGGTCAGCTTTAGAACGATTACATTCGGCGGTTTTATGAGCGTCGCCACAAACCACACATACGTGAGGCAATTTACAATATGATTTTGTATGCCCATATTCCTGACAGTTTGTGCATTGGGAGGGGCCCTTTCGTTTTAATGGCTCCTCAACAGTTATTCTTCTGTTGAGTAGGTAGCGCAAGTTGTATATGGGATGAACTGAATTTTTGGTTTTGAGAACCGATGAATCAAACGATATTTCAATGCGGTGCATTGGTTGAGGAACTTTATTTCTGTTCAAAATGTTATGAACGGATTTTACCTCATACCCCTCTAGCTCTACGGCAGTTTTTATTTCCTCTGTAGGAACAGAACTATCTATGCCTTTTATGACAATAATCAATCCCTTAGCACTTTTTAATTGATATGTATAGTAACTTTTCTTTTCTGCGTCCAGGTGTCTTGATATAATACGAAAGTTCGTTTCTGTACTGGCTTGAATTTTGGTCTCTTGAATTTGCCCGCGTCGTATAGAAACGACGTAGAAATTATTCTTACCTACAAGTTGAGTCAACATGTTGACTATGCTATTTGATGTTTGCTCCCGCAGATAGATGGGTGGCGGTTTAACTTCTTTAGTGGCTGTTCCATTAGCTGATTCTGCTTCTTCATCGTCAGGTATGGATAGTACAGAGAATCTGTTACCATTTGTTGGCAAAGAGACTACGTTAGAGCTTTTGTATTGTTTGGCCATGCGCTCCTGCTGGGTGGACTTAGGGCTAGCCTTTCTCTTAGTTATTGTAATATATCTGTCCATGCCTGTTTGCACTTTAGTACTTTTTGGCACAGCTCCTGTATTTATTAATGCAGATCGAGATGTTCCAGGTTTTTCGTTATTATTCCTGTGTTCACACGACTTCACACTTTGAACCATATTTACGGTCGGATCAACACACTTGCTCAGGTTGGGCACACTTGCACTTAAATTGCTGTATGGAAAACCAGTTGCGCTGGCAATTTTTGCACTTAAATAATTTTTATTTAATTCTGGGTATCGAATGTTTTCATTGCTCACGCTCGGGGAGCTTACCACAATATACGCATTTCTGCTATTTGTGCTGGGCCTACTCTCCTTATTGGGAGTATTTGTGAGGCTCATTCACAAATCTCTTCGGGCACACTAGTTATTGTTCTTTTTTTCAATTATGGATGTATAACAAATATTTTTTTTTTTTTTTCACCTATTACAAATATTTTTTTTTTCACTTCGAATTTTTTTTTTTTTATTTTTCTTATGCACTGATACACGTCCGTACTCGTCAAGAGCTGGTTCGCAACCGCTCACATGCCTTGTTTAAATATTTGTAACGATCAACTTCGTGTTGTTTTTAATATGAATAAAAGAATTTCTCTTAATGTAAAGTTTTTTAAATAAATCATTTTAATGATATTTTAACCTGGAGAATTTACTTTTTGCTTCACCCAATCTAATATTATGTATGTATGTATGTATATACATCATACATACATATAAACACGTATTTGCAACATTCAACCTGTTAAAAAGTATCCACTCAAATACACAGTGGTGGTATTAAAATGTAGATTAGTGATGAAAAATATAGAGAGAGAGAATGTGAGCAAAATAAGAAGTGAAAAAAAATTCAAGTTTATGCTTCAATTCACCAAAAAGTTAAATCACAACATCATTTCCAAGGAAGTTAAGCAAAACAGAACACAAAATGAGTAACAGGGATTGAGGAATGGCATGGCTGAAGGGGTAAATATTTTCTAACGAGGTGGAAAGTTTCAAGTGGTCTGTTATGAAAATAATCATAAATAAATACTTGTTATATAAATATTAAAGAAAATAAAAACTAAATATGAAAGAAAACGAAATAAAACAAGCAATAAAAATCTGATATTTGGCAAAAATAAAAAAATATCAATAAATATTTTTCTCGGTATTTATTTTTCCATAAAACTTAAATCTAAATATTAAAAATTTAAAGAAGAATTTCAAGTAATTCTTATTTGTTTTTGGAAAGGACTGCGAGTGTTATGCAAAAGGGTTAGAAGCGACTTGTTTCTGTTTTTTTTCTTCTTTTATTTATTTGTTTGTTGTTGGTATCAATGCCGCACCAACAATGTCAACCATAATTTTAATTGCTACACAAACATTTGGTAAAATGTTTATTGCAATCAAATGAAAAATTTGAAACCACCTTCCCTTCCCCCTATAAAAATTTACTTGAAGTTTAAAATAAAATACAAAAACGAGTAATAAAACATTTGTATTTTGACTTTATATTTTGCATAAAACAATCTAGCAAAACAACCCTCTTAAATGTTTTAAAATAAAGAGAAAACAGGCAGCAGCAGGGCACTCAAAAAACACTTGTAAAGTATAAAACAAACAGAACAAACCGACTTACAAACGGATTTTTACTGTGTAGATATACATACATACTTTACAAGTCTATTATATTTATTTGTTTGTTTGTAAGTTCATACTGCAAATGCCATGAATCTGTTTGTAGATCTGCATAAAATGTATACTTCCCTTTTTACACTTTGGAAGTGTATTTGTGTGTGTGTGTTTGACTGTTTACTGTTGAAAAATATACCGTTAACGCATTTCTCTGGCTGAAATCAAATGACAGTTTCACTTTTACATCTTGTAGGTTTTACTTTCTTTTAAGGGAAGTTCTTTTTTTTTTTTTTGGTTACATACTCCCCATTGTGCGGTAAAATTTTTTGGGCTCACTGGGATTTTATTTGGCTTTTAAAATATTTAATTAAAATTTATGTTTAACATTTAGTAACATTGACAATACAACAAACCATGTGAAGTAATAAAATACAAAAAACTGTCCATTTATTTAAGCCTCCACATATCAACCAAACATTTTTTACAAATCGTATCTTTTGAATACATTTTTATCTGTCTGCTTTTTAGCTGGTTTCACTCTGTTTTTGTTTTGCATGTCTGTTGGTTCTTTTTTTCTACCTCATAGTTCAACCGTTATCGGGGTTGTTTCAAAACAATATAAAAAAAAGAATATTTTCTAAAAAAAAAGAGCAAACAATTGCTGAAATGGCTCCGTATCACTGACAATTTTTTAGCCAGTTTGAAATGATATTCACGTTCAAGTATCCCTTTGGAAATTGTAGCCAAAAAAGGTTAAAAATTTGTACTTGCTAATGATTCTAAAATGTTGGCAAGGAATCCGATGAAATTGATGCTAAAATAATTTAAGGTGTTTTAAATTCAATGGCTTTAAAAGATTGCGTAGGTGGAGGGGAGGTGAGAGAAAAGAAATTTTAGTATGTAAAAAGAAAAGAAAAACTCAGTTTTAGTATAATTAACAAGTAAGAAAGTACAGTTGGTCAAGCCCGACTATATGATACGCTACACCACAGTATTTTTAAACACATTAATGAGAGAACTCCCTATTCGGGAACCATGTGTCCATCTAAATATGGATCTACCTACGTTTTAAATTTCATTAAAATCGGTTTGATAGTTTTTGAGAGGCAGAAATTGCCCCTATCTCCTCTCGAGGTCCTACGATTAGGCCCATTTTTAAATGGCCTTGTGCCAATTAGAACCTTTAAGCCAATTTTTATCAAATTATCTCCAAAATTGCTACCTGTACTCTGCGCACAAGGTTACATGGACAGCCTGCCAGCCAGCCAGACGGACCTTGTTAGATCGACTCAGAATGTGATTCTGAGGCAATCGGTATACTTTAAGGTGGGTCCAGGACCCATATTTTAAGGCGTTACACACATCAGAACCCAGCTTTGGATTACAAAGGAGAAGTCTTAAAACTGATCCATTGTATGCACAAGAGGATTAGTTTTAATCGTCCCACTACAGTTTTTTTTGGCTTAGCTGAAAGAGACGTATACTACGATAAACACAAATGGACCGTTATCGGATAGATGTAACGTAATAACAGAAAACTGAGGTCATACTCTGCTTCAGCTGTACAAAAAAAAAAAAAAAAAACAAGAACATTTAAAACCGCGAATGGAATACAACTCTCATGTGTGATCCGCTGCTTCTATTTTGGAGCTTTTCAACCGCGTCCAGGTGAAGGCGAAGGTTCTCATTGGGGAGAGCAGGGTATTCAATTCTATGGACTTGCTTGAGCCCCGTCGCAAAGCAGATTGTAATTGCCTGTTTAATCGTTACTTCAATGGTTCCCGAAACCCGTACATTTGTTCGTATTACACGTTTTTCCTCAAGAGCCCATCCTTTTGGGGTCGATTGGCCTGTTGCATCGTACAATGCATTTCAGGGAAAATTCCTTTTTTGGCCTTTTTGGAACAATCTTCCTGCTAAAGTCTTTTCTCTCACTTTCAACATGAATAAGTTCAAGTCGAATGTTCACAAGCACAAGTACTAGTCCCTCTTGCCTTCTTCCCATTACCTACTTTTTCTAGTTCCAACACAAAGCAATACATAAGTAGGGGTCATCCCCTGAGTGCTCGTCCTTACAAAAAAAGTGTCTAAACTCACAATATTCTCTACGAAAAATTAACTAAAATTGTTATATAAAGTAAATGAAAACTCAGTTAAAAACCGGTCTACTTATTTTTTATTTATTTTTACAGAAAAGTTCATATACTTTTTACTGTCAAAGATTCAACCCCACGCTCCGTAAAAACAAATGAATTTTCAGTTATTTTATATAAATTAACTATCAAAAAATTAACTGAATATTCCGTAAAAAACAAAGGAATATTCAGTTGTTAAATTCAGTCATTTTCGTTTACTCCACAAAAGAGCTGAATTTCTAAAAAAACAAGAGACATACACCTGTCTGCATGTTTTCTAATGAGAGAGAGAACATTATTGTTTACTTACCCTGTTACACACGTTTGTTTTATGGTGTTTTCTTTTCTACAAAAAAATTTCCACATTTTAAAAGGTGCACGTATAAAATGTCTTGCCGAACATGTAATACTCCAATTTTTTATTTGACGTGAAAAAAAACACAAAAATGGATCGCCCTGTCTCTTCGTCTGGTAACCCTAATAAACAGAAGTCATCTTTTTACAGGGCATTATCAACACTCTCGATTTATACAGGGCGTAAAGTGCAATGCCTTATGCCATTTAAGGGTGAATTTTTTTTAGAATAAAACACGCTGCCCTTTTAGAGAGCATAGCATTTTTAAGAAACGAATATCAAATTTCAATTTTTTAAATAAAATATTGACATTTTTTTGTAGAAAAGAAAACATTATTAGTTTTCTTGTTTAACGAAGAACTCTCAATTATAAGACACCAGCAGCATGGCCGATATGGCTTTTCAATTATTTTACTTTAATATTTTGATGTATTTATAACTAAATTATTTTAACAATTAGAAAATGAGAATTTGTAACGCAAAACAAGCAAATCGTTTTTTATAGATAAATAAAAATTTATTTTTGGTAGTTAAATTATATTAAATAACTGTGGATATAAAGTACACAGAAAAAAATTAAAGTTTATTTCAATTAAAAAATTTGTGATATTAATTAAATTTGCGCCAGTAAACAAATTAATTTTTACAAACGTTTAATTAATTTGATTAAACATTTTATTTACTTGATTAAATGTTTAATGCACTTGATTAAACGTTTAATCCACTTGATTAAATTTTTTCATTAAAACGGATTTTATTTTTGATTAATGCTTAAATTTAAGAAATATGTTGGAGAATTTTTTTTTTATTTGATAAAATGTTAGGATTTCGAACAAGATATTTTATACTATTTAAGCTGGGTTTTTGAGCCCTCAGTTAAACTAGGTTAAGGTCATCTTAAAACAGATTTTTGCCGCCATTACCAAGTTTGTATCCAAATTTTGACGGAACAGCTGATTTTTTCTTAAATAATGGTCTTTCTTCTAATTCTTTATTTGCCTATTCGATGTTGTTATTCCATGTGTAAGACTTCAGTGGTTTCCCGTTGGCTTCTGAATGGTTTGGAATTTTCCTTTTCTATATTCAGCCATTCCTCCTGGAGGTTAGACGCTGTTTGCAGCCGTTTACTGTGAGACAGACCCTACAGTAGGTCATTCGCCGGAGTTGTTATGTAGCTTTTACATCGTCACCGTTGACTTCCCACGTTGCGGATTATTCTTAGGTTCACCATCGATCTTACCAGCAAGGGTGGTCCTACCGGTAGCTACGCTTCCACCGGTATCGGACCTCCCCATCGCTTTGAGATGATAATCCATCGAGGAGTGGATTCTTAAAAAAATAATAAAAAAAACATTATGCCGGAAAAATCTGAATGCTAGACTGACTACCTTAAACTAATGCTGTTTTCTTTTCTGACAATAATGTTTCATGTATGCTAATATACGAGCGGGTTTTTGTTCTATTCTAAAATAAAAAGCAAAAGTGTGAGAAGTTGTCGTCTTCCTTTCTAAATATGTTGCAAAAATAAATGGCAATTTTGTTCCATTTCGTACCCCCAGTTATAATTGAGTGTGAGATAATACCATTTTTTACATCTGCGTTAAGTACTTTTTTAGGCAAGCAAGTATTTTTCTAATCAACTTTTTTCTTGTGTTTGCGTACAGTTTGTGTTGTATTGTGGATTTATGGTTAGTTATGGATGGATAAAAAACTTTTTGTTTTTCGTTTGTTTTACTTTTATTTAATAATTATTTTTTTTTGCGCATAATTTTTTACCAACAGCTGACTTTAATTATTGAAAATCAGTGTTGCTAACGCGTATTGGAATTCAAAGAAATTTTAATGTTGAAAATCGCTATAACCGTGGTTAATATCTCTTATTAGAACAAACTTTGCATTCAATATTTAACACGCTAAATACACATTAGAGCTGAGTGTCAAATATTGCAAATAAATATTTTGTTCCATTGTAAGTTAGAAAAATGTATCACTTTGAAAGGGTGCGTGTAACCTGATAAATAGATTGCACAAATATAATGCATTATTATTTTTTCGAAAAGAAAACACCATAAGTTCAAACTTAATCCACATCTCAAAAATCCGGCCTTAGTAACATTTTTTTTTTTTTTTTTTGTTATTAATTGTTTTGCTCCAATTCCTGTAAATGATTTCCTCTACATTTTTCGCATTGAAAATAACAACTTTGAAGTTCAGAAATATCTGAAATTGTTTTCATAATTAATCTCTCCCTTTCTCCATATTAAAATTCTCATCATTGTTTTCATTCTTTCCTTTGCAAATAACGAAAAACAAGAGAAAAAAACAACTCATATTGATTGAACGTGATTGAATTTAATTGGAATTTTTTATAAATCAATGAGGTAGAAATACGTTTGTAATTACAAAAAAATCAACAACAACAACAGCAACAGTAAAGAAACCCCTTAATATTCAAACACAAATCATGGCTGAGTGAATATCGAATAGTTTTTGACCGTTTCTCCTTTTCATTGGTTTGATTTTATGCACGCGAAAGATTAAGAAATTAATAAAAATGAAATATGAGATAAATATTTGCGTTACCTGCAAGATGGAAATAGAAAATTCAGCTGAGGCAAGAGGAATTCCTTAATATTAATAAATTTGCTTAGCCTTTGGCTACATTTGACATGTGAAACTGATTGAATGGATTTTTCCGGGGTGGAGGGTTGAAGGAACTTGTGTTTTAATAATACGAGAAGGCTCTCTTACATGTAGCTGATGTTAGACTTTCAGTTTTGGGAAGGATGACCTTAAAAGTAATTACTAACAATTTCCGTTTGTTGTAGAAAATATTTCATTAAATTTCGTTTAATAATTAAGCTTTTGAGTTAAAGATACTTTAGGCCTGAATATGTTTTTTAAGCACGTCGTTTATAGCCTTAAGGTTTGTGTAGCCCTTTTGGTTTCTGCCTGGCGTTTTAATTGATTTGTGGTGACAGTCATGTTTTTACTGCTTCCCTTAAAAGAAAAAGAGCAAATGTTCACTTCCGTTACTCTTAATGACATTTAAATAACATTTCATTGCATTCCAGCCCATTTAATTGTTTCAGGTTTTCTCCAATTTGTTTATGAAGCTGCTGGGACCATGTGTTTTATCTAGAGTTTGATTTTATTTGTATTAAATAAGTATCCCCAAGGTGTTGTTCGCCATAATGCTTGTGATTTCTTTTTATAGCATTTTTCTATTTTCATGGTGTTTCGTTTTTTTTTTTTTTTTGCTTTATTGTTACAAAAATTCATTAAGGAAGTATTTAATTTGTTTGCAATGGCAAATGTTCTTAATCTTTTAATTCAGTTTGGTTTTTGTGTTCTCTTTTTTTTTACTCCCTTATGCTCTTGTTTTCCATTAAGAACGAGGGAAATGCTCATAATTATTGTTTCAAATAAACTACAATTTAATACAAATGAGGGATTGAAATGGTACTTATCATCAGCATTAGTGTTTTCTTTAAGTTAGAAATCGTTGGAAAATGTTTTTGAGTTCAAAAAAAAATGATGGCTAAAGTAAAGAAAAAGTTCAGGTTTATTTCCTTAATTGATATGATTCATGTGAATTTTAGCAGCTGATGGAAAAGTCCAACTTAGATGATGCTAAAACAACAGAGTATTTTCTTGAAGAAGCCTTTCAAGTCGAGATAAACTGAAGTCGTGAGGAAGTATTTAAGAAGGTGTAACGGACGAAATTTATTTCTACTTCTAGAAAAGGTTTAGCTACCTTTAAGACCGGCCGTGCTCAGGGAAAATAGGGTTGTGTACTTGTTTTCAACAGAGAATAGAAGGCACGTAACAACTTATTTAAAGATTTAGGCATTAATTCCCCCTATTGATACAATTTAAACAAACATATTAAAAGAAAGCAAACATAAAAGAAACTCAAAACGAAGACTTAAATTGTAATTAAAACGTGAAGCATTTAGGAAGAGAGTTTGATGACAATATCCCTCACTGCTCTTAACCCACCCACCCATTCACAGAAAAAATTTTTGCAAAAAATTATTCAATTAAATAATTAATTGGTGTACATTAATTATTCAATTAATTTTTTGTTTGCTGCAATTAATTTTTTTAATCAAAACCCATAAAATTAAATGTTTGTGTATGTATGGTGTATTTTTTAGTTTATGCAATTAATTTTTTAATTGACTAAATTTGTGTCCCATGACTCGAAAATACAAATCCGTTAATTGATTAAAATATTTATTTGTCTGAACGAATTGTTTAATTAAAGTCGATTTTCTATTTTTTCCGTGTTGCTATCTTTACAGATTTAACTCTTAAGATAGCCCAATTCGATATCTAACTAATTTTTATTTTAAATCTTTCGTGGAATAATTCAGGAACATTTATCTATTTAAATTCATTCTAAATGTGTATATTGAATTTATTAGGCAATTAATTGAAATATATTTGTATATATACAAACAGATATAATTTTTTTATAATTAAAAATTATAATGAGTTCTGTTAAAATTAATTACGTTACAAAAAGGTTTGTAAGGTGTTTTATTTAATATTAAAATTAATAATTAGAATTGTGGTTATTTTGTTGAACTATTTATGGTTTTTAATCCAAATTTTTAATATTTTAATCAGGCTTAAGTTCATCAAATTTAATTTTCATTAAATTATTTTTATGAAGAAAGGAATTTTACAACATGAAAATTAATTAAAATTGTTATTGATAATCATTCATTCTTTACTGACCTGAGATTCGAACCCAGGCGGCTGGTTACCATGACATGTTTCGATCACAACCACTTGATCTCCTCAGATGGATTTGCCGTCTTACGGAAAATAATTAATTTTACGTCTACCGTAAAAGAAAATGTATGTAAATTACTTAAATTACGTTTAAAGTCGAACAATAATAAAAAAAAACGAGATAAAAGGAATGCAAGGTTTTTAGTTTTGTGCCCTCTTGTACTATTGCCTTTTATTTTTAAAGGCCAATTGAAAGGAATAATGAACTTTCGAATTTCATTTAATAAAGGTAATTGGTCAAAATTTGCCAGATATAAGTGAATTCGGGCAAATTTTTTGTTCCTAATTGTTAGATTTGAAGCCTCCAATATGGCGTTAGTGTTGAGAGTAGAGGGACTCTGAATTCAAACTGCTTTCTCAAAGTCTATCCCGTGAGAGTGAAGGTTCGACTTTCCCAGTTACGATTAATATTTTTTTTGGAGAAAATAGCGGACTTGTCAATGCTGTAGTTGAACACAAAAATAAAGTTGCGGATGTTATATTAACTGGTTCGTTGGTTCTTCGTAACCAGTTTCTTCTGATCAACAACAATCAGGGAATACCAAACAGAATCTAAAAAACAAACAAACGTAAGCTTTTAACCAACGACTGCAAGTCAAACATTTCTTAACTTTAAAAAAATTCAATATATCGTTAGAAAAATGCAAAAAGGCGTAACTAACAAAAATATAATTTTACAGGAGAAGCAAAAAACTTTGTTAAATGAAAACTATAATCATGTGAGAAGAACATACATTGGTAAGTCTTCAATGGACTTCTTTAATCAATTGTTAAAGAAATCCTTTTAATTATAAAATGTGTAATTACGTCGTTTTGCAATTATCATATAAACAAAGTTGTAGTGACGTCCCTTTGTTTTTTGTTAAAAAAAGCGTAATTTTTGATCGCAGAAGTGTACAATTTTGCCCAGACATGCAGTTTAATGGCATTCATAAAAATCAATCAAAAACTCAATTTTTAATGTTTTGTTAGTTACGCCTTTTTTCATTTTAGCTAACGATATATTATATGTATTAAAACTATGTAACGTGCCCGCCATCTCACTTTTTTTTCAACAAGTGCTTATTTCGTGAAGGGTTACACTTAGCCCATGTCTGATTTGACAGATAATTAGTTTTATCGCTCCGCTGAACGAATATGGTTGTGTATACGCTTGAACAATGCTGGGAAATATGGGGTTTCGATTCGCTAAGACTTCCAGAAGATGCAGATTTTGCCAAAAAAAATCATCTTTTCAGATGAA
Source organism: Pollenia labialis (assembly GCA_949318255.1). NCBI lineage: Eukaryota > Metazoa > Arthropoda > Insecta > Diptera > Polleniidae > Pollenia > Pollenia labialis. The sequence continues at coordinate 21,455,289 of OX439142.1, read as the reverse complement.
GCTCATTTTGATCTTGGCAGATAACCAAGACAGAAAACCCGCACGCATACATTGAAAAGCCGTTGCACCCAAAACGAATCATTTTGGTCCAGAGGCATAATTGCGCCATTTTTCTTCGAAAATGGACAAGGAGTGACCGTTACAGTCAATGGCGATCGTTATCGGGCCATGTTGATCGAATTTTTGTTCACAAAAATTGAAGAGGAGGATATTGGCAACATTTGGTTTCAACAGGACGGCGCTACGTGCCACTCAGCCGAAGCTTCACTCGATGTTTTGCGGCCTGTTTTTGAAGATCGCATTATCAGCCGTAGAGCTGATGTCGTTTGGCCACCTCGGAGCTGCGATTTGACACCGTTGGACTATTATTTGTGGGGTGCCATCAAGCCGACAAGCCAGACGCTTTAAATGACAATATTCGTGAAGCCATTGGTGAAATACAGCTGCACACAATCGATAATGTTCTTAAAAATTGGACCGATCGTGTAGGCTACTGCATGGCCAGCCGAGGCAGCCATTTGAATGAAATTATTTTCCATTATTAACCGGAAGGATTGTACTTTCAAATAAAAAAAGAAATTTGAGAAAATATTCAGTAGTATTTTTTTATAGCATTTTCAAAAAAAAAAAGTTATTTGGCGGACCCTGTATATTTTGGGTTTTTTGTTTCAACAACATTTACGTCATGTTCTTCTTGAACCTCCAGAAGGGGTGCGGTATCATGTTTCTCCCACAAAGACGGTTCCTTTATTGTCGATTTTCTATTTCTTTTTGATTCGACTAGTAAAGGGTGGCCAAATTTCAGGTACTGCCCAATTGAATTCGCTAAAGGAGATGATCCGAAGCTTCTTGTGGCCGAAAATTCATAATTTAGATGTAGAGAAAATGTGGTTTCAACAGGATGGTGCCACTTGGATCTTTTAAAAGAAAAATTCAAAAATCGCATTATTTCTCGTAGAAGAGGAGTGAATTGGCCAAGCAAGAGTGTTTCAAAACAAGGAACATTAATCATACGCCCAGGTGTTTTTAATTGAAGAAAATACTTTAAAAAATTTAAGGCTTCAGATACTAAACTGACTCAATCATTTTCCATGAAAAAATAAAAACAAATGAATAAATAAATAAGAAATACCATTCTTTTTATAGTTTATATTTTTCTTGTTTGTTTGTTTGGTTTTTATAAAAAGTATTATTTATTTTCTTGTTGAAAAGAATCATTTTGTTAAATTGAAACGAAGCACTTTTCTTATTAATACTGAAGAATTATTCTGCAAGTCGTCTTTTTATTTACTACTCAAGACTAATTAGTTACCTCACCATGAACTGGCCTTTGTATTCTATAGCTGTACATTGTTTTCTGATTTCAATTAAAGGTAAAATATAACAATTGGAATTACTTTTAAAATACGTTCTAAAAGGTAGATGGAGAAACAAAAAAGAAAAAAAAAATCAATTTAAAATGCTTTTATTTGTCTAAACAATGAACAGAACTGGGAGGAAAAAAACCAAGAACTAAAACTTAATCGAGCGTAAATACAACTTTGTCTAGTGACTTTTTTTTTTGTACTCTGACAACTTTATAAAAATGAAAATTGTAAAGAGGGAAGAACCAAAGCAGAACTTTATAGCCGTTATACTCCTTCCTCTAAGTCTGTTGGAAAGAGGGGGATGGCAACTATGCAATTATGTGAAAATTGTGTAATTTTCTTAATTTCTTAAATTTTTTCCGGTAAAACTCTCTGCAAAAGCAGAACAGGACGCGCTAGAAACACACAAACCTATTGAAATAATTTTTTTGCATTAAATGTGTCCGTAATCATCCCGGGGTTTATGTTCACGTCGCTTCATCTGGAGAAGCACAAGGGCGTCTCGGTTTTTGTTATTTAGCAAAGAATTTAATAACAAAAGGACACGCATGGTCACTAGTTTTGTTTCTTGTTAAACTTATTTGCCAAAAGCTGTAGGGTTGGGGGTTTAGTTTACATACATCCACATGTATGTATATGTATGTATGTGTCTTTACTAAAGTGCCAAAGTTAATAGGTTTACATTTACTACACACACACATTAATGCACAAATTGTTGTAATAATAAAACACCTACTTAAATTAAGTATTTAATGATGGCTTAAGCAAAAGTTGGCCAACTTTTGAACAGTAGTTATTAAGGTCTACATAAATTTTAGTGTCTGACCGATTAATCGGCTTCGGTAACTGTCATTGCTATTGCTAGTCGGCCAATAATCGATGCTCGGCATTAGTTTGTCCGATTTATGTATATTGATTCTAAGTAAGCAAGCGATATCGGAAGAAAAAAACAGAGAGAGAAAAACAAATTAAAGAAAATCAGGACTTTAAAGTGGAAGAAAATAATGAAAAAAATTTTTAAAAAGGAATTACGAATTTATGTAAAAAAGCCGATAAGTCTTTTTGTATTTGAGCATTGAAATGCAAGTCCATTAAACAACTTAAAGGCATTCGCAATGAAATACCTGTCAGCACGATCAACTAGTGTTGCCAGCGAGAAACTATTTTCTTAAAACATGCTTGCCCTTTATCTCCAGCCCTTCAGGTGGCTCCCACTAAAATATGGCTGTTAAATAAAATTCCTAGCTTTTGCCCCTGCAGCGCCTAGAATGACCCAACAACACTAGTCAAATATTTGACCAATCCCACTTTATTTTTCATCCGCATCAGTTGTTTCCAATTTTTAAAGGGGCTAAAAAATGTTCAATACAGGCAAAAAAAATACTTTGAAGAAAAAGTCCCATAACTGCCAATGACTCGCCCCTAATCTTAAAAAACGGTTTGCACCACTGAATTCAGGTGCAATTGATCTTAAAAATTTTGAAGTAATTTTTCGTTGTGAATTAAAGTTTGGCATCGTTTCGGCCGATTTTAGCCAATTTAAACGAACCTCGGCACCGGCCTAGTAAAAGGGACTTCGGCCGGACACTTATAATTTTACAAAAAAATTATGCCTTCCTTTTCGTTAAAAATTTATGATATTTTGTTAATTGCTGCTACGAAGAAAAAAGAAAATTGGTAAGCCATAATGTTATCAGCAATAAATAATATTTATAATTTCATTATGGCTTAAGTATCTCTTTGGAGAGTTTTCTATTTTTCATCTTTTTCAAAGTTTACAAATTCGTAATACTACTTTTTTTTGAAATTTCGATTATTTCATAAATATGTAGTTGCTTTTTTTTTGATAAACTATATTGTCATAAACATTTACTGGTTTATAAAAGAAATTTATTTTATACAAATTTTTAGCTTCCAAAAATGCCTTTTATGTCGTTTTCGTATTGGCTTAAAGCCAAGAACTCTTTTATTTACGTTGCTAAACCACTACCAATTATTATTACATGTATCCTTTATAGTTTAGCTTTTTCTGTCTTTTTTTTTTGTTGTAGCTGCTTTTCCATAGACAGCACACTGAACATTAGGCTATGTTGTTGTTGTTGTCTGTTGGTGATCTGGCAATCAGTTACAGAGCCACAGAGTTAAGGGAATAGAACTTGAAAATTTGTGTATCACAACAATTAAAAATAAAAATCAGAAACATTGTTTGCCTGTTTTTTTTTTGTCGTTTAAAAAAATTATTGGGGGAGTAGTAAATTAATTTTGGTTGCATTGTGTAAACTACAAACAAAAAAATATGCCGTTTTTTTCTAGTTACTTGTGCACTGTGGCGTATGAGTGTTAAATAAATATGATACTTGTACGCTTAGAGGAGGCGAAATATATTTGGAAAGAAGAAGTGTAATTTTAAAATCTAACTGCTTGTTTTTCGAACACGAGCGCAAAAGTGACTCGTTTAACTTTCATTTGAAACAACATTTGAAAATTTGTTTTTGTTTTAAATGTTAATTAAACGAGTCACTTTAACGCTCGCGTTCTAAAAACAGACAGTATAATATTGTGAAAACTTTCGAAATTAAACTTTTTCTCAAAAGACACTTTATAAAAAAACGTTCTACAAAAAGCACTGTTTTAGGTACTTTCTTAAAGAAGTTGCTGTTAAAAAAGAGGAGATTCTTTCATGAAGAAAAAGTTTTTTAAGAAAGGCCGGTTTTTGCTAGTTGAAAAAACTGATAAGCGGGGCACCCGGCAGGTAAACCTAATTCCAGTGGTGCTAACAATTATTTTTATGTTTGTTCTTTTTTTCGAGAAACACCGTAATTTCTTAAATTGTGGAGGTCGCACAACATTGTATATTTGTGTAACTCAAAAACGGTTTACCTTATAGAAAAAGTCTAAAAAAAACCGAAACTCAGCAATAAAATTGGCTTTAAGTTAGGCTAAACTTTTTTCTAATCTAAAAACAAAATAATAATAATTTCTTACCAAAATTTCGAAATATTTATTTTTTAAAATTGCATACAAATTGGAAAGCGCAGCTTTAATTGAAGTTTTTTTCCACGTATAGAAAATTGGTTTGCAAGCAGGCAACAAATGATTAAAATTTGTCAACAATTTTTGATTTTATTCACAGAAGATGAACAATTTTAATTAAATTTAAGAATTTCATAAAGCACCACGTTTGTATGGAAGCCTCCCTAATGAATGGTGGCAAAGGGCAAGTGTGTTAAAAGAAATTGTTAAGGATAATAAATTAATGGAGGTCGGTCATACATTTTATCTTCCACGGAGCGACTCCTAGGCAGTTATGGGACTTTTTCTTCAATAAATTTCTAGCATGTATTCAAAATTTTGTATGGGAGCTCCCATAAGGAATAGATAAAGCGGGTAGGTATGTCAGAAACAAATGATGGGTATATAAAAAAAAGTGAATGCGGTCATAAATTCAACCCATCTAGGGGCATCCTTAGCACTTCAGAGTCCAAATTAAAGATTTTCATTAAATTGATATATTTTTTATGGGAGCACCTCTCAGGGGTGGAGATACATGTATTGCAAGTATGTTTTGAGAAAATGTTACGGACGATTACTAATGGAAGTTCATCAATTATTTTATCCCCCTAGGAGCGACTCCTAGGCAGTTATGAGACTTTTTCTTTAATATATTTCTAGTTTGTTTTCAACATTTTGTATGGGAGCCCCCTTACGGAATGGAGATAGCGGGTAGGTTTGCTAGCAACAAATGATGGGGATGTAAAATTAAGTGGTGTTGGCCATTTACTTAACTTGTCTACGGGTATACTTGGTGCTGCAGGGGCCAAATTTAACAATCTAATTCATCCGACATGTTTGTATGGAGGACTCCCTAATGGAAGGTAATAAGTGGTAAGTATGTTTTGAGATAATGTTAAGGACAAAAAACCGAGGAAGGTCTGTCATACAGCTTATCCCACTAAAGGTGACTCCTTGGCAGTTAGGGGACATTTTATTCAAAAAGAGGAAAAAACAAAACCAATTTTCTATGAGTATTTTCCTGGATAAGCGCTTGTTAAAATTTACAAAAGCGAGATATCAACAAAACATATATTTCGAAAAATTGGCAAAAAGTACTATTTTATTACAGAAGAAAATAAAAATTGATTTCAATTTAAAATTTTGTGATATTAATTAAAAAATTAATTGAATTTGCAAACATATTAATTGTATCAATTAAATATTTTGTGATATTTACAACATTTTCTTTAGTTATGTTGTTGATATAAGTAAACACAAGGTAATTAATAGTTTCACTTAAATATTTCTTAATTTTCTTGAGTAATGTTGTTGACATAAATAAACGTTTAATTAAATTGATTTAGTTTTTAATTGAAACTGATTTTATTTTTGATTAATAGTTTAATAAGAAAGAGACTTTTTCTCTGTGCATAATTAAATTCCTAACATTTTAAAAGCAATATTTTGAGAATGCTTCTTTTAAATATTATAACTTTTTAAATGTAACAAAAATGATATTGTAAAGTGTGTGAAAATTCAAGAAGTTCTGAAAATTCCCTAAGTTTAACATTGACCCCAAATGAATCATTCTAAACTCACCGTTATACAACTGACTAAATAATTATTAATTATTTTTTTAGCTGTAATCTATTCAGCTTATATCCAGTAAAATATTTACTCAGTATCCACAACATGTTGAACTAAATTCTCAAAAGTCATAATACACTAACTGTACTCATTTTTGTGCACGGCTCTAAATTCCCTTAGGTCATTTTTTTTTTTTGTTCACAAATTGTAGTTTTATTGTGAATCTTGATATGTTTGGCTTCAGAAAAAAAAGAAAACACAAGAAAGATGCAGCCCTGTAGTAACAAGTGTTGGCACAGATTTGCCTCCAACTCCTTGCCTCTCTAAACCCTGCTATAGAACTAGATTTTTTTTCTCATTAATTTTAAATGAAGTCTATTTTGTTGTTGTTGTTGCTATATACAATAGTGGCCAACAAAAGTACAAATAAGACCTTTACACCAAAAGTGATGTAAGAAAAAGAACGAGAGACAACAAAGTGTAACAGAGTGTTGGCAACCTGTGTGTAGAAAACTAACTAACTGGGCTGTTGTAGAAGAAATTATTTTCGTTCATCCATTTATGGTCTGTTCATACTTTTGTCATTATAATCATTTGGCCACAGATAAATAGCAGATGAATAACGAACTAAAAGGTTTTTTTTCCTTTTTAACATTTCATGTCTCCAAATACAGAAATGATTCATACTGGCTTTTAGTGTTAAGTTTTTGCTTCAGCAGAGTGAGAAAAACGTAGTTACACAAAATGTTTTGTAATTTGGCTTAAATCCAAACCAAAAATCGTGTCAAAACATTTTTTTTTTATTTTTTTCTTTTATTTTGTTTGCCTTATTTGCCATGTGTTGTGTTAACTGTTTTGTCCAGACCACCAACTAAACCACATTTGGTGGGAGCGTTTAGAACGCTATCACATTATCTGTGTATGTGTGTGTGCGTGTGTCAATTTGAATTTGATTAAATATTTATAAATCTTATTCATTGCCAGCGAATAGATGTTGTTTGGCTTTCTCTCTCAGCTTGAAAAAGATGACAAAAGCTTTAGGGCCCATTGAAAATTCTGTGATGTTCTAAAACAAGTTGCTGTGTAAATATTATGAAATCCTTGAAGTCATATTTATTTCAAACTTTTGATAAAAAAAAAAAATTAAAACAAATATTTTACTTTTTTTAAATTTTAATGACTCTCTGGAGATTTGTTTGGAGGAAGAATCTTCTGCTACAGTTTGTTAATACTTTCTACACTTTTTAATAAACAGTTTTAAAAGACACTTCATACACTTTGGTCACACCTGGGTCTTGTTTATTTGTTAATTGAATTTTTTCATTTTTGGAAAAGGAAATGTTTTGCCGTCGCTGCTGGTTGGATTTCAAGCCAAATGAGCGAAATTTTATACAGTGTTCTGGTCCTTGCGCCTGGTTCTTTCACAATCGTTGTGTCGATTTGCCAGATGCAGTGGCACGCGAAATGTTGGCAAATCAAGAATTAGAATGGTATTGTTGCCATTGTCGTCAATTGTATCGTTTGCAGTTATATTTTGAGGTACTTTTTTTTTAAATTTTTTTTTATGGAGGTAAATTATGATTCTTATATTTTATTAAAACCTTGACATTTTGTCTCATTAAAATTTAAGCCATGTTGTGTTCTCTGTTAAATGCGGTCTATCTAAAGGTTAAATAGAAAGAATAAAACACGTTCGCGTTATTTAGGAAAGTGGTAAAAGCTAAATAACACAAATGGCCTTCAACTTGAAGAAAAACTCTTTCTGAGGCGTGTCAGTCCTGTCTTGTCTTCTTTGTACTTAATAAAACAAATTTCGTGTTCGTGTTTGAAAAAGTCATGTAAAGTTTTAACAAATACACTTTTTTTTAACATTTATAAATGATTAATATTTTTTCCATAAAGATTGTGATTTCAAAATATTTTTTTTTAAACATTTGCAGACAGCTGGCAAAATAACGCGCAAGAAGTTTGAGAATAATTAAAAAAAAAACCGTGGGGCGTATAATAAATTTTAGTTTAAAATAAGAGAGAATAAAAACTTAAAGGGCTTTTGCAAATAAACAACAATTAATTTCAGTGTATTTATCAAGAATAAAAAATTGGAATTTAGACCATCATAACAAAATCTTATGAATGAATGCAAAAAAATCAATTTTCTATAAAACATTACGAAAAAATAGAAGTAAAGGGAAACAAAAATATAAAAATCAATTGAAATGGATAATCATTCACAACAACAAATTTCGATCAACCAAGTAAAATGACATTTGGTTTAAAGACTAATTTGTAAATATTGACTGCCAGCCTCCGTTTATGTCTGTGAGTGTTAAACGGCAAAGTTTTCTGATAGAGATTCTTTAGAAACATGTCAAATCAACCTGTTCGTGAGTGAGTTCGATCCCTGGAGCAACCAAGAATGAAAAATTATTAATAAGTTTTAATGTATTTTATGTGGTAAAATTCCTTTCTTTATTAAAATAATTTAATAAAAATTAAATTTGATGAACTTAAGCCTGATAAAAGAATAAAAAATGTGGATTAAAAACAATGAACGGTTCAATAAAATAACCGCAATAGTTATTAAAAGGTTTTAATTTAAAATTGACAAAGATCGAACGAGAAGGTATTTAAAAAATTTTTCAACGAATTCGTTTCGCAAAGGTTTATAGATATTAAAATATAAAATTCTGTTTTTTTTAATAAAATTTCAAATAAAAAAAACTTTGAACTATTTATGGTTTTTAATCAAAATTTTTAATATTTTAATCAGGCTTAAGTTAATAAAATTTAATTTTCATTAAATTATTTTTATGAAGAAAGGAATTTTACAACATGAAAATTAATTAAAATTTTTATTGATAATCATTCATTCTTGACTGACCTGAGATTCGAACCCAGGCGGCTGGTTACCATGACATGTTTCGATCACAACCACTTGATCTCCTCAGATGGATTTGCCGTCTTACACTCGCAGCCATCGACGTCAATAGTCAAATATCAATCCTTTAACCAAATTGTATTTTAACCTTTGTTAGATCGAAATTTGCTTTTTTGAATGATTATCCATTTTAATTGATTTTACATGTTTTTCCTAACTTCTGTTTTTTCCGTACTTATGTCAAGAATTCTTCTTGAAGTCCAAAGTACATTTAGGAAAAAAACCAATTAAAATGGATAATCATTCAAAAAAGCAAATTTCGATCTACCAAAGGTTAAAATGTTGCCTGCCGATTAAACCAAATCAAACTTTAGAAATGCATTCGAAAAATGTTTAAATAATAAAATAATAAATAAAACAGCCTCGAGTAAATAAAGTAAAAGGCCCATATTAAATTAATTTTTACTTTACGAAACAAATTAAACAAACTAATTTTTAGGTTAAATCTCCCTGCTAGAAGTCCAATTAAGCCAGCCTTTTGTTAGCTGCTCTAAATTTTGCTTAATTTATGCAATCCAATTATTACATTTAACTAAAAAAAAAAGAATACAAAAAATACCACGCCAATATTAAATTTTAATTTCTACCTCACACCCTGTTAGTTACACTTAAAGAATGATAATTATTTCCTTCATCTACAAAAAAATGAAAAAAAAGAAGAATTCACAAAAAATAAAAGCAAGTACCAAAATTATCCCCCTCCAAAACATAAGAAGCTATTAAAAAAGCCCTGTAGTAAGGCAGCTTTTAATGGTACAAAAAAAAATATGAAATAAGGACTCATACTCCAAAGGAAATGCTTTTTAGAAAATGAAAAATATTTCAACACAATGTACAGAAAAGATGGTGGGGTTGGGTGGGGGGAGTGTAGCAAAACAAAAATTCTGAATAATGTCTAAAGAACAATACAAAATCTCATGCCATTGAGCCAGCAAATTCAACTATGATAATTATAAAATACTTTTACTTTCAACGAATAATTATGTTTTATGAAATACTTCGATTCGGTTTTTTTTCGCAGTAGCCCCAGCCAGTCCTGGTTTTACCCAGCATTAAAACTCTGCTAGTGGCTGTTTCTATTTTTATTCAAGAAAAACATTATCATCAGCCTCAACGTTATCATAACGACTCATTTGCTGACCTTCTCTAAAAGTGTTGTTTCTTTTTTTGGAACATCCTAAAGGCTTTTGTTTTTTTGCTCAGTCTGTCTGTCTGTCAGTCAGTGTATATTGTTCGAATGGCAAATTAATTGTTTGTGTTAGTGCAAAAGGATGCGTGCTTAACTAGTAAGAAAATAAAAGTTGTTCTATTTTGTCCTAAAAAAAGTGCTTTTGTCTTATTTTGGCTTGAGTGTGTTTTGTTATATTTTTTCTAAAGGTTGCAATTTACTATTATTTTTGTATTGCAGTATTTGTAAATAAATTTAAAATATCTTAAATGAATTTAAGAACTTTTACTAATTTTTCTAATTTGCTGTATTTTAGATTGCCATCTGTGATGATTATAGTCTGCCTGTGGACTTTGTTAAAAAACGACCGTCCAGCTTTGATCCCTGTTTAGCAGAAGCTTTACCCATAAATCCCGAAAATTGGGCAACAGCAGCTGCAGCTAGTCCACAACAGGAATTTGTAAGTAAAAGTATTTTTTGTTCTATCTGTCTGGCCTACAATGAAGATAAAAAAAAAATTTCTTTCGTATAATTCAATTGAAAACACATTGTGGGTAAATTCAAACGAAAAATCATTATAAACAACTGAAAATTCAATTGAAAAAACGGAAAGATACGAAAGAAGTTTTCTTTTCGACATTGTGGGCCTGGCAGTATATTCAATATCGAAACTTTTAAAAAAAGTAATAATTAAGCTTTAAAAATATTTTTTTAAAATCAAGCTTTGAGTTAAAATTCAAGTAGTTTAAAACTGGAATAAATCAAGGGACCGTCACGGTTAAAAATTTGATTTTAAAAATTACTTATCAATCATTATTTCTTGAATTTTATTTTTCGGTTGGAAAATAAAAGTTACTGCCGAACGAAAATTTACTTACATTTAAAACAAAAACGAATCATAAAATATTTGCGCATTACAGTTGAGAACACTTTCCTCCTCTGTTTGTCAAACGATTTGAACCAAAAATACACCATTCGCAAGGTATTTACTTACGGAAGTGCACAATATATATTTTATATAAATCCAAGGGGATAAAAAGCTCAAAAAGGGTAACCTCATATCTTGAAAACTAAAAGAGATACAAACAAAATTGAATACTTATTGTTGATAAAATAAGCGAACAGGTGTCCGGGACTTTTATTTAATTTGGCATTTTGGGACCTCTTTGTCACCCCATCTATCCCAGAAACATACAATTAAAGATTATTCCAATTGCCTAACGTATTAAATTATGGGCTCCTATTACTAAATTGAAATTTTTGATACTTCAGTGGGGAGAAAAAAAGTACCAAAAAGGGGAAATTTTATTTCATCTTTTAATTTCCCGTAATGCACGTGGTAATTTTAGAATTTTCTCTAATATTGTGCTTATAAACACAAAATTATGAATGCAAACCATTTAGATGCAAACTGTTGGTACTTTTTCGTTCTTCAACTGGTACTTTTTGAATTTTCGTTAATATTAGGACAAGAAACATAAAATTAAATAAGCATGGATCTAAGTAAATTAGAATTTGCAAGGGGGAGCTTTTTGGTACTTTTTTGTTCTTCAACTGGTTTTTTTTTTAATGTTCGTTAATATTTGAACAAGAAACAGAAAATAAAAATGCATGGTTCTGAGTAATAAGAATCTGTAAGGGGAAGGTTTTTTTGTACTTTTTCGTTCTACAACTGGTACTTTTTGAATTTTTATTAGTATTGGATATAGAAACATAAAATTAAACATTCAATATCCAGAGTGAATTAGAATCTAAAAAAGGGAAATTTTTGGTACTTTTGTGCTCTTAAACTGGTCCTTTTTGATTTTCTGCTATTCTAGGCCCCAAGAAACATTTAATTTAATATGCAACGTTCCGAGTAAATGAGAATCTGTAGGAGGAATAATTTGGTACTTTTTTGTTCTTTAACTGGTCCTTTTTAATTTTCGTTAATATTGGGACAAGAGGCATAAAATTAAATTTGCTTGGTTCTGAGTAATTAGGAATCTGCAAAAGGAAGCTTTTTGGTACTTTTTCGTTCTAAAACTGGTACTTTTTTATTTTCATTAGTATTGGATATAGAAACATGCAATGTCCTGAATGGATGAGAATCTATTAAAGGGAACCTTTTGGTATGTTTTTGTTCTTAAAATGGTACTTTTTGAATTTTCGTAAATATTGGGACAAGAAACAAATTTAAAAATGCATGATTCTGAGTAATAATAATCTGTAAGTACTTTGGTACTTTTTCGTTCTACATTTGGTACTTTTTTATTTTCATTAGTACTAGCCTGGAAACATAAAATTAAACAAAATAATCTGTAAGGGGAAGTTTTTTGGTACTTTTTTGTTCTAGAAACATGCAATGTCCGGAGTGGATGAGAATCTATTAAAAGGAACTTCTTGGTACTTTTTTGTTCTTATAATGGTACTTTTTAATTTCCCTTAGTATGGGACCAAGAACCATAAAATGTAACATGGAAGGTCATGACGAATAATATGAAAATTTGTAAAATAAAATGTTACTCAATATGAGAAATAAATTCCCAGATTCAATTTTTTAAAATAATTAAGTTAAATACATAAAAAAATTTACAATAGGCACTATCCAGTTATAAGATACAAAGAATGCTGACGAAGCCGTACCGGGCCAGAAAATGCATTAAATTCTGCTGGTATCTAATAGTTGTATACATTTTCTTTACAATTTATTTCATTGCTAGCCAAAGGATAGCTAAAGTAAGCCTCGTAACAGAAATATACAAAACAAAAACTCTGATAGTGCATACAAAATATTCCTGGAAAATATTGAAGGAATAAGACTATTAAATTATAAAAGCTTTTGAGGCTTGAAATTTTACTAAGAATACACATTCGAATAATACAAAAATTTATTGATAATTTTTATTCTTGGCTGAGCTGGGGATCGAACTCGGTTTGAATATACATGTTTCAAAAATCACCACATTCTTTCATCAGAATTCTTTAACGTTCATACCTCTGCTGTGCCTGCCAGCCAACAGCCAAACATCAATCTTTAACCAGTGTTACTGGTGTTTCGAAATTTGCTGCAATTATCATTTTCAATTATTAATAATTTCATAAGTTAATAAAGAAACAAAACTAATTATAACAACATGATAAAATTGCCTATAACAACTTAAAAGAGATAACAGAAAATAGAATATGAATAAAGTAAACTGTTTTAACAGAAACACTAGCGCACAACTTAAATATTTATTTTTAGTTAAAACAAAACTGATATGAATTCAGCTTACATTTGGGGACAACTGAAAATATTTTCAAGAAGATTTCTGCATGACGTGCTTAATTCCCAATTTTTATTTTTAATAAATACACTGAAATTAATTGTTGAGGAAAAGAGCATTTTACTGGTAGCTTAGGACCTCAACAATAAATTTCAGTGTATTATTAATTAAAAATACAAATATTTTAATTAAGTTGACTCTGAAGAAGCAACTTTTATGTCAAGAAGAGGGATACAACTGTATTTTTTTTTTTTTTGGCGAAAGAGTAGAGAAAATGATGTTAGATTTAAACAGTGGGTAGACATGTCAACTGTACATCGATTTCTTGCAAAACGTAAAAATTGCAAAGTTTTGAGTTGAATCCAGTGCGACATCCTTTATAGTATTGACGTTGTTGTTTTTTATGATTTTTTGTTCTATTAGAAAGATATTGCAAATTTGTTCTGGCCAGACCAAGAGGGGTATCCTAGTCCTTGGAGGTTTTGATTTATGTAATGTTGTTGTTTTTTTTTTTTTTTTTGGTAAAAATACTTTTTTGCAAAGTGTTTGAAAAATGTTTCTTTTCGATTACACAGAAAAAATTATTTTTCCAATTCAAACAAAAAATTTGTAGTATCAAAACAAATTTGCATATTCAAACAATTTATTCGCATTTTGTTTATTGAAAAAACACTGATGTTTTCAAACAAATAATTTAACTGAATCAAACAAAAAGTTTACTGAAACGCATATAAATTTCAAACAAATAATTTTGCTGAATCAAACAAAAAGTTTTTGCAAAAGCAATGACGCGCAACCAAGCAATCAAAGATGGAGAACATTAAGGCAGAGCGGAGCGGCGGCTGGCTTTGAGACACATTTTTTTGTTGGAATAATTTTTGAACGAAGTCACAATGTTTTTATTCATCACTCACTGTTGCTAAAGCCTTTCCTTGGCTAAAGAAGAAGAAGAAGTGTAACCAAAAACGGCAACAGACCGACTCGATATGTTTTTCGTCACAATTCTATTTTTCTATTTGATGTATTTAACTAAACAGTTTTAAAAAATTGAATACGGGATTTTATTTTTAATTCTTATACCAAGTTTGAAACCAATCAAAAATGTATGTTGTTTCTTATAATGTTGTTGCTGTTTTTGTTGTTTTTATGTTGTTTTTTTACCTGCTATTGTTTTTGTTATTTTTTTACTACAAACCTCGTCACGCTATTTTATCATCTTTCTTATTGTTGTACTTTTTTTGAGCGTCCAAAAAATGGACAGTATGTATATTTTTTGTTGTTGTTCTTATATTTTACATAAAGAAGTGTTGCTTACGATGAAATAAAAAAAGGCAAAAAAAACGACAACATTAAAAAGCGTTAACTATTTCATACACAATTATGAAAACTGGAAACCAATAACTATTAAAAAATATAATAAAAGATATTTTTGAATAGTTGCCAACATTTTTGTTGGTTAAATAAAAATAAAACAAAAATATTAATTGAATCATTAAAAAAATTTGTGGAAATCAAAAAAATTTCAAACAAGCGTTTGTTTGAAAATAATTCGGCAATAATTTGTTTTGTGTAGTCTTTAAATTTTGTAGAATTTAAAGATTTTTAATTTTAAGAATTTTATTTTCTTACTTTATAGATTTTTTATAGTCTTCAGTGTACGTTTAAGCACATATACAGCCACACACAGCCATCCAAGTACATTTAAACAAATGTTACCATTATTAGAACGACTATCAATACAAACATTGATTTTACTTTCAATTTTCCTAAGGCTTCAATCTCATAAAGTCATAAATGTATTTGTGCCTTTTCACTTGAGCCTCTTACTTAAAGGGTCTGAGGTTTTAGATATTGAAAAAATCCTAAATGTTTTTTATCATTCTTTTTTTGCCTTCTACAAGATTGAACGTCAATATGAAACGAATGTGAAAGCGTTTGTGGAAATGGAAGTACTGAGAGTGTACAACTACATGTGGGACATGTGCTGATACCGTCTTAGTTTCAACTCGTTGATGGAGGGGGGGGGGGGGGGGGGTGGAGGGAAACGTTAAAAAAGATACGACTGTCTAGTGAAAAGTGTTAAGAATCGAGCAGAACCAATGGTAGTAAAGCAAAAGTTAAATTTATTAATAAATGTTTTGTTTAAGCTTGAGGCAAAACAAAAAAAAAACGAACGATAAGATTTATTAAAAAAAAATTTTTCGCAGTTTTTTCAAGCTTTAAGAAATAATTTAGTTTGTTTCGAAACTTTTTTAAACATTTATCGCCTCAGTTTACTTTAAATAAGTTTTAGGCGTTTTTTAGGGAAAAAAGTTTAGTCTCCCACATTTAAAGCAAATAAAAGAAAACAAACCAGAGATCATTGATAAATCAAATTTAGAATTTTGTTTGCTAACTAAAAACTATGAGTCAGTCATTGCTGCCCTGCAAATAATAGGACTAGTCCATACACGCGTGTTAAATGAAGCCCATAAGGGACTAGGACTAGTCCAAGGTTAACCCCAGTGTATCGAAAAAACATGGTATATTTAAGATTACGATGTCCTAGGGCAGGACCAAATAACAAAGCTTTGGATTAGAAAGAAGAAGTCTTAAGCCTACTGCATTGTATACACAAGAGGATTAGTTTTAACTTTGTTTAAGAACGAAGACATGTCGTCTCACTACTAAAACTTTTTTAAAATGACATGGTCCATGCTTGCATTACATCGGACCAGTCCATGGAGCAGTCCATTTAATTAAATTGGATTAGGTGGTCCAATATTATTTGCTGGGTGTGAACAAACTCATATACCAGCAAAAACACACAATATCTATTTAGTAAATACAAAACAAATATAAATTATTATCCTTTAGATACAAGTATAAACATACATAAATTTAAGCGTATATAAGCATACATACAAAATATGTGATTGTATGTAAACATTTATAAAATATTCCTTAATGTGTGTGTTTTCATTTATTTATGTTGGTTTGTTTATTGAAATTAATAAAAACGGAAACCCTACGACTCGTTTATTAACGTGCTAGACTTGTTTCCTATTTTGTTTTTGGCTTGAACAAGAGAATGATAAAGAGAGAGGGGAGTATATAAATATTTTTTTTTGCTTTTAAATGTCTGCATTGTTGTTACTAAGGTTTTCCAATGTTTTTTTTTTTTTTTTGCTAGCTGTTGTTCTTGTTTATGGCACCCCATGGTGTTCTATTATTTCTACCGATACCCCATTAAACATTCTAACCCACCGACTAAATAATCAAAAAACCAGCCGTATAACCCACCAACTAACCAACGAACCATGTTTTTGTATTCAACCATCTGTGTATGCAGCACGTTTTAACTCTTGATGTTTTTTGCGTAAATATTTATTACTACTCGTACTTTCTTTTTGTTTCGTTGTTGTTGGTTCTTTTTTTTTTACACAACAAGATAAAATTACGCATATTTTAGTCTAAGCAAAAACAAATACAACATGTAGTAGTAAATTTCTATTGTTGTTGCCAGTGTTTACTACGCAACCATTATTAATAAAGACAAACAGAGGCAAATATTTACACACTCATAGTGATGAGGGCGTATGAGTGATACGCAATAAAAATATATGAAGTAGAGTAGTAATCTTTGTTGTCTTTATTATTATACTCAGTTTCTTTATTTAAATCACTGTTGCCAACATTTTCCCAAAGAATAATTCTTAAAGGGATTGAAAAACAGCTAGAAACAATTGCAACAATTACAATTTGGTAATGCAACATCAAGTGCCTCCGATAGGTCCAACGAAACAAAATAAATATATCTTGAAGAGACTTTGTTTTAGCATATTTTCACAGGGAACCAATCAAATTTAATTTATGTATGAACGTTTTATATTTATTTATAACATATTGCGAGGTTTACTAATGCAAAGTCGAACAAGTGCAACTTTTTTCAGTTGGATATTTCAATTGCACGTTTTGTTTGTATAAAAGTTCTTAAAGAGGGACATTATGTATTGATCTTTTTGCTTTCTAAAATCTTTCGGAGGGTACAAAGAACCAAAAAAAAAATGCAAAACAAACTTCACAAAAATGTTTTTCAAATATTTTGGATAATTAGAATTGTGGTTATTTTGTTGAACTTTTTATGGTTTTTAATCTAAATTTTTAATATTTTAATCAGGCTTAAGTTCATTAAATTTAATTTTCATTAAATTATTTTATGAAGAAAGGAATTTTTTTTGGATTATTTAAAAAACTCTTTCGGCTCTTATTTAAGTTGGTCAGTAAAAGAAGTTCAGACTTGCATTTACAGTCAATAGGAGTGAGAACAGCAGTTTTATTTTAAGAGACTTTTTAAGACAAGAAATACATACATTTGCATGAATCAAATAAACAAGATTGCGCAGGTTCGTTATTTTTGTGTGTGACGAAGAAATAGAATTTGTGTTTGAGCATTTGTGTGTGTCTTACATTTTTTACAACAAACACTCAGTTTTATTCTATGATGACGTAGATGCGCAGTAGAATTTTTTTTTGTACGGCTGAGTGCGCAATCTTGTTTTTTGGATTCAAGATTCATTTGTGTAATTTTTTTTTTATTTATAACAAACGGAAAGTTAGAAATTCTCAAAACCTAACAAAAGTTGGAATTATTTTACAATGACGATTTTTTTTGACGATTTACGTAAGTCAATTTGACAAATTGTTTTGCAAAATTTGCCGATTTTTGAAACATTTTATCTGGCATATACTTTTTTCCTATGTTTGCGTAACAGTTTGTGTGATTTATTTGACCTTTTAGTTTTTTTTTAAAGCAACTCTAGCAATGTTGTCAAAAATATTTATTATAAACAATCAAAACAATAATAAAAAATCGCTTGATTTCCCCCTAACAAAAACAGTTTAATTGGCAACAGTGATTAAAAGAGCATTTCCTTTATAAGAAAGGGATTAGAAAGTGGCATTGAATTAAATAAGAAACGTGAAAAAACTGCAATAAAATAAATGTTTTTATCGTGTGGTGTTGTGTTGTGTTGTGATGAGATGAATTATTTCCATTATTTTTAATGAAATCATTCTTAAGTATTTGTTTACAAACAAAGGTGACAATTTAATTTGCCTATAAAAGAGATTACTAAAGTGAAGAAGAAATAAATAATTGATTGATTTTCAGATATTTTGTTCAAGATTTGCATGTAAATATATCAGAAGAATTTTAAATCTGTCGGAACATTTTTCAGGCATAAAATTCCGTTTCCTACAAAAACGTAATCAATGATGCGTGCAATAGATCACAATAAAAGTTAAAAATTGAATTTGAAATAAAATAAAATGTATGTAGCATTTCACTTTAAAGCCTAAATTCAATTTTAATATTATTTTTCAATTCAATTTTACAGTTTTTTGTTAAGCTCAATATTTATGGTCATTTTCAAGTTTATTACAACTGAGTATGTCATTAATTTATTATCAAAATAAATGACCATTTAATTACAATTTATTGCATGTAGTTTTACATTTTCTTCCTCAGCAAAAAAGAACACATGTGCATTTATCAGCAACAAATCAGGTGTTCGGAAATGAATGCCAAAGTAAAATTACACCAACGAAAAGGACAAATAAAAATAAAACAGAAGAAGGAAAGTATAGTCCGCCAAGCCATCTTATCAAATATCCTACACCACAGGTGTAGCAGGCAAATTAATAGGGAAGTTATGACATTAAAAGCTTTTTGTGTTTGCTTTTTCTAAGTTAGATTTGTATGGCAACCATGGCCAAATATGAAGCGATTCGAATAAAATATGGTATACGGATTTACTTTGTTACAATAAAATGGGTTTGGGTCAAATTCAACCTATTTGCCTACTAAATAAACAAATGTTAAACGCGGAACACAAAAATTTGATTTTATGCAAATTGTTCATATTGAAATGTACATTTGCATAATTTTTCAAATTAAGCCCGTTCTAAATAAAGTTTTTCTTGAAAACTTTCGAAAATGTCAACCTTTTTTATATTGTTTTTAAAAGTTCCGCATTTCAAGGAAGAAAAAAAACCATATGAACTTGAACTTTGAAAGGTATCAAGTGTAGATATGTCGATAATAAAAAATTATATTAATTTTTATATTTCAATCAGGCTTAAGTTAAACGCCAACATTCACCGGCAAAGATTTCTGAAGAGATTGTGTGGTTAATATCGAAACTTGTCAAATCGTCTTCTCAATGAGTTCGAAGTTTAAAGCAGCCAAGAATTTAAAATTTTTAATCAATTTTAATTTAATTCATGTTGTAAAATTCCTTTCTTCATTAAAAATAATTTAATGAAAATTAAATTTGATAAACTTAAACCACATTTTTTTTAATTTTGAAAATATTTTTATTTCGTTGGTGGCGAAAAGGGTGTTTATAAGCCTAAAGTCCTCTCTAAAGTAAACTACTCTTATGGCCATTTTCCCAATGTACCGTCAAACTGCCTGTTACTTAATGTCAACATAAATTTATTAGACCGATAAACTGTCTGTTAACAATTTTGGGTGTCTCAATATGCCGACAAAAACCATGGTTTTAAGCTGGCAACACCTCTCAAAATACATGTAAAAGTTGGGAGTGAGCTGATTGAATTTATCTGTACGGCAAATAAAAGGAAAATAAATAATCGGCAGATGAGTGCTGGTTAGCTTTGCGACAGAATAGAAGCAAATGAGACATTGAGAAAACCAAATTTCTTTAATGTGCAGTTTTTCGTTGGGAAAAAAGTTAATCGTGTAATGATAAAACGGCCATTAAAGTTTGATTTTTTGCAATTTTAAAAGTTATTCATCCCTATTATGCATGTTGATGGCACTGGAACAGTTATTTTATTTTCTAAGTCGTTATTGGCAACTCTCGGTTACTATTGACAATCACTTGATATTCTCTAAGGCGCTTTTAGTAGAATTGTCTCTGTTTAATCTGGCAGGAAATTTTACGACGGCTCAAATTAAAGTTAAAGAAATTTTATATAGAATGAAACTATTAATAAGATTTCTCTATGACGTGCTAAATTCCAAATTTTAATTTTTGATAAATACACTCAAATTTATTGTTGAGGGAAAGCAAGTTTATATGCACATTTCACTAGTTGCTTAGGCCAGATCAGCAGAGAACCTTTTTCCAAAGATTTAAGAAAAGCTATAATACAAATTAAACTGTAAAGCAAATAAGAATTATAAGCACTCAAAATTCTACTTGTAACAATATCAAAGCTTAAACAAGACACCAACAATAAACAGTAAGTGTATCGTTCCCTACAATTGGTTGGCTTTTTTCGACTCGAATTGCAGTTGTAAGTTAAAAAAAAAGATGAAAATTTAAAAGAAGTTATGGACACAAACCTTATTAATAAATTAAACGCGAACATTGAAAATATTCGAAAAAGTTTTCTAAAAAAGCGAAAAATTTTAATTTGCGACGATTTTACCTCAAAGAGAAATAAAGCATATGTACATAAAAATACCAAATAACCGTCGAAGTGATGTAGGCGTCGACTTGATGTGACAACAATTTAAAATTAATGTCGACATCGACAATGTCTTAAAAATAGAAAAAATTGTAAAAACTTTTAGTAGTGAGAAAATACATAAATACATTACAAATACAAAACATTAAATTAAATACAGAACAACTAAAGGTTTTTGACAAGAAAATAATTCAAACACAAAACAAAGCTTTAATATACAGTAGTGCTGGGATGCTATCGATATTAATCGATAGTTCCGATTGCACTAATGTAACTACTATCGACTGAATGTTTGTTATTGAGTAGAAAAAATTTAATTCTTTGCAAAAATAGCATGTCCCTCCTATTTGATTTAATACCGTGTTCCGATATACCTTTTTTATTGAGTCCATATTCAGTTTATTGACATAAATATATTTCTGTTCGCACATACACAATTTAGCTAACTCAATTTATATGACTACCCCATACAACATTCAACGTAAACAAAAATGTACATGTATAAGCCAAATGTATACAACTTTTGCCATCTTTAGGGAATAAACTTCTGGCTTTTGCGCAGACCTAATGGATGGGCCTTTGTTTTGTTGTAGTTTCAGTTGCCAAATGTCAAAACACTTTGTTTAGTAAGTTGCGTTTTGCTCACTAAACACACTTGTCACAGGGTCGCATTTAAATTTTACT
The DNA here is from genome assembly GCA_949318255.1 of Pollenia labialis. NCBI lineage: Eukaryota > Metazoa > Arthropoda > Insecta > Diptera > Polleniidae > Pollenia > Pollenia labialis. The sequence goes on along the minus strand of OX439142.1, from coordinate 21,433,824 downwards.
CAATATTTATAACAGCTTCGTATTAATTGGGCAATAACTAAATTGCAATTTTGTATGGATAATTGAGCTCAATAAATTCATTTATTGCGTAAAACTCAATTAAGGTTTATATCTGAACACGGTATAAGGCACTTTCTCCTGTTAATTAATATTTCGCCTAATGCTCCGAATCTATCGATAGTCGACACTATTGATAGTATGCGATAGTTTTTTATAAACCATCGATAACTATCGATATTTTTCAATAGTTTTTAAAACTTACAAAATTTCCTACAAAATACAAAATATTTATAACAAAATCAGTAAGAGATTTTTAATAAATAAAACTTTATTATACAGTCAAATCCCGATAATTCGTACCCCGATAAATCGTAATTCCCGATAATTCGTCACAAACTGTCGGTCCCTTGAAAAAATCTCGTTAATTCGTAAAATTTCCATACATTTTGGTCCCCTCGCTAATTCGTAATTTTTTTTTCAAATAAAGTCTTCTTTGCCTCTTATAAATCGTAATTGTTTGCTAACTACCACTTATAATTCCACGTTTTTGAAACATGGAAAGAATGATTTTTTGTTCACCGCTATTTTTTGCGTGGGTTTTTTGTGTGTGTTTTTTTTCTTAAGATCAGTCTGTTACATAAATAATTTTTATATACAATTTTTATATACATATTTTATTTTTAACAATTGTTTTTTATGTTTTTTAATCGTTTTAGTAGATAAATTGAAAAACCCCGATAATTCGTATTTATTTAATTTAAACCCCGTTAAATCGAAACGCCGCTAATTCAAAAACCCCTATAATTCGTAAGAAATGGCCAGTCCCTTGCGATTACGAATTATCGGGATTCTACTGTACAATAGAATACGTTGAGCCCCAAGTACATCGTCAGAAACCTAAGTTTATTGTAAAAAATTGTGTTCCTCTTAGTGGTTGTCATTTTTTAGTCATCATCAAGGGCGGCATGAAATAACTCCCCACGAAATAAGTCCCCAAAACGGAATAGAAATAACTCCCCCCAAAAAAAATATATGAGAGGCAACAACAATGTTTTTTTTGGGATTTATTTGTATTTTTTTTGTGGACTTATTTCATTTTTATATTGGGGAGTTATTTCCTTTAAATTAAGATCCCAAAAATCTGAAATGAAATATGTAAGTCCCTAAAATTTTTTTGGGAACTTATTTAATTTTTAAATTTATTCCAAAATCGTCAATAAAAATCTATATTTTGAATTGATTGGATGTTCTGAATACTTTTTGGGGATTTATTTCATTTCAGGAATTGGGAATTTATTTCAAATGAAATAACTACAATTTTTGGCGATTTATTTCAATTTGATTTGTCGAGTTATTTCATTTTGTTTGGGTTTCATTTCATTTTAAAATTGAGGGTTTATTTCATATTCAATAAGACGCCAAAAATGGGGGAATTATTTCATAATTTTTTTGGGGACTTATTTCGTGGGGGTTGTTTCATGCCGCCATCATCAAGAGTTGCAATTTTTCAAAATTGTGCTTTGAAATTCCATTCCAGTTTATGAAATTAAAGTCTTGCATTTTTAGTATTTTAATCTGAATATCCCAAACTGAAAATTATTCAAGTAAAAAAAAAAATTGATTTGTGGAACTTTTATTCAACAAAATTTGTAGAAAAAATCTTATCGATATCTGTTGTTTCCCAGCACTAATATACAGTACTGTTTTATATAACTTATACGATTAAAACGTATACGTTTTAACTCATTAAGCGCCCAATGATCCCATTTGGGAACACACACAACTAATTAAATGAATAATCATTGAAAAAAATCGAATACATAAATTGTTATTTTTCAAAATTAGTTAACAATCTATAAAATACAAATTGGGTGCTAATGGGTTAAGAGAACGGCAAAATGCACTACTCACCCATCTTTGTACGTCTGTCTGCAAGACCAATTAAAACGCTTTTCAAACACTTTAATTCCAACAATTTAGAAAAAAATATATTGTGCATAACCCCGTCTTTAATTAATAAGATTTTCATGAAATGTTATCAAAGTAAAAAATAGAAACACAGATCTTCGTTTAAAGTCATTAAAATAGGTTTCCGACTTTTATTTTCTTAAACAACGTCTTTGCGCGCCTTTATTTTTCGAAATGGCTAACGGTAACCCTGTCCTAATACATTTATTTGTGGTAAGATTTTGAGGACCGATGTTGAATGTGAACCACTCCGTAACGTCAAGTTTTTTTCACCATTTCATTTGACATTTCCCAATTTCAAACTGACTCAATTTGAACCATTGAAAGATACACAATCGAATAGCGCGTTAAAGTTATTCAGGCTTATTATGAATATGGACGTTCAAATCAAAATGCATAACGTGCACTTCGTGATTCAAGGATGAGGCACATTTTCACCTCAGTGGATTTGTTAGTAAGCAGAATTGCCGCATTTGGGCGAATGATAATCTAAGAGTGATTGTCGAAAAACCAATGCACCCACAAAGAGTGACTGTTTGGTGCGGTTTATGGGTTGGCGGCTTAGTCGGGCCGTATTTTTTCCAAAATGAGGCAGGTCGAGCCGTTACTGTGAATAGTGTTCGCTATCGTGAGATGATAACGAACTTTTTATGGCCCGAATTGGAAGATATGGATGTGGACGATATGTGGTTTCAACAGGACAGTGCCGCTTGCCACACAGCTTACGAAACAATGGCTCTTTTGAGCGACAAATTCAATGGCAGTGCTATCTCACGTGGTGGCGATGACAATTGGGCGCCAAGGTCATGTAATTTGACACCGTTGGACTTCTTTGGAAAAGGTGTACGTCAATAAACCAGCAACAATTCAAGAGCTAAAGGATGAGATAATTCGGCACATTCTCGGCATAGAACCTCAATTATGCCTCAGCGCCATCGAAAATTTCGACCATCGGATGTAGGTTTGCTGCCGGGGTCGTGGCGGCCATTTGGCCGATATTTTGTTCCACATATAATTGAACCGTACCTATAGGTTAGGTTAGGTTAAACGGGCAGCCGTCACGAAGACGACTCACTTGGGTCCTTATAGCGGTGCCTTTGTGATACCCATAGCCAGTGACAGGAGTCAGCGAGTACCCACCAGACTATTCCCCAGAGTTTACTGGAGCCTCGAACCACCCCGATTCCCTGAAGAACAGGGAGATCGATTTCAGTTTCACATTGGACATATCGTCCAGACATGGCAAATCTGGTCTCCCAAAATGCCTTAGCCTAATGCTCCCTAGACCGGGGCATTGCCAGAGAAAGTGAAACATCCTCTCCTCCTCCTCATCATGACAACTCCTACAGTAATCATTATACGTAAGACCCGTCCTTCTAGCATGAGTCCCTATCACCCAGTGACCCATAATGACCGACGTCAATGTCCTTATCCGGTCCCTACCGATACCAAGTAGTACGCGCGTTCTTGTCGCGTCATAGCCGGGTCATAAAGTCCTGGTCGTCAGGCAGGCATGCTGCTCCCTGCTATCTTTTCTGAGCGCTTCTGTAATGCTCTCGTCTGATGAGAGTCTTGCAGCGGGCCATCGAAATGCCGATCAGGCCATCGACGAACACGTCGTCCAAGAGACAGTCTCGTTTGGCTAGACTGTCCGCAGTCTGGTTACGCAGGCATCCACTGTGCCCTGGTACCAATGTCAGCGTTACACTAGAATGTTCCGCGATCTCATTAAGAGACATCCGGAATTCCAATGTTAACAGAGATGTCGTGAAGACACCAGCTAGAGCTGCAATGGCAGCCTTGCTGTCCGTAAATATACATAATCTATCGATATACGATAGTACCTCAGCTAGTTTGCCACCCGCTTTATGGCAGAGATTTAAAAATTTATCTTGTGCATATCTACACAAAAATATCTTTAAAACTATAAACACATGCTTTATTAAAATTGGTGGACGATAAGATACTTAAAAATCAACCACAAAAAATTTGTTCCCGTATTTACATATAAGACTTATGTTGTATATCGTCGGCCAAACATGCAAACCTGCTAAATCCACTTTTAAGGTTAATTGAGATTTTAATGCCGTGTGGCAGAGAAACATATGCCTCGTCGATCAGCATGAAGTATTTCTTCAATTGGAGTATTGAAGTGTGTACATAAAGTTTTTTGTCTCTTCGCCAAACTGTGCTGAAAGGGAGTTAGCAGGTTTGCATATTAAGCCGACGATTTAACATAAAAAAAAGTTGTTCTCCAATTCAATACCTTTCAGAATTTATGCAAATTTTTGAATAGCTTTAAATTGAGACTAAACAATTTTAATGATACATTATCGTTTACACAAAAAATAACATCAAATTATTATTCATTGACAGGGCAAGTTTTTGTACGCTGTTTGCATGAAAAATGTACTTTTGCATATTCTTTTAGATTTTTTTTTTCAGAAAAAATCAGTTTTTATATTTATTTTTTGCATTAGTTTGTATAATACACGGTTGGCAGACGTTTTTAACAAATGAATTGCTTTTTAGTCAATCTGTTGCAATTGCAAAATTAAAATATATCTGTCCTTTTCTTTTATATGCATTTTCTTATATTGAAATTTTTTTAACAAGAACTAACAAAAATTACCTCGGGTTAAGGCTCAGTTAGCCGGGACTAATAGTAGCAGTAACCTTAACGTAAAAAAGTAAGACCCAACTATTTTTTTACAGATTAAGACGTTACATCTCACTGCTAACTATAATCGTTCTAATTGCTTTACATACAACAAAATGAATCAGCTGATTTGCAACGTTACTGTTACTCCCGGCTAACTGAACCTTTAAGTTTTTCTTAACTCTTAAGAAGACACTTAATTTGTGTGTGTCACGAACTGCCACCTGTGCCTGCCTGGGACCACTTGTATTTTTTGTAGAGTTTTTATGTGGCTTCAGAAAAAAACTCGCACTAACGAACCCCTGGGCCTGGCTGGGTCTACTTTTATATGTATGGAGTGTATGGCTATAAAAGAGACATTTTGTTGTCGAATAGTGTTAATTCTTCGAAAAAAAGTCGAGAAAGAATTTTTATGTTTTGCGTATGTATGCTTTTTGATACGTTCCGTTTTGATTTTATTTACCACAGTCCATATTATGTTATTCATTTAATCGGGCTTTGACTTTAATCGGTTAATTGCTCGATAAATTAATCGAGGTTTTTGTTTATTCGGTTAATAATCGGTTAATTTTGTTATTGATAGGTTAACCGGTTATTAATTCTTTTTTCTAAATCAAGTAATTTCAATAAATAAAAATTATTTATTATTTGGAGTTGATTAGTAAAAAAAAAACGAGCAAACAAAAAAATAATTAATAACAATGAAATACATATTTTTTAATTAATACATCGTCCCCTTAATACAACAATAGCGTATGTGCTCATACGCTATTATATTTTTATTGCATATCTAGAATCTCCATCATTGATTTTATGCCTGGTCAAAATTTCGTCAAATTCTACTTCCAAAAAGTGGGTCAAAATGTCGTTGGAAAAAATAGTGTATAATTTCTTGTTCAAAATTTTCCTTCAATAAGTGTGTAAGCTCATATGCGCTATTTTACTTGAAATTGCCACTCCAAAATTGTTGAAATAATAAAAGTGTATTCGAATTATACTCCATTTTAGTCTGTAGAATAAAATACAATTTATGAAAACTTTAACTCATAAAATAGCTTATGATAATATACACTATTGTTTGAGAAATAGTTTCATTCCGACCATCGAAAGCTGCATGATCTCCAAAATTTGTGCAAGAAGAATGTAATTCGTCGTGGCTCGCAGTCATTTTTTTATAACTTACAAGGTGGAAAGAAGCGAAATTGTTTGGATGAGCCAGATGAAGCAGAGGAAGAGAAAGAAGACGAATGAAATTCTAGTTATTTTTGATTTACGCAATGTATACCTTAATTTGTCATAATTTTTTGTTTTTAATAACCCAAATTGAAAAGTAATGAATATATGCCACTGAATTAACAAAACTATGAATTAATCACTGTTTTACAATGTTACAAATTGATATTTTTGAGATCAAATATTTTAATAAAAATACCGTAAAATTATTGAATAAAACAGCGTATACCATACAAAATAAAATAGTGTATCAGATTCTTCATACGAATTCCTTAAAAAATAAAATAGCCTATATGGAGGACTTGCACTTTGAATGACATGTGGATGGTCTTAAAGGATGCGTAGAATAAAAAAAATTGGTCAATTTAAAGTCAAGAATTATGTATTCGTCGAAATATCCAATATGAAGAATTTTTATTTACCGCGATATTGAGGTTTTAATAGAAATCTGATTTGACAAAAACTTTAAACACGATTTTCTCAAAACCCCAAAAAAATTATACGCTATTGTTATATTGAGGGGACGATATAAAGGCGAAGTTAAAGCAACCAGAATTTAAAAAAAATTTTTATTATTGCTGATCATGCATTAAAATTTGATTAAAAAACTTAAGTTAAGTGTGCAAACAAAAATGCAGCAATAGCTAAAATATGAAAATTATTCACAAGCAGATCGATACCAAACTTCATAAAAAGCTCTCGATTAATATATTGTTTCTGCCTTTATTGGTTGCATTTTTACGGTTTCCCTGATCATAAGTTTGTATGTTATAAGAACGCTTTTGTTTGTAGGATATGACAGGACTTCTCAAAAAGCATAGCAGATAAAAGTTAAGACAGCAAATCCCATTCTTTTTTATTGCCTTCTCTTTACATCAAAGTTAAGGTGTCTTGTAAATAAATTCGTTAAATCACCTCACTGAGCATTTAAACGTATTCGCTTTATTACCTCAATGAGGAAGTTAAATGCATTCATAAAATAACCTCAACGAGGTAGTTAAGCGTATTCGTTTAAATGCTTAACCCGCATAATTACCGAAAAATATTGGCATTTTTGGGGAGGTAGTAATCCGTGGAATACTGTAGATTGTGTTTATTCGCGTGCATATTTTAAGGGGTTTTTGCGAATAGTTGCATACACTTTTTTTTGTTTGTTTTTGAAATGTTTAAGTTTATTTAAACTTACCCTGTACATGAGTGTACGAACACAAAAATGTCATTTCCAATAATTCAATTTGAATTTTTTCGAAAACATTAACAAAGTATCACTTTCGATTTTGTTGAACTGAAAATTTTACCAAAGTATCACTTTCAATTTTGTTGAACTGAAAATTTTTTCCAAAAAAAAAAAAAAAAGCAATTAGAGGTAGAGGGAGAGAGGTAGAGGGAGACTAACAAAAATGGGAAATTTATGATGACGTTAACAATGTCAAGAGGAAGATGATGATGATGACGACCATGTTGTTGATTTCGGTTTAACAATCATTTGTGCAATTGTTTGTTGTGGTAAATAATATACAATAATGAGTGTTGTCATTTCTATCTTTTAACAACTACAATGATGAGTCCGACAAATATTTTTACACAGACTCACAGATACATAAAATTACATAGAAATTCAAAGTGGCATACAGACACTGGTAATGACAAAAACGTGCAATATTCAACCACACTTAGCTGAGATGCTTTATGATATTGATACTTATTATTACGAGCATACATACAAACATACATACGTTGCTCCAAATACAAATATTTTATTAATACTGTATGCCAAAGTAATGAACGCTGTAAGCAATTTATAAATAGGCTGACTGGGTAAGCGCTCTCACCCAAATTTCCAGATACATAAATAATGGTGTAACTCTGTTTCTTCGTACAGTAATGACTGCAAGTCAACAGCCACTGTCAGACTTTAGAGTTGCTGGGCAAAATTTATTTTTTTAAATTGTTGTTGTGTGGTTCAGTGGTTGGAGTTGGATGAGTTTTTATTGTTGTCAATATTAATATCATGTCATTTGTCATTTATAAGGTAACAATAGAATAAACTTGTACTCGTATTACAAAATAATGGAGAACAATGTTTAAGTAGTAGACTTTGTGTTTGTCTAGCTTTGTATGTACTTAAGTAAATGTTGTCTGTATACAGCATACATATGAATGTATGTATGTATGTTTGTATGTTTGTAAATTTATATATAACAACAAAATTACCTATACATACGGACTTTTAGACAACTACAAAAGGTGAGTTGTTGCTTCTGTTATTTCGCCAATGTTGCTGCTATTGTTCATTTTTTATTTATTTACATCATTACACATTGTTAAAAATACATTGTGTGTATGTATTTATGATTTACATAAAGTAATTTTTAAACGTTAATAAATTATAATGAATGTCCTCCTCAGCTGTAGCAGGTGTATTTAAATTTAACAAGACGTATGTATGTCGTCAGCTCATTATTGGTTTGGCGCATATGCCGAAAGACGTAGTGAAGAAAAAGCCAATTTAACCGATTTTACTGAAAATTTGCTGAAAATATACCCGATATAATTTCTTTGTATTTTCACCTCGGCTTCTGGCATAAGTTTTGTAAAAAAACGTTAATTTTTGTGAACGTTCATTAACGAAATTATAATAATATTAAAGTATTTTATTGAAATTTAAAATTATTGTTTTGTGCCGCATACTCCAATTTTCTTAATTTATTTACAAAAATAAGTAGGTTTTTGTGCTGCATAAGTCTACTTGCTGCTGTGTATTGAGTTGTCGACGTATTATTTTGTTTTTGCTTTTTCTCCTCTTTTTTTATCTTATGGACATGAAGCAAAGCAAACGTGACACTTATTTGGTACGTTTATATATGAAGAATTTGCAGCATTCGCCAAACAGTGGTGTGTAAAGCAAAACCATACTTAATAAACTTTAAAATTGTTGATATCGAGCCCTAATAGAAAAAATTATGTAACCAACAATAAAAACCTAATTTTGTTTTTTGATGAAAATTGATCATCTCTAAAAATCTCATATTTCTGTACCGTTACGAAATAACAGCAAAAGCAATTTGAAACGAAGCCCTAGTCATGAAGCAAAAATATTAAAAAAAACCTTCTCCTGCAAAATTTTATTTTTGTTGGTCATTCTGGCTATAAGGGCTCGCTATGGTGCAAAATTAATGTTGAATACCTCAGAAACCATAACAAAAATTCGTAAAACTGGTTTTGGATTCAGAAAATACATTCACCCAATACCTAACTAATTTTTTTTAAAAAGGGTCGGTAGGTCAAAACAATAATGAGCTGACGACGTAGCTTAATACCAGCACAAGTAACTGATTTTGAATGATTGTTGTAATCAATAAATTTTGTTGTATATTTTGCTAAAAAATGGGCGCCTGGATAGACTATTTGGTTATTCAGGTGCAGGGTTCAATTCTCTCCAAAGACTGTACAACCTGCTGATGGTGTTCGTTACTATCGCTTCGTAATTAGGGTTGAAATATATTTTGTAATTGTATTTCTAACGTTTATTAATAAAATAAATTGCTCAAAAACATTCCCTAATGTAACATAATTGATAAATGCAGTTGTGTACAGTAGGGGAACTTCTTGGTCAAAGATTTATTGTATTAAAAAAAAACTTGGTGAAATCAAAAAGGAAATTACGCTTTAAAATACTTTATGAGAAAATGTTTTGTTTAGTAGGTGTTACAAGGGTATAAGGGTTTCCTGTGTATAAAACAAAAAATAATAAAATAAGTGCTGGTTCACACTCTTCAATTACTTTTCCTCTTTCTCCTGAAAGCTCAAGACTTGACGACTAATACTTGAAGAGTGTGAACCAGCACTTATTTGTATTATTTTTTGTTTTATTTTATATACGGAAAACTATCTTGCCCTTCAAGTTTTAGTCGTCATGTCTAGAGTTTTAAGGAGAATCATAAAAGCTCAAGACTTGATTGCTTAAATTTGAAGAGTGCGAACCATTACTAACATTAAAGTTTAAAGCTTAGGTAAATAATTAATTTCAAAAAAGTTTAAGGTAATATGTTTTAATGGAATACACCCATTTGGATTTTTTTACGTAACATCAAAATTCTTGTTCAAAATACTTAAACTCTAAAACCTGTAACACAAATAAAATATATTATTATTATTATAATTCAAAGGCGCTCTTAGTACTAAATACCTCTAAAAACATGATATGATTTGAAACGTTCGTCAAATTACGTGAATTTTTTGGCTCAAATCACGATTCCCTTTACACCAGACATGGAAGATTCAGTACTTTAGTGTTTTTCCAATATCATTTATGATAGAAAATAATACAGTGCGCCCTCGATATTTAACTTTATGTAAAAAAAAAATTTTTGAATTAATTTTTTTTTATAATAATGACTGACTGAAGTCGGGTTTTTAAAGGTGGATTAGGTTTTAGCATAGTTTAACGTAGTGTGAAACTCGGATTTTTCCGGCGAAACATAATTTTTTTCATTTAATTGAAGACCAACATCTTAAGTAAAACTAAGTTGTTCCGACAAAATTTTGTATACAAACTTGGTAATGGCGGCACCAATTTGTGTTCAGATTAGCTAAACCTAGTTTAACTGAGATCTCAAAATCCCTCTTAATGACTAACCCCCGTAATTATAAACGATTATTAAATTAAACAAACGTTTATTAAGACAAATTTTCATACAAAATTGTTTTGTTAACCTTTATAAATTTAAAATTTTTTTATAAATACGGGTGTAAAACTTACAAGCCTTCTTGTATGGCAAAACATAATTTTGCTTTCAGGAACATTTTTATTATTGGTTAGATACTTAGTCTGGGTTCACATTATGAAAGTTTTCTTTCAAAAAGTCTGAGTTTATTGGTGAGAGGGGAAGAGAATATGCTTTTTTCTCTCCTCTCTCACGTACTCTCTTAAGAGGACAATCATTTTTTTAACTGGCTGTCATCTATAAAATGTGTGTCCTCTTTCTGTCATCTTTTTTCATAAACTGTTATCTTTGCCATCTTTATTTTTAAAATCATCAATCATTATTTGTTTTTATTTTTTTAATTAAAATAAATAGAAACTGGGAATTATTTCCTTTAATAGGTTACTTTATTATATTCAACAATATACAATATACTTCATTGCTATCCAAAGGATAGCTAAGGTAAAATGTAACAAGTAGATACAATATAATAGTCTGGCAGTGTATAATGTCATTCCTAAAATTTAAGGAATAGGGCTATTACAAAAAAAAAGCTTTATAAAATACATAACTGAAATTAGGTCATAGAAAAAATTCGAAAAAATAAACAATGTTGAATATAATTAAAATTAATTTTATTTTATGGCAGTCACCGGTTTTTTTCTGCCAAATCGTATGTAAAATGCACTGCCGTGCTTGTTCTGTTCATACTCCTACACCATCAGAGTAACAATTTAGTTTTTTCTTATTCCTTCCCAAAGTATTTCATATATTTTCATTTCAAACAAAAATGTAACTAAAGTTATTTTAAAAAGTTGAGTCAACTTCTACTTCAGCAGCATTCTGTATGGAATTGTTTCTGACGTTTTTAATAATTTTATTTAGTTTTGAATGAACATTTTAACAAAATGTTCCAACAAATAAAAATAAATACGTGATATTGTTCTGGGTAAAATTTGAGAACGGTTTCTTTATTTAAAATGTGTGTGGTCGCGAAAAAAAAAATTGTTACTCTATTGCGAACACCAGTGAAAATGTTGCTGCCTATTGTGAACAAAGCTTAAGTTAGTGAAATTAATTTTTAAGTTCGTTTTTTTTAAACTATTTTACTTATTTAAATTAAGTAAATGTAAATTTTTATAAATGTGACCTTCTCCGAGAAAAGAGACCTAGTGTGCTAAAAAACGGGTTTGGACTTCAGAGTGGATTCTGGTACTTAAATGTTGTAGAACAAGATGAAATGCGTTTTTTTTCAATACTTCATTTTCACACAATAGGCCCCTTTTCACGGAGAAGGTCACATATGTTATTTTTTTAATAAATATGTGAATGTTTGTCTGTAAAATATGTAAAAACCCTTGAAGTCAAAAACATTTTTTTTCCTTTTGTATTTTCAAAATCTGGTGGCCTTAATTGAGCATCAAGGGTAGAGTAGGAGTCTGAGTTGAACTAAAAAATATCAGAGCTTATAGTGCATTTACACTTGTAATTTTCAAACTAGTTTATGATCGTAAGCTACTTTCATAAACTATACCGTTTACATCAGCATTTCAGACAGTTTAGTTGTTTATCTTTGACAAGTCAAAACATTTTTAGCTCCAATATTTAAAAAAAAAACTTTGATGCATACCTTTTTCCCCGTTGTCCTTATTAAAAAAAACTATTTAAAAAAATAACAATTCTTATAAATTTGCAATTTTCTTTGTTTATTGTATTTTTCTTATTGTTTTAAAAAAAAATAGAGTTTTTTTTTCACTTTAATTTTTTATTCTTGATGAAATATCACTAGCGATGCCAGAACAAAATTTGAAAAAACAGAGTTGCATTAACAAAAACTGGTTGTTTGTAACTATTTTATCTCAAAAGCTAGTTACAAACGTGTTTATAATTTGTATGGATAAACAAGTTTCTCAAACTATTTTATCATCATAAACAACTTATAACCTGTTTATGGCGTAGGTGTTAATGCACTATTAGAATCGTATTCAAAGTTAGAACTATTTTTTGACGTAACCACAAATTTCAAATCAAAATAAATTTTCATTAAGTTATTTTTGGAGAATGATGTATAAGTAGAAAGCCAAAGAATTCTGATGATGGAAATGTGGTTATTCTCGAAACATGTAATTTTGTACCGAGTTCAATCCCGGGTTCAGTCAAGAAAAAAAATTATAAAAAAAAATTTTTTTTTAAATTAATTTCATGTTGTAAATTCCTTCTTCCACTAAAAATAATATAATCAAAATTAAATTTGATGAACTTTAACCTAATTTAATTATCAAAAACTTCAATTAAACACATTTTCCAGCCCTGCTTCACACCACAACAAGTAGATGACATTTTTCTCTTTTTTTTTTTTTGTAAAAATATACATGTAGATATGTAAAAATTACAAAAAAAAAAGTTACGGCTGGCTGGCAAAATGGTTGACTAACTAATTGCTGGTATAGTACTTTCTAGTCAACCTTTTAGGAAAAAATACTTTGTTGCTGTCGCATAGTGATTGTTTCCCTTGCTCAGGCTCGAAAGGCAAACATTTTCTCGTTTTTTGGTTGTGCATGGCGTTTGATAAGGATTCAAACAATAAGTAGCATTTTATCCACCGTAGTCAATATTCAAGTTGAAGACTGTATTTCGCTTATGAGTTGTTGTTTTTCTTTAATAAAAGTTTAAATTTTTTTTGCAAAATTAAATCATAAATAGAAGATATCCAAAAATTAATTGTTACTTCTTAGTTTGAAAACTGTTGAAGAAATTTTTTATTGAAAAATTCTTTTAATTTTTAGTAGAATCTTATTTTTTGGTTGAAGTCTATGAACTTGGGTTGCTAACAGCAATTTTAAGTGTTTTTAATGAGATGCTGTCGGCAATTTTAAGACGTTGCTTAACTGTTATAAAGATGATGGAAAACTTGCTTAGTTACTCGCTATAATTGAGTTTTGTTAACAAAATTTTAATTATTATTAAGTGGTTGTTTAGCAAAAATAAATTTATAACACGATTTTTTTTTGGCATTTTTATTGCAGGCAACTTTCTCAGAACATCAACAACAGCAGGCTGATTTACAGGCACCACCACCTCCAGCCCCTTTATCGACTTTACCCTCCAGAGCAAATGCAACTCTAAATGCTTTAGCCCAGGAAACGACAGTCCATAACAGTACTTTACCCACACTCACTGTTGGTACTCTACAACAACAACAACAACAGAAGCAGCAACCATCACAAACCCTTCAACAGCCACATCAACATCATCATACGCAAAAGTCATATGGCACACGTAGTCAGACACATCAACGCATACCACATCCGACAAGTGCTGTAATATCGACAGCCACTGTTACCTCTCTGCCACCGCCTTTACATATACAAAGTCAAATTTCTAACATTAAACAAGCATCAGTTAAACTTATTGAAGGCTATTCGGATCCCAAAGATACTAAGCGCCATAAAAAAGTCTATCACAAGAAGGCTAAGCGACGGGCTCATAAAAATCGCCACCAACAGCAGCAAAAAGAACAAAACAAACAACAACAATCCAATAATTCGCAAACATTAACAACAGCTGCTCAAACCAAAGAGAAGGATAAACGCAGCAATTACAATTCAGGTGAGTGGTGAGAAGAAATCATCCCTGAAAGAACAAAAATCACTATTAACAGAATATTCAACGAGTAGATCGAGTATGGACAATGGACAGACAGAAGGACAGACAGACTGACTGACTGACTTATCCGCATGTATGTACATAAAACAAATGGCAATTAGTTACAGATGGGGTCCAGTTCATTTTTGTTAAATTTTTTGTATTATTTTTCTTTTTTCCACTTCATCGCAAGAGTGTTGCTTAAATAATTTTTTTCTATTTTTCCCAAAGACTAACTAATCCGTCAGAGTTTTTTTTTAACGAATTGTTTGCTTGCTAAACTCTTTAACAAAGTTTAAACGATTTTAATCAACTTTCACTTATTCTCGACAACAACTGCATGATATAAATTAACTTTTAAAACATTTGCAAAAATAGAATAGGAAAATTGCTCTACCACTTGTTTATCATCTCTATGCTTTACTAAACAACAGCATTGAAAATAGAAAATAGAAACGAAAAACCACTGGATTTTCCAATGCAAATATCAAGTGCAAAAACTTCTGACAGTATAATTATTTCTTTTTCCACCGCATTTATAGAAACCGAAGCACAGGCTTTCAAGCATGAAATAGACATTTCAACCAACACTTTTCACTCACTCATTCCCACATTTTACATTAAATGAAGTTATCTGATTAAATTTAAATTAAACTATTGATTTCTTATTAACTTTTTAGACTCATCAGCTCCAAAGTCATCGGATGACGAAGAAGACAATCTATCAGTTAAAGTTCCTGATCTGAATTCTCCAGATAGTATCTCAGATGATTTGGTGAGACCTTTGCCACCTCAAACTCATAGGAGTCCACGAAAGTTAACAGCTTCTCAATCAGAGCACAGCAAACGGAATCCGTCTCCTTACTACTATTCAGATTTACTTAAGTCCAAGGATCCTTCAGCATCGGTGGGCGCGAACGACAAGGAGGCCAAACAAAAGAGTCGCCAATCTACCGTTTCAGAACCTCCACAATCTACTCATACTCTACCACAGGCCAGTGGTCCCTATCGCAAAAGTACTAGTCTCGACGTTCCCGAACGTTCGGAAGAGCGCGAAGAACAAGAAGACGATTTTGATGAAACTGAGCCAACCAATAGCACTGTCCTTCCCAATCCCTTGGACACCCCTAAACGCTATTCGTTTACTGAAGAAGGTGTTCACATCATACGTTGTGATTCTCCTTCGACTACAACCTCAGAAGAGTCGGATTGCAGTGAATGCTTAAAGCGCCGCGAATGGCATGCACGAGCTTTAGCTTTGGTAAGAAAAACGTGTAACGTTCAGCCTTTGATACCGGCTGCTGCTACTGATTTCGGTAATATTTGTCAAGAAGCATCGGTGGAATTAAATTGTGGTAATCTACCAGCAGAATCACCGTCAATGCCACCACACAGACTGCTAGGACCAGCAGTTTGTGCCTGTGTTGCCCCTTCTATTGGTGATGACTTAGATGAATATTTCCGTCCTCGTAGCATCTTCTACGTGCACCCACATGGAGTTCATGAATGTGTTGACTGTGCTCCCGACACGAAAAACCTAAACACGAATAACAGTTCTCACAGTGCATTAGATTCGAATAGTCTAGCGCAGCCCGATAACGCTCTCGACGAAATATCAGTGGTCGCCAAAGACGAAGAGGAAGACGACGACGAAATGTCAGGACGTACTCGTCAGTTATACGAGACTGCATTCGATTGCAAAATTGCCAAATCAGACGATGATTTAGATGAAGTAGACCGCATAACAAATCATTCGGTATTGTTGCAGCTAAATAATGGAAATTTTCCACCGGCCAAGGCGGACACACGTCCCTCCAAATCATCAAAAAGTCGTTTAGAGGGTAAAAGGTTAAAGAACTCAAAAAATCAAGCCATTCAAGAGCAAGGCAGCAACTCAGGTGGCAATAATAGTGGCAGTGGTTCTCCTCTAACGGTGGGTGCTACTAATCGAACAGTTGAGCCAGTGCCAAGCAGTGTGTCGGGCCTATCGACTGAGTTAAATAATGTCCATATACGAGAAGCAAATGTGGATCAACAAAATAATCCTACAACGTCCACCTCGCAACTACCCATGCGTGGTTACACACCATCGCCACCATCTACAGCTCCGTTGCCTATGAAGTTTCCCGGTAAACATGATCGTTTTTTTATGAACAGCATTCGAAGTGCACCCAACCTGCCATCCTCGAATCCGGCCCATCCGCGCTTACGCGATCTTCGTCTTCCACTACAATCCAATTTGAGGCAACAGCAGCAAACAGGCTCCTCACTGGTCACAAGCAATGAGAATAGTCTAACCGACAGCGCCTACGTAAATCCACCATCTTCCAGCATACACCACAATCATAATACACACCATCACCATCATTTGTCATCTCATCAAGGCACGAATAATGTAACAGGTGGCTCTAGATCCCGCAGCCGACCACGATCGTTTGTTCTTGAGTCGGGGCGGGTGCTGGAGCTGCGAAAAAGCCACGCCTCTCACCACCACCACCATGTTGGCAATGGCAGTCGAAGGCCGCATAATTATTCCTCGACCGAAAGCATAGCAACATCGAGTAGTGGTGGCAGCATGGAATCGCTGCGCTCGAGCACTAGCGAAGGCAATCGCAGTACGTCCAGTTCAGAGTCAAGGCACTCGACCTCGTTGAGTTCACATAGCTCTGAATCTGGTAGCTCGAGTGTTGCTTTTCCCCTTAGAGCACCAGTGGTCATACATTCCAAATTGCATATCCTTAGTCCCATATCAGACAAGTCCTCCCAAGAACCGGCCTCAGAACTGTCTGAACAAAATAAAACACAAAATGCTTCACCTGAAGACGGCGCAGCCTTACAAACGAATACCAATAATCAACAGCTGCAGCATCCGCATCAGCAGCAACAACAGCTTCAGATGCGTTCAGGCGATACAGAAAATGTACGGCCTGCTCCCCAGCTTCAAATAGAAGCCTTGAAGAAACGAAGACCACCGGCAAATAAAACGTTGATGCAGCTGACAGATGAGATTCTCGGTTCGGACAGTGGAATTTCATTGCACTCGAGAGAAGATGGCAAACCGCTGTTGGGTTTGCAAAAGTTTACGCTGCCAAAGTTAAATTTCCCGCCAAATGACAAGGGAAATAACCATAGTGATATAAGTGCGGTAGGAGCCATGAGTAACAGTGTGGGCTTACCGCAAGATTTAAGAGATCTTCCGTTCGATATGCCAAAATTGAGACGAAGAAAAACTTTACAACAGGTTCGTACAGAAGTTACAAAAAGCCAAAAGGGGTGTTGATAACTAAATTGTTTTTTTTTTTTTTTTTGTTTTTTTAAGGATGCTTGTACTTCGGGCAGTGCTACATCAGTGGATTTAGGTGATCTACCTTTTGATATGCCTAAACTGAGACGACGTTTGCGGGCAAACCAGGCGGAAATAAATAATCTAATGATGCATAGCACGGAATCCAGCGGAATCTCACAGGCTTCTTCTAGTCACTCAATGAGAGATGATAATAAAACTGCTATGAAACTGGGTAAGTGTGAAACATTTTTCTCAGTGTAATAATAAATGCCATTGTTTCCTGTTTATTTATTCTGTGGCTGCATATTGCCAGGGTTTGACCAGCCATTTTTTTAATTAACCTCATTCCACTTCAGTAGCCATCATACAACATTAAGTGGCTCACTTTGTTTAAACACAAGTCTAAATATACCAATTTTTATTGTTTATGCACAAACACATGCACATACTTTAATAAATTGATGCAACATACGGCTGATGTAGTCGGTCAGAACAAAAGCCAATAGGATGTTGAGTGTGAGACTAATAAATAAATGAATTTCTTTGTTTATACTCCACAGACTCTGCAATATTCCGTCAAAATCTCACCTTGAATCTGAATGAACCACGTCAATCGAACAATAAGTTTGGTAGCCTGGATTTACGTGGTCATACCAACAACAAAGAACTCAATTTAAATTTGAATGCAACAGCCTTTGCCACTGCAGTCGATCTAATTGATGTCTCAATACCATTGGAGAGACAGGGGTAAGTGTTTTTTTTTTGTTCAAAGATTTGCAAAACGTTAAGGAAACTCAATTATTTTTTGGATTTTGTAATTAAAGATGGTATCATGGTTCAATTACACGAGTTGAGGCCGAAACTACACTGAGACCATTAAGTGAGGGCAGCTTTCTAGTACGCAACTGTGAATCAACCAAACAGGACTATTCATTGTCCTTAAAGTAAGCCGTTTTCAATTAAAGAAATCTGAAATAAAACTTTAATATTTGTTCTTTTGTTTTAAGGGGAGCCAAAGGTTTTATGCACATGCGTATACAACGCAATGAATGCGGTCAATATATATTGGGTCAGTTTAGTCGTCCATTCGAAACGGTTCCCGATATGATAAGACATTTTTGCTTAAATCGTCTCCCGGTTAGAGGAGCCGAGCACATGTGCTTAATAGAGCCCGTTATCGCCCAATTACTTTAAAAGTACTCTCATTAGCCACATACTACTCAAGCAAGCATTCGTTTATTGATTAATTGATCGATTGATTAACAAAAACAAAAAATACATTAACAAAATAAAAACATACTTACATATATCTTCCAGTTATCGTAGAACTAACAATATACTTTTACATAAATACAACAATAACAAACAACTAACGCACTCTCTCTCTCATACTTAATGTTAGAAACAACACACTGAAGCATCTCAAAGAAAATTTAACGCAAATATTTTATTTTACTATGTAGACAATATAGTTTTTAAAAATTACGAAATATTAAAGTTTTTTATTTGATTTAAATTTTTTTTTTTGTATTTTCTTAACAAAGGGAAGGGGTTTCTTTTTAAAATTCCCTAATTAAAGAGAATTTTTAAGGATCCCTAAAAATATGCAATAATTTTTTTTAAAAGTTTTCTTTGTAGAATCTGCTTTATTATAAAGTGTGGGTTCACACTAAGAAAGTTCTGAGTCTGAGTTTATTGGCGAGACTGGGAGAGAATTTTAGCATGTTCTCTTCCTCTCTCACCAATAAACTCAGACTTTCGGAAAGAAAACTTTCATGGTGGGAAACCAGACAAACTAAAGAATCGCCATTTCAGCTCGTTAGTTATTTATTGATTCAAAAGTGTAACGATGACAAAATATTATGAAAAAAAACTTTGTTAATTAATTTTATGTAAACAGTTTAAAATACTAAAGAAAAATTACTTTCTTAGAAAAGCCTCTCAAAGAGCAAAACTATAAGTCATACATACTTTTTTTTTTAACTAACACTACACACCTATGCAAATTAATGCGTGTGTGTGTGTATGTGTCTACTAGTTGTATGTTAATTTTATCCTTTTTTAAGTGCAATATTTTTTTATAGTTTTACTTTTTTAATTTAATTCTGTTTTTTTATACTCAATTAGTTTGAAGTTGTGTGTGCCAAACAATAATTTAAGTTTAATTAGTATTTTTTTATTGTCTTTTTTGCGTTTAATAAAAAAATTTTTTTTTTGCCAAAAATTTTAAGTGCAATATTTCTTTTGGTTGTTATAAAATTTTTTTCTTTTTAGTTTAAAAGTTTACAATTCGTTAAAAAAAAAATTATCAATAAAAAAATTTTACATTATTTTAGTATATAAATTAAAAAACATTTCCATATTTATAAAATAAAACAAAAAAAACAACAACAAGAAATAACAAATAAAAGCAAAATAAAAAATATTAAAACAGCAACAACAAAAAGAAAAAATATAATAAATATATACATACAAAATAAACATATTAAAACGATTATAAATGATAAATAAACGAAAAATAATAATTATTAATAAAATAAAAACTAAATATTATTAAAACAAAAGGATAATATTGTATTGTATAGTTTTTAGAAGTTCATACATAGAAATAAAAGAAAACAATTATTAGAAAACCAAAAAACAAAAAATTTTTTGTTTTAATCTTTATCAGGTGCAAGGCGAATTCATCGCAGGTAATCTCGGTACTACAACAAGTACAACTCATACAAAAACCACAAGCAATTTGTTTTTGTAAAATCATTGTACAATGTCAAAAACAGAAGAAAAACAAAATAGAAACAAAGATAATAAACAAGATTTTGACATCCTACAATGATAAAGTTAAAAAAAAGTTACCAGCAGGGCTTTTAAGGCCACCTGTAATAAATTCGACTTGATCAGGTGCAATAAAAAACGATCGATTTGAAAACGATAGTTTGTAAATGCAAGAAATTTTCAAATGTCAGCTCATTATTGGTTTGGCGCATATGCCAAAAGGTCGTAGGGTAGAATAAAGACAATAAAGGTTTACATAAAGTTTTCTGAAAATATACCCCATATAATTTCTTTGTATTTTCACCACTGCTTCCTTCTGGCATTTAAAGAAAAATTTTAACTATCAAAATAATTTGGGAATACAAAATTTAATTTTCAGCTTTCAGTGTTTTTATCAAAACTAAAAAAGGGAAATTAAGCACGAATTACAAAATCATTTAAAAAGAAAAATTTAAATTTTCATAAGCGTTCATTAACGAACTTAGAAGTAAAGGACCTAATTTTGTAAAACACAACGCACGCCAAAGTATTATATTGAAAGCAAAAACAAATTCATAAGAATTTTGAAATTTTGTTATTGCTTTGTACAGACATTTATTTACCGTTTTGAAATTTTCAACGCCACAAGCAATGCAGCGTATGAAATCTTAACAACCAATGTGAATTTCTGTTAAAGGCAACAACAAAATTACAAAATATTTATTAATTTGTTTTTGCTTTCAATGTAATTCTTTGTCGTTGTGTTGTGTTTTACAAAATGAGGGCCTAATAGAATTTTATTGAAATTGAAAATAATGGTTTTGTGCCGCATACGCCACTTTTCTAAATATATTTTAAGAAGTAGCTTTTTGTGCTGCATACGTCTACTTACGGCTGTGCATTGAGTTGTTGACATTTGCTTTTGCTTTCACTTTAACTACTTTTATTTCTTACATCAATGAAGCAAAGCAAGAGTGAATTTCATACAAAAACGTACAAAGTTTTTGTATGAGGAATTTGCTGCATTCGCCAAACAGTGGCATGTAGAGCATAGTTGATATGGAGCAAAATTAATGCTTAGTAGCTCAATAATAATAAAAATTTCGTGAAACAATTTCTGGAATTAGAAAGAGAGGTATTCAAAATATATATCGTTTCCCAAAACGCAAAAGGGCATATCTAATATTTTAAAAATTAAAGAGGAAAAGCAAAAAAACTATTTTAAATGATAAATTGCTTTAAATTGTTTCTGTTTTAGTTGGAAAACATACCAGTTGTTTTGACAACTGACAATGTTGCATATTATACAAAGTGTTAGTTAAGTGAATCTATTATTTGTTTAAGAAAACTGATCACTTTAGGAACGATGTTGAATGTGAACCACACCTAAGCGTCAAGTTTTTTTTCTGCATTTCATTTGACATTTCTCAAATTCAGACTAACTCAATTTCAACCACGGAAAGATACTCAATCGAGCAACGCGTTAAAGTTCTTCAAGCTTATTATGAAAATGGGCGTTCAAATCAAAATGCATATCGTGCCCTTCGTGATTTTTTCGATCAGTGCTGAGGCACATATTCACCTCAGTGGATTCGTCAATAAGCAGAATTGCCGCATACCGGCGAATGATAATCCAAGAGTGATGGTCGAAACACCAATGCACCCACAAAGACTGTTTGATGCGGTTTATGGGCTGGCGGCATTATCGCGCCATATTTTTTTCAAAATAAGGCCGGTCTGGCAGTAACTATGAAAGGTTTTCGCTATCGTGAGATGATAACGAACTTTTTATGGCCCAAATTGGAAGATATGGATGTGGACGATATGTGGTTTCAACAGGACGGTGCCACTTGGCATACAGCTAACGAAACAATGGTTTTTTTGCGCGACAAATTCAACGGCCGTGTTATCTCAAGTGGTGGCGATATCAATTGGCCGCCAAGATCATGTGATTTGACACATTTGGACTTCTTTCTTTGGAGTTATTTGAAAGAAAAGGAGTTCGTCGTTAACCCAGCAACAATTCAAGAGCTAACAGATGATGGTTATTTTTTTTAAGTAGGTAAAGTTGGCTCATGCATGGTTATGGTTAGGCCTTTATGCTGTTTTAATCAAGTATTTAGCAAAACAACTATGAAAATATAGTCCGCCATGCCCGACCATATCATTTCCTATAACAAAGAATATAAGAAGAAAAGTATATAAGACCCATGGGCAATCATGGACCCGTTAGAGCAAAATTATGTAATTGGGGTTAAAATTCATATAAAATTACTTTATGCCAAATATTTATGAGATTTGTGTGCCTTAATTTGATCTTAGGATAGGCGTTTATATAAGACCTGCGGTTAATATTGGATTTTGTCAAGCCAAATTAGTTATCGTAGTTATATTAATACCAACATAAGGAAGTTATGGCATTAAAAGCTAATTCCGGGAGCACCGTGTATTTATATGGTAGCTATGGTCATAAATGGACCGAGTTCAATTAAATTTGGTAAGATGATTTTGATTGCAATAAAAAAAGTTTAGACCAAATTTAATCTAGATATGTACCAACATAATAAGATGGGTTATGGACACAAAGGCCCAATAACGAAAAGAAGCTTGCATGGGAGCTATGTGAAGTTATTGACCGATTCACCGTAAAGTCTTAATGCTTGTGCTAAGTAGAACCTGTGTACCAAATTTCATCAAATTATCTCTAAAATTGCGAGCTGTACTTTGCACACAAAGCCAGCCGGACGGACATCGTTAGCTCGAACCAGAAAGTGATTCGATCAGAATACTTAAACCCTCTTCACTATTGTAGTGTGGGTATTTAAAGTTGTTGCGTGTAGGACATCAAATGTAAAGGGGCATATAGACGACATGTTTTTGTCATCTGACATGTCAAATTTTCAAGTCACATGTAATTGTGCATGTCTGTCAAAATCGCTGTTTTGCATAAGCTTTATAATATTCGGTCACAAACGTACATGTAATTTGCTTCTGACATTGTCTCTGTTTTTTTCGCATTGTTATTGCAGAAACCAAAGTAGTGCTCGGTTTTAAAACAGCTTGCTGCCGCCATGAAATTTTTTGTTTGCGCCGTAAAATAGTTTAGCCATCTTAACATTTTTTTCTTTTAATTCAAAGATACCAATTTAGGATTTTATTATAATACGGTTTTTATATATATATTCACATAAATTCTATTCAATGGTAAGATTATCAAACATATCTCGGTATTGTAAAAAATTAACTTCAGCCGGCTAATGATTCCGTCAATAGTTGACGCCGCTGCCGGTTTCTTCCCGGCATAGATTTCTGATGTCAGATGGTTTGTCAGAAGAAAATAGAGCACGCTCTAATTGAAATTTTGTCAGATGACTTTGCGTCTGACTTTTACAGAAGCAAAGTTAAAAAGGTAACACACGACATGTATGTATTTTGCAGAGGAAAATTTGACATGTCAGATGACAAATACATGTCGTGTACGGTCGCCTTAAGTAAAGTTTAACCATTGTTTTTATCTTCATCCTCCACTTCTGCACTAAAGTAAAATGACGCAAATTTAGAACTCGGCATGGCAGCTGATGACAAAACTGTTGAAAAAAGTTCAAAAAAGTTTATAAGCTTTACGCTATTTTTCCCAATAAGTTATTTTTGTGGTTTGTGTCTCTACTAATGTCCTTTTTTTTTCTTCCAAAATTCATTTATTGTACTTTTCTGTGCTATAAAGCTCTTTTTGGTAGGAAAGCAAGTTTTATTGGATTTAATTAAATTGAATTATTAAATGTACAATTTATGATAAGAATATACAGTGGCCGATAATCATAGTTAAACGTTAAAGTCGGTTCTTTTTAAAAACAACTTTAAAATAAAAGCATACTTTCAATCAGGGTTTAAAAAACTGCAGTCGAAACCAAAAACTGTCGAACAAAAAACAACGAAACGAACCGAAAAACTTTTCGTTTTTTGAGTTGATTTGACAGCGACTGTTTGTATTTAATGAATGAGAAGTTAAAGCAACACTTTTTTTTGGCCAATGACAAATGAAGAAGTGGAAGAAATGGCAGTTTGACTGCAGTTTTTTTTAACGCTGCTTTTAATTATTTTGCTATCATAATCGAGTATGTTTTATATTAAACCGACTTAAACTGGGTGCCACCTCAAATGCTGATATTTTTGTCATACAACCAGCGTTGCCATCATTTTTTTTTTTTTTGGAAAATAACTGCATATCAAGAAAAAATAAACTGATTTCAACAAAAATATATATATTTTACTTGATTTTTTTTAACAGAAACTAGAACAATATTATATTATCAAAGAATGTCGTTGCTTTGTTGGCTAGATGAAGAGAGTGGAATTAAAAGGGGTATACAAGCGTACGACTTGTTTTGTTTCCTCATTTAACTCAAAATTTATCATAGTTCGGGCTCAGATTTGCTATTTGTCAAGAAAAATTACTGTAATAAAAATTTTACGATGTTACGACTTTCAAAAAGAAACAAAAAAAAAAAAATTGAAATGCAAACAGGGACAAAATTAAATTTACAAAAGTAAAAAAATTGTACGTTTGTACAACCGTTTTGCGTTATTAATTAGGGCATTTGACAAGATATTAAAACATGTTTGTAGAAAAATCGTAATTTTGAACAATTTCAAGCTGTCTGCGCTAGCTAGTGCTAAATTGAATCATTTAGTGAACATTTTGCAGAGTCACGAAAGAGAAGTAAAAACATTAAAAAAACTAAGAGGATACAAATTTTTTAATGGAATCTATTGAAAAATAATCGTTAATTTGTAAACGGAAAGTGTGTGTTTCCCAAGCCGTTTGTGTGATTTGTTTGGTTCTTAAAGCTTGCCACTGTTATACGTGTATGTGTCAAGCAAATAAGGTAAGATTATGGTTTTAGAAATAAAAAATTATAACAAAATTTTATGTAAAAACTGCAAACTCTGCACAATTTACAGAAAACTTTTTTTTTTAAATAACGAACTGCATAACTGTCAATGCTTAGAAAAACTGCAAAATGCAGATAAATCTGCACATTTGGCACCGCTGCACACAACATACAACAAAATATAAGCAAGTGGCACCGCTAAACAGTTGACATTGAAAATTAAAAAAAAAATAAAACACTGCTATGCGTTAACAATTTTTAAAACTCAATATAATTTTCTGAGGAAATCAACACGAAAAATTACAAAATATGTTTGACTTTGCTCTAGCTTTCAATAGCCCAACTCACAATCTTGTGCATATAGTCTTGCATCGTAGCATTTGCAAAAAGGGTTTAGAAATTACTATTGTTTACTTTTGGGATTATAGTAAATACAATTTTCCCCGGGAGTTTTCACCCTTTTCCCATTTTTACTATCATACCAATTATGAATGCAAATTCCCCGGGAGTTTTTTCCCTTCCCCATTTTTACGATTGAATTTACATAGCAAAAAAAATAGGAGAAGGGAGAAAACGCTCGGGGAATTTTTATTCATAATTGGGCCGTATACTATTTTGCAAATGCTACGATGCAAGACCATTTGCACAAGATTGCGAATTGGGCTAATGCAGTTTTTGTCATTGCGTTTTACACAATTAGGGCCTTTATGTATTTTATGTTTCTTTCCAGAAAACTATTGCTCCTAATCTTTATTAATTGTAAAATATCGGCCAATATGTTGTAACATAAACATTTTTAACTTTTTGCGCGAACTTTTTTTTTTGGCGAAGAAAAGCTGATGCTTGTTGTTCCATAAGTTGAAAACAGCATCAGCTAGTTTTATATTTACAGTCGACTTTAACGTCAAAAGTATACTTTAACTTGTCTGTGAAAGACCCAAACTTTTAAGTAAAGTCGACTTTAGTTCTACTAAAGTTTACTTTATTTTTATACCCATACCACAATAGTGGAGAAGGTATTATGCATATGTGCTGATGTGTGTAACACCTTAAAATATTGGTCCTAAAGTATACGGATCTACTCAGAATCACTTTCTAACTTTCTTACGATGTCCGTCAAGCTGGCTGGCTGGCTGTCCATGTAACTTTGTACGCAAAGTACAGGTCGCAATATTGGAGATAATTTAATAAAATTAGGCACATAGAGGTAATTTCTGCCTCTCAGAAGCTATTAAACCGATTTTAATGAAATTTAAAACATAGATAGATCCCTATTTATATAGCCATACATTCTCGAAAATTGCTTTTTAAAAACTGTGGTGTAGGGTATCATCTGGTCATATGGCTGACTATGATTATGAGCCAATTTATTATCATATCAAAACTTTGAAATTTTAGCGCTTTTTTACGTCAAGTTTTTGCCAATGAACAACATAAATATATTTCTTACAAAGAATAATTTTTCATTTTTATTTTGTTTTCAATTAATGCGGACACAAAATGGTGAGTTATTCCTTTGTTTTAAACTGGTTTTAAAAATTGTATTATTTTTGCAAAAAATATTATTTTAGGAAGTTTTCAATTGTCAAAACCAAGATTTTTTTTGCAAGAATTTTGCATATTAAAATCTGGCAAGCTTAAATTTTGGCAAACTGTTTGTTATATGTACAACATTATGATGGTTCTGGAATTAACTAAAAAGAGAAATCCGACAGTTGGTCCTCCAAATTTTTTAGGTAGAAAACTTCTTTAGGTTCTTGAAATCAATATGGCATTTGAGGTGAAATAGAATTTTCAAGTTATTCCATTAAATAACGAATTTTGCATGGAATTTCCAGTTAAAACTGTTATGTTAACAACATTTCTTCCAATCTCCAATTGAATGTTACCGTAAGCAAAAAAGAATGAATAAATTTAGCGCATGCGATTCGCATTAATTCTTATTAGACATTGAAAAACATGAAGATAAAAGAAACACAACAACGCAATGAAAAAGAGAAGAAGATGAAGAAGAAAAAATAAATCAGACATAAAAACCGAATCTGGCTAACACACTGACCGCTATAAAAAAAAAAAAAAAAAAAACAAAAGTTAGTAATGTGCTGTCGTTATGTAGCGCACACAACAACTCATCTCAAATTAGATGCTCAGGACTAAGACAAGAGCAGGAGGCAGGCATTCAATGTTTGTATGTGTGTTTAAATAAAAATACGCAGGCACAAACACATACCAGCAAACTCATTTTCACAATCAAACACACAAAGGCCATAGTGAAATATAAACACAAACAAAAAAAATGTTTTAAAAATCTAAAGCAAAAAGGCGTATAAAAACTAAAAACAAAAAAATGTAATAGAAACGATTTTGTTACAAAGAAAAAAAGAAAGAACGAACAAGAGAGTGAACTTGTAATTTATTTGCAACGCTCTTCAAAAAAAAAAAAAACAAAATCCTTAATGTATATTCTTTTTAGATGGATTTAAAATTTTAAATGCTCTTAAAAATAATTATAAATTTTAATCTTTTATGAGTTTGTTTGTATTTTTTGTAAATGTATTTGTGTGTGTGGGTTTTTTCTTCTTCTTCTTCTTGTTTTCACTTTTAAAACCTATTAAAAATCTTTTAAATGCTTGGCAACGCTATTAAATCAAATCTTAGTTGTCTTAATTGAAAAGACCATAAGCCAGTTTGATGTACTACACTTACACTCAATGTTGTTGGAAGGACAAAAGCATGAATAAATATCAATTAAAAAGAAAAAAAAAAACAAAAATGTTTGTGTCCTGCCTGCCTACCAAAAACATAAACATATTTTAATGGCAACTCTTGGTCATTAAAAGGCTGCGCAACATGTTGCACATAGACTAAACAAAATTGTAAAAAGTATAAAAACTCGTTAGGCTTTTCATAAAAAGGGACTAACACAACAAACAAAAACAACTTTAATAATGGATTTTTTTTTTTTTTTTAATTTTTATTTTGCGGAACGGGTGGGTGTTTTGGAGATTGTATGAAATTAAAATGTGCGAAAAAAGGCGAAAAGTCCTAACGTTTTTTTTTTATGTGTCAGTTTAACCCTTTTTCAGATCATTTGATTAGCAGTCTTTTGTTTTGTTGAAAAATTTAACTTAATTATATTATTTTAAGTACATACTTTCTGCAAATAAAATCCTGTTTTTGTTCTCTTTTTTTCCTGACATTTAAACTCATTTTACTTACGATTTGATTTGAGTTGGCTTTTGAAAAGTTTTTAACTTAAAGAAAGAAAAAATTAATGCAAAAATTTTCTTGGCAGTTTAATTAAAATGTTAATTTGTGTCAAGTTTAAACAAAAAAAAAAGTTGAAATTTTCAAATATTTTCTTGATATCAGTTTCAATCTCGGTCCACACTAAGCAATTTTTTGCTTGTTTTTTTTTCTTTTAAGCTTGACCACTAATTTAACTTTAAATAATTTCGTTTAACTTTAAGGCCCTAAATTTGTAAAACACAACGCAACGACAAAGAATTACATTGAAAGCAACAAACAATTGTATGGTTGTAAGTAGCAGGTTTGTAAGGGAGAAATGTCAGAGTTTCGCTTCCCATCTCGCTTAGGGAATGCATGAATTTTATATGTATGTTGGAATCGCGGTTTGAAGCAATATATTTTTGACACAAAAAGCGCTTTATACAACGCATATAAAAACTTGTGAGTCAGATCTACAGACAATATGTTTTGTTACAGTTATTTTTTTAGTATTCTCCCTTACGAACCTGCTTCGTAGTAAGCGAATGCCGTGCAACTTGAAATGTTATTTTTTTATAAAACTTGTGAAGAGTTCGTGCACTTACTTTACTGCATCTCTGTATGTCTTGTTGAGTAGCGCATAATTGTGCGCTTATTTTTTTAATTCTACTATTTGTGTATCGCAAAACGATAAAGTTTGTTATTGGGTATTGCTTGGTTAATTAAGTTAGAATTTAATTTGTTTTTGTATTTTTAAATTTGAATAAATAAATAAACGGGGCATGCAAAAATCTATTTTTCAAGCAACAACTCTTTCACCGCTTATGGACAGTGAAATTTGCTAAAAATTCATAAAAACATGATTTCAACGTCTTAACCTGTAATTTATTTGTAAAAGGTCTCGGTTTACATTTAGCGATTTTGATTTTCTGTTTGCATAAGGATATATTATTTAAACAATTTATTTTACACTTTATTTTGTTTAAAACAAACTAAAAACATAAAAAAACAAATAAATTCCTTAATCAGACTAGTTGCCTTTTTTTTCTTCTTTCCAATAAACTCAGATTAAAGACGAAAAGAAAAACAAAGAACGCATTGTAGTAGTCGGCTTCCTTTATCTCTTCTCTTGTTAATTAAAACTTAAGATTTTGTAAAAACTATTTCCTCTCAATCCCTTAAGTCAACTAAAATTGCTATCAAATAGAATCCGAATGGAAACAAAAATTGAGCAGAATGACATCCAAGAAACTTCATATCTTTTGCTGAAAATTCTAGGCGTACAGCATAAGAATGATGACAGGGTTAAGCAGAAAAACATGAGAGCGGATTTAAACAAAAAACCTTGTGGATAATTAAAACGGAATTCATTTGATTTAATTGTATTTTATGAGTTTCTTTTTATAGACTTGAGTGTTTTTTTTTTGTAGATGTTAAGGCAGTTACGTTTGCATGTATGTAGTATGTATGTCTTGTCTTGTGTGAGAATTCATTTTTAAATAAACTTTGTCGTTTCCAACAAAATACAATCTCTCACACAGCCACACACAAAGCAACGCACACTGTGTGTTAAAAGTAAAGAAAAGTCACACAGTTAGTTATTTCAAACTTTTAGCAAAACAAAAAAAAAAACAAAAAAAAAAATTAAATAAATGAGAATAAAGAAAAGCCAGATAATAACCAACAAGTATACATTTATCACAAATATGTATGTGTGTAAAAGTATGTGTACCCTGCAGATAACAGGACTAGGGACTAGGACTAGTCCAAAAATGACCCAAATGTATGGAAAAACATGATCTATTTACCATTACGATCTCCTAACGCAGGACCATATAACCCAGCTTTGGATCACAAATGAGTAGTTTTAAAACTACTCCATGATAAACTTAAGAGGATTCGTTTTGAAGTCGTTTAAAACCGAAAACATGTCGTTAAAAAACGAAGACATGTCGTCTCATTACAAACACTTTTGATCAAAATGGATCAGTACCTTAATTCTGTCACTTTTTGAATTTAACTACCGATATCGAATTTGTTATTCTCTATTTTAAATAAACAAATTTTTTTTGGTTTGGTTTGGTTTATAAGAACGTCAAAGTTGAAATTTTTTTTGTTGTATAAAAAAAAAAGAAAAAATATATTAAATATTTGGATTAAAAACCTTAAATAGTTCAACAAAATAACCACAATTCTAATTATTGTTAAAGCTAAGGCACGAGCTCTATGTGTACATTTGTCCTTCAAGTTGGGCTGAAAAAGGTCAAACAGGAAAAAGAAAGACAAAACAAAAAATGTAATTTGGACCTCAAGAAGAATTCTTGACAAAAAGTACGGAAAAAACCAAAGTTAGGAAAAACATGTAAAATCAATTAAAATTGATAATCATTCAAAAAAGCAAATTTCGATCTACCAAAGGTTAAAATACAATTTGGTTTAAGGATTAATGTTTGAGTATTGACGTCAGCAGTCGTCGATGGCTGCGAGTGTAAGACGGCAAATCCATCTGAGGAGATCGAGTGGTTGCGATCGAAACATGTCATGGTAACCAGCCGCCTGGGTTCGAATCTCAGGTCAGTCAAGAATGAATGATTATCAATAACAATTTTAATTAATTTTCATGTTGTAAAAATTCCTTTCTTCATAAAAATAATTTAATGAAAATTAAATTTGATGAACTTAAGCCTGATTAACGAAATATTAAAAATTAATAAAATATTTTTGAAATTCTTTAATTAGGCTTGAGTTCATCAAATTTAATTTTCATTAAATTATTTCCACTGAGGGAAGGAATTTTACAACTTGGAATTTTTTATTAAAATTTATTGATAATTTTTCTTGGCTGAGCTGGGATTTGAACCCGGGTTGATCTTTACATGTTTCAAGAAACACCACTTTCTATCGTCAGAAGATCTTTGTGTTCTACCCACTGCACCACTGCCTAATTAAAGAATATCAAAAATTAAAAATTAACAGTTCAACTAAAAATCAAAATTGTTCTAAATAATAAAATATATAAAATTTGCTTGTAAAAAATTTAATTTAACAAAACATGAATGAAAACGTTTAAATATTGCTTATATTTCTAAACAAATATATAAGTTCCTAGTCTTTTTATACATACAGGCCGCAATTTTGGAAATAATTTGATCAAATTTGGCACATATGCGTTTATTGTCACAAGGTCAAAGCCTTTTCTAAAGCGGAAAAGCGGTTATTTATTTTTCATAGTCAACATGCAAGCTTCTTTCCGGAGTAGGATTTTGAGACCATTACCCATCTTGTTTTATAGACATTTGGATTTAATTAGGTCCAAAAATATTATGTTATAACCGACAAAAATCAGCAGAACAAATTTAATTAGAATCGGTCCGTGTTATCTCATAGTTGTTATCATAGTTATAGTAGTAGATATTTTGTTAATATTTGGCTCGAAAATCTCTTATGTGAATTTTAACTTCACAACATACTCTTTTTGGCGGAAACATAATCGCCCAAATATTGTAATTTAGGGTCGGGCTTGATGGAATTTACTTTCTTACTTTTTTTGTGTTAAAAATTGGCTTCTTTGCTCTATATTTTTAATCTGTTTACTGTACCTTTATTATCGTTATTATTTAACAAGAACTTTTTTTGTGTCGTTAGCTACCGGCAATATTTGCCGAAAGAAATTGTTAAAATTTGAATACAGAATAGCTCTTAACGACAATTATCGTTAACTAATGAATTTAGACTACTTAACGACAATTTTTTGTCGTTAAAAAGTTACAGAATTTCAGTACAGGTAGTCCAATATTTTATTTGCAGGGTAGTGTAAGCTTATACATGTGTAGTATGTATGTTTGTATGTATGTAACAGTATTTTGTTTATTTCCCGCATAACCCACATACTCCTGCCATAGATACGAGTGTATAGATGATGGTTTATGTATATATGTGATGTTTAACCAAGAAAGAGGTAATTAATCATACTCCACGTCAATGAAGGCGACTACTTGCAATCTCACACACTTTAAAACACAAACTACATACTGAGACGCAGGAGTAGTCATTTGGACTTTTATGCTTTAGTAAAGCGTATATATGAGTTTTGGTATTTGTGATGGTATTTGTTTCAAAGAAATTTCTTATAAATTTTCTCTTAAAATATACGGTATTCACAAGGTGTGCTATCATGTAATAATGTCATAATGTGCTAACATTTTACAATGGTCTAAGCAAAATATTTTTGTTGCTTTGTAAACAAGAAGTGTCTTAAATTAATAGAACTTGACTGGCTATGTTTATTGTGCTGTCGTAACTAATCAGAAGAGACATGCACTGAGCTGCTTTTGTTCTTGTAAGCTGATTTAAATTAAAAATAGCACATGTAGTTTTTATGTTATTATTTTAAGACATATGATTTTATGACAC
Source organism: Pollenia labialis (assembly GCA_949318255.1). Lineage (NCBI taxonomy): Eukaryota > Metazoa > Arthropoda > Insecta > Diptera > Polleniidae > Pollenia > Pollenia labialis. The sequence continues at coordinate 21,401,040 of OX439142.1, read as the reverse complement.
CTTGTGAATCCCCCAATAGTGTGTGTCTGTTGTTTATATTTGCTGTCGTTGATTTTTCACTAGTTTTATGTTCATTTCTCTGCTTCTTTTTTAATTTTTTTTTTTAATTTTTGCTGTGTTGTGTTTATGCACCATAACATTTTTTAAACTCAAATCAAATGGAAATATAAAAAAATATATTTGTTTGTTTGCTTATTTGTGGGCTTCCGTATTTCTTTCATTTATATTAAACATGCCAATAAATAAACACAAAAGAAAAACGGTTTGTTGAAATTGTTAACAATAAGTGTAGAATTTAAATGGCCTTATGGCTCTTTTAGAATTTCTTTTTAATACTGATTGAACAATTTTCGTTCGTTTTTATTATTTTGCACATTATACGGTGTTCAAAAAAGAGTATTAAGCAAAAATTGTATAGCAAATAATAATGGAAATTTTTTGGTGACGAAAAGGGTTTGCAGGGCTGAAAAACCCGGAATTTGATATTAATACACTAATGGCCATTTTCTTAATGTATTGACAAACTGCCTGTAACTTAATGTCGACATAAATTTGTCAAAAAGAAAATAAAATGTCCGTTAACGTCAATATACCGACAAAAACATTTTTTTCAGTTGGCAGCACCTCTCATTATAATTATACAAATAAAAGTTGGGAGTCAGTTGATTGAATTTATCTGTACGGCAAATAAATAATTGGCAGATGAGCGCTGGTTAACTTTGTGAAAAAATGTAAGCAAATGAGACAGACATTAAGAAAACCAAATTCCTTTAAACGTGCAGTTTTTCGTTAGGAAAAAAGATAATCGTCTTATGAGAAAACGGCCATAAGAGAAAATACGATAAATAAGTAAAATACACAGAAAAAATAATAATTGATTTCAATTAAAAAAATTTGTGATATTAATTAAAAAATTAAATAAATTTGCACCAGTAAACAAATTAATTGTATCAATTATACGTTTAATTCACTTGATTAAACATTTTATTCACTTGATTAAATATTTAATTCATTTGATTAAATTTTTTAATTAAAATTAACTGATTTTATTTTTGATTAATGCATTAAATTGGTGCTAAAATTTGAGGGATTTTGTCTGTGCAGTTTTCCTTTTTTCACTCTTAATATTAGGCAAAGTTTTTGCTACGAGTTTGAAATTGTATTAGACAGGATAGAGCTCTTGCAGTTTGCTTATTGTCATTCGTTATTTGAAATGCACTTAGGGTGGTCCAACCGTAATGCACGATGGTAATTATGAGTCACAGCGTAACGTCAAGTTTTTTCCTCAAATTAATTTGATATTTCTGGCGTTCAAATGCATATCGTGCACTTCGTAATTTTTTGGTCATAATTGATCAAATCTGTCCACAATAGGGAGAATTGTGCGCAAATTGTAGCAAACCGGGTCTGTAGGAAATGTGAAACCAGCTTTGCATGCACGACCAGTTCGTTATGCGTTGTTCCCGATAGTCTGGCAGAAGAGCAGTCAACATCGACAATTAAACATCTCACGATCACCACTGATGAAAATTATGAATAAAGTATTTGAATTTGCACTCATACCAAGTTCAATTGGCTCAAGAGCTCGTCGCACAGAAAAAATTTTTGCAAAAAATTATTCAATTAAATAATTAATTGGTGTACATTTATTATTCAATTAATTTTTTGTTTGCTGCAATTAATTTTTTTAATCAAAACCCATAAAATTAAATGTTTGTGTATATGTGGTGTATTTTTTGTTTATGCAATTAATTTTATAATTGACTAAATTTGTGTCCCATGACTAGAAAATACAAATCCGTTAATTGATATGATCAATTCCTTTGCAGGGGCAAAATTAGTTAAATATTTAATTGTCTGAACGAATTGTTTAATTCAAGTTGATTTTCTATTTTTTCTGTGCGATACGCCGGATGGTTGGTTGAACAAACAAAAGTCAATGGTGGCTTTACAAAGCAGAATTGGCGCAAAGAGTGACTGTTTGGTGCTGTTTATGGGCTGTCGACGTCTTCGGGCCGTACTTCTTCAAAAATGCGATCGGCCAAACAGTTACCGTAAATAGTGTGGACTATCGCGAGATGATAACGGACTTATTGTGGCCACAAATTGAGAATATGGACCTGGACGATATGTGGTTCTCAGAGCAACCACAGTGGCGAATAATGCAATGGCCGTGTTATCTCACGTCATGGCGATGTTAATTGGACGCCGTGTTTATGTGATTTGACACCGTTGGACTTTTTTCTTTGGGAATATTTAAAAGAAAAAGCGTGCATCAATTATGCATCAATTAGCCAAGAAGAATTCAAGACCTAACGGAGGAGATAATTCGGCACATTAACTTTTATTTCTCAATTCAAGTCAATTTTGGACCACCCTTTAGTTCAAAGCAAGTTACAGGAAAAGACATTTTCGAATTTACTAAGGAAAACTACCTTCCAATTAATTGGGATTCAGTCTGATACCCCTACATGCAAATAAAAAGAACTTATTCTAAACCTGTGGAATATACAACCATAAAATAAAAATAAAGCTAAAATTTAATTGCGTTATTTAATAGCATTTTCACTTTTAAGGCGGCATCTTAATAAATTTTTTAAATCTTCTTTGTCACTTGCAAACCCTATTCTAAGAGTTTATAACGAAGCTGAAATCCGGATGTGAGTTGAGTCAAATTGATAATGCATGTCTGTATATGTAGAGTACGTATGTATGTATGTATGTATTTATGTATGTATTGCAATCTTATACACATAGAAAGGAAAGTCTAGGAAATGCTGAGATATTAAAGTATCCTTTTATCCTTGCAGCTATAAAATTAAAAGCAATTGCTACAGGCAACGTTAAAAATCAAAATAAACATAACAATAAAACCAGGACAAAGGGGAAAAGGGGAAAAAGAAAGCAAATATGACTAAAAAAGTTTTGCGCGTTTTCTTCTTAATTGTCAGTACAGTAGCAGGAAATGAAGCAAATAATAGCAAAGTACGCGAACAAATCCATCACCAACAGCCAAACTACAATTGCAACACAACAAACATTCAATAAAAAAGCAACGCAAATTGAAAATCAAGGCACTTGAAAAAAAATAACAGGATTATTGTAAAACCTGTACAAAGGGACAACGCAAAACTCCTAAAGTCAAACAAAAGTAAAACGAACTTTAAGCAATTAAGGCGTATTTAATTCATTTCTAAACAAATATTTAGTAAAAGAAGGAAATTAAAATTATTTATATTTAACACTTAGTAACTGCCTCTTTTCGATTCGGGCTCCAAATACAAACCAAAAACAAATAATTGTTCAAATTCCAAATTCAAGCTAAATTTGTTGTTTGCGTTCATTTAAAGTAAATAAAAAAAAAAAAATAAAAAAAGAGAAACCCAAAACCATTACAACCAAATTTATTACCAATTTTGGCCAGTAACTTTTGAGTGAAATAAAATGAAAATGCTACATTTACACAATAAACCAAACCGTAAAAATAAAAAGGAAAGTTTTCAGGAAATCATCAGAGACAAAACAACACACCGAAAAATCAGTGCCAACAACATCACATCAGCAGCAGCAGCATAAAAAGGACATGCACAAACACTGTTACACAAACACAGTTGACAAAAATCACAACACACAGGCCTGAAAAACAAAATCAAAAAATAACTTTCAGTTTCATGCATTTTGATCATGTAATTGAAACATATTTTAAATAAAATTGAATGAGTAAATCCTTTTCTCCTACGGGCCATCATGTTCAGTCAGTTTTTTTTTCAATTTTTCAACAGAAAAACAAGTAAAGCGATTTTAAAGTGAAAAGTGGAGTGAATGTTAAATTCCCCAAATAATTAAAATATAATTGATTGTTATTTTTTAACATAATCTTGCCAGACTTAAATGTTAAAATACTTTTCCTTAGTATTTCCATGGTGTACACGTGCATATGGTTCGCTTCACTTAATTGAGTAGTTTGTTCAAGTGGTTAGAAAATCAAGAAATTTTTATTGAAATGGTACTTTTTGAAAATAGTACGTCTTAAAAATGTTTCTCCTAAAAACAGATTTTATTTGTTAAAAGTATTTTTAAAAACACCTTTTTTTAAAAATGTATCTTTTTACAGAAGCTACTTTAAGCATTAAGAAAGTAAAGTCAGTCAAGCCCAGCCATATGATACCCTACACTGCAATACTAACAGAATCTTTTCGAAAGTTAACTTACTCTATTTGGAACTTTGGGGCAACCATCCGTGGGGATCTGTTGCTACATGGACGGCTCTAAGCTAAGGAATAAAACGGGATGTATGTTGAAAACCCTGGCACAGAAATATTCTATCGCCTTCCTGACCACAACACTAGCATCCAGACGGAAGTTCGTGCTATCACGGAATGTGTGGGATGGATAGAATCGAATGTGGGGCAGGTAGACGCCAACATATTTACCGATAGCCAAAGGGCAAGAAGGGCAATATCAGTTAATAGGGTTAGGTCCAGGACCTAAGTGGACTGTAGAAGGTCCATTACCGACTTTTCATATGTGTGCCGGGCCACTCGGGGATAATAGGTGACTAAATGGGCAATACACTCGCTATCAGGGAAAGGGAACTTTTGGCAACGAAAATGGAATTGAAGGCGTGGGCTAGGAAAACCCATACGGCCAGCTGGAACAGTGGGATTGTGGGAAGGCCAGCAGGAACAGTGGGATTGTGGTAAGGCCAGCTGGAATAGTGGGACTTTGGGTATTACCACTAAGATTTTGTGGGAAAACCCAGACGAGAGGAGAGTAAGAAGCCTCCTCAATATGAGTAAATCCGAGGTTTGTATAATAATGCGTATCCTGATTTTTTATGCAGGATTACACAGGCTGAATCCGACAAGTGCAGAGCGTGTAGCGAGGCGAGCGAGACGCTGGAACAATTTCTCTGCCAATGCCAGGCCTTTGCCGAGTTAAGATCCAAACACCTCGGAAACGATGTCATGATGGACTTCGAATCCCTGGGAAACGTAGATAACGTCCGAGGAACTAGGTTTCTTAACGCCGCGCGTGAAATCCCCCCAAAGGGTGTTGGTATTGCTACCCTCCTAGATATCCATATTATTAAGGAGCAAACAACATACCCAGTAGAGGCCTTGTACCTTGTAAGCGTGTCAATGTAAGTCTTTATGCATAATGTTCATCAACGACGAGCGTGAGAGGTGCATTTGTTGGGCCCGACGACGAGTTTAGGTGGACGGCTCTTTAGCCACACTATCGCGAACAGCAGCAATATTTTCTGCAATACGAGCTGTACGAGAAGGCACTGGTATTTTCACATCTCCTACAGACCCGGTTTGCTTAAATTTTTGCACGATTTTCCGATTGTACGCACATTTGGACGATTAAATTGACCGAAAAAATCACTAAGTGCACGATATGCATTTTGATTTGAAGGTCCATTTTCAAAATGAGCCTGAATAACTTTAACGCTTTGCTCGATTGTGTATCTTTCCATGGTTCAAATTGAATTAGTCTGAAATTTAGAAATGCTAAATGAAATGCAGAAAAAACTTGACGTTTAGGTGTGGTTCATAATCAACATCGGCCCTTAAGTTTTAACTACCCGTTAGTATGTCAATTAAGCTTAGCAGCTTGTAAGCACAGAGTTAATTCATAACAAACTTTTGTGCATCTGCCAACTTTTAATAAATAAACTCTGAATTTTAATGATACCTCATTGTATTGCTTAAAAATGCAACATGTTTTGCATTAATCATCGCAGGTTTTGTCATTTATTTTTTTTTCCACATGTAAACATGTTATGAAGTTTTTAAAATAAAATTAATTTAAAAAACAGCGAATTCAAAAACAGCCAGTAAATTAAAAAAACCCCAACAAAATTGTTTGAATAAATGACTGTTTTTCACAAGTTGTCAAACGTTTGGCATCTCGTTAACAACAGTTTAGCAAATCGTTAGCCAGAGTTTTGTTGTGTATTATGAATAAACTTTGTACCAACTGCATGCCAAATTTTCATTATGAATAAGCCTGCTACACTTTTATAAGTTTTTTCGTCTCAGAGGGATTTTCGAGAGGTTCTGGACCTACCAGCACAAAAAGTTTGCCATTGCATAATTGAGCTATTAAAAGAGTTATTGTCGGAAAAATGTTATATTTTTACGAAAGTAAATTAAGGTAAGAATTTGTTGCTTATACAAGGTTGGGTTCCACTGGCAGCCACAATAAAGCACAGCTTACGTGGGTCCAGTGACAAGTTCCCCTTGAGTTACCATGTAACTCCGTCTCCCAATGTTGCTACGTTACTTGGCTGTTGATTTTCTTACCCGGCCATCTGGTTGAATCAATGAAGGAATCACAGATGTCAGAGCGACAGATTTTTTCCCTGATGAATCTTTGACCAAACAGCTTAAATCTTAGGTATCCGAATGCCGGGCAGTGACAGAGATGATGTTCCGTTGCACATCTTTATTGGTTATTTTGTCTTTAAAAGTTATCTTATTAGTGTACAAGTGTACAAATCCCTGTACAGAACCTTCTAATGGATGTCCAAAATTTTAACTTAAAAAAAAATTAGTTTTTTTTTATGGATTTTAAAAATATGTATTTCTATTTCAGTTCATTTGTAATTCATTGTTAAAATGAAAAATGTATTTCGTTCAAGTGGCCGCCCTGCAGGCTCCCAACCGTGCAAACCGCACATATCCGACGAGTTACATCCCATTGTCATAGCCATCCTGCCTTTCAAACAGGGACCGGTGATAATACCTGGTTCAACCGCTGACCCTACTCCAGCGTATCCGAATCGGACTCCCTAAGCACCTCTGTAAATAAAAGAACTTTTTTTTTTAATTAATTTAAATTATAATTTTCTATTAAAAAGTACTTTTACACAAAACATATCATTTAAAGCACATATTTTAGTAGAAGTAAATTTTTAAAAGGACATTAAAAGAAGGACATTTTTATTTATTTGATTTATTTAATAAGAGTTTCTAATACAATTACAAATTATATTCTAACTTAGTTAACCGAGCAATAGAAACGTAGACCTTCAGCCCGTTGTAGTGAAACAGTCCAGAGTCTCTGGCGGGAATCGAATCCGCAACCCCCGCACTGATAGACTAACTCACTACCATCCAGCCTACCGGTGCACCCAGGACATTTTTAAATGCAGTTAAAAAAAGTTTAAAAAAAACAAAAGAAATTAAATTTTTAAAAAAGTACTTCCTTAAAACAGCTTTTAGTTGCTTAAATATATTGATTTGTTTCACCAAAAAGTACAGATTTGTTACTGGTTTATAGGGTACTGTAGCTCCTACTCTGAAAATACACAATTATGTATGTATATTTTTATCTGCCTTGTAAAAAATACAATTTTGTGTGCCCCAACTGTTAAAACATTTTTCAAACATTTTTTAGAATTTAACTCATAAAAGTCAAATCAAAATTCCAAACACACAAAAGACAACAGAAGTTCATCTAACAACATACATGAAAACTTTACCTTAACAAATTGCCCTGTGGGACAATTTTACAGAGCAGCAGAGAACAAGAAAATCTGATATTTAATAAGATTAAAATTTTTTTCAATTATGTATTTAAAATTGCTAAGAAATGGTCTTGGGAGAAGGATGCACACTAAAAAAGTAAACACACAGCTAAAAACTAATTAGCAAATGTTTATGTACGTTTGGGCAAAAGCGTCTCCGAATCCCTTCATCAAAACTTTTTTTTATTGTTAGTTTAATTATAAAATCAAAACATAATTAAATTCATAGTACTAATAAAGCATTAAAGGAATTCACAGTCCTAGAATTTTAATTCTAAAAGGCCTTTTGCTGTTATTAAATATCCTTTATAAACACAATTATTGTTGTTATTTTTATTTATTTTTAGGTTGGTGTGGTCATTATTTATAATGTAGGCTTAACTTCTCTCCCTAAGGCATATTTAGAGTTTTCGTCTGTGGAATTAAATTAAACTGTGAGCACCTTAATAGCTGTTTGTTATTTATTATTGCAATTATGGTTTAGTTTTTAATTATAACACTCGTGTTCCCTCTGCCTCTTTTTAAACATTTCCTTTGGCGTATATTTTTAAGTTTTCTATTTCTCCTTTATTTTTAAACTTTATATGTATGTAGTTGTTATGCTAATATTTTATTTATTTATTTATTTTTTTTTGTACTTTTGCTTGTTTAACGTTAATATGCTTGTTAATTTGATTATTAAAATTTCCTTTTACACACTTTTCATTTTCTATGAAATTTTCTATTTCTTTGGCCCAAGTTGAAACCATACTCGTCTACAGAGTCGTGCATGAAAGCCATGGATGGAGTGTTTTTTTTTAACAACCACAAAAACAGCATTTTCGCACAAAAGAGTTTCCTCATATTTAAAATATTTCAATGAGAGTTTGTGGGTAAAATTGTGCTTATGTTATTGTTGTTTTAAACAAGCTCACACACACACATACACAATCACTCTTAAATCCCAACAAACACAAATCATTTTCAATTTGAAATCAAACCTTTTCTCAAAAGCAAACTTCTGATAATGATTTGAAAACATAACATCCGGAACAAAAATGGAAATTTATTTTCAAATGGAGAAATGCGTTTATTTTCCATTCTTTTTTTGAAAAAATCAACAAATCGGCATTTTGCTAATTTTGGGACAAAAAATCGTCAAATCTGGCAGCACTGCCCCCGGGTTTTTTATATTTCTTCTTCGTCGGGATTTCCTTCCACGCAGATGTACATAAATATAAAATAATCGCTTCGGCTAGCAGAGCTGAGGTGCTAAGAACTCCTCCGCAGTTTGCGGATAGCGGGGAACCCAGCCATGTATTATGGACGGTAACTGCGAATTAAATAATCAGTGGCGGACAACTCTGCGGATTTGAGAAGAGGGTCTCATATGGACACGCCTGGCAACGTATAACTGTAAGTTCTGAGTGCCGTAGAGGCTCCAAATGTCATTGCCTGTCAATAACCAATGTCACTTCCAGCTCCCTCGCCTTCAAGCAGGTTGCGGGTTAATATCCCTCTCCCGGAAAAAAACTCGTATTACTGAAACGTCTCCAATGATTTTGGGGACGCCCTTTGTTCTAAATAAACTTTTATATAATTAAGCGATGTGTACAATATCCATTCATTTATAACAATAAAAGGAAATATACGTTTACATAAAACATTGGGCACCATTGCTTCTGCTGTAAGATGAAATTGCGTTATTTCCGTTCTCAAACTCACGACAAAGACAAAATGCTTGGCTCCTTTTTATTTTGAGGATTGACAGAAAAAATGTTTGCAAAAAATTATTCAATTAAATAATTAATTGGTGTACATTAATTATTCAATTAATTTTTTTTTGCTGCAATTAATTTTTTTAATCAAAACCCATTAAATTAAATGTTTGTGTATATGTGGTGTATTTTTTGTTTATACAATTAATTTTTTAATTGACTAAATTTGTGACTCGAAAATACAAATCCGTTAATTGATATGATCAATTCCTTTGCAGGGGCAAAATTAGTTAAATATTTAATTGTCTGAACGAATTGTTTAATTGAAGTCGATTTTCTATTTTTTCTGTGTTGCCATGGGTCTGCGTAGCACCGCGATCGTACAAAAATCTTGTAGTTTCACCACTTTGTAATTAATTTTTTACTCACAATTAGAATTAGAAGTGGCCGAATTTGAGGTGCCAACGGTCAATGGAAATCGCTACATGGCAGAGCTGTAAATGAATCATTCATTTTTGAATTAATTCGTGCATCATTCATGCAGTGAATTAACAAATTTTGAATTAATTCTTTTTACACAAAAAATAAATTTAATGACATTTGAATCAATTCAAACGAGTTAGGCTGAAATGAATTTAAATTCGTTTCCAGTTCAAATGAATCTGAAAAATAAATTGCAATTAATTTTCAATTCAAATGAATTTGTTAAAATTCATATTACAGATTCATTTGAATTGAATTGATTTTGAATTCATTCAAATGAAGTGGAAAAAAGACTTAGAAATTCAAATGAATGAAATCTAAAATGAGTTGCAATCAATCAAATTCAAGAGCAGATCTGGGGGGAATTTCTAAAATTTACTATTTCTGTTGCAGTTAGAAGTTATCAATACAAAACGAAAACAAAAAGGAAGAATTTTGAGTAAACGAACACAGCTTTGACAGCCAAATATGTTATTTTGAGATTCAAAGTTGCTAAAATCTTTAAAATTCGATTGAAAATTAAAAAAAAAAAAATAAAAGTAATTTTCCACAATATACAAACAAGAGATTAGTTAAACAAAAAATGATTTGATAAAAATAAAAATTTAAGTTTGTTTTAGCAAATAAAAAAAATTTTCCCACTTTGATAGGATTTTCGCCGATACCTCTCAATTCCTATTCTGCCGGTACTGGCAATTCCAGTATATCAAAGGAATTTCAAATCAAATTTCATTCATCATTCACTTTTTGTGAAAAAAGAATTAAATCAAAATTTGCTAATTCACTACATGAATTATTCACGAATTAATTCAAAAATGAATGATTCATTTACAGATCTGTTGTGAAGTAATATTAAGTTTTTGAATTGATGGCATATTGAATAAACGACAAAAATCTTTTTATAGAGAAAATGTAACGGATGATATTGTTGTATGTTACCGTCAGTATAAAAGTGTCGGCAGAAGCAATGTTTTTGCAAGTAAAATTCTTACTTGCAGAGGTGTAAAGTGCTGAATAGCCCATAAACTTCGAAACATGCCAAAATCGACCAGGTTAAAGTTTTGTTAAATACTACTCCTAAGTTTTCTTGCTGAATCTACAATATCGATTCTCGAATCACCACAGATTATATTTACCTCAAAATCTATATAAAAGGCTCTTTTACATATCAATGTGCATTTCGATTTGTTAGGATTAAGTCGCAAACCGTTAGCCGCTGTCCATGTAAATATTTTCCCAAGATCATGATTTAATTCCTGTATTTTCATATTAGCTGACTCTTGAACGTCATCAGCATACATTTGTACACTAGAATACGATAGTTGGTTAGGGAGATCGTCCGCATATAAAGAGTAAAGCAGGGGTCCAAGGATGGAACCCCTGTGGGAATCCTATAGTTACTGGCAACTGATTGGCATCTACTTGAAAGGAATGATGACTACAGTTTCACAGCAAACGTGGATATTTAAGTAATTTGGAGAAATTCATGCACAAGTTTGAATGGTGCACTGTATCAAAAGCCTTTGAGTGGTTCAATAATACCGAACACGATATTTTTTTGTCATCTAAGAGCCAAAGTACAGCTACTTTGAGGTCTGAATTCAGATTGGCGATCTGTTAACAGGTTGTTGTTATTAGCATGATTATAAATTTGTTTATGTAACAACTTTTCAAAAACTTTGGAAAAATATGGGAGAATCGCAATCGGACGATATTAATTTCCTGCTTCTGGCACTAGAACAATTTTAGCGTGTTTTCACTGCATTGGAAATGTACAGGTTATAATTATAGTATTAACAAGTATGAGTGTTATATTCGGCTTTGCCGAATCTTATATACCCTTCACTAGTATTGGACAAAATCTTTTAATTATGAGTGCGGCCAAGTTTATTTTTGATTTGAGAATATGTAACATTTGATATAAAATTGTTAAAACATTGTATGTCAAGAGTTTATATTCAAATCATTTTCAATTTGAACTGAAATGTTTAAATCAAACAAATGGTTTTAGGATTGTGGTTGATATCGTATGATGAAGTTATTTCATATCAAAGGTTTAACTTCGTATTTGCTGGGACGCGATATACGAATGCGTATGTGTATGTGTGTGTGTGTGCATTTTTTTTTTATTATTTGCTTAATATAATTATTATAAGTACATTGCTTAGTTGTTTAATTTGTGGTGAAATAAATCATTTCCGCTCACTTTACACAAAATAACGTAAAAATAAGCTTCATACAACACACTCATACTCACATTGCTGTGGGCTTACTCCTGTTGATTTCATATTACTTTCTGTCTCTCTCTCTCTTTAAATTGAACTTCATTTCATGAGAACGTGTGGGAGTGTAAGCGTGTATGTGTGTGTGTGTATGCAAAAGTATTGAATTGTAGTGAAATCAAATACAAACATTGCTGATGTGCCAGGGATACAAAAAACGATTTTACAAATGTTACTCACCTTTAGGATAAAAAGTAAATGTGCACTGCAAAAAAACACTACCTAGTTTTAAGTAATGTTTATTATCAAAGTAACTTTTGTTAATTAGTAAGATTTTGTTTGTCGTGCTTAAGTTCCCTATTCCTAATATTTATTCTTGATAAAAACACGGAAATTAATTGTTGGGGGATACGCTAGTTTCTTTGGGCATTTCACTGGTTGCGTAGGCCAGATCATCAGGAAACATTCTCCTAAAAAATTTCAAAAAGTCTTCTTTGCAACGATATCAAAGCTTAAACAAAATATCAACAATAAACAGTGGGTTCATCTCTTCTTACATTCCCCACTACAATTGATAGGAATTCTCCCAACATTAATTGTAGTCGTAATAATATAAAACTAAAACAACTTGCTTTCTATATTTATATCAAAACAAAGCAAATTGCCAGTTCAGTTTTTTATTTCGTGCACTTGCATATTTATTAACAGAGTAATTTTTGGGAACACACAATTTTTAATTTATAAGATTTTGTTAGTCGTGTTTAATTACCAATTTTTATACTTGATAAAAAGTGCAATGAACGCTAAATAAGAGCACTGCCACAGAAAATCTCTCTTTTTGCCACGCGTAATGCCACCAAGCAATTAAGAAGTTCGAATTTTCCGTCGCTTTCACGAAATGTAAGGCTAGTCGAGCTTCACACACAAAAAAGTAAAAAATATGTAAATTATTCTGTGAGAAACGATTTAAAGTGCGTAACCTGATAAAAAATGGACTTTTCTGTGGAAAATTTTAAGGACCGATGTTGATTTTGAATAAAACACAAAGTAGGTATTTAGGAAATTACTGTCATTTCTTTTTATTGTGATAATATTGGTATGGTTCAATTATGCATGGAACAAAATATCGGCCAAATGGCATCCGCGACCTCGGTGGCACACCTTCAACCGATGGTCCAAATTTTCGATGACGCTGAGGCATAATTGAGGAACCGTTGATGTGCCGAATTATCTCATCCTTTAGCTCTTGAATTGTTGCTGGGTTGTCGCCGTACACCTTTTCTTTCAAATAACCCCAAAGAAAGAAGTCCAACGGTGGGAAATCACATGATCTCGGCGGCCAATTCACAACGCCACAACTTGAGATAACACGGCCATTGTATTTGTCGCGCAAAAAAGCCATTGTTTCATTAGCTGCAGTACGAGCTGCACAAGCATGCACTGATGTTTTCACATCTCCTACAGACCCGGTTTACTCAAATTTGTGCACGATTTTTGCGATTGTACGCAAATTTGGCCGTTTAAATTGACCGAAAAAAATCACGAAGCGCCGATATTCATTTTGATTTGAACGCCCATTTTCATAATGAGCCTGAATAACTTTAACGCGTTGCTTGATTGTGTATCTTTCCATGGTTCGAATTGGGTAAGACTGAAATTGAGAAATGTCAAATGAAATGCAGAAAAAAACTTGACGTTAAGGTGTGGTTCACATTCAACATCGGCCTTTAAACCACCCTTTATAAAATAGAAGCATTTGGGATATACGCGTAGATACCTTTTGCAAACAAACTCTTCAGCTTTGTTCACTCTTAACAAATACTAGAGAAAAATAATTAAAAACAGCGTGACCTCTAAAGGATGTAAAGGATGTTTGTAATTTATACAATATTGATGTTAGTACAGGGTGTCTGGTAGCAGATTTATATTTATTTTATTTATTTATTTTTATTTATTTATTTATTCACATATAATCGTAAGCCAATATAGGCCAAATTGATTAAGTTACATTTCTGACAATTTAATTATAAAATATTAATTAAACTTATTTTACTAATACATTTTTAAATACATATGTATGTTTTACTATCCCTATCACGAATATGGGTCCCAACTGTTATGAAAGTGGTAACCAAAATATTGTAACATTCTGTAAAAAAAACCCTATTGACTTAATAACAATAAAAGTAGTGTTTTAAATTGTTTAAAAGTATAAGAAAAATTCCTATTTTCATATGGTAATATTGAATTCCACAATCTAGTCACACGAACTACAAATGATCTCTGCATAACCATTGTATGAAAACGAGGACACAACAAACAGTGAGTTCTCGTTGATTGCGAGAAAGTAAACCGTGACACAAGAAAAGATGGAGAAGAAGTTTTAAACATTTTGTAAAACAATATTAACAACTTATGATTTACAAAGTCCCTAAAACTGCATCCCAAAAAATCAAACACATATGCCGAGACATGGTCCCAAATCCTCAATCCATAAACATATCTAATCACTCTGTTGAAACATCTTTCTACCCTAAAAAAATTAGTTGCCGTTATTCCACTATAAACTTCTAAGCCATATGAGATTAGTGGCATCAACAAAGCATGGCCAATTCTCTTTTTAACATCAATTGATAGATTACAGGGAATACTATAAAGTCTACGTAGTGTAATTATAACCCGATGAATCATAAAGCTAATGTGTTGACTAAAAGACAAATCCTTATCAATATAAAATCCAAGAGTCTTTAAATATGAAACGAATTTTAAAGGCATGTTACCATGTACAATATTAAAAAGGTTCTCGTTCATATTGCTAAAGTTAACAGCTTTCGACTTAGAAATATTTAAAGTAATAAAATTCGTATTACACCACCTTTGTATATTCTCCAAATCACGATTAACATTACTAATTAACTCATTCCCAGATTTCTCTATACCCACCAACTGAAAGTCATCAGCATATAGGTAACCTTTTAATGAAACTACAGATGAAAAAATATCATTTACATAAATTAAAAATAACAATGGTCCCAAAATTGTACCTTGGGGTACACCTCTAGAGATGCATTTAGTAGATGATCTAACTAGACCAAGTTGTACAAATTGCGTCCTATGCTTTAAAAAGGCTTCAATCAACATACAAGCAGTTTTCGTAAACCTGAATTCGTTAAACAATTTATTTAGAAGCACTTCATGTGAAATCGACTCAAATGCTCTACTAAAATCTAAACTGATTAAAGCTACACAGTTATGTTCATCTAGCCCGCTTCGCACTACATGTAAAATATCCAGCATGTGAGTAGTGGTATTATGTTTCCTTCTAAATCCTGATTGATACTCAGACAGCAGTTTGCTCCTATTGATGTAATCCAGCATCTGAGAATTCATTAATATTTCCAAAACCTTAGAGCAAACGGACACTATATTAATTGGCCTATAATCATTACAACCCGAAGGGTTTTTAACCTTAGGTATTGGCAACACCCTTGAATTTTTCCATAACAAAGGAAACTTTGAAACGGTTAAAATAGTATTAAAGATGTGAGTTATGTGACGAATAATTTTCGGTAAAATTAATTTCATAAACTTCAACGAAAGGCCATCTGGCCCAATACTATTTGAACTAATTCTCATAAATGCATTAAAAACTTCATATTCTTCTACATTAATAAACGAAAACCTACCCGTACCAATTTCGGTATGCCTATGGTGCAAAATCAAAGGAGGATTTTGAATTGGCGGTAACACATAAAAGTCATTACATTCTTCAACATCTATAGAAGACAAATTATTTTTATTTTCCACCTTCGCAATACCAATTTTCTTAAGATTGGTCCAAAGTTTCTGTGAGGAAGAGTAGTCAAATAATTCACCGTAGTACTTCGCTCTTTCTTTCCTTATTAACTTTTTAACACGATTTCGGTACATACAATATTCGTGCCATTTAATCTCACACCGGTTCTCCAGGTAATGTTGAAGCGCCCTATTTCTCAAACGCTTAGCCACCCTTATACTCTCCAATTTCATCCATGGGTCTTTATAAACAGTAAATATTCTTTTCAGTGGTACATGCTTCTCATATATAATTAAAAGTATATTCGTTAAATATTCAACCTGAAAATTTGTATTATTCGTTCTGTAAATAGGATCAAAGTTCGTATTATCAATATCGCGATTGCAGTTTTCTATTTTAAAGTTCGTATAATCCCTTATTTGAACAATAGTCGATGTTCTAAAAATGTTGATCTTGAAAGAAATATATATCAAAGCATGGTGCGAGCTAAGGGCCGGAAACTGAAATTGGCCTTTCTTTTCGACTAACTCCGTATTAGATAAAATAAAATAATCAATTAAACTACATCTATCAGATCCTAAATTAAAGTGGGTTGGTAAACTGTTGTGAACAACATTTAACCGTGCCTCAGCCACAATCCGTCTCAAAGATGAGCACTCCTCAAATAAATTTATATTAAAATCTCCTGAAATTATTAAATGATCGTACCTAGCCGATAATTCCCCTAATTCATCCTCGCATTGACTTATATTCCAAACTTAAATAAAAAAAAAAAATAAACACAAAGTTTTATTAAGACCATTGAACGATAAAATAGAAATGCGGATTTTAGTTTTTAAAGAGTATGTCATCCAGATGTCTTCCGTCGAGTTAAATACACTGTTCAAAACGGAGCCTTATTTTCGAGAATTTTCGGGGAAAAAAATTGTCCAATTATCTCATGCGTGGATAAGGCACACCAATCAGTTACCCTGGGGCAATGAAATGGCTGCTGGTTCTTGGAGAGCAGTAACGGCAGTTTTGCTTGTTGACGGGGCCGCTTAAGTAAAAATGAGCCTCGTCGCTCCAAAAAATTGGATTAACAGTGCGAAAAGGCTACAACATCGTTTCACAAAAATTTTTGTGTAAATCAAAGTCACTTTCTTTCAGTTCTTGAATGATTTGAATTTTAATGGGATGCAACTTCAGATCCTTTTTTTAAAATTTCTTTTTCCGTATTGAAAGTCGAGGATTTTCACGTAAACTGCTTTCAACCAGTTCAATGTTTTCGTTGCACGGAGTCTCTGCACCTACGAACGAATTAAATTTACACTCGGTCCATCACGTATTCGAATCGATGCTCATTCAACCACTGCAACATCGTGACTGACAAATCCGCACAATCGACAATACCAACGGCGCCACCCTCCTTCCGCACCGTTTGTTACTTTATGAAATAATCGTATTTTAAAATATAAATTTGCCACCAGACACCCTGTTTATGAATTCTGGGTCCTTGTAATTAGAGAAGTTGATTTAACGATGTCCGTCTGTCTGTCCGTTGAAATAGATTTTCTGTAAAACCCCAGATATGATGGAGACTTTGTAGCTATACTTTTATGTCGCATACAATCCGGAATGGTTTGCTATTAAAATTCTTTCTGATCGCTATTTATAATACTTTGTGTTACTACCGTGAAGTTTGTGGAATTGATAGTAGTAGTAGTAGTAGTAGTAATTCTTTATTTGGTATTTTTTTTTTTTGTTTTTTTTTTATAAACGTTATAAAAATATCTTAAAGAATATACGGCTGTGACTATGTCGTTAGCCGGAAAAAAAGAGTTTCACATAAAAAATATAATTTAATTTTACAATGTATTGATTTTTAATCATTATATTCAAATATAAGTGTTTTACGATAAGCTAAAGCACTGATAATGTATTGTACTAAATTCTGCCAATTGTTTTCCCCATTTAAATTTCCAATTATTTCCTCATCAGATAGAGCTATCTTACTAAACCATTTTAATCTAAAGTAATTTAAAATTGGGCATCTTCCAATGAAATGTTGGATGTTTTCAACTTCTTTTGAGTTGCACAAGGAGCAAATTTTGTTAGTTCTTCTCGAATGCCTAGACCCATTCAGTTCTATCAAATCGCAGCGAGCTTTGAAGATCCACATTATGTTAGTTTGGGTATGATTACCATTGAAATATAAGTGTCCTACCGTTGGATTTGTTTTATTATAAAAAGATTCCGTTAGCTCCCACCCACGTAGATGATTTAAATGGTTTTTTAATCTTAACGAATTCAAAATAAGTGTTTGATTTTGGTTCCACTCCTGTTGTGTTATATTTGGTGATAAACGGACATTGTACTCTAGGCCCAATGTATTTAAACTGTTCGCCCACGATATGTTATGTGTTAGAGCTACTAAACTTAAAAAATTTGGGAGCCGTTCGTTAGTGTACTGAAAGAGGGTTCGAGCAATGTAACGCATATGCAACTCAAGGGTAAATAAGTGGCCATCTTCCATACCTGATTCTAAAAAAAGTGTATAATTCGGTGTAAATTTCGGTAAATTAATAACACGTTTGACAAAGTATCTTTGTAAGCAATCAACCTCGTCAAAATGTGAATGACCCCATATTTGAGCTCCATACGATTGTATGGAACGGCAAACCGCATTATACAGGTGGGTTTTAGCTTGAAACGATATATCCTTTTTACCCAAAAAATTACTCCATGTTGAGTTTAAGCAGTTTTTTGCAGAACTTAATCTCTTTGATACGTGTTTCGTAAATACACATTTCGGAGTTAGGATCATGCCAAGATAACAGTATTCGTTGACTATTTCAATTTCCTTCCCATTGAATACCCATTTTTCATGATATGCCAACCGTCCGCCATTTCGAAATACCATTATTTTAGACTTTGCCAAATTTACCTCCAAGTTCCAGTAGTTGCAATAAGTTTCAAGTTTTTTTATCATTTTTTGTAGCACATTTACATCATCTGATATCAACACAATATCATCGGCGTATAACAACAGTCTGATATTTAAATTACCAACTTGTAAACCACCCTCAAGAAAATCATGGAGATCATTTACATATAATGAAAAAAGCAAGGGGGATAATATACACCCTTGTTTAACTCCCGAAGCAGTTTCAAATTTTTCTGATAGTTCTTGCCCATTCCACACTGTTGAATATGTTTCATTGTATACGTTTTCAATAAAACGTACCATTTTCGTTGATACTCCCATAGCATGCAACTTATATATTAGGGATTTTCTAACGACTTTGTCAAAAGCCGCTTTGAAGTCAACAAAGAACGCGTAAACTTTTTTCCCCTCCTTAAACTTCAGGTGCACAATGGTCGTTAAATTATAAATATTGTCAACAGTGGAATATTCTCTTCTAAACCCGGCCTGGTACTCGGAGAGAATGTTGTGCTGATAGACCCAATTATACAATCTTTCCGTGATAACAGCCATTAACACTTTAGCTATGGTGTTCATAAAAGAGATTCCTCTATAGTTACTTGTTTGATTAAAGTCACCTTTTTTAAAAATAGGGAATATTACACTTGTGGTGAAAGTTTTATCTGCTTGAAGATTATTAAATAGAGCATTATAAGCGTTTGCCATTTCGATAATTAACTCATGCGGTGCATTTTTGAAAAATTCGTAGGGAATTCTATCCTCACCTGGTGCTTTTCCTGATTTTGCCTTCGCTAAAACATGATCTATTTCCGCTGTTGTAATATTGTTATCCAAAAAACTATCTTCATGGTACAAATGCGCATACTGAATATCTTTTGAATTCTGCAATGGGTTTAGTAATGTCATAAAATAGGATTTAAAATCGGACGAAGATATATTTGGCAGTTCTTGATCGTTTTTATTTCGGATCTCATTTGCAATCTTCCACCATGATTTACTATCATTTACTTTATTAAGCTTGACTTCTAGCTCCGTATAGTACTTATTTTTTCTTTCATTACAAACAATTTTAAAATTTTCATTTGCCTTTAAATACTTTCTTTTGGATTCGGCATCCTTATGTTGTTTATATTCTTTCAATAACTCAAAAGAAGTGTTTCTAGATTTTTTACATTGCCAGTCGAACCATCTATTTTTAGCAACTAACCTTTTATTTAAATTATTTTGCGTTGTGGATTTGTTTATAATGTTCACTATATCTTCCAAATTTATTAAATCTTTTTAATTCTTTAAAATTCTCAGGTTATCTAGAACTTTATGGTTATACTGTCTTTTTAAATTATCATTCCAATGTAACTTTGGAAGCAGTTGTTGTATTTTATTTGAGGTATTTTGAAGTCTTACTTTAAAATTCAAAACTAACGGCATATGGTCCGACCATATTTGTTCTTCTACTGTAAAACGTTCAATTAAACCCAGCAGGTCATGTGACACCGCACAAATATCATTGACTGACTCTCCGACACCATTCATAAATGTAAAGTTCCCACTCTCATCTCCCTTTGTCGCACCATTTAAAACTATTAACCCAAAATCTTCACAGAACTCTATGAGTGTTCTCCCTTTAGCATTTACTTCGGAATCTTTTGATTTTCGACTACCAGAGTTTGCATGAAACTTATTTAAGACGTTGTCATCTGCTTCTGCTTGTAGATCACCAATACGAACATTTAAGTCACCAATAACTACCGCATTCATAGGACTCTTTTCAGTAAAATATTTTTCCACCGCAGTAAAATCAGAATACCATTCAGCTCCTCTGATATATTGAGGAGCAATTAAAACCTCTGTGTCATTAATTTTGATTCTTATTATATCCATATTATTCTGATTACTGAATGTACATTTTATGAACGAAGAATTTATGTTTTTATTTGTGCCATACATACAACCTCCAATTGCCCTACCAAATCTACTGTTCCTAGTTGCTGGTTTCCAATAAGTATTTAAATGTTTAAAATATTTTTTGAATTGTATAATCTTTTCCTCAGTTAAGTGGGTTTCTAATAAGATAACTATATCAAAAGAGTTAATATAATTGAAAAAATCTGCCTGAAATTGTTTGTTTTCTAACCCATGTATATTGTACGATAAAATTTTAAGCTGTTTATATTCTATTATTTCTTTTTCATTATCAATGCTTTTGTTTACGTTTACATTTTTTAAATAAGAACATTTAAGTTTTTTGAATTGATTTTTGTTAGTAAACTATTATAACTTATATCTATTTTGGATGCCTCCTCACCATATGTTGCCGTTAAAATAGTTTCAGCACTTTCTTTTTGTGGAATTGATAGGTTTTCTTTAAAAAATATCAGTTCATTCTGTTAATTTTTCATCGTTTAGAACGAATGGTTATTCAAGAGTTGCCATATGAAAACGAGGTAAATGAAATGAAAAAATAGGAAAATGATGAATGACACAGATTTTTTTTAAATGCACTCGATTTATTTACTGCCTGGCCCACAATGTCGACAAGAACATTTCTTTCGGATTTTTATATTAAAAACCAAAATTAAAAACTAAAATTGGTTTTTGTTGTCAACATAAATATACGAAAGAAATGTTCTTGTCGACATTGGGGTTCAGGCAGTTAATAAAAGTAAAGAAATGTTTTAAATAGTGCTAAATTAATCATTAAGGTGCTTTTGAGGTGCTAAAAAAAGGACAATTGTACCAATTTCTGCATTCCTCTGATCTGTTGTTTTACGAGAGAAAACTATTTTTAGTTTTTATTGTCTGCTTTAATTTCATTTTCTAAAAATCATTGAATGCTTTAGAAATCAGGTCAAGTTTTATGTTCATGGCAGCATTGTTGTTATTTTCTTTGTGTTTGTTGTACATACAGACATGTGAAAAGAAAGAAAATAAAACGCTTGTTTGCTTGAGTATTGGTGTCATTGTTGTTGTTTTATAATAATGCACGTTAAATTGATCAAGTTAATAAATTGCATAACAAAGACAAATCATATTCATGAGTACCTTTCTAAAAATGGGACATTGACTACAAATACATATTTGGCGTATTCACAAGGGGTGCTATCATGTTGTATTATCTTAATGTCCTACCATTTTACAATGGTTTATAAATATTGTGTTGCTTTTTAAACAAAAATTGCGGCTTTGTTTTTGTAGCCGTTGATGGTATAGTTTTATCCGGCTAACATCCGAATTTAACCTGCCCCTAACAATTTTTGCAACAAAACGCTTGCAGCGTCAAATAAGATCGGCTTAGGGCTCTGAAGTATGGTAAACAAACAAAATAATTGGGGTATTCGCAAGGTGTGCTATCATGTTGTATTGTCATAATGTTTTAACATTTTACAATGGCTTAAAAATATTGTTGTTGCTTTGTAAACAAAAAGTGTCTTAAATTAATAAAACTTTGCTTGCTATGTCTTTTGTGCTGTCGTAATTAATAAGAAGAGACCTGCGCTGAGCGGCTGAGCCGAGCGGCTTTGTTTTTGTAGCCGTCGCCGTTGATGGTAAAGTTTTATCCGGCTAAAATCTGTATTTAACCTACGGCTAGCAATTTTTGCAACAAAACACTTGCTGCATCAAATTAAATCGGCTTAGGACTCTGTTGTTTGGTAAACATAAAAAAAAAATGTATTTGTGGTATTTCTGAAAAATGAAAAATAGTCACGAAAGATCTAATTTAATTTATTAATTCATGGATTAGAATTAAAAATATTTTGATTGTAGGAAAATATTTATTTTTTTATATTTGTTTTAAATCAGCTGATTTAAATTCAAAATAGCACACGAATTTATGAGGGGTTGTTCACAACAGTCTTATTTTTTCATGTTATTATTTTAAGACACGTAACTTTATGACACCTTGGGAATCCCCCAAATATTTATTTGTGGTTTGCGTCTGAAAAATGGAAAATAGTCTGGTAACATCTAATTTAATTTATTAATTCATGGATTAGATTTACAAAATATTTTGATTTTACGAAAATATTTATTTTTTTTTCTATTTGTTTTAAATCAGCTGCTTTTAATTCAAAATATTTTTTTATGTAATTATTTTAAGACATATGACTTTATAACACCTTGGGAATCCCCCAATTAATTGTTAGTAAAGGGTAAAAGTTACTTTCTTATTGAAAATAAAAAAAAAAAAAAAAAAACGCTTCCAGTAACTGTTTACAAAAAAAAAAAACAAATAAATATTAACATTATTCCACTGATTTTTTACGGGACACAATGGATTCAAAGAGATGTAAACTAAGGATTACTAAGGATTTATTCAGGGAAGCCTATTATTATCGATACTTATATTTTTTTGGAATAACTTTACATTATTTAAGTAGCTAAAAAAAATTAATGGGAAATATTTTTTTAATTAAAAAAAGAAGATAAAAATTATATGCACATGCATACATGCATCGTTACCTAAAATGCAAAAGCCACTAACTAACCGAAAATTAAAAATCGACTATTTCATTGAGTATGATGTATTGCATCAACACAAATGTCTACAAATCTTTCGACCAAAATTAGCGATTTAATTTACAAAAAACAAACGGCCCTATCTACAAACGACTATATGACAAATGCTAAAAGACCTTACAAACTGTTTGCATAATATGCAACATTGTTAATTGTCCAATCAGCTGTTAGTTTTTTTAAAAAAAATTAAATAAAAACAGTTTGAGACGATTTATCAATTAATCATTTTAAATAGACTTTTGTTTCTCCTATAAAATTTTTAAAATGTTAGATAGGGCCTTTTGCGTTTTAGTAAACAATATGTGTGTATATGTTTCAGAGTGGTTCTAGAAATCAAGTTGATACAGTCACCCTCAAGGATAAAAGATTAGCTAAAACAATTCCAGAAATATTTTTTTAGTTTTGTTTGTGTACTGCTTCGCTATTTTTGCCGAGCATAATTTATTGCCAATTTTTGTTTTAAATTCCCTTGCTAATCCCGCGAAGCTCTGCGCTTGTCTGCAGGAAAGAAACCAAAGTCTCTGGAGGGAATCGAACCCGCAACCCCGGCGCTGATAGACCAGCTCACTAGCAGCTAGCCTGCCGTGACACTCTACCGTTATTCATGGCTTGTCTATGGCTTCATTTTTGCCTTTGGTAACTTATTAAGCAGACAACAAATTCTGGGCGCCACTTATGCCATCTCCGATCCTTCCCCCTAATGACCAAATTTTTGCACACTGAACCAAAAAAGTACGTGGAGAAAACGAAAATAAATGGGGTATTTTCTTATTACTGGCCAATTTCCTTATTACTGGCCAAAAATGTTACAGACGCAGTTAAGTTAAGTGAGAAGAACAGTTGTTTGTTTCTATTTATGGAATTTTTGTTTCATTTTTCACATTTCAATCGAAAAGTTTTTCGATGCGGAAGCTACACAAAATGGGCACTGTAAAGCAATTAGAACGATTATAGTATCTATGTACAGCACGTTGTTTAACCCTAAAACTGTCGTATTTTCATTTTTGAATACATCCTAACCTAAATTCTTTTTATAAAAAAAATTTATATGTATAAAAATGGACCACGAAAAATTACGTCTACTAAAATACATTTTATTTGTACAAATTGTTACTAAAGTTAAGTGAAATGTATATACTTACACATACAGACACACATTAAGCCAAATTTACTATTTACTTATAAATTGTAAGTACAGAAGAGCACGGTTATAACAAACTTAAGTAAAAAATGTAATAAATAAAACGGAAATTTATTTGTACTAAAGCAAAAGGAAAAATAATACACAATCTACAGCATGAGCTCTAAACTGCATGTTGTTATGTCTAAGGCACGTTTTAACCTTGTTCTACTGTTTATCTGTATAAAGTCACATCTGCACCTACATATTCAAAAAGTCTTTCGTTTACTCATCAAACATTTGCTGTCAGTTTTTCTTAAGTGACTCCCTTAGGGGACCTGCAACATCGCATTTAAGTAATATTTACCATTACAACAACATACTTCCATACTATGTATGTATGTATGTATGTTGCCACTTCTAAAAATTACATGGACATGCCTCATCAATTTGAAGTAATAAAACTTTTACAGCAGCATGATTGCAGTCGACAAAAAAAAACTGATCGTTTAAAATGTACTCTAAAAAAAATCTTTGGCAAAATCATTTGACTTATGCGTTAAGCGACATCTAAGGGCGTCCAAAAGTATCTATAAAAAT
This sequence comes from Pollenia labialis, assembly GCA_949318255.1. NCBI lineage: Eukaryota > Metazoa > Arthropoda > Insecta > Diptera > Polleniidae > Pollenia > Pollenia labialis. The sequence goes on along the minus strand of OX439142.1, from coordinate 21,376,141 downwards.
GAAGAATGAAAAAGGTTTCATATTTTTTTTTTGTTTTAAAAGTTAAAATAAAATAAAAAAGTTAAAGCCTACTAGGAAGTAGCAATTAAGAAGATTTTGCCAAAGTTTACTTTTTATAGGAAAGTTTGCCAAAATTTACTTTTCATAGGAAAGTTTGCCAAAATTTACTTTTTATGGGAAACTTTGCCAAAATTTACTTTTTATGGGAAACTTTGCCAAAATTTACTTTTTTTTTAAATATTTTTTTAAAATTTCCTTTTTATGAAATTTTATTAAAATTTACTTTTTATAGGAAATTTCAACAGAATTTACTGTTTTTAGGAAATTTTAACAAAATTTATTATCTATAGAAAATTTGGTCAAAATTTACTTTTTATAGGAAATTTTGCCAACATTTACTTTTTATAGGAAATTTTGCCAATATTTACTTTTTATAGGAAATTTTGCCAATATTTACTTTTTATAGGAAATTTTGCCAACATTTACTTTTTATAGGAAATTTTGCCAACATTTACTTTTTATAGGAAATTTTGCCAATATTTACTTTTTATAGGAAATTTTGCCAACATTTACTTTTTATAGGAAATTTTCCAACATTTACTTTTTATAGGAAATTTTGCCAATATTTACTTTTTATAGGAAATTTTGCCAACATTTACTTTTTATAGGAAATTTTGCCAACATTTACTTTTTATAGGAAATTTTGCCAATATTTACTTTTTATAGGAAATGTTGCCAACATTTACTTTTTATAGGAAATTTTGCCAATATTTACTTTTTATAGGAAATTTTGCCAACATTTACTTTTTATAGGAAATTTTGCCAAAATTTACTTTTTATGGGAAACTTTGCCAAAATTTACTTTTTTTTTAAATATTTTTTTAAAATTTCCTTTTTATGAAATTTTATTAAAATTTACTTTTTATAGGAAATTTCAACAGAATTTACTGTTTTTAGGAAATTTTAACAAAATTTATTATCTATAGAAAATTTGGTCAAAATTTACTTTTTATAGGAAATTTTGCCAACATTTACTTTTTATAGGAAATTTTGCCAATATTTACTTTTTATAGGAAATTTTGCCAATATTTACTTTTTATAGGAAATTTTGCCAACATTTACTTTTTATAGGAAATTTTGCCAACATTTACTTTTTATAGGAAATTTTGCCAATATTTACTTTTTATAGGAAATTTTGCCAACATTTACTTTTTATAGGAAATTTTCCAACATTTACTTTTTATAGGAAATTTTGCCAATATTTACTTTTTATAGGAAATTTTGCCAACATTTACTTTTTATAGGAAATTTTGCCAACATTTACTTTTTATAGGAAATTTTGCCAATATTTACTTTTTATAGGAAATGTTGCCAACATTTACTTTTTATAGGAAATTTTGCCAATATTTACTTTTTATAGGAAATATTGCCAACATTTACTTTTTATAGGAAATTTTGCCAATATCTACTTTTTATAGGAAATTTTCCAACATTTACTTTTTATAGGAAATTTTGCCAATATTTACTTTTTATAGGAAATTTTGCCAACATTTACTTTTTATAGGAAATGTTGCCAACATTTACTTTTTATAGGAAATTTTGCCAATATTTACTTTTTATAGGAAATTTTGCCAACATTTACTTTTTATAGGAAATTTTGCCAATATTTACTTTTTATAGGAAATTTTGCCAACATTTACTTTTTATAGGAAATTTTGCCAACATTTACTTTTTATAGGAAATTTTGCCAATATTTACTTTTTATAGGATATTTTGCCAACATTTACTTTTTATAGGAAATTTTGCCAACATTTACTTTTTATAGGAAATTTTGCCAATATTTACTTTTTATAGGAAATTTTGCCAACATTTACTTTTTATAGGAAATTTTGCCAATATTTACTTTTTATAGGAAATTTTCCAGCATTTACTTTTTATAGGAAATTTTGCCAATATTTACTTTTTATAGGAAATTTTGCCAACATTTACTTTTTATAGGAAATTTTGCCAACATTTACTTTTTATAGGAAATTTTACCAATATTTACTTTTTATAGGAAATGTTGCCAACATTTACTTTTTAAAGGAAATTTTGCCAATATTTACTTTTTATAGGAAATTTTGCCAACATTTACTTTTTTTAGGAAATTTTGCCAATATTTACTTTTTATAGGAAATTTTGCCAACATTTACTTTTTATAGGAAATTTTGCCAACATTTACTTTTTATAGGAAATTTTGCCAATATTTACTTTTTATAGGAAATTTTGCCAACATTTACTTTTTATAGGAAATTTTGCCAATATTTACTTTTTATAGGAAATTTTGCCAACATTTACTTTTTATAGGAAATTTTGTCAACATTTACTTTTTATAGGAAATTTTGCCAATATTTACTTTTTATAGGAAAGTTTGCCAAAATTTACTTTTTATGGGAAACTTTGCCAAAATTTACTTTTTTTTTAAATTTTTTTTTAAAATTTCCTTTTTATGAAATTTTATTAAAATTTACTTTTTATAGGAAATTTCAACAGAATTTACTGTTTTTAGGAAATTTTAACTAAATTTATTATCTATAGAAAATTTGGTCAAAATTTACTTTTTATAGGAAATTTTGCCAACATTTACTTTTTATAGGAAATTTTGCCAATATTTACTTTTTATAGGAAATTTTGCCAACATTTACATTTTATAGGAAATTTTGCCAACATTTACTTTTCATAGGAAATTTTGATAAAATTTACTATTTTTTTTAAAGGAAATTTTAACAAATATTATTATTTATAGCAAATATTAACAAAAATTTTCTATTTATTAAAAATTTTACCAAAACTTTCTATTTTTTGGAAATTTTAACAAAATTTACTTTTTATAGGAAATCAAAGTAATTTTTTTTTTGGAATACAAAAATGTTTAATTTAAAAGATTTTGTTTGTCGTGCTTAATTCCCAATTTTTTTTCTTGATAAAAACACTGAAATTTACTGTTGAAGGGATAAGCTAGTTCCATGCGCATTTCACTGTTTGCTTACTAGGTAGTTCGATTATTCGACTTTTTTTAATAACCGATTTTCGAATATTCCGAATAGTTGCTATTTTAAAAAAACCGGGTTTCGGTTAAGCATTTTAAAAACAACCGGTTAGCCGGTTTTAATTCGAATACATAAAAATACAAAAATCAAATTGATTTTTGTAATAAAAAGTTAATTAGAATAACAACACAACAATTCACGAAGGTAAGGAACCAACAAAATACATAGTAGATATGACTTAAGGTATGTTCAGACCTAACAAATATTTGACGATAAAATCAACAAAAAAAAGCGTGACCAGTAAATGAACTAAACTTCAGCTTTACTTTTAACAATTTCTATTTATTTGCTAAACTTAATGTTTAATGCCTGTTTTAATAAAAAAAATTTTAAATTTAATAAAGGTTTAAAGGTCAAATTTACTATGAAAATTGTCCTTAATAAACGTTTGTTAAATTTAATAATCGTTTGTGAAGACGGGGGGGGGGGGGGGGGGGGTAAGATGATAATTGTATTTATGTATAATGTAGTTAAGAAACCGTTAAATAATGTTTGCTCTAGCCAAACGTTTTGCAAAAGCAAACAACAAAGCTGTAGACATTTTGAAAAACTTTGATTTAAAAAATTATAGGAATTTAATAAATTTATTATTTGAGATATTCTCCCAGATTTATTTTAAATGAGTTTTAATTTGTTGGTGGACATGCTTCTTTATGAATCAGTAAACTTCAGCCATGTTTTTGAAAAGTTGCAAGCTAAGCACCATTATGTTTTAAATCAGTTCGATCTTATCACCAGAGAATACTGTCAAATTACTAATTACTTTTTAAGCTGAACTTTTTTATAGTATTTTGAATTGTATTGAAAGCAATCTTGATGATGTGGCCACCAAGCTATGCCAGGTCGTCAGGAAAGTTCATCCAAAGATTTTAGAAAAACTAAGGATATTAAACCAATAAAACTGTTAAGCGAATAAGAATTATAAGCAACAGCTTTACTTTTAACAATATCAAAGCTTAAATAAAAACATCAACAATAAACAGTGAGTTTATCTTTTCTTACATTCCCCACTTCAATTGTTTTTTTGTTTTCGCAAAAATCAAAGCATGTTGCCAGTTTAGTTTTTTAGCCGTGCACTTGCCGGTAAATTATCAAAGTTGTGTTTTGGGAATAGAATTTTATTTCCAATTTTTATTCTTGATAACATTTTACCAAAATTTACTTTTTTTTAGGAAATTTTGCAAAAATTTATTTTTTAAAGGAAGTTTTGCAAAAATTTAGTTTTAAAAGCAAATTTTGCAAAATTTTCGTTTTTAAAGGAAAATTTTATTAAAATTTTCTATTTATAGGAATTTTTTCCAAATTTTTTATTAAAAGGAAATTTTAGCAAAATTGACTATTTATAGGAAATATAACAAAATTTACTATTTATAGGAAATTTCAACAAAATTTACTACATATTTATAGGAAATTTTAATAAAATCTAATTTTTATAGGAAATTTTGCAAAAATTTATTTTATAAAGGAAGTTTAGCAAAAATTTAGTTTTTAAAGGAAATTTTGCAAAAATTTAGTTTTAAAAGCAAATTTTGCAAAATTTTTGTTTTAAAGAAAATTTTATTAATATTTTCTATTTATAGGAATTTTTTCCAAATTTTTTATTAATAGGAAATTTTAGCAAAATTGACTATTTATAGGAAATTTTAATGTAATTTTCGATTTATAGGAAATTTTAACAAAATGTACGATTTATAGGAAATTTGAACAAAATTTTCGATTTATAGGAAATTTAAACAAAATTTACTTCATATTTATAGGAAATTTTAACAAAATCTAATTTTTATAGGAAATTTTGCAAAAATTTAGTTTTTAAAGGAAATTTAGCAAAAATTTAGTTTTTAAAGGAAGTTTTGCAAAAATTTAGGTTTTAAAGAAAATTTTAACAAAATTTACTATTAAAAGAACAGAAAACAGAGGTAAAGGAAAAACATGTAAAATCAATTAAAAATGGACCATCATTCAAAAAAGCAAATTTCGATCTACCAAAGGGTTAAAATACAATTTGGTTTAAGAATTGATGTTTGACTATTGACGTCAGCAGTCGTCAATGGCTGCGAGTGTAAGACGGCAAATCCCTCTGAGGAGATCGAGTGGTAGCGATCGAAACATGTCAGGGTAACCAGCCGCCTGGGTTCGAATCTCACTCAGGTCAGTCAGGAATGAATGATTGTCAATGACAATTTTAATTAATTTTCATGTTGTACAATTCCTTTCTTTATAAAAATAATTTAATGAAAATTAAATTTGATGAACTTAAGCCTGATTAAAAATATTGAAAATTTGGATTAAAAACCATAAATAGTTCAACAAAATTACCACAATACCAATTATTTATAGGAAATTTTGCCAAAATTGACTATTATTAGGTAATTTTGACGACATTTGTTATTTATAGAAAATTTATATGAATAGAAAAAAATACAAGAATATAAATATGAAAAATTAACTTAAATTTTATTAACATCTTAAAGGCCCATTAGGACAACGTGGCGTTAGTCGGATGTATCAGGAGTTACTTTTTACTTCAGCTTTTCTTTTATCTACCTCATAGGATGCTCTTGCCTTTAAGAAATCCCTCACTTTATGTTAAAGAAAAATTGCAATAGAGAAAAATTGTTTATACGTGGGAATAAAGCCTATCTTCAACTAAAGCCAAGTTGTAAAAATAGCCCTTAGTATTTAATTTACGTCATATTGTAAATTACCCGAATTTGCCTTAAATTGATTTTTTAAAAATAATAAGTCTAAAGAACATTTATCTTCCTCAAAATTATTCTTAGATAACATTTTCTTTCGTTTTGCCTCTTTTTGTTTATTCTAATAATTCACGCCCACAACATAGAAAAGTATGTACATAACCAACATCTTTTAATATTTACGATAATGCAAATGTTTGTTTGGGTGTGTTTAAGGGATTCAAAATAAACACTGTCTCTTCGTATTTTTTTTTATGTGTGTTAAATGTATTTTTATGCTGTTGTATTTTAATGCTGTGTTGTTTAAATTAATTTTTGAATAATCTATGTAAAACAATAACTTAACAAATGTCTCTTGTATGCGGCACTTTTTAATCTCAACCTGGATGACACTCTTTTTTATGTCATTGCCGTCGTTGTTGATGTTTTCGTTGTTGGTTTATTTATTTGGGTCCTGTCAAAGTAATAATTTTTTAAAGCAGACAGTTAAACAACAACAAAAATTCACAATGTACAAAAGAAAAAAATAATTAAGGAAATGTAATAAAATATGTTGTCTCCATACTTTATTTTACTTAACACTACAACACAAGTATAAAACATTAGGAACATTATATTATGAAGTTCGTTTCTACCCTTCGTATCTGGGATGGATATCACAGTACAAAATTACTTTTTTGTACATTTAGACTTTGTTGGTATGTATCAGGGTACTTCCACGTACAACGAAATTTTTTATTAAATTAAGTCTCAATTTTAGAATATTTAAAGATTAAAAGTGGGCTTAAGTTAAAAGGTACGTACATGTAAATGTGTCTTCTTAACATTTTTTCAATTTAAAATCTTTTTATGAATACGGAGGTAACAGTTTTAATAGATTTCCTTAGATTATTTATTATTATTTATTAAATATCAAAGTTTTTGAAAAAAAAAAAATTTCAACCAAAGAAGAAGTTTTTTAGACAAAACAATCTTTTATTATGCATGTTAATTTCATGTAATTTAATTTAAATGCTTTTCAATAGCGTTGTTGGTGGAAGTCAACAAATTCTTAAAAAAAGACCACCTGCCGATTTGATGAATTTAATACACACAAAAAGTTAAACATTTCCCGTTAGCACAGGGTGTCCGCCGGAAAGCTACACTACTTTGTTTTTCCGCCATTTTGGTAAACTTTAGTCTTGACTGTTCATATTTGATAGTCGTGAAGTAGACACGTGGCAAATTTTTTTATGGAAAAATATTCGATAAGCCAACGTGTTTTAACTGTTAAAACATTTTATCAAAATCAATCATCGATTACTGGGACGATGAGAGAGTTACGTGAAATGAGTGGCGAGGCACATTTTCATTTGAATGGATATGTGAATAAACAGAATAGTCCCTCAAACGTTACTTCTTTGAAAATGAAAACGGTAACTGTGAATGGGGAGCGATATCGTGGTATGATTGAAACTTTTTAACTTGACAACTGCATGCTTTGGGCTTGATTTATGTGTGGTATCAACTAGACGGTGCCACATCGCATACAGCCACGATTACAATGGAATTCTGCGAGACCTCGTGACCTCGCATTTGTAAGGCTAACAGAGGTGGACATTTATCTGACATTGTATTCCATACATAATTGCGGACATTAAGTAAAACATTTATCAATATAAGATCCATTATAATGAATAATAAGTTTCTTTTTCAGATATGTTATCAAAAACAATTTATTAATCAATAAAAAAAAAAATTTAAAATGTTTCGGTTCACTTTGCATTAAAATCATTTTAAAAACGTACCTTAATGCTCTTAAAAGGACATTCAATTTTTAAAGTTGATACAAAATCATGTTTTCCATCGCTGTTCCGTAATAACCACATTTAGTTTAACACATTATCGTGCTTGTACTCCAACTCTTTGAACATTCATACTACTGTTCATTTTCACAATCACACAGACACAAACCCTAAGTTACGTTTGTTTTGCATACAGATAAGTTGGGTTCCATTTAAACAGGAAGCTACAATTACTAAAGAGCACATAATAAACATACTTTGTTTCGTGTTTTTTCGTTCTGTTACAACACAACACTGTTTTTTTGGTTCGTTTGCTGTTTTAGGGAACATGGTTCTTCTAGGCTTAAATACAAGATATATGCTTTAACCCAGCGGGAAAACTCAGAAGGCCTTCTTACTTCAGGCCCTGCTTAAACGTTTTTTTATTCAATTACTGATCTTGTCTATCTGCTAAAGAATGCCTCATAAAAGGCTCTTTGTTATACTCACTACACTCGCTTCTATGAGAAGACAGTAGAGAAGAAGTAACATTTTTTGTATTGTTTTTTTTTTGCACAAGCAAAAGAAAAATAATTTTTTTGTGTTTCAACCCGTTACCATTCTTATGTACCTGGTAAAGAAGCGAGAGTATGGAATGGAGCGAGCAGGCCTTGTACATCCAAAAAAAAGGGGTACAGAGGCCATCTAGAGGGCATCCGTACTCCTTCTTTTTCCCGCTAGGAAGTTTTACAAAGCAAGTTTATGTGTGTGTGTGTGTGTGTGTGTGTGTGTGTGTGTGTGTTAGAGGCGGCACAACCAATATTAATTAAATTTAAACACAGCAACATTAGTAACTACAAGAATTAAAAAAAACTAAAAGCAGAAGTTCAAGCAAGAGCGTTTTAAAAAAGCAACAGCAAATGCCTATAAATATAAACCCATTACAGAGTCACATTTAAAGACGGGCAATCTAACCCGTATCCAACATAAAATCAATCTTAATAAAAAATGTTATCAATAGAATTAAACGTTTAATTAAGTTAATTATACGATGAATTGATACTATTAATTTGTTTGTATAGTACTTTATAACGTTATTCATACTTGTCTTTGAAAAAAAACGAAATTGAAAGTTTTTAATTTATAAGAAAAATTTTAAAAGTCAAAGGTCCGTTTTCACAACTTACCGATAGCTAAAGGTAGGATTTTATAGGCCGTATAAAAGGTGTTTCATTATAACAACTTTACTTTTACCTACCAGGTAGTATGAGCCTTAATTTACTTTATCGCTCACTTTAGGTTAAAGTAAAGTTTTAATATGGAACACATTTTTCAAGGCCATTTAAAGTCTACTTTTACCTATCGGTAAGTTGTGAAAACGAGCCTCAAATTTGTATGATGGAAACTTAAATTTATTTAAAATTCAAATAATTTTTTCTTTTTAACATTTTTCCAAACCATAAGCCCCATATTTATAAAAAAAGACCAGGCTTTAGAAAAACTTTGTATATAAAGCCTTTTATAAACTTTCTAGGTTTAAAAATACAAGTACAAAAATTGTTCACCCTAAAGATACTCTTTCACCCTGAGCCCATTATCTGTAACTTCCGCGCCAAGAAACTTTTCGATCGAAATGAAACAAAAATGCGATAAATTTAAATAAACAGTGGTCTTTCTCGCTAAAATTTGTTTGTAACTTTTTTGGTGAGTAAAAAGATTGTAAAAATATGTACGATTTTCACCCCTTAAACTTTCAAAATTCGCAAAAGTACGAAATTTATACAGTGCGCGCTCGATAATCGCGACTAATTAAAAACCAGACTTGTCGCAAAAACTGATTTTTTTTATTAAAAAACAAGTAAGAAAGTACAGTCGGTGAAGCCCGACTATATGATACCCTACACCACAGTATTTTAAAGCACCTTTACGAGAGTTCACCCTTTTCGGAACCCATGGAGAACCATGCTTATGTGTCCATATAAATATGGATCTGTCTACGTTTTAATTTTCATAAAATCGGAGTGATAGATTCTGAGAGGCAGAAATTGCCCCTAACTCCCCACGTGGTCGTACGATTCGGCCCATTTTAAATAGGCTTGGTACTTGTGCCAATTAGAACCTTTAAGTCAAATTTTGTTAAGTTATCTCCAAAATTGCGTCCGGTACTTTGCGCACAAGGTTACATGGGCAGCCAGCCAGCCATCCGGACAGACATAGTTAGATTGACTCAGAAATTGATTCTGACTCGATTGGTATACTTTAAGGTGGGTCCAGGGCCCAAAATTTAAGGTGTTACACACATCAGCACAAATGCATAATACCCTCTCCACTATTGTGGTGTGGCATGCAGCTTCCTTTTTTATGTGGCTGCAATTAGTAGCTTTGCTGCATATTCCAATTTTTTATGAATTTTTAAAAAACAAAAATTTCGAAATTTTGATAAAAAAATTATTTTTTTTTTCCAAAAAAAAATTATGTTTCTAAAACGACATTAGAAAAAAGTTCTTAGTTTCTTAAAGGAATTTCGGGTTTTTTTTTAGTAATTTCGGTTTTTTTAAGTAATTTTGGTTTTTTTTACTAGTTTCAATAAACTAAACCGTTTTTGAGTTACGCGAATATATGTTGTACAACCTCCTCCATTTTCGAAATAACGGTATATCTCGAAAACCAGAGCTTATCTAAAAAAAACGGCCAGCACCATTGGATTCAGTGTTCCCGAATTATGTTAAAACGCCATGTGCCCGGCTTGTCTAATTTTGCAACTAGCACAGTGTAACTAGTCCGCCATCTTATTTGTGCCGCCATATTACATTTAGGCTCCCTACTTTCAAGATATTCTTAGTAAGCCCTTTCATTTGATACCCATATTGTAGAAGTGCATTAAAAATAACTAGTCCGTCATGTTGTGCGTGGCCGCAATATTAGATTTAGAATGACGTTACACAGTTTACCATGCATTGTCATCGAAACTGAACGTGTATACAAAGTTTCAGCTCAATCGGTTAAAGATAACTTCTTCAAAATTGAGTTGCAAGATTCCATCCGAACAAACATACATACATTGTAAGTTAAATAAAAGCTTTTCAAAATATGGTTGCACTTTCCTGGAAGACTGTAACAGTTTATATCACAATAACGCAACGTTGGTCACAAGCTTAGCAAAAACTTATCACACTCTTTAACAAGCCAAACAAAAACCACATGTTTTTATCACAGCACACATTAAATACGCCTCCAAAGAAACCAAAACAAAAATCCTCAACGACATTTATAAAAGCACGCACAAACGACAAAAAAAAAACAATAAGGACATGGGAATTTTTTCTCCTCGCTCTTGTTCAAATTTTAATCACTAATGAAATAAGTGAAACAAAATAAATATCACCAGTTTAAGTTTGTGTTTACGAGTTGTAGTAGTGATTAAGGAAAAAATCCTGAGGTGAGTTATAAGTTTTTTTTTTGTGGAAACTGGAAAAATCTAAACTTTTTGTTTTAAATACATATAAACATTCATACACACACACATACATATGCACCTATTTTTGTGAATTAATTATTAAGAAGTGTTCTTTAATTTCAAAAAGTTTATCCGTTCAAAATTTCATTAATTATAATGTTATAACATTTGACCAATTTACTTCATGCACACATACGTACATACACAGGCACACATACATACGTAAAAACGTATTTTGAAAAATATCTGAAAATTGTTTTTATACCCCATATAAATTGCACGTTTAATACAATTCAGAGCAATTTTGTTGATTACAATCAGATGCGCGTTTGCCACAAATTTGACGCTGTTATTTTCCCTAATGGAAAAACGTTAAGATTTTCTTCTTTTTTTTTTTTTTTTTGCTGTTCAGTTTTTGGTAAACAATTGTCATGAGACTGGCAGGAGGAGGTTACTTCATTGCTGTTGTTTTCTATTTTTACCTTTTGTTTTTTTCCCCACATTTGAAGAGAAGGTAAAATATTTTGTTAATATGTTTAAGTTTTTGTTTTTTATATTGTTAAGGTGTGTTTGTATGTATTTATGTCTGTATGTTTGCATGTAGTTTTTATTCTGCTTAACTGCAAACAAGAATTTTTATTATCAAAAGTGTGCTTCAGACAAGACCAAAACCTCGTGTTCCATTTTATAAAAATACTGTGTTAATATATACATGCATACATACATTTGTAAAAACTTTTATTTTGTTTTTATAGAAGTGTGTGTTTTTTATAAAACAATGTGCGTTTATGTGTTATGTAGCATGTACCGTCCAAGCAATTGGGAGAGTGTTTTTCGATTATCTGCGGAATTTGAACTACTTCGTCACATTTGGTAGTTAAACGGTGGATTTTGCGGAATTTAGCAACAGCAGAATACGTTCGAATCGAATAATGAGTTCTAAAAGTACACTTTTTCCTCACTTTAAAAAGTTGTTCAGATAATTTTAACAGTTATGCAATCACAACAACAGCATAAATGAACATTGCCTATATAATATTGACTTCTGATTGACGATTTGCAGTTAAAACGTAAGTACCAAGTACAAAAGAAATTTGGCTAAGTTATGACAGTTTTTACTTATTAAATTGCAATGTGATCGGTGGTGAAATATTATAAATTTGTTAAGATAAAGAAAAATTTTATGTTTAAAAATTTCATAGTTATATTGTACTTAAAGTTAGGACCCCGCTGGATACAAAAGTTACCGAGCGTTCTAGTACACATAACTATTAAATGAGCCCAAACTCATTCTTCGGGTAGATTGGGTACATTTTTAATAATTTCTCATACATTCATTCTTTACCTAAAAAATGATAATTGTTTTTTTTTTAAAGGATATTAGAGATTTTTTGAACTGCTTGTCTATGCAATGAATTTAATAATTTTTGTTGAAATTTAGTGTTTTTATTTTTCTATTTTATTATTCTATTATCAGTGAAAAAAATTTATAAAATAATTTTTGCAAAGCATTAAAAATATATGCTTGTTTTTATATGATGGAATTTCAATATGGAACGAATTTGCGACTTTCCGTAAATTTCTTTGAAAAAAATTTGTCCACATTTCGTTTTTGACTTTAAAACATTACTGGCCAATTTCACCAATTTCGCCTTACAAAAACAAAGAAAGATAAACAGCACACTTTTTATTATAAAAAACAATTAAAACAAAATCAACTTCAAAAGAGTACATTTTAGAGCCAGAAGCGATACTATTAAATTCAATTGATATTCAACTACCAACGCGCTCGAATTCGTTATAAAATATAGACACTATTGGGCTATTCACGAGGCGTGCAATCAAGTCATATCGTCATAATGTCCTAAATAAAATTTTACAGTCATATATATTTCTTTCAGTTCGGTTTGTGCTTTGTTGTGATACAGACGCGTATTCTTAATCCCGCATACAATTGAATTATTAATTACATTTGATATTTTAATATAACAAATTAGCGAATGGACGCATTTTTTTTTAAATAAATCTTTAACATAAAAGTGAACAATTATCAAAAACGAAAAATTTAATAAAAAAAAATATATGTATAAATGTACATATGTATGTACACATATACTGTACAAAAACATTTTGTTTAAAATTCTTATTTTTGGTGTAATACAATAAATAATAAAAATAAAAAAAAAGCACAGCAAAACAGTGAAAAACAAAAACAACTTTTTGCATGAGTAGTCACAATGAAACAACAATAAAACTAGATGAAAGAAATGCATACGTAACAGTTAATGCTAATGAATGCAATACTGACATAAATAAAACAAAACAAAATAATATTAACTACCTAACGGCTAAACCAATTGTTCGTACACGTTCCCTTTCGCCCTCTGTTTTTACAAAGACGGTTGATGCTGAGACATTAAAAAATATTAATCTCTCGCTAGTGCCTGCAAGTGTTGCCGCTTCGGCAAAAACAATTTTAGTAACAAATGTTACCATGAATTCAAACACAGACGCAATGGAAAAACCTCAAGTAAAAAGTTGTCAAAAGCCTCAAGTACAAGTTGGTATGGACAGGTACATAACAGTGCTTAAACGGGGTCGCAGCCCTACCTCTGCAGCAGTTGCTTCGGCCTCAAAAGTACCAACTTTTGATAAAATAAACTCTCAAAATCGTTTTGCAATTCTGGAGGATGAATCCTCTGAAGCACCAAACGTCATTAAATCGTCTAAGCCACCCCCGATATATCTTAGGGAGCAAAACTCAAGTGAGTTAATAAAGAGCGTGATCTCGGTAATAGGTGAAAATTCGTTTTACGTAGCGGCAATCAAGCGTGGTAATATAAACGAGACAAAAATACAGGTAAATCATGAGAATGATTTTCGTAAACTAACAAACAAATTCGAAGCCCTTAAAAAAAGCTTTTACACATACCAACTGAAGAGCAGCAAAGGTCTTCAGGTAGTGATCAAGGGAATAGACTCTTGTGTGGACCCAGAGGAAATTAAAACCTTTTTGGAAGAAAAGGGCTTTAAGATAAAAAACGTTACGAATATTAAAAATAGGGAAAAAAATCCCCAACCATTATTTCGAGTGGAGCTAGAACCTGGCGACGTTAAGCTTAAAAAAAAATGAAACGCATCCTATTTATGATTTAAAATATATTCTATACAGAAAAATAACTATAGAGGAGCCGCACAAAAGAAATGGTCCCGTTCAATGTCTCAACTGCCAAGAATTTGGCCATACTAAGGCATACTGCTATTTACCACCGGTTTGCGTAGTATGTGGTGAATTACATGGTACAGTCCAGTGCGATAAGTCTAAAAATGACCCCAATGTAAAAAAATGTAGTAACTGTGGCGGCAATCACACTGCAAATTATAGAGGTTGCCCTGTATACACTATCGTCAAGCAGTCGGCTGGACCAAAAACTAATCCCCCTCAAACGCAGGTAACAAATCAAGTAAACACTAATGACATTCAGGCTCCGCAGCCTAGTAATAACAGAACCTCTTATGCTAATGTCCTAAAATCAAACCATGTGCCAATGCAAGGTGCTGATGAAACTTCTAATTTAAGTCGTCTAGAAAAAACTATGGAAACATTAGTGCAAACAGTGAATAATTTTACAAACACAATGGGTAATATGATGCAGGAAATTCTTAGAATGCAATCGATGTTATTGCAAGCTGTACTTAACAAACCATGAACTGTTTAAAAATTTGTTTTTGGAACGCAAACGGCATCCGCCAACATAAAAATGAATTAGAATACTTTCTTAAAAATAAACAAATTGATGTCATGATGGTTTCTGAAACTCATTTGACCTCAAGAAATTCGTTTAAAATCAATGGTTATACACTATATGATACCAAGGACCCTCGAGATAGAGCTTGTGGAGGTTCTGCCATTTTGATAAAAACCCGAATCAAACACTACCTAATGTGTGATCATCGTGAAGATTATCTTCAAGCAACAAACATTTGTGTTGAAGAGCTGAATCGAAACATATTAATCTCATCCTTATACTCACCACCTAGATTTGCAATATCAGAAAGCCAATATTATAAATATTATACGTCATTGGGGCCCTGTTTCCTGGCTGCTGGCGATTATAACGCTAAACATACCTTCTGGGGGTCACGACTAATAACACCAAAGGGTCGTGTTTTGTTCAATACAATCTCTAAAATGAATTTAAATGTTGTCGCGAGCGGACAACCAACATATTGGCCTGCTGATCCGCAAAAAATTCCCGATGTCATCGATTTTGGCGTGGTTAAAAACATCCCCATAGAAACGATTCACGTTGAAGCTTCGTTAGAATTATCCTCTGATCACACACCTACAATAGTTACTATAACAAACACCAATAGAATTGTATCTCCCTCTGGTCACATAGCAACGTCAGCCACACAAATAAATTGGTTAAAATATAAAAAATATCTCAGTACCCATTTTACAGAAAATATACCGCTTAGCACTCCGGAAAATGTGGATCTCTCTATTGTCAATTTTGACAGTTATCTTAAACTAGCTGTTCAACATTCGAGCAAAACCCTCAAAAAAAACAATTATAATAAAATATATTTTACAGATGTCGAGCGCCTCTTGAATGAAAAAAGGAGAGTGCGAAGAGAATGGCAATTGCACAGATCCCTTCAACTTAAAAATGAATTAAAAGAGTGTACAAAAAGGCTAAGAAAATTTCTGCAGACCCAGAAAACGGCTTCCGTGGAAAAATATCTTAAGGACCTGGATGCAACTCCACAATCAGACTACTCATTATGGCGTGCAGCTAGAAAACTCAAAAGACCAGTTATCTCGAAACCACCATTAAGAAACCAGAATGGAAGTTGGGCAAGAAATGATAATGAAAAAGGAAACCTGTTTGTAAATCATTTGAAAAACGTATTTACCCCAAATATACCTGACGATATAGCGGACGAGTTGCCGCCTGTTTATGTCAGAGCAGCTATCCCCCTAAGATTTGAGATAAAGGAAATAGAAAAGGCTATTTGTGAATTAAACACCAAGAAGGCACCTGGTATTGATAAGATCAGTAACAAAATGCTTTTGGAGCTACCTCGCATAGCAAAGAAAATTATTCTTTATATTTTTAATGCTATTTTACGCCTTGAATACTACCCTCAAGATTGGAAGGTCTCTTTAATAACGATGATACCAAAGCCAGGAAAAGATCACACAAAAGTTGAGTCATATAGGCCTATTAGCTTATTACCTAATATATCAAAGCTGTTTGAGAAGCTCTTAACGTCAAAATTAACCCCAATTTTAAATGACAATGGGTGTATACCTAATCATCAATTCGGTTTCAGAAGAGAGCATAGCACAATTGAACAAACCCATCGGATAGTAAACGCCATAAGAAAAGCCTTTGAAGAAAGAAAATATTGCTCCGCTCTCTTCATAGATGTTTCTCAAGCTTTTGACAAAGTCTGGCATGTAGGCTTGTTACATAAATTGAAGCTAAACCTACCGGTTAATACACACAAGCTGTTAGAAAGCTACCTGGTCGGTCGAAAATTCATTATTAAAGAAGGTGATTTTTTAAGTTCTCCTCAGCCAATTGAAGCTGGAGTCCCTCAGGGAAGCATCCTGGGCCCACTTTTTTACTTAATATATACCTCGGACATGCCAACAAACAATTACACCCTAACCTCAACTTTTGCTGATGATACAGCTTTTCTAAGCGTACACGAGAACAGTCGTGAAGCATCTCGATACCTGCAGGATCATATATTTCAGCTCGAACTATGGTTAAAGCAATGGAGGATAAAGGTCAATGAGCAAAAATGCGTACATATAACTTTCACCTTGCGTCGGGAAACATGCCCCCCTATTAAAATCAACAATCAACTAGTGCCTCAACAATTGCATGTCAAATATCTCGGAATTCATCTAGATCGGCGTTTAACATGGAAATACCATATAGAAGCAAAATTAACCCAAATGAAACTAAAAGCAATTCAAATTAACTGGCTTATTGGAAGAAATTCTGTTCTTAGTCTCGATTGCAAACTACTACTTTACAACGCTATTTTAAAGCCAATATGGTGCTACGGTATTCAACTATGGGGCACTGCCTCGGCCTCTAATATCGAAAAAATTCAAAGGCGCCAAAATAAACTTCTTCGAATAATTACAGCTGCCCCATGGTATGTTAAAAACTCAAATATCCACAAGGATCTCAATGTGCCACTGGTAAAGACTATTATTACGAAGTATGCGGTAAAATACTTAAAAAGGCTAGAGTTGCACCCAAATCCACTAGCTCGAAATATTTTAAATGATACCGGCCACTCTCGCTTAAGGAGAAGAGACACTGCAGCACTTACCCATTAGGATGAGCGATAAACACCTATATATGTGAACAGAACCCGCGATGAAGAAAATTTTTGTCTGGCACTGGCAGGACATAAAATAAAGAATTAGGTTAAGATTTGATTAATTATTGTTAGTTCATATTTAATATATGAAGATTCAATAAATAAATAATGAAAAAAAAAAAAAAAAAAAAAAAATATATTTCTTTTAAATATTTCAAGACATATGACATTACAACTTTATGACTACCTTGTGAATAGCCCATATAAGTAGATTCCCAATGTAAATATTACCATAGTGGGATACTTCTTCACGAACGATGTTACTACTTCAATAAAAATTGAATAGCAGAAGCGATAGGTTTCTGCTAAATGGGAAACTATTTAGATTATTAGTTGATCGAAATTGTTTGCAGGGTATATACATACATATGTTTGTATGAATGTAAGTAAATACAGATATTTGTAGAGGTAGAAAAATGTTAGCACGCATTACGGCAACAACACCAACTACTACCTCCAACAGTTGTTTGTTGCTTTAAAAATTACGACAACAGCAACAGCAACACAAAGAGAGAAAATAAGAGACAGAGAGAGAGATCGAGAACAAAAAGTAATATAATTGTTATTTTACAATAAATAAATATCTATATCATAGTGTTGGTTGCTGTGTATCCGTGGATACCCTGGTTAAGTTGTATGTGCTAGTGAGTATTGAATCCTGGGTTTTTATTACTCTGAATTAAAAAGTTTAAGGGGAGTTGAACGCCATATGTTTCAAATAGTTTCATACAAATGAATTAAAGTGAATAAAAAATATATTAAATTTGTAAATGCAAACACGAGAAAGAACGTTAACCTTTTTAGGTGTTAGAGAAAGGTACTCCACCTAAAAATAATTTTGGAAACTAAACAAGTTAAGCTTTCTAATAAATTATAAAAGCAAAAAAAAAACAAACAAAACAAAAACTCTAGAGGTTTCTATTTAAAAATAAACAAGAAATGCATTTTATATTTTGTGATTTAAAATAGGGATGTAACAAATATCGATACTGTTATATCGGCGATACTTCAGTTTACCCGATATATCGGTAACGGCGATATTTTTACATATTTTTTTGAGTATTTTGAATAAAAAATTAAATTTTCTATGCTTATTTTTTGCACAACAACTAAGAGAAAAAAAAAAATATTAAAAGCAGAGCATAAAACTAAAACAGAATAAAGAAATTGTTTCATATAATTAATGAATCAACGGAGAGGGGAATAGTTCAGAGTTTCAAAATTTAGTTACATGCAAAATATTTTGACGCGTTTACACCAGAAAATTGGTTAACTTGAAACTTTTTAACGCGTTTTATGTTTTTGACAATCAACCAGCTGACAATCAAATAGAATAATTTAACAAATTTGTGAATCATGAAGGAAAAACGTATTGAAGAAATAAAAAAAAACATACAAAATGTGTAAATAAAATAAAAAAATCGTGATAAATTTTCGAATCCGTTTTCAATGTACAAATATGGGAAAAAAAAGAAAAAAAAACAGTTGACAGGAAAGGCTTTTATAACGCGAGTTGTGTAACTTGCAATTTTTTATGCGCTTAAATTTTTAAACGCACGACACACGCAGACCTTCAGCGTTACACGCCTTTTCGCTGCCTACGTAGCTGTCAAAAAAGTAAAAAATGTATAACTGCAAAAAATGGGAGAGTCTGGTTGAGGGTAAATGGTTCCTCATCGAAGTCAAAGTTCAAGATAAAAGTGAAAAAATTCATAAAATGTCCAATAACTGCCGCGGAGTCGCATCTAGAGTAGTGAAATGTTTCACTGAGCCCCATTAAGTTTTCCTCCCCAAAATTTTTTTAGAACATATTTTTACCCTATCTCGCTCCTTAAGGGTCTTGCACAGAGAAAAAAATACCAATGTAAAATTAACATGGAAAAATGTTGATTGAGAATCATAGTAAATTTCTGCAAAAGTATGCCCATTATTTAACTTAATCATTACTTCATATTAATTTTAAACGAAAAATATTAAAATAATCTTAAATCACGCTCATTAATTATTATTCACTGTTAAAATAAATGAAAAAAAATATTAAAATATAAATAAATATGGATTCAATATTGAATCCATAAAAACCTGTTTTATATTAAAATCAAAAGTTTATCTTGTTAAATTTACATGCATACATAATTAAGTATTTAAATATTTTTATTTTCATTGTTAAAATATGTTTTAAAAAGAAGACAATTCCCGTATTCTTTTAATTAAAATTATTTAGATAAATAGTACATCAAGTTTTCAGAGTAGAATGATGACGAAAACCATATCGGGCGATTCTGCTGAAGCTTCTGTTAACAAAGGAGAATACAAAATAAGTGAAGCATGTGTTACAGGGGTATGTGTCTATTACGATAATGGGAAACGTCTTTTTTCTTTTATATACGCGACACTTCATTTATTAATTTAAAATTATCTTGAATTGATAAACTTGTAAGCGTAAGTTTTGTAGCCATGACAGATTTGTTATCTTTGCTTTGTTTTGTTTTAATTTGTCTCACAACAAACAGCAAGTGTTGTTAGTAGAGTTTCTACGCGGCAAAGAATTCCCGGGATTCCCGGGACATTATTTTTAAATTATTCCCGGGAAATTGTTTCCGGGAATTTTCGGGAATTTCAAATTAAATTTTTTGAAATCTTAATTTGTTTGCATCGTTAAAATCAAAAACGAGCAATAAAAATGTAATCTTTCCTAAAAACTACCTACAAATCGAACTATTTTTTTTACTCCGATAAAAATTTTTAATTGCTGATGAAATGTCTAAAAAGCTTCTTGAAGTAGAAAATGAAAATGTACACGATCACTAATACCAGAACCATCTAAAAATTCTAAAAAAATAATTAAATAAAAAAAGAAAGAAAGAAAAGGGGCAAAACCTCTTCTTTAAGTTATAGAAAAATTCAAGATAGAGAAGTTAAAGTTATAGAAACAAAATCATGTGAATTGGTTTGCCTTACGCTATTGTCAAGTGATTAACTTCGACAGAAAAATCGACTTACAGAAGTTTAACTGTATATAAGTTCTTCATTCCGGGTGAAACTTTTTTTATATTCATCTAAGATTTCATAGAGTATATATGTATATTCTGGGTCCTTGAGTAATGCTAAGTCGATTTAGCCATGTCCGTCTGTTGTTTCTTTCTCCTTAGCAGTTTGGGATTCAAATCCAGGAAAAGAGTTATGAATAAGAATGTGAAGCAACCACCCTAACTAGTGGCGGCAAGCACATATTAATATACAACGAAAATTTGTGTAGGGTATCAAAGATTCGGCACAGCCGTATACATCAATATTACTTTTTTGGGAATAAATAGCTAGGGAAGTTGGAAACCTGAGCATGTAACGTAATTTGAGAGTCGTATTTTCTTGAAAAAGCAACCTACATTTAGGTTTATTTAAAACTTTTAAAAATGTTTACGTCTTAGCGTTATTTTTAAAAAAATGTCTGCCAAATTAAATATTTAGCGGTTTTGGAGTGCGATTTAGCGGGAAGTGTTTAAAAAAAGTTGGCAACAGTGTTGTTAATTTAACACTGCATTAACACATGAAAGTACTTTCGTGAAATTTCTGTATTATAAATAATTTTTTTAATGAATTGTGAATAAAATCAACACTTTTCAACCGAATTTCATGTTTAATGGCTGATTTTATTCGTTATATACCAAGCTTTACAATTATGTAATTACAAAAATAGCATTAATTTTGCTTTTAAAACTTTTCTGCCATTATTTTCTAAATATCTCCAAAATTGTTGAAAATAATAAAAAAAAAACTATTGTTAAAATGTCTAATAAGGAATTTCATTCCAAATCGAACGCTGAAAATTGTATCCAAATCGGATAAATCGTTCTCAAGATATGAATAAATGTATCAGCCTAATTTCGGACGAAAGATAAGTCATGCCGAAAATAATGAATAATGCATACAATTTATACATGCCCACTAATCTTTATAAAATATGCTTTATTTTATTCGTAATATTCCTGTCTTTCAGATGCATTATACATAATTAAAATTTTTTTCTTTACAATTTTTTTATGAATTTTTGAAAACAAAAATAGCTGCGATTACTGTCATTTCTTCTTTGAAGTCGGTCTTGAATTGAGATTGTAAGATTTTTGTCGTTACAACTGTTTCTGTGCCACCGAACTTAAATACATTTTTTGTCAAATGAGAGGAGTTCACTTGATTGTGTACCCCTTTTAATTCCTCTCTCCCCTCTCGCCTTTAAGGTATGAATCGCAACGAAAAAAATCGTATAATGTAAATGGGGACTAAATAACGCCGAAATAGTTAAAACATAAAAAAATATGTTATTTGGATGACTCAAAGAAAATTTTTTTTACTAATCATTTCTAAAGGCCCAAATACACTGGTCAAAATACTCATCAAGCATTGTGGTAGTATTAGTGAAAATATGTTTGTATGTGTCACACCGACGATGCTGGATGGAAAATAAAAAAATTTTGATATGAAGGCGAATATTACGTCCAGCACACGTACACGTGTTAATTCGCCTGCTGGACAAGCATTTTGGCAAGTGTATTTGGTCCTTAAGTATTTAGATCGAAATTGAGCAAATCGTTCTCAAGTTATAATAAAATGTATTATCATATCTGCATTATTTATTACATATATTTATTATATTATGTTTTCTGTTGTTTTTATATTTTTTAAAAAATGTTTTTTAAAATTTTAAATTAACTGGAAAACATACGTGAAAAACATAATTTTGTGTACTTATTTTGATATTTTTAACTCCTCTTTTTGGTGTCCTTTTTTTTGTTGTAGATATCCCCTTTTTGTATTTTTTTCGCGTACACAAAATACAGTAAATGAGAACACAAATTGAGAGGAAATTGAATGCAACTTGTGAAAAAATTATTTAAAAAAAAAGAAAAGTTGAAATAAAACTGAAACAAGAACCCAAAGTGAATAAATATTTATTAATTAAACTTGTTTGTGAAGTATTTACACACATACATGCCTTCATACCAACTTTTAAATATTCTTTATTTTTTTATTTTTAGGAGTTGTTAAAGTGTAAACAATTTGTACTGCACTTGTTTTTAAAGTAATCAATAGCAAAAAAAAATTGCATGTTCTCTTGAAAAATTTAATGGTACTTTGTGGTAGCAAAATAAAATAAAAAACAAAATATGAAAGAATACATACAATAATTGGTTTGCATTTTCCTAAAATGTTGGCATTATAAAAAGTATTTAATCAAGTTCCGATAAGAAAATGAGGTAAAGGTTTTAGTTTTTCAAACTACATTTATTTGCCATCAGATGTTCCCTAAATATTACGTATATTGACAAATTTTTCGTTTGCGAACTTCTTGAGCAACAGCTTCTTTTGAAAGTAATTTTTCGGTTTACTCAGTAATAACTTACTTACTGCATTTTACTGTTAAGGTACTCGAGCGCACCTTATGATAACGACAAGAGAGCTGCTTTAACAAACAGAGCAGTTTTACGAATGCTTGTGCAAATTTAGTTGACCGAAACCTTATTAAGAGCTTTCTATATCGAGCGGTTAAAACGAATTTACCCTTTCAACCTTTTTTTATTCTAGAGGAAATGTCAATAAGCGAAACTGTACTGCGCACCATGGCACAATTAGTAGGTCTGCGCGCAACTACAACAATCTAGCAATAGAAAAAACAACAGGCATGTTGTTTGTGTCAAAAATGATAAAGGTGACAAGATAAACAGCACTTTTTTGTGTAAAAAGTGGTAGAAATGTCAAAATCAATTGCACGTAAAAACACAACTCTGCAAAAAATCAGCAGGCGTTTCGCGCAGACCTAATAATTGGACCATTCTGTGCACTAAAACTTCTGACTTACTTTTGATCAGACGATGCTTTGTGCTATAGACATTGAAATTGTGCTTGTCATTGCCAATGCACTATTGACTTTGTTGTTGCTGTTAGACCATTGAACATAGCAAAATATACAAATTGATTTTAATTAAACAATTTGTGATATAAATTAAAAAATTAATTAAATCTGCATATGTAAACAAATACCATAGAAGAAAAAAATCGTTGCGCCAAAAAACGTTTTCGTAATAAATTTAATAATAAAAAAATCCCCAAAAAATGATTGAAATTAATTAGGTGTTGCATCTATGGTTAATTTTGCGAGTAGGTGTCGAATCTGCAACATAAGACCTACCAACCTTGATCATCTATTCGCTTTCCTACAACCTTTTCCGTCTGTAGATGATCCCTTACAAATCCTATCACAAAATAACTCTACTTTGACTTTATAATCAAAAAGTAACGATTTCCCGCAATAAGCGTCAGCCGGCTCGGCAACAAGCGACCACTCTAGCATTGCGTAGATGTCTTAATAAAAATAGGCGCGACATTTAGTTTGCTAAAAAGTATTTAGTTAATATCATATGGTAAGGTTTAGGTACTTGTCACGAGTAGAGAGAATTATTTTGATAAACACAGTTTTTCTCTTGTTTGTTTTTTTTTTAATGCATGCAATTAAAATATATGTATATTAATATGTGGTCTCATTACATCTTGTGATAAGTTCTTATACCCCGCTAATTAGCCGACGAGCCGGGAAAATCAAAAGCATGCAAGAACTTAAAGGCATTTCTATAAAGAGACTTTCTTTTACGTTATATGCTACATTGTTCATATAAGCAAACCTTTAATTCACTTGATTAAATTTTTAATTAAAACTGATTTTATTTTTAATTAATGATTTAACTGTTTAACCAGACACATTTGCCTGCATTTTTTTTTTGCAATATTTTCTTCATATAAAAAATAGCCCTGCGTCATCTTATTTAACAAGTTGTCAAAATAGGATGTTAAATAAAAAGTAAAATCCAAACTTGCAATATACATACATTCTTTTCGCTAATTCTGGCAAAAAAATTGTTTGTTTTTTTCTCTAAGGCAGATAAAAGTTTAGACGCTTTGTTTACAGAGTCACAAAAAAAATCAACAAAATGACGACTTGAAGACACTTCACAGAAAAAATTATTGCCGAATTATTTTCAAACCAACGCTTGTTTGAAATTTTTTTTAATTTCTACAAATTTTTTTACTGATTCAATAAATATTTTTGTTTGATTTTTATTTAACCAACAAAAATGTTGACAACTATTCAATAAATAATATACGCGCTACTGGTTTCAAGTTGTCATAATTTTGTATAAAATAATTAACGCTCTATAATGTTGTCGTTTTGTGCATTTTTTATTTGATCGTAAGCAACACTTCTTTATGTGAAATATAAGAACAACAACACGAAACACAAACAGTCTATTTTAGGACTTTTTAAAATAGTACAACAATAAGAAAGATGATAAAATAGCGTGACGAGGCTTGTAGTAAAAAAAACAATAGCAGGTAAAAAAACGTTTAACTCTTTTTAAACAACAACAACATTATAAGAAACAAAACAAATTTTTGGTTGGTTGCAAAGTTGGTTGAAAACAATGAAAACCAAAATCCCGTATTCAATTTTTTCAAACTGTTTAGTTTAATAGGTACATCAAATACAAAAATAGAATGATGACGAAAAACATATCGAGTCGGTCTGCTGCCGTTTTTGGTTACATTTCTCCTTCTTAAGCCAAGCAACAGTGAGTGATGAAGAAAAACATTGTGTGTATAAACAAGACTCCGTTCAAAAATTATTCCAACAAAAAATGTGTCAAAATTTTAAATAAAAGCCAGCCGCCGCTCTGCTTCTGCCTTCATCTTCTCCTTCAGTGATAGCTTGGGTGCGCGTCATTGCTTGTGCAAAAATTTTTGTTTGATTCAGCAAAATTATTTGTTTGAAATTTATATGAATTTCAGTAAACTTTTTGTTTGATTCAGTTAAATTATTTGTTTGAAAAAATCAGTGTTTTTTTTCAGTAAACAAAATGCAAATAAATTGTTTGAATATACAAATTTGTTTCTAGGACCGAAAATGTTTTGATTCTACAAATTTTTTGTTTGAATTCGAAAAATAATTTTTTCTGTGTTGATCCCAAGCAAGAGTAATGCTGTCCTGTTTTTGTTTTAGTTTAATAATAATTAACTAATGACTGTAAATTTGAGCAAAAGTAAGAAAAAAAGGAGCACACTTGGCGAATGCACGAATTCACCTTGCCAGCACAGCTGTGCTTTCAATGCCACCTGAACAACGAATTCGCCTTGATATTTGAAATAAATTTATTTTAACAGTTATAGAATCTGGTAATTTATTTCTCATGGTGAGTAACAAACGAAAATTCTGATAGCGCATAGAAAATATTCCTGGATAATATTGAAGGAATAAGACTATTTAAGTACATAAAAAAGCTCTTTAAAAAATTGTAATTTGACTTAGAACAAACATTCGAATAATATGAAAATTTATAGTATAATAAATTTATTTTATTTTACATCGTAGTCAAAATTTTAATATGGATTCGGCTTTAGATCCTTTGGATCTTGTCAAACATTCGACTAAAAAAGGACTATTGGCTAAATATTTGGATGAACTGGTACAAGAGGCATTAAATTTAATTAAAAGAGATTATAAACAAGAATTTTTATATAAATATCCAAATGGTTGGCAGCAAAGAAGGCAATTTAGCAATGAAAGAAATACAACATCCACTAAAAACATGCAACAGCAGGCAAATTATAGTGAAAGCTCTAGCAGCTCTATGTCCTTTACAGATCCTAGTTCTTCAACAACAAGCCAGGAATACGAATTTGATTTAGAGCCCTGGTCATCTATTGCAAATTTTGAGTTTCCTTTGGTAGTAAGAGAAATCAATGAATTTATACAAACTTGGGAACTGAGTCCAGCTACAAAATTTGTAGTCATTGCTTTGGATAAAATAGAAAATAAAAAACCTTTTGGTAAAAGATATTTTGTAGAGGCACATTTCTCGAAGCCCACACCGAAATGCCCAAACCCTTTAGCTGTGGCAAAAGTATATTTTGAAATAAATGTCAGTCACCTGTTGTCCAAAGTGTATCCTGTAAATGTCACTTACAAATTCGAAGGCTATAAAAGTCAGTTTTATGCCATGGGCAAATATAAATTAAGTTCTAAAGCATTTCAACGCTTCTACATAGATTCGATATTGCACATGAAATTAGCATTTTATGCAGAACTATGTAAATGCCGCAACCCGTTAAAAGCTGTGAAAAAGCTTGAAAAATAAATAGGATTTTGAAAAATATTTTAAACGATTTCAGTTTAAGGTTGAACTTATTGTATGAAGAGCAAGGCACGTTTTAATTGAAACAAATAAATTGATTTTGTTTTTGCAGTAAACAGAAAATTTCATGTAACTCGTGTGTGTATTGTTTTGAATTTTATCGTATTTTTTCTTTGCTTTAATTTCATTTCGCTTTTTTACGATCAATATATCGATACATGCTAAAATTCCATGCATGTGTTTCATGCCTGTTAACAAATATACTAACGAACCTCAGTATTTGACATTGATGTGGTACACAGTGTTTGGATGTGAGCCTGTCCTTAGACACAATATGTTGACAAAACAAAAACAATAAGTTTGAAAACACAATTTCAACAAAAAATCACTAACTCCCTCCCTACCTCCCTCGCTCCATCCATCAACAACAACAGTTTTCGAATAACTGTGTAAAGCGTTACACAGAAATGTGTAAAAAAAAAAGATCTAAATTTTTTTGTAAAAACGTTTTTATTATAACGAGATTATTGTCTAGATGGTGGTACTTCATACTACATACATATGCATGTACATATACATACATACATACATGCTTACTGGTGTAAGTGTAAAACTGTTGAAATAAACGGTTTTTTAAAATATGCATGTGTAAAAGTGTCTTTGGCTCTGTGTGTATTTATGCATTTACAAAATGTCACCGTTGTGTTTTTAGTGCCCGAGAGAGCTTTTTAATTGGACATTTTGGTACATGATTGTTATTGACTTAAAACAACATGAATATACAAACAAATAAACAAACAGTTCTGCTAACATATTTACATACTGACACACACCCACTCACCCAGACAGCAACACATTAGAGATGCGTTGATGTTTTCAGGATGAGAGAAAATCGAAATATTTTACACACGACTGGCATCAACACAAAGCATAAAAGGACTTACAAAAAACACGTGCATCGTAAATGCAACATTAAAAAATATTCTAACAATTATAAAAATAAGTTCTTGTGATTGTTTTTCGATAAAGTTTGGATTTTCATTCTGGGACGTAAGGAAAAAAGGTCTCAAGTCAAAAATGCATTATGAGTTTATGATTGGATTTAACCAAAGTTTCCTCTCTAATAATGGTAAAGGCTGTTTTTAATAGAGTGACACAAGCTTAAATCATAAAAAACAAGGAAGTTAACGCTCACAATATTATTACATAAACGGACTGTAGTTTATTTAAGAAGTATTTCGTTCAGTAATTTTTAAACAAAAAAACATTTAAAATACCAAGCAAATTTATTTTTAATTTGATTCTAACCATGGTGAAATAAACAGGTGGCAGCACTACGTCAGATGACGATTTTTTGCTCCTGCATTGTTTGTCTAGGTTTATGTCAAAGTTTTGTTTATGTTTATTTCATCACGTTCAGCGGCACGCTTTGATTTTTGTTTAAAGAATTTGTTGACGTAAACGGTGATGTAATTTCCAATTTTGTTGCCGTAACGATGCCACCTATTTATTCCACCATGATTCTAACAGTTATTCAAAAAACTAAGTGCATAATCATATGGGTTTTCAGTTGCAGTTAATAAACACACAGTGATGGGAATCCAAAATGTTTAAATGGTGGCCGCTGTGCAAAAAAAGTACAAAGTGATTTAAATGGTATTAAAACAGTATTTTGTGTATGTATAAAACGTTAATAATTTAATATTTATATTACAGATTTACCATAAACAAAATTGAATTTTAGCATATATATTTTTAGCATACATACATTGTAAATGTGTATACACCAAACAAGGTTTTGAAACCATTTAAATAAAGCCTTTTATCAGGCATGTTCTGAAATCCCAAAATTTCAAATCACTTGTGATTTTAAAATCACAATTATTATTTAAGGGTGTTTTAAAAACCAGTAAAGTTTTAACCTGGTTTAAAATTATGGAAAAAATAAGTGTGTAATTTTAAATCGGCGGCCACTTAGCTGAACGGTTAAAAATTATAATTATGGAAAAAGTTTTTTGTCCAGAACACCTTTCTTGTGATTTCAAATCACTTTCACAAAAAATGATTTTCAGAACATGCCTGTATATGTTTCACATTTCCATTGTATGCGTACATGCATTTGTTTATTTTAAACATCTAAACATGTGTATATTTGTATATATGAAAATATGTTGTATTGTAAGTTGTTTTGTCACAATTCTATAGCTATACTGAAAAAGTACCATAAAAAAGAGCAAAAATACCCGAATTCCATGTAACAAACAATCCGCCCACTGTTTTACAAATGTTAGGTAACAACAGTATGAAATTCTATTTTATACAGAATGGTACGTTGCAACTACGGTACATTGCATTTCGGTAAGCTTTTGTATTGGTTTTCATATAACAAAAAGCGAACAGCTGATTGATACAGTACAGATACGGTACAGCAACGTTCGCCTAACTGAGAGTTCACAGAAACAACAACAACATTATAAGAAACAAAATACATTTTTGGTTGGTTTCAAAGTTGGTAAAAAAGAATGAAAAATAAAATCCCGTATTCAATTTTTTTAAACTGTTTAGTAAATACATCAAATACAAAAATAGAATGATGACGAAAAACATATCGAGTCGGTCTGCAGTCGTTTTTGGTAACATTTTTTCTTCTTTAGCCGAGGTAAGGATACAGCAACAGTGAGTGATAATGAAAAACATTGTGCGTTTAAACAAGACTTCGTTAAAAAATTATTCCAACGGCAAATGTGTATCAAAGCCAGCCGCCGTGTTTGAAATTTATATGAATTTCATTAAGCTTTTTGTTTGATTCAGTTAAATTATTTGTTTGAAAAAATCAGTGTTCTTTTCCAAATAAACAAAATTCAAATAAATTGTTTGAAAATGCAAATCTGTTAATAGGACCGATTTCAGTTCAGACAAAAAATGTTTTGATACTACAAATTTTTTGTTTGAATTGGAAAAATAATTTTTTCTGTGTATTAAAACTGTTGAGTTTCTGACACACACATTTTCATTTTGTGGATTTTTTTTTTTAATTTTCAAATCCAAATTGAAATGGATTTATTAAATTTCTCAGCGCTATTTTTACGAGCTAAAATTAACAAAACTAATTGAATTTAATTTTTTATTTAAAAATGTTACAGTTCTTTAATTTCCATCTTGTGCTAAAATTAATATCATTCATTTTTTAAAGACGACCATCACTATATTCAGCTGTTAAGTATATCCGTTTGTCGGTTCTTTTGGTTACAGTTTAAATTGAAGCGCTTATTGTAAAAACATCATAAGCCACTCAAATTGATAAACTGTAAAAGAACGTTGAATAAATCTCAAAAACACGCGAGATATAACTTTTTTTTTGGAGTCTTATGACGTTATTGCACAAAAACAAATAGTGATTAAATTTATATGGCTTTTGATGTTTTTGCTGTAAAAATTCTTTAAAAATATTTGAACATCAATAATAAAAAGAAGCTCATTTAAAAAAAAGTAGAACTAAAAAAAATTTACATGTATTTAAATTAAAAATCTACAAAAACCGCAAAAACTTTCATATAAGTCTTCTCAAACTTGCAAGTCAACTAAAAGAGTGTTGATTCTACTTGACGTCGACTTGAAAGCACAATTAGAAAATACCAAGTGACTGTCAATGGTAACACTGTGCTTGAAATTTACACTTTTTTTAGACAAGCTGGGCACTTGGCGTTTTTTCATAATTCGGGTACGCTGAATCCAATGGTGCTAACTGTTTTTTTAGATTAGCTCTTGTTTTCGAGACATACCGTTATTTCGAAAATGGAGGAGGTTGCACAACGCCATGTGACCGGCTTGTCTAATTTTGCAACTAGCACAGTGTAATCGATTGTGTCGACGTCGAGTTTCATAATAGGGGTGCATGATTACAAGATTATTTTTTAAGTAAAAGTTATAGCCGTAGCAGTCCCTGGTAGTCACATCATAATGGCCAGTTTGCACGGTAATACAATGTATTACGACTTTGTAGAATCAAAATAATATGAAATTCTCTCCGTGTTTAAAAGAAAAAATTAAAAGTCTATTGTAAGTATATTTCATGTTTACGCGGATGGTATAAGTAAAATTAAAAATAATAACAAAAAAGCACATGGTTACAGTTTTACAATTTTAACAGAAACAACATAAAAGTTTCTTGAGGTGTTTTTTGTAATTGTATAAAAATGCTACCACCTTCAATATACTCCGTAAAAATACACCCCTGTAGTGCGATTCACTATGCTTTTTAAACCACAATTGTTTCGTTTAAAAATGTTAACCACAAAATTAACCATTTTGCTATTCACTTACACTTTTAACGACATCTGCTAGTGTTAAAAGCCAGCAGTTTCAGTCAGCTGTTATTTTAAACAAACCAAATTGTGGTTTATTAACACCAACATTTTTGGTGTGGTTAAATCCGCTTAGAAAAGTGTTTATTAAATGATATGGCTTTAAGGTATTTAGCCTACAATTTATCAACTTCTTATCACACAACAATTTTCCGTAGAGCTTCTTATTCATTTATCCTATTCTTATCAAATAAAATGAAAAAATTAAAAAAATTAATTTAATTAAAATTAACTTGATAAAATAATAAAATAAAATAATTAATATAATTTTTCTTAAGCTTAAGCATTTTAACTTAATAATAATTAATATAATAATAAAAATTAGTACTTATTTACGCACTTTACACAATATCATTTAAAATCTCTAAATTAAAAGGTTTTTGTTTTGTTTTTTTTTATTCTTCTTTGTTATTTTATCCTATTTTGATGTTTCTCTTGGCAGAGTTGCCACGATCTATCAATTTGAATAGAGAGAAATATAAAACTGTTTACCGTGGTTATAAATAAGTTAGTGAATCACATAGTGGTTAGTGCAAACAACAAAATGTGTGGTTAAAGTTAACACTTTTTAAAGTGTTAAAAGTTAGTGAATTGCACTCCTGGTGTGATGAAAATACATAAGTTTCTAAAATGGTTTAGAAAATGAAACATTTACCGACCGCTTATTAGATTTTGTATCCGAATTCTCTCTTACTCAATAATTTTGCTTTTACATGATAAGATTTTTCTCATTCTACATCATTTTTCGGCATGTCGTAATACATTTTATTACCGTGTAAACTGGCCTTAAGCGACATTAATGTTTGAAAACAGAGTTTCCCTTTTTAATGTTTGCTGTTGTCCAACGATGGGTATGCAATAGAAGCCGTTTTAAATGAGTTCTTAATAGCCTTTTCACACTTGTTAACATTTAACATCAATTTGCGAAGATGTTGGAATTTTCCCTTAAGAAATACATGGGGCTAAAAATCAAAATTTTTCAAAATCTTTACAAAACCTTCCTATCTCATTGTATTTCATTCTACGTCTTTCGATTATTTTATACTCTATGTGTACTTGCATACGCTTCGGAGGAATGCATGGAAGATGTTGAAAATCTAAAATACGCGTTCACACTTTTATAAAGATGTTGAAAAAGTTTGGAAAATTTCAACATCTACGGAAATTAATGTTAGATGTTAAATGTTGACAAGTGTGAAAAGGCTATTAGTGTAATTATTAGAAAAGTGGCAATTAATTCCATTATTATTGTGGCATCACTGACAAAAGGAGGTTTGGTTTGAAAGCAGCGTTACCATTTCTCAAGATTTTTCTTTTTTGCAAGCCTCATGTTACTTGATTATTTTATATTAAGGGTATTAATTTCAAAGTTTTTTCAAAATGGAAAAAAGAAAAATTACACTCTTATTGACGTGAACGGGGGTTTTTTTTATTTTTTTTTTTTGTAAAAAGTACAAACTGTCAAAAAAAATCTGCCAAATAATTCGTGGAAGTAATTGATATTTTCAATATGCCAAATAAGTGTAAAAAGTAAATTAATTAATTTATTTAATTGTCACATCATAAACTAAAATTGATAATATTTACTATGTAAAGATACATTTTCATGAAAACAATACAATATAAACTTTGAAATATTAAATTGCAGAAATGTTTACTTCATTTATTTCATTTCTTTTTTTTTAATTCTTTTTCAATAACTTTTTTTATTGAACTCATTCTTAATATGTGTTTTTTCTTTTTGAAAGTTAAATGAGAAAGAAGTTATGTTTAAAATGTTGTAATAATTTTTAAATCAGAGTTGTACAATTCAAGAATTTATAAAAAGAGATGTCATTTTTCGTACTTTGTACTAAAAATTAGCAATTTTTTATGAATGGCAACATCATTTCGTTTGACGTTTATAGTGGAAAATTACATCTTTTTATTCTGACTTTTTTACACTTGGTTATAGTTTGACAAAAATGTAACTTTTGGTGGAATTTTTTTTCTTGTGGTTGTTGTAACAAAAATTACATTTTTCCACTTTTCCATTCTTCAAACATATAAAAAAACTGAAATGAATACCCCTATTATTAGCCAAAATGAGTTCTAAATACATTTTGGTGTAATCTTTTAAAATTTTGGCTCTTTTATAGAAAAAAAAGTGTTTAAAAAAATAAAAGGTTTATTTTCAGAAATGGTGACATTTTTTTTATTGATGGAAGATGTTAGATGTTTCAAGTGTGAACGCGTATTTCACATTTTCAAATGTATGCAAGTGTACAAAGGGTATAAAAGAGTGCACAGCATAATTTCATAAATAATGCATTTGAATTATCTTTTTAAAATTAAGGTCGATGATCTCAAAATAATTTTTTGTGGCATCCCTGCGGGACGTTTGAGTCAATTGGTTTTAATACACTTATCCCATGACCAGTGAACAGAGTTTTATAATAAAAAAAGATGAAAACAGAACAACATATCACTTAAGTGTTCTTATTGCGTTAAAAGAGAAGTTACTCCAGAAGAAAGGAAATCGACAAAAAACTAGTCATGTAACTGGATTTTGTGTGGCTGGTGACTGACTGATTATATCTGGTTATGGTAATTTATATGAAGAGGATCTATAATACTAACGTGGTTCTCTCGGGATAATATCGGTAGTGTTTTTTATACGGGAATTCCAGAGACACAAATCCCGGGATCCCGCACATTTTTCGGTAAATAAATCCCGGGAAATTTGCGTGGAAATTCCCGGGATTTAATTTTAATTTTATAATGGCTACTTTTAGCCGTTAGGCAAAAGTGTCTTAGGTCCAAAAAAAAACGCATTTTCAGCTTTTGATTGGCTTTAATTCAATCTTTTTAATTCTGTTTTTTTGGTTTAAATCACTTTAGTCTATCACAACTGCTTCCAATCGTTATCATCTGCTCTTAGAAAAAAACACCAAATAATTATTTTAAAATTTAACATAACAAAAAGCTACAGTTTTTGACGTAAGACAGTTTTGCCAAACGCCAAATAGATTTTTTTAAAAAGGAAAAACAAGTTTTAAAGGAAGTGCTAAGAAAACTGAAAGTATCTAGGGATTATATAATGTTCCTTTCGATAACAAAGGCATACATCCATAGAAAGGAAACGTGTTTTCTCATTGAAGTCTTCTTGATAAAAATTAGAAATAAATAATAATTTAACTTTTTTGGCTTTGTATAAATGCTGTTGGCTTTGAATTAATTATGTGGCAATAAGTGCTTAAGTCTATTTGTTTAGTTTTATAGGAGAACAATTTAAAACTTTAAAGGTGGCTTTTGTCAATTTTATCGTCAGTTCTCTGCGGTTATAGTTTTTTACGTTTTTATTCCAAAACACTTCTAACAAAAAGTCATTTTGCTATGACTTTCTCAAAAATCCGACGAAATAATTGAAATGTTACCCATGAAGGTCTTAAGGTGAAATTAAGCACGTTTTCCTTTTCGCGACAGAAATTTGAGAAAGTTTAATGCTTTTATAAAATTACTTAATTAATCTCAGATTATGTTATTTGTTCAAATAATTTCAATTAAATAATATTTCGCATCGATCTGTATTGTGCGGGAAATCCCGGAAGGGAAAAATAAATCCCGCGTTCCCAGGAAGTGAAAGATGCCGGGAAAAGAAAAACTCTAAATATCTGTGACAGGCAT
This sequence comes from Pollenia labialis, assembly GCA_949318255.1. Classification (NCBI taxonomy): domain Eukaryota; kingdom Metazoa; phylum Arthropoda; class Insecta; order Diptera; family Polleniidae; genus Pollenia; species Pollenia labialis. Next base: position 21,341,516 of record OX439142.1, on the reverse strand, counting down.
TATTTTAAGACAAAATTTAATGTGTCCCTTTCGGTAATTTCAGAGACCTAATACAAAGTGTCAAGAAGGTGGCAATTAACCCCTTCCGAGGACATTGTCATGTTAAACCCTAGAGGGAAGCGAACTGACACCAAAGTAGTCCCGTGACCAGTCTGTTGGACTAATTGACACAAATTTCCCGCAGGGATGTGGCAAGTCGCCTTCATATAAAGTTTAAGAACTAGAACCAGTACCTTCCATTTTAGAACTGTCACGTGAGAAGTTAAGTTGTTGTTCCCTTTCCCCCTAGGGATATGATGTTGTTACAACAAGCCATTCAATTGATTGTTTCTGGAGTTAAAATTTATTTTTATTTTTTTTGGTTTTTTAAAAAATCTTCTAAGCCAAACAACAAATTGGTAAAGAAATAAAATTTTTTTTTTTTATAAAAAAAAATAATTTTAGATATTTAAGGGTATTTGATAGCCATTGTTGCTTCTTTCTTGCACTTGCCTACAAATGTGTTTCTTCGCATTTTTAAATAAATTCGCTTAAGTACCCCTCCAAAAAAAATGTCTTTTATGTGCATATTTTTTTTATTAACAGCTGCTGCCAGAACAAGACAAACGTCCAGCAACACATTTGCCACCGAATAAAAATGGTTTTAATACAGTTAAGAATTGAAAATTATAACTTTATTAGTCTATAATTTAAAGATACGTGTTTATAACAACAATCAAATGCAAGTAATTAAAAGCTTTTGATTGAATTGGCTCGAGAATTTAAATGGGGAAGCTTTTAAACATAAATAAATCCATAATGCTCTCAAAAATTGCCGACGGTACACAAATTTAGAGACTCTTTTCAAAGAAGAACTTAAGACAACAGAGCATACAGAGGCGTCACGAGGCAGAAAATATTCACCGTCGATATTAATTTTAAATTGTTGTCACATCAAGTCGACGAGTACACCACTTCAACGTTAATTTGGTATTTCATAAGAATGTTGTGTCGACGTCGACTAGTTATCGAAAATTAAAAAAAAAAATCCCATCTTCAAGTATTTTTGTTCTTCACGTACTTTTTAACGTCATTTATGCTATTTTCCGACATATTTTTGTAACCGCTTTTTACAATAAAGTTTCGAGTTTGTTTCCAGTTTTGAATTTGAATATTTTCCATTTTTTTTACTGGAAGTATTCTGATTCTTTATAGCTTTAACGTTTATTAATAAAGATAATAGGACTTTTCTATTATGCCGCTGTTAGGAATTGCAAATTTCCGCTAATTTTGCAATTTTTGCCAAAGTTTTTCCATTCCTTATAGTTTTAGGGAATTTTAGTGAATTTTATGGCTTTTTTGATAAATTAAAAATGTTCGCGAATTTTCGCTATTTTAGCAAACTTTTCCGAATTTTCGCGTTAAATTTACCAATAAAATTTGTGCCCACAACTTCTTTTAAATTTGCATATTTAATTTAAAACTTATTCAGTAAATATGTTTACATTTCATTTAAAATTTCTTTAACCTTCATTTGAGTTGTCGTAAAATTTTCTGTCGACTAAAACAGGGACAATACTGTAATGTATGTAATGTATGTAATTTGTTCCCTATAGCCCTTGGTTATTTTAAATAGCTGTCAGGGTTTCAGCTGGTTGTTAAGGCGTTCAAAAGAATTGCCAAACTATTTGATCGAGATTTAAAAAGTAAAACTAAGGCAAGTTGTTGCCGCTGTAGCTTAATAATTCCAAATCCCCTTTTTATACAAAATTATCTTAAACTAAATTCTTATTCTAATTCCCTTTGAGTGTTTTTAACCAATCACAATTCAGTTTGGTAAATTGAGTTAAAGATTAGTCACTCAATTTTCCAAACTGCATATGTTGCATTCTAAACAACTCAATGTTCATCGATTTGTTTAGTTTGTAATTTTTATTGTATGCATGTGTGGTGTCAAGTTGTTTTGGGTTATTTATTAGGGTCGCCCATCTTCTTTTAGTAAAATGTATTAGGGTACACTACAATACTACTCGACGTCGAATTAAAAGCGCCTTAGAAAATATCAATTGACTGTCAATAGTAATCGATTATTGTCAATAACGATTTAAAAAATACCATTACTGTTCTGGTGCCGTTGACTTGTGTCGACGTCGACTTTCATAATAGGGGTGATTGTGTTTTTTTCTTCGAAAGCTGCCCTTTTTGCATTTTTGTTTTGATCGCGCAATTTATGTTGATTTTTAAACATTGCCACTTTACTACCAAAAAACGCTTTCTCTTTCTTCGAAAGCTGCCCTCACAAATAATTTTGGCATTTTTTTGACGTCACTTACTTCACCTCTGAATGTTCTCTGCTTAAGAGCAGGGTTTAAAAAACAGCAGTCGAAACTAAAAACTGTCGAACAAAAAACGAAAATGTGTACAACTTTTCGCTTTTTGAATTGGGTTGACATCGACTGTTTATCGAATTTAATGAATTCGACGTAAAAGCAATAGTCTGTTTTTTTGCCAATGACAAATTAAGAATTTGAAGAAATGGCAGTTTTTGTACTTTGACTGCAGTTTTTTAAACGCTGCTTAAGACCTCTATTTTCTCTATACCATGCACCAATAATATATGCCCTAGATGGTTGCTTGCTGAATCTTGTTTTCCATCGAAGCCAGAACACTTGTTCTCATGTGACCTCAGGCGCATACCTAAACTGTTTATATCAAACAATTATAGCCAAGGCGAATTCATGTAAACGGTGGTGGCAATACTACAACAAGTACAACACCAAAAACACAACATTGTTTTATAATTGTTGCTGTCGTTTGTCGATATCTCAAAAGCACAAGTAACTTTTGACATTCCTCGCTCTATAATTAGCAATATGCCAAAAAAAAAATTAACTTTTTCGTTTTCAAGCTATGAATGCCGAATGATTTTTAATACTACGGGGTAGAGTGAAGTACCCTAATTGCTTATTAGAGTGCCTCTCACTTGTCCTAAAACGGATATTTAGGGTGGCCCTTAAAACTTGGATTTTTTTGGCTTTTTATGAATTTAACGCATTATTTATGTTAATAGTTACAAAATCAATGTTTTTCTGTGTTGAATAGTTAGTTTGGGTAGTAATCTTAGATTTTTGGTTTATGTTGGAATAATACACTGAAAAAACAAAGTGGCAACAACAAAACTTGGAAGTGAGAAAATACTACTTCTAACATTTAGCGCGGCACAAATTGGGCTGAATATTATGGCTTGCCATGCAACACAGTTTGTTAATGACATCAAAATCTAAAATTCTGCGGTGTTGCGTGGCGATCGCATTTTTCGTTTACAAGAAAATTAGGAAAATGTAAAAATAAGGCGAAAAAATGAAAAAATTGGGTTTTTTTACCTTCATTCACTTATAACTTTTGAAATAGGAGTGTTATCTTCAAGCAGCACCGCAGAATTTTAGATATTTTAGTCATCAACAACTATGTTGTCTCCCAAGGCATAATATTCAGCCGAATTTGTGCCGTATTACAAACAGTACAGCCTATTTTCGACCAATTTTATTAATTGATTAAAAAAACAGGGTGAATTTTTAAAAAAAACCTAAATTTATGCTATTGAAATTAGTTATACATTAGTAATTAAGAGCAAAGACACTGTTTTCACTTTGGTCATAATTTTTTTTTTTTGTGAAAAAGTTTGGCAAACAACAAATTTGGATTTAGAGTCCCAACTCAAAGAAAAGCTAAAGAATTTGCACTCTTATGTAGATCTCTAAGAATTTAAACAATAAAATAACTTGATGTTTTTAAAAGTATAAATAATAAAGATTTCGGTTAAATACAATTCTAGTAAAATAACTAAAATTTTTTTCGCAAAACTAAAAATGTAAACTTTAATGATCAATTTAATAAAAGTTACATACATATTTTAATATAAATTTGATACTATTTCATCATCTTATAGATCTTTTCTTTCCCATTCGGTTATTTTTCATCCGATGTTTTTTTTTGTTGGAAAGGTATTCAAATTCTAATTGTTGAATATTGTTAGTACAAATTATTGCCGCTAGATGGCGTAACATTCATTTTTTTAAAAACGCATCAAACCACCCTGAATTTGCAAATAATTTGAGTTCATACATACGTTCTGCAAAAGTACTCGCCATATGATTTTGTACAAAGTTGCTAAGCAACATTTCGTCGAATTCTGGAAATTTAACGGTCAACATTTCTATTTTCTTCAAGAACCTAAAAATAACGGTAATTTTGTAAATAACGGAATTATAAAAAAGTCGCGGAACAAAAGTTGCTTCTGATACCCTTAAAACCATTTTCAACAATAATTTTTGGCATATTGCTATCTATAATACATCATCCAATTTTAAACAAATTTTATTTAACGCACACAAGGAAGGCACCATGGTTGAAATTACAACACTCAACATTTATTCTAGATCTCACACTTAACAAAAACCCTGCAGCATATATTCACTAATTTCAGACAAAACATGTAATATTATCATTATAAAAAGATATGACAATAATTTCGTAAATAATTTGTGTTTTATTTAAAATCAACATCGGCCTTTAAAATTTCACCACCCTTTATATAGAAATTATTTCGCAAAGCATATTGAACACTTTGAATTTTTTTAAATGTTTATTAATGCACAAAAAAATATGAAAATTTTGTTTGCCATTAACTCTTTTTTTTTCGTTGTGCATTGTAAAACGTTTAACGGCCTTAACCTTAAAAAAATCATGAAAAAAAACTCTCACTCACACACAGTAAAAAAGCCTTCTCTGAAATCAACAAAATTTTAATTTTCTAAAAAGCAAATGAAGAATCCGAGTGATACCAGGCCGCAAAGCAGAAGCAGCCGCAGTTAGATCCTTTGTTAACAAGTAAACAAATTATTTCTTTGCCAAAGTGCAATCAACAACACTTTTCGTTTCTACGTTTTCTTTTTAATACAACCAAATTTTGTTCGTTTTTCATTTTTTTTTTGTGTGTTAGAATTTCTCTGTACCAGAGTTAATAATTTAACAATTTGTATTCATGATGAGCATTGAACATCAAAGACGTTTGGCAAATACAGAAAGACAAAAAAAAAAAATAAACCGCAACTACAGTAGCGAAATAAAACAGACAAAATGAAGTATTTATTTCTACATTTTATTTTTACTTTACATTTGTATGTAAAAGTGAAATATGTTAGAATGTACACTGTACATGTAAATCGTCGTATAGTAAATGTTAACCCACCAGCGAAGTGTTAAAGTAGAAAAATACATTTGTACATTATTATTACACTGTTACACACACTGTCACATATGCTTTCATTAACGCACCGATTCTCTCATGTTTTATGCATGTGAGTTTATAGAGAGCAAGAAGAAACAAACAAAATATCACGTTTTTGCTTTTTTCTTAAGACATCAGGAGTAAAAATTTTTTAGTTGTTAAAGAAAAAATCATCACAAAAAAATTTAATTTTCAGACATTTTGATTGAAAACAACAAAAAAGTTAAGGCATGCAAATTCTACAAGATCTTGTTATTGTAATTCTTGTTCTCCATTAATACGGTCTTTGAAGTTAAAGGTCAAAGGCTAAAGCTCTAAAGTTCAAATGCAGATTTCTTTATTCAAAATAATTGTATTCACTTACCTTTTTTTCAATTTACTTGAAACTAACTGAATTTTTGGTTTTTCTTTTATTTTCGATGTTACAATAAATTTAAAAACTTCACCAGAGTCCTTAAGTAGTTTACCCGTCCGCCAAGGGAAATTCTGTTTTTGTTAAAAAAAAATAGCCGCAAAAGAACGTGTTAAGAAACCGAAGCAATAAATCAATACCAACGGAAGTTCTACTTATCTTAAAGGCCGTATATAAAAAGGATTATTTTCTTAGCATTTACAACAAAGATTAATCATCCTTAAATATTTCTTTTATTTTAACAACTTGTTTCTTTTTCAAAAGCTAATCAGGTATGTGACGGAAATCGATTTAGAAAACGAAACGATTTAAAAACGGTAATATCGTTTTCAGTATCTTAAAAAATTGCTGCCGTATTCATAAAAAATTGATTTCTAATCAGGGCGGCCAGACGGCTACCAGGATAACGTGGCCCACATATGACATACTTAGGTTGCTCTAAACGACTTCGCAACTTCATTCGGAGAGACGTGTCGAGACTTATAAACGAGCTACCTGGTCACTGGACGGTTGGTAAGCACGCTATGAGACTCGGCCTCCCTTTTAATTAATGCCAGCGGAGCTGCAGGGAACCTGGAACTGAGGAGACAGTATTTCATCTTCTATGTGATTGCCCAGCGTTTAATTCAACACGACATGGACTATTTGGGAATTATCTTCTAAAAGGACTACCAGAAACTGAGCAGCTTGTTGAAATATCTCAACGCAAAAGGCTGGCTCTAGCCACCTTGGTATTGTCCCTGGGGCAAGTTTGATTGGGGGTTCCAATTCTTGACGGTATAATGGGTGCGTCCCGAATCGGTACTATATCGGCAAAGGTCCTTCAGGAAGCAGAGGGTCTATTGGACAACTAAGGGGAGTGGGTACAATAGACCTAACCTGGTCGCGGTACTCGTCACTATAGGGGGAACCTCCCCGCTTTATCGTTGAAAAAAAAATTCTTGACGAGTTTGTGTGGTGTCAAAACGGAGTAACTGTCGGCTCTACTTGCAGCACGCCTAGATGTGTGCGTGCCACCACGTTAACCAACCAACCAATCAGGACTGCCAGGTAAATTTGTGAGGAAATCGTCAGTTTCCTGAGAAAAAATCGTCTGTATCGTTTCGAAAAATCGTCAAGAAAATCGGACAACTTAAGATTTAGTTTTTTTTTTAACAATTTTTGTTCTATTTTTATAAAAAAAAAATTCAAACCAAATCATAATTACTTCATCCCCTGCTAGCATTTTCAATCACGTAGGAGCTACTGGGAGTCTCATGAAGAGCGTCTTTGATCGTTGATGACCGCATTTTTTAATCGCAGAAGATTCCTTACACGGGAAAAACTGTAAGATTCTTCCATAGCACAGCGAAAGACGTGGGTACAGATAATCTAACGAGACTTTCATGTATGAGACTCATGTAGGAATTCTCTAACAACTCGTAAAATGCTCGTAAAGAAATATGATTTATGCAGAGAGTCGTAAAAGGTTCATTCGAGGATGGTTCGACGAAAGATAAACAAATATTGTTGTTTTTGTACTCTGAACATAATCAAAGATTTTCTTATGACTTGAAGCCGTACCTAAACAAAAGCGGCACGCGTTTTCTAGTTTTTGAAAAGAGCGGCCTCAACGCTTTGCAATTGTTAATTAATAATGGCAATTTAGCTATTTTTTTGGTCAATCTAGCGATGTTATCAAGAAAGCTATCACTACTGTTCGTGATACAACGTTGACGCTCTTGCTTTGCTAATATGTCATACATCAGCGTAAAAGCTAAGCGAAAGAAAACGTTCCGCCTTCCGCTCTTGTAAATATACGGCTGTTAAATATTCCAAGATTGTCAGAAATCGGTAATGTTTTATTCAAACTTTTGAGACTGAAAAAATCGCCACTTTTTAGAGAAAAAAAAAACCAGCAAATCGACACTTTAATAATTTCGGAACAAAAAATCGTCAAAATGACGATACATCGTCAAATCTGACAGCGCTGTTTCTAATACATTTTCTTTAAAAAATTTATTATTGGGGTATTCACAAGATGTGCTATCATATTATATTGTCATAATGTTCTAACATTTTACAATGGTTTAAAAATATTGTTCTTGCTTTGTAATCAAAAAATGTCTTAAATTAATAGAATTTTGCTTGCTATGTTTATTGAGCTGTCGTAATTAATCAGAAGCGACCTGCGCTGAGCGGCTGAGCTGAGCCGCATTACTTTTTATAGCCATTGCCGTTGATGGTAAAGTTTTATCCGGCTTATATCCGAATTTAACCTGCAGCCAGCAATTTTTGCAATAAAACACTTGCGGCGTCAAACTCTGATCCTTGGTAAACAAACAAAATACAATTTATTTGTGACTTGCGTCTGAGAAATGGAAATTAGTCAGGAAATATCAACTTAATTTATTAATTCATGTAGTAGAATTAAAAAATATTTTGATGTTAGGTAAATATTTGTTTTTTATATTTGTTTTAAATCAGCTGACTTAAAATCAAAATAGCACACTAAATTATGAGGGGTTGTTCATAACAGTCGTATTTTTCATGTTATTATTTTAAGTCATATGACTTTATGATACACAGAAAAAATTATTGCCGAATTATTTTCAAACAAACGATTGTTTGAAATTTTTTTTAATTTCTACAAATTTTTTTACTGATTCAATTAATATTTTTGTTTGATTTTTATTTAACCAACAAAAATGTTGACAACTTTTCAATAATATAATATACGCGCTATTGGTTTCAATTTTTCATAATTTTGTATGAAATATTTAACGCTCTTTAATGTTGTCGTTTTTTGCATTTTTTATTTGATCGTAAGCAACACTTCTTTATACGAAATATAAGAACAACAACACAAAACACATACAGTTTATTTTTGGACACTTTAAAAAAGTACAACAAGAAGAGAGATGATAAAATAGCGCGACGAGGTTATTAGTAAAAAAACAAAAAAATAGCAGGTAACAAAAAGGTTTCATTCATTTTTAAACAACAGAAACAACAACAACATTATAAGAAACAAAATAAATTTTTGGTTGGTTTCAAAGTTGGAAAAAAAAGAATGAAAAACAAAATCCCGTATTCAATTTTTGAAAACTGTTTACTTAAATACATCAAATACAAAAATAAAATGATGTCGAAAAACATATCGAGTCGGTCTGCTGCCGTTGTTTGTTACATTTCTTCTTCTTTAGCCAAGGAAAGGATACAGCAACAGTGAGTGATGAAGAAAAACATTGTGTGTATAAACAAGCCTTCGTTCAACAATTATTCCAACAAAACATGTGTCTTAAAGCCAGCCGCCGCTCTGCTTCTGCCTTCATCTTCGCCTTCAGTGATAGCTTGGGTGCGCGTCATTGCAAAAAATTTTTGTTTGATTCAGCAAAATTATTTGTTTGAAATTTATATGAATTTCAGTAAACTTTTTGTTTGATTCTGTAAATTATTTGTTTGAAAAAATCAGTGTTTTTTTTTAGTAAACAAAATGCAAATAAATTGTTTGAATATGCGAATTTGTTTATAGGACCGATTTCAGACAAAAAATGTTTTGATACTACAAATTTTTTGTTTGAATTCGAAAAATAATTTTTTCTGTGTACCTCGTGAATCCCCCATATGAATATAGTTAGTTTAACTTTATTTTGACGAAAAATAAGCAGCCAGCCAACAGTTCTTATTTTAAGCTTAAAGTGTGTTAGTCATTACACGTTTTTTTTTCTTATAAACTTCTTATACAAATTTGTATTCATAAACGTACAATAACAGCTTTTTATCTATTAACTGTTTATAGCGATTTTGTGTTTAAGTATGGCAACTTTCCTTACGTTGTCAAGATGTCTTTTTATTTTTGGTTTCAAGAAGGGTAAATCCAACAATAATTTTTCTTACATCATGAATGGTTAATTAAAGGTTTAATGGGCTATTTTTCGTTTATGAATACAACTTTAGCAATTTTTGCTTAAAAACTGTAAATTTATCATAAATAATTTTTTATAAATATGGCTGAAAGACTTTAGATCAGAAATGGATTTTAAAATCGCTCGAAATTCATGACAACTTTTTAGAAGTTTTAGAAATTTTATTTTATTAAAAAAAAAAAAAAATGATTTCATGGCTTTAGAACTAAAAAACACTTTATTTTCATGGAAAATAAAACCATATTATTTTTACTGATGTTTGGTAAAACATTCTAAGCAAAATGCAGGGTTGTCTTCACAATCACTGCAAAAGGTTGATACTTTCTTTGCCTTTTTCGCAGCAACGCTTCTTCCTTCAATTTTGGCTTAGTTGTCATAACAACTCAAACATCGCTTTCTTGTTTTTCCTATTTTTACTGTCTCTTGTGTCGAATTCTTTTAATTTGTGTTTTATTGGACTTGAAGTTGACGGCTGCTGCTCAAGTTTTATATCGCAAAGAGCTTCACAAATTGATTGCCTGAACTCGAGGTTCGTCATATTTTTATTACTTTTATAAATTACTAAGGCGTTCACAACGGCTGTTGAAATTAAAACGCGCTGTCAAAATCGGATTGATACTCCAATCGCAAGGCGTTGACTCCGCGCTATTTAGGGATACTTTATAGAAATGAGCATGAGAGCTTTTGACAGCTAGAAAACGATCTTGTTTAGGTACGACTGTAAGGCCCGTCATGTCATGTACTCTTTGAGGGAGGTGTGGAGTCGAATAAAAACTCAAGTCGTCGACACATGTGTAAAGCCTATGCTTCTTTGTTTGAAGGACCGATGTTGAATGTGAACCACTCCGAAATTAGGACCATCGGATGGAGGTGTGCCGACGAGGTCGCAACGGCCATTTAGCCAATATAATGTTCCATACATAATTGAACCGTACCAATATTATCATAATAATTAGAAATGACAATAATTTCCTACATAATTTGTGTTTTATTTAAAATCAACATCGGCCCTTTAAATGTTACCACCCTTTATATGGTTGCGAAACCTGCGGTTTTTCCAACAACAACGTGCGACGTACAGTGCTCTGTCTAATACGCAAAACTAAAGATTGATAAAGTTCTTATAATAATAATAATTATGGTTCACATATTTTTTGTAAAGCCAACAAAGTATCCTAAATAGATTTGTAAGTAGAATTCATCACTTCTACTTTTTGTTTACAGTGTACGGAATCAAACAACTTTTGAGTTAAACTGATGAATAAAAAACCTACTTTTATTTAAAAATAAAAAATAATGGACAAACATTTATTTCTCAGCGTATTCGTCTCAAACTCATTTGTTTGGTTAACCCCTTTAAGAACAAAAAAGGGAACTTATTGTTGATAAAAAATATTACTGAGAAATATTTTCGTGTTATCGTAAACTTTTTTGATTTTTTAATTGGAACTCCACGAAATTGCTAAAGCTTGGTAGAGTAAAATTAACTGATTTTTCAGAGTAGCTAATTTTTTTAGTTAAAATTTCTGTTCTTTTTTAGTGCTTTACCAGAATCTTAAAGAAGTTCCAGATTTTTTTTGTGATGGCGAATTGCAACAACACGAAAATTTACTGCCGCGGGGTTGGCATGAAACGAGGCCATAAACCCCCAACGGAGTCAGGTGGAAGTCAATAATTGAGATAGTTTGCTTCCCAGCTGATGAAAAGCGAAACATCCTCATCATATATCTGCAAAAAAAAATGGCTTCATAAAAGAAATTTTTGCGTTTTATTCGATTTAGTATTTATTACGCAACTGACAACAGCCTACATATTTTACCACGATAAATTTATTGATGCATGAATTTTGTTATCAACCAAAAATTTTAGACTTTTGGTGTTTCACCTAAAACATGCTACTGCTGCTGTGTAGAAGGAACAGTGACAACAGCATGTGTTGCATATTATATGTTTTTTTTTATATTTGTTGTGTCACGGCTTTCATTAGGAAAAATTGCTTGTTTTAATCATGAGCCTGCCATAAACTCACAAATACTTCCACACTCATACAAAACTTCAAAGTTAAACAAATAAAAACACTCTCATAGTAAACATTTAGTATGACGCCTCTTTGACAGGTTGTATATTGTGAAAAGCGTTGCCATTTGTCAAGTTGAGCCTTCTTTCTGAGTCTATGGCCGTCCGTCCGTTTGGCTGGCTGTCTATATAAAACTTGTGTGTAAAGTACAGGTAGCAAATTTTTGGAGATAATTTAATCAAATTTGAAACGGACACGAAAAGATCAATTTAAAAAGTGTTTCTTATTCGATCGGCTTACTACAGTTTTACAGTTTGGAATAAAATTTATCTTTGGCTTACAACTGTGGAGTGAAAATTAAACGTAGATGGCGTAATTAAAGCAACAGAAAATTCATCTGTTAACCGGAATTTTAAGCAATTTTTTTATTTGCTGAACATGTATAAAAATACAAATTGTAATTACCTCAACTGGGTCGTAAAGCGTATTCGTTCAAATGCTTACCCCGCATAATTACCCACAAATATTGGTATTTTTGGCGAAGTAGTTATCCGTGGAATACTGTAACAGCGATTGAACAAACTTTAAGCAATCAAGAGAAATTGCTTTAAATTAAAATGCGTTTTATTTTGTTTTTATCCCCTTCACCACAATTAGTTTGTGAAGAGGTTATACTAAGTTTGTCATTCTATGTGAAACTTTTTTATTATTCATCTCAGATCCCAGAAAGTATAATTGTGGTATTCACAAGGTGTGCTATCATGTTATATTGTCATAATGTTCTAACATTTTACAATGGCTTAAAAATATTGTTGTTGCTTTGTTAGCAAAGAGTGTCTTAAATTAATAGAACTTTGCTTGCTATTTTTATTGTGCTGTCGTTATTAATCAGAAGAGACCAGCGCTGAGCGGCCGTCGCCGTTGATGGTATAACTTTATTCGGCTAACATCCGTATTTTACCTGCGGCTAGAAATTTTTACAACAAATCACTTGCGGCGTCAAATAAGATCGGCTTTGGACTCTGCTGTTTGGTAAACAAACAAAATAAAATTCATTTGTGACTTGCGTCCGAAAAATGGAATACTTTGTTCACAATCAAAGAAACAATTTCGTTTTTTCTTCTATCTGTTTTCTTCCCAAAGTATTACACATACTTTCCTTTCATTTTTCGAACAAAAATGCAACTAAATTTGTTTTAAAAATGTAACTTAAGTTGAGTCAACTAGAACTTCAGCAACAATTTGTATGAAATTGTTTCTGACGTTTAAAATTATTTTATTTAGTTTTGAATGAAAATTTTAACATAATGTTGTAAAAAATAATAATAAATGCATAATATTGTTGTGGGTAAAATTTGCAAACGGGTTCTTAATGCAAAATGTGTGTGGTGTCGAAAAAAATTGTTGCTCTATTATGAACACCAAGTAAAAATGTAACTGTGATTGTGAACGAAGCTTAAAGGTAAATATTTATTTTTTTATAATTGTTTTAAATTAGCCGATTTAAAATCAAAATAGCACACTAAATTATGAGGGGTTGTTCAAAACAGCCGTATTTTTTCATGTTATTATTTTAAGAGATATGTCTTTATGACACCTTGTGAATCCCACAAATATATATTCTGGCTCCTTGAGTAATTCTAAGTCAATTTAGCCATGTCCGTCTGTTTAAAACACGCTCACTTTCGAAAAACCCAAAAGAAATGAAAATTAAGTCCAGCAAAATCAGTTCAGTAGGATCAGAGCAATGAATCAAAATGTAGAACCACCATCTTAAAAAATTTATAGTTTTGTTACAAAAACTTACATTAATTGTGGAACAATGCACGGAATGATAGAAGATTTTGCAGTTTATTCCAATGGAAATCACGCTGTAAAATTTCGTGAAGATCCTTCGATAATTTACCATAGGCCCCATATAAGCCCTACTCCCGGAAAACAGTTTAGTGCGCCTAAAACCATAAAAACGAATGCTATCATAACACATTTTTGCACGTCACAGTTTTATAGGACTAAAAATGACACTGTGAAATTTCGTGAAGATCGGTCCATAATTTACTCTAGGCCCCATATAAAGCCCACTTTGGTAAATTAAATAAATACGCCTAAAACCGTAGCAGATATATTTATTGTGGTAACATTTCTTCCAACTTAGTTTCATATGACCGGAAAAAAATGTCATGCAATTTTTTGATATGCGGTCCATAATTTACCTTAGATCCCATATTTAGCAGCCTTCTGAAATTCACTGTAAACTCTAAAACTAAATTCACCGATGTATTGAAATTTATCCTTTTAATACCGGAAATCACTTTGCAGAATTTTGGTATGATTGGTTCATAACTTACCATGGCTTCAATATAAATTTCCCTCCTGAAAATCATTTAAGTTCGGCTTAAACTGTTACGAATCATGATATTTTACTCAAGCTTTCTGATTATCGGTCAATAATTTAATATTCATGGTGGGCCAAAATTACCGAAGGGGTTTGAATTGCTTATTACTTTTTTATTATATTTTTTTTTCTTTTCTTATCAGTATTTTGTAAACTCAATTGAACAACGTGCCCAAATTGTTGAGCTAAGAAGCCGAAGAAACTCATAATTTTATTCAAAATTAAATTATGAGCGACGAAGCCCATTTCGAATTAAGTGGGTTCGTTAATAAGCAAAACTGCAGGCTATGCACTGATAGAAAAGGTGTCATAGCGCTGATGTATTTTGACATCAGTACTATGACAAGTATCTTCGTTTTTGACCCCATGACACTTTTCATCATTGTGATGTCAACCTTAGCATCACTTGGCCAAAGTGTCATCAGGGTCAAAATTAAATTGAGTCATAAATGGGAAGACACATCGGCATCACAGAAATGACGAACATGTCCTCAGTGCGATGACGCGGTTACATCGGAGAAAGCACACATTAGCATCAATTTAATGTCAGTTTGTTATTAAGTCAAAGTCATTGGAATTAACTTAAGTTAAAGTGAGAGAATATTATTATTTATTTACTTGTTGCATATGCTTGTTTCACGTTTGCTGAATTACGACCTTAGTTTACAGCAGAACTCTCAATAATAAGACACCAGCACCATGCCCCATATGGTTTTCGCAATCATTCTACTTTAAAAATTTTTTGTATTTAACCAAATAATTTAAAAAAATAGAATAAAGGAATTTTTGCTTCTTATAATACATTGTAATCATAAAAATAATGTTAATAATATACAAAATGTGGCATCGAATTGATGTCACTATAGTCATAAGATAGATGACGAAGACGTTAATCATTGGATTGATGTTACTTTTTGCATCATTGATGACATTTGTAGTAACATTGATGTCACAATTCTGATGTTAGGGCATCATCAATATGAAGATGTATTTTTCTTTCAGCGTGGGCTACGGAAAATCCGAGAATAGTTCAACAGCGATAATTACACCCACCACGGAAAGGATAATTGGTCCTTATTTTTTTGAAAATGAGCACGGTGTCGCCGTTTCCATCAATGGTGTAGACATCATGGACAATGTTGGAACATTTTTAAAGGCCGGCCGTGGAAAACCATCCGCAAGTATGGTTCCAACAAGATGGAGCCACAGCGCACACTGCAAGGGACACCATGGCTTTTTTGCGGGACATCTTTGGTGAACGAATTATTTCGCGTACAAGTGATTTTAATTGGGTTCCGCGTTCACCGGATTTAACCACCCCAGAATGTTTTCTTTGGGGTTATTTGAAAGGAAAAGTCTACATTAATAAGCCTAGAACCATCCGGAAATTAAAAAGCAATCTACGCGGCGAAATAAACAACATAACACCTGAAGTTTTGCGAAAGGTTATGGAAAATGTGTTGGAAAGAGCACGAATTTGCGTAGCAGAAAATGGCAACCACTTGCGAGATATTATTTTTCATATCTAATCTAAAAATATTCCCCATTTATATACTGTATTAAAAAAAAAAAATTAATAATTATTTAAATTAATTAAATAAAAAGTTCTAACGAATTCAAACCCCTTGGTTAAGCTTGGGTCACCCTGTAGTAATGCTGATGTCTGCCTTTATAAAGATATATTAATAATAAATATACATCATATAAATATCACTCCTGTAATATTCGAACTGTCGGTGGAGGGTATCAAAGATTCAGCACGGACGAATAGACCACTCTAACTTTTTTTTTTTTTAATAAGTGTTGCTTTTTAAACTAATTTTATGGTTACAAGAAAATAAATTCCAAATACGGGAATAAAGTTTGTTTAAAAAAAATGTTTTTTTTTCAGAAATAAGTTTTCTTAAATATATGGCAACGCTGACTGTTAAACTCTTCAACTTGGTTGAGTTTCTGTTTTTGTTTTTTATAAACACACGCTCTCAAAAAGTGCAAGAAAATGTTTAAGGGAACGTGTGAATATGCATATTTGTATACATTTCGTTACGTTAAACACAAAAGGCCCAAACTAACATTTAAAAAGCTCAAAACCATTCAGGCCCGTTTTCACAACTTACCGATAGCTAAAGGTAGGATTTTATCGGCCGTATAAAAAGTGCTCCATTATTACCACTGTACTTTAGTTTGCCAGGTAGGATGAACCTTAATTTACTTTATCGCTCTCTTTAGGTTAAAGTAACGTTTTAATAATGGGACACTTTTTAAAAGGCCGGTTAAAGTTTACTTTTAGCTACCGGTAAGCTGTGAAAACGGGCCTCGAACTGTTAAAAATTTATTTTCTTCTATTTTTCATGTAAAACCTTCCAGTTGTTTTGACAGTTTAAAAGTTTTGCTTATTATGCAAACTGTTAGTTGGGACTTTTAGCTTTTATCATAAACATCCCAATTATGCATACGAATTCCTCGGGAGTTTTTTCCCCCTTTTCCCATTTTACAATTGAATGTTCATGGCAAAAATGGGAGAAGGCACAAAACTGCCAGGGAATTTGTCTTCATAATTGAGCTGATAATCTTTTGAAGGGAGGGCCGTTTGTTTTTTGTAAATAAAACCGCTAAATTTGGCCGAAAGAGTCCAAATTGTTTTGTGGAGATTTGTGTCTATGAAAAAGTCGATTTTTAATTTTCGGTTTGTTAGGGCCTTTTACGTTTTAAGTATCTATATGCGACTAAGTTTATTGGCATGTGAAAGTTTAAATTTTGTATTTTTTATTAAAACAAAAAAAAAAAAAAAAAATCTGCTTTCTCACGTAGACAAGGTATTAACACATACATTAACAGAGACCCCACAAAGAAAAAGGGAGGGGGTAGTGCTTGTTGTTGTACTTGCTATTTTTCTGAACTTTCTCTTGGTTGATGTTGTTTGTTTTTTGTTTTTGTTTAAAGGATGTTGATCTTTAGACGAGTGCACAATTTCCAACGCCCATCCTGCTTGTTTCCCATTTGCATTTCCGCTAAAAATTAACGGAAATAAAATATTCGTTGCATTGGGCAAAAGTTTTAAGCGGTTTACTGTGTCTGCTAATGAATATGAAAACAGAAAACAGAACTAACTAACGAACGAGCTAGCGAACAGACGAAGTTTTGTGCTGTCGGCCCAGCAACTTGCAACAGTTTCCTATTTCCGTTTGTACATGTGTCCTTTTGTATTTATAATACATCAAACATATGGCCATATATCCCAAGTTAACATGCAATAACGCGAATGTCCTTTGTCTATAAATCACTTGATGCACATTTACAACATCCGTAAGACAGCCAGCCATTGGCTCTTTCATATTTTTTATTATTTTTTTTTTTTTGAAATTTCTTATTTTTGGCGTTTATGTGTGTGCGGGTGTCTGACGATGTGTTTTTTGGCATTTGGCTTTTAAAACTTTGATAATGTTTTTTTTTTGTTTTTTTTTTGGGTGTCTTGTATGTGTGTAAATGGGTGTTTAAGCAAGTGTGTGGCTAATGCATTTATGCAAAGGGCTAAAGTGATTTTCCGGCTGCCTTCATTTACTGTAAAAGACATTCGAGTTGCGTAATGGCTGTGCTGTTAATAGTGATGATGATGATGATGACGATGGCGTTGGTGACGATGATGAAAATGCATATTTCTCGTGGTTGCAATATACTGTTGAGAAAAATATCGCCACCATCATGCTCGTCATCAGTTTTAACAGTATTTTCAACATTATTTTGCCTCATTGTCGTTTCCATTTTATTTGTATTAAAACTCTGCGAGTTGTTGTGTGCGACAGCAACGACAGTGATAAATTAACACCCTCCATATGATACTTGTAGGTATTAAACTACCTTGCCAAAATCCATTTAACTTTTGTTTTTCTTTTTTTTTTTTAATGTTCTTTTCGTCACAAACTCTCAACATAGGAAACAAGATGCCGAAGAAAAATATACATTTCATGTACTCAGTCACCCTGTACAAAGTATCACATCAGAAAATTGACATCTAAAGCTTATCGTTGCATACTAAACCAATTAAAAGTAAAAACACCGTACACGCACACACTTTCAAACACAACTAATTACAACTTTTTCAACAACGCAACAGTGTTTGTTGACTTATCAATATTTTCCGGTTAATGTTAATGTACTGTTTTTATACACAAACAGCTGGTTTTCAAATGAATTTTTTTTAACTTGTAAAGAATTTTTTTCTTCTTCGAAATATGAATGTCAACACTTGTACAGATACTTGAGCAGATACTTTTTGAAGTTAAAATGTAAAATTTTTTTACGATTATTGAATTGTGTTTTAACCCACATATATCTACCGTACCCTATGGGGTACAGTAACTTTGAATAATCATGTTGACTTACTAAGGATTTATATATTTTTGTACTTCCTCCAAACACCGCCAATGCTGACCAGTACCCATGCTCTGTAACTTTGGTGAGAACTTCTCGCATCAAAAAGATGTGAAACAAAATTTTCCATCGTTTCTTGAAAAGTAAGAAAAAATTTCGTCTTTAACTCATGTCGAAAACAATCAAAAGAGTATTCCACTCGAAGCCGATGTGTAATTGCAGACTTGGGAGAACGCCAGTTGATAAATTTTAAAAAATGTTAAAAGCGATTGCGGTGTTCCTGAGGGTTCATTTTGAGTGCACTTCTAGCGAATTCCGGTTGCTGGACGTCTAAGAGTTTAAACGATCCATATCCATTGAAGTCTTCCTATTTCCTGTTCAAAGACATACTGTTAGTCTGTTGCCACATTGTCACATTTGATATTTGGCCAGATGATTCGTAGAATTTTTCTTAGACAACGATTTACAAAAGTCTGGATTTTGTTAAGGGTCAGCCATACAAAATAACCGATTTGGCAATCCAGTTAAATATTCTCAACTTTAATTAGTATTGTGGTTATTTTGTTGAACTATTTATGGGTTTTAATCCAAATTTTTAATATTTTAATTCGGCTCAAGTTCATCAAATTTAATTTTTCATTAAATTATTTTTATGAAGAAAGGCATTTTACAACATGATAATTAATTAAAATTGTTATTGATAATTATTCATTCTTGACTGACCTGAGATTCGAACCCAGGCGGCTGGTTACCCTGACATGTTTCGATCGCAACCACTCGATCTCCTCAGATGGATTTGCCGGCTTACACTCGCAGCCATCGACGACTGCTGACGTCAATAGTCAAACATCGATCCTTAAACCAAATCGTATTTTAACCTTTGGTAGATCGAAATCTGCTTTTTTGAATGATTATCCATTTTTATTGATTTTACATGTTTTTCCTTACTTCTGTTTTTCCGTACTTTTTGTCAAGAATTTTCTTGAAGTCCAAAGTACATTTTTTATTTTCATTGTTGTTTTTGTTTTTCTTGTTGACCTTTGTTGGTTGCGATCGAAACATGTCATGGTAACCAGCCGCCTGGGTTCGAATCTCAGGTCAGTCAAGAATGAATGATTATCAATAACAATTTTAATTAATTTTCATGTTGTAAAATACCTTTCTTCATAAACATAATTTAATGAAAAATTAAATTTGATGAACTTGAGCCGAATTAATATATTAAAAATTTGGATTATTCTCAACTTTTTTAGGTTTTTGTGAGATTTTGTTTGATTACCGGAGCTTATGTTACTTGTGAAAAGCAATGGGGTCTTATTAATTTGCTCAGAGGTGTCTTCATCTGAATTACCAGCAATGTTTATCCTACTTCCCATACACGGAAAAAAATCAATGTAATATTATTGAAAACTTGGCTGATTCTACAGTTTTCGTTAGTGATTTTGCTTCATAGTTACTTCATGTTAATTTAACATGATTTTACAATAACTTGAGAACAACATTATTTTCTTTCAAAATAGCTATTATTTATGTTAATTCAACATTGCAGTAAACTTAAAACAAAATGTCATTATATTAAAACAACAAACAAACAATCCGAATGACAATTATTTCAACTTGAACCAACGTGAAAATTATGTAGAATCAAGTTGGTTTGAGTGTGAAATAACAGTGAGAAGAATCTTCAGACACACCACATGCATTTATTTAAGAACAATTGAAAACACTTAACCGCGGCGCCATAGAAAGAGTGGATATAATTATTTATTTTCCTGTAACCTTTTTTGTATTCCCCTTTGTAATCAGAATGACCCGATATGGGTTCCATCATCATTCAACTTTGGAAATTTGAGGTACTATTTAACTAAATAGTTTTAACAAAAAGAATACGGGAATTAGTTTTTCTCTCTTTAGATTATTTTAAACATTTATTTTTCTATAAAAAACAAAACAAGTAACACTGGTTTTTTTTTGGTTTCAATATTGAACAATTTTATTTTAACATTTTTCGTTTAAAATGAACATGAAACCAAGATAATTTTAAATAAAGTCGATACATTTGAAGAAATTTGCTATGATTTTCAATCAATATTGCGCCATATTAATTTAACATTGATATTTTTTTCTGTGGGCAAGTAATTGAAAGACTGGACATC
This sequence comes from Pollenia labialis, assembly GCA_949318255.1. Taxonomy (NCBI): domain Eukaryota; kingdom Metazoa; phylum Arthropoda; class Insecta; order Diptera; family Polleniidae; genus Pollenia; species Pollenia labialis. Next base: position 21,320,988 of record OX439142.1, on the reverse strand, counting down.
TATAAGAGGTGTTGTTACATTTGTACGAATACGCCTAAGTTTTGTTTTCTTCAAATTTATTTGCAGTCCTACTTTCCTGCCATTAATGGAAAGTTTTGTTATTTTCTCCTCAATATCCGTAAAACAAGACAAATGTTGTCGGTATAGTCAATATAATTTAAATACTTCGTCAAATTCCATCGGATTCCAAAAAGTGCTTCCTTGTACGTTTCTTCTTTCATCACACTATCCAGAAGCAGAATAAAAAAGAGTTGGGGTTAGGATACATTCCTGTCTTACTCCTGTATATGTTCTGAAAATTTGGCTTTCCTTTCCATTTAAATTATATTCACAATTTTCTCTGGGATACTTTTTTTAATTCATTACGGATGTAAACAGTTTATTCGAAGTAAAATTTTTAGAGAAAAAAGTGGTAAATGCCTTTGATTCTCCACTGCATTGGCATGTCAGTACAAAATGCGTGGTGCCTTGCAGGCAGAATGAAGGTAATATAGACTTACTGAACTTCCGGCAAACGCCATTATTGAGTTTAATAAACAACGTAAAAGCCGAGATACTATTTGCCAGGCTTCTATAAAATCTGATTCCCGATATGACCCCTCATTTGACATTTCTAAATTTCAGAGTAACTCAATTTGAAGCATTGAAAGATACAGATACAGCAACGCGTTAAAGTTATTCAGGCTTATTATGAAAATGGGCGTTCAAATCAAAGTGCATTTCGAAGAAATTCATCTTCAGTGATGAGGCAAATTTTCACCTCAGTGGGTTCGTGAATAAGCAGAATTGTCGCATTTAGGAAAATGATAATTTTAAGAGTGATTGGCGAAAAGCCAAAGTACCCACAAAGAGTGACTGTTTGGTGCGGTTTATGGGCTGGCGGCATCATCGGGCCGTATTTATTCAAAACTGAGGCCGGTCAGACAGAATGGTGTTCACTATCGTGAGATGATAACCAACCTTTTATGGCCCGAATTGGAAGATATGGATGTGGACGATATGTGGTTTCAACAGGACAGTGCCACTTGCCACACAGCTAATGAAACAATAGCTCTTTTGCGCGACAAATTCAATGGCCGTGTTATCTCACGTGGTGGCGATGTCAATTGGCCGCCAAGATCATGTGATTTGACACCGTTAGACTTCTTTCTTTGTGGTTGAAAGAAAAGGTGTACGTCGATAAGCAAGCAAAAAAATTCAAGTGCTACCGGATGAGATAATTCGGCACATTAACAGAGTAGAACCTCAATTATGCCTCAGCGTCATCGAACCATCGGATGGTGGTGTGCCGCCGAAGTCGCGGTGGCCATTTGGACGATAATTGAACCATACCAACATAATCATTATACAACGAAATGGAAATAATTTCCTATATAATTTTTATTTTAGTATAATAAGCACCAGTAGTGGAACTCTCTTACTTTTAACGATTAACGTTAACGTTATTTTTACCAGCACAGTTTATTGCTTACGGTAACAATACAGCAATTCAATAGCTAACAATTTCAATCAAGTGGCATCTTTGTTAATTAATTAGCATATTTAACGAACACTGTCAACGAGGGCAAATTATTAATCGTGTGGAACGACGTAAACAAACCGCCATTTAAGTTTTGCTAGTCTAGCGAAAATTGCAAAAATTCTGGAAATTTGCAAAAATAGCGAAAATGTTAATATATCAAACAAGCTATAAAATTAATTAAAAGTCGCTAAAATTAAGTATAGGGAATTGCAAAAATTCTGTAAAAATTGTTAAATTAGCGGAAACTTTAAAAATTTGCAAACAGCGGCTGTTTATTAAAAACCGTTTAAGCTCTAAAGAACCACAGGAAAAATCGCTTATATCACGAACATGGCTAAAATTCGCGAAAAATTACAAACTTGCAAAAAAACGTAAAATTTATTGGAAATCGCTAAATCGCTTAAAAAAACAAACAGTCGGAATATATAAATTTTTTTTTTTTTTTTTTTGCAAAAATAGCGAAATTCGCGAAATTGTTTAATATTTCGAACAAACCATAAAATTGAATTGAAGCCACTAAAACTATCAGGAATAGCAAAAATTCGGTAAAAATTTCTAAATTAGGGAAAATTCGCAAAAATTTGCTAACATATTGCTTCATTTTAAACGCTCGTAACATGGTTCAAAAAATTTTTGAAAACAGATCGACCCATTCCGATTTTTTAACTTAATCGCAAGGTTCAAAAGGTGCAATATCTAGCCCATAGTTTGATCTAGAATTGTTTTTTCGGCTCTCCTAAAAAATTTTTTTTTAACACATACGCGGTTGTCCATGAAAACCACAGATTTATAAATTCCCAAAAAAACTAATTTTTTAATATTATTTTGACAAAATGAATGTAAATAACGTGAATTTTAAAATTTTTTTTTTTTTTTTTTTTTTTTTTTTTTTGAAAAATAACTACGAATTTAAAAATAAAAAATTAAAAATATTTAAGATAGCACATAGCAAAAAACGTTATTGTTAAAAAAATTACTGAATAAAATTTACGTTAATTTTGCTGTTAAATATTTTTAGCAATTTAAATTATGTTAAGATTTAATTGAGAATCGCACTACAGGAATGGGTATAAGGGAGAGTTTTCATTATTTACCCATGTAATGTCAAATTAATTTATTTGATTTTTGACACTTGTTTTAATTTTTTCCCCCATTTTTTCTTTTGTTTGACGTTATATGGGGTTTTAAATAATTGAGATTAAAATATCGAATGACTATACCTTGTACTTATTCTACCATGGGTTAATATTTAATATTCTAAATAGTTTTTGCTTTCAAATTTTCCTTTATGATTTTGACCTTACGCGAAGTTTAAATATCAAATCGAATTGATTACAATATACACTGACACGATTCACATTATTTTCGTATGTGTGTGAGTGTATGTGTGGGTGTGAGTGTGTGTGTGTGTAGCTTAAATATAATCTAAGTGCATGATGGCATTAAAAAACACATTTAGAACGCACACATTTACTTCGTTCTGCCTTATATGAGTTAAACAGAGAAAAAGAAAGAAAACAAATCCTTTAAGTGAATTAAAACACAAAGTGTTTTAACAGCTTCAGGACATGTTTAAGTACCGGCATATTTATGTATTTGATATTTACACTTAAAGTAGTGTAAAAGTTAATGCGTACAACTTTCGAAGTGTTTGTTTGTAGGTTTTTTTCATTAATGGAAAATTTAGGTATTTAAGTGAAAAACAAAAGTTTAATTAACATTTAAAAAACAAGGAAAATAAAAAAAAAACATTTTCTACATTAATTACACAGGTCTGCGATTTAAAAGTATTTTACATAATTTCAAATAAATTATTTATGTAGATGTTGGTCTTTTTATTGCAAATATAAACTTTGTTTAAATGTTTCAAGTAAAATTCAGCCGCCATCCAGAGGCAAAGGCAGGTTCAATTAAAATTAATTATATCGTTCTATTGAAATTACGTGTCGCATAGTGGATCGTATGAATATTTTACCAATAACTGTCATTTCGTAAGATGTTGGGTACCATAATTAATAACAAAATCCATTCTTTAACAATTTTTATTGTATAGTTAAATTGATTACAGAACTCTCAAACAATAATGGACTGAAATCGGATAAAACCTAAAATTTCAGTCTGGATGGCGCTTTAAAGAGACGTATACATTGAAAAAAAACTCAAAAATACCGTTATATGCACGCAGAGAATAACCATGTTTAAATATGGTCACCTTAAACAATAAAACAATATAATTTAATGTAACCATATTTTTGTTACAGCAAACCATTTTATGGTTAAATTAGTCATCCATCAAGAAGCCACATTCATATTATGGTTGCCTCTTCTTTTTACGCGTCATATTACAACCCGATTAGGCCTGAACATAAATAACTTGTCACATAAGCAAGGAATGTGCAACAGCTTGCTTAACTTGTAAAGGCAGGGACAGATTCAGGTGATACAGCCTACGTTGTGCCAGACAGACTCTAGCACACACATTATCTATATGAGGTTCAAATGACAACCTGCCGTCAATTATAACAACCAGGCACCGCAACCTACTAACAATGTCAACACATAGGAATGGGCAAAAAAATATCGATATCTCAAAATATCGATATTTAAAAAAAATATAATCGATATATATCGCCGATATTTTTAAAACCGATGTATCGATGTATCGATATTGAAATACGACTATCGAATTCGATATTTTTTAAAGTCAATCTTCATTAAGAACTCAAAATTTTAGCCGTTTTTCAAACAATATGTTTTTTAAGAATTGGAATCATTGCATGCATCATATGTTTTTTTTTAAACAAATATGAAGATCTAAAATAATTGGTATTTATAAGAAGCAGTGACGGATACAAGAAGCAGATTGTCTGGAGTGCACATAAAACATAGAGTGCTCCTGATGTCCATATCTGATTATTACTGGTTTGACTAAAACCAGTTGGTACTTTTGGGGTGCAATTCAAATTTTAAGGAAAGTTGGTACTTCCATGACTTATTTACTTCCATTTAAATTTTTCGTAACTCATTTTTTTTTCTTATGGTTTTTTTGTATTCTTCCCTTTTGTTTTTGTTATAATTGAATTTTTTTGTTTTGATTAAATTTGTATGTTTAGTTAATTTTTTTAAATAAAATGAAACAAAAAAAAGTACACTCACAATATTATTACAGTAACGGACTGTAGTTTATTTAAGAAATATTCCGTTCAGTCATTTTTAAATAAATAAACATTTAAAATTCCAAGCAAATTTATTTTTAACTGATTCTAACAGTCATTCAAAAAACTAAGTGCATATTAATATGGATTTTCAGTTGCAGTTAATATTGTCCGTTGATTGAGTTAAATTCTTCTTTATGTTAAAGTAAATAAAAATGTAATTTAAAGCACCGAAAAGTTCATTTAATTTTTACTGTTAAAAATTCAACCGCGAATTCCGTAAAAACAAATCAATATTCAGTTATTTTATAAAATTTTACTGTCAAAAATTCAACACCATATTCAGTAAAAACAATTAATATTCAGTTATTTTATATAATTTTACTACCAAAAATTAATTTTTACTTGTCTATAAAAAATGAATTGCTTGTTTTGTGTAAGCAATTCCCATTTTCTATTTGTTAAAATAATTTAGTTAAATACATCAAATTTTAAAAGTAAAATAATTGCAAAGCCATATCGGTCATGCTGCTGGTGTCTAATAATTGTGAGTTCTTCTGTAAACAACGTGGTCAGTACAACAAAAGTAAAACAAACAAGTGTAACTGGTTAAGTAAATAAAAATATTCTCCTCTCTCGCTTATAAGAAAAACAAGCGGACAGGTGTCTGTCTGGTATTTTTTAGAAATTCGGCTCTTTTGTGGAGTAAACGAAAATTTAATAAAATAACTGAATATTTAATTGTTTTTACTGAATATGGGGTCAATTTGACAGTAAAATTTTAATAAATAACTGAATATTTAATCGTTTTTACTGAATATGGTGTTGAATTTTTGACAGTAAAAATTAAATGAACTTTTTGTTAAAAATAAATGAAAAATAGGTAGACCGGTTTTTAATTGAACTTTCATTTATTTTATATTACATTTTCAGTTAATTTTACGTACAGAATATTGTGAGTGTAACAATGTTTTTACATATAATTAATTTGTTCATACATATGTTTGTACAAAGGTATACTGAATTTTTTAATTTGGTAATAGTTTCAGCAAAATACGTTCGATATATCGAAATATCGATATTTTTGAAACAATACATATCGATACTCTAAAAAATATCGATTCGATATATATCGATATATTTTTTCAACTTGCCCATCCCTAATAGAGAGAACCCAATTGGCATTTTGCTTTTATATCAAAAATTAATTCGCATCGCAATATAAAGTAGCCTCCCTGTGTTAACTAGACGTATTATTTTATTTTTATGTAGTCTAAGTATTAGTAGTGCTTATACGTCAAAGCGTATGGACATGGCCGATCTAAATATGAGAAAAAACTTGCCGGAAGTATCCCATTTTTACAATTGAATTTACATAGAAAAAAAATGGGTAAAAGGTAAAAACTTTCAGGGAATTTTTTTTCGTAATTGGGTTGTGCTTTTTTTAACAAGCCAGAAGAATTAACTAAATTTACTTAACTATTGTTCTGTTTTAACACTTCAGTGTGAAAAGCAACATTTTTATTTGCAACTGAAAACTAAAGACTTAAAATTAGCACAAAAGCTAAATACATTCCAAGTAAACCTTCCAGTTTTAATTGAAACCGGGAGGAAAAGTCTTTTTTGTGAGTATTTTAATGGGTCGATTACGGATGGCAACGGAATTGAAGTTAAATTGCCAGCAGAAAAATCAAAAATAAATAAAAATGGTTAAATTTAAAGTTAACCAGTGAAAAAAATAAGATTTCTGCTCCAAATTGTGAGTGATTTAAGCGTTGAAAATTTACAAAATTTTCTCAAAGTGTAAATTTTGATCATGGGTTATTGCCCTTTTCGTTTTATCTTCAACACTTTTCAACAAATTTTATGTCGAAACGTGCGTTTTTATTCTGTTTTTATAGTTTCATATAATCTATAGAAAAAGAATGGAAAAACAAATGCCAAACATTTAAAAGTGATGAATGGCTTAAAAACGAAACGTTAAAAAAATAACAATAATAAATATGTATATATACAGACATATGTACTTAAGTATATATGTATATGTGGATACGTATATAAATAAACACTGTGTGTTTTTTAATTTCTGTATTCCAAAAACTATATTTTTTACATTGTCTACACGCCACGTTTATGTTTATTTTTCCTTCGGTAGGTACTCTACAAGCAAGCAGAATTATAATGGTTTTATAATAATAAAATGGTTATAATAATGGTTTAAAAAAAGAACGATAAGAAACTGTCGAAAATTTATGAAGGCCTTTATACAACCCTTAATACTTTTTATTTCTGTGACAACACTAGAAGAAGTGCTCAAGTCGACTTATGCCAAATTTGACCTGAAACACCTTCTTCTTAAGAGAGTGTGGCCGCCATGATTTAAAATATTTTGAGCTAGTGGATTTGGGTGTTGTTCAAGCCTTTTTAAATATTTTACTGCCTATTTTGTTATCATAGTTTTAATTAATGGAACATTGAGTTCCTTGTGAATATTTGAGTTTTCAACATACCAAGGGGCAGCTGTGATGATTCGAAGAAGTTTATTTTGGAGTCTTTAAATTTGTTCGATATTAGAGGCCGAGGCGGTGCCCCATAGTTGAATACCGTAGCACCAGATAGGCTTTAAGATAGAGTTGTAAAGTAGAAGCTTACAATCGAGACTAAGGACAGAGTTTCTTCCAATAAGCCAATGAATTTGAATGGGTTTTAGTTTCATTTGAGTTAATATTGCCTCCATATGGCATTTCCACGTTAATCGCCGATCCAGATGTATACAGAGATATTTTACAATGTTGAGGAATTATTTGATTATTGATTGTTATAGGGGGGCAAGATTCCTCGCGCAAGGTGGATGTTATATGTACGCATTTTTGCCCATTTACCAATATCCTCCATTGCTTTAACCATAGTTCGAGTTGAAATCTATGATCCTGTAAGTAACGAGATGCTTCATACCGATTTTAGTGGACGCTTAGAAAAGCGTATCATCTGGTTTTTAATTGTTCGAATTACTCGAATAACTCGAAATACTTTTTAGCCAATTTATTATTTCTTAAAAATATTTTTACATTAAAAAAGTAGAGTTTTCTAAGAAATTAATTTTAATCGATTAATTGACATAAATTGTTCGAGTTATTCGTTATTCGAAATTGACTATTTTAATTAGTCGAACAAATAATGGCGGAAAAATTGATACTCTAATAACTGCTTAAACTTCACCCAAACCGAAGAAAATATATTTATATAACATTGGAACAGAGATTTAAACGCTTTAGAAAATTGCTTCCAACAAACTTTCACGTAATTATACATAGCTAAGGACATTTCAATAAAAAACCTGACACTTTTAGGTGACATGAGTTTCTGTAAAAAGTCCCGTGTCACACATATGTGACGCTTAGTGAAGAACGTGTTAAACAATTTTTCCTTATTACCACAGATTTAATGAAAGCTAATTTGCTACTGATTAGAAATTTTGCAAGTCTTTGGCCTGTTTATACAACTGACCGACAGCTAAAGGTAGGATTTTATCGGCCGTATAAAAAGTGTTCCATTATTTGAACTTTACGTTAACCTAAACAGAGCGATAGGTTAAAGGAAGGTTTATCCTTCTTGGTAGGTTGAAGTAAAGTTTTAATAATTGAATGCTACCTTAAGCTACCGGTAAGTTGTGCAAAAAGGGGTTATTAGACTAAATTATTCTATGCGATCGCTCTCATTGTGTAAGTGCTTATGACAAATAGGAACCAGTGTTGCCAGGGGAAAAATAAAAAAGTTACGTTTTTTCGTCAAAAGTTAAATTTTGAAATATTCCTTGAATAAATACAAAATTTGTGTTATTTATATAAAATAAATATTTCGATTGCATATTTCACTCAGAAGAATACCAATCTTTATGCGGAAAAATAAAAAAATGTCTGCAATTTTAAAAAAAATTTAAACATAATGCTGGACCTCTTCGGACAAAGTAATTGATAAAGTGTAAAGCTTCATCACACTTTCACACTTTTTAATACCCCAATCGTGTGACCGCACAACCAAATGGCTCATGTACCAATCGAGGACAATATTGTGCTTACTTTTACCAATCAAATGCAACCCTGGTGCGGCAATCGTGTGACTGTTTGCTATGCAACCGCGCGTCAATAAAAATGACAAAAATGCACCAATATTTATTGTGTTCTTGTGCGGCAATCAAGCAACACAATACGCGGCAATATTTGATTTTTTTTATGAGATTTGCTTTTTTGTGTTTCTTTTAGTAGGTAATAAAAATAAATATGTATGTATTTATTTATTTTGGATTTAAATTTTTTTAATTAATTATTTTAAGTATGTATGTATGTTCACAAGCATATTTAGCTGTTCTGTGCGAATATTTTTATTAAAGATTTTTCTATTCGAAACTAAATTTACGAAATTGTTGAACAGACTGTTAGTTTTTTGAATGTCTTAAAAAAATTAAATAAAACTATTCAACAATAATTTGTTTAAGTAAATGATACAAATTTAATTTTTTTCAATGAACAAACCAACAAGAACTTTCAAACAAATAAAAAAAGCTACCATAACAGCTGTTTTCGCAGTTAACACAAGTAAGAACAATCGTGGGACTGTGCTGCGGCAATTTTTGTAACCATTTCGCTTTGTACCAACTAGCGGCAATTAAATTTGTTTAAAACAGGGCAATCGTGTGATTTCAGAATATTTGATTGGTGCAATTTCATTATTGTTCGTCAATAAAGCACAATAAAAATTGTGTCATATTGGTGCATTTGCGGCAATCGTGTGATCCCAGCTTAATACATATCGAGCCTTAACCGCGAAAATAGTGTAAGCGACATAAATTTCAGTTTTCGTTTTTTTTAATAAATGACTTTATTGGCAACACTTGCATCATCTCCTAAAATGTCATGGTCACATAAGGTACCGTTACGATTTTATAGCAAGAACAATTTTATTGCAAGCGACAAATTTCATACAAAATTTATATGAAATAAAATAAAAAAGCTCTCTCCTGTAAAATTTGATTTTTGGCGCTTACAATATTTTCGCGGTTAGGGCGCGATATCAGCTATTTTAAATGGCTTTTCTTTATATATTTGTGCCCACTTTCTCAACTTAAGGTCGACATAAATTTGTTAAAAAAATTAACTGTCCGTTAACGATTTCGGTTTTCTCATTACACCAACAAAAACATTGATTTCAGTTGACAACACCTCTCGAAACGCATGTAAAAGTTGGGAGTCAGCTGATTGAATTTATCTGTACTGCAAATAAACGACAAATAAATAATTGGCAGAATTAGCTTTGCAACAGCAAATGAGATATTAAGAAAAACAAATTCCTTAAACGTGAAGTTTTTCGTTTTTTCGTAATGAGAAAACTGCTATTGCTCTTTTAGTTAAGAAAAAAATGTGGGTTCAAAAACCATTCAATCATCTTTATAGAGATACAAAGACAGGTATAATTGGGTACATCTGATATTTTTTGTAGCCTTGTCCGAATTTATATGCTTCATTTTTTCATGCTTAACTTCTTTTCAACTCCCTTTTGAAAATGCCAATGTAATCACACGCAACAATCGGTTTCAACTTTTCTCGATGCAAAACAACAACAATTTTATTCACAGCGAATCAAAGAGAAAAAATTTACATGCAGTCATCGTTGTAAATATACCTTCATCAAAAGATAAAACGTGTGAAAGCAGACCTTAATATAGATATAATGTAGTAGAAATTGTTCAAAAAATTAGCTGCGAAGACTTTTGCAATGGGTTTTCTAACTGCATATCTTTTGCAAATGTCATTTCTGACTTTTACTTATAGTACTTATGTATATAATTTAATTGTACTTTGCCTTCAAAACAAGTTGGTATTAAATTATATTATGAATGAAATGAAATGACAGATGGTTATACCTGTTTATCAACTAATCCAGGGTTTGGAACTACTCATTCTGGCAATACCACAAGACATTTTTTTTATACCCTAATTTTCCTGCATCAATAACAGGCGTTAACGAGAATCATCTGCAAAATTAAGGAACCATACTAAGAAATATGGTTTATGGTTTTGCTGTTGATACTGTAGCAGTGTACCATGGAAAGTAATTCATAACCTTTCATCCTACATAAAATCTGAATTCATGATGCTGAAATAATAAAACCAGTAGCTTTGTGCATTGGAATGTTTTGAGGGTAAGAAATAGAGTCAAGATTAGGAGATTCACAATAGAAAAATGTCTCGCGAGTTCATCATGTGGTATATATTGACTACTTCATTCTATACTTTGTCAAAGACATCTTATAACTGTATTAATCGTCTTCCTCAAGCCGTACAAGATTCGTTGTTACAATCTAGTTTTCAAGAAGATTCAAAATCAGAAAGTGACGAAACGGGCCAGGTTGAAAAAAAAACTTTTAATTTTATTATTAAAATTGTTTAAATAAAATTAACTGTATATTAAGTTCCTAATTGTGTTAAACGCAACGCAAAGCCAAAAATACAATTGAAAGCGAAAACCAAATTCAAAATATTTTATAATTTTGTTGCCGCTTTCTAAAGAAATTCATATTGTTTTTAAAAATTTTCAACGCCACAAAGTTGGAAGTGTTTGATATTTAAAAATTAAATGTGAATTCCTATAGAAAGCAAAAACAATATTTTGAATTTTTGAATAAATTTGAATTTAATTTTGCTTTCAATGCAATTTTTGGCGTTACGTTACGTTTTACACAATTTGTGTAAAACTTTTCGCTTTTTGAGTTGGTTTGACAGCGACTGTTTACATGTATTGAATCCGAAGTAAAAGCAACAGTTTTTTTTTACCAAAGACAAATGAAGCAACGGAAGAAATGGCAGCTTTTCTACTTTGTCTGCAGTTTTTAAACGCTATTCTCGGCATTTAAAGCTATTTTCGTAAATAGTATTTGTATGGGAGCTTTTGTCAAATATGGACGTATTCTAATCAAATTCGGTTAGATGATTTCGATTTCAATAAAATAAGTTTGGACGAAATTTAATCTAAATACCACTGCATATAATAATATGGTTTTGGGCACAAAGACACTTATCCGGAAATAAGCTTGTTTGGGGCCATGTGAAATTATGGACCAATTCCTGCCGTTTTCAATAGGCCAATTAGAGCTTGTCTACCAAACTTCATCAAAGGTTCACATGGGCATACAGCCAGCCAGACGGACGGACATCTTTAGATCGGCTCAAAATAACTTTCCGTTGATACACTTAAAGGTGTTATTTTAAGGTGTTACAAACATCAGCACAAACGCATAATATCCTCTCAACTATTTTGGTGGGGGTATAAAAAGCTGCAAAATTCTATACTGATCTGTATAATTCAGAACGGATAATCACCGTAAGTAAAGAGGGAATTACATACAATGGGTCGTTTACGGATGGCAACTGAATTGAAGTTGTATTGCCAGCAGCGAAATCAGAAAACCTCACTGATGTTTAAATTAGTGTTTGAAAGGGACTTTCGGAAATGAATGACCCTGAACTTCGGTGTAACACCACCAGTGGAGTTCCCGGATAGGGAAATTTTGCGTGGATCCAATGGATTTTTTGAGGGATGGCCAGTATTTACGTATGGATCCAAGATGGAAACCGGCACTGGTGCCGGTGTGTGTATCGCGGACACCGAAGTGAAAAGGTCATTCAAACTCCCTGATGAGTGCAGTGTCTTCCATGCTAAGATACTAGCAATCTGTAGGGCGACGGAAGTGATACTGGATCACATCGTTGGTGGATCTGTGGTGATAATTTACGTCGATAGTCAGGCGGCGCTTAGGGCATTGACAAATTATACAGTGCGATCTGGCCTGTTCGCTCGGTGTTGGAATGATCTTAGGGAACTCATGGAGCCATTCAATGTAAGTCTGTGTTGTGTACCTGACACTGCATGGTTGATGGAAATGAGGTGCCGGACGAACTCGCGAGAGGGGTTAGAATCTGGACTAAGTGGTAAAGGAAAGCGTAAAGCCCCCCTATGTTACTACTATGGGCTGATACGGAAGAAATTCCGTGATGACGTTAACCGATCCTGGGGGAACGGAACGGATTGCAGGGTGTCTAGGGCACTGTGGCCCAGATTGGACGCGGGGGCAACCAGGGTTCTACTGGGATTTGATAGGGGTGGTCTTAGAACACTTATAGGGTTATTGACGGGTCATTGTCCTGTTAGGCCTTTTACGGGCAAATGGGACAACACCATACCGGACTTCTGCAGATTATGCGATGATTCTGAAGAGCTGGAGACGATGTATTGTGCCATTGTCCTAGGATACAGGGTCTCAGACAGAAGTGGCTAGGAGATAGATTTTACGACGAACTGTGGTGCATCGCTGGATGTAATCCGGCTGATATACTGGAGTTTGTCAGGGAAATAGTGCGGCTGTTTCTGTTGAGGGGACTGTAAAGAGGGTCTTAGTTCTACGTGGCACCTACTTACTTTCTTAATTCTATCCACCTCATACTTATTTTCTTTACTTTTCTCTTTCCATACCTTTTTCATTGAAGGGATTCACAATGGACCGCATTGGTCTCCGAGTGGAAGTGTGACCTTGGGCACATTACCCTTCTTAACCTCGCTTAACCTAACACTAAATATCGCATTTTAGTGTTCGGTTCGGTAGATTTTTGTAAAACACAAACGCTAATAGTGTTTGTGTAGAAAATCGTTAAAAAATATAATGTTTCCCTGTTTGTCATCTTTCGAAACCAAAAATAATACTGGGGTCTAATCACCGCATTCGATAGTATCGTATCGAATAAACTATCGAATTTTTTTGCATACGATAGACACTGACGTATCGAATGAAAACTCGAGAAATGTAATGTCGAGTTACTCGATATCAATCGCTGTTATTTCAAATTCAATAAATTTCATTCGATAGAGTCATGATACCAAAATAAATAATTTCGATCACTTTTGCTCGATATCGTATGCGGTGATTAGAACCCTGTTCTTATCCAACTTAACAAAAGATGAGAACTTTTAATTCCGTTCGGGGGGTTTTTTAAAAAACTACAAACTTCATTGTTTTCGGTTCAGCTTATTAATGTTCGTTCGTTTCTGTTGTGCGTAGTAACCTTTTGGCTGGTTAAAAAAAAAAACCAAAAATATTTTACAAAAACAAAATTCACAAACGAAAAAAAAACAAAAAGCCAGCAAAATAATATTACACAATCAAAACATATACACAATAGACACACGTGCTGCTTTCGTTGCTAAAATTTTTTGTTTGCTCATTTCTTTATCAATGTAAAAAAAGAAACATTATAAATCATTAAATATATTGTTTGTCTACAGTATCACCACAATTGTTCTGTTTTTTTAAACGAAGAACACTATATAATGTTCGGCTTTTTATTGAAAATAGTAACGAACGGTATTACGGTGGTGCTCGACTTCACGAACACTAAAAAAGAATAGATATCGTTTCAGGTTGTGTTTTTTAACCTGATCGCTAAAAATTGTTCTGTTTATTTTCGAACACTCGTTAAAATATAAAATAATTTTTTTTTTATATTTTCTTTTCTATTAGTACATTAAAACAAAAGGATAAAATATTTATTTTCTGTTAACACAGCTTTAGTTAAGGAAAGCTGTAAGAAAGTTTTAAAAATTAAAACGTGTCTTTTGCTTGGCTTTAAAAAATTTTGAAAAAACACATTTTTTTCTTAATTTTTGACGAACACTGAAAACTTTTGTAAATCAAGTTAAATCGAGACCGTCTGGCAAGCCTACTTTAGGCCGTTTTATGCTCACCATATACGTTTCAATTCAATTGCCAACTGAGTCTTTCAACTGAATTGATGCTTGGCCTTCACACTCTTCATAAACTGAATTGAAAGATTTTAAATTAAATGTACTTTGGACTTCAATAAGAATTCTTGACAAAAAGTACGGAAAAACAAAGGTAAAGGAAAACATATAAAATCAATTAAAAATGGATAATCATTCAAAAAAGCAAAGTTCGATCTACCAAAGGGTTAAAACACAATTTGGTTTAAGGATTGATGTTTGACTAATGACGTCAGCAGTCGTCGATGGCTGCGAGTGTAAGACGTCAAATCCCTCTGAGGAGATCGAGTGGTAGCGATCGAATCATGTCAGGGTAACCAGCCGCCTGGGTTCGAATCTCAGGTCAGTCAAGATTGAGCGATTATCAATAACAATTTTAAATAATTTTCATTTTGTAAAATTCCATTCTACATAAAAATAATTTAATGAAAATTAAATTTGATGAACTTAAGCCGGATTAAAAATATCGAAAATTTGGATTAAAAACCATAAATAGTTCAACAAAATTACCACATAACTATTAATTTTAAAATTTAATGAAATAAAAGACAATTTTTAAAATACTTAACTTTTATTTAGCAAAAGAAATCTACAAACAATAATTTTGACAGCTGATCAAGAGTCTCGAACACACACAGTACAATCGAATTGAAAGACTCAGTAGTCAACATGAAAAAATCAAAATCAAATAATAAGAAAGTGATTAAAAATCTTTTGATTTTTATTCAAGCAACTCGACAACTGTCGAACTAATCAATTGGCAAAGCCGTAGACGCTTTGATTTGGACAACAACCGACTCAGTTGACAATTGAATTGAAACGTGTATGGTCTGCTTTACACTATCGAACAAGTCTTATGTATTTTGACGAAAATGCTTGCTTGTTTGAAATTTTTCAAACAACTTATCATGATAATGATGATTTAAACCTAAAATTTTGTTCTTCTCGCAGTGAAGTTTATATTCGTTTTAAACTCATTATAATTTCCTTTGTGTTTCTATTTGCTTGATGCATAACAATTTTATACACGCAATGACTACATTTAAAAAATTGCAATAAACAGCAAAATTTTTGTATGACTGCACAAATGTTTCTTTTTGTTTTACATCTATTTTTTTATGTACATTTGCGCAGCCAACAATTGGGTGTGAGTTTTATTGCCTTTTGTCTTAACAAAGAACATGAATTTTTAACATTCTTGCTTATCGAGTTAAACAAAAAAAAAATAATGTTTTTTTTTTTAGCCCCCCTGGAAAATGAAGCAGAAATTATAAAATAAATCTAAAAAATGAAGTTACTTTGTTGCTTAATATTTTTATTTTATTTTGTTTTTCACTTTTATTACTCTTCTTCTTTTTATTTTACTTAGTTTTTTGGCAAAAAAAATTCCTTTTAAGTTCGTTAAAATGTTGTCTACAAAAATTTACTTCTAATAAAGCCGTTCGTTCGTACGTTCGTTTGTTTGTTTGGTTCTGTTGCTCTTTTCGGTTTTCGGTTGTCAGGGATTTTCAAATTTAAATTTCAAACAAACAATTGTAACAGTTTGATGTTGTTTGTAGTTCAAGTTAAAGCTAATGTTTTTTGATGCAAATTGTATTAATGTTTGTTTTGTTTTATTTTGCACAATGTCAGCAGCGTGACACTTGAATACATTCTTTTTTTTTTGTTTTTTTTTTGTTTTAAAGTAAAATTTTAAAAGCTTTTTTTTTGTTCGAAATACTTGCAGATAAAACAACAGAAAAAAACTTTCAATCCTTTTTTTTTACTTTTTTGTTCTATTCATTTTTATTTATTTGTTAGTCATTTGTCAGTTTTATGCATGGACTTGTGTATGTTTGTGGCGACCCTGTAGTTCATGTGGCTGCATCCGAGCTGGTTATAATACTAGCCCCTTTATGATACATCCAGTCCGAATGCTAGCCATATTACTGGCCACTTTAACCAGGGGATGTCCTACAAGGGGGTAAATTGCCACCAAGAAGCTACTAAAAAACAGTTCATAAGCCGGTTCTTCTTGGTTTGCCCTTAACTGTATCCTTATACTTGCCGTCCCACTCCCTTAAAAAACCCCAAGTCATTCCCTTTTTTTTATGAAATAAAAGTCATTTTATAAAATTTTATAATTTATTTAATTTAAAAAAAAAAAATTATTTCAATTAGAATTGTGGTTATTTTGTTGAACTATTTATGGTTTTTAATCCAAATTTTTAATATTTTAATCAGGCTTAAGTTCATCAAATTTAATTTTCATTAAATTATTTTTATGAAGAAAGGAATTTTACAACATGAAAATTAATTAAAATTGTTATTGATAATCATTCATTCTTGACTGACCTGAGATTCGAACCCAGGCGACTGGTTACCAATTTTTTAAATAGCGCTTTTTCTGAAGGCATATTGCTTCACGCAGTTGATTTTCTGGGCCACCGTCGCAAGCGTTTGGAATTATTGCTTCTGAAATTAAAATTTACCTATCTGGACAAAGTATAAAATGTTTTATTAACCTATGAATTTTCTATCAACTTGTTTGATCAGTACTTAAAACCCAACTGAAGGTGCAAAAATCAAGGATTCTGTCTATATCAACAGTCTTTTTACCTCTCATTTTTCCACACAACTTCTTATTAAAAAGTAACTTCTTATTTCCTAACACGCAATTTTACTACGAATAACTTATCTAACTGAATTAAATGGGATTTGCCTTTTTACACTCAAATAGAAAATGACTTCATCGAAAAATGCATTCGTATGTAGCGACGCAAATCGAAATAATAAAAACGCAAAGCGGATTAAACCAATTTTTAAAAATCGGGCCAAATAGTGTATATTTTTTGCAGTATCGATGGCATTTCTATAATTGTAGAATTTGAATTACTAATGCTTCTAATGAAATCCACCTGGTTTGTGATGGGGTAGGAATTTTTTTTTGTTTAATTTCCAAAAATTTTTGTATTTCGAAAAATTGATTTATAAGTTTTGGACTGTTTTCAATATAATTGTAAATATTTTTTTGTGTGTTTTATCGATGCCAGAAAATCGTCATAACACTAATCACCCTTATTCAATTTAACGTCGTCGTCATCGTCATCAATTAAATATCAACATCAATTTGCATCGACTTCGTCATCAATTCGATACAAAACTTGTATTCTATAACAGCAGTGTAACGATGTCGATTGTTTATCGTTTTTTAAAGCACATCTCTAGTAACTTAGACAGTTAGTTTGTTTTGTTTTAAGTTTTTATCAAAAAAAAATGCAATTTGATGTAAATTTCTTAAAAATGTCGTGCTCTAAAAAAGGGAAGCTTGATTTAATCTAAAAAATTCACAATTACTAATGCCCCGTATAAATCGACAGTGTTGATTGTGCCCTGTAAAATACAGACTTCGGTTTATATACGCGGCTATCTTTATATCGGCGGCGATTGCCAAAAGGAGCAACAAAAAGTTACGCGAAAATTGCAAACATTCGAAAAATTTGCAGAAATAGCGGAAATTCGCGAAAATTTTTAATATTTAAAACAAGCAATAAAATTGATTAAAAGTCCCTTAAAACATAAGGAATGGCAAAAGTTCCATAAAAATGACTAAATATCCGGAAATTCGCAAAAATTTCCTAATTGCGGTATAATAGCAAAATTTAATATTTATTAAAAAACGTTAAAGCTGTAAATAATCACATGCAAAAATCCCTTCTTTCGCGAACATGGCTAAAATTCGCGAAAAATTGCAAACATGAAAACAAACCCCAAACATTTATTTAAACTCGTTTAATCGGTTAAAAACATAATGTCGGAAAAATACAAAAAAAAATTTGCAAAAATTCGTGCAAGTTTTCAATATTTCAAAACAGCCATAAAATTGATAAAAAAAAAATTCCTAAGACTATAAGAAATTACAAATATTTGATAAAAATTGCAAAATTAGCGGAAATTCGCAAAAATATCGGTATGATAGAAAAGTTTGATATCTATTAAAAATCGTTAAGGCTCTAAAGAATCAGAAAACTTAGACGAAAAGATTCGTCTATCAGACACATGGCTTAAATTCGCGAATTTCCGCTCATTTAGAAATTTTTATGGAATTTTTGCTATTTCTTATAGTTTTAGGTACTTTTAATCAATTTTATGGCTTGTTTGAAATATTAAAAATTTTCGCCAATTTTTCGCTATTTTAAAAATTTTTGCAATTTTCGCGTAGCTTTGTTGCTCATTTTCCATTTTTTTAATTTAACATTATTATTATGGTAAAGTTAAAAAGGAATAAAACTGTTTCGACACCAATAAGACTGCCGACAAAATCAGAGTCAATTTATATCGATGCCAACGTTAACGTTGCGTACGGCATACCAAAAATACATCGACGCTTATCGATAAAACTTGATATTGACAATGGGCATACCGATTTGCAAGAATCGACACAAAACGTTACCGTTTCGTATTGATGACGCTTAATGGAATAAGGGTGATTACTTTTACTGCCTGTTTGTAGAACGCGAGCGCAAAAGTGACTCGTTTAATTAACATTCAATACAACAACAAATTTTGAATGTTTGTTTTTGTTTAAGATGGTTATTAAACGAGTCACTTTTGCACTCTCGTTCTACGAACAGGCAGTTAGTCAAAAAATCGTCAATCGTCATTTTACTGTATTTTCTCAAAAAAATCGTCAAAATGACGATAAATCGTCACATCTACCAAACCTGCTTGCCAGATTAAAGTGTTATAAAATTGATGCCAAATTAAAGTTTAAAGTAAATTTATTGACGGGATTAAATCGTCAAAACATAAGTGAATCTACATCAAAAATCGTCTATCGTCATTTTGGTAAATTCATCGAAAAAAATTGTCAAAATGACGTAAAATCGTCACATCTAACATCCCTGTATCCACCATCTGCGACACAAAAAAAGTGCCAGCACAAATTGACAGCAACATTTTCCACAGTTTTAGAACCAGTCTTCCGAGTATAGGATCAATGTGGATAGTTTTGTAACCAGTCTACAGGGCATAGTACTGTCACTTTTGGGATAAATTGTCACGAAAAAACTACAGGGCATGCTAGAGAAAGTATTAGTTTATCTACATACGTGTGTTTGTGTTTAAGAGTATTCATGTATGCATGTACAAACATGGAAAGTGCCAAGGACTTTTTCATTATGCTGTGACCACAATGTAACTGTATTGTGTAAAAAGTGTTGTCAAGGCCAAAAGTAAAGCTAAAGAGAACAACCAAAACAAAAGAGCTTGCAATTCGATTTTGTCAATGGTGCTAAGTAGATTTCTTAAATCGTAAGAGATTTAGAACAGATTTTTACTGTATTGTTAATTATGGTCATTTCGGCAATGATTCATTTTGTCAGAAGGACTGACTACTAAAAAGCAATACTGCAATGTAAATTATTCTTCTATTTAGTTTGTTAAATGCTAAAGGTTAACTTTTTTATAAATGATGATCCAATTAGACCAATACCCTGATGCCGAAGCCGTAACCAAAATTAATGTCAGTTCTGCCCTCTACGAGCTAAGAACATAAAACTTGCATTTATTATTTTAAACTACACTGTATTAAATGATTATCCCAAAGTGAATGCTTTGAAGAAGTACCCTTGCTGCACTTAGCGATTCTTTTGGTTATGGCGTTATGATACGTCACCTATAATCAAATACAAGGTTGCCCAAAAGGTAGGTTCAAACAGCTGATTGGTATGGTTATGGCTATGCCATGTCTAATTGAGCCTTTAAATAGGATATTAGCATTTTCTTTCAAGGTGAAGATTTACTGTGCGTGAGGTTTCTGAACGGAGTTTATAGTTTCAAAAACTTGATTAAGTTTTAGTGTTCTTTAAAGTTGTCTGGTCTTTTCAAAAGGAAGGCAAGTTATCCTTAACAAAATGGTTAAACGGAGATACTACAAACAACCTACAACAAAAACTTTTTTGCATTATCAAAGTTATGCCCATATCAGATCTGTACCATAGCAATTTATTGCTTATTGTGTGAGGTCAAACTATTTTTAGGATTCTTTGGAGGCTGCGATTAACGAAGACCGAAGAAGACAAAGTTGAAAACTTATTTTTTGCAAAAATCAAAGAAAACAAATTATAAATATAAACAGCCATGTCGCAGAGTAATTTGGTGCCTCAGATAATAACGACACAAATTTTCGGAATGAAACCATTTTTGTTTTCATGAACGGAATGGAAGTTTTCTGTATCTGAAAGGCCAAAAAACTATCAAAATACACTTTCTATCAATACAAAAATACGTTTTCCTCCATTCCGTACAGAATAATTCCGTACAGAATAATTCCGAACGGAATTGTACTCTGTGACATGGCCCAATTTCCTTGAAATTGCTATCAGAAACATACGGCCTAAATAGCTGATCTATTTCTGAGACTGCTCTTATGGCGTAATTCCAGGTTAATCCAGCAGTTTCTAGTTCGGCTTGAACTTGGCGTCTCCATGTATTTTTAGTAGGGTATGCAAATGATTTCCGATGACTTTTGTGTTAATTCATGCAAATCATGTGCCGAGCTGTAGGCAAAAGGACGGTGGACAGGCTGTGGATAGTGAACGGCCTTTAGATATAAAGGTAAGCTGCGAATAAGTGTTTTGTTTTCACAATTAATCAGTCTAGGACAAACAGCGGTTGTATGCCATGTTGGCAACATCGACAAGGTGAGTGAGTACCATCTTGTTCGCCAAATTGGTGCGGCAGCACGCGGACGTCTATACTTATATTAAGCGGTTGGCTATACAAACGTGAAATATGTACAGCCAGTCGGAAAGCTAAGATGACAGCCCATCATCAGAATAGGATGCAGTAGACTAATCATCGGCTCATCCAAAATATCATGATTGACAAAACCTCAAATAACATGAATACACTACCAGATCTACCGTTGACGACATTTAGCATGAAAAAAAGGACACGATTTGGATCCTGGAATGTACGAACGCTTTTAGAACTATTACGCCTAGCACAGCTCTGTAAAGAAGTCGATAACTACAACCTCCTATTTGTAGGAATATGCGAAACTCGTTGGCCTGGAGTAGGCGAGCACATAACATCTGACGGTCTCACCTTTTTTTACTCGGGAAAACCTGAAAACCTACCCCGATCAAGTGGTGTTGGATTTATCATGACAAAGGCAGCAAAAAAGGCAATCCTTATAGGATTGATGGGAACATATATATTCAAACCATTAACCGTTGTTCGATTAATAATAATAATAATTTTGGGCGGTTAACTTGTCGGATAATTGCCTATTTTCGATTAACGAATAATTCGAATAACTTAAGTCGAATAATCGAAAATTTGTTTTTTCACAGTATTATTTTTTTTTTGTTTTATGTAAGAACACAATCCGGTACGTCTTAAAGACCCTTTTATTGTTTCTTAACTTAGCAACATTTCCATCGAGTAACAAATTTTTAAAATATTGTACAAAGACATAAACCAAAGAGTTGGGAAACAGTTTAGCTTTAAGAAAGTTAAGTACAGACCTTCTCCACAATTGTTCAGATGAAGAAGTGGATTTTTTTGAGACAATTGAAAACAACCTTGTTACAAACCTTAAAAATACTATTCATTTTTAGAAAAGACGAGGAAAAGAACAAAGAAATTAAATATGCCTTATAACGCTTTACTTTCAATCACTCCAACGTCAAAAACAAGTGAAAGAATTTTTCTAAATCAAGTTTCATCAAAACATAAGAAAGAAATCGGTTAAAACACAAACACTTAAACTGTATTTTCTTTTTGAAAGATTATTTTAGAAGATTCTCTTAAATCTTGATGCTATTTTTATTTAAAAAGTCTTTCTCTTTTATTACAAGAAGTACCTTTTGTGTTAAAAAATTGTCGTTAGTTTTTTAATAAAATGTTTATGTAAAAAAATATAATTTGTGGTCTTATTTTTAAACTTCTAAGCCAAATTAATATTATTCGATTAGCCGAAAAATATTAAATTTTTCGATTATTATTCAAATAATTATTCGCGCGATTAATCATCGATTAATTGAATAGCTAAATTTTCAAGTCTTCCGCTTCTTCTTGCTCCCTGTTGGTTCTAAAAAAAGGCATTTCCTATTATTGTCATAGGCTGGCTTACGTAGGGTACGACCCATTTACATATCTATATTTGCGTATTTTAATTTCGGAATTTGTTATAGTCTGAGGCCAAAATATTTTGAGGATTCGGCGAAGGCATTTACTGATGAAGACGTGTAGTTTTTGTATATCAAGGTTCGTTAAATTCCAGGTCAAAGAAGACATAATGCTGCCCAAGTAACAAAATGTAGTCAGATCTTCAAACAGTTTCACCATCAGTCAAAATCGATAGCGTTTCCTTTCCCGCATTCTTCACTTTAGCCAAAATCCTATTTAAAATATGTTGCATGTCATGCTGGTTGTGTGACAGTTAGCAAATTTCATCAGCATAATCAAGGTCTTTATCCTAGGACAATGGCACATCACATGCTGAATCATCTGTAGCTCCTAAGCGTTCCCGCATAATCTGCAGAAGTTCAGTATGGTACTGTCCCATTTCGTCGTTAATTCTCTAAAAGAACAATGACCCTGAAACCACTCTCATCTAAACCTTGGTTGCCCATGCGTTCAATAAAAGCCATAGTTCCCTAAACACCCTGCGATCCGTTTTATCCCTCTAGGACCAGTTAACAGTATCGTGGAATCTATAATACCACAAAGTAGCGCCATAAGGGAGGTTTTACCCCCCGTCCCTAACATCATAGTCAAGATTCAAACCATCTCTCTCGAGTTTGTTCGCCACCTCATTACCATCCACCTTGCAGAGTCCGGTTACCCAACAGAGCATTCCTACACCGTGCGACCTCGCACGATCGCACCGTTTAATTTGTCAAAGCCATAAGCACAGCCTGACTGTCGACGTAAATTGTCACCACAGACCCACCCACGATGTGACCCAGTATTACCTCCGTCGCCCTCCGGATCGCTTGGATGTCAGCCTGGAAGACACTGCACTCATCTGGGTGTCTAAACGACCTTTACACATCTGTGACAGCAATATAAACACCGACACCAGCGCCAGCGTCCATCTTTGACCCGTCCGTAAATACTGCCCACTTCTCAAACAGTCCATTGTAGCCAAGCAAAACGGGTACTCAACAGTGGTATTATGACACTGGTGGGATAAGACACACCCTTGTCTTACACCTGTTTTAAGGCTTAAGTTTTCGCCAACTTGACATTCATGGAGCACTGAGCAAGTTGCATCCATAAACAAACATTCCACGAGTCTGATTAATTTATCTGGAATTCCTTTTTACTGCAACTCTTTCTATATGGTAGAGTGATAGAGTGAGTCAAATTTACGTTGGAAATCTACACTGAAAAATTCTCCAAAATTCTACACCAATTAAATTATTAATACAAAAATAGCATCAGTTTTAATTAAAAATTTCATCAAGTGAATTAAAACGTTTAATCAAGTGCATTAAGCGTTTAATCAAGTGAATTAAACGTTCATTCGATACTACAATTTTTTTAATTACTGGTGGAAATTTAATTAATTTTTTAACTAACATCACAAATTTCTTTATTGAAATCCATTTTAATTTTATTTCTCTATTTATTCGAAGACTGTTGATGTGGTCCATGCAAGATTTTGTTTGCCTAAATCCTGCCTGTTCTATTCTTCATTAAGGCTCAGCCACCACAGATATGCGATTAAATAAGATACGGGCCATAATCTTGTTAAGCATATTTAACAGGATGAGAAACCTCCAGTTTTTGCACTTCATCTGGTTTCCTTTTTTTGGGATATTGAAGAGTTTTATTTTGATAAGAAACAAATTGTTTAAGCTTAGACTGTTTTTATCTTTTTTTTAAATTATTTTCTTAAAAATGTTTACTTGGAATCCAAGAAAGGTTTTTAGTACACAGAAAAAAATAAAAATTGATTTCAATTAAAATATTTGTTATACTAATTAAAAATTTGATAAAATTTGCACTAGTAAACAAATTGATAGTATCATTTACGCGTTTAATCCACTTGATTAAACGTTTAGTTCAATTAATTAAACGTTAAATTCACTTGATTAAACTTTTAATTGACTTGATTAAATTTTTAATTGAAACTGATTTTATTTTTTATTAATGCCTTAACTAGTGAACAATTTTGGAGTATTTTTTCTGTGTAGATTTGGAATGAATATTTTCGGAAAAAATCCAAACTGATATTCAGTTAAGCTAAACAGAAAACTACTTGAAACTTTTGTAAGAACTTAGTAGAACTTGGCAAGCACGCGTATTTATATTCTGAAATAGAGAGAGACGGATACTATTTATGTTTCCTCTCTTTTCAATAAATAAAAAACTGGCTCAAGATGATTACACCATGCATGAAGGCCATTTACAAAATGATTTTAGATAAAGTCGAACACCAGCAGAATTTATAATTGCAATCAAATGGAAAATCCAAATGGCCATTGCATGATGCTAATTATCGTAAATCTGCCAACATTTCCAATAAATAGATTTGAGAAAAATTATTGCCAACATTTTGCATATTTAAGTCTACAGATAAATCTTAAAGAAAACCGAAAAACACGCTGAATTTAACCAACCCCTACAATTGCTAAAGTTGCTCGGTTTCACAACTAAAAAGCGGAACACGTACTATTTGCAGCATGTAAACATCCATTCATTTATTCGTTCATTCGTTCAGACCATCATTATTCATTTGTTAGTGGGTGTAGACAAAACATTGAGTAGTTTTAAATAGAAAAAGGGAGTCATAAATTGTATTTACTAGATGTTACAGAAATTTTGTCACTCGGACATTGACTAACGTACAGACAGACAGACAGACATACATCGTACAAGCAGAGTCCTTTTCAAAAGGATGTTTTAATAGCATTTTTAAAACACATACTTTTCATACACATATAAATATGCCAAAGCATAAGGATGAATAAATATGTCTGAGTATGTGTAGGTGGGTAGATGGGTGTTGCTTGGAAGTGTAAGTGCAAGTTTGTGCACATCCCTTTACTAATGCTTCAAACATGCTCTCAATGTTCTCATGCGATCGAATTTATAGTCAGTCTTTAGTGTGAATATTATTTCATTTCCCTTAAAAAAAAAGTGATTTTGAGTTAGTGTGCGGGTTTACACACACACACTTGCTTTGTCTCCACTATTTCTCAATGATTTTCTTTTCTATTCTATTTTTCTAAAATAGTTTTCCATATGTTGGGGATTGTTTATGCACACATACCAACATACAATTTATACAATCTGTTTTATATTTGTGTCTTGTTCTTGTTGTCGTTGTCGTTGTCGTTCTCGCAATGTATATTCATATGATAAAGTAAATATGAAAAATTGCTTTATTGCTGTCTGTCGCAAAATTTACATGAATAAATACAAACATTCAGACAAGAATGCTTGTGTTGTTGTTGCCAGCATTTGCTTTCGTATTTGTTAAATTTAGTATCAGATTGTTAAAAATATTTACACGTTCTCGCATAATATTTGTCAAACGAATTCCGATTGAGTGTTTGTGTTGTTAATAAAAACTGTCTCCCACGTACTTTTACGTTGCTCGAACGTTCATTTATTATACCAAATATGTATTATGGTTACTTCCCCCCCCCCCCCCCCCTAAATACACGAGAATCCGCATGCTGTTTGTCTGATAACACTTAAAATGTTGCATATTTATGTATATGAAAAGTAAATGCTGGCTCTCCACTTAAACTAACCCTTGCTCATCATATTTTTTCATTTTATTAAAGAAAAAAAATTTATATAATTATTTTTTAATAATTATATAAGTTTTGGTTGAATGCATGGCTGACCAAAAATATAATTGAGATTTGAGTTTGCAATGCAAGACAAGGCAGAAAATATTTTTGAATTTTAAAAAAAAAAATTATTTTAAAATGAAATATTTTAATTATTGTTAAATTCACAAGTGGCCTAAGATTTGCTTTTAATAAGGCTTTAAGAAATTTAATTAAAATTTTTGTGTTTATTAAATTATGTTTGGTATTGATAGAATTTATTGATGTGTATGCCTTTGGGGGAGAGATTAATCAAATGCTGTTGCAGTGTTTAATAAAATATTTACATATTTCTTAAATGAATAAGATAAGGAAATATTAAAATTTAAAGTCTAATTTAAGGAAATTGATTTAATGTTAAAATAAATTTACACAATGTCCCAAATTTTTTTTTTTTTTTTGTTTAATTTTTGATATTTTTAGTTTGGCTTGAGTTCATCACATTAAATTTTTCATTTAATTATTTTGACTGAAGGAAGGAATTTTACAACATGATAATTCAAATTTGTGTATAATTTTTATTCTTGGCTGAGCTGGGGATCGAACTCGGGTCGAATTTACATGTTTCAAGAATCACCACATTCTTTCATCAGAATTCTATAAAGTTCTGACCTCTGCAGCACTGCGGTGCCTTGCCAGCCAACAGTCAAACATCAATCTTTAACCAGTGGTACTGGTGTTTTTTTTTATTTTCATGAGTGCTCAAGCATAATTTAAAAGCTTATACACACAGAAAAAAATACCAATGTAAAATTAATATGGCGAAATGTTGATTCATAGTAAATTTCTGCAAAAGTATGCCCTTAAATTAATCATTATTTCACACAGAAAAAGTTATTGCCGAATTATTTAATTTCTACAAATTCTTTTACTAATTCAATTAATATTTTTGTTTGATTTTTATTTAACCAACAAAAATGTTGAGAACTATTCAATAAATAATATACGCGCTACTGGTTTCAAGTTTTCATAATTTTGTATAAAATATTTAACGCTCTATAACGTTGTCGTTTTTTGCATTTTTTTTATTTGATCGTAAGCAACACTACTTTATGTGAAATATAAGAACAACAACACAAAACACAAACAGTCTATTTTAGGACGTTTTAAAAAAGTACAACAATAAGAAAGATGATAAAATAGCGTGACGAGGTTTGTAGTAAAAAAAACAATAGCAGGTAAA
Source organism: Pollenia labialis (assembly GCA_949318255.1). Classification (NCBI taxonomy): domain Eukaryota; kingdom Metazoa; phylum Arthropoda; class Insecta; order Diptera; family Polleniidae; genus Pollenia; species Pollenia labialis. Next base: position 21,293,463 of record OX439142.1, on the reverse strand, counting down.
AAAAACGTTTAACTCTTTTTAAACAATAGAAACAACAACAACATAAGAAACAAAATATATTTTTGGATGGTTGCAAAGTTGGCAAAAAATAATAAAAAATGAATCCCGTATTAAATTTTTAACAACTGTTTAGTTAAATACATCAAATAGAAAAATTGAACGATGACGAAAACATATCGAGTCGGTCTGCTGCCGTTTTTGGTTACATTTCTTCTTCTTTAGCCAAGGAAAGGATACAGCAACAGTGAGTGATGAAGAAAAACCCCTTGTGTGTATAAACAAGACTTCGTTCAAAAATTATTCTAGAAAAAAATGTGTCTCAAAGACTGCCGCCAGCTCTGCTTCTGCCTTCATCTTCGTCATTGCTTGCGCAAAAATTTTTGTTTGACTCAGCAAAATTATTTGTTTGAAATTTATATGAATTTCAGTAAACTTTTTGTTTGATTCTGTAAATTATTTGTTTGAAAAAATCAGTGTTTTTTTTCAGTAAACAAAATGCAAATAAATTGTTTGAATATGCGAATTTGTTTATAGGACCGATTTCAGACAAAAAATGTTTTGATTCTAAAATTTTTTTGTTTGGATTGGAAAAATAATTTTTTCTGTGCATATTAATTTTAAATGAAAAATATCAAAAAATCAAAAGTTTATCTTGTTAAATTAACTTGCATACATAATTAAGTATGTAAATTTTTTTATTTTTATGTTTAAAATATGTTATAAAAAGAAGACAATTCCCGTATTCTTTTAATTAAAATTATTTTGTTAAATAGTACATCTAGTTTTTAAAGTAGAATGATGACGAAAACCATATCGGACAAAGAAGAATACCAAATAAGTGAAGCATGTGTTGCAGGGGTAAGTGTATTGAATTATTCTTAAATAAAGGCATATATTGTCTCTGACACTTCCTCACACTGTTATATCACACTCAAACCAATTTGATTCTACATGAAATTCACGTTGTTTCAACTTGAAATAACTTTTATTCAATGTGATTCGGATTGTTATTTCAATATAAATGACATTTTGCTCTAACTGTACTGTATATGTTATAAAAAGAAGACAATTCCCGTATTCTTTTAATTAAAATTATTTTGTTAAATAGTACATCTAGTTTTTAAAGTAGAATGATGACGAAAACCATATCGGACAAAGAAGAATACCAAAAAGTGAAGCATGTATTACAGGGGTAAGTGTATTGAATTATTCTTAAATAAAGGCATATATTGTCTCTGACACTTCCTCACACTGTTATATCACACTCAAACCAATTTGATTCTACATGAAATTCACGTTGTTTCAACTTGAAATAACTTTTATTCAATGTGATTCGGATTGTTATTTCAATATAAATGACATTTTGCTCTAACTGTACTGCAATGTTAAATTAACATGAATTGTAGTTAATTTAAAAGAAAAAATGTTGTTCGCAAGTTATTGTAAAATTATGTTAAATTCACATGAAGTAATAATGAAGCAAAATCACCACCGAAAACTGTAAAATCAAACTTGTTTGCGACGATTTTACATTGATTTTTTTTCTGTGTGGAGGGTTAAACACAACGAAAAGTTGAATCTTTTTTTTATATGATTGAAGAATTTTGTATTTATTTGAAGAAATTCCGGGATTGATTTTCGAAAATAATTCCATTTAGGCTTATCCCGAGTGTTTTTCTATCTGTGTACTTAAACTTATTAAGAATTATTATCGTAACCGACTCAATACTAATATGTACAATAGCAAATTTAATAAAAGTGAGAGAAAACATTAAGAAAGTTTCAACATACGATCCACCTAAATCGAGAATTACTAGTAGTGCGAAATTGTTCTGCGGAAATATGAACATATTTTTTATATTCTGGATATAATCGCTTTAGTATAAACGCCTTAACTGGTATATTAATTTTTATAAAAATGCATTTGCTTTACAATATTCATTAAATACGAAATACATAAAAATGTTATGTGAATAAATGTTAAACGTTAAAAATGGTTTTTAAAATTTTTTCAAAACGTATAATTTTGGAAACTACCCAGTAAAAAATGTGCTCCAAAAGGAGCAGGTTTTATGTATGAATGCATGCCTCAAATCGCTTCAAACCTGCTGATAAGATGCCTGATTTTTGTATGGAGTGTTCCCGGTTTGGAGGACTATTTACTGCTGACAATAAGCGCTTTTTTTAACATGCAAACAAAGCACTCCTAAAGCGCTTTTTTAAGGGATAACTATATTTCCATATTCATTGATTTTTGGCTTTTAATTGCTTAAATGCATTGTTTCAATAATTTTCGTAAACCATTATTTATTTGTATTTTTTTTCGCTTTAAAACCTCATTGTTGTCAGCACTAAAATAGCAGCTTTTTTCTATATTTTATTCTTTATCATTTACTGCTATATAAAAGCTCTCTTAATGAAGCGCTCAATTATGCGCTTTTTCTCTAAAGTGCTTCAAAAACCCCAAATTTTTTTTACTGGGTATGAAAACAACTTTGCTGATTTTAAACAGCAAAATTCTTGAAAGCATTGCCAAACGACAGATACATCATATATGTTTATATTAGCGTCGTCAAGAGGCATCGCAAAATTGGATTATCTTCTCATAACAGTCCAGAATATTCATATCGTCACCTTAAAGACGAAATAATCAATTTGTTAAAAAATTGAAACTATTTAGAATATTGAAACGAAAATTACACATTTTAATTAAAATGCAACCAGAATTATGTATCGATTGAAAAATCACACAAAGGGAATCATTTTAAGGCGATAAACAAACAAATTATTGATTTACACTAAAGAAACTTCTTGACTTTGTTAGCAATAAAAGTTTAGTACTGAAAACATATTTTTTGGATTAAAAAAGTGCTTTTTAGTAAAAAAAAACATTTTAGAATCGCCGTTAGATACCCTTGTGTGTGGTTTTCCACACATATGTAGTTTCTATGTAATTTTCACTAAAGACAACATTTTCGGTTGAAAAATATGAATATTTTTGATATTGTTGCGAACTGCATGCAACGTTTGTTTAAGAAAGAGTTTATATAAAAATAGCAAAGCTTTGTATGGTTTGTTGTTGATTTCCAACGGGATAAATACATAATTAATTTTACGTAAATCATGACTTTGATTACAAACGTACTAAGGCGCCACAGTAAAGTAGGAAGACATTTTATATGTGTGAAAAACCACACACGAGGGTAACCAAAGTAAGTTTTTAGGGTGTTTTAAGGGTTATATACATTAAATATTAACAGTTATAGTTTCTTTTACTGGTTTAAGTAAAATCAAGTAAGAGTGCTAGATTCGGCTGTGTCGAATCTTATATACCCTTCACCATTGTTCAAGCAGAATACAGAGCAACTAAACAAAAACTAAATAATTTTTACATATATGTACATACATATTTACAATACTATAAACTTCAGTATTAATTAAATTTAAAAGCGAAAACTGGTTAATGTTTTTATAAAATCGTTTTTAGAACATAAAAAAATTAAAGAGATAAATTTCTTTTAAACACCAAGATTCAAACCAGGGGACTCACAGTTTCGAACATTAACAGTCCCCCTAGACAACTGAACTATGAGCAACGCTGTTTGAAGTAATTAAAATTAAATATGGCCCGTTTACCGGTTCACAACTCAACACAGTTCAGTTGTAATTATTTTTGATGTTCTTGTTCACCGCTATATAGCAAAGTTGTAAACCATAATACAAAAATTAAAAATCCACTTATTGAAAATGTGAACCGTAATAAGGGCCTATATTCACCAAAATGGCTTGTCCCATTTACGTGTGATTGTTTGTGTTCTTTTTGTATAGGCAGTGTTGTCATACCGTAGATTTATCTTTTTTTTTGGCAAGTTTTAAAGTAGCAAAAAGAAACAAAAATTCTCAGTTTCTATTTGTTAAAATTGTATCGTTTAATAGATGAAATAAGAAAAAAGGCTGATAACGAAAATCATTGCTTTTCATGAGGGCCCCGAATATATACACTTTATAGGGTGTAGGATCAATATTGTAGACATTACAAACAGAATGACAAACTTATATATACCCTTTTTACCTTCGGTGAAGGGTATAAAAAAAGAGTAATTTTTGGGATTTCAGTATTTTGGTTATAACTCAGCCATTTTTAACCGATTTGAAAGATTTATTTAACGACGTGTTAAATAAGAAATTTACCATTTACTTGAGTTATAAAACATGAACTCGGAAAGATCTATGATTCCCGAAAATGGGAATTTTCCAAAAAAAAAATTATATTTTGGTCATAACTTTTTCGGTAAATATTGTCTACTAAAGATTTCCGATCTTTTGATATATAAGGGATAACCGTAGGTCATATGACAGTCCAAAAATTCAGGTTTTTCTACAATTTTTTAAATTTTTTGTACTGGAGGTAACACACCCACTTCTCCAATCCCTCCCACATTTTGTGGGATGCTATGTTTAGATAACCTAAATGTGTGTACTTAATTTGGAAACTTTCGCTCTTGCCGTTCTCCAGATATACAGAAAAAAGTAATAAAAATACAACAACAACAACAAGGGATTTTTTGAAAAAAAATTAGAGGTACTCGTGGCTTTTTGCTCATATCTCAGCCATTTTTGGACCGATCTGGCTGAATTTCAATAGCAAAATTAAAATAAGAATACCTGATAGAAATGTATACAAATCATATCTGGGGGCTTCGGAAAACCCATTTCAACAGACAGACGGATAGACGGACAACCGTATTTGAACTTCCCTTCTCATAAGGATCCAGAATATAAGTATATACTTTACAAGGTCTAAGATCAATATTGTAGAAATTACAAACGGAAAGACAAAGTTTTATATTCCCTTTTACCTTCGGTGAAGGGTATAAAAATTGGGCTATAAAACGAACACTACAATTTCACAATTATTTATTTGACAGATGCCCACATTCATTCAAAATCTTAATAATAGTAGCGTTTAACCCTTTCACGTCCATAAGAAAACCAGGGTTATTTTTTAATATCCAATGGGTTTTTGAATTGATTTTTATATAAAAAAAAAATAAAATTGTAAAGAAATAAAAGTCTCGTGGTAAGATTTTGTGGAATTTTTTGGGAAACATTTTTCCCGATGGAAGATAAAGGGGGAAAAATACTTCAGTTTATTGATTTTAATGAATGCTTTTACAACAAAAAAAATGCAATGTAAAAATAGGTTTAAAAATACAAAACTAATTATGGCATTCTGCACAGCAACTCCTTCTGCTTGTAAAGCAGAGATGGACGTTGCACATAGCACAAATGTTATGCGTTCTATTTTCTACAAGCGAAATTAAAACATCTCTTCGTTTTGTTCGCCTTTTGTGCATACCTCAGCATTCGCGTCTTCTCTTTAAGCAGGTCTGGCTCTCTGCCTTGATGTTAAATCACTTATCAGATTTCGTGCTACTACTTGTGGATACTCTAAACTGGTCAATAGTGATCCCTTAAGCATATCTTGCCTATCAGAAAAGATGTTTAGGCGATTAAACTCATAATTACTTTCATAATATGTCTGAGATGTAGAGCCACTAGTCCATCTGAAAACAGGTTCTTCTACCTTATGAAGAGCTGTACTGGCATGCACAGTTATGTTTTGACCAGTTTATTGAACTGCATTTTTGATATCAACCACATCTGCAGCCTCTTCAATGTCATCTTCATCGAGGTGAAGTTCGTCTTCCCCCATCAATATTACCAGCCATTAGCAGCTATAATATCGCATTTTCGCGTAAATGGAACTCCCAACACCTTCTGCTTGTCATTTGTACAATTGCGAACAGGTAAAAAAACGCATTATCAATAAAATACCGAGAGTACATTTTCCCTTCTGGTCCATAGGGAAAAATGTTTCCCAAAGAGTTAATATAAAAAATTGGAGCACTATTGGCCACTTATTAATTTTTTGGTATGATTTATCATTTCTCTTTACTCTAGACGTTATATCTATCACCTAAAAAACTTAGAAACGTAACTTTATGAGCGGCAAAACGAGTCAAATCAAAACGAGCTTACGGTGGAGAAAAATTTAATTTCCCTTCCTTGATTAAACTATACACTTTTAAGTTTTGCCAACTTTTCACTTTTATTTACAGCAAATCATCGCTGTAGAACGACATCTAATTGTTAAAATAAATATTAAAAAAAAATCGTTACTAAAATAACCAATTCAAATTTTGGAAAAAATGTTAAGCATGTCGGGGAGATCGTGTGTAACTGAGTTATGCTATTTTTGCTGTGTGTGTGGGGAATATTTGGTTGGAAAAAAAGGAAATGCAATATCAGAATCATTAAAATAGGCATATTTACATTATTTTGGTTTTGCAGGCAGAAACATTCTTTGTATCTGTTCGTGATAGAGAAAAACCAATTACAGATTCGGATTCTGCCTACCAAATTACCCTAGAAAAGATTTTTGGTTGCTACAGTCCAAAAGCTTGTGTTATCATTCTATTCACATTTGTACTTTTTCATAAAATAATCTTTTCGTTTTCTTAATGGACAAAATCATTTAGAAAACTTAAAAGATTTAAGACTCCTCTAAAATTTAAAAAAAAAAACAAACGAACAAGCTCAACGTATTTAAGATAATTTGAAATTTAAATGGTAATAAAACCAACCATAATTTAGCAAAAACACAATTCCTTTTAAATTGTAAGCCGTGAAAAAATGTTTGTGTTTATTGTATCTGAAAAATTATTTGTCATATTTTACAGAATAAACAGACTTTAATAATTTATAATGCTTATCGTAACCAGGCATAAATTTCAAGGTTAAGATTAACTTAAATTACAACTGATAAAAATAAAGTAAGAAAACAATATTGCTAATCAAGGCGAATTCATTGCAGGAGCTCTTTAAAGCCATGTTGATAATTTTGTTTCAGCTTTATATTTGTTGGATGTCAAAATTTTGTTTACTACCTTTATTTTGTTTCTGTTTTTGGCATTGTGCAATGATTTTACAAAAACAAATTGCTTGTGGTTTTTGTACATTTTGTAGTAGCGATGTTACCAGTAATAAATTCGCCTTGCTGCTAATCAATAATTTTGAAAAACAGCAGCAAAAAAAAAACGAAACTTATTATTTTATGAACTCAAGATAAACAAAAGTAAAGCATATGTACATATATTTGTATGGATGAAAGTAAACAGGATTCCCTAAAATGAAAGCATTCTATATAAAAATATAGAATATAGAGAAAGTACTCGATCAAGACTGCCAGAATCAGGCCCCTGGTGAGATTTAGAAGAAAAAGTGTACGTCAATAAGAAAACAACAATAACAGAGCTCAAGTATGAGGTAATTCGGCACAATAACGACATTGAACCTCAATTATGTCTCAGAGTCATTGAAAATATGGAGGAATGTTACCGAAGCCGTGGCGAGGATAAGGCCGATATTTTCTTTCACACATAATTGTCATAGATCCATCTCTTTTAATTCAAAATATTTAGATAATTCTCTAAAAATTGTTTGCCTTATTTACAATTAACATCGTGCGTGTTGTTTACTTTATTTTTAACAGTTTTATTGATTTTTACCGAAACTTGTTTTTGAGTTGAATTTGTTAAATGCTAAAGGTTTTTTAAACCGGAAAACGTTATAAAAATCCAAAAAAATATAATAAGAGTTTTTCAAGCATTTCAAACAAAAATTGCTTGTGGATTAACATTTTATTAACATTATTATAACTGAAATTAAGAAAAGCTTAGATTTTCTACAACATGAAAACAAATACGATAGAAAATGAGTTACTCTCGCTACAGTTTTGTAAGTGTTTTTGAGAATGGGGTGCCGTTATTTAACGCGAGCATAAATTTTGTATTATTTCTTAAAGTTTTCAGTCTTTGTGTTTTGCTTGAAGAGTGAAGTGTTTTAAACAGTGCACAATTAATTAAATATTAGAAATTTTAAGGGCAGATGATTGTGGTGACATGGTTGTTTTATATACTTTACAAATTTATAATATTTAATTTATATATAAAATAAGTTTTGTTTTATCTATCAAATTATTAAAAATATGAATTTAGAAAAATTGTTTTTTTGAATTGTTAACACAATATTAATTTATTATTTCCTAAATAAAGTTTTTATATAAAATATAAGACTACCATAATGATAAACATATGATGAACTACACCTAAACGTCAAGTTTTTTTCTGCATTTCATCAGACTAATTCAATTTGAACCATGGAAATATACACAACCGAGCAACGCGATCAAGTTATTCAGGCTTATTATGAAAATAGGCGTTAAGATCAAAATGCATATCGTGCACTTCATCTTCAGTGATGGGGCACATTTTCACGTCAGTGGATTCGTCAGTAAGCAGAATTGTCGCATTTGGGCGAATGATAATCCAAGAGTGATTGACGAAAAACCAATGCACCCACAAAGAATAACTTTTTGTTGCGGTTTATGAGCTGGCAGCATCATCGGGCCGTATATTTTCCAAAATGAGGTCGGTCAGGCAGTTACTGTAAATGATGTTCGCTATCGTGAGATGCTAACGAACTTTTTATGGCCCAAATTGGAAAATATGGTTTTAACAGGCCAGTGCCACTTGACACAAAGCTAAGGCAACAATAACTCTTTTGCACGACAAATTCAGTGGCCGTGTTATCTTAGGTAGTGGCGATGTCAATTGGCCGCCAAGATCATGTGATTTGACACCCTTGGACTTCTTTCTTTGTGGTTATTTGAAAGAAAAGTTGTACGTCGATAAGCCAACAACAATTTAAGAGCTTAAGGATGAGATTATTCGGTCCATCCGATGGAGATCACGGCGGCCATTTGGCCGAAATTTTGTTGCAAACATAATTAAAACATACCAATATTATCATAATAAAAAGAAATGAGAATAATTTCCTAAACAATTTGTCTTTAATTCAGAGTCATCATCGGCCCTTAAAATTTAACCACCCTTTATTGGTTAAAAACAGAGTGCTCGTAAAGAATGTTATCTTATTATAGATTAGAAAAGTATTTTTCTGTAAGAATATTCTATAATTAGTCTTATTAGCTTACATTATATTATAGTCAAGTAATATTATTGCAGGGCATCACTTTGCATTATTAAATAATTGTTTATAAGCCTTTTATAATCACAACACTTTTCTAAGCTTAAGGCTTATGTAAGTAAGCTTGCTACAAGTTTATTCTAAATCATTTTGGTTTGTTGGGAAATAACAGAAATCTTGTAAATTGTTGTTAGACCGTCAAGATTTCTATCAAAACTAAGAAACTAGCACATACAACACACTCACACACACATACACACACACAAGAGCCCACCATATTTAAACGAAAGTAAAAACTTTCTTTAATAGCAGAATATCGTAAACACATTGGGCAAAATTTACCGTTACACAGCTAAATATTAAGAGAGGAGAGGGAAGAGTAAATTTAATCATCCTATTGTTTATCTTAAACATCAGTCAATTTGCCATGTTGTTTGTTAGTTTAATTTAACTTGTTGTTTCGTCTTTTTCTTTTGCTATGCTTTTGTTTTGTTTTGCTGTACATTTTTTACGTTTTTTCTTTTGTTTTTATTCCCTGTTTAGGGCTGTTGTGTCTGTGTGTTCGTTTTTTTTTTTAGTATTTCTTTTTTTTTTTTTTTTACTTTATATTGTCGTTGGTTAAGGATAATAAAAGATATTCTACTCCTGATAGAGGTTATGAATATTATAGAATTTATGTGCCACTGCAAATTATACCCCTGACACTATAAAATTACAGCAAATTGCCAAGACAAAATTGAAAAATCATGTAATTTTCCTGTAAAATGTTATAACAAAAGGGAAGATTAATAAAACTAAACTCAACCTGCTGCCATCATTAGCGATAAAATTCTTTAAAATTTTATGAAACTCTATTAAGTAAAAAAAGCTTATTTTGTTATTAGAAACAAAAGCGAAGGCATAAATGAATATAAGCGACACAGTTGTCTAATTAAACAACCTAAACCATTCAAGGCAGTAGAAATAGTAACAACGTAATTGTGATTCTACGGCCATCGCGTGTTGCAAAAGTTTTCCGCCTAAGATTCTTTTTTGAATATTTAAACAAAATTACGCACTTTTCTTTCAAAGTTTTTGCTGCATTTTTTTAATTTTTTTTTTATTTTGTAAAGTTTTTCTTTTTTTTTAACTTTTAAACACATTTACGCACTTTTGACTAAAAGTTTTTATTACATTTTTAATTTTTTTGCTATTCCATTTTCAGCCGAGTTAATTATGGCAAGCATCTAGAGTTTTGTGACAGGCGGTTAGGAGCAAAGTGAATTTCTACGTTGCAACACCTAAAGGTAAGTGGCATTAAACGAAAAAATTTAATTCACACTTTTACAAACTTTCTATGAGATTTTAAATGCGAAATAAATAGAATATATGAACTAGAAAAGGAAAATAAAGTAAAAAATGGTTTCAGGAATTTGAAATCATTCAAAAAATTTAGTCTCTGGTGACAAAATTTAATTGAAATCTCAAAAGGCGAAATAACAAAACAAAACTTTTTTTTTAAGAGAACCTTTGAAAAGTAAAAAAAAACAAAAACATTTTTGAAGAACGAACTTTTTAAAAACAAGTAAGAGTGTTATATTCGGCTATGCCGAATCTTTTATACCCTTCACCATGAAAAGAACAGTTTATATATATATACATATATATTTAAATATATATATATATTTAAATATATGTATATATACATGTATATTTATAAAATATATATTGTTTAGTTTTATTTAATTATTTGCACATGATTGCGTGCTATTAAATATATTTAAAGTTAAATTAATATATAGCACGTTTAGCTTTGATCTAATTTCAGTATTTGGTCATACCGACATCTTAAAGTATAAAATTACCATTTACTTTGGTGATAAAACTTGTGGTCGGGAAGTTCTATGGTTTCCGAAAATAGGTATTAAAAAAAAACTATATTGTTGACATTACTTTTTTTTACCGATATTCCGAGTTTTTCTAAAGATTTCCGATATTGTGTTCTTCTAAAGATTTCCGATATTTTAATATCTTAAACGTATGAATAGGTCATAATACTTAAAAATAATATTTCCATTAAATTGGCTTATAGGCATATATGTATATATACCTACATATATGTACATATATTTAAGCAAACTTAATTATGAAAAAAAACAAACTTAATTATAAAAAGAGTAATTTTTGGGATTTCAGTATTTTGATTATTACTCAGTAATTTTTAAACCGATTTGACAGATTTATATACCGACGTGTTTAAGAAGGAATTTACCATTTACTTGTGTTATAAAGCTTGGACTCGGGGAGATCTATGGTTCCCGAAAGTGGGTATTTAAAAAAAAAAATTAATTTTGGTCATAACTTTTTTGTATCTGAACCGATTTTTCTGAATTTTTTATAAAATATGTTCTACTAAAAATTTTCGATATTTTGGTATATAAGTCATATCCATAGGACATATGGCAGCCCTAAAATTTAGGTTTTTATACAATTTTTAATTTTTTTTGTACGGGAGGTACCACGCCCACTTCTCCAATCCCGCCCACATTTTGTAGGATCGTGTGTATGGGCTACCTAAATGTGTGTACCTAATTTGGAAGCTTTGGCTTTTGCCGTTCCCAAGATATACAGCAAAAAGTAATAAAATTACAACAACCACAAGGGATTTTTGGAAAATATTAGAGGTAGTCGTGGTTTTTTGCTCATAACTCAGCCATTTGTGGATCGATCTTGCTGAATTTCAATAGCAACCGATGGTAGACTATATGTGACACAAATGTAAAACAACCTAGCCGCTATCATGTCTGGAGTCTCCGGAAAACACATATCAAACGTAAGACGGACAGACGGACAGACGGTCAGACGGACAGACGGACGGATATCGTTAAATCAACTTCTCTCCCCATAAGGACCCAGAATATATATACTTTATAGGGTCTAAGATCAATATTGTAGAAATTACAAACGGAATGACAAACTTATATATACCCTTTTCCACCTGAGGTGAAGGGTATAAAAACGTACCTATTAAAAAGAAGTACCTTTTGGAAATAATACGATTTTATCAAAAGTACTTTTGTAAAATACACACTTTTAAAACAATATTTCGAAAAAATACTTTTTAAAAAAGTACAATTTGTAAAGAGGACCTTTGAAAAGTACATTTTTGCAAAGGAATATCTTCTCAAAAACGAAAACCTTTTTAAAGAAAGTACTTTTTTAAAAATTACTTTAAAGAAAAATTTAATTTTTTAAAGGAAGTACCTTTTGAAAATGGTACATTTTTATAAAAAGTACCTTTTTAAAATAAAAATACTTTTTTAAAACGTACAATTTGAAAAGAGAACCTTTGAAAAGTAAATTTTTGAAAAAAAAATATCTTCTTAAAACAAAAACCTTTTCGAAGAAACTAATAAAAGAAGTAATTTGGGAAATAGTACAATATCATAAAACGTACCTTTTGGAAATAATACGATTTTATCAAAAGTACTTTTTTTAAATACAAACTTTTAAAACAATATTTCCAAAAAAATACTTTTTAAAACGTACAATTTGAAAAGAGAACCTTTGAAAAGTAAATTTTTGAAAAAAAATATATCTTCTCAAAAACAAAAACCGTTTTGAAGAAACTTCTAAAAGAAGTACATTTGGGAAATAGTACAATTTTACAAAAAGTACCTTTTTAAAATACAAACTTTTTAACAATATTTCGAAAAAAAAATATTTTTAAAAAATAAATTTTGTAAAGAATACCTTTTAAATGTACATTTTTGAAAGAGAATATCTTCTCAAAAACTAAAAACTTTTTCTAAGAAAGTACAAAAAAGTACCTTTTTAAGCAATATGTATTTCGAAAAAACACTTTTTTAAAATGTAGATTTTGTAAAGAGAATCTTTGAAAGGTACATTTTTGGAAAAGAATATCTTCTCAAAAATAAAAAACTGTTCGAAGAAAGTACTTTTAAAAAATTACTTTAAAGAAAAATTAAATTTTTTGTACCTTTTGAAAATGGTAAACTTTTATAAAAAATACTTTTTTTTAAATATTAACTTTTTAAACAATTTTTCGAAAAAATACTTTTCTTAAATGTACATTTTGTAAAGAGAACCTTTAAAAAGTAAGTTTTTGCAAAAGAATATCTTCTCAAGAACAAAACCCTTTCCGAAGAAGTACAATTGGGAAATAGTACAATTAAAAAATACTTATTTAAAATACAAAACTTTTAAACAATATTTCAAAAAAATACGTTTGAAAAACGAACCTTTTCAAAAACGAATCCTTTCAAAATAAAACTGCTTTGAAAAAAGTACTTTATTAAAATAAGAATATAAAAACACTCTTTAAAAATAAAAAAAATTATAATACCTCTTTTTGAAATTAACCCCTATTAATGAAACACTTTTTTTTAAAAAGCATATATTTTTTGAAATAGCTTCTTGAAAAAAGTACTTTTTTTATTTGATGTTTTTGATATTTAAATTAGGCTTAAGGTAATCAAATGTAATTTGCATTAAAATATTTTTAGTGAAGGAAGGAATTTACACCTTAAAATGGATTGAAATTGAACTCGGGTCGAACTTACATGCTTCGAGAACAACCACATTCCGCCACTGCGGTGCCTGCCAGTCTATAGTCAAATATCAATCTTTTAACCAAAGGTATTGATGGATCGAAATTTGCCGTAATTGATCAATTATAAATTTTATTTAAATGTTTTCTCCTTACTTCTGTTTTTCGTACTTTTTGTCAAGAATTTGTCTTGAAAACTTAAGCAAATAACCTTTTTATGTTTTTATTTTTATTTTTGTCTTTTTCTCGTTGACCTTTCTTTGTACAACTCAAGGACTTTTTTATTTAAGATTGTTTGGAAAATTTTTAAAAAAAAATGATAATTGTAAATAAAACAGAAAGTTTTCAGAGAATCATCTTAATATTTTTTGTTATTTTAGAAGGATCTGTGACAAATATGTGTGAAACAAAATATCGGCTTCGACACGGCTTCGGTTGCATTCCTCTGGTCAATATTTTCAATGACTCTGAGAAATAATTAAGGTGCAATGTCGTTAAGGTGCCGAATTATCTCATCCTTTTACTTACTTTGATAATAAACTGGCAAGTGCACGGCTTGAAAAAACGTATCTGGCAATATGCTTTTGCAAGTCGTTTTTGTTTTCATTTTGTTTTTTCTTAACCTACTTCCAACTGCAGTTAATGTTGGAGAAATTCCAATCAATTGTAGTGGGGAATGTAAGAAGAGATAAACTCACTGTGGATGTTTTTGTTTAAACTTTGATATTGTTACAAGTAGGACTGTTGCTTATAATTCGTATACGATTAACGGTTTTATTTGGTTTAATATCTTTGGTTTTTCTAAAATCTTTGGATGAAGTTTCCTGACGATCTGGCCTAAGCAACCAGTGAAATGCGCATAGGAATAGCTTATCCCATCAACAATAAATTTCAAGTGTTTTTATCAATAATAAAAACTGGGAATTTAGCACGAATAACAAAATCTTTTGAAAATTTAAATTTTGTATTCCCAAAAATTGAAATTACTTTTTGATAATTTTATAAAATATATTAAAATCATAAAATATAAAATAAAAAAGTTGATACGTCCTCACTGCTTGTCATATTTTCATCAACTGACACTGAAAAGCAGTGAGGACGTATCAACTTTCTTGTAGTTTTAATTTGACAGTGTTAAAATCCCGGATTAAATATCGGATGAAAAATAAAAAACAAAATTAAAAATACAAAAATTTGTGGATTTTTTATTTATAATTTTAATATATGACATTAAGCCAAACAAAAAACAACAACATTGATAATCGACACAGGTCAACAATAAATATTAAACATTTTATAAAATAGATTTTAAAGCTTAAATTGTGCTATTATTTAAAAAAAAATTAACAAAAACAAATTACATTTATTTAAATAATTAATTGAGGTAAAAAATTTCCCCAAAAGCAATTATATGCCTAAGCTTCCTTTAAAATATGTTTAAACCAGCTCATAAATTTTCTGTAACCGATTTAGACTACATATGTCAGTTCACATATGTTGTTGTTGTAAATTTTGGTTCAATGTCCAAAAAAAAACAGCAACAACAAAAAATAATTTTTAAATTTATTATAAAGTGAAAATTAAAAGCAACTGCATTTTATATAAATGAATAAATATATAAATTACATTGGCATTGTAATTAATTATTTATCAACAATTTTCATTTAACACGGTTTTAAGTTTTGTCCACACCAATTCCAAACATATGTATGTGTATGTATCCGAATATTCTCCAAAAATAAAAAAAGGCCATATAGAGAAAAAAGAAAGAGAAACTCCTCTCACGCAATTAAAAATACTATACAGATGGTGTATTTTTATGCATGATTTCCACTGTTGCCAATTGAGAGATGTTCCCGCTAAATCTAGTGTTTTTGAAATGCCAAGTGCGGGAAAAATTATGTTTTAGCGGTTTTAGCGGGTCATTTTCTCTACAAAAAAAAAAACTTTCTGAAATTTAAAATTTACAGATTTTTTACTTTTTTTTTTGTTTTTCTGCCTAAAAACTATATTGTTTATGTTGACGGTTTTAAAAACTTTTGTAGTTTAAGTGAACTGAAGAATTTTTTTCGATTTTCAGTTCGTATTTTGTGAAGGCTGTAAATGTCAATTCACAACTTTAAGCTTGCTAAAAATTTTGAATTAAAAGTTAAGGAAAGGTTAACTGTCTCGATAGAGCCCAAGCAACATAATTCACTTACTTTCGTCTAACTAATTTCATCCAATTGCTTAAAACGGCAAATAATTACCAAAAATAGCGTAAATGTTATAAACTCTTTTGCGCTTACACACTAAGTTTTTAATTCCAGGCGAAACTGTTTGAATATTCATCTAAGACCCCAAATAAATATATATGTATGTAATTCTAAGTCGATTAAGACATGTCCGTCTGTCTATCCGCCTATTGAAATCACACTCACTTTCAAACGACTCAAAAGATAAGATAACTGTTGGCATCAAATTGCTAAGAATTCACCTAAGCAGATTGGTCCAGCACAATCGGCTCAGTAGGAAAAGAGTTATGAATTAAAATATGGAGCATATTCCGCCACTAGGAATGCACATATTGATATAAGATTTTGCACAAATTCGTTCTATACACTGATAGAAAAATGCATCTTCATATTGATGATGCCCTAATATCAAAATTGTGACATCAATGTTACTACAAATGGCATCAATGATGCAAAAATCCAATGACTAACGTCTTCGTACAGTTTTGTAATTGTTTACTAGTCATATATTTTATGACTATAGTGACATCAATTCGATGCCACAGTTTGTGTATTATTATTTTTATGATAACAATGTATTATAAAAAGAAAAAATTCCAATATTCTATTTTTTTAAATTATTTGGTTTAATACAACAAATTTTTAAAATATAATAATTACGAAAACCATATGGGGCATGGTGCTGGTGTCTTATTATTGAGAGTTCTGCTGTAAACAAAGGTCGTAATTCAACAAACGTGAAACAAACATATGTAACGGGTAAGTAAATAATAATATTCTCTCACTTTGACTTAATAAAATTCCAATGACTTTGACTTAATGACAAACTGTCATTAAATTGATGCTAATGTGTCCTTTCTCTGATGTTACTTCGTCATCGCAGGAGGACATGTTCGTCATTTCTATGATGCCGATGTGTCATCCCATTGATGACATAATTTAATTTTGACCCTGATGACACTTTGGCCAAGTGATGTTAAGGTTGACATCACAATGCTGACAAGTGTCATGGGGACAAACCGAAGACACTTGTCATAGTACTGATGTCAAAATACATTAGCGTTATGACGCCTTTTCTATCAGTGTATGACAAAAAATTATACTGTTTAATATCGTGATGATCGCTCCATAATTAACGATAGGCCTCATGCAAAGCCCACTCTCGAAAAAAAAAACCTAAAATATGCCTTAAACCGTAACAAATAATGCTATTGTAAAAAATTTAAATTGCCATAGACCCCATATAAAACCTACTCTTGGAAAACAGCTAAGTACGCCTAAAGCCCTTATAAATATTGCTATTTTAATAAATTTTGGTCTGTCACAATTTTATATGACTAGAAATTACACTGTCAACAATCGATCAGATCGGTCCATAACTTACCCTACTCACGAAAAAAGCTTACGTATGCGTAAAACCGTAAAGCCCTTAATCTATGTGTTCTATTATAATAACATTTGGTCTGGTCAGTCATAGTTTTATAAGACTATAAGTTTCTTGTTCAAATTTCGTGAAAATGTGCCCATAATTTACCATATGCCCCATATAAAGATCACTGCGGAAATATTCTAACTGTAACTGGGGGGTATGAAAGATTCGGCACAGCTGAATGCATAACACTAACTTTTTTTTTTTTTTTTTTTTTTGAATAAAATAACAAGCGAAGTTGTAAACCTTAGTATATAACGTAATTTGAAAGCCATATACCGTTGAAAAAGCATCCTATATCTAGAATTTTATAAAACTGTTAAAAATGTTTAGGTGTCAGAGGTATTTTTAAAAGAAATCCCGCTTGATTAAATATTTAGCGATTTTTAAGACCGATTTGGAAGGAAATGTTCAAAAAAAGTTGGCAACAGTGATGAATCCAGTTGTTAGCACACGGTTGATAAGGTTGATAAGGTTGGTACAGTTGTACTTTTTTTGGTACAATTCAAAGCAAAAAATTACGCTAGTACCCCCATGACTCATTTGGTACTACCAGCAATTTAAACTCTATTTTTTTTTTTTTTTTTTTTTTTTTTTTTTTTTTATAATTTCCTAGCTTATCCCGCGAAGCTTTATATGCTTGTCTGCAGGAAAGAAACCAGAGTCTGCAATTAGCTCCTTTTTCCATGACTCATTTGGTACTATTTCCTCAAACCCATTGTTATTTGATTTAAAATGGCAACACGCATTTACTGGCCAATGAAAATAAACGCCGCGGCGTTCAATGATTGTTGCAAATGGTCTTGCAAAATAGAAAATGATAAATTGCGTAGCTTTTTTATGAAATTTAACGGAAGCTCTGTGTATTTAATTGTTGGATTTAACAAAACAGCTCTGATATTTTGCATTTCATATCTTTTGGAAGAGCATTTGCACCAAACACTAAAGTCCGCTATTACGAATAGATCTTTTGCACTTGTTTATTGGACAATTGCATATGCCACATTCTAAATAAAGTATCAGCGGAAGCATATAAGCTTGCCATATTTTTCTTTTTTTTAAGAAATTAACAAGTTTTTTATAGATGTAGGAAATCACTTCTGCAAAAGTTCAAGTAGAAGAGGCGACTTCCTCTCGTTTCAAGATTATTTCACAACGGAAATTCATAATATTTGGAAATATTCATCAGCAAGATGGTTGTCGCGTCATTATTATTTTACTCTGAATGATTTTGAAGGAGATTTTAAAAGCGCTAAATTAAATTTAATTGTATCCGAACTTTCTACTCCTCTTTCTGCAGACTGCAGAACATATTGAAAAATTTAAATAAAATAAATTTGCAAATGCAACCTTAAGATGGTTTGTATGCACATAATTTCAGAACACTTAAAATTTTTGTTTAGACAAATTCTAATTTTCAAAGCTGAGATTTGAAGAAAATTATCTGCCACTTAACAATATTTATGTATCGCCGATATTGCAATTTATATCCAGAAATAAAATTGAAAGTACATAAAATACTTTATAACATTTTGCGAGGTTTTAAGAAATAAAGTTAACTTTGACCGGCTAGCAAAATTTACTGCAGAAAATGTGATTTCAGTAAAAGTATAGTACAGCTTTTATTAAAAATTCATAACTAGTTTAAAGCGTTGTCGGATATAAAACGGATAACCAAAGGAATATTTTCCATTCCAGACTGTTCGGCAAATGTGGAAGGAAAAATTTTGCATGCCATAATATTTTAAGGACGGTTTCAAGTCTAATCGAAAGAAAAGAGTTCTTTTATTAAACAAAAGTTTTTAAGTACTATTTGGTGTCGAAAAAGTACGATATTAAAAGTTTGTTGGTACAATATTGGTTTTCTCATTTATCATCCTTGTGTTAGCATGTGTTTGTGTCCAAAATTGTGTGAAAAGAAAACAAAAACCTGATCAATGTTGTTATTGCTTAAGTGTTGTTTTTTCGTTGTTTTCTATTTTTCACCCACAAGTGGTGGTAAGTGTATGTGAGAGTAAATGAATAATTTTTCTTAGTAGTTTTCTTATTTAAACAAAAAAAAAAGAGGTACTTTTTTTTATCGGTGCAAGCAGGTGTTTTCTCTATAGAACACAAAACAAGCAAAACAAGCAAACCAACAAATAAGAGTATTAAAAATATTAAATATGTCGAGGTTATAAATAAAATGTAAACATAACCCTTTCTATACTTTGATTTAGTCAAACAAACTTCAATAGACAAAAGCTAAAAGTTTTTTTTGCCTCATTTTACTTTTTCTTATCTTTAGAAATGGCTGTGTCTGTGTGTGTTAAATATTTTGCAAAAAAAAAAAAAAAAAAAATTTAAATTTTCATTGCCTTTGAGTGTAGACTTAAACTAATGCCTGCTTTATGAATGGTGGGTTTTAAGTTTTCAGTTTCGTTTTCTGTATGAAATGCTAGATGTGAAAACATTAACAAACAACACAAAATAGTTTCAGTTTTAATGTTTACTTGGAATGTTTTTTTAAAAAGCTCTTCTTAACACAAACCAACTAAAGTGCTACAAAGTACATTTTCTTTTATACACATACATACATACATACATACAAACACACATACATATAAATATATATTTTATTTTCATTTAGCTTTAATAGCATCTGATAAAGATAAAAAAAAACACTGTTATAGTTTCTGTTTCATAAAACCAAAAACACATTTAACGTTCGTTGTACGCCAGTAATAGTTTAAGTACTAGAAAAAATGTTTTCAGTATTCAACCCAAATTCTTGAGTAGAGTAAAAGTAATAATTTTCAAAGTCAAAACTAAGCAAATTTACACAAACACACACGCACTCACATACACACACAAATTTTAAAGAGAACCCTTTACAATTTTAATAAATTTAAATTAAATGTTTTCAGTTAATGCTAAAACATTATAAAAACCAATAAAATGTCATTTATAAATAAACTGGCAAACGCGTATGATTAATAATTAATAGAGGCCATAAAAAGTCAAATTGTTTATTGTATGAATGAATGTGTGTGTGTGCGTGCGTGTGTGTGTGTGTGTATTTCGTCGGGTGACCTTTAAACAAATTTGTTTTAATATTTGTTTGCATTGTACTTAGACAAAATGTTTTTCTTTGGTAAACGTTGTAAATATATATATTTTGTTTTATTTTAGCCAAGTTTATATAACCTGAATTTATATGTTGACTGTTTGCTAAAGTTTCTTCTTGTTTGTTCGTTTTTCCTATTCTATTTAATTGTTTTACACTGTGCAGTGCACATAATGGAAAATTAACGAAAACAATTTAAATTCAGACACGAAATAATACTAACAATAAAAATAAAACAACAAACCCTTACCCAAATACAAACATTCCCTGCAAATAATATTGGACCATCTGATCGAATTTGATTTAATGGACTACTCCATGCACTGGTCCGATGTAATGCAAGCATGGAGCATGTCATTGTTAAAAAGTGTTTGTAGTGAGACGACATGTCTTCGTTTTTTGACGAAGTTAAAACTAATCCTCTTCTGTATACAATGGAGTAGTTTTAAGACTACTCCTTTGTATCCCATAGCTGGGTTATATGGTCCCGCCCTAGGACATCGTAATGTTAAATAGACCATTTTGTTTCCATACGTTTGGGTTACCTTTGGAGTAGTGCTAGGCCCTTGTGGGCTACTCTTTACACGCGTGTTTGGACTGTTCCTATTATTTGCAGGGATTTGTATTCACACACACACACTCACACACACATACTAGACGCATCAACTACTACAAAGAAAAATTAATGAAAATATTTTCATGCCCTTTAAATACAATTGATGAGTATTGTAAACCAGAAAAAGCATTTGTAAATGAGTTTGTTAAAAAGTTTACACGGTTACATGAGATTAACGAAATTACAGCAAGAATAATAAAAAGCAGCTACAACAACTACGTGTTTAATGTTTAACATAATATTGAGAGTGAGTATTTAACATAAATAGTATGTGTTACTTAACAGTGAAGGGCAAAAAGAAATTGATCAACACTCAAAAGAAAAAGCAATCCATGCGTACTCAAATCATTCCGAAGCGGTATTAATAGTACGTGCGGTGAGTACGAATTTTATTGCATCAAGTACAGAAAGATTGATTCAAGTACGGAATACTTAACTTATCTACATGCAATCCCGATTCCGTACTTTAAATAATCCGAAAATGAGATTGATTTAAGTAAAACTAAGATTAAATCAATCCCAAGATGCGCTTGATTCAAGTATCATAAATTTGATTTTATCCTAAATTCGTGCTTGAAAAAACCCAAAAAAGAAATTAGAAAGAAAAATTTATAAATTTAAGTTGATTTACTTACCCCGATTACACCTTACAGAGCAATAAAACACCAACAACATGCCGGATATGGTTTTTACTTTAGAAATCTTGTGTTCATATTTAACCAAAAATATTTACTAAATGAGAAGCAAGAGTTCAAATTATTTTTTTAACCCTTTGTGGTACACATGGGTCTGGCCAGACCTTTTTTCAATGTGTTTAGAAAATCAACACATGCGTTAGCCGGAGGGTTAAACACAACGAAAAGTATAATCTTTTTTTCTTACATGATTTAAGAATTTTATATTTATTTCAAGAAATTCTGGGATTGATTTTCGAAAGTTATCCCATTTAGGATTGTTTTGAGTTCGTTTTAGTGTTATTCGTACTTGAATTTTTGAGAACGACTCGTATTTAAAGTAATCGTTAAAAGATTAATTTATCACGAGTATTTTTCTTTCTGTGTAGTCACAGCTAGTTAAAAACAACTATAATTAAATTAATGAACGTTGGTTCTAAATCGATTATTTTTGACAAAAAATTAAAAAATTGTTAGGAGTGAATTTATTTTCTTCTTTATAGCAACACTCCAACCATTAAAAAAATATATTAAATGAAAACGGTTGGCAACCCTCCCGGTATGCTTGGTTTTCAAAGTTGAAAGTGTAAACAAGTGTTAAAACAGTGTTACAATTGTAAAACGAGCAAACCTTAAAAAATAATTAAAGTTTATTTTAAAATATTTTCATTCTTGACTGCCGCTGGGCTCGAACCAGAGCTTTTACGGACAGGTATCACTTACATGTTTCAATTGTCACTACTCAATATCATCAGAGGGTTTTGCCGTTTAACACTCACAGCCATCGACGACTGCTGGCAGTCAATAGTCAAACATCAATCTTTAAATCAAACTTTATTTAACCTTTCGTAGATCGAAATTTGCTTTCTTCATAAAAATAATTTAATGAAAATTTAATTTGATGAACTTTAGCCGAATTAAAATATCAAAATTTGGATTTAAGCCCACGAAGAGTTCAACACAATAACCACAATACTAATTATTCTTAAAAAATAAAGTTATAAAGTATTTCAAAAATAGAAAATGTAGCACCAGGGAAGTAGTTTTATTGTATATTTATGAATTTTTAATATTACACCGAAATGCTTTCGGCTTGGAAAACAAACGGGCGCTGAAATTAGTTTTTCTCAAAACTTCATTTTCATACACTAGGTCCCTTTTCTCGGAGAAGGTCACATATATAAAATTGTAACGTTACTCACTGATTCATCATCAGAAATTGATCACTCCCCAAATCGATCCACTAAGACGGGATTTTCGGAAATTCGAATGTTTAGAGGGTAAAAAACTAAAAGATATACAAAAAAATGTAATAATTATCGTTGTTCTTTAGAAAAAAAAGCGGACAGGTGTCTTGTACTTTTTGGAAATTCGGCCTTATTAGGGAGTAGACGGGTAAAACCTGAATTTTGGTACTTTTTTGGCACCCCATCTATCTTTTGAACCAATAAAAGATAGAAACAAAGTTAATACCACATTCGAAAATCATCTTCAAAAAAAAAACAAAGGATTACGAATTTGGTACTTTTTCGAAATTCGAACATTTAAGGGGTGCAAATCGTAGTTAATTTTGGTACTTTTTTTTACAAAACATTTTTCTCCATTCAATGATATATTCGTCCTAAATTATGGGCTGCCACTACAATAGCGAAATTTTTGATACTTTAATAAGGAGAAAAAATGGTACCCAAAAAAGGAAATACGGGAAATTTTATATTTTTCTTTAGCTTTTTGGTTCTACAACTGGTATTTTTTTTAAAAATCATTAATATTGGACCTTAAAACATAAGATTCAACATGCAATGTCCTGAGTGGTTATGAATTTATTGCGGAACTGTTTGGTTTTTTTTTGCTATTCAACTGGTACTTTTTGAATTTCCGTTAGTATTGGACCTGGAAACATAAAATTAAAGATGCAATATTCTGGGTGGATGAGAATCTATAAGAGTGAACGTTTTGGTACTTTTTTTATTCTTTGACTGGTACTTTTTAAATTTCCGTTGGTATTGGACCTAGAAAGATAAAATTAAACATGCAAGGTCCTGAGTGAACGAGAATCTGTAAGTTGGGTTTTTGGTACTTTTGTGTACTTTAAATGGAACTTTTTGAATTTCCGGTATTATTGGACCTAGAAACATAAAATTCAACATGTAATGTTCTGAAATATATGAATCTATGAGGGACCTTTTAGGTACTTTTTTGTTCTTTAACTGGTACTTTTTGAATTTCCATTAGTATTGGACCTAGAACATTTATTTTTTTGTGTTCCACGAGTGGTACTTTTTGAATTTTCTATAATATTAAACTGAGACACACAAAATTATAGGTGAATATCAACATATGAGATGAAAACTGTTCGAACTTCTTTGTTAAAACCTAGGAACATAAAATTTGGCATATTAAAATGTTCATGAAAGAAAAGGCCCGATTACAAAGTAGCGGTTTAAATGCAAAAATTTAAACGTGATAAAAACCTAGAAAAATAAACTTTGGCATACAGATATGTCCACGAAGAAAAAGGATACACTAAGGAAGTAGCGGGTGAAATGCTAGTAATTAATTAAAATCTAAATATTAAAATCAAATTCATATAAAAAATGTATATGTAAATGTTAATTTAGTGAACAGAACGAAACTGCCCTTCTCACTGAAATCGATCTGGTACAATTGGCACATACTTTATTGTTAAACAAACTAAAAAAAGGGTAATTTTTTACCCCAAGTTAAAACCTTTAAAACTGGACAGGATCTAATAAGCTTGAGCAGGTTGGACTAATTTAATCTGTTCTATCATCTGTAAAAAAAAAATCAGTTGGAATACCTTCCCTTTAAGTGGGCGTAGGCTGTGCTCCAATTGCCTATTTTTAAAATGCATTTAATGTGCAGAAATTGAAGGATGGTTAAATTTTTAGGTCCAATGTTGATTGTGAATAAAATTATTTAGGAAATTAGTAATTTCTTGTTATTATGATAATATTGGTATGGTTCAATTATGTATCCGATGGTCCATAACGCTGAGGCATAACTGAGGTTCTAAGACGTTAATGTGCCGAATTATCTCATCCTTTATCTCTTGAATTGTTGCTTGCATATTGACGTCACATGATCTTGGCGGCCAATTGACTTCGCCGACACGTAAGATAACACGGCCATTGAATTTGACACGCAAAAGGGCAATTGTTTCGTAAGTGTTGTGGCAAGTGGCAGCATCCTGTTGAAACCACATACCGTCCACATCCATATCTTTCGATTCGGGCCATAAAAAATTCGTTATCATCTCACAATAGCGAACACCATTCACAGTAACTGTCTGACCAGCTTCATTTTGGAAAAAATACGGCCCGATGTTGCCGCCAGCCCATAAACCGAACAACACATTCACTCTTTGTGGGTGCATTGGTTTTTCGACAATCACTCTTGGATTAACATTCGCCCAAATGCGGCAATTCTGCTTATTGACGAATCCACTGAGGTGAAAATGTGCCTCATCTCTGAAGATGAATTTCTTCGAAAATTGAGCATTTGACCCATTGCGACGTTTGGAATGGTCAAGAGGTTTTAGTTCTAGAGTCAATTGTACCTTGTTAGCGTGTAAATGCAAGTCGTTATGCATTGTGTTCATCAACGACGAGAGTGAGAGGTGCAATTGTTGGGCACAACGTCTAGTTGAGGTAGACGGCTTTTCAGGCACACCATCGCGAACAGCAAATATGACAGAAAAAAACTTGACGTTTAGGTGTGGTTCACATTAAACATCGGCCCTTAAACTTTAATCACCCTTAAAATGTTCCTTTAAGTGCAATGGGTCGATTACGGAGGACGACTGAACTGCAGTTGAGTTGCCAGCATCGAAATAAAATTTTTTTTTTACATTTTAATATGAGCGGCCTTATCTAATTTCGCTGCTGGCAACCCAACTTAAGTTGTGTTGCTATCCCTAATCGAACCACAAATTTATTTTATGGATGAATATTTTGGTTAAAAATAATCGGTATTGTGGTTATTTCGTTGAACTGTTTATGGTTTTTAATCCAAATTTTTATATTTCAATCCGGCACGAGTTGATCAAATTTAATTTTCATTTAACTATTTTTATGAAGAATGAAATTTTACAACATGAATTTAATTAAAATTTATTGATAATTTTTCATTCTTGACTGACCACGGGATTAAACCAACGTTCACGGACAGGGTTGATTTGATATGTTTCGATAGTAACCACACGATCTCTTCGGAAATCTTTGCCGTTTAGTCAAATAGTCAAACATCAATCTTTAAACCAAATGGTTTTTATTAAATGGTGGATCGAAAATTTTGAGAAAAGTTTTTTTTATTATCTTTAATTTCTTTTTCGAATCTTACTGTACACTTCGCAAACATGTATGTAGATCTATGTATCTGTGGATGTACAATATTAGTTAAAATTATCTAGGTGTTTGTTTTTAGTCGTATGTATGTATTAGTTAAGTTGCATCTTTAAATGTTACAATATTGAGGTCATAAAAAACGATGTCGCCTCCACTTATACTCAGGCAAACATAGACACACACACACACATTTGCATAAAAGAATATACATACCCAGCTAGCATTTGGGTGATTTCACCTAAATGAATCTTCTCAAAATCATTTTTGATGATTAAAAACTGATTTATTAATTAAGCGATTAAAAAAGGATTTATATGTTGCACTTGATAAAGAAGACTCGACACGTTATATTCATATCTTCCCGCTGTTAAAATTTCATAGAATTTTGTCTACTTTTAGGTAACGAAACGGTCTTGTTGATTAAGTGCGATATGATTAATTTAGATCCCCAAAAAGGAATCATAAAATAATATTACAAATGATTCTTACAGGTGATACATCGGTAGGGTACCACTTTCTCACAACGACAGTATCATTTATGATCGAAAAATTAGCTCATATGCCGTTATTTTGCTCTTAAAGCTGATGCCTAAAAGATTCGATTATGATACAAAATGCTTGCTGGGTATATTTTAACAATCACACCAACACGTGTACGTTCATTTATAGATTTTCAACTAAAAAGTTTAGTTGACATTTTTCAAGGGGACCAACTTAAAAAAATGTTGCAACTATTTAGGAATATTTGGAAGATCTACAAAAAAGAAGCAAAAACAAAAATATATGGGCGAAATTCTGAATTATCCCGGCACGGAATATAAATTTAGTTCGGGTGCCCTCTTTACCGTTACTATGCTTACAAATTTGACCAACTTTTTATACATACAATTGTATTTATTTTGACAAATTACTTACAGATTATTTTATCTCCACAAGATTTTCTACCCTGATGGCTGCTACGAAATAAGTTAGGCAACAAAAACTGCTATAATTCCCAAGAGAGCTTAATTGACTTTCGGCCTATCATTGAAAAAATTAAAAATGAATCTTACCGGAAGCCTTGTACTTAAAAAGGGTCTCCAAAAATTCGAGGTATCATTTTTTATACCCTCCACTACAATTAGTTGTGAAGAGGGTATATTAAGTTTGTCATTCCGTGTGAAACTTTTTTACTATTCATCTCAGACCCCATCAAGTATATATATTCTGGGTCCTTGAGTGATTCTAAGTCGATTTAGCCATGTCCGTCTGTCTGTCCGTCTGTCCGTCTGTTAAAAACACGCTCACTTTCGAACAACTCAAAAGAAATGAACAAACTTGGTGCCAAATTGCTTGTAGTTATCCTAAGCAGTTTGGGATTGAAATTCAGCAAAATCGGTGCTGTAGGACTAGAGCTATGAATCAAAATGTGGAACCACCACCTCAAAAAAATTATAATTTTATTACAAAAAATAGCATAAATGGTGGAACAAGGCACCAAAATAATGCTATCATAACAAAATTGAAAATTGAATTGAAACTGTTACTCAAGCTAGTTTAAATTGCTAAATAATTTAATATAGATCTAAACCTCAGACCAACCAATTTTAATGCTGATGTCTGTTTTTACAGAGATAAATTAGTAATAAATAGACATCATATAGATATCCCTCCTGAAACATTCGAACAGTCGGTGGAGGTTATTAAAGATTCGGCACAGCCGAATATAGCACTCTAACTTGTTTTAATTTTAATAAAAAAAAAGATTTTTTTTTAGATATTAATAAAATATTTTTTCAGCTTATTACAAATAGGTTTCGGTTAAAAATTAAAAATTATGTCGGTCAAGGGAATCCCCCCCCTCCTTGCCGGGGGGTTTTCCAATTAACTATTTTCAAATCTGCACTTCCCGATGGCAAAATTGTCCTGTGTCTTCCACTTTTTATAGGTATCCCATATGGCCAATATCTTTGCCAATTTTGCACCAAAAATCTTCTTTATACTGGAAGTTTTTGTAGCTCCCCGACTACAAATTATAGAGACAGTCATTCTTCTTAACTCCTTCGATGATTCTTTCGTTATTGTCCATTTTTCTGCTTCTCTTAATATATTTTTAAAACTTTCATATTTTTTGACAAAAAAAAAATCATGTTTTTTGTTTACAATGTTGTGAACATCGACAATTGTTTAAAAACTATGGCAACATCAGAAAGAGAAAGAGCAAGGCGAATTTACACTAGGTGACCTTATCTTAATACGTAAGCAACAGCTGATTACTAACCTTGTGTCAAAATGTTATACCGTTCATGTGGTTCTGGAGAAT
Organism: Pollenia labialis; assembly: GCA_949318255.1. NCBI lineage: Eukaryota > Metazoa > Arthropoda > Insecta > Diptera > Polleniidae > Pollenia > Pollenia labialis. Next base: position 21,265,135 of record OX439142.1, on the reverse strand, counting down.
ATTTACTAAATTTTATTAGTTTCGCTTTAAATAATGAAATTTAAAATTTTTTTAAATCATTAAATTTCAAAATAAACAATTTAAAATTAAAAAGAAAATAAAATATTTGTTTAAATTGTTTACTACTGTGTTGGATTATTTTTGACACAACGTTAAAATATTTTACAGTGTTGTAAACGTTTTCAAAATAAGACCACCTTGTATGAATTCGCCTTGAGAAAGAGTATCAAAAATTGACAGAATAAGAAAGTCCGCAATGAAAATAAAATAGATTTTAATTTTCTGCCGTTCTGCACTGCGGTTTTTTACATCAAAATCGTATGAAAAACAGCACCGCAATGAATCACGTTACATTGTGGTCAGACTCTAAAGTTATCAAATTGCGTGATCTTGGTGGCCAATTCTCCTCTACGAGAAATATTGCGATTTTCGAACTTTTCTTTCAAAAGAAAAAAGTGGCACAATCCTGTCGAAACTACATATTCTTTACGTCTAAATACGCAATTTTTCACCACAAAAAGTTTCGGGTCATCTCCCTGTAGCGAGTTTTCATTGACCGATACCGCAAATTTGGACTCCCTTATTTACATTCTTTTGAACAATGAGATTGTCATAAAGATAGAAGCCATAAGGCGCCGGAGTGGGCTGGCACCTTGACCTGAATTTGCAAATTTACAATTTGCTTAATTCGCCTGAACGACATTGTTGTAGGCTGGCGAATTTTTCCGCAATAACCAGAGGTGCATACGTCACCAATACTTTGGTTGAATACTGAAACGTCATTTGCGATGAAGCCGAACAAAGTCATACATTCCCAAACGCAAGTATTTAAACATGATCAATATTTATGGAATCTTTAAACATACTGTAAGCAAGTCAATTACGTCCGTGGTGGTCCGGACGAAACGCCTATACGTTTCGTGGGGTATGGACTGTATCTAGGGGTGGATTTTGGCTACAGCACCAGAGTATCCGCCAAGGATCCAAACATCTTGCTGATATTCCCCGAGAGAACGCCGATTACGTTTCTGGATTATGGAGTGTATGTGGTGGCTTTGGGATTGAGCGCAAGAATATCCGCCAAGTATCCAAACAACTTGTTGATATTATAAAGGCTTGAAGAAGAGGTAAAAAAACACAGATATTTAAACAAAAAAAAAGCATTCGTACCATATAAAAAAAACACTTTCCTGTTGTTTTCCAAAACGTTGTAAATTTCCATTTATTTGCTGTCACAAATTCGGTATTCAAAACAATTTTATTAGTTAATTTATAAAATTAGATCACAAAGAGCAATTTAGCTTTTATAAAGCGATTAAAAATACAGACGTCCAATATGGCTTTCAAAACAACGATTCGACTTTGCACAAATTTTAAGTTACAAAAATTAAAAAATTAACAAAAAATACATACAAATTAAAGAATAAATTAAAATTTAATACACGATGAAAGTGGTGCTTCACGTTGTCAATCTGTCTTGGGGCATATCATCATTCAAAATAGAAACCAGGGGTGGAAAATCCACTGCCTTCGGTTCAGACGTGAACATACTGCAATTGTATCGCGAAAAACTTTTTAAAAAAGGTTAGACAATGAAAAAAAAACCAAAAAGTTATATAAATAAATACCCTTTTTTTATAATAATTTTGCACCCACTTGAAATTTATGTTCTTTAACATAAAGCCAACAAGCGAGTAACGCACTTTTAAGGGACACAAAAGGGCTAAAATTCGCATTTGAAGTACTTTTATTTAACACTTTTTTTAAATAAATATAATTTTAAGCAAACTAAAAACCAATGCTTTTTAAGTAAAGACAGCAAACAAATAAAGTACTTTTCAGGGATAAGAGAGGGTAAAAATTCCTTCTATTGGTACTTTTATTATACACGTATTTCAAGAAAGACAGAGAGGCGGAGGTAATATAATTGGGCATAGGGAGACTGTAAGTGTACCTGAGGGTACAACCCCGGTTGCTGTTGGTTCTTGTTTCATGTGCGATAGATTTAAACGATTTAATAAAAAACATACTCCAGCTCAAACGAAGCTGCACTTGCCTTTGGTCTCTTACAGGACGATTCTCGGACTTCACTCGGAATACTTTTCGCTTTCATCTGCGTATTTGGAAGTCCACTACATACACAAACGCTTTGCGATAACTACCTTCAACAATTTGTAGAAGAATAAGTACGCCGTATCAAATATCAAATACAGAGCCGCGAGATTTGCAAATTTGTTACCCAAAAACAAGTGCAAAAAAATAGAAGGAACCACCCTGGAATATTCTTAGAATATTGAGCAACGAAAACCGTCATGAACGCAATATACATTCAACAGCTAAGTTCAAGTTATTTCTTTCTTGATGGACCGGGTGGAAGTTAGAAAACCTATCTGTACAAAATGTTGCTAAGTGTGGTCAGTGGAAAGGGTGATATAGTTTTACCAGTTGCATCGACTGCAATTACAGCAAACATTTTGAAAAGATGTCGTATCTATCGCTCTCAGTGCAAGCTTAAAAAGTATCTTAAAAAGAAACATTTACCTTAAATATAATAGTTTAATCTGGTGCGATTTTCTTCCCCGCGTCCAAACTCAGAAAAGATTCTCCAAAAATGTTCACCAATTAAAACATTTATCAAAAGTAAAATAAGTTTTAATTAAATTTGCACTAGTAAACAAATTAATAGTAGCAATTAAACATTAAATTCACTTGATTAAACATTTAATTCACTTAATTAAACATATTATTCCCTTGATAAAATTTTTGATTAACACAGATTTTATTTTTGATTAATTGGTGGAAAATTTTGGAGAATTTTTTTCTGTTTATGTGTACCAGATTTAAACAATTCTTCCTTTACCGTTCTTTAGATATTAATATATATATTTTCTGCTATGAACACTTCTCCAATCCCAACCACACAGAAAAAAATGTTGCACCAGTAAAAGCATTAATCAAAAATAAAATCAGTTTTAGTTAAAAATTTAATAAAAAATTTAATTTACTGGTGCAAATTAATATTGTCAATTTAACGTTTAATACACCTTATTAAAAGTTTAATTCACTTAATTAAACGTTTAATTCGTTTAATATAAACATTTTTTAATGTTAACATTTAAAAGGAAGTTTTTATATGGAAGCTTTGGCCAAATGTGAACTGATTCGGAAATAATTTACATAGAATTCGTCTTTAGTACAATTAAAATTTTCCAAAATTGATCGAATTATCTACAAGATTGCAACTTGTACTTTGCGAACAAAATTAACGTGGACAGGCAAGCTGCCCGACGTACGGATGGGCATCGTTAGATCCCTTTAAAAAGTGATTCTAAATCGAATTGAATACTAAAAGATTGGTCCAGATTTCTATGTATTACACACATCGCCAAAAACGTATATAATTGATTTTTGCTTAATTGTTGCTCAAAAATTTTTAAAGTTTAAAATAGTACAGTGGAATAACTTCCAAATGAAATAAGTCCCAACGAAATAAGTCCCATTAAAAATGAAATAACGCCCAACTGAAAAAAATTAAATAACTTCCAGAGACAAAAATGAAATAAGTCCCAATTTTAGGGACTTTTTTCAAAATGTAAAAATAAATCCCAATAAAAATTGATTAACTCCCAATGAAATAAGTCCCAACAAAAATTAATTAACTCCCAATTTTTTATGGTACTGCCTGGCAAAATTTGCCTGGTTTTTGTATCCAAAAATTAAGTTTTAATAGCCCTTCTTAGACTCGCTTCATAAAAGGTCACACCATTTAAGTTTAATACATTAGAATTGATGTAATTAAATAAATGGGCATAGCATTTTGCTGACTTTTTATTCGTCAAAATAAAAAATACTGGAAAAACCTATTGGAAGTAAAAAATAAAAATTAGTCTATTTATTGTATAAGAAATCGCGCGGCGCGGTTGACTATCTTATCGGATCCAAAGACGCAGTATGCAAAGTCCTTCGAGTCGTGGCACTCTTGGCCCTCATGCAAAGTAAGTCCAAAATTTGTGTAGATATTTTCCTTCTGAAACATACTGACAACATCGGTTGGAGTCTTCGGAGATGCCGCAAAAACTTTTGATGTCAAATATTGCAGACCTCGTTTGACTCTGTTAAAATCTATATTTTACGTTGCTTCCTGTTTGCTTTATTAAAGAAAAGCATTGGTAATCACACAATGAAAGTAAAAATAGTTTACTCAACTATTCACTTACCTTACGCAAACGTTCCCAAAATTCGCCCGTATTCCGTTTACAACGTTAGCTGCGCCCAAAGTACTTGAAACATCCAAAAATTTATCCCTAATTTCGATATGGGCTTTTAGTTCATCCTACAGTTTCTGTTGGTCTCTATTGTTATGTTCAATGAAATCAGTTGCCTTACGACACTGCGACTCTTTAACACCGATCTTCACTAAACAAAATTCTAACAGGAACTGATGATATTTACACTGTTTTTTTAAGTGGAATACCTGATTGCTTTGCAACTACTTACAGTTTTAAGAACCGTTACAAAACCATCAAAATTTACTTAAATGAAATTTTAAGAGAAATGAAATAACTCCCAACGATAAAATAGTGTTTGCAATTGAAATGAAATAAGTCCCAACTGCGATGAAATAAGTGCCAATGATTACTCCCAAATCATTATGAAAAAACTCCCAACAAAAATTATGAAATAAGTCCCAATTTGTATGAAAAATTTTTTGGGATTTATTTAATTTTTCCATTGGGACTTATTTCATTTGGGAGTTATTTCACTGCACCGTTTAAAACAACTGTTATCCTTAACGACAAACTGCTTTGTCTTACAATTTTCGAGTAAAAATTAAATACAGATGGCGGAATTTAAGCAACACGTCAGGTAGATATTTAAAAAGAAAAGCCAAATTTCGCATAAACAAATTTTTTTTTATTTGCTGCAAAAGCTCTTGTAGGTATCTAAAAAATTTAACCTGTAGCAAAATATGCCTCAAAAACGCCAAATATGCGCAATAAACCTAAAAAATGCTGCAAAAAAGCTCTTTTAACTAAATTATAAAAAAAAAATGCTGCAAACGGTAAAATATGCAAAAATATGCACTAACAAATCGATGTCAAAATTCATAAAAAGCTCTAAAACGGATAAATATATTGTTTCTGCCTTTGTTGGTCGCACATGGAAAAATATGCGATTGCATATTTATGGTTTCCCTGGTCATATATAAACATAACATGGTAACCTGCAAACATAAACATTGTTAAAATGCAACCACAGTATGTTGCTCTTAGACTACGGTTACCTCCAACCATTTTTTTTCTACGTGAAGTTGCTAATTTGGAAACTTTGGCTCTTGCCGTTCTTCAGATATACAGGAAAATATCTCAGTTATTTATGGACCGACTTGGGTGACCTTCAACTTTAGCGGAGTATATGAGACATAAATTTATAACAATCTAGTCCCCAGGATTTCTTGGGTTTTCGAAAAATCCATTTTCACCTGTGGTAAAAGCTATAAAATCTAAACTCTTTGCACAACATTTTATAAAAAACTTTTTTATTAAAACTTTTAAATGTGAAGGTTCAAATTCTTTTTACCTTATTCCATTTAGTCGGTCATGCTTTTCCCAGTAACTAAACAATTTTCACACAGAAATATATGGATAAAATAAATTCTATATCTATCTAAAGCCCTGTATATATGAGCTCTTGTTACTTTATCTTAAAATATTCTAAGCCAACATCAAGATTTCATGCTAAAGGGTAAACAAAATTAAAACAAGCAGCACAAGAAACCTACAAAAAAAATAAACTTAATTCAACCTCAAACACTTGAAAGTATTAGTAGGAACACACTCACATTCACTCATACATGCAAACACTTATCCACACACATACACGATAAAACAACTCATTCACATTAGGTGTATGAGGTAAGTAATAAAAAAAAGCTTAAGTGATAGAAAAAACAACAACAACAACAAGCATCAGAAAGAAGAACTAAAAACAAAAATTAAAGGAAATAAGTTCAAAGTCGCATAATGATTACTATTCAAGTCGCACCTTGGCTTAACTTACAATTTTCTTCTTGATTCTTTCATACAACTCGTACTATCACAGAATTATATATTTTTTTTTTTTTTTTTTGTTTTTGTCGTAGGGATTTTTTTGTTTTTATATTTCTCTTTTAGTACTTCAAGTTTTTAACATTTAAGTGTCTAAAGACAAGAGTTCTGTATGTCACATGTGTGATTTTGGTGTAGTTGTGGTAGTGTGTCACGACATTTATTCATGTTTTAGTTCAGTTTTAGTTTATTTTTTTTTTTCTTTCTTAACATTTTCCTTAGTTTCATTTCAATAAAACACTTTTATTTGTCAAGCTAAAGGTTTTATGGCACAGTAGGCGTTTTTTTCTCTTTCGTTTTGTTTTTTTGCCTGCTGTTCGTTCGAAATTTAACTTATTGCAGCATAAAATCAAAAGTTTTTACCTTCAAAAGAACGTACGAAAAGCAAAAAGTTCATACACTGCCATGAGTTACTTCAAACAAGGATAATTTTAAATGCAGCCACATCTGAAAAAAGGAAAATTTAAAAAGGAAAACACAAGCCAACATACAAACAACTAACAAATGTCTAAACTCACTAAAAGTCCTTTAAGACAGTTGAAAAGTGAACAGAAAAAGGAAATACTCGTTTTTAAATTATGCAATTAAGTGTTTAAAAATTTAAAAATTTAATTATACTTTAATATTATTCCTTCAATATTTTGTATGCACTATCGGAATATGAAAATTTCTATAATAAATGCTACTCATCATGAGAAATAAATTCCCAGATTCTCTTTATTTAAAAATTTGTTTATAATTTTTATACATTTTTATTTTATTGTCACACAAGACAATAAATACACACAAAATTATATGTCATATTAACTACTAGTGTCAGTAAAAAAGTTAGTTTTTGTATGAAAAGGGCACCAACAAGCGATTTTATAAATACAGAAAATATTTTTATCAAAATTTTCCTTGGGATCAAAAAAAAAATTTTTTTTTTAATTAGAATTGTGGTAATTATGTTGAACTATTTATGGTTTTTAATCCATATTTTTAATCAGGCTTAAGTTCATCAAATTTAATTTTCATTAAATTATTTTTATGAAGGGCTGGTTACCCTGGCATGTTTAAGGATTGTTGTTTGACTATTGACGTCAGCAGTCGTCGATGGCTGCGAGTGTAAGACGGCAAATCCCTCTGAGGAGATCGAGTGGTAGCGATCGAAACATGTCAGGGTAACCAGCCGCCTGGGTTCGAATCTCAGGTCAGTCAAGAACGAAAAATTATCAATAACAATTTTAATTAATTTTCATGTTGCAAAATTCCTTTCTTCATAAAAATAATTAAATGAAAATTAAATTTGATGAACTTAAGCCTGATTAAAAATATTGAAAATTTGGATTAAAAATTTTTTTTTTTTTTTTAATTAACAAGGCTTCGTTTAAATGTGCTTAATTTCCATTTCATACTATCGATAAACTGAAATTTATTGTTGTTGGAATATTTTTGTTATTAAATTTGTTATTATGGAAAAACTTGTTGAAATCTTAGAAAAACTTACAACTTTTTTCCCAAAAACTGCTGATATTTTTTCTTTGTACTGTTGAACCCCGTTAATAGGGACATTTAATAGGAAAATTAATTTAAGGATTCCTTGTTGACCATGTTCACCATGATGTAGTAGGAAATGTTACTAAGAAAAAAGGAAAAATTTGTAAACTACTTGATAGTGAATAGCCCAGACTAGCGAAGTGTATAGAGGTTGTACTGTATGTATAGAAAAACTAACGTTATATTTGGACAATATAAAAAGAAAACAAGCCTGCCTTCTTTATTAAAAAGTTGGTGTATTTTTACTGTCCCTTAAGGTCAATTCACCCATGTGTTCCGAACAAACTTTTTTTTTATTTTTAGTTTGACGTCTTAATTTTGAGAGAGTGAGAGCGAAAGTAGTTGGTTCGCCAACTATTTTCTTAATTTGATTTGAAGTGTCTAGTTTTGAAGTCAAAGCCCGCAATCATTCTACACCAAGAGAAAAACATGTTTAAATATGGTCACCTCCAACAAAACTATTTTTAGGACTAATTCAACCATAATATGGTTGCAGGTGAAAATAATATGGTTATAATTATTATTTTTATGAAGAAAGGAATTTTACAACATGAAAATTAATTAAAATTGTTATTGATAATCATTCATTCTTGCCTGACCTGAGATTCGAACCCAGGCGGCTGGTTACCCTGACATGTTTCGATCACAACCACTTGATCTCCACAGATGGATTTGCCGTCTTACACTCGCAGCCATCGACGACTGCTGACGTCAATAGTCAAACATCAATCCTTAAACCAAATTGTATTTTAACCTTTGGTAGATCGAAATTTGCTTTTTTGAATGATTATCCAGTTTTTTTTTTTTTTAATTGATTTTACATGTTTTTCCTTACTTCTGTTTTTTTCCGTACTTATGTCAAGAATTCTTCTTGAAGTCCAAAGTACATTTTTTTTTTTTTGTTTTTTCATTTTGTCTTTCTTTTTCTTGTTGACCTTTTTCAGCACAACTTGAAGGACAAATGTACACATAGAGCTCGTGCCTAGAATTGTGGTTATTTTGTTGAACTATTTATGGTTTTTAATCCAAATTTTTAATATTTTAATAAGGCTTAAGTTCATCAAATTTCTTCATAAAAATAATTTAATGAAAATTAAATAATATGGTTATATTAAACATAACATGTTTAAAAATAGTTTTGTTGGAGGTGACCATATTTTAGCATGTTTTTTTCGCTGCGTGTATACAAGTAGAGCTGCTTTCAAACATACTTAATTAAGACACTTGCATATTTTAATTGTTTAAAAAAAATCATTATTATGCACAGTCTCTGTTTGTGGTCGGGTTTTAGTTAATTTGCATTACCCAAGTAATCTAGAGAGTAGGCAGTTAAGATTTTTGTTTTACCTTTGTAATCTTGTAATCTTTCTGTCTCTTATTAAAGTCGATTCTCCCCAAGCAATCCAAAAGTAGATTGTTAAGGTATTTAGAGAACCTTTTCCAATTACTTATTTGGAAGTTAGAAATGAGTTTAAAGGAATCATAAAGTTGCCAGTTCGAGCCAAGTTACAGAAATTATGGAGAATTAACCCTTTAAACTACTAAACCTTTTACGAAAAATTTCTAAATAAATCTTATGATAGATTTTCGGATACTTCAATTAAAATTTTTTAATACCTATTTAATCACTTTTTGCATTCAAAACGAGAAATTGGCATGTTTAAAAAATGCACACTTTAAGGTAAAAAATGTTTAAAGAACAAAAAAAAATTATAAGAATAAAGCAAAAAAAAAAAAAATTTTTTTGGCACTTCAACGTTGTCTCTTCTTTTGATAGCAAAAAGCACCAACACACTCAGATTTCAAGGTACATAAAAGTTTGATGTTTAAGTTTTTTCTAAGCAAGAAAATTTTACAGTCCGAAAGAGTGTTTTATTTCAGTTTTTCGTTTTCCTTTTTGTTTTCTAAATCAATCAATTTATTCCTCTTTATGTGTTCTTCTTCTGATTTAAAACTTTTTTATTTGTTTTTTATCTGTTGTACTCTTTTTCTGGCTCATCTTTTCAATATCTATTCTTTTTACGATTTTCATCTCTTTTCTAAAACAACAAGTAAGACAATTAAGAATGCTTTATTCGGCTGGGCCGAATCTTCGCTACCCTTTACCGAGAGTTGGAATATTTCAAAAGTGGAATCTTTATCGGATCTATAAATCACATTGTGCAACAAAAAAAAACCTTCCTCAATAGATGCAATGCGAAATGAAACAAGGCTACTGGTTGACCAAATCTGCCAAAGAGTTTTGAAAAGTTAGTTTGGGGTTTCGAAATTTCGGCTCTTGAAGTTTTTTTAATTTTCAAAAAGGCTTTTAAAATAATTTAAAAAAAACCAAAGCTTAAAAACAATTTCAAATATCTTCAGAAGACTTGTATAGCGATTCTTTTTTTGGAATCTCTTTTTATGGGGTAATTTTTACACTTTTTTTCGACTTTCACACAAAAGTATACTTAAACAGCACTTTATAGTCTCCTAAGACCAAAAGTTCGTGCAGTGTATGTAAAACGCTTAATAAAGAAATATTGTAAAGTGGCATATTGTTTTATTTTTCACAAAAGTAGTGGTAATTAAGTCAAAACAGTGTAAAGTATTTCAGCGGTAAATGGTTAAATTTAAGGGCCGCTGTTGAATGTCAATCATCTTCAGCGATGAGGCACATTTTTTCCTCAGTGGATTCGTCAATACCAAGACATTTTATATGATTATGCTCGGCGATATCGATGTATCTTATCTTCAGTTTGGGACAGTTACCCCCTCTTCAAGTATACAGCTTTGATGAACTCATTCTGCAATTTTTCTTGAGTCTGAGATGTGGTCTTTATACTTTGCTACAAATACACGATCTTATAAATTATTTCGTGAATAACTTTCATTAGTTAGCCATTTTTTAGTAAAAAGTCTATCATGTCAGACTTTGTCAAAGGCTTGAAAAATGTCTATGAAGAACTATGAGCAAAAGCATTTCTGATAGGAGTAATTATGCGATGATCCTGTTCTATGGTGCCATGATCCTTTCGGAATCCAAACTCGTGAACGGTATTGTTGGGGCAGTTGTTTAAATATGGGGTCAATGCATTAAAAAATATTTTCTCAAAGAGTTTTATCATGCGAAAAGATGACACTTGGCTTAAGTGTCACAATAATTTCTGATATTTTAAAGGATTTAGGGTAGAAACCAGTTCGCCAGAAGGAGTTGAAAAATAAAAATTAAAATAAAATTAAATATCAGATGTTGGTATCGCACGAATCATTTTTCCTGAAATATTTTTCATGCCAGGGGATTTTTTGTTTTCGGTTTTTTTCGGTTATGATAAAGTTATGGATGAAAATCGGCTTTTCATTGGGGAAACATCAATGTTTTCAAATAACTGGTAATGTTATGTCTGATGTGACATTAACACACTTTCGAGGTGATCGGCAAAACCTTTGCTTTATCTTTATGGCGATAGCCCAGTTACCATCGCTATAACGAATAGCAGATTCATATCTGGTTGGGTTTTTATGAGTACTGGTGGCTTTCCATAATCTGTGGATTTTATTGAGTCTACTAGACCTTCTGAATATGCCTTTAGAGCTGAATATTTGTCCACCCAAAGAGCACTGTGATGGCTTCTTTGATAGTGGTTTAGTTGACTTTCATGGTAGGAAGGGTTTGAATGATTGTGTAAAATTTTTCTGGATTTTATTTCCAAAATGCTTAGGAGAACTAGGAACAACTTGACACCAACAATGTTCTTTTCTTTTGAGTCTTTCGGAAGTGAGCGTGATTTTAACAGTCGTACAGACAGTCGGACGTGGATTAATTGTCTTAGAATTACCCAGGGACCGAAAATATGTAATTAATGGGGTCTTTGATGAAGGTTAATCAACTTTCGCACGGAATGATAATCCTCGCATACCATCATTTACCACAAGTGGTGAAGGGTTTAAAAAAGTAAGCAGCAAGCGAAAAAAAATTCTTTATATTATTTTAGAAAAGCGTCAAATCTATTTTGTGTTTTTATATGCAGCGAAAGTAACCAGAACACTGCCAGCCATATTTAACTGTTTAATGAATATTCTATAAAAAAAATTGCTGCATGCAAAAAACAAAAATAACTTGTATAAAATAAAACTTTTTACTATGCATTTTGTTTATCTCGAATTTTGTTTGATTTTTGGTTCTGGTTTGATTTAAAGCACTATTCAAAAATAAAGAGTACATTATTTAGTGTTCTGCTCACACACCCAAGAATGATATCTACAATACCGTTCGCAACTAATTTCAAGACAGGGCCGAACATTATATAGTGTTCTGTTCTTCGTTAAAAAAAACAGAACAATTGTAGTGATACTGCAGACAAACATTATATTTTTTAATGTTCTATAATGTGTCCTTTTTTTAATTTTGCTAAAGAAATGAACAAACAAAAAATTTAAGCAACAACCGCACCACGAACAGCTTGTGTATGTATTGTGTATATGTTTTGTTTGTGTAAAATTATTTTGCCGGCTTTTTGTTTTTTTTGTGTGTGTGTATTTTGTTTTTGTAAAAATATTTGGTTTTTTTGACAGCCAAAAGGGGCGAACATTAATGAGCCGAACCGAACACAATGAAGTTTGTGGATTTAAAAAAAAACCGAACGGAATTAAATGTTCTCATCTTTTGATGAGTTTGATAAAAATAGTATTATTTTTGTGTTCTTAAGATGACTAACAGAGAAACGTTATTTTTTTTAATGATTTTCTACACAAACACTATTAGCGTTTATGTATTCCACAAATCTACCGAACCGAACACTAAGGCGCGATATTTAGTGTTTATTTTCGAACACTGATTTAAAGTCATATTTGTGTTTTCTTTGATGAATAAATATTTACTATACGAAAAGGATTTAAATGAGTACCTGTCTTGGGGCCTCATACCCTTTACCACCACTCATTAGGGGCGCTCCCATACAAATATGGAGTTTTATGAAATTCTAAAGTTTAATTAAAATGTTTCATCTTGTGTGAATAAAATGTAAAGTTTTATTTATGGCGTGCAACGTTTTTGATAAAATGCTTGACTGCCGACTGTTCCGCAGGAATTATAGAAATGCTTCCTTAGGAAAACTGTAATTTTCTATATTAATTTAAAAATGTTTGTACTGCAATTATGGAATTACTTCCTTAGCAAAAGTTTAATAGTTTCTTGCGTGCTTTAATTTTCTGTCATTAGTAACTCTCGCTTCGAGAAACTTTTCGATTGGAATGTGTGAAATGAAACAAAAATGCCATAAATTGAAACAAACATTTGTTTTTCTCACCAAACTGTGTCTGTAACTTTTTTTTCGCCAAAAAGTGTGTCTGTAACATTTTAGTGAGTTAAGTTTCCACCTCGAACTGTCAAATAAACTCACGAATGAAAATTGGGCGAGAAAAAATTTTAACACTAAAAAACTATTAAAAATGCAAAGAATAATAACCAGGCCTGTTCTGAAAATCACTTTAACTCAATTTACGTGATTTCAAATCACATGTGCCTACTAAACTCACACGTGTGATATTTTAGTGTATTTTTGTGTGATCTTCAATTTCCGAAATAACGCCGAGAAACACAAAAACGGAAGGACTTTCAGAACACAACAAAATCACACGTGTGATTTCAAAAGCACGGCACATTTTTTCATTGTTTAATTATTTTGCTTTTAACATTTTTATAAAATATACGAATGTTATCAAATCTTGTTTGCAAACAACAAACATTAAAGCCGCACCTTACATTATTTGTTAAAGCCGACGGTTGTATTTTCGCCGCCATCTTTGAAAAATTTTGAATTTTTGTAAATTTTGGTCGCCGTCAACGATATGTGTTACTGACGTTCTCAACGTCAGCGATCGGCTTCGAGTACAATATTCTGACATGTATAACGTAACGACGTAATTCGTAATGTCGATATGAGTTACAGACGCAGTTTTTTCTTTTTTTTCGAGGAACGATGGAATTTTTTTGTTTTACACCTTTTCGATGCGAGAAGTTTGCACTAAAGTTACAGAACATGGAAACTGGTGGGTTAATATTAGAAAAATACTTGAGGTCAATGGCTCCTAAGAGGAAAACATATTCTCGAGACAAAAACACTGATATACCCTTCTTTAAGTTCGGACTATAAATGCCTAAGATATAACGAAACATGTAAAAAGGCGACCCCAACCCAACCTCTTTTTAAAAGTAACTCACAGAGGGTGTTCGGTGTTATTTACCTGAATGAATCCCCAGTGGATGTAGTACAAAGAGGTCGAAATTCCTTTAGTGGTTGGCGTAGGCGAACTTAGACGAAAACATGTACATCGCTGTCCTGATAAAACAAAAAAACTTGTAGACAATTTTTGCAACGAATATGCCAAACATGATAACCTTTTTGCAATAGATTATTTAACCGGGTCGTATTTGTTGTGATTTTTGCTAACCTCGAAGGCCGAATGTCATTTATACTTTTGTACCTTTTTTCATTTTGTATGAACATTTAAATGTACTCTACGAAATGTATTGTTATTTATTGAAAATGCAAAATAAAAAATATTATATTTTTACTGGGCACTCGCAGTTCCACATACACAACAGAACAAAACACTGAGTTAAAAAAGTTCCAAAAGTACCTGTATAAAAAGATTTCATTCAGAAGACACCAAATACATTTTAATATTATGTGAGCCTTTTTGTTGAAGAGCACTGCTAAAAACCGTACACATACAAAGTATTTAAATTGGTACATGTGTGTGTGTGTGTGTGACATTGTTGGTATACTACAGTACTGATGGAGTCGAACTGTCTGATTGGCTGGCTGGCAGGCAGGATGCTATTGCTAACTGCAGGAGAGCTGATATCAAGCTGTTAAGATTGTCGCTCAACCAGTAAATGTATGAAGTGCTTCATGGAATTATTAACCATAAATGTAACGTACAATACACCTACACTGTGTGTGTGTGTGTTCTAAAGTCTTGTTTTTATGTACTTTAAAGTATGAGAGCGTGTGTGTGTGCATTGAAGTATATTTTTACGTGCCAATTTATATCCGTCCGTTCGTTATTCTTTTTTTTTTTTGCTCTTAGATTAAAATGTTGCCATACTTTTTAATCTAACAGCAACAATATTAGATATGAGTTTGGTATTGTTAGCTAGGAAAATACATGATTATATATTTTTTTTTTATTTTATGTTTCTCTACTTTAATAAAATTCTAAGAAGCGAAAAATTATGAATGTAATTGCATTATTTATGATATGTTATGCCAAGCATTATAACACAATTTCGCATTTTATTAAAAAAAAAGGTATTTACAGAGTTTCAGGTTTTTTTTTTTAAATCAGAGCTAAAAATAACTTTTTTTAATAGAAAACTTTTCATTTATTTTAGACTTTTTATTTTATTGTTACAAAAAAAAATTATCAGTCTGAGCACGTGTAAATGACACTGCTCGTTTCACTGACAGCCAACATACAATCAAACCAAACCAAACCATGTATTAAGAAATAACAAAATAAACTAAATAAAAAAAAAATAAAGAATAATAGAAATGGAAAAGACTTTTTAGTTTAATTAAGTCTTTTAATCTTAAGTTTCTTGTCCACAAAACACAAAAACAAACAATCAAATATTTTGTTTAGACTTTTATCAGGGTTGCCAGAATATGCAACAGAAATGATAAAACAATTTCTAAAAAGAAGAAAATTAAAGAATATAACTACATAATTCTATTTTTACAACCACTTTCACCAAGGCGAAATTTATGCGATGTCTTGCCAGACATGTCAGTTTTATTCTTTCTCTTTTGAACATGATACCAATTTAATTTCGTGTCTGTTTGGCAACACCTCATTCTTCTCCAACCCGATCGCCAACAAACAAAACAAACGTGTTTGTTAGACGTGTCTAAAAAGACATCGTATAAGTGCCTCCTAAGAGAAAAACCTTTGTAAACCCCCGTTTCCACATGCAAGTGGAAACCTTTATACATTTGGTTTATTGTCTCAAATTCTGTAGAGTCTCATATAGAAGTCAATTTTTTTGTTCGTCGATGCGGCGCCTCTTTATCTTTCCAACAGTATCAAATGTCATAAACTTCAAAAAAAGGATTTAGCAGGTTATCACTTTAAGCCGACGATATTTTCTTTGTAAAACTTTATTCGGCCTACATAAAAATATCGTTTAAAATTTAAAGGTGCTCTAATATCCCCAATTATTCAATTAAAAACCTGTACCTTTAATTCATACATCAAAGTTTTTCGTGAACAGAGTTAAGTATCAGAAAAGAACATTTCCATTGCATTAATGAATAGAGGCCAATGAAATGGTTTGATTCCAACAACGAAGCGTTTTTCTTTCAGTGTAGTACCCGTTTATCTGGGATTTCTATCAAAATATAAGAACATTTTTGCTATCAAATCTTTGAAATGCCAAAAGTTATAAATGAAACGCTGTTTACTAAGAGAATCCCAAAAGCCGAACTGTAATTTGCATAAGCTGGCATAAGCTACTTTCAAAAATTAACAAAAAAAATTAAAAAAAAAAAACTTAAAAAACAAAAATAAAATCAAAAAATATTTAGTTATGCAAATGCCAGTTTCATTAAATTTACCAAAAAGTTTTTTTAAGTTCAATATGGTTTGACACATATGAATCACATGTATTCGCACAATTGCTTAAGCCAACTTAAGCATATTAAAGTTGGGCCTTAATAGTTATTTGCTTGTTAAAAGGAAATTTTTTATTATTAGCTTTATTTGATAAATACACTTGCGTCATTCACAAGGTGTGCTATCAAGTCATATTGTCGTAATGTCCAACACAATATTTTACAATTGTTATAAAAAAAAAGTATTGTTGTTTTTCAAACCAAATGAAAATGTTAATGCTGTGTTCGTTGATTTGTAATAACTATAGATTTTCTTTTCAAGGTCTTTTTCATTTCCCGGGATCCCGCGAAATAACCCTCAATACAAATCGATGCAAAATATCATCTAATTTAATTTATTTGAACAAATAGCATTTTCTGAGATTAATAAGGAAAGTTTATAAATGCATTCAACTTTCTCAAATTTCTGTGGCAAAAAAGTGCTTAATGGCTCCTTAAAACCTTCATGGGCAAAATTTCAATTATTTTGTAGGCTTTTAGAGAAAGTTATAGCAAAAGGAATTTGGTTATTTTTTTCAGTGCAAAAAAATAAAAAGCTTCCGATCTGTCACGTTAGGAGTGTTTAGGAATAAAAACTTAAAACACTTTTACCGCAGAGAACTGATAATTATTTTAAATTCGGATAAAATTAGCAAACGCCACTTTTAAAGTTTTAAATTGTTCTCCTATAAAACTAAAGAAATAGACTAATAGTGTTTTCACACTTAAGGTTTTACCACAAATTTTGGTTTTAACGATAAAACCAATCATTAAACCAGGTTTTACCATACAAAATAATTTTGTTAAAACCATCTTAAAACCTCTTTTGATTTGGTTTTAAGTAGATTTTATGAAATACAACCATGTTTTAGTTGTACTAAATTCAGTGCTACCAAGTTAAAAAGATTGAAAACAGCTGATAATGTTTAATCCCAGCTAGCATTTTATATCACAATCGAATCTTTTAGGAATGGGCTCATATTTCGATCATAAATGATACTCTTGTTGGGAGAAAAAGCTACACTGCCGATGAATCACCTCAAAGAATTATTTGTGATGCAATTATCTGATTCTTTTTTGATCAATTTAATGGTAGGTTTTATACTTAATCATTAGTTAGTATTTTTCGTCACAGTTTTTAATCGTAAATTATAAAGCTTATAATTATATCTTAAAAAATTTTTAATTGTCATGTTTATAATTTTTTTTTTAATTGCTTTGTTAAAAGTACCCCCTGATTATTTGAACAAATTTTATTTTGAGCCAAACAAATGTTACTGGGTTCTCGAAAAGGAAATAAGAAACCATATTTTTCTCTTTTAATTTGACAAGACGAATGAACAAAAATACAAAATATAAAGAAATAATTTTAAATTTATAATTAATTTTTCATCTATTTTCCTAATAAAACCCTTTTCAGCCATTTAGCGTTAATCATTTACGGCCTAATTTATAAAAAATAAAACTGGTTAATAAAGAGTTTATAAATTGGATTTTTATACAAAATCTGTTTCATAAACCCTTTATTAATATGTTTTATTTTTTATAAATAAGGCAGTTAATCTTTTGTATATTAATAAATAAAATACAAATAAATTTCTATGAGTACATTTGTGTTAATGCAATACATCAGAATCAATCATTTTTAATTTTTGGTCAATAAGGCCTTTTGCATTTAAGGTAACGATATATGAACTCGCAATCGTTCAAGTAATAAATCAGGTTGTAATCATCAAATAGGATCATAGAAGACTCATTTAGGTAATATTTACAAAATATTATCACCCAAATGCCAAACCGATGAAATATTCTAAAATTAATTATTTATACAAAAATTTTTGATTTCCAAGCATTCAATTCATTCACTTCTTTTACAAATTTTCTTATTCCTACTAGAAATTAATTTTATTTTGGAGAAAATAATTAGCCAAACTGTGATTTAAAACCTGATTTAATAAAACTTGTAATGTAAACGCAAAATCAGCTGTTAATAGATTTAATGTTAAAATCAGGTTTTAACTTTAGGTGTGAAAACACTATAAAGTATGTGTTTATATGGCTCATGTTTTGATGACATGATTGCTACTTTATTGGCGCTTTGCTTTTTCATTCGTTGTTTAATTTTGTTTTTGAAAAATTTTTTTTTCTTTTCATAACACTATGCCACAAAAAAAATTAACCTCAAAAATTAGATATTTTCTAAGATAAATCGGGGCATTCATTTCTAAGACGAATATGGCATTCATTTTTTTTCAAGAAGCGTTTTCGAGTTATACGCGAAAATAGTGTCTTTCCGCAGTTGCTTTAGGAATTTCGAAAAATCTCGCGAACTGTTCAACTGAACATGTCTTAACTGTGTCGATCGGATAAAGATTTACTAAGTCACAGGACGTTTAACTTAAAAAAATGAGATTTTGTATGTTTTTTTTTTAAATTCACCATTTTAGTTCGCTCCATTAAGGCAATAAAAAAAATTTTAAATTTCTTTTTTAACATGTACCTTAAATTATATTTTGTTTCAAACGTAGTGAGCGTAAAATGGTAATCGTCGGACAAAGAATTAAGAAAAAACGGCATCTTTTGTGAAAACATCCGAATTTTAATTTTCATACACTTTTTTTTAAGGATGCTACTATTACACTGCGAAACAGTAGGCTTGTGGTCTGGAATTTGATTGCCAATTTTTTTTTATTTGGGTCGCTGATTTCAAATCTAATCTCCATCTTTCTCTATCAGCTCTAGTTTTCGAGATATACCGTTATGTCCAAAATTAAGGCACTTTCACTACATATATTGGAATAACTTAAAAACGGTTGGCCATATTCAGTAAAAAAAAATCCGAAACTCGGCAACAATATTTTCTTTAAGCCGTGCTTGCAATGTTTTTAAATCTGCCCTGCAGTTTCAGAGATATCGTAAAATATTTGAAGAAACAATAGGGAAATTTTGAAAAAAAAATCAATTTATCTTAGATAACATCTCATTTTTGAGGTCATGGCAAAAAGTGGCCAGTGTAACATAAAAACTTTTCTATGTATTAAAAAAGCAAAAAATTACTTTAAATAAATTATACGTTTTAAAAAATATAATTAAAAGATTATTTCCTTGTTTTTTTTATCAGCCAAGCAAACTTTTTTTTATAAAATTATTCATACAGCTGAAATTAAAACTTTTTAAACATGTACATACTTATAGTTATATTTGCTTCGTTTTGACTTTAGCTTTTAAATCTACCTGAAATTTTGTATATTAAAATTTGATTTAAATAGATATTGACACGATTTGAGGCAACGTGTAATTTTAGTTGACAACCTATTTTGTTATAATGACGTCTAGCCAAAAAAAAAAAATTTAGTTTAAAAAAGAGAACACAATAATGGAAATTTAAAAAGATTAACATAATAGACAAATAACATTATTTCAAAAGTTTTCTTTAAGGCTTTTCTTAATTTAAAAACTTTTTAAAATTTTTATATTTTTCTCGAAAACTTTTTTTTTCGAATTTTTTAAATATAAATTGCCTTAAAATCTATTCCGGCTAAGCAAGGACGCCCACTTAAATTCATCAAAAATTCCTGTTATCTACACTGAACATCTACTTTATACTTTCTTTTGAATTTTCTGTTATTTTTTTTTTTTTTTAATTTTTATATCAAGTAAAAGACATACGTGTGTAAAATTTTAAATAGCAACAACAAGTGAGTGAAAAATCTCTCACTTATACATTTACAAGAAAACAAAAAAACGAAGCTAAAAGTTTAATATTAAATAAAGCTTTAGATAATTTTATGTTCTCCTTCGTAATTACTAACAAGATATGGTAAGCACGTCAAATCTTTTTTAATGAGTTTGTAAATAATGTTCGAAAACACATGTAATGTAATTACATTAACAGGCACACACGTACGAACTCTTATAAATCTTAAACAGTTTTTAATAAATCATTTGCCAATTGAATCTCATGACGAAGTTAAATAAAGGGTGGTCCAGCTAAAATACACGATGTTAATACCGAGTCACACCTTAGTGCCAATTTTTTTTTGCCAACTTAATTTGACATTTCTTTGTTTCAGTGTTCGACAGATTCAACCATACACTGGAAGTAAAATATTTCATATATGTATTAAATGAATCATTTTCATAGAAAAATTTTCATTGGTTAAATGAAAATTTTAATTTTCAAAATGGAATTTCATAGTTATAATGAAGTATCTACGTTAAAATCGCTTTATTGGATTTCGTAATTACATTAAAAAAAATTTCATTGATTATATGAAAACTTAAGTTTGTCCAAGTTAAACAAAAAATTTGAATTGGGAACATAAAAAAAACAATATACAAACATAACTATATTCATAAATTAATACAAAATTATAGTTTCCTTAAAAAAATGTTTAATTGTTAAACAAAAAATGTAAGATTTAATTGTTTCATACATCTAATGTAATATGTCATTAAATTTATGAAATCAAAAAAAGCAACGAATTTCAAACAATTTTTAACATTCAAATAGTCTCAACAATTAAAACTATAAACATATTTCGAAAAAGTATGCCTTCATAAATTAAATTTTCATTATGACAATGAAAAATGGCATTATATTAATGAAATGAAAACTTTCAATCCATAAATATGTATGTTTTTAGTTTTCTTTTATATGTACAAAAAAAAATTTTAAGTCTTCATTAAAATAGTGGTAAAAAATGTTATTTTCAATGAAATTGTGTCATTAAAATCTTGTATATTTATCATCAAATTATGAATATTTTCATTAATATTATGAAATAAAATCATTGAATCTAATTAAAATATATTTATTCATCCAATGAATATTATTCATAGATCTAATGTAATGTTTCATTAAATACATTTTAATGAAATAGGTTTCACTGATCCAACGAATCGCTGTATAGGTTCTTTTTTAATGCATTCTTTCATGGGATTAATGTCAAAATTCATTGGTATTGTAAAGAAAACTCTTTCAGTGTATGTATAGAGGTGCACAATTGGGCGGAGCGTTAAGATTTTTAAAGCCTTTTACGAATTTCAATTCAAATCAAAATACATTTCGTGTACTTCGTGATTTTTTTTTTTTTTGTCAGCGTAATCGATCAAATGTGTCCATAAGCGGGAGAATTGTGTGCAAATTTAAGAAAACAGGTTCTGTAGGTATTGGATAAACACCTGTGGATGCTCGCCCAGTTGGTTCTGGTTGGCGGCATATTTGGGCTGTACTTCTTCTACAATGAGGCCGGCCAAGCAGTTACCGTGAATAGTGTTCACTTTCGCGAGATGTTAACGGACTTCTTATGGCCACAAATGAAGACTATGGACCTAGACGATATGTGGCTCCAACAGGATGCTGTCATTCAGCCAACGAAAAATGGCTCTTTTGCGCGAGAAATTCAATGGCTGTATTATCTCACGTCCCGGCGATGTTTATTAACCGATTTGACACCGTTGGACTTCTTTCTTTGGGGATATTAAAGAGAAAAATTGTACGTCAATAAGTCAAGAACAAATTAAGAGCTAAAGGATGAGATAATTCGACATTGAGCCTCAATTAGGTCTCAGAGTCATTAAAAATATGGACCATCGAAGCCGTAGCAAGCATTTGGCCGAAATTTTGTTTAACACAAAATTTTCGTAGCACTTTCCATCATAATAAAAAAAAGTTAGAAAGTACAGTCAGTCAAGCCCGACTATATGATACGCTACACCACAGTATGTGAAAACACCTTTACGAGAGTGCACCCTTTTCGGGACCCATGGAGAACCATGCTTATGTGTCCATATAAATATGGATCAATCTATGTTTTAAATTTCATTAAAAACCGATTAGAAAGATTCTTAGAGGCAGAAATTGCCCCTAAATCGCCCCGCGGTCTTACGTACGGCCCATTTCCAATAGGTTTGGTCCTTGTGCCAATAACAGCCGTACCTAAACAAGAGCGGAAAGCGTTTTCTAGAAGTCAAAAATGTTCATGCCCATACAATTTGTATGAAGCATCCCTAAATAGCGCGGCGTCAGCGCTTTGCAATTGGAAAATCCTTTTTTGACAGCGCGTTTAATAGTGAAGGTGGCCGCTATTGTAAATAAAAATGGCAATTAAGCTATTTTCTGTCAATCTAGCGATTTTCTTCTTCTTTTTATTTCTATTATGTGGGTTCTATTGAACAAGAAAGTTGACACTACTCCTTGTGACGCAACGTTGCCGCTCTTGTTTAGGTATGGCATGTCAGCGTAAAAGCTTGGCGTTCCGCCTTACGCTTCTATTTACGTACGGCTGTATGAACCTATAAGCTAAATTTTATTAAATTATCTCCAAAATTACGACTTGTACTTTGCGCACATGGTTGCATGGATAGCCAGCCAGACGGACGGACATCGTTTGATCGTCTCAGACAGTGATTCTGAGTCGATAGGCGTACTTTAAGCTGGGTCCAGGATCCATGCATAATACACCTTCTCCACTATTGTGGTGTTGGCATAAATATTACGATAATTCTCTGAAAACATTTTGCTTTATTTACAAATAACACCGCGCGTTTTGTTTAAACCACCCTTTATTTATAAGAAAAAAAATATTTTTTTGATTGATTTCATAAATACGGCAAACAATTATAAATTAAATAAACTTGAAAATTTGTCTTACCTTTTGAGAACTTATTTGTTTTGATTCCTTCCACACTTCCTTCGCGCTTTTAAATGTAGTTTTAGTTTCAGTTGCAGTTTTGTATTGTGTTGGCTTCTGAACATTTTTCGTTTTTTAAACTGAAACAGCAAATTATTCTAGATTTTCTGCAAAAGGAAATGAGAAAGAAAATGAATTTACAAAATATTTACTAGAAAGCCATCCAATAAATGAGGGTAATGTCATGATGTCCTTGCTTCTACTGCTGGAAAAGGAAAAGAAGGGGGAAACCCAACTTAAATTCAATTGCAACTACTATCGGCAGTATGAAGCGCTCGTATTGAAGACGAAATTGTTACTCAATCGAAGATAAAGAAAAAAACAAATAAACCGAAAGAAATTCAAAAAGGCATATTAAAAAAAGATGTTTAAGAAAAAAAAAATAAATACAAAACATATCAAAGAAAAGAAAGCAGAAAACGACGGACAAGTAAGAAGAAAAAAAAATTGAATGACTTGCCAGCACACTGAAGACAGCAATGATGAAGTGCAATAAGAAACCAAACGATCAGAATACAGGCAGTAATAGTTATGGATGGATAGACAACACACACTTCCAAACACGAATTTATATGCATTTACACAATATTCTATACAACAATATTGCATGTATGTTTTGAATACATCTGTATAAGTTTGAGCGTATGCATGTCTGTTAACTTGGTAAGATTGGGAACCAGAGATAATTGATGGTAAGTTGGATTTTGTTTGTGAATATGTGTGTGTGTGTGTGTGTGTAAAAAATAAAACGGAAAACACGAATTAAGCACTTAATAGCCTTTATAAACTCATGTCTACTAGTGTCTTAAAAGCCTCTTATTCTTATTCATTTTTTTTTTGAGCCAACATTGCTGGCTGCCCGTTTGGCCACTGCGTTAATCTTTATCTTAAACATGTCCAATTTTGTTCCTTGTTTGCTCTCTTATTCCTTTGCTAGTTTTGCTCAATTATTTTTATTGCCTTCTTAGCAGTCTGGTTTTGTATTTGTATTTTGCCTAAAACACAATCATTGCGTATTGTTAATCAAGTTTGTGTTTAGTCTTTTATTTTATCCTGTGGTTCCTCTTAAGAGATCTCAAATTAACTGCAAAATATGATAAGTTTTGTTTTTTATATTACATAATTTAAAACGGCAAAAGTCTAAATAAAACTTTCAAAGTTAAAGATTAAAATGATTTATTACGTTAACGAAAAAAACTGCTGCTTTCAGATATAAAATATTAAATAGGTAAAAAATAGTCTTTTAAAATATGTACGTTCATATGAAATGTAAAAATAAATCTTATTATCTATAATTAAAAAAAGATGGCAAAACTTTTATTTTATTTTTCAAGAAGTATGAGTGATGTTTTTTGTTAAAGAGAATTAAACAATAATCATACGCCTTAAAAATTGGTACTTATTACCAGTGTTCGAAATTGAACCGAACATTATTTTGCATACGGTAAATTTTATCTATTGTTTTACCCGCGTATTTTTATAAAAAATTTATTTTGTAAACCTTTTTTTAAATTTAAAATATTTGTATGAATACGGGCATTAGTGTTTGTGTATTTTTGCACAACCCCTTATAAAGCAACAAACATATTATTTTACGATCTTTTTTTTTTGCTATAAACCAGAACAATTGTAGTGATATTTTTACATTAAATTTTATAGTGTTTATTTTTTACATTGTCTTTTAGCGTTTGCGTTTTACATATTTCTACCGTACCGAAGACTAAACACAATATTTAACCTTTATTTTCGAACAAAAAAATTAATTTATAGTGCCTAAGGAAATGTTCCATAATAATAATTATAAATCTAAGTAAAACAACTCAGCACAGCCTTCATTATATCAGGACCGATTTGACAGATTCATTATATACTAGCATTTAACCTGCTACTTTGTTAGCGTCTCTTTTCCTTTTCGTGGGCATATCTGTATGCCAAAGTTAATTTTTCAAGGTTTTAACTTGTTTTTAATTCTAGCATTTAACCCCCTACCGTACCTCGAAAAAGAACCAGACACCTCTCCGCTTTTTTATTAACATTAAAATTATTTTTGTATCTCTTTTAGTTTAAGAGATATCAGGTTAGCAAATTTACCTGTTTATATCGCATATTCTAATGAACAAAAATAAATGTTTATGTTTTGTATCTCTTTTAGTTTAGGAGGTATGTGCGGTAATAGGCTAATAGATGGAGAAAAATCCTTGTAAAAATAAAAAACTTATGTACAAGTTTCACCCCTTAAACGTTCGTATTTCGAAAAAGTACCATTTGTAATTTTTAGATTAGTTACAAATTTCATATAATTTTTATGTCTCTGCGTATTGGTTGGACAAAAAAGGTTTTGCCCGTTTACTACCTAAAAGGGCTGAATTTCAAAAATGTACCGGCCACATGTTTGCTTTTTTCTTTAATGAACAACAATAAGTATTTAAATTATAAGAGTGCCAACTTAATAGAAAAGTACCAGTTAAAAAACAAAAAGTTCCAAAAAAATCCTTCTTACAGATTCTTTTTCACTCAGGAACTTGCATGTTTAATTTTATGTTTCTAGGTCCCATACAAACGGATATTCAAAAAGTACCAGGTGATATACAAAAAACGTACCAAACATTTTCCTCTAATTAATTCTTATCCACTCAGGGCATTTCATCATGAATTTTATGTTTCTAGGTACAATACTTAAGGAAATTCAAAAAGTACCAGTTATAGAACAAAAAAGTACCAAAAAGTTCCCTCATAGATTCGTTTCTACTCATGACATTACATGTTGAATTTAATGTTTAATGATCCAATAATAACGGTTATTAAAAAAAATACCATTTGTATAACGAAAAAGCTGAAGCATGATATTAAATTTCCCGTATTTCCCAATTTGGTACTATTTTTTCCAACCACTTAAAGTATCAAAAATTGCATTGTAGTGGGGGCCAATAATTTACTATGAATATTTGAATGAATGGAGAAAAATTATTTGTAAAAAAAGTACCAGAAGTAGTTACGATTTTCACCCCTTAAACGTTCGAATTTCGAAAAAGTACTAAATTTATATTCGTATTTTTTGATAGGTTGCGAATATGGTATAAACTTTATTTCTATGCTTATTGGTTCAAAAGATAGATGGGGTGACAAAAAAGTACCAAAATTATGGTTTTATTCGTTTTACAGTTTTGTTGTATCTCTTTTAGTTTTGGACATATAAGGATATCGAATTTACCCGTTTTTCCCCTAAACATTCGAATTTCCAAATATTACGTGAACAGATTTGGGGAGCGACCCACCTTCGGTCCAAATTTCAAGTTTTTAGCTTCATGCGTTTAGGATGTGCGAATCAGTGAGTCAGAAACGTTACAATTTTATATATGTGTAGATGTATACTAAAAAGAGTACACTAAAACTAAGGCCAGACAGATGATATCTGGCAATGATATTTGATAATTTTGGTCATACTTTGGTTCGAATTTGTACTTAAAAGGCAACAAAGTTTTCTATCGCCGATCAGTTGGAAATAGTTTTTAGCAAGGCGAATTGTTGTAACATTGGTAGTTCGAACCACAGAATACTAACAGAACTGTAAAAAGTGAAATGTGAAATGTGAAAAAACCCAAATCAGTTGCGAGGGCATCTTTCGAAGAAAGAGATAAAAAGCTTTTTTTGGCAGAGAAGCGGTAATGTGAAAAGGAAGCCAGAATAATTCATACACAAGTTTCGTGATCAAATCAAAATTACCAAAAGCAAACCAGTTTGCTTTGTGTTCATTGTTTGCGCAAGATATATGATACAAAGAGAAATGCAAAAGGGGAAACTTTCTTAGAAAGAGACAAAACAACGCAAAATCTTCTGTCTCGTGACATATCTGTTAGTAACTCTGGTTTGAACCAATTTGTTTGTGTTTTGTTACACGTAGAGAAACAACATGGTTGAAGAATGGTTAAAAAAAACATATTATGGTCCCTGCAATGGCAACAAACAAACTTTTGTTGTTTTTAAAAAAACTTTTTTCACGATTGATAAAATTTTGTTTCTATTTAACAATAAAGTGTTTACCTCCCTTGAAACTTCAAATATGGTTGATTTTAACAAGATAATGTTTAAATAAAATAAAACTACAACCATACACTTAAACATAATATGGTTACCTTAACAATATTATTATCACGGTAACCATATTATGGTTAAATTCATCCATCAAAAAGCTATAACCATATTATGATTGCCTCCAAACATGTTAAGGTTAATATTTAATAACAATAATATGTTCGAAATTATAATATTTTAAAAAATTTTATGATTAATTTCAAATTTAAAATAATATGTTTTAAAAGGAACAACATTCTGGTAGCTTGCATTTTACATGGTTTGCTTAAAATTCTCATTCAATTTATTTTAATTATTGATTAAAACACATAAATTTACGTAGAAAAAACTAGTAGGTAATATGAAGGTCGTCACAGGCTAGAATATGAACCAAAGGGGATTTTTTATAAAAGTGGAACAAAACATCTATCAAGAATATCAAATTAAATAAAATTATTATTTGACACTTAACAAA
Organism: Pollenia labialis; assembly: GCA_949318255.1. Lineage (NCBI taxonomy): Eukaryota > Metazoa > Arthropoda > Insecta > Diptera > Polleniidae > Pollenia > Pollenia labialis. The sequence goes on along the minus strand of OX439142.1, from coordinate 21,237,615 downwards.
CAAATTGAAAAAATGGATTTACCATAATATGATTAGCATTCACCATATTATTGTTAATACTAACCATAATATGGTTACTTTTCTCAAAATTCTGGGAAATTTTGACCATATTATGGTTATTTTTGAACAAAATATGTTTAGTTTTGACCATTATTGTGGTTAATATTGACTAAACTATGGTTAATTTTGACCATATTATGGTTGATTTAGAGAAATATTTTGTTGATTTTAAACATACTATGGTCATATTTAAACATAATGTGGTAACCTGCAAAAATAAACATTGTTAAAAACCAACAATAGTATGTTGCTCTTAGAATATGGTTACTTCCAACAATATTTTTTTTCTACGTGTATGAATGGTTGATATTTCGAACTGTAAACACTAACAATACAATGCAAACAATCCAATATTGTTTTTGGATTGTTGTAGTGCCGACACCACCTGTAGTTGTATTTGCCTTGGTTTTTTAGTTGTGTGTACCGAGCACAGGTTTAGCGAATGCGAATAATAACATCAAATATTTGCGAATATCAGGGACCGTAAAAACAGTTATCCAGAAAATTTAAACTTAAAACCCCTTCATGTTAGAGTCAACGGAGACTTCTGCTGCCATATAACAATAAATTCGTATTGATTTTTGAGCCCTTTCAGAATCTATGGTGATCTTGAAAATAGATCTAAAAATATCATGTGGCAGCACTTTATTATACCATATACAATTTATATGGTTTGTATTTGTAGTTTAAACGCCCAATTTTATGCGTTTAGATATGGTTTATTTGTTAACTGATTTGTAGGTTTAGACATATTTAAAACGAAAAAAATTGTCTAATTTAACACTGATGTTTTTAACGCTGGTTTAGTTGAACTAAACTTGAATTTGTATGTGGTCTAAACTCAACAACTATATATCAGTGACCCATGTATTATATGTTGTTAAAAAATAACATGTGGCGATAAATTTTATCAAATTCATATGGTCTGTATTGGTAGTTTAAACGCCCAATTTTAATGATGGTTTATATATTTAGGTATTTATAGATTTGTTCTGATTTGTTAGCCCTTAGGCTGGGTTTTTGAGATTTCAGTTAGACTAGATTTAGTTAAACTGAAAACTAATTTGTGCCGCCATTACCAACTTTGTATACAAAATTTTGATGGGACAGATAAGTTTTGCTTTAAATGTTGGTCCTTAATAAAATAATTAAAAAATAATCACATTCCGCTAGAAAAGTCCGATTTTCAGAACACGTTAAACTTGGTTTAAACTTAAGCCACTTAATAAAGTTCAATTGAGCAAGGTTATAGTTTTTAAACATAAGCTTTTATGCTTCATCACTTTCAAGAGCAGTGCATTAAGAATAGTAAATTAATTACTTTTAGTTATTTATTTGACGTTTGTTATAACTTATCTTTTAAAAAAGTTGTCAGATATTATTGCCATCGCTAGATATTCGCATAACTTAAAGCGAATGTGAATGCAAATAGCTAAAATTAACGAATAATTCGTATATGCAAATGCGAACCCGAATATTCGCCGCACTCTAACTTTTCAGGTAGCTAATCCTTTATCAGATACATTCTTTTGTTTAACCAATTGCTTTTGAATTTTTATGGTTTTTGCAACAATTTTTTTTGGACAAGGACGCTTTAAAGCTTTGGTTAAAGAAGTGTGGGTGATATTTTGTTTTTTGTTTGAAAAAGGTATAATTACTTAATAATCATATGGCGAGGATTGCTCCATTTTGGACTTACAAAGGTTCAAGCAACGGCAACAACCGATAGAATTCCTAAAAAATGTAATTTCAATACTTTTTTTGGCCATTAAAAAGTAATGGTCGTAACTTTAAAAATGGGCTGTTTTCAAATGTCGGAAACGAACATAATGTATTGTAAAATTTTGGCTCAGGATATGTCAGGTACAATATCTGATAAAATTCTTTGAAATGTTTTGTTTAAGGAATGGATTTATTTTCAAACCAAAGAAATTAGTTACGAAAAAAAAAAAAATTTTTCTAAAAGTAACAGACGTTAAATTTTAAAAAGTTAACAGTTTTTTGTCTTTGAATTCATTAATTAAAGGTAACTCAAAGTAACATAGTTTTGTTAGTATAAAGAAAGTTAAAGTTAAGCTTTCGGAAAATGACAGATACATTTATTTTGTATAATATTGGCGGAAACAATTTAAAATAATAATTTCATTTTTGAGCTATAAAGCCTAGTACTCTGTTCAAATTTGTAAAAAATGTTGAGAAACATTTATTATTCCACACGAAAATTTTGACATGCATCAATGTTACCTATCATGCGAGTTTGTACGATTTGACGTTTTTATTCCTGCAAAGTATGCGACATTGTTTTGCGTATGTAAACAAACCCCACATGTATTTAACTAAAAATAATTTTTTTTAATAAAAAATTTAATACAAAAGAAGGGAAATATGGATAAAAAACTGTTACCGGTTGTGTTATTTAATTTTGTATTTCTTATTTAATAATCAGTTCATACTTTTTTGCTTTTGCTAGAAAATTCCACGTGAAATAAATGCAGCTTGCATTATTTCGCAGTTGTAAAAAAATTTGCCAGAAACATTTCAGAACTTTTGCACAAAATGAACAGAGTACAACTCTATCAACATTATTTCATAGATATTCCTCACAAGTTTTTTTCATATGCTTTTTGACAGCATTTCACGTGAAATGTTGAACAGAGTACCAGGCCTCAGGGGTCATTTTCTGTGGAAACACCCATATAAAGGTAAATACATTTTGAAAATTTAATCGCATTTTGCCAAGTTTGATTTTTTTTTTTTTTTTTTTTTGAGATATGACTATGTTGCAATAACGGAGCGATATGGGCATTTCCAGCGAAAAGTCTACTTTTTGTAACGTAACGCCAGAAGTTATTTAAATTGTTTTTAAAAAAGTTTTTTATGTACAGTTTACTTTTTTATATTTTGGTGTAAAGCGCAACTAGCTCTACATTTAGTAACAAAAGGGATGACGATTGAACAACATGGTCCGATAATACAACCTTATTTGCAATCTGGCGTTACATTAAAAAAAGTACACTTTTCGCTAAAAATTCCCATATTTACCTTAAAACGAGCAAAGATTTTTAAATGTTAATGCTTGAAAAATAAATCTGTATTAGTCCAAAGTTTACTAAAAAAGGTTTTATACAAAACATCTTGCTCATTTCGCAGTGTTATTCAGTTGTGTAATGCAAGTCAAAACCCACTTCCGTTTTTTTAACGTCACGCCAACGCAGATTTTTGCTTATATCTGCAAATCCTTAGCGTCGATTACTGTAATTTTTTTTTTTGAATATGGAGCTACTTCATCACTTTGTATATATAAAAACCCTTTTTACAAATTTGACTTCGCCATTTAATTTTTTTACATTTTGTGCTACAAATATCACGACACGTCAAAATGGAAATGCCCATATGTCGAAAAAGGGATATGAGAGATAAATGAATAATCATAAGCAGTGTTTGTTAAATCAAGAGTTTTTAATTTAACATATGAAAATTTGTTCTTTTTTTTTTATTTATTTAATTACCATTTTACCTTAACTCCATTTTAAATACCATTCACACCCTCTTTTCTAACTGGCTATTAGACAATGACTCTTTGATGTTAATAAATCTCTGGCCTCTATTTAAATTAATATTTAGTGGTTTTTTTTCAAACGAAATTTACTTTTAGGTTAAACCCAAATGATAATTACTTTCATTCATTTCATACTTTTATCCATACACATATCAATTTGGTTAAGTTTTGATTGCCTACATTACGTTTAAGTTAGATTTCGATCGTTTTTTTTTTTTAATTTTATTTTTTTTTTCACTTTTGGTTAGAGTGGCTTTTGGGTATATGAATGAAAGTAGAACGGAGTAAAGGACTATATAGCAACAAATTGAACATAATGATTACAAATCCAATGCTTTCAAAAACACACTCACTCACATACACATATGCACGAACGAGGACCCTTATAAAGAGAAAAAAAACGAACGAAAAATTGCCAGTCGGTCAGTATTTTATGCCCAAAACGTTGAAAATAAAACTGTAATAGCATTAAAACTGTATGAAAATTGTACACATGTATGTATATGACTTTGTCTGTATTTGTATATGTCAGGGGCCGGTAATAACAGTTATTTTGAAATTTTAAAACAAAAAAAGCATATAGAAGTACTTCAATGTGGAAAAACTGAATCAAGCATTATACCATATTCATCCTTACGAACTTGTCTATGATAAAATACATTGATTTTTAAAATTTTCATTTTATATTTTTTCGTTCAAAAATAACAATTATTTTTTTTCAATTTTTAAAACTGTTATTTTTTATCGAACAAAATAAAAATCAAAAAATAACTGTAATTTTTGTTAAAAACATAAATAAAAATTTGTAAGGAACTGTAAGAAAAAAACATAAATAACTTTTACGGTCCCTGGTTTATATTGAATCAATTCAATACATCATCAATGTTAAACAATAACAATAAAAAACCAGAGAAATTATAGGAGAAATTTAAGGAACAAATCAAAAAAACATCACCACATTGTATAACTGAGAGTTAAAGTCCATAAACATAACTATTTTTTTTTTTTTATTTACTTTTGAAGTATTTTTTATAAAAGTTGTGAACATATGAACATGCCGAACAAAAGAGGACTTAACGTGGTCATACTGCAAGTAAAAAGCAATGAATAAAACATATAATAAACAACAATTTCTTTATAAATAACACAGTTCTTTGAAAAGACTTACAATTACAATACACGGAGAGAAATCAAAGAAGTTATAATACAACAGTGTTACCAGCAGCAAAATCTAAAATAATACTTGAGATAAAGCAAAATTATCACTTTTTAAATAAATTTACACATTATTAATTTCATAAAAGTTTCATAACAATAAAGCCCGTTTCATTAAAAATATATTTCCTTGTTTTATTTTGATTTAACTTGGACCAGTCGTATTATCTGCAGGGTATGCTCTGCTTTATTTTTAACACATTTTATCGAAAAATTTTTTTTTTTTTTAAATAGACCAAAAGATTTATTGCAAGAGAAAGAAGGACTTGTGAACTTTCCTCCAAAATTGTGCGATTGAAGTCACTGTCTTATGCTGATAATTTAGCAACAATTTTTTACTGGCAAGCCAACATTTATTACTTTTCGAAATGGTGGACATATGTTTTATAGTTTAAATAACATTTTTCAATAAGCTTCAGGTTCTAGATCACTATGAATATCATGTTTAGCGAAATCTAAGAGTTCATCTGTCGCATCTGTCATCTGTCATTATCAAGCCTTGGAAATCTTCTTTTACTAAGAAACCGTGACTTTGGTTGAGAAGACTGTGCAATTTCTTCGATCGACAATATTTTCAATGGTTATTATTTCCTCTCTGAAATCAAATCTTTAAAAAATAACCCACGACAGAGAAATGACACCCAATAACGAAGTGGCAACACTGCAACACACACACACACACCTTATATACTTGTAAAGTTAAAAAAAAGAAAAAAGCTTAGCCATTCACAAGTGCTCACTTACTTACTTCTTTGTTACACAATTAGGGAGAGGAAACTTGCTTAAGCCAAACTGTATTACACACATATTTACGATTGTTCTTTTTTTTCTTGTTTTAACTTATAAAAAAGGAGTTAGCAGCCAGTTATTGCTCTACACACACAAGCACACTCCCCTATACCCATTCGTTCATTCATTCATTCATTCATTTGTATATGTTTTGGTATTGGTTTTGAATCGAATTTAATCGAATCTTTTATGCTTATTTTTAATAATATCGATGGTGCGGTGTTGGATGTGTTAAAGTGTACTTGTGTGTATGGATGCATGTATGTATGTGTGTGTGTGTGTGTGTGTGTATTTTATATGTTATGCTTATTTTTATGTTTGTGAATACTAAAAAATTAACAATGTTGACCGAACATACTGACTGTGAGTTCTTGTGTTTGTGAATGTGTGTGGTATTATACCGCATATTGAGCGCTAAATGACCTTAATTTGTTTCAAAAACCACGCATTTGATATTCATGCTATGGGAACACAGAGATTAAGAGCGGCAACGAGAGCGAAAGACTGTGAACGAAATGTAGTCAATGAATGAACAAAAAAATATCGCACGAAGCAATCAATAACATGAACACGGACATGTGGTCAAGTCCATGCGTAAAAACTTCAGCCAAACAACAAGAACAATAAGAGTTTCAACGTTATTTTTTGGTTTTTGCATCTTTTTAAGTAAATTAATATAAATAAAGAAATTAAATGATAATTAACATTTAACAAATTGCCATAAAAATAAGTTTTATAAAACAAAATAGTATTAAATAACAACAGGTCTGTTCAATGACAGCAAATTATGGCTTATTTTCAACAATTGCTACTGGTTAGCAAGGCACATTCACAAGGTGCACTCGTCGCTTTCTAAATTGTTTGTGTTTAATGACAATTCCAAATTGTCAAAATAAAATTAAGAAAATGGAAAGCATTTTTTGGCTCATACCGACGGAAAAACAGTTTTTTACATTTTGGAATTATGAATGCGCCTTGCGCTTTCTGAAAAATGTGTCTCACGGTATGGATACCCCAACCTCCTAAGCTGGCAGGAGTACTAGCCAACCAGAAATGGGGTCAATCGAAGCTCATAACTTCACTGGTTTGTAAGGAGAACCACGGGAGAGACTTCTGGGTCGCAGTAGACCAGCTTCACCAGCTGGGTCGCTGTAGACCAGAAGTCTCTCGAGAAGTTGAATTCAATGAGAGGGGTTGCGTTATTTTGGTTGGAATTTATCGGATTTAGGTTTGATAGACCCTAAGAGGCTGCAAGTGGTGCAGACAAATTTGCATCACTTTGTACAATTGGGTTGTTCGATTAAAGGTCACGGGGTAAACATTGTTCGTACCCCACACAGATTATAACGTACGAACTTGTAAAATGGCAAGGAATGAGCATAAATTTAAGATTTTTAAATCCTCTAGTAATGGAGAGCTCACGGTGGTGATAGGAAAAGCTAAGGACAAAACGGTCCGGGCACAAGCATCGGTATACATAACATACATATGAGGCAACCGATCCAACAGGTGTAAAAGTGCGGGAGTTGGTGGAAGGTGTCCGAGGCTGGTACTAGGTTGTGACACCAATGTACACCATACTTAAGGGGGAGGTTAGGTTAGGTTAGGTTCCATGGGCAGGCATCAAAAGACAGCTCACTTGGGTCCTTTATTGGTCCCTTTGTGATACCCTGCGCCAATGCCCATCCCTTAGAGCAGTTACTCAGATGGCGTCACTGCAAAGTCCAACCACCTCGTCTTCCTAGTGAAGAGAAGGAGCGATTTCAGTTCCATCCCAGATAGATCCTCCAAGCAGGCAAATACCGGTTCCCCCAGGCATTCCCCCCTAATACCCCGCAATCCAGGGCAATGACAAAGAAAGTGAAGCACAGTCTCCTCTTCCTCCTCGTTTTGACACCTTCTACAGTAGTCGTTAAATTCCAGACCCATTCTTCCAGCATGAGTCCCCACCGGCCAGTGTCCAGTTACAACCGATATCACCGTCCTAATCTGGTCCCTGCTGAACCCAAGTAGAGAGCTAGTTCTCCGTCCATCATATCCAGGCCAAAGGATCCTGGATATCGAGCAGGTGGATTCACAGGTCCACCGCGTCTGCGCAACTCTATAGGACTATAGGGGGAGGTTACTGCCAACATTAATAAAGCAGGTGAATCTATGTTTGATTTTATTATTACCAGCAATCTTTATATCTGCAAAAGGCGTAAGTAGTTCCGTGGTAGGTCTTTGGTGGTAGAAAATGGTTCTAATTCTAAAACTTTATATGAATAAGACCTATCACTTTTACATGGGGTTGTCATTGGAGGGGATCAATTTACAACATTTGACTAGTTACACATTTATGCTCAAAGAAAGTGTTTAGAGGAAGTTGCTACAGAACAATTGTGATTTTTTTGTTGCACTGTCGATCTTTAATTTGAAATTTGGATACTCAGCTTGGCTTGAGTTCATCAAATTTAATTTTATTAAATTATTTTTACTGAAGGAAGGAATTTTACAACAGGAAATTTATTAAAATGTATTGATAATTTTTATTCTTGGCTGAGCTGGGGCTCGAACTCGGGTTAAATTTATGTTTCGAGAATAACCACATTCTCATCATCAGAATTCTTTGCAATGTAGTATTATTTCGATAAAACAAGTCCTAAAACTAAATTTAAGAACCAAGTATTAGAAAGTCCCCAAAAAATGTGTCACACCACCAGTGAAGACTGTGCTGTAATTCATTATTTTTTCTACCGTTTTGTTCTTACCACAGTTGAATGATTGGTTCTACTTTCACTGGTCATGAGTGCTTTCTTTTGACAATTGTTCTTTTTTCATAAATCCCAGGACCAGTCTGTTGGAGCAATTGACACAAATTACCCGCAGGGGACATAGTGAATGATTGGAGGGTTGCTTTGGGATTTTCAGTCTCTGACCACATTTGTCTGTTCTTTAGTTTAATCTTTGAAAAGTCAAAAAGGTGTCCATATAGGACTCCAAGGAGGAATAATTGGGATTATTTTTCAGGATTGTTGAATAGCAACCTTATGGCCATTTTCTCAATGTACCGTAAAACTGCCTGTTACTTAATGTTAACATAAATTTATTAGACCGATAAACTGTCTGTTAACAATTTTGGGTTTCTCAATATACCGACAAAAAACATGGTTTTAAGCTGGCAACACCTCTCAAAATACATGTAAAAGTTGAGAGTCAGCTGATTGAATTTATCTGTACGGCAAATAAAAGGAAAATAAATAATCGGCAGATGAGTGCTGGTTAGCTTTGCGACAGAATAGAAGCAAATGAGACATTGAGAAAACCAAATTTCATTAATGTGCAGTTTTTCGTTGGGAAAAAAGTTAATCGTGTAATGAGAAAACGGCCATTAGAGTTACACAAGATTGACGGGCGACATTGACCGGTGTGGAGCACTTGGCGGGCACCTTCACGGAGGTATTGACCAGTAGCTATGAGCCACCGGTTCACCATCTCGGTTGCGTGCGCCTGCACGGAAAGTTTGGCGGACCGGCTAGTTGAAGAATCGAAGGACCACTGTTGGAAGGTTGTTCAGCAGGGCAAAGTGCCGGTTCACACACGTCAAGTTTGACTCGTCAAGTCTTGAGCTTTTAGGAAAGAAGGGAAAAGAGAATGCCATTTCTTTTCCCCTCTCGCCTAAAAACTCATGACTTGACCAGTTAAACTTGACGTGTGTGAACCGGCACAAAGCAAGCATTCGATTAGGGATGAGAATTGGAGTAACTTAAGGATAAGTTATAAAAGGTAAAAGGGAAATATCAAAAGGGCGAAAAGGGACTCGTGGATCAAATTTAGTGAGTCAGTGGACTCTGTAAATAAGATATCCAAGTTCAGAAGAATTTTATCCAAGGACCCTGCATTCCCGGGATTTATTCAGAGACAGGACGGCTCGTGGGCGTAATCTCAGCTCCGAATCTCTCTGTTTGCTTATGGAAACTCACTTTCCAGTTTCTGCGGATTTTGGGTCAGGGGAACAGATAGAGTGCCGTAACCCTTTCCCTGGTTCGAACTCGGGAGCTGTGGTTAAGGAAGCGGTGGGGGATATGATCCTCTTGAACAAGGTTAGATGAGCGGTTAATACTTTTAGGTCGTATAAATCGGCAGGACCAGATAGTATCTTTCCCTCTATACACATATTCAGGGTTTGTATGCTAAATGGTATAATTGTTATCATTGAAATATGATTTTGACTTTATGTAGGTTACTTCTATAATACAAAATTTACTACAGTTTTTAAACTTAATTGTCCCTTCGATATCGCGGAAGAATGACAAAGAATCATATGACGTAAGAGGAATTTCTAGAAGCAACTAGAAATCTACAGCAAAGTACAAGTTCTAGCAATTGATTTGTTAACTGCTAAAATTTATTTTAATTTTTACTTTCTTGACACAACAGCTTAAGTTTAGCCTTGTTGTTGCAAACAAAACTTATCCATTTATCTCGCAACTTTTTTCCAGTCTTGTACATTAAGCTTTTTCAAGATTGCATTTCCGTGATGTTAGAGTTTGAATCAAAACTTGTCACATGATCAGACAATCTTAAGCTGTGTTCACATTATGTGTATTTGTCATGTGGATTGTCACTTTTTCACATGTTAAATATGTACATATCGTCTGAACCCCTTCAAACACTATCATGTGTTATTTCTCTGTGTACAGTACACATGACAATTTTGATTTAGAACGTGTTCTATTTTCAAGTGACAAAGCATCTGACATCAGCTGTTTTTTATTCACAAAATTGTTTGTGGCGGCAAAAATTAATTGAAATTGTAATACATATGTATTAAAATAGTAAATAAATAATAAAACAGATAAAAAATGCACAAATTAATTATTAAAATTGTTTTTATTATTTTTGATAGGTTATGTCAAATGTACGTTACATACCATTATGTGAACATGTAAATTAAAAACCTTATGTAAAACTCCAATTTTGACATACACATGAAAACACATGTGGGTAGAAAAGTGACATTCCATATGACAAATACACATAATGTGAACATAGCTTTAGTCTCTGCGATCCTATCAGTGTTAATAAGGATGATTCATTAACTCCTTCCTTAACTTCATCGTTTGTTCTGATCCCAAACACATTTGTTGTTTGTTTTAAAGCTTCAATTAAATTAAATTTAAATTAATTTAAATACTTTGAGAAACGAGGTTTTATTATTTTAATAAAAAGGAAATTGTTTTATTTTTTATTAAGAAAAAGCAAAACCCCTTTTTCTAAAACTCATACAATTACAAATGTAAATAACATTCTCCAGACTTTTGTTTTTAAAAATGACTTGTTGCCTTTTCTATTGTTTCAGTTCCACTGTGATGATAATGATGATGACAATGATGATGACAATGACGATGATGTGCAACAGCATGTGAGGAGTATTATAAGAAAGAAAAAAATAAAGAGTCTCAGTACTCAAACTGAGACACTCAAAGGAAAAAGTTATTTTTTTTTTGTCATTCTTTGTTTACTATTTACTTGCATATTATTGTTATTATATTTGTAAAACAGTTCCTTATTTTTTTTTTTTTTTTTTGTAAGCAAGAAAAGTTTGCTCTTTGTTGCAAAGATGTATTAAAATGTTACCAGGGGCAAAAATGCTGAATCAACATAAAGTTATTTTGTTGTCAACAGAGACGGTTTTTATGATTTGTATATTTTTGTCAAAACAAATCAAATAAATGTTTAAATATGCAACACAATTTCTTATAAATATGAACGAGTTGCAAGTAAAAAACATTAAAATTTACGTTAAATATTTTCTTAAATTTCTTTTAATGTTCATTTTTAATAAGAAAAATTTCTCGAAAAATAAAAATTTCTATTAAGCATGGCCTAATTTCTTTTAACAGCGAAATACAATTTTTCGCTTTATAAAGCTTTTTACATTCACGGTTTGTTTCATATATTACAATTATGTTTCCCTTTAGGCTCCATTATTTTATTGTTAAATAGTGTTTTATTTTCCCTAAAGAAAAAAAGGAATTTTATAAAGAAGTATTCTTTCTTTACATGCTACAAAATATAATACAACTTTCAAGACACATATCCTATTTGAGTTTACACGTTGTAAAAAAAACTTGAAAATGAACATTATTTTAGGTAAAGTTCTAAAAGGCCTTTAACTTCTGATAAAATTGGATACAATTAAAGGAAATTTTCGTATCAACTATTTATGAATTGGAAACATATAACTTTTTAAAAATATTCAATAGAAACAAAATTTTCCCAAGAGTTTCTGTCAAATTACAAAAATTCGACGAGTTTTACATGTGTAAAAAACGTATTTTTTGAACGAGTTCAATTGTTAATCTTATTGAGAAGTTCGCACTCTATTGTATATAGAATTTGCTTTTCGACTAGCTTTTTGTTAAAAAAATCCTTTCAAACGATTTACTATAAAATATAACCATCGTAAAAAATTTTCGTTAAAAAAGGCAAGCAGATCTGTCTTAAAAAAAATGTATGTAATAAAGGAATAAAAAAAATATTTCGACAATTTGTGGGTAATAGACAATTATTCGACTAGTTTACTATAAATAGAAAAAAAAATTTCACTAGTTTTTCATGAAAGAAATAACAGTCATGTATGTATACAAAAATTTTTTGATAAATACTTTTCGACGAGTTTTTTTTTTTTTTTTTTTTTTTTTGTAAATTATAAAGACGAATATTTGACCTGTTTAAAAAAAAATTCACAGTCAATTTTTTTGAAAATAACGACAGGTTAAAAAAAAATAAATATTCGAGCAGTTTTATATCTAAAGATGTCTCTTTAATCGAATTTTATTTTTAATCTTATTGAGAAGTTTGATTAGGTTTTAAATGTTTCTTTATATACAGAATAGCTTTTTCGACTATTTTTTTTTTTGGAAAGAAATCTTTTGAAACAATTGTAAAATCATTTTAACAAGTTTTCGTTCAAAAAGACAAGGAGATTTGTGTTAAAATGTTAAATTTTTTAACAGTTTCTTTCTTAAAAAAATTTCTGTAATAAAGAAGTCAGCAAGTTTTAAGTAATAGACAATTATTCGACTAGTTTACTAAAAAAAGAAAAATAATTTTTTGGATAAGGACTTTTCGAAGATTTTTTTTTTGTTTTTTTTTTATTTGTTAAATTAACGAGTTTTTTTTTGTTAAATGTAAAATACGAAAATTTAAAAAAAAATACTTCACGATAAATTTTCTATAAAATGATAGACTTTTCGACGAGTTTTTTTTTTTGTTAAATGAAAATCACGAACATTTAAAAATATACTTCACGATCAATTTTTTATAAATTTTCTATAAAATGACATGAAGGTTTTTGAAAAAGATAAATATTCGACGAGTTTCTATAAAGACGTTTGTTTTATCGAGTTTTATTTTTAATTTTATTGAGAAGTTTTATAAGGTTTAACATGTTGCAATGGTGCTTTTTATATATAGAATAATTTCTTCGACTAGTTTTTTGTGGAAAGAAATCGTTTAATTTATTATTAAATTAAATCATTGTTGCAATTTTCGTTAAAAATACAAACAGATTTGTGTTAAAAAGTTAAACCTCTTAAGCAGTTTCTTCCTTAAATAAATTTCTGTAATAAAAAAGTAAAAAAATATTTCGACCAGTTTTGTGTATACACAATTATTCGATTTGTTTACTATAAAAGGAAAAAATCGTGTCGCTAGTTTTATACATGTATAAAAAAAAAATTTTTTGATAAAGACTTTTGGACGGGTTTTTTTTTTTTTTTTAATTAAAAAGACAAACATTTGATCTGTTTTGATCAATTTTCTATTAAATGACATGAAAGGTTTTTATATACATATAAAAACGTCTCTTCTATTTAGTTTTATTTTTAATCTCATTATGAAGTTTAACAAGTTTAAAGATTTTTCTAAGGTGCTTTTTATATAAAGAATAATTTCTTCGACTATTTTTTGTAGAAAGATATCATTTTAAAAAATTTGCAATAAAATAAAATCATTGTAACAATTTGTCGTTAAAAATACGCAGATTTACCTAAAAATTAAACTTTAAAACGAATTTCTATAAGAAAGGAATAAAAAACAATGTTTCGACAAGTTTTGGGTAATAGACATTTGTTCGACTAATTTACTATAAAAAGAAAAAAATCCGTTTGATAGTTTTTTATGGAACAAATAACATACAAATATTTATACAAACATTGTTCTTTTTTTTTGTTAAAAACTCTTCGGCGAGTTTTTTTTTTTTTTTTTTTTTTGTTAAATAAAAAAGACGAACATGTGTTTAAAAAAAAACTTCATGGTCAATTTTCTATAATGACGGATTTTTTAAAAGGAAAATATTCGACCAGTTTTTTTAAAAGAACTTTTCAGTTGAATAGAAACCACCAGTTCTTTATAAAATTTTATGACCTGTTTTTTATTCTCCAACAGTTTTCAGTTATAATAAAAATTTTCTACAAAATTGCATGACGAATTTTTGTTAAAAATGCAAATATTTTACCAGTTTTTTTACATTAAGCGGTTTTTTCGAAAAGTTTCTAGTAGAATTGAAAAGTTATCGACCAGTTTTCTACAAAATGACATGACGAATTTTTTGTTAAAAAGGCAAATATTAGACCAGTTTGGCTACATAAAAAGATTTTCGAAAGGTTTTTAGTAGAATCGAAAATGTTCTCCAGTTTTCTATAAAATTTACTATTTTTTTATTTAAACCAACCTTCTATTTAATAAGATCTTCTCCAACCGTTTGGAATAGAAATGTAATTTTTGAACAGTTTTACACAGAAAAAAATCTTTTTGAACTGTTTTCGGTAGAATAAAATTTGGCATCAAATTGATGTTAGTGAATATGACAACACTTTATGATGAAGTTCATCATTGGATTGATGTCACTTTTTTCCTCATTGATGCCATTTGTAATAGCATTGATGTCACAATTCTGAAGTAAGGCCATCATTAATATGAAAATGCATTTTTCTATACGTGTTGTTTAAAAAAAAAAAGTATTTTATTGCTTTCTTTCTATTCACGCTAAAGAAGTTTTTAACAAAATTAATTAAAAATATTTTTGCAAAGAATTTTTAAATGAAAAATTTAATAAAAAAAAACTCAGTATGTCAAATTTGTCAGCAATATTTTCAGAATGCTAGTATTAAGCTTTTGTTAGTGTGTTTTTTTTTTTTATTTTTTTTTCTTTTGTAAAAAACATGAAATATTTTATATTAAATTAAAATCTAGTTTTTTTTATACTATACAACAACAGCAACAACAAAAAAAACACCCAGCTACGCATCTGCTGTCTACCAGGGGTGTGCTGGAAATCGCAAACGTAAAACGCAAACATTTTAAACGTCGTTTTTTAATAAGATTTCTGTAATAAAAGAATTTTATGACAAATATTAAACAAATATTTCCCTATTAAACAGGATTTTAAACAAAAAATTACAAGAATTAGTTTTAAAGTTTATTTAAAACCACTTCCAAATTCTTGCGTTTTGCGTTTGCGATTTCCAGCACACCCCTGTACATAAATTTCAGTTTTTTCTCAAACTGAAAACAAATGCACACTTCCTGTCTGAGAATTAAACAAATTTTTCCATTTTTTCTCAGTTCAAAGCTTTATTTAATCTTTATGCATGCGTGTGCATGTCTGTTTCTGGACTAATAAATGTTATAGTTTACTTTTGCGATTGCAGTTCTATTGCATTGTTACGTTATTCCTTCTTCAGTATTTCTTTGCTTTGGCATTTTAAGATGTATTTTTTTCTGATGCTCAAACAAACATGTATTTCTTTTTTTTTTCTTATTTTTCTTGCTACGTATTTTTCCCCACAAGAAACGTTTGTTTTAACATGACTGTTTGTTGTTGGATTTATTTATTTATTTATTTATTTATTTATTTATTTATTTATCAATACAATACAACAAGAACAAGTCTTATATTACAGTATTGGGTAGCAATTTGGTAGATAAGTATATTTTATATTTAATAGTATGAAAATACAATTAATTGAGAAAAGAAAAGAAAAAAAGAATGACAAATAAAATTACTATAAGTTTTTTACTATAAGTTTTGCGCACAAATAAATATATGTTAACAAATAAGTAAATGTTAATAATAAGGCTATCCTAACCGAAGTACTCAAATATGGCAGATTTAAAATGTCTTGCATTGCTTATGATTTGGATTCGAGGGGGTAGTTGGCTCCAGAGACGAATCGAGTTAATAAAGAAGTGTTGATTAGAAATTGATTTGTTATACCTAATACTGTTAATCTTGTAACCTCTGTTCGATCTAGAGAACATGATTCTTTCATATAGGTAGGAAGGCTGTTGGCTATATATAATCTTATGCAAAAACAATAGAGTTCGGCAAGTCAATAAGTTATCAAATGTTATGTTACATATCTGTTTCGCAAATTGTGAGATGCTATGGTTCCTTTTTATTCCAAATACATATCTAGCAATATTATTGTATGTTAAGTTGAGCCTTCGCCTACTAACCGAATCGCAACTTGAAAAAAGCTCGCATCCATACATGAGTGTTGGCAATAAATACGTTTTAGCTAATAACATTCGAATGTGAATCGGTGTATAATATTGTGACATCCATAAGTTCCTTAGCATAGAAAAAGTTTTTCCACAGCTTATTTTCACATGGTCTGACCAATTAAGTTGATTGTTAAGAACAACACCAAGATTTTTTGCAGTATCAACATAATTAATTGTCATATCATTAATCTTTATTGGTGGTAGACACGTGTTTATATATTTTAATGGTCCAATAGCAAGAGCAACTGATTTTTTTGGGTTTAAGCTTAGGCCATTTGCAGATGCCCAAAGATAAATATGATTGAGATCTTCGTTTATAAGTTGAATGCAATTTGCGGCGTCTGATATTTTACAGCTTATATAGAGTTGCACGTCGTCAGCATACATTTGAATTTTACAATGTTTCACTTGCAAAGGCAGATCATTAGCGTATATAGAATACAATAGTGGTCCAAGGATTGAACCCTGTGGCACACCTCTAAGCATTAAGCAACGATCAGAGACATTTGTTTCATGGAATACGCTTTGACATCTGGAACTTAGATATGACGTTAACAGTTTCAATGCTGTTGAGGAGAAATTGCACATGTGCTTTTATTTAAGACAGAGAATGGAATGATGCACTGTATCAAAGGCTTTGGAGTGATCAAGCAGTATTAGGAATGACATCGTTTGGCGCTTATCAATTTGGCATCTTATTTCCTCCGTGACATCAATGAGAGCAGTAGTACAGCTGTGCTTGGGTCTAAATCCAGATTGCCTGTCATTTAATATGGAGTTTGTATAAAGGTAGTGGCTTATTTGCGAGTGTATTAATTTCTCACAGACTTTTGACAAATAAGGCAAAATTGAAATTGGTCGGTAGCTCTTATCAGATTTCAGGATCGGAATAATTTTAGCATGCTTCCATTCACACGGGAACGTACACGTTGTGATGATCGTGTTAAAAATATGAGTTAAATGAGTTAGTATGTAGGGAAGAGTAAGCTTGATAAACTTTGGATGCAATCCATCATAACCAACGGCATTAGATTTGATATGAAGAAGTGTTTCAAGTACAGTTTCCTGAGTAACGTGTGTAAATTGAAAGGAAGTTATTTGGTTTTGATTACTGCCCAAGTTATTATAAAAATTTTTGTTTATTTGAGGCATAGGTGTACTTGCAAATTGAAAATTTAATTCGTTCACGTCAAGGACCTGTGCATCGACATTCCTACGATTTACTAAGCCCATTTTACGAATTTCCCTCCATTTTCTTCCAGAGTCAATATAAGTTTGAAACCTATTGTGATAAAACGTCGATTTAGCCATTCTGATTTTTAAGTTAACGGCAGCCCTTGCATTTTTAAAGATACTATATAATTCAGGCATTCTGAAACGTTTCCACCTTTTGTAAGCATGATTTCTGCGCTCAATTAGATTTTTTATCTCGTTTGTAAACCATGGTTTCTCATTTCGTACAACTTTTGTTTTCAAAGGAACATATTTATTAAAAAGATAGATCAACCTTTGTTGTAGAAAATTTAATTGTTCGTCAACACTAGCCATATAGAAAATATCATTCCAATTTAATGATGATAACTCAGTATCGAGCGACTGAAAGTCGATGTTCTTGTAATCTCTATATTCGAGTAATCGTGGTGTAGTGTTATTTACAATATTAAAGTCATAACATAGAAATAACAAGTCATGTTTGGAGAACATGGATGCCGATAGCTGGTCGAACAGAAGCAGATGTGATTTGTTACTAGTAAAGCAGAGATCCAGTAATGTACTAGAAGTTGTCGTAAAATGAGTTGGGATTCGATTATTAACCATATGAAGTCCAATTGAGCTCATATCATCAACAAGGCTATTGTCTACCAAGATATTTGAGTTAAAGTCACCAATTAATACTACATCATCATATCCGAGAGTACACATGCTCAGCATTTCTAATATATGATCCATGTTGATGTTATTATTAGGTCTGTACATAGTCCCAACCAGCATCTTTTCTGTATCGTTAGAGAGTTCGACTAGTATGTACTCTATGTTGTCTGAGGCAAGGTTTTTACACTTTTCTTTACAGGTTATATATGATTTTATATATATTGCAACACCACCAGCGTTTGTTGATCTATCAGCACGAAAAAGATTATAACCATTTAAGTTGTACATATCACTATGAACATCCGGGTAAAACCATGTCTCTGAGACGCATATGATGTCTATGTTACTGTTTTCGTAAAGTTGTTGGAACTCATCCATTTTGTTGTTTAAGCTCTGGGCATTTATGTGACAGATTTGAAGTCCGGAAACATTTTTCGAAAGTATTTTAATCATAGTGCTTAAGTTTTCCCCAGATCCAACCCTCATATTATTAGCGTCCAGGGTCATAATAAGAAATAGTAATAACAGCAATGCAAGCAATTAACATTCCGGAGAGTACTATATACATTTTGTAAGCAGTACAATAAAGAAAAACAAATAAAATACAATTAACTGAAGTCATAGATTCTGACAATACATAAATGACAAAGTAATTCGCAATTGGCAAGGAAATTAGAAGTTTATGAAGCTTATAGTATATTAGGTATATTATTTTGTGGCCGAAGAAAAAACTGGCCTAGATCATTCATCTGATCGATTCGTATTGGCTCATCAGTTTCAAAAGTTTTCACATAGACGATTCCACGGAATGTAAATGCTGCTGAAACCATCTTGTCCTTTTTAAGTTGATGTGCTCGGAGGAAAATTTTATGATTTTCAGGGGTTAGATTTTCATTTATGTAGAATGGTGTCGAACAATTAAAGCCAATAAGATTTAAGCGCAGAGGATCTTTTTTTAACTTGATATGACTTCTTATTGATTTTAGAACATAGTTTCTATCATACGGACAGGTGAATTTTACAATTATAGCAGCATCTGCTGCGTTATTTATTCCCTGCTTTTTATTTATATAATTATTGTTTTTATTTATTCTAACACGATAGATTTCTTTTATAATTGGTGGTCGAATTTGAATTGATTCACATATTTTTTGATATATATCGAAAAGATCTTCATTATTACTGTACGGAATACTATTTATGCGGATATCATTCGCGACTATAGAATTTTCTTGTTTTCTAGCAAAATTTTTTAAAAGATCAATTTCTTTTTTTAGATCATCATTTTCATTTCTCAGAGCCACAGTTGTTTCCAGCTCTGTATTTTTTATTTCTTGCACTATACATTCAAGAGTTGACACTCTTTCTGATAAATTTTTTAAATCACTCATGGTAATGTTTAATCTCTTGTCTATCTCACTTAAGAGACGATCTTCACACTCACGAAACATTGTTTCTATAGTATTTTGTAAATTTTGAGTTAATTTTTCGAAACGATTATCCATAACTTGTATAAATTTTAACGGAGAGCTAGTTAAAGGTGCGGGACTTGTACGACAAGGAGTTGTTGGTGTGTTTTCATTTAAAGAAGTATCGATCACTTCTCTCAGTCTCCTTTGCATAGGAGTAGTTGATTTATACATAATGTTTAGTTGTTGTTCAGTAATTTTGTTATTATTAATGTTTTTACTTTTATTTTTATTCTGACTTCTTAGTTTTGTAGAATACATTGATTCAAAGTAAACGTTTGTTGTTATGTTCGGAGTGTTTTTGTTTTTGACAAAAACAGGTTTTTATCTGTTTGTTATTGTTGTTGCTGGAAAATGTATGTACACAACACAAAAACTTTTGTAATATTTTCCTCAAGTTTATTGTTAATTTAATTTTTAATTTCTTTAGTTTAATTTTTAATAAAATTATTGTGGTTTTAATTATTGTGGAAAGTTGTTCTAAGTTTTAGAAAAGTTATTAATTGTTCCCCCGGGAATTATTGCAAAATTGAACAACAGCAGCGGTGCTAAAACAAAACACGTCCGATCGTGGCCAATTTTTAAAATTCATGACTGTTTGTCTGTTGCTGTGAAAATAAACAAACTTATAAATATGAATCTTTAAACTCTTTTTGCGAAATTCCCTTTGGCTTTTGAATGCACCCACACTTGTAGAAATAAATAAAGGAAAAGTAAAAGAAAAGAAACAACAAAATGTGCCACCGTTGGCTGTTAGTTTATAGAGGAGCACACACTTATTTACTTACATATACCTACATACATATATAAATAGACATGCATACATATACACATACTATATTCCTAAAAAGCTTTGAGAGCACGACAACATTTAGCAACTTAGTTTTTTTTTATTTTAAAACTTTATGAAATGAACACTTTGTGTTGCTGTCGCCGTTGCCGCTACAGTTTCAATGAGTCGGCTTATGAGATGGTGTTGCTTTGGCGCTGTTGTTTTTTTTTTTTATTTGTTGTTATTTATTTTTTTTCGTTTTTCCTTTTTTCTATTTACCTTTTTGCTTGCCGACGTTAAATTCAACCACTTCCGGTTTTCAGTGTTTGCTTTAACAATCAGTATGAACTGGCATGACAGTGTATTGAATTTATTTTGATAGATGATGGTCTGAGCTGATAATAGTTCCTTGATCCTGCTTTGGATGAGTGCCAGCTAATGTGTATTTATTTTGTTGTTCTTTTTTCATTTCATACAGAACAATTTATTTACTTCTTAGCGGTTTTATTTGTATTGGTATGTTTAAACGTCTGGTTTTTAAAAGGATAAATTAAATATTATAAAGAAATGGTTGTTAGTCTAATTACTTATCTCTTCTTATTTAAAGAGAGAAAGAGCGACAGATAAACTCCCACATCCTTAGCCATTTAAAACCAATTTCTTATTGCCCCTTTAATATTTATAAGGTTATATTAATATAAAGTTGCTATTCTTATGGATTCTATTATAAAACTGTTTTCTCCTCCTTATTTACCCTAATTTTTTTTAAAAGCGTTTTTACTGAAGTTGATGTGTCTCTTTATTTTATATGAGTTTGTTGCAATTTCTTTTGATTGAAAATCCTTTTATTTGCTATATCAGCACCAGATTTCTCTCTGCGTCAGGAACAAACATTAATAGTTACCACAATGTGGCATCGTTGGTATGCGTTTATTTTTTTTAAGCGGATTCATTTTAAAAATTCATCAGTTTTGTATGTCCTCTTGTACTCTTTTTATAACTTCAATTACCTTTTTATGTTGTTTTTTTTCATTAAAAATGTTCATTTATTAGTTTTTACTCTACAGCAGGTAGAATGCACATATCACAATGTTTAAATGATTTAGCATTTTACTCAGTTTTTTAATTTGAGAAAAAAAACTGTTTACTTTTTCTTGAACGATTACGGGGCAACTTAAGTGAAGATGAGTTGCCAGCAGCGAAATCAGACAACGCCGGTCATGTTAAAATATAAAATAAAAATAATGTTGTAGGTATTAGTGCTGGTTCACACACGTCAAGTTTGACTCGTCAAGTCTTGAGCATTTAGGAGAGAAGGGAAAAGAGAAGGCCATTTATTTCCCCTCTCTCCTAAAAACTCAAGACTTGACGAGACAAACTTGACGTGTGTGAACCGGCACATATTTAAAATGAGCGATGTTGCCTGATTTCGATGCTGGCAACCTTATTTCACTTGCGTTGCCATATGAATTGACCCATTAATTTTTATTTTTCATTTGAATTATTTTTAAAGTTTATAACGTTTACCGAAATGTTAAGGACAGTTTTCTCATGAAGTCTTTAAACATTTTAAAGACGTTTTGGCACACTTATCCAAAAAATAAAAAGGTTTTACAATTATTTTTTGTGAAACCGTTTTTCAAATCAATTTTCTATAAAAGATTTTTTCATATAAAAATCGTTTGATAGGGTTTTGAAAAAAATTAATACGTGTCTAGTTTTCTGTAGAATAACGACATTTCGACTGGTTTGTTATATAATGAATTGGTCCTAATGTGCATTTTTTTAGAAAAATTTAAGACGAAAGTTTTGTACATATATTTCTAAGTTTTTTTTCAAACTTCCAAAAAAAATTTTTTTTCGACCAGTTTTCTTTGTATTGAAATTTTTTAACCCCTTTTGTTTCAGGTTTTTTTATAAATTAAATGATTCTGATGTGTTTTTTATAAAGAGAAATACTTTTTACAGAATTCTAAAAAAACTCTTTTCGACCAGTTTCTTGTATAATGAAATAAAAAAATTCTTTTTTGATCAGTTTTTTTTTTGTTTAGCTAAAAAATAACAATAATTTTTTGATTTTCTATTTTCTTTCCCATAAATATATTTTAAAAAAAGTTTCCTCTAAAAAGAAAACTGTTCGACCTGTTTTCTTGGTATCATTTATTCATTCAATTCTTTTCAATCATTATTTTTCTCTAAAATGTTTTTCATTTAACAGAGAATTGTTTTTTTTTATATAATAAAATTAATCCGATGTTTTTGTTTTTAAAGTTAAAGTTACAGAATTCTAATAAAATAAACAGTTTTTGACCAGTTTCAAATTTGAACTTTTTTCGAAAACTTATTCGTCAAGTTATTTAAGAACGAATCAGTTAAATATGCATTTTTGCTACAATTTTTCTTATCAATGAAATAGTTGCGACCAATTTTCGACGAGTTTTTTATGCAAAACATTAAATGTAGATAACGGAATAAAAAATTTCGACCAGTTTCGTATAAATAAATCTTTTTTATCTAACAACTCTCTAGAAATTTATCACTTTTCTTAATATAAAAAAATTTTTGCGAAAGTTTGTTCTTGTTTTTCGACTAGTCTACTGTAGAAACAAACATATTTTCTTAAGGATGTTTTGCATTAAAAAAAAAAGGTTTCAAAAAGATTTATATTAAAGCTTAAAATTCGTGAATACATCTAACGAAAATATCACCATTACAAAACGTCAGTTGACATTTAATTTGAATTTTAATATAATTTTAATTATTTGTAAAACTTTTCGTCTACATATTCATATTTGACACTTTTTTCTGTCATCTGACACACATAAACTTTAGTAAAGTGAAAAAAAAAACATTTTACCTACTTAATGAAACGGTGATGGGAGTAAATTTGTAATTCTCTTTGTAACTTTTTTCTTACAGAATAAAAAAAATATATATTAAAATCATTTTTATGATGCTTAAACAAATCATGATGATGAGTGAGTGGTGCGTTTGTTACTAGTTTGTGTGTGTGTGTGTAAACAAGTTGTCATTTTCATACTCAAGATAAAGAGATAAAAAAAATTTATATTGAATTTTTTACTCGACCAAAGTGAAAATTTAAAAAAAAATGCAAACGTTGAATATTTTGTAAATTAATTTTAATAATAATGAAAAAGAGGTCATCATCATACACAAACTTTATTTAAGAAGATTATTTTAATAAAATTAAATTAAATTATAAAAAAAGAAAATCATTAAGTTTAATTACACTGGTTCACAAATTTTCAACTTCTTGCCATAAGCTCAATTGAGGCTGATGAACAGGAATAGGACATACATTCCTTGAGGCCTTAGACTACTTTTGTTGGGGTTTTTTTAAATCGAAAGTGTACAGCAGTTGATTTTATATCGCAATAAATAACTTTGGCTGTTTTGTCCGCCTTGCACTTTGGTCATGCAGAAATACCAATCAGTCATATGATCAATATGATCAAATACTTCTCCATTCCCTTGCCAAATTAATTTTACTAAGCATGTAGCATAAAATACGTTTAGAGTCCTTGGTCATCACGATTATTGCCGAATGGATTGCTAGCGGGAGGGATAAAGTTGGCAAAACACCAGCCAACTCAACTCCTAGGTGAAAGGTGCAACAGGTGAGTACACGGTGCAAATGCATTAATAGTGGCAATAGATTCGTTTTTTTTCTTATCTGCGTTCACTTTCAGGCTCCTTTTAATTTACCTTTGTTTTAATTATGTTCCAAATTGGCTGGCATGATTTTTTTGTAGCAGCCAAGTGCCTGATTGGTTGGCTAGAACCACCCCAATACGGCGAGCCCTAGCGCCGGACTTACGCCAGCATGCCAGCGCCGCCAACAATCTGGCCACGTCAAACCTTATGGTTTTTTATTCGTTTCAAGTTCCTTAAAACACCAGCTGCTACTGCTACAAAAAATAAAAAACATTGACAAATGTGGCTGGGTACTCAAAAATATATTTACTTAATAGATTCCAAAAAGTATTTGGTCAACTTTCTTCGAAAAACAAAAGTTATCCAGTGAATTTTTACACCGATAAATATTATTTCGAAATAACAAATTTCACTTAAACAAAATCGGGACAGTGGCTGACTTCATAAACAGCAACACTGAACAATGCCTTGAGGCCTTTATTGCATGGTAACCGTATTCACTGCACAACGGTTGCGAAATGTGTTCAGTGTCTTTATTTGTGATGCTTTGTCAACGAATTTGTTTTCAGCAGAGTTTGGGAAAAAAAGTACACTAATGTAGTGTATTTTTTGCAAAACACAAGCTCTTGGTCTTGTTTTTGTGAATTTACACACGAACAATATACCGTACACAACGATTGTAAGCTGGCGAACAGAAACACTAAGACAATCTACCGATCTTGTTTAAGCCTGTAGTGTTTTTCAGCAAACTTGTTCTGTTTTTTTTAGTGAAGGTGTAGTAAATTTTAAGCTTACGTAATTTTTTTAGTGTATTCGTAGTAAACTTTTAACGTACTTGTTTTATTTTAATATATCAATATTTTAATATACAAAAAATAACCCAAAATAGGTCATAAAAATGTCTATGATTGTTGTAATTAAATTTCACAAAACACAAACGCACTGGGTTTTCTTAACTCTATTTTTGAGCGACTTTTATAAGCACTCATTTAGATTGATTTTTGATATAAATACTTTTAGTACAATTTAGCATGTTCCTTATATTTTTGTTATTAAACTCACCTTCAAATTATATTTTTTTTTTTTCAATAAATAAACCATTCAAAATTATATCTGTGGCCTTTTGACCAACATCTTAAGTCAAATTTAAAAAGTTGAAAAAAATGCTATTAACTCTACGAGTTTTCCTTCAAAAAACATTTTTTTTTACGATTTTTAAATTTTGTATTTTTTTTTAATTTCGGTTTTTTTTATTACTTGATAAAAGTGTTTTTTACCGAGTTTTTTTTTAAACGTTGTTTGCTTTCTTATCTCGACTTACCATACATAGAAAAAAATTATTATTTTAAATATTTTCTAAAAAAAAACAAGTACATTAAAAGTTCACTGCGCATGCACAAAAAACAGATCACATTAGATAAAAGTTCACTACGCGTTCACTAACAAATACAGAACAAGTACCTTTAAAAAACACTACACGTGCGTTTAAACAAGATCGGTAATTTATCTTAGTGTTTGTGTTCATCAGGTCACAATCGTTTTGTCCCATATATTTTTTTGTGTACAAATTCACAAACACAAAAATTTTTTTTATTTTGTATTCTTGTAAAAAATGTGTGTGTGTGTGTAGAAACTATTCATAGTAAAATACAGTATGTTACACTAACTTGCTGTACTTTACTGTTTTATTTTTTAAACTCTGGTTTATGAAGGGCGGCATGAAATAACTCCCCACGAAATAAGTCCCCACGAAATAACTTCCTACGAAATAAGTGGGGAGTTGTTTCATATGAAGTAAGTCCCCAAAAATCTAAAATGAAATAAGTCCCTAAACATTTTTTGGGAACTTATTTCATTTTCAAATTTATTCCAAAATCATCAAAAAAAAATCTATATTTTGTATTGAATGGATGTTCTGAATACTTTTTGGGGATTTACTTTAATTCAGGATTTGGGGAGTTTTTTCATTTTGTTGGGGTCTCATTTTATTTTATTAGTTAGGGGTTTATTTCATAATTATTTTGGGGACTTATTTCGTAGGGGGTTATTTTATGCCGTCTTTATGAAATCATCAAGTATTTTCAAAAAGACCGATAAGTGAAAGTATACTACCTTAAACCGCAATAACGAACCTAAAAACATTGTAGCGTTGATTAAAACAATTATTTATGAACAGTCATAAATATTTCCACTATGGTAAAAATTTTGCGCTTAGTACGTTTGTTAAAAAAAAATATTTGGGGGATTCACAAGGTGTGCTATCAAGTCATATCTTTATAATGTCCTAAATAATATTTTACAATTGTTAAAAAAAAACATTGCTGTGTTTGAAATAAAATAACAATTTTAATGCTGTGCTTAGTGATTCGTCATAACTGTACAGTAGAAATCTAAATTATAAGCGGTTGCCTACAGCAGTCATAAATTTTGCTTGTAATTATTTTAAGACATATGACTTTACAACTTTATGACTACCTTGTGAATCCCCCAATTATTTAACTGGAGCGTATTAAAATTGTGAATTTAGAAAAAAACTTGAAACATTTTTTTCCCCAGTTTAAAGTCTTGTAGATCAGTAAATTTGTATCTGGTCGGTACAGTATGGATATGCTCTTATAGAGAAAAAAGACATATTTATGCAACAGTTAAAGTCTTATACAATTCAGCTGAGCAGTTTTCAAGATTTTTCGAAAAAGCTTAAAAAACAACTGCGGAAAAGCACTATTTTTGCGATTATCTATTAAAACGCTTCTTAAGGAAAATAAATGAATGACATGTTCGTATTAAGCAGCCCCAATATACATAGTTTAGCAAAAATCTGGGGGCTAATTCTGGCAGTCATGATCGAATAGATGCTTTTTCGATTCAATTTTATTTCTAATTCTTTCCGTCGATACTGAACGTATCAAAAAATTTTTTCAGTGTTAAGAAAACGTAAAATAAATGCTTTATAGCACTGAAAAAATTAATTCGATTCGTTTAGTATCGACTAAAAAAATTATAAATGAAATTTTCTCAGAATCGAAAAAATATTCGATCACGACTGTCAGAATAAGTCCCCTGATTGTTGAGGATAATTTTTTTGTGGCATAGTCAGTCGTATTACACTAACATCTTGTTTCATTATTTAATTCTTTTAAAGCTTGTTTTTTTAATGCCGCATGGAAAAAATTGTCTAATTTGTTTTTTTGTTACTTTCAATATCAAATTCGATTTGTGTCGTTTAATGCGCACTTTTTTATTTATTTTTTGTTGTCAGTCTGTCTGCGGGTTGTTAAAATCAATTAAAGCTTTTTGTTTGGAAAATGTTAGTGGTTTTATTTATTATTCTGCTCCCTTCTTAAAATGTTTCTAAATGTTATAGTTCTTTGTTTTTTGCCCTTCTCCACCGAATGCAAAAAAGACTTTGGAGAAAAAAAATGTTAATTCCATAAATAAGTAGAGTCTGTCTGTCAGCTCCTCCTGTTGCTGTGGTTTTTTTAATATTGAATTTTATTCCATAACAATTCAATTCTTTTCTTTATTTTTTTTTTTTTGGGCTTCAGTCTTTTTTTTCATGAATAATGCATAGAGTTTTGCTAAAGAAGATTTTATGTAGCACCTTTTGCTTTTGGAATGTTTTAATGTTAAATAAAAAAAAAAAATAAAATAAAAATATTCATATGTATTGCGTTTCAAATATATGTACATACATACATACTTATTTAGTAGCATGAGAAAGCAATTGTGGTATTAAGTGATTTTTTTTTTTGCTTTTGCTTAATCTCCTTAAAAATGTCATAATCAAAGTCAGCAATTCGTAAGAAACAATTGCATGCAAAATCCTTCAGCTGGAGGTAGAAACGCGTATGTTTTTTGTTTAACAAATTGTTTATGCAAATTCTAGTTACAAGAACATGGAAGAAAAAGAGTTTGATTTAAATTTTTTTTATAAACATTACATTTATTGTAACAAATTGCTTACAACATCTTAATAAAACAAAAGTTTATAAAGGTTTTTGTTGAATGACAATTTTTTATAACTGAAATTTTTTGTTTCTAAAAACATATTTAATATCATGATATGAACACAGAAGGTAGTTCAACTTTCTCTTTTTGTCGCCATATTAACGTTCTGACTTTTATTCGAATTGGAATTATGAAAATGTGTGCTACCACATTTCCAAAAATAATCCAATTTTTCTGTTTTTGTTTGTTATTTGAAGTTTTTAAAAATTCAATATAAATTTATATTAAACAATTTATATTAAAAAGCTTTAAAATTTGATAATTTGAAAATATTTAAAAAAGAATAAAAACCATTTATCAAACGTCATTTTGTAAGTACAACTTCCGATTTGATGCGGAAGAGTTTGTGCTGATGTGTTCCAACACACAAAAGAATTGGTTCTAGCTGGACCCAGTTTAAGTATACCGATTACCTCATAATCACTTTCTGAATAGATCTAACGATGTCCGTCCGTCCGACCGGCTGGCTTTACATGCACACTGTGTGCGAAAATTTGAAATGTACAAAGAACGTAACAAGGCGAATTGACTTTCAGGTGGCGTTGAAAACACAGCTGTGCTACTTTTTTTTTTTTTAATTAGGGAGAGGAATGTCAAACGTTACTTGTGTTTTTGACATATCGGCCAACGAAAGTAACAAAAAAATACATTGTTGTGTTTTTGGTGTTGTTACTTGTTGTAGTATCGACACCACCGTTTACATGAATTCGCCTTGGAACGTTATTTGAAAATAATTTAATGAAATTTGTTATATAAAGTTCAATTGTCACATGGAAGAACCTTATTATACCCACAACAGGGGTTATAAATGGGGTATTATACAGCTGTGCTCATGTTGGTAACTCCTTCAAATATTGATTTCACCTTTACGTATCACGTTCTGAGTCGATCTAACGATGTCCTGTTCATACAAGCTTCTTTCTGGAATAGGATCTTTGAGCCCATATATTCCTATGCGCATTTCACTGGTTGCTTAGGCCAAATCGTCAGGAAACTTAATCAAAGATTTTAGAAAAACTAAAGATATTATACAAATAAAACTGTAAAGCGAATAAGAATTATAAGCACCAGTTTTACTTGTAACATTATCAAAGCTTAAACAAAAACAACAACAATAAACCGAGACAGTGACTTTAACAATTGCAACTATGTCAAAATGTTGTGCTCGTGAGTCAAAAGATTAACCATTGGTCCCATATAAACCCCCCTTCCTAAAACCACTTAAAGGAAAACAAATTCTATATAGATGAAGAAATCTAAAAAATATTTGGCACTGAATTACAGAATTTTGTTCTGGCGGGTCCATGATGGCCTATGGGTTCCAAAAAATTTCTGTGGTGGAGGGTCTGGCTTGAACTTGCTGATTGCTAAAGCTTAATTTCTTAGTAGCTCGCAGAACAACAAAAAGTTGAAAAGCTTTGGGAAGAAATAAAGCTATTAAATGATGTGGAATACGATGGCCTTGAAAAATGTATGCACGTTTGTTATGGCTTAACAAACCAAGCAACGATTTGTTGACTAAACTTGAACATCTAAATTCAACAGTTGTCCAAATTGATAGTGATTATTTAAAAATTTAGTATTAGATGAAAATATTATGGAAACGCTTTTTTTGGGTAGAATCTTTTTTTTTTAATACATAAAACAATCTAAAATTATTTGTTCAAAGATGAAAAAATTTAAGCTTAAATCTTGTTTTATAAAATAAAATTTCTTTTTAATAAAGATAAATAGATAAACTTATGTACATATGAATATAATAAGTGAATTACATTGTTTTTAATTTTCAGCTCTAAAGCGAATTAATATGCTTAAAAATTCACATTAAAGCTGTTAATACAAATAACACATTTTATAATTATAATTTCCAAAAGGAATTTTTGCTTTTTTTTAACATGTGGCAACGATTTGTTTAATATTTACAAAAAGAGAAAACTCCAAATAATTCCGATAAACTTCAAAAAATAATTGTGAGAGATGGGTGCCCTGGTATGCTAGGTGGACCCAGGGTTGCGGGTTCGAATCCCGCTAGAGGTTCTGGTTTTTTTTCCTACGGACAAGCGCAGAGCTTCGCGGGGTAAAGCTTAGGGAATTAAAAAAATTGTTTGCCACCTGGAAACAACACATAAGTTTTAAAACAATATTGTACTATTGAATAGACTGAATTTTGTATTTATTTTGTTTTGAATAAAATTAAAAATGAAAAATCCTGTGCGCATATTTTCGATTTTTTAGTCCATGGAAATCTCATCCCTAATAACAACAATGGCCACATTCCCATAAAAAAAACTTACAGGCACCCGGGTACCTTCGTGCGAATTTAAGGATGTTAAGTATAAGCAGATCTCTCACGCAGATTGCAAATACAAAATTTAACGGAAATGCTGCAAAAATACTCTGTTCTTTAAAAGTTAATAGTTGTCAAGCGATTTCCGACAAAAGGATTGAAAAATATTTGGTTGAAAACGCCAAAGGTACCCGGACATCTAGGGGCGCACATAAGGGTTAACACTATTCGTCTGTCCGTTGTAAAGGCGTTTTCCGAAAATGCCAGATATAATGGAAACAAGGTAGATATTAGGGTATTCATTCGGTTAACCGTTAATCGGTTAACCGATTAATTACTATCCGATTAACTGACGGGTTAATTTAAAATTGGCTATTTTCGATTAACGATTAAACCGCTTAATTTCAGTTGATTAATCGATTAACCAATGCTACAACATTTTGAAAATACATGAGTAGTATTTTAACCAAGTTTTTTATGTTTTTAACTATTTGTTTCGTCTCATAAACAAAAGATATGTGTTAAGAAAATATTTTTGCATACAATACATTCACGTAGAAAAAAAATATGGTTGGAGGTAACCATATTCTAAGAGTAACATACTATGGTTGGTTTTTAACAATGTTTATGTTTGCAGGTTACCATATTATGTTTAAATATGACCATAGTATGTTTGAAATCAACAAAATTTGCCTCTAAAATCAACCATAATATGGTCAAAATTAACCATATTTTAGTCAATATTAACCATAATAATGGTCAAAACTAAACATATTATGTTCAAAATTAACCAAATTATGGTCAAAATTTCCCAGAATTTTGAGAAAAGTAACCATATTATGGTCAGGATTAACAATAATATGGTGGTGCATGCTTATCAAATTATGGTTAATCCATTTTTTCAATTTGTTTGTTTAGTGTCATATTATAATTTTATTTAATTTTATATTCTTGATAGATGTTTTGTTCCACTTTTATAAAAAATCCCCTTTGGTTCATATTCTAGCCTGTGACGACCTTCATATTACCTACTTGTTTTTTCTACGTAAATTTATGTGTTTTAATCAATAATTAAAATAAAATGAATGAGAATTTTAAGCAAACCACGTAAAATGCAAGCTACCAGAATGTTGTTGCTTTTAAAACATATTATTTTAAATTTAAAATTAATCATACAATTTTTTAAAATATTATAATTTCGAACATATTATTGTTATTAAATATTAACCATAACATGTTTGGAGGAAACCATAATATGGTTACAGATTTTGGATGGATGCATTTAACCATAATATGGTTACCGTGATAATAATATGGTTAAGGTAACCATAATATGTTTAAGTGTACGTTTGTAGTTTTATATTATTTAAACATTATATTGTTAAAATCAACCATATTTGAAGATTCAAGGGAGGTAAGCACTTTATTGTAAAATAGAAACAAAATATTATCAATCGTGAAAAAAGTTTTTTTAAAAACAACAAAAGTTTGTTTGTTGCCATTGCAGGAACCATAATATGTTTTTTTTAACCATTCTTCAACCATGTTTTTCTCTAAGTGTTTCCTTTTAGCAATAAATTCTTGAAATACAAAATAAGTAACTAAGGAATTCGGAAATAAATTTATTGCAGAATGTTCTGTTCTACACTTTTCCAGGACTAGTCAAATGATGACCTAACACAACACCAGAAACTCTCGCTAGGAACACAAACAATCTTTAAACGGAATTTTCCGAAACAATTAGAAGTGTTAACAATTTTAAAAAATTAAAACCGGACTATAATGGCAAAATGTAAGATTGTATATGTTAAGAGAAATCCTGGAAAAGTACTGAGAAATAAGATATTCCTCTTATGGGTTGCTTTCGACTTCTCCAACATCTTCGATATGTAAAAAAAAATATTTTTTTGCTCGTTATAGTTCAAAAATTGTTTCGTTGGTTTTGTCATTGTTTGTTTTTTGCTAAAAAACTCCAAATAATAAATAATTTTTGCATTTTTATTTATTGAAATTACTTAATTTATAACAAAACTTTATTAATCGGTTAACCGATTAAAGCAAAACCTCGGTTAATTAATCGAGCGGTTAACCGATTAAAGCAAAATCCCGATTAAATGCATACCCTAGTAGATATATATTCCTATGACATATTGCCCCGAACTCAAATTCAGCTGGATCGGTAACAAAATGACTGAGATATGAGCAAAAAGTCACCCCAATTGTTATTGTTTTTTAATGTAAATATGTTTTGCGACCGGCAAGAGTCAAAGTTTTCAAATTAGGTTCAATAGATTGGTTCTCAATACACAACATCCGCAAAAAAGGTTTATTTCTATCTAAAGAAAGGTATTTATAACCTTTCGGCTCTAATCGCACGATGGTTAAGGGTATATAAGATTCAGCATTGCCGAATACAGAACTCTCACATGTTTTTATTTAAATTTAAAATAAATTTTAAGTCTGTCATTCAAGCAAAAGACAAAAAATAATCTAATCAAATATTTCAAATCATCATATACAAATTATACTTCTACCCCGTTTACGGCTTTACTGTTTTGCTGAATTTAGTAAAAACAAAAAAAAGAAGAAGGAAAAATTACCGAAAACTTAAAAAAATTCTAGGCAAATGTCTACATAGAAAAGAAATGTAGAGTAAAATGTGGGAGTAAAATATGGTAAGGAGCTAAACAGATTTGGTGAAATGCTTCATTAAATCATTAAACTTAAATTTAAACTTGACACGTGCTGTAACCCAAATCACACATACATTTGTAAATACATATTTGCACACATAAGAATGATAAAAAAAAACTGACTGTAATTTATACTAAAATATACATAAATTTTTTGAATTTTTAAAAAGGTTGTTTGATAAATCTTTAGATGTAAATTTTAATAGTTAGCAAAAAATTTCAAAAAACAAAAAAATATTTAATTCCCATTGAATTTTCGGGCCGAATCAAAAGATTTTTAAAAATTACTAAAATAAGAACAAATTTAAACATTGTTAGATATTGACATGATTAGCTTTAATATTGTAAATATCTGCCAATTCTCTTCTTGAGTCTTAAGATTTGACATGAATAAAAAGCACTTTTTCATATGAATTCTAAAAGCATCTCGTTACAATACTTAGCACATATGAATAAATTATAAACATATTCTTGAAAACGTGTCAGATATTTTTCTTAGTCGAGATCAGAGATCAACAAGTTTTCTGAATTCCCTCAACAAGCAACAAACTAAATGTATCTCGCATTATGAATCCCGTTAAATTATTTTTTTTAAACATCTGTTTTTGCAGATGACCTTTTTCAACATAAAATCTCACTTACCACTCACTCTGTATTATCCGTCGCTGGTGAGAAAGTTTAATAAAACGTAAGTAGTGCTTTTTTTTTACCTTTTTTTAAAAAAAAAAAGAATAAAATGTAAAGTAGTCATTACAAATAAGCAGTCGCATGTAATTACACTGGTCTACAAATTAAGAAAAAAAAACAAAAATGACTGCAGAGCCAAAGCATGTTTTTTAACTTATCTGGGTGCGCTGAATTCGAATCTGGCATAAAAATTAGGCTATCACGTCTTGTTAAAATCGCATGCTGGCGATACTGTTAATACAGACACTACACTTTCACAATTATTTATTTGAGAGAAGCCCACATTCATACTAAATCTTCATAATAGTAGCGTTTAAGCATGTCAGGGAGAGAGTGTGTTACTGATTCAAGCTATTTTTACTTTGTGTGTGGTGAATATTTGGTTGGAAAAAAAAGATATGCAATATCAGAATCATTAAAATATGCATATTTACTTTATTTTGGAGTTGCAGTCAGAAACATGGACAAACCGTGGACAACGAAAATGTCTTGCATTTTCAAGAAATATCGTGATTTTTTAGTTGAACTGTTAATTTTAATTTTGAATTTTTTTTTGTTAAGGGCATTATAAACCACACAAATGGCTTGGCAAACTTCCGCTTTATTTTTGCTTCTGTTTGCCAACAAACAACACAATCATAGACTTTTATAGAGGTCAATAAATTCATTTAAAAATATTTTTTCCTCGTCCATTTCTTAATGCTTCTTCTTATACGTCTTCACTATGCAAAATTTTCACTGAAATTATTACATTTAACACTATACACTGCAAAAAGTTTGACAAACATCAAACACCCCAATTAACAACACAAAATGTTTGTACAAACGTAAAATGTTGACATATTTGCCAAGCCATTTGTGTGGTTTAATTTGCCCTTTAGGCTTGAGTTCAAAAAAATTAATTTTCATTAAATTATTTTTACTGAAAGAAGGAATTTTACAACTGGGAATTTTATTAAAATTTATTGATAATTTTCTTGGCTGAGCTGCGCCTCGAACCCTGAATTTACATGTTTCAAGAATCGTACATTCTTCCATCAGAATACTTTGAGTTCTAACCTCTGCATTTTCTTCATTCGCATTTAGATTTTTTTCTACAAAACCTGAGTAGGTTAGCGACGAACAAGGGAGGCGTTCTCACCAAGATTTAACTAAAATTGAAAGAGTTTATCAAGGATTTTGAGAAAAAAAGCATACTAGTAGACTATTGCTGGACTCTAATACGTGAAACCGAACCAAAAAAATACAAACGACGTTCAAATAACGCCATTCACTTTTGAAAATTCACTGATTTTTAAATAAATTATGGATTTTTTATGTTAGAAACGTAAGAAAACATTTTATTTGTATCTCGAAAATCTGACCTGATAGAGAAAATCCAATTACAGATTCGAATTCAGCCCATCAAATTACCCTGGGTACTAAGATATTTCGTAGCTCCAGTCCAAAACCTTGTTGGCTAGTGTTATTAAGATGATTTTCGAACTGTGGCTAACTTTATGTTATCAATACGGCTGATTATGTTTAATTTAACCATTTTAGTGTAACCGACATCTATATATACCTATATGTTAAATTAGCCACAACTATATTATGGGGTCCTCTAAACATGTTGTGTTTAGATTTTAAATTAACAAAAGTATTTTTTTTCAAGGAGCAACAATATTTTAGTTATTTTTAATTATAACATGTTCGGAGGCAAACATAATATGGTTGTGTCTTCTTGGAGGAGAACTAATTTACCCATTTTATGGTTTTAATGAAAATAATATGGTAAAATTAAACTTAATTGCATGTATTCATAAAAATATTTTTAATATAAAAAATACAGGGAAATATGATATTTAAAATTGTCTTTAAAAATAGTTCTGTTGGAGGCGGAAGTTCCGGGATCCCGGTTTTATGGGTTTTATTTCCCGCTCTCCCAGGAATCAAAAAAAAAAATACGGAAAACCCCCTTGTTTTAAGTCATTACTAATGATTGATTTTGTTTTATTAAATTAATAGATAATTGTAGTTTTTTTTGGAATTCATATGAGTATATAAGTAAAAAACACGCACACAAACACACATGCAAAGATAAATCTTAAACGAATGAACATTTTTAAGCATCATTAACATTAAATATACTCATCACCAACATTAAGGGAATGTTTGTTATTGACTGAATCACCGATGCTGCTGCCACACAGATTCTATTGTACTTTAGCAAAGACTTTGAGAAATCAACTGATAGTGTGTGATTGTGTGTTTAAAATAGAATTGGGTAATAAAATATCATTGTATTATGATGTTGGGTTATACTATGGAAGTATCAGAACGTCCTTAGTTAGTTATCTTTTTGTATTAATGTACCTAACAAACCAAGAAAGAACGACCAGCCAGCCAGTCAGTTAAGCCACCAAAAACCACCTACCAACCCACCTCTATCTACTCTTAATCAACACACATATGCTTATACAAACACATTAGTGAAGTTACGAATATTAGTATTCGAAATGCCGAGTATTTGGCTATTTTATAACATTCGTATTCGCATTCGCCAAATTAAAGCGATTACGTTGAAAAAAATGAGAATAAATATATTAACTTTAATAAATTTTTAATATTTTTAATCAGGCTTAAGTTCATCATATTTAATTTTCATTAAATTATTTTTATGAAGAAAGGAATTTTACAACATGAAAATTAATTAAAATTGTTATTGATAATCATTCATTCTTGACTGACCTGAGATTCGAACCCAGGCGGCTGGTTACCATGACTTGTTTCGATAGCAACCACTCGATCTCCTCAGATGGATTTGCCGTCTTACACTCGCAGCCATCGACGACTGCTGAGTCAATTAAATATCAACATAATTCCAAAATTGGAAATGCAGGTTTGCAAGGCAAAAAGATTAAGGTATCGCTTACCATCTCGCTCGCGGAAGGCAGGAATTTTTTATGGCAAGTTCCCACTTAAAAGCGATAAATATTCGACACAAAAAGCCATTTATACAACGCACTTAAGAAATGGTTCTCAATTTTTTTGTTGTTGCTACAATTATTGTTTAATATAAAGGGAATGTCCTGACCCTTTAAATGTGTTTTTTTTTTTATAAAACTTGTAAAGAATTCGTTCACTACTTTACTGGAATTCCGAATGTCTTATTGCGTAGCACATAATACTTTTGAAAATGTTCCATTAGTGCTTCGCAAAACAAAAACATTTTTTATTGGGTGGGCTTTATGCTAGGAACACAACTGGGACGAACGACGAATTTCGTCCAGCACGACGAATTATTCGGAAGAAATTCGCTGTATAAATTCGGCGTATGAAACACAATAACGACGAAAAACAAAATGGAAATAAAATATTTTGTGTAAACAAGAAATAGTAGTACAGGTATCCCTCGATTTACGCGGTACTTTATTTGCGCGGTTTTGATTTAACGCGGTTCAATAATAGCAACCATTTTTTTATATAACGCGGTTTTTTACGCGATTTTACTTTAACGCGATTTGAAAATAGTGGCAACCCTCGAATTGCGCGGTTTACAACACTAAGTGCCGGTTCACACACGTCAAGTTTGACTCGTCAAGTCTTGTGATTTTAGGAGAGAAGGAAAATGAAATGGCATTCTCTTTACCCTTCTTTCCCAAAAGCTCAAGACTTGACGAGTCAAACTTGACTTGTGTGAACCGGCACTAATTTTGTAAACATTATCAGCTGTTTGCTAAAAAGAACAGGTTAAATTTAATTTTCAGTGGAAAACAACTTTAAAGGTAGTAAAATAAACTATTTGCTGTCGTTTTGTTTTATTAATTTTATTATTAATTTATTATTAATTTGAAAATATTGTTGAGGAGGATATACTGGAGATGATAAATGATGTTCCAGAATTGACAGAACATGATCTAATTGAATTAGCTACCGAGTCCAATGAATCAAAGGTTTAATTTGCATTATATTATTAATATGCTTGTTTTACACGAATTTCCGGTCCCAAATTTGAATTTCGTATAAAGTTAGTGTTTCAATTTGTGCGGTTTATTATATTTCTGGTCCCAAAATAGAATTTTGTACTGATTTAGAACCTTTATTTACGCGGTTTTGAATTACGCGGTCTTTTCTCGGTCCCAACATACCGCGTAAATCGAGGGATACCTGTACATTAAAAACAACAACTAAAATACTTTTTTATTGTTAATTTTTTTTCAATTTTTATTTTATATGATATTCAGTTAAAATTTTACAATTTCTAAAGTAAAAAGTAATGGTATAAACACAACTGGAACGAACGACGAACTTCGCATAGTACGACGAATTCGTCGGCAAGAATTCGTTGCGTAAATTCGTCAAATGAGACACAATAAGTGCGTAAATCCAAGTATTAATAAGAATTGAATTTTTTTTAATTTATAAAAATAAATACCTTGGAAGCTTGATTATATAAACATTTTCATCAATTTTCATCTTCTTTAACTAGCAATAATTTTATTTAAATGTCTTTGTTTGCTAACATTTATCAAATCATAGGTTGACCATATTTCAACAAAAAAACATAAAAAACTATTAATTGGGTGTGTTCTAGAATCCGAATCCACTCGAAAGTGGATTACTTAAGCATTTTTGGTGTTCTTCATTTCGATTTAGCAAACTCAAATTTGTTTTTGGGTTTGTTTCAAATTTTGCAATTTTTCGCGAATTTCAGCCATTTTCGCGATTTGTGTCTGTAAGTTGTCTGATTCTTTACAGCTTTAACGATTTAAAATTAATAGTAGAGTTTGCTATCATGCCGCTGTTAGCAATTTTTTACGAATTTTTGCCATTCCTAATAGTCTAAGGGACTTTTAATCAATTTTATGGGTTCTTTGAAAAATGAAAAATTTTCGCGAATTTTCGCTATTTTTGCAAACTTTTTTATGTTATTATCGGATATTTTAAACTGATTTAGCGATTTAAAATAAATTTTTGCATTTGTTTAAATATTGCAATTTTTGGGAATTTTAGCGATATCCGCGATATAAGCGATTTTTATCTATAAGGGTTATGATTCTTTACAGATTTAACGATTTTTAAAAAATATTAGACATCGTTTTTATGCCGCTGTTAGCAAATTTTGGCGAATTTCCGCTAATTTAGCAATTTTTATCGAATTTTTGCCATTCCTTATAGTTTTAGAGGCTTTTAATCAATTTTATGGCTTGTTTGATTTTTGCAAATTTTAGCCAAGTTCGCATTTGAAACGAGTTTTCCCTGTGATTCTTTACAGCTTTCATGGTTAAGCTGCCGTTAGCTGTCTCTGTCCCAATTTATACGTCGTTCGTCTGCGTAAGAAATAGAAATAAACCTATCGCAGTGTTCGTTACGCATGACGAATTTCGGTCTACGCAACGATTGTGTGTATTCTCATACATACCAATGTGTTCTATTTCTGACGACGAATATTCGTTGCGAATTACTCGTCGTTCGTCCCAGTTGTGTTTCTAGCATTACTTGATTTACAAAAACACTTACCATTTTGAAACAATATGGCTACCCAGTACTGATTTGTTCGTCGTTCGCCGGCGTAAGAATTAGAATTAAATCTATTTAAAGTTTGAAACGTCCGGCGAATTTTCGTCGGCGCCCTGATTGTGTGCATTTTCATATACAGAAATATTTTTTATTTTTGGCGACGAATATTCGCGGCCAAAAATTCGTTGTTCGTCCCAGTTGTGTTCCTAGCATTATTTGTGGCCTTTATCTACTTCAGTGAACAATTGGGCTGCACAAAAGATCCTTAGGGTCGCGGTGCGTTTGGCCTTTATATAATACTAATTGCTTGGGTGCAAATGGGATTACCTGGTTCTGGATGAAATCACTGGGTAGACTATGGCACAATCAAGCGTTGTCCGGGGATCTCAAGCAATAAATTGTTGCGGCAGGTCGTGTCTCGTTTACACACATACAAAGTTGGTGGTATTCAAAAACCAACACTTATTTTTTGTGGCTCACTGGCACTGAAGTAAAAGACAATTCTTTTTTCCTTATTTTAATTTCACGTTTCACTTTATTTAGGGCTTTTTTATATTTCAAACAATTTCTTTTATTTTTTGTGCAATTAATTGCAAATGCCGGCGTTTGGCTGGTTCGGTTTAATCAAAAGCCAAAATTAAGGCGAATTCACTTTGCAGGTGGCGTTAATAGCACAGCTGAGCAACATACTACTTGAGGGGCTGCCAGATGACACCCTTCAACCCCGTTCCACATGATGGAAAAACAGTGGCCGTCCACACGGGCAAACAAAATCTTTGCTTACACCAGCCAGACGCCAACACTAATAATGGAAGTGTAAAAATGTTCAAAGGTGGAGGTAAGAAGAGTTTAGAAAACGTTTCTCTTCTGTTTGTCAACCGATTTGAACAACAAATACACTTGCAAAAGTGCACACAATATTCTTTATTAAAATCTGTGGTAAAAAGGGTAAAAAAAGGATAAATACGGTAACATGATATCTCTAAAACTAAAGGAGATACAAAATAATTTATACTTATCTTATTAAATAAGCGGATAGGTGTTTGGTACTTTTTTGAAACGGAAATAAAGATTTTCCCAAATTCATAACTTATCTAAAAACTAGCATACTCAAACGTTTAAGGAGTGATGAAAATCGTACCTATTCTTGGCACTTTTTATGTATTTCATATTATTTAAATACAATATTGAAATTTTTGATACCTCAATGGGGAGAAAAAAAGTATCAAAAAGGGGAATAAGGGAAATTAAATTTTCGTTTCGGGTAATTAAATTTGGTTTTTTTTTGCTTTTCCGTGTTGCATGAAGTAGTTTTCAAATTTTCTTTAATATTGAAGTTAGAATTATATATGCAGGGTCCTGAGTCAATTAGAATCTCTTAGAGGGATCTATTTGGTACTTTTTTGTTCTTTAACAGGTGGTTTTTGAATTTTCGTTACATTGGACACATAACATTAAATTAAAAATGCACGGTCCTTAGTAAAGGTGTTATGATACTTGCTATTTTTTGTATTGGATTTTTTTAGGATTGACTGAATGAAACAACATATGCGAGAAAGAACAAGAAATACAATTTGATAAAATGTAAACAAAACAAACAATACTGCCCACGTTTTTTCCCCACAAAAAACCGTCATTATAGTTAAAAATCGCAAAAAAAAAGTTAAAACCCGTTTCTTTCGATCAAAAACTAAAAAAATTGGCAACAGTGCTAACAATTAATCTGGAAATGTCAATTTTAAGTTAAAAAATTTTATATTTTTTTTGACAGTCTTAGATTATTTATCGATAACACATGTATATTTGTTTGACATTTCAAGATTTTTTATGATATAATCATACTCTTTACACTTAGTCAGTTTTCCTATGCAAATATATTTGCACTGTTCTCCAATATAGAAAAAATACAAAAAATAGCAAGTATCATAACAGCTTAAATAAGAATCTGTAAGTGGAGCTTTTTGGTACTTTTTCGTTCCTTAACTAGTACGACTTAAATTTTCGTATATGTATATGTGACATAGAAACATAAAATTATACAAACAATGTCCTGAGTGAATAAGAATCTACAAAATGTAACTTTTTGGTACTTTTTTTGTTCTTTAATTGGTCTTTTTGGAACAATTAACTTGTTGTTCTTTATCAAAGTTTTTCTTGGGATTCAAAAACTAATTAACAAGGCTTCCCTCAAATGTGCTAAATTTCCATTTCATAATATTGAGAAACTGAAATTTATTGTTGTCCTTTAATTGGTACCATTTTGAATTCTCGTTAGTATTGAACCTAGAAACATAAAACTAAACATAAAATGTTTTCAGTGGATGAGAATCTATAAGAGGGAACTTTTTTGTACTATTTTCCTTAACTGGTACTTTTTGAAATTCAGTTAGTATTGGACATAGAAACATAAAATTAAAATTGCAATGTCCTGAGTGGATGATAATCTATAAGATTTTGGTACCTTTTTCCCCTCTACTGGTACTTTTTGAATTTCCGTTAGTATTTGACCAAGAAACATAAAATTAAACATGCATGGTCCTGAGTGAATGGACATCTCTAAGAGGGATTTTTGTGGTACTTTTTCGTTCTTTAACTGGCACTTTCTTAATTTTCGTTAATATTCGATCTAGAAACATAAAATTAAACTTAAAATGTCCAGAGTGGATGAGAATCTATAATTGGCACTTTTTGAATTTCTGTTAGTATTGGACCTAGAAACATAAAATTAAATACGCAAGGTCCTGAGTGAATGAAAATCTGTAAGAGGAATATTTTTGGTACTTTTAATACTGATTCTTAAAACATAAAATTCAACATGCACAGTCCAGAGTGATTGAGAAATTATAAGAGGGGACTTTTAGGTACTTTTTAGTTTTTCAATTGATACTTTCTGATATTTTTTTATATTCAACTTACGTTAACAAATTAAACATTTGTGGGACATGGGGTGGGGAATAATTTATGGACCGGAGGTAGAACCAACGCCAAATCGAAACAATAAAACAGAAAAAACCAATGCCTTGAACA
This sequence comes from Pollenia labialis, assembly GCA_949318255.1. Taxonomy (NCBI): domain Eukaryota; kingdom Metazoa; phylum Arthropoda; class Insecta; order Diptera; family Polleniidae; genus Pollenia; species Pollenia labialis. The sequence continues at coordinate 21,195,446 of OX439142.1, read as the reverse complement.
TGTTACCAAAATAATTTATAAATAATCATTTTCGAATTTCGATTACTGGACAAGCAAATGTAATGTTAAACACACAAAAAAAATGTTTGCAAAAAATTATTCAATTAAATAATTATTCAATTAATTTTTTTAATCAAAACCCATAAAATTAAATGTTTGTGTATATGTGGTGTATTTTTTAGTTTATGCAATTAATTTTTTAATTGACTAAATTTGTGTCCCATGACTCGAAAATACAAATCCGTTAATTGATATGATCAATTCCTTTGCAGGGGCAAAATTAGTAAAATATTTAATTGTCTGAACGAATTGTTTTATTAAAGTCGATTTTCTATTTTTTCTGTGTACATTTAGTAGTGTGCCAGTTTTTTTTTAAATTTATTTTTATCAACGCAAACTGGAGGCCCTATGCTCCTTATAGGATTCACACGGGCGCTAAAATTCAGATTGGATATTCGAATTCGGCGAGTATAGGCGTAGATATTCGTATTCGCGAATATTAAAAATTGGTAATCGTAACATCACTAAGACACATAGTAGCCAAATAACAGACAAAACGAAACGAAAAACCAAAATGAGTTGAGTCAAGCCAACAAACAACAACAACAATAACAGCATCATACTAATGTCATGACACTTGACATAATTTCATTATGTCTCTTCTAAAACACATATGGAAATTTTGAGTGGATGTTTGTTCTTATTATACTTACAACTACTTATGGACTTACATACATACATACATACACAATGTGTGTATTATTCATGTTAGCATGTGTAGGAATGTTATCTTGCTTGTGTTTAGGGTATATTTAAATATTTTATTAACTCATTTTAACGGTTGTATAGTTAAGCATCTCAGCATATAACCTTTTTTGTCTTCTTTTCTGTTTCGACATATCAACTCACAGTTAATGCAAACATTAGATTCCTTAGATTTTTACATGTACATATTTTTTAACTTCCTAGGGTTTTTCTAAATCTAAGGAATTTTGTTTTCCGTTGTTTTAAGCACTTTAAATTTAGAGACTTATAAGCAAACAGTGCCGTTAGTAGAAGGAGCAGCAGTAGTCGCAGTATTAGCAGTACTCGTTATAGACTCTTGACATTTTATGAATCCTTGTAGGGCCATCAAAATGGAAAATGATTGTAGAAGCATATTTTTGAGCTGGAAAGAAAAAAATAAGAGTTCTTGTCTCTTTATCCTTAAAACATTTTAAAAGCGGTATAACAAACTCGGCGTCTATCAGCAGTATAAAAATCGCGGCCTAGCAAAATGTTTTTTTTTTTTTGTTTTTTTGTCATTGTTCGTTTGTTTGTTTGTTTGTTTATCATTGAAAAGTCGTTTGTCAACAATTTACTGTTTGCCATCATGTTAATTTCATCTGAAACGCACACAGGCCAACACACACACACACACACACATGCAAAGCGAAAAGTGTAGCAAATGTAATTCGACAGCTAAGGCATGTTAGCGGAAAACAAAAATTTTGAAATTTTAGCCAAAGTTAAAGAAAAGTTGGCAACAAGGACACAAATGAATAAATGGAAATGTTTATTTAGGTGTTTCTCTCTTGGTTAGATGTTTACCACGAGTTTCATTTACTAGTGTGTGTGTGTATTTAATTTGTTGTGAATGTATCAGTAGATTAATGAACAATGTTTTTAGTGAAATAAAGAGATTGCTTTACAATCATTCCTATGCATACACACACACACACACACACACAGAGATTTTATAATGAAATGGTTTGGCAATCAATCAAAAAATATACATGTAGGCTAACTTTGTTCATATACCAACATACATACGTATTTGTACTTGTTTGTAGTATGTGCATAGATTTATGTGTATATGCTATCAAAATGACATGTCAGTGGGCTCAGTTTCTCTTGTTTAATCATAAATATAGATTTAGTCATAAAAATCTATTTGCTACCTACATGTTTTTATATTTAAGCTTTAATAATTACGTTTGTATGTATTAACTATTTATGTGTGTGTGTGTTCATTTTCATAAGAATCAATTTCATTTGTGCTATAAAGAACTGTAAAAATATGGATTTCTATATGGGTATTTAGTTAAAACTTCATGTTTAGAGATTATTCATTTTTTTATTTAAATATGCTGTTTCAGTTTATTTAAAATGAAAAAAAAAACAAAAAAAATATTTATTTCAATATAAAGCCGAACTTTGTTGACCCTTAGCGTTGCCGTTGGATATTTTCTAAAAGGGTCACTAAAAGGGGATTTTTTAAAAAAAGGAGGTCACAAGAAGGGTATTAAAAGTAAAGAGGGTCAGGTTTTTATAAGCAATATTTACCAAAAAAGCGGTTGCAACAAAAGCATTTTAAAGAAAAAATTTATATTTTTATAAGAAAACAAAAAAAAATATTTATTTCAGGCAGGTAGTGCTTAAAAAGCTAAACTTTATTTATTTATTAAAACTAAGATTTGCTTTGTGGTCGAAATTTGACTATAATTGTTTATGCAAATATGAAGACAAACATACATAAAAGTATAAATGGACTTACATGTTTGAGCATTGTTTTTTTCGTCTTAGTGGATCGATTTGACGAGGGACCAACCTCCAGATCATATGTTACTTTATTTTATATGTTCGCTATTTTGTAAGTTCAATAATATAACAATAATTAATAAGTACCAATTGAAAAACAAAAAAGTACCTAAATGTGTTGTCTTAAAGATTATCAATCGCTTTGAGCACTGCATGTTGAATTTTATGTTTCCAGGTTCAGTTAAAATTTTAAAAAGTACCAATTGAAGAACAAAAAAGTTCCAAAAAGATCCTTTTTAGCGATTATTATACACTCAGGACCTGGAATATTTAGTTCAACGCTGTCAAATACTATCCGAAATTCAAAATATACCAGTTATGGAAAAAGTACCAAAATGTTGCATTTAGGTCGAATATTAATGAAAATCAAAAAAGTACCTGTTAAAGAACAAAAAATGTACCCAAACGTTCCCTCATATACATTATCGTCCACTCAGGACATTTCATGTTTAATTCTATGTTTCTAGGTTCAATATTGACGAAAATTAAAAAAGTACCAGTTGAACAACTAAAAAGTATCAAAAAGCTTCTCCTTACAGATTCTTATGCACTCAGGCCCCTGCACCTATAATTTTATTATTAATTTAAAATTCAAAAATTTTGCAGCAAGGAAAAGGAAAAAAAAGAAATTTAGGGGGTAATTTTGTTGTTCACTTCACCTTGCGTTGAGAAAATTTTCATATAAAATTTTTTGAATTTTTTGAATTTTCAAAAAATTGTATATGAAAATTTTCTCAACGCAAGGTGAAGTGAACAACAAAATTACCCCCTTAATTTCCCGTATTTCCCTGTCTTGATACTTTTCTTCTCCCAATTAAAGTATCGAAAATTTCAATGTTGTAGTGGGAGCCCATAATTTAATATGTATATAACAATGAATAGAGAAAAATATTTTGCAAATAAAGTACAAAAAAAAGGTACAATGTTTAACCCTTTCGAACATTCGAAATAGTACCAAACTCATATTTGTATTTTTAATATAAATTACGAATTTGGTATAACCTTATTTCTTTGTTTATTGGCTAAAAAGAGAAAGAAGGTAACAAAGAAGTTCCAAAATACAGGCTATACTAGTGTACTCCCTTAAACCACAATATTTCCAAAAAGTACCAGATACCTGTCTGCTTATTTTTCTAATGAACAACGTTAAGTATTCAATTTGCTTGTATCTCTTTTAGTTTTGGAGATATAAGGCCACTGAATTTATCCTTTTCTACCACCTGAGATTGTAATCAAATATAAATTGTGCACTTCTGTAAGTAAAAACCTTTCAAAGAGTAAAATAATTCTTATAACTTTAATTTGTAAACAAAGGCCTCTGCTTTGAAAATTTTGTCTTGATTTCGGAAACAATTTCAAGATAATAAATATCTTGTTAAGAATTTATAAATACGGGTTCTAAAAATCTTTAAAACATTTGTTTTCTACTCCTTTTTAACTTTATTTATTCTTGATGCAATTTCGGGACAAAATTTCAAGAAGAGTCAAATGATGCAAAATGGTACTTTAAAAAAGCGGCATGAAAGTGGAAAGTGCGTCAGAAACCGTTAAATTTTCCACTTTATGGACTCAATGGCAGGCTGTGCATATTAAATCAGCTTGCGACATGCCGCTCACAAAGGCTGTAACAGCAGTGTTGCTAAAAAAAACGAAATGTCAGTGCTTTTTCTTAAAAGGATCAAAAAGTGCCACAAAATAGTTAAAGTAAAATGGAGATAGCCATCTTTGATCCTGTATTCCTTGTATATCGTTGCTTTAATTTAAAAAGGGCGTATCTAACATATAAAAAAAGTTTAAGTTGACACACAAAACATAATAAAAATATAAAGATTCGTATGTGTAGTTTTAGAACTACATATTAGAAGTGTAGGAAAAGATTCAGCCTACATATTTTACTGTTCTTAACAGTGTTTGGAAATAAACAGAACATTATTTAGCGTTCGGCTCGCACACCGAGGAACGATATCTATTTGTTTGGCGTTTGCGTAGACGAACACAAACCTTAATACCTTTCGCAACTAATTTCAAGACAGGGCCGAACATTATATTCGTTATAAACCGGACCAATTGTAGTGATACTGCAGACAAACATTATATTTTAATGTTCTATGTTTATTTTTTTACATTGATCAAGAAATGAACAAACAAGCAGCGAATGCAGCACGAACAGCTTGTGTGTGTAATGTGTAAATGTTTTGTTTGTGTAAATTATTTTGCTGGCTTTTTGTTGTTTTTTCTATGTGTATTTTGTTTTTGTAAGAAATGTTTGGGTTTTTTTACCAGCCAAAAGGGGCACATGGCGACCAACAGAAACTAACGAACATTAATGAGCTGAACTGAACACAATGAAGTCTGTGGTTTAAAAACCCGAACGGAATTATATTGTCATCTTTTATTAAGTTGGATAAATACAGTATTATTTTTGTGTTCGAACGATGACAAACAGGGAAACGTTATTTATTAATGATGTAATACACAAACACTATCAGTGTTTGAGTTTTCCACAAATCTACCGAACCGAACACTAAAGAGCGATATTAAGATTTTTTTCTCTTTTTTTATATTTTGTTTTTCTGCAAAAAACTTCAAAACAAAAAAAAAATATGCAATAAAATGATTCTTTAAAAATAGACCTGTTTCACACACAGTGAAATATTTTATAAAGCAAAAGATTATTGACGATGGGTTTAGGGACGCTTGCGGGGCAAAAATTTAAAATCGGGCAACAATTTAATTTTCCTCTTAAAAGCATCGTTCACAATGGCAGCAACAATTTCGTGTTTCGTCTATCTTTTCTTCTTTAATTTTTCAAGAAAAAATTTAACTAAAGCTTTCTTAAAAAGTTGAGTCTGCTTCAACTACAGCAACAATGGGCACATTTATAAAGTGTAACTGTTTCGCAACCGTTGAGTATTTTTCATAGAATTTTCATAAAAAACAGGTAAAAGTGATATCTTACATACCCTTCACCATTGTGCGAGCAAGAGACAACAGGATTTGAACTTCGCTTTTCATAAGGACCCAGAATACATATACTTTATAGGGTGTAGGATCAATATTGTAGAAATTACAAACGGAATGACCTTCGGTGAAGGGTATAAAAACACTCAACGTTTACGCAACAGTTACGTCCTATAAATGTGCCCAATTTTTATGAAATTATAAATGACGTTTATAAAAATTTTATTTGGTTTAGAATGAAAATCTTAACAAAATATTTTACAAAATAATAATAAATACATAAAATTTTATTGTGGGAAAAATTAGGAAACGTCTTCTTAATTGGAAATGTGCGTGGTTGCAAAAAAAATTGTTTTTTGTGAACACCAAGTGAAAATTCGGCCACCATTTTCACCAAATTCAATTAAAACTAACTACTACTTTTACTTCCAGTTAACAATATGTTTTCACACCTGATAACTGATAGTTAATTATAACTGAACTTGGTGAAATTGGGGGTTAATATGTTTCGTATAAATTTTTGAAATTAACTGCTTATTTAACAATGTCGAACGTTAACGTTCTCAAAGAAAATTTGAATGGAAAACATTTACTGCCTGTTTTTCAATTTAAAATAAAACTTTTCGTTTTGAAATTTATATTGAAAACAAAAACCAATTTGAGTTCTTTATTGTCGTTTCAATATATGTAAATACCCAAGAGAATATTTTAATTTTGAAAAAACAGGTAGTAAAACAACAATAAATAAAACACAAATTTGTTTATGTTTTCAATATAAATTTCTAAACGAAAATTTTATTTTATGTGCGGTTTTCACAATAGAAGTGATTGAACGTGCAGTAAAATTTATATGAAAAGTACTCATAATTTTTTCCATAAAATCAAAACTTGTTCAAGAAAACTTGTTGTGTGTAAATAATATTTTATTGTAAAGAGGCCTTTTAAATAATATTATGCTTTACAAGACAATCCTAAGGAATGTATTTTAAATGCAGAATGTTGGTAGTAAATATGCAACCAACGCTCGAACAAACTAAAATTAAGTTTGAAAATTTGTGGAATGTACCTTGTATTGCAGCTGTATATTTATAGCGATTAAAATACCCAGCAAGTATAAATTTTATCTGCCATTTTGATGACTTACTGCTTGATATTTATTAGAAGTTTATGCATTAAATTTTCTATTCAGAACACAGATGGCAAACAAAAAATATTCGATAAAAGATGAACTAAAATACAAAGTTTTAAGAGTTGCAAGGTGTTTTCATACTAACAACTGTGGCTTCAACTGTATTATTTAGAGTCTAATAATAAAAAAAAAATCTTAGAAAAACAAAAAAAAAATCCCCTAAAGTTAAAAAAAATGCATTTTAAATAAAATGTTAGTTAAACCTTTAAGTGGGAACATGGGGAACCACCTGTGGTAAAGGGTATAATTACACAGTGCACCAAAAAAAAACCAGTCTCAACACTTACAACGCGAAATGAAAGTAGACTACTAGTCGAGCAAATCTGCCCAAGGGTTGTACAAAGTTAGCTCGGGCTCCCGAAATATGGGCAGCTAAAGTTTTTGAATTTTTCAAAAAGGCGTTTGGTATAAGTCAAAAAAAAATACTAAATGTACTTCCACACTAAAAAGTAATTTCAGATGTCTTCAGTAGTCTGATCTTAGAATATATTAACCCTCTCATAACACTCATAACACTCATTTTAATGGGTCATTTTTGTTCTTTTTTTAACTTCCCCACAAAAGATTACTAAAACGGAACTTTAGAGGATTGAAATGTTCCACGAATATCTGCAGCAAATTTTACTAGGTGTCTTCTAAGACCAAAAGTTCGTGCAATGTATGTTAAACGAATAAAAAAGAATAAAATTTGGGAATTATGCACGACTAACAAAACCTTTAAAATTAAAATTTTGTATTCCCAACAATTACTTTGATAATAAACTGGCAGGAACACGGCTTAAAAAAAACTAAACTGGCAACATGCTTCTGCAAGTTGTTTTTGTTTTTATATTGTTTTTTCTTAACCTCCTTACAACTACAATAAATGTTGGAAAAATTCCAACTAATTGTAATGGGGAATGGTATAAGAGATAAACTCACTGTTATTGTTGTTGTGTTTGTTTAAGCTTTGATATTGGTACAAGTAAAGCTGTTGCTTATAATTCTTATTCGCTTAACAGTTTTATTTGTATAATATCTTTGGATGAATTTTCCTGACGATCTGGCCTAAGCATCCAGTGAAATGCGCATAGGAATAGGTTATCCCTTTTACAATGAATTTCAGTGTTTTTATCAAGAATAAAATTTGGGAATTGAGCACGACTAACAAAACCTTTTAAATTATAATGATTAAAAAATTTAGTGCGTGAATTAAAAGTTTAATTATTCTCTTGCGTAGAAGCGTGTGTGAATACAAAACTCACACAAAATTTTTTGGTTGCGAGGTACCCGTAGCAACCGTCTAAACTGCTCCAAGATTTTTTTGGAACTTGAAGCTTGTTTTAATAGTGCCCCACATCAAATTTAGTGTGCCGCACTATTGTAGTTATTCAAATATAAGAAACATACTTTTTTTTTTGTATGTGGCGTACCCGTAAACCCCACTTACTCCACCAAGATTTTGTTGGAACATTAAGTTAATTTTAATAGTTACCCACATCAAATTAAGTGTGCCGCACTATTGTAATTCTTCAGATATAAGGAACATAATAATTTTTTTGTATGGGAGGTACCCGTATCAACCCTCTTACTGCTCTAAGAACTTGAAGTTTGTTCTAAGAGGTACCCATATTCAACTTAGTGCGCCTCACTTTTTTAGCTGAGGAAATATGAATTGAAGGGCTTTTGACCGCAGTGGTCGACGTGAGATAACACGGCCTTCGAATTTCTCGCGTAAAACAGCATTGTTTAGTTGGCTGTGCAGCAAGTGGCACCATCCTGTTGGAACCACATATCGTCCAGGTTCATATCCCCAATTATTGACCACAAGAAGGCCGTGACCATCTCGCGATAGCGAAAACAATCCACGTTAACTGATGACGCCGCCAGCCCATAACGAACTGAGCGATCATGCACAGGGGCCTGAAAGCATTAATTTGAATTTCTCAATACTGCAAAAATAATTTCGATTCGTTCAGTATCGACCGAAAGAATTAGAAATAAAATTGCTTTCGAATCGAGAAATTACTTGCTCACGCCTGCCAGAATTAGGCCCCAGGTGTTTTCACATTTGCGCAGAATTTTCCCGATTGTTGACACATTTGGTCGTTTATGCTGACTTGTGCAAATTTTTCGCAGTTGCTTAAATGAGATTTGCGGCATAGAGTTTATTTCCCAGTTCAATAAATGCCTTTTCCGCCGTTTGTTTTAGACAGCTGCACTTCAGCTCTCCTCTTCTTATATGTATGTATGTATGTATGTATGCATGTAAGTATGTATGTATGTATGTATGTATGTAAGTGCATGCACACTATCCATGAGCGATGCCTGTGGTTCTTAAAAATATTAATCATACGTTTGTTATAGTGTAAAAGACTTTTCATATTGGTTCAAATATCAGTGACCTTGTTTAATAACAAAATTAATATGGAAAATAAAACGTTAATATTTTAATCAGATTTGCAAAGAAAATTAATTAAAAAAAAAAACTCAAGTGCTTGGAAGTGTTTTCAAAGAATTTCTATGTATAATAAAATGCCTCTTAAGAAAACTTGTAGGTAGCAGCAAACAAGGATAATTTTTAAGAGTAGAAGTACTCCTGATAGTGGCAACTGGTGGCAGTAGTACTTCTAATACCTTTTTGTTTAACAGCCACCACAACGTTCATAAAATTTGGAGTATGTAAGTATGTATGCATACGTATGAAGCTAACAATCGTTAACAAGAAATAAAAAAAAATAAATAAAATAAAAATAATATTTGCATGCGTACCAAAGATACAATATTTGTTTATATTTATGTTAAGTTATTTGGTTGAAACATATTTTTTCTTCCTCTTATTCTTCTTTCAAAGGCATACACTTGGTTTTACTTGGTTTCTTTGCACATACCCGTTTTTACGTATTTTTTTTTCTTTTTTTTTTTTTTTTGTTGTCGTAGTTTCAATACATAAACCTTTACAATGTGAGATATTTGGAAGAAATGTACTAAAAATTTGTGTATGTCATGCATATATCTTTTTTGCTTTTATATCTGGGCTATAAAAACAACAAAAATAACATATAACTGAGATACTTTGCATTAGGTTTTACGCTAGATGTCCTTGAAGAACAAAAAATATATAAAAAGAAATGAAAACAATTTTGTCTTTTTTTTTTTAAATAGTGCCTGTCTAAGTCATATAAAATTGAAGTCGTAGTTGTAGTAGCAGTTGTAGCAGTGACATTGGAGGCTATAATCGTGGTAGCAATTTTGGTAGTAGCAGCAGTTGTAAAGATTTCTGTGTAATTGTTTTGTGGTTGGCTTTGTAGTAAAAATGTCGCCATATTGTTAAGTTTCGTTTGTATGGTGTTGAGTTGTTGTGTTGGTGCATTAACTTCTTTACAAACAACTCTAGTTTTATGTAGCATATTTATGTACAAGAGGCGTGTAAAACTGCTAAAGATTTATGGCGAATCTCCACATTTGTCTTTTATTCGCTTTTACCACCAGTTATTAAAAAATATACGTTTAATCTTTGTAGAAAAAAAAATTGTGTAAGTGAATTGGGTGTCCCTTAAATGAAAAAAAATTTTAAGCACTATAAAAAGAATTGGTACAAATTCTTGAATAAAAAAAAAAACACAATTATCTAAAAAAAAACATGTTAGAGTGCTATATTCGGCTGTGCCGAAACTTTGATACCCTTCACCGAATATTTCAGGAGGGTTAGTAGGGTTTATATGGGGTAAATTATGGACCGATCTTCACGAAATTTCACAGTGTTTTATTTTTAGTCCTAAAAAACAGTGACGTACCAAACTTTGCTATGATAGCAATGTTTTTTACGGTTTTAGGTGTACCTCACTGTTTTCCGGGAGTAGTGTTTATATGGCGCCTAAGGTAAATTATGCACGGATCTTCACGAAATTTTACAGCGTGATTGCCAGTCGAATAAACCGAATTTTTGCAAAATCGTATCTCATTCCGTGCCTTGTTCTACCATTTATGTTATTTTTTAATTTAAATTATCATTTTTTTTATGTGGTGGTTCCATATTTTGATTCATAGCTCTGGTCCTACTGCACCGATTTTGCTGAATTTCAATCCCAAACTGCTTAGGATAACTACAAGCAATTTGGCACCAAGTTTGTTCATTTCTTTTGAGTTGTTGGAAAGTGAGCGTGTTTTCAACAGACAGACAGACAGACAGACGGACATGGCTAAATCGACTTAGAATCACTCAAGGACCCAGAAAAAATATACTTTATGGGGTCTGAGATGAATAATAAAAAAGTTTCACACAGAATGACAAACTTAATACACCCTCTTCACAACTTATTGTGGTGGAGGGTATAAGAAAGGCGGCACACCTCCATCCGATGGCCCAAATTTTCGATGACGCTGCGGCATAATTGAGGTTCTATGCCGTTAATGTGCCGAATTATTTTATCCTTTAGCTCTTGAACTTTTCTTTCCAATAACCCCAAAGAAAGAAGTCCAAACGGTCACTCTTTGTGGGTGCATTGGTTTTTTAACAATCACTCTTGGATTATCATTCGCCCAAATGCGGCAATTCTGCTTATTGACGACTCCACTGAGGTGATATTGTGCCTCATCACGAATTGCACGATATACATTTTGATTTGAACGCCCATTTTCAAAATAAGCTTGCATAACTTTAACGAGCTGCTCGATTGTGTATATATCCATGGTTCAAATTGAATTAAGTAGTCTGAAATTGAGAAATGTCAAATGAAATGAAGAAAAAGCTTGACGTTTAGGTGTGGTACACATTCAACATCGGGCCACCACCCTTTATATTATTCTAAATTATTCGACCATACTTAATTTTTATTGCTATTTAATCGAGCTTATGGTTGATTTCTTATATTTTAAAAAAGAACAATTTTAATTGATCGAATTTTCGTAACTTCTTTGTGTTACGCTATCCTCGACTCCCTGCAAAACACAGAGATCGACCTCGGTCCCACACTGGATACAGCGTCCAAACATGGCTGCTCTGGTTTCCCAAAATTCCTCATCCTAATAGCTCCGAGACTGGGGCATTGGCATCACTTGCTCCGCTTCTTCCTTTACTCAAAAGAAAAATCAATCCATCCGTACTTAAATCAGTCCGAAGCGGTATCAATAGTACGGTAAGTACGGATTTTCTTAAATCAAGCACAGAAATATTGATTCAAGCACGGATTTTTCAATTGCGAAATACTTAACGTATCCATATACAATCCCGTATTCGTACTTCAAACAATCCTAAAATGGGATTGGTTTAAGTTAAACTAAAATTGCATCAATTTCAAAATGCGCTTAAATTAAGAATTATAAAATTGATTCAATCCCGAATTCGCTCTTAAAATAAACCAAAAGTGAAATAAGAAAAAGAATTTTATTATGATTGATTTACTTACCCGTTTTACACCTTAAATAATTTCAAGCACAGAGCATACAGAGATGAAAAAGTGACGTAAGAAAAATGCCTAAATCATTTGCGAGGGCAGCTTTAGAAGAAAGAGAAAGAAAGCGTTTTTGGTGTAAAAACAGGGCGATACAATCAACACAAAATGCGGGATCGAAACAAAAGTGCAAAAAAGGCAGCTTTCGAAGAAAAAGACAGAAAAGAAACAATAGTTTCTGTCTCATAACGCCTCTGTGTGCTCTGTGATTTCAATTATAAATCACCAGCATCATTTCCGATATGGTTTTTACTGTAAAAACTAAATGTACACATCTAACTGAAAATGTAAACTAAATGAGAAGCAAGAGTTCTCAGTTTTACTTTTTAAACAGGAAAATAATTTGCTTTTGTTTTTCTACACACAACAAGCAAATCGTTTTATCGGTATACGATAATACCTCTGCCAGTTTGATGTACGGAGATTTCCACTGTGATTTACTACTGGGCTGTGGCAGTCTAAAAGGGACCTTTATGCCCAGTTCCCCGAAGAAGAAAACTCCACCTGCGCTGCTTCCTTTCTAAGAACCATCAGTGTAGCTGCTTTGGTCTAATTTTACAGGTGGCGTATCATCGAACCACCCCTCACCATTGACATGATGAATAAAGCATGGAAAAAGGGTTTCGGAGTAGAAAACTCCAGTGCCGCCAGATCATATGATGCGTGCAGCGTGATCTTGGCATAAACAAAGTCCAGTATTAAACAAAGGCCCATTTAGAACCAACTGATTGGCCATGATGTCAACTGACAGCCAGCTTCCAAATTAGGTACAAGCATCTTGGTTATTAAAACACAACATCCGACATAATGTGGGCGTTTACATAACTTTTTGTTCTTATTGCACCATGGTGAAGGGTATATAAGATTCGGCATAGCCGAATATAGCACTTTTACTTGTTTATAAAAGTTTTGAAAAGCTTTTTTAAAGAATTATTTTTAGGAAAAACACAACTTTCAACAAAAATGGATCGCTATTGAAAAATTAATTTTTTGTACAGACATGAAAAATTAGGAAGGACCTTTAGAGCACAGCTTAAACGTTTACTTTCTAGTTAAAATCCTTTTTTAAGGCCTTATCAGTAGACAAGATTTCTGGAATGGATGGGAGGGGTTGCCCTAATACCAAATATAAAGACATTACAACCTTCTGCACTTTTATGGTAAAAATTATTGCTGTATGTGCGCGTGTTTATTTATATTTTAGCAAACATGTACAAAATAAATAAATTTATATTGTTTTTCTTGTTATATTGTATTTTTTTTTTTCTTTGAAGTTTTTTTTTCTACATATTTTTCATATTTGTAATATTAAAATAATTTGAAATTCAACACAAGATATGGTTTATGCGACATTTGCTTTAACATTTTTATAACCTCTTTTTAGATTTCAAACAATTTATATCGAATCTAAAAGTTACAATGCCAAACGTTAAGTTTGTAGGAACAGAAAAAAATCAAAACTTTTGACCTTCGTATTTATAAACTTGAATTTCGCAGAGCAAAACTGCAAAAAAAGTTTTTCTTAATGTTTTAAAAAATGTTTCCACTTTAATTTTTTTAGTTAACAGAATAATATATTATCTAGTTTGTTGTATGAAGCAATGTTATGCTTAACAACTTCTTAGATTACAAAAGATTTTTCATTAAATACAGAGAGAGAGATAGAGAGATAGAAAGAGAGAGAGATGGAAAAAAGGAAAAGACCCTGAATATCAAAAAAGCAATAAAATGACATCTAAATTTAACACTTTTCACTTAAGTAATTTATGGTTTCTATTTCCACAAAAAAAAAAAAAAAAAATACATATTTCAACTACCAACACAACAACAGAATACATGTACATAGTATTTTTTATATGTATGTTTGCGTAGAGTTTTTCAAGACGACTGGTGTAAAATGTGCTCTATGATACCCAACAAACCTAAACGATTTAGAAAGAATAAAGCATAGAAAAGAGTTGTGATTACTATTATAAAAGGCTTATAAACAATTATTTAATAATGAAAGCTAAGAAGTCTAATATTAGAACAAGCTTACAGAAAAAAATATTTCTAAACTTTAATAAGATTGATTACATTTTTTACGAGCATTCTGGTAAATTTATATGGCATATTTACAAAAAGTTTTTTACTTACATAATATTTAATTACCAAAGTCACCAAAAAAGTGACGCAACGTCGAGAGAAATGTTTTTATTTAAATCAACTTCATTAGGTCTTTTTAGCTTAAAAAGAAAAATTACTGAAAATTATAATTGTGGTTATTTTGTTGAACTATTTATGGTCTTTAATCCAAATTTTTAAAATTTTAATCGAAACATGTCATGGCAACCAGCCGCCTGGGTTCGAATCTCAGGTCAGTCAAGAATGAATGATTATCAATAACAATTTTAATTAATTTTCATGTTGTAAAATTCCTTTCTTCATAAAAATAATTTAATGAAAATTAAATTTAATGAACTTAAGCCTGATTAAAATATTAAAAATTTGGATTAAAGACCATAAATAGTTCAACAAAATAACCACAATTATAATTATTGTTAAAGCTAAGGCACGAGCTCTATGTGTACATTTGTCCTTCAAGTTGTGCTGAAAAAGGTCAACAAAGAAAAGGAAAGACAAAATGAAAATACAAAAAGTGTACTTTGGACTTCAAGAAGAATTCTTGACAAAAAGTACGGAAAAAACAGAAGTTAGGAAAACCATGTAAAATCGATTAAAATGGATAATCATTCAAAAAAGCAAATTTCGATCTACCAAAAGTAAAAATACAATTTGGTTTAAGGATTGATGTTTGACTATTGACGTCAGCAGTCGTCGATGGCTGCGAGTGTAAGACGGCAAATCCATCTGAGGAAATCGAGCGGTTGCGATCGAAACATGTCATGGTAACCAGCCGTCTGGGTTCGAATCTCAGGTCAGTCAAGAATGAATGATTATCAATAACAATTTTAATTAATTTTCATGTTGTAAAATTCCTTTCTTCATAAAAATAATTTAATGAAAATTAAATTTAATGAACTTAAGCCTGATTAAAATATTAAAAATAACTGAAAATTAATAATTAATTGGCCAAAAAATAAAATCGAATAAATTGTGCACTGTTTATAACAATTTAAAACTTCACTCTTCGAACCAAACACAAAGACTGAAAACTTAAACTAATAATACAAAATTAAGGCACGCATCACTTACAAAACTATATCGAGAATAAGTCATTTGCAGTTATATTTGTTATCATGTTGTAGAAAATCTCTTATGATAAGCTTGTTCTACAACTCATTTACATTTTTCTCTGTTTTGGTCTGTTTGGCCGTTGATATGAAATGACTTTATCAATTGACATCAAACGCAATTCTCAAACGTTTTTCAATTATTTAATTTAACATTTAAATTCAAATTGATAATGATTTGAAAATAAACATTTGATATCAAATGTTTTATCAATTTGATGTCAAATGTTTGTTAATTGTTTCAATTAAATCAAAAATAAACTTGGCATTAATAAAGCGAAAAATAAATGTAAGCGTTGCAAATAGCGATTAAAGTTACATTTTTTTGTGCTCTACTATTAAAAATAAATTTTAATATAAAGTGAACAGTTTATTTCTTGTGAAAAATAAAAATTATTTGTGAGAAATTACAATGATTAAAAATACGAAAAAAAAAGAAAAATAATAAAACGGGAAAGTGAAGAAAGTTTGTTGAACGATCGCGGTGCTACAAGCCTCCAAATAAAAGGGAGCCAAGTATTTTGTGTTGCCAAGAATAAGAGGACGGAAAGAACACTATTTAATCTTTTAGTTATGGTACCGAATGTTTATCTCAAAGTTTATTTAAATAAATAATAATTTTAAATTAAAAAAATTAAATAGTTTTATTTATATTCCACATTGTATTATAATCCACATTTGAAAAACATTTGAGAATTACGTTTGAAAGCAAGTTGAAAATAAAAGCATTTTTCAATTTGAAAATAATTTCCCCATTTTGTTGAGAACGCTATGATTTTCAAATCATTATCAAACGTTTGTCCTTTGAGAAAACGTTTGATTTCAAATCATTTTCAATTAGAAATCAAACCTCCGTGTTTGTTGGGTATAGTTGTTTGTTTTTTTTTTTGTGATTGTGTGCCTGTATTTGTTTGTTAGTTTGACTGTCTCTAGCTGTGTGTTTAATTTCCGTTTCCATCAGTTATTGGCAATCATCATTATCAGCATAATCGTCATTATTGTCAGCGCTTTTCCAAACTCGAAATATTGGTTGTTGTAATCAGACTAGTCGTCATCGACATCATCATCATCATCATCATCATCATTGAGCAATGAGTTAAGTATTTATGGTTTATTCCAACAAAAACGACAATCGATTTCCTTTTGAATTCATTTTTATTTACGCACTCATACAGTTATAGTTACACTTTTGCACACAAGCACATGCACTTACACTCCTGCGAACTTGTCGTGAAACTTGAGCTAAATCCTTATAATAGTTTTTTATTTTTTTTTTTTTTTCTATACAATCGCTAATAAATTCCACTTCGAGAGCAATAAAATATTGCTACCCAACTGGAAATTGTATTGAATAGACATTTAAAGAAGCAATTTTGCTGCTTCTTGTCTATTAATTAGAGTTACATGTAAACCATTTTTTCGTTAGAGATCGAATTTGTATTAAAACGTTTAACAGGTTTTAAAAGGTATTTTCAGACATTTGCATACACTTTGTAAGGGAATTTATACAGACTGAATTAATGATTATATATTTAAGCTGGGAGGTCCTTAATAAATTTTAAAAATAAAATGAAGGTTGTATTTTTTAGAGTGTCACATGTTTAAGTTGGCATCACTGCTTTAGTTGAGCACCTATTTAACAGCTGATAGTTGATTCTTGTTTAGTTTGCTTTGCAATTTCATTATTAATCGACTTTCACCTGAGCAACTCGTGCAAATTTTTGAAATTTTTAATCAATATAATTGTTCTATTGGTCAAACTCATCGTGTGCTTCTTACATTTTATTGCGTACATAATCGTCCTTCAGAGCTGAAGTGTGTATCCCGTGAGACGCCGAGCAGTGCGCACTGAAGAAGCTCTAGTTGCTGTGCAGGAAAGCAATGAAGATGGTCCTAATCGATCAATTCGTTTCTCAGCAACTGTGGTTGTGTACTACTACTTTGTGAAAGATTTTTCGAAAGGATCTTGGCTTTAAAGCTTCTTTTGCAGGCATTAAAGCCAAACAATCATCGTATGCTCCGCCAATTCGGCTAATGAGCTGAAGCAAAAATTGATATTGATTTTGAATTTCCATTCAAAATTTTATTTTCCGATGAAGCCAATTTCTGGTTGAATGGGTACGTAAATAAACAGAATTGTCGCATTTGGAGTGAGGAGAATACACAAGCTTTTGTCGAAAAACCATTACAGCCACAGAAAATTACTGTATGGTGCGCTTTATGGGCTGGCGGAGTCATTGACTCATACGACTTTAAAAGCGATGATGGTCAGAATGTTACTGTCAATGGTGAACGGTATAGAAAAATGATTCGAAATTTTTTTGTACCTCAATTACGTGGCATTAATCTTGCTGATATGTGGTTTCAACAGGAAGGAGCCACTAAACGGGCGTTACAACTGATTTACGCAAAGAAAGTTCTGAAGAAAAAATAATATCACGTAATGGCCCAATTAAATGGCCACCAAGATCATTTGATTTAACCCCATTGGATTATTTTCTTTGGGGTTATGTTAAGTCACTTGTCTACGTCGATAAACAACAAACAATTGAACACCTGAAAATAAACAATCGTTGATAATTGGGTTTACAGATTGCGACTTCTATGCGACAACTGTGGCGGCACATGGCAGAAATCATATTTAAACATTTATTTCAAAAAATTTTACTTCCAATAAAGCCCGTCTCATTGATATTTCAAATACATTTTCTTGTTTTATTATGACTTAAACGTGACTTAAACTCTATAAAAAAAACCCCCGTTAATATATAGAGATTAACCTTTAAGTATGAATTTAATAAAAAATCTTTAAAGGTTAATCTCCATTTTTGCACTGTTTTGTCTTCGTATGACTTAAGGGTATATTTTCTCTAGTTTCATAAAAATCGCCACAAAAAATTATAATAAATATTTCGCTATCTCTCCCTTAGAAATTCTTAATACGTCAAAAATTGACTTTTGACCTAAATGATTTTAGGGTTAATGTTTTTCGATTGAAGTTAAACCTTCAGTGTACATTTCAAATTATCCGTCCTATAGAATTCTTAAAAAAGTTTAAGTTAAAATATGCCCAAAAAAAAATGTTCCCCGAAATTCGCAAAATTTAAATCGCAGGTACGAAAAAACCTTGAGAGGTATTGGCAAAATTCTTTCATATGTTTATGCCCTAATAAATCCCAAAGTGTTGTTAAAAAGAATTCGGAAATTTGTTTAACCAAATTTTTAAAAATTTGAAAATGGAGTTTTGAAACTGCCGTTAAAAAAATTATTTTTTTATGGTCATACCTCTCTAATAAGTTAACGGTTAACTTATATACAAATTAATAGAGGTATATTGTAGGTAAAAATTAGGTCTTTTCAAAATATTTCCGAAATATGAAAACGGCAAACGTTGTTTTGCCGTATAACTTATTTCTTTCAGATGTTGCAGTATTCGCTCGCTATATTTAAAAAAAACCTGTTGAGTGGTTAAGAAGATAATGGGATGGAGAGCTTTTACCCCTATTGCCCTATTCTCTATTTCCTTTTAAATATTACAGTATCTGCATGACAAATTGTAAGAAAATCTGTTGATTAGTCAAGAATATATAGAGATGGGGAGCTTTCACCCCTCTTGCCCTATTTCACGCCCTAAATAATAAAGGTTATGGGATATAGTTCCTTCCAGATGTCACACTATTTTCTTCTAAATTTCAAAAAAATCGTTTGATTAGTTAAGAAGATATTCGGAGAGATGGAGCTTTAACACTTCTTGCCCTACTTCACGCCCTGTTCCCCATTTCCTTTTAGATGTTACAGTGTATGCGTGCCAAATTTTAAGAAAACCGGTTGATAAGTTAATAAGATATAGGGAGGGGGAGCTTTTACCCCTCTTGCCCTATTTTAAAAATATATTCAAGATCATTAAAATCGGTCAAGCCGTTTCGGAGGAGTTCAATTACAAACACCGTGACACGAGAATTTTAAATATAAAGATTTCTTGTTCAAGTGGCCTGAGACACGTTAATGGCCTGGGGAAATTTTATTAGCTTCATTTCAACTCGCCTTGCTTGAAATTTTCATAGTTGTTGGTTTTATTCAGTTCTTTTCAATTAATTTTTTGAAGATGAGACTTGGAGAAAACTTGTTCAATATGTTGCAAACTTCATGGCGAATAATTAGCTCCTGCAAAATTCTGATGTACAATTAATAGTGTTCAAATTACAGTATATCAAAATCAGATTTTCTGTGAAACTATGGTTGTTTCCAAATTTTAGCGGGCTGGAGGCACAACTTATCGCCAACGTATGCCCCTGAATGTTTTTCAGTCTAATTTTTTTAATTACAATTCACCAAACTGGGGGCGTGAGACTGAAAAAATCTGACAAAAAAAAATTACCATGTAGCTAAGGGCCACCCTAATGTATAATTTTCTTTAATTCCGGGTGGAGCGGAGGGCGATAATGAATGATCGATAGTTGTTTATATTTTTTTAATAGTTGCTTTAGTTGTCTTCAGGATTTATTCATCTTGCTCGTTTCATAGATGGTGCTGCGCCGCCATGTTGTTCTTGGCCTTCCGTGGGATCCACCATAATAATGTTCGGCAGGATTCCTTAACATCTTTCCTAAAGGTATGATCCATCGCCATTCACGCCGTTTGATTTCAATGTCAATCGGAATTTCATTTGTTGCGGTCAGTAGTTGTTATACATAATTCTCCTCGATCCTATAAGGAGCACACGGCTCCTTATGGTTGGATATTATTTGGGCAACAATATTTTCATAGTTTACGCTGCACTCAAAGCCTGACTGACTTTACATTTGAGTTAAAAATTTTCCGTTTTGTTTGACCATAAATTTTGCATTTGGAAGAAGGTCCCTCTGGACTGGTTTATGTGGGGCAAAATATCCTCATTGGTGCCACCGTAAGGTGTTATCATGGTTCTTAAATAGCAAAAATGGGTCATTGTAAATGTTGTTCAGGATGCGGTGAGAAATTCTGTTTTCTTTGCATTAATACGAAGACCACAGTCATCAGCATTATGGCTTTAGTGGTTGAGTTTTATTTGCATGTCTGATCTTGTTGTTGACAGCAGTGCAATTTCATCTGCGTACGCCAGTTCCTCTAAGTGAGCGAACATATCCCAGGAAATGCCACGATTTTCCGTTAGCGTCTTGTTGAGAACGTCGACTTGTACCACTATGAACAGTAGTTTAACACAAAACAAAAGTATTAAAATCTATGCCTTGTGACAAAAGCTTTTTGTGGAGAATGTGGCATTTAAAACATTCGTAATGGGCTTTGATTAGTTTTATAAGTTTTGTCGGGATCTCTCATGATTTTAAGGCATCCAATATCTTATCTCTGTAGATAATGTCGAATGCTGTGGGAAAATCTGCCAAATAGACCTGGATATTTTGCTGCCATGCAATAATTTACTCTATTATTATCCGCAATGTTGTGGTATGGTTTCCACAGGTTCTATTTGAGCGAAAGCCAGCTTTGTTCTCACTTTTGATGCGGTTAAGCAGTATTCTAGACACAATTGTCGTACAAAATATAGTTTTTACAAAGATGAAGATCGCCTTTTTTTGAGCCTTCAACGAGTAGTCCTTGTAGCCATTCATCAAGTAGTTTTTCTCATTGCCCTATGGCCTGGAGGAGAGGTTAGATGGCTACATCGGATAGCTTAGGCTCAGCTTTTAGCGCTTCTGCTTGGATGTTATTGATTCCTGCGACTTTGACATTTTTTAATTGTTTAATGGCTGGGATAATTTTCTCAATGGATGGCGGGTCTGGGCGAACGATGGTGTCATGCGTGTGGGGCAGAATTTTCGGTGGGGATTTATTGGCACTCGTGGTAATGTATCGACATGACTAAATTTTCTTAGGAAATGGGAGTATCAGCTTGTTAGTTGGCTCCTTTTCCTGAGCTAATTTTTATGGGCCGGGATGCACTTGAAAATTGTCTAGTTAGTCTAGTTTTCTGGTTCATCTTCAACTTGTGCGGCAAAGTCTTCTGCCCACTTGCGCTTGTCATTACGACATGACTGCTTGACTATTTTATGCAAGTTTCGGTATTGCAGGTTCAGATTTGCATTTGCTGATCGGGTTTTTGCCTGTTCTCTATTTAGTTTTATCAATCTTCGCTGTTCTATCAGCTCGAGCGAATTATCACTTATCCAGTCGAATTTTCCTAGACGTTGGGGTTTCAGCACAGGGTTACCTTGAAATAACAAAAACACCTGTAGTTACGGGTCAGTTTCAAAGCACCTCGCTTTTTAAATGGATTCTTCAATGAAACCGCGTATAAATTTACGATGTTATCTGTCCCAAAGTGCACTTAAAACGTAATCGATGAGTACACAATAAGCAATCGTTAAACTTATCGATATATTGTTGGCTTTGACAGCAAAGTAAAAAAAATTATTTGCAAGTACAATAATAATAAATTCATTAATTTTGCAAAAACACATTAAATTGCAATTGTGTACCATAAAAATGTTTATGTATGAAAATTTCCAAATACATTTAATTGAAATTGATTTTAATTACTCTACCTACTTGTAATTGGGAATACCTCAAGTACATGTTACATAAAAGTAATTGGAAAAGTAATTAAAACGTACACAAATAGAACAGATAACCAAACATTAATTTCCTACTGTGATTTTCTTTCAATCTGAAAAGCACACAGTGAGAGATTTTGGAAAAAAAAATTAAAAAAAATTCTGTATTTTGTAAACGATTAGTCAGTCCGGTTGGAAAAAAATTACAGGTGCCAGACTTGAGTTCAAGTTCAAGTTTTGGATTTGGGTTCCTTAAACATATCAGCAGTGCTGGCATGGGTACCCAAAGAAGGGCAAACATTAACAACGATCCAGATTTATTAATTTAAGCCCGATTTTAAAAATTTCAATGAAATCTCCTGGTCGGGTTCTAAAAAATATCATTGATTTTAAAAATCGGACTTTAATTAAGCACTCTGGATTCTTTTAAATGTTTGTAATACCCGAGGTGCCCTGCTTTGGGGACCTATACCAACCCTCCTTATATGGCTAAAGCCCAAATCAAAAACTATAACTCGCAATGCAAGTCCTAGTTCTAATCTGACTAACCGTTTACAAAATACAGCATTATTTCCCTTTTTTTTCCAAAATCTCCCACTGTGCAGCAGTTAATATGTCATCGTATAAATTGATCTGTGTACATTCAAAAAGAAAATTGAAAATAATAAATAGATTTGAAAATAGCAGTGCATTAAATGCTGTATATTTTGTCATTCTTTATGACACAAACTGATGATTAAAATGGAAAAATAATGAAATGACAATTGAGAAAAAGTGTTTGGTAAATAGCTAATCAAGTTAAGGGCACTTACCTTAATGGAGTTAGATTAATTTTAAGTAGAAAAATGCTGGAAATTTAGAGAAAAAAATTTTTGGAGAGCAGCTGCTTTTGTGATTATTTTCGCTTATTTAAAGTTTTTAAGAGATTCTGAAAAAAGTATTTAAGAAAAAAAAAAACTTTATATACAAAAAAAAACTTCTTCCCCGGTAGTCTTCTTCCTTCTCTCAGGTTTCCTATTCAATTGTTCAATGTAAAAATGGGAAAAGGGAAAAACTCCCGGGGAATTTTTATTCGTAATCGGGCTGAATAAAATGTTGTTTTAAATCAAGGCGAATTTTTGTTTAGCTTTATAATCGATGGATATAAAAATTTTTTTTGTTGTATCTGGTTTTGTTTTGTTTCCGTTTTTGACATTTTATACAATAATTTTACAAAAACAAATTGGTTGTGGTTTTTATACGTGTTGTACTTGTTGTAGTACCGAGATTACCTATAATGAATTCGCCTTGGTTAAAATATAATAAATTTTGATAGCATTAAAATACAAATTAAAACTTCTAGAGCAGAAACTCGTGCAAAGCAAAATAATAAATAATCTCTCAAAATTCCATACGTGTGAAGTTCACGCTTGGCCACAATAGAAGGAAATAATTTTGCAAACGTTTCTCTGATAAAACGTAAGACAACGCCTATTTATAGTGAAACGAAAACCCGTCGCTCAGTTTATGGCAGCAAATATTTCAATCTCGAAGGTTTGTTTTGATCCTAAGTAAATACTACATGCTGTTGTAGTTTAATTAGAATATAAGATAATCAGCACGGAACATTTAAAATTTAAATTCTAAATCGCATGTATTTTTTGGGTTTTAAAGATTCTCTAATGGTTGCATTAATTCCGACTAAAGTAAAAATAGTTTGTTTTTAACTTTTTTTTCATGATCAAATAATACAGCAAAAACATTGTAAGCCGTACACAGAGCGAAAAAAGGACATTAAAAAATTGTCAACCAATTGTAATAAATTGATAACAAAGTGTTTTCAATATTTTGACAACATTTTTTGTCAAATTTTCAACAAAATGTTGTCAAATTGTGCCGAAAGAAAAAAAAACGTGCCTTTGTTGTCAAATTGACAACAACTTGTTGTCAAATAGGTATCGCACTGTCATTATTGATAAATAGCGTATATACAAAAATGTTTTGTTTTCGCCGCAAATTTTTTTAAGTGAAATAAAATGACTGAGAAATAAAATTATAAAACTAAAAAGTGAAAAAAACATTATAAACAGTGACGAAAGCATTATGTTCTTTGGATATGAAGGAAATTTTCTTTTTGAAAAAAATATAAATGATGTACAAACAATGCAAGTGCAAATGATTTATGACGATGAAGAGGCCAAACAATTAAAAAAATATATATTAAATCGACTATTTAACAATGAAGTTTCTGTATTTTTAAAATTTTTATTGTACATTTTATTAAAATTAAACAGGTGAATTTGTTAAATTTTTATTTTAAATATTTGAAATAAATAAGAAAAATGCATTATATATTTTTATTGATTAGGTTCAGAATGGGATAATTATAACTATACTCAGAACAATGTGTTATCGAAATGACAACCCAATGTGGTCAATATACCAACGGTGTGCTGTCAAAAATAAAAACAGGATGCTGTCAGAATGACACCATTATGGTGATAATATACTAATATTTTGTTGACAGAATGAGACCAAAAGTTGACAAAATCAGAACGAGGTGGTTAACAAATATTGACACCATCTGTTATCAAATTGAACACAAACGTAGTTGGCTCACTTTTGACAACGAATGGTGTCAATTTTGGTATTTTTTACCCGATTTTTCCCTCTGTGTAGGAATATAATTATACCCACACCACAATAGTGGAGGGGTATTATGCGTTGTGCTGATGTATGTAACACCTTAAAGTATACCGATCGACTCAGAATCACTTTCTGAGTTGACCTTACGATGTCCGTCCGGCTGGCTGTCCATGTAACCTTGTGCGCAAAGTACAGGTCAAATTTGGCAAATAAATTCTTATTGGCACAAGGACCAATCCTAGCGAAACTGTGCCAAATCAAGAGGAGATAGGGGGCAATTTCTGTCCCTCAGAAACTATCAAACCGATTTTAATGAAATTTTAAATGTAGATAGATTCATATTTGTACGGACCCATAAGCTATGCATTTAAAAAGTGGAGTGGAGATGGAGGGCAGTATTTGTCTCTCAGAAACTATCAAACCGATTTTAATGAAATTTAAAACTTAGCCAGATCCCTATTCATATAGCCATACACTCTCGAAAATTTGTTTTTAACGACTGTGGTGTAGGGTATCATATGGTCGGGCTTGACCGACTATACTTTCTTACCTTTTTTTTTTTGGTGAAATCAGGGTTGTCAGATTTTGTGTTGTGAATGATTCCCATAACAAATTTTTTTGGGAATGAATTGCCAAACTTAAAAAATTTGGCATCGCCAATGTGTACTGCCGCGAGTATTTTTACTAAATAAATTCGCAACAAGTGTTAATGTGAACGAGAAGGGAACATGCAAATTTTTATTTGTATGCTAAAGCAGGACTAAATTCAATTACTTTTTCCTTTTTTTAAAGGAGTGTAAATAAAGAAAATGAAGATAAACACTATTCATTATTTATTTTATTATATTTTTATTAGTATTTTATTTTGTATATTTTTCTTTCACAACACAAGCACTGACAAGTAATTCACACTAGCAAACAGCGTGGCCATATCAGCTTTTTTCGAGCTAAATTTTTCATGTTTAGCTTAAGATATTTCATTTAGCTTTAAGCTCTTTTTGGCTTTTTTCAACAATGCATTAAGCGTTTTCTAGCCTTTTTTAATTTCAATTTCGCGCTTATTTATAGTTCAAAATAAATAAAACAGTTTATCCAAATAAACTTTTGTGGTTAAGTTGCAGATTTAATCTACAGACATACAAGTGCTGCCAGGGGAAGAATAAAAAAGTTGCGCCATTTTTCAAAAAAGTTACGAATTTTTTTCAAAAGTTACACTTCGAATATTTCTTGAATAAGTATACTTATAATGAGTTAAAGAAGTTATTCATTTTGAAAAAGTAAGCGAAGTTTTTCTTGGATAGTAAGTTTAAATGATTTATAAAAACCAAATACATATTTCTATTCCATATTTCAGTGGATATAGCAAGACTACACATCAATTATTGAACAAAAGCATAGCTTAAACTTTAAAAAATTTAGCTTATTATCTTTGTTTCTGTTTTTTTTTTTTTTGTTCTTTCTAATTTGTTTGAATTCGCCGTGAGTAAAATAAAGAAAGAAAAGTCGATATTATCGGCATTTACAGGAATTCTTAATAAAGTTATATCGCAACAAAAAATTTTCATTAAATAGATTCTTGTAGGTATTTTTTTTAACCCATTCTTTGCCGCACCAAGTAAAATGATAATATAATAAAGAAATACAATTCAAAATAACGGATAAAAACATTGCAACAAGAAAAAAACAGTAAGAGTGCTGCGGATTATAATCACCGGTTGGCGAAAAATGGTTTGAATATGAAAAACAGAAATTAAAAACTTCACAACCCCATTGGACTTATTACGCGACCCCCCTGTGGGTCGCGACCCACAGTTTGGAAATCAATGGCTTAAAGTAAGTTTCAATATATTGTTTGGCCATCTTATGAGAGTTGTTGTCGTGGTCGAAAATTAGTCGTTTTTAAAAATTTGTATTATGATTGACGCAAACGACATATATACGACGAACTTTTTACTTATGTTTTGTACATTGCCGTTGTCTTGATTTCAAATTTCAAACGACGCCGATCACGACAACGATAGTAAAATTTTTACTAGCAATAATTATTTAACCTGTTTCATATTCTTATTAAAAAAAATTATTTTCAAAATTTTTTAATTATAGGTTTTTCAATAACATGAAATATTTATTTTTCTAACATTAAAGAACAATATTCTTCGGCAAATAGTTGGAAACAATGGGAGAAAAATTTTGTAAATTTTAAATTTACTCTCCTCTGTTTCTAAGTCAAAGTTGATAAGTCAGACTTGAAATTATTCTATAATTCTTGTTAATTTAACATTGCAGTAAAGTTAGAGGAAAATGTCATTTATATTAAAATAACAATCCGAATCACGTTGAATGAATGTTATTTCAAGTTAAACCAACGTGAATTTCTTGTTAAATCAAATTGGTTTGAGTGTGATATAACAGTGGGACGAAGAGACAACATATGGATTTATTTAAGAATAATTAAAAACACTTACCCCTGTAACACATGTTTCACTTATTTTGAATTCTCCTTTGTCAACAGAAGCATCAGCAGAATCGCCCGATATGGTTTTCGTTATCATTCTACTTTAAAAATTTGATGTACTATTTAACTAAATAATTTTAATTAAGAGAATACGGGAATTGTCTTCTTTTTATAACATATTTTAAACATGAAAATAAAAAAAATTTCATACTTAAGTATGTATGCATGTTAATTTAACAAGATAAACTTTTGATTTTAATATAAAACAGGTTTTGATGGATTTAATATTAAACAATGTTATTTTAACAGTGAATAATATTAAATAAACATGATCAATGGTTATTTTAATATTTTTCATTTAAAATTAATATGAAATAATGATAAATTTAATAAGATCATACTTTTGTTAAAATTTACTATGGTTCTTAATCAACATTTGTTTAGCTTTATTCCGTCTTTAGCTCTTTTTAGCTCTATTTCAAGGATGATTTTGCTTTATGTTTTTTAAAAATCTGGTCACACTGCTGGCAAATAATTATTTTTAATTATTTGTTTTGTCTCATAAAGAAAATGTATGAGTTTCGAAAATATTTTTTTATACAATGTATTCCCTTTTAGCAATAAATTTTTAAAATGCAGCACAAAATTAGAAACTAAGGAACTCGGAAATAAATTTTTGGCAGAATGTTTTGTGGTGAGCTTAGCCAGGACGAGTCAGATGATGGCCTAACACAACAGCAAAAACTCTCGCTAGGAACACAAACTATCTTTTATCAGAATTTTCCGAAACAATTAGAAGTCTTAACAATTCAAAAAAAATGGCAAAAATGGCAATGTAATGGCAAAATGGATGATTGTATATCTTTAGAGAAATCCTGGAAAAAGACTGAGAAATAAGATATTCCTCTTATGGGTTGCTTTCGATTTCTCCAACATCTTCGATAAGTAAAACAACTAATTTTTTTTTGCTCGTTTTAGTCCAAGAATTGTTTCGTTGGTTTTGTTATTGTTAGTTTTTTGCTAATAAACTTCAAATAATAAATCATTTTTGCATTTTTATTTATTGAAATTACTTAATTTACAACAAAACTTTATTAATCGGTTAACCGATCAATAACAAAATTAACCGATTATTAACTGATTAAAACAAAATCTCGGTTCATTAATCGAGCGGTTAACCGATTAAAGCAAAAGCCCGATTAAGTGAATACTCTTATACATATGGGGGATTTCATGTCAAGTGACCCAATTTTGAAATCGATGTCTTTCGATTTGGATGAAATTTGCACCAAGGATAGTAGTTTAGACACAAATTTTCAACAAGATCGGTCTCAAAGTTTCTGAGTTAGTGGGGGTCAAAATTTTACATTTTGGCCATACAGGTGTTCTTTCTTATCCATGTAACTTATTACCTATTGGTGTTAGCAAAAGTTGTCCCAAGTAGCTTCGATAGCTATTTGATCCATCTTTTGAAAAAAAATTGTTTTTTGTGTTTTAAAAATTTTTTTTTTTATTTTTTTTTTAAAATTTTAAACTTTTTTTTATTTTTTTTTTAGCGGGAATGTTTTTTTTTTTTTTTTATCAAAAGAAAGCTTATGTCTTTTCCTTTAATATAGTTTTGGTCCCTTTTTGGGATGCGAGCGGCTTATGTATAAAAAAAAATAATTTCTAACTCTAGACAAGGGTTTGTCAATTTTTAGCATATGCAGTGTTCTTTCCCATCCATGTAACTTTTTACTTATTGGTGTTAGCAAAATTTGTCCCAAGTAGCTTCGATAGCTATTTGATCAATATTTTGAAAAAAAAAATTTTTTGTTTTTTTAAAAAATTTTTTAAAATTTTTTTTTTAAATGTAAAATTTTTTTTTATATATTTTTTTTATCCGGAATGTTTTTTTTTTTTTTTTTGCTCAAAAGAAAGCTTATGTCTTTTCCTTTAAGGTAGTTTTGGTCGCTTTTTGGGAAGCGAGTGGCTTATGTATAAAAAAAAATAATTTCTAACTCTAGACGAGAGTTTTTCAATTTTTAGCATATGCACTATTTTGAATTTTTTCCTATTTGTGTTTAAGTGTTTCTAAAGCCTTAAAAATAAAACGTATGCAAAGAAACTAGACAAATTAACCTTTCCGACGGTATGTTTCAAACCCAATTATTATTTTATACCTTCGATACTGTAATAATGTTAATCCCAGGAATAAAATCACTTTTTCCTATAGAAATGTTGACAAATTAAATTCTTTTTATTAATTTGTAATAATAATTAAATTAATATATAATTATAATAATAATAATAAAAAGATAAATAATTTAATAAAATTTTATCCTCATCACATTAGATCCTTTTATATCCTAATTTTTTTTTACATTTGTTGTAGCTGATGAAGTGTTTAAGTTTGCAAATTTTCAAATACCCAGTCTTTCACCCTCCCCATGTAACGCCCTTATTTTCAGCTTTTTTTTGCCAATCCTTTGTTGGAGCTACTTCGTTTAGCTGCTGATTTCGCTGCTGGTTTTGGAAAGAAATCGCATTGAGTAGAGGCAGAAAACTTTTTCAACTTGAGTCTTCCATCGTCAAGCGGTATAAAAGCATGGTATTGAGCGGTGCCATCGATTGTTACAGCGGCATCGAATCTGCTTTTCAGTGTTTTCAATGTTTCCGCATGATCCTCTTTGCTACTAAAAACTATTTCAGTTTCTTTACAATAATTCTTTGCCCAATGGAATAAAGCAGTCGCATCTAAGATGCGATCTTGATGAGAGCACTGCAGTTGAATTCTTTCAGCTCTGCTCTGTGACGTCTTGTATTTCTCTTTTATTTGTTCCAGAACTTCAACTGCATCCTTATGATATTTGTTTTGACACTCATTCTTTGAACGTATACCTTCTACTGAAAAGTTAGAATAACCATCATCATCAACAGTTCTGTCATCATTCTCAGAACTACTTTTGTCTTCATCTGGGATTACTTCAACGCAAGGCTCATTACTATTCAAATCCGGTAATTCGTTCAACTTTCCCAGCTCTTTCCTGCATGACCCATAAATTTTCTACCGTTTTGACAGCGTAGGAAATTTTTTTAATAAGCCGTCGGAAATATTTCGCATATCCGATGATCTGTGAACTTTTTTGTTAAAGGGATTAAAACAAAAAGAAGCAAATATATCACTTTGAAGCTTGGCCTTTTTCGGAGCTGTAGACATTGTAAAAATTAATTATGTAAATAACACACGTCTAAGCTGCAACGCTGTTTCAAAAAAACTGAATACCGAAAGTCTTCAGAATGACAATAAATATTTTTTTTTAAGATCATATAGGTAGTGCATTCTAATGAAGGTGTCTGATTTTTTTAATAAGGGTGAAGAAGGGCTTAGTGTGGGTTAACCGCATGTTACATAATAAAAATAATAAAGTACCTTTTTTAACCAATTATTACTAATAACAATAAGCCACCTGTAAATTTTCACCTTCTAAACATAATATTAAAAAACTACCTGTTAACTTCTATCTCTCCACCCACTTTTTTAAGGCAAGTGTCATAAAATAATAAATTAACTGGTATTTCGGAGAATGGCCATAGAATATTTTCACCTGATTTAAGCACTTGTCTCTGGGGTACCTGATATTTTGACAACAAAAATCAAATTCAGAATTGCGTGCGCTAAAAACTGTTTATTTTTTTATGTAGGAAAAATTAAAAAAAGAATTATTTGTCAACATTTCTACAGAAAAAAGTGATTTTATTCCTGGGATTAACATTATGTAACATACCGTCGGAAAGGTTAATTTGTCTAGTTTCTTTGCATACGTTTTATTTTTAAGGCTTTAGAAACACTTAAACACAAATAGGAAAAAATTCAAAATAGTGCATATGCTAAAAATTGAAAAACTCTCGTCTAGAGTTAGAAATTATTTGTTTTATACATAAGCCACTCGCTTCCCAAAAAGCGACCAAAACTACTTTAAAGGAAAAGACATAAGCTTTCTTTTGAGCAAAAAAAAAAAAAAAAAAAAACAATCCGGATAAAAAAAAATATAAAAAAAAATTTTACATTTAAAAAAAAATTTTAAATTTAAAAAAAAAGTTTTAAAAAATTTTTTAAAAAAACAAAAAAATTTTTTTTTCAAAATATTGATCAAATAGCTATCGAAGCTACTTGGGACAAATTTTGCTAACACCAATAGGTAAAAAGTTACATGGATGGGAAAGAACACTGCATATGCTAAAAATTGACAAACCCTTGTCTAGAGTTAGAAATTATTTTTTTTTATACATAAGCCGCTCGCATCCCAAAAAGGGACCAAAACTATATTAAAGGAAAAGACATAAGCTTTCTTTTGATTAAAAAAAAAAAAAAAAAAAACATTCCCGCTAAAAAAAAAATAAAAAAAAGTTTTAAATTTTAAAAAAAAAATAAAAAAAAAAAATTTTAAAACACAAAAAAAATTTTTTTCAAAAGATGGATCAAAAAGCTATCGAAGCTACTTGGGACAACTTTTGCTAACACCAATAGGTAATAAGTTACATGGATAAGAAAGAACACCTGTATGGCCAAAATGTAAAATTTTGACCCCCACTAACTCAGAAACTTTTAGACCGATCTTGTTGAAAATTTGTGTCTAAACTACTATCCAATAGGACTACCCTTCGGAAGACATCGATTTCAAAATTGGGTCACTTGACATGAAATCCCCCATATACATATGTCACGAGACGAAAGTTATTGCGTTTTTTATGTCTCTTTCTTCGAAAGCTTTCCTGTTTACATTTCTCTTTGCAAATATGTCAGTAAGTAAATTAAATTATAAATGAAAACCAAATTACCAAAAAAAATTTTGCACAAATCAAAAAGTTTGTTAAACTAATGCTTTTGTTTAACGTGGTTTGTGTTTTGTTTTCACATTCACTAACAAAAAAACAAAATGTTTCCGTCTTTTTCTTCGAAAGCTGCCTTCGCAACCGATTTAGGCCGTTTTTACACGTCACCTATAAAAGAATTTGCTTTAATTTGTTGCCTACAAAAATTTTATTAGCAATTTTGACATTTGTGAGTACGTGAAAAAATCATGCGTGATTCTGAATTTTTAGTCACGCACAAAGTTTTTATTTCTTAGTCACGCTTAGCACGCCTGATTAATATTTGAAGTAATAACGTTAACGCTTGATTCACGTGTGAATTACGCGCCACATGAGAGAATAACGTCAAGTGTGGAGCTCGAAGACAGTGGCAATTGCACAGATCCCCTCAACTTAAGAACATACTAAAGGACTGTACTCATTATGGCGTGCAGCTAGAAATCTCAAAAGGCCAGTTGTCTCTAAACCATCATTTAAAAACTTGAATGGAAGTTGGACAAGAAATGATAATGAAAAAGGAAATCTCTTTGTAAATCATTTGAAAAACGTTTTTAGCC
The DNA here is from genome assembly GCA_949318255.1 of Pollenia labialis. Classification (NCBI taxonomy): domain Eukaryota; kingdom Metazoa; phylum Arthropoda; class Insecta; order Diptera; family Polleniidae; genus Pollenia; species Pollenia labialis. The sequence goes on along the minus strand of OX439142.1, from coordinate 21,163,009 downwards.
CAAATATATCTCAAGGAGCAGCTGTTCCCCTTAGATTTGATTAGAGAAATCGAGAAGGCTATTTGTGATTTAAGTCTCAAGAAAGCCCCTGGTTTTGATAAGATCAGCAACAAAATGCTGTTGGAGCTACCCAGCACAGCGAAAAAAATTATTCTTTTAATTGTTAATGCTATTTTACGCCTTTAATACTAACCTCAAAAATGAAAGGTTTCCTTAGTCACCATGATACCTAAACCAGGAAAGGATCACACAAAAGTTGAGTCATATAGGCCTATAAGATTACTTTCAAATATATCAAAGCTGTTCGTCGGTCGTTAATTTATTTTTTAAGAAGGAAAAATCTTAAGTTCACCTCAGCCAATTGGCGCAGGAGTCCCACAAGGCAGCATCCTGGGACCCCCATTATACTTAATTTATATTTCGGACATGCCAACAAACAACTACACCCAAACTTCAACATTTGCAGAGAATACAGCTTTTCTAAGCGTCCACGAAAACCGTTAAGAAGCATCTTGTTACTTACAGGATCATATATTTCAACTAGAAATATGGTAAAACCAATAGAGGATATTGGTAAATGAGCAAAAATGCGTACATATAACATTCACCTTGCGCCGGGAATCTTGCCCCCTATAACAATCAGTAATCAAATAATTCCTCAACATTCGCATGTAAAATATCTCGGTATACCTCTGGATCGGCAATTAACGTGGAAATGCCATATGGAGGCAAAATTAACTCAAATAAAACTAAAAGTCATTCAAATTCATTGGATTATTGGAAGAAATTCTGTCCTAACTCTCGATTGCAAGCTTCTACTTTACAACTCCATCTAAAAGCCAATCTGGTGTTATGGTATTAGGTTATAGGGCACTGGCTGGGCCCCTAATATCGAACAAATTTAAAGGCGCCAAAATAAATTTCTTCGAATAATCCCAGCTGCCGCTTTGGATTTTAAAAACTCAAATATTCACAAGGATCGAAATATGCAGTGAGATACTTAAAAAGGCCCGAATTACATCCGAACCCACTCATAAATGATAGCGGCCACACTCGCCTAAGTAGAAGAGACACTGCAGCACTTACCCATTTAGATGAGAGATAAACACCTACATATGCATGCGAACTAGAGTTTTTCTATTCCCGGACTTTTTCATTTCCCGGGAAAGTGGGATTAATTTTTCAATTTCCCGATGCAAAATATTATTTAATTTAATTTATTTGTACAAATAACATTTCCTGAAATCAATTAAATCAGTTTATAAACTTTTTTATTTCTGTGGCCAAAAGGAAAAAGTGCTAAATGGCACCTTAAGATCTTCATGTTCAAAAGTACATATGGGCAAAATTTAAATTATTTGTAACATTTTTGAGTCATAGCAAAATGACTTTTTGTTTATCTGTTTTCAATGCGCCATAACATTTGGAATAATAGAAATTTTCATATCTGTGACTTAAAAATTATAACCGCAAAGAAATTCGGAGAAAATTTCCAAAAGCCACCTTTAAATTTTCAATTGTTCTCATATAAAATTAAACAAATTGACTTAAGCACTTATTGTCACAGAATAAATTCAAAGTCAAAAGTATTAATATTAAATCCAAGGCGAATTCATTTAAACGGTGGTGGCGATACTACAACAAGCAACACAACATTTTATTTTATTTGTTGCTTTCGTTGGTCGATATGTCAAAAACACAAGTAAATTTTGGCATTCCTCTCCCTAAGTTAGAAAAAAAAGTAGCACAGCTGTGCTTTCAACGCCACCAGAAAAATGAATTCGCCTTGATTAAACCAAAAAAGTTAAATTATTTAAACAAGTTATAACAAAACATTTCTTTTAAAAAAGGATTTAAGTTCAGAATACTCATTTACAGAATCGTTTGAAAGTTTATTTCTAATTTTTTTTAACAAGAAAATTTCAATGATAAAACACATTTCGGGCCTGTTCGGGAATGCATCACTGCTCTGCATCAGTGATTTAAAATGCTTAAATATTTATCAGTGAACAGGCGCGGATCCAGCTCGAGCCTTAGGGGGGGGAAAATTTTTTTTGATACAAAAAGTAAAAAATTTGTTTTTAAAGGTGTATTAAAATTAATATGTGTATATTCTATTAAAAACACTCAACAATAAGGTTAAATGAAATGTAAGATCAGTTCAATATAAATTAATTTTTTTAAATAGGCAATTTATGATTTCCTTGTGAGGCAAATTTAGATATTTTATCATTGTTGACCTGAGCCATGTTTTTATTAGACGACGGGTAGGAAATGACCTCTCTCTCATAGCATTACTGACGAGTACGGCAAGTTTTTTATGGCATATGCCATTTTTGCCATTTCTTCAATTATTTTTTTTTAAAGCAATTTTTGGTCCAGCTTGCCAAAGAATACATTTTTGCAGCATAGAAAAAAATTTTTAAATAAGCTTAGCGAATATGTGGCAGAATCTATTCGAAATGCTTACTGAATAATGCAAAAATCGGACGTAAAAAGTACTTTCAATGCATCTGCTCAAGCCTCTTGAAGTTACAAACGAAAGGGATTTCTATGAATGAAAGCTTTGGCTTAATTGACAGTGCTAAGGAAAATAATAAAAGATGTCAGTAAAAAAGATTTTGTTAAAAAGTTTAAAAAACGTTTTACGTTTTACGTGTAGTAAATTATTCAATACTCCTGAAAAATCTATATGGCTTGGCATTTCAATTTTCAAAAAGTGTTTTAATCGATTTTCTCACAATTTTGTTTAAATGAAAGTGAGACGGATGAATAAATTGACAACCTTTCTCCATCTGAACTTTTAGTGTTCAAATATGCTCCAGTTACATCTTGCGATGTTAAAAGAGTGTTTTCCATTTGTGGAACTATTTTATGTGATAACAGGAGATTATCAGGGTTGTTCTTGAAATCGAAGACTCAAAACGTAAAAATTTTAAACGTCGATCTTTAATAAGATTTCCCTGATAAAAAAATTTTATGACAAATATTATACAATTAAACAGAATTTTATAACAAAAATTAGATTAAAAGTGTATTAAAAACAACTTCCAAATTCTTGCGTTTTGCCCCCCAGTATTTTTTTTTTTTTTTTTTTTTGACAATTTGAAGAAACATACTATTGTACATACAATAAAAACTTAATAAAACACATAATTGTTTCTTAAATAACATGTTTGTTTTTGACATTTTTCGTGCCATTTTGCCAGCCGTTTTTTAACAATTTTTCGTGCCCTTTTAAACTTGCCCTTCTGACGAGCATTGAAACGAAAATTTGAAATATTTTTCTTAGCTTTCGGTAGATTTCTTCATCACAGTTTATTAAAGCATCTACAACGTCATCTGATAGATTTTTAGATATTTTCCATGTTTGTTGCCAATGCAACAGTTCAGACTCAAGTTTAGATATTAGTAGGTGTTTATCTATGTATATCTTTTATCAAACATAATCAGCTCATCAGCTAGTTGTGATTTTAAAAGTTTTGTGTCTGTATTTGAATTGATTACACTTTGAGGTAGAAGTTAAGGTATGTTCAATACATTTAGGATATCTATTGGGGAACATGTTTTTAGATCTTCTAAAATAAATTCACTAAGAGGAATGTAACCTACAACTCGGTAGTAATCTTTAACATTTTGAATAAGATTGGAACCTCGATTTGAACGCAGATAACTTTAACTTTTTCAAAAATCGCTTTAAATAGTTCTTCGGCTTTATTTCTTTTCTCTTCAGGGATTCTAGTTTTGATAAGGCTTGATCCTTTTTGAAGATCTATATCGTGCTTGTGTAAAATGATACTAAGCGGCTGTGATACAATAAGTATCACATTTAATATGTTAATTCCGCAAATCAATTCAAAAGTACTAAGCGAGTTCCTTAATATAAGGCTTTTGATGAAGTATCTCTACCTTTTTACTCAGATATTTTTTCCAAAGCTTCTACTATATGATGTACACTAGTTGCAAAGTGTAAAATTGAGTCGTGACGATCCAACCATCTTGTCTCGCATAATGTAGAAAGTTTGGCTCCCAAATACTTTGCTAAAACTGCTTTTCGGTTGGGATGATTATATTTAAAAAAATTTGTAATTTCTTTAACAAATGATACAACTTATTGTATTAATGGCACTTTGTTGCATTTTAAAATTGAGTTGTTTGATTTATGGGAATAGCAAGGCTTTTGTTTTGCATTTGTCCAGAATTTTATAACAGCGCCATTTTCTGCTGACATCAGAGGACACCCATCTGTTGCATTTCCTACACAATTTTCGCATCAATTGACACATCAACGTCATTATCAATATCCTTTGAAGCCTCTTCAAATGCGTTTACAACTAAGCCAATAAATGCTTTCCTAATAATTTTTTGTTGTATCTTGAAATATCTTTAAGATAAGGAGATTTCCCCGAAAAATCTCTGTTTTCGTCAAAAATTATCGAAAAGAATTTTGATTCATATAACACATATATACATAAATATTGCATATACATACATACTAAGGCTTATTAAAAATTTGAGCGCACGCATTTTCAAGTCAAACGTTTATTCTTTGGATATAAATTGATGGCACCTGCTGGGATTGAATTTAGAATAATAAGTATTTGAATGCAGTAAACTAGATGTTTCATTGGAAATATCTAATAAATAACTGTTAAAATTAAGATTTGGATACTTATTGAAAATTTCGTTAGATTCAATAAAAAAAAATCTTGCTGGGATTTCCTAAAATTTTGTGCATATAAAAAATATTATTATTGGGAATTCTTGTATTATCGAGATAAACCAAACATATTTTTATAATTTAGGGGGGGGAAATTTCCTTATTTCCCCCCCCCTGAATCCGCGCCTGTCAGTGAAGTAGATGTGGACCAAAAAATTTTCAAATACTCCACAAAAATAATAGTCACAGAACAAAAAAAAAAAAAAGATTGTAATTATTTTTAATATTTTAATCAGGCTTAAGTTCATCAAATTTAATTTTCATTGAATTAACATGAAAATTAATTAAAATTGTTATTGATAATCATTCATTCTTGACTGACCTGAGATTCGAACCCAGGCGGCTGGTTACCATGACATGTTTCGATCGCAACCACTCGATCTCCTCAGATGGATTTGCCGTCTTACACTCGCAGCCATCGACGACTGCTGATGTTAATAGTCAAACATCAATCCTTAAACCAAATTGTATTGTACCCTTTGGTAGATCGAAATTTGCTTTTTTGAATGATTATCCATTTTAATTCATGGTAACCAGCCGCCTGGGTTCGAATCTCAGGTCAGTCAAGAATGAATGATTATCAATAAAAATTTTAATTAATTTTCATGTTGTAAAATTCCTTTCTTCATAAAAAAAAAATAATTTAAAGAAAATTAATTTTGATGAACTTAAGCCTGATTAAAATATTAAAAATTGGGATTAAAAACCATAAATAGTTCAACAAAATAACCACAATTCTAATGATTGTAATTATTTTTTATCGGTATTAAAAAAGTTGGCTTTTCTGATGCAGCGCAGTGATGCATTTCCGAACAGGCCTTTCTACGGATGTTTGCCTTTACAGGCAAAGGAACATTATATAATCTCTAGACACTTTCAGTTTTCTAAGCACTTCCTTCAAAATTTGTAATTCCCTTTAAAAAAAAATATTATTTTTTTTCAAATCGTTTAAGCATTTTCTTTATTAATAACTTTTGTCATCATCTCTTACAGAATCTAATCTGAAAGGTCTTTTATGCAGCTGTTCTGCGTAAAAAATCATTACATTTTTTGAAGCAAGTAGGAAAAACTTTTTTTTTTGGTTTTTATAAAATAAATCTGGGTCTTTAAACAATTTAAATTAATTCTTCTTTCGAAATTGGAAAGCATTAAACATTGCCTTACTTATCGGATATGAATTGACATCTCTTTGGCGTTTGGCAAAAATATCTTAAGTCAGAAACTTTAGTTTTTATTTGGTGTATTTCATAGACCTTTTTCCTTAGAGCGGCTGATAACGATTAGCAGTTGTACTAGACTCATACTGATTTAAGCCAAACAAAAGAGGAAAAATATTTAATTAAATCCAATTAAAAAATCAAATTGCGTTTTTTGACTTGTCTGCCAAACGGCTAAGATCTATTTTCCCTGTAAATAATAGGACCAGTCCAAACACTCGTGTAAAGAGTATCCCACAAGGGACTAAGACTAGTCCAAAAGTAACCCAAACGTATGGAAAAAACATGGTATATTTAACATTACGATGTCCTAGGGCAGGACCATATAACCCATCTTTGGACTACAAAGGAGTAGTTTTAAAACTACTCCATTGTGTACACAAGATGATTAATTTTAACTTCGTTTAAAAACGAAAACATGTCGTTAAAAAACGAAGACATGTCGTCTCACTACAAACAATTTTTAACAATGACATGGTCCATGCTTGCATTACATCGGACCAGTCCATGGAGTAGTCCATTTCATGAAATTGGATCAGGTGGTCCAATAGTATTTGCAGGGTTATGACACAACTTATTTACAATTATATCAGCAGTAAAGTTGCCATAATTAATTTAAAAAAATCCCGGGAATTCCCGCACAAATTTCCCGGGATTTTTTTCACGAAACATGTACGGGATCCCGGGTTTTTGTCCCGGGAAATCCCATATGAAAAACACTAATGTGAACAGAACCCGTGATGAAGAAAATTTTTGTCTGGCACAGGCAGGACATAAAATAAAGTATTTAATATATGAAGATTCAATTAAAAAAAGAAAAAGTGTAGACCTCTTTTTTAATTCCTTATATTATTTTAGTATTTACAATTCCTTTAAAATAACAACACACTTTCAAATAAAAACATACAGGGGTGTGCTGGAAATCGAAAACGCAAAACGCAAGAATTTTAACAGTCGTTTTTTAATAAGTTTTCTGTAATAAACGAGTTTTATGGCAAATATTATACAAATATTTCTCTATTAAACAGAATTTTATAACAAAACTTATAAAATTTAGATTAAAAGGGCAATAAAGACAACTTCCAAATTCTTGCGATTTACGTTTTCGATTTCCAGCACACCCCTGATAAAGTATTTTTTTTATTTTTAATTTAAAATTTAATTTTATTTCACTTTTTTTTTTTTGTTTTTTTCAGATTTCTTATTAATTAATTTTTATGTTTCAGTTTTAGTAGTAAGTAATTTCCGTTTTTTTTTTTTTTTATTTACTTTTCATCCAGTTGCCAATTGGTTTTTTGTCTCGGTTTTTCTAAAACGTTTGTGTTTTTTTTTCTTACCAAAAAAAATTTTTGTAATTTTCTTGCAAAATTTTACAGATTTGTTGCCAAGTAAATCTTTTATTTTTAGTTGATGATGTTGTCAGTGGTTTTCGGTATTTTTTTTTTAATTTCTTTTCTTTTTTTCTAATTTTTGGTGTCATTTAATAATTCTTGGTCTGGCTTTTGTTTTTTAAAAAAATTTGTTGTTGCATTTTCTTTTTTTTTTTTAGCCATTTAACGCTTAACAACACAATTTTTGTATTATTATTAGATTTTCTTTTTTTATCTTTTCTATGGCAACGTAGTATCTACTTAAGATTTAGGATTTATTGAAGTAATTAAAAATTACAATTAGATTATTATGAGTATTTTATTTTTTGTAATTTATGTTACTCTATTGTTTGTTGTTCGAGAAAAGATATTTAAATATCTTTTGATAAATTTCTTTTTTGCGTGATATTGTGTATGTATGAGTTTTTTTTTTTATACAATTATGATTTTTTTTATAAGTATCTACTTATATGTAAGTGTGTGTGTGTGTGTATTTAAAGAGATTTTGTCTAAAAAGTTTTTTTTTTTTGTTTTCTTAAGTATTTTAATTACATACATATTTCACTATTATTATTATTATGATTTTTTTTATTTTATATTATTTTTTATTTATTTTTTTTTAACTAAGTTTTCCTATTTTTATGTTTTTTCATTGTATGTTGTTGTTTTTTTAAATTGTGGCAACAAATTTACTTTAATTACATTTTATTTTTATTATTTTTTTTATGAATTTATTTATTCACTTGACTAATTTTACAAAATTTATGCATAAAATTTATTGTTTCTATGCCAATTTATGTATGTGTTTGTGTGTGTCCTTTATTCGATTTTGTTTTCATTGAGTGTATGTTTGTAAATGTATTTGTGTGTTGAAGAGTCCTACATAAAAGTTCAATGATGAAAAGTTTTGTAAATTTTACAAATTAGTTTTATAAACTGTGGGAAATAATAAATTAATTAAAAGACATTTTAAAGATTTATTTCTATTTTTCCAATGGCTGCACAAGTTGACGTGTGTCTACACTATATAAGCTGCAATAAATTGACAGAAAATAATTTTAAATTTGTTTACTTGCACAATTGTTTTTTTTTCTCTTTTTTCTTAAAAAATAGAAATAAAAAAAAGTAAAAAAAATGGAAAAAATTTTATGTTATAAAATTGTGTGGGTAAAAATAACTATTATATTCTTTAAAGCTCTTAACATGGGCATATGGGTCCTTCCACATAAGCTTGTCTTTTAGATCCATCTTGCTAAAATTGTTCCTCTCTTTCACTTAATTGCATTTTAAACCAAAATTTAAAAAAATATAAAAATGATTCTTTGACAAGCAATTTGAAAAGCTTGGTGGTTAAACATGACAAAAAGTAGACTTTGCTGTGGAAACACCCATATGTATGTATGTATGTATGTCTAGCGCATTTATGTCACATGCATGTTACACGTTTGTATGTGTTTATGTAATGTTAGTATTTATTGCCTGTACTGACAAATCGTAGCACGCTTCACATATTTAACTTTAATTCGTGCTGAAAAACAAACATTAATTCTTATGAGAAAACACATTATGGCTCACTTGTCACTTAGAAAACATTTATATCCTACTCCGGTTTTTCCTTTAAGGTTTTTTTTCATCTTTTTTTTATATTTTTTTAATATGTACTTTTCTTTTCTTTTATTTTTCTAGTTTCTTTCTCATTTTGGCTTCTTTTGAGTTTCAATCATTTACGCAATTCATTCGTATGCACCATAAGTCACCAGCCAGCATACACACGTATAAATATTTTATGTTGTACAAATTGTTAAAACAGGATAAAAAAAACTACATACATACATACCTATATACATACATAGTTACATACATACATATGTATATAAAACATGCATCAGATACTACACATACTTCCAGATACAGTACAACCAGATTATAATGGACTTAAGAGGATTAAGACGAGTGTGATTGTATTAAAAATAAAATATTAATTATAAAATTAAAAATTCAAGAATTAAAAAAAATTATGGTGAATTTAAAAAAAAAAATAAACTATAAAACAACAATTTAAATTTATCAGTGGTTCTAAAAAAAATTCACCAACTCATTAAAACAATATAGAGATGCCAGCTCAAGTCCCTGTTAAACAATGTGTTTAGCAAATCCTTAAGGACATGCGATCAAGTAATCAGCAGTATTCCTCAATCTCAATTGTATCTGTTTTTGCAAAGAAATTGTTTTAGGAAGTCAAAAAAAAAACTGTACTTTGAGAAACTGTGGTAAAACGAACCAGACATTGGGTTCTGATATTTGTTAACTGTAATATTGTTACCAAATTTTATTTAAGAATTATTTATAGTTATTATTATAAGTTTTCTTGTAAATTATAATTAAAACGCAGAAGTTTAAAAATTGCTGTATGGAACTTTCTAGTAATTGGAATACAATATTTGTTACTCCTAAAGATAGACTTTAGATTTAGATACATAAAAGCAATTATTAAATAAGTGCAGGTTCACACACGTCAAGTTTGACTCGTCAAGTCTTGAGATTTTAGGAGAGAAGGGAAAAAAGGATGCCATTTCTTTTTCCCTCTCTGCTAAAAACTTGACGATTCAAACTTGACGAGTATTAACCGGCACTAATTCGAACCGAAAGTTCTGGAATTGACTAGACTGGTTCGTGAATCTGCTATTATGGTTGTGAACTATAAATACAGGCTGACTCATAAGTGCTTGTCCATATTATGAAACAGTTGCTGCGAAACATTTGAGTTTGTTAATGAGCGGGGAAAGGCGAATAGAAAAGTGTACTTTGTTGCGTTTACAAGCAGTTTTTGTGAATTTGTTTTTGAAAAAAAGAGAGATGTCTGTATGTAAAAAGATAAGAAAAAAATAGAATAGATTTTTTGATTGAACTGAATTGAGTCTTCAACTTCAGGCATAAATCCTAACGGCCCAACTTTAATATGGATAAGCTTGCATAAGCTTCTGTCAAACAAACATGAAAAAAAGCCTGTAAAATACATTTAAAAACAAAAAAAAGCTAAATTAACAAACATTTGATTCCGTACGGAAATTGCGATTAGTTTCGCACTTTGCTTAAGCAACTGGCGGATTCATAAGACTTAACAAAAAGTTACTTTAAGTGCAATATGGTTTGACACACATGATTTACATGTATGCGCACAGTTGCTTAAGCCAACTTAATTATATTATAGTTGGGCCTTCAATCCTATGATTTAAGCGTCGGCAGTAACTTAAAATTTTCTCTCATTTTTTTCTTTTGTTCTTATTTTTCTTTGTTTTTTAAATTTATGAAATTGAATGAAAGTATGGCAGCACTTTTAGGTGAATGAGGGTATACATATGTAAGAGAGCATTAGAAAAAACGTTCTCAAAATAAGTGATGAAACAGAGTTGAGCCTTCAACTTCAGGCAAAAATTCTAAAGCTCATAATTAAAATGTCGGCAGTAACTTTCAATTCTCTCTCATTTCTTTATTTTTCTTTTGTTCTTATTTTTCTTTGTTTACAAAATGTTTGAAATTGGATGAAAGTATGGTAGCATTGCTAGGAGAATAAGTGTCTATATGTGAAAGCATTAGAAAAAATGTTCTCAAAATAAAATAGATTTTATAATAAAATAGATTTGAGTCTTCCACTTCCGGCACAAATCCTAAAGCCCGAAATTAAAGCATCGGCAGTTACTTCAAATTCTCTCTCATTTTTTTTTGTTCTTATTTTTCTTTGTTTACAAAATGGTTGAAATTGAATGAAAGTATGGCAGCATTGCTAGGAGAATACGTGTCTTTATAAGAGAGCATTAGAAAATACGTTCTCAAAATAAAATAGATTTTCATTCTCGACCGCATTCTCAGCCAAAATTTTATGTCAAACTGTATTATAATTTTAATTCACGACGGCTTTCTGCGATAAATTATTATGTCAAATTGCATGAAAAATGTGGTCTCAAAGCAGTTCTGTTTAAAGACTAAAGGTGATATATTATTTATTTTATAAGACAAATAAATTTACAGTGCTGAAAATAAAATTTCTGGCATATCATAAAATCAAAACAAAAATTAAGCAAATACCACATTGAGAATTGTTATGAAAATTACACAATCAATGACGTCTTACCGGCATGACCCTGGCAAGTGACTTAAAATATTTGCAAGATACTTTCTAACTCGTTAGTTAAACAAACCGTCAAATAATTTCAAAATTTATTATTCCCTTTATTATAAAACAATTGTAGAGCAACATTAAACAAAACAATAAAAAACATAAAACCCATTGGGACCATAGAAATTTCTAAGTAGGACTGTATTTAAAGCAAGTTGTACTGTAATAAAAAAACTAAAAAATAAGAAAAAAACCACAAAATAAAACAAAAGTTGTCATATGACTTGGTTGGTATTGTAGCAAACATCTCACTTTCATCTTGTCTTTATATATTTTTTTGTTAACAAATACACACTCTTAATCAGGGGAACCGCAAATATGCAATTTTATTTTTTTTCTTAAGCGACCAGTGGAAGCGAAAAGGGCATTTTTCCCCTTTGCAGCATCTTATATTGATCAAAAGGCATTTTTTTTTAAATTTATTGTGTATGGTTCACCTTTTAAAGCATATTTTTGTACTTAATTTCTTTTTAAATGCACAAATCATTCTTAACGGCGCCATACACTATCAAAATGCTTAACATCATTTTACTCGTTTAGTTTAATTCGCCTTAAAATCTCAATTGGATTGATTTTCCATCGAACGTTGTCGTTGCCACACATGCAATCATTTTTTCACAAATACTACCATAGTGCTTGATGAGTAGTTAGTTTGATTAGTGTATATATTCCTATAAGATAAGGTTGTTTTCTCGAGGGAATATCGGATCATTTGCCGTGGAACCATTGGGCTGTTTTAGGGGCAGGCAGTCCAAGAAAAAACTGGCACTGGTGCCGGTGTTTATATTGCTGAGACTGACGTGAAAAGGTCATTGAGACTCCCGGATGAGATGAGTGTCTTCCAGGCCGAGATCCTAACGATCTAGTGGGCGATGGAGGTGATACTGGACCATATCGTAGCGAAATCTGAAGTGACAATTTACGTCGATAGTCAGGCTGCGCTCAGAGTATTGACAAATTATACAGTGCAATCGTGCCGTTTTCAACGGTGTAGGAATGCCCTCAGAGAGCTCATGGAGGTATTCCAGGTAGGGTTGTGTTGGGTACTCGGACACTGCAAGGTGGATGGTAATGAGGTGGCGGACGAAATCGCGAGATAGGTTTCGCTTCATGACTTATGTCTCTACTATGAGGTTATACGGAATAGATTCCGCGATGCGATTAACCGCTCCTGAAGGGATAGAACGGATTGCAGGGTGACTAGGGGATTATGCCCCTTTTTGGTTGCAGGGGCAACCATGGTTCTATTTGGATTGGATAGGGGTGGTATAAGGACTCTTCTAGGGCTTTTGACAGGTCATTGTTCTGTTAGGGCTTTTATGATTAAATGGGACAAAGCCATACCGGACTTCTGCGAAGATTCTTAGGAGCTAGAGATTATTGAGCATGTACTGTGCCGCTGTCCTAGGATACAGTGTCTCAGGCAGAAATGCCTAGGAGATAGATTTCACGATGAACTGGGGTATACCGCCGCATGTAATCCCGTCGATCTACTGAGGGTTGTCAGGGAAATGGAACGGTGGTTTCTGATCAGGGGACTGTAGAGGGAGTTTTTTGTTCTATGTGGTATCTATTGACTATCTAACATTAATCTGTCATCTCCATTCTTCTTCACTTCTCTCTTTCTCCTTCCCCATAATGCAGGGATTTACAATTGACCGCACTGGTCTCCCTTGGGCACATAACCCTTCTTAACCTAACCTGACCTAACTTATAAGGAATATAGGGCCGCAACTAATACGTTGCACTCGGATTTGTCGGATGCAATGGGTTCAGTTTCCCTCCAGCTTGTTCGAACCCTTGTCGTTTTCAAATCAAAATGCTGCATCCATATGTGGGGGAAGTCGTCTTCTACGCCTGCTTCCCTGGGAATTCGATTCGATTACCTTCTTGGCAGTTTATTATTATCATCCATACGAAGTGTGTGACCTTTCCACTTCCATTTGCGTTAACTTATTTCTATTTGTATTGGAATTTGTTGAGTTGTTTCCCAAAGACGGGAGTTGGAGATTGTATTTGGCCAACATACATATTTTAAGAATTTTGCGATGCCAGTTGTTGGCAAAAAACTTACATAGATTGAACATCAGAGCTGGCGGCATTCCATGTTTCACATCCATATAGTAGAAATGACTTTACTTTGGAGTCATTTTTTGCGAGATATTGGACGATTTCCACACGTTAGTCAACATTCCAAATGATTGCCGTGCCGAAATATCTGCCGCCCTGCCTGTCAATTATGCTGCCAAGGTAGCCACCATTGTGGAAAGGGGTATTATTTTCGATAAATATGCGCATTATTTTCGTTTAACCGATGTTCATTTTTAGACCAGCAGTGAGGGGAATGATCGACAATGTTGGGGAACTTGTGTTCCCCAACAACATGTGAATGTATCGTCAGCATAGTCAAGGTCTTACAGAGTATCTTGAAGGTCCCACTCAATTCCATTTCTTTATGTTGCAGCTTGTTGCAAAATGACATCTAGGCAAAATATTAAAGAAAAAAGGCGGGAGCACGCATCCCTTTCGGACTCCTTTACCGATGTTGATTTTATCAGACAATTTATTTTCAAGCAATATTCTGCATGTTACATTAGCATTTATAGATTTTACGAGAGAGATCAGCTTACAGGCCAGCGTGTTCTAAATTGCTGTATGGTTGAGCGTGTCGAACGCCTTTTTAAAATCTATAAAAATCAGATTTGATGGGGATCTCCATTCATGGTCAACACAGGATTTTCCACTGCGGAAATCGTCTTGTTCTTTCCTGAAACGGGGAGAGATTGCATTACAAATATTTCGTTTCTTGATGATGAGGGCAATAAATTTTAGCAGCGTCTTCAGAAGAGTGATACCCCTCCATTAACTATGTTCTGCTAAGTCTCCTTTTTCGGTATTTTTCTGTTAGCACCTTCCAATAGTGAATCATGTATAAAATTGGAAGACCAACACCGGATTCAGTCAGTGATTTTAAAATCATGTCTTATTTTTAATTCCTTTTAAAAGTTGCTTCCAAAACCAAAAACGATTCAAACGATGATATTTACCCCATGATTTTAGGGTTATCGGTTAATATTCTTTACATGCTTATTTGTAGAAGCAAACAATTTGAGTGCGTGCCCCGTTTTTTGTATTGTAAAGAGATGTTGCCACATTGAAATAAAAAATAAAATGAAGCAACATAGCAAAAATGCGAATGTGTGCCGAGGAAAATATTAAAAAAGAAAGAAAACAGAAAATTATGGTGTTTTCTTTTCTACAAAAAAATGTGACATTTTATTTAAAAAAATGCAATTTGGTGCATGTTTCTTAAAAATTTTGCTCCCGAAAAGCATGAGTTTTTTAGAATAAAACAAGCCACCCTTTTCGGGAGCAAAATTTTAAGAAAAAAAACACCAAATTGCATTTTTTTAAAATAAAATGTCACATTTTTTTGTAGAAAAGAAAACAGCATTAGATTAGATTTTTTTTCTCTGGCCCGTTTGCTTCTCAAACACCAAAAATCATTGAAAAAATCACAGTTTGAATCTTGTGCAAAATCCATCCATAAGCGGTAGCAGTAGTTCTGAGCTTGTCATTGGATCGAGCAGCAGCTATTGACATAAATCCTTATCTTCTCATAATAAAATTTTGTTCAGAATGGCCCATTACCTACTGCCCATGAGCCTCAAAGAGAAACACCCAAAAATGTGTCTATAAATATTGTGGCGTAGGTTTCTTTTAGTAGTTTCTTATATGCAAATATAATTTGATTAGTGAATATATCCGGTTTCCCTGCTCCCATACTGCCGCATGCTCATACATACTTTTAAGTATAAAGAAGAAGAAATTGGAACACTTAAAACCACAATTCACCTGCGGTAATATTTTTGGTTGTTATTTTTCTTTTTTAACACATTCCGTAAAAGTCTGTGTTGAAGAATATATTTTGTTTTTGTTTTTATGAGTGTGAATGCAGCAGCATATATGATGCACCATAGAAAATTTGATTTTTTTTTTTGTAATAAACTTTTCTTTGCTACAAAAATTTTTGTTCGTTTTTTTTTTTTTTAAAGCAGAAACTAGCACAAGTTTAAATGTTGCTTCAAGTTAACCCAGCAAAATGTTCTAAGAAAATAATTATTAAAATTGTTGTTGTTTTAAAAAAAACAAATTTATTAACAACATCAGTCCTGTTTCTAGAAGGAAATAGTAAAATTGTGCTGGGTGAGAAGTGTTAGTAGCAACAGCAGTTGAGACAATGTTTATCTGAATTGCCGTACATTGTTTAGCAGTGTGACAATAAAATGTTGGCAGTTAGTGAAATGATTTTTGTCATTTGAGAAGTTTGTTTTCTTACCAATTGTTTTTAGTTTTGAGTTTTTTTTTTCTTTTTGATTGTTGCACCAATTAAGGTCGCTAAGACAATAAACTGTTGGTTGTTGTTGTCTTCAGCGCCGCTTTTGTGACTGCATGTGGTTTTTTCTTCTGCCAAGATTCTTTTCTTTAAATTGCACTCAAATGAATCGTTTTGTTAACAATGCAGTGTTTTCTTTTTAAACGAAGATTTCTTATTTTAGTTGTAGCTGTTGTAGTTTTCGTTTTGCTACTGACCAATTAAAAATGTGTAATTAAATTGAAAGGAAATCCCATAAGCAACATACAATTCAAGCCAAAGCTTTAATAAAAAAAAGATTTAAACAAAAAAAAAGGAAATAAAAAAAATTATAATTAGAAAAATAAAAAGGAAAATTGACATTTTGTTTTTTATTTAGTTAATTTACATTAATTATTATAACTATTTAAATATTTACACCATTTACTACACTACATAAATACACAGATTTTTTTTTAGCGAATAAAGGAAATTTCAATACTTTCACTGGAGATTTGTGTTTTATACATCGAGAATTGTTTAAGAATGCCGGATTTCTCTGGTAGAGATACCGAGACATTCAGTGGTTACCTTTAAGGGTACTTTACGCAATCACACAAGTGCTACGTATTTTGAGGAAAATACAACACTGTCATGACAAGATGTTATTATGGCTTTTTGAAAATTATCAAACTTAAGTTCAGAGATGCATGTTAGTGTTAGACGGCCTTAAGTGGGTACCCAGACACAGGAACATATATGGAAACTGTATGGCTGAGTCGTTCGAGCCTTTTGAATCACAATGGTTCAACATACTACTCCCAAGGAGTAGGCAACTTATTATACACAAGGTTTATCTTATTGCCAGTCAGAAATGGTTGGATGAATCTATCTGTCGGGAAACCAAGAAAATCTGGCCCATCATAGACGAAAAAAGAACTTGGTGGGCATTACAGCTGTCCAGACCTCACCTCAGGAACCTAATTGGGGAAGCACGCCTAAAGGCTACGTATCCCTTACAATGACTTATGTAGAAGTTGCGGTGACAAGGAGGAAGAAGAGTCAAGGGAACATATTCTCTGTCATTGTCCGGCAGTCGGAGATCTAAGACTTTAGCTGTTTGGTCGAAGAACCAAAACTTGACCCTCTAATATTGATTTGTACAGGATCCAATCCTTCATTGAATCAACCGGATGGCTGAGTGAGAATATCAGCAGTGAGACGGTGAATTATGGTAACACAATGGGAACTAATTAACGGACCCACGTGAGCTGTGCTTCGTTACGGCTGCCAATTGAACCGAATCTGACCTAAACAAATATCTGTAAAAAAAAACTTCAGAAGTCTTTGGTTTCTTTGATTTTTTTTAAACTAAATAATTAAAAAAAATAGAATATGGGAATTATTGCATCTTATATTACTTTTTTAAACATGAAAATAATGTATATTTTTCTTCTTGTAGTGTCCACAACAAACTTTTATTAACACACGCACATGTACGAATACTGGTTTCCAAAGGTAACGCCATTTTGTACTGTTTTAAGTACTTGTAAAACAGTACTTGAGTCATACTAAAGTAAGAAGAAAAAACTTATATTCAGTTTTTTTCTCCCTGTGTAGTTGGATACAGGATGATTTATTCTCGGAATTTTTCTTTTTTTTTTTTAATCAAATAGCGAAATTTCTTTAAATGCTAAAAAAACTCTTTGCGCGCATCCTGCCTTATTCTCAATCTTAAATTTTCTAGTATTTTAGTGAAAATTTTAGTTATTTAATTAAGATTTTTGTTTAAATTTTTAATTTACACTTACATACAAATGCTTTGTAAAAGTTTAAACACTAACACTAAATTTCAGTTTTAAGAATTGTTTGTTTGGTTGTTTTTGTATTTTGTAATATCAAGGAAGTTGATGGGGTTTTTTTTTATATAATAATTTACACTCGTATCACATCACCCGGTGTGGATTTTGTTTTTAGATCACTTAGACTGCCATCCAAGGATGTGCGTTCACTACTGGAACCTACCGCATCGTGATCATCGTTATTTTGTGAGGAACTGGTTAAAGCAAAGACTTCATCACCAGTTGTTTCGCCTAGTAAACCACTAAGTGTTGGTCATCTTAAGGATTCACGTCACATGAAAACATCACCCCCACCACCCACTCCAATGCCGGTGGATGATTTGCGTGGTGTTGTCGGCACACCATGGGGACAAGTGCCACCCACCGTTGTTGCTCCACTGCTGGAGGTTGGTGGAGGTGGTATCAAGCCTTTTGATTCATCTTCAAATGTTACCATTTTCTCACGGGGTTTCATTATGATTTGGACTTGTTGTGGCGGCGGTGGACCGCATAGTAATGTCTGAGGTGGCCCTAATTGTAGGCCATGAGGCAATTGCATGCCTGTATTCTGTATGGTAGGAGAGCATCTTCGAGGCGGTGGCAGTGCCAAATCTCCTACGCCCGATAAATTGAATTCACTTATGCTGCGTGGCACAAAATATTCAATGTGGTGCTCCGGTACGCCCGTTGATCTTCTTATGGGGGTATTACGTTGGAAATTTGAATTAATGCCTCTGCGGGGCAGGGAGTTGTACTGGGAAAAACTGTGGGCTGGTCCAAAGAACATAGTTTGATGCTGGCCCATGGCATTGTTGCCAGCTAAGCTGCCTGCTAGCAGGTCAGCTGTTGGTCGTTGTCAGGAGGATTTCGGCGTAACTGCCACAGAAACCAATGAAACATCATCGGTTTGAGGTATGACATGATCCTGCACACTAAATCTGCGCAGCCACATAACCAGCTCGGTCTGTATTAAACTAAAACACATGGCCACCACCGCCATGCCTATCAATATATAAGCCGAGGCCAAATATAGCGTTAAATTTCCCGATGGGGTAAGCTCTCCGAAGCCTATGGTGCCCAAGGAGGTGAAACAAAAGTACAAGGCTTCCAAAACGCTCCAATTTTGCATTTTGTGAAAGAGTAAAGCTCCTGATGTGATGTAGCATATCAAAACCATGACACATATGGATATAGGCACACTAGGGGAACCTGTTGACTGATACTGATATTTACTTAATGCACCATACTGATGACTGGCTATCATTTTACCACTCGCATAATGCTTATTACTGGGATTGTTGTGACTTTTAATGTCGTTTGAATGTTTCTTGCTTGAACTTCCACCAACAGTTGCATTAGCTGGGTTTGAATTGCCGCCACCACTACCACCTCCACCACCATTGCTAATGGCACTTTTCGAACGGGCCTTGCGAAATAAGCACCGCATACCGGCCGATAAGCCCTCTCCCATCGCTGAGAGATACAACAGGACGATGGGTATGCCAAACAGAGCATAAATTAAGGCCGCTATACGGCCCCACTGAGTTCTGGGTGAAATGCCACCGTAACCTGCAATGGAAAGAAAGAAAATGAAAAGAACAATTTAGTCTGCAAAGCATAAAATTTACGCTTCATCAAAAATTATTTTTGATTGGAAATCAAATACTAATTAATTATAAAATATAAGAGGAAGAGAATGTGTTGAAGTGTGTGTGTGTGTGTGTGTGTGTTTGCTATTTCTTATTTCCTTTTATGATCTTTTGTCATCTTGTTGTTGGTTTCTTGTAGTTGTTAGTTTGTTAGGTGTTCGGTATTGTTGATGGTTACTCAAATTTGAGTCTTGAACTCAATGTCATGGACGTATGTATGTGTGAGTAGAATGCGTGTGTGTTAAAATATCTCTTTGTTATAGTTGTTCAGTGTCACACTTCTATACGCAAATTACTCAAACCACAACAATGGCTTAAATGTGAGCCTTGTAATTTGTGGTTACAACCATGTGTTAATGTGTAGTGTCATTAAGTACACACACACACACACAAACACACGAATTATCACACGCAAAACTGTTAGTGTATTTGCTAGCACCCTGTTACATTAAGTATCCTTCACTCAGAAGCACAATATTATCTTTTAAATAACATAAAAACAGAGCACGTTCCTTCTAGGGCAAGGAAGGAAAATGGCTTTGTGATTTTGTATAAATTTTTAAAACAAAAGGCTCGTTTTAGACGATGACCCTACCATTTCATCTTTAATTTTCGAAAAAAAGCCATAAATTAAGCGGGGCGCTAACGTAACGTGATTAAGTTAATACATTTTTTGTTTTTTCAGAATTTACTTTGAGAAACTTGGGAACTGTATGATGAACAAAACAAAAAACCAAAGTTGTTAATTTTTTTTTTAAAGTCAGGGCCAAAATCAAGGCATTCGGAATGCCGCTTTTTAGCATCTGCATTTGATTATTTAGACTTTAAGACTACATCAAATAATAAAGGGCCCATTTTCACAACAATTGCCACGTTAAGAAATAAATTTTCAGAATATCGGCCTTCCAAAATCCAAGAAAAATTGTTGAACAGTATGGAAATTGTCATAACCAAGAAGCTTGTACCATATTTGGAAACTTTGATTCTTATCGTTCTACAGATATACAGAAATCTATAATAACTTTGTATGGGAACTGACACGCCCACTTTTCCAATCTTGCCCAAATTTTGTCGAATGTGGTGCCCTGATAACCAGAATGCTTGTACCTACTTTGGAAACTATGGCTCTTGCCATTCTTCAGATATGCAGAAATCTTTAAAATCTTTGTATGGGAAGTGCCACGCCCACATTTGGTCGTATTTTGTGAATTGATAGCCAAGATGTTTGTACCTAATTTGGAAACTTTGGCTCTTTCAGTTCTCCAGATATACAGAAATCTTGAATGTATTTGTATGGGAAGTGCCACGCCTACTTGTCCAAACGCGCCCAAATTTTGTCGGATGTTGAGTTTTAATAATTAAGATGCTAATTTTGGCTCCTCCCGTTCTTCAGATATACATAAAAATTACATAAAAGAAGACAACAAGAGATTTAGGGGTAAAATAACAAGCTCATATCCCAGCCATTTGTGAACTGATCAGACTGAATTTCAATAGCAGACAATTCCGGACTATATGTGTCAAAAATATATATGTAACTAGCAAGTTCCCATCATATCCGGGGTCTTTGGAAAACCCATTTCAACGGACTCACGGACATCGTTTGCTCCTTATAATGACTCAGAATATCAATATTGTGAAGGGCTTAAAAAATTCTTTACCAAAAATTTTTTTAACAATATTTATACCAAACATTTTTTACCAAAATTTTTACCAAAAATTTTTCACCAAAATTTAAAAAATTTTTTTTTGCCAAATTTTTGCCAAATTTTTACCAAAAATTTTTTATAAATTAAAATCCAATAGCAAAAAAAGTAGAAAAAAATTTTTAAAAAATAGTAGGAATAGTACCAACAAACTGCAAAATGAAGAAAAAAGTACAATCGTACCATGATTTCCCTGATCTAGATAAAATACTAAATATGTGTGTGTGTGCAGTAAATCAAGCATATGTACGTGAGTGAGAAGAAAGTTCAGTTAAGCTGCCTCTTTTGTGGCGGAGTATGATTGCAGACAAATTTGTTTTGTTTGTTAGTGGCTGGTTGGTTGGCTGGCTGGCTGGCTGGCTGTATGGCCTTAAGCCTGTGGTCAATTTAAGCTTCATTCGCACTAAGTGTTGGGACACGAAACATATTTAACACCATCCACAATAACATCAGACAACTACTCAAGCAATTAGGTGGTCTGCTTAACCACTTTTGAAAGTTTTAGCTAAATGTTATATAAAATCAAAAAAATCTGTACTACAAATTCAAAAAATATATTCACAATTAAGCAAAGATTTTTTTGTATTTAAATAATTTTTTAGTAGATATTTTATTTTAAACAGTTTTGTTTTTTTTTGTGTTCTGTTTTTATGACCAAATGGGTTAAGTAATAAAATTGTACCCTCTCAACCATTTTTACTCGAATTTACCAGACTTACAGACATGTACACACTTTTAATTGTGTCTACATGTACAGCCTTCAACGTATGTATCTGTGTTTAGCAAGTGTCGAGAATTGTAAAATTAAAAGTTTTCTTCTTGAGGCATTCACAGTCTAATAGCCTTTAATGGGATGCTAATAAAACATGTCTAAAAAATAAAAATAATAAACTGAATTACTGTACAAATTAAATAAGTGCAAAGTAAAGGAATCAAAAAATGAAGAGAAAGGCAAAGGAAAGTAACTAAAAGCCCGCTTCAGGCAGTTTTGAGCAACATACATCCGCTCTTATATGGTGACTGGCATGTAAACATTAATTTGTATTGGAATTACATGTTCTTTTTTTACTCTTGCGTTAAGTTAATTTCATTATTTTTTCTAGCTTTTTTGAGTTTATTTTTGTGAGCAGACCACATAAAGTTACTACAATTTTTCCGGTCCTGAATTGTAGCTAGTGATGTTAACTTTTAATGTGGAAACTTTTATAATTGAGCAAAAATTGTAAAATGAAAAATTTTTTAAGATACTAAAATTACTATCTCTATCCCTCTTAATCTCTCTCTCTCTCTCTCTCTCAATCTCTTTATCCCAACAAACACAAAGTAAAACCTTTGATATGAAATGATTTTCACATTTGATATTAACCACAATTCTCAAACTATTTTAAATTGTTAATCATTTGAATCAAGGTATATTTACACAAGGTAGACTCGTTGCTACAACATGACAAAAACAACATGCAATTTGTTTTTGTATTTTTACGCGAGAGTTCAAAAAAAGAGCAACACTGTGCCTTCAGAAACACAAAATAAAAACAGAAATTAAAAAAAAACAAAACAACACGTGAAGGAAAATTATAAAAATTTTAAAATTGAAACATAAATCAAAATTTTTTTTCACAATCTCTCTGTTTTTATTTTAAAATGTAAACAAACATGAAAATATGTAAACAAATATGAAAAATGTTTGACATTTGGGGCTTAACTGGGGTAAACAGCTGACAAACATATGCGCCAACGAGTCTACCTTGTGTACTTGTACCATGATTTGAATATGAATATTTATTAACACATAATCAGTGTTGCCATATTTATTTTCAAAATAACTGACAATTTCCAAAAAAAAACTGCTCCTTAAAAAAAATTATAAAACCATATCTTTTCTTTTATATAAAGGGTGTCAATGGGTGACAAGCGTTGAGCTCGCGGCATTAGTTTAGATCACAAAAAAATTGAGGCATCCTTTTAATTTTAATAAAAACCCAGTTAGAGTGCTATATTCGGTTGTACCGAATCTTTGATGCGCGCTATATGATATTTTTTTTTTATTAATTTAGCTTTATAAAAACAGACGTCAGCATTAAAATTGGTTTCGGGTTAGAACAATATTAAATTTTTGAACGATCTTCAGAAAGTTTTAGCAATTTTGACTAGCTTGAGCCGAACTTAAATGATTTTCAGGAGGAGAATTTATATTGGAGCCATGGTAAGTTATGAACCCCAATTCTGCAGAGTGATATCTGGTATTAAAAAACATAAATTTCAAAACAGAGGTGAAATAAGTTTAATCGTTTACAGAGAATTTCAGAAGGCTGCTTAATATGCAATTAAAGGTAAATAATGGACCGTCTATCACAAAATTGCCTGACATTTTTTCTGGTCATATGAAACTAAGTTGGAAGAAATGTTACCACAGTAAATATATCAGCTACGATTTTAGGCGTATTTAATTAATTTACCAGAGTGGGCTTTTTATGAGGCCAATAGTAAATTAAGGACCGATCTTCACGAAATTTCACAGTGTCATTTCTAGTCCTATAAAACTGTGACGTAACAAATTTTGGAATGATAGCATTTCCGGGAGTAGGGTTTATATGGGGCCTATTGTAAACAATGGACGGATCTTCACTAGTTTTTTACAGCGTGATTTCCAGTCGAATAGAATGAACTTTTCCAAAATCTTATATCATTCTGTGCATTTTTCCACCATTTATCTTAGTTTTTGTAACAAAATTATCAATTTTTTAAGGTGGTGGTTCGACATTTTGATTCATAGCTCTGATCCTTCTAAGCCGATTTTGCTGGATTTCAATCCCAAACTGCTTAGGGTAACTACAAGCAATCTGATACCAAGTAAATTTATTTCTTTTGAGTTTTTCGAATGTGAGCGTGTTTTCAACAGACAGGTAGTCGGACGGACAGACGGACATGGCTAAATCGACTTAGAATTACTCAAGGAGCTAGAATATATAAACTTTATGGGGTCTGAGATGAATAATAAAAAAGTTTCACACGGAATGACAAACTAAGTACACCCACTTCACACCTTATTGTGGTGAAGGTTATAAAAAGAGTTTTTTTAGAAATTTAAAAAAAATGTTTATTTCAGTTTATTACAAATAGATTCCGGTTAAAAATTATGTAGGTCAAGTGACACCCCCCCGCCCCCACCTGGCTGGGCAATCTCCCATTCATTTACCAAAATTCTCAATCACGTTTTTCAATAAAATGTTGTCAATGGTTGAAATCTGCTCGATAAAGTTCGTTTTTAAGCTCTTGAACTGTTGTGGGATTATTGCAGTACACTTTCCCTTTTTAAAAAAAGCCAACAAACAATAGTCTAAATGAGTTAAATCGCATGATCTTGGTGGCCAATTCACAATTCACACTATTCTTTCGAAAGATCCATTGTTTCTCTTGCTGTGTGGCAAGTGGCACCATCCTGTTGACACCACATAGTTTCCAAGTCTTAATCATCCATTTACCGTCACAACAAAACTACCGATCATTTCCCTGTAGCGATTTCCATTAACCGATGATACTACACATTTAATACAGAAACACAATAAATTAAAAATGGAATATCCCGAAAACTCGAGCCAATCTGGCAAAACTGTGAACCCCCATCGATCCCTTAGCCCTTAATTGTATAAGAGCAACTATGCAAACCTTTGCCCGAAAAAAGATCAACATCCGAACACTGTGTAATTAAGCGCTTCTCGTGTTATTCGCATAAAATAAAAAAAAAAAAAACTGCAGTGAATTGAAAAACAAAACTGGTTTTTTAAGGTAAAATTCTGCAAGACAATTTTGCACTTTAAAACTTGCAAGACTGCTAAAAACAAATAAATCTGCAAAACGCTGCATACAATCTTTTGCCAATTTGATATGAAATTATTATCATCTGCTATTCTCAAGTTAAAAAAAAAATTTGGCAACACTAAAGCAAAAAATAAATGTTAACATTAAAAAATGGCGATTAAAGTTATGCTAGGAACTCAAGTGAGTCAAGTACGTCGTAAGCGCATTATGATTTCTTTCGAAAATAACATTAAAAAATTCCAAATTTATTCAAATTATTGTTCAGTTTTCTATCTTTTTATTTTCTTATAAAATATTCAATTTGAAAACGCAAAAATAATTTAATTTTATATTTTGAATTTTTCTTCTTCTTTTTCTATGACAATACGGTTGTAACCGGCGTATGAAATAGAATAAGATCTATGTCGACATACGACGTAGATACGGTTTTACGTCTACGACAGCCATTGTGGGACATTGCATAAATTGTTATACGTTTTAATTTGACAACGTACCTACGTCGTACGTTACAACGTTCATACGGTGCAATTGTGTTCCTACGGTTAAATGTAATTTTTTCTTTTCAATTAAAGCAAAGTGAATTCGTCATAAGAAAACCTAAACTTTTAGTGAAAAAAAAAATAAGTAACACTGCACAACAATTTCAAACTTTTTGCAAAATCACGGAGTTCAGACAACGAATTCTGTTAGAGGAGACCAAAAAAATAAGCGCGAGTAGACGTTTTGAAAGTTCACAATGGAATTTTATTTTAGAGGCGGTTAAAGTTTCCCAGCTTTGGCCTCTTCATGCAGCATTTCGGTATAAAAAATAACGTTTTCTTTACATCTGAGGTGTAGGGTATGTCCAGCAACTTTGTAGAAAATTCTATAGCAAATATTTTTGTGGAACATATTAACCCTCTAATTCAAGATTGCCCATTAAGGGTTAATACAACCCTTAAAGGGTTGAGGGGGAGTTAGAGGGTTAATATGAAAAAAATAATTTTACAAAGTAGATAAACGTACCCTACACCTCAGATGTAAAGAAAGCATTGTTTTTTATACCGATATGTTGCAAGAACAGGCCAAAGCAGGGAAATTGCGATGTGATGTTCCAAAACGCCGATACACATTTTTTTGTTCTCCTCTACCAGAAATCGTTGTCAAAATCCCATAATTATTTATTTAGAGTAAGAATGCGTTAAAAATAAACTGGGAAAACGAAGAAATAATAATTTTTTTTGTATGATCGCGGTGCTACGCAGACCCATGACAATCGCTATAATAAGGTGCCAAGTACTTCTCCTTTCCAAGAATTGAAAGACAGAAATAAGCAATTTTATTTTTCAGCTGCAGCAATGGTACCGAATGTCTAGCTGGCAGTTAATTTAAATAAATAAGAAATTTAAATAAAACAACACACTTTTGAGAAGACCGTTTGAAAGCAAGTTGAATATAAATATATTTCTCAATTTGAAAATAATTTGACATTTTTGTTAAGAATGCTATTATTATTTTCAAATGATTTTCAAACGTTTCTCGTTTGAGCAAAGTTACAATTACAAATCACTTTGAATTGGAAACCACCGGTGCTTGTTGGGATATGCCTTGTAACTTTCTTACACATACTGTTTCCTTATGCATATGTTCTAGAGACTTTAAAAGCAATAAAAGTAGAAATACACATAACCTCTTTTTTCAAAAAAAAAAAAGTAAAATTACTATACAAATTTACAGTTAAATATTTAACTGTAATTTCATATTAATGTATGATGCATGTTTATGGTACTTGTATGTGTTAGTTTTTTAAAACATCTTTAAAAAAAAGTAGATACGCACTTTTAACTCTCTTACATATGAATGTACATAAATGTTAAATGTTACATCTAAAATTCTCAGCCAAAACCCTGCAGTTAGACAGTCAGTTTTGCAGTCAAAGGTAATCTGTAACAGTAGCCCATAATTTTTGTAGCATCAGCAGTAAAAGAAGGCAGTCTCAGAAAGATATATGGCCGTAGTTTAAAAATCAAAATCGAGTGAAATGAAATCGTCGAGATTAAACGTAATTTTTCCTAGTTTTAAGAGCCCCTCTGGTAAAGATATGTGGTACTAAGTGTAAAAAGTATTTAAAAGGAGGCTTGCAAAATTTCTTTAATTTTAATTTAATTCGAAAACGAGGTGTCTTACTTTTGAACTACTATCAGCTGATTTATTGTACATCGAAAACAGTTTGGTAACGTTAAGGCTGCTATCTAAATATAAATGTTTAATGTTGAGGTCCAACAATAATATGCATTAGCTAGCTTAACCTTTATGTGCTCGGTAGTCTACATTATAAGAAATTCGGGTAGTTACCCACAAAGTGGCAACACTGCCATCAAATGAATGAATTTAAAAACAGCAGCGACTGTGTGTGGCTGAGAAAGTTTGATTGCATTAACGCAAATTAGTGTGTATGATGGTGCTCATAAAATACGAATTGCCGTTCTCTGATAAGTAAATAATTATATTCTCTCACTTTGACTGACGTCAATTCCAATGACTCAATTTAATGACGTTTGTTCGTTCGTTCGTTATTTCTGTTATGCCGATATGTCATCTCATTGATGGCATAATTTCAGTTGACGACAATTTGGACAAGTGATGTTAAAGCCGACATCACAATGATGAAAAGTGGCATGGGGTCAAAAACACAGCCACTTGTCATTTTGTACTGATGTCAAAATACATCAGCGTTATGACACCTTTTCTATCAGTGTAAAATCGCTTCTGTAGATTGGACCATTTCTTTTTTGTTAATAAAATCGCTAATTTCGGTGAAAGGACTCAAAATGTGTTGATGCACAATACATCAGAATCAATGAAAAAGTACCTTTTAAAATTTTGGTTTATTAAGGCTGCTTACGTTTTGGGCAACGATATATCAATTTATAAAGAAAAAACTAAATACTACTGAATAAAATATGCACACTTCTTTTATCAGAACTGCAGGGAGTTAATACAATGTTTTAAATGTTGTTCTAGGTATACATACATGAATGTATGTCTATTAGGGCGGGTAGATTTGTATGGATGAAAAAAAAAATTAAAAATCGTATAGCAAAAACGTAATCTACATAAAATTTTACGAAAATTCTCCGAAGAAACCATGGGTCTAAAACAAAATCCTAGTCCGCGCCTCTTCGGAGAATTTTCTTAGAATTTTTTGTAGATTTAAAAAAAAATCGACCCGCCCTAATGTCTATATATCACTGTATATAAAACTGTACTACATAATATTTTGTAGTATAAAATGCAAATTAAACCTTCTGTATTGGTTTAACGTTAAATGAATATGAACATATGTAAAAATAGATTGACCTTTTGATTCGTCCTCAATACAAGACCACACGTACCTGTAGTACGGCAACATACAAACGTTACTCTTAACTACAGCAAATGGGTAACAACATTGTTGTTTGTTAGTTGTGGTTGTTGTTTCAGCCACTGTCCTGAGTATATATTTAATGAAGTGCAATATTACATTTAATTTACAACATGTTACCTTAAAATAATTATATTAAATATTGTAAATGAGTTAACAGATACAAACAGAACATTCGCATCTGAAAACTGGTGCAATCAAAAGCCATAAAGAAGAAAAAGGTCAAAGTCTAAACATCCTCAAGGTATTTAATATTGAGTTGATATGAACATTTAAAAGACTATGGAAATTTATTTGCACGGTTTCGTTTTTTTTTTTTTTTTGCATTGAATACAATTTTAGTAAAGTCAAAGAGTGTTTGTTTACAGGGTGGGGGAGGAGTATTGTGACACTTTTAATTATTGAAAATGAAATAAATGTCGGTTTTTATTTGTTGAGAGGCAATGGTTATTTAAATTTCTAAAATATTTCTAAATTAAGTATTCGAGAGTTAACTTTATTTGTAACTAAAAAACGAGAACTTAACGGAAGAAGTTGTCCAATATTGTTCAGCCACTTCTAAGGGAATAATAACCAGGGTTTAAAAAACTGCAGTCGAAATAAAAAAACTTTCGAACAAAAAACGAAAATTTGCACAGAAAAAATAGAAAATCGACTTCAATTAAACAATTCGTTCAGACAATTAAATATTTAACTAATTTTGCCCCTGCAAAGGAATTGATCATATCAATTAACGGATTTGTATTTTCGAGTCAGGAGACACAAATTTAGTCAATTAAAAAATTAATTGTATAAACAAAAAATATACCACATATACACAAACATTTAATTTTATGGGTTTTGATTAAAAAAATTAATTGCATCAAACAAAAAATTAATTGAATAATTAATTTACACCAATTAATTATTTAATTGAATAGTTTTTTGCAAAAATTTTTTCTGTGTGTGTACAACTTTTCGCTTTTTGAGTTGGTTTGACAACGATTGTTTTTATTTAATGAATCAGAAGTAAAATCAGCAGTTTTAATTTGGCCAATGACAAATGAAGAAGTGGAAAAAGTGGCAGTTTTTTAGTTTGACTGCAGTTTTTTAAACGCTGATAATAACACTGTGCTCGAAATTGGCACTTTTATTAGACAAGCCAGACACATGTCGTTTTAGCATAATTCGGGTGCGCTGAGAAATATCGTTGTTTCGGAAATGGAGGAGGTTGCACAAGTCTATTGAAACCGAAATTCCGCAATAAAATTTCCTTTAAGAAAATTAAAACTTTTTTTAATATGAGCAGTTGTTATAGGAACATGATTTTTTTTTTTGGAAAAAAAATCAATTTTTTTTTATCAATATTTCGAAATTTTCGATTTTGTTAAAAATTCATAAAAAAATTGCAGACATATAAATAACGAAGCTGCCAACAAAACCAGCCACTGATTAAAATCTGTTTACAACTTTTAATTTTATTCACAAAAGTCGACAAATTTTAATTAATTTAAGAATTTCATAAAACGCAATATTTATATGGTAGCCCCCCTAAAAAGTGAAGATTTTTAATATTTTATCCCACTTGGGGCAACTCCCGTGCATATATGGGACTTTTTTTCAATATATCTCTACTCTCGAAAAAAATTTTACAGTAACTGATTGTAGCTTATGAAAATCGTTTTCCGTAGAGTTAAAAATTAATGAATTCTTTTTTTTTAAGAAATTTAATTTTTAACTGTTTTTACACAGAAAAAAAACAAAATCGACTTTAATTAAACAATTCGTTCAGACAATTAAATATTTAACTAATTTTGCCCCTGCAAAGGAATTAATCATATCAATTACGGGTTTGTATTTTCGGGTCATGGGACATAAATTTTGTCAATTAACAAAATTAATTGCATAAACTAAAAAATACACCAAATAATTTTATGGGTTTTGATTAAAAAAAATAATTGCAGCAAACAAAAAATTAATTGAATAATAAGTGCACGCCAATTAATTATTTAATTGAATAATTTTTTGCAAACATTTTTTCTGTGTACATGTTGTTCAAAAAACAAACTAAAATAAAATAACAATTATCAGTATTGTTAATATTTGCAGTTGTTTTTTTTTAATAAATATGAAACTGAAATACTGTGAATATAAGTTATTTTAAATGAATTAAATTTTAAATTAAGAAAAAAATAACACTTTCAAATTTTATATTCTGATTGTTGCTACATTAAATATTTAAATTTTCTATTGTAAAAAATTTTCAATAATAAAAACTATAAAATAAATATGTGCATAAGTTTTTCTTTTTTAAGGTTTTCCCAAAGAGTCTGGAGTATTAAAGCAAGATTGCCATCAACATCTAATGTATCCTGTTATCAAGTTTGTAATTAAAATTTTCGTAATTAATGTAAATCTATGACATGTAATTGAAAAAAAAAATCAAAAATAAAAATAAATTACATATCGTTACTTTAATATAGAAAAGCCCTAACTAATATTTTCCTTACTTAACAGGAGAAGGAAAAAACTTAATAAAAATTATGGTCTTGTAGTCGCGATTTTTTTTGTAAACCAGTTGCTTAGAGAATTGAACAAAAAACTGCGTTTAAAAAAAATCCTCTTAGTGAAAAAGCTTTTTTCACGTAAAAAGCTTTATTTGAAATATTTATTCGAGAAGATTTTTATATAAAAGTCAGTTCTTTTTTTTAAATAAAATTTTGGTAAAAATCTAATTTACGTTGAGCTTTTATTAGGAAGAATCAATTGTAAAAAGTATTTTTCTCGTATTTTTTGCAAAGTTAGATTAAAGTCTAACAGTATTTCAAGTGTAAGAATTTAAAAATAGAATATAAGTTTAATTTGTTTAAAAACTAAAAACCATTTTGTTAAAAATCTATTATTCTTTAATTCCTTCGGCGAAAAAATTGTGTTTGAAGAGTTCTAAAATAAATTATTTTGTTTAAATGATTATTTAATGTTATTGAAGAAATATGTATTTAGTTAACGTTTCTTAAAAAAAAGTTTTAAAAAAATGTTTTTAGGAAAAAATTTGTCTGTAAGAAGCTTATTTTTATTAATTTTTTTTTTTTTTTGAGATACAAAAAATTTAATTATTTTTGAAGTGACAGCCGTTTTTTTAAAGATTTAATGCAATTTTTAAAAAAATTAATCAATTTTGTTAAAATATTGTTTTCTGAAAGCACTTTTATTTTAGAAAAAGCAGCTTTGAAAAAACTTTATGTAAAAAGCTTTTTTCAGATACAACAGCTTTAAAAATTAAAATATATCTGTAAAGAATTTGGTTTTTATTAAGTTAATTGGTTATTTTAAATGGGTGTAGTGGCCAATTTTAACAATTTATTTACATATACATATGTCAATTTATGTTCAGCCGTATTGTGGTTGTCGTTGTCGTATACGACTGTGTAATAGATTAAAGTAATACACAACATGCGTTCTTAAATCTACTACAAAAAATGACACGTTTGTTTACGAAAACGACAACCACAATAAAGATGAAATTTAAAAGTATATTTTAATATGAATTGATAATTAAATAGAATTGGTGAAATTGGGCATAAGTGTTGAAATTTTTGATATTTTTAAATATTAATAATTCTAAAATTTAATTATCATAAATTTATTAAAGTAAAGAAAGAAATTTTACAACA
This sequence comes from Pollenia labialis, assembly GCA_949318255.1. Lineage (NCBI taxonomy): Eukaryota > Metazoa > Arthropoda > Insecta > Diptera > Polleniidae > Pollenia > Pollenia labialis. The sequence goes on along the minus strand of OX439142.1, from coordinate 21,131,097 downwards.
TGAAATGAATTAAAAAGAGTTTTTTATTTGTTTTTTTTTATAATTTTTATGCTTGACTGAACGGGGGATTGAACTCGGGTCGAATTAACATGTTTCAAGAATAACCAAATTCCCATCATCCGAATTTTTTGCAGGTCTAACGTTTGCGCCACTAGGGCGGCTGGAAGTCTATAGTCAAACATCAATGTTTTTACCAACGGTATTGTTGGATCGGAATTTTCTGTACATACTTGGTTATCTATTTATTTAAATGCTTCTTCCTAACTTCTGTTTTCTAAGTATTTTACTAATAATAAAAACAAAAGTATGTCCAATTATTTCTAACTTTTTGCCCAAAATCTAAATAACACATTTCCATTGGCCTACAAAATTAATTAAATCGTTTGATTTTGAAATTAATGTCCTTAAACGCAATTTATTTCCATGGCACATTAAAAAACAAACAACAGCAATATTCGGTATAACAAATAAATCCAAATTATACCAAAAAATTATCATCATTAAACCCAGTGTTATTGGCCCATAAAAAAAGTAAAATTATTTCTATTAATTTGCATGTATATATGTACATACATATTATTAAAATTAAATGGTTAAAATAAAAATAAAAAGCTTTAAACATACTGTTGCCGTTAAAAACATGCATAAACGAAAGAAAGAGAAAAAATATATAAAAAATATTACAAAAAAAAAAGAAATTAAAAATAATTGGTTTTACAAAATACATACATACATATTTAATTATATGTACAATGGGTAAGTAAGTATGTATATAGTGCAACAAACATTTGCTACAACAACAAAAAAAATGCTTAAGCAAAAAAACAATGAATATTAAATAAGAAAATTAACAGTTTAATTTAGCAAAAAAAAAAAGATCAACCCAATAAACTACAATAACAAAGAAATTCATATACAGTATATTACTAACAACAATAATAATAAAAAAAAAAAAAATAAAGCCACAAATCAAAATACGAATATGCGTAAAAAAGGTCAATAAAAGTGACGAAAAAAATTGTGAAAGTGTATTAACAACAAGACTCAAGTTGTTGTTATTGCGAGTAACATTTCACAAAAATAGCAACGGCCTCCATTAAAAAAAAAACAGCAAAAACAACAAAAACAAAAAATATCGAAAAATAATCGAAAATATAATAAACGTATAACGAACAATACCCCGACCAATATTTTCCTTGGGTTTTTATGACATTATTAAAAATTGATATTGACTGTAATAATAGACACGCTCACGCACACTCACTCACTCAATCACACTTTAAATCGACATGTATGCACACTTACACATTAAAACAGAGTGGCGCAAAAGTAACGGAAAGATCAGTAGTGCGATTTTCTATTCAATGTAAAGGCTCAGTTAGCCGGCAATAACAGTAACAGTAACTTAACCGTACAAAAATAAGACCAATCTTTTTCTTACAGATTGAGACATAACGTCCTACTGCTAACTATAATCGTTCTAATTGCTTTACATACAACAAAATTAATCAGCTGATTTACAACGTTACTGTTACTCCCGGCTAACTGAGCCTTTAACATAATTTATGAAAGGAAATAATTCCCAGTTTCTAATTGTTAAAATAGTTGAGTTAAATACATTCAATTTATAAAGTATCACTATCCAGCGTGACACAACGAATGCTGACGAAGGCTGTAGTGGGCCAGAAAATGCATTACATTCTGCTGGTGTCTAATAATTGTAAAATTTTTCTGTACATACAATATACTTCATTGCTATCCAAAGGACAGCTAAGGTAAAATGTAACAAGAAGATACAATATAATAGTCTGGTAGTGTATAAAGTCATTCCTAAAAATTAAAGGAATAGAACTATTACAAAAAAGCTTTATAAAATACATAACTGAAATTTAGCTCATAGAATAAATTCGAAAAATAAAAAATGTTGAATATAATAAAGTAACCTATGAAAGGAAATAATTCCCGGTTTCTATTTTTTTAAATATTTAACAGCAAAGTAAACGTAAATTTTATTCAGTAACTTTTTTAACAATAACGTTTACTGCTATGTGCTATTTTAACGTCAGGTATTTAAATTGTCTTAACGGCAAAATATTTTTCATTGTTTATTTTAAAATTCGTAGGAAGTTTAAAAAAAAAAAAACACAAAATTCCCATTATTTACATACATTTTGCAAAAATAATCTTAAAAAATTTGTTTTTTGGGAATATATTTGGGTATTTATGAAAAGCATTAAAAATGTTACATATTAGATGCAGCTAATGGAAATCACGAATTACGTTTTCTTTTCTACACAAAAAATAAGTGGTAGACTTTCCCATCATGCCACTGTTAGCAAATTTTGGCGAATTTCCTCTAATTTAGTAATTTTTACCGAATTTTTTCCATTCCTTATAGTTTTAGTAACTTTAAATCAATTTTATGGTTTTCTTAAAGTATTAAAATTTTTTTGCGAATTTTCGCTATTTTTGCAATTTTTTTTTTTTTTTTTTTTTTTTTTTTGTTATTTTGTGACATTTTGTTTTTTTTTACCGATTTAGCGATTTCAAATAAATTTTAGTGCTTCTCTCCGAGTTTTCAATTTTTCGCGAATTATAGCCACTTTCGCGGTAGAAGCAATTTATTTCTGTAAGTTTTCTGATTCTTTACTGCTTTAACGATTTTTAATTAAATGTACACAGAAAAAATAGAAAATCGACTTTAATTAAACAATTCGTTCAGACAATTAAATTTAACTAATTTTGCCCCTGCAAAGGAATTGATCATATCTATTAACGGATTTGTATTTTCGAGTCATGGGACACAAATTAAGTCAATTAAAAAATTAATTGCATAAACTAAAAAATACACCACATATACACAAACATTTAATTTTATGGGTTTTGATTAAAAAAATTAATTGCAGCAAACAAAAAATTAATTGAATAATTAATGTACACCAATTAATTATTTAATTGAATAATTGTTTGCAAACATTTTTTCTGTGTATACTCCGCTATCAGGCTGCTTTCAGCAAATTTTTCCGAATTTCCGCTACCTTAGAAATTTTTACCGAATTTTCGCCATTCCTTATAGTTTTATTGACTTCAAATCAATTTTATGGTTTGTTCGATATATAAAAAAATTTCGCGAATTTTCGCTATTTTTGAAAAAAAAATTTATATATTCAGAGCGAAGTTTTTTTCCTGTGGTTCTTTAGAGCTTTAACGAATTTTAATAAATAGCCGCTGTTTGCAAATTTGTGCGAATTTCCGCTAATTTAACAATTTTCATAAGTTTAGCGACTTTTTATCAATTTTATGGCTTGTTTGGTATATTGAAAATTTTCGCTATTTTTGCAAATTTTCCGAATTTTCGCTAGACTAGCAAAACCTAAATGGGGTTTTGTTAGTTTCGAAAGAACTTTAAGTCGTTCCACACGATAAATAGTTTGCACTTGATAGCAGTGATCGTTAAATATACTTATAAATTAACAAAGATGCCACCTTATTAAAATTTTTAGCTATGTTGTTGAGTTACTGAATTGCTGCATTGTTACCGTAAGCAATAAACTGTGCCGGTAAAATTAACGTTAACGTTAATCGTTAAAAGTTAGAGAATTCGACTACAGGTCAATACAAACAATGGTCACCATTTAAAAGATATCAATGTTATGAGATGTTTTTAATACATAGAAATCTAGATTAATCTTTTAGTATACCGATGGACTCAGAATAACTTTTTAAAGTGATCTAACGATGTCCATCCGTCCGGCTGGCTGGTTGTCTGTCATGTTTCAATTTTATATCGGTCTATAATTTTACATATTTCCCATAAAAAATTCCTTCCAAATTAGATTCTTTGTGTCTGTAAATCATCTAATTATGTTGGTATTTAAACTAAATTCGCCCCAATTATATTTTACTGCAACATAAATTATTTTCAAATCGGTTCACCATTGCCCAAAGCTCCCATCCTTAAATTGATTAAATTCCGTTTAAATGTGAACATTAATAAACAATTTAGCGACCGTATCTAAAATCCGTTTAAGGCAAAAACCCATATGGATGGTAATATCTTAATTTTAAACTAATACGGGCTTAAGCGATAATATTTTTGGGGGTTTTTTTTTAAATTTTGTTATTTTATTATTGAATATTTTGACTTCAAATGAGCAATTTTTTGATTTTTAGGGCATATTTTTAACAATTTTCAGTGCTTATTTTCCAGTCTTTACTGCATATTTAATGCGCATAAAACGCGTTTTAGAGCATATTCCTGGTTTTGATGGATATCACCTTTAAAATTTAATGTCAACACATTTCCAATTGTAAATAAAAACAAAAATTTTCAGAGAATTATCTTAATGTTTTTATTAAAAAAAAAAATTGCATTTAAAATAAAATTATTAAAGAAGGATCTATGAAAATTATGTGTGAAACAAAACAGCGGCCAAATGCTCGCCTTGCCCTATATTTTTAATGACTCTGAGACATGTCGTTAATGAGCCGAACAATCTCATCCTTTAGCTCTCGTATTGTTCTTGGCTTATTGACATTTTTTTTTAAAAAAAATCCCCAAAGAAAGCCGTCCTACGGTGTCAAATCACATGATCGTGGCGTCCAAATAACATTGCCACGACGTGAGATAACACGACCATTGAATTTCTCGCGCAAAAGATCCATTGTTTCGTTGGCTTTGTGGAAAGTGGCACAATCCTGTTTGAACCTCATATCGTCCAGGTCCAAATCATCAATTTCGGTTCATTAAAAGTCCGTTATCATCTCGCGATAGCAAAGACCATTCATTGTAACTGCTTGGCTGACCTCATTTTCGAAAAAGTACGTTCCGATGACGCCGCCAGGTGATAAACCGCACCAAACAGTCACTCTTTGTGGAGTTTATTTCCTACAGACCCGGTTTACTGAAGTTTGCGCACGATTCTTCCGCTTGTAAACACATTGGATCGATTACGCTGACCAAAAAAAATCATGAAGTACACAAAATGCATTTTGATTTGAATGCCCATTTTATTAAAAGGCTTCAACACTCTTAACGCGCTGCAGCAAAGAAACATCAAATTGAGTTGGGCAAAAAACTTGACTTTAAGGCCTGACTCACAATTAACATCATACATTATGGTTAGACCACCCTTAACAATCTAATTTAAAATAAATGCCAACATAAAAAATAAAATCAGTACGAAAAAAGTTATTCCTTAAATAAATCATAACGTTACTTATGCGCCACCCTGTACAATAAATAAGCATATGTATAGGAAAATTTTATTTTTTATATGTATATTAATTTATGTACATATGTAGTCGTAAATGAAATACAATCAAAGACAATTGTCAAATATGATGAAAAATGTTTACATCACACAAACATATAAATATTAAAATTGAAGGCTGGCTTAACGAGTAAAAGGAATCAAATTTATATAGTATGTACACAATTTGCACATTCACACTCACACATGCATGATAATAAATGCGTTAACACAAACCCAGCCTCAAATTGCCTTTTACTCATTTGTATCATCAATACAAGCATGAACACAATTGGTAGATGTGTTTTTTCAATGTCCCCATGTATCCAAGAGATACAAAGATAAATGACATTAAATTTTGTTGTCTTTTTTGTTTGTATTTTGTTTTGCGCTTACAACACATACACTTTGGACAAAATTACTTTTGTATAAATTTAAAAGATAAAATTAAACTGAATTCAAATTTACAGAGAATTTTTGATCAAAAAAATATACATAAATATACATAAATACATACACACATACATACATACCTATCTGTGGCATTATGACAAAACATCTTAAGTCAATTTTAAAAAGTTGAAAAAAAATTTTATTAATCATACGAATTTTTATCCAAAAAACATTTTTGTTTACGTTTTTAAAATTTTGTATTAAAAACGAAATTTTTCTTTAATTTTGGTTTATTTTATTATTTGGCAAAAATGATTTTTTCACCGAGAATTTTTTTTAAAGGCTTTTCTGCCTTCTTATCTCGACTTAAGATGTTTTATCAAAATGCTGCATTCATACATATTTATGAGTTGAAGTTGATAAAAGTCTCTTGTTGCAAGGATATTAACTTGAAAATTTTATGGGATTATGAGTTCTAATATAATTTAAAAATAAAACAAACAAACTTGTTAATATAAATTTTAAATGTTGTTGAAGCTTAAATAGAATTTTGCTATGGAATAAAAAAAATCTGCGTTATTTAGTTGAACATCTTTAAATCACTTTGCCGTTAAGCGTTAAGAAGTTAAGGAAAACTTAAAATTTCTTTACAAGAAAATTTAGTAAAGTCATTTCAATTTTATTGAACCTCTTCTTCCTAAATAAATGTTGTCAATTTTGAAAATGATTTATTTTGGTTAAAAGCTCTATTACCCTCATGGAAAAATGCATCTTCAAATTTCATCTTGATCATCTTTAATGCGATATTTCGAGTTGGCTACTTCCCATCCATTTGGAAGAGCTCTAAAATTGTTAGGATTCCTCATAACAAGATTTTTGAGATCTCAGTTAAACTAGGTTTGTTTAATCTGAAAACAGATTTGTGCCGCCACTACCAAGTTTGTATACAAAATTTTGACGGAACAGCTAAGTTTTGCTTAAAATGTTGGTCTTTATTGAAATAATAACAAAAAAAATTACATTTCGCCGGAAAAATCCGAGTTTCAGACTTCGTTAAACTTAGTTCAAACTTAATCCATATCTCAAAAACTCGGCCTAAGTCAGGAAAAGACGCTAGTCAAATAACGTCGTACAGATTAATCAGCTGATTATCAATGTTATCAAAGCTATCCGAAGCTCTTCTAAGTGAACACGCAATCGTTCCGGATCATCGGTTCGGATTACGAGCAGGGCATGGTACAATCGAACTAATTAGATCAGCGTTAGAGAGAAAGGAATATTGCTTATTATTGTTTATAGACATTTCCCAAGCATTCGACAAAGTTTGGCATGATGGGCTGGCTACTCATCAAAATAACACGAATGTTTCCTCAAAGCACTCACAAAGTCCTTGAGAGTTTTCTTACTTGCAGAACATTCATGGTAAGATCAAAAAATAAATACTCCTCCACCCCCGCCCCCAAAAAAATATCTGCTGGTGTCCCTCAAGGCATTATATTAGGGCCGCTACTGTATACAGCTGATATGCCAGCAAGCAGCGTTTAAAGAACTGCATCAAAGTAGAAAAACTGCAACTTCTTACACTTCTTCATTTGTCTTTGCTTATACTTCTGATTTATTTAATGTAAACAGTCGCAGTCAAACCTTCTCAAAAAGCGAAAAGTTGTACACAAATTTTCATTTTTTGTTCGGCAGTTTTTGGTTTCGACTGCAGTTTTTTAAACCCTGCCAACAAGCCGCAGCACACATACTTCTACGTTTGCAGACGACACAGCATTTATTAGAGCTATTCAGGACCTAAAAGTTGCATCGCAGCATCTACAGTCCCACATCAATGAACACGAGGCCTGGCTAGAAACATGGGAAATAAAGGTTAACCCGGCTAAATGTGGTCACTTAACTTTCACGCTCAGAAGACAAACGTGACCAGCTGTAAAAATAATTTAAATCACTGTTTCGGTAGAAAATCATGTAAAGTACTTGGGAATTCGTATAGACGCTTGATCTGGTCTCGTCACATTTAAGCGAAAATAACGGCTATGAAACTTAAAGTAGCTCAAATACATTGGCTCCTCGGTCCAAACTCAAATTTATGCTTAGACAACAAAAATCTCTTATACAAGTTTATTATAAAACCAATATTGACATATGGCATCCAATTATGGGGTACTGCATGTGCATCGAACGTCCAGAAGCTGCAAAGAAGACAGTCTTGGATATTACGACAAATAGTCTTCGCCCCATGGAAAATACGTAATGACATTAACCACAGAGATCTAAACATCTCTACCATTCAGGAGGAAATTAAAAATGTATTCAGTCAAATACATAAAAAAAAATAACGAATGGTCCATCCAAACTACCTCGCTCGGGATCTGCTGCAGTTCGAGGGTCACCAGAGTCTAAAAAGAACCGACACTTTGACCCTAGCAGGCTTAAGTAGTATTGTGGTTAATGTATTGAACTGTTTATTGGGTTTTAATCCAAATTTTGATATTTTAACCAGGCTAAAGTTCATTGAATTTAATTTTCATTCAATTTTTTTAATGAAGAAAGAAATTTTACAATATAAAATTAATTAAAATTTATTGATCATTTTGCAATCTTGACTTAGCTGGGAATCGAACCCAGGTTTTCACAGACAGGTTGCCCTTACACGTTTCAATTGTAGAGGTGTTTGCCTTTAACACTCACCGCCATTGACGACGGCTGGCAGTCAATAGTCAAACATCAATCCATAAATGGTATTTTAACCCTGGAGGATCGAAATTAGCGGTTACTTTGATAATAACTGAAAAATGACAATCAGGATTAGGCTTTGAATACATTTTTTTAAATTTCGACATGAAAGATTCAATAACAAAAAAAAAAAAATATGACGATGCCCTAACATCAGAATTGTGACAGCAATATTATTTTGAATGGCATCAATGAGGCTTAAAATGACATCATTGAACGAACGTCATCATAAAATTTTGTTGACATCGACATAATGCCACATTTTGTGTATTACATTAGTTTTGACTTTACTGCCTTTTGTTTAAGTGCACTTTTGACTTGACTGCACAAAATGAATAATATTTTTCTTATTCTTTAAAACCGCATAAAAATTGATTTTTTAATTGCACTTTCTATACCTGTACATTTGAGATAAATGCCCAAAATTTTACCATTTTAAACTTATTTTCATACAAAAAATCAAAGTTGATTTAACTGCCCAAAACTCCCACATACTTTCTGTAATTATTCTTCAAAATCCTTTTTCACGCGTCTTTTGTATACCGTGTTTATTTATCATATTTTTAGGCAGCTTTAAAATATTTCCTTATAAAACATCATATTTATATCCAATTTTATAAAACTTTAATAATACATGAATTTATTGATAAAAACTTTTTTATTCTTCTTTTAAACACTTTATTCTATGTGCACACTTGGGTTCTTAAACGCGTTTAGGCAACTCGAACGTGATTAAGCTCTAATCACATCAAAATCGAGATGATTTCCCATACATTGAAGTGATTTGTTAATCACTTCAAATTGACATGTTTACAACTAAATCACTTCATTAATCACATAGAATCCACTGAACATACCTCAAACTGAGTGTAATGAAGAATTGGCCAACATAAACTGAACAACAGGCCACGATTTCTGCTTAATGTTTTTATTTTTTTCCTTAAATAATTCATAAATTTTCACAATTTCATCATTAATATGTTTAAAATAATCTTCTGATAACTTTATAAAAGTATTTTTATCCATTTTTAATACTCTAAAGAAATATAAATTTGTTTGTTTTGCTTTTTTCTTAATCATCTGTCATCTTAATCATCTCAAATGTAATGTGAACGGCTTTGATTAACTTAATCATCATTTTACTTAAACGCGTTTAAAAACTCAAGTGTGAACATAGTATTATTACTTTAGCTGCACTTCTATGCAGGTAATCACAATTATGTACCTGCACATAAAGGGAGATAAATACATTTAAGATAACAGTATTTTTTTTACAAAAAATCGTGCAAAGGAGATTGTGCAGCTAAGTCAAAATTACCGTATTAACATTATTTTCATGTTTAAAAAGTGTAAATAAGAAGCTAAAATTCCCATATTCTATTTGTTTAAATAATTTAGTTAAATAGATTAAATTTTAAAAGTTGAATGATTACGAAAACCATATCGGACATGCGGCCGGTGTTTTATAAGTGGGAATTCTTCTGTAAACAAAGGGCGGAATGCAATAAAAGTGCAACAAACATGTGTAGCGCGTAAGTAAATAATAATCTTCGCTCACTTTGACATAAGTCAGCCCCAATGACTCGACTTAATGACAGTTATTTATTAAATTGATTAATGACATAATGTCAATTTTTGAACCTGATGACAATTAAGTGACATAAAATTAAGCCAAATGAGTCCTTTCTCCGATGTTTCTGAGGCACTGATGACATTTTTTTATTAAACTGACTCTGATTCGTCATTTCTGGAATGCCGAACCTGATAACAGTTTGGCCGAGTGATATTAAGGCTGGCATTACAATGATGAAAAGTATAATGGGTTCCAAAACGAAGACACTTGTCATAGTATTGATGTCAAAAAACGACGCCTTTTTTTATCAGGGTAGCGGTTAAAATAATAGTCTCTAGTTCTAATACATTTTTTTAATTGTAAATAAAATTTGAAAAAGCAATAAGTTTCATTTGTTTTTTTTTTTAATTATTTAAAGAGGTTTTTACATAAAGTTTTAAAGTACATTTTTTTAAAAAATCTTTACGTATTTTTAAGAAAAGTTTAAGAAAGACATGTTCTAAGAAGAAACTTTTTTTGAAAAAAATTATTCTACTTTTTTATTAAGCTTTCTTTAAGTTTAGATTTTTAAAAAGAGCTTTCTTGATTTCAATTTGAAGAATATTTTAAAAAAGGTTTATCTGTAGTAGTTATCAAAAACAAAAAAATAACTTTTTTATTAAAATTTAGTTTTTAATCAATTAAGCTTTTTTATGAAATGAAATTTTTTATGTAAAAAATACTGCAAAACAAACATCTCAATATATAAATTGATTAATTTTTTATCGTTTGTAAAAAGCTTACTTTGTTCAGTATAAGTCTGAAAGTTTTCTTTCAGCAAATCAGAGTTTATTTGTGAGAGAGGAGAAAAAAATAGCATATTGTCTTCATCTATCATTAATAAAGTCAGACTTTCTGAAAGAAAGCTTTCATAGAGTAAACCCAAACTTATCAGAAGCCTTTTTTAAAAAGCTGTTTGTAAGCTTCTTTAATAAAGCTTATTTAACTAAAATAATATTTAAGTGAACAAATCTATTTTTCTCCACAAAAAAAGAAAAAGTTTTGGAAAAGCTATTTAGAAAGTTTCTAAGAAAACGATTTAGCGAGAAAATTTGGAAATGGAAATGGAAAATGGAAAATTTTGGAAAAATACAACTATTCTCAAAAAAGATTCCGTGAAAACTTTAAAAGAAAATAAAAAATTGTTTTATTCATTAATAATAATGTGCTAAATTCTCAATTTTTATTCTTGATAAATACACTGAAATTAAACGAAATTCACGCCTTTTAGTGATTTGCTTCATTTTTTTTTTACAAGCTAACGATTTATACAAAATTAAACTGTAAAGCGAATGAGAATTACAAGCACTCAAGTCTTATTGGCAACGATATCAAATCTTAGACTAAACAACAACAATAAACAGTGATTTTAGCTTTTCTAAATTTCTTTTCGCAATTATTGAAAGAATTTTATAAAAAAAAAAATATAATAAAATTAATAACTGTTTATTGTTCTTGCTTTTATTTAAGCTTTGAAATTTTTACAAGTAAAGCTGTTGCTTATAATTCTTATTCGCTTAATAGATTTATTTGCTTAATATCTGATTCTTAATTTAAAGCTCTTTTAAAGAAAAGCCATTTTAATTAAAGATTAACATTGTGAGATTTAATTAATTTAAAATTTATTCAGAGTTTTCCATTTTGTCTACTTACCTCAAAACTTTTATGTAAAAATTCTCTTCTATAACATTGAATATCTCATACAATAAAACTTTTTTTTCCAAAATAATTTTATTTTATGAAACATTATTTTTTTAAGTGTTCTTACTTTACCAACTAACATTAGTTTTTACATATTATTCCTCATTTTTTTTTTGTTTATTTCAAAACTTGAGAATGTCACTTGTTTATGCCAAAATATAAACAGACATTTACACACACATGCACTCGGTCTAAAGCAATCATAAAACAATGTTTGAGTAGGAGAAAGGGAAAACTTTATGACTAGAAATGTATTAAGTCTATTATTCATATCTCTTTCTATACAAATTCTCAGAGTCACACTATTTGTAACATGTGTCTGACTTTATTAGTTGAAGCAGAAATATATCAACATAAAATGTGTAAACTCCACTTGCACACTGGTCATTTCAGGCAAAAAAAAAAAATTTGTTTCTGTTAATTTTAATAAAATTTTGATGACAGATTATTGCCTAACAATTAACATGAAATATTATTAAATGAAAACAAAAGAGTACAGGACAAAAAAATTATAATTTTGGTAACTTTTTTCAAGTACGAATTCGTGATTAAATCAACTTTAAAATACTGGAATCAAGGGCATTCTGATCATAGTTTAACTTAAATCAATCTCATTTTCGAATTTTTACCAGTACGAATTCGGGATAAAATATGGATAAGTTAAGTATTTTTCACTTGAATAATCCGTACTTGAATCAATTTTTCTGTTCTTAATTCAAGAAAATCCGTACTTAACGTTCTATTGATACCGCTCCGGATTAATTTAAATACGGATGGACTGATTTTTCTTTTGAGTGTAGCTGGATATTCCTCGTACTCCTAATCAGTGTTCGAAAATAAACTTTAATATTGCTCCTTAGTGTTCGGTTCCGTAGATTTGTGGAAAACACAAACGCTAATGGAGTTTGTGTAGAAAATAATTAAGAAAAATAACGTTTCCCTCTTAGTCATCTTAAGAACATAAAAATAATGCTGTTTTTATCAAACTGAACAAAAGATGAGAACATTTAATTCCGTTTGGTTTTTTTATTTCAAATCCACAAACTTCATTGTGTTCGGTTCGGCTCATTAATGTAAGTACCCTTTTGGTTGTTAAAAAAATAAAAATTTTTTACAAAAACAAAATACACATTTGAAAAAACAAAACAAAATGCCAGCAAAAGAATTAAACACAAACAAGCTGTTCATGATGCGGTCGTTGCTAAAATTGTTTGTTTGTTCATTTCTTTATCAATCTAAAAAAAAGAAACATTCAAATATAATGTTTGTCTACTGATACTGAAACAATTGTTCTGTTTTTTTAACGAAGAACAGAACACTTTATAATATTTGGCTCTTTCTTGAAAATAGTAACGAACGGTTTTAAGGGTTGTGTGATCGTCTGCCCAATCACTTAAAAAAATAGATATCGTTCTTGGGTGTGTGAGCCGAACGCTAAATAATGTACTGTTTATTTCCGAACACTGCTTCTAATATAATCCTTACAAAATAACAAAGTTAATTATGCCTGCAGTACCGGTTTTTTAATTTTGTTCAATACTTTTGGATCGTCAATGCTAAACTGGCCAACCCCTGTATGTGCATGTGCAAAGTTTAAGCGAGGGATGAAATATGTTATTCTAAATTTGAATAGCAAAACTTTGTACCACATGCTTAGTCTGGGTTCACATTATGAAAGTTTTCTTACAGAAAGTCTGAGTATTGGTGAGAGGAGTGAAAGAGTAGAAAAAAAAGCTTTTTCTCTCTCTCTATCCTATAAGCTCAGACTTTCTGAAAGAAAGCTTTTATAGTGTGAACTTAGACTTAAGGAAATGAAGAAAAATTATGGATCTTTGGTCGGAATTGACCACCGTGCATTGCATAATTCGCACACACACGCACAGATACATATTCAACCAAAAACTCAAACACTTTAGTGTTTATGGGTTATTGGATCATACACATGCTGTGCATATTGATGACGACAGTGGTCATTTAGTCAGAATTTATTTAAAAATCAATGAATATGGGCTTCATTATAAGTTGTCTATAGAATTAACAAACCCTTTTTACTCACTTTCAGATCCTTTTCAATTTATTATCTCTTTTTTTTATTTTTGGCTTTAAATAAAATAATAAAAAAAAATCTAATAACAAATACAAAGTGAGAAATGAAAAAAGAGGAAAAGGAAGTGTTTTAATAAACAACAGATGTTGACAATGTTTTTATATGTATGTATGCCTTCGTATATACTCGTATATGAATGTAAAAGTAAATTGTTTATAGCTGCAAATTTGAAACCAGGCCTTTGTTTTTTCTGATTTCTTTTTTTTTTTTTGTTTTGTGTCCTTAAAAAATGTTTATTTATTTTAAAGTCGATGTGTTAGGAAAATCATGGCGATTGGTTAGGAAAATGTGTAAAAAAAAAATTAACAAGCAAATCCTGTCAACTTTTTTTAAAAAATAAATACAAAACACATGCTGCAATAACCAACCCATACCCATTTTTAGTATATTTTAGAAACTTTAGAAATAAAAACAAAACATGAAATGGCGCAAAACTTTATAAATGTCTGATAAAGCAAGTAAAAGTGTTTTAATCCAGTTAAGCTAAAATATTTTTAAAGCTAAGTTTTCCTTTGTTACATTAAAAAAATATGTTTGTATGTATAGGGTAGTCCAACCATAATGCACGATGTTAATTGTGAGTCACACCTTAACGGCAAGTTTTTTTTTAATTTGAGATTTCTTTGTTTCAGTTTTTGACAAATTCAATCATTGAGAGGTTCGTACACAATTAAGCAGCGCGTTAAGATTTTTGAAGCCTTTTACGGAAATGGGCATTCAAATTAAAATGCATTTAGGGCACTTTATGAATTTTTTTGGTCAGCATAATCGACCAAATGTGTCCATAATCGGGAGATTTGTGCGCGAACTTCAGCAAACCGGTTCTGTGGGAAATGGAATCAATCCACAAAGATTGACGTACTTCTTTTAAAATGAGCTCGGCAAAGCAGTTACCGTGAATGGTGTTCGCTATAGCGAGATGATAACCAACTTTTGTGGACAGAAATTGAGGATATGGACCTAAACGATATGTAGTTAAAACAGCATGGTGCCACTTGCCATACAGCCAACGAAACAACACAGAAAAAAATACTGCATTAATCAAAAATAAAATCAGTTTTAATTAAAAATTGAATCAAGTGAATTTTTTTTTTTTTTTTTAAATTTCCTAAGCTAATACCGCGAAGCTTTATGCTTGTCTGCAGGGAAGAAACCAGAGTCTCTGAAGGGAATCGAACCCGCAACCCCGGCGTTGACAGACTAGCTCGCTACCAGCTAGCCTACCGGGGCACTCCTTTAAACGTTTAATCAAGTGAATTTAAAATTTTAATCAAGTATATTAAACGCTTAATTGACAATATTAATTTGCATCAGTGAACAAATTAATAATATCAATTAAACATTTAATTCAATTGATTAAACGTTTAATTCACTTGATAACATTTTTAATTAAAAATGATTTTATTTTTGATTAATGCTTTTATTGGTGCAAAATTTTTTTCTGTGAATGTTTTATTTTGCGCGAGGAATTCACTGGCCGTGTTATCTCAAGGCGTGGCAATATAAATTGGCCGCTACGACCATGAGATTTGACACCGTTGGTCTTCTTTCCTTTGGAGATTTAAAAAAAAAATTTACATTAATAAGCCAAGAATAATTCTAAAGCTAAGTGCTAACATTTACAATATTGAACCTCAATTATACCTAAGGGTCATTGGAAATATGGACCATCGGATAGAGGTATGCCACCGAAGCCGTGGCGTGCATTTGACCGATATTTTCTTGCGCACATAATTTTCATAGATTAATTTTTAAGAATAAAAAATATTAAGATAATTCTCTAAAAACATTTTGTTTTATTTTTAATTAACATCGTGTGTTTTCTTTGGATTACCCTTTTTATATAAAAAAAAATTGGTTAACAAAATAATATTATGAAAAAAAAAACATCAATATGCTGACAGCACTCAATGGTTTAAGTAGAAAAGAAGGGAAAATAATTTCATATTAAGTTCTTTTTTTTTTGGATTTCTTTCGATTTTTTATTTAAATCTGTCTAGAGATTTCAGAATTTTTTGTATAAACACCCACATGTCACTTGGAGTAACTTGAAAAAAAAAACGTAAAGAAACCCCGAAAATAAAACTGGTTTTCTTGTCGCTTATTTTTAGGCCAGTAAGCCCAGTGACGAGACAAACTGAATGACACAGACTGTGCTGTTGGCCGGTGGCCTTAAGTTTTCAAAAAAAAAAAATATTATAAAAACTTGAAAATGTACAACAAAGCTGGGCATCAACTGTTTATTAAAATAACAAATAACAAACCATTAAATAAATAAAAGAATCGACGGCCAAATAAATTTATTTGTATCTGTATCTGTGTTAAAGCTTAGCAAAATATACTCATCAAAATTTGCTTAAATAAAACAAAACAAAAACATCCTTGAATTATATAAATAACAAAAGCCAGTAGTAATTTAAATAAACATAAATTTAAAGATAACAAATATAATGAAAACAAAAAAAAAATTGAATCAATTCAAAACATTTCAATGTAGATTTTTTATGCTGGTGAATTGTTAAATTTATTAAAAAGACATGATGTTATTTATCCCCACAAATTGATACACCAGTATTAACAATTTTAATTAATTTATGAAAAGAAAAAAAAAATATAGAAATTAAATGTTTGCCTTGAACAAACAAACAAACAACAACGCCAACAAAGCTTTATAAAATAATTTTGCAATAAGTTTGAGCTTTAAACTGCTTGTTTTTGTTGGTTTAGCCAACAAATACAAAGTTAATAATTAAATTAAATTAAATTTTTAAATTGTTTTAGCTGGAGAAAGAGAAAAAGAACTCCATTAACATATTATATATTATTTAAAATTAAATTTAAGTAAATTAAAATAAAACAATGGAAACAAACAAAAACTTCAAACAACTGTTTAGTGACAGCCCTGCCTAAATTGTGTTAAAAAAAAGGAATTTAGTTAATAAATTATAATAATTGTAACAACATTTAAAGCAGCAGCGACAATAAATAAAGGGTGAATTAACCAAAATACACGATGTTAATTGTAAATAAAACAAAAACTTTTCAGAGAACTAAATAATTAATAATTTTTTATTATTGTAGAAAAATCTATGACCAGGGTTTAAAAAACTGCAGTCGAAACCAAAAACTGTCGAACAAAAAACGAAAATTTGTTCACAACTTTTCGCTTTTAGAGTTAGTTTGACAGCGACTTTTTACATTTAATGAATCTGAAGTAAAAGCAACAGTTTCTTTTTGGCCAATTACAAATGAAGAAGTGGAAGAAATGGCAGTTTTTCTACTTTGACTTCAGATTTTTAAACGCTGTCTATGACAATCATGTGAGAAACCAGGGCTAAAACAACCGCAGACGAAAACTGCCAAACAAAAAACGAAAATTTGTGTACCACTTTTCGCCTTTTAAGTTGGTTTGAGAGCGACTGTTTACATTTAATGAGTCAGAAGTATAATCAAGAGTTTTTTTTTTTTTTTTTTTTTTTGACAATGACAAATGATGAAGTAGAAGAAAAGGCAGTTTTTCTACTTTGACTGCAGTTTTTTTTAGCGCTGAGTGAATCAAAATATCTGCCAAAAAATCGCCACAACTTTGGTGTAATAACTCTATCCGATGGTCCATATTTTCAATGACTCGGAGACCTAATTGAGGTTCAATGTCGTTAATGTGCCGAATTATCCCATCCTTTAGCTCTTGAATTGTTGCTGGCTTATCGACGTACACTTTTTCTTTCAAATAACCCCAAAGAAAGAAGGCAAACGGTGTCGAATCACATGATCTTGGCAGCCAATTGACATTGCCACCACGTGAGATAACACGGCCATTGAATTTGTCGCGCAAAAGAGTCATTGTTTCGTTAGCTGTGTGGCACCGTCCTGTTGAAACCACTTATAGTCCACATCTATATCACATTCAACATCGGCCCTTAAAATTTAACCGTGAACTTTTATTTTTAAATATGTTTAAAAAAAGAAGTCCAACGGTGCCAAATCTCATGATCGTGGTGGCCAATCAACATTGCAACGCCTTAAGATAACACGGCCATTGAATTTCTCGCGCTAAATAAACATTGTTTCGTTGGCTGTGTGGCAAGTGGCAATATCCTGTTGAAACCACATATCGCTTAGCGTCATATCCTCAATTTCTGGCCACAAGAAGTCCGTTTTCATCTCGCTATAGCGAACAACATTTAGATTAACAGTTTGCCCCATCTCATTTTCGAAGAAATTCGGCCCGATTACGATGCCTACACAAAAACCGCATCAAACAGGTGTTTTCACATTTCCTAAAGACTCAGTTTGCTGATATTTTCGCACAATTCTCCTGATTGTGGACACATTTGGTCGATTATGCTGACCAAAAAAAATCACCAAGTTGCATTATGGTTTTAACGCCCATTTTCGTGAAAGGATTCAACAATCTGAACGCACTGCCCAATTGTGTACCTCTCCATGATTGAATTAGTCAAACACTGAAACAAAGAAATATCAAATTAAGTTGGGCAAAAAACTTGACGTTAAGGTGCGACACAAAATTAACATCGTGCATTATGGTTGGGCCACCCTTTATATTAACAATATTTAGTTAACAACAACAACAAACTACCAGTGACAAGGGATTAAATAGTAAAATTAATTTTGTTTAATTTAAAACAGTATTAGAAAATAACACAAATTTATTTCGAAAAATTGCCAGTTTTAATTTTGATTGTTTTTGCTTAAAATTCTTTTTTACAGTCGCTAAGCTAACAAAGTAAATTTAAAGCAAATGTGAATAATTAATTGAAAACTAAACATCATATTCAAAAAAAAATAATTTTGATTTATAAAAGGTTTATTGAACAAAATTCCTATGAAATAAAAATTTATAAATCAAAAATAATTTTTATGAATATGGGGGTTAATATTTGAAAATTGTTTAAATATTTTTGATAGTTTCGACATTTGGAGAAACATTTTTTTTTTGTTTAAGGGAACTCCTTTTTTGTAAAAGGTTTTTTTAATTTATTATCGTGTTCCAGCTGGAACAAAGAATCGCCATTGTTGTATGTCTTTTGTTATGTATCTTTATCAAATAACTGTAATACGGTTCTTCTGCATCTTTGCCTCAATCGGACTCCTTTTCTGTTGTTCTTGGGGTTCCATTCAAGTAGGGTCGCATGAGCTATTTCTTTCTATAGCTTTCGTAAGGTCAGGGGCTCAACCACACCTTCTTTTTATTTCCTTATTAATATCATCTTGATTTGTAAGTGCCAAGAGTTTAGTTATTCGTTATTTTAAAAATTCTGCTTAGGCTTCTGTTTATAAAGCATTGATGTTCATATAGGGTGTCCGCCGGAAAGGTATACATACTACTTTGTTTTGCCGCCATTTTGGTAAACATTAGTCTTGCCTGTTCATATTTGGCAGTCGTAAAGTAGACACGTGATAAATTTATTATGGAAAAATATTCGATAAAACAACGTGTTTTAATCGTTCAAAACATTTTATCAAAATCAATCATTGATTACTGTGAAGATGAGAAAGTTACGTGAAATTTTTGGGAGAAACAACGTGCCAACAATAAACACTTTTAAATAACACAACGTACTGAAAAATCGGCTAAAAACATTACTGCTGCTCAGGAAAGTGTTCAAAACCTCAATTTGACGCCGTGCTCAGGAGCTTGGTCTTCAAATAACAACTTTGGCCACAATTTTGCACAAGGATTTGCATTTGTTTCCATTTAAGATTCAGTTGACACAAGAGCCTTCTTCCGCAAGGCCTTTTATGCCTTTCCGGCGGACACCCTATATTTAATGCTTATGCTTACAAGCCAATTTTCGAGGTCGTTTATCAGCACGGATTTTAAAAGTTGCGATTTTGTAAAATTTACTTATTGCGAAATTTATTTTTTGTAAAATGCAATATACATTTTTCAAAAAAAAATGTTTTAAAATTTTAAAACGCACAATGGTGTTTGGCAATAAAAACTTCATTTGCAGGGCTTACTGTAATAACATCATAAGCCACCCGAATTGAAAAGCTGGGTTTATGTGTTTTCCTATTGATTATAACCATTCAAACATCCCCTCAAAAGAGTGTAGCTATTTTCGAATTAAGTTTGAAATTAAGACGCACAGAAAAAATTCTCGCCAATTTGTTTTTCAATTAAATAAAATAAAATCAGTTTTAATTAAAAATTTAATCAAGTAAATTAAACGTTTACTTACATCAATAATATTTCTGCAGAAAATGTTGTTAATATCAAAAAAATATTTAATTGTTACTATTAATTTTTTTACTGGTGCAAGTATAATTAATTTTTTAATTGATATCACAAATTTATAATGAAATACATTTTTAATAATAAGTATGCGGTTATTTTATTGAGCTGTTCATGCACAGAAAAAAAATTGAGTTCAATAAAAAGAATTGTGATATAAATTAAAAAATTTTTTAATTTTCCACAAGTAGACAAATTAAAATTATCAATTAAATGTTTAATTCACTTGATTAAGCTTTTAACTCAAATGATTAATCGTTTAATTCACTTGATTAAATTTTTATTTAAAAGTTATTTTATTTTTGATAAATGCTTTAATTGGTGTACAATTTAGGAAAAAAATTTCTGTGTGGTTTTTTTTAATATTTTTAATCAGGCTTGAAAGAAAAAACAGAAAAATGTACTTTAAACTTTAAGAAAAAGTATTTAAAACAGAGGTAAGAAAGAACATGTTAATTAATTGAAAAAGATAAGCATTCAAAACAAATTTCAATTCACCAAGTGGAATAACATTTGGTTTAAAGATTGATTTTTGACTTCCAGTCGTCGGCAAACCCCTCTGTGAAAACTTGGGTTCGTTTCCCAGCTCAGTCAGGAATGAAAAATTATCAATTAATTTTAATTCATTTCATGTTTTAAAATTAATTCTTCATAAAAATAATTTACTGATAATTAAATTTGATGAAATTTAGCCTGATTAAAAATATAAAGATACATTTTTAATATTTTTTTTGTAAAGCTTAAAACAAAATTTTAAATTTGTATGAAAGTCAAGATTTTTTTTGAATCGCCCATAAATGTGTGGCTATACAAAGACGTTTCATGAAAGAACGCTGTTGTCTTGCGCTGAGTATGTGATAGAAGTTGTTTTAAATGAATTCTTAAAAGCAGAGTTCGAAAAAAAACTTTCCACTAAGGTAGTAAATTTTTTCAAAACACAAACTCTAAATATAATTTTTGTATTTGTAAATTTGTAGACAAACCAAATGCAGCGATTGTGAGCTGACGAAGACAAACAATACGATAACTTACCGAATTTGTTTTACCGTACGTATAGTGTTTTTATGGGTACTTGTTCGGAATTTTTTTAAGAACGCGTAGTGATCTTTAAGATACCGTGTTTTGTGTTTTTAGTGTACCTTAGTGCACTTTTGGTGTACTTGTTTTTTTAAAGGAAAGATTTAAAACAATAAATTCTTTGTTTGCTTGTAAAAGTAAATACGAACTATAATTTTTTTTAATTTTATTTATTGAAAAAAAGCCATAACATGATTTGAAGGTGAGTTTTATAACAGGAGTGCAAAAATAAAGGAAACATGAAAAAGTGTAATAATATTTTATGAAAATATAGTATTTATAACAGTGTTCGAACATAAACACTAAATATCGCTCCTTAGTGTTCGGATTTGGAAGATTAGCGGAAAACACAAACGCTAATAGTGTTTGCGTAGAAAATCATTAAAAAAAACGTTTCCCTGTTTTTTATCTTTCGAACCCAAAATAATACTGTTTTTATCCAACTCAACAAAAGATAGTCCCGTTCGGTTTTTTTTAGCAAACCACGAACTTCTTTGTCTTCGGTTCGGTTCATTAATGTTCGTCGCTTTTGGCTGGTAAAAAAACAAAAATTTTTTACAAAAACAAAATACACATTCGAAAAAAACAGAAACATAATTTTACACAAAAAACTCATATACACAGTACACACACAAGCAGTACGTGCTGCGGTCGTTGGTAAAATTTTTTGTTTGTTTATTTCTTCATCAATGTAAAAAAAGAAACACTCCTGTTTAAAAACTCACCATCAAATCATTATAAGCTTTTTTAATAAATAAACCATTAAAAATTATTTTTCACATTTTCTTTTCCAAACATAACTTAAATCTTTGCTTTTTAAAAAACACAAGTGCATTAAAAGTTCACTAAAGAACACTAAAAAACAGAACACGTTATCTTAAAGTTTACTACGCGTTCGCTAAAAAATATAGAGCAAGTACCTTAAAAAGACAATTTACGTACGCTAAAACAAGATCAGTAAGTTATCTTAGTGTTTGTGTTCGTCAGTTCACAATCGTTGTGTACTATTTTTTTTTTGTGTAAAAAATCACAAACAAAAAATTTGTTTTTTAATTTGGTATAGAAATTGTATACTCTTTATGGTCAAAATGCGGTATGGTAAACTAACTTACTGTACTGTTTTTTTTTCGAACTTTGCTTAAAAGTGTACGCCCTGTTTTTTATATTTTTTTTTTTTTTACTTTAAACTCGATTATCTCAAAATATTATTTTGTGTCTTATGAGGGTATTAAAATACATATGATTTAATGTATTGAAATATTTTGTTATTTTATTCAATACAATATAAATTTATTTCTTAAAACTTTTCTCGTTTAAACTCTTTACTACAACTATTTGACTTAGACTGTAAGAAAACTTTTAATCCATCTTTTAACTACTTTAGCAAATTCTTGTTAAACATGTATTTTATTAGAACTTTTCTCTGCTCTTAATGTTTTTTACTTTAAATAACAATATTATTATAATTCTGTTTATTGTAAATAGTGGTATGTGTTAATGTATCAATACAATTTGCATACAACAAATACTTATTTAGAAATTAAACAAAATTATATTTAGTAGACACATACACACACGCAAATGTATGTATACACAATTGATCAATTTAACATGGAAATTGTCTATATCCTTTTGGGGTTTTTCCGAACATTAAAAGCATCCTTTAAACACATTAGCAATGTTTAATAAGCATAAGCTGGCACAGCAAACACACAGAGTCACCAGAATGTTTCTAAAACAAAACATTTTAATACTTGGACTTGTAAAATGTATGTTAATACATATCAAGATACAAAATGCAAGCAACCATGCTAATATCCAAACACACATACATATATACAGAGCTTTGTATGTGTTTAGCAACCAAGAATAATATTAGAACAAGGTGTTGTAAAGGAAAATAGCCGACAATGTGAAATAATATACAATACATAGACATTGTCAGTTGATATGAAGCAGTCACAAGAAATGTAGCAGCAACATCTAACAACAATCTACGTTAACACCATCATTAACATTTATAAAATGAATACCACTCCTCTTTATAACCTTAACACAAAGTACAAATGGCTTGATATAAATTTATTAAAGTTTTATTAACAAAAGAGGTGTTTGCTCTTAATAGTTATTAAAATGCCAACATCTTAATCGGGAAAATTTTCAAAGCTGAGAGTTAAACCAGAAGATCAGGGCCTAAATTCGATATCGAACGATACAACTTAAATGGGAATTTCGATCGATATCAAATGCCGTAACTGGGCCCCAGTACTTTTGCTTAAAGCCAAAATAAACAATCACATTTCCTATTAAATATTGAAGCTAATTAAGCAATCTTCAATCATATAAAACTTAACAAGCAGCCCTCGTTTGAATCTAAAGATGTAGATATTTTTGCATAAGTGTGTATGTTAATTTACAAAATCAGCTACAACACCCTCTCCCACCTACTAATAACATACATTTCTCTTATGATTTTTATTATTGTTATTTTGAGATATTCCACAAAATGAGAGAACATAAGCCAACAACCCAACACACAAGAAAGAACGAAAGAAAGACCTGATATTAACATACAGTTACATGTAAATTTATATGTACAACTATTTTATTAAGCAATGAATTAATGAAACAATGCCATTTTACCTTAGAAACGATTGGATTATTACAATAACAATAATCATATGTAAAACAGAAATCATAATAAACGATGATGAAGATAATGATGATCTTCATGTGCAGCAATAACAATCACATTTAAAATGACGATGTTGCAGAGTTGTATTGTCGTTTCTTGAATGTTTAATAACATTTGGCAATAATCACATACTCGGAGCGAGTACATACGGCTCGACAAGAAAATTTGTTTAGATTTTTATGCCGAAATAAAAAACGGAAAACAAGAAAATTTTATCACATCTACACGAACGCAATTACATACTTGAACATCCTCTAAGAGATTTTGTACATGTATGTATTTGAATGTTATGTATTTGTTATTTGGTTAAACGAGTGCGTGTGTGAGCAAAATCAGTGTTATAAAATGTGGCAGGAAAATATTTGGGAAAATTACATACACAAATGACAATATTGTAATGTGTTACTTTCATTGTTGTTTGCCATTATTAACACTTGTTAGTTGAAAGTGGCCAGGGAAGGAGCTGTTTTTTTTTTTAAAATTAAATTTATAAAGCAGAGTTGGGAATTGTGAACTTTAAAGAGAGTATATTTTGTAATATAGTCGTCACCTGTTGTATGAAAATTTAAGAATGTTATGATCAGGGAAGCCGGAAATATGCACTAAAAAACGCGTTTTTTCCGCATTAAATATACAAATAAAACTGGAAAATAAGCCCTGAAAATTGTTAAAAATATGCCCTTAAAAATCAAAAAATTGCTTATTTGAAGGCAAAATATTCAATAATAAAATAACGAAATCTAAAAAAAAAACCTTAAAATATTATCGCTTAAGCCCATATCAGATTAAAATGCATATATGAGATGTTTGCGCCGAATATTCTCTAGACATTAACTTCCATATTGGTTTTGGTCTTAAAGGGATTAAAGGGAAGGTCGCTAAATTGTTAATTAATCTTAACATTTAAAAGGAAGTTAAAGCTATTTAAGGATTGTAGCTTTGGGCGAATGTGAACCTATTCGAAGACAATTTAATTTGCAGTAAAATATTTTTGGGGCGAATTTTATTTAAATAGCAACAGGATTAGATAGGTTGCGGGCACACAGAGTCTAATTTGGAAATAAGTTGTTTTGGGGCGTATGTGAATTTATAGACCGATTCTCACTTTTTACATAGACTTCATCCATGTCTGATCAAATTATCTACAAAATTGGAACTTGTACTTCGGGCACAGGGTTAACATGGACAAACAACCAGCCAGATGGACGGATGGACATCGTAAGATCACTTTTAAAAGCGAATCTTAGTCGACGGATAATTAACGATACTGAATCTCAATTATGTCTCAGATTTATTGAAAATATGAACCAGCTATGCCACCGAAGCTGTGGAGAGCATTTGGCCGTTATTTTGTTTTACATTAATTTTCATCGATCCTTCTTTAATAATAAAAAATATTAAGATAATTCTCTGAAAACTGTTTGTTTTATTTACAATTAACATCGTGCGTTTTGGTTGGACCATCCTTTTTTTGAATAAGCGCTTATTTTTTCTTAAAATATACCAGTTTTTCTTTCTATGTGCGTTTTTGTGTTCGTAGAATTCCGTTCATCTATTCGCAGGTATGACCAAAACAAAAATTCTATTTTTAACGGCAGTTTCAAAACTCCATTTAAAAAGTTTTGAAAACTTTGTGAAACACATTTCAGAGTTTTTGTAAAAATTTCATTAGGATTTTTAAGCATATAATAAGAAATAAAACATGAAAAAATAATATCAATACCTCTAATTGTTTTTCCGTACCAGCGATTTAAGTTTTGTGATTTTCGGAAAAAACTCAATTTAGCCCATGCGATTTCCTTACTGTTATAAATTTTAAGAAAAATTATTTAAAATATTTTATTCCAGATAATTAAGTATATATACTCTAAAGCTTTTACTAAAATCGAAAAATAATGAAGGTCAAAAGTCAAATCTGTATATATTTTGAATTTCTAAAAGACAGATAATGAAAATTTTGTATATTTTTGTGCCGATTTTTATGAAACTGCAGAAAAATATTCTCTCAATTGATAAGAAGACAAAACAACGCAAAGATTGAGATTAACCCTTTAGCGAACTTGGGTGCTAAAATGACCCCAAACTTTTTTTTTTTAATAAAAAAATCAGTCAATTTGCATGATGTTAAGCATAACTAGAATAAAAAAAAAATGAAGGCAAACTAAACAATTTGTATCGTGTACCAAATTAAAAAAAGAAAATTAACCCTTTTTGGTCATGGGACCCATTAGACCCAAAAAATTTTAAAACGGAAAAATGTTTTATTAAAAAGATTTCTCAATGACGTGCTTTTTTTATTTATTTATTTTTTAATAACCATAGTGAAATTTATTGTTGAGGGAAAGCAAGTTTCTATGCAGATTTCGCTGGTTGCTTTAGGCCAGGCTGATCAAAAAACCTTTATCCAAAAATTTTATAAAAACTAAAAATATTTCACAAATAAAACTGTAAAGCGATTAATAATTATAAACACTCAAAATTCTACTTGTAACAATATCAAAGCTTAAGCAAAACACCAACAATAAAGTTTATCTCTTCTTAAAGTTTTTTTAATCCTATTTTTGCACAATTAATATTATAATTTTTAGCAACGTAAATCTCCAACCCTGACATATTAACATTGTAGCACATGTGCATACAAAAATCATCCCATCCTTACGCAAACCTTAAATAACATTAAAACAAAAAAACAACAACTAAGAAATAAAAAAATATACGTTTTCCTTTTTTTTATTTATGCAAAAAACGCTACAATACCTTTAGATTTTTTTTTTGTTGTTCATTAAAATAAATATTTATTTGCTGCTGAGGAGGAAGCCAGTATCTAGGATACAGGCATTTATGTAAATAAGTGTAGGGGATGAGTGTTTATGTACGCGTAGGTCTTAATGACGGGAAAATCCGTTTTGATAAAGATACCGATTTGGAAGAAAATAAAGATGTTGGTGGTGGCAAATCGTTAAAAACAAAACCAACCATAATTTAACTACATACAATTTCAATGTTAACAGTCATGCAGTATTCGAAAAGAAAAAAGAAAGTGAAATTTGTTTTAGCCTTCACCATTATATGGCTTTTCAATTGTCATAAATTTTCTACTAAATATCAATAAAAATACATGTATGTGTGTAGCAGTCTAGTGTCTTGAGGCATTTTATTTTTAAACAATTTTGTGTCAAAGCACTTTGTTTGTTTGTTTGTTTGTTTGTTTCTTGTTTTTATATTAAAAGTGTAAATTATTGCTTTAATGTTTTCATTTTTATTTTATTTACGCAAATGACTTTAGAATTGTTTTTATCTCTCTTAAAATCACATAAAATTGTTTTTTGCCAAAGATATTCGTTGTTGTAATCGAAAACAATAAATATTGTTTAAAAACACATTTAAGATTTTGTTTCTAATGAATTTATTTCTAGAGACGTACGTATGAGTGTCATTTGTGTGTTGTTTAAATAGGATTACTCATACGCCTAGCAAGGCGTTGCTGGTTTATTAAATATATTTTTTAAAAGTATTGATTTAAAATTTTCTAGAAAGTAAGAGAAAGAAAAAGAATTTGCAAAAGTATTTTGTTAAGGAAAATGTTATTTTCTGTTGGCAGTAGAAAAAAGTTTCAGGAATATTTTTTTTTTTTTTTTTTTTAAGAAAACTTTATTTCAACAAACTTGATAATTATTCAATAAAAATTTAAAGTTTTGACAACCTGTCTGCCAAAATATAGACTCTGTCCCAAAAAAAAACTACTTATTGTTTAGTGTCAGAAAGATTTCGATTAGATTTAAAATTTGACTTAAATAAAAACAAGAAGGAAAGTATAGTCGGTCAAGCCCAACCATATGATACCCTAAACCACAGTATTTAAAAACAAATTTTCGAGAGTGTATGGCTACATAAATATGTTTTTAATTTCATTACAATCGGTTTGATAGTTTCTGAGAGGCAGAAATTTCCTCCTATCTCCCTTCGTGGTCCTTGTGCCAATAAGAGGATATGTACCAAATTTTATTAAATTTTCTCCAAAATTGCGACCTGTACTTTGCGCACAAGGTTACATGGACAGCCAGCCAGCCGGACGGACGGACATAGTTAGATCAACTCAAAAAGTCATTCTAAGTCGATCGGTATACTTTAAGTGGGTCTAGGACCAATATTTTAAGGTGTTACACACATCAGCACTAATGAATAATACCCTCTCCACTATTGTGGTGTGGGTATAAATATTACGTCCAGGTTGATCGAACATTGCAAGGCATTTAATAAGAAGGCCAAAAATGAAATCACCCATCCCTGCGGGAAATTAGGAATTGGGGATTATTTATATCAACCTTTTTATACTGGAATCAAGAGCATTTTGAGATAAATTCGATCTAATTTGTACTTCGATCAATCTCAATTTCAGATGATTTCAAGTACGAATTCATATTTCGCACTTTAATAATCTGTACTTGGATCAATCTTTCTTAACTTGATTCAAGAAAATCTGTTCTTACCGCACTTTTTTTACGGCTTCGAATTGATTTAAAAATACTGTGCACAGAAAAAATTAGTAGTAGTTTTTATCAATTAAAAAAATTAAAATAAAATTAATGTGATAATTGAATCAATTATTTTTTTTTTTTTTTTTTTGTTCAAAGAAAAATATAATTTTGATTTAGTTAACATTTTAGTTGTTTTGAAATAAATTTTTAATTAAAATATTTATTAAATAACAAAAAAATCTTTCGTTTAAAATAAAATAATTTAAACTTGTGAAATTGTTGTTGGAAATTGTCAAAATTGACAATCAACACATTGTTTGAAATTGCATAGTTTTTTGATAATTTTTTTAATTAAAATTCAAAATATAATTTGTTGAAAAAAAAAATATTCAAAATATAAAATGTTTACAATTTTTAGTAATCAATATAATCATTTTGGTAATAGGTGCAAAATCAACAAATGGGTTGCTTGATTCTATGAATTCAGTATAAAATTGGTGATTAAAGACAATTTTTAATTTTTTCTGTGTAGCCAAACAGCAATAACTTATTTGTACAGATAATAATAAACAAATTGGTTTTTAAAAAATGTTATTTAATAAATATATTTTTAATCTAAGCAAGAGTCTTAAAAAAATCTTTAAATACAATCTCTTGTTTTTCTCAATATTTTAAAAAAATATAACAAAACTTATCATAAACAAAAGTCTGTAATAAAAATCCAATTAAAACAAATAAAAACCTTAAAGTTGCATACAATTTGGAAAATATTTTAAATACTGTTTTCTGGGAAAACCAAGAACAAAAAGTTTATTCATTTTTGCTTTAACTTTTGAAAAATTTGTTTAGCTTTGAAGCAAAAATTAATTGCTTTAAAAAGTCTACCAAATATGACAAAAAAATGTTGTTTTTTTTTTAATGAAATAAAAAAGACATAAGACAAGATTACTTTTATTAATCTGTTTCAGACATTCTCTTTTCAATAAACCACTCGTCTTAAGATTTATTTCCACAATATTTTATTTTATTTTTGCTCTTTTTTTTCCTCAAATATTTTGTATTTAAGTGAAATGGTGATAACAATAGAAATGAAAAAAAAAATATGTGAACAACTTGCCGGTAGTTGGATAGTTAAACACTGCGTATGAGTGATATTAATTATTTCCTTTTATCAGGAAACACAATGATAATTTATATGAATAAAATAATTTATAACAAAGTAATTAATTAAGAAACAAAACAGCTCACCATTTTTTTCTTAAATAAAACAGATTTCTTATTTCAAAATCAATTTTGTTAAAAGGTCAAATAATCTATTAAAATAACTATTAAATTGTTTCGTTAAGAATCATCAAAAAAAACATTGTTAATGATTATAAAAAAATGTTTATAAAGTAATTTTGTTAAAAAGAATAAAAAAAATATATTAAGTAATTAATTGGTATCCCTCTTATTTAATATCAACAGAATCAAACGAATATCTTGAACAATAAAACTAATTAAATTAAATTGTTTTTGCTTGTATATGAATTCACATTTTTATGTCTTGCAACATTAAACAACAAAGAAAAACCAATAGGATTCATGCACAATGTTAAAAACCCTTTTATGGTACAATAAAAATAAAAAAAAAAAAAATGAAACTAATTGTAAAAAAATCCCACATTAAATTATCTTTAACATGTCACAGACAGTTCAAACAGTAATTCTTTTTGTTTTAATGTACAAATATTTTTTATTCTTTCCTTTAAGTCTTAACGCAAATTTTAATTGTAGAGAACATTTATCATTTCATTTAAAGATTAGTAACTTTATTTAACATCAAAGAAAAAAATACAAAAACCGAGACAAATCAAGTTAAATCTCAACAAGAAAACGAAATATATTTAAAGAAAATATATGTACAAAATTCAAAATTCAGCAAACATTAATGAACTCTTTGTAAAAAAGTACTTTTTTGAATTAAGTAGATTTTTAAAACGCTTTAATACAAAATGATTTCGCTATTGTTTAGTTAAATAAGTAAGAAAGTTATAATTAAGAAAGCATTTAGAAACTTTTTGTAAGAAAGTACTTTTTAAAAAATAGTACTTATTTTAAATAGTCCTGCTAAAAAGGCCAATTAAAAAAGGATTTCTTTATTGTTAAGTTAAATAAGTAAAAAAATATAATTTAGAAAACCTTTAGAAACTTTTTTAAAAAAAAGTACAATTTCAAAAAAAGCACAACTTTTTTTTTAAAATAGTACTTTTCATAAAGGTACTTCGTTACCTAGAAAGAAAAGTTTAAAAAAAAAATATATGTACAAAGTTAAGACAATAATCTGTTAGAAGTACAAATTAAGAACATCAATAAACTCTTTGTAAAAAAAGTACTTTTTAAAATGGCCTTTTTAAAAAAATGTTCTATTATTAATCAAATATTAAAAAAAAAATTAGTTTAGAAATCATTTAGAAATTGTTTGTACTTTCTTAAAAAAGTACTTTTTTAAAATAGTAATTTTATAAAAGTACTTCTTTAGCTAGAAACGAAATATTTTTAAAGAAAATATGTAAACATAGTTAAGACAAAAATTTGTTAGAAAAGGACTTCAGAATTCAGCAAGCATTGATAAACTCTTTGTAAAAATGTACTTTTTTGAATCTAGTACTTTTTAAAGCATTTTTAATGTAAAAGGAGTTGTTCATTGTTTAATGAAATTAGTAAGAAAAATATATTTTAGAACACATTTAGAAACTTTTTGTATACAAGAACTTTTTAAAAATATCACTTTTAATAAAAGTACTTCTTTAACTAGAAACGAAATATATTTAAAAAATAAAATGTACATAGTTAGGAATTCAAAATTGATTAATTCTTTGTAAAAAAGTACCTTTTTAAAAAATATCACTTTTAATAAAAGTACTTTTTTAACTACAAACGAAATATATTTAAAGTTTATAAATTTTCTTTAGTTAAGACAGCAATCTGTTAGAACTCTTTGTAATAAAGTTCTTTTTTGAATCTAGTAGTTTTTAAAATGCCTTAGTAAAAAGGGTTTTAGAAACTTTTTGTTAAAAAGTACTTTTTAGATAAGATAAGAATGCTTTTAAGTTTTTTTTTATAATAAGGCATTTTTAAAGAAACTTCTTTGTTTAAAATAGTACTTTTTATAAAACATAAAAATTCGTTTGTCAGACACGAATTGTTCAGAAATAAAATGTTTAGGAAACATCTAATTAAGAAAAAGCATGTACAAAAACGTTTTAAAAAACTTCCCTTTTTTACATAGTACGTTTAAAATATACATTTACTTTAAAAATACCTTTTTATAAAAAAATAAAAAATACTAAAAAGCAACAACATCTTTAACAAAAAGGATTTAAAACTGTTCACATAAGTAAATACTGATAAAGGACTAACATCTTAACCCCTTATGCAAAAAAGAGCTTAAGTTCAAATAAGTTAACCAGCACATTAAGACCAGCAAAAGTGTTTAGGGACTTTTGTTTTTCTTTACTCTATTTTTGAGCGACTGTTAAAAACACCCATTTAGATTTATTTTTGTTATAAATACTTTATTTTCTTAAAATATTAAAACACTTTTGAATCAGTTAAAAAATGTATTTCTTATTTTCTTTCACATATGTACGTACATACAAAGAATTTATTATTTTAAATCCTTTCTTAAAAAAACAGGTACATGAAAGTTCACTACGCATACACTAAGAAAACAGAAACCTGTAGCTATAAGTTCACTACGCGTTCACTAAAAAAAATACAGAACGAGTACCACAAAAATACACTACACTTTCACTAAAACATGTACTGTAAATTATCTTAGTGTTTATGTTCGTCAGTTCACAATCGTTGTGTACCATATGATGTTTGTGTACAAATGCACAGCCATTTATTTTATATTTTTCTATAGAATGTACATTCATGTATATTGTACGATATGGTACACTAACTGGCTGAGCTCTGCATCCTACGCTTCTCAAAAGGTAAGCTGACTGTCAGATTATTTCCTTTTTTTTTACTTTACTTTCTTTGCTAAATTTATAAAATTATTATACATACATATTTATTATTGAGTGCGTGTAAAGACTTCTACATTTTCTTTTTTTTTAATGGAATAACGTTTCATCAATATACAGAGATAAATACAATAAATAAATGTATGGCTGAAAGTGTAGAGATATTTAAGGTTGTCCGTTGGTCGGTAACTGGTTGAGAGAACAAGTTTAAGTCTGTTGCTAATACGATTTCTGCCAGCCATGGTAAAAATTGTTATTCTTATTATTGTCATGCTAAATTTCAACGGTTTGAGATTTCTTTACATTAAAGGTGACCTGAGATTTTCATTTTTTTCCATTTCAATCTGTCTTAATTTTTCACAAAAACAAATACTAAGAAAAGAAAATTATGTGTTCGTGTGAGGAATTGGATTTCATTAATTCAGCAACAAAAAAAAAACAGTACAATACACAACATGATTTTTATCATTTTTAACGTCATCTTTAATACAAATTGCTTTATAATTGATTAAGATGAACAACTCAAAAAAATAAACATCATTATTATGCTTAACACAATTATAATGTCTTTTACCGCTTCAGTCATGTCATGCCGACCAGAAATCCATCTCAAGTTGGCTGGTAAAAAGATTAACAGGAAAAAATATTAGTTAACAAGAAGGAGGCAAGAGACGAGTTAAAGTATCTTTCGATCACTCAAAACGTAGACAAAGCTGTCAGATACAAAAGGATTTAATATTAACAGAAATTATGAATGGCTGTACATTATGGAACAAAAAAAAAAGAAAATAGTACTTAATAGGGTGATCGATCGAATAGTATTCGACCGGTTTTAACCGGTTATTTTAGTTTTGCCCAAGTCGAATATTTTAAAAAGTCCATTTTTCGAATATCGAATAAACCGGTTATTTTAGTAAAATAAACCGGTTATTTTAGGAATGTATAATTTATATACGTTTTCCTTACTTTTGTTATAAATGCACCCGTAATTGAAGTATTTTTCTAATAGAATATTTGGAAAACTTAAACTTTTAATAAAGAATGTCAAAATGTAACAAAAGTCCAACAAAATTATGATCAATGTAAATACAAATCGCTTATTTAAGCGTGTGTTCTTGTAACAAAAACCAAGAACAATTCAAAACACTACAAAAAAAGTTCAGCTGAAAAAGTAATCAGCAATTTGACATTTGAAAGATGTCATCTCTGGTGATAATATCTAACTGATATAAAAGACAATGGTGCTTAAACGGCCCTAAAATCATAAGTTGCAAAGGTTCTTCAACGTCACGACTTATTAATCACTTTTAATTAGTCTACAATCTTGACATAAATATACGCCAAGTAAAACATGACTCTGTTCCAAGTAGTTTTTATGAGACTGGAAATAATACTTTACTAAAATATGCTGCCAATAATGAATGAAAAACTCTTCAGTAGTTCTGCTTAAAACTACACCATACCGGCGAAATCAACCATATGGAAAAATTCTTCCGTTTTATTTTTAAAATTACCAAGAACTTAAAACAAAATTGAGGGAATCAAACAATCTCATCGAAGGGTTTAAACTGTGATCGACGAATTGACAGATATTTCATACAAAAAGCATGTTCATATTACTATCGTTTCTATAATACTGAAACAAAAAAATTTAAATATATAATCCTGGATAAGAAGTTTTTTTTTGCAACTTTTCAAAAATATGGCTGAAGTTTACTGATTCATATAGACATGCTTAGCCACTAACAAATTGAAACTCATTTAAAATAAATTTGGGAGAATATCTCAAATAATAAATTTATTAAATTCCTATAATTTTTTAAAACCAAAGTTTTTCAAAATTTCTACAGCTATTAAATATTTGACGTCCTACACGTAACCACTAGTTTTCTTAAAGAACTGTTGCTTTTGCAAAACGTTTGGCTAGAGCAAACATTATTTAACGGTTTCTTAACTACATTATACATAAGTATAATTATCATATTAGACATAAAATTTTGCAAATCAATAGAATTTGTTAAAAATAAAGCCTAAGTTATCAATTTACTGGTCGCGCTTTTTTTATTTTATCGTCAAATATTTGTTAAATCTGAACATATCTATGTATTTCCTTACCTTCGTGAATTGTTTTGTTTTTATTCAAATTAACTTTTTATTACAAAAAATAATTTGATTTTTGTATTTTTATGTATTCGAATTAAAACCGGTTAACCGGTTATTTTTAAAATGCTTAACCGAAAACCGGTTTTTTTAAAATAGCAACTATTCGTAATATTCGAAAACCGGTTATTGAAAAAAGTCGAATAATCGATCACCCTAGTACTTAACCATTTCTTTATTACAAAACTAATTATAACATTCAATTTCAATTACTATAATTATCATTTATTACAATTAAATTGAGTTTTTTTTCTTTTTTGTCTACTTAACTATTGACAATTGAAAATATTCTAGATTCTTTATTAGTTTTATTTTTGGTACTTTTTTAATGACCCTGAGTGAGTTATTATTATTTCATTTCAAATAGTTGTTAATGTCAGTTAACCACAAAAAAATTTTCGCAAAAATTCCAACATTTCAGTAATTGCAATTCTATAAAAATTTAAAAAAAATTGGGAATATTTATACACATAATTTATTACCACATTATCAAGAGAACTGAACTAAAACCAGTCACCATATTCGAGCAAGCCATGATGCCACCAGTATCACTTACACACACTGTATGCCACCAATACCAGCCATCCACCCACTAGTTTTCCTAACCAACCACTCTACTCTAAGTGTAAACGTCTCTCTACGTATATTTTACATGAAATGATAATTTATTGAATATAGATTAAGTGTTTTTTTCTGTGTGGAATGTTTGTATGAATGTTGCATGAACTAGTTGCAAATGCAATAATTGTGGCATTTGTTATACATGCAGCTATTTTCAACAGTCGATTAAGCAAAGGTGCTAAAAGAAGCGTTTAAAAGTAGGTGTGTTGAAAAAAAAACAGAAACTTTGAAGTCTAACTGACTTGAATTTTTTATTGAAAGAAATGCGAGTTGAAAAGATATTAATTTTAAACGAAATGATGATATTTATAGCTCATAAGGCAGCATTAAATTTTAAATGTTTGGACATAAAATAGGTTGTTTGAAAACCCAATTCTCTTATATCTTATTAAAAGCAAGCTATTGAGCAAATAGCGTGAACAAACTCATAAATAGTAAATGTCATAAGAAAAGCTTTTGAAAAAGAAAATATTGCTCAGCACTCTTCATCGCTGTTTTGATAAAGTCTGGCAAGAAGGCTTTTAACATAAATTGAAGAGAAACTTATCAGCAAACACGCACAAGATGTTGGAAAGCTACAAACTCGGATATTTGAAATTGCGGGCCTTGAAATTTTTTAATTTCTTGAAAACCCGTTTTACATACATTGTACTAACTTTTGGCCTCTTCTAAGGCCCCCTAGTGAAATTTGATGCAGAAAATATTTTAACCCTCTAAAGTGCCGTTTTAGTGAAAGAATCGCCATACAATTCTACTGAAGACATCTGAAATTACTTTTTAGCTCAGAAGTACATTTAGTATATTTTTTTGACTCGTATCAAACGCCTTTTCAAGAAATTCATAAATTGCAATGTCCGAAATTTCGAAAATCTGTTTAACATACATTGTACGAACTTTTGGTCTAAGAAGATCCCTAGTAAAATTTAATGCAGATATCAGTGGAACATTTTAACCCTCTAAAGTGCCGTTTTAGTATACTTTTTTGGGGAAGTTAAAAAAGGACAAACATGACACCTTAAAATGAGTGTTCTAGGGATAATATATTCTAAGAAAAAAATCGTCATATGATTCTACTGAAGACATCTGAAATTGTATTTAGCTCAGAAGTACATTTAGTATATATTTTTTTTTTGATTTATACCAAACGCCTTTTCAAAAATTTCAAAAACTTTAGGGGCCTATATTTTGGGAGGCCGAGCTAACTTTCTAAAACTCTTAATCAGATTTGCTTTACTAGTAGTCTTCTTTCATTTCGCGTTGCAAGTGTTGAGGTCGGCAGCGATGACCCGAATTTTGTTGCACTGTGCTTTTAAAGAAGAAAATTTCTTAAGTTCCCCTCAGCCAATTGACGCTGGAGTCCCACAAGACAGCATCCTGGGTCCTCTTTTATACTCAATTCTACATCGGATAAGCCAACAAAGAACTGCAACCAAACTTCAACATTTTCTGATGATACAGCTTTTCCAAGCGTGCACCAAAACCGTCACGAAGCACGAGATGCTAACAGGAGCATATATGTTTATTAGAAATATGGTTAAAACAATACAGGATTATGACCAATGCGAAAAAATAAGTACTTACAATATTTACTTTGCGTCGGAATACAGCCCCCCACCCCTATTAAATTCAATTAGCAAATAATACCTCAACATTCGCATGTAAAATATCTCGGTTTGCATCAAGATCGGCGATTAACGTGGAAATGTCATATAGAGGCAAAATTAGCTCAAATTAAACTAAAAGCCATTCAAATTCATTGGCTTATTGGAAGAAACTCTGTCCTAAGTCTCGTTTGCAAACTTCTACTTTACAACTCTACGATTCACTTACGAAAAAAATTCAAAGGCGCCAAAATAAACTTATTTGAATCATCACAGTTTTGCTGCCTGGTATGTTAAAAACTCAAATATTCACAAGGATCTCAATATTCCATTAGTAAAAACTATGATTAACAAATATGCAATTAGATAATTTAAAAAGGCTCGAATTGCATTCGAATCCAGCAGGTCGAAATATTTTCAATGATGGCCGCCACACTCGTTTAAGAAAAAGAGATACTGCAAAGCTCATCCGATTAGAAGAGCGCTAAACCCCTATACATGTAAACAAACACCGTGAAGTGAAACATTTTTGTCCGGCACTGGCAGGACATAAAATAACGTAAAATAATATGATTTGAAAACTTAAACTACGCCCCAAAAAAAAATTAAACTTCAAACACGACACGGCTAAACACGAATATGACACTCATTTATTTCTCTCAAGAAGCGTTTCCGAGGTATTCGCAAAAATCGTGTTTTTCAGGAGTTATATTTTGGCGTATTCTTTTCTAAAAAAAAAGTGTTGCAAAAGTGTTAGATGTGACTTTGCAACATTTCTAAATGCTCCCCTAATTTTTAAGAAGTGTTTCATATTTTACGTTTACAAAAGAACACAAATTTCGGCATTAAACAATAAAGTACAATTAGCGAAAGGTAAATTCAATTACAGGTGGTGGCAAGATACAACAATTCAAAGCCTACAGAAACAACAGATGTTTTTTGTATTTTTGTTTACGGCTCGAAACTTGTCACCACCTTGTGTTGAATTCGCCTTGATCTAGTGCTGCACTCATGCCCCTTTAATTAAAGTGAGTGTTGAACATGTAGCATTTTTTTTTAATTTTAAAGGGAACACCATCAGAAAAGAACGCTTTACACTTTTAAAATAACACATGTTTTTCAGAAAATAATATATAAAAATGTAAAAGGCAGAATAAATGCAGAGTTTTACTCAGAAAAGAAAACGCCATCAGATATTTTCAAACATCTCGAGAACTGTTTTGTTTATCTGAGTTTTACAGAAAACTGTTAAATAAATAAATCTGGCTTTTCTCTTTCAGACCATATTTTTGTGTGTTGGAAAAAATTTTGAAAAAAAAAATTGGAAAAAATTGCCTTAAAATTTTTAATATTGAAAAAACGTATTTTTTTAAATACAAACCCCTGTATCTCAGTGAATTTTTATCCGATCAACACAATATAAATATGTCCTGAAAGAGAAACATCCCTAGAGGGAAGCGAACCGATACAAAAGTAGTCCCGTGATAGGTCTTTGGTGGTAGAGACCGGTTCTAGTTCTAACACTTTATATTAATAAGACCTATCACTTTTACATGGGCTTGTCATTGGAGGGAGTCAATTGACACCATTTGACCAGTCACAGATCTATTTTTAATGAACGTGCTTAGTGTCAGTTACTAAAATGTAGTTTAATTTCAATACAATGTAGTATTATTTCAATAAAACAAGTCCTAGAATTAAATTCAAGAACCAAATTTTAGAAAGTATTAGTCTTCAACGGTACTGTACTGTTATTAATTACTTTTTCTACCTTTTGGTTCTTCATAAACCAGTTAAGGGATTGGTTCTTCTTTCACTGGTCACGAGTATTTTCTTTTTGTACTTGTTCTATTTTCACGAATCCCCGGACAAGTCTGTTTGACCAATTGACACAAATTTCCCGCAGCGATGTTTATTCAATAATTTTAATTTTGTACAATTCCGATGAATAATTCTTGAGATTTTTCGAAACATCTAAAACAATTGCAGAAGATATTAGCGAATATCTCGAAAACGATTCTTGAGAGAAAAAAATTAGTGACATATTCGTGTTCAGCAGCCCCGATTTACACCTTAAATAACATCTTATTTTTAGGTTATGGCAAAATAATTTGTGAACCAGTGTTATTGTTTGACCATATTTTATTATGAAAAAATATATTTGGGTTTAAGTTCAGGTAGAGTTGGTTAAAGTAAACTTCTATTAAGTTGAAGTTCTAATTTTATACGGAAAAGCATTATTTTTTGGTAGTTTGGTTTTTTATCAACCAAGATAATTGTAAACAAATAAGAAAGTATAGTCGGTCAAGCCCTAGTATATAATACCCTACACCACAGTACTTAAAAACAAATTTTCGTGGCCTATGTGCCAAAATTTATTAAACTAAATATCTCCAAAATTGCGACCTGTAGTTTGCGCACAAGGTTGCATAGACAGCCAGCCAGATAGCCGGACGGACGGACTGACATCGTTAGATCAACCCAGAAAGTCGATCGGTATACTTTAAGGTGGCTCTTGGACCAATATTTCAAGGTGTTACACACATCAGCACCAGCGTTACCGTTCAACATTTTCAAAAAGGGGCACAAAAAGGGGATTTTCAAAAAAAAACATGTCACAAAAAGGGGAATTCTGAGAAAAAAAGGAGCAACTTTAAAAACAGAAATCTGGAGCAATATTTTAGTGTATTGACTCAGAATCACTTTTTAAAGTGATATAACGATGTCCATCCGTCCATCTGGCTAGTTGTCTGTCCATGTTAACCTTGTGCGCAAGGCACAATTTGCAATCTTTCAGACAATTTGAACAAGGGCGAAGTCTATGTTAATAAAAACTTTTTTCCAAATTAGACTCTTTGTGTCCATAAACTATTTAATTTATTTGGTATTTAGATTAAATTCGCCCCAAAAATATTTTACTGTAAATTAAATTATTGTTGATGTTGTTTTGTTTAAACTTTGATATTATTACAAGTAGAACTGTTGCTATAATTCTTATACGTTTAACAGTTTTATTTGGTTTAATCCGCCTTATTGTGGTTGTCGTTGTCGTATACGACTGTGTAATAGATTAAAGTAATACATAACATGTGTTCTTTAATCTACTACAAAAAACGACACGTTTGTTAACGAAAACGACAACCACAATAAGGCTGAATATCTTTAGTTTTTCTAAAATCTTTATGGATGAAGTTTCCTGATGATCTGGCCTAAGCAACCAGTGAAATGCGCATAAGAATAGCTTATCCCATCAACAATAAATTTCAAGTGTTTTTATCAATGATAAAAACTGGGAATTAAGCACGAATAACAAAATCTTTTGAAAATTTAAATTTTGTATTCCCAAAAATTTAAATTACTTTTTGATAGTAAATTAAATTCCTTTTGAATCGGTTCACATTTGCCCAAAGCTCTCATCTATAAATAGCATTATCTTCCTTTAAAATGTTAACAATAATAAATAATTTAAAATTTAGTTACCGTCCATAAAATCTCAAAATGCTACTTTAGTCGCATAACGGTAACGCTGATTCAGCACAAATGCATAATACTCTCTCCACTTTTGCGGTGTGGATATAAAAAATAAAATTATTCGTAAAATAATTATATTTTATTCAATTTAGCAATTGTAAGCGCTAATCATGTTTATTTATTTTTAATCATTACATGTTTAGAGGAAACCATAATATGGTTGTGGCTTCTTGATGGATGACTAATTCAACCATAATATGGCTGTCGGTGACAATAATATTGTTAAATTAATCATAATATGTTTAAAATTTGCTTTAAAAATAGTTTTGTTGGAGGTGGCCATATTTAATCATGTTTTTTTCTCTGGGTGTAGCTATGTTCTATTTTTGTGCTAGTTCTGTTCCAGTTCTGTTCTGTTCTAGTTGTGTTCTAGTTGTGTTCTAGTTGTGTTCTAGTTCTGTTCTATTTCTGTGCTAGTTCTGTTCTATATACGTTCTAGTTCTGTTCTACACAGAAAAAATTATTGCCGAATTATTTTCAAACAAACGATTGTTTGAAATTTTTTTTAATTTCTACAAATTTTTTTACTGATTCAATTAATATTTTTGTTTGATTTTTATTTAACCAACAAAAATGTTGACAACTTTTCAATAATGGTTTCAATTTTTCATAATTTTGTATGAAATATTTAACGCTCTTTAATGTTGTCGTTTTTTGCATTTTTTATTTGATCGTAAGCAACACTTCTTTATGTGAAATATAAGAACAACAACACAAAACACATACAGTTTATTTTTGGACGCTTTAAAAAAGCACAACAAGAAGAAAGATGATAAAATAGCGCGACGAGGTTATTAGTAAATAAAACAAAAAAATAGCAGGTAAAAAAAAGGTTTCATTCTTTTTTAAACAACAGAAACAACAACAACATTATAAGAAACAAAATAAATTTGTGGTTGGTTTCAAAGTTGGAAAAAAAGAATGAAAAACAAAATCCCGTATTCAATTTTTGAAAACTGTTTACTTAAATACATCAAATACAAAAATAAAATGACGAAAAACATATCGAGTCGGTCTGCTGCCGTTGTTTGTTACATTTCTTCTTCTTTAGCCAAGAAAAGGATACAGCAACAGTGAGTGATGAAGAAAAACCCCTTGTGTGTATAAACAAGACTTCGTTCAAAAATTATTCCAACAAAACATGTATCTTAAAGCCAGCCGCCGCCCTGCTTCTGCCTTTGAGGATTCTCCTTCTCCTTCAGTGATAGCTTGGGTGCGCGTCATTGCTTGTGCAAAAAATTTTTGTTTGATTCAGCAAAATTATTTGTTTGAAATTTATATGAATTTCAGTAAACTTTTTGTTTGATTCTGTAAATTTTTTGTTTGAAAAAATCAGTGTTTTTTTAGTAAACAAAATGCAAATAAATTGTTTGAATATGCGAATTTGTTTGTAGGACCGATTTCAGACAAAAAATGTTTTGATACTACAAATTTTTTGTTTGAATTCGAAAAAAAATTTTTTCTGTGTAGTTCTTTTCTTGTTCTGTAATATTTCTGTTCTCGTTATTTTCTAGTTCCGTTCTTGTTATGTTCTAATTCTGTTCTATTTCCGTGCTAGTTCTATTTCTGTCCTATTTCTGTGCTAATTATGTTCTACTTCAGTTCTATTTCTGTGCTAGTTCTGTTTTAGTTATGTTCTAGTTCTAGTTCTTTTCTATTTCTATATACGTTCTAATTCTGTTCTAGTTCTTTTCCTGTTCTGTAATATTTATGTTCTCGTTATTTTCTAGTTCCGTTCTAGTTATGTTCTAATTCTGTGCTACTTCTGTTCTATTTCTGTGCTTGTTCTGTTCTAGTTCTGTTCTAGTTCTGTTCTATTTCTGTACTAGTTATGTACCAGTTCTATTCTAGTTCTGTTCTATATACGTTCTAGTTCTGTTCTAGTTCTTTTCCTGTTCTGTAATATTTCTGTTCTCGTTATTCTCTAGTTCCGTTCCAGTTATGTTCTAATTCTGTTCTTTTTCTGTGCTTATTCTGTTCTACTTCTGTTCTATTTCTGTTCCAGTTCTGTTCTAGTTCTTTTCTATTGCGGTTCTGTTCTAATTCAATTGTAGTTTTGTTTAATTTCTATAGGTAGACCAATTTTTAATTTCTTTTTTAAAATTTTGTCTGTTTTTTTTTTTTTTGTTAAATTCTGTTTTAGTTAAAAATTGGTTCTAAAATGATTTTAAATTGTTTAGCTCATTAAAGCAAAAAAAAATGTTTTTGATAATTTAATCGAATTTTGTGACTTTTAAGTTAACAAAAAAAATAAAAATAGTTCCAATTCTAAAAGCAGATGTACAAATTTTCTAATTTTCTGATTGAAAATCTATCTCTGTCTACCTTTCCAAAAAGATTTTGTTTATAGCTCGTTAATGTTCATTTACAATTTGTGTAAAAAATCCAAAGAAATCTAATTTTTATTTTATTGCTACGAAGAAAATTATTTGTTAATCTGTCACGTTTTTAAAGACAGCGCGCAAATATTTTAAAAATTCAATAAATAGTGACAGTTGTAAGCAATAACAACCATAAACATATGGCTGGCTCTTTTGTGTATTTTATTATATGGCAAGGAGTAGAGAAAGATGTCCTTAACATTATACATTTGATAAAACCGGAATTTCGTAAGCCAATCACGTTTAAAATTTAAGGGAAAAACAATTTTTATTTTCTGATTAAGAAAAACATAAAGGATTTATTAAATAATGTTGTTTAAAAGTGTGTGTGTGTGTGTGTGTGTGTGTGTGTGTGTGTGTGTGTGTGTGTAAAATTATTAATGGATAATTTCCTAAATGATGTAACTGTAAAGAAAACTAAACTAGAGAATAAGTAGAGAACTTACCTATTGTTGTTATTAAAGTCAATGAATATAAAAACGCTGAAGCATAAGTCCATTTGTGAGTGGGCGGATTCATTTGTACACCAGGCTGATGAATTTTTGATTGACGCACTGAACGTAATAAAGTATCCTAAACGAAAATACAAATTCAATTTTTAATTCAACGGAAACGGAAATAAAAATCATCAATGTCACGTTCACTGTGTGACTGTGCCAGGTGAGTTTATAAAGATAAATGTGTGTTGAAAGTTGAGATATTTTTGGTATGTGTGTATGAATGCATGAGTTTTTAATAAAACTAAAACTAACCTGAAAATGTTGCACTTCCTGAGCAGCCAAACGTGTCCAATTCTCTTTGTATAATATATTCAAATCTTCAGTAATCGACCACAAACGATCAACCGTTCTAAAAATACAAACAAATAGAAAAAAAAAGAACAACATTTATAGATACAGATACAAAAATTGTGGCTTTATTTTGTATATTTTATAAATTTTTTTTTCTGTTTACTTGTTATTTGTATTTGCTGTATAAATATAAATAAAAGAACGTAAGAAAGATATAAATAAATTTAAATTCAAATTTGAATCCAATCGAATGTAAATCCAAATACGAATTTAATATTTTATAAAACCCAATACGTTTTTTCTGGGTTTTATAAAGAAAACTACTTTCTTTCTTTTAACTCGTTTTTACCCTTTTTCGTAATAAATTAGATTCTTAAACAAACATTTAAATACTTGCTGCAATAAATTAGAAAAACACAATTTTCAAAAATTGACTTTTTGATTTGTGTTTAAAGTAATTTTCAAAAAATTAGTTTAACTTATCTGCATAGATGAACAATTTACATAACAAATTAAAAGTTATTTTGTTGAAATATTTAATCACTCTGATTGTTGGCCTTTTTAGTATTCACATGTGTGTTTTGTTGTCAACATTTTCTTTGAAAACTTAAAGTTTTACCTAAAAGTCATATTGACTGGTTCTGATTGGAAAATGTTATTAAAAAAAACAGGAAAAAAGAAACATTTTTGATTTTGCGGTGAAGTTTGTTAAATGTGAAATAAAAATTTGCAATTTTTGTATGGTAAAGTAAATGGTATAATGCAAATAGTTAACGCAACATGGACATAATATTTAGATAATTTTATAAAGTGAAGTATGAGATACAGATAGATACCCTACGTAACATGAAAGATATGAAAAAATGTTGGCATTTATAAATAAAGCTAAAGTTTTAGTAAAAATTCAGTTCAGATCTATTTTGGTTCTTATATAAATAAACATACCTAGAAAAATGCATCTTCATATTGATGATGCCCTAAAACCAGAATTGTGCCCTCAATGTTATTACAAATAGCATCAATAAGGCAAAAAGTGACATCAATCCAATGACGAATGTCATCACTAAA
This sequence comes from Pollenia labialis, assembly GCA_949318255.1. Lineage (NCBI taxonomy): Eukaryota > Metazoa > Arthropoda > Insecta > Diptera > Polleniidae > Pollenia > Pollenia labialis. Next base: position 21,086,615 of record OX439142.1, on the reverse strand, counting down.
TTTTTTCATATTTTATGCGTCTGCTATGCTATGACTAAAGTGACATCGATATAATAGCACATTTTGTGTATTACTAACATTATTTTCATGTTCTAAAAGTGTAAATAAGAAGCAAAGATTCCCATATTCTATTTGTTTAAATTATTTAGTTTAATTCATCAAATTTTCAAAGCAGTATGATAAGGAAAACCATATCGGGCAGACTGCTGGTGTCTTATAAATGAGAGATCTTCTGTAAACAAAGAGCGGAATACAACAAAGATGTGTAACAGCTAAGTAAATCCTAATGGTACAATTTTATGACAAAATGTCTGAGAACTTTCTTCGATGTTACTGAGTCATCACACTGATGACATGTTTTATTAAACTGACTTCGTTTCGTAATTTCTGTGATGTCATCCCATTGATGACATAATGACAATTTTTGATCCTGATGAAAATTGTATGACAGTGTGTCATTAAATTAAGTATAATGAGTCCTTTCTCCGATGTTACTGAGTCATCACACTGATGACATGTTTTATTAAACTGACTTCGATTCGTAATTTCTGTGATGTCATCCCATTGATGACATAATGATAATTTTTGATCCTGATGAAAATTGTATGACAGTGTGTCATTAAATTAAGTCTAATGAGTCTTTTCTCCGATGTTACTGAGTTATGGTACTGATGACATGTTTTATTTAACTGACTCCGATTCGTAATTTCTGTGATGCCGATGTGTCATCCCATTAATGACATTATGTCAATCTTTGACCCTGATGACAATTTAATGACAGTGTGTCATTAAATTAAGCCAAATGAGTACTTTCTCTGATGTTACACAGTCATCGCACTGGTGACATGTTTAATAAAACTGATGTCCCGTTGATGACATAATGTAAATTTTTTAACCTGGTGACAATTTAATGACAGTGTGTCATTAAATTATGCCAAATGATTCCTTTCTCCGATGTTACTGAGTCATCGTACTGACGACATGTTTTATTTAACTCACACCGATTTGTAATTTCTGTGATGCCTATGTGTCATCGCATTAATGACATAATGTCAATTTTCGAACCTGATGACAATTTAATGACAGTGTGTCATTAAATTAAGCCATATAAGTCCTTTCTCCGATTTTTCTGAGTCATCGTGCTGATGGCATGCTTTATTTAACTGACTCTGATTCGTCATTTCTGTGATGCCGATGTGTCATCCTATTAATAACTGATAGATATTGTATGTACTTCATATTTTCTAATCATAGTAACCTTCGAATAATTTAGTTTTAGAACTTTTTAATATTTGTATTTATATTTAATGTTTCATTCAAAAAAGAACTTTTATCAATACGTCACAATGACATAATGTAAATTTTTGATCCTGATGACACTTTGGCCAAGTGATGTTAAGGCTGACATAACAATGATGAAAAGTGTCATATCATTATCATGTCAACAACGAAGACGCTTGTCATATAGTTCTGATGGCGTTTGCAAGCTTTTTTTATCAGTGTAGCACGGTTTAAGTTCTAGTTTAGTTTAAGTTCTGTTTTTAACCTTTAACCTTTTTAAATCGCAAGCGCTTGAGTGTAGGGTGCACAATTCAATGAACATGTTACAAATATTTGTATTTATTTGTATAGAAAATTTTCAATTGTTTCTGAATGTGCAATCAAAGCATGTAAATGTATTTGTTATGCGTGAGCTTTTCTATGTTTGTGTGTATGTATGTGGGAGGGAGCCCGAGTATGAGCTGGGGATTTGTTAAGAGTGAGCAGGTATGCAAATAGTTGTGCCATATGAATTTAAATGTACTCGTATTTAACTTAAATGTTTATATTGTTTAGTAATGCAAATTTATTGCACATTTTGTTGCTGTTTTTATCATTCTTGTTTTTGCATTCGTTTTATTAAACAAATATTATGTATATAAATACACACACATACACTTAAATGTACAACGCAAATATCAAAAAAGAACAGAAGAAGAAAATCAAGAACACAAATTCTCATGAATGCAAAAAAAAAAGAAAAATTAAAAGAAAACCAAACAAAACAAAAACTTTCACAAGTCAATGTTTAAAGCAAATGAACAAAATGAAATAAATCTTCTTCAAATGTTACTTCATTACGTAAATATAAACAATTTTCGAAAAGAAACAACAAAATAAAAAAAAAGAGTTTACAAAACATGATGATGAGCTCTTAAATAGAAGTTAGAAATGAGAAAAGAAAAAAGAAATAAATAACAATTTTATATTGTAATGTCTATAAAACAATTATGTAAGTTTAAAACTGTTTTTTATAGAAATAAAAATAAAAAAAATATTTAACCTGACAAAAAGAAAGAATTTTGTTTGTTTTAATAGAAAGTATGCTCAATTTTTTTTTCCTTTTTTTTGAGTGTAAAAAGTAAAATGAAAAGTATTTTTGGAAGACTAACGGCTTCATTTATAAAATATAAAAAAAAGTTTATAAAAGTTTTATGAAACGGACTTTCTATGAAAAGATTTTGTTTTATTTACAATTAACATCGTACCTTTTGTTTGGACGACTTTGTAACGTGTACAATTCCTACAAAATACCACATCTTAGAAAAAGGTGTGAAGGATTTTCCTCTTGAAATATGTATGTGTTAAAAGAGTTTTTACCGCAATAATTTCAGCACTTAATCAATATAAACGTCCTACATTACGTTTTCCATACTTTTGTTGTAAATGTAACCGTTATATAAAACTGTGGCATTTTGAGAAAACATCTTAAGTCAAATTTAAAAAATTAAAAAAAAATGTTGTCAACTGTACAAATTTTTTTTTTTTGTTTTTCTTTATTTTTGGCCACTTTCATTTGTTTATATATATTTAGCTGGTGAGGCCTAACTTCATTCAAAAAACATTTTTCTTTACGTTTTTAAAATTTTGTATTATAAACGAAATTATTATTTAATTTTGGTTTATTTTATTATTAAATAAAAATGATTTTATCACCAAGTTTTTCTTATAAACTTTTTTTCTATCTTATTTCGACTTAAGATGTTTTGTCAAAATGCCACAGAAATATTTGTATGTGTAATTGTAATATTGGGCAATCTTAAACTTTTATGAAGAATTTTTTTTTTTTGTATTTATTATTATATTATTGAATCTTTCTTGTTGAAATTTACAATAGTTGAATACATATAAGCTTTATCCTACTTATTATTTTTTAGTTATTACCAATGTAACCGCTAAATAACTGCATTCAAGTTTCAAAAACAGGCTGCAAGGCCAATTTCGATCTACCAGGGTTAAATTGCCATTGGTTTAAAGATTAATGTTTGACTATTGACTGCCAGCCGTCGTCAATGGGGGTGAGTGTTAAAGGCAATCCCCTCTAAAGAGATTGTCTGGTTACAATTGAAATATGTAAGGGCAACCTGTTCGTGAAAATCTGAGATCGATTCCCAGCTAAGTCAAAAATGAAAAATTATCAATAAATATTTATTCATTTCATGTTGTAAATTTCCTTTTTCATTAAAAAAAAATTAATAAAAATTAAATTCAATGAACTTTAGCCAGATTAAAATATTAAAATTTGGATTAAAACCCATAAACATTAACCAAAATACTACTTAAGCCTGCAGCGCTCATATTTTCGGTTCTTTTTTGAAATTGTTATAAATATTGATTAAAATTTAAATGCGACCCTGTGCCAAGTGTGTTTAGTGAGCAAAACACAACTTACTAAACAAAGTGTTTTGATATTTGGCAACTGAAACTACAACAAAACAAAGGATTATCCATTAGGTCTGCGCAAAAGCCAGATGTTTATTCCCTAAAGATGTCAAAAGTTGTTTACATTTGTCTTATACATGTACATTTTTGTTTACGTTGAATGTTGTATGTACACACAGAAAAAAATACCAATGTAAAATTAACATGGAAAAATTTTGATTGAGAATCATAGTAAATTAATAAAGTAAATATTTAAATTTATCATTATTTCATATAAATTTTAAATGAAAAATATTAAATAACCATTGACCACGCTTATTTAATATTATTAAAATATAAATAAATATAGATTCAATATTGAATCCATTAAAAAGCCTGTTTTATATTAAAATCAAAAGTTTATCTTGTTAAATTAACATGCATACATAGTAAAGTATTTTAATTTTTTTATTTTCATGTTAAAAATATGTTATAAACGGAAGACAATTCCCGTATTCTTTTAATTAAAATTATTTAGTTAAATAGTACATCAATTTTCAAAGTAGAATGATGACGAAAACCATATCAGGCGATTCTGCTGATGCTTCTGTTGACAAAAGAGAATACAAAATAAGTGAAACATGTGTTACAGGGGTAAGTGTGTTGAATTATTCTTAAATAAATGCATATGTTGTCTCTGAAGCTTCTTCACACTATTATAACATACTAAAACCAATTTGATTCTGCATGAAATTCACATTGTTTCAACTTGAAATAACTTTCATTCAATGTGATTCGGATTGTTATTTCAATATAAATGACATTTGACTCTAACTTTACTGCAATGTTAAATTAACAAGATTTATAGAAAAATTCCAAGCCTGACTTATCAACTTTGACTTAGACACATAATAGGGGTGTTCATTTACTAGCAGAAACATGCACCCAGAGAGTAAATTTAAAATTTACAAAATGTTAACAGTATGTATTGTTGACCTTTTTTGTTGTTGTGGTTTATATTTGTTTTGGCTTGAGGTCATTTATTATAAATTAAAAAAATTATTTTAATTTTCAATATTTTTATTCGTGTACCCAATATTTCGAGACAACTCCGTTGCTCATCTTCAGGGGATCTAATCAAAAATATATATAAACAAATTTTATTGTACAGAAAAAATGCAAAAACATTAAATCTAAAATAACAATTAAAACATACTTATTTAAATAAAAAACTAATTTAAAAGTTTTACTGTCACTTCACTGTACGTTTGGATTGCAACTGTCGTTTTATAGTCAATTATTTTTATATTTGTTTATGGTGTGTTTAAAAATCTGAGCTACGTTCTCAATGTCTCTTTTGTAGATTAATTTCTTCTCTTCTGGTAAGTTTATAATGTGCAGCATTTCAAGTGTATATCTTCTGTTATAATTATTCTCTTGTACTAATACTTCCACATTTTCAAAATCTGGTTGATGTCCACTCAATGCACAGTGGGCTGCAAGTGCTGTTTTTTGTTCCAGTGGTTTATTTACTGCCTTTAAGTCCGATTTGTGTGATGCCATCCTAGTTTTCAATTTTGATTTTGTTGTGCCAACATATGCCTTTTGGCATACATTGGACTTGTCACCTTTACACGTTATTTTGTACACCAAGTTGGATTTGTCTTCTTTCGCTAATCTCGATTTAGTATTGCTTAATAGTTTGTAAATTGTGTCATTTGTTCGTAGAGCTAATTCATAATTATCTTTGTCATAAATATCCGAATGTTTCAATCTTTCCGAAAAACCAGGAACATATGTAATGGATTTGTAAACTTTTTGTGGTCTATCCTGAGGTTTTAGCATGTTCTTAGTTCTTACGTGTTTAATCAAATTCTTAATCCTTTTTCTGGGAAAGTCATTCATACTCAATATATTGTTAATTCTTATTACGTTTTGTCTATGAAAAACCTTGTCGCTGACTTCTAAGACTCTGTGGATAAAATTTGTCGCCGTATTCATTATTATTCTCCTTGGGTGCTTAGAATGGAAATTTAGTAACCTTCCCGAGGCCATTGGCTTTTGGTACCAATCGACTTTGATGATATTGCCTTTTCTGTGTACTAAAGTGTCTAAATATGGTAATTTATTGTATTTTTCCATTTCTATCGTAAATTGAATTTGTCTTTGGAAATTGTTTAACATTCTTAACGTGCTTTCAACATCATCTTTTTTAATTATTCCAAATATATCATCAACGTATTTTGTTAATATTTTCGGCTCAGTCTTCAAATTGTTAAAAGTTACGTCTAAAAGTTCCTCCATTACTATATCTGCGATTACCGGTGAGGCTGGAGATCCCATAGGCATGCCTTTTGTCTGTTCAAATACCTTGTCATCATATTTGAAGTACCTGGACTCTTTAATACAAAACGAAACGAGCTCCATAAATAAATTTTTTTTTGGTATTAAGGTGTATTCTTTCAGTTTTTCCCATTTTTCTCCAATGATTTTCATTGCTAAATTGACGGGTACACTTGGAAAAAGTGATACGACGTCAAAAGAAATCATTACTTCATCTTGATTGATGTATGTATTGTTAATTAATTGTTTAAATTCCGTTGAATCTTTAACGTTATACCTCGACTCTTTAGTTAAGTGTTTTAAAATTTGTATTATGTATTTACATGTGTTATAAGAAGAGGAGTTAACAGAAGAGCAAATAGGTCTTAAAGGAACTCCTTCCTTGTGGATCTTTGGAAGTCCGTATAACCTTGGCGCAATAGCTACTTTTGTGGTTAATTTATTCTTTTCAGTTTGGTTGATCAAATTTAAATTAAAAAGTTTTTCTATTAAAGTATTGTTCTTATTCTGTAAAATAGATGTGGGATCTTTCTTCATTCTCCTGTACGTGCACATGTCTCCTAATATGGTTTTCATTTTCAAATCATAGTCCTTTTTATTGAATGCAACAGTTTTGTTTCCCTTATCCGCAGTCAATATTAATATATCTCTATTTTCGTCCAAATATTTCTCCGTATGTCCCACTGTGTTCAAAATAAATTTATTTCTTAAGTTTAATTTTGTCTTGCTTAAGTGGTCATCTATTAACGATACTAGCTTTGACTTGATCTTACAAAATTTTCTCCCATTGTTTCCAACTATTTGCCGAAGAATATTGTTCTTTAATGTTAGAAAAATAAATATTTCATGTTATTGAAAAACCAATAATTTAAAAATTTTCAAAATAATTTTTTTTTTAAATAAGAATATGAAACAGAATAAATATCTATCTATCGTTGTCGTGATCGGCGTCGTTTGAAATATTTGTCGATTTTGAAATCTTCGTATATATGATATTTTTCCCTGATATGTACCTAAACCAAAAACTAATTTTTTTCAAGTTAATGACAAAAATTAAACGATTTAATTCTTACTTCTTTTATATGGTTTGAGGCTTCGAAAATTAAAAAAAAAACAAAGAACGTTTTGATAATGTGACTGACTATAACTTACATAATTAGATTTACTTTGCCTTCGCCTTAATATTTAAAAGTAAAACATTACATGGTTTTGGAATCACTAGTTGGCAGCGTTCTAATCCGCTTTTTAATTGGTGCAAAATCACTTTCATCGCTAGAGGACCCAATCAAATCCTCGTCGCTAGATAAGACAACATACACATTGGCAGTTGGTAAAGTCGGAACATTCATACAATCTTTATTTGGAAGGGTTTCGGCAGTTTTTTCAAAATAATTCGTCATTTAATTTTGAAAACTAGTATTCATAAGTGATGCCAACGTTTAAAAATGTTTAATACGACAAATAATATATAAAAAATGTATAAAAAAAAAGATATGTAAAAAAATCGAATTGAAAACCGCATAAATTCAAATCCGCATAAAAAAAACCGCATAAAAACAGACCTAAGTGTACTTGTTCAAGAAATATTCGAAGTGTAACTTTTGAAAAAAATTCTTAGCTTTTTTGAAAAATTGCGTAACTTTTTTATTCTTCCCCTGGCAGCACTTGTATGTCTGTAGATTAAATCTGCAACTTAACCACAAAAGTTTATTTGGACAAACAGTTTTATTTATTTTGAAATATAAATAAGCACGAAATTGAAATTAAAAAAGGCTAGAAAAAACAAAAAGCATTGTTGAAAAAAGTCGAAAAAGAGCTTAAAGCTAAATGAAATATCTTAAGCTAAACATGAAAAATAAAGCTAAATTTAGCTCGAAAAAAGCTGATATGGTCACACTGTTCGCTATGTTTCAACTATAAATATGGTTAAAACGATTGAGCATAAAGGTCAATGATAGATCTTTCTATGATAATAAAAAATACTAAGCTAATTCTTGGCAAACTTTTTGTTTTATTTACAATTAACATCGTGCGTTTTGGTTGGACTATCCTTTATGTTTTTTCTTAATTTTTCTTGAATTTAAGTAAAACTAATAAAATTTATATAAATTAAACATCTGAAAGATCTTCAATACACAGAAAAAATTAAAAATTGCCTCTTATCACCAAATTCATAGAATCAAGCAAACAATTTGTTGAAATTGCACCCATTACTAAAATGATAATATCGATGACAAAAATTTTAAAAATTGAAAATTGTGAATATTTTTTCCAATAAATCATATTTTTAATTTTAAATTTTAATAAAAAAATTATTGATCAAAAAACTTTGCCGTTTCTAACAATTTGTTAATTGATTTAATTAAAATATAGTTCAGGTTTTGACAATTCCCAACATCAATTCTACAAGTTTAAATAATTTTATTTTTAAACGAACAAATCAAGCACTGGTATTTTTCCATCTCCTACAGACCCGGTTTGCTCAAATTTTGTGTACGATTTTTCCGATTGAACGCATATCTGGACGATTAAATTGACCGAAAAAATCACGAAGAGCACGATATGTATTGTATTCTAATTTGAACGCCCATATTCACAGAAAAAATTTAAAATTTTTTCTAATCACCAATTTTATTCCAAATTCATAGCAACCCATTTGTTGATTTTGCACCCATTACCAAAACGTTTATATTGATTACTAAAAATTGTAAAAATTTTAAAATTTAAATATTTTGAATTTTTTTTTCAATAAACAATATTTTTAATTTTAATTAAAAAAATGATCAAAAAACTTTGCCGTTTCAAACATTTTGTTGATTGATTGTGACAATTTCCAACAACAATTTCTCAAGTTTAAATTATTTTATTTTAAACGAAATAATTTTTTGGTATTTGATTATTATTTTAATTCAAAATTTATTTTAAAACAACTAAAATGTTAATTTAATCAAAATTATATTTTTAATTTTCTTTCAGAAAAAAAAAAATAATTAATTCAATTATTACAATAATTAAGTTAAAATACTTTTTAAATAATTTTTTTAATTGATAAAAAAACTACTAATAATTTTTCCTGAATAACTTTAACGCGTTGCTCGATTGTGTATCTTTCCATGATTCAAATTGAGTTAGTTTGCAATTGAGAAATGTCCAATGAAATGCAGACAAAAAACTTGCCGTTTAGGTGTGATTCACATTCAACATCGGCCCTTTAAATTTTCCACCCTTTACCATATTTAAAAAAAAAAGTTTCAAGGGTTTTTTATTTTTTAAATCTTGGTTGAAATGCCCATATGGTTGTGCGCTGCATAGATTAGCCACTCATTACAAAGTAATGAGAAATGTAATGCTTTAGTTAATAAATACTCTCTAAAAAGTAATGCCGGAGTGTTTAACAAACTATAACTTCTATTGTAAAATATAAGTTTTATGAAAAAAAGAACATAATTTTTTCTTTTCAAATTTTTAAGAGAGTATAAAGAATCCTTAACATTGTTGTTTCTTAGATAATATCCAAAGTTATATTTTATTTAAATGTCTTTTACAACAATACAATTTTTTTTTTAAACATTGCTATCGACTGATTATATTATTGTAATTTAAAAGAAAATAATAATAAACGATTTCTTTCTCATACTTAAGATGAATACAATACGTTCAGATTATTTTAGGTTTTCTGATTTATTTTTTTTTTTATTCTTCAAGGAAAAAACCTAAAACCATTAAAATTGAAAGAACGATATTGAGAGTATACTGCAATGAATTTAAATGAAAATGACATTTAGCAAGAACTCTGTGCAACCAAAAACTATAAAAAAAAGGACAAAATCTATAAACAAAATTTCTTATGCATACGAGCAGTATTGTTGTAGTTTGTATCAACTGCATTTGTCAACACAAAAGGAACGAAATATAAAAAAATACATACAACATGCAATCGTATGGCCACAAATATGTACGTTTTTTGGAACAATAAGATGAACAAAAACAAACAAAAAAAAATGTAAATTTACAAATAAAATAAAGTACAACAAAGGGAAAAAAAACTGTCTCTACAACAGACTATGAACAACGAAATGGTACAAGTGAATGTTCATAAATATAAAACAAACTGAACAAAAAAGTTGGAGGGAAAAACTGTAACTCCATTTGTCTGGTTGTAGAAGTCTGTGTGTGTGTCTGTCTATCTGTGGCAGTTGCATGTATATAAATATAAAATAAATACAAACTTTATGTTTGAGCAAAAAAGGATACATGTATGGGTTTGTGCTACATTATTCAATATATAAACATTTATCTGTATAAATACATGTGTAGAATGTTCGATGTACATGTGAATGTATGATTTTGTATTTTTTATACTAACACACATACATACATATGCTTATATGTATGTATGTATGTAAATGTTTATTATACATGAGGTTTTAAATCTATGCAAAATTTTATTATACCCACAGACGTTAAGACGGACATAAAGACAAACGTTCATACAAGTACATCCATCCATATTTACAAAGAGAATTTCATATTTAGTCGTGTACGTGAACACAGATGTAGAAAAAGAGAAAACTAAAAATTGAGATGCTTAAAATGTAGACAGAACTGGCCTGCAATATAAATTGTGGAAAATTCCATTAAAAATTTTTGTTAAGCATTTGCCAGGGGTAATCACAGTTTGATTAATGAATAGAAGAATGAGTAGATGTAAAAAAGGGTTTAAATTATTATCTCATTTCCTTTCAAAACAAAATTAAGGTCTTTAAGCTCATTTGCTTAATGAAAACGTCAAACCTTAAGTTTTTCTTCATGGTCCAGAATTCCTATTGAATTTAAAAAAAAAAAATTTAATCTTTAAAAGATGTTAAGTTATGTTACGAGTTTAGTTTCGCAGCATTAACATTAACAGCCTGTTCATCGATTTCGATCGACATCGATTTAAATTAAAAACAAATTTTTGAATTTTAATTTTATTTTAAATATAATTTTCTATGCGAACGTTGACATTCGAAATCGATAAACAGGCTGTAAATATTTTTTTTAACTTACGACGTAGTTTGAAAAAAGCGATTAAATAATTCTTAAAGACACATTTTCACGACCTACAAGGTTCGGTTAGAAAGGCTTGTGGGTGCGAAGTAAACTTTACACCCTCACCCAGAGACCAATATGGTCCATTGTAATGCGTAATTAGTGAAATCATTAATATTAACGAATAGGAAAAGTAAAGAGTGAAAGCACAGGAAAAAAAATAAAGTAGTGGAAGATAAAAAATCATACAGCACAATCAAAAACAAACCTACCAAACAGAAAACTGCCCTACATGTGCCCAGTCTACTGCCAGCTCATTCCCATTACGAATCTCATCAGATTCTCGAGCCCTCAGCCCAAAACAACTTCCAAGTCGCACAGGAATATGGTACCCATTCACCTCAGCCTGGTGTTCTGTAGCCTGGGAAAGTTGCACAGAACTTGCTCAACTGTCTCGAACTTCTCTAGGTCCTCACACAACCTACATATATTCGACAATTCAGATACCATTCTCACCGCCATCCTACCTATCATACAGTGGGCCGGGCGCAGGCCCTACTCTTGCCCAGCAGATCATCCGAATTTGACCTGCTTAGCACCAGTCACAGCTTGTGCGGTACCCGGCAGTCCGTTCGACTTCGCCAAACCCGATCAATCCAGCTTAGAACCCATTCAGTAATTCATCCAAAGTAGAAATCCACTGTTGGCCTGACCACCTGCAAACTGTCAGGATCCTCCATTTTCAAACCCAGTCTCGCCAACTCATCAGCTATCTCGTTGCCGGTAATGTTGCAGTGACCCGGTACCCAGCACAGCCTCACCACATGATTCCCTAAGATTTCTCCTAGAGCCCTCCTGTAATCATCCAATAGCCTGGAGTTCACAAAACAGCCCATCAAGGCCCTAAGAGCCACCTGGCGGGCTTAGCCCCTGATCAATTCCAGTGCTCTTAGAACCCCCTGAACCTCCGCCTGAAATACACGGCAGTCGTCAACAATTGTACGCGACCTTCTGATGTCCAGATCTTCAATGTAGACACCCGCAACCGCACCCCTCATCCTTGACCCATCACTGAAAATAGAAAATCCCCTATACAATCTGCTATGACCTGGCCAGCTCTCCCTAGACGGAAATACTAACTCGGCCTTGCTGTCCACATATATAGTGACCTCCGAACCCCTGGAAATGTTTCTCCCTACCAATCCCACGGCCCTTAGAACCCCCAGAGCTTCCCCCTGAAATACACTGCAGGCGTCAGGAAGTCTATATGATCTTCTGATGTCCAGATCCTACATAAAGACCCCCGCTATCGTGCCCTTTATCTTCGAGTCATAATTGAAAATAGCATATTCCCTATACAATCCGCTCTGACCTTACCAGATCTCCCTAGATGGAAATATTACCTCTGGCAAATGCCCAAAATTAGCCCTAGTGAACACATAATCCGTGGAGCCAAGAGAACTCAGGTAATAACAACCAGCGCCTAGTTCGCCCAAGATCCTCGAGTGACCCTCCGTGAAATTTCCCATCAGTCCTAACTCTCTCAGTCTACGAATCCTCCTGGCTGCCATTTCCATCACAAACTGCTCTATAGGCAGAAGATGCAGAATAACATTCAGGGCTGCCTGAAGCGTACTTCCAATGACCCCTATCATGCCGATGAAAGCACACCTCTGAGCCTTAGACAAAAGGTCCCTCCGTCAAAGAACAATTTTTTTCCACATGAATCGCCCAAATGTTCTACTTTTTTCCAAAACACTTTTATTTAAATTTGTTTCGCATTTCCCAACCGAGAGAGAAGAATAAACTTATTTTGGCACCCTGTACTAAGGCCACCTCGTAAAATACCATCACCACAATTACCTTTAGATTAAACATGACCAACTAAAAGGCTTTTCTGACCACTCATTCCTAAATAAAAAATACAACTAAGTAAGACAAACAACCATCCATTGGAATTGTAACAAGATCTCTTAAGTAGTTGAGTATGAGTGTTTTACTTCAATTAAAGTTTTGTACCTTTTTCATTTTGTCTATTAAAATATTATACAAGAATTTTGTTGTTTGTTACCAAAATTATTTCTAATCCAAAAACTAACAGCAACAACAACAACAACATATTATTAAAGCATCTAGTCGTAAATTACAGAATATATTTACACGTCAGTTTAGAAACTCTAGTGGTCCACTTTTTCTAGATTTCGGTTTGCTTATAGTTCCTTTATCTTTTTGAAAAGTTTTCTCTCTATAATTTTTCTTAAGTAATTACACAAGTAAAACAAAATTTACAAATACAGCAACAGCAAAACAAGAAAATTACACTTAGTGCTCACCTATGAACAAATGTGGATTACACATCCACATGTATTACTTATGCAGAAAAGTGCATTCATTGTACATGTGTGTAAGTAGCTGAAACTCATAGAGAATAATCCACAATGAAAATCAACACAAAATAACCAGAGACAGTTAACGTATGTGTGTATGTGAGTGTAGTACTGCTACTCATTGCAGAAGGTCAAATAAAATCCTTTACACAACAGCAAAACAACTACAAGAACAACACAAAAAAAAAAGAAACCAAGGAAATAATAAAGAACTCCCTGTACATGTTTACGAAATTAAATCAAATAGAAAAGGAAATTGGAGAACGGATGTACCAGTGGTCGACTGTTAAAAGCCTTTTTAATGAAATTTGGTAAGTGTTTAGGACATTCCTTGAAAATAAAACGAAAAAGAATTTTATTTTAATTTTAAGAGCTCAAAATAGACACAAAGGAAATGATTTTAAAAATATGCCTAAAATGTTAAAAAAGGATTTTCCTTTAATTTAAGTTCTTTTAAATTAGATTCATTAAAAACAATAAGTATTTTTTAAAGATGCAAAAAAGGCCTTTAAATTTTTTCAGAAAACTTTTAAAACGCACGCCCAAAAACTAGGCGTGCTGCTGCAAGTGGAGTTAATTATGATTCCGTTTTGACATCACACAACTCGTCAAGAGTAGGAACTTTGGATCAGGCGTAACACCAGGGCAATATTGAAATGGCTTGAGCCAGCCTGTTGCGTTGAGTAACTTCACTAAATTGCCGATTTTCACCCGCGATATTTGAGAGAGTTCTTGTAGGTAGTAGCTTCCGAATAATCCACATCGTGTTGAATTAAATACTGAACAATCGCATAGGAGAATAAATAATGTCCCCACAGTTCCAGTTTCACAGCAGCTGTGGTAGAATTCATTAAAATGGAGACAGAGTTTCATAGCATGCTTATCGATCGTCCAGTGACCAGTAAGTACGTATTCCAGTATCGAAATGTCCCTGCGACAGAAGTCAAGAAGTCGCTCAAAGGATCTCATGTCGTACGTGGGCCACGTTACTTTGGCAGCCCTCCAGTTTCTTTTATCTATCATTTGCCGTATCCAAAAAGTATCTGAAGATTTCGCTTCTGATAGTTCCCAAGATTGTTGCGACTGGCATGCTCTAAGAATTATCAAAAGCAGCTACACTGAAAGAAAAATGCTTCATATATTTAATGAATCATTTTCATAAAAAAATTTTCATTGGTTAAATGAAAATTTGCATTGTCTAAATGAAATTTCATAGTTACAATGAAGTATTTTCGTTAAAATCGCTTCATGGGATTTCGTAATTACGTTAAAAATTTTCATTGGATATATGAAAACTTAAGTTTGTCCAAGTAAACAAAAAATTTTAATTGGGAACATAAAAAAACAATATACAAACATAACTTTATTACTTAATTAATACAAAATAATAGTTTCCTTAAAAACATAATAATAAATTGTTAATTAAAAAATGTAAGATTTAATAATTTCATACATCTAATGTAATATGCCATTAAATTTATGATATCAAAAATTTTTTTTATAAAAGCAACATATTTTAATAATTGAAAAAAAAATTATTTTTAACATTCAATAATAGTCTCAATCTAGGTAGGTTTGATAGATGTGACGATTTTTCGTCATTTTGCAGATTTTTTTGAGAAAATACAGTAAAATGACGATTGACGATTTTTTGACTAAAAGTGATAGTGTTATGACGATTTTCTGGCATCGATAAAACACACAAGAAATATTTACAATTATATTGAAAACAGTCCAAAACTTATAAATCAATTTTTTGAAATACAAAAATTTTTGGAAACTAAACAAAAAATTCCTCCCCCATCACAAACCAGGTGGATTTCATTAGAAGCATTAGTAATTCAAATTCTACAATTATAGAAATGCCATCGATACTGCAAAAAATATACACTAGAGCCCTAATTTGCGTCTGTTCAATTTGGTCCGCTTTTTAAAAATTGGTTTAATCCACTTTGCGTTTTTATGATTTCGATTTGCGTCGCTACATACGAATGCATTTTTCGATGAAGTCATAATCACATGTGAAGAATTTTTCTATTTGTGTGTAAAAAGGCAAATCTCATTTAATTCTGTTAGGTAAGTTATTCTTAGTAAAATTGCGTGTTAGGAAGTAAAGAGTTACTTTTTAATAAGAAGTTGTGTAGAAAAATGAGTGCAATGAGAAGAAAATGTATTAGTTTGGAACTAATATTGGACGTAATTAAACGTTTCAAGTCGGGTAAAAAGACTGTTGATATAGACAGAATCCTTGGTTTTTAGCACCTTTAACAATAAAACCAATTTGCAATTGAGATAGCGCTAAAAGTAACTCATTTAAAAATAGCTCGAGTTAAAAGCAAATGAGATTTAATTTATTATTAAATATTTTTCTGAATATGGATATATGAAATAAAAAAATTTTTGTTATGCATTTATGCAAATATATTTTTTCTTATGTTTTCTTTTTAAATGATAAATATATTCAGCTCACTTGCTGAAATAAATAGAATAAAACTTAACCATATCACTTTCTTCATCATAATTAGAATTTCTTGCTAAAAGTTAATATTTTCGAACCAATCCATGCAATAAATTGTCTTTAATTTGTAAAATTTATATATTTGACGTTTTGTTGACGATTTTGTTCAATTTTCGTGACGATTTTGAAGAATTTTGTTAAAACTTTTCACGATTTTTGAGGAAAAAAGTCTAACAACCCTGGTTGCGGGATCGATTCCCGCCAGAGACAGAAAAAAAAAATGAAATAGAAAAATAAGTTAAAAAGAAAAAAAAATAATTAAAAAGAAAAAAAACAAAAACAAGTTAATAATAATATTCATTATTCTAATGTAATGTTTCATTACATAGATTTTAATGAAACAGGTTTCATTGATCCAACGAAGCGCTGCATAGGTTCCTTTTTAATGAAATTTTTGATGGGTTTAATGTCAAAATTCATTGGTATTGCGAAGAAAATTCTTTCAGTGTACAGTCTTGGCCAGCACGTTTGCCTCTTCGTTTCCATTATAGTTCCTATGCCCAGCGACCAAAATTAAGGTAGTTATAGATAGGCTGTCTAGTCTAGATAGTTTTAATGAATGCTGATGATGTCATAATAATATCTCAGAGGGCAAACATTTACAACGTGATTTAAACAAATTTTATGATTGGTGCAATATTAATCTGATTTCTCTTAATTTAAAAAAAGTGCAAACATATGCGATTTTCACGAAATTGAAATGATAATGGTCGTTTTTCCTTAGATGACGGAGTTTCTAGACTTAGGAATTCTCCTTGATTGTAAATTAAACTTTAACAAACATATTATCATATGATGGGCTTAGGACATTACTGATCCTATAATAGCCAAACGTTTGTATACATTATTAGTAAGGCCTATCCTGGAATACGGTTCTATCATTTGGGATCCCTACACTGATTATCACAAGAAGCTCATTGAATCTGTTCAAACACTATTTCTCTTATTTTGTCTGGAAAATACAACATGGAATGCAAATGTGAATCTTCTTCCATATTCCGCAAGACTATTTAGAATTAATCTGCCGACTTAAGAAACTAGATGCATCATGCTTAACGTTGTTTTTTTTTTAGTAAATTTATTAAATGGCTCAATTTTCTCAGAGTTCCTGCTGAAGACAATTTACTTTAATATATGTACCTTTTAAATCTACTCGGAACTTCGCACCACTCCATCCACAGTGTTTTCAAACTAATCATGCAAACGATGACCCCGTTAAGGAGATTATGCAACACTATCAAAAATTTTTTTTTTATAATTTTTTTTTCTATAATTTTATTGATTATCCTGTAATCGTTAATATTTTAAAACGTACCAACATTTTGTTCTTGAATGTAAAAGGAAGAAACATGTAAATAAATTAAAAATTTATAATTAATTACAGCAAATTTCGAACCACCAAATACCATTGGCTAAAGATTGATGTTTGACTGTTGGCTGGCAGGCACCGCAGTGGTGCAGGTTGTAGAACTGCAAAGAATTCGGATGATGCGAATGTGGTAAATTCGACCCGAGTTCGAGCCCCAGCTCAGCCAAGAATTAAAATTTTAATTAATTTCATGTTGTAAAAATTCCTTCCTTCAGAAAAAATAAATTAATAAAAATTAAATTTGATAAACTCAAGCCTATTTTAATATCAAACTAATAAATAAATTACAATTGTTTTAAAATAATAATTATTTATTTACAAAGATAGAAAGTGTGCACGATCAGCTGCAAGTGCTTTAATTTTATTTCAAGTTTTCTATGCCTTTTGACATCCCTGAATGTTTGTCCGTTGCCCGGATCTGCAGTAGCCATGGGGATTCCAGGGTATTTCTTGCGGTGTCAAATATTGGTCTGCTGAAAATATAACCTACCCCAGTCTATTTGCGTCTTAGTTTTTCCACAGAAACAGTGGACGTGGAGATTTACAGGGATGTGGGTTCGAGATTCGTAATGGTCTGCCTGCGCAATAGGAGACATCTAGAATAACTTTCTGTTTAATAAGGTTTTTCTATTTTCCACATATTTTTCTATTCTTGGGCTTTCACTCTTTATATCTCCTATCGTTTTCTTATACGTTTGCTAGCACAAACTAAGGCGTCACAATGGACCATATTGGTCGCTGGGTGAGGGCGTGATGGTGCCTTCGCCCCGTCCTTTCTACCTTACCCGACCTAACTGCTTTCTTTCATAGCAAGAGCATACCAAATAATAATATGAGAAACCTTATCGAAAGCTTGTTCCAAATCTACAAAGAGTAGATATTAGCTGGGAGTTGTGCTCAATGGATTGTTCGATTTAGCTATTTATTCAAAAGATTTCGTTAAAAAAAAGAATCCAGCTTTAATACCTTTATTAAACTAAACTACCTCCCAGCCTTTCCTGGTATTCATAATAAGGAAAAACGATGTCACTTTAACAAAACAGCAACTGCACAACAATTTAATATAAAAATTTATTTCATATTATGATGAACAACAACAAAACAAGTGGTAGTAGAAGAGAAAAAATAGCAAATACTTGAATATAATTGTGTTTTAGAATAAAAGTACAAGATATTAAGTTTATACACAAGAGAGCACAAAGTATGGTTGGTATGTTTAAAAAAAATAAATAAATAAATAAATACGTAAGTGTGTATGTATGTATGTATGTACAATACTAAAAGTGTAGTCATGCATTGTCATTTTATTTTAGTTTATGCTGTTCTTATGCCATGTTGGAGACATTTTAATCATACACATCACTTATTTTCCTGCCAGTGTTCCTCTTTGCCTTTTATTATTTTTTTTATTTGGATTTGGTTTAATATGAAAGAAATGCAAAATAAAGACAACACAATACGACAAATAGACCCCAACATTATGACAACCAACAATGATGTACGAGAGAACTACTTTATGTTGTTCAAACAACAATAAAAAAAAAAAAAACAACAAACACTGCAGACAAATTTTCGTACAAAATACATTTGTTTTGTTTCATTGTCGGTATTTGTATTCATATTACAAAAGTCCAGTTACATTCAGTCAGTCAGTAGAAGTACTTGTACTATTTCATCATCATCGTTATCATTATCATCGTTATCGTCCTGTCCTCATCAGCATTCTCTGTATTATATTCAAATGCAACTAACTCTCTTCTTAAGTTATTAGGGGTCTTATTTATTAAATTAAATAAAGCTTTGAATGTATGTTTGTGTGTTTTTCGTATTACATGTTTGCTTACATCTGTTATAACATCCTTTTTCATTCATTTCTTCTTTCTTAATTTCTTTTACACATACACACAAACACTTTGTCTTTCAATTGTAATTTGGTATATTAGTTAGTAGCGAAGAGTTTAAAATAAATAATGATAGGTACACAGAAAAAATTATTGCCGAATTATTTTCAAACAAACGATTGTTTGAAATTTTTTTTAATTTCTACAAATTTTTTTACTGATTCAATTAATATTTTTGTTTGATTTTTATTTAACCAACAAAAATGTTGACAACTTTTCAATAATATAATATACGCGCTATTGGTTTCAATTTTTCATAATTTTGTATGAAATATTTAACGCTCTTTAATGTTGTCGTTTTTTGTATTTTTTTTTTTGATCGTAAGCAACACTTCTTTATGTGAAATATAACAACAACAACACAAAACACATACAGTTTATTTTTGGACGCTTCAGTACAACAAGAAGAAAGAAAGATGATAAAATAGCGCGACGAGGTTATTAGTAAAAAACAAAAAAAAAATGCAGGTAAAAAAAAGGTTTCATTCATTCAGAAACAACAACAACATTATAAGAAACAAAATAAATTTTTGGTTGGTTTCAAAGTTGGAAAAAAAAGAATGAAAAACAAAATCCCGTATTCAATTTTTGAAAACTGTTTACTTAAATACATCAAATACAAAAATAAAATGATGACGAAAAACATATCGAGTCGGTCTGCTGCCGTTGTTTGTTACATTTCTTCTTCTTTAGCCAAGGAAAGGATACAGCAACAGTGGGTGATGAAGAAAAACATTGTGTGTATAAACAAGACTTCGTTCAAAAATTATTCCAACAAAACATGTGTCTTAAAGCCAGCCGCCGCTCTGCTTCTGCCTTCATCTTCTCCTTCAGTGATAGCTTGGGTGCTCGTCATTGCTTGTGCAAAAAATTTTTGTTTGATTCAGCAAAATTATTTGTTTGAAATTTATATGAATTTCAGTAAACTTTTTGTTTGATTCTGTAAATTATTTGTTTGAAAAAATCAGTGTTTTTTTTTAGTAAACAAAATGCAAATAAATTGTTTGAATATGCGAATTTGTTTGTAGGACCGATTTCAGACAAAAAATGTTTTGATACTACAAATTTTTTGTTTGAATTCGAAAAATAATTTTTTCTGTGTACTACTCTAGAAACGCATTATTTCTTATTTAAACTAACGGGTCCGCCATCTAAAGTTTCTTTTTCACTTAATTCGTGAATGGTAACACTTTGCTCATGTCTGATTTGACAGGTAATTAGTTTTATCCTTCCGCTTAACGAATATGGCTGTGTATACGCTTGAACAACGCTGGGAAATATTGCGACATTACTTTGAAAATCATGGTTATGTTGCAGAATGTGTGCGAAAATTGAGTACGGATTTTGGAAGAAGAGAAGCACCGTCGTCAGCTCCGTGTGTTCGTTATCTTGTGAAAAAAGTGAAAGAAACTGGCATCCTCATCGATAAACCAAAGCGTGAAAAGCTAAAAACAGTGCGTACAGCCGAGAATATTGCTGCTGTGAAGCGCCATCACGCCATCAATTCACCGTCGTTCTCAACAATTGAACATTTCGGAGACATCATTAAGACGAATTTTGCATAAAGACCTTGGTATTGCCAGACATACAAAGTCCAATTGGTTCAGGAGTTGAAGCCAACTGGCCATCCAATGTGTTTTCGCTTCGCTTAGTGGGCCTGCGATCGACTTACAGAAGACGCCGATTTTGCCAAAAAAAAATCATCTTTTCAGATGAAGCTCATTTTGATCTTGGCGGGTATGTAAACAAGCAAAATTGTCGCATTTGGGGCACAGAAAATCCGCACGCATACATTGAAAAGCCGATGCACCCAAAACGAGTCACTCTTTGGTGCGGATTTTGGTCCAGAGGCATAATTGGGCCATTTTTCTTCGAAAATGGACAAGGAGTGACCGTTACAGTCAATGGCGATCGTTATCGGGCCATGTTGAGCGAATTTTTGTTCACAAAAATTGAAGAGGAGGATATTGGCAACATTTGGTTTCAACAGGACGGCGCTACGTGCCACACAGCCGAAGCTACACTCGATGTTTTGCGCCCTGTTTTTAAAGATTGCATTATCAGCCGCAGAGCTGATGTCGTTTGGCCACCACGAAGCTGCGATTTGACACCCTTGGACTATTATTTATGGGGTGCCGTCAAAGATAAGTGTTACGCCGACAAGCCAGAGACAATTGACGCTTTAAAGGACAATATTCGTGAAGCCATTGGTGGAATACAGCTGTACACAATCGATGATGTGCTTAAAAATTAGACCGATCTTGTAGGCTACTGCATGGCCAGCCGAGGCAGCCATCTGAATGAAATTATTTTCCATTATTAACCGGAAGGATTGTACTTTCAAATAAAAAACTAAATTTGAGAAAATATTCAGTAGTTTTTTTTATAGCATTTTCAAAAAAAATAAAAGTTATTTGGCGGACCCTGTATTATTTAGGATATAATTGCGATATGACTTGTGAATACCCAATTGTCTCATGGTGATTCTGCTCAATTTAGAACGGGGATCGCAATAACAATTACTCTCTGCATTACCTTGTAACACTTAGAGCCATTATTACAACTTACAAATAGATATTTTTAGGATGCTATCTGACAAATAAATATTTTTGGTTTTTACAAGTTAACATTTACCTAAAACGTGACAGATGAGCTTACAGCTGGTTTATCCTCATGGTAACTTTACAAGTGAACTTTAAGAATTTGAAGCTGCCATATTTTCTTCCGCAGAAATGGTAACTTCAATAACAGTTTTATGTCAAATTGAATTTTTCAAACTTTTTCAAAAAAGAAAACTTAATGGTCACTTTATCGTTCACGATAGGTATCTGTATCTGTTGTTTGCAATAATGGCAGTTATACACACTACAATAGTGGGGAGGTTATTATGCTTTTATTCTAATGTTTGTAACACCTTAAAATGTACCTTTAAGTATGCCGATCGACTCAGAATCACTTTCTGAATTGATCTAACGATGTCCGTCTGTCCGACTGGCTGGTTGTCCATTAGGGTGGGTCGCTGCTTTATGAGAAAAACTAAAAGTTCTCGAATCTTTCGTCTATATAGATTCGTCTACATTAAACATTCTCTTGATTTTTTTGATCGCATAGAGTCCTGGATTTGGTTTAGACTTGTTTGATTGTAATGTATCATCTTTTATTGGAGTCGGTTAATATTTGACACTAATCCATACAAAAAATTCTTTCGAAAATAGCTTTCAATGCCTTGTTAATGTTGGCATTGACATAAAAATTGGCGACAATCACATTGACGATAGCCATAATGTCATGGCAAAATGTTTTGCTGGAAGGTCCATACATAGTTTCCATATAAACTTCCCTCATAAAATCACTTTATCGCGAGATATTAACGGACTGATGATATGTACCTGGACAATAAGTGATCTATAAGGATGATAGCACGTGCAACAAAGCCAACGAAACTAATAATCAAAATTTCGGAAAAAACAAAAAAAAAATTTACAAAAATAGCGAAAATTCGCGAAAATCTTTAATATTTCAAACAAGCCATAAAATTGATTAAAAGTCCCTAAAACTATAAGGATTGGTTAAAATTCTGTAAATATTGCTAAATCAGTGGAAATTTGCAAAAATTTGCGATATTTGTATAAAAATACGTATTGTTTTCATTATATTAAGAACATTTGAAACTAAAAACCAAAATTATGTTTTTTTGCTAAAAATGTTCTCACATATAAGAATTAAAGTCGATTCGTTTTACTTTCACTAACCCCTTACCACTCTAATTGAAAACGAATACAAACATGTGGAGGTGAATTGCAGAACACAAAAAATGCTGAAGTAATCCACTTTCGAGTGAATTCGGATTCTAGTACACACCCGATTATCTTAAAAGTTGCGACATGTACTTTGCGAATAAGGTTAACATCGACAGCTAGCCGGACGGATGGACATTGTTATATCGATTTAGAAAAGGATGCTGACGAAAAATAAAAATGTGGGTCGCAAGTTCGTCCAAGCAGTTTGGATTGAAATTCAGCACTTTTGGTTCAGTAGGAAAAGAATTCTGGTGCGAGATGTGAAACAACCTCTCGAAAAAAATCAATATTTATTTACAAAAATTAACGTAAATTGCACAAACTCAATTTATATGTCTAGAAATCATATAAATAAATTTCGTGAAGATCGGTCTATAATTTACAATAGATCCACTGTCTAAAACACTTTATTGCTTGCGTCTAAACCGTAACAAATAATGCTTTAGGTTCATAATTAATTTAGTTTACAAGACTGGAAATTACTTCGCCAAATTGCCTTTATCCCTTTATTTATATGATTCGAAATTAAAATGGAAAAAACATATACAAATAAAAGAGACCGAATTGAATATAAAATTCAACAAACTTAAATGGATAATTGGAAGAAACTCTCCAGTTTCAATTCAAAACAAACTGCTTATCTACCATCAAATGCTTAAACCGGTATGGACCTACGGAATTCAAATATGGGGCTGCGCCGCTGAAAACCAAATTAATGTTATTCAACGATTTCAAAATAAAGTACTTAAGAATATTGTTAATGCACCCTATTACATCAGAATTAATGATCTACACAGAGATCTTGGAGTTATGAAAATCTCAGAAGTAATACAGAAATTCGCAGCTAATCACGCATATAGACTTCAGAGCCATGTTAATCCAGAAGCGGCCATATTATGTAATGATGAAATCTACTCAAGGAGACTGAAGAGAACTAAGCCACAAGATCTGGTGGCTGTTATTGCATGAATTTTATTAAACAGAAAAATATTACTTGTTAGTCTAAGACTAGGTGTAATGAAATGAAATGTATATATGTATATAATTTCTGCAAATAAAAAAAAAAAAAAAAAAAAATCCCTTTATTTGTTATCTTAATCCTCTTTTAAAAATGCTGTTCTCGCTCTTCTGCACCATAAAACCATAAAAGTTTCAATATTTTGCATCAAAATGTTGATTTTTAGTTTTAATGAAAAGTAATTTCATTTATTTAATTTTTATTTTTGACAATTTATTCAAATATTTATTTTTAGGCAAATATTTTTATCAAGGCCTATTGAAAAGGTCTGCGCAAGAAGCCTGATGATCATTGTTTATGTTCTTTTTAGTTGTCAAAAGTTGTTTACATTTTGCTTACATGTGCATGTATACTAGACTGGCCATAGCGTTATATAGAAAAACTTAAAAATGTTAAATCCAAAAGTTTTCGCACTGAAAAATATGAGGTTGGGGATAAAAATAATTATGCATATTTTTATTTTTTTTTTTTTTAATTCCGAGTACCTCCGGGTTGAGCCCAAACTTTTATTACATTACCCATTTATCACTATTTTTGTTCCTGTTTATATTTAAATAACAACAACATCTGACTTTATGTTCCCAACTGAATTTCTTCGATACCCATAATTATTACCTTTCCAACGAGCCGCAAAAGTCTGCTGATAAACTACGGATAATCTTTCCCGGAATACCCTAAATCCAAAAAGTCCAAAAAATAGGTGAATTTTTAAAATTTTTTTATTGTTGATAACTTACTAATGAAGCCTTTTTGTTGGCTTATCCTCTTCGTCGTATGTCAATGCCCGATTGAAATCTGTAATTAGTTTTTAGTAATTGCTCTTTCTGCCGGGTCATTAACAACGGTTAAGTGTTGCCATATTGGTTTTGCGGGATCAGGGATCTCGCGGAAAAATCAATTTCGTTGATGATCGAATGTTAGCAAGCCTGGATAAATGCCGCATCAGTGATCGCGATGCAATGCATTTAACATCTGCTACAATTACAGCCGTCTTGCGGAAGTTGCAGGAAATGAAACCTGACTTAAACGACATAAAAGTAGAAGATTTCGTCTTTAACCGAACATCGTTTCAAACAATGCGAAAGGAATATCGGCGCAGACAAGCGAAACAGATCATAGATGAATTCAAGGTTCATATTTAATAATTAAATATAAATAAATATCTTGAAGGTAATTAACATAATATTTAATTTCAACATAAATTCCTGAAGTATTTGTCTTGCACTTGGACGGTAAAATGCTTCCAGATATGAAAGGCAAGGACAAAGTTGATCGATTGGCTCTCGTTAAACCCGCAAAGAACGAAGAAAAACTCCTTGGCATTGCAAAACTTGAAGAATCTTGTGGTGAAAATATTGCTTAAGGCATTGAAAAATTCCTACGCAAATGGAACTTCGACAGCATAAAAATATTAGACAGGGAGCGGAGAGAGAACAAGCGTTACACTCTCGAAAGCTTACGAATACAAGAGAAAATCAAAAATACAATGAACACGAAAGAAGACAAGGACAATACAAAACTGCAATACTCCGCCGCAATAGTTAATGATTATAATTAGTTATAGTTCTGTGATATTTACATTAAGTTTGACTTTTATTCGGTGTTTGTGTTGTATTGTACTTATTAATTATTTATTTATTTCTGTGTCGTGTAGTCCAGTTTTTATACTTAATAGTTAAAAAGTTCAATAAAAATGTAAACCCTTATTCGTAAGTTAAGCTGTGATATTATTAAAGTTCTAAAATTTATTATAATTATTATCTAATTGTCTAGATTATTATTAAATAAAAACTAACCCCTGATGAAGTTCGAAAAAAGCGAACGAAACGTTGGGAAAAAATAAATCAACCATAAATGTTTTTTAGTTACATTTGGTAAAAAAACGATTGATCATAATTAGAACGTGAGGAAAACAAAAAAAAAACCTAAATAATAATAAGGGAAAATTGATAATTTAGTGCAAATTGTGGCTTTTGACACAACATCTACAAACACTGGTATTCAAAAAGGCTCAGCAAATTTGGGTCGCGATTTACTTTTTCTACCGTGTCGCCATCATATCAGCGAATTGCCGAAATAGAGACGCACAAGAACTTTTGTCTTGAGGCGTTGAAATCTCATATTGTGCGAGCCGATTATAAGGAGTTCTTGAAACTTTCGCTAATTTTTCTTGGTAAGGAAGTACCAAATTTTACGCAGTTGCGTTTGCCCGGCGCAACAGTTCATGCAAGGTTTATGTCCAAAGCTATATACTGCTATAAGATTTTTTTGCTTCGCGAACAATTCAAGATGACATCCTCCGAACTGAAAGGCATTCGAAACATTTGCATTTTCTTGACGCGAATTTATGTTTCGTATTGGTTCGGATGCGTTAACGCTGTATCTGCACCGCGTCAAGATTTACTAAATGTTTCAAATGCCTTATTGTCAAAAATCAAAAACCATTTATGGTATTTATCCAAAAAGGCGGTGGATCTTGGATTTTTCTATTAAATTATATCTATTGAAGTGAAGCGGAAAATGATTGAAGCTCTTGATAATCATGATGACGAAAATGACAAAGTTATTCCAAAAAGATTAAACTTAACGCTGGAACAAGTGAAATCGTTTGAAAATAAGGATTTAAGTTCTTTAGTTACTCCTCGCACCAAGCGTTTTTTTATCGTTTAGAAATCGATGTGACATTTTTTGAATTGGATCCATCAATTTGGAAGGACCAAGAAGATTACTGCACCGCAAAACGAATATGCCAACACTTAACCGTTGTAAATGACCCGGCAGAAAGAGCAATTAAACTAATTACAGATTTCAATCGGCCATTGACATACGACGAAGAGGATAAGCAGTATTTGCTTCAAATTGTGGAGCACTATAGAAAAAACTTTTCATCCCACAAAAAATCTTCATTAGTATAATATTATCAGCAATAAACTTTGGTTTTAGGGTATTCCGGGCAAGATTATCCGTAGTTTATCTGCAGACTATTGCGGCTCGTTGGAAAGGTAATAATTATAGGTATCGAAGAAATTCAGTTGGGAACATAAAGTCAGATGTTGTTGTTATTTAAATATAAACAGGAACAAAAATAGTGATAAATGGGTAATGTAATAAAAGTTTGGGCTCAACCCGGAGGTACTCGGAATTAAAAAAAAAAAATAAAAATATGCATAATTATTTTTATCCCCAACCTCATATTTTTCAGTGCGAAAAATTTAACTTTTCAAAAAAATTTCCACTATGGCCACTCTAATGTATACGCTGTTTTACGTTTATGGTTGCCACACATGCACGTTTTTTCCTTTTGCTTTGTATATGTGGTAGTAAATTTTTGACAACTAAAAAGAATCGTTTTTTGTTTTTGTACAAGTAAGCAGACCTGATAGATGGGCCTTGATTTTTATATGTGAACACAGGGCAAACATGTTTTCCCATTTTTTATTTGAAGGTATTTATTTATTTATTTATATATTTATTTATTTATTTATTTATTCATTTATTTATTTATTTATTTATTTATTTATTTATTTATTTATTTATTTATTTATTTATTTATTTATTTATTTATTTATTTATTTATTTATTTATTTATTTATTTATTTATTTATTTATTTATTTATTTATTTATTTATTTATTTATTTATTTATTTATTTATTTATTTATTTATTTATTTATTTATTTATTTATTTATTTATTTATTTATTTATTTATTTATTTATTTATTTATTTATTTATTTATTTATTTATTTATTTATTTATTTATTTATTTATTTATTTATTTATTTATTTATTTATTTATTTATTTATTTATTTATTTATTTATTTATTTATTTATTTATTTATTTATTTATTTATTTATTTATTTATTTATTTATTTATTTATTTATTTATTTATTTATTTATTTATTTATTTATTTATTTATTTATTTATAGCATTAGAAAATAATTACAAATTATAGACTAATGAATAACGAGGCCATGGCTACAAGGCCTTAGGCTCTGAAGGTATTTAATATCTGTTTGAACAAACAAAAATGGGCAAATAAATGTGCCTAGTGTGACCAGCAAATAAAATTTTCATTTTTTTTTATCAAATTTTAAAAAAATGACGGCAAACAAAATTTGACAAATGTTTGCCATATGTGACCGTACCTTTAGAGTTATTGAAAACCATATGAACCACGGCCATTGAACTTGTCGCGCAAAAGAGCCATTGTTTCGTTAGCTGTGTAGCAAGCGGCACCATCCTTCTGAAACCACAAACCGGCCTTGTTTTCGAAAAAAAAAAAAAAAAGACAGCCCAATGATGCCGCCAGCCCATAAACCGCACGAAACAGTCACTCTGTATGGGTGCATTTGTTTTTCGACAGTCACTCTTTCATTATCATTTGCCCAAATGCGGCAATTCTGCTAATTGACGAATCCACTGAGGTGAAAATGTGCCTCATCACTGAAGATGATTTTCTTCGAAAATTGATCATCCACTGTTGCCATTTCTTGCCACCATTCTGACCATTGACGACGTTTGGAATGGTCAAGAGGCTTGAGTTCTTGAGTCAATTGCACCTTGTAAGCGTGTAAATGCAATTCTTTATGCATTATGTTCATCAAAGGCGAGCGTGAGATGTGCAATTGTTGGGCACGGCGACGAGTTGAGGTGGAGGGCTCTTCAGCCAACGTATCGCGAACAGCAGCAATATTTTCTGCAGTACGAGCTGTAGAAGCATGCATTGGTGTTTTCACATCTCCTAAAGACCCAGTTTGCTCAAAGTTTTGCGCGATTTTTCCGATTGTACGCACATCTTGGCGATTAAATTGATGGAAAAAATCCCGAAGTGCACGACATGCATTTTGATTTGAACACCCATTTTCATAATAATCCTCGATTGTGTATCTTTCCATGGTTCAAATTCAGTTAGTCTGAAATTGAGAAATGTCACATGGAATGCAGAAAGAAACTTGACTTTTAGGTGTGGTTCACATTCAACATCGGCCCTTAAAACCACCCTTTACCGTTATAAAATATATTGAGAGAATTCTCTAAAAACTTTTTATTTTATTTAAGATTTACATCATGCGTTTTGGTTGGACCATCCCTTTAAGAGAGGCAAATTAACAACGCTAGCCTTCTGGTAGCTATGAGTGCTTTTATTTTACACTTTTTTGCTGTTCTCTGTAATATTTTAATGCATTTGTTCACTTGTTTTACAAAGTTTTATCGCTTAAGTTACGTTTTTATAACTTTATCATCTGTTTTGTGTCAGCTTTATTAAGTAATCTACAATTGTATTTCCGTAAAATGCAAAGTTACTTGTCAAGCTAAATATTTACTTTCTTGTAGCTGTTTATTTTATTTATTCACTTTTTTATTTACTTTTGTTTTATATTTTAACACCTTTTAATTTATTTTAAAAAATGATTTGCTGCATACATGAGATAATTTAGTTTTGTTTTTTATATGCAGTTTCAGCATAAAAGTCGTTTAAAGTATTAAATTCGTGTATTTATTTTAAAACTTAAATAAAAAACGAGCTCTACCACAAACTTTGTTTGTGTGTCAATGATAATAAAATTATTTTTATTTAAATTTTCAGAAGGAGAAACACATTCCTACATTTTAATAAAAATAACTATCATAAGGCAATTGTAAGGTTGGGTTAGGTTCCATTGGCAGTCGTTATCAAGCACAGCTCACGCGAGATTATATATTAGTTCTCGTAGTGTTACCATGTAACACCGGCTGCCAAGGGTCCTTAGTTGCCTGGCTGCTGATATTCTCACTCAGCCACCTGGTTGATCCTGTTCAAATCAATATCAGAGAGACAAGTTTTGTTCCCAAAGCTTCTTCGATCAAATATTTCAAGTCTATAATCTCCGAATGCCAAGTAATAGCAGAGAAGATGTTTCGTTGCTTCTTCCTCCTCATCCTCGTGACCGCATCATCTACATAAGTCTTTGCAGAAAGCCCTAGCTTTTGAGCGAGCTTTCCAACGGGCCAGTGGCCAGTTATGACTGCAATTAGGTGCCTGAGATGATGTCTGGATAGCTGTTATGCATGCCGAGTCCTTTTTTAATCTATGATGGGCCTAATTTCCTAGTTTCCCCAGCAGTAGTTTTATTAAACCATCTCTGTCTGTCAATAAGATGAAACTTGCACGGAATAAGTTGCTTAATCCTTGGGAGTGAAACACCTACATATGTATATTATGTATTGAACCGTCTCAATTTAAGGTGGTGCCTGCATACTCCAGCGAGTCCGCCTTGCAGTTTTCATGTATATCCCTGTATCCGGGGACCCACTTAATATCTCGTTATCTCCTCCAGAGCATTCCGGCATTCTTCGACAATTCTCGATGTGATGAACACATTCTACAAGGTTGTTATGGTCGCCTTGCGATCAGTCATAATGTGAATATCCCTGCCAAATATATCGATATACCGGATGTGTCTCGCGGCCGTATATATGGCCATTATCTCGGCCTGAATGACACTGCACTGGTCCCGCAGCCTTCTAGAAATGCTCCAGTTTAGCTGACCCGTCAGTGAATATCCGTATCGCATCTGCGGTAATTTTTAGGCCATCATAGTGAACCACGTTATCCTAAACGCTTGTGTTTACCACCAGGATCAAAGATTGGCTCAGGTGTGATATGATCAACGTCCATTTGCCAATTTATTTCATGCAGTATTCTAGAATGTCCGATATTGTAATCCCTCCATGCTCAAGTTGCCCTTAGTCTTACAGCCGCATTTGCAGTTCAAGATCGTCAACAATGCCTTAAAGGAGGTTGTTCTCATGACACATGTTACCGTTATATCCACCATCCCCATCACACGTTCAAACCTTGAGCGCCAGCCATCCAACAGCCGCACCGTAGAATAGAATGGCTTTTAAGACACATTCGGCGGCCCTATGCTCCTTACAGGAGTAAAAGGAACAAATATTAAGACACATTCGTATATCCAGTATACATTCCTTGGGTTAATTCCCCAAGCAATTGCTAAGACTTGCAAGATAACGACGGGTGAGACTGTTAGTTTTTATTTTTGTTATTAAATATTAATTAAATTTGTTTTAAAATGTTTTTTTTTTTCTTACCCCATATTTAAATGTTTATTTATTTAAATTGCATATTTTTGAGAATTGGAAAAAAATATTTATCTACATAACTTTAATTTTCATAAAAAAATATTTCATGTAAAAGTAATTATTAAATAATTGTTAAACAAATAAATGTTATTGACAAGGCCTGTATTTATTTACATATTTTACACTTAAAAACAATTTCAAGGAAATAAATTATAAAAATATTTGCAAAACAAAAAAGTCTGTTACTTAAAATGATTCAAAACATGTTTTGTCATATGTCATTTCAAATTCAAAATCTATTTTAATATTTCAAATTCTCTAAATAAAATTCTGCTGTAAAAGTTCAATTTCACTTTAATTGATGTACATAAATAATATTCTGTGGATTTGCAACATAATCAAACGAATTCCTTTTGAATACGTATCAATGCATTGTATTATTGATTAAATGTTATGCTTTATATTCTGAATAAATTTTAGTGTTGTGCGTGTTTTTAAAATTAAAAGAAAACGAGACTTAAATTTTGGTATGTTTGTACCAACTTTAATCTAAATGCCATATCTTAATAAGATGGTTTATAGGCACGCATAATATGTTCCGGAAAGAATCTTGTATGGTCTTGCTGGTCGTAACAATTAAAAGGCACGTATAAAATTTCATTAAATTATCTCCAAAATTGCGACGTCAACTTTGTGCACAAACTTTACGTGGTCAACCAGCAGGACGGACGGACATCGCTAAATCGATTCTAAACGTGATTCTGATTCGATCGGTAGACTAAAAGGTGGATCTAGGACAAATACTTTTTAGCGTTACACTCCTCATCACAACCGAATAATACTGTCCAGACCACAAATATGGGCATTTCCATCATGTCGAACGTGACCGTAGTACACATTATCGGCCATGTTCTAGAAATCGAAATCACGTGAAATTGAAATCGAACAAATTTTGAAAACTTTTCCGTGCTCAAGGTTCATAAAAATATTTCCTTTTAAATGCGTCATACTTTTAGGACCACTTTCATCTACCTAAACTACTTTTGAATTCAACAAAAAGCTGCGTTCATTTTTACAAAAATTCAATTAAAAATCTTGATCGATTTCACTTTCCGTGGTTTCGATTTCCAGAACATGGCCGTATAAGAGAAAAAAAGTCAAAATAAAACGGACTTTTTATTTTGACAATAATTTTTACTTCTAGCTCTTAATTAGCCACATAATTTGTGCTATTGTTTATTTTTGTTTACAAGACAGTTGTAAAAAAAACAAGGCATTCGCATTTTTAGAATGTCCCCTTTTTTTTATTTTACCAAAAAAATTATTGATACTTTGTTTAAGTTAGTTTTAACCACTGTCGCATGTGATCTGTCGCACGGGACTTTTTTTCACCATCATTATATTAATGTTGTTTCAGGTTCTCTTTTTACGAAATTTTATATAAACGAGCTTAGCTAAAATGTTTTTAAATAAACAGAAGTATTCTATGCACTAGGTTCGCACGGTGGCCGATTTTCGACCACTTGATAGCTACTGCTAAAATAAATATTTGTACATACCTACACTGTTATTATATGTTGTACATATGGATGTATATGTGATTCTATCTTTAAATTAGGGCTACTAAAATATATTAAACATTTTAATTTAAAAAGATTTTGTTAGTCGTGCTTAATTCCCAATTTTCATTCTTGATAAAAACACTGAAATTTACAAATAAAAAAATAATTTTCCAATTTTTAATTTTTACACTTACGATGTCGCACGTGACAAATTTGATATTACTTCCAAGATCACAAATCTTCTTATTTTTTAGTAAGTTTTGTTTTTATTTTAATTTAATAAAAAATCTCTGTTTGTTCTTGATAATTGGCGAGCTTTCCGTTTCTACTTTCGACGCTCTGATCACAGAATACTAACAGAACTGTAAAAAGTGACGTGTTGAAAAGGCCCAAATCAGTTGCGAGGGCAGCTTTCAAAGAAAGAGATAAAAAGCTTTTTTTTGCAGTGAAGCGGTAATGTGAAAAAGCAAGCCAGAATAGTTTATACACAAAGTTCGTGATCAAAACAAAATTACCAAAAGCAAACCAGTTTGCCTTGTGTTCATTGTTTGCGCCAGAAATATGATGCAAAGAGAAATGTAAAGGGCAAAGAGACAAAAGAAAGAGACAAAAAAAACTCAAAATCTGTTCGTAATCTGTGGCTCTGATACAGGGGTGCTCAAAAATGTTTTGCATATGTATTGCGAGAGAATTTCAAAGTACAGAGATACGCAAAACTAAACGCACAAATTTTATTTAAATTTAATAGAAATAAATTGTTTTGGCTGTAAAACATTTATAATAATACAGTCCAAACTAAATATTCTATTTTAGAAATTAATTTTTAAAATTTTAACTTTTAAAAACAGTAAGAATTGGAAATTTCCCAATATTACCATTAAAAAAATTCAGTGTAAACTGCGATGCACATGCTGTTTGGAAATTAAAAGTAAGAATTATATTTTTAAAAAAAAACTTCACTAAAATCTTCTACATTTATGCTTTTATGACAGTTTCGTGAAAGTATTAAAATGTTTTTTTTAAATTTTATTACTTATCTTACACACTGTATTTGAATAAAGATCAACATAGCTTTCGTACATGTGCAACTAAATTAATGAGCGTAAAAAACAAAGGGGTGGGGCTTCTAAACAATTGTTTGCTTGAATGAGCATCACTGCTCTGATAGCAAATATTGTTTTTAATGTCGCACGAGACATCGAAGTTTGAGATAATACAAAGAAAAAAAAACTACAGTTATTTGCAAACGCAAAGTTTCTTGACTCTACAACAGTGCTGATCAAAATTGAAATGCTTTTGTATTGGTGAGAATATGAGGCAAATTTGGAAATACAGTACAACAAAAAAATAAACGAAAAGATTATTATAAAAATGTAATCGTAAAAATTGTTTTGGTTTACAAAAACTGTTTAATACTTCAATACACAATTAATTTGCTATTTGATCAAACAAAATTTTTTTCCTTATATTTTAAAGGTAAAAAAACAAAAAATGTTTATAATTATTAATCATAAAAAATTTTCGTAGTGGTACGAACATTTTTTTTACGCACTATTTGTTAAAATTAAACAAAGCATCCGCTAAGCATGTGCACTATTTGCCGTCTGAAAGACAACTGAATTAAAAGAGCATAACAAAGTGATGGGTGGAGCTAAAAAGCAATTGCTGTATGAAATGATCACCACTGCTCTACAATCGGAAAGATTTTGGAGAGAAAAAGTCAATGCATTATGTCTCTCTTTAAAAACTTTTATAAAAACAAAACGTGCAATAGAAATATCCAAATGAGAAAAGTTGCACTCATAAATATTAAAATGGGTTATAAAAAAAAATTTTAAATTTAAAAAATAATTCCCACATTCTATTTGTTAAAATTTAATAAAATCCTCTAAAATCATCACACACAATTTATTAACATTAACATTTCTTTTTGTCCAGTGTAACACATTATTAAACCAATTACAATTAATTTGAGGTAAATATTTGACAAAAATTATTGCAAATTCATTAATTAAATTGTGAAACCGCGATAATACAAAAAACTCTTTGTTTAAACATGTCGCAAGTATTAAATAAATTCCATATTAGTTAATCAACATATTTACTTAATTTTTAATTATGATTGTTTAATGAACCCAATAATAAACACAATGGTGGTATTCAGTATTTGGTGCAAATGTTTTTGCCGAAGACCAAATGTAAAATATTGTAGTTTTTTTTTAGATTTTTCACATTTTTGTGCGACATCGTTCGGGAATACAGGTAACTGTAAAAGTAGCCTCTTTGAATTTTTTTCTAAGAAGTTTATCAATGCTAGCAAGAGATCCTTAGATGATCAGATGGTCAGGGCTGGATCTTTCAATAATCCGTCCTTCCGGGACTTTGGTGCTGGTCTGGTTATTAGTGAGGCTCCTTCTGGAAACACGTGGTGGCTTAAAATTTAAGTATGAATAATACTACAACGTACATAAATCCATCCCGGAATTTCTTAAAATAAGTATAAAATTCTTAAAACAAAGTAAAAAAATATTTAACTTTTCGTTGGTTATGCCACTCTGAGAGTACCAGTACAAATTGAGCGTTTTTATCTCAAATAACTTATAAGTCTCACCTCTCAGCATTACAATTGATATGCGTGCAGACGCATGTGTTTGTAAAAAATAGTTGCATTAACTGCAACAACACCACACAGGTAGGCAAAAAACTATTTGCTTGTTTTGTGTAGATACGAAAACAACAGCAGAACAAGAAGAAAAGCATACATTATTTTCTTGTGTAAAAAGTTAAATAAACAGCAAAAGTTCCCATTTAGTTAAATTACATTTTTTAAAGTATAACCCATGTCGGTCACGATGCTGGTGTTCTATAATTGAAATTCTGTAAGGTGTTAAACGGGTAATTTATTGATACCGTTTCGGATTGATTTAAGTGCGGATGGATTGATTTTTCTTTTAGATGTAGGAGCAAGGAGCGTGTGTATTTGACTACAGGATCATACACTTAAATTGTGATCTGTTAGAGTTGGTTTCGTTAACGCTTTGTTTTTCACCAGAGTAAAGATCACTGTGGGGTTAGGCCAACACGTCACGTAAATTTCAACACATCTGCTCTTTTACACCAAACACTGAATACCACTAATATATATTTAATATTTTTTTGGTTTAACCACTGGTTATTATTAACAAACTGTTTATTTATAAAACATAATATATCGGTATGAAACCACAATGAGGTAAAAAAAAATCCTTTTAAATTTGTTAGAAACTTTCATTTTTTTATGTATAAAAAAAACGGAAAAAAACTTTTTAAATCCTTAATACTCAGTTCTTTTGCGTTGTTATTTATTTCAAATAAATGTCTTTGTTAAATTTTAATAAAGCCTTAAAACTGAAACCACTTCTGGGAAAAAGCCAGTAAAATGTTTTCTAGCTGTTTAGAAAATTTAAAAATTTTTTTTTGTTGTGTTTTTAAGAATCTATAAAAAAAATAAAGGTACTTACCTCGATCTTATTTCCGCATTGGCTAACTCGCTACGGGGATATGGTTTGGAAGCTGCTACTGCCGTCTCTAGAGAACTAATGTCATCCAGTTCTCCCTCAAGCGTAACAAATATTATAGAACCCATGGCAGTATATAGAAGAACTAATATTAAAACTCCTTTAAGGAAGAAATAAGAAAAGAAAAATTTGGGTCAGTAAGAGAAATTGTTAAGGTATATTTAAGGTTTTGCTTTTCTTAAAAATTTTCAAATACATTTAAGTGTAAAGTTTAAAAGTGTGTGTATTACTTTACCTGTGGCCGATATGCAATGTGATTTGGGAGCCTTGTGGCAGCCACAAAGACCTGTGTTGCCCGTATTTGCCTGATGATGATCCCGCTGTTTTTCACCTTTCGCCGACGTCGAGAAACACATCGATGAATTTGTCGCACTGTTGCCATTATTCGCTGCTAAGGAGCCAGCATTTGTTTGTGGACCGCCAATAAACGCCGTTATTGGCAAAGGTGGTTTCTTATTCATAATCACCGTTTCAAAATGCTAACAAATTTAGCAGAGGTTAATTTTATTAAAAAAGGTCTTGGTTATTTGTATGATTGATGATGTGTTTTGTTCTCTCTCTTTTGGAATGCGAGAAAAGGCCGTAAAAACGAAATGAATGCTTAGAAATTAGTTTCGTTTAAATTATACATTTTCTCTGCTTTACAAATCATCATGATTGGGCAAAATCGAAACCAACCCGTCTTGCTTTCGTTTCATAAGGTTGAGGTTGTTTGTGGCTTATGGAGGAAATTTAAATAAATTATATAATTTATATTGTATGAATTGCAAAAATATTGTGAACCAGTTTGTTATATCTATAAAAGAGCAAAATTCCCTTAAAGCAATTTCCTTTGCAAACCGGAAGCTGAAAACAAACAATAATAACAAATTGTTATAAAAACTGTAATCAAAATATAAAGAGAAAAAGGAAGTAAAAGAAAGTAAAACAAGAAGGGAACAAATAATAACAAACACTATGTAAATCTATTGTAAATTTTTAAAATAAAAAAATCATTATTTAAAACATAAAGCACTCTGTGGTAAAACACCCGATTTTTACAAATCCAAACAATATGGCAATATATTTGAATGTGTATGTGTGGGGTTTTCATAGTGTTTGTGGTTTAATAGTAGTAGTGCTTTAAGCGTATGCCATTCAAAGCAGTTAAACAAATACATACAATTTGCTGGCATTTATAATTTCTATGAAAATGTTTTTGTTATACGGCCATTGTAATAATCACACTACAATACCTCTCTCTCTCTCTGTATCACTCTTATTTAAGCAACCATCAAACCATACTTTTTCAATTAAATCCAGGCATGGAAAGAATACTAGCTTTAGCAAACAAAAAACTTCCATAGAATTTCTAATTTTGGAGTTATGACTTTAAATTTTTTAAAAGTTCTTTCTTAAAAAAAAACAATTTAATTTAAACATTTTTTTTTGTTAGTCGTGCTTAATTCCCAATTTTTATTCCTGATAAAAAACACTGAAATTTATTGTTGAAGGGATAAGCTATTCCTATGCGCATTTCACTCGTTGCTTAGGCCAAATCATCAGGAAACTTCATCCAAAGATTTTAGAAAAACTAAAGATATTAAACCAAATAAAACTCTTAAGCGTATAAGAATTATATGCAACCATTCTACTTGTAACAATATAAAAGTTTTAACAAAAACATAAACAATAAACAGTGAGTTTATCTTTTCTTCCATTCCCCACTACAATTGCTTGGAATTCTGCCATCATTAATTGTAGTTGTAAGTAGGTAAAGAAAAAACAAAATAAAACAACAAAAACAACTGGCAAAATTATGTAGCCAGTTAAGTTTTTTTTTAAGCCGTGCACTTGCCAGTTTATTATCAAAGTAAATTTTGGGAATAAAAACTTTTAATATTCTAGAAATTATTTTTTCCATCTCTGCATTGCAATAAAAACACCAAACCTAGATTGCTTGTATGCATCTTGATGGTTTTTGTTCTCTTTAATTTTTGCGATTTTAGTTTGGTTTTTCTACAAATGTTAACTGTCTGATTTCCCACTATTTACAACATGTCAATAAAACGTCACATGTCACTTAAGTGCTAAAACAACAAAAGCAAATTCTAACCCTACAATATTGGCTCCATAACCAAGATACGTATGTATGTATGTATGTACTTCAAATAACACGAAATTTCCACTAACCTTTATTTACCCAGACTGGCGATTTCACCTGTTGGCCAAAAGTTATAGTGATAAACGCAAAGGGAATAAGAAGCGGGGGGTGGGGGGTGGGGGGTCCCAATACTAGAATGCCATTTTTGTCAACGAAATAATCTTGAGGAAAATTGCTAAATGTTTTGAACAGCGAAGAGAACACTTATGGTATAGTTAATTTCATTTACTACCAAATACGTTTCATGTACAAAGTAGAATGGAGATGAAGGTTGTAAATAATTAATGAAATAAACGAAGCGACCAATGCTGGAGTCTAGGTATATTATTAGAAAAGGGCGAATTTAATGGCTGAAATCAAAAGATTAAGTTATGTGTGTTTTAACTACTTTTGTTAATTGTAATAAATATTATTTGTGTTTTAAATATTTACATGTCGAAAGCTTGGAATTTAATTGAAAACTGAAGGTACGTATAGAAAACCCCTGCGGTATTTCACATGTTACAGGTAACAAGGTGCTCTTAGCGTCACAAATCTGCACAAATTTTGAACGACCGAACAAGAAGTCTTTAATTTAGGCATTTGAGCTGTTTGATACTCAAACTTTTTCCAGTTTTTTTTATTAAAATATGATGAGTAACTAAATCAAAAGCCTTAGATAGATCAAAAAGTACCGCAGCAACTCCACTAAGGGCCATTATTACAACTTGCCAATAGTTAAGTCAGATTTTGTCGGACCAATAAATTGCTTTGCATTATAAAACCTTCATTTATTATGTTTTTATCTATTAAATATTCAGCCTTATTGTGGTTGTCGTTTTCATAAACAAACGTGTCGTTTTTTGTAGTAGATTAAAGAACACATGCTGTGTATTACTTTAATCTATTACACAGTCGTATACGACAACGACAACCACAATAAGGCCGATTATTATTATTGAAAATAACAGCAATAACAAATGGAAGTTGTAATAATGCAAAGCTATGTATCGGTCCAACAAAATCCGACTTTTAACTATTGGCAAGTTGTAATAATGTCCCTAAGTCTAACATCAAGCCGTCACATATACATTTTTCAACATTAACAATAGCCTCCTTCCAAAACCAAACTGTCTTTCAAATAATCATCCTTATCGTGGTTGGCGAATTTAAAATACGCCTAAAGTTAAGATCCCACTATCGGCTCAAATAGCACAATCTGTGTCGATTTTTTTCGTGCTTAATCGGCGCACATTTAAAACATTTCACAATTTGTTTTTAGATGGTCCCATTATCGGCGCACATTGTGACAGTTTAGTTCGGTTCATATCGGCCAAAACTCAATTGTGACAAAAATCTGTACAATGCGGTCACACTATCGTGCTACTTGGGCAAATTAATTCATATGTTTTTTTTTATTTGCTTGTTGGCAGACACAATTTTACTTTAGAAATTCGCAAAATTCTTCGTCTGAATATTCCATTATGTTTCCTAACAATTTTAAATAATATATTAATGTATAATAAAAAATGTGTTCAATTTTATTTAAACTAACTCCACTAGTTCTTTTTTTTTTGTAATTGTTGTTTTGTAAACAGATGTTTTCAAACCAGGGATGGCAACATCGATACACCTGCAATGTTTTGTTTTAAGCGAATTGTTTTCTTTCATTTAACAGTACAAATGTACTATTTAACGTTTTAATACATAAATAATAGATAAAACAAATATAATTTTGGTACAATAAAGCTCAAAAAACCCTGTACAAATATAAGGTTTTTTCGTATAGAAAAGCAGAGTGGTGAAAGAGTTCTAATCAAAAAGCGCTGTGCCCCCAATCAAAAAGCGCTAAATAAAAAAACTTTGTGAAATGTTGTAATACTAAGTTTTACACTGGTCTGCAAAAAAAAAATAGTTTTAAATAAAAATAAATTAAATATAAAAATTTAAAGCGGCAAATTTCAATTCTTGTTTTCTCTATCACGTCTACACTGAACCAAAAAGTGTTCATAATATTAACGCACAACGATTTTTAAGATAGTTTTCGTTGGCATAATTTATTCGTTAATATAAGGAAAAATAAAATTATCCAGGTATTGAAATTTAAGTACTGTTCATTGACTCAATGAACATGTATTTATTAAATATTTCATATTTCATATCGATAAGTAAATAAAATAATCATTGAGGTAACGAAACATTTGTTAAGTCTTATAAATATATACGTACTACAATAATTTTCAAACATTTTTGTAAAATAAAAAAAAATATAAAATAAAATATAAATCAACTCATCTGAATTATGAATCTTTTTAATCTTATAGCGGGTAACAGTAGTAAATAATGAGGGGTCGGACAGGTGGTATGATTTTGCGAAGGGAAATTTAAAAAAACAGTTCATTGAGACAATGTTCTGTGTACGTTGAGCCAACAAATTTGTTAAACAAAATTATTCGTTGAATTAACGTAAAGGTTCACTAAGTAAACGAAATATATTTATGGAATTAAAAAATTATTTCACTAAATTATAAATATAAATTTATGGTAATTTTTCGTTATATCAACGAACAGTTCATGAAATTAATAAAATAAAATCTTTAAAAGAAGGGACATTCGTTGTTACAACGAACAAATTCAATCGACGAAAATTAATAAAGTTTTCGTTTGCAAAACGTACATTTTCGTTGTTTCCAAGTAACTTGTTGGTTCAGTGTAGTATTTTTTATGGACTAGACTAAGATTTCGCCTGAAATAAGGCGGTTCTGTTATACATTTTATCATAACTTTAAATCGATTTGACTTTGGCTCATGTTATTCAAGAATGTTGTAGTTAAAGGCCGTTAAAAACCGATGTCTCAATTATCTAGGTCGCATGTTAAGAAAGTCACCTGACCGTATTTAGCGACAATACATCGAATATAATCATCAGGGACCTGCTAATACCTGGAGGCGCCAAGCTGAAAGCGAATTACGTGACTATAATGTTTCGTAGAGCCAAATAAAATGACTGACGACAAATAGGGAGGAATGGAAAGTCTTTGTTGAGGTCCTTTGTTCCACTGGGAAATTAAGGACTAAATATATCCGATTTTGATCATTTAAAAATGATAAGGAATAAAATTTCCTTTAAGTCATGCAAATAATATTTGTTTATACATATTTTCAACTGTTTCGGAGTTATTCAAAAACTAGTGGCGATCATTTGTTTCATGCAAAATAAGTAAATACTATTCATAAAAAGAATTACAAGGACAAAAATTTTGCATTTTTATCAATTACCAGAAATCCAGGTTATGTTACGAATAAAATCCGCATTATATTATAATTATCAGTGGACACGGTTTGCGTCGCTAATTGGGACCGGAAAGCCTCGACGCAAGCCCAAGCACGATTTTCCATACATTTGTATTGATTTTCATTTAATTGGTTCTGGGATTCACAAGTTTGTTTTGATAGACTTTATAAAGGATAATGTTATTTTAGATCTTCAAATAAAGTTAAAGCTTTCTTTCACACTTGAATAATCTAACTTCTACTATCAATCAAAAGTGTCACCATTTCTGAAAAAAAAAATTTTTTTTTTAATTTTTTTAGGTTAAAAATTACAGCAAAAAACGGTAATTACCGTACGGTTAACATCACTGGTCCTAGCAGCCTGAAAGTCTGCGGCGAATATTCGGGTTCGCTTTAACGAACTATTTGTTTTTTTTTGGATTTTTGCATTCGCACTCACATAATGTGAGTCACATTCACTAAAATGTATGCGAATATGTAAAGAAAATATCTAATGAAGAAAATTTCTACATAGAAATTAATTTTGTACCGAGAAAAAAACAATCACACCTTCTAAACTAAGAGAAATAAAATCATACAATTTCGAATTTTTTAAAAATGTTCAATGAGAACTTTCAAGGATATGAAAGGATATATTTTTAAAATGAATTTTTTTTTTTTTATTTTTGTTCAGGGGAACAGAAGTTAATATTTTTTTTTCAATTCTACAGAGCCTTCCCTTTTATTTGGTACCGAGTTTGCTAAAAAATTATTATTTAAATAAGTATTCTTGAAAAATCCTAATTTAAAAAGGACAATAGATGGGAAAATGAAAAATTAAGCACGAACTTTGGTTGACAAAAAGAAAAAAAAAATAAATTTGTCACACAGTCTTACCCAGTTGGCTGTGTCGTGCAAGAATCATCAATGATGACAATGTTAATTCCAGCACGACACGTTGGGGACAACCAATGCAACGGTCGCGTAAATTCTGCGCACGACACAAAGAGAGACAATGTCACTCAGCCTGCCGTTGATGGCCACATGCACGACATTGTCATCTATATAGTCTTTAATGATCACATAAACGACATTGTCGTTTTTATTGTCTTTGTTGACTATAAAGACGACAATGGATTCTATTTACTTTGTCGTCAACGACTGCGTGTAAGACAATGTCGATGAAGTTACAGGACAATGTCGCCTTTAAACCTAAACGAATAAATAAAAATATACAATAGCACACACATTTTTTTTAAATGATTCCTTAGTCTTTGAGTTCTCAGACTTGACTGATTGAAGAAAATCTCACATTGCTTTGGTTGTTTTTTATTTTGATCGTTATTTTACAGTTATTTTTATTTTTAATGGGAAAGAAATTGGTTTTGTTTGTTCAGAAGACAGCTTACAAGACAATGTCGCTCATATTGTCGTGTTTAGTAGGCACCTTACAAGACACTGTTGGTCATGTTGTCGTGCATACACCTTAATACAGGACAGCTTACAAGACACTGTCGCTAATACTGTCTTGCATAGTTGTTGATAGAGGATACCTTACAAGACAATGTCTGTCATGTTGTCGTGGATAAGCTTTGACAAAAGGCAACTTAAAAGACAGTGTCGTTCATGTCGTCGTTTATTAATTTCTTTTAAGGATGGTGCACTAGACAATGTCGAGTATTTTGTCGTCCACGACATTTTTCTCAAAATTGTCTTCCAGAAATTTTATGTGACAGAGGACATGTCGTGCATAAATCGTTGACGACAATGTCGTCGACGGCAGTTTGGCCAACAGGGTATTTTTGAAATTGAATGTTTATACGCGTGTGCTATACATTATTTTTTTGTTGTTGCTAAAATAATAATACTTAAATTATAATATTTACAAAATTTTAACAAAATAAGTATTTGTTTGTTTGTTGCTAAAAACAATACATATTAACCGTATTGAAAATTTTTTTTTTGTTGTAGGGACAAAAGTAATATTGTTTTTAAATTTTAGGGATGTGTAGATCTTGCAGTGTTGTTGAGTTTGAGTTTTTTGTATTTCTAATGAGAAAACTTCAGCATCTTCGCAAATTGATGGCAACTGTTAGATGTTGGCAAGCGTGAGAAGGCTATTAAAAAATAATTTGAAAATTCTTAAGTTCTTAAAAATTGCAAAGCGTTGACGTCGCGCTATTTAGGAACGCGTCATTGGTCTTGAATGGGCGTGACAAATTTTAAAAACTAGAAAACAC
The DNA here is from genome assembly GCA_949318255.1 of Pollenia labialis. NCBI lineage: Eukaryota > Metazoa > Arthropoda > Insecta > Diptera > Polleniidae > Pollenia > Pollenia labialis. Next base: position 21,042,725 of record OX439142.1, on the reverse strand, counting down.
GTGCCGGTTTTGTTAAGGTACGTCTGTAAGAAATTTCGTTTGCCTTAAACAAAGTGAGTAAAAAACAAAATGTTTTATTTAGGTTTCTTAAGAAAAAAATATACAGTCAAATCCCGATAATTCGTAATCGCAAGGGACCGGCCATTTCTTACGAATTAAAGGGGTTTGCGATTTAGCGGGGTTTCGATTTAACGGAGTTAAAATAAAATAAATACGTTCTAACGGGGTTTTTCAATTTATTTTCTAAAACGGTGCGTGTGCTTTGACATTTTTCTTTATTATTCATGTAACAAACTGGCCATAAGAAAATAAGCTCATACACACAAGCAAAATCCCACGCAAAAAAAATAGCGGTTAACAAAATATCATTCTTTCCATGTTTATATTGTTTTTATTACGAATTATAAGTGGTAGTTAGCACAAAATTACGATTTATAAGAGGTAAAGAAGATTTTATTTGAAAAAAAAAATAGCGAGGGGACCATAATGTATGGAAATTTTACGAATTAACGAGATTTTTTCAAGGGACCGACAGTTTATTACGAATTATCGGGAATTACGATTTATCGGGGTACGAGTTATCGGGATTTGACTGTATTTTAAAATCAAGACCATTTGTTCCCTTGCAACATAAACATCCCACAAAACAAAAAAGCATAACAAATTGAATGCTTTTTAATACTTAAAGAACCCAAACGAATTCAAAGCATAGAAATGAAAACCCAAAAATTATTACACAAAATCAAAATAAAAAATAAAAGCAACAAAAAGAAAACAATTTCTGTATCGGTTAGTTTCAACTAAAAAATACTTTCAGTAAAATAATTCTATTTACTACAAAGGAATACATACTTAGTAAAGTAACTGTAAACATTTCAACTGTAAAAAACAGGTTCTCAAGCTTTGGATTTTAAGGGCCTGCCACAAAAGAAAACTTCTGAAGCAAACAGCAATGACACCTAAAGGTATTTTCTTTTTACAGTTGGCTTTTTACCCAGCCAAAAATATTTTGTTAGAATCTTTAATCTTTAACAAAAAAAAAAAAAAATTGCATTTAATTATTAGCACTGCTTAAGAACTTCTGTAAGAAAAAACAAAAAAATTAAAATATTTCATACCATAAAACCTGTGTTGGAAACAGCAGCAAGTTTAAAAAAAATAAATGTAACAGGATTTTTTCTGAAGTTAAACAAAAATGCTCTTGTAGCCACATATCACACGTTGTTTTTTTTTACGTGATATGTAACAGTTTTTCTTTCACTAGGTTTTTTTCGGTTTCTACAGATGAAACTGTTAAAGTAAATGACAGGAAGAAGACAATAAATACCCTTTCTTAGAGTTCTCAAACTTAAAAAACCGGTTTTTTCCAATTTTCGGGGTTTGTTTTTAAAAGCACGCCTTTCGAGTAATTCGACAAACCGGGTTGTGAGGGCACCTGGCGTTTTAAATTTCTTAAATATATTTCTAGCCTGTATTGAAAATTTTGAATGGGAGTCCCCTTAAGAAATGGAGATAGCGCGTACGAATGCTAAAAACAAATGATGGCGTTGAAAAACAAAGTGGGTTTGGTCATTTATTGACCCATCTAGGGTTATCGTAGGCGCTGCAGAAGCCCAATTTAAGAATTTCATTAAACCGCAATTTTTGTATGGGAGCCCTCTTAAGGGGTGGAGATAAAGGGCAAGTATGTTTAGAGAACATGTTACGGACAAAAACTAATATATGTATATGAAAAAAATATGATTCATATATACTGAAGAAAATGTCGCATAACTGCCAAGGAGTTGCCAAAAGGGGCATAAAATGTATGACCAACCTCCATTAGTTTTTCTTCATAAACGTTTTTTCAAAACATACTTTCCCTTTATCTTCAACCCTTGGGAAGGAAAGAGGGGTTGTGTTTGTTAATATTTAATTTGAATTTTCCAAATTGAAGCCGACATGGAAGACTTCTGCCGGGAGTCGATTCCACTAAAAGAAACGAATTTTCTATGTAATGCGTTGGAGAGTCGACCACGAAGGGATGTAATCTGCTGGAAAGCAAGTACTAAGGGCATGCACCACTTATCGTTGTAATATCAACCCAAAACCCACATTCCGCCGATGCTCCAATGAGTCGATAGAGCTGGATACCCTACTGTGAATGATGAGCTTCAACGCACTCCTTTGCATCCGGTTCAAAAGCTTCAAGATAGAGCTTGAAGGATCTGCGAAGATATGGGAGTTTAACTCCATTTTCGGTCGAATATAGCCGGTATAAATAGTGAGTAAATCAGACGGAGTAAAGAAGCCCCAGCACCGTTTTAAGAAACCAAGACACTCGAGTGATTCTTTCGACACTTGAAAAACATGTTGGTTCGGACGAATATCACATTGGATTTTCATTCCTATAACATTAAGATTGTCTGATTCCTCAATATCTAGATAAAGATGACGCTGACTCCAGAAGACGTCTGTGGGCCAAGTTGCCACATTGGGTTTTAGAACGAGCATTTAAATCGACCCTATTCGCAAGAACCCACTCTTAGATTGTCGTAAGGTCATGAATAAAAAAGTAGCACATATTCTGCCTCGAACCTTTAACCTCAGTTGTAGAGAAATGGACGGATAATTCTAACGTTAAATACCTAAATGTTAAAACTCTTTCACAAACTTAACTGCCTTTAGAACTCGCAGTAATAAATGTTTCTAGCGATGCAGCTACGCTATTAGAATCAAGGGAATTTTATTTATTTTTGTTTAAAACATGAAATAGACAATCAAAAAAATCTGTCTGGCAAAACTTGCATTCTTATTTAAAAGAACAAAATGCCTCAGCTTAGGAATGTCATACTGCGTACATAAACTTGCGGAGGTTCTTTTCAAAACTTGACTATCCCACTTTTTGGGTGTTTTACACAATTTGAGACAATTCGAACTACCAGTACCACTGGTTAAAGATTGATGTTTGACTGTTGGCTGGCAGGGACCGCAATGCTGCAGAGGTTAGTACGTCAAATAATTCTGAAGACAGAATGTGGTGAATCTTGAAACATGTAAATTCAACCCGAGTTCGATCCCCAGCTCAGCCAACAATAAAAATTATCAATAAATTTCATGTTATAAAAGTCCTTCCTTCAGTAAAAATAATTTAATGAAAATTTAATTTAATGAACTCAACACTAACTAAAAAATTAAAAAAAAAACACATTTCTGTCCAAAGTAGAATGATAAAGTTTTGAAAAGAACATCCACTAATTCTATATTTACATGTAAGTTCATGTCGTATTCTTCAAAGTTTCAAGTTAAACATTTTGCAAAAGAACGTTTTAAACGACATATTGTGAATTTTAAACTGTCAGAACTTAATGAAAGTTCAACAAGCTCTAATTAAGAATATTTTTCACCAATAATGAAAATACAAAACAGTAAAAAAATAGATATCGTTCCTCAATGTGTGTGCCGATCGCTTAATAATGTTCTGTTTATTTTCGAACACTGCTTAAAAAATCCTAAATGGAATTTCTTTTGAAAATTAATCCCGGAATTTCTTGAGAGTAAAATTACATAGTGAGCGTTTTAATCTCATTTAACTTATCAATGTTTGTTGCAGACTCTTCAACAAAACCACACAAGTAGTTAAAAAACGATTTGCTGGTTGTGAGTAGAAACAACAAAAACAACTAAACAAGACGAACCCCCATCATTTTCATGTTTAAAAAGTAAAACTGAGAACTCTTGCTTCTCATTTAGTTAAAAATTTCAGTTATTTTTGAACGTTAAGTTTTTAAAGTAAAAACCATATCGGGTGTGATGGTGGTGTTTTATAATTGAAATTCTGTAAGGTGAAAAACGGGTTAGAAAATCAATCATAATAAAATTCTCCTTCAAATTTCACTTTTGGTTTATTTTAAGTACGAATTCGAGATTAAATCATCTTTATAATACTTGAATCAAGTGCATTTTGAGATTGTTTCAATCTTAGTTTCGGATTATTTTAAGTACAATTTCGGGATTGGTTATCGATAAGTTAAGTATTTCGCGATTGAAAATCCGTACTTGAATCAATCTTTCTGCACTTGATTCACTGTCCGATTAATACCGCTTCGGATTGATTTGAGTACGGATGGATTGATGTTTCTTTTGAGTGTATTAACTATAATATAATTTGCTTACTAATATAATAAATGTACATTTTACAAATATTATCCCTGGGGGTAAGGGAACTAACACCAAACTTGTCACGTGACAGCTCTAAAGTCGTAGAAACCAGTTCTAGTTCTCACACTTTACATGAAGGGCACCTTTTTAACACTTTGTAATGGGTCTTTTAAATAACCTAAATGTAGACACATTAAATTTTGGTTAATATAATGCCTGTCGCAGATATTGTCCCATATGAACCATGTTAACATGATAAATAACCCTTCATTTGAAGTAATAGAACCAGAGAGAAGCAGCCATTGAATACTTTTGTATTAATGACCTTTGTACTGGAGTGACTACACTTTAAACACATCATCACTAGTTAAGTGCATATAACTTATACCCTTCACCAAAGGTAAAAGGTTATGTACAAGTTTGTCATTCCGTTTGTAATTTCTTCAATATTATTCTTAGACCCTATTAAGGATATATATTCTGGGTCCTTATGAGAAGCGAAGTTGATTTAACGGTGTCCAGCTGTCCATGTGTCCGTTGAAATGGTTTTTCCGAAGACCCCAGATGTGATGGGGACTTGGTCCACAAATGACCGCACTATGAGCAAAAACGACGACTGCCTCTAACTTTGCCCAAAAATCCCTAGTTGGTGTTTTTTTAATTTTATTTAAGCCTGGAGGAGCCAACGTTTTCAAATAAGGTACAAGCATCTTGGTTATCAATACACAACATCGGACAAAATATGGGTGGGGTCAAACAAGTGGTGGTGGCATTTCCCATACCAAGACATTAAAGATTGCTGTATATCTAGAGAAACGTTGGATTCTAAACAAAGCTCAAGCAATTTGGCTATCAATGCACAACATCAGATAAAATTTGGGCGGGATTGGACAAGTGGGTAGGGCACAAACTTGATTTTTAATATCTAAAGAACGGTACCCAGTAAAAAAAATTTGGGTTTTTTGAAGCACTTTAGAGAAAAAGCACATAATCGAGTGCTTCAATAAGAGAGCTTTTTTATAGCAGTTAATGATAAAGAATAAAATATAGAACAAAGCTGCTATTTTAGTGCTGACAACGATGAGGTTTTAAAGCGAAAAAAAAATACAAATATATAATGGTCTACGAAAATTATTGAAACAATGCATTTAAGCAATTAAAAGCAAAAAATCTATGAATATGGAAACATAGTTATCCCTTGAAAAAGCGCTTTAGGAGTGCTGTGTTTGCATGTTAAAAAAAGCGCTTATTGTCAGCAGTAAATAGTCCTCCAAACCGGGAACACTCCATACAAAAATCAGGCATCTTATCAGCAGGTTTGAAGCGATTTGAGGCATGCATTCATACATAAAACCTGCTCCTTTTGGAGCACATTTTTTACTGGGTATTTATATAACTTTTCATGGCGAAGGCTAAAAAAGGGTCAGTATAACCGAATATAGCACTCTTACTCGTTTTTACCAATCACCCTTCGTTCCTTCAAATTAAAAAAATAATGATACTGGTCAAGGGTAGGCTTAAGGAACAATTAAACCAAATGTCCCGTCCCGGTAGGCTAGCTAGTCTATCAGCGCCGGGGTTGCGGGTTCAATTCCCGCCAGAGACTCTGGTTTATTTCCTGCTGACAAGCGTAGGGCTTCGCGATATTATCTAAGAGAATTAGAAAAAAAACATCATTTTTTGTTTTACAATTCCGTGTAATTTTTATGTAAAAAAAAAGTGGAATATGTAAATTTTAGTTATTTGATGGACCGAATGAATTTTTTTAAAACTTAATAAACTTGTTTTCATTTGTTGTAGTGAAACATAATAATTAAACCCTTTTTTATACCACATTTCTTAAATTAATAGAAAAAAAATTCTAAAAACCGGTTATTTGAACCGGATTTTAATAAAAAAAAACCGAAAACCGGTTTTTTTAAAATTAAGCTTTTTCGAATTATTCGAACCCGGTTTTTTCTATATACGGCGAATATTTAAGAACTCTACACTTCCTTCACACCAGGTTACACTGAAAACTTAGAATTTATGAAAAATGAGAATTTTTAGGTTTTTTTCTAAAATATTAAATATTTCTTACAGCAGCTTGCTCTTATTTTTTTAGTAAACAAAAAAATTGGTTTTTTTTTTTGTACTGTAAGCGATTTCTTATTTACATATTTTTTTTTTTTTTTTAAGTGTATGAACAGTTTTGCCTTTAACTGTTTTTTAGTACATATTAAAAAAAAAATAAGAAAATGTTTAACAATTTTTTTCTCCGTTTTGATTAAGATTTTTCTGTCCCAAACATACATTCATGCACAACAGTATGTTTTATATACATTTTTAATTTTTCTGGGTTTTTCATTTTGTTTTTTTTATTTTTATTTTTTTTTTCTCAGTTATAAAATCCAATGTGATATCATATATGAGTAGATGATATGAACAAGATTATACGACCTACAAACACATTTTATTTATTTCTAAGACTTAACAGACCTCCATCAAGCTCTAACAACAACTATCAGCACAATAATCTAAGTAACACCCTCTTCATCTGTTGGTTTTCTTTAAACACTTAATCACACATTAGTTTAGAAAATAAAACATGCAGCAGCAGCAAAAAAAAATATATCTACATCTGTTTAATATTGACTAAAAATTTCAAAGAAAATTATTTTTTTTTTTAGCTTTATTTTTCTACACTTTTAAAGGTTTGTAGATAAATTTTAGATGAAAGAAAACAACATGGTTTGTTTTTTCAAGTATTTAAGGATTTTCCACCTCGCAACTGTAAAGGATTTAATAGTACCTTAGTTGCACTTGATAAATACATGGTTGTTGTTGTTGTTAACGGGATTTTAGATCCTTTGCTTCTTAAGATTTTCTTTTTCATTTAACTTGTATACATGCATACGTTTATGTATTCCAAACAGAAAAACTATCAAACCATTTTTCTCTCGTTTTATATGTTACGCACGTGGTTTGCAGAAAAGCAACTTGACCTCAGGATATGTATCTAATCAGATATAAAAAGGATTCATGTTTTCGTATCTTACAAATTTTTGAGTTTTTTTTTTCTTCATTTTTACTTAAGCATGTTAAAGTTCTGTATATGTTTTCGTATTAACCAAAATATACATAAATAAATGTATCTTATAGTGGGTACCCTTTAGGAAAGCAGGGATCTAGTGGGTGCAAAGTAAAGGCCTGCATAAATGTATTTAAAAATTAAACACACGACAAAAATCAAATGAGTCCACAACACCTTTGAATACAACAACAATTGCAAATGATATGCGGTACGATAGTCGCCAAAATTAAAGCCGCGTTGTTCGAGTACAAGAATTTAAAGAAATCCACTCCAGACAACGCCGGTTTTTTTTTCTGTTTGGGCCAGCACTAATGCAATGCATTGCGTTGAAACTAGGAAAATAGGTTATAGTAGTGTTTGTGAACATTCGACTTAAACTTATTCATGTTGTAAGTGAGAGGGAAGGCTTCAGAAAGAAGGGTATTCCACATACGAACAGTCCAGCCCGTCTGCCAATCGCAGTCTCCCAATTGACATTTCCTACAGGGTATTTGTAAATATGAACATACATAAAAAAAAACAGGTAAACTGTATTTTTAAATTAAAAATGAAAGAACATCTTAAAAGCCAAAGGAAAAATAGACGCAAAAAGTTAACATTTTCTGGTCAATATTAAATATGTTGATTTGGGTTTAAGTTGATGTAGAAAGAAAGGTGAGTGCTTATGTTTGAAACGTTTATGACCAGAAAACATTTAAATGTACATAAAAAAAAAAAATAAATAAGCCTCAAACCACATTAATATTAAAATTTTTTTTTTTAGAAAAAAACTCTTTAATAAACCTTGTTGAAGAGGAAACATACTTCAAAAGGTTTTTAAAAATGTCTAAGTATTTGTTTAAAACTCTTTTAAAAAATCATAAGCAAATATGTGAAATGAATTGTATTTCTAGGAAATTTTCTATTAAATAAGTTGTATTTTTCCTTTTTCTTTATACCAAACCTCAAAGTGCTAAGCATCAGTTTAGTTAAAGAAATGTCAGAATTGATGGATTTAATATTGTACATAAATACCAAAATATTAATAAAATAAACTATTATGTTCTACATTTTAAAGTAAGACACAAATAAATTAAAGATTTTTTTTCTAAAAAAAAAATCTAAATATTCCAGCAACACATAACAATCGGCCGATTTTATGATTTAGTTTGATTTTGTTTACAAGTTTCTACTTGCAGAATTTTCTGTACGTAAAATTAACGGAAATTGTAATAATAAATAAATGAAAATTCAGTTAAAAACCGGTCTACTTATTTTTAATGAAAAGTTCATTCAATTTTTACTGTCAAATTATTAAATTACGTAATTTTTGTTTACTCCAGAAAAGAGCCGAATTTGTAAAAAAAAATACCAGACAGACACCGGTTTGCTTGTTTTTCTAATGAGAGAGAGAGAGAGAGAGAGAATATTATTATTTACTTACCCCGTTACACACGTTTGTTTAACTTTTGTTGTACCCACCCAACTGTAAAGCACCAAGACAGCAAAGAAGATCTGCGTTGTCGCCGAAAAACAACCAAAGGATTTGCCATCAGTCATAACAGGAGTCGACGTTTAGTATGGAGGGAGTGCTACCTTTCACATCGGAGAACTCGATAATAAATTTAGCGCAATAAAATATTAGGACATGCGGCTACATCGATGGTAAAAAGCAGGGCTTAAAAAGCTGCAGTCAAAATCAAAAAATTGCTTTTTCTTCCACTTTCTGATTTTTCATTGGACGAAAATAAACCGTTGCCTTTACTTCTGATTTATTTAATTAAAACCAGTCGTAGTGAAGGCAAAAGCAAAAAACGAAAAGTTGAAAACAACAAAGAACATAGGGACTCGACATGTTTGGAAGTGTTTCGTTTGACAGACTGAAACTTTTAATTAATACCGAAGTTAACGAAGATGGGACGTTGTGTTTTTTTCCGCAATTTTTTTTTTTAATACATGTGTACATAAATACATACGTTTTATTTAATTTCAAAAAATTAAAAAGATTGTTAAGCATTAAAATAAATACATATGTATGTATTTATGTACACATATATTATTAAAAAAAAAATCGGAAAAAAACACAACGTCCCATCTTCGGTACCTACGGGATTTTTTAAAAGTTTCAGTCTGTCAAACCAAACACTTCCAAACATGTCGAGTCCCGATGTTCTTTGTTGTGTACAACTTTTCGTTTTTTGCTTTTGCCTTTACTGCGACTGTTTTCATTAAATGAATCAGAAGTAGAGGCAACAGTTTATTTTTGTCCAATGACAAATGAAGATGTCGAAGTTACAGCACAATCTTATGACTTTTACTATCTCAACTGCAGGTTTTTAAACGCTGGTAAAAAGTGCATTTTGACTATCGACACTGGTGCAGGATTTTTGATTATAAGGCTTGACTTGGTTAGGGGGCTGTCGAACCACTAAGCGGGGTGAGCTTACGGACAGCTACAGGTGAGCCTGCTACTGGTGTGGTGTTAAGAATGGGCAATATTGTCACTTTTCATGAGTTTGTTGTGGCTGACATTGTAGACGAAGTACTGATAGGCGTAGATTTTATGATTCGGCAAAACATCAGTCTGGATATTTTGAAAACAAATCTTGTATTTGTGTGATATTTAAATATCCCTTAATGTTACGTATGAAAGCAAGGCTCGTGTGGGACAGCACTCGCTTGTACACTGAAAGAATTTTCGTCGCAATACCAATGAATTTTGACATTAATCCCATGAAAAAAGTTGTGTCCTTGGAGCGGATAAGTCCTCGTTCGTGCGTGGCCTTGGTAACCCAAAAAAATTAAGCTTACTGGTTAGCAGTTTTGTTAGGAAGAGAAGTGCAATAGCCCCTTACAAACCTTAACTTAAATTAAAAATTTACTTCAATGGTATTTGATTCTCTGCTGTAATAGCCAGCACATATATCGGCGCTCATGTAGTTTTCGTGCTTCCAGAAACCTAAAAACGTTTAACTGGGAAGTTGTCAAGATACGATCGGGCGGTGAATTTTGAAGGATTTGAGGAGGGCCAGTTGGTTTAGCTTTTTAATCCTCAACGAAAGAAAGGATTATCTCCCAAAAAATACACACATTGGGATTGGGATGGGCCATAAAAGGCGATAAAGAAATTAAATGACGTTGTATATCGTATACAAAAATACAAAAGTCCAAGGGCCAAAATTAAAGTTGTTCATTTAGAACTAAAAGCCCCTTATGGAAGAAGTGATTCTGAGACTTTTCGGGACGAACAAGCTGAAGTGGCGGGCAGTGTTGAGAAAGTAACTTTAGTTAAGAACTTGTTTAATTTATTACTTATCCTGAATTTATTAGTTATTTTATATTTGTTAGTTATTTTAATAGCCTTAATTGTTATTGTATTTAGTTATGCATATTTCTAGTGTAAAAGTCACTGTGCAGAATTTTCTAGTACAAATGTGAAATTGTAATGCACAATTGTACTTCAACCCCGCTATAATTACGCGAATTAAAAAGTTAAAGTGTGTAGATCACAAATAGAGGTCGCAATTGTTAATCACGGTTGTTAAAGTGACCAAGTTCTAAATAAAGTTTGTGAACTAAAAATGTGTTTAAAGCAGTGTTCGAATATAAACACTAAATACCGCTCCTTAGTTTTCGGTTCAGTAGATTTGTGGAAAACACAAACGCTGATAGTATTTGTGTATAAAATCATTAAAAAATCACGTTTCCCTGTTTGTCATCTTTCGAACATAAAAATAATCAAACTCAACAAAAGATAAGAACATTTAATTCCGTTCGGTTTTTTTTTAATCCACAAACTTGTGTTCGGTTCGGCTCATTAATGTTCGACCCTTTTGGCTGTCAAAAAAAAACAAATTTTTTTTACAAAAACAAAATACACATACGAAAAACAAAATAAAATGCCAGCAAAAGAATTTTGCACAAACAAAACATATACACAATGCACACACAAGCTGTTCGTGGTGCGGTCGTTGGTAAAAGTTTTTGTTTGTTCATTTCTATATCAATGTAAAAAAAGAAACATTATAGAACATTAAAATATAATGTTTGTCTATAGTATCGCTACACACTTTATAATGTTCGGCTCTTTTTGAAAATAGTTACGAACGGTATTAAGTGTAGTGTTCGTCAACACAATCACTTAAAAAATAGATACTCTTGATCCGATATGAAATATTAGCGTTAAAGCTAAGCGGAAGAAAACGTTCTGCCTTATGCTTTTATTTGAAAAGGACTGTAAGGAAAATTTTCGTTAAGTTTTATAAAATTGGCATTTGCATACGCAAAATGGGAAACTGATCGTACATTCCGTACGGAATCAGATGTTATTGATTTGGTTTTTGAAATGCATTTGACGGGCTTTTCGTTATTTTTTTGAGAAAAGCGTTTTGGGAAAAGGAATATTTAAATGTCTTAAAATACTTCGGTAAAGCAAACGAGACATAAACAAGTGTCAAATACGCCAAGAAAAAAAAATAGATTTCAATTAAAAAAGTTGTGATATTAATTAAAAAATGTAATTAATATTTTTTTAATTAATTAAAAAAATTGCACCAGTAAACAAATTAATAAAATGAACTTAACGTTTAATTCACTTGATTAAACGTTTAATTCACTTGATTAAATTTTTAATTGAAACTAATTTTATTTTTGATTAATGCTTTAATAGGTAAAAAATTTTGAAGAATTGTTTCCGTAGGGAATAGAAAAATGGCTTCTGCTATAAAAGATCATTAGCAAACTTGCATTGACAGTGTGAAGCCATGCTTGCTCGTATGATGCACAGCAGTGATGCACTTACGAACCGGTTCTGTTGTGCAAATTTAAGCTTAAATCTTAATCCGTGTGGATTTAAGTAAATAACTGATAAATAAAACCAATAAACAGTCTTATAAGAGCATCATATTATATGGGCCCTTTGTGTTTATTTTTGTATATCAAGTCTGGCTGTTTTACATTGGAATTCAACATTTTCAAGATTAAACGTTCTACATATTTTTATTATATCAAATTACTTAAAGAAATCTTAAAGTTAAAGTATTTTCACGTATTTAGTAAACGCAATCTAAGACATTTCTTATTTACAATTTTGAAATTGAATTTTAAGAATTGACAATCGTTTTACTTTTACGATTTTTCTCCTTTTCCAAATATTTAAATGTTGACTAGGTTTTATTTAACACATGCATTTACCCAGCACAAAAACCTATAGAAGAAAAAAACGAAGAAAAAGCACGCATATACTAAAAAATTAAAGAAAAATTGGATAAGAAAGTGGAAGAAAAAAAAAGAAATGATGTATGCCAGGGTTGATAAAGTTAGTACAATTGTACTTTTTCGGTACAATTGAAAACTAAAAAGTACGCAAGTTTTTTAAAAATACATATTTATAATTGATATAAAATGGCAACTTGTACTAACGGTTCAATGAACATAAGCGGAGTTCAGTGTTTGGTGCAAATAGTCTTGCGAAAATGCAAAATGTTGTAGCTTTTTATGAAATCCAAGGGAAACACTATTTGCACCAAACACTGAACACTGAACACCGCTATTGTGAATAGATTTTTGCACTTGTTCATTGAACGATTGCTTATGCCGCATTTTAAATTAAGCATCAGCGGCAGCATATCGAGCCCTAATAGCAAAAATGATGTAACCAACAAAAATAAAATTTTACAGGAGAAGGATTTTTTTAAATATTTTTGCTTGAAGTCTAGGGTTTCGTTTGAAATTGCCTTTGCTCTAATTTCTTAACGGTACTTCGCAGAGATATGAGATTTTTAGAGATGATGCAAATTTTCAAAAATTATCGATTTTTATCAAAAAACAAAAATAATTAATGTTATTTTTGATATTTGGCCAATTTGTTGTTTAATTGATTTGTTTTTTATTTAAGCTAATAGGGCCTAAGGTTAATTAATGTAAATAAAAAGCAATTTTTTATTACAGTTTTCCCGACGTTTCGTCGATTTTTTCAAGGGAGCGTCTATTTAAAATTTTTAAAAAATATATAAATTAACATAAATACAACAAATTACATTAAAAAAGTTAAACTTACAATATGAGCTTTTCACATTAAATTAAATTTCTCCTTTTACATGTAACATTAACCATATAAACATAAAACATAAATTTAAAGTTAAACACATATCAAAACAAGTATCACTGTAACTATTTAGTAATTGCAACCCTATAATTTGCGCTAATATTGTTAGTGTATTCTTTGACATTCATTGTTTTCTTTATGTTTTCTTGTATTCTTAGACTTTCAATTGTAAATCTCTTCTTATCCCCCCTTACTTTATCTAGTATTCGCAAATAATGTTGTTACACATTTTTGCTATTAGGGCTCGATATAATCGTGCATTTTCTGATGACATTGACAAGTTTTTAAAAGATATAGAAAACCACTTCTGCAAGAGTTCTACATAGAAGAAAAAACGACTTCCTCTCAATTCAAGATTATTTTGTAACGAACCCATAATATTTTCAAATATTCGTCAACAAGATGGTGTTCACGTCAATAAGTTACCAAAATAATTTTGGAACTATGAGAACCCACTCGATTACTATTTTACTACGAATTATTTTGAAGGAGATTTTGCAAGCGCTCATTTTACTACTTATACTTCTACTCCTTTTCTGTTGCTGCAGTACATATTGAAAATTGTAAACAAAATAAATTAAAAATGCTCGTATGCACATATTTTTATAACGCTTAAAAATTTTATTTTCATTTAAAATTCGAGATTGCATTTTGAGAAATATTCGTCAATTTTCCACAAAAAGGACGGTAAATTCAAAAAAGAGTATGAAAACGCTCTTTGGCGGCAATCAAAAATAACAATTAATGGATTTCTCGACCCTAAAAACCGCATGATACAGGTCTGGCTAGACCAAATACAATTTTGTTTGCCTCTATTCTTGAATATTATGAAAAATTCGGGGTCGAAGTTCATGATCATGTATTTTTTGCATGTATTCTTTACACATACAAAAGAATTTTAAGTACCTTTTGTCTTTGTTGTATTAAATTTTCGTTTTTAAAAATAAAATAAAAAAAAATGGTAGAAAAATGATTTAGTACTATTTGGGCCGAAAAAGTACGATTTTAAAAAGTTAGTTGGTTCGATATTGGTTTTCTCATTCATCAACCCTGATGGATGCTGTTAAGAAGGTATGAATCGTGTGGCAGTATTAAGCAAGCAAGCAAGCAGCATTGCACAATGGTACGTTGGTTTTATAATAACGAAGAATTATAAAGGCCAGAACACGTCGTGCATACCAAATTCAATCACTTTTTCTTGACTGTACTTGAACTTTGTTTGATTTTTCCAAAAAATTCTTTTATATTTTTTTCATATTTTTTTTCTGTATTTTTGCCATTAAATGGTAGTAGATACAGATACAATTTTTTTTCTGAAGCAATAACATGAACACATACTTAGACATATACCTAAATAAACAAGCAAACATATTTGTGTGAATATAGTGTGTGTGTGTGTAAGAAAAAAATAACTACAATTGCTTTAAACTGACTGAAATATCCAATAAAATAAATGGAGAGAAAAAAGGAAAAATTTAATATTAAAAATGTGGTTTGAATTTTTTTTTTTTATTTATTAACAAAACATTCAACAACAACATCCAGAGCATGAGCAACAACAACTTAAAAAAGAAAACATTTTTATCTTCGAAATAAGTTTATTTATTTTTTTTTTTGTTTTTTTTATATTTCAATAAATGAAATTATGTGCGAGTAGTTCCAAATTTATGTGAATTTATCGGAGTATCTTAAGAGTGCGTATGTGTTTGTGTGCTTGCATTACTAACTACATAAGAATGAGATTTTTAATAAAATATTATTCAAAAGTTTTAAGTTTTTTTTTAAACTTATTATTTTGTTATACAGATTGTATACTTGACTGTAGTATTTTTGTTCCTTTTTCCAACTTTTTCTTAACGTGAAAGTTTTTTTTTATACAAAAGTTAAATCAAACGTAAATGATAGATTGACAGGTTGATTAAAAAAAAAAATAAAAAAAAACAACCAACATTGGTAACTGAACTTTGGCATAATAATAGAATAATGGTAATAAAACTAAAAAAAAAAGAATTATATAAATACAATCGTCAATATGAATAATGCAAACAATTTTTAAAATTGAAATAATTTAAACAAAACAATTTTATTTTTTCTATATTTTATTGTTTTATTTATGTTCACATGTATGTATGTAGATATGGTTTTTAAGGTTATGTCAATTAAAAAACAAATAAATTTAAAAACAATTATGTTTATTTAAATTAATGCGCGTATGTCTATGTAAATTTATATGCATGAATGTTTGTTGCATAAATAAATAGTCAATATTACATCAAGGCAAATATATGCACAGATTCACTAAATTAGTGGTGATCCCAGTAGGAAAAATTTTTAAAAACTTGAAAACTAGTTTTCCAATACTTTTTTAAAAGTCCATAATACTTCCGTTAAAACTCCTAGACTTTAACCGGCCTTATAACGAGAGTTCCATTATTAAAGCTTTACTACCTACCTGGTAGGATGGAATGTTTTATACGGCCGATAAAATCTTACCTTTAGCTATCGGTAAGTTGTGAAAACGGGCCTTAGCCTATCGACGCTACCGTGTGAGGCAATGGATGTAAATGAACGTCTGAATGTCCAGGGTTGTCAGACTTATGTTGACATTTCTCCCAAATTCAATGTCAAAAATCGTCAAAGCATAATTTTGTTTTGGAGATAAAACATATATTTTTTAAATTATTTAAAATAGTACAATTAATTTTAAATTTTTTCGTAGTCCCGTGATAAGTCTTTGGGGGTAGAAACAATATTATTATATAACGGACTGTAGTTTATTTAAAAAGTATTCCGTTCAGTCATTTTTAAATAAATAAACTTATAAAATTCCAAGCAAAATTTATTTTTAACTGATTCTGACAGTTATTCAAAAAACTAAGTGCATATTAATACGGATTTTCAGTTGCAGTTAATTTTGTCTGTTGATTAAGTTAAATTCTTCTTTATGTAAAATTAAATGAAAATGTAATTTAAAGTAACGAAAAGTTCATTTAATTTTTACTGTCAAAAATTCCACCGCGAATTAAGTAAAAACAAATGAATTTCAGTTATTTTATATAAATTAACTGTAAAAAAAATAACTACATATTCCGTAAATACAAAGAAATATTCAGTTATTTTATGTAATTTAACTACCAAAAATTAGTTTTTACTTATACTTAAAAAAAAGATGTACTTGTTTTGTGTAACAAATTCCCATTTTCTATTTGTTAAAATGATTTAGTTAAATACATCAAATTTTTAAACTAAAATAATTGCGAAACCGTATCGGTCATGCTGCTGGTATCGTATGGTTGTGAGTTCTGCTGTAAACAAACGAGGTCAGTACAACAAAAGTAAAACAAGCGTGTGTAACAGGGTAAGTAAACAATAATGTTCTCTATCTCATTAGAAAAACAAGTGGGCGGGTGTCTGTCTGGTGTTTTTTTTTAGAAATTCGACTCTTTTGTGGAGTACACGACAATGACTGAATTTAATAAAACAATTGAATATTTCTTTGTTTTTACGGAATATTCAGTTAATTTTTTGATAGTTAATTTATATAAAATAACTGAAAATTTATTTGTTTTTACGGAACATGGGGTTACATTTTTGACAGTAAAAATTAAAAGAACTTTTCGTTAAAAATAAATGAAAAATAAGTAGACCGGTTTTTAACTGAATTTTCATTTATTTTATAACACAAATTCAGTTAATTTTACGTACAGAAAAATATTGTGAGTGTAGTTCTAACACTTTGTATGAATAATACCTATCACTTTTACATGGGGTTGTCATTGGAGGGAGTCAACTTCCACTATTCAACCAGCCACACATTTATTCTCAATGAAGGTGTTTGGCGTAAGTTACTACATAACAATTGTGATTTTTTTTAGTTGAACTGTCGATCTTTAATTTGAAATTTTGGTATTTAGTTAGGCTTGTGTTCATCAAATTTAATTTTCATAAAATTATTTTTACTGAATGAAGGAATTTTACAACATGAAATTTATTAAAATTTATTAATAATTTTTATTCTTGGCTGAGCTTCCCAGTTCAGTACGAACTCGAATTGAATTTACATGTTTCAGGAATCGCCACATTCTTTCATCAGAGTTCTTTGACGTTCTAACCTCTGCAGCATTGCGGTCCCTGCCAGCCAACAGTCAAACATCAATCCTTAACCAGTGGTCCTGGTGGTTCGAAATTTGCTGTAATTATCGTTTTCAATTTATTTAAATGTTGCTTCCTTTCTTCTGAATTTCGTATTCTTTATGTCAAGACTTTGTCTTTTATAATATTTTTTAATAAATCCAAAAAATAAACTGTTTATTGTTGTTGTTTAAGCTTTGATATTGTTACAAGTAAAACTGGTGTTTATGATTCTTATTCGCTTAACAGTTTTATTTGTATAATTTAGATTTTCTAAAATCTTTGGACGAAGTTTCCTGACGATCTGGCCTAAACAACCAGTGAAATGCGCATAGGAATAGCTTATCCCATCAACAATAAATAAATTTATTATAAATCGCTTAAATTTGCCTAAAACAAAATAGACAAAAATCGCCATTATATGCTTTTGTTTCAAATTTTATTTAAAAGAAAGTATAATGATTATTGAACACCATTATTTACAGGCAGTGTTCGAAAATAAATCGGTTCTTAGTGTTCAAATTGGTAGATTTGTGGAAAACACTAATGCAAATAGTGTTTGTGCAGTAAATCATTAAAAAATAACGTTTCCCTGTTTATCATCTGACAAACACAAAAAATATACTGTTCTTATCCAACTCAACAAAAGATGAGAACATTTAATTCCGTTCGTTTATCTTAACCAAAAACTTCATTGTGTTTAGTTCAGCTCATTAATGTTCGTTCGTTTCTGTTGTGCTAAGCGCCCTTGTAACTGGTAAAAAAAAAAAAAATTTTTACAAAAACAAAATGAATATACGAGAAAAAAACAGAAAAGCCAGCAAAAAAATTGTACACAAACAAAACATATACACAATACACTAACAAAATGTTCGTACTGCTTTCATTGCTAAAATGTTTCGTTTCTTTATTTCTTTATCAAAAAAGAGAAATTTTAAACATTAAAATATATTGTTTGTCTCCAGTATCACTACAATTGTTCTTTTTTTTAACAAAGAACAGAACAATACATAATGTTCGGTCATTTCTTGAAAAAAGCAACGAATGGTATTAAGAGTTGTGTTTGTCTACACAAACACTAAACAAATAGATATCGTTCCTGGGTGTGTGAGCCGAACGCTAAATAATGTTCTGTTTATTTTCGAACACCGTTTACAGGTATTTTGGTACTTTTCGCTTATGTGCATATTATTATGTATTTTATTGCATCAACAGTGCATAAGTTCATTTAAAATTGAATAAAAGTCTAGCAAATTTAGTTTTGCTGAAATAATTTTAGGAGTTTTTTTTGTAATTGACCCAAGTTTGCTTCTTCGATGCTTTAATTGGAATTTTTGGAACGCAATTAATTAAAATTGTTTTATATTGTGATTCATTAATGCGAGATACGCACACAAACAAATACTTATACACATAAATAATTTAAGGTTTTCTAGACAGCAAACTATAATTGCACAAGTTGGAATACATAAAAGTGTTGAATCCAGTTATAAGCATTCAACACTTTTATGTATTCCAACTTGCACAAAAAATATTATTGGCATAAGAAAATGCGCTATACCAAAATTGTCTAAACAAACCATCTACACGAGCCATAAATAAATTTAATACATAAAATACCAGAATACAAAATAATATTAATTTCTCGAATTGCCAGATAATAATATCGCCAAGTATTTTATAAATTCTCAAAAAATCGCCAAGCAAGTTTTAAAATCTCCACGTTTGGCGAGAATTCGCCAAATCTTACAAGCATGTCTGAGTCATCCACCAAGCCTTTTATTTAGAAGCCAAGGCTTTTTAATAATTTAAATGCTTAGAAATATTTTAATTGCAATTTGTTTCATGTTAGATTTTCTATTGGGTATTGAAATTTTAAGCATAAATGTGTATGCACATACATCAGTAAGTGTGTATGAATGTATGTTTGCGTTTTATGCCATAAACAACAACGACAATGTCAGCAGCAGTAGCAGAAGCAACAGCAGCTAAAGCCTTTACGGTTAAAGATTATCATTTAATTTCATTATAATCATAAAAAATTATTATTTAACATAATATGTTTTTCAGAATTATACGATTAAAATGCAAAAAAAAAATAATCCAATCAACATCATCAGTCATTCACACGCAAATAAAAGTACATTAGACCTGCCCTTAAAATATAAATGTTTCTTGCATGAGCCTGATTTTGTTCGTTAGTAACGTTTATAGTATTTTCTTGACGCTTTTTTCGATTTTTCCGTGAGCCGACTTACTTAACATTTTTCACTACGAAATGAATCATTTATTAAACAGATTGGTAATCATTTACCATAAATATTAGGTTTGCTTCCGCACTTACATTTGGGATCCCAATGTTACTGAAACGCGTTCCTGTATTCATAAGTTGTATAAATTAGAGCGGTTTTGAGAGTACAGATTTCTTTTTCTCCTTGCACAAATCAGCTCAAACTTTTACTTTTAGTAGATTGGGTAAAATGTCAAACACAATAAGCTGTCACAAAAAAAAACTCACACTAGTAAAAGAAAGATTTTTGTTTATTTTTTAGGACAAAGATTTAGTTTTTGTCATTCCCGCACTTGTGTAATTTTTTACAGTTTAGTTAATAAAAATTTACTTTATTCTCAATTTACCGAAGATTGTCACAAAAAAAAAAAAAAAAAGCAACAAACATAATAGAAAAATGCATATTCATATTGATGATGCCCTAACATCAGATTGTGACATCAATGTTATGACAAATGGCATCAATGAGGCAAAAAGTGGCATCAATCCAATGACGATTGTGATCATAAAATTTTGACATATTTTATGTATCATCTATGCTGTGACTAAAGTAACATCAATGATGCCACATTTAGTGTATTTTTAACATTCTTTTTAATGTTTAAAAAGTAAAATGCGAAGCAAAAATTCCCATATTCTCATTATTTAAATTATTTAGCTAAGTACATCAAATAGTGTCTTATAATTAAGAGTTCTTCTAGTAACAAAGAGCGGAATACAACAAAGTAAAACAAACATGTGCAACGGATTAATTGACTTAAGTCAATCCCAATGACTCAATTTAATGACAAACTGTATCATCAGTCCTTTTTCCGATGTTACTGCGCCATCGCATTGATGACATTTTGTAATTACACTGACTCCGAGTTGTCATTTCTGTGATGCCGATGTGTCATCCCATTTGCCCATCACACACTAGACTAATTATGCAGGCGTAAAATGGCAGTTTTTTGGCAAGCGAGGTGAAGGGAATGGTTTTTCGTTGGCGTAAAGTTTCAACCGGCTTCAACCCCGCACACAACTAATACATGAACATTTTCAAAAACAATTGAATGTTAAAAACACTTATACATACAAAGTTTTGTACACGTACACATTTTATGCCAGATATTTTTACTACAATGTGTGATTGATGGAACAAAAATTGTTCGCTTAAAAGTTAGTCTAATGTGTGAAGGGTCATTGACGAGACAACTTCACCAAATGACAATTTGGCCGAGTGATGTTAAGGCTGGCATTACAGTGATAAAAAGCGTCACGGGGTAAGAAACGAAGACATTTGTCATAGTTCTAATGTCAAAATACACGACGGCTTTTCTATCCGCGTTATTAACCAAAACTAATATTTGTCAATGATAGCAATCATCAATTATTATTTCTATTTTTTTTTTTAACAAATACCCTCAAATATACATAAATATGTTTGCTGGTTTTATGTTTTGGGTCAATTGATGAGCAATTTCTATTTTGACATAGAAAAATATTTGGTGGAGCCATTAATATTTGAAAATAATCCCCTCTTTGCAAAATATGTATTTTATCATAACAATAATAATAAATTATTAATTTAATTTTATAATGGTGTTATACAAGTATAAAATACATACATATCGTCGGTCTCATGTAGAAAGGCCATACTTTTACAGAAGGCACAGGTAAAAACAAAATAGAAACTATGTGTGCACAGAAAGAAAAATCTTATTCTAAATTTAAGTTTCATCCACTTACTTAAGTCGATTCCAACTTAAAAATTAAAGTACTCATTAGTACCAAGAATGCAACAAACTCGCTGTATGCATGCAACTTGTAGTCTAAACCCTGCTCTTACACATTGGATTTACACAGCAGTGGCGAGACCAATTTTACTCACCGGAATATTTATGTGGTGGACGGCCTTGGATAAGATATCATACCGAAATAAGCTAGTTGGCACTCAAAGAATCGCTGAGCTTAGCATCACCGGAGCTTTGCGTAGCAAGCCGACTGCGGCACTGAATTTAATCCTGAACCTACAACCGATTCATCTGGTAGCAGAAGGAACTGCAAGGAAATCTGCGATCCGCTTAAGAGCGGCGGGAAAGTAAGGACTCAATAGGTAGACTTGGTGCCAACAGATGGGTACACATCTACTGGGTTCGCGACCACCAGGGCATAGAAGGTAACGAGGTTACAGACCAATTGGCAAGAGGTGATTCAATTACCGTACAAAACAGAGTGATTTACATCCCAGTTCCACTTCGTAATATTAAAAGGGATACAGATTCTAATATACAAAGAAAACCTGAGACAGTTTTGGGAAAACACCGAAACGTGCAGGGTTTCCAAAGTTACGTGGGTATCCTATGACCGATCCTACGATTCGACCGAAATTCTTCTAACGCTTCCGAGAAGGGACTGGAGGCTTTTGGTAGGTTTTATAACGGGTCACTGTTTGACGACAGTATACGCCAAAAGGGCGGAGCAACTGACTAGTGACAATTGTAGATCCTATGGGGTACTGTCCGGCACTCATACGCTTCAGAGCGAGCCGTCTAGGAGATCAATATTTCCAAGATTTCAGGAAAATCTCTGAAAATGAACTGAGCCTCCTACATTCGCCAAGAGGTTGTGGAGTACTCTGGTTATCATAACATCGAACTAACCGTTTCAATTAGAGGTTTCGCTGGGGACCAACACGGTCTATGCGGTGTCGTTATGACCGCCCATCTAACCTAACCTAACTTAAAACAATCCAAAATGGGATTACTTTCGAAAACCTTTGCATTCTATATACGTGCATACGCGTGTGTTTGTAAAAATTTGTTCTATAAATAACAACAACACCACAAGATGAAAAACATGCATTATTTTCATGTTTAAAAAGAAAAAATAAGAAGCAAAAATTCCCGAATTCCATTTGTTTAAATTTTTTCTTAAATACATCAAATTTTCAAAGTAGAATGCTTACGAAAACCATATCGGGAGTTCTGCTGGTGTGTTTAAAGGCTTCTGTAAACAGATATAACCAAATGTAAAACAAACTACACATATGTGTAAACAGTTAAGTAAATAACACTATTCTCATCTCTTTAGTTCTCGCTTTCGGCTTATTTCAAAAAAGAATTTGTGATTGAAGCCAACTTATTGATTTTTATTAAATTCTATTTCACTTCCAATCCCAGTTTTGGATTATTTTAAGTACGGGACTCTTGAAAAATCCGTACTTAAATCAAGGATTCTGAACTTGATTTAAGGATATCCGTATTTACCGTACTATTGATACCGCTTTGGCCTGCTTAAAGTACTTATGGATAGAGTTTTCTTTTCAGAGAAGCAAAATGTTAAATTGCAAGGCCGATATTTCTGCTACTATTCCAAAAATGTTAGGGCCTTTCTTTATGATACCAACGATATGCATACAAACTGGTCAACGGTATATGATACGTGTTTTTGTGCCAGTAAAATCGGCCAAAAACAAAAACACATGAACATTATTTTAAACATCATTTTTGACAACTCAATAATTATAGCAAAAATTCAAAGATTAATTAAAACATTTGAAATATGAACGCAATAATTATTGTTTGATGATGATACTGATTTACGTGCATACACTTGATTTTTATTGCAGTAATTATTGATATTCTAATTACTCTTCAAAATAATTTGTTTATGTTTTTCCGAATATTTTAAGAGTTAAATATGGGGAAATTTAATGCCACAAAAAATATTATAAAAACTAAACAGAAATTGAAATATTAGTGAACATAAGAAGAAAATAAAACTCAAAACATAACTTTTATTTTTTAAAGCCTTGTTTACACCGTAATACAAATTATTACGACATTGCAAAAAATTATGTAACTGGAATGAGAAAAATCTTATCATGCAAAAGCAAAATGTATTGAGTGACATGCGGTCGGTAAATGTTTTTTTTTAAAGCCCCAACCCCAATATGCATAGCCGTACTAAACCTTCTGTATAAAATTACCAAAAAGTCTCTCAAATGAATTTAAAAAACAATAACAAAATCCAAAAATATTTCATTCCGTACGGAATGTGCGATCAGTTTCGCACTTTGCTTAAGCCAATGACAGTTTCATAAAACTTAACAAAAAGTTTTCGTAAGTTCAATATGATTTACATGTATTCGCATATTTGCTTAATCCAACTTAAGCACGTTATGGTTAGGCCTTAAAGCATTTCAGAAACTTATGTATTTCCATCTCGCCAGAGGTGTATTTTAACAGGGTATATTAAAGGTGACAGCATTTTTATAACGGGTGGTTTTAAGGGCCGATGTTGAATGTGAACCACACTAAAACGTCAAGGTTTTTTCTGCATTTCATTTGACATTTCTCAATTTCAGACTACTTAATTCAATTTGAACCATGGAAAGTTACACAATCGAGCAACGCGTTACAGTTATTCAGTTAATCAAAATGGGCATTCAAATCAAAATGCATTTCGTGCATTTCATATTCAGTGACGAGGCACATTTTCACCTCAGTGGATTCGTCAATAAGCAGAATTGCCATTTGGGTGAAGGATTGTCGAAAAACCAATGCACCCACAAAGAGTGACTGTTTGATGCGGTTTATGGGCTGGCGGCATCATCGGGCCGTATTTTTTCCGAAATAAGGCCGGTCAGGCAGTTACTGTGAATGGTGTTCGTTATCGTGAGAGGATAACGAACTTTAATAGCCCTAATTGGAGGCTATGGATGTGGACGATATATAATTTCAACATGGCGGTTTCACTTGCCACACAGCTAACGAAACAATGGCTCTTTTGCGCGGCAAATTCAATGGCCGTGTTATCTCACGTGGTGGCGATGTCAATTGGCCGCAAAGATCATGTGGTTTTACACTTCTTGGACTTCTTTCTTTGGGGTTATTTTTAGGAAAAGGTAAACGTCGATAAGCCAGCAACAATTCAAGAGCTAAACGATGAGATAATTCGGACGTTAACAGCATAGAACCTCAATTATGCCTCAGCGTCATCAAAAATGTTAACCATCAGATGAAGGTGTGCCGCGGAGGTTACGGCGATCATTTGGCCGATATTTTGTTCCATACATTATTGAATTTTCTAATTTCCTAAATTATTTGTGTTTTATTCAAAATCAACATCGGCCTTTCAAATTTAACCGCCCTTTATAGGTCAAAATTGTGTTAGATGGAAGACGGCTATTGTTGGCGTCCTATGCTCCAGTGGGAGTTAAAGGAATACATTTTGTATCATCAGCTCATTATTGTTTTGGCGCATATCATGGTAAAATTACCAAGATGGGTGGGATATACTTACGGTGACCATTTTTTGGAAAGGAAAATACAGGACAAATACAAAATTATGTTAAAAATGAAAAGAAAAACAGAAAAAATAATCATATAATATATTTATTATTATTATTATAAAATTAAGTAACAACAAAAACAAGTCTTCTTGACTAGAATAAAAAGTTAAATAAAAAGTTTTTATAATATTATAATTTAAAAAAATAAATTTGGTTTTATAAACAGTCTTCTTGACTAAGGCTAACAAAAAAAAATAGAAAAAAACAACATAAATGTTAAATTTAGTTATGAAGTTTGATATTTTTCCACAGAATGGATTTTTTTTAAAACATCTGGATTGTTAATTAAAAATCCTTTAAATTCTGAGCAATTCATTTTTAAATTGCATTTTGTAATTAATAATGATCTTAAAGTATTTACTTTTAATTGCGATTTTTCGGTGGTCCAAATATTATTCATTATTGAAAACACTCTCTCGGTAGCAGCATTTGAAGCTGGTAGACATAGACAAAATTCAACAAGTATCAATATATTTTTATATGCAACCACATGTTTCTTAAAGTGATTAAAAATTTCAATCCATCTTTCATCTACTGATATATTTTTTACCCTCCAGTCTTCTATTTATTCATTATTTGCAAAATTTTTCACGCAGCTCACTTCATCAAATAAATCTTCATTATTTATTTTTAAATCATTTCTAAATTCATTTAGATAGGATAAAGTTTTTTCAATCTTGTCCCAAGATAACATATTTCGTAACAATATCCAGTCTTAAATTTCTACATCTCTAAAAGCTTTATCCCACTGATTTAGGTAATCAATGCATGTTTGGTAAAAATTTGTTATATGTTCTTTAGTTATTGTTTCATCAAAATCATTACTTTTCTGTAATCCGAGAATAATATTTTTGACGGTAAGGGGTAAAAACAGATCCTTTTTCCGTTCGACCAATTTAAATTTTAAATCTTTTAAAATAGTTGAAGCCTCAGGCATTGAAATATTTTGTAATTCTATATTAAGAATAGCTTTATGAAATGTTGAAGCTTGGCTATATGCAAAGGATAACCATAATTCAGCACAAGGACTCGTAAAAAATTTCGTAATATTGTCGGACATTTTGGTTGAGACATAAAATATAATTTTAAAGCTTCAAATAGTTTTATGATTCTTTCCAAAGCAGGCATTAAAGTTAACCATCGAGTTTTGCTATGTCCTAGTAACTTTTTATATTCTATTTCAATATCTTCACATATTTCTTTGAAATTTTCAATTCTAACTGTATAAATATAAAAAAAAGAATAAATTTTGACAATAATAACTTCAATGTCAATAGGTAAGCATTCTGCTGCAGTTTGTATGCAGTTGTTCAAAATATGTGCAGCTCAATTTACACCTATCAGTTTTTGGCCAATGAAGTTTTGCATTTTGTGAAAGATATTATTCTGACCTTTTCTGGCTGCACCACCAAAATTACAATTTGTGCTGTCTCCACAAAACGCTATCATTTTACTAATTATTTCATTTTTTCAAGAGTCTCTTGCACATATTTTGAAATAATATCTGAAGTTTCTCCAACAAGGTCTTTAACATCCAAAATCTTAATCTGAATTCCTTTATTCGGCAGAAAGTATCGAATTAATATTGGACAAATTTTAACATTTTTGTGATTCGAACAATCTAAATATATTGTGATACATTGAACGTTTGACAAATCAGCTTTGATTGTATTTAATGACATTGGTGTAAAAATATTGTTAACAATGGATTTACATTTTGTTCTAGCACAAGAATATTTTTCATTGAAACACGATTTGATCAGTTTTGATGTGCAATCTTTAGACCTAAATGAAAAATTGTGCTGAACACTGTGAAATGTCCAAGTACCTTCTACAATAGCCAGGTCCTTTTCTTTATCATTGAATGTATTACTTCTTAAAAAATTCGTTAAAACTTTACTTGATGATTTGGCTAAATCTGCTCTTTTATGCTTTTGTGTTTGCAAATGTTGTTTAATATCAGTACGTCCACTATTTGCTATAGAAAAATGTGCCAAGCATTTTTCACATCTCACCTCATTGGAGCTACTTGTTGTTTTAATAAATGGAAACTCGCTTTTTAAGTCATCATTGAAATTACATTTTCTTTTTGTTGGAGCCATATTTCTAATAAAATGAATGCTATTTTAAATGTGAATTTAAATAAATAAATAAATTACTAACCACAAATCTTTCACATTGTTATTTTAACAAGTTGACATTGACAATTCAATTTCAAGCTGACAATTCACAATGTTGCCAGATTATAGGAAATTTCCCATATCCCAGTAAACAAATTTTTCACTTTTGGAAATGTAGGGAAAGTATACAGTTGGATTTTTATGATAATTTTATATTAATGTTCGTGCAATGTATATGCTAAAAAGAGGACATTTGCATATCAAATTAGGAAATAAGGGACATTGTACTGTCCTGTATTTACAAAAAATTTTCAAGGGACAGCATGTTAAAAAACAGGACTGTCCTGTAAAATACAGGACGGATGGTCACCGTAGATATACTAAATACCACAGACTTATTGATCCACCCTTGTATAATTAAAAGTTATCACTTAAATATAATTGAAATTTCTTTTGGAAAACATAAAATAGTTTTACTCTTCTGAATGCCTTTTCTCCGAATTAGAAGTGTTAATTAGTGGAAAAAGGGGGATTACATAAACTAAAGTCTGGTCAGTTAGGTAAAATTAACTTTAACTTAAGCTAAAGTATCCTGTTGAGAGAGATAAAGAAAAGTTTCATAGATTTTTTTCTCAAATCTTTTGAAAGATTCATTTATTCCCCTAAGACCATCCTCTCCATCCCTTCTTATGCACATTCAACTGCCGTTAATAGTTAATTTTAATATTTTCACTTAAATATCCATTTAAATAAATTTGTTTTTCCTATTTTTTATTAACTGCACAAAATACAAATACAACTTAATTGTTTGTTATTTAGGTTCATTATAAACTTTGACGTTTGCTTTGCTTTATTTGCCAGCTCGTCTATAGTGTTAATGGTAAAGTATTATCAGGTTTTCCAGCTTTTTTTATAATTTTTTTTTTTTTTTGCTTCTTTTTGTTATATTTATTTAAGTTGTTGTTGGTTTTTTTTTCTTTCCTTTTTAAAAACTAGATACAATTACTTGTAACTCTTGCCTTTTTTCTACACAAATACATATTTTTTCATTTCCTGTTTGGCGTTTATATTTTGTTTTTTGTTTGGGTTTTGACTAATTACCGCTTGGTTTTTGCAGTTTTCTTCCACTTTTTCTTTGTTAAGCAGATCTTTTGTTAAATTAAGAATGGAATGAGGCGTGAATTTCTTAGTAATTATATTTTAATTATTTATCTTAGAAATGTTGAGAGAGAGAAAAACAAAAAAAAAAAACAAAAAGTACTTACAGTCTTGGCAAATGAAATCTTAACGAATAATAAAAGAAATTAAAAACAGGAAACATATTGTGTATGTATAAATAAAGATTATTTTTTAATTTGTATAATTAACCCTAAACACTTACACTGGAAAACAAATGCCAGTTTGTTTGGCTCGTTTTAAAAAAAAGGCGTATGATTAATATTTAATTTATGGTGTAACGTATACGACAAGAAGAAATAATGCACGAGCACATTGTAGAGTTTGTTCTTTTTTTTTTTTTTTTTTGTAGTTAAAAATAAAACTTTTCTTAATTTATAAAAAAAAAACTTAAAATACTGTATTTTTTCTAAGTTTAAATAGTGGATACCGCTACAGAGAGATAATCCGAAGCTGTTTGTGGCGGAAAATTGATGATTCAGACGAACAGATTGGATGGTGCCACTTTCCACACAGCAAGAGAAACAAGAGATATTTAAAAAAAAAGCTCGAAAATCGCATTTTTGCTCGTAGAGGACGAGTCATTTGGACACCAAGCTCGTGCGATTTGACTATTTTTTGTGGGGTTTTTTTAAATCGAAAGTGTACAGCAATAACCCACAATAGTTCAAGAGCTTAAAAACAACTTAATTGAGCAGATCTCAACCATTGAAAACGGTTTATTGAAAAATGTGATTGAGCATTTTAGTAAAAGATTTAGAGGGGGGGGGGGGTCATAATTTTTAATTTTAAACCGGAAACTATTTGTAATAAATTGAAATAAAAATATTTTTAATATTTTGAGCAAAAAAATTTTTTTTTATTACAATTAAAAAGATACCTTAATTTTGGGACACCGTTTATTAAAGTACAGTGAGGCGAAAGATAAGCGTGATTACCTAGCGTATTTGCCTAGCCTTAAGCCTAGTACTCTGTTCAAATTTGTGAAAAATGTTGAGCAACATTGATTATTCCACACGAAAATTTTGGCATTTATCAATGTTACCAATCTTGCGAGTTTGTACAATTTGACGTTTTTATTCCTTCAAAGTATGCTACATTGTTTCGTGTATGTAAACAAACGCCACATGTATTTTACTAAAATTATTTTTTTTTAATAAAAACTTTAATAAAAACAAGTAAATATGGAAAAAAAATTGTTACCGATTGTGTTATTTTAATTTTTTATTTTTTTTTAATATTAAGTTCATATTTTTTGCTTTTGTTTAAAATTCCACGTGAAATAAAGACAGCATACATTATTTCGAAGTTGTAAAAAAAATGTTGCCAGAAACATTTCGGAACTTTTTTACAAAATAAACTGAGTACAACTCCATCAACATTATTTCGTAGATATTCCGCACAAGTTTTTTTCATATGCATTTTGACAGCATTTCACGTGAAATGTTGAACAGAGTACCAGGCTTTACGGTGGTCTTAAAACCGGGAGACCAAGGCGAATTCAAACAGGTAAACTCATCTCGTCAGCCGTTCATCAGCTGTTTCCACGGCGAATTAAAAAATATGGTCAAACGTCAAAATATGATTTTGTTTTAAGAAGAAGTTGAATGAAAAGTGTTAAAAATATTATTTTTATAATAAAAAAATTTCAAAACTGCGAATGATTGAAGTGAATTTATTAATTTCTTTTATAAAAAAGTGATAATTTTAATTTGCAATAAAAAAATTTTGACAACCAACCAGAAAATTGTATAAACAAAATACATGGGGCTTTTTGTAGTTGTAGAGATGAGTTTACCTGTTTGAATTCGCCTTGCGGGAGACTTAACATTAGTACAATATCAATATTTGCCATCGTTAGTTATAACCTTTTTCCATATTGCTGGGATATTTGGATCAATTGTTCTTAAAGCACTTGTCCCGTGACCAATGAACACAATTTTATTATAAAAACGAACGAATTGTGATAAGTGAAAACAAGACTAGCGATAATGTGTTTAGAGTGTAGTTGTTCCAGAGGAAAGGTAAGTAACACAAAAGAAGATGTAACTTTTACTGAAGGGTATCTATCATATAAACATGGTTCACTCGGGACAATATCTGTGACAGTCATTATTAAAATCGAAATTTAATATGTCCATTAAGAGTATTTCAATGAACTGTTGCAAAGTGTCAAAAAGGTGCCAATTAGCCCCCTCCCAGGACATCACCATGTTCAAGTGACCTTCATATAAAGTGTTAAGACTAGAGCCGGTCCCTATCACTTTAGAACTGTCAAGTGACAAGTTTGGTGCTAGTTTCTTTTCCCCTAGGGATATGCAACCCGCACCAAAATAACTCCTCATTTTTTTTTAGTTTAAGGACGTATCATGCGAATACCCTGTTTCAAGTGAAGGGTATTCTTATCGTTCAAACAATACAAAGTATTATCATGGCGCCATAAATATTCGACAGGCTGCCCGCACCTTTCATAGAAATTCTTGCTCTTGGGGTAATGCATTCGTGTTTCATAACTACTAATGATTCCATGTAAAAATTAGCAACATATCGGACAATCCAACCCGTCTTTTAATTACAGATTTATTTTATAATTCCATATAAGTTAAAAAAAAATTTTTAGAACCAGTTTGAATTTCTTGCTGGCGTAACGTAAAAAAAAGTAGACTTTTCGCTTGAAATATCCATATGCTTTTCGCATACCAAGGCGAGTTAATTTCAGGTAATCTCGGTACTACAACAAGTACAACCCGTACAAAAACCGCAATCAATCAGCCTTATTTCGGTTCTCGATGTCGGTAACACCGTAAGTCGAATTTTGTAGTAGATTAAAGAACTTTAATTTAATTTACTTTAATCTAATACTGAGTCGTTTTCGACATCGAGAACCGAAATAAGGCTGAATAAACAAATTTTGACAGCCAACAATGATAAAGCTAAAAAAAAGTGATCATCTGGGCTTTTAAGACCTCCTGTAATGAATTCGCCTTGAATATAAGATGTATTTGTTAAAAATGTTGTTGATAACTTTAACCTTTCAAAATGTAATTTATTAATATTTATACGACCGTAATTTAGAGTATTATCCAGGTCTACATAAATGTGATACTGTTTTGAAAACACTGATAGAAAAGGCGTCATAATGCTGATGAATTTTGACATAATTACTATGACAAGTGCGTTCGTTTTTGACGCAATGACACTTTCCATTATCATTGTGAAGTTAACCTTAACATCACTTGGCCAAATTGCCATCAGGTGAAATTATGTCATCAATGAGATGACACATTGTCATCACAGAAATGACGAATCGGAGACGGTTTAATAAAATATGTCATCAGGGCGATGACTCAGTAACATTAGAGAAAGGACTCATTCAGCTCAATTTAATAAAAAGCTGTCATTAAACTGAGTCATTTAGATTGCCTTAAGTCAAAGTGAGAGAATATTATTATTTACTTACCCGTTACACATGTTACACACTTTTGTTCTATTCCGCCCTTTGTCTACAGAAGGACTCTCAATTATAAGACACCAGCAGCATGCCCGATATGGTTTTCGTAATCATTCTACTTTGAAAATTGTATGTGTTTAACACAATAATTGAAACAAATAAAATATGGGAATTTCAGCTTCTTATATTACTTTTTAAAGATGTTATCTCACGTCGTGTAGATGTTAACTGGTTTTAACGAGCATGTGATTTGATACCGTTGGACCTTTTTTTGGGGGGGGGGGGGGGGGGGAATTTAACAATACATTTCAGTGTGTTTATCAAGAATAAAAATTGGGAATTAAGCACGTTAAACAAAATCTTTTAAATTAAAAAAAAATTTTGAATTCCCACGAAATTACTTTGATAATAAACTGGCAAGTGCACGGCTAAAAAAAACTAAACTGGAAACATGCTTTAGTTTTGTTTGCGAAAACAATAAAGCAAATTGTTTTTGTTTTTTCTTAGCCTACTTACAACTACAATTAATGTTGGAAGAATGCCCATCAATTGTAGCGGGGAATGTAAGAAAAGATAAACTCAGTGTTTATTGCAGGGCTGTGGAGTCGTCCGAAAAAAGTACTAACTCCGACTCCGACTCCAAACGCTGCAATTTTTTGAGTGCGACTCCCACTCACGACTACGACTCCGACTCCGACTCCTACTATAATCTTGATGCTAAATGTATATGAGACTCAGTGATGTTAACTTTTTTCATTAACGTACGGCCTTCTAAAAATTAGAGTTTTTGAGAAGAAATTACCGTACGCAAACATTAATGTGCTGTTTCCAAATGACAGGCGATTGATTATGTAGTAAAATTTATATGAAGAGCACTCAGTCCATCTCCTGTCATTTGGAAACAGCACATAAGAGCAGTATTCATAAACCATTTATTTAAATTTTAAATGTGTTTAAGGAAGATAATTTTTATTTTGGAAAATTTGTTTTAAATTTTTTATGCCGAAAAACTTTTGTCGGTACTATGACTCCGACTCCCACTCCGGCACAAAAACCTCAACGCCGACTCTTCAACTCCGACTCCACAGCCCTGGTTTATTGTCGTTATTTTTGTTTGAGCTTTGATATTGTTACAAGTTAAGCAGTTGCTTATAATTCTTATTCGCTAAAGAGTTTTATTTGTTTAATATTTTTAGTTTTTCTAAAATCTTTGGATGAAATTTTCTGATGATCTGGCCTAAGCTACTCCCTTCAACGATAAATTTCAGTGTTTTCATCAAGAATAAAAATTGGGAATTAAGCACGATAAACAAAATCTTTTAAATTATAGAAGAAATTGCTTTGATAAGAAAAAGTATACGTTGCTAAGCCAAGAACAATTCGAGAGCTAAACAATGAGATTATTCGTCTCATTAACAACATTGAACCTTGATTATGTCTCAGAGTCATTGAAAATATGGACCATCGAATAGCGGTATGCCACCGAAGCCGTGGCGACGAGCGTATGGCCGATATTTTGTTTCACACATAATTGTCATAGATCCTTCTATCATAAAAAAAAAAATGTATTGAGATAATTCAGTGAAAACTTTTTGTTTTATTTACAATTAACATCGTTCGTTTTGTTGGACCACCCTTTATAATCTTAATTAAAAATGGTAACCCATTAAAAAATTTATACAAAAAGATTTTCAAAGAATATAATTCTTTTAAATAGTTTTTAAACATAATTTTTTTTTAATATCCTGAAGCCGCATTATGCTAATTACTTTATTCAATAAGTACCTTTTATATTTTTCATTGAAAAAAATTAAAACAAACCATTAGCAGGAAAGTAATTTGCAAAATTAGTTTTAATTTAAAAAAATTTATTTTTTCTTTGAATTTAAAATATTTTTAATGATTCCCTTTAATTTCCCTTAATACTATTCAACATTAAACGGCTGTTTTAAGTGAAAATTTCTTTGAAAATGTGTATTATGAATAATGTTTTGTTAATCCAATTATAACAAATTGAAGAGCTTTCAATCAAATTAAGTTTGTAAGCAAATTCAAACAAAATCTTTATTAATTACAACGTCCAGGTAGATTAATTTTAATATCAATTCATAGAGAGAAACCTAAAAGGCATTTTCCAAAAAAAAAACTTTTCCTCTGTCACTTTTATAATCCGAAAATTCTTCCATTTATTTCCTGTTGAGAAAATATTCCTATTAAAAAATAATATCTAAAATTATAAATGTAACAAAGTGGAAAACTTTCTTTGCCAGTTGTTTGGAGCTATTAAATATTTACGTATATTTTATGAATGTCTATATTACAATACAAAATTATTTTGTAACTTTAACTAATTTAATAAAAACATTTTCTATTGTTTTGTAGTAACATGAACATAATACTTTTTCTTTTAATCTCTTTCCCACTTTCTACCATTAACAAGAACAACAACGGCAAAGCAGGAGGAAAAATTAACAAAACCAAATACTTCAAGAGGGTAAATTCTTAAGACATTTCCTAACTTTGGCAATTATTAACGCTAAAATGAGCGTTAAAAAGTTTCGTTTTGTTGGAAGGAAATTAACATTTCAATACGAGTTCAAGGCACCAGAGTGCTCAATACAAAGTGCCAAAAGAAAGTTTGTAGGCGTCCTGAAGAGGAGAAAGTGTGAGTGGTAAACGGATACATTTTTTAACAAACTATCATCGATGGGTGCTCCAACAGAAGCAATACAGTTTCTTTGTAATTTATACAACTAAATGTTGCTGGAAACCTTTTGAACAGTAAACACTCAATACAAAAGACTTTTTAAGTAGAAAAATTAAGCTTTTGTTGATCACATGGCGCTGCTGCTGCTGCTGTTTCAATAAAATGCCTTTAGTTACATTTTTAAGCATAGAAAATAATTTCAAAATATTTTGGAACAAAATGGAATATTATTGAAAAAAGAAAAGTTAACAACATAAATTCTAGATAATCTTGGCAACAAAAAAAAAAAAACAAAAAAATAGTGCTGATGTCTTACAACTGGAGGCTGAATTGATAATGAATAATTTTTCTGAGATTTTCCATTGAAACTTAAACCTAAATGTTTAATATTTAACAAAGAAGAATTTTACTTTATTTTAAATTCTTTAATGGTATTCGAAATATATTTTTTTTTTTTTACAACAAAGAACTTTTAAGTACATTTGAACAATACACCGGTTATTGTACTGATTGGTATGGAATTAAGAAGGAGACTGTACAGTTTAATTTAATTTGCAAATAAATCGTAGTTAATTAAAATTTTGTCTGTGTTCTACTAATAATTCAATAAATAATCAGGGGTATTAAATTAAAAGTTGTTTTTGTTACGAGTTTTAAAGAAGAAAAGAAGGTAGAAAATTAGGGAGAGTTGAAGCGAATTCCTTTTATATTCTCGATTTTGTTGTTGTTTTAAGTATAACAATTATTGTAAATTAGTTTCTTGTTTACACAGCTGGTGACGAGAAAATATTATTATGTATTTAATTTTTTTTTTTTTTTCTAAATATAAATAATGTTGTTTGTTGTAAAAAGATAACATTAAGATAAAATAGAATTAGAAAATCTGCAGAAAAGAAAATTAAAAAAAAAGAAATTAGTAGGATGCTGCTGCTACAGGCAAGAAAATGTAAATTAAAAATGTTCTTGAAATTATCTAAGGGAACTTAACGTCTATAAGCAGTTTGTCACTATTTTTTACTAATTTTTTTTTTTACAAAAAAAAAACAAAAATTATTTTAAAAAGAAAGAAATATAAAATGTATGTATGCCTACAATTAAAAATATTTTATAAATTCTTTTTAATTTTTTGGAATTGCTACAATCATAGACAAATGCAACTTCATATTGATGATGCCCTAACATTAATGTTATTACAAATTGCATCAACGAGGCAAAAAGTTACATCAATCCAATGACGAACATCAACATAAAATGTTATGATATTTAATGCTGACTACAGTTAAATAAATTCGATGCCACATTTTGTGTACTATAACCATTGTTTTCACGTTTAAAAAGAAAAATAAGAAGCAAAAATTCCCATATTCTATTTGTTTAAATTATTGATTTCGAAAACCATATCGGGCATACCAGCAGTATTCCCTAATAATACTGTGCTAGAAATTGACACTTTTTTTAGGCAAGCTGGTAACTTGCCGTTTTAACCTAATTCGTGTACGCTGAATCCAGTGGTGCTAGCCGTTTTTGAATTAAGCTCTGGTTTCCGAGATATGCCGTTATTTCGTAAATGGAGGAGGTTGCACAACATATATTCGCGTTACCCCAAACCGCTTTAGCTTATTGAAAAAAGTTAAAAAATCGAAATTTCACAATAAAATTTCCTTTAAGAAAAGTAAAACTTAGCTAAAACTTTTTTTCTCATATCAGTCGTTTTAGAAACATAATTTTTTTTTTTGGAAAAAATTGGTCATACATTTGAGCCATGGTCATAGTACTGATGTCAAAATTCTTATTTTTTATAGGAAAGAAACCAAAATCTCTGGTGGGAATCGAACCGGCAACCCCGGCGCTGAAAGACTAGCTCACTTCCAGCCAGCTTACCGGGGCACAACAGCGTTATGACGCGTTTTCTATCTTAATTCCTGATTCAAACACAACAAATCTTTAAAAGCAAATGGAAACTAATCTTAGCATAACTAAAAGTCCCAATTTATTTTTTAATCATAACATTTTATAACTTGGTATAAATTATTTACAATATGAGCGCACTTTGCGCACAAGGTTGATATGGACAGTAATCGAGCCATCAATCAGACGGACGGACGGACGGAAGGCTAACATCGTAAGATCTATTCAAAGAGTTATTCTAAGCCGATCGGCATAGTAAAAGGTGGATCTAGTACAAATACTTTTTAGTGTTACACAACCACATTACACCCTCTGCGCTGTGGTCGTGTAAGCATAAATAGTAATGGGTCTATAACGGATGGCAACTGAGCTGAAGTTGAGTTCCCAGCAGCGATATCAGGCAACGATGCTCATGGTAAAATGTAAAATAAAAAAAAATTTTATTTTTTAACATGAATGGCATTGCCTGATTTCACTGCTGGCAACAGAACTTAAGTTTAGTTGCCATCCGTAATCGCCCCATAAATGGAATCCAAAAATTTTTGACAAGAGTTGGAGTATAAAACACGATCACAGTTCTTTTGGAATCTATATGTGCCTTAATCTTCTTGAATTCATTATTTAACTCAAGTCATAAAAATAAAACAAAACTTTTTTTCTTGATAAACAAGATACATTTTATGCATGCTCTTGTAAAAGAAAAAAATGTAAACTTAATAAATCTTTTTAAAAAGGTCATATTTATTGTATTTTTTTCAAAAGATCTTTACGACTTTAAGGTAGAGAATCCTCAAAAAGGATAATAAAAATTACATTTGCAGTTTAAGTTTCATTCATTCTTTTTCATGTTTATTATTGTTTCCTTTGATCAAACGTGTACATACTTTATTATAACAGTCAGTATCTTTCTCTCAACACGGGCTTTTATTATTTACACTATACGAATGAGAATATGGTTGGTGTTGGCTGCTGTAATTATTATTATTTCGCACGATAACTTTTCATTAGATTTTTTTCCATTTGTGTCTTTTTATGTAACAAACGCAACAAAATCCAACCAACAACATAAAAAAGAAAAGAAAAAGGACGTAAACTAAACTCGAAGCTACACAAGAACAACAACAAAATTGTTGCGGCATTGCTGCAAAACTGGAAAACAAGTGGAAAATAATAAAAGAAACGACAATGGGAAAATACACAACAAACTGGGTTACTTGGGTTAGTTATTGCAACTAAAGAATTTGTAATAATTTACAATACTTTGTAGGGGGGGATTGTGAACTAAAAATAAAATAAGAAACTAAACTAAACAGTCAAGTCGTTTATGTTCGTGTCTTAAAATAAAAACACTTTTAGACAAACACACACTATACTTTAGAAGTCATCAAAACATAACACTGTAATGAGAATGATGGCACCTAGAAAACGATAATAAACAAACACACGCTTCTACCTACAGCTGCACAAACATAAATAAACGTACAATAACAGCAACAGCAACTCGACCAACCGTTTCTTTTCATACTAACAACACAACTGCAGCAACCAGACAACAACACCAACAAAAAAAAACAACAATCTATTGTTGGAACAACAAAGTAACTTCTTTGTAGTCCTTTTCACATCCATTTAGCTAAACAAAGTCATTTCGTTTAAAGAGTATGTATAAATAAACGCGCACATACTACATCAACATACTTTTATACGTAAAAGTAGTTGTCTGTATAAATTTATGAAAAGCAAAACAAATGCAACTGTATGTTTATGATCTTATTTAAAGTATGTACTACTTAGACATGATACACAGACTCCTTAACTACTACTACTACTACCACTACAACACCAAAATATAACAACTCTTTACACATACAGCAACAACAATAAAGATGTTAAGTAAAAAAAGAACTTATAAATGCCATAACCAGGGCAAGTTTTCTTATGAGCATTTCCACCGATAGGTCCACCGAAACAAAAAAATTATAACATCTTCAAAGGGATATACATAATCAAATTTAATTAATTACAAAAATGCAAATGCAAAATATCGTAGCTCTTTTGCTAAATCCAACAGCAAAATACACAGAGTTTCCGTTAGATTTCATTAAAATGCTACGATATTTTGCAAGACTAATTCTGAACTCCGCTAATGTAAAAAAATTTTATTTCGAATTAAGCACGACAAACAAAATCTTGTTAATGAAAAATTTTGTATTTCCAAAAATTACTTTGATAATAAACTGGCAAGTGCACGGCTAAAAAAAAAAGTAAACTAGCAACATGCTTTATTTTTTGCGAAAACAATAAAGCATGTTATTAATACGATTTTCGTATGACGTGCTAAATTCCCAGTTTTTCATATTTGATAAATACACTGAAATTTATTGTTGAGGGAAAGCTAGCTTCAATGCGCATTTCACTGGTTGCTTAGGCCAGCTCATCAGGAAACCTTTTCCAAAGATTTTAGAAAGGCCAAAAATATTATACAAATAAAACCGTAAAGCGAATAAGAATTATAAACACTCAAAGTCTTACTTGTAACAATATCAAAACCAAAACAAAATAAAGCATGTTGTTTTTGTTTTTTCTTAACCTTCTTACAACTACAATTTATGTTGGGAGAATTCCAACCAATTGTAGTGGGGAATGAATGTAAGAAAAGATAAACTCACTGTTTATTTTTGGTGTTTTTGTTTAAGCTTTGATATTGTTACAAGTAAAACTGTTGCTTATAATTCTTATTCGCTTAGCAGTTTTATTTCGTCGGATGAAGTTTTTACTGATGATCTGGGAATTAAGCACGAGAAACAAAATCTTGTTAAATAAAAATTTATCAATAACCCTTTGCGAGATTTACTAACTAATGCAATGTCGAACAAGTGCAACTTTTTTCATTTGGATAATTCAATTGCAAGTTTTGTGTTAACAAAAGCTTTTTAAGGGAGACATAATGAATTGAATTTATCTATTTAAAATCTTTTGGAGTGTGCAAAGAGTAAAAAAAATTATTTCCTTGTATTATCTCATGTTTCGCTGTCACGTGCGACATTGAAAAAAAACATTTTCTATCAGTGCGCCGAAAGAAAATGTAGAAAGCTCATCATATGTCGGGAACAAACAGAGATTTTTTATAAAATTTAAATAAAAGAAACCTTTCTTAAACAAAAAGAAGATTTGTTATCTTGGTAGGTACTTATATAAAGTTGGTCACGTGTGAAAATTCAAAATTGGAAAATAATTTTTTTTTTATATAAATGATTTGTTTATGAAAATACATAAATTTACTTCCAAATACAAATGTGCAGAGCTGTATAAACGCACTGGTTCTCTCGAAATATACTAAAGGTACTCACGTCAATTTTTTTTTTACCCTTGCAACTGTGCGAAAAAGCATGCAATAAAAACTTGCAAAAATCTTGCACTTACTAAGGCCCTGACAATTTTGCATGGTTTTTGGGAAATAATTGTCTATATGGTTGTTATTTATGTTTTTTCATTTTTGGCTTTTCGCAAGGGTGCAACTATTGACGTGAATACCTTTATTGTGTTGCTGTAGTGTAGTCCTTGGTTGTAGGCATTTATATAATTTTTAATTTAATATTTATTTATTAAGCTTGAGGTTAGATATTTTTTATAAAATAATTTATTTTATTTTATCCGATATTTCGTCTCGCATAGCGAAAATTAACAATTTAAAATTGTGAATAATTTTTAATGAATTAAAATTTTTTAATATTTTTTTTTAACGAAATTAAAGTAACGAGTAAAAGGAAATGTATATGAAATGCAG
Organism: Pollenia labialis; assembly: GCA_949318255.1. Classification (NCBI taxonomy): domain Eukaryota; kingdom Metazoa; phylum Arthropoda; class Insecta; order Diptera; family Polleniidae; genus Pollenia; species Pollenia labialis. Next base: position 21,002,522 of record OX439142.1, on the reverse strand, counting down.
TTTGTCATTTTTTCTTAAATTTTAGTAGATCTAATTTAAAGAAAGAATCACAAATACATATTTACATATGTATGTATATGCTCAAGTTGGTATAAAGATTTATTTTTGCAGTAACTGGGAAGTGGTCGAAATTCGACCACCGGGCAAATCTAGTACATTGAGTACTTCTGTTCATTTAAAAAGTTTAACTTAGCTCGTTAATAAATAATTTTCTAAAAATAGGAACAGTAACAACATATACAAAATGATGGCAAAAAATGTCTCGTGCGACACATCACCTGCGGCAGTGATTAAAACTAAGCTTAAAAATATATTAATCATTTATTGTTAAAATCAAAACCATTTTTAAGAGACATTTGCGCATAACATTCTAAAGCTTGTCGCAATAAAATTTTGCCTCAGGTTTCGCTGTAATGAGCGTTTGAATTGGTGCCCCGAAAACCACTTCTGTTTTTTCACAAGCGAATGCCTTGATTTTTTGCAATTGAATTGAAAACGAAACAAATTATCAAAACGAACAATAGCAACTATTCAGAGCTAAAAGCTAAATCTCTTGTCAAAATAAAAATAAGCTTAAGTTAAAATCAGAAATAGGAATTTAGCACATTTGAACGAACCCTTGTTAATTAATTTTTTGAATCCCAAGAAAAACTTTAATAAAATCCGTTTTATTTTGACTTTTTTCGCTTTAAATGTGTTCGACGGTCACGTTCGACATGATGGAAAAGTCCATAAATATATTTTTTTTAGTAAATTGTTGATTGGCATTTTGCATAAAATTTTAAATTCAAAATTTAAGTTTTCGCACATTTCAAAAGAATATAACCAAAACATACGTTAAATGTCAATATTAAAATAAATTTTGGCAGCTAAATTTAGATTATCCCCCAAGACATTTAGCAAGTGAGAAATGTTTTGAAGACATATGTTTGTTAAGGCATTGATTCTTTAAACAGCAAAATAAGCATAAAAAGCTTTTTTAAAAATTTTCTGCGTAATATTTAAAAACATTTTTTTTAGCAAACAAATTAAAAAACTTGCCCTGGCTATAAATCCTGACAAAACAATTATTCGTACGAAGCATATTGTTCAAAAAAAATTTGTTTTAAAATAATATTACATTTCTAATTCGCCTAAAGTCATATAGAGAGAATTTGCATTCTTTTTTTTATAATTGGTTGCAGTATTATAAATATTTTTATAGCAATAAAAAATTTAAAAATACTTCATTCATATATAAATGCAACACTGCGTCAAAGTCTAGCAAATACCGGTCAAACCTGCTAGCGTTTAAGAAAAAATAAAATAAAGAGAAACAAAAAAATATTATAATTAAATATTTCTTTTATTCCTTGTGACTCGAGTTACACGTAATGAACATTAAAATACAACACTTCGGAAAATATTTAAGTACATAAAAAAAGAAAAGAAATATTTTTATTCTTTAAATTTCTCAACTCTATTCTTAATTACTTAAAAGAAAATTAATTAAAATTTTTAAAAAATAGTAATGCAGTTGACAAAGTGTTATATTGTGTTACATTGAATGTGACATTCATAAAAATATAGCAAGTACAACCAATATGACACAATAAAATACATTGTGAATTGCCTAAGTATTTTTACCTTAATTTCTAAATGTTTGAAGATAAATACGAAAAATTAAATTAATTTTTTTTTAATATCGCATGCGACAAAAGAAAATATTAAAAGAAAATACGATTATTTACAAGAAGTTTTTATGAAATATTTATCATTTTGATCGATTTTTTATTACATTAAAAACTTATTTGATCTTTGAATATTAAAATTTATGAATTTTGAAAAAATTTGAGTTACACTGAAATTCTTATGAATGTGTTCTGTAAGGGACATGGCCATTGTGTCAAAATCCTTCCATCTCAAGGTATCAAACCCATTAGAAAATTAAGACTATGGAAAAGGCTTCCATATCCCTAGCAGAGCACTTTAATAAGAATTTCACTCACTCTTTCATTTTCACAAATACAATTTGAATAAAGTCTTGTCCATAGTTTTCATTTTCAAATAAAATATTTTTTAATTGCATGCGATATTTTTTTAAATATTTTTCATCGCAAGCGATATTTTTAAAAAATTAATTTAACTTTTCGTATTGATTTCCTTTAGAAAATTTCGTATGCAAGAGAATTTTCTATAGACAATTTTGCATATAAGAAAATGTTGCGTTTAAGAGAACTTTCTAAAGAATTGGGGAAAAAGTTAAAATAAATAGAGTTTAATTCAAGAAAATTAACTAAACATTTAAAAATAGAACTCTTACTTGATTTTAATTTTTTTTTTCATACAAGAGAATTTGAGAAAATTTGTTATGTGTAAGAGAATTTAAGAAAACTTTGCAAATTCAAGAAAATTAATTAAAAATGTACCATTCTAACTCGATTTCCTTATTTTGCGTATAAGAGAATTTTCTAAAGAAACCTTTTATGTATAAACGAATTTTTTAAGAAAACTTTATAAATTCAAGAAAATTGATAAAATATTTAAAATTTAGTATTTTTCTATGATTTCTTTTTTTTTATTTTGCATATAAGAGAGTTTGCTAAAGAGAATTTGTTACGTATAAGAGATTTTTTTATGAAAACGTTGTAAATTTAAGAAAATTAATTAAACATTAAAAATTTTGTATTTTTGCTTGATCTTCTCTTTTTGCATATAAGAGAAATTGCTAACGAACATTTTTTATGAATAAGAGAATTTTTTTATTTTTGAAAAGTTTGTTTATTTGTAAAATTTTATGTAGAAAGTTTTTTGTGAAAAGAATTTTCTACTAAAAATTTTCTGTAGAAGAGTTTTCATTAAAACATTTTGTGCATACGAGAATTATCTGCTTTGTATATTTAAGTATTTTCTATTGAAAATGTTATGTATTTAAGAATTTTTTTTTAAAACCCTGTTTATAAAAAATTTAAGAAAATGTTGTGTACAAGAGAGTTTTAAAATTTATTTAAATTCAACAAATTAACAATAAATTAATCTTATTAGCATCTCTTTTGTGCTTTCCCAATAACTAAATGACAATCTTTTCAGTACAATTGAAAAATAAACTAATCTTCACAATAGTTTTGACATAATTGCTTTGGGCAAATCAGAAATACATCAGCCAAAAAAAAAGTTATTCATTAGACGGCCCTAGATAAATTAAACATTTGAAAGTAAGAAATGAATTCTATTTGGTGAAATGTAAAAATAGTTGTGACAAGACTCTGCTTTTATCAAAAAAACTTCACACAGACATCTCTTTAAAGAAAAGTATAAAAAAAGCTGAAAACATGAATTTGTAGTAAAAGAAATAAAGAGATAATTGTTGTCACTAAAAAAAAACCAAATTCAATGTTAAAAAAAAATTAACATCTAGAGAATTATTTGATTAGCGCGAATTATTATACTTATCAGAATATTTTTTTAAAGCCCGGAAAAATTGTGTGTCAAAAAACTACAATAGCTGTAAATTCAGAATGTATTTTTGCTTTGTAACGTGTTAATAGATCCTAAGTTGGTCACGTTTAATTGTTCAACTCATGTTTAAAAGAAGGGTTGTTTTAATGGCAACAGGTTTTGAAAAATAATATTATTGAATTCATTACAACAATGAATTTTTCTTTTGTTATGCTTTGAAAGAAATTGAGTTGGCCACATTTAGTTTTCCTTTTAATTAAAGTATATAAGTATATATGAATATGGGCATTTCCATCATGTCGAACGCGAACGTCGTACACATTTAAAGTGTAAAAAGTCAAAATAAAACGGATTTTATCAAAGTTGTTCTTGGGATTCAAAACATTAATTAACAAAAAAATGTTAAAATGTGCTAAATTCCCATTTCTAATTTAAACTTAAGCTGATTTTTATTTTGACAATATATTTCACTTATGGCTCTTAATTAGTCCTATAATGGGTGCTATTATTCATTTTGATGAATTTTTTCGTTTGCAAGACCATTGCAAAAAAACAAGGCATTTACACGTGAAGAAACAGAAGTGGCTTTCGCGGCCAACAATTTAAATGCCAATTTCAGCAAAACCTGAGGCAGTATTTTAATGCGACAAACTTTAGAATTTAATCCGCTAATGTCTCTTAAAAATGGTTATGATTTTTTAAGTTAGTTTTAATATCTGTCTCATGTGACATATCGCACGTGACATTTTTTGCCATCATGTTATTTACGTTGTTGCTGTTATTATTTTTACATAATTATATATAAACGAGCTTAGTTAAAATTTTTAAATGAATAAAAGTATTCAATGTTCTAGGTTCTAGGTTCGCCCATTGGCTGAATATACCATGTGACACTGTAAGTATATGTGATTTTAATTCATCAAAAGTTATTGAAAATTTTATATTGTTAATTTTCCCTGACGAAGCCACACAAAGGCGTGACGAAATATCGGATAAAATAAAATAAATTATTTTATAAAAAATAACAGACCTCAAGCTTAATAAAAAAATATTAATTTAAAAATAATTAGAATTGTGGTTATTTTGTTGAACTATTTATGGTTTTTAATCCAAATTTTTTAATATTTTAATCAGGCTTAAGTTCATCAAATTTAATTTTCATTAAATTATTTTTATGAAGAAAGGAATTTTACAACATGAAAATTAATTAAAATTGTGATCGAAACATGTCATGGTAACCAGCCGCCTGGGTTCGAATCTCAGGTCAGTCAAGAATGATTGATTATCAATAACAATTTAAATTAATTTTCATGTTGTAAAATTCCTTTCTTCATAAAAATAATTTAATGAAAATTAAATTTGATGAACTTAAGCCTGATTAAAATATTAATAATTTAAAAATTATATAAATTATTATGACCAAGGCCTACAGTGCAGCAACACAATATATTTCGAAAGTATTAGTGCGTTTATACAGCTGTGTACATTGGTGTTTGGAAGTAAATTTATGTATTTACACAAATAAATCATTTTTATAGCAAATTTTTTAATTTTCACACTTACGATGTCGCGCGTGACACACTTTATATAAGTACCAAGATCAGAAATCTTCATATTTTTCAGTAAGTCTTTTTTTATTTTAATTAAAAAATTAAAAAGTTACTTACTTCATTTAAATTTTTTCATATAAAAGAATTTGAGAAAATTTGTTATGTATAAAAGGATTAAAGAAAACTTTGTAAATTCAAGAAAATTAATTAAAAAATTAAAAATGTAGTTTTCTAACTTGATTTCCTTTTTTTGTGTTAAAGAAAATTTTCTAAAGAAATATAAGAGAATTAAACTTGTATGGTATTTGGGGATTGTTGTAAACAGATAGGGCGGTAAAGTACGGGACATGGGGATCGTAAGAGAATTATTAATTTAACATGGAGATATTGCGATCATGGTTGGGTAAGGGCAGATTGGAAGCAACATCCGCTTCCCTATGTGACAGTGTTTTATCGTTGTTTAAGTAAGTTTTTTTGTGCATTGCAGTGTACAATTATAAATGTTTTTTTGTACGTACCTGATCGGCTATAGGGTTGAGAACTCCCCTGGAGAATAAACCGCAAAGTTAGTAGGGCAGACAGATCAGCAAAGGTCACGTAACAGAAAATTGTTTATGTATAAGAGAATTTTTTTAAGAAAACTTCATAAATTCAAAAAAATTTATAAAATATTTAAAATGTAGTATTTTTGCTTTATATCCATTTTTTATTTTGCATATAAAAGATTTAGCTTAAGAGAATATTTTACGTATAAGAGAATTTTTTTAAGAAAACTTTGTAATTTCAAGAGAATTAATTAAACATTAAAAATTTAGGATTTTTACTTGATTTCCTCTTTTTGCATTTTGTATGTATAAGATTATTCATTTTTTAAAAAAAGTTTGTTTATTTGTAGAATTTAATGTAGAAAGTTTTTGGTGTCAAACAATTTTCAATTTTATAGAGGTTGCCCTGTATACACTATCGTCAAGCAGTCGGCTGGACCAAAAACTAATCCCCCTCAAACGCAGGTACCAAATCAAGTAAACACTAATGACATTCAGGCTCCGCAGCCTAGTAATAACAGAACCTCTTATGCTAATGTCCTAAAATCAAACCATGTGCCAATGCAAGGTGCTGATGAAACTTCTAATTTAAGTCGTCTAGAAAAAACTATGGAAACATTAGTGCAAACAGTGAATAATTTTACAAACACAATGGGTAATATGATGCAGGAAATTCTTAGAATGCAATCGATGTTATTGCAAGCTGTACTTAACAAACCATGAACTGTTTAAAAATTTGTTTTTGGAACGCAAACGGCATCCGCCAACATAAAAATGAATTAGAATACTTTCTTAAAAATAAACAAATTGATGTCATGATGGTTTCTGAAACTCATTTGACCTCAAGAAATTCGTTTAAAATCAATGGTTATACACTATATGATACCAAGGACCCTCGAGATAGAGCTTGTGGAGGTTCTGCCATTTTGATAAAAACCCGAATCAAACACTACCTAATGTGTGATCATCGTGAAGATTATCTTCAAGCAACAAACATTTGTGTTGAAGAGCTGAATCGAAACATATTAATCTCATCCTTATACTCACCACCTAGATTTGCAATATCAGAAAGCCAATATTATAAATATTATAAGTCATTGGGGCCCTGTTTCCTGGCTGCTGGCGATTATAACGCTAAACATACCTTCTGGGGGTCACGACTAATAACACCAAAAGGTCGTGTTTTGTTCAATACAATCTCTAAAATGAATTTAAATATTGTCGCGAGCGGACAACCAACATATTGGCCTGCTGATCCGCAAAAAATTCCCGATGTCATCGATTTTGGCGTGGTTAAAAACATCCCCATAGAAACGATTCACGTTGAAGCTTCGTTAGAATTATCCTCTGATCACACACCTACAATAGTTACTATAACAAACACCAATAGAATTGTATCTCCCTCTGGTTACATAGCGACGTCAGCTACACAAATAAATTGGCTAAAATATAAAAAATATCTCAGTACCCATTGCACAGAAAATATACCGCTTAGCACTCCGGAAAATGTGGATCTCTCTATTGTCAATTTTGACAGTTATCTTAAACTAGCTGTTCAACATTCGAGCAAAACCCTCAAAAAAAACAATTATAATAAAATATATTTTACAGATGTCGAGCGCCTCTTGAATGAAAAAAGGAGAGTGCGAAGAGAATGGCAATTGCACAGATCCCCTCAACTTAAAAATGAATTAAAAGAGTGTACAAAAAGGCTAAGAAAATTTCTGCAGACCCAGAAAACGGCTTCCGTGGAAAAATATCTTAAGGACCTGGATGCAACTCCACAATCAGACTACTCATTATGGCGTGCAGCTAGAAAACTCAAAAGACCAGTTATCTCGAAACCACCATTAAGAAACCAGAATGGAAGTTGGGCAAGAAATGATAATGAAAAAGGAAACCTGTTTGTAAATCATTTGAAAAACGTATTTACCCCAAATATACCTGACGATATAGCGGACGAGTTGCCGCCTGTTTATGTTAGAGCAGCTATCCCCCTAAGATTTGAGATAAAGGAAATAGAAAAGGCTATTTGTGAATTAAACACCAAGAAGGCACCTGGTATTGATAAGATCAGTAACAAAATGCTTTTGGAGCTACCTCGCATAGCAAAGAAAATTATTCTTTATATTTTTAATGCTATTTTACGCCTTGAATACTACCCTCAAGATTGGAAGGTCTCTTTAATAACGATGATACCAAAGCCAGGAAAAGATCACACAAAAGTTGAGTCATATAGGCCTATTAGCTTATTACCTAATATATCAAAGCTGTTTGAGAAGCTCTTAACGTCAAAATTAACCCCAATTTTAAATGATAATGGGTGTATACCTAACCATCAATTCGGTTTCAGAAGAGAACATAGCACAATTGAACAAACCCATCGGATAGTAAACGCCATAAGAAAAGCCTTTGAAGAAAGAAAATATTGCTCCGCTCTCTTCATAGATGTTTCTCAAGCTTTTGACAAAGTCTGGCATGTAGGCTTGTTACATAAATTGAAGCTAAACCTACCGGTTAATACACACAAGCTGTTAGAAAGCTTCCTGGTCGGTCGAAAATTCATTATTAAAGAAGGTGATTTTTTAAGTTCTCCTCAGCCAATTGAAGCTGGAGTCCCTCAGGGAAGCATCCTGGGCCCACTTTTTTACTTAATATATACCTCGGACATGCCAACAAACAATTACACCCTAACCTCAACTTTTGCTGATGATACAGCTTTTCTAAGCGTACACGAGAACAGTCGTGAAGCATCTCGATACCTGCAGGATCATATATTTCAGCTCGAACTATGGTTAAAGCAATGGAGGATAAAGGTCAATGAGCAAAAATGCGTACATATAACTTTCACCTTGCGTCGGGAAACATGCCCCCCTATTAAAATCAATAATCAACTAGTGCCTCAACAATTGCATGTCAAATATCTCGGAATTCATCTAGATCGGCGTTTAACATGGAAATACCATATAGAAGCAAAATTAACCCAAATGAAACTAAAAGCAATTCAAATTAACTGGCTTATTGGAAGAAATTCTGTTCTTAGTCTCGATTGCAAACTACTACTTTACAACGCTATTTTAAAGCCAATATGGTGCTACGGTATTCAACTATGGGGCACTGCCTCGGCCTCTAATATCGAAAAAATTCAAAGGCGCCAAAATAAACTTCTTCGAATAATTACAGCTGCCCCATGGTATGTTAAAAACTCAAATATCCACAAGGATCTCAATGTGCCACTGGTGCCACTGGTAAAGACTATTATTACGAAGTATGCGGTAAAATACTTAAAAAGGCTAGAATTGCACCCAAATCCACTAGCTCGAAATATTTTAAATGATAGCGGCCACTCTCGCTTAAGGAGAAGAGACACTGCAGCACTTACCCATTAGGATGAGCGATAAACACCTATGTACATATATAAGTGAACAGAACCCGTGATGAAAAAATTTTTGGTCTAGCACTGGCAGGACATAAAATAAAGTATTAGGTTAAGATTTGATTAATTATTGTTAGTTCATATTTAATATATGAAGATTCAATAAATAAATAATGAAAAAAAAAAAAAAAAAAAAAAAAAAAAAAAACAATTTTCTATTAAAAGTCAATGCATTATGTCTCTTATTACCCTCGGAAAGATTTTGTGGAGAAAAAGTCAATCATGATGCATCCTTCTTTAATAACTTTTATCAAAACAAAACGCCCAATAGAAATATCCAAATGAGAAAAGTTACACTTGTTCGACTTTGCTTTCATAAATCTTGAAATGGGTTATGAAAAAATTAAAAGTGTTTTTACATTAATTTAATTTGATGGTTTCCCTGAAAAAATATGACAAAACAAAGTATTTTCAAGAAATTATAAGTTTTTTCTTGTTTCGGTGGACCTATCGGTGGAAATGTCCATATATATGTATATTTTTTTCCGTGATAGAACTTTAAGATGTATTAAATTTAACAAACTTGCCTTTAATAATGAAAACAGCATAGATATACTCACAAGAACAACAAAGATATGGTAAATTATAAGGGATAGACAAACTACAAAAAGTTGGTCACAAAACACTAACAATACAAAAATAAAAAGACAAAAAAAAAATAGAAACAAAAGACTACGACAACATTGACAGTAATTGCTTTGCCACAGATAACAAAGACTTTTCCACACTTCCCAAAAAACAAAAAGAAAAAAAAACAGTGTCAGTTTAAATGTTCTCGTATATATTCTTAATCAAGTTTTTATCTCAAAAAAAAAATTGTATTTTGATTAGGTTTTATATACAATTCAATAACAACATTTTTCTGAGTGTAAATTTTACTCAAACACAAAGTGTTTTCTTATTTGTAAATTAGTTTAGTCAAGATAGAAGAAGGTGCAAAGACTCCAGGACAAGACAGTCCTATACTATTGAATAGCAATTGCAAAAAGCAATTTTCTTTGTATTGATTGAATTTTACGTTGACCTTATAGAAATAACTAGAAAAGATAAGTAAGAACGAGTATATTATTATTTAGAAGTATTTGACCAAGCACATAGATACTTCATACATGCATGCAGAGTTGAAATGGCCAGTGTCTATGAGTTTCTAAATTAAAAACAACAATAAGAACCAAAAAAAAATAAATTAATGTCTAACGTCTTTCAATTTAAGATAAATGAATTGTAAATTTCAATTCAATTAAATAATAATATTTATATTTTAACAAATACATAAATTTTAGTTTTTAATTATTTAAATTTTCATTGCTTCATTTTCATTTGAGGGTCATAGCGAATTTAGCCAAGAAATTTTGTTGGAATTAAATGACGACAGCCAACACCTAAAATTATTGAAACTGAAACTTAAACTGAAACTGTAGCTTTTGTAAATTAAAAGATTGTCGTTTTTTAGTCATTTCTAGAAATCTGCTCAATTGAAAATTTAAATGATAAAAAGACATAAAATGGAAAAAAAATCGTAAAGAAATAAGAACAGCATCTTGCACATACACACACCCACAAACACACACTGACGCTCTTTGTTCAAAAGCCATAAAACATAAGACAAGCACAACAAATTTCGCTAGGATTTGTTATTGCTTTTCATTCGTTTTATTCTTATTTCTTGTTGATTTCTTTTCTGTTGCTTTTCTTTTTCTAGCTGCTTTTTTTATGTTGTTGTAGTTATGTATGTCCCTCTGTTATAATGCATTATTACAATGTTAATGATCCATGAAGCCACCGAAACAAGCATTCAACTAACGAACCAACCAACAAACTGACTGTCATAAGCAGTAAAAGTCAGTATCGAAAGAAAGAACTAAAACAGGTTTTTACAAAATTTTGTTGCTTAAACTTCCCAATAAAAAATTTTATCATTTTGCGAAGTACTAAAGGTACATTAAAAAAAAATAGGCGCAGAACTATGCGCTACGCAATAAGACATACAGAGATGCAGTAAAGTAAGTGAACGACCTCTTAACAATTTTTATTAAAAAAAACTAGCTGACCCGGTCCGCGTTGCTGGCCCTAAGCAAACATTAGTGTTGTATTACCAGACGATTAATATTGAGCTTTAAACGAAATTTACGGCCTTTAAATAAAAATCCATGGAATACCTATCATAAAGTTTTTTTACAGAATAACTTACATATGGTGTAGATATGGGCTCAATCAAAAAAGAAAAGCATGTATTTAAGGCAAATTGGAAATTATATTTATTTATTACTTGATCTTAAGGCCAGCGCATAGACAATGTTTATTGTTTTATTTTTATTTTCTTTCCGTAAAAACCTAACTTAAACCATGGCGATCACTTTAAAGAAAAAATCGACCAAATCAGTCAAGCCGTTCTCAATTTATGCGCTTAATAGAAAAAGTGGGTGTAAAAGTAGGCGTGTTAAATTTTTCTTTCGATGAAAACTTAAAGTTGATTAATACGAACATTTGAAAGAAAAATTAGTCAACTCGATGGAGCCGTTTTCTGATTTTAGGTAAATCGAAAAAAGTGGGCGGGGCAAAATTTTATATATATAGATTAAATTTTAAGTGCCACCGCATTCCCTTACTACGAAACAGGTTTCTAAGGGAGAATACCAAAAAATAACTGTAACAAAAGCTTTAGTGTGTAAAGCTGATAGCTACATCCACCAGTTTTTGTATGCGTTAAATAAAGCGCTTTTATGTAAAAAATTTTGTAGCTTCAAAGTGGAAACTCGCCATATAAAATTCGTGCCTCCCGTAAGCGAGATGGTAAGAAAACCTTTACATTTCTCCCTTATAAACCTGCTTCGTTTATAGCTCAATATTTTATTGGGTTTTAGTTCGGTTCGGCTTTCGTAGAGGTCGCTGTACTCGATACTAAGAGGCCCTATTATCACCATTTTGGCGAAAGTAAGGCTTTAGATATTTCCAAGGCGTTTGACAGAGTCTGGCAATTTTGTTGAGAAATCGAACTTTACGAGTGGTTATAAATAGGGTTTAGTCAAACGAGTTCAAGATTCATTCTAGGACGCCGCAAGGTTCCTTTCTTTCTCCTACTCTTTTTCTTATTTTTTTAAATGACCCCCAATGTCAAACTACTAACCCAATCTACTCTTTGCAGATGACAGCAACATTTGCAATTCGTATAAATTTTATTATAAACCAAGCAATGTTGGTGCTATGAGGCAGAATATGAATGATGCGCTTGGTCGAGAACTTGACATAATCTCGGAATGGGGTCGCGCGAATAGGGTCGATTTTAATGCCCGAAAAACCCAATGTTGCGTGCTGATGCATAAACGCGCGACTGATCAAGGTGCCTCATCTGTTATAGGTGGAATAGTTATTGCTGAATCAGAATCTCTTGATGTTCTCGGCATGAAGATACAATGTGATGTCCGATGGACAGAACATATATTCGAAGGTGTCGAAAGAAGCAGTGTAAAATATACTTCACTCCATCTGATCTCCTAACTGCTATTAATAGCACCAATATACGACCGCGTATGGAATACAACTCTCATGTGTGGGCCGGTGCTTCAAAGACTATTTTGGAGCTTCTCGACCGCGTGCAAGAGAGGGCAAAGCACTACTTCCACCACGAAGGCATCCTCTTCGTCATAGTTAAATAGCGACTTCTGCGGTCTGTTATCGTCCATACGCGCAAAATGACCTGTCCTGCCCAGATGTTAAGCTTTTATTAATTTGACTATTTATGTCCCTCTCCTTCGCATTGCTCTAGCCGTTCGTCATTATTTCTTTAAACATATTCGCCGTTTTCATCTCGCTCAGACAATAATGATGGCTAATGATAAATGGAGGAAACTGGATGGCTGCAGGGCTACCAAAGTAAAGTAGCCCACACACGACATAGACCGCTCTGAGCAACTTCTCAATTTCAGTAGCATGGAAATGTCGAGACCAGTACGAGACTGGACGATCGGTAAGCATGCTATGAGACTCGGTCTCCCTTTTAATGAATGCTGCCGCAACTGCTGACAACATGGAACTGAGAAGACAGTATTTATTCCCCTTTGTAATTGCCTAGTGTTTAATTCAACATGACGTGGATTATTTGGGAATTACCTTCTACAATGACTCTCTCTTAGATATCGCGGCAATTTGGTGAAGTATATGAATGCAACGGGCTGGCTCTAGCCACCTCAGTATTGTCCTGGGTCACGCTTGATCCCATGTTCCTACTTGTGACGAGTTGTGTGGTGTCTAAAGGGAGTCGGTGTCGACTCTACTTGCATTTAAACGTGCTTCCACATTATCCAACCAACTAGAAAATAGTCAGAGACCAGATTTGCTAAGCAAACTACAAGTTTTTCGCATAACGGCTGGACCGATTTCGACGGAAAAAATTTTTCATCGATTTGACTAATTTTGATTAAAATGTTCGTATTAATCCATTTTGAGTTTTCATCGAATGAAAAAATTGGCACGCCTACTTTTACGCCCACCTTTTATATATATCTAAAATCGGAAAACAGTTGCACCGATTTGGCAAATTTCTTTTTCAAATATTCGAAGCAATCCAATTTAAGTTTTCAGTAATTTTAGGAAAATTGTTTTGATATGGAAATTTTTTAATTGAACAGTAGGGCTTTATTTTTAAATAAAAATTAAAACATAGAATTATAATAATTAACTGTATAAAATTGTAATGCCTTCGATAAGAAGGACCAATTTAGGGGGCCGAACTCGCAACGCTTCCAGCCAAGCGTATATTCGATCTAACCAAACTCCAGAGCAACTTGAAGAGCGTAATAGAATTGAGCGAAATCGATTTCGCAAACACCGCCATCACTTGTACAAGATGAAAGAGAATATGCGAACGAAGTAGATATGTATAGGGTGAGTCACAATCGCACCGTAGAATCCAATTGAGGGATAACCGCATTTAATCAAGATCGAAAAACGCGAAAAACAGTACGATTACGATGCCTTAAGGGAATCAGTTCGAACAAATGTTCCACTCTTGAATCGACCACAAAAATATGCATACGATACTCCCATGAAAGCTGTGAAAGATAAAGCTGGAGGGACTTTTTGTAAATTTTAAGGTTCACACCTGCATTTCATTTGACATTTCTCAATTTCAGACTAACTCAATTTGAACCATGGAAAGTCTGAACTCATCCAAAAGGTGTTTCCAAACATTACACAAAATTACAGAAATCATGATTGGTTGAGCGAACGTGCTATATTCGCTGCGAAAAACGTTGATGTCAACGAATTGAATTTTAAGATTCAACGTGAAATTGCTGGCGAATTGAAGACGTACAAATCGCTGGATTTCGTTACTTCTCAGAACGATGTCGTAAAAGTTGGATCGGTAATCATAATGTTACGAAATATAAACCAACTACGTCTTTGTAATGGCACCCGATTTACGGTAAAAAACCTAATGAATAACGTCATCGAAGCAACAATACTTAAAGGAAAGTACAAAGGAGAAATTGTTTTGAAACCTCGGATCTCAATGATTCCAACCGACATGCCATTCGATTTTAAACGCTTGCAGTTTCATGTAAGGCTCGCATATGCAATGACAATCAACAAATCTCAAGGGCAGTCATTGCGTGCTTCACGCATGTTTAATTATGTCGCCTGTTTACGCGTCGGAAGTCCATTAGCATTATTTGTTTATGCGCCAGATAACCAAACAAAAATTGTCGTATATCACAAAGCATTGCAATGAACAAAATTATGATATCCTAGCAAAGCAATCGAATCGAATAAAGCCTTAAGTACACGGCCACATTCGTATGTGGTTCTGACGTAATTTTCTTGTCATCACACATCACGAACTTGCTATTATGTCTTTGTAGTGGCTTTTTAAATTCCGTGTACTGAAGGCTTAAGTTTTCAACTAAAATGTTAATAGAATACTATAAGACTTACAGCATATATGTACCAAACGTACATATGTTTATGAATAAAATTTGAATTTAAAAATACTTTTTCCCCTACTTTTAACGGATTTTTAAAATCTAACGCAAACATTTTTTTCAATTTGGACAGGACAACATCTGTCGGCTCAGCTAGTATTTTTATAAAATAAAATATACAAAGCCTTTTTCGGGAGCAAGGTTTCAGAAATGTTTTCTAATTAACTATTTTCAAGCTTGTCAAACTGGCAGCATGTAGCATTTCATAGCACAAAAGATAAAATTTTATACGAAGACTTTCTCCAAATTTCCAGCCATTAAGTTCCCTAATTACAATTTTTCCCGTAAAACTGTATTTAGGACTTTTTGAAAAAAAAAACAAATATAAATTAAAATTTTCTATAAACTTTTCTTCGTGCAAAGCCTTTTCAATTGTACTTGAATTACATATAAATTGATGTCAATAGTAATGGTGATGTTGATTTACTGGGTCTTATTTTTATTTCTTGTCATTTCTACTTGCAATAAAAAAAAAAAAACATTGAAACAATGAAACACTTTTACACAGAAAAGCATTACTTAATTAAACTTTTTTTTTATTTTTAATAATTATTTAAAAGTATTAAAACCAAACCAAGTAATGAAATGAGGGTCTTTTGAGAGATTGCTAATACAATTTTTAAATGTTCTATCTACAAAGTTTTATAATCCCAAAAAAATTTTAATTCGCTCCATAAAGTAATGAAAAAACTCAGGTTTCAATTAGCAACAGATATTTTTTACAGTGTAATGGCAAAGAATTAAACCAATAATTTATCAACTTAACAAGAATTTTGTGAATAGCTGGATATATTGAATATTAGCGGAGTTCAGTATTTGGCTTCCAAAAGTAAATATGCAAAATGTCGTAGCTCTTTTGTTCCAACAACAAAAGTTTCTGCTAGATTTAATTAAAGTGCTACGATATTTTGAATTGGCTGTTTTACATGCCTAAAACTGAACGCCGCAATTATTTTTTTCCTGGTATTTGCTTATAATTATCACTCTGGCTCTAATTCTCTCTCTCTCTCTCTCTCTTTCTTTCTCTCTGTCTGTCTCTCTATTGTGTCAATTTACCAATGAACATCCTAATGAGCTGCATTAGATAATGATTATCATGATAATAAGTTAAACTAATTGTATTTCATTGTAATAAATGATTTGTATTTATGAAGCTGCCACACACAGGCACACATTTATGTAGTTAAAAATTCCTAAACAAAAGGAAAAGTGTGTGGCACAGGGCAAAAAAAAACATCAACAGCAGCAACAACCAACTACTACAACAAAAATAGACAAATTATATTGAGATTGTGTTGGCAGCTGTTTAACAGGAGAAATTTTGCAGCAGGTCTCATAGGAGCAGAAACAATTACTCTAATGCACAATTTAGTAATCTACACGCAGAGAAAAAATATGGTTGGGCATGGTTACGGCAACCGCATTGTGTTTATTGTAACAATATATTGTTGTTGTAAACAAATAATTGTTATTTTTATTAAATATCAGCCATATTATAGTTACTGTAAACATATTAATGTTTATCGCAATTATAAATTTGAGTATTGTTGACCGAAAAATAATTATTTTTCTAACAACTAAATTATGATAACTTTCAAAACATATTATATTACTCACAGCCATAACATGATATTTAATAGCCATAACATGATAACTTTATATACATTTATCATAATAAGTTTAGATGCAATCAAAATATCGTTACTCTAATAATATTTTGGTATCGCCATTTGTAAAATAATTTTGTATCAGTTGTGTCGTGTTTTACATAAACATATCGAATTATTTGTTAGTGAGTGGCTAAATAATAAAAAAAATAACCATTAAAATAAACATGAAATTAAAAAGAAATAAAGAAAAATATTCAAAAAGAAATAACAAAATAACCATTAAAATAAACAAGAAATTAAAAAAAAAATAAAAAAAAAACATTAAAAATGGGTTGTAGTGTCACAAAATAAAATATCTTTGCTTAAAAATTTTAATAATCTTAAAGTGGTGGAAAAATTTGTGAAATATTGGTTCAAAATATTAACCATTACTGGTAAGTTTTGTGTTAGTTTAAGAGAAAAATAATGAAAACTCCATAAAATAATTTATAAATAATTGCCACCTACGACAAAAAGATTACAGTAACTATATTTTGTTTTTTATTTTATCAGAAGTATTTTTTCCAATAAAAATATTATGTTTAAAGTTGTATCATATTATGATGTAAAAAATTTATGTATAACAGTTCATATCACTTTGCATCATAATATGATTACTTCTAAACTTATTATGATTGCCATGACAATAATATGATTACTTCTAAGCTAATTATGATTGCCATGACAATAATATGATTACTTCTAAACTTATTATGATTGCCATGACAGTAATATGATTACTTTTTAACTTATTATGGTTACCATGACAACAATATGATTACTTCTTATCTTATTATGATTACCATGACAGTAATATTATAACTTCTTAACGTTTTATGATTAACAGGATAACAATATGATTAAGAGAAAAATATTATGATGTAATATTACGAACATATTTGGTCATAATATGATTTAATAACAATCGTAATATGGTGACTACAATCATGAATCTTATCATAATATGTTGCTCTTAGAATATGTTTACCACAACCATGTTTTTTCTTTGCGTGTATAAATAAAAACAAACATTAGGATAGACAAATACAGTGTCTATCCTAACTATTTTTACAAAACATAAATGGAAATAAAACTTTATGGCATTGTTAATCTCTTATTGATTGCAGACCATTACAGTTTATTATCGTACTTAACTAAAATATTAAGAAATTATGAAATTATTTTGGCCAAAGACAAAGAATGTTAATTAAGTTAAAGGTGGCTTTGTTTTGTAGTATACATGGAATATTTAATTAGAGACGATGACCCATTAATTGGTATGAAATAGCAAACATTAAGGGCTAGTTAATTTGATTAAAATTGAATTTAAAAATAAGGATATTTTGCATAACAAACACAACTAAAATTTTACCTTTTTAACTTTCTTCCATATAATATATTTTTATAACTTTTCATCATTTTAATTAAAATTTTTGTTCAGAATTAAAAGTGCCTTTACAAAAACAATTAGTACTTTTTGCGAAATTTATAGCAACATTTTATTATTATTAGTTTTTTTTTTTAGCTTGCACATCAAGGTTGGCTATAATTATTCTTGACAATGTCAAGAGTACATTTAGTATCCGCGTATTTACCACCTCTTTTCCTTTCCCTTCCTTTTCTTCCTTCCACTTTTATTGTCATTCTAACCAAGAGCTTTTAGTCATGTCAGAATTTCGTCGAACAGCTGAATATTAAATAAAATGATTTAATTAAATACGAGTAAAAATACAAAAATGTATGTGCTTAATGCTGAGAAGAATTTAATTAAGTTTAGGACAAAAATTATTTCAAACAGAAAAATATACAAATATAACAAACACAGTTGTTGCCAGGAAATAAAAAAATACAAAATGGTTTTTTATCAATTCTACGAAAATGTTATAAAAAAAAAATCCCATATATAAAGGCAAAGAATCCTTTTTTAATTATTAAAAAATAGAGGTTTTACTTGAATTTAAGGAATTAATTAATTAATCTATGCTATTGGGTTTTGTTTTGCGATGAAATTAAAGAAGAATATTTATTTATAAATACACGCCGAGAAAAAAACTATTGAATGTGGTTACCTTCAATAGACATATGTATGTTAATTTTTAAAAAAGATTTAAAATTTAAAAATGTTTCTCTATTATTCAGATATCCCATAAATTTTTTTACTTCCCTTTTTTTAAATTCCCAAAGTCGACGCTAAAATCCCCTTAAAATCTCCATTTTCTTCGTATTTTGGTTTCCCGGTTTTTGAATTCCTGTTTGAATGAACCCGTCTCCATACAATACTATACATTTTACAGAACACACCATTCTAACTACAGTTACCAGCGACAATATAATAGAAGACACGGTTGTGTCCCACACCCACCCATATCTTCGGCAAATCCGATTCAAAATTTGAGTAGCCAAAAACAGTCACTCTACCCACAACTTACCTTTATGCCATAAATCAGACAAAATACCCCTGAAATTGGTGAAATACAGCTGCACACAATCGATAATGTGCCTAAAAATTGGACCGATCGTGTAGGCTACTGCATGGCCAGCCGAGGCTGCCATTTAAATGAAATTATTTTGCATTATTAACCGGGAGGATTGTACTTTCAAATAAATAAAGAAATTTAAGAAAATATTCAGTAGTTTTTTTTATAGCATTTTCAAAAAAAAAAGTTATTTGGCGGACCCTGTAGACTGTCATCCACTCAGGACAGCGCATGGTGAACTTTATGTTTCTATGTCTAATATTAACGAAAATTAATTAAAGTACCAGATGTGGAACGAAAAATATCCCTCTTAAACATTATTATTCACTCAGGACCATGCATTTTTATTTTTATCTTTGTGGGCCGAATATAAGCAAAAATTAAAAAGTACCAGATGAAAATCAAAAAGTACCAACATTTTTCGTCTTGTAGGTTCTTATTCACTCAGTAACCTGCACCTATAATATTATGTTTCTAAGTTAAATATCCCAGCGGTAAAACTCAGAAGACCTTCTTACTTCAGGCCTTTTAAAAGGCCTGCTTAAAAATTGTTTTGATTGAATTCCTATTCTTATCTAACTGCTAAAGAATGCCTCATAGAAGGCCTCGGTTTTTTGGTGTAAAAGATAAGATACACCTTCCACACTCGCTTCTATGAGAAGGGAGTAGAGAAGGAGTAACATTTTTTGTATTGTTTTTTTTTTTTTTTTGCACAAGCAAAAGCAAAACCATTATTTTTTTATCCCGTTGCCATTCTTATGTACCTGCTAAAGAAGCGAGAGCGGAAGGCCTTCTCCGCAATGACAACGTGTGTAAAAAAGATATGAGTATGGAATGGAGCGAGCAGGCCTTGTATATCCAAAAGAAAGAGTACAGAGGCCTTCTAGAAGGCATCCGTACTCCTTCTTTTTCCCGCTGGGATTGTAGACAATTTAAAAATTATCACATGAAGCACGGAAAATTTAAAGAAAGAAATTTAATATCCCCTATTTCCCCTTTTTGATACTTTTTCCCCATAGCGGTTCGATTGACAAACAAAGGAAGAAAGCGTTCTTAACTGTTTTGCCTGTGCCGATCTATATAGTCGAAATATGCGAAAACCGGTTTCTAAAAATTGTCGAATAATCGACCACCCTATTTTTTATTCTTCCCAGCAAACACAGAAATACACATTATCTATTGCCATGGATGAAAAATATTATTGCGGCAATAATTGATATCGTATTGCGGAAGATGCTTCCTTCGCGTAGAAACGTGTCTCGATGGCAATTCTCCTAAGCAATACGAAAGCGATACTTCTAGATGATAAACTAGCAATATTGCCAGATAACCACTTTTAAGAAAATAGGAGGATATCGCTAAAATAACATCGGGATGATAAAAAGAGATTTTACAAATTGAAAAATTTTCATTTTTGTAGAAATAAACACAGTTTTGTATTTAAAATTAAATTGGTTATTATTACGTATAAATTGTACAGGGTGGCCCAAAATTACCGAAGGGGTTTGAGTTGCTTATAACTTTTTTATTATAATTTTTTTTCTATTCTTTTTAGTATTTTGTAAAGAAGACTTGGGGAATTTAAAATGGAGCAGTACTCAATTGAACAAACGTGCCCAAATTGTTGAGCTCCTCCGCGCTCTTCGGATTTAACCGTCCTAGACTGTTTTCTTTGGGGCTATTTGAAAGGAAAAGTCTACATTAATAAGCCTAGAACCATCCAGCAAATAAAAAGCAATACACGCGACGAAATAAACAGCATAACACCTGAAGTTTTGCGAAAGGTTATGGAAAATGTCTGAAAAAGCACTAATTTTCGAATAACAAAATGGCCACCACTTGCGAGACATTATTTTTCATAACTAAACTAAAAATATTCCCCATTTACATACATAATTAAAAAATAAATTAATTATTTTTTCTTAAATAAAAAGTTATAACGAATTCAAACCCTTCGTTAATTTTGGGCCACCCTGTATTTATAAATAATAAAATTTATAATTAAAATAAAGTTAAATAACATAAAATAATATAAATACATATTTCGTTTCCACCATGTTTAAAAAAAAAAAAACACAAAAAAACCTCCCACTCCTTTAAAATTGCATCAAGGGCTGAGAAATATCTTGACTTAATTGAAAAGGAAACAGATAAATGTGTAACAAATTTATTTAATTTCAATATTTACCTTTTGCAGAATATTTTGAGAACTAAATCTTTTTTTGTGTTTTATTCGATCTTTAAAATCTTTTAATTAAATAACTTGTTTTCCTTTTGAGCTCGAGGTCCTGGTTTTATTGTTAATTATTCTAATTTTTCAATATTTATTTTGTCAATATTTCGTTTTTCATTGAAAAACATCTTCTGGGCTTTAATATAGAAAAAATTGTTAATGTACAAAAATCTGAAAAAATTAATTCTTATTATGTTGTGTCAACATCGTCTAATTAGGTTTCAGCTTATTCGGACTAGTGGTTCTCGAGTTATGACAAACAAAAGAGCCTAAAACGTGACAAATTCCCCTATACGATACTTACTTATTTCAAATTAATTTTTAAATTATTTATTTATTTAATGATGCAGAAGTTCTTCTTTTTGGGTCTACTTTCATAAGCAATTATCAGAATTAAGTCCCGAAATCACGCGTTGTACTGTGTCATGAATGAATTTTTTTTTTTTTTTTTTTTTTTGTTTGCATTGCGTAATTTCCTCAAAAATTATAAAAGGAAACAAATAAAAAAATTCTTTGGTTATTTTCTTTTAGACGACAATTTGATTTTGCTAAACTATTGCCTTAGGGAATATCTTCCATTAGTTTGAAGGGATTTGATAATTGAAAATATAAACAAATTGTTTGTATTTGTGTTAGTAGCAAATTTGAACGCTTATAACTCTGAATTTTTTGCACTTCTGTTAGTAAATTTCTTGTAAATTGTGTATTTTTTATTCTAGTCGCTGGCAAACAGACTAGAAAAGTGTTCTTAACTGTTTTGCCTTAGCCGATTTATGCATAAATTTACTGTTTATTATAAAAATTAATTTGATTTTTGTGTTTTTATGTATTCGAATTAAAACCGGTTATTTTTAAAATGAGTAACCGAAACCCGGTTTTTTTAAATAGCAGCTATTCGGAATATTCGAAAACCGGTTTTTGAAAAAAGTCGAATAATCGATCTCCCTACAATGTAATGATGGTATAATAAAACAATTTTGCTATATTTATACATCAATATACATATCGTTGCCTGCTCCCAATGAACAATTTAAGATGTCATAATGTTGCCACATTAAAATTTTAACACACTCATTGTGAAAACCAAAATATTACAGGAAAAGGTTTGTTTTAGTTTATTTCATAAAAATTTTGTATGAAGGTTGTCGCTTAAGATAAAAATGTTCTTGCTATAAAGTCGTAACGGTACCTTACGTGACTGTGATATTTTGGGAGACGATGCAAGTGTGGCCAATGCTTTAATTTATTAAAAAAACGGAAAATTAAAAATAATGTCGCTTGAGTTTTTTTTGCGGTAAGGGCCCGATATTTTTTAATAGTATAAAATAATTGAGTAGTCCAGTCCACTTGCAAACACCGCTAAGTTAAAAAATAAATAAAAATTATCTAAAAGCCGCCATTTTATTGGGTATTTAAAATAATTACTAAATCATTCTCAATTTCGTTCAAAACTCAGTAGGTAACGCGCAACTTCTGGTTATTTATTCAATACTCCTGCAAAACTATCTATATTGCTTGGCAGGTCGTTCAATTAAAAAACAAAACAGTTTTAATCGATTTTTTCAGAATTTTGTTTTTGTATTAACAAAGCGGACTTTGCAAGTGGACTGACTCAAATAAAAAAGTACATAACTTTAAAAAAAAGCATTAAAAATTCTTACAAAAAAACTTTTTTAAAAAAAAAAGGCTGTTCAAATCGTTATTAACTTGTTAACCAAGTTTTGTTATAATTAACTATCGGTTAAAACTGTCAAAAACATATTTTCAACTGGAACTTTAGTTAGTTTTTTGACTTGGTCATATTGGCCGAAAACTTTTTAAAATTCAATTATAAAAAACTTTCAACTTAAAAAAAAATAATTCCTACATACCTAAACATATTTTATATTCCTTATTAACAGCAATAAACAACCACTTAAGATAAAATATGATTTACCCAAAAACCTCAAACGTTATATGTGGCATGTAATAAAGTTCGAGCAGCTAATAATGAAATGAATTTCAATAAAACTTTTCTCATTTTCTTATCAAAAATTTTCTTAATAAGATTATTTGTACACACATTTATGGGCTGCACGAAACCTAAATACTTCTGTTTGAAAAATCAAGTTGTTCAAGAAAATGGTAATAAAAATCTAACATTAAATATCACGATTATCGTTGACTGATAGACAGGAGAGTTCTCAAGCATTGAGATTAACGATATTGTTGAAAAATTAATAAATTTTAATTTTATTGACAAAACTTTCACCGTCAGGCACACGCATAAATTAGCATCTAAACGAGCTCATTCAATACAGTACATTTGTACATTGTACATTTGTACAAACATATAACCAGTGACTTATTCGTATACTTTGCCTCTCACCGTTTCTGCTTCGCTTTCTTTACTCAACTAACAAACTAACTTCCAATCCAAAATCCAGCTGTGGTTTTCTGTTGATATCTTCATAATGAGCTGCTATTAAATTAGCCTCATTGACAGGAGCAACATTGAAAAGGTAGCCAGCCAGGCAAGTTACTACTACTACTACCACTACTACTGATATGTGCCAGTACGTGCATGAGGCCAATATAACAAGATTTGAGGGAAAAAAGCTAGCGCAACAACAAAAAAATCACTTGCCATTTGCAAGCTAAATATAGGAAGCACAATAAAAATTTATTACATTTAGCACTACTGCAGGACCTTAAGGCTTAAGCCTAAGTATACAATGTGTAAGGTAACAGAGTGTGTAGAAGAGAAATCTGACAAAAAAAAAACCAACAAAGCAAAAAACCCAAAAGTCTGAACTCTTTTTATGCCATTAAAACCAACTAGTAAATGATGTCCCATAAGATTTACTTAAAGTACCATAAACATTTTGATTCCTACACGTACACATTTGAGGTTAAAATTAGGAGTTGAAACTAACACATATAAAGCACTCATATACACACACACACATGTAGATATATGTATAATCATTTGTGATGGTTTAAAATGCTAAAATAGCAATAAATGTTCAACCAAAAGATAAAATATATACACAATCACGTTTACACTTGCTGCTGGAGCCAGTCTCCTCAAAATCTACTCAACTACGCAATATATGCTTTCCTTTTTTTTTTTGCTTCAACATTCCACAGTTTGTCTTTGTTTGGTCGGTCTCTTAACACTTTCTTTCTATATATGTCCTTTAGGAAATAAGGACGATTTTGAGATGGGTTTCCTATGATATCGGTTTTTTTTTTTTTTTTTTTTTTTTGTTGTAAAAAAGGTAATTTTGTTATGGTTATTTTTGCTGTTTATTTTTGTTACAAGGCTGACATTGTAAAAACTGTTTAAAATTCAAATTTGAAAATTTTCAAATATTTGAAAAAGGTTGTTTTTATTGCCAAAGTTATTGTAACATGTTTGTAATCTGGCCTACACTCGCTCAGCTCAGCTCAGTTCAGCAGGATTTCTTTATATTTGTATTATTGTTTTGTATTATTTTAAATTTTTTCTAATTTTATCGTACACAAGCAAAAAAAAAACATGACTGAAATATGTATACACATACAGCCCCAACAAAACAGCAAGCAATCACTATTAATGCTGCATGAACGAACAGTATTACACTCATTCTTCAAAGTACGAGGAAAGTTTTCAAAATTTATTTATGTAAAGGGTGTTTTTTTATAGAATGACACAAGTTGAAATATATTCCATATCAATGAAACGGGCTTAATGGGGAAGAAGAATTTTATAAAATTAATGTTTAAATTTGATTTCTGCCATGTGGCCGCCACGGCTGGCGCGTAGAAGGCGCAATCTGGAAAGCCAATTTTCAACAACTTTTCGCAGCATTTGCGGCCGAATTTCGCCGATTTCTCTTGGATTGTTTGTGGTTAATCGACGCAGACCAGACAAGTGACTTAACATAACCCTCAAAAAAAAAAAATGGGATTAAATAGCACGATCTTGGTGGCCAATTAATTTGGCCATTACGTAAAATAATTTGTTCATCAAAAGTTTCTTTAAGGAAATAACATGGAGCGCACGCTGTGTGGCATGTGGCTCCGTCCTGTTGGAACCAAATATCAGCAAGATTAATGCCACATAGTTGAGGTACGCAAAAATGTCTAATCATATTTCTATACCGTTCTCCATTGACAGTAACATTCTGACCACAATCGTTTTTGAAGACAAATGGGCCAGTTGCTCCGCCAGCCCATAAATTGCAACAAACAGTTATTTTCTGTGGATGTAAAGGTGTTTTTGACAATAGCTTGTGCATTCTCCTCACTCCAAGTGCGACAATTCTGCGTACCCATTCATCCAGAATTGGGCTTCATCGGAAAATAATATTTTGAATGGAAATTCAAAATCAATATCAATTACTTTGCTAAAAAATTAAACAATTTGAACGCGTAGCTCTGGTTTAAGTCAATTTATAATAAACGTTCAAAGCAAATAAAGCAGTGATGCCAACTCAAAGTTGTGACACTCTATAAAAAACAGCCTTTATGTTTGTTCTGTTTACGGTCCATTCAGCTAATTTTCTAAGTTTGAATTTAAGACCATAATTAAAAAACATGTACTCCATCCATCTGGAACGGTTTAGAATAAATCGGAACTCGCTGGTTTTTGAATTAACCCTAAATAATGTTTAATGGGTCAATTACGGATGGCAACTGGACTGAAGTTGAGTTGCCAGTTGCGTTTCCATCCCTAGTCCATCCATAAATTTCACTCATTGCATTATAATTTATTTAGAGGCTTTTAAATAAAAAGAGCAAGCCACCTTTTAAAAATAATTTTCAGTCTGCTATCATTTATAACAACCATAAAAAAAACACATTTTTTAGTTGTGTGAGTGTACGCCTCTCATTCTGTCTGTCAATGTGTTTATATGCTACACGTCTGTTGACAGATAATCCTAGTCATATGACTAAACAGGTATTATGCCATAAATTTTGTGTTGTATGTCTATATTATGACTTTTTGCCAGTTTTTTTTTATGTAATTTGCATTTAATTTTATTTCATTTATTTTATAGGAAAAGGTTATTTTCGTTCTGGAACACCCTCACTAATACTTACACACACTCGCAAATATTCAAAAAAAAAAAACTAAATCACATGCGAAGAGCATAGAAAGAGATACAGACAATATTTCAATTCCTTTGAGCACTATCATTTTTACATTGAACAGCAAACTGATTTCAAATACATACGGCGAGGTTTAAAGGGGAGCCTAAAAGTAGGCTAAATTTTTACACAAATAAAAACTCACACAAAAGCGTAAATGGTTGTTTTTGCGTGTGCACACATATGAAATGGACCAGCTCTAATGCATGTGTATATTTATGTATGTTAAATAGAGGAGGCATAGAAGAAGAGCTTAGAATATTCTACCATATAAAAGTAATGCGGTTTTATAGCTGCCTTTTACAAACACACATCTTCACATTTTCAGATAAACAATATTAGATGTGCGAATAAAGTAGAACATCGAATGTCAAAAGTTTAATTTACAACGTTTTGTGGCAAATTTGCAATTGAAAGCAGGAAGTATGTGTTTAGAATTGAATTTGCCAAAATTCGATATGTACATATGTGTTTTGTATTTATTTATGTGAGTTGTTGGAAAGTGTGCATATACATATGTATTTGTGTACAGCCATGAATATGTAAAGTTTTGCTGCAAAAAAGTCATAAGAACCGCAAAATATTTGCTTAGAAATCTTGTAAGATTTTGTAGTTTTCAATCCAATTAAGCTAAATCTACATCTACCATTTTCTATCTGCCTCTTTGGCTGCAATTGACAGTTTTGTTTTGGTTTAGTTAGTAAGTTAGTTAAAATGTTTTACAATCTTGTTAAACTCACTAAATATATGAAGAATAAATGATTTTAAAAGCCTAAATATCACACACACACACACACACACATCCATACACTGGTTATTATGTACATAAATATTTCAGAATATTTGTTTTTAAACGCCTGAAACTATGTGCATAAATATGAAAAGTTTTGTACTTTACGGATATTAAGAATGTTGTAACTTTTTTCGATCCCTTATAAAATTGATTACCCTCATAACCGGAAGCAACTTTTCCACATTTCATTTTTATTAAAAAAATTTCATTTTTTTTTTTTTGTTTTAGCATATTTAAAATGCAAAATGTGTTTTTCATAAATTGCAAATAAAATATTTATATGTGACCATTACACACATTCAAATTTTGGTCCTTAAAATATTTTACCTTCTATCAATCAACATGTGTAGAGGTACATGTTCATGTACATAATTTTTTTTTAAATTGATTAAAAATAGTTTACGACAGAAGCCTTAAGAAAAAATAACTAAAATTTTATGATTTTTTATTGATTACGGACAGGTTTTAGGAGCTCTAAAATTATGTTTAATAGAATCTACTTAGAAAAACTTAATTGTGTATGTAAATTTAGCCACATGTATAAACATTTAATGCGATTAGGAATCCCTTGACAAGACTTTGCACTTATTGAAATTGGAAAGAACATAAACCATATTTAAGGAATCTTTTAAGCAAAAATATTTTTAATAAAGTTTCTAATGTTGTTTGGAAGATCATTTTGAAGATGAATAAAAAACAAAAAACAAGATTCGATATTTCAAAAATGAATGAAATAGAATGAAATTAGAGAAATGTTTCCCAGAAGAAATATAAACGTAACAGTCATAAAATATTAAACAGAAGTAGGGTTTGTATTTAATTTCCCTTAATCGAGATCGTTAAATATTTTGTTTAAGTTTTGATGTCATTGCAAATAAAAATTTTGAGTGTTTGTAATTCTCATTCACTCTACAGTTTCTTTTTTGCATATCTTATGTCTTTAGCTTTTCTAAAGGGTTTTGGAAAGGGTTTCTTAAGCTTGTCCTCCAAAAATAAATTACAGTGTATTTATCAAAAATAATAATTGGGAATTAAGCACAACAAACAAAATAAAATATTATTAGCTAAAAATTATGTATTCCCAAAAATTACTTTAATACAAATTAAAATTTTAAAAAATTAAACATGAAAATATAATTTATGTATTTATGCACAAGTCTTTAATAAGAATCTAATTCAATTTTTCTTTACCGACCGTCTGGTTATGAAAAATTTTTACATGGTTTTTTATAAAAATTTTATTTATAATTAGTATTGTGGTTATTTTGTTGAACTATTTATGATTTTTAATCCAAATTTTTATATTTTAATTAGCCTAAAGTTCATCAAATTTAATTTTCATTAAACTATTTTTATGAAGAAGGAATATTACAACATAAAAATTAATTAAAATTTATTGACAGTTCTTCATTCTTAACTGCTGCTGGGCTTATTAAAAATAATTTAATGAAAATTAAATTTGATGAACTTAAGCCTAATTAAAATATCAAGATTTAGATTAAAAATTTTATTTATATTTCAAAAATTTTTCTGAATTTTATTTTCAATTGAGTTGAAATGTTTTACTTTTTGAATTTTCTTTATTTGATCTTATAATTAATCTATGTATAGAAAATTGTAACGTTAGGTACTATCTGATTTATCATCGCACAACATAAACGCCTGAAGCTAAAATGTGGACCAGAGATTGGTCACTCCCCAAATCGATCCACTTAGAAGGGATCCTTGGAATTTAGAATGTTTAGGGTGTAAAAAACAGTGACCTTTATCTCCAAAACTAAAAGAGATACAAAAAAAATGTAATATTTTTCGTTGTTCTTTAGAAAAATAACCGGACAGGTGTCTGGTACTTTTTTGAAATTCGGTCCTATTAGGGAGTAAACGGGTAAAACCTGAATTTTAGTACTTTTGTGACACCCCATCTATCTTTTGAACCAAACAAACAGAAATAGAAACAAAGTTAATACCACATTCGAAACTTATCAAAAAATACGAACACGAATTTGGTACTTTTTCTAAATTCGAACATTTAAGGGGTGAAAATCGTAACTATTTTTGGTAATTTTTTACAAAAAACATTTTTCTCTATTCATTGACATATTTGTACTAAATTTTTGATACTTTAATGGGGGAAAAAAATAGTACCCAAAAAAGGAAGTACGGGAAATTTGATATTTTTCTTTAGCTTTTTGGTTTTACAACTGGTATTTTTTTAATTATCGTTAATATTGGACCTTAAAACATAAGATTCAACATGCAATGTCCTGAGTGGCTAAGAATCTATTGCGGAACTGTTTGGTACTTTTTTGTTCTTTAACTGTATTCAACCTAGAACCATAAAATTCAAGATGCAATTTCCTGTGTGGATGAGAATCTATAAGAGTGAACTTTTTGGTACTTTTTTATTCTATGACTGGTACTTTTTGAATTTCCGTTGGTATTGGACCTAAAATTAAACATGCAAAGTCCTGAGTGAATGAGAAAATAAACTTTGGCATACGGGTTAATTCCAAAAGTAGTGTACATGAGCATTTTTTTTTTTTTTTTAAGGTTGAGGAATTCATTCTCTGAAATTGTTTACTTGCATTAAGATTTGTGCAGATTGCGAAATTACTTTTAGTTTCTTTAAAAAAAATTTGTTTTGCTTTTTTATTGCATTTTGGTGAAATATTTTCCGGAATGTCACTTTTTACAAAAATTTACAAAACTAAGAAATTAATGCAAAAATGTTAGAACAAAGCCTACTATCGCATTCGTTCACTTATTATTTACCAGCTTTGGATGTTTTTCTTAAAAAAAACGGGTTAGTAATAGCAAAAAGTTATTTTTTTTTCCTTTTATAATTCAAGAATTAAAAACAAGTAATTTTTTTACAAAAATTTGTTTTTGTGCAGCTTACATTTAAAGTAACAAATTTGCTTCAAACAATTTGGAAGAAATTGTTGTATTTTGCTGGAAACTTGAAAAAATAAAAAGTGACAGTACGGAATTTTTTGTGACAGTAAAGAAAATCCAATTTAAATTTTTTACAAAAATTTGTTTTTGTGCAGCTTACATTTAAAGTAACAAATTTGCTTCAAACAATTTGGAAGAAATTGTTGTATTTTGCTGGAAACTTGAAAAAATAAAAAGTGACAGTACGGAATTTTTTGTGACAGTAAAGAAAATCCAATTCAAATTTCAACAACAATAGTCATTCAAAGTAATATAACAAATTATCTTTACATCAAAAGAACTACAGTATTGAAATC
Organism: Pollenia labialis; assembly: GCA_949318255.1. Classification (NCBI taxonomy): domain Eukaryota; kingdom Metazoa; phylum Arthropoda; class Insecta; order Diptera; family Polleniidae; genus Pollenia; species Pollenia labialis. Next base: position 20,972,054 of record OX439142.1, on the reverse strand, counting down.
AATCAGAATTTTCGAGAAATAAGCTTTTAAAATAAAAAAAACCTTTTTACTTAAAAGCGACAGTAAAGAAATTTGTGATATTTTTTTTGTTTTTTTCTTCTAAAAAGTTATTGCACGGAAAATAAAAACAAGAAAAAGTGATCAAAACTTCGTAATATATTAATATACATTTTTATTTATTTTATTTTTTACGATTTTTTATTAAATAACTGTGTGACAGTACGGAAATTTTTAGCTGTACTTACCATCGTGCGATTATAAATTCACTTGAAAACACCAAATAATTGATTTTATTATTTTATTTTTTATCTTAATCAATTTATCACTTCTTGCACTTTTTAATAGCGATGCACATAAAGCAAACGAAACAGCTCAAGTAATGATTATGACTTAATTAAAAAAAATGTGACATTACGGAAAAAACGCAGAGACAAAGTAAAATTAGAACGTCAAAATGACATTGATAACATTTTTCAGGTAAAACCAGGAAAAAGCAATAAAAATAAATACAATCATTGAAAAACAGTTGAATTTTTTATTATTGTTCTATTGTTTTCAACTCTTTTTCCATGTTGCTTAATGAATAACATGTGTGGAGACAGGTATATTTGTATGTAATAGGCATGATATACAGTTAAAGCACCATTTGCACAATTTAGCAGAAAGTTTTACAATAATAACAACTACTTTTGTTTGTTGCTAATTATTTTAGAGCTTACTTGCCGTTTTTGTTTTTTTATTATCTTTTACATGAAAGAAATAAAAAGCTTGAGACGAAAAAAAAGCATTGTGTTTGGAATTAACCCATACAGATATGTCCACGAAGAAAAAGGAGATGATAACGAAGTAGCGGGTTAAATGCTAGTTTTTTAAAAAGGAAATGTAAAACATTGAGACAAAAAATCTCAAATTTAAATTTGTTTTAATTGTGTCCACTAAATTCATAATTTTATTAAAACTGCTGGAGTTTTATTTTTTTAGCTTTATGATTTTAGAACGTAAATGAAAAATGTTAATGGGTCAAATACGAAAGATTGATGGAAAGACTGTGCTAGTTGAAAAACCGACGAGCACACGGCGGCTAAACCTTGTTCGAGTACGCTGAATCCAGTGGTGCTAACCGTTTTTTTCGACCGTTTATTCGAAAATGGGGAAGGTTGCACAGCATGTATTCGCATAAATATTTTTACTCAACACCACACCATAATATGATTGTGGCTTCTTGATTGAGGACTAATTTAACCATAATATGATTTTCAGTGACAATAACATGGTTAAATTAAACATAATATGTTTAAAATTTTCCTTCAAAATAGTTTTGTTGGATGTAACCATATTTAAACATGTTTTTTCTCTGGGTGCATGCTTCGTTGCATAGTTCGTGCATAGTTCGTTTGGGACGCTGAGTTCCAAAACTTGTTACTTGCGTTTTTTTTTTAAAGTTATGATAGCAATGACTTTCGACAGATAACACTGCGCTGCTTTAGTATCTGAGGTGGAAAAGAAACTAAAGTCTCTTCTTGACCTCTGTAATTGTCATTGAAAATTGTAGTGAGTTCCAAAACTTTTTCTTTGCATTGTCTAGTCAGAAACAAACTGCTTCCATGCATGGAACAGGACAATACTCGTCCCTTTCAGCCATAATCTGCTTATATTGTAAATTTTTCTTATTATTTTGTGCTGCTGTCATATTTTTGTTGTCGAACACTGCTACCTACCGGCAGATAGGGTTTTTGGGCGTATCGAAAAGAAAATTAGAAAAGGCGATAATATGATCCGTTTCCGACATATGTATTTTTGGAACTCGGCCTGGAAAGCTGAGGTTGTATGTGAGTTTAAACCAATAGTTTGGCTGCATTTTAAGTTTTCCCCAAGCCAACGAAAAGAAAAGGTTAATTTTTGCACAGGGAGAGGAGCACTATCGGTCAAGAGAAAGGGAAGGCACTAGCAATAATATTAAGCCACGACGATTACCTTATACTGCTAACACAAAACTAGAATTTTAAAAGTTTTACCGTGATATTTTGGTCTTCGGGAAAAAAACGAGAACGATGAAGAAACTTCAATTTTGAGGAAAATAAAGATTTAAGAATATGCATTAATTTTTTCATTTAATGCAGAATCCAATTAAAAAATGAATTTAAATTTTTAGTTTTCTTACATAATTCATTCAAATAAATTTTTTTATTCAATATTTATCAATTATCCTGTTATACACCCTTCACCAGGAAGTAGGTCCGACTAAGATAATTTGCAAAAAAAAAAAACAAGACTTGTTACTTGAAAAAAGTTTATTCCAAAAAATCTTTTATTGCGGTTCATAGTTCCAAAACTCGCTCCTTGCAAGTTAAAATAAGATGCTGCCGCTTTATTTTTCAAAAAAAATAGTCAAATAAAACAGCAAAAAGGTATTAGCTAAAAAACTCATAAGCTAAATTATTAAACGTTTTTTGAAATTTGTAAAAAGAAATATCTCAGGTGCAAGTAGCGAGTTTTGGAACTCAACTCCTAAATTTATTTTTAACTTGTATTTTTTGCGCTCAAATAAAATGAATTGCTTTTATTTTTTTTAAGTCCACCCTTTAATTCTACCCAAAAGATCACCAAATGTTTGCAAAAGGTAATTCCTAATAACTTGTTAATTTCGCTGACCCTTGGCTTATTTTATGGCCAAATAAGTCTGATTGTATTTGTTTTACTCACTGCAATGTACAAAACAAAACTATAGCAAACGTTTCGTTTTGTTTATTTTTAAACTCTGGCCAGAAGTCTTCAGAAAACTACAATAGTTTCACAAATAGAGTGCATTTTAGTTTAAACCTTTCGGACTACACAACATATACTTAATATAAATAAAGAACCATATTTATTATACGCCCAAAATCTTAGGCATAATTTACCAAGTTTTTGTCCATATTAAAAATTAAGTACCTGGGTGTGATGTTTTACGATTACTTTGAATTCTATAGTCACATCGATCTTCTTTAAGAGCGTACAAAGCGTGTGTATTCCACTTGTCGGGGTATTTTTGGGGTCCGTCGTGTTAGCAAGAAGACTAGGATTTTGCTATCTTCCAGATAGTACGTCCAATTATGTCCCATGCTTTTCCTGTTTGATTGAGAATCTCTTCTGCACAAATGGAAAGGCTCGTTCACAATGCTAGCAACAATTTATCTTAGTGTTCATAATAAAGTAAAAAAAATTGTTCGCAACCCCACACATTTTTAATTAAGAATCTGTTTGCAAATTTTGCCCAGAAAAATATTACGTATTTATTATTATTTTTTAAAACAGTTTATTCAAATTTTCATTAAAAAATACATAAATAATAATTTTATTTACATTTGAATGAAAATATCACTGGTTGCTTAGGCCAGATCATTTATTTATTGATATTGGAATAGCTTAGCCCATCAACAATAAATTTTAGTTTATAAATAGTACGAATTGGGAATTTATCACATTTATATGAAACCTTGAAAAATTTTATTGTATGCGATGTCAAAATTGTTTTCGTTGTACTTGGCATTTTCATAAAACATTGCATTCACACCATCACACTTTTACATATTACTTGAGATTTGACATGTATAATAGTGTAAACTAGCCTTTACCGACATAAATTGTAAAAAAAATCGAACGTAACTTTACAGTTTGTCACACTATCACATATAAACAGGCTTTTGTTCAAATGCAACCCTGATCAAATGAAAAGTATAATTTATCAAAAATTTTCTTGGGATTCAAAAAATAATTAACAACGTTTCGTTTAAATGTGCTAAATTCCCATTTCATACTACTGATAAACTGAAATTTATTGTTGATGGGATAAGTTATTCCTATGCGCATTTCACTGGTTGCTTAGGCCAGATCGTCACAAATAAAACTGTTAAACGAATAAGAATAATAAACCTCAGTTTTACTTGTAACAATAGCAAAGCTTAAACAAAAACAACAACAATAAACAGTGAGTTTATCTTTTCTTAAAGACCCGACTACCATTGGTTGATTTTTTCAACTCTAAATTAAGTTTTAGTTTATCAATAGTATGAAATGGGAATTTAGCACATTTAAACGAAAGCTTGTTAATAAAATCATTATTGTTTTGAAAATTTTCAAAAAACGGTGAAGTCGTATATGATGTCAAATTGTTTTTCGTAATACTTGTCATTTTCATGACACATTGCATTCATACGATCGCACTTTCTCATATTACTTGAGTTTTGAACATGTATAAATACAAAGTATGATAGTGTAAATTAGCCTTTAATGACAATTATCGTTAACTAACAAATTTTTACTACTTAACGACAATTTTGTGTCGTTAAAAGTTACAGAATTTCAGTACCGAAGAACAAACAGGTATTTCTAAGTTGGCAATTTTTGGTCGGTGTTCGTTGAGGATAAGTTGTGTTCAATGCGAATTCATTACAGGTAATCTCGTTACTACAACAACTACAACTCGTACAAAAACCAAAATCATTGTACAATGCCAAAAATAAAATCAAAATAAAACCTAAATAAATATAATGAAAAAAAATTTGATATTAAACAATTATAAAGCTAAAAAAAAAAGTTATTAGTAGGGTATGGTAAATGGATTCCAAAATAGACTTTCGATTTTTTGCAATCGAATTTACTTATGCGATTTTATACTGAAATCGATAATTGGGCTTTTAAAATCGAGTTTTTTATTTCTATAAAAATTTTGGCAATTTTTAACATTTTCGATTGGAATCGAAATCGATTTACCATTCCCTAGTAAGTAGCAGACTTTTAAAATCACCTGTAATCAATTTGCCTAGGTTATGTTCTATATTTTGGCTTAAAAGTATGGTCCCCATAGCTATACCTTGTATACCTAGTTAAGGCCGTCTTACACTATAATACAAGTCTTAAGTATTTTGACGAAAATGTTCCTCTGATCTTACTATTGTTTAAAAAATTTCAAAAAACAATAAAATCTTATAATGACAGAGTTGTAGTTTCCCCAAAATACGTAAGACTTGTGTAAATAATAGTGTAAGGTACCTTTTATTAATACATATTAAACTATATGTAAGAAGCCTGATGATCATTGTTTTTGTTCTTTTGAGCTGTCAAAATTTGTTTACATTTTGCTTACATGTGCATGCATATGTTTATTTACGTTTATTTTTTTTCCCCCACACAAACTTAAGTGCCATTGATGGTATGCCACACATACACGTTTTTTCCTTTTGCGTTGTATACGTGGTAGTAAGTTTTTGATAGCTTAAAAGAAATTTTACACAAACAAACATGTCGTTTCTTGTACAAGTAAGCAGACCAGATAGATGGGCCTTGACTATATCCCTGCAGATAACCAGACTAGTCCATACATGCATGTAAAGAGTAGTCCATAAAGGAGTAGGAGTACTCCAAAACTCCATGTTACTACAGTATGGAGTACACTAAAGGGGTAGTTTCACTCCATGTCACTACTCCATGGATTAACTAAAAGGATTACTTTCAAAAGTACTCCATGTCACTACTGAATGGAGTGCACTAAAGAGGTAGTTTGAAAACTACTTCATGCCACTACTGAATGAAAGACTAAAAATAACTTACATTTAAGCTTTTTATTTTTGTTTATTAAAAATAAAATAATAATAAAAACAATCCTTTTCTCGTCCATATAATATATTTATTTATGTATACGGTGAAGGACTTAAGTTTGCATGTAGTGTTATTTTGAAGAAAATGTTTATTTAGTGTTCCATTTTTTTAAATTATCCTTATAAAAAACTTAAGTTAAATAAATTAATTTGTCGTTTTAGAAAAAAAAAGCTAATTACTAAAATATAGAATCAAATGTCAAGTCTTTTTGCACAAATTCACAAAATTTCCTCTTTCACTTTGAAATAAACAATAAATAATGGACACCATCAGGGCTACCAATGTTTAATACTGCAAACTATAGAAAAGTTTACAACACGCAGTTGTTGGCAGCACTGCATGTTAATTTCTTATAACATGGTCCATACTACTGTACATTGGACCATGTTGTAAGTAGTCCATTTAAGCCATAATGGACCACGTAGTCCAATTTTATCTGTAGGGATGTATTTTTCAAACACAAAGCATTACAAATACAAGTGTTGCTTACTTAAAATACATTATAATAAATTGAAATCAAATGAAAAAAATGCAAAAAGGTAATTTCAATGCTTTATGAGCAATTGGCCGTACTAAAGAAATTGTTCTAAAAAAACAATTTTTTTAAACAAACAAATAACCAGCAACATTTTATTTATAACTGCCTGCTTTTGTTGACGAGGGCAAAACTCACACGTTTAACTTACATTTAAAACAAAAGTAGGGGAATGTAAGAAAAGATAAGCTCGCTGTTTATAGTTGGTGTTTTGTTTTGGCTTTGATATTGTTACAGGTAAGACTTTGAGTGTTTATAATTCTTATTCGCTTTAGGGTTTTATTTGTATAATATTTTTGGCCTTTCTAAAATCTTTGGAAAAGGTTTCCTGATGAGCTGGCCTAAGCAACCAGTGAAATGCGCATAGAAGCTAGCTTTCCCTCAACAATAAATTTCAGTGTATTTATCAAATGTGAAAAACTGGGAATTTAGTACGTCATACGGAAATCGTATTAATAATAAATTTAAAAAATTTTGTTTGTTTTAAATGTAAGTTAAACGAGTGAGTTTTGTGCTCGTCATCAAAAACAGGCAGGAAGTAAATTATAAATTATTGTTTTAATAATATTTTTTATTTTGTAGATTGGCCATACAAAATATTTTTGTCGTACATAAAAGTATTTGTTGAAATGTGGATTTCCATTATTTTAGCTTTTGAAGGTAGTAAGTACATACATATGTGTATAACAACAAATCATAAATCTTTAAAAATTTTGGCATCCATTGTTTAACAAACTTCTGAAATAACCAAAAAAAAAACTTTTCTTTTTAAAGTAAAAAAAAAATTGTGCAGAACTCCCAATTCAACTTTTCTCCAATTCCCTTGGTTTTCTCTTTTATACTTAACAACTTTTTCTGGCAGAATGTAATTAAAACTTTATTGAAAGATAAATTATATGAAAAATATTTCATTCAAAACCAAAGTCATTAAATGCACTCTACACCATGATAAATGGCAATATTAACTTCTACTTTAGCAATACAAATGAAATACCACAAGAAAATAGGAAAATAAAAAATGAAATTAAGCAACTCCCGTAAAACTAAAAAATCAAGGATAATTCAAAAAAGCGAATGTGGGTGTGTAACGGATCTAACAAATCTTCACACAGGCTAAAACAAAAATTCAAGAAAAGGAAAAATAAAACAAATTAAAAAAAAACTTATACTGATTGCATGAGTATGTACACTGACTGACTTACCTACAAAATAAATGACGGTGACACAAATCGCAAAATTTACGAAAACAAAACCAGCAGCGACGGCAGTGTCAGCAGCGGCAAAAGTGGCAGATATCCGAATGAATGCTGAAGATGGAACTAGTGAATTAGCATATTGCACTTATTTTTTTTACTGTTTACTCTTTTTTTATTTTTTGTTTTGCTTAATAGTTGTTGCTGTATATTTTGATTTATTTGTATTATTGTTGTTGTTTTTAGTCTACTACGGATTATTTACTTTAAACATGTGTGTGTGTGTGTGTGTGTGTGTTTGTTGGAGTTTTAGACTAAATGAATTTATTAGAGAATGTTGGGCTAGGAAGCTGCGACAACAACAAGGATAACGGTAAATGGTAGGCGGCGATAACAAACAGTTCGTAAAACCATGGCACATTAAACATAATTAACTTTTGTTGTTCTAATTTTACACTTTGCTTGATTTAATTCTCATAATTTACTTATATTTAGTTAATTTTAATTTATCCATTTTTTTATATTTTTTGCTTGTTTGGCTCTTTTACTTGATGTTGTTGTTCAGACAATTTTTCTTGTTATCTCTTAAAATATTTCACATACTCGTTCGTGTATCATTCCATTAACTTTTACAAAAATGTTTTCACATTTTTTCACAGTCTATTTACCTATGCCAAGAACAAAATTAGAGTATTTTTTAAAAATGCTTGTATTTTATACACTCTACAGCACAACTTTTTCTTAATTTGTTACTGGCAACTTTTTTTTTTAATTAGTTTGAACACTTTAAAATTATATGTAATTAATTAGATCTTGTTATTTTTTAATTTTTTTAGTTAAGTAGGTAGGTATTTGTTTAAATTCTCGATTGTCTCATATTGAAATCAATTTTGTTTGTATCTGATTTTTCCTTTGGGGTGGTGTCAGAAAAAAAAGACACTCACTCACATTTTCTTTGCAAGACGCACAGACACACGCTTACTTGAATTCCTACACATACCTACTCGAAATACCGACACATTATCCTTTGATTAACCGCTGTGTACCAACAAACTTAAATAAACTTTCAATCGAATATGAAAAACTGTAATAAAATAAACTGTAGTTTGTGTACACAACCTATTTGGTAATTTTTTAAGTTATCCTTTTAAAGTGTAATCCATTACAAGTGGCTTGGAATAGTAATGGAGCATAAAAAAATTGCAATTAATGACTTTTTGACACATATACACTCAGTTTCCGTTTGTTTGTTGGTCCAGCAAAGTTGAATGAAAGTATACGACTGAGTAGACGAAATTTAAATGCAAAACATGTTAACAGCATTAAGTGGCATGTATGTGTTTTACAATCCATTAGAAAAAATTGAGCACTTTGTAGACTTTTCAGTACTTATTCGATTTAAGTTAAAAGAAGCCAGAAGGAAATGTTTTGGTAACGGTAGTTAAATTCCAATCTCCACAAATGTACTGGCATTAACGGTTCATACCATTTACCTTTGGTATAGATAAACCTATTTTGAATATAAAAATATTTAAAAAAGTTTTACATTTTTACTTGGTATGGCACCACTTTTTTGATGGTGACGTTTCGTATTGCATGTTTGCGAATTGTCAAAACAGCTGTCCTGTTCTACTGCAACACATTTGTTTTGTTTACATTTTACTAAAAATAAAATTTTGTATATATTTCTTTTTGTAAACCAAAAAAAAATTGCGTTATTTTTAAAATTAGCACATTAGCATACAAAAATTAATGAGAGAATGGCAGCGCCAAGTGTTTTATGAGGTACGTGCGCATCAGTTCACAGGTAAATATGATAGAATGCTAGTTTGATTTGATTTCTTGCCAGGAAAACAAGTGCTTGTGGTGCAAAATTTAAATTAAATATATAATTAAAAATGCCTTCCCGCAGAATATTTTCAAAATCTTTAATACAATCATTTGAGTCTTTAAACTTCGGTCCCCTGCAGGAATATCGAAGAAATGGTTTACAAATGAAGCCACAATCAAATAAAACTATCAAACGGGGAGATCGCATTTTAACCGAGAAACCCTTTGCCTTTGTGCTAAAATCGAAATATCGCAAAGAACGATGTGACAGTTGTCTTAACAGGTTCGTTTAACGACAAACATTAAAATAATTTTTGAATTGAATTTGAAAGTATCTTTGCTGTGCTTTAGTACTAAAGTAATAAAATGTTCAAACTGCCAATATGTCTACTATTGCAATCGAGCTTGCCAAATGGAGGCCTGGCCTTTACATAAAATCGAATGTCCATTCCTTAAACGCATTTATCCCCGTACTGTACCAGATGCTGCTCGTATGCTTTGTAAATTAATAATTAAATTAAATAATGGTGGAGATATGGAAAAAGGTTATTATACAGAAACATGTTTTAGAAAATTTAGAGATCTAATGTCACGTAAGTTTTAAAAATGGTTTTTTTTTTATTAAAACTTCATATAATAGTATTTTGTTTAAAACAGATTATCAAGAAATAAAAAATGATCCCCAGCGTTTGGAACACTTGGAATCTTTGTATGTCATACTTTGTGAAATGATGCAGGACAGTGTAATTGTGCCAAATCAAATGGAGTTGTTGACTATTTATGGAAGGGTAATTAATTTTTAATGCATATTCTAGAAAATACTTTCGTTTGTGTGAAATGTGCGGTAATAGCGTACAAAATTTGCAAAGTATGTTTGAAATAAGCAGGCATATTCAATTTTGTTCAAAGATTGTCATCTAAAATTAAGGCAGATATGCAAACAGTCAGAAAGTCAGCGTACTGCTTACAAGCCCAAAAACGATATCTATTTGTTTAGTGTTTGTGTATACGAACACAACTCTTGATACCGTTCCTAACTATTTTCAAGAAAGTAACGAACATTATTTAGAGATCTGTTTTTCGTTAAAAAAAACAACAATGGTATTGATTCTGTAGACTTACGTTATATTTTAATGTTCTATAGTGTTTCTTTTTTACATTGATAAAGAAATGAGCAAAGAATGGCATGTGTGTGTATCAGTGTTGCCAGAGAAATTTCGAGAAAGATACATTTTAGTTTCGAAAAAGATACACTTTTTCCCAAAAAGATACAATAAAAAAAATCGAAAATGCATTTAACATAGCATTTTAATTGTATATTTAATGAATATTGTTAAGAACATGATCAGGAACCTAGTGTATGGTTTCGACTCGAATTGCAAGCGAAAAATTTCTTGAATCCGCATAATTCATAAAGATCGCTAATTTGCAAATCGCGCATGATAGCGAAGTCTAATATTTATTAAAAATCGTGAAAGCTGTAAAGAATAAAAGGAAAAAATCGCGAACATGACTTAAATGCGCGTAAAATTGCAAACTTATAAACAAACACTAAAATTTATTTGAAAACGCTAAATGGGTTAAAAAAAATTTCAAAAATAGCGAAATTTCGCTAAAATTTTTAATATTTCAAACAAGCCTTTACGGATAAAAAGCCCCTAAAACAATGAGGAGTAGCAAAAATTCGGTAAAAATTGCTAAACTAGCGGAAATTCTCAAAAATTTGCTAACAGCGCCATGATAGCAAAGTCCTATTTATTATAAAACGTCAAAGATGTAAAGAATTAGAAAACCTACAGGAACAAATCGTTTCTGTGGCGAACATGATTTTTTTTTCATTAGTAACCTTTAAAAAATAATTTTAATATTGTAATTTTGAGCAATAAGTACACTGTGCTAGTTGCAAAAACAAACAAGCCGGGCAACTGGCATTTTAACCTAATTGGGACACGCTGAATCCAGTGTTGCTAACGGTTTTTTATTCGTGTGACTCAAAAATGGTTTAGTTTATACAAATTACTTAAAAAACCGAAATTCCGCAATAAATAATAAAGTGGGGTTGGTCATACATTTGGCCCATCAGCATCCTACGCGCGCTGTACCATACAAATATGGCGGCTTAATAAAATTCTTTAATTTGGCCTCTGAATATTTTATTTCTGTACATTTTGCGTACAGATTCAAAAGATACGAAACATGTCAGGATTATACATGGTACTTGATTATACATGAAAAATGTATCGGAATTCCAACAACCAATTTAACGTCAACGTTTTTGCGACATAGTAAAATATTGATTCTGCTATAATATTCTGCTGTTCCACAAGTTCTTTTTAATTTTGGAAAACGAACGAAAAAATCCCCACATACAGGAATAGTGCGTCTTAAGAGTCAAAATTGATAAAAAATAATCATATTCTAAAATAGATACCAATAAATAATTTAAACATATGTATGTACATATAAGTAAATTTGTATGGTCAAAAACATACACGTACATATACTGCAAGTGCGTAAATTATCTCGCATTGTTTTTTATTATTTATGTTTTTTAACTAATTGGCACAAGGTGTTCCATGAAGTCATATCGTCATAATGTCCTAAATAATAGTTTACAATTGCTCAAAATTATTGTTGTGTTTCAAACAAAATATAGGGTCCGCCAAATAACTTCTTTTTTTTTTTAAATGCTATCAAAAAACCACTGAATATTTCCTCAAATTTCTTTTTTTATTTGAAAGTACAATCCTTCCGGTTAATAATGGAAAATAATTTCATTCAAATGGCTGCCTCGGCTGGCCATGCAGTAGCCTACACGACCGATCTAATTTTTAAGCACAGCGTGCAGCTGTATTTCAACAATAGCTTCACGAATATTGTCCTTTAAAGCGTCAATTGTCTCTGGCTTGTCGGCGAAACACTTATCTTTGACGGCACCCCACAAATAATAGTCCAACGGTGTCAAATCGCAGCTCCGTGGTGGCCAAACGACATCAGCTCTGTGGTTGATAATGCGATCTTCGACTGTGTGGCACGTAGCGCCGTCCTGTTGAAACCAAATGTTGCCAATATCCTCCTCTCCAATTTTTGTAAACAAAAATTCGTTCAACATGGCCCGATAACGATCGCCATTGACTGTAACGGCCACTCCATTCTCATTTTCGAAGAAAAATGGCCCAATTATGCCTCTGGATCAAAATCCGCACCAAACAGTGACTCGTTTTGGGTGCAACGGCTTTTCTGTGTCCCAAATGTGAAAATTTTGCTTGTTTACATATCCGCCAAGATCAAAATGAGCTTCATCTGAAAAGATGATTTTTTTTCTTCTGTAAATCGATCGCAGGCCCACTTAGCGAAGCGAAAACGCATATTTCCCTGCGTTTTTCAAGCGTATACACAACCATATCGTTCCGTTCAGCGGAAGGATAAAACTAATTATCTGTCAAATCAGACATGAGCTTAGTGTTACCATTCACGAAATAAGCACTAGTTGAAAAAAAAACGTTAGATGGCGGACCCGTTCAAATTTTAATGCTGTGTTCATTGATTCATCATAACTGTACAACTGTAGCCATATCTTCGGCTTAATATGCAATCCTGCTTACTCCCTTTCAACACATTTTACAGGACAGTCTAAAAACTTTTAATTTTTTCTATTTGCAGCTTGATAGAAAATTAAAAATACAGTAAGTTTTACACATTTCAAGACTTAAATAGAAGTTCTTTTTAAACGAAAAAATCCCTACATACAGGAAAAGTGCATCTTAAGAGTCAGAATTGATAAAAATAATCATATTCTAAAATAGATACCTATAAATAATTTAAACATATGTACATATAAGTAAATTAATGGTCAAAACATGCACGTACATACATATACTGCAAGTGCGTAAATATATCTCGTATTGTTTTTTTATTTATGTTTTTTAACTAATTGGCAACTGGCCAATTTTATTTTTTAATTACTCAAAAAAAGCCTTTTTAATTTCACTTTCGTTTTGTTTATTTGTATACATTTGAAAATAGAAGGGTAAAAGCCAAGCCCCTTGCTGACACTTTGCATAGTGATACGGCGCTAATAACATACATACATACGTACATGTGGTATTTCCTAAGATTTGTAATTTGTAGCAATTTGTATTATTTTGTATTCTATTTTACTTGTAACAAATGGTTTCAGTATACTTATTTTGTATTCTATTCAGCTTGTGACAAATGGTTTTAACATACTTGATGCTGAAATGAATTCAATTGCGACTGCCATCTTTTTGGGGGTATCTGTTACCGATCACAGCTGCAAGCCAAATGCAGTTGCTACATTTGAGGGCACAACATTGCATATACATGCCATCGAGGAAATGGAATGTTTGGACTGGTCAAAGGTATTAATTTTTAGTTGTATGCCAGTTGTCAAATTCTAATGTAGGTGTATAATTTTTTTTTTATTATGTTAATTTTAGATTTTTATTAGCTATATTGATTTGCTTAACACACCAGATCATAGACGTAGAGATTTGAAAGATAATTATTATTTCTTGTGCATGTGTAGCAAATGTATAGATGACAAGGAAGCTGTAGAAATGGAGTCAAGTTGTTGTATAAACAAAAAATGCCAAGCTGCTGTAGATATTTCACTTAACAACTGCTTACAATGTGGCGTAGGCATTATACCCAAACACCGCAATATTTTTAAAGAAGTCATAGCTTTAACTAAACAACAGCTTGAGAGCATGAAAGATGTTGCTTGTAAGTGGTTTCTAAGCATATTTTATTAAAAACATATGTATATATACATATGTATATGATTTTTTAGATTTGGATGTTTGCAAGGTTTTGATGAAAAGGCAGCAAGAAATTGTGCATCCTTTAAATATTTGGTGTATAAAGACACTTGATGCTGCTTTTGAAGCTGCCATTGATGTTGGCAAATGGTCAGAAGCCATGGAATATGGCAATAAATTACTGCCTGGTTTTCGGTGAGTTTTTTAAACATAATCGGGCATGTTCAAGAAATTGAAATGAAATGGATTTGAAATCGAGCAAATTTTAAAAACGACCTTGTCAATCAATTTCATTTTGTGGGTACCAATTAGCTTTACAAGAATAACTCTTAAAACTAGGAAAAACTACGGTATTTTTTTAAATAATTGAACTTTAAATCTCGTTCGATTTCAATTTCACTTCATTGCGATTTCTAGAAGATGCCCGAATGTTTGGTCTGAAAATAAAATAATTAGTAAAAAAAAATTACATTTATTAGCAAATATTATGGTAATTGGAATCCTCTGTTGGGCCTTCTATATCTAAAACTAGCAAAAATTCAATTACATGAATGCTGGCTTAAAGAAGCTATAAAAAACTTTCAGGAAGCTAGAAAAATTCTTGAAATCACACATGGCCGAGATCATTCTTTAATACTAAATCAACTGAAGCCTTTAATGCTGCAGGCCATGGCTGAGTGTTCAGACTAATAAGAATTACATATTAAGTTGTATGTTAGTTTTAGATATATGAGAGTATGAATGAACATGTTAATATTTAATTTGTAAGAAGTTAAGATACTAATGCCTGTATTCATAAATTTTTTTTTAAAATTTAATAAAGGTTTTAAGATGAAATTTACTATGCAAATTATCCTTAATAAACGTTTGTTAAAGTAAATAATCGTTTAGGAATACGGTTGTTAGAATTTTAATTTTTGAAATGTAATACATATTTTAAAATCCCTTGTTATATTATTCCTTATTAATATTTGAACTTAAGGTCACTTTTATTTAAAATAGTTTATTTATTTTTATCAATATTTCGATTTCCTTTGGAAATCTTCTTCAGGATATATTTATGGAATTTAATAAAAAATAACGAAAAATTGACAATTAATAAAAATTAAAAAATTTAAAAATTTTCCAACAATCAACAATAACATTCATAAAATCAAAATATTAAAAAATTAAAAAGAGGAAACAAAAAACAATTTTAAAATATTTCCCTATTTCGTCAAAAAAATTTTATTTCTACAAATCTAACTTAAGCCATCTAAACTTTATTTTAGAAAACAACCAAAGATCTAAACCTATTTCCCTTTTCGTCAACCTGTTTATTCTTATTCAATAAATATCTATATATCTGAGCTAAACCAAAAATCATAACAAAATATGTAGATGACTTATTTGTTATAGTTAATGAAAATGAGATAGATATTTTATTATCAACGTTTAATTCTTTTGATCAGAATATCAGGTTTACTATTGAAAGGGAATTAAATTATTCGATTCCATATTTGGATACATTGGTAATAAGGAAAGGAAATAGGTTATTGATAGATTGGTATTAAAAACCAACCTCCTTCTTATGCTACATACAACGATTTGCCGATTTTAAAGAAAAATTATTTCAAATATGCACAGCCTCTATCGACATGTGCCTGAATTTTATATGGAAGTTTGACGGGTTTTACTCTTATAAAACAAAAATATTGTTTTATGAATAAAGTTTGTAATTATTTTTGCCAATATGTGAAAGAATTAAATTTCTTGTTTTGTTTTCTTGATATGTAATTATGTGCATACATATGTATGTATTATTAAACTATTGGTTGGGTTTCAAATGCATTTTAAAGTAAATTTTAATGGTTTTTTCAATTAAAAAAAGGCTTTTTAAATTTGATTATATATTTTCACTTTTAGTTTCTTTTTCAAAAATTTTGGTTGTAATAATTTTTTGGTCGCGGCAGTTCTGTTACCAGTATAAACAATTTCCACCATTTCCTATTCTATAATATGTAATCATTTAATCGACCTTTTGCTTTAATCGGTTAATCGCTCGATTAAGTAACCGAGGTTTTGGTTTAATCGATTAATAATCGGTTAATTTAGTTTTTGATGGGTTGACCGATTAATAAAGTTTTTTTTTTATAAATTAAGTATATTCAATATATAAAAATGCATTAATTATTTATTATTTGGAGTTTATTAGTAAAAAATAACAATAACATACCAAACAAAATAATTCTTGAACTAAAACGAACAATGAAAAAAACAATTCATAAATATAACATGATTTTTTCAATTAATACACGACTGGTGGATTCACAAAGATTTCTATCAAGTCATATCGTCATAATGTCCTAAATAATATTTTACAATTGTTTAAAATTATTGTTGTGTTTCAAACAAAATACAAATTTTAATGCTGTGTTCATTGATTGATCATAACTGTACAGAAGAAATCTAAATTATAAGCGGTAGCCCACATTAGTCATATCGTCGGCTTAATATGCAATCCTACTAACTCCCTTTCACCACATTTTACAGGACAGACTAAAAACTTTTAATTTTTTCTATTTGCAGCTTGATAGAAAATTTAAAATACAGTAAGTTTTACACACTTCAAGACTTAAATAGAAGAAAAACTATATGCTGGTGGACAAGGCGTATCTTTCTCTATCGCACGGCATCAAAGTCTAAATTTACTTAAAAAGTGGTTTGTATATTCAGCCGACGATATATATTTCTTGTACATCTTTATGACTGTATACCTTGTGAATCTCCCAAGTGTGTATTTATTACAAATTGACTGAGATAATTTAATTTGTTATTTCAATAGTTAAAGGAGATCTTATAAAATAATCGTTTAGAAAAGTAATTTGGCTTTAATGTTTAGGATTAAAGCGATTCTAATCTTTAGTTTTGACAAAAAAAAACAAATAATTTAAAACAAAAAAATATGTTATAATACTACAAAAAATTAAAAAATTTATTGCATCGGTTAATCGAATGAAATTAACCGGTTTAATCGTTAATCGAAAAAGCCAATTTGAAATTAACCGATCAGTTATTCGGGTGGTAATTAATCGGTTAATCAAATGACGGTTAACCGAATGAATACCCTAATATGTACATATGATATAAAAACGATGGCCAAGATAGCAACGATTAAAAGCAACGCCAGAAATAAAACCAAGGGGAATTTGAGGGCTTAAAAGTTAACAATTTTGGGAATCTAGTGGCAAAGAAAGTTATACCATGTTCACACGGACAGCAATATTTGTGTTTCGCTCTCTAATACCATGTTCACATGGACAGCAATATTCGTGTTTCGCTCTCTTATTCCTGTTTCGCGCCCCAAACATGATTGAAACGACTTGTTTTCCCATACAAAATTTTGAAAGCGAAACAGGTCGTTTCATTTTGAAACAGGCTGCGAAACGGGAAAAATGTACTATCATCTCCAATTTCGATAACAGTTATCGTTAGTTTATCTGAACTAGCTCTCAAAAAATATCAAAACAAAGAAAAAAACAAAATAAAAATTGATTATTAATAAAATAGTGATAATTATAATAAAAGTATTAAATAATATATTCTTAAGTTTTATTAATTTTTTTATCTATTTAAAAAAAATCACACTAACAACACAAAAAAAATGTCAAAATGAAACAGGAATAAGTCGTATGAACAACATGTTTGGCAATCTAGTTTCAGAGAGCGGAACCAGTGGTTTATATTGTCGTATGAACATAGCATTAGCAACGATTTTAAAAATCGTTTAAAAAGAAAATTTATCATCGATTTGGGTTCATCCAAAATGGTCAGTAAAAATCGTTGCTGATTTATACCAGCCAAACTAGGCAGTGTCAGGGCATAAGCTCAATGAAATGTGGAAAAATACCACTTAAAGATTAAAAAAAATCTATTTTGGAAAAAATCGTCAGGTAAATAATTTGCGCACTTTTATAGAATTGCTGAAAAATAATTCGCGCCATTTATAACAATGACGCAAAACAATGTGTCAGTGATAAAAAAAGTACCACAAATTCAGCGTTTTATTACATTAAACTAAGCCCAATTTTCAGCGCGATTTCCTCTGGAACATATTTCATTGAGCTTATGCCCTGACCATTTTGGATGAACCCAATTTTCTCTGGAACGGCTCTAAAGATTTTT
The DNA here is from genome assembly GCA_949318255.1 of Pollenia labialis. NCBI lineage: Eukaryota > Metazoa > Arthropoda > Insecta > Diptera > Polleniidae > Pollenia > Pollenia labialis. The sequence continues at coordinate 20,953,914 of OX439142.1, read as the reverse complement.
TTAAAAATAGATTTTTTTTAATCTTTAAGTGGTATTTTTTCATATTTCATTGAGCTTATTCCCTGACATTGCCTAGTTTGGGTGGCATAAATCAGCAACGCTTTTTACTGACCATTTTGGATGCACCCAAATATCTCCAGAACTAACCGAACGATTTTTTGCACCAATCGCTCATTTTGTCCGGAAAACGATTTACTTTCAGAATATATACAGTTTATACCGTGCAAAAGCCTGTGTTCCATGGGATAAATCAGCAACGCTTTTAACTGACCATTTTGGATGCATCCAAATATCTCGGGAACTAACCGAACGATTTTTTCCACGCATCGCTCATTTTGTCCGGAAAACGATTTACTTTCAGAATATATACAGTTTATAGCGTGCAAAAGCCTGTACTCCATGGGATAAATCAGAAACGCTTTTTACTGACCATTCTGGATGAACCCAAATATCTCGGAAACAGACCAAACGATTTTTTGCACACATCGCTTATTTTGGTCCTAAATGTGTATTTTTTAATTTTTGTTAACTATTTTTTGTATTTTTATTAAAAATATTAGTTATTTTTACTTCCCCTTTTTAAATTCCTAAATTCGGCGCTAACTTTTTTTTACTTTTGGAAATCCCCATAAATTCCTAAATTCGACGCTAACTTTTTGTTCTAATTCTGCAAAACACAATAATTTGGGCATTTTGTTTTCCCGGTTTTTAAATTCCTAAATTCGGCGCTATTTTGTCGACGCTATCTTGGCCACGTGAATTTTTACAATCTTTTTTGGACAACAGCTTTTTGTGAGAGAAAATTTTTCAGTTTACTCCAGTGTTGCCGTTAGGATACGAAAGATACATTTTTCGTATCTTTTGATGACTTCATGAACCATGTATAATCCTGACATTTTTCTTATCTTTTGAAGCTGTACGTAAAATGTGCAGAAATAAAATATTAAATTTTAATTTGAAAAATGTTGTTAATGAACCGATGTTTAAAAATTTGAAAAAAAGAAGTTGGTTTAACATTTGTACTTCCATTTTCCAATGCATGTGTGGAGAGAATTTTTAGCCAACTAAAACTTAATAGGACTGATCATCGTAACCGACTCAATACTTTAATTATGGTGAAAGAGAACATTAAAGATGTTCCAACATACGATCCACCTAAATCGATGATTGCTAGTAGTGCGAAGTTGTTCTGAGGAAATATGAACATTGTTTTTATTTTCAGGATATTTATACATTTGAATTTTTTGATATAATCGCCTTAACTCGTACATTATATATGGGTGTTTCCAAAGTAACGGTCTTTACCGATTTTCGGAGGTTTTTTAAAAAAAATTCCAACCTACCCAAATATGCCACGAAAATTGCTCCATTTTGGACTTACGAAAGTTCAAGTAAAGGCAGCAACTGAAAGAATTCATAAAAAATTCAATTTCAATACTTTTTTTGACCATTAAAAAAGTAACGGTCGTTACTTTATAAATGTGCTGTTTTCAAATGTCGGAAACAAACATCATATATTGTAAAATTTTGCGCAGGATATGTTAAGTAAAATATCTGATAAAATTCTTTGAAATGTTTTGTTTAAGGAATAGATTTATTTTCAAACCAAAGAAATAAGTTACCCAAAAAAATTTTTGTTTTCAAAAGTAACGGTCGTTACATTTTAAAAAGTTAACAGTTTTTTTTGTGTTTGAATTCATTTATTATGGTTAACTCAAAGTAACATATTTGTGTTAGTATAAAGAAAATTAAAGTTAATCCTTCGGAAAATATCAGCGGGGAAAAAAATTCAAAATAATAATTTCATTTTTGAGCTATAAGAGGTCATTTTCTGTAGAAACACCCATATATAAATGAATTTGTTTTGATAGCATCAAAAGTTAGTTACATATAATCATTTTTGAAGTTTGCTTACTGTATTTTAAAAATTAGATACCTAATATTTATGACTATTTATTTAATTTATTGATAAAAATGAATTTATTTAATAAAATTTTCTTTACAATATTCATTAAATATGAAATCAAAATGTTATGTTAATAAATGTTAACTTTAAAAACGGATTTTTTCAAAATGTATCTTTTTGGAAAAAAATTTATCTTTTTGGAAACTAAAATGTATCTTTCTCAAAATTTCGCTAGCAACACTGGTTTACTCATTTATTTCTTAATGCTTACAGTGTTACCATCAGCAAAATTCAAAATTACACTTGAGGTGAATCAAAATTACCCGATTTAAATGAAATTACACCTGATATAAAATTGAAGTTTTATTTAATATAAAGACATTTACAAAGAAGCAAAAAACAAAACAAACTCATTGTAATTTTTAATAAATTAACAAAAAGACTTAAATACAATTAATAAAACTCCCAAAATAATGAGTTTAGCTTCCACAGTTGGTGGGATATATCTAGGGAAGGTTTAAAATGCTTATTGCAATTTCCTTATAATGGGTGTTTTTTAGCCCCCTAGAGCTTACGAAAGGTCAGCTGTCAAACGAACTGTCATACTGCTTTCAATTTTTTTCTCTGGCACATCATCATGAATAGATTCATGCTTGATCAACGCCACAAAATTATCCAAATTTACTTTGAAAATCAGTCATCGATTTTCGCAACTTATAGGCAACTTCATGATTAAACTGACGAAACTTATTTTTTTAAGGCTTTGTGTTGATTTAGAGAAAATAAACTGTCAATTTGACTTCAAGGCCGTGCGATGTGACATCTCTTGATTGAAGTCACTGGCTTATGCTGATAAAACAGCAGCAATTGATGTCTTGGAGGTCAACAGTGTTCATTTTATTCGTGACAGGCAGCCAGCAATGCTCAAAAAAGAGGAACAAAATTGGACGTCTGCTGGGCGTTTCGGCAAGGACGGGCACGGTGCCTATTTGTTTGAAATAAGTTTCAATTAGTAATGCCGTGTATTAATCTGCGATTAAAATTATTTTAAGTTGCATGGTCTTAAAAATTTCCCCTTCTACCGTATTTAGTTAATAAAATGCCTGCTAGGTTTTATACAACTGTCTCTTTTGTAATTCAGTTTTACAACTGATGAGCGTTAAATATTCTTCAAACTAAAGCATTTAAAAGTTTCCAGAAAAAAATAAAATTAATTACATGTTGAACTATTGGAAACATTTCATCTTCTAGTTTCAGTTTGAACAACTTTTTTCAATAAACTTTAGGTCCTACATCACAATAAGAGGAATCTTTATCCAAATCTAAATGACCATCTTGCAACATTCATTACAAAACTTTTGAAAATATATATATGTATATTGATTGAAGTCTTTTCTTACAAAGAAAACGAAACTTTGGTCCAAAAGACTGCATTTTTTACCAACAATATTTAAAAAAAATTAAAAACATCACTGAAATCGAATCTTGATTTTATTTGGGTATCTAAAGTAAGAATTTCAAATAACACAAAAAATAACATCTAAGAGAAATCTGTGGTTTTCACGAATAATCGCGTAAGTTATAAAACCAAACTTTTCAGGGGAGCAAAAACACTTATTTTTTCAATTGCGGCTTCTGTAGATGCTTTTTTAAACTTTTTTCTTTACTATCCTCTTAACAGTGACTTTCTACGTATTATACATAGTTTTCATGAAAATATCCTCACAGGATCACAATCTGTAAAAGGATTAAAAATGCATATGTTTGATTGACTCATTAAGTGTGTGCAATATAACATCATATCTCCACATAAGTTCTTTTTGTGAAAACAAATGTTATCATTTTAATCACACATGACGACTTTGTTGTTATTTTTAGCACACAAGTTGGCGACATATTCAGAGTTTTTGATACTTATAGCACAAAGTATGCAGTAAACGGGACTTAAAATTACAAACAACTGCTCATCTGCTGTTGTTGCAACTAAAGAAGTCAACAATAAACGCACATGTACATATAAGTTGTTATTAATAGAAAAATTTTCAAAAAATACTTTCATATTTTTTGCCCGAATAACAACATAATATCACATATGCTTTTTATTTGGAAACATATTCAGCAATTTTACAATTTTTGGCGATGTATGTCGACATAAATCGTTGTAATAGCAAAATATTTTATTAAACAGTTAACTTAAGTTGTTTTTAGCAGAAAAAAATTAATAATACTGCATTATATTCTAAAATCTTAATAATTATAAAAACCTAATGCAAAATGTAGCACTTTGACATCATTCTCTCAATTTCGGTAAAAACCGACTTACGCGATTATTCGTGAAAACCACAGAAATTACCCACGCTCTACCCACGACGGTAAAAATGATACCAAATTCGGGTAATTACCCACAAAGTGGCAACACTGAAAGCTTAGCTTATGTTAGATGAGTCCAAGGCGAATTCAAACAGGTAAACTCATCTCGTCAGCCGTTCATCAGCTGTTTCCACGGCGAATTAAAATATATGGTCAAACGTCAAAATATGATTTTGTTTTGAGAAGAAGTTGAATGAAAAATGTTAAAAATATTATTTTTATAATAAAAAAATTTCAAAACTGCGAATGATTGAAGTGAATTTAATAATTTCTTTTATAAAAAAGTGATAATTTTAATTTGCAATAAAAAAATTTTGACAACCAACCAGAAAATTGTATAAACAAACTACATGAGGCTTTTTGTAGTTGTAGAGATAAGTTTACCTGTTTGAATTCGCCTTGGATGAGTCTATACACCGAGTCTACAACTGACATGAAATGCTGTTAAAACATGATGTTAAGACTCCATGTTGAATTTTTAATATGTTAATGGTGGAGTGGTGACCTTATCTTGCTACGTAACACGCCGTCCAGACTTTCCATTGTTATGTTTGCTCAAGAACAAAACGATGGCAGAATTAGCGACGCACAATTGTTTATGTTCTTCTATGCGGAGAAAACGTATGGCAAGAAAAACCATATAAAAAGCAACAATAACAATCAATATGGCGTTTATTTATAAGGCAATACTGCAGTGATGTTAGACATAGTTGTGCAAACAATTGTTTTAACAACGCTGTTTAAACAAGAACAAAACACCGACAACAGCAGTCTTCACTATCCAAATTCATGTGTGCACAAGAAATTGTTTGTTGTTTTAACATAGCGATGTCTAATATAGACGGCCTGTAAGCAACAGCTGATTAATAACCTTGTGTCAAATTGATGCACCGTTCATGTGGTTCTGGGGAACATTAACTAAATTTTTTAAATTATGTATAACATTTCAAAACAAATAATTTAAAAAGAAAATGAAATATTTGTTTAAATTTTTAACTACCCTACAAGAAGACTACCGGTCTTTTTACTAGTTATATGACCGGTAGTGTTGACCAATATAGTGTTATAGTAATAGTAATTTTTTTAGTTTTGGTTGCATTGGTATGCATTTCTTGTAGGGTACAGTGTCGTATTATTTTTGACACATCGTTAAAATACTTTACAGTGCTGTAAACGTTTTCAAAATAAGCCCACCTTGTATGAATTCGCCTTGATCAAGGCGTGTCAAAAATTAAAATACAACACTGTAGTTAACAATTTTAACAAATATTTCGTATTTTTTTTAATTTTAAATTATTTATTTTGAAATAAATATAACCAATATAGTGTTATAGTAATAGTAATTTTTTTAGTTTTGGTTGCATTGGTATGCATTTCTTGTAGGGTACAGTGTCGTATTATTTTTGACACATCGTTAAAATACTTTACAGTGTTGTAAACGTTTTCAAAATAAGCCCACCTTGTATGAATTCGCCTTGATCAAGGCGTGTCAAAAATTAAAATACAACACTGTAGTTAACAATTTTAACAAATATTTCGTATTTTTTTTAATTTTAAATTATTTATTTTGAAATGTTATAATTTAAAAAAATTTTAATTTCATAATTTTAAGCGAAAATTATAAAATTTAGTTAATATTCCCCAGAACCAAATGAACGGTACATCAGTTTGACACAAGGTTAGTTATCAGCTGTTGCTTACGTACATAGCAAGATAAGGTCACCTGGTGTAAATTCGCCTTGATAAAGATCGGATAAGAAATTAATTACATATATGTATTAATAAAATTAATTTTTGTAATTTTATTTTAGTGTTTATTAAATTCTTTAATATAATTCTTTTACTACAATTATAATTTGCTCCCATTTAACAAAATTAATTTCTTTCTCAGACAATTTGTTTCTATTTGTTTTTCTTTTTTGCTTCTTTTTGTTCATTTGACAACCAAATTTTACGTGTTATGTAAGCAATAATTGTCAACGAAAACGGCAAGGCGAATTCAAACAGGTAAACCCATCTCTACAACTACAAAAAGCCCCATGTATTTTGTTTATACAATTTTCTGGTTGGTTGTCAAAATTTTTTATTGCAAATTAAAATTATCAATTTTTTATAAAAGAAATTAATAAATTCACTTCAATCATTCGCAGTTTTGAAATTTTTTTATTATAAAAATAATATTTTTAACACTTTTCATTCAACTTCTTCTCAAAACAAAATCATATTTTGACGTTTGACCATATTTTTTAATTCGACGTGGAAACAGCTGATGAACGGCTGACGAGATGAGTTTACCTGTTTGAATTTGCCTTGGAAAACGGACTAACAATTATTGCAACATAAATTGCCGTCAATAAATATGTACAAAAATTTGCTGTCTACATTGAAGATAACATAATTTTGACATTTACTGCAATATATGTGGCAATTATTATCTCTGGTATAGACGGGCAGTTACATAATTTTGACATTTACTGCAATATATGTCACTTCAATTATCTCTGGTATAGACGGCCAGTTAAACGATTTCATTTTATTTCTTTTACTGCCAAGAAAATGGTTAATTCATTAATTTTAATTTGTGTAGCATGTTTATCCCTTCTACACAATGTTGCTGGCCTATTTGATCCTGTATCGTTAAGTGTGGCAGCAGGGGTTGGACTAGGAGCGTTTAATTTTGATTATCTTAAAGATCAAACGTACTGTCGTTTGACAGAATGTTGCAATGAACGAAGTATTCCGGCAGATATTGCTGGTTTAAAATATGAACTGTCGCAAACTTTATTCGGTCAACATATTGTTCAAAAACAATTATTACCAGCGTTAGAGGCGCATTTTAGTGGAAAACGTAATTCTCGCAAACCCTTGGTTATAAGTTTTCATGGTACCCCTGGAACAGGCAAGAATTTTGTTGCAGATCAGGTTGCTAATAAGCTCTATGCAAAAGGATCGGAAAGTAAGTTTGTGCATAAATATATGGGTCGATCGGATTTCCCTGTGTCGCAGGATGCCAATTTGTACACCGAGCGCATATATCGTGATGTGCTCGCGAGTATTGAAAATTGTCCACGTTCTTTATTTATATTCGATGAAGTGGATAAAATGCCAACCGGAGTTTTTGAATCTCTGACATCCCTGGTGGACTATAATAATTTTGTAAATGGTCTGGATACAACACAAGCTATTTTTATTTTTCTTTCAAACACTGCCGGCGTATACATATCCGATAAATTGGGTCAGCTTATCAAGAGTGGCACCTTAAGAGAAGATACTCAACTGGGACACTTTGAACAGATTTTGGAAAAAGCAGCATATAATTTAGAGGGTGGTCTTAAAAAGGCCGGTCTAATAGAAGCCCATGTGATAGATCATTTTATACCATTCCTTCCTTTAGAGAAGTCCCATATTTACAAATGTATTGAACAAGAGTATAAACGCTGGCATGCTAATCCTAAAAAGGGTGCTATAGAGTAAGTTTACTTAAAAAAAAGAACACTTTTTACCAACATTAATTTTTGGTTGTTATTGCAGAAATATTATTAAGGATACCATAACTTATGACCGTACTTATGGTATTTTTTCTACATCTGGTTGTAAGAAATTGGATAAGAAGGTTGCTGTAGAAGTAATGTCTACTTAAAGAAGTACTTTGCTTGTTTTAAAATTTTTTTATTTGTGTGTTTTTGCATAGTTAAGCATAATTAAAGAATAAAATTAACAATATATGTTACGGTCTCACTATCATTACCATGGATTTTGCCATTTAAGACGAGAATCTCTTCTCAACAAATCTGTATCCAGACGTTTTGGATCTTTTTCAAAAGTTTCCAGAGCCTGTACTCTTTCTTCAACTGGACCAATTTCTTTGGTTACAATACATTCGCCATTAGATTTTAGTACTGTATGTTTAATGTCATCTTCTGTGGGTTCTCCATAGGGAAACATAATTGGAGTGACTTTAATAAGATGCTTTATTTTCCATAAGCGGGCATTTATTTCTGGTATATTTTTCACAACCGTAAAATCACCTTGTTTACCATCCAAGCCCAGTTCTTTTAATAAATGTTTCTCCCAGTATGGATTTCCCTTTACAGGTTTAATACGCTGCACTCTGAACAGTTTTGCCGGTTCCACGGGTGGATCTTGGTGATTAGGATCTCTACCAATGTAAAAAGTTTAAGAATTGTTAAAAAATTAATTTATTTCGGAACAAATCTAGTTTACCAAAGCAGCTCCAAACAAAAAATGTGTACATAGGTTGACATAAAATTGTAAAATAAGAAAAAATTATATGAAAAAAGTATCGGAAACGTATGGGTTTCGAGTTATGGACCTCTAAAGTTTTCATCTGTTTAAGCAATTTTTTACTACATTTCTGAACTAATGTGGCCAATATTGGTATTTTGAAAGCTTTTGAATATTTTGATATATGGATATACAGAATTTACTTAGGTAAATTTTTTTTTTTTAAATTTTATCACCCTGTGTACATTTTTTTTTTGTTTGGAGCTGCGTTGGTAAACTAGATTTAAGGGAACAAATCTAGTTTAAAGACGCAGCTCCAAATAATTAAAAAGTACGTAGGGTGATAGAAAATTGAAAAATAAGAAGAAAAAAATATGAGTTATGGACGTTTTAAGTTTTCATAGAAATATGAAATTTTTCCACTACATTTCTAAAGGTGGCCAATATTGTTATCATTTTGAAGGTTTTGACTAGATCTTTCTGGATATATAGAATTTATTTAAAAATGTTTAACTCTTAAGCTTAAATTAAAGTTTTTTGTGTACTAATGCCTATATTTATTAAAAATTTTTAAATTTAATAAAGGTTTACTAAACAAATTTTATATGAAAATTTTCCTTAATAAACGTTTGTTAAATTTGGCAAAAGTGCACTTTACGAGCGTACGAAAAAAAAATAAAAAAAATATACTACCCGATTCAGAAAACCGCCCCGCCCACTTAGTGGAATGTGTGGGTACTCAAATTAAAGGTAATTGTACAAGAAAAACAAAAATAAAATTTAGGGCGGCCGGGACTTTTGGGGCCCTCTGGGTCAAAAAACGTGTCCCCATCCACTCACATCTATGTGTAGGTACTCAAATTAAAGGTAGTTTGCTCACGATTGTAAATATTTTGTTTTATTTTGTATTTTTTGTTTTATGTTCGATTTTTAAAAATTTAATTTATTTTGTAACTAATAGCCTATTTCCGATGTGCTTAAGAATTATTTTCTGCGTAGCCGGCCTTCGGTCGGGCGCAAGGATTTTCTGCTCTATGGAATATCAAAAAACGGCATCGCTAACGCAAGGATTTTCTGCTCTATCGTATAACAAAGACCGGCTTCGCTAACTAAAGCTTCTCTGCATAGCCGGCCTTTGGCCGGGCGCAAGGATTTTCTCCTCTATGGTATAACAAACACCGGCTTCGCTAACTAAAGCTTTTCTGCACCTAAAATATACTTAAATAAACCTAGAGAGTAAAATAATATGCGAACACAAAAACAAAATACATACATATTTGCAATCGTGAGTAAATTACCTTTAACTTGAGTACCCACACGTATCACTATGTTGGCGGGGCAGTTTTTTGGGTCCAGGGGGCCCCACGGGCCTCAGCCCCCTTAAATTTTAATTATGGTTTTTTCTTTTTTTATTCTGAATCGGGTAGCATATTTTTTCATTTTTTTCGTACCAGCCTTAAATTTAATAATCGTTTTTGAATACGGGGGTAAGTATATAATTTATTTAAATAAAAGTGTAATACAAATTTTATAAATTACATTTTAATTTTGGTTTTGTTTTTTATTCTAAATCGGGTGGCATATTTTTTTCGTAACGCCGTAAACTACTTCAGCCAAATAACATATTTCTATAAAAACTAAAAACGTCCATACCTCGAAAACTAAGCGTTTGCGCCATATTTTTACTTCTTATTTTTCAATTTTCTATCACCCTTGGTACTTTTTTTTATTTGGAGCTACGTCGGTAAACTAAATTTAAGCCTTTATTTCGTTACCTGGGATAGTAGATTATATTTCCATATTTCTTGCCATCTTTGTATAAATATTTCTTATTGTGTTTTCCATAGTGGCGTAAAGCATGCACACACAAATTATCGGCTCTAGATAATAAAACTTTCAGCGACATTACTTTAATTCAATTTTTTTATCAACTTAAAAATTAATAGAATTCATATAAGAAAAAGGTTATGAAAGAGAATTAAAATCATGTAAGGAAACAGCTGGTTATAGATATATGTTTAGTGAGCATAAGTTAAAAATAATACTGAGTACTTTCGCAGCACTAATAAACAGTGCTGCCAGTTTTGTGGTTTAGACCTAAAACTAGGGGTTTGCTTGTTGCCAAAAGCGACAACATATTTTATTTGGGGTTTGTGGTTTGCATTGGGGATTAAAAAAACCATGATTTTTTGGGAAAATAATGAGTAATTTTTCTATAGAAAACAACTAAGTCTGCTTTCACACGTTTCATCTTTTGATTATCAACTCTTATGTTTTTAGGTGAGTGAAGAAAGAAGAAAGGGGGTTAGTACGGTGATGCCTGTACTCGGTCAGTACGCTTTGTTTTTATTCGTTGGTATATGTGCAACGATGGCTGCATGTAATTTTTTTTCTTTTCTTTTTCTCTTTGATTCGCTATTAATAAAATTGTTGTTGTTTTGTACCGAAAAAAGTTGAAACTGATTGCTGCGTGTGAATATATTGGCATCTTTAAAAGGGAATTGAAAAGAAGTTGAGCATCAAAAGATGAAACGTGTAAATTCAGACTAACTGCCTGTTTTTAGAACACGAGCGCAAAAGTGACTCGTTTAATTAACATTTAAAACAGAAACAAATTTTGAAATCTTGTTTTTGTTTTTAATGTTATTTTAACGAGTCACTTTTGCGCTCGTGTTCTAAAAGCAGGCAGTTAAGGATGAGGTACACAACACGCGTTCATTCGTCGACGTCTGTTGTGCGTTTGAAAACTTTAGCGCATGAAAAATTGCAAGTTACAGAACACGGGTTACAAAAGCCGTTCCTGTCAGCTGTTTTTTATTTGTTTACTTATTTGTGAATTGAAAACGGATTCGAAAGTATATCAAGATTTATTTATTTTATTGAATTTATTCTTTTTATATAAATATTGTATGTTTTTGAAGCTCTTCAATAAATTGTTATTTTTTTTTGTCAGCTGATTACTTGTCAAAAATACACAACGCGTTAAAAAGTTCAAAGTTAACCAACTTTCTGGCGCTAACGCGTCAAAGTATTTTGCATGTAGCTTGTTCTATTAAAATACTCTAGCTTAACTTTTTTGACAGAAGGCTACAGAGTGTTCGCGTGTTCTTTAGTTCTATGCCCAGATATACATTCGGGTGGCCATTTTTGCAACATCACTTAATATCAATGAGCTCCGGACAAAGAAAAGTTTATTTTTTATCTAAAAAAATATCTGAAAAGTTCGAAGCTAATCTGTCAATAATTTGCTTATGTATAATTAGTCCAAATTTGTATTTTCCTAGACAAAATCATGTACATTACTGCACGTACATACCAGAGATAAATATTGCGACATATTTTGCAGTAAATGTTAAAATGATGTTATCTTTAATGTAGACAGCACTTTTTTGTACATATTTATTTCCGGCAATTTATGTAGCAATAGTTTTTAGACAATTTTCTTTGACAATTATTGCTAACATAAAACGTCAAATTTGGTTGTCAATTAAAAAAAGAAGCAAAAAGAACCAAATTGTATGGGAAAGAAACAAATTACAAATCTATTAAAAGAATTAAATAAACGCTAAAATAAAAGTTCAAAATTTTTTTTTATTATTATACGATTCTTCTTATTCGATCTTTATTATTTAAGTTTATATTAATTTGTTTAATCTTAAGTTCTTTTTTATTATTTTATTTTATCAAAAAAAGAATATATTTAATAAAAATTAATATTTTTATATAAATTTTCATATTATTCGAATGTGTATTCTAAGTCAACTTAGAATTCCTTAATTTTTGTAATATGGTTTACAACTTTGCTATATTGCGGTAAACAAAAACATACCAAAAATTACAACTGTTCACAACCAGTTGTCTTAATTACAACTCAACTGAGTTGAATTTTTGGTTACAAATAACCATTATAGAAAATAATTTTTTTTTTTTTTTTTTTTTTGGTTACACATATTTGGTCACTGACCATATACATATAAAATAACTTTAAGACAAAAAATTTTCATACAACTGAAGATTTCTAAATAATATTCGGCATAATGAATTTTAAAATGAATCTCAACCACATAACATAATTTTGTTTTGCCGGATTAATGATTGCCCATGGCCCCCAAATAGGTACCGACTATGCTTTCTTACTTATTTATAACGGATATTTGCAACCAACAAAATTTATTATGTGTAAAAAAAAAATAATTATTTGTTATAATAGTAATAATAGGTTGAAGTAATAGTAATTTATAACAAAAAAAAAATAACCAAAAATAAAATATATACATATGTACATATCGAGCGACAAATTTCATACAAAATGTTTATGAAATAAAATAAAAAAACACTCTCCTGTAAAATTTGATTTTTGGCGCTTACGTTTTTTTCGCGGTTAGGGGTCGAAATGTAACGATAATGGTTAAAAAAACCAAATGCAAATAAAAGGAATTTTCTCGTAACTTTAAAAAAATAACCATTCTTATTGGTCCCAGGTTAAAAATGGTACATTTTTACAGGAGCTTATTTAGGGGATTTTTATTTTATCGGTAGACGTGTGTGAATCGGCACTAACATTAGTTGAAAGATGGGCGTTTTTCACTTTTTGAAAATGGCAACAATTGCAAATTTTTAAATTGGAAATAAAAATTGTCCAGATTTATGGGACATAATATGTGATAGGTATAAAAACAAATGATTTTTTGTTTGTTTTGTATAGTATATTTAAAAAACACGCAAAACTGATTTTAATTTCATTGTATATTGTAAAAACTGAAACATGAGTAGTAATACATGTTTCGAATAATGTTGCTTCGTCTGTGGGCACAGAAATTGTTTTCATGAATAATACGTGATATAAAACTCTCATTTTATTGAAACAAATATGTATTTACCAATTCCAGTGATGCTATAAACTTTTTTGAAAACTTCTTACGCAGCCCGTAAAAATCCTTATTTTTCCCTACGCATTAAAACATTTTTCTCTTCAAAAATCCCTATAACTTTTAAGTGTTGTTCCTGGCTAGCGATCATTTTTATAAAAATTACATAAATGAGTCTTCTCAGACTTTTGATGATAAAACACTGATTAAGCGACTGAAAAAAGGATTCATAAATAATTAATTTTCGTACAATTAAAAAGATTTGCTGAAAAAGAAGCCCAAAAATTATTGTCAATTAATGAAAATAAATCAAAGTGCGAAAAATTCTTCTTTTCTTTGCGATAATTTGACTACCCACACAAGTGGGCGGGGCGGTTTTTTGAATCTAGGGGCCCCCAAAGGCCTCAAACCACTAAAATTTAAATTTTGTTTTTTTTTTAATTCTGAATCGTAATTATCGCATTATTCGTACACTGCTCTAATTACACTGCTCAGCAGCAAAATCCTCCGATAAATAAAACTATATGGACTATATGGATTTTGATGCGCTGAACTCAAATCCGTTCTCGGTTTTTTCCATCAGATCGAGATTTTGTTTAATGGGCGTGGCAAATGTTTTGCCCTTAATTAGTCAGGTACGGAGACATATTTCATCCTAACTCGAGAACCAGTCATTCGATTTTCAAAAGTGAAACACCAGAAGATGTGTAACAATATTATATAGCGCTTCCTCACTACGATCTTCCAAGCTGAACCACTGATAACCATCACCTATTTCTCTTTCAAACGGAGCATTGGGTGCTACAAAATATGACTCGGGTAAAAACTTGCTCATAACTTTAGCAAGGTGAATGAAATTATCGCCACTTGAGCCCCAACCATGTAAAAAAATAATCAAAAATTGCTGCTACAAGGCGCTTTAGTGCGCCCACTCTGACGTTGTTTGCTGCATTACACATATTTGGTCAATATTGGGTACCTGCGGTAAATTGACAATAAAATGGTTTATGGCTTTTTTATTTTTAAGATAAGTAGCTCTCAGAAAAAAGTGCAAAATGTGTAATACTTGCTTTATATTTTTTTAATTCCATTTTTAAATTGAAAAATATTACGAATTTTGCACAAAAAAAAATTTTTTTCTCCATTAATTTCTGAATAATTCCAAAACGATAAGAGATACAGAAAAATTGTGTTCGACTAAAAAATACAATTTTGTTACACATCTTCTGGTGTTTCACTTTTGAATATCGAATGACTGGTTCTCGACTTAGGATGAAATATGTCTCCGTACCTGACTAATTAAGGGCAAAAAATTTGTCACGCCCATTAAACAAAATCTCGATCTGATGGAAAAAAAACCGAGAACGGATTTGGGTTTAGCGCATCAAAATCCATATAGTTCACATAGTTTAAATTAACGGAAAGACAACAAATTATTTTTTGCAGAGCAGTGTTATTTATACATATTTTTTATAATGTGTTTTTTTAAAATAAATTGCATCTGGGAATTTATTTGTCATGGTGAGTTACATTTATTATATAAATTTATATATTATTCGAATATGTATTCTAAGTCAAATTACAATTTAAAAAGCTTTTATACTTTAATTCCTTCGACATTTTCCAGGAATATTTTCCATGCACTACCAGCATTTTCGTTTGTATATTTCTGTTACGAGGCTTTCTTTAGCTATCCTTGGGCTAGCAATGAAGTAAATTGTAGAGAAAAATTATACAACTATTAGATACCAGCAGAATGTAATGCATTTTCTGGCCCGATACGGCCTTTGTCAGCATTATTTGTATCTAATAGCTGGATAGTGCCTATTGTAAATTGTATGTATTTAACTCAATTATTTTAACAAATAGAATCTGGGAATTTATTTCTTATGGTGAGTAACATTTATTATATAAATTTTCATATTAATCGAATTTGTATTCAAGTCAAATTACAATTTAAAAAGCTTTTATACTTTAATAGTTTATTCCTTTAATATTTTCCAGCTAAAGTAAGCCTCGTAACAGAAATATACAAACGAAAATTCTGATAGTGCAATGAGAAATAAATTCCCAAATTCCATTTGTTAAAATAATTAAGTAAAATACATAAAATTTACAATAGTCAAATGCTGACGAAGGCCGTAGCGGGCCAGAAAAAACACCTTTTGAAAATGACTGTTCATATTTTTAATTTTATTTATTGAAATGGTAGATATTGTTATGTAAATATTTGTATACAATTATAAAGTATTAATTTTATTAAACATTAATATGTATATAACATTTTTTAATATACAGGGTCCGCCAAATAACTTTTTTTTTTGAAAATGCTATAAAAAAAACTACTGAATATTTTCTCAAATTTGTTTTTTTATTTGAAAGTACAATCCTTCCAGTTAATACTGGAAAATAATTTCATTCAAATGGCTGGCTCGGCTGGCCATGCACTAGCCTACACGATCGGTCCAATTTTTAAGCACATTATCGATGCAGCTGTATTTCACCAATGGCTTCAGGAATATTGTCCTTTCAAGCTTCAATTGTCTCTGGCTTGTCGGCGTAACACTTATCTTTGGCGGCACCCCACAAATAATAGTCCTACGGTGTCAAATCGCAGCTCCGAGGTGGCCAATCGACATCAAGTCTGCGGCTGGTAATGCGATCTTCAAAAACAGGGCGCAAAACATCGAGTGTAGCTTCGGCTGTGTGGCACGTAACGCCGTCCTGTTGAAACCAAATGTTGCCAATATCCTCCTCTTAAATTTTTGTGAACAAAAATTCGTTCAACATAGCCCGATAACGATCGCCATTGACTGTAACGGCCACTCCTTGTCCATTTTCTAAGCACCAAACAGTGACTCGTTTTGGGTGCAACGGCTTTGCAATGTCTGCGTACGGGTTTTCTGTGCCCCAAATGCTACAATTTTGCTTGTTTACATATCCGCCAAGATCAAAATGAGCTTTATCTGAAAAGATTTTTTTTTTTTTGGCAAAATCGGCATCTTCTGTAAGTCGATCGCAGGCCCACCTAGCGAAGCAAAAGCACATATTTCCCAGCGTTGTTCAAGCATATACACAACCATATTCGTTCAGCGGAAGGATAAAACTAATTATCTCTCAAATCAGACATGAGCTAAGTATTACCATTTACGAAATAAGCACTAGTTGAAAAAAAATCGTTAGATGGCGGACCCGTTATAAGCGAAAAGTACTGTATTATTTATTTTCTACATCAAACTTATTTATTTTATTGTTAGTACGGATGATAAAGTCAGTACAATTGTACTTTTTTCAGTACTATTTGCATTGCAAAAGTACTGAAGTACTCCAATAACATATTTAGTACAATTTAAAAATTTCTAAATATCAGAAGAATTGTAAATGGCATATTGTCTACACAACATTCGTCGGCGAATATGGAAAGGATTTTTTCGTAGCAAAATATAATTAAAACAAAGCGAAGAAACCGCCTTTTTGTGAATATTGCATCATGCTACAGTCTAATGAATCTTGTTGCTATAAATGAACGAAAACTTTTAAGCTTGATTTCTTAAAGTATAGTGAAACGGGATATAGTGCGGCCCAACAATTCGAACAAGTTGTACAACCATTTGTTACGTTAGAGGTGTGGTTGGCCATCGGTTGATGGCGAGTTTTTCTTTCGTTTTTAATTTTCATTCTGCCGTTTTGAAAGCAACAGTGTGCGGAGTAAACAATATTTAAGAAAACTTAAACGATAATCCAATGCACAGTTTTAGTAAAGAATATACAAACTACCGGAACTATTATTTATTTTCTTTCTTGCTCCTCTGCTTATTACACTTCATTAATCGCCGGTAGTGCTAAAAAATCAGTACTCATGTTGACTCTTTAAAAATAATTTCTTAATAAAGCTTAAAAAAGGTGGTTAAAAAACTGCAGCATGTGCTGCGGACGATCAATTGGTCTATTCAACTCAATTGTACGACCAGTTACAACGTATAGGGCCCGCATAAGGGCGATTAGACAATATCTTTTGGGCTTATTACTGGGTTAAAACGTATTTATACCCTGTTCTACTTTGGCGCCCTAAGCTCTAGTGGGAGTTAGAGGAATATAAAAAATACCCTGTTATGTATTTAAAAATGACAGATAAAAAAGCATCGTCTAACGTATTAACTTAAGCCTAAAGTACACGGAATGTAAAAAGCTACATGCGCATGTGGTTCTGACGTAATTTTGTCGTATTCACACAACACGAACATGCTATTGTGGCTTTTTACATTCCGTGTACTAAAGGCTTTAATATTTTTTTTCGGTTAATTGCCAAAGGTGTATTGCAAATACTTATGTATATATAAGTGTAAAGTACAAGTGAATTTTAATGTACATATGTTCGTACATTTTCTGTTATTTCAATAATTATACTAGTAAAAATATTTTTAGTACAATTAGGGTAAAAAAGTACAATTCTTTACTTAAATAAGTACAATTTAGAAAATGTCATTTATCATCCCTGTCATAGACATACATAATCATTTACAGTGTTACCGTTCAAAATTTTCAAAAAGGGGCACAAAAAGGGGATTTTCAAAAAAAAAGTGTCACAAAAAGGGGAATTCTGAGAAAAAAAGGGGCAACTTTAAAAACAGAAAATTTAAAAACAACGTATGTATTTATTAAATTATTTTTATCGAAAACTAATTACTTGTTAATTAAACTAGCTTAAAATAGTGTAATAACAATACTTACAAAAACAAAAAATAGTTCATAATATCGACCCCTTTGCGCGAAATTATCGTATGTCACAAAAACCTAATTTTACAGGACAGCCATTTTTCTACTTTTCCCTGCGTTCGCTTGCATATAAAAATGAAAATATACATTCAATTTTTGGAGCAACGAAGTGGAATTCGCCTACAATATTTTGTCAGGTGACGTCTCTTTGAATGTAGAACAAGATTGCATCAAAAACTCAATTTAAAAAAATTGGCATATACGATAATTTCGCGCAAAGGGGTCGATATGATTTGATACAAAAAAACTTTACATTTAAATAGATAGAGATATGTATATATGTAAGTATATGTACATAAATATTTGGCACTTGGATTATACTTTTTTACCAAAAAAATTAAGTTACGAAAAAACCTCGAGGAAAAAGCATATAAAAGTATTGATAGGAAGATAGTTAATATCAGGTACAGATCCATTTTTTTACAAATTGCAGTGTTATGTTGTTTCTTCAACTATTAAATATCTATTTTTTTGAACACGTAAATCTATATTTATTAATCAATTCATCACTTGGAATCCAATCTTCCAAGTCATTTTGATACAAATTTAAAGCGGATAACATAGACTGACAGGAATCTACTTTCAGTCTAATTGTCACTTTATTTTTTAAATATGCTAACTTAGAAAAAATCCGCTAAGCGGATGCACTACTATGTGGTAAAGTAAAAACATACGAAGCAAATTTATACAAGTTTTGATATAAATTGTCACCCAAACAGTTTTTTAAATTGCCAATTTCGTACCAAAATGTTTTAACCTTAGCTATTTTAAAAATTGCTTTATAGCTTTTATCGTTTGATCTGGTTTCTAAAAGTTTGAACTCTTTTACAAAATCATCTGGGTTAGTAATTATATCAATAAAAACGGTAACAATTTCAAAGTAATTTATGTCTTCAGCTGACTCAATAAATACTGGATCTAAAACCTTTAATGAACTTAGCCTCTTATCGCTAATAATTATTCTTGATAAAATTTCTTTGCACAGCTTTTGGTAAAGAAGTAAAATGTTGTTTTTAATTTCTACAATATCACTACTTAAGATGTTGTTAGTACTTATTTCTAGCTCGGCTTCGTGGCCGATATATATATTAAGAGTTTCTTTTAACAAAATCAATTTGTTCTATATTTGTTTGCATAACATACTCTTTTTTTAAAAAATTTTTAAAAATTTCTAATACAATATCTTTCGTGGATGAAACTAAATATATAATTTGTGATGATTCGTTTTGAAAATTAAGGTTTAATTTATTCATAATATTTAATACATATACTAGAAATTTGAGGTAAATTTTATTGTTAATAGATAGCCCTTCCTGAATTATTTTAATTTTTTCCAAATTAGATGCCATTTTCTCTTCAAATTGAGCTCGGATTCATTGATTGACAGCAGGGCTGCCAGATATTTTCAGCAAAAAATCTTAATTTCATCAAAAAAAAATATTATTTTTGAAGAAAACTCTTAGTTTTGGAAAAAAGTAGTTTTTTTATTATAAATAATAAAAACAATTCATATGTTATTTAATACATAAAATAAACAACAAAAAACATTACAAAAAATTTAATTTCTAATACTAAATTGTATTACCTATTTAGTTTAAAAATTTTTAAATGGGAACAAAGAAGGTATTTTTAATTGAACCTAACCTTCGTCTAGACAAAACAAAAAGTCTTGTTTTTGGGAAAAAATCTTAAAATCTTTTATCGGTTAAAAAATCTTAAAAAATAAGGTAAAATCTTATTTCTGGCAGCGCTGATTGACAGTATAAAAAAAATTTGGTTCAAAAAGGGGCACAAAAAACTACAAAATGATACAAAAGGGGATTTAAAACAAAGGGGTCAAAAAAGTGGCACGGCAGTCAAAAAGGGGCAAAAATGCGACTTTAGTCGCATAACGGTAACACTGATCATTTATAGATAGGGCCGTTTGTTTTTTTTTTGACATTTCTGTTGATGCAATACATCAGATTCAATGCAAATGCCGATTTTTAATTTTTAGTTAGTGAGTGCCTTTTGGTTTTTACGTGACGATATAATTATTTCAATAATTGATAAATAAGCGGAATTAGCATTGTACATATTTTTAATAAATTGACGTTAAAAATAAGTTTTTTTTAATAGGATCACAGCATCATAAGTACCAAGTGGGTGGAGTTTAGACGCCATTTTTCCACAACAAAAAAAAATAGCTTACACACCATTGGCAGTTCATTTAAATAAAAATTACAGTGGGGTGGTTTTTTTTCTTAATTGTGTATAAAAGGATGCTGTTAGACAGAATGATAGCAGTTTCTTATTAGAACTTGTGTCGTGCATATCTATCAACCATTTCAAATTAAAAATCGGATAAGTATTTTTATTTTTTGCCAATCACATACATACATACCTATATGGATTAATAACATTTTAAGTGAAAGTGAAAGGTAAGGTGGAATAAGTTAAAATAAAAAAAAATAACACTAAAAAGTTCATTTAAGTTTCGTTGTTCAAAAGTGTTATTATGTTTCCGATAAACAACGAAATGTTTCGGAACCAAAAGTCTTACTTAGTATAAACCTGAGTTTAATATAAATAAATATATTTATGTACCTACAACAAAGCATTGATGCCAGATGTTTCTGTTTGCGTTAATATAAAATTTTTATTGCAAATTGGGAAACGTGATTTACTTTATTATGGGTTTTACTTTTTGCCCACATCGCTTTTTGACAAGGTGTTAAAATGCACAACCAAATCCAAACAAAGGGTTGTAAAAATAATATTTACACAAACATTACAATAGAACAAATAAAATTCGAGCACCAAATAACCCCTTAAGTACATAAATAACAAATACTCACAATGAATCAATACAAAAAAACTCACAAAGAATACAATTTTATGCCGTTGGCATATGCTCGAAAAACAAAAATGCGGTTTATGAATAGGAACTAAGTTTTCCCACCAGGGTATTAAAATCTTTGTAAGATTTAACCACAAATTAAGTGGGCGTTTAGGGGGATTCTAAATTAAAATAGCAAATATAATCATTTATACAAAATGTAAGTAAAATAAACAGTTTTTATTAAATTTACAAATTTCCCTTTCTTTTTAGAAGTTTAAATAAACAATTGCAAAGACATGGTTTACGACATGACGCATATGGCACCGTCGCAAAATATAGCTTTGGGCCGTTATTACCTGCAAGATTTGAATAATGTAGAAAATGAAGATTATGCTGCCTTTGATTTTGATAAAAGATATCAGGCACGCATGGGTTGCGAAACACCCGTTAGTCCTCAGTCCAGTGGTAGTAGGCCTGTTCCTCCACCCACACCAGCCCCTAGAAGACGTACCACACCCATTACACATTTAGATCCATCAGAACTTGTGGGCCTATCACGAGAAGAACGACGCCGACGTAGACGTGCTACCTTAAAATATCGAACTGCTCATGCAACGAGGGAGCGCATACGTGTTGAAGCTTTTAATGTTTCCTTTGCAGAACTACGTAAATTATTACCAACTTTACCGCCTGATAAAAAATTATCGAAAATTGAGATTTTGAAATTGGCTATTTGTTATATAGCATATCTAAATCATGTACTAGAAACTCCATAATGTGTTGGCATGAAAGGCAAATTCAAAAAACTAAAAACGAAGATGAAAACCATTTAAATTGCTGAAAAAAACAATAGTTTTTCAAGAGTTAAGGCGATTTTTTATGCATTTGCCAGTTTAAGAAGACTTTAAATTTTTTCTCTTAAAAGAGTGTACTCAAAATTTTTAAATTTTTGCAAGAAATCGGAAAGTGGGACGCACTGTAAAAATCTAAGATCAATTTATCTAGTATTTTGCAAAATAGTAGTATAATATTTAGTACATATAAAAACAAAACAATATTTTGTCTCTTCTGAAAATTTATAAATTTTGATTTAACCCCCTTTAAAATCGCTCCCAGCCAGTAAAATACTCCGATGTTGTCTGAATCAGACATTTCTTGCAAGTGTCTGACTTCATTCTTAGTGACTTCGTTCAGATTTCTGTTAGACATTGAATACATGATCGATTTCGCATCGATATATCGAGGGGAATTTATGAACCGTTTCGAATAACAGATTTCTGATCAAGGCGAATTAACTACAGGTGGTGTGATTTTGACAGTTCGAGCTTATTTGTTTTTAATTGAGTGTTAAGCTAATGATGCAATGCAAAAACCCTATGTTTTTCCTGTTGTTTTTGGATTGTTGTAGTTCCGACACCACCTGTAGTTGAATTCGCCTTGATTTCTGAATTAATATATGAATCAATCAGGTGAGTCGGTCTAATCTAAATACATATAATATAAAAGTTAAAGCTGTACCCCCTAAAACTAACTTTGACATGTTTAATGAAGATTCTCAAAATATTTTGGCTCTAGCGATAATCTCCCGTGAGCTATACCTCGTCAAAAAGGGTCGAAAATTGTATTTTTCATGAATAAAACTTTCGATTAATTTTTTTTTGTGCAATGAATGTCCAAATATAATAGACATTTACGAATTCTTTGATTCTGCATTAAAACATTTAAAAAAATCTAACCACATAATCGAGAAAGCGAGATGATGATGTCAGTTTTTTTGGTGCTTTTCAAAATTAACCCTTTACTGCACTGTCTTTCTTTTTATAACATTAACTTAAACATCATTAAAAACCCATTTTATAGCCGCAAAAAAAACATATCTTTGTGCTGGAAACACGTTTTATTAATATATTAAGCTACTATTAAATTAACCCCCGTTCATGCCCAACATTTTTAAGAGGACATTAAAGAGAACAAGTATAAAGTAAAATTAACAAAAAAAAAAAAAAAAGTATTAAAATTTAACAAAATGCATGTAAAATAAAAATGATTTATCAAAAAATGTTTTCCCGAATTTAGTTCAGTGTATTGCTTGCGTGACAAAATTGAATTTGCTATATAAGCAGGCTAACAACTTGCACATATTGCTCGGTATTTTGCGAAGGACAAGGGTTCTCTGAAAAACAGCAAATTCATATGAATTAGTGCATATACCTTGTTAAATGGGCCTTGATATCAATTATATATTTTTTTTATGTATACAACTGGACTTACATTTTTTTTAACAATTTTTTGTTCTATGTCCTCTAAAAAATGTTGGTCATGAACTGGTTTATTAAAAATTAACCAAATATATTAAACGTATTTTCTGAACAAAGATATGCTTTTTGTGATTATAAAATGGATTTTTAATGATGCCTTAGTTCATGTTTTAAAATGTAAGATTTTTAATTTTTTAATAAAATCCCAAGCAGTGTAAGCACCTTTCCAACGACGAAAATCGGACAAAAAATTATTAAGTTATTCAAATTTTCATTAAAATCGAATTGAAAAACATAAAAAAAAACTGATAAAAAACATCTCGCTATCTCGAGTCTGTGGTTAGATAAAATGTTTTAATGCAGAATCAAAGAACTCCTTAATATCTATTATATTTGGCCACTTATTGTACAAAAAATGACCAAACTAGAGCCCAAACATTTTGGAAATCATCATAAAACATGTAAAAGTTTATTTTCAGCTATCTGTCAGAAAACAATAAGAATAGGTAGGTGCGTTTGTTTACTTTTCCATTAAAATTTAGTAAATTTTGGGCAATATGAAAATTTTACTCTCAAAACTAGCTTTTCCGCAAAAAAGTAAACGAACGAAAAATTGCAAAAACTTGCAGGTTAATTCAAACATATGACCGCTAAAAAGCTTAGTGTTATAAAATATGTGTTATTTAGAATACCCAGTATATATTGTTTTTGGTACTTGATGCATTGTTATTAAATAATTAAATAAATTCGTAGCAAATATATTTATTAAATGAACTTCTGTGGAAGCTTTTCAGTTTGTACATGACTTTAAATTTTGTTTCTAGTTAAATAACATACGAAAATACATGAATACTTGCTTTATGATATTCGGTACCCTGAATAATATGCAGTAAAAAGTATTCATATATTTATTAGGTTAACATCTCTAAAATATTAATGCAAAGTTATTTACATAAATTTAATTTTCAAAAATACCTATTAGAAAAATAGTTTTTAGTTTATGCTGCACTTTTAATTCAGCTTTTGTTCTTTAAATGTTTTTTTTACAAATTGTTGCTTTTTGCTTGTTTGCTATATTGTATCATATGTTTTTGTTTTCTATTTGATTTTACAGGCAAAAATTTGTCCAGTAAAAAATTGCAGACTCTTTGCTTACACTGTCACTTTACTCCCTCAGTAGATGCTCTCCTTTGCAAATTTCTGTGTACGCGAACGCGTTTCAGTAAAAATCCAGTACAAATTTGTACAAATTTTTGCAAATTTTGGGGTAAACGAAGGCAGCTAATGTCGGCTAACACATCAGAATTTCACTTGCTTTTTTATTAGGTTTCTGTCAGACAAGTATATATCAGAAATTCCGTCAATAAAAACCGAATTTTGCATGACATTTCTGCCAGAATTCGTTTCAACCACTGTATACTTTTTTGGGTCAAAAATTTTACAGAATTCTTATACGAATCCGACTTCTTTTTTTGACATTTTTCTCAAATATCTGAAGCACGTCGTACTATTTTTCTGGCTGGGCTGTTATACTTTTTTTTTTCAAAATAAAAATTAGATATGTAAATTTGTGGCCCCATGCTTCAATTTGGAACGACGGAAAAAAATTTAAAAAATATATACATACATAACGTCACCTTAAATGTAAACGCACATTACTACATTAATATTTTTTTTACAGGAGAAGTAAAAAACTTTACAAAATTAAAAATAAAAACGTGTTGTTGGCGCTTGAATTTTGTAATAAAGTCGCCATTTTTGATCGTAGGGGTCAAAAAATATTCGTAAGCATGTAGTATAATAAAACGAACGAAAATAAATCAAATACTCAATTGTGAATTTTTATGTACATAGTTACGCCCGTTTGCATTTAAGGTGACGATATGTTTATTTGTGAGTTCAATTAAAAACAGTTTTAAGAAAACATTTTTATAATTTAAAAATTGATTTTTAGTAAAAATTCCATTGGAATGCAAAATAAAAAGTTAACACACAAAAACCGCGTTTAAAAAACTGCAGTCACAGATTTCAGTCACATTTTCTATCACTTCTTCATTTGTCATTGGCAAAAAAAACTTTTGATTTTACTTCTGATTTATTAAATGTAAACAGTCGCTATCAAACAAACTCATAAAGCGAAAAGTTGTACACAAATTTCCGTTTTTTGTTTGACAGTTTTTGGTTTCGACTGCAGTTTTTAAACCCTGTCTAAAAACATAAAAGATTTTAAACAAATTTTTTTGGAAATTAAAAAAAAAATAATGAAATACACAAACGTTGCTTTTTTAAGAAAAATATCTTTTTTGAATTTAAACCTAGTGAAGGTATTTATGTGCTGTTTCCAAATGACAGGCAAGTGATTGTTTAGTCAAATTTATATGAAAAGCACTCAGTTTGAGTAATTTCCATATAAATTTTACTATGCAATCACTTGCAGGTTATTTAGAAACTGCACATTACATGCAGTCTACAACTGACATGAAATGCTTAACTTTAACACTAATATGATGCTAGTGTTAAGTGTAGACTCATCATGTTAGAAGTTTTCTCACGTTTAAACACAGTTGTTAATGCAAATGTTTTAACAACGCTTTTATAACATGAAGATATAACAGCAAATTATGTCAGTTGTAGACGGGCAGTTAAGCTTGTGTTAACTGTTATAATTTATTCTTAAGCGACTTCTTTTAATATAAATAAGTTTAAAAATTGTAAAAATAGCATTTAAACGAAACATGTTTTGGCATGATTTATTTAAAACTATTTATGTGATATCTGTACATTGTATTTATGAATTAAATATTAATAAAACACCACACAAAAAATTTAACAAAAATTTTACTTCTTGAAGGACATCAGTTGGCTTTTAGGTTTTTCATAACAAAAAGTTAAAGCAAAATTGTTTACCACATGTGTCCTGCCAGTTATATTAATGGAAGCTGTTTAAAACATGCGCAGTACTAGTATGGCGTATCCCTGTAAACTCCTACTAATACAGGGTATTAAAAGGTTTAATTTTTACGAATTTTTAATACTTAATTCCAAGAAGCATAACCAAGGTAATTTATGTTTGTTTGCATTATTTATTTGTTTCCAGAATTCTAATAAACATTTGCTTTTTTATGCATTGGTAACCTTGGGAAACATTTGCCAGAAATTCCTTTAAAATTTTAAACAAGGTTGGCTTATTAAACCGAAACAGTTGTTGAGTTATTTAGTTTTAATTTTCTAGTGTACTGCTTAGCTATTTTTGAAATATTGAGTGTAAAAAATATTAGAGAACAAAATTTTAAAAATAAAACTATTTTAACTGTTTTATTTTAATTGTATTGCCAGTTTTTTTAAATGGCTTATAATTTTAGTGCAAATCAGGTAACTATTGTAAAGGGGAGTTTTGTTTAGAACCCTGTTTTAATATAAACAAGTAAATAAGAATGCGTACATACACAAGTTTTTATGTAGTACATTCTTTGAACATAAGAAAAGTAAATAAATTTATGTACCGGCACACATACAAATGTACATAGGTATGTGTAAGTACGTTCACAAAATTGTATGTATATATTTTTTTTATCTCGAACAACAAATTTATATATGTAACACTTTATATACAATAAGAAATAATTAATGTTCAAAAATTTTTACATAATTCGAATCTATCTGGAGAATTTTATAGCCAATATACAGTGCAACCTCGGTTAACGTAACCAGTAGACATTTTTGCGAAGCCGGAGTTTGTTATACAATAGCGCAGAAAATTATTGCGCCCTATCGGCAATGCCGAGAAGCTTTAGTTAACGAAGCCGTAGAGGAGAAAATCTTTGCTCCCGCGCGATATTTAAAACCAAAAATGTTGAATTAAATGCATTATATTAGGGTCTTATTTCTTTAAAAAATTGGAATTTTCTACACACAGAAAAAAATACCAATGATAATTTAACAGGACGAAATATTGATTGAGAATCATAATAAATTTCTGCAAAAGTATGCCCTTTATTCAATTTTATTATTATTTCATATTAATTTAAAATGAAAAATATTAAAAAAAACCTTAAATAAAGTTTATTAAATATTATACACTGTTAAAATAACATTGTTCAATATTGAA
This sequence comes from Pollenia labialis, assembly GCA_949318255.1. Classification (NCBI taxonomy): domain Eukaryota; kingdom Metazoa; phylum Arthropoda; class Insecta; order Diptera; family Polleniidae; genus Pollenia; species Pollenia labialis. The sequence continues at coordinate 20,926,562 of OX439142.1, read as the reverse complement.
ACCATAAAAACCTGTTTTACTTGTTTTGAATATTTAGTTATTTATTTATTATTTAGTTAAATAGTACATCAAGTTATCAAAGTAGAATTATGACGAAAACCATATCGGGCAAATACACTACCGAAAACGGTAAAATCAACATTGTTTTCGACGATTTTATATTGATTTTTTTCTGTGTGTTCTCCATTCGCCTTGGAAAAACACTAAGGCCCCTTTTTTACAACTTACCAATAGCTAAAGGTAGGATTTTGTCGGCCGTATAAAAAGTGTTCAATTTTTACAACTTTACTTGAATGAACCTTAATCTACTTTATCGCTCGCTTTAGGTTAAAGTAAAGTTTTAATAATGGAACAATTTTTATAAGGCCGGTTAAAGTGTACTTTTAGTTATCGGTAAGTTGTGAAAACGGCCTAAGGACGCCAATTAAAATTTAAAAATTTTTCTAGAGATATGAACACTACGCTTCAAGGAAAGAGCAACTATTTAAACAAGCGCCTGAAACACGGTAATAAAAATCAACAAAGATATGAAATTTAGGTGGCATGTCATAACGTCCAGTGTCATAGTGTCCACGGACACTATGACACTCCAAAAAGTGTCATAACGTCCACGGACACTTTGGAAATGGACATTATGACACTTTCAAAAGTGTCATAAGGTCCGTAATTACTTAAGAGGTAAAATACAAAAAAAGATCTACATACACGCTGAGAAAACATGTTTTATTATGGTCACAACCAACAAAACTATTTTTAAAGAAACTAATTTAACCATAATATGGTTGTCGGTTACAATGATTTGGTTAAATTAAACATATTATGGTTACATTTTTTTTAAAAATGGTTTAGTTGCTTTTTCTTTGGGTGTATATATAAAATATATACACACAGAAAAAAATACCAATGTAAAATCAACATGGAAAAATGTTAATTGAGAATCATAGTAAATTTCTGCAAAAGTATGCCCATTATTTAAATTTATCATTATTTCATATTAATTTTAAATGAAAAATATTTAAATAATCTTTAATCACGTTTATTTAATATATATATTTAATAAAAAAAATAAAAAAAATATTAAATTATAAATAAATATGGATTCAATATTGAATCCATAAAAACCTGTTTTATATTAAAATCAAAAGTTTATCTTGTTAAATTAACATGCATACATAGTTAAGTATGTTAATTTTTTTATTTTCATTCTTAAAATATGTTATAAAAAGAAGACAATTCCCGTATTCTTTTAATTAAAATTATTTAGTTAAATAGTACATCAAGTTTTCAAAGTAGAATGATGACGTAAACGATATCGGGCCATTCTGCTGATTGATCTGTTAACAAAGGCGACTACAAAATAAGTGAAACATGTGTTACAGGGGTAAGTGTATTGAATTATTCTTAAATAAATGCATATGTTGTCTCTGAAGCTTCTTCACACTGTTATAACACACTCAAACCAATTTGATTCTACATGAAATTCACGTTGCTAATTTAGCTTCTAAAATCTGCCTTGTTTTCGAACCGTAGAGGAGAAAATCCTTGCGCACGGCCGAAGGCCGGCTATACTGAGAAGCTTTAGCTAGCGAAGCCGGTGTTTGTTATACCATAGAGGAGAAAATCCTTGCGCCCCGCCGAAGCCCGGCTGTGCAGATAAGCTTTAGTTAGCGAAGCCGGTATTTGTTTTACCATAGAGGAACAAATTCTTTAGCCCGGCCGAAGGCCGTCTATTATTCCAATTTGTTCAGATTCTCGCTTGCAAGAATTTTTGGCATTATACGTTGTGGACATTATGACACTTTGCAAAGTGTCATAACGTCCGTGGATGTTATGTCACTTTTCTGATGAACATTATGACACTTTTAAAAGTGTCATCATGTCCATGGACACTATGACACTGGACGTTATGACATGCCACCCAAATTTAGCCGATGGATGTTGACACCAGCAATAGTCACTGGCAATACCAGCCATTAAAGAAATCCGGTAGCAAAAAGCCCAAATAGTGGCACAGCAAGATTTACAAGGAAAAAACCGTAAAGAAATAATCAAACCAAACAAAATGAAAATATATGTATGTATATGATCAGGGAGATTCTATCTGTCAAGCTGTAGCGCAAAAAGGTTAAATAAGTTAAATGACAGTGATTATTTGCATGAGACACTACTGGCCAGGGACCCTAAGGGCTAATAAATCAGAGCAAGTTTTGGTTTAAAATGTGTTTTAACCAACAAATTTATAAATCAGTAAACATATAAGCCATCTATAAAAGCATAAAATTGGGCGCTTAAACTACCAATACAGACCATATCAATTTGGCAAGATTTATCGTAGTTCTGCCACATGTAATTTTTTTAACTACATATAATACATGGGACACTGATTTATAGTTGTTGAGTTTAAACTAGATATACATTCAAAGTTTAAATATTTACTAATTTATAAGCCATAAAAGTTTTAAGATAAACGATGAAAAAATCATATTATCAACAAAAATCATTTCAAATATCGTCGGATTAATATGCAAACCTGATAATGTGCTAAAACATTTTACAGAAAACTTAAAAAACATTTTTAATCCAAATTTTTAATATTTTTAATCAGGCTTAAGTTCATCAAATTTAATTTTCATTAAATTATTTTTATGAAGAAAGGAATTTTACAACAGAAGTTAGGAAAAACGTGTAAAATCGATTAAAAAATGGATAATCATTCAAAAAGCAAATTTCGATCTACCAAAGGTTAAAAATACAATTTGGTTTAAGGATTGATATTTGACTATTGACGTCAGCAGTCGTCGATGGCTGCGAGTGTAAGACGGCAAATCCATCTGAGGAGATCGAGTGGTTGCGATCGAAACATGTCATGGTAACCAGCCGCCTGGGTTCGAATCTCAGGTCAGTCAAGAATGAATGATTATCAATAACAATTTTAATTAATTTTCATGTTGTAAAATTCCTTTCTTCATAAAAATAATTTAATGAAAATTAAATTTGATGAACTTAAGCCTGATTAAATATATTAAAAATTTGGATTAAAAACCATAAATAGTTCAAAAAAAAAATAACCACAATTCTAATTAAAACATTTTTATTTCATATTTGCAGCTTGAGATGAAAACCAAAAATATAGTTGGTCTTAGACACTCCAAGACTCAAATTGAAGAAAAACTACATGCTGGTCGACGAGGCGTATCTTTCTCTACCACACGCCATAAAAATCTTAATTTACTTTAAAAGTGGATTTAGCAAGTTTGCATATAAGGCAGACGATATTTATTTTAGTTATCGTAACAAATTAAAGTAAAATATACTTTTTTTGGTTATAAAAACCTAACACCTCAACCAAAAATATTTTGGTTACAGATATCCTTTAAATATTTTTTATTTTGTTAATCAGTGAAAAATAACAATGTCTCGAATTTGACACTTTTTTCTGCCAAGTGGGGCATCCGGTTGGAAAATTTAATTCGACTAGGTCAACTCTTGTTTTCAAAATATACCGTTATTTCGATAATGGAGGAGTTTGACAACATATTTATATTCGTGTTACTTCAAAACGATTAGTGCCGGTTCACACACGTCAAAGAGAAGGCCATTTCTTTTCCCGTCTCTCCTAAAAACTCAAGACTTGACAAGTCAAACTTGACGTGTGTGAACCGGCACTTAAGTAAACCGCAAAATTTTGTTTGCTGTGTAGATTTTTTTAATTAAAAAGGCGCCAAAAGATAAAAAATATTGAATTCAAAAAAAGTTTTCTTATTATTTAGAATTATGATAGTAGTCTGGGGATGGAGGGGACGAATTCATGCAACGACTATTCGCTCAACCCGGATTGTTCGTCCCCCTTAATCGAGATTGAAAAAACAATATTGAAAATAAAAAAAGTTTTTGTAATACTTAGGGGATTGTCTCGATAGATCGCAAGCAATACATTTCACAGACTTTCATCTAAGTAATTTTATCTAATTGCTTAAAACGGCAAATTGTTGTCAAAAATAGCGAAAATGTATTAAACTTTTTTGCTTTTTTATAAGGAAATTGCTATACCCTACACCACTACTTGTTGTGATAAGGGTATACTAAGTTTGTCATTCCGGGTGAAACTGCTTGAAAAAACAGCTTTTTATGACTAAAAATCACACCGTATATTTTCGTGATTATCAGTCCATAAAGCACCATATAAAGCCCATTCTCGGAAAACATCTAAATACGCCTTAAACCGTAACAAATAATGCTATTGTAATAAATTTTGGTACAGTTTTATATGACTATAAATATACTGTCAACTTTCGTGCTGATCGGTCGATACCTTACCATTGTCCCCATATAAAGCCTTCTCTCGGAAGAAACTTTTATCTAGATTTATATAAAACTTTTGAAAATGTTTAGGTTTTAGTGGTATTTTTAAAAAAAATCCCGCTAAATTTAATATTTAGCGGTTTCTAGCGGTTTTGAAGTTCGATTTGGCGGGAAGTGTCCAAAAAAAGTTGGCAACAGTGTTAATAGCACACCTTGCGAATCCCCCAAATAAAGTGTTATACCCAATATATATTTACTGTCTTATACAAAAAATTGTTAAAGTTTACATTAGTTTACCAAAACATTTTCCTCATCATAGAAAACTATTTAAAACAGAAATGGAAAACAAGACAAAAGCAAAGATTTTATATTCTTTTGAATACGGACGTGGCTTTTTGTTTTGCTGCTTTCTAATGTGAAAAATCACAAAAACACTGCAAAGTTCCTTCCACTCAGTACTAGAGAACTCAATGAAAGAACTTTTGCCGTACTCTCGACCGAGTTGTTCTCTTAATCCTGGGCTCCCGCTATCAAACGTCTACTGTACATTTTTCTTATATTGGTTAACGAAATGATAAATCACCACGGAACAACAATTTCAGCCACTTGTCCAACAAATGGATTTGAAATCTATTACATATTAAAAACTTTTAACAGTGGAGATATGTAATATTTCTGTTGAATTTGTGTTCAGTCTTAATAGTTTTTACTAAATCAGTCACAGTATCTTTAAGAAGACGAAACTGTGGCCTAAAGCAAGAAAATTTGTTTTAAAGTAGAACCGGCGATTCTAGCGGATTAGAATTGCCTCACATAATAGATGATAGATAATAGGTGTGTAATCCGAATTGAATTTATGACGTATTCAGTGTTTCCAATTTAGCCATTTAGTGGCTAGATTTAGCCATTTTTCACCCTGCCATTAAGAAATGAGTTTAGCCATTTTTCAACTTGTTTAGCCAAAACATTTTTTGCCGTTTTTCTTTTAAAAGCCTTTAATTATATCACAATTTTTATAAATGTTGGTAATCGCTATAAACAAGAAATGGATCAACACAAACATCGGTTTTTATTTCTGGTTGCAAGTATGTATTTCAATAAAGAGATGCAGGCGGCAACAACATTTTTTTTATAAATTTCAGAATTAACTATAAAGTTGCTCTCACTTCCATGGTCTAATGCTGAAGTAGAGAGGGTATTTAGCCAAGTAAACATCGTTTAAAGTAATTTGAGAAATAGGTTACACTGAGCAACCGTTAATTCGTTTTTATCAATTAGGTAAATATTTTTACCATAACAAGAGTGATTCCTATAAGATTAACAATAACGACATCGAATTTATCGATGATTTAATTTTTAATATCTATCAAAATTTTAATTTAGGTTTATTCTTATTAAGTCTGGGATCACACTGCATTGACATACAAATTTGCCACAATTTTCACAAGTAGTCATAATTGCCCATGGGCCCCAAATAGGGTACAATCTCGAAATGTTTCTCTAAATAGTGTGGCGTGGGTGTATCATATGGGCGGGCTGAACCGACTATACTTTCTTACTTGTTTATAATGGATTGTTATAAATTAGTTGTAATAATAGATATTTGTAACAATAAAAAATTATTTTTTATAATGAATATTTAAAAGCAGAAAAATTGTTTGGTTGAAGTAATGGGTATTTAAAAAAAATTAATTTTCTCTTTAATTGTTTCGATAATCAAAAATAAAATGTACATACATATATAAAGATAAAGGTTAAAAATTCCCAAATGCTAATAAAGGGAATTTCTGAAAAAAAATAAAAATTATTGTTTGTCCTTGATTAAAACCACGATAGTTTTAAAATAATTACATATTTTATGTTAAACTAATTTTACGACTTCTGAGCTAAACAAAATATTTAGAATGTAAATAAACAATAAAAGTTAAAGTTATTTGCATGGCAACGCAAACTAAAATACGGAGGGACCCACGCACATCAACCAATTTATAAACCATAAAAATTCTCATAGTCAAAATATAAATATGTATACATTTTTTGAATACTTTAAATCAGGAACCGAAAATAACAGTTATTTTGAGATTTTAAAACAAAAAAAGCATATCGAAGTAAATGTTGAAAAACTGATTCAAATTAATGTGTGATCATCATTGGGATTTTTTAAGCACATTAAAATAAATATTTAAAGTCCACTAAATTATTTTAACACGTAAATTTTTTAAGGGAATAAATTTTAATTTTGCTCGAAAAAAACATAACTGTTATTTTTGTTCAAAATAATAAAAATTAGGCAATAACTGTTATTTTTTTTATCGAAAAAATAAAAATCTAACTGTTATTTTTGTTGAAAAAATAAAAATTCAAAAATAACTTATTTTTGTTTAAACAAATGATAATAAAAAACCTGTTATCAGCTGACTTTTATGAAAGAAGTAAGAGTGCTTTATTCGGCTATGCTAAATATAATTTTAAGGTAAAAAACCTTAAGTTGTTCTGTATTTTATATAAATGTTCTCCATTTAAACTGGAATAGCATTTCAAATGTAGTTGAATTTCTCATTACTGAAAACTTGTTCAATTGAATTGTTCTTTCTAGCTCGAAAACTCTCTTATTTGCATATACATACATACATTTAGAATCTAAATTTTAGATAATCAATAAAAACTATTTTAATTTCTGCGGATATTAAGGGCCGATGTTGAATGTGAACCACACCTAAACGTCAAGTTTTTTCGGGCTTTTCATTTGACTGTTCACAATTTCAGACTAACTCAATTTGAAACATGGAAAGGTACACAATCGAGGAACGCAATAAAGTTATTCAGGCTTATTATGAAAAAACATATCGTGAATTTCGTGATCAGACGCATTTAGGCTAATGATATTCCAAGAGTGATTGTCGAAAAATCAATGCACCCACAAGACGTAACTGATTGGTGCGGTTTATGGGTTGGCAGCATCATCGGGCCGTATTTTTTGAGGCCGGACAGGCAGTTACTGTGAATGGTGTTGGCTATCGTGAGCAGTGTTGCCAAAACTTGGAGACCAAAAATGGCTAAATTTACGGGAAAAAATGGCTAAAAATGGGCTAAAAAATGGCTAAAAGCTTTTTTAAATAAAAACACATTAAAATTCAATAACACAACAGAAATAATTCATTTAAAGTTGTTTACGATGAAATTGTTAGTTAAGATCAAAAAAAATTTGAAGGTAAATAGTAATCACGACAACATTTACCCAACCTTTTGATTCCAGATCTACAATAAAAAACAAGTAAGAAAATATAGTCGGTCAACCCCGATTATATGATACCCTACACCTCATTAGAACCTGTGTACCAAATTTTATTAAATGATCTGCAAATTTGCGATATGTACTTTACGCACAAGGTTTACATGGACGTCCAGCCAGCCGGACAAACATTGTTAATTCGACTCAGAGAGTGGTTCTGAGTTAATCCGTTTACGAAAAGGTGGGTTTAGGACCAATATTTTAAGGTGTTACAAACATCAGCACAAACGCATATAGTACCCTTTCCACTATTGTGGTGTTGGTATAAATATTTCATTGATTAAATCGAATTAACGGTTGCTAAATGTAACCTATTTCTGAAATTTCTTTTAACGAAGTTTACTTCAGCATTAGACCATGGAAGTGAGAGCAACTTTATAGTAAATTCTGAAATTTCTAAAAAAAAATTTGTTGCCGCCAGCATCTCTTTATTGAAATACTTGCAACCAGAAAGAAACACCGATGTTTGTGTTGATCCGTTTTATAAATTTAATATTGAAATACTGTTCCTTTATTTTGAAAGATGTTTCATCATTATCGTTTATAGCGATTTTCAACATTTGTAAAAGTTGTGATTTAAATTAAAGCCGTTTTAATTACTTAAAATGTTTATTTTGCTTTTTATATACATATTTTTATTTATTTTTTGGAAGATGCCCAATTTTAAATTACTTTAGATTAAAATGGTTTAATAAGAGGAAGAGGAAATAATTGGAAATTTAAATGGGGAAAACAATTGGCAGAATTTAGTACAATACATTATCAGTGCTTTAGCTTATCGTAAAACACTAATATTTGAATATAATGATTAAAAATCAATACATTGTAAAATTAAATTATATTTTTTATGTGAAACTCTTTTTTTCCGGCTAACGACATAGTCACAGCCGTATATTCTTTAAGATATTTTTATAACGTTTATAAAAAAAAAACAAAAAAAAAATACCAAATAAAGAATTCCCAGCGGTAAATTTTAAAAGGACTGAAAGTGGAAGGCCTGTTTGAATGCCTCTGCACTCCTTTCTAAAAGATTCGCTTCGTATGATATCCTGCCTTCATAAATATGCCTTCTAGAAGGTATACATTTCTTTTAGAAAGACCTTCCAAAATATTCATTACACATTCGCTACTCCCTTCTTTAAGAAGGGAGAAAGGAAGTTGTTCAATTTTGATTTTTTTTTTGTATCTTTAGTGACATTCTGTACTCCCTTAGGGAAGTGAAAGAAGTTGTTGAATTTTTATCTTTTGTCTTTAACATTTTAAAAACAATTTCATACATTTCTTGTTGCACGTATTCTTGTTCTTATAACGGTTTCTTATTTTTGTTCCGTCGTCCATAAATGCGTCGTTTGTCTTATGTAAACGTATACGTTGCAGATCAGCTGTTTCGTTTTTCCTACTAAGTTTTAGTATAATAAGTAATAATAACTCCTATGTTAACATGACGTTGCTTTGCGGAAGAAAAGAATTTTATCTGACAATAAAAAATTGAAAAGTTTATAAAACATACAGTATTATATGAAATAAAGAGCTGAAGCTTGGAATTCTTTAAAAAAGTTTTAAACAAATAAAAAACTTCTGAAAAAAGGCTTTTATAACGCGCGTTGTGTATATTGCTATTTTTCATGCACTAAAGTTTTTAAACGCCTTTATGGAAAAGACTCTTGATTAAGAGAATTTTTATCCGCCATTGGCAGTTCGTAAACTTAAGAATTAAATTAAGATTTGATTAATTTTTTTTATTTCATACACTTTATTGTGATTACTCATTTTTTTGAGCAAAAATCGTTTTTCGTTAAGAAAATCGTTTGATCGAAAACAAAAGTTTATTTTGTGATCACACAAAATAAGCGTATAATAGAATAATCACCAAAAATCGTATTTTTATATTGAAAATACAAAAATAATTAAAATGGCTTATAACTCCTTAAAAAAGAGTTTGATCGAAAATAAAAGCTTGTCTTGTGATCAAACATATTTTTTGGGTAAAGTTGTTTTTTGATAAAAAAAACATTTGCTTGTAACTTCCAAACGGAATAATTAGTTTTTTTCACCACTCATATTTTTAATCAACAATCAATTTTTAATAGAAACCTTTAAAACGCTGGTTATTCCTTTAATAAGTTTTTAAATTAAAAAATTTGCTTATTTTGTGATCAATAGTACTTTTTTTTAAATCAATTGTTTTAGAAATGTTAAACGTTTGCAATTATTTTCCCTATGTATAGTTTATTTTTTAGAATAAGATCACGCATTAAAATAAATGTAAAATCTTATTCTAAAAATGTTGGAGAACAGTTTAAAAATCTACTTGACAAATTATAAATGTTTTATATAAAGGAATCTTGGAATTTTTTATTATAATTTTGAAAATAATTTTTCTGTGAACTTTAAAAAAATTCATTTTAAACATAAATTTAATCCAAGGCCCATCTATCAGGGGTCTAATCACCGCATACGATATCGAGCAAAATTGATCGAAATTATTTATTTTGGTATCATGAATCTCGTTAAAGAATGAAATTTATTGAATTTGAAAGAAAAGCATTCGATATCGAGTAACTCGACATAACATTTCTCGAGTTTTCATTCGATACGTCAGTGTCTATCGTATGCAAAAACATTAGAAAGTTTATTCGATACGATAGTATCGAATGCGGTGATTAGACCCCAGGTCTGCTTACTTGTACAAAAACAAAATACAATTCTTTTACTACCACATATACAAAGCAAAAGGAAAAAACGTGTATGTGTGGCATACCATAAACGTATACATGCACATGTAAGCAAAATGTAAACAACTTTTGACAACCAAAAAGAACATAAACAATGATCATCAGGCTTCCTGCACAGACCTTTTCAATGGGCCTTGATTTAATCCAACTAGGACATTTTCAATGGAAAATGGAGAAGAAAAATATGAATTAAAAGATGTGGTAGCTTTTCCAATCGGTAGCTCTTTCCTTTTAATTCCTATTTTGCATTTTTTACCATTGAAATTGTATGCATACTAAATGTCCATGAATGTAAAACTAAAATTTTCAGAAGTCCTTTTAAAAAACCTTTTTTTATAGGTATTCAATATGTACTTCTTTTGTATGTATTCATAGAGTACTTTAGTAGAAACCATTTTTTCAGTACACCTTTGTAATGCCTTTTAAATGTCCTTTATTAACAGGCATTCTTAAAGACATGCATCAGAAGGGCTAACAAAAGAGCTTCTTTTGAAAGCCTTTTATAATTACTGTAAGAAGAAGGGAGTGTGGAAGGCCTTGCTCCCAATGACAACCTGTATAAAAAATATATGAGTATGGAATGCGAAGTGGAGAGCTTGTGTCTGCTAAATAAGGCCTTCTATTAGGCCTATTTACTCATTCTTTTTACCGCTGGGTTACTACGACTACTACTACATATTTTTATAATAAAATAAAAATTATTCTTTTAAAAGAAAAACGGCAAGAAAAATTGTATGCCTAAACCAGTTGAAAAATGGCTAGAAAAATGGCTAATGGCTAAATGCATTTTTTAATGGCTAAACAGGGTGAAAAATGGCTAAATCTAGCCACTAAATGGCTAAATTGGCAATTCTGATCGTGAGATGATAACAAACTTTTTATGGCCCGAATTGGAAGATATGGATGTGGACGATATGTGGCATGGCATTGAACCTCAATTATGCCTCCGCGTCATCTAAAATTTGGACCATCGGATGGAGGTGTGCCATTTGGCCGATATTTTGTTCCATCCCAATTTTGACATAATAAAAAGTAATGACAATAATTTCCTAAATAATTTGAGTTTTATTCAAAATCAACATCGGCTCTTAAAATTTAACCACCATTTACAATTAAACATTCAAAGCCTTATTCATAAACAATATTTAAGGTTTACAAAAGGTTAATGAAACGAAATGATGTTTGTAATCTTTTTTTAGCAATTGGCTCTAGTTTAAAATGTTGTAATCAGGGAAACCATTAATATACAGAAACAATATATTTATCCGTTTCAGAGCTTTATATGAATTTTGGCATCAATTTGTTAGTGCATATTTTTGCATATATTACCGTTTGCAGCATTTTTTTGAATAATTTAGTTAAAAAAGCCTTTTTGCATCATTTTGGAAGCTTTTAGCGCATTTTTTGCCATTTTGTGCCATATTTTGATACATGTTAAATTATTTTAGATGCCTACAAGAGCTTTCGCAGCAAATAAAAAACAATTTGCAAAATTTTGGCTTTACATAGAAGTATGGATTAATCTCTTAGTATACCGTTCGACTAAGCATCACAATTCAACGTGGTCTAACGATGTTCATCCGTCCATCTATTTGGTTATCTGTTTATGTAAACCTTGTGCGCAAAGAACAAGTTGCAGTTTTGTAGACAATTTAATCAAATTTGGTAATTGTACTAAGTCTATGTATTTGGTAAGAATCGATCTATAATTTCACATATTTCTTAGAAAGCGTCTTTGCAAAAACGACTCTTTGTGTCCGTTAACCTTCTAATTATGTTGGTATTTATAAATAAATCTATAAGTCTATAGATTTAATTCACCCCAAAAATATTTTACTGCAAATTAAATTCTATTTGAATCGGTTCACATTTTCCCAAAGCTACCATTAATACCTTTAACTTCCTTTTAAATGTAAACATTAATAAACAATTTAATTACCGCCCCTAAAATCCCTTTAGGACAAAAAATCTCATATGGATGTTAATATCTAGATAATAATTGGCACAAATAACTCTTATATGAACTTTAACCGCTTTACATTACTTTGTTTCTGTGAACCCATGACTGCCCATCGTTTCCAAATAAGGTAAAATCTCGAAAATTCTTCTGTTAATACTACGGTGAATGGGCTTTGCCGATTATAATTTTATGATTGTTTTTATTAAATGGATGTTAATAAATTGTTCAATATTTGGTTTCTCGCCGAACCTCAAACGCAAATTTGAACGGAGTATGTGTGACATAAATATATAACAAACTAGTCCCCATTATTTTTGGGGTCGTCGAAAAACCCATTTCAACATACACGTGGACAACTGGATATGAACTTCTCTTCTCATAAGAAACGAGAATATACATACATATATACTTTAGTCTAGGATCAATATTGTGGAAGTTACAAATGGAATGACATAATTGTTTATAGCCTTTAAATTTCGATGAAGGGTATAAAAAGATATAACAGTTACGGTCCCTGATTTAAATACACATGCACACTAGTATAACCATGCATATCTTTACTTAAATATGAATGAATAAATATTTATTGTGCTGGTACTAAATTGGTTGTCAAAAATTTAAATATAAGTGGGTCAAATGCAAAACTTTTTACAATGTTTGTAGAAAATCGCACAGTTTTAATATAACAGTACAAAAATTACCGGTTAAAGGATAACACATATTTTATTGTTCATATCAGTTTTCAATTAATAGTCAAAACATTAAGTTAATTTCAAAACAATTAAATTGACATCTGTTTTCAACGGGGGAAAAAATCAATCGAGTTTATGGTCCAACGTAAGAGAAGCGTTAAATTACTTTGTTGGCAAGTGTTATAAACCAGGATTATTTGATTGTTGCAAGTGTTTGTAGCACTTTTTTAAGATGATTCTAAAAATACACGTGTTATTACAATTGAATTTATCTTATATGTAGGTACATATATAGAGGGATGATATCAAAGGGGGTGTGTGTTTGTGTATGAAAATTTAATCCTTGTTATGGAAAGTTATTTGACTAGTATGTACATGTGTTTGTAAATAATCCTGTATTTGAATGTTGTTGATAAATGTTACCCAAGAGATTTACCATTATAATCATTGACAAAGGAACAATAAAAGACCTTTCCAAAAAAAGATACTTGTAACATTTAGTTCAATCAAATAAGTTTTTTCTCAATAAAACTCATGGTAAAATTTGCTAATTGAGTTTAAAATCAATTTAAAACAAGCACTTCTTTCTTAGCGATTTTTTTTTCAAGAATACGGATATTTTGTTTGAAAGTCTATTGTTTCCTTTAGCACCCAAATCTATACATTAAAATTTAAGTGATAAAGAGATAAGGCGTGTGTAATTGCCGTGTAAATTTAATTATTTCCTAATGGCAAATGTGTGAATTTGAATGTTTTATATTTGTTGCTGGTTTTGAGTTTTGGTTTAGGGTGGATGAAGGTTTAATTTTTTTTTATAGGAAAACACGTGACCCGTGTTTGAACGCGTGTCTGTGTGGTTTTACACATTGTTTTCAATCAAATTTGATGTAAAAATGTCATCAAGTCGAAAAGTGTTGATGAAAATAACAATACAAAATTATGTAACGTTTGGCTACAAATGATGGAATATCAAATTTCTTATAATTTGCATATGAAAATTAAAAAAAAACACAAATTGTGGGAATTTTATTTTGTGGTTTTTGGTTATTTTGATATGTATAAACTTTTAAAAAATAAAATATTCAAAAACGGATTAACACTTAACCACTGCCAAAACCTCATACCCAACATATTAAGAATAGTAAGTGAAATTTCATGCTATCGCAAGTTTTAATATTGAAGGTTTTTTGTTTCTTCAAATATTGTTTAATAATAATTACATTGTAATTTTAATTTTGTTTGAATATCTTTTAGTAAAATTTTAAAAGTTATGAATAACCTTTTGGTAAACTATAACAGATGCAAAACTAAGCCTTTTATCAAGCCCGTTGTATAATAACGTTGACTTTTTAAGTGATAAATGGTAACAGGGATTAATATACAAAAATAAATTCAAGTTTAAATGGTAAATTGAATCAAAAATGCAATTGTTCATTTTTGAAAAGTAAACAAAGATTAAAAAGTATTATTTCCAATAGTTTTTTACACATGTTCTTAAAAAAATAACAAGGAAAATTACACCATGTAATCGTCTAATATACACATAGATAGTCACCCAAAAAGGGCAAGCTTTATCATTGCTTTTTCTAATAGGGATGTTACCTCATCCACAAGAGAAATAATCAATTGTCTAGCCTACAGACAAGGGGTGTTTTGTTTTATTTACGTAGCACAATAAAAAAATGTATTTGTTTTTTTAACAGTTTGTTTGCATTGGAGGATTATAATGATATAAATTATGGTATTAAGAACAGGTTGTAATACAATTGCCTTTTATTTGACAGTTTGATTCAGCCTATAAGCCCAAAGGTTTAAATAATTGGGAACTACCCAAATGGTATCCGCCCAGACCAAGACAACGTAAATTCTCTACCAAAATAATAGCCAATGATAGAGGACATTTGCTAGATAGTTCAAAAAAGTAAGTAATTTAAATAATAAAAGTTAAAAACCCAACTATTTTTAATATTTTTTTTATCTATTTAGAACCGACCAAAACTCTTGGGGAAATTTTCGTAATACCTTTCAGTTGCCCGATAAAATAAACCAAAATTTTGTAGAACAGTATAACAATTCCCTGCTTGGAAAAGATAAATGGTCTAGTTTTCAACAAAAACCAAGTACCTGTGATAACAATCGCATTGATAATTTGGATATTTCTGGCAAAGGTTTAACTTCTTACCGTACAAAATGTGAAACAACTGGGGACATTTTAAATTTTGATCCAAATAGCTTTAAACGTATAAATTCTAGCGAAAAGAAAGGTGTAAGTAAGATATAGTTAAAAACTTGAGCAGATGTTCAATAAAATAATTTTTAAAACGCAACCTGCAAAGTCTATCAGGGAAATCTAAAGCCTTAGCACCTAAACAGCTATCGAATAATTTTCAAATTGCAATAAAACTTTAAAAATATGCATTTATAAATCTGATCTAACAACAAATTTAGCATTAAACGGTTAAGGCCCGTTTTCACAACTTACCGATAGCTTAATTTACGGCCGATAAGTATTACAACTTTACTTTAACCTACTAGGTAGCAGAGTTGGGGGTAGTGCACTAAATTTGCAGTTTCCACTAAAAGTTAGTGATAGTGCAAAATTTGTTTCTATAACTAATAGCTATTTAGTAGTGAGTTAAAAAATGACAGCCTCACTAGGCAATAGTGGTAGTGGTACAAGAAAGTTTTTCACTAAAATTAATTTAGTGATAGTGAAAAACCTTTTTCTTACAGCTTAGTGTAATTTTTTTTTCTGCACTAACAGGATAGTGGAAAAATATAATAATTCACTAATGTTAATGGAACTCAAATACATATCATTATATTGAATTAAATAAAAAAGTATTTTTATTATTTATTACATTATTAAAAAAGTAGTAACAAAATTAAAAAATAAAAGGAAATAGTAATACAAAAAAATAAGGAAGTTTCATAAATATATTAATATAAGAAATCAAATGAAATTAAATACATATTGGTACATAAAAACCTTAGCAATTATTTTCCTTCAACAAAACTAATTTTTCAAAATTAGAGTCACTTAATTTATTTCTGCGAGGAGGGTCTACCATTCGACTTAAAGAAATGAGTCGCTCTACTGGAGCAGAAAATGGCAATTAAACATTTAATTTTAGAAACATTTGTCTAATTATGTTATATTTTTTAAGACAATGAAATTCATTGCTAATTTTCAAAAGTAAAAAAGCGTAGACAAGTTGATTTTTAGCTATCAAAAAAGTACGTTGACGAATTTAAATACCGGGTATGTTTAATTTTTTTTAACTTAATAATTCATTCTTTAAGGGCCATTATTACAACTTGCCAATAGTTAAAAGTTGGATTTTGTTGGACCGATAAATAGCTTTGCATTATTACAACTTCGATTTTTTATTGCTGTTATTTTCAATAATAATAATATATAATAGATGAAAACATAATAAATGAAGGTTTTTTGTAATGCAAAGCTATTTATCGGTCCGACAAAATCCGACTTTTAACTATTGGCAAGTTGTAATAATGGCCCTAAGTTTATTTCTAAAAACATAAGGTTATATTGCGATAAAAGTTGTTAAAATATATTAATACAAAATAAAATTGCTAAGATTTTAATTCCTGAAATTTTCTTTACTTAAAAATTTAAAGTCTTTTTTCATTTTTTTTATACAATAAAAAATAATAAAATGGAAATATTTTGACTATATTTTCAATTTGTTGGAATATTTCTATAAACACTATTTTTTGAGATTTTAGTGCATATAATATAATTAATGCATTTATGTAGTTAGTGACTGTTAAAAATTTGCACTATTTTATCGTATGTAGGGCAAAAAAAACTAAACATTAGTGGTAGTGGACAAATTTTCACTACCACTAATTTTTTCAGTGGTAGTTAAAATATGTTTCCCTAACACTATAGTGTTGAAAAATAGTGTAAAATCAAAATGCTGTCTCTATAGTGGGATTTAGTGGAAACCTTAGTGCACTAAATATTTAATGCACTACCCCCAACTCTGCTAGGTAGGATGAACCTTAATTTACTTTATCGCTCACTTTAGGTTAAAGTAAAGTTTTAAATTTGGAACACTTTTTATAAGGCCGGTCAAGCCTTATAGGTAAAAGTCAACTTTTACCTATCGGTAAGTTATGAAAACGGGCCTTAATGTATAAATTTTGTATTAAATCCAAATTGCTTTTAGATTCTGGCTAAATTATTTTTATATTACAGCACGTTTTAAATATTGTTTGTATAATTTTAATTAAGATCAGGTTTATAATTAAGTTAATAAACCCAAGCAGGTATTTTATCATTAACAGTTTTCAAATATTTATATGTATATCGAGCCCTTACCGCAAAAAAATCGACATTTTTAATTTTTTTTTTTTAATAAATCCCTTTACTGGCAACTCTTGCTCACATAGGGTATCGTTACGATTTTATAGCAAAAACTATTTTATATCAAGCGACAACCTTCATACAAAATTTGTATGAAATAAAAAAAAACCTGCCCCTGTAAAATTTTGTTTTTGTCGCTTAACCCTCTTATGCCCGAATTAATATGGGCGGAGCTAAAAATTTTTTGAGTACAGATATGTGTTTCTCAATTATGAACTGATAAAAATTTCGAAGTCCTGGGTGTATTGGTTCGTTATTTACAGGATGTTGCCCATAGGCAACATTGGGCAATTGTGGTGGTAAAAAAAACATTTAAATTATTTTTCAATGAATTTTTTATTGAAGTTTAAGTATGAAATTATACAAAACAATATTGTTGTGGGTTTCAACATAAATGAACATAACATTTGCTGAAAGTGAATCGCGGGTAACCTATGTGGCATAGCCTGCACCTACTTTTCCCTCCCCATTCCACCCAGTGACCCATGTTGTTAAATCGTGGGCCTTTTGCAGGTTCTGCAACACATATTCTTCTGTAGGTGCTTGATTTAGAGGGCGTCGAAAAATTATGAAGCTGATGGTAAAGAAAATGGTGACGAAGGGGATGTCTTCACCCTTGCAAGGAGCGATAATGGTCGTCCTCTTTTTCTTGGAAAAACTGGTGTCTGAGTTGCGTTCATAAGATCGTTAGCAAATTCTAACTGGAATTTTATCAGTGGTACATCGCCATCTGTGTATTTGAGGTCTCTGCGATACAATAGCCAACTATTGACCATTGAGAAATTTATGCAACAGTATACTATACGCATATACCATTTATTTGATCGGTGATTGATTTTGTAGAACTCTAAGAGCATGTCAGCAGATCAACCCCTCCCATATGTTTATTATAGCAATCAATTATACCTGGACGGGGTATATTAACAAACTGTTTCTCTTTTCGGTACCATCTTTTGCACTCACTAATGGGGTTTTAACCATGGTGAAATAAAGGCAGCACTACGTCAGATGACGATTTGTTTGCTCCTGCATTTGTTTGTGTAGGTTTATGTCAGGGTTTTGTTTATGTTTATTTATTTATTCATCAGTTAGGTAATACAAAAAGTCCACGTTTTGTGCTGAGATTATTGTATTTTAATAAAGTTTTTGATAATTTTTAATTAAAATAAATAAGATATCGACTATAATAATATAAAAATTGGCTAAAAATTTATTTATTTCATCACGTTCAGCGGCACGCTTTGATTTTTGGAAAAAGTATTTTTTGACGTAAACGGTTATGTAATTTCCAATTTTGTTGTAATGTTGTATTTGTTGCCGTAACGATGCCACCTGCTTATTCCACCATGGTTTTAACCTATATAGGTAGTTAGAAAACAGTTGCACGCTCTTTTTATCCCACCAAACAATTTTGGGAGCGCTCCTAAATATGACTCTTAAAAGATACCTTTTCTTGAGGGTTTTATGATTACCCTCCTAATTTATGATCAATTCTGATTGATTTCGGAGCCTGTAGAATTCAGGACTCCTAAAAGACTCATTTTTATGAGCAATTTAGGAGCACATTCCTAGAAAACTCTTATTTATGAGGGTTTTCTGAGGGGCAACGGTAGTTTGTTTTCTTATTCTTAATAATTTCAATATTTTGCGTTTGCCTGCCATTATTGTGATCATTTTGCGCTGTTCGGTTGTGATTTTGATAAAATCTAAACACTGTCCTTGTAAATCTTTTCATTAGACAAAACTATCCATTTGAAGCCTTTGTTAAAAGAAAATTAGGTGGTTTTGTTCGTTGAAATTGGTTTAAAATGATTATTATTTCCATGCACAAAACATATATTAATAAAACTTTTCCCTTAAAAGCTAACAAGCATAAATTTACAAATAAAATGAATACCCTAATTTGAAGAAAAAGAAACACTCCTATATTACTCTTTTTTGGCTCCGAAATCCCTCTTTTATGACTCTTTTAAGAGGTTTTTATGATTGATTTGTGAGCAAAAAGGCTCACAATTTTCCACACAAATCGTTAAATTTAGGAGTCCTAAAACGCTCATATTCAGTACAAAATTTTTTGACGGTTTCATAGGAAAACACGCTCATATCTGAGGGTTTTTTCATAAAAAGGAGTCCTAAAAGACTCTTTGAGAACTCATATTGTTTGCTGGGATCATACCAACAACAAGCAATCAAGTTGTGCGTTGCCTTAAATTTAAAATCACTTGATCCACGCCCTCGCTTTAGGAGTTCCTTTTCACTACTAAGAGTACAATTTTTCAAACTAGTGCTCTTAATTATACCAACGGATAGTATACTTCTTTGTCTTTTAAGCCCAAAATACACTGATCAAAGTTCTCAAGCATTGTGGTAGTATTTGTGAAAATGTGTTTGTATGTGTGACACCGACAACGCTTGATGAAAAATCAAAAAATTTAGATATCGACCCCTTTGCGCCAAATTATCGTATGTTACAAAAACAAATTTTACAGGACAGCCATTTTTCTACTTTTCTCTTCTTTCGCTTGCAATATCAAAATAATATATACATACAATTTTTGAAGCAACGAAGTGGAATTCGCCTACAATATTTTGTGAGGTGACGACTCTTTGAATGTAGAACAAGATTGCATCAAAAACTCAATTTCCAAAAAATTGGCATATACGATAATTTCGCGCAAAGGGGTCGATATGTCGACGAAAATAACGTCCAGCACACGTACACGTTGAATTCGCCGGCTGGACAAGCATTTGACAAGTGTATTTGGCCCTTTAGAGCAATCGTCAAGCTTGACGTGAACCAGTTGTCAAAAAAGTTTGAAGTTTTGGTTTAAACGAATATTAGATGCTAAGTGTAAAACAATGTATGATAAAATACGCATACCAAAAGTCTCGCCGTTCCTTCCCCAATGCAGAGGCAAACATAATAAATAATGCCATATGCACCAGCCCTAATAATTTCCTCAATCAAACCAATACACCAGCCCTGGTAAGCATTTTGAAACCCCACTTATAAGGCTTATTTGGCAATGGGCGAACCTTGTATAATTTATCATACCCAGGTTGCTCTTTTTGAGGCAGAGCAGCGTTATTGTTAATATGGAAAATTTGTTTAATTTTTTCAAATCGATTTCTTGGCAAAGAATTTGCAACAGCTACCAGTTTGAAATTTTCCGTCCATGCCATTCTATATGTTGTAATATTTCCTACAGCGAGGTATTATAATATACCAATGTACCTCTTAATTTCAGCTACGTTGAATTTCAACTCTGTTCCATTAGTCTGCACTCATAAAAGTTGGTTTCCTCACAAATTTTTTTCCAAATGTCATCTGCAAAGAACTGGGTGAAATAGTCATTGGGCTGTTTTACCTCATTGCTCCGCAATTTGCTTTTCCAACTAGTACCAATCAGTTGCCATTTCCTCTGCACTCCTCCACCTCAAACTTTGAAGTTGTATCTTCGATGACATTTTCAAAATTTGCCAGTCTTTCCTGCTCCTCTTCATCATTATCATCATCCTCAGAATCATCCCAGCTAAATTATACAATTTTTTCAATTTCAGCCTGAGTTAAACCTCTTGGACGCATCTTTTGTATGTTCATATTAACAAAAAAAGGTTGTTTCAATTTACCACAATTGACCAATGATGCCTATAGGCAACAGCACTTTTATAAAAATTACTATAAACAAACCAAACACTTTTTAATGGGGTTTTTTTTAAATAACACTTATCAATTATTTTATGTGCTTTTTTCACGACACAAGTGGTTGGACGTGTAGTAAAATTTATATGAAATACTCTCAAGCAACTGAATTTATTTCGGCACTCCGTTGTGTTCCTTCTTCAGGGTTTTTTTCTTGAATTTTTGACAAAAATAACAATTTTTAACAAATTAAATAAATTTAACAAAAACTCATAAAACAATTTTCAATTAAAAACAAAAAAGGTTTATTTTTTTTCAAAAATTCAAGAAAAAAACCCTGAAGAAGGCACACAACGGAATGCCGAAATATTGGTTCAATAAATTTAATATTTTTTTTTAAAAAAAGAGACCTCAAGCCAAGGCGAATTTATTACAGGTGGTCTTAAAAGCCCTGCTCAAGGTATATTTACACAAGGTAGACTCCTTTGGGAGTGTAGACATGCTGCTCTATAAAAATAACCGAGTGGAACTGAATTGTCAAAATTGTCTTCATATAAATTTAACGCACACATGTACAAAATTTGGCTCATATACACGGAATTTGACATTGGTGTTCCAACTTAGGTAAACAGCTGACAAACATATGGGCCAACGAGTTTACCTTGTGTAAATATACCTTGGCCCTGCTGATATTAGCTAAAATCACTGTTGGATGTCAAAATTTTGTTTATTCTCTATTATTATCTTTGTTTCTGTTTTGTTTTATTTCTGTTTTTGACATTGTACAATGATTTTACAAAAACAAATTGCTTGTGGTTTTTGTACGAGTTGTACTTGTTGTAGTACCGAGATTACCTGGGATGAATTCGCCTTGCCTCAAGCTTAATAAAATAATAATAATAATAAGTTTTTAAAAAAATTTTGTATCAGCACAAGTTGTTTTAACTCAAACTTTAGAATTTCACTCTACTACGAACGCTTATTGAATGCACGCACGCACAGATTATAATAGAAAAATAGCTGTTAGCTTGTGCAACACATTAAGCTACATAATGCAAAAACCCCCGAATTAAAAAATTTTAATTCGAGGGAATTAGAAACTTTTAACTAGAATGTTTGCCTATAGGCAACATTGGGCATGAGAGGGTAAGCTTTTTTTTGCGGTTATGGCTCGATATATCGCACTTGTTCAACAATAGTGTATTAACTCAAAATTTTTCTCTTTTCTTTTTTTGGAAAAAACGAAACGTTTTATATGTATTCATATCTAACCGCTGTAAAAATATAATGCTATTTGGTTTACTTTTTGGTAATGAAACGGTTGGTTTAAGAATTCTTTCGCGCATATGCGTTTTATGTAAAATTAAAAATTGGTTTGCTTCTACTGAATTTTTTTAATTTTGAGTTAATACACTATTGTTGAACAAGTGCGGTATGTATATTATCTGTAAATATCAAAAACAACGTGGGATTTTTCACATAAATATAGCCTTTAGATCTGGAGTATATACCGGGCGATTTAACATCCTATAAGAATCAGCACCCTACAAGAGATTTCTTATTAGAAAATAAATATAAGCTAAACAATAATATTGAACCTGATTTCGTATTGGATAAAAACTATTTAGGCGATCATGAGTGCAAGCTGGGTGAATGTGAACCACCACCCATTAAATTAACACCAATACTGCCACATACTTCCGCCTTAGTGACATCAAATTTATCACCTAAAATTCGGGATTTAGATATATCCGATATACCATACAATATCGATACTAGTGATGACTATTTAAATCCTAAAGACACAAGCAAAATGTTTGCTTCTCATTCAATTACAGAGAAGCCGAATGAGCGTTGTCCTTCGCCAGTGGTGCCAGCATATGCCAATTTTGAGTTGGCTAAACGCATGCACTCAAATAATCTAGATCATCAACCATTGCCAGACTGTGTAGCAGATCTAGCATTTCGTAAACTACAAATTACTGGTGCTCATCCTGGTTTGGCTTTGGACATAGAACCCATTGCCACTGGCGTTGGGATAAAGACTCATAATGCTGGGCCTACACATTGTACTAAAATGAAAGTTTATCGTCCGAAAACAGGTGGAGTAGTACCAAGGGCTTTTAACGGTAATAATACGAGATCTTTCTCGGCAACGCCTGCAGATAAGAAAATGGGTGCTATGGACTTGGCTATATGTTGGGATTATAAGCCTTCACATGAGCCCCCTAGATCTAAGCACATAGATGGTTCAAACGACTCTGCTGGACCTGCCGTGTTTACACATGTTAAAACTCCCCGCGATGATGCCATATTTAATACTGGACGGTCAGCTGGTGTCTTTACTAACACCTTAGGAGAAACTGGTTTTTTTGACAAAGATATATTAAGCCGGAAGACTGATTTTGCCGGAAGAAAAATATCAACAGATAACTTTTCTAACGACATGGACCTTTGCCCAACATTTCCAAGAGCCCGTAGTGTCTCCAGAGAAAATAGTGCTTGTCACAGATTAACAGAAACAAATTTTTCCAAACAATATAAATCAACGCCTGATATGTTAGCCGACAATGACTACAAAACATTAAGAGAGAAATACTTGGGTGCAGATTGTGAATTTCCTTCTACTTCAATAGAAACCGGTTGCAAACGTTCGGGTTTCTTAAGAAAAGCACGTTCGAGATTGTGTCATAAAATAGCACCGGAAACAAATTGCTGTTCGCGTTCCTGTCCACCAAAAAGAATAACCTGTAAGACAGCATTTCGTGCAGGAATCCCTAGATATAATGCCGCCGGAAATTTCATTAGTTCAGATAGCGGCTGTAGCATGGGTAGCAATCATTCACAGAGAGTTTTAGTTGTACCACGACCTCGAAACCCCTATTCAAAGCGAAACTATGATATTGATACTTTAGTTCCACCATTCCGAAGTTATGCGGGAGGTGCCGGTGAAGGCGGATACCCCGAACATTGGCGTTTAGCCAGCGTTTACCAACATGCCTACAAGCCTATAGAATGTCGTAGGAAACCTTTATTACAAACAGTTTACAAATAAAACAACAACCATTAAAAAAACGTATGAAGTTAAAAAAGAAATTTTGTTTTAATAAAATATTAAACTTAACGTAAATATGTATGTATGTATATGTTTGTGTATCAGAGAATGTTCGCAAACTTACTATTAATAAAGTGCAATGGTTGCATTTTAAACTTAATAAATCTTTGGGTGCATAAAATTATAAAACTTAAAATAAAAAGTGTTTTATTTTAGTGAAAATTATCTGTGTATTAATATTGATAGTATTAAAAAAAAATATTAAAATTTTAAAAATATCCTTTGTATTTTACAAATTCATTTATTAAAATCATATTCCTCGTGTTTTTTATGAAAAACTGATTTCATAAATTGATTGCGTACTTCACGGGTAGATTTTCTTATACTGCTTCGTAGATTATGTTTCTTTTCGTTACAGACATATTCTGTTTGCAATTCATCTGTTTTAAGTTTCATAGTTCTTTCTGTACTATCTATAATAGATATTTCGCATTCTTTACTTACAGGTTCCACTTCCACATTTTTATTAGTTTTGCGTCTAAAGCTTTGACGTATGTTATTTATAAGACCATTGTGTTTTGCATGTTCAAACTTTTCTTCCTGTTCATTCTCAATGTCTCTTTGCTGTTGCTGATCATGTTGATGAGGATGCATAAGTTTTCGTATGGATTTACGTATGATATTTTTGACATTAATAGATTTCTTGTTCGGATTATTATCCGATTCGGCTGACTTGTCTGATTTATTAGATTCCAAAGATTCTTTACTTAACGTTAGTTTTGCTGGAGGCGCATCCGGTTTTGTGTAAGCTCTTACAAATGGCGCTGGAGTTTTAAAATCAAAAGAATCCTCATCTTCTTGATCATCGGCTGTACATTGATATATATCATCAAGGTCTCTCATTTCAATCACCTCTGCCGTTTCGGTGCTTTGATATTGTATTTCCAAATCGAATCGAAATGGATTAGTATCAGCTATCATATTTTCTTCTTTTTCTATTATTTCATCTTTTTGTAAACGTATTTCAATGCGGTTCTCTGTTCGTTTGGTAGCTTCTTTAATTATCTCCTCATTTTCGCCATCTTCTGATATTCCACATAGTTTTTGGGTAAATTTCGACTTCTTTTCGATATCGACTATTTGTATATGATAACTGGTTTCAGCTGGGGAAAGCAATATTTCTTCTATTTCACCATTTTTACGTAATTTTGCTTCGTTTATACTATTTTCTAATTCCAGTTGATAGCGGTCTAATTCCTTGCCAATATCCATGGTAGTCTCCTCTCCTAAAGAACCTAAGGAAACTTTAGCTTTTAAAACTGGTGAAAATACCAGTTTTTCGGCCAATAATTTACTGGGTGTTAATTGGGACATTGAAATATTCTTAAAATCTATACGGCAGCCAACTGTAGGAACAAACGGCAAACCTAATTTTAGTTTACATGGTACTGGGCTTAATATATCCCGCTTCTTATCTTCTTTTGTTGGTACATCAAAGGGATTTAATAAAACAGGATTGATATAAGATTTAGTAGGCAATTCTGCTAAATCACCATTTTGAATCTCGCGCTGCACTTCAAAAGGATTGCATATAACTGAAGTATCTTGTACTTTAAGATTTAAGGCTTGATTAGAAAAACAGTTGTTTCTTTTGTGTGGTGTAATCTCACGTACAACCTGTTAAAATTGAAAATAATAAAATTTTTGAAATACCTATCTAGGAAAGAATATTGTACCTCATACGGATTTAATTGTTTCTCAGGCAATTCCAAATTTAAGGCAGGATTTTCAAAACAAGCCGTTTCTTCAGTATGCCGTTTTTTCTTTTTTGGAGGCTTGCGTAGTACCTCATATGGATTTTGTAGTATATTGTTTCTCTCATTGTGTTTAACTATATCAGCAATAGATTTTACTTCCAACCCTACGTGTGGAAATATTGGTGCATTTTCTTTGTTGGTCTTTAATTGAATGCGTCTTCTGGCTAAAATTTTCTTAGGCGTTGAACTAAAAGCTGCATTTGTAAAACAGGAAGTAGTTGCATCTGCTGTTTTTAAAGCATTTTGTTGTTCATGTTCAAATTGTCTTTTACGCTTGAGTGCAGGTGTAATATTTAATTCACAAGATTTGTTTAAAGTATCCAAAGCATCCATAACATAAATTTGTTATTACTTAACACTTTTTTCTTTAATAATTTTTAATTTTGTTCACTTGTTTTTAAACAACCATTTCAACCCTTAGAAAAAATTTAAAAATGGCGCCAGATAAGTTATTGGATTTTTCATTCAGCGCTAGAGCTGCCAATGTGATTATTTCTAACCAAAATTTGTCATTTTTTTCCCAATGTAGAGATGTGAACATTTTTTTCATAACTTTAAAATCATGTTTTTTTTTAATTTTAACAATTTTGTATACTTATTTTCATTACGTTTGTTGTTAAGAAAAAATCGCAAAATCGTCTGCTCATTATTGGTTTGGCGCATATCATGGTGAAATAACCATGATATGCGCCAAAATAATAAGGAGCAGTTGATTTTGCAACTTTTATATTAGAAACGGCCATGTGCTGGAAATCGAAATGAATTGAGGTTGAAATCGACGGAAATTTTCAATTACCAATTTTTTTTAATCAGCGTAGTTTTTTCTGATTTTAAAGCCTATTTCCGTGCGAAAGAATTCATTCTCTCGAATAATTACATTTCAAACAAAAACAAAAATTTAAATATTTCGTCTGTCTGGCAATGGTTGGTTTAAAAATTATTTTTCATTTGCCTTAATTGTTTAAAAATTTCGAGTTAATACCCTCTGTTGATTAAGTGCGATATGTCAATTAAAAAATTTTTACAAAAAATTTATTTTACATATCGCTAACTATTTCCAAAATTTCCATCGCCAAAAGGATTAAAATAATCACAATTTTTGACGAGAAATCGCCATATTTGACAGCCCCGACAGTTTAAAAGCGGAAAACAATTTAATTTTTTCTGTTCTTTTTCAACTGTAAAGTACGAAATACGAAGATGTAAACTTGGTTGAATAGGGCACACATTTGAAGAGAAGATGACAACATATGCCAAAGAGCGCTTACATGAAACCCCCAAGGTGCAAGAAGGCGAGGAAGGCCTAACAACTCTTGGCGACGTTCAATATAAAACGAATTTAAATTTTACGTATAGTACAATTATTTCGCAATTGTGTATATGATATTAGAAGGTGGCACAATATATTGGCAACAATCGAAAGACTTTTGATTTTTATTACACAACAAACAGAAAGTGAAATGTGTTGACAACATTGTACATTGCTGTCTATGTTATTCCTATAGGTTATGTTCACCTTTTTATTGAATGAATGAAACCATTGTGCGACTTATTGCACAATATAGGACAAAATGGAAATAATATGGCGAATATCATATACAAAAATATTGCAAGTGTATGGGCCGCTTAACAGGCTGCCTGATTCTAATGATAGAAAGATAGTTAATTTGACGGAACTGAAAAGCATGCAAATATACGCTCGAGATGGAGATTTCTTATTGAGAGCCTATGCCCACAATGAGGTAGCTCTAAAATAATTTTAGAGCAAGGCTTATTATTGTTATTATTAAAGTACGAATGTCGTTTATTGTAAAAACCATTTAAAAAATATCGATTTAAACGTTTTTTAATTAATTTTGTATTGAAATTTTTAACAAATTTTAATTTTTTTTCAATTAACAAAAGGTATTTAAATTTGGTTAAATTTTTTTTTTATTATTTTGTCGTGGCAGCTCTGATCAGCACTGCAGTTTTGTGTAAAAAATGTACTAAAACCATGGTTGATAAGTTTGTACTTTCTTATTGACATTTAATTTGCAAATCAGAGATGGAATATGTAGTACAAAACTTTAAGAAACAACTAATATAATAAAAATTCTTTAATTATACTATAGTATAAAAATAAGGAAATATTCTTTTGTGTTTTGTAAAAACCCTGAAATTACGAACGAGGAAAATACTTTTCTATTATCTCCAATTTTTTTTTAATGAAAAATATATTCTTAATAGAAAAGTACTTTTATTTTACACAAGTGGACTTTAAACATATGCAGTTGTGCAATTTTCCATCTCTTTTTCAAAACAAAAGAAAAACTATTGACAGTTCTTTAAATTTCACAATTTTGTTGTAAGAATTTTTGTTTTAATTTTTTCTACTTTAACAAGAAATTGGTAAAAAAAATTGTTTTAAATCTATTAGAAATTTTAAAAAGACGTCTTAATTGAAAATTACTACTTGACAATGTCCTGTCTATAAATTAATATTGCAAGCAAGAAATTCAAGCACGCATATGGATGCATGTACGATAAAAAACGTGTATAACTGTTAAGAACATACAATCTGTGAAGTTTTCGTTTGATATAAAAAAAGAAAACATTGCCATTGAAAATTCGCTGAACAACAGAAAAACGTGTTTGGGCATGACGGAAACACCTTCAAGTAATTCAGCGAACATGAATAGTGGACACACGTCAACGTCTTTGTTCTCTTTGAGCAACATTGCCACGGAACCACCAATGTTGACAGCCGAAGAGGAGGAAACAGAGAAAAAACATTTAGAAAAGATTGTATCAGCCCTGAGGTTATATCGGTAAGCCCTATAATCTTATTATGACAGCATACAAGTAATAATCATAGCGTGTAAATAAATAGTATGTACCTAGATAAATTTAAATTGTTTTTTGCTTACAATTGTAGGAAATTTTCACTTTCAAGAGTAAACAAAACAGAATGGAATTTAAATCAATTGCCCAAAAGACATCAGAAAATGTTGACAAAATATCGTCAGCATTTGAACACACTAAGAGATTGCATTGACAAAAATCAAGAAGTCATAAGTGAAATGTTAAGCGAGAACCCTTTAAGGGATACATCAATGGTTAGCAGCAGAAAATTGGACGAACACGCTGCTAAGATACGCCACATTGACGTGGAAAATGTAAGTTTGACTTCTTTTTTTTTTAATAGAATAATGTTCAGTTAGATTTGTATCTTATCAATGCTGAGCAAGTGCAGTCAGATGTATTTTAATATGTGTATGTGTAAACGTATGTAGTTTATGTTAAACTTATTGTTGAAACATTTTTGTTTCTTTCTTGTTTGTGGGGAAACGAATCGTTGATGATCTGATTCCCTACATTGATTTTCTGCTTCTGACACAGTCTGATGAGAACGTTGAACATTTTCACATTTTAAAGGCCCAATCGACACTTAAAGCTATTGCACGAGATTGGAGTGAGGAGGGAGCTGAGGAGCGTAAACAATCGTACAAACCAATAATTGATGCGGTTGAGCAATATTTTGATCCAAAAGAATGGTAAGTAAAAAACCACTTACAACGTAAATTAAGGGATGCTTTTCGTTTATGGAACACCTTTCAATTCTAAACAATAGCAATGTTGAACAAGTAAAAATTTTAGTTCCTGGTTGTGGTCTTGGAAGATTATCTTATGAACTGGCTTGTCGAGGTTACGAGTGTGAGGCCAATGAGTTTTCTTACTTTATGTTAATTGCGTCAAACTTTGTCTTGAATAATTGCTCCCGGGAGAATATGTACACTCTTTACCCTTGGGTACACCAACATGATAACAATTTACGCCGGGCCGATCAAGTGGCTTCTGTGCGCTTCCCCGATGTTTGTCCCTTAAAGAACAGACCAACCGGCATACTATCTGTTGTAGCTGGCGATTTTTTGGAGGTAAAAATGGTAGAATTTTTTTTAAATTAATTTAAATAAAACAATCTTCTGCCTCTTTAGGTTTACAGAACCCCGGATTTTTATCAATGTGTGGCAACATGTTTCTTTATTGACTGTGCCCATAATGTGGTAGACTTTATAGAAACCATTTACCTTATATTAGTTCCTGGAGGTATTTGGATTAATTTAGGTCCACTGCTGTACCACTTTAGCGACATACAAAACGAGGAGAGTATTGAACCCACATTTGAGGATATAATGTTAGTTATAAACAGTGTGGGGTTTGAGGTATTAAGCTCGCAAACTAGCGTTCGCACAAAGTACGCACAAAATCCACAATCCATGTTAAAAACGGAGTATGAAAGTCTATTTTGGATATGTCGCAAGCCTTTGCAAAGCTCTTTTAATGACGATGATGAAGGTGATGGTAATGAAAATGGTTATAGCTTTTCTGGCGCCTTTAAGGAATCATTCCCTTTGAAGTAGCGAAGTATATAAACATTTTCTAAAAATGTCTTCGTGAAGGACTAACAAAGCACATTATTTTTATGAATTATTTTTCTTTCATCCTATAAGTTGTGAATTTTTCTTTTATTTTTTTATTATTTTCTTTTCGTTTCATTCTTAATTTTAACATCATTTTTAAAGACTTTCAAATCATATATTGGAAACCATGTTGCTAATAAGACAAATGAATTTTAATTTTTACCTTCAATTAGTAGAATAAGTAATAAAAATTAAATAAAGCCTTTATATTAAAAAATGCAAATTATATATATTCAATTGTTTTTGTTGGGCATTAGGAATCGCCACCACAGTTCGAATTGAGAAACTGCACAAACAACTGAGGCACCTTATCTAATGAACTCGAGGTGACATGATGCAGTTTACTGTAGTTGAGAAATTGCCGTCTTAGTCTATTTAATTGTATGGCGTTCAAATTAGCAGGAACTTCAACCTTAATTTCACTATTTTTCACGGGTACTGGGCCCATGACACCAATTTTTCGAGCTGACAAAACATTGGACACAATTTCTTGTGTCAGGCGGTCTAGTTCAAATAAGTAGTTTGTAGAACTTAGAGGAGGCT
Source organism: Pollenia labialis (assembly GCA_949318255.1). Lineage (NCBI taxonomy): Eukaryota > Metazoa > Arthropoda > Insecta > Diptera > Polleniidae > Pollenia > Pollenia labialis. The sequence goes on along the minus strand of OX439142.1, from coordinate 20,895,667 downwards.
ATAAGAAAATTTTATGAATATTGTACCTACATACATTATACAAATTTCTATACATTTATAATCGAAGGGCTTATTATTAAAACATCATAAGCAACCCTTGGAAGTTTTAAGCAATTTTCCAATTAGTTTCTGATTTAGACGATATTTAACTTTTTTAGATTTCAATACATTTTAATAAATATAGTTTTTTTAACTTTAAAGTAGATTTTTAAAAATATTTTTTTTTGTGCCATTTGATGTTTTAACAATAATCCCATCAATTATTTAAATCTTAAAACTTACATTTTGTGTTGACTGATTGGGAGGCAACGGTTTAGATTCAAAAAGTGCAGAGAAAATGGCCTCAAATTCTAATATATCATCTGGAAAGACAACAAATAAGGGACTATCCCATCTGCAGTTGGCATGGGGCTCCTCAAAACGCATGCACAAGCCATCAAATATATCCTGAGTATAAGAAATATTTGAGTTATCCAAAATTGTTAAATCTTCCACTTTAGACAAATCCGATACTTCCTCATCGGATCTTTTTTGATTAAACTCCCATGCTCGAGCTTTTTGTATGCCACAAAATAGCGTACACTGAGTACTTCTTGCCGCTTTCGTGGCGCAGAATAATTCATAACGATAACCTGCCAACATGAGACATTTAGCATTACAAAAGCTCTAGTAATTAATGTGACAACTTTACCTTTAATATAATTTCCTCCATCCAAAATTACAACACTTTCTTTGTCTAACAATCTTAAAGCTTCAGATTTTAAATCACTTCTTACCACTTTTTCCTTTTGGGAATCGGCGAAATATACGTTTTTATGGAAACCCGCCTTGGGTATCGCTTTATTCTCAGAAATGTGATAAACTCGTTTTCCTCTCTCTTCAAAAAATCTTTGCAATTCCAGTGCCCTTTTTGTTTTACCACTTGCGGGAAAGCCAGATATAACAATTAAAGGCATAATTAAATAATTTAAATATAAAAAAATGATTTTATTCTATAAAGTCTATTGAAATTAGTACTTTCTTGTTTGTGTGTTTTTTTTTTAGAAATATGTCAAAATGACAGCTGACTTTTAGTTCTGTTTTGCTTAGTACATGGTTTAGTACAAGGCGAATTCGCCTGGGTTTAGTACAAAAATAGCAAGCAAAACAAAACAAAAATATCACAAAAAAATCATTTTAAAACAATTATAAATTAACAATGTCAGAAAGAAGGAGGCGCTTTCGAAAACCAAAGGTATTTTTTAATAATACTATGTTGATTCATGTGTTAATATGTCAAACCATTCCAGGATGACAGACGTTCTATAGGTCTAAGCTCTCAGTTCAAAGACTTGGAAGTACAGCCTAAAATATTGTTGAAAACAAAAAATGAGCCAAGGGCAGAAACTGAAGCAGGTACTTCATCGAACTACGGCAATGCCGAACATACTGTGTCCGGGCATGTGCCTCAGAAAACTATAATTTTTCAAAAAGCATCTCAAAGTCCGGCATCTAGTCCTAACACAACGCGTGAAACTTCAGGAGGCGCTAATGAAATCGTCATTCCTTCTAATATAATTGAGCCTGTATATCAAATGACCAGACCGGCAACGGTTATTTCATCTACAGGATCAATAAATGGTGGGGCAAAAAAACTGTTAATGAAAGCCAATTCAGATTTTCTAGTTGTTGGTGTAGTGGGTACACAGGGGGTAGGAAAATCCACTATACTCAATTTACTTGCCAATGAGCAAATCAATTACAATTACTATAATAAAATATTTGTCGAAGAAGATTCAATATTCCCTACCAAACTTAAGCTTAATAAATGTTCAGCTCGTTCCCGCACTGAATCTACACATATGTTTATTACTTCTGATCGCATGATACTTTTGGATACTTCTCCTGTACTTTCGAATGCCTACAAAAAAGACATGACCAATAATGAATTAGAAGATTTGGGTAGTATTATATGCTTAATGTCAGTGTGCCATTTGTTAGTGGTGGTCCAGGACGACTATTTTAATTTGAACTTTCTAAATTTACTACGTTTTGCTGAACTAATGAAACCCTCACAAGATGTCAAACCATTTCTACATGATTACTTTCCTAATGTATTGTTTGTAAAGAATAGAGCTAAACGTTTGGATTTTACACCGGCCTCTAAGGCTTGCCAGGATCAAATGTATAAAACATTTTTTAAAGATTCTCAATTGCGCATCCATAAAGGCCAGATCACCGATAATCATGTCATGCAGCAACAGCTATTGCAAATGCCAAATCGTAAAAGGAATCGGGTGACAGAAGTTGAAAGCGTAATTAATAGTTTTTTAATGCCTGATGTCAAAAGTCCTGCCGCCAACACCTTTCATAATGCTTTGGATGATATCATACGACAATTTCGTAGTTTAGTGTTTATGACACCACGCAATCCCATGTATTCGGGACCAAACGAACTAACTGAAGAAATGTGGTTCGATTGGTTGACTAAAGTTTCTCAGGATAACCACAATTTTTTCTTTAACACATACGAAGATATACAGCGCAAACACTTAGATGTAGGCGCGGCAAGTGAAAAGTCTATTGGCGCCAGTACCAACACAGGCTCAAGTAGTTCTAAGGATATTGTAGAAAATTGGAGAGAATAAAACAGATATATGTTAAAACCGCACACAAAATGTCTTTTAATTAATTTTTTTTTATAAATAAAACAACAACGAGATTTGGTTTTAATAAGATTTTTGTTTATTTTTAGTTTTGTTCGTCTTCCAGTTCGTCGTTTTATTAATAATATAATTTTAACATATTTTTTTTTTAATTTTATAATTAATTTTAAATTTCATTATCGTTATACATAGATAGATCTGTATTTACTTGTAAATGAAAAATAATTTCGCAGTTGCTTAAACTTAATAACTAAATACAGCTTAATGCCATCGTTTTCAATAAAATGCAATTGATTTTCTCCTTCATATTTCTTCACACAGCCACACATATTCAATCATTAAATAGTTGCTGCATGTGTGTATTGAATCAATAAATTTATGAATGTAAAATATTTACCTACAGTTTTTTTCTTATGTTTTTTTTTATTTAATTTATTTTCTGTTTTATGCTTGGAAATTGTGCATCTGAAACTATTTTATAATTTGAGGAAAAGGATCAAGGTAAAGAGTAAAAGGGGTTTTTTCATTGTAAACAAATTTACAAATAGATACAAAAACATAAATTTGAATACTTTTTATTTAAAATACATGTTTCTTACGTTTTGTTTGAAATACATACAATATATGAGAATTTTAATAGTTTAACTAGATTTTTTGTTTGTTAAAATGGTTTAATATTTCATGGTTTAATCTTTTATTTTAATATGTATATTTTTTTAACTATTAATTATAAATGTATGTGTTTGTGTTTCAGTTTTGTATATGAAATTATTTTGAAAAAGTTTTTTAAAGTAATAATTCATGTTTCCGTTTAAAAAGTTTTTGTTTTTTTTTTGATTTTGTTTGTTTGGTATATACTTTATTTTGTCCATTTTTTTATTTATTATTTTATTGAATCACTAACAAGAATGGGAGTTTTATAAACATTTTTTAATGGCTATACTCAATCAGCTACAGAATTTATTTATATGAATTTGTTTTACTAAAATTTTCTTTGTCTTTCGTTTTCTTTATAATTATTTTGATCTAAAATGTTAATCTTCGAATATTTATTTATTTGTTTTTTTATTAAATTTAACAACTAATATACTATTTTCTGTGAGTTTTTTTTTATGTTATAATTTATTTAAATTTTTTTAATTATTTGGTTGCTTTTTATTAAATTTATTTTGAATTTAATTTTGTCATTTAAGGAGAGTTGTCTTAAAAATACATTTTATTTTGGACTTAACTTCGACTTAAGGCTAAATTATATGTAAGTTAGATGTTTGTTAGATGTATGAAAACCCTTTTGCCTTCAGGTTCAATTATCATTGTCTATATGTTTTATGATGTTACTTCTTGATGTAATTGGTAAGAATTATTTTCTTTAAAATAAATATAGATCTATTTGTGACTATTTTTGTTTGTTTGTTTTTTTTTCTTAAATAAAAACTATTTTATATTAATATAAATATGTACAATTATGTTTAAAATATAAAATATAATACAAAATAATTAGACATTTAACAAAGTATTCTATTGTGCCATATTGTTTTTATTTGCTATAATTTTATGCATGTCACATTTATAAAATTATAGCAATTATAATCAATATAACACAATAGGACATTTTTTGAATTGCCTAAATAATAAAAATATTTTGGCAAAAAATAGGACATTTTTCTTTAATAAAAATGAATACACGCAGGAAACGTTTAGCACAAGTTAATGAAAAATCAAAATAGGTTTAAAAAATTCGTGTTGGTTGTTTTTTCGTTTTACTAATTTCGAATGAATAAATGCTATTGTTTTTATTTATTTTGTAGTACATGGAATGTTTGTTGTATTTCCAATTTCTAATTTTTAAATTTAATATTCGTTGCTTTTTTCTTTAAATTATAAAATAAAACATATTTTTTATTGTTTTCTAGATTATGACGAAATTAAACACTTTCAAGTTTATTTACAAATTATAGCGACATTTAAGAAATATATGGTAGCAAAACTTTTATTGGAGTTTTAATAGACTGTCAAAAAAAAAGAAGAAACTTAAGCAGAATAAAAAACACATTCGAAAAGCATAACCATTCAAACATAGTAATTTTTGAATTACGTATGTATGTACTCAAAGCTTAAGTTTTAAATTAATAAAAAAAGGTTTCAGGTATCCAAGACCCAATGTTTTCTTAGAAAAAATTTCTTTATTTCTTTGATTTCTTTTTTTTAAGTAAGTGCTGGTTCAAACTCTTCAAGTTTTAAACGTCAAGGGTTCAGCTTTTAGCAAACGTCAAGTCTTGAGCTTTTAGGAAAGAAGGGAAGAGAGAATGCCAGTTATTTTTTTCTATCTTAAAAAAAACTCAAGAATTGATGTCTAAAACTTGAATAGTGTGAACAGCACTAATGGCAAATTTCAACAATTTATTAAAATTTCAGTTTATGTTTAAAATTCGTTTTTCATTTTAAATAAGAATAAAATTATGTATGTACAAGGTGGCCCAAAATTAACGAAATGGTTTAAATTGGTTATAACTTTTTTATTATAATTTTTTTTTCTTTTCTTTTTAGTGTCTTGTGAAGGAGAGTCGGGGAATTAATTATGAATAACTAAAAAATCGAACAACGAACAAAAATAATTGAACCCGATTAATTATTTTTAAAATTACTTGTCTTGGGTGTGTGAAATTTAGGGTGGCCCAAAATTAACGAAGGGGTTTGAATTGCTTATAACTTTTTTATTATAATTTTTTTTCTTTTCTTTTCACCATTTTGTGAAAAAGATTTGGGGAATTAATTATGAATAACTCTACAATCTACAAAAATAATAACATCCACAATTTTGCGAAAACTTATCGAAAATATGCTAAAAAGAGAACGAATTTGCGAGACAGAAAATGGCCACCACTTGTGAGATATTATTTTTCATAACTAAACCAAAAATATTCCCCATTTATATACTGTATGAAAAAAAAAAAAATTTTATAATTATTTCTTAAATAAAAAGTTGTAACGAATTCAAACCCCTTCGTTAATTTTGGGCCACCCTGTATATGAAAATGTGTATTTAAATATGAATTGATATTTAAATAGAATTGTTGAAATTGGCCATAAGTGATTAAAGTTCAAAAAAAAAAAAGTTAAATGCTCTACAAAAAATAAATATAAAATTTTAAAAATAAAACTTCTTTTACAGACCATTATCAATTAGTGCATATGCGGGCATGTTCTAGAAATCGAAATAAAGTGGAAATAAACGAGATTTCGATCTCAATTATTTACAAAATGACTGTAGTTTTTCCTTTTCTTAACAGTGGTTTTTGTAAGGATAATTGGTACTTAAAGTATGAAATATATAAGCGGGAAACTTTCTTTACAGGCTTTAAAGCCACTTTATTCTGATTTGTAAAACATGCCCGATTGTTTGGTTTACTCAAATTTTGAAATCTTTTAACTAATTTTCTAATTGTCTGCTTTTTATTTATTTTTTCTACTTTTACATAATTATTTGCATCTGCACAGCAGAAAATATCACTAACAAATATGATACAAGTGTTTTAATTTTTATTTTTTATTTTTTGTTACTATTTTTTTTACACATAAGAAATATTTATATAAATGCACATACTAAATGGCATGTGTATTTGCTATAAATATCAATTTTTATCTCTAGTTTTTATAAAATGTTAACGCAGTGGATTATTATCTAATAAACTACATAATTGTGACTTTTATCTTCAAGTGTAAATGAGATTTCGAGAAAGAGTAAGAGTTTTAATGTATGTATGTATGTATATGTTTGTGTGTTTGAATCGTTCATTATTACATATTTAATATATTTGTTTAAGGATCAAGAGATTACAACAGTTGTTTTTAACATGTATAAGATTTTAATAGGAGAGTGTGAAAGAGAGTGAGAGAGAGAGAAAGGGTGAGGAAGGAAGAGGAAAGTTAAGAATTTGAATTTTTCGATTAGGTAGGTATAAAAGAATTTAATTTTTTTTTGTTGTTTGGTATAAACATACATTTGTGCTTTTTTCAGCTACATAAAATAATTTCTTTTTCGAAAATAAACATAATTATTTACAAAAACCCGGTAATACTAACTATAAAGAACATAAGTTTTTGGTTTAAACTTTCAGACTGGTCATAATAGTTTTTGTTTGTAACTAGAACAACAGCTTCATCAATTGCAAGGAATTTCAATTTCATTGTGTACTGCTACGATTCCTGGCTTTAGTTAGTTAAGCTGTTGGTTGTTCTGTTTCAAAAATACTATAAATATGTATGTAAATGCCATTTTAAAAAGACCTGAATTATTGCTTAAGACTTCTTATTTTAAAAACTTTTTGTTTACTTGTAAAACGTACAAAAATTTTAATTCGTTTAAAGATGTTTTGTTTTGTGTGTTGAGTTTTTTTGTGAGGAGGATGTGTTTTTTTTTTAAGAATTGATTATAAATATGTATTTACATATGTATGTATGTATGTACGTAGAAAAAGCAAATGTATGTATGTATTTTTGTTTAATAAATATGTAGTAGTTTATGTTCGAGTATGTAATTTGTTAATTGTTTATAATACGTATTCTTCGATAATGTATGTTGTAAATGTTTCACTTTCTTTTGATTTACTATGTAATATTTGCTATAATTAATTATGTATGTATGTATTATGTATTTACTTTTTGTTGGTTTATAGACGTCACAAAAATTTGTTTTAGTTTGACATTTCGCAACGGTATTCATAATAATAATTACTTGTTAATTAAAACGCTTTGAATTTCCTTTTTCGTTTGTTTGTTTGATTTGATTTCTTTTTTGCTAATATTATTACAAAATTATAAATACATATAAACAAAACTCTAATAAGTTAAATAAAAAAGGAATACCTAAAAATAAAAAAAATAATTTCTTTTCATTTGAGTTTTAGCAATCTGCAATATCAGACTTAATAGTCAACTATCAAATCCAAGGTATAGAGAGATTAAATATCGGGGAAGAATTCAATAAATTTCACGAGTATTTAATGCAACAAAATAATAGTGTCTTTTCGTTAGTTAGAAAATTGGAAAATGTTACAGTTAAAATGATAGAAAGAGCTGATGATCTTTTTCTCCTTGTTAGGCCTTTTTTTTAGTAGGTATTTTGTTTATGTGGATCTTTGTATCTCTTGTATGTAGAGTAGTGGTTTGTGTTGTAATGAAACATTTGTACAGTGAGTGAAATTAAATTTCGAACTGAATGGAAATGTGTAATGAGAGTCACAATTTTAACTCCACTGTATCCACTACAACTGATTTACATAGATTTTTTTGTTTTCTTTTCTTTTTTACTTTGTTACAATAAAAAAACCTAAACGCGTTAATCAAAATTATAAGTATGTATTAATAAAGTTGTTTGGTAATAATAAAAAATACCCTAATATACAAATATTTTGTTTCACAGCTTTAGAGCAATTAACTAATTTTAGTATAAGTAACATTAAACTACTAGGCGTACTAACATTGCCAATTATGCCAACATAATAAGTTACAATTAAATAAAGCAACAAATCCACAGCAGGTCTCCTTAAAATTATCATTATTATTACAAAACCGCTCCTTTTGCCGCCACCACTTTGGTTACCTTTTACCAGTCACCACCGCCATCGTTAGGGCCTGTCTGATTATCGCGTCATGAATGAATGTCATTCAATTGCCAGCTGTTTGTTTTTACCACGTTGCCACATAGATGGTTTGCACCCTCTTGGGTGTGGGTGACCCCTCGGTAGTGGGGCTAAATTTTTATGACGTCTCTAAAAATCATACTTTAAATGTTTTTTCACGCCGTTGTTGTTGCCGATGTTGTTGTTGCTGCATTTGCTGCTGGTGATGGCTGTGATGATGTGAGACACCACCATTTCCCACATTCCCACTGAAGGCATGACTCATGGCCAAGGAGTTGTCATCGCAGGCATAGCTGGCAATACGATGATCACTGCGACTACGCTCACGATCATGAGTGCGCTCTCCACGATGATGATCGCCGCCGCTACTAACAACCAGGCCACCATTACGTGTTTGCTTTAAATTGGTAGCGTTTTGTGACTGGGATCTTCTATTCCCCAAACGTTTTAACTCGTAGTCACGAGCGTCGGCCACATCGAATGTGGCTGACCTCTGCTGATGTTTCGATGATGAGGAAGAGATGCCGGTAGAGAGGTGAGATTGTCGCGATCCCTGTTGATGGGGCGTTTGAGGCTCATACGCTCCGGGGCAATATTCATCGTATTCGTGGTCTTCACATTTGTTTGCGTTATATGAGGCGGATACCGCCGATTCTCGAGGTTCTCTGCCACTCGAAGAGGAACGTTGGTGTTTCTTAGGGGGCAGAGGTATGGGAGCTACACATGAACTATTGCCCATTGCTGCGGCAGAGGCGTTCGATATCGTGGAACACTTTGTGCGTCTCAGGATATCGACACCACCGCCACAGCAGGCGCATTCCTACAACTCTGTCATTGAATACATGTCATTGTTGGCTTGAGATCCGCCTCGTTTAAGCGAGCGATAGTACATCTGTTGCTGATGGGCTTCCACCAGCAACTGTTGTTGATGTTGTTGTTTCGTTAAGATTGTAGAATGGTAGTTGTTATTTGGCGTTGTCGCTGCAGGATGGCGTTGATGATAGCTTGATGGCTGTGAGGTTTCATAAGAATGTTGTTTTCTGACTGAAGTGGAATGCTGATCCATGTAGGCGGCGTTTGAACGCGCATTATCCAAAGTCTCAGAGCGTCGGGAACGTTCATGTTTTTCTCGATCACGATCTCGTTCCCTCTGCCTTTCTCTATCACGCTCGCGATCTCTTTCCTGATCGTAGTTGCTTGAAACCGCCTGTGGATGGCGCAAACTATTCGATTTGGGAGGTAGAGTCTGCATTTGTTGGATATTCGAGTTGGGCTCTCGCGATTTGTGGCGATTTTTAGGTGGTAGACTAGGTGGTTGCAGTTGGATTTGAGGCTGAGTTTGGTTCAATTGATTCAGTTGCTGCTGTGACGTTGTCTGAGTTTGTGCTGGTAGCTGCAATTTCTGTTGTTGTGGTCTTTGCAGAGAACGGTACTGATTTAGATTGGCAGCACACAGAGGCTGTGGTGATATTTTCGATTGTTGAATAGGTGGAGGGACTGGTTGTGTCTGCTGACTCTGGTGTGTTGGAATTTCTGGCAAAGGCTGATTAACAATTGAATTTGGATTCAATGAGCGAGGAAGTTGTGGAGGTGGAGCTGGTGCGGCTACTGGTTGTGGAGGTAGAGGTCGAGAAGTAATGGAGGGTATGTTTTGTGGTGGCGGGAGGGGAGGAGTTTCGTTCTGCTGCTGTTGTTGTTGATTATAACTGGAGCTTTCAATACTGTAGACCGCTGATGGGGGCAGAATATGTGTTGTCGGTGGATGATGCTGAACTGGTAATGGCCGCTGCACGGTTGGTGTTACAGTTACTGATTGTATCTCTTGCAATTGATATTGCTGCTGATGTTGTTGTTGTTGTGTTTGTTGTTGCTGCTGATGCTGCTGCTGAACTTGCAATTGCATTTGTAGTTGTTCTTTGGCATACGAACTGCCCACACCCGTAGTACCCGGAATATCTGTGAATGTATTCTTGGGTTTTGGCGGTGGCAGTGGTGGAGGTGGTGGCTGAGTTGCTTGAGGCACAAGCATTTCTGTAGTACTGCTCACATATGTCTGCGGTATACAATCGGGCTGAGGGAAATAATCTTTGGAAACAGTCGAAATTGAAGGAGTCTTGGCACTACGTAAGTTAGGAGAAGGACTAGTACCCTTTAAGGATCCTCCGTAACGACCCCCATGTGGTCGTCCTAATGTAGCACACTTGTTGGCTGTAGCAGCAGCTAGCACACTTAAATTATTATTGCCTCTCACCGCTTTGGGACCTATGCTAATGTATTTGGGATCAAAACGATTGAAACTATTGTTTGTAACATCCCGAGGGTCCTTATCATCATCCAGATCCAAGCCATTACCAGTTGATCTGCAAACGGTGTTTGAAGTTTGGGCGGACAATACGGAACGAAGCGAAGAACCAGCCGAACGCGGCAAAGTGGCTGATGCAAACATACTTTTAATTGAATTTCTTCCAATACCATTGGAGGCGGTTATGCTATTAAGTCGAACACTGCTATTGCCTGCATTAATGCTGCAGGCAAGCGAATCTCAGTAAAAATCGTTGGCTTCCAAAGTCTTACATTGTTTGCTAAGTGTAGCATATTTACCGTTATTTGGACCAGGCATATAGCTCGGTTGCTGATGTGACGGCAATCGACCTAAAGTGTGGTGACCCGAAGATCTAAGAGGCAGAAAGAGACGTTACAAGTTAAAATCAAAATTTTGATTCATGACAGTAATTAATGTTTTATGCAAGTGAATGTTTATGTAAAATATTTATGTATTTTTATTTTTATGTACAAACGATTATTGTCTTTTATATATTTGATTTTGAGTGCACATATTTAGGTAAATGTTAAACATAAACTTATATACATACGTAAATAATAAATTAATACAAAAGGATGCTGATCCTGTTTAATAAACGAATAAACCTTGTTTGTTTTCTCAAAAGTAGGCCACATCTTTTTAAAAATGAACTACATACTTTTTTTAAGGCAACTATTTATTATAAGAATAAGCTGCTCCTAATGTGAAATGAAGTACAAAATGTTTTTATGGTTTTTGTTTTAATTTATTTTTATTGAATGAATATCGTTAAGTTTTCTTAGTGAGCTCATAATATTGTTTATTGAAAGTGATAGTAAAACGTGTGGTAGAAACATTTTAATAGATTTTCCAGGGGGGAAATATAAACAAAATAGTGCAGAGGAAATTTACAGACTGCCAGAAATAAAAAGTAAGAGCGTTTTTAATGTACTTTTAACTAACTAATGCAAGGTTTGTGCCAATTTTAACTTTTATTACCCCCCAATTCCTGTTTTATAAAACTTTTAACAATCAGTTAAAAAAAACCCATTTGCTATAACATTTCGCATCAGTGTTTACACGTAGTGTGATGACCCATTTCCTTATATGTGTTCAATAAACTGTTTACGGATAATCAAAAGAAAACTTTATGTTTTTCTAGGAGTTGTAAACAAATCGAATGAACTAGTTCAACAAATACATATAAAAATAAGGCAAACTATGTTAACCGGGACTTGATAACAAATGCAGCATCCATAAATAAGAAAATCATAAAAAAAAACATCTTAATAAATAGAGAAAAATACAGAAACAAACAAACTTTGAAGAGTTAACAATGATTAAAACACAAAAATACATACATATTTAAACACATATACATACACGCAAAAATAAATACCCTGCAAATATTATTGGACCACCTGATCCAATTTCATGAAATGGACTACTCCATGGACTGGTGCGATGTAATGCAAGCATGGACCATGTCATTGTTAAAAAGTGTTTGTAGTGAGACGACATGTCTTCGTTTTTTAACGACATGTTTTCGTTTTTAAACGAAGTTAAAACTAATCCTCTTGTGTACACAATGGAGTTGTTTTAAAACTACTCCTTTGTAGTCTAAAGATGGGTTATATGGTCCTGCCCTAGGACATCGTAATGTTAAACAGACCATGTTTTTTCCATACGTTTGGGTTACTTTTGGACTATTCCTAGTCCCTTGTGGGTTACTCTTTACACGCGTGTTTGGACTGGTCCTATTATTTGCAGGGTATCTTTAAACTAACATTAAAAAAACAAAATCATTTAACTCCTATAAGCTGTAATTTGTCTAATAAAATGGTAAAAGTCATATGTTTACAATTGAAAATACCTATAAAAATAATTTACATGAATGTGTTTGTAACTTATAATAGAACATGCTCATACCGAGCGGTAAATATTGCAAGGACTACACGCGGCAGGCCTTTTTGAAAGCCCCTATACTCCTTTTCTAAAAGATTAGCTTCAGAAGTATGGCCTCTAGAAGGTATACATTTCTTTTTGAAAGACCTTCAAAAATATTCAGTACACATTTGCTACTCCCTTCTTTAAGAAGGAAGCAAGAAAGTTGTTCAGTTTTATTTTTGTTTGACAACGAAGTTGTTATTAAAAGGTGTGTGGAAGGGATTGCACCGAATGACAACTTGTGTAAAAAACAAGTAACAGTGCTATATTCGGCTGTGCCGAATCTTATATACCCTTCACCATGGTGCAATAAGAACAAAAAATTATGTGAACACCATTCTTAAAATATAAATAATTATATTTTGTGCCACGCCCACTTATCCAAACCGTCCACGTTATGTCGGATGTTGTGTTTTAACAACCAATTCTTTGGGAAATATGTTATACTAAAAATTGCCGATGTTTTGATACATAAGTCGTTTCCATAGGTCATATGGCAGCCCTAAAATGTAGGATTGTATAAAAATTTTGATGTTTTTTAGCCCATTTTTGGAGTATTTTGCTAATAAATTGCCCATTATCTAACCGATTTGATTGTTTTATATACCGGCGTGTTAAGGAATAATTTAATTACATTTATATACACTTGTATATATTTTAACAAACTTAATTATAAATAAAAAATAAAAATGAGTAATTTTTGGGAATTCAGTATTTTGGTTATAACTCAGCCATTTTTTAACCGATTTGACAGAATTATATACCGACGTGTTTAAAAAGAAATTTACCATTTAGCTGAGTTATAAAGCTTGGACTCGTGGATATCTATGGGAGGTACCACGCCCACTTCTCCAATCCCGCCCACATTTTGTAGGATGGTGTGTATTGGCTACCTAAATGTGTGTACCTAATTTGGAAACTTTGGCTTTTGCCGTTCCCCAGATATTCAGCAAAAAGTAATAAAATTACAACAACCACAAGGGATTTTTGGAAAATATTAGAGGTAGTCGTGGTTTTTTGCTCATATCTCAGCCATTTGTGGATCGATCTTGCTGAATTTCAATAGCAACCGATGGTAGACTATATGTGACATAAATGTAAAACAACCTAGCCGCTATCATGTCTGGAGTCTCCGGAAAACACATATCAAACGTAAGACGGACAGACGGACGGATATCGTTAAATCAACTTCTCTCCCCATAAGGACCCAGAATATATATACTTTATAGGGTCTAAGATCAACAAACTTATATATACCCTTTTCCACCTGAGGTGAAGGGTATAATAAATAAGCGTGGAATGTGGCAAGGAGGGCTTGAGTCTGCTAAATAAGGCCTTCCATTAGGCCTCTTCACTCATTCTTGCTACCGCTGGGTAAGATTTTTTTATATACAAACATATATACATACATACATACTTGTGGCATTTTGACAAAACTTCGTAAGTTAAATTTAAAAAGTTGAAAAAAATGTTGTTAATCGAAAGAAGTTTCATTTAAAAAACATTTTTGTTTTCATTTTTTAAATTTTTTTATTATAAACGAAATTTTTCTTTAATTTTGGTTTATTTTATTATTTAATAAAAATTATCTTTTCACCGAGTTTTTTTTAGACTTTTTTGCAATCTTATCTTGACTTAAGATGGTTTTTTTGTCAAAATGCCACAGATACATATGTACTTATGAATGTATTAAAGTGATGTTACAACTATCAATTTTTAATATTCGCGAATACGAATATCTGCGCCGATATTCATCGAATACGTTTATCCAAGCTGAATTTTAGCATCACTCGTTTTTAAAATTTAATTGAGAAAATCTCCCGATTGCGTTGATTACAATAAATTGTAAAAAAAAACTGGCACACTACTAAAAGTATTATAACATTTCGAGACCATAAAATCCGAAGAGCGGCTTAACTAGCGAAATCCAAATGGCGTTTTGTTTGTTTCGATAAGCACTTCGAGAAATTCCACAACTGAAGGATTTTTTTTTGCTTTGCATTGTGTTGGTATGTATTAGGAAAATAGGTTATGAGGAGAAGAAAAGAGGGAGTAGTGTTTGAGGACAATTAATTTGAATTTTTCCAAATTGTAGCCGACTGGGAAGACCTCCGCCGGGTGTCTATTCCAGGTATGGCTAGTTCGACAAAGAAACGAATTTTCTCTGTAATGCGTTGTACGATGCATTGGACAGTCGACATAGAACGGATGTGATCTGTTGGAAAGGCGAGTACTATGGACATGCACCCGCGTTGCTCCAATGAGTCAATAGATCTGGATACCCTACAGTCATTCATGAGCTTCAACGTATTTCTTTGCACCCGCTACAGAAGCCTCAAGATAGACCTTGAAGCTCCTGTCCAGATATGGGAGTTGCATTCCATTTTAGGCCGGATTTAGGCGGCGGTGTTAATATTGAGGAAATCAGACGGAGTGAAGTAGTTCTTGCACCGAAACCAGGACATTTGAATGCTTCTTTCGATACTTGAAACTTGTTGGTTCCAACGAACATCAAATTGAATTTTTATACCCAGAACATCAAAAAGAGTGTCTAGTTCATCAATAGCTATACCTGTATCCGTGGACAGATGACGCTGACTCCACAAGACGTCTGTGGGTCAACATACAACATTGGGTCTTACGAGCATTAAAATCGGCCCTATTCGCAAGACCCCACTCGGAGATTATCGTTAGGTCATGATTAAGTGTATCGTTTATATTCTGGCTCATATATTCGACCTCAGTAAGGCTTGGTCTATGATTAAAGGAAAATGAATGACAAATGCTGCTGTAATCTGCAAAAGAATAGATAGGACTGGTAGTTAGACCCAGGAGGTCGTTAAGATAAAGTGTAGGAGAAAGAAGAGAGCCCTGCGACACCCCTGAATTTAAATGAAACTCCTCCGATGAGAATCCATCTATAAAAACACGTATGTTTAGAGCGGTCCTTGAGAAAGCTCAATACAAATCGAGAGATACCACTAGCAACACCAAACGCAGTAAGCTTTAAAACGAGTGCTGCGTGCTACACACGATCAAACGTTTTGGTAATATCTATAACAACCACTTTTCTTTATCCAATTTCGTGAATACCACGACTCCAATGTTCCAAAAGAAACGCTAACAGGTCTCCCAGGGTTTGTAGCCTCACCCTTTTTTTTGGGATTTGCTGGACATTGGCCAAAGGACGAGACAACGAAAAATCCCACTTCTTGAAGACTACAGCCGTAATATGCATTTCAGTTACATATATTTTCCGATTTATTGCCGGTAGATTGTATACTTTGTGTAATCCATTACAGCGAACGCATTTACATTTTGTGTAATAAGATTGGAAATTATCTTGATATTTAATTGACCCATTCGAGTTGTCGATAATTTTCTTATGATAATTAATATTCAACATTTTTTATTTTTCGAATTTATTCTATGAGCTAAATTTCAATTATGTATTTTAAAAAGCTTTTTTGTATAAAAAAGAAGTCATTTCTGAAAAATTGAAGGAATAGGACTATTACAAAAAAAGCTTTATAAAATACATAACTGAAATTTAGCTCATAGAATAAATTCGAAAAATAAAAAATGTTGAATATAATATAAAGTAACCTTCGAAAGAAAATAATTCCCAGTTTCTATTTGTTAAAAAATAATATGTTTGTCTCATTTTATGTAGTGATATATTTGCTTGAATTTGGAGAAAACGAATGTCTTTGTATATCCAAATACTCCACATTTCGAATACGAATATTCGTAATATCACTAGTATGTATGTAGATAAGTATGTATGTAAAGGGTTATCCATTTTGTTGTTTCAAAAGTAAACGTAAATAAAACACATATAAAATATTTTTTTTCACGATATTTCTTTTTCATTATAAAGTTTGAACGTTGACACCACGCGAAGTGTTGCAAGCATTGAATCTTTTGAGTTAATTTTGGACCACTTTTTGACACATATTGGGCGGTATCTCAGCCATAACTTGACAAATGTTGGTTCTTAAGTGCTCAAGATTTAAAGGTTTATCTGCATAAGCACGGTCTATCGCGTAGCCCCACAAAAAAGTCTAATGGTGTCAAATCGCATGATCTTGGTGGCCAGTTGATATCGCCACGACGAGAAATTACACGGTCAGGAAATGTCTCTTGCAATAAAGCCATATTCGCTCGAGTTGTGTTGAAACCACTTATTCTCCAAGTCGTATTCTTCAATAGCAGGCAAAAAAAAGTCGGTTATCATACGACCATACAGTCCTAATTCCTGAGAACGACGAGAATTCGACACATTCGGGTCTTCGGCAACACTTTCACTTACAGCAGCGATATTTTCAGCGGAACGAGCGAAACGATGATGCACTGGCCTTACAATATCTGTAACCGCTCCAGTCTCTTCAAATTTCTTCACAACTTTGCCAATGGCTTGCGTAGTTGGACGATTATGTAAACCATAATCTCCTCTTAAAGCACGATATGTAGCTGTGCCAGAATCACCATTTTTGTAGTATGCTTGCAACACTTCGCTTGCTGGTCATTTAAATGATGTAGTGTTTCACACATAATGTCAACGTTCAAACTTCATAATAAAAAAGAAATATCGTTTTCTTTTTAAGCCGCAAAATGGATAACCCTTTGTATCTGTGGGCATTTGTTCAATATGTATGTACATTAGGGCGGGTCGATTTTTTTTTTTAAAAATCGTATAGCAAAAACGTAATCTACATAAAATTCTCCGAAGAAACCATGGGTCTAAAACAAAATCCTAGACTGCGCCTCTCGACTTGAAAATTTGGCTGCCCACCTTGGAAAAACAAAAATTTTTTTGAAAAAATAGCTTTTTCCAAAAAAAAATTGAATTTTTTTAATAAAATGGTTTAGTAAGGTTATTCTTTTGCACTTTATATTTTTTTACAATCAAAATTTTTTTTACATTGAAAAAATTTTCAACCAAGTAAAAAAATTTTCAAGTCGAGAGGCGCGGACTAGGATTTTGTTTTAGATACGATTTTTAAATTTTTTTCATCCATACAAATCGACCCGCCCTAATGTACATACATATTTATATAAAATACATAATTTTTAACAGTTTATTTTAAATTCCGTTTTTTACAAAAAAAAAATACTATTTTTTCTTGATCATAAAGAGTATACTATCTCAACATTTTGCAATTTTCAGTAGAAGCAAAACAATTTTTAATTAAACATTAAAGGCATATGAAAATTAATTTTTAAATCCACCATCTTCATTACCGCAAAGTAGACAAAATAGCACGATATTTTAACACCGGGTAGATATGAATACAGTAGAATCGCGAAATAGTTAATCTCGCCGATAAGTTAACCGATTTTTAGCGTGCCTGAGTCGCTCTAAAAAGTTAACTTTTAGTTAACTTTTCCGAAAGTTTTGATAAAAATCATCGAAAATGAGCAGAAAGTAGAGAATTTGAACAAAATTAATAAAGATATTCAGGGAAATCTAATAGCGTTGCATTATGGATATCAAAAATTAGAAAAAATGTTTGAAATTCTCGAGGCTGTGGCGAATGAATATGAAAAATCTGAGTTAATTTTTTGTTATTATGAAAACTAAGCCATTGGAATAAGTTTAGGGTGTTATTTCTGAAAGATCCATGTTTATTATTGTATATTTTTCAAATTTAAACCCGCTTAGAAAAGTTAATATGTAGTTCGAAAAAGTTCAAAACCCTTGGGACATTTTGGTTAACTTTTTCGCGATTCTACTGTATAAGGCTTTTTTACGGTTCTCGGTGTCGAAAACGACTCTATAGTAGATTAACGAACACGGTGTTACCTGCAGCGAGTATCGTAACAAGGCTAATTACGTGTGTGAAAAAATAAAAATTTTAAGTTACTACTCTCTTTGTGATTAAGTGCGATATGTACTAGTAGTGCAAAATTTGTTCTACTGTATTTGTTGGTGTGTAAGTATGAGTGCAATGCATCCAAAATGAAATTTCTATGAGTAGAATTCTCATACCCATTTCTTTGCTCTGGATCAGAAAGTGTGTGTAATAGGGGTGTTAAATAAATATGAATTTATCAACCTTAAATACAAATATTTTCACATAAATATAAAAATTAATTGTGCGCATTCAACGAAAAAATAATAAAATCTTTTTTTTTTTATCGTAACTTAACAATTATTGAATTATGATTAATACGCATACATATGTAAGTATATATGGATGTTTGTATGTATGTATGTATGTATGTGTTATGTAAACTAAAGTTTTTGTAAGTTTATTTTAATGGTTAAAGGCACTTGTGGTGAAAAAGTATTTTAAAGTAAAATTATTTTTTTGATAAATCAAGTTTTTGAAATAAAATATGAGGCATTAGTTGTCGAAATTCCTTTTTATATTTGATTTTGCCAAAGTGTATATTTTGTGCTTATTTTTTTTTTATATGTTAATTTGTCGAGTTATGGGGTGCTGAAAGTTTTGCCGTTTTCTAAAATTGTTTTTTTAATTACATACTGTTTCGAACTAGAAATTTTTTTTAAAAATCGTTTGATCTTTTCGAAAAAAATGCATCTTTAAAACCGGAAATTACCAATTTAAAATTTTCTAACCTCCATTCATTTTTCTTATTTTTTATCCAAATTAGCCTTCGGTGTTCTTAATTTATTGTAAAAGTTTAAGAATGAGATCTCCATAAGTTTGAGAACTATGCAAATTTCTTTACACTCGCAACGCACTTGAAAGTCCTGTTACTAAGAAAATCCATACATCACTATCCCATAGCTAACTTTTTTTTTGAATATCCTATTTCAACACTTTAACAATATATGAAATAAGGACACCGAAGGCTAATTTAAGATTAAAAAAAAAAATTGGACTTAAGTTAGAAAAAATGTAATTGAAATGGTCACTTCTGGCGTCACATCGTGGCAGCCATGGACTTTTTTTTACGTATCCTTAAAACTTAAATGTTTATTCCACTTCAAAACGTTTACAGTATTATTAATATACTCTAGGCTAATTTCGGATTACAGAAAAATAAAAAAAATTTCGTCTTAGTTACAATTATTGGAGTTCAAAATGACAATTTCCGGTTTTGAAGTGCGTGACGCGAGTAAGGACATTCGCATAAATCTTAAACGAATGGAGATCTCATTCTTAAACTTTCACAGCGTAATAAGGACACCCTAGGCTAATTATGGTAAATACAAAAAAAAAAAATTACAGAAGTAAGAACAATTTTAATTTGAAACCAAAAACAGCGTTGCCGTTGTGACACTTAAGCATCACTGTTGACCCTTCTTCATGCCAATGACACATTTACCCGTTTGTATCATTTTAACAAAATGCATTACACTTTTTGAACCTTTTTGAAAATAAGGACAAGTTTCCATATTCCTTACGAAAGTTCTCATGCGTTTTGTGAGCACACATATACAAATTGGTTGCATATCACAACGTCCAGTGTTGACTTGAATTAGAAACTTGTGGGTCCATGATTTCCTCTCGCAATTTGCTCGAATCGAAGCTGGAAGAATGGAGTCCAAGTGAAGATTAATTACAAAATATAGAATAAGTATTTCTAAAAAGTGATAAGCATTATCAAAAGTTTTTGTAAAAGTAACTTCTTTTTTTTTGATAAAATTACTAATATTGGAATGTAATAAAATTACTCAAGTATGTATGTATAATAACTTTTATTTTAGTCTTTTGTATTCAAATCATACATACAAATAAACTTGACCATATTTTACTTTAAAATAACCTTTTTTACCCTTTTTTCTTCTTAAATAGCCTTTTTATGACACTTTTTAGAAGTTTTCAACGGAAATCTTGACCAAAATTACCGGTATTGCACGTGAAACATTTTCTGAGATATGCACCGTATATAACAAGCAGCAGTATTAGTTCCACTGTTAATAACTTCAATCACAACAAGCCCACAAGGTGTTCTACCAACACTGGGGAACAATGACAGCAACAATAATTTGAATAATTTAAATTTTAATAACAACAATGCCGATCTGGCGAGTGTAGACAGTTTAAATGCGTATGCCAGTTGTCAAACCCAACCATTTTGGTCACAAAGTAATCTAACGTCCGACTTCAACGACGAGGTGTGTGCCTTAGGCATAGACATGGATAATTTGTATATAAATCCGCACGAAAAATATGCGGCCGGTATCACGACAACCGGTTATATGGTCGGTCTACCGCCCACCCCCTCCACTGCAAGCTCACGTTAAGAAGAGTGCCTCAGGCGATATGGCTTTGCGAAATTTGGCAGCCGACGGTCTTAGTCCCATAGACGATGTATATCCAAATGAATTTGATGCCCACGATCGCGGCAGTTATATAAGTCTCAACGAGAATCCAGTGCCAAAACATCGTAAAACACGATTTGAACAAAGCTTTACTGTAGCATTACCACCATATTTTGTCAGTTGAATTGGACACTCATCCATAAGACCATGAGCACGTTTCGAAGATTCGAAGCTATCACAGGAGAATTTCGGTAGCGAAGTGTAAGAAGAAACGTTCATAGTTTATGCCCCGTAAAAGTTTAGCCACTGCCACAAAATGAATAAATCAGCACATGTTTGCTTTATAAATTTTTTCTGTTTTTTTTAAATATCCAAAAATTTCCTCAAGAATGTATTATTTTATATTTTTATTTAATTTGTTTCAAGTTCGAAACAATAATTAAAACAAACATCTTTAAAAAACGGCAACACTATATAAACAAAATAACATCAATTACCCTGCAAATATATTCGACCAACTGATCCATTTTGATTAAATGGACTACTCCATGGACTGGTCCGATGTAATGCAAGCATGGACCATGTCATTGTTAAAAAGTGTTTGTAGTGAGACGACATGTCTTCGTTTTTTAGCGCCATGTTTTCGTTTTTAAACGAAGCTAAAACTAATCATCTTGTGTATACAATGGAATAGTTTTAAAACTACTCCTTTGTAATCCAAAGCTGAGTTATATGGTCCTGCCCTAGGACATCGTCATGTTAAATAGACCATGTTTTTTCCATACGTTTGGGTTACTTTTGGACTAGTCCTAGTCTCTTGTGGGCAACATTTTACACTCGTGTTTGGACTAGTCCTATTATTTGCAGGGTAACAGCATTAAAAAGAAGTATTTGGCACACACATTCATATAAACTAGAGGCATAACTATGCCAAATTGTATAATGGAATTTCGGAAAAATATTTGTTTTGCTGTCCACTTCTCGAATAATGTCTCATATGGAAATTAAAAACGTTAAGCAAAATAATTATGTATATACATATGTACATATATGTATATGAATGTTATTTAAAAGTCAAAAATAAGCTTTACTCGTTGTAAACATAAGTGCTGGTTCACACTCTTCAAGTTTTAGCCGTCAAGTTTTGAGATTTTAGGAGAGAAAGAAAAATAAATGGTTTTCTCTTTTCCCTTGTCTTCTAAAAACTGGAGACTTGACGGCAAAAACTTGAAGATTGTGAACCAGCACTAAGAATGAAGATTTAAAATCTAAAATTTTCTTAATTAAAATTAATAATTGTTGTTTTCTTTTAGTAGTTTTCGTCTACATATTAAATTTAGTCCAACACAGCGTCATTCAGTCGTCAGTGTGAAGTCAAAGTTATTGAACTCTTTTAGTACAAAAAAAAGCTTTCTTTAACCAACAATTTTGAACAGAACTTTTGCATGGAGGAAAATAAAAGTGAATAAAAGTTTAGAGTAAAATTAAAAATAATTAAATAAAAAAAAAAATCAATAAAAGCCATGCCTTGTGCCATGCACCACAACATCATAACCTGGCGGTGGTGAGGGTGACAATTTTCCACTACCAGCCGCACCACCGCCGCTATGTAATGTGTTAGTTTTATGATGATTGTTGTATGATGCCAACCCTGTTCTCAATCCATTGGCGGCACCATTGCTGCGTGTGCCAACCAAGGTGCCACTATGACCCACAGACATGCCATGGGTCTGTTGATGATGTAAAAGTGTACGATTTATAGTGCCCGTATGATGGACGGGTGCTGTGGGTGATATATTTGCACTTGGTGCATTAGAGGGGAATAAAGGTGCTGTTTCGGATTTATCGGCATCCACAGAGGGTCTAAAAGTTAAAACAAAAAAAAAACAAATGAAATAAAAATTACGTGTGAAATAAAGTTGAAAACGTGAGAAAATCATCTACCTCCGTTTGTTTAAATATATCCAGGCATGAGAATCGGCATAGACTAGTATGGTGAAGAGAAAAGACGTCAATAATCCGGCTACCATCATAAGACTCAAACCCAAAAGACCTCCACCACAAAGACCCCTTAAAGCTTCCGAATAATGGCGATCTATAGCTCGTCTATCTAAAGTGGCGGACAAAACAGTAAGATTACGTTTCGTTTCCTCCAAATCGTTATCCATGGACTCTAATGTTTTATGTACATCTATACGTGGATACGTTTCCTGGCTCATTCTAAAAAGTTTGAAGAGGTAAAGAGAATTTTATATTTTTATACGAGTCCACAAATATCATTCAGAGATTCTATGTATGTGTAAAGCAATTTTATTTACCTTTGTATTAAAAAGACAGATTCACGAGCACGTTCCACTAGATCACGTGATTCATTTAAGCGTAAAATGAAGCGATTGCGTAATGTGCCACAGTTAAGAAAGTAAACGTAAGGACTCCGCTAGAAAAGAGAACAGTAACAAAAAATCTTAAATTCTCTTTTATTAAGAGAGGTAGTGAGTGGGTGAAGTCTTAAATTAACAAAAAAAAATATGGGGCTTTTTTATGTAGTACTACATGCAATTGAAATATGGCAAGACAAAAATGGCTTTCTGTCATTTCTTAAAAATCTAATGGTTTAACAAGAAAATACAATTTGACAGTGAATATTGTCATCAGCAATACCAAGTGGCCTGTTTTGTCCTGAAAAATAGACGCGGCGTACCAGTTTGTTATTAAATAGCCAACAGAAACCAAATAAAGAGAACCAAACTTTGTGTGGTTTAATTTTTTTTGTTTTGTTTTAAAATCTAGTAAAACTACAAAAGTTTTAAACGACAATTGCAATATGATGGTTTAGTTTATTGGCTTTTTGCCAAGTGTGCCTGTCTATATGTGGTAGTTTTTACACGTTTTATCTTGTTCTGCTAAGTAAAAAATTCACTAAATCTTTTTCTTTAAGTTGGAAAATAAAGGAAAAAAGTAATACAATTTGTTGACAGATATTTATGTAAAACGGTTAGTAAGTTGTTGTCACTGGCAATTGTTTATATGTAACATAGAATATTGACGCGAAAAAACCGAAACTCAAAAAACCTAACTTTATGATAGTGTGCTTACTTTGTTGTTGCTTTTCAGACGTTTTTGCATTTAAGACATTCCCTGCAGATAATATTGGACTACGTGATCCATTTTATTGAAATGGACTGCTCCCTGGACTGGTCAAATGTTTTGCAAGCATGGACCATGTCATTGTTAAAAACAGTTTGTTGTGATACGACATGTCTTCGTTTTTAAGCGAAATGTTTTCGTAATCCTCTGGAGTACATCATGGAGTAGTTTCAAAACTAGTCCACTAGAGTATGTATGAACATGGAGTTGTTTTAAGACTACTCAGTTGTAATGCAAAACTGGGTTTATGGTCCACTCCTAGCACATCGCAATGTTAAATAGACCACCTTTTAACCATATACATATTTGGAGTATTTTTGGAGTACTCCTACTCCTTTATGGACTAATCTTTACATGCATGTATGGAGAAGTGTCGTTATCTGCAGGGTTTGGCTGATCATTTTTTTGTTTTGTTTTAAGAGAGTTTCAATTCTAGCCAATCTTCTATTGTTTATGAGGTCTTAACATTTCATAAAGAACAACAGGCAATTAATATTGACTTACCATTCCAACCTGGCGGCACATGTACTCATGCGGACGCATACAAAAGTCACCAGCCGCTACAGATGACGCCAGATAAATGCCAGCAAGTAGCCAGCATATAATTATACAAAATAGTCCAGCTACGCTAAAGAATATCAAGGCACAACGAGAACGACGTGCCACGCCTATTACCAAAACTGTACACAGCAACAAAAGCAGCGTAAGGAAACCTAAAGTTGCAGGCCATCGTATTGATTCATAAAGTTCACCCAGCTAAAAGAAAGTTAAAAAGTTTAGATTAAAAGCACTAGATATTTATAAAAAACAAGATGTTCTTGTAATTCACTTACATGTAATAAACCCATTAGAGAGGTATCATTTTCACTGCCTTTGGTTTTCATAAAATATAGCACCATATTATCGAGACTGGTAACAGCACGTGAGGTATTCTCCCGCACTAAACCACAAGTTTCAATTAACAACATTACAGCAGTTTGATTATATTGTACTTTTTCTATTTGTGCTTCGAGTCTATGTTGGTTCATTTTGGTTTCGAGATCATGCTTAATGGCTTCAGTCTAAAAAAAATTGTAAAAGGATTTAAAGGTATTTAAAAAATGTTTTAAATTTTTAAACAAAATTTTATAAAAAAAACCTACTAAATAAAAAAAATTAAATTATATGTTAAATACTCTATGCTGCCTGCCACTCTTTCCATTCTCTTGTCGGTTTTTGTAAAAAAAAGAATCATTAATTCAATTTTTGTGATTGTTGTGCATACATATAAAAGGGAAAAAAGGAGTACGGATGTTTTCCAGAAGGCCTCTCTACTCCTTCTTTTGAATATGCAAGGCCTCCTCGCTCCATTCCATTCCGGATGCCTTCTAGAAGGCCTCTCTACTCCTTCTTTTGGATATGCAAGGCCTGCTTGCTCCATTCCATACTCATATTTCTTTTACACACGTTGTTATATCGGAGTAGGCCTTCCGCTCTCCCTTCTTTCGCAGATACATAAGAATGGTAACGGGATCAAAAAAAAATTTGTTGCCTGTGCAAAACAAAAATTGTTATTCCTTCTCTTCTCCCTTCTCATAGAAGCGAATGTGGAATGTGTATCTTATCTTTTATACGAAAAAGCCGAGGCCTTCTATGAGGCATTCTTTAGCAGTTAGATAAGAATAGTAATTGATACAAAAAAATCATTATGAAGGCCTGCAAAAAGGCCTGAAGTAAGAAGGTCTTCTGAGTTTTCCCGTTGGGTAATGTTTTAACACACATATGTATGCAGAGAGGAAAATTAAGATGTAATTAAATTAACTAAATCATTAAAATCATATTGAAATTTTGTTAAAACCGTTGTAAATATGAATTCCCTTTTTCGCCTCTCTTTCTCTTGATTATTACAAAAACTGTTTGATTATGAGTTATTCATAGCTGTATATCTGGGGATATACACACACCCGTGTATGTATACCTATATATATGTATGTGTATGTATGTATGTATGTATGTTACTGTTAAAACTGTCTATGTAAACTTTACCTGTCAGTTTCAGAACTTCTTCAGACTTTAACTACTTACTACTGTATAAGTGATTGTTGTAACTTGCAGGTATGTATAAAGTTTTAGTAACGATGCAGTTAAGCTGTTATTAAGTTCATGTTCATACATTTTTTTCCCTAAATTTTTTATACGCTGTTTCGATATGTTTGTTACCTTTTCACATTATTTGCAAAAAGTACACTTTAGTTTATAAGTAAACAAACATGTAGTTTTATTTTGAAATATTTATAAAAAAAATTAAATTTTTCCTTTAACATAATTAAGTCTTAAGCTGCTGTTTGGCTCTTAAAGGTTCGTTCTCAACAAACACTAAGGTTTTATTTGAAGTTTGAAATTATTTAAAATCAAACTTTGGTAACTTTGAAAATCATTTAAAAATCGTAGCATTCTTAACAAAAAGGAAAAATTATTTTTTAATTGAGAAATGCATTTATTTTCAACTTGGTTTCAAACGTTATTCTCAAATGTTCTTCAAAAGTGAATTGTAATTCCATATAGAACATTCGCCACCATTGATAAAAGATCAAATAGTATTATTTTCATCCTTAAATTTTTAAAAAGAATTTTTATTTGGCGTAGCACCGCGATCTTACAATAAACTTATATTTTCTTCACTTCCCCGTTTGCGTTATGCTGATGTTTGTAGCACCCTAAAATATTGGCCATCTTTAAGTATACCCATCGGCTTAGAACCACTTTCCGAGTCGAATTAACAATTTCTGTCCCGCTGGCTTTCCTTGTGCGCAAAGTACAGGTCGCTATTTTGAAGATAATTTGGTGAGATTTGGTAAACAGGTTTTAATTGGCACAAGGGCCAAACCTATTGAAGCAAGCTTCTTTTCGGAATAGGGTCTTTGTGTCCACAAGTCATCTTATTATGTAAGTATTTCGATTGAGTTTGGTTCAAACTCATTTTTTTGCAATCAAAATCATCTTATCAAACTTTATTTGAATCGGCTTATATATGACCATAGCTCCCGCAATAAGCCGGGTCCATCATTACCCATAGGTCAAAAATAGGGTACACTAGCAAAAATTGTGTTCATATACTGTGGATGTATGGTATCATACGTTCGGGCTTGGCCTAGTCGGCCTTCTTGTTTTTATTCTCATTCTAGCACTTTGCAGTTAATTTTTTAATCAATAATAACTTATAGGTTTTTTTTGAAAATAAATTAAGGTTAAGTTTAATTGTAAAACAAATTTAACTTTAATCGTAATTTTTTAATGTTTACATATATTTTTCGCTTCAGTGTTGCCAAGTTTATTTTTGATTGGAGATTAAGGACCTAATTTTGTAAAACACAGCGCAACGACAAAGAATTACATTGAAAGCAAAAACAAATTCATAAATATTTTGTAATTTTGTTGTTGCCTCTTACAGAAATTCACATTGGTTTTTAAGATTTCATACGCTTCATTGCTTGTGGCGTTGAAAATTTTAAAACGGCAAATAAATTTCTGTACAAAGCAACAACAAAATTTCAAAATATTTATGAATTTGTTTTTGCTTTCAATATAATACTTTGGCGTGCGTTGTGTTTTACAAAATTAGGGCCTAAAATTTGATATTAAATTGATAACAAATTGATAAAACATTGTATTTAAAATGTTAATATTGAAATCATTATCAATTTTAATTCAAATGTTTAAATCAAACAATTTAAAAAGGTTTGAGAATTGCACAAAAGATCCGCTGGGTTGTGGTGCTTATGTCCCTCTGTATATATCTATCTATCTATCTAGATAGAGCTTGTGGAGGCTCTGCCATTTTGATAAAAGCCTGAATCGTTGCAATTTATTTAAATCTAACGGAAACTATTTTGTTGTTGAATTCAACAAAAGAGCTACGATATTTTCATTCGCACTTCTGCAAGCCTAACCTGAACTCCGCAGATAAGTTTGTCATATTTCAATAAAGACTTTAAACCTTGACGTTCCACATTTTTTGAATATACAAAATGCTTAAATGTATAGCCATTTTAAAGGAAACTCCTTCAGCAATTTTTACAGTTATTACCGTTATATTTTTTTTATTATGTATACTTTATCAACTTTCTTTGTACGTTAACTTTTGTTGGCAACAGTATGTTTAAAAATGAACATGTATTAAACTTTTCGCTGTTATAATTATAGACTAAAGTTCACAGATGATTTCTAAAAGGAAAATAGAAAAAAATAAAGCTAAAAAGCTATTAAGGTAAAGCAATAAACTTTAATGAATTTTTTCGACACCAAAAAGGACTTAATTTTTATTTTACGTGCAGAAAAGAAAAAATATTATTTTCAAACTCTTTAAGTGTTTAAATTATTGTGTAGTTGGAAATATTAAAGCATGCAATGAACACTTTAACATTTTCATTTAGCCGATAATTATATTAAAATGCAACTATTTCCCTTAAAATAAAAACCATTAACCGCAACTGGCGGTTTTTGTGCTATCTGAATTGATGTTCTAATTAGAACTTATCTGAAAAATTTGGTCTGTATCTCGTAGCAACGTTGGTAATACAATAAAATTGCTGCTGTCATTTTACGAAAAAAAAAATCTAAACTGTTCTACTCATGGAAAATGCTCACACACTTAAAGCACTCTCCATAAACCAACCAACAGCTAGATAGTCCAACATTGTACCAGTTACAAATTAGAATGTTAAACTTGATGCTTAAAAAATATTTCGTGTACATGTTGTCAAATAAAAGGAATTAATTCTTTGGATAGAAGAATAGCTTAAATTTTCTAATAACAATACTGGGGGCTAATAACCGCATTCGATAGTAATCGAAATTACATCGAATCGAATTACAATTTAATTTAAGTTTCGAACGATATCGAATGCCTAATTTATTCTCTGATCTTTTTTTAAACAAACTTAAACGACATTTGTCCCGTTCCCAATCGGTATCATATCGTAGAAAAATCAACTACATTGCCATATCCTTTTTTCAACATACATATGAGGCTATCAGCGCAGAAGTGGTGTAACCCACAATTTAATTTGGTTACGGTTCTGGTGTAAGATATGTTCATTGCACTGTTCTTTACAGTGCAATAATCGGGTAAACCAACTGTTTGTATCCAAAACAGATGGCGCTAGAAACAAGCAAGTACTATAGTGCAAGAGTAGTGTTTACTCCCCATTATCTCATAAAAAGTAGTCTGCGGTTACACCACTTCTGTGCTGATAGCCTCATATATGTTATCAGTAAATCCTTAAACCAGCGTTTAAAAAACTGCAGTTAAAGCAGAAAAATTTCGATTTCTTCCACTTCTTCATTTGTCATTAGCAAAAAAAAAAAACTGTTGCTTTTACTTCTGATTCATTAATTGTAAACAGTCACTGTCATTCCAACTCAATAAACGAAAAGTTGTACACAATTTTTCGTTTTTTGTTCAACAGTTTTTTAAACCCTGCCTTAAACACAATTAGTTACGTTTATCCACTATCGAAATTACTCTTTTAAGTTGCAAAAAGAATAATAAAAGGGGTTTTTGGTTTTCCTTCTTTTTTTTTTTTTTTTTTTGAAAAAGTATATGACACCAACTACTTTTACAACAGCATTTAGGACATTGACTTTTATAAAAACTATATGGTTTGGTTTTATTTCTGTTTCACTTTTTTTGTTCTTATTTCAAAAAAAGTCAATACCAGGGGAGGCAATTGTTACTGCCATCAGCTAAATAAAAAAAGTTATCAATTGCCAAAACTATATTCTGCAAACTGCAATCAAACGTAACAGCAGTTAAGCAGGGTGTGGAGAAAAGTGGAAAGAAATGCTTTTAAATTTTGAAAAATAAAAAAATTGCTTAAAGATTTCTTTAAATAATTCTTTATTTTAATATACAATAGTGGGTCTCCACCTAAAAGTATACCGAACGGCTCAGCATCACATTCTAAGTCGATCTAACCAATGTATGTCCGGCTGGCTGGCTGTCCATATAACCTTGTGCGCAAAGTACAGATCGCAAGTTTGAAGATGATTCGATGAAATATGTTACATAGCTTTTAATTGGCACAAGGACCAAACCTATTGATAATGGATCGAAGCAGTCTAAAATTTTATATAGCCCCCATACAAGCAGCTTTCCGAAACAGGGTATTTGTGCCCACTTTCAAGCCCTATCAAAAATTTAAAACTTAGATAAGTCTATATTATGGGCACGTAAGCTATGCAATTTAAAAAAAAATAGGACCACGAGATTAAATAGGGGGCAATTTCTGCCTCTTCGAAACTATCTAACAGATTTTAATGATATGTAAAACATAGATAGATCCATATTTTAACGGATACATAAGCTATGCATTTGTTAAAAAATAGGGCCCCATGGGGAGATAAGGGGCAATAATGCCTCTCAGAAACTATTAAACCGATTTTAATGATTTAACGTTTATTGCATAGAATACCGCCTATGCTAGTGTTCGAAAATACAGAACATTATTTAGCGTACGGCTCACTCACCCAGAAACGATATCTATTTTTTTAATATGTTTGTATTTATACGAACCCGAACCTTAATACCGTTCGTAACTTTTTTCAAGAAAGGAACGAATATTATAAAGTGTTCTGTTCTTTATTATAAACCAGAACAATTGTAGCGGTTCTGTAGAGATACATTATATTTTAATGTCTATAGTGTTCTTTTTTACATTGATAAAGAAACGAGCAAACAAAAAATTTTAGCATCGTTTGTTTGTGTTTTTTTTTGCTGAACTTTTGTTTTTTTTTCGCGTACGTATTTTCTTTTTGTAAATAATTTTTAGTTTTCTTTACCAGCCAAAAGGACGCTAAGCACAACTGAAGCGAGCGAACATTAATGTGCTGAAACGAACACAACGAAGTTTGTGGTTAAAAAAAATATACGCAATTAAATGTTCTCATCTTTTTGTTGAGTTGGAAAAGTGGATTATTATTTTTGTGTTCGAAGTTCACAAACAGAGAAACACTATTATTAGCGTTTCTGTTTTCCACAAATCTACACAAAGAAACGATATTTTATGTTTATTTTCGAACCCTGTTTTAAACACATTTTTTTTTAACTCACCCCGTTTCATTTCTCAAAGGGTAAACAGATTGAGAGGGCGCTTTTAGCGCAGTGTACATAAAATGATTTTAAAGGAAGTTAAAAAAATTAAATGAAAAAAACTGAAATAAAAAAAATACAGTAGATTCTAACTAACGGTTTTAATGAAATCCTTGCAAGGATAGAAAAAAAAACTAAACAAGGTAGGGAGCAGTTTTAGCACATTGAAAGCTAAAAAAAATATAAGAAAGTACAAATGTATGTGTGTATGTATGTATGTATTTTAAAAAGTATTACAATAAAACAAAAGTTTTAAAAATGTGACAAAACTTTTATTTCATGTTACATTTATTATGTAAACTTATATTATAGAAATGTTTAAATACTATTAAAAAGAAAGAAAGAAAGAATGACGAAAAAGAAGCACAAGAAAACTTTGTTAGGGCAAATACGCTCCTTGCTAATTGCTTATATCGTCGATAAAAGTTTATTCTTTTGTTTGCAAACTTTTTAGTTTATGTTGAACTTTTTAATACAACTCTAACTACAATTTTTTTCTGGCACTTTTTTGTGATTGAAATTGTCTGAACAATAATTTAAATTCTTGGCTATTAAGCTTTCTAAGTTATCGGCAGAATTTTTTATAATATTATTTTGCTTTTGAAGGTAGACGACAGCTTGAATCGAATTCAATTCTGTTTTGACGTTTTACTAAGAGAAACTTTTATTTTGCAGAATTTATGTTTAAAACTTTTTGGTCAATATTGTTTTAAAACCCAGTCGAAGCCATACACGTACATATGCATGTTTATTGTCTAATG
Organism: Pollenia labialis; assembly: GCA_949318255.1. Lineage (NCBI taxonomy): Eukaryota > Metazoa > Arthropoda > Insecta > Diptera > Polleniidae > Pollenia > Pollenia labialis. The sequence goes on along the minus strand of OX439142.1, from coordinate 20,863,855 downwards.
CCCGCCCGTTTTTAGATGCAGAAATAAAAAGGAATGAACATTAATTCCCAAAGCGAATTGTTTAACACAAAAAACACATTTAGATATAAATACAGAAAAATCTTTAAATTAAATTTTAATAAAAGATAGGAGAGGATTTAAAATGATATCTTTCTAAAATTCTTCATGTGTTTAATGCCTTTTTAAAATTTTTTTTTTTTTTTAAATAAAGGGTGGTCATATTTTAAGGGCCGATGTTGATTTTGAAAAAACGCAAATTATTTCGGAAATTATTGTCATTTCTTTTTATTATGATAATACTGGTATGGTGCAATTATGTATTATACACAATATCGGCCAAATGGCCGCCGCGACCTCGGTTGCACTCCTCCATCCGATGGTACAAATTTTCGATAACGCTGAGGCATAATTGAGGTTCAATGCCGTTAATGTGCCGAATTATCTCATCCTTAAGCTCTTGAATTGTTGCTGGCTTATCGACGTACAACTTTTCTTTCAAATAACCCCAAAGAAAGAAGTCCAACGGTGTCAAATCACATGATCTTGGCGGCCAATTGACATCGCCAACACGGCCATTGAATTTGTCACGCAAAAGAGCCATTGTTTCGTTAGCTGTGTGGCAACTGGCACCGTCCTGCTGAAACCACATATCGTCCACATCCATATCTTCCAATTCGGGCCATTAAAAGTTTGTTATCATCTCACGATAGCGAACACCATTCACAGTAACTGCCTGACCGGCCTCATTTTGGAAAAAATACGGTCCGATGATGCCGCCAGCCCATAAACCGCACCAAACAGTCACTCCTTGTTGGTGCATTGGTTTTTCGACAATCACTCTTGGATTATCATTCGACCAAATGCGGCAATTCAGCTTATTGACGAAAGTGGGTGAAAATGTGCCTCATAACTGAAGATGATTTTCTTCGAAAATTGATCATCCACTGTTGCCAAATCTCGCCGCCATTCTAACCATTGACGACGTTGGGAATGGTCAATAGGCTTTAGTTCTTGGGTCAATTGCACCTTGTTAGCGTGTAAATTCAAGTCTTTATGCATAATGGTCATCAATGACGAGCGTGAGAGGTGCAATTGTTGGGCACGACGACGTGTTGAGGTGGACGGTTCTTCAGCCACACTATCGCGAACAGCAGCAATACTTTTTTTTTGCAGCACGAGCATGCACTGGTGTTTTCAGACCCGGTTTGCTCAAATTTTTGCACGATTTTTCCGATTGTACGCACATTTGGACGATTAAATTGACCGATAAAATCACAAAGTGTACGATATGCATTTTGATTTGAACGCCCATTTTCATAATAAGCCTTAATAACTTTAACGCGTTGCTCGATTGTGTATCTTTCTATGGTTCAAATTCAGTTAGTCTGAAATTGAGAAATATCAAATGAAATGCAGAAAAAAGCTTGACGTTTAGGTGTGGTTTACATCCAACATCGGCCCTTAAAATTTAACCACCCTTTAGATAAAAATAACAAAATTGAAAAGGCTGTAACTTCCTAAATGATTTTTTTAATTTGCCTTCCTTGTTTACATAAATATAAAAGCAGCATATTCCTTTTGACCAGTTGCTTTTAATTTTTTAGAAACATGTTCATAAGTCTTGTTTCAAAGATTTTTAAAGAATTTGGAGCTTAAGGAATTTCTAATAATAATTTCTTCTCCATTTTAACACGGCACATACAGTACTAATGTCACATGTTATTAGGAAAAACTAATTCTAAATCTCGAATAATAGACAGAAAAAAATTTCAAAGACCTACTTACAGGAAATAAAAGATTTCCTTATTCAAAATAAATTTTCATTCTTGGTTTCTTCTATTTTCTACAGAGTGTTTTGTATAAAATAAAACAACTTTCTCAACTTTTCTATTGACAGTACGTTGTACTCATTTTTTTAATTTTTCTTCTAAAATCTAAAACGTTAACGTATGTGTGTAAGTGTGTGCACTATTTTATTTTTTCTTTTAAAAGGAAAGTAAAATTTGTAAAGATTTTCATCATTCAACTAAATTAAAGAAAACAAACATTATTCCTAAGAGTCCTATAAGTGCCGAAGCAGCAGCAACCCAACCAAAAATAGCTCTTTTCAATTCATATGAAGCCAATTTACTAAAACAGACAAATGTTCATTTATAAAAACTTTAAAGGAATACACCTTTATGCTTAGAAATGCATATAGGAGTGAAGACATACATATGTTTATACTTAAAATGTACATAGAAACATACATACACACATATAGATGTATGTATGTTTGTATAAGGACGCTCTTATAATACAATAAGTAGTAGTTATAGCAGAAGTAGCAAAATAGTAGTAGAATCGTAATAAGTATGTTGTAGTATTAGTATGTAGTAGTTTCTCCCTTTTCTTTCAACAATATGAAAAGGAAAATCCTTTTAACATTCTCCTACTTTAAGTTCAGAAACGGATGTATGCTAAAGGTTCCTTTCTTATTTGTCATTTAATTATTTTTTGTTGTCGTTGTAAAGAAGTTTAATAAATTTCAAAGTTGTTTTTTTAACTTCTGTCAAGTAGAGGAAAAATTAAATTAGTTGCAATTTCAATTTTGTGAAATGAATTAAATTAACTTAAAAGTTTTAATTTCCTTCAATTATTCAATAATTCATTGGTATTTCCCCCGCACTCTTTTGATTCCCGGGAAAGCGGGAAATAAAAATTTTATTCCCGGGATTCCCTTTCAAATTTTTTTTATTTTATTTTAACTTTATTCGCTAATGAAACTAACATTTCTTACTGGATAGTATGCTTAAATTAATTGAATCTAAAGTATCTTCTTAATAACAAACAAGTAAGAAAGTATAGTCAAGCCCGACCATATGATACGCTGCGCCACAGTATATAAAAACCAGAGTTCAGAAAAATTCAAATATAATATGATGGCTCAAATTTAACCATTCAGGAATTTTTTTCATAAATGAATAATTTAAAATAACTAATCTTTTTTCAAATTCATAAATGAATTGTTAATATTTCGCCAATTCATAGATGTTGGTGAGGAAAAATAAATTTTGCCTTTCTTCAGTCATGAAGAATGAAGAAACAAAAAAATTTTAGTAACGCTCCTACAGCTCGACAGTTTGCATGACCACAGCACGAAATGCCTGTGTGTGTATTTTGTTTTTGTAATATATTTTTGGTAAAGCAAGCCAGCCAAAGTGTCTGTTGGAGTTTTAGTAGGCAAAAATTATTGAAAAAAAACATTAAAAGAACTGCACATATCGTCTACTTAAATGCAGAATAATTAACATCACATTTCATAAGTTGACATGCAAAGCAAAAAACTTTGTAAAATTGTAATTTTTTGAGATTTAAACGCAATTTTTAATATTTCAGATAAAAATGCGATATATTTTTGAGAAAAAAATATTATTTTTTTAATTGTGTGAATTACGTTATTTTATTTTGTAATTTTCAGAAACAAAAAGACGTATCATCAACGAAAGTATATTAGTATTAATTGAAACAAACATTTGAATTATTAAATAAATAAATATTTGTGTTAAATTGCAGGTAAAATAGAATACAGTGCCAGCTCGCTAATCCGAATCAATGATTGCAGACCCTGATTCGGTTTAACGAGATATTCGGATTACTGGATGTGCTGTTATTATGTATAAAAATTCACTACATCTGAAAAAAAACACAAGCCAGGATTTCAAAACAAATATAATTTAGTTTTAAAAATCAAGAATGAAAAAATTTAGTTGCGTATTCTCATACAAATTTTTCGTAAAATATATTTCAAGTCCAATTTAGTTTTAGATACTGCCGTATTTATAAGCTTTGTTTAAATATTTTTTTTTAACATACATTATTTGTTATGTAGGTTCGCTTCTCTTTCAGTGCACATGCTTCCAAAGCCTTGTTCCGCAATTCTTCAAGCATCAATATGTAATCTGTTTGCATACCTCGTTCTGACCGTGTCTTTCCGTTTTCCGTGTCTGACTATGAACTACTTCGCGAAGTATTGTCAGAGTTAATAATCCAGCTAAGAATTTCATCTTCAAAAATTCCCACGCCATTATTTCGGTGAAATAAGTTGGTAATTGTGCGAAATTCTTCTGTTTCTTCAACACATCCATTTTTCAACAATATTTGTTATTAACGAACGTGGAGTTTTTGACTTTGATTTATTAGCTCTTCTCAAGAATGCGATTCTATCTTTGCTCCTTTTGGCACCCGGAGCAGACAAGAAAGTCTAGATTCATCAGCGTTGTAAATTTTGAAATGTGAGCTTGTTTTGAAAATCGGGTACAAGATAAGGTCTAGCAGATAAAGATTCGTTGCATATTTTCAAAGTTCGCACAGAAAATCGCTTCTTAAAATAATAAAAAAGCAGAAAAAAAATAAAAATTCGGTTTAGCTAGCTTGCAATAAATGCGGACTATAGAGTATGTAGTACGTCATAAATTCAATTCGGATTACTGGATAATTCGGATTACACACCTTCGCACTAGTGAGGTGGCACTGTATATTTAATATAATTTAATAAAGGTTAAGTTTGACAGTACCTTAGGCAATGCATATTATAGATGGACCTTTGGACTAAACGAAACAATAAAGTGATGAATAAATTAAATTTAAGTTCCCTTATCGTGGTTAGCGAATATAAAATACGCCTGCGAATGTTTACTAAACAAATTTTGTATGAAAATTTGCCTTATAAATACGGCGGATAGTATGTAAGTATATGATAATCACACGATTAATATGTAGCATCATTATTCTTGCGTCGACATGGTGAAACAAGTTTGCTTTTCTGATGCAGCACAGGCGGTACTGCATTTAAGGCAATTATTCTAAAAATTAAGAATAACTGTCTTTTTGAGAATATTGATGAAGGGCCACTTGGAAGAATGCAATCCTATAAAATACCATATTATTTTAAAAAAACAAACTAATAAAAACATGTCAACTTTTTATATACCGAAGACATTTTCTGGTCCCATACAAATTCATTGTAGTGCAGTTTGACTGTATTAAAATTTATTAAAAAGGATATACATACATATGTTAACTCACAAGGTATTCTTTCATAAAAATAATGGCAGTCTGATGGAAACAAAAATCTAAGGACCTATTTGGGAGTGGAATAGGGTAGGCTGCAAAATTTCAAAAATGTCTAACAGTCCTACGTGGATGAAGCTTAAAGTCACAATGATTATAGGTTTTGTAATGCAAATGTACATTAGAGCGACTCAAGTTGTATGGAAGCAAAATTCGTGCTCGATGTACCCTCCTAAAAATTAACCTTGGACTTTTTTAAGATGACATTTTAAATATTTCGACTCCAGCTTTGATCTCTCGTGAGCTGGACCAGTTTGAAAAAGGGTCTATTTTTGCATGTTTTGTTAATTTGAGAATCTGCTTCCTTAACAATATATACAAATTGGGTATCATAAGAAAAGTTTTTTAAGGCGTGTCTAACTGTATATACAATTTTTCCAAGGACGATCATCCATGTCCTTTTTTTAAGGATTTTCTGTAAAAAAATCGGTTTTTAAATTTTTTGTTCGTTAATGCCAAATTAACATATTTTAATCTTTAGTCAATTTAATTTAATACGTGTCTCAGCTTTTTTTGAAATTCGTGCTAGTTCGCGTTTTGACTAAAATGCAATGGGGTGGTAGCCCTTCGTTTTAAATAGGGCAATATGGGTATCAAATTTTTTCTTTTGCCAAGTACATCATCTTTGTATGTAAATAATTTAGATTTTTGCTAATTAGATGCATTTTACACGGTGCTCTGGAATATATATAAATGCAATTTTGTAGTAGCTCTAATATGATAGCAGATTTAGTTTCTAGATCATGTATGGATGAAAATAGGACTAAAGAAAGAAAAAAAGAAATGATTTTTTTCGATAATTAAAAAAAATTCAAGTCGTGGATCATTTCTTTTTTTTTCTTTAGTCTTATTTTCATCATCTTTTTTTATTTTTTCCTGTGCAATAATTTTTAGTCTGATCACTAATTCCACTAACCCCAGTTATAAAACAGATAACCCAGTTTTGACGTATTGTTTTTTTCGTTAAAAAGACGTACCCTGCAGAAGATTGAACTAGTACCTAATTAGTACCAAACTAGTCTAAAAAAAGCCAGTACTAGTTCTCAACTGTAAACTTTCCTATACCATCTTAATGCTCAAATAAGCATTGAGTGTTCTCGGAACATCTCTAGTGCTATTGGTTCTAGACGTGTACGAGTACACTTGGACCACATTGGGTCCTTTTTCATTAGCATTTTGCATTTTAACATTTTTTGCCATAAATAAATGATTTGAAATCAAATTTAAGAAGTAGTATGAAAATAGAAATATTTACTGGAATTTTAGTTTTGTTACAAAAAATTGTATGAGTCTACAAGTAGTGCCCTTGTACTACATCAAGTACTGGTGCTAATATGCACTAGTATTTTTATATAAAAACTCTAACCACGTTAGCACTAGACTTCTTGTTCTCTTAATTGTGCTAGTGGCATTTAGACAATTAACTCTTAATCTTCTGCAGGGTACCAATAGGCAAAACTTATTGAGAAAAAAACAATAGCCACAATAACTTGTAGGTATTTTGTAAATACTTGTAAAAATATTTTGGTGTCTGTACCAACCGCGACGGTGGGTTTTTATTGTTGAAAAAACATTTCTTACGTAGGTAAAGTTGTTAGAAAAACACTAAAAAAAGTCTATTTATGTGTAAATAAACTATATACATATAAGCAAATGCGGCAGTAAGTATAGGTGATGGGTAAGAAGATGTGTTTTTTTTTTAATTAATGAAACTTTATTGTTTCGCGCCAAATTATAATGGCAGTTTATGTAAATTCAATGAAGTGTTTACAACAAAAAAACCCATCGTTGCGGTTAATACAGAAAACAAAGTGTTTTTACAAGAACAAAATACACGCCCCTGACTGAAAAATGAGTGAACGTTTCGGTACTCTGATAAAAACTATTTTTGCTAGTCTACCCTATTTGTACCCATGGGCAATCATGGACCCGGCTGCACAAAAGTATGCTATAAGGTTAAGATAAGATAAAGATATCTATATGAGATTCTAGGAAGGGGTTTAAATGGGACCTATGCATAGTTTTGGACCTACCAGGACAACAATTTGTCATGAAATAGAAACTGCCGCAAAAGTGATTATCGCCAATTTTTATGTTAAAACCAACTTTAGTAAGGAAGTTATGCCATTAAAAGCTATTTTCTGGAGTAGTATTTATATGGCATCTATGGTTAAATATATATCTGTGGCATCTTGACAAAACATCTTAAGTCGAGATAAGATAGCAAACTTAATCTAAATACCAACTTAATAAGATGGGTTATGGGAACAAAGACCTTATTTCGGAAAGAAGAAGTAATGGGGCAATGTGAAGTTATGATTTGCCCAGTGCCAATAAGAACTTATGTTCCAACTGTCATAAAATTATCTCCAATATTGCGACCTATACTTTGCGGACAAAGCTTTCATAGAAAGTGATTCTGAGTCGATCGGTATACTTCAAAATGGGCCTAGGACCAATTTTTTGATGTTTTACAAACAAACTAGGTTTAGTTAATCTGAAAACAGATTTGTGCCGCCTTTACCAAGATTATACATAAAATTTTTAAGGAACAGCTTTGGTTTGAATAAAATGTTGGTCTTAAATGAAATAATAAAAAAAAATCACATTTCGCCAGAATAATCCTAAATGGGATTATTTTGAAAATCAATACCGGAATTTCTTAAAATAAGTGTAAAATTCTTAAATCAAGTTCATACGCGTGTGAGTTACATATTCACTCCTTTGTCTAATAGTATTGGCTGGTAGAAGTGTAGGGAACCAACATCATATTACATTTATATTTTATGTTCCCACATTTTTTCCAGACAGTAATATTAAACGCTTAAAATAAATATAATATTACAATTTTCTATTCCCATAGTTTAGCTTTTTTACAAATACAAAATTATTTTTAATTAAAAATTTAGTCTTAAGATTCATTTAAAATAAATAAGACGTTCTAAAGAACGTCAGAAAACAAATACTTATATATTTTGTTTTATTTAAAAACTGTTTCTCCCCAAACAGTTAACTGGCGCAGTCGGTTTCGCGAACCATATTTAATAATTTTGGAAAAAATTAAGTTTTAAACCTTTTTTTTTAAATTAACAAAAATTAGAAAGAGAACTTTAAAAGAATATATATTTGTGAGAAGAAAGAAACCCATATTTAATAATTTTGAGAAAAAGTAAAGTGTTAAATCCTTATTTATACAAACAAAAAAAAAAATTAGAAAGAGAACTTTAAAAGTATATATTTGTGAGAAGAAAGAAACCCATATTTAATAACTTTGAGAAAAAGTAAAGTGTTAAATCCTTATTTATACAAACAAAAAAAAATTAGAAAGAGAACTCTAAAAATATTTGTGAAAAGAAAGAAAATTTTTTAAGGAAAAATAAATAAACATATTTTTTTTTTTATAAAACGTTTGAATTGTTCAAACTAAAAACAACAAAGTGATATTTGTTAAAAGATACTGCGAAAAGATGAATAGATTCGATGTAAACAGGGATCTACAGCAAGACGACCGGGCAATGCAGGAAAAGATCGCTGAATTAGAGGCGGTCCTGCGGTTGCAAGAACAAAAAATCCTCCAGCAGCAACAGCAGTTGCAAGAACAACAGCTGCAAATGCAACAGCAGTTGCAAGAACAACAACAGGAACAAATACAACAGCAACAACTAGAACAAGCTCAACAAGAACAGCAACAGCGTCAACAATTACAAGAACTTAATCTACAACAAACACAACAACAACAGCTACCCCCACAACAATATCCTCTGAACGATGAGTTCGGATTTAATATGACGGCCAAGGACGTCATTGAACAGTTCCGGCGTCTAAAGCCTCTTGACGAAAGGCATAGCCCAAGAGCATTTATACATGCCGTTGAGGCAAATCTTGCTCTCTGCAGGAACAATGAAACTCTGGCTCAATTCTGCATTAGGATTGTGGCAAACGAAAAAGTTCTCGGAAATGCTGGTAAAAGGGTGAGAGAACTACCAAACAATGCCTCCTGGGAGGAAATTAAAGCAAGGATTCTACAAGAGTACAGACCGAGAAGGACCTATGCGGAAATCTTCAATTACTGCCGTACAATAAAAGTAAGGAATCTAAATGAATTATTTAATATATTTGAAAAAGCTAAATTCGAAATAAACGACATATATTTAGGGGATCAATTCAAACCAACTATATATAGGCCAGAAAATGTCGACAGGGATCTGGTAGATATTTTGCTAGAAAAAATAGACGGACCTATTAGGGCACACATAGGAGAACATGAGACTTTGACCGACATTATTCTTAAATACACAAGACTTAAATTATTGGACGATACAAGAGCCATTGCTTTCAACCATAGGACTAAGGGATACAACCAAGGAGTTTCAATCATTAACAAAAACCAAAACCACCAAATACGACAGAATTATCGCACAAAAAATTACAATAATTTAAGCTCACAAAATTCTAACCGAACACGACAAACCTATCATGCAAATAACCAAAATATTTTTAGCTCAGAACACACAAATAGAAATTATGAAACCCGACATAATTACCAACCAACTAACTACAATAATTTAACTACACAAACTAGTAACAGAAGGCAAAGCCATGAAAACAGACAAGAGTACAACCCGAATAAAGATAGATATAGCAATCAAACAAGGACTAGTCGTACTGACAGTCGTAATAATCAGTCCACGGACGAACCAATGGAAATAGGCAACCTTTATAGGGAAAATGAAATAAATTTTCTGATGCAGCCTCAAAATCAACACTGCCCATAATAGTTATTTCATTGGGAAAGCAAAAGGTCAGGTGCCTTATAGACACCGGATCAACAACTAGTATTGTTAAGAAAAATATATTGATTGAAAATTACCCAGAACAGAAACTGGAAACCCCAATTAAATATCGAACTATCAATGGGTTTAATGAAATATGTTTTCATGTGGTTACACCTTTCCCCAAGGAATTTCAATGTAAGGGAACACTTAGTTGGAAAATAGTAGATTTTAGAAATGATAGATACGACGCTATAATGGGTCAAAATTTTCTGATACCACTCAAGGCTGTAATAGATGATGAGCATGGTTATGTGAATATTTTAGGTAATAAATTCCTTTTTGAGAAAATAAACCATCCACTCCATACTGTTAACATATGTGCATTGGAACCTATCTCAAGAAAACATGTTTTAGATAAGCTCGATTTTAGTCATTTAAACGAAGACGAAAAAAATACAATGATACGTTTGCTTAGGGATTTCACGGACTTATTTTATGTCGAGGGAGACAACCTTTCGGCAACAACTGAGATAGAACACCAAATAATTACTAACATTGATAGACCTCTTTATTCAAAAATATATAGATACCCCCAAGTTCACGAAAGTGAAATCCAAAGGCAAATCAAAGACATGCTCAGACAAAATATTATAAGGGAAAGTAATTCTCCTTATAATAGCCCCTTATGGGTCGTACCGAAAAAGCAAGATAATTCGGGAATAAAAAAATGGAGAATTGTCATTGACTACAGAAAGCTTAATGAGAATACAGTCGATGATAAATTTCCCATACCAAATCTAAACGGTATTCTGGATAAATTGGGAAAATCCCAATATTTTACAACCTTAGACCTTGCCAAAGGTTTCCACCAAATTTTGGTAAGAGAAGAAGATCGCAAGAAAACAGCATTTTCAACGCCTTTCGGACACTACGAGTTTATTCGTATGCCCTTCGGCTTGAAAAATGCGCCATCAACCTTTCAAAGGCTGATGAATTCAATTCTGCGTGAGCAAATTAATAAAACATGTGTTGTCTATATGGATGACATTTTGGTTTTTAGCACGTCTCTAGAAGAACATAAAAATTCTTTAAAATCAATTTTCGAGGCCATAAGAAAAGCCAAATTAAAAATCCAGATAGATAAATGCGACTTTCTGAAGAAAGAAACGCAATTTCTAGGTCATTTACTGACCAATAAAGGCATTAAACCGAATCCCGAGAAAATTAAAATAATACAAAACCTGCAACTTCCTCAAACGACCAAACAAATCAAATCATTCCTGGGAATGACAGGTTTCTACAGAAAATTTATTAAAAATTACGCGAAAATCGCAACCCCTTTAACAAAAGCGCTTAGGAAAAATGGAAAAATTAATATATTTGATCCCAATTACATTTTGGCTTTTGAAAAATTAAAAGAAATCGTCACCAATGCACCAATCCTAAGATATCCAATCTTTTCCAAAAGATTCAAGATAACCACTGACGCAAGCAATTTCGCAATTGGCGCCGTTCTTTCACAAGAAGGCCACCCAATTGCATATGCCTCTCGAACTCTGAATGTAAACGAAACAAACTACTCAACAATTGAAAAGGAATTGTTGGCGATAGTATGGGGCGTTAAATACTTCCGACCATATATCTATGGAAGAGAGTTTGATCTTGAGTGTGATCATGAACCATTGAAGTGGTTACAAGTAAAATATACGGGTAAGGACATCAACCCACGTCTTCAAAGATGGTTGGTTCAATTGGGAGAATATAATATGAAAATCAATTATATAAAAGGTGAACTAAACAAAGTTGCCGATTTCTTGAGTCGTATTAATTCTGACACTAATGAAATTAATTACTTAACAGAAAATGACTCCGATGATACAAACGATAATAGGGATCAAGATTCATTGTTGGTACACACTGATCATTCTCTGGATGAAAACTCAATCGAAAGTTTACGAGAGTTTAATGAGAAAGTTTCAAGAATTCAATCAGAAATCTTTTATAAAACTGAAGATGTTACAAACATCAAGATCAGAATGTATAACAAATTTGAAAGTATTGTAAGTATTGACTTAGTTAACGAAACATCAAACTTCGGTGAAATGCTTTTAAGGTTACAAAAAAGAGCTAACAATAATGGCATTTATATTATAGAATGGGCAAAGAATGATCCATTTTTTTCTATATGCTCTGTTCAGAACTTTAAAAACCATTGTAACAAAGTACTTACTACTTTGAAAATTTTGTTGGTTGATCAGTCAGAAGACGGTGAGACCATACACTCTCAAGAGGAAGATCTAGGCGATAGTGTTCCAATATTAGATACGGTGGTTAATCGTTTTAAAACTCAAATTATAATACTAGATGTTAAGGAGGTAGTCACTGAAACAATTTTTGGTAAAAAACGAATTTACATAGACAGAAACGACATCGCGAATAAAAATATTTCAAATATTTTAAGAAGGGAGGTTGCTAAAGGAAAAATAGGAATATTTTCCAAATTGAATGATCACGAATATTACAAGGTTCAACTGAAGTTGATAGAAGAATTTCCTGACAAAAAGAACTTTAAATTTGTTAAGTGTTCTAAATTTGCCAAAGATATTGTTGAGGAAAACGACCTAAAAAAACAAATAGCATTGTTTCACAAATTCGAAACGGGCCATGCTGGCATAATTCCAACTTACGAAAAAATTAAACACAAAATATACAACCCTAATTTGAAAGAATTCGTACAAAAAGTAATAAATAATTGCGAAACTTGTTCCGGGGCTAAATACGATAGAAACCCAATAAAACCAAAATTCAAAATAACTGAAACCCCTTCCACCACGAATGAAATAATTCACGTCGATACTTACGTAAACAGTAAACATTCATTTATAATTTTTATCGACAAATTCTCAAAACATGTAATTTCATTCCATTTGCACGACAGAAACAGTCAAACCCTAGTTGGTAAAATTCGAGCATTTTTAGCCATCAAAGGTAAGATTACTAAATTTGTTTTAGATAATGAATTCAATAATGCGAATGTAAGGGACTACCTTGATCAAGAGGGAATCCAATATCATTTTACAAAACCAAACAGCCATACCGGTAATTCGGATATTGAAAGATTCAATAATACAGTCACAGAAAAAATCAGAGTTTTTAATTTGGAAGAAAAACTCCCAATAAATTCCCAAATTCTTAAAGCAATAAAATTCTACAATAGTAATTATCATAGCACAATAAAATGCAGTCCTTTAGATGTTCAAAATAAATTGATTGATCATAGCATTATAAAAGAGAGACTAAAAAATGCTAAATTCAAAATAGTTCAAAAAAGAAATAAATATCGTGAAAACTATGTAGAAAATAGGAACGTAGGTTTTATAAAAAATTATAAAAGCTTAAGGCATAAAGAAGAACCAAAGTTTATTAAAAAACCTTTAGAAAATGTTCATGTATCAAACATTAAAAGACCATTCAAATTTTCAGACAATATCACTGATGCTTCTGTTATTGATGAACATTCAGCTGAACCAATCCACTCTACGGATTAATCCAATAACAGGAGACGGCGGATTCATCAAAATAAGAATAGGCGAAGTGGAAATTGTCAACAAAACGACTACTCTTGTACATGTCATAAACATAATCGAAATAGAAGAAATATTGAACCAAATAAAGGGAAACATAAAACATTTACTTTTACATGAAGAGATAATTATGCAAAATGAAATTAAATTAATAGAATCTAAGATCAAGACTCTTAAACCAATTCAAAATAGGAAACGAAGAGGTTTGATAAATATAGGAGGAAAGGTCTACAAATGGCTCTTCGGGACAATGGATGATGATGATAGACAAGAAATTCTGGAACACCTTTCCGTTACTGAACAAAATTCACACAATTCAATCGAGACTTTAAATAAACAAATAATAATCAACAATTCGATGAACAAATCACTGCATCATCTGAAAACTGCGGTGGAAAACGATAGAAAGGAAATAAGCATATTTTTGCAGAAGATAAAGAACACGAATAATGAAATAGTGAAGGAGATAATTTACTTAGACCAACTTACAAAACTTAAAACCTTAGAGCATAAAATAGATCAGATTCAGGATAATGTAGTTTCAGCAAAAAGTAATATTATACATCCAAGTATGTTTACTACACAAGAAATAGAGAAGTTTGAAATTGATTTTTATAAGCTAAGGATGTTGAAAGTAGGCATAATGACTTATAGTGATCATTCTTTGATTATCGCGGTACTAATTCCTGACAATTACATTAAAACTGATTTAAAAATGATTACACCTATTCCAAACAAAAACAAAATTGAAATAGACGCAAATGACGAATACATAGTCGAAATTGATAACCAAACTTTTGCATATCAAGATAACGTACCTTTAAGGAAATTGAAAATAACTAATCATTGTACTTATTATAATACGTGTAAATTTAATTTTAATAACATTACATCTATATTAAGTCTTGACGAGGAAACAATTATTGTAAAGAATGTTTTTTTCGAAAAGGTGAATCAAGATTGTGATGATAGAAAATTTAAATTGGAAGGAAACTTTTTTATAAATTTTAATAATTGTAGTATAACAATTCGCAACCAAACATTTTCCAACAAAAAATTTATAATAAAAGAAAAATATTTTTATCCAAACTTTAATAAGTTTGAGAATTTAAGTATATCAAATGTTAACCCAAAATTTACTAATATCATAACAGAGCATTTTGAGAACATTAAGCAAATTGAGGAGCTTAAATTTCATAAAACAGTTTCTTATGGTATAAGTGCAACGCTAGTAATTATAATCGTTGTGATATCTGTAGTTTTGTATTGCCTTATTAAAAGAAATAATGTAAAGGTAACCATTAAAGAAAATGTTGCAACTAGAGGTAGCAGAGCCGAATTATCAGGTTCAAATGAAGTAGGAGAAATATTAAAAAAATATAAGTCATAATAAAAATCTAATAATTTAAATTTAAGATAAAATTTTTATAAAAATAAAATAAACTGGAAAAATGCAGTATATTTACAATGGAATATTGACAAAATAAAAATTATAATAACACTTAAAGTTTAAAATCTATTTTATATTGATAAATTAAAAAAACAATTATTTAAAAACCATAAGAAAAATCAAGTATAATGAAATCCAGGAGTATTTCAAACAAGGGGTGGAGGAGTTACATATTCACTCCTTTGTCTAATAGTATTGGCTGGTAGAAGTGTAGGGAACCAACATCATATTACATTTATATTTTATGTTCCCACATTTTTTCCAGACAGTAATATTAAACGCTTAAAATAAATATAATATTACAATTTTCTATTCCCATAGTTTAGCTTTTTTACAAATACAAAATTATTTTTAATTAAAAATTTAGTCTTAAGATTCATTTAAAATAAATAAGACGTTCTAAAGAACGTCAGAAAACAAATACTTATATATTTTGTTTTATTTAAAAACTGTTTCTCCCCAAACAGTTAACTTGTGTTTTTCAAAGTTGGTTGCAGAAATTACAACAACTCCACACAAGTTGGAAAAAAACGATTTGCTTGATGTGTGTAGAAACAACAAAAACCACATACCAAGAAGAAAAACTTGAGTTCAAACGAATTTTTAAATGCTATTCAAGTTTCCAAAAATTTTAATATATTAACTTGATTTCCAATTCCAATTTTACTAGAGAATGCTGTTGAAATAAAGTGTAACAAAAGTATATCTTAACCCTTGAAACTTGAAATTCGAACTTGTTTTGCACTTGATTTCCAGCAAAATTGCTTATCGGGATATTATGTTCATGTTAAAAGAGTGGAATTTAACTATTGCTTCTCATTTAGTTTATATTTTTAGTTAAAAATGTTCACAAGATTTTTAAATCAAAAACCATATCGGGCATGATGCTGGTGTTTTATCATGTAAAACGGGTAAGTAAATCAATCGTAATAATTTCCTCTTTCAAATTTATTTTTTGGTTGTTTTTAAGCACGAATTCAAGATAAAAATCAACTTTTTTTGTTATTGATTTAATCTTAGTTTTACTTTAATAAAACTCATTTTAGGACTATTTCAAGAACGAATTCGGGATTGCAGTTAAACATTTCGCGAATGAAAATTCGTACTTGAATCAATCTTTCTGTACCTGATTCAAGAAAATCCGTACTCACCGTACTATTAATACCGCTTCGGATTGATTTGATTTCGGATGGATTGATTTTTCTTTCGAGTGTATAAGGCCTAAGATCAATGTTGTAGGGATTATAAGCTTAATGGCAAACTAAAGGGTATTATCAACCTCAGATTCAAGAATTAGATGAATTAATGACAGAGATCATTTGAAATAGTTTCTCAAACTTTTCTACATAAGAAAGAAAACATAATTTAAAAATGTTTTTTAAAGGTCCCAGGCTATATTTTTAAAATTTAACTATGAAAATTTACTTCCCAAAGGAGTAAGCACACTTAACTTTCAGCAAAGTATTAAAAAAACAAACATATTCCTTTTTATATACAACATATATTTATAAAAATGCAAAAAAAAAAAAATTATATATACAAAAATAATTTCCATAACTATTGTTAAACAAAGAAAAGTGTGACATAGTATGCCAGCCCAAAAGTATGCTAAGAGCGAGAAAACAAACAAACTTAACTTTAAATATGAAGTAAATGCGTGTGTGTGTGTGTGTATATGTGCATGCATACCCTGCAAATAATAGGACTAGTTCAAACTCGCGTGTAAAGAGTAGCCCACAAGATACTAGGAATAGTCCAAAAGTTACCCAAACGTATGGAAAAAACATGGTCTATTTAACATTACGATGTCCTAGGGCAGGACCATATAACCCAGCTTTGGATT
This sequence comes from Pollenia labialis, assembly GCA_949318255.1. Taxonomy (NCBI): domain Eukaryota; kingdom Metazoa; phylum Arthropoda; class Insecta; order Diptera; family Polleniidae; genus Pollenia; species Pollenia labialis. The sequence continues at coordinate 20,847,091 of OX439142.1, read as the reverse complement.
ACATAGGAGTAGTTTTAATACTACTCCATGGTTTACTCAAGAGGATTAGTTTTGAAGTCGTTTAAAAACGAAAGCACGTCGTTAAAAAACGAAGACCTGTCGTCTCAATACAAACACTTTTTAACAATGAAATGGTCCATGCTTGCATTACATCGGACCAGTCCATGGAGTAGTCCATTTTATCAAAATGGATCAGGTGGTCCAATAATATTTGCAAGGTAAGAGTAGAGCAGTGATGCCAACTTAGTCCATTTTCTTAGGTCTAAACTAATGATAATTACTTTTGTTTTTCTGGCAATAACGAATTGTGAAATTTAAAAATGTGCGAATGGAAAAATATTGAAGGTATGGTTATGTTTTGGATCGAGATTTACAGTTGTATACATGCAATTGGTAACAATTAGGGTATTCAAACGATTAACCGTTGTTCGATTAATCGAATAATTTTGGGCAATTAACTGTTCGAATAATTTAAAATTAGTGCCGGTTCACACAAGTCAAGTCAAGTCAAGTCTTGAGCATTTAAGAGAGAAGGGAAAAGAGAATGCCATTTCTTTTCCCCTCTCTCCTAAAAACTCAAGACTTGACGTGTGTGAACCGGCACTTACTTATTTTCGATCAACGAAAAATTCGAATAATTTATGTCGATTAATCGAAAATTTGTTTTTTACGGTATTAGGTTCTTTCTATTATGTAAAAAACTCAGGAACAATTTTTTAAAATATACTTCAAAGACTGAACCCAAAGAGTTTGAGAATACATAATTTATTTTGAAGAGTGTTTAGTACAGACTTTTACCACAATGATTCAGATTAAGACGATGATACCAGGGGCCTAATTCTGGCAGTCGTGATCGAGTACTTCCTCGATTCGAAAGCAATTTAATTTCTAATTCTTTCAGTCTATACTGAACGAAACGAAATTATTTTTTCAGTATTGTGAAATTCAAATTAATGGTTTACAACACGGAAAAATAATACCGTTCCGTTCAGTTTTGACTAAAATAATTAGATATTAAATTGCTTTCGAATCGAGAAAGTACTCGATCACGACTGCCAGAATCAGGCCCCAGAGCTTAACAAGGCTATTAAAATTGTTAAAAAATCAAAAAGAGATTCAAGTGATATAATGGAACAATACCAATTTAAGGAAACGTCAACAAGAAGTGAAATAATCTTTTCTAAAACAAGTTTCATCAAAAAAGAAAAAGAAAGAAATTTTTTGAAACATAAACATTTAAACTGAAGGATTATTTAAGAAGATTTGCTTAAATTTTGATTCTATTTTTTATTTTAAAAGATTTTCTCTTTAATTTTTTTCTCTTACATGAATTACCTTTTGTTAAATTGTTGTAACTTTTTAAAAACATTTTTATGTTAAAAAATATAATTTTTGGTCTTATTTTTAAACTTCTAAACTAGAAAAAATTAAAAACATTCGATAAACCGAATAATATTAAATTGTTCGACTTCCTTTCTATTTGCTATAAATCTATTTATATATATTTGTTTTCCTTGTTTGTGTGTTCCTATCCAAAGCCTTTTGGAGCCCACTGATGAACTAGAAAACTGAAATTTGGCATGCAGATAGTAAAACACCTAGGCCCAATCCTAGCGTAGCTGGATTTTTATTTTTGGCCTTTGGGCGGATAATTTACTATAAAAGCCTCCTAATGGCATAGGAATCTAGCATATTGTCCAAAAAATGGAGCATAGCCTGAAGTAGTCGGATCTAAAAGTTTTGGACTACGGACGGAGAATTGAGAGTAAAAGGGGTGTGTTATTTTACATTCCAGCCAATTTTGAAGACCCTAAGGACCAATGAAGCTTAATATTCCCAGATATGTATATGGTAATGAATTTGGGGCTTACCTAAAAGTAGGTTTTTTTCCTGCCTGGTTGGTACAGGCATAACAACTAGTATATTGATATACCCGTACTAAAATGCTGAACTTTAGAGAAGTTTTTTAATTTTTTGTTTAAAATTGTTGATGTTTTAGCCCTTTTTGCACTTAAAAAAATCCATTATAATGTAAAAAACAGTGTTTGAAAATAAACACTAAATAGCAGCAAAAAGATGAAAACATTTAATTCCGTTCGGTTAAAAAAAAAAACACAAACCTTATTGTGTTCGGTTCAGCTCATTCATGTTCGTTCGCTTCTGTTGAGCGTATCAACCCTTTGGCTATTAAAAAAAACCAAACATTTTTTACAAAAACAAAATGCACATACGAAAAAAACAAAAAGCCAGCAAAATAGTTACGTACGGTATAAAGGGTTGTGTTTGTCTACACAAACTTAAAAATAGATTTCGTTCTGTTTATTTTCTAACACTGGTAAAAAAGATTATTTTATTTGCAATTTAGCTTCCTTTAGCCCAAGGCGAATTCCACTACAAGTGGTGTCAGAACTACAACAATTAAAAAAAAACAGAAACAACATAGTGTTTTTGCATTGCATTGTTAGTGCTTACAGCTCGAAATGTCAACCATTCTTAGCAAAACACAACAAGGAATCAAAACAAATAAGCTCGAACTGTCAAAATCAGATGCCGTTCCGACACCACCTGTAGTTAATTCACCTTGCTTTAGCCTATTTTTTACAAATGCTTTTACATTTTAAGTGCCCCAAGAGTTGGCATCACTGGAGTATAGTGAACAAATGGCTTTGTATGGCATGTGTATATATGAATAAATCCAGAAAATGCAAACACATTCAAGCAATACTAACATCTTCGAAATGTTTTTATTTTATATTTTGCTTTTGTTTCTAAAATAAACATACATATAACAAACATACATACAAACACATACTTTCAATACCCTGTAGAAAGCCAGGGGTTAAGTGTCTCTTAGTTACCAATTTTGTTGATTATTTTGGTAAACGAAGTGTCTACACTTTTGTACTTACCTCTAATAAGTTGAAGAAAGAAAGTTTAGTGTAGATTAGAACTATTTAAATCCTTTCTAGCTATGTTCGCACCTATCAAATATTTGCCATCCTAAACGTAACCACCAGTTTTATTAAAAATTTGTTTGTTACATCAAACATCATTAAACATTTTTTTAATTAGAAATAAAGTTAAGAATGCCAGTAAAAATGGTAAAGTTTGATAAATTTACTGGTCACGCTTTTTTTTTTTATTATTTCGTTAAATATTTGTTAGGTATGAATACACCTGAAGTCTCTGGTTCCAATGTCTGCATTTGGTCCAACATGAACTACCTACATAGCATGTAATAGTTCTAAAGGCCCAAATATACTTAAGCATTGTGATAGTATTAGTGAAAATGCTGTATGGAAATCAAAACATTTTGATATGACGTCGAATATTACGTATAGCACACGTATACGAGTGAACAAGCCTGCATGACAAGCATTTGACAAGTGTATTTGGCCCTTTAGGGTAGAAGTGGATTTTCAATGACAAGCAAATGCCAAATGTCTATAGCACAATTCATGGTCTAATCAGTACTACTAGTGACAAAGTCAATATTAGTCAAATAAGTACGTTTTTACAATCGACATTTCCTACAGGGTAAATACATATAAAATAAAGTATAAAAATGTATATTCTAAATAAAAAAATACCTTAAATGTTAACTTTTTCGTCAAGTTAACTTTTTATTTTTTTATTATTATAACTTTTTATTATTTAAATGCTTTAAACAAAGTTAAAGGAGATTTGGTAAATTGAATTTGTATAAATTATGAACAAAAAAAAAAACTACAGACTTGAATTTGAATATTTAAAATTTCAAAGAAAATCATTTAACTTTTATTTTGCTTTTTTTAAGGCACTTGTGTTTTAGTTTTATTATTATATTTTTTTTAACTGATTTAAATTCAAAGATGGTTGAATCTCTATAATATTTTCTATTTGTAAGTCTTTTTTTAATTTTTATTTTTATTTTTAATGTATTTGCTTTTCTATCACTTCGTTTAAGAAGTCTTGTTGTAATGCATTTTTGCTGAAAATTAAACTTCCTAGTTATTTCTTTTTTTTTATTATTATTATTTTAATATTTACATTTATTGCATTTTGTGTTACTACTGGTCGTTGGCACAAATATTTTGCGTTTTTTCTGTAGCTGTTTTTTTTTTGTTTAACTTTTTTCTTTTTATGCTTTTTTAATAAACTCACACAGAAGTTTCTGTATAGTTTAAGGAGTGAAAATGCAAGAGGATTGAATGAAAGAAGCCCAGAAGGCGAAAAAGTTCTTCTTTAGAGACACATACACATACACACAGACACACACACACACACACACACACGAACATGTATGTTTAAGGCCTGATGCCCTCAATGAATATGTCGCCTGCATTGCAAGGACTTTATAGAATTTTATACTGTATAAAGCTTTAACATGCATGCCGGTTTTATTTACAAACGTTTCAGTGTAAGTGTAAGAGAGATCTTTACTCTCTTATGGATTTCTTCCAAAGTATTGTGTACCTTTTTAAACATAAATAAATGCTAACACACATCTGCATACTTCTGTGCTCGAATAAAGTGCTGGCAGGTTGAATTTTATGTAAACGATGTGTGACTAAAGAAAATCATTTCAATAATACTCAGCATTTCTAATATACAAACAGAAGACAAACACACACACACACATCACTTACAACTTTAGCATATTTTTATATTGGCATACCAATATTGCATATTTTATGACATGCAAGCTTAAGAGTAAAAAATGTATTTAAAGCATAACACTAAATCAAGAAGTTAAAGAAACTGAAAACTCTAATTTTATACATTATAAATACAAGTAAAGCGTGTTTCAACTAAATAAAAAACTAACAGGAAACTATTTTTAAATCCTGCTGAAACTAGCCACGTATGTATATTTGTTACATATTATTTTCTATGTGCTGTTATCAATGTTTTTATTTTTAGCTTTTTTCTTTAAAAAGAAGTTTTTTGTTAAAGGATTATTTTTTGCGATTTTTCTGCTTCTAGTAAAAAGGAAGTCGTGTATTGGTGCCTGTATGTATACATAATAACTATTTCTTTATAATAAAATTCTATATAATACACACATACATACATATATAAATGTGTGTGTGTGTGTTCATACTTAAGTAAGTGTAAATATGTTTGTAATTTTTTTTAAATGTTGTCACTTTAAGCTATTGGATTACCTAAAGTTCCTTATGAGTGAGAATGTATTTATGTATGGGAAAAAGGATTATTTTAACTTCGACATCTCTATATGTTCATACAAATCTACATATTTCCGTATGTGTATTTAAATAAGGCGTTCCTTTTTTAATATATATTTTATAGTTTTAACAACTACAAGTTTTTAATAATGCATAACATCAGGGTTATAGTTTATTAAGAGAAGGAGCAGGGCAATAGTTCATTAAAAGAGAAAGCTGTTTATGGGAAACCATTAGATATGTTTTGCAATATCTATTTGGTTTTTTGGTACAACCATAAGATGGTGTATTTTTATACACATTTAAAAAATACATAGTTTTGTATGTTCTGTTTTAACAAGGATAATTGCTGTTATTTTTGATTAAAAAAGTATTTTTCTACATTTTAAAACAAAAAATATTTATCAAAGTTTTTCTTGGGATTCAAAAATTAATTAACAATGTTTCTTTTAAATGTGCTAAATTCCCATTATACGCTAGATGACAATTGTTTGCCCTGGTACTGCAGGCGCGGATCCAGCTTAAGTCTTAGGGGGGTGGTATTTTTTTGATACAAAAAAAGTAAGAAATTTTTTTTAAAAGTTTATTAAAATGAATATGTGTATATTATAACTATTAAAAAAACTCAACAATAAGGTTAAATGAAATATAAGATCAGTTCTATATAAATTAATTTTTTTTAAATAAGCAATTTATGATTTCCTTGTGAGGCAAAATTAGATTGTACAGTCTTTCTTCTGTCATTGTTGATCTGAGCCATGTTTTTATTAGACGACGGGTAGGAAATGACCTCTCTCTACGGCTTGGCATTTCAATTTAAAAAAAGTGTTTTTATCGATTTTCTCACAATTTGGTTTCAATGAAAGTGAGACGGATGAATTTATTGACAACCTTTCTCCATCTGAACTTTTAGTGTTCAAATATACTCCAGTTACATCTTGCGATATTGAAAGAGTGTTTTTCATTTATAGAACTGTTTTATGTGATAACAGGAGATTATGAGGAATGTTCTAGAAATCGAAGACGCAAAACGCTAGAATTTTAAAAATCGTTTTTTAATAAGATTTCCTTGATAAAAAAAATTTTATGACAAATATTATAAAAATATTTCTTTATTTAACAGAATTTTATAATAAAAATTAGATTAAAAGTGAAAGTTGTTCCAAATTCTTGCGTTTTGCCCCCAGTATTTTTTTTTTTGACAATTTGAAGAAACATACTTTTGAACTTACAATAAAAACGTAATAAAATAAATGATTCTTAAAAAACATGTTTATTTTTGCGATTTTGCCAGCCATTTTTAATAATTTTTCGTGCCATTTTAAACTTGCCCTGCTGACGAGTATTGAAACGAAAATTTGAAATATTTTTCTTTAATTTCGGTACATATCTTCTTTACAGTTTATTAAAGCATCTACAACGTTATCTGATAGATTTTCAGATATTTTCCATGTTTGTTGCCAATGCAACAGTTCAGACTCAAGTTTAGATGTTAGTAGGTGTTTATCTATCTCTTTTATCAAACATAATCAGCTCATCAGCTGGTTGTGATTTTAAAAGTTTTGTATCTGTATTTGACTTGATTACACTTTGAGGTAGAAGTTAAGGTATGTTCAATACATTTAGGATATCTATTGGGAAACGTGTTTTGAGATCTTCTAAAATAAGTTCAATAAGAGGAATGTAACCTACAACTCGGTAGAAATCTTCAACATTTTGAAGGTGATTGGAACCTCGATTTGAACGCAGATAACTTTTACTTTTTCAAAAATCGCTTTAAATAGTTCTTCGGCTTAATTTATTTTCTCTTCAAGGCACATGATTTAAGTTTAGATAAGGCTGAATCCGCGGCTGGGTGCTGTCATTTTATTCGCACAAGCCCGCTCTCATTTACATAAATTTAGTGCTAAAAGGAAGTATGAATATTATTAACCCCGGTTACGTAGTCGAAGGTTTAAGACATAAAAATTTATTCCCATCTGATGGATTCTTATTGTTTACGAAGATCACAAACAGGGAAACGTTTTGTTTATGGAATTTAATACACAAACACTATTATAATCAGTTTTGCGTCACAAAGTTTTACCATAACATGTTTAATATAATATTTATAACTAGATTTAATAAAAGTTAATTTTCCAGTGAGAGCTATTTTCGGAAGTGGTAGTTTCAAAAGAGGCATGGTTAAGTGGTTAAGGTTGTAATAACACATTTTTACCATTATCCTAAAGTCAATAAAAGCTTATGTACTTAATGTTATTTAAATATCTTTAATATTACGACCTGTGCTTTATACATACGAATCAAACGGACAATGGACTCAGAAAGTAGTTCCAAAACCTTGGATGTATTTAAAGAGGGTTTGAGACCAACTAAGTTTACGTGTTTAAAAATTAAGCACAAACGCATAATAATCTAATGTAGGGTAACAAAATATTTATTTTAACTAACTTATTAATTTTACAAGCAAATACCTTTCGTCTCCTCTGTGATGTTTTTTTATTGTCAACATAAAAGTATTAAGATACAGTTCAATAATTTGTTCACTGCTCAAATGAAAAAAAAATATTTTTTATATGCAAAGCCGTTGCAAAAAAATTCAGCAGAGAAATTTATATAAAAATATTCTATAAAAATGTTAATGGTTTTATTTACTTATTTTTTTAATACTTATTGCATATGAAAGGCCATAGAAAAATGCATTGATTTTTTCATTTTATAATTTATTTTTTTAATATGTACTGGTACACATACCTGTCGTTTTAAGCTCAATACAAGTCCTTCAACCTGTTTGCCGGAACTGAATGCTTGTAATAAACCGTTATGAAAGTCATCGTTTCCATAGAGACCTGTAATAAAATGAAGAAGAAAAAAATATATAGAAGTATGTATGTATGTATGTATTATGAAAATATAACAAAAAAAAAAAAAAAATAATAATAAACGAAAACTTTAATATTTTCAGCAGTTTTTCATATTTTGTTGGTGTTGTAATGGTTAAAAATAAAATGAAACTTGAAAGAATATAAACATAAAAGCTGGCCTTAATATTACCGCCAGTGAAATATCAATTGACCCTTTTGTTAATTGAATTTGTTGTGTAAAGTCAATGATCTCGCCTACGACAATGCAATCAATATTATAATTGAAATAATATGCAGCTGCATTAAAAAACAAGTTGTATAATTCAATCAAACAACCAATCAGTCAATGCTTTTTAAAATTCCTGTATCCACGATACAGATCAAAGAATCAAAAAATGAAATTAATGGACTCTTTTGCAACCAGTCAATTATCATAAAATTCTTCTAGACTTGTGAAGCTGGTTATACAAATAAATAGTTATTATTGTATTTTTCCTTTAATTTAATTTAAAACTAATTGAAATACAAAAGATATTTAAAAGATGGGTGTTTTTCTGTTTGCTTAAACGTGAGTCACAGTTTAATGTACAGAGCAAATTATGAGTTGAAATGCTTAACAATCAAACATTTTACTAGATTGTATTACAACTAGGCTTGCCAGACGGTCTTGATTTTTCTTGGCTTACAAGAATTTTCAGTGCTCGTCAAAAAACAAGAAGAAATATGATTTGTCATGATTTTTTAAAGCTCAACCAAAAAATACGTTATTTTTTTAATTTGCTTATAATTTTTCTTAAACAGCAAATAAATATTTTATTGTTTTGCTTAAAAAATTTAAAAAAAACGTTTCCTTTATTCGAAACTAATAATTCGACAACAGAAACACGTACCAACACTTGTTTTCCCTCTATGCTCAGCACTAATAGCACTGCTTAAATCGGAAACATTTTGTTGTAATAAACGGGGTACCCTGCGGGCAAACCTGATTCGAGTACCCTGAATCCAGTAGTGCAAACAGTGTTTTAGGCTAGATTTTATTTTAAAAATAAATAAGATTGAATATTATGGTTAAAAGTACCTAAGAACGCAGTTTTCTACAATTTAATAATTTGCCCGTCTGTCTGTCCGTTGAAATAGGTTTTCCGAAGACCCCAGATATGATGGGGACTTGATACTTATATATTTGTGTCACAAATAGTCCGTTATTGTCTGCTATTGAAATTCAGCCTTATCGGCCCACAAGTGGCTGAGATATGGGTAAAAAATTCATGACTGCCTCTGATTTTACCTCAAACGCAGTTGTTGTTGTTGTTGTTGTTTTTTTACTTTATTTTTTTAATGTATATCTGGAGAACGGCAGATGCCAAAGTTTCCAAATTAGGTACAAGCATCTTGGTTGAAATCCAAGACACAAAGTTGGCACAAAGTTGATTACTATCAGCTGCATTCATAACAAAAAGTTAACCACAGTTTGTACACTACGTACAACGAGCTGCTAACTAGAAAGCTTTTAAGCACAGAGTTTCTTCATAACAAACTTTTGTCCATCTGCTAACTTTTAATATATCAACTCTGAATTTTAATGATGCCACATTATATTACTGAAAAATGCAACACGTTTGCATTAATCATCGCTGGTTTTGTAATTGTAACAACAATAACATTTTTAAAAAGTTATTAAAATTATAATAAAATAAAAAACAAGTTAGAAACATAAAATAAAACAGTAATTTAAATAAAACCAACCAAATTGTTTAACATTATGCAGCTGGTTTTCACAAGTTGGCAAACGTTTGGCAGCTCTTTAACAAGAGTTTAGCAAATCGTTATCCACAGTTTGGTAAGTGTATTATAAATAAACTTTGTGCTAACTTCATGACAAATTTTCATTATGAATACGGCTGTATGTATCTTAAGAGCGGCTTTAAAATAACTTTCTGTTACTATCGCACCACAGCGAAGGGTATATGAGGGTATAGCCGTATTAAGCACTCTTTATTGTTTTTATAAACGATTTTCTATTTTAGGAAGATTTTAATTGTCAAGAATTCTTTTTGAAAAGTCAAGAATTATTTTTTAGTGAATGTCAAGAATTTTGCAAATTTGAATATGGCAAGCCTAATTACAACAAACCTTTATTGAAACTTACATTGTTTGCTGAAAAATGTTATCTTACTTTGTCCGGTAAGTAAGTATTCAGTCATCGTTATTCTCCTATTCGTAGTACAATGTTACCACTAATATAAAAGCTAAAGAGTGGAGAATAGAGAGAAATAGAGTCGAAAATTGAATTATATTCCCGCAAAGTGAAGTCAGTACAAACAAACAAATAAATAAACAAACAAACAAACAGTTAGTCAGTCGGCCTGTTAACCAGCCAGCCAGCCTCACTAACAATTTGCCAGCATCTATGTGGCCAACCAGCCGTATTCTGTAGACATCCTTTACATTTTGTATGTCACTTAAGCCCTTAATCCTTAAAATAATTGTATTTTACAATAAAACACACACAAACCCATATTCCAAAAAAAGAAAGAAAAAAACTCAAAAATTAAAAGAAAAAGATAAAAAATAATTATTTTTTTTTTAACAACAATGTAAAATACAACAGTTGACAAAATGAAATGAAAACAGACAAAATAATTGTCCCAAAAAAAAAAAAAAATGGAGAGAAGGTTGGACGAAAAACGAAACGGAGCAATTGTAGCATACAGAACTGATTATAATAAGTCAGTGACAGGACAACATTCGTAGTCCATAATGTTTACACAGTAGATATGACAACAAGTCGCATTGTAACTCTTGCCTTTTACACTTAACCAGATTATAAATTACAATGTTGTTTATTGGTGGCATAAGCGAAATGCATTGTCAGACAAGTATTGTTTAACCCTTTAAGTGGGGGTTTGGGTGTTTTGTTTTAAAATAACTAACGGCTTAAATCAGAGAAGAATAGTTAACCCTTTAACGGCCAATTTCACCAAGATCAGTTGTAATTAACTATTCAAAGTTTTGATAATTAATGGGTGGATTATGTATGGAAACCGAACTTTAGTAACAGTTGCAAAAATTTTAGCCGAAATTGTTAAAGGTGGTTTTAAGCGACATGTATTTAACAGTTAATGTATGTATATCAAAGCTCGAATTTGCAGTGTAAATGTTTAATTAGAGCGTGTTTTATTTTGAACTGAGAAACCTTTTGACATCTGCTGTTTTGCAAGTCATTTGTTGGTGGCGGCAAATATACATTATTATTAACACATATTCATCGTCATCGACCAATTTATCTTTGAATCCGAAACATGTGGCAAAGTTATTGTGAATGGCGAACACTTCACGCAAATGAGGAGAAATGATTCCAACAGGACGGCCATGTTGCGCCATACAGCGCGTGAAACCAACACATTATTGAGCCAAGCGTTTGGCGTTCGAATTATCTCATTAAATGGACCTGTGAATTAGCTACCTCGTTCGTGTGATGTCACATCTTTGAACAACTTTTTGTGGTGGTACAGCAAATCTCTGGTCAATGCTGATAAACAAGCAACGATTGATCATTTAGAAGCCAACATTCGACGCACTCTTGACGAAAAAAGGGGTGCAAAAAACCTCTTATATAATTTGCTTTTGTGAACGATTTAAGGTTATGTTAGATAAAACCAAACGAACGTGTGAAAGTACAAATTATAAACCTTCTGTATTTATTTATTTTATTTAGACGTGTGCAATAACATATTAATTTATTAATCGTCTAAGACCACCTTAATATTTGTTTTTGGTAAAGTAGTCATCGTCCAGAATTGATATACGGGCATGTTCTAGAAATTGAAATTAATGGATTTGAAATCGAGCAAATTTCTAAAATGACCGTGTACTAAAAGGTCATACAAATATACCATTTAATCAATTTAATTTTGTAAGTACCAATTGGCTTTACAAGAACATCTCTTAAAACCAGGAAAAACCACGGTCGTTTTGTAAATAATTGAAATTAAAATCACGTTCGATTTCAATTTCACTTTATTTCGATTTCTAGAACATGCCCGATAGTCATTGAATTGATATACATTGAATTGATAGAAAGATACAGTAAATGCTAGAAAGGCCAAACTATAATAATTTAATTTTTTATCGATAACTCAAGCCGAATTCATAAAGGTAGAAGTACATAACACGCGTTAATTCGTCGACGTTTGTCGTGCGTTTAAAAACTTTAGCGCTTGAAAAATAGCAAATTACACAACGCGCGTTACAAAAGCCGTTCCTGTCAGTTGTTTTTTATTTGTTTACTTATTTGTACATTGAAAACGGATTCGAAAGTATATAAAGATTTTTTTTTAATTTTATTGAATTTATTCTTTTTATATAAATATTGTATGTTTTTAAAGCTATTTTTCTTTCACCATTCGCAAATTTGTTAAATTTTTCTTTTTATTGTCTGCCTTTAAAGTGACATTTTTTAGTCATCTGTTATTTGTTTATTATTTTTTTGTGAATGTACTGAATGTCAAGCTTTGTATACATTTTGTGAAAAAATTATTTAAAATTCAATAAAAATCTAAATACATGAAAAAAAAACTTATTTAAATTTTATAAAACAAATAATTTTATAAACACAAGGAATTAGAAATGCTTAGGAAATAAGTGGATCCACAATAAATTTGCAATAAAGGAAAAAGGTTTAAGTAACTTCTAAAGCAATTTTTTATATGTATATAAAAAAATCCTTTTTTTCATATTTTTTGCAAATAATTTTGACATTTACTCTATCTTTTTACAAAAACAAAATACATATGGGGGATTCACAAGGTGTCATAAAGTCATGTCTTAAAATAATAACATGAAAATATACGACTGTTGTGAACAACCCCTCATAATTTAGTGTGCTATTTTGAATTTAAGTCAGCTGATTTAAAACAAATATAAAAAATAAATATTTACCAAAAATAAAAATATTTTTTAATTGTAATCCATGAATTAAAAAATTAAATTAGATCTTTCCTGACTATTTTCCATTTTTCAGACGCAAGCTACAAATAAATTTTATTTTGTTTGTTTACTAAACATAAGAGTCCTAAGCCGATCTTATTTGACGCCGCAAGTGTTTTGTTGCAAAAATTGCTAACCGCAGGTTATATTCGGATATTAGCTCAGCCGCTCAGGGCAGGTCTCTTCTGAATAATTACGACAGCACAATAAACATTCCAAGCAAAGTTATATTAATTTAAGACACTTTTTGTTTACAAAGCAACAACAATTTTTTTAAACCATTGTAAAATGTTAGAACATTATGACAATATAACATAATAGCACACCTTGTGAATACCCCAATAGTATTTTTAAAAAACGGGATAGCTATCATAACTCTATCTCATGATGCGGTTACCTGTATGAATTCGCCTTGCGATAACTTTAGTAAAATTTTTGACAGTTTGCCATTTATCTTAATACGGCTAAACTCTTTGCACTTGGTAAATTTTTCTATTCCATTATATTTGTACTGTTCACTAAAACTTGAACAATGCATTAAAAATGTAGTGTCATAAGGGCTTACGCCAGTGAATAGAACAAAAAAACCGTCATATGTGTTTCACTTTTGTAAACAAAGTTTCAAAGCAAAATAGCAGAGCTTCCATTCTTAAAAACTCTTGTTATAAAAGATGACCGACCTTTGACCTCTTCAAGTAATTTCTTAAAATTAAACCGATTTCGTTTAACGAATAAAGCCGTCATATAAATTCTGTGTTGGTAAACGATTTATTAAAAATAAAACGGTAAAGTTATACCCCCTTCTGCAAAAAATAAATTTAAAGTTTACATACACTTTTGCTGGGCTTAATGTGTTGTTAACCTGATGTGAACTTTAACTTTTTTTTGCATAAGAGGGTTACTTTTTAAACAAGTTTGATGCGTACTTTTATTTCCTTTCAACACACCTTTAAAGGTTTAAAATGAATCTGTTTTATTTCCCTTTAATCTTAATGTTAATGCAAGTTTTATATTTACTTTACAAAGCGAAAGAATAAAAAATACTATGAACTTTTTGATTATCCTTTTTTATTTTCAATATTAAGTCTTTTCATTCGTTACCCACTTCGCTTTTTGTTTTCTTTCTTTATTTTTTTTTGTTTTTTTTTTTTGTGTACTTACCCAAACCAATGGCAGCACATGTCATCAACGTAATAATCACTAAAGAACAACTCTGACATCTTTGTGCGCTGGGTTTTCGTTGCTTACGGTCACAACAGCGTGTGAGCAGATACAATAGTAGTCCAAAGAGTGATAATATTAATAAACCGGCGGGAATGGAAGCCAAAATGCCCAGACTCTGCAATTAAGAAAAAAAGAAAGTCATAAAATAAGTTTAAATATTAAAAATATGTAAATAAAAGACATAAAGCTAGTGATCGAAATTAATTGAAAATTAAAAATAAGAAAATAAAAAACAAACAACATACATATGTATGTATGTGTATGTAAATTAATTTATTTGGTAATTTTTGTTGTTGTATTTTTTCTTAATTCCCATAAATTTCTTTTAAGATATTTAAATCTACATAAATCAGCAGTCGGAGGAGAATCTTGCAACCGTCACAACACTACCCACACATGAGTTTCATTAAATTTGTTTTAATTTGAAAATTACCCTTGTGTAATGAGTTGCAAATTAGACGCACGCATTTGGTCTTCTAGTGCTGTTTTTGACAATAGTAAATGTCGAAACAGAAAAGAAAATTTCACAATTTTCAAAACGGAAACTGTAATTTTTGCCAAAGCTGTTTGAAATGTTATTGTATTTTGCCCCCATAATGAGTGAATGACGATTTGAATAAATAAAGGGTTTAATATAATTTACGGATTAAAATTTTATTTTATTTTTCTTTTTTATTTGAAATAAAGCAATCACTAAAGTTTTAATGGAGGAGGTTTTTATCTTTGTAACCATAACTTAACAAGTTAATTTGTATATTTCCATTATAATAGAGATATGTATATTTCTTCATACATGTATTCTTTACTAACACTCGCGAATCTGAGAGTTTAACAAAAGACATTTTTTCTTGCATATCTATAATAAATATAATGTGGAAATATGATTGTAAATATAATTATCATAATGTCATGGAGTAGCTACTTACGATGATAGTTGAGTGCGGATAGATGTAGATGATTGTTTAGAAAACAAAAACAAACAAAAAATAGAGAATGACAAGAAAACATGTGCATGTAAAATAAACCTGAACTGTTTCTTTAGGAGAACACATACATACATGATGACATACGTTCCCTGAAGGAAAACTGGGTGCAAGTGACTCCAAGTCACCAGTTTTGCGGCTATTTTGGTGACATTGTCAACGAAGTGTCTAACTACACTAACGAAAAAATTTTAATCAATAACAACTGAGAAGCAAAATTCCTATAATAGTTGGAGAATAAATAAAAAAGATTGTCATGGTTTCGCATTCGTACCACAAGTGTGGACTACATTTACTATAATGTAATAGTGATTCTCTGGTTCCAATGTCTACATATGCTCCAAAAGGAACTACCTAGTCAGTGGTAGATTTCCAATGACACGCACATGTTAAATGTCTATAATAAATAACATTGTCTGGGGTATGATAAGTCACTAGTACTGGTGACTGTGTCAATAGTGAATCAGTACAGATTCACTAGTGACATTTCCTGCAGGGTTGTTTGTAGTTGTCCATGCATCAGTGCTCAGGATTTTTACAACTAAATCACGTACGTTGGAAAACAAAATAAAACGTTGCATGTATGAGCATGTATGTGTGTGTGTGTGTATGTGAAGAAACAGCATATGAAAGTAACGTGTAGAGTGCAAAAGTTTAAATGCAAAAATTTATTGGCGTTGGGGAAAACTCGGTTCTTCTATCAAGTTCATGAGTCATAACAATGGAAATGTTCCTAAGCTGGCGATTAATTATCCTATTTAGTCTTACGATGTGTCAAACAAATCGTTGCTACTCTTAAAAAATGATAGCGTATAGGTTTACGTTATGTACAAACGCAATGAAGTTGTGTATTAATGCCAGCATGGCATGCTTGAAAGTAAGGCGTTGGACAGAATATGGCATGGTGCACTCTTGTCAAAACTTGTTGCATATGATGCCGGTGATATATTTTCTCGATTTAAATTGAGCTTTCTCAGAGATCGCACGAGTTGTTTTAGATGGGGTTTCGTCAAACGAGCTCAAAATTCATTCAGGGGTGCCGCAAGGATCCGTTCGTTCTCCTACTCTATTTCTTAATTTTCAAAATGACCTCCTTTGTCAAATGTCCAACCCTATCTACTCTTTTGCAGATGACAGCAATCCTTGGCATTCGTTTTCATTTGATTGTAGACCAAGCGTATTGATGTTGGTGCTTTGAGGCAGAACATGAATAAAACGATTTGGCCGATACCTTGACATGATCAAGGAATGGGATCGTGCGAATACGGTAAATTTTAATGACCGAAAGAACCAATGTTGCATGTTGACGCATAAGCGCGCGATGGATCAAGATGCCTTAACTGTATACATGGTTGGTATAATTATTGAAGAATCAGAATCTCTTGATGTTCTGGGCATGGGGACGGGGACAAAATGTGATATCCGTTGGACAAAACATATATTCAAGGTGTCGAAAGAATCATTCAAGCATTCGGTTTCTTAAAACGATGTAAGATATATTTTATTCCATCTGGTGTCCTTGCCATTTATATCACCTTTATCCGACCGCGAATGGTCTATTTTGGAGCTTCTTAAATGCGTTCAGAGGAGGGCGAAGCTTCTCACTCCATTGAGCATTATCGCAATTTTGGTTGTATTTTGCTGTTTTATCGTTACTACAATGGGATGTGTTCTGATGAACTTAGGTATCTGGTTCCCAAAACCCGTACGTTTGTTCGTAATACACGTTTTTCCTCAAGAGCTCATCGTTTTGTGGGCGGTAAATCGTACAACGCATTTCAGGGAAAATTCGTTTTTTTGGCGGACTACTCGTATGTGGAAAAACATTCCTGCTGAAGTCTTCCCTCTCTCTTTCAACATTAATAAATTCAAGTTGAAAGTTTTTGCGCACTACCTTATTTTTCGGATTTCAAGTAAACAATCTATGCTAAAGGCGTGAAAGAGAATAATTAAACTTTTAGTTACCTAATGGAAGCCGAAATTTTCCGAATTTCAAGCAAATACTGAAACTTGTATTGCAAACTTTTGAAAAGTTTAGAATTCAAACGTCTTTTTTTGGGGTTTTTATTAAAATTTTCAATCATTTTCTCTCGAGGTGAAGAAAAAATTCCTTGCATTCGTAATGCTCATCAATCTAACTTAAACTCAAACTAGTTTAAACACTTCAGACATTTTGTTTTAAATTTAATCTCGAAAAATTCAGTCGTCATTTGGGACAATCAAACTTTTGGTTACATTAGAATTCGAATGCCTTTATCGAGAGTTCGAAAGCCATTCAAACTTACTTAAAAATTAAAGGAATTTATCTTTTTACATATTTTATCTCGAAAATAGAGTCACATTAATGTGCTGTTTTCACAACACAAGTGACTAAACGTTTAGGAAAATTTATATTTTACTACACGTTCAGTTAAAGTTAAGCGTAAATTTTGGAGAAATCAGCTGTTACACTTGGAGAAATCAGCTGTTACACTTTTAAAATATCTCTTAAAATTTATATAAAAAATATTTACAATAAATTTCTCTGCTCAACTATTATTTTCTTCATCACTTTTTCCCCAGCCCAATAACTCCTAAGAATGCTGGTTTATATTAATGTTTTTGTTTGAAGTACTTTCATCTATGCATGCAAGCGAGTCTGTCCCCCGTATACGTTCTCGCTGGCACAAAAACTAAAACTACAAATTCATACTTGTATTTACTTAACACGAATAAAAGTTCAAATGTTTGCAATTTTCCTTTTTATTTTATAATATTCCGTTTTATTCTTTGTAGTCGTTCGAAGGAACACAAAACCGACTCCATAATACTCTACACTTTGTATGATATGAACGTGAAGTGAATTGAATTGTGGGCTCAAATGAATTGAAGAATAAATGAGCAGTGGGTGTCTGCTTTAAAGTATAAACCTGCTCTTACATGGAAATTTTGGACAAAAAAAAAAGAAAGAAAAAAGTATAAGAAAATAATTTATAAATAAATTAATAATACATGTTTTACAATTTTAATTTAAACGAACAGAAAAGAGGAAATGCACCAACTACCGCATTGACATTTATACAGGCGTTCAGCCAGCCAGCCAGCCAGCTAGGCAGGCAGCAGGCACACAAAAGTTCACTTTAGAACGGAAATAAAATGAACTAAACTGGCGTGCTTTGAATTTACACCAACTGCTTAATAATTTTAACGGGGAGAAAATTTATTTTTAAAATTTTCAAAATGAAATTCTTGGAAAAGTATTTAGCAATATTAAAAAAGAAACAGAAATTTCACAAAAAACGATTTGGTAATTTTATGATTTCTAGAACACTTTTGGCAAGATTTGTTTTCTGTTTCTGTTTCTGTTTTCGTTTCAGTTTTATTTTTTTTTGTGGAAAATATGCTGGCTGCCAGTCATTTGCTTTACATATGGTACTTAATTTACTTAAAACACATTTTATTCCTGAACTTCTGCCCCAACATTTAACATTGATTCTTTGCCAGTGAGAGTTTATGAAATTGTACATATGTGGACTACTCCACTTTTTGTAGAGAAGTTTGTTTCTTCGAACGTACTTTTTTTGTCAGATTTATTGGCTAACCAAGTTGCCAGATTTCAGATTTTATATTTAATCAAGCACGATTGGGATGCCTGTTAAAATAACTCATTCTTAGCTAAACTCCACCTGCTCGATATCCAGGATCCTTTGGCCTGGATATGATGGACAGAGAACTAGCTCTCTACTTCGGTTCAGCGGGGCCAGATAAGTACGGTTGTAACTGGACACTTGCCGGTGGGGACTCATGCTGGAAGAATAGGTCTGGAATTTAACGACTACTGTAGAAGCTGTCAAAACGAGGAGGAAGAGGTGACTGTGCTTCACTTTCTTCGTCATTGCCCTGGATTGCGGGGCATTAGGGAGGAATACCTGGGGAACCGGTGTTTGCCTGCTTGGAGGATCTATCTGGGATGGAACTAAAATCGCTCCTTCTCTTCACTAGGAAGACGAAGTGGTTGGACTTTGCAGTGACGCCATCTGAGTAACTGCTCTAAGGGATGGGCATTGGCGCAGGGTATCACAAAGGGATCAATAAAGGACCCAAGTGAGCTGTCTTTTGATGGCTGTCCATGGAACCTAATCTAGCTTAACTCGTCTAAACAACGTGACATTTTAGCAGTGTCTGAGGTGATAAACAAAAACTACCTTAGAGGGAAGCGAACTGACACCAAAGTAGTCCCGTGATAGGTCTTTGGTGGTAGAGACCGGTTCCAATTCTAACACTTTATATGAATAAGACCTATCACTTTAACATGGGGTTGTCATTGGAAGGGGTTAATTGACACCATTTGACCAGTCACAGATATATTATCAATGAACGTGCTTAGTGCCAGTTACTAAAATATAGTATTACTTAGATAAAATGTAGTATTATTTCAATAAAACAAGTCCAAGAATTAAATTCAAGAACCAAATTTTAGAAAGTATCAAAAAATGTGTCACAGGACCTTTGAACCTTTGTAAATCATTACTTTTTCCACCTTTTTGTTCCTCATAAACCATTTAAGGGATTGGTTGTTCTTTCTTTTTGTACTTGTTCTATTTTCACAAATCCCAGGACCAGTCCGTTGGACCAATTAACACAAATTTCCGCAGGGTAGTACTGTAAATAGCGGACAGTGACTCAGAAACGGGTCAACCTATTACTCGAACACGTGCCCTCTCACCCTCTCTGTTTATAAATACGGTTGATCGTAATACAATAACAAACCTGTTACCTGCAATTGTAGCCGCAGCACCAAAAACAACTTTTATAAGTAATGAAACGGTTAACCAAAAAACAGACGCTATGGAAACCTAAGTAACACAAGTAAAAATTTCTCATAAGCCTCAAGTACAAGTTGGCATTAATAGTTATAGAACAGTGCTTAAACGGGGCCGCAGCCCTAACTCCTCAGCAGTTACTTCGGCCCCAAAATCGTTTCTTGATTCTGGATGAGGAATCCTCGGCAGCACCAAACGTCATCAAATCGTCTAAGCCACCCCCAAAATATCTTAGAGAGCAAAACTCAAATGAGTTTATAACGAATTTGATTTTTTTGATAGGTGAAAATCCTTTTATGTAGCTGCAATGATTTTCGCAACGTAATTACAATATTTGAAGCATTTAATAAAAACTGAAAAGCTTAAAAGGTCTTCAGGTAGTGATTAAGGGCATTGACTCATGCGTGGACCCAAACGAAATAAAAACGTTCTTAGAAGAGAAAGGCTTCAAAATGAAAAATGTAGTAAATATATAAAATAGGGGAACAAATCGCCGACCACTTTTTCGAATGGAGTTAGAACCCGGCGACGTAAAGCCTTAAAAAACGAATCGCATCCCATTAACAGTTTGAAATATATTCTATACAGAAGAATCACGATAGAGAAGCCGCACAAAAGAAATGGTCCCGTTCAGTGCTTAAACTGTCAAGAATATTAATCCCCTCTCCAAAATCGCTTTAAGACGTACCAAACTCATATATATGTTGATATTTAGATAGTATTCGGTACAAAAAATCTTATATGAATCTTTCAGTCTGGCCCACGATGTCGACTGCTATCGTTTTCAATGCCAAACTGCTGATTTTCGCCCCACTACCAATTTTCAGCACGACAAGTCGATCGACAATGCGGTCGAACGATAAACGCAACAAGGTTTCGTTTAAATGTGCTAAATTCCCATTTCATTCTATCGAAAAACTGACGCAACAGTTTTCACAAAATTTGCGCTGCGTTCTAAATTACGTTATTTTATGCAGTAAAATAAATGCATCTTTTTTAAAAACTTTTAAAATTATTAAAGACAAAAATAGTATAAATTTCTTACTATATATTGTGGTTATTGCACAAAATCAGGGCTGTCAGATATGGCGATTTCTCGCCAAACGTGGCGATTTTGAAACGTGTTTGACGGTGAGATTTTCCATTCGGCGACTCGCGACTATTTTTTTTTTTTGGCGATTTTTAATATAATTTTTTTTGAACAATTTGTCAATTTTTGTTATCATTACTAATATAAAAAAAATCTGGCAACTTTTTTCACATGATTTTTGTTTTGTTATCATTTTAAGTGAATTTTATATCCAGTCACTATTTAATTCTAATAGTAAAGAGTATTTTTTAAGAGAGTGACATAAGTTTAAATCATAATAAAACAATGAAATATATTTTTATTAATGAAACGGGCTTTATTGGAAAGAAACATCCCAATTATGAGCCCGGGAGTTTTCTCCCTTCTCCAATTTTTCCTATGTAAATTTAATTGTAAAAATGAACAACAACAATAAACAGTGAGTTTATCTTTCTTACAGTCCCGACTACAATTGGTTGATTTTTTGTCAACTCTAAATGTAGTTGTAAGTGGGTAAAGAAAAAACAAAAATAAAAACAAATTATTTTATTTTGCCAGTTCAGTTTATTTACTCTGCCACATGCATATTAGTTATCAAAGTTTTTCTTGGGATTCAAAAATTAAATTTACTTTCGCCGACTTTTTGCATTTTTTTCTCAGTTTTTGGCGATTTTTGACTGTAATATCATACTAGTTTTTTTATGCAAAGTTTAATTATGTGCTGTTTTCACAACACAATTCACTGAACGTGTAGTTAAATTTATATAAAAAGCACTCAGTTTTTTGAGTGTTTTCCATATAAATTTTACTACACGTGCAGTCACTTGTGTTGTGAAAACAGCACATTAACTTGAGGGTTACACGATCAAGTTTTGCCTATCAAGTTTTAATACACTCACACTTTTTTACCAATACACTCATACTTTTAAAAATTGATACGAACTTGCCTCTAAAATTCTCTTGCCAGTGAGTGTATCAATTTTCGTTCAAGAAAACAGCTGATTACAATTCTTTTGAAGTTGTTTTTTTTCACAAATATTTTGCCGGCAAAAGCTGAAGTTCTTTTTTTTTTACAAATTGTTGCGGGAATTTTAAAATTTTAACTAAAAACCTAAAAAAATAGTGAAATATGTTTATTAATAAAATTAATAAGCAAAATGATGTTATTTATTTCTTCCAAAACTTTAAGTGAGGCAAACATTTTGAGTTGTTTTCTCGGCGACGAAAAGTAAATTGCTTTCAACTTGCGTGCAGCCTACGTCACAGCTGTCAACTTTTGCATATTTTGACAATCAGTATATGTAAAAGACTATCAAGAAAATCTTGATCGTGTGGCTGCACTGTTAAACAAAATAAATAAACAAATCTTACGAAAACTGAACAAAATTGACGTTTGGCGATTTCTGACAAAAAATCTGACAACCCTGTACAAAATTGTTATCAGAACCCTTTTAAAACGCCGAGAGTTAAATGGAAAAAGTGTATATAAGATTAGAGTTATTCCAAAAAGTACAGGAATGTAATGCGAAACACGTCGAAAAGAAAATGCAATTTTTAGTTAGAAAATTGTGCGATATTTCAAAATGTCAAGGAGATAGTGACATATCAGCAGTAAAGCATTGTTAAAAAATTAAAAAAAAAAATCGCAGAAAGAGCGGTTGAGGTAGAAAGTCTTAAAGGCGATCAGTGTTACATATCGCTCATTTGCTGCAAGACCGGCATAAGTCAAAAAAATCCATTTCGAGATAAACGCGTTTAAAGTTTTTGATTTGCTCTAATCACTTAGAAAAAATAACGATACATTCTCTTCAAATGGGGAAAGTATAAAGGATATAAACATGAATTTTATACACAATATAAAGAAAAACATTGCGAACAATTCTGCATCACTAACTCCAAAATTGTATTTTTTGATTTATGCCGGTCTTGCAGCAAATGAGCGATATATTTTTTAATAGACTTTTACTCAGTTCTGACCCACTGTTTACAAGCATAAGGAAAACTCAATTGGTATACAAAAAGGTGGGTCTACCTACGGTCAATATTTTTTAGTGTTACACACATCAGCATAATCGCATAATATCCACTCCACTATTGTGGAGAGAAAAAAAACTCCCAGTTATATAGAAGAGAGAACTGACAATGAACATGAAAGAAGACACAGACAAAATAAGCGCATGTTACAGGGTGGCAATAGGATCATTTATTGCCGATCAAGTTTACATTACTCAATTTAATAATAAAAATGTATTTCTTTTACTTATGTTTTATTTAATGTACATAACATTAAAAATGTTCCTCTGAGGAAGTCAACAAAAAATTTACGAAACGTTGGGAAAAAATGTAAGCATGGAGTTAAAGAAGACACCTTAACCTTTAACCTTTGGCTTCCGGTTTACTTTTCTTTATCCCTTTTGACCCTCAAAAGTTCTATTTTTCTGATATTCCAATTTGACTAAACAAACACACAAGATACATATAAACCGTACAGTAATACCGCATACCATTTTTTAAAAACTACTATTTAGGAGAGAAGGGAATGATAATTTCCTTCTCATCAAATTTACAAAAATCTTATTTCTTCTAAATTACATAAATTATTCACCCTTATTGTGTTTGGCGTATTTAAAATACGCCTACGACTGTTTGGTAATAGAATAAAGGAAATAAGTTCACGTTCTCTTTAATCTATTACCAAACAGTCGTAGGCGTATTTTAAATACGCCAAACACAATGAGGGTGATTATTATACAGCGTGCGACACCAACAGTTCGCTACTGTGCGGCGTGTCAGTGCCCGGTCACACTCGTCAAGTCTTGAGTTATAAGGAGAGAGGGGAAAATAAATTGCATTCTCGAGTCAAACTTGACGTGTGTTAACCGGCAATTACAGAATAGATTCAAAATTTCTATGCAAAAATTTTGAAAAATTGTATGCTGGTTTCCAAATTTTATCAAATATGGCAACCTTTTAGTTGAAAAAGTCCCAATCACTATTTAACTCAATTTTTTGCTACATTTTTCGTTATTTGTATTATTTTCCTCGTTTATCTTTCCTTTTTTTTTTTTTTTTTTTGGAAACACAAAACAATTGCAATTTATTTTCCAGCTTTCAATTGGGATTTACGATACATTTTTGTTGGTATTTCTTGCTTTTTCACCCAAATAAATCATGATTCTTGTAAATTGTAGCAAGTTGCTGTAAAATGTTTAAAAACAGAAAAACTTTAAACCACTTTTAACCTGAGACATGTTGAAAACAACACATTTTAAAATAAAGCAAAATACCATAAAAAAATTCTGACAAAAACATAAGTGATTAAGAATTTCACAAAAAAAATTAAAATTCAAATTAATTATTATTTTTGTAGACTCTTTTTTAAGTTTTTTTTTTTTTTTTTATCAAAATTCGTTATTTGATTGAATTTAATGTTTCTGCTACACAAACTTGTATTTTGTATTGCCTTAAATGTACAAAGGAGAACCTCAATTTTTCTAGCAATTTATCACATGTCAAAAATGTTTACAATAACTTTTCAAAGTGTCAATAATACTGACAACACTTGACAAGGCTGCAATTGTAATATTTAATAGAATCTTAAAGTTTTTTTTTTTTTTTTTTTTTTTTAGAAAAATCATGTAAGTTGCAGGTATTTTGAAGTGCAAAAAAGAAACAAAATATTGTTTTCATAGATTTGAAAAATACATAATAAAATTTTTTATAAAAAAAAAGATTTGCGGCAAACGTCATAATTAAGGTTATGTTGTTGAAAGTTCTATGTTGCAGTGAAATATATGTGTAACTAAACAAATTAACAACTAGAATCTGGGAATTTATTTCTCATGTTGAGTAACGTTTATTATATAAATCTTCATCGAATGTGTATTCCAACTTAAATAACAATCCTCAAAAGCTTCTATAGCCTAATAGTCCTATTCCCGCAATATTCCCCAGAAAAATTCTGTAACAGAAATATACAAATAGTGCATGCAGAATATGAATATGCTTGGAATACACATTCGAATAATATGAATTTTTATATAATAAACAAATTAACTTTTAAAATGAATTTTTTTATGCTGTTATCATTTTTATTTAAAACAAAATCAAAGAAAACTATGCTGCCATTTACAAATCGTTGTGTTGTTTATACACTGCCACTAATTAAAGCAGATTTTATGAGCAATTAAGTTTCTCAGTCATTTGTAAATTAAAAAAAAAAAAACATTTTTATAATTCTTGATTTAGATAAGTTTGTGCTTAAAATTCTAGCATAGAAAAGAGCAGAAAAGTAGTTGAATCGATTATTGTTCTTGTTGAATTGGAAAATATCCTACATGACATAACAGATCTTTGCAAATGACCGTTTACATTGAGCGATTTATGTCGTCGCAACTTTTACTTAACGGGCGAGAAGAGCCAGATAAATGAAATCAGAACACACATCACACATTTACACCCATACAAAAACATGTTTAAATATGGTCACCAACCAAACTATTTTAAAAGAACATTTTAAGCGTATTATGTTTATTATAACCATATTATTGTCAGCGATAACCATATTGTGGTTAAATTAGGCCTCCATCAAGAAGCCCTAATCATATTGTCGTTGCCTTCAAACATGTTATGGTCAATAATAACTAAAGTTTGTTAAACACTTACAATAGCATGGTTGGTTTGCAACCATAGTATGTATGTTGCTCTTAGAAAATAGGAAAATACTATTGTAAATTTAAAATCTAATTATTTAACCATAACATTTTAAGAGACAACCATAAAATGATTGTGGGTTCTTGTAGAGGACTAATTTAACCATAAAACGGTTGTCGCTGACAATTATATGGATGTTTTTAACCTGCTCCTTTTGGAGCACATTTTTTACTGGGTATTTTAACATGTTTTTTCTCTACGTGTAGTAGCGGAAAAATTATCTTCTAAGCTAATAGTCTGATCTTCAAAATATGTATTGATGAATGATTAGGCTATAAGCTCCGTAAGCAATTTTTAACACAGTGGGCTCTTTATGTTCTTATATAAGATACATTTTTCGATAAAGTTCTTTAGTCGGCGGAAAAACTGATATCTTCCAAACAAATTAAATATGATGAAAGGTATAAATAATAATAACATGTAGACATTCAAAAAAGTTTTTTAGCCACTCCAACGGATTCTTATGTTTTTTTTCATGCTAAGGCCGAATATAAGCTTAGTTTTCTCCCATTAAGTCACATTTGATTCAAATTGACATTTAATTTTTTTTTATATTATTATTATGAATTTTGGTGACTATAATCCAAAACTATTTCATGCTCTAGAGCAGTGATAACCAAGCCACACAAAGATATTATGTGATTGTGTGCGTAGTGTTGCTTTCACAAAGCTTGAGCATAGACTGATGATAGACTGATGTTTTGAAACGAACAAAGTTGTTGTATACATGTGAATTGGCCATTGTCTCTGTGAAATACGATTATTGACTGTCTAGCGAGGCTATTGAGCTATCACTGCTCTAGAGAAATAAATTCAAAAAAGATTTTCACAAATGTATAATGTTGCCGTATCAAAACTTTTATAAGTATGATATCACAATTCGAAAAAAGTTGCCAAGTGTACATAGTTTTGCCACTTACTCAAAAGTACCTGCATTTTAATGTTTTCTAAATTTCAGTCTTTTTTTCCCTTCGGCCTTTTTTTTAGAAGAAAATCCCTAGGAATAGGGATTTTTCCCTTCATATAACATAAGTGGTTGGTAGTCGCATTTTTCACCCAGTAATAAAACAACCTTGAGGTAAAGTCGTAAACGCAGTTACCTACACATTTTAATCTTAAGCAAATCTGTACAGAAATGCTCTTTCAACAAAAACTCTACAATTTTAATTTTTTTATTGAAGTGGCTTTTTTTTGTCTAAGTTAATTAAAATTTGCTCAATTTTTTTAATAAAACACTTTTAATTGACTTCAATTGTTTAAAAGCTTTTGAAAATAAATTGCATAAAAAACTCGTAAGTTGTGCTATTTATTTCACCACAGCTACACTACAAGTACTTATGCGTATTTAGTTAGATATACTTCAATTCATGTGTTTGATCAACTAATAGACCGCCTGACTGGAATTTTTAGAGACTTTTTCTTTGTTGTCTTTAGGGGGTTCAGAGTATTCTACATGTTGATGATTTCTTTTTTAGATTTCGAGTCTGATTTTATCAAAAATTTTTATTTGTTGAATTTAAACAATTTTATGATTGTTTAACTTCATCAGCATATGAGAAATAGTTTGCCTAACTAAAACAATATTGAAATTGAAGTAAATAACACTAAAGAGATTAAAGTTGTGTATGTACTAACAAAGTAAATTAAATGAGAGAGGGAATCCAACGAATTTTATAGAAAAAATATGTTCATTTGCAAAAAACACTGTTTAAATATATGGAATTGTATGTACAGATATTTCTATACACATATTTCCACATGAAATCTGTCAATTTAAGCCTTTAATGCGACTCAAACACATTTAAATTTTAATCTTTTTTTTTAGCTTTTTAGCAGCTTAATAAATGATTGTTTTTTTTAAATAAAACATTTTAATAATTATAAAAATTATTCTGGTATTTTTAAGTTTAGAAAAACAGTTGTGATTTAATGTTGTAGTGATATTAAAAAATAAATTTGCTTTAAAATAAACATGTTGTGACATGCTTTATTTTTATATAGGATTTTTTAGCAGCAAAATTGTTTACTGGCCATTCACTCGTTTTGATTTTTAAAACAAATAATTAAATGTGTTATAATGGTAAATGATTTTATTGTTGTTTTTTTTAAAGCTTAAAAATTGGATTTATTTATAAAGATTTAAAAGTTATGAATAATGTTATTTCAAATTTAATACATACATTGTTTTTCAATTGAATTAATCTTACAAATTTAATTCCATTTATTCAATAATTGATTATTTTTCAGTTCACTATTTTTTTAATTTATCTAATTATCCATTCAACCTTTAATCAGGATTTCTTTTATTATTAATTAAATTTACTTCTGAGTACTTTTTTGTACTGACCGCAACATCAACTCTTAATTGCCTCTTGAAAACCAGAGTGAAAATTTCTCTTGTTAAAAAATATCTAATTGGCAACTACAAGTTATTTCCTTTGTATTTGTTGATTTTTTTACACGGTTTTTATGAAAATTATTAATTTAAGCTACTAAAAATTACAAAAAAAAAAAATTATCTGAATAGCTGTTATATTTTTTCCAGATCTTTTTTTAATGCATTTTACATACGAGCAGTTAGTTTAAAAATGCTGAATCTTAAATTTAGCTTTAGTCTTATTTAAACATTCTCTTTGCTTCTGTAAGCAATTTGGTTTGGATTAAAGAACAAAAAAAAAAAACAAATTGGTTAGAAATGGGGGGAAAATTAAGTTTATAGATGGTTGAACAATTATGAAAAATGGCAATATGTAAAATATGCAAAAAATTCAAAAACGCACACAATCATCAACGTAGAATAAAGAATCTTCCAAGGACTCGAAACTTTTAAGATTTAAAAAAAATGCATTTTATAGGTGTATTACCACTGTGACCCTAAAGATCTATCAGCAATCGAATAAACCTAGAAGAAACATGGCCAAAATTGCTTAAATTTAGATCTTGGGGCAATCATAGGCATTCGCAATTTTTTTTATCGAATGCCGTAACTTGTTCCTGGTCTTACGATTTAGTGTAATATCACAAATCTTGTGTTGCAAATGTACACTTCAAACAAAATTTGAGAATATTTTCCCATAATCATACAAATTACAAAAAGATTAAATACTTTTCAAGTCATTTCTATTAATCGCTCTCGAAAATAAATGCACACATACAAACCCAAATTATGATAAAATTAGGTCGCTTTAAATGGACAAAAAAAAGTTACAATAGTAAGTAATCAGGCCAAATTAAGAATAAAATTATTCTGCATATTAGCAAAATTCATATGAATTTAAGAAAGAAAAAAACATAAAGCTTAAAACCGGGTTTTTGAGATGTGAATTAAGTTTAAACTTGGTTTAACGTGGTCTGCAACTCGAATTTTGCCGGAAATATAAGATGTTTTTATTATTACATTTCAGCAGAACAACATTAGCTGTTCCGTCAAAATTTTGATACAAGCTTGGTAATGGCGGCCCAAATCTATGATTGATTAACTTACCCGTATTACACCTTACAGATTGACAAAACACCAACATCATGCCCGATAAGGTTTTTACTTTTAAAATCTTATGTACATTTTTAACCAAAAATATAAGCTAAATGAGAAGCAAGAGCTCAAATTTACTTTTTATCCCTTCGTAGAACATATGAGTCTGGCCAGACCTTTTGTCAATGTATATAGAAAATCAAAACATGCGTGAGCATAAAGTTATTTTAAGATATTCCGGAATTGATTTTCGATTGTTCTGAGTTCGTTTTAGTGTGAGTCGTACTTGCATTTTTGAGTACGACTCGTACTTAAAGTTATCATAAAAACTTGATTTACACCAAATGTTTTTCTTTCTGTGAAGTGTCAGTATTGACTTTTTTACAGTATTGCCAGCATGCGATAAAAAATTAACAAGACGTGATAGCCTAATTTGTATGCCAGATTCGAATTCAGCACACCCAGATTAGTTTAAAAACATGCTTAGTTCTTCAGTCAATTTTATTTCCAAATTTGTAGACCAGTGTTATAGATAGGGTTGCCAGATACCAAAATTCAAATAACTGGACAATAGAAAAAATTCACCTGGATTTTGAAAAAATAACTGGACAATTTGAAAATGCACTTCACTATAAGCAAAGTTAAACTTTTACTTCAGATTTTATTTTGCAATAAAAAAAAAATAAAAGCAAGGAAACGGAATACTTAAAATTCAGTCTGATATCATATTGTAAAATTATTATCAGAGCGAATTCACTACAAGTGGCAGCGAAAAGCCTGCTCCTAAACTTGTTTAACAGTTACGTCCCAATAAATAACTTTCTTCTTTTGCTAAGCACTAATAGTAAATTTTAAAAAGTAAGCGCACATGTATGCGCTACGCAATAACACAGAGTAAGTTAAGTGAATTGTAAGCAAATTTTAAAAAAAGTATAACATTTGAAAAGCTACGACAACATTTCCTTACTGCGAAGCAGGTTTGTAAGGGAACATATTAAAGAATAACAGCAATAACAAAAAATTTAGCGTGTAAAGCTCTGAATAAAGCGCTTTCTGTCTCAAAAATGTATTGCTTTAAAGTGGAAACTCGCCATATAAAATTCATGGCTTCCGTAAGCGAAACTTTTACTTTTCTCCTTTATAAAACTGCTTTGTTGGAAGCTTCATTTTTTATTGGGACACCAAAAAGAAAGTTTCTTAAAAAAATCACTTGATATACTGTCGGCTGGGCTTGACCGACAATAGTGGAGAGGGTATTTTTCATTTTTTAATAAGTTTTTTTCGCAAATTATTATTAGAAAAAAATACTTTTTCTAAAAAGTACGCTTAACAAAATGTAGCGTTTTCAAACTTCCCCTATTTATAGTTTTTTTAAAATGTTTTAAAATTTAAAGCTTTTAAATTTAATTAAAAAATCTTTTTTTTTTTTTTTAGTTAAGTTTCACATAAACCTCTTCAAATTGTCGGAAGGGAAAAAACTACAGCAGTTTAAAACGAAAAATTCATTTGAACTATAAATTTTTTTTAACTCTTATTTGTTGACTTTATTATGGTTTTTTTTCTGCAGCAGTAAACAAAACTTTTTTTAAAGTTTTAGTTAAATTAAGCTCAAAATGTTAATAATAACCAACAACAAAAATTTGAAAACAAAACTTTTATGTTACAATTTTTATATATTCACCAGAAAAATAGTTATCAAGACTGGCTGGACAAGTTCTTGTTTTATTTCATTTAAAATTTTTAGGTTTCTTTCTGTACTTTTTTTACACAGATTTTCTTTTTGTATGATTTTCTAGGCTTTTAAAAGTATAAAAATATAAATAAACAAAACAAACTTCAAATGCAGTTCCAAGTTGCTGTTTTCTTTTTGTTGGTATGGTTGGTATTTACGTGTACCACAGAGAGTGTGGTGGCATGTTTGGATATTCAATGCTGCTTCTTAACTTGAGATCAAATGTCTTTGGAGAAAGAAAAAAAATTGACTTATGAGTTAAAAAAAAGCAAAATCAGAATCAGGTTTTTTATTTGTGGCTTTTGTTGGAAACTGTTAGTCATTCATACTTAGAGATGAGTAAAAACATAAAACTGTTTGTGGATACCCACACATTGAGCAGGAATGGAACAGATTAACCTAATCTTTTACGGGACACCACACAAAGATGATTTATAATATTTTCGAGTAGTTGTTTTTGAAATTAAGTTGGTATTAATTTATGACAGTAACTTTTTTCTATCTTAAATTCATATAATTAAAATTCATAAATCGCTGGCATTTTAAAAGAAGAGGAAAAATTGGCAGATGCAATAAGTTCCTTAAGAGGTTTTCCTAAAGCTACCCAATAAATTTTTTTTATCATTTTACGAAGCACTAATGGTACATTTAAAAAAATAAGCGCGCAATTATGCGCTACGCAATAAAACATACAGAGATGCAGTAAAGTAAGTAAAGGAACTTTTAACAAGTTTTATAAAAGTAAAAAAAAAGATTTTAAGTGCCACAGCATTCCCTTACTATGAAGCAGGTTCGTAAGGGAGAATACTAAAAAATAACTGTAAAAAACATTCAGTGTGTAAGGCTGATAGCTACGTTCATATATGCGTTTGGTTCGAAGTGGGAACTCACTACATAAAATTCATGCCTTCCGTAAGCGAGATGGTAAGCGAAACTCTTATATTTCTCCCTTACAAACCTGCTTCGTTTGAAGCTTAATTTTTAATTGGGTATTAAGTTATAGTTTAAAATATATATTGAGTTTAGCCTATCGATTCCCAAAAGGTTGAAAGTGGAACCTCAATAGTTTTGATAAAAGATTTTATAATTAAAAAAAAACATCAATGTTATTCTAAGGTTTAGTTAATCTGAAAACAGAACAGAAAGAAAATTATTAAATGATAAAATTAGTTATGGAAAGTTATGCACGCTCTTTCTCCCGGAGCTTCCATATTTGGAGAAAGTTCCAAATATGTTATTCTAATGAAAACAAAATACATATTAGTTTTTCATTCCGTTTGTAATTACTACAATATTTATCTTAGACCCCATAAAGTGTATATATTCGCGATTCTTATGACAAGGGAAGTTTAAATCCGGTAGTCTGTCTGTCCGCCCGTCTGTTATAATGGGTTTGCCGAAGACCCCAGATATGATTGGGACTCGGTTGTTCTATAATTATATCACATCTTGTCCGGAATTGTTTGCTATTGATATTTAGCCAGATCGGTTGGTAAATGGCTGAGATATGAGCAAAAAAAAAACACTTCCACATAACCCCATGTTGTTGTTTTGTACACCCATGTCTGAATGCGACAAGTTTATATTAATATACTTTGTTAAAGTTGGTAATTTTTATTTTTAGACTTTTTTCCGTTATTTTTTTTAGACTTTACAAATGCACACATGTGAAGCGAAGTTGGTTTAACGATATTCTTCTGTCCGTCTGTTTTTCTGTATATCTGGAGAACGGAAAGAGCCAAAGTTTCCAAATTAGGTATCAGCATCCTGGTTTTTAATTCACAACATCTGGGAAGGATTGGATAATTGGGCGTGGCACTTTCTATACAAAGACATTAAAGATTTCTCTATATCTAGAGACCGCAAAAGCCAACGTTTCCAAATTAGGTACAATCATCTTGGTTATCAATGCACTACATCCGACAAAATGTAAGCGGGATATGAGAAATGGGCTTGACACAAAAAAGATTTGTTTATATCTAAAGAACGGCATTTCTATAACTTCTGTTCTTATCACACCGTGGTGATGGGCATATAAGATTCGGCATAACCTAATATAGCAGTCGTACTTGTTTTATTTACAAGTATTTTTTCCTATCTCAGCTTTAAAAAATCATTATCAGATTAGTTTTAAAATGTGGAAAAAACCGGTTAATCTTAATTTTTTTTCGAATATTTTAAGTAATTAAAGTTGTTTAGTGTTTTTTTTTCTCCAAAATTCAATTATCTATTCCCTTTTTAAATGTGTTTGTTTTTTAATACCATTTACAAAGATTAAAAGCAATTTTTCTCAACCATTTTATATTGGATTTCCTTCATTATCTTAGAAAATCTTGCTGTCAAAAAACATAAACAACACAAAACTGCAATAGCAGGAATTTACGACTAGAAACCCACAACAAACAAAAAAATATTCCAAATGAATTCAAATTCTTTAAACAATATGACTCACATACAATACACACAAAGAGAAACGATATGGAAAAATAGTTTTTATTTGCAAAAATAAAAAAAACAGATAAAAGGTCCTAAAACGCCGACACATCTGTTCCATGTTTATGTGTGCATATTCCGATAGACATCACTACCAATGCCCGCAGCATGCAGCAGTAACAACGAACAGACGGTGGCTCTGCTTGGTCGCTGGGCCAGTCCAACTGGTATTGTTGCATATTGTTGTTCAATTTTTTTGTTTTTGCTGATGTTCTTTGTTTATTTTTTCCTTTTTCCATATTGTTGTGGTAAAGTTTTTTTGTAGTTTTTTTTCTGTTGCATGATCACAAATCCCCCAAAAGGCAGCATGAATGAAGTAGTTACTAACGAATTTTATACAAAGTTCGCAGGGAGTAATGGATATTTTTACTTTTGTTTTATAGGGATTTCCTTTTAACGTTGCAGCGTTAAGGGTTTTTATATGTTTATTTTTCTTATTATTTTATTTTTTTGATTCAATACCAGGCGATTTGGCAGAATATCGTCTTGTATTGAATGTGAAATGTAAATAGTGACTCGAAATCATAATAGTAAGCCGGAATTATTTGATTTATTTATTAATGTTATGCTGGGGTAGCAATTCACGCTAATTGAAGAAAAATATGTATAAATTTATTAAGGCAAAATTTATTTATTGCTTGTATTTTAGAGCTAATGGGAATTTGAGTAGTTTCTTTAAACACCAAATATATAATTGGGAGTTCTTAAAGAATGAATGACACTACTTAATATCCAAAAAACCCCCTTAACAGTTTTTAGCATCATAGTGAAAATTCCCATATGGCACGCACGTGTTGTATATAAACTACTACCTAATACACATACAGAAAAAAAAAATTCATATAACAAACTTATAATAACACACAATAGAGTATAAGTATGTACCTAAACAAAAAAAAACCTTAATCATTATTATCATGTTCATCAGGAACGAAATAGACAGACATCCGAACGGACGTTTTATTAAAAATAAACAAAAGAAAAATATTTAGTTCAACTACCATCTTAAATATACGAAAACAACAGAAAAGGTGTTTTTTCTATATTCCTCATTTGTGTTTCGGCAATTTATGATTTTGGCATTTTTTTAAAAAGTACAAACCAAAAGACAAACAGTACTGGGTACTAAAGATAAAAACAGATCGCTTCAAAAGTAATCATTAGAAGTATGCGTGTGTGTTCTCTTTAAAAACCTACCTAGAATTGCATAAAAAAAACAATAAAAATTATTGAAAAATAAACGGAAGTAGAAACTTAAATTAACTGCCAGACCCACGATGTCGACAAGAACACTTCTTTAGAATATTTACATATGTACCTTTATTGAAAACAATAATAAAAAACTAAATTTTGTTTTTGTTTTCAATACAAAAGTACGAAGGTAATAATCTTGTCGACATAGTGGGCCTGGTCCTAAACTAGAGAAACAACTTTAAAAAAATTGTAGTAGGTATTCTAACTAAATATTCGTTCAAAACTTTGCTCCGTCTCTCTTTATCTTTCTCTACCTAAGCACAAAAAAAAATTTCATTAATTTTAGTCATATTCTCAGTCACGCATACAACCGAGAATGAACGTAAGAAACGATTGTCATGCAAATCACGTTATTGAAATACAACATGAAGATCCATAAAGCAAAAATTTAACGACAATTGGAAATAGAGAGAAAGAGCTCCAAATTGGTTATTTACATTCATGGAAGTTTATTAAATAGATTTCATTTTTGCTGCTTTTTTTTATTTAAAGTAAAAAATATTCATTTACCGATTTAAGATCGACTCATTCAATCATTTATTTTGTTGTTTAAACACAGATGGCAAAAAATAAAAATTAAAGACAGAATTGTCATTATCCACAAACACATGCGATACATAAATTAATAAATATTATTTATTATTTAATTTATTTTGACAGAGTACTGCAAAATTTTTAATACGTGTGTAAAATTATTGTTATTTATGGATAAAGGCTTGCATTTAATTTAAATAATTATATGTATAAAGTTTTATTTTCGTATAGCAATAAGCAAAAAGGTACCTTTTTGTGAAATGGAAACTTTTTTGTAAGAAGTTTTTTTAATTTCTTTTATGTAAAAAGTACTTTTGTGTAAAAGGTACTTTTGTTGTAAAAGGTACTTTTGTGTAAAAGGTACTTTTGTGTAAAAGGTAATTTTGTGTAAAAGGTACTTTTGTGTAAAAGGTACTTTTGTGTGAAAGGTACTTTTGTGTAAAAGGTACTTTTGTGTAAAAGGTACTTTTGTGTAAAAGGTACTTTTGTGTAAAAGGTTCTTTTGTGTAAAAGGTACTTTTGTGTAAAAGGTACTTTTGTGTAAAAGGTACTTTTGTGTAAAAGGTACTTTTATGTAAAAGGTACTTTTGTGTAAAAGGTACTTTTGTGTAAAAGGTACTTTTGTGTAAAAGGTACTTTTGTGTTAAAGGTACATACTTTTGTGTAGAAGGTAATTTTGTGTAAAAGGTACTTTTGTGTAAAAGGTACTTTTGTGTAAAAGGTACTTTTGTGTTAAAGGTACTTTTGTGTAAAAGGTACTCTTGTGTAAAAGGTACTTTTGTATAAAAGGTACTTTTGTGTAAAAGGTACTTTTGTGTAAAAGGTACTTTTGTGTAAAAGGTACTTTTGTGTAAAAGGTACTTTTGTGTAAAAGGTACTTTTGTGTAAAAGGTACTTTTGTGTAAAAGGTACTTTTGTGTAAAAGGTACTTTTGTGTAAAAGGTACTTTTGTGTAAAAGGTACTTTTGTGTAAAAGGTACTTTTGTGTCAAAGGTACTTTTGTGTAAAAGGTACTTTTGTGTCAAAGGAACTTTTGTGAACAAGGTACTCTTGTGTAAAAGGTACTTTTGTGTCAAAGGTACTTTTGTGTAAAAGGTACTTTTGTGTCAAAGGTACTTTTGTGAATAAGGTACTTTTGTGTAAAAGGTTTTTGATTAAAAGTTTTGTTTTTTGAAAAGATTATTTTGTGTAAAAAATACTTTTGTATAAACGGTATCTTTGTGTAACAAAGTATGTATATTTTGTAAACAATGGTAAAGTTTGCTTAAGACGTGTAGAAAGTTCTTTTCTTGAAAAAGTAAAAATTTTTTTGAAAAATAAAATACTTTTTAAAGAGGTATTCTTATGAAGGAAATGCTCTTTAAAAATATATTTTATAGTGGTTTGTTAAATACAGCTTCTTTAAAAAGACGTCTTCTATGTAAAAGGAAATTTTATTGAAAAGTAATTTTGAAAAAGCCTTTTCCCTTGACTAAATGTTATGACTATGTCTCATACAATAAATAAAATTTAATTGCAATAATTTTTATACGCATTATTGAAGTTGAAGTTAAATTAAAGCATAATCAAATACAAAACAGATACAAAGACTAACTGACAGACAGATACTCAAACAGTCAGCTTGGATTGCATATAAATCCAATTGAATGCAACTCAAATAACTTCAAAAGGAAATTGATTTAACCAAAGATTTCATATTTAACGGAAATGTAGGCATATAAATAATTTCGAAATGCATATTCATATTGAAAAGCAAATAAATTTACACAATTTTCCAATTTTAGTTAGTTTTACACACATTTACCACAAAGTTGCCCTCCTTATTACATTCGGGATTTCGATTACAACACCAGATGGTATTGTATAGCAGCAGAGTCTATTTGATTAGCATTGAGTAATTATTTTTTTAGAGGGTGAAAGAGTGTGTGTGTTTTTGTATTTTTGGGATTTATAGGTTTTGTGGTTTGGTCTAATATCGGTGACACTTTTGACATAGTAAAATGTCATTGAACAGCTGATATTGACATTTTACTTGTACAAGTAGTTTTACATACAATTCAACTAACAAGTCAAAGCTGTTGAAGTATCCGGTTACATGATGATAAGAGTCTATTCTATACGTAAAAAATGGTGTTTGACAGTTGTGGAAAACATTATGTGTATGTAATGCCTAAATGTAAAGTTGCTGGGATCTCATGTATCAAATGTATTTATTTTTATTTTAAAATATTTTAATTTTTAAATTCTTTAAGAACTTAAAAATTTATTGCTAGTCGTAAGTTTAATTTTATAGCCTTTCATAGGGAAATTTTATGTTTTTAAATAACCTTAAGTTTAATTTTAAAATTATATTTTAAGAACTTTAAAAACTTCACGATTAAACAATAATTTTTTTAACAAGTATTAAGTCATTAGTCTTTGGGAAGCTAGGAAATTTAAAGATTTTTTTTGAAAAGCGAATCAACAAACACACACGCATTTGTCTAGATTTCAAAAAGTTCAAGTTCAAAAAAATTTAAAAATTGTTATAAATACTTTTAGTAAAATATTTTTAGGTGGGCGTTAAAATCTATACTAAAAAAACGAACAAAATAATTCCATTTTTATATTTTTTCTTGTCTAAAAACATGTCTGGCCTGCCTATCTCTCACCTACATAGTAATTTTATTTTTTGAACAACATCTCTATGTAAAAGTGGCTTAAGTAGTTTTCACAACAAACAGAAAACACAAAGTATAAATTGTGTGTATGAATCTGGTTCTAAATGTATCGGTGAAATTAGGCACTAGTATATTTTTAAACGCAAAAACTACAACAACCACAACATTATTAATCAATTAAAAAAAATAAAAATAAGAAAACTTTGCATGCAGCGTTGTCTCGCTTTCCACACACAGTTTGCCACAAGTACGAAGAGCAGTGACATGTAAATTTCTATTTTTATGAAAT
The DNA here is from genome assembly GCA_949318255.1 of Pollenia labialis. Taxonomy (NCBI): domain Eukaryota; kingdom Metazoa; phylum Arthropoda; class Insecta; order Diptera; family Polleniidae; genus Pollenia; species Pollenia labialis. The sequence goes on along the minus strand of OX439142.1, from coordinate 20,808,845 downwards.
CAAAAATTTAATTCAATTTAGTTCATTTATATTTAACGAGGCTCTATTCGTTTACTATTTATTAAATCAAATTAAATTAGATTTCCAGCTATTATTTGTCAGTTTTGTTATGAAGTAGAATATGTATTAATATGTGTCCATGCAAATACAGTGTATAGAAATATGCGTAGAAAATGTTAGAGAAATTGGGCAAGAGCGAATTAATGTTGAGCTACAACATTTTTTTAATGTGAATCAGCCTATTTTTCGTTTAAAGAAAAGGAAATACAAGAAACTTGTATCTTAAAGCAATATATTAAAAAGGCTTTTCAAATGAAAATGTTATTAAACAGCTTTTCATTAAAACATTTTATTTAACAATAAGAAATACATATGTATGTATGTATTTAATTTGTCTAATGAAAGTATGCATTTTCAAATAAAACGTGATTAAATTATTTAATTGCATTGCGCTCGAATTTGACACTACCTGTATTCTGTATTCAATTGTGGTATTAATTTTTCTAAGACACTGGCTCAGCTCGTATTGCAAAATCCGCGATTAAAAATTTCAATACTAAAGTAGATCCCATAACAAGATATTTTTATATTTTAGGCATCATGGTTCAATTTAAATCAATCGAACTCTTTTAAATAAAAGTTTTCGTAATTTTTTTCGCGTAAACATTTTTTCGCAATTCTTTTTTTTGAAAGAATTTTTTCGCTTTATTTAATACACTGGTGAAGCTTATTTGATAACAGCTTCTATGAAATTTTAAATCGCAAACAAAAAAATGGGTATCACCATTGAATTCGAATTAGCTTTACCAGTTGGGTGCCAAGCTTGTTAAGAAGACTATTCCAAAGAATATATATAGAATATAGCCAAAAGAAGCTTTAAATAAAAGTTGCTTATGCACCTGATTTTCTGATCATAAAAGACACTTTTGTCGGGAGAAAATGGTACCCTACCCGCGACTTTACCATAGGTCCAATATAAAGCTCACTCTGGGAAATTATTTAAATCCGCCTAAAACCGTAGTAAGTAAAATAACTTATTTTCTTTGAGCTCGAGGTCCTGGTTTTTATTGTCAATTATTCTAATTTTACAATATTTAATTTGTATTCAACATTTTTTATTTTTTTCGAATTTATTCTATGAGCTAAATTTCAGTTATGTATTTTATAAAGCTTTTTTGTAATAGTCCTATTCCTCTATTTTTTAGGAATGACTTTATTATATTTAATTATATTTAATTTGCCAATATTTCGTTTTTCATTGAAAAAGTTATTTTATTAATACATTTTAAAGGTCGAATTAAACACAATATAAGATTTATTATGGTAAAACTTGGTACAATTTAGATTTATGTGGCGAGAAATAACACCATGTAAATTTTTTTCAGTTTTTATAAAGATTGGTTTGTAACTTAATTATGCCTTACTCCACAAATATTCGAACCAAAGTATAATATTCGAACTGTCGGTGGTGTGTAGGGTTGTCAATCGTACTGCTTTCGGCGGGATTCCCCTCCTACCTCGCCGAATTTTAAAATCATGCTTTTTCAGATTTAAATTTTTTGGCATGAAAATTCTATTGCCAGTACATTTTCAACAAAACAAACCGAACTAGCGATCTTTTAAATAAGATTTTTCCTTCCGGGTGGTTTTCACTTAAATATTTAACCAAAACTTTGTAATATTATTTTAATGTCAGCAATTGAGAAAAACTATCGTAAAAGATACGAATTAAATTAACGCATTTTGTAACTTTCCAACAATTTTCGTAAATTCTACGTAATAATTTCGTGGGTTGGTACCATGTTAGAACATTGTACAACCGTATTCGTGTGTATAGGGAATGGATTTTTTCGGTGTATGTATGAACAGTTTTATTTTACCCTTCACCTAGGGTTGCCAGATACCCAGAGTCAAATAACTGGACAACAGAAAAAATTCACATGGATTTTGAAAAAATACAGGAAAGGAAACGTAACATTTAAAATTCAGTCGTCTTATGTCATATTCCAAAGTTATTATATGTATATATCAGGGCCAATTCACTACAGGTGGCAGCGAAATGCTTGCTAATTTTGACAGTTCGAACCAATTTGTTTTGGTTTCACAATGTTCACAATGCAATGTTTCTGTTGTTTTTGTATTGTTGTAGAATTGCTACCACCGTATACATACATAAATTCGCGTTGGTATATGTATATAAATGTTAAACAAAAAAAGGGACTTATCATGTTATAGAAATCTAAATTGAGTGAAATTGAAATCATTAAAGATTTTCCGTTAATATTTTTTTGAAAATTACCGTAGTTTTTCCTGATTTTAAGATAAGTTCTAATGAAGATAGGCTGTACTCATACTACAGAGTATATAAAACGTTTTCAAAGTTTGATCGATTTTAATTTCACTCGGATTCGATTTCCAGAACATGGCTGATAACTATTTGTGTAGCCTCATATACATATTTTGCATTGTTATTTGCAAAGCTTAATAAATCTATTACTTTAGATGTAAGCAAAAATGTTTGAATCATTTTGCAACTTTCATCACAATTTAGTCTTAATAAAATTGTAACAACCTTTATTTGGGCAAAGGAATGGTTTCTTGTGGGTAAAGATTATTAAAAGTATCTTAAGTTCTTTCACAAAAAGTATGTATTGCTAATTGGCATGTATAACAAACGATATCAATTTATATAGATTTTGTACGTTATTTTTATCGCCTTTTTATCATGTTAATTGGAATGTCTTTCGACAAATTAAAATTTTTTTCTTTACAATTTTTGGCTTATTTTATGATTTTGTTCTGTTCAAAATATTAATTTAGCTATTAAAAAATATAATTAATAAAAAAGTAATTTGTACACATTAAATAAATTTTTTTAACTGGATTAATAGTATTTTAGCTGGTTCCTGGACAAGACACAAAAAAACTGGAAAATCCAAGCAATTCAAGGCCGTTTAATTCAACACGACATGGACTCTCGGAGACATCGCGGGTGAAACTCAGCAGCTTGCTGAAATGTTCCAACGCAACGGGCTGGCTCTAGCCACCTCGGTATTGCCTCTGTGTCAAATTTGATTGGGCGTTTCCAATTCTTGACGAGTTGTGTTGTGTCAAAACTCTACTTGCAGCACATCTAGATCTGTGTGTGCTAACATGTTAACAAACCAACCAGAAATATTTTATTTTGTTTTATTTATCCCGCAAAACTGACAACCTTGAGGCAAAGTATCAAAGACGCGTCACAGCCGAATATACCACTCTAATTTGTTTTAATTCTGTTTGATAATGTGCGTTAGTGGGTGAGAATGGTGATAAAAGATTCGGCACAGCTTAATGTAGCACTCTGATTTTGTGGAGTTTTTATTTTTTATTTTTAACAAGAAAGGTTTTGACAACATTGATTTTGATTATTTTTTTCTTTTTTATAAGTTAAGGGCACTGCTACACGTTCAATAAATATCGTGATATTTGAGAGATCCATTTTAAAATATTGATGGATCACGAACGTAAGCTACTTGTTCAATACATGTTGAGCAACAAGTGGTTGCAGTGGGTTTGATTTTTTAAAAACCTTTAATAATTTTTCCAGTGCAGTTGCTCTTTTTATTTTGTAAGAATAAGCTTTAGGCGACGAGTCCCACAATTCCGGCAATGCCTCCAAATTAAACATAAAATCTTTTAAAATAATTTTTTTACTGGCTAATTCCGATTCCACATGCAGAAACCACTCTTTCACTGTCTTCTGCCATTACCCTTTATTACAATAAACTTTACACAAATTTTGTCAATTGTTTTACTTTTTATTTGTTTAATTTTTTCACTACGTATTTTATTTTATTTCTTTAATTTGTCACTTTTTACTGACGTATCATGATTTAATATCATGAAAATGCTACACGTTCAAAATTTATCACGCGATCCACGATCCGCGATCTGGATTTCAAATTTTAGGCCATTCTGCGATATGGATCGCGATCCATCAATAATACATGCTTCACGTTCAATAAATATCGTGATATTTCTATTATTGAACGTGTAGCAGTGCCCTATTAGTTTTGTTAATTACAATAAAGTTAATTAGAAATATTTTTTTTAAATATTTATGATTTTTCATAAAAAAAATAGTTTTAAGAACAAAAAACTTTGTATTTTCTATTTCTGCGAAGGCTTTTTTATAATTTTAACTTTTTGAAAAAATTTTCATAAATTGTTTTTTTAAATGATTTTACAAAATCCAAGCAATACAACCAAAATCACTCTATCTAAATTTGTCCATTATTTTCCACAATATCCTTAAAATGTGATTCTATATTAACCGTTCATAGCGGTGATAAACTGACTAAGGGCTTATCAGATGTTACCCGCATTTTCTAAACAATTCCTCTAAGGATTAGTGTCTTTTATAAATACCAATATGAATTGTAGAGTACAAAGACTTTTGGTCGACATACCTATACAAGATTTATCACAACCAAAGTCCTCTACTGTCAAACAAATATGCTGGCGATTATCGCTGCATATTGAAATGTATGACTTAAGTTCATTTGATTAAAAGTATGTATGTGTGAACACATACAACAGTTTTCTAGATGATCTAAAATGTGAAAAGACTCTAAATTGGCTTCAAAGAGTTGTAATTAATCAAATGATACACTCTAGTGTTGAATAAACTTTCAAACTACGGGCATTTTTTTTTAAATTTGTTGGAATAACTGGTTAAACTAGTAATTACTTTTATCACATTGTATTATTTTTTTTTAATAAACTATTTTAACATTTTTAACGCCTTAAATTTAGAGCTTAAGCATGATGTGCGTGTTTTATTGAATCTTGAAAACAAAATTCGTGTGTGCTACATTAGCTGTGAGTGAGTGGCCAGTCGTTTTTTTTTTTTTTTTTTTTTTTTTTTTTTTTGATAACAAAAACTTGATCCTAACAGACATGACTTTAATTAGTGAAAATTTAAAACATAAATAGAGATTTTAAGTGTCAATTTCAGTCATACACTTCCCAAGCACTCGCAAACAGAAAATTTCAAAACTCAATTACTCAACATACGTGGATTTGCAGTTATGTACTTATTTGCTTAGGGCTTATTTGGCTAAATTTAATGGAAATAAACTTTTCTTTTGCAATTTGGCTGCTAAATATAAAAAGTTTTAAATTTCACACCTCCCTTCGATTTGCTGTGGCAAATTTAAATAAGCCGATTAGTTAGCTACAAATTGTCCAACTGGCCATTTAAAACAAATGATAAGTATGTTTAGACACTTTGGGGCTTCCCTGAGTCATTCATTTAGTGTCAGTAATTTGTTGGCAAATGTGCATAAATGTTCACTGAATATTTTAAAATGCAGATAATATTTTGCAGAGAGAGCCATAATTAAATAGTTATTTTTAAAATATAAAGGAAAATTCCTAAAGTTGCGAAAATTAATTTTAACAATAACTAAATAGAGCAATAGTTTGTTAAAAAACAGATAAAGCTTCCGAGACTTTTTAAGGAGAGGAATAGTATGAACAATTTTTTCAAGATTTGCATAGTAAGTAGAAATAAAAGTTCAATAAAGTAAGCGAAAAAAATCAAACTCAGCCGTCAAAAAATCCCAACTCTGTAATTGTTATTTAGCATAGAGTTTAAAAAATTAATGGCGTTTTCTTTTCTAAAAAAAAGTGTTACATGTTAATTTGCAACATTTTTAATGCTCCCCTAATTTTTAAAAAGTGTTTCATATTTTACGTTTACAAAAGAACACAAATTTCGGCATTAAACAATAAAGTACAATTAGCGCGGTGTAAATGCAATTACAGGTGGTGGCAAGAGTACAACAATCCAAAGCCCACAAAACAACAGATGTTTTTTGTATTGCATTGTTAGTGTTTACGGCTCGAAACTTGCCACCACCTTGTATTGAATTCGCCTTGATCTAGTGCTGCACTCATGCCCCTTTAATTAAAATGAGTGCTGAACATGTAGCATTTTTTTTTAATTTTAAAGGGAACATCATCAGAAAAGAACGCTTTACACTTTTAAAATAACAAATGTATCTCAGAAAAGAACATAAATAAATGTTAAAGGCAGAATAAATGCAGAATTTTACTCAGAAAAGAAAACGTCATAAGTGATTTGTTTGCCAATGCACTAACAAATTTTAATAATATATAGAATGCTTACAAGCTTTAAAAGCTGAAAGATACATATGTACATTAAAATATGTATAGGCATTTCCAGAAAAAATTCAAATTTTTATAACAAAACGCCAGCAATCAAATAAGCTTGTATCTTTGGCCCATGTTTTAAAATGTGTTCCATTTTTTTGTTAGTAAATGTAGAGCTTTACATCAAAATACAAAAAAGTAAATAATACAAATAAAATGTTTTTAGAAACAATTCTAATTGCTTGCTGGCGTTTGGTTGCAAAAAGTAGACTTTTCTGTGGAAATGCCCATATGTAATTTAAAAGCCAACTTTTTTCTTACTTTCCATTTTGGTTTTGCATGTTAACATTCCTCCGGATATCACTTTTTTTTTTGTTTCTTCTTGCTCCATAAAACATCTTCTAAGAAGAATGAGAAATTATGTTTGTATTTCCGTTAAAAAAATATAAACTAAATGTCTAAACGTCAAAATTTTAATGATACTTATTGTCTGTCTGCCTTTTAAGTAAACTGAAAATTAAATTGCAAAGTGGATTTGAAGGAAAATGTGTATGTTTTCAACATTCCTTTTGTCTTAATTGCCGATAATTTTGCGCTTCATCTTACTCTCTGGGTTCAAGACAGCTGTTGTCTGCTGAGTACATAAATATATTTAAGGCGCCAGCGCAGATGCTCAACACGGTTGCAGCGCTTGCGCGTATGTTACTACATATTCAGAAATTTAAAAATAAAGGAAAATTTTATTCCGAAGAATAGATTTACAAGGTAGCGCAAAAGTTGCCACTCGATGTTCTTTGACTGTAATTTTTTTAATAAATGCACATTTTTAAATATGTAGTGTTTATTTGGAGTCAAAATTTGTTTTAAATTAGTTCATTAGTAGAAAAAACAAGTAATTATGATATATTCGGGTATGCCGAATCTTATTTACCCTTCACCAATGTGCATTAAGAACAGAACGTTTATATAAATACCGTTCTTTAAATCCAATCCCGCGCACATTTTGCCTGATGTTGTGTTTATATAACCAAGATTTGGAAACTTTAGCTGTTGCAGCTCTCCATAGAAATCTTTAATGCCTTTGTATGGGAGGTGCCACGCCCACTTCTGCCGTTGTGTTCATATATTTAGAGGTTGTGTAGGTTTACCAAATTCAATCCCGGCCATAGATTTTTGTACCTAATTTGGAAACTTTGGCTATTTTCCGTTCTCCAGTAATAAATTTAAAATATGTTTGTATGAAAAGTACCACTTCTCTAATTCCGCCCATTTTTTTTAGGGAAGCTGTGAATTGGTATCCAAGATGCTTGTACCGAATTTGGAATCTTTGACTCTTGCCGTTCTCCAGATCTTATTTTTTAGTATCTTATCGTCACCGATTTTAATGAAACATATGTCGTTTAAAAGGTATTTTTGTGCACAATTTTGTTTCTAAATTTTCAGAATAAAAGGGTTTAAAAAAATGTCAAGTCAAGTCAAGTCGAATTTCAGCCAACGGGCTGTTTTAGTATACAAAAAAAGTAATAAAAAACAACAACAACAAATCATTTGTGGACCGATCTGGCTGAATTTCAATAGCAAACTGTAAAAGAGTATACATGACATATATAGCAACCTATCAATTATACGGTCTTCGAAAATTTAATTTCAACCTCGAATGAGATTTAGCTTTAAGCTTAAGCTAAGCGAATTACAGAATACGGCTGCAGAATATGTATATTTTATAGGGTCTACGGTCAAAATTGATGAAATTACAAATGGAATGACAAACTTATGTATTTGGTATACCCTTTTTCACCTTTGGTGAAGTATATAAAAAATCGGGCAAGGAACCGCCGCTAGAACTATTGACATTTTCTATTACTTTTACTAGAATTTTAGGCGATAGATTCCCGCATTCCTGACGGATACTCTTTATGAGGATTCCAAGAGTACGAGGCTTGCAAAATACCAAAACAAAAGATTAGAAGTCCCGCAAAAACGGCCATCTGAATATTGTAAAAAATTTTCCGGCTTTTTGAGAAATATATCGCTACATTTCTTATTGACGTGTATTTTGTTTCTATTTGCTTCACAATTGCCAAAGCAGAACTGACATTTACCGCCATTAGCAAAAATTATAGCATCTTCCGATAGCATAATGATTTTTGCGCCACCTTGTATATTGAATTCGCAGTATACATTTCCGTTTACCGAAAAACATTAAAAATTGTCTCTAATCACCAAATTAAAAAAAATATTTTAAATAAAAATTTAATTAAAAACAACTAAAATGGTAATAAAATCAAAATTAAATTTTTAATTTTTTTCAACAAAAAAATAATTGATTTAATTATCACATTATTTAAGTTTAAATACACTCACAATATTATTACAGTAACGGACTGTAGTTTATTTAAGAAATATTCCGTTCAGTCATTTTTAAATAAATAAACATTTAAAATTCCAATCAAGTTTATTTTTAACTGATTCTAACAGTTATTCAAAAAACTAAGTGCATATTAATACGGATTTTCAGTTGCAGTTAATATTGTCCGTTGATTGAGTTAAATTCTTCTTTATGTTACAGTAAATAAAAATGTAATTTAAAGCAACGAAAAGTTCATTTAATTTTTACTGTCAAAAATTCAACCGCGAATTCCGTAAAAACAAATCAATATTCAGTTATCTTTTATAAATTAATTGTCAAAAAATTAACTACATATTCCGTAAAAACAAATAAATATGCAGTTATTTTTTAAAATTTTACTGTCAAAAATTCAACACCATATTCAGTAAAAACAATTAAATATTCAGTTATTTTATATAATTTTACTACCAAAAATTAATTTTTACTTATCTATAAAAAATGAATTGCTTGTTTTGTGTAAGCAATTCCCATTTTCTATTTGTTAAAATAATTTAGTTAAATACATCAAATTTTAAAAGTAAAATAATTGCGAAGCCATATCGGTCATGCTGCTGGTGTCTTAAAATTGAGAGTTCTTCTGTAAACAACGTGGTCAGTACAACAAAAGTAAAACAAACGTCTGTAACTGGGTAAGTAAATAAAAATATTCTCCCTCTCTCGCTTATAAGAAAAACAAGCGGACAGGTGTCTGCCTGGTATTTTTTAGAAATTCGGCTCTTTTGTGGAGTAAACGAAAATTTAATAAAATAACTGAATATTTAATTGTTTTTACTGACTATGGGGTCAATTTGACAGTAAAAAATTGACAGTCAAATTATAATAAATAACTGAATATTTAATCGTTTTTACTGAATATGGTGTAGAATTTTTGACAGTAAATTTACAAAATAACTGAATATTTATTTGATTTTACGGAATATGGTGTTGAATTTTTGACAGTAAAAATTAAATGAACTTTTTGTTAAAAATAAATGAAAATAGGTAGACCGGTTTTTAATTGAACTTTCATTTATTTTATATTACAATTTCAGTTAATTTTACGTACAGAATATTGTGAGTATACTTTTTAAGCAATTTTTTTATTTGATAAAAAACTACTAATACTGTTTCTGTGTTTTGTTATACAATTTTTAATATTGTGCCAAAATTTTTTTATTTTTTTCCTTTTTTTCTTAGTCATCCTTGAAGATCATACCGTATTTTAGAAATAACCTTTGCAAATTATTATTAGGATCTGGCAACGAATACATACTTTTACATACTGCCACCATTTAAGATCAAAAAAACTTAAAATAATTTTAAAATAACCTTTTGAAACTAAACATTCTTACAAATTCATTTCTATTATCGACATGTAATTCGATAAATACATACATACATGAGACAAAGTGAAGAAAATAAAAATTAAATGAACCTAAATATGTTTACAAAAAAAATGTCACTATCGTTTTAATATTTATCAGTAATTTTCGTTCATAAAAACAAAACAAAAGTACAAGCTTACAATAGGACATACAAATGCATAAATATGTTTTTATGACTGATTACAATTTAAATATCTCAACGCATTAGTGAGTGAAACAAAATGATGGTGACAAATTGTAAAAACTTTAAACAAAATGGAAAATAAAGAATAAATGCAAGCAAAGAAAAGAATAATCATAAAATATTAAAGAAGGAATTCAATACAGTCAAACAATATTTATGGTATGTTTCTTTATTTGTATTTGTTTACTATACATATGGACATACAGATACTTTATCTAACCAGCATATCAGTCATTTCTCATGCATTCTGCACTCATTTCATTTATTAAAGTTTGAATATTTGTTTTGTTGTTTATGAAGGCAGACAAGAAATAATGTGGAATTATTATTTCTTCTTTTCTGTTTTTCTTCACAATGAAAGCTTAAGCGAGTCCATAGTGTATCATAATTTAGGGCGGAGGCGGCTTTTTACAAAAACAAAAATATCGAACCAAATAAAAGCAAAAAAAATTTGTAATAATAAATATCAACACTTGAAAACCATAAATGCATACGAATGGCATTTGTTATATAAACATACTTTGTTAATAATTTTGGAGGAACTCCAAATAAACTCCATAAAAACACACACTTTATAGAAAATTGTGTAAATTAAGTAAAAACGTTGTTGAAAAACCAACCCAGTACTGGTATGATTCCGGTTTTGTTATAAACAACATGTTGGCTGGCTGGCTGTGTGGTTCGAAACCCCTCAAAACATAAGTGGGTGTATTAAAATTGCTATGGAAAAATTTGAAAGAAAATTTCAAATATTTTAATTTTCATAAAAGTGAAAGTTTATACGGATCTCCCTGTGATCTTTTGTAAAAAAAGCCATTAACGTAATTATAAAAAACATATAGAGATTTTGTATGAAAATCTCAAAAATGACACCTACTTAACTCTTTACTTTACTAACTCTATTGTTAAATTCTTACAGATGGCTTGCCAATAGCCACATTAGATACAACTACTTAGAGTGTCAGAAATTTGAAAGCATATTAGCCCAAATCGAATTTTCCATGTTTTGAATGAATGCTATTGTTAAAACCTTGCCACTTAACCCGCATTTTTCTATTCGAATAATGTGGCATCATTCAATGATTCAATATTAATGGGCTTCAGTGAGGCCAATACCACAAATCTGAATAGTATTAACATCATTAAAAAATTAAACTATATTTTTCACAAAATACAATAATAACTAATGCCAGCAATATTTTCTATGAATTATTTTGTGTAAAAACCGATTATTGTATTGATGTACATATTTCTTTTTTATAAAAGTGTTGTAGTTATATTTAAATGTACTTACAATATGAATTGATGTAAATTACAAAGTACATAAAATGTGACATATTCGTAGTTATTTGTAAATCCCTTAGTTCAAATTATGTAAATTGACATAATAGAAAAAAGAGCTGGCATATTGAATTTTCGCATATTTTACAATATACAAAAAAAAAAATAAAAGTCAACAACATTCAGGTCATGCAACTAGGTCAACCATCTAAAATATAATCATACAAATAAACAAATGCCAAAGATGCATATTCGTTTACGTACATACATATTTACTTACGTAAATACTGTATTTATCTATAGTGCACAAAATCATTATGATTGAGATGTTGAAATGCGTTAAGAGGAAAATGGGTGGTGGTTTGGTTTGGAATGATCTCCAGAGGACACATGATTGCAAAAAAGCCGCAAATAACTACTACAACTGCTACGGTGCAAAAAAAAAATTAAACGTATAAATTAATAAAAAAAAAAATCTTAAACTTGCAAGAGAACATCATCAGCAACATTGTCATATAATCAACAAAGAACTTTGTTTCTTTTAATAAATTGAAAGTTTAACAGCACTTTGTTAAATGTAGCTCACTTCTTGTCCCAGTATTCCCAATAACGTTCTGCTGCAACGTTTTAACTTACAAGTCGTAAAAGATTTTTTTGCATGTTTAAAAACCCCAAAACAGGTATTCTAAATTCTTGGCGAGTAACTTTTTCTGCAATTTAATTAGGTGGCTTATTGAAGAAATCTGAGGAAAATTTTAAAAGATTTTCAAGAATTCAAAATGCAAGGAATTTTATGGGTAAAAATTAGAGGCAGTTGTGGTAAAGGGTATAAAAACATGTAAAAGCTTTAGATATGCACACAGAAAGAAAAAAACTCGTGCTAAATTAAAGGGTTTAGCACGTACTTTAAGTACGAGACGTACTTAAAAATTTAAGTACAAACTACACTAATGCGGCTTTTAAGTATTTTTTATGCGACGCCTTACAACTGTTCGTACATTATTAAGCAATCGGCTCACACACCCAGGAACGATATCTATTATTTTTTGTGTTTGTGTAGATGAATATAACCCTTTATACAGTTCGTAACTATTTTCAAGAAAGACCCGATCATTATATAGTGTTCTGTTCTTCGTTAAAAAACAGAACAATTGCAGTGATACTGTAGACAAACAATATATTTTAATGTTCTATAGTGTTTCTTTTTTTACATTGATTAAGAAATGAACAAAAAAAAAAATTTCAGCAACCATCGCAGCACAAACAGATTGAGTGTGTATAGGTTTTGTTTGTGTAAAATTATTTTGCTGACTTTTTGGGTTTTTTTCGTATGTGTATTTTGTTTTTGTAAGAAATTTTTGGTTATTTTTACCCGCCAAAAGGGACGAACATTAATGAGCCGAACCGAGCACATTGTAGTTTGTGGTTTAAAAAAACCGAACGGAATTAAATGTTCTCATCTTTTGTTGAGTTGGATAAAAACAGTTTTTTTTTTGTGTTCGAAAGATGACAAACAGTGAAACGTCATTTTTTTAATGATTTTCTACACAACCACTATTAGAGTTTGTGTTTTCCACAAATCTACCGAACCGAACACTAAGAAGCGATATTTAGTGTTTATGTTCGAACACTGCAATTTATCAATTTTGGACGACAGTAAAGTGTTGTCCAAAAGTAATGCCAATGTTAATTGTGAGTCACACCTTAATTTCAAGTTTTTTGCCCAACTTAATTTGACAAATTCAATCATGGAGAGGTACACAATTGAGCAGCCCGTTAGGATTGTTAAGCTCTTTTACAAAAATGGGCGTTCAAATCAAAATGCATTTTGTGTAATTCTTGATTTATTTGTCAGCATAACCGACGAAATGAGTCCACAATCGGTAGAATGGTGCGCAGATATCAGCAAACCAAGTTTATAGGAAATGTGAAAATACCTGTTTGGTGCGGTTTATTAGCTGCCATCATCATCGGGCCGTACTTCTTCGAAGATGAGGCCGGTCAAACAGTTACCGAGAATTTTACACATAACTGTCATAGATCCTTTTATAATAACAAAAAATATTAAGATAATTTTTAAAAACTTTTTGTTTTATTTACAATTAACTTCGTACCTTTTGGTTCGACCACTACATTAAAAAGTGAAAAATGAAAAAAGGACTAAAAAGCTTGTTCAATATTATATTTACTGTTTGTAATGTGTGTATTGGGTTAATAAATTGTATTAAAAATATTCCCCCATATTGAACTAAAGACGAAATCTAAAAGAAGAAGTAATTTTTAGATAATTTAAGAAAATATAAAATATTTTATATTTGTGTTTTATATTCACTATCAATGAAAATAATTTAAGTAAAAAAATAATCTTATAAGATTATTACGGAATTTATCATGATACCTGTACTTCAGAAAGCCAATTTAATGTAAGCAAGTTTGGTTAACCAGATTTAAACGTTTGGATTCTATGGCTGCATTTTCTACAATTTTTGACCCTTCCGCATTCTTCCTCAAAGGTGGATGGAATTTTTTAAGAAAAGCATGCTGCTAGTGTCTTATCATTCTGAGTTTTTCTCCAAACCAAAGGGGGAAAACAACAAATGTTAATAATAATATTCTCTCTCTCTCTCTGGTTATTCGGGATAACTGTTCAGGTTAGATTCAAAATCTCACTTTTGGATTATTAGAAATTGTTGAATCAAGCCCAGTTTGAGATTAATTTGTATCTTACTTTAACTTAAGCCAATCCCACTTTCGTATTATTTAAAGCACGGGGCACTTGAATAATCCGTACTTCAATCAAGCAGTCTGTACTATATTTTAGAAAATTGGTACTTACCGTACTATTGATACCGCTTTTGTTTGGTTTATGTACCAATGGATGGATTGATTTTTCTTTTCAGTATATTGTTTAGCCTGTCCACTTTTTTTTTTTTTTTTAAATTTCCTAAGTTTATCCCGCGAAGCTTTATGCTTGTCTACAGGAAAGAAACCAGAGTCTCTGGCGGGAATCGAACCCGCAACCCCGGCGCTGATAGACTAGCTCGCTACCAGCTAGTCTACCGGGGCACTCTTAGGTGGGCGTAACACAACCCTTGAGTTGACGTATTGCTTCGACAAAGTATCACAAATTTCATTAAAATAAAATTGGCAAAAATAATTTTCTATGACTAGAAATTATATTATCAATGGTGATCTATCCATAATTTGCAATAGGCCTCATATTAAGCTGCCACCCGAAAATCACTTTTGTAAGCCTTAAACGCTAAAAAATAACGATATTGTAATAAAACTTGGTTAAATTTAGTTTTGTAACACAATAACAGTGCTCAATTTTCTAATGATCTAATGAAACTCATTTGATACATATTAGTTTTATAAGACTAAAAAATTATAATTATTAGATAATTTACCAATTTAATACGTTTAAAACCGCAAAGCTGTGGATATTTAACAACTCGTTCAATGCGGTTTTGCGTTTTATGAAGCTGTAAGAAAAGTAGAATCGGTGTAATTCTATGTGACAAGATAGCTAGCGAAACGAGTAGAATGCATATACGCATAGAATACCTAAAGTATGTTTACTTTCAGATTTTGTATGCAGCGTCGCATGCTGTTTTTGATATCCGAGGATAACAAATTATTATTTATTTTTAATGTTTTCTTCTTATAAATTATTTGCCAATTTTTTTTTTTTTTGATAAAAATATTTCCACAGCATCAAACGAAAAACTTAAACTCAAAATTCAAATACATATAAGCTTGTGTCGTTCTTTAATGAATAACTTCAACTAAAGTTGTGTCGTTCCGGAACGACCCTAAAAGCAACGGTGGGTACTTTTTTGTCATTCCTCGTTCCACAATTGCAATCCGTTGGATCATCACATGCATTTCTGTAGGTTAATTTTTTGTGTATTGATCAATGTTGCCGGCTTTTGTGTATTTTTATCGTGACATTAAAAAATTCCAACTAAATCAATTACTAATGTGAGCCAAAGCAATTTATTTTAGCAATATACCACTCGTTCACCACCAGCAACGGCATTAGGGTACGCGCGGATTAAAACAGCTACAAATTTACGAAATTCTCAAACAAATTTTAGAATACATATGTATGTATATTGAATAAGTTATTATTTTTTTACAAACATTTAAAAATACATAATTCTTATTTATATAGTTGTTACGCCACAACATGACAACAAATAATAACAAATATTTGCTTGTTGAAGTTTTTACGAACAACAGAGAAGTTTTCTCGTTCATTCATTGTTCAAAGTAAAAAACAGGAACGATGAACGAAAGGAACGATTTTGCCCAACTTTAACTTCAACTGAATGATTCACCTAAGTGAAAGAATGAAATATTTCCGTATTTTCTTTCCATTTCTTTCATCTTTTGGTTTCATCGTTTTTCTTCATATTTTTTTTTTATATTCTTGTTTGTTATGCTGTTCTCTTCTATTTGTCTTTTATTGAAATTAAGTTTTTGTAATTACTTTTTTTGACGAATGACATTTTTCAAAACCAATCTGAATTTTTACATGCATAAATATACTAAAATTGTGCATATTTAATATAAATATACATACATATGTACAAATATCTTAAACAACTCTTTAACATTAAAACTAAAATCTAACTTCAATCTATATATATAAAATTGTAACGTTACTGACTGACTGATTCATCATCGCACAGCCAAAACGCCTGAAGCTAAAAACTTGAAATTCGGACCGAAGGTTGGTCTCTCCCCAAATCGATCCACTAAGACGGGATTTTTGGAAAATTCAAAGTTTAGGGGGTAAATTTGATAACCTTATATCTCCAAAACTAAGATACAATAAAAAATTAATACTTATCCATTTTGCTTAGAAAAATAAGCGGATAGGTGTCTGGTACTTTTTTTAAATTCGGGCCTTTTAGCGAGTAAACGGATTACACCTGTATTTTGGCACTTTTTTGTCATCCTATCTAACTCTTAAACCAATTAATATAGAAATAAAGGCTATATCACATTCGAAACTTATCTAAAAAATATAAACATAAGTTTGGTACTTTTTCGAAATTCGAACGTTTAAGGGGTAAAAATCGTAACTATTTTTTGTACTTTTTTTCAAAACAATTTTCTCTATTCATTAATATATACGTATTAAATTATGTGCTCTCACTACAATATTGAAATTTTTGATACTTCAGTGGGGTTAAAAAAAGTAACAAAAAGGAAAAATACGGAAAATTCAATTTCTTCCTTAGCTTTTTTGTTCCACAACTTGTAATTTTTTTAACTTTTGCTAATATTGTACCCAGCAACGTAAAATTCAACATGCAATGTCCCGAGTATATAAGGCTCTATGAGGGAACTTTATGGTACTTTTTTGATCTTTAACTGGTCCTTTTTTAATTTCCGTTAGTATTGGGCTTAGAAACATAAAATTATGCCGGAGCAGAAAAATTTTGGAACTTCTTTTAATAGATACCTAGAAACATAAACTTTGGCATATAATCATTTCAATGAAAGAAAGGGAGACACTAACGCAGTAGCGGGATAAATGCTAGTTTACTATAAAAACACGTTTTTATTTATAAAATAGCAATTTAATCCTTCCTCCAAAGAACTAAACACTCCATTCTGAAAGCTGTGTGCCATTTATAAGGCAAAAGAAAAGAATGAATTAATTCACTTTACCTTTCTGATAGAGAATAAAAGATTCACAAAAATTCAAGATTTTACCAAATACATTTCAAATATCAAACGCAAACAATGCGTGGTATGGGCATTCAGCTTAACAAGTAATGAATAACAATGTGGTGTAATCGTTCTTATCGGTTCTTATGAGGAGCGAAATTGATTTAACGATGACCGTTGAAATGGGTTTTCCGAACACCCTAAATATGATGGGACCTGGTATTTATATATTTATGTCGTATACAGTCCGGAATTGTTCGGTACTGAAATTAAGTCTGATCGGTCCACAACTGGCTGAGATATGAACGAAAAAACCCCGACTGCCTCTAAATTTACCAAATTCCTTATTGTTGTTATTTTTTAATTTTATTTTAATGTTATTTGGCAAACGGCAGGAGCCAGTTTCCAGATTATTTAGGTACAAGCATCTTGGTAATCAATACACAGCATCTGACAAAAGGTGGGCGAGATTGGACAAGTAGGCGTGGTACAAAGCTGATTTATTTATATCTAAAGAACGGTATTTACAATTGTATTTTTTTTAGAACAGTTTAAATGAAGTTTATATTTTTCGGAAATTAACCAATCATTTAGTAAAATTTTAATAGCGTTCAAAAGAGAAATATCAGAAAAAGTGCTGCCAACAACAGTTAATTGTGACCCTTAAATTTACTTCCTTGTTATTATACCCTTCACCGAAGGTAGAAAGGGTATATATAACTTTGTTATTCCGTTTGTAATTTCTACAATATGGATCCTACACCCTATAAAGTATATATATTCTGGGTCCTTATGAAAAGCGAAGTTCAAATCCGGTTGTCCGTCTGTCCGTCTGTCCGTCTGTCCGTCTGTCTGTTGAAATGGGTTTTCCGAAGCCCCCAGATATGATGGGGACTTGGTTGGGGTATCTTTATGTCAGGTATTCTTATTATAATTTTGCTATTGAAATTCAGCCAGATCGGTCCAAAAATGGCTGAGATATGACCAAAAAACCACGACTACCTCTAATTTTTTCCAAAAATCCCTTGTGTTTGTTGTATTTTTATTACTTTTTGCTGTATATCTGGGGAACGGCAAAAGCCAAAGTTTCCAAATTAGGTACACACATTAAGGTTGCCAATACACACCTTTCTACAAAATGTGGGCGGGATTGGAGAAGTGGGCGTGGTACCTCCCATACAAAAAAAATTAAAAATTGTATAAAAACCTAAATTTTTGGGCTGCCATATGTCCTATGGATATGACTTATATATCAAAATATCGGAAATTTTAAGTAGAACATATTTTATAAAAAACTCGGGAAAATCGGTTCAGATACAAAAAAGTTATGACCAAAATTAAATTTTTTTTTTTTAAATACCCACTTTCGGGAACCATAGATCTCCCCGAGTCCAAGTTTTATAACTAAAGTAAATGGTAAATTTCTTCTTCAACACGTCGGTATATAAATCTGCCAAATCGGTTAAAAAATGGCTGAGTAATAACCGAAATACTGAATCCCCAAAAATTACTCTTTTTATTATAATTAACTTTGTTTTTATAATTAACTTTGTTTAAATATATATTTACAAGTTTATATAAATGTTTATATATGAATATAACTTAAGTAAATGGTATTCTTCCTTAACACGTCGGTATATAAAACTATTAAATCGGTTAGACAATGGGTAATTTATGAGCAAAATACTCAAAAAAGGGCTAAAAAACATCAACTCGATATCGAATGAAATGTATTGAATTTGAAATAAAAGCATTCGACATCGAGTAACTCGACATTACATTTATCGAGTTTTCATTCGATAAGCCAGTGTCTATCGTATGCAAACAAATTCAGTAGTTTATTCGATACGAAAGTATCGAATGCGGTGATTAGACCCCTGATTTCCCGAAAATTACTCTTTTTATACCCTTCACGGAAGGTAAAAAAGGTATATATAACTGTAATTTCTACAATATTGATCCTACACCCTATAAAGTATATATATTCTGGGCCCTTATGAAAAGCGAAGTTCAAAATCGGTTGTCTCTTATTTAAAAAAAAAATTTACCAATTTTATTTAGTTTTTGTCTAATTGCTGTGTATTCTGCTAGCACAATGGTGAAGGGTATATAAGATTCGGCACAGCCGAATATAGCACTCTTACTTGTTTTTAATCTTAAAATGTTTCTTAAGCCTTATGATATCTGATTGGAGTTCCTAATTACAATACAATTTTAAAAGTTGGCAATTAAACTTTCCAATAAACCAATAATACGACATTTCAGTTTTCCTTTTAGAACAGTATTAAATATTGAATATTTAACTTTAAAAGCCTTGGCTTACTAAAACATTAACTTACACAAAACCTCTGTGTATGATTTAACATTACACATCATAAGGGCGTGAAATTTTATGCAAATGCATGTTTTTTCAAGGTTTAAATATTAAGGGCCTTATTGGTAAAAAAGATCACGTTAAAAAAGTTGAATTAAACGCCTTTTATAAAACTGAAATATTTTTTTATTAATAATGGTATAAGTGAATAAATTATTTATCAGATTTACTATTTTTGCTGAAAATGGCATCGATTTGTTTGTGCATATTTTTGCATGTTTTATCAGTAATGCATTTTTTGTCATATAATGTTTAATAATGCATATATATTCGCATGTTATGTTAAATTTTGCTGAAAAAAACCTATTTTTGTTGTCATTCAAATGATTTTTGTTGTTATCAAAATCAAGCAATTGTGTAGCACTCAAACAAAACTTTAATAAATTATGGAATCTGGATATTATTCTTTCTTTTTATTAAATATTTTATATCGAAATTTTTTTCGAAAGCTCCTTCTTCGAGTCGTATGTATTTCATTTAAAAACCTTTTTTGTAATAGTTCTATTCCCTCAATATTTCACATGATTTTGCTTTATGTATTTGATTTATAAACCTTTTTTGTAATAGTTCTATTCAAAGCACATTCGAAGAAATGTTTCAGTAATTTAATAAATTATTTTAAAAAATCCACCTTTATTGCAACTTTAAATTACTGTTATTTTAATGCTTGAAGTAGCATTTCCGATGTGCAATATTACCGTTCGATGTATATTTTGCAAGATTTTTTTGTGCTTGACAAAAATCTTCAAATTGGTGTCTAAATTTTTGACGTGTCAACTACTCAAACTACAATTGGTTTGAGAAAGAGAAAATGCATGGCATAATATTTCTTGAGAATATATTGAATTTCTGTAGAATTTTTTAAAAGGACAAATTTTCAACAGAAACGTTTTTCGATTTAATTTATGGTATTTAGAAAAATAACAATTTGCTATTAATAGGTTTTAATTTGTAGTACAGCCAATAAAAATTAATTTGGCTATTTAATAATTTTTAAGAATAAATGTATATTTTATTAATTTTTAAAGGATATTTTGAATTTTTTTTTTAATGTGCTGTTTTCACAGCACAAGTGATTGAACGTGTAAAAAAATTTATATGAAAATAACTCAGTTTTTTGAGTGTTTTTTCATATAAATTGTACTACACGTTCAATCATTTGTGTTGTGAATACAGCACATAAATCTTTTATACGCATATTTTCCAATAAAAAATGCATGAAATTCCACGTCCTACAAATCATCACACTCGTCATCGTGAAAAAGTTATAAATTTTTTATTGTTGGTTGCTGGCTGATGTTGTTGTGTGAACACTCATCAGTTTGGTCGACAACAAAACTGATTGCATGGAGTATATTTTAGTTTATATACATTTTTAGGTTATTTCTTTTGCTACTTATTTACCCTTTTAAAAAAATATAAACTATTTACTATAGATATGTACTACTACAACTATGACGTTTTCCACATACATACACATATGTATATAGAAGTCAATTTGTTGATATTTTGCTAAAGAAAGAGAGAGAGAGAGAGAGTGAGAGAAATTTCCATTCATTTAAGCTTTGTAGGATTACCCTCATACATAATATTTAAAAACACAAAAACAAAAAAAAAAGAAACATTTAAATTGCAATAATGCAAATGTTGAAATGTTTTTTGTTTTGTGGAAAGTTATTGTTGTTTTTTTACTCAAACCAATGACGTGGAATCTAGTGCAAAAACTAGGACAATCAATGGCAAGGATGTCTCTGACGTTTTTGTTAAACAAAATGTATGATTTTGCTTTTACTTTTTTCGTTTTCCAACAAACACATGAATTAAAATGAATTCGCTGAAATCTGTTCTACTACTTCGGCTACATTTATGCCTTTTACGTCATAATCAAAGAAAAGAAAAACTCGGCTCGGGCTGCACTTAAATAAAGTAAGAGTAAGTAAAGGCGTGGTGTGATGGTGTCGCTAATTGAGTGCATTTGCAAAAATAAAATGCATTGAAATGACTAATGGCCTGCCAATTAGAGCAGATATTGCTTCAATTAAGGAAAAAATCAAAAAAGCGGTATTTAACAAATAGAATATTCTTTATCAGTAACAAAATATATGTATCATTTATAAATGAACTAAATATCTAGCAAGTAATAAAAATTTGATAAAAAAAAAATAAATATTTCTAGTTTTGTAAAATTAAGAATAATATCATAAAGTTGTTGTTAACCTAAAAATAAGTTTCAATTCTAAAAATATTTTTTTTCACCTTAAATGTATTTACAGGGTATATAGTGTTTTCTTTGTTGTTGTTGTTGTCACTTATGATTGAGGTGTGATTTATAACACAATTCAAGGACTTGTTTTTAAGTGACAAACAATTGTCCTAGAATTATACGCACAAATACATATGCATAGTTTTTGTAAAAATTGTTGCCGGCGAGGACATGTCTTAATAGCAAGTCATTAGTCCACTTGAAAAACAGAGAAAACGGAATGCATGCAATGCCTTTTTATCGAAGAAAAACTGTCATAATGTTTTTCAATGTGTAATGCAACAAATACATATACATACAAGTGCAAAGTAATAAAACTTAGAATTAAAACAAACACCAGCGAATTTGTCTGAACAACAAATAAGGGAACGAAATATGACATGTTGTAAAATAAATGTATAAAAAAATCTCGAGTTAAAATTAAAATGCTTCATTGATCATAAAATCTCAGCAGGTAATTTTGGTTTAAGAAAATATTTCAGTCTTAACTCAAAATAAAGGTACTTGACAAAATAAAAATGCATGAATTTGAAAGTTTTTTTGCACATTTTAAATTCAAGGCTTAATTTTTATTTGATATAAAAATTTTTTTTATATTATACCAAAACTCAGATATTTCCTTAGAATATTACCATTTCTATATTTAGGATTTCTCTATTTTCCGCCTTAAGATACTTTGTTTTTGTTGCCAATGTTGATTTGAAAAGTTTTATCAAAATGTCAGCAACGAAAAAGTTTTTTTTTTTGCTTTTTGCTTTAAAATTCCTTCTAAATGTATTAAAACAATTTCTTTTTATCATGTTGAACTATTATTTGTGTATGAAAGATAACAGTGTTTAGAAAATATGATAAAAATAGTGAAAAAAATAACAGCAACAAATTTTAAATAACTACTTATTGCATAAAAAAAAAATTAATGAAAAAAAGATTTCAAACAAGTTTTAAAGAGAATTAAAATTTGAATGATTCTTTAAATTATTCTGTTTTTATTATTTAATTTCAATAAAACTATAACAAATTGCTTTTGAAATTACTTTTTAAACTCTCTTTAGAAATAATTTGTGATTAATAAAAAGTCAACTTTTTTCACGTTAAGTCCTCAAGCATTTGAAATTGTTTCTTTAAGAATAATTTATATATTTGGGGGATTCACAAGGTGTGCTATCAAGTCATATCGTCATAATGTCCTAAATAATATTTTACAGTTGCTTTAAAAATATTGTTGTGTTTCAGAAAAAAAAATTGTAATGCTGTGTTTGTTCATTGATTCGTCATAACCAGGGAAACCAGAAATATGCTCTTTGAAATGCGTTTTATACGCATTAAATATGCTGCAAAAATTGATAAAAATATGCCAAAAAAAAAAATCAAAAAATTCTCATTTAAAAACAAATTATTCAACATGTCCATTTAATAAACAATTAAAATTATAATCGGTAAAGCCTTAACACCGTAGTATTTAAAGACTAACTCCTTGGTGCAATTAAAATGTATTAATCAAATTTAATCAAATTATGTACAAAATTGCAACTTGTACTTTATGCACAATGTAAACATGGACAGACAACCAGCCAGACGGACAGATGGGCATCGTTAAATCACTTTAAAAAGTGATTCTCAGTCGATCGGTGTACTAAAACATAATTGTTTTTTCCTTAATTTTTGCTTTATCTTTAATGACAACCGGCTTTGTCTTCATTCTAGACTAAAAATTAACTATGGATGGCGAAATTAAAGCAACACGTTGATAGATATTTAAAACAGAATATACATCTATCTGTTAACCAGAATTTCGAAAAAATTTGTTTTGTTTATTTGCTGCGAAAGCTTACAAGGGCCAACTAAAAAATCGAATATGTATCAAAATATGCATCAAAAAGGCAAAATATGCACTTAAAACTTTAAAAAGGCTGCAAAAAATAAATTAAGCAAAAATATGCTCCAAACGGTAAAATATGCCAAAATATGCATTCCCAAATCAATGCCAAAATTCATAAAAAGCTCTAAAACCGATAGATATTTATATTATTTCTGCCTTCATTGGTCGCACAAGGTAAAACATGCAATTGCATATTTGTGGTTTCCCTGGTCATAACTATACAATAGATATCTAAATTATAAGCGGTTGCCCACAGCAGTCACATAAATTTCTTGTAATTATTTTTAGACATATGAATTTGCAACTGTTTGAGAACCTTTTGAGGCCCCCAATTATTTAATTTTTTTTTTTAATTTTGGTGTAAAGCGCAATTGGGTGAAAGAGAGGAACAATTTAAACAACATGGATCTGAAATACAAGATTAATTGCTTGGTGGCGTAACGTGACATTTCTGTGGAAGTGCCCATATGCAATATCATGTTCAAAAGAAGTACATATACATACATATTAAAACACTTGTGCTCCCAAAATTAAAATTTAGGCATATAATAAAATTGATTCAAAACAAAGTAAATCCTCAGGTACAGGCCAAGTTTTTAATTTTTTTTGCCTAAAAAATATGCATTTGCATATATGTATGCCGTTTTTCATTTTAGATCGGGTTAAGTTTTTTTTAAATAAACGGTAACTGAACAATTTTGGATATTTTGTTTTTGATAGTTATTTATTTAAAAATGTCAACTGTCAACTAAAAAGAAGTAAGAAAGTATAGTCGGTCAAGTCCGACCATATAATATCCAAAACCACAGTATTTCAAAACAAAATTTCGATAGTGTATGGCTATATGAATTGGGATCTATCCATGTTTTAAATTTCATTAAAATCTGTTGCATAGTTTCTGAGTGGCGCAAATTGCGCCTATCACCCCTCGTGGTTCTATTTTTTAAAAAATTTATAGCTTATGTATCCGGTTTGATAGTTTCTGAGAGGCAGAAATTGCCCCCTATCTGCCCTTGTTGTCCTATTTTAAAAAAATGCATAGCTTATGTGTCCATATACATATGGATCTATCTAGTTATAAATAGCGTTAAAATTGGTTTGATTGTAGGCAAAAATACCATATTCCGGAAAGCAGATTGTATATATAAAATTATGGACCGATTCGCCCCAAAAGGTTTGGTCCTAGTGCCAATTAGAACCTATATACCAGATTATATCAAATTATCTTCAAAATTGCGAACTATTCTTTGCGCACAAGGTTACATGGACAGCCAGCCAGCCGGACAGACACCTTCTGAGTTCATCGGTATAATTTAAGGTGGGTCGGTCTAGGACCAATATTTTGAATTGTTATACTCATCAGCACAAATGGATAATACCTTCCACACTATTGTGGTATGGGTATACAAACTTTAATGCTCGTATGGAGCGTGATAACGCAAGTACTTTTAGATTGTATTGTTCCGTTCTATTTTGAATGCTTTACATAAAAGTGTACCTGCCATAGAAGACGTGAAAGAAAAGGTTAAAAATATTAGGAATAACATCTTAATTTAAAAATTTAACAAAGTGTTTTATCGAAATATTAAGGCCCAACTAAAATATGCATGATATAGCTGGAGCTACTGTCAAAAATTAACGAAAAGCCTGTCAGATGCATTAAATAAAACAAAAACCAAAAAAAAAACACATCTGAATACGTACGGAGTGTGCGATCAGTTTCGCTCTTTTCTTATGCAAACTTCAAAAAAATTTAACAAAAAGTCTCCTTTACTTCAAAATGGTTTGACACATATGATTTACGTGTATTCTAACAGATGCTTTAGCCAGCTAATGCATATTATGGTTGGGTTGTCGGTCTTTAAACGTGGACCAAGTTAAAATACATATATTGTAATAAAAGCGAAACCGATGAATATGTTTCTCCATGAGAACTAACATTAGTTAAGTATGCGACAGAAGCAAAAACTGATATTGAACGTATCCAATAGGGGGGCTACCATACAAATATTTCGTTTTATGAAATTCTTAGATTTATGGCCTGTTCAACGATTTCGAAAGAACGACTTCGATCGCATTCTAAGCGATCGAAAACTATTATGGGTTCAACTAACTTTATTCTATACGAACATTCGTTTAGACGACAACTCGAAAGAAAACGTAAGTACTCTCATACAAAAAGCGGTTTATTAATATCGAAGGTATTGTCGACATTACGAAAACAAATGTCAAAACCACTCACTTGTTGTTTTGTTGTCGAATCATGGTATTTATAACAAACAAGAAATATTTAAGGGTAATTTAAATAATTTATAAATAAAAATAGAGAACAATTGGTAATTTTTTTTTTGATTACAATACGCCACAACAAATTAGACTTAAAAATTAGATTTTGTTTAAGCTTAATGGGGCGGGTAAACTCAAATATTGCACTCATTTATTTCTCTCATAATCGTTTTCGAATTATTTGCGCAAATCTTGTTTGTCTGGATTAATATTATATAGTATAGTGTGTTGATCGGATAAAAATTCACTGAATTACAAGCTTTTTAATTTGTTTAATATTGAAAAACATAAAAAAATAATTTTTGTTAAATCGAATGGCCTGTAGCACAGTAAATTTTCATCCGATCAACACAGTATATACATATATGTATGTGCTGAAAGTGGAAAACATTTTTATTCAATAGTTTTTACAATTCAGATGAACAATTCAATTTTCAAAATAACGAGCTAAAACAACTGCAGAAAAACATGATTTTCGCGACTATCTCGAAAACGCTTCTTGAGAGAAATAAATAAGTGAAATATTGCTTACATTAGGCGAATAAATGGAGGAACATCCTAAGATGACGAAGGGTGCACCAGTGTTTGGAGCAAATCAATTTTCAATGGGCGAGTAATGGAAAATAATAGGCCTAAAACTAAGCTTCATTGGTCCATCCATTCTATTCAAGGCGGGAAATTTTATCCCACATTATAATTAAAGGCAGAAAACAACCATAGCTTGAATTGGTTTTGAAAATATTACATATTTTTACAGACATGGGAAGATTTTAAATGTAGGACAAAAATAAATTTCAGGAAACAACAAAAGCCTGCAAGAAACCGGTGGTGGTACCTATAAACAAAACTATTTAACTTCCCTAGATTATAAAAATGATCGGACGCTGCTTTAGTCTTGTAGAGTGTTGGCGGGTAATGTTAAAAGTGTTGAAACTCAGTCAGCAGATATCTGAATCACCGCCAAGAGTTTCTAAAGCTGCGACGGTGGTTGCACAAGAAAGCAAAATTGAAGAGACAGGCCCCTTAATATTATGTGAAATTCTACAAATTCTAAAGGAAAACATTAAATATTTTAAAACTTCATCCAAACGAAGAAGGATAGAGTAAGAAATAAAATACAAACTGCTCTTCAGTTAAAAAAGTGGAATATGGTTGTTGAGGAACAACTGTCGTTAATTTGTCGTCAAATGAAACAAATGCAAATACTTCCAAGGAGCAAGCTGATGCTAGCAAAATATTGACTTGGTACTTATTTAACTTTCTTTTAAGTTTGGTTTGATTGACTTATTTATTTCTTTGTATCATTAATTTTTTTTGCTTGAATGTTTTGTTTTTTATTAAATTCAATTTTTGTTTACCCTTTTCTTTAGTTTTGGTTTCAACAAAAAAGGTTTTTTTTATTTTTTGAAATTTTTATACAGCTGATAAAATTTCAAACGCGGTTGTATTTGTTTTCAAGCAAATAAGTATTATTTTTGATACTTTTGAACAAAAAAGCAACAAAATATAGAAATATCTAATATGGCAATACTTAATTATTTTAATACGTAAGAAACAAATATTTACAAACGTAAGAGCAAGCGATCGAAAGCTGTCGAAATTGTTGAACCCAATCTGATTCGAAATCGAGCGAATAGATGGCGATCGCTTCGTTTTGCTGTCGAGATAGTTGAACAGGCCATTAATTAACATTTTTCGTCTTTTGTGAATAAAATCGAATGTTGTAAACAGATTTAAATCATTTATGGCTTGCTTTGTTTGCAATTTCGTTTGTAAGCCTAAGAAGCCTAGCAGCATTTTCTAATTTTTTTTATGAATTTTTAAAAAAACAAAAATTTTGAAATTTTGTTAAACAATTTTTTTTTTCAAAAAAAAAATCATGTTTCTAAAACGACTGCGCATATTAGAAAAAAGTTTTACCTTTCCTAAAGGAAATTTTGTTATGGATTTTTTTTTAGTTTTTCAATAAGCTAAAGCGTTTTTGAGTTACGCGAACATATGTTGTGCAACCTCCTCCATTTTCGAAATAACGGTATATCAACCAGAGCTAACCTAAAAAAACGGCTAGCACCAGATTGTCTCAAAAACAGTGTAAATTTCTAACTCAGTGTTATTAAACAAAATTTTAAAAATAACCCAATCTCTATAAATAAACAAGAAGGCGATTTTGGGCTTACGTTGGGCTTATACAAATATGGTTTATGTAAGGTTTGGATAAAATCAAAAATCGCATGTGCGCGGCAAATAAATTTCAACATTGCTTTTTTTTCTTTAAAAAATCGCATTCACGCCCAAACGCCTAACAAAATTGTTATAGGCTATATTTGTGGCCAAGGGGGAAAAAAAGCTATAAAATCGGCAAAACTAGAGCCGATTTTTTTAAGTAGCATCCTAAATCAAAAATTTCGTCAAGACTTGCAGTTTTTCTTGCAGCAATTCTTAAGTTAATTGGTGAGAGGGGTGAGAAGATTGGGGAGGGGTACTTAGTTTCATGTACTTTGCAATTCTGTTTTGTTTTTTAAATCTGACACTTTTCAACTTAAAGTTGATTGTAGGTGTATTTGTAAATAATAAAATTGCAACCCTAGAATTTTATAATCTGGACACTAGTGCAATTTCAAAGCAGAATTTAAAGAAATTGCAGCAACAAAAATTGCAAGTCTGGACGATGACTAAGAATTTCTTTAGCTACATGGACTTGTCGTAAAGGCCTTTTAGGTGTTAAAAGGGGAGTACGTTCCGTAACGAAACAGGGTAAAAATTCGTACTTTGGGTACTTTTTGTAAACACGTCGTTTTTCGGGTGTCAAAGTTCGACAAAAAGCTATGATTGTCGGGTTGATGTTTGGCGTTCGGTAACGTTTTCGAATAACATCGAACTTTGTAAAAAAAAATTTATATCTCGTGGGCGGTTATTGGTTAGCCGCATGGCACATTTTTTTAAATGACAAATTCCTTCTAATAAAACACCCAAAGAAATAGAAATTCGTACCATTAAAACAAAAATAAGGCAAATATATGGTTCATCTTCATGGAAAGAACATGACGCACCGCTTTATTTAGAAGATCGAGAGCTTAAGAAAAAATTGTTAATAAAGAAATAAGACTTTACACGAATACTGAAATTTTAGTTCATTAGTACGTCTACTACTGCCTAGTAGAAAAAAAATTAACCACCGACGAGAGATTCTAGTGAGAAGCTACACGGAAAGAAGTTTATTTTTAAAAGTAACCAATTTTGTTTTTTAAAACAAGAAAATCCCAAATCTTAAAACAATTTCTTGATTTTAATTCATTTTGTTCGTATTAAGGTAGAGCATTTTCATAAATAAAGAAAAATTTTGCTTAAACCAAGACACACAAATATTTAGAATAAGTAATTTTGACTTGGACGAGAATCATGCAAAATTTTCTAGATTTAAACTATATTTAGTAAATAATTCTTTCCGTGTGTGCTGCAGGATGACTTTTTGCGGACAGAAGAAGCAATCTACAAGGCTCTGATCTGCAAAAACTATATTTCGGTCACTAAAATATAAAAATTTCAATAAAGTTTGATTTCGGGTTTGGTTCCAGCTCGGTCTTTTCCGCCGAAGTTCAGTTTCGACTTTGGTCTTAATATGTGAAAAGCTAAGATTCATTTTATTAAAATCGTGGTTTTTAAATTTTAAAAATAGATAACATTTAAATGGTTTGCTGGGTTATTTTTATTACATATTGCTGCTGTAGCATTGTAGTTTGTTAGAAAGATGTGGGCATATGAAAAAATTCACTTGAATGTTGATACATAAAACTTTATATTCTTCTTTGTTCAAAACTTTTTTTAAATTCTTATCACAACAGCAAGAGAAGAAAACATAAAGCTGGAGACAATTGCTATACCTATGCTAAAAGAAAACGAGAAGACACGCAGACATAAACTAGCAGACACTATGCAATTTAAAAATAAAAAATTGCAAGATAAAAAACTTAAAAACAAATATTTGCTATCTTAGTTTCTAATATAAAAAAACAAGTCTTATAAAAAAAGTTAAACTAATTAGGTGTCGCCAAAAAATGGTCCTTAATTATGGTAAAAACAATAAAAACAAGCGAAAAAGTAGAACACAGCAACTTACCTCTAGATAAACGTCACTGTCCGGATTGAAGGTGTCATTAACCCGTTGAAATGTGTAGTTCACATGCGGTATCGAGTGTAAAATTCTAACAAGTATGCTGGGCTGCTCCATTATGGTATTTTCTTTTATTTTTTTGTGATTTTTATTTTAATTTAACTTTATTTAATTCTTCTTTTTGTATTATTTTTGTGTAGTTGTTTTAGTTAGATGGTTGGTTGTTGTTGTTGCTATTTGGTTTGTAACAAGGTGAACAAAGAGGTTAAATGTGATTCCTGTTTGGGGGGTTGCTTTACTAAAAAAGTACTTGCTGGTACTTGTTTGTTTGTGTGAGTATGTTGGAAAGTTAAAGTTGTGTTTGTATTGCTTTGAAAAAATAAAACTCACTCAAATGAATTAAAAAAAAAACTCTAATACACGCACACTTGCTCTCACTTTTGTTACTAATGTTTCTTTATTTCTAATTTTTTACTTTATATTCTTAGCATTTTTATCTTTTTATTCCTTTTTGTGCTCGTTTATCTTATAGTTGCTTCGAAACTCTTTTTTGTTGAGTTGTAACTGTAAATAGAAGCTTAGATTATGTATAAGCGTTGTAGGTGGCAGTGTTGGTGATGATATTTTGGTGGCAATAATATTGGTGGTGGTGGTGAGATTAAGGAAAATCAGAGAAGCAACAACAATATCAACAACGATAAAAACCGCAGCAGCAGAATAAGCAACAAAAAATGAAAATGATAATATCTCTATGTATAACAACAATGATTACGACTTTTGACGTCACATTCACACACATACACACGCAAAGCTAGGCTGCCTGCCAGCCAGCCAGTCAGTCATGTCCTTTAATTTATTTTAATTATATTTTCCTTTTTCATATGTAATAAGTTGTAATATTTATGTTTTTAGTTTTTTCTGTTCTATTCTTCAAAAATGTTTTTAATCATTAATTGATTTATGTATTTTTGTTTTATTTAATGTTTTTTTTATTTTATTTTGAGAATTTCGTACGGGCTTCTCTTGTAACTATTTTGAATTGTTTTTTTCACTTTTGTTTTCATTAAAAATGCAATTTTTTGTGTTGTATTAATTTCTTCTACATGTTGTTAGTATTTTTTCTTTTTTGTTGTAACTACACACTCACATTCATACACACTTTTATTTACACCTTGTTTTTTATGTAACATTTAATCCACCCTAGAGACGAGTGCGAGATGAAGATGATAAAGAATGATGATAATGATGGTTGATGATGAAGATGATTTTTGTGTTGGTATGAAGGAGTTACAAAATATATAAAAAAAAAACGTCAGATCAGGGAACTACTACGACCACTATATTTTATATACATACAGACAGACATACATTAAGCACATACATATGTATGCTAGCTAGTACAATTCGTAGAAAGCCTGACTAACTAGCAGTCTGACTGACTGGCAAACTAACTGCCTGCCTGCTGTCTTCTTTCGTCCTCGTTGTTTTGGGTCCTCGTAGCTGTGCTAGATTTTCACTTTCGTTTTCACACCCAAAAATATGTACTTATACAACATACATTATTGTAAGGCTCGTTGCTCGAGCAAACGACCGAACGGCCGACCGTCATACATTTACAAACACATTTAAATTAAAGAAAAAACATACAAATTTCTTTTACACGCACTATTTCTTTTAAATAATATTTTTTTCTTTATGCTTCGTTCTATAAATTTCAATCAATTACTTTTTATATATCTATGTTGTTATACCTGTGTATATTTTGTATGATTATTTAATTGCATTTTATCGATTTTTTTTAATTATATTATTTGCTTCTTTTGATAAATTTTTTTGCAATTTTATAAATTTTCATTAAAAATTACACTCGCGTTTAACCGTGCACGATGTTTCTTCTATCGCATATACGTGCGTTTTGCTTACATTTCACTCAAAATATGATTTTCTTTATTGCAGCGATGATGGATGTTGAGAGAGGGTAAAAAGAGCGAGCTAGTAAAATGAGTGGTGTATTTGTGATTTCACCATACTTTCTTGGCAATCATTGCTCGATGTTGAGTATAATACTGTAAATTATATCCCGTTTATCGAAGGATACGAAATGTGTGCACCACTATGTGTTCAAGGCGAATTTGTTGTATTTAGGATTGCCAAGTTGTTATTACTAAAAAAAAGAAAATAAAAATATTAATGTAAATTTAAAAATAGTTAGCAATTGGCTAAATACTACGCAAAAAACAAAATTTGGGAACATTTCAAAAAAAAATTTATTTTCTTGTTAATGAAAACTTTTCTTTCTTTCTGTTCTTTTCTTGAGTAGTCCAGAGGTGGAGCCTGCAGCGCGGAGTGATTCATTTGGAGTAAATAATTTTTAACATTTCCAAGATATATTTTCAAAGAAACAATACATATTTCTCTCAAAAATGGAGTTTGAACCTCCGAATTTAGCAAGATGTAAAGATTTTTTTGGATTCCTTATTAAATTCAAAAATAAAATCCTAAACAAAACACAACTCGAAATTAATATTTTAACATCCTTACTAATCAATCATAAAGTATGCTTGCCAATGTCGTACATGGCTTTTTCTCTCATAACAAAGGCACAAAAACAGAAAGAGTAGACGCATACTTCTGAAGTTTCGCACAGTAGTAACATTTAGGACACGCCTACCGCCCATCTTTTAATAAGCAATAATTTTTGTATGCGCTACACTATTCAAAATAAAATTGTATTTTTATTTTTATTTTTTTTTATTTTATTGCTAAACGTAATCGTGAAAAGGACTTTTGGTCCTGTCAAGTAACCTTTGAAGAAAATATGCAAAAACTTTTACAAAAATTATCCGAACTTCATGAAAGTTGTAAAAATCCAATAAAACAGTAGTAAAATTTACCTATAATGGTACAGTGGTTACATTTTGAAAAACAAATACGACCAAGGACACGCCTACCGCCCATGTTCAAAAAAGTTAAAATTTCTTATTTTTCGAAATAAAATTGTAAAAACTTGTATTTTTTATATCAATCATAATCGCACCTTGTGAAATGTTTTTACCAGGGAAACCAAAAATATGCAATTGCATGTCCTTGAGCGACCAATGAAGGCAGAAACAATATATTTATCCGTTTTAGAGCTTTTTATGAATTTTGGCATCGATTTGTTAGTGCATATTTTACCGTTTGGAATATTTTTTGCACAGCTAGGTTAAAAGAGCCTTTTTGCAGCATTTTTTTTAATTTTTAGCGCATATTTTGACTTTTTGAGGCATATTTTGGTACATGTTAAATTTATTAGAATTTGTTTTTTTTTGCAATATTTTGGCTTTTCTGTTTTAAATATCTCTCAATGTGTAGCTTAAATTTTACCACCAACATTTAATTTTTACTCGATAATTGTAAGACAAAGCAGGTTGTCGTTAAAGATTATTGTTATTTTAAACTTTACAATTTTATATATAAGAAAAAGTTAAGGAAAACGCAATTATGTTCGTTTTTGGCGATGTGTGTAATATCGACTCTGAACTACTTTTTAAAGTGATAAAGCGATATCCATCCGTCCGTCTAGCTAGTTGCCTGGTCATGTTTACCTTGTGCGCAGAGTACAAGTTGCAATATTGTAGATAATTTAATCCAATTCGGTAAATACATTTTTCATTGTACAAAGGACGAAGGCTATGTAAATGGTGAGAATCGTTCTAAAATTTCACATATTCCACATAAAAACTTCATTCCAAATTAGACTCTTTGTGTTAATAAACCCTTTAATTATGTTGGTATTTAGATTAAATTCGCACATTAAATTCTTTTAGAATCAGTTCTCATTTGCACAAAGCTCCCATATTTAAATAGCTTTAGCTCCCTTTTAAATGTTTATATTTATAAACAATTTAGCGACCGTCCCTAAAATCCCTTTTAGACAAAAATTCTGGATGTAAATATAAAAATAAAATTCAGCACAAATCACTCTTATATGAATTGTAACGTCTTAACATAGCTCTGTTTTTGTGAGCCGATTTCGGCCCATCATTTCCAAATTAGGGTAAAATCTCGAAAATTCGTCTGTAAATAGTATGGAGTTTAGGCTTTACCGATTATAATTTTAGGATTGTTTTTATTAAATGGAACTTTTATTAAATTGTTAAATATTTTGTTTTCAAATTAGTAATTTTTGAATTTTTTAAGGGCATATATTGAACAATTTTCAGGGCATATTTTCACGTTTTTATTGCATATTTAATGCGCATAAAACGTGTTTTTAGAGCATATTTCTGGTTTCCCTGGTTATTACCTTAATTGCGAAAAGGCCTTTTGGTGTTGTCAAGTGTTCTTTGAAGAAAATATGCAATAATTTTACAAAAATTATTCGAATTTCATGAGAGTTGGCATTTTTGTAAAAATGGTTTTTATCTCTCCTGTAAAATTTACTGAAAGGGAGTTAGCAGGTTTGCATATTAAGTCGACGATATAAATTAGTGAAACAAGTTAATAAATGAAAAAATCTTTGAGCGTTCAATCAATTTTCTTCAAAGGTCACAGGATCTTTTCCGTTAAAAAATTCTTCTTCTAAGCATAAATAAAATTTATTTTGATTTCATAATTTGTTAAGTTTAAAAAAGCAATATAAGCACTTTTTGAATTGATATGTTTAAGTATATATTCATTGCAGACGGCCTGGCCAAACAATGCTGACTTTTGGACGGCATGTTCGTCGAAGGCCTGATCAGCATTTCCATGGCTCGCTTCAAGACTCTCATAAGACGTGTGTCGCACAGAAGGGCTTAAGAGAGATGGCAAATTGAAAATACCTGCTTGGTGGCCAGGACTCTATGGCCCGGCGAGATCGCGCGTGAATCGGTAGTGAACCGATAAGGACAGTGATATCGGTCATGACGGGTCACTGGGTGATAGAGACTCATGTGGGGAGAATGGGTCTGGATTAAAATGACTACTGTAGAAGACGGTGTTTCATTTTATCTACCAATGCTCCGGTCTCGGGGATATTAAGCTTAGGCATTTTGGGAGACCGTTGTTTGGACGATATGTCTAGTGTGGGACGGAAATCGATATCTCTGTTTTGCAGGGAGCCGGGGTAGTTCGAGGCGGCAGTGCTGTCTGGTGGATACTGGCTGACTCTTTCCACTGGATGGGGGTAGCAAAAAGGGTCCGCTACAAGGACCCAAGTGAGCCGGTCACGTGTCGACTGCCCATTGAACCTAATCTCACCTATATATTTATAGGAAACATATTAAGCTATAAAAATACAAATTTTTAGTAGCTTAATTCAAATAAGAAACTTTTTGCAGTTAATTTTCTGAGGGCCATTATTATTACTTGACGTTCGCTGTTATCCGGCGGATAACAAACGCTTATTGACAGATAACACATTACTATCTGTCAACATAATCTTTACTTTAGCTGAGTTCAATTTGTAATAGCGGTACTTAACCTTTATGTGCTCGGAAGTCTACATTTGTAGTAATTTCGATTAGATTAGCGAATAAAAATTTAAAACGTCAGTAAAACAATTTGAGGGTTTTGGTAGCTTCCTAAAATCTTGTTTTAAGCAGATTTAAACGTTAATGATGTAAAAATAATTATTTCGTAGATGCTAAAGGGATGTTTTTTAAAATTACCATCTCGTGGCCGGTAGTCTACAATTGTAGTTACTATGTGGTTTGTATCCAAAGAAGCTTTATTTGTTGCTTATTACATTTGCAAAACTTTGTTTGCATCACATGTATGCTGCTATCGCATCAAAGTAATAACATTTCATCAAAAACAATAGAGCAAAGACAGATTAGAGTGTACGTTACTTTTATGATTTTCCATTGTTTTGTTTTTTTATTCTTTGTATTGCAAAAAGTAGAAAAGTGTTTCTAGTCAAGTGAATCAGACGTGCGTATTTTGGTAATAGTTATGATAGAAAATTTAACGATAAAACTGTCTGGAAATTCTCCCTATCGAAATAGCGCTAGGGCACTCGCCAAATTCAACTTATTCCGCTTTAGCTACTAATCAATTTCCCGATACATCTGAGGATAAGCTGCCAAAACATCCTGTACGTTGTCAGGTATGTGAAATGGGAAATCGCAAAAACACACGAAAGATATTCAGTTGGTGCAAGAAACCGGTGTGCGATGCACATTCTAGAACTTACGTATTTGGAAAATGCTGCTCTATAAATAAAACTTAAATGTTTAAAATAGTTTTATTCAAATTTTCCTATACCTACATGTACCTACATAAATAACATATTAAAAAATAATATAAATATAACCATTTATTTCATGTTTATAAGGATAACAGCCATACCTAAACAAGAGCGGAAAGCGTTTTCTAGCTGTCAAAAATTCTCATGCCCATACAATTTGTATGAAGCATCCCTAAATAGCGCGGCGTCAACGCTTTACAATTGGAAAATCCGATTTTGACAGCGCGTTTAATAGTGAAGTTGGCCGCTATTAATAATAAATAATGACAATTTAGCTATTTTTTGTCAATCTAGCGGGTTTTTCTCTTCTTTTTATTTCTATTGTATGGGTTTTATTAAACAAGAAAGTTAACACTACTGTTTGTGGCACAACGTTGACGCTCTTGTTTAGGTATGGCATATCAGCGTAAAAGCTTAGCGGAAGAAAACGTTCCGCCTTCCGCTCTTGTTTAGGTACGGCTGTAAAGTAGTGCCAAAATAATGTTATTGCAAATGTAGTCTTCCGACCGCCCACGTAAGTTTTCGATCCCGAGCACATAAAGGTTAAACATTAAAAAACTATCGTAAAAAAGAAGACACAAGAGGCGCAATATTTTGAGTTTTTCTTCTTAAATCTTTTTTAGAAAGTAGAGATATTTTTTAAAGTTCCGGCAAATTTTTCAAAAACAACAGAAGAACATATTTTTCTTTTCTTTTTAATATTCCATGAAACGTTTTAATCTGTTTCACTCAGCGTCGACAGAGATGTCCTTACACACAGAAAAAAATCAATATAAAATCGTCGAAAACAAGGTTGATTTTACCGTTTTCGGTAGTGATTTTGCTTCATTGTTACTTTATGTTAAATTAACATGTTTACAAAGACTTGCAAACAACATTTTTTTCTTTTAAAATAACTATGATTCATTTTAATTTAACATTGAATTAAAGTTAGAGCAAAATGTCATTTATATTGAAATAACAATCCGAATCACGTTGAATGAAAGTTATTTCAAGTTGAAACAATGTGAATTTCATGTAGAATCAAATTGGTTTGAGTGTGATATAAAAGTGTGCAGAAGCTTCAGAGACAACATATGCATTTATTTAAGAATAATTCAAAACACTTACCCCTGTAACACATGTTACACTTATTTTGTATTCTCCTTTGTTAACAGAAGCATCAGCAGAATATCCCGATATAGATTTCGTTATCATTTTACTTTGAAAACTTAATATTCTATTTAACTAAATAATTTTAATAAAAAGAATACGGGAATTGTCTTCTTTTTAAAACATATTTTAAACATGAAAATATATGTATGCATGTATGCATGTTGATTTAACAAGATAGACTTTTGATTTTATGGATTCAATATTGAACAATGTTATTTTAATAGTGAATAATATTAAATAAACGTGATTTAAGATTATTTTAAAATTTTTCATTAGCAATTAATATGAAATAATGCTAAATTTAAATAAAGGGCATAATTTTGCAGAAATTTACTATGATTCTAAATCAACAATTCGCCATGTTAATTTAACATTGGTATTTTATTCTGTGTGTATCAATGTCTTGTTAAATCGTTTTTGTGTTCTTTAGTACACTTTTTTCAGCTGATGTAATATATTCCTGAATTGTACACCACATCGGTTATTCGGAATTTCGCCATAAAACGTTGGATTATTTCTTTTAAGGGATATTTGATCCTGCTTAGAGCAAACAATTTTCAAAGTTTGCACTTAAAGAAGTTTCGATAATAAAGTTTTACCATTTGGAGTTGTCGCTGAACTGTGTAAATTGCAACAGTGGCTTGGCATGATTGACAAAAATAAACAATTATTTGTTTACACTAGAAAAACAACCCAAAATAGAAGAAATTTTTTATTTGATTTAAGAACTACTAACGAAAATTGTAATACATTTTGCATTGTGTTCTAAAAATTATAGTGGTGCGGCTTACACGCTAGTGGATTATCTGGCCTTATTAAATTTGAGATTACAATGGATCAGTAAAAGTTTGTTTGAAAATAGGGAGGGATTTCATTGCATTACCCGGCAAATAATATTGGACTAATTGATTAATTTTGTAATGCAATCATATTTGTATTCGTTTTAAACGACATGTTTTCGTTTTGAAACGAAATCAAACCTAATCCTCTGGAGTTTACCACAGACTAGCTTCAAAACTAATCCGCTGGAAAGAGGTATGAAAATGGAATACTTTCAAGACTACTCCGTTGAAATGCTAAGCTGGGTTATATATGGTTCAACCCTAGGAAATCGTAATGTTAAATAGACCATGTTTTACAATACATTTGGGTTACTTTTGGACTAGTCCTAGTTAAACGCTCAACTTCAGGATAAATGTATTTATTTTCGATTATCCCTTGTTGCGATCGTTATCGCACTTTAAAATTACCGCAATCATTTTTGTTCCAATTTGTAACAGTTTAAAATATCTAATTATTTTGGTTAGCTTTGATTCTAAAGTGCATATTATTAAATTAATTTTAAATTTTAATTAAACAAAACAAAACATTTTTATATTAACAATATTCGATAAATTTTTATATTAACAATATTTACGGTTGCAGAACTTAAGAAAATATTTTCTCATTCTGCCAACAATATTTTACAATCTTCTAAAAAACACAGTCTTCGATAATGTCAATAAAAATTTAATTTCAAACTAGTTTTTTGTTATATTTTTTTTTACATTGCTGTTATAAAAATAACATCAACAAATAAACTTAAATAGCAATAACAAAATAAAAAATTATAGATAAAAATTAATAAAACAAAGCTTTGTTAAAAACAACAAACGATTACTCAATGCAAACTGCAATTCTAGTGTTAAAAAAAATTATGTGTAATCTGATAGGTATTTTTTTTATAGAAATGGAAAAAATTAAAACCTTAAATATTTACACCTTTATTTTGATTAACGTACGTGTGCACAAAAGAGGTGTAATATGAAACTTTTTAAAACATATAGAAATAATAAAAATAAAAAACTGATGACTACTAATGACAAGCTGCCAAATATAGAATTTAAATTGCAAAATTAAAAAATTTTTTTGTTAAAAAGTTGGCCAGAGCTTATAAAAAAATAATATACGTACATATTTGTCAATTGTTAAATGCTGATTTTACTAGGAATATTGGCAACACTATTTTATTACTCAACTCCAACAGAACAATTAAAATTGAATAATTTTTTTTAATCCTGTCGTCTTTATTAAATAAGAATCGTCATCCGGTTAAGAAATTAAATTTTTTTATTTTTATTTTTCAATTCATTTAAAAAAATTAAACAACTAAAAAATTCTTTGATTTACCCGACCGACATTAAAATTATTATTTCCTTTTGTGTATGATGAAGATTCTTTACTGCTTGTTCTTCATGATTTTTATATTCAATATACCAAAAGGTTTCTTTTGATTGTCTGAATGAAAGAAAACATTACAATAATACCCAACTACTACTATGTATAACCAACTCAAACGAACACAATCCTAACAAAAACAAACCCAACAAAAACACATTTACTCACAGATACACCTATACAAACAAAGATATTTCACAAATTTTACAATCACTTTTATTTTGTGTTTTTTTTCATCTTTTCCTTTTTATTTACTCACTTTTTTCATTTTAATTTGCCGTAAAAACAGCTTGCTTTTTCTCTTCACTTACACCCACTCTTTTAGCACATTTTATTGCTGTTTTTCACATCTATTATATTGTTGTTTTATAAATATTTTATAGTTTTCACTAATTACACTAATTTAAAACGCTTTTCATATGGATTTTTATTGTTTTAAAAGAACTAAATTTACTTCGTTTCGAGTTATTTTATGCGCACTTTATTCGTTTACTATTTTTTGTGCGTCCGCGGCGAGAGTTGCTGTTATACTAATTTAGTAAAAAGCCAACCAAGTTAATGCAACACTAATAGGGCGAATTCAGGCATAAATAAAGTGCCATATCTTTATAGAAACAGTGACGGACTAAATTATTAGCAAAGGAAGGACTCTCAACTTCACGATTTATTTAAAATGATTGGGACCAGTGTTACCGTCGGATATTTTCAATAAGTACCAAGAAAAGGGGATATCTAAAAAAAAAGTGGCACCGAAAAGGGGATTTTTATAAAAAAAGTGGCACAACTTTTCAAATTAAAATAAGTACACCACATTATGTATTTTTTACGTTTTTTTCTATTGATTATAATTTTAAATAACATTTTATAAATGGTATAAAAACATAACAAAAAAACATATGTGTAGTAATTATATGCACTAAATAACAATTGATCGTATTACAATAGACATACATACTTATTAAAATAAATATTTCTCTTGAGAAGTTATTTTTATAAAATATTTTCTTTAATAAATAGAAACTGGGAATTATTTCATTCCGAAGGTTACTTTATATTACATTCAATATTTTTTATTTTTCGAATTATTAGACACCAGCAGAATGTAATGCATTTTCTGGCCCGCTACGGCCTTCCTCAGCATTCTTTGTGAATATAATATAAAGTAACCTTCGGAAGGAAATAATTCCCAGTTTCTATTTGTTAAAATTGTTGAGTTAAATACATTCAATTTATAAAGTATCACTATCCAGTTTGACACAAAGAATGCTGACGAAGGCCGTAGCAGGCCAGAAAATGCATTACATTCTGCTGGTGTCTAATAATTGTAAATTTTTCTTTACATACAATATACCTCATTGCTTTCCAAAGGAAAGCTAAGGTAAAATGTAACAAGAAAATACAAAAGTCTGGTAGTGTATAAAGTCATTTCTGAAAAATTGAAGGAATATGACTATTACAAAAAAGCTTTATAAAAATACATAACTGAAATTTAGCTCATAGAATAAATTCGAAAAATAAAATATATTGAATATTTTCTTTAATGTTTTGGTAAATCAAAAACGTTAAACTCGTTTTCTGCCAAACATGTTTTTTGAATTCTGACATTGTTGCAGCAATTAGAAGATATTTATGTAATTTGTTTTATTTAGTAATATATTTCTTGTACTTTTCTTTCTGAATAAATTTTCTTTGATTTATTTAAGACATTGTATTGCACAGGTTTTAAAATTTTTTTAGAAGTTTATTTGCCTATTCCACCAGATTCTTATGTTTTTTAGAATGCTATGGCCAAATATGAGTACAGTTTTCTCCCATCACGTCAGATTTATAAGAAATCCTAAACAAAAAAACGAAAATATCACTTTTTAAAATTCGTTATATTTAATCAGTTTCGCACTTTAATACAAATAAATACACGGCATTCATAAATGCTACTAAATTTAAGTGCAAGTGTTTTAATTTCTTTAGTATAGGATATTTAGTTTTCATCCAAATTCGTCTATTATTGCTTCAAATTATTGTAATCAGCTTTACAAATAGAACAAAACTATACCACTCGATTTTGCTATTAATTGTGGTACAAAACATCTTCCGAAATTACAATAATTGGTGTATCTGATAAATGTGACGTGATGGGAGTAAACTGTGCTCATTTTGTCTTAAGCATTCCAAAAAATATAAGAATCAGTTAGAATGGTTAAACAAACTTTTTCAATTGGTCAGTTACATACATATTTTTTTACACTTAGTTGTTCTTAAAACGACTTCTATACTTTCGTAGAATATCTTCACTTGGAACCCAATTTTCAAGACTAGTATGGGAGTTGAAACAAAACAGAATGAAAAAAAAGTATCTTTTCCTAACGTAAAAAGTATCAAAAAAGTGGCAAGAATTACAAAAAGTATCACATTTGGGTGCATTTTGTAAAAGTGGCCAAATAGTATCCAAGCAGTCGAAAAAGTGGCAAATTGCTACTTTAGTGGCACCAACGGTAACGCTGATTGGGACTAATAAGTGCATGTTAAAATCTATTTTTGGTTTAAAATGTATTTAAGCCACCAAATCTATAAATTTGTTAACACATGAACTATCTCCAAACGTATAAAATTAAGCATTTAAACTACCAATACAGACCATACGAGTGTGTAGTGCTGCCATATTAGTATTTTTTAAACTACATACATATAATATATCGGGCACTTATTTACAGCTGTTGCGTTTAAAGAACATACATATAAATATTAGCTTAGCTCAACTAAACTAGTGTTTAAACATTCACTGATTTATTAGCCATTAATAAACAAATATTTTTTACTAGATAAAACGATGAATTTCCCACAAAATTCACTTTGTTTCTTATCAAAATTATTATTATAAGACCTATTAAAAAAAATACCCAGTTTTGCTGGACAAAATTATTGGCACACTTCATTCAAAATTATAAGATATTAATTATTTGGAAATTTTAATATGCAGTTGCTAATCTTTTCTGTTTTATAACTGCGTTATGTCGATTTGGCATGACACTTATAATTTTTTTGCGACATCTGTCCCAATATTTTGCGATTCTTCAACCAGTGCCGGCTTCAGCCCATTTCTTTTTAATTATGATACTCTTTTTCACTCTGTTATCCAACTCTTCTCAAAAATTCTAGACCGGGATGAGCTCTAGAGTAGAACATGCAAACAGTGTTGCCAAACTGTTTGATGAGAATAGGCCAAAACTTCAAAAAAAATTTGCTAAAATCATCTTAATCGTAAAATAACGAAAATATGCTAAAAATCTGCTGAGATTAAAACATGAAATTTTTAATAATTTTAATTTACTAAAAATATGTTAAATTTGTACAAAAAAATACCTATGCTAAAATTTGCTGAATTTAAAAAAAAAATCTCCGAGAAAAGGGGCCTACTGTTAAAATGTTGCACGAGGCTCCGAATGTTGTAGCGACTTCTATCCATCACTTCGCTAATCTCAGCATAAGATTTGCCCTCATGGCCTTGCGCTCAGATTGTGTACTTTCCTTATGTTTGTTACATATTTTTAATAATATCAATGTTTTTGAAATGACATTCGCACTTTGACATGTCAAAACTTCGAAATTTTAGGAATACTATTTCACGACTGATCAGAAATATCTGGCCAGATCAATAAAACTTCAAGAGCTAAAACACGCTCTGTCGATAATTTTGTCCAGCAAAACTGGGTTTTTTCTTTTTTTTAATGTCTAAGTCATATAAAAAATATTTTGAAAAGAAAAAAAGTGTATTTTGATTGAAATTCATCGTTCTATCTAGTCAAATTACATGTTTACTAAAAATCTTTTTAACAACTCTCTTAAATCAATCGTGAATTTAAGAGTGCTTTCTCTGCCAATAGTTAAGTCTGCCACTGTTAATATATTAATCTATAGATTACGTTAGATTACGTAGATTCTCATAATCATGGTTAAGAAGTTCATGCACTTAAAATAGCAAGATATGCATATAAAACAGCTCTAAAAATCGCAAAACATGCAAAAATAAAATAAAAACTATGCATTTAAAATTTATTTATTTAAGCATAATACATTAAATTTAGTCTTAAAAATTACAAGAACTAGTTTTCGACATCAACAAATATAAAAATGGCATATTTAATAAAAGTGGTCAA
Source organism: Pollenia labialis (assembly GCA_949318255.1). Classification (NCBI taxonomy): domain Eukaryota; kingdom Metazoa; phylum Arthropoda; class Insecta; order Diptera; family Polleniidae; genus Pollenia; species Pollenia labialis. Next base: position 20,765,112 of record OX439142.1, on the reverse strand, counting down.
CTCCTTTCTAAAATATAGAAAGTTAAATTTAAAATATGTTTGAGGTGTTCGGCGATTTGACCTTCTACTTTTCTGATTACGATGGCTTGTTAATGATTTAATGAAATCCATAGTTTGCTTTTACAAATGCTAATTGAGTTTTGATATTACGTTAATATATTTCCATTTTTTATAGCGACTGCATAATTGTTGTTAAAAAATTTTTCATCTTTAAAAATAAATAATACGCAGAGGTTACTTTAAAATAATTTTTCTATCACATGACATCAATGAATCTTTATATACATTTAATAAAATTGAGGCTGTATAATTGTACATATGTATGTATATAGTATGTACCTACCTATCTCCTTATTTTGTTGACAATCGACAAATTATTATTATGCAAATGTTTTAAACAGGACAATGAAAAAGCAGTTAGGCGCGGCGAAAAAATTAAATCCTACCAAAATAATAAAACAGAGCTGCAGTTGAAATTGGAAAAACGTTGAATTGTTTTCGGCAATTTTTTTCTTTTCCCTATAAATATAAAAAAAATTAAGATGATGTGACTTTTTGCAAAACTTACCACGGAACCGTTAACCAAATACATTTTAGCAACGATTTACCGACGCACTGAATGTAAAGTACGATAACTGCATTATCAACATATGCTTGTTATCAGGTAAGACTTGAACCATTTTGAATTTGTAACGGTTGTATTTTTGGTAATGGAATTTGAACAGGGCGAATTTAGTTCACAAATAGAGGTGCCATATTTTTTAAAAAATAAAAAGCGTTTTTAGCGATTTTTATTGTAATAACAGGTCGTCTTTGATTAAATATGCATATCTTCTGTTGTCTTGGCTTAAAGTCTTGCCATATACAACTGTTAATTGATTTCCAGTTTATATTGCTTCATTTAAGTAAATAAAACTGAAGAAAAAATAAACTTCTGTCATACATCTTTTAATTTTATGTATGTATGTATGCATGTAATCTCTTTTTATTATATTAGCACGTATCTAACCAATTCCATTATAAATTAATCATTTTATGCACATAAAAATTAAAATATACATTTAGAGAATTCTCTAAATTTCTGGATATGCACTTCCTATCAAACTTTTACCACGGTAACGCCAGGAATATGTAACAATGCCAAATTTATTGTTAGCTAAAGAAACAGGGCAAGTGCGATCAGGTCGCAATTTAAAGCACACCGTATACAAAGCCATCTCCAATTCGGGTGAGGTGCCAATAAACAATGTGTTAACGGGTTTGTTCAAGCCGTTATGGCTAAAACGTACTTTAAAAACTTTGCCTTTCTAAAGGAAAAAAAATATTTATTAAATTACTACAATGATAGATATTCTTTACTTACATTTCCCAAATCCAATTGATTAAGATAACCTTTGTAATCTAAATGACCGGCCTTTTCCTCATCATAGAAATACACCCAATTGTGTAGACCAATAATGGTGCCATTCTTCACTTCGTTAACAAACACATGTTCAAAACCGGAACTGCCTATCCTGCCGCCGCCACGAGAATATTGTGTAAACCACAATTCTTTGACCAAATCACGATGTGTCTTGGGATCAGGAGTGACAATACCTTTTAAAAACATGTAAACGTCTCAATAATGTTAATTTTACTAATTAAAATCTCCTGGCTTACCCTTATTTTGTAAGAATAACATGGCCTGCCTCATAACGTTTGTGCCCATGACAGCATCTACAAAATCATTTTCTTCTTTACGTTCAATAGGGGTAACATTTTCATTTGTCGACGTGTCTTGCTCATAGTTATTAAACAACAATCGCATTTTGGCAATTATGGGGGAATCTAAAGCTTTGGAGTCAACTTCCAAAAGGCTTTAAAATAAAAATTATTAAGTACTGTTTTTATTTGATGTGCATTTTTTTACTTACGGTTGTGGTGCTTCATCGGTACTATCAATGGATCTAGTTTTTCCCTGAGGATTAACTGTGATCAAATTTAACTGACTGTTAACTTCTTTGGTGTAGAGAGTTTCGGTTAGAGAACGTATTTCATCATCGGTAGCCAAAGTGTTGCCTTGACTTTCAAAACCAGGACGTACAGTTGAAGTGGTACCAGTGTGGGGAACAAAAGATACTCCACCATTATTTGTGCCAGCTGTGGGTGCCTTAGGCAAGAGTGTACTTGAAGGAACACCAGCAGGTGCTGGTAAAGGTTTATTCCAGGCTGAAGGTGAAGATGGGTTTGATGGTATGGGGCTGGGAGTATTTGTGGGCACTCCAACGGGAGTAGGTAAGGGTTTATTCCATGCTGATGGTATTGAGGGTGAGGATGGTGTAGGGCTGGGAGATTTTGGTGTAGGTAAATCGGGAAAGTCTTCCTTTACAGACGGCCTTCTGGGCGCAGGCAAAGAAGGGAATTCTTCCTTTCCTGTCTGAGGAGAAACCGGTTTTTTCGAATCATATCCACCACGTAAATCAAAATCCAGTTGTTGGGGGCGTGCTGTAGTTGTTGTGGTAGTTGTAGAGGTGGTCGATGAGGTAGTCATCGGAGCTAAGCCAGAACCAGGTCTTCCCCCCTGCTGAGGACGTATTCCTGAATTAAAGCCTCCACCATAACTTAAATCCAAGCCAGAAGGCTGGGCCTTAGGTGGATGGTAAGGAGAGAAACCGGGTGCCAAACTAGGTTGCCCTGCACCTACAGCACCGCCTGGTCTAGGCAAATTGCTTTGTATATTATGGCTGTTTTGCTGGAATGAAGGTTTCAAGGTTGTAGTAGAGGTAGATAAGACACCTCCTACTGGATGTGGTTGAGGCCATTGAGAAGGACTTTGTGGTCTTTCACCAAATGAGCCAGAATGTGTAGACGTAGTGGAGGTAGCCGCAGCATTATTATTAGCTTGGGGCCATTGAGGGGCACCAGCACCAAATGGTGAACTTGAGGGTGTATCAGGACGAGGGCCCAAGGGAACTAAAGGCGCATTCGATATAACTAATGGCGGTGGCTTTTGATTATTACTGGTGGATGTTGGTACTTTGGGATTTTGGGCCGGTTGTGGAACGGCTGGCTTGGCTGTAGTTACCTCTAGTAAAGGATCCAAAGTAGTTTGAGAAGAACCACCGCCAAACCATTTTTTAAAACCTCCAAAGAAACCAGACTTCTTAGTGGTAGGCTCCTCTGGAGGTGCTGGCGTAATTTCTACTTCAGTTTTATATGAAGCTGTTGATTAAAAAAATTTATGTTCTTTTAAATTCTAATTAAAAATTCTAGGAAAATAATTGATAAGAATTAGGGTCATCTTTTGTTGTATAAATAAAATTTTTTTTTCTTTTTGTTTTTCATATAAAAACTTTATGGGTATTGTCCCAAAAATATTTTGAAATTTACCTGTAATTTCGCACTGAATCACGCACAATATTAAAACCAACAATAATGTTGTTAGTTTTGAAGGCTTTAATAACATTTTTAATGTTTTTGTTTTTCTTTCTTTTCGTTATTGATTTAGTTTTAATGTTTTAACAATTCATGAAGACAAAAACTAACTCTCCTGTAAGCGTAGACAAGACAAGATACGTTGTTAATGCGGCAAATGTTTTACTCAAACTAAATACAAGCTCGGACATCTTAGTCATAGTTAGCAAGTGATTACTTGAAAAAATATTGATCTCAATTTTGGTTTGTCGTTACCCCTACTTGAATTCAAAAGGTATAATGAGTTTGTCTCTACGAAGTGAAAGATGATAGTATGCTAAATTGCTGTTTTGTATATTAAAAAGGGTGTTTTAAGCCCATTGTGTCTAAATGGTTATTTTTGTGTTTCTTGTTTTATTTGCACATTATAGATACATACATATGATGTACACTTTAGTTTGATGTTGTTTGTTTGTTGTTGTTTTTTAAGCTTTAAACCAGTTTTATTAAACAATTTTAAGCTCAGAAATTCACTCAAAAGTAAAAGGCAGTGGAAAAGAGAATGAATGGTAAAGAGAGTAACTAAATTAAATTGAGGAAGTTAAATTTAACCGTTATTTTTTGTTGATTGAAAATTGTACGCTTTCATAAAAAAGCTGCCATCACTGTTGTTATTATGAAGTTTATTTTGTTTTTTTTTTTTTTAGAAAACTCTTATCTCTTCTTTAAAAACAAATTCTCTCTTTTAAGGTCAAAAAGTGACAACATCGTTTTTTGAATGAATTTCAATTAGAAAAATATGCCATTTTTTTCAATAAGAATTTTTAAATGTAATATTTTTCTCTAACATGCGCAGATTGTGATCTGATGCAAAGAACAGGGTTTTAATTGACCTGTAAGTAACAAGAAAATAGATTTTATTGATAATGACTTGTAGTGATCTTTTGTAGCAATTGCTAAAATAAAACTAAGTTTTGTTTAAGATTTTCATAATGATTTTTATTAAAGTGATTGATTGATTGATTTTTAACTGCTCTTTATGTTAAAGTGTTTGTTTTCTTTTTTGTTTTCTATTTAATGATCATTTTTTTCAAGATTTGTTTAAATGTTATTTATGTGGTTTTTTGTTTACGTTTAAAGATGAAATGATGTTTGTTTATTTATTTGTCACACATTTTATTTTAGTTTTAAGTAGTATTAAGAGAATTTATTTTCTTATTATTTTTTTTTTTTGGTAATTTTTTGTGTGGATTTACATATTTGTCTTGAGTGTGATCGATCATTAATCAATTGAACAAACCATCAATTAATAAGAATTAGTTATTGTATTACATGCAGTATTTTTTTTATTGTTTTAAATATTGATTTTACAATTTTCACTAAAATTATTAATTTTTTAATTATTTTAATTGTATTTTTTTTTTGTTATTTTTAATATGTAAATTAAATGCTGATTTTTTTAAAAGAAACAATAGGAAATTATTAGTAGGTAGGCATGACTTTTTTCATGTTTCTTCTCTTTTTTGTTTTGATGAAACAATCACCGTTACAATATTTTCTATACTTCCAAATATCTCTTGATTAAAACATTTTATTTTATATCCTGCTTATTTTTTTTTAATCTCTTAGGGGAAACACAAATTCCTTTCTGACCGAAATAATTTTAAGTTTAGTTTTTTGATGGGGTTTTTTTTAATTTTAATATTATTTAATTTTTTTCTGAATATGATTTAATACTAGACACTTAAATTTTTTTTCTTGTTTCATATTTATGTTAAATATAAGTTTAATTAAGTAAATAATGTTTTGTTAAAATGTTTATTGGATGATTTTAACTTACAATAATTTTCATTTCTTTCTTTTGGTTTTTTGTTAAGAATCATTAGTTTTAAGTAATAATTTATTTAATCTTTGTCATTGTATAGTTTTAAAATTGTTTTTGTTTTTATTTTGTTAAACTTTAGTCTTGTGTAAATAAATTAAAGGCTTTTGGTAGTTACATTTTGTTGACTGGAGGGTAAATATTATAAAATAAATTTAGGTTTAGAGTAGTTTTATAGATAAAGTGGTTTTTTGTTAGCTTTTGTTTTCACTTTTTTTAACTAAAAAACAGAAACCTTTGGTTTTTTTAATACAAATACAATTTTTTTTTTTTTTGGAAAAATGTTTATCATCAAAGTTTAAGTACATTGAAAGATTTGTAAATTCTATGTATTCTATGTAGTTGGCTGTATGTACCTTAAAAGGAATTTACCTTTTCCATTTATTTTTAAATTTACTTAAAAAAAAGCAGTTGAATCAAATTAAGAAGCGGGAAGACAGAGAAATTTGTATGGGCTTTAATTTTTTTTCTTTAAATGGGTTAAACGTTTTTTTTTCTAAGTAGACACACAATCAGCGTTTAAAAAACTGCAGTCAAAGAAGAAAATCAGCAATTTCTTCCAATTCTTCATTAATCATTAGCCAAAAAAACACTTTTGCTTTTACTTTTAGTTTATTAAATGCAAACATTCGGTGTCAACCCCACAAAAAAAAAAAAGCGAAAAGTTGTACACAAATTTTCGTTTTTGTTTGACAGTTTTTGGTTTCGACTGCAGTTTTTTAAACCCTGCACACAATAACTGTGACGGCAACTAGAAATGCAATAAATTTATGGAAAAATACAGTTTTGCAGATAACAAAAAACAATTCCCTGGGAATTGAGTTGATACAACGCAATTTCCAAGCCAGTAAAATAATCCGATGTTGTCTGAATCAGACATTTTTGACTTCGTCCGAATTTCTGTCAGACATTCACCCATAACGTAAATAATTTTTCTCTCGTAATTTTTTCCCTTTTTCTCTCATGGAAAGAATTTATCCAAAGAAGATTAAAAACGCAAAAAATTTCCCTTTTTCTTAAATAATTTTTTCCGTTGTAATTTTTTACTTTACCTTTTATTTTATGTAAGTAGTTCTTCACATAATTCGAATATTAAAAGTTCGTAAATCGCATTATTTCTCCTAGAGGAGAAGTGAATTGACACCTTTAGACTATTTTTTGTGGGTTTTTTTTGAAATTGAAAGCGTACAGCAATAATCCCACAAGAGTTCAACATTATCGAGCTGATATCAACCATTGACAACAGTTCATTGAAAAACGTGATCGAGCATTTTGGTAAGAGACTGGGAGCCTGCCGAGCAAGTAGGAGGCGGGCGGGCCACTTGACCGACATAATTTTTCATTTTTAACCGGAACCTAGTTTGTAAACTGAAGTATAAAAAGTTTTCTTAATATTTCAAAAAAAAAGCTCTTTTTTTAATTAAAATTAAAATGACACCTCAATTTTGGATCGGGAGGATTTTATGCATTGATATGTCTGCTAGATTTCTGTAAGAAATCTTTGCAAGTAGTATTGTATTTTTTCAGCTCTCTTTCAAATAACAATAAGAATGTTGGCTAACACATCAGAATTTTCCATGCTTTTTTCATTAGATTTCTGTCAGATATCTATCAGAAATGCCAGCAATAAGCCCGGAATTTTCCACGACATGTCTGCCAGAATTCGTATACAATTCCGACTTTTCTCTCAGATATCCGGAAGACGTCGGACTATTTTGCTGGCTGGGATGTTTGCCAAAAGTTTTTGTGTTTTGATTTGTCATGTATTGCTGTGTGCTTATAATCATATCATCGTAGACTTTTTCGAAAAGGGCTAAATTTTAAACTTTGTTTTAGAGCAGAGAGATATTAGGTGTGATCCCGTTGGAAGCCCGCGGGATCCCAATCTTACAGAAAACTGTTCCCGTATTTGGTAAGATTTGGTGTAAAGTAAGGTAGCTTCTAAGAGAAATATATTCTTCTTCTTCTCGCACGAAGTATCACGTACTTTTCTTTGGGCTGATTGGGAAAATTGTTAAACAATCAGCTGTTAAAAAATAAACAATAAAAAACTACAAACAAGAACATATTACCAAAAGAATAAAAAATATTTATATAAAAAAATCAAACAAAAGAAAATGTTAAAAAATGTAGGTACATGCTCAAATTTTACTTATGTACATGCTAATGTGTCATTTATGTATTTACTTGAACGTTTTCATTGTAACGTTTGCGTTTCGGGTAGAAATTTGATTTTTATTTTTCCCGTACTTTTGTACATTTTTGTCTATTAGTGAGAGAATTTTTTGTTTACTCTCATTTTACACCTAAAAAGTATGGGATCGCACCTATTAATTATCATACCAATTGCCATAGAAAACGACTAGAATAGAAAGAGAGGGAGAGAAAAATAACATTTGTCATCTGTATGATTGCGGTAAGCTTCGTACAGACAGTGGTTAGATCTTACAATAATATAAGATCTGGCAATGTGCTGATAATATACTGCCAAAGAAAAATTGCCACCAAAAGTAAACTGCTAGTTCAGAAGATTGTAAGAAAACCATACATCTATATTGACCTGTCTGAAAAAAAATTCATCTGCGAGCAAAATCGTTAGTTCACACAGTTGAAAGATAATTGCATGTCAAGAAATGCCATTTCTGTTTTTAGACATTGGGTGTGTGCGACACGGTAGCAAAGTTCTATGAAAAAGAAAATTGCGTGTATTTTTTATTTTATAAATTGGAAAAGTGGAAATATTGTTATTGAAGGGACAAAGCAATATCATGAATTTTAACTTTTAAATGTGGTTTTAAATAGGTTTCATAGATTTTTATTAAAATTTATTTTAACTTTGAAAAATTTAACTATTATTGTTTTTTCTTTTCACTCATGCATATCAGGAATGGAAATTATGGAGCTGTTGAATTTTGTTTTGATACATTGGTGGCTTTCTTTAAAAAACCGTTATTAATAAAAAGTCCTTTTTCTAAATAAGTACCAACATAAATCAAGAGACGAGCCAGAAAATAAAAATTGGTACCGCCATAGTCTTAAAACTTCAATTTGTTATTGAAGTTGGTACAAAATCCAAAATACCGTTTTCCATCCCTGATACGTTTATATTTGCAGCGTTGCCAATAGAAAAATGTCTCTGACAATGATGCCATTGTCGGATGTATAGACTTCGTACATCTGTAGTGGGATTCTGTAACTTTAAACAATAACAACAGTTGTTATAATTGTCAACCTGTTTTCTTGTTTGCACTAACGATTATGTGATTCTGTAAATTGTTGTTAACAACATAGATAAAAATTAACGTCATGTGGCATCACTGTCAAAAAATGGTAAAATAACGAAAAACACAAAGAGGAATAAAAAAAAAAAAAATAAAATTAATAAAACTAAACAGAATTTTTTTTTAGTTTTCTGTTTTTTTAAAAAGATAAGCCAAACAATTTACTATTAAATTAAATGTAAATTATTAAATTGCCATTTTCAAGTTATAATATTTCTTTAAACTATTTTTTTTTTATTTTTTCGACATTTAACAATAAATAAACAACACTAAAAAAGTTGTCGTTTACTTAACACAAACAGCTGACTTAACGATAACAAGAGTTGTTTAAAATATTACAGAATAGCAAAATCGTTATTTTGCTTGTTAAATTTTTTAACAATGACAACTATTGTTTAAATTAATTACAGAATCGCACTACTGACAATAAAAAATATACATATATACTATTGTTTTAATAAATAAGCTGCGGTATATTTGTGCCAGTTGGTTCAACAAACTGGTTCTGGGATTTGTGAAAAACGATCAAGTACAAGAAGAAAGAACTATACAGGTAGAAAAAGTAATGAATTACAGTACAGTCATCACCGGAGGTTCTGGCATATTTCTTTGGGACTTTCTAAAATTTGGTTCTTAAATTTAGTTCTAGGACTTGTTTTATTTAAATAATACTACATTGTATGTGCCAATATACCCAATTGCAGCCCCATGTAAAAGTGATAGGTCCCATTCATATAAAGTGTTAGAACTAGAGCCGTCGTCTACCACCAAAGCCCTATCACAGGACTACTTTGGTGTCAGTTCGCTTCCCTCTTTCGCTAAAGCTAAATCTCTATCGCTAAAAATCTATAAAGTTGATTTAGCGATTTTTGGCTTAGAAGGCAATACTGTAACGTGCATTGCTAAATTTGATTTTAGCTTTTAATGTAATTGCTAAAATTTAAAGTTTTTGTATTCTCTTTAGGGCCAAATACACTAGTCAAATGCTTGTCCAGCAGGCGAATTAACTCGTGCACGTAAGCTTACCGTTAAGGCTCAGTTAGCCGGGAGTAACAGTAACTTAACCTTTCCGTAAAAAAATAAGACCAATCTATTTCTTACAGATTCAGACTTGCTTTACATACAACAAAATAAAGCAGCGGATTTGCAACGTTACAGTTTCTTCCGGCAAAATAAGCCTTAATATTCACCGTCATATCTACATTTTTTGATTTTCCATCCAGCATCACCGGTGTCACACATACAAACACCTTTTTTACTAATACTACCACAATGCTTGATGAGTACTTTGATTAGTGTATTTCAAAAAATTTAGATATGACGGCGAATATTACGTCGAGCACACGTACACGTTGAATTCGCTGGCTGGACAAGCATTTGACAAGTGTATTTGGCCCTTAATAAGGTATTTTAGCGATCGACCTTAGCTAAGCGAATTACTGAATACGACTGCTGATTACCGTCTGCAGAAGGCTTAAGTAAGAAAATTGTTTATTTTGTTGTTGTAATTTTACACATACGAAATTTTGAGAACAGCCCAAGGCGAATTAACTGATTTTGACAATTCAAGCCTATTTGTGTTGATTTGTTAGTGTTTTGCTAATAATGGTTGACGTTTCGAGCCGTAAACACTAACAATGCAATGCAAAACCCCCAATGTTGTTTCTGTTGTTTTTGGATTGTTGTAGTTGGGACACCACCTGTAGTTGAATTCGCCTTGGAACAGCCCTTTTTTCATTTAAGAGATTTTCTTCTCCAGTCGCTTCCCTATGCCAATTACCTTCGCCTATTCATAATCTCTTTTTTAAGAGGACTTCTTCAATAAATAGTTATAAGGCTTTTTTTTTAATTTTTCCAAAATTTAGTTTATGTTTTCGCTTAACCACCACATGTTTTAACATAGTTTTGGTCCATATTTTAGGATTTTTTATTCACCATAATTATACCTACTACTTGATTAAATATACCACATATGTATATAATATACTTATAAATTAGTTTATATATAAAGTTTTATTAATATTTGTGAGTTTTTGTTTAGAAATGACAGACATACATGTATGTATATAACTAACTATGCATGTAATTTGTATATTATGTGTTCGATTTGTATATAATTGATGATGAAGTGAGATAGATGTACACAAACATACAAAAAAGAGGGAGCGAGCAGTTTAGAATTTTGCATTTATTTATTTTTTTTTATGGATTTTACTTCATTTGCTTTGAAGTTAAAAGTAGTTTTAGTTTAATAAGTCGTCGTACTCTTACTTGGTAGTTTGAATTGTGTTTAAGTTGAGTATAGTAGTTGTAGTTGCATATATTCAAAGGCAATTCAAAACTATACATATTTTGAATTGTTTTATACTTTTTTGTATAATTTCTAGTAATAATAAAAATTCTTTTCTTTTTTTTTATGTAGGATTTATAGAAAATAGTCGGTAGATGGATGTAAGTATGAACATACATACATACTTATAAGTGCTTTTTTGTTTTTGTTTTCTAGATAAATTATTTGTAAATCTTTTGTTTTTTTATTCTCTAAAATTGTTAATAATATAATGATGTACTCGTATAATATCAATTCTCAGTGTTATATTTGTTGGTTGGTTGGTATTTAGTTTGTTATTTCACTTATATTTAAATTTTTAATTAAGTTTAATTTTAAATTCAAATGAAATTTATTTGTTAGTGGTTTCATTTAAAAAGGGAAGTAAGTTAGAAGGTAAAAGTGATGTAATTGACTGACTGTTTATCAATAGTAGAATTTTGTTTTGTTTTATTTATTTATTTTTTTTTTTTGAAGAAAGTCAACAAATTTTTTTTAAAGTTAAGGAAACATTTCTAATTAGAAGGAGTTTTATAAAAACAATTTCCTTTATGATTTTATTTTTGACTTTTATTTACTTTTTTTTTAATATACATATTTTTTAAACTTTTCTCTTTTCTATAATATTTTTTTAAATTCAAGCTTAAGTCTTTTGGTTTTAGGTTGAATAAAAAATAAAATAATTTTTTTTTGTATTACATAAAACAAAATGAAGGTTGTAGGTCAAATAGAGACTCAAATTTTCTTTTATACAGAAATTATTTTAGAAATTTTCATATAATTCGAATGTATATTCTAAGTCAAATTACAACCCTTCAATATTTTCCAGGAATATTTTCTAAGCACTATCAGAAATTTTTGTTTGAAAAAATATTATGGAAAATATTGAAGGATTAAGACAATTCAAGTATAAAGCTGAGATGCCACTATCGGCTCAAATAGCACAATCTGTGACGATTTTAATCGTGCTATATCGGCGCACATTTAAAAAAATTGCACAATTTATTTTTAGGTGGTCCCATTATCGTCGCACAATGTGACAGTTTATTTCGGTTCATATCGGCCAAAACTCAATTGCGACAATAATCGGTACATTGCGGTCACACTATCGTGCTATTTGAGTAAATTAAATCATGTGTTTTTGTTTATTTGCTTGTTGGCAGACATAATTTAACTTTATAAATTCGCAAAATTCTCCGTCTGAATGTTTCCTAAATATTATATAATAAAAAATGTATTCAAACTAACTGCACTTGTTTTTTTTGTAATTGTTGTTTTGTAAGCAGATGTTTACAAACCAGGGATGGCAACATCGATACAACTGCAATGTTTTGGTTAGAGCGAATTGTTTTCTTTCATTTAACAGTACAAATGCTCTATTTAACAAAAATTGGTACATTGTGCCGATAGTGGGATCTTAGCTTAAAAGCTATTGAGGATTGTAATTTAGAATACACATTCGAATTATATGAAAATTTATACAATAAATGTTACTCTCACCATGAGAAATAAATTCCCAGAAATTATTTTAGTTTGTGTTTATTATTAATAATCATTTTAAACGTCTAATCGTGTAATTCTTAAAAGAAAAATTTTGTTCTAACTACCTTTACAGCTAATAAAGACATTTAATTTGTTTCATTTTTTTATTTATTATTTTTTCACAAACTTTCTTACTTACTTTAAATATGTTTTTACCTTTAACCATTTAGACCTTAAAAATGTTTGCTAGAGTTTTTTTTTTAAGAAAATATTTTTATGAATTTATTATAATTCGTGTTATGGTGGTTTAGATCTTGTTTTGTGGATCAAACCAAGTTCCAGCTTGGCATTTGTATTTTTTTTTACAATTTTACTTTAATTTCGTTTTAATTTAAGTTGTCACCGGAAAAGCCAGTTAGTTTGCCGTATAAAATGTGAATCAATGATTTGTTTCGCTTTAAAGTTTTTTTTTTAAATAATACTAAAACAAACAATTAAAATTGCACTACAGCATGCTAATGGAAGCTATAAGAAGAACGAATTTCTAAAAAGGAAAAAATCAACATATCAAGGCGAATTCATACTATGTATTTAGTGAATGTCAAAATAATTTGTTGAAAATATAAAAAAGATAATTTGTTTGTTTATAAAATATACAAAATTTCTTAAAAAGGTCAATATTTTTCCTGTATTGTAAATCTATTGTGAATTTATGAAGCTTTGACTGGAAAACTCGCTGCACTTATACTTTTGGTTTCTTGTTTTTATATTCACTTTTTTGTTTAATAAAATTTAAATTTTTTTTCAAGTATTTAGTTTTTTATTGAATTTTAAATTTTAGCTGATTTTTAACAAGATGAAAACAAAACATATACATGCAAGGCTAATTCAACTGCAGGTGGTGTCGAAACTGCAACAATCAAAATAACACAACAAAAACAGCTTAGGGTTTTTGCATTGCATTGTAAATATTTACGACTCGAAATGTCAACCATTCCTAACAATTGTCATAATAAACGTCAAACTTTGATAAAAAAAAACGCTGACAAAAATATTATAGTTTTTTTATATAGACTTTGACGCTTGGTGTAACAGGTCAGGTGAAGACACCATGTAACAAAACACTAACAAATCAAAACAAACTATTCAAATAATCAAAATCAGATGTCATTTCGACACCACCTCTTGTTGAATTCGCCACGAGAAAATACAACACCAATAAATAAACAATAGTTAGATGACTCGAACAGGTCACTTGTATGAATTTGCCATGCAACAAATGTTTAATAATAAATTAAAAAAAATCTACAAAAAATATAAACTATAAATAAAATACACATTTTTAAAACACACAAAATTTATCAAATGTAAAACTATCAAACATTTTAAAACTCTTTTTGTTTTGGTACCAAAGAAACTTATGTTGTTCTCTAAATAAGAATAATCTTTCAGGGCATTGGACAGTCGCTAGAAAGCCTTGTAATCGAAACCCTTCCGTTCAAATAGAGAAAACTCTTGATGCCGAAGCTGCTGCCACACAAAGCAATCCAAACTGTGCATTTTTCTGGATATAATGGAGTCAGTAAGTTCTGTTGAGGATTGGTCTCACAATTTTTTATAAACAAACATGGGCGCAAATCGATGACAAATTTTCAAAGTCGTATTGTACAATTTGGTAACATTTTTAAGTTTGAATATATTCATGAGATGTTTTACCAGAGTATACAGATCATAAATGTCAAAAAGCGAGCGCAGAATGATATTTCGTTTGACAGCTAACACGTTTGAGAGTTCTATCGGGATAAAAATCTAGTGTTTATTAAAATATAATATTGAATGAACCCTACTAATGAATTGCATTGTGTTGGGTCAAGGAAAATAGGTTATGGAAAGGAGGAGCAAGGGAGTAGTGCTTGTGAACATTCGACTTGAAAGAGAGAGGAAAGACTTCAGCAGGAAGGTTATTTTAGATTCGAACAGTCCTGCCAAAAAACGAATTTTCTCTGTAATGCGTTGTACGATGCATCGGCCAATCGACCACAAAATGATGCGCTCTTGAGGAAAAACGTGGATTACGAACAAACCTACGGGTTTCGGGAATCAGATCCCAGATCAGAACACATCTCATTGTAGTAACGAAAAAACGTTGGTTAAGGGTGTCAATAGGTTTGAATGCCCTACTGTCACTAATAAGATCCTTCGTCCTCTCCTGCACGAGGTCTAGAAACTTCAAAATAGACTTTGGTGGTATAAATAGTAAAGAGATTAGATTGAGAGAAGTATATCTAACACCGTTTTAAAGCACTTAAATGCTACTTTCGACACACCTTGAATATATGTTTTGTCCATCGGACATCACATTGTATCTTCATGCCCAGAACATCAAGAGACTCTAGTTCTTCTATAATTATACCAGCCATATATACAAATGAGGCACCTTGAACAGTCGCGCGTTTATGCGTTAGCATGCAACATCTATCGGGCATTAAAATCGACCCTAGTCGCACGACCCATTTCAGGGATTATGACAAGGTCTGTCTTGGCAAAGCATATAATTCATTAACATCAGATGCGCTTGGTCTATAATCAAATAACTACGAATGCCAAAGATTGCTGTCATCTGCAAAAAAGTTGGATAGGGTTGGAAGTTTGAAATAGGAATTAATTTTGAAAAATAAGAAATAGAGTTGTAGAAAAAATGGAGCCTTGCGCACCCCTGAATGAATCTTATTGTGCCAGCTGGAAAGCATCTAACAAGTTGTCAAATCAAAACATTTTATAGTCTAAACACTTTTGTTCAATTTTTTTGTTTTTTTGAAGTTGCTAAATTATGTTTAACGTTAATAGTGTGAATACAGTTTAACTAGGCTTGCCAGACGGTCTTCATTTTTTTTTGATTTACGAGAATTTTCAGTGCTCGTCAAGAATCAAGAAAAAATAGGTTTTATCAAGACTTTTTAAAGCCGAACCAAAAATTCGTTAATTATTAGTAAATTTGCTTACAGTTTTCCTTAAACAAAGCAATGTAAAAAAGAAATAAATATCTGTGGCATTTTGACAAAACATCTTAACTCGAGATAAGATAGCAAAAAGGTTTCAAAAAAAACTCGGTGAAAAAATCATTTTTATCAAATAATGAAATAAACCAAAATTAAAGAAAATTTCGTCAATAATACACAATTTGAAAAACGTAAACAAAAATTTTTGTTGAATAAATTCGTATGATTAACAACATTTTTTTCAACTGATAACATTTGACTTAAGATGTTTTGTCAAAATACCACAGAAATCATCGGTTTGTTTTAGGGTATTTGTTTAAAAATCTTTAAAACTGTGTTTCCTATAAATATTCAACACATAACAATGCAGATTTGAAACAGAAACCCGTATCAACACTATAAACTGAACAATAATAATTGAGGTGCTGAAAGAAAAAGGAGGTACAAGTTTTTTAAATGCATATTTAATAAAATGTTCTGATTTTCTATACAACGATGGATATAAGTGGTAAGTGTTGATTGATGCATCGAACTGAATTTTGATTGTTTGTTTCTTTGACCTTTTACTCTTTTGCTTTTCAGCCCCTCAATGAAACCGTTAAACAGCCGACATAAAACAAAAGAGTGAAGAAATTTTTGGTGTTAGGGAGTCTATTGTATTTTATACTGTTAAACCTGCCTTTACACATACAAGTTATTACATGCAAGAAGGCTATTCGTATTAACATCGAAAATGGCGACGAAATAGTCGAATGTAATACAAGTTGCATGAATGTTAGACAGTCAAGTGAAAGTTCCTACTGAATCAGAGTTACCAAGTGCGAAACAGAGCTTTATTTCTAAATAAACATTTGGCATTCATAATTATTATTACTTTTTCAAATTAGATTGGTGTTTAAAAATTATATAAATTGTCTTCTTTATGTACATATTTATGCAAAAAAATCAAGAAATATGTTTAAATATACTTGAAAAAAGTTAAATCTATAGTAATTATTTCCGCAATCAAGTAAATTTGGTAACACTGTTTATGTTTTTGACATTAACTTGCTGCAAGTGTCAAAATATCACTGTTTCAGAAGTTTCTTGCAAGTTGTCTGCAAGTACGCAAAATGTGATGGGGTTAGTAAAAAAGTGTGAGTGCATTAAGTTTTTCTAACTTATGCTTGCATGTGTAAAGGCCAGGTTACTGGTTTTAATAAAAGATTATTTTTGGAAATTTTTAATTGTCAAGAAGTAGTTTCAAAATCAAGATTATATTTAATGAATGTCGAGCATTTTGCAAATTTTCATCTGCAAGCCTAAGTAAAACACAGGGTTGTAAGTATTAGCTGCGTTCGAGAACACAAAAGTTTTTACTATTTCTTTTTTACTGCATTTTACTTAATTGCGTTCGCGTACACAAAATACAGTAAATGAGAACACAAATTGAGAGCGAAAAGTGACAGATCTTGTCTGGGTATTTAAAAATGTTTACTGCAGAAATTTTTGCAGTAAAATTTAGTAAAACAAAAAAACACATGTTCCAAAAGGTAAACATACCAAAGTAACAAATAAACGGCTTAAAAATTGTGAAACAATTGTTAAATAAAAGAAAAGTTGACATAAAAATTAAACTCAAACAAAAAGTGAATAAATAGTATTTAATTAAACATGTTTGTGAAGCATTTATTTGGCTAAATACCAACTTTTGAAACTTTTTTTGTTATTTTATTTTTGTTTAAAGTTGTAAAAGTGTAATACTTCATCACACTTATGGTGTTTTCTTTTCTACCAACAAAATATCACATTTTAAAAGGTGCATGTATAAAATGTCTTGCCAAACATTTAATACTACAATTTTTAATTTGACGAGAACAAAACACAAAATTGGATCGCCCTGTTTTAACAGCTGAAAAAAGTTTGTTCTTTAATATATAAAAAAATATGTGCATAAATCAAAAAGTGTGCTCTTCAAAATATAAAAAAAATATACATAAACCCAAATTTGTTAATAAATTGATATTAAATAAATAAATATGTGAACAAAATTAATGACGAAATTCCAATTTCTTTAGTTATTTTTTATAAAATATGTAAACAAGACAATACCTTTGCCTGATTGCCGATTTATTAACACCAAGTTTTTATGAATTCTTGATTTTGACTGTCCTAATTGGAGGCGATTTTTTCCCAACTTCCTCTGGTAACCCCATGTGTAAGCAGAAGCCATCTTTTTACAGGGCATTATCAACACTCTCGATTTATATGGGGCGTAAAGTGCAATGCCTTATGACATTTAAGGGTGAATTTTTTTTAGTATAAAACACGCTGCCCTTTAAGAGAGCAAAGCTTTTTTAAGGAACGAATACCAAATTACCAACATTTAAATAAAATGTGACATTTTTGTAGAAAAGAAAACACCATTAATCAATCAATAGCAAAATAATTATTCATGTTCTTTTGAATAAATAAACCCGCCACAAATTAGTAAAATCAAATGAAATAAAAAACATACAAAAATAAACGAAAAAATAATTTGTTTGTATTTTCCAAAAAAGTTTGTGTTATAAAAAATATTTAATCGAGTACAGATAAAGAAAACGAGTGAAGTAGTCAAAACTGTAAAAATTTTTAACACTTTAATTACACTGTGCAAGAAACTTGCACTTTTTTTGAGACAAGCTGGGCACATGGTGTTTAAACATTATTCGGATACGCTGAATACAGTGGTGCTCCCCGTTTTTTTTTAGAATAGTTCTGGCTTTCTAGATATACCGTCATGTGCCCGGCTTGTCTGTTTTTTCAACCAGCACAGTGTTATTTGCCATCAGCTGTTGCCTTTATTTTACGAATTTTTACAAATTTTGTGATAGCAAATTCTTCAGTTTTCTCATTTACTATTTTACTGTTAAAGTACTCAAACACACCTTTTAATATAAAACAGCAAAATTTTCAACTGAACTAGAGTTGAGTTGTAAACCGTAATTAGATGCATTAATAAATTGAAAGAAAACTTTTAAAAAGGCGTAGAAAATGTGTGGAACCAGCGTTTAAAAAACTGCAGTTAAAGTAGGAAAACTACCATTTATTCCCCTTCTTCGTTTGTCTTTGGCAAAAAAAGAAACTGTTGCTTTTACTTCTGTTTCAATAAGTGCAAACAGTCGCTGTCAAATCATCTTAAAAAAGGAAAAGTTGTACACAAATTTGAGTTTTTTTGTTCGACAGTTTTTCCGTTTCGACTGGAGTTTTTTAAAGCCTGTGTAGAACATTAAGGGCAATCACGATGGTCATTGTGCAAATTTGAAATTTGCAGTGCATATTATGATTGATCGTGGGCATACCACTTTTATTTTTTGTGCACTTATGCTATTTTTAAAAAAATTTATTCTGGCAACACTGTAAAAAACCTGCATTTGTTTACAATTAAAGACAAGCAAAATAAAATAAATTTTTATTTTTAAATTATTTAAATTTAATTCTCTCTTTTATATTAAAACCCACGAACATTTTCAATTTATAAGTGTCCTTAAAAACAATATTGCGCTTTATATGGCAAATGTTATTGTTTACATTTGTTTGCAACTGAGGAAATATGTACTACAAATTTTGCTCATGGTTTATTTTTCAGTGTAAACGAAGTAAAATACAGCAAATTGCAAATACGTACACATATTTTGTTGTTGTGTTATGCAATTGTATGTATTTTTGCACGCATTTGCATCGTTTGCACACTTTGCACTACCCACGGTGATTTTCCTTATTATTTAAAAAACAAAAGAAGATATTAAACGAATAAAAAACTCGTAAGAAAAATAATAAAAAAAAAACAAACAAAAACATTGTTTATAAGACTTTTTTTTTAATTTATTCTTAATATCGTTATGATTGTTTATCAGTTGAATGGTTTATAATTTTATTTAAATATTTTGTAAACTTAACTTAAGACACAAAAATGCAATAAAGTTTATTATTAAATTAAAAAAAACTAAACTACCAACTAAAACTAAATAAAAAAAGGACTGGTCTGTTTATTTTATATAAAACTCACACAAACACACGCAAACCTAAATTAAATTAATGAATTGCACAAATAAATTAAGATAATAAATTCAAACTACTTTTAAAAATAAACTAAAAAAAAACAAACAAACTGCCTTAATTCAATTAAAATATAAAACTAACTTTTAAAGCATTTTTTTTTTTGCTTGTTTCAAGTGATGTAAATTAAACACAGTCATACACGAAATTGAAATAAAAACTATGATTCCACTTTCAAAACTTGTAATTATGTATACGTTCTTTTTTTAATACCACATTGACTACATAATTTATAATAAATTTTATATACAACATTCATACATACATTTTGGGATTGTTTTGGTTTTGTTTAAGGTTAAAAACAAAAAAAAAAACTCACCAATTTTTGTAAAATTGCATTCTTTCCTTTTTGCTTGTGTTTCTTAAATATTTGTCTGAACATTTTGCTAGAAACTTTGCAAAGATTTCCGTTTCTGGCAATGCACTTTAACTTTATAACTTCTACTACTACTGGTTTTTTTATTTTTTTGTTGTTGTTATAGAATGAATGATTGTATGAATGAATCTAAAATGCAATGATGAACTCTAAATTATTTGTATATTATTGGCTTCATTGTCTTCGTCGTCATCACTTTCATCATCATCGTTTTACACATTTTCCGGCTCTGGCAATTTCCGCTCACAACAGTGACACACCAACGAGCTTAATCTATGGCCCAAAGCCGACCACATTGTCATCGATATCGATGAGGAGACATTGCAGCTGGACGTTTGAACGCCCGTTGTGGCCGCAGTTCCCGACGGTTGTCGATTTTCTTGTTGCTGTTGCTGCAGCAAAGCTGCAAAGGCTCCATTCGAGGAGTTTGTGGTCGTCTCTGAGCTCCCGCGTTGTCAAATTTTCGGCGGTTCTGCCGACGATGAATTGCTGGGCATACCCAAATCAATACTTAAGCTGGGCTCAGCCTCGCCTAAATTTGCAGGTGTTAGAGCACTTGTGAGACCGCTTGTCCCTATAAGTATGGTATCGCTGGCATCGACACTGCCTATACGTATGGGTGGCGGCATGCAGGTGGGCATATCACTACCAGCCCCACTGCTGCTATGAAGCGTATTGTTGCTGTTGTTTTCATCCCCTGTACCTGTGCCATCGTGGCGAGGCGTGGAGGACTTTCGACTACTATCCCCGCCACCACCGCTGCTGCTGCTGTAGCGGGGATTGCTGCGATTGCAGGGAACATCCAAGCTATAAGCTCTGTGACGTCCCGCGGCTATAAGCTCTTGTTGGTGGGAAACATGTTTTTGCCTAAGACCAGGCGATTGCAAGTTATTGGAGATGGTACAACACATGGCGATTGGTTTACCTGTCAAAGGATCTATATAGGAGGTACTGGTATCCACAATGCTGCTATGACCCCCATTGTTGTTGCGCACCGAACAGGGACTACTGCGTGTGCTGTTGAAACGCTTGGAATTCTTGTCAAAAGAAAAACTAAAATAGTCCGAGAATTGCTTAAGACGAGCTTTCCACGAACTCTTAGAGGCGGCGGGATTATCTGTGGCACAAGAGCCCACTCCATTTTGCCCATTATTACTAACTGCAGCTGCTGCAGCCGCCGCCGCAGCAGCGCAACAGTGCTGTCGCGACTGTTGCAATTGTGTGGGCGATATGTTGCCATTGGAGAAAGCCGTAATGCACATAATGTTTTGTTGAGTGACTGGGGCAGTGGTGTTGGCTGTAGAGTGTTGGGCAATCCCTTGGCTAGCAGCGGTGGTCGCATGCAGAGAGGTGACAGCACTTGTGGTGGCACCCTCACTATTTGGCACAATTTGGGAAGTATTTAGTTGCATCGCACCAATTCCCACACGACCCGTTGTGATGGCCGAGGCTTGAGAAACTGTTACAATTCCGGTGGCATTCATATTCATGTCCTCCACAACGCGACAATTGACCGTAGAGACCTCCAGGCTGCCACGATTGTGGCGATTGTAGAATACATTGCTGTCTGAAATGACTTGTTGCAAACCATCTGATAAACGGCGATTATTTGTGCTGTATTGATCAAGGCTAACGGCTCGATTGGAGCTAAAATTACTGCGGTTAGAATGATAGCCATGTATGTTGCCATACGAATTGCGTATGCGTTGGCCACTGCCAGTACTGCACATTTCGCCTATCATAGAGGGTCGCTTCTCCCTGGATGACTTGCGTGAAGCAGAGTGAGAAGACTTGGAACGATTGCTTGTACCTTCTGTGTCTACTTTGAATTTTGAAGTTTTTTCAGCCACCTGTGAATCAAATTGAAAACACATTTTATATTGTTTTTATTAAAACCGTAAAAGCCATCTTAACTTACATCCACTTCTGTAGCTGTTTCCGAATCACCACTCTCGCTGCCTTCTGGTAAATCGTGCAATTCAGCTGGCATGCCTCCTGGCTCATCCACAGAAGTACGTGAGGCTGACTTTTGGGAGGGTATACTCCGGCGGGACTTCACACTAATGCCCGATTGAGAACGAGGCATCTGGGGTGAAATACTGCCGCCAGAGTTGCCAGCCACCGAATTACCTACATCAGTACCCCCACCTATCCCACCAGCTGAAGACGAACCGCCTGTGGTACTGGTAGAGGCGGCATTGACATCAGAACCACCACTATTGTTTTCAGAAGCCACCACTGAGTTGCTGTCGGCCACCGATTTACGTGACTTGTTTTGAGCATCATTTAAACGTCTTCAGGGATAGATGAAGCAAAGGTTAAAGTTTAAATTCTTTTTAAAACTGTTTAAAATATTTACTTATAATAATCGAGGGCTATGCGTACAGGAACTATAATAAATTCAATCATTTCTGGCACTAAATCACCCAAAGCTTCAAATAACGGCAAGAGCACCAGGCCAATAAAACGTACTTGTGAACCATTTTTGCTCACCTTGTCCGGATCCATAAAGGGAGTAACGGGTAGACCCTCTGATTTCTCGGCCGCACTTTGGGCAAAAAACTCCTGCAACAAACGATCCAGCCAAGGTTCGGCAACGTCTAAAGGACGAGCTTCATTAGAAATATCCGCTACTTTGATGAGAATCATGCAGAGCTAAAATGAATTTAAAATTAATAGTTTATCTGGTAAAAATTATTAAATCGAATAAACTTACTAAATTAATATGAGCGCGATTGGAATAGTCGAACACAGGTGTGATTTCTTTAAACTGGGTTAAGATCTCATTGTGACGGGCCATGTCAGTGGCCAAAATGCAACGTATAATGCCTTCACGTATTTGGCTAGAAAATGAAAAATAAAAGATTCAAATCAATAAAAGAAATGTTGTAATTTAGGTCATGCATTTTAAATGCGTAACTATTCCTAAGAAAAAAATTCAATTTAATTTTAATACCCTTCACCGAAGGTAAAAGTTTGTCATTCCGTTTGAAACTTCCACAATTTTGATCCTAGACCCTATAAAGTACACATATTCTTGATCCTTATGAGAAGGAAAGTTCAAATCCAGCTGACCGTCTGTTGAAATGGCATTTCCAAAGACCCCAGATGTGATGGGGACTTGGTTGGTATATATTTATGTCAGATTTGCTCATATAAATTTTGCTATTTAAATTCAGACAGATCGGTCCATAAACGACTGAGATATGAGCAAAGACCACGACTGTCTCCAATTTTGTTGTTGTTTTTATTTCTTTTTTCTATACATCTGGAGAATGGCAAGAACCGAAGCTTCCAAATTTGGTACAAGCATACTGGTTATCAATACGCAACCTCTCCAAATACAATGGGTGGGATAAGAGAAGTGGGCGTGGCACTTCCCACACAAACGCATTATAAGTGTCTTTATATCTGTGTGAAGTGGGCGTGGCACCAACGTTTTTTATATCCAGAGCTGGGTAGGATAAATATTGCCCAAAATTTGTACACAAAGCTGGGTTATTCAAGGCCCAACCTTTTTAAAAATAAGGGCGGGATTGGAGAAGTGGGCATGGCACCTCTGGCAGGAGCCAAATTCTCCAAATTAGATACAAGCATCTTCGTTATCAAAACAGAACATGCGACAAAATGTGGATCCTGCCCTGGAGAAGTGGGCGTGGTATAAAAATAATTTTTTTTTGTATATCTAAAGAACGGTAAGAGAAATATTATCTAAATTTGGTACACATAGATGGGTTATTAATACACAACCTGTTTAAAAATATCAGTAGAATTGGAGATGTGGGCGTGGCACTTCCCGTACATACACATTACAAATTTATGTTTATCTGGATAGCGGCAACAGCCAAAATTTCCATATTGGGTACAAAATATCTTGGTTATCAATACGCAATCTCTCAAAAAACCATGTGCGGGATTAGAGAAGTAGGCGTGGCAGTAAAATAGTTTTTTTTTTGTATCTTAAGAATGGAAAAATAAATATGGTTCAAATTTGCTACACATAGCTGGGTTATTAATACACAACCTCTTTCAAAATATCGGAGAGATCGGAAAAGTGGGCGAGCCACCTCCGGTGCATGGGCTTAGGCCCTAATTTTGTAAAACACCACGCAACGACAAAGAATTACATTGAAAGCAAAAACAAATTCATAAATATTTTGTAATTTTGTTGTTGCCTCTTACAGAAATTCACATTGGTTTTTAAGATTTCATACGCCTCATTGCTTGTGGCGTTGAAAATTTTAAAACGGTAAATAAATTTCTATACAAAGCAACAACAAAATTACAAAATATTTATGAATTTGTTTTTGCTTTCAATATAATACTTTGGCGTGCGTTGTGTTTTATAAAATTAGGGCCTCAATAGATTTCTCTATGTCTGGAGAACGGCAAGAGTCAAAGTTTCCAAGTTAAGTACAAGTAACTTTGTTATCAATACACAACATGGACAAAATGTAAGCGGGATTTTAGAAGTGGGCGTGTCAGTTCTCTTACAAAGACAGTATAGATTTTTGGATATCTGTGAAAAGGCAAGAGCCAAAACATTGAAATTCGGTACAAGCAACATCCGACAAATTGTGGGCCGGATTGGCACAAAATAGATTTATTTGTATCTAAATAACGGTATTTATATAACTTTCTGCTCCTACCGCACCATGGTGAAGGGTATATAAGATTCATCATAGCCGAATATAGCGCTCTTACTTTATTCTACTTGATTTCATTTAATTTTTCTTAACTACCAGCGGATATGAGTATTTTTTTTTTGTTAAAACGGCAGTAATAACATGTTAAAGTACCAAAATGAAAAAAAGCAAACGTTAAACTGGATAAATGAAAAACTTAATAAGAAACTGCAATGGTTATTGATGCACTATGTCAAAGGGGAAGTATTGCTGCTATACAATTCTTAATTATGTTAGGAATTTCTGGGAACTAAATAAGATTTTGTTAACAAATAAATTATAAATTTTTTTAATAAGTTCCTACAGTAGGCATACTTTTTGCTAAATATTATGAATATCGGGCATGTTCTATAAATTGAAATTAAGTCGATTTAAAATCGAACAAACTTTTAAAACGAGCCTGCAAAGAAAGTCCATAATAATATTGCTTTTTATATACTTCATACTTTAAGTACCATTTATCTTTACAAGAACAACTCTTAAAAACAGGAATAAATGTAATCATTTTGTTAACAATTGCAATCGAAATCTTGTTCGTTTTCAAATCCACTTTACTTCGATTTCTAAAACATGCCCTTATATCTGATGCATTTTTACAGAACATCTTAAGTCAAGATAAGATAGCAAAAAAAGTTAAAAAAAACGAACTCGACGAAAAAATAATTTTTATCAAATAATAAAATAAACCAAAATTAAAAAAAAAATTTCGTTTATAATACAAAATTTTAAAATCGTAAACAAGAAGGTTTTTTGAAGGAAAATTCGTAAAATAGAATTTTTTTCAACTTTTTAAATTTGACTTTTAAAATGTTTTGTCAATAGACCACAGATATTAATATTTTACTAGGATCGCCCGGTGGCCGAAATTCGACCACTTGACATCTACTTTTAAGAGAACCTGTGCGTTACACAATAAAAACGTACACAAAATGCACTATTCACCCATCTTTCTACGTGTGTCTGGAAGATAAATTAAACCGCTAATTTAAAGGATTTTCATGAAATGTTATTAAAGTATAAATAAAGAAACACAGATCTTCTTTAAAAGTCATTAAAAAGGTTTTCGACTTTTATTTTCATAAACAACGCCTTTTCGCGACTTTATTTTTCAAAATGTCTAACGGTAACCCTGTCCTAATACGTTTATACATGTGTGTTCGCAAGTGCAAAATGAAAACAAAAACATCATGGAAGAACAACAACGGAGGTTTGATTTCAAATCGAAAATGATTTGATATCAAACGTTTTCTTAAATGACAAACGCTTAATTATGATTTTTTAACAAAAAGGGGAAATTATTTTAAAATTGCTTTCAAACGCATATCTCAAATGTGGATTATAATACAATGGGCCTGTTCAGAGTGCATCACTGCGCTGTATCAGAAAAGCAAACTTTTTTTAATGCCGATAAAAAATAATTTCAATTTTTTTTTAATTGTGTGACTATTATTTTTGTGGAGTATTTGACAATTTTTTGGTTCACATCAACTTCACTGATATACATATATTTAAGCATTTGAAATCACTGATGCAGCGCAGTGATGCATTTCCGAACAGGCCTAATGTTGAACATAAATAAAAATATTTTATTTTTTTAATTTAAATTCGTTATTTATGTAAATGAACTGTAAGATAAACACTCGGCACCATAGCTAAAAGATGAAATAATGTTCTTTCCGCCCTCTAATTCTTGGAAAGGCGAAACACTTGGTTCCCTTTTATTTTGAGTTTGTAGAACCGCACATTCTTAATCATGGTAAAAAACATTGTAATGCAACAAGTTTCTTGTCAAAACGTGCACCATGCCAGACTCTGTCAAACGCCTTGGAAATATCTAAAGCAATTACCTTACTTTCACCATTTTTCCGATAAGAGGGCCAATAGGTCTCCAGTAGAGCGACCTGAAAATAAAGCGCATGGCCTCTGTGAGCTCTGGTTTCAATAAGACGGCGCTACGAGCCATACAGCGCGTCAAACAATGACCTTGTTGAGGAATCATTATGGTGAGCACTTAATTTCTCGTTTTGCTATGGTAAATTGGCCACCTAGATCATTCGATAACACACCATTGGACTATTTTCTCTGGCGATATGCTAAGTATTGGGTCTTCAGGAATAACATGGCCAACATATGCATGGTATCATTTTCAAACAGTAAATGCCATAAATTGTTCTTTTAACCGATAATACAAATTTTCAGTTCACTTTAAAATTTATGTTTTTTATTTTACATTCTAATTCAAACCTCACGATGAATCACTAGTCCCAAATTATCTTTCAATTACCAAGTTTTATAAAGTTACTCGAAAAAAAAATCGCTGGCACGATATGGGGTAAAATCGGTGGACGATAAGATAATTAAAAATCAACTTCAAAAAAATTGTTGCCGTAGCCAGTGGAGTTCCCGGATAGGGAAGTTTGGAGTGGATCCAATGGACTGTTTGAGGGGTGGGCAGTATTTACGGATGGATCCAAGATGGAAACCGGCACTGGTGCCGGTGTATATATAGCGGACACCGATGTGAAGAGGTCATTCAGACTCCCCGATGAGTGCAGTGTCTTCCAGGCTGAGATCCTAGCGATCTGGAGGGTGACGGAGGTGATACTGGAACACATCGTGGGTGGATCTGAGGTGACAATTTACGTCGATAGCCAGGCGGCGCTTAGGGCATTGACGAATTATACGGTGCGATCGTGCCTGGTCGCTCGGTGTAGGAATGCTCTTGGTGGACTCATGGAGGCATTCAATGTGAGGCTGTGTTGGGTACCTGGACACTGCATGGTTGAGGGAAATGAGGTGGCGGACGAACTTGCGAGAGGG
Source organism: Pollenia labialis (assembly GCA_949318255.1). Taxonomy (NCBI): domain Eukaryota; kingdom Metazoa; phylum Arthropoda; class Insecta; order Diptera; family Polleniidae; genus Pollenia; species Pollenia labialis. The sequence continues at coordinate 20,737,785 of OX439142.1, read as the reverse complement.
GGTTCGAGTATGGACTTAGTGGTAAGGGACAGGGGGGTAAAGCCTCCCCTATGTTACTACTATGGTGTGATACGGGAGAAATTCCGTGATGACGTTAACCGATCCTGGGGGGACAGAGTGGATTGCAGGGTGTCTAGGGCATTATGGCCCGGATTGGACGCGGGGGCAACCAGGGTTCTATTGGGATTGGATAGGAGTAGTCTTAGAACGCTTATAGGGTTCTTGACGGGTCATTGTCCGGTCAGGGCTTTTGTGGGCAGATGGGACAACGCCATACCGGACTTCTGCAGATTGTGCGAGGATTCGGAGGAGCTGGAGACGATCGAGCATGTACTTTGCCATTGTCCCAGGGTCTCAGACAGAAGTGGCTAGGAAATAGGTTTCACGACGAGCTGGGGTGCATCGCTGGATGTAGTCCAGCTGATCTACTAGGGTTTGTCAGGGAAATAGTGCGGTTGTTTCTGTTGAGGGGACAGTAGAGAGGGAATTTGTTCTTCACATCACCTACTAACTTTCCTATATTCTATACTCTATCAACCTCATACTTCTTTTCTTAACCTTTCTCTTTTTCTATCTTCTTTATCTATTCTTCATCATGTTGAAGGGATTCACAATGGACCGTACTGGTCTCCGAGTGGAAGTGTGCCCTTGGGCACATAACCCTTCTGAACCTAACCTAACCTATATATAAAGGGGCTCATACACTTGCAATAAGATTGTTCAATTTTACGTATAGTACAATTATATCGCCAATGTGTATGTGATATTCGAAGGTGGCACAATATATTGGCAACAATCAAAAGACTTTTGATTTTTATTGCACATTGTACATTGCTGTCTATGTTATTCCTATAGGTTATGTTCACCTTTTTATTGAATGAATGAAACCATTGTGCGACCTATTCCATAATATAGGACAACATGGAAATAATATGGCCAATATCATATACAATAATATTGCAAGTTTATGGGCCGCTTAAGATAAATTTTTTGTCTGACAGAAACATTTTCAATCAAAACCAATTCCTTTCGGCATTACTTCTCTACGATTTCTGATATACTTTTGAGTCGTTTACTTACGCTTCCTCACTTTTTTGTAAGTTTCGTTGAAAAATTTCTTAAGAAAAGGAAATTAATTTGTTTAAGCTACAAATTAAAACAGAAAATTTAATATTCCAACAATATTCGGTATTAAGTAAAAACGTCTTGTAAATACGTTTGACCAACAAACCAGCTCAACACAACTTATTTATGGCTGAACATATTTCCAGTTAACACCTTAAAGGTATGTATGAGATCTTGTTGCGTTGCAACAACCGCTACACGAAACAAGAGCGAACAAAAAAAAAATACATTAAATATGAAATTAAAGGTAAAAAACAGGGAAAACAGGTAGACTGCCAGATAAAATCCCTTGCATAAATATTTTTGAAATTCTATTGTTTTGGAAGCCATTTCAATATAATATGTTGTAGTTGTTGCACTGTTGGTGGTGTTGCACGTACTCAGATTGTTTAGCTCAGTGCTATTGTGAGTGTTTGAGAGCGTATAATTTGTTGTGCGTCACTTAGCGAAAACTGTGTTTTGCTGGAATACAGGGTTGTCAAATTATTTTTCAACTTCATCGCCAAATAGTAAATCAAAAATCGCCAGTATACAAAACCAATTTTGTCTTTTTTAAATGTCGAACTAAACACAAGTAAAATTTCCGAAATCAAGTCTTTTTCCAGAAGTACGCTAAAATTTTAAGATCTCTAAATGTTCAATTTCATACTAGCATTTAACCCGCTACTTCGTTAGCGTCTCCTTTTTCTTCGTGGACATATTTGTATGCTAAAGTTATTTTTTCGAGGGTTTAACTTGTTTAAATTCTGGCATTTAACCCGCTTCTTTGTTATCGGGCCTTTTCTTTCATAAACATATTTATATGCCAGAGTTTATGTTCCCAGGTTTTTACAAATTTAACCTATAATTTTGTGTTTCTAAACACAAAAAGTACCACTCGTAGAACACAAAAGCAAATGAAATAAAGTACATTTCCCGTATTATTCCAAAATATGTACAGGTTGTACGCGTTTACCATCTCAGGACATTGCATCTTGAAGTTTATGTTTCAAGATCCAATACTTACGAAAATTCAAAAAGTACCAGTTAAAGAACAAAATAGTACCAAAAAGTTTCCTCATAGATTCGTACCCACTCAGGACCAAAAAGCTGAAGAAAGATATTGAATTTCCCGTATTTCCCATTTTGATACTATTTTTACCCCCCTTAAAGTATTAAAAATTGCAGTATTTTAGTGGTTGCCCATAATTTAGAGCGAATATATTAATGAATGAAGCAAAATGTTTTGTATAAAAGTACCAAAAATAGTTACGGTTTTCCCCCCTTAAACGTTCGAATTTCGAAAAAGTACCAAACTTGTATTCGTATTTTTTTTTATAAGTTTCGAATGTGGTAAAGATAGATGGGCTGACAAAAACGTACCAAAATTCAGGCATTGCCCATTTAACCGTTAAAAAGCCGAATTTCAAAAAAGTACCAGACACCTGTCCACTTATTTTTCAAAAGAACAATGATAAGTATCACAGAGTGTTTTTTTGTTACTCAGGACATACATTTTATATGGCGAGTTCCCACATTCGAAGCCAAGGCGAATTCATACAAGGTGGTCTTATTTTGAAAACGTTTACAACACTGTAAAGTATTTTAACGTTGTGTCAAAAATAATACAACATTGTAGTGAACAATTTAAACAAATATTTCATTTTCTTTTTACTTTTAAATTGTTTGTTTTGAAATTTAATAATTTAAAAAATTTCTAATTTCATAATTTTAAGCGAAACTTATAAAATGTAGTAAATATTCCCCAGAACCACATGAACGGTATACCATTTTAACACAAGGTTAGTAATCAGCTGTTGCTTTTGTAGCAAGATAAGATCACCTGGTATAAATTCGCCTTGTTCGAAGCAATACATTTTTGATATTTTTGAAAATTCAAAATAGTTTAATATTGATATCGGAATTCGTTTCGGTTTCCAACCTTGCTTAAAAGTGGTAGCAACGGTAAGAATCCACTAATAAACAAGGAGTTATTAACACATAAACAAATTACAATATTCATACTAGGGGTGCTAAAGAAATTCTGAAATTTTTCGATTCAAACAACAATGGGAATTTAGCACGTCATACGGAAATCGTATTAATAACAAATTTTGTATTCCCGAAAATAACTTTGATAATATACATACTTGCATGTGCCCGTGCAAAAAACTGAATTGGCAAATTGGTTTTTTTTTGTTGTTTTCTTACGAAGACAGTAGAATGAAGCAGTTTGTTTTTTAATTTTGTTTTTTCTTTTAACCCACTTACAACTACAATTCGAGTCGGAAAGAACCCAACCAATTGTAGGGGAATGTAAGAAAAGATAAACTCACTGTTTATTGTTGATGTTTTGTTCAAGCTTTGATATTGTTACAAGTAAGACTTTGAATGTTTATAATTCTTATTCGCTTTAGGGTTTTATTTGTATAATATTTTTGGCTTTTCTAAAATCTTTGGAAAAGGTTTCCTGATGAGCTGGCCTAAGCAACCAGTGAAATGCGCATAGAAGCTAGCTTTCCCTCAACAATAAATTTCAGTGTATTTATCAAATATGAAAAACTGGGAATATAGCACGTCATACGGAAATCGTATTAATAACAATGTGTTATATTTTGTGCATTTTGTTTGTACTTGTATAAAAAGCTGTTCAACTTCATGGTCTCTTACTTAAACATAAATTGTTCGTAAAACTCGTTGTTACTAATTCTAGACACCCTAATAAAACCATATGTAAGTGTAGAACCAGAAAACTTTATGAACATTTTTGTTAGATTTTTTTTTATTTCTATTGTTTTTGTAATTATTGCCATTTCTTCTAACGAGAGCACGAGTGTTGTGCGGTATTTTTTTTTTTTTTTGGGAGGAGTACTGTGGAAACATTTTTATTTCGTTGACAGTGATTTATAGAAATCCGCTAATAAATTCAGTTTATTAGATCAAAATATTAGTTTCAATATCAGACTGCATAATTTTTTTTAAGGAATGTTAGTGCTTGTTTACACTCTTTAAGTTTAAGTCGTCAAGTCTTGAGTTTTTAGGAGAGAGAGAGGAAAAGAATTGTCATTCTCTTTTCCCTTCCCACCTTAAAGCTCAAGAATTGAAGGTTAAATCTGGAAGAGTGTGAACCAGCACTTAAAAATGCCCTTCTCTCATACAACCTAAAAATGTCTATAAATTTAAGCAACATATTTAAAAATTAATTTTCCTATGCCAGAAAAGGCCGATAGAATGTGTTTTAAATCATAAAACTACATTTATAAGAAGCTTAGTGTTTTGCGGGTGAGATCGCTTTTGCTCTCAGCGTTTTGTATATGTATTTATTACTAGCTTAACCCGGTGCGCTACGCACACTGCTTTAACCACTTTATCGGTTGAGAGATATTTAATATATGCATCCTATGGAAGGTAGTTCCCCCCTGCGCCTACCCGCTTTATTTTATTTTCAAAGTGAAGTATACCATAAGAGTGACTTCTACAAAGTTTGAACATTCTCACTATAACAGTTCTTAAGATATGCGATATTAAACATTGGCGTCCTATGGGGGAAACCACTTCCCACGATGGTACTTTATTTAAATTTTGGACCTCAGAAGATCCTACTACCAAAAGTTCAACAAAATGCGTGAAGCGGCTCATAAGATATGCGATATTTAATATTGGCATCCAATGGGGGGTACCAATTCCCCTGCCCCTATCGAAGAAATAGTAGCCTATTTTATTTTAAGGGCTCATGTGATGCTTCTGTAAAAATTTCAGGAAAATCGGCTCAGTAATTTAGGAGTCTATAAGCCAACATACAAACAAACATACAAACATTTTTCATTTTTATAAATATAGATTGAGCAAAGAGATGGAAAAAGCATAATGAAATGTTTCAGAGTCTCAACAAGTATTCAACCTAGAACCAAGGCGAATTCACTAGAATGTGGGGTCAAGTCAATATATGGTGTTTTTTTCGGTGGTCGACTTGTCAAAGTTTGTATGCAAACTAGTATTTTTATGTAAGCAAACCGATTTTTTTTTACTAGCAACATTTCTGACAATCCGACCACAGAAGCAGTGTTGTTGCAGAGTTGACCTTACCTTCTAGTCAATTCGCGTTGCCCAGTACCATAACAAAACGACTTTAACAGAAATAGTGCGAGAAAAATATCCTTACTCAGCTGTCAAAACTTAACTATAAATTCAGCCTTATTAAGGTTCTCGTTGTCGGTAGCACCATTGCTAAAATTTTGTTGCAACTTCACTCGTACGGAATATAAAGAGATCCTTTTTTATTTTGTTTGCAGAGATTTTCTTCGAAAGTCGTTTTTCTTTGCCCAGAACTTCTACATAGTGAACAGTTTTAGCTCCCATACATAGTGAACAGTTACCATGTCAAATAGTAAAACCGAAACTTTAAATAAGCTTAAAAATCTTGGCATTCTATATAAATCTATAAAAATATTATTGCTAAATTGTGATTTTAAAGCTAACAACAAGAGATTATTTCAAAACTAAAAAGCAAAGTTTTGTAAAAACCGATACTTTAAAAAGTTGCAAATGCAATATGCACCTTATTAAAAAGAAAACGTATAATGCTCTTACAAATAACCATGTGGTATTTTTGGGAAATACTTATGTATATAAAACTATTTACTACACTTGAGTTGAAAGCTTCTCTAGCATTTGCCAAAACGTAACAACAGGCATTAGAAAAAAATTTGAAGTTTTTCATAAAATTTTTGTTAAAGTATTTAATAAGCTACTGATACAAATAAAAGGGCAATTTTCATAAAAATATATAAACAAGTTAACAAGTATGTTTAATACACACACCCAAACACCCATACACCCATACACCCATACACCAACACAAACGCACATAAATTGCAACTTCCTTTAAAAAAGTTTATACATTTTTTACTCTACTTTTCCTTTATTTTGTAATGTGTTTTCATAATAAAATTTTCTTTTAATAGGATTTATTTTCATTTTTTAGCTTAAATTATTAGAAGAATAAAAAGAAAACTCCTGCATACAAGTACAATGTATGTAGGTACCGAGTACTTTATGTATGTTTTGTTCCATCAACTTCAATTAAACAAGCAATTAAATTTTAAATTTAACAAGATTTTCTTAGAACAGAAATTGCCACTTTCCTAAATGTTACACAAGAGAATAGTAGGTAGATTTATAAGTTATTCAAATGACTAAATTTAACTACTACTTTTGTAAAATAAATTAATTAAATAATAAACTTCAGAAACATATGCACTGGATGTTAAACCTTCAAGACATTTTGCAATTTGTCTACGTTTTTTGTTTTTTTTTTATATAATTTTTTCATTTCCTTTTACACTCTTTTGATGTTGTTTTTTGTTTAAAAAATTTCAAAAAGAAAAATAAAAGCGTTTGTTCTCATTTAACCTTAATAACATGTTTTATAAGGGGTTTTCCCCCTTTTTTTTACTTGGATTTATTTTTCTTAATCAAAAGAATCGTCGCTGCTGGTTGTTGGACAATTAAAACAACTAAAACATGCCTGGGCATGGCAAAAACATGTTACAAGGGATTCGGTTTATTATAAAAATTATAAATGTGTACTTATTATAATTAAGCTGTAATAAATAAAGTTGTTATATTTTTTGCCTTTTAATTTTTACACAAATAACTAAAAAACAAAATTAAAACAAGGTTTTAATAAGTAATTGTTAGGAAATATAAAAGAATAAAGACGTTAGTTGCTAACACCACAACCTTAACCCTTTAGAAAGTATAATTAAGGACTTTTTTTTAATAGAGACAAACATTTTCACACAACATTGCTTTTAAACAGGGACCGTAACGGCTAAAAGTTTTATTTTAAAAATTACTTTGGAATCATTATTTCTTCAATTATTTTTTTCTCTTAGAAAATAAAAGTTATTTTTGGAGTTTTATTTTTTTTGATTTTATTTTTTGCAAAGAAAATAACAGTTACTTTCTGAATTTAATTTTTTTCCTTATAAAAAACAGTGTTTGAAAATTAACTGTTCGTTACACAGAAAAAAATAACAAAAGTTATAAAGTAATTAAAGAAAATTTGTTAAATCTTTTTAATAATTTTAACAATTTCTTTAATTAACATGTTTATAAATTGTCATATTAACAATTTGTTTTATTTTAGAAAATAAATGTGTATATCATAGAAAAAATATTGTGTGTCAAAAAGAAAAACCATAAAAAAAAATTATTTTTTATCCATTTTAAATCTTTAAAAGAATGAACGATGTGGCGATTGTTCTGAAATTTTACCAATCTATACGGTCAGTTAACTTATTATTTAATTATTCATAAATAAATTTTAACGGGTTTCCTATAAATTCTAGCTTTCCAATTAATACTTTTAATGATGGCAAGATTCCGTTTTGTGTTGATGGCAGCAACTCGCATGCAGGACTATGTTTTTTTCCTTAATCAGTTATAATGGTTTTTGTGATGTAATTTTTTATGAATTTTACTAAAACGTTAATAATAACATCTTTTAAATGCATCTTTAATTTCAATTTAGTTAGTAACAAAGTATTTTGTTAATATGACAATTTAGTAATAACAATTTATATTTAATCGTTAACAAATATTTTTTTCAATATGACAAACTCATTGTTAAAAATATTTGTTGAATTTTAACAATTTTCATTAACAAAATAGTTTTTTGTATTTACAAATTCAGTTGTTGGTGCCTTTTCAATTAAAAAGTTAATTGTATTGACGAACATGGTATTCAATATGACAATTGATTTGTCGTAATTTGTTCTGTGTTAGTGTTCGTTTCGGTAGATATACGGAAAACACAAACGCTAATAGTGTTTGTGATCTTCGAACAAAATAATAATAATACTGTACTTATCCAAATCAACATAAAGATGAGAACATTTTATTGCATTCTGGTTTTTTAAAAAACCACAAACATCGTTGTATTCGTTTCAACCCATTAATGTTCGTCCGTTTTTGTTGTGCTTACCGCTCTTTTGGCTGTTTAACAAACCCAAAAATTATTCACACAAACAAAATTCATAAAAAAAAAAATCACAGCAAAATAATTTTACACAAACCAAACATGTTCACAATACGTACACAAGCTATTCGTGCTATGGTTGTTGCTAAAATTCATTGTTTGCTTATTCCTTTATCAATGTAAAAATAAACACTATAGAACATTAAAATATAATGTATATCTACAGAACCACTACAATTGTTCTGTTCTTTAACGAAGAACCGAATACTCTATAATGTTCGTTACCTTCTTGAATATAGTTCTAAACGTTAGAAAGGGTTGTGCTCGTATACACATACACTAAAAAAATTAGATATAGTTTCTGGGTGTGTGAGCCGCCGTATGCTTAATAATGTTCTATTAACTTTCGAACGCTGCTTAAAAGTTAAATGAATGTTAACCGATCCATGCAAAAACTTTTATTTGTTAAATTAAATTAAATATTATTCAATTTTAATAATGACGTTTTTATAAACAAAAAAATAAATTTTATTTTGCAGTCCCAGCTTTTAAAATCTTTAAAAGATATTAAATTTTCAGAAATTTTCTAAAATTCTAGTCCTTACAATATTGATTTGTTTTTCTCCTTTAATGTTGCGTGTTTAGATTTTCATCTAGTTTTAAAGTCAAACGCTTTTTTTCTGCCTCTTAAAGGCATAATCATTATTTGTTATCATTTTATCTATCGCATGATAGATACATAAATGAATAATAATTTAGATAAATGATATAATTAGAAACTAAATCATTCGCCATGGGTATTAATTAGAGTTATGACGCATACTCATGAGCAACAATATTTATTAATATTAGTTATGTGTAGGATGCATAACGATGGTTAACATCTGTAGGAGGTAAAAATAAGTAATTTATGGGGGGATTCACAAGGTGTCATATGTCTTAAAATAATAACATGAAAAAATCCGACAGTTGTGAACAAACCCTCATAAAGTAGTGTGCTATTTTGAATTTGAATCAGCTGATTTAAAACAAATATAAAAAAAATATTTTCCTAAAATCCATATTAAATTAATTCTAATCCATAAATTAATAAATTAAATTAGATTTTTCCAAACTACTTGTATTTTCCATTTTTCAGAGGCAAAAAGTTTCGTTCTAATATAATTAATAATTACGGTTTTTAGCAAACTCTACTTTATCATATCCAACCAAACGCACAATGTTAATAGTAAATGAAACAGAAAGTTTTCGGATGATTATCTTATTATTATAGAAGGATCTATGACAATTATGTGTTAAGCAAAATATGGAAAAGTGCTCGCCACGGCTTCGGTGGCCTCTATCCGATGTTCCATATTTTCAATGACTCCGAGACATAATTGAGGTTAAGTGTCGCTAATGTACCGAATTATCCGATCCTTTAGCTCTTAAATTGTTCTTGGCTTATTGACGTACACTTTTTCTTTCAAATATCCCAAAGAAAGAAGTCCAATGGTGTCAAATAACATGATCGTGGCGGCAAATTAACCTCGCCACGTTAATCTTGAAATGTTTAACAGCCGTACCTTAACAAGATCGGAAGGCGGAACGTTTTCTTTCGCTTAGCTTTTACGCTGATATGCCATACCTAAGCAAGAGCGTCAACGTTGAGTCACGAACAGTAGTGAAAGCTTTCTTGTTTTATAAAACCCACAAATAATAAATAAAAACGCTATATGGCTTAATTGCCATTATTAATTAACAATTGCAGCCAACTTCGCTATTTAACGAGCTGTCAGAATCGGTTTTTCCAATTGCAAAGCGTTGACGCCGCTTCATGCAAATTTTGTTTGAATGACAGATTTTAAAAACTAGAAAACGCGTAGGGCTTTTGCAAGTCTTAAGAAAATCTTTAAATGATTATTTTAAGACTACAAGAACAGCAATGTTTATCTATTTTATATTTCTTTATCTCTCGTAAAACCATCACCGAATGAACTTTTTACGACAGTATAAACCTCTGTATAAATCATATTTTTAACAATTATACGGCGTACATATCACGGGTAGTAAGATAATATCTACATGCGTCTCATACGATTATTGACATGAAAGACTCGTTAGAGGATCTTTACTAACGCATTAAACGTGTCCCACAACGTTTGAAGAAACGTCTTTTGCTGTGATATGGAAGAATCACACTCGTGTTCCAGTTTTTCCCATGTATGGAATCTTCTACGATTAAAAAATGTGGTCATCGACGATCAAAGACGCTCTTCATGAGACTCCCTGTAGCTCTTACAAGATTGAAAACGCTAGCTGGGCATGAAGTAATTATCTTTTTGTTTGAATGTTTTTTTTTTTATAAAAATCGAACAAAAATTTTAAGAAAAAAAACTTAATTTGAACGGTTTTTTTTTACGATTTTTCGAAACGTGAAAGATGATTTTTTTTATTTTTTTCTCAGGAAATTGACGATTTCCTCACAAATTTATCTGGCAGCCCTGGTACCAACACTTTTTACAAGTTTACAGGAGAACAATAACAACGAGGTGTACTTGAGGTTTTTAATTGCAGGAATCAAAAATTTTTTTATAGTTTAATAAAACGAACAAAAATCTATCAAAAAGTCAATTTTAAATTTTTTAATGATACGTTATTTTGTATTTCAGATGAATATAAATATACATTTTTTTAACCAAAAAGGTGTAAAATTTTCAAGTTAATTATGCATTTTAATATTTAAAAATCATTTAAGATTTATTTCTACTTAACAGATTTATGACCTGTAAAATATTTTATGAACAATAAAAATAAAATTTTGAAGTGAATGATAAACAAACTTTATAGCGAACATACATAAAAGCCAGCTTTAGCTAATAATAGATGAATAAGTTGTTTCAAAAAAAAAAGTCGAAAGTAAGATAAAACATAACGAAATCAAAGGTGTATGTAAAAGTATATGCCTAAATGTATGCCACAATAAAAGTTTATGCCTTAATGTATGTAACTCAGAAGTGTGTGTACACAGGTTTAAAGGCAAATTGGCTTATAAAAGCATACTAAGCTTATTACCAGCACTCATTCCAACACCAACACATGTGTAAATATTTTTATTTTTTTCTTCATACGAACCAACGAACAAAAACAAACTGTTGATTACACACACATTAATACACATACATACACAAGCTTAACTTTTCCCTTCTTTTTTGATACTCGGAAAGGTCATATATTAGTTTATCACACCGTTTGTAATTTCGAAAAAATCGATCTTCGACCACTTTCAGTAAATCGGCCATATTCTGGAAATCTGATTTGAGAGAAACTAAGATGAAACAAATTTTGAAAACGATTCTATTAAAAAAGTTCATAAAAATATTCCTTTCAACGTACTTCATACTTTCAATACCAACTACTAGGGGTTAAAAAGGATTTTGATTACTTGAACACAGTGGAGAAGGGTTCTAAATTCGGAGCAGTAATTTGATTTAACGACGTCCGTCTGTCCGTGTAGTTGTTGAAATGGGGGTTTGCTAAGAATCGAAAGAAGCTGGGTACTAGGATGTTATATAAAGGGTGGTTGAATGTGAACCACACCTAAACGTCAAGCTTTTTTTTTTGCATTTCATTTGATATTTCTCAATTTCAGACTAACTCAATTTTGAAACGATTGAGCAACGCGTTGAAGTTATTCACGCTTTTTATGAAAATGGGCGTTCAAATCAAAATGCATTTCGAAGAAAATCATCTTCAGTGATGAGGCACATTTTCACCTCAGTGGATTCGTCAATAAGCCGAATTGCCGCGAAAAACCAATGCACCCACAAAGAGTGGCTGTTTGGTGCGGTTTACGGAGGCATTATCGGGCCCTATATTTTCCAAAATGAGGCCGGTCATGTGAAAGGGAATAGTGGTAAGTTTTGAGTTGACCCCAATCATACGAATGCATTTCTCCGGAGGGATTTTTCTTAACAACGGGCCAGGCAGCGAAAGGAATATTAAGCTGAAAATTACCTACATCGTGAGGACCAACACTATCAGCAGAAGAATATGCTCCCCAAGGTTTAGGTATTTTTTCACAGTGTTAAAAATTGACCAACTCATTTCACTATTTAACACCTGATCCATGAAAATGTTGCCCGAAATTACAATTTGACACTAGAGTGTTTATGCGAAACAAATTCCTCTCAAATATATTTTATTTGTAAATTTTGTTTGATATGGGACATTATTTGTGAAGCAGTCAACTCAATAAAAACATTTTTGTTGGAATTCCTTTATATTTGGCATATAACTATAGTTCTAGTAGATATAAACAAGTGTGCGAAATATTTCTTTTCTATGATGTTTATTTGTCGAGTTGGTTTCAAAAAAAAATTTTATTTTAAATTTAAATATTTTTTTAAATTATTATCGAACCAAAAATTAATTAAACAAAAAAAATTTTAAGTAAATAAAAAAAAATTTATTTGAAAAAAATGATTTTTTTTCATCTACAAAAACGGAAATGACCAATTTAAATCAAAATTTTTCTAACTTAGTTCTAATTTTTTTTTAACCGAAATTAGCCTATAGTGTCATTTTTATATTGTAAAAGTTTTATTGTATGAAATTTTTTAATTTAAAAGTTATGCAATTTTATTTATTGCAATATTGTACCTTGAAAGACAGGAAAGAACGAGTTTGAGGCCCCTATTATCAGTAACATCCGATAAACGATATTCGCTGACTATCGAACACCGACTATCGAATGTTAATTTGGTACTATGAGTTGGCAGCACTGTTAAAAATTTCGTTGTGCATCGAATTTTGAAATAAACTAAATCGGCCAATACATAGGGTGGACATTAAAAAAGTGCATGCTTAATCCGAATATGAGCTCAGTTTTGTCCCATCACGACACATTTATCAGATAATGGTCTATTTGTGTACTTCCAATTGTGAAAAATATTAATATAATTCTGATCGATCAAAGACGCTTCTGTAAAACAGCTTCTGGCAGCTGGTATAGCGATATCATCAGCATAACGTCAGCTCATTATTGGTTTAACCTACCGACCATTTAAACAAAATTGAGTTAAGTATGGGGTTTATATAATTTGAATGCCGCCTTTCTGAATCCAAAATTTGTTTCACATATTTTTTATGATTTCTGAGATATTTAAAATTAATTTTGCTTCATATCAACTATTTTAAAATATATTAAGTATTGTTTTGCTCTACAGGCCAATGATTGGCGAATGCGGCAAATTTTCTCTTGCTTTGCTTCAGTGTCGTAAGACAAACAAGTAGGGTATTCCGGGCAAGATTATCCGTAGTTTATCTGCAGACTATTGCGGCTCGTTGGAAAGGTAATAATTATAGGTATCGAAGAAATTCAGTTGGGAACATATAGTCAGATGTTTTTGTTATTTAAATATAAACAGGAACAAAAATAGTGATAAATGGGTAATATAATACAAGTTTGTGCTCAACCCGGAGGTACTCGGAATTAAAAAAAAAAAAAAAATAAAATATGCATAATTATTTTTATCCCCAACCTCATATTTTTTAGTGCGAAAAATTTAACTTTTCAAAATAATTTCCACTATGGCCACTCTAGTATACATATGTATGCAGCACAACAATCTTTTTTGGAAATAACTTTAGAAAAGTGGCGTATGCGGCACAAAGAAATAATTTAAACTTGCCTTAAAATTCTATTAACTTCTAAGTTCGTTCAGAAACGTTAACAGAATTTTACAATTTTCTTCAAAACATATGCCAGGAGCAGTGACGAGAATACAAAAAAAATATATGTGGTATCTATTTTCAGAAAACTTAATGACAACCTGCATTGTAATTTTTCCTCATTACGACTTTTTGGCATATGCACCAAACCAATAATGAACTGACGATATTTCGCCACTAAAATGTAATTGGATCAGTATGGTTGAAAGCACGCTGTCGTGTTGTTAAGCCAGATTTAATTAAAAGTAAATTCTAACACACATTTTATTGAGTTTAAAAAAATGAATCGATCGGACAAATATGATTTAAAGAGGCAATAGTATGGTGTTAGCTGGAATTTCGATAGCTTGTTCAATAATCCAGGGTGCCACACACTATCGAAAGCCTGTTGAACATGTTAACTTCTGCAGAGCTGTATTTTTTGTTCTCTAAAGTTTCTCAGACAAATTGGACAATTTTATGGCATTGTTTAGGTGTTTCATGCTTGTGGCGGGAGCCGAATTGATGTTTTTTTCTCTCTAAGCTATGCCAGCAAAGCTCTACGCTTGTCGCAGGAGACAAGAGTCTCAGGCGGGAATAGAACCCCAACTCTCACTTCCAGCTAGCCTACCAGGGCACCCTTAAATATTTTAATATTTCTGCATAAAATTTACAGTCCAGTTTTAGAAAATAGCTTGTAACACTCCCCCCTACCAGGGCACCCTTAAATATTTTAATATTTTAAATATTTTTGCATAAAATTTTTCAGTCCAATTTTAGAAAATAACTTGTAACCCTCCCCCTACCAGGGCACCATTGAATATTTTAATATTTTAAATATGTTTCCATAAAATTTACAGTCCAATTTTAGAAAATTACTTGTAACAATCCACCCTACCAGGGCACCCTTAAATATTTTAATATTTTAAATATTTTTGCATAAAATTTATAGTCCAATTTTAGAAAATAAATTGTAACCCTCCCCCCTACCAGGGCACCCTTAAATATTTTAAATATTTTTGCATAAAATTTACAGTCCAATTTTAGAAAATTACTTGTAACCCTCCCCCTACCAGGGCACCCTTAAATATTTTAATATTTTAAATATTTTTGCATAAAATTTACAGTTCAGTTTTAGAAAATAACTTGTAACACTCCCCCCTGCCAGGGCATCTTTAAATATTTTAATATTTTAAATATTTTTGCCTAAAATTTACAGTTTAATTTTAGAAAATTACTTGTAGCGCTCCCCCCTACCAGGGCACCTTTAAATATTTTAATATTTTAAATATTTTAGCATAAAATTTACAGTCCAATTTTAGAAAATAACTTGTAACCCTCCCCTTACCAGGGTATCTTTAAATATTTTAATATTTTAAATATTTTTTCCTTAAATTGTACAGTTTAATTTAAGAAAATTACTTGTAGCGCTCCCCCCTACCAGGGCACCCTTAAATATTTTAATATTTTAAATATTTTAGCATAAAATTTACAGTCCAATTTTAGAAAATAACTTGTAACCCTCCCCCCTACCAGGGCACCCTTAGATATTTTAACATTTTAAATATTTTTTCCTTAAATTTTAGAGTTTAATTTTAGAAAATTACTTGTAGCGCTCCCCCCTACCAGGGCACCCTTAAATATTTTAATATTTTAAATATTTTTGCATAAAATTTACAGTCCAATTTTAGAAAATTACTTGTAACCCTCCCCCCTACCCGGGCATCTTTAAATATTTTAATATTTTAAATATTTTTTCCTTCAATTTTACAGTTTAATTTTAGAAAATTACTTGTAGCGCTCCCCCCTACCAGGGCACCCTTAAATATTTTAATATTTTTGGATTAAATTTACAGTCCAGTTTTAGAAAATAACTTTTAACCCTCCCCCAAAAGAAAAAAAATGGATTTTATAATACCATGACGAAGGGTACATAAGATGCGGCAAAGTTCCATTTAGCACTCTTTCTTGCGTTTTTATTATTTTTAAACAGGAGATAAAACGTTTTTTATATCCGTGTGTATGGATATCATATGTATGTATAAGAGTGAAGGTATGTAAACAAATACATACCAACATTCATACACATATTTGTTGGAAAAGTGTACAAAAAACATTGTGATTTTTCCCAACATTCCTTGGCTGCTTGAACAAGCATATGTAGGTATATACCTGATTGTTGGTTGAATAGTTGGATGTTTTTCCATTTAGCTTCTCTCAAGGTATCACTAGGTAATATTGCAAAGTTTAGTACTTCTACTGAAAGTTGTAGTATGTACTTGATTTATTTAGTATGAATATGTATTGCAAAATCACAAAATCTTTAATATTGTCTTGTTTTTATTTTCTTTATAAAATTAAAGATATACTTTACTGCTACTACTATTCCTATTTTTCATTTCTTTTGCAATTTGAAAAGAAAATAAGAGCGCAGTCCTTAATGGAATAATGGGAAATGGCTTAGAATTTGTAACGTCAGCTAGGGTTTAATATAATTTAAGATGCACTTGGAGAAAGAAATAATGCATTTTAATTAATATAAATAATGTCTTAATTTCTTTAATAAAACTTAATAGTAAACCTTTATAAATTTTCAAAATGTTCGACTTTTTATCCCTCAAATAATTTTCTATTATTTAGTTTGTTCTAAATATTAAAAACCTTACATTAACACAGTTGGACTCCCTATAATTCGTAATTGAATTAACGTTTTTTTTCTTCTTTATAATTCAACAAAATTATAATGGAGTTTTATGTATCAAACCTATCAAAACGCAATTTCTTAAAGCAACGGATACATGCGTCTATACAACTGCAACACTACCCATTAAAAAGAATACTTAAGTGTTTATTTTGTACATCCAATTGCACTGAAGGAACACTAGTTTCATCTTCAAGGTGCGATGGTTCTGTATTTCTAAGGTTAAATGTTCTCCTTTCAGATACTTTCATTTGTTTACTTTAATCCTGGTTTCTGCTTTTAATTTTAGTCTAAAGAGTTAATTAATTAACTTCTCAGAGAAAAGAAAACAAAATATCACCAACAAAGAAAACAACACGTACCCGGTGACATGTTTCGAAATGAAACATGTGTACGTTTTATGGTTCTTCGAGTTAATTGACTGTTTTTAATAACCTGAAAGAATATTTGGTTTTTATAACAAAGAGCTCAGAATGAATGAAAAAAATGTGTAGACAGAAAAATAACAACAAATATACTGGAAGTAAAGGGTGTTCCGTGTTCCAACCATAATGCAAGATGTTAATTGTTAGTCACACACCTTAACTGCAAGTTTTTTGCCAAACTTACTTTGGCATCTCTTTGTTTCAGTGTTTCACAAATTACACCATGGAGAGGCACGCAAATGAGCACCGCGTTAAGATTGTTGAAGCCTTTTACGTAAATTTGCGTTTAAATCAAAATGCATTTCGTTTACTTCGCAATTTGTTTGGACAGCATAATCGACAAAATGTGTCCACAATCGGGAGAATTGTGAAAAAATTTCAGCAAACCGGGTCGGTAGGAAATATGAGAGTACCTGTGCATGCCAGTTTGGTGCAGTTTATAGGCTGGTAGCGTCAACGGGCCGTTATTTTTCAAAAACGAGGTCGGCCAAACATTTACCGTAAATGGTGCTCGCTATCGCGATGTGATAATGTACTTCTTGTAGCTAGAAATTGAGGATATGACCCAGGACGATATGTGGTTCCAACAGGATGGTGACTCTTGCTCTTTTGCACAAGAAATTCAATGGCCGTGCTATCTCACGTCGTGGCCGCCACGAGCATGTAATTTGACAACGATGGACTTATTTCTTTAGGGATATTTAAAAGAGAAAGTTAACGTCAATAAACCAAGAACAACTCAAGAACTAAAGAACGTGATAATTCGGCACATTAACGACATTGAACATTCAATTTTGTCTCAAAATCATTGAAAATATGAACCATCGGATAGGGGTATGCCACCGAAGCCGTGGCAAATATTTGGCCGATTTGTTGTTTCACACTTAATTGAGGCTATCAGCGCAGAAGTGGTGTAACCCCAGACTATTTTTTTTGAGATAATGAGGAGTTAACACTACTCTTGCACTGTAGCACTCGGTTGTAACGGCCCGTGCAAAAACTTCGTTTCTAGTGCCATCTGTTTTGGATACAAACAGTTGGTTTACTCGACTATTGCACTGTGAAGAACAGGGCAAAGAACATCACTTTTGCGCTGATAGCCTCTGAAACTTTTTGTTTTTTGTACAATTAACATCGTGCGTTCTGGTTAGACCACCCTTTATAACAGAGCTCAGAAAGTAAAAAAAAATGTAGACCAAAAACTAACAACAAACATACTGGAAGTAGATACTGGTCAACATGCAGCCAGACCATGACAAAAACAAACTTAAAAAGTTAAAAACAAAAAGAAGAAAATACATGAAACCATAAAGAAAACCTCAAACAATTTAAGTTAACAATTGCCCAATTCACAATTTTGTGCAAATGGTTTTGTATCGTAGCATGGTATAGTTAATAATATAGAATACTTTTTGGATTATAGTATATACGATAGTATACTTTTGGGATTATAGTAAAATCTGTGCAATAGAATGCCTAATAACTTATTAATAGGGATGCAATTTCCATGCAAATGCATGTTTTTTGTCGATAGTCTAAGAAAGATGTCAACGAATTATCTTTTCAAATCGTTAAATTTGCGATAAAATGGCATCGATTTGATTTTGCATATTGTTGCATATTTTGGTGAAAGTTCATATTTTTGCATATTTAGGCTTAAAATGCATATTTCGGTATATATTGACATTTTTGAGAGATTTTTTTTTAAATTTTAATTTATAAAAATGTTTTTAAAACAATTTTTAAATACATAAAAAAAACCTTCCAAAAATATTTTAAAATCAATAAATAAATAATTTTGGGTCTTTGCTTTAAATACAAGAAAGATTTTCAAGATTTCGACAAAACATCCTTCTTTTTTAAAACGATGCAGCACCTTACATGGTTAAGGCTTCCAATGGAAGCGTTGCAGGGGAAATAATAATATTGCAATTTTTAGTGAAATGTTTCCCTTGATTCCCCTTCCAACGCTGCCAGTAGTAACAAGATTGGAGCCTGGCTACATGCTTCAGAATGCTATTCAAAAAACTTTGAGTTAGCTAAGCATGCTTGAAGAGCTTGTTGATACCGATGATTATGCAATTAAAAATGTAAAACAAATATTAAAATCAAATAACATCAGAAGCCAATTAGCATTTGTATTTTCCAATTACGGATATATTGGTGAAACAAAAACCAATTAGAAGGGATTTAGTTTACTTAATATTCAAGTCAAATTAATTGATATTGCTGAAAGTAAAGTGAACAATATGAAAGGAAGTATAGCCCGACAAATTATAAAAATAATCCAAAACTTTTAGCAAAAAAAAAAAATTAAGAATTTCAAAAACTAAAATAAATTTCAAATATTTTGGATCTGCTGATCTGAAATTAAAGTGGGATCTGAAAATAAATTTCTTCAAAATGCATTGGGATTATTCAAGTCCAAGACAAAGTTTTAGTTTTAATGAAACAGTACTTATTTATTTGAACAAATACAAATTTTAATTGGTAATTTAATTTTTTCAAAGATATTCGAATAACAAAGGATTGAATTTTTTATATTTTTGTTTTTCGTAAAATTAAAAACCAATTTTTTTTATGGAAATTTTTCAAGTTTTTTGTGTATATTTTTTATTTTTCAGTGAATATTGCGGATTTTTAAGCGCATATTTTCGATTTCTGAGTGCATTAAAAACTCATCCCTACAAATTAATTACGATTGCAAATAATTCAGAAATAATAACGATCACTTAGCATTTGCAAAATGGTATAAGTATTTACTTTAATCCCAAAAGTATGCTATAGTATTTACTATACCATTTTGCAAATGCTAAAAGATACAAGATCATTTGCACAAGTTTGGAATTAGGGATGGGCAAGTTGAAAAAATATATCGAAATATATCGAATCGATATTTTTTTAGAGTATCGATATTTATTATTTCAAAAATATCGATATATCGAACGTATTTTGCTGAAACTATTACCAAATTAAAAATTCAGTATTCCTTTGTACAAACATATGCATGAACAAATTAATTATATGTAATTACATTGTTACTTTTTATTGTTTCATTTTATTTAAAAAAATTAATAAAAACAAACAAATTTAATCAAAACAAAAAATTCAATTATAACAAAAGCAAAAGGGAAGAATACAAAAACACCATAAGAAAAAAAAAATAAATTACGAAAAATTTAAATGGAAGCAAATAAGTCATGGAAGTACCAACTTTCCTTAAAATTTTAATTGCACCCAAAAAGTACCAACTGGTTTTAGTCAAACCAGTTATAATCAGATATGGACATCAGGAGCACTCTCTGTTTTATGTGCACTCCAGACAATCTGCTTCTTGTATCCGGCACTGCTTCTTATAAATGCCAATTATTTTAGATCTTCATATTTGTTTAAAAAAACATATGATGCATGCAATGATTCCAATTCTTAAAAAACATATTGTTTGAAAAACGGCTAAAATTTTGAGTTCTTAATGAAGACTGACTTTAAAAATATCGAACTCGATAGTCGTATTTCAATATCGATACATCAATATATCGGTATTTAAAATATCGGCGATATATATCGATTATATTTTTTTTAAATATCGAAATTTTGATATATCGATATTTTTTGCCCATTCCTATTTGGAATTTTTTCAGCATTAATTGTAGTTGTTTGATATTGTTACAAGTAAACTGTTGCTTATGATTCTTATTCGCTTAACAGGTTTATTTGTTAAATATTTTTAGTTTTTCTAAAATCTTTGGATGAAGTTTCCTGACGATCTGGGCTAAGCAACCAGTGAATTGCCCATAGAAATAGCTTATCCCTTCAACAATAAATTTAAGTGTTTTTATCACGAATAAAAATTGCGAATTTAGCACGACTAGCAAAATCTTTTTAAATTAAAATTTTGTATTCCCCAAAAATTACTTTGATAAAGTCTTTTAGAATATTTTTCCACAACAATATTGTAAACAAAAGAGTTTAGACAAACAAAATGAGTTTATTTTAATAAAGACTAATTAAAGATTCATTCGTTTTTGTCATTTCAACACTTGTTAAAAAAAACTGTCGATCATTTAAGCTAAGCGTAATTATTTCTTTAAGTGTATTTTGTAAAACAAGACAACTCTACAAAAACCTTTTTGGATGCTGTTGACATGTTTCAGTTTTTTTCTTCATTTTTTTTTTTTTTTTTTAAATTTATAAGAGAACTTGAATAAGTTTTCAATTTAACAAAATAACAACAATTTTTGCAGCTTATCAATAAATTTTAAAGTTTTTTTGCCTTTCATATTTTCAAAGAGCAGGCAACAAACATAACAACAAAAATTTATAATAAAAACAATAATAAATAAATCAAGAGATTTCCTACTATCATCCAAGATTCTACAAAAAAAATAGCCCATCTGAAATTCTTTATAAATTCTTATCAATTCTATTAATTAGAAAATAACAATGTGAACGTGTGTTCGTTCTCTCTACAAAATCTTGGCAATTGAGATGTACGTAGAATCAGTTGTCCAAGACAATTCGAAACGCCATGTTGTTAGGCTCGCGTTCGGTACAAGTATTTTTGCTCTCCGCCCTGATCGTAATCGCTGTTCAGGAGGGCAATGAATCAAAACAAAATGTTGAGAATCTAAAATGTAATGCCTCATTTTGGTCAAGTGTCCAGAGACAAACGGAACTTTCTATAGATGTGTTTGAACAACCTTGTAATGACTTTTGGGAATATGCCTGTGGCAATTGGCGACCATCTTCGCAGTTGAGATTTGCAAAACCTGCGGATACTTTGTCGGCGGTTAAGGCTTCAAATAAATTGCTGTTATTGCAATATCTCGACAAAGGCAGACACATTAACAGCACCAGTCAAGGAGTGGCAAATTTTTACAAATCTTGCCTGGAGAAAAGAGCTTTTAGGTCTAAAGCTCAGGATGAGCAGGCCATCAGAGTGTATACAGATATTTTAAAAAACATTACAAGTAATTGGCCGATTTTGCAAAGAAACTTTAGCAATGGCCTTCATAGCGAATTGTTTAATTGGGAGCAGGTGGCGGCGGAGATGCGTAGATATGGTGCACAATCGTTGATATCTACCAAAATACAACCCAATTGGCAGAATTCTCAGCAGTTAATTTTTTATATACTGCCTCCCTCCTTCGAGTTCATTAAAGCCAGACAATCTGATAGTACATTTGATGCTGAATCGGCATTTCTTTATCAGCGCTACATCAAACTACTAATGATGGATTTAGGCGTTAGGGTAAGAAAAGCCAATCAAATCGCCGAGGAAATAGTGGAATTTGAGAAATCTTTAATGGCCTTGGTAAGCAATGAACGTTCTGTGGTCCTAAAGGAGCCTCAAACTTTGTCTTCTTTAGCAGCCGAAATGCCAAATATAGACTTTTTAAAATATTTTTCTACATTAATGCAAGATTTTACTCTGCCTCCTCATTATGAAGATATCGTTTTAATAGTGGCGGATCAACGCTACTTAAGCAATCTGAACCGCTTTCTCAAAACCTCGAATGGTGAAATAATAGCAAAATACTTTTTAGTACAGTTCCTGGCCCATTTTGAAGTTAATTTGCATGAGGAATACAGTTTTATTAAGGAAAAAGATGAGTGTTTAATGCAGCTCAATGATTTTATGCCTTCCGAATTGACCCAGTTATTTCTACAATTACGCCATGGCAAAGGTGAGGAGTTTCTACAGCAAACTGAAAAACATTTAGCAAAAATTTTTAAAAATCTTAAATTTCAATTCGAGAAATTATTAAATTCTACAACGGTCTTTGAAAGAGATCCAGCCACCAAGATCTTAAGCCGAGATAAGCTCAGGGAAATGCAGTTATTGCTGCCAACTTTGGAAATGACATCTACAGTTGAAAC
Source organism: Pollenia labialis (assembly GCA_949318255.1). NCBI lineage: Eukaryota > Metazoa > Arthropoda > Insecta > Diptera > Polleniidae > Pollenia > Pollenia labialis. The sequence continues at coordinate 20,715,002 of OX439142.1, read as the reverse complement.
GCAGTTTGTCATAGGAGACAATTATGATATCAATTTAATAAAATTGTCTAAATTGAAGACCAGTAAGCAGCTTAACAAAACCATACCGCATATGGTAAGAGATGTGAGCGCCATAGCTTTGGAAAGCAAACTCTCGTTGACTTCGTTGTACAGAGACCAATCGTATGGCCCTTTAGATGTGAATGCTTATTATCGTTTGAAAAAGAATGCCATTGAGCTGCCTATAGGAATTTTACAGAGTCCTTTTTATGATCCTTGTTTAAAACCAGCCAAAATCTATGGTGGCTTAGCCTACATTTTGGCCCATGAAATACTGCATGGCTTTGACTATGATGGCTTGAATTATGATAAGTCAGGCAATGTGGCGAATGCCTGGGGTGTTAAGGCCATTATTAAGTTTGGCGTTAAATCAAATTGCTATCTGAATGAACGCTATGACAATAGTCATGTTACCATCAATGAAAATATTGCCGATTCTGAGGGCTTGAGATTGGCTTTAGAGACTTTCTTGGAAAGCGAAATGGACGAAACTTTTGAACAAGAGGATTTGAAATTATTTTTCTTAAGTTTTGCCCAAACCTGGTGCGGCAATAGCACAAGTGATAAAGGCCATTTAAATCTCCACGCCAGCCACAGGGAGAGAGTTAACAATGCTTTGGCCAATTTTATGGAATTTGCTGATGTTTACAAATGTCGTCCAGACAATAAAATGCATCCTGAGGAAAAGTGTAGAATATGGTAGTTGTTAAAATAAAAAAAGGATTAATTAATTTCTAGATAAAATGTGATTAATTACTTATTAATATTTATATTTGTAAAAATTTTTAATAAACCCCAACAATTTAAACAAAAGCTTTTACTAATTTAGTATTCATTTAAGTAATTTTAATTTTTGTTTCTAGTTTATTTAAAGAGCTGCACGACACCAACCACAGTTAAATAAAGTCACTTGAGAATAAATAAGCAGAAAAAGAGACATAAACTGTCATAAAAGAAATTGAAATATTTTGAAATGTTTTTATGTATTTATATTCTCCCCTACCAAAATTTTGCCATTATCCTTTTTTATGATTTTTTTTCTATTTATTGCAAAAAGTTTTCTTAAACTAAATTTTCAACGCAAGCTTGTGATAGTTTACAACAAAGAATATAACACGATGCTGTTAAAGTCATCATGCAATGGCAGCCAGTCAGTTCCTTAAGGATTTGCACTTGGTAAATAGCATTTCACAAAATAAAAAAAAAAGTGAAAGAATAAAACGAACAAGAAGAAATTTTATGTATAAAGCAAATACAAGATGATGTACAAGACATCCGGACACACTGTAATCATACTGAATAAAGTCAGCAATATCTACTAACACCACACTCACCCATCAACTTCTACCTAGTTTCTGTTTCGTTTTCCTACTTAAAACACACAAATAAATTAAATAAAAAAACAAACACTTTCAATTAAAAAGATTAAATTACATCTACAAATAGCTGGTGCTGTTATAGTTTGCATGAATGTCTCTCTGACACACTGTCAGTCTCTCTGACTGTCTCTCTATTTGAATTGATCATAAAAAAGATAGTGTTGATGGTTTAACTATGCAAAAAAAAAAAATTCATACTTTATAACAAAATATTTTGTAGAAAGAATAAATAAAGGAAATTCATTGTTTTAAGTGGTTTCAAAGTCAGAAAAGTAAAGCATATTTTTAGGCAAAAATAAAACATGCATATTTTTAACACAATTTTATACTTTTTAAATGATGCAAAATCCAGCAAAAATTAAATATTTTCCCTTAAATTTACCCAAAAAAAAAAAAATGTTAAAACAATAATTTCCTAATATTTTTATTACAAAATACAAATTAGTTCTTTTCTTTTTTTTTGTTGATGTTGTTATCCTTATATCCTTTCATTTATTTAGTAGTATTCAAATCATTTTATTAAAACATACATACATATATTATTATCTCTGCTCATTAACATTTATTAAAACTTTTAAACCCGGCATTTGCTTACGTCATTTTGAAAATGAATAAACTCAACTTAATGCATATAAATAATATGTAGTTTTAGAACTACTTTTGAAATATAAATGTAAATTTCAAAAGTGTTTGTTTTTAAGTATTGGGGGGATTTTGCTGGACTTAATGCATACAATTTGCAAAAGGTTTATACTATTTGTGTATAAAAGCAAATAAAATGGCCTTAAGTTATCAATTTAAACTTGTCATAAACAATCCTGTTTCTCAATTGCTTTATTATTAATTATTTTTAATATTTTTTTTATCCCCCCAAATAACTGCATACATAGAAAAGTAAATGAGTGTTAAATGTATTCTAAAACCATAGTGGTTCGAAATTAAATAAATTTTGTTTTCACATATTCGGCGTTTGTTTGTTTAATTGTTTTCTTTATTTTTTTGTTTATATGTCGTCTTTTTATTATTGTTTAGACCTACCGACCATTTGAAACAAAAAATTGGGTTTGGTATGGGGTATATATATTTTGAATACCGCCTTTCTGAATCCAAAACCGGTTTCACGAAATTCTTTATGGTTTCTAAGATATTAAGCATTCATTTAGCTCCATCTTAACTATTTTAATGTTTATTAAGTATTGTTTTGCTCTACACACCACTGTTGGGCGAAAGCAGCAAATTCCTAATACAAAAGCGTTCAAAAAAAATTTCACAATTTCTCTTCATTGCTTTTGGAAAAACTAGTAGTTAAAACGATAGCAAAATTAAATGACAGTAAAAAAATAAACTTTACTCCTGCTTAGCTTCATTGGCGTAAAAAAAAATGGCGAAAGCAAAATAAAATGTCAACTACTAAATACACAGCAGTATGCAGCACAGGGAACTACTTTTTAGAAATTAATTAAGAACAGTGGGTGGCGTATGCGGCACAAAGGAATAGTTTTCACTTTCAATAAAATACTATTTATTTCCAAGTTCGTTCAGAAACGTTAACAATAATTAAAATTTTTCTTTAAAATATTTGCCAAACGCAGTGGTGAAAATACAAAAATATTCTCTCGGGTATATTTTCAGAAAACTTCATGTAAACCCTCATTGTCGTTTTTCCCCATTACGACTTTTTCAAATTTCTTTTCTTAAAATTTGAATAGAAATTTCTTTATGTATTTAAAAAAAGAAAACTAATTTGTCTAACTGCCTGTTTTTCAAAATAAAAATTAACGCTTGGGAATTTATATTTAAACAAGAATAGAAAAACTAATTTTTTTTTTGTTTTCAATATAAATTTTCAAGCGAAAATGGGAATTTCTTACAAATTCCTTTGACAACTGGTAAATATTTTTCTTTTTAATTCCTCTAAGTTTATTGGGGTATTCACAAGGTGTGCCATCATGTTGTATTGTCATAATGTTCTAACATTTTACAATGGTTTAAAAATATTGTTGTTGCTTTGTAAGCAAAAAGTGTCTTAAATTAAAAGAACTTTGCTTGGTATGTTTATTGTGCTGTCGTAATTAAACAGAAGAGACCTGCGCTGAGCGGCTGAGCCGAACCGCATTAGTTTTTGTAGCCGTCGCCGTTGATGGTATAGTTTTATCCGGCTAATATCCGAATTTAACCTGCGGCTAGCAATTTTTGCAACAAAACACTTGCGGCGTCAAATTATATCGGCTTAGAACTCTGCTGTTTGGTAAACAAACACAATAAAATATATTTGTGATTTGCCACTAAAAAATGGAAATTAAGTTAGGAAAGATCTAATTTAATTTTTTAATTCATGGATTAGAATTAAAAATTTATAAATAAGTAAATATTTATTTTTTATATTTGTTTTAAGTCAGCTGATTTAAATTCAAAATAGCACACTAAATTATGAGGGGTTGTTCACAACAGTCGAATATTTTCATGTTATTATTTTAAGACTTATGACTTTATGACACCTGGTGAATCGCCCATAGTAATTTAATACAAAATTTAGTTATACAATAACATTATGTGTAGTAAATATAAATGATTAAATAATTGCATTTAACCCGTAAAATATGCTGCATTTTTAATAAATACAAAAACTTGCAAATGCATTTGAATTTGTATATTTGTGTTAGTTTTTGTGTGCACAAGTTGATGTGTTTGTTATAAAACTTTTTTTACATTAAAATATTATTTTGGATAAAATGTATTTCTCTTTTATTTTTTTTGCCATTTTTTTAGATTTCTCTATTTAGTTTAGTAACTAAGTGTGATGATTATTTATGAGTTTTATTATAATAAACAAGCTTACACACACACAAATTTATAGTGATAAAAGAGGGAGAGAGAGAGAGAGAAACTGTATACACTTTATGCACTTTAAAATTTACACACTTATCTACCCTGAAATTTAAAGTATGCAAAAAAAAAGAAAAGCATTTAGGGTGGCCAACTGAGAAGTAAAAAAATTAAACTTTTAATTGTTTAAATGTTTTAGTAATACTATTTTTTTAAATTACTTAAATAAATATATTTTATATTTTAAAACTTTTCAAGTTACTTAAATAAATAATATTAAATATTTTTTATTTTAAAAAATTTTCGTTTTGGTAACCTTTTTTTTACAATAAAAAAAAAAATAAGTAAAAAAACAAACTTTTAGCTGAATCATTTTGTACGAGTACCACTTAAACATTATTGTTTTTTTTCTCCCCTTAAAAAAATAAAATTTCAAAAAGTTTTCCTTGTTCAAACTATTGCAGTTGAAAATTGAGATGAACAAAGAATTTATACACATGTTTTTCTTTTTTTCGTTTAGAAAATAAACCATCAAAATTTATATGAATTCTTTTTTTTTTTTTGCTTAAGTATATAAAATGTTTAAAATAAAATTTAACTTGAACTTACTTGAATGCTTCTCTACTAAAGTTTCTAAAAATATTACAGTCTGGATGCTCCAATAAACGAAATGCTATCGAGCAATGATGATTTTCTAAAGGCGATATGTCGTTATAGCTGAAAAGATAATAGAGATTTTAGACAAAATGTTAAATCGATAAAAAACAGCCATTTTTTTTTTGTAATAAATGTACATGAAAGGCTTAGGTCATGATTTTCCAATGAATGGACATGTGAAAATATATTTGATAGGAAATGTAATAAAAATAATTTTCTTTTCTATTGATATAAAACGATGCAAATGTATTGATTACAATCAACATGTTCAAGCAATTTGTATTGTGTATGACGAGTTGGATATTATGGATTTGTTTCGAATGAACGGAAGTTTTTTATACTTTATCGAAATCAAATAATCTCTTTCAAAAAAGCCAACCTCTATTACGATCAATAATATTTCGTCAAATTCTCCACTCTACCATCTTTACGAACAAGCACGAAAATCGTAATACACAGTACAAATGTTTCGAACTTGTAGATTATTTTTTTCGAATCAAAGAACGCGGTAGCCCCCAGGGTTTACTGCCCATTTAATCATATTTTATATAAAGTGTGGTCCAGCCATTATGCACGATGTTAATTGCGAGTCACGCCTTAACGACAAGTGTTTTTTTGCCCAACCTAATTTCACATTTCTTTGTTTCAGTGTTTGACAAATTCAACCATGGAGAGATACACAATTCAGCAGCGATTTAAGATTGTTGCAACCTTTTACGAAAAAGGGCGTTTAAATCAAAATTCATTTCGTGCACTTCGGAATTTTTGTGGCCATAATAATCGACCAAATGTGTCCACAGTCGGCAGAATTTTGCGCAAATTTCAGCAAACCGGGTCTGTAGGAAATGTGAAAACACCTGTGCATGATCGCCAAGTGTGTTCTGTGTCATCATTTAGGTCGGCCAGTCAGTTACCGTGAATGGTGTTTGCTATCGCGAGATGATGACGGACTTCTTGTGGCCAGAATTTGAGTGTATGTACCTGTACGATATGTGGTTCCAACAAAACAATGGCTCTTTTGCGCGAGAAATTCAATGGCCGTGTTATCTAGCGTCGTGGCGGTATTTATTACCCGCCACTATCATGTGAATAGGCAACGAGGGCCTTCTCTCTTTCGGGATATTGAAAAGAAAAAGTGTTGACGTACACCAACAATAAGTCAAGAGCTAAAGGAGAAAATAATTCGGCACATTAACGTAATTGAACCTCAATTATGTCTCAGATTCATCGGTTAGAAGTGTTATTATTAAGATAATTCTCTTAAAACTTTTTGTTTGATTTACAATAAACATCGTGCGTTTTAGTTGGACCACCCTTTATAAAGTCTTTTTATTGAAAAAATCATATTAAAAACAATTAAATTAAATTAATTAAATTAAATAATCTTAGTGCGTTTTGTTTTAAATTTTCTATACTTTAGTTTTGCCTTCAATTTGCTTGTTCGAACTTCTTTATTCTTAAAAATTAAATCAAACTGTTACATTTGGTTTAAACAGAGAACAAAAAAAATCAATACCCTTGCTGTCAATCGATAACAGTAAACGGAATAAATATCCATCAATCATGTAAATATAAATAGGTGTGTGTGTGTATGTGTTAAGAAAAAAAGTATCGAGAGTGTGTTCAAATGAATTCTGTTCATGTAACTAGAGTGACAAAACATTTCAATTTGCAATGCTTTAAGCCATAAGAAGACACTGGGTACTGGATGTCGTTTGCAACTTTCTTGCATGAACTTACCAAAATCTTACAAACACTCATAAAAATCATCATAGTCGAGCATCTAACATTACACACATTCTATCAACTAACAAACCTACAGTAATTTATGTGTGTACACAGAGAAAAATACTCGTTAATTTTTATTTATTTTTTTTTTAATTTAAATCATTAATACAAATTCAAACCGATTTTAATTAAAAAATTTAATTAAGAGAATTAAATGTTTACTTGAATTCACAATAATACTTCAAGACATATTAAAAAGGTAGGTTTTTTAAATAAATCTTTTTTAAATTGGCGAGTTTTTTCTTGCAAAAGCGCTAATATGTACTGTATTTGCATAAGAAAGCAATACTTTTTAAGCTGTGTTTACTCAAAACTACAATATTAAAAAAAGTAAATCGCGTTTAACATAAAAAATAATGCAAAATTATAATAACACATCAATTAAATATTTAATTGTTAGATTATTAGTATATACTATACATTAATAAATTAATCAAGCTTAAATTTTTTATAAAATTAAACTAAAATATCAAAAAGTGACCTTAAGCTTGAATAATTTATTAAAGTATAATATTTAATAAAAAAGGCCGAAGAAATAGGATTATTATTATTTAATAAAAATTTATTTTAATTAAAAAAAGTTGAAATATTTAATTGATTTTATTAATTTGTTTACTGGTGCCAATTTAATTAATATCACAAATTTTTTAATTGAAAACAATTATTTTGTTTTTCATAAATAAGAATCCAAAGTTCTAATCAATTAAATATTTAATTGTAAGAATATTATTAGTTAATTAAAGTTTTTTTTAATTAAAAAAAAGTAGAATTATTTAATTGATTTTATTAATCTGTTTACTGCCAATTTAATTAATATAACAAATTTTTTAATTGAAAACAATTATTATTTTTTTTTCATAAATAAGAATGCAAAATTTTAATAAAACATCAATTAAATATTAAATTGTTAGAATATTATAAGTTAATTAAAAAAAAGTTGAAATATTTAATTGATTTGATTAATCTGTTTACTGTCAATTTAATTAATATAACAAATTTTTTAATTGAAAACAATTATTATTTTTTTCATAAATAAGAATGCAAAGTTCTTATTATATATCAATTAAATATATAATTGTAAGAATATTATTAGTTAATTAAAGTTTTTTTTAATTAAAAAAAAGTAGAATTATTTAATTGATTTTATTTATCTGTTTACTGCCAATTTAATTAATATAACAAATTTTTTAATCACAATTTTTTTAATTTTAAACAATTATTATTTTTTTTCATAAATAAGAATGCAAAATTTTAATAAAACATCAATTAAATATTTAATTGTTAGAATATTATTAGTTAATTAAAATAAATTTGAAATATTTTATTGATTTTTATTAATCTGGTTACTGCCAATTTAATTAATTTAACAAATTTTTTAATTGAAAACAATTATTATTTTTTTCATAAATAAGAATGCAAAGTTCTAACTATACATCAATTAAATATATAATTGTAAGAATATTATTAGTTAATTAAAGTTTTTTTTAATTAAAAAAAAATAGAATTATTTAATTGATTTTATTAATCTGTTTACTGCCAATTTAATTAATATAACAAATTTTTTAATCACAAACTTTTTAATTGCAAACAATTATTATTTTTTTCATAAATAAGAATGCAAAATTTTAATAAAACATCAATTAAATATTTAATTGTTAGAATATTATTAGTTAATTAAAATAAATTTGAAATATTTAATTGATTTTATTAATCTGTTTATTGCAAATTTAATTTAAATAATTTATTTTCAAAAATGGAGTTAGGCCTCACCAGCTAAATATATATAAACATATATATTAATATAAACAATTTTTTTAATTGAAAACAATTATTATTTTTTTCATATATAAGAATGCAAAGTTCTAATTATACATCAATTAAATATTTAATTGTAATAATATTATTAGTTAATTAATGTTTATTTTAATTAAAAAATTAGAGTTATTTAATTGATTTTATGAATTTGTTTACTGCAGCAAATTTAATTGATTTTTTTATTTTAATATCAAAAATTTTTTAATTGAAAACAATTATTATTTTTTTTCATAAATAAGAATGAAAAGTTTGAATAAAACATCAATTAAACATTTAATTGTTAGAATATTATACTTAAATTGAAATTAATTTTAATTAAAAAAAGTAGATAATCTATTAACTGGTGCAAATTATTTATTAATTTTTTAAATTGATATCACAAATTTCTAAATTGAGATAAAATAATATTTTTTTCCGTGTATCTACACAAATGTATAGAAAGTTTGCTTCAATGTCTGCAATGCATGTCGATAATTAAAATCATTTTCCATACACTTAATGGGAATTTAACCTGAAAACTAATGGACACACACTCAGTCATATTGATTGGCAGAATTGTTTACTAGTTACAAAAACAAAAAAAAAAGTACTTGTCCCTCCTCTTATACTCCATATTGCTCTCTAACATTCATACTCATAATATACAAACATACCGTAGTGCCAACTCTGTACGGGCATTTATTTGATAAATGTTGTTGTAGCCAGGATGATCGAGATCATGACAAATGCAGGATACCAACAAAATTAGACACTCCAAATCACCCAAACGTTGTAATAAATTGGCCTGACGTGTTATAGCATACATCTGTAAATAAAAATAAAAATTGAAAATGACAAAACAGGCTAAACAAATATCATGAAATTTAGGTCTAAATGATTAAGGTAAATAAAAATGATATAAAATTAAATTTATGCCAGTAAAATATTTAGAAGTTTCAGTTTGTTAGTTACTTAAATGCCAACTGGTGTCTTAAAGGGTCCTTTTTTTTTGTTAAGTTTCCTCCAACATCGTTTTATTATGTCGTTGTTGTCTGTTTTATGTGTGCAATTTCTTAGTAAAAATAAAAAAAGTATTGAAAATAATTACTAGTCTTAAATCTTTTTTTTAAAACAAACTGCAAAATTGTAAAAGTTTTTTATCCCTTTTAGAAATTTATTTTATTTAGTTTTGTTTTCAATTGCTTTTTTGTGTACTACATGTTTTTTTTTAGTTAAAAAAAAAGTAGCAAAAATACAAAAAGTCAATTTGGGGGTTTAAGCAAAAACTTGGTTACGAATTTGAAATAATCTACATACCCTACCGTAGATTGAGCCAGTTCCTAACTGGTACAAAAATATTCAGTACTAAGTAGTTCTCAACTGTAAACTTTTCTATACCATTTAAACGCTCAAATTAGCATTAAATGTGTGATTGAAAATAATTAGTACTTTTGGTTCTAGACGTGTACTCGTACACTTAGACCACATTGAGTGCTTAAGAACTAGTTTGTTACTAGTTGTCGTTTATAGAAAGTATTATCATTTTGAATTTTAACATTTTTTTTATAAAAAATGGCATAAATGATTTTAAATCAAATTTAAAAAGTTGTGGCAAAATACAAATATGTACTCGAATTTAAGTTTTGTTACAAAAAATTCTATTAGTCGGCAAGTGGTGCCCTTGTACTACATCAAGTTCTGGTACTCATAAGCACTAGTATTTTAATCTAAAACCTCTAATCACGTCAGTACGAGTACCTCTTGTTCTACTAATTGTAATAGTGGCATTTTGGCCGGGTAGCTGCAGGGTACATACATTTATACATACATACAGGAAGAATTATTCTCGGAAGGGAGGGAGGTTCAAGTTCAAGGAAGTGTGCGAAAATAACAGTGGGCAAAATCAGAATATATAGCTGCTACTACTCACCATGTATGGATTTAACCACGTTTAGGGAGGCCCTCAACTTGATTGGAGGCTCTGTAAGATTATCTAAATAAAGTGTTATTATTGGAGGAGATAGTAAATCCCCGGATTGGAACTCCAATAAACTAAATGGTAAAGGTGCCACAGTCTGTGAAATAATCGCAAGCCTTGATCTTACGATATTTAATACCTGAGACAAAGTAATCTTTCAAAGAAATGCATGCGTTAGTGCCATCGACATAACCTGAACTGGCTTGTACTGGACGACCACACCTTAAGTGATCACCAGTGTTATTTAATTGTGGAATTATTATCCACATTCAAAGGAAAAATATAAAGATTACTTTAATTAAAATTAAATATGATCTAAGGAAGAGTAATGGTACCTTTAGCACCATTAAAGCTCGTGAAGATGGTGAGCAGAGCCTATGAGGGGAAAAGCCCGGTAGCGGGGGAAATTGGGTTTCCTGAGACGAGGGCAGGAGGGAAATCCTGGAGTCTTTAGGATTTTAAATAAAAAAAAGGCCACACTAATTCCAATTCACAGAACTTACATATTTATTGTAATATGTAATTCTTTTAAATGGACAATGTATGAATAAAACTTGTGAACGTTGATTGGGAGCCGGAGGATGATCAGGTAAGTAAAGCAGCTAAGAACGAACTAAACCCAATTAAAAGTTTCGTTTACCGCGAAAAAAAACGTGGCGAAGAGCAAACCGGTAGAAACAGAGAGTATTAATTCACGATATGCATGAATCATGGAAGGCTTAAAAGTCAGAGCTGTCTCACGTTCAATGTGGACGATCCTACTAACATGAACCAAAATGAAGTGGACCTCTTAAGATGGAACGTCAGAGAACAAGACGTCGGAAAAGTGTATAAATACATCTTGCGAACAAAAGATAGAGACATAAACCGCTCAAGGAAATCAGCAGACAATGAAAAGGCGGTTGGGTCATTAGCAAGGACACCTTTACAAAGCATTCAATTTGGGAATGCCAAGGGTGCAAAAATATAACAACAAAAGTCTAGTCTATTGGTAAACCGTGAAAATACGTGAACTGAAGGCTAAATGTCTAACAGCACGTCGTTTGTCAACACGAAATCAGGGCGACCTCGTACTTAAGCAAGAGTGCAAAAAGTCTCTAAAACTTAAAAGTAGAACCATTTAAGAGAGTAAAAGAAAATGCTGGACACAACTATGCGATGAAATAGATGCGGATCTGTTAGGTAGACCATATAAAATAGCGATAAAAACAACTTGGGGGAATGAAACCGATACCCGGTTTTAAGAAACCAACTTGGGCAACGAAAATATTTGCAACACTAGTTCCTTTCGATGAAGCTGGTCCCACTTGTGAGTCATCCCTCTGAGCATAAATTTCAATGCGTTTTAAAACTTTCTGTGTATTTTTTACACAGAAAGTGTAGGCAAGCTAGTAGTGAGCTAGTCTATCAGACCCGGGGTTGCGGGTTCGATTGCCGCCAGAGACTCTGGTTTCTTTCCTGCAGACAAGCGTACAGGAATTAAACAAAAAAAAAATACAACAACGCATAGAATGCGTATGTGGGCCTTAAGCGTAACACAATCATTGCGTTACGGTTTTAGACAGCGGAATTAAGTGTTTTTTCTAGTCATATTCTGTGGCAAAAACATTCCGTAGGAGGAGGGAATGATATCCCAACTTTATAGTAGACGTTTATTTGCTTTAGCGATGGTAAAAAACGTATATCGTCACCCAAAATTCAAAAGGGCCTAACAACACTTTTTATTTTTCTTTTTTATTTTTATCATCAACTGAAATGCAAAAGGGCGTAACGACACTATTTTTTTAATGTAACAGGCACATGCAATTTAGTCTAGTGCACCATAATCAATCAAAAACTGGATTTTGAATTTTTTTGTTGTTACGCCCTTTTTGCATTTTAGGTGACGATATACATATTAGTTTGTCATTCCGTTTGTAATTTCTACAATATTTATCTTATACCCTTTAAAGTTTATAGTTATATTCTGGGTCCTTGTAAGGAGCAAAGTTGATTTAACGATGTCCGTCTGGCCGTATGTTTATACGACATAACGTCCGAAATTGTTTGCTATTGCAATTCAGCCTGATCTGCCCACAAATGGCTGAGAGATGGGCAAAAAACCACGACTGTACCTAATTTTACCCAAAAATCCCTTGTTGTTGTTGTTTTTTTATTTCATTTTTATGTATATCTGGAGAACGGGAGGAGGCTAAATTAAGTACACTCATCTTGGTTATCAATTCACAAGATCCGACAAAATGTGGAAGGGATTGGCCAAAGTTGGTTTATTTATATCTAAAGAACGGTATTTAATCAGTGTTCAAAAATAAACACTTAACACCGCTCCTTAATATTTGGTTCGGTAGATTTGTGGAAAACACAAATGCTACTAATGTTTGTGTAAAAAATCATTAAAAAAACATAACGTTTCCCTGTTTACTGTTCTTATCCAACTCAAGAAAAAGATGAGAACATTTTAATCTGTTCGGTTTTTTTTAACCACAAACTTCATTGTGTTCGGTTAATCTCATTAGTGTTTGTTCGTTTCTGTTGTGCTTTTTGGCTGGTAAAAAACAAACATTTTTAACAAAAACAAAATATTTATACGAAAAAAATAAATAAAGAAGCCAACAAAATAATTTTACACAATACACATGTTAGCTGTTCGTGCTGTGGTCGCTGCTAAAATTTTTTGTTTGTTCATTTCTTTATCAATGTAAAAAAGAAACATTATAGAACATTAAAATATAATGTTTGTCTACAGTCTCACTACAATTGTTCTGTTTTTTTTTTTAACGAAGAACCGAACACTATATAATGTTCGACTTTTTTTTGAAAATAGTTACGAACGGTCTTAAGGGTTGTGTTCGTCTACACAAAAACTTAAAAAAATAGATATCGTTCGTGGGCGTGTGAGCCGGACGCTAAACTAATCTGTTTATTTTCGAACACTAACTTTTATAACTTTCTGTTTTTATCGCACCATGGTGAAGGGTATATAAGATTGGGCATTGCCGGATATAGCGCTTTTACTTGTTTTCTATTATGTTTCTTCTTTAATAGCATTAAAGTAAATCTCTAAAGTGTATTTCAACACGAAAAATTATTAAATAAATAAGCAAAAAGGAATAAAAGAGGTTTAGTTAAATTTAATACTTTCAATCTGGTCTATACAATTGAGTTTGATGCAAAAGATGCCGCTACAATATATTTAAGTGATATAAGTGAAATAAATATTCAAATATTGTGTTACAAAACTGTCACTCTAAAAAAATGTCTCCATTTACAAACAGTACTGTATGCAAAACACCAAACAATCATTGAGTACTTGTGTACATTCAGGCAGACAGACAGACAGACAGATACATTTTTCTTACACAAAAACTTTGCCAAACAAAAAGAAAACTGATGAAAAAGAAATGTACAGACTTTTTTCTACCATCAATACGATACGAAAATAAACTTGTAGGAGAAGAGAATAAAAAAAGAAAAATAACGAAATTCGATCAACAATAATTTGAAGAATTTCAGTGCAACTTAAACTTGTTAAAATTCTGTGGAGAAAACGTTTTGTTTTTTTTTTTTTGCTATTTTCTTAATATTGATGGAACTTTTTAACTGTCAACAATTTACTACAAGTTGATTTCTTTTGATTTTCTAAAGTTTTGTTTTTTGTAATGCATTTCTTATTCTTAAAAATATTTTTTCTTTTTGTTCATTTTGTTTCAAGAGATGTTGTTTGTTGGTGTCTCAACTATAATGAGTTTATTGCTGTGTGCGTGAATGGGGGATTGTTTGATTGCATTTAAAATGGTAGGAGTGTGGGGAATGATAGGAAATTACAAACATGAACTCCTTAGTTAGTTTTATAAATAATAAATATAAATATATTTATCTAAAAAGTTAGCATGAAATGTCCCAGGAGCTAAAGTTAAACAATTTCAAGTTGCTTCGAACGATAAAGTTGGATTGGGTTGAAGTTTAAATTGGCAACAAGTGCATTCAAAGGAATATGAAGATTTATGCATATAAAATAATATTATTGATCTTAAAAAAAGTGATTAAATAGAAAACAAGTTTTGTACTAAAAAAAAAATAAACAACTTTATACCTAACAAAGTTTATATCGTCACCTAAAATCGAAAAGGTTGTAAGCAACAAAAAAATTGAAATCGATTTTTTTTTTGATTGCGGTTTATTTTGGTTAATTAGAAAACTCATTAAAAATCCAATTTTTAATTTTAAGTCGCTAACGGCCTAATGAATTTAAAGTGACGATATGTAGCTATTTCGACCTTTAACTATGTCTCTTTTTTTTTGCAATTAGCTGGCCTTTATCTTTTTTGCCAGCTAAATTTCCCTGGGGTTTGTCAAAGGTTTATTAAGGAAAACAAAAGTTTTCCACAAGCAAAATTCTCCAGAAGTTCACTACCAGGAACTTCCGCGTTGTATTGTTTGTAAAGAACAATACCTCCGGGGTGTATGTAAGATGACCTCCTAAGGAAATTTCACCTTTTGGTGGAACATACTCCGGGGAAAGCGGGTTCAGGTAATACCTGAAATTCTGCAGTGTCTAAAATTGACAGATCTCTTAAAGATCACGGCAGACCAATTGCGAATTTCGATTTCAGCATAACAGTGAAGTGAGGCCCCTTCATGGATGACGGGTTTTTAAACCCAAAAGTTGCGGGACGTTTTTTTTTAATTCAAGCTTTGTGGACTTAAGGCTCAGCTAGCCGGGAGTAAGAGTAACTTAACCTTACCGTAAAAAAGTATTACCAATCAATTCTTTACATATTGAGACGTAATATCTTACTGTTAACTATAATCGTTCTAATTGCTTTACATACAACAAAATGAAGCAGATGATTTGCAACTTTACTGTTACTCCCGCCTAACTGTGCCTTTATTTTAACATTGGGGGAAGTTCGGCTGCTTGCGGAACTCCCTAGATGCTTTTGCTTGCTTCAAAACCACAGCGAAGGTTTCCAGCCCTTAAACAAAGGTAGAATTATACACTTTAATTGCTATCTGTGTGCCTTGATTGCGTTCACACATGAAACCGTTTGCATACCCTTTGTTTTTCACCCGCATGATTTCGCATCATTGTAAAGATTATTGTGATAACAATTTTTGTCAAGTTAGCGGTTTAGGTTATTTTGGATCTCTGTATATATTAGAGTTTAGCATAATTCGCTCGATAGATAAGTCTCGAAATTCCGGCAATCTTCGAGCTTCTCGAAGAGCTAAATATTATAATATGTAAATGATATTTAGCTTAACATATTTTTGTATTTTATTTACATAAATAGGAAAAAATTGTCCAATTCTCAAGCTCGTAGTCTCATTATACAATATTTTATAATTGTTGTTTGTAATTTTCAAGGCCCATTGAAAAGGTCTGCGCAAGAAGCCTGATGATCATTGTTTATGTTCTTTTTAGTTGTCAAAAGTTGTTTACATGTGCATGTATACGTTTATGGTATGCGACACATACACGTTTTTTCTTTTTGCTTTGTATATGTGGTAGTAAATTTTTGACAACTAAAAAGAATCGTTTTTTGTTTTTGTACAAGTAAGCAGACCTGATAGATGGGCCTTGGTAATTTTTATAAAAAAGTGTTTTCTTATTATACGATTGATTTGTATGTGTTTTGAAAAATGTTGTGTATTTATTACAGACCTGGGGGTGGTCAATTCTCGTTCTGTGTAACGGTGATATCAAAAGTTTTTTTTTTGGATTTTTATTGTTTTAAATTTTATTTATATTTTATAGGCGCTAACCTGATGACGCGCAGTGCATTTTGTTTGGCATTTGTTTACAACTTTTATTAGCATAGTTGCAAAAGTTTCATGCCAACAAATGTAATGAAACACTTTTTTCATAATAAAAACGAGAATCAGAAAATAAGTATTAATAAAAAAAAAATAATGTGAAAAGTACTCTTGAAAACTAAAGTGAAAAATTTTGTTTACTTCAATTTATCGCAGAACCAAAATTTACCCCCTGGAAGCGTATGATTTGTTTGGTGAATCTCTTTAGAATGTGATAACTTGTTCTACCAAATATTTAATTCTGAATTATTAATATCTGTTTGATTCATTTCAATTAATTTTTTAAGCTATTTTATTTAATATTGCTTAAGGCTAGTTTACACTATCTCACAAGTCTTACGTATTCCATAATACTTTGTGAGATAGAAATCTAATGAGTTTTGTTGCGACTTTCAAAAAAATCTAATTTTACATAACAGTTTGTGTTCACACCATCACACAAAGTATAACAACTCTCACATCAATCAAAATGCAACCCTGAAACAATGAAAAGTATGGGACTTAAATTTTTGACATGTATTAATGTATATTTGTGTAAACTAGCTTTTATCAATTAATATTTTTTACCATTTCATCTCAAATTAAAAATCCCATACCTGGTTTTCTTTCATGGTATCAACCAATGTGAATGGCAAATTTTATTAAAGAAGAAGAAAAAATTAATAACAAGAATGCAGTAAAATATTAAATAAAAATAAAATAATTTGCATTTTTAGTTTTATTTTTCACAGTTTTTTAATTATTTGTTCAAAAGAAATTTGTTAATCTTTGATTCTTAAGTATCTTATCGTCGACCGAATTTATTGAACCATATCACATTCATACATACATATGTAAGTATGTACATATGTATGTATATCTAAATTTTAGGATTAAAAGGTTTAAAAAGCGTTTAAAATTTGCTTGCAAACACACGCACATACATATTTACATGCATTAATAAATAGTGGTTGAGTTTTTTGTTATTCTCCCAAAATGTGTTTTATTCTTGCATTTTACTTGCAAACACACATGTACAGACATGTATAAACGACAGTTGTTCTCAATGTTGTTCTCCCCAAATGTTTTTGTTTTCAGTTTGCACTTGCAAACAGTGATGCCAGAAGTGC
This sequence comes from Pollenia labialis, assembly GCA_949318255.1. Classification (NCBI taxonomy): domain Eukaryota; kingdom Metazoa; phylum Arthropoda; class Insecta; order Diptera; family Polleniidae; genus Pollenia; species Pollenia labialis. The sequence continues at coordinate 20,697,615 of OX439142.1, read as the reverse complement.
AGATTTATCTGCATTTTGCAGATTTTATATCCCAAAATTGCTAAAATGCAGATTAAAAGATTTTTGGTTGAAAATTGCATATTTTTGTTAGCTCGGTGAAAACTCCTTTAGATTGTCCCTTATGTTTGTACTATTTCCACATCTTGCATTGATAAACGTAATATATTAACCGTTCATGGAAGAACCGTTTGGAAATAGATTTATAAGTAGGATTTTCATTCACAAAAGATTAATTTGAAATTAAAAATTTTAAACATTAACAACATTAATATCGCCGGACTTACATATGTCATCCAATAAGAACCATGATAGTTTAAATATGTCAAGAAATTAACATTTAATTTGTTGTGTAGAATAACAAAGATGTGATTATTCTTAACTCAAGCTGAGTTATTAAATTTGGATAGACAATTTTAATGTAAAAACATCCAAAAATTATCAGCCATATTCTGAAAATCGCATTCGAGTGAAATGCACAAATTTTAAAAATTTTCCTGTTTGAAAGTTCAAAAAAATATTTTGCATTTTTATGCCTTATACTCTGGGCACCTCTTACATTTACCAGAACTACCAAGGCGAATTCAACACCAAAAACACAACATTGTATTTTATTTGTTGCTTTTGTTGGTCGATATGCCAAAAATACAAGAAACTTTTGACATTCCTCTCTCTAATTTAGAAAAAAAGTAGCACAGCTGTGCTTGAATTCACCTTAAGAACTACTATTCGCCTTAAGAACTACTTTCGGTTTCAAATTCCAAAACACGGCCGTCTATTTTGAAATGAGCTGAATTGTTATATATTTTTCTCCATAAACTACTTAAAAAATGTAATCAATGTGTTTTGAAGATTTATTGAAGATTTTTAAAACCTTGACGCAGATTTTGGAGATTTTTTGATTAAAAATTATGTTTTTTTTTGGTGATTTTACCTCTAAAAGTTCTGGCAACACTGTTTGCAAACACACTTGTATAAACGTTTTATGACAGGGTTACCGTTAGACATTTCGAAAATAAAAGTCGGAAACCTTTTTTAAAGACTTTTTAACGAAGATCTGTGTTTCTATTTTTTACTTTAGTAACATTTCATGAAATTAAATACGGTGATATGCACAATCAGGTGTATGCTGGATATCGCAAATGCAAAACGCAAGAATTTGGAAGTTGTTTTTAATCAACTTTAAACCTAATTCTTATAATTTTTGGTAAAATCCGGTTTAATAGGGAAATATTTATTTAATATTTTATCATAAAATTATTTTATTACAGAAATCTTATTAAAAAACGACGTTTAAAATTCTTGCGTTTTACGTTGGCGATTTCCAGCACACCCCTGAATATATTTTTTTTTTTTTTAAATTTTTGGAATTAAAGTGTATGAAAAGCGTTTAAATTTATCTTGCAGACTTGCGTACAAAGATAGGTGAATATAACATGTTGCCGTTCTCTTAAAATGCGTACGTTTTTATTGTATAACGCACAGGTTCTCTCGAAAGTAAATGTCGTGTGTTCACATTTCGGCCACCGGGCGATCCTAGTCTTCTTAAATAGTTTACTCAAAGTGAATTGATAATGCACATTAAATTGATATTTTCCATTTTGGACATTTAGCAATGAGACAAAGTAAAGATGAACACTACAAATTTTTCTTTTTTTAAACGATTAGCCATACGACAGAGCTTGTGAATTAGAAAATTGTGTAAAATTCCAACAATATATTAAAAAGGGTTTTCTTAGCTTTACAAATCTTTTTAAGATTTTGCTGGCCATCTCCTCCTCGTCATAATTTGTTCAATAAGGATTTCAATTGTTTGACAACCTTGACAGTTTTCGTACTTACTTGTACACATATTTTCAATAATTTGCATAAATAAAACTACTTTTTTTTTTGTTTCGCGATGCTGGAATAATGGATTTAATCCTTTTTTTCTTATATTTTGTTTTTTTTTTTTTGTAGAATTTAAAGACAGATGTATGGAGCTAAAATTCTATACAAAATTTTACAACTTTAATCAAGAGAATCCTTAGATTTTTTTCAATACTTTTAAAAAATTTCCACGGTCCTGTCTCTGCGAAATGAAACCAAACACACGAAACCTTATTTACAACCTCGAACAATATTGAGATTTTCCTTATTACACAGGCAATACATGAGTATTTATTTTGTTTTGCTACAGCCTCAAACACAATGTTCACTTGAAATACTCATAGCAACCGTCGTTATGGTAGAAAATTCTGTTTTTTTTAGTGTTTTGCTCTTGCAGTTATTGTGGATTTTTCTATTATTGTTTGGTTCAAGCATAAATCGGCTGCTCTTTTTGGCCTATTTGCATGCAGATGGCAAATTAGCATTAACTCATAAAGAGTACAAAAAAAAAATATATAAAAAAATAATAGAAATAGCTGGCATTAATAACCAGGCTAATGTAAATGTGTACATAAAATCCATTAAAGCTGGGAACATAGCAACACATATGAGCCGTAATGTGGTTGTAAATGCGCCTGCCATGTTTTAGCCACGAATTGCGGTTTAATAGTTGGCCTTAAAACGTTAAATCCAGTAAACAGAGTCTAAACGAGACAACAGCAAAAAATGTTAGATACGAGTTAACACTAATACAAACGACATAAATTTTTTGATATCCTGTAGCATTTAAGGCAAACATGTCGAGAACTGAGTTACAAATTTTCTATGCCTGCTTTTTGGGCAAATAATCTAAACTCAGTCTGTGTAACGTTGCATACAGAATCTGTTGAGGACTTTGGGCCATAGTGAGGCAAGCATCCAACAGATGCCTTTGAATTTTTATGAATGTCTGCAATTTTAATTTTATTTATTAAAGCCTTTTTATATGCACCCATACATGTTCGCTTGAAATATTTGTTGAACATTTTAGTTCTACAACAATCCATAAGCGATAGATTATTTTAATATAATTGAATTAGCTGACTAATGCTTTTATCGTTTAGTGAGTTTCATTGAGTGCTGGCTGGACAGGTCCTTAAAAACGAAAGTTAGAAATTGCATACTCAAAAATTTTACATTTAAGAGATTATGAATAATCGATTTAGAAGAAAAAAGAGAATAATTGATATAAAGTTAAAGGTTTAGAAACTAAATGGATTATTGGGCAAAAGTGAATAAATACTTTAAACTTTAGCTTTTTTAAGAACACGCAAAGATTCTAAAGATTATAATTTTGTTTTAAATTGAGGCAGTTCATTTTTTTTTTTTTACAAAAAAATATAAAACATCCAACACTAAAGTCAACAATGAATGCATCATTAAAGTCTGGCACATGAAACAACCACATGAAAAATATTATTAATATTTAAAACACCGAAAAAAAACATTATAAAAATTGTAAATCTCATAGAAAATAAAACTTTTATTGAAATTTTTGTTAACTTTTTATTTTACTGCCAATTTACGATGCTTAAAGGAGGCTTTCTTTTGCACAAATTCGTTTGAAACAGGTGGTTTTCCATTTTTTTTTTGATGGAAAGGGCTATTGCTTTTTTTGGAGGTGCATAGAGCGAAGTACGAATGTAGCTCGCTGCAATTTTTGGAGAAACTGCCTTCTGGTCGGGTTGCCTTACCACAGGGACCATTTTAGCCTCCGACTGATTCGGTTTCAATTCATTGTCAGCGCCAATCGTTGTCCTTATGCCAACATGTCCATTACAAATTTTCGTTAAGAGTTTATTGAGTGTTTTGTTTTTAAAGCATTGTTCACAATAAGAGAAACAATTTCGTTTTTTCTTCCCAAAGTATTTCATATATTTTCCTTTCATTTTTAGAAAAAAAATTAAACTAAAAATTTTTTAAAAATGTAACTTAAGTTGAATCTACTTCTACTTCAGCAACAATTTGTGTGAAATTTAAGCTGACGTTAATAATAATTTTATTTAGTTTTGAATGAATATTTCAAAAAAAAGGTTTAAAAAAAATAATAATAAATACATCATTTTGTTGTGGGAAAAATTTGCAAACTGTTTCTGAATTGCAAATGTGTGTAGTTGCGAAAAAAAAATTGTTTCTCTATTGTGAACAGCAGTGAAAATGTTTCTGCCTATTGTGAACGAAGCTGAAAGGTTCAAGTATTATTTAGAGTTATTCTTTGTTTTATAAAAACTAAGTGGTTTTGGTTATTTAGGATCTCTTGTGTTAGAGGTCAGCATAATTCGCTCGACAGATTAATCTAAAAACGTTTAAAGGCTAAAGATGTTTAATTAAATTAAATGAGTTTTAACTTAACATATTTTTGTATTTTTTTTTAAATAGGAAAAAAATTTTCCAATTCACAAGTTCGTACTATCGTCGTATTAGTTGTATAATTGGCTTATTATACAATATTGTATATTTGTTGTTCGTAATTTTCATACAAGTGTTGTCTCGAATTGATTGTTTTATGTTTTCAAAAATGTTGTGTATTGATGCCCGGGGGGTTACCGCGTATTTCGATTTGAAATAAATCTTTTACGGATTCGAATATTTTGTACAGTGTATTACAATTTTCGTAATATTTGTTTCGAATAAACGGACGTTTCTTATACTTTATTGAAATCAAAAAACCCTTTCTTAACAGCCACTCTCTACTACGAACAAAACGTGTTCATCAAATTTACCATTTTTTCTTAAAAAAACAACCTCTGTCATCGTTTCGAACGATTGCGAAAATCGTAATACACAGTACAAATTGTTCGAACTCATAAATTATTTCTTTCGAATCGAAATACGCAGTAACCCTCTGGTCTGGAAACGTTCGATTTGTTGGATGAATTTGTAAAAATCTGTTGAGAGTGTAACAACTACTACCACAAATTTAATTCTTCTTAATCATTAATATCTGTTCGATTCATTTCTATGTATTTATATAATAATTTTAATTAAAATTCTAATATCAATTAATATTTATTACTCTTTCAACATAAATTAAAACTCCCATATCTGGTTTAGGCCCTAATTCTGTAAAACGCAACCCCAACGCCAAAAAAATATAATTAAAAGCAAAAACAATGTCAAAAATTTGTCATAATTTTGTTGTTACTTCCCTGCGGGAAATTTGTGTCAATTGGTCCAACTGACTGGTCCTGGGATGTGTGAAAAAAGAACAAGTACAAAAAGAAAGGACTCATGACCAGTGAAAGAAGAACCAATCCCTTAACTGGTTTATAAAGAACAAAAAGGTAGAAAAAGTAATGAATTACAGTACAGCCTTAACTGCTGCTGTGACACATTTTTTTGTAATTTCTAAAATTTGGCTCTTAAATTTAATTCTTGGACTAGTTTTATTGAAATAATACCACATTGTATTTAAATAATACTACATTTTAGTAACTGACACTAAGCAGGTTCATTGAGAATAGATCTGTGATTGGTCAAATGGTGTCAATTGACCCCCTCCAATGACAACCCCATGTAAAAGTAATGGAACTAGAAGCAGTCTCTACCACCAAAGACCTATCACGGGACTACTTCAGTGTCAGTTCGCTTCCCTCTGGGGTTTCTATAGAAATTCATACCGCGTTTTAAAATTTTCAACGCCACAAGATATGCAGCGTTTTTCAATTTAAAAATTCAATATGAATTTCTGTGGAAAACAACAACAAAATAATGAAATATTTTTTATTTTTTTTTTGCTTTCAATGTAATTTTTGGCGTTGAGATTGCATTTTACAGAATTTGGGCCTTAATTCCATGGTGTCGGCCAATGTGAATGGCAAACTTTATTAACGAAGAAGACAAAATAAAATCCAAGAGTGCAATAAAAAATTTACTAAAATTAAATAATTTGCTATTTTAGTTTTATTTTTAATTTTTTTTTTATTTGGTAAAAAGAAATCAGTTAATCGTCTTAAACACCCTACAAGAAGACCACCGGTCATATTAATAGTTAGTTGACCGACCGTTAGTGATGACCGCTGAAGTTTCCATAGGTTTATTCAGAGCAAAATTAAATAAGTTTTTGGAAGTACATACTTGGAGCGAAGTTTAGAGGTACCTCGCCGCAATTTTTGGAGCAATCGCCTTCAACAGTCGGTTACACCTGACTGCAAACCAATAGGCACGGGTCGCATGAAACCTCGGTTAAGAATGGATCAGCTTTCGTCATTTAGGCCTTTAAGTTCCGTAGCTGCCGCTCAGGTATCACTAGCGAAGCAACCACATCGCTACAAAATTGATATCCAAAGTTGTGCGAAAGAGAGAGTTCTTTTGCATTAAGTGCAAAAGGCAGTTAATCTACATACATATTTCATATTTGGGGTATTCACAAGGTGTGCTATCATGTTATATTGTCATAATGTTCTAACATTTTACAATGATTTAAAAATATTGTTGTTGCTTTGTTAACAAAAAGTGTCTTAAATAAAAAGAACTTTGCTTGCTAGTTTATTGTGCTGTCGTAATTAATCCAAAAAGACCTGCGCTGAACGGCCGAGCCGCATTAGTTTTTGTAAGCCGTCGGCGTCAAATTATATCGGCTTAGGCCTCTGCAGTTTGGTAAACAAACAAAATTAAATTTATTTCTGATTTTCGTATGAAAAATGGAAAATCGTCAGGTTACATCTAATTTAATTTAATTTAATTTAATTTAATTTAATTTAATTTAATTTAATTTAATTTAATTTAATTTAATTTAATTTAATTTAATTTAATTTAATTTAATTTAATTTAATTTAATTTAATTTAATTTAATTTAATTTAATTTAATTTAATTTAATTTAATTTAATTTAATTTAATTTAATTTAATTTAATTTAATTTAATTTAATTTAATTTAATTTAATTTAATTTAATTTAATTTAATTTAATTTAATTTAATTTAATTTAATTTAATTTAATTTAATTTAATTTAATTTAATTTAATTTAATTTAATTTAATTTAATTTAATTTAATTTAATTTAATTTAATTTAATTTAATTTAATTTAATTTAATTTAATTTAATTTAATTTAATTTAATTTAATTTAATTTAATTTAATTTAATTTAATTTAATTTAATTTAATTTAATTTAATTTAATTTAATTTAATTTAATTTAATTTAATTTAATTTAATTTAATTTAATTTAATTTAATTTAATTTAATTTAATTTAATTTAATTTAATTTAATTTAATTTAATTTAATTTAATTTAATTTAATTTAATTTAATTTAATTTAATTTAATTTAATTTAATTTAATTTAATTTAATTTAATTTAATTTAATTTAATTTAATTTAATTTAATTTAATTTAATTTAATTTAATTTAATTTAATTTAATTTAATTTAATTTAATTTAATTTAATTTAATTTAATTTAATTTAATTTAATTTAATTTAATTTAATTTAATTTAATTTAATTTAATTTAATTTAATTTAATTTAATTTAATTTAATTTAATTTAATTTAATTTAATTTAATTTAATTTAATTTAATTTAATTTAATTTAATTTAATTTAATTTAATTTAATTTAATTTAATTTAATTTAATTTAATTTAATTTAATTTAATTTAATTTAATTTAATTTAATTTAATTTAATTTAATTTAATTTAATTTAATTTAATTTAATTTAATTTAATTTAATTTAATTTAATAGGAAAATATTTTTTTTATATTTGTTTTAAATCAGCTGATTTAAATCCAAAATAGGACACTGAATTATGAGGGGTTTTTCACCTTGTGAATCCCCCAATTATGTGTTTTAAATTAAAAACGTTTGTCATAAAACCCTAAATTCTCTTAGTGTATGTTATATATAGTCTGCACTTAAGCTGCTTTATAAAAGATGCATTCATTTGAAGATTCGTTCATTCATTTACATTCAAAGAAACACTTACAGTTAGATACATACATTTACACACATTATTAAGCCAGTTTTCTTTTATAACTATTTAGGTCGAATATGCTAAAAGGATACTTAAGTCTCTGGGGCATGACAGTACTTTTCTTTCTTATATAATTATTTTTTTTCTTGTTTTATCTTCAACGTTAAAAAGATGATTACGATGATGTTGTTTGTAGTGGCTAAAAGAGATGAAGACGACAACCGAGTTAAATATATTTTTATTTATATGTTTTGTTTTGTCTATTTAAAATATGCTTTTATAGAAGAAAACATAAAACATTAAATACTTGAGCTAAATGTGTTTCAAACAGGTGCTCACGTATGCATTTGGGTATGCAAACAGTCGAGTAAAATGAGAAAATATGGAATATGGTAACATATTAGAAAAACGAAGAATTTGGAAAGTTTTATTTAAAATGTTATTTGAATGTGATAGAATGTTATTTCGAAAATTTCACTTTAAAAAATAAATTACTGAGATCTGAAGGTTCATCATCAAACTGTTTCAAAAGTTGTTAAACAGTTTAGGAAAAACCTGAACATTGAAAGAAAGCCTGGGTCAGGAAGAAAAAAGGTCTAACAGATATTTTCAAGGCAAACGAATTCGAACGACTCTTTTGAACAGCACCGAGCACTTCTACCTGAAAAGCAACTCGTAAAGTTAAACGCTCTGATTCGTGTGTGTGCAAAGCCAAAGCTTAGAAGAAAAGAACGAGCGAAAAAATTGAGTTCAAATTTTATAAAAAAAAATATACCTCTTTTGTCAAACTTATAAACTGGCAGACTTTTCACAACTTCCGGATAAAGATTTTCATGTGGCTAATGGACCAGGTATTGTTCAAGAACAATACCGGAAAAAAAAACAAACAACAAAAATCCCCAAGATGTTTCTTGTGTGAATGGCCATTTGCAGTTAAAGCAAAAGAAGCCAATCATATGTGACATCAGGCACGATAAACATCGAAATAAATAAAGGACGCCCAAATGTAAACATCGGTCAATGGTAATCGCTACAGAGAGCCTATCCGAAGCTTTTTATGACGAAACATTGATGACATAGACTTAGAGATAATGTGGGTTCAGCAGAATGGTGCCACGTGCCACACAGCAAGATAAACAATGGATCTTTTAAAAGAAATGAAAGAAAATCGCCTTATTTCCCGTAGAAAAGAAGTAAATTGGCCACCAAAATTTTTTTATTGAAATTGTACAGCAATAATCCCACACAAGTTCAAGATCTCACCATTATCGAGTAGTTATCAACTATTGACAACAGTTTATTGAAAAATGAGGTCAAAGATTGCGAGCCTGCCGAGCAAGTAGGGGGGTCACTTGACCGACAAAATTTTTCGTTCTAACCGAAACCAATTTGTAATTAACTAAAATAAAAATAGAATCTGGGAATTTATTTTTCGCAAAATTCTGATAGAAAAGATTCCTGGAAAATATTGAAGGAATACGACTATTAAAGTATAAAAGCTTTTAAGGATTGTAATTTGACTAAGAAAACACATTCGAATAATATGAAAATTTATAAAACAAAAAAATTTTTAATGTCTCAGAAAAACGCCTTATTTTACTAGAATTTAAATGATACCTCAATTTTTGGAAAAACAACTTTTACCCTTCTTAAAACAGCGCAAAGTGCCTTCATATTTCTGGCCCGATTTGGCATCATGCCACAATGGAAAACGGGCCCTTTAGTGGTATTCAAACAATAATGTCAATTTTGTACCCCGGGAGGCCTGTGGAAAGATATGGGGCTCTTAAAAAAAATAATAAAAAAACAGAGAAAAAAATATTCTAGGACATGTGCGATTTGAAGCGTAAGTGAACCACCTCGTCCATTGAAAAGTTCAAGTTTTATTTAACTTATTAAAAGTTAAAGTTTTGTTCTGGCTCACTCTTTATCTTTAATGCTTTTAAGCTTTAATGTTAACCAAAGGTTGGATTAAACAAAAAGTAAAAAAAAATATTGTAAAGCATTACCAAGGCCAAGGCGAATTCATACAAGGTGGTCTTATTTTGAAAATGGATACAACACTGTAAAATACTTTAACGTTGTGTGCAAGGCGAATTAATTTTTTAGATGGCGTTGAAAGCACAGCTGTGCTACTTTTTTTTCTTAATTAGAGAGAGAAATGTCAAAAGTTGTTTCTGTTTTTGACATATCGGTCAACGAAAGCAACAAAACAATACATTGTTGTGTTTTTGGTGTTGTTACTCGTTGTAGTATGGACACCACCGTTTACATGAATTCGCCTTGGTTGTGTGTCAAAAATATATGCTGTCATTTTTCATTTTGTTTTTAATTTTAAATCGTTTGTTTTGTGGAATGCAATAATTAAAAAATGTGTGCTTAGAAAACCTTATTTGCAAGAAGTTTTGCTGTTTTTTTTAATTTAAAAAAATTGCAAATGAAGCAGACCGATTGCTCATGGAATCTTTTTTTGATTAGGTTTCATTGTATTCACGAGCAAAAGCTTTAAACCTACATAGTTTTAGGAACTCAATGGAAAAAGAGTTATGATTATAGCCACACCACAATGGTGAAGTTGGAATTATCCCAGCCAGAATTTTTAATTTTGTAAGAGTCTACTGGGAATTTCATGAAGAGCGTTTTTCATCGTCGAGCTCATTTTTAATAGTAAAAGATTCTACGCACAGGAGAAACTATTGCACAAGCTGATTCCTCTGTGAGATACTTCTACAACACAGCAAAAAACGCTTATATTGGGCGTTCGAGATGTGTGTAAATATTATCTCAGGAGTCTTTCAGAAAGCATGTCAATAATCGTATGCGACCCATGCAGGGATTATTTAACAGCTCGTGAGATGCCCAGTCGTACAAATGAACTACCTAAATAAGAGCATCAAGCGTTAGAAAATCTTATTTGACAGATCCTAAAGTCGGTTTGTTTTATTGAAATGATTTTGACAATAGAATTTGCATGTTTAGGAAGCTCAGTAATTGTTATATGACGCATACAGGGAGTCGCTAAAGATTAATTCGATGATGGATGGTTTGACGAAAGATGAACAAAGTGTAACATTGAAGTTTTTGTACTCTTGAAATATTTATTAAATGATAGTTTTAGGACTTGCATGGTTACCATTCCAAGACTACTCGTCAGATAGTCATTAGAAGATTCTTGTAGGAGGTGTATATTAAATGCAATCGCCTACCAAACAGCCTCTGCTGGCTGGGATTCGTTTGTGCTAATGTTTGTAGCATCTTTAAATATTGTTTCTAGACAATCCTTAAGTATACTCTCACAATCACTTTCTCAGCCAATATAACGATGCTCGTCAAGCTGAATACAGAAAAAATTATTTTTCCAATTCAAACAAAACTTTTGTAGAATCAAAAAATTATTTGTCTGAAATCGGTCCTATAAACAAATTCGCATATTCAAACAATTTATTTACATTTTGTTTATTGAAAAAACACTGATTTTTTCAAACAAATAATTTAACTGAATCAAACAAAAAGTTTACTGAAATGCATATAAATTTCAAACAAATAATTTTGCTGAATCAAACAAAAGGTTTTTGCACAAGCAATGACGCGCACCCAAGCTATCACTGAAGGAAAAGATGACACATTTTTTGTTGGAATAATTTTTGAACGAAGTCTGTCTTGTTTATACACACAATGTTTTTCTTCATCACTCACTGTTGCTGTATCCTTTCCTTGACTAAAGAAGAAGAATGTAACCAAAAACGGCAGCAGACCGACTCGATACGTTTTTCGTCATCGTTTAATTTTTGTATTTGATGTATTTAACTAAACAGTTTTTAAAAATTGAATACGGGATTTTGTTTTTCATTCTTTTTACCAACTTTGAAACTAACCAAATTTATTTTGTTTCTTATAATGTTGTTGTTGTTTCTGTTGTTTAAAAAGAGAGAGAAACCTTTTTTTAACTGCTATTGTTTTTTTTTCACTAATAACCTCGTCGCGCTTTTTTAACATCTTTCTTCTTGTTGTACTTTTTAAAAGCGTCCAAAAATAGACTGTATGTGTTTTGTGTTGTTGTTCTTATATTTCACATAAAGAAGTGTTGCTTACGATCAAATAAAAAAATGCAAAAAAAAAACGACAACGTTAAATATTTCATACAAAATTATTAAAACTTGAAACAAATAACGCGTATATTATATTTATGAACTGTTGTCAACATTTTTGTTGGTGAAATAAAAATCAAACAAAAATATTAATTGAATTAAGTAAAAAAAATTTGTAGAAATTAAAAAAAAATTCCAACAAGTTTTTGTTTGAAAATAATTCGGCAATAATTTTTTCTGTGAAGTACTCCACTTCCTTCTTTTTAAGTTTTAGGTTTTGCGTGCATGTGTGTGCTGCATTTTTAATTTATAAAAAAAAAAATCTTGAAATTTAATCTGAATTTAAATAAATATTTGAAGAGAAATGTCAAAAAAAGTAACGGCTTATCATTTTGACATATAGTTAGTTATCAGCTGTTGCTTACGTATCAAGCCAAAGCAACCTTGTTTGAATTCGCTTGACCAAGGCGAATACATTTTTCAGGTGGCATTTAAATCACAGATGTGCTACTTTTATTTCTTACTTAAAGAGAGAGAGGAATGTCAAAGTTGCTTGTGTTTTTGACATATCGACTAACGAAAGCAACTAATAAAAAAAAAATGTTGTGGTTTTTGTGTAGTACTTGTTGTTGTATCGCCACCACCGTTTACATGAATTCGCCTTGGTTTTATTACGTTAATAATAAATTTGGCAGATACCAAAAACCATTTTTAAAGAAAATTAAAAAAAAAACACTCCTTCTTCATGGCTGGGAATACAAATATTATCGTATGCCATTAACCTAAAACATATTGAGGATACTGTTATAACAACTTTAATGGTTTTTGTATTGAATAAAGCCAAAAAGGCAGACACACAGACAGAAAAGTCTCAAATGAATTTGATTATGATTTAACATTCGTATTGAATTTTATTATGTATTAACAAATGGAAATTAATCTTTTGATAAACGATTTCTGGCTGGTAGGTATAATTTTTTTTTTTAAAGAAAAAAAAATCAAACAGATCTTTTATGTATTTTTATTTAATTTTTCAATTTCATTTGCTTTCATTTGCAAACTTCCATTAGCTATCAGGTTTCTAAGTATATTGAATTATTTAAACTTCCTTATTAACTCATGCTGATAACGATTTTTCTTTTCTTTTTTTGAAGGAAAATAAAAAGGTTGTTATTAAATCTAATAAAAAGGAAATATAAATTAGGAAAAGTAAAAAAAGAAAATAAGTAGATGCAAAGAAAATGCTTTACTTACCATTTGTGCTACACAAAAACAATGGCGAAAATTATGAAAGGGCACCTCATTGTAGTGTTTGTAGACCTCGTACAACCATTCGCGCAAAGTATCGATGGGTAAATTGAATTTCTCTATAAATCCTAATTCCACAAACATTGTTTGCATAAGATGTATGATGTCGGCATCAGCCCACTCATATGAATCGAAGGCTGGCAAACGTAAAGCATTGCGTACTTCCTCCGAAAAGGTGGTATCGCAAATTTCCAAGAATCTCTTCTTCACCTCCTGATGCTTTGGTAAACTGCTTTTACGATTTGTTGGACCCATGGGACGTTTAGAAAGACCTAAAATTGAATAGAAGAAAAACTAACAATTAACAAACAAAAAAAATATAAAGTATATTTTTTATTTTTGAATGCTTAAAATTTAAATTAATTGGGCTTTTAAATTCATCAATTTTTAAATTTTATTAACTGCCAGGCCCACGATGTCGACAAGAACACAACTTTCGCATGTTTTATATTGAAAACAATAATAAAAAACTAAAATTTGTTTTTGTTTTCAAAACAAAAATATCCGAGAGAAATGTTCTTGTTGACATCGTGGGCCTGGGCCTAAATTGTTTTAAGTGAAGGAAGGAATTTACAACATAAAATGAATTAAAATAATTTTTTTTCTTGACTGAACACCGAATTGAACTGAGGTCGATTTTACATGTTTCGAAAATAACCCCATTCCATCATCAGAATTCTTTGCCGTTCTACCATTTGCGCCACTGCGACGCCTGTCAGTCTATAGTCAAACATAAATATTTTACCAATGGTATTGGCGGATCGAAATTTGCTGTAATCGATTATTAATTTTTAATTTTATTTACATGTTGCTTCCTTTCAGTCAAGATTTTGTCTTAAGTACACTTGAATCGCTAAGTGCAGAAAGGGAACAACTGCAAAACATTAATTTGGAGATAATCAATTAAAACAGTGCAGTTAATAATAATAAGTGCAAGTTTTTTAATTTGGAGATAATCAATTAAAACAGTGTTGTTAATAATAAACGTGCAAGTTTTATGTCCTTAGCTCGTAGATAAAAAAACTGACTTTAATTTAAAGTTTACTAAGATGACACTTTTTGTACTGCTTTGCTAAGAATTGCTCAAATAAGGTAGATTAAGTAGTTTCCTTTCTGCAATCAGTGATTCATTTAATTTTTATGTTTTTTTTCCTTTTGTCTTTTTCTCGTTGACCTTTCTTTGTACAACTTGAAGGACAAAGGTAACATACGAAGATATTATTCTCGAGTCCTGTAAATGCGCTCCGAGTTCAATACCGTGTTCAGTCCAGAGTTATCAAAAAAAAAAAATTTTTAATTAATTTCATGTCTTAAATTCCTTCCTTCACTCTAAATAATTTATTAAAAATTAAATTTAATAAACTTAAGCCTAATTTAAATATCGAAAACTTCAATTAAAAACCAACAGTTCAATGAAAAATCACAAGTGTTGAGTTAAATGTTTAGAATATTCTTTGTTTCGAAAGAAAACATATCGTTGAAAAAAAAAATTTAATTCATAACAAAATTAAATCGGAAATTTTAAGGCCAATCGATAACGGAAACTAAATTCGAACGCTTAACAGACAACTCAAGTGCTTGAGCAAAAATAAATTTTCGCATTGATTGTGAAACTCTAATCTGTTAGAAAGTCAACTAAACAATTAACAATTTGAATACTCTAGAATTTATTTAAAAGAATTTTTATATAACAAAAATACACAGAAATTACTGCTAAACAACCCAGCTTAGACGGATTAAAATTTCTTTAATGACAGCAATACAAAGAAAAGATAAACCATGTTTTTTTTTTGTTAACTAATTTCGGTTAAAGGGAAAACTTTTTCTTTAATTAAATCATTCTTTAGAAAAATAAAGTCAAACAGATTCATTGCGATACCCGGCTCTTATTAGCGATAGAAATTAAACAAAGATTTGTGTGTACAATACTTTTCGTTAGTAATTAGTACTTCTCTTCTACTCCTCTATTTTATTTAACATCAAGGTGGTTGCGCTCTTAGAAAATTGTCTTAAAACACACACACACACACACATACACATACACATATTTAATGCTATTACAACTACTTTAACAGAAAAAAACAAAAACAGAAGAACAATAAAAAGAAGTAAAACAAAATTAAAGAGCAAAAGAAACAAAAAAAAAAAAAGAGTTGCAAGAAATTTTATACAATATTAAAATATAAATTGCTTCAGCTGTTTCAGTCAAATGTTGATGATGCAAGTCATTACCTTAAACCAGATTAAACTCTGAAAAAAAATAACAGCAAAAAAGAAAGTGCAGTAAAAACAAAAAAGAGAAAAAGGAAAAAAAACAATTGGGGTATTCACAAGGTGTGCTATCACGTTATATTGTCATAATGTTCTAACATTTTACAATGATTTAAAAATATTGTTGTTGTGGGTTTTTTAACAAAAATTATCTTAAATTAATAGAAATTTGCTTGCTATGTTTATTGTGCTGTCGTAATTAACCAGAAGAGACCTGAGCCGAGCCGCATTAGTTTTTGTAAGCCGTCGTCATTGATGGTATAAGTTTATTCGATTAACATCCGAATTTCACCTGCGGCTAGGAATTTTTGCAACAAATTACTTGCGGCGTCAAGTTAGATCGGCTTGGGACTCTGCTGTTTTACGAAAAATGGAAAATAGTCAATTAACATTTAATTAAATTTATTAATTCAGGGATTAGAATTAAAAAATATTTTTATATATTTCTTTTTTATATTTATTTTAAGTCAGCTGATTTAACTTCAAAATAGCACACTGAATTATGTTCACAACAGTCGTATTTTTGCATGTTTTTATTTTAAGACATATGACTTTGTGAAACCTTGTGAATCCCCCAAATGTATACAGAAGCAACCCCTTCATTACATTTAAATTACTTATTGTTAGCAAGCGAAAGAGTAGTAGATGTTTGCAACAAGGCAAACACCAAAGAGACTCTGTTGCAATAATGTTGGAATAAATGGAAACAAAAAGTTGCTTGCTACAGCTCAGATCATTAAGTTTGCAAGAAACAAACAAAGAAATAAAGCTTGTTTCTCCATTACATTTTCTTGAGGACACAAGAACAAAAACATTAGCTTATAAGAAAAACAGTGTTAAAATGTAATAAAAATCTTCAAAAGGCGGCGGCGGCGGCAGGGAATGTCAAAAATACAGAAAGAAAGAAAGAAAAACACCTTACGGTGTTAAGTGTTAAATATGAAAATTGGAAAAGTGTTAAGGATCAAACGAACAATTTCAGTTAATTTTTTTTTTTGTTTTACCACATTTATCACTAACATACATACATACTTACTTATTCTAACATAAACAAACACAACCATAGTTAAAATATCTTCCCCTCTAACCCCCTTCTTCTTTGGTAAAAACATCAAGTGATTATGTTGTTGTTTATCTTTAGACACCTGCCATATTCACACTTGCAACAAGGAACAGAACGAACAGCTACAAAAACAATCAATTTTAGTTCATTTTTGTAAAGCTTTACATCAGCTTTATTTAGTTGTTTTCCAGTTAAAATTTCAGCTGAATTTTTAAGTGAAACAACTGAAGCATAACAGTAACGTGCATTTCAGACTTCAATACTTCAGACTTCTAGTAAATATTTTTTTTGCTTGTTTTTTTGGAATCGGTAATAAAGTCGAAGATAAACATGTTCTTTCAACTTGTTAATGGTTTTTTAAACCCTTCACCGAAGTTAAAAGGGTGTTACAAATAAGTTTGTCGCTCTGTTTATAAATTCTACAAATTAAACATTTCATGGTAACCAGCCGCCTGGGTTCGAATCTCAGGTCAGTCAAGAATGAATGATTATCAATAACAATTTTAATTAATTTTCATGTTGTAAAATTCCTTTCTTCATAAAAATAATTTAATGAAAATTAAATTTGATGAACTTAAGCCTGATTAAAAATTAAAAAAATTTGGATTAAAAACCATAAATAGTTCAACAAAATAACCACAATTCTAATTATTGTTAAAGCTAAGGCACGAGCTCTATGTGTACATTTGTCCTTCAAGTTGTGCTGAAAAAGGTCAACAAGAAAAAGAAAGACAAAATGAAAAAACAAAAAAAAAAAAAAAAAAAAAAAATTTACTTTGGACTTCAAGAAGAATTCTTGACATAAGTACGGAAAAACAGAAGTTAGGAAAAACATGTAAAATCAATTAAAAATGGATAATCATTCAAAGAAGCAAATTTCGATCTACCAAAAGTTAAAAATACAATTTGGTTTAAGGATTGATATTTGACTATTGACGTCAGCAGTCGTCGATGGCTGCGAGTGAAAGACGGCAAATCCATCTGAGGAGATCGAGTGGTTGCATGGTAACCAGCCGCCTGGGTTCGAATCTCAGGTCAGTCAAGAATGAATGATTATCAATAACAATTTTAATTAGTTTTCATGTTGTAAAATTCCTTTCTTCATAAAAATAATTTAATGAAAATTAAATTTGATGAACTTAAGCCTGATTAAAAATTAAAAAAATTTGGATTAATTCTACAATATTAAAATAAGACCATATAAATTATACATATTCTGTGTCCTTATCAAAAGCAAAGTTCATTTAACGATGTTCGCGTGTCCGTTGAAATGGGGTTTTCGACGTCTCCAGATATGGTGGGGACTTGGAAGTTACATTTTTATGTCACATATAGTCCGGAAATGTTTGCTATTGAAATTCAGCCTGATCGACTAAGACCGAACTAAAACTGCCTCTAATTTTACCCAAAACTCTCTTGTAGTTGTTGTTGTTTTTTCTTTTCTTTTATTTTTATTTATATCTGACGAACGGCAGGATCTAATGTTGCCAAATATGGTACAAGCGTCCTGGTTACCAAAACACAAATTCGACAAAATGTGGCCGGGATTGGAAAGGTGGTCGTGGCACTTCCCATACAAAGACATTAAAGATTTCTGTATATCTGGAGAACGGCAAGAGCCAACGGTTCCAAATTTGATACAATCATCTTGGTTATCAATTCACATCATCCGACAAAATGTGGGCGGTATTGGAGAGCGGAGAACTATCACTTTAACTTCCAGTTAACAATTCGATTTGATAGTCATAACTGAACTTGGAGAAATTGGTCGTAAAAGTTACAAAATTTGGGCAATTTGCTTTAATGCCAATATGAGGTATCCGAAAAAAACTGGACGGGCTTGAAGAAATGGGCGCGGCACCAAAACTTAATATCTGGATCGCAGCGGTTTAACTTTGGTGAAGGGTATATAAGATTCGGCATAGACGAATATAGCGCTCTTGCTTGTTTTATTATTTCGTTGTTTGAGTCAAGATCAAACGCAGTTCTTTTACTCCTTTTTGGTTAAAAACAAACGAGGAGAATTTCGGAAGTTCTCAAATACAAAATAAAAATTAAAGAAGAGTGAAAGGACGGAAAGGATTTCCGTTAGAAAAGTTTTTTCACAACATAAATTTTGTCAAAAGAAAAAGTGTATTGACGCATAAAAATTATCTTTTTTTACAAAAGAAGAAATTTTTTTAAAAACGTCTTTTGAAAAAAGGTCTTTTTAAAACAAGGAACTTTTTACAAAAAAGGCCTTTTCAGAAAAAATGACACTTTTATATACAGTTCTTTTTTTTATACGACAAGAATATTTTTACAATAAGCAAAAATTTACTAAAAATTATTTTAACACAAAGAAAATATGAGGGTCCAAAAATACATTTTTATAAAAAAGTACCCCTAAATAAAACTAAATTTTAAAAAGTAAAGTACTTTTTCGCCTTTTTTGAAAAAATTTGTTCATAAAAAAAAGTTTCTTATAAATTAAAAAAAAAAAATCCTTTTATGTAAAAAGTGCCTAAAACTTCTCATACAACCTTTGCTCTAATAGCTTAAACATGCATAATAAACATTTCGACCGGAATTTTATATATGAAATATTTAGATAAAACCCTAACATACTGCCTTAAAAGATGAATTGGAGTTTGTTTTTCGTGGATAAATGTTTTATCTGCCTGAACAATCACGTAAAGATGTTCAGAACAAAAAAAATTTCAATAAAATTATTTGAACTTTTGGTCGTTACTCAAGTTTAGTTAAGGAAAAACCTAAAGGAATGCTGGAAACAGGAAAAAAGTAATAAAATATAAAAGATTTATTTAAGCAGAAGCTATTGATTTGCTTTAGAAAAAAATAAGCAAAAATTAAATCTAAATCTGGGTGAAGCAAAAAAAAGGAAAAAAAAGAAGCGCCAATCAAATTATATAACAAGAGTTTAGGAATTTTAGCTTTCGTTTATAACAAAAATTGCTTAAATTTAATAAATATTATTAGGGAAGGACTAATTCCTGCATAACATTGGACCAGTCCAGGGAGTTGTCCATTTCATCAAAATGGATCACGTAGTCCAATATTATCTGCAGGGTATTATTTCTAAGTGTTAAGAGCAAACAAAAAATTTAAACACGTTTTCTTTCGATATGTATTTTATTTTAATATGACGACGTTGCAGCATACCAGCGATATGCATGTATGCGTTTGTTATGTGTTAAAAAAATGCCGAAAAAACAACAACAATAAGGAATTTAATAGGTTAAAATGAGAGGCAGTCGAACTAGCTGCATTTCAATAGAAAAAAATTCCACACCATCAGCCATGTTTTGGAAATCGAAATAACGTAAAATTTAAATCGGAGGATATTTTCAATTAAATTCTTTTAAAAATAAACGTACCTTTTCCTGATTTCAAAACTAATTCTGGGCCCACCTTCTGTAACTTCTGCGTCGAGAAAATTCTCAATTGAAAAGTGGGACATAAAAAAAAATGCCATAAATTAAAACAAACAACTGTTTTTCTCACTTAACTACGTCTATAACATTTTTGGCGGGTAATAGCAGTCACGTAAGGAAATTACTCGCCAATTTACAGAAAAAGTGCGTCTGCAAAATTTTTGTGAGAAAGTTCCCGCTTTGAACTCGCAAATAAACTCACGAATAAAGATGGAGTGAGAAAAAATTTTGACACAAAAAAAATATATTAAAAATGCAAAGAATAATAATAATTTTGTTCTTGGTTGATTTTTTCATTGTTTAATTATTTTAATCAATTTCATTTATGTTAATTTATCTTGACATTTTTGAAGAGTATGCGAATGTTTTCAAAGCTCTTTAGCAAACAAAACACATTAAAGACGCACTTTACATTAGTTAGTAAACCAGACGGTTGTATTTTCGCTGCCGTTTCAATTTTAGTAAAAAAGTGTGACTGGTGTTCTGAACGTCTGTAATTTAACATCGGCTTTGAGTGGAATATTATGACATTTATAACTTAGCGACGTAATGTCTTTTGATAGTTTTGGACATGAGTTACAGACACACTTTTTTCTCACTTTTCGAGAAACGGTAGAATATTTTTTTTCACATAGTAACGATGCGAGAAGTTCTCACCGGGTACGGTTAAGGTAAGTTGTACTCAAAGTATGGGGTATTTGAAAATTAATATATTTTTCTAAACTTTGAACACAGATAAGTTTTCAAAATTTTTTCGATTTCAATTTCTCGTG
This sequence comes from Pollenia labialis, assembly GCA_949318255.1. Lineage (NCBI taxonomy): Eukaryota > Metazoa > Arthropoda > Insecta > Diptera > Polleniidae > Pollenia > Pollenia labialis. The sequence continues at coordinate 20,676,867 of OX439142.1, read as the reverse complement.
ATTTTGATTTCCAGAACATGGCTGTTTCTAAAGGTTAGAGGTGGTTAAATTTTAAGGGCCGATGTTGATTTTGAATAAAACACAAATTATTTAGGAAATTATTGTCATTTCTTTTTATTATTATAATATTGGTAGCGTTATATTATGTATTGAACAAAATATCGGTCAAATGGCATTCACAGTAACTGACTGGCCGGCCTTATTTTGTAAAAATATACGGCCCGATGATGTCGCCAGTCCATAAACCGCACCAAACAGCCTTTCTTTGTGGGTGCATTGATTTATCGACAATCACTCTTGGATTATCATTCGCCCAAATGCGGCAATTCATCTTCTTCTTCTCATTGACGAATCCACTGAGGTGAAAATGTGCCTCATCACTGAAGATGAAGTTAACGATATGCATTTTGATTTGAATGCCCATTTTCATAACAAGCCTGAATAACTTTAACGCGTTGCTCGATTGTGTTTGTCTTTAAATGGTTTAAATTGAATCAGTCTGAAATTGAGAAATGTCAAATGAAATGCAAAAAACAACTTGACGTTTAGGTGTGGTTCACATTCAACATCGGCCCATAAAACCACCCTTTTTAAATGTATAACAACTAATTTTAAAGAATGCCCAGACAGACGGACATCGGTAAATCCTATTCGAAACTCACAAGAGCACCATGTATATACTTTATAGGGTCTAATGTTTATATTGCAGAAATTGCCAACCGAAAAACAAACTTATTCATGTATAGCACCTGTAGCTAAGGGTATAACAACCCAACAAACGAGAAGGTTTGATTTCAAATTAATAATGTTTTGATATCTAACCACTTCTCAAACGTCAAGCGTGTGATAATGATTTTTTTTTTTTTTTTATTTTTATTAATATTATATAATACAATAAATGACACTATATAATATGAGTTTGGAGTGCTAGCTACTATGGCCTTCGACTCCAATGGTTATAGGCTATATAGATACTTATTTACATTTGGTTCAATAAATTACATTTTTTAATAAAGTTAAAAATTTTTGAAATGTTATTTTGGCATGGATCTTTCAGACATGAGCTGGGAAGCGTCGTGTCAAAAATTTGAACTCTTTCTGTGGAATATTCTTGGCATTGATCAAGTATGTGGTTTGTCGACTGATGTAAGTTGCATCTACGGCAGATGGGGCTAGCTTCATTTTTCAGCAAGTGTTGGTGAGTAATTTTGGTATGACCCAACCTTAATCTAGTAAAAACCCGTAGTTCTAGTCTGGTGTTCGATTTTGGGAAGGTGGGGGTGACTCCATTTGGATTAATAAGTTTGTAACGATGGTTGTAGTTTACCCATAGATTTAATTTGTGTTCTTTAAGGTGTTCGGATATAAGTCTATTTAGATCTTTTACAACATGAGTGGTGAAGGTATATGTTGGAGATTTTGTGGCAAGGCATGCAGTTTTGTCGGCTGCTTCATTACCTGAAATGCCAGCGTGACCTGGTACCCACATTATGCGCAATTTATTTGGGTATTTTATTAAGAAGTTACGTATAAATGTAACAGATGGTTCCGAATATTTGGTATTTAAGATAGCTGAGATTGTGGAATAGCTGTCTGTGCATATAACGTAACGACCTTTTTGGTTTGAGGAATATTCAGTAGCAAGTTTGATTGCTAGTGCTTCAGCCGTAAAGATACTACAATGTGGTTCTAGAATGCCCTTGAGTATTGGTGTTTCACTTTCATTCACTATGCCAAAAGAAGTATATAAATGAGTTTTAGAGCCATCTGTGAATATAAACTTCCAGGTATTATAGGTGGGAGAAAAACGAATGGAATTGAACTCTTGCTGATATATTACCGGAGGGGTTGATTGTTTGTCATATTTTTGCAAGTCAAGTATAAATGAACTGTTTTTTAAAAGCCACCAGGGTTCATGTTTCGAGTAAATTTGTACTGGTTGTATTGTTGGGAAAAATTTTCTAATGTAGTCAACAATCCTGTGTATTGGAGATTGTTTTTTAACGGAACGTCTAAGATATGTGGTATTTTTTACAAGTTTATGAAGATTACGATTATTACAAACATATAATTTAGGTATAAGTTTTAAGTCTTTTTCGTATACTCTTTCGATAATAGATGGGAATCCGGATTCAACAAGTAAATTTTTAATGTTTGTTGTCGGAAAAGCTCCAATTGAACATCTGATGGCTGCATGATAAGGCGAATTAAGCATATTTAAAAACTTTTTAGGGCAGTTTCCATAAATTTGTATACCATAATCAATTTTGGAAAGTATGAGGGATTTAGTTACGATAAGAAGTGTATTTGTGTGAATAGAACTTTTTTTGGATGAAAGGTATTTGATTATGTTCAGTCCTAGTATAAGTTTCTTCCTCAGGTTGCTGCAATGTTGGCCAAAATTGAATTTATTATCAAAAGTTATACCCAATATTTTCAAATCGGAGACATGTTCGATATTGATGTTGTTGTATGAGATGATTGGGGGGCTACAATGTTGTTTGTTGCATATATGGAGAATTTTACATTTGCTTAGAGAGAGTGCTGCGCCGGAGGTTTTGGACCAATCTCTGATATCATTAAGGAGGTTTGTAAAGGCCAATTTGACTCTGTCATTATTATTATTTTTTGAAAAAAATACAGCGTCATCAGCATATAATGAATGCTCAATAATATTGTATTTAGAGGCTATTTTACTAATGGCGTTGAAGGCAATTAAAAAAAGCACCACTGATAGAGGTGACCCTTGAGGGATGCCGTTGCAGAGAGAGAAATTACTTGAGAGAGTTGAGTTGATACGGACTTTAAACTTGCGATTTGTTAGGAATGATTTTACTATGTTATATATTTTGGTTCCTACTTTCCAATTTATTAGTTCTTGCAGCACAATATGTACACCAATGCGATCAAACGCTCTCTCAAAGTCTGTGGATAATATGGAGATATGGTTCTTATGTGAAAGACCTTGTGAAATAAAATGGTTAATGTGAAAAAGGGCATCTAACGTGTTTTGTTTTTTTTTGAAAGCGACTTGGTTGGAGTTGATAAGGTTATTTTTGGATAAATACCATGAGAGCCTCTCCGCTATGATTTTTTCTAATACCTTGCCTATACAAGGTAATAGAGATATAGGCCTGTAGCTACACATGTTTTCTACCGCTTTATTAGGTTTTAGTACAGGTAGAATGATCGCATTACGCCAGTTTTGTGGATAAATTCCAGAATTAAATATATTGTTATATAGGTTGATTATTCTATATTTTAAACAAGTTGGCAGGTTTTTTAACATCGGGTATGATATTTTGTCATAACCGGGAGTTTTGCCTTTTGCGGTTGATAGCACATGTTCAAGTTCTAAAATGTTAATTTTGTTTTCCAACTGTTTTGCGGCTTTAGTTAAATGTATGTTGCCGTATGAGAGATTTAGTATTTCCAATTTTTTAGATACAAAATCCGAGTGGAATTGATTGTCATGCGATAATTCGGACCAGTGTTTCCCAAAGTTATTTGCGATGTCAATTGATGTTGTAAAAAAGTTTTGGTTCAGTTTTATGAATCGGAAAGAGTTGTATTGTTTATTGCCTGTGAGAGTTTTTATATCATTCCATATCTTTTTGGTGTTGGTGTAGGGGTTGATAGCCGCAGTAAATTTTGCAAAAGATTCCTCTTTTGATTTCTTTACACTTCTTTTAAAAAGAGCATTTGCTTTTTTATATGCAATTAAATTGGCTTGGGATCTAAAACGAACAAAAGTGTGCCACTTTTCTTGTTTTTCTATTCTTAGCCTTTTTAAAGTAGAGTTCCACCAGGGAACTTGTCTTTTTTGTAAAATGGATGACGTTTGCGGGATAGAAGAATTTGCTGCAAAATTAATAATTTTGTGAATTTTCGCTGCTTCGGCATTGACATTATGGGATACATTAGAAATGGCGTTATGTGTTTTACAGTGATTTTGAAACCTGACCCAGTCGGCCATATCAATTTTAAATTTGTTAAATGGTTTGTACTGAGTAGTGTTGGAGTCGCATCCGAAGGTAAGCAATATAGGTAGGTGATCGCTGCCGTATAAAGAGTTAAGTGTTTTCCACGATATGCGATGTGCAATTTGAGAATTGCAAAAGGACAAATCAACGTTTGAAAATGAATTGTGAGTAGATAAGTGTGTTACAGAGCCATCATTTAATAATATTAAATTTTTTGAGAAAATAAGATTCTCAACAATTTTTCCCCTTGGATTGGTAGCTAGTGAACCCCAGAAAGGACTCCAGGCGTTAAAGTCACCTAGTAGTAAACAATTTTGTTTGGTGGGATATAATATATCATTTAAATCTTGATCTGTAAATGGCTGATTAGGGGGAATATAACAATTTATAATAGATAACATAGGATTAAGATTAATAACTAATTCCATTGAGGCAAGTTTTGTGTTACGAAATAAAATATCATGAGGTATATGTTTTTTTATGAGAATGCCAATACCTTATTTTGATGTTGTTATATTGGGTAAATTATAAAAGTACCCCTCGTATAATCTATGAGTTATAATTGAGGAGTTTTTAGGTATATGAGTCTCTTGTATAGCTATTATGTCAGGGCTGTAGTCATTTATGAGAAGAGATAGTTCGTTAAAATTGTTGTTGTAGCCATTCATATTCCATTGAATTATTTTTAACATATTGATTTTAAGTGAGAGTTTTATAAGTTGGGAGAGTTAATTTTTATTATTTCTTACTCTTCTTCGCTCGACTGGATTAGTTGGTAATCCATTGTTTCGTCTTGTTTTTTATTTAATTGTTTTCCAGTTTTATTTATTATTTCTTGTACTCTAGATAAGAGATGTTCTTTTTTTAAAGTTGTGTTTTGTTTAGTTTGTGTGTAGGTATCTTGTTGCTTTTCTGTGATTGTTGTTGGGTTATTTAAAATTTCTTTTTTATTGTTTGTTGATAAGGTGGAGGTGGAGGGAGTAAGTTTTTGTGATGCATTATTACTGTCTTGCTTACTATCGTTTTTTTCGAATCCTTTATTTTGTGTATTGTTTTTGTTATATTTAATATTATTTTGGGTAATTTCATTATTGTTTTTTACAATATTTGATTTTGTTGAATAATTTGATACAATTGTGGAGAATGTAGTGTTTGGAGGAATTATACTTATTGAAGTCTTGTGGATGCGTTTAGCTTCACTTATGGTACATTTGTTTTTGATTTTAATTTTTAGAATTTCTTTCTGCTGAATAAATTTGGTACATTTGTTTGATGATGCTGCATGTTCTTCGAGGCAGTTTGCACACTGGATGCGAGAACACTCTGCAGGTTTGTGAGGTGGTAAGTTACATTGTACACAAATAGGGTCATTTTTACAATGTTTAATTGTGTGCCCTAATTTCTGACACGTTTTGCAACGCATCGGATTGGGAATGTACTCTCGGATATTTACCGTGTTCCAAGAAACTTTAATTTTTTCTGGCAAGTGATATAAGTCGAATGTAAGAAGTAGAACACCAGTTTTAGTAATTTTATCATCTATTGGTTTTTGAAATTTGTACACACCAATGACACCTTGGTCAGAGAGTTCTCTGATGATTTCGTCTTCTGGGATGTCATTAAGATACGGAGCATAGATTGTTCCTTTAGTACTATTTAGGTTCTCATGAAGCTTACATTGAATTGAGCATAGGCCAGCCAACTCCTTAGACTGAAGGAATTTTTCAGCAGTTTGCTTGTTGTTTACCAATAAAAGGAGGCTTCCATCACGTAGCTGGGAAATTGATGTAATGTCTTTGCTGATTAACTCTATAGATCTATTCACCGCAAAGCAGGAGAAACTAGAGAGAGGTTTATTTGGATCGACAGTTTGCATTATTATGTATCTGGGATTGGGAGGTTGAACTTTAGGTAACTGTGGGAATGGTGCTGAGTCTTTATATTTTGTTTTTTTACGTTTGGGACTTATCGGATCAGCTAGTAAGCTGAAACGGTTGTCCCCAAGGTTGGGGGGCCCTGTGGGCATGTTGTAGTTGTTTTTTAGCTCACTGAAATATATATGTATATATATTAATACGTAGAGAGAAAAAGTAGAAACACTTTGTAAAGCAAAACGAGAAAAATAAAAAATTAAAATAAACAATCCGAGTGTTTTATAAATACGTCTGCTTATTACAAGTACTAGTCGGAGACTGTGATTTAATATCATAGCATTCTCTACAAAGAGTGGAATTCAAATTGAGAAATGCCTTTATTTTCAACATTTGAAAGTTTTTCAAATGTGGATTTTAAAACAATGTGGAACATAAATGAAAAATTATTTTTTTTTTTTTACTTTAAATTCATTATTTTTAAATAAATGTCATTTTAACATTTGTAACTATAGCAAAGAGATAAAATAGTGTTAAATTCTTAGAAAGACGAAATATTTGACTTCATTTTGTTTTTGTGCACCGAGATCGTACAACCAGCTTATATTTTCTTCAATTTAACGTGTTATTTTGATTCGCATTCGTATGGCATTCTCATTACGCGATTATCTTTTTTCCACATGAAGAACTGCACATTAAAGAAATTTGGTTTTCTCAATGTCTCATTTGCTTCTATTCCGTCGCAGAGCTAACCGGCACTCATCTGCCAATCATTTATTTGCCGTTTATTTGCCGATAAGTTCAGATAAGTTCAAACAGCTGAGTCCCAACTTTTACATGTATTTTAAGAGGTGTTGCCAACCGAAAACAATGTTTTTTGTCGGTATATTAAGAAACCCAAAATCGTTACCGGACTGTTTATCGGTCTAATAAATTTATGTTGACATTAAGTAACAGGCTGCTTTTCGATGTATTGAGAAAATGGCCATTACACTTGTAATTAACAGTTTAATTACAAATAATGTATTAATTATATTATAATTAAATTATTATTTCTATTTTATTTTTCCACAAGAAACTAAGGTATTCTAATGCCGAATTCATTGCACTTTATGTGCAATTTTTTCTTACTTGTAAAACACATTTCACTTTTGAATTGAAATGTAAAAATAAAACAATTGAAAAATGTTAAAGAATTGTGTTTGATAACAAATGATAAAGTGATTGGATATCAAAGGTTTGACTTCGTGTTTATTGGGAGGCATAAAATATCGATTGAAATTAACACAGACATACATACACCCTCACACAGCAACATTAACTTTAAATCCCTTTCAAATTGCAAATACATGTTTAAAGCTTTTCAATACGAATTGTTATTTTTTGCGTTTTTCCCATAGAAACAATAACAAAAAGTTTTTAATATCTTTTTGATTAAATACTTTTTCCCCCCAAAAAAAATTTTACTTAGAAACAAGTTAATACTAAAGTTTTTTGCCAAAAGATGTTTACAGACAACATGGATGTTTACAGCCCCAAATGCCACGTCTCAGCTTTGAAAGATTAAACATGTAACAGGCAGAGAGACAGGAAGGCAGACAAGCAGGCAGCCTTTAAATGGGTTTAGTGATTTACATATAAATTTAGACATGAACATAATTAGGTTACGAAAATTGCCGATAATCACCTTGACAGCCTGCTATTGAGGATTGGAATTAGGTAGAATTAACTTTGATGCGAAAAAAATACAATTAAAATAAATTTGTAATTCTAATAGAGTTTAAAAAAAATTAGCCACTAAAAAGGGCAGGGATAAATTAAAATTGGCAAAAAAAAAAAAACTTAATTAACATTTAAATACTTTAATTACAATATGAAAATATCGAAATCGAGTGAAGTTGAAGTCGATACACAGCAAGAAGTTTATTTCTAAAGCAATCAATTTCGTTTCTAATAACAAGAAAATGCAAAATCCAAGAATAATTTCATGATTTTAACTTATTTCGTTTGTATTTAATAAAATTTTCTCAAATAAAGAAACATTTTGCATAAATCAAGCAACACATATGTTTGGAATAATTAATTTTTAGTTTGGACGAGATTCATGCAAAATTTTCTTTCTGTGTAGAGATTTTCAGTTCAATTCTCTTAGTTTCTAACGTATAATTGCTTTAAATTTGAAAAAAGCTAAAATAACGTATACGCACCAATTAGAATTAATGTAATAAATAAATAGCATACTTTTTAGCGCTCAGAAATATAAAGCCGTCTAAGCGTATACAAACTTAATTTTTTTATAGGCAAATAATAAGTATACGCTCCAGTTCCCAATCAAAACCAAAATAATTGCCTACTTTAAGGCAAACAAACAAGTACAATGTTTTTTTTCTGAAATTCCTTAAAAAAACATATTAATACATTATAAATATTTAAAGTTATTTATGGCGTTAGCCTCAGAGTGTTATTTATTTTAACTCTACCACAAAAATCAACAAGTTGTTGACCTACAACTCCCAGGTTTTTCATTAAACTTAATAGATCTCTAAGCAAAAACTTTTGAGCCTCAAGTTCAGTGACTTTTTTAAGCTTAAAAAAGTACAGAGTCGAAAGCATACAAAACGAAACTGTTTGTCTAGAAGAAAAAACACAAAAACTAAATTGTAGAGGAAAAAAAACTTTTCCGTTTTGCCAAAAAAAAAAATAAAAAAATATGTGTACAAATGAAATTCCTGTACAAATCCCTTAAGGCTTGTCTAAACAAAGTGTAACCAAAAACTCTTAAAAATAATTTAAAAATACACTGCAAATATTGCTGACAGCAAAACAAAAAGTGAAAAATATCAAAAAGCCATTACCAAAGACTTAAATTGATTTTAATATTTTTAGTTTTTTTTTTATGTAAATAATGTAAGTCTCTAGTTTTGATAAATTTTTTTTTAAAAATATTTGATATAAACAAAAATAGCTAAATATAATCTAAATTAATGGATATTTAATTACTTTGACTAGAGTATTAATTACTATAGTGAACCGTTGATGATGATTCTAAATAATTGACAAGTGATAATAACTAAAACTCAAAAAGTAAAACAGAGTTTATTACAACAAAGCTTAACCTACAGCATTATGTTATTGATGTTTTTTTATTCAAACCCTTAAATTGTTAATATGTAGTTTGAAACCTGTCTGATTTACAAGGTTTGTGTTAGCAAGACCTTGGCCATGGCATAATTAATTACTTAAGAAGCCTATACGGCCGTGTCTTAAACGACTTATTGTTTTCTCAACTTGGGTGTAAGTAATAAGTTTGATGTTCTAAAGCTAAACACAAGTAATGAGCTTGTTACGTATAATACATGTGGTATTAAAGAATGAAGGATAAAAAAGTTATCAAATTACAGCTACATATTGGCCTTGCCTCTTTAAAATAATGAATGTACTTTATTTAAAAAGGTACTTTATTTAAAAAGGTACTTTATTTAAAAAGGTACTTTATTTAAAAAGGTACTTTATTTAAAAAGGTACTTTATTTAAAAAGGTACTTTATTTAAAAAGGTACTTTATTTAAAAAGGTACTTTATTTAAAAAGGTACTTTATTTAAAAAGGTACTTTATTTAAAAAGGTACTTTATTTAAAAAGGTACTTTATTTAAAAAGGTACTTTATTTAAAAAGGTACTTTATTTAAAAAGGTACTTTATTTAAAAAGGTACTTTATTTAAAAAGGTACTTTATTTAAAAAGGTACTTTATTTAAAAAGGTACTTTATTTAAAAAGGTACTTTATTTAAAAAGGTACTTTATTTAAAAAGGTACTTTATTTAAAAAGGTACTTTATTTAAAAAGGTACTTTATTTAAAAAGGTACTTTATTTAAAAAGGTACTTTATTTAAAAAGGTACTTTATTTAAAAAGGTACTTTATTTAAAAAGGTACTTTATTTAAAAAGGTACTTCATGTGAGAAGGTACTTTATGTGAAAAGATACTTCCTTTATTGGAAGGAAAATTTTTATTTTTTGAAATAGTACTTTTCTTCAAATAACCGATATTATAAAAAAATATATAAAAAGTTTTTGTAAATAACTTTGCAAAAACAAAACTTTTTTTAAAAAAAAGGCTTTTAAAAAATGTATTTAAACAATTATTTTATAAAGATACTTAAATTTTTTTTAACAAGAACGTTACATCAAGATGAAAATTTATGCCAACATTTGTAATATTTAAACCTTAAAAATAAAAATAATTAATATAAATAACTTCTTATTTTACTTCAGGGAATTCAATTAAAATTTTAATTAAAAAAATTGACCCGAATTGTACCAAAATTTCAAATGAAATAAAAATAAATTACAAGAGAAAAAACCGCACACACACAACCACATGTTTTTTTTTTGCCAAAAGGTGTTTTTACTTTTGTTTAACATAAATAACAATCAACTGCTCCCTACACAGTAAGAGATAAATGAGTAAGAGACTTAAACAAAAACAACATAAATGATGAGCATAAAACTAAAGACAATAATAAGTATTCATGATGATGATTTTGATGCCAACAAAAACCCCCGTTAGAACGTAAATTAATTAATTAATGGATTGTTTATAATTAATTATGAAGCTTTAATGTTCATCTTACTTTGTTTTTTTTTTTTTTGTAATTTGTTTGTTTTGTTATTCATTTGTATGCACAACAACAACCACAAGAAAAATAACTACTAATACGAGTACTTTGTAAAATATTTAATTACATATAATTACTGCTCACACTCTCGCCGACAACACAAAAACTGATTAAATTTCAGTATTACCAGCAGCAAAATTCAAAATTACACTTGAAATTAAGCAAAATTACCCGATTTAAATAAAATTACTCCTGATACCAACAAAACGTTTTACTTTATATAAAAAAGAATAGTTGGTGACCATTCGATAACCTACACGACAATAGTTACAGACAACTTTGGGCCTGGCAAAAGAAATCTTTATATACATATGTACTTATATATAAATTCCTAGGATTCCTAGTTGGAACAAAGGGCCAGTAAAAAGAATTCTTTAGGCTGGATATTATTTAGATATCTATCGAATTTTATTTTGATATCTAGCTAACATAAATAATCTCCGCCAAATTTTATATCATTACCAACATTTGTAAGGAAGTTTTGGCATTAAAAACTATTCTAATATTGACCGATTAAAAAAATCAGTATGATATTTTGCCTACAGTAATATATTTTTGGTGGGCAACTATTGGACGATTCTATTTATTTTCAAAAGTATTCGACAATTATAACGTTTGTTCCAAATTTGATCAAATTGTCTTCAAAATTGGGACTTTTACAGCTAGTATTTCGATGGCCCACTAATTATCGACTTGCCGGTCGGCAGGTTTTACGCTTCTAACATAATTAATTTTGTTTCACAGATAATTGTCATAGATCCTTCTATAAAATTAAGATAAGTTTCTGAAAACATTTTCTTTTTTCCCAATTAACACAGTGCGCTTTGGTTGAATCACACTTTATATACATAAGTCCGCCAAATAACTTTTTTTTTTTGAAAATGCTATAAAAAAACTACTGAATATTTTCTAAAATTTCTTTTTTTATTTGAAAGTACAATCCTTCCGGTCAATAATGGAAAATAATTTTATTCAAATGGCTGCCTCGGCTGGCCATGCAGTAGCCTACACGATCGGTCCAATTTTTAAGGACATTATCGATTGTGTGCAGCTGTATTTCACCAATGTCTTCACGAATATTGTCCTTTAAAGCGTCAATTGTCTCTGGCTTGTCGGCTTAACGCTTATCTTTGACGGCACCCCAAAAATAATAGTCCAAACGTCATCAGCTCTGCAGCTGATAATGCGATCTTCAAAAACAGGGCGCAAAACATCGAGTGTGGCACGTAGCGCCGTCCTGTTGAAACCAAATGTTGCCAGTATCCCCTCCTCTTCAATTTTTATGAACAAAACTTCGTTAAACATGGCCCGATAACGATCCCCATTGACTGTAACGGCCACTCCTTGCTCATTTACGAAGAAAAGTGGCCCAATTATGCCTCTGGACCAAAACAGTGACTCGTTTTGGGTGCAACGGCTTTTCAATGTATGCGTGCGCGTTTTCTGTGCCCCAAATGCGAATGAGCTTCATCTGAAAAGATGATTTTTTTTGACAAAATCGGCATCTTCTGTAAGTCGATCGCAGGCCCATTTAGCGAAGCGAAAACGCATTGGATGGTCAGTTGGCTTCAACCAGTTGGACTTTGTATGGCGTCATACCAAGGTTTTTGTGCAAAATTCGTCTCAATGATGTCTCCGAAATGTGCAATTGTTGAGACCGACGGTGAATTGATGTTGATGGCGCTTTACGCACACTTTCTGCCACAGCAGCAATATTCTCGGGTATACGCACTGTTTTTGGCTTTTCAGGCTTTGGTTCATCGATGAGGATGCCAGTTTCTTATACTTTTTTCACAAGATAACGAACATACGGAGCTAACGGTGCTTCTCTTCTTCCAAAATCCGTACGCAATTCTGCAACATTACCATGATTTTCAAAGTAATGTCGCAATATTTCCCAGCGTTGTTCAAGCGTATACACAACCATATTCGCTCAGCGGAAGGATAAAACTAATTATCTCTCAAATCAGACATGAGCTAAGTGTTACCATTCACGAAATAAGCACTAGTTGAAAAAAAACGTTAGATGGCGGATCCGTTATATATTTTTTAATTGACTACAACTTATTTGTAAAAGTTTATTTTAATTGACTTTTATGTTATTATTGTTGTGATTTGTTGTTAAAAAAATATGTTTTATTCTATTTTTAATTTTTTTTAACGTTTTTCTTTAAATTTATTTTAACTTTTGATTCTTTTTCGAAACTTTGCCCATTTGTTATTTAAAGCCGATCTGGCACCCCTGTATACAGGCAAGTACCCTTGATGCTTCTGGATGCTCTTTCTCTTTTACTTCAAAAAGGTTTTTCTTATTATTTAATGCATACAAAATGAATTTAACGGTATTTTATGTTTCTGTTGGTGGCGTGAGTTTGAAGAAGTTATTGTAATTAGCTAATTAATACTATAATATCATTTTAATTAAGTTGTTGTTGTAAGAGAATTATTATTAAATGAAATCTATATTTTTTGTATTAATTAGTCTATTATTTAGTTTTTGTTAGTGTGGGAGAAGAAAACTTAATAGAATAAATTATTTATAATAAAAATTGTCCTGATAGAGGCTTTTAGTTAAATTCAATTAAATAAATAACAAAAAAAAAAATATAAAAAACCAAGAGTTTTAAGAAACCTAAAAAAGTAAAAAAAAAATAAAAAAAATATTACAAAATTATAAAACTTTTAATTATGAATTATAATTGAGTTGTTCACGGAAGGCGGATTGTCAGGTTGTATGATTTTGTTATTCTATTAACAGCACCAAAATTTATTAAAAAAAATTAAATACATAAATATATTTTGTTGTTAATAAAACTTAATAACCATATAACCTGATAACCAGCCTTCCGTGAACAACCCAAATGTATTCAAATGAGTTTTTGTTAGGTTTAAGGTTTTTTATAATCAATTTGATCTAAAAACATTTAATTGTCAGTGATTAAATTAAATTCTTCTTTAAAAAAAATATGTATTCAATATTTTACCACATTTCTTCTTCTAGTCTTTACAGACTAGAAAACATGATGAATTTTATTACTACATAAAGAGACAACAAAAAGGATAAATAATGAGTCCTTGTGTTGATGTTTAAAATAAAAGGGAATGTTTATGAAAAACTTGGTAAGCATTCTTTTAACATAAACCCTGTTATCTCACGTACATTTTAAAACAAACTCAGGGTGCAAAAAAAAAAAATAGAAAAAGAAAAAGCAACCGACAGACATTTAGACAAACAAACAAAGAAGTACAAGATATTTTTAAGATTTGGTTTCGTTTACTTATTTATTTGCTAAAGGAAAATAAAAAAAAAATACTTGACATCCTTAAACGTTAATATAGAATAAATAGAAAAAAAGCTCTATGAAAAGGACTTGTTAACACAGACCTACATATGTATAAGTGCAATTTTACACAAATTCACAAACATTCCATTTTATTTAAGCAGCATTTTACTTTATTGTTAGTGCTTAAGTTGAAAATACAAAAAAACTGATTCCATAAATTTCATAAGAATAAAAAACATGACATAATTTCGTTTATTTACGTTCATTTACAAATTCCTAAACACATTTTTACATGTAAGAGTTGTCAGACAGCGTCTGTAGACGTGTGTTTATGTTGTCATTACTACATGTATGTATTTGAATAACTTTAAATTTGCATGTGTGTGTGTGTGTGTGTGTGTTTGTATGTTCAAGTGTTAATATCAAATCATACAAATAATTAATATATTTGCACAAAATCAAAATAAATGTTTTAAACGAAACATTCAATGGCAAAAAGGAGCTATCAAATGTTTTAAAACGAGGACACATTAAACCATAAACTCGTCGTCCTTGCAAATAAGAATCTAAGCTTTTTTAAAATTTTTCTCTTTTTCATTTCACACTTATAAATTTATTCAATCGTCCACGAGTGTAAAGATTCAAAAGATAGACTTGGTGCCAACAGAAGAGTACATATTTGCAGGGTTCGGGGCCACCAGGGCATAGGAGGTAACGAGTTGGCAGACTAATTAACGAAACGGAGGGTTTAATAACCGTATAACAGAGTGATTGTCATAACAATTCTTAATATGCAGAGAGGTACAGAGGAAATCTGAGGCGGTGTGGGGAAACACGGAAACCTGCAAGGTATCCAGAGTTATGTGGGGATCCTATGATCCAAAATCGACTAAACTTCTTCTTTCGCTATCGAGAAAGGACTGGTAGGTTTAAAAACGGGTTGGACGGCGTTACACGCAAAAAGGTCTGGTCAGCTTACTTGTGACAATTGCAGATTCTGTGGAGTACCAGGGATAAAAAGTGGAGTACATACCCTGCTACTGTCCGGCACTCATACGCTACAGTGCGAACTTTCTACTTCCAGGATCTTTGGAAAATCTCTCTTTCGAAACCTAATTGGGATTATTACTTGCTATTGGACCCTAGGAATCACGCCCAAAGTTTGAGGCTCCCTTGCAATGACCTATGTAGGAGCTGCGGTGACGAGGAAGAGGAGGAGTCAACGGCACATCTTCTCTGTTACTGCTCGGCATTCGGAGACCTGAGACTTACGCTGTTTGGTCAAAGATCAATCAGGGAAAAATTTCTGTCTCTCTGAAATTGATTTGAACAGGATCCATTCCTTCATTGAATTGACCGGATGGCTGGGTGAGAATATCAACAGCCAAGTAACGTAGGAACATTAGGAGACAATGTTACATGGTAACACAACCGGAACTTGTTACTGGACCCACCTGAGCTATGCTTAATTGCGGCTGCCAGTGGAACCTAACCTAACCAACAACTAGTGTTGCCAGCGAACAAGTGCTTAGTCCAATCCCACGATATCACACGTTAACGTTCGCATAGAAAATAACATTTAAAACCAAAACAAATGTTTGTTTTTAATGTAATTTTCTATGCGACGTTAACGTGTAACATTGTGGGATTGGCTGTAGGTTTGTTGTTTTTTTTTTTAAACCTTTAAGAATATGAATTTTTAGTTCATGAGAAGTTGTTGTTTTACTAATGAAGAAGATCAAATTAGAATCCTTAATAATACTTTTTACAACAAGTAAGTAAAAGTTTATTTTTGCTTTAAAGGTTTTAATTTCAATCAAGTAAAATCTCTTAAAAGTAGGAAGCAAACAACTGCATAAGTATACCAGTTTTAGGTTTAAATTTCAAGAACTAGTTTGCTATTTTCGTTCTGCAAAACAAAAAATTAGTTTCAAAACTTTAAGATGTCCTAAGTTTAGTTTTGAATTTTCTCTGAAAGCAGTTTTGTTAAGAAAGAGCATAAAAATATAACTAAAATAACTAATTCTATCTTGATTTTATTTTTATGAAAAAAGCCAGTCTCTACTTTTTAATTAAAAATTTTTTTTATTTTCACTTAAGCTCTTTAACACTTGATCTATTATCGTTTGTATATACAAGAGCTTACAAAATATTCGTCATTATTTTTATACCCTCCACCACAATTAGTTGTGAAGAGGGTATATTAAGTTTGTAATTCCGTGTGAAACTTTTTTATTATTCATCTCAGACCCCATAAAGTATATATATTATGGGTCCTTGAGTGATTCTAAGTCGACTCAACCATGTCCGTCTGTCTGTCCATCTGTCCGTCTGTTGAAAACACGCTCACTTTCGAACAACTCAAAAGAAATGGAAAAACTTGGTGCCAAATTGCTTGTAGTTATCCTAAGCAGTTTGGGATTGAAATTCAACAAAATCGGTGCAGTAGGACTAGAGCTATGAATCGAAATGTGGAATCACCACCTAAAAAAAACATGATAATATTGTTACAAAAAATAACATAAATAGTGGAGCAAGGCACGGATTGAGATAAGATTTTGCTAAAATTTGTTTTATTTCGTAAAGATCCGTCCATAATTTACCTTAGGCCCCATATAAACACTGCTCCCGGAAAACAGTTTAGTACGCCTTAAACCGATAAATATGATGCTATCATAACAAAATTTGAATTGAAACTGTTACTCAAGCTAGTTTAAATTGCTAAATAATTTAATATAGATCTAAACCTCAAGCCAACCAATTTTAATGCTGATGTCTGTTTTTATAAAGATAAATTAATTATAAATAGACATCATATAGATATCCCTCCTGAAATATGCGAACAGTCGGTGGAGGGTATTAAAGATTCGGCACAGCCGAATATGACACTCTAACTTGTTATTATTATAATTGTCAATTGACAGCTAACAAGAGAAAAAAAAGTAGAAAGAAGGAAACAAAAGGAGACAGACAGAGGATTATCATCTTACCTGGCATTAATATAATTGAAATTTTTTTGTATGTAAATTTTTTATTAATTATTCAATTGGTATTGGCATTTACATATTTCAAAATTAAATTTAAATTTGCCAAAAATCAAGGAAAAAAATTCGAATAATGTGTTATTTGAATTTCTGTTTTTAAAAAGGGTGTTTAAATTTTAAGAGCCGATGTTGAATGTGAACCAAGGTTTAAAAAACTGCAGTCGAAACAAAAAACTGTCGAACAAAAACCGAGATTTTGTGAACAACTTTTCGCTTTTCGAGTTGGAATGGCATCGACTGTTTACATTTAATGAATCGGAAGTAAAAGCAATAGTTTTTTTTTATTTGGCCAATGACAAATAAAGACATGGAAGGAATGACAGTTTTTCTACTATGACTGCAGTTTTTTAAACGCTGATGTGAACCACACCTAAACGTCAAGTTTTCTCCTGCATTTCATTTGACATGTCTCAATTTCAGACTAAAGACCCAACCATAATGTGCTTAAGTTGCCTTAAGCAAATGTACGAATACATTTAAATCATATGAGCCAAACCATATTGAATTTAAGGAAACTTTTTGTTACATTTTATGAAACTGTCATTTGCTTAGGCAAAGTGCGAAACTGATCGGAATCAAATGTTTGTTGATTTTATTTTTGTTGTTTTTTTTTTTTTTAATACATTAGAGAGACTTTTCGTTAATTTTTGATAGAAGGTTAAGCAAGGCTTTGCATATTATGGTTTGGCCTTAACTCAATTTGAACCATGGAAAGATACACAATCGAGCAACGTGTTAAAGTTATTCAGGCTTATTATGAAAATGGGCGTTCAAATCAAAATGGAAATCGTACACTTTGTGATTAATTGTCCAAATGTGCATTCAATCTCAATCGTTATTTTTATTTAATCATCCCATTGCAAGATTTGTCAAAATAAGAAATATTGCAAAAAAAAAAATTTTTTTTTCTAAACCATGGTTAAACTGAATGATGAACTAAAAGTTACGAAAAATCGCAAAAACAAAAATGCGATACATTTCCTAAGCAAAATAACCCAAATATGTATGGAAAATTTTTTGGCGATTTTGCTTAAGGTCATTTTGTCTGCAGCAAAAAAAAGACTATTTAATAAAATAGAAATTTTTTTATGAAAAAACATATCGAAAGACTATGATTACGTTCTAATTTATGTTAACCAATTGGTTTTTTGTGTTCCTGTACCTTAGAATTTTTATGAGAAAAATTTATTCTCACTCTCATTTTCCATTTTTGGGTAAACCAAAAAGTAAATAAACAGAGTGAAAATTAAGTAAAGAAAAGTTGCATTTTTCAAACATCATCAACACTCAATTAATAAAGGAAAAATTATTAAAAGTTATTTGAAGAAATGTTAGTAGTTGAAAGTAAAACTTTTCGAATTGTTGCAGTTAAACTCTAGACAAATTTCAGAAAATATTCAAAAGATTCATAGTCTGGCAGACAAAGCGATGAAATGTCATCGTGCGATAAACAACTTCTAATTTACTGTTTTTTTTTTCTTGCCTGTTCCTTTCATCAATTTCATTTCATGCGAAGAAGTCGTTTGTCAAAAAGAATATTAAATGTTTTATGGTTTCTTGCTTAAAAGATTTTAATTTAAAAAAAAAACTGCCTTTAAATATTTAATGATGAGCAAAGATCGAGTCCTTGGTTTTAAAAAATTTATAATATTTGATTAGGTTTTTTTTTTTTCATTTCAACCAAAAGAATTTAAGTAAATTTTTTACTTAGAGCGTAAAAAAAATTCTCTCACTTAAACATAATTTCTAACATAATATATTTTCTTTATCAAAGGAATCAGTAGAAACACAAAAATAGAAATGAATAAATATGTTTTTCAACAGTAATTACGTTTAGATGAAATGAAAGAACGAAAATATATAAATAAAAGTCCTTTAAAGAAGTTCTTATAATTTATGACTTTTTATTAAAAGAAAAATTTCTTTTATCTTCTTTGTATATGAATGTGAGTGTGGAAATAGATATTTTTCTGTTTTTTTTTTTATTTGTTTATGTTGGCTTTATGAGAAAACTTACTATTGATTTCCTTGTGCGTTAACTTACCTGAAACAAAAAAAAAGGTATATAAAGAAAGAAATGTAGAAAAAAAACAAGAATTTTTATTAAATCAGTGAAGTTTTACTACAGTTATGGCAGAACACATTTAACGGCATGGCATGTAACTACAAATGCAACACAAACATGCATACAACTACACAGATTGAAAGAGAAAGGAAGAGAATTAGATAGAACACATACTCTTACACTGATTAAAAATTCTAAAAATATCTTACAGATAAACATTTGAGGCATTTCATGTCAAGTGCCTTAATTTTGAAATCGATTCCTTTCGATTTGAATGAAATTTGCATCAAGGTAAGTCCAATTGAATCTTTTGAAAAAAAATTTTTTTTTTGTTTTTTTAAAAAAAATTTTTTAAATTTTTTTTTAAATTCAAAATTTTTTTTTTTATATTTATTCTATGAGTTAAATTTCATTTCTAAAAATTAAATGAATAGGACTATTACAAAAAAGCTTTTTAAAATACATAACTGAAATTAAGCTCATATAATAAATTCGAAAAAATAAAAAATGTTGAATTTAATAAAGTAACCTATGAAAGGAAATAATTCCCAGTTTCTATTTTTTTTTTAAATTTAAAACTTTTTTTTTTAGCGGGTTTTTTTATTTTTGCTCCAAAGAAAGCTATGTCTTTTCCGAGCAGCTTCTGTATAAAAAAAAATAATTTCTAACTCTAGACGATGGTTAGTTTAAGCATATGCACTATTTTGAATTTTTTCCTGTTTGTGTTTAAGTGTTTCTAAAACCTTAAAAATAAATCTTATGCAGGAATAAAATCACTGTTTTTCTGTAGAAATGTTGACAAATAATTATTTTTTTTATTTATTTGTAATAATAATTAAAAAATAATAATAATAATAAAAAGATCAAATATTTAATTAAATTAAATTTAGCACCCCTTTGCGGACACTGACGTCCATATACGTCATAAAATGTTTAGTTCATTGAATCTTTACGAGTAAGCATTTTCAATAACATCCTGGCTTCTATCATGTGTAAATATATTGTACATGCTATCACATGTGTGCAAATATTCTATTGGACAAAAAACAATTCCAAAATGTGGAACTAGTAAAAGTCGTTAAAACCCATGCATATGTTTTAATTCGGAGTTTCCCACAGACGCATGACATGTACAGCCGTCGAACTTACTTATATCCGCCTGACGTCTAGGAACATCATGCCGTTTTTACATCACATTTAGGACATACGTAGACGCATGACGGTCATAACCGTCAAAAATAAAAACTTAGTCTTTGCCGTTATATAGTTTTTATTTTAAATTTCTAGCAGTTTGGTGTTTTCAGAATTTCCCTATCTTGCCTAATAATGGAGATATAGCAACATGTCCACGGGAAACCCTTCGTTAAATGGGGTGTCCACGAAAGGGTTAATCACATTAGAAGAGTCTTTTACATCCTAATATTTTTTACATTTAATTTGCTGTAGCCGATGAAGTGTTTAAATTTGCAAATTTTCAAATGTCCAGTCTTTCATCCTCCCTATTTATCGCCCTTATTTTCTGCTTCTTTTTCCAATCCTGTCTTGGCGTTACTACGCTTAGCTGTTGATATATTAATTTGTGTCTAAACTACTATCCAATAGGACTAACATTGGTGCAAATTTCATCCAAATCTGAAGACATCGATTTCAAAATTGGGTAACTTGGCATGAAATCCCCCATATAAATATATATGGAAAAGGGTTTTTTCACAAGCACACACACACACACATACACGCCAACTGACTTCATGCAAAATTAAAATAAAAAAATATGTAAGAGAAAAATCTTTATAACCTCAAACTTAAGTTCTAAACAATAATTAGAATTGTGGTTTTTTTGTTGAACTATTTATGGTTTTTAATCCAAATTTTTTTTTTTTAATATTTTAATCAGGCTTAAGTTCATCAAATTTAATTTTCATTAAATTATTTTTATGAAGGAAGGAATTTTACAACATGAAAATTAATTAAAATTGTTATTGATAATCATTCATTCTTGACTGACCTGAGATTCGAACCCAGTTATAAACTTGTCTTTAGAGCTTTAAATAAAAAGCGAGACCAGTACCCATGTTCTGTAACTTTAGAAGGAACTTCTCGCCTCGAAAGGATGTGAAACTAAATATTTCATCGTTTCTCGAAAAGTCAGAAAAAAATGTGTCTGTAGCTCATGTCGAAAACTATCAAAAGAGATTCCGTCGTTACGTTATAGATGTCATAATAAATCACTCGAAGCCGATATGAAATTGCAGACGTTGAGAGCGCCAGTCACACATATCGGTGACGGCGACGAAAATGTACTAAAATGTTAACATTTTCAACGACGGCGACGAAAATACAACCGTCGAAAAGTTTCTCGACGCGAGAGTTACAGAACATGGCACAACTTTTTTACAATTTCCTGGTTTTTTACTTAAAAAAAAAGAAAGAAAATATTCCGAAATTTGTTAAAATTCTCAGAAAGTTCTTTATTTATTTGAGCTTTGTCCAAAGTATTAGTTGTTAAGCAGCTAAAATCGTAACTTGTAAAGATTTGGACTAGTTTGTTACTAGTTATAAGGCGTCGAAATATGATAAAATTTCGACTAGACAGTTTTATACGTAAAGCCATTTCTTGTAGAAATAACAACAACACTACAAAAGTTGGTATAAAATATAACGATGTATAACAAAACAGCAATAACACAAAAGTAGATAAAAAAACGATTAATTTGTTTGTTGTAGGATCAACAATAAAAACACTACAAGAAGAAAAACGTAAATTTTTGGTTGGTTTTAGAGTTGGCAAATTATTTTCATGCTTCTATAGCATATATATAAAAAATAAAGGAAAATTCCCGTATTCTGTTTGTTAAAATTATTTAGTTAAATACAGCAACTTTACAATGTAGAATGATGACGAAAACCATATCGGAGCATTCTGCTGAGTTCCTTTTGCAAACAAATGGGAATTCAATAAAATGTGTAACATTTCATGCCGAATTTTTATTTGTAACAGAAGGGAAGGGGAAAATTTCCCGTGGAATTTTTATTCTTGATTGAAGTTTCGCTTGAAGAACTAGTTCACACAATCACAGTTACAGTGTTTAAAATGCATTTGGTAATGAAATATTTCACAGTGTAACAAAATTCGGGTCATCGCCACCAGCCTCAATACTTGCATCGTGAAAAAACTAGACTATTGATAGAGAAAATCTGCCAAAGGCTTTTGAAAAGTAAGCTCGTGCACCCAAAATATTGGCCGCAAACGTTTATGAATTTTTTGAAAGGGCGCTTGGTATAAGTCAAAACAAATATACTAAATCCACTTCTGAGCTAAAATACTATTTCAGTTGTCTTCAGTGGAATTGTATTGCGATTATTTTCTTAAAACATATTAACCCTCTAACACCCATTTTTAAGGGCTCATTTTTGTTCTTTTTTTAACTTCCCGATAAAAATTATCTAAAACGATACTTTAGAGGGTTAAAATGTTCCAAGAATATTTTATGCCTCAAATTTTACTACTACTACGAACAGTAACTATCCAGGGTTAATGGTTTTACACTATACGAAACAAAGGATCCTCGTGTAAGTTCTGTTTACAAATTGCCAAATCTATACTACTAAATGTGTGATCATTGATTTAAAGTTGCTTAAGTAACTTGAATTTTGAAAAAATTTCCTTACAAAAATCTTTAACTTTTACAGATTTGGTTACATTTTTATGCCAATAAAACCTAAAGTTTTCTTTAATCTTTAACTTTTAATTTTTTAAGCACACGTAGTCATAGCAAAAAAAAGTTTGCAAAATAACTTTTAACATGTAGTTATTTCAGCGTTTCCCCCAAACAAGAGACATCAAACATAAAAATTCCTAAAACTTTTTCCTAAAAAATTAAAATCGATAATCAAAAAATTCCCTGTGTCAAATGAAATCTCTTAATAAATAAATAAATAACAGCAGCAATTAAAGCAAGATTCTGGGAAAAAATGACAAATTAATGTTTGTAAAAAATATAAATACACAAATAAATGATGATTGTTAAGCTAACATGAGATATAAATAAGTTTAACCTTTAAAAAAAATTAAGTTGAAGCTTTTTTTTATTTTTTTATAAATTTTTAAGAACAACATGCTCAAATTTCATTAGTATGTGAACATGTCAATAAAAGACAACAAAATGTTCAATAAAACACAAACACAAACACACACACTTATCAACTTACAGTACATTCATTTTTATTTTAAACAAGCAATCAGTCGAGGGAGGGAGAAAGACAGAGAGAGAGAGAGAGAGAGAGAAAAAGTAAATTTTATAGGAATCTTAAAGAACCACAAACCTTCACCTTTAAAGTGACAAAAATCTTACTAACTGGCATATTAATATTGTGAATAACAGCTGGTTCCAAAACACACACATACAATAAAAAGTATTACAGCCCAGCAAAGCTTGTGCAAGCGATTTTCAAACCTCAGAAGATCTTTATTAAAAAACTTCATTAGAATTTCAAATACAAAAGCATTGTTAGGTTTACCAACTTACTTTTTTACACTTCCATACACACGTTTACACTTACTCTTGTGTTTGGCTTAACAAGAAACTATTTTTATATAGTGCATACTTTTAGGCACTCTTACATTAAAAATATACAGCTAAAGCTTTTTATTTTTTTTTTTTGTTTTGTTGTTATTATTGAATCTTCTTTCCCTCGTCAACTTCTAGATGAAAAGAACAACCTCATTACAAATTCAAAGCCATCATTGCTGTATTTTATTGTGTGGTGGTGTGATGTAATGTGATGTGATGTGGAACACAGTGTGTGTGCTTTTTTTTCGCCAGTGTAACAATTGTCATAGAAGAGAACAAATTTACACATGAATGACATTTTAGTATGTCACATATAAATAACAGAAATAACATGTATGTTTTCCTTCATAATAGATTCTTACAGAGAGAGAGAGAGAGAGAAAGAGAAAGGAATATATAGCAATAAAAGCATATAAAAAAATAGCATAAAGAAACGAGTATGTGTTGAGGAAGAATATACATACAAACTCACTTACTTACTTAATAAAGACGTTACTATGGAAGTTTAACTTTTTTTTTTATTCTGTTTGTGTTATTTTAATGATAAACTTCTACAAAAAAAATAAAAAAGCCTACACAGGACATCAATTTATTTATGGGGAAACCAAATTTATAATACACAGAAATGTAAGCAAGTGTTGGTGTACTTATATCAAGTTATAGATCATTATGTCAAAACACAAGGAAATGAGTAGATTAAAGGTTGTTTATTAAAAAAAAAATCCGAAATAAAATACGTTACATGGGAAATATATTAAATATGTACAAGACGTTTTTTTTTAATAAAATTGTATGAAATGAATATTTTTGGAATAAAAGGTAAGCGAAAGAAACTTCTCTAAATTAATTTTAGAAAAAAAGAATTCTTGTTTAGGATTTTAATAAAGAAAACTAAATACACAGGCCCATTCAAAATGGTTTTAATTTCGCAACTGCAATCGATCGAATTTGTTTTAACTTAAATCTTCGTTTTGTGAAGAAGCAAAAACAACAGAATTACTTCCGTTTTTGGTCGAATTCGAATTTTGTGACCGGACTGATGTCCAACAAATTTTATAGATTTCTTTTTTCAAAGCTTATCAAGTTGTTCAAAACTGTCTGCCAATTTCCCGATGGCGAAAGAACGATTTATTTTGCACTAATACATTTGAAAAAAAAAATAAAATTTTTTAAATTACGGCTAGAGCTTAAGTTACTAAACCAAACTTTGGTATATATCTAGAGGACGGGAACAGCTAAAATGTGAAACAAATATCCTGGCTACCATATCAAAAAGGGGGCGGGATTATATAAGTGGGCGTGGCATAAAATAAAATTCCGTTTATCTGAAGAACGGTTAGTGTCAAATATTCCAAATTTGGTACAAATAGAATGGTTAACAAATCACAATATCTGTCAAAATATATCACAACCGGAGCAGAACATAGCACAAAAACTGCCTTATTGTTGACGGGGACGGCGCACCCTCAATACAAAGACCATATAGATTTCTGTATAACTGGAGAATAGTAACAGTGAGAGTATTCAAAACTGTAACAAATAGTTTCGAAAACAATGCACAAGATCAGTGTCTAAAAAAATTTTAATTATTTCATATTTTAGTGATGGTAGCGAAGCGGTCTGGGTAAAGATGTTTTTTTTAGTAAAATCATTAACGCACAGTGTGGCCAATAACGAATCTAGCTGGACATAACTATTTTATGGTCAGTCTATATGGTTTTGGGGCCGCTGAATTAAAAAAGAAAATTCGATAGAGTTTCACTATAGTTCGCAATAGTCATTATTAAATTTTCATAAAATATTAACAAATTCGCATTAGCCTTTTATGTTTTAGTAATTTTTGAATTTGGAAAATTGTTTAAAAATTTCTACATCATTTTAAAAACAGTGAGTTTCCGCTATTGCGAACTTTGTAATCGAAGTTTTTTTGGAAATAAGTAATCAATATAATTTTCTGTTTTTATTGGTTTCTAAATAACAGATATTTTTTACGTGTGAATAAGTCAGTGACTTTTTTAATTTCCCGCTCTAACTGCTCTTTCGCCTGTGTCATTTAGTTTGTGTTTAACAGTCTTTTTATAACAGCCTGCCGCGTGATTAGAAGAGAAAATGAAAAAAAGATAATATCGTGGTGTGTTCATTAAGCATTCAAGAATTAGGCTACGTATTTCTCCCATCTCTGTCAAATTCTCCAAGTTTTGCACCGATTGACTATTTTTTGTTTCCAAACCTGAATAAATTGCTCAACGGAAAGAGATCTGTTCCTCACGATGAAATCATCTGATAAACAAATAACTTTTTTGATGACCTGACCTGAAATAAAATGAGTTTTTTTATACGAAAACCAGTGATTCATTTAAAAGAAACGGAATTAAATGATGAAACAGAACTGGGGCTGAACGTTGTTTTTCATACGGATTGACATAAAATTAAGCCAGAGAATGCGGTCGAGAAATAGAATCAATTTAATTTTGAGGACGTTTTTTCTAATGCTCTCACATATAGACACTTATTCTCTTAACAATGCTACCATACTTTCATTCAATTTCATACATTCTATAAACAAAGAAAAATAAGAACAAAAGAAAACAAAAGAAATGAGACAGAATTTGAAGTTACGGTCGACGTTTTAATTATGGGCTTAAGAATTTTTGCTTGAAGTTGAAGACTCAATTCTGTTTCATCATTATGGTTGATTCTGAACAACATTGTTACGAAATTAGATTTATCGAAGAATTATGTCTAGTTTTAGTTATAAGTTATCTTGTAAATTATAATTTATGTCGTATTTGTTTGTAATTTGCTCCACTGTATTGTAAGCTTTAATTGTAGAATTTCGAATTCAAACAGAATGCTCTGGAATCGACTAGAAGCTTCTTGAGTCGACTACTCTACAACTACAACCAATTGTGAACTATAAATACAGGCTGACTCGTAAATAGTTTAGTTGAGTTTGTTTTGAGACATTAAACGGTTCAGGGCGGTACTAATAGTAGTGAATAAATTTTGTGCGTTTCAATAATTTGCTAAGTTAATTTTGATTTGCAACTAAAAGAACTCAAGGGTTTATTAACAAAATGAGTAAACCGAGCAGCGTTAATTAAAGGAAAGAAGTAACAATATTTTTGTCCGAAGAATAATTTTTTTTACTCAGAGTGTTCTGCAGAACGATTCACCCCACCGCTTTTGGAAAATTTGTTCGGAAAAACGAAATTAATTAAAATTAATTGATAATTTTTCATTCTTGGCTGACCGCAGACTCGAACCCAGGCGTTTTTACGGGCAGGTTACCCTAACATGTTTCGATTGCAACCACTTAATCTCTTCAGAGGGGTTTGCCGTTTAACACTCGCAGCCATCGACGACTGCTGGCAGTCAATAGTCGAACATCAATCTTTAAACCAAATTGTATGTTTAACCTTTGGTAGATCGAAATTAGCTTTGAATGAATATCTATTTTAATTGATTTTAGATGTTCTTCCTTACTTCTGTTTTTTCGCACTTTTTGTCAAGAATTCTTCTTGAAGTCCAAAGTACATTTTTTTGTTTGTAAATTTTTTTTTGTCTTTATTTTTCTTGTCGACCTTTTTCAGCACAACTTGGAACAAAAAAAATAATATAAGAAAAGATGAACTTTCTGTTTATTGTTGGTGTTTTGTCTAAGCTTTGATATCGTTTGCAAGTAAGACTTTTTGAGTGTCTACAATTCTCATTCGTTTTACAGTTTTTTTTTGTAAAATATCTTCAACTTTTTCAAATTCTTTGAAAAAAGCTGTCCTAAGCAACTAGTGAAATGCGCATAGAAACTAGCTTTCCCTCAAGTAAAAATTTCAGTGTATTTATCAAGAATAAAAATTGGAATTTTAGCCCGCTAAAGAGAAATTTTATTAAATTAATTTAAAAAAAATATTCAAAATTAAGGCCAGATTCACAATGAAAGCCAAATTTTCACTTGATGTTTTCACAAGCACACACATTTTAAATCAAGAAGACGTTTGCAAATTTTGTCCAGAACAATATTAATCACTTCGATTTGCAGAACATGCCCGATTATTATTTGATACATTTTATTGAAATTTTCATTCAAAACAAAATAAGAAATATTACAAACGTCATTTACAATTTCATACAAATTGTTGCTGAAGTGGAAGTAGCAAGGCGAATTCATTACAGGTAATCTCGATACTACAACAAGTACAACTCATACAAAAACCATAAGCAATTTCTTTTTCTAAAGTCATTGTACAATGTAAAAAATATAAGCCAAACAAAACAAAAACAAAATTTTGACATAAAACAAAAAAGTTATCAGCAGGGCTCTTAAGACCACCTATACTGAATTCGCCTTGGGAAGTAGACACAATTTATCAAAAAAAAACTTTTGTTACAATGTTGTTTGAAAAATTAAATGAAAATATTTTAAATACTTTAAGAAGAAAGAAGATAGAAGAACAACGGTTTGCTAGATATCTTCGGAAACGTAAAACGCAAGAATTTTAAAAGTCGTTTTTTAATAAGATTTCTGTAATAAAAGATTATTATGACAAATATTATACAAATATTTCGCTATTAAAGGGAATTTCATAACAAAAATTATAACAATTAGATTAAAAGTGTATTAAAAACAACTTCCAAATGTTGGCGTTTTACCTTTACGATTTCCAGCACACCCCTGTTTGTAAACTAAGCTTTAAGAACTGTTTGAATTTAAAAACTTACACTGCATTAAACGTTTACTAATTTCACTATAAATTTTCATTTATGTTATAAGTTATGGTCACAGATGTCTACGAGTACTATTCTCTATCTAACAAATGTACATGTCAGTTTTTTTTTCTTTCTTATACAACCAACACGATACGATGATGGAAAGCAGTTACACGCGCGCTTTAACATCCCCATACGAGTAATCATTTGTATGTGCATGTTTAGAATAATATTTACACATTCTCACACACACACACACACAACACTAGACAAAAAATTAATGACATAACAAGTGTGGTTTTATCTACAGTGTTTCTCTTGTTCTTTTGCATAAATGACAGTTACCAACTTAAGCTGATACATGCAGAATTGTGGTACATTTTAGCAAAAAGAAGAATCGGTTATAACGATAAAAAAAATCATTTGAAAAAAAAACAAACATGAAAAGAAAATTCTCGCTACTTTTTCCACTACTTTTCCTTTTTTTTTTTTCATTGAAAATATTCAAAAAATTTCTATTCAAGTCTGTTTAAGCAAAAAAGCGGTTAAAAAATATAGAAAGAATTATGTAACATAAATGCCATTTAGCTATTACATAAATATTTAATGCTTTCCAAAGAAAAAACAACCGACAAACTATTCTTGAAATTGAGGGGAGGGGCGCATATTTGACTCAAACCCCTAATAAATCATTTCTTTGCAACAAGATAGGGGAACTACAAGAATTTATAATATTTATGAACATTTATATTAAAGTAAATACAAAGTAATGTGTAAAGATCTGTTAGATTAATGTGGAAAGACTTAAGCTTATTAAGCTTTTATTTAACTTTATAACTTTTTAAATAACATAAACAAAGCAAACATGAAATAAAGTAATTTGCAGTTATTAACAAATAAAGACGTACAACACAGCTAATTTAATTTATTTTTAATTTTTTTTTTAATTTCCCAATGAAACTAATACATCTTAGGGCCTTTATTACAACTTACAAATAGTTGTTTTTAGGAATTTTGGTTATTATAAGTTCACATTAACCTTAAAAGTGTCTAAAAAGCTAACAGCATTTTTATCCATAATTGGCAACTTTACAGGTAAACTTTGAGAATTTAAAGCTGCCATATTTTCTGCTGAAGATACGGTAACTTCTGTAGCAGCTTGATGTCAAATTAAATTATTCAAACTTTTTCAAAATCCCCAAAACAATTTACCATTTAAAACAAACTAAAGAACAAAAAAGTTTACTTCTGATTTCAATTAAAGAAAAAACAAAAGTAAATTGTTGCCATTATGCATCTGAAACAATCAAAAGTAATCGAAATCTACTGCAATGTTGCCACAATATATAAATTGCATTTTTCATTTTATCGGACAGTTGTAAAAATGGAGAAAACCAGACAGTCACTTTTTCGTTCACCATTACTATGGTTCTCGTTAACTAACAGGAACTTTATCATAAGGTTGTAATAATGGCCTTTAAGAGTACATAAATAATTTAGACTAAAACACAAATCTTACGTATTTTGACGAAAATCGGGGAAATAACACAAACGTTTTAGAATTACACAACTGGAAACCCTATCAGGGCCATCACTTATAGGGGTTTTATTCCTTTGGTAGCATCAATAACAGTTGTTTCATATAATATTGGACAATTTTCTACTAATCAGATACGGAATATGAGACGAGCGAAAATAGTACTAATAATCTCGATGATACGTTTTAAAATTCTATAAACACTTTCGAAAAAAGCTTTCTAATTTTTCACTGAAATTATTGTTCACGAAAGGCTGGTTATCAGGTTATCAGGTTATATGATAATTTATTTTTATTAAAAACAACAAAACTAATTTTTAAAATTTTTTTTTAAATATATTTTGTTGCTGTTAATTTCTTCCGCGAACAACCCAAATATATAAAATATCGATCTACCAATACCATTGGTTTGACCATAGAATTGCAAGCGCAAACGGTTGAACTGCAAAGAATTCTGTGGTTATTCTCGAATCGTTTAAGTTTGAACCCAGTTCAATCCCCCCGCCCACGTTCTGTCAAGAATAAAAATTACAATCGAAAGATATCAGGGCAACCTGTCTGTGAAAACCTGGGATCGACTCCCAGTTCAGCCCAAAATGAAAAATTATCAAAAAATTTTAATTAATTTCATGTTGTAAAATTCCTTTTTGCATAAAAATAATTTAATGAAAATTAAGTTTGATCAACATTAGCCTGATAAAAATAATAAAATTTGGATTAAAAACCATAAACAGTTCAATAGATTAACCACAACTCTAGTTATAATTTTCAAAAAAGTTTTAATTAATTTCATGTCGTAAAATTTAATGAAATTTAAATTTGATGAACTTAAGCCAAATTTCAAAACATCAAAAATTTCAACTTGGATTTTTTCTTTAAAATCTAGTTGTGCTGAAAAAGTTCAACAAGAAATAGAAAGACAAAAAACATGCAAAACAGAAAAATTTACTTTGGACATTAAAAACAACTTTTAGCAAAAAGTATGAACAACAGAATTAAGGAAGAATATATAAACGAATTAAAATAGACAGTTATTCGATCCACCAAGGTAAAAAATACGATTTGGCTTAAAGATTGATGTTTGACTATTGACTGCCAGCCGTCGTCAAGGGTGGGGAGTGTTAAACGGCAAAGATTTCTAAAGAGATATTGTGGTTACTATCGAAACATGTGAAATCAACCTGGCCGTGAACCTGGGTTCAATTCCCGGTCAGTCAAAAATGAAAAATTGTTTTCAAATTCCTTTTTTCATAAAAATAATTTAACAAAACAATTAGTATTGTGGTTATTTTATTGAACTGCTTTTAAATCCAAATTTTGATGTAATAATCAGGCTAGAGTTCATTGAGTTTTCATCAAATTATCCAAATTTTGATATTTTAATCAGGCCCAAGTTCAATGAATTTAATTTTCATTAAATTACTTTTATGAAGAAAGGAATTTTACAACATAAAATGAATTAAAATTTATTGATTATTTTTCATTCTTGACTGAGCTGGGAATCGAACCGTGAGTGTTAAAAGGCAAACCCCTCTAAAGAGATTGTGTTGTTACAATTAAAACATGTCCGTGAAAACCTGGGTTCGATTCCCAGCTCAGTTAAGAATAAAAAATTAGCATTAAATTTTTTAATAATTTCATATTAAAAAATTCCTTGCTTTATAAAAATAATAAAACGAAAACTAAATTTAATAAACTTTAACCTGATTAAAATAAATAAATTTGGATAATTTAATGAACTTAAGCCTGATAAACGGCCAATAGAACTAATTGCAAGTTCAGTTATAATTAACTATCACTATAACTGTCAAAAAATATTGTTAAAGGGAACTTTACACAAGTCTTAAGTATTTTGAGAAAGATTCAAGGTTGTCATGATAAGTTGTCATTGTTTTTTGGAAAATTTTCAAACAATAATAAGAGGAAGGAAATATTTTCGTCAAAATATTCAAGACTTGTGTGATAGTTAATAATAAAAATAATTACTGAACTGGATGAAATTGGCCGTAAGCCTTAATATTTTCGGATTATCAGTTAATTATGTAAACGAAGTTTCATTCATCTTAACCGATTAAAAAGATAATAAAAGTTTTTGCTTTAAGCATAAAGTTATTAAAAATTCCTTCATTAACATAAACGCTTAAGCATCATTAAGCGCAACTTTGTTGGCAATAAAACTAATATTTGAATGTTGAGTTCAAAAGAATTGGTGTATTTTAAAAAAGTTTAATAAAGTTTGAACAAACCTTTTAATAATTTATAATGCTAAAACAAAAAAATTCGATTAATAAAAGTAAAGCCTGTTAAAAATAAATTTATAAATAAAAAAAAAACAAATAACCTTTTGTATTATTTTATTTTTAATCTGTTTTATTTTATCCAGGTTCTACTGTAAGTGTTTTGTATTATATTGTAGTTAAAAAGTATTTAAGGCTGTAAATGTAGTTGTAATTATATTCTTACAATATTATGCGGCAGTTATTAAAATGCAAAAATAATTACCAAGCCAAACAATAGCACAGTCATAAAATTAACAAGGATTATCAAACAGCAATACATACATATTTCATAAAAGGGTACGCTATACAAAAGGATAACAACCCTTATTAAACATTTCGTTTAACAACCGTTTCAACTTTAAAAAAGTGACACAAGCGAATAACGAGAAAGATGAAGAGACAAGCGAGAAGAACGATTAATATTTAAATAACTAAGCATTAGCAATTCTAATCCATAAGTCCTTCTTAATGTTACTAACGAAATTATAAATTTATATTGCCACCTTACACTTTTAGTAGGGTACCGCTCGTAAACACAAATACATAACTTTATTGTTGTATTTTAATGTTTAAAACGGATCCTGTTCGACGTCATTGTATTTTAATGGTTATATAGCTAATAAATTGTAAAAGCACTAAAAATAGCAATAATATTGCTTTAGACAATCCATCACACCATTGCAAGCTAAATAAACAGACACACACACACACACACTCCTACATGCATACAACAAAACATACATACATGCAACTATAAATGTGCATAGCAAATTATGCAATACCGAGTTAGAAAAAAACCATTAAATTGTTTGCTAATAACAGTTATAAAACTTTTTAGCCATAAAATATACACACGGACATTAAATAAATGATGACGAAAAAAACAAAAAAAAAACATTTTACACAGAAATTATGTTAAAGTGAAACAAAATTTTTTTAAAAGTTTTTAAAAAAAAGTTTAGAAAAGAAACAAGAACTAATAAAATATTTTTTATAGGTTTATAAATATGGGAATAAATTTAAAAAAAAAACACAATTAAGAGTGCTAAACTCGGCTGTGCCGAATCTTTGATAGCCTCCACCTACTTTAGAATATTTCCGGAATAGGCTTTATATGGGGCCTATGGTAAATTATGGACCAATCTTTACCAGATTAGACAGTGTGATTTCTAGTCATGTAAATGCTTCATAGACCAAAATTTAATACAAAAGCATTATTCATTGCGGTTTTAGGCGTACTAAAACGTGTGTGAAGATAAAAAAGAAATGTTAAATTCATTGTTTTTAAATATCGCATGCGATAAAATATATTAAAAAAATATCGCATGCGAAAAATAAAAATATTATAAGGAAAATACGACTACTTACAATATCAATCACTAGCATATAATACCAAAAACTTATTAGATACTTTATTAGTCTTTTTTTTATAAAAATCTATGATTTTTAAAAAAAAATATGACAGACTGAAATTCTTATGAATCAGTTCCATGATGTATATTACCACTGTGTCCAAATTCTTTCATTTCATGGAATCAAGCCTAATACAAAATGAAGAATATGAACAGGTTTTCCATAATCTATAAACAGTAGCTCGTTTCTGTATTTCTCGCATCGTAAAATTTCTTACATGAAGTGTGAAACAAAAAATTCCATCGTTTCTCGATTTATGAGATAAAAGTGTTTCTGTATTTGAATGCGAAAACAGACACAACAAATTCTGTTTATACTGGAATATTTCCAGTAATTAAGTGTCAAATAAAAGCGAAACGTCAACAAAAGAAATAAATATAATAAAAACAGTGCTGCCAGATTTGACGAGTTATCGTCATCTTGACGATTTTTTGTTCCGATATTAACAAAGTGACGTTTTGATGATTTTTTCTAAAAAAGTGACGAAAGCAAAAACAAAATCAAAAATATTTTATAATTTTGTTGTTACTTTCTATAGAAATTCATCTTGAATTTTTAAATTACAAACACTTCTATTTTGTGGCGTTGAAAATTGAAAAAAAAAATAATATGAATGTCTGTAGAAAGCAACAACAAATTTATAAAATATATTTGATTTTATTTTTGCTTTTAATGAAATTGTTGGCGTTGTGTTTTACACTATAAGCCCCTTATGCCCGTAATTTCTACAAACAGATATCTAGCTGTGTATAGTTATCTATGGTGTAACGAATTTTTGATAATTTTAGCATGTTTGTCTTACCTACTGGTTGAACTGTAGTGTATTTTACACCATCGATTTTTGACAGTTAATTAAAAATATTAATAAAAATACAAATGCTGCCATATTTTAAAAGAAAACTTAAAGGAAAAAACACGTAGGCAAAATAAACGGTGAAATTACCCAACTACTTTTACTGGATTGGTAAAGATAACCGTTAGGTAAAACACGACCAGATATCTGTTTGTTGAAATTACGGGCATTAGTCTTCGAAATAAGATAATTGTAAATATTTGTATATGTTTGTTTATTAGAAAAAAAGATATCTTTAGAAACAAGGCTGCTTAAATTTTTATATTTATCCCTATTGTGAAAATTGTCCTCGAAATTGTTTGTTTCTTCCCTAAAAAATGTATCGGCAAAAGCAAAATTTCGAGGGAAAGTAATGGACCGACTTGGCTTATTTTGAACATTTAATACTTCTTATATACATATACAAAGTATGATTGATATTTGATATTCTTATCTTATATGTACACTTTTGTGCCAAAACCATTATTCCGGCAAGAAAGAAATTTGTTTGTCTCCCAGTAAAAACTTTTTCAAAATTGATAACATCTTTCACTCGTTATTAAGTAGCTATTTTCCATAAGAACTTCGATAACTACTTTTTTCTGGATGTATTAAGATAAAAAAAATGACTTACTTTTGAATTTGTTCTTTTTGGCACAACCCTTGTAAAATTCATTAGTTTTTCAGTAGAATTGTATGTAGTGCTTTTATGTGTTTCTGATTACTTAACATATTATTTTGTAGGCGAAGATTTTACTGGGTCTTTAACCCGTTTATTTATGAACCAATTTTTTTAATTTTAACTACAAGGTATTCTACTAAGTCTATTTCAGGTAAAAAAGAAAAAGATTATAGGAATAGGTAAATTAAAGATTTATATCTCAATTATTAAATAATAATTATTAAATACCCATGAGCTTTAACTATGTTTTTGTTTGATTATTTTTTAATAAAAGTCGAAACAAATTTGTTTAAAATTGATTTTCAATTGCACAATTTTTTTTATTTTTTTCTCAGGAAATTGACGATTTTGACACAAATTTATCTGGCAGCACTGATTAAAACCAAAACAAGAAAAGGCTAACAAAAATTTAAACTAACAATATAACAATTGTTTTTTGTTTATTTTCATCATATAAATTATGCATTTATCATTTATATTCCTTCTATTTTTTTTATTTATTTAAAAAAAATAGTATATAAACATATTTTAAATTCAAAATATCTACATTTTGTTTTTCTCGCCACCAATTTCAAATGTGACTTATTTTGACAGTTCTTGAAAGAAACTTTTCGCAAAATATTGTTATAGAAACACTTTTTCTCGCATCCTTCCAATAATTGCTGGAAAATTATTAAAATGACAGATAATTCTCGCAACGGAAAGATACAGAAACACTTGTGCGAGAAAAACCATTTTTTGTTTTATTTTGCACTGTTTCTGTCCCGATTCACTGGTTTCATGCGGAAAATTTTACGATGCGAAAAATACAGAAACGGGCTACAGTATATCCAAATACTACAGAAGGACAGACAGACGGACATAGCAACATCGTTTAGGAATTACTCAAGGACCCAGAATATAAATACTTTAATGGGTCTTAGATGAATACAAAAAAAGTTTTACACGAAAAGACAAACTTTGTCCACTTTCTTTACAACGAGTTGTGGTGGAGAGTATTATAACATTAATATTAATGTGCTGTTTCCAACTGGCAGTCGATTGATTGTGGAGTAAAAAAAGTAAAAAATCGCTAAAAACCCGAGTCTTTTTGATATGAATTTTACTTCACAATTAATCGCCTGTCACAACTAAGTGCTTTTCATATAAATTTTAATACACAAACAATCTCTCGGCATTTGGAAACAGGAGATAAAAAACTCTCATTTACAGTAAAAAAAAATCCTAATGGTATGGCAACCTTGTTCGCCAAAAAAGTAAACAAAAACTGCTGTATTGCCAAAAACAAATTGTAGACAAACAATTTGTAAAAATTGTAAATAACGAATTGGCAAGCAAGTTAACTAACAAAAAACTAGCACCATCTAAATTTCAAGACACTCGAGCATTTACTGCCGGCTCCAATCATCCGACTTTCAGTCGTTTAGGGCAGCTCACTAAAGGCTAGTTTACACTATTATACTTTGTATAAATACATGTCAAAAATAAAGTAATATGCAAAAGTCTGATTGTGTGATGAAAGTGACATGTATTATGAAATAAAGTTTGACATCCCATACGACTTCTTCGTTTTTTGAAAAATGTCCAAACAATAATACTTTTCATTGGATCAGGGTTGCATTTTATTTCATGTGTGAGTGTTTTTACTTTGTGTGATGCTGGGAACACAAACTGTTATATTAAATTATATTTTTACAGTCGCAACAAAACTCATTAGATTTCTATCACACAAAGTATTATGGAATGCGTAAGACTTGTGAGATAGTTTAAACTAGGCTTAAGTCCGAGATCAGATGAGCGACCATTTGGAAGAAAAACATTTGGGATTCTCAATTATTTTTTCATTAGCGTTCACACAGACGAACATGTTGCCGGCAACATTCTGTTACTATTATAACTTTTTTGTCAAAAAGCAAAGTAAGTCCCCATTTACATTATACGATTTTTGTCGTTGCGATTCTTGCCTTATTCGCGAGATGGAATAGAGGAATTAAAAGAGGTACACAAGCAAGTGTTCTCTGCGATTCGTTTTGTTCAGTCGTTCGTTCTCTCATTGTTCTCATTTGACGAAAAATTAATTTAAGTTCGGTGGCACAGAAAAAGTTGTAACGACAAAAATCGGTCAATGTAAATATTAAACCGACTTCAAAAAAGAGACGATTAATGCGCAACGACAAAAAGCGTATAATGTTAATGGGCACTAAATGCCAACAAAGAAAATGTAAACAAAAACCTTTCCTCTCTTTCCCACCCATAATATGCTACCAAAAAAAAATGTTTCCTTGTCTAAACAGTGACTAACAGCAAAAGAATTGTCTTCAAAAATTTAACATTTATCAGAGATAAATGAAATTAAAAATGATGTAACCGAGTTCTTTAGTTAAAGTTACTTATGTTTGTTAATTAAGAAACTATTTTTAATTATAAAAAAAGGATTTTTTTTTAATAAACATTAGAAAAAAACAACTAAATGTATGGAATATCTTTATGTACACCTTAACAACACATGTAAATCATTATTAAATTAAAAGTTTTACAGCAAACTACTTTACAAGAAACTTTTAAAAGGCTACATAAATATTAAGAACATATGGAAATTCATACAATAAAAACAAACACACATTTCTACTTACATAACCAATTCATGCGTTCCGTATATTCGACTTTACGTTTGAGATCCTTGACCAGGGCTCTAAAGTCTTCATCGTTAAAATGACACTGTATAATGGTGTTATTTAGTTGAACAATACTGTACTCGTTGTTGCCATTGGTCTGTGTTGCACCACCCGCACCACCACCGACTCCCCCACCACCAACAGCTGCACTATTTGTAGTTGTTGTGACAGAACCAATACCTCCACCCGCACTACTACCTACTCCACTTAAATTACGCAAGTCGGTGCTGCCATACAAAGCAACATTACTATTGCCCACACCGGCATCCACATTGCCACATGATTTACTAAGTATTAAAGTCTGACGATTGGCTATAGAATTGGCTGCTAATAAATGCTCACCGGCGGCTCCGCAGCTGCCGCGGTGTAAGGGAAATTTTGTACAGTTATTGTTTTTCAAAGTGATTTGCAATTGATTACTTAAGGGTTGGCCAGGATGGGAAGGTGTGCAGTCACTGGCACGACGTCGCTTTAGATTCTCATCACCCGGTATGGGCTGGAGAAATGCTGTACTACTGCGCTGCTGTTGCGGCTGACTAGAAGTTGTAATATTTGCATTGTATATGTGATTTCCTTTGGTGAGTCTGTCGTAGCTTTCGCTGCCCGAAACACCAACAATGCCTCCCTCGTCTTCGTTATCAAGTTGTAATAGACGCTCAACACTGCTGCTGGTAGTCTTACTGCTCATTATGATTAAATGATTGCGTGGTAGCTTCGAGGTACCACCTGCTGCTCCCGCACTACTGCGCCTACTGCGTCGTCGCCGTATTACGGTAACCTTATTGCGGCGATCTTCATACAATTGTATCAACAAGTCTTCGAGTAGGAAACTAGAGGCCGTGGTGGTAACCGACGTTGAGGACTTGCGACGCACTGTTCCCGTAACCGAATCGTCTTCAAAAGAACTCTCTGTCTGGGGTAGACAACAATAACTACTGGCCTTGGAGCTGGCTGGTGTAAGACTGCGTACTGAGGAGGTGCCGGCCGAGCGTAATTTATATTTTTCTATTTTTGCCAATTCACGTTCGGTATCGCCTGTCGTGTGCTTTAGTAAAATTTCCTGTAAGAGACGTTTCTGCTTGGCCGGACTGTAGGGATTTACCAGCTTAAAGTCACCGTAGATTTTGGCAAGGAAACGTACGCGCGATGCAATATAACCGATCTTGCGCAAAAGACGCACATCGGAATTAACGTGACAACGTTGAGTGGAGTGGGCGGTGGTACGTTTTTGCCGTCTTAAACACGGCGCTCCTACTGCAGGTGTAGCCGCAGTCGAGGAGGAAGATGTTGATGTTGTACTAGTGGTAGAGGGTCGCGAGCGAATCTCGTAGTCGGTATCACTGCTCGATTCGGAGGGACAACTAAAGCCGTCCTCTTCGTCGTCTTCTAAGGTGGCAGCGCGGGCATGGGTTATGGGGTAATCTAGGGATAAAGAGGCTGCGGTGGTTGTTACTCCTGTCTCCGTGGCAATTTCAGCGACAGTCGTCGTTGCTGGTGGTGGCTGAGGGCTGCTACGGCAGCTACTGTCTTTGTACATTTATATTCGCGAAACAGGGGGGGCTTGCAAAAAAGTTAGCGTACTGCAATATTTTCAAATCACCTACACCAACTGCTTAAATTTTTGTTTTTGTATTTGTTTTACTAATTTAATTTCCGTTATAGCCTGTCATTTAGTCTGCTAGTAAATCTGCCGTGCACAAGCCTAAAATAAAAATCAAATTTATATTCAATTAAAACTAAATTAAATTAAAAAAATGTTTATTTAATAACAACAACTGGATGAGTGATATTAATTTGATACAAAAAAAAAACACAAACTAATAATTAAATTTAGTTGCAGATTCTCTCTTTTTTTAATTTATTATTGAAATTCACTCGTTTCCGCTAAAACGATTTATTTTCCAGCACAAACGACAACAATAACAAACGTTAAATATTCGTCATACAATAACAAAAAAATAAAAAAAACCAATACACATGACTTAATAAATTCGTTATTAATATTAAATATGCATGAAAAAAATTCGTTTTATTTATACAAATCAATACGTAATAATAATAATAAGCGATGACTGAGTATTTTAATTGAAAACAAAAATAAAACTTTTATACACTTTTTACACGTCACTCCATGTGTTGTTTAAAGAATAGAAATTGCGTGCGAAAGAGAGAGAGAGGAAGTTAGGAAATATGATACAATGAAGGTTTGTTAAAAAATGTTTGTTGTTTGTTTATAAACCAGTGTTAATTGATTTATTAGCAAAACACACAAACCCGGCCACCCGGCGGCGAAACAACAGAACCACATTAAAATTATTTTGTATTCTTTTTTTTAAGAATTTAATTATTTTTATAAAACAATTCGCCGAAGCAAATTAATTACATATGTATATTTCTTCAAAAGACTTCAATCAAAAGAAAAATTCCAGCTCATTTAAAAAAAATTATTAAAATTATTTTTATGTTCTGTTCTTCATCTGTGGGAATGTTATTTTCAACTAAGAAAGAGAAATTGTCTTCGATGTCAATACAGAAATTTAATTTCAAGCAAAAAAAAAAAAAAAAAAAAAACAAAATTATAAATGAAAAACATAATATTGAAATAACAATCACACTTTGTACTCTTTTTAAAAACAAATCCTTTGAACATTAAAATCCTGTTTAGTATAAATTGAAAACAAAACATAAATCAGATGCAAGAACTATAACAAGTAAGACTGTGTATATTCGGCTGTACCGAATCTTTTATACCCTTGCCCGAACGCAATGAAGCGTCCTTATCAAACAGAATGTTGAGTACAATTTTTCGTTTTTTTACAAAAGATTATAAATTCAAATTAAACTTGAGAATTTCATAAAACGCCATATTTGTATGGGAGCCTCCCCGAGGGGTGGAGATAAAGGGTAAGTGTGATAAAGAATATTTTAAGGACGAGCAACTAATGGAGGTCGGTCATACTTTTTATCCCCCTAGCGGTGACTTCTAGACAGTTATTGCACTTTTCTTCATTATATTTCTAGTCTGTATTGAAAGTTTTGTATTTAAACACCCTTAAGGAATGCAGATAGCGGGTAGGTATTTTACAAACAAATAATGGGGATAAAAATAATGTGGGGTTGGTCATACAAACGACCGGTCTAGGGGCGTCCTATGCTCTGCAGGCGCCTAATTTAAGAATTATATTTAACCCCAATATTCGCATGGGAGCCTCCTTAAGGGGTGTAGTTAAATGGCAAGTATGTTTTAAGATAATGTTTAGGGCGAAAAACAAATGGAGGGCGGTCATACATTTTAACTCCCTACAGGCGACTCTTAGGCATTTATGGGACTTTTTCTTGAATATATTTTGTTACGTTTTAACTTTATAAAATTCGTTTCGATGTAATCCTTTTATAATAAATCTTTAAGTTCTTTTTACTGCAAATCGAAATAAATACACACACTTATTCAACTCAACAAACTTTATTGAAGTGAATTATAATGTTTTTGAAATTTTTAATTAGGCTGGAGTTTCAAAATTTCAAAATCCTGAATTTTAGTAACCCGAAAATTTATACAGTTTTAGTATTAAAAATCGCCAGATAGATAGCATGGTGGGGCCTTCGGCCAGGCGCAAGAATTTTTCCTCTATGGTACACCAAACATTAGCTTTGCTAACTAAAGCATCACTGAATAGGCGGTCTTCGGCCGAGCGTAACGACTTGCTCTTCTAAGGTAAGACAAACACTTTCTTCGCTAACTAAAGATTTACAGCAAAGCCAGTCTTCCAATTATTTTTTTTAAACAGGTAAATATATGAAAAACTATTTCCCGTATGAATGTATAAAACTGCATCTGTGTTTACATCAATTGTCGTTGCTGGTTGTCAATTTTGAAATCAATACATTTAAAAATCTAAAAAAAAAAAAATATGAAATTTAAATGAAACTACAATTCCATAGATAGACCACAGTAGCACATCAACATCATTGTCATCCACACGACAACATTACCAACGTCATCCTTCTATTCCACATCATCACATGTTCTCAGCTCAAATATTGCACAGTGTATCGGCTTTTAATATTTCAGCATTCCGTAAAGTCACACAATTCATAAATTGATTGCTCGGAATACTTATACATACACTCACAAAAAAAATCCTTTACAATAAAAAATTAAATTCGAAAAAGTTAAGTAGAATGAAAGTAAAGGGTGGTGAAATTTTAAGGGCCGATGTTGAATCCAAACCACACCTAAACGTCAAGTTTCTTTCTGCATTTCATTTGACATTTCTCAATTTCAGACTAACTCAATAGAAAGATACACCATCGAGCAACGCGTTAAAGTTATTCAGGCTTATGGCAACAGAAATGGCAACAGTGGATGATCAATTTCCGAAGAAAATCATATTCAGTGATGAGGCACATTTTCACCTCAGTGGATTCGTTAATAAGCAAAATTGCCGCATTTGGGCGAATGATAATCCAATAATGATTGTCGAAAAATCAATGCACCCACAAACAGTGACTGTTTGGTGCGGTTGATGGACTGGCGGCAGCATCATCGGGCCCTTTTTTCTAAATGAGGCCGGTCAGGCAGTTACTGTGAATGGTCTTCGCTATCGTGAGATGATAACGAACTTTTTATGGCCTGAATTGGAAGATATGGAAGTGGACGGTATGTGGTTTAAAAGGACTGTGCCACTTGCCACAGAGCTAACGAAACAATGGCTCTTTTGAGCGACAAATTCGATGGCCGTTGTTAATTGGCCGCCAAGATCATGTGATTTGACACCGTTG
Organism: Pollenia labialis; assembly: GCA_949318255.1. Lineage (NCBI taxonomy): Eukaryota > Metazoa > Arthropoda > Insecta > Diptera > Polleniidae > Pollenia > Pollenia labialis. The sequence goes on along the minus strand of OX439142.1, from coordinate 20,634,466 downwards.
GACTTCATTCTTTGGGGTTATGTGAAAGAAAAGGTGTACGTCGATAAGCCAGCAACAATTCAAGAGCTAAAGGATGCAATAATTCGGCACATTAACGGCCGCCCAGTTTCATACATAATTAAACCTTACTAATATTATCATAATAAAAAGAAATGACAATAATTTCCTAAATTATTTGTGTTTTAATTAAAACCCAACATCGGCCCTTAAAGTGTAACGACCCTTTATTAACCCCCTTACAAAATACAACAATTTATGAAACGAATTTTCTATGAAAACTTGTCTTATAACCCTTTTATAAACCTGTTTTATTTTTTATGAAAAAGGACGTAAATACTTAAGAATTTCTCTGGAAAGTTCAATATTTAATTTGTATTTTGTTTTCTGAAATTCTATTAGTTTATTTTCCGCAAAATGCAATATTAAGCAAGCACACTTTTAGGAAAATCCGTTTTAGGGTCAAATTTTAGAAAATAAGTTTCTAAAGAAAAATGTAATACTGTAAGATTTTAAAATGAGGCAAGCAATTACTTTTCTTTCTAACTTTTAACAAATGTGATCTTTGAAGTATTTAAGATTTATTCTTGAAAATTAAAAGCACAACTTTAGGCAAACGAATTGCTCGAATAACATTTCATTGTAATTTAATAATTCAATTTTTTTTAAATTCTCACAATTCTATTTTTAAATTTTCTCTTTGTGTAGGACTTTATTTCTATAAAACAAAATTGGTTTTACCACAATCCATGTACGTTTTTTTTTTTTTTGTTAAATATGACAATTCATATTTGTGCAATACAGACACATATAAATACATTTATTGTTCATGGCAGGCTCAGCCCCCAATGTGTGTAGATATGTGAGTGGTTTTCTCTGTTTCGAATGCAATTCGTCAGTTATTTTTGTTTAAAGTGCAGAAAAAAAAAATTATCTTTTACAGAAATTGAAAAATAATATTAAAGTAAAAGTAGAAAACACTATACACATATTTTTCCAAGTAAATCAATTTAAGTCATACATCAATTTTAAAGAAAGGCACAAATGCAGAGGTTTTGATAAAAGGTTTACAGTTTCAATAAAACCAACAAATTTAAGTACTAATAAAGTAGGCCACCAACCAATTTTAAAACTAGTTCTTTTGGTTTACCTTTAAGAAGCTTTAAAATAATGATTGTCTCTCATGCTCTTAACTTTTAGCTTAAAAACATCCCAAGTATTATAGTGCGCATACTGTTTTCCAGAATTAAAAAAAGTTAATTTTCATGTCATCTCTCTTAGTGCACAAACAAATACTCGCTTTGATATAATATAAAATCAGTTTCAATTAAAAATTTAATCAAGTGAATTCAAAATTTAATCAAGTTTATTAAACGTTTAATTAAATGAATTAAACGTAATTGGTGCTATTAATTTGTTTACTGGTGAAAGGTTAATTAATTTTTTAATTAATATCACAAATTGTTTAATTGACATCAATTATTATTTTCTTCTGTGCATTAAGGCTTTCCCACACAGAAAAAAATAAAAATTGATTTAAATTTAAAAATTTGTGGTATTAATTAAAAAAATTAATTAAATTTAGGCTTGTACAATTTTTTTTTTTTTGATATTTTCAACATTTTCTGCAGTAATATAAGTAAGTTGATGTAAGTAACGTTTAACTCACTTGATTAAATTTAAATTAAAACTGATTTTACTTTTGATAACTGGTTTAATTGAAAAATAATTGGCGAAAATGTTTTCGGTGCATAAAGGATTGACTAAAACGAAAGCTTAGCTCTTAAAACGAAATAAAAAATTTGCTTTCGAAAATACGCGAAGTGCGAAGTTGCAACAAAAGAATGAACGCATTTCGTGCTAATGGCTGAATCGCATAGAATCCCTCGTATTTTGAATGTCGCCTTTACAAATGTAATGACGAAGGAAGGAAGTTGACATCATGAATACACAGAAAAATAAAAATTGATTTCAATTAAAAAAATTGTGATATTAATCCAAATTTTGATATTTTAGTTAGTCTTAAGGAATTTTACAACATGAAATTAATTAAAATTTATTGATAATTTTTCATTCTTGACTGACCGGAGACTCGAACCCAGGCGTTTTCCGGACAGGTTACCCTTACATGTTTCGATTGCAACCACTCAATCTCTTCAGAGGGGTTTGCCGTTTAACACTCGCAGCCATCGACGACCGCTGGAAGTCAATAGTCAAACATCAATCTTTAAACCAAACTGTATTTAACCTTTGGTAGATCGAAATTTGCTTTAAATGATTATCTATTTTAATTGATTTAAGATAGTCTTCCTTACTTCTGTTGTTGTATTGTGATATTAATTAAAAATTTAATTAAATTTGCACCAGTAAACAAATTAATAGTATCAATTAAACGTTTAATTCACTTCATTAAATTTTTAATTATTTTGTATAAAGTCATTTCTGAAAAATTGAAGGAATATGACTATTACAAAAAAGATTTATAAAATACATAACTGAAATTTAGCTCATAGAATAAATTCGAAAAATAAAAAAAATGTTGAATATAAAATTTTTAATTAAAACTGTTTTTATTTTTGAATAATGCTTAAATTGGTAAAAACTTTTGGAGATTTTTTCTGTGTACTTTGTTGACAGATGGAATTTAGATCAGTTGATTTTGCAACAAAAATTAATTAAACTACACATTTTCAATAGAATTCGAGGATATTTTGGAGTTTTTGTTTTATTGTAATTTTACTTTATAAATCTTGGACGAGGCATGATGTAATGACCAGGCTGCTATATCAAGCCTGCTTTGAACTGCCTCAATAAGTTTGTTCTCCATTTTATTTTTTGTTTTTTTTTTTGCAGGAACGCAACACAAAAAATTCAATTCAAATAAAGACAAAACAACCTGATAGCTTTCAAAGTGCCAAGAATTTATTTAAAAACAAACGTCGTTGAAGACATTTAATTTATATTTGATTTAATCTCAAGTTAAAAGCAAAAAAAGCTTAAGAGACATAATTTTAAATTTTAGTTTTTTTTTATTAATGACTTTATTGGCAACACTAGACGTTACTATTTTATAGCAAAAACAATTGTATCTTAAGCTCCATATAAAATTTTAATGAAATAAGGTTAAAAAATACCTTCTCCCATAAAATGTCGTTTTTGTCGCTTAAGCATTTTTTGAGATAATGACTCGATATGCCGTCACCCACAACCGGAATAAGGCTGATTAATTTGTCAAAACATACAAAAATTAATAATATTTAATATTCCGTTGATACTCATTTCTTCTGTAAATAAAACCATTCCCAATAACTTAAGTCACTGTACGGAGTACATTTATGTACTCTCTCTCTCTCTCTCTCTCTTCAACAAACACTCATTTGCATTCTATGATGACGTAGATGCGCAGTAGAAAAATTTGTTTATACGGCTAAGTGCGTAATCTTGTTTTTTGATTCTTGCTAAAAAGTAATAGGACAACGCCTTTCAATTTTATTGACAAATAAGAAATGCATATTAACGGGGTAATAGACTGTGATATATGGAATAAAGACAGGGATGGCAAAATATTGCAAATTTTATAAAACAATAGCGAATTTAAAAAGGATGAAAAGTTACTTAAACCTTAAGTTGTATCTAATTGCTTGTTTAAAATTTTTGGTTTTTACCTAAAAAAAACATTTTTGCGCTTTTTTGATAAATGCCATAATATTTTTTTTTTCAACTTAGCGCATTTTAGCCCTTTTTTAAATTTCTTCACGCTCTTAGCATCCCAAGAGTAGGCATTACTGGGCAGGTCTGGTTAGTGCCCATTTACTTTACACGATTTTTTGTCGTTGAGATTAAATCGAACAATGTAAATGTGAGAGCGACTATTTACAGTGTTCGACTTTTGTCGTTACAACTTTTTCTGTGCTATCGAAGTTAAATATAGTTTCATCAAATTAATGAATGAGTGAACGAACAAAACGAATCGAAGAGTTCACTTGCTTGTGTACCCCTTTTAATTCCTCTCTTCCCTCTCGTTTATTAGATAACAATCGCAACGACAAAAATCGTATAATGTAAACGGACACTTACAATTTCTACAGATACAGATAGTAAGGAAGAGAGAGAGAGAGAAAGAGAAATAGAGCTGTAATTTAGAGGAGGAAAGAATAAGACGCTTTCTTTATATCACGGAGTAACTGAGAAATAAGGGAGTGCGATTGACACTAAATTGGTGTTTTGTTGAATGAATGAATGAATGAGTTACATTGAAATTAAACCACATTAAGATGTTTGTTTAAATTTTTGATAAGAAAACCAACAAAACAAGACTTGCTTTTCCTCTTTGAGTAAATAATATTAATAATAAATGTAAATAATAAATGAATTATCATGTTTATAAAATATCCATTATTTAAATTACTCCTAATTGAAATTGTTATTTGCTTTTTTTTCCTTTCTTTCTTTCTTTAGTTACTATTTTTGTTACTTAAAAGCCCCTGCTGTTGGCACTAAAATCAGAAACTTCAAAAGAAACCCCCTACTCCTACTCTTGTGCCCAAAACCTTTTATTTTAAGTTTTACGCAAGTGAGGCGTTCAAGTCCTACCACTTGCCTTCTAGTAGCGCTAAGAATAAATTTTGTTTTAAGAGGAAAAATTAGAAAATCAAGTTAAAGGCATCTATTAGGTTTTAACATTTTATGTTTGAGCATATTTTCCCAACAAATAAACAAAGAAAGTTTAAAAGGAAAATCTATTTAATAAAAAAAAAAACATGCAAAAAACTTAATAATTTGTTTTGCCTGCGTAAAACTGTGGCATGTCAAATTATATTAGTGTTATAAAAGTATAAATTTTTATAACAATCGAAGTAAATAAATAAGAAAAATTATTCATAACTTGGCCAACAGCAAAAACCATTTTCTTTGCTTTGAAATTTAAAGAAAAAAGGAAGAAAAACTTATTTTACCGGAAACGGAAATTTATTTGAAATGTATACAAATGTAAAAAAATATGTTACACATTCATGTTTTACACCCACTCATATACTTTTCTTTCTAAAAAAAAAAACCCCTGTAGTTCTGATAAGAGCAATGTTGCTTAAGCTACGGTCACACTTATTAAATATTTAACCAAATAAGCGTAACCCCTACTTTTGTTAATTATTAACATAACTGCCTAGGAGCCGCCCCTAGGTGAATACAATGTATTACCGACCTCCATTAGTTTGTTGTGCTTAACTGCTGTCCCCTTAAGGAGGCCCCCAAACAAATATTGCGCTTTAATAAAATTCTTAAATTTGGCCCCTGCAGTGCCTAGGATGCCCCTAGACGGTTCAAATGTATGACGGACCCCATTTTATTTTTCATCCACATCATTTGTTTCAAGCATATCTATCTGTTAACTACATTCCTTAAGGGGACTCCCATACAAAATTTTCAATACAAGCTACAAATATATTGAAGAAAAAGTCCTATAACTGCCTAGGAGTAGCCCCTAGTGGATAAAATGTATGACCGATCTCCATTCGTTTTTCGCCCTAAACAATTTCTCAAAACATACTTGACATTTAAATTCACTCCTCAGGGGGACTCCCATACATAGTATATAAGTTTTACGAAAATCTTAAGTTTAATTCAAATTGTTCGTCTTTTGTGAATAAAATCTAAAGTTGCTTTGCTTTGCTTTCTATACGTGTAGAAAAATTTGAAGGTTAGCTGCATTTTGCAACTTTTTAATTAATTTTTAAAAACAAAAATTTCGAAATATCGTTAAAAAAAATAATTTTTTTTTTTACCTCGGTTGCTCTTGCTTTCTATTGCCTTCTGGTTGTTGTTCAAAAATGTTCTGCACTGTCATATGATCTTCCATACGCATGTTTTGCGCCATCGTATTCGTTATGCTTTTATATACGTTTCTGTCCCTTAGTTCTATACAATGTAGTGCGTTGCTTTATTGATAAATATATTTTACATACTAAAATTCCGTAGCGAAAGCAATCCCAAAGTTGTGCAACTTAACGCAAATAACACAAATAAAAAAAATCTCTAATCAGAAATCGAATAAGAAAAATCCCACTTGTAAGAAAATCTTCTTGGTGTCTTTGTATTTTACCAAGTACATCTGTATTTATTACATTAATAGTTTGTGCAAAAAAAATCTGGAAATATTTCAAAATAACTTTCAGTTTTTTATAACAGAGAAAAAAAAGTAAACGAAAGTATCTAGATCATATTTTAGGTACTTCCTCTCCGCCATAAAAACCAGAAGATTGTTTACAATAATAATCAAATTTCTTGACAGAGAAAAAACGTTTCCTTTTTTTCTGCTCACATTTCACCACTTAAACAGACCAAAAAAAAATTAATTAATTGTCAAAACAACTGTCCCAGTAAAATGTGAAAAATGACGACTAAAGACGTGAAATACAATATCTTGTCGTAGCTTTCATAACATTTAAGGTAAATGACACTCTATAGAAACAAAATTGAAGGATATTAAAAAAAGAAATAAAAATCGTTTTACAAAAACTCAAATTATTTCAACTACTTAATAATAATAATTAGTATTAGTTTTCACACAAAACTCTCATTTTATACAATTGAGAATATAATTTTCCGTTGTCATGGCAAACCATGATAAGACCAACAAATTTTCAATCCCCTGAAAATCAAAAACTAAACTAATTACCAAAATGTTGTGTATGCGGCAAAGAAATGCGCCCTTAAGAGGGATTTCCAAAAAACCACAGAACAAAATTAGTGTAATAAATTAGCAAAATATTTCACACGCATACCAAAAACCTTAAACAGCGCAAAAATATTAAATATATACAAGAACATCAACAACAAAAACACTGAAAAAGTGCTTTAATTTTTAATACAAAAACAATAACAAAAAAAAAAAAAAAACTCTTTAAATAATTCACTGGTTTTCAAACAAATTCCACTGTGTATGAATGGAATTCTTGATATGCACTTTAAGCAGTGACGTAAATAAAAACTAATATTAAGATACACTTGCACATACGAATACATACAGACAGACAGACGCACATGCATTCTCGTATCTCAAATCCTGTTATTTATATATGGATGTATGTATGTGTGTGTGTGTGTGAATTCCATTGTCGCTTTGTATGTCAATCATATCAGTAAGAAGAAGAATAGTCTATATAAATTTCCTTAACTGCTTTATATTTTATAGCTTTTCCGTTAGTTTTTTAAACCCCCTTCCCGGCCCTCCCCCTCCATTAAAGCATTTTCTTCATTTTGCTTTGGGTTTTGCTAACAAATACATTCAAAAAATTGTGTCAAAATTTTAAATATTCTAACACTATAAACACATCAAAACGTTACCCAGCGGTAAATATGGAAAGGGCCGCAAGTGCCAGGCCTTTTTTTTTTAATTTTTCTAAGCTAATCCCGCGAAGCTTTATGCTTGTCTGCCGGAAAGAAACCAGAGTCTCTAGCGGGAATCGAACCCGCAACCCCGGCGCTGATAGACTAGCTCGCTACCAGCTAGACTACCGGGGCACTCTGAAGGTATCTACCCAATAACAAATGTTGTCATTTAACGTAGCCCAAATAGTACGTTTATAAAACAAGCGCATATTTATGCGCTACTTAAGTATTTCTTTTCCCGGGAAAGCGGGATTTATTTTTCAATTTCCCGGGATTCCGGGAATTTCCGCTCGATGCAAAATATTATTTAATTTAATTTGATTGAACAAATAAATTTCCTAAAATCAATTAAATACGTTTATGAATGGGTTTAATTTTTTTATTTCTATGGCAAAAAGGAAAGAGCGCTTAATGGCACATTAAGATATTTATGTTCAAAACTACACATGGGCAAATTTTCAATTATTTTATATGATTTTTGAGAAGCAAAATTACTTTTTGGTTATCTTTTTTCAATGTGGAAAAAAATGCAATAATTAAAACTTCCGATCTGTGACATTAGGAGGGTTTAGGAATAAAAACATAAGAAACCATAACTGCAGAGAACTGATGATTATATTAAATTCGGAGTAAATTTCCACAAGCCACCTTTAAAGTTTTAAATTGGTCTTTAATAAAACTAAAAAAATAGACTTAAGCCAACAGTATTAATATTAAACCAAAAAAGTTAATTTATTTAAACAAGTTATTACAAAATATTTCTTTTAAAAATAGGAGTTTAGTTCATACTCAGCATTTACAGAATCATTTGAAAGCCTATTTCTAATTTTTATCAAGAAGATTTCAATGATTAAACACGTTTCCTTTCTTTGGATGATTGCCTTTATAGTCAAAGGAACATTATACAGATAATCTCTAGACACTTCCAGTTTTCTAAGCACTTCCTTCAAAACTTGTAATTCCTTTTTAAAAATAAATTACTTTCTTGGAATCGAATAAGCGTTTTCTTTTGGCGTCATCTCTTACAGAATCTAATCTGAAAAATATTTTATGCAGCTGCTCTGCGTATAAAATCATTAAATTTCGTTTTTATTACGAAAATCTGCGTCTTTAAACAAATTGAAAACTCTGTACCTTTTTACACTACTCCTTTCGGAGTTTTAGAGCATTAAACATTGGCTTACTTGTCGAATATGAATTGGCATCTCTTTGGCCAACGATATTTACATATTTCTTGTAATAATTTTAAGACATAAGCCTTTACAACTTAATGACTACCTTGTGAATCCCCCAAATATGTATTTATTAAAAAATAGATTGAGATAATTAAATTAGTTATTTCAATAGTTAAAGGAGATCTTATAAAATAATCTTTTAGAAAAGTAATTTGGTTTAAATGTTTAGGATTAAAGCGATTCTTTTCTTTAGTTTTGACAAAACTTGACTTGGAAAAAATTCTTTCACAAATTTAATTCGCCGCAATTTTAGCTTTTAATTTCATCGCTAAAGTTTTTAATTTTTGTATTCTCTAAGGCATTTCAGCGATCTAGATTTAGCTTTAGCTAAGCGAATTAAAGAATACGGCAGCAGTTTTTTTTTTTTTTGGTGATCTTTCTTACTCCCTTCTTTGCACAGAAAAAATGTTTGCAAAAAATTTTTCAATTAAATAATTAATTGGCGTACATTAATTATTCAATTAATTTTTTGTTTGCTGCAATTAATTTTTTTAATCAAAACCCATAAAATTAAATGTTTGTGTATGTGTGGTGTATTTTTTTAGTTTATGCAATTAATTTTTTAATTGACTAAATCTGTGTCCCATGACTCGAAAATACAAATCCGTTAATTGATGCGATCAATTCCTTTGCAGGGGCAGATTTATTGTCTGAACGAATTGTTTAATTAAAGTCGATTTTCTATTTTTTCTGTGGGGGAAGTGAACGAAGTTGTAATTAAGCGGAGTGGGAAAGGGCTTGCTCCCAATGACATCCTGAGCAAAATATAAAAAAGTATGGAATACGGTGAGGAGGGCATGTGTCTAACAAAAAAGGCCTTCAATTAGGCCCCTTTACTCATTCTTGTTGCCGCTGAATAGTCTCTATGTGTATGTGTGAGTTTGTTTGTTGTTGAAAACTACAGTTTATGAGCTTATGCATGTAGTTGTGTTCTAAAGTTGTTTCAATGTGCATTCTTGTTGTTGTTGTTGGTTATTATTCCATTCGCCATAGGTGGAAAGGGTATATATAAGTTTGTCATTCCGTTTGGCATTTCTACAATATTGATCTAAGACCGTTTAATGTAGATAAATATTCTGGGTCCTTATGAGGAGCGAAGTTGATTTAATGATTTCCATCCTGTCTGTTAAAATGTATTTTCCGAATACCCCAGAAATGATGGCGGCAACTTAGCTAATTTTTTTTATGTCAGACATGCATCGTCTATTGAAATTCGGCCTGATCGATTTACAAATGCCTGAGATATGAGCAAAAACCGCGACTGCCTCTTATTTTAGCCATAAAGTCGTTGTTGCTGTTGTGTTTTTTGCTTTGTATGTCTGGAGAACGGCAAGAGCCAAAGTTTCCAAATTATGTACAAGCATCTTGGTTATCGATAAACAACGTCCGGCAAAATGTGGGCGGGATTGGACAAGTGGGCGTTGCACTTCCCAAACAAAGACCATAAGGATTTCTGTATATCTGGAGAACGGCAAGAGCCAAAGCTTCCAAATTAGGTACACTCATCTTGGCTATCGATAAACAACGTCTGGCAAAATGTGGGCGAGATTCGACTAGTTGGCGTGATACTTCCCAAAAAAGACTATAAGGATTTCTGTACATCTGGAGAACGTCAAGCGTCAGTTTCCAAACTGGATACAAGCATCTTGCTTATTGATAGACAACGTCCGGCAAAATGTGGGCAGAATTGGACAAGTGGGCGTGGCGCAAAGTTGATTTATTTATATCTCAAGAACAATAAGAGAAACATTGTCCAAAACCGGTCTAAAAATATAGGCGGGATTAAAAAGTAGGCGTGGCATCACCCTTACAAAGGCGTGAAAGATTTCTGTACAACTAGCGAATGACAAGAGCAGCTGTTTCGAAACTAGATAAAAACTTCTTAATTATCAAAAGACAACAACCGACGAAATGTAGGCTTGATTTGAGAAGTGGGCGTGGTACAAAAGAGATTTATTTAAATCCAAAGAACGGAATTTATACAACCTTTTGTACTTATCGCACCTTGATGAAGGGTATATAAAAGTTGGCATAGCTGGATATAATTAGCACTCTTACTTCTTTTTTACCAGTCTAATATTTCAAAGATGGCGTTAGGGGAAGAGAAAATGAGAGAGTGAAAGAGAGACCATTGAGTAAGAGTACATATGCGACTATGTAAAAGTTTTAAAAGCAGCTTTGCTATTCTTGTGTGGGTTTGTGTTTACAATTAGAATTTTTATTGTCCGCAATATACTGGGAAATTGGGTAATAAAAAAATACAGAATTTTGCAAAGGAAAAACAAACAAAAAAAAACTACGAAAAATATTTTTAGTAAGTAAAAAGAGAAAATTAAATAGGAAAAATATTTCAATAAAAATATAAATTTTAATAGGCATTAATAAAATCTTATTTGGAAATATAAAAGAGAAAAAATAAGGCAAATTCCAAAATTAATTTTAAAAAATTTCAAAGTAAGAAATTTTTTAAAATATTTGTCTTATTTATTATAACCTTTATTAAATTATTATATTTGTTAGCATGTTAATAGGAAAAAGGAGGAAAAAAGAGAAAACAAAATGATTTGCATATGAATATTTCAAGACTGGAATAAAATAAAATTTCAATATATCGAGCCCTTACCGCTAAAACAAGCTTAAGCGACAAAAGCACCATTTTACAAGAGAAGGTTCTTTTTTAATATTTCATAAAACTTTTATATGAAAGTTGGCGCTTAAGCTAAAATTGTTTCTGCTATTAAATCGTAACGGTACCTTTTGTGACCATGACGTTTTTGAAGATAATGCAAGTGTTGCCAATAATATCATTTATTAAAAAAAAAACGAAAATTGAAAATTACGTCGCTTAAGCTATTTTTGCGGTAAGGGCTCGATACATAAAAAATGAATAAAAAAATATTCAGAAAGGGGTAAATTTTTTGTTTTCTATTTAAGTAAATATGAACAAGTGCCTTGATCTAAGAATTGTTTTTCTTTTATGTACAGGGTTATTTATGTAATGGTTTCAAAAAGCGTCGATCTGGCACGGCTTGCCATTTACGAATATGGATTGTTTCATAACCAAAAGAACGCGTTAAAATAGTTAAAACCAACTACAAAAAAGTGGCCGCTCAAATGTGGCCCATTTTCGAGCATTACGAATTGATTATGGTCGTCATAATTCACATACTGTGCAAGGAATTAGCAAGATCATAAAGAAATTTTAAGAGACTGGTAGCGTTAGAGAGGTTTTCTGGCCTGTGTATCATCGCAATGTTCTAATTGCCTAACATGTCGCTATTGTTAGTGAAATTGTGGCGGATATGCCGAATTATATTATAAAGCGTTGTTAAATTTTAAGGGCCGATGTTTATTTTAAATAAAATACAAACTATTTAGGAAATTACTGTCAGTTCTTTTTATAATAATAATATTGGTATGGTTCAATTATGTATGGCACAAAATATCGACCAAATGGCCGCCGCGACCTCAGCGGCACACCTCCATCCGATGGTCAAAGTTTTTGATGACGCTGAGGCATGATTGAGGTTCTATGCCGTTAATCCTTTAGCTCTTGAAGTGTTGCTGGCTTATCGACGTACACCTTTTCTTTCAAACAACCCCAAAGAAAAAAGTCCAACGGTGTCAAATTACCACGTGAGATAACACGGTCATTGAATTTGTCGCGAAAAAGTCCCATTAGTTCGTTAGCTGTGTGGCAAGTGGCACAGTTCTCTTGAAACCACATATCATCCACATCCATATCTTCCAATTCGGGCCTTAAAAAGTTCGTTATCATCTCACGATAGCGAACACCATTCACAGTAACTGCCTGACTGGCCTAATTTTTAAAACAATAATGCCCAATGATGCCGCCAGCCCATAAACCCCACCAATCAGTCACTCTTTGTGGGTGCATTTGTTTTTTGACAATCACTCTTGGATTATTATTCGCCGAAATGCGGCAATTCTGCTTATTGACGACTCCACTGAGGTATAAATGTGCCTCATCACTGAAGATGATTTTCTTCGAAATGCGCGATATGCATTTTGATTTGAACGCCCATTTTCATAATAATCCTGAATAACTTTAACGCGTTGCTCGATTGTGTATCTTTCCATGGTCCACATTGAGTTAGTCTGAAATTGAGAAATGCCAAATGTAATGCAGAAACAGGCCACCTGGATCATGTAAATTGACGCCATTAGACTTTTTATGGGGTTAATTTTAAGACTGTGTCTACGCGTAAAATCTCCTAACGTTCGAGCATTTGAAAACCAACATTTGTCAAGTTATCGTCGAGATACCGCCCGAATTGTGCGAAAAGGTAGTCCAAAACTACCTTAGAAGCATCGACATGATTTAAAGGGATTTATTTGCAAGGTAGCGAGACCTGACTCATCTTAAAAGCACTTTTAAACAAAGTCCAAGCACAAGTAAATAAATTTTCTCGGCATAATTTTGACAATCCTTTGGCCAAACAGCTGTGGACGAGATGCTGTGAAACTCCAATCAAAACTCAAATCAAGATGAGAAAGTGGAAATCGGTTAGCCCCAGTCTCTGTAAAACAGCCGACAGCAACTCAAGAAGCAGCCTCCAATGAACTGGAAACTGAAGAAAAAAGAATTAAGAACTAAGCGAAATGAATATGTTCACAATGCAATATGTAGTACCTCTTTGTATTGTATTGTAGAAACCCAAGATGAATAATAAAGGAAGACAATTTGTGTACTTATTGAAACTGCTCAAAAAAAAATAACACTCTGGATAAATTAAGTTTGTTCAACTTACTTTAAGTACGAACCGATCTTAAAAATTTAAGTACGAATAACACTAAAACTTACTTCAAACAATCCTAAATGGGATGAACTTAAAAAACGAATCCGGGAATTTCTTAAAATATGTACAAAATTTGTAAGCCACGTCAAAAAAAAGATTGAAATCTTCGTTGGAAGATTTGAGAGTAAAATTACAAACTCTGCGGGAAATTTGTGTCAATTGGCCCAACAGACTGGTCCTGGGATTTGTGAAAATAGAACAAGTACAAAAAGAAAGAACTCAGGACCAGTGAAAGGAGAACCAATCATTTAAATGAAGAACAAAAAAGTAGAAAAAGTAATGAAATACAGTACAGTCTTCAGCGGTGCTGCGACACATTTTTTGGGAGTTTCTAAAATTTGGTTCTTGAATTTAATTCTAGGATTGGTTTTATTGAAATAATACTACATTGTAGTAACTGACACAAAACACGTTCATTGAGAATAGATGTGTGACTGGTCAAATGGTGTCAATTGACCCCCTCTAATGACAACCCCATGTAAAAGTGATTGGTTTTATTTATATAAAGTGTTACAACTAGAACCGGTCTATACCACCAAAGACCTATCGCGGGATAACTTTGGTGTCAGTTGGCTTCCCTCTAGAGAAGTGACCGTTTTAATCTCATATAATTTATTAGTCTCATCTCTCAGCATTGCACTCTTTATGCGTGCATAGGCTTGTATGTGTCAAAGCTTAGACTGGAGTCTAGCAGAAAACAAAGTGCTCTATTGTATTTGCTATGATTTCACCTTCATAAAATTTAAATTGTGTCATATTGGATGTATTTACTATAATTTTAGGTTTAAAAAGTAAAATAAAAAGCCGGGGCACTCAGGGATCCCGGCTATTAAAATGGCTGATGAGCTGGCCAGGGCTGGTTCTAACGCGCGGATGGTGGGTCCCGAGCCCTTCTGTGGACTAAGTTGGGCAGGGAGTCATGGAGGACTGGGCTCTGGGCGAACATAGGGGATACTGGGTATCGCTTCCGGGAATGCGTCAGGCAAGGAGATTTATCTCTCCCGGGAAAGTAATAAGGACGAATGGTCTCGGCAGACGGGATCTGCGACTGCTGGTGGCCTACTTGACTGGTCACCACACGATCAAATACCACCTTTATCGGATTGGCCTGGCTGAGGATCAGGAATGCAGACTATGTCTAGATGGGAACGAGACGACGGAGCATGTACTGTGTGACTGCCCGGCGCTGGCATGGGCCAGGAGGAGGCACTTGGGGCATGGTATAATGTGTGCGTCCCAAATCGGTGATATACCGGCAAAGGCCCCGGTTGGGTTCCTATGGGAAGCAGAGGGTCTTTTGGCCAACTAAGGGGAGTGGGTACAATAGACCTAACCTGGTCGCGGTACCTGTCACTGTGGGGAAACCTCCCCGTTCCAACGTGGGAAAAAAAAATAAAAAGCAAAAGTTCTCATTTAGTTTAAATTTCGTTAAAATCTTTAAATATATGCTTTCGGGCATGATGTTGGCTGTGTGCGTCCCAAATCGGCGATATACCGGCAAAGGCCCCGGTTGGGTTCCTATGGTAAGCAGAGGGTCTTTTGGCCAACTAAGGGGAGTGGGTACAATAGACCTAACATGGTCGCGGTACCTGGTGGGGAAACCTCCCCGTTCCAACGTGGGAAAAAAAATAAAAAGCAAAAGTTCTCATTTAGTTTAAATTTCGTTAAAATCTTTAAATATATGCTTTCGGGCATGATGTTGGCTGGTGTTTTATAATTGCAATTCTGTCTGGTGTAAAACGGGTTGGTAAATCAATCATAATAAGATTCCCCTTCTGTCTCTGGTTCTCTTGGGTAAGTGCTTAAGGCTAGAATCAATCTAATTTCACTTTCGGATTATTTCAAGTACGAATTCGGGATTAAATCAACTGTATAATACTTGAATCAAGCGCGTTCTGAGATTGATCTTAGTTTTACTGAAATCAATTTAATTTTCGGATTATTTCAAGTACGATCTCGGGATTAATTATGCATAAGTTAAGTATTTCGTACTTGAATAATCCGTAATCAATCTTACTGTACTTGATTCAAGAAAATCCACTATTAACGTACTTTTGATTACCGTACTATTGATTACCGCTTCGGATAGATTTAAGTACGGATGGATGGATTTTTCTTTTCAGTGTGGTTTCTTTCAATATTTCTTTAAATTGACTTTTAAATTAAATTTTTAACTAGAAAAACGGTTAACTTAATGCTGGTTAAACTTTTTTTGGAACATTTAAAATTCATGTTTTATGTGTGTTTTTAGTTCAAGGATTTGTTTATAAAAATAGTTTAATTTAATTGCAAGTTTTGTAATAAAAATAAGATTTTATTTCCAAAGATTTCCAAAATGTTCCTCTTAATAATCCTAGATAAATCAAACAAAGTGTTAGCAAAAAATTACAACAACAACAACTTTCTTTAAACAATTTTCCTTGTCTTTAATTTGCCAAATTTTCTGCTCGAATAAGAAAATCGTTATTTTCTTCCCCATTTTATCTCGGACTTAAAACTGTATACAAAACCAAAATATTTCTTATGTATGTATACTAAAAGCATAGTTTTCGTTTTTTAAATCACAGCAGGGGAATCGTACATTTTTTGCTACCTTTTTGTCACCATCGCCATCGCCATCACCACCACCACCACCGACATCTCCCGCTAATAACAGGTACATAAGTTATTTTATTGTAATAATAACGGTATTGCGTTTATTTCAGAACAACACTACTATACTACACCTACTGTAAGATATATATGTACATATGTATGTGTATGTGCTTGTATGTGTTTGTGTAAAAAGGCAACACAAATTGTTTTGTTGCTACAACTATGAATAGAAACAACACAGAAGTGAAATAGAAAATCATGGAGGGAAAAAAATCCCAAGCAAATACGAAAAACGTTGTATTTTTTAGCCACAGGGTTGACTCGCAAATACTCGAACTAACAAAAATTTTAAATGCATTCGCTTTTACTTACTCACACACTGAAAAAATAAAGAAAATACGGTTGCTAGGTTTTGTTGTCTGTACGTTTGTGTGTGTGTGTGTGTGTGTTTGTGCCCAGCAAATAAAATTGGACCACCTGACCCATTTTGATAAAATGGACTACTCCATGGACTGGTCCGATGTAATGCAAGCATGGACCATGTCATTGTTAAAAAGTGTTTGTAGTGAGACGACATGTCTTCGTTTTTTAACGACGTGCTTTCGTTTTTAAACGACTTCAAAACTATTCCTCTTGAGTATACCATGGAGTAGTTTTAAAACTACTCCTTAGTGGTCCAAAGGTGGGTTATATACCATGGAGTAGTTTTAAAACTACTCCTTAGTGGTCCAAAGGTGGGTTATATGATCCTCTCCTAGGACATCGTAATGTTAAATAGACCAGGTTTTTTCCATACGTTTGGGTTACTTTTGGACTAGTCCTGGTCCTTTGTGGACTACTCTTTGCACGCGTGTTTGGACTGGTCCTATTATTTGCAGGGTGTCTTTGAACGTTTGTTTGTGCTGCCATATTTTGTTAAGAGTATAAAAGGATGGGAAAGCGTATGAACAATAACGGGAGATATGAAATGTTTCCCTACGTTTTGTGTTATTACTTTTTATTTTTTTTTTTTGTTTTTTACAAAAACGAAACGAAGGTAGAAAAATTTAACAATTTACCTGTTCATGCATGATGATGAGCAACAAAAAATTAAATGAAAACTTTTCGCCGCAAAAGTCACTCACTGTTTTGAGGTTTTTAGAATATTGATTGTATACCCTCAATTGATGTGTTGCAGTTGCATTCATTCTAGTTTTCTAGTTGCTGCCTCTGCTTGTTGCTTTTGTAAATAGTAGCGGTTATGTTGGGGGCTATGCTTGCAAATAAAATGAACTTATTGTTAGGGCTGACAGGTGAAAGCACAATGGGGCAAAATTTATTAATTTTCCCGTGAGAGTAAAAAGCTGTTGTTTGAAGTAAATTTCAAGTTGAAACTTATTTGTTTTGAATGCAAAGCTAGAAATAAAAACTTTAAATAACAAGAAATAAAAATCTAAGGCCGGATTTTTGAGATGTGGCTGAAGTTTAAACTTGGTTTAACGTAGTCTGAAACTTGGAGTTTTCCGGCGAAATGTGATTTTTTTTATTATTTCATTAAAGACCAACAATTTAAGCAAAACTAAACTGTTCCGTTTAAATACAAATTTGGTATTTGAACTAAACCAAGTTTCACTGAGATCTCAAAACCCCAGCCTAAATATTCAAAACTTACAGCTGTTTCAGACTATGCGAAACAGGATTTTCTTTTAGTGGCCCTTCGAAAACAAGTATAAGCTCAGACGTTAGCTTGTTACAAGTCACAACCTAAAAGCCTTTATTTAACCATTCAGTGCTTTACGTTTTTACGAATCATATCAATAAGAAATATCAAATTGTTGCTTGATTTCATAACCTTCATCGCCAATCTTCACAGGAAAATCTAATCTAGCCAATTAATAAATTAAGCCATTAATCAAAAATGAAATCAGTTTTAATTAAAATTTTAATCAAGTGAATTAAACGTTTACTTATATCAACAAAATTACTGCAGCAAATGTTTATATTTAATTGATACTATTAATTTGTTTACTTGTGCAAATTTAGTTAATTCTCTATAATGTTTCTGTTTTCTGTGTTTTTAAATTTGAGATTCTTTTTAGACTCATGCCACTGTTGAGCTGTTTTCTTTTCTTTTATTACAGCAAATTTTAAATTTGGAAACAGCTCTACTAACATTTGAATTGTTTTCCTCATATTCTTTTTTTCATAGAACGCACACCTAGAAACCCAGTTTAAAAAGGACCATTAAGTAATAAATGTTGTCTTTGATGTTTAAACTTGAGTTTTCTTAAATGTTTCTTGACCTCTTGCACTCTAACAAAAGTCAATATTTTTATTTTCGTTTCTTATTTTTCTTGTGAACTTCTAGTAATAAACATTCTTGGTTATTGCTTTTGATTAAAAGCAAACACCAATCAATAGTATAAATAATTTCATAAGAGATAAGGTTTAATTAATTTATGGAGAAAAGAACAATTTGTATACCCTTCACCACAGGTGAAAAGGCTAAATATAAATTTGTCATTCCGTTTTTAATTTCTACAATATTGATCCATCAACCTATAAAGTAATTCTATGAGGGATTTCATGTCAAATGACCAAGGTTAGTCCTATTGGATGGTACACAGCAAAAATTATTTTTCCAATTCAAACAAAAAATTTGTAGAATCAAAATATTTTTTGTCTGAAATCGGTCCTACAAACAAATTTCCATATTCAAACGATTTATTTGCGTTTTGTTTATTGAAAATACACTGATTTTTTCAAACAAATAATTTAACTGAATCAAATAAAAAGTTTAATGAAATTCATATACATTTCAAACAAATAATTTTGCTGAATCAAACAAAAAGTTTTTGCACAAGCAATGACGCGCAACCAAGCTATCACTGAAGGAGAAGATGAATGCAGAAGCAGAGCGGCGGCGGCTGGCTTTGAGACAAATTTTTTGTGGAATAAGTTTTTAACAAAGTCTTGTTTATTCACTCACTGTTGCTGTATCCTTTCCTTGGTTAAAGAAGATGAAATGTAACCAAAAACGGCAGCAGACCGATTCGATACGTTTTTCGTCATCGTTTAATTTTTGTATTTGATGTATTTAACTAAACAGTTTTAAAAAATTGAATACGGGATTTTTTTTTCATTCTTTTTTTACCAACTCTGAAACCAACCAAAAACTTATTTTGTTTCTTATAATGTTGTTGTTGTTTCTGATGCTTAAAAATAATAAAACCTTTTTTACCTGATTTTGTTTTTTTCACTAATAACCTCGTCGCGCTATTTTATCATCATTCTTCTTGTTGTCCTTTTTAAAAGCGTCCAAAAATAGACTGTATGTGTTTTTTGTTGTTGTTCTTATATTTCACGTAAAGAAGTGCTGCATACGATCAAATACAAAAATGCAAAAAAACGACAACATGAAAGGGCGTTAAATGTTCCATACAATATTATGAACACTTGAAACCAATAACGCGCATAATATATTTTTGAATAGTTGTCAACATTTTTGTTGGTTAAATAAAAATCAAACAAAAATATTAATTGAATCAGTAAAAAAAATTTGTAGAAATTAAAAAAAATTTCAAACAAGTCTTTGTTTAAAAATAATTCGGCAATAATTTTTTTTGTGTAGTTAAGACAAACATTTTCAACAAGATCGGTCAAAAAGTTTCTGAGTTAGAGGTTAAACATTTTGGACTTACGGGTGGTGTTCTTTCTAATCCATGTTACTTTTTACCTATTAGTGTTAGCAAAATTTGTCCCAAGTAGCTTAGATAGCTATCGATTAGACATAGACATCGATTTCAAAATTGGTTCACTTAACATAAAATCCCCCATACATATTTTGGGTCCTTATAAGGAGCGAAGTTGATTTAACGATGTATGTCTGTCCGTCCGTCTGTTTGTATGTTGAAATGGGTTTTCCGCAGACCCCAAATATGCTGGGCACTAGGTTGTTATATATTTATATCAGATGTGGTCCGTTAAAGTTTGCTATTGAAATTCAGCCCGATCGGTTTGCAAATGCCCCTATGCGTACGAACCCATATTTAGGTAATTTCAGATACGCTGCCTTGTCTGGATTGTTCTTCCTTATACTGACTAACGAGAATGGACGTTGATTTATGCGAACTTTGTGATATCAGAGCCACCTTGCAATCGACTATGGAATGCCAATTCTGCCGTTAATAAAGCATGGCATAGTGGGGGCAGAGAAAAGGGAAAGAAATCTTCAGTTTTTAAAAAAACTTTAATGTCTAAAAGCTTAAGTTTTTTTTGTCATTAGAAAATTTATTTATAATATGGGTTACCCTCTTTCACATTTGAAAAAAAACAACATCAAATATTTTGCTATAATATAAATTAACTTATCATTTCCAAAACCTTAATTAATGACCGAGGAAATGTCGTTTTTTACTGTTTCTTTGTTATGTTTTTTCAAAACTTTATAAATGTCAATTTGTCTAAGGATTCTTATGGAAAATGTTTGAGAGAAAATATATTTTCTTTGTTGCAGGCCATTTAATATTTTGTCAATTTTCTTCGAACGAAGTATCGAATTTCTTCGAACTTTAATTTTCCGTAAATCTTTTACAGGCCTTCATTATAAAGTAGTTTAAACAGTGTCACACAAAAGTAAAAAGGCTACTCAAAGAAAGAGAAAAAAGTTTTACAGTGGCTTAACCATTGAACACTCATAGAAAAATACCTTGCAATCAATGTTATTACAAATGGCATCAATGAAACAAAAAGTGACATCAGGCCAATGACAAACGTCATCATAAAATTTTGTCATATTTTTTGCGTCCCCTATGCTACGACTTCAATTTGATGCCACATTTTGGGTATTATTACCATTATTTTCATGTTTAAAAAATTAAATGATAAGCAAAAATTCCCTTAGTCAATATATTTTCTAAGTATAATGACTACGAAAACAATATCGGGCATGCTGCTGGTGTCCTTTAATTGAGAGTTCTTCTGTAAACAAAGTGGGAGTACAACAAAAGTGAAACAAGCCTGTTTAACGGGTAAGTAAATAATAATATTTTCTCACTTTGACTTAAGCCAATTGCGATGACTCAATTTGATGACAGTTTGTCATTAAATTGTGCCTTATGAGTTACTGAGTCATCGTACTAATGACACTTTTTATTAATATATCCCTGATTTGTCAACTCTCTCTCTGATGCCATAATGTCACCTGGTGACAATTTGTCCAAGTGATGTTCAGGCTGACAGCAAAATAATGAAAAGTGTCATGAGGTAAAAAACGAAGACACTTGTCATAGTACTGATGTCAAAATACATCAGCATTATGACGCCTTTTCTACCAGTGTAATAATGCATTTTTTGCTTTAATAAGAAACTTAAGAAAACTAAACTCGGTTTAAAGTATAAATAAATTCAAAAAAGGTTTAACAAAAAATCAAAAATTTATAAACACTTGACTTAAAACAAAATTATTATTTTTAGAAACATTTTTTTTTTGTTCTTTAATCAAACACAATAAAAGTTGTACACACACACCTTTAGGTTGGATATAAAAACTTTTAATAAGTTTAACTTTCTGTAAGAATTTTCTTTTTGTCTTTGTTGTTGTTGTTTTTTTTTTTCTTCTTTAGATCTTATGAGTGATAATGTGATTTTTGTTGTAGTGTTTTTTTAACACTTGAATAGTTGGGTTGGAATTGAAATGCATGCGTGAGTGATTTCTTTGTCTGTCCGTGTGGGTGGATGTGTGTGTGTGTATGTGAAAATTATCTATAAATATTTATTTTTTACCTTTTCATCATAAACTTACATACATATAAAAAAAATATCTATGTAAATGTAAAGTATAGTGGTTGTAGTGACGCATTTATAAAAGATAAAAACAAGTCAATAATGAAACGAAGTGTTAACACCAGATATGTCAGTTAAAGCTCAAGAGAATAAACTTTTGTGTTACTTTTTCTTTTATGTTTGGAAGGAAGAAACTTAAGAAATTAAAGAACAGAAGAGGTAAACAAAATAAAAGAAATTGTTTAAAGCATCGTTCATCAGCCCTGTGATATTTGTAAATAATGATACCCAATGGAGAAAATGTCCAGTAGCGTTTGTTGCCGGTAATAAATCACACAACTGACAGAGCTCACAATTCAGTAAACACTTGAAATAGTTGTCCCAAGTAGCAATGATGTATTCTAAAATTTCCTTTTTTTAAACTTTAAATAATCAAATGCAATTCTAACGGTTTTGAAGAGCAAACTCTTTTTATTTATTTTTTTAAATTTCTTATGCCCAAATTCATAAAAATATTTTTAATTTAATAAAGTTTTACAAAACAAATGTTCTATGAAAATTTCCATTTAATAATCGTTTTTGAATACGGGGGTGGTTTTTATATCGGTGGCATTTTGAGATAAAATCTCGAATTTAAAAAATTTTAAAAGAAAAATTTAAAAAAAAAATTTTGTTTACGTTTTTAAAATTTGTATTTTATTATTTAATAAAAACAATTTTTAGACCGGTAGACATTACGGCCAGAAAGATGGCTCTTTGCTCAGCGACACGGCTGAACGCGGCGTACGGCTGGCCGGCCCGTGATTATGGACACGCCGGAATAATCAAATGTTCGATTGTCCCTGATGGAGTCGACTATTGCACCCCGTGGCCTTTCTTTGGCGCGGGGTTCGTGATATATATGGCGCACGGCAATATGCTGTCGGGCACTTTCCATGGGCTGACCCTAGGGGGTTATACTGATGGTTCGAGGAAAGGTGAAAGGGTTGGCGGAGGTTTCTTCATTTAGGAACTGCAGGATGGATGTAGTGTCCTGCAGGCGGAGATCTTGGCTATAAGGCGGACGGCAAACTGGCTGAGGTATCATCGCATATCGGACTGCCTTTGCTTCCCTAGCGGGTGTCTACACGACATCGAGATTAACTATAGAATGTCAGATGTCTTTGAGTGAGATTGCGGAGCATTCAAGGGTAACGCTAATATGGATACTGGGGCACTTAGAGTGCCCGAGCAATCAGGTAGCAGATGGGCCGGCCAAACAAGGTGGTCGCATGAATGACGTATTCATTTACCAATTCATTGGCCTTCCAATGGCTTACTGTAAGTCACTTATCAGGCACGAGTCTTATAGAGTTGCGCAGATACGGTGAGTCCATCTGCTCGATATCCAGGATCCTATGGCCTGGATATGATGAACGGAGAACTAGCTCTCTACTTAGGTTCAGTAGGGGCCATATTAGGACAGTGATATCGATTGTGACTGGACACTGGCCGGTGGGGACTCGTGCTGGAAGAATGGGTCTGGAATTCAACGACTACAGTAGAGGTTGTTAAAACGAGGAGGAAGAGGAGACTGTGCTTTACTTTCTTTGTCAATGCCCTGGGTTGCGGGGCATCAGGGAAAAATACCTGGGGGAACCGTTTTTTGCCTATCCAGGATAAAACTTAAATCGCTTCTTCTCTTAATTAGGAAGACCAATTGGTTGGACTTTGCAGTGACGCCAGCTGAGTAACTGCTCTATAGGATGGGCATTGGCGCTGTGTATCACAAAGGACCCTAGTGAGCTGTCTCTCGATCGCTGCCCATGGGACCTAACAGGTAAGGTTGTCAAAATCCACAGAAATTTACCCCATTTTTATACTCTTCATCGAAGTTAAAAGGGTATATATAAGTTTTTTATTCCGTTTGTCATTCCTAAGATATTGATCTTCGACCCTATAAAGTATATATGCATATATTCCGGATCCTTATGAGAAGAGATATCCGTCTGTCCATCGTCTATGTGTCCGTTGAAATGGGGTTTCCTAAGACCCCAGATATGATGGGGAATTGGTTGTTAAATATTTATGTCACCTAGAGTCCTGAATTGTTTGCTATTGAAATTCAGCCACATCGGTCCACAAATGGCTAAGATGTGAGCAAAAAACCACAACTACCTCTAATTTTATCCGTAAATCGCTTGTTGCTGTTTTTTGTTTATATTTTATGTATATCTGGAGACCGACAAGAGCCAAAATTTCCAAATAAAGTACAAGCATCTCGGTTATCAATACACAACATCTGACAACATTTGGGTGAGATTAAACAAGTGGGCGTGGCACTTCCCATACAAAGACATTCAATACTAGTGTATATCTTGAGAACGGGTAGAGCCAAAGTTCCCAAATTATGTACAACATCTTAGTTATCAAAACACAAAATCCGACAAAAAGTGGGCGGGATTTGAGAAGTGGGCATGGCACAAAATTCTAAAGAACGATAAGAGAAATATTGTCCGAATTTGGTACACGTAGATGGGTTTTAAAAACACAACCTCTGTTAAAAATATAGACGGGATTGGAGAAGTGGGCGTGGCATCTTCCGTATATAGGCATTATAGATTTCTGTATATGTAGAGAACGGCAAGAGCTAAAGTTGTCAGATAAGGTACTAGCATCTTGGTTATCAACACTAAACATCACAAAGAACGACAAGAGAAAATTGGGCAATACTTGGTTATCAATACACAACCTACCTAAAAAATGGGCGAGATTCTAAAAGGTGGGCGTGGGACATTATAGATTTCTGTATAATTTGAGAACAGCAAGAGCCAAAGCTTCCAAATTATGTACAAGCTTCTTGGTTATCAATCTGATATCCGACAAAATGTAGGCAGGATTTTAGAAGTGGGCGTGGCACAAAATATTTTTATTTATATCTTAAGAACGGGGAATTTTTCTTTTACTCTTAGTTGCTTTTTTTAATTTTGTTTTCTTCATATTTTCCCGTCCATTTGGTCAGAGTTCAAAATGTAACATTAATTACGATTTATTACATTATTTATTCGTTTAATCAAGACAATATTAAATGATTGGTTTGTAAATATACCCATACACATTTTCCGACGCATTCTTGCGCCCTACTGACAGCTTAAATAGTGGTAAATTGTCTGGTAATCCTTAAAGTAATACAAACACCATTAATTTGTCTTAATGCCACAGTAAATATATAGTCACACACACACACACGTACACAATGATATGTAAAGAGTTGTTGTTGAAGTGTTTGAGAGATTGTAAGAGAATTACCACTAAAATACCACACACACGAACTACAATACAAACACATACACATACACACACACACTTTAGTCACACTCACCCAAAGATTTACAAAACAGACGGAAACGGATATAGCTACAGATACACCTCATATTTGTAACGTGTAATTCATATTTGGTTATTGCAAGAATTCCATTGAAAACTCAAAATTTTGAACAGAACAAAAAATTGTTTCCAGGAAATTAAGTGACAAGAGGGAAAAGGTGTGAAAGGGTATAATTTTAAACAAATCAATTCAAGTAATAGTTGTCTTTTAGCATACCAACTAAATTTTAAACACACATTCAAACATCCCAGTAAAAAATTTCGCTTACTTTTTCAAAATTAATAGCTTCCTTCACTCATTATTTAGTAGATTTCTTCTATAAATACTTCTAAAGATACTTCTATAACTACTTCTTTCTGGATGTGTGTAGGTAAAAAAAATAATGACTTACATTTGCATGCGTTCATTTTGGGACATCCCATGTAAAATTCAACAGTTCTCTCAGTAGACTTGTAAGTAGTGCTCTTAGTTTTTTCTGATTACTAAACACATTATTTTGTAGCCATACCTTTTACTGGGATGTGAACACTCAGTGCACCAAAAATAAAAATATAAAAACTTTTCATTATAATACATAGTATAAAGGGTGATCCAACCAATACGCACGATGTTAATTGTAAAAAAAACCATAAAGTTTTCTGAGAATTATCTTAATATTCCTTATTATCATAGAAGGATTTATGAGAACAACGTGTAAAAAATATCGGCCAAATGGTCCATATTTTCAATGACTCTGAGACATAATTGATGTTCTCATCCTTTAGCTCTCGAATTGTGTTTGGCTTATTGACGTACACTTTTTTAATTTTTAATATTCCCAAAGAAAGAAGTCCAACGTTGTCAAATCACATGATCGTGACGGCCAATTAACATCGCCACGACGTGAGATAACACGGCCATTAATTTACTCGCGCAAAAGAGCCATTGTTTCGTTGGCCGTGTTGCAAGTGGCACCATCCTGTTGGAACCACATAGCATCCGGGTCAATATCCTCAATTTCTCGATAGCGAACACCATGCACAGCAACAGCTGGGCCGACCTCATTTTTGAAGAAGTACGGCGCAATTACGCCGCCTGCCCATAAAACGCATCAAAGATTCACTCTTTGTGAATTCTATGGCTTTTCAACAATCACTCGTTATTTTTCGTTTCCCCTAATGCGACAATTCTTGGGTTAAAGTGTGCCTTATCACTGAAGATTATTTTCTTGGTAAAGTCACCATTCACTTCTGTCTGGCCTTAACAATCTTAACGCGCTGCTAAATTGTGTAGCTTTACATGATTGCATTTGTCAAACATTGATAAAAAGAAATGTCAAATTAAATTGGGCAAAGAACTGGACGTTTAGGTGTGACTCACAATTTACGCCGTGCATTATGGTTGGACCACCCTTTACAATGCAAAGTTTTCAAAAGTCCTAACTTTAATCGAAATGTTTGCTGTGTTTTTTTTTATATTATTCTAAAAGATGTTTAGTTATGGATTAAAAGTGTAAAATAAACTACAATTTTCTATATATTTATTACACTACACTGCACTTACATTTTAAACTCCCTACTCCCTCTCTCTCTCTTTCTTTCACACTCTTTCTCTCAAATAAAAAAAAAAGTATTTTTTTTTTCATGACACAGTTTTTGTAGTTTGAACAAAATTTAATACATGTTTTTACTGTCTAACTGTTTAATTGTTTGCAGTAAAGAGTGTGTGTGTGCGTATGTGTGAGTGTATGTGTTTGTCACAATCAGTTTGCTGTCTATTAAATCTCTAATGAAATGTCACTGCAAGCTACATTTATATTTGTTTTAAAATAAGTAAAAGCAAAGGCAGTATGTGTTGGTTGGTGTTTAGTAAAATATCTTTGGTGTCAACTCATCTATAAGCACGCACACACACTCACAAACACAAACACTAGCACCAATTTAGTTGTATAAGACTGCTGTAATGGACTTGTAATATATTTGTATAC
Organism: Pollenia labialis; assembly: GCA_949318255.1. Lineage (NCBI taxonomy): Eukaryota > Metazoa > Arthropoda > Insecta > Diptera > Polleniidae > Pollenia > Pollenia labialis. The sequence continues at coordinate 20,607,334 of OX439142.1, read as the reverse complement.
TTATTATAGTTTCTCTTGATCTCCCTTTCTCTTCTGCGAAATGACATTGCATTTTTTACTAAAATGTCAATGGGGTTTTGTGCTAAAGATTGGCATGGACAACGATTATAAAATCACAAATGTATAAAATCTTTCAACGCTTTAATGGTCATACAAAAATGTTAGAAAACGAACCAGTTGGGACCATTTGCTCTTCATAAATGAACGTCAAGTGTTGATTTTTGACCACAGGTGTAAAGGTGTAAGTTTGAGTTTGTGTCCGGTGCAGGTGAAATTAAATTAATTAAAGCATCAAGCGATTTTTTTTTTTGTTCTCTGGATTCAGATAAAGTAATTGATATATTGAAAAAAATAGCAGGAATTACCAGGATAATAAATTTAAATGAGCTTAGTATTTATAAGCTGATTGGTTGAATAATAACCCAAAGAGAATTTGATGGGATTTAAAATAAAATGGAAAATGAAAAGAAAAATTCTTGTTTTTAAAAATAACTATTGAAGTAAATTTTCAAAATAATTCAATTAGTATAAAAACCTTTGTTAGTCTTCTTTAATTGCATTAAATGTTTTAGTGTTATTAGGTTTGATTTACAAGAATTTTTATTGCTTGTCCAGAATCAAGAATAAATATGTTTAGTGAAAAATAAGGCCCAAAGAAAAAACGTTATTTTTTAATTTGTTTACAATTTTCCTTGAAAAAAAAGCTGTGTTTTAGTGTATTTGTTCGAAAATCAATGAAAACCCAGTGTCCTTTATTCAACAATTATAGTTTGAATCATTTGAAACAGAAACTCGTATCAAAACTTTCCCCCCTATGCTCAACTCTAATTTCCAGGGCTGTGGAGTCGTCAAAAAAAATCTAAGCCCGACTCCAACTCTAACCGCTGAAATTACGTCCGGCTACGAATCCAACTCCGACTTCCAATCTTAAGCCCATAGTACACGGGATGTAAAAAGCCACATGCGCATGTGGTTCTGCCGTAATTTTGACGACACTTCAAAGCCACAATAGCAAGTTCGTTTTGTGTGATGGCGACAAAATTACGTAAGAACCACATGCGCATGTAGCTTTTTACATTGCGTGTACAATAAAGGTTTTACATTAATGCTGAATGTATATGAGACTGGTTCTTATTTTACTTTAAACTAATTTTTAATTGTTAAATATGGCAAGAAAATTTTATGTAAAAATTTCAAATCGATATTTTAAATATTGCGTCGCCAATTTTAATTTTTTTTTTATTTATTTATTTATTGAAATCCTGCTCAACAAGAATATATCTTATAATTATAGAGCAAGAGCATTAATGCTTATAGATAAGAAGCCACAATAATTTGGTAAAGAAGAGAAAAAAAAAATAAAATTAAAAAGTACAAAATTAAAACAAAAATTAAAGGTACAAAATAAAAACTAAAAAGTACAAAATTAAAACAAAAATTAAAAGTACAAAATAAAAATTAAATAATACAAAATTAAAGCAACATCAAATTAAAAGTTCAAAATTAAACAAATTTAAATTAAAAAAAAAATGAAAAGATGAAGAAATTAAAAAGCTTTTGTTTGAATTGTATTGCGTTGCTGACTTGCTGTATGTTAGGAGGAAGGGAATTCCAAAGACGTGCAACATTGAATGCAACATTTCGAAGAATTTTTTATAAAAATAAAAATATAAAAACAGACATTACGAGTTTTTAATTTGTATTTATTTACTTGGACCTGCAGCCAAACAAAAATAACTAATAACACTGTGCTAGTTGAAAAAACAGACATGCTGGGCACCTGGCGTTTTAACCTAATTCGGGTACGCTGAATCCAGTGATGCTAGCCGTTTTTTTTAGGTTAGCTCTGGTTTTCGAAATATACCGTTATTTTGAATATGGAGGAGTTTGCACAGCATTTGTTCGCGTAACTCAAAAACGCTTTAGCTTATTGGAAAAACTCAAAAAACCCGAAATTCCACAATAAAATTTTCTTTAAGAGAAGTAACACTTTTTTCTAATATTTGCCAAGGATGCCCCTAGATGGGTCAAATGTATAAACAACCCCACTTTATTTTTCATCTAAATCATTTATTTATAACATACCTACCCGGTATCTCCATTCCTTAAGGGGACTCCCATACAAAACTGTCAATACAGATTAGAAATATATTAAAGAAAAAGCCCGATAACTGCCAAGGAGTCTCCCCTAGGGGGATAAAATGTATGACCAACTTCCATTATTTTTTGTTCTTAACATTTTCTTAAAGCATACTTGCTCTCTACAGCTTAGGGAGGCTCCCATACAAATATGGCCGTTTAATGAAATTCTTAAATTTGGCCCCTGCAGCGCCTAGGATGCCCCTAGATGGGTCAAATGTATGACCAACCCCACTTTATTTTTGATCTCAATCATTTGTTTTTAACATACCTACCCTCTATCTCCATTCCTTAAGAGGGCTCCCTAGTGGGATATAATGTATGGCCGACCTCAATTGATTTTTTGTCCTAAACATTTTCTCGAGACATACTTGCCCCTTATCGCCACTTCTTGGGCGGGCTGCCACACAAATATGGCGTTTTATGAAATTCCAAAGTTTAATTAAAATTTTTCGTCTTTTGTGAATAAAATCAAAAGTTGTAAACAGATTTTAATCATTAATGGCTTGTTTTGTTTGCATGTCGGCAAAAAATTATGAATTAAAAAAAAAACAAAAAAAATTAGAAATTTTGGATAAAAAAATAAATTGTTTCCAAAAAAAAAATTATGTTTCTAAAAGCGCATATTAGAAAAAAGTTCTACTTTTCTTAAAGGAAAATTGTGGTATTTCGGTTTTTTTTAGATTTTTTCAATAAGCTAAAGCGTTTTTGAGTTACGCGGACATATATTGTGCAACCCCTCCATTTTCGAAACAACGGTATGTCTGAAAAACCAAAGCTACCCTAAAAAAACGGCAAGCACCACTGGATTCAGCGTACCCGAATTAGGTTAAAACGCAAAGTGCCCAGCTTGTTTAAAAAAAAATGTCAATTGCACAATTTTACTAATATATTTGGACAAGGTCAGCTATAAAAAAACATACTTGTAATTTTTATTTAAGAAAATTTTAGAAATTTTTTTAAACTTTTTATGCCAAAAAAATTTAAAGTCGGAGTCGCGAGTTTTTGTGGGTACTTCGACTTCGACTCCGACTTCACAGCCCTGCTAACTACACTGTGCTTCAATCGGAAACTTTTTTTAAACAAGCAGGGCAACAAATTTTTCTCAGTTTTCTTCAATCTATTAACTCTAATATCGATTGCAAAAATATTTTACTAATGAAAATGGGTTCAGCGCACTCGAATTAAGTTTAATTGCCCGCCGGGTACCCCACTTGTTACATATTTGAACTAGGACTGTGTAATGAAAAACGTTAAACAGCTGACTCGAAACAAAAGCGTACAGAAATTTTTGCTGGACTTTATTTGCTTGTAGTTTTTGCTTTTAAATTGCTTTAATTATTTTATTATTTCAGTTAGTTTTTCTCAAAATTAAGAATTTTTTTTAATTGAATGACAAGAAATTTGAATCTGGCAAGCCTATATGTTAATTTGGATCTGGCAAGTCTAAGTTTAATCTTAATCTTTTTGGTTTCATTTCTATCCGCTCAAATCGATAATAATTTAAACTGCTAGTCGAATGTGCTTTACTCTATTATACACCATTCTCTGACTTTCGCTTCTCCACTCTTCCCTGCTCAGCATGGCTCAAATATTATCTGAGATTTACAAAATTTGCCCTGTAACAATTATTGCCTTTAGTCCAGAATTTTTCACAAAGACCATGTGGCTATTTTTATATATGTATGTATGAATGTATTATTTCTATCATAGACAGCAACCTACTTTACAGAAGATGTGAGTTTATGGGTGAGTGAGGAGGGGAACATGCTATTCTTTCCTCCTCTCTCACCATTTAACGAAGTCTTTCTGAAAGTAAACATTGACAGTGTGAAGCTAGACTATTATCAAATATTATCTTTCATATAAAAGTTATTTTGATAAGCAAACAAATAAATTAATTATATTATAGACAAGAACCTACTCCACTCTGCTCTTTATGAGTCCAATATTTTGGATCATTCTGTATAGAATTTCTTAAGAATTGAATTTTACATTAAAGTTAATTTGCCCTATTATATTTACTTTCTTTAGTCAAAAGTTTCCTATCTTTCACATTCAATATCTGGCTATTCAGATATGTGAATTCTATTATAGACAAAAACCTCTTCAAACGTTGCTGCAATCACACTTTAACTGATTGTGTAAAAGTTAAGAAATCTGTTAAAATTGCTTTTTAAAGTTCATAAATAAATATTGTTACAAGTTTAATTTTACGATTTTAATTAAAGTTTTCTTTTTTTTTTGTCGATTTTATTTACATACATGAGTGTTTGCACAAATTTTCATTAAATTGTTCTCTTCTTACTTGCTTTCATTTACGTACGATGAACAAAAAAAAAAATAAAAAAAATAATCAAACGCAAAAAAGTTGTTAAAAAAAATTGGTCTTAACCCTTTTGCTCGTGATATATTATTGATTATTTTATAAGATAAAAATAAAATAAATATATTTATTTTTTTTAGTACTCAGCAGTAGTTTACAGAAAAAAATCATTTTTAAAATTCATACAAACTGTCCTTAAAGTCTATTCAGAAGATCGATAGAAGCACTTTAAGTACACATTTTGACACACACATATGGTACGTTTAAATGTGTGTGTGTGTGTAAAAGAGTGTGGGGAAAAAAGTTTTATTGTGCGAGTTTTGTGTTTTTTTTTTAACAAAGGATTTGTTTTTTGTTGGCGAGAAAAACTGAAAATATATTGAGAGAACAAAAGTGTATGTGAGAGTGTGTAGTTGCTAAAGGCACACAAAAAATCATGTATATGAGAAAGGATGTCGACCTTTTTTTTTGTATATTACAAGGTTTTCCTACGTTATTTTTGCTTTTATTGTTATTCGGGATTGTTGGAGTAAATAACAACAGACAAAACAAGAAATAAAGCTTATTAACTAAAATGAAATTAGAAAATTACTTTTCGATTGTTTCAAATAGATTAAGCTCGCCTTTAACTCTTAAAGTGCAGTTTAGTGCTAAATAGGCAAATGGGATATTTTTTATAGATATAGAAATAAAAAACGTGTGTTCAAAGCGGTCTCTAAAATATGTAAATTAGCTGCCTAAAGGTAATTTTTAGTCATTTACACCAAAAATAAACAAAAATACAGGAAAAACGAAGGAGAAAAAAAGAGGGAATAAAATAGTCTGGCAAAGTTAATAAAGTGGTTTGGTTGGAAATTAATTTTGTATGGGCGAGCAGGGTTTAGAAAACTGCAGCCGAAACGAAAAACTGTCAAACAAAAAACGAAAATTGATGTGAAACTTTTCGCTTTTTGAGTTGGTTTGACAGTCGCTATGTTTACATTTAATGAATTTAAAAAAAAAACAACAGATTTTTTTTTGTCAATTACAAATAAAGAAGTTGAAGAAATGGCAGTTTTTCTACTTTGACTGCAGTTTTTTTAACGCTGTGGGCGATTGAAAGAAAAAGTGCAACATAAATATAAAAAATGTTTAACACGGTTACACAACAATAACAGGTTTATCGACTCTGGACTTCATTGATTCTAAAAAATAGCAAATCTAGTCTATATATTGATTCTAGTCTATTTAAAATCTAGTAAATACAAACTCTAGTCTGACTTTTGTATATACTGGCTGTGGTTTATAAGAAAAAACAAATACAAACTTATGCTCTTGTCTGTTTTATCGACTTGTAATATAATTAACAAAAATTACAAAAAATCCACTCTTTTATATCCACTTGCAATATAATAAAACAAACTAAAGTCATATCGACACTGCAAATCGAGTCTATATCGAATCGAGTCCACTTTGAATCCAAATAGAAAATAGAAAATACCAAATTTGGCTTTAGTCTATTATATCGGTAACAAAATTAATAGTCATGTCGACTCTGCTATTTATCGACTCTAATAAATAGCAAAACGAGGCTATTATCACTCCAGTCTACTTTGAATCCAGTATCTACCAACTGTAGTCTGGTTCTAGTCTATATTGACTCTAATTTGTATCGAGACTAGAAAAAAACCAACTTTAACTCACGTCTATATGGATTTTATTATATACCGGCTAAAATTGACTAATTTTTAACTCTATTGCTAAATTCACAAGCTTGTAGTATTGTTGTATTGGTTGTATAATCCTCTAATTATTTTTCATTAAATTATTTTTATGAAGAAAGGAATTTTACAACTTGAAAATTAATAAAAAATTGTTATTGATAATTTTTCATTCTTGACCGTGGCCGGGGCTCGAACCCTGGCCGGCAGGTTTCCTTGACATGTTTCGATCGCAACCACTCGATCTCCTCAGATGGATTTGCCGTCTTACACTCGCAGCCATCGTTTTCTCATAATACGATTGATTTTCAAGTGCTTTGAAAAATGTTGTTTTTACGCCAGGCCTGGAAAAGTTCTATTGGTTTGGTAAATTTGTAAAAGTCTTTTTAGACTGCGATAACTACCACCAGCAATTAAATTATTCTTTATGATTAATTCAATTTAATTTCTTTTTATTTTTTTAATTTTTTTAATTAAAATTGCTTATTAATTATTATTTATAACTATTCCATCTCAAATTAAAACCCCCATACCTGGTTAAATTTCATGATATCAACCAACGTTAATGACAAATTTTACTAAAGAAGAAGCAAAAAAATAAATAAATAAAAACCAAGAGTCAAGTGAAAAATTATAACTTAAATTAATGTGTTATTTGCAGCGTTTAAAAAACTGCAGTCGAAGTAGAAAAACTGTAATTTCTTCCACTTCTTCATTAGTAAACTGTTGTTTTTACTTCTAAATAAATTAAATGTAAACTGCGCTGCAAAAACAACGCAAAACGCGGAAAGTTGTACACAAATTTTTGTTTTTGTTCGGCTGTTTTTGGTTTCGACTGCAGTTTTTAAAACTCTGGCTATTTCCAGATGACAAACAATTGATTGTGTAGAAAACTTTATATGAAAATCACTCACATTTTTTATTTTTAATTTAAATTTTACTACACAGTCAATTGCTTGTCATCTGGAAACAACATACATAAGTAATTTGCTTTTTTTTAATTTTATTTTTCATATTTGTTTATTATTTGGTAAAAAGAAATTTGTTAATATTTAATTGGTATTTTTTAATTTTAGACATTTAGCAATACGACAAAGAAACAATACAACAAATTTTTCTTTTACAAGTGCATAAGCAAAAATCGTATTTTTTAAAACGATGAACCAAACGACAGAGCTTGTGTATTGGGCATATGTCAAGTCAAGTCAATATTAACCCTCAAATGCCCAAGAGTTCCTCAAGGCATGCTTTACAAAATTTGTACTGACGTCCCATACACATATAATTAGTTTATATTAGTTTCCCTTTTTTACAATTGCTTCAAGATCTAGAAAAATATTTGTAGAAGCTTCGAAAGCTTTCGAGTGCTTTAAAAGCATTGTAAACACAATCCTATTGTGCAAACTCTATTTATGTTGGTCAAATAAAAAAATAGATTTTTTTTTTCTAAATAAAAACTAAATATTTTAATTTGTATTCATTTCTGAAAAATTGAAGGAAGAGGACTATTACAAAAAAGCTTTATAAAATACATAACTGAAATTTAGCTCATAGAATAAATTCGAAAAAATAAAAAATTTTGAATATAATATAAAGTAACCTTCGGAAGGAAATAATTCCCAGTTTCTATTTTTAATTTGTTTCAAACAGAATTCCCCAAAAAATTAAATGAGTTTTTATCAAAGTTTTTTTGGGATTCAAAAATTTCTTAACAAGGTTTCTTTTAAATGTGCTAAATTCCCATTTCATACTATTGAGAAACTGAAATTTATTGTTGAAGGGATAAGCCATTCCTATGTGCATTTCACTGGTTGCTTAGGCCAGATCGTCAGGGAACTTTATCCAAAGATTTTAGAAAATAATTATAAACCTCAGTTTTACTTGTAACAATATCAAAGCTTAAGCAAAAACAACAACAATAAACAGTGAGTTTATCTTTTCTTACAGTCCTGACTACAATTAGTTTATTTTTTGTCAACTCTAAATGTAGTTGTAGTTTTTGTCACTAGATGCCAAAGGGTGTCTCAAGGTACTCCTTGATGTTTTCTCAACTGGAACGTAAACGACTCATACGTGCTTAAAAAAATTTTTTTTTTTAACTTAGAGGCCTAAAAATACCCTAAAAAATTATTTAATAATATATTCCCATTAATTCCTTAACTTGGCATTAGAGGGTTAACTGTAGACCGAAATCGTGTCTTCCTTTATTTATCGACTCTACCGTTAATTGGATTCAGTCTATATCGAGTTTACTTTATTTTCATTGTATTTTTTAGCGATAACACTTTACATTGAATGTAGTTTATTAAGACTCTATCATATCGACTATGGAATTTATTCCTAATTGACTTTAGTAAAAGTATATCAATTCTATTCAACATAGACTACATTTTGTAAAAGGAGTAGGCAACTGTAATTTTGACATTTCAGCTCTAGCTAGCGTCTTCACGACATCTATGTTAACAGTGGAATGCCGGATGTATCTAAATGAGATCGCGGAACATTCCAGTATAACGCTGACACCAGGGCACAGTAGATGCCTGGGTAACCAGACTGCGGACAGTCTGGCCAAACGAGGTTGTCTCTTAGACGAAGTGTTCGTCGATGGCCTGATCGGCGTTTCGATAGCCCGCTGCAAGACTCTCATCAGACAAGAGTCGTACAGAAGGGCTCAGGAAAGATGGCAGGGGAGCATGCCTGCCTGATGACCAGGACTTTATGGCCTGGCTATGACCCGGCGAGAACGCGCGTACCACTTGGACTCCGTAGGAACCGGATAAGGACAGTGATGTCGGTCATTACGGGTCACTGGGTGATAGGGACTCATGCTAGGAGGATGCGTCTTGCTTATAATAATAACTGAAGGAGTTGTCATGATGAGGAGGTGGAGGAGGAGACAGTCTTTCACTTTCGCTGGCAATGCCCCGGTCTGGGGAGCATTAGGCCTAGGCATTTTGGGAGACCAGAATTGCCATGTCTAGACGATATGTCCAATGTGGGACTGAAATCGATCTCCCTGTTCTGCAGGGAATCGGGGTGGTCCTGTCACTGGCTAGGGGTATCACAAAGGGACCTCTATAGGAATCCAAGTGAGTCGTCTTCGTCACGGCTGCCCTTTTAACCTAACCTAATTTATACTCACCCTATTCCACATAATCCTTAGTTTATATATTTATATTGACTTTAGTCTGCATAATCAATATCAATTCTAGTTTATATCAGCTCTTGTAGCCGATTACAAATCCTTGATATAGCAAAGCGTAGCAATTACTTAACAAACAAGCAAATAAAAAAACATACATTAATTTTTAAAATTTAAAAAAATTGTTTTTTATATTTGAATTTTTTTTTAAACCATCGAAACATTATTCAGTAAAAATTCATCTAACGAAAACACGAGTTAACAAAAAGTAACTAAAAATATTAAAAATGTCTATACTAAAATATACCCTAATATTTATAAAATAACAGGGTGCGGCAAATGAAGTGTTATCAATAAAATTGCTTATATATATTTTTTTTTTAAGAGATTTTAATTACAAATTTTTCATGTTATTTGCAACGAGGAAGCAGTTCGAGTGTGATCTTATGTCATTCGGACTTTTTACCACAGAAGTGGTGCTTTTAAAGCATCCGCGTTAGATACTTTTTCATAAGGACATTGGCATCCTAAATACTTCAAATAGAGACATTATTGGTCTTGCATATGGGTTATGTTAAGGTTATTGTTCGGTAAATATGCAGTATGGGACCGTTTAAATTTCGCTTTTGAAAGTCCCAAGAATCCAGGGGTTTATACAATGTTTGATATTTTTTGTACGGGAGGTACCACGCCCACTTTTCCAATCCCGCCCACATTTTGTGGGATGCTGTGGCTTGATTACCTAAATGTTTTTGTCCTAATTTGGAAACTTTAGTAATAAAAATACAAGAATAACAAAGGATTTTTGAAAAAATTAGAGATATTCGTGGTTTTTTGCTCATATCTCAGCCATTTTTGGACCGATCTGGTTAAATTTCAATAGCAAAATTATAATAAGAATATCTGACATAAAAATACGCCAACCAAGCTCCATTCATATCTGGGGGCTTCGGAACACCCATTTCAACAGACAGACGGACAGACGGACAACCCTTCGTATAAGGATACAGAATATATTCACTTTATAGGGTATAAGATCAATATTGTAGAAATTACAAACTTATGTAACCCTTTTACCTTCGGTGAAGGGTATAAAAAAAAACTTGATTAAAAAGTTTATGAAAAAATATATCGTCCCCTTTATAAAACAATAGTGTATAATTTTTTTGCCATTTCGAGATAATGGAGTTTAAAGTTTTTGTGTTATTAGAAACTCTTGTATTTCAGAAAAGTATCGATGTTTTTAAGTTGTGGTCACTCAAATATGTGGTGGAATAATCAGGCTACTAGTAGATTCTATTTCATTAATTTGCAGGTGGTCTTATTGCAAATAAATGGGACTCTAGTACACTATTTTATTTCGTATGGTATGCTAAATTTAATTTGAATCTTTTACAACATTTACCACGAAATTCTTTTAAATTGTCGGACGAATGTTCATGCAGTAAAACAAGATGCCTAACGATTCATTTCATTTTATTCATAATTCACAGTTATTTTTTGGTATTTCAATAACACGTTGTTAACTGTTTTGTAATTAATTAAAAAAACATGAATAAAAGGGAATATTCATCAATATTTACTACGGAAATAATCTCCTCCTTATCAGGCTCATCGAAGCAATTTTTATTTCCCTCGAGTTGATATACAAAATAGTGTATGTGGATTGACTCCAAATATTATATTGCTAAAAAAATTGTCTATATCAATATACGGCATTTTTCGATTTAATTTTGTTATGAAGTAATAAAAATAGTGTATGCTTTTTATACGCTATTTTTCTTTTAAATTATATTCAGAGTAACAGCTTCTTAAAACACCATACCTGCACTTACACAATTATTAATGAAACATTTCAAACAAGCAATACGCTTTTATTTCAATTGATCTTTTGACTCACTTTGTGGAAGTAGAATTTCACCAAATTTTTACCACATTTAGATAGTGTACATGCGTATACACTATCGTTTTTTTGAGGGGATGGTTTTAGAGAAAAAAATTCACCTTAAAAACTTCAAAATGACATACAAATAATCAACTAGTGGAAGAACGTTGTAAGTTGCTTACAAAATGATACAAATTAAATGGGTTTGAAACGTGAAATAACGTTATAAACGCAGCTTGCGTAGTGGAAGAACGTTTTAAACGACATCGCGATTGTGGGTATGAAACGTTTTTACACTAAAAAAAATTTATTAACTGTAAATTTGCATGCAATTTCAATTTTAAATTTCTTGATATTTTGCATAAAAGTTTTTATTATCATTATTTTTAATAATCTAAAGAAAAACAAATAAAAAATTTATAATCTTTCCTGAAAAATAATTATTTTGTAACTTAAAACGGTATTCGCGAAATAATTCCCAAATTCTACTTGTTAAAAAACTTTCTTTAGTTTCAAAAACATGAATGAAAGAAATTTAAGCTCTTACCCTGGCAATACTTCTTTGGCCGTACCCTGGAAGTTGTTATTAATATGTATGTATATGTTTTTCTAGTACATCCTCCAGGGTTCTTAGAAAAATGATTTTTGAATAAAACATAAGTACTTTTAAATTCATATTCAAATGTTTTTAAAAAAAACACAAAAAAAAGTAGATGTATTTTTGTGTGTTTTGTTGTCTGTTGTATTTATTCCTTTACTCCAAGGTATAATTCTAGAACACCTTTGGTTTTTTTTCTCTCTCTTTTGTTTCTTGTTTGCCACAAACCATTAAGTTAATTTCTGTGCAACTTTTGCAAAATGGCTGGTAAAATAAGAGAAAAATCTTATTGTATGTTAAGTTATTTGTTTTTTTTTTCTCGTTTTTTTTTTATTAAAAATTCATACAAATGTAAAATGAAAATCCTCAAGAATAAACAAAAACAAACGAAAAATTACCATAAAGAAATTCTGTCAAACAAAAAATATCCCAATAAGCACTAAGATTTTAAACATTCAAGTGCTTTAAAAATTGCTGGAGTTCAATTTTAATTTATGCCATATTTTCAAATAAAATTCAAGTTCATACAAAACTACTGAAGTAAAACTACTTGCTACTTTTGTTTATCTCGAGCTATCAAAAAAAAATGTTTCTGAAAAAATATTTTTGAATTGTTTTGTGTGCTGAAAGGGGGAAAATCATTTTAGGCTTTTCGAATTAAATCAATAATTGCCTTAGTCCAAAATCAAACGAAATGAAAAATTCTACAATCGCATCGTCCTTTATTTCTTATCCTTGAAATTGCATTTTTATCGATCATAATTATGTATGCAAATATAATGGAAATATGCATATGTAAAGGGTGTTTTTAATAGAATGATACAAGTTGAAATCATGTTAAAACATAGTAGAATATTTTTGATATCCATGAAACGATCTTTATTGCATAGAAAATTTTATGATATTAATGTTTAAACATGATTTTTGCATGTGGCCGCCACGGCTGGCGCGTTAAGAAGAACACCAATTTAAACAACGTTTCGCATTCTGCTCATCATCGTTTTTGAACACATATGGGGCCAATGACAATGTCAGCCCATAAAGCAATTTTCTGTAGATGTAATGGTGTTCCGACAAAAGCTTGTGGATTCTCTTCACTACAAATGCGACAAATTCTACGTACCCATTCAACCAGAAATGGGCTTCATCGGAAAATAATATTTTGAATGGAAATTCAAAGCCTATTCACCGAATTATTTTAATTAAAAATTGCCACAATTTGCACGCGTTGCTCTGCTGTAAGTCGATCCATAATGAAATGTCAAAGTAAACTAAGCAAAAAGCAACTATCAGCTGGTAAATGGGTGGTCAAAAAGAGCAGTGATGCCAACTCAAAAAAAAAACCTTTTATAAGTTTAAATGAATTTACATGTTTTAAGCATTTGTCTTTTTCTATCTTTGGCGAAAGATCAACCACCGTTCGATATGTTACCCCTTCAGTCCGTGAATGTTTAATAAAAAAAAACCAATTAAAAAAAGTACCAAAAAGTCTTCTCTTATAGTTTCTCAATCACTCTGGACTTTGCATGTTGAATTTAATTTGTTTGCTAAGTATTAATAAAAATTCAGAAAGTACCAGAGAAAGAACAAAAAGTACCAAAAAGATACCTCTTACAGATTCCCATTTATCCAGTGCATGCATTATTAATTTATTTTTTTATTTCTTTCTTCATTTTCAATAACCTAGCCTTTTGGCCTTAGTCGGTTACAATATGCAATATTACCGGAAATTCAAAAGGTACCAATTATAGAACAAAAAGTACCAATCACTCTGGATTCTGCATGTTGACTTTTTTTTTTTTTTTTGGTTAAGTATTAATAAAAATGCAAACAGACACCTCTTACAGATTCTCATTTACCCAGTGCTTGCATTATTAATTAAATGTTTCTTGGTGTAATATTACCGGAAATTCAAAAGGTACCAATTATAGAACAAAAAGTACCAAAAAGTTCCTCCTTAAGAATCTCATCCACTCAGGATATGTTTAATTGTATTTTTCTAGGTCTAATATTAACGGAAATTAAAAAAAGTACCAGTTGTAGCACGAAAAAGTACCAAAAAGCTTCCCCTTACAGATTCTTATTCACTTAGGTCCACGCATGTTTAATGTTATGTTTATAAGTCCAATATTAACGGAAATTAAAAAAGTACCACTTGCATAACGAAAAAGTACCAACATTTTTCATCTTCTAGGTTCTCATTTCCTCAAAACCCTGCTCATAAAATTTTATTTTTCTAATTTCAATATTATAGAAATTCAAACAATACCACAAACAGAATGGCATAGTAAAAGAAAGAAATTTAATTTCCCGTATTTCCCCTTTTTAAACTTTTTTTCTCCCCATTGAAGCATTAAACAGTTTTATATTGTAGTGGGAGTCCAAAATTTAAAATGTATATGTAAATGAATATAGAAAAATGTTTTTTTAAGTACCAAAAAGAGGTACGATTTTTAGCTTTTAACATTCGAATTTCGAAAAAGTACCAAATTTATATTCGTATTTTTTTAGATATGCAACGAATTGGTATAATCTTTTTTCTTTGTTTATTGGTTGAAAAGATAGATGGGGTGACAAAGAAGTTCCAAAAGTACCTGACACCTGTCCGCTTATTTTCTAAAGAACAACGATAAGTATTAACCGAATTACATACATACTTTAATTGTGTACTTTGGGTTCGAATCGGTTGACAAAAAGAGGGTGACACGTTTTCTTAACTGTTTTGCCTTGGCATATTTATATAAAAGGTACCCAAAATTAACGCAAGATTGAAAGTAAGTAAAGTGTTGGAGCCCCTAAAAATTAATTTTTTTTAATTCCCTAAGCTAATCCCGCGAAGCTCTACGCTTCTATGCAGGAAAGAAACCAGAATCGAACCCGCAACCCCGGCGCTGATAGACTAGGTCACTACCTGCTGGCATACCGGGGCATTCTCGAAAAATATTCAAATCTGGCGTTCATTTTGGGTCACCCTTTGTAAGATACTCAAAATATTGATACAAAATTTCTTTTCTTTTTACATTATTAAAACAATTTTTTGATTTAATTTGATTTTCATTGGAATTGTAGCCTTGATTTATATTGTAATTACAGGTTTGATTTCTACTTGCCTGCTGTACTTGAATTCTAGGATTTCACTGTAATTCAACGCTTGCATGTCACTGTATTTACATTGTTATGTTCGCTTGGATTTTCAGTATCCATTTTGCTAGAGTATGCTATTAAATTCCAATGTAATTCGAGAATAATTCAAGGCTTGAAAATGGAAAATAATACTGAAATTACACTTGATTTATACTTGAATTCCAGCAAAAATTACTTATTGGGATTCTACAACAATTTAAAACCAAATATTTATAACAATAAAGAAGATATTAGATAGTCAGACAGACAACAGTACATAATTATTAGAAAATCAATCAAAAAATAAGCAAAACTTTAGCAATATAAAGTTAAATGTTATATAAAATATTAAAAAGGGAAGAAATAGTTAAATTAATATATAAATAATACATCGTCGTCTTAATATACAAAACTGATAAATCCACTTAATAAGTAAATTCAAATTTAGATGTCTTGTGGTAGAGAAAGATACGCCTCGTCGACCAGCATGTAGTTTTTCTTAAATTTTGAAGTGAATTAAGCCACCTATACTTTTAGTTTTCTTCTCAAGCTGCAAATATGAAATATAAAAAGTGTTTGGTCTCTCCTGTAAAATGTGCTGAAAGAGAGTTAGCAGGTTTGCATATTAAGCCAAAGATATTTTACTACTGCCCATGTCTTTGCAATCCAAATTTGCAATTTTATTCTACAATGACTCTAGTCTAGTCGACTACATATTGCTGGTCTATATCGAATTTATTCAACGCAACCTCTGGTCCATATTTAATCTAGTCTTTATCGACTCTAGTCTCTATCGACTTTAGTCCCTGTCGACTTAAGTCTCTACCGACACTAGTATCTATCGACTCTAGACTCTACTGACTCTAGTCTGTATCGACGCTAGTTTCTATCGACTATAGTCCCTGTCGACTCTAGTCCCTATCGGCTCTAGACTGCATGGACTCTTGTCTCTATCGACTTTAGCCCCTGTCGACTTTAGTCTCTATCAACTCAAGTATCTATCGAATCTAGTTTCTATTGCGTTAAGTGTCTGTCGACTCTAGTCTCTATCGACTCTAGTCTCTATCGACTCTAGTCTCTATCGACTTTAGTCTCTGTGGACTTTAGTCTATGTCGACTCTAGTCTCTATCGACTCTCTATCACCTCTAGTCTCTAAATACTCTCTATCAGTGTCGACTCTAGTGTCTATCGACTCTAGCCTCTGTCGACTCTAGTCTCTGTCGACTATTAACTCTATCGACTTTAGCCTCTGTCGACTCTAGTCTCTGTCGTCAACTCTAGTCTATTTCGACTCGAATCTCTATCGGCTCTCTATCACCTCTAGTATCCGTCTACTCTCTGCCTCTGTCCTTTGATACGAAATGAATTTATCGTTTGACATCAAACACAATTTTCAAACGTTTTTCAATTGTTTGATTTTATCATTTGAATTCAAATTGATAATGATTTGGAAATAAACTTTTGACATTAAATGTTTTATCAATTTGATGTCAAATTAGTATCAAATGTTAAATTCAAATCAAAACTAAAATTGGCAATACTAAAGCGAAAAATAAATGTAAACATTAAAAGTTAAGACTAGTTAAATTTTTAATTCGTTGGTTAATGTGTTTTAAAAGTGAACGATTTATTTCTTGTGAAAAATAAAAATTATTTGTGAGTAGTTACAATGATCAAAAATACGAAAAAAAAGAAAAATAATAAAACGGTAAAGTGAAGAAAGTTTGTTGAACGATCGCGGTGCTACAATCCTCAAAATAAAAGGGAGCCAAGTTTTTTGTCTCTCCAAGAATTAGAGGACGGAAAGAACACTATTTCATCTTTTAGCTATGGTACCGAATGTTTATCTCAAAGTTTATTTAAATAAATAATAAATTTCAATTAAAAAAATTAAATAGTTTTATTTATATTCCACATTGTATTATAATCCACATTTGAAAAACATTTGAAAAACATTTGAGAATTACGTTTGAAAGCAAGTTGAAAATAAAGGCATTTTTCAATTTGAAAATAATTTCCCCTTTTTGTTGAGAACGCTATGATTTTCAAATGATTTTCAAATCATTATCAAACGTTTGTCGTTTGAAAAATCGTTTGATTTCAAATCATTTTCAATTTGAAATCAAACCTCCGTGTTTGTTGGGTAGATCACATCTGGGTTTTTTCCCAGATATCGATATCAGCCCTGGTCTGCTCGCCTTTAAACAAGCCCCCTCAAATAAAATTTATTATATTTCAAAAAAAAATCTTATAACAATTTGATTTATAAAATATTTCACAAAAATTCTTATCCAATCATTTCATCATTTAGCTATAAATTTTTTTACTTTCACACATACATACGTCCGTACATATGGTTGCTATAAAAAATAATTTTATTTGTATTTTTTTTTTTTTTTTTACTTTGGATTTCAGCAATTTGTTCAGTGTTTTGCTTATGTTGACCACAAAACAAAGAAAGAAACTAAAGTCCACATCCTGACAATAAAAGGTGAGTGAGTGAGTATCTTTCAATACGTAATCACACTTTGGCAAATGGTTTAGAAACCATTAAATTTTTTAAACATTTTACTTTGTACATGTATTTAATAGGTAAAAGAAAAATTACATAAATGCCAATATAAATGAAAAGGTAGAGCAAAAAGTTTGCTTTAGATTTAAAGTAGACGGGAAAAAATTTAAGAAATAAGGAGAGTTCCTAAGGAAACTATGACTATGAAAAAAACTCAGCTTTTAAAACAGTCTTTGTTAATATAAATCTCAAACTATTTGTGTTATACTGAAAAACAACTCTAAGCACTTTTCCAAAAACTTCTTCTTTAGCCCTCGCATTTAATGGTATTTGTATCCTCTTAATATCCTGCTGCGTTGTGTGCTGTGTTTCTAAAACACTTTTTGCCACACGATTTTGTGGTCCATTAGAGACTTAAAGAAAAAGTCAATAATAATTGCAAATGTACAAGTGAGTGGTAAATAATGTCATAAAAATAAAAATAAAAACAGTGTGTAGGAAAATCAACATCAAATTTGGCTTGAAGTAAATAAAAGCTAATAAGGAAAATAACATAAAACCAAGACAAGCAAATAAACGTCATTAGGAATTTACAAAGAAAAAGCATTCAAATTTAAAAAAAAAACCTTGAAAGTTATAAAAAAAATTGCGAATGGTCCTAGTACCATTTTCAATTCATTTAAAAAAAAAAGAGTTTTGCGATTCAAAGTAAAAACTAAAAATGGTGTTCCAAAAAAAAAAAAACATTTTCTGCTGCCATGTCAACATTTTTTAAAAAGTTTGCATTATTTTTTTCACGTATTTGTTGAGTTGACAACATTGCCAACAAAAATATTTTGCTAAGCAGAATTCTAGTGAGTGACTGTGTTGGGTTTCATACACATTTTCTCTGCACGATTAGTTTTAATGAAAATTTATTGCGTTTTTGTGGTATGCGTGCGCCTGTGTGTGTGTGTGTTAAAGTTCCTTAACTAAATTGTTGCATGTTGCTTTTGAATAAAGTTAGACATACAAAAGGCATGTTTGCAATTTACAGTTTTGTAGGGAATATTTACACGAAAATTTTTAAGTAAAGTTTTGCAGAAATAAATAAACCAGTACATAATTTACAGAGAAACTTTACAAGGACTTTCTTTAAAAGCTTAAATTGAATATTTGAATTACATACTGCCGACAGCGTTGGAAACATTTTATTTTTTTAAGTCATGCGTCTACAGCTGCACTTGAAAATTATTTGAGAAACCAATAAAATTTTCAAAAAAATAAATGGATCAAATTGTATATCAGTCGGGCGGATGATTAGGAAGACAGGCAGACTGATAAACCATTCTAAACACATAAGACAGTATAAACATAATTTGAAAGAGTATAGAAAAAGCGATAATTAAAACAAAATTTCTCGACTTTAATGCAATACCAACTCGAAACTCATAGAAAAATGCATCTTCATATTAATGATGCCCTTACATCAGAATTGTGACATCAATTTTATTGCAAATGGCATCAATGAAGCAAAAAATTACATCAATTCATCATAAAATTTTGTCATATTTTTTTGTCATCTATGCTATGAAGCCAGTCACATCAATAACATTATTTTCGTATTTAAAAAGTAAAATAAGAAGCAGAAATTCCCATATTCTATTTGTTTTGATTATTTAGTAAAAGACATAAAATTTTCAAAGCAGAATTATTACAAAACATATCAGTTACTGAGTCATCACACTGATGACATTAATTATTAAAACGACTCCGATTCGTCATTTCTGTGAGGCCGATTTGTCATCCCATTGATGACATTATTTCAATGTGTGACCCTGCTGAAAATTTGGCCAAGTGATGTTAAGGCTGACATCACAATGATGAAAAGGGTCATAGGGTCAAAAACGAAGACACTTGTCATAGTATTGCTGTGAAAATATATCAGCGTTATAAAGCGTTTTCTTTCAGTGCAGTGAACAAAAGGTGACGAAAAGCAGGGGAGAAGGAGGCAGCTGGCTTTGGAATAAATTTTTATTTTGGAATAATTTCCTTCTTTAACTATCCTCTTTTCGTCTTGTTTCTTACTCACTGTTGCTCAATTCATTTCCTTGGCTGCAGAATTCTTAATTGTCAGACAGCAGCAGAATAAACCGATATGGTTTTCGTCATCATTCTACTTTTAAATGTTGATGCATTTAACTAATTAGCTTAAGCAAATAGAATTTGGGAATTTTTCATACTTTCTTTATCAACTTTGGAAGCAAACAAAAATTTATGTTATTTTAATTTTCTTATAGTGTTGTTATTGTTTTTTCTACACAAACAGTAAATTATTTTTTTTTCTTTTCTTGTTCTTTCTACAACGAACTTCGTCAAACTACCCAGAAAAAAATGCTTCACCAATTAAAGCATTAATCAAAAATAAAATAGCTTTAATTAAAAATTTTATCAATTGAATAAACTGAATTAAACATTTAATCAAATGAATTAAACGTTTGATCAAGTGATATTTGACGAAAGAACTTGAAAATAAAGCGAGACCTCTTATCACCATTTACAGTCCCTTTTGACTATTTTAATGGATTTATCAAACTTTCTCCCTTTACACAAAATCATAGTAATTTGTATCGTAATGCTTTTTAATCCAGCTGATACAAATTTCATGAAAAAAGCAGTGAGCATGGACATCAAATATTTGTTAAGTGTGACTAGAGCTTAAGAAATATAAGGCTGTGTTGGCATTAACAGTTAATCTTGAAAAATATTTCCAGTGAAAATAAAAATATTTAACAAAAAAAAAAACAAAAAAAAAATTAAACAATATTAAGAATTCTTTTACCTTTTATTTTCTTTAGCAACATAAACTCTCCCTAGAACGAGCAACAGGATTCAAGATTAATTAACATAAAATATTGTTGGTTTAGCAACAAAAACTTTAGATTTACCACTCTCACACTCTATTTTAACTTCTTTAACGCAGTTTGAAGATTGCTAAGGAGATGTTATTAAGAAGATTGTTTTAAAAGGAGCCAAGCAGCAGAACAAAGTCACAAAAGAATTATGTAAATTTATTAGTAAAAGTCATTATAAATCATAAGGATTTAAAAAAAAATTAAAAAATTCGTTAGGATAAGAAAATTATTATTGCCATGTATTTGTTTCTATTTCAAACTAAGAGAAGATAGAAAATCTGCGGGCTTTAATTTTATCACGGAATTGTTTTGTTATATTTAAATTTATTTTAGAAGTGGTTTTACAAGTCACAGAAAAGTCTGAAGCTTTCGAACCTATACGCCCGGAGAAGAGAGTACCAGTTCTGTCTTAAATATTTTAGCACCCAGTCCACACGATATGCTCAAGATGCTTAGTATCTCCAACACAGCCTCCATACACATTACGTTAAAATGCTTCCCAGTGATGGCGACCGCAACATCGAAGGCATATGCCACAGTTTTAATTCTCATATAATCCATATTCGCTGACATGCTATTCATAGTCAAATTCCACAAAAGTTAAAAGTTTTTTTAAGAACTTTTCTTATAATATGGAAATTTAAAAAATATGTCACTCAAAAATGTCAAAATATGCCTTTAAAACATAAATGCGCAAAAATATGCATTTTCACCGAAATATGCAACAATATGCAAAAACAAATTGATGCTATTTTAACGCAAACTTAATGATTCGGAAAGATAAAGGTCGACATCGTTTTTAGGCTATCGACAAAAAACAAATGGCATCATAGATGCAAAATGTGACTCCAATTCAATGACGAACGTCATCATAAAATGCTGTCATATTATATTTTATTACTACAATGACATCAATACGATGCCACATTTTGTGTATTCTTAACATTATTTTCAAGTTTAAAAAGTAAAATAACTGAAGCTAAAATTCCCAGATTCTATTTTTTTAAATTATCTATTAATTTAAATACATAAAATTTGTATTCATGCTGCTGGTGTCTTATAATTGAGTTCTTCTGTAAACAAAGTGCGGGTTACAACAAAAGTAAAACAAACATGTGTAACGGGCACAAAACAATAAAGATAAGTGCCATGGGGTCAAAAACGCAAATATCAGCATTATGACGCCTTTTCCATCAGTTTACACAGGTTGTACACAGTAATCTTTGCTAAAGACAACAAAGTGAAACAAACATGTGTAACTTTGACTTATGTCAATCCTAATGACTCAATTTAATGACATGAGCCCGTTCTCCAATGTTACTGAGTCATCGTACTGATGACAGTTTTTATTAAACTCCCTCGGATACGTCATTTCTGTGATGCCGATGTTTCATCCCATTCATGACATCATTTGACCTGCTGACAATTTGGAGAAGGCTGAAAACACAATAAAGATAAGTGCAATGGGGTCAAAAACGAAGACAATTGTCATAGTACTAGTGGCAATGCACATCAGCGTCATGACGCTTTTTTTTATCACTGTACGCGGGTTCTACACAGTAATCTTTGCTAAAGAAAGTCTTCTTAATCGACAAAGTTTATTCATATTTAAAACATTTGTAACTTAAATTTTTTCTTATTGCAATACAAGAAGTATGTTTAACCATTATTAGAGATTACCAAGGAATAGGTAAAGTAAGTAACTGACTTTTTTTGTAAAAACGACATGTTTTCAAATGTACACTTGATTTTTTATTTTTCGTCACGTACATCTTCTTTTCATGTAGTGCAAAATTTCAGTTGTTGATTTTACCTTCGATGACCAGGGAATGAATAAAGTAATGTCTTGACTTTTTTAAACTGATTGCTAGTTTTGCTTAGAGAGTCATTTTACTAACTGACTTACAACTAGTTGCAGTATGTGCTAATTCTAAGACACTTGTTAAAACTGTCGGAATTTGTATGAATATTTGAGTGTCTATCTACGTCATTGTAATGGTAAGCAGTCTAGCGATTTGTGTATGTGTGTATTAACCTTTTCATATATTTGAATTAAGTGTTAGTCATTTTGTTGTCTGAATTATTACTTTGATTATTATTTTTATTATTATTATTGCTTGCGCAGCAAAAAAAAATACAACACAAAAAAATTACAAAAATACTTTGTGTTCTTCTTTCTATAGATTTAAGTCCTGGTATTGAAAACAAATGTATTACGAATGATAATTTTGCTTTGCACTAATATTCAACAACACGAATCAAGTTACAAAATGTCTGCATATTTATTAATAAATTCATTTTGCAACTCAGTTCAAATAATTTATAATAAAAGCTGAATGTTTCTTATTAAAAACATTTTTTTTTACAAAAATATTTAGTAATTTTAATATATTTCGGCTTATTTGTTATTAATTAATTTTTTGGGATTTACTAAACATTGAATTAGAATTTAATTAAGATAATAATTTTCGTTGGCAAAGCTTAATTATTATTAAATGAAGAAAAAAAAACAACAAACGCAAAATTATCTTAATAAAACAACAGGAAACCTTTTTATTATTATTAACGAATCATTGAATCAACAAAATTCAAGTGAATTCAATCAATCAATCAATTTTAATTTGCTTCAATATTTGTTTATTAAATATTAATGTTAATAATATTGTTCATGAAGAAAATATGTATGACAATAAAAAAAACACACGCATTTATAAGTGCAAAGAAATTTTAATATTTTTGTTAAAGGCACTATGGCCGGGGGAGTGTAAAAAATTGAAAAATAAAAGTCCACAAGAAAATTTGGTAAATTAACAAAAAAAAAAATTAAAATTCAGTTTATCATTAAACAAAATAAATATTCTTCAATTTTTATCTTAGGCAAAAAGGACCACTGTACACAGAAAAAATTCTCCAAAATTGTTCACCAATTAAAGCATTACCCAGAAATAAAATCAGTTTTTATTAAAAATGTCATCAAGGGAATTAAACGTTCAATCAGGTGAATTAAACAGCAGAAAATTGTATTTGCAAAAAATCAACAGCAAATCTAAAGCAAAAAAAGCCCACTGTATACACAAAAAATTCTCCAAAATTGTTCACCAATTAAAGCATTAACCAAAAATAAAATGAGTTTTAATTAAAAAATTCATTAAAAATAAAATCAATTTGAATTAAAAATGTCATCAAGGGAATTAAACGTTTAATCAAGTAAATTAAAAGTTTAATCAAGTGGATTAAACGTTTAATCAAGTGAATTAAACATTTAATTAAGTAAATTAAACGTTTAATCAAGAGAATTAACTGCTTAATCAAGTGAATTAAACGTTTAATCAAGTGAATTAAACCTTAAATCAAGTGAATTAAACGTTTATTCAAGGTAATAAAACGTTTAATTGATACTATTAATTTGTTTGCTGTTGTAAATTTAATTCATTTCTGTGTAGAAAAAGAATTATAAATAATTTTTATATACAAAAAGTTCAAAAGTACATGCCCTTTTTATGCTTTTTTACAAACTACTATAAAATACCTTTTTACCACTGTTGTGCTTTAAAATTTATGTCTTTAACTTTAACACAATTTTCTAAAAATTAATAATCCCTATTATAAATTCTGTCCCATTGTGCACAGAGGCTAGTTAGTGGGCCTGTTGTTGAGTTGTTATCCTTGTCAACAATATTTATATAAATTATATCATATTGTTTTTATTTTAGTTGTCAACGTATTGAAACTATTTTCATGTTATTTTTTTATAAATAATTTTTAACCGACAAACAACAAGTGTATCCAAATTGGCATGGAATAAATACATAAAATTACATTTATACAACAACAAAACAAGTGTTTATAAAAGTATTTGTAAATATATAAAACTATTTTCAGCAGCAAATATAAATGCAAATGTAAATAGGTGAAGTTAAAAGAAAAGTATTTAGGGGTGTGTACTAAATAATACACAAACACTACAAAAATACATATCCTTCGTTTTATTTTCGAACACTGGTTAAAAATACAAAATTTTTATTTTCCGGCTGAAATTGATGAATATTTTCTTAGCAGTCGTTAGATTTCCTAGCGTTGTATCTAAGTCAGAAATAAAAAATCGCTTATTTTTCATTTATATTTATGTTAAGTATCGTCAAATTTTGTAAAACATTAGGGAAACCCAAAAAAAAATTATGTATGACTTTCAATTCTTTGTAATTTTTTTCTGGTTAATTAAAAAAAATATATAAACTACTAGAAAAATCATAATGATGATGCCCTAACATCGGAATTGTGACATAAATGTTATAACAAATGGCATCAATGAGGCAAAAAGTGGCATTAGTCCAATGACGTCGTAGGTAATCAAAAATGTTTGTCATATTCTATACGTCATCTATGCTTTGACAACAGTGACATCTATTCGATGCCACATTTTGTGGATAATTAACATCATTTTCATGTTAAGAAAGTAAAATAAGAATCAAAAATTCCCATATTCTATTTTTTTTTTTTATATAAAGTTAAGCACATACATCAAATTTTCTAAGTAGAATGATTACGAAAACCACAACGAGCATGCTGCTGGTGTCTTATAATTAAGCGGTATTCTGTTAATTAAGAGCGGAGTAAATCAAAAGTGCAACAAACATGTGTAACGGGTAAGTGAATAATAATATTCTCTCACTTACACCTAAGTCAATACCAATGACTTAATTTAATGAGAAACTGTCGAGTTCTTTCTTCGATTTTGCTGAGTCATCGCACTGATGACATGTTTTTTTTTTAAACCGACTCCGATGACATCACAATGCTTAAAAGTGTCATGGGATCAAAAACTAAGACACTTGTCGTAGTACTGATGTCAAAATACATCAGCATTATGACGCCTTTTCTATCAGTGTAGTGCCGACAATTGAATTCGTTTTTTTATATTCGAAAAAAAAAGATTTATAATTTTATCTTTTCCAATTTGGTAGTACCATAAACTTAACTCTTTAAAATTTTTTTTTTTGTCACTTAGGAAATATGAAATATGATATGAATGCAATTTTTGTATTTGTGGCAGAAATATCCAAAACTTCTCTGCAGATTCTGGTAAAGCACTGCAAAAAAGTACTTACATCTTAAATAGAAAATTAGGTAATTTGCAAAATTGTGTAGTTACCCTGCGGGAAATTTGTGTCATGCTCACATCTTAGCCATTTATGGACCGAGCTAACTAAATTTCAACAGCATAATTTTTATGAGGATATCTAAAATTAAAATATACCAACAAGCAGTGTTGCTTTTGATAATAATGAATTTTGTGTAGGCAATGTTCTAAACAGGGCTGTAAAGATTTTTGTACTGGAGTCGGAGTCTTAGTACCCACAAAAAATTTGCGGCTCCGACTCCAAATGTTTTCGTCAAAATTTAAAAATTATTCTAATAATTTGCAAAATAAAACTATTTCGAAATTTGCGATACAAAATTAAAAATATTGATTCGAAATTTTCACTCAAAATTTTTCTTGTTTAAAGTCAAATAAGGACCAGTCTCATATATATTTAGCATTAAGGTTAAAGTAGGAGCCGGAGTTGGAATTTCAGCTGTTGGAGTCGGAGATAGTACTTTTTGTTGACGACTCAAAAAAAAAAAAATCAAAGGTAAATTTCTAAAGAAGAAGCATAAAAAAAAGAGTTCTAAAACGGACGTGGGGGTACCGTGGTATTTTTGAAAGGAAAAAGTACTGAAAATAGTACAATAGTACTGAATTTTTCATCACTGGTTTAAGCATTAAATGCTTTTTAATTTGTGAGCTGTGAACTTTTAGTTATTCCATCCAAATTTTTTTATTTTATTAAAAAAAAATAGTTCCATGCTTCTAAAAAAAACACCACTGACAAAAGTACATTTCGTTATAAAAATTAAATATTTTAAGCACCCTCTTTACAAACTACATTATTTAATGACAAAAAGTACCGTTTTTACAAACAAGTTTATTTTTATTATTTTTTTTAAATTTTTACGAAAACAAAGTCCGTTTGTCTTTACAAAAAAGCGCCTTTTACAAAAAAAAAATATCCTTTTTTGACAAAAAAGTACCTTTAAATCTCTAATTATCGAAGGGCTTATTGTAAAAACATGATAAAGTAAGTTCTTTTATACAAATTTACCTTTTTAAAGTTTCTGTTTTATAAACTGCATAATTTCTTGCAAAAACTACCTTTGTACGAAAAAGTACTTTTTTACGATAAAATTTGGTTCTTTTTATATTTATACAAAAATATGTATCTTTTTACAAAAAGTGCACTTTTCGAGTTTTATGAGAAGCTTATGAACACCCCTAATGTCTTAACATATGTAAGTTATATCAATTTATTGCACATAATTGGGGATTCGCAAGGTGGCATAAAGTCACATGTCTTAATATAATAACATGAAAAAATACGACTGTTGTGCACAAACCCTCATAAATAAGTGTGCTATTTCGAATTTGAATAAGCTGATTTAAAACAAACATAAAAAAATTACTGTTTTCCTAAAATCAAAATATTTTATAGTTCTAGTCTATGAATTAATAAGTTAAATTAGATCCATCCCGATTATTTTCCATTTTTCAAACGCAAACCATAAATAAATTTTATTTTGTTTGTTTACCAAACATCAGACTCATAAGCCTTTCTAATTTGACGCCGCAACTGTCGGATGTAAGCCGGATAAAAATATACCGTCAACGGCGACGGCTACAAAAACATAGCCGCTCGGCTCAGCCGCTTAGCGCCGGTCTCTTCTGATTAATAACGACAGCACAATAAACATAGCAAGTATAAATTTAAGCCATTTTTTGTTCAAAAGGCAACAACAATATTTTTAAACCATTGTAAGATGTTAGGACATTATGACAATACAACATAATAGCACACCTTGTAAATACTCCAAATATGTTTAATAGCAATTGCTAAAATTAACCGACCATTTTTGTTAATGTTTTAATAAAAATATATGAATGAAAGTATTAAATCATAAAAAAAAACAAAAAAATACATAAAAAATAATTGATATTATTGTTAAAAGTGTTTAACAAAATATATAACTTAATATTGCATACGATTTTGTTCTACAGTCTCTTAGTAAAACCCCAAACTTTTTAAATTTAATCACTAAGAAAAACACTTAAAAGTATGCTTTACTTTTGTTTTAAAATGGAAAAGTATTTGTGTAAAGTTTTTCCTTAAATTTTACTTTTTTTTTTATTTTACAATTAATTTTTTGCATGTGGCTTTTAAAGTTAATAAAATTGAAAAGTTTTTAATTGGCTATTAAAAAACAAAAAGTCACGCCTTTTTCTTTCTTTTTTTTTTGTGACAGCAACAATATAAAACTAGAACAAGAGAATGCGTGTTTGTGCTAAATTTTATACCGCTTTAAAATACATGTACACATTAACATGTAAATTAAAATATACATTACATACATGTGCATCCTGTGGTTGGCAAATAGAACTAGTTGTTTGAAGCCTGAGAATTTTTAATATTGTTTTTTTTTTTTTTTTTGCTAACAGACAGCTGTTAACTAATAATTGTATGAAAGTTTTATTAATAAAATTTTTAATTTTTCGATGTTCTACTAAACAAAATTTATTTTAAATTAAATGTTACTTTGTAGTTTAAATTGAAATGTAAGAGAAAGTTACAAATTTAAAAAAAGAAAAGTTGAAAAAGCATAAGTGGCGTTTGACTAGATTGGTCACTCCCCAAATCGATCCACTAAGACGAGAATTTTGGAAATTCAAATGTTTAGGGTTTAAAAAAGGGTAAAAACGGAAAAATTCAGTAACCTCCAAAACTAAAAGAGATACAAAAAAAAATGTAATACTTATCGCTGTTCTTTAGAAAAATAAGCTGACAGGTGTCTGGTACTTTTTTGAAATCCGACCCTGTTAGGGAGTAAACGAGTAAAACCTGAATTTTGGTACTTTTTTGACACCCCATCCAGCTTTTGAACCAATAAACATAGAAACAAAATTTATACCACACTCGAAACTTAGCAAAAAAAATACGAATATAAATTTGGGACTTTTTCAAAATTCGAATATTTAAGGGGTGAAAATCGTCACTAATTTTGGTACTTTATTGGGGGAAACAAATAGTACTAAAATATTCTGAGTCGATCGGTATACTTACAGGTGGTCCTACTAGGACCAATATTTTAAGGTGTTACAAACATCAACACAACTTCACAATACCCTCTCCATTATTGTGAAGTGGGTATTAGAACATGCATTATTTTCATGTTAAGAAAGTTAAATAAGAAACGAAAATTCCCGAATTCTATTTGTTAAAAGTTATTTAGTTAAATACATAAAATTTTCACGCTGCTTGTGTCTAATTATTGTAAGTCTTTCTGTTAACAAAGGTGGGTGTACAACAACAAATGTGAAACAAACATATCGTCAACTAAAATGCAAACGGACGTAGCTACATACAAATTCGAAATTGATTTTGTTCGTTTTATTAAACTATGTGTTTACGAAAATTTATAGACCCCTGCGAACAAAAATGGCGACTTTATAACCGAAATTCAAACGTCAAAAACACGTTGTTATTATTAAGTTTGCAAAGTTTTTTGCTTCTCTTTTGCATTAAAGGTGACGATATTTTTGTAAACGGGTAAACAAATAATTTTAATATTCTATCTCTTTCTCTCTCTCTCTCTGGGTTCTCTAGCGTTTAGAGTTTAGGTAAGAATCAATCTCACTTCGAATAATTTCAAACAGGCTGCAGTCGATTTGTATACAACTTTTCGCTTTTTGAGCTGGTTTGAATGTTTACATTTAATGAATTAGAAGTAAAGGCAGCAGTTTTTTTTAACTAATGACAAATGCAAAAGTTGAACAAATGGCGTTTTTCTACATTGACTGTTGATTTCAAGTACGAATTCGGGATTCACCCAACTTTTAGAGAAATTCTTGAATCAAGCACAGTTTGGGATCTCTTTTCATTTGGCTTTTACGTAAGTCAATCGCGCTTTCGAATTATTTTAAGTACGGAGCACTTGAATAATCTGTACTTGACACGGCTACGACTTGATTTAAGTACGGATGAATGGATGTTTTGTTTTCAGTGTAATGTTTAAAGCTAAATTTTTTTTATTTATGAAAATCACCTGATTTCAAATCATGTGCTTTTGAAATCACATGTGTGATTTTGTGGTGTTTTGAAAGTCAGACCATGTTTGTGTTTGTCGCTGTGCTTTCGGTAATTGAAGATCGCACCAAAATACACAAAAACGGGACACTAAAATATGACACTTTTGATTTTAGTAGGCACGTGATTTGAGTAAAGTGATTTGCAGAACATGCCTGTATATTAAAAATTATAAGAAATAAAAAATTCAATAAAATTGAAAAAGAACAAAATTAATATTTTTTAGGGAGATTTTTAAATGTTAGCAATATAATCTTGAGTTTTATTCTACAAAAATGTATTGGTTTGCCTAAACGATTGTTAAAATAATAGAAATAAGCTCCTTATTTAGACTTAAAGCCTTAAAGAGACATTAAAAACGAATCAAAAATTGAGTTTTTTTTTTCGTTGTGGAAATGGAACTGGTGGCGTACTATAAATATTTCTTAGCAAGAGTTTAAAATTTAAGGACTTAATATAATATAAAGTTTGTTTAATAAATTTGCATTAATTTGTTTTCAAACCCTGTGAAGTTTTGAAGAAACCAATTGGTCAGCCTTAAAATTTATTAAATATTGATTTTCCAAATCAGGTCACGTGTGGCGCATGATTCGTATTAATTTTAGATGTTGGAAAAAACTTTTTTTTCTCAAAATACAAGCAGGGCTGCCAGATTTGACGATTTATCGTCATTTTGTCGATTTTTTGTTCCGGAATTAGCAACGTGCCGATTTGTTTTTCTAAAAAGTGATTTTTTCGGTCTGCAAATTCTGAATAAAAAACTAAACGTTCGTTTTTTAATCTTGGAATGTTTAACAGCCGCACCTTAACAAGAGCGGAAGGCGGAACGTTTTCTTTCGCTTAGCTTTTACGCTGATATGCCATACCAAAGCAAGGGCGTCAACGTTGTGTCACGAACAATAGTGATAGTTTTCTTGTTTAATAAAACTCACAAATTATAAATAAAAATAGAGATAGAAACGCTGGATTGACCAAAAAAAATTAATTAACAATAGCGGTGAACTTAACTACTAAACGAGCTGTAAAAATAGGTTATTAAAATTGTAAAGCTTTGAGCTTGCTCTATTCAAAAACTAGAAAA
The DNA here is from genome assembly GCA_949318255.1 of Pollenia labialis. NCBI lineage: Eukaryota > Metazoa > Arthropoda > Insecta > Diptera > Polleniidae > Pollenia > Pollenia labialis. Next base: position 20,576,757 of record OX439142.1, on the reverse strand, counting down.
CGCGTGCCGTTTTTGTTTTGGTACAGCTGTAATATGCAAGTCTTAAGAAAATCTTTAAATGATTATTTACAGAGTGCAAAAACCACAATGTTACACTTTGGTTATCTTTCGTCAAACCATCATCGAATGAACCTTTTACGACTCTCTGTATAAATCATATTTTCAACAAACATATCACGGGTATTAAGATAAAATCTACATGAGTCTTGTACGATTCTTGACATGAAATCTTTACCCACGTGTTAAACGATTGAAAATGCGCTCTTCGCTATGCTATGGAAGAATCTCAGAGGTGTTACAGTTTTTCCCGTGTGAGGAATCTTCTATGATAAAAAAAATGCGGTCGCCGACGATCAAAGAAGCTCTTCATGAGACTCCCTGAAGTAATTATGTTTTTGTTTAAAAGTTTTTTTTTACAAAAATCGAACAAAAATTGTTTAAAAAAAACTAATTTTTAAGTAGTCCGATTTTTTTTGACGATTTTTCGAAACGTAAAAGACAATTTTTTTATTTTTTCTCAGGAAATTGACGATTTTTTCAGAAATTTATCTGGCAGCTCTGAATACAACTGATTTTATTTAGAATATTTGGAATAGTATGTATGATTACTGCTAAACAAGAGAAATATTTTTTTTCTAATTTCTATTTGTCTGATTAAAATCCTTTTTTTAGCTGCAAAATGTGATTTTTTAAAATCAGCGTATGATTTATATTAATTTTAAAATTTTTGGAAATTAAGAAGAGAATTTAAGTGTATTTCATGCATTTTATTTTAATCTTTAGTAAATTTTTGGTTTATCATTAACGCTATCATCTAACGAGTCCACCCCTCTGCAAGGAAAGGCAATCCTGAACGGAAGCCTACTGAAGTCAGGGAAGGACTCCTTATTTGGGACTAAAAAGTATAAGAAAAGAAAATGCCTCAACTGCCGTAGACCAGGTCGTACAAGGATCCAAAAAGACCAAAAGACCACCCCACTTGGCCGTTCATTGACCGCAACGCCAGTGACGCCACCATTTCCTACAAAAACTGGAAATTGGTCGTCGTTGCACTAAGAAAGGCGTACCTTAATATCCTAAGATGTCACCCTGGACCACTCCAATGTGGGAATGTGAAGCTGGTATCAGGGCCACATTAAATTAAAAGCGTGTGTAGATGGGCGTTTAGCGCTGCTGTACAAGGATGCTTTGGATTCCCTGGGAGAAGAGGGGTATAAGGGATACGCTAGACCCCTGTATCCAGCTAACTCACATGAACTCTCGAAAAGTGATCAACTTGTGGCATATAAATTTCATCTTAGCGCTAGTTAAAGGTGGTTCGATTAAACTATCTGTGCGGAAACCTGTGCGAAATTTGGCCCATTAGAGACAAGAAGAAGCACCAACGAGCGTTAAAGCTGTTCAAACTTCACCTTAGAAACATAATTGTGGTTATAACTGGCCATTGGCCTATAGAAAAACAAGCTCAGAGGCCAAAACTCCCTCACAATGCTCTTTTTGGAAGTTAAAACGAACATGTTTTGCTGTCATTTCACTACTTAAGACTCAAATTGCCAATGGAACATAACCACCTTACACTAAAGATCACAAACAAACAAAAAAACCTATTTGTGTTCTTGAGTGACGAGCCTGATTCGAAAATAAAAATTAAATATTGTTCCTTAGTGTTCGGTTCGGTTCGGTAGATTTGTGGAAAACACAAACGCTAAAAGTGTTTGTGTAGTAAACCATTAAAAAAAATAACGTTTCACTGTTTGTGATCTTCGAGCTAAAAATTAAAACTGTACTTATCCCACTCAACAAAAAGATAAGAACAATTAATTGCGTTCGGTTTCTTTTTATTAAAGCACACAAACTTCAGCGTGTTCGGTTCAGCTCATTAATGTTCGTTCGTTTCTGTTGTGATTAGCGTCCTTTTGGCTGGTAAAAAACCAAACATTTTTTTGCAAAAACAAAATACACATCTAAGAAAAAAACAAAAAGCCAGCAAAATAATTTTACATAAACAAAACACACAAGCTGTTCGCGCTGCGGTCGTTGGTAACATTTTTCGTTTGTTCATTTCATTATAAATGTTAAAAAAAAACACTCTAGAACAATAAAATATAATGTTTGTCTACAGAACCACTACAATTGTTCTGTTTTATAATGAAGAAAAGCCCACTATTTAGTGTTCGTTGCTCTCTTTAAAATAGTTACGACCGGTATTAGGGGTTGTGTTCGTATACACAAACACTAGAAAAATAGATATCGTTTCTAGGTGAGTGAGCCGTACGCTAAATAATGTTCTGGTCACTGTAATAGCCTTTGCAGATACTTAATCCAGTATAGAATGCTTTTGTAGGAATTTTTTTTTTTTAATATTTACCAATTTAAATAATTCGTTAGATGGGTTGATGTAGATGATTAATTTCAATAATTAAAGGAATTTTTAATTTGTAATCTTTTTGTTCCTTCAATCATCTCTTTGTAGTCTAAAAATGATGTTTATTTATAAATTTCTTTCTAAAAACTTTCACACATTTTACACATTGTATTGCTTCAAGTTCTTAAATTCACTTGTTGCTTGTAGCCCCATTTCACCCCTTTCTCTAATTTTTTTTTTCTCTTTATCGAGTTCAAGCGTTAGACTCATTAAAAAAAAAAGTTTTTTAATGTTAAAAACAAATCATAAATTGAAAAAGAAAATAACAACGATTTTAGGCACTCAGGCTTTAGACTTCTTTGAAAACAGTGACTGAATGTTAATAAGAAATTCGGGTGGGTGGTCTGTTTGTCTGAAGAAGTTAATTGGATTTATTAAGACTTGGTCTTAAGTTTAAGAGCATATAAAATCACCCAAAGTGTATACATTAGAATGTCTGAATGGGTATAAGTGTGAGTGTTTGTGTGTGTAGATATGTGGGTGTGAGCATATACGTTTGTTAATGTTAATGTTTATTAATAAATAAGTGTTCAAATGTCTGTCTGTCTGTCTGTCTGTCTGTCTGTCTGTCTGTCTGTCTGTCTGTCTGTCTGTCTGTCTGTCTGTCTGTCTGTCTGTCTGTCTGTCTGTCTGTCTATCTGTCTGTCTGCTTGCTTCTATAAGCTCAATGTATTTAATCCACAACTTTATTGGTTATCAAACAACTGCTGCTACATAGAAAAAAGTAGAAAAATAAAATTAAATATTGTACATTAAATGCTTGTAGCCATAAAAGATAAACTGCTCTTAAGCCAACAATTAATTGAATACAATTTACATGATTATTGACTCTAAATGGATGAACAGGGGATAAGAAAAAGTTAAAGGATCAAAAATATAAAAGTAAACACAATTATTAGAGAACAAAAAAGGGATTAAAGACTCACAAAGTTTGGAATGAAGGAGACAACAAGTAGCAAGTGCCATAGTCTGATATGCTGAATAATTTTAATTTACTTCGATAATTACACAAGTGAACACATTTAAAATTTTTTGTGCCGTCTTTTTTTTTTAAATGTTCCTTTTTTTTCTTCAAGATTTAAAAACAATGTAAGCACGGCTTAAAGATAATAATGTAGCCGAGTTTCGGATTTTTTTGCTAACTGCATACGGTCAATCGCTTTCTAGTTATGCCAATATATGTAGTGAAAGTGCCTTAATTTTGGACATAACGGTATATCTCGAAAAGTAGAGCTGATAGAGAAAAAATGGAGATTAGATTTGAAATCAGCGACCTCAAATTAGTAAAAATTTGCAATCAAATTCCAGACTGCAAAATGTCTGCTGCGCAGTGTTATAGAAAGTTACATAAATACCGTTCTTAAGAAATAAATTAATCAACTTATTGACACGCCCCCTTGTCTAATCACGCCCAAATTTTGTTGGATATTGTATTTTGATAACCACGATACTTGTTCCAAATTTGCTAACCTTGGCTCTTGCCGTTCTCCACACATACAAAAATCTATACAGAAATTTTGAATGTACATATTTGTATGGGAAGTGCCACGCCCCTTTGTGCAATATCCATAAACTTTGTCGGAGGTTGTGTTTTGCTAACCAAGCTGCTTGTACCTCATATGGAAACTTTGCCTTTCTTCAGTTACACAAAAAATAAAATAAAAAAACCACAACAACAACAAGAGATTTTGGGTAAAATTAGAGGCCTTCGTGGTTTCTTGCTCATATCTCAGCCTTTCGTAGACCAATCAGACTGAATTTCAATAGCAAGCGATTCCGGACTATATGTGACATAATAATATAAGTACGAGGCCGTCATCATATCTGGGGTATTCGGAAACCCCATTTCAACGGACACACGGATGGACGGACAGATGGAGATCGTAAAATTAAATTCGCTCCCCACGAGGACCCAGAGTATTTATACTTTATAGGGTGAAGGGTATTTAAAAGAAAATTAATAGAACTTGGATTCGAAAGAAAGTGTTGATGAAACTATGAAGAAAAACTAACTCGTTTTTTTTTTTGTTACTTTCCGTTTTTTATTCTATTTCAAATCGCACTTTAATAGTGAATGATTGTTTTATCTCTTATTTTAAAGTTGGCAATTTTTTTTATTAACACTATTTTTCCCCTGACCTTATCAAAATTCACCTGAGTGTTTATGGACGTGCGCCCAGATAAACTGACAGCAATTAATTATAATTGTTAAAGAATAAAATAAATAAAAATAATTTGTAATATTAATAACAATAAAAACAGAAATAAAGCTTTACATAAATTAAAAGGCAAACATTTGGTTTGAATTTATAATAGTGGAGTTTAAAAATGATTGCAAATGGTCTTGCAACATATCCAGGGCTGGGCAGTATTTGAAATACGTATTTTGTATTTGTATTTTAAATACATATCCAGCAAGTATTTTGTATTTTAAATACATACAATAAACAGAAGTAAGTTGTATTTTGTATTTGAAATACATTAAAAAAAATTGGAGTATTTTGTTTTTTAAAAACATATTTTACAAAATATATTTTGTCAGTTTATTGATGGTTGTTTGCATTTGGATCTACCAAAAACTAGAATCGCTTACAAAACGTAACTATCGGAATATGGAAATATCAGAACCAGTAAAGAAAACGATAATTTTGTTGTTTTCGTAGATAGGATTGATGGTGAATCTAGGACATCAAAATTGGAGTTGGATTTTGTCAGTTTCCTCAGTGACAAGAGCAAAGACATTATCACTTTTGACAGCTATCCAAATATAAAAAGAGTTTTCATAGAATTTAATACAAGTTTGTGCTCATCAGGACCTGTAGAAAGATTATTTTCTTCAGCAGGTATCATTTATTCACCAACAAGAAACTGTTTGGATGATGCTACATTCAAATATCTAATATTTATGAAAGGAAACAACTGTTTTATTAATTAGTTGTATCTAATGTATTTTTTGGTTTGAATAAAAATGGTATATTTCATATTTAAAATACATACATGTACATACATGACGTGGATGTATTTTGTATTTTAAATACATACAGATGTGTAAGTATTTTGTATTTAAAATACATAACCTGAAAGTATTTTGTATTTTAAATTCCGCAAACCATGTATTTTGTCCAACACTGACCATGGCAAGTGCAAAATGATTTTGTAATTTGTTTTAGGATTATAGGAAAAACTATACCATTACGCAAATGCTACGATTCAAGACCATTTGCACAAGATTGTGAATTGGGCTACTGATCTGTGCAATAGAATTTCTAATAACCAATTAATTACGATTACAAAAATTCAAAAACAATTACGATCGCTTAGTAAATACTTTAGAATACTTTTGATCGGCTTGGTTCACTGAATGTTAGCTGTCGGTTTGTAATCAAGTGTTGCAAAAGTCGAGTAAATATAAACTATTGGTTGTAGGCGTTGCATATTTGCAAAAGAGTAGCAAGTGCATTGCTGTATATTTTGTTGGTGTAGAATAAAAATATACTATACCATTTTACTATAACCCCAAAAGTATGCTATAGTATTTACAATAACATTTTGCAAATGCTACGATGCAAACTTTTGCAAGCCTAATACTGACCTCCCCTACTATAATTAATTACTAAACCATTTTGCACTTGCTATTTTGCAAGGCCACTTGCAATAATTTTTACTCTCCACTAATATTTTTTTCAAAAATAGTTGTAGCAGTTAAAGGAAAATAAAAAATTAAAAAAAAAAGTTTTCAATTTATTTTAAAATATTTTCAACTTTATAAATCTATTAAAATTTACAGCCTGTACATCGATGTCGAACGGTAACGTTCACATAGAAAATAACATTTAAAACAAAAACAAATTTTAGAACTCAATCGTTAACGGACTGTTTATCGGTCTAAGATATTTATGTTGACATTAAGTAACAAACAGTTTGTCGATATATTAAAAAAATGGCCATAACAGCTCTACAAAATTTTACATTTTTAACTTTTTTCTCAAGAACAAAAAAACCTCCTTAAACTGTTTAAGTAATTTCTCTTAATGGTCATCATACTTTCGCAAACTATGCTATTTACCTAACCCCAACTGTACCGCATATGTGTATAATATTTCATTCAATATAATTTTTTTATTTTTTTTTGCATTTCCCATGATTTTAAATTAAAATTCAGATTGAATTGTTTGTAAATGTTTGTGTAGTGAAATCGATTTTACAAATGTAGACTTAAGCCAGAGATAAAAAACGACAAATCTGGACATGTAAGGATTAAGATAAAATTGCAATTAAAAACATATTGCCTACTTTTAGGTGATATGACAAGTGAGTGTGTTATAAATATAATAAAATATGTAAAAAGCTTACAGTTTTTTTTTTATTCATAAACAGTAATTAAGTAAAATAAAAAACTCTAATTAGTTTTAAAAAGGAAAATCTGACCAAATAAATGTAAAAAATCTTTACACAGTTAAAAATTTTCTTAATTACTTAAGGGCTTATAAAAGATATAATTTATACTAATGTATAAATATTTTTATTTTCCAATAAATATGTTTAAGCTTTAAAGTATGTATGTAATAAAGCTTTATGTACAATAAAATAAAGAAAGTTTCCAATTAAAAACCTGTTGCCTACTTTAAGGCATTCATATTTTACACATAATATCAACACTACATTCAATAAAATATAAAAAATTTGCAGTTTTATCAGTTTATTTATATTATTAAAGAAAAAGAAAAAATTTAACAATAAAGTTTAAATAAACTTTAATAAAAAAAATTTGTTGCCTTCTTCAAGGCTGCATTTTATATTAAGCAACGCAGTAAAAAAGGAGCAGGTTTTATGTATGAATTCATACCTCAAATCGCTTCAAATGTGCTGATGGGATACCTGATTTTTGTATGGGGTGTTCCCGGTTTCGAGGACTATTTTCTGCTAACAATAAGCGCTTTTTTAGCATGCAAACAAAGCACTCCTAAATTGCTTTTTTAAAAGCTAACAATATAAACATATTCATAAATGTTTTGATTTTTCTTGATTAACTGCATTTTTTTAATCATTTTCGTAGACCATAAAATTCTTTTTAAACCCTTCTTCGTTGTCAGCACTAAAAAAGCAGCTTTTTTATATTTTATTCTTAATCATTAACTGCTGTATAAGAGCTCTTTTATTTTTTCTATTAAGTGCTTCAAGAATCCCCATTTTTTTTTAACTCGGAAACTATAGTAAAACTTCGATACAACGAATTTGAAGCATGTTATGTTATAAAAGTAGCCCTTCATGTTTAAGTTGCGTTCTAGTCAATTTTGTTTTAATGAAAACTTCGCTATAAAAAGGCTTAATAGCTTATAATGTCTTCATTATAGCTATGGAGAATTTCTGTATGGAAAACTTTGCAATGAAATTTTTTTTCAGTTGACTCAGGAAAAAAATTCATTATATTGAGCTTTTCGCTACATCGAAGATCGCTATATTAAGGTTTTGCTGTATCTTTAAAACTATGCTAACACTACATTCTTTCAAATGCATTCCATTTATAAGATGAAGGAAGGCTTCGTAACTCTCCTTTGAAGGAAATTTTATAACACTATTTTTAATATTAATATAACCTATTTTAAGGCATAATTGAAATATTTTATAAGCTTCTTTTAGGGGTTTAAGTGTTTTACTTTTATTGCAAAAGCATTTTTTAATTTAAATTTTGAAAGATTTTTTTAATATGACTTTCCTGACCCTTCTTAAATGAGTTATTAATTTGTCCGTAAAATATTGCCTATTTTAAGGGATTTGAAATATTTTATTTTATATTATCTTTTTATGTGATTCTCATAACCTTCTTTTAGGCGTTATAATGTTTGTTTTAAAGCTTGTAAGAGGCTTGTAAGTTTAATACGATTATGTATTCGTTATCTACATAGTTTTAGGCAAATGGTGCATACGTACCGTTTTAAATATATTTACATATATTTATATAGTTTTTTTTAAAGGTTTACATTTAAAATTTTGATATTTAGATAATTTTCATTAAATTATTTTTAGTGAAGGAAGGAATTTTACAACATAAAATTAATTAAAATTTATTGACAATTTTTATAATTGGCAAGAGCTGTGTTGAATTTACATTTAATTTTTAGGAATCTACAAATTAAGCTCTAAAAATTTCTATTGATTGGGGTACGTATTTACAGTATTTTATCAAATTTAAGTTTGTTAAATAAATTTCAGTTGCCTTTAGCCAAAATGGGTTTACAAATTCTTATAAAATATTAAAACCGATTTCTACTCTAAATAATAGTTCTTCTAAATCAAAATTATAAATAAATTGTGTATTTTAAAGTATGCCAAACGGGAAATCCCGGGATTTTTCGGGACTGACAAATCCCGAATCCCGGGATTTATTTTTATGAATCCCGGGATTTTTAATTTAAACTGCTTTTATGTATGAAAAATTTTTATATGTATAAAGCTTTACAAAACAAATTATTTATAAAAATTTCGTTTAATAAACGTTGTTAAATTTAATAATCATTTATGAATACGGTGTTACATTTCAAGCGTTTATGCAATTAAGAATTAATTGAAGACATCAAACCATAGTAATTAAAATTTTTATATAAAATTAATTGTTTTGTTAAGCATTCTTTTTAAAAATACAAAAAAAAAAATTTTATTTTTACTTTTGTTTATAAAAAAAAGTTTTTAATGAATTGTTCTGTTAATTTTTCTTCTTTAAAAATTCAAAAATAAATCAAATTTAGTTAATTAAAAAAAACTTGTCTTTTTTAAAAAAAATTCAAACATAAAAAAATTAAGTGTTGTTTATTTGAAAAAGTTGTATATTAAAGAAACGCATTGATCCCGAAAAATCCCGGGATCCAGTGATTTGTTAAAATCGATCCCGTTTAGACAATAACAAAAAAGAAACACTAAATACAATAATTTTAAGTGCAATACTTTTATTTATTTTTAACATCAAAAGCATATTTTAAAGCTTTTTTTTAAATTTGTATCTTTTGAAAAAAAAAAATTTATGGCCTGTTCAACGATTTCGAAAGAACGACTTCGATCGCATTCTAAGCGATCGAAAACTATTTTGGGTTCAACTAACTTTATTCTATACGAACATTCGTTTAGACGACAACTCGAAAGAAAACGTAAGTACTCTCATACAAAAAGCGGTTTATTAATATCGAAGGTATTGTCGACATTACGAAAACAAATGTCAAAACCACTCACTTGTTGTTTTGTTGTCGAATCATGGTATTTATAACAAACAAGAAATATTTAAGGGTAATTTAAACAAATTATAAATAAAAATAGAGAACAATTGGTAATTTTTTTTTGATTACAATACGCTACAATAAATTAGACTTAAAAATTAGATTTTGTTTAAGCTTAATGGGGCGGGTAAACTGAAATATTACACTCATTTATTTCTCTTATAATCGTTTTTGAGTTATTCGCGAAAATCGTGTTTGTCTGAATTAATATTATATTTCCAAAATTTCGAATAAATATGTATATCCTCCTTTCTTTATAGTGTGTTGATCGGATAAAAATTCACTGAATTACAAGCCTTTTAATTTGAAAAAAATGCCTTAATGGAGAGACTGAAAACGTTTAATATTGAAAAACATAAAAAAATAATTTTTTTAAATCGAATGGCCTGTAGCACAGTAAATTTTTATCCGATCAACACAGTATAAATAACTGCTGAAAGAGGAAAACATTTTTATTCAATAGTTTTTACAATTCAGATGAACAATTCAATTTTCAAAATAACGAGCTAAAACAACTGCAGAAAAACATGATTTTCGCGACTATCTCGAAAACGCTTCTTGAGAGAAATAAATGAGTGACATATTGTTTACATTAGGCGAATAAATGGAGGAACATCCTAAGATGGCGAAAGGTGCACCAGTGTTTGGAGCAAATCAATTTTCAATGGGCGAGTAATGAAAAATAATAGGCCTTAAACTAAGCGTCATTGGTCCATCCATTCTATTCAAGGCGGGAAATTTTATCCCACATTATAATTAAAGGCAGAAAATAACTATAGCTTGAATTGGTTTTGAAAATATTACATATTTTTACAGACATGGGAAGATTTGAAATGTAGGACAAAAATAAATTTTAGAAAATAAAAAAAGCCTGCAAGAAACCGGTGGTGGTACCTATAAACAAAACTGTTTAACCCTAGATCATACAAATGATCGGACGCTGCTTTGGTAAAGTTAAATGTGCTGAAACTCAGTCAGCAGATATCAGAATCACCGCCAATTAATATTATGTGAAACACTACAAATTCTAAAGGAAAACATTAAAAATTTTAAAACTTCATCCAAACGAAGAAGGATAGAGTAAGAAATAAAATACAAACTGCTCTACAGGTAAAAAAGAGGAATATGGTTGTTGAGAAACAACTGTCGTTAATTTGTCGTCAAATGAAACAAATGTAACTACTTCCAAGGAGCAAGCTGATGCTAGCAAAATATTGACTTGGTACTTATTCATCTTTCTTTTACGTTTGGTTTGATTGACTTATTTATTTATTTTTTTGTATCATTAATTTTTTTTGCTTGAATATTTTGTTTTTGATAAAATTCAATTTTTGTTTACACTTTTCTTTAGTTTTGGTTTCAACAAAAACGGATTTTTATATTTTTTGACATTTTTATACAGCTGATAAAATTTCAAACGAGGTTGTATTTGTCAACAAGCAATTTAGTATTATTTTTCATACTTTTGAACATAAAAGCAACAAAATATAGAAATATCTAATATGGCAATACTTAATTATTTTAATACGTAAGTAACAAATATTTACAAGCGTAAGAGCAAGCGATCGAAAGCTGTCGAAATTGTTGAACCCAATCTGATTCGAAATCGAGCGAATAGATGGCGATCGCTTCGTTTTGCTGTCGAGATAGTTGAACAGGCCATTAAATCGAAATTATTTATAATTTATTTACTTAAGGCTTTCATAAAGTTAAAATCAATAAACTATTTTATAGCAATTTTATATTTATACACTTATGAACATAGGAAAAAAAAAAGAAAAAAATCTGTCCAATTTATTCATATGTTTGTGAAAAGCAAAATGTTTTGTATACTTTTGGGCTTTATCTTTCCATATTACTGAAGTATGCCTAAAGTTGCCATAACAAAAACTCATTGTACCGTAAAAACAAATATCCTTTTTATTTTGACAATCTGCTTGTCTCTCCGTTTACGTGTGGGTGAATGTTTATTAGAGTTTTAGTGTTTAAATGCAAATAAAAATAAATATTATTGCTTTAATCTCCTACCAACTTTAGTTCCAACGCAAAGCAAAGAAATAAAGTTGATTGAATACTTTGGTCGCATCCTCCCTTTTGACGTTTTTTTTTCTTCTTATTTTTTTTGTATTTGATTTTCATTATTGGGAACAGCCAATAATACAATAAATAAAAAGTAAAAGTGCTATATTCGGCTGGGCCGAATCATTGATACCATACACTCCGAGTAAGAATGTTTCAGGATTGGGCTTTTTATCTAAAAATTATAAACCAATATTAATAAAAACTGCCCTCACAGTTTTATAATTCGTTGCGGTTTTGGCCTACTAAAGGGTTTTCCCAGAATTGGCCACAAATGCGGCCTATGGTAAATTATGGGCCTACATTCGCGGAATTTGGCAGAGTGATTTCGTGTGCCATAAAACTATGATAGATCAAATTTTAGTTACGGATTAAGGCGTAGGTAAATGTTTTCCAAGTGTAGGCTTTATATGGGGCCTACACTCATAACAAAATGCATCTTCATTTTGATGGCGACCTAACATCAAAATTGTGACATCAATGTTATCACAAATGGGATCAATGAGGCAAAAAGTTACATCAATCTAAGGACGAACGTCATAATAAAATGTTGTCATATTTTATGCGTCATCTATGCTGTGACTACAGTGACATCAATCCGATGACACATTTAGTCTATTAGTAAAATTATTTTCATGTTAAGAAAGTAAAATAAGAAGCAAAAATTCCCATGTTATATTTGTTTAAATTATTAAGTTTAATACATAAAAAGTCTAAAGAAGAATGATAACGAAAACCATATCGGGCATGCTGATGGTGTCTTATAATTGAGATTTATTCTGTAGACAGAGGGCGGAATACAACAAAAGCGAAACAAACATGTGTTGCGGGTAAATATATAAAAATATTCTTAAGTCAATCCCAATGACAGTTTGTCATTAAATTAATAGTTTGTGCTTAATGACAGTTTGTCATTAAATTGACAGTTTGTCATTAATATGAGCCTAATGAGTAATTTCTCCGATCATCGCACTCATGGCATTTTTTATTTAACTGACTCGCTTTGTCATTTCTGTGATGCCGCTGTGTCATCCTATTGATGACATAATTTCACCTGAAGACAATTTAACCAAGTTATACATAAGTAATGTTAAAGCTAACATCGCAATGATGAAAAGTGTCATGGGGTCAAAAACGAAGACACTTCTCATAGTACTGATGTCAAAATACATCAGCGTTATGACGCCTTTTCTATCACTATATCGTTTAATATGAATCGATCTTTGCAAAACATTTACGACAAAAAGACAACCGTAATAATGGCTGTATGAGAATTAGAATGCACCAATTTATATTACCTTTTGTAACAAAAATATAAATTTTTTCGGGAGGTTGTTCCACATTTGGGATCATAACTCTTTTCCAGCTGAAACGAATTTGCTGGATTCCAATCCGAAGCTGCTTAGGTCCAACTAGAAACAATTTGACAACTCTATTCGTTTTCCCGTTGGTTTCAAAAGTGAGCCTGTCTTCAATACAGACAGACGGACATGGCTAAATCGACTTATAATTACCCAAGGACACATAACATATGTACTTTATGGGATCTGAGATGAATATTGCAAACAAGTTTCACTCCGAGTGACTAAGTTAACAAACCCTCATTCACCACTAGTGGTGAAGTGTATAAAAGTAAGTTCAGAATTTTTTCACTTGCTTTTAAGTTGTTCGATATTTCCATGTTATATGCAGGGCTGCCACCTTTAGTTGTGAGGAAATCGTCAGTTTCCTGAGAAAAAATAAAAAATCGTCTTTATCGTTTCGAAAAATCGTCAAAAAAAATCAAGTTTTGTAAACAATTTTTGTTCGATTTTTATAAAAAAAAAAACATTCAAACCAGTTAGCATTTTCAATAGTGTAAGAGCTACTGGGAGTCGCATGAAGAGCGTCTTTGATCGTCCATGACCGCATTTTTTAATCGTGCAAGATTCCTCACACGGGAAAAACTGTAACACGAGTGAGATTTTGCCATAGCGAAAGCCACTTCTTCAATCGTTGTGAGAATCGTTAAAGACGTGGGTAAAAATAATCTAACGAGACTTTCGTACGAGACTCCTGGGGCCTAATTCTAGCACTCGTGATCGAGCACTTTCTCGATTCGAAAGCAATTTTATTTCAGTAGATACTTAACGAATCGAAATTATTTGTTCAGTATTGTGAAACTCAAATTAAAGCTTTACAACAGCGAAAAAATAATTTCGATTCGTTCAGTATTGACTGAAATAATTAGATATAAAATTGCTTTCGAATCGAGAAATTACTCGATTACGAATACCAGAATCAGACCGCTGTAGATATTCTCTTACAACTCGTGAAATAATCGCCGTATATTTGTTGAAAATATGATTTATACAGAGAGTCGAAAGAGGTTCATTCGACGATGGTTTGACGAAAGATAAACAAAGTGTAAGATTTTCTTAAGACTTGCATATTACAGCCGTACCTAAACAAAAGCGGCATGCGTTGTCTAGTTTTTGAAAAGAGCGGCCTGAACGCTTTGAAATTGGAAAAATCGATTTTTACAGCAATTTTTTATTGCAATTTAGCTATTTTTTTTGTCAATCTAGCGTTTTTATCTCTATTTTTATTTATAATTTGTGCGCTATCACTGATGGTCGTGACACAACGTTGATGCTCTTGCTTTGGTATGGCATAAAAAGCTAAGCGAAAGAAAACGTTCCGCCTTCCGCTCTTGTTAAGGTAGGGCTGCTAAGCATTCCAAGATTAAAAAACGAAATTGTCAGGAAATATATTATTTTATTCAGACTTTGGAGACTGAAAAAAATCGTCACTTTTTAGAAAATCGGCACTTTGCTCATTTCGGAACAAAAAATCTTCAAAATGACGATAAATCGTCAAATCTGGCTGCCCTGGTTTTATGTATAATTTAGTTTATACATTGAAAAAGTTTACAGGCTTTTTTCAAGTAATTTTTATGACTTTTCGCAATAACTTTTATGTAGCACTGTACTTCTAGTGTACATGACAAATACTATTTACATAAGAGTACTTGCTAACATTAACGATAAAATAAATTTGTATTCTGGGTAAAATTTTGTATAAAAATAAACAAAACAAGTGGTTAAGTTTTTGAATAAGACAATTGTTATTGTTGTTGTGAAAAAAACCCATTATCATAGCATTTTTTTTTTTAAATTGGCAGAAACATAACAAACGCTCTCTTACATTCGCGCTCACATACCCACTCATATACAAACATGCGAATACACTTTGTTACGGGGTAAAAGGCCCTTATAAAAAGTTGTTGGTAAAAATGGTTAAAAATTTAAATTAATACGAACTGTTTTTTCTTTGACATTTATATAATTTTTTTTTTAGGTTATTTTTTAAATGGCACACTTACATAAATTATTAAATTTTTTTTTTTTTTGCGAAAAAAAAGTTAAAACAATTAAACTACTTTTAATTGCAAAAAAAAAAACAAACTAAAACTGATAAAATTTAAGCATAAAATTTTTTTTGGTTAAAAAATTTTAAAATTTATTTAAGTTTAGCTGTCAACCAAATCTACATGCACGTGTGAGTACTTGTACTATTTATAATTACAACAAAAAATTTATGACAAAAAAATACATTAAAGTCATTTGAATATTTATTTGAAGGCATAAATACCTGCATAGGCAGATGTTCTGGTAATTAGGCAACATGTGATTAAAAAAAACAAAACAAATGTATTCTACAATTTTAACGCAAATTTAATGAAAAGTTTTCTTTTTTTCTACCACTTGTCCCATATCTGTCTGCAAAAGTGTGAGAAATGTTTTGAAATTTTTATGAGGGCGGTTGTAAAACCCAAACAAGGTTTCTTTTTTTTTAAATATTTATGGAGAAAAAAAAACCTTGTTAAACTTAAATCTATTTATTTTTTATTTCAAGGATTAATTTAAATAAATAAAATTTTATAAGTGTTATAGAAAATGACACAAATTTTAAATTAAAATTTTATGGTTTAATTAAAGAGTAATAAAAAAAAATCAAGTTATTTTCAATGAAAACAAAATTCAAGAATATCTAGCGAAAACGTTTGCAATGAGCTTTTAAATTTGTTGAATTATTATTTGGTATTTTTTGGCAGTAACAAAATTTATGAAATATCTAAGACAACAACCCTTTAAAAATTCTGTGAATTTGTTCTACATAAAAAAATAATTAAGGCAAATAAATTGTCATATAGAATACCTTATTAACTTTTTTTAAATTGAAAAGGGGCCAACAACTAATTTTTTAAATTTACATATATACATATGGGCTTTTCCATCATGTCGAACGTGACCGTCGTGTCGTACATATTAAAACTGCAACGTGAAAAAAGTCAAAATAAAATGGATTTTTATTCTAGGGCTCTAAGTTAGCCCTATAATTGGTGCTGTTTTTCATTTTGATATTAAGACAATTGCAAAAAAATCAAGGCATTTGCACGTCATGCAAACAGAAGTGGTTTGTTTTTACGACCAACAACTTAAACGCCGATTTCAGCGAAATCCTTGGCAAAATTTTAATGCGACTAATTAAGGCCCGGTTTTACAACTTACCGATAGCTTAAATTTGACTTTAAACGGCCTTATAAAAAGTGTTCCATTATTAAAACTTTACTTTAACCTAAAGTGAACGATAAACTAAATTAAGGTTCATTCTACCTTGTAGGTTAAAGTTAAGTTGAAATAAAGGAACACTTTTTATACGGCCGATAAAATCCTACCTTTAGCTATCGGTAAGTTGTGAAAACGGGCCTTAGAGTGTTAGGCCCTAATGTCTCTTTATGATTACAAAAATGATAAAAATTATTTATACTTATTTTAAGTTAGTTTTAATTATTGTCGCTTGTGAACTGTCGCACGTGACATTTTTTGCCATCATTGTATTTATGTTGTTTTAAATTATATATAAGCGAGCTCAGTCAAAATCTTTTTAAATAAGCAGAAGTATTCCATGTACAAAGCTCGGCCGGTGGCCGAATTTCGAAATTTTCGTTACTCCAAAAAAATTCTTTATATCTACATAATATATGCGTACATATAAACATTTGTATATGTGATTCTTTCTTCAAATTGGGGCAACAAAAATCAAAAAAAAAATAACAAATGACTTTTTATTTTTTTAAATACTCTTTTATTCGTAACTTTTATTTCGCTTAAATCATAAAAATTGTAATTTATCAAAAATTAATAAAAATTTTAAATTGTTTTAATTTTCCCTGAAGAACTCAAACAAAAACATGGCGAAATATCAGACAAAATAAATAAGTTTATAAAAAAAAAATAGACCTCAAGTACAATAAGTCAAGTTTATAAAATAAATTTAAAAAAAATGGCTACAACCAAGGACTACAGTGCAGCAGCACAATATATTTCAAAAGAACCAGTGCGTTTATACAGGTGTGTACATGTGTGTTTGCAAGTAAATGTATGTATTAACATAAATAAATCATTAACATATAAAAAAAACAACTTTCTAATTTTTAATGTTCACACCTACGATGTCGCACGTGACCAACGATATAAAAGTACCGAGAACACAATTCTGCTTATTTTTCAGGACGGTTTTATATTTCTAAAAATTTCTGTTTTTCTTTTTTTTCGACACACTGATAGCAAATGTTTTAAAATGTCGCACGCGACATTAAAATATTAGATACAAAAAGAAATAAATACAGTTATTTCACATCGCATAGTGTCATATGCTTTATTTTTTGAGTGTTTGTAGCCTCTGAAAGATTTATCAAAACAAAACGTGCAAGAGAAATATCAAAATGAGAAAAGTTTCACTTGTTCGACTTTGCATTCATTAATCTCGAAATGGGTTATAAATAAATTTAATTTTTTAATTAATTTAATATGATTGTTTCGCTGTTAATTTATGATAAAACAAAATCTTTCCATGAACTTGTTTATAAAAATGGAAGAAAACTCTACAAATATTTTTCACAATGAGTTTGTAATATTGAATAAAATATTTGTTAAGAAATCAAAATACATAAAATTTTTATTACGAGTTTGTCAAAGTAATAAGATAGTATGTTGCTCAGAAGGATTGTAGCATTTAAAGGATATGTTTATTATTTTTTTTGGAGTGTACAATATTAAAAAATTAATCTACAAATAACAATTTAATCTATTTCTGGATGCTCTGACGGCACAGAAAAAATTCTCGTCAATTTCATTTCAATTAATCAAAAATGAAATTAGTTTTAATTAAAAATTTAATCAAGTGTATTAAATGTTTAGTTATATCAAAAATATTACTGCAGATAATTTTGTTAATATCAAAAAATATTTAATTGATACTGATAATTTGTTTACTGGTGCAAATTGAATTAATTTTTTAATAAATATCACAAATTTTTTTATTAAAATCAAATTTTATTTTGTTTTGGGTGCAACACAAAACGGAATTTTGAGTCATTTCTAATTATATTTGAAAAAGCAGAATATATGTAACAAACAAAGAATGCGGCTTTAAATTAGAGATCTTTATTTAGCCAAGACACTTACCTTTACAAAAATGGAGCGTAGCAAAAGAGCATTCTCTGTAAGTGAGCTGGAAAGATTTGAAAAAAAAAATTATTTAATTAATTTAATAGACAATAAGAAACAAATGATTATTTATTAAAAGTTAAATTATAAAAAAAAAAAAAATTAGCAAAGACAAAAACCTTTTGAAAATTTCTGTAATTATTCTAAGAATTTTTCGTTGTATTTCATCTGGAAATATTAATTGTTAACCTATTTTCAATACTTAATATAATTTATATTGTTAAACAAAAAACAGTATTTGGTTTAGAATTAAAATTTTCTTTAAAGTATTTAAGAGACGGGTGGATCAAATAAATTGTTAATGATTTTTTTTTACTTTATGTAACCAGACACTGACTACAACTACAAAGCTCTTACATTTACGCATCCTAGTAATTAAATACTAATACATGGAAAACCGTGTATACACAAATGCTCATACCTGGCAAAAAGAACCCATTAATGTACATAAAAGTACCAGGTTAATACGAGAATGTTCTAGCTATTTAAGCTTTAATTGTAAAATTTACTACACCAGCACCCAGCAAAATTAATGATGATCGTCCAAATCAGAAATTTTGCTGCGTGATACTAGAAACACAACAATGAATTTTTGTCTGAATATTCGTCGCCTAAAATTAAAAATACACACAATCATTGGGCCTACTTTTTATTTTATATAATTTAAAATAAATTTACCAAATAAAAATTCGTCGTGTTGTGTATTCGTTGTGTTCCTAGCATTATGTTTTAAGGAGAGGGTATAAAAAATTTTACAATGGATTGTAAAACTGCAATTAATTAAAACCAGAAAGCAGCGTTTTAGCAGCAGCTGAAATTGATTTGTTGCTTATACATTTTAAGTATATTTGCAACATTCTAGAATGATGGATTTTTTTGTTGGCAAAAATTTGAAAAAAAACGATAAAATTTGTACAATAAAAATTTTTATTTATTATCAAAAAGTAATTTCAATTTTTGGGAATACAAAATTTAAATTTTCAAAAGATTTTGTTATTCGTGCTCAATTTTTTTTTATTTTTTTTTTCATAACAGAGCGAAAAGGGCTAGACAATAACTAAAGAGAGAGAGAGAGAGAGACAATGTAAAACTTTAATATTGTTGTAAAAATTTCTGAGACAAACTTAAAACCTAGAAATAGAAATCCTTAATAAAAGCGAGATTAAGAAAATAAATTACAAAGTAAATAAACAGCTACATTACAGTATTAGGGAAATATGAAAATGACAATAAAAACTTTAGTAATGCAAACGGTATCAAACCTAAAAGCAGGCTACAAAAAATTGTTGTTCATAATAAACGGGTAAAAGTGGCGGGAGAGTGATAAAGAGACTTTAAAAACTGTAACAAGGCTATTTGACAACCATCATTTGAAATATTTATGTATGTATAACCTAAAGCCTAAAAGCAGACAGACTAAAGAAAATAGTCTTTAACTTAAGAGTGGGTAGGACAGAGGAAGAAGGGAGAGCTTTAAACCTGTAGTGAGGATATTTTTATGATACTTTAACTCATACAATAACAAGTAATGTGTATATTAAATACCGTAAAACCATCTTCATATTTTCGTCTGTATTCTTGTTGCCTAAGAGAAAACATTCTTAAGCAAATGGCTGTAAAAAACAGAGACCGGTAATAACAGTTATTTTCAAATTTTTAATCAAAAATAGCATATACCAGTTACTATCGGAAAACTTATTCAAGTATAACGTGCTGCTTCTTATGAACTAGTCTGTAAAAAAATATATTGAATTTTAAAATTTTTATTTTTATTTTTTCGAGCAAGAATAAGTTATTTTTTTATTTTTTCGATTGAGAATAGCAGTTAATTTTTATTTTTTCGAGTAAAAATAAAAGTTTTTCTCCACAGAAATTTAAAAACCTTTCAAAAATAAAAATGAAAAAATAACTTGTATTCTGCTCGAAAATATAAAAATCCAAAAAATAACTGTTATCAGCTGACTTTCTTAAAAATGGAATAACTGTTACGGACCCTGTAAAAAAGGGTAGTAAAATTATGTTAAAAAAATTTCATATTTTATTCTTTGCTTTTTATTCAAATTCAGTTTTTTTCTTTTGAAGTTTTGTGCTTTGAAAAAAGCGTCAACAACGGTTTTGTTTTTTTTTTTTTTTTTTTGTTGCCATGGCAAATCTAATGAGAATCTCTATGAAGCAACAGTGAACACTTTTTAAACGTTTATAAAAGAGTTAGTAGTAAAAAAAAAGAAAACAAGATTAACTTCGTTTTGGCGAAAATCATATGATGTTGATTATTATGGGTGGTTATAAGTTTTCTGTTAAGATGTTTTTACAACTGATTGGTTTGTTATAAGATTTCTTGGAAAAATAATCGACTGTTCATCGATTTCGAACAAAGACTTCGTTCGGAAGCAGATGTGCAGGCAGTAAGTAACATATTTCAAAAGATAAACTGAACATTAGTTGAAAGAAGATTAATTTTCTTAAACACAGAAGAAGAAATTAAAGAGATAATGCAAATTTTATTCAAAGCAACTAAAGATTAATAGCTTTTGCATACACAAAATTCTAATTCCAATTAATTTCTTTTTGCTGTCATTATTTTGTTACTGAGGGAGTGTGTGAAACGGTAGCAAAATATTATAGTACAAATTATCTTCATTGGGGAAAAAAATTTCATGTTTGCGCTGTGTGAAATGATATCTTTAGCGACGATATAAAATTTTGACTTTTATAAAAAATAATTAAGAAATATTTATGAATAAAAGAATAAACAATTCAGGAAATTAAATACCAAGACATAGTTTTTTGCAGATGTCTTTATTTGCATTTTATTTATTTTGAGTTCATGATATTTTCCTAACATTTTTATTTTACTTTTTCAATTTAAACTTCTTATTTGCTGCTTGTGAGAAATTTTACTGGCTGTGTCAAAAATTTTACCAGCCGCTTCCTTAAGGGCGTGTGTGAACTGGTAGCAAAATACTATTGAAAGTAAAATTGAGGTGAATAAAAGTTCACTGGCCCTGGGGGCTGGTATAAATTTTGATATTAGCGTAGAAATTCTTGCCAGTTTAAATTCACCATCAAACTTTGCTACCGTTTTACAAACAACCTTAAATCTCAATTTTGTTTAAATTTAATTATTTACAAAATTAAATTAAGTTAAAAATTTTTTAGATGTTTATTTACAAAATTTAATTTAATATAAAAATGTTTTTTAGATGTGTTGTTAAACACGGCAACAGCTTTGATTAAAAAATAAATGTTCGATTTTGTGCACTGTTTGTTTCTCTTGTGCTAAATTTTTGTTAAGAAGACGATAATAAAAAATGATGTTACAGACAACGACAGTAAAAGAAAAATTAATTTCATTTTATTGTTGTTTGGAGCTATTAAAAAATTAATTTTTATTACACAAATAAAACAATCAACACTTAAACGGTAAAGTGAGAAGAAGGCAGAGAGAGCTGCTAAAACAGTTAAAACAGCAGATGACAACATAAGTTGTAAAATGATAATATTGGATATTTTTTGTGATTGGAAAGTTTTTTATATTTTTTGATTAAGGCAGCTTTTGCATTTAATAAGTTCGTTAAAAAGTCACTTTTCTGTGATAAAATAGACTATAGACTGCTTTAGGACCTTTTTTAAAAAGCTGATTTTTTAATTTAATTATTTTAATAATTGTGTTATTATTTATAAAAAAAAGTACTTTTTTGTTAAAGGTACTTTTTCTACTTTTTTAAAAAGATTATCTTCTGTTAAAAAAAGTACTTTTTTATACACACTATTTTTTGTACAAATTAATTTTTTAAAAGGATTATTTTCTGTAAAAAAGTACTTTTTCTATACGGGTACTTTTTGAAAATATGTCCTTTTTTGCAATGAGGTTACTTTTAGTGCTTTTAGTAATTTCTTAAGGAGAATATTTTTTTTAAAGTAATTTTATTGTGTTAGTGTTATTATTAGTAAAAAAAAGTACTTTTTTGTAAGAGGTACTTTTTTAAAAAGATTCTCTTCTGTAAAAAAGTACCTTTTTATACAGGTGCTTTTTTGTACAAGTGTATTTTTTAAAAAAATTATTTTCTGTAAAAGCAGTACTTTTTCTATACAGGTACTTTTTTGAAAATAGGTTCTTTTTTGCAATGAGGTTACTTTTAGTGCTTTTAGTACTTTCTTAAGGAGCAGATTTTTTTTTTTTTTTGCTTAAAAGTTATTTTATTGTGTTTAGTTTTCCTGTTCTGTTACGGTCCAATCTGTAATATTAAAAACTTGTTGAGTAATTGTAAGTAGCAGCAACAGAAACAGAAAGTAAAGATACTTTTTGTAAAAGGTACTGTAAAAGGACATATTTTTTATACAGGTTCTTTTTTGTACAAATGAACTTTTTTTTGTAAGAAAGCCATTTATGTTTAATATTTATTATTAGTTAAAAAGTACTTTTTTTGTAAGCATTAACTTTTTTTGTAAAAAGTACTTTTTTACAAAGATTATGTTCTTTAATAAAAAGTACTTTTTTACAAAGATTATGTTCTTTAATAAAAAGTACTTTTTTACAAAGATTATGTTCTTTAAAAAAAAGTAATTTTTTCTATACAGCTTCTTTTTTATACAAATGTCCTTTTTTAAAAGGATTACTTTCCGGTAAAAAAGTATTTTTTTAACAAAAAGTTCTTTTTTTCAATACATGTCCTTTTTAAAAATGCATAGGTTTTTTGCAATGAGGTCAAGTTTTGTATTGCGAAACATATTTATTTGTTATAAATGTACTTTTTTGTATTAATGAACTTTTAAAGAGATATTTTCCAGAAAAAAAGGTTCTTTTTCTAAAATTTTAAACACGGATTTTTTTAAGAGCAGATTTTTTTTTTTTTTTTTGTTTTAAAGCCATTTTATTTTGTTAATATTATTATTAATATAAAAGTACTTTTATTTGTAAAAAGGACTTTTAAAAAAAAATGTTTCTGTAAAGCGAGTACTTTTTTCTATATAGGTTCTATTTTGAACAAGTGTTCTTTTTTAAAAGGATTCGTTTCTGTATTTTTTTCTTAAAAGGTCCTTTTTCTATATAAGTATGTAGTAAGATTTTCGAACATAGTTTTTTTTTGCAATGAGGTAATTTTTTGTAGAAGTAAACTTTTTTATTTTTTAATCAAAATGTACTGTTTTTGCATTATTGTACTTTTTAAAAAATTATATTTTTTGTAAAAAAGTACTTTTCTTAAGCCATTTTTTGTTGAAGAGTTATTATTACTTAAAAGGTACTTTTTTGTAAAAAAATAACTTTTTTTGGAAAAGACACTTTTTAAAAAAAATCTTTTCTGTAAAAACAAGTACTTTTTATGCTGGCTCTTTTTTGAACAAATGTACTTTTTTATAAGGTACATTCTTCTCTATAGGTCCTTTTTTGAAAATAGGTTAATTTTGCAATGAGGCTCCTTTTTTTAGAGTAATTATGTTAATGCACTTTTTTAAGAAAGATTACTTTCTGTAAAAAAGCACATTTTCTTAAATGGAACACTTTTCTATTAATGTACTGTTTTGCAATTAACTTACTTCTTGTAGTGGTGCAGACTCTTCTTTGTAGAAATCTTTTTTTTTACTCTTTGTTAGTCTAGTTTTAGGTTAGATATTTAAATAACACTTTTCATTTGTAAATGTTAATTGTTTTTGAGCTCGACTTTTAGCCACGACTGTGTGCCAAAAGTTAGTACTCAAAAAAAAACAAAAAATAAAACTTCAACTAAAACTAAAACCTAAAACTTGACAAAATAGTTTGTCAAGTTTGTTAACAAGCTCACAACAACAATACAAATAAAAGGTAAACAAAAGAAAGTCTAACTTAAGGCGTTTCTGAAATGTAGTACATTAACTTCCTTTCTTATTTTCCATGCACGAACGTTGGTGTAAAGGAAATGTATTCGCGATAAAAAAAAAACAAATATTATTATTTATACACTACAAAATAGTACTTAGTACAATAACAACAACAACTTTATAGCTAACACAATAGCTGTTACATTTTAATGATGTTTGTCTATAATATCGACCACATAACAAAAGACCACGTCTTAATGACAGTCCTGCCAGTTAAAATAAACAAACAGTCAGTCAGTTTTTCACTTACCCACCCACTGTTTTTTTTTCTGAATAAAAAAAAATTATTTTGCCTCCATCTACAGGGACACTTTTATTTTTTTTACTTACTTAAGTTTAACGTTTGTTTAGTTTTGTTTACTTTTCTTAAGTTTGTTGGTTGATTGTTTTGATCTTTGGTTAGTTGGGTTCGTTTAAGTTTTGTTTGGTTGGCGAACTCAAAATAAATTGACGTTGTATAGCGTCGTTTGTAAATTTAATTTTTGTTCACCTTTATGACAAAGAGGCAATATTTAATATTAATTTAACCTATTTTTGCCAATATTTTCCATGATATAGAACACTGTTAATATTGGACACTAAATTCAAGTACTTTACAACAAATAATTTTTTTTTTAAAAGATTTTAAAGAGTTGCGTTCTAAACTTTTTTGAATTTATGAATTTTTATTGAAAAAAAAATTTATTTTTGTTTGAATTTAATTTATTTTTTAGCTTATTTTTTGGATTTAAATTAAAATTTTTCTTTTATGATCCTTAAAAATTATATTATTTATGAATTTTTAATTTTTATATTTTTATTAATAACTGTATGTCTTGTTTTACCTACACATTTACATATAAAAGCATATATATGTATGTATGTATAAATGTAGTGGTATAAGTGTTTGTTTTTTCCTCAATTAAATTTTTTTTTTTTTTTAATATTGTCACGTTACAATTTTAGTTTTGTCCGCGTTATACTGTAGATAAATTTCAACTGTTGGGATATTTAAGCTTTAAAGATTTGTGTGCTGCCATCAGATTTAAGCTTTTGCCTCAACGGATTCAAGTAAAACGTCAAGGAAGTGTAGAGAAACAACAAAAACATTTTGTAGCAAAGAGTAGGGATAAAATAAAAGCTTTTCTTTTTAAATACAATCAACAATTGAGTAGTTTTTCAATGATGCCTTGATGAACAACAACAACAACAATAACATATTTTTAGAGAGGGAGAGTTCAAATTAAAAGAGAAAATAGCAAAAAATTACCACAACAAAAACTTTAAAGGAATAAGAGAAAGTGAAACATAAGGGTTAATGTGAAATGAAACAACAACAACAACAACAAAAAACAGTAAATTAAATCAAATTTTAACAAATTGTAAAAGACGTATGAGTGATATTTCATTTATTTTGAAATGATTATCATACGTAGTCTTGTAAATATCTAAGAAATCTAAGGAGGCGTATGAGTAGTTTAAATTTATATATAATTATTATTAAATAAAAGGTGTCCAAAAATTAAGGTAACATTTTAACTTTTATACAAAGTACAAGTTATTTTTTTTTTGTTATTCAAAATATTTTTATTTTAGTTTATTGCAAAAAGATTCCGTTTCAAAATGAAAAGTTTTGTCGGTCAAGTGCTCCCAGTCTCTTAACAAAATTCTCAATCACATTTCTCAATAAACTGTTGTCAATGGTTGTTTGTTATCTGCTCGATAATGTGGTTTTAAAGCTCTTGAACTGTTGTGGTATTATTGCTGGACACTTTCGATTTCAGAAAACCTACAAAAAATGGTCTAAAGGAATAAAATCGCACGATTTTAATGTAATGGCCAAATTACTCCTCCTTTTCGATGAATATTGTGATTTTCAAACTTTTCCTTGTAAAATCCATTGTTTCTCTTGCTGTGTGGCAAGAGGCACCATCCTATTGAAACCACATATTCTCTACGTCTAAATCATAAATTTTTCGCCACAAAAGGCTCCGTTGATATCTCAACTATGGCCACCATATGATATTTTGTCTCTATTTTTCCCTCTATCATGAAGAATCGGTTAATTAATTACTACTATAGGAATTCCAAAGTATTTATCAATCATACGTACTAGTGTGACAATTCACTGGGTAGTCAAATTAAAAGAAAGGCGGCAACGAATGTCTTAAACTAGTCAGTTTATTTCATTAAAAAACTGGTTTTCTTAACAAAAGGTGGCCCAAAATGACCGAAGGGGTTTGAATTCGTTATAACTTTATTTTCAGCATTTTGTAAAAAAGTCATTTAAAACGGAACAGTACACAATTAAACAACGTGCCCAAATGAACTTTATTTGTCAAATTAATGCTCCATTGTTTTGACTGAGCGTGCATATCGTCGTTATTTTAATGTGTAATGTGCGGGTTAGACCCTCTGTCAACAATAAACCGTCTGGGTTGCAAAATTTTTGGACAACAAGGGGCAGTAATAAGGAACCTTCCTGGTGCTGGCAGAATGGTGTACGCGTATAAAAATATTGAACGGGTACAGGAGAGTATTCGGGAAGATGGAGAAACATCAACCAGAAGATATTCGCACAACTTTGCCTCTTACGAGGTTAACTGCAGCGAATTTTGCCTGCAATAAGAAAGTTTCCATATAAAATTTCGCTTGTTTAAGAATTGAAACTACCAGATTACTTGCAACGACTGGATTATTCAATTAAATTCCGGCATAATAATTCATAATTTAATGATGCGCAACAAAGCCAATTTCCAATTAAATGGGTTCGTTAATAAGTAAAAATGCAGGATATGGGCTACGGAAAATCCAAGAGTAGTTTAATAGTGACCATTATACCCACTTTAGAGCGTTATGTGGTGCGGTGTTTCGCTGGAAAGAATGATTGTCCTAGAGTTTTTTTTGGAAATGAATACGATGCCACCGTTTTCATCACTGTTGTTAGATTTTGGACAATGTTGAAAATGTTATTAAGGTCAGAGCCGTGGAAAACCATATGGTTCCACCAGCCACTGCGATGGATAATCAGATCAAATCGGATCGGAACGAATTATTTAACCGCTCCAGAATGTTTCCTTCGGGGTTAGAAATCAACAAGTTATCACCTGAAGTTTTGCGAAAGCAGTATATGGCCACCACTTACGTGATATAATTTATCATAATTAAATTAAAAAGATGCTGCATAAATTTTTTTATTTTCATTATTAATTTTATTTAAAAAAAAATCAATAATTAACACGTATGTAAATGAAATCGTTTAAGAAAACGAATGATTTGAAATCGATTATATCGTTTTCATTCATTTAAAATACATTTTCTTCTTATTTCCTCTCAGAAGCGATTATTAAATTTAACAAACGTTTATTAAGGATAACTTTAATAGTAAATTTGTTCTTTAAACCTTTACTAAATTAAAAATAATTTTATGAATGCAGGCATAAGACTATAATTCAAAAATGGATTTTAAAATCGATTGAAATACATCACACCGTTTGAAAACGATCATTTTAAAATCGATCGGCTTTCATCACATACCGGCATTTTTGAAATAAAAAGTTGCAATTATATCTAATACTTTTGGGCCACCATGTAGCAGATAGCGCCGCGTCCACGCTTTGCTATTGGAAAATTGATAGCGCGTAAAGTGCACAGAAAAAAATAATAAATTGATTTCAGTTAAAAAATTCGTGATATTAATTTAAAAAAAATAATTAAATTTGCACCAGTAAACAAATTAATTGTATCAATTAAATGTTTAATTCACTTGATTAAAATTGTCATTCTCTTGATTAAACGTTTAATTCACTTGATTACACATTTAATTCACTTGATTAAGCATGATTACACATTTAATTCACTTGATTAAGCATTTAATTCACTTGATTAAACGCTTAATTCACTTGATTTAACATTTAATTCACTTGATTAAACATTTACCTAGCTTGATTAAGCATTTAATTCACTTGATTAAACGTTTAATTCACTTGATTAAAAATTTAATTCACTTGATTAAACATTTAATTCACTTGATTAAACATTTAATTCACTTGTTTAAGTTTTGAATAAAAAATTATTTTGTTTTTGATTAACACTTAAATTGGTGAAAATTTTTGAATTTCAGTGTAGTGCAGGAGCCAGCTATTGTTCAAAAGTAATGGCAATCTACGGCCCTTTGTTCCGACTAGGAACCACAGGACATAATATATATAATGGCAATCTAGCTACTTTTAGGTCAATCAAACGGCATTTACTTCATTTTCGTTTCGTCGATTCTATTAAAAATAATAAGTTAACATTACTGATCATGACAGAACGTTAAAGCTCTTACTTAGGCATGTTTTTCAGCATAAAAACTAGGCCTTAGAAAACCAGAGGCTTAACACGCTGATTTAGGTTGGTCTGTAAGGATCCAATGTCTTCGATATTTAATTTTTTAGCTCAAAGTTGGAACTTAAAAAAGGCGTATAAGTGAATTTCAAAACGTCAAATTAGATAAAAGAAATACATACGTACTGTTGTTTATATTCATCATGATTTTTTTAATTCTGTGACGAAGAACTTCTGAATTGTGAAATTTTAAGGTGAGGTTTAATTTAGATAAAATAATATAACATTGTCCATATTTTCACTAATTTATATGAAATCAACTAAAAAAAAATTTAGTAGCAGTCGTATAAGTGTTATGATTTCAAAACAAATATTAATCATACGTACAATAATCACAAATGTGTGTAATAAATTTACAATTTTTAAACAACTTTGCCGATTTTAAATAAAATGTATTTTACAGCTAACGAAATAAGCTTTTATATTCTATTTTAAGACACCCTTATACAGGACAATGTAGTTCTACAAGGGAACACAATTAACTACAATTCAAAGTGGATTCTGTTATATCCAGTGTTGCCAATTTAGCATTTTTCATGCTAGGTCTAGCATTTTTTTAAGTCATTTGACATAAAAAAAAACTGACTAAGCATGTAGCATATTTCTAGGCTTTTTAAGTTCTTGTGTTTTTTTTTATATTTTCCATTAATGTAATTCAAATTATAGTGACAAAAACTTAAGATTCAATCATTGAATTTGATCGAAAAAAATGCAACAATACAAATGCTCATTAATGTCGTTATAAATAAACTGAAATGATAATCAAAAAAGAAAAAAAATTTTTAAATCAATTCACAAAAGTTTCACAAAGATTGGATAGAGCACCTTAAGTGAAAAGAATGGGTGAAAGAAACAGATGTAAAAAGCTTTTGCAAGTACTGCAAATGCGATACTGTTTCTAAATTTAGTGGCCTGGAGCAACATTCAGAAACAAGAAAGCACAAAAATGCAACGGATAGACAAATCTATAAGCCATCCTATCTCTTTTAAAAGAATTTGTAACAATGTTCAGCTGAGGCGGTATTTAGTTAATGTGTGTTGCTCCTGTCGATAATCTGGCAAACCTTTGTAAATGGCAATATGACACCTCGTCGCGGAATCAGATGGACAAAATGCAGAATATTCTAAAAAATGTGCTTGGCCCTTACATTAATGAAGATTTTTCTATATTTTTCATATACATAATTATTTTAAGCATTTCTTCTAGCATTAATTTAGCATTTTTTGGCATTTTTTCCTCGATAAGTTTTGGCAACACTGCTTATAACACAAGACGTTTCTTGCTAAAAAAAAAAAAATTTTTCGAAATAAATGTAAACTGGTTTTTATCGATAGTTATCTGAGACATTAAAGAATAAGCAAGTCAAAAAAAGTTATAGTAACCTCAGATTTTACTCCATTAAAATAACTTCAATAATTTTTTTTTCGTTGTGTTCCTGTCTTTTTTAACTTTGCTTTACCGAAAGAAGCAACATTAATGCTTTGTTCTTTGCTTCTAAACACTTTTATTAGCTTCTAATATCTAATTATGCAAATTTTTCGGTTCCTTTTTCATCTTCAGCTTAACACTGAAATTGACAAATTATTAAGTTATAAATAAATTACCATGAAATGGACTTTATACTCTTAAACATTCAGCAACAACAAAAAAAACAAAAGCTTTTATGTTACAAGTACTCAATTAAAGCTTTCATTCCTTTCCAGTCCTGTAGCTTCATAGCAAGCCGAGCAAAACTCTTAAAGATGCATCAAAACATAAAACACTTTTCTCTTTTTTAAGCTTTTTTTAGAAAAAAAAAAAGGAAAACAAATTTTAAAATAAATATGAAAACTCTTGAAAAAAGTAACATTTTTCTTTTTAATTTTTATTAAGACACATTTAACTGATTATAAAAAAACAAAAAAATTCAATATTTTTTTTTATTAAATTTATCATAAGTATAACTTTGTTTATAGCTGCCTAAGTGACATTTATATTTTTAACCTTTTTATTAACTTTACTTTACAAAATAACTTTTGAAGGGTTCTTTTTTTAACCCAAAAGCAAGTTAAAGTAAAAAAAAAATTCACCATGATATAATAACCTTCAATAACAATCATAATAATTGTACCTTAATATTTTATTAGTTTTTCTTTTACAAACCGTTTAAAGCCGCTTACAATACAACAAAAAAAAAACACAACAAAACATTGTGGCAAACAACAAACTTTGGCTCTGAAAGAAAACAGCAGAAAAACAAACGTCAAAATTCATGTCTTTTGGGGAATACGCTACGTTCTCACATACACATCCCTACATGTTAACTTTCACAAAGACTCTGTAATACACATACCGGGATATGCATATACTACCCTGCAGCTAAAATCGTTACTAGTCAGGTTTTGGACTAGTTTTTTACTAGTTGTTAGATGGCGAAAGTTAGAAAAATTGTTGTATAAACAACAACAACAACACAACAAAAGTTGGTTTAATATGTGTTCGTGGCAGGGACAACAACAACTGTACAAAAGAAGATTTAAAACACAATTTATTTGCCTGTTGTAGGAACAACAAATTCATAAAAGTAGATTTTAAAAAAAAAAACAATTAACTTGTCTGTTGTAGAAACAACAACAACAAAACAAGAGGAAATCGTATATTTTTGGTTGGTTTTCGAGTTGACAAGTTATTTTCATGTTAAATAAATAAAAGGGTAATTCCCGTATTCTTTTGGTTAAAATTATTAAGTGAAATACTTGAAATTTATATTGTAGAATGCTGACGCAACACATATCGAGGCATTCTGCTAGTTTCTTTAATTTACTGTTAACAAAGGGGAACTCAACAGAAAGTGAAACATGCTGTAATAATAAAATAAATTATAATATTCTCTTTCTTTCTCTCTGGTTGCAGGGGTAAGTGCTTAGAATTATTTTAAAATGAATACATACACTGAAAACAATAATTAAGTATGAAAAAAAAATATTTAGGGGGAATTGTCAAATTTTGTTTTGCTTCTATTAGTAAACACTTATACTGTAAATAAAGCAACTAGTTTTAAACTATTCTGAAAATGCACAAAAATTAGCTACTTGGGCTCCTATGACAACCCAACGTTTAAAAATGTTAGTTTGATATTGAAAAAAAAAACTCACAAGTGCAACAAGTTTAAGCCAAAACGAAACCAGTATGTTTCTAGCTAAATACTAGTTACTTTGTCTGCAGGGTACTTCTACAAAAATTTGTTTTTTTCTTTCTCTTACTTACATTATAGCTGCTAACATTTATTACAATAACAACAGCGAACAATGAAGCATATTTTTAGGGGCTTTTAACAAAAGCATTTATTTGCATATAAGTGCTTATAATGATAATGTACATATTTTCCGCATTCACACACAAACATACACTTGTATTTTTTTGCCAGTATTGTTACAGTTTCTTTTTATAAAAAAAAAAAATTAAATGAATTTGTTTTCATTTTTAAAGCAGCCTTAAAGTGAAGTAGAAGAAAAACAGTTTGAGTTTTTTAGGTGACAGTATGATGAAGTTTGTGTCTGCCTTAAGGGATTTAATAAAAAAAAAATAAAATAAAAAACACACAACAAACAAACAAGAAACCGTGAAAAACATTGAAATATTAGCATAACTTGTGCTTTTTATTTTATTTTAAATTTTATGCTGTGCTTATTATGACACTAAAAATTTTTAAGTAAAATTTTCTTATTACCTTCCTCATGCAATATGTTTGTTTTCTTTTTATTTAAAAACAAAGCAGCATATTAACCTTTTTGATTTTATTCTCTTGTTGTCTTATTACACAGTGCAACAAAATTCGAGTCATAGCCGCCAGCCTCAACACTTGCAACGCGAAATAAAACGGGTTTTCAAGAAATTAAAAAATTTCTAGGCCTGAAATTTTGAAAATCCGTTTTAAATATGAACATTGCACGAACTTTTGGTCTTAGAAGACCCCTAGTGAAATTTGATGCAGAAAATATTCGTAGAACATTTTAACCCTCTGAAGTGCCGTTTTAGTGAAGAAGTAAAAAAAGGACAAAAATTACCCCTTAAAATAAGTGTTAAAGGGTTAATATATTCTAATAAAAGAATCGCCATACAATTCTACTGAAGACATCTGAAATAGTCTTTTAGTTCAGAAGTACATTTAGTATTTTTTTACTTGTACCAAACGCCTTTTCAAGAAATTCAAAAATGTCAATGCCCGAAATTTTGAAAATCCGTTTTACATACATTTTGGTCTTAGAAGACCCCTAGTGAAATTTGATGCAGAAAATATTCGTGGAACATTTGAACCCTCTAAAGTGCCGTTTTAGTATACTTTAGTGGGAAAGTTAAAAAAAAAGACAAAAATTACCCCTTAAAATGAGTGTTAGAGGGTTAATATGTTCTAAGAAAAGAATCGCCATACGATTCTACTGAAGACATCTGAAATTATTTTTTAACCTCAGAAGTACATTTAGCATTTTCTTTTTGACTTATACCAAACGCCTTTTCAAAAAAATTCAAAAACTTTAGGGGCCCATATTTCGGGAGGCCGAGCTTACTTTTCAAAACCCGTTGGCAGATTTGCTCTACTAGTAGTCTACTTTCATTTCGCGTTGCAAGTGTTGAGGCTGGTTTTTTTTTTGTTGCACAGTGTTATTTAAACAGTTTTAAAATTGGCAAATGTTTACTTAAGATCTGTTCAAAAATAAATAAAAAAAAGGTTAAATATTTTTCACAAAATGAAGGTGAAACATATTTTTTTTTTTTTTTGAGAAAAAAAATTAAATCAACCATAAGCCTGACTTTAAAAGCTGAGTTCTTTTTTTGTATACAAAAGAATATGACAAATTAACCATATTTAGGATTTAAATTGTGACTAAAGAAAGATAAGGCCTATTTTAAGGGTTTTGAAAAATAGAATAAAATGCATACAAACGTAAGGAAAAGCATATATCGCACTTGATTAACAAAACGTTATAAACTCCAAATAGGGGATGTAAGAAAAGATAAACTCACTGTTTGATTCGAATAATTTTTATTCG
Organism: Pollenia labialis; assembly: GCA_949318255.1. Classification (NCBI taxonomy): domain Eukaryota; kingdom Metazoa; phylum Arthropoda; class Insecta; order Diptera; family Polleniidae; genus Pollenia; species Pollenia labialis. Next base: position 20,543,173 of record OX439142.1, on the reverse strand, counting down.
CTTGACAGTTTTCTTTGTATTATAAAGGGTGGTTAAAGGTTAAGGGCCGATATTGAATGTAAACCCCACCTAAACGTCAAGTTTTAATCTGCATTTCATTTAACATTTCGCAATTTCAGACTAACTCAATTTGAACCATAGAAAGATACACAATTGACCGACGCGTTATGGTTATTCAGGCTTATTTTGAAAATTAGTGTTCAAATCAAAATGCATATCGAGCCCTTCGTGATATTTTCGGTCAATTTAATTGTCCAAATGTGCGTACAACCGGAAAAATCGTCCAAAAATTTGAGCAAACCGGGTCTGTAGGAGATGTGTAAACACCAATCAGTGCACTCGTACAGCCCGAACTGCAGAAAATATTGCTGCTATTCGCGATAGTGTGGCTGAAGAGCCGTCCACTTAAACTCGTCGTCGTGACCAACAATTGCACTTCTCACGCTTGTCGTTGATGAACATGATGCATAAAGACTTGTATTAACACGCCTACAAGGTGCAATTGACTCAAGAACCAACGCCATTCCAAACGTCGTCAATGGTCGGAATGGTGGCAAGAAATGGCAACTGTGGATGATCAATTTTTGAAGAAAATCATCTTCAGTTATGAGGCACCTTTTCACCTCAGTGGATTCGTCAATAAGCAGAATTGCCGCATTTGGGCGAATGATAATCCAAGAGTGACTGTCGAAAAACCAATGCATCCACAAACAGTGACTGTTTGGTGCGGTTTGTGGGCATCACCGGTCTGTATTTTTTCCAAAATGAGGCCGGTCAGGTAGTTACTATGAATGGTGTTCGCTATAGTGAGATGCGAACGTTCTTTTTATGGCCCGAATTGGAAGATATGGATGTGGACGATAAGTGGTTTCAACAGGGTGGTGGCACTTGTCCCACAGCTAACGAAACAATGCTGTTTTGTGCGACAACTGCAATGGTCGTATTATCTCACGTGGTGGCGATGTCAACTGGCCGCCAAGATCATGTGATTTGACACCGTTGGACTTCTTTCTTTGGGGTTATTTAAAATAAAAGGTGTATGTACTTCGATAAGACAGCAACAACTCAAGAGCTAAAGGATGAGATAATTCGGCACATTAACGGCATAGAACCTCAATTATGCCAAAGCGTCATCGAAAATTTGGACCATCGCATGGAGGTGTACCGCCGAGGTCGCGGCAGCCATTTTTTTTTGTTCCATACATAATTGAACCATACCAATATTAACATAATAAAAAGAAATGACAATAATTTCCTAAATATTTTGTGTTTTATTCAAAATCAACATCGGCCCTTAAAATTTAACCACCCTTTATTTTTAGCTTTTCTAAAATCTTTAGAAAAAGGTTTCCTGATTATCTGGCCTAAGCAACCTGTGAAATGCGCATAGAAACTAGCTTTACCTCAACAATTAATTTCAGTGTATTTATCAAAATAAAGATAACTAGGGCTGCCAGACTTTGGGATTTCATGCAAGCAAAAAGGACAAAGAAAGTCATTTGGGGATTGTGAATTTAAAAAAAAAAATCGGGGATTTAACACATTTTCCCCTTTTTATTATTTACGCTTATCTTGCTTTGTTTAGTATTTAAAAAAGAAGTAGCAAAACTTGTATCTTACTCTTATTTACAACTTATACAGTGTAAAGGGTCCTATTACGATTACGAAATAAGAGCAAAAGCAATTTCAAACGAAACCCTAGACTTGAAGCAAAAATATTTAAAAAAAAACTGCTCCTGTAAAATTTTATTTTTGCTATTAGGGTTCGATATGTATTTTTATTGTTGATTTCAAGGATGGCTAAAACCGACTGAACAGGCTCCCAATTCTTATAAATTGAATCTTATATCTTTAAAAACAACATATTGTTCTGCTTGTAATTCCTCACTGGAATCGCATAAAAAGGATTTCGAAAAAACATGCCCAAGCAGTCGCTACAAACAAAATAAAATATATTTTTTTTACTAAAAATTTTTATTTGGGGATTTCTTATTAAACATTTTCTTACAATTTTTAAAAAAAAATTTAAATTTGGTCAGAATTTGGTTGGGGATTTTTGGGGATTTTTTTTTTAATTTTCGGGGACAAGGAAACAACTTCCTGTAAGTCCTGAAAATAAAACGTGCTAAACGTCATAGAGAAATATTTTTAATGAAAATTATTCACATTTTTTTTAATATTGGGTGTACAAAACTGAGGTATCATATAAATTTTAATAAAAAAAGTTTTTTAGATATGAAAAAAATAGCGAAGGTAAATTTTATTAAAAATATTAAACCAAAAAGAAATATTTTTCTTTATAATAACAAGAAAAAAGTATCAAAAAAGAAAAATAAAATGATTTTATGTTAAAAGTTATTGCATCAGAAAATTAACTGATGCAATAATTGCCAACATTTGCTACAGAGCTGCGGCATCACTGCATAAAAAAACTTTTGACATATGAGAGTGATGCCAAGTTTCTTACAAGTGATGCATTTACGAACATTAAACTTTACTAATGCGCAACTGATGCGCAACAACTGGATTTACGAACGTACCCATAGTTTCTTCAACTGTTTATTCTGGGTTATTTAACAAACGTGTTCACTACAGCTTTTTGTTGGATCGTATAATGTGGTAAAGTTGCGCCATAATTTAATTAAAACCATTGTGCCGCTTATTGCGTAATATAGGGCTAAATGGAATTTCTGTGGAAGTGCACATATGCAAAGAGTGCTAGCATACGGAATTTGTTAGAACAAAACTACTCCAAAAAGACAGATCCGTATAAATTATTATTATGTTAATTATTAAGAAAACAAAAAGTTTTCAGAGAATTATCTTAATATTTTTTTATTATAATAAAAGGGTCTATGGCAATTATGTGTGAAACAAAATTTCATTTGGCTGATATTTTGTTTGACACTGCTTCGGTGGCATATCTCTATCCGATGGATCATATGTTCATAACTGACACATAACTGCGGTTCAATGTCGTTAATGTGCTGAATTATCTCATCCTCTTGAATTGTTCTTGGATTAATGACGCACACTTTTTTAAACTCCCCAAAGAAAGAAGTCCAACGGTGTCAAATCACATGATCGTGGCGGCCAATTAACATCGCCACTGTGTGTGATAACACGGCCATTAAATTTCTCCCGCTAAACAGCCATTGTTTCGTTGGCTGTGTTGAAAGTGGCACCATCCTGTTGAAACCACACATTGTCGAGGTCCATATTCCTATTTACTGGCCACAAAAAGTCCGTTATCATTCACTTCAGCCCATCAACCCCACCAAATAGCATGCACAGGTGTTTTCACACTTCCCACATAACCAGTTTGCTGAAATTTGCGCCCAATTCTCCCGATTGTGGACACATTTGGTCCATTATGCTGAACAAAAAAATCACAAGGTGCACAAAATGCATTTTGATTTTTATATCATTTTTGTGTTCTTTATTTTTTTTATTTCTTTTTAGACAATTGGCAGCGGAAAAATTTCTTTTTAGTTAAAAAAAAAATTAATTCATATACAAATTTTTTTTTTTGTTATAAGAAATTTTATGTTTTTTAGACTTAAAACAATTTTTCTTTTTATTTAAACATGTGTTCTTTTTAATTTTTTTTTGTTATTATTTTAGTATCGTGTCTTTTTTTTAAACAAATATGAAGTTACAAAAAACGTTTTGTTTATCAAAAATGTCTTTTAAAATTAAAACGGGTCAAATTTACCACCACGTCAATGACAAGGTTTAAAAATTTCACCTCAGTTGTTAAAGGTTAAAAATAATTTTACCATTTACTCAAAAAAAAAATTATAGAAAACCTTAAATATTTCTTCCAATTTTTAAAAATTATTTTACTAAACTCTAATTCCGTTTATTATAAAAAAAATTACAAAATTTAACCTTTCTCGAGTTAAACATCCTAAAATTAGAAAAAAATTTACCTCCGTATTCATAAACGATTATTAAATTTAACAAACGTTTATTAAGGAAAATAATTTTCATAGAAAATTTGTTCTTTAAAACTTTATTAAAATTAAAACTTTTTTTGAATACAGGCATTATTCATTAATTAAATTGAATAGAAAAAAAAACGTAACAAAACTCGATCTTTTTTTCTAAAACAAAAAAGATTAAACATTTTTTAATTAATTAAGATTTAATCTACACATATAAAGGCATGCGAATAGTAGTAAATCATTTAACAAATAACATTTGCTTTCAAAAATCAGCCAGATTTCAAAATTTATTAATTTAAAACTTCAGCTGCTGTAACTAGATAAATCAGCAGCCATCAACCTTTAACCCGGCTTATTATCAACGTTTTTTTTTTATTTAAAAACAGTCTCATTTATCATTCATCATTGTCAACAACAACATCATTATTATCTTCGCCATTTACCAGAAAACTTCAAAGTGTATTGGAGCCAGTACGAATTGAAAAAATTCTATAGTTACTAAACTTTGTAGCAGTAAATATGTTTCTTCTTTCCTTTCTGTTTTTTTTTATATTCATTGTCATTTTTTTTTTTTTTTATTATTATTATTGACGTTTGTATTACCCTCAATTGACAGGAAGACGGACGTATGGTTGAAAGGACAGTAAAAAAAATATGACAAGAAAATTGTGAAAACAAAAGAAAATCACAGCAAAAGTCTATTACTTGTCTTTAGATCAAATAAATTGTAATATTTATCCTTAACTTGCATAAATATGTATGCAAACACAACTACAAATACAAAACCATTTCGAAAACAAAAACAAAAAAATAAATAAAACCTTAAGAGCAACAATATTTAAAAGGGAGCAAAAGTATGGAAGTGTGTTTGCGTAGAATATTATATTATGACAGAACATAATGAAAGCACAAAAGTATGCAGTAATTTTCACATTTTTATGAATAAAAATAAAAAAAGAAGGAAGGAAGGAAGGAACCCTGCAGACAAAGTAACAAGTATTTAGCTAGAAATTTACTGGTTAGTTTTTACTTTAAACTAATTGCACTTTTGATTTCTTTTAATAAATTTAATTAAATTTTAAGGGCCGATGTTGCTTTTGAATAAAACACAAATTATTTAGGAAATTATTGTCATTTCTATTTATGTTCAATTGTGTATGGAACAAAATATCGGCCAAATGTCCGACGCGATCTCGGCGGCACACCTCCATCCGATGATCCAAATTTTCGATGACGCTGAGGCATAATTGAGGTTCTATGCCGTTAATGTGCCGAATTATCTCATCCTTTAGCTCTTGAATTGTTGCTGGCTTATCGAAGTCCAACACGGCCATCGAATTTGTCGCGCAAAAGAGCCATTGTTTCGTTAGCTGTTGAAACCACATACCGTCCACTTCCATATCTTCCAATTCTGGCCATAAAAAGTTCGTTATCATCTCACTATAGCGAACGCCATTCACAGTAACTACCTGATCGGCCTCATTTTGGAAAAAATACAGACCAATGATGCCGCCAGCCCACAAACCGCACCAAACAGTCACTGTTTGTGGATGCATTGGTTTTTCGACAGTCACTCTTGGATTATCATTCGCCCAAATGCGACAATTCTGCTTATTAACGAATTCACTGAGGTGAAATGTGCCTCTTCACTGAAGATGATTTTCTACGAAAATTTATCATCCACCGTTGCCATTTCTTGCCACCATTCTGGCCATTGACGACGTTTTTTGGATTGGTCAAGAGGCTTTAGTTCTAGAGTCATTTGCACCTTGTTAGCGTGTAAATAAAAGTCCTTATGCATCATGTTCATCAGCGACAAGCGTGAGATGTGCAATTGTTGGGCACGACGACGAGTTGAAGTGGCCTGCTCTTCAGCTACACTATCGCGAACAGCAGCAATATTTTCTGCAGTACGAGCTGTACGAGTATGCACTGGTGTTTTTTACATCTCCTAAAGGCCCTGTTTGCTCAACTTTTTGGACGATTTTTCCGGTTGTACGCACATTTGGACAATTAAATTGACCGAAAAAATCACGATGTGCTCGATATGCATTTTGATTTGAACGCCCATTTTCATAATAAGTCTGAATAACTTTAACGCGTTGCTCAATTGTGTATATTTCTATGGTTCAAACTGAGTTAGCCTGAAATTGCGAAATGTCAAATAAAATGCAGAAAAAACCTTTACGTTTAGGTGGGGTTCACATTCAACATCGGCCCTTAAAATTTAATTTATATGAAACTATCGTATTTAACGTTGGGTTGTAAAAGGAGCCCAACTACTTCTTCACTTCATTTATTTCACGTCATTAGTGAAGGCAAAAGCAAAAAACGAAAAGTTGAAAAAAACAAAGAACATCGGCACTCGACATGTTCGGAAGTGTTTCGTTTGACAGATGGGACGTTGTGTTTTTTCCACATTTTTTCTTCAAAAAATTAAAAAGATTGTTAAGCATTAAAATAAATACATATGTATGTATGTATTTATGTGCACATGTATTATTTAAAAAAAAAAAATTCGGAAAAAACACAACGTCCCATCTTCGGTAACTACGGGATTTTTTAAAAGTTTCAGTCTGTCAAACCAAACACTTTCGAACATGTCGACTGCCGATGTTCTTTGATGTGTACAACTTTTCGTTTTTTGCTTTTGCCTTCACTACGACTGTTTTCATTTAATGAATCAGAAGTAAAGGCAACAGTTTTTTTTTGTCCAATGACAAATGAAGATGTCGAAGTTACAGCACAATCTTATGACTTTTACTATCTCAACTGCAGCTTTTTAAACGCTGCTAATAACAGCAAAACTATATTTGACAATTCCCCTCCACAATGTTTTTTTTCATACTTTCAAATAATTCTTGAAACCAGAAAGAGAGATAGAGAGATAAAGAATATTATAATTTATTTATTTTATTTATTTATAGCATTAGAAAATAATTACAAATTATAGACTAATGAATAACGAGGCCATGGCTACAAGGCCTTAGGCTCTATATTATAATTTATTTTCCTGTTACACCATGTTTCACTTTTGTTGTATTCCCCTTTATTAACCGAAATTAAAGAAACTAGCAGAATGTCCCGATGGGTTTTCTTCATAATTCTACATCGTAAATTTTATGTATTTAACTAAAAAAATTTAACAAAAAGAACACGGGAATTTTCCTTCGTTTTATTTATTTTTTAAACATTTTTTAAAAAGTGAATGTTTTTCTCTTGTATTGTTGTTGTTGATTCCATAACAGACAAGTAAATAGTTTTTTTTATCTACTTTTTTAGAGCTGTTGTTGTTCCTACTATGAACAAGTAGTAGGTTAGGTTAGACTGAAAGGCTGGTATGAAGTCAAACTCACACCCTAACCCAGAGGTTATTATAGTCCAAGTAGTAAATGTTTTTATTTTCACTTTTGTAGTGTTGTTGTTGTTTCTACAACAAAAGGCGTCACGTATGAAGCTCTGCAGTCGAAATTTTATCATCTTTCTAATTTGTCAATGCCAAGCAACTGGTAAAAAACTAGTCCAAAACCTACCTAGTAACGATTTTAGCTGCAGGTAAATGTATGTATACATTGTAATAAGTATGTGTAACATGTATGTATGTGTAGGTATAAATAACTTTGTGTGTATGTTTGCCTTAAGAACAAAATGAAGATGATATTGTAGAATTTCATTTTTGCACAATTAAATCAGAACAAAGACACTTTTGTCATTCATTTTGATTTTGTTATTATGGCTGTTGTTGCTATTGTTGTTGTTGTTGTTCTCTATTTGTTTATGTGTTGGCTTCCAATTTGTATTTTGATGCTGTTTAAACAGTAATTTCTAGTAAATTTGCTCTTAAACATTATTATATTTCATTCTTCCGAAAAATACATAAATACAAACAGTCTGAAAGTTTTTTTGTTCAAATTTAAATAAAATTTTTGGCATTTTTGCATAAAATTTCAATTACTTGTACAACAGTTCAGGCTACATGACAGAGCAAGAAAGATTATTTTTGTATACGCTACCATTTTTCAAAACAAAAATAAAAATGAAGAGAGGAGGGTCGCATGTCAACCATCGTTTGTTGGCATGTGGTGGTCGTTAATTTAAATGTTGAAAAATTCTTTCAGATTGGGTCAGTCGTTAGGTGAAGCAGTCTGACAGACATTATTTTTTCAGCATTTAACCGTTAACGAATTGTCAACCCATTCATTTGCGTATGACAAAACCAGACATTGTTTTATTTAATCGCTCGTTCGTTCATTTTGCATTTATTTTAATGTTCTGATTTTGTTCCTGGCATTTTCAGTGTTTTTCCAATAATTAAATCTGCCTTAATTGTTTGGAATTAATAGTTTTGCCTGATTTTTGGTCGTTTAGCTTTTAAAGAGGATTAAGAAAGCAATAGAAATAACACGAATAACAAAGAAATTAAACATATTGAATGAGAAGAGAAAAGAATTAAGAACGACAACAGGTATTAAGGCGGCAATAAAATTGTGAAAAAAATAAGAGAATTTGCAAAAAGTTTTGTAAAATGAAAACTGGGAATTATTTCCTTCTGAAGGTTGCTTTATATTAACTGAAATTTAGCTCATAGAATAAATTCGAAAAATAAAAAATGTTTTGTAAAATGTTTATTTTTTTTTTAAATGGTATTTTTTAGTTGTTCATGTCTTGCATGTCAAAAAAAAAAGTTGACAATAAAACATTTACAGATTTAAAAAAAAATTAGTGTTTGCTAAGTGGTCGAATTCGAACATACTTTTTAATGCAAATATGAAGAAAACACAAATATACGTATGTATATATGATTTTACATGTTTCGAGCATTTTTTCTTATTGGCGGGCCGATTTGGCGAGGAACCGACCTCCGGGTGATGTGTTATCTTCCACTCAATTCCGTAAATATTTAAGATAGTTTTGTAAGTTCAATAATGTAAAAAATTCAGAAAGTACTAATTGAAAAATAAAAAAAGTACCGAAAAGTCGTTCTGGACTCTTCACGTTGACTTTTATGTTTCAGAATAAACTATTAATAAATGTTCAAGAAGTACCTGTTAAAGAACGAAAAAGTACCAAAAAGATTTCTTTTACAGATTCTTATTCACTCAAAACCTTGCATGTAAAGTTTTATGCTTATGGGTTCTATATAAGTCCAATACTAAGAGAAATTCAAAAAGTACCATTTGAAGAACGAAAAAGTACCAAAAATAACTCTCTTGCAGATTCTTATTCTCTCAAAACCTTGCATGTTTAGTTTTATCTTTCTAAGTCTAATTCTAATTCTATTCAAAAAGTACCTTTAGAAAAACCAAAAGTACTAAAAGGTTCCCTCTTATAAATTCTCATCCACTCAAGACATTGCATGTTCTATTTTATGTTTCTAAATCCAATTGTAACGAAAATGTAAAAAGTACCATTTGAAGAACAAAAAAGTACCAAAAGCTTTCCTCTTACAGATTCTAATTTATTTAGGAGCTTGCATGCTTAATTTTATGTTCTAAGTCCAATACAAAAGAAATTCGAAAAGTACCTTTTGACAAAGAAAAAAGTACCAAAAGGTTCCCTCTTATAGATTCTCACCAATTCAGGACATTTGGTGTTTTATTTAATGTTTTTAGGTGCATTACTAACGAAAATTTAATAAGTACCAATTTAAGAACAAAAAAGTACCAACTTTTTTCATTTTATAGGTTCTCACGCACTCAGGACCCGGCACATATAATTCAATTGTTCTAAGTTCAATATTACAGAAGATTCAAAAATTACCACATGCAGCACGAAGAAGTAAATTGAAGAATTTAATTTCTTGTATTTCTCCCCTTTTTGATACTTTTTTTCTTTTTCCTATTGAGGTATCAAAGTGTTAATTATTACAGTGGAAGCCATAGTTAAAAATGTATATTTCACTAAATAGTAGAAAAAATTGTTTTGTAAAATAAAAGTACCAAAAAATAGTTATGATTTTCACCCATAAAATGTTCGAATTTCGAAAAAGTATATCTTTATTTCGACGTTTATTGGTTAAAAAGATAGTTGGGGTCCAAAATTAAGGTTATACACGGTTACTCCCTAAATGCGCGGAATTTCAAAAAACTACCAGACACCTGTTGGTTTTTTTTAATGAACAACGAGTGTATTGAAATTTTTTTGGTATCTCTTTTAATTTAGGAGCTATAAGATTAGCGAATTTACCCGTTCTTACCCATTTTCCCATCAGATGTTAATAAAACTTTATATTGAACACTGCTGTTAGAAAATTCTTTTCAAGCAGAGTATTTTTTTGTGCAAATCGTTTGGCAGACAGAGCAGGAAAGTGTTCTTAACTGTTTTGCGTTCCCGATTATTGATTACTAAAGATTTAAGCAAGATTTTCCCCTCCTTAAAACTTTATTAAATTGGACTTAGCTCCTTTACGGCTGATATGTATTTGCCTGTACTATTTTTCTATTGTACAAAGTTTTTTAACAATTGTGGTTTTTCATTGAACTGTTGGTTTTTAATTCAAGTTTTTGATATTCTTAGTTGGGCTCAAGCGCATCAAACTTAATTTTCAAAAAATAATTTTACGTGAAGAAATGAATAAATTAAAAACTTTTTTTAAAAAAATTTTATTCTTGACTGAACACGGGATTGAACTCGGGTCGGTTTCGAGAACAACCACATTCAAATCATCAGGATTATTTGCCTTTTTGCATAAATTTTGTGCAATAAATTTCTTCTTTTTTAATAAATTGATGAAACGCATCATCCACCATGAATTGGTTTGGTTTATACAAGTACCAACAAAGGTGAATTGTTAGTATTCGTTGCTATTGGTTTTTTTTTGCACTGTTATCTTATACAGTTATATTGTTTATGGTTATCTATGCGTGTGTATGTGTGTGTGTTTGTAAAAACATACACCAATACCTTAAGAGCAAATCCTTGTTTTAATCTTTAACAGCAGCTGCTGGCAATTTTTATTTTCACTTTGATAGTCAACCCATTCATTTATGGTTTCACAAAACGTTAATTTCGAAATAAAGTCATCATAAAAAAAACAACAAATACACCTACGAGCTGCCATTGAGCATTGAAGCATTTGTGTGCAGGAGTGTGTGTTAAGGCTTACGCATACAAGCGTCTGTATAAATAGCAAATGTATGTGGGGAAAAAAAGAGCAACAATGTTGTTGTCTGTTGCAACAAATAACCGATATTGTACTTTAAATAAGAGAAGTCGAGGGAAATTTCAAAAAAAACAAAAACAAAAACATACAGAAATGTAAAATGTTCATTTCAGCTTTTTCCCAGGACCTTCGCATACATTCACAAACATACTTGAACGCAGCTGCAATTACACATACAAACATACATGTGTGTTTGAAATTTAGGTATGTATTGTGATAGCATTGTGCATTCCCGAAGCCTAACAGCCTGTTGTTTTCTCCCTGCCTGTGCACTGTCATTTTAGTTTAAACTTTGTTGTTAAAACTTTCGTTAAAATGTGTTTTCTTTCTGTTTTATGTTTTTTAGCTGTAGTCTACTTTTTATAACATTGTTTTTTTTTGCCAGTTCTAGTGAAGGTTTCTATAAAAGTGTTTTCCTCGGTTTTTTTTTTTTTTTTTTTTGCTACTGCTGGCAAAATTCATGCAGTTTTTTTCTTATGCTTTTAATCGCACAATTCTCTGGCTATAAACTCATTTGTAACTCAATGTGTTGGTGGAAAATAGAAAAGTTATAGTGTTTTTGTTGATGTTGGGGGTGTTGTTAGAGGTGAATGTGTTCGTGTGTTATTATTATGGAATGATAGGGTATTAAAAACCTTGCCACTCAAAATGTTGCAACAAGTTGTTTAGAGTTTTTCTTTCTTTCTAAGAAAAAAAAAAAAAGAGAAACACTCACACACAGAAAAACTTGGCAACTGCTTTTATGATTACAATTTGCTAATATAATGGCCGTTTCAGAAATTTTTCTAGAATGTGGCAAAACGGATACAAAACCAGATTTAAATTTCCATTACGTTTTTTCTGTTTTCAAAAAGATTAGCAATTTCTTGTAGATTAATTGGAAAAATCACACGTTCTTCTTTCATAAAAAATAAAAAGGAATTGTTTACTAAAGCGTGATCCATTTCGAGGTTCTCTAGTTTTTGAAAGAAAAAACACAGAAAATTCAAATTTAATGGGGAATGTTTATTATCATTAGAAAGAACATTCTTTGGCATTTATTTTTTAAAGATTATGTCTATTAAATGTTGGCCGTTGCTACGTCGCAGATCCATCCATCCGTCGAGACCAATTTTCGATGACTCGTCCGAGCATTTCGACTGGTAACTGGCGAATGACACGCGAGATGTTTTCCTCCAAGGCCTGAATCGAAGCGGGTTTGCCCCCATAAGCTTTAGACTTTATATCCCCACAGGAAAAAGTCTAATGGCCGTCTTCTCATTACACGATTAACTATTTTCCCAACGAAAAACTGCACATGAAAGAAATTTGGTTTTCTCAATGTCTCATTTGCTTCTATTCTATCGCTAAAGCCCTTATGACACTACATTTTTTTTATTCATTAATTGATATGGAATTGATAGAATGAAACAGTAAATGCTAGAGAGAGCCAACTATAAAAATATAAACAAAGTTTTTTAGTTTTTTTTTCTCTTGTTATGGTTTTGTTTCAGGGATGGCGTTGGGAATTTTAAAAATTGGATCAACAACCTTTAAAAATTGTGCTTTTTTACCCAAATTGTACTAAAAGATGTAAAAAAGTTGAAATTAATTTTATTTATGTTCTTAAAAAACACCACAAAAAGGTATTATAAATCTAAGTTTAAAAAGTATCAACAAAAAAGTACAATTGAAACAACTTATCCATCCCTGTTCTGTTAAGCTTATTAAATGTTGCCAACTTTTTGTTTATGAGAAATCTAAAAACAAAAAGCGGTAAATCGCTGAATTTGCCCATAAACCGCTGATTCAACAACACTTTTAATATTTCAAGCTTGAAATGTCATTTTTAAGTTGGATGAAGTGGCAGTTCTTGAATCTCTTTAGGTTGCTCTTCGTTTCAAATGCGGCAATTTTGTTTGTTTGTTTACATAACCATTGAGCCGAAAATGGGTCTCATTCGCTGAACAAAATTTGCATCGAAAACGTCGGATCTTCTTGGAACTTTTCAAGAGTCCATAGAGCGAAGCGATGTCACTTGGGAAGCGTAAGTCTTGAAATGTCAAACAATTCTAAACAAAAATAACCTGACAGCATGACAGTAGCTCTACTTGAATCACCCTTTATAAAGATTTTTACATTTTATTTCGCCTTAAGTCCTTAATTAAACATCCTGGATATTTTTTTAATTCGTATTGTTTGAGCGATTCACTGCACCAAAAGGTTTAAACGGAATTAAAATTAATAAATTATAAACTAATATTTTTGTGTATATGTACATTATTGAGTTGTTAAAATTATTAAGCGTTAAAAATGTTATATTTTCCAACATCTGTCCATTTATCTGTCTGTCTGTCTGTCTGTCTGTCTGTCTGTCTGTCTGTCTGTCTGTCTGTCTGTCTGTCTGTCTGTCTGTCTATATAAAATATTTCAACAATATAAAAAAGCCTGCCAATTTAAGAACAAGACAAAAACAGTACTTAACTGAATTGAAGGAAAAGTATCCCCGAAATAAGAAAAATTATTGAAGTTAACAAAGGCAAGAAGAAAATAAAAGACATACAAGTTCTTACATACTTAAAGAATAAAAACAAGCAAAATACAATAAAAAGAGTCTCCATTAGGAGATTGTGTGTAGCAACGTTTTGTTACAAATTATAAGCTGCCAAGACAACCGTCAAAATGTTTCTACACAGGATGTTAGAAATGGTCATAGGGAACCCTTAATACAGCTCCCAAGGTTAAAATTGTATTAGTGTGTATCGAAGCACGCTTAAATGTTAGGTAACGGTAAAAAATTAAGGTTTTTCTAATTGCTTCTTTGTTTTTGCAATTTATAAAAGAATTCCAATGATTTTTAATAACATTCTATTTGGCTTTTTATAAAATATAATGTTGGGATTTTTTGTTAGGGAAAGTGTTGGTCGAAAGAATTTATTGATTATTTAATAAAAAACATAAAGAGTGGAACAAAAAAAAAAACTTATACAAACTTTTTCAGCCAAATTATTATTTTTTTAATCACGTTAGTATTTGAAAATATTTGTGATAGTATTTTTTATAAATCATTAAATTTAAACCGTTATTTTGGTAAAAATGGACAGCAAAAATAGTACGTGAAAAAACAATTAAAACGTTTCCAAGGCGAATTCAACTACAACTACAGGTGTCGAAACGTCATCTGATTTAAGCAATTCGAACCAATTAGTTTTGATTAGTTAGTGTGTTGTTAGGAATGGTTGACATTTCAAAACGTAATCACTAACAATGCAATGTTAGTAGTTCCAACGTCACCTGTAGTTAAATTCACCTTCAACTTTTCAAAAAGATCCAATACGGACTTTCCAAAACAATAGATCTGAAGGTCCATCGTCACACCGCCTTTCCCAATGCAAAACCTTAAGCATTAGGTTTGCTCCATATCAATACTTTTACAGTTTAGTTAGTATTGTTTTGCTCTTAACGCCACTGTTTGGCGAATGCAAAAAATTCGGCATACAAAAATGTAAAAAATAAATTTCACTCTTGCTTTGCTTTATTGCCGTAAGAAAAACAATTAGTTAAAGCGAAATTAAAATAAAATGTCAACGAAAAAAAAATAAATTTCACACATGCTTTGCTTCATTACCGTAAGAAAAAAAAGTAGTTAAAGCGAAAGCAAAATTAAATCTCAACAACTCAATATGCAGCAGTTAATAAACGTATGCAGTACAAAAAGCTCCTTTTTAGAATTAAATTTAGAAATGTGGCGTATGCGGCACAAAACAATAAATTGCGCTTTCAATCAAATACAATTTACTTCTAACTTCGTTCATGACAATCAACAAAAATTATAATTTTTCTTCAAAGCATATCCTGCATAACCCGCAAACTCCCTTTCAGCAAATTTTGCAGGAGAGGCAAAAACTTTTTATTTTTCCTATTTGGTGCTTGAGAAGAAAACCAAAAATATAGTTGATTTGACACACTTCAAGCCTCAAATTGAAGAAAACCTACACTCTGGTCATAACTTGATCTACCACACGGAATTAAAATCTCAATTTACTTAAAAAGTGGATTAAGCAGGTCGGAAGTAGTGGCGAAAATACAAAAAAATGCTTTCGGGTATGTTTTCTGGAGACTTAATGTGAACCTTCATTGTAGTTTTTTTTTCACTACGACATTTAGGCATATGCGCCAAACCAATAATGTCAGCTCATTATGTAAGTAAACATGTGTATATCTTTTTTGGTTTTTTCAACGCTAAACAAACAAATAATTTGCCACGAAGCTAATGGGTTGATTACGGATGGCAGCTGAACTAAAGTTGAGTTGCCAGCAGCGAAATCAGGCAACTATAATGGGCCTAATTCTGGCAGTCGTGATCGAGTACTTTCTCGATTCGAAAGCAATTTTATTTCTAATTCTTTCAGTCGATACTGAACGAATCAAAATAATTTTTTCAGTATTGTGAAACTCAAATTAATGCTTTAAAACACTGAAAAAATACTTTCGATTCGTTCAGTATTGACTGAAATAATAAGATATTAAATAGCTTTCGAATTCAAAAAGTACTCGATCACGACTGCCAGAATCAGGCCCAATATGTTTAAAAAGGAACAACATTCTGGTCGTTTGCATTTTACAATAGTTGCTTAGTTTGCTTAAATTTCTCATTTATTTTATTTTAATTTTTGATTAAAATACACAAATTTACGTAGAATAAACTAGAAGAACAGAAAAAATGGTAATTAAGGTCGCCACAGGCTGGAATATGAATCAAAGGGGATTTTTTTAATAAAAATTTAACTTAAAACCCATCAGGAATAAAAATTAAAAATGACGACGGAAGTGGACAAAAAAAAACATAATAAACGAATGTATTCAGGTTTTCAAGACAAAGTCTTGACAGAAAGAATACGAAAAAACGGAGGAAAGGAGGAAAGGAGGTGACATGTAATTTGAAATTTAAATGATAATAACAGCAAATTTCGAATCACCAGTACTACTGGTTGAAAGATTGATATTTGACTGTTAACTGGCGCAGTGGTGCAGTGGTGCAGTGGTTAAAACTCAAAGATTTTCTGAAGATAGAATGTGGTGATTCTTGAAACATGTAAAAATCAACCCGGGTTCAAATCCCAGCTCAGCCAGAAAAATTGTCAATAAAAATTTTAATAAAAATTCCAAGTTGTAAAAAATTCCTTCCTCAGTGAAAATAATTTAATGAAAATTAAATTTGATGAACTCAAGCCTAATTAAAGAATATCAAGAAATTAAAATTTTATTTTGACACTTAACAAGCAAATTGAAAAAATTTATGAAATAAATAACCATTATAAGGTTGGAATTGGCCATTTTATTGTTAATATTGATATAAAATATGGTTACTTTTTTTTACCATATTATGGTTAATTTTAAACATAATATGGTTAGTGTTGACCATTATTATGGCTAATATTGACCAAAATATGGTTAATTTTTACCATATTATGGTTGATTTCGGGAAAAATTTTGTTGATTTTGAAGTTATTATGGTCTTATTTAAACATAATATGGTAACCTGCAAACATAAACATTGCTAAAATCCAATCATAGTATGATGCTCTTAGGATATGGTTACCTCTAACCATATATTTTTCTACGTGTAGTTGTTTTCCTTTATCTTTTATCGCCCACAAAGTTAAAAATGCAGCGAAAAAATGTGCACAATAAAAAAGGGCACAAAGATGTGAATTATATACGTCTACTCACAATATTATAAGAGTAACGGACTGTAGTTTATTTAAGAAGTACTCCGTTCAGTCATTTTGTAAATAAATAAACATTTAAAATTCCAAGCTAATTTATTTTTAACTGATTCTAACAGTTACTCAAAAAACTAAGTGCACAATAATACGGATTTTCAGTTGTAGTTAATATTGTCCGTTGATTAAGTTAAATTTCACTTTATGTAAAATTAAATGAAAATGTTATTTAAAATAACGAAAAGTTCATTAAATTTTTACTATCAAAAATTCAACCGCGAATTCCGTAAAAACAAAACTTGTGCTTGTTTTGTGTAACAAATTCCCATTTTCTATTTGTTAAAATTTTTAAGTTAAATACGTAAAATTTTTAAAGTAAAATAATTGCAAAAAAAATTTTATAACATGCTGCTGGTGTCTATAATTGAGAGTTCTTTTGTAACCAATGGGGTCAGCACAACAAAAGAAAAACAAACGTGTGTGACGGGGTAAGTAATTAATAATGTTCCCTTCTCTCATTAGAAAAACAACCAGACAGGTGTTTGTCTGTTGTTTTTAGAAATTCGGCTCTTTTGTGGAGTAAACGAAAATTACTGAATTTAATAAAACAACTGAATATTCCTTTGTTTTTTACGGAATATTCAGTTTATTTTTCGATAATTAATTTATATAAAATAACTGAAAATTTATTTGTTTTTACTGAATATGGGGTTGAATTTTTGACACTTAAAATTTAAGGAACTATTCGTTAAAAATAAATGAAAAATAAGTAGACCGGTTTTTAACTGAATTTTCATTTATTTTATATTACAAATTCAGTTAATTTTACGTACAGAATATTGTGAGTGTAATTTATGCTTCAAGCATTATATATAAAATTATTCTTATCTACAAAACTTTAAGTTAGCAGGGCTTAAGGTCACAAGGATACTTTGGGTTTAGAACGATCGCATAAACGAAAGCCTGCACTTCTTTGAGAGTCAAATATTTGTTAAATCTAAACATATCGCTCATTTGCTGCAAGACCGGCATAAGTCAAAAAAATCCATTTCGAGATAAACGCGTTTAAAGTTTTTGATTTGCTCTAATCACTTAGAAAAAATAACGATACATTCTCTTCAAATGGGAAAAGTATAAAAGATATAAAGCTGAATTTTTTACACAATATAAAGAAAAACATAGCGAACAATTCTGCATCACTAACTCCAAAATTGTATTTTTTGATTTATGCCGGTCTTGCAGCAAATGAGCGATATGTACCTTAAGGCAAGTTTTCACAACTTACCGGTGCTAAAAGTAGACTTTAACCGGCCTTATAAAAAGTGTTCCATTATTAAAACATTACTTTCACCTAAAGTAAGCGATAAAGTAAACTAAGGTAGGTTATAGTAAAGTTGTAATAACAGAACACTTTATACGGCCGATAAAATCATAAATTTAGCTATCGGTAAGTCTCTTTAAATATCTCAGCTTTTAATAGGTATTAATGTAGGATAACTTTTATTTTAGCCATCATTCACAAATTATTGAATTTCAAAGAAATTTTACTGAGGTTTTTTACTCAATTGCTTAGCGCTCTGCCAAATGTTAAGGGATTTCAATCATTTTCTACAGCAATATATTTGGCTAAGTAAATAATAGTTATAAAATCAGAATAAAAGCTCAAACTATTAAATAATAATTTCAACTAACTGAGGGAACATTAAAAATCGTTAACTTAATACACATTAAGAAAATATACTCAATAAGGAAACCATTGCAATAGATCTACTTTATTTTACTTCGCTTTAAGCCGAAAATTTTACTTTGCAGCGTATAAAATGCCCTCAAATAGAACGAACCACTTAGACTGAAAACGAAAGCAAATAAAACTTGTCCTTAAATGGTTAAGTTATTTGCACTTTTTCACAAATATAACATGACGTCAATGTGTTCAAAACTACTTTTGCGTTTAAATAAGCAAGCGATGATTAAATATACATATAATAACTAAATCCTAAAGGCACGAGGGGTGTTTAATAAGTTGGCAAAAAAAATTAAGAGCTAAATTGCTTAATATTTTAAAGTTTAATAATTTAAAAGCAACCCACGTTTATAATAATAAAAAAATGCTTTTTTTTGAGTGACAACTTTGTCGGTAAGCCCAACAGCAAAAAAAATAAAAATTATAAAATCAAATAAAATAAAATAAATAATCAATTAATTATATTAACACTAATTGTAATCAACAGGTAATGGCACGAATGAGCAACAAAAAAGTTAGACACATAAAAACAAACAATAATAACAAAAACAATAAAATTATTTGGTTTTTTTTTAGTTAAAAAAAAACAGACGCACCAAAAAAATTCGCATGACGTTATAGAATTATGTTGGTAACCACCTGCTAACACGATATCTGAACAAAAAAATTTACAATTCTTTAATTCAAAAATTTGGACGTACATGTTTGAAGGAAGAAAGAGTAAATCAATAGTAATTAAATCAGCAACAACAGTTAATTTTAGGAAAATCTTTAAGCTACGCATTTCCAAAAGAACTTATTTAAGAAAAGTGTAATTATTGGTTTGACCTACCGACCATTTTCAAAAAAATTTAGTTATGCATGGGGTTTATACATTTTGAATAGCCCCCTTCTGAATCCTAAAACCTGTTTCACGAAATTCTTTATGGTTTTTAAGACGTTAAGCATTAATTTTGCTCCATACCAACTATTTTAATGTTGTTGCTCTACACGAAACTGTGAATACTGCAAAGTCCTTATACAAAAACGTACAAAGTTATTTATTTCACTTTTGCTTTGCTTCATTGCCGTTAGAAAAAAAAAGTAGTTAAAGCAAAAGCAAAATAAAAAGTCAACAACTCAATACACAGCATTTAATATCCGTATGCAGCACAAAAAGCTACTTTTTTTTAGAAATAAATGAAGAAAAGTGGCGTATGCGGCACAAAACAATAATTTTCATGTTCAATTAAATTTTATTTACTTCTAAGTTCGTTCATAAACGTTCCTAAAATTTACATTTTTCTTCAAAACATTCTATGCCAGAAGCAATGTTTAAAATACAAAACAATTGTCGTTGTTCTCCTCTAGGACTTACGAATCTTTACGGTTTAAGGCGTACTAAGGGGTTTTCTGAGAGTGCGCTATCGGGCGTATGATTAGTTATAGACCGTTCTTCACGAAATTTTACTGTGTGATTTCTGGGCATACGAATCGGTTTTCCGAAAAAAGGCTTTATATGGGGCATAGTAATACGATTTCTAGCTTAATAAAACGAATTTGTGGGAAATCTTATAACAATCCCTGCATTTATGTTAGTTTTTATAACAAAATTATGAATTTTTTTAAGGGTTGTGTTGTTCCATATTTGGATTCATAACGTTTATCCTACTGCACCAATGTTGCTGGTTTTAAACCCAAAGAGAACAAAAAAGGGTTTTTTTCCTTTCTTTTACGTTGTTCAAAAGTGTGCATGTTTTCAACATACGGACATCTCTAAATCTATTAAGAATTGCTCAAAGACCCAGAATATATTTGTACTTTATGCGGTCTAATTTAAATATTAAAAAAGTTTTACATGCAATGAGAAACTTAGTAAACCCTCATTCACCTGAACTAGTGGAGGGTATAAGAAAATTTTTTGTTCCAAAAATTACGTTTTACCACAATTTTTCTTTTAAAATTTCCTTTTTGCATAAAAGTAATTTTTAAAAAAAATTGCCTCTTTTCAGTTTTCGAAAATACACCGAATCTTATTTAGTGTGCGGTACACACACCCAAAAACGATATCTATTTTTTAAGTATTTGTTGTGTACATATTTGTACAAAACCCTTAATACCGTTAATTACTATGTTCACGAAAGTAACAACAATTATATATTGTTCTGTATCTTTTATTTTAATGTCCTATGGTATGTTTTTCAGTGTTCGAAGATAAACATTATAAATTGTTCTTTAGTGTTCGGTATAGTAGAAATATAGTGTTTCTATAGTAAATACGCAAGTCTCTTGCGCAACTCTTGGTGTGTTTGTACAGACTTTGTTGTTCTTTGCGCAACTAACTTGCCGAGTCTGAAAGGGGTCTAACTAAAAACAGAACACTAAATTGTGTTTGTTACTTTCTTAAAACTAGTTATGAACGATATTAACGATGATTCTGGGTGTATGAACAGTACGCTAAATACTGTTCGGCTTATTTTCGAACACTGCACTGATGATGGAAGGAGCAAACAAGAACTTTTAGCAGAGCTTGCATTCGATCCTTTTAAGGCAGTTTTCAAACATTTTTTCGCCCATTTCGGGTGGTATCACGGCGCTAACTTGACGAATGTTGGTTTTTAAATGCTCCAACGTTAGAGGATTATCTGCGTAGACACAGTCTGTGACATAGACCCACAAAAAAATCTAGCGACATTAAATCGCATGATCCTGGTGGCTAACTGACGTCACTAAAAGGTGAAATTACCCATTCTAAAAACTTTCCAGGCAATAAAGACGAAATCGGTGGTGTTGTGTGGCTCGTGTCTTCGTCTTGTTGCAACCACATATCGTCCAGTTTATAACCTTCAATTGCAGGCAAAAAAAAAGTCGGTTATCATACGATCATAGCGCTCTGGGCCGTGGATTTAACAAATTCGAATTATCCGTCACACTTTCACTACACAGAAAAAAATAATTCAAGAAAAATTTTAACAACACAGTTTGTTAAAAATAAAATTGTAGGCCAACAAACTTTATTTTTTTTTCAATACAAATACAATAAAATAGAGCTTTGCAAAATAGCACTCAATAAAACGAATTTAATAATGAAATAATTCTTCATATTCAATAAAAAAAAATATTTTAATCAAAGCAACGACAGTATTTTTACAACTCTTGCCCATAAAAGCTTTGATATTGTTGTAAGTAAGACTTGAGTATTTGTAATTCTCATTCGCTTTAGTTTTAGATATTTAACAGCCTTGCCAGACCGGCTGTTTTGAAACCGTGTGTGTGTCAACAAATAAGTATAATTTATCAAAAACTTCCGTTCAACAATTGGCCTAATTGTATTTTGAAAGAAAAAACTTTAAACGAAAAATTATTTAAAAAAAAAAATTAATTAAAAATGTTTAAAAAAGTATTATTTCACAAAAAAAAAACAAGATAGAGTGCTATATTCGGCTGTGCCGAATCTTTAATGGCCTCCACCGACTGTTCGAATATTTTAGGAGGGACATCTATATGATGTCTATTTATTATTAATTTATCTTTATAAAAACAGACATCAGCATTAAAATTGGTTGGTTTGAGGTTTAGATTTATATTAACAGTTTCAATTCAAATTTTTTTATGATAGCATTATTTTTTATCGGTTTTAGGCGTACTGTTTTCCGGAAGTAGTGTTTATATGGGCCCTAGTGTAAATTAAGGACGGATCTTCACGAAATTTTACAGCGTGATTTCCAGTCGAATAAAACAAATTTTTGCATAATCTTATCTCATTCCGTGCCTTGTTCCACCATTTATGTTATTTTTTGTAACAAAATTATCATTCTTTTTAGGTGGTGGTTCCACATTTTGATTCATAGCTCTGGTCCTACAGCACCGATTTTGCTGAATTTCAATCCCAAACTGCTTTGGATAACAACCAGCAATTTGGCACCAAGTTTGTTCATTTCTTTTGAGTTGTTCGAAAGTGAGCGTGTTTTCAACAGACGGACAGACAGACTGACATGGCTAAATCGACTTAGAATCACTCAAGGACCCAGATTATATATACTTTATGGGGTCTGAAATGAATAATAAAAAAGTTTCATACGGAATGACAAACTTAATATACCCTCTTCACAACTTATTGTGATGGAGGGTATAAAAATTACTTTAAAACAAATGCCTGTTAAAAAGTTCTTTTTTTTTTTAATATGTATGTATATTTTATTAGTTTGCACAATTCTTTTCATTTTATCAACTAAACTTAAAAATATTTTTAGCTGGTCACGTTTAGATTGATTTGCAAACATTTTCGCTGTTGTTGTTGTTATTGCTGCTGCTGCTATTGTAGGGTTATTGAGTTACAATTATCAATAAGAGAGCTGCAATAAGATAACTTTTTTGTTGTTTTTAAACAAAAACACTCATCGGATTATTTAACAAATTCAGCTATTTTAATTAGCTTACAAAACACAATTGCATTATTATTATCAGTAATAAACAAAATCAAAATAAATAAACAATTTAGTTATTTAAAACATACTTAACATTTTTTTTTTTTTTTTATTTATTGCAAAAAAAGTTTCACAACGTAAAAATTTAGTTTAAAGTGCAAAAATCAACTTAAAACTTAACAGAAAAAAAAAATAATGGCCAAAAATTCAACTAGCCACGTTTATGTTAATTTCAAGTTTATGGCAACAACAACAACAACAGCCACAAATCATTTAAAAAAACATTTGTAAATGCAAGTCAGGTGTCTTGAAAGCTTTAAAATATACACACACGCGTACGCACACTCCGTGTGAGACATTAGCCCAGGTGATAATGACATTTAGATTTAAATATTTTTTTTCTTTAATTGTTTTCTTTTTGAAAAACTATGAATGAGTTTATAGATTTTTGTGTGAGTGTGTGTGTGTGTGACCATCTATTTTATGGCTGAATAGACACATCATTACAAACGTTAACTAGATATATCAATCAGTTCATTGTTAGATTTATTGGTTGTTGACTTGTTGTGTGTTATTGTTTTTTTTTTCTCTTTTAAGTATTTTCAGATTTCTTTTATGAAATAAGCATTTAATAGTAGCGCTTTTTATAAGTGTCACTTTTAATGAGGGCCATAAAACTTGAAACACACAAAATGATTGATGAATACCAAATTACTTATCTATAAAGTGTTTTTTTTTTCTTTTTTAAATAAAAAATTTTTTTAAAAATTAAATTGAAAGCAAAAAATTTGCCGTGATGTCAATAAATTTTTAAGTTTGAAATCCTCTGCAAAAAAAAATTTAATAAAATATTCTTCTTTATATTTAAGTTTAATTAAAAAAAAAAGTATTAGAAAAATCCTACTTAAACATTTAAGTTTATTTGTATCAATTTTATTTAATTTAATTGAAACTCATTTGAGTCAGTAACACGCACATAGACAGAAAGACGGACAGACAGACAGACAGATAGACATTCAGGGTGTTTGCCTGTGTGCGAACAGCAGCAACACCAAACAAAGAGGAAACATTATACAAAATCAGAACACCAGACTGCTAAACCTCAAATCGCAAATTAACGATAAAGAAGGAAACAAAATAAAAATCAAACATAAAAGATACAAATGTGACTATTTGTGTTCATACAACACACATGTACAGGGTAGCAACAAGCAAAAATGTGCAAAAACTAAAAAAAAAATACTTTCTTGTTAAAAGTTACTTTTGGTAGTACATGTTATGTAGAAGGCCATTAGTACCACGACCCAGAGGATCTCACCATTTCAGGTTCTGGCTACGTATAAGTATTTATGTAGAAGGCCATTAGTACCACGACCCAGAGGATCTCACCATTTCAGGTTCTGGCTACGTAAAGCCTATTACCCTGCCTGGTGAAGCTTCATAAATTTCAGTTGGGCTCATCATTTGCCCCCCGAAAAATTTCCGCCTAGAAGTCCCCAGGGCGGGACAGCAGCGGAGCAGATGCTCTGATGTTTCGCCATCAACCTTACAAAATCTGCATAACCTGGTACATACATTACTTATTATAAACTGGTGGTATCTAAAAGCACAGTGCCCCGTAAATAAGCCAACAAGCAGTCTTAGTTCCGCCCTCTCAAGAAGGAGCAGCTTACCTGCCTTGCCACGGGACAGTGTCACAAATCTCTTCGACAATTCAGAAGTGGACGTCCATGTGTTAATGAATTCGAATTGAGCATTTTTGCAGCGTTCCCTAATGTGAGCGACAGAGACGACGAAGAAAGGACTATAAATGGACGGCGTGCGCCCCTGTTCGCCAAGAAGTCAGCCCTTTCGTTGCCCACATGGCCTTCATGGCCGGACCGCCAACAAAAATTCTAGTTATTGTGTTTCCCCAGATCGTTTAGAGACGTAAAACAGCCCATGACTAACCAGGGCTTTACCTCCAAAGAAGATAGCTCTAAGAGCGGCTTGGTTATCCAGCATTATAATTAATCTCAAGCCCTTTGTCCTCCTCATCAGACATTCATTAGCGCATATTAGGATGGTGTAGATCTTCCCCTGAAAGCTAGTAGGATTTTTGGCCATTGGCAAGTCCCTTAGGAAACCCGGGCCCATGATGCCCACCCCGGTATCACCATTCGTCTGTTTCGAGCCGTCGGTGAACCAGACCGGGTTCGCGCACCCACGGCACCGAGATTGGTCTGCTGTTGCTATTAGGTAAAAGGCCATTAAAATTCCTATCCAATACCATCATATGATCACCAACCAAAATAGATGGATCATTCTTAATAATTTCAAGGATTCGCATGTGACCCACAAAGTCACCTGCCTTGTATTCAGCAATGCGCGGCATCCTACCAGCACTCCTGCAGGCTTTCTCCTTTACAGCTATGTGTAACGAAAGAATGTGCAGGATAGCTTTTAAAGCCAGAATGGGACAGGTCTTAATGGCTTCCTTGATCAATACGCAGATCAGGCTTTAAACCTTATCGAGTATCACTCTAGCTTTGACCTGTTCGGTCTTAATCCACCACTTTAGGTGAACAAAAGACCAGTAGATCGTTCTAGGCTTTAGCCCCATATCATCCCGAAAAATCTTTGCCCTTGTTGTCCTGCGACATGGGATAGCTGACCAGTTTCAGTTAAGGGATCTATCCAGAATGTTCCCCAAGTATTTCACCTCGTTAGAGAATCCGATAACCGTATCTTTCAGGGCCGGTTCTTCAAGTCTCCGAACTCTTTTTTTATTTCCAGTTAATAATGTTTCAGGGTTGTATGGGACAATTTACAACTTTTAGTATGGATCCAGAGAAGGCAACAAATTCTTGGCTACCTTGTTTAACTAAATTTTGTTAAAAGGCTTTATTTGAAAACTAGTAGAATAAAAATAAAAGATTATAAGCCTGATTATGTTTCCTATTTCCAATACAACCTTGTAATACTGAGCCAGCGATATGTTAAATAAAAATTTACATTTATGGACTTTTTAAAATTGTTTTTTGAAAAGTAGTTTTTTAAACACGATTTTTTAAAAGTTTCCTTTTTTGGGAAGTTTCTTAAAAAGTCTTAATTTTTAATAAAGTTATGACCAAAAAATCATTTTTGTTCTTATTAAATTGAACTCTGCCTGTTGTCTGTATAAGCATTAGTGTCAATCCCTACAACATCTTGTTATTATTCGATTTTATTTATTACATACACACAGCAACACACACAAGTACAAGCAAGTAAACACATAAACACATAAAAGAGCACAATGTTAAAAAATGAAGAAGAATATGTAATAAATAAATGTTTGTATGTCTGTCGGTCCCTTCGCCTAGCTGTCATTTTGCCTAGCTGCCTGTTTTTGTGTCTGTTAAAATGCCTATAGACAACAAAAAAATCTGTTTTAAAGACAGAAAAATTCACGAAATCAAAGTATTTTTTCTCTCTTGAGATTTGTAAAAAAATATTCCCAAATTAAATAATTGACAAAGAAAGAAACGTACTCTAGATACAAATGACATTACAGGCATCTTCTTCGACATTATGATCAGCATCATCATCATCATCGTCATCATTGTTTTCATTATTATCAAACTCATTTCTAACAATCTGCACCCGCGCCGCCAAACGTCACATATTATTGAATTTAAAATTTGTGTGCGTGAGTGTGTGATATGTATGTACCGAGAGTACTTTTAGAGAGGGGGATATACGGGTTGATTGGTTTGAACGAATGACTGACTTTGTTATCGTCTCTTTAGATAGATATAATGACTATTAAAACGTATGTTGGTAGGCTTGTTTGATCTCCTAACAGGCATATTGATGTGTCTATTTCTTTTTATTTCTTGCATATTGCCTTTCCTATTTTTTTTTTATTTATTTACATACTTTTTGTATTCTTTTTATTTGTATCTTTGAATACCGAAGCAGTCTATGCAAATATTTGCAGTTTCGAAATAATGAATAGAAAAATAATATCAAATACATAACAAAACAAATCACCGCAATTCGAGCTTTCTTTTACACTTGAGCCAAACTCTCTTCCAGTTAGTCTTTGAATGCGTGTCTCTTTGTGTGGCCATTAGACGATAAAAGACAAGTAAAGATATTTATTGTCTTAGGCTCAAATCTTCAAGGTATAGATAGCGATTTGCTTTAAATTGAGATGTTTTTAATTATCCCCTCCAAAAAAGGTAAATGGGTACATATTAGTTTGTCATTTCGCTTGAAACTTCCACGGTATTCATCTGAGACCCTTTAAAGTGTACCAATTCTGGGTCCTTATGGGAAGCGAAGTAAATTTTCTAAAGACCCCAGGTATCAGGGGGACTCTGTTGTTACACAATTATATTATATATAGTCAAATTCAGCCTCACCGGTACACAAATGGCTGAGATATGAGCAACAACCCAAGAATGTCTCTAATTTTACCCATAAGTCCCCTCGAGCCCTAACCGCGAAAATAACGTTAGCGCCAAAAATCAAATTTTACAGCAGAGTTTTCTTTTATTTTTTTATATAAATTTTGTATTAAATTATTCTTGCTATAAAATCGTAACGGTACCTTATGTGACCATGACATGTTAGGAGATGATGCAAGAATTTCCAATAAAATCATTTATTAAACAACACGAAAATTTAATATGATGTCGGTTACGTTATTTTTGCGTCTAGGCCTCGTCCTGTTACTGTTGTTATACCCTTCACCGAAAGTAAACCGGCATACATGTATTTATAAGTTTGTCATTTTCTTTAAAATTTCTACAATATTGATCTTAGACTCCATAAATTATATGTTGTCAGGGTCTTAGTTAGCAGCGAAAAGATTTAACGATGTCCGTCTGTCCATGTGCCCGTTTAAATGGGTTTTCTGAAGACCACAGTTGTGAGGGGACTGTAAATAATTGTATTTGCTGTTGCTATATTCAGCCTGATCAGTCCACAGATGGCTGAGATATGTGTCAAAAATCACGACTGCCTCTAATTTTAACCATAAACCCCTTGGAATCGACAAGAGCCAAAGTTTTCAAAGGTTTATGCAAGCATTTTGGTTTTTAATACACAAACATTCGACAAAAATTTAGGCGAGATTGAAGCAGTGGGTGTGGCAGAAAATAGTTTTATTTATATCTAAAGAATGGCAAGAGATAAATGTTCCAAATTACCTTTCGTAAATTGGGCAAGATTTAAAAAGTGGGCGGGGCACCTCCCGTATGAATCCATTATACTTTCTGTATACCAGCAGGATGACAAGAGCTAAAGTTTCCAAATAAGGTGCAAGCAATTTCCAGATATAGGAGTTGTATTCCATTATTCGGTCGGATATTGGCGGTAAATAGTGAAGAGATCAGACGGAGTAAAGTAGTTCTTGCACCGTTTAAAGAAACCAAGACACTTGAATGCTTCTTTCGACACTTAAAAGAAATGTTGGTTCCAACGAACATCACATTGAATTTTTATGCCCAGAACATCCAGAGTGTCTGATTCTTCAATAGCTATACCTCCATTGGATACAGATGACGCTGACTCCACAAGACTTTGGTTTTCAATAGACAACATCCGACAAAATTCAGGCGAGATTGTAGAAGTGGGCGTGGCATAAAATAGATTTATTTAGATCTAATGAATGTCAAAAGAAAAATTTTCAAAATATGGTACACATAGCTGGGATATCAAGATTGAAAAGTTGGGCGTGGCACCTCCCGTAAAAAAACAAAGATTTCTGTATATCTTGAGAACAGCAAGAGCCAAGATTTTCAAATAAAGAACAAGCATTTTGGTTATCAATACACAACATCAGACAAAATGTAGGCGGGATAAAAGAATTGGGCGTGGCGCAAAACAGCTTTATTTATTTCTAAGGAATGGCAAGAGAAAAATTTTCCAAATTTGGTACACATAGCTGGGTAATCAATCCATAGCTTCTCTAAAAATGGGTGAGATTGAAAAGGTGGGCTTAAATGAAGTGGGCGTGGCATAAAGTTGATTTATTTATATCTAAAGAACGTTGTTTATATAACTTTCTGTTCTTATCGCCCCAAGGTGAAGGGTATATAAGATTCGGCATAGCCGATTATAGCACTCTTACTTGTTTTGTTTTCTTCTTTTTTTCGCTGCCAGACTTGTCAAGCCAATAAAAGAATGACGTTGTTTTTTTATAAATCTAATAAACTGTTGTGTTGTTTCAGGAGTTCCGTAGAGCTGGAGAGAAAAACAAATAATCGTGCAAACAATACAAACAATACTTAAGCGTGGCAATTAAATATAATTTAAAAATATTTGTAGGTGTTAAAAAAAATTTCTTGGAAGATAATTATCCTTAAATAGAATTAATTATAGAATTTTGATTTTAGTGTTTAAGGAATTTGATGGCCCAAGTATTTATAGTTTGCAATGCACCCTTTTGGATTGAACTTCAGCGGAAAAAAGGGTGTGAAAAATCCAATGCAAGCTTTTGATTAAAATTAGAGTGCTTAAAACATGAAACCAATACCTGGTACTAAATTATCAGAAAACATACCAAAAAATTAGGTTCGTTTTAAATAGAAAACCAAGAAATTCCTTTTCAATTAGAATGAAATATTTCCTTTTCAATAAAATATTTATCTACAAATCCATAAACAACAAAATAATAGATCCATGAAATGAATGTACAAAATGATTAAGAATACAATTTTTAATTTAAAGTACAAAGTCTATTTTATTAAGTTTAAATTACATTTCTTTTACACACTAACTAAGTATGTACAGTGGTGGCCATATAATAAGAAATGTTGTGTTAGGAAGAGCTTAACTTTAACTTATAAAAAACCGCTATTCAACAAGAAGACAATTTATATTGTTGAAAATCGAAACCATGAGAAGTTTAAATTTGCTTTTAAGAATAATATTTAAATTTTTTTTCCAAATATGTAGTTGTCTTTGACTAGCAGTGTTGCCAGAAGTAGGGGAAAATCCCTAAATTTAGGTATTTTTGATGCAAAAATAGAAGCGTAGGGAAAATCGGACAGATTTCTTATAATCTCAAAAATATAGGGATTTTTCCTAATATCGCAGAAAACACGTATTTTAAGTAATATTTTCTTATCCAAAACGGTTGAAAAATTTTCTTTTACCTAAAATCGCTTAAAAATTTATTTCCAGAGTTGTTTGTAGTTTAAAAAGTTGGCGACACACGGAGTCTTTCCAGACATGTCTGTTTTTGGCATTTTTTTTTTGAATATGCTACCAAAAACCTTTTGGCTTTTCACGATGTTTTCATATCTAATTGTCTAATATACACATACACACAACTCAAAAACATGGAAATTCATACCTAACAAACCAAAACGATATAGAAACAACTTGTAGCAAGCTTACTAACATAAGCGTTAAGCTTAGAAAAGTATTGTGATTACGATTATTAAAGGCTAGTTAATAATTATTTAATAATGAAAACTGATCCCTTGCGATAATATTACTTGTCTATAATATAATGTAAGCTTAGAAGTCTAACTATAGAATAAGCTTACAGAAAAATACCTTTATAATCTATAATAAGATTAAATTCTTTACGAACGCTCTGTTTATTTATAAAAAGTTTTTTACTTATTAACTACTTTTATTAATTTATTAATTACTTTTTAAATTGTACACTGTTTAAAACTCTTTAAAACACTTCTCTCTTTGAACAAAACACTAATACATACTGAAAACTTTAACTAATAA
This sequence comes from Pollenia labialis, assembly GCA_949318255.1. Lineage (NCBI taxonomy): Eukaryota > Metazoa > Arthropoda > Insecta > Diptera > Polleniidae > Pollenia > Pollenia labialis. The sequence goes on along the minus strand of OX439142.1, from coordinate 20,512,490 downwards.
TACAAAAGTTAGGCACGCGTCAAATAACGGGACATCATTCTCAAAAACAATTACAAAACTATTGCGAGAATAAGTAATTTGCAATAATATTGTAAGAAATCTCTTATGATATTATTCTACAACTCAATTATATTTTGCTGGGTTTTGGTCTGTTGGGTATAAACATTTCATGTTTGAGGAAAAATCGGATTTTGTTTAGCATGTGTAGGAATTTTTTTGAAAAATCTACTGGCAACACTGTTGACTAGCAACGCAAATGTATGTTAAGTTTAATTTAAAAATGTATAACCCTAGACACATTCTGTTATGTTAACAGAATAATGTTAACCACTTAACAGCACTAATGTTAAGGCTGTTATGATGGATGAGTCCAGATTTCTCGAAAAGTAGTCAACGTGGATAAACAAAAATTATAAGGTTTTGTGAACAATAAGATTCTCCATCGTTTGTCATAAAGTTTCGACAGAGCTAGTTGGAACGACTTATGGACAATTTACTTTTTAGAATTCTCTGGGGGATGCGTCCAGATTTTTGGAGAAATAGTCAACGTGGACTCGGTTAAAACTTCTTGTGATGGCAAACGATTGAGAAACTTGTTTCCACAAATACTAATCATTTCTAATTCTTTCCTAATCTGGACTCATACATCATAACAGCGTTAACATAAGTTCTGCTAAGTAGTTAGCGTTATTCTACCTCATATCTCCAAAACTAAAAATTTAAAACTAATCGTTGTTATTTTAAACAAAAATAAGCGGACAGGTGTCTGATACTTTTTTGAAATGCGGCACTTCTTTGTCGCCCCATCTATCTTTTAAATCAAAAGGCATAGAAATTAAAATTCTATTACATTCGTAACTTATCTAAAATATACAAATATGGTACTCTTTCGAAATTAAAACGTTTAAAGAGTGAAAATCGTACCTGTTTTTGGTACTTTTTTTAAAAAAAATTGTTTCTCCATTCATTGACATATGAAAACATATTAAATTATGAACTCCCACTACAATACATATTGAAATTTTTGATACCTAAATGCGGAGAAAAAAAGTATCGGAAAGGAGAAATCCGAGAAATTACATTTTTTTCTTTTACTTTTCCGTGCTGCATGTGGTCATTTTTGAATTTTTTATAATATTAAACTTAAAAACATAAAATTATAAGTGCGGGGCCCTGAGTGAACGAGAACCTATAAGATGAAAAATTTTGGGACTTTTTGTTCTTCAATTGGTACTTATTGAATTTTCGTTCAAATTGCACCTAGAAACATAAAATAAAACATGCAGGGTCTTGAGTGAATAAGCATAAGTAAGGGGAGCTTTTTGGTACTTTTTCGTTATACAGCTGTGTTTGCCCAGTAGTCGAAATTCGACCATAATAATTTATGCAAATATGAAGAAAACATGCATATAAGTAGACATGAATTTACATGTTTCGAGAATACGTTTTTTTTTTGTCAAAGTGGATCGATTAGGCGAGTGAGTGTTTGTGAGTATTTAATTTTTTTCGTAAGTTCAATAATGTAAAAAATATCAGTAAGCACTAATTGAAAAACAAAAAATACAAAATGTTTCCTCTTATGGTCTCTAAATCCCTCTAGACTCTGCATGTTGATTTTTATGTTTTCAGGTGCTCGGTATTAATAAAAATTAAAAAGTACCAAGTGAAGTACGAAAAAGTACCAAATTGATCCCTCTTGCAGATTTTCATTCACTCAGGACCACGCATGTTAAATGTTATGTTTATAGGTCCAATATTAACGGAAATTAAGAAAGTACCAGTTGTAGAACGAAAAAGTACCAAACGATCACTCTTATCACATGCTTAATTTTATGTTTCTAGGTTCAGAATTAATAAAAATTTCTAATTATAAGGCCACCACTGTATATTTTTGTGTGTTTGCCCGTCTGTTTGACGGTCAGTATGCACATAAAACTGCATTCATACTCCAAATCGTTTTATTTTCGTTGTTTTATTTTCTATTTCTTAAAAATTATTCTCTTGCAACATGCCAAATTGGTAGTTGATGAAGACAGAAAAAATAATGAAAAAAATTTAAAATTAAAAGAAGCAGAAAGCAACGCGTGCTTAACTCGTTTCTTTTATATGTGCGCGATACCATCTCTGAAACAACAACAAAAAGTGCAATTTTTCATTATGTACTTTTACTATATTTTGTACTCTTGTATGTTCACATGTTTGTATACTCGCATAAACTTGAGTGTATACATGTGTTTGTTTATTAGTGTTTTATACTTTTGATTGCATGTTGTTTCTTTTCTTTTCTTTAATTTTATTTTTTTCACCATTAAAAATTCTTGGCAATAAAAGAATTTCTTGTTTATCGGATGCACTGTCAAACTCTCTCAATGTCTCTCTCTGTCTTTCAATAACACCAACACATTCTTTAAAATTATACTCTCACGCACATGTTGTTACCCTGCAGAATTTGTTCACGTTTTGGAAGATGAACGTAACTTTTTAAAGTCTTAAGGCTCAGTTAGCCGGGAGTAACAGTAACAGTAACCTTACCGTAGAAAAGTAAGACCAATCAATTTCTTAAAGATTGAGACGTAACATCTTACTGCTATTTATTAAATCTTCATAAATTATATGAACTTACCAGAATTACTTATCATAATCTAATACTTAAGTATGCGTCCTGCCAATGCCAGATGATAGTGCTCATAGTTAAGAATATAATTTGTAATTAATCTGTTAAATTTCATAAATTAATTAATTGATTTCTATTGTCGTTTGTGTTCCAAAGATGATATTCATTGTTTAAAGTTCTCTAAATAGGATCACCTGAGCCCCGACATTGTAATTAGATAGCAGCAGGCGAAGTGGTACCCCTCATAGAACGCCAATGTTAACTAGCGCATATCTTAGGAACTGTTATAGTGAGAATGTTCAAACTTGGGAGGAGTCACGGTAAACTACACCTGTAAAAATTAAAATAATGGGATTGGGAGCAGGGGCAGCGATACCTCTGTAGGATGGATATTGTAGATATCGCGTAACGGAAGATTTATTATAGCGAGAGTCTTTAAACGTGGTTAAAGCCACTATTATGGTAAACTTAAAATTTCAAAATAAAAATGGACGGTGTATAGACCCATTCTTGCGGTAAACTATACATTTCAAAATTAAAAAATTTTACGGAGGAGGAGCAGTACCCTCCATAGAACGAAAGTATTCAATACAGCACATCTGAAGACAAAAGTCTTAAAGCTTTTTAGGAAAGCAGGTGCAGTGGAAGCATCCTGTGAGCCCCAAAAATAAAAGAGCCTACTTATTTTGTCGATAGGAGCAGGGGAGCAGTAGCTCCATAGGACGCAATTGTTGAATTATATTTATTCCTTAGTCAAGTGACTTGCTCCAATATTCACGTCACCGAAGTCAGTTGTAAAAGCTATTTCGATTCTTTTTAATATTTTCTTTAGCCTTAGTTCTCTACAATAAGTAGAATAAAGAGAACATTTTACAAAAAGAAAAAAAAATAATTATATACAACATTCTCAATATCGATTTCCAAAAATGATTATTTATCGATGAAAAAGCATTCCCGAAGAAAAATTAGGATTGTTTAAATTAAATGATAGATTGGCGATAATTTGTCTTACCCTTTCTTATAACAAATGCATGCAGGGTATTAACAAAGCATGCATATAACTACAACAACAAGCATGTACAATTCATTTTGTAGGGTATTTACAAAAGGATTGGTTAAGTGGTAAAATTTGTTAATGGACCAGCGAAAATTCGTATTATTTTTATTGTTAATAAATAAAAATTGCATAATTAAACGAACTAAAGATAAAAAAAATTTCCTTCTTTAGAAGAAAACCTTTTAAGAAACAAATTAAATAATCTAACTTGTTTAGAAGAACTGCTTCTGCTCTATTATAAAATATTCTAATTTGTTTAAGGTAATGTCCACTTAATTTACAACATTTTTAATGCTACCATAGCAAAATTATAACTAAAATATCTTCTTCTATTATTCCATAAAATACCAATAAAAAGGAAAACATAAAAAGTTTATTTTCCAAAAGAAAAACTACAAAAACATAATGATCATGCACATTCCTGGCAAAAAAAAAAAAAGTTATCATTTGGTTCCGTTCTTCAGACGACCTTAAAGCATACAAAGAAAGGGAAAGAGGAAGGAAGAACATGGTATATATTCTTAAGTTTAATGCAGCAGAAATACAAAAGACCAGCAAAAACAAATTTGCCATAAAAACTAAGCTACATGCATGCATACATGTATTTTAAAAACTTACCAAACACAGCATTGAGTTGTGTTGGGATGAGAATAAGTTTGTTTCGCGGTACTTTTTGTTGAAGTACTTTAAACAAGAAATTTTACAAAAATAAAACTTTGTGATGCTATCAATTCATTTAGATACTTTCGACTTAACAGCATATTTTAGCAAAGCATATTTTATATTTTTATACGTACAACAACAATCATGCAATATGTTTATAATTTCAGAAACATTTTTTTTAAAGACATACATAATTTGATTTTACAATGTGTGTGAAGATAGATAAAAACGAAAATTTAAGTTAATATTTTTTTTAATATCGCTTGCAATAAGAAATATATTAAAAATATCGCATGCTATAAAAAAATAATTTTAAAAAAAAAAAATCAATAAAAATTATTAATATTTAATAAAATCATTAAAATTTAGTGTAAATAGTCGTATTTTCTTTAAATTATTTTTTTATAGCATGTGATATTTTTTAATATATTTCTTATCGCATGCGACATTTCAAAAAATGTAATTTAAATGTTTGTATTTATCTTTCCACACATGCTTTTACAGCATTTTTGGGTTATTTAAAATTTGTTTTCCTAATATCTTTTGTTGTTTTGCTTTTTTATCGTTTTTATACAAATTTTTCAAAGAGCATTTTTTAAGCTTTATAGCATAATTCTACTAATTTTGCATGTTTATAAAATAAAATAATACCTATTTAACATAATATGCTCTTTATCATTATAGCTGTTTCAGACTATGCGGCATGTCCCTACAAAAATTTTAAATTTTGTTGTTGTGCACAACATCAAAAACTATGCTGAAACGTGAAGAGCTATTACACCTTTATTCTGGTCAATGTAAATTTTAATTACTCATTCCCTGATGATGATATTCAAAGAATATCGAAATATCGGAAATAAATAAAGAATAATATTGCATACAACAGTCCTCGAGCTTAAGCATTTTAACTTAATATTGAATTTTAAAGGTCGAATAAAAATACAACTTAAGAAAAATTATTTTAAAAGAAAATTTTAAAACTTTCCCAAAAACTTTTGACATTTAAGTTTCCTTGCTAAATATTTGTATATTAAATTGGACATCTCTGATTTAGTTTAGTAACAAGTGCAACGTTCCGTTCCGTCTTTTCTTTTAGGAACCAAATTAAAACAAGATTCCTGAGCAACTTAATTTTTTTGTTCCTTTTTTCCTTTATGTCTTTAAAATCAAACTTAATCTGCTACCAGCTTAAGCCAAACCATGCTGGAGCTCTTAAAGACTCTAAAAGAAAGAAAACACACTACAAGTAAATAATATACAATGTTGCTCAGAAAATTGTTGAAAAAAAAACTGGTCCATTCAAGATTCTTGCTTTTGTACTGGTTGGTGTTGCTGCAAGTGTTTAGAGTAAACACTAACCCTTTAGTCAGTCAGTGCTTCAAGACTGAGGTCAAGATCGTTCGTTGACCAGCCTGTAAGTGGCGTGCAAATGTGTTTGTTTTTTTTGTTTTTATAGAGGCAAAAATAATTGTATGTTTTCGTAGTTGGTGCTTTCATACAAATACCAAGACATTAAACAGAAACAAGAAGTAAAGATGATTAAAAAAAGCAGCAGCAACAAAAAAAACAACCGACAAAAATAATATGCAAGCCGGACAGGACAGTAAATAAACCACTAAACATGAAACAAACACATTTGTAAATACAAGTATTTATTTCTGCATGTTGCTGTGAATGTGTTTAGAAGAAAATTTTGTTTGCTTTGCTTCACAGCTCGTTGGTGGCGTTGTTGACTGGCTGGCTTTTTGGCTCCTTCATAGTCGACGTCATTGTCATTACTATTGTGTTGATATTGTTGTTTTTGTCATAGGCAACTCAGTGTAAAGCTGGTCATTAATCTTTTATGTAAGGCAGTGGTCAAAGTAAGCAGAAATATGTGCAACAATAACAACGGCAACAGCAACGGCAACGGCAACGACAACAATTACACCAACATCAATACACACTAAACTTTATTGCAATGCTCTGCAAACAGCACACACACACAGCACAACTATAAAATCAAGTTTATTTTGTTTGCAATATCAAACTTATAATTCAACTACAGTACTCTACTCTCTTACACATTCCTTAAAAAATACTCTTTACATACACTTACACTGCATACCAAGTACATGTGTGTAAGTTTGTAAATACATACAACGTTAGTATGTGTCTTTAGGAGTAACACAACATGTAATTGACAATATGCTGGAAAATAAAATAGAAGTTAAGCAGAAGACAGCAACAACAAGGAAAATTAAACAAAAAATAAAAAAAATTTAGCAAAAAGAAACATGTTTTCAACAACAATCAATAGAAACTCTACAATTGTTTTTTATTTGTAAACAAGAGCATCGGTTCAGTTGTAGACCAGAGGAAACTTAAGATTAGGGTTTCATAAAAGTCGGGTTTCAATTAAAAAGGGTGCAAACAAAAAGTTTAGAACTCTAATTAATTAAACGGTTTAAATAGAAATATGTAGGTACATTGTTCACTTTCATACATGTCGGAGGAACGCATGGAAGATGTTGCAAATGTAAAACATGCGTTCATACTTGATAGCATAACATAACATGTGCCGGTTTACACACGTCAAGTTTGACTCGTAAAGTCTTGAGATTTAGGAGAGAAGGAAAAAGAGAATGCAATTTCTCTTCCCGTCCCTCCAAAAACTCTTAACTTGAAGAGTCAAACTTGACGTGTGTGAACCGGCACATACACAATCAATAAAAAATTTTACAATTTCTGAAAAAAAAAATTTTAAATACGGTTTTTCAAGAAAAGTGCCAAAATTTTAAAAAGAAATAAACAAAAAATATTTGGATTTCATTTTGTTTTATAATATAAAAAAATTAAAAAAAAACTTGACAAATTGTCGGGTGGCTACTGGTTTGCCGCACGTAACAGAAATTTTTTATTAGAAAAACGATAAATAATGTTTGAATTAATTTAAAATATAAACTGCACGTTAGATTTTTTTTTGTTAAAAATAACATGATTCGCAAGATATGTTTTCTATTGAAACTTGCAGTCGTTTTAACTTTTTGCACAAAATATTTAAGATTTAACTTAAATAATGCAAAACTGTTTTGTGCCCCATATACCATTTTTGCCCTAAAATTTTAAGATGTCTTTCAAGTAGGTCAAGGTATTTGTTGAAGCAAACACAAAATTTAAACCGCATGGTGTATCGTCGGATGTTTACTGGTTTGCCGTACAAAACAAACATGTTTTTATCTACAATCTTTGAATAGAACATGTTGCATTACAACAACAAACAATAATATTTTTACTTTTACATTGGAAATTTGCTTCATAGCACAAAAAGTGGCGAATGAAGCAAAACAATGTTTAGAGAACTGTAAAATTGGGGATATCAAGCAATGTTAGGGCTCGGTATCTCTTGGTATATTCAAGACATCAAAAAATAGATTAGAATACATTAAAAATGTAAAAAGAGGTCACAGTTATTGTATAGAATTGATTTATAACTCAATTTTTGTAAAAATGTGCCAGGCAGAATACCAGAAACCACCCGAGAAAATGGTAACACTGCTTTCAAAACAAATGCGATTTTGTCAGTGGTGCCACACTAATAATAAAATGTATTGTCACTTTTCTAGTGATAACACTAAAATAATAGCAAGATGTAGAATGAAATACAACAAGATAGGAATATTTATTTTTAGCTGTATGTATTTCTTCTGGAAAAATATCAACATCTTCGCAAATTGATGGTAGATGTTGACAAATGTGAAAAGGTCCTAGTTTGACGGTCACAAAAATGCTTCTTTTCAAGCACATGTGTTGTGCTTCTTAAGCCCATATTACAGCTTTACTGTATCATTTTTCTGCATTGTTTTAAATATTTTAAACTTATTGGCATATTTTTATATTAAAGCATATTTTACATTTTTTTGCTGTAATTTTTTTAAATGGATCCATTTAGATAATATTTGGCGCAAAGAATATTTGAAACGAACTAGATAATGCCAACAAAGATTATAAAATACCACGCCCATTAAGCGCCTACTTTTGACCATAGAATACTATGCAATGAGTAATAAATAACATGAGATTAAACATGTAACTCAGGCTAATAATATAGGCGAGAATATATTTTGAACCCAGACTATGCCTAATTTAACGCCCACTATTAATTTTAAATTAATTAAATTTGATTTAAGTTTTTGATATTTTGATTAGGCTTAAAGTCATTAAATTTAATTGTCATTTAATTTTTTTTTTAAGTGAAAGGGCAAATTTAAAACGTAAAATAAATTAAAAATTTTATTTTTGACTGAACACGGGATTGAACTCGGGTCGAATTTACCATTGGTTAAAGATTAATATAAACTGGCAGGCGCCGCAGTGGTGCAAACGGTAGAACGGCAAAGAATTCTGATGAAGAGAATGTGATTGTTCTCGAGTTTTCAATAATAAAATTATTAATTTAAATTAAAATTTTTAATTAATTTCATGTTGTAAAATCCTTTCTTTACTAAAAATAATTTAATGAAAATTAAATGAAATTAAAATATAAAAAACTTCAATTAAAAACCAACAGTTCAATGAAATATCACAATTGTTTAAATATTATTTGTTTAAGCTTAATGCCATGGATTTAAGTAAATTTCTATAAAGAAACTTTTTATACAAAAAAGCATATCGTGTGCATATTTTTGCATATTCTCTTTTTAGTGACAGATGATTTCTTTTAAAACTATAGTTTCAAAAGCTTGCAATATGATTAGCTTTATTTAAAACTCTACTTATAAGATAAAATAAATTACTCTATAAACACATATTCTAACCTCCTGATCAAGGCGAATTCAACTACTGGTGATGTCGGAACTACAACAATCCAAGAACAACAGAAACAACATAGGGTTTTTTGCATTGCATTGTTAATGCTTAAAGCTCGAAATGTCAACCATTCTTAGCAAAACACTAACAAATCAAAACAACTAAGCTCGAAATGTCAAAATCAGATGCCGTTTCGACATCACCTGTAGTTAATTCGCCTTGCTCCTGATATTATACAGCTTGATTCTTATTCTTTCCATTTACCAAATATCTAAAAAATTTTCTGTTATTCCAAATATTTCAAAGTACTCCCCTACTTTTCTTTTAAGTAGTTAGTTTTTATTGCACAGAACACAATTTTTTATTGCATTCTTCTTTGTTAAATTTTTTTTTTTTTTGTCTGTTTGCGTTTTCTGGTTCTGTGCCCAATTTAATGGAGGGGTTTTGGCAAATGCATCTCAGTAATGTAAAGACGACCCCCAAAACCCACACCCTAGTAATTATCTAATAATTAACATTTATAGACATTTTATTGTCGTTGTTGTTTTTGTTGTTGTTGCTGCTGCTACTGATGTTGTTTTTGTTGCGGTTGTAGTAGTCAGCCGTTGGTTTGTTGTTTATTATTATCATTGTTTAAACGTGTACATGACGCCAGTTTATTACATGTAATTAGTTAAAATATGCACCTTAACATACAAACAAATACCCACAGAAGCACCAACTTAAAAAAAATAATAATAATAATGGCATGAATTTGCACATACATACCTATTTATTATTAAAAAAAAACCCCCAATTAACATTTTATAAAACAAGTTATTTTGAAAATTTCGAAACTGAAAATCGTGAAAATACAAAGAAATTTTACATTTGTTTCTTTTTATAATTTTCGTTAAATATTTCACATCAGTTTAATTTTCTTTTGCTAGTTAATATTTGTTGGATTGTTTTTGTATAATCATTGTATGTTTGTATGTAGACATGGATGTATTTAAATAATTGTGTATTTATTCATGTGTTTATCATTATTGAGGCGAAAAAAAAATGTTTAATTAATTGTCTAGTAAATTTTCATTGAACTAAGATATCGTGATAATTGAGATTATTTGTTTAATTTTTAAAACAATTAATTTCAGTTTTCAAATTAAAAATAAGTTAAATTTTAAACTGTTTTCGTTTTAATTACATACCTATTTGGAAAATATTAGTAATTCACAAAGTGATCTATTGTGCCCTATTGGTTGTATTTGCTAATAATGTCACATTGATAAAAAAATTATAGGATATACAACCAATAGGACAAAATAGCACGCTTTGTGAATTGCTTGACAGTGTTGCTGAATGGACTAATTCATATTTATGCGTCGGTTACGGATAACAACAAAAAATAAATTTGTGTTGCCAGCAGCAAAATCAGGCAACGCCGCTCATGTTAAAAAAGGTATACAAATATTTTTGTTCATATTATATTTTTGCCTGATTTCGCTCCTGGCAACTCAACTTCAGTTCAGTTGCCATTCGCAATCGAGTCATGAATTTCTCTCTTAATATTGATATTGAATTGAAAATCTTTTAAAAATAACTTAAATTAGAATGATCCTTTACGCCTTCAAAGCTTTAGTTAGTTTGTATTACAGTGGGGCAAAATGTTAATACAACAATTTATAACTTGTTTTAATTTCTACATTCAGAAAACTTTCTTTTAAATAATTTCTACATAAAATAACATCGAATTAAAAGTTTTTAAAGATTATATAAATTTTCTAAAAAAAAAAACAAAACAAATCGCATTAAACACTATCTATAGATAACATCGTATTACAAATTTTGTAAAAAAATAACATTGCACTTAAAATAATTTATTAAAAATAAAATTCTTATAAAAAACAATATCGCATCAAACATTTATTTATTTAGAAAATAACATAGCATTAAAAAATTTCATAGAAACTTCAACGCATTAGATTTTTTTTTAAATAACATCGCATTGATAAATTTCTTTTGAAAATAACAGCACATTAATAATTTTCTATAAGAGATATGACATTCATGAAACGTCGCATTGAAAATTTTCTGTTGCAGATTCCTTTAATTTAAATAATTTAAGAAGATTGACATCGCATTGGAATTAATGTATGAAAAAAATATCACAGTAAATATTTTTTTATAAAAACTCACACATCGCATTCAAATTTATTTTGAGAAAAAAAATAATTGAAAAATTTCTATTGAAATTAACATCGCTTAAAAAAAATTCATAGAAAATAACATCGCATTGCAGAATGTATGAATCATCGAATAAAAATGTTCTACGGAAAATACCAGTGTGGCAAAACATTAACAGAAAATAACATCGCATTAAAAAAATTTAATAGAAAAAAAGACTGCATTTAAATTGTTTACTTAAAAACATCGCATTTATAAATTTCTATAGAAAATAACAGTGTATTAACAATTTTAAAATATAAAATTGTAATAAGCGACACATTGGAAATAAATTAAATTTAAAAAAAAATTTAATTTAAAAAAGAATTAACATTGAAAAGTTTTTATAAAAAGTAACATCGCATTAAAATTTATTTGTAGAAAATAACATTACTGAAAATTATTTTGATAGTAACTGAAAAATTTTTAATAGCAAAAAAAATCGCATTGAAGAATTTATATAGTTAGAAAAATGCATCGAATTAAAAATCTACTACAGAAAATAATTAAGTATAGCAAGCTTTCTATAGAAAATAACATCGCATTAAAGTATGTTATTAAAAAATAACAGTGCATTAAAAATTTTCTATTAAAAATATAATTGCACTTAATTTTTTTCAAGAAAGTAACACAATTTCTTTTATAGAATTTCTTTCTGGAGATTATATCATTGCAATACAATGCATAAAAATAATTTTATTTTTGAAAATAACATCGCAATGATAAATTTCTATAGAAAATAAAAGCACATTAACAATTTTCTATAAAACTGCATTAAACATCGCATTGAAAATTTTCTATTGCAGATTATTAAATTATAAAAAGAATAACATTGCATTGAAAATCTTGCATTAAAAAAGATATAACATTGAATATTTTTTATAAAAAGTCACACATCGCATTCAAATTAATTGTAGAAAATAACATTATTAAAAAATTTCAATTGAAATTAACATCTCTTAAGTAAATTTTTAATACCAAATAACATCGCTAGGATTTATATAGAAAAACCATCACATTAAAAATCTTCTTTTCACAGAAAAAAAACATCGCATTAAAGAGTTTTTATAGAAAAGAACATTGCATTAAAATTTTTCCATTAAAACAATTATTTTACTGACCTTTTTTTTTTAGAAAATAACACAAGATTTTTTTATAGAATTTTTTATCTGGAGAAAATATCGGCGCAAATGTTTATTTATTTTTACAACATTTACATACATATTACATTAGAAAACCATTTTGTATTGCTTATAGCTGTTTTACGCTATCACACAAGTCTTACGTATTTTGAAAAAAATACAAGCCTGTCATGATAAATTGTTATTCTTTTTTGTAAATTCAAAAAAATAATTAGATCAAGGAACCATTTTTGTAAAAACTTTGTGGGATAGTGTGCAACGGCCTTAAGATTTATTTTGGCCCACTGTGAGCACGTATTTTTTGTATAGTATTTCATAAAGTTTTTTCGTGCTGTATGCGTAATTGTTATTTCAATAATCAACATTAAAATTATGCTGGAGTACTTGTACTTGCATTAACTACAATAAAAAGAGGAGGGAGGCATAATTTAAATTAACGACCGGATGTTTTTATATTGTGTATATGGAAACACATACGCATTTACACACATATAGAAATATAACAATATGCAACATGAACAGATCAGTTTGAACAACAACAAAGTGTTGTATTAAAGTCAACAACTCAAACGAAAAAAAAAAGTGGAACGTATAAAAGAAGATTAGTATGCAATTTAAAAAATTTAAGAAAAATGAGTGCTGTATTCGGCTTTGTCGAATCTTATATAAGCTTCAGCATGGTGCGATAAGAACAGAAAGTTATAAAAATAACGATATTTAGATATTATTTAATCTATTTTTGTGCCACGCCCACTTCTTCCAACCCGTCCACATTTTGGCGGATGTTGTCTATTGATAAAAAAAAAGATGCTGGTACCTGTTTTGGAATCTTTGACTCGTGCGCTTCTCCAGATATACAGAAATCAATTATGGCTTTGTATGTAAAGAGTCAGGCCAGGCCCACTTTACAAATCCCTCCCAAATTTTTTTCAGATTTCAGAAATTATTGTACCTTATTGGGAAGTTTGGCTCTGTCGTTTTCCTGACATACAGAAAAAAAGGAATTTGTGGGTAAAATTAGAGACATTCCGTCAGTTATAGACCGATCTGGCTGAATTGCAATAGCAAACTTTAAGGGAGTTTATGTGACATATGACTATAACAACCTTGTCCCTATCATGTCTGGTGTCTTCGGAAAACTCATTTCAACAGACAGGCGGGCATCATTAAATCAACTTCGCTACTTTTAAAAACCCAAAATATATAAAATTTTTAGGCTCTTAGATCAAAATTGGAGAAATTACAAACGGAATGTCAAACTTATACATACATTTGTATGTACATATATGCTCTTTTACCTTTGGTGCAGGGTATGAAAATAACTAAATAATTTTGCTGCGACTGTCAAATGAATTAAATTTTAATTTTCTCTGGTTTATGACATATTTTTACAACATCAAATTAAATTATAGTTTTAATGTAGTTAAGTAGAGACTTTAATATTGTTAGATTAGATAAATGCTATTTAAGCAGTTGAAGGAGATATTTACTTAGATACGAGTCGTGTTGTTTGTTGTTGTATGTATGTAATTATATGAAGGGAATATAATTTATTTACATTAATGTTCATATGTATGTATGTATGTATTAAACAATTGCTGCATAGCGTCACGTGAGACAGTCATTAAATTGTTTGTGCATGGAAAATTTGCTTTTATCGTAAAATTTAAAAGATATAAAACGAATTTGTATTATGCTACAAGTTTATTTGTTTAATTGTTTGTAGTTTTGCAGAGTTTCAATTAAAATTAAGGGTAACTTAAAACAAAAACAGCTCAATTATAAATAAAAATTCTCCAGGAGTTTTCTCCCATTTTTGCAATAGGATTTGCATAGGAAAAATTGGGAGAAGGGAGAAAAATCCCGGGGAATTTTTATTCATAATTGGGCTGAAACTGTTATTTTCTTTAACCAATGTTGCCAATTAAAAGTTGTTGATTTGTAGGACAAAAAAAAATATGTGCCAAGTAGAGACGTCGGTCTCAAGTGTTTTCGACAATTCATTATTCTCTACAATAACTATGAAATTTTGTATTGGCGATTATTTTAAAGGGAATTTAAGAGTAAATTTTTAAAGCCCGTTTTCGCAACTTGGCGATAGCTAGCATTTAATTGGTCGTATAAAAAGTGTTCCTTTTTACAACTTTACTTTAACCTACCAGGGAGCATGAACATTCTTTTAACTTAACTTGTAATAATGGAACACTTTTTATACAGTTGAGAAAATTCTACACAGAAAGAAAAACAATCGGGATAAATCAAGTTTTTTATGATTAATTTAAGTACAATTCGTACTCAAAAATTCAAGTATGAATAACACTAAAACGTACCCAAAACAATTCTAAATGGGAATACTTTCGAAAATCAATCCCGGAATTTCTTGAAATAAGTATAAAATTATTTAGCTTAATTTTTTCGACCTTCTTAATATTATTTTCTTTCAATAATCTCTCAAGCTCAAGGTCTGTTTTATATAAAGAATATTTATTTAAAATTTTTTAAAAAATTGTTTGATATATAAAAAACCAAAAAATCCCTGAAGAAGCTATCCATTGAGATAGCGAAATATTGGATCAATTTTAAATAAATATTCTTTATATAAAACAGACCTTGAGCTTGAGAGATTATTGAAAGAAAATAAGTATAAAATTCTTACATCAAGTAAAACAAGATTAAACTTTTCGTTGTGTTTAACTCTCCGGCTTACGCATGTTTTGATTTTCTATACACATTGAAAAAATGTCTGGCCAGACTCGTGTGTACCACGAATGGTTAAAAAGTAAATTTGAGCTCTTGCTTCTCATTGAGTTTATATTTTTTTGGGTTAATATGTCCATAAGATTCTTAAAGTAAAAACCACATAGGGCATGATGTTGGTGTTTTATTATTCTGTAAGTAAACCAATAATGATAATTTTTCCTTTCTAATTCGGGATAAAATCAACTTTATAATACTTGAATCAAGCGCAGTTGGAAATTGATTCAATCCTAGTTTTACTTAAATCAATCTCATTTTCGAATTATTTCCAGTCCGAAATCGGGATTGAATATGGATAATTAAAATATTTTGCTATTTAAAATCCGTACTTGAAGCAGTCTTTCTTTACTTGATTCAAGAAAATCCGTAATGACCGTACTATTAATACCGCTTCGGATTGATTTGAGTGCAAGACAATTAATACTCAAGTTCGAATTTGAAATTTCAACGGTTGAGATATACTTTTGTTACACTTTATTTCAATAGCATTCTCCAGTAAAATGGGAATTTGAAAACAGGTGAATATTAGTAAAATATTTTGAAACTTGAATAGCATTTAAAAATACGTTTGAACTCAAGTCTATTTCCAGTAAAATTTAAAGCACTTGGAATTTTATTTTTCAACTATTTAAAAACAACAATTTTGACAATTTTGCTTTAAAATGATGTAAAGAATATTAGTACGATATTAAATTTAGTTAAGAATTATTGGTCGCTTTATCAAGTGCTAATTCAGAGACGTGAGATTTAGCTAAACTGGTTTTCTTTAATTCTCTTTTAAAACTGAGCGTACGTTCAATCAGTTTGTATCGGCAATTTGTTCATCTAGTATATAACGAATACAAAAACAAGTAAGAAAGAATAATCGGTCAGGCCCAACCATTTCGTACCCTACACCACAGTTTAAATTTTCAAACCATGGATCCGGCAAAAAGATTGTGTAATAAAATAAGGATTCCTATAAGGGTTGTTCTTGTCGAATATTATCTAAATATCAACAACTTTGTGATTTGTTACGACATTGTGGCTATTTTTAAAGTTGTAGGGGCGAAATTTTATATCAATACCAACATTTATAAGAAAGTTATGGGACTTAAACCTATTTTCCAGAGTGGGGGGATCTTTAAAAAAGAACATTGGTAAGACGATTTATGTTGCAATAAGATACGTTTGGAGCAAATTTAATTTTAGAACCAACATAAAAAGATAGTTAATTGGCACAAATACTATTCCGAAAATAAGTTTCTATGGGCAATATTTTCCGATTTGCACCATTTTTAAGAGGCTTCGTCGATATGGCAGTTGAAACGCTTGTACGAGATCTCATTAAATTATCTTCAACAATCGGACCTGTACCTTGCGCATAGTGTTACATGGGCAGACAACCAGCCAGCCGGACGGACGCAGATTGTTAGATCGACTCAGAAAGTGATACGGAGTCAATCGGTATAAATAAAGGTGAATCTAGAACCAATTTTTTTAGTATCTGTATTTTTCTGTACGTTTTTGTATGAGAAAGTAGTAGCATTCACCAAACAACGGCGTGTACAGCCAAACAATACTTAATAAACTTTAAAATAGTTGATAAGGAGCAAAATTAATGCTTAATAATCTCAGAAACCATAAAAAATTTCGTGAAATAGGTTTTGGATTCAGAAAGGGGGTATTCAAAATATATATACATACCCCATACCTAACAAAATTTTTTTTAATGTTCGGTAGGTCAAACAAATAATGAGCTGGCGATTCAAGAACCTTTTACAACTTCAAATAATGTAAAAATATGGCTTAACGTTGGCCGTTGCACAGATAGTGTTATTTTAAACGTTAAAAAACGTTTAAAGACCGTTAACTTCATTGAGATCTGTATAAAACTTTATGTTTAAAAACTGTGTTTTAAATCAGGGTTGAAAAAACTGCAGTCGAAACCAAAAACTGTCAAACAAACAACGAAAACTTGTGTACAACCTTTCGCTTTTTGAGTTGGTTTTACAGCGACTGTTTACATTTAATGAATCAGAAGGAAAAGCAACAGTTTTTTTTTTTTGGCAAAGACAAATTAAGAAGTAGATGAAATGGCAGTTTTTCTTCTTTGACTGCAGTGGTTTAAACGCTGGTTTTAAAGTGATGAAATTAAAGTTGTTTAACTTTATTAAGTGTGTAAATTTTTAATAAAAAGATCTCAAGGTTTATTTATGAAAAATAAACCGAAATGTTTTTTTTTTAAACGTAAGAACTATCAATTAAAGCAACGCAATTTGTTTTTCTAAATTTTTGAATTTTGTAATGTTAAACGTTTTCAAACACTATTTTATCATTTTTACTATGAAAATAGTTTCTTCCTTCTTAAAATTACCTTGTTATACATATGGGCATACATATCTATGTAGGGGGTGGAATTGCATGCAAATGTTTTTCTGAATCACAGCTTTCGCTGAAAACCGGCATCAATTTGTTAGTACATATTTTTAAATTTGTTGGCGTTGCTGCAATTTTTTGTCACATAATGTTTAGATGCATATAAGTTCGGATATATTCAGGCCTGTCACAGAAATCAATTGCGATCGAAGTGATTTCGTTTTCTTTCACTTTCGATCGGAATTGATTTCTGTGGCAGGCCTGATTGTTAGTTTCTGCTGAAAAAAGCATATATTTTGTTTTAATTGCCCATCACACACTAGACTAATTATGCTGGCGTAAAATTACAGTTTGTTGGCAAGAGAGGTGAAGGGAATGGTTCTACGTTGGCGTAAAGTTTCAACCGGCTTCAACCCCGCACAAGCAGCACAAAACTAATACATGCACATTTTCAAAAACAAATGAATGCAAAAAATACTTATACATACAAAGTTTTGTACACGTACACATTTTATGCCAGATTATTTTACTACAGTGTGTGATTGATGGAACAAAAATTGTTCGCTTAAAAATTAGTTGAATGTGTGAAGGCTCATTCAAATGATTTTTAGTGTTATCAAAATCGAACAATTGTAGCACTCAAATAAAAATTTAATAAATTATGTATTTTAAAAAATGACTTTAAAAAAATAAAAAATTACTTTTGTTTTAATGCTTCAATTAGTATTTCCGATGTGCAAAATCACAGTTCGATGTCTATCTGTTGTGCAATTTTTAATGATTTTAAAGACGTGTCTGTGTTTGACAAAAATCTTTAAATTGGTGTGTGTCTCAACTAATGAAAGGTGATTTACACAACCTGCAATTGGTTCCAGAAACAGAAAATGCATGGCATGAAATTCCTCGAGGCAAGATTAAATTTATGTATAATTTTTATGCGCATATTTTCATATAATAACTGCATTAAATTCCATGCCCTAAACATATAACTAGAGTATCATAAAAGTTTCTCATAAATCTTTTTTTAAAGTTTTCCGTAAGAAGGCAGGTGCTATCATAATAACACACAACACACTATTGTATGCCTCATAACTACATGAAATTCTTAACGCATACTACTGGCTTTTATAATAATGGAATGTTAACATACTTTTTTTATAATTCCTCATACATTTTTTATCTTCTTCTTAACACTTTTCCCCTCTTCCCTAAGTCTTCAGCCCAACTTAATCTAATGTGTATAAAATTACAGCAACATTAAGAACAATAATTTAAACATCTTTTACCCTTGATAGTAAAACCACTTGAATTGTATATTATATTTAATATACCTACTCTTGTATAATCATGGTTATACAAAGATATTAAAAGTTTATCAGCATATAAAGTTAATGTTGCAACAGGGCGGGCGGCCTTCTCTAAATTGCTAAAGAATACTATACATATATAAATTTTAATTATATGTAACGAAAAGGAACAACAACAAAATCTTTAGAAAAAAGAATTAAGAAATTATAATTTTAAAATGCTCCGGAATATGAACCGGACTCACAAGTTTTACTTTCAAGACAAGAAAAATTTGTTTTAAAAAACCACTGGACAAGGACCAAGAATTGACTTTCTCGCTATAAACTCACAAGAAATAAAACTCGGAAATTAACATCGCATGGAATTTTCTCGAAGAAAGATAACAAGATTTTAAAAATGCAATGAAATTTGTCAATAAATTTAGAATTAAAAATTTATTTAGGAATATAATATTGCCTTGTAAATTTTCAAGAACAATTGCGGTTTTTAGTTGAACTGTTAATTTTAGTATTTTTAGTTATATTTTCTTTAGAAATTAACTAATTAAAATACAACACATTAAAAACATTTAGGCAGAAAAACATAGCATAGAATATTTCATAGTTAATAATGCGATCTTATTACAAATATTATTTATAGAAAATTACATCGCTTTAAATACTTTCTATAGAAAAAACATTGCATAAGATATTTTCTATAAAACAGCATAGAATATACTATTGGGGGATTCACAAGGTGTGCTATCCCGTCATATCGTCATAATGTCCTAAATAATTGTTTACAATTGTTTAAAATAAATGTTGTTGTATGTTAAACAAAATAAATATGTTAATGCTGTGTTTATTGATTCGTTATAACTGTACAGTAGAAATCTTAATTATAAGCGGTAGCCCACAGCAGTCCTATATATTTCTTATAATTATTTTAGGACATATGACTTTACAATTTTATGACTACCTTGTGAATCCCCCATATATGTATATATATATGGGCATTTCCATTTTGACGTGTCGTGATATTTGTACCACAAAATGTAAAAAAATTAAATGAAGAAGTCAAATTTGTAAAAAGGGTTTTTATATATACAAAGTAATGAAGTAGCACTATATTCAGAAAAAAAATTACAGTAATCGGCGCTAAGGACTTGCAGATATAAGCAAAAATATGCGCTGGCGTGACGTTAAAAAAACTGAAGTGGATTTTGAATTGCATTACAAAACTGAATAAGACTGCTAATTGAGCAAGACATTTTGTATAAATTCTTTTTTAGTAAACTTTGGACTAATATAGATTTATTTTTCAAGCTATAAAATTTATAAATCTTTGCTTGTTTTAAGGTAAATATTGGCATTTTCAGCGAAAAGTCTTCTTTTTTTTAATGTAACGCCAGATTGCAAATAAGGTTGTATTTTCGGACAATGTTGTTCAATCGTTATCCCTTTTGTTACTATATGTAGAGCTAGTTGCGTTTTACACGAAAATATACAAAAGTAAACTTTACTTATAAACTTTTTTGAAAAACAATTTAAAATACTTCTGGTGTTACGTTACAAAAAGTTAAAGTTCGCTGGAAATGCCCATATACATACATACATACATATATACACATACATACCTATTTCATATTGCATCAAAATTTTCTATGCCATTAAACGTTGAATTTTTTTTTAAGAACATCGCATAGAATATTTTATAGAAAATAATGCTATCTTATTACGTATATTGTTTATTGAAAACTACATCGCATTGAATATTTTCTATAGAAAAATCATCGCATTAAATATTATCTTTAGAAAATAGCATTACACATACATACATATTTTATATTGCATGTACGTACATGCATATTTATGTACATATGTATAATTTTTGCAGAAAAAACATCGCATAAAAATTTTCTATACCAAAAAACGTTGACATTTTTTTAAAGAAGATCGCAAAGAATATTTTATAGAAAATAATGTGATCTTATTATATATATTATTTAAAGAAAATAACATCGCATTGAATATTTTCTATAGAAAAAACATCGCATAAAATATTTTCTACCGAAAATAGCATTACATACATATGTATATATGTATATATACACATACATATTTCATATTGTGTGTACGTACATGCATATTTATGTATGTAATATGACCTTGAAATTTACTATAGAAAATATAACCTTTTACACATCGCCTGTAATATTTTCCATAGGAAATTAATAAATTTTCTATAAAAAAAACATGGCATGTAACATTTTTGTAGCAAAAAAAAAATTGTATTGTATATGAAATAACATCGCATTCAATATTTTCCATAGAATGTAATAAGCTACTGAAGTATTTTTTGTAGAAAGTACGTAACGTCGGGTTATTTATTTTATTTTTATTTTATACACGCCTGCACAGCCAAAATTAAAAACTTTCTATAAAAAAAACATCGAATTTTCTTTATATGTAGATAGGTATTAAAAATATTAAACAAAATCAAAATTTTCTATTTTTTATTTTAAGTTTAAAATTTTCAATAATTACACTCTGCTAGTTGACAAAAACTGACAAGCGGAGCACCCGGGAGGATATCCTAATTCGAGTACGCTGAATCCATTGGGGCTTACTGTGTTTTAGTTAAGCTCTTGTTTTCCAGATATACATACATACATACCAACCGTTACTTCGATATTGGAGGTTGCACAACATTTATTCGTGTAACTCAAAGTTTGCACGCCGTGTGCTTGTTGTATAAAAGTATCGAATTCGAGCACAGTGTTATGCTTAAACTTTTTTAATTTTTAGCATTTTCTGTATATTTTTTATTAATTAAAAAAATATCTTTAAATTCCTACTGCAAAAATTTTCTTTATAAACTCAATTGATTTTTTTTTTTTACTTTATTATTTTTTTATGCCAACTCTCATTTCTCTTCGTTTACATTTTCTTATGTCACTATAATTTTTACACAAATGAATGAAATTAAATGCTAATTAATTTATTTTATCGAGCTTATGCTAATTTCAGTGTCTACAAAAAAATTGTTTAGCCAAAAAGAACAAAAAAAAAAACATAGAATAAAATTTAAAATTAACAAAATACATGGTGTTCTTAAGATGAAGAAAAACTACGATAATGTGAAAAAGCAATAACAAAACTCAAAACAGAAGCAAAAATCAGTTATAGACTTGACACTTGTTTTGATCGCAACACTGATCAGACATACATGTCGTTAATATTCACATATGTATGTATGAGTATGTACAAGTATAGGAACAAAAACAAAATAGATTAGTGAGTAAAGTAAACAAGTAGAAGAAGAAGAAAAAAAATAAACAAAAAAAACCGAGCAAAATGACAAGCAAAATCATAAAAACAAACAAAACAAAACGGTACAGAGTGTGAAAAAGAATAATCGTAAAACACTTTTTGTTTCGGTTGTTGTTGCATTTTAAATACATTCATAAACACACTAGCCCGTTTAATTACCCACCAAACACAAAGCCGAACCTTTAGTATTAAATGAGCTTCGTACAGACAGACAGACGGTGGTCAGTCAGATCTTACAATAACTTAAAGTCTGGCAATGTGCTGAATATAGTATATATAGTATGTATGTATTTGTAATAAACCATACAATTTCATTGGCAGACAACTGTCTGACAATAAATTCATCTGCCAACAAAAATTGTCAGTTGACACGTTTGGCAGACAATTGCCAGACCAGTTTTTAAAGATTGAAGAAAATTAAAATTACGTGTATTTTTATAAAGTGGAAAAATTGAACTATTGTTATTGGACGGAAAAAGCAATACCCAAGGATTTTTACTTTTTTATGTTTTTTTTTTTAAAAAGGTTTTATTGATTGTCATTTAGGTTAATTTTAATTTTGCAAAATTAAACCTTTTTTGTTTTTTCGTTTCACTCATGCATATCAGGGAAGGAAGCTATCAAGCAGTTGTACTTTTTTATACATTGGTGGGCTTTCATTATTAATAAAAAGTCTTTTTTCTCTATATATATATCAAGAGATGAGCCAGAAAATATGAAATGGGAACCCTCATAGTCTCAAAACTACGTTTTGTTATTGAAGTTGATAATAAAATAATAAAGCCAGTTTTCCATACCTGACACGCATGTATTTGCAGCGTTGCCCATAGAAAAAGGTCTTGGACAATGATGCCATTGTCATATGCATAAACTTGGCACATCTGAACATAAGAAAAAATCTTCCAAAGTCTGACAATGATCTGCCAATTGCAACGAAGAGTGTACATATGATGTTTATTTAAGTAAATAAGAGATTTAAAAGATTTTGTTTGTCGTGCTTAATTCTCAATTTGTATTCTTGATAAAAACACTGAAATTTATTTTTGAAGGGATACGCTTTTCTATGCTATTGTTAAATGTTAGAACATTATGACAATATAACAGATAGCAAACCTTGTGAATACCGCATATGTATTTAAAATTATTTTCAAATTATTTTCTGACGTTTGTCGTTTGAGAGTTTGAGAAAGGAAGTGTTTGTTGGGTATTAATATGCTTATGTGTGTGTAATAAAGAGAGGCGTTTATTAATTTATGTATATATGTAGTTTTAATTTAATTATGTATACATATTATCAAATGATCACAATAGTTTTTTTTATTTTATTTTACTATTAAAGCAAGTAACTGAGTATATTTTTTTAAATTTTTCCGTTTTGTTTTTATTATTTATTTACATTTATTATTGTTAAAATTACATTCGTAAACATGTGATTAAATAACTAGAAGTATTTAAAAAAATTTTAAAGCATTTTTACAATATATGCCCTTTTAACTTGTAATAAGTTTAACTTGTTTAACTTTGTAATTGTCTGATAACGAATTTTTTGATTTTATCAAAAGGCCACTTGAACTGTTCTAAACAAAAATTATTTGATAAAATTGTTGAACAAAAATATAATGAATAATAAATTTGTTGATTGTAAGTTTTTTATTTGAAAAATTATGTAAAATTAATACACATAATAAAAAACAAGTGTACAATTCTAAGGACGCCAACGATCACTATCAGTATTTGTTTTTGTCACTCTTAGGTCCATTTTACTGAAGCTTGCAAACAGTTATCTTTTGAATGCTATCTGACAGATAAATGGTTTTTGGTTATTACAAGTTAGGTAAGAAGGGTTATGCGCCCAAAGGCACAACTCCACTCGGAGACCAATGCGGTCCATTGTGGATATTATAAGTAAACATTAAGCCAAAAAGTGACTCACAAGCTTATACCTAGCAGGCTTAACCTCATGGTTACTTTACAAACTTTTAGAATTTGAAGCTGCCATATTTTCTGCTGAAGATATGGTTACTTCAATGACAGTTTTATGACAAATTAAATTATTAAAATTTAAAAAAAAAAAAAAACACAACCAAGGCGAATTGACTAGAATGTGAGGTCAACTCTACAACAACACGGCTTCTGTGGTCGGGTTGTCAAAAATATTGCTAGTAAAAAAAATTGGTTTGTTTACATAAAAAACTAGTTTGTATACAAACTTTGACAAATCAACCAACGAAAAAACACCATATGTTGACTTGACCCCACCTTCTAGTGTATTCGCCTTGCACACAATTTAACACAAAAAACAAAAAAAATTTAACATTAAAAACAAAAATTAACTTCTGATTTTAATTAAAGATATAAACAGAGGTATGTATGTAAGTCGTTGCCACAACGTATTTTAAACAACCAAAAGTAGTGTACTGCAATGTTGCCACAGTATAAAAATTACATTTTTCATTCTATCAGACTCGTGTTGTAACGGAGAAAACTTAATGGCCACTTTATAGCGGTTCATGCACTTGCAATTTTTTTGCAATTTTTCGTATTGTACAATTAGTATAACGCCAATGTGTATGTGAAATTCAAATGTGGCGCAATATATTGGCAGCAATCAAAAGAACTTTGATTTTTACTGCACAACGAAAATAATTACAAAATACTGTGAAACGTGTTGGCAGCATTGTACAAGGTTATTTTGCTAATAGGTTCTGGTTTTTTTAATGAAAGTTGCTCCATATTTTAATTAAAACCACTGTGACATTTATTGTACAAAAATGGCAATAATATGGCGAATAAAATATACGATAATATTGAATAATGGATGGACCGCTTATCGTTTACGATAGCTATTGTTCATGTTAACTATCAGGAACTTTATCAGTAATAATGGCCTGTAGTTATCAAGTTATTTAATAAAAAAATTGTATTTAAATACAAACGTTTTTGCAAATATCAATTAAACGTTTAATTGTATTCAAACTTAATTTATCGAGCAACGTTAGCGTAGACCTTCTACTCGTTGTTGGGAAACAGACCAGAGTCTTTGGTTTATTTGGTAACAAATTTCGTTTCCTACGAGTTTTTACAAAAGGTAAAAATTGGAAAATAAAATAATTTCACTTTTTATTAAAAGATTGATTTAAAAAAACAGAGCACAATAAGCTAATTTTTTAAAATATTCTTAGAAAAGTGGCGTATGCGGCACAAAACAATAATTTTCACTTTCAATAAAATGCTATTTAATTTTAAGTTCGTTAATGAAAGTGCACAAAAATTTACATTTTTTTTAAAAACATATGCCAGAAGCAGTGGTGAAAATGCAAAAAAAATCTATAGGGCGTACTTTCAGAAAACTATCTGTAAATCTTCAAAAACATTTTGACCGACAATAAAAAATGTCATTTGCTTGTGAAGTTTACCGTAGGAACACAATTGCACCGTTCGAACGTGGCGTAGTGTACGACCTATTTACATTGTCCAATTAAATTGTATAATATTTTATTCAAAGGCAGACTATAGCTAGCGCAAACGTTAAAGCGAATTGTTATAGCAAAAGCAAAGTTAAAAATATAAAATTAAATTATTTGTGTGTTTTTAACGACCAATTTCACCAAGTTCAGATAAAACTTAATACATATTACATTAACTTCCAGTTAACAGTACGTTTCAACAGTTAAAACCGGTAGTTAAATATAACTGAACTTGGTGAAATTGGCCATAATTTAAATATTAAAAAAAAAAATAAAAGGAAAAATATTAACAACAATGTGAATAAATTTCCAGTTTTCTAATATTATTTTTTAAAAGAAAACAAAATACGTTTACGATGAAATTGTGAGTAATTGTGGAGCGTGATACGTTACGTCCTGCGTTCCTATGACGTACGACTAGTTTTTTCACACGGGATTCCTCGGGACAAACATCCCAGGAAAGTTGTGTGGAAATTTTCGGGATTTTTTAATTTAACTATGGCAACTTTACTGCTGATATATGTATTTTTAACTGCCTGTTTTTAGAAAACGTAAGCAAGTGAGTGAGTGAGAAATTATATTGAAAACAAAAACAAATTTTCGTTTTTTATTGTTGTTTTCAATATAATTTCTCACTCACTCACTTGCTTACGTTTTCTAAAAACAGGCAGTAAGTGCCGTTTCACATATGTCAATTTTGATTCGTTAAATCTTGAGTTTTTTAGGAGAGAGGGGAAAAGAAAAGGCATTCTCTTTTCCCTTCTCGCCTAAGAGCTCAAGACTTGACGAGTCAAACTTGACGTGTTCACACGTGTGAACCGGGACTAAGAAAGTTATGTTAAGGCAATTTTTAATATCTAATGCTCTGAATTTTAAAACTAGTAAAAAAAGAGGAGAAAAATATGCACCCTTTTTTAGAAGGACAGGCCTCTTCTTAAATACAATTAGAAATAAAATGTCAAACGATTCTGTACTAAAATTTTGTTTGCAAAGAAATATTTTATAATATTTTGTTTGTTTTTTGTTAAAAAAAAATTTATATATTTTGCATCGTTTTATATTCAGCGGGAATTCCCGGGTATTTCCGTGACATTGAAAAAAAAATTTCGCTTTCTCGGAAAATGAGAAAGTCCGAGAAAAGAAAAACTGTTCGTACGACTATATCATCAAAAAAATCGTATCTAATTAACTTAATTACCAACAAACTGCTAACAAAATCAGGTTGGAAAGATGTCGCTGTCATTTCAAAACGATCAACTTAATTTAGGCCTAGTCTTAACTATTTTCAGCTTAACGCTAAATACTTAATCACACTGTGATGTGAAAATTGTCTCAATCAAATAGTTTTCAAAGCGCGTGTCATTATCAGTTTTTTAGCACACACGAACGTTAATTTTTTTTTGTTTATTAACCCAAATCTTCAATAGAAATTCATTCGTATTTATTTCAAATGATTGGTTTGCAATTGTGTTTTTTTTTTAATTGAATTAAAATCTATGTAAATACATAAATGCTCGTTGACAACTGTCAAAATTAAATTTTAAAAACTGAAAAATTTTGGGGCCCCATAATCAGTTTAGACAAAAACGAATTTTAATACGATAAAAGAAATGAAGTTGTAGTATAGAAAACATTTGTTCGTCGTATGAATGAACGTGTGGTAGACAATATAAGAAAATTATTAGCAATCATAACATTAAATAATTTATTTGTTTTCTTTTAAGTTGTTTTCTTACACGAGTAGCTGGCATAAATTTGCTAAAAAACAGGGGCGTGTCTTCTAAAGGAAAAGTGGGTTGAAAAGGATTTTACTTAAGGGTATTTGTTTAAAAAATCTTACGGACTTAAGTATCCAAGAACAAAGTACTAATTTACCAATTTATTTGCTAAAGTTGCCGCCCACTATTAAAAGATTTTACTGTTATTTAAATATGTGTATATTTTTGTACACAAAGATTTGTAGGAGTATTAAGTGCAATAATATTTGTATGTATATTAGGGTTGTTTAAAAAAGAAATGATTTTTTGCAAAGTTTCTAGTAGGCAGAAAAATGCGTAAATAAGGATACCTAAGCCTAAGGAAAGGATCACACACACGTGGACTCATACAGAACAATAAGCTTATTGTCGAATCTGTCTAAATTGTTCGAGAACATCTAGATCTCAATAACATTATCCCTGCGAACCAATTTGGATTTCAAAGAAGAAATGGCACTATGTTCTAAGCACGTACAAAGAATTGTTAGTGCTAACCAAAATGATGTACTGCTTGCTACTCTTTATTGACGTTTCGCAAGCTGTCGACAAGGTCTGGCACGTAGTACTCATTTATTAATGAGTTAATGTCTCCGAACACTCATGTTGCAAAGCTAGATGCTAAATCGAAAATGTTGTACTAAAGAGAATATCTCTGTGAGCTTACCACAGGATATAACTACAAGCTGGTGTGCCGCAGGGCAGTATATTAGGTATTTTTCTGTTCATTCGCTACGCATCTGATATGCCTTCAAATGAAAACACTTTTACATCGACATATACGGATGATATGGCAATTGTAAGTGTGCACGAATCCCCCGCAACAGCATCAATGCTTTTACAATGCCATATTAATCAATTGCACGCAGAGAAAAAACATGTTTTAATATGGTCACCTCCAACTATACTATTTTTAAAGAAAATTTTAAACATATTATGTTTAATATAACCATATTATTGTCACCTACAACCATATTATAGTTCTGTGTTCACAAGCGATAACCGCCTAAATCGACATAAGAAACAATTGAATATTTCTTTTTATTAAATATTTCTGAAATAAATGCAACTTTCGTTATAATTTTTTTTTATCTTAGCATTGTGGAGGTAAAAATCTTTGATTCTGAATTAGTTCTTTTCTAATGTAATCAATTTTTTCAGAAACGCAAGCATAAATATAAAGTGCCTCTTCTCAAAAACTATTTCGACTTAGGCGGCTATTGCTTCTGACCACAGAGTTGAATTAGTCCTCATCAAGGAGCCAGAACCATACAACGGTGTTCAGTGTATTTATCAAATATGAAAAACTGGGAATTTAGCACGTCATACGGAAATCGTATTAATAATAAATTTTGTATTCCCGAAAATAACTTTGATAATATACATAATTGCATGTGCCCGTGCAAAAAAAACTGAATTGCCAAATTGGTTTTTTTTGTTGTTTTCTTACGAAGACAGTAGAATAAAGCAGTTTGTTTTTTAATTTTGTTTTTTCTTTTTACCCACTTACAACTACAATTCGAGTCGGAAAGAACCCAACCAATTGTAGGGGAATGTAAGAAAAGATAAACTCACTGTTTATTGTTGGTGTTTTGTTTTGGCTTTGATATTGTTACTAGTAAGACTTTGAGTGTTT
The DNA here is from genome assembly GCA_949318255.1 of Pollenia labialis. Lineage (NCBI taxonomy): Eukaryota > Metazoa > Arthropoda > Insecta > Diptera > Polleniidae > Pollenia > Pollenia labialis. The sequence goes on along the minus strand of OX439142.1, from coordinate 20,483,430 downwards.
ATAATTCTTATTCGCTTTAGGGTTTTATTTGTATAATATTTTTGGCCTTTCTAAAATCTTTGGAAAAGGTTTCCTGATGAGCTGGCCTAAGCAACCAGTGAAATGCGCATAGAAGCTAGCTTTCCCTCAACAATAAATTTCGGTGTATTTATTAAGTATGAAAAACTGGGAATTTAGCACGTCATACGGAAATCGTATTAATAATAAATCCTCTAAACATGTTATGGTTAAATATGACAATAATTTGTTTTAAAATAAACATTCGTATTTTCCTCTTTTCCAAGAGCAACATGCTATGGTTGAAAACCAAACATGCTATTATAAGTGTTAAACATGTTATAGTTATTTTTAATCATAAAATGTTCGGAGGCAACCATAATACGGTTGTGGCTTCTTGATGGAAGACTAAATTCAACCATAATACGGTTGTAGGTAACAATAATATGGTTATATTAAACATAATATGTTGAAAATTTTCTTTAAAAATAGTTTTGTTGGAGGCCACCATATTTAAACATGTTTTTTCTATGGGTGTGGAAGTATGGCTGAATAAGTGTAGAATTAAAGTTAAAAAACAAAAGTGTATCCATGTAAATTTTACTCTCAGAAAGGAATCTTGGTCCCGAATTCGAATTAACAACCAGTAGTACCCCCGCATGCTAAAGAAAAAAATCTCGATATTCACCTTGATCGCAGGCTTACCTGAAACCCCACATAGAAGCAAAATTGACTCAGATAAAATTAAAGTTAATAGGCACGAACTCAAAAATTGCACTTGATTATAAACTTTTGATATAAAGCTTGACTTTTAAAGCCCATTTGGACTTACGGTATACAATGATGAAGGACTGCGCCAGCCTCTATAATAGAAAAATTGCAAAGATGCCAAAATAAGATTTTAGAATGATTACTGGTACTTCGTGGATTATAAGAAACCAACAGTTGCACAGAGATTTGAATGTTCTCCTACAAAAAGAGGAAATTATCAGATATAAGTAGAGCAAAATATATGCAAAATATCAACCGAACCGTCTGGCACAAAACTTACTTAACAATCGCATGCACCAACGCCTACCAAGGAGTGAAATTTCAGATCTCGTAACATAAAAACGAAGAAAAACAATCAACGAACACTAAATTATGCACTCATATAACAATTCATCTTCATATTGATGATGCCCTAACATTAAAATTGCGACAAAAATATTATTACAAATTGCATCTTGAGGCAAAAAGTGACATTAATCCAATGACGAACACCATCATAAGACGTTGTCATATATTATGCGTCATATATGCTATGACTACAGTGATATCAATTCGATGCCTCATTTTGTGTATAATTAACATTACTTTCATGTTTAAAAAGTGAAATATGATGCAAAAATTCCCACATTCTATTTGTTTAAACTATTTATTAAAATATAAATAATATTGTGTTTATTTTCGAACATTGATAATAACAGGGTATCCTTGGCGTTTTGATTTTTTAATACTGTCGCCATTTTTGTTCGCAGTGGTTACATGTACTTAATAAAACGAACGAAAATCAATCAAAAACTCAATATCGAATTTTTATTTAGTTACGCCCGTTTGCATTTACGGTGACGAAATGTATGTCTGTATTATTTTCAAGTATAAATGTACGAAAAATATATTATATGTACATATGTATGTAGATATATATATTTTCAATGTGTGCTTATCACGCCAAAATGTGTTGTTTACTTATTTTAATTTATTTGATTTAAGTTTTTGCCGTTTTTGTTTTTACTTTTTTTTCTCAAGTGTATAAAAAATTAATCAAAATAATATAAAAACTTTACTTTAAACCATGATAAGATTAGAGAAAGACATTAAGGAGGCAGTTGTACAATTTTCAGTCTTAACACATTTCCAAAAAAAATGTCAAGGAAAAACTAATGAACTTGAAAATAAAATTCGAGGAAAAAAGTTTAAATGAAAGCAATAAGTTGATAAGTTCTTATTAGATTTAAACCAAAGACTTACCCTCAAACAAATAAACAGCTAAAGTCCAGGCATATGCAGGCTGATGAAATTGGCGGGAAGTTTAAAAAAAAAACTTAATTGGATTTTATTTCCGTTACGTTGAGATTCATAACGTATATTTGTTTAACATCAGTCAGCAATTTTTCACAATAAGTTAATGATTTTTTTTTTTTTTTGATTTGTTAGTTCTTTAATGTTTTTTATAAAAATTTTCTGAAAACAAAATTTTTTTTACACTTTATTAACAAAATAAAAGAAACACAACAAATTAAAGATGTTACACGAAAAGAATAAGCATATTTTTGATATGGTCATGTGCAACTACGAAATTTTTTTTTAACATATTATGGTAACTTCAAACTTAAACATAATATTTAAATTTGGCCTCCAATAAAGCGTACCATCCATTTACAATATTATTGTTTCTATATGTGGTTTGCCATATTGCCATGTATTATTCAATAAGTGGTACGGTTTCAATTAAAATATGGCGCAACTATTATTAACAACAACACCTAACCTTTACAAGAGGGTTAACCTGACAATTTTTTTTTATACCAAACGTCAGTCTATATAAAAAAAAACTCGAAAATTTTTGTCAGCGTTGTTTGTTTGTAACGTTTAATATGACAAAAAACTGTCAGGTGGAGACCGCATGTTAAAGCAAAATTCCAATTAATTTCACAGTATATTGCACTTCTTTTCGTTGTGCAATAAAAGTCAAAAGGATTTTGATTCTTGCCAATTTATTGTCCCACCTTCGAATATCACATACACATTGGCGATACAATACGAAAAATTTAACAATAATCAGGGGTGTCATGGAAATCGAAAACGTAAAACGAATGAATTTTAAGAGTTGTTTTTCAATAAGATTTCTGTAATAAAAATTTTTTTGGAAAATTATTGTACAAGAATTCTTTAACAAAAATTATTAAAAGTTTATTAAAAAGAACTGCCAAATTCTTTCGTTTTCGATTTCCATGACACCCCTGTATATTGCAAGTGTATGAGCAGCTTAAGAAGCTACACGATGTTATAATTGTCTCTGAACATGTTATATTTAATAAAGCATTAGAAAAAATTATTATTTCAACGTATAAAAAACTTTTGATACATCTTAAATATTTTTTTTTTTTTTTTGATAAAAGGAAATATTTAAAAAAAAAAATACAAAAAAAGCGTGGCCAGTAAATTGATCAAACTTTAGTTTAATTTTTAACAAATTCTAGTGATTTTGAACTTAATTTGTGAGAAGATAATTGTATATTGTTATTTAGAAACTATTAAATGATGTTTGATGTAGCCAAACGCTTTTCGCAAGCAAACAATTTTTCCATTAAAACCAGTGGTTACGTGTAGGACGTCAAATATTTTTAGGTGTGAACGTAGCTTTAGTTTATACACAAACTTGGTTAATTGTTGAAAAATTGAGTTAAAGTTTATTATCTTTTATCAAAAGAATAAATGAAGCAGTAAAAATTTAACCTTAAAAAAAACCAATAAACAGCGATTCTCTTCTAGTACTTAGCACCACATTTTTAACTTGTAGAATTGTTTGCCTTATCTTACAGCAGAGATGTAATAGCCTCTTTACATTTTACATTTTACATCTAATATCCTTTTTGCACTGATCAACATCTACCATAAATTTGCGAAGATGTTAACGTCTTTCCATAAGAAATACATAGAGCTTACCCTGCGGCCACACGATCAAGTTGTTCTTGATGGTCTTTTACATATACATACTGCTTGTCAAAATTTACAAAAATTGAAAGCTCTGACGTAGGCTGCACTCAATTTGTAAGCAATTTGCTTTCATGATGTTATCAAAAAAAACAATTTATAAAGACAAACATGCAATCAGCTGTTAAATTGAAAGCAAAATTTCCAAACAAATGGAAAGGTGAAATTGAAAGCAATCTCGTGGTCAATTTAAAAAGTTGGAGTGTGTTAGTAAAAAAGTGAGAGTGTATTGCAAATTGAAAGGCAAAATATTTAAAATATGTTCCTATCTCATTTTATTCCATTCAACACCTATCGAATATTTTAGTGGCATCACTAGAAAAGTGGCAATAAGTTCTATTATTATTGTGGCATCACTGACAAAAGCGTTACCATTTGTCAATTTTTCTTTTTTATTGCAATGTTTTTTTGTTAAGAATTTTTTAATGTTTTTAAACAAATGGAACTTCATATACATTTGTGTGCTATCTTTTTAAATTTTGGCACTTTTGTGGAAAAAAAAATTTTTTATTTTAAAAACTTTTTTTTTCGAATATGGTGCCATTTTTATTTGATGGTAGATGTTAGATGTGAGCAATGTAATACCCTTTGTACACTTGCATACATTTCGGAGCAAAGCATGGAAGATGTTGAAAATATGAAATACGCGTTCACTTGAAACATCTAACATCAATAAAAAATGTCACCATTTCTGAAAAAAAAACTTTTATTTTTTTAAATACTTTTTTTTCTACAAAAGCATGAAAAACAAATAATTTTTCCAACATTTTGCTTCATAAGCACCACAAAAATTTTCTAAATCAATTTTAATTCTTGCACAGGTCTCTAGCAATAATTTGGTATTTACAGTTTTAAAAAAATATCAATTAGTCGACGAGTTATGTATATGCAAAAAGCCATATAAACAATATGCTGAAAATCGGCATTTGACTGCAAAGGTTGAAGGTCGATTAAAAAAAAAAAATTCGAACTAACATAAACAAACGTCGCGATATGGGTCGTCTAATTTAGCCTCTTTTTTCACCACTCACTCACCCCTATTAAACAAAATGAACCCCAAATACATTTTTGTGTTTTCTTATAAAATTTTGGCACATTTGTAGAAAAAAAGTATTTCAAAAATCTTTTTTCAGAAATGGTGGCATTTTTGATTGATAGTTAGATGTTTCAAGTGTGAACGCATTTTCCACATTTTCAAAGAGTTCCTCAAAAATGTATGCAAGTGTGCAAAGGGTATATGGAAGTAAAATGGAATTGGTTGGAATGCTTCCAAATCTTAAAACTTTTTGCTAGGAAGTTGCTTATGGAAAAGAGGAAAATGTTATTGTTAATTTTACATCATACAATTATTAGTGCTTGACAAATTATTATTATTATTAACCATTACAACTTCGAATCCAACTATAACATGGTTGTAACTTCTTTATGGAAACCTAATTTAACCATATAATGGTTGCCAGTGACAATTATGTGTGAGTTGGCCATAAAGAAAAAGCTGTTTTCTCTGCGTGTAGATTACAGCTACCATCTTATAAGGAAAAATCAGAGTTTAAGATTTGCTTTTTATTTTTAAAAGTTTATACAGATACTAGATATTTACAAAAAAAAAAAAACCTTCAATTAATTTTATATACATACATACATACATACTGAAAATTGTATATTTTTATTTTATATTGTATGTACTTTTTTCAAAATATTTTTGCACACATTTTCACGTTTTTTTATTCAAATAAGTTTTTGTTTACATTATAAATACGATCGCTTAAAATGAAAAATAAATAAAATTAAACACACAAATATATTAACATAAGTAAGAAGACGAAAAGTCGTACCGGCAGACTTAAATAAATTAAAAAAAAAAACAAACCGACTTTCAAAATATTTAAACTCTTGGAGATTTTGAAAATTTAAAAAAGAGATTTTTTATTTTTATTTCTAGCTTTCAAAAAAAAGGCAAAAAATGTCTTTCATGAATAAACCCGATGATCCAGGAGCCATACAACAAATAAATATTATCAGGGCAAGTTTTTCCGGCCTTTTTTTTTTTGCTTGAAAAATTAATTTTTGCCTATTTGCAAAAATGCTTTATGAATCCATTTCTTTCTTGAGAAATTCAAAATATTATTAACGAAATTTGTCTGACCAATATTTTCAATATATTCTACTGACCTACGCTAAAAATTATCATTTTAATTCGAGAACTTATATCGAGTATTATTTTTTCCTAACAAATCAAAAATCTACATTTCTAGAAAAGATCTATAACGGTTTTTTTCAAATGCGTATTTATGCATTTTTCTTAAACGTTAAGCATATTTTCCAAAAATAATTTTAAAAAAATTTTTTATTTTTTTTTCATTTAAGAGCTTGCCCTAATTATTATAAAATGTTCTAAAAGATCACTTAATAGAAAGAGTTTTTGAGAAAGGGGGTGTTGGGCAAAGGCCCACAACAATCATAAACAAACGCCAGCAAAACGCCATTGGCATTCAAATAATAAAAAAATTTGTATTCGTGTGTGTGCATTTTTATAAAAACAATCATTTTTTTTCGTTTAACCATAACAACAACAGCAAAAAAGAACCTATTAAAAACAGCAAAAATCATAATAATCAACAAAATTTTAATTTATTGATACGTTGAGAAGTAGTCAATATTTGCGCCGTTCTAAAACACACACATAGGAGTGGACATGTGACAGCAGTAACAGAGGGGCGCTGGCACTAAAAAAAAATAAATGGAAAATTTAAGATAAATTTAAAATTAACCCTTATTCTAATGGGCCCTATCAAAGCTCTCAAGATAAAGTAAATTAGAAAAGTAAGCTCTCTCTCTCTTTACAATTTTTAACTGATTTTTTGCAATGAGAAAAGTACTGAAGAGTATTGTTTCTGATGTAATCTGAAATAGCCTAAATAATGTTCACAATTATACTGGATGGCGAAGAATAAGCTACATACGTATATGGTTTAAATCAGTGCTCAAAGATAAACAGAACAATATTTAGCGTTCGTCTCACACACCCAGGAACGCTATCGTTTTTTTACTGTTCGTAAATATTTTCAAAAAAGAGCCGAACATTATATAGTGTTCTGTTCTTCGTTAAAAAAAACAGAACAATTGTAGTGATGCTGTAGACAAACGTATATTTTATTGTTTTATAATGTTTTAGTTTACATTGATAAGGAAATGAACAAACCAAAAATTTTAGCAACGGCCGCAGCACGAATAGCTTGTGTTTGTACTGTGTATGTATATGTTTTGTTTTTGTAAAAAATTGTTTCTTTTTTTCCAGCTAAAAGGGCGCTAAGCACAACAGAAATGAACGAACACTAATGAGCTGAACCGAACACAATGAAGTTTGTGGTTAAAAAAAACAGAACTAATTTCAATCTTCTCATCTCTTTGTTAAATCGGATAAGAACAGTATTATTTTTGTGTTCGAAAGATGACAAACAAGGAAACGTTATTTTTTAATGACTTACTACACAAACACTATTATAGCCTTTTTACACATCTTTGAGGAATGCGTGGAAGATGTTGAAAATGAAAAAAAGAACTTGTTTGCATTTGTAACATCTTTCATCATAAAACTATTTATTTTCACGCGAATAAAAACTAATTTAATGATATTACCGTCCTGCTCTTTTGTATTTTTTCTAGAGATGGTAAAAAATTATTTGTTTTTTCTAGCGATGACACTAAAAATAATCGAAAGATATTTTAGAGATGAAGAAAGATGTTGATTTTTAGCCCTGTACAATTCTTATGGAAAGATGTTATTATCTTTGCGATCAGATGAAAGATGTAAGCAAGTGTAAAAAGCCTATTAGTGTTTGTGTTTTCCACAAATATACCGAACCGAGCACTAAGGAGCGATATTTAGTGTTTATTTTCGAGCACTGGTTTAAATTCTTTATAACATTTTTTGATTACATATTATTATACTTTTCACCGAAGGTAAAAGGGTTTATACAAGTTTCTCATTGCGTTTGTAATTTCTACAATATTAATAAAGCAAAGTTGATTTTACGATGTCCGTCTGTCCGTGTGTACGTTGAAATTGGATTTCCGAAGACCCCAGAAATGATGGGGACCTGGTTGTTATATATTAATGTCACACATGCTATGTGAAATTCTGCTGAACGGTCCATAAATGACAGAGAAAAAAGCAAAAAACCACGACTGCCTTATTAATCCCTTGTCGTTGTTGTTGTTTTTTTATTAAGTTTTTCTACAAATCTGGAGATCGGCCAGAGCCAATGTTTTCAAATTAGGTAAAATAATCTTGCTTATCAATTGGATTGGAGAAGCGGGCGTGGCACTTCCAATATAAAGATATTGTATTTCAGTATGTCTGGAAAACGGAAAGATCCAAAGTTTCCAAATTAGGTACAATCGTATTTTTTATCATAACACAACATCCCGCAAAATGAGGGCGGAATTGGAGAAGTGGCGGTGGCACCTAATAGATTTGGTTATATCTTTTTTTTTTTTTTTTTTCATTATTTATTTATTGAATCTTCATATAGTAAATATGAACTCACATATCTATTATATCTAAAGAACGACATTTACACAACTTTCTGTTGTTACTGCACCATGGTGAAGGGTATATTAGATTCAGCATAGCCGAATACAGCACTCTTTCTTGTGTTTTTTCAGTAGTTTGTGAAGAGGACTTGGGAAACTTAATACCCCTTCCAAAAAGTACTACTTCTTCCAGACTATAATTTTTCAAACAAGAACATTTAAGAATATCAAATTATAATCAATTAAAGTAAAGAAATTCAAAATATTGCTACTAAAACATACATTTAAATGACTAATTTAAAAATGTTTAAATTGACTTATTCTAATCAGATATTTGTCAATTAAAAAAAAAAGTTACTGGAATTACCCCCCAAAGGGTTAACTTTAAAGAATATGTACTACATGTGTGTAAATAAAAGCATCACTATCATCAATAAACCATTTAATAAATTCTTTTAATTAATTTAAAAAAAAGAAAACAATCAAACAACACTGAGAAGAAAAATGTGTTTTGAATAAAAAAAAAAAAATTAATGAACTAAAAGCAAAAAATATATACATAAAATTAATTGAACATAATTAGGGCCAAAAAACGAAATACTCTCTTAAATAGAACACTTAAGAACAATAAACGTAAAAAAATATGCAAAGATTTCAAATGGATTTATCGATTTAAAAACAAAACTTGGAAATTAAGAGAAAACAATATTTTAATTAACTTCAGTCTAACTGCAGTATTCATAAAAAATTAAAATTGAATTGAATTCTATTTTAAGAAAAATTTGTATGAACATTTTTACTTAAAACACATTTCAAACTTTTTTTATTTTTTATTAATACAGTTGAGAAAATGTGGACTTAAAAATTTGTGTATGTGATGGAAATGGATCTTGAAAACGAAACGTTTTAAAACCGATAATTTCGTTTTAACTGTCTTCAAAAATGTATGCATTTCTAATACATTTTTTTCTTATTTCCCATCTATTAAACTTTACACTTAATTCTGTTTTTACGCGATAGATACGTTCCTGGAAAACTCGCGTAAAAAAGTAGAATAAATATCCATATAAAATGAGGGGATTGGTTTCACGAACGAATTATATTTCAGGAAAATAAGATATACCTACATATGTATATGTAATTCAATTTTATGTTGCTTTTAAAATTATTTTATTTAAACAAAAAGAAATAGAAGCAAGTAGGAATGGGCAAAAAATATCGATATATCAAAATATCGCTATTTAAAAAAAAATAATCGATATATATCGCCAATATTTAAAATACCGACATATCAATATATCGATATTGAAATACGACTATCGAATTCGATATTTTTTTAAGTCAGTCTTCATTAAAAACTCAACATTTTAGCCGTTTTTCAGAAAATTTTTTTAATTGGCATCATTGCATGCATATGCTTTTTTAAACTAATATGAAAATCTAAAATAATTGGCATTTATAAGAAGCAGTAACGGATACAATAAGCAGGTTGGCAGGAGAGCACATAAAACAGAGAGTGCTCCTGATGCCCATATCTGATGACTACTGGTTCGACTAAAACAATTAAAAATATTTACTATATTTAAAGTTGGTACTTTTGGGGTGCAATTTAAATTTTAAGGTTAAATTTTTCGTAATTTACTTTTTTTTGGATATTACATATATGGTATATTTGTATTCTTCCCTTTTGTTTTTGTTTTGATTGAATTTTTTGTTTTTATTAATTTTTTTAAATAAAATGAAACAATAAAAAGTAATAATTGGGCTATTCACAAGATAGTCATAAAGTTGTAGTCATATGTCTTAAAAGAAATTTATATGACTGCTGTGGGCAAGCGCTTAATATTTAGATTTCTAATGTACAGTTACGACAAAATAATGAACACAGCATTAACATTTTTAATTATGTTTCAAACACAATATTTTTTTTAAACAACTGTAAAATTTTATTTAGGACTAATGACGATATGAATTGATAGCACACCTTGTGATAGCCCAAATGTAATTACATATAATATGTTTGTTCATAAATATGTATGTACAAAGGTTTATTAAATTTTTTAATTTGGTAATAGTTTCAGCAAAATACGTTCGATATATCGATATTTTTGAAATAATAAATATCGATATTCTTAAAAAATATCGATTCGATATATATCGATATAATTTTTCAATTTGTCCATCCCTAGAAACAAGTAAGAAAGTATAGTCGGTCAAGCCCGACCATATGATGCCCTACACTACAGTATTTAAAAGCAAATTTTTGAAAGTGTATGGCCATACGAATAGGTCTCTATCCATTTATTTATTATTATATATTAAATTCCTGTACAACAAGATTTAATCTTATATTTAAAGTACAGGAAAACAGGCGTATAGTTTTAAAGATGCATGTGACACATGATCATATCTACCAAGGCCAAACACATATCTTACAATATTATTATATAAGACATTAAGCTTTCTTCTGCTAATGGAATCGCAATTTTCAAAAAGTTCACAACCATACATTAAACCTGGAAGAAGATAAGATTTTGCAATCATTAATCTTATATTAAAAGGAGTATAGTATTGTGTCGACCAAAGGGACCTTAACTTTATGTAAGTTTGGCCAGCAAGTGTGTTGACATGATTTGTCCAAGTAAGACTATCATTGAAAATTTGCCCAAGGTTTTTGGCCGCAATCACAATATTGATTTTTTCCCCATTAATTAAAATATCAAGACCGATATTAGAAGAAAGTGATCTCATACGTATTATTATGCACTTCGACTTATTAGGGTTTAAACAAAGCCCGTTAGACGTAGCCCAACGATAAATTTTATCCAGATCATCATTGAGGATCATGATGCTTTGAGAAACAGATTGTATTGGGCTACTTAAGTACACCTGCACATCATCTGCGTAAATATGTATATTGCAGTGAACAAGATGTTTTGGCAACCTTGAGGTACTTCTCTAGATAAATGTTATAAAGAAGATTGCACACATTGTTTGATTGGACAAATTGCGAACGAATTGAGAGGTAGGAAAATAAAAACCGTGTTGATGTTTCTGGAAAGTAAAAAAAAAGTGCGCAAGTTTCATGGAAAGCATACTGTGGTCAACCGTGTCAAAGGCTTTTGAATGATCAAGAAGAACTAGAAAATTTCACGCCGTATGTTTTCAGACACATCCAGTAGTGCAGAAACAAATTTATGATTAGTACGAAGCCCTGATTGTTTATCAGACAACAAACTATTGGTACTGATATATGACGTCATTTGAAGATGAAGAATTTTCTCCAGTACTTTAGACAAGTAGCACAGAATAGCTATTGGCCTAAATTCAGATTCAGTTTTTGGTATTGGCACTATTTTTGCATGTTTCCATTTCAACAAAAAGGTGCTAGTCATGATGATACTGTTGAATAAATTGGTTATATATGGCAAAAGTACTGGCAGCAGCATTTTTATAAATTTTGGATGCATGTTATCACAGCCCACTCCATTGGACTTATTTAAATTAAAACATAGGGTGACTTCAGATTGCGTTACACAAGCAAATTAAAAGTGATTACAGTTGATTACAGGATTATTGGGGCCTAAATTTGGAAGGTCGTAAAAACCGTTATCAATTGGTACCAGAGGTACATTAGTGAAAGTTTTGTTTAGCTCTTCCACATCTTATTGGCAGTTGTTTTAAATTTCATTAAAATCGGTTTGATAGTTTCTGAAAGGCAGAAATTGCCCCCTATCTCCCCTCGTGGCACTACGATTCGGCACATTTTCAATAGGTTTGATCCTTGTGGCACTATGAACCTATAAGAACCAACAGCCAGCCTGCCTTGTGAAAAAATCGTCGTTCGTCCCAATTATGTTTATACGTCATTATAATTATTTTTAACCCCTATTGTGTTGAATGTTATTAAAATTTCTGAAAATTTTCTTTTGCCATATAATAAAAAAAAAATCTTGGGTCCAAATTACAGCATTCGGAATCGATAGAAATTTGGCCCCTGTATTTTTTAAAGTATTTATTGTATAAGTTATACCAGCTTTTAAGGGTTATTTGCTTAGTTTTTTTTTAAATCTGTTAATATTAATTATTTTTTTTTCCAAATATAAGCCTCTTAATAAAAGGAAAATAAATTAATTACCATCTTTAGATTAGGGAGGTAACGATACGCCTTTTCGCCGGTACGATACCGATACTCAAAAAAAATAATCGGTGATATTGATACGAATATTTAATTTAAATTCAAGGTAAAATTAACAAAACTCAAGTAGAATAATTTATTATTATACAAATTTATAGTTTGGGAGTATATTAATACATATTTAAAATTGAAATTAATAATATTTTTGATAAAAATACAAGGTAAACTCAACTTTTGCCGACATCGCAAATCCGTTTAAACTAGACTTACAGTGTAAAATAGTCTCTCAGATGCGACAGAACTCATTTGAAAACTTAAGTATTTCTGCTCCAAGGGGATCTGTGTCTCTAGAAATATTAGAAGATCTTAGATATATCTCGACTTTTTCTTTAGCAGAACCACAACTTGGGATGGACAGAGGCTCCTCCTCCTCGGATTTTCTTATAATTTGTTCACAAACACTCCAAAGGCTATTTTTAGACTTACCAGAACTTTAACTTTGTGTAGGGATGACCTCGATTTCCACATTTTCAGAATGCATGGTCATGATGTATGAATTGAATGTTTTTGCGATACGATTTAAGGCGATTGTCTTTAAAATATTTAAAGAACTTTATATAAACAAAAGGTTTCATAATTCTCCAAACCCTCAAATCTTTCATTTAGAACTTATGCTAAGTGAGTCACCAATGTTTGGGTCTCTGATCTATTCTCTATCTCAGTTTATTCATTTTTTAAATTTTCCAATAATGTTCGAAGACAGTTAACTAGCGGAATAACGTCAGACAATGTAGCAATAGCCTCTTCCAAGTAATCAAGGCGAATTTATTACAGGTGGTCTTAAAAGCCCTTCTGATAACTATTTTTTAGCTTTATCATTGTTGAATGTCAAAATTTTGTTTATTGTCTTTGTTTCTGTTTTGTTTTCTTTCTGTTTTTTGACATTGTAGGTACAATGATTTTACAAAAACAAATTGCTTGTGTTTTATGTACGAGTTGTACTTGTTGTAGTACCGAGATTGCGTGGGATGAATTCGGACGAATTGGAAGTAATAAAATTTTCATAAAAATTATTTTTATTCTGACAAACATCACTAAAATTTACTCACAACGTGTTCAATTCGTTGATACGTTTAAGCATCTATCAAAAAAGTAGAACTAGTGTAAAATTATATTGAAAAGTAACACAGCAAACGCGTATAAAATGCATTAAGTGGGATTACATTCCACATTTGCATGCGTTTTTTAAAAAAGGTAAATAAAGTATTAAACGCATTGAATGAGTAGTGTGAACCTCTAGTTAAAGAATTAGAAGAAACAATTAATTATTCAGGAGCCAAATTACGGCATTCGATATCGATCGAAATTCCGATTTAAATTGTATTGTAATTTCGATCGATATGTATTTAAATGTGTTTTTTCATTTAGTTATTATGCAAAAAATTAAAATTAATTTTTTTTAACTCTAAAAAAGTATCGGCGTATCGAAAGTAGAATATCGCCAATACCGATATATCGACATACCTCGCCTATATATCAGCATCGGTATTCGTTACTATTCTACTTAAGGTATAATCAGCGTTGCCTTTTGTTAAGTTTTTCCTTTTTTGCAAGTTTTTTTAAAAAGGTTTAAAATTTGTATAAAATTGTTTCAAGTTTTTTTATAAAAAGATAATTTAAATTTTGCAGCACATAAACGATATTTTATTTCTCTATCCTTTATTATTGCAACAGTGTTTAAATGGGTTTACTCCTTCTAACCTAACGATCCCAAATACATATTTTTAGGTGCTTGAGTATCTTTAGCACTAGATTATTTTTTGTTAGTTATCTGAAGATGATGAAATGGACTTTAGAGTTCACTGATTAAAGTTTTATGTTGAACTTGGTAATTATCTGTTAAAAAATTGTGCCAAATGAAGTAGATTTAAGTTATATTCAAGAAGTTTATATTGAGCGACATGAGCTTCTCTACTTAAATTGTTTGGAACAGAATTTTGGCAAAAAGAGAAATATTAAGCCCAATTATAAATTAAAATTCCCCGGGGGTTTTCTCCCTTCTTACATTTTTCCTATGTAAATTCAATTGTAAAAATCGGAAAAGGGAAAAAACTGATGGGGAATTTGTATTCATAATTGTGCTGATTGAGAATTTTTGGGAGGAAGTATTCAAAGTAAGACGTGGTTGGTGATGAGTTCGAAGTTCTTTCAAGCTTTTGGTTGAAAAGAAAAAAAATGTTTTTATATTTTCAAATAAAATAAGTTCCAAGTACATTTTAGTGTTTTCTTTAAAAATTTTGTAGAAAAAAATTTTTTTTTTATAAATAAAAAGTATTTAAAAAAAATATATGGCAACGCTGGATGTCATTAATATTGAGTTAATTTAAATTGGTTTGATTTGCTTACCACATACACACACAAACCAACATAATTACATATGAATTTCAAATTACAAGTAACAATTTGTGATTTTCCGTTTCAATTCCTACTTACAAATGTGAACCAATTTCTTCCGGTTTATGTATGAAAAGGATACGGATACATACACATAAACACAGAGAAATGTTTTAATGCATATGATGATGAAGTTTATTAGGTTATTTCCGTATTTGGTTATCGTAGAAATTTTTTTTTTCTTTCTCCAAATAATTTTTTAAATTTAAATATAAAAACCCAGTTTAAAACTAACTGTCTGTCCCTCGATTTCAAACGAAAATTTCGTTCGCTAAACTTATATTTATAATGAAAAAAAAAATTTTAAGTTTGTTTATTTCATGTAAAACGAGAAGTCTTCGTTCGAATTCGAGGGTTAGTCAGGCAGTAAAAATGTTTCGTTCTTGTTTCCCCTCCTAAATGGTTGATTATTTTGATTTTCCATTCCCCATTTCAAATTCTCTAGTTTACTTTATTCTTGCTAATGTTGTTGTACCTAGTTACAGTAATATTTTTTAATTATTGTTGTTATAATGAGAACATACAGATTTAGTTAATTAAGTTGGTGGGCTTGAGAGTAGACAAAAATTTAATTTCATATGTATGTATGGCAGTGTGTGTGTATGCCAGAAACTAATCAGCTGCTGGATTTGTTTCTTTATTTTTGTGTTCTTACTGCTTCTTTATTATTTCGTTTCATATTTTGTTATTGTTATTAACAAGATGAGTACTAGACTGTATGAAGGTTTGTTTAGGCGTATATTTGTAGTTGCTGACTGGCTGGCCTATTTTGGCTCGCGTTATAAACTAATTTGTGTGTTTTTTTTTCATTGATAATTCTTTTGTTAATAACTTTGTATGTATGTACCTACATATGTACTTATTTATGTATTTTTTTATTAACTTATTTATTTGGTGACATGCACTCCACTCATTTACTTACTCACTGGGCGCACATGAACATAAGCACACGTTTATAGACAGTTTTATTCGTTTTATATGTTTGTGGATATACATAAAAATCGTGATGCACCACTATCGCGCACTAGGTATGCATAAATTTTGTATGCACTTTGGTTCAAGACGAATGAAAGAAGGAGAAAAAAAGCAGCAAAATAACTTTTTTCTTCACTTCAATTAACTTGCACTTTATTTCAATTAAAGCTGTTTTAATTTTGGTGATATGGTCACTCACTTAAAACACACACACACTTTTCTCTACTTCTTTTGTAAAATTCTTTCACAAAAATGTATTTGTTTAACAATCAAAAAACACAGTTTGTTTAATTTCTTTGTTTATTTCCTTTTTATGAATTCCACAAAAGACTAGCAGATGTATCCTAAGCGGAAAACACAACCTTCACGAACGAAATGCAAAAACGCACTGAACGAAACATTTATGTTTCGTGCTCATCATAACACAAGCAATGAGGGTAACTCTAGCTCTACTACAAGAACAACCATGCTATAATTAATAAGATCTCTCCAGTAGCCCAGATGAATTTTATATACGAACCAAGGCGAATTCATGTTAACGGAGGTGTCGATACTACAACAAGTAACAACAAAAACACATCAATGTCTTTTTTTGTTGCTGTCATTGATCGATACCAAGGCGAATTCATAACAGGTAAGTGCAACTCTACAACTACAAAAAGCCCCAATATTTTGTTTTTGCAATATAAATGAAAGGTGTCAAAAATTTGTTATTGCATATTAAAATTATCACTTTTTTATAAAAGAAATTATTAAATTCACTTTAATCATTCGCAGTTCTGAAATTTTTTTATTATAAAAATAATATTTTTAGCACTTTTCATTCAACTTCACAAAACAATTTTAGGTTTTGACATTTGCGATTTTTTTTTAATTCGCCGTGGAGACAGATGTTGAACGGCTGACATCTCATCTCGAGTTTACCTGGTTGAATTCGCCTTGATCGATACCGTGTTGTTAAATGTGATGATTTTTCGTAATTTTGACGATTTTTTTTGAGAAAATACATTAATATGACGGTTGACGATTTTTTTAATAAAAGTAGTAGTGTTTTGCAATTTCCTTGCATCAATAAAACACTTATACCGCATTTAAACTATGGAATTAACGCCGAATTTTTTCTATTTTCTTTTAAAATAGTTGCTACGAAACTCGTTTCACATATACATTAAAATTTTTTTCAAGCATTTTTTTCAACTTTTTCAACCCCGATTTCTTCCCTACACCTCTTGCTAACAAACAAAAAGTTGCATGCGGAAGTAGCGGCGTTTATTTCATAATGTAAATATGGTCTTAGAAGAAATATTTACAATTATGTATATTGGGAACAGTTCAAAACGTAAAAATCAATTTTTCGAAATGCAAAAACTATTGGAAATTATATAAAAAAATTCTTCCCCCATCACAAGCCAGGTGGCTTTAATTAGAAGCATTAGTAGTTCGAAGTTTACAATTATATGAATGCCTTCGATACTGCAAAAAATATACACTAGAGCCCCAAATTGCGTCGGTCCTTTTTGGTCTGCTGTTTAAAAATTTGTTAAATCCGCTTTGCGTTTTTATGATTTCGATTTGCGTTGCTACATACGATTGCATTTTTTCGCTGAAGTCATAATCACATGTGAAGAATTTTTCTATTTGCGTGTAAAAAGGCGAAGTCCCATTTAATTTTGTAAGGTAAGTTGTTCTAAGTATAGTTGCCTGTTAGGTAGTAAAAAGTAAGTTCTTAATAAGAAGTTGTGTAGAAAAATGAGTGCAAAGAAAAGAAAATGCATTAGTTTGGAACTAATATTGGACGTAATAAAACGTTTTAAGTCGGGTAAAAAGACTGTTGATATAGATAGAACCCTTGGTTTAGCACCTTCAGTCGTAAAAACAACTTGAAATAGTGATAGCACTAAAAATTAATCATTTAAAGATACCTCAAGTTAATACCAAATGAGGGTTTATTGTTCATTTTTAATGTTTTTGTGAATATGGATATATTAAATACATACATTTTTGTTATGTTTTTATGAGAATATATTTTTTCTAATGTATTTCTTTTTAAATGATAAATATATTTCGGCCCAATTGCTGAAATAAATAGAATAAACCTTAACCATAGCACTTTCTTTATTATAAATAGATTTTCTTGCTAAAAATTTATATTTTTGAACCACTCAATGCAATAAATTGTCTCTAAATTGTAAAATTTAAATATTTGACGAGTTGTTAACGATTTTGTAAAATGTTTGTGACGATTTTGACGAATTTTGTTAAAACTCTTGACGATTTTTGAAGAAAAAATCCTAACATCCCTGGATCAATATGTCAAAAACACAAGCAACTTTTGAGATTTCTCTCTCTAAGGGTGTGTGTGAAACGGTAGCAAAGTTCTATGGTGAAATGAAATTTGTTTGTGGTAGAAAATTTTCCTATTTGTGCTGTGTGAAATTATAACATTTTTGACAACGTAAAATTTTGACATAAAGAAAAAAACAATTACTAGTAGTTTTGTGAAAATGAATAAATTAATAAAGTTTTTACCAATAATCATTTCAATTCTGTTGGAATTGAGATCGTCCCAACTATTTGATGAATTCGTTCTGATATATTAACAATTTTTACAAAAAGTGCGGGCTTATACATGTGTAAATACTTACATTTTGTATAATTCTTTTTAATTTTTTTGCCGCTGGTCCTACTTCCATATTATTTTTTATTTAGTTTAAACAAATTTGATGAAAAAAATAATTTTGTGGTTGTCAAAAATGTCTACACTAATGTCAAAATTTTATTCACCTCAATAGTGTCAAAATTTTACTTCCATGAGTACTTTGCTACCGTTCCACACACACCCTAATTAAGAAAAAAAGTAGCACATCTGTGGTTTTAACGCCACCTGAAAAATTAATTCGCCTTGATACGAAACTAGCATTATGGCACAATTTGCTTACACTTTTGTTTGTTTAAAAATAAGAGCATTTATTGTTGCTAGAAATAACCATAATTTTTGACAATCCATCAAAAGGCCCTATTAGTTTGACAAAAATAACATTCATAAATTCAGCACTCTGGCCAAAGAAAAACTTTTTACAACAAAATACATGTTGTTTTTGCCGTGTTGTACTTGTTGTAGAAATATGCCAACTTTATTAATTGTACCATGAGTACAGGGTTGTCAGATTTTTTTGAGCTCCATCGCCAAACCTGATGTCAGAAATCGGCAAACGTCAATTTTGTTCAGTTTCAGTGTAACAATTTTTTTTATTTAGTGCCTGTTTGTAGAACGCGAGCGCAAAAGTGACTCGTTTAACTTACATTCAAAACAACAACAAATTTTGAATTTTTGTTTTTGTTTTATTTTTCTTTTTTTTTTAATTAAATTTTGCATACAAAAAAAGCAAGTATAATTTTGCAGTCAAAAATCGCCAAAAACTGAGAAAAAGTACAAAAAAGCGCCGAAAGTAAATTTAGTTTTGTTTCTGTTTTTTTTTAAATAACATAAAATGAAGATCATATATTCGGTTTAAGAACACAAGTCTATAAGATCGTTCAATTCAGCCTCACCGATTTTTGACCTTTCAGAATTAAATAGTGACTGAATATAAAATTCACTTAAAATGATAACAAAACAAAAATCATGTAACAAAAAGTTGCAAGTTTTTTTTATATTAGTAATGATAACAAAAAATGACAAAGACCATATTTACACTATGCAATTAACGCCTCAACTTTCGCATGCAACTTTTTGTTTGTTAGCAAGAGGTGTAGGGAAGAAAACGGGATTGAAAAAGTTGAAAAAATGCTTGAAAAAAAATTTAAATATAAATGTGAAAAGAGTTTCATAGCAAATGCTTTATTAAAAATAGAAAAAAATCGGCGGTAATTGCATAGTCTAAATGAGGTAAAACTGTAAAAAAAAACGCTGAAATAATCACCCTTATAAGTTCACCTTCTCTTTAATCAATTACCAAACAGTCGTAGGCGTATTTTAAATACGCCAAAAACAATAAGGGTGAATATAAATGGTAAAAATAGCCAAGTCAATCGCCAGTTATATCAAAAATCGCCATAAAATTCGCCAGTCGCCAAATGGAAAATCCCGCCGCCAAACACATTTCAAAATCGCCACGTTTGGCGAGAAATCGCCATATCTGACAGCCCTGCATGAGTACAACATGACCAAAACAACATGTAGGCTTGCCAGTTTAGCACTTTAAGTGCTAGATTTATCACTAAGAATTACGTAACAAAATGCTAAGTGCTAGTTTAGCACATTTTTATAATCATTTAGCATTTTTAGCACTTTTTTCGATCCCAAAACCATTTAAAAACTTACAGAATTTAAGTGTTTCAAGAAAAATACATACATACGCCCATGTTCTGAAAAGCGCATAACGCTTAAAATTTGCGTTTTCAATTTGAAAACGCCAAACAGGTGTTCTGAAAAACGAAAACGCTAGAAATTTGGCGTTTGCAAGCCGCTAATGTATACTTAAGCGATCTGGTCTATTTTATTAAAACTGCACTTTAAAGAGAAAAGGAAATGGCCCACAATTTCAATTAAATATCGCTCATTTGCTGCAAGACCGGCATAAATCAAAAAATACAATTTTGGAGTTAGTGATGCAGAATTGTTCGCTATGTTTTTCTTTATATTGTGTAAAAAATTCAGCTTTATATCTTTTATACTTTTCCCATTTGAAGAGAATGTATCGTTATTTTTTCTAAGTGATTAGAGCAAATCAAAAACTTTAAACGCGTTTATCTCGAAATGGATTTTTTTGACTTATGCCGGTCTTGCAGCAAATGAGCGATATGTTTTCTATTTATTTAAGGAAAAACTTGTTAATGTAAGTGTAAATGTAACACTTTCTAATATTACCTATAATCACTGGAAGTGTTACATATTGTGCAACTTCAATAGAACAAAATTAATGTATTTCTTGGCCGATTTTTAAGGCTATTTGAGCGGTTTCTGCAACAAATATTGACATCACTAATGGCTTAGAAAAATTAAAAAGAGTATAATATACATAGACTTTGTTCATTTTAATATGTAAATATTTTTATATTTTGTATTAAAACAATATTTTTACAAAATTATGAGCGGTATGATTTATGACATAGCAAAAACATTGGTTCTACAAACAAAGTAGTAAGTACGAAAGTTGTATAACAGGGCAGTATGAACACCTTAAATAAAAGTAAGGGTAAAATATGCAACATGTTTTGATTGTTTTTCATCAACTTACTCACAAAAGAACATGAAAATTTTTCTCACAGTTGTATTTTTTGTACAAACGAATACAAAAATGAAGAACATGTTACATTAACAGGCTGTTCATCGATTTCGAACGTTAACGTTCGCATAGAAAATTATATGTAAAACAAAAACAATATTCGAAAATTTGTTTTTGTTTTAAATGTAGTTTTCTATGCGAACGTTGACGTTCGAAAACGTTGAACAGGCAGTAATACTACATATTTCTCAGAAAAGAAATGTTTATAAAATATATTATAATGTAACATTATAATAAGTGTTTATATTGAGCAAAATGAATATGTATAAAAATTTCAAATGTAAATTTTTTTTATTCATAAAAATCAATGTAACAAAACAATCACTTTTGTGTTTCACTGTAGAACAATTTAGCTATTTTAATTTGAATTCTTCTGGCAAGCCTGACAACATGCATTCTGTCGGTTGAAAACAGAGTTCTCAGATCGATGTTGACCTTTTTCTCCAAGTTCGATGACAAAAATCGCCAGTCTTTATTTTAACTTTTTAACAATAAGATATACATGTTTTTAATTATGTATTAAAAACATTTTTATAAAACCTTGAAAAAAAATATGTTCCAAGACGTTCAAATCCGCCAAAAATTAAAAAAAAGTCGCCTTTTTGTTTACTTTTTATTTAGAACAATGGGTTGTTCAAGGAAGGCTGGTTATCACGTTATTTAGTTATATTAACACCAACAAAATACATTTATTCACCCTTTTTTTAAATATATTTTGTTGCTTTTAATATACATAACTACAAACCCATATAGCCTGATAATCTGCCTTCCGTGAACAACCCAAAAGTAAAAATGATTAGTGAAAAAAAAGGTGCAATTGTCAAAGCGCTGCGTTAAAAGTACTTTATGTGACAGTTTTTAGGAGAGAAGGGAAAAGAAATGGCATCCTCTTTCCATGCAATCTGTATACCAAATTAAGCAAAAAGAGAAATATTACAAATATTCTCCCCGATTTCCCTGTTTAAAAGTACCCTATATTTGAATATCTGGCTAACAAATTCGTAAGACTGAGCCACAAACTAGCAAACATACAGACAGGTATGTGATGGAAATCGGTTTTAAAAACGAAACGATTTGAAACCGAAAAATATCGTTTTCAGTATCTTTTAAAATGGATTTTTAATATATCTGGCATGTTCTATAGATCGAAATGAAGTGGATTTTAAATCGAACAAACTTTGAAAACCAGCCTGTGAAGAAAGTCCAAAATTTGTGTATACTTCATACTTTGAGTACCAATTATCTTACCAAGTTCAACTCTTAAAAACAGGAAAAACTGCAGTCATTGTGTAAATAATTTCAATTACAATTCATTTCGGTTTCTCGTACATTCTCGTATATTCCTTTTATTTTCAGTCTTTATACTTTTAAATTTTATATTATATACGAAAATTGAAGACTATAATTCATGGAGCAAATTATGGCAGTATTTATCGAATACTTTTTCGATTCGAAAAAAATTTTATTTCAGTCGATACTGAATGAAACGTTATTAATTTTTCAGTGTTGTGAAAACTCAAATAAATGCATTAGTCTGGGTTCACACTATGAAAGATTTCTTTCAGAAAGCCTGAGTTTATGGGTGAGAGAGGAGAAAAGAAAAGCATGTTCTCTTCCCCTCTCACCAATAAACTCAGACTTTCTGAAAGAAAACTTTCATAGTGTGATCCCAGACTTACAACACTAAAAAAATAATTTCGATCCGTTTAGTATGGACAGAAAGAATAAGAAATAAAATTGCTTTCAAATCGAAAAAGTATTCGATCACGACTGCCATAATTCGCCCCCAGAAATGGATTTTAAAATCCCTCGAAATTCATCACACCTTTTAAAAACGTTCGTTTTGAAATCGATGAATTTTATCACATACCCGATACAAACTTCCAAATTTATATGTACATATTAGTACAATTTCCTACTTCATGCAAAACAAATGTAAAGAAACAACTTTGGTGTTCGGCTCGGCTACTTCTTTAATTTACTCATTGTAGCCATTAAAATCTACTTATATATTTATACATTCTGAAATAATTTTTCTTTCCTCTAGGTATAAACATTCTAAATTTTTCATATAGAACTTGTGTAAGATGCATGTTTTATAAAAAAGGTTTGTTTTTAATTCTGTTTATTGGAAGTGGAAGTTGAATCCCTCACTATGTATCAGTTATTCTGGGGTTTTGACCATTCAGCACTAAGAATCAAATGATCATAACCGTGTCCATTAAGGATTTCAATAGCAGCAGCAGCATCTTTACGTTGGCGGAAATGAACATAGGCGAAACCTTTGCAGAGGCCTGTGTTTTTATCGCGGGCCAAATACATTTTTGTGTGTTGTCCAATGCGTTTGATAAGTTCCTCAAGATCTTGCTCGGTCATAGATTCAGATAAATTGGAAATACGTATAGCAGCGGTATCATCACGTCCACGCATACCCATACCACCTTTTTGGCTGTCTTTAAGGAATGGAGGTACATATTTGCCAGGTTTGGGCGCTTCTGTTACAGCTGTGGCGGCAGCAGTGGCTTTCTTTTCCATAAGATTTGTATCCATAGCTGTACCCTTGTAAGGACAATAAACGGACCAATGCTCACCATTACATATACGACACTTGGCAATATTTTTACTTAAGTCCAACAACGGATCATTGGCCTTCTCTTCTTCCTTAGTATTAAGAATCTGCATGAAGATTTCTTCGGCCACAATGGTAGTTTGTGAATTGGGTCCGGCTTTGTCACTCTTCGATTCACCGAATTTGGGCCAAGTGCGACGCAAAGCAACCGTTTTTGGTACAACTTGTTTTGTAATTTTGTATGTTCGCAGCACTTTAACTTTCTTGTCATCCTTGTCGTACTTGTACTCTGTGACGTATTTGAACCCGTTTTCAATTGTTTCAGTAGGTGGTGGCAGACCGCCGTAATCTAACTCAACCTCGTCGGCCCATGAAGATTTAATAGTATCAACTGCTGGCATCTGCATATATTAATAATAGTTAGCAACGTAAAGTACACTTTTATAGCAATTTTTTTATTTTACCTCAAGTTTTAATTAGTTTTTTGCACAAAAAAAATAAAATTTTCTTTACGCCACGAGTTAAGCAAATTCGATGCAAATTGTGAAAAGAAAATGTCAAATATTTATCTTCTTCTTTCGTTTATTAACAACATACTCAAAACAGTTTCAAAACAACAAGATATTATATATGTATGCAATATTGTTTAACATAGTCCCCTTTTACAATGTACTAATGGATAGACAGACTCCGAAGTTTGTCGGCAGGGATATGAAGTTGTAGAGTTTGTAGTACACGACACTGATGGGATTTGTACACTGGTACAATTCATCCTTTTTGGTACAATTAAAAAAAAAAGACCCACGAAGTTTCGTAATTTCTTTGAGGTGGATGAACCAACGTTTCTCTTTAATAATACAATTTCTAATAACATATCTCCAGCCCTGACCAGACCTCCTAAAAATTTAAATATTTTTAATTAATGTTCGTGATGTTATGCTAACATATTAAGTACATATGTACATACATAAGTTTGTGAACTCGTATTCCTGTAGGAAGCCGGAGATCAAGTGTCTACAAATCGCCACTTTGTCGATTGTTTTGGTGACACTATCAGCCAAGCATCTATATTTTTGTCGGCCTCTGATAAAAACTATAAATAGATAAATTTTAGCTCCTTCTTAATTGTTTATACCCACACCACTATAGTGGAAAGGGAGAAAATTATGCGTCTGTGCTGATGTGTGAACACTAAAAAATGTAAATAGTATACCGACCGCCTCAGAATCACTTTATGAGTCGATTTAATTATGTCCCTCTATTCAGCTGGTTGTCTGTCCATGTAACCTTTTGCTCAAAGTACTGGTTGCAATCATTAAGGTAAATCGGTGAAATTTTGTACATACTTAAGTTTCAATTCATAAGGACAAAGCCTTCTGAAAATAGTGAGAATCGGTTCATAATATCAAATGGGCGCCCTACAAACTTCTTTTCGAAACAGTATTTGTGCATATAAACGATCTTATTACGTTGGTATTTAGATAAAATTTGTACCAGACTTACTTCCTTATAAATGTTGGTATTGATGTAAAATTTGGCGACGATAACTTTTGTTATAGCTACTATGTCATATTAAAATGTTGTGCTGGTAGGTCTAAAATCTACCATTGATCCCATATCAGTCCTCTTTCTAAAATCACTTAAGGGCAAACAAATCGGATATAGATGAAGATATTTGAATAATATTTGGCAAATTAAACTTTCACATAAATCTTGACGCCCTAACATAATTTTATTCTGGCGGGTTTAGACTACTTTATATACTGTGGTGTAGGGTATTAAATGCTTGGGCTTGACCGACTTTACTTTCTTACTTGTTTTGTTTTTGTTATTATTGAATAAAAAAGTGTTATGAATTCTTACTATATATGCTTTTTTATTTTATAGCGAAATTTTGGTACAATTTATGTAAATTTGGTACAATTTTGCCATTGAGATGGTACAATTTAAGAATTTCCAGATCCCAACAGTGGTACACGACCATGATTAAATACACAGGTGGCATTACTACTCCAAGGCTAATACATATTTCAGGTGGCGTTGAAAACACAGATGTTTTTTTTTCTTAATTAGAGAGAGTAATGTCAAAAGTTACTTGTGTTTTTGACATATCGGCCAACGAAAGCAACAAAAAAAATACATTGTTTTTGGTGTTGTTACTTGTTGTAGTATCGACACCATCGTTTACATGAATTCGCCGGGGTGAGAAAAAATATTAAAACTACAAATCAAATGCTTTTAACATTTTGGGAAATATACGAATGTTTTCAAAACTACTGTTAGCGTCAAAAAAAAGTGTACACCATGACTTGTTTTAACTATATTTTTATTTCAGTCTTTTAAAACAAAATAAATTCCAACAATATATGTTTTTTATAAAGCTGTATTAAAGGTTAAAAAAATTTTAACAACAACAAAAGTTATAATACAAAAACAATAAACACTCATAATATTACGCGTCAAAATAAAGTGTGCAAAAGAAGAAATCTTAAAAGGATTTTTGTTTAAGTACTTTGTAGCTTTTCTTTTGGCTTTGATAACAGCATCTAATCGTCGAGGCATCGAATTTACTAGTTTTTTTGTAAATTTGTGAGAGATTTTCTGCCATTCATCTGTCAAAACTGATCTCAGCATGTCCTTACTACTAATCGTCCTTTTTCGAATTTGACGATCAAGATGTTCCCACAATTGCTCAATGGGATTTAAATCCGGCGATTGGAGAGGATGATCCAGTTGCTTAGGTGTGTGATAGAGTAACCATTCTTTCACTATTTTGGCTGTGTGCTTAGGATCATTGTCCTGTTGAAAGCACCACGATCCTTGTAACCCTAATTAATCCACAGAAACTCGCAAATTGCTTTTCAATATGTTTAAATAATCCATTTTATTCATGGTACTTTCAATGAACGCCAAACTTCCAACGCCACTTTCCGCCATACACCCCCACACCATCACAGAGCCACCACCATGCTTACCAGTTGATATTGAATTTTTTTCGGCAAACTGTTGATTTTTGCTTCTCCAAATTTTTACGGGTTTTTTCCGTCCAAAAACCTCAAATTTGCTTTCATCGCTAAAAATAACGTTGCTCCAGAAGGAAACATCTTTGTTTTTATATTTTTTTTGCATATTTGAGACGTCGTTTTGATTGTTTGCTGAAATAAGTGGATTTTTTCTCGGTGCTCGACCATGTAACCCACATCCATGTAGAGCTCGTCTAATTGTACTGGCGCTTACGGTAGAACTTAATGTATTTTAAATGTCCTCTGCTATTTTTTTTTTGTCGGCAGGACAGAAACCAGAGTCTCTGGCGGGAATCGAACCCCCAACCCCGGCGGTGATAGACTAGCTCGCTACCAGCTAGCCTACCGGGGCCCTCTGTACACTTTATTTTGACGCGTAATATTATGAGTATTTTTTGTTTTTGTATTATAACTTTTGTTGTTGTTAAAATTTTTCTGTTGTTTTTATACCATTTTGTTAACCTTTAATACAGCTTTATAAAAAACATATATAGTTGAAATTTATTTTGTTTTAAAAGGCTGAAATAAAAATTTAGTTAAAACAAGTCATGTGTACACTTTATTTTGTAAGCCGACGGTATTTTAGGCGTTGAAAATTTTTTACATTTTGGTGAATTTTGGACGCCGTCAACGATATGTATGATAGGCGTTCTCAACGTCTGCAATTTCACATCGGTTCGAGTGGAATATTATGACTTTTATAACGTAACGACGTAATTTCATTTGATAGTTTTTGACATGAGTTACAGACAAATTTGTTTTGCACTTTTCGATAAACGATGTAATATTTTGATTCACATCTTTTCGGTGCGGGAAGTTGTTTCCAAAGTTACAGAATATTGCTACTGTAGTCATGAACTTGGTGAATTAAATAAATTTTTAGCCAATTTTTATTTAATTATGGTCAATATTTTATTTATTTTAATTTAAGATAATTAAAACTTTAATGAATTGCAATAATCACAGCACAAAAACGTGGACTTTTTGCAAACATAAACAAAACTTTGACATAAAATTGGACAAACAATGCAAGAGCAAAAAATCGTCATCTGGCGTAGTGCTGTCACCTTTATTATTTCACCATGACTACTGTTCGCAATTTTTTGGTTGTTGCTTCAAGTGATTTTTCTTACACCAATGTCAATTAAGTTAATTTTCATCTCCTTTAACAGCGAAAAGAACGGACAAAGAAAACAAATAAAAATATAATATTTAAAATTGTGTGAATTTCCTTTTATTTAATTACTCATACCTATTTAGATATAAGTGTGAAGGAGGGCACTTTTTTTTATCAAAGAGGCACAGGGGCGTCAGAAGTCCCGCCGCCATAAATTTAATTTTTTGCGTTTTTCTTGTACAATTACTTTAATTGAAGTTTCCACATATACAACTAATTGAGCAGGGCGGGTTTTTGATCCAGAGCGGGTCCAGTTTTTCTGCGTGTTCCTTAAGCTGCAGTTTTGCCAAAAATATTAATTTTATATAAATCACAAAAATCTACTATTTATTCAAGGAAAACCCCCGCTATCTTCTTTTCCCCTCCCTTTTAAAAACTCGTGACCTTGCAAAGTAAACTTTGACTGACTAAAAATTGCAATATAATTTCTTTCAGTGCAACTTTAAATAGTTTTTATAGCAACCAGCTTCTGTATTATATCCGTTTTAAAATTTTGACATTTCAGAAAACAGATTTTTTAATTTTCCCAGAACATAATTGTAAAAAAAAGAAAATAGTCATCAGAGAAAAAAACAAACTTTATTTAAAATAATAAATCTGTATTGAAACATGAAACAGAAAATAGATATTGATGAAGATTTATCCTCTATATGTGAATCAACAGTAAGTTTTGAAATTGATATCCTCAATTTTCTGGGTTACCTATGTATATTATTTGTAGGCCTCCCTAACAGAAGGATGCAGACTTTCAGTACGTATGCACAAAACAGACGATTGGCCCTTGGCGGAAATAGTTAGCATAAAGGATCATGATGGCAAAAGACAATTTTATGTCCATTACGTTGATTGTATGTAAGAGAAATTGAAAAAAATTTAAATATTTACTTTATGTTGTATTGTAGTTAATAAGCGGTTGGATGAATGGGTAACAGAAGAAGACTTGGACACACGTAAAGTACAATTTCCAAGGCGAGATGGTACTCAAACTGGTGCCAGCACAGGCGTCACAACGCCCAAGAAACATCTTTCAGTGGCTGGTAGCGTCTCTCGGCCTACTTCACCACAACCTACTGGTGGTGAAATGGTTAATGGCAATGCAGTCTTGGCGGCAGCATTACAGAAAAAAATCAATAGAAAAAGAAAAGTAAATTCTATTGCAGTGTCCTTAAAGGAGGAAGTAGTTCCTAAGAACAATTGTAATATTTTACAGATAAATGCCACGCCCTTGCTCCTCTCAGCACCACCAGTGGTAGCGGTAACTGCGACTGCCACAGAAACTTCTTCGGCTACAATGCCAGTGATCACAAATGAAGAAGGATCCCAGGATGGTAAAAACGGTACCCCAAGACAATCAGGTAGTATGGTTACAATACATCAAGATGATGTTGTGACACGTATGAAAAACATCGAAATGATAGAATTGGGTAAACACCGTATAAAACCATGGTATTTTTCACCATATCCACAGGTTAGTTTTAGTAAAATGGTTTTATTTCATTTTGCTTCAAATTCATCTAAGCAATTTCAGGAACTTTGTCAAATGCCCTGTATCTATATTTGTGAATTCTGCTTAAAATACCGTAAGAGCCGAAAGTGTCTTGAAAGGCATTTGGTAAAATGCAATCTTAGACATCCGCCTGGTAATGAGATTTATCGTAAAAATACAATATCGTTCTTTGAAATTGATGGCCGCAAAAACAAAGTTTATGCTCAAAATTTATGTTTACTGGCTAAACTATTCCTGGATCACAAAACTTTGTACTACGACACTGATCCGTTCTTGTTTTACGTAATGACAGAATACGACAACCGAGGTTTTCACATAGTTGGTTATTTTTCCAAGGAAAAAGAGAGTACAGAAGATTATAACGTTGCTTGTATTCTGACGATGCCTCCTTACCAGCGCAAAGGTTACGGCAAATTGCTTATAGAATTCAGTTATGAATTATCAAAATTTGAAGGCAAAACTGGTTCCCCTGAAAAGCCTCTATCTGATTTGGGTTTACTTTCATATCGTTCATATTGGGCGCAAACAATATTAGAAATTTTCATCAGTCAGAAACCCACAAATGACGGCGAAAAGCCAACTATAACAATCAAGTAAGATACTTTTTTTCTTATTAAGAACAAAAATCTAAATAAACTTTTCTTAAAGTGACATTTGCGAAGTAACATCCATTAAAAAGGAAGACGTAATTTCAACTCTACAGAACCTGAATCTTATTAACTATTACAAGGGACAATATATAGTTTGCATTAACCGTGATACTATAGATCAGCACAAAAAGGCAATGGACAAGAGAAAAATACGTATAGATTCAAAGGCTCTACACTGGACTCCCAAAGACTGGTCTAAACGATCCAAGTGGTAATTGACTTTTCTCATCATCCCTAACCCGCCCTAAGTTTTTAGTTGTGTAGTCTAATTCATACATTTTTTTGTTTTTCTCTAATTTTTCATTATTAGAATTGAGTGTGTAGAAAGAACTCCAAGATACTTCCCCCCACTGAAAATAACCTAAATAAAATACATATGAATGAAAATAAATGCACTGCAGTCTGGTGGAAATATGTTAATCATGCTCTTTTACCAGAAACTGTATAAATTAAACACAACCTTATTTCTTTAATATTTATTGTATTGATATTCTTTTAAAAGCTTAGGAAAGTTGATCATATCCAAGGTGTTTGTGAAATAATCCAAGCCTTGGGTAGTACATTTTTCCAAAGATATTTCAATAGATTCAGTGGAATATTGTATAGCATCAGTTGCATTTTGAAGATCGACCAGCTCAGACCGCCTGATGGGAAGATTTTTATATTTCTCTACCATATGTAGCATTTCCTTAAACTTTTCCAACTCTGTAGTGCTAATATAATCAGTAGCACTGCCACTACTTAATTTATCTTTAATACTTTTGGCATCCGTGACGGCTGATTCGGTGGAAAAGTCAATTAAATCATTGCGTAGTAAAACTTTCCTTGTAGAAGCCAATTTAACTAATGAAGCATATTTGGCCACCATAACCAAGTACTTGTGGCGGCGTTCCTCAAAAAGTTTGTATGCTTCCTCGATTTTTTGTCTTAAAATTATTTCATTGTCCCTGTTTCGTTTAAGTGTTTCCAAGTGCAGCAGTAAATTAATTTCGTCTAACACTTTAGTGGAAGAGCTGAAATTTACACCAGAAATTCCAGCACTATAGCTGATATTGGACATTGATTTTGATTTAGTTGGTGTTACTGGCTTTATATTAGACCTATTTTTTGTAGGTGTTAAAGGTTTTACAAATGTAGACATTTTACTAATGCTATTTTTGCAAATTTAATTGATTTAAATATTTGTCCCGCTAATTTACAGAATTTAGTTGAAATTATCAAATATTTTTTGAAAACCTGGCAACGCGACAATAAAATGGGCAATCTTGATGCACTGGCAGAAATTTTAACATTTTGTTGAAAAAACCAAGTAGGGTTGCCAGAAACCAAAACTCAAATAACGCCAATGCAAAATTTTTTTATAAATTTTAAAAAAATAAATGGGAAATTTAAGATTTTTTTTTTAATTTTCCGAATTTATTCTATGAGCTAAATTTCAGTTATGTATTTTATAAAGCTTTTTTGTAATAGTCCTATTCCTTCAATTTTTCAGAAATGACTTTATACACTATCAGACTATTATATTGTATATTGTATAAAGTCATTTCTGAAAAATTGAAGGAATAGGACTATTACAAAAAAGCTTTATAAAATACATAACTGAAATTTAGCTCATAGAATAAATTCGAAAAATAAAAAAAAAAAAAATGTTGAATATAATATAAAGTAACCTTCGGAAGGAAATAATTCCCAGTTTCTATTTGTAGAAATTTAAGAAGTATATTATACATGTATATACATTACATAGTTAAAAAAGGTAAATTATATCTATTTGTTTGCACGTAACAAATCATTTCAGCATTTCGGCATATTGCATATTGTCACCTGAAATTTAAAAACACATAAATAAAAAATAAAATAAAAATCGAGTTTTTGATTGGTTATGATGTATAAAATCACACAATGCTCAATCGTAAATTACGGCCTTTTGGTTTTAAGGTGACGATATACATATATTATTAAAAACACATATGTATAAAAAATATAAGTATTTGTTTTGCCAGATTATGCACATAGACCCCTTTCACACTCGGCAAGTTACTTGCGCAACTCTTGGTTTGTAGGTGTCAGCAGTAAGGTCGGGGTAAGGAAAAAAAATTTTGTACAGACTGTTGTTGTCGGCAAGTAACTTGCGCAAGTCATATTGTGTATTTCTCTTTACAGAATGTACTAACTCTTGTTTCAGTTGTAAAGAAAAGTGTTTTAAATTTTCATCATCATGATCGTTGTTTCTGTTCTTTTTAGCTGTCAAAAGTTGTTTACATTTAGCTTACAGTGCAGCCACACGATCAAGATTTTCTTGATAGTCTTTTACATATCGATGGCTTAATATAAAAAAGGCGTAACTCGATTTTGTGTTTCCTTAAAGGGAAAGAACAAATCTTAATTGGATCGTTAAATTTAAGATAAAAAAAAATTTTTTTGTTCAATTTTAAATAAAAAGATGCAACAATTTTTATAATAAAGCCTTCTGAAATTTTAAAGCACGATGCGTTTGGCATTTGTCTACCACAATAAACAGAAAAAGTTATTTAAGAAAAAAATTAGTTACGCCTTTTTTATATTAAGCCATCGATATACTGTTTGTCAAAATTTCCAAAAATTTAAAGTTGTGACGTAGGTTGCTCTCAATTTTTGAGCAATTTACACTGTGTTTACATTTGTACAATGCTGCCAATACATTTCACATTCTTGTGCAATCAAATTTAAAAGTCATTTGATTGTTGCCAATATATTGTGCCACCTTCAAATATTACATACACATTGGTGATATAATTGTACAATACCTAAAATTTAACAATTGTATTGCCGCTTCACCAGGCAATAAAGAACCTATGTGGGCAACAACCAAAGTGGAAACACTATTTCCTTACAAAAACTACATATGTTGTTAATGATGCCAACGTTTACTTAAAAAAATAAACCTCTGGTATTTTTAAAACACTTTAGGTTTTAAAGGTAGAAGTACATAACACGAATTAGTGCGCGCGCACTCTGTAGACTTCTGTCAAAAGTTAAACTAGTATATTTTAATAGAACAAGCTACATGCAAAATATTTTGACGCGTTTGCGCCAGAAAGGTGGTTAACTTTGAACTTTTTAACGCGTTGTGCATTTTTGGCAAGTAATCAGCTGACAATAAAAAGAAAAATTTAACAAATTTGCGAATCGTAAGAGAAAAACTTATTAAAGAGCTTAAAAAACATACAATATTAAAATAATAAGAATAAATTCAATAAAATAAAAAAGTCTTGATATATTTTCGAATCCGTTTTCAATGCACAAATAAATAAATAAATAAACAGCGGACAGGAACGGCTATTGTAACGCGTGTTATGTAACTTGCATTTTTTCATGCGCTAAAGGTTTTAAACACGCGAGAAACGTCGGCGAATTAACGCGTGTTATGTTCTTCTAATTTAAAATGGTTTAGAAAATAAACAATTACCTACCGCTTGTAAAATTTTTTATCCGCATTCTCCTACTTAGTACATTTTACTTTTTCATGATAAGATTTGTTTCATTCTACATAATTTTTGTGAAATGTCGTATTACATACATTACCATGTAATGATGCCTTTAAATTGGGTCTTCACCTGAGAATTTTTTTGATCGTAATAAACGCCAAACTTCATATAAAAAACGCTGAAAAATATTTAAGTTTTTATAGACTTTGACGTTTGGTATGACAAAAAATTGTTAGGTTAAAGGCCAGTTTACACGGTAATACAATGTATTACGACTTTGTAGAATCAAAATATTATGAAATTCTCTCCGTGTTTAAAAGAAAAAAATAAAAATCTGTTGTATGTATTTTTCATGGATGGTACAAGTAAAATTAAAAATAATAACAAAAATGATGGTTACAGTTGTACAATTTTTACAAAAACAACATGTAAATTTCCTGAGCTGATTGTATTTGTTTTTGTAATTGTAAAAAAATCCTACCACCTTCAATATACTCTGTTCGTATTCTCTCTTACTCAATGCATTTTGCTTTTACATGGTATGATTATTCCCATTCTACATTTTTTTTTATATTTTATTTAAATTCCCTAAGCTAAACCCCGCGGAGCTCTGCGCTTGTCTGCAGGAAAGAAACCAGTCTCTGGCGGGAATCGAACCCGTAACCCCGGTGCTAATAGACCAGCTCACTACCAGCTAGCCTACCGGGGCACACATAACGCCGTAATACAATGTATTACCCAAGGTATATTTACACAAGGTAGACTCATTTGGGAGTGTAGACATGGTTCTCCATAAAAATAACCGAGTGGAACCGAATTGCCAAAATTGTCTTCATATAAATTTAACGCACACATGTACAAATTTTGGCTCATATACACGAAATTTGACATTGCTGTTCCAACTTAGGTAAACAGCTTACAAACATATGGGCCAACGAGTTTACCTTGTGTAAATATACCTTGGTATTACCGTGTAAACTAGCCTTAAGACGCCATGATACCAATACCAAATTATTCATTTTGTAAACCGAGACAAAATAGAAATATATCCATAATTAGCGATTTTTGTAAAAACTTAAGTCTGGCATCATTATCATTCAATAACACGTGTTGACATTAATTTGTGTTGTCATTTTTTACCTATTGTGAAAAATTTAAATTTTTACTTTAAATACATAAATAACAATAAGTTTTTATTTAATAATGGCTAGAAAAAATAAATCAAATCCTTTTGCTGCCAAAAAACGTCAAAAGCGACAAAATGTAAGTACCTTTTAAAAATAAAAAAAAAACAAACGTACACATATTATTTTCGCTCAGGCTGAAGCTGGAAAGCCGGAACGTAGAGCAGAACCTTATCCTGACATTGTACGTGATAATGCAGCATTTATTAAATACTATAACATACAAAATATTTGTGCCGACGAACAGGAGTGGGACAAGTTTTTGCTGGCCATTAGAGAGAATTTGCCGGCAACTTTCAGAGTAACTGGTTTCAAAGGAGAAGCTAAGGCCTTGCTGGATATTATACAAACAGAATTGTTTACTGAATATGTAAGAGGTGTGGCTGAGTTACGTGACAAACCTGTAGAGGAGGTGGAACGTCCTCTTTGTTTGCCTTGGTATCCAAATGGCATGGCTTATCAGTTGGATTTGACCCGTAAGGATATACGTCGTTCAGAAGCTTTGTATCGTCTACATAATTTTCTTATTAACGAAACAAATGCTGGCGCCATTAGTCGTCAAGAAACTGTATCTATGATTCCACCCCTTGTTTTGGATGTTAAGCCCACAGACAAAGTTTTAGATATGTGTGCTGCTCCTGGCTCCAAAACTGCTCAATTAATTGAAGCTTTGCATGCAGAACCTGAAAAATATAAAATACCACCAGGTTTTGTTTTGGCCAATGATGTAGATAATAATCGTTGTTATATGTTGGTGCATCAGGCTAAACGTTTGAATTCTCCCTGTTTTGTTGTAACCAATCATGACAGTGCTTTCTTTCCGAACTTGCTGGTATGTTAATTATATTTATTAAAATTAAAATTTCGAGTGATTTTTAATTATTTTCTTTTAATATAAGAAAACTGAGGTCGATGGCTCCAAATCCATTTTAAAATTCGATAAAATATTATGTGATGTTCCCTGCTCCGGTGATGGCACTTTACGTAAAAATCCTGATATTTGGTTAAAGTGGAATTTAGCTCAGGCCTATAATTTACATGGGTAATTGAACACTTTTGTTAAGAAATTATTTTAAAAATAACAACGTACATACTTTAATTTCTGTATTTTTGGTAAATAGTATTCAATATCGCATTACCAGACGTGGTGCTGAAATGCTTGAAGTTGGTGGTCGCTTGGTTTACTCCACCTGTTCTTTGAATCCAATAGAAAATGAGGCTGTATTACAACGTATTATTGCTGACTCTAAAGGAGCGTTGGAAATTGTTGATGCTTCCCATTTGGTACCAGGTTTAAAATATAAAGCTGGGATGACTGAATGGAAATTGGCTTCCAAAGAAGTTAATGAAATCTACAGCAGTTTTGACGAAGTACCAGAAAAGTTCCACACCATTATAAGACCCAATATGTTCCCTATGCCTAAAGAAGAAATTGAAAAATTGGGGTTAAAAAAATGGTAAATAATTTTAGAAAAACGAAAAATAAAATGCGTAAAAAAAATACAAATTTTTTTTCGTTAAGCTTACGTGTATTGCCACATTTACAGGATTCTGGTGGCTTTTTTGTTGCTGTGATACAAAAAAATGCCCAATTGCCATTCGAGAAAAATGACGTTAAAGATTTGTTGAAAAAACCTAAGCCAGAAGTTAAATTAGATGAAAATGGCCAACCAATTGAGGAAAAATCCGTTCCTTGGGGTCCTCAACGTAAACGTAGACGTTTACATGGCTACAAGGAAGATCCTTATGTTTTTTTTAAAGAAAATGATACAGACTGGGAGGAAATTAAGAGTTTTTATGATTTGGATGAATCCTTAAACAAACGTTGTTTATTAACACGCTGTGTAACAGAGAAAAAGAAGAATATTTATTATTGTTCCGAATTAATAAGAGATTTGGTTTTGTTAAATGAGAGTAACATTAAAATTATTAATACTGGTGTTAAAGCTTTTGTGCGCTGCGAAAATCGTCATACTCAACATCCCTTCCGTTTGGCTCAAGAAGGTTTACAAACAACAAATGCTTTTGTAGGAGCCAGCCGTCGTATACAAGTAGAAAAAGAAGATTTAATACTGCAGCTCAATTGTACAGATCCTACCAAGCCACCCTCTACCACAGAACTTAAGGAGGCCACACAGCAGAGGTGTAAAGAATTAAGTAAGATTTTCTTTACACTTGAAATTAATTTTAATAAAATTTGTTTAATATTACTTGCGCGATTTTTTTAAGGTGTTGGCAGCTGTATTATAAAATATGTAGATGAACGTTTTACATTGTATATAGTGGGTTGGCGTGGTACTTCCAGTCTTCGTGCCTATGTCGACAGCAATGAAACTTTACATATTTTACGATTGTTGGGAGCTGATCTTAGTAAATTCGGTAAGTTGTTTGTAAATTTTTAAAAAGGTTAACTGCTAACTTATAGCTTTTTTTCTGAAGAGGTTAACAAATATAAAAAAGCTAGAGAAGCTGCAGCTGCTTTAGTTGCTACTGATATGCCAGTAGATGCATCTGCAGTTAATGCTACCGTGGCAGA
The DNA here is from genome assembly GCA_949318255.1 of Pollenia labialis. Lineage (NCBI taxonomy): Eukaryota > Metazoa > Arthropoda > Insecta > Diptera > Polleniidae > Pollenia > Pollenia labialis. Next base: position 20,446,170 of record OX439142.1, on the reverse strand, counting down.
AGAGACCTTAAATGAGGTTGAACTAAATCAGACAAAAGAAATCGCAAGAAATGAATAAATGATTTGATTTTTTTTTTTTTTTTAATTATTTTTAACGTATGAATAAGATATTAAGCCCCTTTATTCATAAAAAATATTTTTGATTTATAAAGGGTTTATAAACCTAAAGTATTTTTTATGATTAAGGCCTCTACAATTAATAAGGGCTTAGAAATTCTATTTTAAATAATTTTACTTTAAACTGATCCTTGTTTATGTTATTTTTTTATAATTAAGAATCTATAATAAACATACGTAAATGCGAAATATTTTAAAATATTTCAATATTAATCTTAATTTAAAGCTGAGTTGGTTTTTTTTTCTTTGTTAATGCTCAAGTACTGAGTTAATAGAACGAAGAAAACGGTCTCTTATTTGGAGCTAAATATGATTTTTTTATTTGATTTAAGCACAGTTAGTTGAGGAATGTTTGTATATTAAGAGTTTTAATGATCAAGTATTGATTTTATAGTACGTAGAAAAGAACTAAGTATGATTTATTTTATTTGCTAATTAATGTAAGAACAACTAGTTCTTATGCTCAAGTATTGAGTTTATACAAGGAAGAAAACTGCCTTCAATATAAATTAAAAAAAATTAAAACTCCAAATAACCTTTTTCATACAAATTATAAAATATTCTTTTTGTTTTACATTTTAGTTAAGCGAACGAGGTTTTCGGTTGAAATCAAAGAACTGTGTTTTTTGAAATTTACCTAAAATTTATTTTTCAATAATTGATTAAATTTTGCACGGCTTAAATCTAGTTTACCGACGCAGCTCCAAATAAAAAAAAAAGTACCTAGGGGAATAGAAAATTGAAAAATAAGAAGAAAAAATTAAATAAAAATATTGGCGCAAACGCTTAGTTTTCGAGTTATGGACGTTTTTAGTTTTCATAGAAATATGTGATTTGGCTGAAGTGCAGGTTAAAGGGCTACGAAAAAAAAATAAAAAAAATTTGCCACCCAATTCAGAATAAAAAAGAAAAAAACCAAAATTAAAATTTAAGGGCGCTGAGGCCCGTGGGCCCCCCTGGAATTAAAAAACTGCCCCACCTACTTAGTGATATGTGTGGGTACTCAAATTAAAGGTAATTTGCTCACGATTGCAAATATGTATTTTGTTTTTGTATTCGCATATTATTTTCCTCTTTAGGCTAATTTAAGCATTTTTTAGGTGCAGAAAAGTTTTAGTTAGCGAAGCCGGTGTTTGTTATACTATAGAGGAGAAAGTCCTTGAGTCCGGCCGAAGGCCGGCTATGCAGAGAAGCTTTAGTTAGCGAAGCCGGTGTTTGTTATACCATAGAGGAGAAAATCCTTGCGCCCGGCCGAAGGCCGGCTATGCAGAGAAGCTTTAGTTAGCGAAGCCGGTGTTTGTTATACCACAGAGAAGAAAATCTTTGCGTCCGGCCGAAGGGCGGCTAAACATGAAGTGTATGTTTGCGACATTGGTGTTTGTTATTTTATAAAATTTGTACCTATTACACTTTTATTTAAATATATGTATTATACACTAAGTACACAAAAACTGTAATGTGAGCTTAAGAGTTAACAATTTTAAATAAATAAATAAATAAATTCTATATATCCGGAAAGATCTAGTCAAAACCTTCAAAATGATACCAATATTGGCCATATACCTTTAGAAATGTAGTGGAAAAATTACACATTTCTATGAAAACTAAAAACATCCATAACTCGAAAACTAAGCGTTTGCGCCAATTTTTTTATTTAATTTTTTCTTCTTATTTTTCAATTTTCTATCACCCTACGTACTTTTTTTTTTATTTGGAGCTGCGTCGGTAAACTAGATTTGTTCCAGCGATGAAGTTTTTTATCTGACATGGCCTTAACTGCCCGTCTATACCAGAGATAATTATTGCGACATATATTGCAGTAATTGTCAAAATTATGTTATCTTTAATGTAGACAGCAATTTTTTGTACATATTTATTGCTAACAATTTATGTTGCAATAATTGTTAGTCCATTTTCGTTGACAATTATTGCTTTCAAAAAACGTCAATTTGGTTGTCAGTTGAAAGAAAGAAGCAAAAAAGGGGGAAAAAAATAGAAGCAAATTGTGTGAGAAAGAAATTAAGTTTTTGAAATTGCAGCAAATTATAATTGTAGTAAAATAATTAAATCGAAAAATTAAATAAACACTAAAATAAAATTGCAAAAATTATAATTTTTTCCTTATTCGATCTTTATTGTTAAAATTAATGTTAATTTGTTTAAGTTCGAGTTCTTTTTTATAAAAAAAATAATAATTTTACATTAACAAAAATAAAAAAATTAATAAAATTAATATTTTTGTATTAAAAATGACCTCAAGCTTAAACAAATTAATATAAATTTAAATAATAAAGTCGAATAAGAAAGAATTTATATTAATAATAATAATTCTTGTAAGATACCGTCATTTTTAACACTGCACCTTCTTTCTTGATTTTTTTCAAACTATGAGTTAACATAAATACGTTTTCCCATGCCTTTAACATAAGCTGAGCAATAAGAAATATTGCTCTGTTATTCTGCCGACGTTATTGCCAACTTGCTGAGATAATTATCTTTAGTGTAGACCTAGGGTAAGGCATTTTAGCGATCGAGATTTAGCTTAAGCTAAGCGAATTCAAGGATACGACCAGAGGTCCAAGTCGATCGGCTCCAAGCCGGCTTAGCGCCGCCGCCGATAGTTTTTTCTTAACATAAGCCGCCGCCGAATAGTCCGGCTAGTTTCGGCTTAGATTTTAAGCCGATTTAACCAGCTTAGCCGAACATTTTTTTGGTTAGACATTAAACAATTACAACCCTGGGCTTTGAAAATTTGTATATGTATCTCGTTATTTTCGTAACAATTTTACATGTATCATTATAAAGTTATTTACTATAATAATGCAAAGAAATATCTTTGAAGATCGGCAAAAGGGTTTAATGTTAGAAAAATTTATTTTAACTTTCTGAATGGGTTTAACTCGATTTTTTCCCTCTTGTGTTTGGTGTCAATGACTTTAATCTTTAATGCTTTCAATTGTTATCATTTGTTTTTTTTTTGAACATACGTCAATTAAAAAAAGGCAAATTTATAATTTTTCAATTCAAAAATACGAAACACTACAGTTTCTGACTTATTTTTCTACACAAAGTCCGAGTAAAATTTTAGAAAATTCATCAGGGTCAGAAAATGAGGAGCTTTCCAATTATAATAATCATTTAAGTTATTTTAGGTAGGTAGGTTGAAAGGCTGGTGTGAAGTCTCCTTCACACCCTCACCCAGAGATTAGTATGGTCCATTGTGACGCCTTAATTAGAGAAAGATATGTAGAGAAGGAAAATAGGTGAAATAAACAGCGAAAGCACAAGTCAGAAAAGAAAGATGGATAGAAAAGAATATTTCGGACCAGCCCCGAAAGAAATCCTGACCAACCAAATTCGACCTACGTGTGGCCAGCACCCAGCCTCCACTCGCGCAGCCAGGCCATCCCCATTACGAATCCTATCAGATTCTCAAGTCCACAACCCGAGACATCCCCTAATTCGTTCAGGAATCTACTGCCCAGCCACCTCAGCCTGCTGCCCTGCAACCTGGGACAGTGGCACAGAAAGTGCTCAACTGTCTCTAACTCCTCAGGGTCCTCACACAACCTGCACATATCCGATAATTCGGATCCTCTCCTCACCGCCATCCTGCCTATCATACAGTGGCCCGTGATCATTCCTATCATGGTCCTCACGCAGACCCTACTCATGCCCAGCAGCAACCCCGAATCGGACTTGCTAAGCACCGGCCACAGCGTCCGTGATACCCGGCAGTCCGTCCGGTTCCCCCAGGCCCGATTGGTCGCGCCCAGAATCCACTCCCTGATCCTTCCAAAATAGAAGCCTATTGGAGGTCTAACTGCCTCCATACAGTTAAGGTCCTCCATCTCTGAGCCCTGTCTTGCTAACTCGTCAGCAACTTCTTTGCCACCTATGTCGCAGTGACCCGGCACCCAGCACAACCTTAGCGTATACTCCCCTAAGACTTCTTCCAAAGCCCTCCTACAATCATCAACTAGCTTTGAGTTCACATAACAGCCCCTTACGGCCATAAGAGCCGCCTGGCTGTCCACATATATAGTGACCTCAGAGCCCCTATCAATGTTGTCCCTCATAAGTTATTTTGGATTTATAGAATATTTAAAAAACTTCTGCAATAGAGAAGCTTATGTAGAAAAAAGAGCAAAGTACATGTGATGTCTCCGCGTGCAGATATTTTTTGTGTTCTTAAATTGGCAAGAGACAGATACTTGAAAAATATAAATTCAGCATAAATATGTTTTGAGCAAATCAATAATGTTTTTTTATACCTTTCAGCGAAAGTACAAAGGTTTGTTTATAAATTTAAGAAAATTAATTAATTTAACATCGGCTTCAGCCGGCTTAAAGCCGCCGCCTGCTAGTTTTGTTTAAGCCGCCGCCGCCGAGAATTATTCATCGGCTTGGACCTCTGGATACGACTGCTGGACTTCTTCCAATATCGTGTAAACTCCAAATAAATGGTAAAATGTAAATAAATCTCTAAAAAATATTAAAAATTGTTTGATAAAGGTAAGGCATAAAAAAAGTTGCGAGTTTTCGTAGAAAAAAACTGCAATAATGTGAGTATCCGCAGGGAACTTATTGTTGTCCGATAACATTCGTAATACGAATTTCGTATACCATTGTTTTCCTTCTATTATTAGTTTATTGAAAATATTTCGATTAAATTAATCTTAAATTTCATTATTAAATAAAGGATTTTTTAATACATAAAAAATCTGATTTAAAAAATTCATTTACAAATTTATTATGAAATTTTTTATATTTGCACATTAAAAAAAAAACGTGTTATTTAATAATATTTAATTTATAATTTTTTCCAGAATAATCTTCTTAGATGCTAAATGTCTTATACATAAAAAATATTTCACTAAATTAACGAAAATATAACAGTTTTGAAGTAATTTACAAAATTATTTCTTTAATTACGCAAATATTTCTTCGTAAATTACAAGAATTACGTAGTTTCGTACATTGTACGCAAGAATTTCGTGGTGCGAAATTACATATGATTTCGTACAATGTACAACAGTTTTTGTACATACATATAAAGCTAGATTTTTCCGAGTGTATTTTAATAACGTAGTATAAAATTAACTACCCAAAAAGCACTCAAACATAAAATCTCAAGTGCTTACAATTTAACTGGAAATAAACTTGAGTTCAAACGTATTTTTAAACAGCGTTTAAAAAACTGCAATTTCTTCCACTTCTTCATTTGTCATTGGCGAAACAAAAAACTATTCTTTTTACTTCTAATTTATTTAATGTAAACGGTCGCTGTCAAACCAGCTCAAAAAGCGAAAAGGTGTACACAAATTTTCGTTTTTTGTTCACCAAATTTTGGTTTCGAATGCAGTTTTTTAAACCTATTCAAGTTTTAAAATATTTTACTAATATTCACTTGATTTTAAATTCCCATTTTACTGAAGAATGCTATTGAAATAAAGTGTAACAAGAGTATATCTCAACCCTTGAAACTTGAAATTCGAACTTGAATACCAATTGTTTTGCACTTGATTTCCAGCAAAATTGCTTATTGGGTAATTTGACCTTAACCCATTAACACCCGGTGTACTATAAATAATACGCAACTTAAAGTTAATATTCTATTAACTGCCAGCAGTCGTCGATGGCTGTGAGTGTTTAATGAATATTAAATTTGATGAACTTAATGCTAGGAACACAACTGGGACGAACGACGAATTTTTGGCCGCGAATATTCGTCGCCAAAAATAAAAAATATTTGTGTATATGAAAATGCACACAATCAGGGCGTCGACGAAAATTCGCCGGACGTTGCAAACTTTAAATAGATTTAATTCTAATTCTTACGCCGGCGTACGACGTACAATTCAGTACCGGGTAGCCATATTGTTTAAAAATGGTAAGTGTGTTAGTAAATAAAGTTACTTTTTACTTTAGAAATTGTAAAATATAATAATATAATTTGAAATACAAATTGTAAAAAAAATTCACAATAAAAAAGTATTTTAGTTAGTTGTTCTTAATGTTTTGTTTGTAAAGTATTTTTTGTTCATATGGTACCACCATTTCTTGTTCATACAACATATTTTATTTCCATTTTGTTTTTTCGTCGTTATTGTGTTTCATACGCCGAATTTATACAGCGAATTTCTTCCGAATAATTCGTCGTTCGTCCCAGTTGTGTTCCTAGCATAAGCCTATTTAAAATATCAAAATTTGGATTAAAAACTATAAGCAGTTTCTTTGAATTCTGATTCATTAAATGTAAATAGTCGATGTCAAACCAACTCAAAAAGCGATAAGTTGTACACAAATTTTCGTTTTTTGTTCGACTGTTTTTGGTTTCAACTGCAGTTTTTTAAACCCTGAGTCAATGTTGTTCAAAAAAAATTAGAAGAATCTACGGTTTGTGTTAGCGATTTTTTTTGTACTGGTAGCTGAGTACTTTTTTTTAGTTTATTTCACAAGATTTGGTTGAAGAGAGTGATAAAAAAAAGTATTAGATTTAACCCCGTATTTATAAACGATTATTAAGGCAAATTTTCATACAAAATTTGTTTTGAAAGCCTTTATTTAATTTCAAATTTTTTATAAATACGCGCGTTATTCTTTAGCATTGCATATTAATAGAAAAACACACAAAACGGCTAAATTCGTATAAAGTTTTTCTCGCTATAACGTATGAAGTATGGCTGGTCGCTTGAGGTATAATAAAGTAGCATAGTAAAGGCATATTTATTTGTCTAATTCGCACAATTTATTTTCAACAAATGATTAAACGGGGAACCGATGTACACTTTCTCACACAAAACCCGGTTTTGGGTTAGAAAAAGCTATACATGACATTATTAGCCACAATAGTAAAGACGATCCGACGTGCATAGGCGTCCACTCAATCCAAGCGTTATCAAAAAATATAAGGAATGTGAAGACGATGACGTGTATGGAAACAAATTACCCTGAAATGTTTTCTGGCAATATAGAAGTTGTTACTCACAGACAAACCACTGTAATATATTTGGACTACAGTTATTTATTTATTTCCCTATAGCCCTTGTATTTATTTTACACAGCTAAAAGGGTTCCACCTAAAACTTACATATAGGCTTTTTACCCTGATCAACATCTAACATCTACCATCAAAGATGTAGAAAATGTGAAACACTCGTTTACATTGTTCACATCTAACATCTACCATCAAACAAAAATGTCACCATTTCTGAAAAAAAAATGTTTTTAAAATAAAAAATGTTTTTTTCTACAAAAATGCCAAAATTTAAAAAGAAAACACAAAAATGTATTTGAAGTTCAGTTTGTTTTAAAATATAAAAACTTATTAGACACCAGCAGAATGACATGCATTTTCTGGCCCGCTACAGCCTTGGTCAGCATTATTTGTGTCACACTGGATAGTGATACTTTATAATTTTAATGTATTTAACTCAACTTTTTTAACAAATAGAAACTGGGAATTATTTCTTTTCATAGGTTAGTTTATTATATTGATTAAAAAATAAAACAAGGCTGATGTAGCCGATCTACGGTATGAAATTAAAGTCTGGGATATTACTATTTTCGTAATATTTGTTTCGAATAAACGCACGTTTTTTATACTTTATCAAAAACAACAAATCCCTTTCTTAACAGCCACTCTCTATTACGAACAAAAATTTTTCATCAAATACCCCATTTTTTTTTAAAATATAACCTCTTGTCATCGTTTCAAACAATTGCGAAAATCGTAATACACAGTACAAATTGTTCGAACTCGTAAATTATTTCTTTCGAATCGAAATACGCAGTAACCCCCCTGTCTTTATTATTTTTTTTAAACTTCTTATATACATACTACCTATGATAACTTAACTTAACCTTTTCTACTTATTCTAATAATTTTAATCTGAATAATTAGTTAAGCTCAAGGTCAGTTTTTTTATTTTTTTATTTATTTAAAAAATGTTTCCAATATTTCGAAATCCACTGGATCTCATCTTCAAGGTATGTAAAGAGGAACAATAATAAAAAACACGTCACAAACGGTTTTACATTTAAAATTGCATTATGAAAATATATCTTGCTCTTTCGATACCATGGAGGTATCAAGCATTCATCTTTGCATAATTTTGACCAATCAGCATAGGTATACGGGTTTGGAATTTACTCAATTATGTTTGTCACCAGGGGTGCCAGGTGATTTTGGTAAGAAATCGGCATATTTTCAAAAAAAAATCGGCATTATCGGCATTTTAATTTAAAGAAATCGGCAAAAAATCGGCAAACCAAAAATACCTATTTTAAATACAGTAAAACACTTTTTTTTGTGGAAAAAAATATCAAAACAGAACAACTTTGCATTACCTTATGCTAATAGCATAAAATTCAACAAAAATAAACGTTTTACAAATTAATTGTAAGTAATTAGAAACAAAAATGTATACGTATATTCTGTACTTTAGGGTAAATTATTTTAAAGTTTTGTACTTTTTGTTATTTTAGATTCATATGAGCATGACATTTTTATTAAATCCTTAATTTTAATATCAGCATGAAAATAGTTTAAAATTTTAAATAATTTTTGGAATGATGAATTCTATGCAATGATTAATTTGCATGGTACATTAAAATTTCGTTTTATTAAGGTTGACTTGGCTTAACATTTTTCCACATTGGCGGAAGAATGTGAAATTGTTGGAAATGAACCAGGAGAATTCTCACTTTTAAATCTAAATTTTGTTCCCAAAAAGTTTGTTAATTTACTTGACTTTCTTACAAAAGATTGGTTATCGGATAAACTTGCATCATCCTCAAATGCACTTATAAAAATAATTTTTTGATTTAAGTTTCTTCATTTAAAGTGAATTTTGAATTTAACTTGCCTCAACTTTTTTGTAAGTAAAAATCTATTTCCAAATTCAAATATAAAGTATGTACTTTATATTTTTTAATTTAACTTTTTTTTCTTCTTTTAGCTTTTGTCAAAAAAATTGCTGATATTTTTTTTTGTTTTTGATCAAGTTCTTTTATTCTTTACAATTGCAACATGTGTGTGTTGGGTAAACATACGTAACAAACACTGCATATAATATAGGACAAATCTAACCTTTTTTTCTTAGCAAAAGCGCTAAATTAATAACAGTTCTCTCTTTTTAATGAAACAAGTATTTCAATGGTACCCAAAATTAATAAATTGTACTAAATCCAACAAAAAGTTACTTTGGTTAAGATGTTTATCAAAAAATCGGCATTTTTGAGCAAAAATCGGCAAATCGGCACTTTGATAATTAAGAGGCAAAAAATCGGCAAAATGCCGATAAATCGGCAAATATGGCAGGCCTGTTTGTCACTCACATACATACCAGAGAACTGCAACGAATACTAAAATTTGGAGTATATTCAATCATTTTCTCTGAATTGTTATAATTCAAACCGTTTTTGTCCAACAACAAAAATGATTTTGGAGCACCCAGCAAATAAAATTGGACCACCTGACCCATTTTGATAAAATGGACTACTCCATGGACTGGTCCGATGTAATGCAAGCATGGACCATGTCATTGTTAAAAAGTGTTTGTAGTGAGACGACATGTCTTCGTTTTTTAACGACGTGCTTTCGTTTTTAAACGACTTCAAAACTAATCCTCTTGAGTATACCATGGAGTAGTTTTAAAACTACTCCTTAGTGGTCCAAAGGTGGGTTATATACCATGGAGTAGTTTTAAAACTACTCCTTAGTGGTCCAAAGGTGGGTTATATGATCCTCTCCTAGGACATCGTAATGTTAAATAGACCAGGTTTTTTCCATACGTTTGGGTTACTTTTGGACTAGTCCTGGTCCTTTGTGGACTACTCTTTACACGCGTGTTTGGACTGGTCCTATTATTTGCAGGGCAGTGATGTCAATTATGATTGTGTTGGTGAGATTACTCTTATCTCTTACATGCCCAGCGGGCGAAATATGCGGTTGCGAGGCCTTATTAAAGACCTTAAGGGTCATATTTGTTCGATTAAATTGTTGGGAATCAGGTAAGGTATTAAAACTTACAAAACATTTTCATGAAAGGGCGATGCAAACACCAGGGCCAGCATTATGCGAGGAAATATAGTTCATGCTTTCCATTAATTTTTCATTAAACCATTTAAAGTTAACTTACATTTATTGCTATGAAGACTTAAAAGCAATAAATAATAATACAATTATCGAAAAATGTTGAGTTATGGACAGACACAATCAGTTATTATTTAAATAAATTTAATTTGGAACCTTAGAAACTTTGCTTATTTTTTGGAAAAATTGCGCAGTTCACAATATTTGAAGTCTTTTTACAACCTAATACAATTCTTTCCAATATTTTTCGTTTTTTGCTCAACATACCTTTGCGAATTCTAACAATGAAAATTCATTTGCTCATACTAATGCAAATATGTATTAAGTTTAAAAATATTCTGTAAGTATTTACCACCATTATAAAAAGAGAAGATTTTACTAGCCTAATACTTTTATTTACCAAAAATATCTTCTAAATTTATATTGCAGTTTCGTAACAACAAAACATTTTTTAGGTTTGCGGATGTTAATTTACCTGCTGTCACATTTGCTTTTATGTGTATAGGTTTACACATAAATTGTAGCAAAACAAGACTTGTTTAACTTGTTTTTTAAATATTTTTACCTACTTAAGAAAAGAGTTTTCAAAAAAAAACCCACCGACGCGATTGGTACAGAAACAAAAATATTTTTACAATCACAAAATACCAACAAATTCTTGTGGCTTTTTCTTTTCTTAATAATTTCTGCATTTAGGTACGTCTTTTTAACGAAAGAAAAAGGGACCCTGTTACAGGCATCAACGAATTTTTTTCACGAACAAAACACATATCGTTAGCTTAAATGCAAAACAATTATTTTGAAAATTTGAAATTTTTGTTGATTAGGATTCACTTTACATATATATTTTTATAAAATTTTAAAATTCTAACTTAAAAAATAACCACAATTGCACAATTGTGCAAAGAAATGGAAATCCCTGTTTTAAAATCATTGTACAATGTTAAAAACAGAAATAAAACAAAACAAAAACATAGATAATAAATAAAATAAAAAAGATAATAAAACAAAAAAAAAGATGTACCTACATACAGTTATTGTATATTTATTTATATATATAAATATATTTAGAGGCCTCAAAACAGGCCTTGCAATACTTGCGATATTTCCCGCTGAATGAGAGTGTTTCTCAGTAAACAATTATATTTTACGCTCGCAAAATAAAAGAGCGTAAGCGTACATGTGAATTAATTTGCACAATTGTGCAAGGCGCTGACATCCCTGTTTTGGAGCAGTGATGTCAATTATGATTGTGTTGGTGAGATTACTCTTATCTCTTACATGCCCAGCGGGCGAAATATGCGGTTGCGAGGCCTTATTAAAGACCTTTTCTAAGGGTCATCTATGTTCGATGTAATTGTTGGGAATCAGGTAAGGTATTAAAACTTACAAAACATTTTCAAGAAAGGGCGATGCAAACACCAGGGCCAGCATTATGCGAGGAAATATAGTTCATGCTTTCCATTCATTTTTCATCAGACCATTTAAAGTTAACTTACATTTATTGCTATGAAGACTTAAAAGCAATAAATAATAATACAATTATCGATAAATGTTGAGTTATGGACAGACACAATCAGTTATTATTTAAATAAATTTAATTTGGAACATCAGAAACTTTGCTTATTTTTTGGAAAAATTGCGCAGTTCACAATATTTGAAGTCTTTTTACAACCTAATACAATTCTTTCCAATATTTTTCGTTTTTTGCTCAACATACCTTTGCGAATTCTAACAATGAAAATTCATTTGCTCATACTAATGCAAATATTAAGTTTAAAAATATTCTGTAAGTATTTACCACCATTATAAAAAGAGAATGCTGTCACATTTGCTTTTATGTGTATAGGTTTACACATAAATTGTAGCAAAACAAGACTTTTTTAACTTGTTTTTTAAATATTTTTACCTACTTAAGAAAAGAGTTAAAAAAAAACCCACCGACGCTATTGGTACAGAAACAAAAATATTTTTACAATCACAAAATACCAACAAATTCTTGTGGCTTTTTCTTTTCTTAATAATTTCTGCATTTAGGTACATCTTTTTAACGAAAGAAAAAGGGACCCTGTTACAGGCATCAACGAATTTTTTTCACGAACAAAACACATACAAAAAACAACCAGTGAAATGCGCATAGAAGCTAGCTTTCCCTCAACAATAAATTTCAGTGTATTTATCAAATATGAAAAACTGGGAATTTAGCACGTCATACGGAAATCGTATTAATAACAAAACACATATCGTTAGCTTAAATGCAAAACAATTATTTTGAAAATTTGAAATTTTTGTTGATTAGGATTCACTTTACATATATATTTTTATAAAATTTTAAAATTCTATCTTAAAAAATAACCACAATTGCACAATTGTGCAAAGAAATGGAAATCCCTGTTTTATAATCATTGTACAATGTTAAAAACAGAAATAAAACAAAACAAAAACATAGATAATAAATAAAATAAAAAAGATAATAAAACAAAAAAAAAGATGTACCTACATACAGTTATTGTATATTTATTTATATACATAAATATATTTAGAGGCCTCAAAACAGGCCTTGCAATATTTGCGATATTTCCCGCTGAATGAGAGTGTTTCTCAGTAAACAATTATATTTTACGCTCGCAAAATAAAAGAGCGTAAGCGTACATGTGAATTATTTTGCACAATTGTGCAAGGCGCTGACATCCCTGTTTTGGAGCAGGGGTTTCCAAAATTTTTTTGGTTGTGTGTTAGTGAGTACCAGAGAGTAAGCAAATTGAGAGAATGCATTTATTTACAGCCGAAATAAAATTTTAGTAATATATTTTATAAGTTGTATAACACAAAGATACAAAATTAAAAATTTTTTGTGTTGATAAAAAATTTGTAGCAATTCTTTACCAATTCAATGCCGCTGATTTTAAAACTACACTTTTTTTATTCGGAAGCTTTTTGACTCTAAATCAGTTTCAAATATCTTATCAAACAATTGTAAAAAATTAAAGATTTTTATGTTTTAAAAATTCATAAAAAATAAATATTGCACGCAAATCATAGCTGATAGAAAAAAAGTGCAGTTTTAAAATCAGCGACATTGAATTGGTAAAGAACTGCTACAAATGTTCTGGCAACACAAAAATTTTTAATTTTTTTCCCTTGTGTTCAACAAGTTATAAAATAAAATCTTCTAAATTTATACTTTTATGGCAGTTTTGTAATAGTAGAATGCTTTTCAAATGGGATGAACTTAATTTATTACGTTGCTTGGAACAAATAAATTTTAAATCCGAAAAAATTTGTTCGCATAGGTAAGTAGTGCCGAATAAAGAGAGGCACGTCAATGAATTTTTGTTTAGTTCAGGATAGAAATGGTATTCACGGTGTTGGGTTGCTCATACTTCAAACATCTGTGCATACATTTTTATTCTAGCTAATGGTATATCATAACTTTTTAGAAAATACCAAATGTGCACATGAGTTTGCCTGCAAAAATGTATAAAGTCATTATAACAGGTCAAAGTTACGTTTAATAAGTACCATAAATTAGTAAGGTTAAAGGCAGAATTAATCTTTACTTTCTGTTTCTGTTCTGTTCCGTGCCGTTCTGTTTCAAAATTGTAAAAGTTTCTTTTTCTGTAGCAACTGTTGCCATTTATGACAAATTTATTAGTTTTGCACCATCCATTGTTTTATTTCAATAACTTTTATGCACATAAATTTGAAGAAATAAAATTTAATTAACGAATTTTTTATTATTTATTTTGCGGTAACTTACAATTACTTTACAAGTTCTTGATTTTATCAAACTGAACCGCAACAGAACAGAACAACTAATCAATTTCACAGGTTTTTAAATAACAAAAACAAATCAGCTGGTTCGTAACAGACCAGAAAGTAAAGACTTACTGACCCTTAACTCTTTGGGCTCGGTCAAATAATTGTAGCATAAAAAAGTAAGCAATACAAAAACAATAAAGTTTCATTAATACATCAATAAAACACATCTTCTTACCCAAACATTTTACCTACTGTCACATTTGCTTTTATGTGTACAGGTTATTTACACATAAATTGTAGCAAAACAAGACTTTTTTACTTGTTTTTTAAATATTTCTACTTACTTAAGAAAAGGGTTTTCAAAGAAAGAAAAAACCCAACGACGCAATTGGTACAGAAACCAAAATATTTTTACAAGCAAAATACCAACAAATTCTATTTTTTTTCTTAATAATTTCTGCATTTAGGTACGTCTTTTTAAAGAAAGCAAAGAATTTTTTTTCACAAACAAAACACATATCGTTAGCTTAAACGTTGCAGTAAATGTTATTGTTAAAAAAATTTACTAAATAAAATTTACGCTAGCTTTGCTGTTAAATATTTTCAACAATTTAAATTATGTTAAAATTAAATAGAAATGTTATATTACTCTGCATTTAAGTCTTAAAATTTAGACTCTAAATATTGCACGCAAGGCATTGGATGTTACCAAAAGCATTTTTGACCGCACAATATTTTTGAGTGTAAGCTGAAACAAAATAATATAGCATCCGCTAAACATGTGCACTTGTCGAAGTCACACCGACGACTGAATTGAAGAGCATAAAAATATGTGTTTGTAGTGGTTTGCACAATTGTGCAAAGAAATGGAAACCCCTGTTTTGGAGTAACGAGCTCATTTCAAACAATCAGTTTGAATTCTTGTACTCGCATCGAACATGAACGTTTGTAATTTTTTTTGGTATGACTGCAGATCACTGCAAGGAAACGAAGCGGTTTTCGCATCATTCTTGCAATATTCGTTTTCAAATGCGATAAAATGTTCATTTAGCTGCAACATTTATGATGGAGTCGTTTCAATCATTAACGCGAAAATTTAAGTACAAACCATTCACAATTAATACAATTATTTACGAGCTCGAATTATTTGTACCTACTTTGTAATACGATTTTTTCGTTATTTGTTACCAATGAACGGAAGTTTTTTATAATTTATCGTAAAAAAACCCTTTCAAGACAGCAACCCAATAATGTTTTTAATAATTTTGCTAAGAAAATACATATTGCCATTTTTGATTTTTATATTTAAAACGCCATGTTCTGAAATAGAATACAAATGAAGTTTTCATCAATGGAGATTTTCAATTATTTTTTTTAAATGAGCGTAGTTTTTCTTTATTGTAAGAGTAGTAAAGATAATTAGTAGGAAGTGCATAAAATCATGCTATTCCGCATTTTAGAAAATTGGTGAAAAATTAAACAAAAATCGTTTAAGTGTTTCTAAAACTTGAAAATAAGTTTAATGTTCTAAATTTGTGTTATTTTCAGAAGTATATTAAAATAAATTTTCGAAAATACACATAGGAGTTTTAAAGATTTTTCAAAAATTTATTGATTTATCAATATAATTTTAAAATTAATGGATGTTTTTAAGAAATGGCTGTATGTTTAAGAATCTTGAAATTTTACTGTTTATAACTTGTTGGTATGTATATTTGTTTAATGTTTTTTTAAAAAAATAATTATTTGGTAAAAACAACTTTTGACTGTCAGTCAGCCCCATTGAAAGTACGATATAAAAGGCGAATTTGTTTATATTCGCCAAAATATTTTACAATGGTTCACAAAATATTTCAAATAGAACAATTTTGAAACAGTTATTTATTATAAGAATTAAAAATTTTAAATAAATTTTACAAACAAGATAAAATAGTTTTTATAATATTTATTTACATAAAATGCATTTCGCATAACGCCAAACGTAAATTTCCATTGACAAAAGGATAAAGAAATCGCCACATTTGACACTCCTGCCAATAACAGCTAAAAAGCGGAAAACAATTTTCCATTTTTGGTATTTATAGCTGGCATATTAAAAATTATTCAATTTATTAACTTTCAATATACTGAAATTTGTATGGAAATTTCACGGGGTTAATTAACTCTTGTAAAATAAAAATATTTTTTTACGAAAAAAGCCTCAAATAAATAAAAACTTTTAATTAAGTTTCTCTTTATTTTTTTTAATATGTAAGAGAATTACATTTCTTTTTTTGCTTTCTTGACTTATAATTATTATTTTACTATAAAGTGCAAATAACCTTTGTATTACAATGCAAAAAATTTAATTTAATTTAATTTTAATTAATAAGCATTTTAAATTTGGTTATATTTTTTCACATTTGGTAACTTTTTAAAAAATTTTGGTTGTAAAAATTGTACTGGTTGTGGCAGCACTGTACATATGTAAGCCCATATTGTTGTTTCATATTGTGTGCATACATTTTTAGGAAATATCGAGCCCTAACCGCGAAAATAACGTAAGCGCCAAAAATAAAATTTTACATCAGAAAGTTTTTTTTATTTATTTCAATAAAATTTTGTATGAAATTTGTCGCTTCTGATAAAATTGTTCTTGCTATAAAATCGTAGCGGTACCTTATGTGACCATGACATTTTGGGAGATTATGCAAGTGTTGTCAATAATGTCATTTATTAAAAAAACGAAAACTGCAAATTATGTCGCTTACGTTATTTTCGCGGTTAGGGCTCGATATGAATATAGTGAAAAAAATGTAAAAAAATCGTAACCCAAGCTAAATTTATTTGAAAATAAAATTTGCGAAAAAGTTGTCTGTATGTATTTACATACATGTATTATTATTTTTTAGGCATATAATCAAATTCAAAGAAATTTTTGGAGATATTAAAAAAAGTTAATAATAAAAAAATGTTTTTTTAAACATAGGTATTTTTATTTCAAAATGTAAAAAGAAACATGGGTTTTCAATACAAGTAGTTTTATATAACAAAATGTAATTTATAACAGTACTACTAAGAACAACACGCAATGCCCACAATAACATGAGCTTTATAAATCACAATGTGTTTTTAAACAAGTGGCTCGAGCTTATAACATGAATTTTACTTCTATCATACCAAAGAAATATATACATTCATGTTCGTTGCGAGTACAAGAATTCAAACTGACTGTTTGAAACGAGCTTTTTGCATTTAAGTAATTGAATCGTTTATTTCAGAAGCCCGTCAACTCTCATTCAGCGTTACCGTTGGTGCCACTAAAGTAGCAATTTGCCACTTTTTCGTCTGCTTGGATACTATTTAGCCACTTTTACAAAATGCACCCAAATGTGATACTTTTTGTAAATCTTGCCACTTTTTTTCATTCTGTTTTGTTATAACTCCCATACTAGCGTTGAAAATTGGGTTCCAAGTGAAGACATTCTACGAAAGTATAGAAGTCGTTTTAAGAACAACTAATTGTAAAAAAATATGTATGTAACTGACCAATTGAAAAAGTTTGTTTAAACATTCTAACTGATTCTTAAATTTTTTGGAATGCTTAAGACAAAATGAGCAGAGTTTTCTCCCATCACGTCACATTTATCAGATACACCAATTATTGTAATTTCGGAAGATGTTTTGTACCACAATTAATAACAAAATCGAGTTTTGTTCTATTTGTAAAGCTGATTACAATAATTTGAAGCAATAATAGACGAATTTGTATAAAAACTAAATATCCTATACTAAAGAAATTAAAACACTTGCACTTAAATTTCGTAGCATGTATGAATGCCGTGTATTTATTTGTATTGAAGTGCGAAACTGATTAAATATAACGAATTTTAAAAAGTGATATTTTCGTTTTTTTGTTTAAGATTTCTGATAAATGTGACGTGATGGGAGAAAACTGTACTCATATTTGGCCATAGCATTCTAAAAAACATAAGAATCTGGTGGAATAGGCAAATAAACTTCTAAATAAAATTTTAAAACCTGTGCAATACAATGTCTTAAATAAATCAAAGAAAATTTATTCAAAAAGAAAAGTACAAGAAATATATTACTTAATGTATATATAAAACAAATAACATAAATATCTTCTAATTGCTGCAACAATGTCAGAATTCAAAAAACATGTTTGGCAGAAAACGAGTTTAACGTTTTTGAATTACCAAAACATTAAAGAAAATATTAAATATTTTTTATTTTTCGAATTTATTCTATGAGTTAAATTTCAGTTATGTAATTTTATAAAGCTTTTTTGTAATAGTCATATTCCTTCAATTTTTCAGAAATTACTTTATACACTACCAGACTATTATATTGTATTTTCTTGTTACATTTTACCTTAGCTTTCCTTTGGAAAGCAATGAGGTATATTGTATGTAAAGAAAAATTTACAATTATTAGACACCAGCAGAATGTAATGCATTTTTTGGCCCGCTACGGCCTTCGTCAGCATTCTTTGTGTCACACTGGATAGTGATACTTTATAAATTGAATGTATTTAACTCAACAATTTTAACAAATAGAAACTGGGAATTATTTCCTTCCGAAGGTTACTTTATATTATATTCACAAAGAATGCTGACGAAGGCCGTAGCGGGCCAGAAAATGCATTACATTCTGCTGGTGTCTAATAATTCGAAAAATAAAAAATATTGAATATAATATAAAGTAACCTTCGGAAGGAAATAACTCCCAGTTTCTATTTATTAAAGAAAATATTTTATAAAAATAACTTCTCGAGAGAAATATTTAATTTAATTTTTGCAACAAATGAGCCATAAGATGTGTGTCTATTGTAATACGATCAATTGTTTTTTAGTGCATATAATTACTACATATATGTTTTTTTTTGTTATGTTTTTATACCATTTATAAAATGTTATTTAAAATTATAATAAATAGAAAAAAAAACGTAAAATATACATAATGTGGTGTACTTATTTTAATTTGAAAAGTTGTGCCACTTTTTTTTATAAAAATCCCCTTTTCGGTGCCACTTTTTTTTTAGATATCCCCTTTTTTTGGTACTTATTAAAAATATCCGACGGTAACACTGCTCTCATTAAAAATAGGCACACTTGACGGGTTTCTGAAATAAACGATTCAATTTCTTGTTGTTGAACAAAAACGATTGAATCATAAAGTTCAAGTGGTGGTTGCAACTG
The DNA here is from genome assembly GCA_949318255.1 of Pollenia labialis. Lineage (NCBI taxonomy): Eukaryota > Metazoa > Arthropoda > Insecta > Diptera > Polleniidae > Pollenia > Pollenia labialis. The sequence goes on along the minus strand of OX439142.1, from coordinate 20,426,991 downwards.
ATTACAATAAAATCATGTTCGAATCACCGAGCCGAAACCCGAGCACAAGTTAGCTGTTGTTTATAAACAGATGCATCGCTTTTAAATAAACAAATACAAGCATAATTTTGCTATCGATTCATTCATCTTACTGAATTTTTTGGTTCGTGTTGACGTTTGAACAAGAACAAAACTGTAGAATACTTTTTTGATTTATACTGAATTTTTAGCTGAAGTGATTGAGTCGGCTCGATCATACTCCTTGCAGCTCTCTGGTGTGAATATAGTATTTGTTAATGAACACAGCTAATGACAACTCTCCCTAACAGGGCTGCCTGGTACTTTTTTTACTTGTCCCCAAAAAAATTAAAAACAAAATCCCCAAACTTAAAAAGTTAATATTTTCTATTGTTTTTTTCTGACTATATTTTGACTCTTGTTAATTAAAAATTTTATTTTTTTTAAAATAGTAATAAAAATAAAAATTTTTAGTAAAAAATTATTTCATTTTGCTTGTAGCGACTGGTTTCGGCATGATTTTTAAAATCCTTTCCATACGATTCCAGTGAGTAATTAGAAGCAGAACAATAGGCTGTTATTGAAGGCGATTGAGCCAATTTATAAGAATTTGGAGCTCATTCAATCGGTTTTTGCCGTCCTTATAATCAACAATAAAAATACATATGTATATCCGTCATTTATTTAATACTTCGAAGCATAAGAAGTACTTACCAATAGCCCGGCATTCTTTTTCCCAAACTTTATTATATTGTATTTTATATTTATTTATTTATTATATTACATACATATGTATATTCTGATTGATCAGCAATTATTATTTATAATTATTTGCATGCATTTCTATCATGCTATTTGCATTGACTAACATTCAAATATATGTATGTAAGTAAGTCAATGGACAAGTGTTGTAATGTGATCTTTTCATTTGCCAATAAGTGTGGCATTCACCATGCTCTGATGAAGGTGGTATGTATGAATTTCAGAGTGATTAGGGGGTTTGCAATTTGCAACTTGTGTGAACGCTACACCATTATCGTCGAAGATCAATGGAGTAGCGATGCCGATGAACCCCTTAAAAAATAGTTAAACTGACAATCGTCCTCTAGAATTGACGGAGAAGACAGGAAAACTAATGGGAATAGCATCCAAAATATACAATTCCAAATTATATGTTCTTTGTGCTTAAATCAAGTGAAGCGTCATGTAACAAGTGCAATGAATCAATCTCTTGGTTGTGATAGAGGTTGTTTTAGTACACCTTTAAACATACAACTTTGAAATATTTTGTTGATATTTTTATACCCACACCACAATAGTGGAGAGGGTATTATGCATTTCTGTTGATGTGTGTAACACCTTAAAATATGGATCCTAGGCCCCCTTAAAGTATACCGATAGCCTCAGAACGTGATTCTGCGATGTCCGTCCGGCTGGCTGGCTGGCTGGCAGACTGTCCATGTAACCTTGTGTGTAAAGTACAGGTCGAAATTTTGCAGATAATTTGATAAAATTAGGCTCATAGGTTGTTATTGTTACAAGGAGCAAGCCTATTGGGCCGAATCGTAGGATCACGAGAGGAGATAAGGGCGTTTCTGCCTCTCAGAAATTATCAAACCGATTTTAACTAGATAGCATGATTCTCCATGGGTCTCAAATAGGTTGCACTCTCCTTAATGTGTTTTAAAATACTGTGGTGTAGGGTATTATATAGACGGGCTGGACCGACTGTACTTTCTTACTTGTGTCTTTTGTAAAGGGTGGTTGTATGGAACTAGGGATGGGCAAGTTGAAAAAATATATCGATATATATCGAATCGATTTTTTTTTAGAGTATCGATATTTATTATTTCAAAAATATCGATACATCAAACGTATTTTGCTGAAATTATTACCAAATTAAAAAATTCAGGGGCCTAATCATCGCATTCGATACTGTCGTATCGAATAAACTATCCAATTTTTTTGCATACGATAGACACTGACGTATCGAATAAAAACTCGAGATATGTAATGTCGAGTCACTCGATATCGAATGCTATTATTTCAAATTCAATAAATTTCATTCGATATCAAGATTCCTGATACCAAAATAAATAATTTCGATCAATTTTGCTCGATATCGTATGCGGTGATTAGACCCCAGTATACCCTTGTACAAACATATGTATGAAAAAATTATTTATATGTAATTACATTGTTACTTTTTATTGTTTCATTTTATTTAAAAATATTAATAAAAACAAAAAAATTTATGGTGTTTTCTTTTCTACAATAAAATGTTCCTTTTTTTAAAAAAAATTCAATTTGGTGTCTTTTTCTTAAAAATTTTGCTCCCGAAAAGGGTGGCTTGTTTTATTCTAAAAAACTATTGCTTTTCGGGAGCAAAATTTTCAAGAAACTGACACCAAATTGCATTTTTTTTTTAAACGGCACATTTTTTTGTAGAAAAGAAAACACCATTAATGGAAGTACCAACTTTCCTTAAAATTTGAATTGCACCCCAAAAGTACCAACTGGTTTTAGTCAAACCAGTAGTCATCAGATATGGACATCAGGAGCACTCTCTGTTTTATGTGCACTCCAGACAATCAGCTTCTTGTATCCGGCACTGCTTCTTATAAATGCCAATTATTTTAGATCTTCATGTTTGTTTAAAAAAAACATATGATGCATGCAATGATTCCAATTCTTAAAAAACATATTGTTTGAAAATCGGCTAAAATTTTGGGTTCTTAATGAAGACTGACTTTAAAAATGTCGAATTCGATAGTCGTATTTCAATATCGATACATCGATACATCGGTATTTAAAATATCGGCGATATATGTATATCGATTATATTTTTTTTAAATATCGATATTTTGATATATCGATATTTTTTGCCCATTCCTATATGGAACAAAATATCGGTCAAATGGTGCATCCGATGGTCCAAATATTCGATGACGCTGATGCATAATTGAGGTGCTATGCCGTTAATGTGCTGAATGATCTCATCCTTTAGCTCTTGAATTGTTGCTGGCTTATCGACGTATATACACATTTTCTTTCAAATCACATGGTATTGGCGGCCAATTGATATCGCCACGATGTAAGATAACACGGTCATTGAATTTGTCGCGCAAAAGAGCCATTGTTTCGTTGGCTGCGCGGCAAGTGCCACCCATATCTTCCAATTCGGGCCATAAAAAGTTCGTTATCATCTAACGATAGCGAACACCATTCACATTAACTGCCTGACCGGCCTTAGAATTTTAAGGCAAGTGATTCACCAGTAGGTATTAACAATTTGAATTGGTTTAATTATTTACAGTTTTGATTGAGTCGTTAATGTGTTGAAGTTAACGTTTTAAAAGTTTCATTTCAATTCAAATATTTTATTTCTTTCCTAATTAACTTATCAAAAAATCATTTTCCCCTCCATCCATCAATTATTTTTTAAAGCAAGTTTTGTTTTTTCCCATCTATAAGCCATTAACTATTTAGAAATTCTCGGTTATTGGCAATAATATGTATTGCTTTGCTTCCGCTTAATGCAAAACATAGTTCCGCTTTATTTAGCAACAAATTAACTACAAACTAGGAATTACTCAAAAGCGTATAGACTTAATCAATAAACAAAGTGCATTTTTCCCTCAAACATTGAAATTTATAGAGCGCTAAATTTGAAATAAAAAGAATTTTTTTTGAAGAGTTAAATTACAAAAAATTTTTGTGAGAACTAATTTCCGTTATAAAATAATTTTTTAAATTTGATTTTTTAGGAAAAAACAAAAAAATATTGCTAAAAGCTTTTGCAAAGGTCAAAGTTAAAAAAAAAACTTTTCCATTAAATTGTGGAGTACATATTTTTTTTCAAAGTCCTTGAAAGTGTTTGATAGTTTTTATTTCACCAAAATTTTTTGTACAATTTTAATTAAAATTAGCGAATTCATATTCACTTATTTTATGCACACAATATTCTTATAATACAACATATTCTGGTCGTCATTTCTTTTATTAAATGTAAATAGAATGACCAGCGAACCAGCTCAAAGATATTGTATGTACATGAGAGAGACGTGTGTAAATTACGTACTACGTGACTAAAACATGTTTACAACTTTAAGTGTTGTATAGATGTTAGCAGATATTAAAAACAAACAAGCAAGCAGACAGCAATGAATCTTTCTTTTAAATGTAAAGCTACAACAACGTTTATGCTTGAAGTATAAATATCTGTGTGTGTGTGTGTGTGTGTCTGATTCTAGAAACACTATCAATGTGTTATCACAGTTACACTCGCACTTGCATTTAAACTTACGGTCATATAGCAATTTGAGTATGTGTAGATAAAATAGCAGGATGGCAAGCAATCATTAAAGCGGAAATAATACAAAACTGTTGCTTGCTTTCCGGTTAGAAAGCAACAGCAAAACAGTAGCAGCTAACACAAAAAAAAAAAAAAACAATTCAGCAAATAAAAGAAGCACGTAACTTTAATTTGGTTGCCTATTTGAAGGTTTCTCCATTACATTCATTTAAACCAAAATTGTTGATTTCTAATGTTCATGTTTGTCTGCAGTAATGAATGTAATTTTTTTCTGCCAGTTTTAATGTATGTTCGTTCGAATGTGTTTCAGATGTGAATGTGTTGAATGTTAGATTTGATTATTTATTCGTTTCCTAACACGAAACAATTATCAAACAATTTAAAAAGATATTAACGTTTGTCATTCAAGGCATTTTTCGTTGTTGTTGTAAGAACCATAACCAGTTCTACAACTTACATAAGCTTTACATCCTTAAACAACAAGCAGCAGCAAAAAAAGGACGATCTTGTTTATTGGCTTTTGAAGGAACAGTGCTCTGAGAAGGTGCCTTTGCTTTTGTAGATGGTGCTTTTTTTATAAAGGAAATTACTTTTGCCCACTCAGCTTTATAGAAGAACTTCTAAGTCATCAACGTGGACTTTTGCAAGGCATTGTGAAATCGATTGGTAGGCAAATCATGATGACAGTAAAGATGTCCCAACATTTTTTTTTATATTTCATAGATTTTTACAGTTTTTGCAGAAGTCATCACCGCAATAAAATTCTATTTATCTTCTGATAAAATTCTATTTATCTTCCGATAAAATTCTATTTATCTAGAATTGTGGTTATTTTATTGAACTATTTTTTGTTTTTAATCCAAATTTTTAATATTTTAATCAGGTTTAAGTTCATCAAATTTAATTTTCATTAAATTATTTTTATGAAGAAAGGAATTTTACAACATGAAAATTAATTAAAATTGTTATTGATAATCATTCATTCTTGACTGACCTGAGATTCGAACCCAGGCGGCTGGTTACCATGACATGTTTCGATCGCAACCACTCGATCTCCTCAGATGGATTTGCCGTCTTACACTCGCAGCCATCGACGACTGCTGACGTCAATATTTAAACATCAATCCTTAAACCAAATTGTATTTTAACCTTTGGCAGATCGAAATTTGCTTTTTTGAATGATTATCCATTTTAATTGAGTTTTACATGTTTTTCCTAACTTCTGTTTCTTCGTACTCATGTCAAGAATTCTTCTTGAAGTCCAAAGTACATTTTTTGTTTTTTCATTTTGTCTTTCATTTTCTTGTTGATCTTTTTTAGCACAACTTGAAGGTCAAATGTACACATAGAGCTCTTCTACAAAATATATAAATAAAAAAGCTAAATTTTGTAGCAAAAATGTTTTACATATTTTTTATACACCGTTGGCGGTATTCTTTTCTGAGGACTAGTCCAAGCACGAGTGTAAAGTGTAGCCCACAAGCGACTAGGACTAGTCCAAAAGTAACCCAAACGTATGGAAAAAACATGGTCTATTTAACATTACGATGTCCTAGGGCAGGACCATACAGGTGATGCTGATATTCCAAATATCTCAGATTCAGAATGCGAATCAATCGAAAGTGATGGAAAAAGGGAGAATATGTCACCACCAAAGAAAAAAAGAGCACGTTAAGATATTTTAACAACGAGAGTTGCTGCTGTATTTGATAAGGTAAAATTAAGTAATAGGGATGCAGTTCATATATTTGTTGCAGTTCTGGAAGCATTGGGATTAAAGCCCCATATTTATATTATAAATCGAACGTCTCTGCGCCATCAACGAGAGGTTTTGAGGAAGGACATATGTAAGTAAGAATGTTGTTCAAAGGTTTAAAACTTTAAACCAACCTTTAACAATACACTGGGATACAAAACTTTCAAATAATATTACGGGTTAACCAGAGGATCGCTTGTCAATAATAGTTACTGTTCCAAACACTGAGCATATCTTAAATATTCCTGACATTCCATGTGGATTTGTGTTTGCTATCTAAAACATTAATAGATAGCATGGTTGGGTGGGTAATGACCTCAAGAGTGTAAACCATCATTTAACTCTCTTATCTAAACTTCACCTTGTTATTATAGTATTTTTGACTTAGAATACACATTCGAATAATATGAAAATTTGTATAAACATTATTAAAATTAGATTAAAAGTGTATTAAACTTTTCTTTTTACACTTTTGACTACTTGATTAATTTTGATGACACGATCTTTCTACAAAAATGCAAACAAATTATTTTGTGAAATGTTTCCTATTTGTTTTTAGTTTGTTTGGTTTTGATCATTTGTATCTCGTTAAATTAATTCAACATGAATATTTTTTTTTTGCTATTGATTACCTCAAACAAGTGCAGTACTAGGTTAGGTTAGGTTAGGTTAGGTTAGGTTAGGTTAGGTTGAAAGGAGGACGAAGCATCAATGTGATGCAACCTCATATCAATACGTTATACACATAGGCCTCTAAAGTTCCCCAGGGATGTCAAGGTGTTTGGATCTCAATTCTACAAAGGCCTTCCAGTGGCACAGCAAATTTTCCAGAGTTTCGTCCCCCTCACCACACGCTCTACACTCGTTAGATTCTGCCAGACATAGGATTTGTATACTATACTAGCATAGTATACTACATGTGTGTCAACCTAAACTACAATTAAACCACGAAAAAAGTGGTACATATATGGCTGGTTTATGTACTACAAAAATTAAACACAGCTTTTTAGCTGTGTTCAGTAAGAATTGTAGTATGTATATCATGGTTTGAAACTATATGTCTGTCAGGGGTATTAGAGAGGTGCTTTTCGGTTCCTTCAGAAAGGTGCTTTCCAGCTGCCGGTGAAATATTTAATAAAATATAAAAAAACTGCCTTAAACCAAATAAGGTGCACATATATAATGTCCTGTGGTTCCTATTCGGAACAAAGGGCCACAACGAATCTATTCCATTCGGTCCGGTTTGATGATATACGTTTAATTCTCCCCAGCTGAGACCGATGCGTCTAATTTCGATGTTCAATTGTCGACGCCAGGTGTGAGATGGTCTGCCTAATCTGCGGGATGTACCATGTGCATTCCAATCGATGGCAATTTTTGCTGTGTCATTTGGAGGCCTACGTAGCGTATGGCCAATCCAGCGCCATTTGCGGTTAAGTATGTCAGTACGGATTGGCTGCTGATTTGTTTGACTCCAAAGTTCCATATTGGAGATGGTGGGCCAAAAAACCTTTAGGATGCGTCGAAGACATCGATTAACAAACACTTGTAGAGTGTTTACGTCGTGATCTGTTGTATTCCATGTCTCACATGCATAAAGGAGCACAGACTTAACACAAGAGTTAAAAATACGAATCTTAGTGTCCTTGGATATGGCTGAAGATTTCCATACTGACCGAAGGGTACCAAATGCTTGGTTAGCTTTAGAGATTCGGTACGTGACATCATTACTAGAACCACCTGTGTTTGTAATGATGCTGCCGAGGTAGCAAAAAGACGTAACTTCTTCCAGGTCGGTATTTCCTATGCAGAATTTGTTGGTGTTTGTTGTATTGCAGCGCATCACTTTGCTCTTGCCTATGTTTATTTTTAAGCCAGATTTTGCAGCTTCTGTTTCGATGCATTTCAACTTAGATGTCATATCTTTATAACTGTGTGCGAGCAGGCAGATATCATCAGCATATTCTAGGCTCTCGAGCTGTTGGTTAAGACCCCAGTTGATACCTCTATTTGCTTTAGTAGCATTGCGAACTATAACATCTAGAACGATGTTAAACAGCAAGGGAGACAGAACACCAGCTACAACATCGAAACTGTTGCTCAGAGCATTATTGTGGACAACACGACATTTAACATTACGGTACAGCTCCTGAGTAAGGCTTATGATTTTGGGTGGGACCCCTTTGCAAGCTAGAGCACTCCATATTGCGTTTTGATTCAGGGTATCAAACGCTTTTTCAAAATCTATAAACAACAGGTAGAGCGGAGAACGAAGTTCTTTCGATTGTTCTATGATTATTCGGAGACTATTGATGTGGTCTATACAAGATTTTTGGGGTCGGAAGCCAGCTTGTTCGGGTGCACATGCTTGAGTTTTAACACAAAATTTAATTTTTTCTACTTAAATACAAACATTCAGTCGATAGAGAAATTTGAAGATTCTGCCCGTCTTATTTGTAGCAGTTGTGCCCATAGTCCTGTATGTACGGTCAGGAGGCGCACCATTATACCAACTGCGAACTTTCTCCTATTGTGGAGGCTTGTTGTCCTTTTTTCGTTTTGGTTACCACATAAAATCTTAGGGTCCTACCCACAGTTCCAAAATTCCAACTGATCGTGTGGTTCTCTATCCCACGCTTTCAATTCCGCTTTCGTTGCCTCAAACGGCTTTGCATTTGTCAGGTTAACTACTCCAAGTTCTCTTCCCCTGGTATCGAATATATAGGCATTTTTCGTTACCGAATATCTCCGAGTGGCCCGGTACCTACCAGGCAAATTCGGTAAAAAGGTCTTCTTGACTGATAACGCCTTAATTGCCCTTTGGCCATCGGATAATGTGTTAGCGTCTACTCGCCCCACATTCGACCCGATTCATCTCACACATTCCGTAATTGCACGGACTTTCGTCTGGAAGCTGGTGTTGTCATCCGGAAGACGGTGGAATATCTCAGTTTCTGGCTGCTCCACTTAGACCCCCATGCCCGTTGTGCAGTACTAAGCACACAACTTGCACAACTTTACACAGTTGCAACTCCAAAACAATAAATTAATGTTTATTCACTTTTTGTTTCAGTTTTGTTTCTTTGCTTAAATAATTTTTTCACAATTTGTAGGTTTTTTTTTGTTTTTTTGGGTCATACGTTATCAAAAACCTTCTATCGAGTTATGAGATTATGTCATTCGATAACTAGTAGTCGATCGAATGCCTTCACTCGAAATATCATTCGATAGGTTAAGAACTTTAATTGTGTTTTTACAAATTTTTTCAGCAATAAGAAACAAAATAATAACATTCAGTTTTGCAATTTTTTGTAAAATTTTAATCATGTTTGCGATAAAAACGATTTTTTCTTGTAAGTTTTTTTTGATTCTTTACAGCTTTAACGATTTTTAATAAATATTACCCTTTGCTTTTATGCCGCTGTTAGCAATTTTTTGCGAATTTCCCCTAATTTAGCAATTTTTACTGAATTTTTGCCATTCCTTATAGTTTTAGGGACTTTTAATCAATTTAATGGCTTGTTTGATATATTAAAAACTTTCGCGAATTTTCGCTATTTTTGCAAATTTTCTGAATTTGTAAAATTTTTCCGAATTTCTATAGTTTTCCGAATTTTTGCGTTGCTTAGGGCACTATCAACACGGTTGATTTATATGGGGCGAAGAGTGTAATGCCTTTTGCAATTAGTATACAAGCATAAAAATCTATTAAATTTTTTAAGGCCCAAATACACTGATCAAAATACTCATCAAACATTGTGGTAGTATTAGTGAAAATGTGTTTGTATGTGACACACCGACGATGAGATTACGAAAACGTCCAGCACACGTACACGAGTGAATTCGCCTGCTGGATAAGCATTTGACAAGTGTATTTGGGCCTTTAAAGAAATTTCGATTCAATAGCCTTCGAATGCCGCAGTCCCGTTTTTGATACGTCACGAAGTTTTATTCGACACGAAAGTTTATTCGAACACGTGTGCGACGATTTGGGCCCAGTTTTTTTTGTTTTACTTAATTTCACTGCAGCAAACATTATTTGTAAATACTCAGTCGAGAACTGTCATTTTAAGCTCTCAATTTGTGTTCTCATTTACTGTGTTTTGTGCAGGGCTGCCAGGTACTTTGTTCCTTGTCCCCAAAAAATTAAAAAAAAAAAAATCCCTAAAGTACAAAAAAAAAAACCTTAAAAAGTTAATATTTTTTTATTGATTTTTTCTTACTAAATTAAAAATTTTTTGAAAAATAGTAAGAACAATTTTGATAAGAAATCCCCACATAAAAATTTTTATTAAAAAAATTTATTTTATTTTGTTTGTAGCGACTGGTTTCGGCATGTTTTTTTAAATAATTTTTATGCGATTGCAGTTAGGAATTACAAGCAGAACAAATTTTAAAGACAAATTAGTCAATTTATAAGAACTAGGATCGCACGGTGGCCGAAATTCGACCTTGACATTTACTTTTGAGAGAACCTGTGCTTTATACAATAAAAACGTAGACAAAATGCACTATTCACCTATCTTTGTACGTGTGTCTGTAAAATAAATTAAAAAGCTTTTCAAACACTTATGAAATGTTATTAAAGTATAAAATAGAAACACAGCTATTCTTTAAAAGTCATTTAAAAAGGTTTCTGACTTTTATTTCCAAAATGTCAAGATTTTCTTGATAGTCTTTTACATATACTATTTGTCAAAATTTACCTAAATTGAAAGCTGTGACGTATGCTGCACTCAATTTGCAAGCAATTTACTTTCAAGATGTCATCAAGAAAACATTTTATAAAGACAAACTCGTTATCAGCTGTTTAAATGAAAGTAAAATTGCCAAACAAATGGAGAGGTGAAATTGAAAGCAATCTCGTGGTCAGTTTAAAAAGTGTGAGTTTGTTAGTAAAAAAGTGAGAGTGTATTGCAAATTGAATGGAATTGAAAGGCAAAATTCGATCGTGTGGCCAACGTGTGTGTTTGCACTTGCAAAATGAAAACAAAAACATCATGGGAGAGCAACATAGATCACAGCCGTCGTTCATACATGTGTGTGTTCGCAAGTATAATGCAAGAAAAAACATATTTTGGGAGAATAACAAAAAATTGAACTACTATTTATACATGCATGTGCGTGTGTTTGCAAGCAAATTTAAAGCGCTTTTTAAGCCCTTTAAACCTGAAATTTTAGAAACAAAACTGCATTGTGCATATCTACAAAAATACCTTTAAAACGATATATGTTTCACTAAAATCGGTGGACGATAAGATACTTAAAAATCAACTACAAAAAAATTGTTCCCGTACATATTTACATATGTATATATAAGATTTGGAGCTTGTTCGATCGGTTTAAGCCATCCTTAAAATCAACAATAAAAATACATATTCGCCAACATTTTTTATTTTGGCTTTCATATTTACTTATTTTTGGGGAAGACTTATTTGCTTGAAAATGTGTCTATAAAAAATCAAAGATTGTATGATTTGTCAACGGTCTTAGATTCTTTTTTTTTTTAAAACACTCACTCAAGAATAATAATATAAGTTGATTAAGTAACTTTTACAAACTTAACACAAATATTAACTTTAATATTAAGTAGGACACCGTATTAGTTGTTGATAAGAGTAAGATAAAAGCTTTGCCACTTTTTTCATATTTTATATACGAAACAAAGAAAAATAAGCGCAAATAATAATAAAAGGAGGAAAAATATATTTAAAATGTGTAAAATCCCCCAAAAATCCCCGATTAATTTTATTATATCACAAAAAAAAAATCCCCAATCCCCAAATGACTTTCTTAATCCTTTTTGGTTGTATGAAATCCCTAACTTTGGGGATAAATCCCCAAGTCCGGCAGCCCTGGTTTTGTGTACTCGAACAAAATTTAGTTAAATGCAGTAATCAAGGCGAATTAACTACAGGTGGTGTCGAAACGCCTTATGATTTTGACAGTTCGAGCCTATTTGTTTGGATTTGTTAGTGTTTTGCTAAGAATGGTTGACATTTCGAGCCATAAACACTAACAATGCAATGCAAAACCCCCTATGTTGTTTCTGTTGTTCTTGGATTGTTGTAGTTGCGACACCACCTGTAGTTGAATTCGCCTTGGCAGTAATGTTCAGTGAAAAATAGTTAACACTTTTGGGTACTCGAACGCACCTATTATCAAATAACTGTCGAAATCTTGAAATTTTCATGAGGTTTTATTAAAATGAATACATACATACATACTTATTGAAGTATGGTAGGGTAGGGTTTGATAAAGAAAGAAACAAACATGCATACATACATACATACATATGCTAATTACTTTTATTAACTTTGTTGATAAAATATATGTACATACATACTTATCTTAATAATAACTCTAATCGCAAGAAATAATAAATTTATATTTTCATTCTTGCCAATAAAGTAGACTAATGAAATAATTAAAACCCACTTGGCTTCATCTTTATAAAAAAAGATAACGCTATACAAAATATTATTTGAAAAGATAAATTTTAGGCATAACAAGAAATTAAATTCAAACGTCAAAGTAGTTATTACAATTAATTATTTTTTAAATTTAAAATTAGTCTTAGAAAGACGTGCAAACTGTAAAGAATGGTCTCAGTGTTCAAAGTCATATTTTTAGTAGTGGCAACAGTGCAGTTATCCCAGCAGGTATGTTAACTTAAAGAAAACAAAATTATACCTGGTATACAAAACAGCTTGAAAATGTGTGTGTTTTTTTCAAGTTATCCTTAATCAGCGATCCTACTTACTATGCTGGTGTAGTAGAATTCATGCCCGCCCAGAATGGCCTTGGCATGGCTTTGGTAAGAGATAATTTAAAACGCATGAAAGCTATAATAGAATCGGACGAGTCCAAGGATTTGGATATTTTAGTATTTCCCGAGTTTGTTTTAAACAACATGGATACGACGACTTATGTGCCAGATCCGAAGGATAGAATAGTACCCTGTGAAATACCAAATTATCATTTTTTCTTAACAGAGTTATCCTGTGCCATACGCAGTCGTAAATTGTATGTGGTGATTAATGTAGTGGAAAAGTTTCCTTGTTCTTTAGCAGAAGAACACTGTAGTGAAGATGGTTTGAGAAAATTCAATACTAATGTAGTGTTCGATCGTGAGGGTAGGGTTATATCTCGTTACCGAAAGACGCATTTGTATGGTGATGAGTGGCTTAGGGAAAATGTTTTGCCACAACCTGAATTAGCTACTTTTACTACGGATTTTGGTGTTACTTTTGGCCATTTTATCTGCTTTGACATGTTGTTTTATGAACCGGCTCAAGTTTTGGTTAGACAATTAAATATTACCGATATAATTTATCCTACTTATTGGTTTTCGGAATTGCCATTTTTGACGGGTAAGTGATTATATTCCCAAATTAACGGCCGTATTTATAACCAAAACTAAGCAGGAATGGGTATTATTTATAATGTATTTCTTATCCACTTGCTAAACTTATGTCAACTATCAATCAAATACTTGCTAAGTGCTGTTTTGCGTACACGTAATTTTGTAAACCAATTTGAGGGGGAAAACGTTAACATAAATGTCAACAAATACACCAGCGCGTTATTTAACTTCCTAAATAAGAGCGGCAAGCGTCTCTTTTATGGCAAAACTTTTAATTTTCACACAGTTTATACGAAACAAACCTTTAGAACGCGAATTCAACACCATCCGGCTGGAAAATATTGTTTGATAGATCGCTTGGACATTTTATCTTATTGAAAATGTATTAACAATAGAATTTTCATGTTAAAAAACGCTTGCCGTCCTTGTTTAGGTAGCTCAGGTATCCAGCAAATAGTTGGATACACACCAATGTTGCCAATGAGGAATTTGGAAATTACACATGATTGTGCACCAATCTACACATTTGAAGTAAAATTACACACGAAATTCGAAAAAGTAGCTTTGCTGGATTGAATTCGCCTTGCAAAACTATATTGATTGTCCATATTTGCAACTAAACCGTTAGGTTTACAAAAAAAGCAAAGCTTACTAAGTAAGAAAGAACTGGACAAACATGTTGTATTACAGCACGTATTCACGTGCAGTACTTATTTCCGATCATAAGCAGTAACGTCGGCACAAAAAAGTGTTTTGTTCAAGCCTAAGTAGATCAAATTTGATGTTTCGTTGTGCACTAAAATGAAAGAATTGTAACATGTTCGCACACAAGCGCCCTCACACATCGAACAAATCACAAGAAATTTCAAATTTTTAATAACTTGTGAATTGTGCGCGCACAGTTTTATTAACAAGTAAATACGCTGAGTGCGAACAAAACACTCGCACAAGCCACTCACTCGTCTGTGTTTGTGTAAAACGCAAAAGCTACGACAAAAATTACATTGAAAACAAAATCAAAAATATTTCATAATTTTGTTGTTGTTTTCTGCAGAAATTCATATTGAATTTTTAAATTTCATATGATGCATATCTTGTGGCGTTGAAAATTTTAAAACGCAGTATGAATTTCTGTAGAAAGCAACAACAACATTATGAGAACTTTTTGACATTGTTTTTGCTTTGAATGTAAATTTTGGCGTTGGGTTCCGTTTTACACAGTTAGGGCCTTAGAAATACAATTTTGTTTGTTATGGATACTGACTCAATCTTCGAAAAGAAAATCTTCACTGTCAAAAATTAATGAAACAATGGATTTTAAAGTAAAACTACACATAGATAACACATGAAACTAATTACACATGGTCTACACATGCAATTAAAAATAACACACAATATGTGTGCTAACACATGGATTGGCAACATTGCTATACACAACACTTTTCAGAGTTGATATTCAAATTATTTTTGACTGCTAAAAATTCGTTTTAAATTAACTCTTTGCTAACTCTCTGCTTATCCTAATCGGTCTCCTCGTCAGCAGATCGCTGTATGTACTGTATAAGCAAGCAGTGGCTAAATTTTGGTTATAAATACGCTCGTACAATTTTTTTTGGTAGATATTAATTTTTGCAAATTTTTTTTTAAAGCTGTGCAACTACAAGAAAGTTGGGCTTTTGCCAACGATGTTAATTTGCTAGCTGCTGATTGCAGTAATCCCAAAGGTAAAAATTCTGGTTCTGGTATTTATGCTGGGCGATTAGGTCGCCTTACTGCCGTAATAAATGAAGAACCTACTACTCAAGTGCTTAAGACCAATGTTACCAAACGCCAATATTTGCCAAGCAACCAATTACCAGTAGTAGCTGAGCCTTTATTTGTGCCATCTTTGGATAGTAATCGTTACACAAAATTGGCTTTACTGCGAGATTATAATGTGGATATATTTCGTACTAGTTTATTGGATGACGACTTTTTGCAGGCTTATGAGAGTATATGTCACCATAATTTCTGCTGCAGCTTTAAAATTAAGAGGGTAAAAATTGCGAATTCTTTAAAGCATTCAACGTACCGTTACCGATTGGCAGTTTTTAGTGGTTCTCAGTCTACGTTCCAAAGCATGGATAGCAGCAATCAAAGTGTTTGTGCCTTAATTACTTGCACTGGTAGTGAATTGCATACATGCGGTTATATCTTTCCGGAAAGTGTTTTAGTAGGCAATAAGTACTATTTCAGTGCCATAAATATAACGGGCAACTTTGTAAAATCTGATAAGCGCTTAATTATGCCCAGCACTCTTAATTCGGTAATGTTGCCTTTGACTGTGCAAAGTTTTAAGTGGTTGGAAAAAGAGAAGTAAGTAGAGATGAAAAAAAAAATATAGAATAATAATCAATAAAACTGTCTTTTTTTAGCCCCAATACAACTAATATACAAATGAGTTTAAACACACCCCAGCAGGATTTATTAACTTTTGGCATTTGGGCGAATTACTACAGCACTGTTAAAAATACTCATAATTTGGATACTTTCACGTGGACTAGAAATTCGTCTTTAAGTTTAAAGGCAGCTTTTACTGTTTATGTTTTTGCAGTTTTTCTTCTGTTATTGGTTTTAGTTTAAAAATTGCCGTAAATACGGAAAATATAACAACGATTTTATCTAAAACTCGACATTTTTTTTTTGCTGATTTCCAAATAAAAATTTGCTATTCACTGTTACAGCATGCTTGAAAGAATTTTAAGCACTGTGTGCTCTTATTAAAAATTATGTGTATGTACGTACTAATACATATTTAATGTGGATGTCCTTGTACCTTGACATACACAGGGTTTATTGTTGAATCTTTAACTGTTTTTTATTGTTTGTATGCTGGCCTTTTCCCCACAGGTGTGGGCCAAAAGGTTGCAAGGGCAAAAAGTGTTAACGACTAAGAGTATGAAATCAATGATAGCCTGAAAAAAAAACAGAAAAGTGATACCAAAAACAAAAATTAAACATGAACAAAATCCAAAAAGGAAAAAAATTGTGACAATGTTTGCAATTTGTTTAGAAAAAATAACTGAAGGTGTTTTTTCAATGATTTTTCTAAAACTTTAATTATTTGTTGGTATTATCATAAAAGTGATGGGATTCATACCACGTCACATTTATTAGATAACGGTACATTTATGTTAACGGTGGTGAATATGCAAATTTAAGTACAACACCAAAAACACAACATTGTATTTTATTTGTTGCTTTCGCTGGTCGATATGTCAAAAACACAAGAAATTTGTGACTTTCCTCTTTCTAAGTCAAAAAAGAAAGTAGGTCAGCTGTGCTTTCAGCAGGCGTTGTCAACTTTTTATAAACAATTGCGCTTAATTACAGCGTTTACAAATACATTAAATTTTATTAAAAGTCAATTTATATCGCACCAGTTGATCTCAAAGTTTAAATGTTTTATTTTTTTGCAAGAAAACGATATTCAGTATAAATCTTTCATCATTTTCTCTAGACTTTCGCCACAAAAAACAATATCTTTGTGATTAAAGAGTTCATTTAAAAATAAACAGTATTTACCTCTACTGAAAATTTACAACTTTAAAGTTAAACCTTTTTAGAAAAACAGGTGCAATATATTTAGTGTTTTTCATACGGGATTTCCCGGGATCCCGCTCGGGAAAAAAATCCCGGGATATTTGTGCGGGAATTCCTGGGATTTTTTTATTTAATGCCATCTTTACTGCTGACATGTATAATTGTAAATAAGTTGTGCCATGAAATAGATCTCAGCCGTTAGCCAAAAAGGTCTTTAGTCAAAAAACGCATTTTGAGTTTTTGATTGGCTTTAATACAATTTTGTTTTCTGTTTTGTTTGGTTTAAACCACTTTAGTCTAGCACAACTGCTTCTAAGCGTTATCATCTGCTCTTAGAAAAAAAGTCTGTGAAATACACCAAATAAATATTTATCAATTTAATAAACTTAAGACATTTTTGCCAAACGCAATAAGAATTACAAGTTTTAAAGGAAGTGCTAAGAAAACTGAAAGTGTCTAGAGATTATGTTCTTTTGGCTATAAAGACAAACATCCGTAGAAAGGAAACGTTAAACAAGAAATAGGCTTTCAAAACGATTCTGTTTGTAATAATTTGTTTGATTAATTTAACTGTTTTGGTTTTATATAAATGCTGTTGGCTTTGAATTTTTTCTTAAGTCTATTTGTTTAGTTTTATAGGAGAACTTGTTGTTAATTCATGCAAATCATGTGCCGAGCTGTAGGCAACCGGACGGGTCACAGGTTGCGGATAGTGAACGGCCTTTAGATATAAAGGTTAGCGGCGAATAAGGGGTTTTTTTTCACAAATATGCAGTCCCGGACAGCCAGCGGATGTGTGCCATGTTGGCAACATCGACAAGGTGAGTGAGTACCACCTTTAAATTTGTACTCCTTGAACACCGCAGCGTCTGTTCACCAAATTGGTGCGGCTGCAAACGGACGTCTGTACTTATATTGAGCGGCTCGCTACAAAAACGTGGAATATGTACAGCCAGTCTGATGGCTAAGATGGCAGCCCCATCATCAGAATAGGATGCAGTAGACTAATCATCTACTCATGATTAGCCAAACCTCAAATAACATGGAGGCCCTATGCTCCTTATAGGATCGATGGGAACATATATATATGTATATTTATATAATTTAAAACTTTAAAGGTGGCTTTTGGAAATTTACTCCGAATTTAATATAATCACCAGTTCTCTGCGGTTATAATTTTTTAAGTTTTTATTCCTAAACACTTCTCACGTCACAGATCGGAAGTTTTTATTATTCCAAATGCTATTGCACATTGAATAAAGACAACCAAAGAGTAACTTCCTCAAAAATAATAAAAAATATTTGAAATCTTGCCCATATGTACTTTTGAACATGAAGATTTTAAGGTGCCATTAAGCACTTTTTCCTTTTTTGCCACAGAAATAAAAAAGTTCAAAGCATTTAAAAACTTATTTGATTCATTTCTGGATATGTAATTTGTTCAAATAAATTAAATTAAATAATACTTTTTGCATCGATTTGTATTGAACAGGAATTCCCGGGAATTTGAAAAATAAATCCCTCTTTCCCGGGAAATGAAAAAGTCCGGGAAAAGAAAATCTCTAAATATATTAGAAAATATACGGCCTTGTTATGACAGTTGCACGATTTAAAAACGCCAGATTTAGAGTATGGTGTACTAAAACTCGTGCGTTTTGCTTAAGATCTGCAATAGTTTCTTAATAATATTCCAGTTCAATTGATCATACTTTTGCAATTTGAAGTCGCCAAACTTTTTGCAATTGCGTTTTACAGAACACCTATTATGCGATTTCAAGTCTGAACCGCAAATATTGAGCGTTTTGCCATTGCCAGAACATGCCAGATATACATTTTGAATAAACAAATATATCATGAATAAAACTACACAAAATGCTTTAAATAATTGTTAAAATAGTACTGAAAAAAAATTAAGAAACTGTTTAACTCAAGCATTGCTATTTACTTTGATAAAAACATGACAATCTAGTGAGCTTTGCATAGTTAAAACGCGCTAAATTGGCATCACTGCTTTCAACGCCACCTGAAAAATGAATTCGCCTTGGGTACATTTGTGTTTTTCGATACTTAACAAATCGAAATTATTTTTCAGTGCTGTAAAACATTAATTTGAATAAAAAAATAAAACAAATTATTTTGATTGAGAATTAGAAATGAAAATGCTTTCGAATCGGAAAAGTATTTGAACATGACTGGCAGAATTAACCCCCTGGTTCGTTTGAAATAAATTATGTCTTTTTTGAAAGCCTACTATTACGCATCGAATAGTGGCTAATTAGATCGGATATAAAATGCCTGGGTTATAGTGGATCAAAGATTAGATTTTGGAAACATTTTAAAGTTTTTCACCAATTATAATCATTCATATAAAGATACATTTTGAAAACTATGATCGAATTTTGCCAAGTTTGATTTTTGTGAGATATGAGCGATATATCTGCAGCTCATTGGTTTGACCTACTGACCATTTTTAAAAAAAAATTTAATAATGTGTGGGGTATATTTCTTTTCAATACCCACATTCTGAGTTCAAAATGTGTTTCACGAAAGTTTTTATGGTTCCTGAGATGTTAAGCTTCATATCAACTATTTTAACGTTTTTTAAATCTTGTTTTGCTCTACATGTCACTGTTTGGCGATTGCAGCAAATTCTACGTACAAAATTGATATCACTCTTGCTTTGCTCTATTTCCGTAAAAAAAGTGGTTAAAGCGAAATCAAAATAAAATGACAACGAGAAAATAAATTTCACTCTTGCCTTGCTCCATTGCGGCAAGAAACAAAGTTGCAAAAGCGAAAGCAAAATAAAATGTCAACAGTTCAATACACAGCAGTAAGTACATATAC
The DNA here is from genome assembly GCA_949318255.1 of Pollenia labialis. Lineage (NCBI taxonomy): Eukaryota > Metazoa > Arthropoda > Insecta > Diptera > Polleniidae > Pollenia > Pollenia labialis. Next base: position 20,407,128 of record OX439142.1, on the reverse strand, counting down.
GTATGCAGCATAAAAAGCTACTTATTAAAAATAAGTTTTGAAAAGTGGCGTATGCGGCACAAAACAATAATTTTCACTTTTAATAAAATACTATTAACTGCATTCATAGCATTCAAAACATATGCCAGAAGCAGTGACACACAAAAAAATTCTATCGGGTAGATTTTCAGAAAACTTCATGCAAACCTTCATTGTCGTTTTTCTTTTTTACGACTTTTTGGCAGATGCGCCAAACCAATAATTAGCTGACGATATACCGTTATCTGGTAAATGTGACGTGGTGCTTTAAAACGAAGTTTATATAGACCAACATGTAAATGTTTTATATGGAATTATTAAAAAAAAAACTTATTTATCGCTGACCATTGAAAATTAATGTGCATCTTTTGAGCAGCCACTAGACACTCCAGTCTGCCGCTACGAGCACACTAACATTAAAAAAATGATAGATGGCAATGGCGATGATGTTAAGAATGATGATGATGATGATGGGTATGAAGTAAAGTGGTTTTGTATTGCTGATTATCTTTCTCTCAATAATAAAAAAAAGTATCACACTGTTGCTTCTAAATTAAAAAAAAAGCAGAAACACAATTCCAAAGCATGCGTTTTAAACTAAAAGAGTGAGAAAAACCAAAAGTCTCCAACTAGTGGGAATGAGAGAGAGAGAGAGAGAGAAAAAACGAATGTGTTTGAAATAAACTCAGTCTCCACATATTGTTCGAAATGCTTTAATGCTTAAAATGAATATTTGTATAAAATTTAATTTCCAACAGGTAACACTAAGTAAATCTCCTGAAGGATGCTGTTTGCTTGCTTGCCTTTTTTTTATTTATTAGCACGTCCTCGTATATTCACTAGCAGTCGCACCATTTGTTTTTATTTGACTAACTGTCTGTTTGGTACAAGTTTTTCCTTTTTTTTTTTTTTTAACTTTTAGCCATTATTAAATATTACCGTTTGAAGGAAAAAAACTGCGTATGTCGGTCGGAATGTAAACTGACATGCTGAGGGAATGAGGCATATATTTTAAAAAAACAAACTAGGTCGCCGAGCCTGAGTTGATGATAAGTTTGTAGTTATGTTTGTATGTGAGTGTATAAGTCCGTTTGTCTGTGCAGTTCAGTTTTGTTTGAGTACCCCACAGTATCGCAGTTTAAATACTCTAAAATACAAGGCCTACAAAAGCAAAGTTTTTTTTTTTAATTTTTTATTTTTTCCCCGTTTTGTTATTGTGTTGTGTTGGATGGTTGGTTGGTTTGTTGATTGTTGAAGGAGACAATTGAAGAGAAAAAAGCAGGGTGTTTATTATTGTAGCATCATCATATGTTGTAGGGCTGATATTTCTTGTATTTTTTAAAGTTGTTTTCATTCTTCAGTTGTATATTTTTGTTTCATAATGTATTGGTTTGTGTTGTTTGCTTTGAATGCTGGTGCCTGGATAACTTTCAGAGACATAAAAACAAAAATACAGACACATACAAATGTACATATGTATGTACATATATAATCCATAAAAGGCCTGGCAAGGCAACATGTTAGGTTGAAACTTTTACTAACTATTTGTATAAGGGGTCGGTAAAAACAAAAATAACAACTGAAACCAGCAAATAACAAACTGTGCTAGTAAAACAACAAATAACGGGACATTTCAAACGGATGCGGATGTTCATCTCGAAACTTTGTTAACTCTGGTGGTAGTTGTTGAGCAAACACAACAGTGTTACAGAAACGTTGTTTTTAATGTTGTCCAAGCGCCTTGTTTTCTTGTCTAGTTTGCTCAATTTCCTTTTTTTTTTTTGCTTATATTTTCCTTTTGTTAATGTTTATTGAAGGATATAAAATTTCTATATATTTTTTTCTATTTATTGTTTGATATTTGTTTTGTATTATAAAAAAAAGCATTTGATAGCAGGTCGAAATTATGTCTGTCTATTAATATAAATAGGATTTGATTAAATTTAATATAATTTTTAATAGAACATTTCGCATTTACATAGCATTTTTTGGAATATTAGAAAAAGTTTCAGATTTAAATTGACTTAATGCCTAAAGAGCAAATGATTACGATGGAAAGCAGTTGTGTTAAGCTATGTTCACACCTATTAATTATTTGACGTCCTACCACTAGTTTTATTAAAAAATTATTTGCTTTTGCAAAAGGTTTTGCTAGATTAAACATCATTTAATAGTTTCTAAATTACATTTTACAATTATCCTCTTACAAATAAAGCAAAGTAAATCAATAGAAATTGTTAAAAATTAAGCTTAAGTTTGATAAATTTGCTGGTCACGCTTTTTTTTTTTTGGTTTTTTCATCAAATATTTGTTAGGTCTGAACATACCTTTAGACTTAAGTTATTCATACCAAATGAAAGTGAAACAAGTAAGAATGCTACATTCGGCTTTGCCGATTCTTTAATACCCTTTAGCATGCCCCACTAACTCATTTTTACTTGATGTTATCGTGGTTTTCTGTTTATATCTCAGTCATTTATTGACCGATCTGGCTGACTTTTAATAGCAAACTTAAACGGAGTAAAACTAGTCTTCATAATTTGTGGGGGTCTTCGAAAAAACTATATTCAGATCGAAACTAAGGAGATCTAACGGATGGTATTCGACCGGTTTTAACCGGTTATTTTAGTTTTTCCCAAGTCGAATATTTTAAAATGTCCATTTTTTGAATATCAAATAAACCGGTTATTTTGGTTAAATAAAACGGTTATTTTTCTAATATAAAAGTTATGTATATAAGTTTTCCTTACTTTTGTTATAAATGTACCCGTAAGTTAAGTATTTTTCCAATTGAATATTGGGCAAACTTGAACTTTTTATGAAGAATGTCAAAACAAAATGTAACAAAAGCCAAAAAACATTATGAGGTATGAAATACAGATCGCTTAAATAAGCGAGTGTTCTTGTAACAAAACCCAAAAACTAAAACACTACAAAAAATAAAAATGTTCAATCTAAAAATTAATTAGCAATTTAACAGTATTGTAAATATTATATATTTTAGAATCTGGGAATTTATTTCTCATGGTGGGGTTTATTTATATATATGTAAATGTGCGTAGAAAATATTCCTGGAAAATATTAAAGGAATGAGTATAAAAGTTTTATAAATTGTAATTTGACTTAGAATACACATTCGAATTAATGTTAAAAATTTATATATTTTTATAAAGATGGCATCTCTGGTAATATTTCGAACTGATTTAAAAGTGCTTAACCCTCTAATGCCACATTTTTTGTTTGCCTTGAAAAAATCCAATTAAGCTAGTTTTAGGTTGAGAAACATGAATCTGACTTCAGATTTTCTTTTGAGTACTCTTTGACCTGTAAGGACTTTACAGTGGGCATTATTATCGTATATACGTTTTTGATATAGTACATCCCAGAATTTTCTTGTGCAATTCCCCAGTCCGCCTCCAGACGGGTTCAGCAGAGACATCCATAATCAATAGCTATTATTTTTTTTTTTAGTAAAAACGTAATATTTATTTCAATTGAACGTTAATATACGCTCCCGTGATCTTTTCGGCCTGATCTAAAGCTTTGAAGTAGTATTTTTTCTATTCACAATAATAATGCACATTCCGGCCTCCAGACAAAGACGTTGCCGTTCAAATTCAAGATGACAATGTACTTTTTGTCAAACTCGTTAGAGTGTTGCCACTGAATGAAAACTTTTTGATAAAATAAGCATTGATTTATACCTAGAATTATTTATTAAGGATATATTGTCAAAATTAAAAATTTTATGACGGTTTTTGCTACCCCGCCTAAGGCGGACTTAAGCATTAGAGGGTTAAAGGCCCTAAAATGATAAGTTGCAAAGGTTCTTAACGTCACGATTCATAAATCACCTTTAACATTTATTTCATGTTTGTGTGGCTTATGGCTACTTTTGTATTATAATTAGAGAAAAAATAAATAAATGCAACACAAACTTTTGCAACGCTTTCTGTTAGTGATTGGTGAAACAAGAGATTAACTAGTTTCTTATTTAATTTTCGCAGTTTTAATCAATTTGGCGTAGATAAGTCAAGGTATGAAAAATTAAGGCTTACACCAATTTTGCGCAAACTTGCGTTAAACTTGACTCTGATTCAAGTAGTTCTTAAGAGACTGCAAATAATACTTAACTAAAATGTGCTGCCAAAAATGAATAAACAACTCTTAAGTAGTTCTAGCACATCTTCATGCTTAAAACTACAACATACCGGCGGAATCAACGACTTGGAACATTCATCAGTTTTGTTTATTTAAACACCAAAACGTTAAAACAAAATTGAAGGAATCAAACAATTTCATGGAAGGTTTTTAATTGCGATCGACGAATTAACAGATATTTCATACAAAAAGCATACTATTAATACCGCTTCGGACTAATATACAATGTAATGTCCGACATATATTCAATGTGTCGAAAGAAGTATTCAAGTGCCTCGGCTTTTTAAGACGGTGTAAGATATACTTCGCTCCATCTGATCTCCTTACTATTTAGACCGCGTATGGAATACAACTCTCATGTGTGGGCCGGCGCTCAAGGTTCTCATTCGTGACAGTAGGATATCCCATTCTCTTGACTCCCTTGAGCACCGTCGCAATGTGGGTTGTATTTGCCTGTTTTATCGTTACCACAATGGGATGTGTTCTGACGAAATTAGGAATCTGGTTCCCGAAACTCGAACGTTTGCTCGTAATACACGTTTTTCTTCAAGAGCCCATCCTTATGTGATCGATTGGCAGGTGAATCGTACAACGCATTACAGAGAGAATTCGTTTTTTTCCCGGACTGTTCGTATGTGGAGTAACCTTCCTGCAGAAGTCTTCCCTCTCACTTACAACATGACTAAGTTCAAGTCGAATGTTCACAAACACTCTATCCCTCTATCCTCCTTCCCACAACCTATTTTACTAGTTCCAACACAATGCAATGTAGGGGTCATCCCCTGAGTGCTGGTCCTAACAGAAAAAATAAAAATCACTAGATTTGTTAGCCCCCTGCTAATGTGGTACTTCCTGCAGAAAAGGAACATCAGACCTTTTATTTTACTTTTGGTAAAACAGGCGGATGATTAACATTATTTGTTGTTGTTGACGTTGCTGTTCTTTACCTTCAGCGTTGTCAGTTTTGGGGATTTGTCCTCAAATAGGGATTTTTTTTTGTAATTGGGGATTAAAATTTCTAGAAAATCCCCAGGGCATTTTTTGGAGAGGGGATTTATATGTTATTAAAAATGCCATTTGTGCAATGGCAAGACAGATTTGGTCAAGATATGGGTACAAATTAAAGTCTTTTTTGGTGTTCGGAAACTTTTTTATATCTGGCTGAAATAGTTTTAAATACGCTTTCTGATCCAGCAATTAACGCATGTGCATACAATGAATATGTAGAACTTAAAACAAAATCGGCAACAGAATGCGGCATGAGTTATTAGAAGCTCTTCTTAGATTAGGAAAAAACACTTTGAAAATAATTCAGTTTGCGTTAAAAAATTTATTCCAAATTCTCAAATTCTTACACTTTTTAATACAAACAACATGTAAAACAAAATTGAATTGGCTGATGAATCAGAAGGTTTTGATTCTGAATTTTTGAAATGATAAAGATTGATGCTTAATTATTTTTCTGGGCGATTTTTTACGTTACTCTTTTTATGTATCGTCACCTAAAAAGCAAAAGGGCGTAACAACAATTTTTATTTTTTATAGAGACAAGTAATTTAGTCTAATGGATCATAAGCAATTTAAAACTTGATTTTGATTTTTTTTGTTGTTACCCCGTTTCGCATTTTGGGTGACGATATGGATATGAGTACGTAGATACATATTTTCTTAGAACTACGAGTACAAATAAAATAGTGTGGTCCAACCATAATGCACGATGTTAATTGTGAGTCCTACCTTAACGTAAAGATTTATGCCCAACTAAACTTGACATCTCTTTGTTTTAGTGCTTGACAAATTCAACCATGGAAAGGTACAGAATTGAGCAGCGCGTAAAGATTGTTAAAGGCGTTTACAGAAATGGACGTCCAAATCAAAATGCATTTCGTACACTTCGTGAGTCACACTTTCACCTCAGTGGATTCGTTAAGAAGCAGAATTACCGCATTTGGTCAAAAGAGAATCCACGAGTGATTGTTGAAAAGCCGATGTATCCACAAAGAGTTGCTTTTAGGCGAGGTTTATGGGCTGGCGGCGTAATCGGGCCATACTTCTTCGAAAATGAGGTCTGCCAAGCAATTACCGTGAATGGTGTTCGCTATCGCGAGATGATAACGGACTTCTTGAGGCCAGAAATTGAGGATATGGACATGGAAGATATGTGGATCCAACAGAATGGTGCCACTTGCAACACAGCCAACGAAACAAAGGCTCTTTTGCGCGAGAAATTCAATGGCTCTCACGTCGTGGCGATGATAATTGGCCGCCACGATCATGTAATTTTACACTATAAGACGTTTTTCTTTGTGGATATTTAAAAGAGAAAGTGTACGTCAATAATCCAAGAACATTTCAAGAGCTTAAGGATGCGATAATTCGGTACATTAACCACATTGAACCTCAATTATGTTTCAGAGTCATTAAAAATGTGAAAATCGGATAGAGATATGCCACCAAAGCCACCAAAGCGAGCTTTTGACCGATTTTTTGTTTCACAGATAATTTTCATAGATCCTTCTATTATAATAAAAAATTTCAAGATAATTCTCTGAAAACTTTTTGTTTTATTTGCAATTAACATCGTGCATTTTTATTGGACCACCCCTTATTAGTGCCCATGCACATTATACGATTTTTGTCGTTGCGATTCTTACCTTATGGGCGAGAGGGGAGAGATGAATTAAAAGGGGTATGCAAGCGATTCATTTTGTTCGCTCATTCGTTCTCTCAGTGTTCTCTCATTTGACGAAAAATGTATTGAAGTTCGGTTGTGAAAGAAAAAGTCGTAACGACAAAAATCGTACAATGTGAATTGGGACTTACACAAATGGATTTAGTTAAATAAATAAATGTTTGTATATTTTTACTTTTACATAAAATAATTTTATTTTTAAGGTTCTGTAGGGATTTTTGGGAACAAGAAAATAGCTATTTTGGGAATTTGGGGGAGGAAAAATTGCAAATTGGGGATAAAGTAAATATAAAATACCTGTTACCTTAACCATATATTGTAAACACTATTGTCTGCAAAACAAATTAGTTAGAAAAAAAGAGAAAATAAAGGACGGCAAAATAAAATCATGACAAATGATCTTAAAGGAAAATCGTATTTGCATAAAAATTTTGTACGCATTAAATTTGTGTGTTAAAATTAGAAAATAATCGATAAGGATTTTCAGTATTTTGTCCCTTTTTTATTGCATAAAAAACTTAAGCGAGTTTAAAAAAAAAAAAAGTTTCATGGCAAAAATAAAAAAGGATTTATGACAAAAGCAACAAGTACAAGCAAGGCAAAAAGAAAAAGGTCCTTTTCCTTTTTTATTATATTATTTCGATTTGAGTTTAGCAAAACGACCAAAAAAAAATATTAATTTCCGTTTGCACAATGTGATTTTTATGTTTTTTTCTTATGGCAGCTGGGCGTTTCATTTTTTTTACGTTAATTTTTAAAAGTTTATTCAATATTTTTATGTTTTCTTCTTTTTGTATGCAGTTAATGGCAACCTTTTATCTTGACTTATTACTGCTGCTACAGCAGCATTGTAAAATAAGAAATTGTTAAATAAATCTAGATTTTAATTTGCTCTCTTTCTCTCTCTTTCTCTTTATTATTTCCAAGTGTGAGTACATTTTTATAAACAAAAAATTGTATTAAGCTTAAAGCTTAGATCTCACTATCGGCTCAAAGAGCACAATCTGTGACGATTTTTATCGTGCTATATTGGCACATTTAAAGACATTGCTAAATTTATTTTTCGTCGCAGATTGTGACAATTTTTTTCGGTTCATATCGGCCAAAACTCAATATCGTGCTATTTGGTAAAATTAAACAATATGTTTTTGTTTATTTGCTTGTTGGCAGACAAAATTTTACTTTGGAAATTCGCAAAACTCTCCGTCTGAATATTCCATTATTTTTCTTAACAATTTTAAATAAAATATTAATAAAATTGTGTCCTCTTTTATCATCTTTTTTTCATAATCTGTCATCTTTGTCCTCTTTATTTTTAAAAGCATAATCAATATTTGTTTTTATTTTTATAAACTAAAATAAATTTTATTTTACGGCGATCACCGGTTTTTTTTCTTCTTTTCATACTTTTACTGAACTCTTAAGGTGGAAGTACATAACACGCGTTAGTGCGCGTGCACTTTGTAGACTTCTGTCAAAAAAAGTTAAACTAGTGTATTTTAATAAAACAAGCTACATGCAAATTATTTTGACGCGTTAACGCCAGAAAGTTAGTTAACTTTGAACTTTTAAACGCCTTGTGTATTTTTGTCAAGTAATCAGCTGACAATAACAACAAAAATTTAACAAATTTGCGAATCGTGAATGAAAAATTTATTGAAGAGCTTTAAAAACATACAATATTTATGTATATAAAAAGAATAAATTGAATAAAATAAATAATTCTTAATATACTTTCGAATCCGTTTTCAATACACAAATAAGTAAACAAATAAAAAACAGCTGACAGGAACGGCTTTTGTAATGCGTGTTGTGTAACTTGCAATTTTTCATGCGCTTACGTTTTTAAACGCTCGACAAACGTCGACGAATGAACGCGTGCTATGTACTTCTACCTTTATTCACTTGCAGTATACAATGTTGAATACGTTATTGCATTGAATTTTTAATTTTCGTTATTTTTTTAAAGTAATTTGACTTATTTATAAGTAAATGTAAATGTGTATATGTCGCTGGCTGAATATGCAAGCAAGCCTGCTAAGTCCCTTTCAACAAATTTTACAGGAAAACTTTTGTTCCTATTTGCTGCTTGAGAGGAAAACCAAAAATATAGTTGATTTGACAAACTTCAAGACTCGAATTAAAGAAAACCTACATGCTGGTCGACGAGGAATATCTTTCTCTACCACACGACATCAAAATCTCAATTTACTTAAAAATTGGATTAAACAGGTTTGCATTTCAAGCGAAATGTTATTTTTTTTTTAATTTACTTAATATGGGAATGTTAATTTGTCAGTAAAATATGTAAAAAAATCTTAATTATTTAACTTTATTTCTTTTTGTCCTCTATTTTTATTTTCAAAATAAAAAATGTATTCGACTTTATTCAAACTGCTACTGCAGTTGCTCTTTTTTTTGTAGTTGTTGTTTTGAAAACAGATGTTAACAAACCAGAGATGGCAACACCGATACAACTGCAATGTTTTGGTTAAAGCGAATTGTTTTCTTTCATTTAACCGTGCAAATGTACTATTTAAAGTATTAATACATAAATAATGGATAAAACAAATGTAATTTTGATACAATAAAGCTCAAAAAAGTAAAATTTTAGTAGCCAGTTGATGCAATTTAAAAATTTCGTTTTTCCATCCCTTGTATCGGCGCTGATTGGCGACTGTGATCGGCGCACAAGTGGCCGATAAAATCGTCACAAATTAAACAATTTGATTGCTCAACATTGTGCAAAAGTGTGTTCACATGTTCGGCACATCAAGGTTAATTTTGATTGTCCACAGATTGAAGCATATTAAAAAGTTTTGCCCATTCACACTATCGGCATATGAAATACGACAAAATTTGGTACATTGTTTCATAACAACAGCCGTATTCATAACAAAAAGTTAGCCACAGTTTGTACACTACGTGCAATGAGCTGCTAACTAGAATGCCGATTAAGCTTAGCAGCTTGTTGGCACAGAGTTAATTCATAACGAACTTTTCTCCATCTGCCAACTTTTAATAAATCAACTCTGAATTTTTAAGATGCTACATTGTATTACTCAAAAATGCAACACGTTTTGCATTAATATTCATCGCTGAATTTGTAATTTTTTTCCTTTTTTTTGTTTTTACCTTCAAAAATAAAAATTTCAAAAGTTTTTAATCCAAATTTTTTTTTTAATATTTTTAATCAGGCTTAAGTTCATCAAATTTAATTTTCATTAAATTATTTTTATGAACAAAGGAATTTTACAACATTTACAACAACGATCGAAACATGTCATGGTAACCAGCCGCCTGGGTTCGAATCTCAGGTCAGTCAAGAATGAATGATTATCAATAACAATTTTAATTAATTTTCATGTTTTAAAATTCCTTTCTTCATAAAAATAATTTAATGAAAATTAAATTTGATGAACTTAAGCCTGATTAAAAATATTAAAAAATTTGGATTAAAAACCATAAATAGTTCAACAAAATAACCACAATTCTAATTATTCTAATTTATTTAAAAAGTTTTTAAAATTAATTAAGTAAAAGACAGTAAATTAACAAAAAAAAAAAAAAAAACAGTTAATTAAAAAAAAAACAACAAAATTGTTTGACATTAAACGGCTGTTTTTCACAAGTTGGCAAACGTTTCGCAGTTCGTTAACAAGAGTTTAGCAAATCGTTAGTCAAAGTTTGGTTAGTGTATTATGAATAAAATTTTTGCTAACTTAATGCCAAATTTTCATTATGAATACGGCTGTAAGTAAATTAGTTAAACTGACAAAGAGACATTTTAAATAAACAATATATGGAGGGATTTTTTCCAATGTTTCTATAAAAATTTTAGAATTTGACATTTCTGGCAAATAAATTTATGTAAAAAAAGAGTTGAGTTCATCAAAGGCGCATTTATTGCAGGTAATCTAGTATTACAACAAGTACAACTCGTAGAAAAACCACAAGCAATTTGTTTTTGTAAAATCATTGAACAAAGTCAAAAACAGAAACGAAACAAAACAAAACTGAAACAAAGATAATCAACAACATTTTGACATCAAACAATTATAAAGCTTAGAAAAATGTTATTAGCAGGAATTTTAAGACCACCTGCAATAAATTCACTCGCCTTTATTTCATCTTTAAACTATTCCTGAAGAAACGGGCTTGTTTTGTGTTTAAATAACCCAAATGGAAAATTCCTTAAATTTTTTTTTAAAAAATTGGCTTTTAAAAGAAATGTTTTTAAAAAGCAAGTAGCAAAAAAAACTTTTTTAAAACACGCATATTTTTCCCCCTATTACCAAAAGTACCTAATGCATAAATAATTTAATTAACAAGAAAAAATAATTTGTAAAAAATAGTACTTTTTAGAATACTCACTCCCTTCTGGATACTTCTGAAATTATTGGTAAATATGCTTAAATTTAGTTCATGTACACAATCACTTGTGTGTGTCTGCTTGTCTCAAATTGTATTCGGATGTGTGCTTGTGCAAAACTCCTGTAACAGCAAACGATTGTCATGTCATATAATAAAAAAAAAAAAATAACGAACTGTATTTAATATGGAGTAGACACAATTTGGATAAAAAAAAAGAAAAAACGAATAAAAAATATTTTACGTTTTGTACGTGATGTGATCTTTTCTTTTTTTGTATGCATTTTAGGTAAAACGTTTTTTTCTATAATAAAATTTACATTGTAATTTTGTATATATTTTTTTTTTACTTGTTTCGAAAACAAAATTTCTCGTTATATTTATTTTAAGGATTTTAAACAGTGAAATTTAAGAAACCACGTACATATTTCTTTGAAATTCTACAAAAATTACTTAAAGTTGGTTGTTGATTGAGCTGAAAAAAATAAATCCTGCAGGATTCCTTACTGAAAATCGGCTTAAATTTTAACAAGTAAAAATGCTTCACCATAGAACTGAAAAAGCCCCTAGAAATTATGGGATGGGCGCTATAACATTCTAAGTTCAAGATCATATTTGTATGCACCCAGAGAAAAACATGTTTAAATATGGTCACCTCCAACAAAACAATTTTTAAAGAAAATTTTGAACATATTACAGTATAACCCGGTTAATTACCCCACGCTTAAATGCCTTTCACGCTTATTTACCTTGAGTTTTAAATCCCCGTTTTTTCTTCCATTTTTCAAACAAAAATCCACGTTTAATTGCCACACGTTTAATTAACCAATTCGGGTAATTGCCTTAAAAATTACACTCCCAAAACAAAATTACACCTAAATTTCATTCGTTTAATTGCCTCAGTACTATTTGACAATAACACAGCAAGTAATGCAACCAAGTTTACATGTTAATAATTTGAAAATATGCACTAAAAATTAGAAAAAAAAATATGCCAAAAAGAAAATATGGCTTATTTGAAAGCGATATATTCCACAAATAAATATTTACATTAAGGACATTCACGTCACAAGTTGCAGCCTTGCAAAAAAGCAAAACTGCAAGCACATAACAACAACCACAAAGAAAATTATTTACGCATAACTAATTGTCTGTGTGGTTGTTGTTATATTTTTGCACATTTGCTTTTTCGCAAGGGTGCAAATTGTGACGTGAATACCCTTATTAAAATAAACTTTATCCTGGGCTCACCAGAACAATGTAATGTTATGAGGTTAAGATTCATATCAGAGTTATTTGTGCTGAATATTATCTAGATACATCAAATATAAAAGATATTTTGTCTTAAAGGGATTAAAGGAAAGGTCGCTAAATTTTAAATTATATTCACATTTAAAAGAATAAAATAGCTTGAATATTTTTAGGATTGATATTTGAAGAGAAGCTGTATGTTTAAATGTGAACCGATTCAACCGTTTTTAATTTGCAGTAAGATATTTTGGGCCAAATTTTATCTTAATATGAACATAATTAAATGGTTTATGAACATTTAAGCGGCTCATACATACACTTGCAATAAAATTGTTCACTTTTGCGTATTGTACAATGATATCGCCGATGTGTATATAATATTCGTTGGTAGCACAATATATTGGCAACAGACTTTTGATTTTTATTGCACAACGAGTGCAATGTTTAATAAAGTTACTACTTAAAAATTGTATACAAATATTTACACTACAATTTGTAAAATTTCAATAAAATTAATTAAAAATATGAACAGTCGTTTTTAAAAAGGTTTTAACTTCTTCTTCTTCTGGCCATACGTTTGCTGTTATATAAAATTTTACGAACACGCCAAATTTTGTTACTATACCATTATTAATTATGGTTTTAGGAGAACTAAATCTTATAAATATTATATCATTCCGTGCATTGTTCCAACATTTATGTTAGTTTTTGTAACAAAATTATCAATTTTTTTTAGGTGATGCCTCCACATTTTGATGTAACTGAACCGTTTGAACCAAGTTTGTTAATTTCTTTTGAGTTTTTTGAAAGTGAGCGTGTTTTTAACAGACGGACAGACAGACGGACATGACTTAATAGACTTATGGCCATTTTCTCAATGTACCGTTAAACTGCCTGTTACTTAATGTCAACATAAATTTATTAGACCGATAAACTGTCTGTTAACAATTTTGGGTTTCTCAATATACCGACAAAAAACATGGTTTTAAGCTGGCAACACCTCTCAAAATACATGTAAAAGTTGAGAGTCAGCTGATTGAATTTATCTGTACGGCAAATAAAAGGAAAATAATTAATCGGCAGATGAGTGCTGGTTAGCTTTGCGACAGAATAGAAGCAAATGAGACATTGAGAAAACCAAATTTCTTTAATGTGCAGTTTTTCGTTGGGAAAAAAGTTAATCGTGTAATGAGAAAACGGCCATTAGAATTACTTTATGGGGTCTGAGATGAAAAATAAAACCGTTTCACACGGAATGACAAACATAGTATACCCTCATCACAACAAATTGTGGTGGAGGTAGGGTTGCCAGACGGCCTGGATTGTCCAGTTTTTTTGGGTGTTGCCCGGTTCCAGTAAAAATGCAATTCATCCAGTTAAAAAACTTTATTTAATTTTGACAAATAACTTTTTTTATTATTAAAATTTTTTTATTATTAAATTATTTTGTAAAGAACAAAATCTGTTACTAAGAAAAATTGTAAGGAAAACATTTCTGATTTGCCGACAGAAATTCCAATTAATAAGAAACGGTAGTTTTTAAAAAAATTCCATAAAAATAACGTACAAAATTTATGTAAATTGATCTCGTTTGTCATTTAGGCCACTAGCAATACTGTTTGTGCAAGAACTTAAGTTATTTCTATTAAAATCTACTCACAAGAATTCACTCCTATGACCGAATTAAGGCTTCAATTTTAAGAAGACTAAATTTTGATGAAAGTTGCAAAATGTTTCAAACAGTTTTGCTTACAACTAAAGTAATAGAGATATTAAATTCTTCAAATAACAATACAAAAAATTATATATGTGGATAAGCTAATAGTTATCAGCCATGTTCTGGAAATCGAATTCGAGTGAAATCAAAATTAAACAAACTTTGAAAACGATCCAGTGTTTATAGTTCATTAGATAATTTTGTTTTAAAAACTTCATACTATGAGTACAGTTTATCTTCATTAGAACTTATCATAAAATAAAAAAAACGGCGGAAATTTTAGCTAAAAATTTAACTGAAAATCCCCATTGATTTCAATTTCACTCGATTTCCATAACATGGCTGTTTATGTGCTTATTTATTAGTGTTTACGGCTCAAAATGTCAACAATTTTTAAATAAAACATTATGAAACCAATACAAATTCAATTCGTACTGCCAAAGTCAGCAGGCTTTTTGCTGCCACTTGTAGTGAAGTCGCCCTGATAATAATTTTAAAATATGATATAAAACCGATTTTAATGTGTTACGTTTCTTTGCTTTGTACTGCCTGTTCAACGAGTTCGAACGTAAACGTGCGTATAGAATTTTATATGGAAAATATTTGTAAAACTGAGTGTTTTTCAGTTGAACAGGCAGAATTTTTTTTATTTTTTATTGCAAAATAAAATCTGAAGTAAAATTTTACCTTTTCTTAGTGTATTAAGTGCATTTTCAAATTGTCCATTTATTTTTTCATAATCCAGGTGAATTTTTTCTATTGCCCAGTTATTTGGCTTTTGGTATCTGGCAACCCTCGGTGGAAGGTATAAAAAAAGTATATGGGAGCGTATGATTGATAAATGCTCAACTCTCTTAATGCATTTCATTGAATTCCAAAGCATACTTTACGGGGTATTTTTTGTTGTTTATAGTGGAAAAAGTAATTTTATGTCTAGATTAACGAAAAAGTTAACTTAATTAATTTAAATGATTTGGGCTGTTCACGGAAGGCTGGTTATCAGATTATTATGGTTATTTAATTATATATTAGCAACAAAATACATTTATATACTTTTTTTAAATACATTTTGTGGTTGCCAATATAACTACATAACTACCCAGTAAAAACTTACCCTACTTTTTTAAAATGAATAGCTTCTTTCACTAATTATTTAGTAGCTTTCTTCTTTATAACTGCTTTAATTATTTCTATAACTACTTATTTTTCAGATGTATGTAGGTAAAAAATAATGCGTTTATTTTGGGACTTCCCTTGTAAATTTCATTGGTTCTTTCAGTAGAATTGGAAGAAGTATTTTTCCTTTTTCCGGATTACTTAACACATTATTTTTTAGGCGAAGTTTTTACATAACCATATAACCTGATAATTCGCCTTCCGTGAACAACCCAATTGTTTAAAAATTTTTTTTTATTTAATTAAATAATAATAAAAAAAAAACTTTTTTACTGTTTTTTTATCTTTTGTTATTATTGTTTAATCAATTTTATGTTTTCCCTCCAAATTTAAATTTATAAAAAATATTTCTGTAATTGAAATTGGTTACCTTGGGTCTTCTACTTTTATTTGGTTGTTCTATTCCGCTCTTGTCTTGTTTTCCTGAAATAATAAAGACAGTTAAATGTGTAAAATTTTTTTTATTTTAAGATTTTTAAATCGGTTATTTTCTACAATATCTATTTTTAATATACTACTTTTGTTAGCAATTTTATCTATTTTTGATGACAAAATTATATCTAAACAATTTAATCTTTAACCCAAAGTGACCTAACAAAAAGCTAGTAAATTTGAAATTGATTACAGTTTAAGTATATATTTAAGTTAAAAAGAGCAAACACTTTTATAAAATTACAAAAAAAAAAAAAAATAAAGGCAATAAAATTTTGTTTAGCCGGAGCAGATAAGCGTTAATTTGATTACGGATTATTTGGGTTTTATACTCTACAGGAAAAGCAAGAATTTTTGTAGTCTTTTTACGATTAGACCTTTTTGTAAGGGTTGTAAAATCAAACAAGCACCACCGCATACTAATAAAAACTGACATCATCATTAATTTCTGACAACAATAACTTCTAATCATAACAAATCAATGCGATGAAAAATACGTATAAAATTAATTGATTGCTTTTGGTGCGTTTATCGCCATGTTTACGGATGAATTCCCTAAACAAAAATCACTATCTCCTCCTCCATAAAATACTTTTGTGTAACGATGAAAGAAAATGTTGTAAAACAGCGTAGAAAATTAAAGATTTTTCTTATTTGTTTTTTTTTTATTATTGGGAGATCCAACCAAAAAGCACGATGTTAATTTTTAATAAAACAAAAAGTTTTCAGAGAATTATTTTAATATTTTTTATTATAATTGGAATTTTTTAATTTTATTTTCTTTAAATTATTTTCAGTGAAGGAAGGAGTTTACAACCAGCCCAATTATGAATAAAAATTCCCCGGAGTTTTCTTCCTTCTTCCATTTTTCCTCTGTAGATTCAATTGTAAAAAAATGAAAAAAGGGAAAAATTCCCAGGGAATTTGTATTCATAGTTGGGCTAAACATGAAATAAATTAAAATTTTTTTGATAGTTTTATTGTTGACTGAACACGGGATTGGACTCGGGTCGAACTTACGTGTTTGGCGTTTTACCTTTTGCACCACTGCGGCGCATGCCAGTCTATAATCAAACATCAATATTTCACCAATAGAATTGGTGGTGGCATACCTCTATTTGAGGGTCCATATTTTTTATGACTCTGAGAAATAATTGAGGTTCGTAGTAGCACGCACAGATCTAGGCGTGCTGTAAGTAGAGTCGACAGTGACTCCGAGATAAAATACTGTCTGCTCAGGTCCAGGTTCCCTGCAGCTGCGGCATAATTCTTTAAAAGGGAGGCAGAGTCTCATAGCGTGCTTAGTGATCGTCCAGTGATCAGCAAGCCTGTATACAAGTCTCGACACGTCTCTCCAAATGAAGTTAAGAAGCCGCTCAGAGCGACCTTGTATGTCATATGTTGGCCCCGTTACCTTGGTAGACCAGCAGCCATCTAGCTTCTTCCATTTATCGTCAGCCATATCCAGATAGTGTCTGAAGATTTCGCGCTTCTGATAGTTTCCAGGGGTGTTGCAACTGGTTAATGGTTAATGTGCCAAATTATCTCATCCTTTAGATAATGAATTGTTCCTGGCTTACTGATGCACACTTTTTCTTTTAAATATTCCCTAAAAAAGAAGCCCAACGGTGTCAAATCTAATGGTCGTGACGGCCAAGTACCATTGACACAGTGCGATAACACGGCCATTGGATTTCTAAAAGCTATTCTTTCTTGGCTGTGTGGCAAGTGGCACCCTCCTGTTTGAACCACATATCGTCTAGGTTAATATCCTCAATTTCTGGCCACAAGAAGTCCGTTATTCTCTCGCGATAGCGAACACCATTCACAGTAACTGCTTGGGCGAACTCATTTTCGAAGAAGTACGGCCCAATGACTCAGACGGCCTACAGACAGCTTTTCAAAAATCACTCGAGGATTCTCATTTGCCCAAATGTGGCCATCCTGCTTGTTAACGAATCCACTGAGGTGAAAGTGTGCTTTGTCGCTGAAGATGAAAAGAAGTGCACCAAATGCATATTGATTTGAGCGTCCATTTTCGCAAAAAGCTTCAACAATCTTAACGCGCTGCTCAATTGTGTAGCCCTCCATGGTTGAATTTGTCAAACACTGAAACAACGAAATGTTCAATTAACTTTCGCAAAAAACTTGACTTTAAGGTGTGACTCACAATTAACATCGTTTATTATGGTTGAACCACCCTTAATTTTATTTGTTTTTTTTTTTTTATCAATTTCACTTAAATTTATACATATTTTTGTTGGTATTTTGGTTGGTGTTTATTTATTTCTATATTTTGTGCATAATTTATTTATTATTATTTTTTTTTTGCATATTTGCAAAGAGTGAGTGATAACATGTTTATAAGAGTGAGAGAGAGAGAGAGAGGTTTGTTTGTATTTTGGATAACAAAAAAAAAAAATAAAAAAATGTGTATGTTTAACTTTAGTATTTAAAATGAAAAGTGACAGCTTAGTGACAGGCAATTTGTGGTAAATGAATATATTTTGTGAGTGTTGCCAACTACAAAAACAACAATTTAAATATGCACTATAATTTGAATCTAATTAAAATCCTGTCTGCAAAAAAAAAATTGACACACAATTAAAATTGAAAAGTTTGTAAACTTCAATTAATTTGTTTTTATTAAAAAAAAATTAGAAAAAACGAATTTCAATAAAGTTAACGAATATCAATTTAGTTAACCAAATCAAAACTTTTGTCTTTTATTCATTAACAAAACCTGATTTAGAGCAGATTTCAATTAAAAGTTAACAGAAATTTCCCTAAGGATTGGAAAATCTTTGAATTTTTTTTTTTATTCAATAGCTTAACCTAATTAAAGGACAGATTAAAATTCTTTAAAGGCTAAGGGACTTCAACAATTTCTGATGTTCGTTTAATTAATGCCTTTTTAAACAAAGTTGACATAAAACACTTTATATTAAGTAAAAGGACTTAAAAAAATATGTTTTAACAAAATTTGTTTAATATTATTAGTCATATTTAGAATACGAATACATAAAGCAGTATCCTTTTTCCAACTAAAATTTTTCTTTACGCATTTTCTACCAACTCTTGACCCTTTACTTTTAGTTTATAGCAAATCTTAGAAAGAAACAACAAAAACTTCGACTTTTGCCTGCCCCTTTAATTGTTAAGTTAGTCAATGCTTTTGTATTATAAAATAAACCATCTTTTCATAATTCCTATTAACTTTTATAACTCTCTAGAGAGCAGCTATTTAAGCTCTATTAACTACCCCATGTTGGACAATGGCACGCACACCGACACTTAATCTACACACACATTCTCTTATGCACTTACACATAAACCGGTCTTTGTACACCCGTGGGTTTCGTGTAGAATACAGTATCTAATGATGTCCTGATTGACGATGGACATGTGAATAAAAAAAAAATTATACTTTTATTCTTTATTTCTTAAAAAGAGAAGTAAACAATTTTGCTGACACATACAGTGGGAAGTACAAAAATGTAACAAAGTATTGACTTTTAAAATTGAAAATTTGTTTTTTGTGTGGTTTAATTTTAAAACGATTTTTTAAGTTTAAAAAAAAATACCTTTTTAGAGAAAAATTATTTTTTTTTAATTTTTTGAAAAAGTTTGTTTCAAGCAAAGTCAAAATCTTCAAAAATTCCTTTTTGATACATTTGATACAAACAAAGGGTGACCCAACCAATTGCACCATGTTAATTGTGAGTCACATCTTAACGTAAATTTTTTTGCTCAACTTAATTTGAAATTTCTTTGTTTCAGCATTTGACAAATTCAACGATGGAAAGGTTCAGAATTGAGCTGCGCTAAAAGATTGTTGAAACTTTTTACGAAAATGGGCGATTAAATCAAAATGCATTTCGTGAGCTGAGTTATGTTTTTGGTCAGCATAATCGAACCAATATGTCCGCAATCGGGTGAATTGTGCGCAAATTTCAGCAAACCGGGTCTGTAAGAAATGTGAAAACACCTGTGCATGATCGCCAAGTTCGATCTGCGGAAAAAATTGCTGTTGTTTGCGACAGTGTGGCAGAAGAGCTGTCATTCTCGACTAGCAGTCGTGCCTAACAATTGAACATCTCACAAACATAACAGACACGAATTTTGAATTTACACGCTTACAAGGTTTAATTGACACAAATGCTGAAGGCTACTGACCATTTCGACCATCATCAGTACGCCGAATAGTTGGGTGAGCAGACAGAAGTGAATGGTGACTTTTTAAGAAAATTATCTTCAACGACGAGGAACATTTCGAACTCAGTGGATTCGATAAGAAGCAGAATTGCTGCATTTTGGCAAATGAGAATCCACAAGTGATTTTTGAAAAGCCGATGAGGTTTTTAAGCTGGTGGAGTCATCGGGCCGTACTACTGAGACAGGCCTGGACGATATGTGGTTCCAACAGGATGGTGCCACTTGGCACACAGCCAACGCTCTTTTGCGCGAGAAACTCAATGGCCGTGTTATCTTTCTTCGTGGCGGTGCTAATTGGCCGTCACGATCATGTGATTTAACACCGTTTGACTTCTTTGTTTGAGGATATTTAAAAGAAAAAGTGTACATTAATAAGCCAACAACAATTCAAGAGCTAAAGAATGAGATAATTCGCCACGTTAATGACAATGAATCTCAATTACAAAGTGCAACAAAATTCTGGTCATCACCAAACAGCCTCAATACTTGCAACGCAAAATGAAAGAAGACGATTGGTAGAGCAAATCTGCCAAAGAGTTTTGAAAAGTTAGCTCTTGTTCCCGAAATATCGGCCCAAAAGCTTTTGAATTTTTTGAAAAGGCGTCAACGCAAAAAAAATATACTAAATGTACTTCTGGGCTAAAAAAATAATTTCAGATGTCTTCAGTAGAATTTTAGGGCGATTTTTGGCTTGGAATATATTAACCCTCTAACACTCATTTAAGGGTTCATTTTTGTTCTTTTTTAACTTCCCCATAGAAGTATACTAAAACGGCACTTTAGAGGGATAAAATGTTCCACGAATAATTTCTGCATCAAATTTTACTAGGGGTCTTCTAAGACCAACAAATCGTGCAATGTATGTAAAACGGATTTTCGAAATTCTGGGCCTGGACATTTTTGAATTTTTCGAAAACCCGTTTTACATACCTTTCACGATTTGTTGGTCTTAGAAGACCAACAAAAAAAATAAGCCCCGTGAGCGCGAATAAGGGGAGCGTGCTCACCAAGATGTAATGAAAATTGAAAGAATTTATCAAGGATTTTGAGACAAAAGCATGCTTTGAATCTGGATTGTATTGCATTACACTGGGCTTTTTTGTGTACGCTGTACCATTTAAAAAGTGGGTTTAAAAGAGGATGTATCCCCCTTATTCAAAAACGATTATTAAATTAAACAAACGTTTATAAATTATGGTTTTCATTGAACACTTGTTTTGTAATTAATTTATTCCTTAAAAATATTTTTACGAATACAGGCATTATTAGTTAAGAAATATTGGGGTCTTAGTGTTCAATTTAAGAAACAAGTATTTTCTAATGAATTTTCTATAAAATTTCTTAAAGTTTCTTGAAAATCCCAGTTTCGTAAGCCAACCTAGTCACCATTTTTTTTTTTTGTAACCAACAACTTCTTTTCCCAGCTGTTGATCACATTTTTATTCTTATGTAGATGACTCTATACATACACACAATCTCATACAATTCTGTATCCTTTTGAAATTTTCCCCACAAACATATTTATGTATGTGTGTAGATATGTATGACAGACCATATGTGTGCAATTTTCTTAAGAACACCTTATGAATGTTCTTAATAATGCCTTAAGCTGTTTATGTTTTGAGTCCTAATTAGAGACAGCACAGAGAAAATTGTTTATGTGAATGTCTGAATAAGTGAGTGAGCATGCATGCATGCGAATGTCTGTGCATGTGTGCGTAATGTGTGATAATACATGAGTATGAATACAAATACAAGACACGTTCTTGAAATAATCTTCAAATAAATCGTTTATTTAGATGACAAAATAACAAAAGTAAAAACTATAATTGGCTAATAAGACTACTACTACAACTACTTCTACAACTACTACTACTACTACTACTGTATATACAAGATTTTGAAAAGGAAATATATACACAAATATTTAAGTAAAATTAAAAAGAAGAAGAGAGAGCAAAAACCAGTAAAAATTAAATGTTTATGGCTGGGTTTTTCCCAACACACATGAAGTCAAACCTTTGATGCGAAATGAATTTATCGTTTGACATCAAACACAATTTTCCAATATTTTATAGAATTTATAAAATTTTCAACAAATTTTTTAATCAAATTGTTTGTAAATTGTTTTAAAATTAATAAGCAACAAAACATTTTGTTAAAATGACAAATTTGTAATTCATTTTTGTATTTGATTGCTAACCAATATTTTATTTAACGTTACAAACTCATTGTTAAAAATATGTGTTTGTTGAATGTGAACCATTTTAATTAACAAAAGTTTTTTTTTATATTTACAAATTCAGTTGTTGTTGCCTTTTCAATTAAAAAAATTAATTGTATTGACGAATTGGTATTCAATATGATAATTGATTTGTCGTAATTTTAGTACCGATTTTTAAGAAGAGAAGCAAGAAAAGAAATAATATATAAAAGTTCCGGTAGTTTTTTGTATTCTTTACTAAAATTGCGGTTGGAATTTCTTATACGCTTTCTAACATATTGTTTACTTTGCACGCTTTTGTTTTCAAAGCATCAGAATGAAAACGAAAGAAATCGCCATCACACGTACCAATTTGATGGCTCAAATCAATTATATCAAATCAACCGATGACCAACCGTTGGTATGCGACGCCTCTAACGCAAAAAAAATATTACGTTTCACCATAATTTAGGAACCAAGTTTAAAACGGTTCGTTTATATAAAGCATCAAGTTTCATTAGACTACAGTAAAAGTTTTGTCAGAATTAAATTCGATGCAATATTCACAAAAAGGCGGTTTTTATCATATTTTTCTATGAAAAAATCCTTTCCATATTCGCCGACGAATATTGTATAGACAATATGCCTTTGGCAATTCTTCTGACATTTGGAAATTTTTAAATTGTACTAAACATGTCATTGTAGTACTTCAGTACTTTTGCAATGCAAATAGTACTGAAAAAAGTACAATTGTACTTACTTTTTTCATCCCTGTGACAAAGGAACCAAAGTATCTATTTGATCGCTGGCGATTTGCATGATCACCAAAAGGTAAATTGTTGATTCAATTTAGATATCGTAGCCACGCTTCTGAATGTCAGTTCTTTATTCTTAGCTTCCGCCTCTGGCATGAACTCTCTTATAATTTGCAAACTACTAGCAGCGCAATGAGGTTCAGAAAATTACTTAAAGAACATTTTTCGTAAATTTTATTAAGGAAGTAGCAATATTCTATAACAAAATAGTTAGAGATAAACTCACTGTTTATTGTTGTTGTTTTTGTTAAAGCTTTGATATTGTTAAAGGTAAAACTGAGGTTTATAATTCTTATTCGCTTAACAGTTTTATTTGTCTAATATCTTTAGCTTTTCTAAATCTTTTTCTGACGATCTTCAACAATAAATTTCAGTTTCTCAATAGTATGAAATGGGAATTTAGCACATTTGCAGAAAACCTTGTTACTTATTTTTTAATATTGTTTTTTTTTATTTAATTAATTTTTATTTATTTTTCTTTGTTTTATAATTATTTTAATTTTATTGAATCAATGTATGGTTAACTTTTCAGATTCTAATACTGTAATTTATAAGATATTATGTCTTGCTGTGTTAGAAAATCATATTTAATAAATACAAAATACAAATACAAATTAAAGAAAAGTTAAATATTACGTGAAGTGAATTCGCCTTTAACAAAACCTTGATTTCTTGTTAAAAAATGTAAATAATTTGTGAGTAGAAAAATTATAACACAAAGTGAAAGAATGTGAATAAAAATAAAACGGGAATTGGAGAAAAAAGTTTGTTATACGACTGCAGTGCTACATCATAACAATCCTCAAAACAAAAAGAAGCTAATTTTTTTGTCTTTCCAAGAACTTTTAGATATGGTGCCGAATGTTTATCACACAGTTTATTTAAATAAATAATGAATTTAAATTAAAAAAGAAAAAAATTATTTTTATTTATGTTCCACATTGTATTAAAAATCCACATTTGAAAAACGTTTGAAAGCAAGTTGAAAAACAAATGCATTTCTCAATTTAAAAATAATTTCCTCTCTTTTTTTTTCAATTTCCTAAGCTTATCCCGTGAAGCTTAATGCTTGTATGCACGAAAGAAACCAGAGTCTCTGGCGACGCTGATAGACTAGCTCACTATCAGCTAGCCAACTGGGGCACTGTTGAGAATGATATGATTTTCAAATCGTTATCAAACGTTTATCGTTTGAGAAAAGGTTTGATTTTAAATAACTTTCAATTTAAAAACAAATCTTCGTTTTTCTTGGGTTTTTAAAGAAACACCAATCCATTTTATGTCAAATCTGTTTAATTCTAAATATTGTTGCCACATAAATCAAACAATATTTACAGCAACACTCTTAAGGCCCAAATACACTGATCAAAGTACTCATCAAGCATTGTGGTAGTATTAGTGAAAATGTGTTTGTATGTGTGACACCGACACCGACAACGCTAAATGAAAAATCAAAAAATTTTGATATGACGTCGAATATTACCTCCAGAACACGTACACGTTGAATTTGTCGGCTGGACAAGCATTTGACCTTTATACGGTATATTTACAACTAACGTTAATGCTGTCTTTACATGTTTGCTTGTGTTTGTTTGAGAATTATTAACTGTTTCGTTAATCTAGTGAAAGTTTTTTAAGTTGCTAATATTTCTAATGAGTATGGGTAAGTGGCTTTGTGCGTGTGTGTGTTTTTTAAATATATCTCTTTGTACAATTTATAGGCGAAACAAATCAGTTTTACAACATCATACATGTTTGTTTATTTGCCAGCCTTTTTATGGTTCTGATTAATGGTAAATTTCCACAAGACATGAGTTTCTAACTGACAGTTGTTAGTCACAAACATACGAGTGTAAGTAAAACTGCCGGATCTTTGGTAAGTAACATCATGCGTAAGTTTGGTTGAGTGTGTTTTTAAGCACGTATGTATGTATGTATGTATGTATGTATGTATGTATGTATGTATGTATGTATGTATAATGTGTTAGTGTTTTTCGTTTAAACTGACATCAATTTAGTTTTGTCAGCCCCTGAGGCGCCACTATGTCTTCTGTTAACATTTATTAAATGGACGTTATATACAATTTAAAGGGTATAAGGAAAAGAAAAGGTTTCGAAGCTAATTTAAGGTTATTTTTTTAAAGCTAATTAAATAAATTAACTACTAAACACTTAAGATTGAATAAATTATTTTTAAATTCTTATACAGGGTGGACTAAAAATCACCACGGTGTTTAAACACTTATGGCTAATAAATCAGTGAATGTTTAGACGCTGTTTTTAAACTCAACAGCTATAAATCAGTGCCCTGTATATTGTGTGCGGTTTATAATATAATATTGTGGCAACACTACGATAAATGTTGTCAAATATATAAAGTTCAAACGCCCGATTCTATGCATTTAGAGATGCTTTATATGTTTACTGGTTTGTTGATTTGCTGGTTTAAACATATTTTAAACCAAAAAGAAAGTTTACCTTGCTCTGGTTTTTTGTAGCGCTTAATAGCTTAATAGCTTTTTCTCTTATATATTTTTCAGGGCTGTGGAGTCGTCCGAAAAAGTAAAAATTCCGACTCCGACTCCAAACGCTGAAATTTATTAAGTGCGACTCCGACTCCTACTACAATCTTGATGCTATATGTATATGAGACTCAGTGATGTTAACTTTTATTTTTTCATAACCGTACGGCCTTCTAAAAATTAGAGTTTTTGAGAAGAAATTACCGTACGCAAACATTAATGTGCTGTTTCCAAATGACAGGCGATTGATTATGTAGTAAAATTTATTTGAAAAGCAAGCACTCAGTCCATCGCCTGTCATTTGGAAACAGCACATAAGAGCAGTATTCATACACCATTTATTTAAATTTTAAATGTGTTTTAAGAAGATAATTTTTATTTTGGAAAATGTTTTTCAAATTTTTTTATGCCGAAAAACTTTGGAGTCGGAGTCGCGAGTTTTTGTAGGTAGTACTACAACTCCGGCACAAACACCTCAGTTCCGACTCCTACTCCACAGCCCTTATATTTTTTTATTATATGTAATTAGAATTATGGTTATTTTATTAAACTGTTTATTGGTTTTTAGCCAAATTTTCATATTTTAATCAGACTAAAGTTCATTTAACTTAATTTTCATTGAATTATTTTTTATGAAGAAAGAATTTCATTCTTGATTGACCGGGGAATCGAACCCACGTTCACGGACAGGTTGATTTGACATGTTTCGATAGTAACCACGCTTTTACTTAATTTACATGAGGTCTTTTACTACGTCTCGTTTTGTTTGTGGGCAAACGGTGTAGAGAAGAAAGAGGGGCAAACAAAAAGTCTCAGTTTGTGTTTTTAAACTTTTTCTTGTTACGTTTTATTCTTTTTATTACTTTGAAGTGTGAGGTTAAGAATACAGTGAGACCTCCAATATCGATAAAAGACGGGACCGGGAGTACTAGTTAATTTTTTTTATGTGTTTCTTATTTTATGTAAATATAAAATGTATTCAAATAGAATCTGGGAATTTATTTCTCATGGTGAGTAACATTTGTTATATAAATTTTCATATTAATCGAATGTGTATTCCAAGTCAAATTACAATTTATAAAACTTTCATACTTTAAAAATTCCTGGAAAATATTGAAGGAGCAAGACTATTTAAGTATAAAATCTATATAAATTGCAATTTGACTTGGAATGCACATTTGATTAATATGAAAAATTTATAAAGAGTGGACGTTGAATGTGAACCACACCTAAACGTCAAGTTTATTTCTCGAATTATATAAATTACACCTGGAGAATTAATAGTAGAGAGATACACAACTGAACAAAGAACCAGAATAATAGAATTTTATTTTTTAAATCAGCGATAAATTTTTTAAGATAAGAATTTCTTCCTCTGAAGCAATGATTCGTTGCTGGGTTCATCGTCACCACCAACATGGCACGTTTAATTCGCACTACAGCCACAAATGTTGAATGATTTTATAGAAAATGCTCTAAAAACGAGCCCATAATTGCAAAGCTGTAGTTTAACACATTTAAGCTTTGATATTTTTACAAGTGTGACATTGAGTGCTTATAATTCTTATTCGCTTTTACGTTATATTTGCAGAATATTTTTGGCTTTTCTAAATGCGCATAGAAGCCAGCTTTTCCTCAACAATAAATTTCAGTGTATTTATCAAAAATAAAAAATTAGGAATTTAGCACTTTATACGGAAATCGTATTAATACAAATTTCCATTTTGAATATTTTACAATCTCGAAAAAAATATATACATATAAAAAAATAGAATGTGGGAATTATTCTTTTTCAGAATTTTATTGTAATTATAACAACCATTTTTTCGAATGTGCTTCTATGAGTTGAATTTTATAAAGCTTTTTTCAATAGCCTTAATCTCTCAATATTTCACATACTTTTTGCTTACGAAAAACAATGTAAAAAACCGAAAAAGTTTTTTCATTTTTAAGCCCCATTGTGACTTTTGGTCTACCCTGTACTTTTAGTCAATTTCTAAGGATTTATTTATTTATGGATACTGTCGTAAGTTTTTATTTACGAAGTTAATCTGTTCACGAATAGTTTAATAAAAAGTTATCACGTATCTCTACTTCTCGCCATCACACGTAACTCGTTTAACGATTTGGTCGCATCACTCTACACTGTTCTTCTGATGGCCGTGTTATGGTGTCTCTTTTTTACCTGAACCGTGCAGGTTCCATTCTTCAAAATATAATTTTGATTTAATTAACATTTTAGTTGTTTTGAAATAAATTTTGAATTAAATGACATAAAAATTCTTTCGTTTAAAATAAAATAATTTAAACTTGTGAAATTGTTGTTGGAAATTGTTAAAATCAATCAACACATTGTTTGAAACGGCAAAGTTTTTTGATGATTTTTTTAATTAAAATTAAAAATATCATTTATGAAAAAAAAAATATATTCAAAATATTAAATTTTTACAATTTTTACTAATCAATATAATCATTTTGGTGAAAAATCAACAAATGGGTTGCTTGATTCTATGAATTTGGTGATTATTAGGGCTGATTTAAAAGTCTCGACAACGTTGTTGTTCAGCTTATTTTGCATGTCGGCATATCTTTTCATTATCGAAGATCGTATCATCAATATGCCAGGATATCTATTCCCAAAGGTAACTGTTTTGCTCGATGTTTCAAATAGTAAGAGCGATAGTTCTCAACCTCCAATTAACTCCACTGACCGATATGAATGCCTCACTGAGGGCT
Source organism: Pollenia labialis (assembly GCA_949318255.1). NCBI lineage: Eukaryota > Metazoa > Arthropoda > Insecta > Diptera > Polleniidae > Pollenia > Pollenia labialis. Next base: position 20,378,819 of record OX439142.1, on the reverse strand, counting down.
CCGTCGTAAAGCACACGATTACTTGCCCTTTCGTATGATTTTTTTTTAGAATAATACAGCTCAGCCCAATCACGAATATTTCCAAGAAATTTTTTCCCGAGAAAGTATTTTCCGTGAGAAAATAATCCTCCAATCAAAAATTCCGCGCGAACAAAAAAAAAATAAAAAAATAACTAAGTGGCATCACTTACTTAAACAGAATATTTATTTTGTTTTGGCTGTGCAAGTTAAAGAAAAATCTATATATAAATCGGCAAAGACAAAGCAGTTAAGAACGAACATTTTCCTCCTCTGTTTGTCAACCAATTTGAACAAAAAATACACAATTTATGTTGTATTTACGTACGGAAGTGCACAATGTATATTTGAATTAAATCTGAGGGAGTAAAAACGGATAAATTCTGTAACCTCATATCTCCAAAACTAAAATAGATACAAAAATAAAAATTAAATACTTATCGTTATTCATTAGAAAAAAAATGTGGACAGGTTCCTAAAACTTTTTTGAAATTTGGCCCTTTTGTGACTTGTTTGCCACCCCATCTATTTTTTAAAACAACAAACATATAAATTACGATTATACCAAATTCGTAACAAATATAAATTTGATTTAAATGATTTTGTTATTCGTGCTTAATTCCCAATTTTTATTATTTGATAAAAACACTGAAATTTACTGTTGATGGGATAAGCTATTCCTATGCGCATTTCACTGGTTGGTACTTTTTGGTACTTTTTCGAAATTTGAACGATTAAGAGTTCACCTCGAGCCTATTTTTGGTACTTATTTTTCAAAACATTTTTCTTAATGTATTGACATAAAAGTATTAAATAAAGGGCTCCAACTACAATATTGAAATTTTTGTTACTTCCAAGGGGAAAAATAAAGTATCAAAAAGGGGAAATACGGGAAATTAAATTTCTTTCTTTAAGTTCTGTGCTATTGCATGTGTTACTTTTAGAAATGTCTATAAAATTAATTTTTGAATATAAAATTATCAGGTGCAGACAGAGTCCTGAGTGAATGAGAACCTATAAGCTGAAAACTTGTGGTACCTTTTTGTTCTACAACTGGTACTTTTTAAATTTTCATTAATAAAGGGACTAGAAACCTTAAATTAAACATGCTTGATTCTGAGTGAATAAGAATTTGTAAGGTGGCGTTTTTTGGTACTTTTTCGTGTTACTGCTGGTCCTTTTTTTATTTTCGTTAATATTAAGACCTAGAAACATAAAATTAAACAGGCAGTGTCCTTAGTCGTTGAGAATCTATAAAAAGGAAACTTTTTGGTACTTTTTTTTTGTTCTTCAACTGGTACTTTTTGAATTTGCGTTAGTATTAGGCCTGAAAACATAAAATTAAACATTCAAGGTCCTGAGTAAATTAGAATATGTAAGAGGGATCCTTTTAGTACTTTTTTGTTCTTTAACGGGTGCTTGTGGAATTTTAATTTTTTACTAAACCTAGAAACATACAATTCAACATGCAGAGGCCAGAGAGATTGAGAAACTATGAGAGGAGACTTTTTGGTACTTTTTTGATTTTCAATTGGTACTTTTTGATTTTTTTTATATTTTTGAACAAACAAAATTAACTTAAACACTCACGAACTTGGATGATCGATAGTAAATTGATCGGTGGTAAGTCCCTCGACAAATCGATCAAGTTAGACGAAAAAAACTAGTTAGTTTTATTCAAAATAAAAAATTAAAAGAATTTCATGGCCTTGCAAGTTTTTTTTTATCAAAAACTTCTTTTTTGACAGGTTTATCGGTAACTTTAACTGGCTTTTTACCGGCACAACTTCGGCGTTTGATTTTATTCCTCTTGTGTACTTTTTTTTGTGTGCACCAGCCTTTTGCTGAACTTCCTTTTTTTTTGATGGATCATAGAATATTAATAACAAACATATTTCCACTTAGTAACACAATTATTTGGTAGCCCCATGTTGTCAAGCTCGTTTTCAGCATCCCTTCAGAATCCTTCTTACAGTTTTTGCTAAACTCCCTTTGGTTTTGCAAAGGAATTTTTTTTCGCGAAAGCTGAAAAATTTCATGCCGAATTTTTATTGGTAACAAGAGGAATAAAGAAAAATAAATTTCCCGCCGAACTTCTTATTCTTGAATGGGCTGATAATTATTTTCAATGAAGTGCCTCTCGATATTAATGGTTTTGAAACGTAGTGCCAATGTAGTACATCAAATAATTTTTCAAAATCAATAAATGTCAAATAGAGAGACGCATTCAATTCCGCCGATTGCTCTCTTAAAGTTGCCGAGTTGCCTTTCAAGCGGTTCAGTAATTCTACCTTGGATTACATTGTCAAAGACGTTTGTCACTGTTGGAATAAGATGACATATTCCTCGCCCGCTGCTACTTTTTTTCCTTTTGCCTTTTATTGGTATCTTTTTAATAATCGCTTCTTTCCATTCCGCCGTTGTAGTTCTTAAAAAAATTCATAAGCTTTTAAATATAGATTTTTGGAGTCTGTTCAAAGAAACCCCTTCAGATTTTAAGCATTCAGATGGTATGCCATCACATCCGACAGCTGTGTTCGTTTTTATTTGTTCATGATTGCTTGGCGGATCTCGTTATTTTCAGTGGGATTTACATACAAATATCGATTGGTGGTCAGGTTGGTGGTTGCAGCGTTAATTAAATCTAGATCATCGACATGTTTACCGGGAATTCGTTTAATAATCTCTGAAAGTTCCTCTATCGTACATCCAGTTGTTCCTTATTGTCAGTAACTTGTATGTTCATCTCATTCTCCACCAGAGTTGAAGCCGATTTCTGACTTCCGACTATTTGCTTTTTTAATTTTAAAATAGTTGTTTGACATCGCTCATGTTTTCTGGCATTTGTGCTGAGTTACTCATTTCAATAAAATAAATCTGTTTACCTTGTTTGATAGGATTTTTGATAAGCCCAGTTAGTTTTTTGTATCTGTTCTCAAGTTCTATTTTAAGTGTTGGAATGTTCAGAGCCAATTCCTTTTCTTTGAGTACTTTCTAAGGACTGAGAACTTAAAATTTAAACAAATATATAACTTCTGCAATAAGTGATCAATAAGAACTTTTTAGCGTTTTTACATTTCTATAAGTTATAAGTCTTATCAAGGTGAATTCACTTGAAGGTGTGGTCAACTCTACAACAACGCTGTTTTCGTGGACCGTTTTTCAGACATATTGCTAGTTAGCATAAAAAACTGTAGTCTGTATACGAACTTTGATAATCTGAACTTGCCTTGGGCCTTATGTTGTCTTGATGTGGAATTGCTATAATCTAGGGGCCTTAAGGTTAAAAAATTGTATCGTTATTTGTATTAATTAACAAATATTTTTGCTGCTAATGTTCGATACTCCATTCGAGTCGTTCAAAACCAAAAAGTTATGGCTTAAAATTTTATTTTTTGGCAAATACTGTTTTCTAATCTGATATCCGTTGCTAAATTATTGTTAAGGTTTTTAAAAAAATGTACGTCACTCCAACTTGTACTTGCTAATACACTATTTTATAGATATACCAGTACACATACACAAGTGCTCCTGTTTGTATGCAAACATTTTATTTATATGAAACATTTTTTGTATATTTAAGATTTATTTCCATTTTGACAAGATTGATCAAGATTTATGATGTTACGTTTTGATTTTGTTCGTGTTTTAATAAAGTGTCAGTGTATTTGATTACAGCATTTGTTAGACACCCCCACACACACACACACACACACACACACACACAGATAGTTTTTCATGTACAGCTATTTACCCACATTATATCCTTAAAGTCATAACTCTACTATTTGATCCGTTCTCTGTGAAACTTACACACACACACATACACATACACACTAATATATTTCTATGGTGAGTGGCAAAATTATAAATTTATCCAGAAATATTTTCTACTCTCTATCACTCGCAAAACACTAAATTATTATCATTTACGACAATTTTCATCAATTCAATTTGACATGAAATACTCCAAATGAAAAATATGAAGGAAATAAGGAAAAACAACAGAACTGAAAAATGAGAAACCATAATCACATCATCATTGTTTGGAAAAGTGGAAAATTCAATTTGAAATATTCAAATGTTGTAACAATACAATAGCGACATTTCTAGTCATCTTGATGATGATGACGAGAGCTAAAGCAAGGATGATGACAACAAAAACGATGGCAAAATAACCAACAAGCCACTGAATTTCTTTTAAAACATAAACAAAAAACTAAAATCAGACGTAAGTACAAAAAAAAGTTGAAGAAAAAACTATCATCTAATACATAAAAAATATGAAAAAAAAAAATAAAAATTCAAATCGTTAAAACCACAAACATAACAAATGCATTTCAACTGCACAAGTATTTTAATATACGATAATATAGAAATTGTGAATGAATGAATTTAAGTCTGCTTGTCTAAATATCGTCTGGATGCGTTTGCATGTGTGTGTGTGTGTAATTTTGAGACTATTTGTGTTATAATGCACAATGCAAATGTAATTTACCCTCTATTCACTGCTACTCCTTCTGCCCTTGCTACTTCAAAAAACTACGAGTAGCAAGAAACCATTCTACAAATGATTGTGGCACAACAACATTCAGAAGCGCCACTTAATAGCTGGAGGCAGCAAATTCATGTACACATACATACACACATATAAATATAGTACATTCAGATACCGACATTCTAGCAAACAGTCATCATCTATTCGTCTTCTACTATTGTTCTTTGTGTAGACAGGAGTTTAAATTAATGAAAACGATATGCGATTTCTAGGTATCGAAATATGTAAGAGGCTCATTTGCTGCAACGTCGTCATAACTCAAAAACTAAAATTCTGGAATTAGTAATGCAGAACTGTTCGCTTTGTTTTTCATTATACTGCGTATAAAATTTATCTTTAACAGCCCAATCACGAGTAAGAATTCCGCGGAAAATTCTTCTCTTTCCCCATTACTCCTATTACATATCTACAGATAAAACTTGTCACGAAATCTTTCACTTTTCCCAAAAAAAAAAAAAAAAACCAAAAGGGAGTTTTTACAAAACTGTAACCGCCGTACCTAAACAATAACGGAAGGAGGGACGTTTTTTCCGCTTAGCTTTGAAGTTGATATGCCATACCTAAACCAGAGCGAATCGTAGTGTTAACTCAAAAACCCACGTAATAGAAATAAAGAAAAACCGCTAGATTGGCCAAAAAATAGCTAAAATGCCATTATGTATTAACAATAGCGGCCAATTTCACTATTAATCGCGCTGTCAAAATCGGATTTTTCACCTGCAAAGGGTTGGGGGCGAGCTATTTAGGTATGCTTCCTACAAATTGCATGGGCATGAACATTTTTGACAACTAGAAAACGCGTGCCTCTTTTCTTTAGGTACGGCTGTAAGAAAGGCTTTTGGAAGGATGCTTAAAACAAGCTTGACTACATGGGGCCTCCAAAAAGTAGGGTTTGCTGAGTGGAAAAATGTTTTTTATTAATATTATTAAAAGCGATTAATCAATCAAAACAAACATGTGCGGCAAAAGGCTGCAGCACAAAACAAAAACAAAAAAAAGGACACAGAAGGAATTAAATCATTCGTCGAAGTTGTGCCGGTAAAGCAAAACATTTTTGATAAGGATCTTGCACGGAATGATATTTTTTTAATTTTTTTTATTTTGATTAAAATCAACTAGTGTTTTTTTTCGAGGAACAAACTCTCGGTTTTTTTATTATCTTCCGCTCAAGTTCGTAAGTGTTTAATTTAATTTTTCAAGTAAAAAAAATATAAAAAAAAAAATCAAAAAGTACCAAAAATTCTTCTCTTATAGTTTCTTAAACCCTCTGGACTCTGCATGTTGAATTTTATGTTTCGAGGTTCAGTAATAATAAAAATTCCAAAAGTACCCGTTAAAGAACGAAAAAGTACCAAAAATTATTCTCTTATAGTTTCTTAAACCCTCTGGACTCTGGTTCTTGAATTTTATGTTTCGAGGTTCAGTATTAACAAAAATTCCAAAAGTACCCGTTAAAGAAAGAAATAGTACCAAAAGGATCACTCTAATTTACTCAGGACCTTGAATGTTAAATTTGATGTTTCCAAGTCTAATACTAACGGAAATTCAAAAGGTACCAGTTAAAGACTAAAAAAAGTACCAAAAAGTTTCCTTTTATAGATTCTCAACTACTTAGGACACTGCATGTTTGATTTTATGTTTTTAGTTCTAAAAATTAACGAAAATAAGAAAAGTACCAGCAATAGAACGAAAAAGTACCAAAAACTCCACCTTACAAATTCTTATTCACTCAGGACCAAGCATGTTTAATTTTAGGTTTCTTGTCTCATTATTAACGAAAATTTTAAAAGTACCAGTTGTAGACCAATAAGGTACCACAAGTTTTCACCTTATAGGTTCTCATTCACTCAGGACTCTGCACCTGATAATTTTATATTCAAAGTTTAATTTTATAGACATTTCTAAAAGTAACAAATGCAGTAGCACAGAACTAAAAGAAAGAAATTTAATTTCCCGTATTTCCCCTTTTTGGTACTTAATTTCTCCCCTTTGAAGTAACAAAAATTTCAATATTGTAGTTGGAGCCCATAATTTAGTACGTTTATGTCAATATATTGAGAAAAATGTTTTGAAAAATAAGTACCAAAAATAGGTACGAGGTGAACTCTTAATCGTTCAAATTTCGAAAAAGTACCAAATTTATATTTGTTACGAATTTGGTATAATCTTTATTTCTATTGGGGGATTCACAAGGTGTCTTAAAGTAATAACATATACAAATTAGACTGTTGTGAACAACCCCTCATAATTTAGTGTGCTATTTGGAATTTAAATCAGCTGATTTAAAAAAAATATAAAAAAATAAATATTTTCCTACAATCAAAATAATTTTAAATTCTTATCCATGAATTAATAAATTAAATTAAATCTTATCTGACAATTTTCCATTTTTTATACGCAAATCACAAATTATTTTTTTTTTGTTATTTACCAAACATCAGAGTCCCAAGCCGGTCTATTTTGACGCCGCAAGTGTTTTGTTGGAAAAATTGCTAGCCGCAGGTTAAATCCGGATGTTTGCCGGATAAAACTATACCATCAACGGCGACGGCTACGAAAATATAGCGCAGCCGTTCAGCGCAGGTCTCTTCGGATTAATTACGACCGCACAATAAACATAGCAGGCCAAGTTTTATTTATTTAAGACACTTTTTGTTTACAAAGCAACAACAATATTTTTAAACCATTGTAAAATGTTAGAACATTATGACAATACAACATGATAGCACACACCTTGTGAATACCCCATATGTTTGTTGGTTTAAAAAATAGATGGGGTGGCAAAGAAGTTACAAAAGGGCAACATTTCAAATTAGTTTTAGGAACCTGTCCACATTTTTTTCTAATGAGCAACGATAAGTATTCAATTTTTAGTTTTGGAGATATGAGGTTACAGAATTTATCCGTTTTTATCCCCTCAGATTTAATTTAAATACACATTGTGCACTTCCGTAAGTAATTTTTTTCTTCTAAGTTAATCCTGCGAAGCTCTACGCTTGTCTACAGGAGACCGGAATCTCTGTCGGGAATCAAACCCGCATTCACGACAATGGTAGACCAGTTAGCCTACTAGGGCACAAACAGAGGAGGAAAGTGTTTTTAACTGTTTTGTCTTAGCCGATTTATATACAGATTTTACTTAAACTTGCACAGCTAAAACAAAATATTTTATTTGGGGGGATTCATAAGGTGTTCTATCAAGTCATATCGTCATAAATAATATATTACAATTGTTAAAAATTAATGTTGTTGTGTTTCAAACAAAATAAAAATTATAATGCCGTGTTCATTGATTCGTCATAACTGTACAGTAGAAATCTAAATTAGAAGCGGTAGCCGACAGCAGTCATATATATTTCTTGTTTATATTTTAAGACATATGCCTTTACAACTACATATATGACTACCTTGTGAATACCCCATATGTAAATAAGCATGTGATGCCGGTGATGCCACTTTTTTTTGTTCCCGCGAAATTTATAGTTGGACGATTTTTTTTCGAAAGAAGTATTTTCCATGAGAAAAAAATTCCTTGCGAATATTCGTGATTGGGCTGTGTAAATTTTATACTTTTCCCGCTTGAAGAGAATTTTGAAATGTATTTTTTTGATTTCGAAATGTATTTTTTTGTGTTATGACAATGTTGCAGCAAATGAGCGATGCCTGACGACGTTCTTTTTTTGTTATACAACAGTTCAAAAATCCTGGGAAAGCGAAGTATGTAAATTAATAAGGTCATTCCTCCATATTTGTATGAACATTTAAATAAAGAAAGCACTCTATTTCATACTGCCCCATCACTATTATCAAGTGCTGGTTGGCTGGTTTGGTTTGTTGGTTGCCCGCTTTATTGTTGAAAGTAGGATGCAGGGTCGGTGTTGTATAGATTTCCGTTGCATGCAAAATCAACAATTCGTACACTAAACCTCTGGTACATGAAAATCTATTTGTTAATGTCACTAAGTATCGGTTCATGGGTGTATGTATGTGTACGTAGTTTTGTTTGTGTATTCACTTCAGTTTACATTTAAGTTTAGGCGACCTTGTTAAGAATGCGTCGACTTTTACTTCTACATTCATACATACTTACATACACAATATGCGTCTCTTCCACCGCCTTCAGAGTCTCTTCCTTGCTACTATTTCAAGTTTTATTTATTTATAGTCTTTATGGTTTTTGTGGTACATGAATGCAACGAAATTTGTTTACAACTCACAAAATGAAAAAAAAACTCAACCAAAATCCTCAAAAAAAAAAAAAAAAAAAATTCAAAAAGCACTGAAACCAACCCTCAACAGTCGTTATGCAGTTGCAGTAGGTACGTAAATACTCACTTGCACAATAAATACCTGACTTGCAAACCCATTTTTTCTACTTTAATGTTGTTTTTTTTTTCTGTGCTGGTGTATTTTGGTGTAATGATATACTTAGTGGCGCGAAGTAAATAATGATGCTGTAGCATTACAAAAAAATATTGCCAAAAGCATCTACATGAAAATTGCATTTCTAGTTGAAGACAAGAAGGAGAACAAAAATAAGCGACCCAACACAGAAATATGATCATGAACTAACAGCACATGTCACAGACTTGAAAATGATATTAATTTTCCAAAAAGTAAGGAGTTAAAGGAGTGTTGGGGAATAAAGTAGGTAGTGTGCATGAAAATATCTGAAAATTTGAAAATTTTTCCAACATAAAAATGGAATAAGGTTAAGAGTAAAAGAAAGTATGTAAATTTAAATAAAAAAATCGGAGATTTGAAGTTAATAATCAGTAGGAAAAAGTACAATACTTAAGTCTTAGCTAGATGAAACAACAGTTGTTCCTAGTGCTTTGATTCTTTTTTAAAAATTTTTTAATCTGAATTTTGAAACCTTTTGAAAAAGTAATTTTTTTTATGAAGAGTGAAAGAATTTTAAGATTTTGAAAGTACCGTTTTTTTTAGATAAAAAATTAACCGACAACGTAACAATAGTGTCTATCCTTTTTTTTTGTAAATTTAGGAGTTTGTCTTACTCAATTCCAAAAGGCGCATATTTTTAATCGAGGACGTGACTTTTTGAATTTCTCGCCCTTTAACAGAAAGGGCAACACTGCTCCTGTCAACAAGCATCTTTCAGTTGACTCCTGTCAACTGCGTCATTAAGTTTGTGTTTAACAGCCATTAGCAACAGCCAAATATTTATCTAAATTTCCATATTCAGATAGGATTTTAAGGCTGTCGTGTTAAAATATACAACTTTCCGAGCCAAAAGAAAACATGCAGCGACTAATTATCCTTAAAACCGTACCTAAATAAGAGCGAAAGGCGGAACGTTTTCTTCCACTTAGCTTTTAAGCTGATATGTCATACCTAAACAAGAGCGTCAACGTTGTGTCACAATTAGTAGTGTTAACTTCCTTGTTTAATAGAACCCACATAAGAGAAATAATTTTTTTTACAAAAGCGACCACCTTCACTATTAAACGCGCTGTCAAAATCGGATTTCCAATTGCAAAGCGTTGACGCCGCGATATTTAGGGATGCTTCATACAAATTGTATGGGCATGAGAATTTCTGACAGCTAGAAAACGCTTTCCACTCTTTTTTTGGGTACAAAGAGAATTCATACAAGGTGGACTAATTTTGAAAACGGATACAACACTGTTAAATACGTTAACGTTGTGTCAAAGTAATACAATACTGTAGTAAACAAATTAGCTGTGTGTAAAAATATATGCTGTCACATTCAATTTTGTTTTTTTATTTTAAATTGTGTGATTTGATATGTAAAAATTTAAAAAAAGCTAAAAATTTCATAATTCTCAGTGAAAATTATAGAATTTATGAAAGATTTCCCAAAACCACCAAAAACGGTATACCATTTCGACAAATGATTAGTAATCAGCTGTTGCTTTTGTAGCAAGCTAAGGTCACCTGGTGTGAATTCGCCTTGCTCCTGTCAACATGCATCTTTCAGTTGACTCCTGTCAACTGCGTCATTTAGTTTGTGTTTAACAGCCAAATATTTATGCAAATTTCCATATTCAGATGGAATTTTAAAGCTGCCGTGTTGAAACATAAAACTTTCTGAGCTGAAAGAAAACATGCAGTTTATTCACAATAGTAAACTTCTATCAGCTGGCACTGCAAATAAACAATTTTGTTAATCAATCAGGAACTGGGCAGAGGCAGAAAATGGCTAAAGGATGGTTCCAGCATATTGGGAAGGGGCTGTTGCCGTTAGTCAATTCCAAGCATATTAAAAGTGATCGAACTAAACTTAGCCTACACTCTGTTAGGTACCAGAATACACTCTTAAGTCCAAACCCGTTTTTTGACTACTTAGGTAGGTCCCTTTTCTCGGAGAAGGTCACATATATGCAATGCTGTCAGAAGTTTTGGAAGTTTATGAAAATTGTATTTGTCATCCATCATTCACGTATACAATTTTACAGCGGCAAGAAGCTTAGAGGCTTTTTATGTTGTTTAAAGCTAATATTCTAGAAGATTTTTTGGTTCGCATTCGCATTTTATTACAAATCAGGGCAACACTCGCCAAAAAATAACAAATAAGTGTTCAAACAGAATTCAGTCTTTAACTTCAGGCAAAAATTCACAAGTCCAAGGCGAATTTACTACAGGTGGTGTTGATGCGGCGTGTGATTTTGACAGTTCGAAGTTATTTGTTTTGATTTGTTAGTGCTTGGCTAAGAAAAGTTGACATTTCGGCCTATAAGCACTATCAATACCATGCAAAACACCCTATGTTGTTTCTGTTGTTTTTGGATTGTTGTAGTTAGTTCTGACACCACCTGTAGTTGAATTCGCCTTGTCTATTACTAAAACGTCGGCATTAACATCAAATTCTCTCTCATTTTATTGTTTTTTTTCCTTTGTTTTTAATTTTCTGTTTACAAAATGTATACAATTTAATGAAAGTATGGTAGCCAGGTCTGCCAGATTAATTTGTTAAAAAATCGTCAATTTCCTAAAAAAAAAAAAAATCGTGTTTCTTGTTTTGAAAAATCGTCAAAAAAATCGGACAACTTAAAATTTAGTTTTTTCACAATTTTTGTTCGATTTTAACTTTGTCGATTTTTATACAAAAAAACATTCAAAGAAAAACCTAAAAAATTCATACCAAGCTTGCATTTTCAATCGTGTAAGAGCTACTGGGAGTTTCATAAGGAACATTTTTGATCGTCGATGAGCCAATTTTTAATCGTATTTGATTCCCACACGGTATAAACTGCAACATGAGTGGGATTCTTTTATCTTTGTAGGAATTGTTTGAGATGTGGGTAAAGATTATCTGTCGAGTCTTTTAACAAGCATGAATCATATGAGACTCATGTAGATATTATCTTACAAGTTGTGAAATACTCGCTGTAAAATTGTTAAAAATACGATTTATACAGAAGGACACAAATGGTTCATTCAATGGTTGGTTTTCTACTCTTCTACTCTTCAATTTTGACAGAGCGTTAAATAGTGAAGTTTTTTCCTTTGGAATTTTGCTTTTCCCCATAAAGGTTTTATTTTGTTTTTCTGTGCTGCTCTAAACATATAAAAACATTTAAAGTGTTCTTGTGTGGAAACTGAATAAAATCGCCACTTTTTAGAAAAAAATCAGTAAATCAGCACTTTGTTAATTTCGGAACAAAAAATCATCAAAATGTCGATAAATCGTCAAATCTGGCAGCACTGATGGTAGGATTGTTGGTAGAATGAGTGTCTTTATGTGAGAGCATAAGAAAAATCAGTTATCAAAATAAAATAGATTTTATTTCACGACAACTTTTTATATCAAATTGTTTGGAAAATGTGGTCTTCCATTTAAATTTTTCGTAATTTACTTTTTTTTTGGATTTCATATGGTTTTTCTTTGTATTCTTCCCTTTTGTTTTTGTTATAATTGAATTTTTTGTTTTTATTGATTTTTTTTTGTTTTGATTGAATTTTTGAAATAAAATGAAATAATAATAAAAAGTAACAATGTAATTGCAAATAATATGTTTGTTCATAAATATGTATGTCCAAAGTTATATTAAGTTTTTTAATTTGGAAATAGTTTCAGCAAAATACGTTTGATATATCGATATATCGATATTTTTTAAATAATAAATAGCGATACTCTTACAAAATATCGATTCGATATATATCGATATATTTTTTCAATTTTCCCATCCCTACTTTCAACTCATAATCAAAAATTTACATACGATCTTCGATAGCCAGCGCAAACCGTTTGTCGAATGTAACCCATAATAGGGTCCTCTTATTCTTTCTCAGTTACTACAAACTCTCCCTTAAATCCTTTATTACCAACCACCGAAATGTAGATCATTCACAATACAGCCAATCCAATAACTGATGGTGTGAAATGAAATTGTATAAGAGAAAAAAAAATATGTTTTCAATTCCCATTTCTATTCAACTTTGGCAAACGCTTACCTAAAGAGGAAACTATCCGTATTAGTTGCGAACTTTTTTTTACAAATTTATTTTATTTTTTCACCACATTTTTTAGTCCTTTGAGTATATTTTCCTGTTGTGCCAGTGTATTATATTTGCATTATTTCTTAGATATTGCATTGGATTGGATTTGAAAATAAATATGTCATCATACGAGTTACATGAGCGAAATTTTTTTTTTTTTTTTTGTTACATTTTACCTAGAAATTTATAGCATTTGCATCCTTTAGATAGAGAGCTGTAAGAGAGTGGTAAGAGTATTACAACTTTTTTGTGTTAGTATGTGTGCAGTTTGTTGGTTGAATTTGATTCAATAACGTGTTGTTTGGGTATTAAACTATAATTTTACTTGGTTAGATTCCTAAGCAAAAAAGAAAGAAAAAAAACAAAACTGCAAATTTATTCACTGTAAAAATTGAGGGGGGAAAAACATTTGAAAAATATTGGTTAAGTAGGTAATAAAGCACAGAAAATGTAGTAAAGTGTAAAATTAGTTTAATATTAAAATACAAGTAAATTTGTAAAAGATGTAAAGCGTACTTTAAGATAACTAACTGTTAAGCAAATACCAAATTTTATAGTTATGCTTGGATAAATAGATAAATATTTTTGGGGTATTCACAAGGTGTGCTTTCATGTTATATTGTCATAATGTTCTAACATTTTACAATGGTTTAAAAATATTGTTGTTGCTTTGTTGACATAAATTATTTAAAATTAGAAGAACTTTGCTTGCTATCTTTAGAGAGCAGTGGTTATTTATCAAAAGAGACCTGCACAGAGCGGTTGAGGCGAGCCCCATTAGTTTTAGTGGCCGTCGCTGTTGATGGTATAGTTTTATCCGGCTAATATCCGAATTTAACCTGCGGCTAGCAATTTTTGCAACAAAACACGCGCGGCATTAAATTATATCGGCTTAGGACTCTGATGTTTGGTAAACAAACAAAATAAAATTTATTTGTGATTTCCCTGCAAATAATAGGACTAGTCCAAGCACGCGTGTAAAATGTAGCCCACAAGGGACTAGGACTAGTCTAAAAGTAACCCCAACTTATGGGAAAATAATGGTCTATTTAATATGACGATGTCCTAGGGCAGGGCCACATAAACCAGCTTTGGATTACAAAGGAGAAGTCTTCAAACTACTCCATGGTATACTAAAGAGGACTAGTTTTGAATTCGTTTAAAAACGAAAACATGTCGGAACAACACATGTACAAGACATGTCGTGTCACTAGAAACACTTTTTAACAATGACATGGTCCATGCTTGCATTCCATTGGACCAGTCAAAATGGATCAGGTAGTCCAATATTATTTGCAGGGTTGCGTCTTAAAATGGAAAGAATCATGGATTACAATAACAAATATATTTTGATGTTAGGTAAACACATATTTTTTATATCTGTTTTAAATCAGCTGATTTAATTTCAAAAAAGCACACTAAATTATGAGAGGTTGTTTACAACATTCGTATTTGTTCATGTTATTATTCAAAACAAGCATCAGGGTTAGAAACGGTGAATATTTTAGCCGAGTGCTATACAAACGGCGAAGTCGTCTATAAGTGGCGCGAAACGATGACTAAATTTCGAAGTTAGTTTCATTTTAATTGTATAAAACTTAGTCTATCAATAATGATATTTACACAGAAAAAAATAAAAATTTATTTAAATTAAAAAATTTGTGATATAAATTTTTAATTTATTTAAGTTAATTAAATTTGCACCAGTAAACAAATTAATAGTGTCAATTAAAAATTGTTTGAAATTAACAACTTTTTCTGCAGTAATATTGTTGATTTAAGTAAACGTTTAATTCAATTGAATAAATTTTTAATTAAAACTGAGCTAAAAAAAATAGTTGAAAAAAAGAAAAACCCTCGGAATAAATTAAGTTTTTTATAATTAATTTAAGTAGGAGTCGTACTTCAAAAATTCAAGTACGAATAGCACTAAAACGTACTCAAAACTATCCTAAATGGGCTAACTTCCGAAAATCATTACGGAATTTCTTAAAATAAGTGTAAAATTCTAAATTCAAGTAAAAAATATTGGTAGTGTCACACTGAGAGTAAAATTACAAAGTGAGGGTTTTAATCTCATATAACTTTTTAGTCTCATCTCTCTGCATTTTATTCTTTTATGCGTGCATACGCGTGTGTTTTTCAAAGTTTGTTGTAAATTTACAACACACAACACCACAGAAGTTGGAAAAAACGATTTGCATGTTAAGTGTAGAAAAAACAAAAACAACAGAATAAGTAGAAAAACATGTTTTATTTTCATGTTTAAAAAGTCAAATTGAACTTTTGCTTCTCATTTAGTTTATATTTTTAGTTTAATATGTACAAAAGATATCTAAAGTAAAAAACATATCGGGCATGATGTTGGTTTTTTAACATTCTGTAAGGTGTAGTACGGGTAAGTAAATCAACCATAATAATTTTTTCTTTCTAATTTCTTTATTTTGTTTTTTTCAAGCACGAAATCGGTATAAAATCAACTTTATAATACTTGAATCAAGTGCATTTTAATATTGATTCAATCTTTGTTTTACTTAAGTTAAGTATTTCGCGAATGAAAATTCGTACCTGAATCAATCTTTCTGTACCTGATTCAAGAAAATCTCATCGTACTATTAATACCGCTTCGGAATGATTTGAGTACGGATGGATGGATTTTTGTTTTGAGTGTACCATTATTTATGGCAACGAAAACAACATAAAAATTACATTTAAAGCTTTGACAAAAAGACAATTTTTTTGTATGTATATGTACACTCAGGTCTCGTTTTATGCGATAGATGCGTTCCAAAAAATCGCATAAAACGATACCCTAGATTCATATAAAAACTAAAAGTTCGTTCCAAAATTCTGAAAAACCAAATAAATTCAAATTTGAATTAAAAAATCACAACAAAATCGCATAAAAATATATTTGGGGCATTATTTGTAATAAAAAAATTTTGTTGGAATTCCTTTATATTTGGCACAACTATTGTTCTAGTAGATATAAATATGTGTGCGAAATTTTTTTCTATGATGTTTATTTGTCGAGCTACGAGGTGGTAAAGTGTTGCCGTTTTCAAAAAATGTTTTTTTTTTTTTAATTATTTTTTCGAACTAAAAACTAATTAAACAAAAAAAAAAATTTAAAGTGATTCTTATAGAAAATCGATTGATCTTTAAATGAAAAAAATTAAATTGAAAAAAAAATTTAAATTTTTTTAACCTATTTTTTAAACCTAAAATAGCCTTTAGTGTCCTTATTTTATTTTAAGAGTTTTACTATGGGACCTCAATTAGTTTAAAAGTTATGCAAATTTCTTTGCACTCGTACATGTGGTTATTGCAATGTTGTACCGTAAAAGGCGGAAAAAACGAGTTTAAATTAAAATTTTTCCAATTCCGACCAAATTTTTCGATTTAATTTTATACCGAAATTAGCCTTAGGCGTACTTATTATATTGTAAAACTTTTATTATGTGCTCTTCATAAGTTTGAAAACACTCATATAAACGTATCGGCTATGCATAGAAAAAACTCGAAATAAAACAAACTAAAACGATTATATCAGTGCTGCAAACTTGGTTTAATTTCAAAACGGTAAAAAAGCTTAAAAATATCTAAGATTTCAAAATCTGTTAAAATTCTAAAAAAATCGTAAATTTTAAAATCGCATAAATTTGAATCCGCATAAAACGAGACCTGGAGGATTTAGCCAAATTGGAATTAAATTTAATTGGAATGTAATAACGTTTTTTTAGTGAGGATTTTTGGTGATGAAAAAACGTAATTGGGGATTTTTGGGGATACAAATATGGAATTTCGGACTAAAATTTTAAAAACAGCGGACAACTCTGTTTGCGATAAATAATCGCATGGTATACTTTTTGACACCAATTACTAGGGTTGCGATTTCCATGCAAACGCTTGTTTTTTTTATCGAAAGTTTAACAATCAATAAATTTGCGTTAAAATGGCATCGTTTTGTTTTTGCGTATTATGGTGAAAATGCATATTTTTGCATATTTTAGTTTTAAATGCATATTTTGACATTATTGAGTGATTTTTTTTTAAATTTACTTTTTTTTAAAAAATTTCCAAATACACAAACAGATCTTCGAAAAAAATTTTTAATAAACAAATCAATTTTTTGGAGGTTTGCTTAAGCCCTTATGACACTACATTTTTAATGCACTGTTCAAGTTTTGGTAAACAGTGCAAATATAAAGTAATAGAAAAATTTACCAAGTGCGAAGGGTTCAGCTGTATTAAGATAAATGGCAAACTGTCAAACATTTTACTAAAGTTATCGATAAAAAATGAAGTTATGCCAAAAAAAAATGTAAAATTGTTCAAATTAAAATTGAAATTTGAAGCTTGAAATATTAAGTGTTGCTGAATAAGCGGTTTATGGGCAAATTCAGCGATTTACCGCTTTTTGTTTTTAGGTTTCTCATAAACAAAAAGTTGGCAACATTTAATAAAATTACCAGAACAGGGATGGCTAAGTTGTTTCAATTGTACTTTTTTGTTGATACTTTTTAAACTAAGAATTATAATACCTTTTTGTGGTGTTTTTTAAGAACATAAATAAAATTTATTTCAATTAAAAAAATCTTTTAGTAAAATCAGGGTAAAAAAGTACAATTCTTAAACGTTGTTGGTACAATTTTAAAAATTCTCAACGCCATCCCTGAAGCAAAAACATAACAAGAGAAAAAAACTTAAAAAAACTTTGTTTACCTTTTTATATAGATTGCTCTTTTTAGCATTTACTGTTTCTTTCTATCAATTCTATACATATCAATTAATGAGTAAAAATAGGCTTTAAAAAGATTTCAAAAATAAAATAAATTTAAAATATTTTTCATCTGATTTCGAGTCAAAGTGGGATCTGAAAATTAATTTGGTCCAAATGCTTTGGTATTCTTCAAGAATGGTTGAGAGTTGATTTTTTTGGGGCGGCTGAACAGACAAAGTGTTGCTTTTTATTTAATTAAACAAACAAACAATTTAATAAGTTTTTTAAGTTTCCTACAAATATTTGAATAACAATAGACTGAATTTTTAAATTTTTTGGTTTTTAAGAACAATTTTTGATTTTTTAGCTGAACTGTTAATTTTTAATTTCCTGATATTTTTTAATTAGGCTTGAGTTCATCAAATTTAATTTTCATTTAATTATTTTCACTGCGGAAGGAATTTTTCGACAACTTAGAATTTTTCATTAAAATTTTTTGATAATTTTTCCTGGCTGAGCTGAGATTTGAACCCGGGTTGATTTTTACATGTTTCAATTCAAGAATCACCACATTCCATCCTCAGAAAATTTTTTAATGCATAATTTGGATTTTTTATTGCATATTTTAAGCGTTTATTCTCAATTTTTTAGTGCAATAAAATCTCAACCCTACAATTACAATACAACTGTTAAAAAAATTCTTGAAAATAATTTTTTTTACTTTAATTGCAATTGTCAGATTAAAAATCTAAAACACCGTTAGAAAATCCGAAACCACTACATTATAAAAAATTGTTTTTTATTAAAAACTCGAAAAACTAGATAAACATTTTAAAAATATTCTTTAAAAAATATACATGTATGTACGAGTATATTTTTTGTATAAATTTGTGTAAGCATTTATGTAAATCTACAAGATTTTGTTTGTCGTGCCTAGTTCCCAATTTTTATTCTTGATAAAAACACTGACATTTATTGTTGAAGGGATAAGCTATTCCTATGCGCTCTTCACTTTTTGCTGAGGCCAGATCGTCAGGAAACTTTATGATTCAAACAAAACACAATCTTATAAATTGAAAATTTTTGTAGTCCCAAAAAATTGCATTGATAATAAACTGGCAAGTGCACGGCTTAAAAACTAAGCTAACAACATGCTTTTTTTTTGCGAAAACAATACAGCATTTTTTTTTTGTTTTCAGTTTGTTTTTTCTTACCTACTCATAACTACAATTAATGTTGAAAGAATTCCAACTAATTGTAGAGGGGAATGTAAAAAAAAAAACTCACTTTTTATTGTTGTTGTTTTTGTTTATGCTTTGATATTGTTACAAGTAAAGCTGTTGCTTATAATTCTTATTCGCTTAACAGTTTTATTTGTTAAATATCTTTAGGTTTTCTTAAATCTTTGGATGAAGTTTCCTGACGATCTGGCCTAAGCAATCAGTGAAATGCACATAGGAATAGCTTATCCCTTTAACAATAAATTTCAATATTTTTATCAAGAATAAAAATTGGGAATTAAGCACAACAAACAAAATCTTGTAAATTGAAAATTTTTGTATTCCCAAAAAATTACTTTGATAATTAATGTAAATCTTTTTAAAACTTTCTCAATAAATTTCTCTAACTGTACAATATGTAAAACAATCTTTTGATTACAAGATAATTGATTATTTTAAAACATATCTAATTATTTGCTATAAGATTTAGACAACCCCTAAATTAAGGTTTCACTAAATCTCAAAATCAAGTTTATTGACATTTAAGGGACAAAATAATCTTCAGTTTTGCCACCATAGCGACAAGGTGAGAGTCCAAAACGGGGTTTTTCTAGTATTTGATTTGATTAGATTAAAGCTAAAAAAATACAGAGAAACAACAAATATGTACGTGTTAACATTTTTCTTAAGAACTCAAAAGAATTGACTAGTGAAAATTGTAAACATTCGAATTTAAACAACGGAGCTGTTTAGTATCAGTATTTAGTAAAAATAATAGTAACTGCATTTAAGCAGTAAAAATTTAGACAAATAATTTAAAATGTTAATAAAAATTATGGCCGTAATTACGTTGGCCCAGTTATCATTGCAGGTCATCATTAAACAGTGATTTTTTTTCTTTCGTTGAGTGTTATCTGTACAAGTGACTAAAATAAAACATTTGTTTTAAACTTTTCTTAGGCCAGCACTGCCTACGATCCCTACTATTTAGCGGGTGTAGTGGAATTTCGACCCTCTGCCAAAATTACTTCTTACGACCGAATGCAAGATAATCTTAAGGGTTATTTGTCGATATTGGACTCTGAAGAAGCTAAAAATCTCGATATTATAGTATTTCCCGAATCAACTTTAAATAACAATGCTGAAGCCTCATTTGTACCCAATCCCTCTACAGGGTTGATAGTGCCTTGTGATGTTCAATCTTCAGAGTATCACTCCTTGCTGGTACAATTATCTTGTGCCGCTAAAAAGTTAGCTGTTTATTTGGTTATTAATTTGACGGAAAAAGAATGGTGTACTACAGTACCAGAGGATACAAGGCCCTGTGCTGCAAGTGGCTTTAATCTTTACAACACTAATGTCGTTTTCGATCGTAAAGGTGCGGTTATTTCACGCTATCGCAAAGTCAATTTATATGGTGAAAATAAAAATACCACTTTTATGCCCGAAATGGGTTGGTTCGATACAGACTTTGGCATACGTGTTGGCCATTTCATATGCTTTGATATACTTTTTTATGCTCCTGCTCAGTCCTTGGTGGTTTATAGTGGCATTAAAGATTTTGTTTTTACCTCTATGTGGTTCTCCCAGTTGCCATTTTTAACTGGTAAGTATTTGTCTGTAAGCACCCCACCCCCCCACCCAAAAAAAAAAGAAAGAAAATCACAACTTATCTTGAACAATTTTAGTTGAAATTTTGATAAAAAATAGTTCGAGTTTTATCTGTGAATTTGGGAAATAAGCGATTAAGTTTCATGAGTACTGGGGTTTATAAAACTGCAGTTTTAAATTTCTGTTCAACTTTTCGCTTTTTGAGTTGATTTGACAGAAGTAAAAGCAACAGTTTTTTGTTGGCCAGTGACAAATGAAAAAGTGAAAGAACTGGCAGTTTTTCTACTTCGACTGCAGTTTTTTAAACGTTAAAATTGCTAAAAAAAAAAACATAATTTCTTTGTGTTTTTTTAGCGGTACAATTTCATCAGGCTTGGTCTTATGCCAACAATGTTAATTTACTAGCAGCAGGCTCATCCAACCCTCTGATTGGTTCCACGGGCTCTGGGGTTTATCATGGCCGTAATGGGATTGTTATGGCTACAATGAATCAGGGTTTGGGAGAGCGTAAGCTTTATACGGCCCAGGTACCAAAATACCGCTATTTAACTAAAAGGTCCCTAAGAGAACCTTTATCCAATTTAAATAGATCTGTTAAGCCTAATATTACCCTTAAAAGGGATTTTTTGCAAACCTATGAAACTGTGGCTCTTAACTTGACCTCTGAAACCAGTTTCAATGATGAAATCTGTTTTACGAATTCCTCATTTTGCTGTAATTTCGACTTAAAATGGCAGTCTTTAAACCTTAAGGAAGGCAGCAAATATTATCGCTATCGTGTGGGAGTCTATGATGGTCTGCGCAATGAGTTGGCAGCTGAAACAAATCAGCTGAAGAACTGTGCCTTATTTAGCTGTGTAGGCGATGATATAATGGACTGTGGCAACCTAATAGCCACTCAGACAGATGTGGTATTTGAAAACATAACAATTACTGCAACATTCCCCAAGGCCGAGAGATTTTTAATAATGCCCAATAGTTTGACGAGCAATATGATGCCTTTGCCGGTTAGCCATTTCCGGTGGCAACAAACTGAGAAAAAGTAAGTTTAATTTTCTTTAAAAAAAAAAAAAAAAAAAATAAATAAAAACTTTTAAACTTAAAAGGAATAATATACAACTACGCTATGAACTGAATACTACTACCGCCAATGTCTTGGCCTTTTCGATTTATGGCAATTACTACGACTGCATTGTAGACATCATACCAGACGAAGAAGACAACAAAGGCGAGGGGAACGGTAGTGCAGCCACTGCATTAAGTTGCTCTTTACTGCTTATACAAGGAATATTCCTTATTAAGTTCTTGCTATAAATTATTAATAGATTATTATTATTATTATTATTGTATTTTTTTTTAGTAAAAATGCTCCCTTAAGTAGATAGCAAAAAAAGTTGGTTTAGTAAACAAACAACAAAAGCAACAACTTTTAAGTATTTTACAACTCATTTTAATCGCTAATTATCTGGCAAAGTAGAATTAATCATAAAACACCTAAAAAGAGAAGAAACAAGGGAAAAGAGAGATAAAAACAAATGAGATAGTTTAGCAAGAGTTTAAAAAACGAATACGATTCGTATTCAAGGCTAGTACAACTACTAGTTGAATTCGCCTTGTTCGTAATTAAGCTTACACTTTTGAATCATAATTCTCAGTATTAAAAAGTTGTTGAACGCAACTGCTAATTACTGGTGGGGGTAAAAACGTTATAAATAACTATTTTAAAAATGAAATTCTTAATCTTTTTAAGTTTAATAATTTTTACTTTTAATTATCATATAATGAAGGTAAGTAAAAATGGCTATTAGTGATAAATATAACAAACCCCCCTTTTACAGGCAGCTGCAGCAGATAATTCATTTTACACCGCCGGAGTGGTGGAATTTAGACCCTCTGTAAGTGGCCGGAATTCTTCTGAATTGTTGGCCGATCATTTAAATGCCTATTTAAACATAATAGAATCATCAGCAGCAAATGATACTGATATAATAGTCTTCCCTGAGGGCACCCTTAACAATGAGTTTCATTTAACTTGTGTGCCTAGTGAAAGAGATAAAATTATACCGTGTCTAAGTTATGAAAGTGAAACTTATGCCGATTTCTTTATGCAATTGTCTTGTGTAGCCCGAAAAGTAAAAAAATATTTGGTTGTAAATTTAACGGAAAAAGAAAAATGTCCCTCGAATGTTGAAGATCCCAGACCCTGTGCCGGCAATGGTTTAAATATTTTCAATACCAATGTTGTATTTGATCGCGAGGGTCGTGTAGTATCGCGTTATCGCAAGGTAAATTTATATCTGGAGAATCGAAATAGCACTTTTAAGCCGGAATATGCTATATTTGAGACCGACTTCGGAGTACGTTTTGGCCATTTTATATGCTTTGACATGCTGTTCTATACACCAGCCCAAGAGTTGGTCGATCGTTTTGATGTAACTGATTTTATTTTCACTAGTCTTTTCTATTCCGAATTGCCGTTTTTAACAGGTAAGTGGACTTTGGCATTTTATTTTAAAATTTAAAAAAAAATAAAAAATTAAAATATTTTATTTTAAAAAGGGAAATTAATTTGTGCATTAAGAAAAACATACGCAGCCCAATTATGAATTGGGCTGCCGATGTTTATATTAGACAAGACATTTCTGTTTTATTCGTTCTCTTTTGAACATGCTATCAAAAATCTTTTGCATTTTCACGATGTCTTTCCAAATATGTCTGTTTTCATGTCTAATTTTCGAAACTTTTTTATATACAGACATATTAAAAAACATGAAAACTCATATTAACAAACATTAAAACTCATTTCGTGCCAGTTTGGCAGCCACTCTTTCTTCTTTCTTCTCTTAACCGATCGCCAACAAAGAAAACAAACGTGTTTGTGATACATGTCTGAAAAGACATCGTATAAATGCCGTCATATATAAAAACAAGTAAGAGTGCGGCTATTTCGAAACTTATATGTACTTATAAAACCCATCACCATGGTGCGATAAGAACATAAAGTTATAAAAATTCCTTTCTTCAGATATAAATAAATCTATTTTTTGCAACACCTACTTCTCCAATCCAGCCCACATTTTGTCTGATGTTATGTATTAATAACCAAGATGCTTGTACCTAATGTGGAAACTTTGGCTCTTGCCGTTTTCCAGGTTTACAGTAATCAATGACTTTATATGGGAGACGCCACACCCCCTTCTCCAATCCCTCCCATTTCGTTTTTAGAGAGGTTGAGTATGATAACCCAGCTATGTGTACAAAATTTAGATAATTTTTCTCCTACCCTTCTTTTGATATAAATAAAAATATTTTGTCCCACGCCCATTTCTCCAATCCCGCCCACTTCCCCAATTCCGCCCACATTTTGTCGGATGTTGTGTATTGATAACCAAGATGATTGAACATAATTTTTCAATTGTTCATCTTGCCCTTCTTCTGATATAAAAAAGAACAACAACAACGCATTTATGGGTAAAATTTGAGTCTGTCGTGGTTTTTTGCTCATATCTCAGACATTTGTGAACTGATCTGGCTGAATTTCAATAGCATACTTTTCGAGATTATATGTGAAATGTTTGAAATGTTTTACAATCTTGTCCCCATCATGTCTGGGGTCTTTTGCAAACCCATTTCAACGGACACGCCGACAGACGAACATCGCTAAATCAACTTCGCTACTCATAAGGACCATGAATATATTTACACAGAAAAAATCATTAAAAATTGGAAAATGCAGCTATGCTTATAATTTTTTCTAGACATATTAAAAACAAAGTTGCAAACAAAATCGGCCATAAGTGAGTAAAATCTGTTTACAACTTTTCACAAAAGGCGAA
Organism: Pollenia labialis; assembly: GCA_949318255.1. NCBI lineage: Eukaryota > Metazoa > Arthropoda > Insecta > Diptera > Polleniidae > Pollenia > Pollenia labialis. The sequence goes on along the minus strand of OX439142.1, from coordinate 20,354,369 downwards.
AAATTTCCATTAAATTCACGAATTTCATAAACCGTAATATTTGTATGGGAGCCTCCCTAAAAAGAGGGCAAGTATGTTTTAACAAAATGTTAAAAACAAAAAAATAATAGAGGTCGGTCATACATTTTATCCCTCTAGGGGCGACTCCTCGGCAGTTATGGGGCTTTATATATTCCTAGTCTGTATTGAAAATTTAGTATGGGAGCCCTCTTAAGGAATAAAGATAGCGGGTAGGTAGGTTAAAAACAAATGATGGGAATTAAAAATAAAAAAAAGTCGGTCATGCATTTGACTCATTTAGAGGCATCCTAGGCGCTGCAGGGACCAAATTAAAGATTTTCTTTAAACCACCATATTTGTATGGGAGTGATGGAGGAATATGGCAAGTATGTTTTAAGAAAATGTTAAACACAAACTAATGAAGGTCCGTCATACATTGTATCTACCTAGGGGCGATAACTTTGCAGTTATAGGGCTTGTTCTTCAATATATTTTTAGTAGGTATTGAGAATTTTGTATGGGAGCCCCCTTAAAGAATTGTGATAGGGGGTAGGGTAATGTTAGAAACAAATGATGAGTTTGACAATTTTTTTTTGTAAGCAAACGCACACAAGCACAAATATTGAAGCTGAACGAAAAAAAGTTCAAAAAAAAAATTCGCATTAATGCTCCTTTTTGCTTTTTATTTTAGTTAGGTTTTGTTAAATATGAGATTTAGAGAAGACAAAAGTTGTTGGAAACTTCACTAATAACAACTTCTTGGTAACGATGTTTATGTAAAATTAATATTTTAGAAGTTATGAGGCATAAAAGTCGGACTTTACGATTTTTTTCAAACTTTGGCTGGCGCGAGGGACGGCTTGCTTAGCCTTCGTCGATTTTCCGTCATTTTTTTTTTATCAATAACCACCGAATTTGGGGGTGAGAGCATTGAAAAATAGAATACAAAAATGCTCCATACAGTTAACGACCACCCTAATGAACATGGTTTAAATAGAATAGAAACACTATTAGTACGTTTTAGAAGTCATCCTTTCTGTTGTTGATGCAAGTTGATGTAATTAAACGTTTTATTTACTCGTGCCCCGGTAGTCTAGCTAGTTGTATGAGCATGAGAATTTTTGACAGCAAGAAAACGCTTTGCGCTCTTGTTTAAGTACGGCTGTTACACACAATGCGTGAGTGTTGTCAAAGTTTTTATTGTGTCATTCACCTTTTGCTTTACGCTTTTCTGGCTTAGTAAGAAACGCCACGGAAAGCAAAGAGGTTGTACCTGAGTTTATTTATCTCTTTTGAGTACAAATAGAAACATCAGTTAAAATTACTTCGAGTCATTTAGTACAATATAATTAAAAATATTACAGACCTAATAAGTACTCTTTCTGTGAAGCATTTTTTCAATCAAAATGAAAAAAAAAATATCTTTTAAATTATTTACTTTTTAGCCGTCCAACTACAACATAGCTGGGCTTGGGGCAACAATGTCAATTTATTGGCTGCTGGTGCCAGCTACCCTGAACGGGGCATGACCGGTAGTGGTGTTTATGCTGGACAATCCGGAGATTTAGTATCTGTTATGGCTAGTGAAGAGGGTGAACGTAAATTATACAAAGCTAAAGTGCCCAAAAAAAGTTTCAAATTTGAAGCAGAACCTTCTGCTCATTCTCCTAAACAAAATCGAGCTGCTACAAAACTTAGCCTTATGAAAGATCCACAAGTCAAAAGCTACAATTCAGTTATATTAGACTTAACGCACACAGAATCTGGCTTTAAAAAACGTTTATGCGATGGCGATGTATGCTGTTCATTTGAGATAAATGCTAAAATCGTTAATGCTTCCTTAAGTGCAGACTTGAAATATCGTGTGGGCGTTTTTGATGGCGAGCGTTCTTATGAAAAAGAAGAATGGAGTTACATTAAGGTGTGCGCCTTATATGCCTGTCCCAACGAAGATCCAAATAGTTGTGGCGAGATCTTAAACACAGACAATGTTTTATTTAAAACAATTGCGATTAACGGTCTGTTTCCACCGGGGCCTAAATTTTTAATAATGCCCTCAATAATAAATGATAATTTATATCCTCTGGAACATGATTCGGTAGAGTGGTCCAAGAAAATGAAAAGGTATGTATAAATTTGTACAGGAAAGTACATAAATAATTTTTTTCTAATAACACTAATTCCTTAATTCCAGATTACACAATGATTTAAGAGTTACCAACAAAAAACCCCAAACAATTTCTTTTCAAAAACATAATGAAATAAGTTTGAAACTGATAAAGGAGCAGACCAATATTATGACTTTCGGAATATATGGCCAGTATTATGAGAAATCTACTACGGATGCTGCATCAAAACTAAAAAATACTTTTGTTTTTACTTTGATTTTATTTAATCTACTGGCATTTATTGAACTTTAACTGATTTTTAAAGCCTTCACCACAGGTGGAATGGGTATATCGAGCAACTATTTAATATTATACAGCTGAAAAGTTTTATGTTTCTATGTATGTTTGTTTGTATGTTTGTAAGTTTATATGTTTATATGACATAGCCTATATAAGGCTCCACTAAAGTGCTTAGGATAGGGTCCTTGGGCGCTAAGCTTCCTATAGTGAAAATATTTTAATTATCTTTTTAGAAAGGAAATATAATACGTGGCATTTTAACAAAACTTCTTAAGTCGAGAAAAGTTAAAAAAAAAAAAATTTTTGAAAAAATCATTTTTATCAAATAATAAAACAAACTAAAATTAAAGAAAAATTTGTCTTTTATATGTAATACAAAATTTTACAAACGTAAATAAAAATATTTTTAATTGAAAATTCGTATTAATAACAACATTTTTTTTCATCGCCCAATTAGTAGGTCTGCCCACAATTACAACAATGCAGCAATAGAACAAACAACACGCGTTTTGTTTGTGTATACAAATGGTAAAAATGTCAAAAAGTTGTCAGCAGTCAAGAAATATGTGTTTTGTATTTATCATGTATTGATTTTGTTAAATGAAGTTTCCTGACGATCTGGCTTAAGCAACCAGTGAAATGCGCATTGGAGTAGCTTGTCCCTTCAACAATAAATTTCAGTGTTTTTATTAGGAATAAAAATTGGGAATTAAGCACGACTAACAAAATCTTTTAAATTAAAATTTTGTATTCCCAAAAATTAATTTTGATATTAAAAAAAAATTTTATTTTTAGTCCGCTAGGTTTTGTTTGGGCTTAAATGGGTTAATGTGCTATTCAAATGATTATCCCAAGATTAATTTTTGTGTTTTGAATCGTTCATAGCAAATAAAGTTTGTAACATGCTTTGGACGTGGCACTTTCACCATCAAATAATTAATGCATTGGAGCTGCTGTGTTTTCACTGGGAAGGAGGCGATAAAAGTTCTCCATTGTGTCCGCCTTTTAGTTTTTTTTATTTATGAGCAATTCCATATGAAAACGATCTGGTGAAAGTGACTGGTTTAGTGGTGGTGTACACCACTGTCATGTGACAAAATTGAAGAATTCTTCATAAGGGACGTCTGTCGACGTGCTAAATTTAAAGTTACTTTAATTTTATAATGATGCCAAGGCAATTGAAATTTTTAATAAATATTGTAATTAAGTATAAGCAGCAAAATAAGAAAGATTTTTTCTTCATAAATGTATTTTTAACTGTAAAATAATTTTTAAAATGTATTTTTAACAAGGTGGTCTCTTAAATGCTCTTCTCCTGTCCAAACAAGGAGTCAGGGCCCATTTTTTTATTGCTGATTCTTAAAGCAAAAATTATGAGGAATCCAAAAAAAAAAAAAAATTAGCCGGAAAATTTAGGAGCTTCTGTGGAAAATCGGAAAATTTAATTTTCATGGGAAAATTTAAAGGTTAATTTCTAAGAAAAATTAGGATAATTTTATTTTTCAATTAAAGCCTGATTCAATACCTTTCCAACGAGCTATCACTCGTTGCGATCGCTTTAGTAGTTTTTCTTTTAAACAACTTTCAATGAGGTCCCTTATGAAGAATTCTTCAATTTTGTCACATGACAGTGGTGTACACCACCACTAAACCAGTCACTATAAAAAAAAAAAAAATATGTAGGTACATTATTTTTTGCTGGGCAATCGATTGAGACTATTTATTTTAAAATCGGAGAGGGGTCGTCCAAAAATTTGCCAATTTTGATCGTTTTCATATGGAATTGCTCTTATTTCTTATATTTTTTTTTATTTTAATTATTTACAATTTTTGTTCACAATTTTTGTCTGAATTTTTGAATTTAACTTTTATTTTCACAATAAGAAAAATATTTTTTTGAAATCAAAAATCATATTGAAAAAGTAAACAATTTTCAAATTAGTACAATGGCGTTAAAAAATATAAGCAACTTTTGACATTTCGCCCATTTATGGCTGCGTATTTTTATTAAAAACACAACTCAGCAGGCGTTTCGAGCAGACCATGATTTTTTCAAGTTTTATGTGCTGTTTCCGCCTGTCATTTGGAAACAGCACATAAGAGCAGTATTCAAAAACCATTGATTTAAATTTTAAATGTGTTTTAAGAAGATAATTTTTATTTTGGACATTTTTTTTTTAAATTTTTTATGCCGTAAAACTTTGGAGTCGGAGTCGCGAGTTTTTGTGGGTACTACGACAACGACTCCGACTCCGGCACAAAAACCTCAACTCCGACTCCACCTCCACAGCCCTGGTTTAAGCATATAAAACCGAAAAATGAAAAGTTTTAGTTGAATCACTTTTGAACTAGGTGTGCGATATATTAGTTTGTTATTACACGACCGAAAAACAAAATACCCAGTTGGTTTTTGGTTTTTCTTACTTGCTGTGTTCTTGCCGCCGCATATAGTAAATCCGCCTTGACAGAGCCAGCCATTAATTCTCTCCTGGTTTGTGGGATAAACATTGGAATTTTAATTTTCCAGGCATGAAAATAATCAACAATCCGTTCTAAAGAAGATTGTAAATTATCTGCAATATTTCGGCCGAATTTATGTTATGAAAATAAACATGTGCCATCAGCATAGACTCCAATAAATTGTCACATTGGGTACCTGGGGTACTCCTGCCGGAATTTCAATACTCGATATACATATACAGAAAATGTTTCCAAAAACAAAAACAAAACATTTTTAAAGAAAATTTTAAACATATTATGTTTAATTTGATTACACTATTGTCACTGGCAATCATAATTTGGTTAAATAAGAACCCACAACCATACTATGGTTGCCTCAAAACATGTTATGGTTAAATATGACAATAATTTGTTTATAAACTAACAACAGTATTTGTCTCTTTTCCAATAAATGTTAAACATACATATTTTAGTTATTATCTACCATAACATGTTCGGACGCAACCATAATATGGTTGTGGCTTCTTGATTAAAGGCCTAATTTAACCATAATATGGCTGTCGGTGACAATAATATGGTTAAATTAAACATAATATGTTAACAATTTTCTTTAAAAATTCTTTTGTTGGAGGTGACCATATTTAAAGATGCTTTTTCTCTGGGTGTATATCCGCTTTATACTCTGAAACCCTCCAACCGATGTGGTCCAGATCGGTTTCGTTAGAGAGGAAACTTTGTGGATATGGTTTAAGGAAATATATTTATTCAAAACTAGGACCACGCGGGAAGTTAGTGGGCAATTTCTGCTTCTCCGAAACTATCTAATAGATTCTAATGAAATTTTCAGAATAGATAGATTTTTATTTATGTAGACACATTAGCTATGCATTTTTTAAAAATAGGACCCCAAGGTAGGGGGCAGTTTCTGCCTCTCCGAAGCAATCTAAACGATTTAAAATTTAGCTATACATTTTTTCAAAACTAGGACCACGAGGGGAGTAAGGGTTAATTTCTGCCTCTCCAAAGTACCCAACATATTTAAATGCAATTTAAAACATATTTAGATCCGTACTTATATGGACATATTAGCTTTACATTTTAAAAAAATTAGACTAAGAGAGGATGTAGGGGGCACTTTCTGCCTCTCCGAAAATACCTAACAGATTCTTATGATTTTCAAAACTTAAATATATCGTTAGCTCAGAATTGGTTTGGTGCATATCATGGCTTGACCGCGGGCATTCAAAAACGTGAACTTGAAAGATTTACCAGCATTTTGGAAACGTAAAAAGAAAACTTGGATGACTCGTGATATAATGGCTGAATGGTTAGAGCAGTTTGACAGAAAAATGTCACAACAAAACAGAAAGATTTTATTGTTTTTAGACATTGCTGCTTCACACCCTAAAGACAAAATCTTAAAGATCATAAAAATAGTTTTTTTTTTGCCTCCGAATACTACTTCAGTTTGCCAACCATAAGATCAGGGTGTTATTCAAAACTTTAAGGTTCACTACAGAGCTGCAATCATAAAAAATTTATTGCCAAGCATTAATTTTGTTGATTCTGCAAAAACCTTAATAAAAACCGTTAATGTTCTTGACGCTTATATTTTATTAAACAATCGTGGGAAAAAGTAAGTAACACCCAAAACTATTGAGAACTGTTTTGGCAAAGCAGAATTAAAAAAAGGATTTTAATAATGAAGACTTCGATGCAGATATCGATGAAATCTTTTCTTTGTAGAATGTGTTGAATTTACTACTTCTGGCGGAAATCTTTTAACAGAATCGGATAATATAGAAATTTTTGATGATGAAGTGGTAATAAGCTCATCAGAAAATGGAATTAGCATCGAAGAAGAGCACCATAACAAAATATCTTCGTATGAAGAAGCCTTAGAAGAAGTTAGACGTTTAGTGAAGTTTAGTGTAGAAGACGACTACACAGCGTTCGAACACTTGAAACATTTAGAATGCTTTTATGGGGACCAAATGATGAAAGAAAATGAAGAAAAATTAAAACAAAGAAATACTTATTTTAGACTATTTTCCTACTTTGTAGTTCTTCTTTAATAAAATCAAAAAATTTTTTAAAATTTAAGCTTTTTAAATTTTTTCCAATAAAGAGACATCTCTATCTTGCGGACAAAATCTTCTCCGACGCAAGGTGTCCGCCTATGCGAGCTTTCACTGTATACATAATTTTATATAACACTGAATTTAAAATTTTACGATTCCTTGTAACTTTTTCTTAAAGTTAAGTGCATTTTAAAATTTTGCAGTAAAATTTTCAAAATCCACCTGAATTTTTTCCATTGTCCAGTTATTTGACTTTTGTTATCTGGCAACCCTAGTTACGGTCCCTGAAAAACCTAAAGTGCATAGCAAAAAAAAAAGTTTTCCTTTAATACTTTGATTTTATTAAAGGCCTAACCATAATATGCATATCCTTGCTTAACCTACTGTCAAAAAGTCTCTCAAATGTATTTAAAAAAACAAAAACAAAATAAACAACATTTCATTCCGTACGGAATGTGCGATTAGATTCGCACCCTGCTTAAGCAAATGCCAGTTTCATTAAACTTAGCAAAACGTTTCCTTAAGTTCAATATAGCTTGCCTCATATAATTAACATGTATTCGCACATTGTGGTTGGGCCTTAAGTCTCTTTGAATTTATGAACATTAACAAATTTTTTTTAATTTAATTTTTTTACAAACTTTAAACATTTAAAAAAAAAAAAAATTCCCGAAAAAACATTGCTATTGTGCACTTAAGAAACTTTAGTTTTGTTGAAAAACAAAACTTTATTTAAAAAGAATTTTATTTACTCATTAACCATTCCTCAATACTTTGGACTTTTATTTTGGTTCATGTTATTTAAAATAAACCAAAAAACACACGTTTTACTTTAAAGCTTAATGAGTAAATTTGCTCACTTAGAATGCCTGAAATATGTTGCTCTTATTCCATGGTGAAAAAGCAAAACGCAAAAAAAAATACTTAATAAAAATTGTGTTTTTAATGCAATTAAATGAGTCTCATTTACGTTGATGTGAATTAAAAAATAATTTCTTCTACTTTTTATTTTCCACAATGTTTGTTGAAAAGCAGAGACCGCTCATTAGTATTTTGGATGGTTTTAAATTCAAACAATTTCTTGCCAACAAAATTTTCATTATTTTTTTTTCTCTCTCTTTTGTGTAACATAAAAATTAGTTAACATTTAATTGTATCTTATAGATACTTGTCCTTAACAAGATTACATGTTGAGATGTAAAATAAAAAATTAAAAAAAAATCTAAAACAAATTTTGTCCTCTTCATTTTAAAACCGAGAAAGGCTTTAACGGTCAACAAAACCTTAACAGAAAATTATCGACAACAACATAAGCAAACTCTGATCTCGTTGTGCCTTTCCCTGTTCTGAACACAGCCTTGTTTAAAAAAGGTTGGAGAGTACATTTAAATCATTATAATGATGCTAATAAAAACCACAGGAGCTGCATGTCATACACACTCATTTTTTTTTTTTATCTATTTTGCCTTCATTTTTTAAACATTTTTTTGGCGATGGTTTTCGTTTTTTTTTGTGCAAAAAAAAAAAAAACGTTAACCATGTGAAATATATTTGTTCATAAATTTGAATACTTCTTCTCCAAAACTCTTCAGTTGTTTTTATTATTTTGTCTAAAATTTCATTTTTATGGAAATTTAACAAGGCATCCTTAAAAAAAAATCCACACTCTTTTATAGATGATATTATACATACATACATGCAAAATTCACACACTTATACAAATATACATATTTGAAATTAACCCTAAGTGCGTACTAAAAAATAAATTACTTAAAAGGATTTTTCAAACAGCTAAAAAAAAAAAATGCTGCTCCTTTAAATATTATTTTTCCATGAAAATGGGCAGAATTTGTGTGCCCTTGGAGTGACCAACAAAAAACAATCCAGATATGTAACGAAAAAAATTAAATGGTCTATTTTCTACAATATCTCACAAAATGTTAAGTGCCAAATAATTTGTCAAAAGATAACAACTAGAACGCCAAATTGCTAATATTTAAAACCCTCTTTTACGTACTTTAAGGGTACAATACTGTTACGTTTGTACTTTAAAAAACGATTTGCGGTTTATTTCCTTTATAATAAACCTTTGAGTTCTTTTAATTGCAAATAAAAATAAATACACACACTTATTCAACTTAACAAACTTTTTTGAAATTTATTTTAAATTTTCACCAAATTTATCCTCTACTGTTAGTAACTAGAGTTTTTTTTCCCCGGAGTTTTTCGATTAAATAAAAAAATTTCCCGGGATCCCGGGATCCCGCTCCATATAAATAATACAAAGTAAATTTGTTTATTAAATTAATGAAAAAAACTTTTTTTTTTTTTTAAAAAGCGTAAGGGAACTTGTTTACAAAGTAAGTAAAATAAATGCCTAAATACCACAAAAATTAATTAAAGGTTGAAAGGGGAACTTGAATTATTATTACCTTACAATTTTATATGTAAATGTCGTATCATTATGCTCTAACTACAAGATAAAAAGATAACAAAAACATAAAAAATTTAATACATAAAACAATAATAAAAACAAACAAAAATTGTGGTACTCAAGTTATGAGATCAAAAAGTAAATTCGTACAATAAATAAAATATTTTAAATAAATATATTAACATTTTTTAACAGCTTAGGAAATAACATTAAGACACACTCAATGCGTTTAGAAAGTCGGCAAAGAGAATATTTCTTATTTTATTTACTTATTTCCATGTTTCCGAAATATTTTGTTCACTTTTTTACCGAGATTGCACAAATAGTTTTAAGTGCAAAATATTAAAGTTGCTGCATATTTCTAATTCACAATCCGAAGTAATTTTTCTTTTTTATAAACAGCGTCTATATCAGTCAAATGTATGATGCAAAAAATAGCATCAAACGGACTTCTTCTTACAAGATCCACCTGTAATCTTTAGCACAATGTGTTTTTAAAATTGTATATTGTAGAATCTTTCACGAGTTTCCATAGTTTTTTTTTATTTCTGTTTCCCAGCACTTCCCGGTTATATAAGCCGTCACAAAATAAAACAAATTTAAATTTATCACCTTATAAACATATCGTCATATCTCAAAAAATTTTTTTTTTATTTTAAGTTAATTAAGCAAAGTGTTCCTTCATACTTTCTCGTAACAAAAAATGGGTATTTTATCTTTAACTGTACCGAAGTTATAGCAAAATATATCTTTAAAACAGTACATTTTGAAAACTTTAATCGCATTTTGCCAAGCTCGATTTTTTTTTAGTAGATATGACTTTGCTGCAATAATGGAGCGATATTTTTGGATATCTCATATTTTTAAGATTTGTCCATGGACAATTAAAATTTACTGACTGTATCTTATTTTGAATTTATGTTCTTTATTAACTCTTCACTTAACTAAATTTATTAATTATCAACTGTTGCACGGCACATTCTGCTTTTGGTAGATTTATTGCGTCAGTAGACATTGATTTACGAACGTACTCACTTCTTGTTATTGATCTAATCGACAACCCATCAACAGAAGCTAATTTTTACAGAATATAAAACTAAATTTCAAAGTATAAATAGCTTTTTTCTGAAACTATGAGGAACTTTTATTTCCCGGGATCCCGCAACAAAAATCCCGGGAAAACGGGAGATAAAATAATTGAAAAAAAACCCTATTAGTAACGAACCGAACCGTTTAATGTTTCAAATCAAACAAAACTTAACATTTATGTGTAAGATTTGTATTCATAAAAAAAATTTAAATTCAAAAATGATTAAATTAAATCTTATTTAAAACTTTTTATTTTAAAAATGATTTATAAAATAAATTTTCTATGAAAACTTTCTTTAATAAAAGTTTATTAAATTAAATAATTGCTTATTAATACGGGGGATAGTTCACAACCATTATAGTGCGTTCAAGAACCATTTAACCAGAATTATCTGTTCCAATTATTTAAAAATAGCTTGTCTACATTTAAATCTAAAGTCTATCTTTAGGCGTTACAAATTCTGTATTACAACTACTACATAGAAAGTTCCAAACGGTGGAGTTCATTATAATTTCATAATTGTGGTTATTTTTGTTGAAATGTTTATGGTTCTCAATCCAAATCCCGATTTTCTTATTAGGCTAAAGTTCATCAAATTTAATTTCCATTTAATTATTTTCATGCAGTAATTAATTCTACAAGGAATTCTTCAAAATGAAAATTTCGATCTACCAAGGGTTGAATACAATTTGGTTAAAGGATTAATGCTTTTATTTTTTTAATTTCATGTTTAAGAATTCCTTTCTTCATGAAAATAATTTAATGAAAATTACATTTGATGAGCTTAAACTTAAACTATAAATCTAATTTCGTAACATACATATAATTTAAACAGATTGTTATAAACCCATCAATAGCATACTGAGGAAAGGTAGAGTCACCAAGTAGTATAAATCTGATAGAAAGAAGGACCATTTTCTAAGTTTGAACAAAAAAAAAATTGTATTGACTTAAAAAATTTACAATTTATACTCCCTACAACAATTAAAGGGTTAAATTTAAAAAAACGCGGCAAAAATAAAACCAAAAAATTAAATGAAAGCAACAGTCAGTGGCTCCTTTCTTAACATTTTATAGAGTCAAATACAAACATCAATGCTCTCGAAACCATCATAAAAATCCACGCGACCTAGAAGCACATAAATGAAATGAAACCACTAAATTCGTGTTAATGTATGTGTGTGTATAAGAAATTCTATACACACAAATGTTTATACGAGTGTGTGTGTGTGTGTGTATGTGTCTGAATATTTCCTCGTACAAATAAAAAGCGTATAAAACAAATAAAAGCAAAAACTAAATGTACCACAAAGCAACAGCATTAATACAAAACTGAAATTTTAAACGAAAGTAATAACAGAGACGAATGCAGAGAATCGGAGAGAAATCTAAAGAGTAAAAAAAAAATAAAATAAAAAATAAACGTGGAATAGACCAACAGTTTGACTGACAAAACAAAAAACGAATGAAAACATTATTGTGCTAGGGCAGGCAAGCAGGCAGGGAATAAGAAGAAAATAAAAACCAGGAATACCCGAATTTTGCTGCTACTGACTCTGCTGGTGGTGGTGGTGCTGCTGCTGTTAATGATGGGCCACAATGCAGGCCAAGTACAAGTACACCCTCATCTCTGCTTTGCAATCAACAATCAAGTGTAAAGCAATCGTAACAATTCATTCATTTCAACTGTTGCTCCACTTGTTAGCATTTTTCCAGCCAACCAACCAAATCACAAATAAAACACTCTCTTTTCTACTCAATAAAATAAAGAGAGGGACAAAGTTCCAGGAGTTAAATTTTTTTTTTCAAGATTTAGAAAATAAATATAAATATTTTTTTCTTTTTTAATAAATTTAAAAAAAAAATTCTTTTTTTTTCTTTTTTAATAATGAAATTTTTTTTTTTTAAATTTTTTATTAATAAATTCCTTTTAAAATATTGAAAAATAAAATAAATATTGAAAGTCTCCACTTTTGTTTAGAGCAAAAGAAAGAGAGCCTGGAATTGAATTCTCCAAAATTTTTTGCGAAATAACACTGAAAAGCCACGTCATTGCCATCCGTTAGAATGTTTTAACAAGAGCATTCGTATTGCTGATGTATACTTGAGTCCAGTAGGCTTTTAGCCTCCGAGCGGATAACTAAAAAACTTTAACGAATGCGCTGTGTTTGTGTTTAACAGTGACAAAAAAAAAAAAAGAGACATAACTAATAAAAAATTCAAAAAGTTGAAAATTTCAAGCAGCCAGAAGATTATTCTATAAGAAAATGTATTAAAAAAGCAAATAAAAAAAAAATATAAAAATTAATATAAAAAAATTAACTACTTAAAAAATTTGTGCCAAAAAAAACCAAAAATTAAATTTGCAATATAAGAAAAAAATTTTGTAATTCCTTAATATTAAACATTAATTAACCCATACATGTGCAAATTAAAAAAAAGATGAATATACATATAAACCCATTCACACACTTAAAAGCTGCAATAAGTAACAAATAACTATAACTCTTTTCTTAAAGAAAAATAAAACGATTTAATTGAAAATTGAATTTAAAGGTAAAAAAGTTTTCTAGTAAAAGAAAAAAATAAAAAAGAAAAAACGGAAGTTAATTTTTTAAATAACTCGCTTTTTGAGGTTAATTCGATTTGTTATGACAGGTGTATTAAAAGTATACCGTTAAACGATCGGAAACGAACTTTATATTGAAGCAGAAATACTAAATAAAAACAAAACGGCCATATTAGCAACAAATATATATGTACATACATTTGTACATAAAATATATATATATAATAATGCACATACATACATACATTGAAATAAACATACATACACACATACTAATAGGAATATTATACGTATACACTACTGATTTTAAAACATTAATATATACTTCATATATTATTTTTTTTTAAATCAATTATGTATTTTTCTTTTGTTTAAATAATCCAATTTTTATTTTAATTTATTTAAAAAAAAAAAAAAAAATATATATTAATAAAACAATTTCTCCATTTTCGTAAAATTTATGTATTTATAATAAGTAGGGAAGCGATTTCCGTGCAAATGCATGTTTTTTGTCGATAGTCTAAGAGATCATTGTGGACCAATTATCTTTCCGATTCATTAAATTTGAGTTAAAATTACATCGATTTGTTTTTGCATATTGTTGCATAATTAAGTTAAATTGCATATTTTGGTTGTAAATGCATATTTTTGCATATTTTAACATTTTTGGATAATACATTATTTTATTTGTACGTGTTATAAAAAAAAGTTTTGCAAAAAATTTACAAGAAAACAAAAAAAAAAAAATCCTCCAAAAAAATTTTTTAATCAATAAATAATTTTTATTGGAGCTCTGCTTAAAATACAAGAATTTCAAGATTTCGACCTTTCTACCATTGGGCTTTAAATATTTTATCTCAAGCTGTAACATGTTACTTACTTGGAACATGAGTTACACCGTGTTGCAGAGGAATCTAATTCGATAATATTGATTTATTGGTTTTATACGAGGGAAAAAATCTGTTTAAAGGCTCCTTTACGAGTTGCAATTTTTAATGAAATGTTTGAAATGCCTTTTTGGTAAGGGTACCTCCACCGCAGCCAGTATTAACAAGGTGGGGGCCCCTGGCTAGATGCTGTAGAATACTATTCAATAAACTTTGATCAATTTAAGAATGTTATTAAAAAACTTGTTGCTACTGATGCTGATATCAAACGATCAATTTGCATTTGTATTTTCCAACCAAATATATTGGCGAAACAAACACTAAATTAGAGAGATTTACTTCACTTAATAGTCAGCTGAAATTAATTGATATTGCAGAAAGTAACATTAACAATGTGGAAGGAAGAAGAGCCCAACAATTTAGAAAAAAATTCAAAACGTTTTGCAAAAAAATTTAGGATTTCAAAAAAAAAAAAAAAAAATTTTGACCATTTTAAATCAGGAATCAAAGGTGTGATCTGAATAAGAAAATACTAAATGAATTGGCGCCCTTCCATCAAGTATACTCCCATTTCTTCAAAAATTTAAATTAGTTATTTAAATTAAGTTTTAAAAAATATTGTACATTTAAATAACAATAGACTGAGAAAAAAACGAGTTTTTATTGAAAATGTTTAAATTTTTAGAGCATTTTTTTTTTTTTATTTAATGCATATTTTGGAGTTTTTAGTGCATGAAAATTTCATCCCTAATAATAAGAAAGATTTGGGAAAACCTTTTAATAACATTCAGGCCTGTCATAAAATTCCATTCCGATCGAAAATGGTTTTAATTCCGTATTTTGCTTCTTCAGAAAACGAAAAACGAAAATTTTTTTTGGAATGAAACCACTTTTGGGTTTCTAAGTGGAATTGATTGTTTCAGTATTTTATAACCGAAAAAACTACTTAAAACTATTTTTTATGGATAAATATAAAAACCAAATAACAAAATATTTATGACTTTGTTTTTGCTTTCAATGCTATTCTTTGGCGTTGCGTTGCGTTTTTTACATAATTAGGGCCTTAATTCATATGCCAAAAACTGAGCAACCTTTTTAACAGCCGTACGTTTTCTTCCGCTTAGCTTTAATGCCAAAATGCCATACCTAAACAAGAGCGTCAACGTTGTTTCACGAATAGTGGTGTTAACTTTCTTGCTTAATTTAATATAATATAAATAAAAAATGGAGGTTAAACCGCTAGATTGAAAAAAAAAATAACTAAATTGCCATTATCTATTATCACTAGCGGTCAACTTCACTAATAAACGAGCTCTTGAAATCGGATTTTCCAATTGCAAAGCGTTGCCGCTGCGCAATTTAAGGATGTTTTCTGTAAATTGTATGGGACAAATGACAAATTTGACAACAAGAAAACGCGTTCCGCTTTTGTTTATAGCTATCACGCTTATTTACAAAAGTCCACGTTTAATTGTCCTTTGTTTAAATTAAACTCCCCAAAATCTGGTATCTGGTTTAGAAATTCGTTAAATTACCTACTGAAGTATTTAAACGTATTCGTTTAAACGCCTGTCCCGTATGATTACCAAAAACATTGCCTTTTTTGCGTGTTAATTAAACGTGGAATATGAAATTCATTTTTCGAGTGTGGCTTAGAATCTTATTTTGCGAAAAAATAAACCTATAATCGGTTGGTTGATGTAAAAATTACACACCGTTTCGCCAGAATGGCCTGGGGTAAGAGTTATGTAAAAGCATTAAAAATTCAGATCAAGAAAATATAAGCAAAGTTTTAGATTTAATAGCAATTCAAACATTTTTTCGATCCTTCTTTCATTTGCATGGTGACTCATATTGTACAATTCAGAATGAATTCTAGATCTGGAAGTTTTTCTGCGGGCAAAAAGTGACAAACTATCTTCAATCACGTAGCGGTTATAAAGCTTCAGCAGATTTTTAATCAGAAAGATTTGAGGACACTTCTGCTCCTATTTGCGATATTTGGGAACTCTATTTTGTGTCTAAAGCTAATATATTTGTGTAAGTTTTCAGAAACTGCAGTAAAAATGTTAGTGGTAGATCCCAAGCGACTTACCACGGCCCAGATGTATCAAACACCCCAGGTCCTCTTCTTTACCCGATATATTCGAATGACCTACAATCCCAACTAAAGTTTTAAGAAACACAAATGTACGCTGACGATGTGAAGCTTTACATAAGTTGCGAACCAAGTAATATCATTGATTGTGTCAACAAATTAAACCATGATCAGAATAATATTCCCGCCGATCCAGATAAACAAAAAAAAAAAAAACTTGAAATAGTCAAGACAGCAAAAAATCTAGGTGGCATTTTTAACTCGGAGCTCAATTGGTCTCATCATATCAATTATATGTATATGTGGTGTTACTCACGCAATGTTAAGGAGTCTTTGGAGGACGCAATATTTCACTCCTCTCAAAGTTAGAATGCTAATCGCTAAAACGTGCCTCCTGCCAAAATTTTAATATGCCTGCGAACTCTTTTCAAACTGTGACTCAGTATGCCAATCTAAATTTTATGTGACATTTAACAATATTGCTAGATATGTTTTTGCCCGTAGACGTCTTGAAAGTATATCTGACTACTCACAAAGATTCTACAATTTAACACTCGAAAACCTGTTGAAAGTTCGTTCATTATTGTTTCTACAAAAGCTAAATTTTACTAAGCAAACTGAATATTTATACAGAAGCTTTAATTTTTCAAGATCTAACAGAGGAACAAATATAAACTCCATTCGCTACCGTAGACATTTTTACATTTCCACAATTCATCTGTGGAACCGACTACCTCCCCATATGCAATTCATTAGCAATGCAAACAGTTTAAAATCTTACATTTTTGTTAAATTTTTTTTTTTTAAATTAAATTTTTAACCCCGTATTCTTTATCAAACGTTCATTTAGGAAAATGTTGATAAAAATTTAATATGTAAAATTTAAAAAAATAGCTTAGGCGACATCATTTTCAATTTTATTTAATAAATGAATTTATTGGCAACACTTGTATCATCTCCTAAAATGCCATGGTCACATAAGGTACCGTGGCGATTTTATAGCAAAAACAGTTTTAGCTTAAGCGCCAACTTTCATACACAATTTTTATTAAATAAAATAAAAAAAACCTTCTCCTGTAAAATTGCGTTTTTTTTAGCTTAAGCTTTTCATTTGCGGTAAGGGCTCCATATCAAACATATCCAATCAATTGGTCTTGATGTCTGATTTAAAAAAAAATTATTAAATTTAAATTGGAATTAAAAATTTCCAATGACTTAACCAGACTTTTATTAAATTATCACAATAGCGAATATAATTCACAATAGTGTTTGAAATTTAAAATAGAAAAGAATTTAGCCTTTTGAAAAGTTTAATCTGTTCACAGGGCTTCAAACTTAAATAAAACATATTTTTTTTTTATCTTCTGCTTTAATTTTCTAGAAGGCTTTCACCTTGAAAAGTAAACATTTTGATAACCTTGTCACAATAGCGAAAAATATTCAAAATAATCACCCCTATCGTGAATAATTTTCCCTTGTAATTATTCCGCTTTTCACATATTTGCGATCATGAAAAACTCCCATGAAAAAAGGTAATTCAAATGAGCATAATAACATGAAAAAATGTTCACGGTGAAAAATTCCGCTTATCGTGAAAAGTTTTTTCCCTCGTAATTGTTTCACATTTCCCTTAGATTTTCTTACTTTATTTTTGCTAGGGAACAGAGCATGTATAGAAGTAGTTCCTTCTATAAATCGAATATTAAGGGCTATTTTTGCTTTTAAGACACACACCGGTATATTGGTCAACAAAATGCAAAACAAGAGATCAATTGCTTGTGAATTTGTGAAGCTTTTGAAAGACGTGGTGGCAGAATTTTGGAAAATATTTTACTACATAAAATTAAAAAAAATGCAAAAAACTAACGTTGTAATCAAACTATCCCTCCAAAACTAAATAGTTTGCTTTATTATTTACACTTTTATTTAAAATATATACGTGTATATTTTTCAACAAAAATTTCATTGATTTTTTAATTTTTTTTTTTAACTTTCTTTCTTTTTACATTCACTGGAACTGATAGCGTGAAAAATATTTCACATGAGATTCACGGTTGATTTTTTCCCTTCGAGGGGAATGAAATTTTCATGGGAACAAAACTTCCACTTGTAATTTACGATAGGGGTGAATGTTTAAAATTGTATACAACAGTTAAGAATTTAACAGGTTGTATGCAGCCTGGTGGGGTTAATAATGTGTCAATGTTGAAAAAAAAATATTTAGCCCACTTGAGACTTGGCTGCTGCAGAGAAAGGGGACTTAATAAACGTCGGAACATCTCCTCTGCTGCTATCACGCCTTGGGGAAATCCAGGCGGTTATTTTTCGGAGTCGAAATGATGAGCCCAATTTCAATTTATGCTCTTTCACCGAGTAGGCTGATAGGCTTTATAAGTAGCAGAATCTAACATGGTTAGTTACACAGGCTGCACAAAAGATCCTCTGTGTCGTGGTGCGTATGGGTCTTCTACATATCAATCTATCAAGGCCACTAGGAGGGGTTTTAACTTCGTAAAATTTACATTTCATTACATATTTTCCGTTAAATATTAAAAATTGATTTGTAGGCTTTACAAAATTTAACATTTAATAAATACAGACTTAAAATTTCAAAAGACAAACAAACTACCTCTCAAAATAAAATCTATTAGCATTTGAAATGTCTAAACTTTTTACCAGCAAATATTCTACATGTAATAAATCTTATTGTTTTAAAAAGGCATTATATTGTTAAAGAAATTCCAATATTTTATTAAACATTTAATTTCATGCAAAGAACTTCTTAAAAGTTTTTGAAATATGAACATTAGGGCTATAACTTTTTCACACTTTTTGCGAATATCAAAAACGGCATAGTATAGTCGCGTGTAGAACATTAAAAGTTTTTATGAAAAAAATATGATAATTTTGTTGGGATTGTTAAAAAAGTTCACGCAGGGATCGGGTTGAAGTTTTAAAACAACCATTTATATCTCACGGAAATTTAAAAAAAATACACCTGATGTTTGTAAATATTCCCATGCGTATCACTAAAATGCTTTTTTGGAATTTATCCACTGCTTTAGATTTAAAATTTTCCCAACGGTTGACAATTCACCGCGGTTCAAAACTTCTTGGAAGGTTTTAGAAATTTGCTTCCCTGCGTGAGATTTTTTTTTTTTTTGGTACAATGCCAAAAATTTGGTTATAGCCCTAATGCACATATCGTTGCAAGTATTAAGGAACGCTGTAACTGACAAAACCTGTATGAAAGTAGAAAAAAATTAATATCACAAAAACTATACAACTAAGGAACATGATTTTAAAAACGTATTTTTATTTTTTCTCGCTTTATATCTTGGCTGTAAGCATTTCCTCTCTAGTCAATTGCTCCCGGTGATTCTGCGGCTTACGGCAAACCATTTCTCTTCCACAGACCTATAAAATGCTGTAACTACAATTATTTTTTTTTGGCAACAAAAAAGTGAATTTTTATCATCACACAAATATGGGACTGGGACGCAGTATTTTTTTCTGATAAAAATTATGCAAACTAACGTATTTTCGATTTTTTGTCAGTTACAGCGTTCTTGAATTCTTGCGACGATATAAAAAAAATTTTACTTAAAGAAAAACTTTTTTTTTTTTTTAAATTTAATTAAATAAACATTTGATAATGGACATTTAGACAAGTGCAGTTTGTATTTAACTGTCAAATGAGAGTTAAAAGTAAATTTTAGGAACTTTAACAATATTTTTTTTAGAAATTTAGAATATTTTTGCTTTGAAAGTAATCTGAATACTTTTAATGTATCTTATTTAAAGCAACAGTACAATGTAAAATTATTGAGACGCTCTTTTTTTCAAAGAAGAAAAATAATCTTAAAAAGTTGTGAGTATTTCTTTTGCTATTTTCATACAAATTTTTTATTAATTATTACAAACAACCGGGAAAGTTCAATTATGAAGGTCTAGGGCAACCAGGTATCCAACATCTTATGTTTTTTCTTACGAAGTAAAATAAACTAGGTCTAGGTCATTATTCCAGAAGCACAAACCAACGACATTCCTCAGTTTGGAGTGGAAGAGGAAACACAATAACGTATAGTTCACAAAAGAATTTTCATGTATACAATTTTAAAACTTTAACAATAAATTAAATAAACTGCCAAGAAAAGAAACAAATAAATAAATTTAAAACAACAATAAAAACCTACTCGTGTATATCTACAGCAATTAAAACAGATACTGTCGATATTATTTCAACAAATATTTAAAAAAAAATAATATTTTTTTGTTCTCAGTCTTACAGACAGTTGGACAAGTTGTAACAGCAGATGTGGAGATTTTCATTTTCATACACAATTTTCAATTGTGCAAATTCTTTGAAAACAAATACAATTTATTTGTTATTGAAACAATTAATGAGTATAATTTTAGTTTTGTTTAGTGAACTTTAGTTTTTGGGCAAAAGTGAAATTCCAGTGTCCATTTTGTTTATTTATTTATACACTTTATGAAAATGTATTTCTTGTTATATTTTCTGTGCTTGCAACTCATCTGGTTTGTTTCATTGCAGTGAAAAGCAGTAGCGAAAGAAAAATTTATATTTAGTCAAAATAAATATTCTTGTTTAAATATCATTCGCAAAGAACTACGTCTCATTTAAGAACAACCTTTAAGTGAAGTGTGCAGTACAGTGCTTAACAAAATTAAGGTAGTAAAAAAAAGTACAACTTACATCTCAAATATATTTGCAACCTAGAAAAATAATAAAAATCTCATAAAGTTAACAAAAAGAATATTTTAAAAGAAAGATTAGAAAACTCGAATATATATGATAAAGGGAAATACAGAATGGCACATGAGGTTAATAATAATGTTGGGAAATTATTCACAAAAACTAAGGATAGATTACAAAAGTTTGATTTCCTGCGGATGATGCCACCTGCCACACAGCAAGATAATTACAGTTCAAAAGCTTAAAAACAACATTATCGACCAGATATCAACCAATGACGACAGTTAATTGAAAAACGTGATTGAGAATTTTTGTAAAATATTTAGAGTCTGCCGAGCCAGAAGGTGGGGTCACTTGAATTTTTAATACAAATATTTCTAAAATCTGCAAAAAAAATCTTTTTTTATTAAAATTAAAATGATGCCTCAATTTTGGACACCTTAAAAGTAGAGCTTAAAAGGCATCAACCAAATTAAAGGTATTTTATTTTACAAAAATTTCTTTAATTTTACTAAATTTAAATTTATTTTTTGGAAATATGTAAATGCTTTTTTTTAATAAAATGTTTACATAACAAACCTCGTTTATTATCTCAGGAAATATTAGTTTTTAAAACAAAACATAAATTGCATTTAATATTTACAACTAAAATTTATGATAATTTTTTCTTTCTCCTCTTCCCTTTTTTTTCATTAACAGATTTTTATTACAATCATTATTATTATTATTCTGTTTGTTTGTGTAAAGCAAAACTAAAAAAATTAAATCGAATAAATGTTTACAATAGAAAAAAAAAACATACACACAAACAAACTTAATGACATAGAGAAAATTTAATTAAATTAAAATTTCCAATAAAATTTAAAACAAAACAACAAAGTTTTTTAGAAAAAAAGTATTAAAAAAAATTATTTCTGCCGTATTGAACTATTTTTTAAACAAAATTAAAAAAAAAAGAAAACAAAAAAGTAATTATTTATGTAAAACAACATTTAATGATTTTATTATTTTATTATTTTTTTTTATAATTGTTTTCTTTTCATAAATATTTTTAAAAGGAAAAAGTAAATTGATTGAAAAAAAAACTCAATACAAAATCATACAAACGCCCATACATGCGAAATAATTGTAGTATATAAAAAGTACTTTTCATACCCAAACTCTCATAAATAATGAATCTATGCAGAGTGGATGTGTGCGAAATATACAAAACACATATGCACACACACACACACACATTCATACACATTCCCGTACTAACATTAAATATAAAAAACAATAATATAAAGTTCGTTTTCGCCTCGTATTGAAGACGAGTATGTACGGACAGACAGACAGACAGACAGACAACTAGCATCGCCAATTTCCTTTGATTATTTTATGAAGCCATTTTTTTCTTAAAATTTTTGTTTTTGCAAATGTTTACCAAAAGTTTGTTTGTAAGTTCGTGTGTTTACAGTTTTTCTTTTAGTATCGTCGTTGTTGTTGTTTTTGCTTTCGTTTAAAAAAAACTGCTTGTACTTGCTGAAGCGAATACGAGTTGCTGACAGTGTAGTGAGTGCAGTCAGTGAACATAAAGAATTTTGAAAAATAAAATATACAAAATTATATAAAAACGAAATAATTCAAGAAAAAAAAAATCAATATGTAAAATAGGCAAAATAGAAAATAATTAGCCGAAGCAGAAAAAAGTAAATTAAATTGTAAGTAACACAATTAGCTAAAATAATATTGAAATACACAACAGAGTGATTGATAATCAAGAGGCCACAAAATCCACTGTAAACTGAAGCAAACAAGTGAAAACGAAAAAAAAAAAAATTAATTAAAAATCATAATAAAGCAGATTGTTGTAAGAAAGAGGTGAGTGTAAACATGAATTCCTAATTTAAGACAAATTTCTAACTAAAAAGAAAGTTTCATAAAATTTCTTAGAAATTTAATTAAGGTTTAGCTTAACCCTTTCGCACCTATTGGGACATCTGTAGCCCACTGAATGTTCCCAGAGGCCTTTTATTAAATTTTTTCACTTTTAAAAATTATGCAAAACTGTCCCATTTAGTTAGTTAGACGTTTAAGTACAAATATTAAAAAAGTCATTCTTATTATCATAACACGTGTTGTTTGAAGGAGTTTTTTGATCAGTTATCTTAAATGTATGAATCACAAAAATGGTGGAATAAAGTTTTTATAGATTGGTGATGTCAGCTGTAAATTCGGGGATCATATATATGAATTTACAATTTTTTAATGTTTACGACTAATGGGATTTCTATGTCCCATGCCAAACTCCTGATGGGACATATATGTCCCACCTTAAGTCTCTTCCCTAGCTAGGGGTACACAAAAAAAAAAAAAATTGTTTAATATGCATATCTTTGTAAAAATAGCCCATTATAATAGTTTGAAACTAACTAATCGTCTCCAGTATCGAAAGGGTTAGAGCTTCGTTCACAATCCCAAAAGCAGTTTTACTTGGTGTTCGTAATAGAGCAATAATTATTATCGCCACCACACACATTTCGCATTAAGAAACCGTTTGCAAATTTTACCCACAACAATATTTTGCATTATATTAAAATTTTTTTACAACATTATGTTAAAATTTTCATTTAAAACTAATGGTGTTTTCTTTTCTACAAAAAATGTCACATTTTATTTAAAAAAAATGCAATTTAATGTTCGTTTCTTAAACATGTTTTGCTCTCTAAAAGGGCAGCATGTTTTATTCTAAAAAAATTCACCCTTTAATGTCATAAGGCATTGCACTTTACGCCCCGTATAAATCGAGAGTGTTGATAATGCCCTGTAAAAAGATCGCTTCTGTTTATATAGGGTTGCCAGACGAAGTTGGGGGAAAAATCGCCTCTTATCAGAACAGTAAAAATTTTAAGTTTTAATAGTTATTTTTTCTATTATTTTATAGTAAAAACAAAAGAAAGCATTACATTGTTAATGGCAGGTTGTCAGTCATATAAAATTTAAATGGATTCGATGTTATAAACTTGTGTTTGAAAAAAAAAATGTCAAATCAAGAAATCGTAAAAACTTGGTGTTAACAAATCGACAATCTGGCGTAGGTATTTTCTTGTTTAGATATTTTATGAAAAACAAACAAAAGAAATTTGAATTTCGTCATTCATTTTGTTCATTTATTTATTTAATATCAATTTATTAACAAATTTGGGTTAATGTTTTTTTTTTTTATATTTTGAAGAGCACACTTTTTGATTTATGCACATATTTTTTTTATATATTGAAGAACAAACTTTTTGCCAGTTGTTAAAAACAGGGCGATCAAATTTTGGGTTTTGTTCTCGTCAAATTAAAAATTGCAGTATTCCATGTTCGGCAAGACATTTTATACATGCACCTTTTAAAATGTTGTATTTTTTTTTGTAGAAAATAAAACACCATAAATAAAATTATTTTCAACGTCAGAAACAATTTCATACAAATTGTTGCTGAAGTTCTAGTTGACTCAAATCTCAACATTTTTAAAAAAATTCAAGTTACATTTTTGTTCTAAAAATGAAAGGAAAATATATGAAATACTTTGGAAAGAAAAAAGATAGAAGAAAAAACGAAATTGTTTCTCTGAATGTGAACAAAGCTTAATTCTATAGTTGAAAGAAAGATAAAAGTACCACTTTTAAAGGAACAAAAAATTACTTACTTCACTTGATTTAAGTTTAGTTGTTTAGAAAAACATAATTACATTTTAATTAAATTTTAAGTTTATGCTTCTTTGATACCTACTTCAAAACTGGTACAAGAAGTACCATTTAGAAAGTATTTTTTTTAAATAAACTTTTAAAAAGTGCCTTTTTAGACAAAGAATAACTTTCAACCTTATTATGAACAAAAATTCGCCGGAGTTTTTTCTCTTCTCCCAATTATCCAATTAAAACTTTATTGTTAAAATAAAAAAAGAGACAAAAAATAATCGCTTTACAATTTCTTTTCATAAAAAGGTTGTTTAGGGATAAAAAGCTTTTATTTTGGCTAATAATTCAGTGAATGTTTAAACGCTGGTTTATCAGTGCCCGTATTATATCTAAATGGTGGTAAAAAAAAAATAAAATGCAAAATGTTAATTGTAAATAAAACAAAAGGCGATTAAAGTAATTTTTGGGACTATAAAATTTTTATTTATCAAGATTTTGTTTGTCGTGCTTAATTCCCTTTTTTTTTTATTCTTGATAAAAACACTAGGAATGGGCAAAAAATAACGATATATCAAAATGTCGATATTTAAAAAAAAAATAATCGATATATATCGCCGATATTTAAAATACCGATATATCAATATATCGATATTGAAATACGACTATCAAATTCGATATTTTTTTAACTCAGTCTTCATTTAAAACTCAAAAATTTAGCAGTTTCAGACAATTTTTAGAATTGGCATCATTGCATGCATCATATATTTATTTTAAACTAATATGAAGATCTAAAATGAATGGCATTTATAAGAAGCAGTGCCGGATACAAGAAGCAGATTGACAGGAGAGCACATAAAACAGAGAGTGCTGCTGATGTCCATATCTGATGATTACTGGTTTGACTAAAACAATCAAAAACATTTCTAGTTAAAGTTGGTACTTTTGGGGTGCAATTCAAATTTTAAGGTTGGTTTGGTAATTCCATTTAAATTTTTCGTAATCTACTTTTTTTTGGATTTCATATAGTTTTTTTGCATTATTCCCTTTTGTTTTTGTTATAATTGAATTTTTTGTTTTAATGAATTGTTTGTTTTTATTAATTTTTTAAAAATAAAATGAAACAATAAAAAGTAACAATGTAATTACATATACATACATACATAATTGGGTATTCACAAGGTGTGCTATTATCATAATGTTCAAACATATAACAATAGTTTAAAAATATTCAGCCTTATTGTGGTGGTCGTTTTTGTAAACAAACTTGTCGTTTTTGTAGTAGATTAAAGAACAGATGTTGTGTATTACTTTAATCTATTACACAGTCGTATACGACAACGACAACCACAATAAGGCCGATTGTTGTTGCTTTGTAACTTTGTCTTAAGTTAATAGAACTATGCTTGGTATGTTTACTGTGCTGTCGTAAATAATCAGAAGAGACCTGCGCTGAGCGGCTGAGCCGAACCGCATTAGTTTTTGTAGCCGTCACCGTTGATGGTATAGTTTTATCAGGCTAATATCCGAATTTAACCTGCGGCCAGCAATTTTTGCAACAAAACACTTGCGGCGTCAAATTAAATCGGCTTAGGGCTCTGCTGTTTTGTAAACAAACAAAATAAAATTTATTTGTGATTTGCGACTAAAAAATTGAAAATAGTTTGGTAAGATCTAATTTAATTTATTTATTCATGTATTAGAATTACAAATTATTTTGATTTTAGGTAAATATTAATTTTTTATATTTGTTTTAAATTAGCTGATTTAAATTCAAAATAGCACATTAAATTATGAGGGGTTGTTCACAACAGTCGTATATTTTCAAGTAATTATTTTAAGACTTATGCCTTTACGACACCTTGTGAATCGCCCAAATATGTTTATTCATAAATATGTATGTGCAAAGGTATATTAAATTTTTTAATTTTTTAAATAATAAATATGGATACTCTTAAAAAATATCGACTAGAAATATATCGATATATTTTTTCATTTTGCCCATCCCTAAAAAACACTAAAATTTAATGTTGATGGGATAAGTTGTTTTTGTTTTAATTAGCTTTTTCTTAACGTACTCACAACTACAATTAATGCTGGGAGAATTCCAACCAATTGCAGTGGCAAATGTTTATTTTTGTTGTTTTTGTTTAAGCTTTGATATTGTTACAAGTAAAACCGCTGCTTATAATTCTTATTCGCTTAACAGTTTTATTTGTATAAAATCTTGGTAGTAAAAAAAGTTTTCAGAGAATTATCAAAAAACTTTTTATTATGATAAAAGGATCTATGAAAATAATGTGTAAGATAAAATATCGGCCAAATGCCCGCTTCGGCTTCTGTGGCATACCTCTATCCGATAGTTCACATTTTTAATGACTTCGGGACATAATTGAGATTCAATGTCGTAAATTTGCAGAATTATCTCATCCTTTAGCTCTCGAATTGTTCTTGGCTGATTGACGTACACTTTTTCTTTTAAATATCCCCTAAAAAAGAAGTTCAACGGTGTCAAATCACATGATAGTGACAGCCAATTACTATTGCCACAAAGTGGGATAACAAGGCCATTGGATTTCTCGCGTAAAAAAGCCATTGTTTCGTTGGCTGTGTGGCAAGTGTTGGAACTACACATCAACAATAAACAGTGAGTTTATCTCTCCTTACATTCCCCACTACAATTGATTGGAATTATAAATTTCAGTGTTTTTATTAAAAATAAAAATTGGGAAATTAAGCACGAATAACAAAATCATTAAAAAAAAATTGATTTTTTCTTTAACAAAATTAAAGGGAAATTGACGAGATTTTAAGTGCACATATTTATTAAAATTTAAACAATTTAAAAAGTTAAGAAAAAGAAAAGTATTTTCTATTAAAACATGTTGACGATTGTTATATGAGGTGTCTTTGTTTATCACGAGTAAGCAGACAAAAATAGATTTACTTTTTTTCTTTCTTTTCGTTAATTTTATTGTATGGCAAATAAAGTTTATGAAGAAATTTTTTAAATTGTTTATAAATTGTTTTATATACACAAAATATATACAAAATTTTTTTCCAAGTTGAGAAAATATCAAATCAAATCAATGAATTTTGTTGGCTAAACTTAATTTGCCAGCAAATAATAGAAAAGCAAAAAAAAATATTTACTCATGCCGATGATAATCATATGGAAAATATTTTTTAGTATATAAATTCAGTCAGACTGGTGGCAAGTTGAAAATAAATTAAAAAATATTTTCTATTTCTTTGTATTCGAAATGAAGAAACGAGGGTGGTGGTTAGGAATATTTATAAAATTTATAAGGTTTCTCTGACTTTATTTAACAGAATTCTCTGAACATACCTCAAACTGAGTATAGTGTAGAATCGGCCACCCTGAACTTACCCCTCACGTGTACAACCGATCGACCACGATTTCTTCTTAATGTTTTTATTTTGTCTTAAATAATTCATAAATTTTCACGATTTCATCATAAAAATGTTTAAAATAATCTTCTGATAATTTTATTTAAGTATTTTTATAAATTTTTAATACTTTAAAGAAATACAAATTAGCTTGTTGTGTTTTTTTTTCTTAATCGACCAACAGTCATCTTAATCATCACAATGGAAATGTGAACGCATTGGATTAACTTAATCCAGAGTTTGCTTAAACCCTTTTCAAAAGCCCAAGTGTGAACATAGAATTTATCAATTACAAGAGAACTTTTAATTCTGTTTATTTAACTAACTTCCTTTAATACCTTGAAATCTTTTAAAATTTCATTAAAAATTCTCTTATTTTCTTTTTTTAATTTAATTAACTCTTATTACACCCAGTAGAAAGTAAACAATGTAATAATACTTAATAATTACATACTTAACATATGCTTGCCAACAATACTTTCAATATATGCAAATATGCTTTAAAAAAAAGCAAATTATGTTAATTTCATTACAAGAGTTTAAATGAAAATGATAATAAAAAGCCAACAAAAAACTGTATAAATGAATTTAAGCCACCACAATCAACAGATGTACAACAAATACCATTATTGTATTTTTTTTTTCGTTTCAACAACAATAAGAGCATCATCAGCAGCAATAATAACAACAAAAAATGTAGATACAATTGAGGCCGTACTTTTTTTTTTAATTTTGAATTTACTTCCAATGTGGAATACGACAACATTGTACACATTTTTGTTTAATTTCCATAAACTTGGCATATAAAATGCTTAACTTCCTCTATAATCAACACAACAATAACATTAAGGGAAGCATTACTTGAATAGATAAAACATGAAACACCTTTATAAGTGAAAATCTGCATAAAAAGAGTACTCCAGAGGGTACTCCTGAGTTTTAAAGGATAAATAACACAGTGCTGGTTGGAAAAACTGTCCAACGGAGCACTCGGCGGGAAAACCTAATTCGAGTACGCCGAAACCAGTGGAGCTAACTGTTTTTTTTTTTTTTTTTTTTGATATCTCTCACTTTCAAATTACCATTTATTTCGAAAATGGAGGAGTTTGCACATCATATATTCGCGTTGCTCAAAAATGGTTTATTTTATTGAATAAAATCAAAAAACCGAAATTGATCATTAAAATAACCTTAAAGTTGGACCAAATTTTTTTTTTAATTTGTGAAGTCGTTTTAGAAATATACCTTTTATGTTTAGCAAAAAAAAAAATGATTTTTTAGTAAATTTTCCAAATTTTTGTTTTTTAAAACGGCATAAAAAAATTGGAAAAAATTGTATAGAACACAAAGTTCCAAACAAAACAAGTCATAAGTGATGAAAATCTGTCTACAAATTTTTATGTTATTCAAAAAAATTGAAAAAGTTTAATTAAATTTAAAAATTTTATAATGCGCCATATTTGTATGGGAGCTCCCCAAAGGGGTGGAGATAAAAGGCAAGCATATTTTGAGTTATACATTTGATTACCCTCGGTGCGACTCCTTGGCAGCTATGGGACTTTTTCTTAAATATATTTCTAGCCTGTATTAAAAATTTTGTATGGGAGCCCTCTTAATAAATGAAGATAGCGGTTGGATACATATGTTATAAACAAATAATGAGAATGAAAAACAGGTTGGGTTGGTTATACATTTGATCCGTCTAGAGGCATCCTAGGCCTCTGAAAGCCGCCATATTTATATAGAAGCCCCTCTAACAGAGGCTGATAAGGGGGAGGTATGTTTTGAAAAAATGTTAAGGACAAAAAACTAATTAAGCTCGGTCATACAATTAATCCTCCTAGGGGCGATACTTAGGCAGGTTTGGGACTTTTGTGCAATATATATGAAATATTCGTTATACATGTGTAAGAAAAAGTCAAAAAACTGCGTTGAAGTATACATATATCTATTTATATTTATATTTCTAAAACGACTGCGGAGAATTAATTGCGGAATTTCTGCTTTTTTTAATTTATTCAATAAACTTAACCGTTTTGAGTTACGCGAATATTTGTTGGGCAACCTCCTCCATTTTCAAAATAATGGTTTATCTTGAAAACAAGAGCTAATCTTAAAAATATGACTAACAGCACTGTATTCAGCGTACTCGAATAAGGTTTACCCGCTGGGTGCCCTGCTTAACAAAAAAAGTATCAAATTCGAGCACAGTGTAATTTAAGAAAAACGTATTTATTTCTTTTAAATAATTTTTTGTTTCAAGTCTTACTTTTAATTCTAAAAAGTTCATTTTTATTAAAAAATAGCTTTTTCTTTTAAAAGGTACTTTTCTTAAAAACGAACTTTTTCTTCCAAAAGGTACATATTTATCTTAAATAAAATTTCTTTAAAGGGTATTTTTTAACAGGTAATTTTTCTTTAAAAATACCCTATTTCTTTAAACGAATACCTTTTCTTAAACACTTGAATTTTTTTAAAAAAGGTACTTTTTCTTTAAAAAAAGGTACTTTATCTTAGAAGGTACTTAATCTTTAAAAAAGTACTTTTTCCTTTTAAAGGTTCTTTCTCTTAAAAGCTGCATTTTCTTTATAAAGTTAATTTTTCTTTAAAAATTTAAGTGTTCTTTATAGAGGTACTCTACTCTTTAAAAAGGTACTTTTTCTTTAAAAATGTACTTTTCTTTTAAAAATGCAATTTTTCTTTATAAATGTATTTTCTTTACAAATTTAGTTTTATATTATATTTATTTATAGTTAATCTGTGTAACAAGAGAGTTAACACAGAGTTACATATTGTTCAATATTAAATTTGTGAATTATTTTGACAATACAAATTTAAACATTGACTCAAAAACAAAAGATTACGAAATTAAGCAACTTAAATTATTAAAAAAGAATAATAAAAAAGGTTGAAATAATAAATTTATTATCAATAAGGAAGAAAAAAAGTTCAAATTGAATTAAGAAAAATTAAGAAAATAACTCAAATAATTGTTTTTTAAACTGTAGAGCGTTGCTTATATCTTTAATACTTCTTGGTAGTATGTTCCAAAGACGTATGAAATTAATATAAAATTGCCACTCCGAAACTAAAACTGAACTAAATTCTTGGTTCGATTAAGTCGACCAAAACTCTTATACTATGGTATAAGTATTCAGGTTCACGGGAGTTAATAATTTTATGTATGTTCTTATTTTCAATAAATCATCAAACTGAACGCCATATAATTTCTTAGTATACGCGGAAATGTCTAAATCTAAGTCCATACACTTATCTTGTAATGTTGCTGAAAAGGACATTGAGTCTTCGTTTACTTTCTGTGTCACAGGAGGGAAAAATTTCACATCCATATAATAACGTTGGGATAAGGTATGTGTTTGCAAGTAATAGTCTGATTTTTAACGGGGTACAATATTGTGTAGACCAAAGGGTTCTAAGCATTGAATATGTTCTTCCACATGCTTCAGTAACATGATCGCTCCATGTCAAAGTGCTATTGAATATAACTCTGGCGTAGGCTAAGTCACGTTCGGCTATAAGCCTGCCAATCTGTGTTGTAAACCATGGTTTATTTTTATGGCTAATTACTTTTGTTATTAATAGAACCGTTAGATGTTAGAAGTTTTTCTAAAAAATGAAGTTGTTCATCACCCGTAAGTAGATGCTGTTCCAATCAATTTTACGATATTCTTCCTGCAAAGTTTTATAATTGAGATTTTTGAAGTCATGGTAAGTTATTGTCTGGTTTGGAATTTTTAGTTTAATATCATGTCATAAATATAAGATCGGGCTTAGAAAAACAGGCTGCGATAATTGATCGTATATAAGTATGTTAGAAAAATAAGATACAAAAAGGTCAATCAGTGTGTTGCTGCTGTTTGTAAAATGGTATTTTTTCTTACAAAATTTACTTTTTCTTTAAAAAGTTTTTTTTTCTTAAAGAAGATTCATTTTCTTAAGAAATTTACTTTTCTTAAAAAGGTACATTTTCTTTAAAAATGTACTTTTAATTTAAAAAGTTACATTATCTTTAAAAAGGCAATTTTCTTTAAAAAGGTACTTTTTCATTTAAAGGGTACTTTTTCCTTTGAAGGGTATTTTTCCTTAAAAAGGTACTTTTTCCTTAAAAATTTATTTTTTCCTTAAAAAGGTACTTTTTCCTTAAAAAGGTAATTTTTCCTTAAAAAGGTACTTTTCCTTAAAAAGGTACTTTTTCCTTAAAAATGTACTTTTTCCTTAAAAAGGTTATTTTACCTTAAAAGGGTACTTTTTCTTTAAAAACTTTTCCTTAAAAAGATACTTGTGATCATATAGTTTTGAATGCAAAAAAAAGAAAGTTAATATGGAGCTTCTTGACGGGTTCATGTCGAAAAGGTACTTTTACTTCAAAAAGTTTTTTTGATGTAGTTTTTATTTTAGGGGGTACCTTTTTACTCAAAAAGTACTCTTTTTCAAAACAAGTACTTTTTATTTTCTTTATAAAGATCACAATTCTTTGATTCCCTTTCCAAATTAAAACTTATTTACCCAAAATCTCGTTCACTCTCTTGTTTATTAAAGACACTGCAATTGACAATTTATTTATTTTCAATCGCCTATTTTGGCTCTCAAAATTTATTTATGCTTGTATCACGATTGTTTATTGTTTTGTGTCAAAAGTGTTTTTTTTTTTAATCCAGCTGTTTGAGTTTTATTGATGTGACCTTGGAGTGCGCTATAAAATAACTGAAAGGCAACCAGCTGACTCAACTAAACTAATTGACTACTGGCTGACCCATTTCGTGGCCAAGTTGAGTGATTGCCAAAGCTTTACAATAATAAAGAAATTATATTACTCTAAAACAACAACAACCACAATTACTGAATTATTACAGGACACACAAAAAACAACACCAACAATAAAAAATAAACAACTCAAGCAGGCACTTAAATGATTTTTTTTTGTTTTGTTGGCAAACAAACTGAAATGTGTTTTCAAAATGCACACAAACAGACACACACACACACTCATATTTACACACTTCAACTAAAAAAGACAAAAGCAAAAATAAAGGCATTTAAAATCACCGTTAAGAGTTTGTGTGTGTGTAAGAGAGAGCAGAGACTTTATGGTAATTTGAGGGGGGAGTAAAGATATTTAGAACTCTACCACAATTGCCGACAGCCAGGCGCTTTTAATATTATTTTCATTTTAATTTCTATTGAATTTTAATTATTGTCATTATTACCAAAAAAAAAAAAAGAAAAGAGAGGAACGTTAATTGTTTACTATAATTATATTTAGCTCGCTACCCTCACTTTGATTTTGGCTAACTGCTGGGTAATTTGGCTCCTTTTTGTTTTGGAAAATACCAAAAATAATATGTAAATAAATGAAATTCGTTCTTGCTTTTGTATTTTTTCTATCAAAAAGTGATTATGAGCCAACAATATGCTGCAGGACTTTTATAAAAGTGAAATGAACTGTTGAAAATAATATCGAATACATATTTTTGTGTTATCGCAAAATAAATAAAGTTTTTACTGGTTTTGTTTTTAAACCTTATGACAGGGGTTATTTGTAAAGCAATTAATTTTGTTGAAAAGGGGTTTAAAAAAAAAATATTATCAAATGTAAGTCAAAATCAAAAATATTAAATATTTGCATTAAATAAATAAATGAGAGCATTTGCTTATTCATAAATTCTACAGATTTTACAAAATTTTCAAAAAAAATTTCAAGTTATATGGATTTGTTTAGATACAAAATAATATTAAAAATCATTTCTTTGGCACGTTATACCGTGTTCAGATATACCTTTTTTATTGAGTCAATATTCGGTAAATTGACATAATTATCTTTCTGTTCACATATACACAATTTAGGTAACTCAATTTATATTACTACTACATACAACATTCAACGTAAACAAAAATGTACATGTATGTATAAGCAAAATGTAAACAATTTTTGACATCTATAAGGAATAAACATCTGGCTTTTGCGACGACCCAATGGATGGGCATTTGTTTTGTTGTAATTTCAGTTTCCAAATGTCAAAACACTGTTTAGTAAGTTGTGTTTTGCTTAATAAACACACTTGTCACAGTGTCGCATTTTAATTTTACTCAATATTTATAACAATTTCGTATTAATTGAGCAATAACTAAATTGCAATTTTATATGGATAATTGAGCTCAATAATGTCGTTTATTGCGTACAACTCAATTAAGGTGCATATCTGAACACGGTATTACTCTCATATTTCTTTTTTTTTTCTAATTTCAATTTCATTATTAATTTTATATAATAAAAAAAATATGGGCATTTCCACATACTTTTTGTTACGTTACGCCTTCAAGCATTTAAGCTTGTATATTGGAGGCACTTTGTTCAAAATGTTGCCCTCTTTTACAAAATGTAGAACTAAAGGGTGGTCCAACCTTAACTCACGATGTTAATTGTAAATAAATCAAAAAGTTTTCAGAGAATTATCATATCATTTTTTTTATTATGATAGAAGAATCTATGGCAATTATGTGTGTGAAACTAAATATCGGCCAAATGCCTGTCACGGCTTCGATGGCCCATATTTTCAATGACTCGGAGACATAATTGCGGTTCAATGTATGTAGTTAATGTGCCGAATTATCTCATCTCATCATTGCTCTTGAATTATTCTTGACTTATTGCCGTACACTTTTTATTTCAAATATTCTCAATGAATGAAGTCCAACGATGCCAAATCACATGATCGTGGCGGCCAATTAACATCGCTATGAAGTGAAAAAAACACGGTCATTGAATTTCTCGCGCAAAAGCGTCATTATTTCGTTGGCTGTGTGGCAAGTGGCATCATCCTGTTGGAACCACATATCCTCCAGGTCGATATCCAAAATTTCTGCCAACAAGAAGTCGGTTATACACTCGCGATAGCGAACACCATTCCCGGTAACTGCTTAGCCGACCTCTTTTTCGATGAAGTACGGCCTGATGACGACGCCAGCCCATTAACCACACCAAACAGTCACTCTTTGCGGATGCATTGGCTTTTCACCAATCAATCGTGGATTCTCATTTGCCAAAATGCGACAATTCTGCTTGTTACGAAACCACTGAGGAGAAAGTGTGCTTTACGAAGTGCACGAAATGCATTTTGATTTGAACGCGCGTTTTCGGTTAAAACTTCAACAATCTTAACGCGCTGCTCAACTGTATTGAAATTGTCAAACACTGAAATTAAGAAATTTCAAATAAAGTTGGGCAAAAAACTTAACGTTAAGATGTGACGCACAATAAACATCGTACATTATGGCCACCTGCCCTTTATATTGGGTTTTCGGCTCACCTGAAAAAGAATTGTTTAAAAAACAACTGGTAGGTTTTACAAGAAAAATAAGTTAAACGCATTTATATTAATAGTTTTTGATTCTCCTTTAAAATTTTCTACGGTCACACTTATTAAATATTTGACCAAATTAGCGTAACCCCTACTTTTGTTAATAATTATTGATCTTGATGTCACAAAATAAACTAATTACACTACTAGACATAGCAACAAATTGTTGTTTGTAAGATGTATTATTGTTTTTATCAAAAAAAATATTGGAATTGAAGGAAATTATTATTTAGTTTTCTTATTGGTCCCTTTTTTATTTCGTCAAATATTTGATAAGCATGACCGTAGCTTTAGATAGTTCCTTTTGCGTTTTAGGTAACGGAAAGGCCCATATGCATTTTTTTTATTAAGTCACTTAAGGGTATTTTTCTAATCTGTCTTAATGTCTTTCTCCCCCTATTTTATTTTTTTTTTCTATAAATATTTGCATGTCAACTTAACATTAGCACTCAATCGCACAAATTTGAAACACGTAAGAATTATTAAAACATCAAATATTAATAAATGAATACACACACAAAACAATAATAGAAAAATTTACTTTGTTGTCACCAAACCCTTAAATAAGTTATAAAAATATATAGAAACCTTGATAAACATTAGGGTGTACAAGATTAGCGTAAATTTAAAATTACATACATTTTTCAAAAAATAATAAAAAAAAAAAAATAATTCCAACCAATTTAAGTGGGAAATGTAAGAAAAGACAAACTCACTGTTTATTGTTGTTGTTTTTGCTTAAGCTTTGATATTGTTACAAGTAAAACTGGTGCTTATAATTCTTAGTCGCTTAACAGTTTTATTTGGTTTAAAATCTTTGGATGAAGTTTCCTGACGATTTGACCTAAGCAATCGGTGAAATGCGCATAGGAATGGCTTATTCCAGCAACAATAAAATTCAGTGTCTCTATCAAGAATATAAATTGGGAATTAAGCATGACACACAAAATCTTTTTAATTGAAAAATAATAATGTTTAACTAGTTTTACTTTTAAAATATGAAATATTTGTAAAATATTTAAAAACATTTCAACAGATTTTAGAATAACAATTTCTACTTTTTATACCACAAGTGCATAGTTAAGTATTGATTTGTTAAATTTATTTTTAAAAACAGCAATTACGACAAATTTAACGTAAAATTAACGCTAAGTCAATACTTTATTCACCACTTGTAGACAGAAAATTGTCAGATAATAAGAAAAATAACAGATAATTTAAAAATTTGTGTACCACAAGTAAATAGTTAAATGCCATTATTCCATGCTATCAGCCCAATTTGGTGGGCATTGATAAAAAACGACGCCAAACAAATTTTTTAAGGACAATCGGCCAAGGCTAAGCCGTCCCTCACGCCCGTCACGTCAAAGTTTGAAAAAAATCGCAAAGTCTGACTTTTATGCCTCATAACTTCTCAAATATTTAATTTACATAAAAATCGTTTACTAAGAAGTTGTTATTAGTGGTATTCACACCGAACTTGTAAATTTGTTACTCGGTAGTTTGTTAATTTGTTAAAGTTATACCAACTGTGAACGACCCCCTTTCAAAAACTTTGTAAGTCTGGTAACTTTTATAGTAAAACAGCTGATTTATTGTTCTGACACAATTTATTATTCTGAACAAAATAAAACATGCCACGAGAAAGTGTACAATAAAACAATTGTTAACTTTTTTTTATATTTATTTAGAAACTGCAACAGCTGATTGAGAGTTACCAACTAACAACTATTTTATCAGGGGTGCCGTGTCGTTAATTTGTTAAATGTTAATCCGGTAGCGCGTTAAATATACAAAAACGACTAACAAACTAACAAGCTCGGTGTGAATACCACTATTCTTTAAGTTTCCAACAACTTTTTTCTTTAAAAGTTTGCTCTAAATCTCATATTTAACAAAACCCAAATAAAATTAAAAGCAGACAGGAGCATTGATGCGAATTTTTTCTTTAGAACTATTTTTCCTTACACACGTCAATTCAGCTTCAATATTTGTGTTTGTGTGCGTTTGCTATCAAAAAAAAAAAACAAAAAAAAAAGAGTAGTCAAACTCATATCATTTGTTTGTAACATTCCTTACCCGCAAACTCCATTCCTTAAGGGGGCTCCCATACAAAATTATCAATGCAGACAAGAAATATATTGAATAAAAAGAACTGCCCAGGAGTCGCCCCTAGGGGGATAAAATGTATGACCGACCTGCATTAATTTTTCGTTTTTAACATTTTCCTAAAACATACTTGCCCTTAATCACCACTTTTTAGGGAGGTATTATGAAATATTATGAAATGGGTATTATGAAATTCTTAAATTTAATGGGAATTTTGTAAATAAAATATAAAAATTCTGAACAGATTTGAATCATTTATGGCTTTTTTTTATTTGCAACTTCCTTTTTTATTTGTCTTAAAAAAAATTCCAATGTTTTTATTATTATATTTTTTAATGAACAAAAATTTTGAAATTTTGCTTAAAAATTGTGTTTTTTTTGCCAAAAAAAAAATTATGTTTCTTAAACGACTGTGCCTATTAGAAAACCGTTTAACTTTACTTAAAGGCAATTTTATTGCGGATTTTTTAGGCATTTCAATAAACTAAACCGTTTTGAGTTACGCGAATATTTGTTGTGCAACCTCCTCCACTTTCGAAATAACGGTATATCTCGAAAACAAGAGCTAACCTAAAAAACGGTTAGCACCATTGGATTCAGCGTACACCCGAATTATGTTAAAATAATAAAAATGATATTCAACAAAATTCAAGATACCCGATGCATAGAAAATGCGCTTCATAAAAAAAAATTAAATATTTTATTTTTTTAGTGTTTTATTCGATATTTTTCAGTTTATTTTGTTTAATAAAGTTCTACAACAAATATTTTGATGTTTAGCATTTTTTTTTCATTATTTATGTTTTGAATCCTCATATATTTTGAAAGTCGTTTTTAAATAAGATTTTTGTAATAAAAGAATTTTATGACAAATATTTAACAAATATTTCACTATTTAAAAGGATTTTAAACCAAAAATTGTAAGAATTAGGTTTAAAGTTTATTAAAAATAACTTCCAAATTCTTGCGTTTTGCGTTTGCGATTTCCAGTACACCCCTGATTAAGTCAAACCACGTGATTTTAAATCACATGTGTGATATTTCAGCGTCCCGTTTTTATGTGTTTTGGTTTGATCTTCAATTTCCGAAAGCACACCGAGACATACAGAAACAGTATGACTTTCAGAACACCACAAAATCACACGCGTAATTTCAAAAGCACGTGATTTTCTGAACAAGCCCGCACCGCATTTTTGCTCATTTTGCTTAATCTTCCTTTGTCTTGACCATATTTCTGGTTGAAATATATAATGCTGTAAGTAACGAAATGCTTCACTGCGGTTTTCGTGGATGCTAAGAAAAGCTGTATCGTCTGCAAATGTTGAAGTTTGGGTTTAGTTGTTTGTTGTCATGTCCAAAGTGCAAATTACGTATAATAATAATAACCCAGGACCTTGTGGGACTCCAGCGATAATTGGCAGAGGGGAACTTACAAATTCGCTTTCTTTAATAATAATTTAAAAATAAATCGACGACCGACCAAGTAGCTTTCTAACAGCTTGTGTGTGTTTGCTGGTAAGATTTGCTTCAATTTATGTAAAAAGCCTTCTTGCCAGACTTTATTAAAAGCTTGCGAAAAATCGATGACGAGTGTTGAGCAATATTTTCGTTTTTCGAAGGCTTCTCTTATGGCATCAACTATTCGATGAGTTTGTTTAGTTGTGCTGTGCTTTCTTCTAAAATGGTTTTTGATGGTTTGGAACTAAATTATTTTTATTTAAAATCGTTATTAATTTTGACATTTATAGTTTTTCAAATAGCTTTGATGTCTATATTAGACAATAAGCTTATCGATGATTCAACTTTTGTATGATCTTTTCCTGGCTTTGGTATCATGATTACTTAGGCAACCTTCCATTCTTGAGGGTTATATTCAAGGCTTAAAATAGCATTAAAATAACACGATATTATCTTTGCTAAGCAAGGTAGCTCGGATTTTATCAATACGGGGTGGGGTGCCTTCTTGGTGTTTAAATCACAAACAGCCTTTTTGGATTTCTCTTATCAGTTTAGTTGAAATTTTTTTTTTTAATTTTATTAACTTTGGTCAAAAAGATTTTTCAAAGTGCTTATTGATCTTTTATAGATCACAGGGGGCCAATTTAGTTACATAAAAAATTGAATTTGGTATGTCTCAAAAGTTATTAAAGAATTTAGTTCCAACAAATCATTAAAAAAACAACCAGATCAGTAAGTTTTAATTTTATCTTTTTTTTTTGCCTAAATTATTTTTCAAATCCTTAAATAACATAACTTTCTTTTTAAACGCTAGTCTTCGTTCTTTTAATAACAAAAAATAGGTAGTTTAAATATGATTAAATAATTCTATGTCCTTAGAAATTCTTAAAATAAATAAAATAATCAATTTGCGAGTAACAACACGAAGGACGATAATAAAATATAAAACGGAAGGTGTACAAATATATAGAGAACATTTTTTTTTTTATCAAATCCACTTTTATAATTCATATCCTCGAACACGTAACACAAATAAAAAACAATCAACAAAGTATTTTTCTATATGTATTTCTTATTGGTTTCTAATAGCAAACTAACAACGGCAATGGAATATTAAAACACTTATAGAAAACCAAAATTGAAAGGAGAGAAATCTTTTTTATGTATATAAATGTATTCGACTCTAAGGAACTGTTTTTTTCCTTTGCTAGGAACTTACTTAAAAGGTAAGGATGAGTGTGATTGTGTGAGTAAAACAGAATGTAAGAGCAAGTGATTGTTAGTGTTAGTTCTTTGCCAATAATGCCAACCGCAATAGTTATTTGTCTTAACGTGGTTTTAGCTTGTCTGGCTGTAAATCGCATCATTTCTTCCGTTTAGGAAATGAACTTAAGTCAAGTTTTGTTGTTTGTTAAATACAACAAAACAGCAATTGTGACAAATGTTTTATATTTCTCTCTTTTACTAGATGCTAACGAATTTTTTTTTTTTTTTTAAATTTTTTTTTTATAAAAGAAATATGTGGGAATAGAGTATTAAATAAAGCAAAATATCCTTTAAGGAAATATATATTCGATGTCTGTGAGAAGCAATCAAAGAAAATAGATTAAAATTGTTTTACAATCTGTTTATTTAGCTATTGAATCGTTATTAATATTGCTAATCCAAGACATAAATTGAAAAATATAAAACGGAAGTTATAAAAAATAGAGATAAAATCAAGATATTTTCTCGAAATAAAACTATAATTTCAATTGATTTTAGAATTTTAACTATCCATTAAAGAGAAAACTTTATTGTCCTCTAGGAGAGGAAGCAATAAATGTAGTAGACTTTAAGGCGTATGATTTTTTTTTATTATTATAACGAAGCCGACTTGAATAACAAGCATACGTCATGATTAACTTTATAGCAAATAAAGCTGAAAAGGTTAGAAAA
Source organism: Pollenia labialis (assembly GCA_949318255.1). Classification (NCBI taxonomy): domain Eukaryota; kingdom Metazoa; phylum Arthropoda; class Insecta; order Diptera; family Polleniidae; genus Pollenia; species Pollenia labialis. Next base: position 20,313,662 of record OX439142.1, on the reverse strand, counting down.
AGTTTGAAATAAACGTTGCATACATTAGGGAGTATAAATTTTATTAGGAAGCTGAATTGAATAACAAGTATACGCCCCGAGAAACTTTAAGTAAAAAAAGAACATTGTTGCGCTTGATTGCTGTGATTAAAACTTTTACTCTACATATATGTTAACTTTCAAATGAATCATTATGAATCGCTTATAAATCTTGTAACTAAGAAAGTCTTAAAATGTATAACCACAAAAAAAATAAAAATATATGTTAACTATAACTAGTCTATAGCCCTATCTAGTGTTGTTTACTCTTCAGGACCAGAACTGACCAAATTTTTACAAAAAAAATTGCTAAAAACTGCGAAATTCTGGCTAAAGAGGGCTGATTAATACACAAATACATTTATTAATCTTGTTTGGGTGCACATGGGCGTTACCTGGTTCTGGATGAATGCACTGGGTAGACTGTGGCACAACCGAACTTTGTCCGGGGACCCCAAACAATTACTTGTTGCGGCAGGTCGTGTCTCGTTTACACACACACGTTGGTGATATACAAAAACCAACCCTTATTTTTCGTGGTTTAATGGCACTTTTACCTTATGGCTCTTTTATGTTTAAATAAAAATCAGTTTTTCTTCTTTTATTTTATTTTATTTTATTTTAGGCTCTTTAAAGTTTATTTTTTATATTTTAACTTATTTTTTTGTAACAAATTTTCTTTTAATTATTTGCCGGCATCTGGCTGGTTCGGATTTATCAAAAGCAGTTATCAAAGCGAATTCATTTTGCAGGTGGCGTTAATAGCACAGCTGACCCACAGACTTATGGTGTTTTCTTTTCTACCAAAAAATGTGCCTTTTTTTTAAAAAAAATTCAATTTGGTGTCTTTTTCTTAAAGATTTTGCTCCCGAAAAGGGTGGCTTGTTTTATTCTAAAAAACTCATGCTTTTTGGGAGCAAAATTTTTAAGAAACAAATTGCATTTTTTTTTTAAAAAGGCAAATTTTTTGTAGAAAAGAAAACACCATTAATGATGGATTGCCAGATGACACCATTAAATCCCGTTCCACACGAAGGAACGACAGTCGCTGCCCACAAGGGCAAACAAAATAGTTGTTTACACCAGCCAGACGCCAGCAAATCTTAAAGTGATAACATTAGTTTCTTGCCATTAAATTAAAGATGATGTTCTATCAAAAAAAAAAACATATTTTGAAGCAAAAACTGTATGTATAGAAGAAAAATTTGTTAATAAAAGGTCCAACCATAATGCACGATGGTAATTGTAAGTCACAACTTAACATCACGTGATTTTTGGCCAACATATTTTGACATTTCTTTGTTTCAGTGTTTTAACCAATTCAACCATGGAGAGGTACACAATTGAGCTTTTTACGAAAACTAACGCTCAAATCAAAATGCATTTTGTGCACTTCATCTTCAGGGACGAGGCACACTTTCACCTCAGTGGATTTGTTAACAAGCAGAATTGCCGCATTTGTGCAAATGAGAATCCACGATTGATTGTTTAAAAGCCGATACATCAACAAGGAATGACTGTTTGGTGCGGTTTATGGGCTGGCGACGTCATCGGGCAGTACTTTTTCGAAAATGAGGTCGGCCAAGCAGCAAACGTGAATTGAGTTCGCTATGGCGGGTTGATTACGGACTTCCTGAAGCCTGGAATTAAGGATATAAACCTGGACGATATGTAGATCCAACAGGATAATGCCACTTGCCACCCATTCAACGAAACAATGGCTCTTTTGCGCGAGAAATTCAATGGCCTTGTTATCATACATCGTGGCGGTCATTTGATTCGTCACCGTTGGACTTCTTTCTTTGGGGATATTTGGTGTACGTAAATAAGCCAAGAACAATTCATTATCTAAAGGATGAGATAATTTAGCACATTAACGACATTGAATATCAATTATGTCTCAGAGTCATTGGAAATATGGACTATCGGGTAGAGGAATGCCAAATAAGCCGTGGCGAGCATTTATTTATTTCACACATTATTTTTCGATAATTCTCTGAAAACTTTTTGTTCTGGATCACCCTTTATAACTAGTCTTTAGTTTTAGCTAGTGTTCAGAAAAATGGCCAAATTTGTACAAATAGTGATAAAAACTACGAAAAGCCGGCAAAAAGGATGATAAATGCACAAATATATTAAACTTTAAATGATAAAATTAGTTTTTATACCTACACACCACAATATGTAGTGGAGAGGGTTTTATGCATTTGTGCTGATGTGCGTAACATCTTAAAATATTGGTCCTAGATCCACCTTAAAGAATAACGATCGACTTTAAATCACTTTCTGAGTCGAACTAACGATGTCCGTCCGGATGGCTGGCTAGCTGTCCATGTAACCTTGTGCGCAAAGTACAATTTTGGAGATAATTTAATAAAATAGGTTCTTAGTGGCATAAATAGAAACATATTTATATGGACACATAAGCTAGGCAGTTTTTTTAAAATAGGACAAGGGGAGGTAGGGGGCAATTTCTTCCTCTCACAAACTTTCAAACCGATTTTACTGAAGTTTAAACACATAGATAAATCCATATTAATATGGACACATAAGCATAATGTGTTTTTAAATACTATGGTGTAGGGTATCATATGGTCGGGCTTGACCGACTACTTTCTTTCTATGCTTACAATAAAATCGTAGATAATTTTCTATTGAAATCAAACTTTTTTCAAAGCAAAAACTGTATTATTTCTTTTTAACAATTCAGTGTTTTGCTTCAACAAATTTATAAAAAATTCTTTGTCAAATCTTACATATTGCTGTACTTATTCAATTGGCCTATTAAACCTTTGAAAACTAAAATAAACTAAAACATACAAATAGATAAAAATAACAGATAAACAGTTTTTTTAATCTAGCCACTAAATGTCTACATTGGCAACACTGGTCTTGACTATAGATTAGTTTTTGATCTTGTCTATAAATAAGTCTATATTTTTGTCTATAGACTAGTCTAGAATCTTGACTTTAGACAAGTTAAGTGCAAAAATTGGTAGGTATTTTTAATGTCTTCTTTGAAAACCGAAAGTCTCCTTAACTTAATTCTTCGCCGAACAGTGATTCAAATTACCAGTACTCTTACTGTTTTTCTCAATTTCTTTTCTATCAGTTGCTTAGAATCTTATTTCGTTATTATCTCTAACAACATCGAATAACAGAAATGCGGCAAAAATGGGTTAAAATTAATTTAATTTTTCAAGTTTATCCACTGTTTTGTTAGTTAAAAAGCTTGAAAGTATCTTTCTCGTTAACTATATTCTATAAACATTTAGATAATTTTTCTATTTTCTTTGTTGTTAACAAAAAAAAAGAGTAAAAAAATAAATAATTCTAAAACTACAGAAAGTTTTACATTTAATGAGACCGAACACAGGCACATTTACAATGCCTTAGAACGAATATGTTTGAATTCATGTATATAAATGAGTACCACCATGTATTTGATATACATTTTAAACAGTCATTAAGCATTTGACTTTTAACAAATGCACACACACACTCACACTCGCTCAGCAAAACAAAAGAGAAGTTTACATATTTTACATAAAAGTACAATGATTATGCCCACACACATGCACTTAAACACACATACATATGCTTGCTAAATAAACAAACTATAACAAATATAAGTAAAACACACAACTGTAAAATATATTTAAAAATCAACAGCCATCAGACATTTATACATTTAATTTTAACAACACCCCTTCATACATACATACAAACATACATACATATGTAGATAAGTTTGAAAAACAGAAAACGAGAGAGAAAATAAATTGGAAGGGAGAAAGCAGAATAGAGATGCTGGTTTTTAATTCATGTTAAAGGGAAAATAACAGCGACTACAATTTGTATAAAATGACAACAACATCAACAGATAACAAAAGAGTAAACAAAAGTTATTTAGTAAAAAAATAAACAAACACTAACACTCAAAGCCAAACAATATTTATAACAAAAAAAAAAATAAAAAACAGTAACAACACCAACAACATTATAAACTATGTAAAAAGGCAGGGTTCTCGTGGCCCTGTCTGTCTTTTATTCATTGTTCCTTTTACATTTCTGTAGCAGACATTTTTTTTTGGCAAAAAATAAAAAATAAAAAAAAAAAGAAGAAAATGTTGACAATGATGGAAGATGATAGATAATGCTGTTGATTATTTGCAAATTTCATATTTTCTTAAATGTTATTAGAGAATTTATTTAAAAAAAACAAAAAAAATTCCATAATAGCCGGTTCACACACGTCAAGTTTTTCTCCTCAAGTCTTAAGCTTTTAGAAAAGAAGGGTAAAGAGAATGCCATTTCTTATCCCTTCTCTCCTAAAAACTCAAGACTTGACGAGTCAAACTTGACGTGTGTGAACCGGCACTTATTGTAGATAAATTGATTTAATAAACAACACAAACATTTTGGAATTTTTTTTAATTTTTTTTTTTTGGAAAATTATAAAATTTTAACTTAAAATTCAAAAGAAAAAGAAGGGAATTGTTATTTTAACTTTATTTAAATCAGATACGTTTATGTAAAAGCATTAGGTAACTAATAAAACATTCTGAAGATACAGAGTTTTCAACTTTCTAGTGCTATGAAGAATATTATGGTGAACCAAAGGGTGTTCAGACTGTGGGCTTTTTTTTGAACCTTGGTTATCGATACGCTATTGGAGATCCTTTATGACCTGGCCTTTCGAACTTATGGCTATACTGACGATCCGATTAGATCTGTGACTGACAGGGCTGCCAGATAAATTTAGGAGGAAATCGTCAAATTCCTGAGAAGAAATTAAAAAATCGTCTTTCACATTCCGAAAAATAGTTTAAAAAAAAATCGGACAACTTAAAAATTAGTTTTTTAAAATAATTTTTGGTCGATTCTTATAAAAAAAAAAAAACATTCAAAGTCTCATGAAGAGCGTCTTTGAACGTCGATGGCCACATCTTTTACCGTAGAAGATTCCTCACACGGGAAAAACTTTTACACGACTGAGATTCTTTCATAGCACAGCGAAAACGCTTCTTCAATCGTGTAAAACGTGGGAAACGATTTTCTAATGAGTTTTCCATGTCAAGTACGTAGAAATTAACTTACTACTCGTGAAATGTTCGCCGTATAATTGCTGAAAATATGATTTATACAGAGAGTCGTAAAAGGTTCATTCGATGATGGTTTGTCGAAAGATAAACAAAGTGTAAGATTGTGGTTTTTGTACTCTGTAAATTATCATTTAAAGATTTTCTTAAGACTTGCATACACGCAGAGAAAAAACATGGTTGTGGTAAACATATTCTAAGAGCAACATATTATGATAAGATTCATGATTGTAGTCACCATATTATGATTATTATTGAAACCTATTATGACTAAATATACTCGTAATATTACATCATAATATTTTCCCTTAATCATATTATTATTCTGTTAATCATACTAAGTCAAGAAGTAATTAAATTATTGTCATGTTAATCATAATAAGCTAAGAAGCCAGCATATTATTATCATGTTAATGATAACAAGCTAAGAAATTATTCATATTATTGTCATGTTAATCATAATAAGCTAAGAAGTAATCATATTATTATCATGTTAATCAAAATAAATTTAGAAGCAATCATATTATGATGCAGCACCTTTCATAACTGTCATAAAAATATAAAAGAAATTAAAATTTTCTTGCATCGATTTTTATTTTGTGGCTTTTTACAAATTTTCTTAATGTAAATCAAATAGCGGAGTTCAATAAAAGGCTTGCAAAAGAGAAAATCCAAAATCTGTGGTTTTCATGGGCAACCGCGTTTGTCCATTTTTTCTTATTTTTCTTTTCCGATTTTGAGATGTTGATGCCATATTGCCTAATTTTAATTGCTCTTTACATGTTTCTAAAAACTTTTGAAAAAAGATGTATTAATTACGATTTTTTAACGTGGTGCACAATACCTATCCCATAGTTAAATCTAGAATGGTTTTTCGGCTCTCCTGAAAATTTTGTTGCCAAGAAAACAACAGAAATATCAAAACACTTTTATAAAATATAACGAAATCTCTATGTACTTTATTGTTGGATTTTACAAAAAAACTACGATAATTTCCATTTGCACTATTAAATCACTAAGCTGAATGAACTCCGCTAATATTTTTTTTATGGGAATTTATCTTTAAATTGTTTAACCGCTCACATATAAAATTAACGACACAACTGATACAAAATTATTTTACAAATGGCGCTAACATAATATTATTAGAGTAAAAATGGTTTGATTGCATCTTAAACATAATATGATAAATGTATAGAAAGTTATCATGTTATGGCTATTAAATATCATGTTATGGCTGTGAGTAATATAATATGCTTTGAAAGTTTGCATAATTTGGTTGTTAGAAAAATAATTATTTTTCGTTCAACAATACTCAAATTTATAATTGCAATAAACGTTGATATGTTTACAGTAACGATAATATTGTTGATATTAAAGAAAAGTAACAATTATTTGTGTACGACAACAATATATTGTTATATTAAACATAGTGTTGTTTCCCTAACCATGCCCAACCATATTTTTCTCTGCGTGTATAACAGCTGTACCTAAACAAAAGCGGCACGCGTTTTCTAATTTTTGAATAGAGCGGCCTCAAAGCTTTACAATTGGAATAACCGATTTTGACAGCTCGTTTAGTAATTAAGTTTACCGCTATGGTTAATTAATAATGACAATTTAGCTTCTTTTTTTTTTGGTCAATCTACCTTCTGATCTTTATTTTTATTTATAATTTGTGGGTTTTATTAAACAAAAAAGCTATCACTACTGTTTGTGACAAAACGTTGATGCTCTTGCTTTGGTATGGCATATCAGCGTTAAAGCTAAGCGAAAGAAAATGTTACGCCTTCCGCTCTTGTTAAGGTTCGGCTGTTAAACAATCAAAGATCAAAAAACGAACGTGTCAGAAAATTTATTGTTTAATTCAGACTTTGGAGACTGAAAAATATCGTCACTTTTAAAAAAAAAAATCAGCAAATCGGCACTTTGATAAATTCGGAACAAAAAATCGTCAAAATGATGATAAATCGTAAAATCTGGCAGCCCTAGTGACTGGATTTGATGACGTACCGACTTCGGCAGGCTCTAAAATTTTAATGTTCTTATAACTGATAGGGACCAAGGTCCACGACCAATCCTGGTGACAAGGGAGCGCGGATGGTACGAAACAGATGAATGGTGATACTTTGGCGGGCATCATGGGCCAGGGTTTCCAATTAGGCAGACGGAGATCTACGTCATCCTCATATGCGCTGAGGAATGTCTGAGGAGGACGGCAAAGGGCTTGTGATAAGTTATAATGTCGGGTGTTGGAGCACAATCTTCTTTGGAAGAAGTCCAGATTAGTCATGGACTGGGGAAACAAAACAACTGCAATATTTGTTTGGTGTGCGGCCTTGAGGGCCATGTGGACAACGAAAGGTCTGACTGCTTGGCAAACAGGGGCGCTCGCCGTCTATAAGGGGCGCCTTACAAAAATGGTCCGAACGTGAATTCCTTCACACATGGACGTCCCGTTCAAGGATTAAAACAGGCTAAGAGATTTGTACAATTTCTACTTGAGAAGCCAGTTGGCCTTTTTACGGGGCACTGTGGTTTTAGGTACCACCATTGAGTAATGTACCTACCAAGATATACAGAGTTTGTGAAACTTATGATCTTTCACCAGGCAGGGTAATTGGTTTTATCATCAAATTTAATTTTCATTAAATTATTTCCACTGAGGGAAGGAATTTTAAAACTTGGAATTTTTATTAAAATTGTGGACAAAAAAAAAAAAAAAAAAAAAATAAAACATAATAAACAAATGTATGTATTCAGGTTTTCAAGACAAAGTCTTGACAGAAAGAATACGATAAAACAGAGGAAAAAGGAGGCAACATGTAATTTGAAATTTAGGTGATAATAACAGCGAATTTCGAACCACCAGTACTACTGGTTAAAGATTGATGTTTGACTGTTGGCTAACGGGCACCGCAGTGGGTAGAACACAAAGATCTTCTGACGATAGAAAGTGGTGTTTCTTGAAACATGTAAAGATCAACCCGGGTTCAAATCCCAGCTCGGCCAGGAAAAATTATCAATAAATTTTAATGAAAAATTCCAAGTTGTTAAATTCCTTCCCTCAGTGAAAATAATTTAATGAAAGTTAAATTTGATGAACTCAAGCCTAATTAAAGAATATCAAAAATTAAAAAATTAACAGTTCAACTAAAAATCAAAATTGTTCAAAGTACATTATTTTTAAAGAATTTTTCTAAGAAAAGCATTTTTTTTTAAAGTAAGTAATTCAAAAAGATTTTAAATACTTTTAAAAAAATTAATTTTTTAAAGAAAAATCAATTTTGCCAATTTTTTTGTAATAAACTGTAAAAGCTCTTGCATTGTTGTTGCTGCTGACCGAAGATGTGCTTCTACGGGATCGTTGGTTTAATTCTATAAGAAAAGACGTTGGAAAAGATGGACTTAAAAATATCGTCTGCCTATGGGAGCTGTCTTTTAGTAAAGTGTTTCATGTATTCATTGGACCGTGCTTTTTGCTATCGAAAAAAATATAACCCGAAAATTTAACACAATTACAAGTTTCTCAATTATTAATCACAAGTATTTTTATTTTATTACAAAAAAAAAAAAAAAAATTATCTGTCTGTATGATGCAATTGATTTTTCCGGTTATTGTTTAAATAATTTTCTCTGCTAAAGCTGTCAATGATTTTTAAAACCATTTAAATATTTGTTGTATTGAAAATAGTAAAATGACTTTAAAATTGAAAAAAAAAATATATTTAAACATACGGCCTTAACACTAATTACGGATCTAGATTAAAATTTCTTATACACAGAAGAATTTATATTATAATTTGTCTTTTTCAAATAAATGATATCCAACAACATTTCATTTGAAATGTGCACAAATGAAAGTGATTGCTTTTATTTTGAAAAATAGGAACCGAAAAACCGCACATTTGAACATCCTTAAAGTAAAATTTCCTTCACATTTTTCCTTTTTTTTTTTATTTTTCAAAATTAAACTTGGAAAACAAATAATTGCAAAAGACAGATTTCTTTTATATCAAATGAAAATTAATTTTAACAAACATTAAATTTTGTTTATTTTTCCCTTTTTTTTGTTTGTTTTTTTGACGAAGAAAAATAAATAAAAAGAGAGAAAGAAAAAATGCCATTGTTAAATTACAAGAGCATTTCGTTTTCCATTGAAAAGGCTTTTTTGTTGCTTTTTTGTTTGTGTGTTTTTTTTAACTCGTTTTGAGTCAGTGATGCGAAAACCACTTCTGCCACCAGAAACCCGAATAGTGAACAAATGAATGGACTCGTCGATAACGAAAAGTTACGCCAGGAGTGTGTGTGTGTGTTTGTGTTTGTGTGTGTGTTTAAAGTAACTCTGGTTATAAATGACTGGACAGAAGAAAAACTATGATTTATATTGAGCAAAAACGAAAGAAAAGTGAAAATAAAAAGAATAAAAATATATAAATGATGCTCATTTACTTTTAAATTCACAAAACGTATGTTTCTGACATTTAATGTTCAAACGGAAACTGCCAACACCAATTTACTGAATTTTACCTTAATTTTTATGGTTTACTTTCTATTAATTCTTGTTTCTATACAGAACATTATACTTTTCCCAGTGGGCCAGAAGCATCATGTTTGAGTTCATAGTCTTTAATTTTTAAGATGTTGACTCAAAATTGCATATTAATAATAGAAAATCCTAGACTTAGAGAATATGTTGTTGCAACAGGATGGTGCCACTTGCCACACAGCAAGAGAAACAATGGATCTTTTAAAGGAAAAGTTCGAATATCGCATTATTACTTGTAGAGGAGGAGTAAATTGGCCACCAATTGTGCGATTTAACACCTCTAAACTATTTTTTGTTGAATTTTATTGTAATCGAGAGAGTACAGCAACAATCCCTCAGCAGTTCAAGAGCTTAAAACCAACATTTATGAGCAGTTAAAAAATTATTGACAGCAGTTTTTTGGAAAAGGTGATTAAGAATTCTGGTAAAAGATTGGGAGCCTACCGAACCAGTATGGGGGGGGGGGGTGGGGGGCACACCGCCGACAAAATTTTTAAATTTTAACCGAACTCTATTTCTAGTAAACTGAAGTAAAAATATTTTTAAGGCCGATGTTGAATGACAATCACACCAGAGAACTGCAACAATACATAATACTCGCGAGCGCACTCGCTGTTTACTAAATCATTTTTAGTCTCGAATACTTTTAAACACTCGCTTTTACTGATATGGTTGGCTCGTTGGCTCGTTCTTCATACAAAGCGAGCTTCATGCATAAAAATATTCACAATAACTTTTTACTTGTACATGTGTGAACTACATAAAGTAGTAAGAGCCCAGAAAAATGTATGAACAATATCACAACCACGCAAAGCTAAGTTTCGTGTTTTTTCTATTTTCATATTCGGTAACTTTTTTGTATTTAACTTACACGACTTAGCTCGTAACAACAACATTTATGGCATATTCATTTAGTATATGTTCGTGTATTTAAAATTCAACATTAAATGAAAACGTGGCTGCCAGATTTTATGATTTGTCCTAGTTTAGACGATTTTAGGCGTTTAAATGATTTAGTGCATGTTTTGTTATTTATTTTATTGATGAAAACTAGTAAAAGAAAAAACTCAATTAGCAGCCGATTTTTACCGTTAATAAAGAGCGCACTCAGCCATTTAAAAAATATGTTATTATGTGCATCTTTAGCATCATAGAATATAATTGTGTGTTTGTTGTAAAATTTGCTGTCAAAAATTTATAAATATATAAAAAGTAAATTCTGTGTTTACGTCGCACAATGAAATAACGGAATGCGCAGCGTTGCCATTGGTCAATATTTTTGTAAAAATATTTACATATAAATGAAATTGACGTATAAAAAAATTGTGATTCATAAGCCTGTCGCATTCGTTATATATTTTAATCAAAATTTTCCACGAAAATTTTTCTTATAATAACTTTTAAGTTCATTTTATTTCATAATGAATTTAGCCCTACATGTTTACTTAAATATACGATCATTGTTTTTTTCCTAAACCATCTGGCAACGCTGCTTAAAGTATTACTACGAATGACGAATGCTGCGAGTAAACACTTGTGCACTCAGACAATTATAACTCTAGGTCAGCGAAAAGAGAGTAAATTAGTTGATTTATTAGAAGTACGAGTGCTATTGCCGAATGTTGAAATAATATATTTAAGAAACAAAACAAAACAGAACTCATATAAATTTCATTGCGATTGCTAAAGGCTCGTATGTTGAAAACACAATTTCTTACGAGCCTGGCGAGCACATACAAAAATAATAGGCTGTATTAACTACACCGCAACTCGTTTTAAGGCGAGTATCATCAATCATAAAAACGGGTGCTCGTTGCAGTTCTCTGAACCACACCTAAACGTCAAGTTTTTCTCTGCATTTCATCCGACATTTCTCAATTTCAGACAAACTCAATTTGAACAATGGAAAAATAGACAATCGAGCAACGCGCTAAAGTTATTCAGGCTTATTTTGAAAATGGGCGTTCAATTCAAAATGCATATCGTGCACTTCGTGATTTTTTTCGGTCAATTTAATCGTCCAATTGTGCGTACAATCCGAAAATCGTGCATAAATTTAAGTAAACCGGGTCTGTTGGAGATGTGAAAACAACAGTGCATGCTCGTACAACTCGTACTGCAGCAAATATTACTGCTGTTCGCGAAAGTGTGGCTGCAGAGCTGTCCACCTCAACTTGTCGTCGTGCTCAACAATTGCACCTCTCACGATCGTCGTTTATGAACATTATGCATAAAGACTTGCATTAACGCGCTTACAAGGTGCAAATGACTCAAGAACTAAAGCCTCTTGACCATTCCAAACATCGTCAAGGGTCAGAATGGTGGCAAGAAATGGCAACAGAGGATGATCCATTTTCAAAGAAAATCATCTTCCGTGATGAGGCACATTTTCAGCTCAGTGGATTCGTCAATAAGCAGAATTGCCGCATTTGGGCGAATGATAATCCGAGAGTGATTGTCGAAAAACCAATGCATGCATCCACAAAGAGTGACTGTTTGGTGCGGTTGATGGACTGGCGGCATCATCGGGCCCTATTTTTTTTTAAATGAGGCCGGCCAGGCAGTAAATGTGAATAATGTTCGCTATCGTGAGATGAAAACGATTTTTTTATGGCCCGAATTGGAAGATATTGATGTGGACGATATGTGGTTTCAACAGAACGGTGCCATTTGCCACACAGCTAACGAACCAATGGCTCTTTTGTGCGACAAATACAATGACCGTGTTATCTCACGTGGTGGCGATGTCAATTGGCCGCCAAGATCATATGATTTGACACAGTTGGACTTCTTTCTTTGGGGTTATTTAAAAGAAAATGTGTATGTACGTCGATAACCCAGCAACAATTCAAGAGCTAAAGGATGAGTTATTTCGGCATATTAACGGCATAGAACCTCAATTATGCCTCAGCGTCATCGAAAATTTGGACCATCGGAGGTGTGCCGCCGAGGTCGCGGCGGCCATTTGGCGATATTTCGTTCCATATATAATTTAACCATGCCACTAGTATCATAATAAAAAGAAATGACAGTAATTTCCTAAATAATTTGTGTTTTATTCAAAATCAACATAGGCCTTTAAAATTTAACCCCCCATTAGAAAACAACTTTTTTTTTATTAAAATTAAAATGATGCCTCAATTTTTGGACACCCTTTATGTATGTATGCGATTAAAAATTGTTCCAATACTTTGCGACCCCAGAGCGTTGTTTATAGTGGAGAACAACCGAATACACTTTAACTATTCACATAATCAATTTCATAAGAATTAAATCAGTAGTTAACAACAACAACAACAACAAAAAAACAGATGTGTTTCTCAAAAAGTTTGTTTCTGGTCCACTGATATTGTTTAATATATCAACTTCTTTATTTGTATAAATGGTGCTGTTTTATGTTGAACTGGTGAACAAAGAAAAACTTTTTCTACATTTCCTACATATTTAACTTGGTTTTAGTTGAATTTCATTTAACACGGGTTTGTTTTTTTTTTTTGTATTTTTTTTTTACTTTATTTTACTCTTTTGCTGCTGTTGCGGTTTTTTTTCCGTTACAAACTAAACAATGTGAGCTCAACTCCTCTCCATGTTTTGTTTAACTGTATTTTTCGTTACAGTTTTAAAGGGTGATTTTTTTGCTATTTGGTTTAGCTGTTTAAAAAGAAAAAAGATCTTTTAAAAGTAAATTAAAGGCATTCACTTATCGCCCCAAATAAATATTTCACTCACTTAAACAAATTTTCCCAAATGGTTAAAAAAAACCACCCTTTACTACTCTCTATACTCTTTTTAAAGCAAATATTTGACTCTCTTACATAAACAGTTAAACATATAAATTTCACATGCATATGCAACTTCTAATAAAACTGGTATTTATTTACATTTAGAGAAAAAGTGCAAACACAACAGGATCTCATACATACGGAGAACCATTTCAAAAACAAAGAGAAAATAACAAAAATTCAATTAAAATAACAACCCCACTACAGCAGTAGTTTTAAAAAGTAAATAAATATTAAAGTATTTGAAAAAGTACTGGCTTTTTTGTATAAAGTAAATTTTTGCCTTTAAATACAATTCTTTAAAAACGATTATTAAATTTAGCAAACGTTTATTAAGGCAAATTTTCATACAAAATTTGTTTTGTAAACCTTTATTAAATTTAAAAATTTTTATAAATACGGGCGAAAGATTTTAATTTTTAAAATAATTTTCTTCTTATTTATTGCAAATAAAAAATGTATTTGTAAATATTAAGAAAATCACTTTAAATCTTATACACTTTCATAGGTCATAAAGTCAATAAGCTTTTAAGTTCTTGGCAAAACTTCAAATGAGTATTTATGTATGTATGTGTTCATTTCTAAACCAGCCAGCCAAGTAAATATTTATTGAGTCCAAAAGTCAGTAAACAAAATTGCCAAAACAAAAACTAGTGAAATTTCACTTAAATTGTTTTATTTTCTTATTTAAAAATTTTATGTTTTAAGAAGAAATAATAAACAAAAAAAAAAAAAAAAACAGTCCCTGCATTGATTTTAAAAGGTACTAAAATAAGCAGATTTCCTTGAAATTTCATTGTTTTCTATAAAAACTAAAATGTTCTTTTTTGATTTATAAAAATAGTCACAGTCTTTTTTTTGTGCGGACCTTTCAAGGAAATTTTAATTGGTTTTAATGAACTTTTCCTTTTTTTTATGATAAAAAGGTTAAAAAAGCTCCATAAAAAATATGGCCAACAATAAAAACAACATTCTTTATTGAAAAGTATACAACAGATTTTATAAATGTTTATGGCTTATGCCCGTAATTTCTTCAACAAGAAATCTAGCAGTGTTTAGAAATCTGTGGTTTAAACGCTGTCATATAAAAAAAAAAAAAAAAAAAAAAATAAAGTACTTATTTAAAAATTCCACCACCTTAATCATAAAAAATATATGTGACCTTCACCGAGAAAAGGGACTTGGTGTGGGAAAATGAAGTTTTGAGAAAAACGCATTTCATCTTATTCTACACCTTTTTAGGTACCAGAATACACTCTTTAGTCCTAACCCGTTTTTTGACTCACTAGCTCCCTTTTCTCGGAGAATGTCACATATTTGATTTAAAAAAAGATTTCAGGCCTGACCCACGATGTCGATCGACAACTTAAGCTAGCGAAATCAAATTACTCATTATCGTTCTCATAAGCGTACCGCTAACTATCGACTTAAAGGTTAATAGGACTTACGAGTTCCACGTAATCCAGTTATTTATTGTCAAATAATCGAACGCTTGCATTGTCAATCGACTTTTCATGCTGAAAATTGTTAGTGGGACACAAATCAGCTGTTTGTCGTTGGAAGTGCAAATAAACAATAGCGGTCGAAAGGTCAGCCCAGGCTGGTTTTTAAACGAAAATTTGCTTTGTAAACCTTAAATTTCTTACCAAGGACTTTAATCTTAAAAAAAACCTTACAAAAAATTTACTTTCCTGAATGAATTTTAAATAAAACCCTTTTCAAACATTTTTAAAGGGTATTTACAATCCAGTTCTAAAGTACTTTTTTCGGTATATATTAAAAAAAACACTTTTGAAATAACCCTTTTTGCTAAAATTTTACGAAAAGTATTTTTTTTAAAAATGTATTTTAGGTACTTTTCTGAAAAGTCTTTTTGTAAAACTTAAAAAAGTACTTTTTATTTTAAATTGAGTGGTTAAAAACAACTAAAAAACTTTACAAAAAGTATTTTTTTTATAAAAAGGTATTTTAGGTACTTTTCTGAAAAGTATTTTTGTAAAACTTAAAAAAGTACTTTTTATTTTAAATTGAGTGGTTAAAAAAAACTAAAAATTTTACGAAAAGTATTTTTTTTCAAAGTTTTTTTAGGTATTTTAGGTACTTTTCTGAAAAGTATTTTTGTAAAACTTAAAAAAGTACTTTTTATTTTAAACTGAGTGGTTAAAAAAAACTAAAAATTTTACGAAAAGTATTTTTTTTATAAAAAGTTATTTTAGGTACTTTTCTGAAAAGTATTTTTGTAAAACTTAAAAAAGTACTTTTTATTTTAAATTCAGTGGTTAAAAAAAACTAAAAATTTTACGAAAAGTATTTTTTTAAAAAAGGTATTTTAGGTACTTTTCTGAAAAGTATTTTTGTAAAACTTAAAAAAGTACTTTTTATTTTAAATTGAATGGATAAAAAAAAAACTAAACTTTTTTACGAATTTTTTTAAAATTTAAAACAAAATAAGTACTTTTTTTTAAAAAAGTATTTCGAAAAACGACTGAAAAAAAATTTTTTTAGAAAAATTACTTTTTTTCTAAAAAAGTGTTTATTTTGAAAAATAACTTTCTTAAAAAAATAAATACCTTTTTTGGATAATGTACTTTTTAAAAAACTGGTTTAAAAATGTATATTCCTTAAGTGCCTTTATTTTTAAAAAGTACTTTTTTCCTAAAAAAAAAGTGTTTGTTTTGAAAAATTTTATGTTGAAGAAAAAAAAATATTTTTGGGATAAAGTACTTTTAAATTTTTAAATTACGGGGTTGAAAATCCATATTCCTTAAGTACCTTTTTCCAAACTAATATTAAAAATAAAGAACCAGAAAAGAACTTTTTTTAAAAAGCTCTTTTTAAGTATATTCAATCAACTCTCTAGTTCTTAAGTGCTTTAAAAACAATAAATCTTTATGCTAAAAGTTTTACGAAAATTATTTTTTTTAAATAGGTATTTTTTATTAAAGGAGTAGTTTTAAAAAAGTGGTTTTATTAACGAATTTTTAAAGATTAAAAACAAAATAAGTATTTTTTTTTATTAAAGGTGTACATATTTTGGAAAATTCCAAAAAAAAAAATCTGTGGCATTTAGACAAAACATCTTAAGTCATATTTAAAAAGTTGAAAAAAATGTTGTTAATCATATAAATTTTCATACAAACAACATTTTGGTTTAAGTTTTTTAAAATTTTGTTATTTTTTGTTTTAGTTTCGGTTTATTATTTATTTAAAATTATTTTTTTACCGGTCCACTTAAGATATTTTGTCAAAATGCCACAGAAATTATATTAAAAAAATATTAATTTTTTTATATATTCACTTTTTACAAATTGATTATTTTTCTAAAAGTACTTTTTTCTAAAAATTACTTTTGTTCTAAAAGTGTTTGTTTTGAAAATCCCTTTCCTAAAAAATACATATTAAGAACCATGTTTTGAAAATGCGTTATTTCTATTAAAAGGTTAAAAGAACATCGGTATTGTAAAATAACAACCTCAGCCGGCTAATGAAATCGTCAATAGTGGACGCTGCTTATGGTTTATTCCCGGCATAGATTTCTGAAGTCAGATGGTTTGTCAGATGAAAATAGAGCACGCTCTAATTGATGACTTTGCATCTGACTTTTACAGAAGCAAAGTTAAAAGGGTAACACACGACATGTATGTATTTTGCAGTGGGAAATTTGACATGTCAGATGACAAAAACATGCCGTGTATGGGCGCCTTAAGTATGTTTAAAAAAAAAAACAATTGGAAAAACTATATAATTAATTTTTTTTGTTGTTTTTTTTATATCAACATTTTTCAAGTAAAAATTTAAAAAAAAGACAGTAGTTTGTTTTTTAAATGAGCTCTTTATAAGTACCTTTTTGTTAAAAGACAATTTGGAAAAACTATTTTTTAACTCTTTTTGTTGTTTTTATAATTTTTTTTAATAAAATTTTTGATTTTAAAAGTTTTTTTTAAGTACTTTTTTCCTAAAAAAATATTGGTTTGAAAAAGTACTTTTTTGTAATTTTTAATTTTATATAAAAAATTTTAAACGTTTATTTTAACCAATATTTCAGCACTTCTTTGAGTGCCTTCTTCAGGGTTTTTTTCTTTCTTATTTAACAAACAAATAAAGAATGAAAAAAAACCCTGAAGAAAATTGTAAAATTTATCCTTTGGCATGTTGTTAAATATTTTGAGTTTTTTTCTTGTTTAAAAAACAAGTTAGCTCTTTTGGTACATTTTATTTAAAGGTACTTCTTAGTATGTACTTTATGATTATTTTTGTTCTCTTTAACAATGTCATTATTTTTTTAATATGTATTATTAAAAATGTTGATAGTTTCATCACCTTTTAATATTTTCTCTGATTTTTTTTTAGTTTTTGTACATTTAAGGGGTTTTCTATATAAAATAGTTTTCATTTTTTTTTTGTAATTAAAAAAAAAATCATGAAAATTCCTTGAAATAAATTAAAAAATAAATTCAAAATTCATTTCAACTAACAGATAAACCAGAAATAAGTTTTCATTAATGAAATCTTTTGAAAATTTCATAAATTAAAAACGACGAAGAAAAAATCAAAATTAATTATCAAACAACACTTTTATTCCATGAGCTGGTGTTGCACCAAATACACACACACACACACACATACACTATAAAATAATTAATACGAGCAGAAAATAAATTACAAAATATAAAAAAGTGGAGGAAAAAACTAAAAACTTTTTTCTAGTTAAACCTTCATACACTTTTAGTACATGATGTGTTTCGAGCACGTATGCATGTGATCTAATAGTATCACCGATTTAAAGGAGTGTAAACATAAAAATAAGAAAAATCACAAAAAAATTGGAAAATAAAGAAAGAGTTTCGAGTTTAGATATAAATAGAAGGATGTTAGCCAATTCCATGAACAACATTTCAAAGTTACTGATGATATTTTAAAGAAATTTAAACGTAAAGATGATAAGTGGGACAAAAAGAGAAGAAGGTCACACAACTACCAGTTGGAAATTAGGCGCGAAGTCAGTAGATCTTTCTTTCCTCTTAACATTTAATACTTTTTAATTGCTGTTGATATACATACATATGTTAATGTGTTTGTATATGTTTTTCAATATCATTTCATTTTGTAGAACTTAACTACAAGGTTCTTTTTAGCTGCAGCATCCTGTTTATATGAGGCATGCCTGATTGTATACTTCAGTTACTTACCTAAGAAAATTTCGTACGTGTTTATGGAAAAAAATATAACAAAAAACAAAAGTTGATTTTTTTTTTATCTCAACAACAACATATGGTTGTAGTAAACACATATTGTATGGAAACGGTGATAAAATATTGAACCACAGAATAGACAGGCATTATTTAGATACCCACACAACACCCATCTCCACCTGCAACACACACACATGTTGTACATGTTGCTGATGGTTGCCAGTTAGTTATCCACAAATTTTCCCTAAAGTAAACGACGTGTTTTGTGGGTTACCTGTTTTTTCTCTCTCTACTAACTTATTTCAGAGTGAAAAAGCATTAGATTTAAGTTAGAATACTTTAACAACTACTTGAATGTAGTAACATACTCACACACACGCATTCACATACTTAAACAGACATAGAAATAAACCCAAATACATTTACACTAATTCTAAAATACTTGTACTTTTCTAAATAAAAATATTTCTCTTTTTTTTTAGACAACTTCCTGTTTGAAGAGTACAAAAAATAAGAAACAGGAAATCTTAACAAACCAAAAAAACTTTTACGAAACTTTTGTTGTTTTTGTTGCTTTTTCTTTTTTAATGCAACAACATGTTGATTAAGTTTACAAGTGTGTTTGATTGTTTTTTGTTTTGGCAAACCGTTATGCTCAAACACTTACAAGAAGAGTATAAATGAGTGGGATAGAAAAGAGAGGGTGAGTGAGAGATAGAGGGGAAGAGTATTTAGCGGTGTTAGTTTAAATACATTAAAAACAATCTATAAGACACTTTTACTTATACTATTTTACATATTTAAGCAAAAGGAAAGTAAATAAGAAAGATCTATCTCATTTTCTTGGCGCTGTAAAAATTAAACACGTAAATTTGGTAAATTTCAAGGTATCGGCTCAAGGATGTGATTAGAATTTTGTAGAAAAAAAAGTTGGAAGGAGAGGACAGCAGTTGGGTTTTTTTTGTTTTGTTTTATTAATTTAAAAACTCAATTTACAAGGATATTTTCTGTTGTTGAAAAAAAATAAAAGAAATTAGCATATTTTTCATATTTCTTATTTAAAATTTTGTTGATAATAATAAAATTTGGTTTATTATCTATGAACAGGCTTGAAGAGGATTAAATAAGCATAAACAGGGTAATGGGAGGAATATTATTTAAAGGTCAAATTAAAGTTAAATTGGAAACAAACATATTTTAAACATAAAAATAATTTATTTGGGGGATTCTCAAGGTGTCATACAGTCATAAGTCTTAAAATATTAACATGCAAAATACGATTATTGTAAACAGCCCCTCATAATTTAGTGTGCTATTTTGATCAGCTGATTTAACACAAATATAAAAAATAAATATTTACCTAAAATCAAAATATTTTTTAATTCTTATCCATGAATTAATAAATTAAATTAGATTTCACCGGACTATTTTCCATTTTTCAGACGCAAATCACAAATAAATTTTATTTAGTTTAGTTTACCAAACATCAGAGCCTAAGCAAGTGTTTTATTGCAAAAATTGCTAGCCGCCGGTTACAGTCGGATATTTCCCGGATAAAACTATACCATCATCGGCGACGGCTACAAAAACTAATGCGGCTCCGCTCAGCGCAGGTCTCTTCTGATTCATTACGACATAGCAAGAATGTTCTATAAATTGAAGACACTTTTTGTTTACAAAGAAACACCAATATTTTTAAACCATTGTAAACTGTTTGAACATTATGACAATATAACATGAAAGCACACCTTGTGAATACCCTAATTGTATTTCAAAGTTTAAGGCACACAGAAAAAATTAAAATTAATTTCAATTTAAAAATTTGTGATAAAAAAAAAAAAAAAAAATTATTTTAATTTGCAACAGTTAACAAATTAATAGAATCAATTAAACGTTTAATTAAATTGATTAAAGGTTTAATTCACTTGATTACATTTTTAATTCAAACTGTTTTTATTTTTGATAAATTCTTTATAATTGGTGAACAATTTTAGAGAATTTTTTCTGTGCAGGATTTTAATTTTGAACTTCGGTTATCGATAGCAACCAGAGAACTTGAATCGCTTTAATTTCGAACAAAACAAATATATAATTAAAAAAAAGACTATCGGGCATGTTCTGTAAATCGAAATGAAGTAGATTTAAACATTTTTTAAAACGAACCTGTAAAGAAAGTTCTTGAAAATATTCCTTTTTATATCTGTGGCATTTAAAAAGTTGAAAAACATGTGGTTATCATACGAATATTCTTTCAAATAGCATTTTTGTTTACGTTTTAAAAATTTTGTATTATAAACGAAAATTTCCTTTAATTTTGTTTTATTTTATTATTTGACAAAAATGATTTTTTCGCCGAGTTTTTTTTTTAAACTTTTTTGCTATCTCATCTCGACTTAAGATGTTTTGTCAAAATGCCACAGATATACTTCATGCTTTGAGTACTAATTATCTTTACAAGAACCACTGTTGAAAACCAGATAAACTACAGCCATTTTGTAAATAGTTGCGATTTAAATCTCGTTCGATTTCAATTCCACTTCATTTCGATTTGTAGAACATGCCCGTCTAAATCTAAATTTCATAAAAAATTTCTTCAACAATTTTACAATTTTAATTGTTTTTAATTCCATTGTTTTTATTAACTTTCCTCATTGCTTTATCTATTAAACATCACAAATCTATAACATTCCTTTACGTTTCTCATGACGTTAGTATTCGATTGTTTTCGTTATTAATTTTTATTTAATTAAAACATTGAAGCTTCAACAGATGGCTCGCTCACCCTTTTAAAAATGTATATGATTTCCAAAAAAAAAAGAAAAAAAAAAGAAAAAAAAACGAAAATGTACAAAGAAAAAGAGAAAATATTCCATTATTTTATTTAAGTGTGACTCAATGACAAATGGGTTTTCCCCTTTCCATTAAAAATAAAAAAATATTTTTAACAAACAAAAGTGCAAAAACAAACACAGGGCATAAAAGAATTTTAAGAACCCTATTAAAACAAATATATAATTAATAATGGTGAAATTATTTTTCTTAAAAAAAAATATTCCTGGAAAATATTAAAGGAATAAGACTATTAAAGTATAAAAGCTTTTAAATTGTAATTTGACTTATAATACACATACGAATTAATATGAAAATTTATATAATAAATGTTAC
Source organism: Pollenia labialis (assembly GCA_949318255.1). NCBI lineage: Eukaryota > Metazoa > Arthropoda > Insecta > Diptera > Polleniidae > Pollenia > Pollenia labialis. The sequence continues at coordinate 20,291,854 of OX439142.1, read as the reverse complement.
TAACCATGATAAATAAATTCTCAGATTCTATTCTTTAACAAAAACTTTAAGAATTAGTGGTACTTAAAAAAAAGAACTAAATAAAAGTGCGAAATAAAGTTCAAGATAGCAAAATCAAACAAATATCAAGAACGTTTAGAAAAATTAACAGTGAATGATTGCCGAAACAACTTTTACAATTGCAGAATATTTGTAAAATAAAAAAAGTACTTTTTTCAAAGTACCAAATCCATTATTTTTTCTAAAAATGATTTACAACCAATTTCACCAAGTTCGGTTATAATTAACTATCGGTTAAAGCTGTCAAAACATATTGTTAACTTGAAGTTAAAGTAATGGTTAGTTTTAACTGAACTTGGTAAAATTGGGGGTTAATGATTCTAGTAAGGCAACTTTAATCCTTCTTTATTTCTCCCTAACTTTCGCCCAACTATGATGTTCGAGGTAGGTTTGACCCAACTCTTATTTAGAATCTATCACTTGGAATCTATTAAAATATCAGATTTTGTATATACGTATACATGTGTATGTACATTAGACTGCCACTTAAAAAAAAAATCTTGCGGCACTCCACAGATCGGTTTCTTTTTCCAAAAAAGTAATTGTTGCAAAATTTTAATCAATTCGGTTGGGGGGAAATGGCGCCTTAAAGCCCCCAAAGTTTACTAAAATCAGCATTTTTACACAAAAGTTGGCTTTGGGCTGAAATAACTCAGCTATTACCAATTACTCATAAAAATGACATATTACTGAAATGAAGGAAATTTAACGCTGAATAATTGCCAAAGGAAGTTTTTGATTATCTCCAACCGTTTTCGACATGTCGGGCTGATGCTGGTGTTTTATAATTGAAATTCTGTAAGGTGTAAAACGGATAAGTCAACCAATCATAATAATATTCTCCTTCTGTGTCTCTAGGATGAGTGTTTTAGCTTAGAATCAATCTAATTTCATTTTCGGATTATTTCAAGTACAAATTCGGTATTACTTAATTATGAATAAGTTTAGTCTTGCGCACTTGAATAATTCGTACTGGAATTAATTGTTCTGTGCTTGATTTAAGAAAATACACACTGACCGTACTATTGATACCGCTTCGAATTGTTTTAAGTACGCATGGATTGATTTTTATTTTCAGTGTATTCGGGTCAAAACTGTTATGTCCAATTTTTAGAAAAGTATTTATATCTATTTTATGTTAATTTTCATATAAACTAAAATCCTATTTAAATGCAGATTGATTTTTTGAGTTTTAGTTATTTGAAAAGTCTTATTAATTTAAGATAAAAGTATGGTAGCACTACTAAATAATAAAAAATATCATAAAAAAATATTTTTTTTTTATAAGGTGGTCTGAAATAACATTTAATATTGCTTTGCCTGTTGTTGTATTGTTATAATATTGAGACCACCTTGCCAAGTACAATGGAAACTTAAGTTGAATTTTAATGTACCACATCGGTGAATTAAGTTTCATTTAAGTATTTAGTGAAGAAGAGATTTTTGTATTTAAAACGATTTTAAACATAAAATTTGTTTTAATATCAATCCTGAAAATTGGCCATTAGTGTATTTAAGCAAAACTTGATCGTGTAACCCCCAAGTTGAGTAGTTTTATTTAGTCCTTTTAAATTTGACTATCTTTTCAAAGGGCTTTTGGTAATTTTTTTTTAAAAAAACTTGTTGCTATTTAGCAGTTTTAATACTTTTTATTGTAAATGTTCCCAACTAGTTACTAAACAAAGTCTACCGTATTATTTTTTAAGTAGTCAAATGAAAATTTGTGTGAAATTTTTGCAAGAAAAAATTTATAAAAAAAAAAAAAATTAACTTATTGACCACATCAAAAATTTTGGATAAAATTATTTAAAAAGAAAAATGCTAAAAATATAAAACCGAACAGAAAAAATTTACCTACAGTGACACACATTCAAATATACTAACACACGAAAATAAATTAAAGATGAATTATGGTTGCGAGTGTTTGAATTTGTATGAGTTTGTTGGCACTGGAATCACTTAAAATATGTTTATCAACAGCTCAATTAAAACGAATGACAATTAAAAATTTTAAAAAGAGGAGAAGAACAAAAGACGTATGTAATAAGCAATTAGGAAACGCATACGTAGCATGTCAATAATGAGCAGGGGAACCAGAAAAGTGCTCTAAAAAAACACGTTTTATGCGCATTAAATATGCAGTAAAAACTTGAAAATATGCCCTAAAAAGGGTTAAAAATATGCAAAAATTGAACTAAAGTTCCATTTCCTAAAATCCTAAATTTATAATCGGTAAAGCCCAAAACACCAAAGTATGTATTTACAGATGATTTTTCGGGGTTTTACCATTTTTGGAAAAGATGGGCAGTCATGGGCATTACAAAAACAAAGTTATGTTAAGAGGTTAACATTTATATAAGAGTTATTTGTGCCGAATATTATCTGGATATTAGTCTCCATATAAGATTATCTGTCCAAAAGGGATTTTAGGGACGGCGCTAAATTGTTTATTAATGTTAACATTTAAAAGGAAGTTAAAGCTATTTATAGATGGGCTTTGGGCAAATGTAAACCGATACGAAAATAATTAAATTTGCAGTAAAATATTTGTGGAGCAAAGTTAATCTAAATACCCAATATAATTAACAAGATAGTTTACCTACACAAATAGTTTAATTTGGAAAAAAGTTTCTATGGGGAGTATTAGAAATTATAGATCGATGCTCACCATTAGCATAGACTTCGTTCTTAGTACAATTAAAAGGTATTTACCCCAAATTTGATCAAATTATCTACAAGATCGTAAACTTGTACTTTGCGTACAGACAACCAGCCAGATGGACGGATGGACACCGTTAGATTACTTTAGAAAGTTAATCTGAGACAATCGGTATTCGAAAAGATTGGTCCAGATTTCTGTGTATAATACACATCGCCAAAAACCAAAAAAAAAACTTATACAATTGCGTTTACCTTAATTTTTGCTTGTACAAAAATGTTTAAGGTTTCAAATAACATTTATCTTTAATGACAACCTGCTTTGTCTTACAATTTTAGAGCAACAATTAAATGTGAATGGCGAAATTGAAGCAACACGTTGGGTATACTGATAGATACATCTTTAAAACAGAAAAGACGAGATAAACCCACTGTTTATTGTTGATGTGTTTTTGTTTAAACTTTGATATTATTACAATTATAACTGTTGCTATAATTCTTATACGTTTAACAGTTTTATTTGGTTTAATATCTTTAGAATTTCTAAAATCTTTGTGGATGAAGTTTCCTGATGATCTGGCCTAAGCAACCAGTGAAATGCGCATAGGAATAGCTTATCCCATCAACAATAAATTTCAAGTGTTTTTATCAATAATAAAAACTGGGAATTAAGCACGAATAACAAAATCTTTTGAAAATTTAAATTTTGTATTCCCAAAAATTGAAATTACTTTTTGATAAAATTTATTTTCTTCACAAGCTCTTGTAGTCACCTAAAAAATATTGAACATGTATCCAAATATGCTTCAAAAAGGCAAAATATGCGCTATTAATTAAAAAAAATGCTGCAAAAAGGTTATTTTATCTAAATTATGCAAAAAAAAAAAAAAAAATGCCCCAAGAGGTAAAATATGCACTAAAAATCGATGCCAAAATTCATTAAAAGCTCTAATGGCCAATTTCCAGGATTGATATTAAAACACATTTTATGTTTAAAATCGTTTTAAATGCAAAAATCTCTCTTCTTCACTAAACACTTAAATGAAACTTAATCCACCGATGTGGTACATTTAAATTCAACTTAAGTTTCCATTGTAATTACTTGGCAAGGTGGCATCAATGTTATAACAATACAACAACAGCCAAAGCAATAACATTCAGCTGTTTTTTTTTAAAACCACCTTGCAAATAAATAAACTTTTTTTTTGAAATTTTTTTGTATTTAGTCGTGCTACCATACTTTTATCTTAATCAAATAAGACTTTTCAAATAAAACTCAAAAAATGAAAATTAATATAGATTTAATATAGATTTAAATACTATCCTAAAAATTGGGCATAAAACACATAAATATATTGTTTCTCCCTTCATTGGTCGTACAAGGAAAAACATGCAATTGCATATTTATGGATTCCCTGATGATGAGTATAACCATGAGTTGTTGTTTATGTTTAAAACAAACAATTGAACTGCGTAGAGTAAATACTGTATTCTTCAAGCAAAAGTTTCTTATAGATTTCTGAAGAAGAGTGATTGTAAATACAGTTAGGCCCCTATTACGGTTCACAACACAACCCAGTTGAGTTGTAATTAAGACAACTGGTTGTGATCAGTTGTAATTTTTGTTCATCGCAATAAAGCAAAGTTGTAAACCATAATACAAAAATTAAGAAATTACAACTCAACTGAGTTAAGTTGTGAACCGTAATGGGGCCTTTAATAAAATGTTACAAGATTTTTTTTTGTTTCGACAACGTTATGTGCCCAAAAACGATGGCTTGATATGTATAATTTTTTTAGAATTTTTCTCCGGACTATAACACAGATGAAGAGGAGGGGAATGCTGAGGATATTCTTTTTGATCGCATGCCAAATGATGTACCAGGTGAAGTCGAAGTATCTTTCGGAAGTGATAGCGAAGATTATATCCCACTTGAGCAGTTGAAACAGACAATAAAGTTTTCAAAATCAAGCAAAATAGCCACTAAGTGGACAATGAGACCTTGTGATCTTCAAATGTATCAAACCAATTTTTTTTTTTTTTTGGTAGCCACTCTTCAAAATAATTCATAAGAGTTAAGCCAGCGAGATTTGGTTTTCAAAATAGGATGCTAACGAACAGCTCCAGTTGTTTATACCAATTCGAAACCTACTGTGGCACCAAAGGTATAAGTGTAGAAAGATCAAAACTCTCTCTTGGATCCCGAGTCATACATGATTTTTGGGACAACGTTCCTAACCCTTCGGATCTCAAATGGACTTGCTTGAGTTTCAACGCAATATTGCTCGATTTTATTTGAGAAACTATGCCCAGAAAGTCAATGTTTCCAAACAGTCGCTGGCTGCTGGTGTTGCAACTAGCGGTGAAAATCTCTTTCCTAAAAGCATAACCAATCAGTTAATATGTCGTGAGTGTCATAACAGAATAAGATGGGTATTTGAGCAATGCGATGTAGCTCTACACAGAAAAAAATAAAAATTAATTTCAATTAAAAAATTTGTGATATTAATTAAAAAATTAATTAAATTTGCACCAGTAAACAAGTTAATAGTATCAATTAAACGTTTAATTTACTTGATTAAACGTTTAATTCACTTGATTAAACGTTTAATTCAATTGATTAAATTTTTAATTAAAACTGATTTTATTTTTGATTAATACTTTTTAAAAGTTTTTTCTGTGTATGTGTGCAAAAAGTATGTTTTGAAAATGTTGATACTTTATTTCAAAGTTTTTTGTTTTTAATGGCCTTGGCGTTTTATGGGTTAAATGAATTAGTACTATAAACGTTTAATCTTTATTTGTAGTTAGTTCCTCTTAAGCTTTATATTATTCAGGACTTTAATTAAAACATTTTATTTCAAAAGTTTATGTCTGTTTTTTTTATATTTTATTACTGCAGTTTAAAAAAAAAACATTAAACAAATTTTATATCACTCCAAATATAACAATGAAAACTTATTTAAATAATTACATTCATGGTAATACAAATACTATTTGTTCAACATTCTTGTTTTTATGTCTTGAAGGATTTAATACTTGTATTTGTGACACAAGGCCACAAAAGATTACGGACAGGTTGTGCATGGTATAGTTTGTCCGTCTGTCTGTCTGTCTGTTTGTTTGTTTGGCAGCCATTTATGAGGTCTACGTGTATGACATTAAGGTTTTGTATTTACTTGACAATATAGCAAAAGATTTTTCGGTCTTAGCCTGCCTTAAGTGTTCATTGCTGTAGAAAGTTAAAAAAAGTCTAAAATATAAGTAACAAAATGTGCTTTCTCTATATAAAATTAGATGCAAAGTAAAAGATTTAATAACCGCTAAAGTGTTGTTTGAATAAAACAACAACAATGTTGCCGCATACCTTTATCCATACCAATTTAACTGTCAATTTTGACAACGCAACTGAACATGTTTTGCCATCCGTAATCGACCCATTAGATCTTTTCGCGACTTCAAATAATCGTTTCTTTTTTTTAGCTACATAAGGAAAAGTTTATTTTTGCCATTTTAAACCCATTTTAAGATCCTTTCTTAGCAAAATAACTTGACATTTGCTTAAAACGTTAATTTTGGAAATCTCCTTTTGCCACATAAAATTTATGTACCATCAGTCACTGTTTATATTTTCAACTTGTTAATGCAAATAAGGCAAACATACTTTTCATCAGAGAAAGACATTTAAAACACATGGTGAGTGTCCTTTAAAATGTTGGCAGGATTATTATTCACATTGTATGTATACACAGTCTTATACTTATTTATTTAGTGTAAATTTCTTTATAAGAACACTTATAGCTTTTTTTCTATTTAACAAGTATCCTTTCAAAAGGCTAGACCAAAAGAGAATGCAAATTTCATGTTTTGTTTTTTTTTATAAAAAATAAACAATAACTTGTTAAAACAAAAAAGGACCCTTTTGGCAAAACAATAAAGCTTAGGAAAAGCCACAAAAAACAAAAAACAAAGAAAATAACTCGTGGTTAAATGGTTTTTATGTGTTTATTTTTGCTAAATTTAAAAATTCCAAAATAAATTTCTTTTGGTTCTGGTTCATTCACAATAGTTGCCAGCTAATTAAATATTTTGTAAACAAACTTCAGCATCCGTTTCCTAATTGAGTATTTCTTAAACAAATACACTGGAAAAAGCGAGCATCAAACGTCAAATGAGAAAAAGTTAATGACTGTTTAGTTTAAGTGTAATCTTAGAAAACAGGGCAATAAAAATAAAAAAAAGTTTACAAATTGCAAAGAAGAAGAAAAAAGTTCTACATGATAAAAATGACTGAATAGGAAAGATATATAAGATTAAATCCCTTCTATATGATAGTCTTAAGTTTTACTTTAGTCAACATTTAATAACATGAAAATCCCCAGATTACTGTAACTGGCTTATAAAGGCGAAACAAAAACGTATAAGAGTAAAAGAGAGGAGAAAATACATCTAAGTAAATACTCAAGTAAAACATTCAAAACGTTTTTCCTTTCCATTCCATTTTTTTTTTATTATTATTTTGATTTACAAGAGTATTTGAGTAGTAAAAAAAGGACTTAGACAGACAGACAGACAGTCGGTCGGTCGGATAAATAGTAAGTCTTTAACGTTTTGTACTTTTTCTTCTGAATTACTAACAGCGTTACAAATATGTGCATATGCTTACTTTCATCATAAGTTTTACAGTTAGTGTAAAAAAAAGAAGACATCAAAAAAGTATAGAATTAACACACAGATCTCAAAGGATTCCATCCATATACTACAGTAAACTCGCCAAAACGTGCACTAATGTTTACCAATAATGTTCACGTTTTCAAATTTGTTCGTGGTTTCGATTGTAAAAATTATAATTTATTAAAAAGACTTTAGCACTTTTTCCTGATTGTCTCAGAATTAACAAAAACTTTAAGGCAGTTACGTCCAGCTCATATGCACAATGTGCGAGCCTGTTTTTACAAAAGAGCTGTTATGCTTTTACCCCGACATGAGCACAACAGCCAATCAGATGGCAGTGACAGAAATGCTTGCTGCTTACTTTGCAAAGAAAGTCTGGGATCAAACTATGAAAGTTTTCTCTCAGAATGCCTGAGTTTATTGGTGAAAGAGGAAGAGAACCTGCTTTTACTGCTTTAAGGCATTAAAAAAAAATCCATTATAATTCCCGTTTTAGCTAATATTTCTGCAGGTTTCTTACTTTTTTTCTGGCACTTACTGTTCGTCTTACTTTCATATTTAGTACATACTGTTGCATGTAACAAACATAAAAAAAAAACGTTTTCAAAGTTTAGTTAAGTGACTCGTACAGATTCTCTAACACTTTAATGCTTTTTATTACACTCTACATCATAAACTGCAAGAAATATGAGTTAAATTAACTCACTAGAGAAATAAATGAGAAGACACAAAACAAATTTATGCAACTAGAATAGGAGAAAAACTTAATTGGAATATACTTTTTGTAAAAAAAAACATTTTTAAAGAATATGGAAAATTATTTACAAGAATAACTCTGGGGATTTTAAGAAAACATTAAAGAAACTGTGGATACTAAAATTTTAAAATCAAAAAATATTACTCACATGCGTATAGTTGGAATAATGGACAACTCACCAAATTTGACGGGCAAAATCTAACGAGTGTGGAGCGTGTGGCGAGGGGATACCCAAAGAAGCCTCCTCAATAGGAGTGAGTCAGAATTTAGTATAATGGTGCGTATAATGACCGGTCACACAGGACTACGGGCACAACTCACCAAATTGGACGGGCAAAATCTAACGAGTGTGGAGCGTGTGGCGAGGGGATACCCAAACAAGCCTCCTCAATAGGAGTAAGTCAGCATTTAGTATAATGGTGCATATAATGACCGGTCACACAGGACTACGGGCACAACTCACCAAATTGGACGGGCAGAATCTTACGAGTGTGGAGCGTGTGGCGAGGGGGATACCCAAAGAAGCCTCCTCAATGGGAGTAAGTCAGAATTTAGTATAATGGTGCGTGTAATGACCGGTCACACAGGACTACGGGCACAACTCACCAAATTGTACGGGCAGAATCTAACGAGTGTGGAGCGTGTGGCGAGGGGGATACCCAAAGAAGCCTCCTCAATGGGAGTAAGTCAGAATTTAGTATAATGGTGCGTATAATGACCGGTCACACAGAACTACGGGCACAACTCACAAAATTTGACAGGCAGAATCTAACGAGTGTGGAGCGTGTGGCGAGGGGATACCCAAAGGAGCCTCCTCAATAGGAGTAAGTCAGAATTTAGTATAATGGTGCGTGTAATGACCGGTCACACAGGACTACGGGCACAACTCACCAAATTTGACGGGCAGAATCTAACGAGTGTGGAGCGTGTGGCGAGGGGATACCCAAAGGAGCCTCCTCAATAGGAGTAAGTCAGAATTTAGTATAATGGTGCGTATAATGACCGGTCACACAGGACTACGGGCACAACTCACCAAATTGTACGGGCAGAATCTAACGAGTGTGGAGCGTGTGGCGAGGGGGATACCCAAAGAAGCCTCCTCAATGGGAGTAAGTCAGAATTTAGTATAATGGTGCGTATAATGACCGGTCACAGAGAACTACGGGCACAACTCACAAAATTGGACGTGCAGAATCTAACGAGTGTGGAGCGTGTGGCGAGGGGGATACCCAAAGAAACCTCCTCAATAGGAGTAAGTCAGAATTTAGTATAATGGTGCGTATAATGACCGGTCACACAGAACTACGGGCACGACTCACAAAATTGAACGGGCAGAATCTAACGAGTGTGGAGCGTGTGGCGAGGGGATACCCAAAGAAGCCTCCTCAATGGGAGTAAGTCAGCATTTAGTATAATGACCGGTCACACAGGACTACGGGCACAACTCACCAAATTGGACAGGCAGAATCTAACGAGTGTGGCGAGGGGGATACCCAAAGAAACCTTCTCAATAGGAGTAAGTCAGAATTTAGTATAATGGTGCGTATAATGACCGGTCACACAGGACTACGGGCACAACTCACCAAATTTGACGGGCAGAATCTAACGAGTGTGGAGCGTGTGGCGAGGGGATACCCAAAGAAGCCTCCTCAATAGGAGTAAGTCAGAATTTAGTATAATGGTGCGTATAATGACCGGTCACACAGGACTACGGGCACAACTCACCAAAAATACATTCTCGAGCCCACAACCCGGCACATCTACCAATTCGTCTAAGAATCTACCCACCTCATTCTGCTGTTCTGCAGCCTTTGACAGTAAGACAGAATGTGGTCTCAACTGCGTCCGGGTCCCCACACAACCAGCACGAAATACAAAAAATATTTTAAAGGACTTTGTAGCTCATTTAAAATTCTTGCTGCCTGCTTTTTTAGGTAGTTTTATACTAGTTAGTTTAATCTTTTCTCACAATTTGTTGACTACTTTTTTGTAAATAAATAAAATACCAAAAACTGTAAAAACTACACAGAGTCATACATTTAAGTTAAGTAGAGAAATTATATTTACTCAATTGAATAAAAAGCATTACTTCACTAGTTGCCAAGAAAACGAAGGTGTATTTGTACAGGGTGGCGCATAAGTAACGTTATGAGTTAATTTTTGAACACATTTTTTGTTTACTTTTTTTTCTTGGATTTTTTTAAGAATTAACTTTAACAAACTTGGAAAATTTAAGATGAAAAGACTTAGAACATAACAAACAACCAAAGATGGTCAATTTAAATAAAAAACGATAAATAAAATTTAGAAAGAAAAAATATTATTGATGAGATAAATTATAACGTCCGTTACTTATGCGCCACCCTGTACATGTTTACAAAGCAAAGAACTTTCTTAGCCTCTGGTGGTTGGTATCTGAATTAGAAAATGACTTTGCAATTAAAAAAATATCTGATACTCAAAAAAAAAAAAAAAACAAAAGAAAATCATGTTTGTAGAGTCTTAAATTTAAGAAAGCAAAGAAATGAAATGCCAAAAAATTATTTATTATAAAATTGTGATATGCTTTTAGGCGCCATCAAGACTAATGAACATGTTTTTTTATGATTCACATTAAGAAAGAGAGCATGAAAAATATTTCTCTTTTGGGTGAGTAGGGGAAAAAAATCTTTCATATACCGTTCCACATAATTGCTCTAAACTTAATGATTTGAAGTTAAAAATTCATTTCCTTTTTTTAAGCAATAATCAGGTTGTACATTTGTCTTACATCTTTGAAATAAAGACAATTAATAATATCCCAAAATGCCTGAAGATTAATGAGCTCATTATAATAAAAAAAAGAGAAAAAAAACCAAGTGTTTGTTAAAGTCTAAAACATTATTTCAATAACACAAAGAGCCATAGTGCAAAAAACAAATAACTATTGTTAACACAGCATAGAAAAAAGGCAACCGTTTTTTAAATACTTCCTTAGACAAGCTTTTAAATATATGCAGGATACAAAAAAAAAGAAACTAAAGGTTTTCCTGGTTAAGCCAAAAGACAAAAGCAGTCATAAAATGCTTACACAGCCATATTCTCTACACAACTACCAACTATAACAAAGATTTTCAACTTAAATAAATAGGAAGCATATAGAAATAGCAACAATATAATATAAATTATAAATGCTTTTTAAGTCTGTTATACAGCTATTGCTTTCACCTAGTAGTTTTTTATTCTTGAGTTTTAGTTTCAGTTTTAGTTAAAGTTATTCATTTTCTTTGCTGTATCATGTCCTAAATAAACACTTTTTCGAGCAACAAGACTAACAATCAACTAGAAATTTCTGAAAACTTTAGAGAAAATGTATTATTTCAGTTACATTCTTTGCATATTTTTAGGCACACATACACACAAATGTGCATACAAAGAAACAGATTTAAATAAAGGGGGTCCAAAAATTGAGGTTTCATTTAATGAAAAAAAGCTGCTTTTTTTTTGAGATATAAAAAATATTTTTGTTTAAGTTTATTAAAAAAAATGTTCCGGTTTAAAATTTTAAATTGTGTCGTAAAGTGACCCCCCCCCCCCCCCCACCCCTTCCTACTAGCAGGCTGACATTTTTCAAAAAACTCTTGCCAATGGTTGATATATGCTCGATAATGATCGTTTTAAACTCCTGAACACTTTTATCAACAACAACAACCAAAATTGGTCTGCAATCATCAACTGGTGTGGAATAATTGCTGTACACTTTTCATTCCAATTCCGATGATACCTCAAATATGGACACCCTTTAATTCTTTGGTCTTGGTAGACACAAATGCTGTGAGTCGTTTTTTTTTTATTTATTTAACAGGAAAGGCTTTGAAAAAAAATATTAAGGAGAGGTTTGTTAAAAAAAAAACAAAAAAAAAATTAAAAGTATTAAAAACATATTTTATATTTAAGCTAAGTTATGTTTTAAAACTTAAAGAATAGTTGGATTTAAAAGGACTTTCTTTTTTTTAATACAAAGGTACATTTCGCACCATCCTCCATTCCATTTGAAGTTTACGCAATATTCAGACTTGAAAATGTTTTCTCTGGATGTTTGTGGTCATGTTTGTAACACCTTAAAAAATTAATCAAATATTTGTAAAAAACTTTTGTTAATGTTGTATATGGGCATTTCCATCACACATTTAAATTAAAAAAAAATCAAGATAAAATGGACTTTTATTTTAACTTTAAGCTCTTAATTATCCCTTTAACTGGCGGTATTGCTCATGTTGATCAGTTTTTTCGATTTTAAGACAATTGCAAAAAGCAAGGCATGTGATAGAAACAAGAAAAATTAAATTTTTATGAATCCAAAAAAGTTCAAAAAGTATTTTTTTTATGCAAAAAGGTACCTTTTTATGAGAATAATAATAATTCGTAAAATATAATTTTTTTTTTGTACAAAAGTTGCTTTTTAAAAATTCAGAAAAGTTCAAAAAGTATTTTTTTAATGTTAAAACGTACCTTTTTTAAAAAGCAGTACATTTTATGGGAACAATATCTCACATAATAATTCCTTAAAAATAATTTTTTTTGTACATTTTCAAAAACTCATTTCTAAAGACCTGATTATTTACATAAAGTTACTTTTAATAAATTCGAAAAAGTTCAAAAAGTATTAATTTTATTTTAATTGTAAAAAGGTGCATTTTGTTATTTTTATTTTACTCGAATAATAATTTACATAATTTGTAAAAAAAAATTTTTTACATTTTTGAAAAACTAATTTTTTTTTTGGTACTTTTTTTTACAAAAAGCTACTTTTAATGAATTCAAAACAGTTCAATGTAATAAAGGTACATTTTGTAAAACAAAAGTACAATATTTTACGGGGATAAAAATTTAACCTGGAGTATATCATTAAAAATTAAAAATATGGGCGAACGTGACTGTGAAAAGTCAAAATAAAATGGATTTTAATTTTGACAATAGATTTAACTCAAAGCTCTTAATTAGCCCTATAATTGGTGCTATTGTTTGTTTTATTAAATTTTTTCGTTTTCAAGCCAGGCATTCGCACGTGAAAAAAACAGAAGTGCTTCTCGCGGCCAACAATTAAAAACGCCGATTTCAGTGAAATCTGAGGCAATTTTTTAACGCGTCTAATTTCAGAATGTTATGCACTAATGTCTCTTAGAAATGGTTATGATTTCACCCAAAAATGAATTATAATTTTTTTAAGTTAGTTTTAATGATTCTCGCATATGACCTGTCGCACGTGACATTTTTGCCATCATTATATATTATATATATATAAATATATTATATATATTGTAGAGAAGCAAGAGAGGTAGAAATCATTAAAATTTTGCTATTTTGATTTTTTTTATTCGTTTGTTAAACTTGTACTTGTAACTTTTTGCCTCTCAATTATTAGAGTTGAGTTTAGAGGGAAATATTTACAAGTGTCGATACCGGTTACTGTTTTAAATCAGCACTATTGAGTGTTTTAAATACAGAAAACGTAATTTTGATTAGTTTTTAAATAAAAACATCTTATATCCTCCTCTGTTTGTCCACTGATTTCAACAGAACATACACCATTTGGAAGATATTTACTTAACGAAGTACACAATGTATATGAGACCTTCTCCGAGAAAAGGGACCTTGGGTGTGAAAAAAAAGTTTTGAGAAAAACGCATTATTATTATTCTTCACCCTTTTAGACACCAGGATCCACTCTTAAGTCCAACCCCGTTTTTTGACACACTGGGTCACTTTTATATATTTTATGAGAGGGTAAGAACGGGTAAATTCGGTTACCTCGTTTCTCCAAAACAAAAAAAAAACAAAATTTAATACTAAGCGTAGTTCATTACAAAGAGGTGTCTGTTCTTTTTTTTTTTTTTTTTTTTTGAAATTCGGAACATTTAGGAAGTAAACGGGTTCGAAAAATTTAACGTTTAAGGGGGAAAAATGGTACCTATTTCCGGTACTTTTTTTTACAAAACGTATTTCCGTCATTCATTGCCATGAACATATTACATTATGGGCTCCCACTAAAATACTGAAATTTTTGATACTTCATTTGAGGGAAAAAGTATCAAAAAGGGGGAAATACGTGAAATTAAATAAATAAATGAAATACTATTTTGAGCCGATATGGTTATTTTTAAATTTTCTGTAATTTTGAACTTCAAAACATAAAATTATAGATACAGGGAACAGAGTGAATGAGAAATAATAAGGGAAACATGTTGGTACTTTCTTGTTCTTCAACTGGTACTTTTTGAATTTGCGTTAAATTGGACCTAAAAACATAAAATTGAACATGCATAGTCCTGAGTGAATAAGAATCCGTAAGGGGTAGCTTTTTGGTACTTTTTCGTTATACAACTGGTACTTTTTTCATTTTCGTTATATTAGACCTCAAAACATAAAATTAAATATGTAATGTCCTGAGTTGATGGGAATCTAGAAGAGGGAACTTTTTGGTACTTTTTTGTTCTTCAACTGGTACTTTTTTGTTAGTATTGGACCAAACTAGATTATAAATTTTTGACTCTAACTGCAATGTATTATTGGTTTTAGAACTCAGCCTTTCTCTGACATCCTAGTATCCATCATCAAATGTTAGGACGCGTCTATTATTTTTAAATCAGCTAATATCGTCTAAACATCTTCATAAAGATCATATAGCTCGTTATTATAGAGTCTCCATAACCATGAATTTTCATAACTTCTGACTGGGCCAAACCTTTTTCTTAGGACTTTTCTTTCGAATTATGTTCATTATCCATGCTTTTAGACAATGTCCACGTCCCTGCCTTATAAGTATATGAAGCAGTACTAGAAGTGTCAGAGATAATTAGCTGGTGTAGGAGGAGATAAAAACTACTTTTGTCCATATAGACTATAACAAACATTTTCTTTTTTATTTATTGATGAATTAAAGCACCAAATTTTTTAATACAATTTTTTTCCTAAAAGTAATTAAAACTTCCCTCAAATTTTACTTTAAACAAAATTCACAAGAACGACTCTGTTCTAACAGATACAAAAGAATACTGAGATACTGTATATGAATAAGATACAAAAACACAGATAAACTGTTGCTTTTTCCACTTGGCCGAAATAATGCTTTGTAGACTTTTTTTGTTCTTCTTCTCATAAACTTTTACTATCAAATGTTTAAACAAAAAAAAAAAATTTTTTTTAAACTGAAAAAAAGAAACTTTTAAACAAATTTTCTTACTTAAAAAATATACATTCATCCTAAGAAAATTTTTAAAAAGATAAAAGAAATGTAGGCGAACAAACTAAAAGTTTAGAAAATTCTCAAAAATACACACCAAAAAATAAGAAAAAAATCAGAAAAAGTATCTGTAGGAAACATGTTTAAAGTACAAAGTTTAAGCTTTAACAATCATATATTTTTGGGAAAAATTTTTTTGATTTAACGTTTTAGTTAAAAGGGAAAAATAACATTTAAATACAAAAGGTGTTGTCAACACCTGTGCCAAATTGTTCTAACCTAATTGATAAGCTTTTGCCAGGTTTTCCATTGCTTTGCTGGTTCATTTCCCATAAACTCAAATAAATAAAATCTAATTAATGCTCTGGAGTATAATTAATGCTTTAATACTATTTAAATAAAAAATGTTTAAGCGGACTCGTGATACGTGAACCCCAACAGGTATGATTAATATAATTGTTAAAAATTTTTGTTTAAAAAAAACATGTACACATTTGTTCTTCGTACTTGTACCTTTTTAAATGCCATTTATAAGGCTGAGTGTTTTTTTTCAATGAAAACTTCCCGATAAAAAATTTTCATTTTACTGTTTTCCATTTAACATTCACGTTTCAATGGTAAAATAATTTTCGTAAAAACAAACTAAAAAAATAACAAGTACCCGACTCTTTTTAGCACAGCACGTTGAATTTGTTACGCTGTTTAAAGTGGTTAGCTGGGGTTTTTATGCTCTCTGCACTATTTCCAAAGGAAATTTTTAGCTCTGTATGAAATATTAAAACTTAAAACGGCATTGATTTCAATTCCCCTCTTTCGAAAGGAAAAAAAAGAAATGATTATTCTTTTTTTATTTTTCAATTTAAAATACGAATAGTAATTTATTTTCCCCACAGACACATTATGTCGTCATGTCCTTGTCTTAATTAATTGCAAACGTAATTTGTAATTCATTTTGAAACAGTGTTGCACTGTCGATTTCTCGTTTCTCGCTGGTTGCTGGTTGAAAAGGCCTGAGGCAGTGTGGTACATATTATTTATATTCATACAATTTAATGAAACTTTAAAATATGAATAAAATTAAATACATATTATTAAAAAAAAAAATGTGGGAAAAAATATGGTTTCTTTTGTTTGAAAAAATAAAATCATGAAATAGCAAAATAACCCGTTGAAAGCGGAAACATGGATGGCATTTCCGGTTGTATGAAATACTACAATATAGGAATGGCAAGTACTCTTTTTAAATGTATTGTTTTTAACCCTCCGATGAGTGAGAGGGTCCCTAGGGACCTTTTTGCCTTTTCAAACTGAAATTACTCCTACTTCGGCCACTACAACCACCCCCCCACAAAGTATCTCTGTTTTCCAAGAGTATTTTGTTTCGCATCTTTTGGAAAAAAAAATCAAGCCGATCGGATCATTACTTTAGGAGTTATTGAGGTTTTAGTGAGAATAGTACGCGGACGTGTGAATAGGTCCGTATGGACCTTGTACTGAATTTCACTAATAAATGCATGTTTTTGGGCATCATTATAATTTTTTTTATTGTTTCAACACATAATTTACTTGTTCTGAATACAAAGACCTAAACTCAAAGACATTAGGGATGATGATAAAAACAAAAAATTCTAAGAACAAAAATACTAAGAACAAAAAATACTAAGAACTGGTTTATTGCTAGTAGTATAAAATTAGAATATTGTGCCTTTCCTTGAAAACAATAAAAGTTTTTGTATGTAGAATTTAGTTATAAGCAATAAAACCAAAAAAAAAATTAAAAAAAAAATTGTTTATATAAAAAAAACATGATTTACAAAAAAGGTCCGTAGGGACCTTTTCACACGGCCGTGAAGTTCAGAACTGTCACTCATCGGAGGGTTAAAAAGAAAAGGACTTTTAAAAGGTATTAAAACATAATATTTTTTTATAATTGTTCTCTTAGAAAAAATACATTTTTCGAAAAAGCGATTTCGTGAAAAATTTGTTTTTTTTTTTTTTTTTTTTTTGAAGATGGTTGGTAGGTACCCTTTTCAATAAAACTTTTTCTTAAAGTTGTTTGTGAAAAAAATTAGATTTCAAAATTAATTTTTTACATCTTTGAAAAACCAATTTTTTGTGCTTTTTTTTAAAAATTAATTTTTACAAATTGTTAGTTTTTAAGATTTCCAAAAAAAAAAATCAAAAAGTAATTTTATAATAAAGTTCCTTTCAAATAGTTTTTTTTTAATGCATTTTGTCAATTATTTTACGGGAATAAAATATCTCACATAATAATCCGTAAAAAATTTTTTTTTTATACATTTTGATAAACTAATTTTTTGGTACTTTTTTTGAAAAAAAAAGTCCTTTAATAAATTCAAAAAAGTTCAAAAAGTAATGTTTTTAAATTGTAAATAGGTTTAAAGTTTTTAAAAAAAAAACTAATTTTGAAAAGACCTCTTTATTTACAAAAAGGTACTTTTTATAAATTCAAAAAGTAATTGTTTCTTTTAAATGTAAAAAAGGTGGATTCGTAAAAAAATTATTTTTTGGACATTTTGGAAAAACTAATTTTTTTTGGTACTTTTTATGAAAAAATGTACTTTAAAAAATTCAAAAAAGTTCAAAAAGTAATTTTTTTAAATTGTCAAAAGGTACATTTTGTAAAAAAGGACATTTTGTCAATTATTTTACTCAAATAAATTTTTTTTAAATTTTTGAAAAAATATTTTTTTTGGTACTTTTTGAAAAAAAAAACTTATTTTGAAAATACCTCTTTATTTACAAAAAGGTACTTTTTATAAATTCAAAAAGTAATTGTTTCTTTTAAATGTAAAGAAGGTGGATTCCTAAAAAAAAAATTTTTTTGGACATTTTGGAAAAACTAATTTTTTTTGGTACTTTTTTTGAAAAAATTGACTTTAACAAATTCAAAAAAGTTCAAAAAGTAATTTTTTAAATTGTCAAAAGGTACATTTTGTAAAAAAGGACATTTTGTCAATTATTTTACTCAAATAATAATTCACATAATTGTAAAAAAAAATTTTTTTTTAAATTTTTGAAATACAATTTTTTTTTGTACTTTTTTTTGAAAAACTAATTTTGAAGGGAACTTTTTATTTACATAAAGGTACATTTTATAAATTCATTTGTGTTCTTTAAAATGTAAAAAGGTACATTTTGTAGGAAATGGACATTTTCCAATTATTTTACGCGAATAATAGTGCACATAATTCGTAAAAAAAATTATTTTTTTTGCCCATTTTTGAAAAACTAATTTTTTTTTGTATTTTATTTAAAAAGACCTTTTTATTTACAAAAATATACTTTCTATAAATTCAAAAAATTTCAAATAGTTATTTTTCTTTTATATATAAAAAGGTACATTTTGTAAAAAAGGACATATTGTAAATTATTTTATACGAATAATAATTCACATAATTGTAAAAAAAATTGTTTTGGACATTTTTGAAAAACTAATTTTTTGATACTTTTTTGAAAAACTAATTTTGGAAAGGCCGCTCTCTTTATTTTCAAAATGGTACTTCTTATGAATTCAAAAAAAGTTCAATGGTACATTTGGTACAAAGATACATTTTGTAAAAAAAAAGTACAATTATTTTACGAAAAATAATAATTCACCTGGCGTTTAACATCAAAAACTAAAAATATGGGCTTTTCCATTATGTCGAACGTGACCGTCGTACAAACAATTCAAACGCCGATTGCAGCGAAACCTGAGGCAATATTTAAATGCAACTAATATTAGAATGTTATGCACTAATGTCATTTATAAATGTTTTTTATTTTACCCAAAAATAAGTTATACTTTTTTCAAGTTATTTTTAATCATTGTCGCATGTGACCTGTCGCACGTGACATTTTTTGCCATCATCATATTGTACATATAATGTTTCTGTTCCTCTTTTTACGAAATTATTAATAACAAATTTAGTTAAAATGTTTTTAAACAGATTGATGTTTGCCTTTTGACAGCCAGCAGTCGTCAATGGCTGTTGGTGTTAAACGGCAAACCCCTCTGAAGAGATTGAGTGGTTGCAATCGAAACATGTAGGGGTAACCTGTCCGTCAAAGCCTGGGTTCGATTCCCGCGGCAGCCAAGAATGAAAAATTATCGATAAATTTTAATTAATTTTATGCTGTA
Source organism: Pollenia labialis (assembly GCA_949318255.1). NCBI lineage: Eukaryota > Metazoa > Arthropoda > Insecta > Diptera > Polleniidae > Pollenia > Pollenia labialis. The sequence continues at coordinate 20,272,338 of OX439142.1, read as the reverse complement.
AAATTCCTTTCTTCATAAAAATAATTTAATGAAAGTTAAATTCAATGAACTGTGGTCTGATTAAAATATCAAAATTTCAATGAAAACCCAAAAAACAGTTCAATAAAAATAACCACAATACTAATTATTTTTATAAATTAATTAAAGTTGATTGTTTCCCTGTGAAAATATAAAAAACAAAGCCTTTTCAAGAACTTATTATGGTTTTTTTTTGTTTCGGTGGACCTATCGGTGGAAATACGTATATGTATTCCTACTATATTTGTTGAATATCTTAATTCAATCTTTTACAAGAATCAGTCTTTAATTGCCCACAATAACAAGAACTTTCTACGCAATAAACTTTCACCACTAAGTAACATTTTAGAATACGCGATTTCATTCTTTAATTTTGTTTAGATCAAAGAGCTTTTCAGGTTTTTAAACAGAATAGATGAATATAAAAAAGCTTTGAAATTATTATCTTTTATACTAAATTTGATCTTTTTTATAATTTTTAAAAGCTTTTTTTGTTAATAGTTTTGTCATTGAATTCAATAACTGCTTTCAGAAGACTAAATAGGAATTGATTTAAAAAGTAATCGTGAAATTTAAAATTTGGTATTTTAATTTTGTTTAGATCAAGTGAAGAGCTTTTCAGGTATTTAAAAAACTAGCTAAATATAAAAGTGCTATAAAATTATTATCAATTCGAAAAGCTTTTTAAAGCTCGTTTTTTTTAACATTTTAAACGCTTTTATAACTAAATGGATTAGTGCCCATTCACATTATATGATTTTTGTCGTTGCGATTCTTACCTTATGGACAAGAGTGGAGAGAGGAATTAAAAGGGGCACACAAGCGATTGTACTCTTCGATTCATTTTGTTCGCTCATTCGTTCTCTCATTGTTCTCTCATTTGACGAAAAATGTATTGAAGTTCGGTTGCAAACGAAAAAGTCGTAACGACAAAAATCGTACAATGTAAACATCAGACCGACTTCAAAGAGGAAACGACAATAACCGCAACGACAAAAATCGTATAATGTGAATTGGGACGTATTTGTAAGAGCTTAGGTATTGCTTAGGTTGAAAAAAAGGCTTTTATCGGATTAAAAATATCAAAGAAGCAAGAATTAAAAATTCATCATTCAACATCAAAAGCTTTTATTACAGTTTTGTTTCAATAACTTCCCTGCAGGAAATTTGTGTCAATTATTCTTAAAGCACTTATTCCGTGATCAGTGAATAAAATATTATAATAACATGTGACGAATTGTAATTGGTGAAAACAAGGCATATCACTTAATGGTGGTAATGTGTTTGAAGTAAAGTTACTCTGGAGGAGAGGTAATGGGTACAAAACTAGTCATAAGACTGTATTTTGTGCAGTCTTTAGTTTATTTCAGTGACCTGTCACAAAGTGTTAAAAAGGTAGCAGCGGTCTCTGCCACTTTAGAACTGTCCCGTGATATTTTGGTGTTAGTTCCCTTTCCCCTATGTTTGTGGTAATTCTGGAAAGCTTCTTTTAAATTACTTGTTTTAAAATCGTTTGTAAATTATGTATTCGTCGAAAGCTTTAAATTAAAAGTAAATATTTTTGCTTTTCATTTATAATTTAAAATAATACTTTTTTTCTTATTTTGCTTTACTAAATCTTAAAATCTTTGGTAAGAATAAACAAAAAAAATAACACAAAGAATAAATAAAAAATTATTTATTTAACCAAAAAATATATTTTTCCATTGTTTATAAATCCTTCTTGATCTTAAACAAAACCACAAAAAAGTAAATACACCCTTGTCCAGCAAAAAGGACGATTTTTTTTTGATTTTATACCAAGTTTTAAGGTTTTTTTTCTTTATAAAACAATTAAAAAAACAAAAACTTATAAAAAAAATAGTTTGTTTTTAGAAAGAATTAAATATTTTAGGATGCTCTTGTGTTTTTTTTTCGTTTTTACTTTTAAAACAGACCTTGAAACAAACTTAAACAAAAAAGATTTTTGTTTTACTTTCATTTAAAAATTAAAGCAAAAAAGAAAAACACCTTTAGACGGACCATGTAATCTATACTAATGGCCAAGGACTCTAGGAATATAGAAATTACACTGGGATTCACTTTACTATACAGCAGTTAGCTGGGCCCGACCGGACTGTGGCTTGTTTATTAAACCATTCAAATAATTCATACATTGACATTTTCTTACTTTTGGATGTGTCATTGGCCTTCTGGTGTTGCAAGTTTTTGTGTCTGTAAATGTCACTTGAAATCATTAGTTATGCTTAAAAGGAATATTAATGATGTCAAAATTCATTTGGTAAAACAAGAATGAAAGGTTACAATTTTAATTCGTTTTTTGAAAAGGTATGTAGAATCGAAGGTCTGCACAGAGTTTAAATAATTTTTTTTATTTGCTGTCTAATATAACAGATCTTTTAATTAAACTAAAGTTGTTTATTTTTTTTCACTTTTTTTTTGAATATGAGAAAATATTAGAAAAACCTTAAAAAAAAAGTAAAAGAGACAAGTCGTTGAAAAAAGAATGTTATAGAATGCCATTTACAAATTGGGGTCATCATCAACACATTCACAGTCGTCATTCTTTCTCTTCGTTTTTACATAAATACATTTGTATATTCTTGTCCAAACAAACACACTTTTACACACACTTTTACACATACATATGTACATACAATTGAATATGTGTTACGAGTAAATGATTTGTTTTATACTCGTTTCTATTGCGTTCAGCATGTGTCAGTGTTTCCGTTTCAAATGTCAGTTGACATTTCTATTTTGTTGGTGAGGCTGATTTTTGGGAGTACCCTACACACAGATTAAAACAACTTAACGAATAAGACAACAAAAGAAGACATTTACAGCCCAATTATAAATAAAACTTTCCCGGGAGTTTTTTTCCATTTCCCATTTTTACAATTGAATTTACATAGGAAAAAATGGGAAAAGGGAGAAAACTCCCGGGGCAGTTTTATTCATAATTGGGCTGTTAATAAAAATTTTAAAATTTATTCAAAGAACTTTTTTTTATATAAACCACATTTAAATTAAGGGAAACTTTGGACTGGATAACATACACCGTTCAATTACCCCTATAATTTTGAGAGTGGTGACCATCGCATAATGTTAGCATATGCGTTAAGAGAACGATAATAACATTTGGAGGCATTTAAGACTTATTTAAAATGTTCATGTTTCTATTGGGACTCTTTTTTTAGGGAAGTTCCTGCCTGGCATTCTTCCTTTTGTTTAAGGCAGTATTTGTTGTATTCCTGTTCAAAATCTAGTACATTTTTTTGGCTTCCTTAAGGGAACTTTACACTTTCACACAATTTTTACGTATTTTCAAGAAAATACAACCCTGTCATGATAAGTTGTTATTTTTTGTTTAAATTTTCAAACAATAGTTAGATCGTCCTAATACGAAAGATGTGATAAGTGTGATGTATTCATTTGGCTAGGACGAAAGGAGGAGGATGCATCAAGGATGCAAGTTCCTACCAATACAATATACACCTAGGACTCTATCGGGCCAGTTGTTCGCTCCTTAAGAACATGGAGCTGGATAGTGCTACCACAACCTATAGGGAGGGGGTTAACGTCCGGCGTTATGAAACTTAGTTCCCCGGAAATTATTCCTTAAGGTTTTCAAGGCAACGTTCCTCAGAGATCCTAAGTCCAACATGATATCGCTCCCAAGGTATTTGAATCTTAGTTCGCCAAATGCCTGACAGTACCATAAAATGTGTTCCAGCGTTTCGCTCTCCTTGCCTCACGCTCTACACTCGTCAGATTCTGACCGTAGTTGTGCCCGTAGTCCTGAACGAACATTTAGGCTACGCATCATCAAACTAACCTCGAACTTACACCCATTGAGGAGGATTCTTGTCTTCATCTCGTCTGGGAAACCCCACCGACAGCCCCACTGTTCCCACTGGCCGTGTGGAATTTGAAAGCCCCCGCTTTCAATTGCGTTTTCGTTGCCTCAAACGGCTTCTCATTTGCCAGATCTTTAACAAGAGAATACAATTTATTTTATATTTTAGAGATTTTTGTAAAATATAACAAATTTCCTAAGGGAGTACCCTATAAGCCTAAGCTTTAATAGACAAAGCAACTTTTAGAAACATTGGACTCGCAGTCAAAATAATGCATACTTTAAACTATGATTATGGGCCATTAGATCTTTTTAAATTATTAATTGATATGAAGTTTTTTCATGATTTTAGAAAGAAGTTTTAGTATTTTTTATGCTCTCTCTAAAAAAAATTATTTAAAAATGTTGTTGTTTTAATAACTTTTCCGAAGGTGTAGGGTCCCCTTCATAAATTTCTTTCTAACCAAAAATAAATTATTCTAACTTCCTTTTTTCTTATTTTTTTATGTAACATTTTTATTATTATTATTGTTTAATTTTTTTTTTGCTGTTGCTATTGTGTGTGATCTCATTCTGTTTTGCTGCTGTTTTACACATCCTTTATAGGCTCTCGCTTCTTTATTTGTATCCGTTTCCGTTGGTGTGTGTCACTGAAAATGTGTGTCATCATGTGTTCATTGCTGTAAAGTCGGTATTTAATTTAAGTCAATGACAACAAAGTAAAACTCTAGCAAAAAATGTATATACATACATACATTAACAAACACTTTGACACAGAGAAACACTTATACACAATTACCCTAAAACAAACACCTTTTAACAGCAAAACACAGCCCCACTTGAACTTTGGATATCCGTATGGTCATGTTTTAACAAAAAAAAAAAAAAAAAAAAAAGACAACAAGAAATGTATGACAGTTGGAGATGTATGAAACAAATCAAGTAAATATTAATTATTTATTTTATATTATACAGGGGTTTTCTTGTCATATGAAACTGAAAATGCGACAAACAGGGTCAGGGTTAAATCATAATAAATAAAAAAAAAAAACAAACAAAATGAAATTTTTATTTAAGTGAAATTATTTCACTTTCCTTTAAGAAAAAAATAAAATTTAACAGAAAATTATTAAATGAAAAAATAAAAAACCTTTATATTATAAGAAAATTATATTATAAGACAATTTTGAAAGAGTGCATCTGGCTTAAAAGGGTATCTTCAGACGGATCTCCTCTTATTTCTCAACTGTTTTTAAACCGATTTTTTAAAATTAAGGAAGTTAATAAATTTTTGCTAGAGGTTAAGCTGTTTATGATTTTATTATAATTCGCAGTTTTAAAGGAGGTAAATTTTGTTTAACCCTGGAAGGTGACTCTTACATTAATGGGTCGATTACGGATAGCAACACAACTGAAGTTGAGTTGCCAGCAACGAAATCAGGCAACGCCGCTCAAGTTAAAATATTGAAAAAATTATTTTACATACATATTTTATTTTTACAATAAGCGCTGCTGGCAACTTATCTTCAGTTCAGTTCAGAGGTTGCCTGTAGTCGAATCGACGATCTATTAAAAAAAATGTTAGCGGAACGATTTAAATAGTAAAATAAATAAAATGTTAGTTAAGCATTTTATTAAAAATAATATAAACTCAAGTATAAAAAATAAAAGTTTCTGTTCTCTCTCAAAATTCGATACGAAAAAAGGGTTAAATGTTTGTGTTTTCAAATTAAATACCTCTTTAAAGCTTTCGTATTCAGCTAACGTTGTTGGAAAAAAGAGCGTAATTGCAAAACAAATAAAATAGTTATATGATAACGTAAATGAGCTGCTTCGTTAAACAGTAACTATCCAGGGTTAAAGGAGTAGGAGTAGCTTAGAATTTAATATCTTCTCCCCAATAACCAAACAAATTTTAAGACAGCAGAAAAATTGTTTAAATTTAAACAAAAAACATTAAAATGCACTCGAAAAATATAAAATATCTGTTATAAAAGTTTTTGATAACATATATTTAAAATATAAGGGAATATTCGTATCCCCGGTAAATCCTTATTAAAGATTTTAAAAATGCGAAATTTTAATAGCCTTTAATATCATTCATTATTTTTTTTTTTTATATCTTAACAAAAAAAAGAAGTTTTATTTTTTGTAAAAAGGTTTATTTGCTCCCTATAATTTTTAATAATTTTTCTTAAGAATTTAAGACCGAGTGAACATCGAATCAAGTCTTAAAGTTTGAAGGGAAACATCTAAAAGAGCTTTAAACTAATTTCCTTTAAATACTCTCCCTTAAGGATTTTAAGTTGAATGGAGGAATGATTTTTTTTCATGATTTTAATCAAAAATATTTAATATTTTAAGACTTAAAAAAAAACTTAAGGAGTACCCTAAGCCGTTACCACTTAAATATAAACCTAATAAGTTCCTAAATTTGGAATATAAATAAAATACAAAAGCTATTTTTATAAATAATTATACATATCAACCATTTTCCTTATGAACAAAAACCCAAAAATATTATGGGAGGAGTGTCTTGGTAACTCAAATTTTAAGTGTTTCGAAAATGAAATTTTCTTTGGCAAACAATTAACTTTATTTCACACATTTTAAGACATTTTTCTTGCAATTTTCTAGTTTATTTAAATACTTTATTTAATAGCCTGTCGTAAAACCTCCCTCTTTTTTTCAATTTGCTTAAGATATAATTATATGCGTGTGATAAATGAACAAAATTGTGCTTGTCAACATCTTGCCAGACATTTTTCTTAGCATAAATCTAAAGCAATAAAATGCTTAACTGAAACATTTTCATTTGACACATTCAATGGTGGTTGATGGCAGACTCATTGCATTTTATTTTTTTCATTTACCTCTAACAATTGTATAAAATATTTATTTATTTTTCATACACTCACATATGAAGGCAACTAAAAATTTTATAGCAGTCACGGTAGACTTCATTTTCGACAACAATTTAAACTCACTGCTGATTTGCCTGGCTGGCAATGTCATATTTATATACAAAAAAAAAGAAAGAACTCTGATACACACACACACACACACACATACACACATACAATTGAATTTGTTGCTATTAGTTTTCACGTTGACTGTCAAAATACTTGAATGTGTCAGATTTATTGCATGACAAAATGACAATTTGCAGGAAACTAAATTTCATATGCGTACAAAATGCCATCAAAGTCACACATTTACCAGGGCAGCCATGTATGCCAGACGGACAGACAGTTAATGTAAAAGATTTTTATACGCCTGAGAGATAACATTTTGACAATTTAAGTGCTATAAAATAAATGTTGGGTGTAAATTTTATGAAAAAAATTTTTATTAAGGAAAATCATAAAAGCGAAGATAAAGAAAAGAAGTCATTAATGTAAATCAGATAATAAATTTTTTTTAATAAAAACCAAAAAAAAAAGCTTTAAAGTTAAAAGAACTTGGACTTTAGACTAAAATCGTTGGCAGAGAAGAGAAGTCTTGAGATCTTTTAATGATTATAAAATTATTGGCTGGGTTATACGAAATATATTGCATAAACATTAATTGAATGCTATTTTATTGTTAAACATGACACACAGACAACTATTTGTTTATTTATTTTAATCTAGCATATATACAGGCGTACAAAAAACTTTAGCATACATACAGGCTTTTAAAACTGCATAAACATACAAATACTAATCCTAATACAAGCCAATACACACATACATGTTTTTATTTGTATAAATGTATAAGTATAGTTTTATATATATGTTTTTGAACTAAAATATGTTTTTCGGTAGTTTCCATATACATACATACATACATACATACATATGTATAATTCATGTAAATATGTGTGTAATTGTTTACATATGTACATACATATTGTTAATTGTATTTATTTTAGGTTTTATTCAGTTTTTTTTTGGGCTTTTTCCTAATCTTTTATTCGTTTTTTTTTTTGTGTTTGTTGAAAAGGTCAACAACAACTTTTTGGTGACATGTATATAATACATACATACATACATATGTAACAAATATGTATGTAGAAAATTGTTGTAGATTTTCTGTCACTGTACTTGAAGTAGTAGGAACAGCCATACCTACTCGTAACAGTTGTTATATTGTAACTCATGCTGTGACATTGAGTTGGCAGTTGTCATGTTACATGTTCGTTCATCAACATTTTTAGTTCTTAAACTTAAACAAAAACAAACGCACTTATAAACACATACACTCTCTATCTTTCCTGCACTTTTTCAGTCTTATACTTGAAAGGAATAAAACAACTAAACAAGAAGACGAAATTATGAATTGTTTTGTTAGTAAATATATAAAATGTTTGTACTTATGGTTTTTTTTTTTTGAGAAACTTTTTACATGAATGTAAACACGTGTTTGTTTCACAACATCCATCACCTAAATAAAATACAATGTAAAACTGGAAGTGCATTCAAGGTAAAGGTGATATAATGTGGGGGACTTTTGAAAAAAAAAAAACTTAATTAATTTTAAGAAAAAAATTGCTTTAAATAATTAAATTAAATTATTGAGAATCGAAAAAGTTTGAAATAAAAAAAAAACAAATGTTTTAGTTAAAAGGCACCTTGGTACTCCCTACTCTTTATAACAAAATTGTAAAAACTGTTGGTACCTTTTTGGGGTAGTTGTTTAAAGATAATTTAATTTGTAAATATTTAAATGATAAGTACTCCCCAAATTAAAAAAAAAAAGTTCAATTGATGCAGCTCATTTTTAAAATAAGAAAAGTTTAGATTTTTTACTTAATCCAAGCATTAGATGCTCCGCTATTCTCTAGCTAGGGAGACAACGGTCTTAAAAAATTACTTCCAACGGACTTTCTTCTCATAGGAGCGAGTGTGGAATGTGTATCTAATATTTTGTATGAAAGATCCTAGGCCTTCTATAAGGCCTTCTTTAACAGTTAGATAAGGAAGTAATTGAATCAAAAACATTTAAAGGTAAATAATATAAAAGTTTGAAAATGTACTTCCGATTTCCTATTCCTTATTCTCATCTGTTTTATAACTCTTTTCGCGAGTCAAAAAGTTTAGCTTAAGAAGTGGAAATGTTTATAAAACCTTAAAAGGAGGTTAGTTTAGGTACGATTGGCAGCCGCAATCCAGCACAGCTCACGTAGGTTCATTAATTACTTCCCGTTGTGTTACCATGCTAAACCATTTCCCAAGGGTCTTATGTTACCTGGCTGCTAATATTCTCTCTCAGCAACCCGGTTGATTCAATCAATATTCGAATCAATGTTAGAGAAACAAGATTTAATCCCAAGGATTTTTCGTAAAAACAGTTCAAGTTTTGGAACTCCGAATGCCGGAAAAGGACAGAGAATATGTTCCGTTGACTCTTACTCCTCCTCGTCACCGTAACTTAAACATAGGTCTTTGCTAGGGAGCTCTAGCATTTGGGCGTGCTTCCGAATGGTCAGTTATAACTGCAATAGGGTTTCTGAGATTATGTCTCTCCAGCTGTGATGCCCACTGAGTCCTTTTTTCATATATGATGGGCCAGATTTCCCTGGTGTCCCTACAGGTAGTTTCATCAAACCATCTCAGACCAGATAAATAAGATGAAGCTTGTGTGCAATAAGTTGCTTATTGCTTGGGAGTGAAACACCTAAATTGTATGTAGAATCGTTTTGATTCAAAGTGGTGCCTGTATGCGCCAATGAGTCCGCCATACAGTTTTCAAGTATGTTTCTGCGTCCGGGGACCCACTTAAGGGTAACCACTCGCTTTTTCCTCCGGAGACATGCGGCATTTTTCGACAATTCGCAATGTAATTAACATGTTCTCCAGGGATCTTATGACCGCCTTGCTGTCGGTAATAATGTGAATATCCCTTCCTGATATTTTACCATACTGAATGTGTCGCGTGGCTGAGTAAATGGCTAATATTTCGACCTGAATGATATTGCAGTGGTCCGGCAGCGTTATAGGAATTCTCCAGTTTAGCTGGAGTACCTTGCATACTTACAGAAATAATTTTTAGGTAAGAGAAGTATGGCTAAAAATTACTAAGTAATTCAAATTAATAAAAATTATGGAATTTCAAATAAATTTGAAATCCTTCGTCCTTTTTTTAATAAAAAGTTTTGTCGAGCTCAAGGCCAATTATTAATAAAAAAAATATATACTATTTATTAATTAATTTGTTCCAATGTTTCGATATCGAGCTCGAAAAAACTTTTTATTTTTATAAGTTTGATATATTTTTGGAAGTCTGCCTACTTCAAACTAAACTTTTCTTTAAATACTAAAATCTAAAGAAAATTGATTCAAGTTTAAGCAAAATAATAGGAATGACTAAATTTTAATCGAATATTTTTTGTCAATGGCCTTAAGATCTTTTCAATGAAAATAGATCAAGTAATTTATAATTTTAAAAGTGTAAACAAAGTTTTAATAAGTTAATATTCAAGTGATGAACATCTATGACCTACCTCTGGGCTGTAAATTAGCTAGCAAAATTATTTATAATTAATATTTCTTATAGCAGTTTTTAAGTTGAATTTTTTTTAAAACATTATCAACGAAAAAGTAAGCAACATCTTACAGTCAAGTTAACGCCCTGGAGTACCTATCGATAATGACCTCCGGCTTTAGTTTAATAAAGGTAAACAGTTAATTATTAAATAGGAAAACTTTTAAAAACGGTTAAAGGCAACAGTTTAAAGAGGTTTATCCAATTATTACAAAGCATACGTTGCAGAGGAAAATTGGAGGAGATGGATAAAAAAAGGATACAAATTAAAATAACTGTTAAATGAGTATCCCTGGGCTGCCATATAAATACTCATTTAACTAAAGGGAACTAAGTTTAACAAAATAAAACTTTATTTTTTTTTTTAACAAAAATACAACAAACTTTTATTTTTAAATGATTTCATTCTAGGATACATAGGGACTCCTTTAAATGTTTGCTTAGCCGAAAACTCAGCCGAAAAATCAACAGAATTCTTTACAAATCATTAAAAAATTTCTATAGGTATTTTTACTCCTACTTCCCTACATAAGCAATTCAATTATTTTGTAGATTGTTTATTCTTTAAAAAAAAAATCATAAATAAAATGTAAATAAAATCGTATACAAAATCGTTGTTTCGTTTGAAAACTGTCGCCATTTGACATTTGCGTATTAAGACACATGGAAAAGTGCAAAAACAGAGTCGAGAAAAAGTATATAAATTCTTCTTATAGATTTTCCTTATCAAATTGGTAAGACAAATAGCTGGCGCCAGCAAATGCCACATATGTATGTGAAACACAGGCAGTCTGCTTCATAAAGACTTTACAGGATAAAGGAATAAAATAAAAACAACAACTCACACACACACACACACATATATATATATATATGTATTTACTATTGAATACGAAAGAATACTGAAGAATGTAAATTGGTATCAATATTAATAATGTATGAACATATTAAAAGAAATAAGCAGATGAATTATGGAAACGAAATAAACAGTAAACAAATGTCACTGTCGTCAAAGAAGCGGCGAAAGAAAATAAATTTTAAGTTTTGGAATGCCTGGGAATATTATATTAAAAATTTTGGTTTTTAATTGAAGAGACTGTCTAAATGTCAGATTACTTGAGGGCCAAGGTAAATTTACACAAGGTAGCAGCAGAAGGAATCCCGCTGGCCCTTTTTTGTACGCAGTCATATGGATTGAACATATTGATGTCATGAATTTGACACATAGAAGACATATAGAACTACATACAAAAGAAAGAAACAGCTAGCATATGCCTTGTTGGGTAAAGCATATCGGCAATAGACTTTTTTTATTATTTGGTAGTAGCGGATACCCGGCGTGTGCTACTACGTTCCCAAATTCTTGTAGCCCACTTTTTTTAAAACATTCATAGCTTATGTGTCTATATAAATAGGGATCTATCTTTGTTCCAAATTGTAGTCGAATCTGTTGGATAGTTTCGGAGAGGCAGAAATCGCCCCCTACCACCCCTCGTGGTCCTATTATTTTTTTTTATGTATAGCCAATATGTCCATTAGGGGTGGAATAGTGGACGACTTTTTGATTTCAATAAGCTAGAACCGCCAATTTTGTGAAGTTTGCAAAACAAAAACGAATTGGCCAAAAAATTAGGTGTGTGGGATGGGGGTAAATGGCTTCTCATCGGGGTCAAAGCTAGTGAAAAATAATAGAAAAGCCAAAAAAGCTGCACAACTGCCCCTGAGTCGCTCCTAGAGGGGTAAAATGTAAGACTGACTCCCTCTTATATTTCCCCCCCCCCCTACATTTTTTGTTAACATACTAAACCCCTTTCTGTGCTCCTTAAGGGTGCTCCCATACTAAATATTTTTGTATAAAACCCGCCACCGCCCATACTAGCCCCAGAGTGCTCCTAGAGGAAATATATGACAGACCCCCAATATATTTGTTACCCGGACATTTTTCAAAACATACCAAGTCTCCATCTTTAATCATTAGGGTCGTCCCCATACAAAAATTTCGAAAATGGCGGAGTTGCACAACATATGTTCGCATAGCTCAAAAACGCTTTAGCTTATTGAAAAAACTAGAAAAACATATAACACTATTTCACCCCTTATGTCCATATAAGTAGGAATGTATATATCCTTAAAATTTAATTGAAATCTGTTGGATAGTTTCGGAGAGGCAGAAATCGCCCCCTTACTCCCCTCGTGGTCCTAGATTTGATAAAATATAAAGCATAGAACCATCTTTGACAAACAAACTGTTAGAATCAATTGTCATCTAGTATTTTTAGTTTTGTAACGAATGCGTTTTGAAACTCATCTACTCATATATAAAGCGGTTTTTTTAGAGTGTCACAACTTTCAGTTAGCATCACTGTTTTTGTATTTGATCACCCATTTAACAGCTGATAGTTGCCTATTGATCAGTTTGCTTTTGAATTACATTATGAATCGACTTAATCAAAACAATTGTATTATTCGTCAAACTCATTGTTCACTTCTTGAAGCCCATTTCTAGTTGAACAGGTACGTAAATAAGCAGAATTGTCGCATTTGGAGTGAGGAGAATCCACAAGCTTTTGTCGAATCAATATTACATCCACAGAAAATTATTGTTTGGTGCGTTTTATAGGCTGGCCGAGTAATTGGCCCATATGTCTTCAAAAACGATGATGGTCAGAATGTTACGTCAATGGTGAACGGTATTGGAACATGATTCGAAATTTTTCGTACCTCAATTATGTGGTTACAACAGGACGAAGCCACATGCAACACAGCGGGCGCTACAATTAAAGAAACTTTTGATAAAAAAAATTATTTCAAGTAATAGCCCAATTAATTGGCCACCAAGATTATGTGACTTAACCTCATTGGCTTATTTATGTTATGTTAAGTCACGTGTCTACGTCGATAAGCCAGAACCAATTGAACACCTCGAAATTAACATTCGAAGAGTTATCGGCGAAAAACGGCCACAAATGCTGCGAAAAGTTGATGAAAATTGGTGTTCCAGATTGCGGCTGCTACGCGCCAGCCATGGCGGCCACATGGCAGAAATCATATTTAAACATTAATTTTATAAAATGTTCTTTCCAATAAAGCCTGTTTCATTTATATTACAAATATATTTCCTTATTTTATTATGATTTAAACTTTTTTTTTTATTTCCTAAGTTAAGCCCGCGAAGCTCTTCGCTTGTCTGCAGGAGAGAAACCAGAGTCTCTGGCGGGAATCGAACCCGCAACCCCGGCGCTGATAGACTAGCTCACTACCAGCTAGTCTACCGGGGCACTCGTGCCACTCTTTAAAAAAACACCCTTTATATTGTAGATAGTAATGTAATAAGCTGCTCGTGATTTGAATGGAAGTGATCACGCGACAAACATATTTCGTACACTCCTTAATTTAAAATTTTTCTTTTTAATGAATGCAGACAAAGATTGTGCTGCGAGAATTTCGCTCGCTATTTGTTTTAAACGGAGGAGAAATAAAAAAAAAGGAAAAGTATTTAGAGTAAAGAGTGATTTAAACAATTAGTTATTTTTTAGGGCGACCAGTGCTGCTTAAAGTTTGCGACTGAAAATTATTTCAATACTTCCTCTTCTTCTAGTTCACTCTGCACTGAAAAGATTACATTTAGCACTAGACACCACATTAAGTTTGGCAAATATCCAACATGTCTGTTAACACAGAAAAAATTCTCCAAAATGCTTCACCAATTAAAGCATTAATCAAAAACAAAATCAATTTTAATTAAAAATTTAATCAACTAAATTAATCGTGTAATCAAGTGAATTAACCATTTAACTGATACTATTAATTTGTTTACTGGTGCAAATTTAATTGATGTTTTAATTCAACAATTTTTCAATTTACGATTAAGTATTTGTTTATGGTCCTTCGAACCGGATATGAACACGTGACCTATGGTAAAAATTTTTTTTATAGAGAGAGAAAATATTTTGTTCGGCAAGTTTTTTCCTAAATTGGTTTAATTTTAATTTTTGTTCAGCACAAAATAAACTGAGTTGTCACTTGTTTTCAATTTCTACATAAAAGTTAAAATTATTGTTTTTTTGCTGAATAATTTTTTAAAAAAAAAATATAATAAAATTAAAAATAATAAATCCTTTTCCTATTTTCATCCATTTTCTTAAACATAGTTTTAGAAAACAATTTAAAATAAGTGGTTTGCTTGTTTGCATTTGTGAACCATATGGGCGCTTTGCTTTTCCGAAAAAAATTTCAGTTAAAAAATTATTCTCCGGACAAAAATATTGTTCGGAACGTATGGATAAATCCACCTTTACACACACATGCTCTTCTTGTAGGAAAGTACTTTCATGTGTAAACACCATAAAGTAAGGAGTATTTTAGAGTTTTCTGTCGAAAAAGGTACCTTTAAGATTTCCATCAGACCTGGTGGGTTTCATTGACAATGTTGTCTACAAAACAAATGTTACTTAAAAACACACATTTGAACTATAAATTAGAACATTAGCAAACAATAAAACAAATCGATTTAGTTTATCACGCGTAAATATTTATTAAACTTCAAGATGCTGATATTAAAAGGAACTTAAGGACTTTGTTGACTTTATTGTCAACATTTTTTACCATTGACATCTAAGAAAAAGTCATTAAATACATATCTAGTTGATTGTTTTTTTTTTGTTTTTCAAAGAAAGTGTAAAAAATATTTGAAAAGTTTTTTTTGAACTTTTGTTAATAAAAAAGTTTGTAAGCACGAGGTGTGTGTTTGTGAGTAATTAAAGCAAAATGTTCATTACATTTAACATGTATGTATCTAATGCTAAGTTCACACTTAGGTTTTTAAACGCGTTTAAGCAAAATGTTGATTTAGCTAATCAAAGCCGTTCACATTACATTTGAGATGATTAAGTTGACAGCAAAAACAGCTGATCGATAAACAAAAAAGAACAAGCAAATCGTTATTTCTTGAAAACATTAAAAATGGAAAGAAATACATTAACAAAGTTGTCAGAAGATTATTTACTTTCACCCCACGCTTCCACAAGAATCTCTTCGTCCTTCTGACTTCAAGGCTTCTTTCTTTTTTTCTTTTCCAAATCCATTAAGTTTTTATTATGTTTTAACTTCTTTTTTATTTAATAAAAAAAAAAATTTCTGTCAAAGAGGTACGTTCATTGTGGCCGTTTTTCAGTTTGAGGCAAGACGAATTTAAATTCGCCTTGGTTTGAGGTATGTTCAGAGGATTCTATGTGGTTTATCAATTGATTTAGTTGTAATCATGTCAATTTGAAGTGATTAACAAATCACTTCAATGTATGGGTAATCATCTCGATTTTGAAGTGTTTAACGCTTAATCACGTTCGAGCTGCTTAAACGCGTTTAAGAAGCCAAATGTGAACATAGCATAATACAGTCAATGAGAGTTCAAAATTGAAATATAAAGCTTGTTCGAAGCTAACAGCCTCGAAATAATAGCCAAAGAGCCAATGAAGCTCTTAAATATATCTACGTCTAAGAGTAGCCAACTTATGCAAAAAAAAAAAAAAAGTTAAAGTGCAAATTAGTTAACCAACACATTTGCGGCCAATTTCACCAAGTTTAGTGTAAAGTAACTATAACCTTAACTTCCAGTTAACATTATTTGTTTGACAGTTATGACTGATATTAAATTACAATTTAACTTGGTGAAATTACCCGTAAGCCCAGCGAAAGTGTATGGGCTTAACGTGTTGGTTAACTAATGTAAACTTAAACAATTTTTTATTTATTAAGCCGCCATATTTGTTTGGATGGAATTCTTAAATTTAGCCCCTGGAGTGCCTAGGATGCCCCTAGAAGGGTCAAATGTATGACCAACCCCACTTTATTTTTCATCTAAATCATTTATTTCCAACATATCCACCCGGTATCTCCATTCCTTGAAAGGGCTCCCATACAAAATTTTCAATACAGATTAGAAATATATCAAAGAAAAAGTCCCATAAATGCCCAGGAGTTGCCCCTAGTGGGATATAATGTTTGACCGACCTCAATTAATATTTTGTCCTTAACATTTTCTCGAGACAAACTTGTTCCTTATCACCACTTCTTAGGGTGGCTCCCATGCAAATATTGCGTTTTATGATATTCATGAATTAATCGACTTCTGTGAATTAAATCAAAAGTTGCTGCCAGATTTTAGTTATTAATGGCTTGTTTTGTTTGCATTTTCAAATTTATTATGAATTTTTAAAAAACAAAAATTTCGAAATTTTGATAAAAAAAAATTATTTTGTTTCTAAAACGACTGCGCATATCAGAAAAAAGTTTTATATATTTCTTAAAGGAAATTTTATTGCGGAATTTCGGGTTTTTTAGTAATTTTTATAAAAATAATATATCTCGAAAAGATGAGCTAGCCTAAAAAAACGGTCAGAACCATTGGATTCAGCATACCCGAATTATGTTAAAACGCCATGTGCCCGGCTTGTCTGACGAGCACAGTGTTACCGGTTGCCCTTTGACTGTAAAGAGCAAAGCCAAAAAGCTTTAGCTACTTAAATCTAAAAAAGTTTCTTAATAAATTCTATTGCAGAGAGCTTTAAATTTCTTAACGAAATCTAAATCCAAAGGACTTATGCCCAATTTTCAGGATTGTATTTAAATCTATATTAAGTTAATTTTCATAAAAACTTAAATCGTATTTAAATACAGATTGGGTTTTTGAGTTTTATTTGAAAAGTCTTATTTAATAAAGCTAAAAGTATGGTAGCACTACTACATACAAAAAAATACCCTACAAGAAGACTACCGGTCATTTTACTAGTTATATGACCGGTAGTGTTGACCAATATAGTGTTATAGTAATAGTAATTTTTTTAGTTTTGGTTATGCATTTCTTGTAGGGTATATAAGCAAGTGTTATTATTTACAAGGTGGTCTGAAAAAACAGATGACTGTTAATGCTTTGCCTGTTGTTGTTGTATTGTTGAGATATTGAGGCCACCTTGCTAAAATATTACAATGGAAACTGAAGTTGAAATTAAGTGTACCACATCGGTGACTTAAGTTCCACTTAAGTTTTTAGCGAAGGAGAGAATTTTGTATTTAAAACGATTTTAAAAATAAATGTGTTTTACGATTAATCCTGAAAATACGGCATTATTATATCATAATAAAAATTAAAGCTAAAGCTCTTTGGCTGTATAGATGTATAAAGCTATAGCCTGTTAGAGAAACTTCCTAACGACATCATCAGCCAGAGAGCTTCAGATTTCCTAAGAAAATCTGTTATAAAACCTCAATTGAATTCTTTTTGAAATCTAAAGCTAAAGAGCCATTTTAGTTTGTAGCTCGTCCGTAAATTTCTTTTTGAAATATTTCAATTTTTTCTTCATTTTAATTTTAGCAAATTTGACATTGAAAAAGCGCTGCCAAATGCTTGAATTAATTTTATTATCTTAAACCATAACAGATTAATAATTACTAACTACTACACATATAAAAATACTTTTACACTTGAAAAAAAAAATCGTATAAAAAATCAAACTAAAGAATTCTCGCTGGAATAAGAAAAATGAAATCATCTTGAAAATAAAAGAGAAAAATTGTGATTCGGTATTTAAATTTGCTACTTCTGTTTGCAGTTGTGTGTAATTTTAATATTCCGCTAATGCCAACGGGAACTTGGCAAGAATGAAAATGAAGCATATTAATTTTGTTAGAAAAAAAGGGAATAAAACAAAAAGAAAATTATCTGGGGATTTTCATAACGTTAACTGAGATTTTTTTTTTTTTTTTTTTTTTTGTTTACTGATGAATACAGAAAATTATTTATAAACAATTTCCATATAAAAAAAAAAAAAACAAAATCATTGTTTACTTAAAGTCTGCAAGGGAATTTGCGTAGATGTACCAGCTTAATCTTTACCCCAAGTGCTTCTACTTTGATTAAGCATGTGTTGTTGGTGTTGCTGCTGTCGTGTGTATTTCGGAGTTTGTCTTTGTTCTTCGATTTCCTCATTGTCTTTAAATAATTCAAATACCTTAGGGATGTTAAAAAAGATGACAACACATAACTAATTGAATTAAAGTAGAGATAACAGCATTACATACCATTTAATTGAATTATTACGTTCCTTTTATTATACTTATCTCACTTTAATTTGTACAAACACCCAACAAACACGAGGCAAATCTTTCATTTGACATCAAGCACAATGCTCAAACCATTTTCAATTATTTGACTTAAAGCATTTGAAAATTTCTTTTAAAAAAAATTAAAATTATTTGTATGTTAAAAATTAATAACACTTGTGCAATTCACAAGCTCGTTGTATCATCATATTCGTTGTATTTATAATCGTCTAATTATACAATATTGTATTTTTGTTGTTGGCCATTTCCTAACAAAAGTGTTGTCTTATTATACAATGAATTTTTATGTGTTTTGAAAACTGTTGTATTCATGGCAGGCCAAATTACGGCATTCGATATCGATCGAAATTACAATGCAATACAAAAAACTGGGAATTTCGATCGATATCGAATGGGGTTGGGTAGAATTCGGTAAACATTTTTGTATTAATTATCATCGAAATACATATTTTTTAATATAAAAATAAAATTATACATCTAGTCTTATATTCCATTAAAAAAAAAAATTCATTTGAAAAATTTTTGGTTGGTGGACTTTTTCTGGGATTTGCCCATATGCTCCTTTTTAGAAGGCGATATCTGCTGTGCAGAAAAGAAAACACCATAAGTTTTTTATTTCGTGGGAAACTTTTTTAATATTAATCTAAGACCCCATTTCTATTCTGGGTCCTAGAGTAATTCTAATTCTAATGTAGCCATGTCCGACTGTCTGTCCGTCTGTCTGTCCATCAGTCCATTGAAATCACGCACACTTTTGAACGAGACAAAAGAAGAGAACAATATTAGTTTCAAATTGTTTCTAGTTCTCCTAAGCAGTTTGGGATTGAAATCCAGCATAATCGATTCAGTCGGATAAGAGGCATGAATCAAAATTTATAATTTTGTTACAAAACCTAGAATTAATAATGGCGGAATGCACATAATAATATAAGATATTGTACAGACTCCATCTTTATGTTTAAAATGCATACCCCCATTAGAGCAGACTCTCGGAAAACCGTTTGGGATGCGCAAAACCGTAACGAATAGTGCTTTTATAAACAATTTTGGTCTGTAAAATTTCATGAAGATCGGTTTATAATTTACAATATGCCCCATATAAAAGCCACTCCCGTAATATCCTACCTGTCGGTAAAGGGTATCAAAGTTTCGGCTCTTACTTGTTTTTTGTACTTTTTATAGAAACTACTAATTTTTAACAGTTTACTCTAACTAGAATTTTCTTTGGAAAAAATTGCTATAAAATTATTATTATTATTTTTTTTTTTTTTTTTGCGAAAACACTTTTCTTTGACATTGTTAAAAATGTTTGTTTATTTAGTTTTTAATGACATTTCCCCTTAAAGTGTATAAGAGTGCTTTAGAATTTTCATTTTGTTCCCACTCTTCTATTTCTGTTTTGATTGTTGTTATAAAAATTATTGATTGTGTTCTACAAAAACCATAAAAACGCATTAGAAAATTAAATTCCTGCTAGGAACAGCAAAAAAAAACCTTATTGATTTAATGGATTATTATTTTTTTTTTTTTGCAACAACTACGAAAATATAATAATAAAAACCTTAAAGAAATTGTTTTTTGTTCTACCAACGCAGGACACTTGAATAGTTTGTATATTTTCAAGGTCAAATTGTTGTTTTAACGTTTTCATCATTTAGTAATTCATCAAAGTAGTAGACACTTCACTATTTGTTCATAAATGCATTCATTGTATTAATGCAAAAGTATTGGAAAAAAAACAAGTATTTACTCTTTATTATGAAAACCTAGAGAAAAAAATCTTTGCGAATGAAAATCTTTTTCAAGGTTATTGGGATTTAAAATTGGCTTGCTGTAGTGTGTTAAATAGTTTCAGTTTGGATCAGGGGGAAAAATGTAGCAATATTTTTAAATTCAAATGTTTTTCAACAGCTTTTGTATTTTTTACTGCACTTCAAAATCAGAATTTTTTTTTTAAATTTTCCTTCCATCCAAAAAAAAAACCAAAGCAATTTTTATTATTCTTATTTTCAATGAAAATTTTACTGTACACAAAGTCAAAATGTTATTGAGTGCAAAACAGTTCACTTGAAAATTTAACTTTCTTCACTTTACTATACACATACATACATACATACATTCATACATACATACATATATGTATTGTACTAAATTTGTTTTGTTTTTTTTCGACCAAATTAAATTGTTGGTAAAACGTAAGCGATTCCATAAAAAAAACTGATAAAAAAAATATGAAATATGTATTCCCTTTTAGCTTTATAAAAGAGAGACAAGAACATTTGTGCCATTGACCTCTGGCAATAACGAATGAGTGATTTAAGTAAAAATAAAATTGAGTAATTGAAACCAGTACGCAATAAATGTTTAAAAGCACCAAACAATTTACTTCGAATACAGAAAAGTTGTGTGCTAAAAAAAAGATTTTACCAAAAAAAAAATTCAATTATTTTAAAAATTTCTTTAAAAAATGTTTCTAATTTTAAGATTTTAAAACTTTTATTTTTTGCCACTATATAAATCCTTTCTCTCTTTTCTTTCATTTAATTTTTAGTGCATTAAAAGAGGGGATAAAATATTCTGCCTTTAATTCAAAACTCTTAACATTTTTATAACCTTTACCGAAGGGAAAAGAGTTTATCGTTAACTAAAATGAAAAAAGGCGTAACTATAAAAATATTCAAAATCGAGTTTTTGATTGATTTTTATGCCATTTAACAGGTCTGGACAAAATTTTACACATCTGCGAACACAAATCACGCTTTTATTAACAAAAAACCAAAGGGGCGTAACTACAAGTGTTTTTATTTCATATATGCCAAACCACGTAATTACACATTATTTTTCTAATAAAAGAATGAATGATTATCAATAACAATTTTAATTAATTTTCATGTTGTAAAATTCCTTTCTTCATAAAAATAATTTAATGAAAATTAAATTTGATGAACTTAAGCCTGATTAAAATATTAAAAATTTGGATTAAAATATGAAATTTTTTCTTTGAAATTTGTTTGAAGATTTCCATGGACGACTTATCAATGCAGGTTTTTCTGCCGTGTTTATAGTTTTCATTTAACAAAGTTTTTTTCTTCTCCCGTTTAATTTTATATTTTTGGTAGTTTGTCAGTTCCGTAATATTAATTCTTGACCATATAAAGTGTATATTTTCTGGATTCTTATGAGAAAAGAAGTTCAAATCCGGTTGACTGTCTGTCCATCCATCTGTTGAAATTGGGTTTCTGAAGACGCCAAATATGATGGGAACTTGGTTGGTATATATTTATGTTAACTATGCCCATTTTAATTTTGCTATTAAAATTCAGCCAGAACGGTGCATTAAGGGCTGAGATATGAGCAAAAGAAACCACGACTACCCCAAAATATAGGCGAGATTGTAGATGTGGGCGAGGCACCTTACGTACAAAGAAATAATAGCTTTTTGTATATCTGTAGAACAGCAGGAGCAAAAGTTTCAAAATAAGATACAAGTGTTTTGGTTATCAATACACAACACCCTACAAAAATGGGGGGGGGGGGGGCTAGGAAAAGTGGGCGTGTCACTTCTCATACAAAGACCTTATAGATTTTTGTATATCTCGAAAGCGGTAGGAGGTAAAGTTTCCAAATTAGGTACAAGCGGTTTAGTTATCAATACACTACATCCGACAAGATGTGGACGAGATTGCAGAAGTGGGCGTGGCACAAAATAGATTTATTTACATCGAAAGAACGGTAAGATAAATATTATCCAAATTTGGTACACATAGCTGGGTTATTAATACACAACCTCTTTTAAAATATGCGCGAGATTTGAGAAGTAGGAGTGGTAGATGTCGAAGAGATTGCCGAAGTGGATATACAAAGACCAATTTCTTTATATCTCGATATGGCAAGAGCCAAGTGTTCCAAATTAGGTACAAGCATCTTGGTTATCCGTACACAACCTCTTTAAAATATGGACGAGATTGAAAAAGTGGGCGTGGCACCTCCCATACAGAGACATTCTAAATTTCTGAATATCTGAAAAACGGCAAGAGCTAAAGTTTCAAAATTAGGTAGAAGCATCTTAGCTATCAATTCACAACATCCGACAAAATCTGGGCGGGATTGGAGAAGTGGGCGTGGCACCTCCCGGACAAGGAGCCAAGTGTTCCAGATTAGGTACAAGCATCTTGGTTATCAATACAAAACATCCGACAAAATGTGAGCGGAATTGGAGAAGTAGGCGTGGCACTTCTCCAACAAAGCCATTATAGATTTTTGTATATCAGGAGGATGGCAAGAGCCAACGCATCAAAATTAAATTAAAGATATAAATAATGAAGGTATTTATATAACTTTCTGCTCTTTTCGCACCATGGTGAAGGGTATATAAGATTCGGCATAGCCGAATACAGCACTATTACTTGTTTTTAACAAGTCCGTTTAGAAACTTTAAAGGGCGTTACTTACACATTTTTTTTATTAATAACTTTGTTTTATTTTAAGTGAACATTTTTTTAATTATTTATTTTTCTCTGTAAAAGAGATTAATGCCATTCTTTGTCTTGCTTAAATTTTCCTTATCTCCCTTTTGGGTAATAAGACTTTTCGGATACAACGACGATCTTCTGTCTGCCTTTAATTGAAATTTCTGAACTGTTTGCCAGCCATGTAATTGACATTTTTTTTTTCTCTACATTATTTCTAAATAACATGTAAAAAATGCACATGTTTTAATATGAAATTATGTTGATGTCGTATTTCAGCAATAAATCATGACACAAGTGCCCCCAAAAATTAAGAACAAGGAAAATTTAGATTAATATTTTGGCTACCATTGTATGTAATTTAAATAAAGTGTGTGTACATTACAAATATTATTTCTGTTATTTTATTTGTTTTACCTTTAATTGATGTAAAAAGAAGTAAAAAGTGCAAAAGATATTAAAGCAAAATATTATATTAAACTTAAAAAAAGGATTTTCGCTAAAATCACAAAAAATGGAATAATAAAAAAAATAAAATAAAAAAAATATGAATTTTTTTTGATGTTACATTTTTTCCAGATAATTGAAACCAAATATTTCTCTACATCTCTGTCATAAAACAATTCCTTTTAACATTAATTTAAATTTTTTGTGTTTTTTTTTAAGTCTCAAATAATTTAAATTAAAACTTTGGTAATTAATATGCATGCGGCAGTGTAAATAAACTGAACTGGCAAGAAAAAATAAAGTAAATTGTTTTTATTTTTGTTTTTTCTTTACCCACTTCCAACGGCATTTAGAGTCGGGACTGTAAGAAAAGATAAACTCACTGTTTGTTGTTGTTGTTGTTTTTGTTTAAGCTTTGATATTGTTACAAGTAAAACTGGGGTTTATAATTCTTATTCGCTTAACAGTTTTATTTGTTTAATATCTTTAGTTTTTCTAAAATCTTTGGATGAAGTTTCCAGTTAAATGCGCATAGGAATGGCTTATCCCATCAACAATAAATTTCAGTTTATCAATAGTATGAAATGGGAATTTAGCACATTTAAACGTAACCTTGTTAAATAATTTTTATTTATTCAATTTCACTTATCTACGAATTTGCAGCAGATTTTCATTTCTTTTTTTTTATTTAGCAATTTGTTTTTCTTTTTCTATTTCTTAACAATCTGATTAAACTAAAAAGCAATTGAAGCATCAACTGTGAAATTCTTTTTTGAAAAGTTAATAAAACTTTCAACAACTGTAATCGAGCAAGCGGGAATGAAAACTCACACACACACACACCCACCCAAAAACGTAATACGTTGTAAGTTTTTTTTTTTTTTTTTTTTTTTTTTGCAAAATGGTACAAAATTTGGACAAGCTCTTTCTTACGACGACGTTCAAACCTAAAAATTAACAGAAACAAAAAAAAAATGCAAAGACTTAATGTCAAAAAATTGTTTTCACAACAAATACAATTGTACAACTTTTTTTTTTATAAAAATACTTACAAAAAACTCTGAATAAAAAAAAAACAATCAAAATTTTTCATTAACGTAGTGAAAAATTATTGAAGCAAAAAAGGGTAACAAACAATAGCAGAGTTTAACTAAAAGAACATTAAATCTCATTTAACTCTTTAGAAAAGGTGGTCCAACCAACCCGCACGATGTTAATTGTAAATAAAACAAAAAGTTCTCCCATAATTATCTAAATATATTTTTTTTAATTATAATAGAAGGATCTATGAAAATAATGTGTGAAACAAAATATAGGGCAAATGGTCGCCACGGTGGCATACCTCTATCCGGTGGTTCACATTTTCAATTACTCTGAGAGATAATTAAGGCTTAATGTCGTTAATGTGCCGAATTATTTTATCCCTTTGCGTTTGAATTGTTCTCGGCTTTATGGCGTACACTTTTTCTTTAAATATCTCCAAAGAAAGAATTTCAACACTGTCAAATCACATGATCGTGGCAGCCAATCAACATCGCCACGACGTGAGACAAGACGCTCATGGAATTTCTCTCGCAAAAGAGCCATTGTTTTGATGCAAGTGGCATCATCCTGTTGGAACCACATATCGTCTGGCTCCATATCCTCAATTTTTGGCCGCAAAAAGTCCGTAATCATCTTGCGATAGCGAACACCATTCACGGTAACTGCTTGGTCGACCTTATTTTCGAACAAGTACGGTCAGATGACACCGCCAGCCCATAAACCGCACCAAAGAGTCACTCTTTGTGGATGCATCGGCTTTTCAACAATCACTCGTGGATTCTCATTTGCCTAAATGCGGCAATTCTGCTTGTTAACAAATCCACTAAGGTGAAAGTGTTCCTCGTAGCTGAAGTGTAAAAATCAAGAATAAAAATTGGAAACTAAGCAAATTGGCAAGTGCACGACTTAAAAAACTAAGCTGGCAACCTGCTTTATTATTTGCGAAAACAATAAAGCAGCTGTTTTTGTTTTTATTTTGTGTTTTCTTAACGTACTTACAACTACAATTGATGTTGGGAGAACTCCAACCAATTGTAATGAGAAATGGAAGAAAGAGATGAACTCACTGTTTATTGTTGTTGTTTTTGTTTAAGGTTTGATATTGTTACAAGTAAAACTGTAGCTTATAATTCATATTCGCTTAACAGTTTTATTCGTTAAATATCTTTAGTTTTTCTAAAATCTTTGGATGATGTTTCCTGATGATCTGGCCTAAGCAACCAGTGAAATGCGCATAGGAGCTTATCCCATAAACAAAAACATTCGGTGTTTTTATCAAGAACAAAAATTGGGAATTAAGCACGACAAACAAAATCTTTTTAAATTAAAATTTTGTATTCCCAAAAATTACTTTGATGATTTCCTTTGTAAAGTCGCCATTCACTTCTATCTGCTCTTCAACAATTTTAACGCGCTGCTCAATTGTGTTGAATTTGTCAAACACTGCAGCAAAGAAATGTGAAATTAAGTTGGGGACGTTAAGGTGTGATTCACAATTACCATCGTGTATTATGGTTTAGAAAACAAAAGACCAATAACTTATTTTCATGTTTAAAAATTAAAATAAAAAGCAAAAATTTCCATATTCTATTTTTTTAAATTATTAAGTGAAGTACATAAAGTTTTCAAGGTATAAACCATATCGGGCATGAAGCTGGTGTTTTATAATTGGGACTTCATTTGTAAGCAAAATAAACAATAAAGCTAAATTGAAACAAACAAGTGTAAAACGGGCAAGTTAGTCTCATCGAATCAATCTAATCTCACTTTCGGATTATTTTAAGTACGAATTCGGGATTAAATCAACTTTAGAAATTCTTGAATCAAGCATGGTTTGAGATAAAGTTTTGTCTTGCTTTAACTTAAGTCCATCCCGTTTTCGGATTTATTTAAGTAGAGAGCACTTGAATAATCCGTACTTGAATAAAGCGTTCTGAAAAATACCTTAAGGCTTAACGAAGCCCTAGAAAAAATAAAAATTGATTTCAATTAAAAAATTTCTGATATTAATTTGCACCAGCAAACAAATTCATAGTATCAATAAAACGTTAAATTCACTTAATTAATCGTTTAATTTACTTGATTACATTTTTAATTAAAACTGATTTTATTTTAAATTAATGCTTTAATTGGTGAACAATTTTGGAGAATTTTTTTCTGTGTACTTTCCCACCTTTAAATTTCCTATACACCAAAGCAGAAAAAAGGTCAGTTTTGTGATTTTAGTAACGTAGAAAATTTAAAATAAATTAATTTCAAATAACCACTTCACATTATTTTCATTTCTACAAGTCAAAAGGGTAAAATTACCTTTTTCCCCCTTTTTTTTTTGTTGTTTCTGGTGTTGAAAAAAATTTAATTAAGCCAAAAATTTTCTTTCATTTACTTTCTCCATGCACTTAACAAATCCTTGGAGAGTGAACACAACATTTGGTAAAGTAGAAAACCCGAACAAAAAATATTGTATTTTTTTATGAATTCAATAGAAAACTTAGATTTTTAAACAATTTCCATTCGTATTGATGTTTGTTTTAAAAATAATAACGATTAGAAAAAGAGGAAGGGGAAGGGGAATGAGAATGAGATTTTTGTGTATTCGTGCAAAAAGTTTTCTCTTGTCTTAATCTTTCCCAATATAAAAGACAATAATTTTTTATTAGTGCAACTTCGATAGATTTTTTAAGCTTTTTTCTTTTTTGTTAAATATCCTTGTTCGTAACAATTTTTCTAGGTTTATTTAAGGATATTTGCAACTCGTTTCTTCTGGTGGGTTGCAAACATGTTTCCCCACAAAGCAACAGCACCAACCCACACACAGAGAGAAACTTGTAAAAGACATTAATTTCCATTATGAATTCAAGTGGACAAGTGTTGTTGACGACCGACCACTTGCCAGCGTTATCATGAATATGATGAATTTGAAATATTTTGCTAGTTGTTCTTAAAGATTTTCTGTTTCGTTTTTAATTTTCTGCTTTTACTCTTAAAGCCCTTAAGTTCTGGCACACTACACTACTCTCCCTTTCTTCTGCTGTGATACAATTTAATGTAAATATTTTGTATTCATCATTTTACTTAAAATTCATTCATTTTTTCTTCTCTTTGCAGATCTTTTGTGTGGGTTTTAGATACAAAAAAAAAAAAAGATGGTTTTGCCGTCTGGCTCACTGTACTTGATAGTCAAATGACAATAACACCACAAGGCTGGATGCAAACTAAGCTTAGTAATCAACTAAGAACCAAAGTCTGGCCAACAACTGAAGAAGAAACCCAGCAACAAATGCTGCTAGACAAAAAAGTTGTCACAACAAAATCAGTTGCAGTAGAAGTCGTCGTCCTCGTTTTTATGTGTATTTGTGTGAGGGCCAAAAGGAAAAGTTTTTATTTTTTTTAAGTAAAATGTTGCACTCCTTAGTGCAGGAGCAGAGCCAACATGGAAATAACAGCAACAACAACAACAACAATATTACCAACAACACAACGACATCAATGACTTCGGCAAACAGCAGAAATTTAAATGCCAATGCGGAGGGCACTAAAGCATCAACGCAACCCATAGAGATACGATCTTTAGCTGTTTCCCAGCTAGAAAAGCAGCAGAACAATGGCCGCCAAAGAAGCCATAAACATTATGGTATCGATAACGATTGCCTGGCTGGAGCAGAACAGGCAAGAAGTAGTAGCATTAATAATGCCACCAGGGCAAGATTAAGAGAAACATCAACAAGTACTGGCAGTTCAAACTCAAATATAATGCATTCCAATGAAGATTCTGGTATTGAAGCCAGACATCGACGATGTGCTAGCAGTAGAAGTGGCAGTGGGGCCGGCCAAAATGGATCTCGCTCAAGCCATCGCCGAAAATCTAGTTCCTCAAGTGCCAAAGCATCAACAGGAAATGTGGGGAGTAATGTTGTTGCAGGTGCAGGCTCTTCAGCAGTATCTAACAAAAATCCCTACAGCAATACGGGTGATATGACAGTGGCTACAAAAACTGGAGATGCAATTTCATCAACCAGTAAACAGCAGCAGCAACACCAGCAGCCTCCCACAACAGCCTCTCAACGTAACTTACAATCCCACCAAAACTCGAATACAATTAAAAACAGGTCTTCTACTAATCTTAAGAAAAATGCCCGCGAACGCAGTGATGATGAGAGATTGAGTATAGCAAATGACAGCATGGAAGAGACATCACGTCATCGCCGGCGTCGTTCAAGACGTATAAGTAAACACACCGCAACCTCTTCCTCGTCCTCATCGTCACCTTCATCCTCCTCCGGCTCCTCGACGGGATCCAGTTGTAATGGCTCCTGCAGCTCTGACGATGGCGACTCATCCACCTCATCAGGCGAACCGAATTTACCGTATCCCGGCTTTCCCGATGTGGCCCTAAAGTATTTGACACAAGATACAAGGCCAAGGAATTGGTGTCTAATGCTGATAACAAATCCATATCCTTTTTCAAAAAAAAACAAACGATTTTAAAAACTTTCTAGGCACATTCAAATCACTTAATTAATCACTCCAATTGTAGTCTTATTTTCAAATGTACTCCCTCTAGAACAACTTTTCAGCATTAGACTGTTAACATTTTTAAACATTTTACGTAAATTGCAATTATCGTTATTATTAGTATTAAACAACAAGTTCAAGCCAATTTTAAATTCCCTAATTTTGTCACGTTTCTATGCGCAGATTTCACTTGTTTTTCTAAACATTTTTTTTTTTTTTTTTTAGATTTTATATTTAGTTTGGTTGTGTAAACGCAGGAAAATAATAAAAAGTTATAGCAGCACCACCAGCTGTGCATGAATAAGCTGAAAATACAAAAAAAAAGGATTAAAACGAATTAAGTAGTGCTCATTAGCCCAACTGTGAATACTCCAACAGTAACAGTAAAGCAGAGAGACTAAGTGTTAATAGCATATGCGAGATAGTAAAAGCCCAACAGTTCGAGGGTGGTGGTAAATTCGTTCCTTTAACCAGAGCCATACAAATCAACCAATTCCCTTTTAATCGATCACATGTTACTAGTTTAAAAGACAATTCATTCTGCGGTGTGTATGCTAGAATTAATCTACTTAATTCATTACCAGGTAATCTATGATGGGATTATTTGAATTATCTTTTTGAACCTTGATTAGGTGGCCATATACTCTTTATTTAATTCAGAAGACTGGTCTAGAAGCCATTGTAAATGATGGACCAATCATCTCAAAATTCTGTACAGAGATTTCTGGAATGAAAAATGGAGCTTCTAACGAAGCAGGTTTGTAAGGGAGAAACATAAACGTTTCGCTTACCATTGCACTGACGGATGACATGAATTTCATATGGCGAGTTCCCATTTTGAAGCAATACATTTTTGATACATAAAGCGCATTATTCAGCGCATATAAGAATTGTTGTGTGTAACGATCGGCCTTACACACTGAATGTTCTGATACAGTTATTTTTTAGTATTTACCCTTACAAACCTGCTTCGTAGTAAGGGAATGCCGTAGCACTTGAAATTTTGTTTTTTTTATAAAAGTTGTTGAGAGTTCTTTCACTTACTTTACTGCATTTCTGTATGGCGTTTTTAAAAAATTTACCAGAGTGTGTAAATTACGGAACGTTCATCACGAAATTTATTAGTATGATTTCTAGTCCTACAAAAACTGTGAAGTATTAAATTTTATTCTGATAGCATTATTAATTATGATTTTGGACTGTAATTTATTTAATATATTTAGGTCTATGGATAAATAACAGCCTAAGACAAATGAGTATTTAACTGAAGTACAGGGTGGCCCAAAATTAACGAAATGGTTTTAATTGTTTATAACTTTTTTATTATAATTTTTTTTTTTCTTTTCTTTTTAGTATTTTGTGAAGGAGAGTCGGGGAATAATTAATACTGAATAACTAAAAAATCCAACAACGAACAAAAATAATTGAACCCGATTAATTATTTTTAAAATGACTTGTCTTGGGTGCGGGAAATTTAGGGTGGCCCAAAATGAACGAAGGGGGTTGAATTGCTTATAACTTTTTTATTATAATTTTTTTTTTCTTTTTACAATTTTGTGAAAAAGATTTGGGGAATTAATTATGAATAACTCTTCAATCTACAAAAATAAGAACATCCACAATTTTGCGAAAACTTATCGAAAATATACATTTTATATTATTTTTCATAACTAAACCAAAAATATTCCCCATTTATATACTGTATTAAAAAAAAAAAAAAATTTTATAATTATTTCTTAAATAAAAAGTTGTAACGAATTCAAACCCCTTCGTTAATTTTGGGACACCCTGTATAATATTACGTTTCGCAATATTTACATCTAGAGAAAAATCAACAAAGTCAAACATTTCCTTAAAGCAACAACACAGTTTTCTAAATGGGTCTGCCATAGCGTAGTTAGTTCGGAAAGTTTTTATAAATAAGGGATTGAAGTACACGGTACGGTACGTCGTGGAATGTTAAATGATAATTTACTTAATAAAAACTTGGAACATACTTTTCCATTAATTAAGTTTATTACAAATGAGATATTTAGCATAACTCTGCGACTTTTCAGTGTTGGCAAACGTATTAAGGATAATCTTGTAGAATATGAGGGTAGATTATCATATCCTCGATATGCATCTCTCAGGCAAAAAAAGCAAAAATTGTTTTTGACTTTGCGAAACCAGAAATATGCTCTAAGAAATGCGTTTTATGCGCATTAAATATGCAGCAAAAACTCGAAAATATGCCCTCAAAATTGTAAAAAATATGCTCCAAAAAAAATCAAAAATTTCTCATTTAAAAACCAAATATTCAACATTTGCATTAAAAAAAAACAATAGCCCAATTCACAATATTGTGCAAATGGTCTTGCATCGTAGCATTTGCAAAATGGTATAGTAAATACTAAAGCATACTTTTGGGGTTATAGTAAAATGGTATAGTATATTTTTACTCTACACCAACAAAATATACAGCAAAGCACTTGCTACTCTTTTGCAAATATGCAACGCCTAAAACCAATAGTTTATATTTACTCGACTTATGCAACACTTGATTGCAAACCGACAGCTAACACTCAGTGAACCAAGCCGATCTGCAAAATGGTATAGTATTTAATAAAATCCCAAAAGTATTCTACAGTATTTACTATACCATTTTGCAAATGCTACGATGCAAGACCATTTGCACAATATTGTGAATTGGCCTAATACTTAAATTATAAAAGTATTTAATATTTACAGACCAATTCGAAGAGAATTTAATTTGCTGTAAGATGTTTTTTTTTTTTGGCGAATTTAATCCAAATGCCAATATAATTAGATGGCACTTACGTACACAAATAGTCTTATATGGAAAGAATTTTTCCATATGGAAAATATATTAAATTAAAGACCAATTCTCAACATTTACATAGACTACGTCCTTGGTACAATTTTAATGTGTTTACCAAATTTGATCAAATTATGTACAAAATTGCAACTTGTACTTTGCGCACAAGGTTAACATGGACAGACAAGCAGCCAGCCGGACGGATGGGCATAGTTAAATCACTTTCCAACGTGATTTGCAGTCGACACCGATCGACTAAAAGATTGGCTCAGATATCTATGTATTGCACACATCGCCAAAAACTTAATTTTTGTTTTTATGTAAAATTTAAATTTTTAAATAACATTTATTTTGAATGACAACCTGCTTTGTCTTCATTTCAGATTAAACATTAAATGTGGATGGCGAAATTAAAGCAACACGTTGCATACCCAACGATAGATAGATATTTAAAACAGAAAAGCCATCTGTTAACCAGAATTTGGAAAACAATTTTTTTTTTTTTTGTATTTTCTGCGAAAGCTTATAAGAGGCATTTAAAAAATTCGAATATGTATCAAAATATGCCTCAAAAAGGCAAAATATACACTAGAAACTTAAAAAATGCTGCAAAAAGGCTCATTTAACTTAATTATGCAAAAATATACTCCAAACGGTAAAATATGCCAAAATATGCACTAACAAATCGATGCCAAAATTCATAAAAAGCTTTAAAACGTATAAATATATTATTTCTGCCTTCATTGGTCGCACAAGGAAAAACATGCAATTGCATATTTGTGGTTTCCCTGATGAATATTATAATGGGGATCCCATACAATCGAACCGTATTCCATGATTAGTCTAACGAGAGATGTGTAAAGTTGTTAAGTGGCGAAAGGATCTTTGAATTCTTTCGCCCAACGTTTAATAAATGCCAGAGCACAACGAGCTCTGTTGACAGTGTTGAATAAAATCCAATCTTACATCCAGTAAAATGCCAAGATCCATAATTGTGTCCACTATCTCGATTTTATAGTCACCGAGTTTATAGTTATTTATAAAACACTACGTTTGCTAGAAAAGCGCATATGTTTACATTTAATTACCGAGGAAAAACTTTTTGATTTTAAGTAATGGGTGGTAGTTATTTGAAACGTTACCTGGTAAGAAGTTGTCATTACAATTGGCATTATTCTGAAAACTTCAATAAGTAATTACTTGTAATGACCTCAGAAACTACTTATTACACTCACATTATTTTCATAACTGAACATTTGCTTACTAATAATCAGCTCAATAACAACATATAAGTTGTGTTGTTTTCATTACTGAATATTTCCTGGTAACGTACTCAATAACTACTTATTAGGTATATTTACTTGTGATTTTTTTGGCTTCTAGTAAGTATATTGTAAGTACTTACAATTCAACTTACCCGTAGTTAAATGATAACTAGATTTTTGTTGACTTCTAGTAAGTGTATTGTAAGTACTGAATTCTGTGGATTTTCAGCCGAAAAATAAGTAGCGTTTGTTTTTCTCCAACATTACTTGCTAACTTACCAGGTAAGTTAAGTTTTTGCTGGGAAGGTTCAATTCCATTAGGTTATGTTTACACCAATTATAAAAGGTATAAAAGTCTTCTTGAAGATAAATGTGGTCTAAAGAGTTCGTTAAGCTAAAAAAATATTTTTACATCGTCTGCGAACATAAGTATGTGTGAATGTTTAATAATTTCAGGCATGTCGTTGATAAAGAGCAGAAACAAAAGAGGGCCAAGGGGACTACCTTGCGGAACAGCGGAGTTTACCAATATCGGTTTAGATATTGAAAACCCAAATTTTACGCATTGTATTCTGCCGAGAAGATATGACTTAAGCCAGCTTAAATAAATTTAGTCAAAACCCATAATATAAATTTTTTTCAGAAGATGGTTGTGATTTACCTTATCAAGTGCCTAACTGAAGTCGGTATAAATAACGTCGGTATGTCGGTTGTTGACAAATCCTTCATTTACCAAAGTTGTAGGTAGGTAGGTAGGTAGGTAGAAAGGCTGGTGTGAAGTTTCCTCCACACCTTCACCCAGAGACCAATATGGTCCATTGCGACGCCTTAATTAGGATAGATAAGGTGAAAAGGAAAAGGTAGATGAAAAAGAGAATGACAGCCCGAGAATAAGTAAATAGATATCTTACCAAAGTTGTAAGTTCTAAAATATTTGTCATAGCTGATGATTCTTTACGAAATCCGTCTTGAAAAGGTGATAATAACGGTGAAGCTTGATGAACTTATGAATCTAAAATGCATTTTTCAAACAGTTTTGGAAGTTTGGCTATACCTCTGTAATTAATCATATTCGATTTATTTCCAGATTTGAATAAGGGAATTAAATATGACTCTCCATATTTTTGAAAAACAGCCATTTTTCATAGAAATATTAAAAATAGTTGACAACGGCTTTAGCAACTTAAAATACTGCTTGGTATACCATCAGGACCCATTGAGTTTGAATATTTAAATGATTTTAAACAATTGATAATATTGACTGTGGTTATTGGTGAAAATGATATAGTTTGACCAGTAACAATATTAAATGGATAATTGACATTTTCAGCACAACACAGAAAAAAATAAGCACCAGTAAACGCATTAATCAAAAATAAAATTAGTTTTAATTAAAAATTTAATCAATTGAATTAAACGTTTAATCATGTGAATTAAACGTTTAATTGATATTATTAATTTATTAACTGGTGCATATTAATATTGTCAGTTAAGCGTTTAATACATTTGATTAAAAGTTTATTTCACTTGATTAAACATTTAATTCAGTTGATTAAATTTTTAATTAAAACTGATTTTATTTTTGATTAATACGTTTACTGGTGCTTATTTTTTTCTGTGAATGTGCTAAACTGTTTTCCGGGAGTAGGGTTTATATGGGGTCTAGGGTAAATTATGGACCGACCGATCTTTACGAAATTTTACAGTGTGAAGTCCAGCCGAATAAAACGAATTTTTTACAAAATCTTATATCATTCCGTGCATTGTTCCACCATTAATGTTAGTTTTTGTAACAAAATTATCAATTTTTTAAGGTGGTAGTGACACATTTTGATTCATAGCTCTGATCCTACTGAATCGATTTTGCTGGTTTTCAATCCCAAAGTGCTTACGATAACTACAAGCAATCTGACACCAAGTTTGTTTATTTCTTTAGAGTTTTTCGAAAGTGAGCGTGTTTTCAACAGACGGACATGGCTAAACCGACTAAGAATTACTCAAGGAGCCAGAATATATATACTTTATGGGGTCTGAGATGAATAAAAAAAAATTTCTACGGAATGATAAACTGAGTATACCCTCTTCACAACTAATGTGGTGGAGGGTATAAAAATGAAAAATGTTTTCCTGAAACTTTTTAAGTAACAACACGTGAGTACCGAAAAAATAGGCTACTTATTTTTCAATGGGGGCAGGGGAAGTGATACCCTCCATAGGATGTCAATATTAAATATCGCTTATCTGCCCCAATTTTTTTGAACGTTTTGTAGTAGGATCTTCTGAGCCCCGAAATTATAAAATAAGAAAGCAGCAGGGGTACCCCTATAGGACGCCAATGTTTAATATCGTATATCTCAAGAACGGTTATAGTGAGAATGTTCAAACTTGGTAGCAGTCACTTCTGTGGCAAACTACACATTTGAAACTAAAAAATAAAATCTAGGGGGTAGGCGCAAGGGGAGCAAACCCCGCTTTAATATATTAAATATCGCGGAAGAACTATTAAAGAGAGTGTCTTCAAACTTGGTTAAACCCACTTTTATGATAACCTTTAAGGTTCAAAATAAAAATGGTAGGGGTAGACGGAGAAGGAGCAGTACACCCCATAGAACGAAAAAATCTGAAGACAAAAGTCTTCAAGTTCTTGCAGGACTCCCTCTCATAGTAAACTTCACTTTTTAGGACAAAAATAATGGGGGTAGGTGCAGGGAGAGCAATAAATATGTATAAAAAAAAATTAAAATGTGTCAGTTTCTGTGTTTGTTTCCTAGAAACTTCTAAGCGGATTTTTCTCAAATTTTCACGGTAAAATTATCTGGGAAAAAGCGAGCTTAACTGGAAAAGGACAATCAAAATATGTAATTCAAGAGGAGATGTATCTAAATTTGGTTATTTCGGTATTTGGGGGTAGCAGAGCGCAACGGGTTAGGCTAGTCTCTTATAGAATAGCCATTATGAATATTACAGATCAGTATAAAGCCGGCCTCAAATTACCCTGCGATAGTTGAAA
Organism: Pollenia labialis; assembly: GCA_949318255.1. Classification (NCBI taxonomy): domain Eukaryota; kingdom Metazoa; phylum Arthropoda; class Insecta; order Diptera; family Polleniidae; genus Pollenia; species Pollenia labialis. Next base: position 20,236,250 of record OX439142.1, on the reverse strand, counting down.
AAACTGGCAAGCGGGCACCTGGCGTTTAAACCTAATTCGGGAACGCTGAATCCAGATTTGCCATTATTTCGACACAACATATAATCGCGTCACTTAAAAACTGTTTAATTTTTTGAATAAACTCAAAAAACCGAAATTTTGCAATAAAATTACCTTTAAGTAAGGCTTTCCAATTTGCGCAGTCATTTTAGAAACATAATAATTTTTCAACATGATAAAGTTCAAGTCGCATGTCCACAACCACTATTCTCCTTCCCATAACCAAGTTTCTTAGTTTTAACACAATACAATGCATTAGTAGGGGTCATCCCCTGAGTACTGGTCCTAACAAGAAAACAAATTTACTAGTATTGGTTATATAATCAGGTTCTAGGAGCAGGCCAATAAAAATCAAATCAAATAATCGGTTCTTAGTCAAATATCTAACGTTTGCAAGTTTTATAAGTTACATACTTATTAGTCCGTACCGTACTCTACTCAGAAAAAATTCTCCAAAATTGTTCACCAATTAAGGCATTAATCGAAAATAAAATCAGTTTTAAGTAAAAATTTAACCAAGAGCATAAAACGTTTAATCAAGTGAATAAAACGTTAAATCAAGTTAATAAAACGTTAAATCAAGTTAATTAAACTTTTAATCAAGTGAATTTAACGTTTAATCAAGTGAATTAAACATTTAATCAAGTGAATTAAACATTTAATCAAGTGAATTAAACGTTTAATCAAGTGCATAAAACGTTTAATCAAATGCATAAAACGTTTAATCAAGTGAATAAAACGTTTAATCTAGCGAATTAAACGTTTAATTAGTACTAATAACTGGTTAACTGGTGCAAATTTAATTAATTTTTTAATTAATATCACAATTTTTTTTAATTAAAATCAATTTATGTTTTTTCTGTGAATCTATTTCGAAAAAAAACCTAATAGAGTCGAAAGACCTTCCTCAGCATTCCAATGAGATGTAATAGTCCTATATATATATTTCGATATTATAAAATTTGCTAGAGGATCTCAATACCACTTTCATAACTGTAGGGTAGTTTTTAAGTGTTTGCCTGTGTGCTTGAGAGTATCCTGTTTGCCTGCTAGTGTGTTACAAAATGTAATTTCAAGTTGAGGATTTGATTATTTGTAAAGTTTGCGTTTTGTTTAAGGAGATAATCTAAATGGTTGTAAAGGAAATAACGTACTTTATAAAGAAGAACACTACATAAATTAAAGTATATAATTAGCAAGCATATGCCATAATGTAGATTAAGATGAAATCAAAATGAATTAGATTTATTAAAACAGAAAACATACTCTTAATGACCACTACGGTCAGCAAACATATTTGTGTACTAAACACAAAAAACAAAACGTTAAATATAAGAAAGTAAACAGGCTTTGGATGGTTTTTTTCTGTATATAAAAATATTTAGTTGTTGTCCCATTGACCACCCCTTTAAACCACTAATTGCAAAATACTTGCATCAACTTGCTGCTGTAATCAGCACATCATGGTCATTATTTAAATATATCGATACTATAATTTTGTGTATGGCAGAAAATGTTGTTTGTTTCTTTTTTTTTTAATTTACATTTTTGGTTTTTCGTGTTAACGGCCATGGCTTTTAACGAACAGTTCACTTCGCATTTCACAGCATATTGATGCAGCAGCCTAGAATATGGTCAACCACACAATCACCACTTTCAACGCATATTAAATCTATATACTCAGGGTGTTTTTTGTTTTGTTGTTGTAATTACACCAGGCCTATTTATTACCCTTGTGCGATAATACCATTTTATACAATTTTGGCTGGCCACATACACACACACACTCACCTAAAGATATTCGCAAGCACTAACACTAACGCAATGACTCTAGAGAAAACATTTGTTATTGATTTGCAAATGTCTGTAATAGGCTTAATTATCTTTGATTTACAGTTAAACAAGGCCCATGAAAACGAATCAATGAGTAACCAACGGTAAATAAAGAAAGAAGTCTCTAAAATAAGAACTCTCTTAAGTGTTCGAAAAGATAACAAAAACAAAATACCAGATGTTTTTTTCTCGTGAATCATTTGCACTAGAATAGTTGCGTGTCTCAATGTTTTCTTTTGTTTTAACTAGTGTCGCACTTTAACGGAGCACATAAATTATCCGTAACTTATCATCAATAATAATGACACAGCAAAAATACAAAAAGAGCTAGAGTGCAAACGAAAAACAAAATCAGACTTTATATAAACGTAATTCGTTTAATACACATCTTAACATTTATCTTTATTGATTTACTTTTCGTATACAGTCATAATCATTTATACTGACATACGTGGACCATATACAACAATAAACAATAAATAACATCATTTTATTATCATGTACGAATTGCAAATGGTTAAGCAAAAATTTATTATACATATTAAAAGTGTAGAGCAGCACAGAATAGGGGTATTCACAATTTTCGCAAAGAGAATTTGAATTAAACATGATAACCTGGGAACTGACAAAACCCGAATTTGAAGAAGATTCTTAGACAAAAATAAATTTTTTAATAACAATTAGAAATAGAATCTTAATATGTGAAATATACAATACATAAACCCCCGTATTCATAAACGATTATAAAATCAAACAAACTTTTGTTAAGTAAAATTTTAATAAAAAAAAATTGATTTGTAAGCCCTAATGAAATTTCTTTAATTGTTGAGTCAAATTTGGAGTTCATAATAGACATATTTAATATTTCAGAGTCTTTTTTCAAGTTTCGAATTAAGTTCGAATTTTTGAAATTATTAAAACTCCAATATTTGGCTGTAGTAAGCCAAATATAAAACAAAAATATTGTGTTCTGAAATCTATTACTATATATTCTTTCTAGAAAATACATGTATTTATTAATTTTTTGGGCAAAAAAATTTCAAAATCATGTTCGAATTTTAAAATTTTTAAAAAATAAAGTTTTAATTATCAAAAATTAAATAAAAATAAATTTTAACTATAACTTATATTTAAGGATTTTGTAATAAAAATGTGTCTTTTTTTAATTTTTTTAACTATTACGAATTAAGTTCGACTTTTCGGAATTTAAAATAAAATTTAATTGCTTTAAAAAATCCAATATAAAATCTACTAAAACATATCAAGCAAAACTTTTTGTAAGTTAATGGCGTTTAAAACATTTTTTGTAGTGTTTTACCCTTCTAGTGGCTTGAAATAAATTTCGAATATAGCTTTATATTATTGGCAAACAAAATGATATGTCTTTCTGTCTGTTAAAATATTTTATTAATGTTTAGTTCGCTTATAAGAAATTTCGAAGTTAAATTCAAAATTTTGTATTAAATGTGTACCTAGAAAATAGTTCGCTTTTTAAAAAACTCACTAACTTTTAAAAATTTGCGAAATTAAGTTCGAATTTTCGAAAATCCTTAAATTAAATTAAAAACTTAAAAACACGTTTTGCTTTTAAAACACATTGTATATTTTTACTCTTCTAGTGGCTTGAAATAAATTTCGAATAAAACTTATTCCCAATTTAATTATAAAAGAAAAATTTGCTGATTTTCTGTATAATGAAATATTTTAATTTGCTTTAATAAAATTTCGAAGTTAATGCAAAATTTTGAAGTATGTGTGCACCTTTTTAGAAACCATTTTGCTTATACATACATATAAAAAAAACTCACTAAAATTTATTAATTTCGAAATTAAGATTTTAAATAACAAAATTTTTTAGTTTTACCTTCAAATGGCTTGAAATAAATACCTTAAATAACTTTATTCTTGACAAAATACATAAAAATGATTCCCAATTTATTTATAAAAAGAAATTTAATTATTTTTCTGTCTGTTAAAATATTTAATTAATGCTTCTATTAAATTTCGAAGTTAAATGCAAAATTTTGAAGTATGCATATGTGATCCTGGAAAACGTTTTGCTTCTATAAAAAACTCACTAAAATTTATTAATTTCGAAATTAAGTTCGAATTTTCGAAAATCCTAAAATTCAATAGATTACTTTTAAAAACTTAAAAAACACGTTTTCTTATATATATAAAAAATCGATAAAATTTAGTTATTACGAAATTAAGTTCGAATTTTCGAAAATCCTAAAATTCAATAGATTACTTTTAAAAACTTAAAAACCACGTGCAAAAAACTCACTTAAATTTATTAAGTTCGAATTTTCGAAAATCCTTAAACTCTTTAAATCTTAAAAAATATAAAATTGTTTGTTAATTTAAACGTTCTTTTAACAATTCTCTCCCTATTTTTATTTAGTTTAACAGTCTTTAAAATATTCTAACCAACAATTTGGTTTGGTTGGCATACAAAACTTCTTGCTTAATTTAACTGCATTTCGGTTGTTAGTAGTTGTATTTCAAACGAAAATTAAAGGCTTTTAAAAGGAAATCCCTGGCATTTAGCAATTATTTTGGTATTTCTATGGAAATTTTTATTCATACCCAAAACCTTGATCAAAGCACGTAATGGATTTAGGTTTTATGGAAAAATGCAATGTAAACAAATGATATTTTTTAGGAAATATTGATAAAACGGACATCTTTTAAAAAAATTGTTAAATTATTTTAAAAGTGAAAAAAAAAAACAGAATATTTATCATTACTTACCGGCTGTTGGTCACATTTAAAATGTTTGTGCTGTTTACTTCACAATTTATTTTATTTTTAATCAGGAATGTGTAACAAGACTTAAGTGTCCTTCTTGGTCGGTCATCAATGTAAAGTATTTTTTAATCTGCTTTTCTGTTCATGTTGTTGTTTGAATGAATTGTATTGGATGTCAATGAAGTTTTTTTCCCTTACAACCTTAAATGTTTTATATACACATCTGAATCCATATGTATGAATGTATGTTGTATGGGTCTGTGTTAAAAAGAGAGTTTTCCTTAACTTGATTTTGATAACTATTGATTTTCTCATTAACACATGGTTCGAGCGCATATCAATACTGGTGATATTATTAAATTGCATAACACTGGGTATGTATCAGCCTTGTGTGGATGATGCCTGTGAATTCAATCGCTGTAAAATACTACAGGTAAGTTTATTTTGTACATGCACACATGATATTGTTCTTAAATATTTTTTCAGTTATTTATAAAAATACGGCTTTTTAATTAATTTTAAGGTTAAATAAAGATTTCAAATTCAATCTTAAAAATAAGCAATATATATATATATATATATAGCAAATAATTTTAACGTATGAGTATTATTAATTGCTAGAGTAGGTTTTATATTACGCATACGCTTAAGTGCCTAACTTTAGAAATGTAGTTAAAGAGAATTAAAATACTGGCAGTTGTTTTTTATGAAAAAAGTATGGCATTTTTAAATTATTTATTATGACATTATTGACCATCGAAAGCTGTGACATACATATCGTTACCTTAAACGCAAACGTACGTAACTAGTCTTTCATTTTCTTTTTACAGCTGAGGCAAAAAACCATTACAAAATCAATAATAATCATTTCTTTAATAAAGTCGCCATTTTTTATTGCAGGGTTGTTAAAATAGCATCAGCTTGTAGTTTGAAAAAACCAACAGTTTGCATTTAAGATGACGTTACCTACATACAATTAGCTTTAAATAAACTGCTGTTTTAAGGTGAAAAATGTGTTTAGGTATCTTTAGCATAATTAAATATGTTTGGAATCGATTGAAATAAATGGAAATCATACCAAGGTTTGGACTATATGGCGGACGAGGTATAATATTTTATTCCCTGTTTTTCAGAAGGTTTTTGGCTGTTACATTAGGACGAACTTTATTTGGTGTCGGTGGCTGTCCCTTAAGAGACAAATTTAATAATCCGATCAGAATTTTGCAGATTATAATACGAGAACATTTCCTAAACGATTTTGAAATCTCTCAGTTTTTTTCTGTTGAAAGGACCTTGACTTTGAATTTATTTAAATGTTAATTTTATTTTTAAATAAGGCCTTTAATTTAAATTTAAGGATTTAAAATTTTATGGAGGAAACAAAATGTTTTTAACCTCAAAAAGCATCCTTGTATGAAATATTTGATTTGGTTTCAGATTATACATTTTAAAAGTCCTGAAATTCGTAAAAAAAAACTAGCCGTGCTGGGCACGACGACGAGTTGAGGTGGACGGCCTGAAAAACTTTAACGCGTTGCTTGATTTTGTCTTAAATTGAAAAGTGTCAAATGTATAGCTGAAATAAACTTGACGTTCATAACTTATTAACCATATAACCTGATAACCAGCCTTCCAGGAACAAGTCAAATATAAAGCTATTCAAAAATAATATTAATAATAATGGGCTTTCCTGAATTAATCCTTAGTTTACCTTTGTTTCAACCCACCGTGCGTATGAATGTTTTCATATTCATATTAATCATACGTCTAAGAAAAAAAAACAACATTTTACTCTTTACTATTTCATTAAAAAAGTATAACGATTTCAAATCTTTTACAATTTTTATTAGCACTGGAAATACGTTTTAAGTTTGATTAAAGCAATTAACATTTTCACAAATTTAAAAAAAAAACACTTAAAATCTTTTAAATACCGAAAGAAATACATCTTCTATTTTCATTAAGGTATTATACTTTTTATCATCATTTGACTTTTTTCTCGAATGTATTTTGTGTGTGCAAGAGTCTTGCCACATAATGTACTCATTAGTCAACAGCAGATTGAAATATATCTATTTAATAAACCCTCCTCTCCTCCCTTTTTAAAGACATCCATCCATTCTTGTATTACATGTCTTCATGGCTGAACACTTTAAGAGTAATTATTTTGATTATTAAGTAAACACAAACATATACATACACACGCTTCTCATACATACATACCCTCCAAGCAATTGGCAGAGTAATTTTCGATTATCTACGAAATTTAAACTACTTCCTCACATTTGGTAGTTAAACAGTAGATTTTGCGGAATTTAGCAACAGCAAAATGCGTTAGAGGCGAATAATGAGTTCTAAAATTATACTTCTTCGTCACTTTAAAGAGTTGTTCAGCAGCCGTATTCTGTAATTCGCTTAGCTAAAGCTAAATCTCGATCGCTAAAATGCCTTAGAGAATTCAAAATTGAAAAATTTAAGCGATGAAATTAAAAGCTAAAATTGCGGCGAATTAAATTTTTATGGCGATTCCAAATTTAGCAATGTACGTTACAGTATTGCATTCGTAGCCAAAAATTGCTAAATCAACTTTTTAGATTTTTAGCGAAAGAGATTTAGCTTTAGCGAATTACAGAATACGGCCACAGATTATTGTAACAGTTACACAATTACAACAATAACAACAATGAACTTTGCTCATGAAATATTGAATTCTTCGCTACGATTTGCTGTTAACAAGTGAATACCAAATACAAAAGCAATTTGCCAAGTTCTATTGTGGCTTTGTAGCGTCGTCAAAATTACGTCGGAACCAAATGCGCAACAGAGAACGGCTTTGTGTGATTGCAAAAGATTCGCGTTCAATGAACACCAACAAATACACTCATTTGTGTTCATGCAATCAAAAATTCTCAGCCACACACATTTGTGTTGTTTTAAAATTCATTCAAGTAATGCACAGCGTATTGGCTGCTTCGCCATTCATACCATGCTTAGCTTCGTTCGTCAATGTTTGCTTTGGTAAAAAAAACATCTACAAAGAAAAATACACAAAAATCATTGCTCTGATTTTTTCATATGCTGGATTCGAATTTCCATAGAAACAGAAGACGGTTTTTTTTATCATTTCTTTAAACCAGAGCCCGGCAAAAGTACTACACCGTGCTTTTTCTCACAATAACATTCGCTCTCACTTTGTAAAAAACAAACAAAATCATTTATTCTCGTACGAACATTCAAACAAGAAGGTTCTGCTGACGCTTGCTTAAGAAAAACACTGCGAGAAATGTTCAAGACAGAATGGGAATTTGATTTCTTGTTTGCCTTGTTTGTTTGTTATCACGAACAGCAAAATTTAATTTAGAAAGACATTTTAATTCATGTCATAATGAATATAAAAATATTTCTCATGACGAAAGAAAATGTCTAATTTTAAAATTAAAAAAACCTTTTTACGAAAAAATGATTCTTGATTTTGAGAACTCAAAAGTTGAAAATGTCCATGAGCGATTCAAAAGAAAAGCATCATATGTCGTTGCTGCAGGTCTGGCAAAACATTGCCGTCCTTTCGAAGATGGGCAATTTTTTCAAAGAATTGTGCAACGATGTATTAAAATGCTTTGGAGAAAATACTGAACAAATTCGAAATTTAATTAGTTCTAGTCCCTTTTCACCTCGGACCATAACGCGAAATTATAGTTTTTTTTTTATTTTTCTTGAAGAATCGTTTAAGTTTTATGAACGAAAGTATTTATTTTCTGAATTTATTTTTGTTTCAATAGATTAACATATTTTAACGAAATTATAGTTTTTTTTTTATTTTTCTTGAAGAATATGATTTATTTAATTTTAAGAATTTTTTTTTTCTATTTTATATAAAACATGCGCTTATGTTTTGAGTTTTTACATTAATTTTTGATTTTAACAATAACAAAATAACACAAAAATTTTTTTAAGTGCTTCTGAGAGGACGAGTTATTATTCTCTCACAAAAAACAAAAAGTCTGCATGTATGTGTTGCCGGGCTCTGCTTTAAACCAACGATCATCACGCTATGTCCCCAGGGGCCGAGCACTTTTCGTGAATTTCACACACACAACACGAAGGTTAACAAAACTCTCTTAAACAATTAAAAAACTAAACTCTAGTTAATATCTCAACTGAGTGCTAAACACACTACCAAACACACATTTTTAACTGGTTCTCTTTGTGATTACCTCTGCTTTAAACGTACAGTAGTTCTGTATGTACAATGTGTTGTTGTTATTGTTGTTTTTATTGTTGTTAATGTTATAAAGCGTCTCATCGAGTGGACAATGACTACTTGAATGCAAAAGCAGAAAGGCTCAGTTAGCTGGGAGTAACAGTAACGTTGGAAATCAGCTGATTCATTTTGTTGTATGTAAAGCAATTAGAACGATTATAGTTAGCAGTAAGATGTTACGTCTCAATCTGTAAGAAATAGATTGGTTACTGTTACTGTTACTCCCGGCTAACTGAGCCTTAAGAATGTGTGCCTTTTGGCTTTACGCATTTGTGTTATTGAGTGCGCAAAAAAAATGCAAACAAAGTACTTAAATGTACAGTAGATTTTCGATAGTTTCTAAAACTTTTAGCTCAGTTATTTTTTATTTTACTCATACTCGCCCAACAAAAACAAACGAAGGTTAAAAGTAAAATGGCCGACTTCTTATAATAAAGAACAGTAAGAAAAAATTTTACTTCAACAGAGTTCTTTTAAGAGCCTAAAGCGATACTACTAAATTCAGTTGATATTTAACTACCAAAGCGCTCTAATTCGTCATAAAATATAGACACTAAGTAGATTCTTACGCTAAATATTGCCATAGTGGGACACTTCTTCCCGAACGATGTTACTACATCAATAAGAATTGAATAGCAAAAGCGATAGATTTTTGCTAAATGGCGACACTTTTTAGATTATTTTTCGATCAAAATTGTTTGCAGGGTTTATACAAATGTAATGTTAGCAATGTTTTAGTAGAAATGTCACAATATGTATGCGGCTGTGTTGAAATTGTCAAAAATATCTTGATGTTACTCAGCATAAACAACAGGAAAAAACATCAAGACAAACAATGTTCAAAATATACAATTACAAATGAGTGTGAGCAAAGCAAGAGCAAAAGTGTGTTTGTATTAGAGTTAATATGATACTCTTGTCCCATTAAAATACAATGTTTAATAGATAAAATGTCAGTTAAATGGTGTTGTAGTCACTTGTTTCGCAAAATATTATTTCCACAAAATATACAGGATGTTTGTAACATCTAGAATTTTATATAAACATTTTTAATACATTCCTACATTTACATTGTACATATATGTTTTCGTCCATAAAATATGTAAAAATATTTACGAAATAACTCTGTTGTTAGTAGCAACCATATCGTTGGTCTCATCTAGAAAGGCCCTAACTCGATATTTTTGTAAAATTGAGTTTTTAGTGATTCAAATACATTTCACAAAAATACAACTCGTCTCAAAAGATTTAATGCAATTGTTTCTAATCCAAATTGATATTTTAAATTAAATTTTTTATTCGATTATTTTTATAAAGAAAGAAATTTTACAACATGAAAATTAATTAAAATTACTGATCATTTTTCATTCTTGACTGCCGCTGGAATCGAACCCAAGCTTTCACGGACAGGTCGCCCTTACATGTCTCAATCGTAACCACTAAATTTCTTCAGAGGGTTTTGCCGTTTAACACCCACAGCCCATAGTCAAACATCAATGTTTAAAGCAAATTGTATTTAACCCTGTGTTATATCGAAATTAGCTTTTGAATTATTATCCATTTTAATTGATTTTCATGTTTTCCCTTACTTTTGTTTTTTCGTACTTTTTGCCAAGAATTCTTCTTGAAGTCCAAAGTAAATTTTTTTATTTTTCATTCACCTTTTGTCTTTCTTTTTCTTGTCGATCTTTTTCAGCAAAACTTCAAGGACAAATGTAAATTGTATTAAAATCAGTGTTCGAAAATAAACATTATATACTGTTCTTTAGTGTACTGTTCGGAAGATTTGAGGAAAACATGAACGCTACTAGTGTTTGTGTATTAAATCATTAAAAATAAAAACGTTTCTTTGTTTGAGAGCTTCGAATGCACAAATAATCCTGTACTTATCCAACTCGAAAAAATAAGATGAAAAAATTTTATTGCGTTCTTTAAAAAAAAAACACACACACACAAACTGCGTTGTGTTCGGTTCAGTACTTTAATGCCCGTTCGTTAGATTTGTGCTTAGCGGCCTTTTGGTTGGTAAAGAAATCCAAAAATTTTTTACAAAAACAAAACATATACACAATACAAATACAAGCACAGGATATTCATGCTGTGGTCGTGCAAATTGACAAGCAACAACAACACTAGTAAGAATGTGAAAAAAACACTACAGAACATTTAAATGTAATGTACCGCTACAATTGCTCTGGTTTATAGCGAATATTATCTAGATATTAACATTCATATGAGTTTTTGTCTTCAAGGGATTTTAGGTACGGTGACTAAATTGTTAAGAAACTTTAACATTTAAAAGGAAGTTAAAGCTTAATTAAGGAAGGGGGCTTTGGGCAATTGTGAAACGATTCAAAAACACATTAATTTGCAGTAGAATACTTTTGGGCTGAATTTAATTTAAATACCATTATAATTAGATGGCTTAAGGACACAAAGAGTCTAATTTGAAACGAAGTTGTTATGAGGAATATGTGAAAAAATAGACCGATTCTCACAATTTTCATAGACTTCGTTTATATTTGATCAAATTGTCTACAACGTTGGAACTTGTACATTGTGCACAAGGTTAACATGGACAGACAACCAGCCAGACAGACGGATGGACATCGTTAGATCACTTAAAAAAGTGGTTCTTAGTCGATCGGTATACTAAAATATTGGTACACACATCGCCTTAGATTTATCCTTATTGACAACCTGCTCTTTCTCACAATTGTAGAGAAAAAATAAATGAAGATGGCGAAATTGAAGTAACCGAACTTCGAAAAAACAAAATATTTTTATTTTCTGCGAAAGCAAAATATGCCTTAAAAAGCAAAATATGCGCCATAAACTTAAAAAATGCTCGTTTACTAAATTATGCACAAAAATCCTGCAAACGGTAAAATATGCACTAACAAATCGATGCCAAAATTCATAAAAGGCTCTAAAACGGATAAATATATTTATTGTTTTATCTTATAACGATACCGATAAATCGAATTGTAAAATTAGGTCATTAAAAAAAAACATTCAGAGACAAAATTAAGGCATTCAGTATCAATGACAATGAAATCTTAAAAGGGAATTTCCATTGATATCGAATGCTGTAAATGAAACCCAGGACATGACTGCAAAACATATTCCGTTACATATTTTGATAGGTTTGATTAGGTTATGAACTGTTATACGCTCAAGGGCACACCTCCACCCGCAGACCAAAGCGGTCAATTGTGAATCGCTTTAATATAAAGGAAGAAAAAAGAGAGGAAAAGAATTGCTAGAGTTAAAATAAATATTAGAGAACGATACTCTTTCTTCTGTTCCCTTATCAAAAATTACAGGAATATTTCCCTGAAAACCCCGAGTAGATAGACTGGATTGCATCTAACGATACTCCCTAGTTCCTCGTGAAACCTATCTCCTAACCATTTCCGCCTGACACCCTGTATCCTAGGACAGTGGCACAGTACATGCTTAATAGTCTTTAACTCCTCAGCATCCTCCCATAATCTGCTGAAGTCCGGTATGGTATTGTCCCATTTACATGTAAAACCCTTCGCAGAACAATAACCCGTAAAAAACTCTATAATAGTCCAGAGACCACACATATCCAAGCCTAATAGAACCTTGTTTGCCTTTGCATCCAAATCGGGGGGCCGTAACTCCCTAGACAACCTGCAATCCGTTCTATCCGTCCAGGACCGGTTAACGGCATCGCGCAATCTATCCCGGATCACTCCATAGTAGTGACACAAGGAGCGGGTTACCCCCCGTTCATTACCTCCAGTCCCATTCTCTCAAGTTTGTCTGCTACCTCATTGCCGTGCTCCTTGCATGGTCCGGGTACCCAACACAGCATTAAGCCTATCCTATCCCATTCCTACGATTTGTCAAATAAATAGTTATACAGAGCGATAGTGCGGCTTAAAAATGAAATTGAGGGACAGATTTTTTGACAAGTCTGTACGACTAGCAAATGTTTACCATAAATTTCTATACGCTCAGAGTTGCAATTTCTTGTAAAGTAGCTAAGTCATATGAGTTTGCATGTTTTTTGTAAGATTTGTTTGGCATTGACAGCAGATTTTGCAGATTTTCGTATAGATTTCTGTCATCTTTAAATGTAAATGAATTGTGCGTTCATGTAGGATAGTGAATCCTGGCCTTTACTGTGAATAGCCCTATGAGCTCCTTCAGAGCATTTCAACAACGTGCGAACAGACAAGATCGCACCGTTTAACCTGTCAATGATCTGAACGCAACCTGAGTATTGACATAAATTGACAACACAGACCCCATGACAATTTAACCCAGTAACACCTCCATCACCCTCTAGATCGCTAGGCTCTCAGTCTGGGAGACACTGTCCTCGCCGGCCCTTTCGCGCCTTGGACAACTTCGTAAATCCATTGGATCCACGTCAGTCTTCCCTATTAAGGAACTCCACTAGTGGTGTTACACCGAAGACTAACGTCATAATCTTATGATCTGACATTCCCTCGAGAAAGCTACATATTTTGTATAAAGTGATTTTGTTTTATTAAATAAATCTTAATACAATAATTAAATATAATTGAAATAAGAAATACGTGCACAATGGGTTTAAGCAAATTTATAAAACATATTTTGCTTCTTCTTTTTTTTTTTTTTGTTGAAAGCAATAAAGAGCCTTTTAATACTTTTTATGTCGGCTAATAAATCGTTCAAATATACGTGATTCATCATCACCATGTATGTGGGTAAGAGAAATATTAAAAAAGAACGCAAAATAAATCCTAAATAAACCTAAAGGAAAAAACTACGGCAATAAATCAATGCAATGGTGATTTTTATTTTTAATTTTTTTGTTGTTGTTAATAATTGAAAGTAATTTATAAAACGTAGGCGGACTTAGCTACGTAATTAATTACAGAGTTTACGTAAGAGATTTACAAATATCTGGTAATAAATACAAAAAAATTAAAACAAAACTAACTGGCAGCAAAAAGAAGTAGAAGGTTTTTTTTAGCTGTAGAACAAAATCTAAAATAGTGGAAACAACACGAGTCATTGCCGCAAAAAAAGCTTAAGTGCCAAAATTTACAGCAGAAAGTTTTTATTTTTATTTTATAAGAACAATTGTGATTTTTAGTTGAACTGTTAATTTTAATTTCGACAATTTAATGAAAATTAAATTTGATGAACTAAAAATATCGAAATTATTTTTATTTTATTTCATAAAAATGTTTAATGAAGGTTGTCGCTTAAGATAAAATTTGATTTTGCTATAAAATCGTAACGGAACCTTATGTGACGATGATTTTTCAGAAGATGAGATGCAAGTGTTGCCAATAAAGTCATTTATTAAAAAAATGAAAATTGAAAATGATGTCGCTTAAGCTTTTTTTGCGGTAATACCTCGAAAAGCATATCCCCCAACAATAAATTTCAGTGTATTTATTAAGAATAAAACTTGGAAATTTCGCAAACATCACAACAAAATCCTATTAATGAATAAAATTTATTTTTTTTTCTTTTTATTTCTTTAAACTTTTAGATATTTGATGACATTATTTTTGCTTTCTTTGCCCTGGAAATGAGCATTAAAATGGTGGCCATGGGTATTTATGGTAAAAACACTTATATGGCCGATTCCTGGAATCGTTTAGATTTTTTCATTGTATTTGCTGGTTTACTGGAATACGTCATGCATGTGGAAAACTTAAATTTAACAGCGATTAGAACAATACGTGTCTTAAGACCTTTAAGAGCCATTAATCGTATACCAAGTAAGTGAAAAAAAATTTTAACGGAACATTAATTTTAAAATTTGTGTAAATGAATTGTTTTGTTTTATTTTTTCTTTTTATTTATTTTTACTTAAAAAAAAAAAACAAAAAAGGTATGCGTATTTTAGTAATGCTTTTGCTGGACACTTTGCCCATGCTGGGCAATGTTTTGTTGTTGTGCTTTTTTGTCTTCTTTATATTTGGCATTATTGGCGTACAACTTTGGCAGGGAATTTTACGGCAAAGATGTGTTTTAGATGTGCCCGAAAATATACGAGGAGTGCCATTGAAGTAAGTTATTTTATTTATATTAAAAAAAAAAAATTTCTCTTAAATGCTTAAGTTTCAATAACAAGGAATCATCTTAATATTAAATTTAAATTCAAATTCTAACAGAAATCAAATTAAAGCAAGAACAATAATAATAATAATTGTAACTATAATAACAATGTGTTCAAGTGTAAATATGTGTGTACTAATCAAAATATAACCCACCCTTAATGGTACCATAAGTTGTCTCAAACCTTTATTTTTAATATAATTTAATCTTTAACCCTAGAATAACCTCAACAGTTCAAAAAAAAAAACTAAAGAAATTTCACAAAAATTTTATAAAATTTAAAAAAAAATAGTTTTTCATGGGATTTTATTTAAAGGCAAAACACTTAGTAAGTTTAGTTAGTTAGAGATTTCGTTTTTAAAAAAAGGAGTATTTGATTTTTAACTAATTTCATATTTTAATTTGATTTGTTTTTTCTTTTTTTTCTGTTTTTTTTTCTTTTTTTTATACCTTTTACATACTTAAACAATTTAATTAGTAATAAAATACCCAATAGTTAGAAAAACAATTTTCAAACTTTTGTAATATAAAAAACAAAAACAACATTCATTAGTACATATTGTAAAATATTTAAGCACATTCAAAAAAAACCCCCGAAAAACAATCAGTCATTTAAAATGAATCAGATTTACACAGATTACAAATGAAAAATCATCAACAAAAACTGAAATACTTTAAATTATTATCAAATTACAACAATAGAAAACAAAAAAGAGACAAATTTGGTATAATTGTCAATTCAATAAAACAACAACAACTGCAGCACTCTCTTGCATGGATGAATGAATGGTGACAATTTTTTGAACTGTTTACCCCCTACATACAGTTACAAATGTACAAACATGCCTGTTCTCAGACAACAAGTGACATTAAAAGTGTCAGTGTCAGCACTAAATTTCAAAATGTGCCAACATTTACTGTATTTGAATTGTTTTACCGAACATGAATTTATACTGCAAACACCCCAACGCCCTCCTTTAGTCGTCCACTGAATAGGCAGGCATACATTAACACATGTAAACAGAAATATGTTTGTTATTTATACAGTTACACATACATGCATACATACATATGTATGTATAAATGTAGTAACGTATTCGTTTAAGTGAGAAAGCTTCTTCATAGTTGTGTCACCACTTTTGTGGTGTTAATACGGTTAGTACTCTCCAACAAAGTACAAAAACATTCATCCATTCTCTCGTCACTTTTACACTGATAGAAAAGATGACTTAATTAACGCTAATGTATTTTGACATCAGTACTATGAAAAGTGTCTTCGGTTTTGATCCCATGAAACTTTTCGTCATTGTGATGTCAGTCCTAACTTCACTTAGGCAAATTGTCAGCAGGGTCAAACATTGAAATTATGTCAACAATGGTATGGCACATCGGCAACACAGAAATGACGAATCGGAGTCAGTTTAACAAAAGAATATGTCATCAGGGCGATGACTCAGTAACATCGTAGAAAAGGACTCTATAGGCACAATTTTATGACAAGCTGTCATTTAGTTGTGTCATTGGGATTGACTTAAGTCAAAGTGAGTAAATATTTATATTTACATGCCCGTTACACATCTTTGTTTCACTTTTGTTGTATTCCGCCTTTTGTTTATCGAAGAACTCTCAATTATATGATACGAGCAGCATGCCCGATATGGTTTTCCTAATCATTCATTCTACTTTGAAAACTTGATGTTTTTAACTAAATAATTTAAACAAATAGAAAATGGGAACTTTTTACTTCTTTTTTTACTTTTTAAACATAAGAATAATGTGAATAACACACAAAATGTGGCTTCGAATTGATGTCACTGTTGTCATATTATGTCATTGGATTGATGTCACTTTTTTGCCTTGTTGGTGCCATTTGTAATAACATTGATGTCATATTTCTGATGTTGGAGCATCATCAATATGAAGATGCATTTTTCTATAAGAGAACGAAAAGAAGTCTTTCTCTTTCCCTTCATACTACACACAAATTAAAGCCATCGTGTTCCAGTTTGCAAGAATAAGTGTGAATTCAAATGGCAACAATGGAAAGAAAACCAATTATCAAAAACGAGGAAAGGAAAATACACAAGAAAAAGAAAACAACACTTGTAATTTTGTATAAAGTTCATAACAATTAGTTTAGGATATTTTAGTATTTTTTAAATCCATTAAAACTAGTTCTTGTCTTAAAACAATTGTCTTTAAAAAAAAATATTTGAAATTTTATTTTGCTTTTATCTAATTTTTCTGCTATTCAGAACTAAATTTCTTTAACATTTGTATATAAAAAAAAAATCTTGTATAAAGTTTACATTAGTTTTAGTTTCTTTAATCAAAATACATTTTCACACTAACTGATCATCAAACACAATAATAATAAATATTTTTGTTTAGTATCAAATACAACATTAACTTAAATAAAGTTTACCCTGAACTTAAGATTTAGATTGTCATTTAAAGCCTTTGCATAACTTAGAATCGTTAAAATTGTTGATTGATTTCGATTTGTATTAATTTAATTCTAGTTCATTTTTAACTTGATTCTAGTTAGTAACACAAAGTTCGCCCAAATAGAGGATAAATATTAGTTTGGTTTCAGTTTAGTTCTAGTTCAGTACTAGTTCTACATATTCTTAGTAAAGGGTGGTTAAATTTTAAGGGCCGATGTTGATTTTGAATAAAACAAAAATTTTTTCGGAAATTATTGTCATTTCTTTTTATTATTATGATAATATTGTATGGAACAAAATATCGGCCAAATGGCCGCCGCGACCTCGGCAGCACATCTCCATCCGATTATCCACATTTTCGATGATGCTGAGACATAACTGAGGTTCTATGCCGTTAATGTGCCGAATTATCTCATCCTTTAGCTCTTGAATTGTTGCTGGCTTATCGATGTACACCTTTTCTTTAAAATAACCCCAAAGAAAGAAGTCCAACGGTGTCAAATCACATGATCTTGGCGGCCAATTGACATCCCCACCACGTGAGAAAACACGGCCAATGAATTTGTCGCGCAAAAGAGCCATTGTTTCGTTAGCTGTGTAGCAAGTGGCACCGTCCTGTTGAAACTACATATCGTCCACATCCATATCTTCCAATTCGGGACATAAAAAGTTCGTTATCACCTCACGATAGCGAACACCATTCACAGTTACTGCCTGACCGGCCTTATTTTAGAAAACATGCGGCCCGATGACGGCGCCAGCCCATAAACCGCACCAAACAGTCACTCTTTGTGGATGCATTGGTTTTTCGACAATCACTCTTGGATTACCATTCACCCAAATGCGGCAATTCTGCTTATTGGCGAATCCACTGAGGTGAAAATGTGCGTCATCACTGAAGATGATTTTCTTCGAAAATGTATCATCCACTGTTGCCATTTTTTGCCACCATTTTGACCATTGACGACGTTTGGAATGGTCAAGAGGCCTTAGTTCTTGAGTCAATTGCACCTTGTTAGCGTGTAAATGCAAGACTTTATGCATAATGTTCATCAACGACGAGCGTGAGAGGTGCAATTGCTGGGCACGACGTCGAGTTGAGGTGGACGGCTCGTCAGCCACACTAAAGCGAACAGCAGCAATATTTTCTGCTGTACGAGCATTAACTGGTGTTTTCACATCTCCTACAGACCCAGCTTGCTAAAATTTTTGCACGATTTTTCCGATTGTACGCACATCTGGACGATTAAATTGACCGAAAAAATCACCAAGTGCACGATATGCATTTTAATTTGAACGCCCATTTTCATAATAAGCCTAAATAACTTTAACGCATTGCTCGATTGTGTATCTTTCCATGGTTCAAATTGAGTTAGTCTGAAATTAAGAAGTGTCAAATGAAATGCAGAAAAGAACTTGACGTTAAGGTGTGGTTCACATACAACATCGGCCCTTAAAATCCAACCACCCGTTATTAATAGTTTTTATTTTTATTACAACTAAGGATGCCAATCGTAAATCTATTTTGAACAAAGACACATTTTTGTTCTCACTACCTCTGGTGGTAGAAATTATGTAGTGTATAAACAATACCGTAGGTCCGTCCCATGCCCAATTTTGAAAAAATATTAAATACGGCAAATCCGTATCGAGTGAAATCAATTATAAAATTAAACCACACGGAACTTTTTGTTTTGTGCTTTTTAAAAGACATTAGCGGTGTTCACTCTTGGTAGTAAAGCACCCTTGTAAGTCTTATTAACTTACTAACATTTACAACACCGCAACAACAAAATGTATTAAACTTGTATTGACTACGTTGTGGTAGAAAAACCATACAAACAGCTGAAGTAAAACCGTGTGTTAAGTCTACCAGAATAAAACAGTTGACGAAACTCTATCTCGTTTTTCTCTCTCTTTGCCTCTCTGTCTCTCTATCTCTCTCTCTCTCTCTCTCTCTCTCTCTCAACATATTCATTAATTTACAATACATACGAAAAGGACACTCACGCTTTGTGTTGATAAAGTTGACACAATTCAAAATTAAAAAGTAAGCTGGTAACCCCGTGACTCATTTGGTACTATTTCCAAATTTTGTCAAACCTATTGTTGATTGATATAAAATGGCAACTCGTATTTACTGTCCAATGACTAAAAGTGGAATTCAGAAAGGGTATTCACGTCACATGTTACACCCTTGCAAAAAAGCAAAAGTGCAAACACATAACAACAACCACAAAGAAAATTATTTACGCACAACTAATTGTGTGTGTGGTTGTGTTATATTTTTTTTTAAGTGTTTGATGAAAATGGTCTTGCGAAAGAGAAAATGCAAAATTTCGTAGCGTTTTTATGAAATCTTAAGGAAACTGTGTTTTTTGCTTTTGGATTTAAAAAAACAGATTTAATATTTTTAATTTGCTCTTTTAAGGGACCATTTGAACCAAAGACTAAACTTCGCTTATTTAAATAGATTTTTGCACTTGTTCATTGGACGATTGCATTTGCCACATTCTAAATTTCGCCTAATTTTACTCTGAATGATTTTGAAGGAGATTTTGCAAGCGCTTAATTTAATTTTATTAAATCTGGACTTTCTACTACAGCTAATAGAATGTCTTTCCTCTTTTTACTATTTTTTTTTTAATGACAGTATAAACAGAGTTAATAAAATAAATATAGAAAATCAATATTGTGTTCCTGTCTTCTCATGGGGGAAAGTCATGATGAATTTGTTTTTATAAAAAAAAAAATTTAAAACAAAAAACTGGGAAACTATTTCGGGATTGAGTGAATCCCGAAAATTCCGTTATTAATTAATTCAAGTACTCTGTCTCAATCATGACTACAGAGGAGATGGCTTCTCATATACGCATGGTACGGGCTTGATTTGGCGAAATATTATCCAAAAGAGTAAATGTGGTCATGAATCGATGCATAGCATTGCGTAATATCTGCTCAGACGGACGATTATGCTCACCTTAACATGGGGTATTCACCTGCCAATTTTTTGTCTTAATAATCGTCAAACTTCTTATAAAAAAAAACGCTCTTTTAGTTTGGTATGGCAAAAAATTGTCAGGTGAAGACCCCATGTAAACTTGACGTGGTGCTTTATAAGTTTGGCGAATAGAGCGCGAATTTTGCAAATAATTGTCCACTATTTGTAAACGTTGTTCTGATGTAAGTCTTCGCCTGGGGCCGAAAGTCTTTACGGGATAAGATTCAGATTTTAATTGTACATTCTTTTAAGCTTATAGAATAAAGTATATTTGAGATTTTTCGGAAGAGGTTTAGAGGTCGCTCATGTCGAATTTTTGTCGAAAATCGGGTCTGCCGGCCTTTTTTTAAGTTTTCTTTATAACTTTGCCAAAAACCACGATTTTCGTCACTTTTAAGGATATAATTTAAAAGAACAAAATGTCCAAGCTTTATTTTCGTGTACAAAGACTATAAGTTTTTGCAATGCTTTTTCTCATTTATGCATTCCTACATTCAAATTTGTTTGTAATTTTTCCATAAATTTTGTAAATAACGCTTTATAACTTATAATAAAAATCAAACGTTTTGCTTTTGAGAATATATAATTTTCTTCATCCGATTAAAAGCTTCTGAAGCTTTTACTGTTAGATTAGGCTTAAGTCTATCGCCTAAAAAAATAAGAATCAGATGAAGCAATTATTTATAATCTTCTCTTGGTTACATCTGTGGTTTTCATGGGCAACCGCTTATGTCCATTTTTCCGATTTTGAGATGTTGATGCCATATTGCCTAAAATTCCGATTTTTTAACGTAATGACAAGGTTAAAAAAGTGCAATACCTAGCCCATAGTTTGATCTATAATAAGCTTTCGGCTCTCCTAAAAAATTTGTTTAAAGAGATACGCGGTTGCCCATGAAACCACTGGCCTTTAATTAAATGCTAAAATCTTCATGTATCGATAGGGGATACAACTTACATCATTGCCACAACATCTGAAACTGATTTTCCGAATTTATTGCGGGGCATATACTTAATCGTAAGAAACCCAATAAATGATTTTTAAACAAAGCAAAACGTTTGATTTTAATGAATTTTAGGGTATGAGTAATAATATTATAAAATGGGTACAAAGCTGAAAGTCGTTATAACTCAGGAACGGTAAGAGCGAATTCAAAAATATTTGCTTCTAAGTTATTAAGAAGAAATTGGTCTTTCAAACTGCATTGTTGGTTTGTTTCATTTTCATAAAAATTTTAAAAGTTATAAAGCGTTATTACAAAATTTATGGAAAATTTTTAATGTAGGGTACATAAAGGAAAAAATGCATTGCAAAAATGTATAGTCTTTGTACACCAAAATAAAGCTTGGACATTTTTCTTTTAAATTATTTCCTAAAAAGTAAAGAAAATCGTGGTTTTTGACAAATTTATGAAGAAAACTTAAAAAAAAAGGCCGGCAGACCCGATTTTTGGCAAAAATCCGACTTGAGAGACCTTAAAACCTCTTCTGAAAAATCTGAAAAAAATTTTAAAAATACTTTACCCTATAAGCTTTTAAATTATGCTTGAGCACCCATGAAAATCCAAAAAAAAATTTTTTTTTGCACCCTATTGTACATCTAATTAAATTTAAGCAAATGAAGAAAAATGTTCAGTTTTGGTTAAGTTCTAGTTCAGTTCTCGTTCAGTTCTAGTTCAGTTCTCGTTCAGTTCTAGTTCAGTTCTAATGCAGTTCTAGTTCAGTTCAGCTCTAGTTTAGTTCTTCTGCAGTTCTGGTGGAGTTTTAATTCCTTTCTAATTCAGTTTTAGTTCAGTTCTAGTTCCATTAAAATATAAACATGTATGTATTAACAAAATAAAATAAAATATTATGTATATATTTAATTTTAAAACTCACAAACTGAACACTAAAAATTACTACTTTTAAACAAAACTACACAATTTTTCCATGAATAATTAAAAAAATGTAAAACTTGACAAAGAAATAAAGGTGTTCAAAACAAAGCAAAATTAGGAATATCTCAATATGTACATACACATACACAGCCATTTGTATAAAATGAAAATGCCACAACAACTTCTTACTACAACATTTACACTTCTTCTTCTCTTTAAAATCAGACATGATTTTTTTCTTTTTGTAAATTTGTTTATAATTTCTGCTTTAAATTTTGTAATTTTATTTCACCTTATATTACCATTCCTATCTATTTATGTAATCTTAATTTTGATTATTTTTAAAAAAAAATTGTTTTTGTAATTTATTTTTATATTTAAAATATCAAAATTCCAAACTCAAATATCATACGCGATTTTTTGTTTACAGGGAACTACCTGATGTGTACAGAGTTCGAGTCCGTGTTAACTCGTAAGATGAAACAAGATTTACATTATTAAGAAAAATTTTCTAACTGTCTATCTAAAACAAAAACAAAAAAAAAAAAAGTATACAATTATCTGTATAACTCTTTCTCTACATAACTTTCTTACTATTTAAAGTATTACATAAGAAAATATATATTTAAACGTACTTATTTACCATTTTTTTCCTCATAATTAAAATATTTAGCTAATACTTTTTTCTTTTTTTTTATTAATTTTTATTCAAATCATTTATTTATTTTTTTTTTTCTTTAATTATATTTTATTTGAATGTTAAGATTTTTTAGAAATCAGTGTAGTTTTGATTAAAAAAAAAAGTCTGAGAAGAGTAGTTGAATCTTGTAAATTTCCTTAAACAAAAGTAAAGTTTTTCTAATATTTAAAACAATATAAGATTTTTTTTTAAGAAGAAATGTTGTAGTAACAAAAATAGAAAACACTTTTATTTAAAATACTTTTTCTTCTTCTCCTTTTCACTTTCAATAATTTCCGAATGTTATTTTAAAGTTATTTTCAAAAAAATTTCTACACAGCACTTTTCTTTACCCATTTTGTGAAAATTAATTTTCTTTTCTCTGTCACAAGTTTAAGTAATTTTTTTATTTAAATATTATTTATCAATTCTTTTTTTTGTGTGTAAATTAAAAATTTGTTTTTAACTATTTTAATTGAAATTTTTCTTTATATGTATTTCTTTTTATTTTACATTTGTAGCTATAGATTTCATATGGCTTACTCGGTGTCTCAAAAGTAGTTTGTTTTTGTTTTGAATATTATTTAATATTTGAATATTTTCATTGATGTTGTGTTGTATTTAATACCGTTTAAAAAAGTATTTGTAGTTTAATGTTTTAGTTTTCTTCGTTTATTTAGTTTATTTTTCAATTATTTCAAAACAGACTTTAACTAAAAATGTAACCCTTACTAAAGGATATAAAGTTTAATTTCCTTCACTGATAACGGTTTAACACATATAACCCACCCACTGCCTTTCATAACTACAAACATTCAAACACATTTGAACAGTAGCACTCTCTGCTACACTCATTTTTCTCATGCTTTCTGCAAGTAAATCTTTTATTGTTTTCAAAACAATAACGGTAATTTAATAAAAATAATTGTTAGAGAATATATACACTTAGCGAAATTTTTTGAGGTATTTATTACAGGAAATACTTTTTCAGTTCAAGTTCGGTTCTAGCTTAATTCTGGTGAAGTTCCAGCTCAGATCCATATCACATCTTGTTCAATTCTTATTTAAATGTAGATCAGTTCTATTTAAATTCTAGCTAAGTTTCAGCACAGATTCATTCCTTTCTAGTTGGTTGGTTGGTTAACCCATAAACAAGGCGTGCCGCAAGTAGAGTCACTGTCGAACTCCGTTTTCACACCACACAACTAGTAAGGAGTAGGAACACCAAATTATGCTTGGCACGAGGGCAATAGTGAAATGGCTAGAGCCAGCTCTTTACGTTGAAACATTTCACCAAATTGTCGAGTTTCACACGCGATATCTTAAGAAAGTTATTCCCAAAAATTCCATTTCGTGTTAAATTGAACACTGGGCAATCACATAGGAGATGAAATACGATCTCCTCAGTTCCAGGTTTTCTGCATCTGCGCCAGCATTTATTAAAAGGGAACCCGAGTCTCATAACGTGCTTACCGATCGTCCAATGCCCAGTGAAGCCGCTCAGAGCGATTCATATCGTATGTGGGCTACGTTACCTTGATATCCCTGCTCTAATCTTGGCCAGCCAGTCTTCCTGTTCCTTGCCGTAAAAGTGCCAATGCGCAGCGATCCAAATTAAGGTAACCTCAGATGGGCTGCCCAATCTCGAGAGGTCTTCCTTAGGCTGCTTAACGATAATGGACGTTGGTTTTATGAGAACTTATTGATATAAGAGCTGCCTGGCTGTCGACAAAAATGCCAATTCTACCGCTGATGTTACTATTATGCAGTGTTTTACATGCCTCTTTTATCGCCACTATTTCCGCCTTAAATAGGCTAGCTTCGTCCGAAAGACGGAAAGAGAGGTTACCTTGCAGCTCTTCCGAGGAAGCCCCAGAGCAGAGACCGCAGATCATCTTTGTAAATACCATCAGTGTAAATTCTAGTGCAGTGTTCATTAGCTAGGATTCCCCTTTTCCATTCCCGCCTTGATGGAAATATGACCTCTAAGTTCTTCTTAAAGGTATCATGTAGTCTCTTGGCCGTTTCGGAAATGTGAGTTGCTTTTGTACGATCCTTGCATGACCGTACGCTCTCCCATTCAAACATCCCAAAACTGAGAGCCTTACTGTTCACTCGGAGAGCGGCAAACCACCGAGCAGGTTGTTGGTGACCTCGACCTCATCTTCTGCACCACTCGCCGAGCCTGTTGGGCGGAAAACTTTTACTTTAGCGTCCCGTACTCCAAATAAGAGCTTCAGGCCTGCCTTCTCTAGCTCCATTGAGTCTTTCTCCGTGATGGCAAGCGTAATAACAGTCCACTCATCCACCGGGGTACTGGGGTTCTATCTATTCAGACTTCCCAGTATTTTCTGTCCTTTAAAACATACCTTAGGTAACAAAATTTTTCCCGTTGTCTCATTTGTATTTCTTCGGCGGGGTTTAGCTTAAGACTTAAGCCATGGCATTTTGCGCTTATCTTTGAGAAGGCGTCTAAGCATTTGATTACTCTGTAGCCTCGGTACTCCATGACAAGTTCAGCGAATTTGGACTCGATCGCACACCATTTTTTTACCACAGGGGTAAAATTACCACTTCTGTTGTTTTCTAACTAGTTTATGATCTTTTACAACTTCGTAAAAAGGTATCCTAGTGGTTTTAGCGCTCAAATGTCCTGGAGTGGTCGAGTTGTCTCGGATTTTCCTCCGTTTTGGTGGTTTGGCACTCTCTTCCTGAGAGTGCCTTGGATGCCCTTAAACTTAAGGTACCCTTCTACCACTGCCTGATATTTGACCTGATCTTCCTCATCGCATTAATGTGGAGTAGCGTTTGCAGCATTCTTGTCGAAAATGATTTGCGCTTTATCAACCGGACTATTCCTCGTTGTTTGTTTATTTTCTTGCTGGATTGTCCATCAGACTTGACAGTCGGTTGAGCAAGTTTTGCAGCCTAGTTCTGTCTAAGCAGTGGCGTGCTTTGGCTGTTTCCCACACTGCCGGATAGTTCGATCCGGGTCTCTTAACTAAAGCCCTGAGCTTCGTCCTCAGATGTATATTTTTCTTTTTTAATTTTTACTTTCATTTTTGGCCCCACGAGTAGGCACGGAGGGGATGGACCGTCCATGCAGAAACGGTGTATATGGACTAGACTATAACTTACAACCGGCCCCAACATCACGACAGGGTTGTTATCTAGGTGATGGTCCGTTGTAGTTCTAGCTTAGTTCATAGTCAGTTCTAGTTTAATTCTATATCAGTTCTAGTTTAATTCTAGTTCAGTTCCGGTTCAGTTCCAATTCTGTTCTAGTTTAGTTCTGTTCTTGTTATGTTTTGGTTTAGTGCTAGTTCACTTCTAATTCAGTTCTGTTTATAAATTTTCAAATATTTAACTTGCCTTAAAGAACATTTTTCTAAGTGTATAATATTTCTTTTGCTTTTAGTTTAAAACTTTCAAAAAAAATCTAGCACATTTCTTTGCGAGAACAGGAAAGTCAGTTACTCAAAATTAAATTTTTTTAAAATATTTCATTTAAAAATGGAAAAGGTAAATATAGCAAACATCATCCATGAAAAAAAAGATTATCATTTAGAATAAATTTCCCCAAAAACAGCCATCATGCAGTTCCCTGTCATTTGTCAATATTTTTCAAAATGCATTCAATTAATTGTTTTTTTTTATTGATTATTTTAAAATTATTTGTATTTTTTCTAGTACAACAAAATACTACATTTGCATACAAATTTTTATTTTATTTTTATGTTTTTGTAATCTAAACACACAGTTAAGAACTTTAATGTTCATGTGTGTTGAATTATGTATAATTTAAATAGGAATTTCTTTTAATTATCATATTTTTTTTGTTTCAACTTAAATCTTTATAGTCTTTTAGAATTTTAGTTAATTAGAAAATTAGTTTGCGTTACATTAAAAAAAAAAACAACCAACAAAACTGTGCTGCTTAACAATAAACTTCTTTCCCTCCTACAGACAATTTCATCAGTTTACCCTGGGCAGGTAATAAAAAAAAAAAAATATTAAAACTAGCTTCAAAAGTTTGGCTTAACAGGCATTTCAAGGACTAAGTCTTAAAGGGTTTTAATAAGGCCCCTTGAAAAAAACAAAAACTTAAAGATATTTAATAACCCCCCCCCCCCCCCCAACCAACATTCAAAATTAGTAACTTAGATTATTTTTAGAAGTTTGCTGTTATAGAGTTCGATGGCCTTTGAAATTAAAGGAAATTTAAACTATTAATGAAATTAAAAAACTCACTTATCTAGTTAACTCATTAAAACTTTAACTCTTAACCTGTGACTCGCTGTTTAGTCTTTGCTCTTGACTCTCACTTCCTATATATGGTCTGTTTTTTCTATTTCCCTTTATTTCACGAGTGTGTAATTCATGTGTATGTGTGTGCATTTTGCATAAAAATGTTTTATTCCCCCCAACATATTTTTTTTAATATCCATTAGTCCTCCTCTCTTTTTTTATTTTTGGTGTGTGAAATTCCTTTAGTTATTTTTCAAAGGATAACTAATATTTTCTAATAAAATCAAACAAAACATCTACTACTATTTAATTAATTTTTAACTAAGCAAATTAAATTTTATTATAAATTAGTGTGCATTCGTTACTCATGGCAATTTTCTATCATTCTTATTTCTACCCTTTATACACTTCTACACTTTTAAAAATAAATATTTAAAAAAAAACCACTTAACAACACCTTGTAACACTACTGCACCAATCCGCCATCCGACACCAAACATACAAATACACCTTCCGAAACAATCCATCACAAAAAAAACTTCAAACATTATTAAAAAAAAAAATCCCCTCAACACCAATACCACAATATAGTGTTTCCTACTACTATGAGTTCTCCAAGGAGCAGGATTACATATGTTCAACGCCAGATGATTCTGGTATGCATCTGTGTTTAGATTTACCGCCGTATCGTATGGGACCCATGCTATGTACGGGTAAGTTATGGTTTCAGTTAAGCTAAAATATAAAAAATATTTACCCAACATTAAAATTCTGTTTCTAACTGTAGAAGAAGCCGTGCCCAATTCGGATAACTTACCTACGAATACATCGTGTGTTGACTGGAATCTGTACTATTCGCAATGCAAACCGCAAGGTCTGAATCCATTTCAGGGTACCATATCGTTCGATAACATAGGTATGGCATGGGTAGCCATTTTTTTGGTAAGTAAATTCTCTATTACAACAATTAGTTTTTTTCTCTTTAACGGACTTGTATTTAAACTGCTCGTAACATCAATAAATTAACTGCCGTACCTAAACAAGAGCGTAAGCCGGAACGTTTTCTTCTGCTTAGTTTTTACGCTAAAATGACATGCCTTCACAAGAGCGCCATCGATGTTTCACGAATAGCAGTGTGTTAACTTCCTTGTTTAATAAAACCCACCCAAACTAAAAATTAAGATAAAACCACTAGATTGCCAACAAAAAAAATTGCTAAATTACCATTATTTATTAACAATAGCGGCCAACTTCACTATTTAACGCGCTGTCAAAATCGGGTTTTCCAATTGCAAAGCGTTGACACCGCACTATTTAGGGATGCTTCATATAAATTGTATGGGCAATACAATTGTTGGCAACTAGAAAACCCGTGCCGCTTTTGTTTAGGTACTAATGCAACTTGAATTTCAAAATCTTTTAAAATTTAATTCACACCCGTCGGGTACGCCTTATCAAATGGTAGGCAAACAATGCGTTTACCGGGCCAACACACACGCTGTTCGCAATTCGAGAGTATAACAAGGCGGAATTATTTGTTCGCCCCTTGTGTAGGAGCTGGAGCTCCGCTGCGTTTATGAAGCAAGTAGTATCTGTAAAATAGCAACAGCACCTAGGGAGATCCGCCAGCATGCCGAACTTCTCTACAGGTGGTTAAAAATCAGCGCTTAAAGCTGACTTTTGAAAATATTCCTTCACGCAACTTTAGGTGTAAACCGTAGTTGCGGTGATTCCCCAGGGGATCTAGTCTATAGTCAGTCAGGAGCCGTGTATCCGGGGATTCTGAGTCTCATAGTAGTATAAATTGTGAAATCTGCTAAATTCCCAGGATAATGCAATATCAAAAGCTAAAATATTCTTAAGAGGTTTCCCTACATACCCCCGGGTGGTGGAGGGCAAAACCCCTTACCCCTAAGAGAAGAAAAAAACATTATTTCAGTTAAATTTCGTCCAGTTATTATCAATATTTTCCGAAGAAAAAACCAGATGCTTCAACCTAATATTCTTTGCTTGTATCACCAAGACAACATCTTACGGAAGTATTGCTTTAGATCGTTCCGATCTCTATCGAAGTTAAAATAATTGCCGGGAAAATACATTTTACAGGGTGGTGCAAAAATGTTTTTCACTTTATGTCAACTCAGTTCAAGTTTAACTTTAGCTTTGGCTTTGGCTGATGTCTTCAAAGAGTCTTAGATTCTTTAAAACTAAAACTTCTATACAGGTTGCGGTAGGGCGGTTCCATTCCACTCTTCTAGCTTCTTCATTTTTCTAATAAAGCAGTAAGCCAATTAAGTATCAGTAGAAAATTGTATATCACTTATCTGATCCTGATCGGTGTCCGACCGAGAACTGAGAACAGACTTAAACCCGCATATATCTTAACGATATTTAAAGATCCTCT
This sequence comes from Pollenia labialis, assembly GCA_949318255.1. Classification (NCBI taxonomy): domain Eukaryota; kingdom Metazoa; phylum Arthropoda; class Insecta; order Diptera; family Polleniidae; genus Pollenia; species Pollenia labialis. Next base: position 20,206,617 of record OX439142.1, on the reverse strand, counting down.
TGTTATAACCAAAAGCTGGAGCAAGCAAGCGAGGATGAAAAAAAAACATTTTTCAGGCTGAAATACTGGCGATAAGAGAGGCATGTAAAACAAATTAGCGGCAGCATTAAAATTTCTGTCGATAGCCAGGCAGCTCTGATATTACTAAAGTCGCACAAGGCAAAGTCCATTCTCTTTAACCAGTGTACAGAAGAACTATCCCAACTAGGCAGCCTATCTGGCATTACCTTAATTGGGATCCCTGCGCAAAGGGGCCGTTATGGCAGATGGACTGGCCAAGACTGGAGCTGCTTTTGATATTTTGCAGGGTGTGCCTGTCGCAACACTCCGCAAATTTGGTGAAATATCTCAACGCAACGGGCTGGCTCTAAACACCTCAGTGTTGCCCTGGTGTCACGCTTGATCCGGAGTTCCTACTGTCAAAACGGAGTTCGACAGTGACTCTTAATTGCAGCACGCCTAACTTTGAGCGTGCTACCACGTTGACCCTCCAACCATACCAAAAGCCATAATAAGCGCAAATATTTTGTCTGTTACATACGATATATTGGAAATTCTTATTTGATAGCGGAATGGAAAATTAACATATTTCAATTATGTATCGCAACTCAAATGCATAATCAACACATAAAACTAAATTTTTTTTAGCCAAATTCCTCTTTAAGCTCGAACATTCCTACAATATGTTACTAATAAATTGTTGAAAAGTTTGTAAAACAGAAAATATGCTAAAATGCTGCAAAGCAGAATAAGGAAAACGTTTTACAAACTTTTGTGTTTTGGAGTGTTTGCTAAATAAGCTTAAGTAGATGGATGGATCTGGCCAATAATGCTTAACCACCAACAGAGTTTGTTAACAACAAAGTTTTCCTTTTCCACAAAACTTTTTTTTCAAACAATTTTTTACAAATGTTTATCTACTTAACCACACGCTCGGAGAGTTATAGACATGCAGAGAGTCATAGACTTTAAATTACACATACGTAGACAAAGTATTTACATAGAAATGTTTGCTTTCTCTCACATACACTGAAAGTTTTTCAGCAAGAAATAAAACAGGCATAGCAGACTTTTAGGCTTAAATGAACAAAATATTTCATTTAACGTAAAATTAGTTTTTAAAATACATTAATTGTCCTTTATTTCCTAAAGGTAATATCCTTGGAGGGTTGGACAGATATTATGTACTATGTACAGGATGCTCATAGTTTTTGGGATTGGATCTATTTTGTTTTGCTAATTGTGGTAAGTTAAAAAATAAAACGCTAATTTCATTTAACTAAATTGTCCTTTTTTTATTGTGCTTGATTAAAGAAGCAAATTACACAAATTACTTTATTTTCATTTAATTTTTTTTATTAGAGTTATTGTTACTTATTCTAATGGATGGCTTCTAAAAGAAACGTAATAAAAACGAATCTGCATAAAGAAAAAGGGATGACTTGTTGATTTTCTGTGCTTTCTTTGCTTTAACGTAACATGTAAATATACGTATTTACACAAACATACAACACCAACAAAAAAAAAGAAAAAAGAAAAGATTACCTTTACGATTTAAATTCTATTATACTTATTCAAGAAGTTATGAATTTGAATGGAGAAATAACAAAAAAAAAAAAGTAAGAAAATAACATGGCAAAACTTTTAAAGATAAATTCAACTACAAGACGAAAACACACTTGTTGGATGTTCGAACAGTAGGCCCTTGAGCACAATAGATATTCTTAAACGTATCAAAGTTGCTTAAAACTTAACTTCTTTTGTTTGCATACCTTTAAAGGGGTTACTGTAGTTTGGTTAGTTTACCCGAAATACATTTTAAATCCCCTTCTTTCTGTCAGTTTTTGTTGGTAAAACATTTTAGAAAAAAGTTTCTGTTAAAGTTTCTCTCTTAGCAATGCAAACACACCAGCGAAACCATATATTTTCTTTAAACAGCCAACCCAAGCACGTTTCTTGCAACACACCAAAACTGTACGTACACTCGCTGTTGGTGCTACAAAAGTATTGTTAAGTTCATATGGGTGTTGAACGAGGAGCATCAAGCTGTTGCTCTGCCTCGAAACACCAAAGAAAATTTTCCAAATAAATGAAAAACTTAAACAATTTGTATAAAGTGAACAGCTAAGCAAGAAAAAAAAAGAAGTATAATTGATTTAAGAAAAAAAAAGTATAGACAATTATAAAAAAAAAAACGCTAAAACTAATTTTTATTTTTCCAATTTTCTTACAGATTGGCTCATTCTTCATGATCAATTTATGTCTGGTCGTCATTGCCACCCAGTTTAGTGAGACCAAGAAACGTGAAATGGAACGTATGCGCCAAGAACGTGCCCGCTATACATCCACCTCTACTTTGGCCTCTAGCACCAATAACTCGGAACCGGCCACCTGTTATGCGGAAATTGTTAAATATATTGCTCATCTTTGGCGACGCTTCAAACGACGAATGTTAAAGAAGTACAGATTATATAAGTATGCTGGATGTAGTTTCAATTTTATTTTCAGTTTTTAAATTACTTTTGAGTTCCACCCTGATTTTCTTAAACCAACAAAATCAATTTAACCCCGGACTTCATTAACGAAAATAAACATAAAAAAAAGCACCAAGTTGTATCACTTGTTCAATTAACATGCATTAACTACATGAGTTGTACATTTTCAAAAAAAAATTATAATTATAATCATAATAATAATAATTATGTTATTAGTTTTTGAAGACAATTGAAAAATTGTTGACTAAATTCTTTTCTTAAAAATAATTTGGACATTTAAGAATCAAATTTTGCAAGATTTCAAACGCTTACGAAAACTGTTTTCTTTTTTGCATTTAAATTTCAACGAGAATTTTGGAATGCAAATTTTATTTAACTTGAATGCTTAAGGTAGTGACCTCCAAAACTACTACACCGTGCTTTTTTCTCTTTTAATCTCACAAATATTAAATAAAACTCTGCAGTCCCCCATTTGGGAACAGTTGATTTCTTCATAACCAAATTTTTAAGTGTTTTCTTTCAATTAAGTATTGTAATAAATGGCAACACTGCTGACATTGATCAATACTTTCACTTATAATACTTAAATATTTGTATGTATGTGTTGCCGGTCACTGGCATTAAGCCAAAACTCTCCTAATACAGGTTTGGAATGCTGACTTTTTGAAAAAATGTATGTAAGAAAAAAAATTACTGCATTTAAACAGGGACTTACAGCAGCGATTTTAAATAAATCCAACTGTGTTTAAATTAGGCAAAATTCTCTGTATTCAAGTTAGACTTAGTTGTAAAGAGAGAGAGAGAGAGAGAGAGAGAGAAAGAGATAGAGAGAAATAGAGCGAAATTAAAATTGTAATAGACTTTCCTTTCTATTCCAAAGATTATAAATGTACGACTCACGGCAGCGATATTCATAAATTAGACTAAGTTTACACTGGGAAAAATAATCCTAATCTAAATTTTATTTAGTGGATGAAAGAGAAACATAATTAAAAGCGGGAACAAAAACGCCTATCTACTCTTGCTGAATTTAAACTGAAACTACGGCTTAATATGCAAACCTGCTAAAACCTTTTCAGCACATTTTATAGGAGAGACAAAAAACATTTTATATGTATTTCATATTTACAGCTTGAGAGGAAAAACCAAAAATATAGTTGGTTTTACACACTTCAAGACTAAAACGAGGCGTAAATTTCTCTATCACACGCCATAAAGATATCAATTTACCTAAAAAGTGGATTGAGCAGTTTTGCATATTAAGACGACGATATGTTTTAATTGGATTGAAGCCTACAGTACACGGAATATAAAAAGCCACATGCGCATGTCGTTCTAACGTAATTTTGACGTCACTACAAAGCCAAAATAGCAAGTTCGTGATGTGTGATGACAACAAAATTACGTCAGAACCACATACGAATGTGGCTTTTTACATTCCGTGCGCTATAGGCTTAAGCTAATAGCTGACCCGGCAAACATTGTTTTGCCAAATAACTTATTTCTTTCAGTGTCTGGATGCCAAATTTTAAGATTCCCGGTTGATTAGTTAAGAAGATGTAGGCAGGAGGAGCTTTTAGCCCTAAATAATAAAAATTTTTCAAGATGTAACACTATTTTGCTGCAAATTTCAAGCAAATCGGTTGATTAGTTAAGAAGAGATAGGGAGGGGAGCTTTTACCCCTCTTGCCCTATTTCACGCCCTTTTTCCTTTCAGATGTTACAGTGTTGATTAGTTAAAAAGAAAAAGGGAGGGGAGCGATATGAAATATACCTTAAGACCTATTCTCATACATAACAAATCCACGTACAAAATTTCATAAAAATCGGTCAAGCCGTTTCGGAGGAGTTCAATTACAAACACCGTGACACGAGAATTTTTTATAAAGGGTGGTTAATGGGCCGATGTTGATGTTAAATAAAACACAAATATTTTAGGAAATTATTGTCATTTCTTTTAATCCGATGGTCCAACTCTTTGATGACGCTAAGGCATAATTGAGGTTCTATGCCGTTAATGTGCCGAATTATGTCATCCTTTAGCTCTTGAATTTTTGCTGGCTTATCGACGTACACCTTTTCTTTCAAATAACCCCAAAAAAACAACTTCAACGGTGTCAAATCACATGATATTGGCGGTCAATTTACATCACCACCACGTGAGATAATACGCCATTGAATTTGCCGCGCAAAAGAGCCATTGTTTCGTTAGCCTGTTGAAACCACATATCGTCCACATCCATACCTTCCAATTTGGGCCATAAAAATTTCGTTATCATCTCACGATAGCGGATACCTTTCACAGTAACTGCCTGACGGGCCTCATTTTGGAAAAAATACGGCCCGATGATGCCGCCAGCCCACTAACCGCACCAAACAGTCACTCTTTGTGGTTTTTCGACAATCACTCTTGGATTATCATTCGCCCAAATGCGGCAATTCTGCTTATTGACGAATCCACTGAGGTGAAAATGTACCTTATCACTGAAGATGATTTTCTTCGAAAATTTATCATCCACTGTTGCCATTCCTTGCCACCATTCTGACCATTGACGACATTTGGAATGGTCAAGAGCAGCGTTTAAAAAACTGCAGGCAAAGTGGAAAAACTGGCATTTCTTGCACTTCTTCATTTGTCATTGGCCAATAAAATACTGTTGGTTTTACTTCTGATTCATTAAATGCAAACAGTCGATATCAAACCAACTCAGAAAGCAAAAAGTTGTACACAAATTTTCGTTTTTTGTTCGGCGGTTTTTGGTTTCAACTGCAGTTTTTTAAACCTGGTTCAAGAGGCTTTAGTTCTTGAGTCAATTGCACCTTGTAAGCGTGTAAATGCAAGCCATTATGCATAATGCACGACGACGAGTTGAGGTGAACGACTCTTCAGCCACACTTTCGCGAACAGCAGCAATATTTTCTGCTGTGCGAGCATGCAGTGGTGTTTTCACATCTCCTACAGACCCAGTTTGTTCAAATTTATGCACGGTTTTTCGGATTGTACGCACATTTGGACGATTAAATTTATGACAATACATGTGTAATGCATTGTTCAAGTTTTGGTGAACAGTGCAAATATAGTATTAAGATAAATGGCAAACTGTCAAAAATTTTACTAAAGTTATCGATAAAAAAATTAAGTTATGTCAAAAAAAAATTAAAATTGTACAATTTAAAATTGACATTTCAAGCTTGAAATATTAAAAGCGTTGCTGAATCAGCGTTGTATGGGCGAATTCAGCGATTTACCTCTTTTTGTTTTTAGGTTTCTCATAAATAAAAAGTTGGCAACATTTAATAAAATTAGCAGAACAGGGATGGCTAAATTGTTTCAATTGTACTTTTTATAATACCTTTTTGTGGTGTTTTTTTAAGGACATAAATAAAATTAATTTCAACTAAAAAATCTTTTAGTACAATTAGGGTAAAAAAGTTTAATTTTTAAACGTTGTTGGTACAATTTTAAAAATTCTCACCGCCATCCCTGAAACAAAATCATAACAAGAGAAAAAACAAACTAAAAAACTTGTTTACATTTTTTATAGTTTGCTCTTTCTGGCATTTACTATTTCTTTCTATCAATTCTATATTAATTAATGAATAAAAAATGTAGTTAAGAAATGTAGTTAAGAAATGTTAATTAATAATTTGGTGTTGTATTTTGACATACACGAAGTTTTCAGAAAACATATTTTTTTTATTCTTTTAAGAGAGTTTCAAATATAGCCATTTCCCTATGCTAAAAGGCGAGAGAAAGAAAAAGGGACGGGAATAAAATGGCGGAAATAATTGCCTCTCCTTTTCAATGAAAACAGTATTTTGTAAAGCGTTTTTGACCAATTCTATAGATCTTTTGCTAAAGTCTTCAAAGCAAAAAATTAAAAAAAAAACTCAAGCTCATGTATCATTAAATAACAAAAAAAATAACAAAACTAATAAACTAATTTCAATAACTTCACATTACTAATTGTTAATATAACTCTATGGTTCTATTTGTATCCCAACTTTAAAGCAACTGTATATAGAAAATCCTGTAGATCTAAAACAATATACATATAAAAATCCATTTCTTGATTTAAAACTGAATGCGGCTGGCTTTAAGCGGACCTCTAACTTGGAAACGAAAATTATTTTTCTAATTTTTTTTTTTTTGTAAATTTATTGCAAAACCCGTGCTGAAATTTAAATAAAATTTAACACTTAGTACTCTTTTATATGTGAGAGCAATTGAGAAACCACAATAAAATAAATATTTAAATACCAACTAAACATTAATAAGAAAAATTAATGTTTAATCAAATTAAATCATTATTAGACAGACAATTTATCAGTCAGTCAGTCAAAAATCAGTCAGTCAATGTTCAATGAATTAGTTGCAACCATTATTAAAATTTTTTGTTTAATTATTTTATTATTTTCGGTTGTTTTAGAAAATTTTGATTTAAATTTTTTAAGGTTTTTGTGCATGCCTCTTGCTGAATTTGATCTAATCTTTATTAGAGTTTAGTTTAGAATTTGCATTTGGCATTACTTTTCCCACATGCAATCATTCCATTATTTTTGTTGTTGTCTCAACAAATCTTACTGTTCTTTCGATTTAAAGCAAATGTAAGATATTGCACCATAAAAAATGCTACAAGCAAAAAAAAAATCAAATTGGCCTTATTTTGCAAATTACATTTGCTTAAGCTTTCATCATTTCTTTTGGAAGCTACATGTTGCAGTCGTTACTAACAAGTAGTGAAAATTCTTTAAATCACACGACAAAATTAAATAACTCGTATCAAACTGTATTTTTCTCGGAGGGAGAGGAAGTTGTACAGCCAAATTATGAATAAAAATTCACCGGGAGTTTTCTCCTATTTTTCCTATATAGATTCAACTGTGAAAATGGGAAAAAGGAAAAAACTCCCGGGGAATTTTTATTCATAATTGGGCTGAAAGTTTCAGAGGGTAAAGTGGCAACAGAATGAAGGGACCTCTTTAGCACATTTCTATTCTTTGTGACATTAGTTTTTTTAAATTCTAATACATTTTCTGGCAAAATTATTAATTTCGGTGGGGTTTAAGGGTTTAATTTGTACTCCTTAGGCTTATCAGGAAATATGCCATGGAGTCCCTTAGACATTTACATTATTTTTTTTTATCAATTCTTATACATTTTCAGAAAAATTATTAATTTTAATGGGGAATTTACATTATTTTTGATAAATTTTTATGCATTTTCTGGCTAAGTTATTTATTTTGATGGCTATTTAGGGTTTAATTAGTACTCCTTAGGCTTATCAGTAGCTGTGCCATGGAGTACCCTTAGACATTTACACTACTTTTTTTATCAATTTTTTGCATTTTCTAAAAAATTTTATTAATTTTAGTGGGGTTTAAGGGTTTAATTTGTACTCCTTAGGCTAATCAGGATATATGCCAAGGAGTTCCTTAGACATTTACATTATTTTTTTTTTATCAATTCTTATAAATTTTCAGAACAATTATTAATTTTGATGGGGATTAAGTGTATTTTTAGTACTGCTTAGGCTTATCAGGAGCGGTGCCATGGAGTACCTTTAGACATTTACATTATTTTGGATGGCTATTTAGGGTTTAATTAGTACTCCTTAGGCTTATCAGGAGCTGTGCCATGGAGTACCCTTAGACAATTACATTTCTTTTTATCAATTTTTATACATTTTCTGGCAAAATTATTAATTTCGGTGGGGTTTAAGGGTTTTATTAGTACTTCTTAGGCTTTTCAGGAGCTGTGCTATGGAGTATCCTTAGACATTTACATTATGTTTGATGAATTTGTATGCATTTTCTGGCTAAATTATTTATTTGGATGGCTATTTAGGGTTTAATTAGTACTCCTTAGGCTTATCAGGAGCTGTGCCATGGAGTACCCTTAGACAATTACATTTCTTTTTATCAATTTTAATACATTTTCTGGCAAAATTATTAATTTCGGTGGGGTTTAAGGGTTTTATTAGTACTTCTTAGGCTTTTCAGGAGCTGTGCTATGGAGTATCCTTAGACATTTACATTATGTTTGATGAATTTGTATGCATTTTCTGGCTAAATTATTTATTTGGATGGCTATTTAGGGTTTTCTTAGTGCTCCTTTGGCTTATATGGTGCTGTGCCATGGAGAACCTTAGACATTTACAATATTTTTTATCAATTCTTTCATGGCAAAATTACTTATTTTGATGCATATTTATGGTTTAATTAGTACTCCTTAGGCTTATCAGGACAGCTCCCATAAGCAGACGATGTCCCTTTTTACACCTTAAAATTAACGATCCTGTAGATGTACACCTCCGGTAAGCGGACGGAATTGCACCGACAGCAGGTGTCCACCTGCGGGATCTTTATCTGTATATTGTAAATTATCGTTAACTGAAACTTTTACAACTTTCTTACAATTATAACTCCCTCGAATATTGGCTTAAAACATTTTCCATTCACATTCATTAGCTAAATAGTTAAATTTAGGATAATAACAAAAAAAAAAAACAGAAAATATATTCCAAACTCCAATCTATGTCGTTTTCTTAATAAAACTGTTGTAACAACATATTAAAGCAACTTACAACTTTCAGAAAAAACACTAACACTATTATGTTTTAATTTCCATGTATTGTCCTTTTCGTCAACAACACCAAGGTACCAACAGAAACAACGCAAAGAAGGTCTTTTACCCAATGCCGATAATTTAACATTTTCGCCGTCCCGTATTAAAAATCATCATCCCAAATGTCCCAAATATTCCGGTAATCGTAACAAGCCATCGAGTATTCAGGATCAAATGATCACAGTAATGGTTCCACTCAACTCCAATAATAATGTCAATAATGGTGGCAATAATAATAATCATAGCCATGGCCAGCAGCATCAGCAATTGGGAGGACAAAATCAGCTGCAACATTCTACTACACAAACTGCTAGCAGCATGGTGTCGCTAATAAATGGTCTCCATAATGGAAACAGCGGTAATATTAACACACAACAACAACAGCAGCAGCAGCAGCAGCATCATTCTTCATCGGAGAACTCTGAGCAGTCATTGGAAAACGCGGGCGTAGGCGGAACTTCTACTGCTGGTCGCAATAGCAACTATATAAAAATCTCCAATCAGTTGAAATCAGAAGCAGACAACAAACAACAGCAAAAAACTATACTTTTGAAATTTCCTCAAAATTTAATGGAAACTGATCAGTTAATTGTAAGTTGAAAACGAACCCGTTAACACCTCTTTTAAAAGCTTCAATAAAAAAAAGCACTATACTGTTCACAAAATTGGTAGTACAAGAAAATACTGTTTAAGTCACAAATCACTTGAAAGAACAAAGCCATTAAGGTAAAAGCCAAAAAATTAAACAGACCAACCTAAGTCAGCGCGTAAGGCGTAAGATTTTCTAGCGTTTAGCTTTAACGCTGCAATAAAAAACTGAAAAAAGAGCGTCAATGCTGTGCCATAAACAGTAATGTTTACTTTTCTTGTTAAAACAAAAAACACAAAATAGAAATAGAAATAAAAATGAAAATAAAACCGCTAGATTGACCAAAAACCCGCTAAAGTGTCATTACATTTTAACAATTTCAGCCAACTTCACTGCTTAATGCGCTGCTGTTTAAATCGGATTTTCCAATTAGATTTAACTTCATACATTTTGTAGGAACATGAGCATTATTGACAGATAGAAAACGCTTTACGAACTGATTTACGTTGGTCTGTTACTTGTATTTTGCCAACACTGACTGAGTCAAGCTTAGTTTTTAACTCACCACCACAACACTAAATTTACCACAAAGTTTTAAATATTTAAAATTCCTTACGATTTTTCAGCCTACATGAAAAAAAATGAATCAATACATTTACATACATACAGCTCTTAGCAAGATTTCTTTATATACTCTAATTAAGGGAAAAATACGAGGGCGGATCAATTATTCTATTAATTTTTAATATAACAACATATAAGCTGATAAAGTTACGTTTCACACATTTTTTCCAAACTTTTTGAATTTGCAAATCCTCTCCTACACACTGGAAAAAATCAATGTAAAATTGTCGAAAACAAGTTTGATTTTAAATTTTTCGGCAGGGATTTTGCTTCATAGTTACTTCATGTTAATTTAACATGATTTTACAACAACATGTGAAACAAATTTTTTTTTTCATTAACTTTAAATAATGTTAATTTAACATTCCAGTAAAGTTAGATCAAAATGAAATTGGTATAGAAATAACACTACGAATACAGTTGACTGAAAGATATTTCAAGTAAAAACAACGTGAATTTCATGTAGCATCAATTTGATTTTAGTGTGAAATATTATTGAGAAGAAGCTTCCAAAAAAAGACACTTACACTCGGAACCTAAAAGAGAGAGAAAGAGATAATATTATTAATTACTAGCAGACCCGGCAAACGTTGTTTTGCCAAATAACTTTTTTCTGTCAGATGTTGTCTGCATGCCAAATTTTATGAAAACCAGTTAATTAACCTCTATTGCCCTATTACACGCCATTTCCCTATTTCCTCTCAGATGTTACAGTGTCCGCAGGCCAAATTTAAAGATAAACGGTTGATTAGTTAAGAAGATATATTTCACGCCCTAAATTATAAAAACTATAGGCTTTAATTCCTTCCAGATGTTACACTGTTTTCCTGCCAAATTTCAAGAAAATCGGTTGATTAGTTAAGACGATATAGGGAGGGGGAGCTTTTACCCATCTTGCCCCATATCACGCCCTATTTCCTTCCAGATGTTTGTGTCTGCGTGCCAAATTTTAAGAAAACCGGTTGATAAGCTAAGAAGATATAGGGAGGGGGGCTTTTAGCACTCTTGCCCAATTGAACGCCCTATTCCCTATTTCCTTTTTACCCTATTTTCTTTTAGATGTTTGAAAAAACCCGGTTGATTATTTAAGAAGATATAGAGAAGGGGAGCTTTAACCCTATTTTACGCCCTTTAGCGATATGAAGTATATTCTTCTTATACTTAACAAATTTCTTATATATCGATTATGTTTACAAAAGCACTTACAATTAAAAGACGCCAGCAGAATGGCTCGATGTGGGTTTCCTCACCATTCTACTTTGAAAACTTGATGTAAATATTTAACTTTTATAACAAAATACAATCGATACAACGACACAAGAGGTTTTGTGAATACGGGAAATATGTTATAATTTGTTTCGGTTTTAAATGTAAGTTAAGCGCACAAAGTCTACGTTCGGAAATATATGATTAGGCAGTTTAAATTGTTGATTTTTTCCGAAAATAGTAGTTTCCTTGTTTAATCTTAATATCGTTGGGTCTATATCTTTTTAAAGCCCACCCATTTCTTAAGTTTAAGAAATAAAAAAAAGTCACTGGGGTTTTGAATCCTAAGAATATGGCGAAGCTTTTGAAGATCACATTCTCGATTTCCCTAAACTAGTTATTCTTTTAACTCACTGATGACTAATGACTAAAATCTGTCTAGAACTTTTCATTTCATTTACAAAAGATGAAAAATGTCAATTAAGTTTAAGAATTTTATAAAACGCCATATTTGTATGGGAGCTACACTAATGGCGTTTTCTTTTCTAAAAAAAAGTGTACCATAAGTGTAACATGGGATCTGGCAACATTTTTAAATGTTAACCTGATTTTTAGGAATCCCCCCTAGAGAATGTTGATAAGGGCAGGTATGTATGTTCTGAGAAAATGTTTATAACGAAAGACTAATGGAGGTCGGTCATACATTTTATCCCCCTAGGGGCGACTCCTAGGCAGTTATGAGACTTTCTGCATATATATGAATTATATTTTTCTATTCGGCATTCTGACAAAACATCTTAAGTCGAGAGATAAGATAGCAAAAAAATTTTAAAAAAAATCTCGGTGAAAAAATCATTTTTAACAAATAATAAAATAAACCAAAATTAAAGAAAAATTTCGTTAATAATACAAAATTTTAAAAACGTAAACAAAATTGCTTTTTGAACGTAAATTTGTATGATTCAAAACATTTTGTTCAACTTTTTAAATTTGACTTAAGATGTTTTGTGAAAATGCCACAGATTTGTATTTATGTTTCTAAAACTACTGCGCAAATTAGATTAGAATTTTGAATTAAAGGTTTTTGTATTGCGGAATTTCGGGTTTTTTTATTTTTTATTCGATAAACTAAGCCGTTCTTGAGTTACGCGAATATATCGCTCATTTGCTGCAAGACCGGCATAAATCAAAAAATACAATTTTGGAGTTAATGATGCAGAATTGTTCGCTATGTTTTTCTTTATATTGTGTATAAAATTCATCTTTATATCTTTTAAACCTTTTCCCATTTGAAGAGAATGTATCGTTATTTTTTCTAAGTGATTAGAGCAAATCAAAAACTTTAAACGCGTTTATCTCGAAATGGATTTTTTGACTTATGCCGTTCTTGCAGCAAATAAACAATATGTTGTGCAAAAAAACGGTATATCTTGAAAACAAGAGCTAGACTAAAAAAAATAACGGTTAGCACCAATGGATTTAGCGGGCTTGAATCAGGTTAACCCGCCAGGTGCCCCGCTTGTCAGAACAAATGTGTAAAATTCTAGCACAGTGTAATTGTAAAATGATTTAAACAACTTCTTCTTTATATACTTCAACTATTTGTGACCATATTTTGAATAAATTTTCCCCTGAAGAAAGCTCTTCTAAGACAGAACTAATAAGTTAAGCTCGCAATCGCGGAGCCATATTAAAAAAGGAGTCATGGACTTCATGAGCCGCCCTTGTACCCTTAAGAGTTATATAGAGAAAACAAGTTGTAAAAACAAAAATAATAAGTTGTCAAATTTGCAATTTTAATTAAGAATTGTTTCTTTTATTCTACCACCACTAACACCACGTTCAAATTCACCAATATTGAAATTGTTGTGGCCATTTTGTAGCTCCAGCTCGGAACTCTAGGCAAGGTATTAATTAACTAAATGCAGCACCTTTAAACCAATTTTAAAACAAATATATTTAAAACTAAATCCTATTGTAAACTATTTACTTATTCGATTTACTTTAACATTTCTTTATTTTGAATATTTGGAAATATTTAAAAAAAAAAAAAAAAAAAGTCGTAAAACCATCCCGGCCAATTGTAAATAAATGAAAAATCTCAATATCATTGTAAAAGAAAACTTCCTTCCAGTTTAACATGTACTATTATTATATTTTATAACTAGAAACCACCTTATTTAACTTTGTATTTAACAAATTTATAAAACCACTTTCGATAATTGCATAACTCATTGTGTAAAGTTCATTTTTCTACTACCTATTCATGCAACATTTTATTTTTATAGACACATCCCTGTACATCCGGCTTTTTAAGTCCCCCCACATCAGCCAGTCGCCGACCTTCTGTCATGTTCAATGAATACGTTTTATTGCACACGCCACCGGCTCTCAAGGAACCGCAATCTAGTGTTGAGAAAACGGTATGTTCGTCCGAAAAGATGACACAGGCCGGCGATGGCAGCATCTGGCAAGTAAGTTAAACCGGGGGACTTTTACTTAATCTGTCATTTATTCATGAGCATTTTATTATTATTTTTTCCCCCTTTTTTTCGTGTTGTTTGAAAAAAAAAAACTCAAGGTTAATCTACCTCAAACTCTGGCCAGCATTACAAATCCGTATGCGGAATGTTCAGATCTGGGTATACACGACGCCATGACTTGTCAAGAGCTTTTAGCATTTTCTGTGGCATTTTCAGCGGCCCTACCCACGGGTCAAAGTACTCTGGAATCGTTTTACTCATCCTTGGCACGTTGTGATCCCCATACAGCCGAGGCCATAAGAAACCAACAGAACTTGGAGAATTCGAATTTAGCCATGCAACAGCACAATCAGCTGCAGCAGCAACAACACCAGCAGCCGCTTCAAAAGCCTTTAAACGACCAAAGCAAGAAACCATTTGATGCCCTCAACTCAAATGGTGGTGCCGTTTGCGGGGGAGGAGGAGCTGGTGCAACTCCTTCAGGTACCGGCAATTACATGGAGGACTATTCTTGCTGTTACGATCTTTATCAGAATGCTCTTTCGCCACTGGATGACAAAGCTAAAAAGCGTTCACGCCCTATGAGAGCCACTATTGCTATTTACCGCTGTATCATGCGTGTGTGCGGAGTTGTGAGACGTTACATCAAACGTCTAGTAGAACATAAATACTTCCAGCAGGGCATCTTATTGGCCATATTAATCAATACCCTTTCCATGGGTATTGAATATCACAAGCAGCCCGAAGAGTTAACCGTTATAGTAGAGACCAGCAATATTGTTTTCTCCGTAATATTTGCAGTGGAAATGCTATTGAAAGTTGTAGCCGAGGGTCCGTTTCGTTATATAGCCAATGGTTTCAATGTATTCGATGGTGTTATAGTCATTTTAAGGTAAGTTTTTGAGCCCTTTTCGTTTCAACTACTTTAATCATATTTATCATTCAAGTGCCATTGAAATTTGCCAGACATTTACTGGCAATGGCACAGGAGGAGGCGGTGGTTCTGGTTTATCCGTTTTACGCACATTTCGTTTATTACGTATTCTGAAGTTGGTACGTTTTATGCCCAACTTAAGACGTCAATTATTTGTCATGCTGCGCACCATGGACAATGTGGCCGTATTCTTTTCCTTGCTTGTGCTCTTCATTTTCATTTTTAGGTAAGTTTAACAAAAAGCAAACCAAATAAAAGAAGAAGAATAAAACACTATGCCCTTAATTAAAAATTTATAATATGCATACGTCTATCCACCTGCTGTGATAAGGTTCACATTTTAAGTCTCCTCTTCATGTAACCCTACTAATACTAATTCAATTTTCCAAAGATCCAATTAAACATAAAGATAAACATCAAACATTCTTTAATCCAAAGAGAACAACAAAGCATTTGCTTGAAAAGTGTGCGTGAACCCGTAAGCGTTTGTAAAACATTTTTCATAACATCATAGAGACCATCTCATTAAATAGGGAATTAAGCTTAAAAAAATATTCTTTAATAGTTAGTTACCAAAGAAAACATCATGTAGTTGGTAATTTTCATTTGGCTCCAATCGAGCGGTAGTTGTATTTTGAGCAGAATCCTAAAAAATTTAAGTAACTAAAACCCCCCTCCCCATTAATCCCTGTTCATAAAGGGTTTGTTTAAGGAGTACTTACATCTCATTTGTGATTTGTTTAACATGCTACATCTGTGATTACATTACAATATCATTGATTCACTATAAACTAAGTAAATGCATCGCTACAAAAACCCTCTCTCCCTAATTCCGTTTGTACTCTCTTTGTCTGTCTTTTGTACACTTTTTCTGTCTGACTAACTGTATCTTCCTATTTTTTTTTTTCATTACTTTTTTTCATTTATGGAATATAATTGACTAGAGTGTTTGTTTAAACACAGTTGGTAGAGTAGTTAGTTAATTTTAAAAGTTTTTCAGTTTTTTTTCTCACCTTCAGTAACGCAACAATTTGCTATCTGCTCTAAGTTCTTACATAAAATGTGTCGTGTCACTCTCTCTCTATTATTCACTTTTTTGGGTTTTTTTCTAATTCAATTTTTTTTCTTAAAAACAATACTGCTGCATCTCCACAATAACACTTTCATTTCTTAATCACGGCAATTTTAAGGCTCATTTTCTCTTAATTAATATTCGTAAAATTCTCTTTTACCTGATGATGTCTCTTACACAGATTTTTTTTACACTTCGTTAGAAACCCCCTTTTTTTTAACAAATTTTTTTTGTGATAAAACTTCCCTAAAGCGATGACAAAACACTCCACTTTAAAACATCACCACCTCTACTACACACTTGCTACTAAATTCCCAGTTTATGTTTCTCTTTGTTTTTCCCTTCTCTCACTCTCTTAAGTTTATTATTGAAAAGAAATTCAGTTTCGTAACAACAACGTTCAAATTCGAATCAGTTTCAAATCATTCATTATTTGGTTTCAGTTTAATAATAAAATTCACTTAATAATTGTGTGTGTATTTAGTTTTAGATTATATAGAGTTTTTTAAAAATGAAATTTTAATTATTGATCAACGAAAAAAAAAACAATCAAAACTTTAATTAAATTTTTGATTACGAATTCTATAATTATTTTGACAAATTATTTTGTAGTCTTTAATTTGAGCTCTTATTTGATTGGTTCGTTTCAGTACCAAATATTTATATTGTATTCAAACATTTACATAGAAAAAAAAACAATAATAATTAATTTTAAATTTAATTATTATTTAGTTTAGATTCATTGTTGCCTCTAACAAATAAGTAAAAAGTAGTTAGTTGTAAATCGAAATCATTAAATTCATAAATCAGTAATTTGTATTAATTAAAATACTACTTTACTTCTGTTTACTGCTGCTTAAACTACTACTACTTAAACTACTTATACTACTAGTACTATACAACTGCTAATACTACTTTTTATAAAAACAATCTTCTATTTATATTAAAAAAAAAACTTGCTATTCTTTTTTAACATTTTAAAGCAACTTTATTACAACATTTTAACAAGTAACTTTAAATTCTAATATTTCAAATTTTAAAAAAAAAATTATTAAACAATTAAAAATCCATTAACTCTTCTTCAACATTTCAGCCTAAAGCTTAAATTTACATTTAAAGATTTCACTTAACTTCTCTTTAAGCTTTTCTAAAGCTTAACCAATATTTTGATTTTTTATATTTTAATTTCTTGAAACTTTTTTATTTTTTAAAAATTTTACTTTTTCAACGATTTCATAAGCACTCAACACTAAGGCTGGGTTTTTGAAATCTCAGTTAAGCAAGGTTTAGTTAATCGGATAACAGATTTGTGCCGCCATTACCAAGTTTGTATACAAAATTTTGACGGCTTAAAATGTTGGTAGTTAATGCAATCATAAAAAAAATCACATGTCGCTGGAAAAGTCTGAGTTAAAACCTAATCCACATCTCAAAAACCCGGCCTAAGAGAGTGTTTCAAAACCATTAAAAATTTGTATTTTAACTAAAAAGTTTGACTCCATCTATCCAGGGTTGGTATGACAGCGATTGTTTACATTTAATGAATCAAAAGAAAAAGCAAAAGGATTTTTTGGCCAATGACAAATGAAGAATTGGAGGAAAGGCGGTTTTTCTACTTTGACTGCTGTTTTTTAAACGCTTCTTCTGACGAGGGCGGATCGATAAGTCTGTAATTTTTTTAATTTCTCGAATCTAAAACCGAAAGGTCAATACTACTACAGTCAGTTGATTACTTTTAAAATTTTAATTGTCTGCGCCATTTTGTTTGTGCGTTGGCAGCCATTGATAGCAGCAGGTTTCCTAGCAATTTCAGGAGAAAATGTAAACAAAGTGAATTTTATGAGCTCATTAAGCATTCCATGGCAAAAAATCCATGAATCAGGATACCAAATGCTTCCTCATCCGCCCTATTCCCTGGATTTAAAGCCGAGTGATAACTTCTTGTTCCCAACCCCGAAGAAATGGCCCGCTTTAGACTGCAATGATGAAATTATCTTTTTTTTTTTTTTTTTTTTTTTAATTTTCCTAAGCTAATCCCGCGAAGCCTTATGCTTGTCTGCAGGAAAGAAACCAGAGTCTCTGGCGGGAATCGAACCCGCAACCCCGGCGCTGATAGACTAGCTCGCTACCAGCTAGCCTACCGGGGCACTCAACGAACAAATACCTTTTTTGATGACCTGACAAAAGTTATTTTTTTAATTTTTGATAAAAAAAAAATTGCAGAAACGTTGGACAAAGTGTGTAAAATTCAAGGAGACTATTTGGAAAAACTAAAACTAGTTTGTTATCCAAAAACCTATTCGCTAGAGATAGAAAAAAAGTTATGGAGTCAGCCTAAAACAAATTATAAAAACAAACGAATCAAACAAAAATTATTTCACAGTCGGACCCGAATTAAATATAAAAAGGATGCATTTCAGCTTTTGAATAGTAGAAAATTCGGTCAGTACGGCTTACTTGAGTCCTTTTAGCGGTCCCTTTGTGATAACCTAGGCCAGAAACCGGTGTGAAATCTATAGCTTTAACGCTTACTGCAATAGGTTACTCCAGCCTCCAAACATTTCGATTCGTAGCTCGAAAGAAAGATCGACCGTAGTCCTACTATAGATAGAAGATCCACCACGCTGGATTCTGGATTCCCGAAATTTCTAATCCAAATAAGGGCATTGACAGAGAAAGTAAAAAATACGCTCTCTTCCTCCTCCTTCTCCTTAAATTAACCAAAAATGCGTTCAGATTTTTCAAATGGCAAAGAATTCGATCAAGTAACAAATGACCCTTAAAAAAATCAAACAAAATAAAATGTATGTTCAAAAATGAGGGCATTCGATATTGAATGCCGTAACTTGCCTCCTGAACCATTAGGTAACGCAACAATTTTCTAGAAAGATACCTGGTCAGATAAAGTCAAGGGAATTTTTAGATGGGAGTAAATTCTGTAGATAAATTAAAAAAAATTGACACACAAGTATAAAGCGGTTAGGTTAAGTTAGGTTCCTTGGACAGCCATTGAGAGACAGCTCACTTGGGTCCTCCAGTGGTCCCTTGGTGATACCCAGCGGCAATGCCCATCCCATAGAGCAGTTACTCAGCCAAAGACGGGTTTTCTCAGGTATTTTCCCCTTATGCCTTGAATTCCAAGACATTGACATTGAAAATGGAACACAGTTTCCTCTCTCTCCCCGTCATGACAACTTCTGTAGTAATAATTGAATTCCAGACCCCTACTTCTTGCATGAGTCCCCACAGGTTAGTGGCCAGTCATAACTTTGACCATTGCCCTAAACTAATCCCTATTGAATCTGAGAATAAAGCTAGTTCTTCGTTCATTATAGCCAGGCCATAGTGCCCTAGATATGCAGCAGGTAGATTCGCAAATCCATCCCATCTGCTCAACGCTAAAAAGCTGGAGGTCCACACCACGCGTTACACGCCTTTTTGCTGCCTACGCAGCTGTCAAATAAGTACACTATGCGACAGTCAAAATCGGGATGGGTTCAAACTACCGGGGAAAGTTATATCGGTAAAAAAGAAGTTATACGTGTCCCGGCGTTTCGCTGGGTCACGTCTAAATTTTAGGGCTGCCATACGTCCTATGGATATGACTTATATACCAAAATATCGGAAATTTTTGGTAGAACATATTTAATAAAAATAAAAACTCGGAAAAATCGGTTCAGATACAAAAAACTTATGACCAAAATTTAATTTCTTTTTTAAATACCCACTTTCGGGAACCATAGATCTCCCCAAGTCCAAGCTTTATAACTCAAGTAAATGGTAAATTTCTTCTTAAACACGTCGGTATATAAATTGGTCAAATCGGTTAAAAAATGGCTGAGTTATAGCCGAAATACTGAATCCCCAAAAATTACTCTTTTTGTGCCCTTGTTGATGTTTTCTAGCCCATTATTCAAATCAATATATCTCGATTCCGAGACGTGACCCAGCGAAACGCCGGGACACGTATAACTTATTTTTTAACGATATAACTTTCCCCGGTAGTTTAAACCCTTCCCGATCACTGACCCCTGCCATTTGTCGCACAGTGGTATTATCTGTGTAGTTATATGTAACAAGTTACATGCACAAAAGCGTAGGAAATATTGAGGCGTTGAATGGGAAAAGTAGATTTGTTTCTACTTTTGTCAGCGTCACAAGCAGCGTTCGAACAAATCAGCTGATTTTGACAATTTAAATTTTATTTTTACTTGTGCCAATGCCAAAAAGAAAGCATTGCATGTAACTTGAAAGACGCAAGTAAGGTATAAGAATCATGCAACGCGTAGAGGCAAAAACGCATGGTGGGTACCTCCAGCCTAAAGCCTAGTACTCTGTTCAAATTTGTGAAAAATGTTGAGCAACATTGATTATTCCACACGAAAATTTTGGCATTTATCAATGTTACCAATCTTACGAGTTTGTACAATTTGACGTTTTTATTCCTTCAAAGTATGCTACATTGTTTCGTGTATGTAAACAAACGCCACATGTATTTTACTAAAATTATTTTTTTTTAATAAAAAATTTAATAAAAAAAAGTAAATATGGATAAAAACCGATTGTGTTATTTTAATTTTTTATTTCTTTTTTAATATTAAGTTCATACTTTTTTGCTTTTGCTTAAAATTCCACGTGAAATAAAGGCAGCTTACATTATTTCGCAGTTGTAAAAAAAAATGTTGCCAGAAACATTTCGGAACTTTTTCACAAAATAAACAGAGTACAACTCCATCAACATTATTTCATAGATATTCCGCACAAGTTTTTTCATATGCATTTTGACAGCATTTCACGTAAAATGTTGAACAGAGTACCAGGCTTAAGACTCGCGCTTCAAAAGTGACTTACAATGAACCATTGAATTGATCAATGAATGTGTCCTCCATACGACCATCTCGCTCATCTGCTATCTGGTTGCCCAGATAAAGTGGTAAAAACATATGCTTTTACTTTGGGTTCTTTAATTTGTCTAACACCTGACTTAAAGTAAATGCAATCTGCCTACGTCGAGTCCTTATCATTATTCAAATGGGAGTTCTTTTAACGATAAAATTTAAATATTCACCCTTATCGTGGTTGGCGAAATTAAAATACGCCTGCGACTGTTTGGTAATAGATTAAAGGAAATAAGTTAGTGTTCTCTTTAATCTATTACAAACAGTCGCAGGCGTATATTAAATTCGCCAACCACGATAACGGTGATTAGTCCACTTTTCCAAATATTGTTCAAACAATATTTTCACACTCGAATTGTTTATTTCAAAAACCAGTCAAGCAACAAAAAATCCAAAACTGAGCTTTTAGGCGATTTCTGTTTTGTAAAGGTTAATGCGTTGTTTAATCCTTGTTTAGTGCAGAGAAAAGTAAAGTGACGGTGCTTGACTAGCGCTTGCACTACGTAATACTATGCCCTCATCAATTTTTTTTTCTTAAATGTTGTAGGTCCCAATAAATATGAAAAAATGCAAAGATTTACAAGCTCTATAAGCCTACTTGGTTGGATAGGAAGAGTTTATGAGAATATTTTTCAATGGCCTACAACGGAAGCAGAAAGCACTGTAGACCGAGTGCATGAAGACAAAAAGTCTTTCCAAAACATTCTATGAAAAATTATGAAACTCTTTAAAAAGTTTATTTCTCATTTTACTTTCGAATAGTCCCTTATAAAATTAGAATATTTCGTACGAAATTTACAATAGTTAAGCTTCGTTTACAATGGCAGCAACATTTTCACTTGGTGTTCACAATAACGCAACAATTTTTTTCACAACCCCACACACTTTTTCAATTGATAAAACGTCTGCAAATTTTGCTCAGAACAAAATTAAGTTTTTTTTTTATTAATTTTTAAAACATTTTGTTGAAATTTTTTATTTAAACCCCAATAAAATTGTTTTAAACATCATTGTCCGTGAAAGCCTGGCTTCGATTCCCGCGGCAGTCAAGAATAAAAATTATCAATAAATTTTAATTAATTTTATGTTGTAAAATTTCTTTCTTCGTAAAAATAAGTTAATGAAAATTTAATTTGATGAACTTTAGCCTAATTAAAATATCAGAATTTGGATTAAAAGTTCTAAACAGTTCAACAAAATAACCACAATACGACTAATTACTGAGGACAAATATTTTCAGTTGTCCCCAAATGTAAGCTGAACTCATATCAGTTTTGTTTCAACTAAAGAGAAATATTTTAAGTTGTGCTAGTGTTTATGTCACACCGGTTTACTTTGATAATTTGTGCTGTATCTTTTCAGTTTATTGTGCTGTTATATTTCGTTATATGTTTCATTATTATTTTTTAAACCAACT
Source organism: Pollenia labialis (assembly GCA_949318255.1). Lineage (NCBI taxonomy): Eukaryota > Metazoa > Arthropoda > Insecta > Diptera > Polleniidae > Pollenia > Pollenia labialis. The sequence goes on along the minus strand of OX439142.1, from coordinate 20,184,271 downwards.
ACCGTTGTGAAACTCTTGATGAGCTCGCTCTCTTAAGAGGAACCAGTGCGATATGTCAATATATGAAGCTAAAAAAAAAATTTTTGTGTTCATCAACCAGTTACAGAAATCGATAACTTTCACAGAAAAAATTTTTGCTAAAAATTAATCAATTAAATAATTAATTGGTGTACATTAATTATTCAATTAATTTTTTGTTTGCTGCAATTAATTTTTTTAATCAAACCCCATAAAATTAAATGTTTGTGTATATGTGGTGTATTTTTAAGTTTATGCAATTAATTTTTTAATTGACTAAATTTGTGTCCCATGACTCGAAAATACAAATCCGTTAATTGATATGATCAATTCCTTTTCAGGGGCAAAATTAGTTAAATATTTAATTGTCTGAACGAATTGTTTAATTAAAGTCGATTTTCTATTTTTTCTGTGTTCATAGGAAAAATATAATTTTGCATAAAAAAATAATTTTACAGTTTTCTTTGATTTACTCAAAATCAAAAATTGTTCACTTGACTGGTTTTTGAAATAAACAAACGAATTAATTCTTCCCTAAAGATCACCGGATCTACTTAATTATAAATGGAAAGTGTTCTTTTCTAGTTATTTTTATGTTCAATTTCGTTTTAATTTTGATTAACAACTACTGCCTTTAAACTATTCCTCTGCGATATTAATAGCATATTTTTCTTGTTCTTCTTCTATAACTTCTCTTTCTATTATGCTTTTTTTCTCTGTCTCTCTTAACTCTATTGTCTATTTTATTACATATAATCTAATAAAAAAAATGTTTTCTATTAAATTTTCTTAAACCAAAAAAAAAAAATAAAAACAAAATAAAACATTTTAAACAAAAAAAAAAATTAATTAAAAATCTTCTTAAATAAAACAATCATCAATCAATTAATTTTTTTTTTATAAAATTAAATAAATTAAAAAATTTTTTACATAAAATTTTTCTTCTTAAAAACAAAACTTTTAAACCATAATAATAATTTTTTTTTTAATCCAAAACAACAAACAAAATGATAATTAAATTATGTGTTTATTGATTTTCATATTTTCAATTAAAATAAATTTGCTTCATTGAATGAATGCATATAATTGATTGATAAACCAAATGATGACTTATTAAATATTTATATTAAATGACAAAAAACAAAACAAATAAATATTAAATAAAAACGTTGTTACATCGTACATTAAAAACGTTTGATCGGTCGTACGATTGAAATTTATTATAGTATACTTGGCATGAATCTATTCGGATGTAAATTCTGCGAAAAAGTGGGCGAAGATGTAATATGTGATCGCAAGAATTTCGACAGTCTACTGTGGGCTCTCGTCACAGTATTTCAGGTAGATTTTATAATTATTTTAAATAAAAAATCTTAATAACTGTATAACAATTATAACATAAAAAAAAAATATTAAATCTTTAATACTTAAATTGAATCCAGTGTTTGTTGTCTTGTTTTTTTTATGATTTTGTTAATTTATATCCAAGTCCGCTTTTCTTAATTTATTTTTTGTTTGTTTTTATTTTAAGACATTAATTAAAGTTTAGTTTTTTTCAGTTTAATTAAGTTGGCTTGCTTGTTTTGTTATTTTTTTTTTATTTTGTATTTCAATTAAGTTGAAAGTTTTTTTAGGGGGTCAAACTACGGCATATTGAGTGCCATAACTTTCCTCTCCGCCTTTCCAAAATTTTTTTTTATTGGTTTTTATATTTTTTTTTTTTAATATTTAAATATATTTTGTTTAATTTTTTTTTTTCATTATTCTGTGTTTGTTTATTTGTTGCTTGTTCTGCTGTTATTATTGACTTTAAGTTTTTAATTTGTGGTGTGTTCTGTGTAAAACAATAAAGCTGTACATTGAAAATTGTTTTAGGACACTGTACTTATAATTAGGTTAGGTTTTCAATTTAATCTTAGTTTTAGTAATCCCTAAAGAATTATATAGTTATAAACTTAGACGTGCTGATTTAGCCAATTTTAGATTTTTTTCTTTTTTTTTTTTTTTTGTTGGAAAGTATTGAAAAAAAAGTAGTGTGGCATTTTGATAAATTTAGAAAATGAGCTTAGAAACTTTCAAATTATCTAAAAAAAAAAATAATTTAACAGGGTAAGTATAATTTTCTTAAGTTTACTACATAATAATATTAAATTTAAAAAAAAGCATGTTTTTTAATGTTAAATGTATAAATTCTGTATTTTAAAACCGAAAATAAAAACGTATATTTCATGTTTAAAAAACTTGCACGTTCATTTCACTGCATAAATTAAAAAAAAAAAGAAGATGTTGGGAATTGTTAAATTATTTTTTTTTTATAATAAAATAATTAGTTCTTCTCATTTTTAAAACACTTTGTATTTAAAAACTCTCACAACTCCCCTCGCCCTCAAATACTTTCTTATCATTCTCTCTGTCCTTCTAACTCTTTCTAACATTTTCATCTGTAAAAATATCAAATCAAATCACTTTATCATATATTTTTAATGTCAAACACCAATCTGTACCACATTCTCATTATAATTTTCATATCATTGATATTGTATATAAAATTGCAGAATAGTTAATACATTAAAACAAAAACTACAAGCAAACAATTCATTGAATAAATATTTTTTTATAAACACGTTTATTAATAATTAGTAAGAAATCATCTAAACTTAGTGAAATATTTAAAACCTAAACTATAAGGTAGAAAGGTGGACTTTAAACTCGCCTCTTAAGCCTTAAGTATCGTTTTAATTACTTTGTTAAGTGTCTGTATAAATAGTACCAAACTTAAGCCAACAGCTACAATAAAGAACCTCCCCAGTATTATATAAATTAATTAGCAATTTCAATCACCCCACTTTTGGCTACAATAATCTTATTCAAAAATAATTTAATACTAACTACTAAACAAGGCGAATTCAACTACAGGTGGTGTCGAAAAGCCATCTGATTTTGACAGTTCGAACCAACTTGTTTTGATTTGTTGCAAGGGGTCTTATCCTGACAACAAAGTCTTTATAAAAAAAAAACTCGAAAATTTATGTCAGCGTTTCTTTTTTTTAAGTGAAGTTTGACGTTTAGTATGACAAAAACTTGTCAGGTGACGACCCCATGTAAGGAATGGTTGACATTTCGAGCTGTACGCACTAACAATGCAATGCAAAAAACCCGATGTTGTTATTGGATTGTTGTAGTAGCGCCACCACCTGTAGTTGAATTCGCCTTGCTACTAAACATACAATTTTTTTTGTTTTTTCAATACTCTTAACAAAAACCAAATGCAATAAAACTCTTTTAATCGTAAAATCGTAACCAAAATTGATTTCTTAAATGGGAGTTTCATTGTATTATTTAATGTATTAAAAATCATTTATCAACCATACGAGGTCGTATCAATAAGTCCAAAACTTTTTGAACAAATACAGTCATGTAGCAACGAAAACTATTTTTTGTTTTTAAAACTTTGTCCAAATTTGTTTTCTATTTATCTCTTTCAAATTGTACGAGTTACTTTTTAGCTTCAAAATAGACTTGCTTAAACAAATTATCGTTTAAGATAAATCTTCTTCATAAGAGGAATTTTTACTAGTCTATAAGTCAGTAAAACGTATGAGAAATAAGGGTAACAGGGGTACTCCCCGTATTGTAAAAAAGGAATTCACACAATATCTACAATTTTCTGTTAATCTCGAACTTTTTTAGCATTCAGTCTAAGAAAACTCGCTTGTGGTTCTTATGATGTAGATACGAATTCGCGGGAATAGCTTGAGCCTGGTGTGGGGTAGCATTTATAAGCGGTACAGTGATAAATATTAGAGTAGATCTTTAATACAACCCTGAAATAAGTCATGCACTAATGCTTAACTTTGAGTTGGAACTCAGTTGGTGTAGGATTTAGGCCCGTTTTCACAACTTACTGATAGCTAAAGGTAGGATTTTATCGTACGTATAAAAATAAAAAGTGTTCCATTATTACAACTTGACTATAACCTTCCAGGGAGGATAAACCTTAATTTAGTTTATCGCTCACTTTAGCTTAAAGTAAAGTTTTTATATTGGAACACTTTTTATAAGGCGGGTTAAAGTCTAATTTTGTAACCCAATAATAATTAATCATACTAAATTTCGAGGTCAACCCCTTTTTAATCGATCAATACACATCGGAAGTCATTTCTATATTTATAGATGTAGAGATTTTGTTTATTTGGCTGTACGCGTTCAAAACGTTGATGCGTTTTATGCATCTGGCAAAAAAAAGTAGAATCAGTTTAATTGTATTACCAAGTTGCACAGCAAACGCGTAGAATGCATACAGTATTGAAAGCATGAAGTTGATTTATTTTCTACTTTTGACAGACTATTTTACATAGTTCAGAAAAAATCATACATGATCGTTAATATTTACGCATTTATTAATTTCCTTATGAATGAGAAATCAAAAATGTCTAACTTTTTTTCTAAGTCATGAATGAATTGTTAATTTTTCGCTAATTCACTCATGAACGTGAAAAATGAAAAAATTTAATTTTCTCACTTATGAGGAATAAGCAAACATTAAATTTTGAGGAAATGGGCCTTACTAGTATTTGTGTTGTTGCTCGACAATTTGCACGATGAGGCTGTGTGTGTGTATTGTATACATGTTTTGTTTGTTTTTTTTCTTGTGAAAGTTTTTATTATGAATAAATCAAATTTTCATATCTCAAAAATTCACATATGAATTTTTAATGAGTGAAAAAAAATTTTTTTTTATTCCCCACCCTCATGAGGATGCTTAAGCAACAATATTTGTTAACGTTCACGCTTGCTCATGACTGAATAATTAGTAAACGTTTCGTTACTCTGCTATTTTAAATTTATTAATGATGGAATTGTGATCACTAATGGATTATTTATGGAAAATGTATTTATTGGTAGTACACCTGAAAGGTACATACGTTTAATCTGGCCGATGCTACATCACACAAAGTTTAAGGTATATTCAGGGGATTCTAATTGTTTAATGCAATGATTAAGTTTTAATCATGTTAATTTGAAGTATGAATTCGAGTGCCCCGGTAGGCTAGCTTGTAGTGAGCGCTGGGGTTGCGGGTTCGATTCCCGCCAGAGACTCTGGTTTCTTTCCTGCAGACAAGCGTAGAGCTTCGCGGGGATTAGCTTAGGGAATAACAAAAAGTGCTTAACAAATCGTTAAAAAATTTATGGATAATCATCCCGATTTTGTTGAGATTAGATCGTAATCTCATTTGAGATGATTAACCCTGGAAATGGGAACATAACGTAACTAAACTTCTATAGGAACCTCATTTTCGTGCAATGTCGTTTTTTCAGCCAATAGGTTTGCCAAGCGGGATCAATTTTAACCAATCCCGGGATTCGGGATTTTGGAAATCCCGATTAAAAAAAAATTGGTCAGTACCGAAAAATCCCGGGATTTTGGGATTCGGGATTTCCCGTTTGGCATCCCTATCAGCCAACTAACAAATCGGGAATTCACATTCGACGTTTTCGTTTAAAGTGAATTTATTTGGTTACTTAAAGGATCCATAAGCTCGCATTTTCGGCTGTAGTAAACCGGGTTCAGCAAGTGTTATACAACCAAAATTTAATTTCCACAACATTCAGTATAAATGTTATTTTCATATCTAAAGTACTAAAAGCCGTTTCTGTCTGATCTAATTAGGCAGCCCAATTATGAATAAAAATTCCCCGGGAGTTTTCTTCCTGCTCCCATTTATCCCATGTAAAATCAATTGAAAAAATTGGGAAAGGGAAAAAAACCCCGGGGAATTTGTATTTATAATTGGGCTGATTGTTAAAAAGTTTACAAAAATCAATAACAACTTACCATGAAAGGGTTGTATTTTTGTGTGACAATGTAAAGCAGCTTTAAGCGATATTTTTCGTTACAGTCAATGGAGAACTTTGCCAAATATTTAACAGTTCAATGTTCTTAAAGTCATGGACTACTTTATACGCCCTCGTATATTAAGCTTTAGTTTAATTATATCTTTAGTTTTTTATTAAAAATTTAATTTATCATTTTTTAAAAAAAAAATCTTATTTTTTATAAAAATAAATATGTATTTTAAACAATATTTAACAAAAAAAAAAATATATCAAAACATATATCATTTTTTATTATCATATTGAAATACTACTACTACTACTACTACAATCAACTAAAAACTACTACCCTACTACTACTGAAACTGAAAATACTACTACTACTGCTACACACGTGTGTGTATGTGTAAAATAAAATTAAAAAAAAAAAATTATAACGAAATCAAACCGTTATGTGGTTGTGTATGTGTATGATGTTGTATGTGTGTTTCTTTAAACAAAACAAAAACAAACAAAACAAAAACATACAACTTGCAGCATACTGGGCATGTATTTGTTCGGCGGTAAGTTTTGCAAATTTATGGATGACACTGGACTCGAACGCGAATGTACTTGTCCCGAAATAATCAGCAAACATCCGCAGTGTGAATGTGATCGTAAGCACTTCAACAATATACTCTGGGCTACCGTAACCGTCTTTCAAGTAAGAGAAACTTAGTCATACTCTTTTTATATTTTTAACTCTTTTTATTCAATTATTTATTTTCGTTTATATAAAAACTAATTTACTTTATTATTCGGTTTTTACACATTTTTATTAAACAAAACTTTTCTTTTTAGTTAAATTTAATAAAAAAAAAATTTTTTGTTTATTTTGAGTTGAATTCCTTTTTTTACCTTTATTTTTACACTTAGAGAAAATCAATTGAATTCATAATTTTAAATCATATTGCCATTTTGAACAAACTTAACAACACTTTAAAATTTTTTATAAAATTTTGTTTGTAGCTAAATTTTTTTATTGCTAATATTTTAAGGCATTTCAGTAGTTTTTCCTTTCCATCAATAGTTGTTGATCTTTTGAAGTAAATTAACACTTTTTGCGTAAATGAAATGAACATGCACTTTCACTAGCTAAAGCTTAAGATTAGAAACATTTATGATATTGAAAACATTTTCTTTAAAATCCTTAACGTTTTGAAATTTCGGCTTAGCGGAAATAAGTTAATTAAAAAAATTCTTTTTCCGTATGACGTGCTGAATTCCCAGTATTCCCGAAAATAACTTTGATAAAAAATTCTTTGTTTCTTTATCTATTAATCTATGATTATAAAGTTTTGGAACCAGTAGTTTTTGAATTTCAAAATGTGGATGTTATTACAACAGCCTTTCTTAAAAAAACTACAGTTTTTTTTTTGTTTTCTAAATATTTGTTTAAATTTTATTCCGTAATTTCATTTCGCCGAATAATACAGGGGTGTGCTGGAAATCGCAAACGCAAAACGGATGAATTTGGAAGCTTTAAACTTAATTCTTATAATTTTTGGTTTAAAATCCAGCTGTAGAGGGAAATATTTGCTTAATATTTGTCATAAAATTGTTTAATTACAGAAATCTTATTAAAAAACGACGTTTAAAATTCTTGCGTTTTACGTTTGCGATTTCCAGCACACCCCTGATAGCCTTTATCAAGTTTTCAAAGCTTTAGGGCAAAATTAACCACACAAACTGCTTGCCAAACAAAATTTTACCTTTGTACAAATAGTTTGTGTTATAAATTCGGGTGATTGCAATTTGGGCAACCCATTTGTTATAAATTGGGTTGATTGCAATTTGGGCAACCCATTTGGAGCATGTTTGTTGATACAGTAGAAGACAAAACTGTTCACAAAAACTTTTTTATATACGATTTTTGTTATTTTTTTCCATCAAAGTTCAGATATAAAAAAAGAATACATATGTTTGAAAGGATATTAATCTACTACAACTAAAAAAATAAAAAAATGCAAAAGCTTAAAATTTATTTAGCTACGGATAATACATTTTAATACGTAATCACTGTGAACACTTTTGTCCTTTGTTTGAAAGGCAGCGAAATTTACAAATTAATATTTGGTATGGCCACCACGGAATTTTTGTACAGCTTTAATGGCCATTTTCTCAATGTACCGATAAACTGTCTGTTACCTAATGTCAACATAAATTTATTAGACCGATAAACTGTATGTTAACAATTTTGGCTTTCTCAATAAACCGACCGAAAACATTGTTTTAAGTTGGCACCACCTCTCAAAACGCATGTAAAAGTTGAGAGTCGGCTGATTAAATTTATCTGTACGGCAAATAAAAGGATAATAAATAATTGGCAGATGAGTGCTGGTTAGATTTGCGATAGAATAAAAGCAAATGAGACATAGAAAACCAAATTTCTTTAATGTGTGGTTTTTCGTGGGGAAAAAGATAATCGTGTAATGAGAAAACGGCCATAAATCTGTCAGGCATACTGTTCACAAGATTCTCCAAAATGTTTGGACTTATATTTTGCCGAGCTATAAGAGCACGCTACCACAATACATCTACTGAATTTGAAGCGTCTTTTTCAGCGAATACCTTTCGTTTTAAAATCGACCAAAGATGCTCAATGGGATTTAAATCTGGGGACTGGAGAGGTCATTCGAGCAATTTGATTTCGTGCATTTAGTAAACTGTGATCTGTTCGTGAACAGTTTTGTCTTCTACTGTATTTCAACAGTTTTTAATATTTAACAGACATGTTGGATATTTGTAAATTTTTTAAGGCGCCTAGTGACATACATATGTAATCATTTCATCGAAAACTTTGCAGATTGAAGCCGTTGCAGAAGAAGCATTAAAATCATTTTCAATAGTAAATTCAAATTTTTTTTTAAGCAGTATTATTTGCCACAAAACGACTCTTTGTTTTAATCACTTTTCACTCCAAATTCGTTGCCTCTATTTTATATTTCTGCTCCGTTTTGAGCACATAGTGAGCAAGTCGTTGTCTGCTTTCAATGAGAACCAAACAAAAATGAAAAAATAATGATTGTACGAAATATGCTTGCGTTGTTTATTGCCGAACACAAAACGGAAGCAAAGTGTGTGTTTGTCAATCCATTTGTGTGGTTTATTTTGCCCTTTAATCTTAATTCTTTGGAGGACTTTTTTTAGGTTTAAAGATAGAAAATACTGAAAACTATATCCATTTAATATTATAAAGGTGCAACTAGTGCAATTCCAACACGCGGTTTCAGTTAACATAATATTCATTCAAGGAATATAGGCTAGCCATGCCCAAGTTAAAGTTTTAAGTACGCAAATCTTCAAGTTATCAAGTTATCTTAATTGAGCCTATTCCAACATGATAAAAAGTACAGGTAAACTTAACACTATGTTAGGTTATGTGGCCGGTCATAAAGACTCCGCATTGACCGTGTTGGTCCCTAGCGTTACCACCATGTACGAGAACCCTCAATTGAAAAGGTTTGTTCGCTTAGATAATACCCAGAGTACTCCACACCCTCTTGGCGCACGCTAGGTGTCTCAGTAGCCTAATTCATTTTGGAAGTAATGATCTCCCCAACACTTCGCTCTGGAGCATATGAGAACCGGACAGTAGCAGAGTATGTGCTCCACCGTCTCCTTCTGCCCTGGTACCTCACAGAATATAGATTTTTCACTAGTCATTTGAACCGCGATCCGATATAAATCCTATCAGAAGCCTACAGTCGCTCCTCGGTAGCGTCAGAAAAAGTTTAGTCGACTTTGGATCATAAAACCCCCACCTAACGTTTCAGTGTTTCTCCAAACCGCTTCATATTTCCTATATAATCCGTATCTCCCTTCCATTAAGTCTATCCATTGATTCCTTACAGTCCCGGACGATCGATATAACCTTGATCGCCGCCTGACTATCTATAAAGACGTTTACATGTAAGTTCCTAGTACTATCAGAATTTCGAGCCAAATCAGCAGCCATTTTGGCAGCAAATATTTCCGCCTGGAAAAAATACGAATACCAAATTCCTGACAGTAAACTGCAGCTACAACTCCCTCTTCCATTTTTGAAGCATCAGTATAAAAACTGAAATTCCTCTGGTCCAATGGAAGTCCCTCCAACCAGCCGTCCTCTTCTAAAGTAATACGCAGTTTCCTATTAAAAATTAATCTCGGAATGATGTAGTCTCTGCTACAATCGATGCCCCTTACAATACTACTCCGCAGTTGGGAACCTCGTGGGCGTATTAGCAGGTACACAAATCTTAAAGAAGCTAAACACGCTTAAATTTTCGTCAAGTATTTTGTTAGCATTTGTGCAAATGCGTTGGTGAGTGTTTGATTTTTATTCAAGCATATAAGCGTACACGAGTTTGACAGAAAGAATTTTGCTCGTGGAATTATGCTTCTTGGGGCAATGTGGTCCTCTTAACACTAAATGAAACTGATGTTTGTCTTTGTCCCAAGTCTAAGAAGTCCCCAATATGTTTCCTGTTGTTTCTATTATATTACACCTTTTGTAAATAATAGGTCTGGCAGTATTATTATAGCGAATTAAGTCGCCTACGCTTCATTAACTTTTCGCCAACCATCTTTAGTCGAAGAAAATCAACTTGGTTTTCTTATACCCGATTTATACGGCTATATGAGTTATTCATGCTATTGCATAATTTTGTGTTTATCTACATTAAAAAAAGCTTCTTCAAAGTTAAAAAAGGCCAAAAACTCCTTTTAAAAATGTTTAATTCAAATAACGAAGATATATGGGCAACTAATAACGCCAATCCTTCACGCCAAAAAATTAATTAATGTGTTGGCGCTTTGAAATATTTTCTGAAATTTCCCTTTTTACAGTGTAGGGTTGGTTGGTTGACGTGGTAGCACGCCCAAAACTAGGCGCACTGAAAGTAGAGCCGACAGTTACTCCACTTTGACACCACACAACTCGTCAAAAGTAACAACCCAGATCAAGCGTGGCACCAGGGCATTACAGAGGTGGCTGAAGCCAGCCCGTTGCGTTGAGATATTTCAATAAATTGTCGAGTTTCACCCGCTATATCTCAGAGAGTCCTTGTAAAAGGTAATACCCAAATAATTCATGTTGTGGTGAATCGTATAGGAGATGAAATACTACCTCCTCAGTTGCAGGTTCTCTGCGGCAGCTTTTATTAAAAGGGATACCGAGTCGCACAGCGTGCTTACCGATCGTCCAGTGACCAGTTATTACGTATAACAGTCTCGAAATGTCCCTGCGACTGAAATTTAGAAGTGTCTCAGAGTGACCTGTGTCGTATGTAGGCCTCGTTTTTTTGGTAGCGCCCTGAAGCCATCCTCCATTTATCATTAGCCATATCGAACAAGTGTCTGAAGATTTCGCTTCTGATAGTCCCCAGAAGTGTTGCGACTGGCACACCCTGCAATATATCAAAAGCAGCTCCAGTCCTCGCCAGCCCGTCTACCTGTTCATTTATGAATCTTTTTCGGAATTGTAGATTCGCCGTCATCCATATTATAAAACATTTGCTGCGAAACACTTGAGTTGGACGGTGAAAGGGGAAAGATTAAATGGAAAAGTGTACTTTGTTTCCTGTGCAAGAAGGAGAAAAAAGCAATGCTTCCAAACAAAAGTTCCATTGTATGGACACAAATGTAGATTCAAAAGAGAATTATAGAAAGTTTCTGCAGCAAATGTTTCATAATACGGACAAGCACTTACAGCACAAAGCCTATAATTGAAATAAGTCTAAGTTCACAAAATGAAAGTTTTCTTTCAGAAAGTCTGAGTTTATTAATAAGAGGGGAGAGGATAATAGCATGTTCTCTTCCCCTCTCACCTATAAACTAAGACTTTCTGAAAGAAAACTTTCATAGTGTGAACCCAGACTAATTAAACTAGACAGAAAGTACTTTTTTTAACGTTAAGGGTAAAATTAAAAATTCCCAGATAGAATTATGAAAAAATGGTAACACAAATGATGATAAACCAAACACTCAATAGTGCATGTAACGAAAAAAATAAAAAACTTACACTCAAACTCAATTTACATTAAAGTTTAAGTGACATTGAGTGGTTTTTGTAAATACATTATAATCATTTTGTAAAGTAAATTTTTACCCATATGCCATCATCTAGGAACCAACATCATCACTAACATTGCAGAAATCATAATTTAACAAATTAATAAAATTTATTAAAGAATTTCAAATGCAGTTTCGAAATCAACAATTGAGCATTTAATGCATGTTTTTTTAATACAATTTTTTCATACAAATTGTTAAGTTTTTTTCAACTTTTTTTCTTAAAATAATAACAAAATTTATAAAAATCATAATATTTATTTTAAGATTTTCAAGTACTTGTTAGTATTAATTAATTAATAAGTTCCATTAGGTAGTGAATTTTGTTTTTTTTTTATTAAATAAAACAAAAAATCTTCAAGTTGGCACGTAAAGTTCTTTATTTTTTTTTTGTAATTTTCATTTCTAATTTTAAGGATAATAAAATTTTGTATATAAATGTTGTTAAACAATTAAATAATTATTAAAACACATATAAACTGGAATTTTGTTGACACAAGTTCGCGTTCAAATAGAGTCTTTCATATACTCGTAACGTCTTTTGAACAAATCACACCACGAATTAAATTAAAATTTAATTAAATTGTTTGGTAAAATCTGTTTCTACTAATTGTTAAAAAAAAATATATATATTTATATATATTTTGTTAATTTAGTCAAGGATGTCACAGCCTGGCTTTGCTTTGTTTTATTTTTTTTTTTTTTTATAATTTTGGACTTTCCTTGACAATGTAGGCTGTGTGCTGCTAATGCATTTTAACAAAATTTGTTTAAGCCAAAAAATTAAAATTAAAAAAAAAAAAAACAGCAAATTTCTTAAGTTATGAGTATATTTCTTAATTTCATTTTAAGTAAATTTCCTTTAATTTCCTTAAATGTTTGTTTGTGTGTGTCTGTTTTGATTTTTCTTAAAACCTGCTCTTAATGCCAAGAAATATATTCATATCCCCCCCCGCCCCCTCTCCCTCTCTGGGTCTTTGAAAGAGAACCCATATTTAATATTAAATGGAGACGTGGTATCAAAGCGAATTCACTTATCAGCTGGCGTTGAAAATACAGAGAGAGAGAAACGTCAAAAGTTTCTTGTATTTTTGAAATATCGACCAACAAACGCAACAACAAAAATACAAATTTTGTGTTTTCAGTGTTGTACTTGTTGTAGTAGTATTGCCACCACCAAATAACATGAATTCGCCTTGTGTAGTGGGATAAATATATTTCAAAGTTTTTTTTTTGTTTTTTTTTTTTATTTTGTTTGTTGTTGTTTCGTTTGTTTAATTAATTGTTTGTTCGAATTATACAATATTTATCGATTTTCACTTATTGAGCGCAAAAATTTTGTAGATTCTAACACAAGAAGACTGGAATGTTGTACTATTCAACGGCATGGAAAAGACAAGTCATTGGGCTGCATTATATTTTGTGGCCTTAATGACATTTGGCAATTATGTGCTCTTTAACCTATTGGTCGCCATTTTGGTTGAGGGATTCAGTTCAGAGGTAGAGTTTTACCACAAGCATAAGAAAAAAATTTAAAGGCCAAGAAGAATACTCGCCGCTTCCAAGTCATAAAATGAGTTTGAGTGGAACACACTGAAAACAAGACACTCTTAATATTTAATATCACTTTGTTTTAATGCACCTTGAACATTTTTTTTTTATTATTATTTTGGTAATTCTTAATTAAATTTAAGTAGTTTTTTTTTTAAAACCGCAAACTCTTTTTATGCCGGCGAAAATTTTTCTTAACAATAAATTTAGCTTCAAATAAGAGCATTTTAATTCGACATTGATGTTTTGTGTGGCCGTTAAAAGGCCCCCAATAGAAAAAGTCTAATTTTGAAATTTTGATTCCCTCAGCGAAATGAACGTCGCGAACGTGAACAACGAGAATTAGTTAAGAAATTGCGCGAGGAAACATTGGCGGAAAACTTTAGCGATGCTATGTATGATGAATCGCACAGCGAAGCAGATTCATCGTCGACCAACGAGAGTTACTATGAGGTCCGCAATCGTTGGCATAGTGCCGAAGATATACGCAAGGTAAGTATGGGTTCAAACAGCAAAAAATATAAATTCACTTATGAACATTGCATGTATATTAGCACCAGGAGGCAGCTGAGATGATCGTGGAGTCTAAGAATAATGTGCAAAAACAGCGCATGCTTCAACCTACTAGTCGTGACCATCAAATAAAAGAACAAGCATCCCCAACTCCAACCAGTCAAACCTTAAATAATGCAAATCGTAAATCTTCTGAAAAAGATGTACACAAACCTACTGGAGTGGGAGGTGGGGTAGGAGCTGCCAATACTGGTTCGTCTACAATAACCGATGAAGATCGCAGAGGTCTTAAAAAGGTTTACTAGTCCAACATTTAATAGTTTTTTACGAAAATATTTAATTTTGTTTTTTTGCTTTAAGACATATTCAATAAGAGACAGACGTGCAGATGTTCCTCGACTGGCCAAAATTCGGCCTATACGTGAGCCTCCTATCATAACCACGACTGCAGCTACACCACAGGATTCGCCCAATACTACTCTGGAATCAGGAACAACTTTTAGAAATTGGGGTCAACCTGAGACTGACACCACAGAGGTATTTCTATCAACTTATCCTTGACCTTCGATACTTAAATATTTTTTTTTTTAACAGAGTCCAGGTTCACCCTCTCTTCTAAGACCCCCTACCCTATTCAGTGGTCAACGTTCCCTCGACGAAGGCATTCCATCAATAGACCTCATTCCGCCATCTCCTGTTTTGCCTCACAAGCCTCACATTAATATTTTAAATGCCAGCCAATTGGAAAGTAATACTAGTGTATCTTTGAGTAAATATGGTCAGACTGGAAGCAGCAATTCAATGCTGCCGTCTTCTTTAAATGGCAGTGGTGGAATCCAAAGTATCATTATTGATGACATTTCAAAAAATTCAAGTTCAGCTGCTGGTCCTATTTATGTTCCCACAATATCTTCAACTGCAGCTAAACTTCAGTTGCCTACATTTTCCAATACCAGAAGTGAGTCTAGTTCGGTAACAGCTACAGTTCCCTTGCCAACTCAGCCCACAACTCTGGGCTCTACCGCTCAGGAGCCTGTAGAACCTTTGCAGAGGTTGCCTAGTCTAAAGCGTTTTCGTCGCTCTAGTTCAAAAAGAAAGAAGGCTGAAACCCTAACTGCCGAAGATGTAGAGCACCAGCTCAATAATGGCAGTGATAATTCCTGCTTGTTAACGGACAGTCCTTCGGTTAGACCAGAGGTCTTCCTTAAGCCCACAACGCCAAATTTATCTGTTAAAAGTAAAGAAACTAATCGTCTAAGTCCTCAAAATTCAATAAGGCGTTTGTCTACTTCATTAAGTATAGGCAGCGGTCCTGGCAGTAGGCGTGCATCGGCTTGTCTCTTCAACTCTCACATGTACCAAAATCTAAATCAACCTTCAAAGTTACATGGTGCTCCCGGCAAGCGTAGAATGTCGTCTATAGAATTAGCCTTTTCAAAAACTTCCCACCTAAATCTGCACAACCTGGAGCCATCTCGCAAGTCACTGTCTTACACAAACTCAAAATTAGATCTAGACAAGTGGCAAAAAAACTATGCTTGTATGGGGGAAAGCGACATGTTGCAGCAGTATATGCAGGAGCGTGAAAGACGCAAGAGCTCCATTTGCCAGTATCCCAAAAAGATCAATGAACAATCTAATGACCAACAACATTCCACTGTATCGCATTCTGAACGTATGTCAAAAATAAAAATTCTCATTGAAAGACTTACTCCGCACGATTTCACCAACGAACGAAGAACATATTCGCTGTACATATTTCCCGAAGAAAATAGGTATTGAAGACCTAACTAACCCAGCTTGTTTTGAATAGCTATTAATTCCAAAATGTTTTCATTAGGTTCCGTCGAATTTGCGCGTGGTTCGTTAATCAAAAATGGTTCGACAATGTGGTGCTGCTGTTTATCGCACTCAACTGCATTACTCTGGCAATGGAACGCCCCAACATACCACCATACAGCAACGAAAGACTATTTTTATCAACAGCGAATTACGTCTTTACAGCGGTTTTCACCGTGGAAATGCTCGTAAAGGTACGAAATATTTATTTGTAAAAAAAAAAATATGTAATTTTATTGATTATTTTTCATAAGGTTGTGGCTACTGGTATGTTCTATGGCCCGGATGCTTACTTTACTTCGGGCTGGAATATAATGGATGGATCACTGGTAACGATTTCAATCATTGACTTGTTAATGTCACTGATTAGTCAATCAAGTCCTAGGATTTTTGGGATTTTAAGGGTAATTAAACATCGCTTTTATTTCATTTATGTTGTTGTTTCTTTTTTAAATTATGTTTGTTTAAAGGTGTTTCGACTACTTCGTTCCCTGCGGCCGCTGCGTGTTATCAACCGAGCGCCGGGTTTGAAATTAGTCGTGCAAACGCTCTTATCGTCCCTTCGACCTATTGGCAATATTGTGCTTATCTGTTGTACGTTTTTCATTATATTTGGCATTCTGGGCGTGCAGCTGTTCAAGGGTACATTTTACTTCTGCGAGGGCGAAAATATTAAACACGTTCGCAATAAAACAGACTGCCTCAGCATACCGGGTAATGCTTGGGTCAATAGAAAATACAATTTCGATGATTTGGGTAAGGCACTTATGTCGTTGTTTGTCCTGAGTTCGCGCGATGGCTGGGTAAATATTATGTACACTGGACTTGATGCGGTCGGCGTCGATCAGCAGCCAATTGTCAACTTCAACGAATGGCGCCTGCTGTACTTTATTGCATTTATATTGCTGGTAGGATTCTTTGTGCTCAACATGTTTGTGGGAGTGGTCGTCGAAAATTTTCATCGCTGTCGTGAAGAGCAAGAAAAAGAGGAGAAAATACGTCGTGCTGCTAAGCGGGCTTTGCAAATGGAAAAGAAACGTAGACGAATGCACGAGCCACCGTACTATATTAATTACTCGCCCTCACGTATGTTTGTTCACAATGTGGTCACATCGAAGTATTTTGATTTGGCGATAGCAGCAGTGATCGGCTTAAATGTTGTAACAATGGCCATGGAATACTATAAAATGCGGCCTGAGCTACAGTACGCTTTGAAGATATTTAACTACTTTTTCACCGCTGTGTTCATACTTGAATCCAATATGAAGTTGGTAGCCCTGGGATGGCATCTGTACCTGAAGGACAAATGGAACCAATTGGATGTGAGTATTGTTCTATTGTCCATTGTTGGCATAGTGTTGGAAGAATTAAACACAACGAAATTGCCGATCAACCCGACGATAATACGGGTAATGCGTGTATTGCGAATAGCGAGAGTGTTGAAACTGTTAAAAATGGCCAAGGGAATACGAGCTTTGCTGGACACGGTGATGCAAGCGTTGCCACAAGTTGGCAATTTGGGCCTGCTCTTTTTCCTGCTGTTCTTTATTTTCGCGGCTCTTGGTGTGGAACTCTTCGGAAGACTCGAGTGCTCCGAAGAGATTCCATGCCAGGGCTTGGGCGAACATGCACATTTCGCCAATTTCGGGATGGCTTTCCTCACATTGTTTCGCGTAGCGACTGGCGATAATTGGAACGGCATCATGAAAGACACATTGAGGGATAACTGTGATGACGCACCGGATTGCGTACGCAACTGTTGCGTCAGCTCGGTCATCGCTCCCATCTTTTTTGTGATATTCGTGCTAATGGCGCAATTCGTGTTAGTGAACGTCGTCGTGGCTGTACTGATGAAACACCTCGAGGAGAGCCACAAACAGATGGAGGACGAAATGGATATGGAAGTCGAACTGGAACGCGAATTAGTGCGTGAACAGGAGTTTGAGCAGGAACAAAAACTTTGCGAACAACTGCAACAGCAAACAAAACCGCCTGCGCCAGCCCAACGTCAATTGGGCAAAGTCAAATCACTGCCAATGAACTTTACCTACAACACCCCATCTCTGGAGAAAAAGTTTACCGGCGTATTAGGCGCCACCAGTAATCGCCGTCAAACGGTCCAGTACTTTAACCAACAAAACGGTTTAGGCCTGGCAGAGATGGGTGGTGCTTTCAAGACACAAGCTCTTACGCAATTAATCCCTGAGTCGGCCACAACCGAAGAAAACAGTTTCGACTCCAAACTGCAAATACCTCCCACAGCAAGACGTGGACGTCGTTGCTCGACAGCTCTGCGCAAACGTGGCATGCTTACGAAAGAACGATCTCTGGACGAACAAGCCATTCGTCGTCGTACCCTCGAATCGAAGCGTATGAGTTCCGATTCTTTGCCTTGGGGAGGCGATGTCGTTGAATTTCGCAGTGGCACTATCTTCGAGAGTCTAGAATCGGACGGCAGTCCTTCCTCCACCTACGACGTGCACAGCATACGCAGTGAAGAAGTTCCACGCAGCGTATCCGATGTAGCCAGCATCGTTAGCGCGGTTGTAAGTGAAAAACCCGCCAGTGCGGCTACATCGTGTGCAACAACAACGAGGCGACCTTACGGTCGTTCCCTCTCAACAGATCCCACTTTTTTGGGCCCTGCGCGCACAAACCTTCTCTCTGTACCACGTTCCATGCCCCCACGCAGTCGCAGTGGCAGTACAAAGCAACTTTTCAAACAACAAGCTCTCGACGAAGATCCCGACATGGACGAGAGCTCCCTACTGTTGCCAGTGGTCATGGAAAGTGGAACTGATGCCAATACCACAAATCAGAATGAAAGTAAAACTAATCTGGAAACAAATGGTCGTCTATCTGCTGATATTGCAATAGTCGAAGGTCTAAGCAAATCTGACTCAGCCGAAATCCTACGAATAATATCCGAACGTCGACTCATGGATCAGCGTGACAATAGCGGCAATGAAGATTCCGACTATAACGAATTACTACTAGTCAAATCTCCTCAGTCATCTATAGATGGCTAGCTCAACAACTTTTACACTTAACACATTTTCTATATTCCCTAAAAATGTTTTCAAACTATCAAATGTGTACAATACAATTTCATACTCATTAGGGAAGTTTAGATACATACATTTGTTCGTAAATACTCACTTTCACTCTCATTTTAAAACTAAGGCCAATACGAATGTAATTATTGATGACTTTTATGAAAAACAGAACATGTATTTTAATATGCATATGTAAATAGGTAATAACGAACTGATGTCTCATAATCTCTAATAGCACTTTTATTTATTTAACAATAATGTCATCAACTCTTTGTGATTAGCCAAATAAAATAATTCAAAGAAATTCCGTTACATTGATAGAATCCTGAAAGAGCGACAAATCTAAATATAGAACGAAAGATGTAGTAGAAGTGCATATGTGTGTTTCAAGAATGTGCAGTTGTAAAGTATAAGTAGCTGTAATATTGTACATATTCACTGTATCCTAGTTTTCAAGAAAACGGAATTGTATTATGCTTAAAAAACTATTTTTTTTTTCGCTCATGTCTCATAAGTTTTAAAACAAAATCCACATTTTCCAAACAATTTGAGATAGAAATTTGTCATTTGTCGTCAAATAAAATCTATTTTTTTTGAGAACGTTTTTGCTAATGCTCTCCCAAAAGACACTTATTCTCCCAACAATGCTGCCATACTTTCATCAAACTTCATACATTTTGTAAACAGAAAATGAAAAACAAAATAAAGTAAAAATATTAAAACAATAAAATGAGAGAGATTTTGAATGTACTGTCAACGTTTTAATTATGGCCTTTATGATTTATGCCTGAAGTTGAAGACTTACTGCCTATTTCTCGATGTTACGCGAACGCTTTTGTTCGGGCAATTTACATGTAAAACAAAGAAAAAAATTTGAGAGTTTATTTTTGTTTTGCATGTAATTTGTGCGAACGAAATCGTTCGAGTGACATCGTGAAATAGGCAGTCAGTGTTCAGACAGAATTGAATAAATTTAATGAAAGTCTGGTAGTATTGTTGGGAGAAAAGGTGTCTGTCATGGCGAATTCAAGCACAGGTGGTGTCGAAACGCCATATGCTTTTGACAGTTCCAACCAATTTGTTTTGAATTGTTATGGCCATTTTCTCAATGTATCGACAAACTGTCTGTTGCTTAATGTTAACATAAATTTATTAGACCGATAAACTGTCCGTTAATGATTTTGAGTTTCTCAATATACCAACAAAAACATTCATTCACCCTTATCGTGGTTGGCGAATTTAAAATACGCCTACGACTGTTTGGTAATAGACTTAAGAAAATAAGTTCACCTTCTCTTTAATCTATTACGAAACAGTCGCAGGCGTATTTTAAATACGACAACCACGATGAGGGTAATTGTTTTCAGTTGGCAACACCTCTCAAAATCGTGAAATGAAAAAACGGCCATTAATGTTTTGTTAGGAATGGTTGACATTTCGAGCCGTAAACACTAACAATGCAATGCAAAAAACCTGATGTTGTTTCCGTTCCGTTCCAACCTGTAGTTGAATTCGCCTTAAATGTCTTTATGTAAGAGCATAAGAAAAAAAAGTTCTCAAAAGAAAATACGATTTTATTTCACGATGTCTTTCTACGACAATCCAAAAACAACAGTAACGACATCGGGTGTTTTGCATTGCTTTGTCAGTGTTTACGGTTCCTAACAAATAAAAACAAATTGAATTGAACTGTCAAAATCAAATGGCGTTCCGACACCACCTATAAAGAAGTCGCCTTGATTGAAAGGAAAATGTAATCTCGACGCAGTCCGTTTTGAGCACATAATTTTGTTTAAAAACTAAGTGCTTGTTCACACTCTTCAAGTTTTAGCCGTCAAGTCTTGATCTTTTAGGAGAGAAGAGAAAGGAGAATGCCATTTTTCCTCTCTCTCCCTCTCCTAAATACTCAAGACTTGACAGCTTTTAATTGAAGAGTGTGGACCAGCACTAAATAAAATGTATTGATAAGCTAAAAAAAAACTATCAATTGAAGTCTTCTAGCCGTGAAACAAATATATAAAGAGAATTCGAACTCGATTTCGAACGAATATTTTGTTCGCTTGAAAAAAAAACACAAAGTTTTAAAATTTTTTGCGAACGAAATTTGCGTTCGAAATAGAGCGACTGGCAATATTTCTCTTTAATATATCTACTATGTAAAAGAGTTAGTTTAGATTAGTGTAGAGAATTATTTCAATTCAAAATTTCATTGAAAAAAATTACTTTGCTGAAAATATGTTTATTTTGGTTTCTTTTTTTTTTTTGCGAGGGATCTTAAGGATGAAGAGAAAAGTTTGGCAAATTTTATACAACTTCGTTAACATTTATATTGACTCGTGTTTATTAGTTGAAGAATTGTTTGACAGTTTTAAATAAAACAAAAAAAAAAGTATATAAATACAATCATTAATAAAATAGTTTGTTACATTGATGACATTAAAAATCAAACGAAACAATTAATTATTAGAAAAAAAACTAAAAAAACAAAATTACATACATACAACAACTAAGCTATTAAAACGAGTTTATATTTAGTGGTAGAACAACAACAAAAATTTAAAAACAAAACCCGCATTTATATTGAAAATTTTAATATAAGAAACATAAAAATTGACAAAAACAAATGTAATTAAGTTCAGTATTTCACTTGCATGTTAAAAAATTAGAAAATTGTTAAAAAAAAAACAACAAATTCAGATTAAACTAAATAACTGTTGAAAAAAATTAAGGTCCGACGGGAAGAAATACTTTAAAATGAAACAAACCTTATCAAAAAGGGATTGTTCTGAAAAAGTGATTTTTTTAGAGTATTAAATTTATTACACAGCACAACAACATGGAGCTTTTTTAAATTTTCTAAAATAAAAATAGCTGATCCTTACGTATTTTCATCTGCTGATGCTACTGGCTCCAGTTGTAAACACATACAGGCATGATCTGACACTCTCTATTCGGCAAGTATTTACCGACCGGTCTTCCAAACCTAGATTAAAATACTTTCTGGATTATAAGTCTTCACAAAACTTTCTCTCACATTTTTTAATATATCAGGATATCTTATTGTTATTGCAAGGATGCTAAAATTCTTGTTTTTTTGCTTGAATCCTTCAAACGTTGTTTTATGTAAATTTTCTGATATCAAAATAACTGATCATCAAAGTTATTTCCGGGAATACAAAAATATTTTATTCATTGACAAGATTTTGTTGTGTGCGAAATTCCCAATTTTTATTCTTGATAAATGCCGTATTCTGTAATTCGCTTAGCTAAAGCTAAATATTGATCGCTAAAATGCCTTAGAGAATACAAAATTAAACATTTTAGCGATGAAATTAAAAGCTAAAATTGCGGCGAATTAAATTTTTATGGCAATGCCAAATTTAGCAATACACGTTACAGTATTGCATTCGGAGCCAAAAATCGCTAAATCAACTTTTTAGATTTTTAGCGATAGAGATTTAGCTTTAGCGAATTACAGAATACGGCTACAGATCATTAGAAAACTTTTTCCAAAGACTTTGGGAAACGCTTAGAATATTATACAAATAAAACTTTAAAGCGAATGAGAATTATACAAATAAAACTTTAAAGCGAATGAGAATTACAAACTCTTAAGTCTAATTTGCAACGATATCAAAGCTTAGACAAAACACCGACAATAAACAGTGAGTTGGGACATTTGCCCTGGGGAGATTTAAATAAAATTTTGGGTTTACTCCAATTTTTAAGCTGATTCTGTATTAAGACGATTAAAGAACAAGAATGAACTAAAAAAAATAAATACTACGCGCTTCTTTTTCGCGGGAAAAATTTTTTTTTTTTTTAAATTATTATTTTTTCAAATGCATTTAAGATATGAATATTCATTTGCTTAATATAAAAAAAACACAAGTTCGTGCAATGTATGTGAAACGGATTTTCGAAATTCCGGGCCTTGAAATTTTTTAATTGCTTGAAAACCCGTTTTACATACATTGCACGAACTTTTGAACTTAGAAGACCCCTAGTGAAATTTGATGCAGGAAATATTCGTAGAACATTTAAACCCCCTTAAATGCCATTTTAGTGTAGAAGTTAAAATGAGGACAAAAGTACCCTTTAAAATGAGTGTAAGAGGGTTAATATATTCTATGAAAAGAATCGCCATACAATTCTACTGAAGACATCTGAAATAGTCTTTTAGGTCAGAAGTACATTTAGTATATTTTTTTGACTTGTACCAAACGCCTTTTCAAGAAATTCAATAATTTCAATGCCTTTAATTTCGAAAATCCATATGACATACATTGCAGGAACTTTTGGTCTAAGAAGACCCCTAGTAAAATTTGATGTAGAAAATATTCGTGGAACATTTTAACCCTCTAAAGTGCCGTTTTAGTATACTTTTGTGGGGAAGTTAAAAAAAGGACAAAAATTACCCCTTAAAATGAGTGTTAGAGGGTTAATATATTCTAAGAAAAGAATCGCCATACGATTCTACTGAAGACATCTGCAATTATTTTTTAGCTCAGAAGTGCATTTAGTATATTTTTTTGACTTATACCAAACGCATTTTCAAAAAATTCAAAAGCTTTAGGGGCTCATATTTTGGGAGCCCTAGCTAACTTTTGGCAAATTTGCTCTACTAGTAGTCTACTTTCATTTCGCGTTGCAAGTGTTGAGGCTGGCGGCGATGACCCGAATTTTGTTGCATTGTGCATTTAAAGTAGGTTTTATTTACAATTATATTTTGTGACTCAACTAAAACTAAGTCACTTTTATGAATTGCAACTTTAAACAAAGTGAAACATAAAAAAAAGACATAACTGTTTTTAGCAACAGTTAACAATAACAAAATACACTGATATATTTTTTTAATAGAGAAGCAAGTGTATTGGGCATAGTTTAAGCATATAAACCTGAAAAATTAAAGTTTTGAATTGAGTCAGTTTGGAACTAGGCTTGCGATTTAATTTGTATATACAATTTTTAAGTATCTTGAGGGTTCTTTAAGAATTGTAATTTTTCCTTAAACAAATGTACAATTTGTCTACTTCAGTTCAGACAATGGGCCTGATTGTGTAAGGTTTTGGCGTAGACGGCTGTGTAGATTTTTGTAATTGATTTAAGTAACAAACACAACCTGTGTTCTTTAATCTCATACAGTCCAGTTTCTTCAAACTTAATTTTTAAACGTTGGATCTTAAATTTTAATTGAGAAAAAAACCACTACTATAAATACGACCTTCAGCGGAAGCTTATACTGTGATTTTTATATGAATGTCTTAAGGCTGCTAGAAGGGAGTTTGTAAAACTGAAAAAAAACAACAAAACCTAATTAATAAACATAAAACTACAACAATTTAAATTATCAACGAATTGTGAAATTATATAATATAAAAACAAAAAGCAATGTTTTTTATATAAAAACAAAACTCTCTATCTCTCTCTCTCTCTTTTTATATAAAAACAAACAAGAAAAACACTGTCAATTCTTTATCATATATACCGATATATGTTTATTATACATAAGTATATTTAACAAAAATATTTACAACACTCTTCCTCGCTGTTAAATCTAAATCTCTATCAATAACTTTGTCTCACACTTTGTAACTGATTCTTTTTATAATTGAAAAACCAAATAATATTAAAATAGTTGTAAATTATTAAACGAACAAAAAACAATTAAACAAAAACATTAAAACTCTTATACTTTTGTCTTTACTATACACATACTTTTTACATTAAAATATGTTTACAAATTTTATATATGTCTAGCAACTAAATACTATCGTTCATTAATAAAAAATTCACACTGAACACACACACGCACACACACACAATACATACATACACATGTGTATGGATTTGTACCATAATGTATGTACTATTTTGTAAATAATAGATAATTTCTTCTGTGCCTTCTTTTCCTTAACGATCGATCAATCTTTTTTAATAAATAAATAAAGAAAAACCTAAAGAACTTTAAATAAAAAAAAAACACTTCCAAAAACCTGATCTATACAATATTTAGAATTCTGTTTTATTAAAAAAAAAAAACGTTAAAAATTTAAACAAGATCCAGTGTCAATTTGTATATTAATAATATGCAATTAAATATATTAAAATATTTATGAGTTTTTGGAAGAGAGAAAGGAAATAGTTTTTCTTTCCACTCTCCTCTATAATTCAATATTTGAGCAATAAAATTAAAGAATTAAGTTTTAAAACTGGGTTTTAAATTAATTTAATGATATGTATTTCTTTCAGTCATAATTTTCGGATTTGTCTAAAAGTTTATTTTAATTTTGAGTTTTTCATAAATTTTTTTTTTTAAATCTTTAACTTAAGTTTGCTTTGTTAAAATTCCGAGTCTTTTTTAGCATTATTTAGTTTTGTTATTAATTTTTGACTAGTTTATTTTTTAAAACTAATCAAAAACTTAAAAAAGTATAAAAAATTGTTTGTTTAAGTTTCAAACTGCTTCAAAATTAATACATTGCAATTCTTGTTGATTAATTATTAGGAATAATATTTGAATAATAAAAAGAAACACAAAAAATTGAATTAACAATTAGCAATGTAACCAGTTAAATTAAGTAAATTATTTATGAAATTGTTTAGTTTAGCAAAAAAAAAAAAAAAAACAACTAAAGGAACAAGAATTGTTTAACTAATAAAAAGATTATGTATTAAAAAAGAAAAACAACAACAATAATAATTATGTAATCAACATTGAGAAATTGTTATATAACAAAAAAAAAATATTATAAAATATATTAAAATAGGAGTAAAATTTTAGCAAATATTTTAGAATTGTGTAAAAAAAGTTGTAATTCAATACTTTCGAAACTAAATAAAAATTAAAAAAAAAATAATAAATTTCTGTATTGTGTTTAATTTCTACCCAAATTAAGAAACTTCTTTTAAATTCCATTAAAGTTTAGTTTGAAATCAAGATAATTTCATTTCATAAACAAAAAATTTGCAGAAAGGAAATATAATAAATGTTTAGCAAAGCTTATAAAAATTTTGGGATGTGTTTCCAATAGACGACTATATACACAGTTTAATGTTTTCTAGTTTAAAGGACTTATTGCACATTTACCCACCTGCATAATACGCACATTCATAAAACAAACACCTAAAGGAAATGTAATATACAGATGAAATTAAATTTCGAAAATGAAATGAACAGATTTAGCAAATGAAGTTTTAAACAGAAATATGATAACTTTTGACATTTTGGAAATAAAATAAAGGCGAAATGAAATTTTGTATACGAAAATTAATATGTCTCTTTATCAAAAAAAACCAAAACAATGCTTTTTTTATTTTTTTTTATTTTTTCTTTATAACAACTAAAAATCTAAACAAATGTTTAAGCCTACAAGATCATAATGATAATAGTGAGTGTTGGCTGTTATTTCAAGATCAAGGGTCATTACGGCAAATAATGGATATCCTGCGCTCTTTTGTCAAAGGTTGGTCATTATATTTAGATTCCTCATTTGCGAGAATCTCGTGGGTAAAATTATATCTAGCCGTATGGCTGGAATTTTTTTGAAATACATATAAAAAACGCCTTTTTTTAGTATAATATTTATTATAGTTATAAATTATAATAAAGTAATTGGCTTCATTTTGTTATTAAAAATAAAAATAAGAGATAAAAACCAATAAAACTTACCTCATAATGTAAAGAGATCTGCGTGGCAATAGTATTTCGACATAATAATTGTTTTCTAATATCGTTTTAGGTTGGCTACGATATTTATCTTGATCCTGATTGTTTGAAGTATTATCAGTAGTCTTGGTACGTACCATGCGCATGACAGCATCGGAGAGTAAACTTAAGCCAGCTATAGTATGACCACAGTACTAAGAAACAATTTAAATCAATTTTAATAAAACTATAAATTTAGCAAAAAATTTTAAAATTACCCTAGTACTATCTACATGAGGTTTAATTACTCCCTGGGGAGCCAAATCTAGTATATGTATAAAAGGCATTATTTCACCGTCGAAACCAAGTTGACTTACACGATCCAAAACAGAACGATTATGAGGATACCAATGTTTGCGTTCGGTTTCCCGGAAACCGTGTATTGCCTGAAATTATATTCCATATATGTAAAGGAATGTTGTAGTTATTAAACCATTTTCAAAACATTATATTCACATCATCCCAATGATCATATTCATAACGCAAACGTTTCATATAGGGCTCAACTTCTTCAAGTAGTTGTTTCTCCTCTAATTCACTTATAAATTCGGGGAACAATTTCATATCTTTCTTAAAATGTTTCAGTTCCTCCACCGGCCAATCGCCTTTAAAGTCCATTAGGGGATAATCTATTAAATTTTATTAAATATAACAAATAAAAACATATAATAAATAAAAAGTAAGAAAATAAAATCTAATTAGAACATTACCACGATTTTGTTGTTGTTTCACATTTTCCTGGAACCTGTTTGTAAAGTCTGCATGAAAAGACATTGTGTAGTTAAATAAATTCGTCCATGGTTGTGATTTAACCGGCCTAAAAAGATTTGTTAATTTCAACATTTTTGCAAGAAAAATATTTAGCACAATTAAATAACAACTCAAAAAATCTTTTTAGACAATTTGTTTACGGTTATATCAGCTGTTTACACGGTTTTACCATGTATTTACGATTAACGGTATTATCTACAATATGTTTGATGTGAAAGCAGAGTTACCGTTCACCCGACTAAAGTCGCAATTTAACCATTTTTTAGCGGCCTGTGACTTTTTGTTACATTTTTTTGTAGTTTTTTGTAGTTTCTCACAAAAAAAATTTAATATGCGGTATATTTTAAATTTTCTTATTATTTTATTATTATTATTTAATATTTCTGCACTCCGTTGTGTGCCCTCTTCAGGGGTTTTCTTGAATTTTTGGCAATATTAACCATTTTTAACAAATTAAATAAATTTAACAAAAAGTCATACAACAATTTTCAAATAAATACAAAAAGGTTTTCCAATTTTAACTTCCGTTTCTATTTTTATAATTAAATAATAATAATAAATTTTGTAAAGGTCGAATAAAGGTCAATTAATATGCCTATATATTTTTATCAAAAATATAATCGTCAAAATTTAAAGAAATCCACAGATTGCTTTGGCAACAATTTTCGCAAAGTTTTATGCCTGTATTCATAAAAAAAATTTTAAATTTAATAAAGAGTTAAAGAACAAATTTACTATGAAAATTGTGCTCAATAAACGTTTGTTAAATTTAAAAATCGTTCATAAAAAATTTTTAAATTTTAAAGGTTTAAAGAACAAATTTACTATGAAAATTGTCCTCAATAAACGTTTGTTAAATTTAAAAATCGTTTAATAAGGGGGTTAATGAATAGTTTTAGCGAAAAGCTTTTTAAAATAAATTCTTATTCAGTTTTCTTTGTATAATATCTTTAGCTTTTCTAAAATCTTTTGATGAAGTTTCCTGACGATCTGGCCTAAGTAATCAGTGAAATGCGCATAGGAATATCTTATCCCTTCAACAATAAATTTCAGTTTCTCAATAGTATGAAATGGGAATTTACAACATTTGAAAGAAACCTTGTTAAAAAATCATTTTGTTTGTCGTGCTTAGTTCCCAATTTTTATTCTTTTTCAATGTGGAGATGTGAATATTTTTTCATTTTGGTTAAATTTTTTCTAATATATAAATACGAATGAATATGTTTTTCTTGATAGCCTTACAATTTACTTTAACGTTGGGTTATCGTATTTCGATTCAAAGGAAAGTATTAACGACTTCGAATAATGTGTAATACACATTGTGTACTTTGATCTACGATTTTCTCATTATTTGTTTTAAATGAACGGAAGTTTTTTATTCTTTATCGACAACAAAAAATATCTTTCAAAACAGCTACCAGAAATATTTTTAAGATTTTTGTAAAGAAAAAAATTTGCCAATGTAATTTTTATATTATAAACGGCCATGTTCTGAAATTTAAATCTAATGAAGATATTGTAGAATGTTTCAGAAAATATTTCAAATGGAACAATTTGGAAACAGTAATAATAACAAATAGAAATTTAACATACAAATTACAAACAAGACAAAAAAGTTATAGGCATTTTTATTATATTTAAAATATATGTAAATTAGAAAATATTCACAAATAATGCATATTTCGCATATCGCCGACCAAAATAATCGCCTATCTCCAAACGTAAATTTTCAGCCCTGCCACTGACATTTAAAAAGCGGAAGGCAATTTAAATTTTTCTTTTTTGTTATTTATAACTGTGAAGTTCCAATTTCGATTATTGTAACCGACATATCATATCAAAAAAAATCAATTTTTAACTTTCAATATGCTGAATTTTGTATGAAAATTTTACGGGTTTAACTCTTACAAAATTAAAATATTTTTTATGAAAAAAGACTCAAATAAATAAAAACTTTTAATTTAAGTTTCTTGTTATTTTTTCACATGTTCAAGAATTACATTTCTTGTTGTTTTTTTTTAATTTGTAATTTATATTTTCCTATTAAGTGCAAATCACCTTTGTTTTAAAATGAAACTGAAAATAAATTTTAATATTTTTCTCAATTAACAAAAGTTATTTCTAATTTGGTTACATTTTTCACATTTGGTAACTTTTTCAAAAATTTGGTTATAAAAGTGTTATTGGTCGTGGCAGCACTGTAGTTGTAAGAAGGTTAAGAAAAACAAATTGCTTTATTGTTTTCGCAAAAAATAAAGCAAGATGCCGTGCACTTGCCAGTTTATTATCAAAGTAATTTTTGGGAGCACTTATTTCCTTAACAGTTTTATTTTTATAAAATCTTTAGTTTTTCTAAAATCTTTGGATGAAGTTTTCTAATATATGGCCTAAGCAACCAATGAAATGCGCATAGGAATAGCTTATCCCATCAACAATAAATGTTGGTGTTTTTATCAAGAATAAAAATTGGGAATTAGTCACGACAAACAAAATCTTGTTAATTAAAAATTTTGTATTCCCAAAAATTACTTTGATAATAAAAAATAATTTAAAAAAAATATTTTTAGCCGCCGAGTCAATGAAAGAAGATAACGTTAACATCGCAACAGGTGCTTTAAAGAAACGTAATATTTGCTGACACCATTTGAAAGACTGGACATGGAAAAACACATTAATAATATAAAAAAGGCTTCTGAAAATAAAAAAATGTAACTGACTGTTTTGTTTTGCTATGCTTTCAATTAATAAAAACTTTTATTTTCTCAAACGGCTTTATTTTTTTAAAACTTTTGTGCGACTTTTCGAAAATCCCTAACGATAACCCTATGTGAAACACTTAGTCATCGTCCAGACTTGCAATTTTAGTTTCAGCAATTCTTGAGTTTATTGGTGAGAGGGGTGAGGAGATTGTCATCGTCCAGGCTTGCAATTTTTGTTGCAGCAATTATTGAGTTTATGGATGAAGTGAGAAGATCGGGGAGGGGTACTCAGCTTCATGTACTCTGTAATTCTGTTTTGTTATTCTCACACTTTTTAACTTGAAGTTTGTGTATCTAAATGTATTTGTATTTATATACAAAATATCAAAAGAAGAGGAAAGACAAGATAAGATGAAAATACACCAATTGCAAGACTATAATTTTATAATCTGGATACTAATGCAATTTTAAAAAATTGCAGCAACAAAAATTAAGTCCGGACGATAACTTAGAAACACACCATTGCTTATGTTCTTTGACGTTAGGAAAACGTATGCCACAAAAAAACCCATATAAAAGCAACAATAGCAATAAAGATGGCGTTTATGTATATGGCTATACTGCAGAGATGTTAGACGGCATATAAGGACATATCAATTATAAACAACAAATTAATTGGAAGGTAAAATTCTGTTGTGGTAGCGTTGTGGCGTGCCATATTATTGTTCAATTTATCGTATTGTATAATT
Organism: Pollenia labialis; assembly: GCA_949318255.1. Classification (NCBI taxonomy): domain Eukaryota; kingdom Metazoa; phylum Arthropoda; class Insecta; order Diptera; family Polleniidae; genus Pollenia; species Pollenia labialis. Next base: position 20,153,439 of record OX439142.1, on the reverse strand, counting down.
GAAGCACAGTTGCGAACATGGTGGAATGCCGGACATTTTTTGAATTCTCTTTTAATCTTACCTGAAGCGTTTACATATGAAACATTAGAAGTCAGACAGAAATTAATACTTGTATGTAAACTACGAAAAGTAAGAAAGAGAAATGAAAAAATGCCCAGTACAGATAGTCATGTACTACTACTCTACCTTTTCGACCCCTCACCATCAAACTTCGTATGTCCGGCAAGAAATGTCCCTAGTGTAAATTGGGACTTATGTTAATGAGATAATTTGCAACAAAAACTGATTTTGCCAAAAAGTTGCTTTTACATATTGCAGAATAAAGTTGACATCACTTCTTTGACGCAAATTTGACATTTGTTTGTAAGTTGCGTTGTTGTTGGTATTTTCCATATGTTTATTTTAAAAAAACGGAGCAGACTATTTTTGTTTTTTATATACATAAATCTTTTTTTATTTTTACATTGTTGAACGAAATATACGCAATATATATAGAGGCTTAAGTACAGTTTACCGACGCAGCTCCAAATAAAAAAAAAAGTACATAGGGTGATAGAAAATTGAAAAATAAGAAGAAAAAATAAAATGGCAAAATTCTCGGAAACGCATAGTTTCCGAGTTATGGACCTCGGAAGTTTTCATATGAATTTGCGATTTCCCATTACATTTCTGAACATATATGGTCAATATTGGTATCATTTGAAAGCTTTTGAATAGATCTTTCTGGATATAAACATTTTATTTAAAAATTCTTAATCCATTAAGGAGCGGCGATGAATTTACGAAAAAACAAAATTTTTTAGTAAGCATAAAAACCAATATATGTATTTATGTTTTAAATTTGTTTTTTAATTCACTATGCAGAAAAGCATTAGTAAGCGAAGCCGGTGTTTGTTATACCATAGAGGAGAAAATCTGTTCATCCGGCCGAAGGCCGGCTATGCGAAGAAGCTTTATTTAGCGAAGCCGGTGTTTGTTATACCATAGAGGAGAAAATCCTTGCGCCCGGCCGAAGGCCGGCTATGTGGAGAAGCTTTATTTAGCGAAGCCGGTGTTTATTATACCATAGAGGAGAAAATCCTTGCGCCCGGCCGAAGGCCGGCTATGTGGAGAAGCTTTATTTAGCGAAGCTGGGATTTTTTTGATAAAATTTTTATTACCTAGTGCACCTCCGTAACATTTTGATATAAAATTTTGTAAAAACTGTATTAGGAGCTAAAGAGTTAAAAAGTTTTAAAAAAATTTTGCATATCCAGAAAGATATGTTCAAAAGCTTTCAAATGATACCAATATTGGCCATATACGTATAGAAATGTAATGGGAAATCGCAAATTCATATGAAAACTTCCGAGGTCCATAACTCGGAAACTATGCGTTTCCGAGAATTTTGCCATTTTATTTTTTCTTCTTATTTTTCAATTTTCTATCACCCTATGTACTTTTTTTTTTTATTTGGAGCTGCGTCGGTAAACTGGACTTGTTCCTATATAGACCACACATTACAAATCTTTTTGAATATTAAATTATGTACAAATATGGGCACAAGTTGTCGTCCAGTCTTTGGCAAAACCAAATTTATTGCAAAACAAACAGCTGGCTAGTAACATCGTTGCAGTTGAGATGTTTGCAAACAAATAGCGGAGAACAGGAGGCAAATGTTTTCCGCAAAAGAAAATTCATACCCCATGAACCGTCCAAAGTGACTCAAGGTGTATTACCCAGTCAAATACGTGTCGTAATATGTGGAGGTGGCATAATGGGGGCTTCTGTGGCTTATCATTTGGCCTTAATGGGTTGGGGTAAAGATACCCTACTGGTAGAGCAGGATAAAATAGCTGGCGAAAATCCCTGGTGTGCCAGTGGTTTGGCTGGGCGTTTTGAGCCCAGTTACACCGAGTTAAAGTTGGCTGAATACTCTATAGAACTAATAAAAGAACTCAGTCAAAAAGGTCTGCCTACGGGTTGGAAACAGGTTGGCAGTCTTAATTTAGGGCGAACATTTGATCGCATGACCTTATTTAATCGCATGAAGTCTCAGGGTGTAGCTTGGGGTATTCACACAGAGATTCTAACACCCGAACAGTGTAAAGAAAAATGTCAGATAATAGAGACAAGAGATTTAATGGGAGGTTTATGGATTCCCGAGGATGGTGTTTGTGATCCTCAGTTAGTGTGCCAATCATTTATAGAAGAAGCTAAACGCATGAATGTTCAGGTTGTGGAACATTGTGCGGTGAAAAAAATCATCTCCAATCATGGCAAAGTCACTGAAGTTGAAACAACTGGTGGCAATGTTAATTGTGAATATTTTATTAATTGTACAGGATTTTGGGCGCGAGATGTGGGCACACTCTCCAAGCCGACAGTAAAAATACCTCTGAAGGCTGTAGAACATCATTATTTGCATACAAAACCTATAGAAGGCATAAATCCTAATACACCTTTTGTGCGTGATTTTGATGGTGGTATATATTTTAGGGAAAAAGAGGGAACAATAATGGCCGGTAAGTTTTTAATGGTTGACGGTTTTCTTAGATAATTCTAATGTAATTTTTCTTAATTTTAAGGGGGTTTTGAGCGTGAGGCCAAAGTTGCTTATGAGGATGGTACAAAACCTTTGTCACAAAAGGAACGTGTATTACCCTCCGATTGGGATCATTTCCATGATCTTTTAGATGAGATATTAAAAAGAGTTCCCAGATTAAGAACCGCCAAACTGGATCGTTTAACTAATACCTTGCAGGCATTTTCTCCAGATTGCAAATGGATTATGGGTGAAGCACCGGAAATACAAAACTATTTTGTTTCAGCTGGCTTGAAAACTATAGGCGTATCTGCTGCTGGCGGCATTGGCAGAGCTTTGGTCGAACTTATTGTAAAAGGCACTAGTTTTGTGGATGTTCACATTTTGGACATACATCGATTTTTGGGTTTGCATAACAATCGCAAGTTTTTAAACGATCGTTGCAAGGAAGTTCCTGGCAAACTTTATCAAGTATCATACCCCTTCGAAGAGTATCAGACTGGTCGCAATTTAAGAATGTCTCCCATATACCCGGCTCTTCAAGATGCGGGGGCAGTTTTTGGTCAAACTATGGGCTACGAAAGACCTAACTACTTTGATCCCAATAATATTAAGGGTAAGATAAGTTAAATTTTCCAGTTTTATTATATTTCTTTATGTATATTCCTTTTTAGACGAATTTGGGCTTCCTAAGTTTCGCATATCTCAAACAAAAACCTTTGGAAAACCACCATGGTTCGATTATGTGGCTTCTGAATACAAGGCCTGTCGTGAGGGCATAGGACTAGCTGACTACAGCTCATTTACCAAATACGATTTGTGGTCCAAGGGACGCGAAGTAGTTGATCTTTTACAGTATTTGTGTTCAAATGATGTAGATGTTCCCGTTGGCAGCATTATTCACACTGGTATGCAGAATTTTTTTGGGGGTTATGAAAATGACTGCTCCTTAGCCCGTCTTTCAGAACGACAGTACGTTTGCCTAGACTTCACTTGCTAATTGATACTCTACTATACTTGTTGCTTTCTTCGTAGTTACATGATGATTGCGCCCACCATCCAGCAAACTCGTTCAATGAGCTGGATACGCAAGAATATGCCCAGCCATTTGAGGGCTGGTGTTAATGTAGCTGATGTGACTTCCATGTATACGGCCATCTGTATTATAGGACCATATTCGCGTGTTCTTCTCTCTGAACTAACTGATACCGATCTATCGCCCAAAAGCTTTCCTTTCTTCACTTACAAAGAGCTGGACGTGGGCTTGGCGAATGGTATACGAGTGCTCAATATTACCCACACGGGTGAATTGGGTTATGTGCTGTACATACCCAACGAATATGCTTTGCATGTTTATTCGCGCATTCATAAAGCTGGCCAAAAATATGATATACAACATGCGGGCTATTACGCTACGCGCACTTTGAGAATTGAAAAGTTTTATGCTTTCTGGGGTCAAGATTTGGATACGTTTACCACACCACTGGAGTGTGGACGCAGTTGGCGTGTAAAATTCAATGTAAGTTTTCTATAAAAGAGTAATATAAAGAAATATATTTATGATTGTTTTACTTTTAGAAACCCATCGATTTTATAGGACGTACTGCTTTGGAAAAACAACGTGATGAAGGTGTTAAAAGAATGTACGTTCAACTCTTGCTAAACAATCATGACCACGAAGTAGATGTTTGGTGTTGGGGCAATGAACCCATTTATCGTGATGGCAAATACTGTGGCATGACAACAACCACTGGTTATGGCTTCACGTTTAAGAAACAGGTTTGCCTTGGCTTTGTACGTAATCTCGATAATAACGGCAATGAAATGACCGTAACCAATGATTATGTCTTAACTGGACACTATGAAGTGGAAGTAGCTGGTATACGTTTCGACGCCAAAGTCAATCTGCACTCGCCCAATTTACCAACCAAATTTCCCGATAAAGAACGTGAGGCTTATCATGCCACACGTGACAAACTGGGTCAAGCTGATCTGCTGTCTTTTGGCAAGCCAGAAACTTAAAGGAAAATTATTCACCCTTATTGTGTTTGGCGTATTTTAAATACGCCTACGACTGTTTGGTAATAGATTAAAGGAATTAAGTACACGTTCTCTTTAATATATTACCAAACAGTCGTAGGCATATTTCAATTACGCCAAACCCAATAAGGGTGCTTATTTTTTTTAGTGTTATTCAAATATTTTTGTTCGTTGGCAGTTTTTATAATTTTTATTTAAGTATTTAATATTTAGTCGGTATATTAGTGACCTTCCAAAAGAATTATACTCATATTTGCTTTAATTAAAGCAAAGTAAAAAATATTTCAAATTAGTTATTGTATAAAAAAATTTTTCGATGGACTTGACTTGAAGCAACGAAACGCTGCATAAATTAAATTTGTAACCAATTATTAGATATTTAAAGTGACCTTGTAAAATCTTTTTTTTTTTTTTTTATTAATGATAACTTAAAATATGTTTATACAAATTATACATAAAATGGATATGTCTTCTTGAAATCTTTTGGAAAAAATATGAGTAACTAATCAGATAATCAGGTATGTGATGAAAATCGATCGTATTTAAAAGGTGTGATACATTTTTAGCGATTTAAAAATACATTTTTGAATTAAAGTCTTAATTGTTTGTTTAAAATACATTTCAATTAGCATATATAATATGAAGTTCAAAAGGATACAGAGAGGAAAAAGAAAGGAGAGAAAAGAAACTGAAAACGATATCGGTTTTAAATCTTTTCTTTTTTAAAATCAATTTCCATCACATACCGGAATATGTTTGTATATAAATTCCGAAATAAAATTTAAAAACTTAAAAAAGTCTATAGATTTAATTATAGTTTTAAAAAAGGTTTTGAGGAACATTTTTTTCATTCAAAAAAATTAAAATTAATAAAAATTGGGACGAAAATGTTTCATTTCCCTTTTTTCTTATTAGCGAACACTTAAGAACTTAGTTGAAGAATTGGTTCTCAAGATTTTTTTGTTCAATATTTATTGTTGACCTGTGTAGATTATCTATGTTGTTGTTTTTTGTTTGGCTTAAGGTCATATATTAAAATTATAAATAAAAAATCCACAAATGTTTGTATTTTTAATTTTGTTTTTTATTTTTCATTCGATATTTCGACCATACATCGATGGTCATCTTCAGGGGAGTTAAAACACTGTCAAATTAAAACTACATAAAAAGTTGATACGTCCTCACTGCTTTTCATATTGAAAGTTGATGAAAATTTGTGGATTTTTTTTATAATTTTAATACATGATTTTTTTTTTTGTAATTTAAAACAGAAATCCTTAGAATGGATTGTCTTCAAGTATCATAATTTTTTTTAATATATTCAACACAGTCATGAATAAACAAACATCAATGAGCTGAACCGAACACAATGAAGTTTGTGGTTTTTTTTTGAAAAACACCGAATGGAATTAAATGTTCCCATCTTTTGTTGAGTTGGATAAAAATAGTATAATTTTTGTGTTCGGAAAATGAAAAACAGGGAAACGTTATTTTTTTAATGATTTACTACACAAACACTATTAGCGTTTGTGTTTTCCTCAAATCTACCGAACCGTACACAAAGAAGCGATATTTAGTGCATATTTCACCAATTGTATTGAAATATCAATTTTTGTTTATTAGAGCACTGTAATTAACTATGACTCCTCGAATAAAAGTTAATATCTAATAGCCAAACCTTACTTAAACATTTGGCGCGAAATTCTACCAACTTTATGAATCATTGCTGGTTTTTTCATTCAGGTGTGTGGTGAAATTCGATCGATTTAAAAAGTTAATCGTTTTTTTAAATCGCCTCACGTGTGATAGATTTCGAATGATTTCATGTTGTTTCGTTTCCACACATCACAATTTGTTAATGCAACTTGTGAATGACATTTGTAAAATATTTAAAGAAAATTTTATTTTTATAAACATTAATTTCACAAATTTAATTAGCAAATGTTGCTTTAAATATTATTTTATATCTTCATACTTTTCTTGAAATTTTCTGGCAGACCTCTTAGATGTACTTGGGATGTTAAAGACATATTTGAATTTCTTTTGCCAAGTTAGATTTTCGGTCTGAATGGATCATCAGTTAAACCAAACTTTTATTGCCGTTGCAATTTTATTCCGTCGAACAAAAAGTGAAGTCCGAAAATTTAACCAACACCTTTCTCTTTTTTTTAAAATATATATTTGATTATAAGGATCTCCTCCAGTTAATATTATAAAATGCAATTTTCTTCTTAATACAGACTTTCCAGTCACGCCACACCTAACATTTGTAAGGCCGTATAATAATTTTTTTGGTTAAGATGATGATATGCAAGCAAATGGCAAATACGCATTATAATAGTTTATGATGCAATGAAGGAGCATAATATGGTGCATTTGCGAAAAATTATGCAGTCAAAAAGCACAGCAAAATAATTAGGCATATCCATCATATGAAATTCAGCATTACATTAATGAACAGGTCTTTATATAAAGTTAATTTAAGATTCAACCATAAGGACCTGTTCGTAAATGCAATGATTGATTGCACCTAATAGAAAAAACCTGATTATTTTACGATACTTTTTAGAAATGTACTTACTTGCATATGCATCTATTGTTAAAATATTAGAATCAGTTTCCATGAACTACATTAAAGTATCTTGTTATGCGTTTCCCTGCATAAATATGTTTGAAATAAAATATTACTTCTTACTATTTTTAACATCGCCTTTCGGTTATATAAATAAAGACGATTTAAAATAGAATTTAAACAAGGTATATTTACACAAGGTAAACTCGTTGGCCCATATGTTTGCCAGCTGTTTACCTAAGTTGGGACACCAATGTCAAATTTCGTGTATATGAGCCAAAATTTGTACATGTGTGCGTTAAATTTATATGAAGACAATTTTGACAATTCCGTTCCACACGGTTATTTTTATAGAGCAGCATGTCTACACTCCCAAATGAGTCTACCTTGTGTAAATATACCTTGGAATTTAAACTGGCATTATCGAAATTTGTCACATGGTAAAAAGACTCTATTTTAATTGAAACAAAATGGAATATGAAATCGATACATTAAAAAATAAAAAATACACCATTTGAAAGGTATTCTGGGGTGTGCTGGAAATCGCAAACGCAAAACGCAAGAATTTCGAACTTATTTTTAATAAACTTTAAACCTAATTCTTATAAATTTTGGTTTAAAATCCTGTTTAATAGGGAAATATTTGTCAAATAGAAACTGGGAATTATTTCCTTCCGAAGGTTACTTTATATTATATTCAACATTTTTATTTTTCGAATTTATTCTATGAGCTAAATTTCAGTTATGTATTTTATAAAGCTTTTTTGTAATAGTCATATTCCTTCAATTTTTCAGAAATGACTTTATACACTATCAGACTAATTTATTGTATTTTCTTGTTACATTTTACCTTAGCTTTCCGTTGGAAACCAATGAGGTATTTTAATGTACAGAAAAATTTACAATTATTAGACACCAGCAGAATGTAATGCATTTTCTGGCCCGCTACGGTCTTCGTCAGCATTCTTTGTGTCACACTGGATAGTGGTACTTTATAAATTGAATGTATTAAACTCAACAATTTTAACAAACAGAAACTGGGAATTATTTCCTTCCGAAGATTACTTTATATTTTATTCAACATTTTTTTTTTTTTTATTTTTCGAATTTATTGAGATAAAATACCGATTTTTTGTTAGGAGAAAATGCTTGAGATGTGACGATATGTTGATAAGGTGATAAACATAAATTTGTTTTCGGAAACATTGTAATAAGTAAATAAAATAAGAAATATACTCTCTGCCGACTTTCTAAACGCATTGAGTGTGTCTTATGGTGTTTTCTTTTCTACAAAAAAATGTGCCTTTTTTTTAAAAAAATTCAATTTGGTGTCTTTTTCTTAAAAATTTTGCTCCCGAAAAGGGTGGCTTGTTTTATTCTAAAAAACTCATGCTTTTCAGGAGCAAAATTTTTAAGAAACAGACACCAAATTGCATTTTTTAAAAAAAAAAAAGGCACTTTTTTTGTTGAAAAGAAAACACCATTAATGTTATTTCCTAAGCTGTTAAAAAATCTAAATATATTTATTTAAATTATATGTACATACATACTTATAAAACATATTTATTTAAAATATTTTGTCTATTTTATGAATTTACTTTTTGATCTCATAACTTGAGTACCACAATTTTTGTTTGTTTTTATTATTGTTTTATGATTTAAATTGTTATGTTTATGTTATCTTTTTATCTTATCTAAGGCATAATGATACGATATTTACATATAAAAGCTTAAGGTAATAATAATTCAAGTTCCTCTTTCAATTTTTAATTAATTTTTGTAGTATTTAAGCATTTATTTTACTTACTTTGTAAACAAGTTCCCTTACGCTTTTTTAAAAAAAAGTTTTTTTCATTTATTTAAAACAAATTTACTTTGTATTATTTATATGGAGCGGGATCCCGGGAAATTTAAAAAAATTTCCCGTTTTCCGAGAAAAAAAATCTAGTTATATCCCTTCTCTTGTTAACTTCTGTATTCATAAGTGGGCTGAATATATTTTATTTAAATTCTTTTTTGGCAAAGTACGCTAGTGGCTGGGTTGTATATGGTGCTGCGTTAAGCTACGGTCACACTTATCAAATATTTGACGAAAAAAAGGATTTTGTCCCACGTATAAAAAGTTGTTCACTATTACAACTTTTTTTTAAACTAAAGTGAACAATATGTTAAAGACAAGTTCATCCTACCGGGTAAGCTTAAGTAAAGTTGCAATAATTTTTATCAATTTTCAAAACAACTGGTAGGTTTTACAAGAAAAATAAAATAAAAAAAATTAGGTATAAACAGACGATTTATCATTTTAATAGTTTTTGCTTCTCCTGTAATATTTTAAAAATGTTAGATAGGACCTTTTGCGTTTTAGGTTTCGAATGAAAAAAAATTGTAAAAATCAGTTAATAAACTACAAATTTGTAATTTTTGGAATCTATAATATTAAGAACGCAAAAACGAAGTAATCGAGAGAAATTTTTGCTATGAATGTAGGTTGTATGTATTAAATATTATATGCAGGATTTAAAAAACTACTGTCGAAACCAAAAACTGTTGAACAACAAACGAAAATTTGTCCACAACTTTTTGATTTTTGAGTTGCTTTGACAGCGACTGTTTATATCAGGGCTGTGGAGTCGGAGTTGATGTTTTTGTGCCGGAGTCGGAGTCGTATTACCCACAAAAACTCGAGACTACGACTCCAAAGTTTTTCGGCATAAAAAATTTTAAAAAAATTTCCAAAATAAAAATTATCTTCTTAAAACACATTTAAAATTTAAATAAATGCTCTTATGTTCTGTTTCCAAATGACTGCCGATGGACTGAGTGCTTTTCATATACAGGGGTGTGCTTGAAATCGCAAACATAAAACGCAAGAATTTTAAAAGTCGTTTTTAAATAAGATTTTTGTAATAAAAGAATTTTATGACAAATATTTAACCAATATTTTCCTATTAAACAGGATTTTAAACCAAAAATTATAAGAATTAGGTTTAAAGTTTATTAAAAACAACTTCCAAATTCTTGCGTTTGCGATTTCCAGCACACCCCTGATAAATTTTGCTACATAATCAATCTCCTGTCATTTGGAAACAGCGCATTAATGTTTGCGTACGGTAATTGCTTCTCAAAAACTCTAAAAACGTACGGTAATGAAAAAATAAAAGTTAACATCACTGAGTCTCATATACATTTAGCATGAAGATTATAGTAGGAGTCGGAGTCGTACTTAAAAAATTTCATCATTTGGAGTCGGAGTTAGTACTTTTTTCGGACGACTCCACAGCCCTGGTTTATATGTATGTAATAGAGTTTTTTTTCCCGGAGTTTTTCGATTCCCGGGAAATTTTTTTAAAATTCCCGGGATCCCGCTCCATATAAATAATACAAAGTAAATTTGTTTAAAATTAATGAAAAAAACTTTTTTTTCAAAAAAGCGTAAGGGAACTTGTTTACAAAGTAAGTAAAAGAAATGCCTAAATACTACAAAAATTAATTAAAGGTTGAAAGCGGAACTGTAATTATTATAACCTTACGATTTTATATATACATTTTTCGTATCATTATGCTGTAGATAAGATAAAAAGATAACATAAACATAACAATTTAAATCATAAAACAATAATAAAAACAAACAAAAATTGTGGTACTCAAGTTATGAGATCCAAAAGTAAATTCATAAAATATATAAAATATTCAACATTTTTTATTTTTTCGAATTTATTCTATGAGCTTAATTTCAGTTATGTATTTTATAAAGGTTTTTTTGTAATAGTTCTATTCCTTTAATTTTTAGGAATGGCATTATACACAACCAGACTATTAAAGGAATAGGACTATTACAAAAAAGCTTTATAAAATACATAACGGAAATTTAGCTCATAGAATAAATTCGAAAAAATAAAAAATGTTGAATATAATAAAGTAACCTATGAAAGGAAATAATTCCCAGTTTCCAAGGCGAATTCATGTAAACGGTGGTGTCGATACTACAACAAGTAACAACACCAAAAACACAACAATGTATTTTTTTGTTGCTTTCGTTGGCCGATATGTCAAAAACACAAGTAACTTTTGACATTCCTGGAGTTCCTCAAGAGAGTCACCTGGGACCGATTTTATTTTCTATTTTTATAAATGATTTACCGAGTGTAATAAAATTTTGCAATGTTTTAATGTATGCTGATGATGTGAAGATTTTTCTAAGTCATAATAATATCTCAGAGGGCAAACATTTACAAAGTGATTTAAACAAATTTTATGATTGGTGCAATATAAACCTGATGGGTCTAAATTTAAAAAAGTGCAAACATATGCGATTTTCCCGAAATTGGAATGATAATGGTCGTTTTTCCTTAGGTGGAAATCAGCTAGAATTAGTTACGGAGTTTCTAGACTTAGGAGTTCTCCTTGATTGTAAATTAAATTTTAACAAACATATTGTCATGATGGTGAATAAAGCTCGTGGCGTGCTTGCTTTTATCAAACGATGGGCTAAAGAATTTACTGATCCTATAATAACCAAACGTTTGTATACATCGTTAGTAAGGCCTATCCTGGAATACGGTTCTATTATTTGGGATCCCTACACTGATTATCACAAGAAGCGCATTGAATCTGTTCAAAAACAATTTCTCTTATTTTGTCTGGGAAATACAACATGGAATGCAAATGTGAATCTTCTTCCATATTCTGCAAGACTCTCTATAATTAATTTGCCGACTTTAGAAAGCAGACGCATCATGCTTAACGTTGTTTTTTTAGTAAATTTATTAAATGGTTCAATTTTCTCAGAGTTCCTGCTGAAGACAATAAACTTCAATATACCTCTTAGGTCTACTCGGAACTTCGCACCACTTCATCTACAGTATTTTCAAACTAACTATGCAAACGCTGACCCTTTAAGGAGATTATGCAAAACTTTTAATGATTTCTATAATTTTATTGATTACCCTGTAAACGTTAATATTTTCAAACGTAACATCATTTTGTTCTTGAATGTAAACCATTAGTTAAGTATCCTTATAAAATGTAGATTATTTTATTGGTCTGTAAGGATTTTAGTCCATAGACCGTGATTAAATAAATAAATAAAAAAAAAATAAATTCCTCTCCCTAATTAAGAAAAAAAAGTAGCACAGCTGTGTTTTCTACGCCACCTGAAAGTCAATTCGCCTTGCCAGTTTCTAATAGATAAAATATTTTAAATAAATATGTTTTATAAGTACAATATATATTTTAAATAAATATACATACTAACATTTTTTAACAGCTTAGGAAATAAATAACATTAAGACACACTCAAATCGTTTAGAAAGTCGGCAGAGTATATTTCTTATTTTATTTACTTATTACCATGTTTCCGAAAAATTTCGTTCACTTTTTTCCAAGATTGGACAAATACAAAAGTTTATAGTTGTTGCATATTTCTAATTCACAATCCGAAGTAATTTTTCTTTTTTATAAACAACGTCTATATCAGTCAAATGTATGTCAAGGTTGATGCAAAAATAGCATCAAACGGACTTCTTCTTACAAGATCCACCTGTAATCTTTAGGACAATGTGTTTTTTAAATTGTATGTTGTAGTATCTTACACGAGTTTCCATAGTTTTTTATTTCGGTTTCCCAGCACTTCCCGGGTTTATAAGCCGTCACAAAATGAAACAAATTTATATTTATTAATTTATAAACATATCGGTCATATCTCAAAAAATTTTTTTAATTTTAAGGAACACTTTCCTTCATACTTTCGTGTAACAAAAAATCGGTATTTTATCTCAAACTGAACCGAAGTTATAGCAAAATATATCTTTAAATCGGTTTATTTTGAAAACTTTAATCGCATTTTGCCAAGCTCGATTTTTTTTGTAGATATGACTTTGCTGCAATATCAATATGCGATATTTTTGGGTATCTCATATTTTTAAGACTTGTCCATGGACAATTAAAATTTACTGCCTGCATCTTATTTGGAATTTATGTTCTTTATTAACTCTTCACTTCACTAAATTTATTAATTATCAACTGTTGCAAGTCACATTCTGCTTTTGGTAGATTTATTGCGTCAGTAGACATTGATTTACGAACGTACTCACTTCTTGTTATTGATCTAATCGACAACCCATCAACAGATGCTAATTTTACGAGAATAGAAAACTAAATTTCAAAGTATAAATAGCTTTTTTCTGAAACTATGAGGAACTTTTATTTCCCGGGATCCCGCAACAAAAATCCTGGGAAAACGGGAAATAAAATTCCAGGGAAGTAAAGCAACAGTTTTTTTTTTTTGCCAATAACAAATGAAGAAGTACACTCACAATATTATTACAGTAACGGACTGTAGTTTATTTAAGAAGTATTCCGTTCAGTAATTTTTAAATAAATAAACATTTAAAATTCCAAGCAAATTTATTTTTAACTGATTCTAACAGTTGTTCAAAAAACTAAGTGCATATTAATAAGGATTTTCAGTTGCAGTTAATTTTGTCCGTTGATTACGTTAAATTCTTCATGTAAAATTAATTGAAAATGTAATTTAAAGTAACAAAAAGTTCATTTAATTTTTACTGTCAAAAATTTAACCGCGAATTCCGTAAAAACAAATGAATTTTCAGTTATTTTATGTAGGTAGGTAGGTAGGTAGAAAGGCTGGTGTGAAGTTTCCTCCACACCTTCACCCAGAGACCAATATGGTCCATTGCGACGCCTTAATTAGGATAGATAAGGTGAAAAGGAAAAGGTAGATGAAAAAGAGAATGACAGCCCGAGAATCAGAAAATAGATATAGAAATAAAGCAAAGACCAAACCAAAATTCACACTACGCTCGGACAGCGCCCCGTCTCCTCTCGCGCAGCCAGGTCATCCCCATTACGAATCCTATAAGACCCTCGAGTGCACACCCCGAGACGTCCCCTAACTCGCTCAGGAATCTACTGCCCAGCCACCTCAGCCTGCTATTCTGGAGCCTGGGACAGTCCGGGTCCTCACACAACCCGCACACATCCTATAAGTCGGATCCCATTCTCACCGCCATCCTGCCTATCATACAGTGGCAGGTGATAACCCCTATCAAGGTCCTAACACAGACCCTACTCTTGCCCAGCAGCGATTTCGAATCGGACCTCCTAAGTACCGGCCACATTGTCCTTGATACCTGGCAGTCCATTCGGCTCCCCCAGGCCCGGTTGGTCGCATCCAGAATCCATTCCGTGATCCTTCCAAAGAGGAAGCCAATTGGAGGCCTAACTGCCTCCACCCGGTCAGGATCCTCCATCTCCGAGCCCTGTATCGCCAACTCATCAGCCACCTCATTGCCGATTATGTTGGAGTGACCCGGCCCCCAGCATAGCCTCAACGCATATTCCCCTAAGACTCCCCCTAGAGCCCTCCTACAATCATCAACCAGCCTGGACTTCACATAACAGCCCCTCACAGCCATAAGAGCTGCCTGGCTATCCACTTATATAGTGACCTCCGAGCCCCTATCAATGTTGTCCCTCATCAGTCCCACGGCCCTCAAGACCCCTGGAACCTCCGCCTGAAAAACACTGCAGTCGTCGGGAAGCCTATATGACATTCTGATGTTCAGATCCTCAATGTAGACCCCCGCACCCGTGCCCCTCATCCTCGAGCCATCAGTAAATATAGCAAATCCATCAAATAATCTGCTCCTACCCGACCAGCTCCCCCTAGTAGGCATTATTACCTGCGGCACCCGCCCAAAATCCACCCTGGTGCTCACGTAATCAGTAGAGCCGGGCAATCCCAGGCAGTAGCCCCCAGCCTCAATCTCACCAAGGATCCGTGCGTGACCCTGTGTGACATTCCCCATCAATCCTAACTCCCTCAGCCTAAGAAGGCTCCTGGCTGCCATTCCCATCACATACTGCTTAATAGGCAGAAGATGCGGAATGACATCCAGGGCCGCCTGAGGAGTACTTCTCATGGCAAGTGCCATGCCAATTGAAGCACACCTCTGAGCCTTAGACAAAAGGTTCCTTCGACTAGCCAATCTCAATGACTCCCACCAAACACAGCATCCATACGTAAGAATGGGTTTAACCACATTAGTGTACAGCCATCCCACTACTGACGGCCGGAGTCCCCAACTCTTACCTATTGATGATCTGCAAGCATAGTAGGCATTGAGACCCCTCTTTAGTCTCTCCTGAGCATTCCTTCCCCAAGACAGCTTGCTGTCCAGAAATACTCCCAGATACTTAGCACTATCCGATAGTACAAGCTCCACACCTCCCAGTACCGGTAGCCTAAAATTCTCCACCTTGTACCTCCTAGTAAAAAGAACAAGCTCCGTCTTCTCCGGATTAACTCCCAGTCCCTTATCACTCGCCCATGCCGACAGTTCGACCAGCGCCCCTTGCATGACTTCGCTTATTGTCGGCAGAAACTTGTAAATTAACTATCAAAAAATTAACTAAATAATCCGTAAAAAGCAAAGGAATATTCAGTTATTTTATATAAATTAACTTTCAAGAAAATTTACTTCAAATTTCGTAAAAACAAAGGAATATTCAGTTATTTAATATAATTTAACTACCAAAAATTAGTTCTTACTTATCTTTAAAAAACGATGTACTTGTTTCGTGTTACAAATTCCCATTTTCTATTTGTTTAAATGATTTAGTTAAATACATCAAATTTTTAAAGTAAAATAATTGCGAAACCATATCGGTCATGCTGCCGGTATCTTATGATTGTGAGTTCTTCTTAAAACAAACGAGGTCAGTACAACAAAAGTAAAACAATCGTGTGTAACAGGGTAAGTAAACAATAATGTTCTCTCTCATTAGAAAAACAAACGGTCTGTTTGGTGTTTTTTTTTTAGAAATTCGGCTCTTTTGTGGAGTAAACGAAAATTACTGAATTAAATAAAACAACTGACTATTTCTTTGTTTTTGCGGAATATTCAGTTAATTTTTTATAAAATAACTGAAAATTTATTTGTTTTTACGAAACATGGGGTTGAATTTTTGACAGTAAAAATTAAAAGAACTTTTCGTTAAAAATAAATGAAAAATAAGTAGACCGGGTTTTAACTGAATTTTAATTTATTTTATATTACAAATTAAGTTAGTTTTACGTACAGAATATTGTGAGTGTAGGTATAAGAAATTGCAGTTTTTCTACTTTGACTGCATTTTTTTAAACGCTGAATATGAGAACGCAGGCATAATTATCCCTAAAGGAAACCTGGGTGCTAGTGTCTCCAAGTCACCAGTTTTGTGGACTATTTTTGATAACTTTTTGGCGAAATTGTCTACGAAGTGTCTACACTTTTATAATTGTATTTAATAAGAAGAGAAATTTGTTATGAATACGTATCTTAACTATTATTAACATAGGAATAGCTTATCCCTTCAACAATAAATTTCAGTGTTTTTATCAAGAATGAAAACTGGGAATTAAGCACGACTAATGGCCAATTTTCAGGATTGGTATTAAAACACATTTATTTTTAAAATCGTTTTAAATACAAAATTCTCTTCTACACTAAAAACTTAAGTGAAACTTAAGTCACCGATGTGGTACACTTAATTTCAACTTAAGTTTCCATTGTAATATTTTAGCAAGGTGGCCTTAATATCACAACAATACAACAACATGCAAAGCATTAGCAGTCAGCTGTTTTTTCAGACCACCTTGTAAATAATTACACTTTTTTATATTTTTTTTTTTGTATTTAGTAGTGCTACCATACTTTTATCTTAATTAAATAAGACTTTTCAAATAAAACTCAAAAAACCAATTTGTTTTAAATACGATTTAAGTTTGTTATGAAAATTAACTTAAAATAGATTTAAATACTATCCTGAAAATTGGGCATAACAAATCTTTTTAAATTAAAATTTTGTATTCCCAAAAATTACTTTGATAATAAAAAAATAAAATGTTATAAAAAAATAATTAATTTCGACATCTACCTACTTTAAATGTATGTATCAAAATTGTAGACTAGATTTTCTAAAATGTACTACTGATTCTCTGGTTGCAATGTCTACATATGGTCCCAAGAGAACTACCTAGTCAAGAGTGCCAACGTCAGTAGTAAATTTCCAATGACACGCACATGTTAAATGTAAATAACATTGCCTGGGGTATACCAAGGCGAATTCAAACAGGTAAACTCATCACGTCAGCCGTTCATCAGCTGTTTCCACGGCGAATTAAAAAAAATGGTGAAACGTCAAAATATAATTTTGTTTTGAGAAGAAGTTGATTGAAAAGTGCTAAAAATATTTTTTTTATAATAAAAAAATTTCAAAGCTGCGAGTGATTGAAGTGAATTTAATAATTTTTTTATAAAAAAGTGATAATTTTAATTTGAAATAAAAAAATTTTGACAGCTAACCATTAAATTGCAAAAACAAAATACATGGGGCTTTTTGTAGTTGTAGAGTTGCACTTACCTGTTATGAATTCGCCTTGGGGTATAATAAGTAACTAGTACTGGTGTCTGTGCCAGTAGTGAATCAGTACAGATTCACTAGTGACATTTCCTACAGGGATTTTTCTTAGATACCTTGTATCAATGTATAGTCAATGTATGTTTATGTCTTTTGTATAAAAAGTTTAAAGCTTTGATTCCACTGTGCGTATTTATTGTATACATAACTTGATTTTTTTAGTATGTATGTACATACATACATAGTACATATGTATATGTAGGTACATACACACTTGCATTTACTTTTAATATGATATGTAATTCTAAAAGTACAAAGTACTCGTAACTAATAGTATGTATCTATCTATTTTAAGTATATTCCAGACCATGGCCAACTATTGCAGCAGATCGATATTTAACCCAGCCAATAAGATAGCACACATACATACACACAATCTAATTTACATGTGAATGCTAATAAAATCCACGGAAGAGAGAAAGGACATGCGCCTTTCCAAACACGAAACATTAAAAAAAAAATACAGTTTCTGCTCTTTGCTAACTAAACAAGAAATGGGTACACAATTTTTTCCTCTTCCAAAAATAACTTGGGAGCTCAGCAAAGTTTAGGCGAATACAGCAAGTGTCTGCACGTAGTTTAACGTTTTTTGCTATTTAGCTGCTACCAACTGACTTGACACGAAAAGTCTAAAAGAATAAAAGAGAATGTGTTCCAAATAGAGTGATGTTGTTGTAGTGGTATTGCGTTCTTTTTCTATTTTTTTTTTAAATGAGGTGGTTGAACTTGTACCACCAGTATTTAGTTTTCATGTCCGTAGTTGCATGCAATTCAAATTTGTTGTGCTGCGCACAAAGTTGGTCTTAAATACAGATTTTTTAAATTTTTTTTTTTTTTTTTTTTTTGTGAACAAATCATAGTACAGAGAGTCATTATTACTATTATTATTATTTTTGTAGCTGTTATACCTACATAAAATTTTTTTTGTATATTTTGGCGCAAATTTGGCTTGCAGTGAATTTTTTCCAGGTGTAAAATTTATTTTTCAACCCCATTTTGCTAAAGCTTTAAGCATTTCCCAAAAAAAATTCATTTAATTAATTTTTATTCAAAGTTTTTTATTTTTTTATTAGATATGTAGGTAGGTACTACCTACATATACATATAAATATGTACCGACAAAAGGTAGGTACTAGAGGGCTGCAAGAGAACCTGCAGCTCTGAACTTGATTTAACTCTTCACTTATTTAACTTTTAATTAAAAGCATAAATCATAAAAAATTAAAAAAACAAGCAATAAACACTATCCTATAGGTAAATTGAATATTTCAAAACAAGTCAAGTGTATTTACGAGTTGAGTAGGTACCTTTTATGATTTTTATATTCACAATTTCTGACGTCACGCAGTATTTTGCTATTTGTAGAAAACTAGTTTTTAACAGACAGAAACAACAACAATAGCAAATAACAAAACAGGTTAGTTTAGTGCATGTGTGTGAGTGAGTAGAGCTAAAATTGATCGACAGCAATAGAAAAAAGTGATGGCTGAGAGAGAGAGGAATGTAAAAAATAATCGTAAATCAGTCAACAGAGTTTAATATTCAGTGCAGTAGTTATTGCTGTTGGTTTTTTATTCAAAATATGCATGAGCGGCATACAGAAGTATGATCAATATTAGAGCCCGTTACGTATTCAAGGTCCACCACATATGTTGTTGTTGTTTTCATTTTGTGTTTTGTTTATTTTTCTTTTCAGTGTTTCTTGTTTTTTAATGAACAGCGAAGTTGTGTAGTTGTGGTAGTTAAAAGTTAAGGTTAATTTGAATTTAACTTACAACCAGGCTTACCAATTAACATTTTTTACTTCAAATAGATTAAATAAGATAATGGTTTGCTCTGACACTCGCATGATTGTGAAATCGCATGTTTGTTGGAAATCGCCTAACTTATTTTTGCATATCTACAAACATGCGATATGTAGGTACAGGGTGGCCCAAAATTACCGAAGGGGTTTCAATTGCTTATATGCGTATATGGTTCCAACAAGATGGAGCCACAGCGCACAATGCAAGAGACACCATGGCTCTTTTACGGTACATCTTTGGTGAACGAATTATTTCGCGTACAAGTGATTTTAATTGGCCTCCGCGGTTACCGGTTTTAACCGCTCCAGACTGTTTTCTTTGGGGTTATTTGAAAGGAAAAGTCTACATTAATAAGCCAAGAACCATCCAGCAATTAAAAAGCAATATGTATACGCGACGAAATAAACAACATAACACCTGAAGTTTTGCGAAAGATTATGGAAAATGTGTTGGAATGAGCACGAATTTGCGAAGCAGAAAATTGCCACCACTTGCGAGATACATATTATTTTTCATAACTAAACTAAAAATATTCCCTATTTATATACTGTTTTAAAAAAAAATTAATAATTATTTCTTAAATAAAAAGTTATAACGAATTCAAACGCATTCGCTAATTTTGGGCCACCCTGTATAAACAAATCTATTGTGTACCACGCGCACTCCTCCTATCCCGCCCATATTTTGGGGGATGTTATGTATTGATAACCAAGGTGCTTGTACCAAAATTGTTCTCTTACCTTTCTTTAGAAACCTATAAAAACAATTTTGTGTCACGCCCACTTATCCTATCCCGCCCACATTTTGTGGAATGTTTATTGATAATTGTAAAGCGTGTTTATTTTTTAAGTGTCATAACTTTGAGTTGTCATCACTGCTGTATTAAGGCACCCATTTAACAGCAGATAGTTGCTTTTTGTTTAGTTTGCTTTGAGATTTCATTATGAATCGACTTACACCTTCGGTAATGTGTATGACAAGTATAAGTTCTATACAGTAGATAACGGATATAAGAATATTTCAAATAAGAAAAACTGATTTCAAGATAGTATCAGAAAACTTCTTTTGTAAGAAATATTTTTGTACACGGCAATATTGTATTTGCTTACGCTTTATATTCAACCAAGTGCGTATATACTTGCTTTCACAAAATATCCAACTTAGTGTGCGCATTTGAATGCAAGTTTTTGTTTTCTTGTAGTATAGTATAAATTTTTATAAGAAATAAATTTCTTATAAGAGAAAAAGCTTAAAAATAATTGCTTTAAAGAAAACACGATTAACAAAACATTTTCATGTTTTTTTTTATTTCTTATATCCGTTACATACTGTATTAAGCTTTGCCGAATCTTATATACCCTTCACCATATTTCGGAAAGAAGATTAGAATATAACATACATATTATAAGCTTATTAATGGTTTGAAAAACCGATCATTAAAAAAAATTGTGACCTCGTTAGCCCACGTCATCATCAGCTGTGCAAAGGTGAATTGGCTATAAAAAAAACCCCAAGTGTCAAAACCTGTATGAAAACATATTAGGTATGATCCCGTACTCAACGTTGGGAGCCCGCGGGATCCCAATCTTACCGAAAGCTGTTCCCGTACTCAACGTTTGGTAAAGTGTGACAGCTTTTAGGAGAAAAATAATAATATGTATTCTTCTTGCACGAAGTAGCCCGTACTTTTTCTTTGGGCTGATTGGAAAATTTTTAAACAATCAGCTGTGACAAAAAAAGAACAATAAAAAACTGCAAACAAGTATTACCAAAAGAATTAAAATAAAAAAAAGAAAATGTTGAAAAATTTAAGTATTTACATGCTTAAATTTTACTTTTGGACATGCTAATGTGTGATTTGAACGTTTTCATTGTAACGTTTGCTTTTGGCGTAGAAATTTGGTTTTTATTGTTCCCGCACATTTGTACATTTTTCTCTATTAGTGAGAGAAATTTTTGTTTACTCTCACTTTACCGAACTTTACCCAAACAGTACGGGATCGCACCAATTTGCTGGCTTTCATTCAAATTCTTAAAATTGAAAGATGGAGCAAGTAAAAAAATCAAATCAAATTAAGCAAAGAATAAGAAATTCTTTTCAAACGAACATAGTTACACTTTTTTCTATTCAGTGTCGTTTTTTGTAAAAGATTCAAGAAAAGAATACAGGTTGTTTATGACAAAAAACGACACAGTCGTCGACGCCCAAAGAGCCATTTTTTCGTTAGCTGTGTGAAAAGTCGCACCGTCCTGTTGAAACCAGATATCGTCCACATCCATATTTTCCAATTCGGGCCATAAAAAGTTCGTTGTCATCTCACGATAGCGAACATTATTCACAGTAACTGCCTGACCGGCCTCATTTTGCAAAAAATACGGTCCGATGATGCCGCCATCCGATAAAACACTCCAAACAGTCACTCTTTGTGGGTGCATTGGGTTTTCGACAATCACTCTTGGATTATCATTCGCCCAAATCGAAAATTAATCATCCACTGTTGCCATTTCTTGCCACCATGCTGACAATTGACGACGTTTGGAATGGTCAAGAGGCTTTAGTTCTTGAGTCAATTGCACCTTGTAAGCGTGTTAATGCATAATGTTCATCAACGACGAGTGTGAGAGATGAAATTGTTGGGCACGACGACGAGTTGAGGAGGACAGCTCTTCAGCCAAACTATCGCGAACAGCAGCAATATTTCCTGCTGTATAAGCATGCACTCGTGGTTTCACATCTCCTACAGACCCGGTTTGCTCAAATTGCTGCACGATTTTTCCGATTTTACGCACATTTGGACGATTAAATTGACCGAAAAAATCACGAAGTGCACGATATTGATTTGAACGACCATTTTTATAATAAGCTTGAATAATTTTAACGCGTTGCTCGATTGTGTATATTTCCATAGTTCAAATTG
The DNA here is from genome assembly GCA_949318255.1 of Pollenia labialis. Classification (NCBI taxonomy): domain Eukaryota; kingdom Metazoa; phylum Arthropoda; class Insecta; order Diptera; family Polleniidae; genus Pollenia; species Pollenia labialis. The sequence goes on along the minus strand of OX439142.1, from coordinate 20,131,098 downwards.
AGTTAGTCTTAAATTGAGAAATGTCAAATGAAATGCGGAGAAAAATTTGACGTTAAGGTGTGGTTCACATTCAACACCGGCCCTTTATAAAGTTTTAGCTCGTGTTATGTACCTAAGAAGAAAGCGGGCGCGTACCTCAATACGAAATGCATTCGTGAATTGAACATTATACAATCGTTGCTGGTACATATAAAAAGTTGAAGATCTATAAAACTGCACGAAGAAGAGGAAGAACAGAACTTATTTTATTCGACAAATTTGTTGTTTTTAAAAATTTGTTCTTTTCGTTGTTTTGATACTTCGAATAAGTGTTCATGCCTTGCTACCACACGTATACTTCTCGAACACAAATATATTTGTGCAGACCGCTAATAAGTACATACATTCTTTTAGAGGTAACTGATATAAGAATAAAAACAAATTGTGATATATTTATGTACGTCAAGAAAACTTCGGCACGACAAATATGAGCATATGTATATAGTAACTTAAATTGTAAATAAGTATTAAGCTAGAGGTCCACGCCATGCGTTCATACTTTGTTCCGTTTTATGCATCTGTCAAAAAAAGTGGAATCAGTGTAATTGTATGTGACAACTTACACAGCAAAACGCATAGACTGCATATACGTTTATAACGCATGAAGAGGGTTTACTTTAGACTTGTGTATGCGTCGCATGCGTGTTAAAAAAGGTCAGCTATTTTTGATAGCAATGGATGACAAATTATACTCTCTTTTCAATATGACCGATAAATATGTTTGTGTGGTGGAATCCTTTTTGCCAAAGTTGTTTAAATTTGATAAAAAAAATATTTATACTACAGCTGATTAACGGCCATTTTCACCAAGTTCGGTTATAATTAACTATCGGTTATAGCTGTCAAAACATATTGGTAACCGGAACTTTAATTGAAAGTTAGTTTTAACCGAACTTGGTGAAAATGGCCGTAAAGCAAACAAATTTTAAGGTATCAAACACATCAACGCACTGACGCGTGCTGTGGAGCTCCAGCTTTATTTCGAACTTTCGGTGTTGAGCTCGAGCTCAACAGAATATTTTTGATTATTTGAAGTACATAATTTAAGCTTGTTCAAATGTTAAAGAAATTCAAGAAACGCTCAATCAAATATAAAACTTTAATATGTATAAAAATTAATGAAATTGGCTATTTAAGTTTCCATTTCTAATCATAATAGTATATAATTTATATGTATGTATGTACAGTTATTGATTATACTCCATCTTCTATTAGAAAACTAGCCAATTCACCCCCTCACCCCTAACCATTTAACATTAATTTATATGGCAATCATGCAACATCAAAGCATCAATACATGCACACATCCTCACTTGAATACCAATGATGTTACTGAACGCTTACACTAATGGAATACAAATTTAAATTATGCTAATGAATTTAAGGAGGTAATGTACGAACATAAAAGGTACGCTATGAGAATAAATTTATATATTAAAACAACTAAGAGTGCTATATTCGGCTGTGCCGAATCTTCTCATTGTGCGAGAAGAATACAGAGCAACTGGAAAAACACTAAATATGTTTTACATACATATTTACAATACAAAAAACTTCGTTATAAATTAAATTTTAAAAGCGAAAACTGTTAAATATTTTTTAAAAATCGTTTTTAGACCATTGAAGAAGTATGAGTGGCTGACTTCTGGGCGAGAGATTCAGCTGGTGGATTCTTGGTGATAAACGTGTGGAGTAACATGCACTCAGTGCAGCTAACAGAGATGCGTGCAATAATTATGATTGTTACAAGCAAGTAGTATAATTATTTGGGTTGAGTATTTGGTAAATAAAAGAAAAACCAAATAAATTAGAGAAATTCAAGATTTATTTTGGGTTGAGGATTACAATTCAAATTTAGGTTACAATTCAAATTTTAAACTAAATTATTTTATGTATATAAAATTAAGATTGACACTTTAGAGGTTAAATTTGCAAGCTTCAATAGTAAAAATTACAATTCCAGATTTTAATATAAATTTAGTTTTCAGTTCAACGGTCCGAAAAGAACAGGGGTCTAATCACCGCATACGATATCGAGCAAAATTGATCGAAATTATTTATTTTGGTATCACGACTCTCGATATGGAATGGAATTTATTGAATTTGAAATAGTAGCATTCGATAAAGAGTAACTCGACATTACATTTCTCGAGTTTTCATTCGATACGACACTGTCTATCGTATGCAAAAACATTCGATAGTTTATTCGATACGATAGTATCGAATGCGGTGATTAGACCCCAGTATTTAAGTATCTTCTAACCTAACGATTCATTATACAATAAATTACAATATGCATCTTTGTAGCAACGGTTTAAGCCTAACATTTCAACAAGTACTTTAAATACAACAGTTCAAATTGAAGTAATGTTATAGAAATGTAGATGCTATGTTAGCTATTTTTAGTAACGTATAATAACATTTGAATTTTGTACTTCAATGATTTTAAGTCCTGTTTTATTATTATGATACAAACCCATTTTTGACAAACATAAAAACTAAAAAAAAAAAATTATTTTTGAAAACCCAAGATTCGGCCCAGGATACTCACATATTCTATCCTTAACCTTTTGATGTTTTTGTTCACCGCAATACAGCAAAGTTGTAGACCATAATATAAAAATTAACTGATTTGAGTTGTGAACCGTAAAAGGAGCAGTGTTGTCATACCGTAGATTTATCTTTTTTGGCAAGTTTTTAAGTTGCAAAAAGAAACAAAAATTCCCAGCTTCTATTTGTTTAAATTATTTCGTTGAAGAGAATAAATAATAAAGAAGAGTGATAACGGAAATTATATTTGGCATTATGCTAGTATATGTTAACAATTACAAAGGGGCGGGGGGAAGAGGGACATCAGATAGTTAAATCAACTTCGCTTTGCATAAGGACTCAGAACATATGTACTATATAGGGTAGGGTCTAAGATCAATATTGTAGAAATTACAAATGGATTGACAAACTTATATGTGCCCTTTCCACCTGTAGTGAAGGGTATAAAAAGAGCACTTTTTAGGATTTCAGTATATTGGTCGTGACTCGGGTACTGATTCGACTGATTTAAGTACCAACGTGTTAAAGAAGAAATTGTTCATTACCTGGGGTTATAAAAGTGGACTCAGGTAGACCTATGGTTCCCGAAAATTTGTATTTTTCAAAAAAAATCATGTTTTGGTCATAACTTTTTTCTATCTGAACCGTATCTGTATCAGGCGTATTCATAGTTCATATGAGAGCCCAAAAATGCAAGTATTTATAAACTTGCTCATGTTTTCTGTACTGGGTGTACCACGTCCACTTCTTCAATCACGCCCACATTTTGTGGTATGCTGTGTATTGATAACCTAAATCTTTGTACTTTATTTGGAAATTTTGGCTCTTTCCGTTCTCCAGATATTTATTTTATTTATTTCAGCTATAAGGACCTTAAGAATTTAATTCTTTTATAGTCCAGAGGATTATATAATGAATGAGAACAATAAATTTAAAAAACAACAAGGGATTTTTGGGAAATATTACGGGTATTGCTAAATTTCAATAGCAAGAAATGGTGCCATAAATGTAAAGTAACCCTGACGTTTTCGATAAACACATATCAAACATAAGACGGACATACGGACATCGCTAAATCAATTTCGCTCCTAATAAGGACCCAGAATATATATACTTTTTAGGGTCTAAGATCAATATTGTAGAAATTACAAGCGGAATGACAAACTTATATACAGTATTGTTCGAAACCTAAGCAACTTGTCTTGATAAAGTTACAAATACAATTACAAATTATATTCTAACTTAATTAACTGAGTAATAATAACGTTGACCTTCAGCCCGTTGTAGTGAAACAGACCAGAGTCTCTGGCGGGAATCGAACCCGCCACCCACGGACTGATAGACTAGCTCACTACCAACCAGCCTATCGGGGCACCCCAAAGCCTTATATTATAATTATAATTATTTTGAAGAAATTTCAGATTGGATATTAAAAAAGCTAACTCGAATTGGACTGTGGCAAAATGGAAAACTGTTTTATTTAGCGACAAGACTAAATTGAACTTGTTAAATTAAGATGAAGTATAGCACTCGAAAGCCAAAGGGAATGGTAAACATGTAATGGTTACATCTACCTTATTGTAAAGGTAAAATAAGCCGTGGACGCGGAAATGTAATGGCGTGGACTCGTTTTTCTAAGAGTGGAGTTAGCAATTTTGGTGAAATACATACAAAAGTGGACCTTTCTAGGGACTTGTTAGCCAACTACGTTCTTCAATGGGCCAAATGGAAATGGAAATTGGTGTTTTAATATGACAATGACCAAAAAACTCGCCAAAACTAATAAAATATTAATTGTCTGGTAATAGGATTCGAGTCTTGGATTGGCCAGCACAATCACCAATCTTAAATCCCATAATGAACATTTTTGGCATTCTGAAGCGCCGGTGGGAGCTGGTCGTTTCAGAAATAAGCAGGAGCTGTTGGATTGCTTAAAATTAGTGTGGGAATCAATGGCATCAAATATTATTGATTCTTTGTCAAAACGATGTGCGGAGGTCATAAGAAACAAAGGCTATTACACGAAGTACTGAAAGTTGCCTAAGTTTCGAACAGTTATTCAAAGAGTTGACTTAATTTTTACTTGTTTATTTTTTGCAAGGGAATACAATTAAATTTTTGTAGTTACTGTTAGAAAGTAGTTGCGTCTGTGTTATTTTTATTAAATCTACTTAAAAATAAAATTTAATGGCAATTTTCTCAATGTATCAACAAACTGTCTGTTACTTAATGTAAACATAAATTTGTTACCCCGATTAACCGTCCGTTAACGATTTTGGGCGTCTCAATATACCGGCAAAATACATTGATTTCAGTTGGCAACCCCTCTCAAAATGCATGTAAAAGTTTGGAGGCAGCTGATTGAATTTATCTGTACGGCAAATAAATAACTGGCGGATGAGTGCTGGTTAACTTTACGACAGAATAGTAGAAAATTTTGACATTGAGAAAATCAAATTTCTTTAATATGCAGTTTTTCGTTGGGAATAAAGATAATCGTGTAATAAGAAAACGGCCATATGACTATTAATATAATGTCACAAAAAGTTGCTTAGCTTTCGATCAATACTGTATACCATTTTCCAACTGTGGTGAAGGGTATAATTAATTACCGCGTGAAAATATCTTGTGAGGTATTTAAATTTTTTAAAAAAGAACTGATAACAAGTTTTAAAATCTGATTTTTTTTTTGCTTATTGTAGTGTATCTACTGATTCGTTTAATGACAATCCAACCTTATCTAAATAATAGCATGTGAAACGTACTTCAGTTGTTTTTATATTTGTCTTAAAATACTTATTTTTGGAAGCTACAACGTATTTTCTTCACGTAATTGTTGACATGGATCAGAGCTGTAAAAAACTACAATCAATTGGGATTGAAATTTAAATGATTTCAAAAATATCAGCTATTTAATTTAAAGGGGACGAAGATTTTAATTCTGATTTAATTTTGATTGCAATTGCTGGAGTTGATTGCAATCAAATCGACTGCAATTATATTCGATTGCCATTTATTTTAAATATTCATTGCATTCCAATGCAATCAGTAACTGAGAAATCATGTGATTGCAATAAAATTCATTTCAATCGTTTACAGCTCTGGCTGGCATGGATGTATACCACATATATTCACATCAGCGTTGCCAAATGTACAAATTTATCTGCATTTTGCAGATTTTTCTTAATATGAGTAATTTTAAGGTTGTTTGTTTTTATAAGTTTTTATTTCTGTTAAACTGTGACGATTTAACATTTAATTTGTTTACTCCAATATTTTGGGCAAAACAAGATTTTTTTTGCCAACCGTTGACAATTGTGCATTTCAAACAAATAAATGTTTCAGACTCAGCGACAATACCCTACAGCAATATTCGTATGTATTTTCATATGGTGTCCCTTCGGCAACTCGTACACGTTCAGACTAGGGATGCCAATAGGGACAGGTTTTTACTCACTGGTAAATCCCGGCGTTCGGAATTTCAAAATAGCAAGTCCCAGGATCCAGGGATTTTTTCTTTCGTTTTCAATGCCAGCATTAAAAGAGTAAATTAAATAAATACAAAAGATCAATATTGTGTTCACTATCATCTCAAGGTGGAATAACATGATGGATTTCTTTTTATAACAAAAAATGTTAAAGAAAAAAATGAAGACAATTTCGGGATTGACTAAATTGCGAAAATCCCGGGATAAAAAAATTTAAATCTTGGGATTCGGGATTGGTATCCTTAGTTCAGACTAGTGCTGGACAACTATCGATAGTCTTAAAATATCGAAAATACCGATATTATTATTTTAAATACAGTTATGAAAACATATAACAGCAGCTATAACCACAGTTTTTCCCCGCAAGTTTAATTGCTTATAATTCGCGCAAAAGGCCAGTTTACACGGTAATACAATGTATTACGACTTTGTAGAATCAATATATTATGAAATTCTCTCCGTGTTTAAAAGAAAAAAAGAAAAATCTGTTGTATGTATTTTTCATGTTTACACGGATGGAACAAGTAAAATCAAAAATAATAACAAGAAATCAGATGGTTACAGTTTTACAATTTTTACAAAACAACATGAAAATTTCCTGAATTGATTTTAGTGGTTTTTGTAATTGTATAAAAATGCTACCACCTTCAATATACTCTGTTACAATACACCTCTGGTGTGATGTAAAAACATAAGTTTCTAAAATGGTTTAGAAAAAAATCCTTTACCGACCGCTTGTCAGATTTTGTGTTCTTATTCTCTCTTACTCAATACATTTTCCTTTTACATGGTATGATTTTTCTCATTCTACATACATAATGTCGTAATACAATGTTGGTGGGAGCACGCACAGATCTATGCGTGCTGCAAGTAGAGTCGACAGTGCTCCGTTTTGACACCACACAACTCGTCAAGAATTGGAACCCCAATCAAACTTGACCCAGGGGCAAAACCGAGGTGGCTAGAGGTAGACCGTTGGTTTAAGATATTTCAGCAAGTTGCTTAGTTTCACCCGCGATATCTCCGAGAGTCCTTGTAGAGGATAATTCCCAAATAATCCATGTTGTGTTGAATTGAACGCTGTTCAATCACATAGAAGATAAAATACTGTCTCCTCAGTTCCAGGTTCCTTGCAGCTGCGCCAGCATTGATTTAAAGGGAGCCGAGGCTCATAGCATGCTTACCGATCTTCCAGTGACCAGTAAGCACGCGAATTATCAAGAGCTGCTCCAGTCTTGGGTAGCCCATCCGCCTGTTCATTACCGTAATGGTCCCTATGCGCAGGGACCTAAATTAAGGTAATATCAGATAGGGTGCCCCTTCTAGATAGTTCCTTCTTATGGATTTTGTTGTATGTGACTTAAGTGACATCAGAGCCGCATGGCTATCTGCGAAAATCCCAATTTTGCCGCTGAAGTTCCTACTTTACAGTGTTCAGCATGTCTCCCTTATCGCCAGTATTTCAGCCTGAAATACGCTGGCCCAATTCGGCAGGAAAAAAGACCCAAGAGCCGACACCACAAGTCATCTTTGCCCATCTGTGTAAGCCCACGTGCGGTGTTCCTTGGCCAGGATTCCCCTGCACCATTCCCGCCTTGTTGGAAATATGACGTTGAATTTCTTATCAAAGTCCGTGCGGGGTATCATATAGTCCGCTGGTCGTTTCAGAGATGTGGGTTTCTTCTGTAAGATCTTCGCCTTCCAACATCCCGATCCAGAGAGCCTAACCAAGCTGTTGACTATTCTGTTGGAATTAGGTACAGTATAGTATTCAGAGCCTCTGAAGGACAAGTGCGTAAAGCGCCTGTTATTCCAATATAGGCTGATATTTGTACTCTGCCCAGCTGGTCCACGACGTATTTCCTGCCCGTCGCGGTCCACCACACCAGAGATCTATATGTAAGAATGGGCCGTTCTATTGCCGTGTATAGCCATTTGACCAGTCTAGGATTGGCGCCAAACATTCTACTGTAGGCATTGTAAGCCACCGTAGCCTTCCTGACCCTGTATATTGAGTATTAAATTTCCATGGTCATGGTCATTTGGGAATTATCCTCCCAGATGGATCGCGTGATCCGACAGGGGAATTTCGTAACCACCCAGTTGTGGTAGCCTGAAAGCCGAAATTTTCATTCTTCTGGTGAAGTCCGCACTCTGTGGCCCAGTTGCTGAGCGCCCCCAAAGCACTGGACATAAATGTCACTCATCACATCCAGAAACGCACCCGATACTAATAACACCATGCTCACTAACCATCTAATAATTTATTCCTGATCATCCAGATCAGTAAGTGCTTGTTCAATCGCAGTGACCGTGAGGTTGTTAAAGGCGCCCCAATGTTCAGGAAGGCAGCCATTTGGTTATTGTTTATATTCCAGTGATTGCTCTATGACCCTTACTACTTCGTGTTACGTCGTCTCCCTAGATCGACCCTTAAAGTAGGAATGTTGACTGCATGAGTCGTGATGTACCCTCCAGCCGATGCCTTATATGTAAATCCAGAAGTCTTTCCAGAGTTTTGAGCAGAAAAGATGATAAACTGATTGGACGGACGTCCCCTGCAGTCTCATGACTGCTCCTGCCGATTTTGGGTATAAACACCACGTTATTGATGGATAGACAGAGTCTATAAAGTAACCTCAACCAGGGAGTGACATACTTCCTTGCACTCTGCAGCATCTTAGGAAAAATGCCATCAGGTAAAGGGCAAAACGTTCGATCGGCCATAGTATTCTTTCCTCATAAATGATATATTCGTCAATCTCGAAGAACGAATCATCGTCTTTTGATTCCCTAACAGTTGCATCCGAGCAACAAGTTATGAATAAAGTTAGAAGAACAGCCGAAAAGCCCCATTTTGAATGAAAACTCTTCCGAAAAATCTGAATAAATCTCCAAAATTGTTGACCCTATAAGCTTTCAAAATTTTTTTATAGAACACACTAATATATATATATATATGTATATATATGTATATATGTATATCTATGTATATTATATGTATGTATATATGTACATATATCTATATTAGGGTGGGTCGATAAAGCAATAGAAATTGTGCCATCGATTTTTTGATAGCTTTTGGCATGAGGAAAAAAGTTCCACTACGACATATCAATTTGTTGCCTTTTTCTCAACTTTTATTTTAAAGGTTTTTTTAGTAGATAATAAAAAAATAATCCGCTAATTAATTTTTTTTTTAATATCACCTTTCCAAGGTGAAATTGTACGCTAAAAATTTTGGCGGTAGCATTTTTCCAATAAAATGTTTTTCTTTAGGTTTTAAACGAGTTTTTGTCTAAAAATCGATCTTTTTTACGCGTTAAAAAAAATTTGTCGATTTCAAATTTTTTAAATATATCCAATCCTAAGTAAAATTTTATGCCATAAACGATGGCGATATAATTTTTTTTAATAATATTTTCGATTAAAATCGTTAAAAATTATTTTTTTTTCGAAAAACTGATCCTTCATCGCCTTAAACTTACGAATTTCTTTAGTAGGTATTTGATACGGGAAAAAATTGATTTGGAGCTTTTAAAATTACAAAAAAAGGTGAAAAATCTAAAAATAAACGGTTTTTTCGAAAAAATTATATCCCCATCGTTTTAAGCGCTCAATTTTACCGCCTCGAAAATGATTTTTTTGATATGTTGTAGTGAACTTTTTTCCTAATGTCAAAAGCTATCGAAAAATCGATGGCACAATATCGACAAATTTGTGTCCTTACAAATTGGCCCATCCTAATAAATATACATATGTATGTATATACATATATTTATTTATACATAAAAAACAAGTAGTGAAACATTACTTGGCCATAATCCAAAACACAAAATTAACGTTGTCGTCGTCTTAGTGTTGGGTTCGTTTTGCCTCGCACGTCTCTCATCAATTACAGCCAGCAACAACAACAGTAACAGCAGAAAAACCACATTATACAAATAGGAATTTTGCATCGGATTTATTGGCACAAAATAACCACATTCCAGTTTGCGTTGAATTTATTTTTGTTATATTGTAGTTGTTGTCGCTGTCGTTGTTTTTTCGTTTCATTTCTTATCATGCTTTTTCTAATTATGTATTTTATTGCTAAGCGCAGTGATGCCAGAATTTTTTATAGGAAAATCTTAGATCGTCAAAAAATAAATCCTAATTGTAGAAACAAATCTTTCACTTTTTTTATAATTTTATTAAAGGAACTGTACTCGGAAAGAATTATTTACTAAATCACCAGAAAATATGGCTTGACCCAAGAAAATTTTCGTCCAAGGTAAAAATGTTTTATTTTTATTGTAAGCATATGAATGTATTTCTTGGTTTAAGCAAAATGTTATGACTCAAAGCGAACTAAAATTTAGTTAAATGCAGCTAAAACAAATTCAATTTAATTCTATGGTTAATTAAATCAAGTTTTCGTTGCTTAAGGCCAATTTTACAAATTTTATTAAAACATCAATTCATATTTAAATACATATGTACGTATATAGTACATATATTATATATTAATTCCTGTTGTTCCTATAAGGAGCAAAGGGCCGTAGATATTTAAATATAGTTTTTCATATAATTTTATTTTATTTAACATAAAAACGACTTTTAAACAAAAATTGATATATAAAAAAATTTTTGAAATCGGACATTAATATTTTACAACATTTTTTACATAAAAACGTGTAGCATTAGTTACTTATAGAAAACTTAATCTGAATTAGGAAACTTTTTATAGATTTGCTTAATATTTCGATTCAAATAAAATTCAATTGACTTAAGCCTAGTGAAGCTCTCGAATTGTTGCTGGCTTATCGACGTACACCTTTTCTTTCAAATAACCCCAAAGAAAGAAGTCCAACGGTGTCAAATCACATGATATTGGCGGCCAATTGACATCGCCACCACGTGAGATAACACTGCAATTGAATTTGTCGCGCCTAGAATGGTCAAGAGGCTTTAGTTCTTGAGTCATTTGCACCTTGCAAGCGTGTAAAAGCAAATCTTTATGCATAATGTTCATCGAGGACGAGTTGAGGTGGACGACTTTTCAGCAACACTTTCGCGAACAGCAAGAATATTTTCTGCAAAACGAGCTGTACGAGCATGCACTGATGTTTTCAAATCTCCTACAGACCCGGTTTGCTCAAATTTTGCAAAAGTGCGCGATATGCATTTTGATTTGAACGCCAATTTTCATAAGCCTGAATAACTTTAACGCGTTGCTCAATTGTGTATCTTTCCAAGGTTCAAATTGAGTTAGCTTTAAATTGAGAAAAGTCAAATGAAATGCAGAAAAAAAACTTGACGTTTAGATGTGGTTCACACTCAACATCGGCCCTTAAAAAAAAACGTGAATTTTTTATAATGAGAAAATGTTTCTTTATTGAAAAAATTTTACTAAATAAGAACAAAATAAGTTAAAATAATGAAATTATTTTTGGATTTTCTTGTTTTAAGATACGAAACTTATTACCTTAGAAGGTAAACTTCTTTCCGTATACATACGTGCAAAAAAATTAACAAAAACTTTATCTCAATCACGCTTTTAATAATAAACTTAGTAAAATGTACATTTTTTATAAGTACTTTAAGTACTATTGTTTGCCCCCAGTGGTCGAAACTCGACAATAATTATTAATAAAAATGTGAAGAAAACAGCCATATAAGTATAAGTATATGTATATGAATTAACATGTTTCGAGCATTTGTCCATTCTCCGTTCCATATGTTCTCTTCCACTCAAGTAAATATTTAATTTAGTTCTGCAAGTTCAGTAATATAAAAAAAAATCAGAAAGTAGCAATTGAAAAACAATAAAGTACCAAAAAGTCCCCTCTTAGTTATAGTTTATCAATCACTCTGGACTCTGCATGATGAATTTTATGTTTCTAGGTTCAGTAGTAGCAAAAATTCAAAAAGTATTAATTAAAAGAACTAAAAAGTACCACTAAGCTCCCCCTTATAGATTCTTATTCACTCAGAACCATGCATGTTTAATTTTATATTTTGAGGACCAATAATAATAAAAATATCAAAAGTACCAGTTAAAGAACGAAAAAGTACCAAGTAAAGTACCGAAAATAGGCACGATTTTCACCCATTTAACGTACGAATTTTGAAAAAGTATCATATGAATAAGTTTTTACATTTTTTATAAAAGTTACGAATTTGGTATATCTTTATTTCTATGTTTATTGGTTAAAAGGATAAATGGGATGACAGAGAAGTTTCAAAATTCTGGTTATACCCGTTAACTCCCCAAAAGAAGGGAATTTCAAAAAAGTACCAGACACCGGTCAGCTTATTTTTCTAATAAACAACTATAAGTATTTATATTGTGCACTTCTGTAAGTAAATACCTTTCAAATATTGTATTTTTTGTTCAAATCGGTTGACAAGCGCAGGAGGAAAGTTGTCTGGAGTGTTTTGCCTTTTCCGTTTTATAACGGGTCCGCCATCTAACGTTTTTTTTTCAACTAGTGCTTATTTCGTGAATGGTAACACTTAGCTCATGTCTGATTTGACAGATCATTAGTGTTATCCTTCCGCTGAACGAATATGGTTGTGTATACGCTTGAACAACGCTGGGAATATGCGTTTTGGCTTCGCTAAGTGGGCCTGCGATCGACTTACAGATGATGCTGATTTTGCCAAAAAAAATCATCTTTTCAGATTAAGCTGATTTTGATCTTGGCGGGTATGTAAACAAGCGAAACTGTCGCATTTGGGGTACAGAAAACCCGCACGCATACATTAAAAAGCCGTTGCACCCAAAACAAGTCACTGCTTGGTGCGGATTTTGGTCCAAAGGCATAATTGGGCTATTTTTCTTCGAAAATGGACACGGAGTGGCCGTTACAGTCAATGGCGATCGTTATCGGGCCATGTTGTTCACAAAAAATGAAGAGGAGGATATTGGCAACATTTGGTTTCAACAGGACGGCGCTACGTGCCACACAGCCGAAGCTACACTCAATGTTTTGCGCCCTGTTATTGAAGATCGCATTATCAGAGCTGATGTTGTTTGGCTACCTCGGAGCTGCGATTTGACACCGTTGTACTATTATTTGTAGGGTGCCGTCAAAGATAAGTGTTGCGCCGACAAGCCAGAGACAATTTTTATTTTTTTTTTTTAATTTCCTAAGCTTATTCCGCGAAGCTTTATGCTTGTCTGCAGGAAAGAAACCAGAGTCTCAGGCGGGAATCGAACCCGCAACCCCAGCGATGATAGACTAGCTCGCTACCAGCTAGTCTACCGGGGCACTCCGCTTTAAAGTACAATATTCGTGAAGCCATTGGTGAAATACATCTGCACACAATCGATAATGTGCTTAAAAATTAGACCGAGAGGAAATATTCAGTAGTTTTTTTTATAGCATTTTCAAAAAAAAAGTTATTTGGCGGACCCTGCATATCTATAGATATATATACATATATATATGTTCCCGAAGATCCTATAAGGAGCATAGGGCCCCGTATATCTATAGATGAACGTGTGACATTTTGTCATTTAGTGTAACTAAAGCTCGGTCACACTTGGCAAATATCTGACGGAAAAACGTGACCAGCAGGCAAACTAAAATATAATTTCCTTTCATTAAAATATTTATTTTGATTATCATACCACATTCAAAGAAAAATTCAAATAGTTTTTTGCTGAGTCCAGCAGTATACATAATTAGTTTTTTTTTGTGATATTAAGATCATGTTAAATCACATGAGAAATAGAGTTTGACTGCCTTTGATTACTATTACAATTTTGACTTATTCTTTATATGTTAATGTTTGGTGTTTTTTTGCACTAAGAACAACAATTAGGACTAGTGCAATCCCCATGTACACGACAAGTTTTTTACATCATGTTTTACATCTGACTTGTAAAATTTATGACTGCAAAATACATATGTTCATATCGCACTGGTTCCTCTAAAGAGAGTCAAATCGAAATTTATCAATTTTAAATTTTAGCAAAAAATCGATGTACAGTGGTCATATCTACGAACTGTTAAAATCGTACATCAATTTCTCTAGTATTTTGCAAAAAAAAAAAAAAAGTACAATTCTATTTCCCTTTGTAGTATGTATAAATAACAGTTTTTGCCTCTACTGAAAACTTATAAATTTTGAGTTAACCCCCTTTAGAGGAACTTTTCTTGTCTTTTATCTCAATAGCATTACTTCTGTAAAAGTTAGACGCAAAGTCGTCTGGCAAAATTTCAATGACAAACCATCTGACATTCGCTGTTTTTATTATGCCAAGGTATATTTTAGCAAGGCGTATGCCAACAATAGGTGTTACGCAAAAATCTTCAAAATTAAATAAAACTCTTCATTCTGGCATCGCTGGTTAGCAATTTGTTTTGTTTTGCTATTTTTTGCACATACTACTCACCTACTACGCTCAAAGAGCATTTGTTACTGCATTGTATGTATTCAAGTTTCGCCTTTTTGTTTACTTTAACATTTTTCTGTTGTTTCTGTTATTTTTTTTTTTTTTTTTTTTTTTTGTTATTATTATTTACCACGTACAATCTTACAGCATTTTCTGTATGTACCTATACAAAAATTTTGAAAAACACACACTTTTGCATACAGTTTAGTTTCGTCCTCTTTTATAATTTATACTCTTCTACACCCCCTTACAAAAAATCATTTGTTACAAAACTCGTAAGTTTTTTTTTATATCATTCACACACACATGGAAACGAATTTCATGTTTACTTTTTTGTCGTTGTTTTATCGATTATATTTCCACTTCCGTTCGTTTGTGTTGGTGTAACTATGACGCGCCTCATCTAGTAAAAATTCACCAATTCAGCACTTACACACACACGAAAATTGAACACAGTAACAGAATACAGTTAGACCTAAATAAATTGAAAAAATTATTTAATTACATAAAAAATTTTAATACATAGGTATTATAATCGTTTATACATATGTAGGTAGATAATATTGTAAACAAATTTTAGCCGAAATAAGAATTTACCAATAATACCTATACTGAATGAACTTGTTATAACCAACCATATAAGCTAATAAAATTACTACAATAATACATTCACGTTCTTTAAATGGAATTTGACTGAAATTGAAAATGAATTGGAAAATAACCTGTTTTGAAAGTTCATAAAAAAATTTCCTTTTTTATGTACGACCGAACATACTTCATACTTTGAGTACCTACTATATATACATATGTATATGTACTTATTTTTGTTAGTCCTACTCTTAAAATCAGAAAAAATAACAGTTATTAAAAATATATCTATACCTAGATATCCAATCGATTTTTATTTGCAGAACTTGGCCGACAATGTCGTGTTAAGATGTCACTGAAGGAAGAACTGTAAGACTCCTCTTTTCTTTTCTTTTTTTTGAATTGTTTTATGGTTTACCCACTGTATTTGTACGGACAGACAACAAGACGTTAAAATAAAAAAGATAAATCTTGTTTTTTTTAACACATTCGTATAACGTATTCGTATAAAATAATGCAAACAAACACATACAAACATTGTGAATTCTAGTCGTGTCGGGTGAGAATCATCATGTTTGGTTGGTTGGTTTTGAAGGGGGCTGACAGTGCCACAGTATAAGTACAGGGATGGAAAATTTGTTTAAAGCGGTAAATTTCATTCATGAATTTCTGGTATTTTTGTTATACCTACCTACATATGTTTTGATTATAGCTTGAATGGGACTTAAAATTAGACTTGGGAAAGGGACATTAAATAAGTTGCCTTAAGCTTCGTTCACAATCTATGAAACATTTTCACTTGGTGTTAAAAATAGAGCAACAATTTTTTTCGCCACCACACACATTTTGCATTAAGAAATCGGTTCCAAATTTTACCCACAATAAAATTATGCGTTAATTATTATTTTTTACAACATTATGTTAAAATTTGCATTCAAAACTAAATAAAATTATTTTAAACGTCAGAAACACTTTCATACAAATTGTTGCTGAAGTTCTAGTTGACCCGAGTTAAAAAAAAAAACTTTAGTTGCATTTTTGTTTTTAAAATAAAAATAAAATATATGATATACTTTGGGAAGGAATAAGATAGAAGAAAAAACGAAATTGTTGCTCTGATTGTGAATTAAGCTTTAAAGGCAGATTTGTCCAAGACTATGCAATGAAGGTCGAACCGCCGACAACTCTCTTGCAATTCAAGACAGCTGCATGATCAAAGAAGATTATTTATATATTGGAATTATCCCTTTTGTGTTTATTAATTATACTTACATACATTAGGGAAACACATTTGTATGTAGCCGCATTTAATTTCAGCGGTGGTAAGAGGTCTATTTAATCATTGAATTTAATTTGACGGAAATTTTCGTCTAATAACGCTTTAATTTTTGTGTCTTTGTACATATATTTATAAGCCTTTACTTTGTACTAAGAGCCTTGAAAAAGACTCAAAATTTTGGAAAATTGTATTCTTTGTATTTAAGACTATATATAATTTTCCATGTCTGTTAAAATATAAAATAAGTGAGTGAGCCGAAAGTATGTTGGTTGGTTTGTTGTTGTATACGTCATAATAACGTTGAATACACATTTTTTTCCAACAAATTATTCCAATGGGCTTGTGTTACTCGTATATAAATCGAACATAAACAATAATTTGAAATAATAAAAACCCTTGTTACTTATTACAACTAGGTATTACCTTATGTGAGAGCGCGTGAGAAGGTATACATGAAAGTTCTTATTATACGATGAGTACCTGTGATAAATTTCCAAATCTAAACATTTCCTAGTTAAAATATAAAATGTGTTGTGACGTCACAAGCAAAAAATCATCATATAATTCTTTTATTCAACAGTGGAATAAAAGTCGCAAAATCTTTCTAACAATTTCAGGACGCCAACGTGTCGTTTAGAAATTTATGTGCAAAATATGAGGTCTTTTAGCTATGTAGGTACATATGTATGTATGTATATTGCGGAAAACTCTGCAGTTTTCCGGTAGAACTGAGAAGCTTTGGAGACGTAACCCAATAGAGAGAAACAATCTGTTATCAGTTCACCAACTAATGCCTGGAACAGAATAAACTACATCGTTGTAGAAATAGCTGAAGCTGGCGAATGCTTTGTAGCGCATCAAAGTTCAACATTTTGAATTTTGCGCCTTAACTTCATCTGCAACGACTACTATAACTACATACGTATTCTGTTGACACAACTTTGAAACTGTGGTTTTTAACTTTTGACAGCTAATGCAAATATTCTGGTCCCCAATTCATACCCACTTTACGAAATCTGAAAAAATTTGGTGTATTCTCTACTTTAAGCACTGAAATGTTCTGAAATATGTATACCTATTGATAAATTCATGTTGTTCAACGATTTAAAAAAATTCCAATTAAATAAAAACCAATATTGGTTTTGCGCCACTGTTCAAGAAAACTGTACTTTGCCATGCGCATTCCATACTCTACGGCTCGTTGTCGTATACATGATGATAGGTACAGTGTCCGTGTAGTTAAAAATCGCACTCATACATAGTTGAGCTTACACAGATACTTTTTTTATTATTATTGTTTTTTTTTGCTGTTTTCTACGAGTGCACATTTTAAGTACTCGTAACCACCAGAGAGCCAATGTATTATTTTGATAATATTTTAAGGTTACCAAGCAGAGTGGTGTGTGAGAGGAGAGGGAATAGTATACACACACAATAGTGTGATGATGATTACGAGTGAGTGATTCACAAATTTGCTGTATTCCGTTTTATTCGGTTGCAGACTGCGAGATACATAGGTATTGCGTCGGTCGGTTTAAAATTTTACTTTTCGACGATTTTAAGAGTAACCAAAAAGAGAGTATCTTTAATTCAAATATCCATAATAAAAAACTATATATAAATTAATATTGTGTGTATATCTAAATAAATAAAAAAAAGAAAAACAAAATAGAACCCCAATCTAAGTACAACGATAACCAGTTTACAATTTAATAAAGTTTTGAAATTAAATAGTGCATACATACTACCTATTCATTTATGTTAAATAACAACAATAACTTAAATATCGGATAAAATTTAATAATAAATAAAAAAGAAGAAAACAATAAAATTCTAGAGAAAAAAAAGAAAATTTATTTAAATTAAAAAAATCAAAAGTATGTAGGTATTTTAAAGTGAATGTGTTTTTGGTTTTGGTGTTATTATTATTGTTGTTGTTGGTTATTCTACTCCGCGTAAATTTTGTTGTTTGGTACGCATTATGTTTCTTCCTTTTCGATTTCCTTGCCAAATACACAAAAATCAATAAAAAGGACAATTGAGAACGTAGCACAACAACGAAGACTACTACGAGGGTCTTATTACGGACAACGGCCTCATGGATTGTGTTAGTTCGTCTTTAACGTTACGCCAGTGTGGATGTGTATAAAATGTGTTTGTTGTTTTTCATTTTATCAGAATGTAAAACATTTAGAGTTTTTAGCAAAAGCAACAACATTTAAAAGGAAGAATTAATTGATAAATGTTATTAAGCAGGATATGAAATCTCAAAACATAAATACAATCAAATAAAACCCCAGTAATTCTTTGAAAGTTTGTGTAAAATTTTTTATAATAAAAATCAAGTTAATCTAATAAAAAGTAAAAAAAAAAAATATCCTTTGGAGCTTCTTGTTCTTGTATCTACATATAGGGTAAAGTTGTATAGTGTAGCTACCTAGTTTTTAAAGGAGAACAGGTCGTGTATACCAAGAACTGCGCTGATAAACTTAATACAACCCCAGTGCAAAAAAGACACAAAAAATAAATAATCCAAAGAATCAACCAGCAACCTGCAAACTAAAGAGTTACAAATCGTTTAAAAACACCAACCAACCAGTTTTTTGTGTTAATCGATTGACTGTGCCCAATTTAGCAGAGACTCACAGAAATCATGTCTTTACAAACTAAAAGGCAACATTGCTATTTGTGCGATTTGCCTCGCATGCCCTGGGCCATGATCAATGACTTTTCTGAGGCTGTTTGTCGGGGCTGTGTAAATTACGAGGGAGCCGACAGAATTGAACTAGTTCTAGATGCGGCCAGACAGATGAAACGCCTCCATCAGGCGGCCAAACGTAGTCACGAAAATGGTGAGGTCCAACAGACTTCAGTGCAGCCTCAACCTCAAAGCCAGCATCGTAGTGGTGCGCCTATAAATGTGGGGGTTGTGGGTCAACAGCAGCAACAACAACAACATCATCACAGTTATCCTTCTCAACGAATTGGCCCTCCCCAGCCCACTCTTATGGATTTCCCTGTTAAAATGGAGGCCCACGATGCAAATGTAAGGCCAGTACGCATTTCACACATGACGCCCCATCACATGTCTATGTCAAATAGAGCTGTTGCAGCTGCTGCTGCCGCTGCTAATTCCAATATAAATCAAGCTCAAGTGGGCGGACCTGTGCCACCGGCCTTATCGGTCAATCTAAAACGACCACCCTCAGAGGAAGATGAACATGCCCATAACGATGGCAGTGGGCCCTCGGGTATTAAAAGATCTGCCATTGATGATCCTGCTTCAAGACCACCTCTTTCTCGTGGTGATTCGTTGCCAGCAGCGGTTTCTTTTATTTCAGAACGTCCTTCAGGATTACGTGACAAACATCAGCCGGTTAGGGCACCATCATTTGATGCCTCTACCTTTAAACCTGGCGGTAAGTATTTACTATACTTTTAAAAGCAGCATTAAAAACTGTATACATATTAGTAAAACATCAATTGTTATAAATAATGTTGTTATAATTGTGGGTAGTGAGTGCTATTATGACTGCTCTCGTTGTTGGCCCCTAATCTCAAAACATGTACACAAAAAACATAACTTTGCGTTTTACGCTAATTTGCTATCAAGTTTTTATTAATTTCAAGTATGTACGTGTTTATCTTATCACCTTTTTCCTTTTTTTGTTTTGTTTGTTTCAAAGAGATAAAATGACTTAAACCAAACCACTTTTACTTAGACGTTAAAAATTATTGTCAAACCTTATCGTTCATAACATTAAACAAAAGCCATCTAAGAGATAAGATATTTTTTTAGGGAACTTGTCAAAAGGGCAGTAAAGCATGCGTTCCAGGACTGAGAACTGTATAATGTTTCAAAAACAGTACAGATAATTTGTACAACTCTCATGAACTGATTGCATTTTTGTAAATTGTTTGTGTATAAGTTAATATCTGTAAGTGTTAAACTATACTTTTAAATATGTACGTGAGATGTTAGGGCAAAAAATGTGTAGAGAAAAAAGCTTTTAAATCATGGATGAACATGCTTATGTAGGAGAGTGTATTTAAGTTTATGTGTATGTATACCAAGGGCTCATATTTGTAACGGTTATCCCGACATGTACTTGATTTTTGCTTTAACCCAGGAAGCACTTTGCTCTTCAATTCAGAGCTTTCCTGTGAGTAATGTTTTTTTAATTACACGATAGTTTCTTTTTTACTCGATTAGACCTTTTAATTATCCGCGGCCCCATTTGTGCTTTTCAAAATTCCGTTTGGCAATATATCGAGTCCTTACCGCAAAAATAGCTTAAGCGCCATAATTTTAAATGTTCGTTTTGTTAAGAAATTAATTTAGTGGCAATACTTACATCGTCTCCTGAAAGGTCATGGTCACATAAGGTACATTTATGATATTATAGCAAAAACATTTTTAGCTTAAGCGACAACCTTCCTACGAATTTTTTATGAAATAAAATAAAAAAAAACTTCTTCTGTAATATTGTGTTTTTGTTGCTTTAGCTTTTTTTTGCGGTAAGGCCTCGATACAACAACGACCTATATTTGCTCGAAGGGAAATGGAGTTAAATACTTGTTCAACAATTTTTGTAATAGGTATCTGGGGTTAAGATTTTTTGAAAATTATATTTATTTATAATACATTTGACTATTTTTTTATATTTTTAAAAGAAATTTGTATGTTAAAAATACCTTTTTATGGACCGCTAAAAATTCCGTTTATACATATTAACAAATTTGCCACTTTTAAAAAACGATTAATTCTGGCATCACAATAGTATCGGTTACTTTTTATTACAAATTTCCCAATTTTCTTTTACTTAAATACACAATATTAAACTTGTTTAAACAGATCCGCTATTTAGGTCAACTTCATTATTGAATTTATTTATGTATGGTTCTATTTCTTGTATTATTGTTAACTGGGTTATTCCTGACTTACTGTATGATGTACACATATTGTACGTATGTACCTATGTATACGTTTTCAATTGAATGTGTAAGTTTTTGATACTGTTATACATACACACAAGTCTATAAAATAACCCCAAACCAGTTTAGTAAGCCGTGAAAAATGTCATGCGCACTGGTCAAAATTTTGCTAACGTTCCCAGCAAAAAAAAAACAGCAACAGAAAAAAATGGTTAACAATTCACTGGCTGACTACCCCTACCTACACTACCAAGTTTTGGAGTTTGGATTGTTAATCACTTCACACACATCCATCGTCACCAAGCCTGTTTTTTTTATTGCTGTTAAAGAAAAAAGCAATGTCTCGACACATTATTTTATAGATACATACATATGTATACACAGGCACACTAGCGAACATTCTGTAGAAATATATGTTTAGTTTACAAGTGTATCTCATACGTATACGAATATATCGTAGATACAGATATTTGAATATATGTACCTACACATGTACATACATATTTATATGCATGTACACGAAAATGTGTTCTTGCATACTTGTGTATGTATATCATATGTATAGAACAAAACAAGATGATCGCAAGAGCAGTGGGGTTTTTCTGGGGGGACAATACTACATCAATGCCTCTGTATAAATTCCAGCAAAACCACAACTTCTCTCTGTTTCTGCATGTCTTCTCTCTGTATGTGTGTATCAGTGTTTCCACATAAAAAATTATACTAAGCATAAACATTTATTTCAAAATAAATATTTATATAGTATACAAATTTTAATCAATGAAATTTATCGTTTTTGAAAAAAATCCCATAGTATGTATTAATTATCTACATTTATAACTTTATTTTTCAAAAGTTTTTTTGGAAAAATTTTAAATAAATTATCAAGAAATCTTTAAACCTCGCCACAAAACTAAGAGATTTAAAACTCGGAAATCTACAAAAACGCCTATTTATAGGCATTCTCTAAAAAAAAATATATTTGGTTTAATGGAATTTAAGAAAACCTTTTCGATTTTTTCCAGAAAAAAAAAACGTTCCCACTTCTGGCAACACTAAGGTAAATGTGCCTATATAAGAACATGCATATATATGAGGCTATCAGCGCAGAAGTGGTGTAACTCCAGACTACTTTTTTTGAGATAATGAGGAGTTAACACTACTCTTGCACTGTAGTACTTGGTTGTAACGGCCCGTGCAAAAACTATGTTTCTAGCGCCATCTGTTTTGGATACAAACAGATGGTTTACTTGCCGATTGCACTGTAAAAAACAGTGCAAAGAAAATATCTTACACCAGAACCGTAACCAAATTAAATTCTGATCTGAAAGCCTCATATGTAGTAGTTCTACTCAGCGTTGCCAGAATTAAGATTTGAAGATTTTTTTCTCAAATGAAGATTTTCTTTTTTATTAAATAAAAATTTTTAACTTTAATTTTTTTACCGTTTCTTAAACAGTCAATTTTTAAAACAATGAGGTTTTGTATTGTCTAGGATATACAAAAATGCATAACTTTTTCTGGGCATATTAAAAAAACCATCTCAGATTAGCGGTTACTAATTTTGAGAACATTGATGAAAAATAGTTATTTGTTAAAAGAAAAAACGTATGCTTATAAAGTTTCATATATTAAAGAACAAAAAAGTTCATCTATTTAGTTCCAAAAGGTAAAACTAAAGGAACTTAACCATAGGATAACTGTCTTGGTTTGACCAGACCAAATTTGTGTTTCGCTTGCATTTTTTTCGAATATAAAAAAAAATCAGAAAAAAACAAAGGTGTGAAATAAATGCTATGTGCTGAATCGAATGAAACTAATTTGGATTCGATTGCAGAAAATTAGTGGAGTGAAATTCCATTTTTATGTAAAAGTCTATGAAATTATCCAAACAAAGTATATACATACTATATGTGCTTAAGAATAACTTTTAAAAGGTGTACTAACATTATTTTAACAAGTATTCCATTAGGAATATATTTAGGAAAATCCATATTTTTTCAATGAGCTTTTTTTAAATGCAATTTTCCCAAAATGCTCTCAAACTAAAGTCTTCTTTTTTATTTAGATGGACTTCTTTGTGTTGTTATTTATTAGAAATTAAATGGTTTGCAAATGTATTTTTAGAAAAAATGTTATGGAAAATATAACTAAAAACACAATATAAGCCAACAATCTAATTTTGTATAAATACCGCAATTATGTATTTATGTATGTTCGTATTTCAATTTAAATACTTTCCATAATAAGAAGTGTGTTCCAATAAAAAATTAATAATTTTTACTTTTTTGCCCCTGTTATAAAAAATTTGAAACGAAGATTTTCCTTCCAAATCTTCTGGCAACGCTGGTTCTACTATGTAAATATGATAAAGAAAACCAACTTGTTGTTGTTAATTTTTTTTTTAAATTACAGTGAAACGCCAAAAATATGTGTGAGTACATACAAATGGCGGTATGTAGTAAGTGTGTAATTTTTTTTTATTTCGAATTGTATAAACGAGTATGAAACCTAACATGTAGGTAGGTATAATGTTTTTTTAATTAAAATAAAAAAAATTCCAAGTTCGTTGTTCTAGAGCATCATATGAAATATTTTAGAATGTGGAACGTGCAGATTTTTTTTTGCATTGACAAGTCTAGCACTTGCAATCTCGTTAATATTTTTTTTCGAGTTATTAAAAGTCAACAAAAATAATTTAAGTAAAAAAGAAACCGGAATATTATTTTTTATTCATAAGATATTAATTTTAAAGAAATCAAAAAAAAAAAAACTTATTTCAGAATTCTGAATATTAAACAAACAATATTAATACAATAAACAAAAACTTAAATAATTCACAATTCATTAATATTCGGTTTTTAGCACATACATATAACATGTTTGTTTAAATAAATAATATAAAAAAAAAAACTAATGCATATCTGGTTGGATAGCCCTTATCTTTTATACCCTCCAAAAGACGATTTGGCATGTTTAAAATAAAAAAACTGATTTTTATCCCAGTCTTCCTAAAGCCATTTTTTTCATCGTTTTTCGAAGAAACGGGATTTTCGCGGACTCGGCGATGTAAATGGTTCCATAAATTTTCTATCGGATTCATGTCTAAGGATTGAGCAGGCTTTAGTGCTGCAAATTTTTCTACTTTTCATCACTCAAAAAAATACTCAATACATTTCATTTGAGCGGAGCACTCAATCAATACCTTTAACAGGATTGGATTTTTTTTTTGAGTCTTCAAGTAATGTTTTAACTAGGATTGTAATGAATACCGATATAACGGCAATATTTAAAGTTTGCCGATATCGACGATATTTTACTTGCCTTTATCCGCAAAAGTTGAGAATACTTTGTCTTTTAAACAAAATTCAATTTTAGATACATATTTTTAATCACTAACACTATATTTTTGTAAAGAAAAATAATGATTTCTTGTCAATTTTACCATGAATTAAAATTCAATTCATTTTTTTAGTCATATTAATATTAATTTTTAATATGAATAATCCGGTATGTGATGAAAATCGATCGATTGCAAAACTATCGTTTTTCGCAGGTGTTTTGAGCGATTTTAAACTCCATTTCTGTAGTATAGTCTTAATTTTGTGTTCAAAGTACAGTTCAATGAACATAAATAATATAAAATTTACGAGAATCTAGACCGGAAAAGGGAGGAAAATGTATTAGAAATTAATTTCTAAAGATACAAAAACAACAACATTACCGATTTCAAGTTGTTTTGATTTGTTATAAAAATAACTACTTGAGTTTTGTTACATTTAACTTGAATTCAAATTTAATATGCGTGTCGGTTTCGGAATCGGTATTGCCGATATTTGTTTTTGAGTATCGGTATTGTATCGGAAAAAAGGCGTATCGTTATATCCCTAGTTTTAAAGCTAAGCACATATATTTTTATTTATTTTAATACATATATCTTTTGTGTTAAATTTGATTACAAGCAATAACATTTTTTTAAATTTTTCCTTTAGCTTCGTTTTTTTTTTATTGTTAGCCTGTTTTTGGCTGTTGGTTAAATTTTTCAGATGTATTTATCAAATAAATTTGTATTTTGAAAGAAACCCGTTAAATTTTAAAGTGAACATTGTTAAAAATACAACCCTGGAAGTATTGCGTAGCTACTTTACACTGGGTCTCCACGCATAATTTTTTTTTTTTTTTTGCTAAGCATAAGCAAAAACGTCGGCAGAACAATGGCGCAATAATTGCTGATTATATTGAAATTGCTTTGCCATAAGCCAACGTAAAGAGAAATGAAATGTCAGATAATTGACAACTCATTTTACAGCAGATTGCTAAGCAATAATTGCTCAAGTAATCAGAAGATCATTCATTGCGCAATGAATTGCCACTCATGGCAATATGCGGTCTATGCGTCGCAAATTTAATGGAGCATTAAAATTTCACGTTTGCCGCAATAAATATTGCTACGTGGAGACCCGGGGTAAGAGCACCAAGTACCCAAAAATAAGTACAAGTTCTTGATACACTGTACACACTTCTTAATGTGAAGCATGTTATAAAGCCAAAAATAAACTTTGTTACCACAAAAACCGCCTATAACCTGTTTAAAGCTTAGCTGTACATTAACTACAAATATAAAATAAACAATTCAACAAATGTCAATTTGTAAAAAAAAACAACAACTATTTCAAGACTAACATTTAAAAATCGTGACGAAAAAAATTTACAAAAATCATACCTATAAATACTCGTAAGACTAGAAAAATACAAAATATATGCGTGAAGCAACCAAATCGCAACCACCCTAATGAAAAAACGTTTAATATTTCAACCATCATTCGTGTGGCACGCTATACGAATAATAACAATAAAAAAACAAGCTGAAAAAACCAGTCACAAATTGAATTTGTAAGAAGCCATACTTGTGACATACGAGTACAACCACTATTACTACCATCTCCGCCACATAAACCACCCTGGCGAGAAGTTATAATGCAAACATGTGTCTGGCTATCTTAACTCCATATCTGACTAGTCTTTATTCAAACTTGGCTTAAACACGTGAAAAAGTTAGGTATTATTGAACATGTTTTTGTTTGGAGCTTGAGAAGTGTTTTTAATGCGTGTGCGATCAAAAACCGGTTGTAAACTAAAACAGAATGTGTGACATCATATGAATGTGTAGGTAGTAGATCTTCAATAGTTTCGTTAGCTACAAGATACAGATACAATTTTAGCAGTTATAAAATAGCCAGAAAAACCTGTACTAGTAATGCAAAATATTGTATGGCGTTTTTAGTATGAGTTGTTAATGCGTTTTTTTATTTTGAATTTGAAAATGTAGTTGTATGTTGTTAAAAATATTAAAAAAATCTTTTCATTCTTTATGGAAACCACTGTTTACTTTTTGTTTTCTCTTGTTTGGTGTTTTTTTCCTACAAAATTATTTATTTTCATGAATTCACACACTTATCACACTTGAATTTATAGTCAGTCTAAAACTTGGTGACTCTAATAAGTCGCTTACATTCACATTATAGTCTTATCTAATCACAACGGACAATTTGACTGATAATTCTCTTATCACGCATTCGACAGATAACCACCGACTTATTTCATCTTATCGCAAATGTTTTACTCTAAATAATTTAATAATAATTGTATAAACTTATTAATAATAACAATGTTTATTTGCAAGCGGTATTTATTTTTTTTATAACTAAAATTATACAAATACATGAAAATTTTTAATTTTTATAAGGAGATCAGATGTTTTTTGTTAAGGTATGTTGTAAAAATAAATACGGGAGTATAATCACAGCGTTCGATATCTAGCAAGACGCATTCATTACAGGTAATCTCGGTACTACAACAAGTACAACTCGTAAAAAAAACCCCATCTATTTGTTTATGTAAAATCATTGTACAATATCAAAAATAGAAAGAAAGATAATAAACAGAATTATGACATCCCTCAATTTTAAAGCTAAAAAAAGTTGTCAGCAGGGCTTTTAAGAGCACCTGTAATGAATTCGCCTTAGTATCTAGTAAACTATCGTATAAAATAGACTATCGTAATTTTCTGCATATGATAGACAATCACCCTTATCGTGGTTGGCGAATTTAAAATACGTCTGCGACGTGAACTTATTTCCTTTAATCTATTACCAAACAGTCGTAGGCGTATTTAAAATTCACCAACCGCGATAAGGGTGATTCGACATATCGAATGAAAACTCGAGAGACGTACTTTTTGTGGATACTCGATATCGAATGCTATTCTCTCAAATTACGATACATTTCATTCGATTTCAAGGGTCATGATACCAAAATAAAAAATTTCCCTAAATTTCGCTCGATATCGTTTGCGGTGATAAGACGCCAGGGGTCTAACTACATAATATGAAATGTTTTTGTAGAGGGAATTTTGATTTTTCATAATTGCATAGTTATGTTAAAATATCATTTACTTGCCAATTTCTCGAAAAGATTTTGTATACATAATATGATATAAAATTTTTAAGAGAAATCAAATTAAGCTGGATTTTTTTTCCTAATTTTGACAACATGAAACGGGTACCAAGCTTTTCAAATGACACATTGACCTTGAGCTATAATTAAACAATCTCGACCTTAGTATGCAAAACGTTTGCTTAATTGTTTAAAACTCTCCCTTAAAGTCGGCGTAGGATGTATCTACTAAATACTAAATATAGAGAATTTAACTTCAGATTCATCATGAACGTTTTCTTGATTACTTCTTATATATACTAAGTATGTATTCATTTGAATCGCAGTTTTTACGTAAAACTTTGATAAGAACTGCTTTGCTGATTATCTATATATTTTTAATTTTAATTGAACTGATAACTGGCAATCTTATCAGTAACAGTCAGCAATGTTGAGATTTTTTTTATGCCTTTTGTTAATTTTGTACATTATTCAATACAAAAGGAGAAGATAGTAAGTACATCGTTCACTTATCTTATCGGTAGTTGAAAAAAAAAGAAAAAACATTAAAAACATTGTTGAGCAAACACTTTGGAGACTTGAACGGCAGTTTTTATATCATTAAAAGGAACAGTACAATACCGATAAAGGCCGTTACACACTATCCCAGAAAGTCTTACGTATTTTTCAAAACTGCTTCCCTGCTCTAATTATTCTTGGAACATTTTTAAAAAACAATAACAACTTATCATGACAGGGTTGCATTTTCGTAAATTACTAAGTCGGGGATCACACTATGAAAGTTTTCTTTCAGAAAGTCTGAGTTTATTGGTGAGAGGGGAAGAGAACATGCTTTTCTTTTCTCCTCTCTCACTCATAAACTCAGACTTTCTGAAAGAAAACTTTCATAGTGTGAACCCAGACTAAAGACTTTGTGGGATAGTGTAAAACGGCTTTAAGCAACATCACAGGCAAATGAGTTTAAAACAAAAAATCAAGATTTTAATATTTACAACAACTTTATTTTTCAAACAGTTCAACTTTTAATGTACTTTTTATAAGAACAGTCTTTCTATTTGCGTCCAAACTGATAACAGTCTGACACTATTATCAACATTATAATTAAATTCATTCCAGCGATAAAGGGAAAAGTGTAAATTTCTAGTTAAGGCAAACAAATATTAACTTAAAAGGCACAGACACTATACAGAGAAACATTCGTATCAGAAATGTGAATGTGTATAAAAAATAAAATAAAACTAAATTAAATTGAACTTTTTTAACAAATTTTTTAGTTTGAGTTGGTTTGCGTGTGATTGTGTCTGTTTCAGAAAAAAAGTACCTATTTTTTGCAATTTCGCAAATTTAAAATTGCTTACGTTTTATCTCTATCGTCAAAGGCCATGCAAACATGCAAAGTTATCATTACTCAGAGGAACAACTAAGTCAGATACGGAGCTTTAAAGAAATTCATAGGAAAGTATACTAAATATGTATTTCCATTAACTAAAAATTACTTAGGCAGGTTTTAAACTGTTCGATGAAGTTTTGAATTTGTTTCTATTTTATCAAAACCGCTTAGCCCTTTAGTATATAAACACAGATGTTAATTTTTTAGTTTCTTTTTAAATTCATTCATATGTATTTGTTTGGCAATTCTGTTTTAATTTTTTCTTTTCTTTTGATTACAAACTTATACCAAACATTGTCTGTTGTAGCTGATGCCAGAAATGAATTGAAATAAACAAAAAATATATTATTCAAATTAGGTTTCATAAATACAATTTAAATGCTATTAGATTTTAATTTTTGAACTAATATTTTTTGAAATTAGCCTTATTAATGATTTAATTTTAAGCCTACATATTATGACTGTCACTGTATATTCATTCATATGTAGATACAATATTCCGATGAATTTTAAATTCCCTGCAAATATTATTGGACCACCTGATCAATTTTGATTAAATGGACTGGTCCGATGTAATGCAAGCAAGGACCATGTCATTGTTAAAAAGTGTTTGTAGTGAGACGTTTAGTCTTCGTTTTTTAACGACATGTTTTTGTTTTTAAACGAAGTTAAAACTAATCCTCTTGTGTATACAATGGAGTAGTTTTAAGACTACTCCTTTGTAATCCAAAGCTGGGTTATATGGCCCTGCCCTAGGAAATCGTAATGTTAAATAGACCATGTTTTTTACACGCGTGTTTGGACTGGTCCTATTATTTGCAGGGTTCATACTCTCAGATACTAACGCAGTTATTAAAGTATTTATAGTCAGTTAACAGGGCTGCCAGATAACATTTTTAACATTGTGAATTTGGAAAGATTGTTTTATTTAAAATTGAACTTCTTATTTAAAAAAATGTTAAATAAATTAAGAAATAAATTCGAATTTTTCTTTTTTATTAAAGTCCGACACACATTGAATACTTTGTACTTTATACGACGCTTTTTTGCCAACTAAGTTAATATACAGGTTTTCTTATGGGCATTGTCCCACATCGTTCATCTCCGTTAACGCAAAGTACTAAAGTTGGGCAATTTAAAACGTACGTTGAGTTATTAAAAGTTTTCAATTTGTTTTAATTTAATTGTGTGTCATCAAAAATAAAATAAAATAAATAATCTAAAATTAAATAAGTAAAATTGTCTCGATCTTGATTAAATAGCCTTTATCAAAGTACTCATTGTGTGCCCCTCCTACAAAGGATTCCATGTGCTTCGGCCGTTAGTTTTGCAATTTTTACTTAATTTAGAAATACATAGTATGTATGTACAATTAAGCCAATTACATATGTAAAACCAATTATACAACTAGATCAATTTAAAAAAGCTTATATGGTAACATTTCAATTAAGGAAATTTTGCTTTTTTATATTCATAGGAAAATGGTGTTTTTTAAGCCCGATAGAAATTGTTTAAAGTAATTCAAGAAATTAAGTTTCAATAAGCAACTGTGCGAATACATGTAAAAAATATTTGTAAAACCATATTGTACTTAAGGAAAATTTTTGTTAAGTTTTATGAATCTGTCATTTGCTTAAGGAAAGTGCGAAACTGATCGAACATCCGTACGGAAAATATTTTTAATTTTGTTTTTGTGTTTTTTAATCCATTTGAAATGCTTATTGTTAGTTTTTAACAGAAGCTTATGCATATTTAAGTTGGGCCTTTAGCGTTTGTCATAGGTTTAATCATAGGTTTTGTAAATAGGTTCGTTTGTTTTTGTTAATAAAATCGTTCATATTGGTCGAAAGATTCCGTAATGTTTTGTAGACATTTGTGTTGATGCAATACTTTAGAATCAATGACAATTTTTAGTTTAAGATTTTAGTTAGTTTGGGCATTTCACGTTTAAGGTAACGATAAGTAGTAGGTATAGGTTTTTTCTTCTCTCAAACAGTAGGGCGGTCTAAAAATCTAATAGGTACATATAAATTTTTTCATTCTTTGAATAAACAGAGTTTTTGTTAGGCATGTAGACAAAAATCAAGTTTTTTATTGACTGCCTACATAGGAATTTTTGGAATAATTTTTTGCAACAATGCTGTTAACATCATAAAAATTTTCTTATTTACCAAATTTCTTACAATTGTTATTAAATTAAAAAAATGCCCCTTTTTTAAGTAAGATAAAGCGCCTTAAAAACATTCAGTGAAGTTTTCAAAATTCCCTTCATAGGCAAACACATCTTTTAAACACATTCATTGTGTTTCTTATGAATTTTGAAGTACATACTAATTACATATTTAGATAACTTTTGTGAGACACTGTATGTAAGAATCTATAAAGTGCACAAGAAACACATACATATGTAGGTAGATATCTATGCATGTATGTACATTCTACTACGTTGCATCACATTCAATACATAAACTTGTCGCTCTTGAGTGTTACCCCTCGTTTATCTTTTTCACATGCAAACAGGCACAAACAAATACAACAAGCATTGTAATAATATAAAATTACTTGATGCGGCCACTTTTGGTTTTGTTGCTTTTAACAGTTGGTGTGTTTCCTAACGTCTTGTCTTCCCCTTTATTAAATCAAGTAAAATCGTCACAACATGGTTTTAGCAAAACAAATTGGAAAAAAAAACAAAAGCAAGACACATTCATATGTATGTATATGCACACATCCATAGATACATACTGAACTTGTACACAGCCATGCATGTTTGCATGCCAACCCAAAAGAAAACAAAAAAAATTCAACTGACAACATCGCCATTATTATTGTTGTTTAGTGCCAATTTATAAAAATGACGTATGCACAGTACTTGGTTGAATGAAAACATGTTGTGTATTCTCGTACTCATACAAAAAAAGTTGCCAATGTGCATGTGAGTTGTCGTCAGTCTGTCAGTCAATTGGCATTCAAAAATAGCACCGCCTAAAATTGGTTGTTTATACAATTGCTAATTTAAAATTTTAAGAGGGATACCTAGGTATCTACATACTTATGTTCATACATACTTATCGTGCCCTATAACGCAAACGGCCGTAACTAAAAATTTGAAAATTTTACAGAAGCAAAAAGCTATTTTGAATGTTAAATTGGCTTAAACTACTTATATGTACAATGTATATAATTTAGTTTTTTTTTTTTAATTAATAAATTGTTTGACCTATCAGTTGTTTTGATAATTGACAATATTGAATACCCGTTATGCAAACGATTTTTTATATCTTTAAGTGTTTGCCAAATAATCGCTTTTATAGATAGGGCCGTTTGTTTGTTGTTAATAAAACCGCTTATTTTGGTCAAATGTGGACAATTGTGTTGATGCAACACATCAGAATCAAAATACCATTTTTAAATTTTGGTTAGCAAGGGCCGTTGTCTTTTTAGTAACGATATGTAGGTATGCATGCATTAGCATACATACATATGGAGCATTCCACGCGATTGGTTTAAAAAAAAAATTTATTTTCCCCAATTTTGAGATATAAAATTTGCAGTTTTTGGTCATCCTCGTTAAAACTAATTTTTAAGCATAACTCGGTCGGTACCTTGTAGCATGAACTGTAACGATTATCTCATTATAGACACTACAAGTCCTGTCAACGTCATCTTTAAATTTATGTAAAATTAAAAAATGTATGCCTGTCCTTAATGAGTCTACATTAATAATTAAATGTGTCTTGGCTACTGTCAAAAATTAAAAAAAAGCCTCTCATTTCTCAAGGCATTTTCATCAAAACTCGTATGTATGGCTTGTGTGACCGTGTAAACTACCCTTTACTGAAATACTTATCAGTTAAACATATGGGGGATTCACAAGGTAGTCGCAAAGTTGTAAGGCTGTCTTAAAATAATTACAAGAAGTATAATTAGATTTTTACTGTATAGTTATGACGAATCAATGAACACTGCATTCAAATTTTTATTTTGTTTGAAACAACAGTATTTTTTTTTTAAACAATTGCAAAATATTATTTAGTACATAATGACGATATGACCAATTTATAAATAAAAAAGCACATTTTGTTTTTTTGCATCGATTGTAAATTTACTTCTCTGATTTTGTTTAAATTTTGGAACGATTTACTGGGACTATAGGTAAAACTTAAGACATTTTACAATGGCTACTGGAGAATCTAAGGATTTGTTAAGTATTGAACCAGCTACGATTCTACCGAATTGTGCTAGGCATATGTCAACATTCAATTAGTGAAAATATGTATATACCAGTATATACCACCCTGTGGCCACCCCCTTCATAAATCATGTTATCAGAAAAATGCCAAAACAAGACCTAATTGTCCACAAGATGTGCTTGTGAATCCCCAAATAAATTTTTTATCTCAAGCCAATTTGACATAACCCAGCTAGCATAGGTTGTTTGTTAGACGATTATGTCCGTACATGAGTCTCATACAACTCTTGGCATGCTTTTTGATAGACTCGTTAGATAATCTCTACATATATATACATATGTACATATCGATACCTTCCCATAAGAATGTATTAAGCGACACATTTTTCGAAAATGACTTTTTGATGTGGATTTATACTAGAAGTTAAGCGCCACATTTTGGCCTGGGTTTCGCTGCCCTATCATGGATGCAAAGGAAACTAGAGTGAAAATAAAATTGTATCAACCGTCAAGTTTTCTCACTGGAATAATGTTGCACCCTGTAATTTGTATTATCCGCCAAAGAAGTTATGCTAAGCCAAATTTTTAAATATGTTTTGTATTCTGAAAATCGCTTTCCAAATATGTTCCTTTCAATAAAATCCGAAAAATAAATAACTAAATGAGAAGTTTTTTTCGTTTCCTACACAATTTTAGAAATGTCGCTTAATACATTCTTATGGGAAGGTATCGATATGTACCTACATCATAAACGATTCCCTATCTGATTAATATAAGCGTCTTTCGCTGTGTTATGAAAGAATCTCTAATACGTGCGAGGAATCGGCTACAATTCAAAAATGATCTCGTCGACGATCAAAAACTCTTTATGAAATTCCCAGTAGACTCCTATACGATTGAAAATGCTAACTGGGAATCGTCTAACAAACAGCCTATGGTAGCTGGGTAAAATAAAAAAATAAACTTACATTTGTATTGGTATACCAAATTTATAAAATTTGTTGTCTTTAACTTGTATTTTCCATCTGTTTACATTTAAGTCTATTTAAAACAGCTATGTAAATGTATTTCGAAAATTTATTGACTTATTTTTAAATAAACAAAACTATTATTCTCACATTGTCTTAACACTGAACTAAAAAAAAAAAAATAAATAAATCACACAAACAAGTCGACGAACATTTTTTAGCGGCGTTATAATTTTTTCAATCAGACGGCTTATGATGTTTTTTTTTATTTAACAGGGCAAGTTTTTCATCCCAACAAACACGGAGGTTTGATTTCAAATTGAAAGTGATTTGAAATCAAACGTTTTCTCAAACGACAAACGTTTGATAATGATTTGAAAATCATTTGTAAATCATAGCGTTCTCAACAAAAAGGGGAAATTATTTTCAAATTGAAAAATGCCTTTATTTTCAACTTGCTTTCAAACGTAATTCTCAAATGTTTTTCAAATGTGGATTATAATAGAATGTGGAATATAAATAAAACTATTTAATTTTTTTAATTTAAATTTATTATTTATTTAAATAAACTTTGAGATAAACATTCGGTACCATAGCAAAAAGATGAAATAGTGTTCTTTCCGTCTTCTAATTCTTGGAAAGACAAAATACTTGGCTCCCTTTTATTTTGAGGATTGTAGCACTGCGATCGTTCAACAATCTTTCTTCACTTTCCTGTTTTATTATTTTTCTTTTTTTTTCGTATTTTTAAACATTGTAATTTCTCACAAATAATTTTTATTTTTCACTAGAAATAAACTGTTCACTTTATATTAAAATTTATTTTTAATAGTAAAACACATGTAACCACAAGGAAAAATAATTTAACTTAAATCGCCATTTTTAATGCTTACATTTATTTTTAGCTTTAGTACTGCCAAGTTTATTTTTGATTTGATTTTAACTTTGACAAACATTTGACATCAAATTGAAAAAACACTTGATATCAAATGTTTATTTTCAAATCATTATCAATTTGAATTTAAATGTTAAATCAAACAATTGAAAAACGTTTGAGAATTGCGTTTGATGTCAAATGATAAAGTCATTTCATATCAAAGGTTTGACTTCGTGTTTGTTGGGATTCTATTTGCTTGAAAAATATATTTTTTGTAGTTCATAAGTTTTTTCCAAAACTATCATCATGATATATTTTGCATATTACGCAGGTTTAACAAAACAATTGCCTTTGATGCAATTTGTTGCAACTAGTCGCAATTTACACTATGGACATTTCTTGCTGGACAGAAAAAGTTTGTTGATAAGGGGCGACGCTGTATGCTTAAAAGTATTTGATAAGTGGGCGTGGCACAAAATATAATTTAGTATATCTGAAACACGATAAGCTTAAAACTTTGGTAAAAATAGAATGGTTATCAACACACAACATCTGTTAAAAAGTGGGGTAAATTTAAAAAGTAGGCTTAGTATCTCCCATATATACATACATATATAAAAATTTCTATATCATTTAAATTTACCAAATTAACTAAATGTGGTACAAAAAACTTCGTTATTAAACGAGATCTGTGTTGAAAACATTTTACTTGTACATAATTTTATTTCATTTACATACGATGTATTTTAGCTAGCGAATCGCACTGGGTTAAGCTAGTTTTAAATAAATATTTTTGTTGATAACTTTTAAAATAAAGTTAAAAATTAAATATTTGTATTTTTAGGGAATTTCTATTAAAAACGCATTACATGTTGCAAAATAGTATATACATATGTACGTACATACATACATATGTACATAAGCATTCTAAAAAATGTATAGTCTTTGAAAAGCTTGTAAGTACATGCATTACAACGCAAAGACTTAAAAAAAACTTGATTGTCACCATGTATGTATAGCAACTCCATTCCTTTTTAAAATGTATGAAAATAATCTCTCTAGTGTCCTGTACATTTTTTATTCTGAAACCAGTGCACAGTTATGCACTGAAAAAATTATTTGTCCATTTTTGTAATTTGTTCACTTTTTGTCTTTATTGTTGTTGAGTGTTTTGTTAATCTTTTAAAAATAATTATAATCTTGAATTTAACCTTCTTCTTGTCTGCGGGGTTTAATATATTCTGTATGTATAATTATAGTATTTCCAACATTGCCACATCCGGCCGTTTCGCTAGGCAATTCGACGCCTCCGGCATTACCAACATCTCAGCCACAACCACCTCCGCCACAGTCAATAGCACCACCACCTATGCCACAATTATCAACTACAGCCACCTCAGTAACCCAATTAACACAAAGTCCGATGGCTAATTTAATGTCTATTACAGAGACGTTGCCACCTGGAAGTCCACGTAATGGTCCAAGTCCACCCGGACCACCACCACCACGTACAGCCTCAAGAGGTAGTCAACATTCGCCGAATAGTTCGGGTAAGTTTATTAAATTTTAAAAATATATTCATTTATTAACAAATTTTTATATAATTAGCAGGTTCTTCATCTGGTCGGCGCTCGTCAGGTTCACGCCATGTTTCGAGTACAACGGTAACTAGCTCCGAAGCTCAAGCCAATCAAACATCAAATCAACCACCTGTGGGCCCTGGAGGAGTAGGTAATGTGGGAGTCGGCAGTGCAGCGGCACAAGGTTCTCTACCGTCACAAGCTACCGGTCCTGACGGCCAAGTCACAGGTCCAACGGGCAATACAGCTCCTGGACAACAGCCTACCGGTCTCAATGCATCAGCTGCTCCTGCTGGTACAGCTCCACCTCCCCCCAATGCAGCCCAAAATACAACCCTTAAATGCACGCTTTGCCAGGAACGTCTTGAAGATACGCACTTTGTGCAATGTCCTTCAGTAAATCATCACAAATTTTGCTTCCCCTGCAGTCGGGAGAGCATTAAAAGACAAAATGTAAGATTATATAAACAGTTTTCTTTACGTTACGTTACATAATGTTTTTTTTTCTCTTAAAATAGGGTCTGGGCAATGAAGTATATTGTCCTAGTGGTGATCGTTGTCCTTTGGCAAATTCAACGATACCTTGGGCGTTTATGCAGGGTGAAATCACGACTATTCTTGGAGAAGAAGTTAAGGTTAAAAAGGAGCGTGAATCTTAATGTCCATTTTACTGTAAAAAGCTAAGGCGAGCTTTGGAAAAATATTAATTCAAAATCCCATTTTTCCACTTTTGAAATGATTTAGGGATTTAAACAACACCAATACAACAACAAAACAATCAATCGCTTGAGCGGGAGTTTCCAATTAAATTTATCTTTGATGTAACAGCATAATATAATTATGCTGTCTATGTCTAGCAAATACTCAGCTCAAACTTAACAACGTTTTTCCTCTTGCAGTTAAGAAATTAGTGTTTATGTAATCATTTAAAAAGAGTTCCAGCTTGAAAAGTCAACAAAGTGTTCTATAGGATCACTATGAAATTGAAATTTGATTTATTTGTATATCATAAGAAACAAAACGCAAATTTGTCTTAACAACATGGATTTCCAATAAGCAATCCTTTCAATGGAGCTGCAGAAATCTTTGATGTAAATAAAAAATATAAAATTATTATTATATTAAATTATATTTAATTATAAAATTATAATAAAAAAGAAAAAAATAAAAATAATAAAAAGAAAAGTAATATTATATAGGACTAACTAGTTTATGTCTATGTGTATGTATATGTATTTATTTATATATTATAATGTATGTATTTGTTATTTGTATGAATATAAAAAAGAAAAATTCAAAATTTGTATGATATTTATAAAAATCAACAACCATAATAACAAAATATTCTAATGCAATCACTTCAAAACAAGTTTAAATAATACTAATAAATGTGACTATAAATGTATAAATTAATTAAAATATTTATATTAAAAAAAAGTCAAACTATATGCAGGCATCAGCATAAATACCATAATCATACAAATTTTGTATGAGAGTAAAATTTAGAAACATACATAATTTTTTTGTATGTAAGCATACATTAATTGTTTTTTTACAATAATTGTCCATTTTGTATGATAGAAATCTATAAAAAAGATTCAATATTTGTAGATGTAGTGTTGCAACAACAACAATATGCCTAGTAAAATTAGTATCAATTGTATCTTGTTGGATGGATACTTTGCAAGAGCAAATCACAAAAAAGAAAATAGTTCAGTACATCTTACAGGAATCAGATATTTTGGGAATTACGGTCAAATTTGAATATGATATGCAATTAAAAACTATTCAAACAGATAATTGTTGCCAAGTGGCAACTTTGAAAGTCATACAAAATAAAACACTCACTCCGATTTGAATATGCAGTTTATGTATTTTTTTACAGCCATAAGGGACATTTGTTCAAATCGAAATTTGTAAATTTATTTGTAGTTTTAACTAATTGTAGTTCTAGTAGTTGTAGCCGTAGTACCGGAGAGTATATGAAATGTACACACAAAACCACACTTGCATATGATTATAGTCTTAAGACAACCACAATTTACTAAATAAATTTCAAATTTTTATTGAAAATATTTTTTGGAAACCAAACTAAACCCTGAAATCTGAAATATTTTTATTTAAATCACGAAAATAAAGCTTGAAATTTAATTTAAAAAAAAAAACAATTAAATATATGTATTCTAATATTAGAAATTAATATGGAGTTTTTGTTTTTATTAACACGACATGTATGTTTGTATAAATATAAAAATACTTAAGGCCGATTTTACCAATTTATTTAAATTTTAGTTTATGTTTTTCATGTCAAAAAAAAATAAAATTATATGAAAAACGATATTTAAAAAAAAGAATTCATATTTAAATGGTATTGGTTAAATTGGCCATTAGAGTATCATAGGAAAAGTTCAATATACAATATAAAATTAAAAAAATTAATTGGTTTATTTCAAGAAAGGTTCTTAAAACACACTTGAATTCTCTAAATGTTAACAATATAATGTGAGCCATTTTGTTCTTTTAACTGTTTTCTGAAATTCAATGAACGATTCCTTCAAAAGTTTTTTTTTTTTTTTGGTACATATGTAATAGAAAAACTTAGTTGCAATTCAAAATTTACAAAGAAATTTTTTAAAAATACATTAAAAAGAATTATATTTTTTTCAACATGTTTAAAACTCACTCACCACGCCCACCAACTAATTAAAAGAACCAAACTTGAGTAAAACTATTTTGGTATTTTTGTAAAAGTGTGTGCATGAATTAGGATTTAAATTAAATCTTGGTATAGTTTATTAATTTAAAAATAAAAAGAAAATAGGAATATATTATCAATTTTTGTGATATTCATAGCAACAAGCCGATGTTAAGGACAT
Organism: Pollenia labialis; assembly: GCA_949318255.1. Taxonomy (NCBI): domain Eukaryota; kingdom Metazoa; phylum Arthropoda; class Insecta; order Diptera; family Polleniidae; genus Pollenia; species Pollenia labialis. Next base: position 20,091,494 of record OX439142.1, on the reverse strand, counting down.
AATCCTAGAAAAAAACTTTCATAAGCTTGTAAAATCTACAACTAAACTTTGGTAAAAACTTAGTAAAAATTTTATAGAATATTTCGAATTTTTTTATATAACTAAAATCAATAAACTTTTTAACTAAATTATTTAAAAACATGCAATAAGCTGAAAAAAACACATGAAAATATTAAAAAGACACACTGTTCAAATTCTGAAAACTCTTAACAGCAACAACAAAAATGTCTTGAATATTAAAATATGTATTTTGGTACATATTATTGTAATCTAAAAACTAAATTCCTTAATAATTGTGGTCTATAACAAACAGTATAGTTTTAAAATAGACAAGCAAACATAAAAACTTATTGGAATTGTGTATTTCAATAAATTTTGTACTTGGTTTTTTGTAAAATTTGAACATTGAATTGCCGAAAAGGCATTACGAATTATTAATTTGTAAACAATTTTAAGGGGATAAAAAATTCTAAAGCAGACTAGTATTGGCGTTTAACGTTTAAACGCTGTAATATAACAAATTAATAACAAATACACTACAAAATATTATAAAATATGATATAAAGATTAAATAAAAGAAAAATAATATGACGATATACGATATGCCAAACAGAAATCCTAAACTTGAATAATAGTGTTTTATTCTTTTGATTTGTTTTTTGCTAAAATATTATGTTTCTAAAAAATAGGTAAACTAGGTAAGTTACATTAAAAACAAATGTTGCCCACAAATTAGGCAACACGATGAAAAGACGAGGCACAATGAAACTAAAATTGAAACATCAGTATTGCGTGTTTTTTGAATATGTGTACTACTACAAAACAAAAACAAAATTTTTATTTATATGTTTTTGTACCCATCACATTTAAGTCCCACAAATCTGTAAAATTTTTATATTTAACAAGCTGACCCGGCACACGTCGCTTTACAATAAAACGTATCCTTTCAGATGTTACCGTGTCTTCATGCCAAATTTTATATATAGAGAGGTGGAGCGTTTACCCCTCTTGCCCTAATTCACATCCTAAATATTAATTATTAAAGGCTATAGCTCTTTCCAGATGTTACACGATTTGCAAGATTGTTACCAAATTGCAAGAAAATCAATTGATTATTAAGGAGATATAGGGAGGGGGAGCTTCTACCCCTCTTGCCCTATTTCCAATTTCCTTTCAGATGTTACAGTGTCTACATGCCAAATTTTAAGAAAACCAGTTGATCAGTTTGGAAAATATAGGAAGGGGGTGCTTTTACCCTTCATGCCCTATTTTTTTTTCAGATGTTACAGTGTCTGCATGCCAAAATTAAGAAAACCGGTTGATTAGCTTAGAAGAAATAGGGAGGGTGACCTTTTACCTCATTTTCCCTATTTTACGACCTCTAGCGAAATGAAATATACCATACAACCTATTCCTTTAAAAATCAGTCAAGCGATTTCGCTGGAGTTCAATTCAAGCACCGTGACAAGAGAATTTTATGTATACAGAAGATTACATACATATATTTTTTCCATTTCTCATAATTTGCCATTGCTGCATTTTTCTATTTCTTTTTTCATATATTTTTATCCGCGAACCAACAAAATGTGAAGGAAAAAACAGTCAACATCGATGCACACGATGAAAGATTGTGTTTGGAAACATAAAATATTTAAAAAAGTTTAGATATTTGAGAAACTAAAAAGGTAACAGGAATTTGATCCATAAACATTACTACACATGTAGCAACATAAAGTGAATCATGCCCATGTTTCAACTAATGTTTCCTCGTCTGTGGGCAACATAAAATTTCATGGTCACACAAGAAGTGTTGCCGTTAGATGTTTTTTAAAAATACCAAAAAAGGGAACCGTAAGAAAAAAAGTAGTAAAAGAAAAGCAAAATAAACTGTCAACAACTTAATTCACAGCAGTAAGTATGCGTATGCCGCACAAAAAGCTAATTTTAGATGTAAATTTAGCAAAGTGGCGTGCGTATGTGGCACAAAACAATAGTTTTCACTTTCAATAACAAACTATTAACATCTAAGTTCATTAATGAACGTTTAAAAAATTAACATTTTTCTTCAAAACATATGCTAGAAGCTGTGGTAAATATACAAAAAAATTCTATCGGGTACATTTTCAGAAAACTTCGTGTAAACCTTTATTGTTGTTGATGAAGTTTCCTGATGATCTGGCCTAAGCAACCAGTGAAATGCGCATAGGAATAGCTTATCCCATCAACAATAAATTTCAAGTGTTTTTATCAATAATAAAAACTGGGAATTGAGCACGAATAACAAAATCTTTTGAAAAGTTATTCTTTTTATTTATAATGCTATTTTACTCCTTGAATATTATCCTCAAACGTGGAAGGATTCCTTAGTTACCATGATACCTAAACCAGAAAAGGATCATACAAAAGTTGAGTCATATAGGCCTATAAGCTTACTTTCTAATATATCAAAGCTGTTTGAGAAGCTGTTAGTGTCAAAATTAATCCAAATTTTAAATGAAAATAGATGTATTCCTTACCACCAATTCGGCTTAAGAAGAGAGATGAAGTCTGGCATGAAGGCTTGTTACATAAATTGATGCAAAAATTTACCGGCAAACACACACAAGCTGTTAGAAAACTATTTAGTCGGTCGTTAATTTATTATTAAAGAAGGAAATTTCTTAATTTCACCTCAGCCAAGTGGCGCTGGAGTCCCACAAGGCAGCATCCTGGGGCCTCTATTATATTTAATTGATTTTTCGGACAAGCCAACAAACAACTACAACCAAACTTCAACATTTGCGGACGATTTAGCTTTTCTAAGTATGCACGAAACCCGTCATGAAGCATCTCGTTACTTACAGGATCATATATTTCAATTATAAATATGGCTAAGACAATGGAGGATAATGGTCAATGAGCAAAAATGCGTACATATATCATTCACCTTGCGCCGGGAATCATGCCCACCTATTAAAATCAATTATCAAATAATTCCTCAACATTCGCATGTTAAATATCTCGGTATACATCTGGATCGGCAGTTAACGTGGAAATGCCATATAGAGGCAAAATTAATTCAAATGAGACTAAAAGCAATTCAAATTTATTGACTTATTGGTAGAAATTCTGTCTTTAGTCTTGCAAACTAAAAGGCGCCAAAATAAACTTCTTCGAATAATCACTGCCGCTCCCTGGTATATTAAAAACTCAAACATTCATAAGGATCTCAATGTGCCATTAGTAAAAACTTTGATTACAAAATATGTAGTAAAATATTTAATCCACTAGCTTGGAATATTTTGAACATAAACCGTGATGACGATATTTTGTCAAGTACTGGCTGGACATATGTATGTATATGTACATATAATGCATTAAGATAAGATTTGATTAATTATTGTTAGTTCATATTAAATATATGTATATGAAGATTCCATAAATAAATAATGAAAAAAAATAACGTTTTTGAAATATTTTTATTTTGAAAATACAAAATTGATGAAAAAATTGATATACCGCGTTTCTGGTTTTAAAATTATTAAAACCCGTCGCAAATTACAGGTCGCAATTTTGGAGATAATTTGATGAAATTTTGCATATAGGTTCTTATTGCCACAAGGCCCAAGCCGAATCGTAGGACTACGAGGGGAGATAGGAGCAATTTATTTCTCTCAAAAACTATATATGGGCATTTCCAGCGAAAAGTCTACTTTTTGTCACGTAACGCCAGAAGTATTTTAAATTTTTTCTGAAAAAATTGTATATGTATCGTTTACTTCTTTATATTTTGGTGTAAAGCGCAACAAGCTCTACATTAATTAACAAAAGGGATAACGATTGAACAACATGGTCCGAAAATACAACCTTATTTGCAATCTGGCGTTACATTAAAAAAAGTAGACTTTTAGCTGAAAATTCCCATATTTACCTTAAAACGAGCAAAGATTTTTAAATTTGATAGCTATATAAATCTATATAAGTTCTAAATTCACTAAAAAAGGTTTTGTACAAAACTTCTTGCTCAATTCGCAGTATTTTTCAGTTTTGTAATGCAATCAAAACCCACTTCCGTTTTTTTAACGTCACGCCAGGGCAGATTTTTGCTTATATCTGCAAATCCTTAGCGTCGATTACTGTAATTTTTTTTCTGAATGTAGAGCTACTTCATTACTTTGTATATATAAAAACCCTTTTTACAAATTTGACTTCGTCATTTAATTTTTTTACATTTTGTGCTACAAACATCACGACACGTCAAAATGGAAATGCCCATATATTTATGTGGACACATAAGCATGATTCTCCATGGGTCCCGAATAAGGTGCACTCTCGTAAATGTGTTTTAAAATACTGTGGTGTATGGTATCATTTAGTCGTGCTTGACCGACTGTACTTTCTTACTTGTTTTTTATTGCAAAATAAAATCTACAGTTTAAATTTATTGTTTCTTATAGTGAAGTGCTTTTTCATATTGTCCAGTTATTTTTTCAAAATCAAGGTGAATTATTTATATTGTCCAGTGAATTAACTATAGGTGGTGTTGAAACGTCTTCTGATTTTGACAGTTCGAGCCTATTTGTTTTGATTTGTTAGTGTGCTGCTAAGAATGGTTGATATTTCCAGCCGTAAACACTAACAATGCAATGCAAAACCCCCTACGTTGTTTCTGTTGTTTTTGGATTGTTGTAGTTCCGACACCACCTGTAGTTGAATTCGTGTTGCAAAGTCCCAATTTACATTGTACGATTTTTGACGTTTCTTCTTTGAAGTCGGTCGGATATTTACATTGTTCGATTTTTATCGTTACAACTTTTTCTGTGCAACCGAACTTCAATAAATTTTTCGTAAAATGAGAGAACGAATAAGCGAACAAACCCTTTTTAATTCCTCTCTCCCCTCTCGCCTATAAGGTGAGAATCGCAACGACAAAAATCGTATAATGTAAATGGAGACCAAAGAAACATCTGACTTCTTGCAACAGAGCACTTTGTGCTTCTTGCGCAGACTTATTGGATAGACCCCGGCGAATTGACTAGAAGGTGGGGTCAACTCTGCAAAAACCAAGGGGAATTCATCCCAGGTAATTTCGGTACTACAACAAGTACAACTCGTACAAAAACCAGAAGCAATTTGTTTTTGTAAAATCATTGTACAATGTCAAAAACAGAAACAAAGATAATAAACAAAATTTTGACATCCAACAATGATTTTAGATAAAAAAATGTTATCAGCAGTTCTTTTAAGACCACCTGTAATAAATAAACACTGCTTCTGTGGTCGGGTTGTCAAAAATATTGCTAGTAAAAAAATAGATTTGTTTACATAAAAAACTAGCTTATATACAAACTTTGACAAGCCGGCCACCGAAAAAACACCATATGTTGACTTGACCCCACCTTCTAGTCAGTTCGCCTTGGGATAGACCTTGATAAGTTCAGTGTTAAGACAATGTGAGAATTTTAGTTTTGTTTATTTAAAAATAAGTCAATAAATTTTCGAAATACATTTACATAGCAGTTTGGAATAGACTTAAATGTAATTCGATGAAAAATACAACCCAGCTAGCATTTGTGTGATTATTTTTTGTAAAAATCACCTAAATGATTTATTTTAGATCAGTTTTTTTATATTTTCCATTCTTACAAAATGGTTTCAGCTTTTCTTCGCTTTCCTGCACTAAAACATCAAAAGTATTCAAACATTAAAGGCAGGGCCCTGGAGTCTAAGTCGATGTACCCACAAAAACACGCAAACACAAAAACTCCAACATTTTTCGTAATATACAAATTTTCTAATATATTCCAAAATTCGTATTAATATTTTTTTAAATAAAGCTTGAGTTCCCTTTTTATAAAAAATATTAAATTACAAATTAAAATAAAAATATTCAGGTATGTGATGTAAAATTATCGTTTTCAAAACGATCGTTTTTAACAGGGGTGATGAATTTTGACCGATTTTAAAATCCATTTCTGAAGTAAAGTCTTAATTTTTTGTTCAAAATACAGTTCAATTAATAGATATATAAACCCAATAAGCACTCAAAAAAAAAATTTTAAGTGCTTAAAATTTAACTGGAAATAAACTTGAGTTCAAACGTATTTTTAAATGCTATTCAAGTGCCAAGTGTAATCTAGCCGAACCCTGATTGAGCGACCCTGTTTAATTTTGACTAGGGAATGGTAAATTGATTTCGATTCCAATCGAAAATCGATTTTCTGGTAAAAAAAAAATCGATTTTTTGCAATCGAATTTACGCATGCGATTTTATACTGAAATCGATTATTGGGCTTGTAAAATCGATTTTTTTATTTTTATCAAAATGTTGCCAACTTTTAATTTTAATCTTAATTAAAACGATAAATTATGGGTATGCACAATATGTGGTTATACCATAGTATGTTTATTCAGTTTTCTATGTTTAAAGTTGTAGTTTTACGTATTTACCTATTAGTAGCCTTGGTATACTTTCAACTTTAATATAGGAGCTCTTGTTTTTCAGAAATTAAAGCCATCCCTGGACAGTGAACAAAACAGTCCATACATATCGTAGGTACCGAACCAAACACTGGAAGTCAGCTTAGTGAAAATCAACATACATACATACATACTATAGAAACACAACAGGTGTAGTTAACCATGGCATTCCTGTGCAAATACGCTAAAATTCAAACAGACCAGTGTGTGAGCGATATTTAAATCTAGTTATAAGCAGAGTGCAAAACATAAAGTATGTAATTTATCCTAACAAATGCGAAATTACAAAAAAATAAATCTGCATCTTTCCGACATCAATGACATGCAAACGTTTGTTGTCTAAAATCAACTTATAGTAACTAAGCAAAGAAACAGTCGCCAAAGATCAGGAAATGTTGCCATAATCCGTTGAAATACTATCCATACATTCAGGCTTGTCACAGAAATCAATTCCGATCAAAAGTGATTTCGTTTTATGTGAAGCTAGATGCTACACAAGAACACCATTTTAATGACAAATGTACATACATACATACATATCGCACTTGTTAATCTAAAAGCCATCTCAAAATTAACACATTTTAAATTTTTGCAGGAAAATTATAAACAGTAGTCATATCTACCTACTGTAAAAATCTTAATTCAATTTCTCCAGTTGTTTGCCAAAAAAAATGCTGGTGTATCCACCTTTGCGGTATAAGAAATAAGTTTGCAAATTTATCTTAAAACATTTTGAAATCGATTTTGAGGTTCGATTAATCGATTTCAAAAACCGAAATAAAAAAAGTCGATCGAAAAACCGAAAATCGATTTTGGAATCCATTTACATACCATTTCCTAATTTTGACAATTGCGATTGCAGCATCATTTTCATATTTTAACGTATTTTGCCGTCGTTTAGTCTTTATTTTACAAGCGTCCTGACAAGAACATAAATAAATACTCACTAGATTTTTGTGAACTTGATTTATTAAATAAACGATGTTGTACATATATGTATATTAAATATCAAACGTGTTATATTATTAATTCTACAGCAGTTGACTGAATGCACAACTAAATAATTATCATCTGGGTGACACAAGTTTCAAAATATTTCACTAATATTCACTTGATTTTAAATTCCCATTTTACTGGAGAATGGTATTGAAATGAAGTGTAACAAAAGTTTTCAAACTTGAAAATCGAACCGGTTTGCACTTAATTTCCAGCAAAACTGCGTATTGGGTAATAAAAAATAAACAGGGGTGTGCTGGAAATCACAATGGAAATCGCAAACGTAAAACGCAAGAATTTTAAGTCTTTTTTAAAAAGATTTTAGTAATAAACGTTAAAGCGCATCCGTTTGCGATTGTTATACAAAAAAAATAACAAGCTGTTTTTAATTATCCAGCTGCGAAAAATATGATCATAAACAACAAAAATTAATCACTTTTCAAACGCCTACATAATCAGTTTGCAATCATGCAGTTTGATAATAAATAACGGAAAAACTCACATTTAAAGCGCCTAGATGATCCATTTGTGATTTCAATACGATTTGTTATTGGATTTAAAATTAAAAACACTTTATAAGCGTGAGTTATTTTTCCGACGTTTTTAAAGCGATTAATCAGTTTTTGATAACCAAAAGTACCCAAAAGACTCATTTATCTGATTTAAAAAAAAAACAATCTTCTAAAATTTGGAAATTTAATGTTTTCTGCGTAGTTTTACTTAACAGATTCTTAAGAAAATATTCTCAACATATTGATTAGTTGATCGTAAATTTACTGTTTAAAAAAATCGTAATTTAATATTAAAATAATATTAAACATATGCACCTCACTAACTCATCTCAGTCAAGTTTTTATTTGTGTATCATTTAAATTTTAAATTATCATTTAATTAATTTAATTTAATGTATGTACGTACTCTCATTGAAATGGTTCATTTGCTGTGCTTAAAAATTTTTTTAATCGCGTATTGTGTTCAACAAATCTGTGGCATAAATAACAACATATTGCCAAACATTGTGCTCATACTTACCGATGATCAAGATGTGACCTTAAATGGCCTTGTGCCCATGAACAAGGTTAAAAATTTAATCGGTTTAACTGGAACGACATTTGAAAATGCGGTAAGTAATTCACATTTGTATGCACCTACATAGTTTTCATTTAAAACAACGAATAAAAATAACTTTAAAATTGTTTCCGCTGAATTAAGTTTACAACTTCTCCTTTGTGCTGTCCTTCGCGTGCCAGTTTACTTTCTGGAAGGTATGCCCACAACCATCATACTTGGAACAATACCTTGGAAGGCGGTTGCAATAGTTTATATTGGCAATCGCAGATTGAAAGGTTTACATTAGCTCCCGTTTTAAAGGAGTCTGGCTATACGAACTTTTTTGCAGGAAAATATCTTAATCAATATAAGGGAGCCGAAGTGCCGCCTGGATGGCAAGAATTTTATGGACTTCATGGCAATTCTCGTTACTACAACTATACATTGAGGGAAAATTCTAAGAATGTTAGTTACAGCAATGTTTATTTAACAGATTTACTGCGCTCAAAGGCACTGCGTTTCCTTAAATCTCAAAGAAAGCATACGCCATTTTTTGCCATGATTGCCCCACCAGCGCCTCATGCTCCTTACACACCAGCCGAACGTCATCGTAATGCTTTTAAAGGTCTTAATGCTTTAAGAACTCCCAATTTTAATATTATAGACAAAGGTTTTTCTTATATGTGTCCATTGTTTTCCAGAGATTAATAAATTTTGATTTTTTTTAAGACAAACATTGGTTGGTATCGAATGCTAATATTATACCAAATAGAACGTTAAACTTAATGGATTCGTGTTACGAAAAACGTTGGGAATCTTTATTGGCTGTAGACGAATTAGTAGCAGACATAGTACATGCCTTAGAGCTTAAGGGACAATTAGAAAATACTTACATAATCTATACCTCTGATAATGGTTACCACATTGGCCAGTTTGCCCAACCTTTTGACAAACGCCAACCTTATGAAACCGACATCAGAGTTCCATTGCTTATCAGAGGACCCAATATACCATCGGGTGTAAAAATTACAGCTTCCATCGCTTTAATAGATATATTTCCTACAATTTTGGAGTGGCTGTCTCTACCTTCAAATCCCCAAATCGATGGCCAGTCCATAAATGCATTTATGGCAAATGCACCCCATTATGATGCCAGTTCAGATCGTTTTTATAAACGCAGTCTGCTAGTACAACATTTTGGTGAGGGTAATTTTAATACTTACAAACCGGAGTGTCCTTGGTCTCAAACGGATCGCCTGGCAGAATGTACTATAGAAGCTGACTGTCATTGTCAAGATTCTTGGAATAATACCTACTCTTGCATAAGGCATTTCAGTTATCAACAAAGCCGATTGTATTGTGAATTTAAGGACAATGACGTAAGTAATTTATCAGTCGTGCCGAATTTTTTACATACACCCCCAATAGAAGATCTAAATTCATTTCACAATGTAAATATTAAAGAAGGATTTAGGCAGATACAACTAATATTCTAGAGCAAGCCTTATGGGGGATCAAATTTAGATTTCCTTTAAAATCATTTTAAAGGTTTCATAATTAATTTTGCAATGAGCTTTATGTATCTAAGGCAAGGGCCCCTATTACGGTCTATTATGGTTTACAACTTTGCTATATTGCGGCTACCAAGAAATCAACAAATTACAACTCAACACAACCAGCTGTCTTATTTACAACACTACTGAGTTGTGAACCGTAATAGGGGCCAAGGTTTAGTTAAACATTTAGGCCCCTATTACGGCTTACAACTCAACTCAGTTGAGTTGTAATTTCTTAATTTTTGTATTATGGTTGACAACTTCGCTAAATTTCGATGAACAAAAACATAACAAAAATTACAACTGTTCACAACCAGTTGTCTTGAGTTGAGTTGTAAACCGTAATAGGGGCCTTAATGTTATTAAAAAAAGAGTAATAAAACACGAAATGATTGAAATTATGAGTAGACATTTTTACTGATTTAAGTACTATTTGTGATTATTTAAGTATTAAAGGAAAAGTTATTTCGGCAGCTATATAGGCCGATCTCCCCAAACTTATGCATAGGTATCAGGGGTGTTCTGGAAATCGAAAACGTAAAACGCAAGAATTTAAAACGTCGTTTTTTAACAAGATTTCTGTAGTAAAATAATTTGATTAAATTCAGGGCTGTGGAGTCGTCAAGAAATAGTTATAAGTCCGACTCCTTCCGCTGAAATTTTTTAAGAACGACTCCTACTCTAACCTTAATACTAAATGGATATAAGGTTGGTTCTTATTTGACTTTAAACTCTTTTTTTAATGCAGTGCTTTTTAAATGGTTCAACATATCCAGAAAATGATTCTTTAAAAATTTCAAATCGATATTTTAATTCTAACTTGTGCCGCATTGAGTTTTAATATGTGTAGTTATTTGCATATTCTTTCTGTACAAATTCTGTTTTAAAATTATTGGCAATTCCTGTCATATTTTAGTACAAGTAAATTACTTAAAAAACCACACATCTCATTTTCCAACTAGATCAATTACTGAGTAAAAGTTTTGCATTCGATTAAGACTCTTGTCCGCACGTATAAATAATAAATAATACCCAAATAATATAAATTATTACAAACTTTAATACTATTTATAGTACTTGAATGAACTAATTCTTATAAAATAAATTACTACTTATTCAAATGTATCTTCAAAATATTGCATCGCCAATTTCGAATAATTTTTTGTTTGGAAAATATTAAAAAAAATTTTTAAATTTTTTATGCCGGAGTCGGAGTCGCGAATATTTGTGGGTACAAAAACCTCAACTACGACTCTTCAACTCCACAGCCCTGAATAATTTAAGTGTATAAAAAACAACTACCAAACTCTTGCGTTTTGCATTTTCGATTTCCAAAACAGCTCTATATATATTTTTTTATTAAATTCTCTTAGGGTACATAGTAAATATTAAAGAGGTTTTGTACTTCCATTAGACAGACGAACCGAACTTTCGATATGTATGTACATGATTTTTTTTAAATTTTTCTCCCAAAAGGATTTTGTGGAGGCTTATGAAATATATACTGATCCATATCAAATGCACAATATGGTTAGAGAAATGTTGCCAATTGAGAGAGCACTTTACAGCCTGGCCTTGGTTAATTTGACAAAATGTATTGGCTCTTCATCCTGCAGCGATGTTGTTTTGTAATATAAACAATTAATTTGTTTGTTTAATTTTATTGATAATGTGGGAAACACACAAAAAGATATATAGAAAGTAGGAATAATATTAATTAATTAGATTTAATCATTTACATAAGTCTTGACTTGTATATTAAAATTTTGTTTCAATATTTTTCTTCTATTTATATTATCAAAATTATTGCAGTTTTGTAATATGTACCTTTAAAAAAAAAAAAAAAGAAAAATCCATTTAAAATGTTAATAAAAATTAAATATTTCGAAATTCAAATTTGTTGTTTTTGTGTGAGTTTAGCGGTCATTGCTGTTTTTTGTTGTGGTGTTAGTACTCCAAGTCATTGTTGTTGCACCTTAAACGTATCTTAAAAAACTAAATTATGGGACTTGCACTTCGCTAGTTTAAAGATATAAGAATCTAATCGGCGGCGGCATTCTCCTTACTGGCAGTAACGGCTTTATCCTCATCAGCTGAGGGTGTATGCCAAGTAAGTCGTTCTTCATAGAATTGTATGACAACCTGGGGACATCTGACATTGGCCTGTTTAGCGGCTACCAAGTCGGCGTCATCACTACCCTTCCATTTCATCAGGAACATAAGTTCTCCTGAAGAATCTGTAGCACCCAAGATCTTGGACGGTTCTAAACCACGATCAAAACCAACCGTCTTTCGGGTGTCTTTTTCATCTTCAGCTGCCTTTCGTTTAGCTTTTGCTTCGTTGTTAGGTGCCGTCGAAGGTCGTTTCTTGGCTTCAGCTGGAAAGTTTAAATGATTTTTTTGTGTAAATTAATTTTACATGTTAGAAAAAAATATATATGAAAAAACCCGCTACCAACCTTTTTTCGGTTTTATTGACTCTTCATACGCTGCAATTAAATCAGGACAGTCCAGATTTTCTACCGGCTCCCATGTGTTTTCGCTGCGCGGATATCCCTTCCACTTGAGATAATATTCAGTCTATAAGATAAATTTTTTATATACAAATTGTTTTGAACTATGTTTAACTGAGTGGTATCTGGCTTACCTTGCCGTTTATAATCCGTTTGTCTTCTATACGTTCCACAGAGTACTCCGCCTCAGGTTCAGGCTCATTTACAACATCGGCCATTTCGCTGTTTTGTTTTTTCTTGTTTTGTTAACAATTATGCCAACGAAATAACAAATTTCGTTACCACTTAATGATTATCCTTTGAGATCTTTGCTAATCAGAGCTTTAACTAAAATATTATCCACAAATTTGATTATGTCCGACAAGTTTATACAAACAGCAACGAGGTTGTCCACACCGGCAAAAATTTTTAGCTCAAATTTTTTTTCTACAAACCTTGCAATTATTAACTGATTTTGCAAGTTTATTGAATAAAAACGTTTTATTTTAGAAATTTAATTTACCTTCTAGTTGAAAAATATGATTTTATTGCCGTTAAAATGCATAGAAAACGCGATTTTTTTTCACTATGTAGAGATTTACAGCTTGCGTCTTCTTCTTTTGCTTTTCCGATTATTTGTTTGAAAGAGTTGCCTGATGTGTTCTTCTCACAAGTGCTGCCAGATTAAATGTATGAAATTGTAAAGGTACCCACCAAGGCCCATTGAAAAGGTCTGTGCAAGAAGCCTGATGATCATTGTTTATGTTCTTTTTAGTTGTCGAAAGTTGTTTACATTTTGCTTACATGTGCATGTATACGTTTATGGTATGCCACACATACACGTTTTTTCCTTTTGCTTTGTTTATGTGGTAGTAAATTTTTGACAACTAAAAAGAATTGTATTTTGTTTTTGTACAAGTAAGCAGACCTGATAGATGGGCCTTGGTACCCACAGACCACAGACGATGACTCTAAAAACGAAACATCAGTATTCATGTTTTTTGTATATGCTAGCATGGTGGAATTATTCCACCATGTATGCTAGTGCTGGTTCACACACGTCAAGTTTGACTCGTCAAGTCTTGAGCTTTTAGAAGAGAAGGGAAAAGAGAAGGCAATTTCTTTTCCCGTCTCTCCTAAAAACTCAAGACTTGACGAGTCAAACTAGACGTGTGTGAACCGGCACCTACTACAAAACAAAACAAAAATTATTATTTTTTTGTTTTTATACCTATCACATTTTATGACCCATAAATTTGGAAAATTCTTACATTCAATTATAATTGATTTCCAATTGTCATAATTTGCCATTGTTGCCATTTTCCGCCTTAGTTTTTTATATTATTTACATATATAATATACATTGATACAAGGTATCTAAGAAAAATAATTATGTCTGCGTTCTCATATAGAAATTCTGATTTGTTTGATTCTATATAATCAGCGTTTAAGAAAATGCAGTCAAATTAGAAAAACTGTAATTTCTTATACATACTTCTTTATTTGTCATTGGCAAAAAAAAACAGTTGCTTTTACTTCTGATTTATTTATTTATTTGCTCCGAGTGCTGCAGAAGCACCTCACTCAACTACTGCTCAGAAGCAAGGTACATTAACACAAGGTAGACTCATTTGGGAGTGTAGAAATGCCGCTCTATAAAAATAACCAAGTCGCCAAAATTGCCTTCATATAAATGTAACGCACGAAATTTGACGTTTGGGTTCCAACTTAGGTAAACAGCTGACAAACATATGGGCCAACGAGTTTACCTTGTGTAAATTTATCTTGCTCTGAACGAATTGAGAAAGAAAACCCAGCTAACTTCTCCACACACGATGAAACATTGTGTTTATCCCCTTTTACAATGTGGCAAGCAAGGTATATTTATAGAAGGTAGTCTCGGAAAGTCAGCTGTTTATTTTTTATTTGCTTGTTTTGCGATACGAACTGTCAAATGTTGTATAGTAAACAAGTAAACAAGTTTTTTGTATTTTTTGTATCTTATCAGCCTTTGCTTTTTGACAGTTTGTATCACATAACAACAATAAAAAGCCCTATTGTACAATTGCTATAATCTCGCGGCTACCTGATATAAATATACGTTGGTGACAAGTGAAAGGCCGACAGACGAAGTTTGTTGGCGAGAGACGAAAAAAGTAAAATGTGTCACGCATATAGCGTCCTCCTTACAAACACATTTCGTCTGTGTTCCTTTCACTTGCCATATAGCAAAAAGGGACTTTGGAAACATAAAATATCAAAAAAATTGGATATTTTAGAAATAAAAAGGTAGCACGAATTTCAACCAACAACATTACCACACACGTAGCAACATTTAGTGAAACATACCCATGTTTCGACAAATGTTGCTTCGGTTGTTCGTAACTTAAAGTGTGTGGGGTCCTTGTATGAAAGTTTTTCGAAAGGTTAAAAAGATTGGATTTTTTGGCATAGATTGGTTGCAAAGTTTAGGGGTATGTTATTTTATTACTTTATTTTATTTTGTTTTTATTTAAAAAAAATAAAATTAAAAAATAAGATAAAAACAAAGCAACAATAAATTTCTCAACTAACTTGGTGGTCCGACGATCAGTTTTGCCTTTCAATTTCATTAAATTTGTGCCGGTTTACACAAGTCAAGTTTGACTCGTCAAGTCTTGAGCTTTTTTTTTCATCTCCCTTCTCTCCTAAAAACTCAAGACTTGACGAGTCAAACTTGACGTGTGTGAACCGGCACTTTGCAATCCACTCTCACTTGTTTACTAACACACTCACACTTCTTAAATTGACCACGAGATTGCTTTCAATTTCACCTTTCTATTTGTTTGGCAATTTTACTTTCAATTTAACAGCTGATTAGTCTGGGTTCACATTATGAAAGTTTTCTTCCAGAAAGTCTGATTTTATTGGTGAGAGGGGAAGAGAATATGCTTTTTTCTCGCCTCTCTCACCCATAAACTCAGACTTTCTGAAAGAAAACTTTCAAAGTGTGATCCCAGACGCATGTTTGTCTTTATAAATTGTTTTTTTTGATGAGATCTTGAAAGAAAATTGAAAATTAAATACACGCAAAAATAATATCCCGTAAAATTAAATTTTTTTTAGAATATTTATTAGTATGTATGTTTAATTTTATGAACATCCTAAAGATTATTTCAAATTGTATATTTTTCGGAAAATGTAACAAATACATTTAAATATGTACATATGTTACAGTTTACCAAAGCTATTTTACTTAATTTTTAAAATATTTTATAAATTTGTCTGTGTTGCATTTTTTTTATTAAAATAACAAAAATGTAAAAAAAAAAATGTATAAAAAACAGATAAAATATATTGTTGCATATTTTTATCTATGTTCGCATACAATACACAGTACTTGTTTAAAGTTCAAGACAAAAAAGGAAATAAACATTTTTTTCTTATAAGTTTAAAAAATTTAAATTTTTTGACATTTTTGCACTTTGTAATTCATTTAATTTAATAGTCGGATTTTCCAGCGTTTGCTTCCTCTTTTAAGAGTTAGCTATCTAGCACTAGCAAAGAATTATTCACACTTTTTGTAGTTTAAACTTTTCAGCTTAGTTAGTACTGAAAAGTAAAAGTTAGTGCTAGTACTTAGTACTATGTAGCATAAACTACCTTTTTATTCACTCGACCCAATGGGTTGGTAGGACATTGACTGATGGAATATTTTTTTAAAAACTTATTAAAAAAAGTTTTTGAAACGCTTAATAAAATCTCTTCCATTGTCGGCCCCAAGTGTAGTACGACGTATTGACCATATAGAAAATTCGGTAGAATCCGTTATTAGGGAAAAAATAATAAATTGTGAATATGTTTCTTTTTGCTTAGATAAAAGCACAGATATTAATGTTCTTTGCCAATTGGTATTATGTATTCGCCGCGTGGATTGCAACTACGAGGTTTGTGAGACAATGTATTCTCTAGAAACATTTCATCGAAATGTAACGGGCAAGCTTTTATATGAAGTAGTCTGTGAAAAGCTTTTTGCTATTATAGATACAAAGAAAATTGTTGGAGTCTGTACAAATGGGAGAAATGTAATTACCGGAAGCACGAAGGCTTCATAGGTCACCTAAAAAAACCAAATACATGGTCCATGCTTGCATTACATCGGACCAGTCCATGGAGTAGTCCATTTCATGAAATTGGATCAGGTGGTCCAATAATATTTGCAGGGTAGCTCTGGAGTATATGCATGTCATTTTTGAAAATGGCCGTATAGTTGTACACAGCGCTATATCGTTTGTGCGTAAAGCACACAACATGTCAAAGTATATTTATAGCAGGTGTTCTCGGAAAGCCAGCTGTTTATTTTTTATTTGCTTGTTTTGTGATATGAACTGTCAAATGTTGTTAAGCAAGCAAGTAAACAAGTTGTTTGTCTTTATCTTTTGTATTTTTTATCTCTTATCAACCCCTTTGTTGTTTGACAGTTCGTATCACATAACAACAATAAAATGCCCTGTTGTTTGTTTGATTGTACAACCGGTCGCAAAGTATGTGGCTTGCATAAAGCTGCGCACACAGGAGTAATGAGCTCGACGTCTTTTTACTTGTAGGGCTGCGCGAGCACAAATCCCAAGTAATTGACAATTTTCAATATCTTGTGATTTATTAGATAGGTAAGTGGGCTTGTGGGCGATCATTTCACAATTTTTTCATTTTAGTGTACAACGAAATTTTTTTTATTGTGTACACAAATAAAATATTTAAAGTGCAATTGTATCACCCGCTTTACCATTCATTTTTTTTTTGACGTTTAAGGTTAATGCGATTTGTTTGTCATGTGTGGAGAAATGATACGCGAACAAATTACACGTTTGTCAAACCTGCTACCATACTTTCAATAAATTACTTTAAAGTTGTTGACACAAACTGTTGTTAAACCCAATTTGAATTCACAACAATTTAATTTGAAAAATGCGACCGACGAAGACACCACGCAAAATCTTATTCATATGTTTATTGTCAGATATTATTTTTTCGGTAAAGTGCAGTAAATGAGTAAATACTGAGTTAACTGAAAAATTACTCTCAAAAACAGTTGTTGCACAAAAAAGTACGCGAACAGAAAATTTGAAAAATTTATTGAACAGCTGATGGCAAATATATACAGTGGTGGAAAATGTTTACACTTTTGACTACTTAACTCGTTTTCTTATCGGTACTCGATTAAGTACTTTTTATAACAAGAACATTTTAGGAAAATTTGTTACATAATCTTTCATATATTTTTATTATTTTATTTCATTTTGCTATGTGCCGGTGTACACACGTTAAGATGACTCGTCAAGTCTTGAGCTATTAGGAGAGAAGGGAAAAGAGAATGCCATTACTTTTTTTCTCTCGAGTCATACTTGACGTGTGTGTACCGGCACGAAATTTTTTTTTTTTGGTATTTAAGGGGAAAAGAGACTGCCATTTCATTTCCCCCTTCTCCTAAAAACTCGAGACTTGACGAGTGTGAACCTGCACAAGGGAAAATATAATGCCACTTATTTGTTCCTCTCTCCTAAAAGCTCAAGACTTGACGAGCCAAACTTGACGTGTGTGAACCAGCACCTATCGTCGTATGAACATAGCATAACAGAGCAATATTTCTTATTGCTCAGCTTATGTTAAAGGCATGGGAAAACGCATTTATGTTAACTCATAGTTTGAAAAAAATCAAGAAAGAAGGTGCTGTGTAAAAAATGGCGGTATCTTACAAGAATTATTATTATTAATATAAATTCTTTCTTATTGGACTTTATTTTTTAAATTTAGATTAATTTGTTTAAGCTTGAGGTCATTTTTAATACAAAAATATTAATTTTATTAATTTTTTTATTTTTGTTAATGTAAAATTATTATTTTTTTATAAAAAAGAACTCGAACTTAAACAAATTAATATTAATTTTAACAATAAAGATCGAATAAGGAAAAAATTTTAATTTTTGCAATTTTATTTTAGTGTTATTTTACTACAATTATAATTTGCTGCAATTGCAAAAATTTAATTTCTTTCTCACACAATTTGCTTCTTTTTTTTTTTTTTTTTTGCTTCTTTCTTTCAACTGACAACCAAATTGACATTTATTGTAAGCAATAATTGTCAACGAAAATGAACTAACAATTATTGCAACATAAATTGTTAGCAATAAATATGTACAAAAAATTCTACATGTCTACATTAATACATAATTTTGACAATTACTGCAATATATGTCGCAATAATTATCTCTGGTATAGACGGGCAGTAAATACTGATTGTCGATTGCTCTTTGCTAACGAGTCATGTGCTATATTGTGGAAAACACAAAGTACAAAAAAAAAAAAAAATCAAACACACAAATGCAAATGCATTTTTATTAGTGTGTTATAAACCAGCCATCGGCAACCTATACTATTACATTTTGCGATTATATGCGTTGTATGAATTTTACGTATGTTGTTGTTAATGTTGTTAAATTCTCTGCAATATGTGTGCACATGTACGTAATAAAAGAGCATACAAGAGAATAAAAGAGAAAAGAGACAACGCGGCGCCCTGATTTTGCCGATGGCTGTTATAAACGAACAAATACGAAGTGTAAAGAGTACGAAATATACTCCACACAACAGCGAAAAAAAAACAAATCACAATAACTATACCAAATGACAAGAATCACACCAAATCAAACGAATCACACCAAACAACAGTAACAAAATAGGTGATATGAATTTTCTTATTTTTTTTTATTTTTATCGACGACTGAATTGAAGAGCATAAAAATATGTGTTAGTAGTGGTATACACAATTGCGCAAAGAAATGGAAATCCCTGTTATAGACTCACAATTGTTGTGTGTTGTGCTTTCTTTCACATGAAGTTATACATTGTGTTTATTTGTTTTTTTTAAATCAAACTACTGCTTAACACCGAGTTGCTTGAAACCAACCACTGTTTTAGAATTGATACGGTTTTTCGTAATGAATCATTCGAATTGATTAAAAAAAACACAGTATTTGACACAACAATAACTTGGTGTGGAGAACTGTGAAAAAGAAACAAATACATTCGTGCAGGGCGTTACTAAGTACCCAAATACTTAACACTTTAACAACTTCAAAAAAATTAAAACAGTAAAAAAAAGAAGGATTAAAAGTTGGTATGGAGCCATATGGAGCTTCACAAATAAGTTTAATTAATAAATATCTATTTTACTGCACAAATTTCTGCACCTTACGCTCTCAATTTGTGTTCTCATTTTGTGTACGAGAACGAAATTTGGTATAATACAGTAAAGTTCAGTAAAAAATAGTAAACATTTTTGGGTTCTCGGACGCACCTTTAATAACAAAATGCCATAGACACCTTTGAGGGACCACTGTAGTGTCGCACAAGCGGCTGTCCCGCAAATGAAATAAAAATAAAAATTATAAAGTAAAATAAAATTATAAAGTGTGTGTTTTTATTAGCTGGCAATATATAAAAAAGTTTAAATTATTACACCACACATGACGCGACTATTTTGAAACCGGTTTGAAATGAATTGGAAATCAGTTACATTGAAACCGGCGTGCAGGAAACTTGTACTTGTGATAAATTCATAACATTCGGGGGCCTAATTTTGGCAGTCGTGATCGAGTACTTTCTCGATTCGAAAGCAATTTTATTTCATTCGATACTTAACGAATCGAATTCAGTATTGTAAAACTCAAATTAATGCTTTATAACACTGAAAAAATAATTCCGATTCGTTCAGTATTGACTGAAAGAATTAGATAATAAATTACTTTTAAATCGAGAAATTTCTCGATCACGACTGCCAGAATCAGGCTCCTGGTACAATTAGGTTGCAGGGTGTGTGGAAAACGATTGAAACTGGTTTCAAAACAGTAATTTCTAAAGGGTTTCGTTGCAGTTGCGTTTTACCGTCTGTTCTAGGACTCATTTGGGGAAACTTTGTGGTGGTTTCCGTAGACACAAAACATGCAGAAGATGCCATGTTTGTTAATCATATCTTTGAGCATAATGTATGGGAATTGGCAGTTTTAATATCTCCTAATACCTTAAACAAGGCCGAAAAATTGGCAAAAGCTTTTAGATCCTTTGTCGCAAAAGAATTGATATGTGTTACAAAGCAGCAATTCGCCCAAAAAGCTTGGAACTGTGTGCAGAAATAATTCAAAGATCTTTAGAGACCATTTACGCATTTTTACTTTTTTCAGTTTGTTATTTTTTTAATTTAATTTCTATTGAAACATTTTTCACTTTTTTATAAATTTATGTATTTTATGTTAAAATTTGTTTTCATTTCAACTTAAATGAAAACATAAATAATAAACAAATTTTGACATCCAACAATGATAAACCTAAAAAAGGTTATCCCCTGTTATGAATTCGCCTTGCTAACAACTATCTTATTAGATAAGCTGTCAAAAATACACGTATGTACACACGTTTAAGACAATGATAAGACACTTTCATTAAAATGTTTAATTTTTAGTGCAAATCTTTTAAAAAGTGTTTGAAAAGAACAATATTTTGAAAAAAAAATTTAATAAAAACAACACAAGTCAATTATGAAATCTTGTAAAATTAAAATAATTACATGTTCCCCATGTTGAAGATTAAGATTAAAGGGCATAATAAACCACACAAATTGCTTGGCAAACATGTTAAAATTTTACGTTTGTTCAAATATTTTGTATCGTTAATTAGGACGTTTGCTGGTTGTACAAAAATTTGTAGAAATGTTTTTAGTAATGTTTGCGTCTAATGCTAAATGTATTCATTCTAGATAAAACTTTGCAAAGTGGAGACGTTAAAAAATGCATTAAAATCATTTTCTATAAAAAATTTGATTTTTTTTAGCAGTATTGTTTGCCGCAAAACAACTCGTTGTGTAAATAATAATAATTGATTTATTTTATTTAATTTTATATTTCTCCTCCGATAAAAGCAACGAAATTGACCCAGCACCAAACCGCAATAAGAAGTGAATGTTTGTACGAGGTATATTTGTGTTGTGTATTGGCAAAAACAAAACGGAAACAAAGTGTGTGTTTGCCAAGCATTTTGTGTGGTTTATTTTGCACTTAACATTTGGAAACGTGTTTTCTGATTGTTTCGATGTTATCTTAATTATTGTAGACCCAGTGTAACTACAACAAATTGTAATGCTGCCAGCCTGAATAAAAACAATTAATTTAAAACAGAGTCGCTTGCCTTTGCTGTGTAGAAACGACCGCTTTGTTTTCCCTTGTTGCTTTCTATTGACATTTATTATTTTTTACTGGTAAATGCCTTTTTAATAAACGACTTGACGAAGTCGTCAGCGAAAATTTCTATTTTTATTGTAAGTTAATTAGAAATTAGTGAAATTGGCAAAAATACATAAAAATTATTTGCAAAGTATTGAAGTAAAGCCGACAATTTGTTGTACGTCTGGAACTTTGAACAGATTCTTGAGAAACTACATAAAAAGATATGCAAAAAATTGTGGTGTGGCATCAGCCATGTTGGCTGCAAAAATTTATATGAAAAAATACCTAACCTCAAATATTATCGGTAGTTATTAAATATTTAATTTTTTGAACTTGCAGGAAATTAACTCAAAAGTGGGTTCGGAATAAAAACAAACATTAAAATATGTCACGTTTCTTTGCTACCGGTTCTGACTCTGAATCCGATTCTGAAAATGAGGAGGTTCAAGCGCCAATCTATAGCAAAACCAACGCCTATGTGAGTACATTTGTTAATAACAATAACTTTTTTAAAATACATTATTTGTTTC
Organism: Pollenia labialis; assembly: GCA_949318255.1. NCBI lineage: Eukaryota > Metazoa > Arthropoda > Insecta > Diptera > Polleniidae > Pollenia > Pollenia labialis. Next base: position 20,069,154 of record OX439142.1, on the reverse strand, counting down.
TTTTATACAAATTAGCAATTCAGTGATGATGAAGAAGAGGTAAAGCGTGTGGTACGCTCCACCAAAGAAAAGCGTTATGAAAACCTTACTGTACTTATCAAGAACATTCGTAACCATAAGAAAATTAAGGACATGTCTAGTATTCTCACGAGTTTTGAAGACTTAACAAGGGCCTATCAAAAGGCTTTGCCGGTCATATCCAAGGAAGAAAATGGCATAACACCTCGCTTTTATGTACGTTGTTTGGCCGAGTTGGAGGATTTCATCAATGAAGTGTGGGAAGATAGGGAAGGTCGAAAGAATCTTTCCAAAAACAATTCCAAGTCTTTGGGTACTTTACGACAAAAAGTTCGCAAGTACATTAAAGATTTTGAGATTGATTTATTAAAATTCCGTGTGAATCCAGATCAAGAAAGTGAAGCTGAAGATGAAGAAGCTGCCTATGATTCGGACAATGAAAAGCAACATGAAGCCGCCGAAGTTCGAGATCAAAAACAAGCTAGCGAACAAAAGTCTGCTAAGACTGCACCGGCTAAATCCATTGAACAAGATCAAGACGACTCTGATGATTCGATTATTTGGGATTCGGATACTGAATCAGAAACGGAATCTTCGGACGATGATAATCAATATGTAAATATTCGCGATCGGTTCTTGAAAAAGGCCAGCGGCAAGGAAGAAAAAGAAGAACGTGATGATCGCAAAAAAGAAAAACGTGTAAAAGAGCCCAAAGCCCGCAGAAAGCAAGAAGAGGCCGATGAAGATGGCGAATGGGAAATTGTTGTTAAAGGTCCAGTGGTTGAAAAACCAAAAATGTTTGAGAAGGATGCCGAAATTGATGTTCCATTGGTGCTTGCTAAATTGAGTGAAATTATGTCAGCTCGTGGCAAGAAACGTACTGATCGTCGCATGCAAATTGACATGTTGTTCGAGTTGCGCGAAATTGCTGAGCAACATAACTTGGGTGTACCAGTGGCAGTAAAAATCCATTTCAACATCATTTCTGCCATCTATGATTACAATCAAAAAATATCGGAGCCCATGAAGTTGGAGCACTGGTCTAAATTACTAGAGGTCATGCAGAGCATGATGAAATTGCTGTTATCTAACGAAAACATTACAATGAGTGAAAGTGTGTCTGAAGAAAATGAGGAATTTGCGGCTCCCATTTATTACATTCGTGGCTGTCCCCTTGCCGCCGTTGAACGTCTTGATGACGAGTTCACCAAATTGCTCAAAGAATGTGATCCTCATTCCAACGATTATGTGGTGCGTCTTAAGGACGAAATCACTGTAACCAAAATAATTGAAAGCGTTTTGCAATATTTCAAGAAAACTGGCAATAATAACGAACGTTGTCGCATTTACTTGCGTAAGATTGAACATCTCTACTACAAGTTTGATCCTGAAGTACTAAAACGTAAACGAGGTGAAATCCCTTCCACTACTGCAACCTCCGTCGAGGTTATGGACCGTTTGTGCAAGTTTATTTATGCCAAGGACGATACTAACCGTATACGCACTCGTGCCATTTTGGCCCACATCTACCATCATGCCTTGCATGACAACTGGTTCCAAGCTCGTGATTTGGTGCTCATGTCTCACTTGCAAAACAACATCGATGATGCTGATCCCTCGACTAAAATCCTTTACAATCGCATGATGGCCAACTTGGGTCTATGTGCCTTCCGACAGGAGAACATCAAGGATGCTCACCACTGTTTGGTCGATTTAATGGTCACCGGCAAGCCCAAGGAATTGTTGGCTCAAGGTCTTTTGCCCCAACGACAACATGAACGTTCTGCTGAACAAGAAAAGATTGAGAAGCAACGCCAAATGCCTTTCCATATGCACATCAATTTGGAATTGCTTGAATGCGTGTACTTGGTGTCTGCCATGCTGATTGAAATTCCCTACATCGCAGCTCATGAATTTGATGCCCGTCGTCGCATGATCAGTAAGACTTTCTATCAGCAATTGCGTTCATCCGAACGTCAATCGCTCGTAGGCCCCCCCGAATCAATGAGGGAACATGTTGTTGCTGCTGCCAAGGCCATGCGTTGCGGCAACTGGCAAGCATGCGTTAATTTCATTGTCAACAAGAAGATGAACACCAAAGTGTGGGACTTGTTCTACGAATCGGATAGAGTACGCGAAATGTTGGTCAAGTTCATCAAAGAAGAGTCTTTGCGCACTTATCTCTTCACCTATTCAAATGTGTATACTTCATTGAGTATTCCATCTTTGGCTCAAATGTACGATTTGCCCGTCCAAAAAGTGCACTCGCTCATCAGCAAAATGATCATTAATGAGGAATTGATGGCCAGTTTAGACGATCCCACTGAAACCGTTGTTATGCATCGTTCTGAACCATCCCGTCTACAAGCCCTCGCCATGCAATTTGTTGATAAGGTTACCAATTTGGTGGATGTGAACGAAAAGATATTTGACATGAAACAGGGCAATTTCTTCCAACGTGGTAACATGAACATCCGCAATCGCGGTTATAACCTCACTCAAAATAATCAAGGGGGTGGCAACTGGGGTGGACAACGTCGCGATAACCGCAACCAGCGCAATCGCAATCAACGAAACCAACATCATCACAAAAATCAACAGCAGCAGCAACAACAGCAAAACCAACACCAAGAGCAACAAGTTCAGCAACAAGTCATCGGAGAAGAGTAGACTTTTAGTCTAAGCTTGGGAGAACGTCGTCGCCTAATCAACAAAGTAAATAGTAACATAACTCGGCCATTTCAATAAAATGAATATATTTCATTTTCAATGCAACAATTTTTTCAAAACAATCTGGCGATGTGCCCCCGGTCCCAGTGCAAATAAACAACATTGGGACCGGGGGAAAATCATTAACAAAATTGCATTCTCTTATTTTTTTTCTTTTTTTGCATAAAGCAAGAATTAAAAAAAAAGAACAAAAAAAAAAGAACAAAAAAACCTAAGCTGCTTTGACTGTGTGATTGGGTGTTTCTCCTTGGTGGAAATAAATGTGAAAGTAGAGAGAAAGTAAAATCCTTTTTTGTACTACGTCATACAACAAATATAAAATAATTTTAATCATTAAATAAAAAAAACTAAAAAACAATAAAAAAAACCTTGAAACCCTTAAACGAAAAAAAACTAAAAAAATATGTTTGTAATTCTATAGACAATTCGAAAAGCTGATATTTAGAAATTGTTGCGAGAGATTAAATAAGCAGTAAACAAATTCAAGATAGCATGACAGGAATGTTCAAGAAATCGATATACATATATTCAAGAAATTAAGCATAGATCATTCAAGAAATCAGTTTATCTCTGTGGTAAGTGTTTTTTTTTCTATTATAAGTAGTTTAAGCAAAGGGATTCGGTAGATATTTTTAAAATTAGATCGATTCTTATGAGAAAAAGATGTTACAGTTTTTAATTATCACATTTACGTTCTCAAGATTAGACATCGGACAACACAAAAAAGCTAATTTAAGGAAATTTTTATTTTACTTGTTAAATTAAAATCGAAAAATGTTGATAAGGTGTGTTTACACTAGGTAAAATGTCAGCAATGCTACCGTTAGATATTTTCGAAAAGTACCAAAAAAGGAGGAAATATTAAAAAAAGAGTGGCACCAAAAAGGGGATTTACAAAAGGTGGACACCGCTTTTAAATTCAAAATAAATACACCAAATTATGTTTTTCCACCTATTTTGTTCAATTTATCAGGGGTGTTTTGAAAATCCAAAACGTAAGAATTTGAAACGTCGTGTTTTAACAAGATTTTTGTAATACAGTAGAGTCGCGATAAAGTTAACTCTCGAAAAAGTTAATCTCGCGGATAAGTTAACCGAAGCTTAGCGTGCCTGCGTCGCTCTAAAAAGTTAACTTTTGGTTAATTTTTCTGAAAGTTTTGATAAAAAACATCGGAAATGAGCAGGAAGTAGAGAATTTGAACAAAATTAATAAAGATATTCAGTAAAAACCAATAGCGTTGGATTATGGATCTCAAAAATTAGAAAAAAATGTTTGAAATTCTCGGGGCTGTGGCGAATTAATATGAAAAATCTGAGTTAATTTTTTGTTCTTATGAAAACTAAGCCATTGGAATAAATTAAGTGTATTATATCTGAAAGATCCATGTTTATTATAGTATATTTTTCAAATTTAAGCCCGCTTAGAAAAGTTAATAGTTCGGAAAAGTTAAAAGCCCTTGGCACATTTTGGTTAAATTTTTTGCGATTCTACTGTACAACAATTTTATGACAAATACCAACACATTAAGCCCAGCAAAAGTGAATGTGTTTTTATGTGTTGATTAACTAATGTGAACTATAACTTTTTTTGCATAATGAGGACGATCTTTAGGATTTTCTGCTAGTTCCATCTGTAAAAGCTCGGCAGTAGCCTGTTCAATCGGGGCCAAACTTATATCCTCTGACGGTTCTCCGCCGGTAGCGTATACATTTTTTGTGCAAAATTTTTGTTTTCTTTAATTTTGCCCACACTCCTTTGCCAAAACTGTTAAATTTTTCTGCGATACGCTTCCATGTAACTTAAGTGCTGGCTCTTGATTTCTTCAAAGACCGAACACCATGAGCAATTTTACTATTATTTTCAATTTTCTGGATTCAAATTTCAAACTGTTTTCTATTTTTAACTTTACCATTTTGAAATCTAAAATTAAAGAAATACTTATCGAACTTATCAACAACCGGGTATTAACTCAAAATTTAGTTTTACCATATTTATTTATTTACCATATTTTAATTAAGCCATATGAAAAAGAAATTTTAAACCAACATTTTAATTAAAAAAATTAAAAAATAAAACACTTAATTTTTACAGGGGGTAGATATAAATTTTACGCGTCGATTTTTCCCAAAAAGTGAAAATATAAAAATTGAGGTAATACCCTCTTGTTGATCAAGTGCGATATGTATGAATTAGTGTTTTTTATACGGGATTTCCCGAGACACAATCCCGGGATCCCGCTCAATTTTCGGGGAAAAAATCGCGGGAAATTTGTGCGGGAATTCCCTGGATTTTTTTTATTTAATTTTGGCAATTGTTTGTTACTGCTGATATGTATAATTGTAAATAAGTTGTGTCATAAAACAGATCTTAGCCGTTAGGCAAAAAGGTAAAAAAAAAGCACAATACATATTTTTCAATTTGACATAACGAACAACTACAGTTTCTGACTCAACGTCAAAGAAATATCAATTCATATCCGATAATGTTTAATGCACTAAAATTTTGAAAAGAAATGTGTTTAATCATTTAAATCTTCTTGATACAAATTAGAAATAGGCTTTCAAACGATTCTGTAAATGCTAACTATTTTAACAGAAATATTTTATAAAAATTTGTTTGAACAATTTAACTTTTTTGGTTTTATATGAATGCTGTTGGCTTTGAATCTATTCTGTGGCAAAAAGTGATCAAGTCCATTTTTTAGTTTATAGGAGAACAATTCAAAACTTTAAGGGTGTCAGTTCTCTGCGGTTATAGTTTTTTATGTTTTAATTCCTAAACACTCCTAATGTCACAGATCGGAAGTTTCTATTATTTCAAATGTTACTGCACATTGAAGAAGATAACCAAAAAGTAATTTTGCTATAACTTCCTCAAAAATCATACAAAATAAATTAAATTTTGTACTTTTGAACATGAAGATTTTAAGGTGCTATTTTAAGCACTTTTTCCTTTTGCCACAGAAATAAAAAAGTTGAATGCATTAAAAAACTTATTTAATTGATCTCAGGAAATGTTATTTGTTCAAATAAATTAATTTAAATAATATTTTGCATCAATTTGTATTGAGCGGGAATTCCCGGGATCCCGGGAAATTGAAAAATAAATCCCGCTTTCCCGGGAAATGAAAAAGTTCGGGAAAAGAAAAACTCTAGTATGTATGTATGTACATTCGGGTGCGTCTTATTTTATATATTTTCGAAATTGTACCGTAACTCCCGCATTGAAAAAACTCTTTCCATCAAAAAACTATGTTTCGCAAAAAATTAGGCTGTTCGCATATCAGAAAGGCGTGGCTCAACCGCCCTTAAGCTTGAAGGTGCGTTTTCAAGTGGAAACAATTAATTGTTTAATTTTTTTGCTAAAATTTTACCATTAAATAATTACTTTTGCATTTAAATGTAAAAAAAAATCGAAATATGTACGAAATACTCGTTCTTATCATAAATAAATGACGAAATTTGGCTAAAAAAAATGTTAAAGTTATTAAAATTTCCCCAGGCCATTAACGTGTCTCAGGCCACTTGAACAAGAAATGTGGGAATAAAATTAACATATTTTGAGAAAAACATATTTGAAAAAGAGCTAATTTTTATTTTAAGCAAACATTAGTGTTGTAATACCACACGATTTAAATTGAGCTTTTAACGAAATTTACGGCCTTTAAATAAAAATCCATGGAATTCCTATCATAAAGTTTTTTTTACAGAATAACTTAAGCCTATAGTATACGGAATGTAAAAAGCTACATGCGCATGTGGTTCTGACGTAATTTTGTCGTCATCACACAACACGAACTTGCTATTTTGGCTTTGTAGTGTCGTCAAAATTACGTCAGAACTACATGCGAATGTGGCTTTTTACATTCCGTGTACTATAGGCTTTACATATGGTGTAGATATGGGCTCAATTAAAAAAGAAACGCACGTATTTAAGGCAAATTGGAAATAATATTTATTTACTACTTCATCTTAAGGCCAGCGGATAGACAATGTTTTTGTTTTTTTTATTTTGTGTAAAAACGTATAAATTTTTTGGCGTGCCAACTCGGGGGCAAGCCATATACAACTGGCCGTGTGAAAAACATGAATTTTCCGAAATTAGGCCAGCAATAGTCAATGATTGGCCTTTGTTGATGGTTATAGCAAAGGCAAGACGCAAAGGGAATTGGAGCCCCTTGAATCGGAATGGTAAATCGTTGGAAATCATCGGAATTCGTGGAATAAGTACGTTTTCAGCTATGAATCTGTCACCGATGATTGTTGCCTCGATTAAATTTGGTGAACAGTTTTTGATGTAAATAAACCGAAAACTCGGATTATTGAATGCCACATTTCGAAAGTTTTAAAATTTTGATATTTGATCATTATTAACAAAGTTTTTTTGTAAATATCTTGATTTATTGAAGATATGATAGGAAAAAAAATTATGTCGATACTTCCCATAGTTTTTTTGGCCATATTTTGGCGAAAGAGCCCAACTTTTTACTTTTATGAATTTTAAGTAAAACCTATTCAAAATGTTATAGTCCAGATCATTTTAAATATACTCTGAAGGTTTTACTAAAATTTAAAAAAATAAATACATAATGAAGGTCAAATTTTGACATATTTGGAGTTTCTAAATAAAAGATAGCGAAATATTGTATATTTTTGTGTCGTTTTTTATGAACCAGGAGAAAAGTATACCCTTAAGTCATACGAAAACAAAACTGTGCAAAAATGTAGATTAACCCTTTAATGCACTTGGGGGCAAAATGGTCCCAAACTTTTTAAACTTTGAAAAAGCTGTCAATTTGAATGTTGTTAAACATAATTAGATTAATAATAACAGCAAACTAAACAATTTGTGTTGTATATAAATTGAATTTTTCAAAAATAAAATTTTGAACATCCTTGCAATAGTTGTTAGATATCCTGATAAAGCGATCTCAAATTAGTTTTAGGGTGTTTTTAAAAATTCGCATCCTTATCTTACCGCAACCAGGGCAGTTGGACAAATATGGTCCACGTTCAACGGAGCCGCGGCTGTTAGGTGGTATGAGATAGTTGCCGAAATACAACGTACTTATGATTTTGACCAGAATTGGTTCACTCAGTACATGAAGGAATTCCCGAATAGGTTGAAATTCCTTAGACTACGTGGTCTGGAACCGACGACGTTCCCTGACCCTAGGTCCTTCTCAGAGTTTGACGCCCCTATGGCGCCTCCCCCGCAGCCATCACGAAGACGACCTATAAGGAGACGTACCGATATAAAAGTGTTGTATCAATAATTCTGCGATGATCCTCCCCCCTGCGTCGACTCGTTTGTGGTTGAAACACACCCACCAGGTACCTTTGATTTTGACGATCCCCATGCTTAAGAGCATTCATAGGTACCCTATCACATTTTAGTCATGTTCGCGATAGAAGCGGTTTGTGCATATAATTTTTCTGCTTCTTAATAGCTTTAACGATTTATAATAATTAGCAGCGTTTACAAAACTTCAGCAAATGTAGAAAAACTGCAATTTCTTCGACTTCTTCATTTGTCAATGGCCAACAAAAAACGCAAACAGTCGCTCTCAATCAAACTCAATAAGCGAAAAGTTGTACAGTAAATTTTCGTTTTTTGTACGACAGTTTTTGGTTTCGACTGCAGTTTTTTAAACCCTGATAAATAGTAGATGCCGCTGTTAGCAAATTTTTGCGAATTTCCGCTTGTTTAGCAATTTTTACCGAATCTTCAGCATTCATTATAGTTTTAGGGACTTGTTATCAATTTTATGGCTTTTTTTAACCCTTTTAGCGATTTAAAATAAATTTTAAGGTTTGTTTACAAGCTTGCAATTTTTCGCGGATTTAGCCATTTTCGCGACAGCAGCGATTTTTTCCCTGTGATTCTTTACAGATTTTACGATTTTTAGCAAATATTAGACTGTTATAAAATAAGCTATCTTTACTTCAACTAACGAAACAAATTTGAAATCACAACAGAAGTCCCAAAGGCAAATATCATTTTTGTAGTGTGGACGAATCGTCTTAATTTTTAATGATTTGTGGTTAATAAAATAGCTTATTGCATAAAAAAAATAATCAACAACTTATTTAAGTAATTATTACTACGGCCATCTTACAATAGTCGCAAAACTAACAAAGTGATTTCAAAAAGTTGTTAACGTAGCTGAACGTTTTGAAATCACAAAATAATATGCCCAGAACACGGTTCTTGTGATTTCGAATCACTTTCATAAAATGTGATTTTCAGAACAGGCCTGATACACACCAATGTGACTTTACTAAAATGTAATGTTTGTCGGGTCGTCTTGTAATCTTAAGCGAACTAACAAAAATCTAGCGAAGTTTCATTATTGTTCACAGTCAGAGAAACAATTTCGTTTTTTCTTCTAACTATCTTTTTTCTTCCCAAAGTATTTCATATATCGAGCCCTAATAGCAAAAATGATGTAACCAACAACATTTCAGATTTTTGTTTTTCGATGAAAATCGATAATTTTAGATCATTTGCATTATCTTTAAAAATCTCGTATCTCTTGGAAGTACCGTTACGAAATAAGAGCAAAAGTAATTTCAAACTTGAAGCAAAAATATTGAAAAACAACCTTCTCCTGTAAAATTTTATTTTTGTTGGTTACATCATTTTTGCTATAAGGGCTCGATATTTTCCTTTCATTTTTAAAACAACAATACAATAGTGGTATTCACACCGAACTTGTTAATTTGTTACTCATTAGTTTGTTAATTTGTTAAAGTTACCAACTGTGAACGACCCCCTTTTAAAAACTTTGTTAGTCTGGTAACTTTCGTAGTAAAACAGCTGATTTATTGTTCTGACACAATTTACTATTCTGAAAATAAAATAAAACATGCCACGAGAAAGTGTAAAAAAAACAGTTGTAAACTTTTTTATTATATTTATTTAGAAACTGCAACAGCTGATTGTGAGTTACCAACTAATAACTATTATATAAGGGGTGCCGTGTCGTTAATTTGTTAAATGTTAATCCGGTAGCGCGTTTAATATATAAAAACAAAATGCGTGTAAAAAAGTAACGATTAACGACTAACAAACTAACAAGCTCGGTGTGAATACCACTAATGTTATGTTTTTGGTATTGTTACTTGTTGTAGTATCGCCACCACCGTTTACATGAATTCGCCTTGAATGTTTCTGACGTTTAAAATAATTTTATTTAGTTTTGAATGAAAATTTAAACATACACAGGTATGTGATGAAAATCGATCGATTTCAAAACGAACGTTTTAAAACGTGTGATGCATTTCGTGGGATTTTAAAATCCCTTTCTGATTTATAGTCTAAAATATTCGTTCAAAAAACACTTCAGTTAACGTATGTATATAATATAAAATTTAAAAGAATTAAAACTGAGCATAAAATGAATATGTATTTAAAATCCATTTTAAAAGATACTGAACATGACATTTTCGGTTTCAAATCGTTTCGTTTTTAAATCGGTTTCCATCACATACTTGATATTGTTGTAAAAAATAAAAATAAATGCATAATATTGCTATGGGTAAAATTTTGCAAACGGTTTCCTAATGCAAAATATGTGTGGTGGCGAAAAAAATTGTTGCCACTCTGCCACGGCAGAGTATTTTGTGAATAAGTGTCCCTTTAAGAAAAAAAATCCAAATGCATATGAAAAAACACAATTTATTTAAATTTTTCTCAGTGTATAGCACGATTAATATATATATTTAGCGATTAATAGCTACAGTATGTGAATATGAGTTATTACAAGAGACGATATATGTATACATAAAATACATAGTAACTACAAGATAAAATGAGGATAATTTTATTAGTTAAGTGGAAAGAAAGTTGTAGTTGAAGGCGGTGTTTAATTTAAAGTAGGAGCGGTTGTATAATGCAGAATCTTATGTTTAGTTTTGGCTTAAAACAATTTTGATATACAGAACTCAGTTCCAAAATGATATTTGTTTAAGACTTGCAAAATAAGTTTTAAGGAGATTTAAAAGAATTTCTACAGTAATAAAAAATATTTCAAATCGAGTTGATTGATCTTTTTAATTTTGTATCAGTAATATTTTTTTTGATATTGCTTTCTTAAGTCTAATAAAATTCTTTTAAACCTCTGCATTTATTTAACTTTTTTCATTTAGGATATTCATACAATAACTTCAATGTTTAACTGTTGAGTTGGCAAAAATTATTAAACATTTTTATGACTTTCTATGTTTGATTACTAATAAATTTTGTTTTTTTTTGTATTTGTTTTATATCGTCTCTGCATTAAATAGAATAGATTTAAAACGAAAAAAGAAATATATCCAATACTAAATAAATATAGAATAGAATATTGAAAGTTATTAAAGTTAAAAGTTATAGTTTTGTTTCATAAGTTGGTAGAGTTTTAAGATTTAAGGATCTCTTTAAAAGTCTCTTAGTCCTCGTCCATATTATAAAGCATTTGCTGCAGAAACTTTCATCGATTCTTTTTTAAAACTGCATTCATTCATTTTGATTTGCAGCATATTAAGCATGTACGTATTTTGTATACTTTCTCTCTTCCTTTTTTCGTTCGATGATAAACTAAAAAAAACAGCTTGTACACGAAACGAAGTACACTTTTCCATTCGTCTCTTGCCTTTCAACATCAATCTCAAATCTTTCGCAGCAAATGTTTCATAGTATGGACGGGGACTTAATGATCCTTTTTAGCTTTAGTATTATAATTATTAATAATAGTTATACATAATTAAATATTTATTATTTTTGTTACGTTTTCTGTTTTGTTTCAAATATCACATACTGTTTTAGTATGTTGCTCGTACAATATCAAAATTATATTCGATTTGGATGCACAAAATATTATCTACATGGTATTTGTGTTGCATGTTTCCTCCTTTTTGTTTTGTTTTTACTTAATTATTTTAATTTTTCTTTTTAATTATGATATTATTATAAATTAATAATGAATATGAATGTAATGTATGTAAATATTAATGCTTAATTAGTGTTGTATGATTTATAATCACTTATTGTTACGAACGGTGTCTGAATGTCTGTCTGTCTGTATGACTGTTGGTTTTTTTTAATATGTATGTATGTAAGTTGGTAAATGTTCGTGTCGTAAGTATCTGCTCATCCTGGGATGGGATGTTTGTTTTTCGAAAATTCCTTAGTTCCATTTCATATATTTTTCGGCATTTCCTTGGCGGTATTTCGATGCTTTCGTTTGAATATTTAATTAAACTTTATTTATTTTTTGTAATTTTTGTTTTATTGTTTTTGGTATTTTGGTAAAATTTTAAAGCGAATTCTTTCCGTGGTCATCATATATTTCCTATAAGATGCTAAACTGGCCGTAGAGTAAAAAATTGTTGTTGGAAAAAAAATTAAACTAAAAAATTTGAATTGTTGCCATTTTTTATATATGAAAAAAATGTATTTTTGGAACTTTAACAACTTTTCACACATAAACAATTTTACGCTCCACATTTGCAAATAACATGAATGAGGAGGAGTTGACGGAATGCTTAAGAATGTTTTTATTTATGGCTGGCTGTTCTGATACTTAAAGTTTTTTGTACCAGTACAAGTAATGCTCTCCATCTTCTACCATTAATTCGTCTACACCTTTAAGTTTAAATAAAAAAAAATTTAGTTACTTATTAATAAAGAAAATCTTTATTTAGTCAGGGCTTTTGAGATCTCAGTTAAACTAGGTTTAGTTAATCGGAAAACGATTTGTGCTGCCATTACCAAGTTTGTATACAAAATTTGCTTAGTTTTGCTTAACATGTTTTTAACATTTCGCCGGAAAATATCTGAGTTTCAGGCTAAGTTAAACCTAGTTTAAACCTAATCCACATCTTAAAAACCCGGCCAAGTCTTTAATTACTTACCAACTGGTGCAATGAGTTGATTTCCGGGCGCATTATTAGGATCGGGAAGTTCAGGTAAGCGATAAAGTAACCAATAGTTATACCTTAAAAAAAAGTGAAAAAGAAAACTATTAAAAACTAAAACAACTTTCTAATATTTTTAACAAATTACCCTCGGGGTTCTTCTTTCTTGCCAGCCAAAGTGTGTACATAATGGCCATTAGGCCATTCCCTAGCCTCAAAGGTAAACCTGTAAATATCAAGCATTAGAAATTTTTTATATGAATAGTAAAATTAATCTTCCTACCTCGAATCCATTTCGGCCGCCTGGGTCATGGCTTTAAAGAATGTAGTATTTTTGGGGGAAACTAAAGACAAGGAAATGGCCTCGGTGACATTTGAACCCACCCACAGGGTATAGGTATATGAAACATTTTTGGAATCAGATTCTTCGGCTGATGTTGTCAAGCCATAAGGTACAGCCAATTTTTGTTCGCCATTCTCTGAAATTGGCCAAAAGAATAATGTTTCTAAATTGTTTGCACAAAAAAGCTTTTTTAAAATATAATTTTAATCACCCGAAGAAGGATCACTATTTTCTCTTATGACATGATCACATTGTAAAGCCCTCACCGCTCCTAGACCCTTCCAACCCAAGGCCAAAATAATATCGGCTGTCAAACCCACTCCAATATCAGGATCTTGACCATCTTGTAAAGGTTCTTCACTCCAGCCACCATCCTCTCTTTGGCGACTTAAAATCCAACGAGTCGCGGCTGTTCTATTCCAAGCTCCTGCCGGATCGTGCTCCAAATCCTGTAAAGCTTGCATAGCTAAAGCCGTACTGCGCAAAGAACCAAAGTTTCCACGGGGATCTTGCAAACTGGCCAAACCTCGGGCAGGTCGTCGCACAAAATGTTGCAAATGACGATGGCGATGATCAGTGACTATGCAGCGCAAAGCCAAAATAACCTTTTGAAAGAACACAATATTATAAAAAAAAATGAATTGAAGTTTTTCAAAGCATGTTATACCCACCATGGCAATTGTGTCCACACTTTGATCGGTTACACCGCTGGCTATATCCAACAATCTTCTTATTTGACGTTTTCTTACATGGGCCGCTGAACTACAAGCCGATAAAGTGGTCAAAGCAAATTCGATGTCTTGTGTGGGTTCATGATGTTGCAGCGTGGCTACCAAATCGTGCCCATGAAAATGTTTGGGGTCTTTACATAAAGAACCAAGCGCCAGCACATAGCGAGCCAATTTTTCCAAATTTAATGGCTTAGGTAAAGTGTGATGTCTGTCTAGCATGGCCAAGATCTCAATTTCCATTTCTTTAACGGACAACGTATCTTCAAGTTCCTGAATAACCTGCAAATGACCATCAGCATCGAAGGGATCCCGGGCTCCAGATAACTCTTTTGCCAATATAACAACATGTGTGTCATTACCCCAACCATAGTCCGGTGCTCTTTTCATCTTCAACCAATCCAAAGCTTTGACTATGGCATCCTGTTCCTTTTTATCAGGCCCTGCTGAACCCAAAATTTCATGCACTGATGTTGTTGAGGGCGTTGTTGGCTCTACTGTTGTTGTTTCCGCTACTGTTTCGGCACCAACTTGAACCGATTCTGCCGTAGCTGGCGCATCAGTTGTCATTGAGTTTATGGTAGAGGCATTTAGAGACGGACTTGTTGACACACTTGTGTCTGTTGGTGTTACGACTGTAGCCAATGATGTGGCCTTAACAGATGAACCAGACTGCAGGGTATTGATGTTTAAAATTGTGAATGTTATAAAAAACAGACCAATACTTGGTATTCTATTATCCTGAGACATTTTTCTGGAAAATCGAAATGTTTTAGATATTAATATCTTCTATGTGGGTGTCTAATTTGCTACTGGATATTATTAATATCCAGTTGCTACCTTTAAAAAGTTTTAAGTAACAGAGCTTTTTCAAAAAAAAAAAAACGGTGATTCAAAATTTACTTTTATTAAGAACGTTTTAAGGAGCGAATGTTTTCAGGGTTTAAAAAACTGCAGTCGAATACAAAAAATGTCGAACAAAAAACGAAAACTTTCCAGCCCTAACCGCGAAAATAACGTAAGCGCCAAAAATCAAATTTTACAAGAGAGAGTTTTTTATTTTATTTCATATAAACTTTGTATGAAGTTTGTCGCTTACGATAAAATTGTTCTTGCTAAATATAAAATGGTAATGGTACCTTATATGACTATGACATCTTAGGAGATGATGCAAGTGCTGCCAATAAAGCCATGTATTAAAAAAAACGAAAATTGAAAATTATGTCGCTTACGTTATTTTTGCGGTTAATGCTCGATTTGTGTACCACTTTTCGCTTATTGAGTTAGCGAAGATGTAAAAGAAACGACAGTTTTCCTAGTTTTACTATGACTGCAGTTTTTTTAAACGCTGAATTTTTTACAAACGAATTTTTAACCAAAAGTGCAATTTAGTTCGAATATTTTTAAATTTTGCTTAAAACTTTCAAGAATTTATCGCCAAAATTGTATCCTTAAGTCGATATATTCATAATATCTAAAAATATGTTGAGAATAAGGACATTTTACCTTTTTACGTTTTAATAACATTTAGACTCTCCGAAAAGAATAAAATGGTGGAAATGTCAACAACAACAACAGTCACACTCTCAATGATGCAAATCAATAGAATTCTCACTTGCATTTATTTGTTTAATTAGCGGAGAGGTCATACAAGTATGTAAATATGCAACGGGTGGGTTGATACGTCAGCAAAATATATGTATGAAAGGTATGACTGATATTAATCGATTACATATTTTCTATTTAGCTAGATAACTAACGATGTTCAAAAGAAAATCAAAAATGCCAATTGGAAAAGTCAGGCAGAAAAAAAGTTTAATACTCCCCTTTTATACAAAACTCACACACAAATGTTATATGTATGTACGTGAGTGTGTAATAATTACAATAGGTTTGCTCATTTACTTTACTAGCAGAAACTTGCAACAAGACAGTAAAACTTAAATTTACAAAATCTTTCTCCCAATTAAATAAAAAAATAAAACAAAAGTAAATTAGGGCTTTACCAGCAAAAACTAGCAAGTTGTGCACATTGGCAGTATCCAGCTGTAATGCACAAAATTCTGTCCTAGTTAATTGAACTGTTTTGATCTATTTGCACTTGGCTACTGTTGCTTAATTTAAGAAAAATATATATTTTATGTTATTAAACAATTTTTAATTTTAACTTGACTGCCTATTTCCGATGTACGAACAACTGCGTTTAGAACAAAATCAAATTCTAAAAAATTGTTTTTGTTTTAAATGAAATTGTGCGAAAGATAGAATTCATTCGCACTTCGGAAAAAGGCTATAAAATTGTTAATATTTTTTTTGTTACACATTTTCAAAAGTTTTGTTTTGTAAACAAAACAAGAAACAGCTGTTTCGAAAATTCTTGCAAGTAAAAATTGTTTATGTATTTCAATTTTTTACTCTCTTTTGACGTTCTCAACTTGCAAATTTTTCGAGTAAAGCACGATTTACCCAAGCGTTCTGAACAGTTATTTTTTTCCGGAGATATTTTTTTCATACATATGTGACCTTCTCCGAGAAAAGTGTGTCAAAAAACGGGTTTGGACTTAAAAGTGGATTCTGGTACCTAAAAGAGTGAAGAATAAGATGAAATTAGTTTTTTTCATATCGCATATAGAGTTTACGTTTGAGAGAGAGAGAGAAATTATTTTGTTCGGCAAGTTTTTTCTTGAATTGGCTTTATTTTAATTATTGTTCAGAGCAAAATGAACTAAGTTGCCACTTTTTTTCAATTTGTACATAAAAGTTGAAATTATCACTTTCCTTTTTCGTCCATTTTCTTTAACACACTTTGAGAAAACAATTCAACACAAGTTAGAGAGCTATATTCGGCTGTGCCGAATCTTTCATACCCTCCACCGACAGCTCAGTGGGCTTTATATGGGGCATATAGTAAATTATGAACCGAGCATCACAAAATTTATTAGTGTGAGTAGTGAAGTATTTAATTTTATTTTGATAGCATTATTTATTACGGCTTTAGGCGTACTAAACTGTTTTTCGTTAGTAGGGGTTTTATGGGGCCTAAGGTAAATTATGGACCGATCTTCACGAAATTTCACAGTGATATTTCTAGTCCTAAAAAACTGTGGCGTATCAAATTTTGTTATGATAGCATTATTTTTTACGGTTTTAGGCATACTAACCTTTTTTCAGGGAGTAGTGTTTATATGGGGCCTGGGGTAAATTATGGACGGATCTTCACTAAATTTTGCAGCGTGATTTCCAGTCGAATAAAACAAATGTTTGCAAAATATTATCTCATTCCTTGCCTTGTTCCTCCATTTATGTAATTTTTGTAACAAAATTATAATTTTTTTTAGGTGGTGGTTCCACATTTTGATTCATACCTCTGGTCCTACTGCACCGATTTTGCTGAATTTCAATCCCAAACTGCTTAGGATAACTACAAGCAATTTGGCACCAAGCTTGTTCATTTCTTTTGCGTTGTTCGAAAGTGAGCGTGTTTTCAACAGACGGACAGACAGACGGACATGGCTTAATTGACTTAGAATCACTCAAGGACCCAAAATATATATACTTTATGGGGTCTGAGATAAATAGTAAAAAAGTTTCACACGGAATGACAAACTTAATATACCCTCTTCACAACTAATTGTGGTGGAGGGTATAATAAGTAGTTTGCTAGTTGTTGTAGTTGCTAGTTGTGCTGTTTGTATAACTGTTCACATCTTTAACCTATATGGTAGCTTTGTTTTTCCGGACAAATTTTCCGAAATGGCCGAATCGTTCTGCATAACACTCTCAGTAAAAAAATTATTCTCCAGACAAAAATAATCACCCTTATTATGAACTTATTTCCTTTAATCTATTACCAAACTGTCGAAGGCGTATTTTAAATACGTCAACCACGATAAGGCTGATTGTTCGGAACGCATGGATGAATCCACTTTTAATGAACACTTTCCAGCAGAGTTGCCAGTTCAGGGGTTTTCCCCCCAGATTTAGGAAGTTTTATTTCATTTAGGGGCAAATTTAGGAGGTGCAAATTCTTAGGGGGAAAATTAAGGTGCAAAGCATTATATTTAGGGGGTAATATCCTAAGTAATATATTGTTACAGCTTGTTTTAGGTTGAACAAAAATCGCTAGATTCCCGCTCAACTTATCTAAAAATCACTAGATTTCACGGGAGAATAGCCAAAAGATTCGTAGTAGATTTATTTATTATCAACATTTAAAATTTTTTTCCTGCAAAACCAAGTGCTAAGTAAACCTTTTTGAAGAGATATAAAGAAAGCGTTTAAAGGGTAAAGTATTTATTAAAGGCTAGTTTACACTATTATACGTTGTATTTATACATGCCAAAAACTCAAGTAATATGTAAAAGTCTAATAGTGTGAATGCATGTGTGATGAAAACGACAATTACATATTATGAAAAAAAGTTTGACATCCCATACGACTTCATCGTTCTTTAAAAAATTTCAAAACAATAATACTTTTCATTGGATCAGGGTTGCATTTTATTCAATGTGTGAGTGTTTATACTTTATGTGATGGTGTGTGTAAACACAAACTGTTATGTTAAATTAGAATTTTTGACAGTCGTAACAAAACTTATTAGATTTCTATTACACAAAGTATTATGGAATACGTAAGACTTGTGAGATTGTGTAAACAAGCCTTAAGTAATACGTGTCACGACTTCAATCCAACACGTTAAAAACTCAAACTTTTATATTCCGATAATTTGTACATTTTGCTAAATGAAAACGTTCAAGAAACTAAAAAAAACAATTATTTTGAGGGAATTTCAGTAAAATGGTAAAAATTTGGTGAATTTTTGTTTTATTTGAATAATGATATAAGTACGTAAATTAGAACTGAGTCAAGTTAAATTAATTGAAATGAAATTATTATCTAAACTTTTACATACATAAGGGGGGATTTTTTGTTTTTTGGGGGGGTTTTTAAATTTTTTTTGGGGGAAAAATAAAAATAATGTACTTGATAATACTGCTTTCCAGTAACAATTGTTACAAATTCGTTAAAATTTTTAGTAAATGAACACACCTATTATTGTAGAGCAGTTTGTTGTAATGGACGTATGAAGCAGATTTGTACAAATGCACCTTAGAGAAGTTAAACTTTAATTTTGTTGTTCTTGTCTTTATACAAGTATGTATGTGGGTGTTATTGTTGTTTTTGTCACCAAAAACATGAATCAAAGGTGTTACATAATTTTTAAAATCTATTAATTATAAATTCACCTCAATTTGAATTTTTTTTTAAGTCTATCTACCATTTCAAAGAAATTTTGATGATTCGCATCTTGTGCATTTCAAAAAGAATTTTTCAAAGCATTTTTAATTAGTAGACAAAGGAACACACCCACCCATTTATCTATCCACCCTTGCATTTTAACGACATTTACACAAATTCATACAAGCTTACACACACACACAAATTTAAACACACACACACATACACGCACTCAATTATACACATGCATACCAGAAATTACTCATGGTATTGCCCTAAAGAAATTAATGAATCATATTTTTTTCCATTTTAAGTGACCACTAACAGTGAAAAAAGCAATAATTTTTTATTTAATAAAGTTTCTTTAGTATAAAATTTACCCGATTTTTGTATAGACTTTGTGTTTCCTCTTTTTGCAAGCAACTTTAAAATTTATTAAATCTTCTTTAAAGAATTTATTTTCAATAATTTCGTTTGGTAGTTGCGAATTTGTCGCACGTATTGCAAAAAATTTGATTGAATTTTTTATGTAATCGTTTATGATACATTTAGGAGGTTCTTCACAATCACGCGAAACGAACACTTAAGTTCCAAAATTTAGATTAAACTTATTTGTAACGCAACATTTTATTTTTCCTTTTTGTTTTTTGATTTAAAGAAAATCTTTTTATTCTTTTGTTTTGTTTTATTAATAAAATTTCGTTTGATTTTCGATGTTGTCTGAGTTATGAAATTTTTAGTATGCTTTTTTTTGTGGCTCGTCTAGTTTTATTGTGCTTCTTTTCTTGTTTCTTGGTAGTGGTTGTGTTTGAGATAGTTGTATCCTTTACTTCTTCGATTAGGCAATATTTTCTAATTGCGTCTTCTCTCCTTTACGGTACTCGTTCGTTAGAGTCCTTTGTTTGTTTTGACATTTACGAAGCTAAACATTATTGTCTATGAGTCCTTTTTTGACAGATGTCTAGTTTGACGAATTGCTGGTTGTAGTTGTAAAAGGATAAATGTTAAATTGAAGTGGATACATTTTACAATAGAGGGCGCTTGTTTCACAACATCCGGTTGTAAAGTTGGATGACTTTTACTTTAACTTTATTTTGGTTTATAGAGGTCTCTTCTAAAACTAAATAAAACTTCATTCTTCAGAATTATTTGAGTTAAAATTCAAAAGAGCCCACTTGAGTTCTTTTTTATACCCTCCTCCACCACTAGTGGTGAATGAGGGTTTAGTAAGTTTGTTTTTTATTATTCATCTCAGTGCATATGTACATATGTATGTTTTGGGTTCATGAGTAGCTCTAAGTCGATTTAGCCATGTTCGTATGTCTGTCCGTCTGTACAAATGTAAAGTACAACATTTCTTCAGCCACACGATGCATGGCATGTGCTAAGCATATAACATGTTTGGCTTAAACACCTTTAAAATTGTCCAGACTTAACCATGCATCAGTCAAGTAGAATACAATTTTATATTTGTTTAAGTCTTCTCCTAGAAGCGAACTTGAATTATAAGAAGCTCGAGTTTCGAGCACGAACACATTATGATGCCAGCGTCATTGCTTCCGAACCTTCTATCTAAGTCTTAAAGGTTTGCTTCGAACGGCATGACAGGGGCCATGATATTTAACATCTTCTGCATATTAAGAAGTATTTGCTGGGAATGATAGCCAGAAGTCTTTTTAGAGTCGTGGCCACTAGAGTCGACTTTGGGCATTTACCAAAGGTGGATTTTCCGTCTAGGAAGAGCTGATCAGGTCAGGGAAGGGCATGTTAGGGATTTGCTGTTTTTACTGATGGCTCAATGACAACGTGCACGGGTGCATTGGTTTACCTTGAGGGTAAAGATATTAGAAGGTCATATGGGTTTCCCTTATTACTAGCGCAACGTAATATTGTCAACAAAACAAATTTTGAATTCAATTCATTTTCAGATTAAAAAAAATGCAAATATGTAAATATTTTTTAAATAAGATTCGATAATTTACATCAAGAAAATTTACAGAATCATATAATTTACCTCATGTTAATCCATCTAATTTGCTGATTGCCTATAGATTAACAGATGTACATAATCATTTGCAGATGTTTGTACAAATCTCATTTTCTTTTGCTGATAATAAATTCATAATTGTTTAGACAAATGCTAATAAACTAAAAAAAAATCGATTGGTAATATTTTTAAGTTTGAAAGCCAATAATTTTTTTTAATTTGCAGAACAATAACTGCGCTTGTAAGCAAATTATTGTATATACATAAGTATACTTTAAGATGATGGCTTTAATAAAGAAAATTTTGCAATTTACCATTAAATAAGGTTTGTTGACATTAAAAGCAAATGCTGTGTTTTCAAATATTTTTCCAAACTTAAAAATTCATTATGCATTCTATCAATTTCCAAGTTTGTGTCAAAAACTATATGTCATAAGCTTTATTAAAATCAAAAATTCTGCGTAAAATTAAGTTTCGAACTGCAGAGTGAACAAGATTTGAAAAAACTCAGAAAGTCTTATTTGCAACGATATTAAAGCTGTTTGCAATTCTCATTCACTTTGCAGTTTTATTTTCTAATATCTTTGGCTTTTCTAAAATTTTTGGGACAATGTTTCATGATGATCCAGTCAAATGCGCATAAAAACTAGCTTATCCTCCAACACAAAAATTTCAGTGTATTTCTCCAGAATAAAAAATTGAATTCCCAATTTTCGACAAACCAAATCTTATTCACCCCTATCGTGAATAACAAGTGGAATATTTGTTCCCATGAAATATTCATTCCCCTCGAAGGGAAAAAAGTAATCGTGAATCTCATGTGAAAAATTTTTCACGCTATCAGTTCCAGTGAATGTCAAAAGAAATAAAGATTTAAAAAAATTAAAAATCATCAACATTTATTGTTCAAAAATATACACGTACATATATATTTTAAAAAAAAGTTAAAATAATAAAGCAAAATATTTAGTATTTAATGGATAGTTTGATTACAGCGTAAGTTTTTTTGCACTTTTAAAATTTTATGTAGTAAAAAATTTTCCAAAATTCTGCCACCACGTCTTTCGAAAGCTTAACAAATCCGCATACAATCGACGTGTTGTTATGCATTTTGTTGACCAATATATCGGTTTGCGCCTTATCAACGGATCTAGCCATTAATATTTGATTTATAGGAGGAACTACTTACATACAAGGTCTGTTCTTTAGCAAAAATAAATGTGAGAAAATCTAAGGAAATGTGAGTGAAAAAACTTTTCACGATAAGGGAATTTTTTCATGGGAGTTTTTAATGATCGCAAATACGTGAAAAGGGGAATAATTACGAGGGAAAAATTATTCACGATATGGGTGATTATTTTTTTAAAATTTGTAGGAACGTTTTTTTTTAAATGTGGTGAATTGTTTTACAAAATAACGGGGCAAGTCTTAAGATAAGTTCTACCAACATTTTTTATTGCTTTAATAAAAGTCGATGAAGTAGAGAAAAGCTGGGCTCAGTATCTTTCTCAGGGATGAAAAAGTTAGTTCAATTGTAATTTTTTCAGTACTATTAGCATTGCAAAAGTACTAAATGACATGCGTAGTACAATTTAAAAATTTGAAACATTTAGAATTGAAACTTTTTGGTCTGGGGTTCGAGAATTGAAAAATTAAATTAATAAACTTATGTTTCCAGATCAGTATCAGAAGAATTGCCAAGTGTATATTGTCTATATCACATTCGTCGGCGAGTGCACGCAGAGAAAAAATATGGTTGGGCATGGTTACGGCAACAACACTATGTTTAATGTAACAATATATTGTTGTCGTACACAAATAATTGTTATTTTTCTTTAATATCAACAATATTATAGTTACTGTAAACAAATCAATGTTTATCGCAATTATTAATTTGAGTATTGTTGACCGAAAAATAATTATTTTTCTAACAACTAAATTATGATAACTTTCTAAACATATTATATTTCTCACAACCATATCATGATATTTAATAGCCATAACATGATTACTTTCAATACATTTATCATATTATGTTTAAGATGCAATCAAACTATTTTTACTCTAATAATATTATGTAAGCGCCATTTGTAAAATAATTTTGTATCAGTTGTGTCATTTATTTTATATGTGAGCGGTTAATCAATTTAAAGATAAATTCCCATAAAAAATATGTTAAAAGAAATTAAAATATTAGCGAAGTTTATTCCGTATTAGTGATTTAATAGTGCAAATGCAAAATATCGTAGGTTTTTTGTAGAATCCAAAAACAAAACACACAGAGATTTCGTTATATTTTATAATGGCTAAAAACAAATTTTTCAGGAGAGCCGAAAAACAATTCTTTATCCTTCTATGGGCTAGGTTTTGCAGATTTTGAATTTGCTCTTTTGCAAGCCTTTTATTGAACTCCGCTGTTTGATTCACATTAAGAAAAATTGTAAAAAGCTACAAAATACAAAATCGATGCAAAAAAGTTTTAATTTATTTTATATTTTTATGACAGTTATGAAAGGGGCTGTATCATAATATGATTGCTTCTATATTAATTATGATTAACATGACAATAATTTGATAACTTCTTAACTTAGTATAATTAACATAATAATAATAATATGATTATGGCAAAAATATTATGATGTAATATTACGAGTATATTTAGTCATAATATGATTCGATAATAATCTTAATATGGTGACTACAATCATAAATTTTATCATAATATGATGCTCTTAGAATATGTTTACCACAACCATGTTTTTTCTTTGCGTGTGTGGAACATATTTTTTCGTACCATAATTAAGTAGAAACAAAGCATAGAAATCTCTTTTATGTAAATACTGTATCGAATTTAATTTGGACAAAATATTTACTACACTCTAATGAATCTTGTTGCTAAAGTTTTAAATTAACAAAAAACTTATAGTTTCTTTAATTTAAAGCGTTACGTTATGTAGAAGTTTATCAAAAAACTGATTTCCTACATAAACCTTGAAAAATAATAAAATGATTATTGTGTTTCTTATTATACATCGTTTGCATAGTATGAACTTTATGAATACTTTAATATGGGTTTCAGACGAAGACTTCTTAGCTTGATTTTTTGAAGAACGATCAAACGGGATGTGAGGGCTTTTAGCGAGACACCAAATCCAAATTTAATTTACTTGCCAAGACAATATTTTTTGAACTTGTTACTTTGTTTAACATATTTTTGACCTGTTCACTATCGTCCTTATAAAAATAAGCCCTTTGCTTCTTATAGGAGTCAAAGGAACCAATATACTAGAGTATCCACTCGACTTTTTCCGTCATTATTTGATGGAATAATTAAAATATCAAATTTCGAATAACAAATAACTCACAGAATTTATGTCAATTAATCGATTAAATTTAAAATTCTACTTTTTTAATGTTAAAATATTTTGTTTAGATGTCTAACTTTAAAACTTATTAAATGTTGTTACTTTTTTGCATTTATTTTCATTACTCATACTTTTAAATATATTTTTAGATTTGAGCGTGTGTGACAAATAATATAAATCATTATTAACAGGGTTTAAAAAACTGCAGTCGAAACCACAAACTGTGGAACAAAAAACCAAAATTTATTATACAACTTTTCGCTTATTAAATTTGACTGACAGCGACTGTTTGCGTTTAATGAATCAGAAGTAAAAGGAAAAGTTTTTTTGGCCAATGACAAATGAAGAAGTGGAAGGAATTGATTTTTTTTGTACTTTGACTGCAGTTTATTAAATGCTGACTATAAACGTCAAATTCAAAAATTCATCACCAGTTTCAAAAGTGTAAACCATGTACATACTATCAGATTATGGGTTACCTGTTATTACCCGAATGTATCTTCTAATCGGCTGGATGTTCACTATTAAGGCCCCTATTATGAGTTACATTCGATAAACGATTTTCGCTGGCTATCGAACATCGACTATAGAATGTTAATTTGATATTATGAGTTGGCAGCACCGTCGAAAATTTCGTTGTGCATCGAATTTTTCAACGAAAACAAATTTGCTTTCGACGGTGCAAATAAATGTAAAAAACTTGTTGAAAATGTAACTCTTTGTAAATTTTTTTTGTGTTTGTATACCAAATACCATATTCATTATCAGTTTTGTTCATTTTATGCAAGTCCAACGTCGTAAACAGCAATAAGAAACGCTCATATTCCGTATGGAACAAAATTCTTTTTTGACCAAATGATTTGCTGCAAAGTTCAGTATGTAAAAAGTGGGATGAAACCCCACTGAAGCTAAATTATTTGAAAACAATCATAATTCCGCCGTGGTCACGTTTAACTTTAACTTTAATTTTATTTTATTAATTTGTAAACAAAAATGTTTTATTTTAAGTGACAGCTGATCGAAATGTACTACTGTGAATTAACAAAATCACAATAGTAAATTTTTATCGAATGCGCGCCATAATACCAAATGAAAATTCGTTCGATCAGCTAATTCGACTGCTGTCGAAAATCGAATTTAGTCATAATAGGCACCTTAGAAATAATTAGATCCATCTTAAAAACCTAAGCGGCCTTGTTTGAAAAAGAAGTGTCTGATTTTTGTCGTAAAATAGTAAAACGTAAAAAAAAAACCAAAATAAAGGAAATTTTAAGGGAATTACAAAAAAAAATATATATAAGTTATCAGCCATGTTCTGGAAACCGAAAACATACGAGTGTAATTGGAATAAAAAGATTTTTTAAAAAAGATCGTGTTTTAAAAGTTTTTAAAAAATCCTTTTATATAGTACACATTGAATTCTTATCTTTACCAGAACTTCTCTTAAAATCAGGAAAAACAGAGAGGATTTTTAAAACAAAATTTAACGGAGAATCTCTATTGATTTCAATTTCACTCGATTTTAAGAAATAATAAATAAGTTTGAAATTTTTTTCATAACTGGCTGGCACCTCTCTTTTTCTGTTCTTTAATAAAATCAAAGTATGAGTTCAAATAGAGATGTTTGCTTCTTCACATTTGATAAATTTATTTGAATTCTTCGAGTTATTCGAATTATTCGAACAATTTAAAACCTTTATTCGATTAATCGAGCAATTTTAAAATTCAAAAATCGATTAATTTCTTACTCGAACAAAACAAAATCACACATATATGTATATGGGCACTTCCAAGATTGTAAACGAGACATTCGCACACGTTTATATTGACAAAACTGTAAAAAACAACCTGATTTTCATTTTTTAAATTGATGATTCTTTTAACTCTAAATTAGCTCTTTAATTTCCGCAAATGAAATTTTTCGCTTACTGTCGTGGTTTCCGAGATAATTGCAAAAAACCAGTGATTGTAAACGGGACAAAAAACGGAAGTGGGTTTTAAGGGGTAACCGTTTAAACAGTGATGTCTGCGAAACCTGACACAATATTTTATTGGGATTAATTTTAAAATGTTGAGTACTAAAAATGGTTTCGATTTCAAAATAATATATGAATTACATTTTTTTAAATAAATTGTTAAAGAAATTGTAAACGGGACAATTTTTCCACAATGTTTTAAAATTTTTTTATGTTGCTATTTATAATCCTTTATATAAGAAACTTAATAAAAAATCTTTTTCAGATCATAAATATGCCTTAGATTAGAGTATTGTTGTTCCAAATGCATATTTTCTAATATACACAAGTATGTGCTAAAAGTTGTAGTACTTCGTTTACCATTTATCTTTTTTTTTTTTCGAATCAATTAATTTATACGCATATATTAAAAAAATATAAGCAATTCTCTAAATAAATCTTGAAAAGAAAATTTTTTTTCCATTTTTTTTGGTTGACGTTTTTTTTGGAAATAATAAAAATATTGAAAAATACATTTTTTGGGTTTAAGTACAATTAGGGTATGGTAAATGTCATTAACCATCCCTGATCGTACTTTTGTGCTTTAAGTCTAGGAGTGCCCCGGTAGACTAGCTGGAAGCGAGCTAGTCTATCAGCGCCGGGGTTGCGGGTTCGATTCCCGCCAGAGACTCTGGTTTCTTTTCTGCAGACAAGCATAAAGCTTCGCGGGATAAGCTTAGGAAATTAAAAAAAAAAAAAAAAAAAAAAAAAAGTTAATATTCCGGATCAATGAAAACCCCGATCTAATCACTGAACTAAAAAAAAAAAAAGGTTCACACTATGAAAGTTTGCTTGCATAAAGTCTCAGTTTATTGGTGGGAGGGGATGAGAACATGCTATTCATCTCTTCCATTTCTTCAAGAAACAAAGACTTTCTGAATGAAAACTTTCATAGTGTAAACCCAGACTAAGTAATACAGGGGAGTGCTGAAAACCGCAAACGTAAAAAGCAAGAATTTTAAACGTCATTTTTTAATAAGATTTCTGTAATAAAAGAATTGTATGACAAATATTTCCCTATTCAACAGGATTTTAAACCAAAAATTATAAGAATTTGGTTTTAAGTTTATTAAAAACAGCTTCCAGCACACCCCTGATATTAAAAATCTTTCTGTTTCCAATTTTTTTTATATATGCGAAAAATGTATTTTTCAATAATTATTACATCACAAAGCCCCAGAGTTGAATGATTAAAGAAAAACAAAGAAAAGATCTTGTCTAAAGCATTTGTTTCCTTAAATTCTTTTGTAATCTCAGAGGAGTGTATTCTCGAAAGAATAAATCGTTTTCAAGTACCTGTAGTGGGTGCTACAGCAATTCATTTAATCTTTTGTTATTGCATCCTTTTCCTATCGCAACAGATCATTTACTGTTTGTGTTTTTGAACTTTTTTCTTTTTTCTTTGTTAAAAAGGAGTCAGAGTGAAAGGATGATATTGAAACCTCGTTCCTTGTTTATTCTATTAACGGGCAAGTTTGTTTGTAAATGTTCTTGTTGGGTAACGTGTACATTAGGGTTTCCCAAAATTTTTTTTTGTCAGAGGCTCAAGCATAATTTGAAAGCTTATTGGGTCCAGTATTTTTGAATTTTTTTTTAGATTTTTAGGAAGAGGTTTAGAGGTCACGCAATTCAAGTCTTTGTTAAAAATCTGAGTTTTCGGGCTTTTTTCAAACTTGACTCATAACATTGTCAATAAACACGTTTATTTAATTTTTTGACCGAATATATCTAAAGAAAATTTCCCAAACTTTATTTCAATATGCAAAAACTTTAAGTTCCGGCTATATTTTTGTCCATTACGATTCCACATATTAAGTATTTTTGTAATTTTTCAACAAATTCTGTAAAAAACGGGTTATTTCTTTTCAAATTTATATGAAAGGTATAAAAACTAGTGACGCAATTTTAAATACCGATAAGTTCTAAACAATTAAGAAAAACAAAAATGGAATTTTGTTCCACAGTTTCCGAGTTACACTATTTTTATAGTTTCTACCTTAAAAATGGTGATACTTTTTTCGTTATAATTATTGTATATTTCCATAAAATGTTATAGTTGGGTTTTAACTGTCATTAACTTCTGACATTTATTGATCTAAATCGTTACATGCTGTCATTTTCACTTTCTATTTTATGTGTATTCTCCGCTATAATAAATTTAGATAACACAATTTTTTGAGTTAGCTGACCGACGAATCAAATAGAAAAGTTTCTTGTATATGTGGCAGCGCATAGTGAAAGGGACCTTAGGGGGAAAAAATCAATTTTTTGATGGGGACAACATCTGAGCATCGAATCAGACCAATCCCATGCCCCAAAAGTGTTCCCTCCCAGAGATATGCGCGTTTTATGAAGTGGTGGTACACCAAAATGCCTCTCCTGAACAAACCCGGTTTTTACCCTTAGGTCCCTTTATATTTTGCGCGTCACATACATGTATAAAAGTTTTCGTCGACGTACCGGTAAGAATTTTTTTTTTTTTTTTGTTTTTGATCGTTAAAAAATGTGTAATTTTATTCAAAATAGATCTAATAGAATTTTGTGAAAACAAGAAATGTGTGGCTTGTGGGAAAAATGATAGATGCCCTTGATCCCTCCAAACCGCCGACAAAAATGCAAATTCTGCAAAGATTTTTTAATAACATATACTGGGTATAAAGGTCAAAACGGGTATAACTCAGGAACGATAAGAACAAATTTAAAAATTGTTTATTCATATTAATAAGAATTAATTTGTCTTTCAAACTGCAACATTAGTTTGTTTTCGTTTTCATTTAAACTTAAAAAGTTGTAAAGCGTTATTACAAAATTTTTGAAAAAATTACGAAAAATTGTAATTAAAGGTATCTAAATGAGTAACCTCATCACCAAATCTTATAAGTTTTTCACACAGGAATAAAGCTTGGATACTTTTCTTTAAAACTGTTTCCTCAGGAGTGCAGAAACCCGTGGTATTAACCAAGTTATCAGTAAAGTTAAAAAAATGGGCCGAAAACTCCGGTTTTTTATGAAAACTCCATTTGCGCGACCTCTAAACCTATTCCGAAAATTCTTAAAGAAAAACCAAAAATACTTTACCCTATAAGCTTTTAAATTTTGATTGAGCACCAATGAAAATCATAAAGAAAATATTTTTTGGGACACCCTAGTGTACATACATAAGTACGAGTTTAAGGATAATTGTTGAATGATTTTTTGTTGATAAGCAGGATCGTTTGCTACTTATTTAAATACGTTGTCTGTGTGTTTGTCTGTTTCTCTGTATGCCAGCTAGTTTGATTGTTATGTATGTACATATGTATGTATGAATGCATGTATGTATGTATGTCTATATGTAATTTGCTTTGTTTTCTTTTGTAGTTATTTTATTTATTTAAGCCGTGAGCGAAGTACTAAAAAAATAATTGCAAACAATCAGATGTGTTGTAGTTACTTGGTTAAACACAAAAGGATGCACCCTTGAGTATCACAGATACTACACGGTTTTTTTTATTTTGTTTTGGGTTTTTATGTATGAATTGTTTTGTTAGGCATTTCTTTTTTTTTATTCATTTTGCGTAATCAAAAGTGGAAATTTGTTGTTGTTGTTTTTATTTCTGATCTAAACATTTTGAAATAGAAACAGTTGAGTACTTATTATTTTATTTCATTTCATTTGTTCTCATTATTAGTTTTTTTGTATCTTATTTATGCAATATAGAACAAAACTAAAAACGCCGATGAGATAAAAAAGAAACGCTGCTGGCAGACAAAACTATTAGCAGATGTTTAAATATTAATGTACATATGTACTTTAATTTGAAATTCTGTTGAATTTCAAATAATTTAATTTCGTTTTACTTTATTTCATTTAAAATATCAACTCAAATCATTTCGCTAACAGCATGTAATTGCCGAATTTGAGTTGCAGAGTTTGATCAAGGGAGAGTTTTAATATTAAAATTCGTCATCTTTGTCTGTTTGAAAATATGTACGTAAAATGTGCACAAACATAAAAAAACCCAAGTTGCTTACTATTTTACATATTTACTTTAATACACCTAAAGAAAAGGCAGCAAAAATTAACTTAAAAATGAAAATATCACATTTGCAATACGACTTGTTTTCAAAATTATTTCGTTCTAGATTCTAATAAATGCGAGTTTTATATCAAAAAAAATCCCTTACTCTAGAGCTTTTGAAGCTTTGTTCACAAGCAACAATTTCGTTTTTATCTTCAATATTATTTCTTGCTAAAGTATTTCATACCCAGTATAAACTTCGCCTACAAAAGTAATCAGGAAAAAGTAAAAATACTACTTCCAATTCTACCGAAAGGACCAATGAATTTTACAATGGATGTTCCAAAATGAACGCATTTTTATGTAAGTCATTATTTTTTACCTACATACATCTGAAAAATAAGTAGAGGAATTTTAACATCGGTACTATGACAAGTGTCTTCGTTTTTGACTCCATGGCACTTTTTTCATTGTGATGCCAGCCTTAACATTACTTGGCCAAATTATCATCAGGTGAAATTATGTCATCATTGGGAGGACACAACGGCATCACAGAAATGACGAATTGGAGTCGGTTAAATAAATTTTTTTTTAGTGCGATGACTCAGTAACATCGGAGAAAGGACTCGATAAAAAAAATAGAATATGTGACCTTCTCCGAGAAAAGGGACCGAGTGTGTCAAAAAACGAGTTTGTACTTAAGAGTGGATTCTGTTACCTAAAAGGGTGTAGAATAAGATGAAATGAGTGTTTCTCAAAACTTAATTTTCACACACTAGGTCCCTTTTCTCGGAGACGGTCGCTTGTTATTTTACTTTTAAAGCATACAATTAATATTAATAATACACAAAATGTGGCATTGAATTGATGTCACTGTAGTCTAACCCTCTTATGCAAAAGTATACATTAGTTAAGCGGCATATAAAAACCTATTAACTTTTACTGGGCTTTATGTGTGCCAGCGGTAACTAGAATGAGTAAGGAGGCCTTATTTAGCAGTCACAAGCCCTTTTCGTCGCTTTCCAAACTTATTTATTTGTCACTGGGAGCAGGCCCATCTACACTCCCTTTAATATCAAATTCGAACCCTTCCCAAAGACGGGAGTAAGGAAGGTTATTGAAAATAAAAAATTAATACAACTGAACAGCTCCCTTGCTTCCTTCTTAAAGAAGGTAGTAGCGAATGTGTACTGAATATTTTAGAAGGTCTTTCAAAAAGAAATTTATACCTTCTATAAGGCATACTTCTGGAGGCAGGACATCATAGGAAGTGAATCTTTAAGAAAGGAGTATAGAGGACTTCAAAAAGGTCTGCCACTTGCGGCCCTTTCAATAAGGCTGAATAAGCCTCATTCCGGTTGGCGTTGTCGTCATCGACAGTGTCGTTTTTTGTAATAGATTAAAGTGACACACAGTCTGTGTTCTTTAAAGTGACACACAGTCTGTGTTCTTTTATCTTCTACAAAAAACGACACTGTCGATGTCGACAAACGGAATAATGCTGATTTACCGCTGGTGTTGGTTAACAAATGTGAACTTTAACTGTTTTTGCATAAGGTGTTGCTATCCACCAGACGCATAAAATATGACAAAATTTTATTATGATGTTTGTCATTGGATTGATGTCACTTTTTGCCTCATTGATGTCGCAATTCCGATATTAGAGCATCATCAATATGAAGATGTTTTTTTCTATGAGTGTAAAGTTTAAAATACATTAATAGTTATAAAATAAATGTACTTGGTTTTGGATTGTGATGAACATGAAAGGGGGCCTGATTTGATTGCTATGTATATGGTTGCGGCAAAAAAAAGTATGGTTAAAGAAGAGACCAAAATTTGTTTCTAAATTTTGCTGTAACAATGCTAAACAAGCTGTCCTTGACAATATCGGGTCATATTTTTTTTTTTTGAGTGCATTTTCATTTTGTTCTTCCGGTGTCTCTTTTCACATTATTTCCTAAAACAACCGTTTAAAGATATGGGCAAAAATACATTTTTAAAATTTTTTGTCATCATTGATAAAAATGAAAAAAAACGAACAAAAAAAGAAGAAATAAAACTAAAAGCAAAATGGCTTTTTCTGCTTTAGATCGTTGTTGGTATTTCATAATTTTTTTGTTGTTTACTGAAGAGCCTTCAGGGAGATAAACGCAAATTAAAAAGACAAAAGTGAAAAGGTTGTCACTCCAAAGTCATACAAAATATTAATCAATCGCACTGGTGTGGTGGTGGTGGTAGTTGTCATAGTCGAATATTGCTTTTTTTCGGAATGTACATACAAACAAACATAAAGCATGCATGATACATAAAAACTTACAAATATATTTTTGTGTACATAGTTCTTTTCCAACCCCTCAACATTAATGGGGTGGTAGTAGCGATGGTTATCGTGTTTTGTGTGTATGTGTATGTATATGTATTTCTTTCTATTTATTACGTTGCCTTACAGGTAACCCTCTTTGAACGGGAATTAGAAAAAAGCAATGAAATGAAACCAGAAAAATGTTTCTTTTATTAAAAGACCCAGTTGTAGATTGAAATTCTTCAATGATTTAATTTTGTAAATTTAAAAATAAATTTAAAGTGAAATGATTTTTTTTAATTTCGGCTTATTACAGTTTTTATTG
This sequence comes from Pollenia labialis, assembly GCA_949318255.1. Taxonomy (NCBI): domain Eukaryota; kingdom Metazoa; phylum Arthropoda; class Insecta; order Diptera; family Polleniidae; genus Pollenia; species Pollenia labialis. Next base: position 20,036,199 of record OX439142.1, on the reverse strand, counting down.
CTTAAAATCTTTTTTTTTATATTATAATTTTTTACGTCCGATTTCATCAAGTTCAGTTATAATTAACTATCAGTTATAACTGTTAAAAACATATTGTTAACTGGAGTTGAAGTAATAAGTTTTAACTGTTCTTTATGAAATTGGAGTCAAATAGTTAATTGGCAATTAGACTTTTGAATTTATTTAAAAAACCCGGCGCTTAATTATATTTCCCAAACTTTAAGGTTTTATTAATAATGAGAAATGGGTGAAAACGTTACTGCTAATATTGACTTTTTTATACCCTCCACCACCCTAGTGGTAAATGAAGGTATCGTAAGTTTGTCCTAAAATAAGCCATGTCCGTCTGTCGAAAACCCGCTTACTTTCGAAAGACTCAACAGAAAAGAACAATATTGGTGTCAAAATATTATTCTAGCAAAGGCCAGATAGAAGATAATTACTGAAACTTGCATTTTTTTTTTCAAAGTAGACACTGATTACGCTGAAACATATTGAAACAGTAACAGTTTTAGGTTTTTGCATTAAGTTATCATATAGGAAAAATTAAGTTTTTCTCTATGTTAGAAAATGTTTGAAAAAAGTGTTCCTAAATTAAGTACATTGCGAAAAACAAAAAATGCCCACCCGTTCTAAATAGTTTTAGGCGTCTACTTAATAATGAAAAAAAAAATTTAAAGCGATTTGTTAACATACCTGGCCGACACACGTTGTGTTATGAAAATGGGTATTTAAAAACGGAACAGTCCCTTGAAAAATAAACAACACATTCTCTTCGAATGGGGAAAGTATAAACGATATAAAGACGAATTTTATACACAATAAGGGTAATCACGAGGTCTTTTTATTTTTTGTGCAAATGTGTTATTTTATTAAAAATTTACTTTGGCAACACAAAAAACTTCTGTTAAAAATCTGCATATTAAAATACATTTTTTCTTTTTTATTTATTTAAATATCATTCTCTATTTTATGTTTAAATCCACGAAAATGTTGAGTTTAAAAGTTTTCTTTAAACCAATATGGCGCTTAATATGTCAAATGTTATTGTTTACATTTGTTTGCAACTGAGCAAATATGCACTAATTATTTTGCTCATGTTTTTTTTTGTGCAAACGAAGAAAAAAGAGCAAATTGCTAATACGTACATTTTGTTGCTGTTTTGTGCAAATGTGTGTATTTTTGCACTCGTTTGCATCATTTGCAAACTTTGCACTACTCATCGTTACTTTCCTTAATATAAAGAAAAAACAAAAAAAAAAATTCTGCATCACTAACTCCAAAATTGTATTCTTTGAGTTATGACGCTGTTGCAGCAAATGAGCGATATGACTATTTTTCCATATCGCAAAAAATTAGTTTTGGCGAAAATTAAAATCTAAAAAAAAAAATTATTTTGACGTAAATAAAAACAAATTTATTTGAAGAAAATTTAAAGTTTTTTGCTAATTTGAAATCATATGGGCCAACACCATTGTTCTGTATGCAAATTCCCCTGGCACATCCAGCATTCGTATTACGTATTACCTCCGTATTGTGGACGACGTTTGCGTTGTTTTGGGATTATATATGTACTCTGCTACATTTTGTGCAGCCACGACATTCGCCATGGTAGGAGGCAAATTGCGGCATTCAATATCGATTGAAATTACAATACAATTTAAATGGAATTTACCCCCAACAGATATAGATGAGATAGCATACATTTCGTTTGGATCTCGCACAATCTGTAGTCGTTTATATTACCATATCTGTACTTTTTGTAGAACGAAAAAGTACCAAAAGCTCCCCCCTACAGATTCTTATTTACTCAGGAAAATTCATGTTTAATCTTATGTTTTTAGTCCAAATATTAACAGTATTTCAAAAAGTACCAACATTGTTGAAGAACAAAAAAGTACCAACATTTTTTATATTATAGGTTCTCATTCACTTAGGAACTTGCAACTATAATTTTATTTTCTAATTTCAATATTATAGAACATTTTAAAACTACCACATGCAGTACCACAGAAGTAATTTCCCCTTTTTGATACTTTTTTTCTCCCCATTGAAGTTTTAACAATTTCAATTATGTAGTGGGAGCCCATAATTTAATACGTATATGTTAATACATGGAGAAAAATATTTTGAAAAAGTATCATATATAGATACGATCATCACTCCTTAAACGTTCGAATTTCGAAAAAGTACAAAGTTAATAATTGTTACGAATTTGGAATAATCTTTATTTCAATGTTTATTGGTTAAAAAGATAGATGGGGTAACAAAGAAGTCCCAAAAGGACCGAATTAGAAAAAAATACCAGACACCTGTACACTTAATTTTCTAATGAACAACGATAAATATTAAATTTTTTTTGTATATCTTTTAGTTTTGAAGATATAAGGTTACCGAATTTACGCTTTTTACCCCCTCAGATTTTAATAATCACCCTTATCGTGGTTGGCGTATTTAAAATACGCCTACGACTGTTTGGTAATAGATTAAAGAAAATAAGTTCACCATCTCTGTAATCTATTACGAAACAGTCGCAGGCGTATTTTAAATACGCCAACCACGATAAGGGTGAATATTAATATTAATATTGTGCACATCTGTAAATTAATCCCCCTTATCGTGTTTGGCGTATTTAAAATACGCCTACGACTGTTTGGTAATAGAATAAAGAGAACGTGAACTTATTTCCTTTAATCTATTACTAAACAGTCGTAGGCGTATTTTAAATACGCCAAACACGATAAGGGTGACTACCTTTTAAATGGTGTATTTTTTGTTCAAATCGGTTGGCAAACAGAGGAGGAAAGTGTTCTTAACTATTTAGAAATTGCAACGCATATAATTCTTTGAGGTCAGGGGGCTAATTTTGTCAGTCGTGATCGAAAACTTTTTTGATTCGAAAGAAATTTTATTTCTAATTCTTTCAGTCGATACTTAATCACCCTTATCGTGATTGGCGTATTTAAAATACGCCTACGACTGTTTGGTAATAGATTAAAGAAAATGAATTCTCCTTCTCTTTAATCTATTACGAAACAGTCGCAGACGTATTTTAAATACGCCAACCACGATAAGGGTGAATAACTCGAAATAATTTTAACAGTGTTAGGACAACTTAAATAAATGATTTACAACACTGATACAATAATTTCGATTCATTCAGTATCAACTGAAATAACTATTATTAGAAATTAGGAAAAAATTGCTTTCGAATTGGAAAAGTATTCGATCACTTCTACCAGAATTAGACCCCAGGTTTTAAAAGGTTGACTTATAATTTATAGATCCCATATAAAGCCCATTCCTGAAGTATTCCAAATCTCAGTGAAGGGTATTAAAGATTCGGAAGGCCGAATATAGCAAACTTACTTGTTTTCCAATAATTTTTTAAAGAGTTGATCTCGTTTTACCCTACTGTCAAATTAAGATTTCCGGCGGTTCAATTTGAAAATACTTGAATTTGTTAACAATTTTTCAATGATGTCGTTGTTATTTTATATTCAATCTGATTTGAAAGTATCGAGTGCATTTTAGCTATTTGACTGTTATACAAGTACTCAGTTAACGATAGCTGGGGTTAAGTACATTAAGTCTCTTAACAAATTGTAGACAAAATACTCGCTATAAAAATCTACAGCTGCAATTAGGACAAGCGGACGAGATACACTTTATAACAGCCAGTTTTGATATCTCCTTACCTTATTTTTAGAAGACAAGAATTTAAGAAAGAGCAGAGTTATTGAAACAGATTTATTGCCTTTATGAGCCGGCTGAATAGAAATTGCAAGAGGATTTAATCCTTGTTCTCTTCAGCGAATTCTTTAGATGATGCGAAGCTAAAAAAAAATTGAGATTTATCGTAGTAAATTGAATTGAAATCGGAATATATCCTTTCTTTGTTAACATCTTTACAAGATTCGAAGTTAAGAGAGAGAAATTTTAATTCATTTATATGTATGTCAGTTTCGTAAAACGCAATAAAAGTCCAATGACTATTATGAGACTGTAGACAGACTTGTTTGTTATTTTCAAGCTCGTTTACAAGAAAAAACCTCATTTTTCGGATTTTTAGAAGATGCAGAGTTGAGAATATTTATACTCAGAAATGCAAAGCAAAGTCTTTGGAACTACCATCCTCGGTTTTTAAACTGAAAATGGAAACGGGTTCAGTAACTAGAGATTTAAAAAACATGAATCCAAGAACTGTTAACATAATTCTTTCTTCTTTGGCATTTAAGCTAAAAAAACTTCTAGTGTTAGAAAAGATAAACTCACTGTTTATTGTTGGTGTATAGTTACAGGTTAAACTTTATAATAAAATGTTTATAATTAATTCTTATTCGCTTTACAGTTTTATTTGTATAATATTTTAAGTTTTTTTTAAATCTTTGGAAAAAGGTCTCCTGATGATCTGACCTAAGCAGCCAGTGAAATGCAATAATTGCAGTGTATTTATTAAAAATAAAAATTGGGAATTTAGCACGTCATAGAAAAAATGTTATAAACTTCTAAAGCTTTTGTTTAAGCATTCGAAAAACCTTTCACAGCTTCCACTATACAAAAAGCTTTTTCTGATTATACATAAACAAATTACTGGAATAATCATTAATTTTTTTTATTTAAGAATTTCTTGCTTATCCTACACAACAAGATATAAATCTTATAGTTAAATACCATAATATTTTTGGCATTTAAGCATATGCTGATAAATAATGTAGGGATCTACATATACAGAATAATTATTATTTCAGTGTGGTATATACACATTATGCGTACTATTCATTCCCTTTCCATTATATCCGGCAATAATCACTAGACTGCCTTTCATGTATTCCGAACTGTATGATTTGAGGGGGACGCAAGTCATAATTGTGCGAAACAAAAATATGTAGTCTTAACGATAGCGAAACGTTTAAGATTATTATTTTTTTCAGTTTAAAAAAAGCCAAAGGATCATATAACCAAGGTGTACATGTACGAGTAACTAGAGAGAGAGAGAGAGAGAGTGAGAGACTCTTACTCATACCAAAAACAATTCGCTGTCAACAATCAGTAAGTTTTGTATTTTGATTTCGAGTCCTTGTTCTTTTTAATGAAGTAGGTATGTATTTAAACATACACATAGCTAAGCTAATCTTTGATAGCTAATCAAAAACTTCGTCCAGGCGGTATATTTGCACAATGAAACCGTATCATATTTCAAAGCGGGCGATAAAGACCGGTGCTCAAACGACCACAATAGCATGATATCAATAACATAAGTTAAATTTAGCTGCCCGAGATGAACAATAAAGATAAACGAAAAGGTTTTTAACTTCTTTTCAATTTTAGTTTATTATTAATATTTATTATATTTTTTTTTCTTATTTGGTGAGTTGTTCCTAAAAAGGGACATTTTCTTTCTTTAAATGCAGCGCGCATCGATAATGAGATGCAGTTGAGGGGATTGTTATATTTTTTTTCAATTGGAGGTACTTTAATAAAATACTGTTGGGAGAAAATAAAAATAAGTATAAATGGTGAAGTCCTTCAGTCTGTATAAGAGAAAATCGTGCAAAGTTGTTGAAAACAGCAAAATGGAACGGAAAAACAAATTTCTACTAAGAAATTTGTTCGAGTTCCTCTTGGGAAAGAATAACATTAAAAAAACAGCTAAATAAGATGGAAAGAACAGACCATGCAACATATCATCTGTCTGGCCCCTATTTAAATGTCCTAAAAAATTATGATTTTAGCAGGATAGCGAGCATACTTAAGAATAATTAAGTTTAGCTCGATTATTCTTAATAAGTAAATAATGTTTTATATTGACAATGAGTCAAATCGATCATTTATTTCACCTTGTCCACTTACAAATGTCCTCTCCGAAATAACTATTTTTTTTTCAAATTAAATAAAGTTGAGGAGTTTCTATTTAATCCATTTTGCATTCGATTGAATAAAAAATTAAATAAAAAAATGTTCCCACTTGGGGTTTTAAACGCTTTTAAGCAAAATGTTGATTAAGGTTCCTATTACGGTTTACAACTCAACTCAGTTGAGTTGTAATTAAGACAACTGGTTGTGATCAGTTGTCATGTTTTTGTACACCGCAATATAGCAAAGTTGTAAACCACAATACAAAAATTAAGAAATTACAACTCAACTGAGTTGAGTTGTAAACCGTAATAGGGGCCTAAGTTAATCAAAGCCGTTCCCATTACATTTGAGATGATTATGAAAAAAAACACAACAAACAAATTTATATTTCTTTAAAGTATTAAAAATAGATAAAAATACTTTTATTAAGTTATCAGAAGATTATTTGAATAATGTTTATGATGAAATTGAAAAATTTATGAATTATTTAAGGAAACAAATAAAAACATTAAGCAGTAATCGTGGCCGGTTGTACACGTTCATGTTGGCCGATTCTACATTATACTAATTTAAAGGTATGTTCAGTGGATTCTATGTGATTATTGAAGTGATTTAGTTGTAATCTTTTGAATTTAAAGTGATTAGCAAATCACTTCAATGGATAGGTAATCATCTCGATTTTGATGTGATTAAAGCTTAACCACGTTCGAGTTGCTTAAACGCGTTTAAGAACCCAAATGTGAACATAGTAAAAAATACGTTCATTGGAAACGATATACATAGTTTTTTTTATCTGAAACAATAATTTTGCACGTATATTCGCACATTTGCAGAACAAGGAATGTTTTGTTTCTCTTAGTGACGTGTTTTGTATTTTTTTTTACATATTTTCTAAAAAAAAAATCATTCATAATCTATTACAATCCTAAGAAATTTTCGGTGTTTAGAGTAATGAATTCGGGAATCAAATACTATACAAGATGTGTATTACATTCTCGATCCTTATGGATTACATTTTCCTGCGGAGAAAAAAGAGAAAGATTGAGATCATTTCACCATAATCTTTAACAAGAATGTTCTACAATTCTTTGACTTAATTGGGGTATTCACAATGTGTGCTATCAAGTAACATTGTCATAATATCCTAAAATTTTACAATTTAGTACTTTTCGTTTATAGTCACTACCGCTTATAGTCACATTAACGATATAGTCCATTTTATCTGTTTCATTTGCCGCTATAAGTTAATTTAATAAAAATATGTTTGACTATTGACGTCAGCAGTCGTCGATGGCTGCGAGTGTAAGACGGCAAATCCATCTGAGGAGATCGAGTGGTAGCGATCGAAACATGTCAGGGTAACCAGCCGCCTGGGTTAGAATCTCAGGTCAGTCAAGAATGAATGATTATCAGTAATAATTTTAATTAATTTTCATGTTGTGAAATTCCTTTCTTCATAAAAATAATTTAATGAAAATTAAATTTGATGAACTTAAGCCTGATTAAAATATTAAAAATTTGGATTAAAAACCATAAATAGTTCAACAAAATAACCACAATTCTAATTATAAAGTAATAACGTTATAGTCCATTTAGCGATATAAGCCTGGTGTCGGTGTGATTTATATGAATTTTTTATATTCTATATTCACATAACCTGATTATATTTGAATTCGGTTATTAGCCTCATACTGGCATATATGTATGTGAATTAGCCTTATAGTCACATTAGCGATAAAGTCCACGTTTTGCCTGCAACTAAAGGATGTGACTATAAGCGAAAAGTACTGTAATTAAAAAAAAAAAAAAATTTCTGTGTTTCAGACGAAAAAAAGTCCTAAAACAACCAGACTTTTTATGCTGTGCTTATTGTTTTATCATAGCTACACAGTAGAAATCAAAATTATGAAATGTTGCTCACAGCACTTATATATTTCTTGTTATTATTTTAAGACATTTGACTTTATGGCTTCCCTGTGAATCCCCTAAATATGCATTTGTACTTTTATCAATAAAAATCCAAAATTATCTTCTAAAATTTTTTGGCTTGTAGATAGCCCGGAATAGACTTTAATGCAACTGTTGCATAAATTTCTATCAAAACTTGAAAATTTTCAACATAATTGCGTCTGTCCAGGTGTAATAATTCTCATTACAATTTAATTGCTTCTTAAAGTAATCCTTTGTCTTTGCTGCGAAAGTTATAAAAGAAAAAACATAATTCCTTTTATCACTTAAAAATAAAGTTTTCATTTTCACACATTATCTTTACAGTTTGGTTAAAAGCTTTTTTTTAAAATGGCTGCCAACATTTTATTACACAAACACATATAAAAGGAATCTATACCCAGCAAACACAAAGTCGAACATTTAATTTAAAATGACTGTTATTTGATAGCAAACACAATTCTCAAACTTTTTTTTAATGGTTTCATTTTAACATTTGAATTTAAATTGAAAATGATTTGATTATGAACATTTGACAAACAATGTTTTTTAAGAGTTATTCTCAAATTTTAAATAATATTGGCAACACTAAAGCGAAAAATAAATATAAACATTTTAACATGGCGGTCAAAGTCTTTTACAATTAAAGAGAAATAAAATACAAACTGTTTGCTTGTGAAATAATAATCCAAATTTGAGGTATCATCGGTCAATGGAAATCGCTACAGAGAGATGATCCGAAGCTTTTTGTGGCGGGAAATTTATGACTTAGACGTAGAGAATTTCAACAGGATGGTGCCACATTTGACAACTTTAGACTATTCTTTGGGTTTTTGAAATCGAAAGAGTACAGCAATGATCCCATAACAGAGCTTAAAATAAGAACATTATCGACCAGATATCAGCCGTTGACAACAGTTTATTGAAAAACGTGAATGTGAATGTTGGTAAAAGACTGGGAGGCTGATTGACCGACATACTTTTTCAGTTTTAAACGGAACCTATTTTAAGTGAACTTAAATATTTTTAATATCTCAAAAAAAATCTCTTTCTGGAGACCATATTTAAGTAAGAATGGGAAAAAGAATACAAATACAAAATAAAATTTCAGGATGGAGAGAAAGTTTTTTAGCTGCAGCGATCGTACTGAATGTTTAGCTGATAGTTTATTATAGTATTTATTAATTAAGAACTACAAATGCAATTACAAATTATAATCTTACTAAATTCACCCATCAATAGTAACTAATGGGTCGATTACGGATGGCAACTGAACTTCAGTTGTGCTATAAGACTTGCAGAATCTATGGTGGGAATCGAAACCGTAGCTTACACAGTACAACATTTTTCAGTTAATTGATTGCCAACTCAATTCTGTGAACTGTATGTGAAATTAGACCCAAAAGGAAGAATTTCTGCATCATTCGTTTTGTCTTTTTACCTGCGATTTGAAGTTAGTATCGATTTGAAGTTAGTACTATCGTATAGGGGAATTTATCACGTTTTAGGCCCTGTTGTTTGACATAGCTCGACAACCACTAGCCCATTTTAGTTGAAATAAATTTAAAAAAATTAAATTACAATTCCCTTAATCTGTTCATATATTGTTTTCCTATACAAGTAACACTTTCGAATAATTATTAAAGTAAACAATGAATTTATTAAAAAAAAAACAGTTAAAGAAATATGAATTTACAAAACCAATTTTTTCGTATATGATCACACGGTATTACAATAAACATTTGAGAATAACGCTTAAAAGCGAGTTGAAAAAAATAATTTCTCAATTAGAAAATAATTAAACTTTTTGGTTTCAAATTATTTTCAAACGTTTGTCGTTTAAGGAAGGATTTAATTTCAAATCATTTTCAATTCGAAATCAAACCCCTTTGTTTGTTGGGTATAAGCAGTTGGTGAGAGACACTTCTGTCCTCGTGTTTGTAAAACTTTCTAAATAAAAGTTTTTCAAAGACAGCAAATATGTATGTAGCAAACGATTTAAAGTCTTTACTTTGAGTGGGAGGTAGCTGGACTGTTAGGAAACTATTGCTAGAAACACAACTGGAACGAACGACGAATTTCGCCCAGTCGACGTATGAAGCAAAATAACGATGAATAGCTAACAGCTTTTTTAATTGAGAAAGTTTTTTTTGCTGTTTGTGTAAAAAGAGACAAATAGTGTACTAAAAAATAATATTTAATAAATAAAACATTAACCGAAATACAACATACAAATTTTTTTATAGCTACCCAGCGGGGACTAGAATGAGTAAAGTGGCATAAGAAGGCATAAGTTGTTAAGCAGTCACAAGGCTTACTTACTTATTTAATTTTTTACACACTGCCTTAAAAATCAACATCGATCCCTTTCCAAAGAGGGGAGTAAGGAAGGTCACTTAAAATAGAAAATAAATAAAACTGAACCACTTCCTTTCTCTCGTCTTAAAGAAGGGAGTAACGAATGTGTACCGACGGAATATTTTGGAAGGTCTTTTAGAAAAAAATTTATATAGAAGACATACGAAGCGATTCTCTTAGAAAGGAGTTTAGAGGGCATCAAAAAGGCCCGCAATTTGCGTTCCTTTCAATATTTACCGCTGGGTAACTACTTTGCATTTTTGTTTAAAATACTATAAAAAATAAAAAAATAAATAGAATTGAAGCACAGAGGCGAATAACGTTGTATATATATATTTGTTCCTTTTACTCCTGTAAGGAGCATAGGGCCGAATAACGTTGTAAGTGACAAAATGATTTTTTTCGGGAGAGCAAAAAAACTTTTTGAAAAGTATGGACTACTTATTTTAACATTTTTTTAGATTATCAATATCAATGATAATAAAAACTTGTATGCATAATATCAAGAAATTTGAATTTAAAACGACAGTTACAGTTTAAACGTTTTTCCACTACGCAGCCGGCTTTTAAAACGTTATTTCGATTTGCAAGACCACTATATTGAATAATTTTTTTAGTACCATACAACGTTCTTCTACTGGCTGACTCTTTGTATTGCAGTTTGAATAGTTTAAGGTGCATAATATTGGCTGATATGATGTTTAAACAATGTATGAGAGTTAGGAATGGGCAAAAAATATTGATATATCAAAATATCGATATTTAAAAAAAATATAATCGATATATATCGCCGATATTTAAAATACCGATATATCGATGTATCGATATTGAAATACGACTATCGAATTCGATATTTTTTAAAGTCAGTCTTCATTAAGAACTCAAAATTTTAGCCGTTTTTCAAACAATATTTTTTTAAGAATTGGCATCATTGCATGCATCATATGTTTTCTTAAACAAATATGTAGATCTAAAATAATTGGTATTTATAAGAAGCAGTGCCGGATACAAGAAGCAGATTGTCTGGAGTGCACATAAAACAGAGAGTGCTCCTGATGTCCATACCTGATGATTACAGGTTTGACTAAAACCAGTTGGTACTTTTGGGGTGCAATTCAAATTTTAAGGAAAGTTGGTACTTCCATGTCTTATTTACTTCTATTTAAATTTTTCGTAATTTATTTTTTTTTGCCTATGGTTATTTTGTATTCTTCCCTATTGTTTTTGTTATAATTGAATTTTTTGTTTTGATTAATTTTGTTTTGTTTTTATTAATTTTTTTAAATAAAATGAAACAATAAAAAGTAACAATGTTTGTACAAAGGTATACTGAATTTTTTAATTTGGTAATAGTTTCAGCAAAATACGTTCGATATATTGATATATTTGAAATAATAAATACCGATACTCTAAAAAAATATCGATTCGATATATATCGATATATTTTTTCAACTTGCCCATCCCTAATGAGAGTAATGCTAACGATAATTTGCAAAACACTGATTTTGCAAAAAGTGGCTTTTACAACGTTATTCGCGGCTGTGCCTCAATTATCAAAGTAAAAGTAACTTTTTAACTTAAAAACTTAAAACCAAACCTGGTACTGATTTATTCATCGTTCGTCTGTGTAAGAATTAGAAATCAACCTATCGCAAAGTTCATTATGACCTTCTGACCTATCTTACATTTAAAAAATTTTACAGGAGAAGCAAAAACTATTTAAAATTATAAATTGATAAGTTGTCCTAAACTAATTAATTTTTCTTCTGTTTTTCTTGTAAAACCTACCAGCTGTTTTGACAATTGACATTGTTGCATATTACGTTAGTTACTGTTGGTTATGTAGGTCTTTTAGTGTTCATAATATAATCGTTTGTTGATGGGACCGTTTAATTTTTTGTTAATAAAATCGCTTACTTTTGTAATTTTTGGTTTGTTAGAATCTTTTGCGTTTTATTTCTGACGTGGAATATTCGTTGCGAATAATTCGTCGTTCGTCCTAGTTGTGTTTCTAGCATAAGTATTACAAACCATTTTCTGGGCAGAGGATTTATAAAATTAAAATTTTCGTTATACTTTTCTCCATTAAAATGTTTGATTGCTTCAAAAACCCGTTTTGCAAAAAACTTAACCATTTAATTGCAAACATAAAAATTAATTGTCACAATGTGTTTTTTTTTTATTTTAAAAATGAATCCCTTAAAGTGTTCTACGTTAATAATCCAAGTTATCGACGACAAGTTCTGTTTAATAGATGTCGCCATTTTGTTTTTCTTTGTTGTCATCTTTTTTTGTGTTTTTTAAAACGTACAATCACATCACTCAACATGATTAACAACAAGAACAACAGCAACGGCAATAGCAAATCAACTCAAGTTATTGTGCTGAATATGAAACCTCTCATTATGTTTAATAAGTGTAATGCACAGTCTAAGAAGCTTGCAATTAGTTCAACGAAGCATTGTCAGCAACATAAATGAGTGAATGAATGTCGATGGATAGATGGATGAATGGATGGATGGTTGGTTAGCTAGGTGGGTGCGTGGGTGGGTGGGTGGTTGGGTTCTTGAAATAAAATTGAAAATATTCCAACGTCATTATCATCATCATCAGCTTAAATTGTACGTAGGTATAAGAGTACGAAAAATAAAAGGACTTACGTTGTAAATCAGGGAATAAGAATTTACTCCTCTAAATAGATTTTTATATTTGTTGAATATATCCAACGAAAATTCCATGTGATATCAGAGGTATTTGCTTAGTGTGTTTGTAGCGGTGGGTTGTTTCGCATTGATGGGTGGGTGGGTGTTAGATTTCTGTGAATAAACTGTAAGTCTCTTATCAGGATTTCATAAATACAACTTCTAACTTTACTACACCATAAAGTGCACGAATGGTGTTTGATGTTTTATTTACATTTCCGTTACTTAATGGCATAAAACTGTGTATGTATATACCATCAAGTGGCTGCAAAACAAACAGCGTCATCATCATTGTACATGTGGAGAAATATTTTGGTTTATTTAAGGGAAATTTTAAAAATTGTATAAATAAAAAAAATTAAAACAAATTAAAACAACTTTAACGGCAGCAGGAGTGAAATATACTAAAATTTTTGGGGGGAATAGTTTAAGAATTTTGCCTTAACATCGGAATTGTGATATCAATGTTATTACAAATGGCATCAATGTAACATTAATCCAATGACTAACGTCATCATAAAATTTTGTCATATTTAACGCGGCATCTATACTATGACAACAGTGACATCAATTCGATGCCACATTTTGTGTATTATTAACATAATTTTCATGTTCAAAATGTAAAATAAGAACACAAAAATTCCCATATTCTATTTGTTTAAATTATTTAGATAAATACATTAAATTTTCAAAAAGGGTCCGCCAAATTACTTTTTTTTTTTGAAAATCCTATAAAAAAAAACTACTGAATATTTTCTCAAATCTCTTTTTTTTTATTTGGAAGTACAATCCTTCCGGTTAATAATGGAAAATAATTTCATTCAAATGGCTGCCTCGGCTGGCCATGCAGTAGCCTACACGATCGGTCCAATTTTTAAGCGCATTATCGATTGTGTGCAGCTTTATTTCACCAATGGCTACACGAATATTGTCTCTTAAAGCGTCACTTGTCTCTGGCTTGTCGGCGTAAAACTTATCTTTGACGGCACCCCACAAATAATAGTCCAACGGTGTCAAATCGCAGCTCCGAGGTGGCCAAACGACATCAGCTCTGCGGCTGATAATGCGATCTTCAAAAACAGGGCGCCAAACATCGAGTGTAGCTTCGGCTGTGTGGCACGTAGCGCCATCCTGATGAAGCTAAATGTTGCCAATATCCTCCTCTTCAATTTTTGTGAACAAAAGTTCGTTCAACATGACCCGATAACGATCGCCATTGACTGTAACGGCCACTCCTTGCTCATTTACGAAGAAAAATGGCCCAATTATGCCTTTGGACCAAAATCCGCACCAAACAGTGACTCGTTTTGGGTGCAACGGCTTTTCAATGTATGCGTGCGGGTTTTCTGTGCCCCAATGCTAATAGTACTGAAAAAAGTACAATTGTACTGACTTTATCATCCCTGGTGTAATGTTTAAGTAAATAATAATATTCTCTCACTTTGACTTAAGCCATTCCCAATGACTCAATTTAATGACAAACTGCAAATGAGTTCTTTCTCCGATGTTACTGTCTCATCGCACTGATGACATGTTTTATAAAACCGACTCCAATTCGTCATTTCTAGGATTCCGATCTTTGAACATTATTAGAAAATACAACAAATGAATTAACTGAGATGCAGAATAGTTCAGAGTCCCAAACATAGGCAACGTACTTAGTCGCCAATTTCAATGAATGAAAGAATTGAGACACAAAGCTCTAAAATTTAAAAGACAATTGATTGCGCTACTTAACATGGCTCTGCATTCCAAGGGTTTGAAAACGCGGCTAAAGTTCTGATAAGTCCACAAGAAGTAACCTTTGGAGCGTTTGAGAAAATTGTATAAGAAAATTTCTAGAAGGATTATCCTCCGTCCATCCCACGCTTTAGTTCAACTAAAGTAGAAGTCTAGAGATACCTTAGATCTTCTTATTTTTTAAGAGCAGCATATTCGCTTGTTTACTGACGGAATAAAATGTTATACACAAAATTTAAAAAGTTTTGTCGCTTCTTAGAGACTATTTTCCACTGCAGGTCTGCTTCAAACGGATTTGCAAAATCGTCTATTCCTGCAAAAATTGAGAATACTTTGTTTTTTAAACCAAAATCTTATTTATATTACAAAAACAGAAAAAACAAAAATGTACTTTGGACTTCAATTTATTGACAAAAAGTACAAAAAAACAGAGTGTAAGACGGCAAATCCCTCTAAGGAGATCGATTGGTAGCGATCGAAACATGTCAGGGTAACCAGCCGCCTGGGTTCGAATCTCAGGTCAGTCAAGAATGAATGATTATCAATAACAATTTTAATTAATTTTTATGTTTTAAAATTCCTTTCTTCATAAAAATAGCTTAATGAAAATTAAATTTGATGAACTTAAGCCTGATTAAAATATTGAAAATTTGGATTAAAAACCATAAATAGTTCAACAAAATTACCACAATACTAATTATTAATATTAAATATTAATTATCTCTTGCGCTGTAATTTTGTATAAAAAAAAAATTATATTACTTGACTTTTGTTAAAAAGAAAACAGAAAAGTTGCCAAAGTTTGTAACCATGATAATAAGAAAAGACTAGTCGTTAATTGTAGCGTCGGGGAAAAATGTTTCCCGGAAAAAAATAATTACGAACAATTGTTTTTACAGAGTTTGATTGTTTTCAATTGAACAATGATACCAAAAATTATATACATCAATATAAAGATTTTAAAACGCAAATATCGCGAATACGTATTGAATTAGCTTTACTGGTAGGCACTAGGGTGATCGATCGAATATTATTCGACCGGTTTTAACCGGTTATTTTAGTTTTTCCCAAGTCGACTATTTTAAAATGTCCATTTTTCGAATATCGAATAAACCGGTTATTTCAGTAAAATTACCCGGTTATTTTAGTTATGTGAAATTTATATACGTTTTCCTTACTCTTGTTATAAATGCACCCGTAATTTAAGTATTTTTCTAATTGAATATTTGCAAACTTAAACTTTTTATAAAAAATGTCAAAACAAATCTCAAAGAAACATTATGAGCAATGTAAATACAAATCGCTTATATAAGCGTGTGTTCTTATTACAAAAACCAAAAACAATATAAAGTACTACAAAAAAGTTCAGCTTAAAAAGTAATTAGCAATTTGACAGTGTTATAAATATTATATCTATTTTTATAAAGATGTCATCTCTGGTGATATTTCGAACTGACTTAAAAGAAAATTGTGCTTAATCGGCCCTAAAATGATAAGTTGCAAAGGTTCTTTAACGTCACGACTTATTAATCACTTTTAATTAGTCTACAAGCTTGACATAAATATACGCCAAGTAAAACTTAACAGGGTCAAGTAGTTTTTAAGAGACTGCAAATAATACTTTACTAAAATATACTGCCAATAATGAATGAAAAACTCTTAAGTACTTCTAGCACATCTTCATGCTCAAAACAAGAACATATTGGCGGAATCAACGATATGGGAAAATTCATCAGTTTTATTTATTAAAAAACCAAGAACTAAAAATAAAATTGAAGGAATCAAAAATGTCCTGGAATGTTTAAATTGTGTGATCGACGAATTGACAGATATTTCACATAAAAAGCATGTTCATATTACTATTGTTTCTATAATGCTGAAACAAAAAAAATTTAAATATGTAATCCTGGATAAGAGGTTTTGTTTGCCACTTTTCAAAAATATCGCTAAAGTTTACTGCTTCATATAGACATGCTTAACCAGCAACAAATTAAAACTCATTTACAATAAATTTAGGAAAATATGTCAAATAATAAATTTATTGCATTCCTATATTTTTAAAACCAATGTTTTTAAAAATTCTAAAGCTATGTTCACACCTATTAAATATTTGACTCCTAACGTAAAGAATTGTTTGCTTTTGCAAAACGTTTGGCTAGAGCAAGCATTATTTAAGGGTTTCGTAACTACATTATACATAAATGCAATTATCATCTTAGACATAAAGTTTAGCAAATAACAAGAAATTATTTAAAATAATGCTTACGTTTAATCAATTTACTGGTCACGCTTTTTTTTGATTTGATCGTCAAATATTTGTTAGGTCTGAACATACCTTTTGTCATATCTATGTATTTTGTTGGTTCCTTACCTTCGTGAATTGTTTTGTTTTTATTATAATTAACTTTTTATTACAAAAACTAATTTGATTTTTGTATTTTTATGTATTCGAATAAAAACTGGTTAACCGGTTATTTTTAAAATGCTTAACCGAAAACCGGTTTTTTTAAAATAGCAACTATTCGGAATATTCGAAAACCGGTTATTGAAAAAAGTCGAATAATCGATCACCCTAGTAGGCACAGTCTAATTAATAAAAACATTTACTCAAACTTCAACTTAAATCTTTACAATTCTACATCATACAGTTTTACAATCAGTGTAGCCAGAACTTTTCGAGGTAAAGTCAGCAAAAAACCACAATTTTTCAAAAAAACAATCTGCAAAATCTGCGCCAGGATTTAAAAATCTACAATAAATCTTCAAAACACATTTATAACATTTTTTATGTAGTTGATTTAGAAAAAATATATGTATAACAATTAATTTCAAATAAACGGCCATGTTCTGAAATTTAAAATCGTTGGTAGTTTTAAAAGTAGTTCTGTTAAATATCTAGAAGTGGTCCTCGAAGAACGAGGTATAAAAGAGGAAATATTTTTTGAACTTTCAACACAGAAAAGTTTTAAAAATTTGTTCGATTTTAATTTCACCCGAATGCGATTTTAAGAACATGGCTGATAAGTGTTGGATCATTTTATATTAAAAAAAATAGCTTTTCAAATTAATTTACTCAAGGCTGAGTAAGGATTAATCATATCTTTGTTATTTTAAACAATAAATTAAAAATTAATTACTTGATATGTTATTTAAACTCAAATATTGAAACTCCGGCGATATTAATGTGTCAAGTCAGTGCGAATTTTTAATTTTTAAGTAACCTTTTGTGAATAAAATTCCTACTAATGAATCTATTTGCACGACGTTCTTCCATGAATGATTGATATATTTCGTTTATTAATGCAAATAGTGGAAATAGTGACAATGTAAAGCAGTTTTCACGGAGCTAAAAAAATCTGCAATTTTAAACCAAAAATCTTCAAATCTGCATTTGGCAATTTTCGGGTTTAAAATCTGCAAAAATCAGATAAATATGCACTTCTGGCATCACTGTTTTCAATGCTTGAATGCCAATTAAAAGCCATATTGATTTACCAGGTGATTTACAATTCCAAGTGTGAGAAAGAAAGAAACAGTGACAAGTTTAGCCAACAAGGCAAAATAATCAGTTGTGGTGTTAACACAGCCTCCTTTTTTCAAAAAACTAACAACTTATCATGATAGAGTTGCATTTTCATCAAACAAAAGTAAGACTTGTATGATAGTGTAAAGTATTCTTTAGTAAAACTTCCTTATTTTATAGCCCAAAATTGCACACTTTTACTTTTGTTTGTTTAGATCGATACATAATAACTTGCCTGCGCTTCTATTCAGTCGAAGATATTTGAAATTATTTTGATGCGTTTTTGGTTTAAGAAAAACTTTTATGACAATAAATCCATCTATTGCCAGATAAATCAGAAGCTTTAAATAGGATAACCTTTTGTCTGGGTTCACACTATGAAAGTTTTCTTTAAGAAAGTCTGAATTTATTGGTGAGAGGGTTAGAGAACAAATCGCCCCTGTATTGCAACATAGTCATATCTCAAAAAAAAAAAATCTAACTTGGCAAAATGCGATTAGAGTTTTCAAAATGTACCTTTGTAAACAGATTTAATAAAATATATTTTGCTATAACTTCGGTTGAGTTTGAGATAAAATACTGATTTTTCTTTCACATACAATTTTACACTTTTAATTTTTTGAGATATGACTATGTTGCAATAAAGGAGCGATATGCTATTATTCTCTCCCTTCTCATCAATAAAGTCAGACTTTCTGAGAGAAAACTTTCATAGTGTGAACCCAGACTTAAAGGCTCAGTTAGCCGGCAGTAAAAGTACCGTAAAAAAGTAAGACCAGTCGATTTCTTACAGATTGAGATGTAACATCTAACTGCTAACTATAATTGTTCTAATTGCTTTACATACAACAAAATTAAGCAGCTGAGTTGCAACGTTACTGTTACTCCCGGCTAACTGAGCCTTGAGTCTCTTTATAACTTAATGTTAAATTAAATGAGAACAATGTGGAAATCAAAAGTTTTTCAAAATTTAGACTTTGATTTTCGAGA
Source organism: Pollenia labialis (assembly GCA_949318255.1). NCBI lineage: Eukaryota > Metazoa > Arthropoda > Insecta > Diptera > Polleniidae > Pollenia > Pollenia labialis. The sequence continues at coordinate 20,017,080 of OX439142.1, read as the reverse complement.
AGTATTTGAAATTTGCATAAATGAAAATGTTTGATAAAAAGTAATTTGTCTCGGTGTAAATTCACCCATTTCTAAAAAAAAGTTTATAAAAAAAATTCTCTAATCAATTGACAGTTACACTGTTTAGACTGTTATTTTTTCATTTCCTTTTTACACAAGTCAAGTTCCTTTCATTAGAAATTAATAAAAGAACATGGTAAAAAATGCTGATATTCAAAACAGTTATTTTATAAAAAAAGGATGCTCACACACACACACAAACATTCATAAATGTAAAAAACACTCTTATTGAATAATAATAAATACGTCAATTTGTACAATATTTTCTCGTTTTAAAATTTTCTTTTATTTCTTCTTTTTCTGCAGATTTTGCAAATAAAAGGAAATCTATTGTATACATAAATATTTTTTGCATTTTCATATTTTAGATAAGAGTGCAGACAAATAAATACAAATACACACACACACACATACATAAAAATTTGTGTATTAAAAAGTACAAACATATGTTTGTATACATACAACAGTATATTTATGTTGTATGTAATAGAAATATGTATAACAAATCAACGTTTTGTTGATCTTAATGTTGATGTTGCTGTTGTATGAGGCATGCTTGGCTTAAGTGAATTGCATACTGCAGCGAATTTGGAAAGGAATTGTAAAATCCTTCAAATTTTTCTAATTGAGATTTAAAACTAGAATGTATGTATGTATGTATGTATGTATGTATGTATGTATGTATGTATATGACTTTATGCTATAAATGAGTATATTTGAGTGTGTGTGTGTGTGTGTGAATTTGTTTAAATATGTTTTTGTAAAGGTATTATGTAGCTTTCTCATTGTGGGACAATAGCACCCTCGACAAATCCGCTAACGAATGAATGAATAACAGGCAGCAGTACTCGACGTTTATAAGAGTGTGCCTCTTAAACTTTTGTCAGAGGTTTTTATTTTTTCATCTTGTTTTTGTTGTTGTTGTTGCAGTAATTCGGTGGGCTTATCATATTGTTGTTGTTGTTGTTGTTGTCGTTTATTATACAAAGAACAATATAGCTGTATAAAGAAGTCCTTGACGCGTTCATAATTCACATAAATATATTTTGTAGGAAGTAGATTAATTTGCATATTGCGCACATTTCCACCTTTGAACACGTTCAAGAGTTTTGAGTAATTAAAATCAGGAATCCGTCATATCGTGGCACTTGAGCTTCATCATTCTCAATTCAAACATTCGAACAATCAACCAACCAACCCACTAAGTACTTCTTTCTACGTATTGCTTTAGCCTACTATGATGTATTTCAATTTCAATTTTAATTTCTTTCTTTTCTTTTTGTCTTTTGCCTTCATTTATGCACATTCAGTCATTCGTAAATTTTGTTTTGTTTTTCAAAATCTAACCAACCCAATCCAGATCAACCGGCCGCCCGCCCGTCAACCCCCACAACAAATCATTAACAAGCTTCTCATCAAATCCTTTGGAAATGATTTCAAATTTCTTTCAACAGTCGTCATCAGGCTCATATAGAAAACAAATGTCGTTTTTCTTGCAACATATAAACTTCCATACATCCATACATACATACATACATACATATGTGTTTCTGTTTAATGCGACATTTTTGCCAGAGAGTTGTTGACTGAGTGGTGACATGCTGCAGTAATTTGTTGGGTGTTTTTATTCTTTTCTATTTCTTTTTTGTTCTTCCCTCTTGTTTTTGTAGGCTTCAAATCATTCGACTTACAACATACTGCGGCAGCCATCACCATCACCACCACCAGACATCATGTGCAACAACTTGAATCCATAGAAAAAAGCTAAATAGCACTGTTACAATTGTCAACCATTTTGTATTAAGGACTTTGTGTGCACTTTGTATTAAGTTCACATTTAGGATTTTCCAAAACAAAAATAAGAAAGAAAAATTGAAAAAAAAAATGAAAATGATTTAAAAGAACACATAATAGCGGATTATATTGTTGTTGAATTTTTATTTATAGATGTTTAACAATAAAAATTCAAAAGATTTGTAAGTAATAATAAGTAGCAAAACACACACCCACACTCGATCTCATAGCTACACACAACACATACACATAAACGGCTCGTTATTAGCTGTTTGATTTTAAGTCTTCTTGGTTGTTGCATTTGTGTAAACACTGTTCTTTTAATAAAATGAACTTTTTAATGTTTAAAATTTCTTTAGTTGTATTGCAAAATAAATGACAGAAAATGTATGTATTTCGATACATTATGAATTTACGATTGATAACACAGCACAACAAAATAGAGCCTTTTAAAATTTTCTGAAATAAAAATAGCGGATCCTTATGTATGTTTTATCTGCTAATAACGATGACGCCATTAGTTTTTCCCTACCAGCTCTAGTTTTAAAGATACTCACTAATGTGACACTACTAAGAGTTTTGTGTAGATTAATAATCCAGAAAATATTTTTATGGTTGTAGATTAAAATATAAATGTTATTATTAAGCCATAAAATTGCAACTCTGTGCTACAAACAAAGCAGATTACAAAACAAAGGAGAAAACAAACAAGTTGGAGAGCTTCATTCGGTTTTTGCTCTACACGCCACTGTTTGGCGAATGCTGCAAATTTCTCATACAAAAACGTACAACACACATTTTGCTCTACATGACAGCAAGAAAATAAATTTTACTCTTCCTTTGCTTAATTGCCGTAAGAAAAAAAATAGTAAAAGCAAAAGCATAACAAATTGCCAACAACTGAATATACAGCAAAAAATATAAAAATATAAATATAAATAAATTTAGAAAAGTGGCGTATGTGGCACAAAACCATAGTTTTCAATATCAATAAAATACTATTAACTTCCAAGTTCGTTCATCCGTACTTAAATCAAGCCGAAGCGGTGTCAATTGAACGGTAAGTACGGATCAGTGATGTTAACCGTACGGTAATTACCCTTTTTTAGGGTAATTTTGGGCCGCAAAAGGTAGCAAGGTAATTTTATTTAAAATACGGTAATTTAAAGAAATTTGGATTTTTGGTATAAATATACCTACTAACATAAGTAGGGTTTAAAGTTTTAACTTTGGAGAGGTGATTTTCAATTTAAAAATACATATATATGTTTTCGTAACACCGATAAGTGCAAAATAAGACAATGAAATTAGTTTTGTGTATTATTAATTTTATATTTAACTTTTTGTTCGTTTAAAAATCAACAATTTTTAAACATATGAAACAGCCGCAATGTTATAAATTTAACTATAATTTTCGGATTATTTTAAGTACGGATAAAATTCAAATTATTTCACTACCTTATTCATAAAAAATACAATAATTTTGGTTAAAAATGTATTTTTATTAATTTATTTATTGCATTCAAATTTTTCTTAAAACACATCTTAATTTAAAATTAAATTAATTTATTAATTTAAATTAATTTAAAAACAAAGAATCGCCTGTCATTTGGAAACAGCACATTAAGGTTTTGATTAAAAATCTTTGCGTACTGTAATTTCTTCCCAAAAACGGTAATTTTTAGAGGCCCGTAAGGTAATGAAAAAATAAAAGTTAACATCACTGGTACGGATTTCCTTAAATCAAGAACAGAACGCTTGATTCAAGTAATGATTACACAAGTGCGAAATACTTAACTTATCCATTATTAATCCCGAATTCGTACTTGAAATAATCCGAAAACAGGATTCACTTAATTAAAATTGAGATAAAATTAATCTCAAACTTTGCTCAATTCAAATATTTCTTAGACGATTTTATCTCGATTCGTACTTGAAATAATCCGAAAGTGAGATTAAATTGGCTCTTACCTCAAAACTTACACCACAAAACCAGAGAGAATATTATTATTTTACTTACTCGTTACACATGTTTATTTATTTCTCAATTATAAGACACCAGCAGCATGCCTAACATGATTTCCGTAATCAATCTACTTTAAAAATTGGATGTATTTAGCTAAAAAATTAAAAAAAAAATAGATTATGGGAATTTTTGTTTCTTATTTTTAAACTTAAAAATAATCTATATTTTTCTTCTTTTATAAACACACGCGTATTAACGCATATTGTTTTTCGAACGTTATCCCATTTTTGATTATTTTAAGTATTTAAGTATTTTTCTTTAAAACATGTGCTAGAAGCAGAGGTGAAAATACAAAAAAATTTTTATAATTCTCAAAAAACTTCAATGCATGTTTATACGCATTGTCGTTTTTCTACAGTACGATTTTTTGGCATATGCGCCAAACCAATATCGCATAATATTTCTTAGTTTGCCTAAAATTTGTATAAAAACTGTTACGTTTTCGTTCGCTTGGATTGCCGACCGACTGTTCGTGCTAAAAATTCTTAGTATGGCGTTAATCAGCTGTTTATCGTTGAAAATAGAAATGAACGACAAAGCGGTTGACATCGTGGGCCAGGCTGTAAGACAAATAATGCCATCGCAATCATCAACATTAATTGTGGACAGAAGTCTGGAAAATTTTGGTGTGTTGCCCTGTGTTATCATTTTGGTACATAGTTTAGAAGTAGAGGTTTATTTATTTAGATGACTTTTGTCCTTAAATAGAATTGTCTGCTAGATTTTTTTAATAGTTACATATTGAAATTTATTATAAGAAAATTATGTAGTTTATAAACACTTAAACACAAAATATTCTATTTCAAAATCTCAAATTCTCGCATTATCTATGAGTACAAAATGATAACAAGCAAATTACACTGTGTCACAAATTTTCAACAACTTCAGAAAGTAAATCAAAATTCCGAACGGTTTGCCAGACATGAGCCTGAGAAAATTATAATTTTTTTTGCAAAAATGACACCGATGTCCCAAATCTTCGGGGGCCCATAAAAAAGTGCATGGCTTTATCAAATGACTTAAAAATTACACACAGTGTTAACAAAAAATATTAAAAAAAAGCCTAAAACTGTTAAATTACTATGTGGGTCAATTCACTAAATCTTCTGTAGCCAATCTAGGTCTTGTTGGGCGCAAAATGTTCGTATCGAAATAAACTAATGTCCCGTGCAATAAAAAGTTATAATTTTCAATTGTTTGGTACGACAAAAATAACTTGAAAATAGCAAAATTGCAAAAAATCATAAAATTTTCAATGAAGTTTGAACTTTTTTCTTGACTATTTCTTCACTATGCGTTTTAATTAGGGAAATAATTGAATCTTATATAGGACAAGATTAGCTTATGAAAACTTCTTTGCATATACCATCTTGACATGACCAACTCCTGAGAACTGCGTTTGGAGGATGTTTTCGGGTTTTCTCAATACTTGCATGCATTCAAATAATGCGCACATAATTTAGGAAATTATCGTTATTTTGAAGTACGTACACTTGACAAAAAACTTAATATACCGAAATGTGGTAATAAATTAACGTGATTACTACAATAATGCAACAATAGAAAAACAACAGGTATTTTGTTGCTAGAATTGTGACGGTGAATGCACAGAAAAAATGTTTTCCAAAATTTATTCAATTAAAAAATTAATCGATGTACTTTAATTTTTTCAATTAATTTATTGTTTGCTGCAATTAATTTTTTTAATCAAAGGCCATAAAATTAAATGTTTGTGTATGTGTGGTGTATTTTTTAGTTTATGCAATTAATTTTTTAATTGATTAATTTTGTCTCCCATGACTCGAAAATACAAATCCGTTAATTGATATGATCAATTCTTTTGGAGGGGCAAAATTAGTAAAATATTTATAAATAATTTAAAATCAGATTGCGAAGAAAACAATTTACGAGCTCTATGTGTACATTTGTCCTTCAAGTTGTGCTGAAAAAGGTCAACAAGAAAAAGAAAGACAAACATAAAAAAACAAAAATGTGTGTTGGACTTCAATAAGAATTATTGACAAAAAGTACGAAAAAACAGAGGTAAAGGAAAAACATGTAAAATCAATTAAAAATGGATAATCATTCAGAAAAGCAAATTTCGATTTACCAAAGGGTTAAAATACAATTTGGTTTAATGATTGATGTGTGACTATTGACGTCAGCAGTCGTCGATGGCTGCGAGTGTAAGACGGCAAATCCCTCTGAGGAGATCGAGTGATAGCGATCGAAACATGTCAGGGTAACCAGCCGCCTGGGTTCGAATCTCAGGTCAGTCAAGAATGAACGATTATCGATGACAATTTTAATTAATTTTCATGTTGTAAAATTCCTTTGATGAAATTTGGTACGAAGGTTCTTATTGGCACAACGACCAAGCCTATTGAAAATGGCCCGAATCGTAAGACGGGAGATAGGGGACAATTTCAGGCTCTTAGAAACTATCAACCCGATTTTAATGAAATTTAAAACATGCATATATGGATCTATATATGGACACATAAGCATGACTCTCCATGGGTCCCCAATGAGGTGCACTTTCGAAAATGTGTTTTTAAGTACTGTGGTTTAGGGTATCATATGGTCGGACTTCACGACTATACTTTCTTACTTCTTTTTTGTGAGTCTGACTTTTAAACTTTAATAGTAAAATTACTGTTAGGTGATTAAAGCAAAAGCCATATTAGTGTTAATGATACGTTAAGAAACTCCCCGATAATCTTGACGCTGTAAGTGAAAATAAGCAGAAACACCTAAAACATCAACGACCAATATCATCAACGACTATCGCTACTGATGGCGCCAAAGTTATCCTGGGAATGTTGGCATAGAAAATTATTCTGAGGCCAAATTATGGCATTCGGTATCGATCGAAATTTCTATATCAATTCATTGTAATTTCGATCGATATCACAAGCCGTAATTTGGCCTCTGATCTAAACATAAATTCACTACTCAATATATGCTAAAAACTATATTTTATTGAGAAGATCTGTAGGAAAAAAGCTTAAGCGACAAAAACACAAGTTTTAAGGAGAGGTAATTTTTTTTTAATATATTTCATAAAAATTTTGTATTATGGTTGGCGCTTAAGCTAAACTTTTTTTTGCTGTAAAATCGTAACTTTATCTTATGTGACCATGAAGTTTATGAAAATGAGGCAAGTGTTGCCAAATTAAAATTCATTTATTAAAAAAGCGAAAATTTAAAATCATGTCGCTTAAGCCATTTTTGCGGTTAGGGCTCGATATCTAGCACAAAAGCATTCCATAATCCAGCATCTATAAGATTTCCCGCGCCGTTATCCTCAAAGGCACCTGCAAATACTTTTTCCCATTTTACTGGATTCGTTTATATAGTCGGACAATTTCTTTTAGGAATTGATCAAAAGTATGGAGTTTATTTCAAATTTTCTTGGTTTCATGTTTATTTAAAATGAAAAAAGTTAAAATAAAATTGTTCAATATTAAAACCATAAAAACCTGTTTTACTGGGTTTGTATAAGAAAAAACAACAACACTATTAAAAGAAAAATATAGTTTTTTTTAATTTCATGCTTAAAATAATCGAAAAAGAGAAGAACAATTCCCGCATTCTTTTTCTTCAAATTATTTAGTTAAATAGTACGTACATCACATGTTTAAATTTGAATGATGTGAAACCCATATCGGGTCATACAAAAAAAGTGAAACATGTGTTACAGGAAAATAAATAATTATATCCGTTCTTTCTCTGGCTCCGCGGGTAAAGTGTTTTGAATTATTCTTCAATAAATTCAAATGTTGTCTCTGAAGATTCTTCTTAATGTTGTTATTTCACACTTAAGCCAACTTGATTCTACATGAAATTCACGTTGTTTTTACTTTCATTCAACGTGATTCGGATTGTTATTTCAAAATAAATGACATTTTGCTCTAACTTTACTGCAATGCTAAATTAACATAAATTAAAGTTATTTTAAAGGAAAATGTTGAGAAATGTTGTTCGCAAGTTATTGTAAAGTCATGGTAAATTACCATGAAGTGGCCATGTAGCAAAATCACTACCGAAAACTGTAGAATCAACATTGTGTCCGACGATTTTACGATAACCCACCTTTGGACCACTAAGGAGTAGTTTTAAAACTACTCAATGGTATACTCAAGAGGATTAGTTTTGAAGTCGTTTAAAAGCGAAAGCACGTCGTTAAAAAACGAAGACATGTCGTCTCACTACAAACACTTTTTAACAATGACATGGTCCATGCTTGCATTACATCGGACCAGTCCATGGAGTAGTCCATTTCATCAAAATGGGTCAGGTGGTCCAATTTTATTTGCTGGGTAGTTCATCTCCACAGCAATAATTAGTTTAGAAATATTTTATGGCAACCTAAATCATCTGACCATATTTGACCATACAAATACCAAAAATATCCATACAAATACAACTCCCGCAAATAACTTTAATTGACTTCCTTATAAATCTTGAATTTGATAAGTGATTTGGCGACAATAATTTTTATAACAGCTAATACTTATGTCATGGCAAAATGTTGTGCCATTAGGTCCAGAATTGACCAGAGGTTCCATAAACCCCCTTTCTAAGACACAACAAATCGTATATTAGATGTAGATATCTAGAAAATGTTTGGCACAAATAACTCTTGTATGAATCCTTAGGCTCATAACATAAATTTCTTTTGGCGGATCGATGACTGGCAAATTTCCTTGCCAGTACATACAAATTTTTAAAAACATTGTGACTTAAATTTATTCCATTTTTGATTATCTCTCCCCTTTTTAGTTTAAATTGTCATATTAAAATACTATTTTTTATCAAAAGGTTTTTTATTTTTGGTGAGAACATTAGGCCAAGCATTCTATCAATTTTGCCATAGATACGGGTTCAATATCAGCATAAGCTTTTTAGCAAATCGTGTTCATCCCTTTTAATTGACAATTTTGAAGTCGATACCCAAGGGAGTGAAGGGGTTTTTTAAGTGGTATTAAGTAAAAATATCATCAACATCATTTGGCATTTTGACAGAAAATTTTAATGCTGCATAAATTAATAAATCGGATGCCTTTCATTACAGTTAAAAGGGAATTAACACTCCATACACTTCAATGAATTCATAATGGCGTCGTAGTTTGCATTTTTTTTCAACCCTGCAGCAGTGAATTTTAGCGACATGTTGAACGTGTTATTTACCAAACACGTTCGTTTGCACACATAGACACACGCGCGTACACTCTAATACACAGAGTTGTATACATACAGACAGACACAACTACTCATTGCAAACATATCACAAGTATGTATTTACTTAATTATGTACACAACATCATTCATCATCCTCATTCTTGTTTCCATTCTCATTGTTGTCGTCATCGTTATCCTTTATTTTGCCACCCCATAAATGTAGTTGTCTATAGGTACATATATAATGTGGCATACACATACATACATACTCGTACATCCACGCATATATTGCTATAAAAATAAAGAAAATTTATCTGTTTGAGTGTATATGTATGTGTCTGTTACAGAAATAAAAAGATGAATGGGCGAACATACACATTCTAGTGTACAAATACATTCAGTTATATGAAAGGACTCCCACCACTGATGACAGTTGTGAAAATACTTGGCTCTACAACAAAAACAAAAAAAGAAGAAGCCATTTTTGCAATTGGGAGTTGTTGTATATTTACGTACATACATTTATACTTGTCTGTTTGTATACAGTTGATTTTTTGACTAACAATCTAAAATACCTTAAAAAAGGAAGTTGAAGTTTTAAGTCGATAAATAACGACTATCTCAAGGCCTTCATCAGGGTCCTTGAATACTTACTTTACGTTAGATGGCTATTACAACCGGGAGTTGTTTTCAGCCTGAAGTAAAATAATATGCCCGCTATTTCTGTCTTCTGTATGCTGGCGCCAGTTGGATACACCAAGTGCTGTTAGGTTTTGTTGCACCTAAGCGTTCTAACGGAGATTGACTCGCCCTTTTCTACGTACGATGGGGTCCTCCTTGTATGCTTTATGGGCCGGAGAATAATTTTCCATTTGCCAAGTGTGGCCAGGGATGGGCATTGGCGCAGGGTATCACAAAGGGACCAATAAAGGACCCAAGTGAGCTGTCCTTTGATGGCTGCCCATGGAACCTAACCTAACCTAAGCGCATCCAAGCCAATGGAGCCGTTGTATTTTAATACGCCTGAATATATTTAGATCCTAATGCATTTTAATTGATCTGTATTTAAATTTTAATACATCAATACATACGAATATAAATTCAAATAATTCCAATTATATTCTCTAGTAGCTGTTTGGTCCCGGCGCTGTTCGGAATTTTCCAAATAAAAATAAAAAATTAAGTACTGGAGAATTTTGTTAATAACTTGACCCCAGCACTAGAGTTTGCTACAAAACGGTAAAAATGTGAAACCACGGTTTCGGGTTTAAAATGGTTAAAACCGGTCGGTTTCGGTTCGGTTTTCGGTTTTGAAAATATCCAAGTAAAACTACATACAAATATATTTTTTTTTATGCAATAACATTTTTTTATATGTTTCAATTCAGGTACTTTTCTCTGCTAAAAATTGGATTTTCTTAGGATTTTTATATGAAAAACTTTAAAATGCGTTTTTCAAGAAAACTAGAAGAGCTAGAGCCAAAATAACGAAAATCTGTGATCTCTACTAAAAATTGGATTTTCTTACGATTTTTATATGAAAAACTTTAAATGCGTTTTTAAAAAAGAAACATTTGTTCTTATTTTAAATTTAAAGAATTTTGGTATACATTGCCATTGTTTTAGGCTGTTATGCATAAAGTTTTTTTTAAATGAAGTACGAGTATTATGTCCCACCAAACAATTTTCGGAGCGCTCCTAAATATGACTCTTAAAGGATACCTTTTCTTGAGGGTTTTATGATTACCCTCCAAATTTATGAGCAATTCTGATTGATTTCGGAGCCTGTAGAATTCAGGAGTCCTAAAAGACTCATTTTTATGAGCAATTTAGGAGCACAATCCTAGAAAACTCTTATTTTTGAGGGTTTTCTGAGGGGCAACGGTAGTTTGTTTTCTTATTCTTAATAATTTCAATATTTTGCGTTTGTCTGTCATTATTGTGATCATTTTGCGCTGTTCGGTTGTGATTTGGATAAAATCTAAACGTTGTCCTTGTAAATCTTTTCATTAGACAAAACTATCCATTTGAAGCCTTTGTTGTAAGAAAATTAGGTGGTTTTGTTCGTTGAAATTGGTTTAAAATGATTATTATTGCCATGCACAAAACATATATTAATAAAACTTTTCCCTTAAAAGCTAACAAGCATAAATTTACAAATAAAATAAATACCCTAATTTCAAGAAAAAGAAACACTCCTATATCACTCTTTTTTGGCTCCGAAATCCCTCTTTTATGACTCTTTTAAGAGGTTTTTATGATTGATTTGTGAGCAAAAAGGCTCACAATTTTCCATACAAATCGGTTAATTTAGCGGTCCTAAAACGCTCATATTCAGTAAAAATTTTTTTTACGGTTTCATAGGAAAACACGCTCATATCAGAGGGTTTAAGGAGCTTTTTTCTGAGCGTTTTGCTCATAAAAAGGAGTCCTAAATTGTTTGCTGGGGTATAATTTGCAATTTTTTTTAGCATAAATATATATTTAAAGTAAAAGCTAAAACCGAGGTTTTTTGGCCGGTTTTCGGTTTTAGGGCATTAAAACCGTGGTTTCGATTTCGGTTAAAACCGAACTGCAATCCCTACCCAGCACTATTTAACGTGTCAAAATTTTATCAGGAAATCTGTTTTTGTTTAATAAATATATTTTGTGAGCTTCAGCCAAATCGTACCATAAATAAAAATAGCTAAATATCGCAACAACTGCGCCACATACCGGGAATAAACTTAAGAGAAACCTGGCTTCCGACTAAAAAAGTTTATTGTCTAAGTTTGGTAAAAATCGGTCCAGCGGTTCTTGAGTTTTAGGAGCACATACATACATGGCACAAACGTTTATATATAAAAAGATAGTTAAATTTAATAAATTTTTTTTAATTATGTAGCTTGAAACCTATTTAAAGAACTTTTATTTTATACTCTTTTTTCGGGTTGCAGCTATTAATTAAATTGAAATTACGGTAAGTTTTTATTAAGTTTGTGCTTCTTTATTAAGGTCAGAATATTATTTTGATATCCACACTGGTTCTATATTTCTTTTTGCCTCCAGATTTTATATTCAGCCCAATTATGAATGAATATTCCCCGGGTGTTTTTTTTCCCTTTTCCCATTTTTTCTATGTAAATTCAATTGTAAAAATGGGAAAAGGAGAAAAACTCATGGGGAGTTTTTATTCATAATTGAGCTGATAGTCACATTAATTTACAAAAGGCGTATTTAATGCAGGGTTCGCAAATACACATAATATGTACATATACTGTTCTTTAGTATTCCGTTCGATAGATTTGTATGTGGAATTCACAAACGCTAAAAGTGTTTGTGCAGTTAATCATTAAAAAAAGGTTTCTCTGTTTCTGATCTTCGAACACGATAATAATACTGTACTTATCCAACTCAACAAAAAGATGAGCAAATTTGTTGCGTTCTTTTTTTTTTTTAACCACAAACTTCGTTGTTCATTAAAGTTCGTTCGTTTTAGTTATGCTTAGCACCCTTTTGGCTGGTAAAGAAACCCAAAAATGTTATACAAAAACAAAAACATACATGAAAAAAGCCAACAAACAATGTTTATACAAACAAAACATGTACACAACACACACACAAGCCATTGTGGTGGGTGGTAAAAATTTTTGTTTGCTCATTCCTTCATCAATGTATTAGAAAACACTATAGAAAATTTAAATTAACGAAGAACAGAACAGTATGAAATGTTCGTTACTTTTTTGAAAACAGCTATGCACGGTATTTAGAGTTGTGTTCGTCTACACAAACACTAAACGGAATTAAGGCTCTCATCTTTTTGTTGAGTTGAATAAGTACAGTATTATTTTTGTGTTCGATGATCACAAACAAGGTTACGTTATTTTTTTTATAATTTACCATAGAAACACTATTAGCGTTTGTGATTTCCACAAATCTACCGCACCGAACACTAAGGAACGATATTTAATGTTTATTTTTGAATACTGATTGATACACAAACTCTAAAAAATTAGATATCGTTTCTGGCTGTTTATTTTTGAACACTGATTTAACATACAAATTTTTTTTTAGGTTTAACCCATAAAACTTGATAAAAAATTATATAAAAAATCGAATTGTATTGTTTTATGTATCAAATTTTTTTTATGAAAGATACGCCTTTTGTAACTATGGTTAACTTAGTGTAGTTATCAGGGCTGTGTAGTTGTCATAAAATAGTTCTAACTCCGACTCCAACCGCTGAAATGTGTATAGTCCGTCTCCGACTCCGTCATTTTTTAAATTTAGCCTTTTAAGTCTGTTTTTCAAATGACTCCACGCGTTTAGGGTCCCATTACTGATTTTACGTTCATAATTGGAATTTTTTGAATTAGATTTTAGTTGTTAGTGTTTTGACAAGCGGAAAAATTAAATATACCAGGATCTGCGTGTAATATTTCTAAGACAATACTAGGGTCAGTAAAGGCCCAACCAGAATGTGCATAAGGTTGCTTAAGCAAATGTGAGAACACAAGTAAATGTTATGTACCAAACCATATTGAACTTAAAGAAACTTTTTGTTAAATTTTATAAAACTCTCATTTGCTTAAGTGAAATGCGAAACTGATCGCATATTCCGTATACGGAACCAAATGTTTTATTTGTTTTTGTTCTTTAAAATGCATTTGAGAGGCTTTCGTTGCTTTTTGACAGTAACTTAAGCTTGTTTATGCATATTCTGGTTGGGCCTTAAGTCCGTGATATAAACAGGTAAGTTGGCTCTGTCAAAGATTTAAAAAGCTGCATCGTTTTGTTTGGGTTTGACAGCTATTAATAGCAGACTACCTCGTCATTTCAGGAGAAAATGGAAACAAATTAATTTTGTATGCTCTGTAAGCATTACAAGGCAAAAATCCATGAATTATACGATGATTTGCTCCCTTATCCGCCCTTCTGTCGGGATTTAGTCTCGAGTGCTTATTTCCAAAGTTTATAAAGCTGTAGAAATGGCGCGGCGTAAATAAATAATAAATGATCTCGAAGGGGTAAACACGTTGAAGACACGTTAAAAAAAAGTGTATAGAAATAACAGTAGACTACGCTGAAAAATAAAATTAATTTTTTTTGTCAAAAAACCTGTGTTTCATTTAAAAACTTTTTCGACCGGACTCGTATCTTCCAAAAATTAAATTTGAATTTGATAATGAGCCAAATACACGCTCTTTTTGGAGACTTTCTTAGTAATTGGGGACCGACTGTAAAGCAAAATACATTTTAATGATGGCTGATATTTAGAAATTTCCCAAAGCCCGGGGCCAAATTACGGCACTCGATATCGATCGAAATTCCCAATTAAATTGGTTTGTAACTTCGATCGATATCGAATGCCGTAATTTGGTCCAAGAACTTTTATTTTACGAACAATTGTCTGGATTCACACAACGAAAGTTTTCTTTCAGAAAGTCTGAGTTTATTGATGAGAGGGGAGATAATAAAATCATGTTTTCTTTCCCTCTCGACGGTAAACTTAGACTTTCTGAAGGAAAACTTTCCTGATGTCAACTTAGCCATACAAAACTAATGTTTTAAAAATTCTGAAAGATTTTTTTTTTATTTTTATGGAATGTCCGAGACTTTTCTCATTTTAGTCAACTTAGGTCCGTTTGCACAACTTACCGATAGCTAAAGTTAGGATTTTATCGGCCGTATAAAAAGTGTACCATTACTACAACTTTACTTTAACCTACCAGGTAGGATAATCCTTAATTTACTGTATCGCTCACTTTAGGTTAAAGTAAAGTTTTAATAATGGAACACTTTTTATAAGGCCGGTCAAAGTCTACTTTTAACTAACGGTAAGTTATGAAAACGGGCCTTAATAAAGCAAATTCGACTTAGTATCTTTACGTGAATCTAGAACGCTATAAACCCAGTCAAATGATACCAAAATAAATTAAAAAGCGATTAAGGGACCTCAATGTTTAACGCTGTAAACAATTATGTAGGGTGTTAAATGGTCAGTGTATATTGTCCAGAATTCACAGCTTTAGTGTTTGTGTGTGCACTTGGGCGCAAATGTTGTCTCAAATATGATGATGAGTGGTGCTGTCGAGTGTTGCTGCTGTTGAATGAAGGGATCTCGTTTTTGTTAATGCTTTTTTCTGTGTAAATAGATTACAAACGACAAAACAGTTTCCGTTCCTTCGCTTTCACGATGCTGAATTGAAGTTGTTTTTGTTGTTTTTCTATGGTATTTATTTGAGTATATTTTTTGTTTTTTATTTTTATTTTTGCTCTTGTGTAAATGTTAGAGTGTCCCTGGCGTTACCATTTCACGTCCGCTAACAAGTCATAGTACTAGAAATATATACACATTGATATGTTTGTATGTACATGTAAATTTAGAAGTGTGTATGTAGGTTTCTAGTTATGTACACATACATATACATACATACATTGTTTTGGAAACCATGTGCACATAAAAAAAGCCATGATTGTTGAGGGGTTGGTTGGGCTGTGTACGGCCTTCGGCTGTCAGATGTTGTCATGGCTTGTGTATATAAGAATATCTGTACATTTATTTGAACGGTGATTTCATTATGGTATATAGCGCTTTTGTACACTTGGATCGATTTCAATATCCTCCCCAGTGGTGTGTTTTGTGTTTTTGTGTGCTTACGAATGTTTTCATTATTTTTCCACTTGGCTCAACTGCTTGTCTGTTTGATTTCCGTTGATGATTACACTACTACTTCTACAACTGCCATATTCCTGAATGGCTGATGACTGCGATACGATTATGATGATAATGATAATGATGCTTGTTGTAAGGATGAAAATAATGACGATGCCTATGAAGATGGTCGTGTTGGAGTTGGTGTTGGTGATGTGATGTTATTGTGTAAAATGTATGTAATACTGACGATTTTCGTAGAGTCCATGAAAGTTATGATTTTGTTTGGTTAAGCTGCCTTAGAAACAAAGTAATTGTTGTCGTTGGTGTTGCTGATGTTGTTGTTGGTAGTTGGTAGTTGTAGATGTCAGAGTCATATAAATACACCGATAGACGGACATTTATCCAAATGTTTGTTGTACAAGCTTACTTTTACTGATACTCTACCAACAACCCTACTCAAGTCGTCTGACTACAAACGCCTGTTGTTTACATTCCAAACCCACTGAAGTGTGAGGAGGTTTCTTTTTCCTGTGTATTAGACTACAGCACTCTACTGGGAATTTGAAGTCTTAATAATCACGCTCGAATAATGAAAACATGTCGGTGTCGAGGGCTTTTAAGGCTTTGCACATGTCAGGGATTGATTAAAACGCTCAGAAATCAATTTTGGCAAAGCGTTTAATAAAAAAAAAAAAGAAAAGAATCAAAAAAGGGATAACGCAATATCACATGAAAGAAAAAATAATAATAATAAAAAAAGGAGGATGGGTTCCTTTTGCCTTTGGTATCGCATTAATGCGCACTTAACGTATTTGATTATGATAAATTGGGATTTCTTCGATATGATATGTTGGGATAAGGAAATGGACGTTATTTAATTTACAAAATGAATGTTTTTGATTTGGGTGTAGTGGCCTGTGGGATAATATTAATACAGCCAAGTAGCTTTCCTTACCAGCAAGTCTTACCTTTGTAATATAAAGTCAGCAATTAGGATTCATTTTTGTATTTCGTATATTTTTTTTTATTATTAATTTGATTGCTTTCGTTTCGATTTCAAAAATTCGTAATTGTTGTTGTTGCTATTTTCTTCCTAAATATTATTTTACATTTCCGTTGCATGATTATTTATAATGCACCAACATTAACAATTATATTTGTGTGCATTCGTTATTATTAAAATTATAATTTTAATTAAGCAATTACGGTTGTTGCCACTCCAACTTTCGTAAGGGGTCTCACTTGAGTCCACAATTTGTTAAAAGTGCCCATCGATTTTACAACAAACACACAATATTTAATACAAATCAAAAGTTTAAATGGCAAAAAGTAGTTAGAAAAGAGAGCAAGAGAATGAAAGAAAAACCCTCTGAATTCCTTCAAAATAAAGGTGTA
This sequence comes from Pollenia labialis, assembly GCA_949318255.1. NCBI lineage: Eukaryota > Metazoa > Arthropoda > Insecta > Diptera > Polleniidae > Pollenia > Pollenia labialis. The sequence continues at coordinate 19,999,984 of OX439142.1, read as the reverse complement.
CGTACTTTCGACGTATAAAAGAAAATAAAAAATTCTGCTTATAAAAAATATATGAACGTTTTAGAATTAATTGGTGCTGTTGACATTTTTTCTTTCCATTTATTTATTTAAATAATCACAAATACAGTTAGCTGCATTAATGTGTCTGTGTTTATGTGTGTATGTGGTCTAACGGTATACATAAGTAAGTCAAAAGCATAACGGTACTAAAATTAATTGAATGTTGTACTCACTTAAAACTTCAATAGAGACTGCAATTTGAAAGGACATTTTTTTTTAATTTTCTTTTTTGTGCTCGTAGAATAAAGCGCAAATGTTATAATTGGAATTACGGCTTAAAGGATACTAACAATAAAATTCTTAACTCAACGAAGAGTTATTATTTTTTATTAATTTGAAAAAGGAATAAAATGTCAAGCATTAGTTTGGTAGTATTTTCAATGACTTTTTGATAACAATTTTCTCTATAAGCATCGGGAACTTTAGGCAATTTCTTGATGACAATATCTTATTAAAGCAAGTCACTTGCCTTTTACCTGATTCAGACTATGTGACATGTCTCACAGAAATATTTCATGAAACCGAAGCTTAGGACAAATGGTGTAGAGACGTTGGCGGGGTTAACAGTGTCGCAAGATATTTGAAATCAAGCAACGATTTAATGTTTTTCTTTAAAAAGTTTAATTTGCATTTAGGATTTAAACATCAAATTGTATATTGCGGCTGGCAAAAAAAAAAAAAACGTAACGTAACTAATATTGTTGTAGGGACATGTCGCATTTTCTGATGAATACCACAATATTATTCCCAATGAGACCGGTGACTAGTGGTAACAGATACTAGTGCAGATATTTTCTTTTAGGACATTTAGAGATGGAAAAATTGTTTATTTACTTTAATAGTGTCATAACTTTTAAGTACAACAATAACACATCTTGGTTTTGCAAGGTAAAGATCGTAGGTTTTTCAAAATCAACGATATATTTTTTTGCTGTACTGAAAAAGAGTATTTTTTTAATAACGACACTATTGAAATAAATGAGCGACAGAAAGAAAAACACTCGGGATAAATTCCTTAAGTACGAGTCGTACTCAAAAATTCAAGTACGAATAACACTATCCTAAATGGGATTACTTTCGAAAATCAATCCCGGAATTTCTTAAAATAAGTAAAGAAAATCTTAAATCAAGTAAAAAAAAAGATTAAACTTTTCGTTCTGTTTAACCCTCCGGCTTACGCATGTTTTGATTTTCTATACACATTGAAAAAAGGTCTGGCCAGACTCATGTGTACCACGAAGGGTTTATATTATATGAGCTCTTGCTTCTCATTTAGTTTATATTTTTGGTTAAATATGCACATGAGATTTGTAAATTAAAAACCATATCGGGCATGATGTTGGTGTTTTATCATTCTCTAAGGTGTAAAACGGGTAAGTAAATCAATCATAATAATTTTTCCTTTCTAATGTCTTCTTTGGTTTTTTTCAAGCATGAATTCGGGATAAAATCAACTTTATAATACTTGAATCAAGCGCATTTTGAGATTGATTCAATCTTAGTTTTACTTAAATCAATCTCATTTTCGGATTATTTTAAGTGCAAATTCGGATTAAAACAATTTTATAATTCTTGAATCAAGCGCATTTTGAGATTGATTTAATCCTTGTTTGACTAAAATCAATTGGATTGATTTGAGTAAGAATGGATTGATTTGTCTTTTTATTGTTAGATGTGAAATAGTCAATAGTAGCGTAAGTTCGGATTTCGTTAAATCAAGAACAGAATGCTTGATTCATGTACGGGTAATTTAAGTGCTCCGTACGTAAAATAATCTAAAAACAAGATTGACTTAAGTAAAAGTGAGATAAAATTAAACTCAAACTGTGCTTGATTCATGAATTTCTAAATTGGTTTATTCTCGATTCGTCCTTGAAATAATCAGAAACTAAGATTTTCTTTGATTCTAAGCTAAACACTTACGCCAGATAAAACGCAAGAATTTGGAAGTTGTTTTTAATACATTTGTAATGTAATTTTTATAATTTTTGTTATAAAATTCTGTTTAATATAGAATTTTTGTTATAAAATTCTGTTTAAAATAGAAATATTTGTATAATATTAATCATACAATTAATTAATTACAGAAATCTTAATGAAAAATGTCGTTTCAAATTCTTGTGCTTTGCGTTTTCGATTTCGTAATTTGATGTATTTAGCTAAATAATTTAAACAAATAGAATATAGGAATTTTTGGTTCTTATTTTACTTTTTAAACATGATGAAATTAATCTACATTTATCTTCTTGTAGTAATGTTGTTGTTTCTATCAAGCAAATCGTTTTTAACCCTCTTTGTTGTTGTTGCATTAGTACGAGTTTTTCTTTCTATGTATTATTTAAATTTTTCAGTTTTGCATAAAAACTTATACATAATAATTTTTTTGTTTTTTTTTTTAAATTTGTTTTTTTTAAATTGTTCTGGATTTGACAAAAAAGCGTTCATTATTTGAAAACGTACGATATTTTCTTATGTTTCATTTTATATTTAATAGAATTTTATTTTTTAATTGACAGCATCCGGTATTTGTAACTTCTTTGATTTAACAATTGGACAATGTTGTGTTTAAAATTGCACAGCGAGCATTATTGAAGATTTGACAATGTTTCGTTGTCATTTTGATACCATTAACATACAATTTGAAAATGTCACAATGGATGTTATCATAAATTTGACGTTTCGCTGATTTTTTTTATCCTTGTAGATATTTAAATAATCGATTAAAAAGCTAATTGATAACTTGAGATACATTTATCCATAGTAATCACTACCACACTCAAAAGAAAAATCAATCTATCCGCACTCAAATTAATCCGAAGCGGTATGGTGAGTACGGATTTTCTTGAATCACGTACAGAAAGATTGATTCAAGTACGGATTTCCAATCGCAAAATACTTTAATTATCTCGATTTCGTACTTGAAATAATCCGAAAATGTGATTGGTTTATGTAAACTAAGATAGAATCAATCTCAAAATGCGCTTGATTCAAGTATTATAAAGTTTATTTTATTCCGAGTTAGAAAGGAAAAATTATTATGATTGATTTACTTACCCGTTTTACACCTTACAGAATGATAAAACACCAACATCATGCCCGATATGGTTTTTACTTTATGTACTTATTTAACCAAAAATATAAACTAAATGAGACGCAAGAGTTCATATTTACTTTTTAACCCTTCGTGGTACACATGAGTCTGGCCAGAACTTTTTCAATGTGTATAGAAAATCAGTGGCCCCTTTGTGATACCCCGCACCAATGCCCATGCTTCAGAGCAGTTCCTTAGATGGCTACAATGCAGAGTTGAACCATTTCGTCTTCCTAATGAGGAGAATAAGCCCCCTTAGTTCTGTCCTAGATAAATCATCCAAGCAGGCAAACACCGGTTCTTCCAGGTACTTTTCCCTAATGCCGCGGATTCCAGGACAGTGACATATAAAGTGAAACACAGTTTCCTCTGCCTGCTCATCATGTCAACTTCTAGAATAGTCATTGAGTTCCAAGCCCATTCTTCGCGCATGAGTCCCCACAGGCCAGTGCGCAGTTACAACTGAGACTGTTCGCTGCCCTAATTTGGTCCCTATTGAACCTAAATAGAGAGCTAGTTCTCCGTTCACCATAGTGCCCTGGATATGGACCAGGTGAAATCATAAATCCATCCCATCTGCTTAATTCTATAAGACTCGCGCTTGATAAGTGAAAGTGGATGATGTACGGAAATAAAAAAAATAAAAATAAGTTTGTATTTTCTTTACACTTTTTGCTATTTCTCTTTCCTTAACTGTTCCTGAACTATACTATATGTATATGATTTTATTAACAAATTTACTTATAAATTAAGTAAAGCTTGATTTTTGTTTTATTAATAAAACATGAAATAAAATGTATGTTTGTTTATGTATTTAGTTTTATAAAAAAAAAGTTGGTCTTTGTTTAAGCGAGAAAGTTAATTGAATATACATTCCTTTCACTTCAACACGCTTTCGATTTAAATTTCAAATTGCTTTACATCTTTAAATATTCACAACTCAATAAAACTGCCTCCAAATCTAAAATGGTTTTTATAGTAAAAATAAAACATCAGCAACCAACAACCGAAAAATTAAAAACAAAACAATATTTTTTATATTTTTGAAAAAAATATAAAAACGTTGGGGAAAAATTAAAATAACTGCACAATGGATTAATCGCCTAAATACTTGCAAATATAACAAATAAATACCCATACATACATAAATATATAGTACATAGTACGATTTACACACAATCATCGTACTATAATACATGTGTATGTTTGTTTGCAAGTTTATTTATTCTTTTTTTATTAAAAATAGCAATTGTAAATTTGACGTGTGTTCACAAAATTTTTGTGCAACAGAAATCAAAACAAAATTTTTTCCAACTTTCTTTTTTTTTTTTATTATTTTTGAACAGAACAGAAGGTATTGAAGCGGCATCGACGCGTTCACTTTCATATTTTATGATGCTTCATTCATCATTGTTTGCTAGTAAATTGCCTGGAAGCCATTTTAATCGGTCAAAAATTTACAAAATTTCCACTATGCATTTAATGCAATAAAACTATGATTTATTTTGCACCTGAATGTGCAGTACAAAATGCAACCAGTTGTAGAGGGAGCAGGGAGTTTTGTGCACATACATGTTCGCAACTGTATTTCGGATCTATAGGGATAAAAAGCATTAAGCTTCTTTATGTACTTTTGCTATTAACAAAGCTGTGTGTATGTTGATTTTTCACAGGGAAAAATGAAAAAGATTTTTGTAGTTTTTAAGACAAGTTGAATCTTTTAATGACTTAAAACTTTTTAGGTTTTCTTTCTTCTAGGTTTTTTTTCTTGAAGGAGAAGTTTTATGTTGCCAGTTAATGACGGTCGTTTAGTTTTAATTTCGTATGCCAATCAACTATTTTATGGAGTGAAAACCAAAAGAGCATAACTCCTTCCCGCCAAAAGTAGTTAAAGCAAATCCTGAATCATTTTGTAGACCGAACTCTTCTATACAACCCTTTACCCCATTGGATATCAGCCAGGTTCCGCCCGTGTTAGCCCCCCTATTGGCTGGCGATAAGGAGCAAGTATTTGTTTAGAAAATGTTTAGGACAAAAAAACTAATGGATGTCGGCCTTACATTTTACCCCAAAAGGGGACACCTTGGGGGACTTCTAGGCAGTTATGGGACTTTTTCTTCAATGCTGGTATGTTAGAAACAAATGTTAGGGATAAAAAAAGTAAAGAATTGTAGAAAAATGTCGGAGAAAAACTAAATCGCGGTCAGTTCTATATTTTACCCCAATAGGAAGTTATGGAGTATTATTTTGAAAATTTTGATCTCGATATCGTCCACTTTCCCCCTTTTTTTAGATCATGCCTTTTGGTGCCAAACCTCACAAAATTTGGGTCTTGCGTTTCGAAATCGAAAAGACGAAAATCTAATGTAGATAGCGAAACAAAGCAAAAAAACCGTCCAGATGTCGTACTAATGAAGACCTTCTTATCACTGTTTTCCTATGCACTGCAAATCCATATGTGTCCAATATTCGACAAAAATGGAAAACTTCATCTGTTAATTAGACCAAGAAGCTATTCAAGGCTATTTAAAATAAATATTTCCTTAAATTATTTCATTTATGTGCAGCAGTTTTTCAGTGCACTCAACTAGCGGTTTGTATCATAATCGAATCTCCTACCAGATCAGTCTAAAGAACAAATTGACCGCATATAAGCTAATTTTTCGGTCATAAATGATCCTCTCGTTGTGAGAAAATGGAACCCTACCGACGATTCATTTGTGATTAAATTTTCTGATTCCTATCGAGCCCTTACCGCAAAAATAGCTTAAGCGACATGATTTTCAATTTACGTTTTTTTCTTCTAATAAATTAATTTATAGGCAACACTTACATCATCTTCTTAAATGTCTTGGTCTTATAATGAACCGTTACAATTTTATAGCAAAATCAATTTTAGCTTAAGCGCCAAATTTCAACATTAAAATCTTAAATTAATTAATAATTTCTGGGTCTATTGCCGTTGCAATAGAAACTCCATTTTTTTGTGTCGTAAATTGTTCATCTTCCATGCAGTTGCGCGATGGCCAAAGTGTCGACCCTCTTGAGGCGAATATGTCCATTAGAATACAGTAGATCCTGTGCAAGAGGATTCGGATGAGTTGCCAGTTTTCGTGCATATTTGGAGCAGAAGGTTTTAATTTCGTCGCGAACAAATGGAATATTAAGGTCCTTAATTTGTCGCAATATTTTATTTTGTCGTCTTTGTAGTTTCTCTATATTAGAAGCAGAAGCTGTTCCCCATAGTTGGATACCATCCATGTCCATATTGGCTTAATAATAGCTTTGTACAGTAGAACCTTGTAGTTTAGGTTGAGAGCAAAGAAGCCACTGAAGCTGTAGTGTTTTAAGTTTGAGCTGTGTGGATTTGGATTGAATATGTTGACACCAGGTAAGGCGGCGATCGAGGTTATACCAAGATATTTGATATGATTTTGTTGAGGTTTTTCGATGTTATTAATATTTAGCTTGGGACAGTCGCCCTTTCTCAAGGTGAAAGTTACATGTGCGCACTTTGTTGGATTTTCTTTTATTTTCCATTTGTTAAGCCATTTTTCGAGTTCTTTAATATGAGTCTGCAGACGACAAGAACCAATTAATGGATTTTAATGTACGCTGTATCGTCAGCAAAAGTTGACGTGTGTATCAGATTATTTGTGGGCATATCTGAAGTATAAAGTATATACATGAGAGGACCAAGTAAACTGCCTTGGGGAACTCCTGCTGCGATTCTTCTTGGGTCTGAGATATAATCTTTATATTTTACTACAAATGAACGATCTAATAGATAATTTCGCAGTAAGTTGTGGGTATTTTGGGGTAACAAGGACCCTGTTTTATATAAAAGCCCATCGTGCCAGACTTTGCCAAAGGCTTGAGAAATGTCTATAAAGAGTGATGAGCAATAGTGTTTGTCCTCGAAACCCTTTCTAATAAGAGTAACTATGCGATGAACCTGTTCTATGGTGCTATGATCCTTTCGGAATCCAAACTGATGGATTGGAATGATGTGGCGCTCGTTTAAATATGGGGTTAATGCATTGAAAAATACTTTCTCAAAGAGCTTTGATAAAATTTAAAGTAAACTTATCGGGCGATATGATGACACTTGGCTAGCGTCCTTACCTGGCTTAGGCATCATAATTATTTCTGATATTTTCCATGATTTAGGGTAGTAACCAGTTCGCAGGAAGGAATGGAAAATGAATTAAATAAGCCTAAGGGCAAATGTTTGTAGTTCACGAATCATTTTTCCTGAAATTTTGTCCATGCCAGGGGATTTATTTGTTTTAATTTTTTTAAGGGGACGAGAAACGAATTTTCATTGGAGAAACAACACGGTCTTCAATAGCTGGTAAGGTTATGTCTGAGTTCGAGATATAAGGCGTGAACACTTTTTCGAGGTGATCGGCAAAAACATCAGCTTTGTCGTTATGGGGCCTAGCCCATTTTCCATCGCTATAACGAATATCACACTCGCATTTAAACGGGTTTTTAAGTCTATTGGTGGCTCTTCAAAGACTATAATCCGTGGATTTTATTGGTTCTAGCCCTTCTATGAAATAAAAGTTATTCTCTAGAGAAATGTACGTGTAATAATAATAATTATTATAATAACGTAAAAATAATTGGGATTTCGTATGCGCAAATATTTCAAGTCAACTAAATTATTAAACCACGTACATTTCATTAGAGAATAACGTTTATTTTTGCTCGAAAAAATAAAAATCAAAAAATAACGGTTAATTTTGATCGAAAAAATAAAAGTAAAAAAAATAACTGTTTTCATCTTTTCTGAAAAAAGGAATAACTCTTACGGTCCCTGTATTAAACACAATTTGTTCTTGATAAAAAAATTATGTAAATTAGTCAATAAACTAAATTTTAACTCAAGAAGCCGACCTTTGGCCCTTTGGGCAAAAATGTTAACGGATGCCAAAGCTTGGCGTTTTCTGCACAATTCGTTCAAAGAATTAAATATTTAACTAATTTTGCCCCTGCAAAGGAATTGATCATATCAATTAACGGATTTGTATTTTCGAGTCATGGGACACAAATTTAGTCAATTAAAAAATTAATTGCATAAACAAAAAATACACCACATATAAACAAACATTTAATTTAATGGGTTTTGATTAAAAAAATTAATTGCAGCAAACAAAAAATTAATTGAATAATTAATGTACACCAATTAATTATTTAATTGATTAATTATTTGCAAACATTTTTTCTGTGTGCTAAGGTTTATGTCAGAAAGTCGTTAATAAGAATTATGTATTTGTAAAAGTAACTGATAAAAAACACACTTTTTTACATGTTTAAACATTTCATTTGTATAATAAAATTCAACTAAAAACGAAAATGTATTTTTAACCCTCCATAACTTTTTATCTTAGCAGTCAAATTTTTACACAGAAAAAATGTTCACCAAAATTTTTGCAGTTAATTCAATAATGCTGTTTCAAACAATTTTTTTAATTGTTACAATTAATTTGCCTTAATTGAAAATAAAAACTATAAAGATTGTCTGTATATTTGCAATGATGAAAACATACACACAAATTTCAAAATATTTTAAAGTTCCAAACAATTTTTTAGTTGTTTCAATTAACTGTGTTGATTGAAAAAAAAACATTTTGATTTGTGTTTACGTTTTATATAGCCTATTTTTCTGGTGGTCACATTTTAATTAAACCTATTAAACCAAACTTACAAATCTGTTAGTTGACATAATCAATTTGTTTGCTGGCGGAAAATCAGTACGTAATTTAATAAATAGTACACATTTCTAACAAATACGTTAATTGAAGTTGGTTTTCCATTCTTTCTGTGTACGTTTTTATTAAAGAGTCCCACGTTGAAAAAAAACTGGTATCAAAATTTCAATCCAATCAAAAGTGATTGATTTTACCCGTTTGTGAAATGACCGCCTTCTCGCGAAATGGTAATTATCCACAAAACATTGCAATGACTCTAGACTCATTAACATAATGAGCCACTTTTTAAAAATATTTCCTAAAATAATTCACGCTAGAATCTATGAGAAAAGCGCAAATAGTAATGGGTACATCCTAATTTCGCTTTAAGGAAAGCTTTTTTTTCAATACAAATTTGAATCCATAAGTACAAAAACGCACAAAAAAAAATACATACATATTCGTACAGTTCAACATGATGACGAAGCACTGAAGGCAGAAATTGTAATATCCAGAGGTGTAAAGCCAAATATCTCAACTCACACCCAAGTCAAGTCTTTAAAAAGAAATGTGAAATCTGTGCTTCTCTATGGCGGCGAAACATGGAATAAATCGAATCGCGAATGAGTGCTATGGAAGTTTTTGTAAACCGCTGCTTTAGGCGTATACTTGGAATATACTGGCCAGCTACGATAGCAAATTAAGATTTGTGAAACTGTACAAATCAAGTTCCTTTGGGTTTGAGTATACGATCGCATTAATTTGGCTGGCTAGGACTAAAATACTTAACAAATAATTTTTTTTAGAAAATTTTTGAAAATTCAAAAATAAAATTTCACCCCTTAACTGAAAACGCCAAATTAAATAGACATATAAAAGTTATTTATTTGTCCAAAACTAAATACAAATTTGGAAAGTTTGTTAAAAGAGTAGAAAGGGTTTTATATTCGATTGTGCCGAATCTTTTATACCCTTCACCATACCACTCACCCACTAACGCTAATTATTCAACAGTAATAAAAAAAAATATTGAGCACATTTTTTCGTTTAGCAAACTTTATATAAGAATATGTGACATACAGCGTTTGCTTTTCTAAGTAATATTCTGCACTTATTCTGCCTTTTACATTTCTTTATGTTCTGTTTTTTTTTTAACAAATATGTGCTATTTAAATAGTGTAAGGCGTTCTTTTCTCATGATGTTCCCCTTAATAAGAAAACATTGATGCATTTTCAACCGTCATTTAAATTTAAGTGGCATGAGTGCAGCACTAGATAAACCACTGGTTTTGTTATTATTTCTGAATAAATAAATAATTTGTTAAGTTCGTCTCTCGTATTTGTTCTACTTAGAAGTTAGCGGTGTAAAATAGCTTAAAATTTTAAACGCTAACTGTATTTTATTGTCTTATGACGAAACTTGTGTTCTTTTGTAAACGTAAAATAGGCAAAAACTTCTTAAAAATCAGTACCCATGTTCTGTAACTTTAGTGAGAATTTCTCGTATCGAAAAGATGTGAAAGAAAATATACCATCGTTTCTCGAAAAGTGAGAAAAAAACTGTGCCTGAAACTCATGTCGAAAACTACTAATATTGGACTACGTGATCCATTTGGATGAAATGGACTACTCCCTGGACTGTTCCAATGTTATGCAAGCATGGACCATGTCATTGTTATAAAGAGTTTGTAGTAAAACGACATGTCTTCGTTTTTAAGCGAAATGTTTTCGTTTCTAAACGAAGTTTAAACTAATCCTCTGGAGTATACCATGAAGTTGTTTCAAAACTAGTCCACTAGAGTATGTATGAACATGCAGTAGTTTTAAGACTACTCCGTTGTAATGCAAAACTGGGTTGTATGGCCCCTCCTAGGACATCGTTATGTTAAATCGACCACCTTTTATTCATATATTTGGAGTACTTCTACTCCTTTATGGACAACTCTTTACATGCATGTATGGACTAGTCTCGTTATATGTAGGGTATCAAAAGAGATTACGTCGAGTCGCTTCGTTCGTTACGTTATAAATGTCATAATATTTCACTTATGTGCTGTTTTCACAACACAAGTGACTAAACGTGTAGTAAAATTTATATGGAAAACACTCAAAAAACTGAGTACTTTTCATATAAATTTTACTACACGTTCAGTGACTTGTGTTGTGAAAACAGCACATTAATGCCGATGTGCAATTGCAGACACTGAGTCGCCAGCCGACATATCGTTGACGGCGACCCAAATTTACTAAAATTAAAACACGTTAAACAACGGCGGGGAAAAACCAACCGTCGGCTATACCAAATAATGTTAAGTGCGGCATTAATTTTTGTTGTTTGCAAAGTGGCTTTGAATACATTCGTATTTTTTTCAGAAATGTTAAAAGAAAAATAATTAAACACTGAAAAAATTAACCAAGAACAAACTACTTATTTCTTCCGTGTATTTATTCATTCCATAGACTTAAATAAATAAAAAAAATTTCATTTTGCATTTTTAATATATTTTTTTTATTAAGAAAATATAAACTCACTGTTTATTGTTGTTGTTTTTGTTTAAGCTTTGATATTGTTACAAGTAAAACTGAGGTTTATAATTCTTATTCGCTTAACAGTTTTATTTGTATAATATCTTTTGCTTTTCTAAAATCTTTGGATGAAGTTTTCTGACGATCTGGCCTAAGCAACCAGTGAAATGCGCATAGGAATTGCTTATCCCTTTAACAATAAATTTCAGTTTCTCAATAGTATGAAATGGGAATTTGGCACATTTGAAAGAAACTTTGTTAATATTTTTTTATGTTGAAATTTTTTTGCACCAAAAATATATGTTTATCTTTGTCGGGTCTAAGATCAATATTGTAGAAATTAAAAACGGACTTTCTTAGTTAAGATTTATAAGCGATTCATTTCACTTATATTTCCACTTGTGGTGAAGGGTATAAAAACTAGATGGATTTATTAGATAATTAATTAGTACTTCAATTGTTTTATGAAGTAGTTATTACCATTTGAAAATGTTTTAAAATTTCCATATGCCCGAGACTTGTCAACTACGAGTACTTTCACAAGGTATGTACTTAAACTTCAAAAACCAAAACTCCTTACAAAAACTCAAAAACATGTGCCAATAATTAAATTGCTAAATGGATTTTTGCACACTTTCAAAAGAAAGAAAAAATTAATTGGTCTGCGTATCAATTGTGTTGAAAGTAGTTTGGCTTCTCCCCTTCCCTCTTTATTTCAATTTGAAGTTTTTGTTTCATTTTGTCTTTTTCTCCAAACGTTTTTGAGTCGGCCATTTGTAAATACAAACAATTTTATAGCTTCTCCATTTTGTCATACGTTCATTCTACATATTTAAAAGAATAACGCGTCTCACAAGTATTCTTGTATTGGTGACATATTAGGCTTGACAATACAGTGAAAGCCCGGTTTAACGAATGATATAATGTTTAGACCTTTCGTTATACCGAGATATTCGTTATATCGGTCAGTAATTTTTTACCTTAAAATTTTATAAAAAACGGTGGTCCACAATTTGAAAAACATCAAAATTTAATTGAATTTATAATTTAGTGTAGAAATAAAACTTTAATTAATATTTTCACTTGGATATTACTGAAATCTTTAATTTTTTATCAAAAGAGATTCTTTTTCGATTTGAAATCTCGTTTTCGTAATGAACCAAACAAAACTACTAAAACTTTAACGAAAAAAGCAACACATCACACGTGTTCTTTAAATACAAAGCAAAGAAGCCAAAAACACGCACAAAAATTTAACGGTTCTGTTATGATTTTTTTATTTTGCTTTGTCATTCGTTAAATCGGGGTTTTTTTTTGAAATTCGCTATATAAGGTAGTTAATGTAAAAATTTGGCCATTCGTTATATCGGATATTCGTTAAACTGCGTATTCGTTATACCGGGCTTTGACTGTACTTCTCAAATCACCCACCACCAAACAAAAAAGTTGACAAAAATCAACCCCTAAAACTGTGTTTTTAAAGTACAATTTACAAACACACACACACAGATACTTTACCTTAAACATTTTGCACACCAAAACCGAACGGTATATAAATGTTTGATTATAACACCTTTTAAACACATCTCTCGATGGTTTAGTTGGGAATACCTTATGGACACGAGTATGTACATAGTGAAAACAGCAGCGAGTACAGATTACACACAATTTTTTTTTTTTTTTTTTTTTTGGAAACTAAGAGATTCCAATTAAATAAAAACGAATGTTGTTTTTCTTATTTTGAGGTCTCATATTTTGGCTGTAAACATGTTTGTATCCTTGTTTAGAACTTGTTCTCTCTGAGTTGGTTGTGAATGCCTTCTTGCGGTTTGAGTCATTTTAAAGGGTATTTTTTGTTTATGAGAAGCAGTGTATGTGTGTGTGTGTGCGTGTGTGTGTACCATCCCTCAAACATTGTGTGCCAAAAAGTACTCAAATAAAATGAGCACATACTATTGCTGTTCTCACTGAAATTGTTTGTATACTCTCAGGATAATGTACATAATAAACGCAAGGGGCCGCTGTTGAATTTAGTATTAGTTTAAACATTTGCTAAATTTGTTGGATTTTGACAATAGAGGACAGTGTCGTGACATTTTGGGTCCTTTGGTTTGAGGTTATGTGTTTTCATTTATATTCTTAAGAAAATCAATGACAATTTATTCAGTTGAATTTAGCAAAAATTCTTTTTGCAAGCACATGCACATACATACATTAGAATGTATGTTTGTGTATGAATTTTGTGCAGAGTTGCCAGAACAGGAGTTTAAATTTTGTTCTGAAAGTCATACAATAAATTTTATTATTTTTAATGTCTGTGAATTCTAATTTGCTCTTAAAATTATCTTGCAGTACAATTTATTATTCTATTTTAATTCTTGTACTTTAATAATTCCGTTTGAAACGAATTCTAAAGTAAAATTAAAAAAAGTTTTCGGTTTATTGACTTCTCCAAAATAAAGGGTGTCCAAATTTGAGGTATCATCGGTCAATGGAATTCGCTACAGGGAGATGATCCGAACATTTTTGTGTCGGAAAATTAATGATTTAGACGTACAGAATATGTGGTTAAAACAGGATGGTGTCACTTGACACACAGCAGGAGAAACAATGGTTATTTTGAAAGAAAAGTTCGAAAATCACATTGTTTCTGGTAGAGGACGAGTTAATTGGCCACCAAGATCGTGCGATTCAAAACCTTTAGACTAATTCATGTAGGGTTTTTTGAAATCTATAAGCCCACAACAGTTTAACAGCTTTAAACCAACACTATCGACCAGATGCCAACCATTGACAACAGTTTATTGGAAAACGCATTTGAGAATTTTGGTAAAAGATTCGCAGCCTGCGGAACCAAAAGGGCGGTCACTTGACAGACATAACTTTTCATTTTTAACCGAAACTTGCTTTCGAAATTATCTGTCTGTTTCTAGAACACGAGCGTTAAATTCATTCGCTTAACTGACATTTAAAATAAATTTAGAAATTTTGTTTTTGTCTTAAATTTAAGTTAAACGAACGAATTTTGCGCTCGTATTCCATAATCGAACATTAGATATTATGTTAGTATTCTGTTTATAATAGATTTGATCCCAGGTACTAAAGTTTCTGAGAGATAAAGTAATCAAACATTTGACACATTTAGAAACCTTCTTATAGATTTTTCGTTTGAAACTGTTTTAAAATACGGCCACTGCGTAAAATCTCTAACTCGAATTAATTTCCAAAAGCCACTTCACATTTATGGCACGGCATTCTGCTGTAGCAGCATTAACTAACTGCTTAAAAAGCGGAATGTTATTCTGTTCCTTAATTTAAATTCCCAATTCTGTCTGATTTTGGATGATAAACCCCAATCGAATAGTCAATTACTCTTCCAAATCTTGAAGAAATTTAGAGATACCCTAGGATAAGTCTCTTTGAGGTTATAAATAAATAGAGCTTTATTCGCTCATAAGAAAGTTTTTAGCAGCATCAAACTGCTCTTTATTGTTGACTAGGTCTCGGCACTGTTTTAGGTAGTACTCAAATGGTTCATGCAGGCTATTCATTGACTCAGAAAAAATATAGTTGAAGCTATCCATATTCTAAGAGCAACAAACTAAGGTTAGATTTTAACAAAGTTTATGTTTGCGGGTTACCATATTATGGTTAAATATAACTTTAATATTGTTAAAATTACTAATAATTTGACCGAAATCAAAATGGTTTAAATTAACCATAATTTCTTCAAAATTTACAATATTTTGTTCAATTTTAACAATTATAATGGTCAAAACTAACCATATTATGTTCAAAATTAGCCATAATATGGTCAACATTTTTTAGAATTTGGAAAAAAGTAACCAAACTTTGGTCAGTATTAACAATAATATAGTCAATGTTAGCCATATTATTTTGGGTATTTATTAAGCCTTTTTTCCAATATGTTTATTAAATGTCAATTTTAAAATTTATTTCATTTTTTTATTTCTGTTTCACGTTATGTTCCCCTATTTCAATTTATTTCCAGCCTGTGACGTCTTTCATTGGCATTTTTTCTGTAATATGTCTGAAATTATAATATTTTAAAGCATTGCATGTTAAATTTAAAATGATATTTTTAAAGGAACAAAATTATGTTTAAATGAAACCTTGCTAATTCATTTTTGGAATCCCAAGAAAAACTTTGATAAAATTATGTTTGTTTTGCTTTCTACAATAGTTGATTGCTTTTCAAATCCATACTTGCTTGGTTTGCTTAAAATTCCCAATCACTTGACGTAAAATGGGCGCAACTTTCGTTCCAACTAACACTTAAAAATTTTATAATTGCAACGTCCTGTTAAAAAGAATGACTTGTCACATTGATTTCGAATGAGCGACTGAGTAACAAACAACAACATAGTTTTATTGACCTGACGAAAACAACAACATTGCAACAACAAACTTTCAACATCGTCCTATTCTAGTTGGAAGATTATTATGGGTGATGTATTACTCCAAGATAAAATTTAACATCATTTGTAGTGAATCACATACACAGAAAAAATTTCAAGTAGTTTTTTGTCAATTAAAAAATTTTTTTTAAAAAGTATTTCAATTTAATAAATCTAATAACATAATCAATCACTTTTATTTTGTTGAGAGAAAATCAAAATGATTAACATTTTAGTAGTTTTGAAATAAATTTTAATTTAAATTACAAAAAATCTTAATTGATTTTTTCGTTTAAAATAAAATAATTTAAACTTGTAGAATTGCTGTATTAAATTAAATCAATTTACACATTATTTTAAACGGTAACATTTTTTAATAATTTTTTTAATTAAAATTAAAAATATAATTTATTAAAAAAAAAAAAAAAATAAGTAAAAAAAATCTTAAATCAAGTAAAACAAGTTAGAGTGCTATATTCGGCTGTGCCGAATCTTTAATACCATCCACCGACTGTTCGAATATTTCAGGAGGGATATCTATATGATGTCTATTAATTATTAATTTATCTTTATAAAAACAGACATTAGCATTATATTAAATTATTTAGCAATTTAAACTAGCTTGAGTAACAGTTTCAATTAAAATTTTGTTATGATAGCATTATTTTTTACGGTTTTAGGCGTACTAAACTGTTTTCCGGTAGTAGGGTTTATATGGGGCCTAAGGTAAATTATGGACCGATCTTCACGAAATTTCACAATGTTATTTCTAGTCCTAAAAAACTGTGACGTACCAAATTTTGTTGTGATAGCATTATTTTTATCGCTTTTAGGCATACTTAACTGGTTTCCGGGAGTAGAGTTTATATGGGGCCTGGGGTAAATTATGGACGGATCTTCACTAAATTTTGCAGCGTGATTTCCAGTCGAATGAAACAAATTTTTGCAAAATCTTATCTCATTCCGTGCCTTGTTCCACCATTTATGTTATTTTTTGTAACAAAATTATAATTTTTTTTAGGTGGTGGTTCCACATTTTGATTCATAGCTCTAGTCCTACTGCACCGATTTTGCTGAATTTCAATCCCAAACTGCTTAGGATAACTACAAGCAATTTGACACCAAGTTTGTTCATTTGTTTTGAGTTGTTCGAAAGTGAGCGTGATTTCAACAGACGGACAGACAGACGGACATGGCTTGATTGACTTAGAATCACTCAAGGACCCAGAATATATATACTTAATGGGGTCTGAGATGAATAATAAAAAAAGTTACATACGGAATGACAAACTTAATATACCCTCTTCACAACTAATTGCGGTGGAGGGCATAAAAAGATTAAACTTTTCGTTGTGTTTAACCCTCCGGCTTACGGATGTTTTGATTTTCTATACACATCGAAAAAAGGTGTGGCCAGACTCATGCGTACCACGAAGGGTTAAAAAGTAAATTTTAACTCTTGCTTCTCATTTAGTTTATATTTTTGTTTAAATATGTACATAAGATTTTTAAAGTAAAAACAATATCGGGAATGATGTTGGTGTTTTATCATTCTGTAAGGTGTGAAACGCGTAAGTAAATCAATCATAATAACTTTTTCTTTATAATTTCTTTTTTGGCTTTTTTCAAGCATGAATTCGGGATAAAATCTTTATTTATAATACTTGAATCAAGCGCATTTTGAGATTGATAGTTTTAATTAAATCAATTCCATTTTCGGATTATTTTAAGTGCGAATTCGGATTAAAACAATTTTATATTTCTTGAATCAAGCACATTTTTAGGTTGATTTAATCTTAGTTTTACTTAAATCAATCTCATTTTCGGATGATTTCAAGTACGAAATCGGGATTGAATATGGATAATTTAAGTATTTTGCGATTGAATCAATTTTTGTTCTCAATTCAAGCAAATCCGTACTCACCGTACTATTAATACCGCTTCGAATTGATTTGCGTACGGATGAATTGATTTTTCTTTTGAGTGTTGGTGCTAAATCCAAAAATTATTTGCTTGATTATACATATGAATTTGGTATGAATTTTGTGATTTGAGACAATTATTAATTTTTTCCCCATTTATAGTTCCACTTCTTTCATATCTTCTGTGATCTGGCAACAATCGGGTGTCGTCTTATATTGTATGCTTGAACTTTAATTTTGCATTTGTTTTTGTTTTTATAGTTCTGTTTGGCGTAGAGTTGTTTTTGTTATTCTACATTGTTCATTCTCTTCGTGTATGATACAAAACAAGTACCACTTAATGAAGTGGAAAACTTTTATTTTGAAAACGAGTCGTTCTCGACGTCGTAATTTTTTGTCATATTGTATTTGCTGTAGTTATTGTTGTTGTTGCTTTATAATATTTGCAGGCTACACCATCATCATCGTCGTCATCATCATCATCATCATCATGCAAATTTTGTTCGCTCTAATGGAGCAAAATTTTGTCCACAAACGGACGATGTATACAGAAAATATGGACACCGCCAGATACAAACATTGGCAGGCACATAAACAATATTTACCCATACATACACACATGTACCGAGTTCGAGTACTCGTACAAACACGATTAAAGTTCAAAATACATTAAGGCAAACGTACAAATGCATAAGCATGTACGTGTGTCCTGTATGAAGGTTTGCTTGCATGGATATGAGTTTAGAGCTTAAGTGTGTATGTTTCATGTGTTTGTGATGAGTGTGTGTGTGCGTGCGTGTGTACCCTCATGCCTACGGTAGGCAACGTTAAATCATGTGGAAATGCTGGGCGAACTTGTTTCGCCTGCGTTTGGGCGAGAAAATTAAATTGGCCAGAGCTGAGTCCATAACTCTTGGCTATACGTGTATAGAGCATTGTCTGTATGTGTGGGCACTTAAGCTTTTATGTTTTGTTGTATGGACAATGGGTATGAGTATATCAGTATGTGTGTTCGTGTGCGTGATTAAGTCCGTTTACAGTTTCTGTGCCTGCTTCGGATAAACTGATGCGTAAATTTGAAGTGTCCATATTTGTACGTTTGTTCCATGTTTGTTTTTCAGTTTATATGCACGTGTATATGTTTGTATGTATGTGTTTTGTTTTATGGACGTACATATGTATATGCATGGAGCTAAATTGCCAGTATGTGGGGTAGTTTAATCACAACATGGCCAGCAGCAGCAGTACTAAATTGTAAATGCGTGTATGTGAAGTCAAAGCAACTGATGAGGAAACTTAGTACTCTGCCCTACAAAATGTCCTTAATGTGTATTACTCACACAACGGAATATTTCAATGTAAACGAGGGCAAACTCTAAAAATTACTTTTGATTTAAAGTCTTATTCATTTGATGTTCTGCTGTTCTTTAACTGACATTTTTGATTCAGGTTGCCATCTTATCCCTAATTGATGTATCAAACCTGATACTGAGGTGAAAAATATGTTTCTCCCAATAAAAGTTACTTCATTTGAACAGTATAAAAATATTTTTGGATATGTTTTAAAGAGGCCTTATATTTTTACCCTCGTTTATGTTCGTGTTTATGTGTATGGTAAATTTCGCACATGTATGTGGCTTAATGGATGTTACAAAAAAAAAAACCAAAACAAAAAATCATACCAAATACAGCATGGAATATGAAATAATGGTATATTTTGGCATACAACTAAATATTTAAAATTACTTGTCAGCCTATAAGATAATTGACATTTTCAAAAGAATCCTTACAAAAGCAACAAAAACATCTACTCAATTGGTTATGTGCACTTACAAGAACCAAAATATGTACAAGTATCAGGACAATAATCATCATCATCATCAGCAGCATCAACAAACTTACGAATATACAATATTCCATGGGTATGTGTTCAGAAATTTGGGATACATAAGAAAAACACACAGATACACATTTGAGCCCCATTCAATTATGTTGACGTATGTTTGTACGTACGTATGTACGTTGCTTTATAATGTCTTTGTCCAGGCACTAAAGTATTCATACATATAAATATTTTTAAGGAATAAATTCTTTGCGTTCTGGATAGTTTCTTTATTTTTGTCTTTTAAACTGAATAATTTTAATACAATAAATTGCAATGAAATTTTTGTTTGAAAATGTTTGAATTTTATTACGTCAAATAAACAGTGCTATGATGATCTTAATAAATATATTTCAAGGAACATTGACAAACTTAAAAAAAAAATTAATATAAATTAGATATTAATCAATCTAGGGGCTTATGGCCTATGGGTAAAATTAGAGGCAGTCATGGTTTTTTGCTCATACTTCAGCCTTTTGTGCACCGATTTGCCTGAATTTAAATAGAAACTTAAACGGAGTATATATGACATCAATGTAAAGCATTCTAGTCCCCATCATTTTTAGAGTCTTCGGAAAACCCATTTCAACATACACATTTCAACAGGACAGACGCACATCGTTAAATTTCAATTTCGCTACTATCAGGACCCAGAATATATACACTTTATAGGGTCAAAGGTCAATTTTGTAGAAATTACAAGCGGAATGACTCCATCTGTGGTGAATGTTGTAAAAAAAAGCAAGACCAAAACATATACGGACAATATCGAAACTAAGGCTCACAAATATTTCATAAACACTATTGAAACTAAATCAAAAACTTTAAAGCATGGAACAGGCAGATTAAAGAAGTTAAGAAAAGGACAAAGACGTTTTTAAGAACTACTTGCTTAAATATTTGGCTCAAAGAGAAAAAAATAGCCTGAGTTTTCAGATATCCTCTCGTGGATACCCAAAATACCCTTAAACGAAACGAATTTATGAAATCTATTCACATGCTCTCTGACTTGAATAGTAGCAAGAGATAAGTTTGGTATTTACTTCTGTTCTGTTATAAGAGGTAGTTTGCTGATGGAAAAGACTTCATAAAACGCTGATGTATTTTGAAATCAGTACTATAACAAGTGTCTTATTTTTGGACTCCATTTAACTTTTAATTGTTGTGCTATCAGTCTTAACATCACTTGGCCAATTGTCATCAGAGACAAAAATTGAAATGATGGCATCAAATCAATGGGATGACACATCGGCATCACAGAAATAACGAATCGAAGTCAGTTTAATATAAAATGTCATCAGGGCGGTGATTCGGTAACATCGGAGAAAGGACTCATTGGGCTCAATTAAATTACACCTTGTCATTGGGATTGACTTCAGTCAAAGCAAGAGAATATTATTATTTACTTACCCGTTACACATGTTTTTTTTTTATTAATTTTTGTAGTATTCGGCCCTTTTTTACACAAGAATTCTTAATTATAAGACACAAGCATCATTTTACCTTAAGAAATGAATGTATTTAACTAAATAATTTAAAAAAATAGAATATGGGAATTTTTGCTTCTTATTTTACATTTTAAACATGAAAATAATCAGCCATGTCAGAGAGTACAATTCCGTTCGGAAACAAAACTCATTCCGTAATTTGGTGCGTAAGAAAATGACGAAACATTTTTTCGGAATGAAACCATTTTTGTTTTCATGAACGGAATGGAAGTTTTCTGTGTGTGAAAGTCCAAAAGCTATCAAAATACACTTTCTATTAATAGACAAATATGTTTTCTTCAATTCCGAAAACAAGCAACTTGTTTTTACTACAAAAGATATCTTTTGTAGATTTTTTTGTTTTTGTTGTTTCTATAACAAACTTTTAAAAACACACGTGTATGCTTTATTCAAAAATTTTTTATCTTTTCGCTCTCATTCTTTTTGGTATTGATGCCAAATGCGAAGATCAAATGTCATCAATATGAATGTTATATCGTCGGCTTAATATATAAACCTGCTAACTCTCTTTCAGTTAATTTTGTAGGAGAGACAAACAACTTTTTATATTTCATATGTGCAGCTTGTGAGAAAACCCAAAAATATAGTTGGTTTAACACACTTCAAGACTCAACTTCAAGAAAACCTACATCCTGCTCGCCGAGGCGTATCTTTCTCTACCACACGGCATCCAAATCTCAATTTACTTAAGAAGTGAATTTAGCAGATTTGCTGTATAAATTTTTTTGTGCTTTGACTACGAATGTACATGAATGCGATGCCAAAATAGTGGAAAAAACAATAACATTCTTCCCAAAACACACTTTACAAGCATTTTAACATGTCTTAGT
Organism: Pollenia labialis; assembly: GCA_949318255.1. Classification (NCBI taxonomy): domain Eukaryota; kingdom Metazoa; phylum Arthropoda; class Insecta; order Diptera; family Polleniidae; genus Pollenia; species Pollenia labialis. The sequence goes on along the minus strand of OX439142.1, from coordinate 19,978,051 downwards.
TTTTATCTTAATTCATACTTGACCTGTTGATAAAACACAAAATGTGGCATCGAATTGATGTCACTGTAGTCATATGACGCATAAAATATGACAAAATTTTTTGATGCCGTTCGTCATTTTATTGATGTCCCTTTTTGCCTCATTGATGATACAACTCTGATGTTAGGGCATCATCAATTTGAAGATGCATTTTTCTATAAGTGCTGGGTGATTATGCTTCTTTAACATGAACCTGTCTTGCATTTTTCTGGCCAAATTTACAGTGTTTGATAAAGGTTTCGGATATTTTTGCCGAAGTCATTAAATAAGAAAAAAAAACATCCGACTAAATGTGGGCGAAATTGGACAAGTGGGCGTGACACTAGTTTTACAAAGACAAAGATTTTTGCATATCTGGAGAACGGCAAGAGCCAAAGTTTTTAAATTAGAAAATAGATTTATTTATATCTAAAGAACGGCGGTATTTATATAACTTTCCGTTCTTATCGCACCATGGAAAAGGGTATATAAGATTCGGCATAGCCAAATATAGCACTCTTAATTGTTTTTTTTTTCTAGCGATGTTTTTTTTGAGAGTTTTTAACAAAACTTAAATGAAATACCTTTAAAGTTCTGTCTTTATGTTCAACAACTAAATTTGTGCTTTAATATTAATAAGACTACTAAGGTGAATATGTCCTGAATGAGGCATTATGTTATTGCTCAATTTCCTAAGTGCATATCATCATGTGTATAAAGAAAGTATCATCTACAAATTGTTTATAATAAAAAACACAGTCTAACAAAATCAAAAAAAAAAAAATAATATAAAAGTCATTTTTTATCCACTTACACCTTAGACTTGTTGTGATTTCTTTTGAAGAAAACCGCACTTAAAGATTAAAGGAATTCTTTTCTGAAAAGTGTGAAACTTGAAAAACACTTTAATGTCTTATTCCTCAATCTTTTATTTATATTTCTTTTAACATAAAAAGCTTCACTTTTTGTTTTTTTTTTTTTGTAATCAGACATGCATAATGGATGACATACGAGTTGAATTAAGGCAATTTGTATGGCAAGGGAGATGTTTAAGTTGGGTAATACACGAACATGTAAAAGAGTTATTGGAGAAATTTAAAAAATTTGAGTCTGAACCAGAAGCTGGAGTGTTATATAAACTTGTTTTTTTTTTACACAGAAAAAACTAAAAATTAATTTCAATTAAAAAATGTGTGATATTAATTAAATTTGCACCAGTAAACAAATTAATAGTAACAATTAAACGTTTAATTTACTTGATTAAATTTGTAATTAAAACTGATTTTAATTTTGATTAATGCTTTAATTGGTGAACAATTTTGGAAACTTTTTTTCTGAGTGATATTTATTAAAATGTTTTAAAATTATGTCGTTAAAATACATTTAACAGTTACTTTACAAAAGAAATCGTTTTTATAATCTTGAATTCAGAGGGGTTATCTCGGGATCTGCCAATGTGAATTGTGCATTAAGATTTTCGTTCTATTTGTTTCCAATAAACGGAAGTTCTCTTTATCAAAACAGATGTCGATTACGAACAATAACTTTTCATCAAATTTCCGATTTGTTTAAAAATTAAATTCTGGCATTGTTTCGAACGAGTGCGAAAATCGTACACAGAAAAAAAATAAAAATTGATTTCAATTAAAAAATTTGTGATATTAATTAAATTTTCACCAGTAAACAAATTTAAAGTATCGATTAAATATTTGTTGATATTAACAACATTTGTTCCAGTTATGTTGTTTGATACACTGAAAGAAAAATACTTCATATATTTAATGAATCATTTTCATAAAAAAATTTTCATTGGTTAAATGAAAATTTTCATTGTCTAAATGAAATTTCATAGTTATAATGAAGTATTTTCGTTAAAATCGCTTCATGGGATTTCGTAATTACGTTAAAAATTTTCATTGGATATATGAAAACTTAAGTTTGTCCAAGTAAACAAAAAATTTCAATTGGGAACATAAAAAAACAATATACAAACATAACTTTATTCATAAATTAACACAAAATTATAGTTTCCTTAAAAAAATGTTAAATTGTTAATTAAAAAATGTAAGATTTAATAATTTCATACATCTAATGTAATATGCCATTAAATTTATGAAATCAAAAATTTTTTTATAGAAGCAACATATTTTAATAGTTTAAAAAAAAAATTATTTTTAACATTCAATAATAGTCTCAATCTCAATAATTAGAGTATAAAAATATTTCGAAAAAGCATGCCATCATAAATTTAAATTTTCATTATGACAATAAAAATGTCATCATAGTAATGAAATAAAAACTTGCAATCAATAAATATGTATGTTTTTAGTTTTCTTTAAAATGTACATAGTAAAGACAAAAAACATAGTTTTTTTATTAAAAAATTACACTGCCCCGGTAGGCTAGCTCGTAGTGAGCTAGTCTAGCAGCGCCGAGGTTGAAAGATCGATTCCCGCCAGTGACAGAAAAAAATGAGAAATAAAAAACAGTTAAAAAGAAAAAAAATAATTAAAAAGAAAATAAAAAAAAAAATTTAACTTTTTTGAAGTATTCATCCAATTAATAATAATATTCATTATTCTAATGTAATGTTTCATTACATACATTTTAATGAAACAGGTTTCATTGATCCAACGAAGCGCTGCATAGGTTCCGTTTTAATGAAATTTTTCATGGGTTTAATGTCAAAATTCATTGGTATTGCGAAGAAAATTCTTTCAGTGTATAAGTAAATGTAAATTCACTTGATTACATTTTTTTTACTTTTAATTACTGATTTTTTTTGTGATAAATGATTTAATTAAAAAAATTTTTACGAGAATTTTTCTTTGTAGTACACAGTTCAAATTGTTCGTACTCGTAAAATACGCGGTTACCCCTCTGTATTTTCAAATACCCTTTCATTTTGATAAAAGAAATAAATTTGTTCAATTCTTTTATTACGTCAAAACTTTAATCAAATAAATGTGTTATATATCGAACACTTTAAAGGCTGTCTAAAAAACTTATTTTATACATCCTCTAATAAAAAATTTTCTGGGAATTAAAAAAAACAACAACAACTTCTTATTAACCTAATAATTACAACAAAAACAAACACTAAGTACGTGTTACGATTATCATTTCTAGGCACGCGCATTTATTTACCCAAAAACTTAAAAACAACCAACATTCACTAAAAAAAAACATTTATGAATTCGATGATAAATGGCTTCAAGATCTTTCATGATCTTCAAGAGAAAAAAACTCATAAATGTTGGGTTATTACACCTACTAGATGGAATTTTAAAGATACGGACAAGACAAAAGCAAACGCACTCACTTGTAGGTGAGTGTAAGCAAGTGTTGTTTTTACGAAGAAATTTTAACTACGGGCGGAAGCAATATAATGTTTTCATCATTTTAATAGTTTAACAAATGTGGAATAAAAATTAGAATCTGTTATCGCTTAGTTTTTTTTTTTATAAATGCGACATGTTCTTCGTCGTCATGGTTTATTTTTCTGTCGTTCTTACGTTTTTGAAAATAGCAGTAAAATAGTCTGTGTGTGTGTGTCTTAAAATCGTTCACAGGGTTAATTGTTATGGGTTATACGTAGTTACAATTAAACTCATTGATTACGTTTTGTATATTTATTTTAAAAATTGGTCTTAGTTTTGTATTTGTTTTAATTACACGACCTTGGCAATTAATAAGTGTGATATTTATTGGCAAAAAACTGTTTAAATACTGCAATAGCTCCTGCATATGAGCCATAAACAAATAAATTTTTAAGCCCACATTCATTATTGACTATAATTCCTTAATAAGACTTTAAATTTTAATAAATTACTTAAAATGAAAACTTTTTAGTAATTTTAAAAACGAATATACACTGATGCATTTTGCCATCAGTATTATAACAAGTGTTTTCGTTTTTGACCCCATTACACTTTTCATCATTGTGATGCCAGCCTTGACATCACTTGGCAGAATTGTCATCAATGCGATGACACATCAGCATCACGGAAATGATGATTTGGAGTCAATTTAATAAAAAATGTCATCAGTACGATGACACAGTTATATCGGCGAAAGGTCTCATTAGGCTCAATTTAATGACAGTTTGTCATTAAATCGACAGTTTATTATTAAATTGTGTTATTTGGTTCTACTTAAGTCTAAGCGAGAACATATTATTATTATTTACTTACCCGTTACACATGTTTGATCACTTTTGTTTTATTTCGCCCTTTCTTTAAAGAAGAACTCTCAACAATAAGCCACCAGCATCATTTTCTGTTCAAATTTGTGAAAAATTATTATTTCACACGAAAATTTTGACATGTGTCAATGTTACCTATCATGCGAGTTTGAACAACTTATGTGCTGTTTTCACAACACAAGTGACTGAACGTTAAGTAAAATTTATATGAAAAGCCCTCAGTTTTTCATATGCATTTTGACAGCAAATTACGTGAGATGTTGAACAGAGTACCAGATTTATTGCCAAAAATTAAATTAAAAATATGTTTTCACAACAACAGTTTTACAAAGAAAATATTTTCTTGTTATAAGTATTTTGTAGTTAGAGAACTTTATTATATTTTCATTAAAAATATGAAGTTATAAAAGGTTCCTTTATTTCATTTATTTAAAAATATTTGAATTTTTTAATTAAAATTTTTAATTAAAAAAATCTATTGAATTATTATATAAAAATGAGTTAGATTTTTCTTTTAAAAAATTATTAAGTAGTAATTTTTAACGAAATTACGAAACTCAATTTCGTAGGGTTTATGTAATTGCTTCATTAAATTTGTAAATTTGTTGTCAGTTGTCAGAGCGACACATAAAGCACAACGGTTTCTACGTAACTCGGCCTTTAGTCATTGTACAAAGTAGTGTTAAAATTCTTTTGCCTAGAAAATGTGGAATTTTGTGCCAACAATACATTTGCATGAAATTTTGCTAGTTATTGGGAGCCACCCAAGCAGCTGAAATCCTTATATAGCAAGGAAATTGGGTCTCAAACGAGTTAAAGTTGAGAGTCGCTAAAATACAATTTTATGCATGTCCGAAATGCTGCTTGAACGCCATAAAAATACATAATTTTTGCATCGAATTATTACTAGCGATAAAAAATGGATACATTACAACAACCTAAAGCGCAAGAAAGCATATGTGAAGACAGGCAAACTAAAGGCCAAAGCCGAATTGAAAACAAATTATTGTAATATTTACCCATAATATGTTTAGAGACAACCAAAATATGGCTGTGGTTTCGCGATAGATTACTAACTTAACCATAATATGGTTGCCGATGACAACAATATGGTAAAATAACTCTTAATATGTAGAAAACTTTTCGTTAAAAATAATTTTGTTGGAGGTGCTCATATTGAAAAATGTTTTTTAACTGCGTGTAGATATTTGGTTGCATTAAAACAAATTGAGAAAAAGTTGACTGGGAAATGGGACTTGAGGATTATGAAAAAATAATAAAATTTGCTTATAAATAACTGAACTTTCAATAAGACCTACCCTAAGAGAAAAATCATTCATTCAATTAATGAAACGGGTTCATTTATAGTTCTTCACTATATGAATGAACTGTTACGTTGAGGCAATGAACAATTTTGTATCTGGAATGATTTTTTTTATTTCATAATTTTTTTTTTATTTAGTAATTTTTATTTACAAATTCATTGCATTTTAATTTTTTTCATAGATAGGATGATAGAATTTCATTATCTGAATGAAATATATTCATAGGTACGATGAATAATTTAACGAACTATTGTCATTCAATACATGAACAAAAAGTATTACATCAATGATTTAATTTCATAAAATACTTGACAAAAATCATTGCATCAACGATTGATTTTCATATAAGTATGAAGTAGTGTCATACAATTAATGAAAGTTATTCATTATTGCAATGATAGTATATGTGATACAAAATATTCATGAAATTTTCATGATATGAATGAAATAATTTTAAACTACTGCCGCAAGAAAATTTCATACTATTCATGAAACTTTACGAAACGTTCTTCATTAATGCAATAACGAGCTAACGAAGCATTTTTTTTAATGAAAAAAAAATCATTGATACAATGATGATTTTCATGTCTGGTATGAAGCTTTTTCTCTTAGTGTAAAAGCTCCAACTCATCAAAATCTATTATATCAAATCAAATGTCTTAGAACGCTTTAAGAAGTTCTGGGATTTTTTTTTAATTTTAAAATAGTATTTCCAAAATCAAAAATCAACTCAATGTATTTGTTTCCCAAATGCTTTTTTCTTTATCTGTTTTTTTATTTTTATTAAAATGCTAACAATGTAATTTAATTTCGCATATGTACAACTTAATTATTAAAAAAGAAAAAGAAAAAGAAAACGAAAAAGGTCGCATTTATAAATTAAACATATTTTCCTTGTGTTCTTTTTGGAGACAATTGAAAGAACTAAATACAAACTAAAACTAAAGGACTGAAAACGGAAACGGAAAGTTAACCATGTGTATGATGTTCTGAAAAAAACAACGGTTTTAGTTCATTTTACAGTTAGTTACTTGTAATAAACTTTCAAATCTAAACATACAAACACACTTTTTCTAGGAGGATGCCCAGGCAAAATAGTGCTATTCGTAGTAGTGTCGTCGTTGCCAGCCAAATATGTTTGTATTTTTATGCAAATTAAATTACAAGTTTTGAAATGTTCAGGCAGGCGTTACCGAAATACAGGGAAAAACTTTTGGCCATAAGAAATGTCGAGTGACAATCGGAAACTGCCCACAAAAGTGCTAGAGCACTAAACGTTACGAAAAGGCGGACAAACTTCTAGCGCAACTTGCCACATAAATCTTGTTGCAACATAATGTTGGCGGGTCAGCCACAGAATTTACTGATGTTTATTATTTTCCTACACTCATGCAAATTGTGGGATGTTTTAGTGGCTCTTTATGAGACTAACTGATGGTGATGATGATGATGATGATGATGTTGGTGGTGCTACCGTTGCTCTAAGGCTGCCGCTGAAAACGATGCTGGTGATAATGAGAATGAATGGTGCGGGGGTGGTGACGTAGTGGCTCTATACAAGAGTATAAATGAAAATGTATGGTCGTTAATTGAAATTTAGCGCTACAACTGATCAAAGGACATTTGCATATCTGAGTGCGTTTGTTTAAGTGTAGGTATGTGTTTATGTGTGGCATGTAGGGACATGGACATGGACATGGATATGTATTGTTTTTTTTGTTTTTTATTATTTTGTTATACACATTTCCAATTGCTGGCATGTATTGGTTTTGTGTTGTTAAGCTTGGCATGTATGTTTGTATGAGAATCTGTTCAGGAAAATGGCGTAGGTGTGTGCTATTATTGGAGCCACGTATGCCAGCATGTGGTACAGACACATGTGTAGATTTCATTTGTTATGCTTTCGAGCAACATTTGAACATGTTCTTTTTTTTGAATTTTTTTTAAAATGGCTCGTATCACGGGAACATTGACAAAATTCAATAAACGTTGTATAATTTGGTCTTCTACTTTTTCTCTATCTCCTGTGTACTGAGTTGGTACTACTGACTCGCAGGTTGATGTTTTTTGTTAGTTTTTTTTTTATTATTATTGTTTCTTTTTTTGTGAATTTGACAGTTTTTGTGGTGGTGCGGTTGGTGCCATGTTGCGCTGTTGTTCTCAATGAAACGGAAATTATGGTAATTTTGCATTATATTGTTTGAAAACAAAAAAAAAACATCATGTTAATTACGCATGTTGTTGGCAAATGAACAGTGTCAGACTGACAATCAGTCAGAGCGCCATTTGTTGCCATCCTCTAAAGAAGAATAAAACAAACAAGCACTACACTACACACACACACACACACTCAAATAAATATCTCTCTTAGCCAGTTATCCTTATAGTCCTACTTTTATCATGTGTCAATTTCTTTTTAAGTTTGTTCTTGTTTTTTCTCCGAATGCGTATAAAGTGGTGCCGCCTGCCACACGGAACACTAAACATGCAACCATAATCTTTATTTGAATAATTGCGTTTTTTGCTTTTCAAAGTTGGAAAAAGAGCATGAAAACTGCCAGCAAACAGCATTTAAAATTAACTTAATAAAAAAAAAAAAAATTTTTATATTTTCTTAATTACGAGTAGATTTTTTTTTTAATAAAATTTTCCAATATTCGTGGCATTAAACAGTTTTTATTTATTTTTTATTGAATACTTTTAGTCTAATTTTTCTTGCTTTACTTAACACAAGTGATTTTTGAAAAAGAAAAGGAAAAATGCGCTAAACCAGCAGCAGGTTAACAATCATGTAATCAATCACCCGTTGACATTGTAAATTAATATTTAGCCTGCTTAGTTTTACAATGAAGACAAAAAAATACCAATTTGCAATTGTTATTATAGTGTCACCTATTTATTTATGTATTTATTTAACTGCCTGTCTGCCACATAATGTGGACACTTTAATTCGTTGAATACAATGTTGAATTGAATGAAATGTTTAAGAAAATTGGGTTAAGACTTGTAAGATATTTTAGAAAATTTTGTAAGAAATGGATATTATTTACATACTTAAATGGCATTAGTTTTTTTTAACGTATTCTTCAGAATCTTAAATCGAAGGAGCAACTTGCTCGCTATCAACTAAGCCATCGGGGCACCTTTGAAATAATTTATTTGACAGCTTAATCCGTCAGACCTTCTTCTTTGATCGCGTTAATCCAATTAGATAGAGAAATTCTCTCGTGTATACCTTTTTAATATCAGTGAAGAGAAGGAGCGATTTTAGTTCCATCCCAGATAGATCCTCCAAGCAGCCAAACACTGGTTCCCCCAGGTATTCCCCCCTAATGCCCCGCAATTCAGGGCAATGACAGAGAAAGTGAAGTAGAGTCTCCTCTTCCTCCTCGTTTTGACAAATTCTACAGTAGTCGTTAAATTCCATACCCATTCTTCCAGCATGAGTCCCCACCGGCCAGTGTCCAGTTACAACCGATACCACCATCCTAATCTGGTCCCTGCTACACCCAAGTAGAGAGCTAGTTCTCCGTCCATAATATCCAGGCCAAAGGATCCTGGATATCGAGCAGGTTGATTCACAGGTCCACCGCGTCTGCGCAACTCTATAAGACTCGCGCCCTATAAGTGATTTACAGTGAGCCATTGGAAGGTCATTGAATTGGTCAATGAATGTATCATCCATGCGACCACCTTGTTTGGCCAGCTCATCTGCTACCTGATTGCCCGGTCACCCGTTACCCTTGAATGCTTCGCAATCTCATCCAAAGACATCCGACATTCTACAGTTAACCTAGATGTCGTATAGACACCCTCTAGGGAAGCAAGGGCAGCCTTGCTGTCAGTAAATATACGTATATCTCCCGATATGCGATATTATCTCAGCCAGTTTGCCGCCCGCATCCGGCAGACGAAAGGAAACCTTCACATTCAGTTCCTCTATGAAGAAACCTCCGCCGACCCTCTCACCTTTCCTCGAACCATCAGTAAGGACCCCTAGGGTTGGTTCACGGAAAGTATCCAACAGCACACTGCCATGCGCCACTTGTGTTACGAACCCCGTACCAAAGAACGGCACCGGGGTGCAGTAATCCACTCCATCAGGGACAATCGTACGTTAGATTATCCCGGCGTGTCCATAGTCACGTGTCGTCCAGCTGCTCACCGCGTGCAGCCGTGTCGCTAAACAAAGAGCCAACTGTCTGGCCATTATGTCCACCGGGAGCCAGTTCAGTATCGTGAACTGCGCCTTCGTTGGAGTAGATCGCATTGATCCCGTAATCATCAACGCGACAAGTCTGTATACTTTCTCAAGCATCCCGCGGTGTATGCCCCTATCCAATGCAGTCCACCATAAAACGACCCCATAGTACAGGGTCGGCTTTACCACAGCCTTAAAGATCCAATTGACACACCTCGGGCTCATACCCCAGTTTCTGCCGATTGCACCCCTACACGCATATATGGCAACTATTGCCTTTTCCACTCTCATCCGGACATTTAGTCCCCATGACAGCCTGCTATCCAGAACCACGCCCAGATACTAAGCACTGTGAGACATCTGAAGCTCAGTTCCAAATGTACACAACTGTAATGTACATAAGCAACTTTTCGTTAAGTTTCGTCAAGTGTCATTTGCTTAAGCAAAGAGCGAAACGTATCGTACTTTGCTTAAGGAATCAGCTGTTTCTTGGTTACATATTGAAAAATGTTTAAAAAAACACACACAATTGCATATTTTAGTACTCTTTTATTTTTGTTTAATTGTTTGTAAAATTAATTAAAATAAACATGCTCATGAAAGTATATTTATTAATTGTCGACACTTAAAAAAATGTTGTCAATGAATTGATATTTTAAGGAAAAATATGAAGAAAATAATTTTTGCAAAAGTACAGATGTTTGCAACTAAGCGTTTAAGTTATTTAAGTTCAAAAAGTACAATATAGTCACTCAAAAGCCCACAATAGTTTGCTTAAGCATTTGACAGGCTTTTCGTTAATTTTTGACAGTAGCTTAAGCCAGCCCAAGCAAATTATAGTTAGGCCTTTAGTTGTGTTTACCTGTTATTTATTTTTACTACAAAACTCGTCACGCTATTTTATCGTCTCTCTTATTGTTGTACTTTTTTACAGCGTCCAAAAATAGACTGCATGTGTTTTGTGTTGTTGTTCTTATATTTCACATTAAGAAGTATTGCTTACGATCAAATAAATAAAATGCAAAAAACGACAATATTAAAGAGTGTTATTGAATAGTTGTCAACATTTTTGTTGGTTAAATAAAAATCAAACAAAAATATTAATTGAATCAGTAAAAACATTTGTAGAAATTAAAAAAATTTCAAACAAGCGTTTGTTTGAAAATAATTCGGCAATAATTTTTACTGTGTACGCTGAATCCAACGGTGCTCGCCGTTTGTTTTTAGTTAGTTTATCTTTTCTTACAGACCCAACTACAATTGGTTGATTTGTTGTCAACTCTAAATGTAGTTGTAAGTGGGTCATAATCTGTTAAGACAAAAGTCTTAAAATTTTAATTAATTTAAGAATTTCATAAAACGCAATATTTGTATGTGAGCCCCCCTAAGAAGTGGCGATAAGGGTCAAGTATGTCTCGAGAAAATGTTAAGAACAAAAAATTAATTGAGGTCGGTCTTACATTATATCTCACTAGGGGCGACTCCGGGGAACCTTTGTTCCATATATTTCTAGTCTGCATTAAACATTTTATATGAGAGCCCTCTTAAGGAATGGAGATAGCGGGTAGGTATGTTCGAAATAAATGATTGAGATGAAAAATCATGTGCGGTTGGTCATACATTTGACCCATCTAGGGGCATTCTAGGCGCTGCAGGGGTCAAATTTAAGAATTTCAGTAAACGGACACATATTTTTTTTTTTTTATAATTTCCTAAGCTTATCCCGCGAAGCTTTATGCTTGTCTGCAGGAAAGAACCCAGAGTCTCAGGCGGGAATCGAACCCGCAACCCCGGCGCTGATAGACTAGCTCGCTACCAGCTAGTCTACCGGGGCACTCCAATTTAGCATCAGCAAACTCATTGGTCTGCAATTAGCACCATTTTGAATGACACAATTTAAGGGTTGTGAACAACCTTTTCACCTGAGAGATTAAGACCGACGTTATGGTTGAAATTGTCTAAAAAAAGTGTGAAATTCGAGCACAGTGCTATCAATAAATTTTAATTAATATCATGTTCAAGCACAGTGCTATTAATAAATTTTAATTAATTTCATGTTGTACATAAAATGTATTTCTTCATAAAAAAATTTTAATGAAAATTCAATTCGATGAACTTTAGCCTGACAAAATCAAACAAACCTAATAAACATAAATCTGCCATACATTTACCCAGTACTTAGACTCCTGTTGAGCAGCCAGGTCATTCCCACTCCCACAATTCGAGACGTCTCTCAATTTGTCGAAAAATCTAGGGGGCTAGGTACACCTCGACCTGGGACAGTGACACAGAATGTGTTCAACTGTCTCCAGCTCCTCCGGGTGCTCACACAACCCGCACATAGTATTTGAAAGTTTTATTTTTATTAGAAGTCATATCTGCTCTAAACGGATTCAATTTTTCTCTGACTTTTTTTCTGTTTACTTTCCTTCGAGCAATAATAAAACTCTTATAAATAACAAAAAAGATTTCAGTTTGTTTTATCTTCAAGTAGATATTTTCAAAAAAAAAAAAAAAAAAAAGTTTTATTAACAAGAAAACATACATACAAATATTCTTCATTTGCATAGAAATATGTAGTAGAATAGATATTAACAACTATTTCGAGATTATTTATTATAATTTGTATAAAACAATTTGCTTAACAAATTAACATAAGTATGTATTTATTTCTTGTTTTTAGTGTGTTATTTTATAATAAATCATTTAATAAACATTACATTTGTAGAACTATGTCACCACTAAATATTTTACCACTATTATAATAATTTGTTATTTTGTTGTTACTGTTTGTGAGTGTCTCTTAATGAACGGCATGGAAAGGATGGATGGCTGGATGGATGGATGGATAGTTAACTTACCCCTTTCATGGGTATGAATTTTTTGTTTTAACAATTTGTTAAGTCAAATAAATATAAATAAAATAAATATGCGTTCGTCGTTAACGTCGTACGAGTAGTTGTTATTAAACGCAATTTACATACACATACAAGATACAAGATACCGAAAAAAAATAAAGACAGACAGACAGACATGCGTTTATACTCGTAAAATGTTTTTTTATGATAATTTCAACAACCTTCTTTTTTCTTTTATTTCTTTAATTTACAGATACTTTTTACAATATACTTTGGCAACGGGTAAATGGTATCATGTTATTCCTATTCTGTTGGTATTAAAGCTTGCTGGCTTTCAAGTATTTATGGTTTAAGTCAATTTGACAATTTTGATGCCAAAAAGCCAACAACAAAACTGTCATAAAGTTACGATTTTTTTTTGTTTGTTTGTTCTTTGTACGGTGTAATACAACAAGTGCTCAGTATATAAAGCTGTCAGGAAGAGTGGGGGGGGGGGAGTGGTTGGGTGGGTGGCAGAGCTAAATAAATGAAAACATTTTGAAAGGGGTTAATAAATTGGTGACATCATTGTACTGGTACGTTAAAACACCAAAAAGACCTTACAAATCACAGTTCCTTATATATCATTTTGGCTTATAACAAGTCAACTATGCACTAAAAGTTACCTCTAAGTCGAAAAATATAAAATCACTATAAATAGGCCCTTTTGACAAATAAAACTTCTACACTCTTTCTCTCTCTCTCTTTCTCATCTATATATCATCCTTAAACTCTTTAGTGAATTTTAGCCCCTAAAACAAGATTTTATTTATTAATATTATCGTCGTCGAGGTCTTTGCAACTGTCATTGTCGTCTTAGTCGTCCTTTAAACCTTCCGACTTTCTGCCTTCGCTACTTTTTATTTGGAAGGTGGTAGTGTCATGATGATGGTGGTGCTGGCATAAATAATATTTTGAAAATTACTCTGCTGTTAGCAAATTAATTTCCATTTGTGTGCAATTATCGCATCAAGCTAAATATTCCAAATTACCTGGTTAACTCGCATTAAAAAAGTTTTTATCCAAGACCGTGCTTGTCAATTCTTTTCATGTGGGTGCTTTTGGCTTTGGTGCAATTTTCTTCTTTTTGTTTTGTTTTGTCCCTGTTATTCTTCTAGTAAGTTTTCTTTTATTTATTTTTTGGCTTGTGGGAAAATTGCAGAACGTTATTTATTTATTTAAGTCATATTAAAATGTTTATACACGGGCTAACAAATGTAAAAAAAAAAATATATAGAAACCAAAACAGGCTCATTGGAGAGGTGTATTTAAATAATAATTTTGTTATTTTCTATAGCTGGCAAGTTTCAGGCGGAAAATATTGGTGGGGTTGGATAGTGATTTCGTTTCTTTATTTCGTCTTTAAATATTGAAGTTTGTACAAACCTGGTATTTTATTTCAAATAATGAATAATTTTCTTGGCTGAGCTGGGGCTCGAACCTGGGTTGAATTTACATGTTTCAAGAATCACCACATTCTTTCATCAGAATTCTTTGAGTTCTAACCTCTGCACAACTGCGGTGCCTGCCAGCCAACAGTCAAACATTAATCTTTAACCAGTGGTACTGGTGGTTCGAAATTTGCTGTTATTGTCATTTTCAATTTTATTTTTTCGTATTCTCTCTGTCAAGACTTTATCTTGAAAACCTAAATACATTTGTTTATTATGTTTTTTGCCCACTTTCGTCGACATTTTATTTGTACAACTTGAAGCACAAATGTAAACATTAGAACCTGTGCCACATCCATTTTTTAAAACAATTGTAATTTTTAGTTGAACTGTTAATTTTAATTTTGATATTTCTAGTTTGGCTTGAGTTCATCAAATTTAATTTTCATTCAATTATTTTTACTGAAGGAAGAAATTAATTGAAAATTAAATTTGATTAACTCAAGCCAAACTAGAAATATCAAAACTAAAATTAACAGTTCAACTAAAATTCCCAATTGTTCTTTTTGTTTGTACAAACCTTTAAGATCAGATGTTCCGCAGCCTACCATAAACTTTTACTGGAAAGCACTTCAGTGAACTTCACTTTTTTTTATTTATTTATTTATTTTAATAACTACAAAATAATAAATTTATTACAAAGCTTATTTGGCTACGGCAGTATAATGTCAGATCTTCTTAATATCACGACTGATAAAAGTCCTATTTGGCGTCGCATCGAGGGTTGAAATCGTCAAAAATTAAGATTAATTCAGGGAAGACGTCGGATGATGGAGTGTTTTTCCAATATTTATAGAAAAGTATGATGAATTACTTAAATTTTGAGTATATTTTAGTGGATTTTTATTAAAAAAAATTCATAAATATGGCCGGTTGTTTGTCCATGTAACCTTGTGCGCAAAGTAAGCGTCGAAGTTTTGAAAATAGTTTAATGAAATTTGGTAAATACGTTTCAATTGTCATAAGAAAAAAGCTTGTGGATAATGTTAAGAATCGGTCCATTATTTCACATGGCCCCAAACAAACTTCTTTCTGGAATGATTTTTGTGCTCATAAATTTTGTGACCATAAAAATTCTAATTGCCTCATTAATCGTCTTTAAATTTTTTTTAAAGTCGGTCTTTAATTGACCATGGGTCCCATCCAACTACACTGGTAGAAAAGGCTTTACAACGTTGATGTATTTTGACATCAGTACAATGAAAAGTATCTTCGTTTTTGACCCCATGACACTTTTCATCATTGTAATATCAGCCTTTACATCACTTGCCATCAGAGGCAAACATCGAAATGTCGAATTGGAGTAAGTTTAATGAAAAATGTCATCAGTCCGATCGGAAAAAGGACTAACTAGACAGGTTGTCATTAAATTAAGACATTGGGATTGACTAAAGTCAAAGTGACAGAATATTATTATTAACTTACCTGTTTCACATGTTAGTTTCACTTAAGTTGTATTCCGTCTATTGTTTAAAGAAGAACTGTCAATTATAAGACACCAGCAACAAGGGAATATGGGAATTTTCGGTTCTTATTTTACTTTTTAAACATGAAAATGATGTTAATATGTAATACACAAAATGCTAAATGGGTTCTCCCAGCGATGTAAAATTTAATTTTTTAATCATGGTAAGTGAATTCTTCAGTTTGTTGTACAACTTTAAAATCGTAGTTCAGGAATATAAGATCGTGGTTTAAAAAAATCGGTACTGCTAACTGATCATAGTGGATAATTTTACGATTTTCAGCTGCAAAGAAAAGATCTAGCAAGGTGGCGCTAGTTGAAGTGAAATGTGCTCGATCCTAAGCTCGTAAACCGGTTTGAATTGAAGTCGCCAGATACAATAATATTTGAATAGCTTACAGTTCGAGATTCCAATTCAGCAACAATATCGCAAAGTCTTGACTGGTCTGTTTGAATGTTAGCGTATTTGCACAGGAATGACATGGTTTAATACACCTGTTGTGTTTCGATAATATGTACATATGTTGATTTTCACTAAGCTGACTTTTAATGTTTGGTTCGGTACGATATGTTTGGACTGTTTTGTTCACTGGCCAGTGATGACTTTATTTTCTAAAAAACAAGACCTCCTATATTAAAGTTGAAAGTATTCCAAGGCTACTAATAGGTAAATACGTAAAAATACAACTTTAAACTTAGAAAACTGAATAAACTTACTATGGTATAACCACATATTGTGCATACCCATAATTTATCGTTTTAATTAAGATTAAAATTAAAAGTTGGCAAAATTTTGATAAAAATAAAAAAATCGATTTTACAAGCCCAATAATCGATTTCAGTATAATATCGCATGCGTAAATTCGATTGCAAAAAATCGTTTTTTTACCACAAAATCGATTTTCAATTGGAATCGAAATTGATTTACCATTCCCTACTTCTGATTCATTAAATGCAAACAGTCGCTGTCAAAGCAACTCAAAAAGTTAAAAGTTTTACACAAATTTTCGCATTTTGTTCGAAAGTTTCGGGTTTCGACTGTAGTCGAAATTATTAAGAAAATCTTTCTAAACATCGGATCTTGTATGTTAAAAGACTTGAATAACTTTTGTCATAAATGAAAAGAAATTGACCTCCCGACCTACCCAATATCTAGTAACGAACGAACGATTTTGCATGTTTGGCCTTTTTTTCGTGAGGCTTTCCCTCCTTTTGTTTTGACTAAATTTAGTCTGGCAAAAATTTAATTTGACGACACTATTAAGTGGGCGTAACAATACCGTTATTTTATTCATTTTTTATGAAAGTATTTTTCAGTATTTACTACAGTATTCACCATTGTATTATATACCAAGTGTTTATCTGTGTAGTTGTTAACTGTCATGTTGCGGCAATTACTTCTTTCACGATAAACGCAACGCAATAATTTCGTTCCTCAATTTCTTAAAGTTAACTCACTGCAAAGGCATGTGATACAGGCACCTGTATTCAACAACAGTTAAATTATGGGAAGGAGCGGGAGGAGGAGTTGTTTATCGTTGTTGTGCAATTAACTTTATAATGGGATATAGTAAAAGTTTGAACGCTTTTCAATTGAAGCTTAATAATAAAATTAAAAAAAAAAAAAATAAAAAAAAAATAAATTTAAAATGGAAATTATTTTGTTCTATTTGATCTCATTATAACAAAATCCATACTCGTGCTTGTGTTTCACACAAAAAAAAAAAAATAACAATAAAAAAAAACGAAACTCATCACATTCCTTCTCGAGTGTATTGGAAAAGAGGAGTCATGAATACGCGACTATGAATAAAAGCTCAAGTGTTGGCAAGTACTTGCTTTGTTGAAATCACCCCAAAAAATAACCATAAAGAAAAACACTGATACACTTCGGTTTAATAGAACTCAGCCGTCCGTCCCCCTTCAAACAGCGAAACTGATACTTCAAGTACAGCGTACAATTGTGTTCATTCACCGTCAACGATGATGGTGCGTAAGGATATAAAACATTTATGAGCTTGTCTCTGTGAGTGTATGAGTATTTGAATTTTTATTTCCATACAATTACGTACAGTTTTTGTTCTTGTTGTTGTTGTTGTAAATGTTAACAATGACAACAATAGCAATATCAAAAAAATAATATAAACATCTCTAATAATTGTAATAATTTTCTTTTCTTTAACATTTTGTTTTCAGTTTTATATTAGTATTTGGAAAATATTGTCGGTAGTGCTACTTTCTTCCTTGCCACTGCTTCTCTATGTCTTCTAAAATCGAATTCATACTACGTACGACTTTGTAACAACTCCCCCTGCTGTGAATTTATGAGCCGCAATTGCAAAATTATAAGGAGTCAGCAGAAATTACTCATTCATTCATTCATTCACTCACATTCACTAAAATGATGCATAGAAAACATTCTTCTGCTGATGACTCCTTTCTACTCTTCATAAAAAAAACTTTAGTTTACGTGGGGTCGCCCTTGTCTCGCGTATTTTTACTAGAATTTGTTTTGGTAAGCAAAACATGTCGACTACAAGATTCGGACGTATTATACCCAACTCCTGTGGTGCCAAATTTACAACAGCATAATAACAAAATAAAATTTGCATGGCAAGAATTTTGAGAAAAAAATAAAATAAATTTGGGGGTTGTTGTCGCTGATGATGATGAGTTTTTATTTGTATTTGAATAAAGTTTAAGCGCGTGAAACGCACGAATTATCGCAGCTCCATGTTGCTTAAGAAGTTTTCTTTTCAGTAATACTTTCAATAATTTCATCTATGTTTTTCTAACGTTTTTAATACACACACACACACACACACACATAACACGAGAATTTGTTAAATGCATTGTAATTTTGTGGTTGAAAAGTTTTCTGTTGTCTGAAAGCCACAGGGTTTCATCGTTACAACTCATGCAAAGTGCATCAATGTTGTAGCTTTTAAAACAGTTAATGAAATTATGTTTCCTGTTAAATATTGTGCAAACATGTTTCTAGGGTTTGAGTTGGCTTGCAACATAAATCACGAAAGCACCCGGTTAGGTCACAGCCGCATACACACATAAAATTTAGGCAAATTAGTTTTGAAATTAAAAAATTTGCGGTAAATGTCATGTGTGGAAAAATCCTTTTTTTTTTGTGGAAATAAATAAATAAAAAAAGTAAAAACAGTTTAAGTATGACCCCGTCCATATTTCGAAACATTTGCAGCAGAAGCTTTGCTTAGTGCTCTTTTGAAACAGCATTTGGGTCTATAAAAATAAACTTTTGTTTTCAGCATTAAATTATTTTGTAGGCCTTCTCTTTCTTTCTTTCTCCTCTCTATAGCAAATTTATAAAAACACCATATTATTGTCAGCGACAACCATATTAGTACTACATCCAGAGACCTCCAAACATGTTATGGTTATTAAGGAGTAATTTAACCATAAAATTGTTGTCGGAGACAATAATATGGTTAATTTAAACATTTTGTATTTATAATTTTCTTTAAAAATTGTTTCGTTGGAGGTGACCATATTTAAACATTTTTTTCTGCGCCTTCCCCTCAAACTCAAATGTTTCACAGCAAATGTTAAATAATACGGACGAGGACTATGTGAATCTAATTTGAAAAACATGGTACAGTGTTGCCTCGATTATTTGTCATTCGATTAACCGGCAACATCAATTATCCGGGAGATAAAAAAAAATTTTGCATCGATTTAATTTTTTTTTGCAACGACAGCCTCAATTACCCGGGATTTCCTCTATTATCCCAAATTATAAACGAATTTTATTTTTATCGTTTACTTTTGAACACTCTAAACAAAAATTAAAATAAGAAGACGAAGTCACTAACAATTTTCAAGTACATTCAGATTAGGGTTTAACTTCCTCCATAAATGTTTGAAAACCCATTTCGTCAGCTCATTATTGGTTTGACCTACTGACCATTTAAAAAAAATTTTTTGATACAAAACCTCTTTCACGAAATTGTTTATGGTGAGATGTCAAGCATTCGTTTTGCTTCATATAAACTATTTTCAAGTTTATTAAGTATTGGTTGGCTCTACACGTCACTGTTTGGCGAAAATGCTGGAAATTCCTCATGCAAAAAAGGACAACATAATTTTAACTCTTGCTTTGCTTCATTGCCAGAAGAAAAAAAGTAAAAAAGCGAAAGCATAACAAAATGACGACGAGAAAATAAATTTTACTTTTGCTTTGCTTCATTGCCGTAAGAAACAAAGTAGTAAAAGCAAAAGCAAAATGTGAACAACGCAATACACAGTAAGTAGTATGTATACGTATGCAGCACAAAAAGCTATTTTTTTAGAAATAAATTTATAAAAGTGGCGTATGGGGCTCAAAACAAAAATTTCCACTTTCAATAAAATATTACTAACTTCTTAATGCGTTCATGAACATTCACAACGATTTAGACTTTTCTTCAAAACATCCCAGTTAAAAAAATTTGGGTTTTTGAAGCACTTAAGAGAAAAAGCGCATATTCGAGCGCTTCAATAAGAGAGCTCTAATACGGCAGTAAATGATAGAGAATAAAAAATAAAAAAGCTGTATTTTGGTGCTGAAAACGAAGAAGGTTTTAATGCGAAAAAATAAAAATATATTATGATTTTCGAAAATGATCGAAAAAGGCACTTAAACAAGTAACTGCAAAACATTATTGATGTGTTAATATAGTCAGCCATGAAAAGGCACTTTAGGAGTGCTTTGTTTGCATTTTAAGAGAAGCGCTTATTTTCAGCAGAAAATAGTTCTCCAAACCGGGAACACCCCATACAAAAATCAGGTTTCCCATTAGCAGGTTTTTATCGGGCATATTTAAATATTTTAATTTTTTGTCGTTTTTCTCTATTACGAGTTTTTGGCATATGCGCCAAACCAATTATGAGCTGACGATTTATTTCATATCAATTTAAATAGTAAAAATCAATATTCAGACAGTTCAAAATTCAATAGTTGCGAACATTCTGTTAAGCTCATATTAAACACAAATTTGCTTTATTGTTAAATCTATTCATCGTATTCAGAAGATTAGAAAATATTTTGCATTTGCAATTACTTAACGGATCATACGTAACTTTAAGAATTTTTTTGACAGATATTAAGTTTGGAACTGTACTTTACACGTAGATTTTTTAATTCTAAACCTTTACACAACTTCAAGCAACTTTAGAGTTCTAAATAGATTATCAAATTCCAATTAAATGTTCTATACAACAATCCAATATGTTGTTTTGCGGTGAAATAGGAAAAAACGTCAAAAAAAATCGCCCAAATAAAAATCTCACAAAAATGGCTTTGAAAACCATGTCCCCAGCAAAAGCTTGGTAACGATTTGCAATAACTGAACAACTTGCTTTTCAAAGACTACTTCATACCATCTGCATTACATTGAAGTAGTTTAGTAATGGCTGACATATAATCTGATACATTAGTACTTGGTTATTAATTTGCAATGAAGGCTTTTGCTGGGTCACTTATCATTCTGGGGCCGTTTCATTTACAAATCAGCAGTCAGTTGCAGGTAGGAAGCATTCAGAAATTGGCGTGACAATAAAAAAAGCTCTGGTCATTCTTTAAAAGAATAAGGGTTGATGCTTGCTCTTCAATACCAACTTTTTTTAAAGGAAGGCCGAACATTCACGAACCCGGTTGATAAGACCAATTTAAATAATTCTCACTTACCAGCTAGCAATTAATTAACCACTAGCTGAACTCGAAAAAGTTTCGGTAACAATGACAAACATATATTTTTTTTCGAGGTCGAGTTGTTAAAAGTGTTCTTGCGGATCTCGACATAAACAAGTTTCCTGTGCCGGAAGGTATATCTGCATTGGTTTTGAAGCAGTGCTCTCGACGATCGTCCCTTAGCAAATCTTTTCATGATTGGCAATTTCCCGTCTGTTGGAAGGTTTTCCATATAACGCCAATTCTTAAAAAAGGAGTGGCTTATAACCTTAATAAACGCCCAGTTGCAATTTGTTTGGCACTTTCCAAAGTTATGGAGAGTATGGCTAATCAACATCTTGTCAACTTTTTAGAGCCAAACTAACTGCTAAGCGACCGCCTGTATGGCTTCCGTAGAGGTCGATTTAGTATACTGGAGACTTATTGGCATTGTTATCGGAGAAATGGTGCCGTTCCATTCACTATTTGGGCGAAAGTAAGGTAATTGCTTAAGATATTTCCAAGGTATTTGACAGAGTCTGACATGGTGCACTCTTGTCAAAACTTGTTGCATTTGGTATCGGCGATAATTTCTCTCGATTTGTATCAGTCTTTCTCAGAGATCGCACGATACGAGTTGTTATAGATGGGGTTTCGTCAAACGAGTTCAAGATTTATTTAGGGGTGCCGCATAGCTCCGCTCTTTATCCTACTCTATTTCTTATCTTTCTAAATGACCTCTTATGTTAAACTTCCAACCCTATCTACTCTTAAGCAATCTTATTCATTTGATTAAAGACTAAGCGTACCCAATGTAGGTGCCATGAGGCAGAACATGAATGATACTCTTGGCCGAGACCTTGCCATAATATCGGAATGGGGTCGTGCGAATAGGGCGGTTTCTAATGACCGAAAGACTCAATGTTCCATGCGAACGCATAAACACGCGATGGTTCCAGGCGCCTCATCTGTACATGTGGGTGGTATAATTATTGCGGAATCAGAATCTCCTGATATTCTGGGCATGAAGATCCAGCAATAAATGAAAGAAGCATTCAAGTGCTTCTTTGTTTTAAAGCTTTGATAAGCTTTGACTTTGAGTGTTTTTAATTCTTATTCGGTTTAAGGTTTTTTTTGTATAATATTTTGAGGTTTTCTAAAATCTTTGGAAAAGGTTTCCGGATGATCTGGCCTAAGCAACCAGTAAAACGCGCATAGAAACCAGCTTTCCCTCAACAATAATTGGGAATTTAGCACGTCATACAGAAATCTTATTAAAAATAAATTTTGTATTCCCAAAAATTACTTTGGTGTAAGATATACTTTACTCCATCTGATCTCCTTAATATTTATACCACCTTTATCCGACCGTGAATGGAATACAACTCTCATATGCGGGCCGGTGGTTCGAAGTCTATTTTGGAGCTTCTCGACCGTTCTCATTGGTGACAGTAGGGTATCCAATTCTATTGACTCCCTTGAGCACCGTCGCAATGTGGGTTGTATTTGACTGTTTTTTCGTTATTACAATGAGTTGTGTTCTAATGAAATCAGGGATTTGGTTCCCGAGACCCGTCCCTTTTTTCGAAATACACGTTGATGCTCAAGAGTACATTGGAGTAATTTTTGGTTCACGAAACCCGTGCGTTTGTTCTTAATACACGTTTTTCCTCAAGAGCCCATAAATTTATGTTCCCTTGGATGGTTCATCGTACAACGTGTTACAGAGAAAATTCGTTTTTTCGCCGAAGTGTTGTGAAATAACTTTAATGCTGAAGTCTGCCCTCTTACTTTCAACATGACCCATTTTCCTAGTTCTCAAAAAGAGGCCGGTAATGTCTGACATTGATTTCGCTTTGTCAGAGGGTTTTTACTACATTTTTGGGACACATTTGGACATAATGCTATAGCGTTGATAATCGTCTTAAATACCTAAGGTCTGTTTCATTAGAAGAGATCCCTGAGCCTGTTAAAAATAATCCTTGTCGTTGAGAAATACCTTCTTATTTCAAAATTTCATTCACATTGGATTATCAGAGAATTGTTATTTGGCAACCATATAAATGTTGTCCTAACCGGAGATCTGTGCCAATCCAACAACGACGATATAAATCGAGAACACTCTTTTATCTAATAAAATAACTCTCTCTCACCTACTAAAAAAAGTTGCTACACGCAGAGAAAAAACATGGTTGAAGTATGGTTAAGAAAAATCATATTATAGTCCCTGCAATGGCAACAACCAAACTTTTGTTGTTTCAAATAAAACTTTTTTCACGATTGATAATATTTTGTTTCTATTTAACAATAAAGTGTTTACCTCCCTTGAAACTTCAAATATGGTTGAATTCAACAATACATTGTTTTAATTAAATAAAGCTACAACCATACACCTAAACATATTATGGTAATCTTAACCATATTATTATGGCGGCAACCATATTATGGTTAAATTCATCCATCGAAAAGCTATAACCATATTATTGTTGCTTCCAAACATGTTATGGTTAATTGTTAATAACAATAATATGTTTGGAATTGTAATATTTTAAAACATTGTATGTTTAACTTTAAATTTTAAATAATATTTTAAATAAAAGCAACAACATTCTGGTCGTTTGCATTTTACTAGGTTTGCTTAAAATTCTCATTCATTTAATTTTAATTATTGATTAAAATACATAAATTTACGTAAAATAAAATAGTATGCAAGAAAAAATGGTAATGAAGGTCGTCACAGGCTGGAATATGAATAAAAGGGGATTTTTTTTAAAAGTTTATTTAAATAAAATTATAATTTGACACTGTAAGCAAATAAAAAAAATGGATGAAATAAATAACCATAATATGATTAACATTGACCATATTATTGTTAATTCTGACCATAATACGGTTACTTTTGACAAAATTCAGAGAAATGTTGACCATATTATGTTAAATTTTAAACATAATATGGTTAGTTTTGATCATTATTATGGTTAATATTAACCAAAATATGGTTAATTATGACCATATTATGGTTGATTTCGGGAACAATTTTGTTGATTTTAAGTATACTATGGTCATAGTTAAACATAATATGGTAAACTGCAATCTTAAACATTGTTAAAATCCAACCATAGTATGTTGCTCATAGAATGTGGTTACCTCCAACCATATTTTTTTTCTACGTGTAGGTAAGACACCTTTTCCTAAATCGACATGTTGGGGTTCAAAACTTTGGCATCCACGGGATATCATTAAAATTTAAGATTCTTGCGAATTTTCAACTATTTTAATAATTGTCAAAGGATTCAAACACATACATACATACATACATACATACATACATACTTGCAGTCTGAAAGGATAACATTCTTTAGAAAAACGATTTGCATGTCGGCTGCCAGATACAAGTATGATTTTAATTTAAACAGGCAACCAACAAATGACATACCGGATGACGTCAAATAATTGGTTAGCGTTCATTTATGTTTCGCTTTTATCTCGCATTGACATGTCAATTCATTTAAAGGTCTTTTGTGCGCATCAATACACCAGCAAGAAGTCATCAATAATGGATGTGCGTTAGCGGTTCTTGGAACTTAAGGAACCGATGTCAAGCATACTACACACAAAAAAAAAAGAGGAATTAGCAATTTCACTAAAACCCATAAAGTAACACACACTTGCACACATACATCATATCAAGTAATTGTTAAAATACTAATACCAACTATTTGAATGGTGTGTGCGAGTTTGAACATGAGAGCTGGGGTGGTTGGAAGATGTTAAAAGCAGCAACTGATGATGGACTTTATTTTTATTAAGTAATAGAAGAGCTAGTGAACATTTAACACTCGATTAAATACGAAATTTATGACCTTTTTTTCATATGACGGCCAGAGCTCTACAGACCAGTGAGCACGAGCAGCGTTTGTATTGATGCTAATACACTTGGAATTGACAAAAACAACAACAACAACAACTCGAAATATGTATATACACACACACAAATTAAAATGAAAAGGCAAAATAATCGATACAAACAAATTAAAGCGATTAGAAAATTTTTTACTTAATTTACAAAAACATTGTCGTTACAAGAAAGATGCCTGTGAAAGTGACACCAGCACCAGCACCACCACCACCACCACCACTGACCAAACAGTTGGTGAAAGTAGTGAGAGTGCCAGGACTATAAATGACCGTTATGGTCGTTGCAAAAAAGAAAATTAAATGAAATAAATGCGTTTTGCCTTTGGTGTTCGTTGTGCTATTGACACTTTATTGAGACAAATTGATGCGTTTTGAATGTGACTTGTTGTGTAGTTTTTGCGCTGACATAAAACGCCCATATGTCTGCATTATGCACACACAAATGCACACAACTGTAATTGCGGGGGTTGGCGTGGAGTGGATAGGAGAGGAGCGGAGCGCGGAATTGTCATTTAGTAAATTAACCAAAAAATAAATGTACACAAGGATGGTGCTGTTAAAAAGATAAAGACATTAAAGACTCACAAGGAGAAATATATTTACTTTAGTCACTTGCTTAAGCAACACCCCTGCCATATGGATATGGCTTGTCGTTTAAGGATGTGGCAATTGATAAGCATCTGGGCGAGCTGCCAAATTGGAAAAAACCAAAGCAAGAGACCTTTCCTTATTCTGATCTTAGACAAGCAATTAAGTTGATAAAACTTTTATTTTTTGTGTTTTTGGCAATATTCTATGTTTTAATGTGTCTATGTGTAGTTGTTGTAGCAATTTATGTTTTACCATCAATTGTTTGTGGTTGTTGTTGTTGTTTGTTTGTTTGTTTTTATTTCATAAAAGAAATCTTCGTCACAAATAGTTGGGCAATTTTGAAAATTATCGCGTGATACCATCGCATACTTACACTCACATTTATTTACTCGTTTATTCATTCATTTATACACTCATTCATTTGATCAATCAATAGCTTTGTTGGATCGATCGATCGATCGATTGCTCTCTCGTTCGTTCGATTCATTGCACTTCGTTACGTTCGATCGCCCAATTGGAACCGATCAATTTGTTTGATATTTTGTTTTCTATTAAGTGAAGACCTAGAATGTTATTTATAAAGGGTGGTGTTTTAAAAACTGTTATTGGATTTTTTTTTTTTTTTTTTGGTAATTTTAATGATCTAAAAAATGTGCTTTTCCTTTTTCCAGATATAAATGTGTGGTTTTTAGAACACGAGCGCAACTCAACTTACATTTAAAACAAAATTTCTAAATTTGTTTTTGTTTTAAATGTAAGTTAAACGGACGAGCTTTGCGCTCATGTTCTATAAACCACACACAAGACTTTGACAACCGGCTTCAACAAATCTTTTGCTTAACGCAATAACTTGATGCCCTGCCTTTTTAAGAACTCAGATTAATTCCAGCTGCCCCGTAGCTAGAGCGTATGCATTCTGAGAACATAGAAAAAAATTCTATAAAATGTTTAACCAATTATAGCATTAATCAATAATAAAATAATTTTTAATTAAAAACTTAATCAAGTGAATTAAAAATTTAATCAAGTGAATTAAATGTTTCATCAAGCGAATTAAACGTTTAATTGTTAAAATTTAATAAATTTTTTAATTAATACATACCACAAATTTTTGAATTTAAATCAATTTTAATTTTTTTTCTGTAAAGCATCTACCACTTGGCGTTGCTTTTTCATGCTTGCAAATGTGTAGTCTACAATTTTCAACAGTTTTCTGCTGGCATAGATCTGCTGGTACAATAACAAGAAGGAACTTTATTGCAAATTTTTACTAATTTGAGGCCGCTGATTTGAAATCAAATCTCAATTTTTCTCTATCAGCTCGACTTTTCGAGATAGACAGTTATGTCCAAAATTAAGGCTCTTTCACTACAAATATTGGAATAACTTGAAAACGGTTCACCATATTCAGTTAAAAAAAAATTCAAAATTCTACAATAATATTATCTTTAAGCTGTGCTTACAAAGGGTTTTAATTTGCTAAGTAGTTTCAGAGATATCGTTGAAGTTTTGAAAAAAAGAACAATTTAAAAAAATATTAAATTTTTTTTTTTAAATTCATAAAAAATAAAAATGCACCAAAAAAAAACAGTTTTGGTTTAAAAACAGTTATTTAAAGATATATCGAATCAAATGAGCCATATTTCATTGTAATCGGCGCACAAATTTTGATTTTTTCGTAATTAACTGCTAAAACTGAATTGGTAAAAATCGCGATTTCCCTACAAAAATATATTTTTTTAATGTGTGTGAGTTTTGTACTGTTCTATTTTTGGACGTTTTATGCTTCACTAAGGTACCTTCACTTAATCGGAATAACGCGTTCTTCAATTATTATGATCATTTCGTTCATAGGTTATGTGACTTTACTTTTTCCTGTTTTGGATTTTTTTATGATTTTTGTAAATACAAAATTTTTAATTTATTTTATTTTTTTACGTAAACAACCATTAGTCAGACATTTTTTTTGGTGGTTTTAAAAAATTTAGTTGTATTTCAAAGCAAACAAATAAATCTTTAACAAACAATATTAGAAAATCGCTTTGTGAAGGGTGAAGTTACGATTTTTTAAACTTTTAAGTTTTGGAAAAAAGTGAAAAATGCGATTAGTACCTGCAACTTAAAAATGCGAGATGATGGAGAAAAACGGAGATACGATTTGAAATCAGCGACCTCAAATTAGTTAAAATTTGCAATAAAGTTCCAGGCCGCACAAAAATAGTTCAGTTTTTTTTCCTTTGTGTTATTGGAGAAGACCATTCGTGCCTCTCTCCAAACAAGGGACAGGGTTTGTTAAAAATTTCGTGTTTTTATCCCGGTATCCTCGGATAATTTTGGCTTTCTAACGGATATTACGATGTTAAGAGCAACGTAAAATTAAGTCATACAGTTAACGATCCAATAAAATTTAAATTAACTCAAGTAAAATCAGCGATAAAAAATGTCAACATAAGAAAACCTCCCGGACCTGACCGCATCACAGGCTCAATGATAAGAAGCTTTCCTACGTCTGCTTCAAGAATCTTGCTGCTCCTTATTAATGTGATATTACGAGTTGGCTACTTCCCATCCTCTTGGAAGACCTCTGCAATTGTTATGATTCCAAAGTCAGGAAAAGACGCTAGTCAAATTACGTCGTACAGACCCATCAGCCTTCTATCTATCTTATCAAATTATTCGAAAAAATATTCCTTTAAAGTATAAATCCCTATATAAATAAACGCGCAAACATTCCAGATGATTCGGTTCGAATTCCCAGCAAGACATGGTACAATCGAACAAGTGCATAGAGTTGTTACCCTAATTTGATCAGCGTTTGAGAGAAAGGAATATTGCCTAGCACTGTTTATAGACATTTCCTAAGCATTCGTCAAAGTTTGCCATGATGGGCTACTCATTAAAATAACACGAATGCTTCCTCAAAACACTCACAAACTCCTTGAGAGCTATTTAACTGGCAGAACATTAATGGTAAGATCAAAAAACATATACTCCCCACCCCCCACCCCCCTCAAGAAAAAATCTGTGGCTGCCCCTCAAGGCAGCATATTAGGACCGTTACTGTATATAAGATATACAGCTGATATGCCAACAAGCCCGATCACAGATACTTCTACGTTTGCAGACGACACAGCATTTATTAGTGTTAATCAGGACCCCAAAAGTTTCATCGCAGCATCTACAGTCCTACATCAATGAACTAGAGACATGGCTAGAAACAAGGAAAATAAAGGTTAACCCGGCTGAATGTGCGAAGACAAACGTGCCCAGCTGTAAAAATAAATAACATCACTGTTCCGCTAGAAAATCATGTAAAGTACTTGGAAATTCATAAAGATAGCCGCTTGACCTGGGCTCGTCATATTAAAGCGAAGATAATGGCTAAGAAACTTAAAGCAGCTCAACTACATTGGCTCCTTGGACGAAACTCAAACTTGTCATTAGACAACAAAGTTCTTTTATACAAGTCTTAATAAAACCAATATGGATATTTGACATCCAATTATGGGGTACTGCATTCGCATCAAACATCCAGAAGCTACAAAGAAGACAGTCTAGGATATCACGACAATTCGTCTGCGCTCCATGGTATATACGTAATGACATTATCCACAGAGATCCTAACATCCCTACCATCCAGGAAGAAATTAAAAAGTATTCACTCACTTACATAGATAAACTAATGGTGCATCCCAACTACCTCGCTCGGGATCTAATAAAGTTCGAAGGTCACCGGGGGCTGGAAAGAACCAACACTTTGAGCCTAGCAGGCTTTTTTGACACTTGATTGGAATTGATTAGCGGTTACCTTGGTAATGGCAAATAAAGAACAATAAGGATTAAGTGGGGAACAGAATAGTCGCTGTAGTACAACGTTACGAATAGCGCTCCAAGCTGTCAAAAGTTGAAAACGGAAGTTTCAAAGTACTGTCAACAGAATACGAAGTTGTAGTAATCGTTGCAGTTGAAGCTGAAGTACAAAATTTAAATTTTTGAACTTTGTCGCGCTACAAAGCATTCGTCAGATTCCGCTACTACTACAACTTCTTTATTCTGTTCCAGGCCTTAAGCTTTGAATACATTTTGTAATTTTCGACAAGAAAGATTCAATATAAAAAAAATTAAAAAAAATACTATCAAGTACCTTAAGCTTATCTTAAGTCTCTGCTTTAAAACGTTCTAAAAATTACTACAACTTTCAGCAATTTTAAAGCTGCTTCTTTAAAATGATTTTGAAATGTAAGGCCGCTTAGCATAAAAAGTTATCAACATATCAGAGTTATAAATATCCAAAAATTATCTCTTTACTTCAAACCCTATCAATTGTTTTTTTTTTTGTTATTCCCACCAAAACTGCCCTTCATACCAAAATTTTGTTCTTGTAGTCTTGTAGTTTCTGATCTTCCTTTGAAATACGGGTGTTTTAATTCAAATTAAGTGCATGCAATAACTACAATCGTGTGTGTTTGTAATTGAGAATGTGTGTGTGTTTTACTGCTTCCGAATGGTTTTACATCAATAACTTTTTAACCTGAATAATTAAACACATTCAATAGTGCAACAGCTACGAAATACACTCACACAACGCATACACACTTCGTTAAACAAATACTTAATAAACATTTCATTGCTGTAGACTCGGCTGCATACAACTGACACTTGGACTTACTCTTACGTTTGCTTTGCAAGTTGTTGTTTTTTTTTTTTTTGCCATTTATTTTAATTGGGGAAATTAATAAAGGTTGCGTCAGTTGTTTCAATTATAAAAATGAAAAAAGAAAAAATAAAAAACATTAAAAATGTTTGTAGATCATAATTAAACCCATAATAATAATTTTTAGAAAAACTTCTGCTCTAAAGGCAACTTACGAATTTACTTTCAAGCAGTATATAAAAGTATGTTCTTGGAGTTACCTTTCCTTAACTCTTTGTTGTGTTTTGGATTTTCCCAAGACATGCAGACAATGGCTTGTACCAAATGACAGTTGTGTTATTTATAAACCTGTGCCTGTGCTGGCATTCAAATATCGTTTAAAACCTTTTGTTTTTATTTAGTTTCCTTATTATTTTGCAACGCTCCTTGCCCTGTTCAGCTAAAGCTGCAAATGAAGAAGATCAGGGGAGCAGTAGTGCTGCCTCTATCCAGTTGCGGCAGTAGCATCTATTATAATCGTTGTTTTATGCGAGCGAATAGTTAATTTTTATTTGCGTTAGTGGAATTTGGCGACGCTGTTTGGTGTCAGTTTGATAAGTTGCGATGCCAATGAGTGCAGGACGACAATGCTGCATTCCATGCTTTAGAACAATTGGTTTTGGATTTGCGCAAAAATTCCATTCTTGATTTGTCTGACACTCAATTTTATAACGTTGTGTATTGTGTTGTGCTCTGTTTAGCTGCCGGCAGTTAGGAAGGCAGCCAGTCACAATGTCTTTCTTCACAATGTCTTTTGAACGGCTCAATAACTTAAAAATTGGACTGTTTATTGTTGTCCGTCCACGCTCATCTTACTCTCGCTCGCCTATCCATCCTTTCCGACTTTAAGCTGTGGTGCTTTGAGAGGCAATTGCCATTGACAACTTAAATACCTTAATAGTAGTTGTTGGCTGTAACAGATTGTGAGAGAATGACAATAAGTATGGAAAATTTAAGTGTTGTATGGCATACAGAGTGTAGCTGGCGTAGGCACCCTACCCACATATCACAAATAATTGTTAGCAGTTTGTGGATCATGAATTTGGTCGTGTTTACAAGACAACGAAATAATGCTCATATAAAACGAAGGACATTTCAAATACAGGGTGGCTGATGAAAGCCGCTAACGAAAGAAAACTTGATAACTTTTTTTTCTATCGAAGTAATCTGGAATTTTGTTTTTGTAGACTGATCCAGAGATTAAAAAAAAATGGAAATCTGGGATACTGAAAAAAGAATCTGGATTGCATTGGAGTCTGTAGTGTTGGTTTAAAGAGAATATAGGCGCACGTGTGGCGGTGTTCCTCCGAGTAGATGGACCATTATAAGAATTGAATGAATAATTTTGCAGAGCATGGACCAGTCGCTAGAAGGCCTTACCATCGAAACCCTTCCATTCAAGCTTAAAAAAAACTATTGCTGTCGTAGCTGCTGCCATACAAAGCAACCCCAGTGTTTCAATAATAAGTTTATCCGCTCAAATGAATACCAGTAGACAGACTTTGCAGACAATAATGCATAAGGCTTTGAACAAATTCCCCAACCAAATGACAATGGCTAGTTAACCTAATGCAGCGAACTTGCCGATTCGCTAGGAATTTTGACAGAAGATGCTTGCAAAAGTGGAAGAGTATGAAAACTTTCTGAATTGGCTTTTCATATCTGATGAGGCTCATTTCGATCTGAACGGCAACGGAAACAAGCAAAATTGTCGCACATGGAGTGGTTCCAAGCTAGAAATACTGGAAGAGAGGAAATTGCAACCAATTTGCGTCACAGTGTGGTGTGCAGTTTCTTTACGCTGTATTATCGGGCCATACTTCTTTTAACCGAACGGGCCCAGCATTACGGTTCTTTCTTAACGGAACTACGCCGAAAGAGAACTTTCAACTCTAAGTGGTTCCAACCAGATGGTGCAACTGCATACATAGCTCAGCCGGTTATACACGAATTACGCAGAATATTTCCTAACAGGCTGATTTCAAGAAACTCAACCTTCCGTTGGCCCTTCCCCCCCCCAGGTCGCCGACTATACCGGCCCTTTTCTTGTGAGGTTTTTGTGAACAGAAAGTGTCCAAATCGCAACCGATAAATGAGGATGAACTAAAACAATCAATTCGAGCGACGATAGCTGCAATTCCAGCTTCAACTTTGCGGGTATAAATGAGCAACATTTTGCTAAGAAACCGCACCTGCGTCAGCAAGCAGGGCGTAAATTAAAATTCAATTATCTATAAGACTAATTAAACTATTGTTGATACAATTTTAAAAGCTTTCAAATGAAAAAAATATTGAATAAATTCCATGTTTTACAAAAAAAACTTATTCCAGTTTCTTAATGTAGCAAAATTCATCAGCCATAAGTTATCCATTTTTAGACGTTTCAGAAGTGAATTAAAACACACATAAAACTATGATATCGACAAAATTTTTATTTCAGTCTAATGCTTGGACCCATTGCGATTGCGTATGAATGAATGCAATCAGGGTTGTGCTGGAAAACAAAATCGTAAAACGCAAAAATTTGGAAGTTGTTTCTAATACACTTTTAAACAAATTTTTATAATTTTTGTTATAAAATTCTGTTTAATAGAGAAATATTAGTATAATGTTTTTCATAAAGTTCTTTTATTACAGAAATCTTATTAAGAAACGACTTTTAAAGTTGTTGCGTTTTACGTTTTCGATTTCCAGCACAACTCCGGAATGTCATTTCAATAATCTCCTCTACCTTTTGAGTTAATTTTTTAAAACTTGACGAATGTTGGTTTCAATAGCTCCAACGTTAGGAGACTATCCGCGTAGATACTGTCTTTGACGTAGGCTTATAAAAAAATTCTAACGGCGCCAAATAGCATGAACTTGGTGGCCAGTTGACGTCGCTTAAACATAAAATTACGCGTTCTGGAAACTTCTTATGCAATAAAGCCAAAATCGGTCGTGTTCTGCGGCTCATGGCACCGTTTTGTGGAAACCACAAATCGTTTAGTTTATAATCTTCAATTGCAGGCCACAAAAAATTCAGTTATCATACGGCCATAGAGCTCTGAGCCGTAAAATCGACAAATTCGGATTATCCATCCATCACATTCTCAATAATAGAAACTATATACTCAGCATTGCCCCGGTTGGCTAGTTGGTAGTGAGCTTGTCTATAAGTGCGAGGGTTGCGGGTTCGATTCGCACCAGAGACTCTGGCCTGTTTCACTACACCGGGCTGAAGGTTTTCGTTACTATTGCTCGATTAATTAAGTTCGAATATAATTTGTAATTGTATTTGTAACTCTAATTAAATAAATAATAATAAAAATACTCGACATTGCGCACATTGCAATGATGATGCACATATGTAACGCTTTCAATTTCTTTATAATCTTGACAATTTCTCGCACTGTATGTTGATTATAAAGACCATAAGCACCCTGTAATGCTTCGTAGCAAGTTTAAACTATTTTGACACCGTCTTCGGTTGTGATCGGATTAACATATTCGTAAATGACTAACCTTTTACTAAATAATTGACATTTCAGATGACAGATATTTAAAAGCTGACAGCCTTGCCAGACCGCTGCTTTTGAAACAACTAAATAGAGAATATAAAACTATAATTCAATATGATCTTGAAATATATAAATTAAATATTAAAAACGTTTGTCTTTACGGGTACGGTTACGTGTTACTAAAACTCAAGAACCACTTGACCGATTTACACCAAACATGGGCAATAAATTAGTTAAGTATCCCAAAAGTTCGCGCTGTTGCCTTAACTTAATTTATGGTACGATTTGGCTAAATTCACAAAAAAAATTTATTAAACCAAAATAAGTTTCCTGATAAAAATAAAAAAAAACGGCATTTACATTTCATTTTTAAGCCCCCGGGCAGCTTCGGGGCGAAGCATTATATATTTTGGAAGACGGGATCTACTGTTTTCGGGCATGATAAATCTGGGGCAAAAACGAAATTATTTTGTACAATTTTTCAGAAGGTTATAACGAAATTACTTTTTGCTTTTTTCAATATGCAATAACATTTGGAATAAAAACTTAAGTTTATTTCCGATCTGTCACATTAAAACCGAGTTTTTGAGATGTAGATTAAATTTAAACTTGGTTTAACGTAGTCTGAAGCTCGAATTTTTCTGGCGAAAGCTGACTTCTTTTTTATTATTTCATTAAAGAACAACGTTTTAATTAAAACCAAGCTGTTCCGTCAACATTTTGTATACAAACTTGGTAATGGGCGCACAAATCTGTTTTGAGATTAACTAAACCTAACTTAACGGAGATCACAGAAACCCAACCTTGGAGATAAAAACTTATTAGAATAGAAGTAAATTTTCAAAAATCACCTTTCAAGTTTAAAATTTCTCTCTTACAAAACTTAATAGACTTCAGCACTTTTTCCTTTTTACCACAGAAAAAAAACTTTAAGAACAATCGGCTTCTTCAAAAGATCCTTTATTTACTTTGGAAGATTATTTCTCATAGCACCCCTTAAGCCCTTATGACACTACATTTTTAATGCTTTGTTCAAGTTTTGGTGAACAGTACAAATATAAAGTAATAGAAAAATTTACCAAGTGCGAAGGGTTCATTCAGCTGTATTAAGATAATTGGCAAACTGTCAAAAATTTTACTAAAAAAAATGTAAAATTGTTCAACTTAAAATTGACATTTCAAGCTTGAAATATTAAAAGTGTTGCTGAATCAGCGGTTTATGGGCAAATTCAGCGATTTACCGTTTTTTGTTTTTAGGTTTCTCATAATCAAAAAGTTGGCAACATTTAATAAAATAACAGAACAGGGATGGCTAAGTTGTTTCAGTTGTACATTTTTGTTGATACTTTTTAAACTAAGATTTATAATACCTTTTTGTGGTGTTTTTTAAGAACATAAATAAAATTAATTTCAACTAAAAAAATCTTTTAGTACAATTTGGGTAAAAAAGTACAAATTTTAAAGGTTGCTGGTACAATTTTAAAAATTCTCAACGCCATCCCTGAAACAAAATCATAACAAGAGAAAAAAAAAACTAAAAAACTTTGTTTACATTTTTTATAGTTTGCTCTGTCTAGCATTTACTGTTTCTTTCTATCAACTCAATATCAATTAATGAATTAAAAAATGTAGTGTCATAAGGGCTTTAGCAAGTCACCACTACCAATTCACAACTTTTTAAACAATTTAGCACTGCAGTTGATATGATTACCCTTGTTTAAGACACATACACAAACATAGTGCGAGTATCTTAGGAATACGAGTGAGTATTTTTTTTTTGTTTTTTCTGCAAAAATATTTTTAACCTGTTTGAGAAGAGTTTTGCTTGCTACTGTATTTTCAAGCGCATTTAAATAAATTGTATAAATGTTCGAGTGTACTTCCACTTCCACGAACTTGTAAGATGATAAATTCAAAATATTTGCTTTAATTGTATTACCGCAGTTCTGAATAAGGACGCCGCCAACACTGCCGCCGAAAAAATTTTAAAACAAAAGATAAATATACACACACACACATTTGTGTATCATTAAAGCGAAATAAGTGTGTATGTTTGAATGTTTGTATTGCGTTTTATTTTATTAAAATAAAGTTTAAAGTGAGCGCTTAATGTTTTGGGTGTTGATTGGAATTTTAAACGACGCACATAAATTAACAAGATGTCAATGTGCGGACAATTTGAATGTGTATGCAAAACGAAAGAAAGCTGTAAAAGGTATTTTGGTGGGGAAAGAATTCAGATCGGCTTAGATTTTTAAAGTAAAACCAAAAATTCTTATAGTTTTTCAAGAACTACTTAATTTATTAGCTACTTGGCACCAATTAGCTACTTTGTAGAGCTCCGCCCTTATAATGACATGGTGTGTGCAGTAACAGCAGAAAACACGAGCAGTAACTTGAAGAGAATAATAAAGCCATATAATCGAATCACTCGTAGCTCCCACTCTGACACTAGTTATAGACTAGTTATTTTACTAGCTTTTAGGAGACACAAAAACTAATACGCTTGCGACCTGTTATTTCGCTACGAGTGTGTTTTAGAAGGAATTTAATTAAATCATATAGAAATATAAATCGGCAGAGGCAAAACTGTTAAGAACATTTTCCATCTATGTTTCTCAGTGTATGTATTTACCTACAAAAGAGCACAATATTATAAGGGTTTTAAGGGCCGATGTTGTATGTGAACCACATCTTTACGTCAAGTTCTTTTCTGCATTTCATTTGACACTTCGCTATTTCAGACTAACTCAATTTGAACTATGGAAAGATACACAATCGAGCAACGCGTTAAAGTTATTCAGGCTAATTGTGAAAATGGGCGTTCAAATCAAAATGCATATCGTGCACTTCGTGATTTTTTCGGTCAATTTAATCGTCCAAATGCGCGTACAATCGGAAAAATCGTGCAAAAATTTGAGCAAACCGAGTCTGTAGGAGATGTGAAAACACCAGTGCATGCTCGTACAGCACGTACTGCAGAAAATATTACTGCTGTTCGCGATAGTGTGGCTGACGAGCCGTCCACCTCAACTCGTCGTCGTGCCCAACAATTGCACCTCTCACGCTCGTCGCTGATGAACATTATGCTTAAAGACTTGCATTTACACGCTTACAAGGTGCAATTGACGCAAGAACTAAAGCTTCCTGACCATTCCAAACATCGTTTATGATCGGAATGGTGGCAAGAAATGGCAACAGTGGATGATCAATTTTCGAAGAAAACATCGTCTGTGATGAGGCACATTTTCACCTCAATGGATACGTCAATAATCAGAATTGCCGCATTTGGGCGAAAGATAATCCAATAGTGATTGTCGAAAAACCAATGCATGCGCCAACAAAGAGCGACTGCTTAGTGCTGTTTATGGGCTGGCAGCATCATCGGGTCATATTTTTTCCAAAATGAGGCCGTTCAGACAGTTACTGTGAATGGTGTTCACTATCGTGAGCTGATAACGAACTTTTTATGGTCCGAATGGGAAGATATGGATGTAGACGATATGTGGATTTAACAGGACGATGCCACTTCCCGCACAGCTAACAAAACAATAGCTCTTTTGCGCTACAAATTCCATGGCCGTGTTATTTCACGGGGTGGCGATGTCAATTGGCCGCTAAGATCATGTGATTTGACACCGTTGGACATCTTTCTTTGGGAATATTTGAAAGAAAAGGTGTACGTCGATAAGCCAGCATCAATTCAAGATCTAAAGGAGGATATAATTGGGCACATTAACGGCGTGGAACGTAACTTATGACTCATCGTCATCGAAAATGTGGACCATCGGATGGAGGTGTGCCGCCAATAGAAATGACAATATTTTCCTAAATAATTTGTGTTCTATTCAAAATCAACATCGGCCCTCAAACCACCCTTTTAATATTAATAAAACCTGAGGGGTAAAAGCGTGCAAAATCGGTATCCTCATACCTGAAAAACTAAAAGAGATAAAAAAAAATTATAATCATCGTGGACAGGTGAAATTCAATTCACCCCTTTTAGGGAGTAAACGGGTATAACCTGTATTTTTGAACTCCTTTGTCACCCCATCTACCTTTTAAACCAATAAACAAATAATGATTATGCCGAACTTATCTTAAAAAGACAAATATACATTTTGGTACTTTTTCAAAATTCGAACCTATAAAGGAAGAAAATCGTAGCTATTTGTGGTACTTTTTTGCAAACTATTTTTCTCCATACATATTAAATTATGGGCTCCTACTACATTATTAAAATTTTTGACAACTCAATGGGTAGAAAAAAAGTACCAAGAAGGGGAAATACGGGACATTTAATTTCTGACTTTTACTTGTGGTAATTTTTGAATTTTTTTTTTAAATATTGAACTGAGAAACATACAATTATAGGTGCAGGATCCTGAGGGAATGAGAACCTTTAAAATGAAACATTTTGGTACTTTTTTGTTCTTCATCTGATACTTTTTGAATTTTCGTTATATTGGACCTAGAAACATACCATTAAATATGCATTGGCCTGGAGAACTAAGAATATGTAAGAAAGAGCTTTGTGGTACTTTTTCGTTCTTGAACTGGTACTTTATTTTAATTTTCGTTAATATTGACCTAGACACATTTAACTAAACATGCAATTTCTTGAGTGAATAAACACGTATTTGAGGGATCTTTTTGGTACTTTTTTGTTCTTCGACTGGTACTTTTTGAATTTTTTATTAATACTGAAATTAGAAACTTAAAAATGAACATGCAGAGTTCAGAATGTTTGAGAAACTAAAAGCAACGTTTTGGTACTTTTTTCTTTTTCAATTGGTACTTTCTGTTTTTTTTATATTATTAAACTTACAAAGTTATAGTAAACATTCGCCGACTTGAGTGCAAGGTAACATATGGAGAGGTCCCTTGCCAAATTGGTCTAGTAAGACGGAAAAAAACAAATGCTAGAAATATTTACAGCATATTTTTTAGAACGCGAGTGCAAATTTTAAAATTTGTTTTAAATGTTAGTTAAACGAGTCACGTTTGCGCTCGCATTCTAAAAACAGGCAGTTAAATTCATTTATACTTGTATGCATATTTTCTTCATGTAAACATAAGAAGGGGTTTTATAATCAAAATAAATATTGGAATTGTGTTTAAGTTTACCTGTAGGTTACGTTGGTTTTCGTCAAATATTTGTCAAGTGTGACCGACCGTAGGTTTAGTGTGGCTTGATTTTTATTTTTATCAAATATGGAATTAATTTTAGGCATTTTTTAGATTTTCTTTTAATGTCTACTTAAACATTATTAAATTAAAATTAGTTTAACCTTAAATCTGATTAAATTTTCAATGTATAGAAAAAAGTTTTTGATGTCTATGTTAAAGCTTTTGTTAATAATTTTATCTTTTAAACAAATATTTTATCGCGCTTAACATTTTTTGTCGAAACAGGTGTGATTGAAGAAATGAAAAAAGTTGTTGTCATAATAAACGTCAAACTTCATAGAAAATAAAAATTCTACAAAAATTGTGTAGTTTTTTTTTATATAGACTTTGACGTTTGGTATGAAAAAAATTGGCAGGTAAAGACCCCATGTAAACAATAAATTTTCAATGTTCATAATTATTATTGTTTTTTTTTCAATAGTTTTAAGCTGATTTTCATTAATACAAGTACATTGTATTTATATTTATAAAAGATTTTTAGAAAAAAAACAAGGCTGAACTCTATTTGCCACATTTTGTGGCAAAACAACCAAAACATTGTTATAAAAGAAAAAAAGAAAACTACTCATTCCATTTAATTTTTTTTTTTTTTTTTGAATTTTATTTATTTGAAATATTT
Source organism: Pollenia labialis (assembly GCA_949318255.1). Classification (NCBI taxonomy): domain Eukaryota; kingdom Metazoa; phylum Arthropoda; class Insecta; order Diptera; family Polleniidae; genus Pollenia; species Pollenia labialis. Next base: position 19,938,299 of record OX439142.1, on the reverse strand, counting down.
TTTAAATTTTAATACAAAAATTGCACTTGAATTATTAAGCAAACAATTGACGAATGAGATGGTAAATTCCAAAGACATTTCAAAGAAATTATTGTGACCATTCATTATTGTCTTACACACATAAACACATGCATACACACATGTGATACCATCATGCGGACAAAAGTCTGACAGCAAAAACGGCAACCTGGTTAAAAAAACAAAAAAAAAAAAAATAGTAAAAATATTTAAAATTGATGAAAGTCAATCAAAAACCGAACAGACAAACTTGCGCTATGCCACAAATAGGAAAATACACCTTAAATGAAAATCTAGCAGAGGCATGTTTTTGGAAAGAGTCTACAACGGCCGCACTCTTGCAATTTGCGCTTAAATTGCACAATTTAGTTCAAAATGAAAATTGGATAATGCAGTACAATGTACATATTTATCTCTAAAAAAAAAACAAAAATTCATACTAAAAATTCAGACTTTGATGTGAATAATTTTTTTCTTTGTTGCTATTTTTATAAATTGTCATTGACGTTTGCCTGCCAGTTTGTCGTGTTACATCTTATGACAGTTTTAAGTTGTGTCAGTCAGTACAAAATTTGCATGTCATTGCCAATTGTCATTTTAAAAATTACTTGAAAAGGAATTTTTTTGTAATGGCCAGTCAAATTGTTTTCATATTAAAAATTCAATAAATGAGGGTGTGTGTGAATATTAGAAAGGGGGCTTAATGTAGTGGTTACAGATCAATAGGCATTTATTTATGTTTTTTAAAGAGGTGTATCGATAACCTCATTTCCGTATTGATTTTTTTATTTTTGTCTTTTTTGTTGTTGTTGTTGTTGTTGTTGTTGTATCTATCTTATGTAAAACACCAATTTAACCGAGCATGACTTGGTGGGGGGACATTATTTTTCCGGATGTGGGAAATTTACATATTTTGTAGTTATTTTATTATTTTAGTGGTGGACTGAATGACTGACTGACTAACTGACTGACTGACTACATGGTGATGACATGCAACCCTTTAACACTATTAATACAAAATTTCTAACAGTCTGCCTGCCTTTAACTCTTCGAAAAGTTGTATGTTACAGATCACTGAACCACATCAATATTTCGATCGGTTATTTTATGTTTATTTTTCGGCTGATTTTCTTCTTTTCGTATTAAACGTATTGAATTATATTTTATAAATATTTATACACTTTATTGCTTAGCCTGTAACAAATTGCAGCTCATTTGCATTTAAATAAATTGTTGGTTTTAAGCATTTAACCCTTTAATTTATTTATTATTCTCTTTTATCTTTTTGTTTAAAAGTGGCATGTTGCAATGTGTGAATTAAGCATTTTGCTTGAATAGTTTTAAATGTCACAGGTGCTTAAATGCAGGAAACATCATTTGGTGGGTGCCGCTGGAAACCAAAATAATAATAAATAATAATATAAAAAAAATAAAATAAACAATTTTTAATAGTTTCCTTAATACTCTTTTTATCAATCATTTGTCAAAAAGTTGTAATGAACAAATAAAAACAATCCCCAGAAACTGAAAACAAATAAAAAAAAAAAAAATAAATAAAATGTCATTTTCCATGTCGGACTTTTGGTGGAAAAGATTTTAATAAATTTATATTTTTTACAGTTCAGAAAGGGGGCAGGGGTGGGTACCGCGTATTTCGATTCGAAAGAAATTATTTAAGAGTTCAAACAAATTGTTGAAAAATTATAAAAAATCAAAGAAACGTTATTGTCTCATAAATAAATAAACGAAAGCAAAATATTCATAATTGAAAATAAGCAGAGAAATTTTAAAATGTTCGTACTCACTCACTCATGAGCGAGCGATGAGTGAAAGTTTCGGTACTCTCATTTAAAATTTACCAATTCAATTAAAATCTCATCCAGAGAGAACTTTTTGACGTTTTCTGTTTTAGGTAAATGGATTTAAAACAATTTGAAATTGTTAATTTAAAAAAGCTCAAGAGTAAAAAAAACCTTTTAAATGATTTACTTATATATTTCCATTCAAAAACGTAGTACATATTACAATTTATTTACGACCAGTTTATTTCAAACTTAATTTTGAAAAAATAGTTTCTGCACTTTTATAATTACATAACCTTTAAATAATTTGTCTCATTTCAGCAAATAATCTTTAACGTCCTTCTCGCAAAATTATATTTTTGCAGAACAAACCCTTTAATTTCCCGGGACATGCTCCAAATAATTTATATACGAAATATTTTCTCTTGCCTCAATAAAACTTTTTCTAATTATTTTGTAATTCTTTTGTTCTCTTATCTTTAACTTTTTAGCCCAAAGAAATAAGATTTATTATCATAGCATACCTTAGAGCGCTCAAATTGTCATTATGCAAAAAATCGTTTGGGATTTTTTTTAAGAATTTCGTCAGATCTCAAAACGGTGTCGGATTCAGCGGTTGGCGTTACGGTGAAAAGGCCTTTCCAGCCTAATCGGGCGGCGTTTTCAGAAGATAATCGGAAAACAAATCGAAAAAAATCATTTACTAATCTATAGAAGTTAAAGTTTCTTGTCAACTGTGAAACGATTTAGACGTTTTTTTTAGAAAGCTCTGAAAATTATTTTCAAAAAAAATTTTATTTTTCTTTCAAAGGAAAAATTAAAATTTAAAATATTCTTTTTTTATTTTCAAATAAAAAATTTATTTGAAAACCTTGAAGGAAAGCACAATACCACACTGCAAGGACCCGTTAACCAGACTACAGTTAAATTACAGCCAAGGCGAATTCATTCAAGGTAGTCTTATTTTGAAAACGCTTACAACACTGTAAAATATTTTAAAGTTGTGTCAAAAATAATACAAAACTGTAGGAAACAATTTAAACAAATATTTTATTTTCTTTTTACTTATTTTAAATTGTTTGTTTTGAAATGTAATAATTTAAAAAATTTTTTAATATTTTAATCAGGCTTTAGTTTATCAAATTTAATTTTCATTAAATTATTTTTATGAAGAAAGGAAATGAAAATTAAATTTGATGAATTTAAGCCTGATTAAAATATTAAAAAATTTGGATTAAAAACCATAAATAGTTCAACAAAATAATCACAATTCTAATAATTTAAAAAATTTTTAAATTTCATAATTTAAAGCAAAAATTATAAAGTTTAGTAAATATTCCCCAGAACCACATGAACGGTATAAAATTTTGACACAAGGTTAGTAATCAGCTGTTGCTTACGTAGTATAATAAGGTCACATTGGCAAAGCAGCTAAACGTAGTGCTCGGAACGATAAACGTAGATGGATAGAAATACTTACCAAAGAAGCATAGACAGCTGCCGAAACGAATCGAAGTCGCGACCAATACAAGATCACCAGGCAACTTTTACATAGAAAATTCTCATCTACTAAACCTTTGAAGAACAGTAACGAGGACCTCAGCACTTCTTAGAATGCCCAGATCGATAGCTGTGTGCAACACTACTCTGATATATTGCCAACAAATAACCACAACCTGCTTCTTTATGTTCCTGTACCAGCCACTTCGAACGAAGTTGCACACAAACTTCAGCTCCCACAACTGCAGAAATAGTGAATGCAATTCACACCCTTAAGAAACACAAGGCTCCAGGAATTAATAATAACCATCCAGCACTTTAGAAAGTTGACCCACATACAAGCAAAACTATGCAAAACCTATGGAATACCCAAAAAGGTGACCTCTCAGAATGTGAAAACTGGAGGGGCATAACACTTTTTTAGGCATGATCAACAAAGTCATTTCTAGTATCGTCCATAAAAAGACTTATTGATTCCCCCGATGGGACACATCGGTGTGAACAGGCTGGATTTAGAGCACATAAATCATGCATTGACCATATCAATAGCCTTTGAATTATAATCGAACAATCAATAGAATATAGATCGCCTCTTTACTTAGTCTTTAAAGTCGTTGAAAAAGCATTTGACACACACACTTTCTCATTCTGTTACTTGGAACGCCTTGGCTTGCAAGGGAGTCCCCAGAAAGTTAGTCGAGATAATACAAGAACTCTAAAGAAACGCCACCAATACGGGTTGAAATATTTTACTTATTTAATAAGAGTTACAAATACAATTTCAAATTATATTCGAACTTAATTAACCGAGCAATAGTATCGTAGACCTTCAGCCCGTTGTAGTGAAACAGACCAGAGTCTCTGGCGAGAATCGAACCCGAAACCCTCGCACTGATAGACGGCTCACTTCCAATTAGTCGACCGGAGCACCCAATATTGAAGTATTTATTTGTAAATTATGTTGCATTAGTCATTCACTACGTCATCACATGTAATTTCATAGACTTGAACCCCCAAAAGAAGCAGACGTAAAGGACGCCCTGTCCATACTTGGCGTTGAAAACTAGCTTTTGAAGTTTACAAATCAGGCAAAAGCTGGAGTGAAGTAGAAAACCTTGCATCGAAAAGGAATAATTGAAACGATAATTGGATTTTAGGAAAATCGTAATGGAACGGGGTACATTGTTTTCCCAGTCTGGAAGGCGGCCTGCTAATTTTTATTAGGGAGCAGTTTCGAAGGAAAATTGCAAACTTTCGGTAACTAATAAAAATCTTTCTGGCTCCCGTTCAAGAGGACCAGTTAGGTTAGGTTAGGTTAAGAAGGGTTGTGTTCCCAAGAGTACATTTCCACTCGGAGACCAATGCGGTCCATTGTGTATCCCTTCAATGATAGAAAGAGAAAAGTTAAGTAAAGAAGTATGAGGTGGATAGAATTAAGAAAGTCATAAGAAAGTTAGAACGTTAGTAGGTACCACGTAGAACTATACCCTCTCTACAGTCCCCTCAACAGAAAAAAACCGCAATATTTCCCTGACAAACCCCAGTAGATCAGCCGGATTACATCCAGCGATGCACCCCAGTTCTTCGAGAAATCTCTCTCCTAGCCACTTCTGTCTGGGACCCTGAATCCTAGGACAATGGCACAATACATGCTCGATCGTCTCGTCAACCTGCAGAAGTCCGGTATGGTGTTGTCCCATTTGCCCGTAAAAGCGCTAACAGGACAATGACCCGTAAAAAACCCTATAAGCGTTCTAAGACCACCCCTGTCCATTCCCAGTAGAACCCTGGTTGTCCCCGCGTCCAATCTGGGCCATAGTGCCCTCGACACCCTGCAATCCGTTCTGTTCCCCCAGGATCGGTTAACGTGCGGAATTTCTCCCGTATCACCCAATAGTAGTAACATAAGGGGGCTTTACCCCCCTGTCCCTTACCTCTAAGTCCAGATTCAAGCCCCCTCTCGCGAGGACAAGTTTGTTAAACACAAAATGATGGCTTAAAGCAATTCTATATAAATACGCAGCTAGTGAAGCAATTGTTTGAAGCATTGATAGCACAGCAAGCAACGCCAATCCAATTAAAGGATGATGCGCAAGAGTCAATGAAAAATAGAAATAAACAAATTTTGGCAAATTATACAAATTCTCGATCTGCAAATTGAAAAAGAAACTGAAATCTAAATGGATCAAGAAGCCCATTAAATTTCTGCGGTAGAAGATAATTTCAAAATGGTCAAGAACTAAAAAGGAACTACATATCAAGGTGACGTTAGAATTGATTTGTCAAAATTTAATTTTAAGATTGTGCGTAAGTTTCAGCAAACCAGTTCTGCAGGAAATGTGAAGACACCTGTTTGGTGCGGTTAATGGATAACGGACTTCTTGTGGCCAGAAATTGAGGATATGGACCTGAACGATATGTGATTCCAACAGGATGGTGCCACTTGCCACACACCCAACGAAACAATGGCTCTTTTGCGGGAGAAATTCGATGGCCGTGTTATCTCACGTCGTGACGGTATTATTTGGCCGTCGCGATCATGTGATTTGACAACGTTGGACTTCTTTCTTTGGGGATATTTATTATTTGTTACACGATTAACTTTTTTCCCAACGAAAAACTGCACATTAAAGAAATTTGGTTTTCTCAATGTCTCATTTGCTTCTATTCTGTCGCAAAGCTAACCAGCACTCATCTGCCGATTATTTATTTTCCTTTTATTTGCCGTACAGATAAATCAGCTGACTCCCAACTTTTACATGTATTTTGAGAGGTGTTGCCAGCTTAAAACCATGTTTTTTGTCGGTATATTGAGAAACCCAAAATTGTTAACAGACAGTTTATCGGTCTTATAAATTTAGGTTGACATTAAGTAACAGGCAGTTTGACGGTACATTGAGAAAATGGCCATAAGTCAATAAGCCAAGAACAATTCAAGAGCTAAAGGATGAGATAATTCGGCACCACAGATCACACAGAGGCGGCACGAGACAGAAAATATTGTTTTTTTTTTGTCTTTTTCATCGCAAGCTGCCCTTTTTGCACAATTTGTGTTGACTGCAACCGCCTGTTTTTCAACATTGCCACTTCACTGCCAAAAAAAACGATTTCTTTCTCTTTCTTTGAGAGCTTCCCTCACAAATGATTTGGGCATTTTCCATACGTCACTTTTTTCATCTCTGTATGCTCTGTGTTGGGCACATTATCGACATTGAACCTCAATTATGCCCTAGAGTCATTGCAAATATAGACCATCGGTTAGAGGTACGCCACCCAACCCTTGGCGAGCATTTGGTCGATATAAAAAGAGTTTCACATGGAATTGCAAACTTAGTATACCTTCATGCACCACTGTTGATTAAGGATATAAAACTGTAAAAAATACATTATTGAATATAGATAATTTTATTTGTCCTTCATGCGGAATTTATTAAACTGTGAATTTGTTTAAAAATTCCTACTTCGTAATGATGAGCTTAATTATTATTTTAGCTCCACGAGTCTTCTTTGGTTAGAGCTAGGAATTTTGCACGAAATGGGTCTGCTTGATCAGGGAAGTAGTCTTGAGGGACTATCGGATCAAAGGATTATGACCTTAGACTGTGGTGCAGCAGCACCACTGGAGGTACCAGATGGGGAAGTTTGGCGTGGATCCAATGGTATGTTTGAGAGGTGGGCTGAATTTCTACACGGGTCCAAGAGGAAAACTGGCACAGGTGCAGGTGTTTTTATGGCTGACACTGACGTGAAAAGGTCATTCAGAACGCCTGATGAGTGCAGTGTCTTCCAGACTGAGATCCTAGCGATCTGGAGAACGATGGAGGAGCACTTCGTAGGGGATATGTGGCGACAATTTATTTCGAAAGTCAGAGAATTTGTAGAGCATTGAGACATTATACGGTACGATGGTGCCTGTACGCATAGTGTAGGAATGCTCTGAGAGGTCTTCACGGTAAGGCTGTGTTGGGTACCCGGACTCTGCAAGGTAGACGATAATAAGGTCTAGAGAGGTTTCGAATCTTGACTTAGGGGTTAGTGACGGGGGTTAACCCCCCCCCCCCTATGAAACTACTATAAGGTAATACTGAATAGATTCCACGATGCCGTCAACCCTTCCTGGAGGGATAGAACGGATTGCAGGGTGTCCAGGGCATTATGGCCCGGTTCGGACGCAGGGGCAGCAAGGGTTCTATAACGATTGGATAGGCGTAGTCTCAGGACTCTCATAGGGTTCTTGACGTGTCGTTATCCTGTTAGGGCTTTTACGAGTAAATAGGACAATACAATACCGTACTTCTGCATTCTACGGAGCTAGAGACGATTGAGCATGTGCTGTGCATGATCTTTGGCTAGGAGATAGATTTCACGACGAACTGGGCCGTATTGCTAGATGAAATCCAGTCGATCTACTAGTGTTTGTCAGGGGAATCGGTCGGTTCTTTCTATTGGGGGGACTGTAGAGCGAGTTTTTGTTCTATGTGGTATCTTTTAACTATCTTGAATCCATTTTTCTTCTTCACTTTTCTCTTTCTTCTTCCCCTATATTAAAGGGATTCACAATGGACCGCATGGGTCTCCGAGTGGAAGTGTACCCTTGGACGCATAAGCCTTCTTAATCTAACCTAATCTAATGTTGAGCTTCCAATTTCTATTTGTCCTTCCAGAAATTTTATTCCTTTAAGACGGCAACACTTTCATTCTAATTATGCAAATGAGCTCTGAATTTGACAATATTTAAGCAGTAGCCAGGAAGAAATATTAGTTTTATTGGAGAAATAAGTAAATAAAAAATGTTGGGCGGTAATCCCGGCAATATGATTTTTATTTACCGCTTTCCCGGCAATCCAAAAAGTGCGCGAAAAACGAAAAATTCAATTTGAAAATATTCCGGTGACAAAAATAATTTACTTATGGTGTTTTCTTTTCTACAAAAAATGTCACATTTTATTTAAAAAAATGCAATTTGGTGTTCGTTTCTTAAAAATGCTTTGCTCTCTAAAAGGGCAGCGTGTTTTATTCTAAAAAAAATTCACCCTTAAATGTCATAAGGCATCGCACTTTACGCCCCATATAAAACGAGGGTGTTGATAATGCCCAGTAAAAAGATGGGTTCTGTTTATATATATAGGGTTACCAGACGAAGTTGGGGAAAAATCGCCTTTAATCAGGACAGTAAAAATTTAAAGTTTTAATAGTTATTTTTCTATTATCTATATATATAAAAGAAAGTCGTGTTAGTTACACCACTTATAACTCAAGAACGGCAGAACAGATTTGGCTGAAAATTGGTAGGGAGGTAGCTTAGAGCCAGGAGACGGACATAGGATACTTTTGCCCCGCCCACTTTTACGCCCACTTTTTTTCGATTTACCTAAAATCAGAAAACGGCCCCATCGAGTTGACTAATTTTTCTTTCAAATCTTCGTATTAATCAACTTTAAGTTTTCATCGAAAGAAAAATTTACCACGCCTACTTTTACGCCCACTTTTTCTATTAAGCGCATAACTGGAGAACGACTTGACCGATTTGGACGATTTTTTCTTCAAAATGATCGCCATGGTTTAACCTAGGTTTTTACGGAAAGAAAATTTTGCCCCGCCCGCTTTTTCCGATTTACCTAAAATCAGAAAACGGCTCTTTCACCAAATAAAAAAAAAACAAAAAACATTGTCTATGCGCTGGCCTTAAGATGAAGTAATAAATAAATATAATTTCCAATTTGCCTTAAATACATGCGTTTCTTTTTTGATTGAGCCCATATCTACACCATATGTAAGTTATTTTGTAAAAAAAACTTAATGATAGGTATTCCATGGATTTTTATTTTAAAGGCCGTAAATTTCGTTAAATGTTTAATTTAAATCGTGTGGTAATACAACACTACTGTTTGCTTAGGGTCAGCAACGTGGACCGGGTCAGCTAGTTTTATAGTAAAAACAAAAGAAAGTATTACATTATTAATGGTAGGCTGTCAGTGATATAAAATTAAATGGATTCGGTGTTATAAAATTGTTTTTGAAAAAAAAAAACGTCAAAACAAGAAATCGTAAAAACTTGATGTTAATAAATCGGCAATATGGCAAAGGTATTTTCTTGTTTACATATTTTATGAAAAACAAACTAAAGAAATCGGAATTTCATCATTCATTTTGTTTATTTATTTAACTATTTATTTCATTTCGATCTATTAACAAATTTAGGTTTATGTACATATTTTTTTATATATTGAAGAACAAACTTTTTGTCAGCTGTTAAAAACAAGGCGATCCATTTTTATGTTTTGTTCTCGTCAAATAAAAAAATGCGGTATTACATGTTCGGCAAGACATTATATACATGCACCTTTTAAAATGTGGTATTTTTTTTGTAGAAAAGAAAATACCATTAGACAGTTGTGCGCAAGCTAGAATACGTGTCGATGACAGGTTGTTGTTGACTTCTTTAATTATATATTTCACAAATATTTAGTTAAAAAACAAACAAAATAATTGATTTTTAGAGTTCTTCTTTAAATTTATTAATTCTTTTATTTTTTTTCCTAATTACTTACTTTGATTACCTTATAGTCCATGCGGTAGATAAATTTGTTCACTGTTTTCATCAGTCATTTTGTTAAAATTTCCTGGTAATCTAATTTAAGCCAAACTTCTGTAGTTGTTGATTTTGATAAAAATCTTAATAATATCGATTTAACACCCATTTGACTTTATTTGCTGTTACACCTTTTTTTTAAACCTAAAATGAGGCTGAAATGGCGGTCGAGTGGGTTGTTTTTTTTAGCTGTTGCTTTTTCACGTTTTCGTTATTTTCGTTTGTCAATGTTGCAATTAATGTTTCGTATATCCTGGCTTTTATTCTACAAAGGAGTTTGTAGGGTATGTGGATGGATGGATGGATGGGTGGGTGGTGTTGGTTTTAGCATTAATGGCTTATCGTTCTTGGCTAATCCGCCGCCTAAACTGATGATTTTTATTGTGTATGTGTGTTGGTTTTTTTTTAGGTTTTAACAAATAGACTTGACATGCGATCAGCACATTTATTCTTTCTTATCGCGTACTTAATTTTATGCTTAAAAAGCCATTCGTTATTTAATTACTTTGCCACTTTAGTTAGTGTAGCAGTCAGTCAGTTACTTACTGGTTGTTTTTTGTTGTTGTTTTAGTTTGGTGTTGAGTGGACGAAAAGGTGCGAAATATTATGGTTGAGTTACTTAGCTTCTGGCATTGTTATGTTATGTTGCAAGAACGGTAGTGTATTTTAATTAGGAAGCAATTAACGCACTTGACGTTGGCTGCTTGAGAAAAAAACAGGAAAAAACGACGTAAAACAATACCGGCAACTACAATTCTTAAACAAAGTCTAACACCTAGTGGCTGGAGTTACAGAGTTGGCTTCACCCATTTTTCGCCTACAATATTTTTAATAAAACTCGTTTTTTTTTTTTTTTTTTTTTTTTTTGTTAATTTGTTGTTTTTTACAATATATTTTCTTTGTCTTTTTGTTTTCACATAATTATTTAAAATAACAAATTTACATTTGTAACTTTAATTTATTTTGTAAAATCTTAAATTCGAAATTAAAATATTTTTGTTTTATTAAATTTTATTTTATAATAAATTTTTATGTGTTTATTTATTTGTTGTTGTTTTTTTTTATAATTTTTGTATTTTAAATTTATTTATTTAAATTATTTGCATTTTTTTCTGTTAATTGTTTTAACTTTCTTAGAGATGAATGTGAGTTTGTGTGGGTGTGTGTGAGTGTGTATATTTTTTAAGTGTTTGATTATTTTGGTTTAAGAACAAAATTCAATTAATTTTCTAAATTAAATTTGAATTAAACATGATTTTTTTTCCAAAAAATTTAATTTTTTTTTTTTTAATCTTAAAATTTTTTAATTAAAGTTAACAAAATGCATTTTTCATATAAATTTAAAGTTTAAGTTGTTTTTTTCTAACATAAATTTATTTACTTTTTTGTATTAAATTCATGTTCTTTACTTATGAATTCCAAATCATTAAACAGTTCGGTTGTGTGGAGTTTTATTTTTTATTTAATAATTTTACTTACAAAATTGTTTTTATATATTTTTTTTTTATTATTTATATAAGAGTTGTAAGTGTTTATACTAAGTAATTTTTTTTTATATATGTATATAGTTTATAGTTATAAATTTTTATTTTAACATAGTTTGTTTTTTTTTTTTAAATTTTTTTGCTATTTACACATTTTATAATTTCATAAACATTAATTATGTTACATATTTTCTTTTTATACTACATTTTACATTACAAACATGTTACAATGTATACTAATGCACTTTTTTCTAAAAAAAATTTTTTTTTTCATTTTTGATTCAAGTTTTTAACGTTTTCAAACAATTCCCAAATCTAACAGCATGAAGCGCACACAAACATTGGGAGGGAAAGAAAAATTGAGCTTGGAGAAAGGGGAAAACAGACATTATGAACTTAAAACTAATTAAAAAAACCGAAGAATTATTAGTTAATTTCTTTATTTATGTTTTAGCTTCATATTTTACGAATTTGTAGAAGTTTTCTAAAGCAATTCATATTTTTTTTTTTTTTTGTTTATTTAATAAATTTAGATATGGCAATATTTAAATATGTTTAAACAAACACAGCTGTTTTGCTACCTTTTGCCAATAAAGTGTTTTATTCCACAATAAAAACGAGATTTTCCAATTGCTGCTAAAGGGTACTTTACACTATCACACCAGTCTTACGTATTTTGAGCAAACTACAACCCTGTCATAATAAATTGTTATTTTTTTTTTTTAATTTTTAAAGAATAATTAAATCAGTGGCCATGTTGCCGCGTCGAGAAACTTTTCGATTGAAATGTGAGAACTAAAACAAAAATTCCATAAATTGAACCAAACAACTGTTTTTCTCACTTAACTGCGCCTCTAACATGTTTGGCGAGCGAAAGCTGTCACGTAAGGAAATTCCTCGCCAATTTACAGGAAAAGTGTGTTTGTAAAATTTTTGTGAAAAAGTTTCCGCTTTAAAATAAACTCACGAAAAAAAGCGGGGCGAGAAAAAACGTCAATACTAAAAAATATTTTAAAATGCAAATTGCAATGAACAAAAACACGGAAGATTTATGTATTTTGTTCTTGGCAGATTTTTTCATTGTTTAGTTATTTTGCTTTTAATATTTTTGAAAAATATGCGAATGTTCTCAAAGCCATTTTGTAAACAACAAACATTCAAGTTATGCTTTACATTTCTTGGTATGGCCAACGGTTGTTTTTTCGCCGCCGTTATTTTTAAATTTTAGTAAATTTAGGACGCCATCAACGATATGTGGGACAAGCGTTATCAACGTCTGCAATGTCACATAGACTTCGAGTATAATATTTACCCCTATTATGAAAGTCCACGGCACCTGAACAGTCATTCCATTTTCTGAGTCGTTATTGACAATAATCGATTACTATTGATAGTCAATTGATATTATCTAAGGCGCTTTTAAGTCAAGGTCGAGTAGAATTGCCTCTGTTTTAGTCGTCAGAAAATTTTGCGACGACTCACATAAAAGTTAAAGATATTTTAAATGAAATGTAAACATATTAACTGAATACGTTTTAAATAAAAAAATGCAAATTGAAAAAAAGTTATGGGCACAAATTTAACGTGAAAATTCGGAAAAATTTGCTACAATAGCGAAAATTCGCGAACTTTTTTAATTTATCAAATAAGCCATTAAATTCACTAAAAGTCCCTAAAACTATAAGAAATGGCAAAACTTTGGTAAAAATTGCAAAATTAGCGGAAATTTGCAAAAAAATTCCAAATATGTATTTATTGAAAAACTTGGAAACAAAACCTTAAATTGATTTGAAATTACTAAATCGGTAAAAAAAAAAAAAAAAATTCAAACAAAAAAATATTTTTATGCAAAAATAGCGAAAATTCGCGAATCAAACCCTAAACTTTATTTAAAAAAGCTAAATCGGTTGCAAAAATATGTCGGAAAATAGCATAAATAACAAAAATAATTGGGGGATGGGATTTTTTTTTGGCAAATTTTCGATAACTAGTCGACGTCGACACAACAACATTCTTATAAAATACGAAATTAACGTTGAATTGGTGTAGTCGTCGACTTGATGCGACAACAATTTAAAATTAATGTCGACGTCGACAACGACTTACATAATAGGGGTGACTATGAAATTTATAACGTAACGACGTAATGCTTTTTGACAGTTTTCTACATGAGTTTTAAACACATTTTTTTCTCAATTTTCGAGAAACGATTGAAGACTTTGTTTCACATCTCTTCGATGCGAGAAGTTCTCACCAAAGTTACAGAACATGGGAACAGGGTAGCATTTTCATCAAAATACTCAAGACTTGTGTGATAGCGTAAAACGGCCTTAAATACTTACGACCTTAGACAGGCAAAAAATTAACAAAAAAAAAAAAAATTAAGAAAGTAGTATTTTTTTCCACCTAAACAAAGGTTTTACATATCCTACAAGTTTTTTAAGTTCGTTTGCAGCGTTGAAAGCAAAATTGTGTTCGTTGAAAAAAAAAATTCGTCATACAGCTAAATTTTCGTCTAAACTGAGAACTTTTAAAGCAAATTTTACATTCGAAAGTCGATGTTCGATAGCCAGCGAAATTCATTTTTCGAATGCAACTTATAACAGGGGCCTAAGTTATCTGAATACTTTTCTTTACAATTTTTATCCGAAAAAAAGATTTTTTTCTTCTTCTTTAATAAAAGTTAACATTCACATTATTCGATACCATGAAATAAAGCCAGATATGGGAGTTTTAATTTGATGTCAAATGATAATTAATATTAATTGTTAAGCAATTTTAATTAAATTCGTTTAGCAAATAATTTTAAATGAATTAAACATATATTAATCATTAAGAAGAATTAAATTTGTGGTCTTATTATCACATTCTAAAAAAAATTTTACAACTTCACCAAACAAATCGAACATTTCCAGGCCTGGTATGAATACAACATTTTTTTAAACACACATAAAACACAATCGCATAATGAGACAACACTTTTTTATACAAATTACCAAAAACAAAAAAACAATATTTGGGGTATTCACAAGGTGTGTTGTATTGTCATAAAGTTCTAACATTTTACAATGGTTTAAAAATATTGTTGTTGCTTTGTAAACAAAAAGTGTCTTAAATTAATAAAACTTTGCTTGGTATGTTTATTGTGCTGTCGTAATTAATAAGAAGAGCCCTGAGCTGAACGGCTGAGCCGAGCGGCTATGTTTTTGTAGCCGTCGCCGTTGATGGTATAGTTTTATCCGGCTAACATCCGGATTCAACCTGCGGCTAGCAATTTTTGCAACAAAACACTTGCGGCGTCAAATTAGACCGGCCTGGGCCTCTGATGTTTGGTAAACAAACAAAAAAAAATTATTTGTGACTTGCGTATAAAAAATGGAAAATAGTCAGGTAAGATTTAATTTATTAATTCATGGATAAGAATTAAAAAATATTTAGATTGTAGGAAAATATTTATTTTTTTATATTTGTTTTAAATCAGCTGATTTAAATTCCAAATAGCACACTAATTTATGAGGGGTTGTTCACAACAGTCTTATTTTTTCATGTTATTATTTTAAGACAAATGACTTTATGACACCTTGTGAATTCCCCAATTGTATAATACAAAGAATACGACGTTCCAACGAGCTTGTGAATTAGGCAAATATGTTTTTTAACAGTTAACGTGATAGTTAATTATAACTGAACTTGGTGAAATTGGCCGTTAAAATAAGAAAATTCTAAAAAAAACAATTCTAAAAAAAAATATAATTCAGGAATTGTATTTAAATATGGAATTCAGTGTGGATGTGATAGACTTAAACCAAATTCACACCCCCAACATTTTTTTTATTACAGGGTTTCAAAAGTAAAATAGTTAAAATAAATATTGCTTTTTTTTTGTTAAAAAATTTGTTTTCACTTTTACCAAATTTTTTTGTTATCCGAATTTGTGTTAAGTCATCGTCCAGACTTGCAATTTTTCTTGAAGCAATTCCAGAGTTTATCAGTGAGTGTAGAAGAATAATTGGGAAGGGTACTCAGTTTCATGTACCTTGCAATTATGTTTTGTTTTGTAATTCTTACAGTCTTTAACTTGCAGTTGACTGTAGGTGTTTTTTTATTTCTTTATAAAATTTAAAAAGCAGAAGAGGAAAGACAAGATAAAAATACAAAACTGGCAAAACTATAATTTCATAATCTGGACACTAATGTAATTTCAAAGCAGCATTTAAAAAAAAATAGCAGCAACAAAAATTGCAAGTCTTGACGATGACTAAACAGTTTTTCTTCGAAATTTTCTGTTCTAGAATACATCCCTGCTTATGTTTACAAAATATGCAGCAATTCAAAATGTGTGTTTTATTTTAAATTTTATAAATCTTCCTTAGTCTATATTTATGTTTATATGTACATGTGATAAAGTGTCTGCTAGTGGGAATGAGGGTGTGCGTTTACATTTGCCATGAATTTAGTGAAATTTGATTTTTTCTTTAATGTAACTAGAGGCAAATCAATTAGTTGTTGTAGTTGTTACTCTTAAAAAAATCTTATAATTTCTTAAATTTAAATTAAGAAAAAAAACTAATATTTAATAAAAGTTGACGGTTACAGGAAATATATTTTTATTTTTTTTGTTTGTTTTTTATTTTTATATTTGTTGTAAATTAAAAAAAAAATAACGTTACTGTCATCTCTGTTTAAAGATCGAACGTTTTAAAGGAACATAATGGATTTAAATTTCACACAATCGAATATGATTTACTCTAAAAAAATAATACTAAATGTACAATTAGACAACTTATAAATTTACATATTTATTGTACAAATAACGTTTAAAAAAATGTTAATTCTTGAAATCATACGTTTCATCAAATAGAAAATAAAAAACAAAAATAAAACGGTCTTTGGTTTAAATTATTAAAAAAAAGAAAAAGTTTCAAAAAAACAAAAAAAAAATTGAGAGAGAGAGAAAGAGATAGAAAGAGCCAACAAGTAGAATAGAATAAACAAAAAAGTTTTGAAAAAGTATGTTTAAGAAGAATGATGAAGAGTTTTTAATTAAAATCTAAACACTGGTTAAATTTTTCTTACCGAGCACGATCAACAGGAAGTTGGTGCATTTTGACGATGGGTTGGATAATGTTTGTCGTAAAAACCCCTTAAGGCCAGCCAAGGGCTATGGGGTGAGTTAAAGCGTGGCGAGTAACTATTTAGTCACACATCGTCGAGATCGATGACGGACGAGCGGTCGTTGTCGTCCCGGTCATACAATTGTCACTGATCCGTTAGTATGCAGGGTGACTTTCTTTGTAAATCATCCATAGAACCACTGGTGCTGCAAACACTGCCATTATGCTGCACTTCCAGGCCATTTACCATGTTTTCGATGCTTTTAAGCTCTGACGGTGAGTTGGTTCGTTTGAGTAAAGACGGTGGTGTTGTGGGCGACATAGAAATGGGACGCGTGGGAGGGGAATGCGAGGAGGCACGTGGTCTGGGACTGGAGCTAAGACTACGTGGTCCATGGTCTAGGCCGCCTGTCCCACTGCACATGGCTGCAGGACCTTCGGCACCACTTCGATTAGCATTTGATCCGGGTGTAACGGCATCAAAAGCCGAGCCTAAGCTGCCTGGCAGACTATAAGGTGAAAACCGATGACCCTTAAGGCCCTGCAGGGGAGAGGTTGGTGTGTGTCCTGAGTAATGACCAAATAAGGCGGGATGCTGGGCGGCTAAGGCAAGTTGAGCGTTGAATAAGAGGCCGGGATTGAGACCGGCGGGATTCATAGCAGCCGCAGCAGCCGGATTATGTAACAGTCCCAAATGATGTGGCGGGTAGAGACCATGGGGATACAGGTAAGGCAACAGATGAGGCGAGGGCTGTATGGGTGGACCCACCGATATATTGGGTGAAGGATAAGATCCAGAACCCGTTAAACTGGCTGCTCCCTCCTTAGGACTACCCGAGGAGGTGGGTCTAAAAGCTCCACCTGTACTGCCGCCCACACTTTCCGAACAGCTCGAATCACTGCCATCACGTTCAATGTCATCTGATTGTAAGCGGCGCCTTAAGGCCTCTTCACTAGCATGATCACTCGCACCGGCCAAGTGGTTAAACCAAGCTGCAAGGGCTTTGAATTGATTAGAAAATCTCGAGCTTATTAAATTACGTTCTCAAAAAAAATTTAAAGCTTAACAAAATTACTATTAAACACTTACCCGAATGTTGATGAGCATGCATTTGCTGCAGCGAATGACTTAAAGGCAACAAAGGACTCTGTGGTGGTCCCACCACATCTAAGAGCTTGTCCTCATCATCTTGCTGATTGTCATGTAACGAGGGATGGGCATGCAAATGATGCGGCGGCCGTCCCGTATGACCCAAATGCAAGGGTGCTCGAGAACTGCTGACGTGAGTGGGATTTAGCTTATCCGAATCGGACCCGCGATTCGAGAGTAACGCTTGCCTGTAACAACAGTTGGAAAGAAAAAGGCTGATTAGAACATCCAATTGTCTAGAGGGATAAAGTTCTTTTGCAATATTTGTACATTTATAACGGTCAAGTCATTCATGTTCCAAAGCCGCTTACACAAAATCGGAGAACAAACAAAAAAGGATTGTCTAAAGTTTGCCAGCAATTAGCAGGGATTTCCCCAAATTAAAATAATCTGGCTATTCCAAAACACTCGAAAGAACACTTAAGCTCTCCCGCTCCTTCAAAAATTAAGTGATTGTAGAAAACTTTTTGATTGTTTTATTTGTTTGTTCATACGTCTGTCCGTCTGTCTGTCTTACTGTAGCTTTGGGAGTTTGTTATTTGTCTGTCTATTTGTTCGTTTGATTGTTTGTTTGTTGATTTAACCCTTCATTATATTGTTTCTATTTGTTCAAATACTTTTAATCTCTGGGTGGTGTATGTTACAAGTTGCTTCGCAATCTGTAGAATCAATCGTCATTCTGGTCGTCACACAGCATTTATTAAGCCACAAAATGTACGTGATTTCTTTGTTATTGCTAATTTTTTTTTGTGTGAGTGTGTGTCTATATTTGCGTTAGAACAATAGTTCTAACAATTTTCTTACTACTAATTCATTATAGAGAACAAACAGTGTCACATAAGGGATGTATTTAAATGCTGCCTAGTTGGGGTCTTAGCAATCAACACAAATAATCAAATGTGTCTCTGCAGAGTTGAATCTACAGCAACCCTTTCCATTTGATATTTCCTTGTGTTGCAGCTACAACCACAATATGAATCCATTAAATCCTCTTGCCGTATAATGACACCCAAACCTTGGAATATTTTAGTTAATAATAATTTTGTGGCTTTTTACATTGCCACCCTTGACACCACAGGATTTTTTTTTAGCGGTTACTCGGTTGTAACTCTCTTAAGCTTTAGAAACAATTTTTTGTCATTAACGCTGCATGAAGGCGAACATTTTTTTTAAAAGGTTTGTAAGGATTTTTACAAATAAAACAATGTTTAAAATATTTTCTTTTTTTTTGCTTTTGATAAAAAGGAGTCAAAGTGAAATTATTAAAAACATACGCTAATTGATGTTTTTCAGTTAAATACTTTTAACACTCATACCTGGCTCCCAACGAACTTCAAAACAAATCGAACATTTTAATGAACGGAAAGATTAAGTGAAACTTTGACATATTGGTGGCACTTAAACAGGGTGTTGGGAAAAGGGTTACACAATTATTGGGTATATTTAAAAAGGGTTTTTAAGAGATCTCGATTTATCTTGGATTTTATTTAAAATTTCTCAAAAAAATCTTTTAGAAATTATAGTTCTTCAATACACTTTTAATAATGTGTTTAATTTTAACTTTTAAAGTTTCAAGCAAATAATTGTTTCTTTGGCTGTGGCCACAAGAAGTCCGTTATCATCTCGCGAAAGCGAACATTATTTACATCTTGGCCGACCTCGTTTTCGAAGAAGTGTACGGCCTGATGACGCCGTCAGCCCATAAACCGCACCAAACAGGTGTTTTCACATTTCATACAGACCCGGTTTGCGGAAATTTGCGCACAATTCTCTCGATTGTGAACACATTTGGTCGATTATTCTTAAAAAAAAAATAATCACGAAGTGCACAAAATGCGTGTTAATTTGGATGCCCATCGTACCTCTTCATGGTTGAATTTGTCAAACAATGAAACAAAGAAATTCCAAATTACGTTGGGCAAAAAACTTGATGTTAAGGTGTGACTCACAATTAATATCGTGCATTATGGTTGGACCACTCTTTTCATTGTTTTTGTTTTTTGCCAGGGCTTAAATTTAAATATTTAACATTTTTTTTTTATTTATTTAAAGTTATTTTTTCCAAGTGCATAATTTGTTCTTATAATAGTTTTTTTAACATTGAAATTTGTCTGATTCTATGTGAAGTCTTCAATTACCATTAAAACGATTTTCACTTAAAATACCCTGCTGTGTTAGCACCCTGTATTTGAAGCAATTATTTTCTTTATTGTGTGTTTAACAAACATCAATTGAATTGTTAAAAGCCCTCTACAATAGAAAAGAAGGGAACGAATATGTCTTCGGGTTATATTTTAAAAAGCAAATTCCCAAAACAAGCGGACTAAATGCAAACTCCGTTTTCTAAATAAAAATTCACAAAACAAAACTCCCAGTTCAAACGCGCAACAATCAACATTTCAGAGCGGACTGTGTGAAAATACAAAAAAAAAAAAAAAAAAAGAAAGAACGATTTGCAAAAAAGGAGAAAGAAAAACCCAAAGGCGATAGTTGACAAAACATTTGTTTTCGCTATAAATTTGCAAAACAAACGGAGGCCAGGGGATAATTGACAGCCCAACAAAAGCTAAAGGGAATACGGGAAAAATTTAAATTAAAACGGAATTTGAAAACTTAAACAAGTGATCAAAGTAAAGACGAAACGTCAACACTAACACCCACCAAAAAAAAAAAAAAAATTAGAAGAAAACAAGTAAGAAAGTACAGACGTTCAAGCTCAACCATATGATACCCTACATAAGAAAATTTAGAGACAAATTTTCGAGATCACGGACCTGCCAGAACAAAATTTTGCTGATGAGGTTAAGCTTGATGTAAAAGTTCTTTCTGCCGAATTTTATTAAGATATCTTAATCTATATGAGACTCTTTTGTCCTTAAGCGATATTTGGGGAGGAGGGGTTATATGGAACCTGTGGTCAATTTTGACACGACACAAAAGTTATCGTCCAAGTAACTGTTGCCAAATTTTTTTTTGAATAAAAACACTTATTAGGAAGCAATGAAATAAAAAGCTATATTTGGCAGTACTAGTTGTATGCAATGGAATCCGCAGAAAAGGAAGACCAGCACACACCTAGCGCCGTCAAGTCGAAATTGAAGCGGTTAAACAAGACAAGAGCCGGAACGAAATAAAAACACTTACATCAGACAAATCAGCATGGAATAATTTTGTTATGGCCCAATGGTCGTTATAGGAACTACGGTATATATATTTGCATTGGAGCTATGACCAAATTTGGAGTTATGGGGAGTATGGTAAATTACCATCTTGTTAAATTTTTAGAGTCAAGTTGACTACTAAGCGACCGCCAGTATGATTTTCGCAGAGGTCGCTCTACTGTAGACTTGCCGGCCCGGTAATCGGAGAAATGGTGCCGTTCCATTCACCATTTGGGCGAATGTAAGGTAATTGCTTAAGCTATTTGCAAGGTGTTTGGCAGAGTCTGGCATGGTGCGCTCTTGTCAAAACTTGCTGCATTTGGTGTCGGTGATAATTTGTATCGAGCTTTCCAGAGATCGCACTATACGAATGGTTATAGATGGGGTTTCGTGAAATGAGTTCATTCAGGGATGCCGCAAGGTTCCTCCTCTATGTCTTATTTTTCTTAATGGCCTCCTATGTCAAACTTTCAACCGTATCTACTTTTTTGCAGATGACAGCAATCTTTGGCATTCGTACTCATTTTACTCATTTGATTATAGACCAAGCGTTTCCGATGTCGGTGCTATAAGTTAGAATATGAATAATACTTGGCCGAGACCTTGGCATAGTCTCGGAATGTGGTCGTGCAAAAAGAGTCGATTTTAATGCCCGAAAAACCTAATTCTGAGTGCTGACGCATAAACGCGCGACTGATCAAGGCGCCTCATCTGTGTATATGGGTGGAATAATTATTGCGGAATCAGAATCTCCTGATGTTCTGAGCATGAAGATACAATGTGATTTCTGATAGACCAAACATATACTCAAGGTGTCGAAAGAAGCATCCAAGTGCCTCGATTTTTTAAAACGAGGTAAAATAAACTTCACTCCATTTGATCTCCTTACAATTTATACCACAACTAATCCGACCGCGTATGGAATACAACTGTGATGTGTGGGCCGGTGCTTCAAAGTCGATTTTGGAGCTATTCGCAGGAGAGGGCGAAGGTTCTCATTGGTGACAGTAGGGTATCCATTTCTTTTGACTCCCTTGAGCACCGTTGCAATGTTTTATCGTAACTATAATGGTATGTGTTTTGATGAAATTGGCGAGCTGGTTCCTGAAACCCGTACGTTTGTTCCTAACACACGTTTTTCCTTAAAAGCCCATCCTTTTGTGGTCGATTGGCCGGTGAATCGTACAACGCATTACAGACAAAATTCGTTTTTTGGTCGGACTGTTCGTATGTGGAATAACCTTCCTGCTGAAGTCTTCCCTCTCACTTTCAACATGAATAGGTCCAAGTCGAATGCCCACAAACAACACTCCCTCTAGCCTTCTTTCCGTAACCTATTTTCCTTGTCCAAGGGGTCATCCCCTGACTGCTGGTCCTAACAAAAAAAATAATAATGAACCAATTCCAATCAAATTTGGTAGGAAAATACAGATTGCAACTGAATTTATCCAAATACCGACATCTAAAAATCGTTTATGGGCGCAAAGATTTTAATCCGAAAGGAAGCTTGTATAGGGCTTTGCGAAATTATGACAATTAAATAATTATCTTCAACATTTGAGCATAAGTTTTACATGGACGGCCAGCCGGACGGACATCGTTAGATCGATTTAAAAAGTAATTCCGAACTAAAATTTGGGTCTAGGATTAACATTTTAAGTAGTTACAAACATCAGCACAAACGCATACTACCACTACTGTGGTGTGGATAGAAATATAATAAATTGGAAGAAAAGGGGAAGGGATGGGAGTGTGAATTCTTCAAATTAAATAATAAAGAACAAAAAAAAAAAAAAAAAAACTAAAATCCAATTGCTCTAACTGGAAAATTACAGGGCAACATACGCGTTAATCTCTCCATGTATGCAGTTAAAGGATAAGTATTCAGGGTAAGGCCAAAACACATACATATCCAGCTCAAATACTCTTTCTTTTAAGTAACAATTTAAAGGTAACCAAAATGAAAATTATCTCAGAACCTCCCACTAACCTTCCTTTTCATTTTATTTATCTATTTTATATTTCTACTTCTAATTTCTTTTTTCTTTTTAAGGGGGAGTGGAATAAAACAAATTGATTTACTATTAAATTAGCAGTAAAATGCTTTTTGCTACCAATTTTGTTTTTTGTTTTGTTTAACTGGAAGAATTTATGTTTTTATTAGCCTCTCATGCTATCGTGTGTTGACTTTAATATGGATGGCTTGAGTATTTTTGCCAGGATTCAGTTTAAATTGCCCAATTTTGTAGTTTTTTATTACCTAAATGTGTATATTGTGTTTATATTTTGAAGGCAAAAGAAAATTGTAACGCTTTGATGTGTGAACACCAAAGGAGTTTCATTATTTAATACCTTGTGGCAAGAAAATTGCGATAACGTGTTTCGAATTAATTTTTTATGTCGATTTCATTTTTTGTTTTTCTTTCTATACATTTTATTTTTTTTACTTTTATAAGAGTGTAGCAATTTATATTTTCTGTTTCAATTAAGGTTTATAAGCCTAAATAAATTGCAAAAAATGGTGGAAATGTTGAAAAAGAAACTGTAGCCAAAAAGTTTTTTTTTTTGTTGTGGAAAAAAATTGGGAATAATTATGTTCATATGTAACTTCAACGCGGATGGAAATTATGGTACAATTGTACTTTTTTTTTTTTTGTACAAATTGGACCTTGTTGGTACCGTGGTTCTACCGCGGCTTTGGTTGGTTGGTTGGTTAACGTGGCCCAAAAACTAGGCGTTCTGCAAGTAAAGTAGGCAGTGACTCCGTTTTAATACCATACAACTCGCCAAGAGTAGGAACCCCGGATCAAGCGTGAGACCAGAGCAATAATGAGGTACCTAGAGTCAGCCCGTTACGTTTAGATATTTCACCAAATTGCAGAGTTTCACCCGCGATATTTTAGAGAGTCCTTGTAGAAGGCAATTCCGCAATTATCCATGTCGTGTTAAATTCAACACTGGGCAATAACATAAGAGATGAAATACTGTCTCCCCAGTTTCAGGTTATCAAAGCGTTCTAACCGATAGTCTGGTGACCAGTAAGTACGTATACCGGCCTCGAAATGTCCCAACGACTGATGTTAATAAGTCGCTCAGAGCGACTCGTATCGTATGTGGGCCACGTTACCTTGGTAGCCCTGCAGCCATTCAGCTTCATTCATCTATCGTTAGGCATATCCAGATAGTGTCTGAGGATTCCGCTTCTGATTGCTCCCAGGGGTGTTGCGACTGGCACATCCTGCGAAATATCAAAAACAGATCCAGGGCCTAATTCTGGCAGTCGTGATCGAGTACTTTCTCGATTCGAAAGCAATTTAATATCGAATTCTTTCAGTCAATATTGAACGAATCGAAATTATTTTTTCACTTATTTTGATTCGTTCAGTATCGACTGAAAGAATTATATATTGATTTGCTCTTGAATCGAAGTAGTACTCGATCACGACTGCCAGAAATAGGTCCCCAGTCTTGGCCAGTTCGTCTGCCTGTTCATTGCCGTAATGGTCCCTATACCCAGGGATCTAAATTAAGGTATTGCCTGAAAGGCTGCCGTGTTTGGATAGTTCTTCCTTATACTGGTTTACGAGAATTGGCGTTCTTTAATGCGAACTTAGTGACATCAGAGCCGCCTGGCTATCGACAAAGATGCCAATTTTGCCGCTAATATTCCTGTTATGCAGTGTTCTACATGCCTCTCTTATCTCCAGTATTTCAGCCTGAAATACGCTTGCTTCATCCGAAAGACGAAACGACAAATTTATCTGCAGCTCTTCCTAGAAAACGCCAGAGCCAATACCGCAGGTCATCTTTGACCCATTAGTGTAAACTCTTGGGCAGTATTCATTAGCCAGGATTTCCCTTCTCCATTCCATTCCCGCCTTGACGAAAATATGACCTCGCGTTTCTTCTTATAGACTGTTCAGGGGTGTCATGTAGTCCGTGCGTCGTTTCAGAAATGTGGTTTGCTTCGGTAAGATACCTGCAAGACCGTACGTCCTTCCTCGCCTTTCAACATCCCGATGCCGAGAGCCTGACCGCACTGTTCTCGGATAAAACCATTAGGTGCAATTCTATTGGAATAAGGTGCAGTGTAGTATTTAGTGCTTCTAAAGGACAAGTGCGTAGAGCGCCTGTTATTCCAACACAGGCTGATCTTTGTATTCTGCTCAGCTGGTTCCCGACGTATTT
The DNA here is from genome assembly GCA_949318255.1 of Pollenia labialis. NCBI lineage: Eukaryota > Metazoa > Arthropoda > Insecta > Diptera > Polleniidae > Pollenia > Pollenia labialis. The sequence goes on along the minus strand of OX439142.1, from coordinate 19,913,290 downwards.
TCTGCCCATCGCGGACCACATTCCAAAGATCCATTTGTAAGAATGGGCCGTAGTATTGCTATGTGCAGCAATTTGAGCCTTTCCGACCCTCTGCTGACTATTCAATCTCCATGATAATTTTGAGTCCAGGATAATTCATAAATATTTTGCGTTGTTTTGTTTTCATAGTTGGCACAAAATCGTAAAAGTCATTTTCCATCCCTGATGCACATAAATTTCGTTAAACATTTGAAAATAACTTGAAATTTTGTAAAAATATAATAAAAAAGATTTTTCCTTCCTATCAAAATTTAAATTTTTTTTTTTCAAATATTTTACTTTTAACTATTTTTAATGGGAAATGGTGTTATGTTCTTTTACTACTGTAAGTATAGAAATCTATGAGGATAATACAAAAATAACAATAATAGGACAATTAGCTATAAATGCTGAGTTAACAAGCTTGCCAATATAAATAACAGCAGTGGAAAACAAAATAACTTAACAAAGACAACATAAAACTTAGTCGAAACTACATTCTAATCTAATTCAAAATTCATATTTGTATACTAAAATAGTTAATTTTAAGTTCTCAAAAGATGAAATTTCAATTCGGGTACCCTGGTACGCTAGAAAACTCAGTGATGCCAACTGTTGGTGCACTAAACGAGAGTAAACATATAAAAAACGGGCGGAAAAGGCTAAATTAAATTAAATTGAAAAGGACCAACAATTTTAAACGTAACAACTTATTTAAAAAAAGTACATTCAATTCAAATGAGGTACTCGTACAACCGAAGCTTTAACCCATATTCGGCCAAGAAAATTCAAACGTGATATTTTTAAAAATGTATACTCTTTTATAGTGAGTTGGGTCTTCTGAATCCAAATCCGTTGTTGGTTTGACGCCGCCAATGAGTCCCGGAAATGGGTGTTCGCAAGTGCGAACACTGGCTGCTATTTGACATAAATTTGCAATATCAAAAAATTTTTGTTCATTTATAAAAATGTTAAAAAAAAAGGATAATAACGGATGAGCAATGTTTCAAAATATATTTATTAGGATATTAAAAAAATAATAATCCACTTTATTGGTTTGCCACATCCTTTTAGTTGGCACCTGCAAGGTTTCCCTTGTGGCTAAACTATTGGAATATGCTCCCCTACAATATTTGGCAATTGATAACCAACGCGTTTATCGCATATTTCCTGACTGGATTCAGCATCTGTTCGCTTTCGCTTACACTGAATTGTTTTTGAGACATCAAGTTTTTCTTGTCTTCTTGTTTCAAGAAGCAGTGCAGTTTCCAAGCATAAGTGAGTGAGGAGCTTAGAACATAAAAAAATAAAGGCCAATACCACTTCTTTTCCTGAACTATCAAAAGTGAAATCTTCAGACACTATCTGGATATGGCTGACGATAAATGGAAGAAACTAGATGGCTGCAAGGTTACCAAAGCAACGTGGCCCACAAATGACAGAGGTCGCTCAAAGCGTCTTCTCAACTTCAGTCGGAGAGACGTGTGGAGACTAATATACGTGCTTACTGGTCACTGCACGATCAGTAAGCACGCTATGAGACTTGGCCTTCAATGAATGGTGCCGCAGCTGCAGGGAACCTGCAACTGAGGAGACAGTCAGCCTTATTGTGGTTGTCGTTTTCGTAAACAAACGTGTCGTTTTTTGTAGAAGATTAAAGAACACATGTTGTGTATTACTTTAATCTATTACACAGTCGTATACGACAACGACAACCACAATAAGGCCGAGTATTTCATCTTCTATGTGATTGCCAAGCGTTTAATTCAATACGACATGGATTATTTGGGAATCACCTTCTACAAGGACTCTTGGAGATATCGCGGGTAAAACTCAGCAACTTGCAACTTGTTTTTACGAAGGACAAATAAGTATTCTTGTTCCTTGTTCAAAGTACAAAACAGGAACGATGAACGAAAGGAACGACCAAGTTCATTTAATCTTTCGGATCGGTTGGAACGATTCCACAAAAGAAACGATTTTGTTCAACTCTACAATTTAGCAAGAAAAACAAAAAATATAACCATAACGGAGCAAAAAAAAAAAAAACTACAAAAAAGAGGTAAATAAAAATATGTAACAAAAAGGGGCCGAAAACGCGAGTCTTTTTTAGTTAAAAGCTAAAAATTTGTATCGCTAGGGCTAAATCTAGCCCAGTAAAAGAGTAAGTTGGCATCACTGAGTAAGTTTGTCTATTTGTGCAAGAGTTGGGCGGGAGAGCCAGAGTCTTTGGTCTCCTTTCAATGACTCTGAGACATAATTGAGGTTTAATGTCGTTAATGTGCCGAATTATCTTATCCTTCAGCTCTTGATTTGTTCTTGGCTTAATGACGTACACTTTTTTTTTTAATATTCCAAAAGAGAGATGTCCAACGGTTTCAAATCACAAGATCGTGACGGCCAGTTAACATCGCCACGACGTGAGATAACTTGGTCATTGAATTTTTCGCGCAAAAGAGCCATTGTTTCGTTGGCTGTGTGGCACCAGTGGCACCATCCTGTCATCCAGGTCCATATCCTCAATTTCTGGCCACAATACTTCCGTTATTCACCCGACTGCGACTGTTTGGTAATATATTAAAGAGAACGTGAACTTATTTCCTTTAATCTGTTACCAAACAGTAGCAGGCGTATTTTAAATACGCCAACCACGATAAGGGTGATTATCTACCGATATCGAACACTATTTGGCTGACCACATTTTCGAAGAAGTACGCCCCGATGATGCCGCCAGCCCATAAACCGCACTAAACATTCACTCTTTGTGGATGCATCGGCTTTTCAACAATCACTCGTGGATTCTCATTTGAACAAATGCCGCAATTCTACTTATTAACAAATGCACTATGCCGACCACGAAAATCGCGAAGTGCACGTAATGCATTTTGATTAAAACGTCCAATTTCAAAAAAGGCTTCAACAATCTTAACGCGCGCTGCTCAATTGTGTACCTGCTCTACATGGTTGAATTTATCAAACACTGAAACAAAGAAATGTCAAATTAAGTTTGGCAAAAAACTCACAGTTAACATCGTGTTTTATGGTTGGATTACCCTTTAAATAACAGGCTTAAGGTCTACGTTACTATTGATCGATTACCTGGGAACGATTCGATTTGTAATTTATAATAAATGTGTACTAAAATAAACATTTGCAACAACATTCAAGTATTTTTTACAAATATGGCGTCATCGAAAAAAGACAAACAAGAACAGCTGTGTCTGCAAAAACAAAACTGAAATACTGTTTTGTGGCCTACACACTATCGAACTTAATTGGCAGTCAAAAATTTCGTCGGTCACCACAAAATAATTTGCGGTTGACTGACGAAAATTAGCGACTACACTTTCAAACAAGCAAACATTTTAGCAAAACTCTCCTTCATGTTCGAAAGTATGTAACTCTTTGTAAACATTTCAAATATGGACAAAATAAATTTAGAGGGCATATAAAATGTTTACCAACATTAATTAAATCAACGACAGTTATCTGTATTCATAAACAACTTTGTTGAATTAAAAATTTAATTAAAGGAAAGTTTTTAAATCTTAATTTGTTTTTTAATTTAAAAAAAAAATTACATAATTTATAAAAAAAAAATCTATAAAGATGACTTTCGGCAAGTTGAATTCTTATAAAGATGTTAAAAACATTCCTAAAATTTCCTTTAAACTTTGCCAATTTACTTTAAATCTAAGCAAATATTTGAATTGGCTCCACATCCATTTACCCACTACTGTAAAATTCCTACCCGTATCTTCAGAAACTCCTTAGTACTAAATTAAAAATAAATTTCTAGCCACTGTAATCCCTGTAATTTTAAGCAAACTTTGAATTAAACAGTGTAGAAATTATCTTTAAAAAAAAAACGTTGCCCATGATTGATTGATTTTAATTTCCGTTTCTAATAGAATATTTAAACGCAACACCACAAGTTAAATTAGTTTACTAGTTAGTCGAAATCCAAACAACACAATAAAAATAGCCATAATTATTTTTTCATGCAATCGATAAAATACAAGCAGGGAATAAATCACAGAAGAATAAAAATCATCATCATTTTCCAACATCATAGTCATCATCATCATCATGTTTAATCCGAATTTACATTACAAAATACACAGGGGTTTACAAAACAAAAAGCAAAGGGGGAAAGAAGGAAGAATATATGTACACATATAAAAAAAATATCTAAGGAAGAATCAATTGTAGAAAGCCGGAAATCCGATACGACTGCAAATCTCTAAAGCATACGTTTTTGGTCAGCTTAGGTTTGTGGAAAGAGGGTTTACAGCTCTCTCAGTAACAGTTAAGGGAGTCTAAGTTGACTAAGCACAACGTTAAGTTCCAAAAAAAAAATCACTTGATGTAACAAATCCACAACATACCAAGAGTTTTTTCTTAAACGTCATTGTTTAGTTTGTTATAGACTAGAAGTGGCCAGATCTTTTTTTTTTTTTAAGCATGATGAATGACATTTGTTTGACTAAATATTTAAACGGACAGTGTGAATGACTCAATGAGTGAAAATGCCTGAATGACTGACTGATGTCTTCATCAGGGCAAATCAATTTTGTTGTTTCCGTGTCGATGACACCAACAATCTTTTTTTGTATCTATCGTGTTTGTTTTATAGTCATTCATTCTGTGCTCGTCCACGTATTTTTCTTCTTCCTTTTTTTTCTTTTTTTTATTTATTTTTTGACATGGTGCAGAAAGGAAGAAATAAAAATAGACACAAACAATTCAATTGAAATTTGTTCGTGTATACGGGTGGGGGTTGTTGGTTGTTGGTTGCTGCTGCTGATGATTACAACTTGTGAAGTCAACTGTCAACTGGCATGAGTTTCAATAAAACTTCAAATTTGCCAAAACTAGAAAAATGCCTTAATATTGTTAATTCACTCTGGGGGCGAGTCCTTTTAGCTGGTATGAATAAAGTAGATTACATTTCACACAAACGCCAACAATTCAGTCAGTTAGGAATAAACTGCTTGTCAGTCAGTTAGTTAGTAAGACAGCCGGCAACGCACACAATCACACACACACACTGTTTTTGGCATCTTAATTTTCTACAGCAAATCATATTAAATGCAAAGTTAAAGTCAGTCAGTCATATTCTTTTTGACTTTTTCGCTTTCGTGCGATTTAGATAGAATGTGTCAACAACAAAAGTCTGTGGGAATTTTTATATGATTTTCAGTTTTTGAAAGATAATAAAATGTTTTTGTCGAGGGGTTTATTTATTGTTTGACTTTGAGAATTGAAATAATTTTGGCCCAAAATTTTTAACTGAGAGAAAGCAACTTCTGAATATTTTTTATACCCTCCCTAGCAATGCCCAGTGTCAAGACACGAACCACAGCCTAGACTTAAACCCCCACATCGCTTTAAATTCGTTATCTATGATGGTAATGGGTTCTTATGAGTAGCGAATTCGATTAAACTATGTCCGTCTGTCCGTTTAAATTGGTTTTCCAAAGAGCCCTGATATGATGGGAACACATTTAGTCCGGAATTTTTTTGCTATTGAAATTCAACCAGAGCGGTTCACCGGCTGAGATGCATAAACAAAAACCAAGACTGACTCTTATTTTTATGTTTTTATTTTAATGATTTTTTATGCATTTTTTTTTAAATAACAAAGACCACATTTAGATTATGCAATTAACGCCGAGTTTTTTTTTCTATTTTCTTTTAAAGTTTCTATGAAACTCTTTTCAAATTTACAGTTTTTTCAAGCATTTTTTCAATCAAATGTAAACAAAACAAATGTGTTGTCAACCAACCATTTTCTTTAATTACTTAGCGATTAAAAAACATATTCTTTTATTATACAAATACATACCGCACTTGATCGTAAAGAGGTTATTAACTCAAAATTTAAACATTTTCAGTGGAAGCAAAACAATTTTAAATTTTAAATGGATCAATTTTTTTCTCGATCAGGAGGTTGTCAAAATCGTAATCGACGACGAATTCTAAGAAGTTTTTAAAATATGCTAAAATTTTATTAAAAAAATGTTCCCGCCAAGATTTTGTCCAATCGACGAGACACAGCCGGAATTAGTACGTGCATGGGCTGACGAAAACTGAACCTATACCATCTTTTTTGTGATTTTATTTTATGTGAATTTAACTATCCCTGATGATGATATTCAAGGAATATCGAAATATTGGATGTATTAAAAATAAATAAAAATTATTTAAAAAACTTATGACCTCGAGCTTGAGTATTTATTTCTTTGAGATTCTATAAAGAAAAGGTCGAATAAAAAAACCAACCGACCGACCGGGTTGATTGTGCCCTGTAAAATACAGACTTCGGTTTATATATGGGGCTATCTTTATAACGGCGACGATTGCCAAAAAGAGCACAAAAAAGTTACGCGAAAATTGCAAACATTCGGAAAATTTGCAGAAATATCAATCAAAAAATCAAAATTTCGCGAACATGGCTAAAATTCGCGAAAAATTGCAAACATAAAACAAAACCCTAAAATTTATTTAAACTCGCTTAATCGGTTAAAACCATAATGTCGGAAAAATAAAAAAAAAATTGCAATAATTCGTGAATGTTTTCAATATTTCAAAAAAGCCATAAAATTGATAAAAATTCCTAAGCTATAAGAAATTACAAATTTTCGATAAAAATGACAAAATTAGCGGAAATTCGCAAAAATTTACGGATTCGAACAATTTGAATAAACGAACGTTTTTTATACTTTATTGAAAACAAAAAATCCCTTTCTCCACGAACAAAAAGTTTTCACAAAATTTCCCATTTCCTTTTAAATACATCCTCTGCCATCGTTTCGAACGATTGCGAAAATCGTAATACACAGCACAAATTGTTCGAACTCGTAAATAATTTTTTCAAATCGAAATACGCAGTAAACCCCCTGTTCACATTTGCCCAAAGCTACCATCTATAAATAACTTAAACTGCATTTTAAATGTTAACAATTACAAAAAATTTAGCGACCGTCCCTAAAATATCTTTAAGACAAAAAATTTCATACAAATGTTAATATCTGGATAATATTCGGTACAAATAACTCTTACAGGAATTGTAACTTTGCTTTAGTGAGTCCAGGACTGGCCATCGTTTCCGATTAGGGTAAAATCTCGAAAATTCGTCTGCTAATACAATGGAGTTTGGGCGTTACCGATTATAATTTTAGGTTTATTTTTTATTAAATTGAACTGTTATCAAATTGTTGAATATTTTGGTTTCAAATTAGCAAATTTTGAATTTTTTGGGTCATACTTTTTTTTTATCGATTTTCAAGGCATATTTTTAAGTTTTTACTGCTTTTTTAATGCGCCTAAAACGTATTTTTTAGAACATATTTCTGGTTTCCCTGATAATAAGCATTTAAATGATTCTGGATTTATAGAAATTTTTTTTAAGCTTTTGCAAAGAAAAGCTAATGTAAAAAATGGCAAAAGTGGTTGTGGATTTGTGTATTGGCAAGATTTTTTGTACAAAGAAATGTAATATTTTTAATCCCTTGATGTTTCGCTATGATCCAGCTAGGGAGCAAACGGTCTTAATTAATGACTTCCAACGGACTCTGCTGTGGGCTGTTCTTAATGCCTCGTTCCATGAAAATCCTGCTGTAATCTGTTCATGCATGATTGCGATGCGCCAAGTTGTTTTTGGTCGTCCACGGAGACGAGAACCTTGGGGGCTGTACTGCAGCTCTGCCTTAGCTACCTCGTTATCGGACTTCAGTGTCTGATCAATCCATCCAAATTTCTTTTCAGGTTGTCGTTCTGGATTGGCTGTGTTGCTTTGTGCTTCGAAGCAGCTCAGCTTTAGCTATGATATTGGGCCGAAAACATCGAATAATTCGTCGTAATTGATGGTTAGTGAAAACTTGCAATTGCCATTCGTAGCTTTTGAATAGACTGCAAGTTTCACATCTGTTTTGGAGTATGATTTTCACACATGTGTTAAATACTTTATAAACCCTTCACCGAAGGTAAAAGTTTGTTTTTTAACTAAAGAAAATAAGTTAATTTAACATCGGCTGCAGCCGGCTTTTTTCTATTGTTCTTTAAGACACCGCCACCGCCGACGATTTTATATTTTGGCTTAAATCTTTGAAATTGAGCTGGCATTTACAGAACCAACTTTTTTTCGCTTTAACACGACATGTATGCATTTTGCCGTGGGAAATTTGACGAGCGCTGGAACTGCTTCGATATTGACACTTGAACTGCCTTTTTTTCGACGACAAGTGAGTTTGGCGTCTCTAACGGATCCAGTCTCCCTGTAGTTCTCTTCACAGTTGACGATGTTAAGACACTATTCCGACCATATTTTTAAATTTTCGAACTGCAGCCGCCAAGCTTTCATTGTTTTTAAAATATTGTTTAATTCATAATGAAGACACGTTGTTCTATCGTGTAACGTTCCATATTTAATAACCCAAAAATGTCAGCTGTCGAATTTTATTTTTAGAGAGGCCAACAATTTACTGCGTTAATTTTGGGACACCTTTTATATGTCGTCTTAAATCCGCATTAATTACATAACTTTCTGTTCTAATCCCACCATAGTGAAGGGAATATAAGATTCGGCCTGGCCGAATATAACGCCCTAACTTGTTTTTAGTAACATTTTTTTACTTTTACTTCAAGAAAAAAAAAACTTTAAAGGAACAAATTGAAAATGTATAAGGAAAATTACTACCAAAGCAGCAATAAGGGGAACAATTTTTTTTTATAGAAAATAGATTGTTTGAAATTGTAAATTCCTAACTTTTTTAAGAATAATAACTAATTTTCTTTTAAAAGTTACCCTACAAATAATATTGGACCACCTGATCCATTTTGATTAAATGGACTACTCCATGGACTGGTCCGATGTAATGCAAGCATGGACCATGTCATTGTTAAAAAGTGTTTGTAGTGAGACGACATGTCTTCGTTTTTTAACGACATGTTTTCGTTTAAACTAATCCTCTTGTGTATACAATGGAGTAGTTTTAAGACTACTCCTTCGTAATCCAAAGCTGGGTTATATAGTCCTGCCCTAGGACATCGTAATGTTAAATAGACCATGTTTTTTTCATACGTTTGGGTTACTTTTGGACTAGTCCTAGTCCCTTGTGGACTAATCCTATTATTTGCAGGGTATTTAAAAGATTTGTTTGTACATGTATCTTCTAGAAGATAACTGCCATTGCTTTAACTCAAGTCTTTCAAATTTTCGACATTTTAAAAAATTTCCTGGCAGTCAAATTTATTAAAATAATGTCTGTCTTTATGTTAATATGTACACATATGATTTTTTCTTAACTCTAGTGATACTCACTTCTTTTCCCTTTTACCGGCGCCTGTGTCACGAAAACCTTTTGCAAAAGGATTGTTGTCAATTTTCAACTGAGTTATCTGCAGCAACAGCGCACCACAACCACAAACAGCACAATTTTGGAGAACGAATTATAAAACATTTAAAAAAAAAAAAAAGATACAAAATATAAAGAAGGGAATAAAGTTAAAAATATAAATAAATAAAAAGACACATTAAATAGTTGTTTATTGTGAGTGACAAAAAGTTGTCATGAACGTATGGAGTACAACGACGATGTACGAACGTACGTACGTACGTACCTTTTCATTTTGATATGCAGTCACAGCTATGAATTCCGTCTCCTTAAAAACGTATGTCCTGAACGTTGAGTATGGTAGTTTCAAAATATCGTTGGCTCGCACCAAATGAAACCGGGGTTGATATTTATGCATGGAATTGAGTATCGTCTGCAAAATATAAGATAGAAAATGATATTTTTTCTTTTTTTGTATGTTTTTAGAATATTTTTTCTAAAAAAAAAAAAAAAAACAAAACACAAAGAAATAAAACACAATTACACATACAAACATACATACATACAAACGTTCATAAGTCGTCATCATCATCATTATCATGAACAACAACATCATAACTTTGTATCTTATTGAAACGATATTGTAAAATACTTGTTTGCAACAGAAAAATGAAAAAAACTGCAACATCAACTTGCCACCCATACATTACGTTACAATGATTGGCTGACTGGCTGGTTGGTTTATTTATTTGCTTGTGCTTTTTGGAAAGTAAAAAATTCTTTAAGAGCCTGATCAAACTAGAATAAATCGACAAGAGACGAACGAACATCAAATATTAAGCAGCCGTTTGTTTAGAAAAGCAAAACGACCACCCACCATACAAAAAACGAACGAACGAGCTAGCGAGCGAGCGAGTGAACCAACGGACGTTGTTGTGTGGCAAAAATGTTCATGTCGTACGACGAACGAATGAATATACATTGTCATAGTACATATTAGATTAAAGCTGTTGGTCTGAATTTGTTGTTGCTTCAATGTTTCTTGGGCCGCTGTAAAGTCAATTTTTCCTGTAGTATTTCTTAACTAAAATTTCATGTAGCTTGTTTTTTTTTTGGTTTTTTTAAATGTTTTTTAAAAAAAATATGAAAAAAAGATACAAAATTGCTGCAAAGTTTTTAAGCTAATCATAAATATGAATTTGAATTGCGGTTTTTCTTTGCCACTGTTCGTTTAGTGCTGCTCAAAGAGTTGTGTGAGTGTGTGTGTTAAGACCCTGATGTTGACAACGACAAGTTGATTAAAGCATTAAAACTCAAAACCCCCCGCCAAAAAAAAAGACATTGTCCAGCTTATTGGCTGGACTGAAACACCTTTTAATTATCATATTTTTTTCTTAACTGTAACGAATTCGTTGCGGTGCATTAAAAGACCACACCAAATGTAGAAGCGACCTTCTATTAAAATGTTATCAATACATTTTAGTCTTTTTATATTGATGCATAATAATAAAGGTGGTCTTGTTTTTCTACAAAATTGAAATTAAATGAAAAAGAAAATCGTAAATCTTAGGAATGTGACTCATTTTGTAGTTGTATCAGACGATGCAACGTGTTGGTGGGAATTCAATATTTACACAATTTAGAAATGGTATTTAAAAAATTTATTTAACCTAAAGGATAAATATTTCTTAGTCATCAAAAAAAAATTTTTTTTTAAACCTTGTGCATCTTCTTAACCCAGAAATGTGCATTGTTTAGACAGAATATCATTTGATTTAAAGTTCGTTTCGAACTTTTAAGAGATTTTCTTTTCAAACTGAAAATAGTTTGAAGTGAAAGAAGTTTTTTTTTTTTTTTTGTTTTAAAGAAAGTTTTTTATTTTTAATCCAAATTTTTAATATTTTAATCAGACTTAAGTTCATTAAATTTAATTTTCATTAACATAAAAATGTTTTAAAATTTATTGATAATTTTTCATCCTTGACTGACGCTAGGATTGAACCCACTTGCTGGCTGGACAAGTGGTTCGCAATTAGAAAACTTTAAATCAAGAGTTCGTCTTCAAACATATTTTAGCTCGAAGTAAATGAATACAAGTATGATCATACAAATAAAATGTAGTACGCAAACACATCTTTCTATATGCGGCACGGCACCTCTCAGAAAACAATCTTTAAGGGAACATTTTTGAGCATGTTATGTTTTCTTTAACCACATTATTATCACCGGCTATTATGGTCAAATTAGTCCTCCATAAAGAAACCACAACTATAATAAGTTGTAATCCGAAGATGTTACGGGAAAAATCGGGTAAAAAAAATATACAAAAATTGACACCATTCGTTGTAAAAAGTGAGCCAACTACGTTTGTGTTCAATTTGATAGCAGAAGGTGTCAATATTTTTTAACCACCTCGTTGTGATTTTGTCACCTTTTGGTCTCATTCTGTCAACAAAATGTTAGTATGTATATTATTACCATAATGGTGCTATTCTAACAACATGCTGTTATCATTTTTGACAGGACACCGTTGGTATATTGACCACATTGGGTTGTCAATTCGTTAACACATTGTTCTGAGTATAGTAATAAATATCCCATTCTGAACGTTATTTTCGCGGTTAAAGCTCGATATATCGCTGTGTGCAGGGATCCACAAATGTCTCGCTATATCCTTCAGAAACATCCACCATTCTTGGACAATTCTCGATACGATGAACACATTCTCCAGGGATCTTATGACCGCCTTCATATCTGTAATAATGTGAAATTGCATGGCTGACTCGTTGGCGCATGCAGGCATCACTTCGAATCGAAACGGTTCAACATATGAAAAAGGTGTTTTACTCCCAAGGAGCAAGCAACTTATTGCACACAAGTTTCATCTTTTTGTAAGAAAACCAGGAAATTCTGGTCCATCATAAATGAAAAAAGGACTCGGCGGGCATTACAGCTGTCACCTCAGGAACCTATATGCGGTTGTAACGGGCCATTCGCCCATTGGTCCAAAGGTAAGGGCTCCCTATGCAGAAGTTGCGGTGGCGAGGAGGAAGAAGAGTCAACGGAACATCTTCTTTGTCATTGCCGGCGTTCGGAGATCTAAGACTTAAACTGTTTGGTACAAGAACCCTTGGGGACAAAAAATATCTCTCTGATATTGATTTGTACAGGATTAACTCCTTTAGCAGCCAGGTAACATATGTCCCTTGGGAGACTGTGAAGCATGGTAACACCCCCGTCTTGCTTTTAATTAATTGATACATGTGAGCTGTGCTTGATTAAAACCGAACCTAACCTACATGTTAAGCAGAATATTTATTAAATACTTGAAGGAAGCTTAAACATTTTGTAAAATTCAAATCCCAAAAGTTTCATTAAGCATTTTATTATTAACTGAAAATGTAGGGTGGTCAACCATTTTTCCAATTCGTATTCTTTTACAATGACCACTTCATTGGACACTCAATGACAATCGAAAGAAATATTTACAGCAAAATAAAAATATTTCAAATAAAACGAAAAAAATCGCTATTAAAACGTGAGATTCATAGGATTGTGCTGCTAAGGGGACCCCACACGTTACACTCAGTTAATAAGTGACGCAGCATGGTGCGTTTTAATAATTAAGCAACGCCATTTTTTTCTTTCTGCTTCGAGTTTTTTTGAATTAAGAAAAATATAGAATTAAAAAAAAGAAACTGTCAATACAAAATACAAGATGTGGTGGCAGTTTAATGCGTTCAATAACTTGTCGCCACTAAAGAAAGAAATCGTATAATTTTTTTTTTTGTTTTTAGTTAGAAGCTATAAAATGCAAAAATTATGAACTGATTATAAAAGTTCTTTAATTATTTTTCATTAAAAGTTTTATATTTCACTAGGGGAAGCATTAAAAGCTTAAGACACTTAAGAAAATATTAAAAGAGCCGGCGGTATTTTGCAAGAAAAACGTGTAACGGAAAGTTTATGAAATTTTCTTGGCAGTGAAATTAAAAGTGAAGCGTGTGAATTTCTAGTGTATAAAAAAAAAAAATAATGCGGTGGGTCTCAGTCCTCAATCAAACTTGTACATAATTGTGATGTTTATTTTGGTATAAACATATGTGTCTGTATAAGTCAGTCATACTTTGTAAGTTGGGGTTTATTTGTGTGTTTCTGTTGAACTTAAAAATCATTTAGTTTCGGTTTGACACTAATTAGGAGATGACGTGTTTGTTGGCAATATAAGGAAGGTTGCATGTGAAAGCTACAGATGATGCTAAGGAAAGCAACCTGACTCAAGAACAAATAACAAAACAATTTTTCCTTAAGAAACTAATTAAAACACCGTGTATCTGGATATTCCGGCTAATTTTTTTGTTTTTTTTTTTTTATTGGAAGCGTTTATAAATAATTGATAAGCTGTGGTTGGCTGTTTTGTTGGTTTAATTTGTTTGCTGTTGTTTTTTGGTTTTTTCTTTTTTGTTATTGTGGTAATTTTGGGTTCCTTTTGGCGCCAGCAAACTACTAAGATTCATTTAGCCAAATCTCGCTCTCTCTTGTTTGTAGGAAAGACCCACCAAATCGCTGATTATTAACAAAGTAAATAACTCGCGGCTCTAATTCGTTAGTGATTTATGGCAAATGTTGGCCAACACATGCACACGAATATTTTCAGACATACCATTTAAATGTTTTATCACAACGTTAAGACAAATTGCTAAAAATGTTAGTGAACAGTTGGGACGTACGGATGGATGGACGGTTTGTTTTCTGTTGGTTTTTGAATTGACGGGGTAGTTAAAGATGAGATATGACTTAGATCCCATATAACAAGGATAGTTAATGTGTAAAACATTTTTTTTAAGAAGAAAAAGTCAAGTGTTGGGGATATCTTGTTCTGGGAAAAATAACTTGGTACCTTTAAATTTAAAAGTACTTTTAAATATATCTAAAGTAAAATAAAGGCCCGATGCTTCTTATAGGAACTAAAGGAACTAATATATATATAAAGTTAAACAAAAATTTTAAAAATTTAAGACAAGAACAAAGCAAAATAAAGTTTGGTACTCTTCTTTGAATAAAACCCACAATGAGCATAATTTAAAAAAAACGCCTAACTGTGTGTTAATCTCTTTAAATGGATTTGTGCCAAAAAAAAATTCCTTCACATAATAAGTACTTTAGGTTTGGTTTAGAAGGGTTATGCGTCCATGGGCATACCTCCACTCGGAGACCAATGCGGTCCAACGTTAATCCCTTCAATATAGAGGAAGAAGAAAGAAAGAAGAAAATGAATTGATAGGCAGAGTTAAGATAGACAGTAGACAGTAGATATAACAATACTCTCCCTAGAGTCCCTTCATCAGGAATAACTGGCCCATTTCCCTGACAAACCCCAGTAGATCGACTGGATTACATCCAGCGAAACAACCCAGTTCGTAAAATCTATATCCTAGACATTTCTGCCTGAGACCATGAATACTGGGACAGTGGCACAGTACAAGCTCAATCGTCTCTAGCTCCTTAGCATCTTCGCATAATTTCCAGAAGTCCGTAATGGCATTGTCCCATTTACTCGTAAAAGTCCTAACAGAATAATGACGAGTCAAAAAACCAATAAGACCCTTAAGACCACTTCTATCCAAGCCTAATAAAACCTTGGTTACCCTTGCATACAATACAGGCCCTACAAACCATTCTATCCATCCAGTACCGGTTAACGGTATCGCGGAATCTATCCCGGTTCACCTTATAGTAGTGACATAAGGGGGGTTTAACTGACCCGTCCCTTACCTCTAAGTCCAGGTTCGAACCCTGTATAGCAAGTTTGACGGCCACCTCATTACCAAACATCTTGCAGTGTCCGGGTACCCAACACAGCCTTACTGTGAATAGCTGCATGAACTTCCTCAGAGCATTCCTACACCGTGCAATTAAGCAAGATCGCATCAATGCTCTGTAATAAGTTCTTAAATAGGTCCATTAGTACTATTTTAAGTACTCTTGTGGCCTTTACGTACTCCAAATACCAAATTTTTTTAAACCTGATAAAAACTAAATTTAATACAACAAAATACAAATATTTCTGATGAACAGATACAATTAAAAATTTAAACCAACAAATACAAACGAAAATAAAATATATTTAAAAAAATAATTTATAGACCTCATTTTACACATGTACTACGCCTCACAACCAACAAACTCGTACATACAACATCATGGAATTCTTTGGCATCCCAACTCCAGCAAAGGTAATCGATCAAGACTCAATGAAAAGCAGTATTTTAACAAAATACCACAAATACTCCCAACAACTGAAATTAAAGAAGAAATTGAGAAAAAAAAACCTGACAATAAATAAATAGTAGCGAGTGAGTGGCAAGCGGGCGCAAAAGTAATCAACACACGTTGAATGCATGCGCGGCGGCGTACGCGTTAACAGGCAATTATTAAAAACCATCAACACTGACATTTCGTACAACACATTTTAGACAGTAACACTGGCACAATTGCAGAAAACCGTTAATGTTTAAAGCACAAAATTAGTCCGTTACCAAGCAACTCTAGAGCCAACACCAACGCCATGAACCAGCACTAAACATCCCAAGCGATAGCGAAAGGAACAGCATGAATTCTCGCAAAATTGTCGCACCATTTTCGGCATATAAACAACATGTTGTGACTGCGCTAATTCGTTTAAGCGTTTTCTTCATCATCATTATCATCAACAGCAACAACAACAACATCGTCAATACAACACCATCATCAATTCCCAGCTTTAATTTTAGTACTTCTTGTACTACTTGTGTATTCTTTTACTTTTTTTGTGAATATTTTTTTTTTTTGCTTGATGCGTGACGGAATGGTCAGACAAAAGAAAAGACACAATAAAATCGAATCAAATAAAATGAAATTGTCAATTGTGCACACACGCAAAAAGACCAGCCTTAAACGTAGCAACAGCAGCACCAAGAAATGAAAAAACAACAACTAAAAACAGTTTTCAATTTTTTCAAACAAAAGGATTGATTAATCAAGTAATTTAGTTGTTGTTGTCGTTGCTGTTGCTGTTGTACAACACAGACTATTTCTTGTTTAAAATCAATTTACGCATTAAATCAAGTCTGGCAAATGGATGACATTATTTTCAAAATCATCTGATGAAACATTGCGTTGAATCGTTTTGCTTCTGTTCCGTTTTTTTTCTTCTTCTTTTTAATACAATATCAAAAATTTCTTTGTCAGATTATTGCGATAAGTGGTTTGACCAAGCGTGTAATAGACTTGAAGGAATGACGGCACTAAATTGGGGTTTTGAAAAAAACTGGACAAACAAAATTAAACTATTTGCAAGAATTATCGCTAGTTGTGAATTTAAATTCATAAAATATTAAAAAGAGATATTCTCCATTCTAAAGTTTTTTTTTCTTTTCGAAAAAGTACGTATTATGAAATAAAAAGGTACCTGGAATTGTAATAAGTTACGTTGCTGAAATTAAAAGAATTTGTAATTATCATAGAGGGAAAAGAGTAAATGCATTTAGCAAATAGTACCAAGCACCAAGAATTTAGAAAAAGAGTTAAAAATGTATAATTTTTTAACAAAAAACAAGGGATTTAAAAAGTACCAACGCTAATAAATATAAGCCAGAGTCATTAAAAGTATTGAAAATGATTAAAAAGGAGATCAGAAAACGTATTAAAATAAAAACGATCCTAATGGGTCTCCATTTAAAAATCGTAATTTCCTAACAGTTTAAAAAAAGTACCAGGAATTTAAAAAAAACAATAAGGAATAATATCCTTTGTTTTAATCCTTCAATTGATGAAACTTTCTTGATATTGTTGGGATATTTATTTTTAAAGGTTCAATTGAAACTAAAATCCCAATAACACTTTCGGTCTTGAGCTTAAAAGGAATAAAGTACCCCAGAGATTAAAAAAGCACCTGGGATAAAAAAAAAGATAACCGGAATGGAAAGAATAAATTAGGTTTCGTTTATAGCCAGGAAAGAAGCAAATGAGAACGAAAAAGTACCACAAATGAAAAAAAGTATGATGAATAAACCAAATTCGGGGAAACCGAAAAAACATAATTTTAATTCTTTAATATTTAGAGTTTTAAAAGTACCTAGGAAAACAACAAACTAACTGGAATGTTATGAACTTTCAATCATTAAGAAATTAAAAAAGTACTCGTGACATCGTCTGAACCAGGAAAAATGTAAATGGGAGTAGAAAAGTACCACGACTGAAAAAAAGTTGCCAGGGTTTAAAATGGTTTTGCAGAAATCTAAAGTTCATTTAGATATTGGCATTATTATTAAACTGTTTATGAAGTTAGTTGGTAGTTTACATAAAAAACCAAAACGAAATTCAACAAAACTTCAGAAACATAATCAATAGATTTACAGATTCTCACTATCTCACATGTCTTATTATTTTTTATATCCTTCACCACACGTATATATAAACGTTTGTATAAGATATATGTATTTTCTAGGTTCTTATAAGTAGCGAAGTTGATTTAACGATGTCTGTCTGTCCGTGTGTATGTTGAAATGGATTTTTTGAAGACCCCGAACATAATGGGGACTATGTTAGGTAAGAAAGTCTGGTGCGATGAACACTTCAGAGACCAATATGGTCAATTGTGACGCCTAAGTTAATGAAAAGATTCTAGTAAGAAAGGAGTAGGAGAAGTGAAGAGTGAAATCACAAGAAAAGAGAAAGTAGTGGAAGATAAAAAAATCGGACAACTCATGCAAAAACACCCTACTAAACAGAAAAATGTCCTACATTTACCCAGCCTCCAGTCTCCTGCTGCACAGCCAGGTCATTCCCATAACGAATTCCGTCAGATTCTCGAGCCCGCAGCCCGAGACTTTTCACTATTTGCGTTGGAATCTAATACCCATACACCTCAGCTTGCTGTTCTGTAGCCTGGGACAGGCACAGAAAGTGCTCAACTGTCTCCAACTCCGCTGGGTCCTAACACAACCTACATATATCCGACAAGTCAGATCCCATTATCACCGCTATCCTGCCTATCATACTGTGGCCCGTGATAATACCTATCATGGTCCTGACGCACATCCTACTTCTGCCCAGCAGCGAATCCGAATCGGACTTCATAAGCACCGGTCACAGCGCACGCGATACCCTGCAGTCTGTGCGGTTCCCCCAGACTCGATTAGTCCCGTTCAGAACCCCATTCCCTGATTCTTCCAAAGTAGACCTGACCACCTCCAAGCTGTCAGAATCCTCCATTTGCGAGCCTAGTCTCGCCAACTTATCAGCTCGTTACCGGTGATGTTGCAGTGACCTCTCCACGTACTCCCCAAAGATTCCTCCTAGAGCCCTCCTGCATATCAAGGTCCTAAGAGTCACCTGGCCCTGGCTGTCCACATATATAGTGACCTCCGCGCCGCTGGCAATGTTGCTCCCCACCAATTAAACTGCAGTCGTCAGGAAGTCTATATGACCTTCTGATGTCCAGATCTTCAATGTGGACCTCCGTAACCGTGCCCTTCACCATCGAGCCATTAGTAGAAATAGCAAATCCCCTATGTAATAACGGATACTAGGTTGTTATATATATGTACCACATTTAGTCCGGAATGTTTTGCTTTTCAAATTCAGCCAGAGCGGTCCACCGGCTGGGTTATGAGCAAAACGACTCGTTCTAATTTTACCTATTAATCCCAAGATGTTGTTGTCAAAATTTTTCAATTACAATACAAAATAGACCAGTAACAGTTAAAGTTACATCTGGAAAAAGTGAGCAAAGTGCATTCATTAGTATTTATTTTATAACTTTCTGTTCTTATTGCACCATGGTGAAGGGAATATTAGATTCACCATAGCCGAATCAGATTCTTTTTTAAAGTTTAAATACTTTTCCAATAACAAAATCTAAAATTATGTCATTAAGAAATGGAATCATTAGAATTTTAGCTCAAAGATTAAGAAGAAAATTCAGAGTAATTAAATCCTAACAATCTTCTTTAAGAAGCTTAAAAAAAATTAAATAGTTTTGAAATATTCATTTGAAAATTTCCACTATTTTTTTAAAATCTCAAAAACTTGTATCGAATTTTTTAAATATCTTTTTCTAGAATCTAGAATTTGTATACGGAATTCTAACAAACACTATTAATTTCAAGGTAGATTTGCTACACTCTAATAATTGAATTACAAACTGAACAAAATATTGTTAATCCAGTTAGTTACACAAACTATAAAACAATACTCTAAAATTAATGACAAACGTTAAGCAGCAGAATGATAGACCACACATATCAACGAAAGTTAAGCTTAACTCAAGTGAACAGTTCAGTTTTTTTAACGATATTTTTTTAAGAAAAAGATCTTTGCTAACCACCTTAAAAATATAGATACACTTTGTTGTTTTCATTATGTAAATTTCCATTAATAAGTACTGCCCTTGTGCAAAGCACACAAGCGAACGATTCAAGCATAAAGAAAAAATTTAGATTTAGATTTTTCTTAAACATACATGACTTACATGTGTTCATTGTGCACGATTTGAGAGAAAAACGAAAAAAAAACAACAACAAATTCAAATCTATATCAAAACGACCCAATGACGCGAGAATCTAGTCACGTTTTTGACTGCATCGATCAACCACTAGCCAACTACAAATAGGCTGCAAGTGTTCAAGACAGGCAAAAATTTGTTTAGACAAAAAAAAACAAAAAAAAAAAACATCCGCTGCAACAGCAGCATTAATGGCAGCCGCACTACAGCACCAGCATTAATAGCAACATCATATGCCTACACAGTAAATATGTAGTTGCATATATGCTTAGCATATGTGTTAGTTTACTTTTTTGTTCTTGTTATTTTTGCATATTTGTTAACGTTTAAGATCTTTAAAGGGGCGGCGTTTAACCTGTATGCAAAAATGTTTTTCAACTCTGTTGTACAAATATGTTATTCACCATTTTTTTGCCTGTTTGATTTTATATATTTTTTTTTTGGTTTTGTTTTCGCTTGTTGGCTTTAGTTTCTTTGCTTTTCGTATGGAAAATATCAAATGCTTTAGTTAAGCTGCAATATTTGCATACCAGCAACATCAACATCAGCAGCAACAACAACAACAACAACAACAATGACAACAACAATGTTTTAACAACTTTTAACATGGTGTACTAATAAAGCTTATTAAGGATTTTTGGAATTTGTAATGACATTTACCTTTAACAAGCTGTGATTTGTTTATTTCTTGGTCATACTGACGCCAGGAGCCAACAGCAGTCAGTTAATCAGGGTAAATTTCAAAAGTAAATTAAACAGAGATATATAGAGAGAGAGAGAATACAACATTTTAAATAAGGTGGCCAATTAGAGTTTTCTCTTTCCGGACATTTTCATTTCACGGGAAAGCGGGATTTATTTTTCTATTTCCCGGGAAATCCCGCTTAATATGAAACGGTACAACTTTAATTTATTTAATAAAAAAAAAAAAAAAAACAAATAACAATTTTAGAGATCTATTAAGTCTGAATTTACACGTTTCATCTTTTGATGCTCAACTTCTTTTCAATTCCCTTTTAAAGATGCCAATATATTCACACGCAGCAATCGGTTTCAACTTTTTCGGTACAAAACAACAACAATTTTATTAATAGCGAATCAAAGAGAAAAATAAAGAAAAAAAATCACATGCATCCATCGTTGTGCATATACCAACGAATAAAAACACAAAGCGTACTGACCGAGTACAGACATCTCCGTACTAACCCTCTTTCTTCTTTCTTCTCTCACCTAAAAACATAAGAGTTGAGCATCAAAAGATGAAACGTGTGAAAGCAGACTAAATAAGTTAATCAACGCAAATATAAAAATATAAAAATTTCAGTTCTGTTTATGTAAAGCCAACAGCATTGCCGTAAAACCGAAATAGTTTAATTATTGAAACATAATAAAGGCTGTCTAAAGTTGAGGTAACATCGGTTAATAAAAATCGCTACAGGGAGATGATCCGAATATGTGGTGATAAAGAATATGTGGTTTCAACAGAATGTTGCCACTTGCCACACAACCAGAGAGAAACAATGGATTTTTTGAATGTTCGAAAAAACGCATTTTTTCAAGATCGTGCGATTTGACACCTTTAGACTATTTTTATGGTGTGTTTTTAAATCGAAAGTATACAGAAATAATCAAACAAATATCAACCACTGACAATTGTTTATTGAAAAATGTGAGTGAGAATTTTGGTAAAAGATTATGGCCCTGCCGTGTCAGTAAATAGGGAAGGGGGGGGGGGGGGTCACTTGACCGATATAATTTTTAACCGAAACCTATTTTTAATATACTGAAATAAAAATATTTTTAATATCTTAAAAACTCGTTTTTTTTACTAAAATAAAAATGAAACCTGAATTTTTGGAAACCCTTTGTAAGAAAAAAATTCTTTACCGAATCGTTTGACAGCCTATTTCTAATTTTAACCAAGGAGAGTCCTGTCAACACACTATATTTTTCTACGGATGTTTGCCTTTATAGTCAAATAAACATTATATAATCTCTGGTCAATTTCAGTTTCAGTCTCACCACTTCCTTCAGAAACTTGTAATTCCTTTTTTTAAGAAAATTATTTTCTTTGATTCGAATTAGAATTTGCTTTACAAATCCCTTTTTTCATCAGCTCTTATAGAATCTTATTTAAAAAAATCTTTTTTGCAGCAGCAATTTAAATTTAATTTAATTTAAATTTTTGAAGCAAGTGGCAACAAATTTTTATTCGTTTTTATTAAATAAAACTGGGCCTTTAAAAAATTTAAAATTTTGTAAATTTTTAGTATTCTTTTTTTTCTAGTTTGAAATTTCAGAGCATCAAATATTAAACACATCCCTATTTATCGGATTTGAATTTTCATCTATTTCTTGAACAGACGGTTGTAAGTTCTAGCAATTTTATCAGTAAAATTGCCTGTGTGAACTGCCAATTCTTGTTTTACAACGTTGTTAGAATTTTATCAGCAGTAAAGATGACATATTTATGTTTTAGTTAACTTATTAAAATATATAAAAATCCTTTACTTTAATTCAACGATATAAAAAAAAAAAAAAAAAAACAAAAATTCCCGCACAAATTTTCCGGAATTTTTTTCTCGATAACTGAGCGAAATGGATCTCGGGAAAATTCCGGAGATCCACCCTAGTGACAATTAAATTTAACAGCAATTAATTCAGAGTTTTCTAAAACAGCTTTTTAGGATAAGAAAAGTTTATACACCGTTTAATTTTAACTTCAATACAACAAAGGAGATGCTTTTAAGGATCCCCTAAGGATCCCCTTCAATATTAGGAGTTCATTTCGTATTATTGTTTTTTACTCGATTGTCTTACAAAATCCAGTTTAACCTAATTATAAAGGAAACAATTTTCTTTCATTAACATTTTATTCCCTTCATCCATTTTAAAGAGAAGTTTAAGACATTTTTATACTGTCATTCCCTTAGTAACCTGGAAATTAGTACGTTAAACTTTTCTATATATTTTTAGCAATACTCTGGGGCTTAATTTGCAAATCCTTTTACTTTGCATTAAAAGTTTTTTCATATACAATTTTTTGGATTTTCAAGTGAGCAATAAATTGGGAAAGCAATCGAAATGATTTTAATCAAATTGATTTCATTCTTTGATTTCCAATTTTTACGGATTTGGAATGATTGATATAACAAGATTGCAATACTTTGTGATTGGAATAATTTAAAAACTATTGAAAAATAATTGAAATCAATTTAATTGTGAGAAATTTCCTTTGCATTCCAAACTTTAGTGAAAGTCCAACGAAATAATTTTCACTTGGAATCTAGTGGTTGTAAACAAAAATTTACTTTGTTGGCAGTTCAAAAATTATCAGAATCAGCTGTATTTCTAGAAGGGGTTTCGTTTGAAGAGAAAGAAGATTTTTATTCTGGGGACGTACGGCCATGCAATATTTTTACAAAAGCAACCCACATTTGTGAAACCGACGGACTGCAAGATACGCTAAAAGATGATCTGCGGTGTTGACGCTGGGGTTTTCTCGGAAGTGCTACAAATAAATCACTCTTTCCCTCTTCCGGATGAATCAAGCGTATTTCAGGCTGAAATACTGGCGATAAGAGAGGCATGTAGAACACTGCATAACAGGAATATTAGCGGCAGAATTGGCATTTTTGTCCATAGCCAGGCGGCTCGGATGTAATTAAGATCGCATTAAACAACGTCCATTCTCGTTAACCAGTGTAAGGAAAAACTATAAAGACTGGGCAGCCTATCTGACATTATCTTGATTTGGGATCCTGCGCAAAGGGAGTATTACGGCAATGAACAGTTAGACGAACTGGCCAAGACAGGAGCTGCTTTCGATATTTCGCAGGGTGTGCCAGTCGTAACACCTCTGGAAACTATCAGAAGCGAAATTTTCAACACTATTTGGATATGGCTAATGATGGATTAAAAAACTGGATGGCTGCAGGGTTAACAAGTTAACGTGGCCCATATACGACATGAGTCGATCTGAACGACTGCTAAACTTCAGTACGGCTCAACGACGATCGATACACAGAAAAAATGCTTGCAAAAAATTATTCAATTAAAAAATTAATTGGTGTACATTAATTATTCAATTAATTTTTTGTTTGCTGCAATTAATTTTTTTAATCAAAACCCATAAAATCAAATGTTTGTGTATGTGTGGTGTATTTTTTGTTTATGCAATTAATTTTTTAATTGACTAAATTTGTGTCCCATGACTCGAAAATACAAATCCGTTAATTGATATGATCAATTCTTTTGCAGGGGCAAAATTAGTAAAATATTTAATTGTCTGAACGAATTTTTTAATTAAAGTCGATTTTCTATTCTTTCTGTGTAAGCACGCTTTTAGACTCGGTCTCTAGCTGCAGAGAACCTGGAACTGAGGAGACAGTATTTCATCTCTTATGTGATTGCCAGGTGTTCAATTTAAAAAAAAGATGGATTATTGGGGAATTACCTTCTACAAAGACTCTCTTAGATATCGCGGACGAAACTTGGGAATTTGGTGAAACGGGCTGGCTTTAGCCATCTTAGTATTGCCCTGGTGAAACTCTTGATCCGGGGTTCCTACTCTTGACGAGTTGTGTGGTGTCAAAACAGCGTCACTGTCGACTCCACTTGAAGCATGCCTAGTTTTTGGTTGTGCTACCATGTTAAAAACCAGTCCACTTATTCACAACTTTCTTATAAAGATATCTTAATAAAATTCGGCTCAAAGAACTTTTACATGAATCTTAACTTCATAGGATAATCGGCCTTATTGTGTAAGACGTTGTCTCGTTAACGCATAAGTTGCTTATTGTAATAGATTAAAACATCTTGTATGTAAATTAATTCTATATTTAAAAACGACGCATGCGTTAACGACAACGCCTTACACAATAAGGCCGAATAATTAGAACTTTAAAATTTACTTGGATTTTTTACTTACCCTGAGTTATTAATTAAAGAGTCAATTGTCCTTTTATTGCCTCTTAGTAACCTACAAAGTAGCCACTTTTTTATACCCTACACCACAATTAGTTGTGAAGAGGGTATACTAAGTTTGTCGTGTGAAACTTTTTTATAATTCATCTCAGACCCCATAAAGTGTATATTTTCTGGCTCTTTGAGTAATTCTAAGTCGATTTAGCCATGTCCGTCTGACCGTCTATTGCAAACACGCTCACTTTCGAAAAACTCAAAAGAAATAAACAAACTTGGTGTCAAATTGCTTGTAATTATCCTAAGCGGTTTGGAATTGAAATCCAGCTAAATCGGTTCAGTAGGATCAGAGCTTTAGAATCAAAATGTGGAAGCAACACCTTAAAAAATTGATGATTTTGTTACAAAAACTAACAGAAATGGCGGAACAATTCACGGAATGATACAAGCTTTTGCAAAAATTCATTTTATTTGACAGGAAATCAAAAATTTCGTGAAAATACGTCCAAAATTTACTCTTGGCCCCATATACACCCTACTCTTGAAGACCGTTTAGTACGCCTAAAACCGTAATAAATAATGATATCATTACAAAATTTGGAACGTCACAGTTCTATAGGACTAGAAATGACACTGGGAAATTTCTTGAAAAACAGTCAATAATTTACCCTACGCCCCGCCCCATATAAACCCTACTACCGGAAAACAGTTAAGTACACATAAAACCGTAGTTGATATGCTATCAGAATAAAATTTAATACTTCACAGTTTTAACACACAGAAAAAAATACCAATGTAAAATTAACATGGAAAAATGTTAATTGAGGATCATGGTAAATTTCTGCAAAAGTATGCCAATTATTTAAATTTATCATTATTCCATATTTATTTTAAATGAGAAATATTAAAATAATCTTAAATCAAGCGTATTTAATATTATTCACTGTTAAAATAAATAAAAAAAAAATATTAAAATATAAACAAATATATTTTTTTTTATATTAAAATCAAAAGTTTATCTTGTTAAATTAACATGCATACATAGTTAAGTATGTTAATTTTTTTATTTTCATTCTTAAAATACGTTATAAAAAGAAGACAATTCCCGTATTCTTTTAATTAAAATTATTTAGTTAAATAGTACATAAAAATTTCAAAGTAGAATGATGACGAAAACCATATCGGGCGATTCTACTGATGCTTCTGTTGACAAAGGAGAATACAAAATAAGTGGAGCATGTGTTACAGGGGTAAGTGTATTAAATTATTCTTAAATAAATGAATATGTTGTCTCTCAAGCTTCTTTACACTGTTATAACACACTCAATTGATTCTACATGAAAGTCACGTTGTTTCAACTTGAAATAACTTTCATTCAACGTGATTCGGATTGTTATTTCAATATAAATGACATTTTGCTCTAACTTTACTGCAATGTTAAATTAACATGAATAATAGTTATTTTAAAAGAAAAAAATGTTGTTCGCAAGCAATTATAAAATCAGGTTGAATTAACATGAAAAACGTATGAAGCAAAATCAACACCGAAATATTTTAAATCAACCTTGTTTTCTACGTTTTTAACTTGATTTTTTTCTGTTTGAAAGGACACTTATAAATTTCTTTATTATCGGTCCATAATTTACTATAGGCCCCATATAAAGTCCACTCTGGTAAATCAATTAAATACGCCTAACACCGTAGCGGATAAAGATATTGCAAAACAAAAAAAAACAAAAAACAGTGGCCTCAAGTTTGATTAATTTTTATTTATTTAAATTTCGAAAGGTCGAATAAGAACAACTTTGATTGCGGTAAAAGGTATTACAACTTAGCTTCATATGACCAGAAAAAATGTCCCGCAATTTTGTGGTTTACGGTTGCTAATTTACCTTCGATACCATATTTAGCAGCCTTCTGAAATTCACTGTAAACGCTTAAACTAATTTCACCGCTGTATTGAAATTTATGGTTTTTAATACCAGACATCACTGTGCAGAACTTTGGTATGATTGGTTCATAACTTACCATGGCTCCAATATATAAATTACCCTCCTGAAAATCATTTAAGTTCGGCTTAAACTGTTACGAATCATGATATTTTACGCAAGCTGGTTAAAATTTCTTGTTAATACATATCTGAATTTGTCCCTATTAGTTACATAATATTAACCATTTAAGGCCTTAAGGATTTCTTTTTGTTATTGAAGCAATAAAAATTAAAAATATTTTTTTCTTACAGATGACAAATAATCAACTAGATTTAACTAAAATTTTATTGATTAGTTGAAATTTGTGCCCAGCATTTATCATTTATCGATTAATTATTACCCAAATTTATCGCTATTATTTTACACTCGTC
Source organism: Pollenia labialis (assembly GCA_949318255.1). Classification (NCBI taxonomy): domain Eukaryota; kingdom Metazoa; phylum Arthropoda; class Insecta; order Diptera; family Polleniidae; genus Pollenia; species Pollenia labialis. The sequence goes on along the minus strand of OX439142.1, from coordinate 19,886,103 downwards.
GTTAAGTCAGACAGACCAACTGTAAATGCAACAAAAGTCAAGAGATTAAATTGAATTTTTGATAAGAGGGACAGTAAAAGAAATTAAATCAAATAATTTATAACCATAACCTGCCACAGACAACAACAAACATACATACAAGAGAACACAAACAATTTACATTTAGTTCAATCAATTGCCGTTTGCATCATTTGCAACATTTGACACAATCAGGCTTAATATCAGATGTTGTTGTTGTTGGTGTTTCTGTTATTTTCCAGTTGCATGCATAAATTTTGTGGCCACCAAGAAGGCTGAAGGCCGAAAAGCCCGGCTGCTTAAAAAATATACAATACATATACAATCTGTTGTAAAGTTTCATTTAAACTGTAGGAGAGAGAGACACAGAGATCAGTTCAGTTTAAAAGTGAAGTGAATTTTTAGTCACATCGCAAAAGGTGTTTGCTGCCGACGACATTAGCGCCTTGTCCACTCTGTCTAATCGCACATACAACACTTCCACACTCACCCCAACGATGGACATGGACGCATTGCCACTTCTGGCCAACATTTCGATTTTTCTTTATAAATATCGTTGTTTTTTTTATGTATTTGGAATTTTGGGTTTAATTTTTTTTATAGTGGACGGCATTTAATGCGAGACATTTACTTTAAAACATTTGGCGGCTTTTAAAGAGACCACTAGAGCCCAGTAGCTGCAGGATTGGGACATTAATCGATAAAAGTTGAGTATTTTTTCATGTTTCAAAGCGAGCCATTAAAAGATTGTCAAGAGCTCTGAGAACAGCATACGGATGGCTACAGAGTGACTTTGTATGTGTATCTATTAGTTTTGGGCGTGTGTGTGTGTGTTGTGTGTGTGCGTCTGTGTTAGGTTATTGAGTGTGTCGGATAAGCTGTACTCAATGGATATCGGCGACAGTAAAAACTTGCGCTAAAGGTGCTTAATGAAATTCTACTTCAAGATCACTTTGCTGCTGATGATAATGTTCGGTGCCGTTTGGTACGATTGTGGCTTTGCGTGTTCGCCCGTTAAGCTTCTGCAGGTATGTGGCAATTATTTTCAGACAAATTTATTTGCGACCTGTATGCCGTCCTTAATGTTTCTTCTTATATATTCTGTTTATTCTTTTTTTTTTTTTGTATATTTTATTAGCAACATTCAAGTACTTTGAAGAGCTTCTGTTTTTAAAAGTTACTTTTCTGGTTTCGGACCCATTTACAGGAAACACTCTTAAGACACAAAGGAGTGCAAATCACAAGTGTTAACAAGAAACGGTAAAGTGGAAATTTGCCAGCCCCGGCTACCGCATTTTTAATACTTGTTCTTGTTGTTTTAATTAAAATGAATGCTACTTTGACATCATGTCAGCAAACGTTTTGCGCAAAAGGCAGTCAGACAGACAGACAGACAAGCATTTTTGTTTAGCAACATTAAATTAATTGAGCTTAATAAGGATGTAGATCCCTCTCTTGCCCTTTCTACTTTAAAAAACAAACAAAAAAAAATCCACCTACAATGTTGAAAAAAAGTTGGAAAATATTTAAATTGAATATTTTAAAAGCTTAAGGAGACTTTGAAACTTCATTCGCACGCACTACTCAAAAATAAATTTGGTTGCACTTAAACAAATGGATTTTTAAAACTTTTATGAATGAAAATTTAAAAAAGATTGAATTGAAGAGACAAACAAAGAAGAAGTGGTTATGAATAAATTTTAAACTGCCATCGAATTTCAAACAAATGGTTAAATAAATTACAAGCACCTTAAAAAAATATTATGCCTCTTAAATTAGGAGGAATAAAAAGCAAGAAAGAAAAAAGAGACTGCCAAGCAAATAAATTTTATGTAAATTAGCATGAAACCCCGAGAAACAGCCTCCACCAAATCGCACCAAACCAACAGCCGACCGACCGACCGACCACGCATAGCTAAAGTCAAAATAAGAGAAGAAGAAAAATACTTGTGTCTCGGTAACACTTTAAAGAAATCACTTGAGATAAGCAAATGTCACTAGAAAGCATAAATACTTTTTAAGAAGATGATTATATGATGATGATGCTGCTGCTGCTGTAGATGCTACTGCTACGGACAAGGTGAAAGCGGAGCGTTTAAAAGTCCTAAACTTTTTTTTTACAGTAGCACTCATTTTATGTAAATTCAACCAAAATGACGCTGATGATTTCGACTTTTTTTCTTACCAATATTTCATGACTGTCTCCTAATGAGCGGATGTAAAAGTGTAACATAATTTTTAATGTCCACCAAAATGCAAATGAGTTTCTTTCTTTCTGCTTTAACCATTCGAACCGAATGTTTTTAATCATCGGGTTTTTGTTTTATGTGATTTTTATTTTTTTTTTTTTTTTTTTTTTGGTTATAAACTTTATAATCAAAACATCGCCTAAAATATTCATGATAATGAATTTTATAACCCTCCCATTAACCACGGAAGCTTGGGAAAATAAATTGTTGTCGATATGAAGAGAACTTAAAAGAAATTAACTTAAAATCGATCTCACGATAGATTGTTTAATTTAGAAGATGAAAGATAGAAAAATGAAATCTATTAAAAAAAGCAAAGCAAAGCAAAACAAAAAAATAAATTTTTTTAAAAAAAGTTTCAAGTTTTTTAATTCAAAGAAACTTTAAAATCAAAAATGCTAAAAAAAAATTAAATTAGAACCAAATAGAAAACCATTGAATTTTATTAATAACACAGGTCGGCATTGAAAATGATTCTTATGGTATTTGGCATGCTGAAGCCAAATAGAAGCTCAGTTTTCTCCCATCACGTCACATATATCCGGCTACCAAAGCCAAAGTCGGGTCGAATTACAATGAATTATATCTTGTTTGAAAGGCTTCTAAATTATGCGTTAGTAGGCTTTCAAGCAAGATACATCTAATTTTAATTGAACAATATTTTAACTCGGGAAGGGGCTAAAAGAGAAGTATCCAGCGAAAAACACAAATGTACCGCTTGTTGATTAATGTAAAGTGATTGGAGAAAACGTAGTTCATATTCGGCTGTAACATGCAAAAAAAAAAAAACAAAAGAATCAGGTGGAAGGTTTTAAGAAAATTTTGAAAAAGTTTTTAAAATTTCTACCCGTGTAGTACATATGTATATGAAAACATAAGTAACCGATTAGCCGTATAAACTTATAAAAAAAAACTTATACAAATGTCTTCGGTTATAATTCGGTTCTTGAATTCGAATTAGATTTTTCACATATTATTATAAATAAAGTCAACAAAATACCAAGGCCCATTGAACAGGTGTGCGCAAGAAGCCTGATGATCATTGTTTATGTTCTTTTGAGCAGTCAAAAGCTGTTTACATTTTGCTTGCATGTGCATGTATACGTTTGTTTACATTTATAGTATGCCACACATACACGTTTTTTCCTTTTGCTTTGTATTTGTGGTAGTAAGTGTTTGACAGCTTAAAAAAATCGTTTTTCGTTTTTGTACAAGTAAGGAGACCTGATAGATGGGCCTTGCAAAATAGAGATATATTAATTGTGTTAAATTCGTATTTAAAAAAGAAACCGATTAATCGAATATTTTTCGAATAACTTTTTAGTTTAGTTTGTTATTGCTAACTAAAATAAGTGTTTAAAATCTTTAGAAGAAGCTCAAGCCATTCAAAAGGCGGTAAAAATTTGGTTCTTAAATTCCAATAAGATTAATCGCATATTAAATAAAACCTTTTTAGATTAATTTGTTATTTGAAACTTGAATAATTGGGGTATTCACAAGGTAGTCATAACGTTGTAAAGTCATATGTCTTAAAACATTTACAACAAATTTATATGACTGCTGTGGGCTACCGCTTATAATTTTGATTTCTACTCTATAGTTATGACGTATCAATGAACACGCCATTAAAATTTTTATTCTGTTTGAAACACAATAACATTAATTTTAAACAATTGTAACATATTATTTTGGACATTATGACGATATGAATTGAAAGCACACCTTGTGAATCCCCCAAATGTATTTAAATCTTTAGAATACTGTAGAAATTCGAATAAGATTAATCGAATATTATTCGATTAACTTTTTAGTTTTATTTGTTATTTCAAATTTGAATAATGTTTTAAAGTCTTTAGAATACGGTAAAAATTCGGTTCTAAAATACGAATAAGATTAATGGAATATCCTTCGAATAGCTTTCCAGTTTAATTTGTTATTCCAAACTTAAAAAATGTTTTAAAATCTTTAGAAGAAGCTCAAGCCAATCAATAGGCGTTAAAAATTCGGTTCTAAAATTCGATTAAGTTCAATCGAGTATTATTCGAATAACTTTTTAGTTTAATTTGTTATTTCAAACTTATAAAATGTTTTTTAATCTTTAGAAGAAGCTCAAGCCAATCAATAGGCGTTAAAAATTCGGTTCTATAAAATTAGATTAAGATTATTCGAGTATTATTCGAATAACCTTTTAGTTAAGTTTGTTATTTCAAACTTGAATAATGTTTTAAAATCTTTATAAGAAGCTCAAACCAATCAATAGGCGTTAAAAATTCGGTTCTAAAATTCGATTAAGTTCAATCGAGTATTATTCGAATAACTTTTTAGTTTAATTTGTTATTCCAAACTTATAAAATGTTTTTTAATCTTTAGAAGAAGCTCAAGCCAATCAATAGGCGTTAAAAATTCGGTTCTATAAAATTAGATTAAGATTATTCGAGTATTATTCGAATAACCTTTTAGTTAAGTTTGTTATTTCAAACTTGAATAATGTTTTAAAATCTTTATAAGAAGCTCAAACCAATCAATAGGCGTTAAAAATTCAGTTCTAAAATTCGATAATCGAATATTATTCGAATAAATTTTTAGTTTAATTATTTATTTCAAACTTGAATTAGGTTTTGAAATCTTTAGAAGCAGCTAAAGCCAAGCAATAGGCATTAAAAATTCCGTTCTAAAATTCGAATAAGATTAATCGAATTTTATTCGAATAGCTTTTTAGTTTTATTTGTTACTCCGAACTTACAAAAGCTCAGGCCAAACAAGAGGCTTTAAAAATTCGGGATTAAAATTTGAATAAGATTAATCGAAAATTATTATAAATAAAGTTAACAAAATTCAAAAATATGAATAGTTTAAAGAAAAAAACCCGATTAATCGAATATTAGTTTAAATTGTTATTTACGAGTTCAATAATAAATACAAAATTTAGAAATGTAAGCTTAATAATTTATAATTAATATTTACAAAAATAAGTAACCGATTAATCGAATATTTTATGCATAATAGTAAGTGAACTAAAATTATTTCTAATATACAAACACAAAAAAAAATTATTAAATACTGTCAAACCACATTATTTATAACGGGTAACCGATTTTTCTCATAGTTTCACTAAGACACATTGCGTTTAGAAAATGTTCATATAAAATTTTTTAAATTTTCTTTTTAAACTCTTAGGGAGAAAATTGAGTTTAAAAAGAGTTTAAAAAGAAAACCAAAAAAATTTGATAAGTTAAAATTCAATTTTAAGCAAATAACTAGAACAACATTTTAAATTAACTTGTATTTTTAAGAAACTTTGCCAATTAAAACAAAATTTATATAAAAAATTAACCGATTATTTTCAAATTATAACCGGTTACTTTTTAATCGCTACTCAAAGTTTCAATTTGTAATATTTTAAATTAGTTATGATATGGAAATACAAATCAAAGTTGTTAAATTTTTTTAAATTGAAAATTATTTAAAATTATCGACTATTCGAATAATTTTGATAAGATTTCGAATAAAAATTGTTATTTTTAAGTTTTATTTAGAGAAATTGACAGGAATGAAAGAAAATTTTTATTTTAAGTAGTAGTAAACCAATTTTTTTACATTTTTTTTTTTAATTTTTATTAATTTTTTTCTCTAGTTAATTTTTAATTGTCTTAATCAATTGAAAGCCAGAATAAGTTTTTGTTTTCCTTTTTATTTTTTGTGCAATAAAATTTCAAAAGTTTTTATTAAAAATAAAACAAAATCCTTCTTAATTTGCTCTGTCAGTCTGTGAGGTCTGAGATGTGCTGGAGTGTTTTTTTTTAATTTTACTACAAATCCCTACTTAAAATCCACTTCTACCTAAAAATCTCTTGTGACTGCTGCGGGTTTTGCCTTAATAAACAGTCTTCTTTAACTAAAATTTAATTTAAACCAAGTAGTGGGGTCTTTTTTAGTTTTATGGTTTCATTAATTAAATTTTTGAAGAAAAAAAAAGTTATAAACGTCTCTAAAAAGATCCCACGGCTGTTGAATGATTATAACTAATTTTCGATTTTTATATGCAATCTTATTAAATATTTATACCTACATGAGATGCAAGTGTTTTGAACTGACATTTATTAACAAAAAAAAAAACCGAAAAAGAAGAACAAAACTTTTTTAATCGAAATGGTAATAAAATCTAAAAAAAACACCCAGATTTAAGAGTAACTTGTATATCGATGTGCTCTCTTAAACTAATCAATTCAGCCCTGATTCGTTTTTTTTCTTCTTTTTTTTTTTGTGTTTAAAAATTATGTTAATTAAGTTAATTTTATTTAAATCATTAGCTTGACTAAATTGTATATAAAGGGTGTGCTTTAAAGCCCTACTCAGCTCAGTTGAGTTGTAATTGAGACAACTGGTTGTGATCAGTTGTAATTTTTGTTATGTTTTTGTACACCGCAATAAAGCAAAGTTGTAATCCATAAGACAAAAATTAAGAATCTACAACTCAACTGAGTTGAGTTGTAAGCCGTAAAAGGGGCCTTTAATCAAGCTTCAAAAACGCTACTTAAATTTCCAAATTTACTCTAAAAACCTGTCGTCAATGCACACCTTATCGTATATTAACTAAAAAAAGGCTATTGAGGAGGCTTCTTGTCCTCCTTTCGTTTGGGTTACTCCACAAAGTCTTAGTAGTCCTACCCACAGCTCCATTATTCCAACTGGTCGTGTGGGTTGCTCTTACCAACGATTTCAATTTCGATTTCGTTGACTCAAACGGTTTTACAATAGCCAGGTTAACTGCTACGAATTCTCTTCCCCAGGTGGCGAGTATATTGGCTCTTTCGTTACCGACTATCCCCGAGTGGCCCCATCTAAAACGAACCCTACCATTAAAGGGAAGATTCGGCAATGGCCTTCTTACAGTCGAATAATTTCTGGACTTAACCCTATTGACTAATAAAGCCCTTATTGCCCTTTTTTCTGTAAGGACCAGCACTCAGGGGATGACCCCTACTAATGCATTGCATTGTGTTGGAACTAGGAAAATAGGCTATGGGAAGGAGGATAGAGGCAGTTGTGTTTGTGAACATTCGACTTGAACATATTCATGTTGTAAGTGAGATAAGAAGACTTCTGCAGGAAGGTTATTCCACATACGAACAGTCTGGGGGGGAAAAACGAATTCTGACTGTAATGCGTCTACCCACAATTGCACGGACTTCCGACTGGAAGCTAGTGTTGCGATCTGGAAGAGGGTTGAATATCTCGGTTTCTGGGACCTCAGGATAGACCCCCATGCCTGTCTTATCACCCAGTTTTTAGCCGTCCGTATTGCAACAGATTCCACAGGTATTTCGTTAAGTTGATTTCGAGAAATGGACCTGTCATTTGGTTGTGAGATATGAAAGCTCTCATTTGTTTCCTATTGGGCTACGAGAAGTAAACAGTTTATTAGAGCTGTTTTGAAAATCGAAATAGAAGTTGTTTTTAATACACTTTTAATCTAATTTTTATAGTTTTTGTTATAGAATTCTGTTTAGTAGAAAAATATTGTTATAATATTTGTCTGAAAATCCTTTTATTACAGAAATCTTATTAAAAACGACATTTAAAATTCTTGCATTTTTCGTTTTCGATTTCCAGAACACCCCTGTATGCTAATAAATTGACGCCAGCAATGCTGGAAAAAGTGTCCCAAAATTGGTCGACCAGAATGCGATTCGTCAAGAACAGCCGCGCGAAACTCATATGCTCGAAATCATTGTAAAATGTCATTGCCATGTATTGATAATTCGAATAAAAGATTTTATTTGATTTAAATTTAATGCTATTTTCTACAATTTCAACTTCTATCGGACTTAAAAAAACACCCTTTACAAGAAATATAATTATTATGCGCATTTGCTCTACAGTCGTTTTGAATACATTTGATTTAATTTTTATTCAATTTTTGTAGTGTTTTTTTTTGTTTTTGTTTTTAATCATGTTTTATTGCCTTGAATGATAAAGAAAGAATTATTGTTATAAATTTCATAAGCTTGAAAACATAATAATAACAAAAATAAATTTCATATTGAAATGTTAAACCCACCACCACCACCAGCAGCAGCAGCACACCACCACCAACACTGCAGGCTGCAGCAAACCCTTCTCCAACATTCAAGCACACGTGCATACAAGTAAATACATACTAACATCTACAGTATTTACTCGTATGTGTGTAATTGTGTAAATACTTTTTACAGATCTATGTAAAAATATTATAATTCATATTCATGTAAGTCATAGATGAAGTGACGAGTATGTGTGATGTGTGAGCTAAAATTTATTTTTCATATAATGATCTGTATGTATTTGTTAAAACCACATAAATACATACAAATACAAAATACTTCCAGTAAACACAATGCAACAGCAGACATACATTTCATGTGTATAAATAAGTACGAATTTATGTAAAAAAAAAAAATGTATGAATGAATGTACATATGTATGTATGTATATTTGTCTGCTTGTATGTAAATCACGTTTATGTCGGCCATAACACATACAATTTCGATTGCGCTTTTATAGTTTTTCAAGTGTTGTTTTCAAATATACTCGAAACTAATTTGACTGCAAAGCACTCAAGAAGTGAGAAAATACAAAGTATTACACGAAAAACTACAATATGTATTAATATGTGTGTATGTATGTTGGAATATGTGCATATCTATGTATGCATATATTGGATTTGTATGTATGTATAAATTTATGTATGCATTTATATTGATATTAGATTGAGTTTAGTGCACGATTTCAAATGTTTATCTTTGATTCTGGTTTGTGTTTTAATCACTTGCAGCGAAGCACACGTGTAGAAATTATTACTTACGCATGTTTTACGCATTTAAAATGGTTTTCTCAGGGTTTTTGCAATAAAGGATTTAAGAAGGTCTTTCTCAAAATAATCACTAGAAAGTACACAGAAAAAAATTTCGCACCAGTAAAAGAATTAATCAAAAATAATATATATACTCCCGTCGATCCTATAAGGAGCATAGGGCCTCAAAAATAATATTAGTTTTAATAAAAAATTTAATCAAGTGAATTAAACGTGTAATCAAGTGAATTCAACGTTTAATCAAGTGTATTAAATGTTTTATTGACAATATTTAATTGCACCAGTAAACAAATTAATAATATCAATTAAATTCACTTGATTAAATTTTTTATTCAAACTGATTTTATTTTTGATTAATGCTTTTACTGTTGCAACATTTTTTTCTGTGTACTTAGGTTTGATTGTAATAAAAATTTTTTTCTTAAGCTTTGAAAGCTCTTCAACAAAAATTAGAATTGGTTTTTTTTTTTTTTTTTTTATTTTAAAAGTATTTTATTTACAAGTTTCCATGTTACAATTTAAGTGCCTCAGCGTCATTATGACATTGTTGAGGCGAGTTGGCATTTGCTTATACAAAGTTTTTAAACTTGTATTAAAATAAAATTAAAAATATTTGTTTATAATATTGAAATATATACAAATTACAATATTTACAATGTTATATAAAAAATTTCAAGTAAAAAATTATCTTAGAAGCATCTCTAAATTGTTTAATAAGAATTTTTTAACATTTTTCTTGAAAGCAGATATAGTATTCATATTTTTTAAATATTGGGGCAAACTATTGTACTCAAGACATCCAATATATTCAATTCTCTGCTTTGTTGTTTCAAGTCTGCATCTTATTGTTCTTAAATTAGAACTGTTTCTGGTATTCAGAGTTGTTTGATTCCTTGAGAAGGTTATCGTATTATGACCAATATTATTGAGAGATTTAAAAACAAACACTAGCAATTGTAGTTTATAGGTTCCTTTTACTGGTAAGATACTTTTACAAACTTCTTTATACAATGTGATCGTAGGGTAGATTAATGGCAAGTTGTATACGGTTTTTAGTGCCTTGTTTTGTACTCTTTGGAGAGACTGCAATTCTGTACTATTTTTGTAGCCATATGTAGTTATTAAATAATTCAAGTGACTTTGAATCAATGTCTGGTAAAGCATTAATTTTGTATTTTCATTAAACTTATATTTAAATTTATATAAAATTCCTATTACTGGATATATTTTTGATTTAATATTTTCAATATGTAGGTTCCATTTTAGGTTGCTTTGCAATATTACACCTAAATATTTTACAGAGTTACACTCCAAAACCTCTTCTCCATTCACAATAACACCAAAGTCATCATTAGTATCTAAATGTGGCTTAAACCGTATAACTTTAGTCTTTGTTGCATTAATGACTAGCTTATTTATCCTAGCGTATTCAAAAATTATGTCTGCATCTTTCTGCATGTAGGCTCTTAACGCTGTCTCATGTTTATAGGGGTAAAAAATAGAAATATCATCTGCATACAAGTAAATTTTTCCATTAAGCTCGAGATTGACAATATCATTTATATAAATAGTAAATAACAGCGGGCCCAAAACGCTGCCTTGTGGAACACCATGTTGAATATCCCCAATACAGCTTCGACTATTATTTAATTCAACATATTGTTTGCGGTTTGTCAAATAGCTTTTAAACAAATTAAGTTCTGTATTTCGAATTCCATAGTATTGGAGTTTTTCAAGCATGATCTCATGATCTACAAGTTCAAAAGTTTCTTCTGAACAATTAACTAATAATAAAATAGCAACATAATTGAACTATTGTACCCCTCTCTAAAGTAAATAACAGTAAAAAGCTTAAAAGCTTTTCCATTTTTTTTTACAAAATTAAAAGGAAGCCAAGATCTTACGATTAAATCAATCAATAAGAAGAAAATTTAATTATTTTCTCAATCTCGCTTTATACAAAAAAAAAAAAAATTAAGAGCTTTTAAATTAAGTCAACTAGTAGCTTGAAAACTTGTAAAAGCTTGTCTCTCCTTTTATTTTTATAACCTTGTCTTTGAAAGTTATTGTGGTGGTTCGCACTCTTCAAGTTTAAGCCATCAAGTATTGAGCTTTTGGAAAAGAAGGGAAAAGAGAATGCCATTTCTTTCCCTCTCTCTCCTTAAAACTCAAGACTTGATGGCTAAAACTTGAAGAGTCTGAACCAGCACAAAGTTAAGAATAAGAAATAAATAACAAATAGTTTTTAAAGCTTTCGCTATTATAAAAAAGCGCGTTCGCTTTAATAAAAAAGCTTTTATTGCACCATTTTTCAAAAAGTTAACTAAACCAGGGATTTACACGTTAAAGAACTTTCTTGCACACAGAGAAAAATAAAAATTGATTTCAATTAAAAAAATTTGTGATATTAATTAAAAAATTAATTAAATTTGCACCAGTTAACAAATTAATGGTATCAAATAAATATTTTTTGATATTTACAACATTTTCTGATTAATGTTATTGATATAAGTAAAAGTTTAATTCACTTGATAGCATCTTTAATTAAAACTGATTTTATAATTTTAATTATTATCGACCTTTTCCAATTTTTATTGTTATGTTTTTTAGAAAACTCTAAACGGGCTGATTAATTTTATTTTTGATGGTTTATTTGGAAAAAAAATTAAAGTACAAAAAGTGTGGGTGTATTGCGACTTCCAAGATATCACTTTCATGCGAAATTCAGTGTTACTCTCTACAATAAACAACAAAATTATAAAATAAAAAGCTTTATGAATTATGTCTCAAAAGCTACAATGTCAAAAATATTGCTAGTAAAAAAATGTTTGTTAACATAAAAATTTTTAGTTTGTATACAAACTTTGACAACTCGACCACCGAAAATACCCAAATGTTGACTTGACCCCACCTTCTAGCGAATTCGCCTTTGTTCTGCTATTTTAGAAGAAGCTTTTTATTTTGAGAGTAAATTTTTTTTTAATTATGAATTTAAAAAGACTTATTAATAAAAAAAAGTTGTTCTTAAAGCATTAAAAGAAACCCTAAAGCTTCTCAGTAAAAGCTTTAAAACTATTAAATTTTTTAAAAAAAAAGTTTTACCTTGCTTGAATATAAAAAAGCTTTTAATATTTCATTAAGATTTTTTTTAAGTTTTTCTTCCTTGAAAGTACTTATTATTCTCAGGCTTAATCTAGGTGGCATTATTTCCTGTTTCATTTCCTTTTTTCGCATTTCAATTTAACAAATCTGTTCAATTATTATTTGCTTTTGGACCAGAAAATGCAGTAGGCTGACAGCATTTGACGCCACAAAATGATGTACTGTCATTAATGTACACTGGTGGTTACGTTCGCATTTCAATATAAATAATGAGGCTGTTATTGGATTGACAATGAAGATGATGATGATGATGATGCTTGGGCGGCGGCGGCAAGTTAGTATTTTGGCTAAGAGAGGCGCCTAGTTTACAACAACTTTAACATGCAACAAATGCAAAGTAACAAGAAAAAAGCGTTAAATACAAAGACAGAGATAGAGAAGAACATAACAATGTTAATGAGCTTCTAGATGATAATAATGGTAATGATGATGATGAAGATGAAGATAATGCAATGTCGTTTGTTTTAGCATTATTTGCTTGTTTTCGGTATAGTTTTTTAGTTTTAAACTAACAAAGTTCTTTTGTTTTGCAATATTTGATTAGTTCTCATACAAACGAATACATGACAACAACTGCGCCCCAAAAAACAACAACAAAAACAACATTAAAAGACAAAAGAGTACCGCAGGCGCCAGCCAAAATCCAGACATTTAAATGGATGAGCATCACCATACCATCCATATACTTCCCTATAAAATGCAGTCGCTATTCATGCCAGTTAAAATCCCAAAATCAACAACAACAGCAACAACACACGAAGAAAAGGGAACAAATAACAGCTACAACAAAACAAAAGCTTCAATGCTGGCCACATTCAAATCTTAACAAGAAATCGGTGTACCTTTGCCACATTTAATCGAAAGACAAGCGTTCGCAGGTATGTTTGGGTCTTTAATTCCACATTCATACGAACCATATTAAATTTACAAATATACGAGTACCAGGTTCTCGAGGATCACACACATCTTTGTATGAAGCTTAAAACAAATTCGAGATGCCAACACAAACTACACCAACAACCAAACAGTTCCATTGTCTTGGCATTACTTTTTTTTATTATTATTATTATTCTCTGTTGTCTTTAAGTTTTTTAAGGGGCTGTTAACGACAGTCTACTTACTACCGGCTAAAAAGGATGACGACTGCCTTGCCTCGCCTGGCCTGGCTGGTTTAGCTGGCCCAGTCGTTGTTGTCGTTTATTGTCGTCATCGTCAATTGTACGACCTTCATTTAGGTTTAAGTTGCTTTGCTGCCTCACCATCGCCTCCGTTGACATCGGAGTTGAGGTCTTGTGATTTTTTTTCAAAGCTGTTAAAGATGCTGCTGCTTTTGACGCTGCCACGTCTGCTTCAAGCAAACAGGTTCTGCTGCGTCCTTTACACCAAAACAACTCTCAAAAACTGAACTTCAAACCATAAAAGTCCAAAGCAACATCAATAACGGAGCTCAAAGCAAATCCAAGTCAATGAAAAATACAAATTGGAATAAGCAGGAGCATTTCTTTCTTTTTTTTCCCCCAAGTCAAATAGTTATCAGTGAATTTTAGAACCAGCAAAACAAAAATAAAATTCATCGATTAGAAATCGAATTTGTAGCTGAATTTGGCCAGAATAGAAGAAAACATGTTGCTTGAAGCGCAGACCAACCAACAGACAATTTGATGTTGTTGTTGTTGTTGTTGTTGTTGTATGTGTGTTATAGAACACATGTTTCATGCACGCCAAAAGCCGCAAACAGAAGGTAACACTGTACTTGTGTATTTTGGCAGTTTCTTTTTTTTATATCTTCCATTTAACCAACAACATTTTTTGTTGTTTCTAGAGCATCACGAGCAATTCCCTATCTCCTCTTCTCTCCACTAAACAAAAGCAAGAAGCTACGGAAAAGGCTTCAAAAAAAGTGTAGCAAAAGTTTTATCCTAGCGGGGGTCTTTTCTCGCTTTTGGCTCTAGTTAGCATGTAAAATGTTCAAGATTTTTATTGTAACTACTGCTTGTAAGCAACCTCAGCAACAACAACAACACCAATTGACTGTTATCGGTAAATATCAATGTTTTGATCTATGTATCGTGCCCGGGAGAAGAAAATGATTTGGTTTACTTGGAAAAAAATTCCTCAAGTATGTCAGGCCATCAAAAACAGAGAAAAAAAAACAGGGAAACCTTAACCAACAGCAGATTTTTTTTTTGTTTTAGTTTTAATACAGGAGCTTGAAATAATTAATAAGCCAAAGAAAAAAACATTATTGCCAACATGATTGTGCATTAGCAAAAAAAAAAAAAAATAAAAAAAAACAAATCAGGTGCTGAATTGTCAAAGATTTTGGTTGTTTTTGTAAAGGTTGCTGCTGTCTGGCACTTGTAGTATTTGTGTAATGAGATTAAAGATTAATATCGTTACTACGACGCCATTGTCACCAGAGTGACACTATTATAAAAGTGGGACTGCTGATGTAGCACAATTTAATTTCAGGCGAAAAATCCTTCGCACAATTAGAAAACAAGTTTAGAAAAAAATGTTCCTTAAGAATTATTATTAAAGTGAAACAATGCATGTCTTCCACAACAACAAAAGAAAAAAAAACTTACAGTTAAAATTACAAATATTAAATTTGAGTACATACATTTTTTATAAGAACATTAGACTTTAAATGCCTTTTTCGAACTTTTGCAAGAATCACTTTAAGTTTTATTACCCGATTAATCGAATATTTTTCAACAATATTAAGTCCAAGTAGATTTTAAAAATTCTAAAAGAAAAATTAAAATAAGTTAAAACAAAAAAAAAAAACCATTTTGCGATTTAAATATTTTTTTAAATATTCAGAAAAAACATTTAATCGGTTATTCGAAAAAACGGGTAATCATTATTTTCTATATCTTTTTTGATAATAATTTAAATTTCAAATCCTTTTTTGAAATTTTGTATGCGATAATGCAATATTTTTAATGCAATTATGTTCATTTTATTTTTGGAAAACCAGTAACCGATTAATCGAATATTTTTCACCAATATTCGTTTGAAACAGGTGGTTTTAATCTTATAAATAAAAGTTAGAGTAATTCATTTCCCTTTTTGAAGATTTTCAAGGATACTCTGAAAAACAAGTAATCGATTAATCGAATAAAAACGGACCATCGATTATTTCTATAACTGTTATTAAAATCATAATTTTTATTACTGAAACAATTTTTTAAAACATATAAAACGAATAACCGATTATTCGCATATTTTTCAACAATAATCAGTTCAAGTAGATTCAAGAAATTCCCAAAAAAAAAGCTAAAAAATAATTTAAATACCAATTTTATTTTTACTTTTTTAAGTAATACCACAACATTTTTACTGAAAGTTTGCTAATTTTATTTTTGAAAAACAAGTAATCGATTATTCGAACTTTCAATCTTTAAAATAAAAAACTAAAGTAATTCATATACAAATTTTGTTTTTTTTTTAATTTTCAAGCACACTCTGAAAAACAAGTACTCGATTATTCGAATAAAAACGGGCGATCTATTATTTCTATATCTGTTATATAAATTATAATTTTCATTACTGAGCAAATTTTTTAAAACATAAAAAACGAACAACTGATTAATTAATCGAATATTTTTCACCAATATTAATTTCATACAGGTGTTTCAATCTTTTAAATTTAAAAGCTAAAGTAATTCATATAAAAATCTTGTTTTTTTTTAGATTTTCAAGGACACTCAAAACAAATAATCGATTGTTCGAATAAAAACTGGCAATCGATTATATTTATATGTTTTAAATATTATAATTTTTGTTGCTGAGGAAAATTTTAAAAACAAAAAAAAAACGAGTAACCGATTAATCGAATATTGTTTATACCTGTTTTTGGTTTGAAATTACAATTTATTTATTATTTTAAAGTTTAAAGCAGAAAAACTATAGTAATTGAAAGTAAATTTTAAAAATTAAACTCTTTTAAACACATATACCAAAACTATTAATCGATTAGCCGAATTCTTTTAAAAAGAGAGATTTGTTTTTAATTGTTTAATTAAAGAAAACTATATACTTTTAAATGTTGTTTAAGAACAAAGTTAACGATTAATCTAATTTTTTTTTGTGAATTTCACAGCTTTGAAAATATTTTAAAAGTTAATTACTATTTTTAAACGGTAGAATAGTTTAAGTGCATGTTTTGTTATTTTACATATTTAAGTAAACAATTTTAAAACTAAACCAAGTACCCGATTAATCTATTCTTTTTGTAAAATCTTTATCAAATACCAGATTAATTTATTCGTTTTTATAAAGCTTGTTTTAGTTTAAGTCGTACTTTCTAGTGCTGCTAGTTAAACGTGATCTTAAAGATATATGATTTATTTACTATATAAATTCAATACATATTTTTAAAAAAGATAACCGATTATTCGTAAAATATTTTTAAAGTTATTTTCGCTTGTATGTGTCTCTTACGCTTTAATCACAGATTAATAAGCAATATAATAGAACAATTATAATTTAAAATTTTTTAGTGTTTAATCTGAACACCAAGTAATCGAGTAAACCATTTATTCGATTACTAATTTGATAGATATATGGAATACAAACAAGATTTCATTGCAATTATAAGCCAAATGCAGTTTTGTTAAAGAAATTTTTAATAATTAATAGGTAAACGATTATTCGAATATTTTAAATTTAAAAAAAAAACATGCTTGCAGGGCAAGGAAGAATAAAGACTATTAAAACTAAACGATACTCAATTAAGAAAGTTTTAAAATTGCAAATTTTAAATGAAAAATAATCGATTATTCGAATAGTTTTAGATAAATTTTAATTTTTTTTTTAATATAATATAATTTACGAAATTTTAATAACACAATCTTTACTACTTTAAGATACCAATAACCGATTAATCGAATAAATTTTACTAATTATGTATTCTAAAGATTTAAAAAAGATCAAGTTACATTTTTAAAGTACAACCGCCGTAAAACCGGCTTTAAAAGATTTAAAAGTAATTAAATAGAAAATTAGTAAATTAACAATTTGCAGTGTTAAGTCTGAATACCAAGTAATCGAGTAATCATTTTTTCGATTACTAATTTGACAGATATAGATATGAAATACAAACAAGATTTCATTGCAATTATGAGCCAAATGCAGTCAAGTTAAAGAAAAATTTGTAAAATTGACGACATAAAATTAATAAGTAATCGATTATTCGAATAATTTTAATTTTTTTAAAAAAACATGCTTGCAGGGCAAGGAAGAATAAAGACTATTAAAACTAAACGATACTCAATTAAGAAAGTTTTAAAATTGCAAATTTTAAAAGAAAAATAATCGATTATTCGAATAGTTTTAGATAAATTAAAATTTTTTTTTTAATATAATATAATTTACGAAATTTTAATAACACAATCTTTACTACTTTAAGATACCAATAACCGATTAATCGAATAAATATTACTAATTATGTATTCTAAAGATTTAAAAAAGATCAAGTTACATTTTTAAAGTACAACCGCCGTAAAACCGGCTTTAAAAGATTTAAAAGTAATTAAATAGAAAATTGCTAATTTAACAATTTGTAGTGTTAAGTCTGAGTACCAAGTAATCGAGTAATCATTTTTTTGATTACTAATTTGACAGATATAGATATGGAATACAAACAAGATTTCATTGCAATTATGAGCCAAATGCAGTCAAGTTAAAGAAAAATTTGTAAAATTGACGACATAAAATTAATAAGTAGTCGATTATTCGAATAATTTAAAATTTTTAAAAAAAAACATGTTTGCAGGGCAAGAAAGAAATAAGACTCACAACAAACTGAAAGATATCCAATAAATGAAGTTTTAAAATTGCAAATTTGAGAAGATAAATTATCGATTATTCGAATAGTGTAAGAGAAATGTATCTGGGCCTTTCAACAGAAGTGCCACGTTACGCCAACAAACAATTAATCTTGTACTCTCTCTCACTAAATTGCACCGTAAGGTGACAAAAAGTAGACATCCCTATGGAAATGCCCATATATTATAACTTACAAAATTTAAATAAAACAATCTTTACTGCTTTAAGATTGCAGGTACCGATTATTCGAATAAATTTCCTTAATTATACTAAAGCTTTAAAAAGATTAGTTCAAAAGCTTTTAATACAGCCCACGTAAAACCGGATTTGGAACATTTTAAGCCTTCAAACCGTTAAAAATTCCGTAGGATAAACAATTTCACTTGTGCCAATCAATAAAAATCTTAAAGATTGTGTATCTGGAAGATACATATTAAAAAACACAGTTACATGTGTATGTTTGTATGTAGAAAAAGAAATACAGGTAGTATCTTCAGTTTCATTATTTAAATCTTAATGCTGGTACGACAGAGGTCACCGTGGGAACCAAGTCTTAATGATCGCTACTACTCTGCTCATGGTGCTACTCAACACCAGGCATTTTAATAAATTTACTAAAATAGCCGACGGCAGTTAAGAAACCCATAATTATGTGGATTTAGATTTGTTTGTCAATTTTTTTTTTGTTTTTCTTTGGTTATGGATTAATAAATCATTGACTAGATAATGATGGGTGATTTTTAAAATTAAAAACATGCTTAAGGGTTCGATTTTAGAAAATAAAAATTTCTAAAATAGAAATGTGTGCTGCAGCCAAGGAGTATGTAGGCTCATTCAAATTTATGAAACCTCGTTGAAATTTCAAGAAAAATAAATCGATTATTGTCACCCTAATGCATTGTTGCAAAAGCTCTCGAATGGCATTAGCCCACTTGAACTGGCAAACACTTAAGGTTGGCAATAATTGCAAATTGTTGTTATTGTTGAAGCTGTTTGACAGCTCAAATCTGAGCTAATAATACAGAGTTTTTGTGTTGTAAAAAGATTTATTTTTGCATAAAAGCTATTCATTTGCAAAAAAAAAAAAAGAAATAAAAACGCGAATTATAAAAATCCTGTTAACTCACGCAAACATACACAGACACACTCAATAACATAGAAAAGTAGGAAATCCGGCAATCAGGGAAAAAAACGTTTTAAAAAAACTCAAGGGTGGAATAGAAGTGTAAGTACACTTGGAATCTAAAAATGAATAAACAGTACACAAACTCACACCCTTAACTAAAAAAAAACATGCAAATAAGATCATCTTTTCATTTAAGAATATAAAGAGATTTAAAAAAAAAATATCTAAAAATAGGAAAAAGGGATGCTATTTTATTGTTAAAACCATTTAACTTTAGAAATAGAGAATTTTGTGGGTGTGGCTTTGCAAAACTTTCATATTATTTATATAAATCAGCCTTAATCAAAAACTCTAAGGCATATCCGTTTCCGTTTGCAATGCTATTTCCTTTAAAAAATAAAAAAAAAAAAATAAAGTAATTAGCAAATGACAAAACAACGCTCATCGTCTGTCAATGCAAGGAAAATGTCACCTCAACAAAGTAAAAAATAGACAAAGAGAATTAAGTCTTTTCGTTTTTGCCTTCAAACCAATGGAACATTTTTAATTATTTATTACATTTAATTAAATTTTCCTCTTATTCCCCTCTTTGACTAATTTGTTGTTGTATAGCGAGTTTAAAAACAATTTTAGCACTTTTTATTTAGAAAAACAGAAAAACAAAAACGCACACACAACCTAATGAATTCATAAGGACAATTGATGATGACAACAAATGAAGCGAACCAGAAAGAGGGAGGGAGAGAGACAGAGGAGGTACAGAGTTATATAGAAAAGCTTTACAAATAACAATTGTCTTTTGACTCCAGGGAAAAATGACATTTGTGTGACTATTTGAACGGGGAAAAAACTCTACATTAGTCTCATATTTAATGCATAAACTAAAAAATGCACACTTAGTCAAAGACTTATCTAATTTGTAGGGAAAACAAAAACAATTTCATTTAATTTCTTATTTTTATTGTTGGCTCTAATTGTTTCGTAATGTCATTAATTATTCAAAAGAAAGTCTAATAAACTTAGTGGAGTTTTCATAGAAAAATAAATACAAAGCAAAGCTGCAATTTCCACGTTTAAAATCATAATGCAAGCAAACATGTTCACGTAAATATTTCATCAAACCAATTAACAATTTTAAGAAATGAATTAAGTTAGTTAAAGGAAAGATAGCAAAGGTATAACAAGTTTTTTTTTAAGTTTCAATTTTAATAAACCTCACAGACAAATATTCTGGAAAATTGTTCACCAATTAAAGCAGTAAAATCGATAATAAAATCAGTTTTAATTAAAAATTTAATCAAGTGAATAAAACGTTTATTTAGGGGAATAAAACGTTTAATTAATATTATAAATTTGTTTACTAGTGCACATTTAATTCATTTTTTATTTAAATATCACAAATTTTTTTAGTTGAACTCAATTTTTCTCTGCTAGCAAAAATTTAAAAGTTTTGCCAAAAAACAAAATTAAATATTTGATGTAAGATGGCTTTACGAATGTACGAAAACAAATAGAAATCTAAAGGAATTAGAATTTTAGCCAGTTTCATCAATTAAATAAATCAATTTTCGTAAATTGAATTCAGCTTTAAACGAGCAGAATTGAATGCGATTTTTTGTAAATTTACAGTTTTTATGGTGTGAAACAAGATTTTATATAAAGAAAAGTTTGGAAATGCATCTCTTGGCAAATACTATTGTTAATTTTTAAAGCAAACAATTATTTGTGATAAACTGATTATTGCCATATTGAAACACAACATGTTTAGGCGCAGCCATTATATTGTTGCGGCTTCTTAATGAAGAACTATTTGCATTTTTTTTGTTTGATTTTTTTGTGGTTAATATTAGTTTTGTTGGAGGTGTGAACATATTTAGAAATATGTTTTCTCTGCGTGTAGTATTCTGGTATTCTGTTCTTTTTAACTCCTACAAGGAGCATTGGGCTGTAATTCTTGTAATTATGGTTTCGGTAATCTGGTTTCATTTAAGGCGAATGCGTCCAATCCTGGTATTGGGGCTGCCAACATCTCGCATCCAGGGATCTAATCACCGCATGCGATATCGAGAAAAATTTTACGAATTTTTTTATTTTGGTATCATGACACTCGATATCGAATGAAATGTATCGTAATTTGAGACTAAATTCCTGCGCAACTGCATTTTTGTTTTAAATGTAGTTTTCTATGCGAACGTTGACGTTCGAAATCGTTGAACAGGCTGTAAGTTTTTAAAAATATAATATACCTATGAATAACAATGGAATAAAACCAACAATAGAATTTTTTATATTTTTTTTAAATAAAATTAGAAAAGCAAACGCTCTTTTATTAAAAATGTCCAAGTTTTTAGTGCATATTTTTTATTTTTTTAATGCATATTTTTGATTTTTTAGTGCACGAAAATCTCATCCCTAATGATAAAATTTATTTTATGAGGAACAGATCTCTGAGCAAATAATGTGGTTACTATCGAAACATATTAGACCAACCTGCCCGTGAAGGTGGGGGTAAAATTCCAGCGTCAGTCAAGAATGAAAAATTATCAATAAATATTAATTCATTTTATGTTGTAAAAATTCCTGTCTTCCTAAAATAACTTGATAAAAATAATATTTGAGAAACTGAAGCCTAATTAAATAACAAAAAATTTCAAAAAAAAAACATAGCTGATTAACTGGCCCGCCTTAAATATCTGCTTTATACTATAAACACAACTGGGACGAACGACGAACTTCGCATAGTACGACGAATTCGTCGGCAAGAATTCGTTGCGTAAATTCGTCAAATAAGACACACAAAGTGCGTGAGTTCCAGGTATTAATGTGACTTGCATTTTATTTTTAATTTATAAAAATATGTATGTAAATACCTTGGACGCTAAATAATATAAACATTTTTATCCATTTTCATCTCTTTTAACTAGCAATAAATTTTATAAGAATTTCGTTGTATTTTATTTGTTTGTTAACATTTATCAAATCATAGGTTGACCATATTTCAACAAAAATAAAAAAAAAAAACATAAAAGACTTTTAATTGTCTGTGTTCTAGCATTCGAATCCACTCGAATGTGGATTACTTAAGCATTTTTGTTGTTCGATTTCGCAAACTTAAAATCATTTTTCGGTTTGTTCAATATTTTGCAATTTTTCGCGATTTGTTCCTGTAAGTTAACTGATTCTTAACAGCTTTAACGATTTATAATAAATAGTAGACTTTGCTATCATGCCGCTGTTAGCAAATTTTTTCGAATTTCCGCTAATTTTGGAATTTTAAACGAATTTTTGCCATTCCTAACAGTCTAAGGGACTTTTAATCAATTTTATGGGTTCTTTGAAAAATGAAAAATTTTTCGCGATATTTCGCTATTTTTGCAAAAATTTTCATGTTATTATCGAATATTTTGATAATTTTAACTGATTTAGCGATTTCAAATAAATTTTTGGGTTTGTTTCAAATTTTGCAATTTTTCGCGAATTTTAGCCATGTTCGCGATAAAAGCGATTTTTATCTGTAAGGGTTGTGATTCTTTACAACTTAAACGATTTATAAAAAATATTAGACATTGCTATAAGCACTTTTTAGCGAATTTTTGCGATTCCTTATAGTTTTAAAGACTTTTAATCAATTTTGTGGCTTGTTTGAAAAATTAAACATTTTCGCGATTTTCGCCATTTTTGCAAATTTTAGCCAAGTTCGCAATAGAAGCGATCTTTCCCTGTGATTCTTTACAGGTTTCACGATTTAGCTGCGATTAGCTGTCCCCGTCCCAATTTATATGTCGTTCGTCTGCGTAAGAAATAGAAATAAACCTATCGCAGTGTTCGTTCCGCAGGACGAATTTCGGTATACGCAATGATTGTGTGTATTTTCTTAAATACACATGTGTTCTATTTTTGACGACGAATATTCGTTGCGAATAATTCGTCGTTCGTCCCAGTTGTGTTTCTGGCATTAAAAGAAAAATCTTACGAATTTTATTTGAATTTTAAATTACCTTAACCATTTCTTTTTTTTTTAATTCACCAAAGCACACTTGTTTTCCCCTTTAGGCGCCACTTAAAATCTGTCCACATTAATATTTCATAATTTTAATGTCCATATTCCTTCAAGTCTATCAAAACATTCCTTAAAGATTTACTTAAATAAAACTTTTCATAAATAAACTTTATTACACATGTCCGTCTATATTCGGACAATCATTGACAAATGTGTGAATAATTAAAACAGCACAGAATGTAACAACTGCAGAAAAAAACAAAACTTTTTTATTTTTTAAATTGATGTAGGAAAATAGTAATTTATTGATGTTTTTTGTTGTTGTTATTATGATTGCAGTTGTTGCTGTTTGTTGTTATAATAGCAATTGCTAGTGTTTGTTGTAAATATTTTTGAATTGTCAGTTGTTACTCAGTCGAACAGACAGTCAGTCAGTCAGTCAGTCGGGTAGTCAGTTGTTGTTACTATTTGCTAAAATGTTGGTATTCGATGACAGTTATATGACTATCGTCTTTGATTTTTATATGGGAATATTTGAGTGAGTACAGGTGATTATACTTAAAAGTGTGTATGTGTGTGTGTGTGTGTGTGTGTGCTTAAGCAAGTCTCAAGAAAGTGTGGCAAATAAGTAATAAAACTTGTTAATGCATACATAAAATCAAATTCTAGTTCTACTAGAATAAATGAATGGATAGCAAAACTCCTTCTCAATTATAGAAACTTTACAATGACCCGGTAGAATTTAGACAAAGTTTTTTTTATAAATTTTTAACTAGTTTACATTTTACTTATTTTAAAATCTTTAGTTTGAATAGATTATTTGCTTAAGCCACAACTAAAGTGTAAATAACTGTCAGTTTTTAAACTTTCTCTTAGGTCAGTTTATAAAACAAAATCAAAATCATATTTGTTCGTAAAACTTTTCCAACTTATGAAACACAAACACGATGGACTACAAGCCACTTTTTTCATAATATGCCTGACAACAATGTTTGTATTATAATATTTGCCTGTCACAGATTGTCAGCACTGTCATAATATGTCTTCTAGCTTGACAAGACGAAGTATTTAGATATAAATATGTACCTACAAAGCCCAGAGACCAGGAGTGGCAATTATTTTCATAAAAGTTTAAGAACAGCCATAAGGGTTTCTTGTAAATTTTACGTTTAAACCTTCTATGAACATGTTTGTTAACAACTCACACTCTATTTTAATAATATTCATAGATATTGCAATAAAGTTTATATATTTGAACAAACGTTTAATTCCCACATCCGCCGCTTTTAACACAAACAACAATTTGTTCAAATACTAATTTGGTTTATAACTCGTCCAGATCATTATCATCATCATAATTATCATGTTGTTGTTGCTGTTGTAAATTGAGTTATTAAAGTGACATTTGCATTAATCAATTGTCGACCCTAAATGATGATAAAACTATTTAAACGCTTTTAAATTCTTAAGGGAATGAGTTAATTATTACAAAACAATACAAACAAATGTACTTTTTCTCTGTTTTCGTTTTTTTTTTGGTTTGTTTGTTTGGTTTTATTCCGTTTAACACAAAAAGAGAAAGAGGAAAGAGTTTTGTTTAAGCCGGAAATTTTCACTTGAGTATTTGAATGAACAAGTGTTAATTAATAATTAAATTGATGGACAATATGTAAAAAAGACAGACAGAATTGTTAAAATGAAAATTTACATTTGAAGAAAAAAAAATTTTTAATATTGAAATAATTTTTTGTTAATATTTTTTTTTTATTAAAAGAGCAAGAAAATAAATTTGTAATTTATTTTATGCACAATGTGAACTAGTTTATGATCATTTATTTGGCTATTGTCAAAAGAGCTTTCCATTTCTTCCACTACAAGTTTGAGGCGGGCCATATTTTAAACACGTGGAAAATTCGTGAAACTTAAGATTTAATAAAACATATTTGAATAAAGTTAATAATTTAATGCTTGAAATAAATTTTTCTTTAACCGAAAAAAAATTTTGGAAATGAAAATTAAAAAATAAAATAAAAGGGGTTTCCCTGAATTAAAAAAAAATAATTTCTTTTAAAATCAAATACTAAATGAATTTAAGGATTTTTATACCCACAAAAGTAAGAGTTTATAGCTATAATTTCTTAAATATGATTTTAACAAGCAGAATATTTGTTTTGTGACAAATTTGAGGCGGGCCAAAACAATTTACATTCTTTAAAAATAAAAATTGCATAAAAAAAAATAAATGCCAATGCATATTTTGTTTGAAAATCAAAATTTTTAAAACAGATTCAGCATGTACAATTTTAAACAAAAAAAAAAAAAGATGGCATTTTCCGCAGTAATCTTAGAAAATTTATTATGGCCCGCCTCAAATATTCAATAAAAAAGTACTTTTTTTATTTGTTTAAAATATTTCCATAATTTTAGTTTTGCCTGCCTGCAGTACTTATAAGAGTTTATTTATTTATAATAATTGAAAACAATTTTTGAAGGCCCGCCTTAAATTGTTATCTAATAAATAGCTATTTAGCTTATAGAATTTTAAAATGGCACGCTACTAGTCAAACTTAAAAGAAGGAAAAAAAATGAAGGAAACTTTCCTTAATTTGAACATTAGCAGTGGACTTTTTTTATGGCCCGCTTGAAGTATGTTTGTTTTACTAGCCAAGCTTGAAATTTCCTTTAAGTTTCTTTTTTTAATACTAAAAAAAAGAAAGAAACTTCCCTAAATTTGAATATTAATAGTAAAAATTTTTTATGGCCCGCCTGAAATATCTTTGTTTCACTAGACAAACTTAAATCAATTCTATAAGTTTCACTTAAAATACTAAAAAAAGAAAGAAACTTTCCTAAATTTTAATATTGGAATTTTTTTATGGCCCGCCTGAAATATCTTTGTTTCACTAGACAAACTTAAATCAATTCTATAAGTTTCACTTAAAATACTAAAAAAAGAAAGAAACTTTCCTAAATTTTAATATTGGAATTTTTTTATGGCCCGCCTGAAATATCTTTGTTTTACTAGCCAAACTTAAAATTGTCTTAAAGTTGCGCTTTAAATACCAAAAAAGAAAGAAACTTGACTAAATGTTGAACTGTGCCTTAAGTTAAAAAGAAAGAAACTTTCCTAAATTTGATTATTTATAGTGGAATTTTTTATGGCCCGCCTGAAACATCGTTGTTTTACCAGCCAAGCTTTATAATTTCTTTAACTATTTCGAAATTATTAACATTTTCTTCATTTTACTTTAAACTGCATTTGTCTTGAACATTATACTAACTGATACTAAACGAGGCCCTTTTTGATTATATGTAATATGATTTTTATCTGATTTATTTAATAGATCCTCAGCTGCTGATGAAAATTAAAATGTCAGCACTATTGTTAAATTAATAATTAAGAGATTGTTAGTAATCATGGCAATCAACACATAATAATCAGGGAAACAAAATCACCAACGTCATCATCTCATAAAACACAAATCGATTCATGGCCAAAGAGACCACCCTGTTGCTTGTTGAATGTAAAATGGAAAAAAAAGAAAACAGAAAACGAAACTCTCAAAGATTTAACTACCTGTTCTCGAATTTGGATGGGTTTTTCTTTTTTTTTCTTTCAACAAAATCTCTTAAGGGATTAGAAACGACTGATACTAATAAGCCGATTTTGTATTAATGAACATGTCATTAACCCCGGATGAATGTCAGTTGTTTGAACAGCATCTGACGAAAAATATTTCCAAAAATATAATGAGTTAATTTTCAAAATGTTGGTAGTGTTGTTGTTAATTTTATGTAGTAAGCCGAAATTGTTGTGTGGCGCCTATTTTAAACCTATTTAAGGCCGTTAGCAAGCGCCACTTATTTTATCTTCATAATTTTTTTTTTGGTATATTAAAAAGAAATAAAATGTAATTTTTCTGTTAAAATAAAAAATAATAATAAAACTCAATGCACAATTAGTGGCAGTTACAGAGTTAGACATGGTTAAAAGCGACAAAACGTGTTGTAATTATAAAATTGTTTTCTTTCTACAACATTTTTCTTTTTATGTTTTTTTTTTGTTTTACTACATGTATTCTTAATACTCGTATAGAGACAGGGTCTTGTACTAAATTAAAATTATTAAAAATAAATTTCAATAAAAATATTATTTATGACCATTGACAGACAACCAAAAAAAAAATGAAAAATAAATAAATACAAAATACTCGAGCACGTATGCATTCGAAAAATAATATATAAAGAAAATATCGAGTGAACGAACATAAAACCAACAAACGGATCGAGTTAAACACATCATAAAGGAGTTACGCCCTAACGTCAATACACTTATACTCATACAAAACTTATACTTAAAGACTTGCCCCTTTGCATACACACACACATACATGTACACATAGAGAGTTAAATTCAGCTTTTTCATCAGCTTATTAAAGAGGCAAGTGTTATTTTAATGCCCCCTTGACGTTTTTCCAAGCCAGAGTTCCCCGGCTCCCTGGCTGGCTCTTGCTCATATGAATGAGTAAATGTATTAATCAATTTATTATGCAGACGCATAATAATTTGCGTGCATACCAACGTTAAGACGTTGGCGCCATCAAAAAAAGTTTAAAAAAATCTAAAAAAAAAACGGCAGCTTCTTTTTTAACTACTACTAGCACTCACACTGTTACTACTCCGGCAGGTACTCGGGGAAAAAGGTACGTGTGCCATCCAATACATTCTTTTTTCTTCTTTCTTTTAAGTTACAAAACTTCATGTATTTTCTGTGTCTAAATTTTTTTCTGTTGGCTTAATTTGTGTATGTTTTCCAAATAATTCATTAATATTTTGGTAATTATGACTTGACGAGCTCATTGTGCCCTGAATATATTTATGAATGTCCATAGAGAATGAAAAAATATGGACGTATGTGTATTATGAATGAAAAATAACACACAGCGATTGCATTCTTTAGTCCGGGTTTTAAAATTAATAAGTAGTAGTTGGTGAAAAACTAAATATTGGGTTAAAGGAAAAGTTAAATTCTCAAGAGAAGATCTGATCTGAGATTGATACTTTTTTTTAAGCCAATATCATTTTGTTATTTCAAATTTAGATCAGATGTATTGAGATTATACCTCCTTCACTCAAAGAAAAATGCACTTCATATTGATGATGCGCTAACATCATAATTGTGGCATTAATGTTATTACAAATGGCATTAATGAGGCAAAAATTGATAACAATCCAATGACGAACGTCATTAAAAAATGTCATATTTTATGCATCATCTATGCTGTGACATCAATTTGATGCCACATTTTGTGTATTAGTTTCATGTTTAAAAAGTAAAATAAGAAGCAAAAATTCGCATATTCTATTTGTTTAAATTATTTTGTAAAAAATACAAGTTTTCAAAGTGTATAGAATGATAATTAAGAGTTTTTCTGTAAACAAAGTGCTGAATAGAACAAAAGTGAAACAAACATATCGTCGTCTTAATATGCAAACCTGCTAAATTCACTTTTTAAGTAAATTGAGATTTTTGATGGCGTGTGGGCGTGTGGCAGAGAAAGATACGCCTCATCGCTCAGCATGTAGTTTTTCTTCAATTTTATTTTTGAAGTGTGTCAAACCAACTATATTTTTAGTTTTTTTCTCAAGCTCAACACATGAAATATAAAAAGTTTTTTGTCTCCTGTTAAATCTAGTGCTAACTCCACAGCAGGTTTGCATATTAAGCGGACGATGTGTAAGCGGTAAGTAAATAACACTCTCTCAATCCCAATGACTAATGCCTAATGAGTCTCTTCTCCGATGTTACTGAGTCATCGCACGAATGGCTTTTTTTTATTTAACTGACTCTGATTCCTCATTTCTGTGATGCCGATGGGTCAGCGCGCTCATCACAATGATAAGAGGAATGAGTGGCAAACGACTTTTACAGAAAGAAAAAAATCTTGTATTTTGTTGTTTTTACTATAGACATTTTTTAGTTTTTTCTCTACGGAAGACCTTAAATTTTCCTTTACAATAGTGTAAACACTCTTCCTTCATTGCAAAATTTACATTCGCCCCTATTTTGTAAGTCGTTGTCGTTGTCGATGTCGACATTAATTTTATTACATTCAGCCTTATTCCAGTTGTCGTTGTCGTAATCGATCAAGTCGTTTTTTGTCAGAGATTAAAGTAACACACAACCAGTGTTCTTTAATCTCTTCCAAAAAACCACTTGATCGATTACGATAACGACAACTGGAATAAGGCTGATTACTTTGGTGATAATTTGGTATTTTATGAGAATGTTGTGTCGACGTCACATTTCGATTTCGATGGTTGCAGTCGCCGTATGCCACGTAGCGCCATCCAGTTGAAACCACATCTGCCCCGGATAAATGGCGTCGCTATTTTTAAACAAAAAACTATTGATCATGGTACGGTAACGTTTGCCATTCACCTTAAGTTGAGCTCCAAATCGATTTTTTGAAGAAAACAGGTTCCTTAACCAGCGTCTAAGTTTTTTTTCTCGAAAGGTAATGCAGTCTGTTGTGAATTGGTCGTCGCTTAAACCATTGTTCACAACAAGAGAAACAATTTCGTTTTTCTTCTATATTTTTGCTTTCCAAAGAATTTCATATATTTTCCTTTCATTTTTAGAACAAAAATGTAACTAAATTTTTTTTAAAAATGTAACTAAAGTTGAGTCTACTTCAACATCAGCAGCAAGTTGTATGAAATTGAAACTGACGTTAATAATTATTTTATTTAGTTTTGAATAAAAATTTCAACAAAACGTTTTAAAAATAATAATAAATACATCATTTTGCTGTGGGAAAAATTTGCAAACCGTTTCTTAATTGCAAATTGGTGTTGTTGCAAAAAAAAAAAAAATGTTTCTTTATTGGGAACAGCAGTAAAAATTTTGCTTCCTATTGTTAACTAAGCTTTATAAATTATAATTTGTCTTAGAATACACATTCGAATTAATATGAAAATTTATATAATAAATGTTACTCGCCATGAGACATAAATTCCCAGATTCTATTTCTTATCGCTTAACGCAGTTTTTCGTTTAAACAGCGTTCTGCAATAGATCGTTTCATAATGATTTACTAGTTACAAATGTCAAAAAGTGAGTGCAGTATAACAATAAACCCTTTCGTAAGGTCTAGAACACTTGAAAAGCAACCTCAAGGCGAATTCATGTAAAAATTTGAAAACGTAAGCAAAAATGTTTTTTTTTAATGAAAATTCGTATGATTAACAAAATTAGTTTTCAACTTTTTAAATTTGACTTAAGATGTTTTGTCAAAATGCGACAGATATGCATATACGCCTTCAACCTGTATTTAAAAGGTTTAAAATGTCAACAGAACGAAATAAAGATTGAAACCCAGACAATGACGTGCCATGATTTACACAGTAAAAACCTGGTCCTCTTAGATTTACTAATTTAGTGATAAATCTAAATTAACGAAAAACTTTTATGATACAAAATATGAAATAATTTTCGGACTCTTGCTTGTAAATCGTTATTGCCGAAATTACTTTCAGCCCTTAACTAATATTTGTATGCTTAAGCGATGTGGCGACGTGGGCTGAACCTTTCAATTTTAAGTCTATTAACAAATATAAATGTAATTTCATTATGTATTTTTTTTTTTGTTTTTAAGTATTTGTATGTTTTAGTAATTGTTTCGTCGTCTGACCCATTGAAAATTCTTTGTTTGCCTGCTCACTCCTGCATGTAATCACCCATCATAATCGCATTTTAACCGAAAACAAAACAAACCTACAAAATTGAATACCCAAAACATAAAATAATTTCAAGTACAAAAAGAACTATCTAAAATATTAATTTATAAAACTACATCAATAACAGCGTACAACAAAACATTTATCCATCATAATTCGAATTTAAACCAGAAAAATGGGAAAACGAGAATATTTTAAACATCATGATCATATCAATATCGATAATAAGAGATAATTACAACTGTTGAGGGTCAATAACAACTATTAAAAAACATACGCACACAAGTACACACACACACAAAGGGTATTGGAAAGGTGAAAAGAGAGAGAGAGAGCAAGATACATACAGTTTTTAATAAAGACAATCATAAACTTAGGGTATTCGTTAAAAGAGATTTAGATCTTTAAGGGAAGAGGATTAGTTTCAAAAACAAAGTCAAGATGTTTTGAAAGGAAAGGAAAAGAAGGTTGGCATTTGATTGAAGATTTTTGAGGAGATTTAAGAAAATCCCTTGCAAAGGGTGTTTTTTAAGCAGCATAGAACTTACGGAAGGGTTAGCTCTCAAACGAACATTCATACAGCGTTCCCATTTTTTACATTTATAATCAATATACTCAAGACAATTATCATGAATAGATTCAAGCTTGAACAAAATACTATCAAATTATCAAAATGTTCTTTAAAGATCAGCCATCGATTCGTGCGCAACACACCCTCCTTTACATCCAGAAAAATGCATCGTTTGGTGCGGTTTATACGCTGGTGGGGCATCGTCGTTTTTCTTGACCGCTTGGGCGGTGCATCGTACAACACATTGCAGGGAAAACTCAACTTATGAATAAGTTCAAGTCGAATGTTCAAAAACACTACTCTCGCCATCCTCCTTACCATAACCTATTTTTATAGTTTCAAAACAATGCAACGTAGTGGGCATCCCCTGAGTGCTGGTCCTAACAAAAAAAAAAAATACTGACATTGTTCGTGTTTTTGCTGGTCTGTTGAGAAACAATACCTCTTACTTTCAACATGAATAAGTTCAAGTCGAATGTTCAAAAACACTACTCTCTCCATCCTCCTTCCCATAATCTATTTTTCTAGTTTCGAAACAATGCAACGCATTAGTAGGGGCCATCCCTTGAGTACTGGTCCCCATGGTCCTCACAAAAAAAAAAACTGAAAAAAAAATTTGCATGTGCCCGTGCAGAAAATTGAATTGGCAAATTGGTTTTTTTTTGTTGTTTTCTTACGAAGACAGTAGAACGAAGCAGTTTGTTTTAAAATTTTGTTTTTTCTTTTTACCCACTTACAACTACAATTCGAGTCGGAAAGAACCCAACCAATTGTAGGGGAATGTAAGAAAAGATTAACTCACTGTTTATTGTTGGTGTTTTGTTTTGGCTTTGATATTGTTACAAGTAAGACTTTGAGTGTTTATAATTCTTATTCGCTTTAGGGTTTTATTTGTATAATATTTTTGGCTTTTCTAAAATCTCTGGAAAAAGTTTGCTGATGAGCTGGCCTAAGCAACCAGTGAAATGCGCATAGAAGCTAGCTTTCCCTCAACAATAAATTTCAGTGTATTTATCAAATATGAAAAACTGGGAATTTAGCACGTCATACGGAAATCGTATTAATAATAAAATTTGTATTCCCGAAAATAACTTTGATAATACTGACATTGTTTGTGTTCGTGACATTAATGATCAGAATGCGCTTCGTCAATGCCAGCCGTGGTGTCCATATGTCCGATTTAATTTTGAAATCTTTTATTATTAATAATTTTGCATGCTGTATTTTTCTCTTGATTTATAGATAACTGTTTAAATATTTGTGTGAAATTTTCAAATTAACACTATATGGTTTTATTCTGTCATCACCAACATCATGATTATTATTATTATTATTATTGTTATCTCCATTACTGGCGGTTATTTAGCGATTTTTTTTTTTGTTCTAACGTTGATGTTTTTGTTGACACCCTGGGCCAGAACAGAGTGCAGGCCAGATAGAATTCTGTTGGCTGTTGATGTTTATAGTTGTTTCAACTAATTATCGCATGATTATAAAATTTGAAAGTATAAAGAGTTTTCTATTGTTTATTATTATCATTATTGTAGTCGTCGTTGTTGATTGTGTTGCTGCTGCTGTTGTTGTTCTAATTTAATGAAAATTTACAAGCCCTGCCTCTACAAACTCACAAATACTCCCGAAAACTCATTAACTTTTCTATACACATAGAAATCTCACATGCACACACACACACACACTTCATGAAAATAATGTTACATTACATTAACTAAAGCTTAGCAAAAATTACAGCTGTGATAAGGAAAATAGCATAAATTTATTTAAAACTAAAATAAATACATTTTAATCAAGCTATTGAAAAATAACAAATTGCTTTAGACTTAATTAAATATTATCTTAATTGCGAAAATTATCATAATGATTTTTTAATAAAAACATTTTAATTAAGCAAAAGATTTATATTAACTTAAACTAAATCTTTTGAAGTTTCATTTAATTTAACCATAATTTAAAATCAAAACAAAAATCATAATCTTAACTCATTCATTTTGTAATAAATTTATGCGAAAAAGTAAAAAAAAATTCATTCATAAATTCATTTATTTAAAAAATCATTAATTGATAGTATTTTGATTTCAAAGTCATAAAAACTTATTCATTGATGTTTTTTTTTCTAATTAAAAATCTCATAAATAAATTAACTAAATTCGTTTAATAATTCCGCAATCTTTATTTCATCAATGAATTTTTATTTTAATTTGTTAATAAAAAAATGTTTTTATGAAAAAGTTTTGAGTTTATAAACTCTTGTGTATTTTTCTTTAATTAACAAATAGTTTATTAATTGTAAATTAATAAAATAAATTTTATATTAAATCTTTATAAATATTTAAAATTTATAAGCCACAAAGATTTCAAACGTTTCAATTTTGAATTTCATTAATTAACTTAAAGTTTTGTTTTCAAAAATAAAAACCTTTTTATGTGATTCCAACAAGGTTAATTCGTTTAAGAGACGCGTTTTAGTTAACTTCAAAAATATGTACATAATTATAAAAACAAGAAGCAGAGCAATGTCTGTTTTAGGCTATGCGACATTAGCCTGCAAACATTATCCGTATTTTCTTTTGGTGTCCCTTCGAAAACTCGTATACACTTAGAGAAAAAAATTAAAAAATTGATTTCAATTAAGAAAGTTGTGATAATAATTAAGCAATTAATAAAATTTGCTCCCGTAAACAAATTAATAGTTTTAATTAAACCTTTAATTCACTTGATTAAACGTTTAATTCACTTGATTAAATTTTTAATCAAAACTGATTTTCTTTTTGATTAATGCTTTAATTGGTGAAAAATGTTGGCAACTTTTTTTCTGTGTTTTATGTATTGATACCGCTTCGGATGGATTTAAGTACGAATGGATTGATTTTTCTTTTCAGTGGCTCCATCGTTATTGTTATAGAATTGATTTTATACCGCAGACATCTTGCTTCATTCAACTTATCCGACATTCAGATAGATATATACCATACGATTCTTATTATCAGGTTGAAAGAAACAGTTGAGAAATGCCATCACACTTCAAAAAAATTTAATTAAAAATTTTCAAAACTAAATTTTAGGCTATTAATTACCACCAACTTTGCAGAAAGTCTATTTATTAAACAATCTCTGAAAAATTATAAAAAGTTTTTTCTATTTACAATTCTAAGCATTCTTTTTTTCGCCGCTACTGTCTCAATTTTCAATTATTTAAATTTCAACATTCACTTAAGTTTTTATTTAAATCGACAATTTAATTTTGTTAAATACTAAATCATTGTAGCTCTTGTTAAAGTGTTATAGTTGTTGTTATTTCAATTTTAGCAATTGTTGTAGTAATTTACTATAGAAACACAAAGCTTGACAATAGACAAAAAAAAAAAAAAAAAGAGAGACGCTGACAGTTAAATAGACAGAGTAATGAAATGAGCGATGCATTACATTTTATTACATGGGATTATTAACTATTAACTTAACTTTTGTTCTTATTGTTGTTTTTAACATTCAAAGTTAAAAAAAAAAAACAACAACGATAGTAATACAAGCAAAGGTTTGTGTTTTTTGATTTAAGACTTAGTTAGTTTAGGAGTCTAATACAGGCGAGAAACAAACATTCGAGTGGAAGTACCACGATTGATTCAAGTTTTTTTGTTTTGTTTTTTTTTTTGCAAATTCTTTAACGTTATTTAGCAAAAAAAAAAAAAAAAAATAAAAATGAATAAACTTGCATTAGTACAAGTACTAGAGTAGTTTGAGTTAAAAGCTGCAGTTGTTGTTGCTCGTGTATATCTATGATGTGTTTATATTGACACGCTAAAGCCATGTTTGTGAGCCATAAAACAAGGTGACATCCATCACATGCACGAGAAGCGGCAAACTGATGTGTTCATGTGTGAAAAACACAAAAACTGAGTAACGAAAAATAATTTGTGACAAGCCAGAACCTGCTGCTGCTCTGTCGCTAAAATTAAATTATTCGTTCGATTGCAACTGACAGACAGACAGATAGACAGACAGAAATACAGACATACAAACACTTTCAAAGAACATATTCAGAACATTCATATGGGGAAAAAACGCCACCACAACACCCCACATGTAACACTTTTTGTTTTTGTTGTTGGCTTTTAAAGCCGTCGGCACCCCTTCATTGTTTTGTTTGTTGTTTTTGGGGCAAAATGTGGCGCATATACTACAATAGTGTGCAACATACTTATTTATACATTCATATACGGTTGTAGCAAATATTTATAGTGACATCCAATTTGCGTGTTTTCACTAAGAAAAAGTAACCGCAAACGAAATTTATCAGCCAGTCAGTCAGTTATTCAGCCATTCCTTCCAGTCATTCTTTCATTCATTCATTCATTCATTCAAGCCAACATAGAAGTTCGTTCATTTCATTTACACAGACAGTCGCTCACGCTGACAGTCAGTTAAAATGTCAACGCAATTTTTTGCTAAATAAATTTTAATCACAAAAATACAATTAAATTACAAACATTTACACACACACACACACATGCCTGCATACATAAAACGATACATAAATACATGCATATGGATTTACACGAACACTAGATAGACACTTATAACTGTCATATCAAATTATGCAACTCTTATAGTGAGGAAAAAAAAACAACAACAACAGAAACCGGCAATCATACAAAAATTTCGAAACCGATTACAGACAGTTTCAGAATATACAATATCGCACCTGTTACATTTTTAGACTTCTATTTCGATAGTCAGACAAAAAAGAAAGTCCACATACCAAAGCAAATCAAACATTTAAGTGAAATTTAAGGATTAACTTTATTGTCAAATCTTAAACTTAAAAAAGACCCCAGAAGTCGGGTAAGATTAGGTTAGGAAGAAGGGCCGGTGCGAATTCACCTTCACACCATCACCCAGAGCCCAAAAGGGTCCATTGTGAAGCCTAAGTAAGTGATAGGATACTGATTAAAAACGAATGGGAGAAATAAAGACTGAAAGCCCAAGAATTGAAAAAGAAGTGTAAGATAGAAGTCTGGTTAATCCCGATATAATTTGGAGCTACATCGGCTAAAGATTTTTTATCTTACATAAAAATGAATGCAGAAAAATTTTAAGCATCCATATTTAAACTCTAAAGTAGAAACCGTCTTACAATCTGGCTATGTCGAGATAGCGAGTAGTTTAACAAGCTACCCATCCAAACAGCTATCTAGCAGTTCAGCCAGCAAGCAGCCACCTAGTGAGAAAGCCAGCCGCCATTAAGATAGCCGGTCGCCTAGCTAGCAGATACGATTTGGTCCACTTTTTCTGTGCACCGCCTAAAAGGTTAAAGGGGATATTTTTTTTTCAAAATTTAGGTGTGTGTGTCACTCCCAATGAGAAGACATTATAGATTTCTGTAAAGCTAGACAAGGTTGCCAAATTAAGTGCAACTTAAAAACTTGGTTATCACTAGACATTATCCGACAAAATGTGACCGGGATTGCAGAAGTAGGAGTGGCACCTCCCACACAAATGCAAAATAGATTTCTGCATATCTGTTCCAAATTTGGTGAAAATAGATTTTCAAATTTGTAACAAATGGCTTCGATGTCAATGCATGACATCTGGCTTACAGTGGGTGGGATAAGAGAAGTGGGCGTGGAATAAAAAAATTTTTTTTTTTATCTGTAGAACGGTAGGAGAAAATTGTCCAAACTTATGTGTACTAAATTGACAATACACAAAATCCGTTAAAAAGTCGTTATTGGATACGTGGGCGTGGCACCTCCCATATATCTGGAGTACGAGAATTTTCTGAATAGAAATTTCTTGAATATCAATGCATAACATCTTTCAAGAAGTGGGTGAAATTGAAGAAGCAGCACAAAATAGAATTCTTTATGTCTGTAGAACGGCAATAAGGAGTGAGATCAAAAAAACCTTAACAAACATTATTCCTTAAAACTTTTAACCCAAGTATTATTTGAATATTTTTTGATCAAGTTACCTTTGAAAAGTATGTCAGTTGCTATGTTAAATGTTACTTTTCTTCATTTGTTGTTAAATTGAGTAAAATGAGTGACGAGAAAGAAGTGCGTACTAAAATTATTAAATATTTTCATCGAAACCCAACATGGACCTACAAAAAGTTGGCCAAACAATCAATGGTCTGCCGTCAAACTGTTTCCAATGTTATTAAACGGTATCAAGATAACTTGTCAGTTGATAGAAAACCTGGTTCAGGTTAGAAACATGATGTTTCTAAGGTCAACAAAATAGAAAGGATTTTCAAAAGAGCTCCCAACACATCCGGTAGGAAAGCAGCCCAGTTAGCTCAGTGCTCGGACTTTTTGCTACGAAAAGTTAAAGCCAATGCAGGTTTAAAAACATACGAGGTTCAAAAAATTCCTGACAGGAACGCTGCTAAAAATTTAGAGGCCAAAAACAGAGCTCGGAAATTTAAGGCAAGTTTTATAAAAAAATATTCCTGCTGCATAATGGACGACGAAACGTATGTTCTGGCAAATTTTCCAGGTCAAAATTTTTATGTTGCTAATGCTCGAGGAAATGTTGAAGAGAAGTTTAGGACCCAAAAGCAGACAAAATTTCTCAAAAAGTTCTTGGTATGGCAAGCAATATGCAGTTGCGGCAAAAGGAGCCACACATTTGTTACAACGGGCTCTATAAATACCGAAATTTACATCAAGGAATGTTTACAAAAAAGACGTCTTTCATTCATAAGAAATCACAATGTGTCCACTTATTTTTGGCCTGATTTGGCATCTTGTCACTATGGTAAGAAAGCCCTTGAGTGGTACAAGAACAATAATGTGGTATATGTACCAAGAGAGGCAAATCCTCCAAACTGCCCGGAGCTAAGGCCAGTGGAGAGATATTGGGCTCTTATGAAAAGAGAATTGAAGAGCACAAAAAAGGTGTCCAAAAGTGTGATAGATTTCAAACGGATAAGGTACTAATAGAATGGTTATAAAAACATAACATTTGTCAAAAAGTGGGCTGAATTTTAGAAGTGTCATCCCAGTAAAAAAATTTTGGATTTTTTGAAGCACTTATTAGAAAAAGCGCATAATCGCATAATCATAAAAAGTAAATGGTAAAGAATGAAATATTTATACAAAAATGATACTCTTTTAGTGCTGACAATGAAGCAGGTTTTAAAGCGAAAAAAATTAAAATATTTTCTGGTTTACGAAAATGATTGAAAAAGGCTTTTAAACCTCTAAAAGAAAAATATTAATGAATATGTTAATAAAGTTAGCCCTTAAAAAAGCACTTTAGGAGTGCTTTGCTGGCATGTTAAAAGAAGCGCTTATTGTCAGCAGAAAATGGTCCTCCAAACCGGGAACACACTATACAAAACTCAGGCATCACATCAGCAGGTTTAAAGCGATTTGAGGTATGAATTCATTCATAAAGCCTGCTCCTCACGGAACACATTTTTTACTGGGATGGTATCTTAAATACAAAAACAATTTTGAGACAGC
The DNA here is from genome assembly GCA_949318255.1 of Pollenia labialis. Classification (NCBI taxonomy): domain Eukaryota; kingdom Metazoa; phylum Arthropoda; class Insecta; order Diptera; family Polleniidae; genus Pollenia; species Pollenia labialis. The sequence goes on along the minus strand of OX439142.1, from coordinate 19,847,065 downwards.
ATCGATCAATGCTAATCGCTACAGGGAAGACGATCCGAAGCTTTTTGTGGCGGAAAATTTATGATTTAGACGAGATGTGTATTAAAAACATTTCACTAATTTTATTTCAATGGGGTTAGCGAAGCACACTGGGCAAAGCTAGTAACCAATAAGTTTTGATTTCGAACTTTTGTGTAGTTACGTCCGTTTAGATTTGAGGTGACGAAATAAAGGACAATTTTTAGCAAGTATTGAAGGACAACTATAGAACACTAGCTCAGCTGCTAAATTCTTGAACAGGTTCTTAGAACCCGTCATCATATTGATGATGTCCTAACATCAGAATAGTGACATCAATGTTATTATAAATGGCATCAATAAGGCAAAAAGCGACATCAATCCAATATAATCAATCAATCAATTATAAAATTTTGTCACATATTCTATTTGTTAAAATTATTTCGTTAAATACATCAAATTTTCAAAGTAGAAGGATTAAGAAAAATGTCATGACAAATACAAAGACATTTGTCATACAATATTAAAAATAAGCCAAATTGGTCTATTATTTCAGTTAGACCCCATACAAGTGTCCTTCCGACTGTAGGGTTTTGGTACGTAGAGTCCATATAAAACAAGCCAGCTAGAAAATTGATCTCAAATAAAACTGTCTGTTTTTTTTTTCAACCATAGTGAAGGGTGAATAAGATTCGGCATAGCCGAATAAAGCACTTTTGCTCTTTTTTTTAGCCTTTTTAAATATTTATTTTTCTAAAAAGTAACCTTTTAAGCATTTTTTCCAAAAGAGTACTTTTTTCTAATAAGTTATTTTTAAGTGGTTTTTTGAAAATAAAAATTTTGTTAACCAAAAAAGTACTTTTTCCAAAAAAAGTACTTTTCCTTAAAAGTGACTTTTTAAGACCTTTTTAAAAGCTACCTTTTAAGCACTTCTTAGTAAACAGTTTTTTTCAAGTAATGTTCATGTTCTACTTTCAAAAAGGAATATTTTTTAACCAGGACACAATTACGGCATTCGATACCAATTGGAATTACAATACACGTACAATTTTAATAGACATTTCGCTTGATATCGAATGCCTTAATTTTCCCCTGTATGGTTTATTAAGTTTTGAAAGAACGTGCTTTTCCGTACTTTAAAAGTACTTTTAGTCAAAGGGGTACACATCTTTTGCGAAAAGATATTTTTAGGGACGCTTCCGTAGTGCTCTTAATGAGAGTACTTTTTTTCACTCAAAGTACATTTTCGCAAAAAAAACTTTAGTACTTTTTTCAAAAAAGTATCTATACTTTTTTAATGATTTTGAAGTTACATTTGTTTAAAACTAACTTTTTATTTTTAAGCTCAAGAATGTTACGTTTTTTCTCGAAATAAAACATTTTCCTTAAAAATGATACAAAAAGATACTTTTTTCTGATAATTTTGTATTAAAATTCCTTCTTTCCCGTCTTCGTTAGAACCCCTTAAACTGTAACAAATTCTTTCTTTGTTTTTCCAAATTGAAACAAAGACATTTGTCATACATAGTCTTGATGTCAAAAAACATCAGCGTTATGAAGCCTTTTCTATCAGTGTAGGAATCTAGCCAAATGTTTGCTAACTTTTGCCCTAGACTGTAGTAGAAGTATGTAATATATGTATACACAGATATAACTTTATAAATATGTAAGAAGCAATTTATATCTTAATAAAATTAGCAAGTTTGTCTTCAGGTATTATCTATTTATTATACATGGATTGTACTACAGGTGATTGTAAACATTATTCTCAAGGTGGCGCACTAAGCAAAAATTGTCGCTATTAATAATTAATTATAGTTTTGCACACCAACATCAAAAAAAGCTGTTAAATATTTAACTAATAAAATACTGACAGGAAAAACTGGGATTTTTTTTTTAATAATTTTTGGTTTCTTATTCATTATAAAGCAGCAATTAAGAGTCATTTAAGGAATTAATATTTATTTATTTAATTTGTTTTTTTTTAATTTATTTTTTTACATTTTTTTTCCTGATTTTTTTTATTTGCTTTCAGATTGAGGCTCTTCTTACTTTGTGTGAATAAAAAGAAATCGCCCAAAAAAAAAAAGCAGAAGAAGAAATACACTTAGCCAAATACATTGAAAGTTAATTTAAGCACAGTTAATGACACTGATGGGTGTGTGTGCCTTCCTGATGATTCTCTTTAATGTTTTAAGCAAACAAGTGGCAAAATTAAAACGTTCAACACAACTTTGTTGTTGTTGTCATTGTTGTTTTTAAAGCAAATAAAGAAATTTAAGAAGCTTGCATAATGGCGCTTGAGACAAACATTTACACACACACACTACGAGAAAAGGCTAAATTGGTGACAGACAGGCAGTCAGTCAGCCAGCCAGCCAGCCAGCCAGCAGTGTTGAAAGATGGTTTAATGGAAAAGGAAAGAAGAAGAAAAATAAGTCACTGCACTTAAATTCAGTAAATACACAAACACAAACTGATTTTTAATCAAATAAAAAACAGATTGTTTTGTGTTGTGTGTCTTGATGTTTTTGTTGTTGCTATCCGATTCAACGGATACAACAAACGAAAACTCAACAGCATTTACTACTAAACATTATTAGAAACATCAGTAAAAACCAGTGGCAGTTGTGGCGGCGACGGCATGCATTACCGCCTTACCAAGAAGGGAAGCACAAATAAATTGTCACCAAAACCCAAATCTCCGTAAACAAAACAGTGGCCGGAGAAGTTGACAGCGCTTGAAATCTTCATTCAAATAAATTGTTTAACAATTTTTTCTTTGTTTTTCTTTTTCTTCATGCTCAGCCAGCCATCTAGACAAAAATATCATCGTGGCAGTTAAAGAAAAGAAAAATATTCTTGTAAAATAGAAAAAACAAAAGCCAAGTGCCACTAGTTTAAATAAATATTCAAGTAAGCATTTAGTAATCTAAATGTTGACAATGTTAAACAATTATAAATACAATTATGACAATAGAGTTTCTGTTCTTAAAAAGCCCCAACTGTTAATCGGTACAAAGGGCCATAATAAGTGATTCAAATATGGGAATAAAGAAGTACCATTTCAAAAAAAAAAATTATATTCAAAATATTTTATTTAAAATGGTTATGTTTTTTCGTGAAAGTTACTGCTTTAGTATTTTCTTTTAAGTTAAAGTTTTATGTATTTACTTTTAAGTACTTTTTTTAAAAAAAGTTAAATTTTTCGGAATTTTTTCTAAAATGTTACCTTTTAAGTACTTATTTTACCCTTCATCACAGGTAAGTTGATAATGAAACAGGTGTGATTGCAGACCAATGTGTCTCAGTTAATGAAGTTGTTAAAATTATTGAAAAAGTTTTTCATTCCTTTTGTAATTTTTTCATCCAAGTCTATCCACCGAGTTAAAGGTTTTAATCAAATTGAGCAAAAATGTTCTCAACGTATAAAATTTATTTGGTTTTCAAAATCAGCGAAATCGATCTTTCATGGAACTTAATTGCAAAACTTAAAGATAATTTTGTTGAAGTTTTATATTTTTTTTTTACTGAATACAGCAAAGCTTTCTCAAGTTAAGCTACTATACATATGTCGTGCAAGTGCCTTCATTTTTGACATAACGGTATATTTCGCAAACTAAAGCTCATTTAGACAAGCGGAGTCCAGATTTTAGTTCATCATCTTAAATAACCTACAAAACAATTTACAGTTCTTCCGCAACAAAGTGTGTTGCCTTGTGTAATTCCACCTAGCGCTCATCCAATATTAGCCGCTCCTTGAAAAAGGATTTTTCCACAATAGCGCCCATGACGTATGAACTAAATGGACCAACTTTGGCTCATATATGTATGTATTTCTTAAATAGAAGGAGCATACAATATTAAAAATAAGACAAATTTGGTCTATTATTTCACTTAGACCCCATACAAGTGTCCTCCCGACTGTAGGGTTTTGGTACGTAGAGTCCATATAAAACAAGCTAGCTAGAAAATTGATCTCAAATAAAACTGTCTGTTTTTTTTTCAACCATAGTGAAGGGTGAATAAGATTCGGCATAGCCGAATAAAGCACTTTTGCTCTTTTTTTAGCCTTTTTAAATATTTATTTTTCTAAAAAGTAACCTTTTAAGCATTTTTTCCAAAAGAGTACTTTTTCCAAAAAAGTACTTTCTCCGAAAAAGTACTTTTTTCTAATAAGTTATTTTTAAGTGGTTTTTTGAAAAGGAAAATTTTGTTAACAAAAAAAGTACTTTTTCCAAAAAAAAGTCCTTTTCCTAAAAAGTGACTTTTTAAGAACTTGTTCAAAAGCTACGCTTTAAAGCACTACTTAGTAAACAGTTTTTTTCAAGAAATGTTCATGTTCTACTTTAAAAAAGGAATATTTTTTAACCAGGACACAATTACGGCATTCGATTCCAATTGGAATTACAATACATGTACAATTTAAATGGACATTTCGCTTGATATCGAATGCCGTAATTTTCTCCTGTATGGTTTATTAAGTTTTGAAAAAAACGTGCTTTTCCGTACTTTAAAAGCACTTTTAGTCAAAGGGGTACACATCTTTTGCGAAAAGATATTTTTAGGGACGCTTCCGTAGTGCTCTTAAAGAGAGTACTTTTTTCACTCAAAGTACGTTTTCGCAAAAAAAAAATTAGTACTTTTTTCAAAGAAGTATCTATACTTTTTGAATGATTTTTAAGTTACATTTGTTTAAAATTAACTTTATATTTTTAAGCTCAAGAATGATAAGTTTTTTCTCGAAATAAAACATTTTCCTTAAAAATGATACACAAAAAGATACTTTTTTCTGATAATTTGTATTTAAATTCCTTCTTTCCCGTCTTCGTTAGAACCCCTTAAACTTTAGCAAATTCTTTCTTTGTTTTTCCAAATTGAAAGTAAAAAAAATATATTCGACTATATGACACCCTACTCGACTTACTAGACGTTAAAATACTAAAGGGAATCTATTGCAAACTTCTCTTTTAAACCGATTAATGACGGTGAATATGAATTTTTCAGAGGGGACTGACATGAAGAGTGGTGAACATTTACAAATAGCTATAAACGAATAATGATCAACTGCTCATGAATTTTGAAGAAAAATTAAGTCAAATTTAGCTTTATGTTAACACTAACATGTATTGAAGATGGTTTCAAATTTAGTGATTTTTCCAGACAGGATCCTTAATGCTCACTGTTGTTGAATATGGACCTGCAGCTTTTAATTTTTTTAACTGTTTTTAACATTACTAAAAAAGTTTTAAGCAAATTATTTCTGGAGAATTTCAATTCAATTCGATGCCACATTTTGTGTGTTATTAACATTATTTTTATGTTTGGAAAGTGAAATAAGAAGCAAAAATTCCCGTATTCTCTTTTTTTGTTTTTTTTTTTATTAAATAGTTAAGTACATCAAATTTCCAAAGTAGAATGATTATAAAATTAATAGCGGGCATGCTGCTGGTATCTTATAATTGAGAATTATTCTGCAAACAAACATGTGTAACGTGTCAATTTGAAGGTAGTTTGTCATTAAATTAAGCCTAATGTGTCCTTTCTCCGATATTACTAAGTCTTCGCACTAGTGACATGGTTTATTATACTAACTTCGATTAGTCATTGTTGTGATGCCGATGTGTCATCCCATTGATCACATAATTTCAATTTTTGATTCTGATGACGATTTGGCCAAGTGATGTTAAGGCTGACATCACAATGATGACAAGTGTCATGGGTACAAAAACGAAGGCACTTACTGCTATTTGAGTTGATTTGCGGATTTTTTGTGTCAAATTTTCATCAAAAATACATTTGGCTAAAAAACGGGCCTACGAGCCATTTATTTAGAAACTATGTACTGTAAAATATTAAGATATTAGACAATATGACATGATAGCACACATTAAAGCCCAATTGCGGAAGAATAATTGCTAAAAGTGTTTGTTCTGTTTACTAAATAGCCGACCTTTTATACGACCGAACTATGCTCGTGTAGGGTAAACATTTACTATGTTCAGTAGCACCCGTTTTTCAAAGGTGTCTTCCAAGTTGTTGTGACTGTGTCACAATAATAACAGTCTTTACAGCCCTAAATAAAATAAAGCAAAATTTATTTTTTCCGTTTTATGTCATCTTTCTTAGAATATGACTTAAAAAAAAAACAAGAAGAGTGGGATAACTAAACACTCATACATAATTTTTCCAACTCCAATAATTGTAATAAATCAATAAATAACTAGTTTTTCCTGAGGCGCAAAGCAAAAAAAAAAAAAATTATAAAATAAAATAAAACAACAAGCAAAAACTTAATTAAAAGTGTCGTAAATTGTTTACACTGAAAGAAACAATAAAGCAAAGTTTAAAAAAAAGGAAGTAAACTAAAATTTTAATTATAAAGACAGTTTTGCCATAGAAGAAATTAATGTTGCACAAATCTTACACTGGGCCTTAAGAAAATGTAAATGAAATTCAAAGAGCCACAAAATGAGTGCAACATTATGTTGAACCTAGATTTTTGTTCATATGTGTATGGGCAACACCACTCTATTGCTGTAAGCATGAAGACGACAACATAATTAAATCTACATGATTGTTATTGTTGTTGGTTTAGTTTTAGTTTTTCTAAAACCTTGTTGGTGATCTCTGCTAGGAATCTACTCCTGTGGTTTAAGACCGCAATAATTTTTATTGTTTGTGTGGCTGTCTGTCTGTGTGTGTGTATGTGTGTGTCTGAGGCTTTGTGTGTTGAGAAAAGCCCAGCTTCGTTTTCCTTTCCTGTTTTCTTATTTTATATATATTTTAATGAATGTGTTGATGGGTGCGACGACAGATGAAGACAAATTTAAGAACATTTTTACAACAAAGACTTAAACAAAATACCAAAGAAGACCGTGTAGGCAGTCAGGCAGGCAGGCAGGCAGAGGCTGGAAGGATAAGCAAGCAGCAAACCTCAAATCGTGGCCAATAACAATGAACTCATGCTGGGTCTGTTGGCGGCTAAATATGAAGAAGATAACAACAATAATAATGCTGATGATGATGAAGAAGATTTGATATTCTCTCGCGCTGGTAAAGCACTCATCACATGAGATAAATGAACAATACAGGAAAAAAATAAAAAGAGAATAAATACACAAAGCAATAATGCTGATGATAATAATGCTAATGTCAGATACAGTGAATACGAAAAATAAGAAAAAACTACGCAAAAGATTTTTTTTTTGTGGGATAAAACTCAAAAGGACAACAAACAAAGAAATTAATTTCTTTCACGAAACAAATGACAACAACAGTAGAAGATTCAACAGCAGCAAGCAGCAGCAGCCTTTTAACATCACAGTACGATTGTGAATATGTATCATCTATCTCCACAGTAGCGGGAGTCTTATTATTACCACAATACATAGACGACAAGCCACGAAATTTCTTCTTTAACTGGCTGCTGCTATTTTCATGTTCATCTACGTCTAAGACGTAAAAGAAGAAGCAGCAAATGAATTACCTTTTGTCAGTCATTGTTATCAGCTAAACGATACGTCGCAAACAATGAGAGCGCGGCACATCAACAAAGGTTACCAGGCGAATTCTTTCCTTTTGGAGGATTTAACCAGAAAAAAGGGAAATAAAAAATTTAATGAAAACCTCTTTAAATTTTATGATAACAGGAAGCAAGGAAAACACCTTTAGTTGAAGGAGAAAATTTAAAACTTGAAAAAAAATCAAGCTATTGTGAATGGTCACACTGTGTAATATTATTGAAGTTATCGAGTGCAAACTCTTTCTCGTGTGGAATTTCTGGAAGTTCTTATTTTATGGTCTCATGAATATTTTGGCTAAAACTTGATCTTTCCAAAGAACATGAAACTTTTCTCACGTCTATATCTCTAAAATTTGCCACACTCAATGTACTTTTTCTCCAAAAGATCGAAACGAAGCCGGTTTTTTATGTTCGGTCTTTATGAGGAGTATAAGGGTTAAAAGTCGTACTTTTGGTACTTTTTGCAAACAAGTTATTTTAAATAATTTTACGCAAACTTAAATCCTATTTTTTTTTTTTAACATAAAAACAGCAAGCAAAGAAGGTACTTTTAATGGCGAAAACAGGGTAAAAAATCGTACTTTGGTACTTTTTGGAAACAAGTTTTTTCATAATTTCATGCGAACTTGCAACCAAAGCGCTTTAACATAAAGACAGCAAACAAATAAAGTACTTTTAACGGACAAGACAGGGTACAAATTCGTACAATTAGTACTTTTTATAAGCAGGAGCCTTCTTATGACAAAGGCAGCTGAAACCTGGCGCATACCTATTGTACTTTCTCTGCAAAAGATCTTAAAGTTCTTTAACATAAAGGCAGAAAATAAATAAATCACATTTAAGGGCCGAAATAAGGTTGAAATTCGTGGTATAGTACTTTTTGTTTACACGTTTAATTTTCAAATAATTTTGTGCAAAATTAAAAGCTATGACCTTTAACAACTATACAGCAAACAAATAAAGTACTTTTAAGAGGCAAGACAGGGTAAAAATTCGTACATTTGGTACTTTTTTCAAACACGCTTTGTCAAAATAATTTTAAGTAAACTTAATATCTATTTTCTTTAACATAAGGCAGCAAACAAATAAATTACTTTTAAGGACAAAACAGGGTTAATATTCGTCCTTTTGGTACTTTTCATAAGCAGGAAACTTCTGATGACATAGAAAACTGAAACTTGGCATACTTTATGTACTTTCTCTGCAAATGATCGAAACGAAGCCGGCTTTTTTATTTTCGTTTTGTGGGCGTAGAAACAGGGTAAAAAGTCGTACTTTTGGTACTTTTTGTAAACACATTTTTTCATAATAATTTTGCGAAAACTTGAAATATATGTTTGTTTAACATAAAGACAGTAAAAAAAGCACTTTTTAAGGACAAAACAGTGTAAATATTGGTAATTTTAGTAGTTTTTGGAAACACATTTTTTTTAATAATTTCATGCAAACTTGAAATCTATGTTCTTTAACATAAGCCAGCAAACAAATAAATTACTTTCAAGAACAAAGCTGGGTTAAAATTCGAACTTTTGCTACTTTTTGTAAGTAGGAGCCTTCTGATGACATAGACAGCTGAAACTTGACATACTTTATGTACTTTGAGTGCCCCGGTTGAGTGCTGGTAGTGAGCTAGTCTATCAGCGCCGGGGTTGCGGGTTCGATTCCCGCCAGAGACTCTGGCTTCTTTCCAGCAGACAAGCGTAGAACTTCGCGGGATTAGCTTAGGAAATTTAGAAAAAGCTGGAGACGGCTTTTTTATTTTCGTTCTGTGGGCGGAGAAATAAAGTTGCAGTTTGTTCTTTTTGGAACCTTTTGTTTACACGTTAATTTTTATAATAATTTTGCGAAAACTTTGAACCAATGTTGTTTTGAATTAAAAGACAGCAAACAAAAAACAGGGACCAGAGAAAAATAGGCGGAAGTAATATAATTTATGTTGAATATAACCCTTAAATGAACCTCTTATATTAAGCTTTGTTTCTGTATTGACTATTGTGAATGATTTAGAATTGAAATATAGTACAAGCCTAACAATAAAGTTTTACAAGCTGCAATTCAAAAGAAAAAACTTTTATGTTAGCCTTTTTTTTTGGTTTCTACACTCACAAAAAAATGCATATTCATATTGATGATACCCTTACATCATAATTGAGACATCAATGTTATTAAAAATGGCATCAATGATGCAAAAAGTGACATCAATCCAATGGCAAAGGTCATTGAAAAATTTTATCATATTTTACGCATCAGAAGTAAATAATAATATTCTCTCTTGTTTTGGGGAAAGTGTTTATGTGAGAATCAGTCTCAATTATTTCAAGTACGAATTCGCGACCAAACCAACATAGAAATTCTTAAATCAAGCACAGTTTCAGATTGGATTGACTTTTATTTAACTTTGACTTAAGTCAATCCGAATGACTCAATTGAATGACAACTTTTCTTTAATTTGAGCCCAATACAGATTTTATTTCGTCATTTCTGTGATGATCTTGATGACAATTTGGCCAAGCGGTGTTAAGGCTAAAATTACAATGATGAAAAGTGGCATGGGGTTAAAAACGAAGACACTTGTCATAGTACTGATGTCAAAACACATGAGCGTTATGACTCTTTTTGTATCAATTACCGTTAAAGCATAGATTATTGTGACTTTTAAATAACCTTAATTTAGTTATAAAATTAAATTTTGTTCTTTTTTTTTTAGTAACAGCCATATTTCTTGCAATCATTTTGGAAGAACGTATGTAGCAATTCCGACCGTCAAAATACCCGCAGTGAATATTTGGCAAACTGCTATCTATTCACAATAACAAGAGTTAAAGGAATTATTTGTCAACAATTATTTTATCTTCTTAAAGTATTTCAAACCTTTTTGTATGTACATATTTGCAATTTGTTGTACAGATTTAATCACAATAATATTTCTTATAGCACCCTTTAGGTTTTTACGAATTTTCGCTCAAAATCCTTAAGGTGTGACTATTGTGATTGTTTGCATTGAGCAAATAAATGCCTTAACTAATTTTTGTTCCCAACACACCATTAGTTAATGAACATTTTAGCCTGATTTACATAATATGTTTAGCACTAACAGTTGACATTATCGCTTGGGTCATAACACTTATTAACTTAACGAGTGCTATTCATTCGGCATTTTTGCTTTTTTCGGTAATTGTGATAATGAACAGCGATTGTTAAATTTATTAATATTTTTTTGTTTTTTTTTTTTGGAGCTAAAAAAACGAATATTTAGTAGATTATTTGTTTGTTTTTAGTTAGTTTGTTTTTTATAGTCCTAGTTAAAATGTCATAAAAACCAAACATGCCTCATTAATTTCAAAGGCGTTGATTAAGAGTATATGCTGGCTAGATGGCTGGCAGACTGGTCGTTCGTTAGAGTTCGTGGTTTTATGCTTTTTTTTTGGTGTGCGAGCTGTGGTTCCAAAAAGAAAAAGAAAAGACACGCGATTATTTAAGAGTTTTTATTAAATATTTAAATGACGCCTTCTAGCTAAGAAATATGAAAAAAGATGTTGTAGCCAAGTGGCAACTTGGCTGTAACAAAAGGTGTGACAAACGCCAAAATGAAATAACTTACTGCATACTTTTTACGATATATTTGAGTTGTTTTATTTATTTTTTTTTGTAGTTTTTTCCTTTAGTTTGAAACATTTTTACTTTGGAAATGAAAATTCAGCAAAACAAATACAAAATACAAATGAAATGAAATTCCTCAGCTGTAACGTAGAAAAAGAATTTTCATTTTTTTTTCTTTTCAACATTAAAAACATCTAACGAAGCATTAAAATGTGCTGCCAGCAACTTTTACTCTATTAAATAGCAAAAGAATGCCTTGTGAAAAAACAAACAAACAAACAAGTCTGGCTGTCATTATTTTCTGTTTTATTTTATTTTTCGAAATGGGAATAGATTTTTAAAAAGAATATTTACAGAAAAATTTTTGTTTTCTAGCAAACATAAAGACAAACAAACATCCTAACATAACTTTTTTTTTTATATCAAATACATTTAAAAGGTATTTTAACTTAAAATATACATACATATACATACATACATACATTTATAAAAAATCAACTCACCCCTGTTTGAAATTTGTGAAAACTGTTAGTGGCCACAACATAATGTCACAAGAGAAACAGACAGAGAGCTTGTAGAATGAACATGAACGTAAGTATGTACATATATGAGAAAATGTTGTATGTAGTCCTATCTTGTGTCTGCATCTTTGTGCAACAATATTTCGATTTCTTATCTACTTGAAAGAAGTTGTGTACCAACTGCTCTCTAAATGCCTCATGCTGCAGTTTTTATTTTAATAAAAAGTAGAAAATGTATTAACCAAATAAAAAAAAGGGTATCATGACCTTTAATACTTTAGTAGCGTTAGATTATAGATTTTTTGTCTTAGATTAGCTCCTGCGCCTCTCTTTTTTTATTTTCCTTATTGTAATATATTCTAACCAATGCTCATTTAGTCTAATCGTTTTGTAGTTTAAAAAGGCATTAGTGATAAATAGATCCGATTAACCACATGCCTTAATAAACTCATACGTTTTGAATGTGTGTGTGTGTATGTGTGTGTTCATGTCACTGTGGTTAGGAAAATATAATTTCTAACAAATTATGGTCATGTAACAAATAAAAGGGTTTAATTTTTGTTGCATTTAAAACCCTTAACTCTTGTAGGAGGGGGTTCTTTATGGAATTTTCTAAATTTATAGGTAAAACATGAGAGTAGTCCTGGGGGACTTAGAAAAATTGGTTTTGAGATGTTTGTTTTTTTTCAAAAAAAAAGTCCTTTAGTTTGAAATAAAATTAAACTTATGCAAGCTGACCTAAACTCTAATGGACATTAAATTAGTGTCAGCGATTTCATATTAAAAAGAACAAAGAACCAAATTGATCAGTTTTATTTTGAAAGTCAGCTTTCTATTATTCTGACACAAAGATCATATCGAATAATGAGCGATGAGGCCCATTTTTACCTCAATGGTCACTTGAATAAACAAAATTGCAGAATATGGGGCAATTAAAACCCAAGAATAATTGTTGAGCATAAAAAGTACCCACTTAGATGCTTTTTTTTTTTTTTTATTTATGGATCATATTTTTCGAAATAGAGATCAATCTAGAATTGTGGTTTTAACAATATGGAACCACAGCTCGCCAAAATATGGCTCTCCTGCTAGAAATTTTTGGCGAACGAATAATATCGCGTTTTTTTTTGTTTTAGCTGGCCACCGTGTTTGCTCGATTTAACGGCTAACGATTTTTTTCTTTGGGATTATCTAAAGACGAATATCCAAGGAGAAGTGGAGGAGGGCGCTTGGTCCAGAAATTCTAAGAAAAGTTATGAGAAATTCTCTAGAAAGAGCACATCAGGTCGAAGCAAACAATGAAAGATATTCAGGCCTGTCATAGAAATAAATTTTGATCGAAAGTGGAAGTGATTTCTTATCTTGCTTTACATAAAAAGAAATCACTTTAGATCGAAATTGATTTCTGTGACAGGCCTGATTATCTTCAAAACGAAATGTAAACATATTTCCAAACTTTAATCAAAATTTAAGAAAATGCCAACATTAAGAAAGACCAGACAAAATTAACTGCCTGTTTTTAGAACGCGAGAAAATTAGTTTTTGTTTTAAATGTTAGTTAAACGAGTCACTTTTGCGCTCGCGCTCTAAAAACAGGCAGTAAAATTAAAAAAGTTTCGTATGAAATAATTTTTTAAAACATTCATATAAAAATTTTTTTAACAAATTTTCAATAAAAAGAAAATTTTAACAAAAATTTCCTACAAAAAATTAAAGCAAAATTTCCTACAAAAAATTAAAGCAAAATTTCCTATGAAAAGTAAATTTTAGCAAAAAATTTCCCATAAAATGTAAATTTTAACAAAATTTCCTACAAAAAGTAAATTTTAGCCAAATTTTTTACAAAAAATATATTTTAACAAAATTTTCTATAAAAAGACAATTTTCATTAAATTTCCCAAAAAAAAGGAAATTTTCATTAAATTTCCCAAAAAAAAAGGAAATTTTCATTAAATTTCCTATTAAAGTAAATTTTCATTAAATTTCCTATTAAGTAAATTTTCACAAAATTTCCTACAAAAAGTACATTTTCACAAAATTTCCTTTAAAAAGTAAATTTTAACAAAAATTTTCCAAAAAAAGTAAATTTTAACAAAATTTCCTACAAAAAGTAAAATTTAGCCAAATTTCATACAAAAAATATATTTTTTTTTTTACAAAATATCCTATAAAAAGTAAATTTTAACACAATTTCCTACAAAACAATTTTAACAAAATTTTCTATAAAATGAAAATTTTAGCAAAATTTTCTATAAAATGAAAATTTTAGCAAAATTTCCTATAAAAAAAATGTTCACAAAATTGTCTATAAAATGTTAATAAATTTTAACAAAATTTCCTATAAATGGTAAATATTTGCAAAATTTCCTATATAAAGTAAATTTTAACAAAAATTTTCAATAAAGTAAACTTAAATTAAATTTCCTATAAGTACATTTTAACAAATTGCTTTCTGTAGATTTTTTAATTTGTCTAGCAAACATAACATATACAAATACTGAATTATAACATAATTAAAATAATTCCTAATGAAAAGTATATTTGAAAAAAGCAAATTAAAATATTATAAGTAAGCTATAGCAAAATATCCTATAAAAAGAAAATTTAAACAAAATTTCCTATAAAAAGTTAATTTGTATTTCTATTAAAATTTAATTATTACATAATTTTCTATAAAAGTAAATTATAGCAAAATTTTCTATAAAAGTTAATTATAGCAAAATTTTCTTTAAAAGTAAATTTTAACAAAATTTCCTGTAAATGGTAAATTTTAGCAAAATAAAAGTAAATAAAATCAAAATTTCCTTTACACAAAGTAAATTTATCAAAAAATATTCAATAAAAAGAAGAGAAAAAATAACGAAATTTTCTCTAAAAAGTAAATTTAAAAAAAATTTTGTATAAAAAATAAATTTTAACAAAGTTTTCAATAAAAAGTAAATTTTAAGAAAATTTCCCATAAAAATAATCTTAGCAAAATTTCCTATAAAAAGTAACTTTTAGCAAAATTTCCTATAAAAAGTAAATTTAAGCAAAATTTCCTATAAAAAGTAAATTTTAACAACATTTCCTATAAAAAGTAAATTTTTACAAAATTTCCCATAAAAAAATATTCTTAGCAAAATTTCTTATAAAAAGTAACTTTTAGCAAAATTTCCTATAAAAAGTAAATTTTAGCAAAATTTCCTATAAAAAGTAAATTTTAACATTTCCTATAAAAAGTAAATTTTTACAAAATTTCCCATAAAAAAATATTCTTAGCAAAATTTCTTATAAAAAGTAACTTTTAGCAAAATTTCCTATAAAAAGTAAATTTTAGCAAAATTTCCTATAAAAAGTGACAGCAAAATTTCCTATAAAAAGTAAATTTTAACAAAATTCGCTATAAACAACAAATTTTGGCAAAATTTTCTATAAATTATTTTCTCGCAGATGTTTTTGCTTTTCTAGCCAACATATGGTCCACTATGATCGGCGCACAATTGGCCGAAAAAAATGGAAGCATTTCTAAAGGCCATGCCAGATTAAACTTTTGCTTCGCTTTGCGTTAGAGATTCGCTTTGACATCCAAGAGGAAGTATTCATACTAATACGAAACATGTCACATAAAGTACTTTTAACGGAAAGCGAAGCGAAAAGTTAATCAAATCTCACCTTTTGTGCACTTTGACAGTCTGCCAGTATAACTTTATTTTTTAACAAACAATTCGTGTATGTTGTCCAAGCTTTTATTGTGACAAACACCTTTTGCGTTACGCTTTTCAGTCAAAGTTAGAAACGTCACGCAAAGCAATGAAGCTTTATCTGACATGGCATTAACTGTTTAATGGCTTTACAGTGTGCTAACGAGTGTTCACAGTACATCAGTAGTGCGATTTACTAACTGCTATAACGATATGGTGTCATCAAAATAAATATAACGAAAATTTATCGAATTTGGTATTCAGTAACATTTTGAAACAAATTCGCTTTCGCTGGAAGTCAGCTGTTACTTTAAGCAGTACTTTTTTGTTTTTTTTTTTTGTTATTTAAGCGACAATAATTTACGTGCTGTGGCCGTATTCTGTAATTCGCTAAAGCTAAATCTCTATCGCTAAAAAGCTAAAATGTTGATTTAGCGAGTTTTGGCATTTTAGCGATCGAGATTTAGCTTTAGCTAAGCGAATTACAGAATTCGGCTGCTGTTCTTTTTATCGATAGAGTGTTTTGTGTTTGTGTTTAAAATGATGGCTTTTGAGTGTTTGGCAATCGCGGATTTTGCCATTTTGTAGACAGAAATGTCGTATGGCATCAAATTAAATGAAACCAAAAACACAACTGTTTACTATCGTCAAAAAGAAATTACAGAATCACACTATCGTTACTGCAAGCGAAATATACATATGTCGATCGACAAATATGTATATCGATTGTCAGTTCGTTAAAAGTTAGTGAAACGCACTAAAGTGTTGCTTTTAATTTTCTAAAGTGGGCACGATTTCGGCGGGAATTGTCGTAAATATAAAAAATTGCGTGCATTTATATAATCGGCACATGAAATGCAACGCAAATTGGTACATTGCGCCGATAGTGTGATCTTAGCTTAAAGACTACAGTATTTTATTAAAATTTAAATAAAAACGGATTTAATTGATTAGAGAAAAGTTCTAATTACCTGTCTCCAAGTAATCTTTAATATAATCAAGCCTAAAAGAAATGAGAAACTTTTACAGTGCAATTGGAAAAAGTTTTACAACATATTTATTAAAGAGCTTCTTGAGAAAACACGTAATTGTTTGTTTAGACATTTGGCTTTTTTTTACTTTGTTTTAATTTCAAATTAATGTACCATTTCCATGGCCCTTAAGCAATCTAGAGGGTAGCCAAATATAAAATTCTCTATTTTAAAGACGACTTTTTTAACATGATTATCTGTTTTTTTTATATTTATGGGACTAATTTTAACATTATTTTTATTTATTTATTTCAATTATGTATTTCAGTTTAAATTTTCGTGTACAAAATTTTCTTATACTAGACCTGCAAAGCTTTAGGGTTGTCCATTTTGAAACAAATCTTTAACATTCGTAACAATCGATTTTAAACCAACTGCCCCTTGATTGTCCCCAAATAACCAAGAAGGTAGCCATTGCAATTTATTATCTGGCTTTTAAAACCCGGTTTACAGTGAAAATAAAATAGTAGTTTTTTTTTAAATTTAAGCTTCAATTGTGTAACCCTGTAATAGGGTAAGTTTTAGGCAAAACTAAAACTCTATTTAGCATTTCAATCCTTTTGAATATTTCAAGTTTAGAGAACTTGAAACGAAATTTCTTTTATTACCACATAAAAGCCAAGTGTGTTAGAAAAACGACCTTAAATAAAACAAGACTATCTTTGAGCACGTTTATTTTATAAAGGTATCTATCTAGTTAATTGATGCTCAATGCCAATGACTGACTACATAATCATCCCAAGAATAGATAGATGGATGAAGGCAAAGGAAAAATGGGATACATTTAATATAATACTGTCCATTCATGCATTAATGGTTAGACACACCCGCACATACGTTCACATACACACACACACACCCACACACACACACACGATTTGTTAGTAATTTGTGGCACTGTCCTCATGTGGGATTCTTGTTGAAGCAATTGAAATAGAAAATCAAAGAAAATTTGGCCAATTTAGTTTTGTTGTTTTGCCAGCCACTTGGTAAGTTGTCTACGTAACAATAATTTCAAAAAAGAAAACCTTTCAAATACACACATTCTTCTATGTTTATTATTTTTTGTCTTTTATTTTATACTTGTGTTGTTTTCACAAGCCTGCACAAATTTCTGCTTGATTTATTCTAATTTAAGGGAACGTTAAGTTAGAGACACTTGTGAAGAAAAAAAAAACTTAAATAAAACTGAAGATAAATTAACCCAAAGACAAAAAAAAAAAACAAAAAGCTAAAAATGTAAAAAAACAGCAGCCCTAACTGCACAATGGTCCCAAGCGATCATCTGCTGTTTATCTAAATACTTTAGATATATTTGTGTAAGTGTGTGTGTGTCTTTAATTCAACAACCCCTATAAAACGATCGAACTACAAACAGACCGATTTAACACAGAATTACAATAAAATAAAAACTGAAAATGTATGGAACGTTTTATTTTGTTCCGGCATAAAAGGGGGATTTTATTTTTAGTTCATTGTTGTAAACAAAAGGGTGCGAATGCTCTTCCGTCAAATCAATATGGCCGACATTATCATTATTTAAGTATTCACGCAACAAATACACACACACATACAAAGTGTAAAAGTGTGTGTGTGTGTGTGTAAAAACACACACCAAGATTAAAGTTTTTGTATAATTGTAGGGGTAGTTAAGAGCCACCAATTTTTACAGTTTAACATGCTTTGTAAAAAGCAAAAAAAAAACAAACTCTATGGGTTTGAGTATGGGGAATCAAAGCCCCCCCCCCTCCCCCTTTTACTAATATAAAAAGTATCAATGTATTTGTTTTATTCTCCATAAGTGCGATTCAATGTTTTAATTTTCGAAAAAAAAAAGTTTTTGTTAGAAAAAAAAAAAAAAAATAAGAAGAGAATGAACAGAAAAAAGTTTAAAGTTTAATTATAAAATTATTACACATGTGGGAATTGCATGGTGCTGAACAGCTCGTCGGTTATGTTTTGACACGCACTCACTTTCTAGAGTTTAACAGTTCAACAGTTCATTGAGCAAAGAAAAATACACAAAAACGGCCTTCTTTTTCTTTAGAAAAGTAGGAGGTGGTTATTTGAAGTCATTTAATTGAACCACACTAATAACCATTCTTATGACACTTTTTCTCCTTTTTTTTTCTTTTATTCAGTTTTTAGTCTTGTTGTTGTTCTTGTTGTTCCATTTTGTTGGTGTTTGAGAAGGTGACAGGTGTTGGAATACATTCCGTAGTTAACAGGGATAAAAGTGTTTTAAAAGGGATAGAGAATAACAAAAAAAAAAACAAAAAGATATAATTTGATTTTAACATATGCAAACGCCAGAATGTTTTTGGTTTTCTTTATAAATTAAACACGAAAGGATATTTTTTAATTTACCGCACAAATGTTGCGGTTTTGTAACAAAGAATTTTGCTCTAAGCGGTTAAATAGTTTTGTGTAGAAGATATTTCAAATTTTTGGTTGTCATTCTTAAAAAAAAATTTATAATTTTTTTTGAAATTTGTAAAACCGACATAGTTTTTAACTGGAACCTACTTTTTTTTAATTAAAATTAATATGAGACCTTAATTTTGGAACACCTTAATAATTGGGAAATCGAATAAAACTAAATGTAAAAGTATTAATTTCAAATATTTTTTGAGTAAAAAACCCATTGTAAATTAACTACAATTTAATTGTTTTGAGCATATGTATATTAACTTATTTGTAAATAATGCATTGTAAATTAATCAAAATTTTTGTAAGCAAAATTTTACTGTGAATGAACTCTTGTTAAATTGTACTTTGAATGATCTCTTGTTGAATAAAATTACTGTGAATGAAAAAATCTTAAATTAAAGTAATTTAAGGCGTTTGACAATTTTTTTTTTAATAAATAATGAAAACATATTGATATGAGTTTATCGCCGTAATTATGATTAAAAATTCCCCGGGAGTTTTTTTCCCTTTTCCCATATTTTCCATTTAAGATCGATTGTAAAAATGTGAAAAGGGGAAAAGGGAAATAGGGACAAAACTCCCGGGGAATTTTTATTCATAATTGGGTTGTATATTATCAAAACTCGTTTTAACACAATTATTCAACCAAATTATGAATAAAAATTCCCCGGGAGTTATCTCCTTTTCCCATTTTTACAATTGAATTAACATAGGAAAAATGGGAGAAGGGAGAAAACTCCCGAGGAATTTTAATTTATAATTAAGCTGATTATGAATAAATCACTTTACAAATGGACAATATGAAATATTTATTTGTCTATCATTGACCGATTACTATTGTGAATGGCCAAATTTTTAGAGTTTTTAAATTTGTTATTTTTATAATTTTAATAAACAAACTGAAGATAAAATCAAACTACAGACTACCAAAAATTCTAAAATGGGTTTGAAATCATAAAAGTAAATAGTTTTAAAAAGTTTTCTGCAGCCCTTGTCAAGATTCTAATATAAAAAGGCCCTTAAGTTGAGTTATGATTTATAAGCCCCTTTAAAAGCGTTTAAAAGCAAAACACTTTTTCCGTCTTTAACATAAAACGCGTAACGTATTTTATAGTTTCAATATATTATTTCTCAAAAAAAATTTAAAAAAAAAACAAAAACTATTGATCACAATTCTTTTAACTCTTGTATTTAAAATCCAAAACAACAGAAAAAAATAAAAACAAAAAAGATGGGATAGAACACACACCACGACGTATTAATCGACTTTGAATTTTATTGATCTTTTGTCGGTATTTTATCGGCTCTTCTTTTATATTGTCGCTTATTGGGTCTTTACGAGCTTATTGTAGCACTCGCCCCATTACATGCACACGCGACGGGCGGCCAAAATGCGCAAAAAAATTAAAGAAAAAAAAAAACAAACACACAAAAAATATCCCCAACAACTCTTCGGACTTCAGTAGTCATATAAGCAAATTGTAGTTTAGAAAGAAGAGTTTCCTTTGCTGTTTTTTTTTTATTTTTATTTTTTTATTTTCGTTACTTGTTCATAAACAAAATAAATTTAATGAAGACCATCATCTGACACCAGCACAGATAGCCAGCCAGCCAGCCAGCCAATGTATGATCATATAAGATGGAATAGTTAGCAGGCGGAAGGGTAGGAGGATGTTTGGATGGCTGTAAGAGCAAAAACCAAAAGCAAGTAGTTACTAAGAAGAGTGAATGTTGTGAAGTAGTTTTGCATATCGTAAGCGTATAAAACATTATATACGTTCATTCATTTATTCACTCATTTGCCTATGGACTCATGCAAATCTTAAAAGTCCACCAGCGAATCAGCCAAACAAACGATCAGCCAGCCAGCAACCACCATGATCTACCGGCGTCTGCGGCAAATTCAAACAATAATTTCTTTTTTATCCAAACGACTGATTGAGTACAACATGAAATGATGATGCCGCCATGTAAAATATCTATCTTCTCTTTTTGCTAGTAGAGTTTTGATAAAGTCTGGCGGCTTGGCTGCCACCACCACCACCACCACGACAACGCTAGAGCAGAAAAAATCGATATTAATTCTACCATTTTATCACCGATTTGTAGAAATTCAAAAACATACATCACATTAAAGTTGCCAAAGAACTTGTTTTTTTTTTTGGTTTCTTGTTTTAATTTATGTTAAAATAAAAAAGCTCGTGTGTGTTTTTAAGCTTGAAAATTAAAAGTGTTAAACGTTTAAAAAAGGGAATTTTTTTTTTGTTTCAATAGAGAAAATGGCGTTATCTTGAAAATAGTTTAAACTATTTTTTTTTAGGAATTTTTTTATGTACGTATGTGTAATTGCTGTTTTGTTTTTGTTAAATTTCTTTTTAATTTGTTGTTAAAAAATATTATTAAATGTTTTCATACTTAAGTTTAAAGTTTAAATTTCGAGAGTTTAAGCCCGAGTTTAACTTTTTGAGGTTTTTTTGGTAAACAAAGAAAACGTACAGTACTTACAAATCCATGTTTATCACTTATGTTATTGGTCAGCTTAAGTTTATGGAATGAAACAACCTTTTGCATCCATTGTTCACCGGTTGTGGGAGAGTCTGGGTGTATATACATTCTTTTGGGCATTTCTGGGTCTGCCTTGCCGGCAATCATCCAACGGCTGTAAAAGATTAATAAACATTTTTATAGAATATAATCGTTTCTATCTTTGTTTAATTAAAGTAAGATAAAAAGAGGCTTGACCAAGTTAAGAGAAACTTAAACTGGGCTTGAGACTTTTTTCAAATTCAAAAAAAAAAGTGTCTATGAACATTTTCTCAACACAAATTGAACTTAAATAAACTGCAGGAAAAACTGGTTAAAATAAATTAAAATTAATTTAAACAAGACAAACTTAACGCCCAAATACACTGATCAAAATAGTCATCAAGCATTGTGGTGGTATTAGAGAAAATGTGTTTGTACACTCACAATATTCTGTACGTAAAATTAACTGAAATTGTAATATAAAATAAATCAAAGTTCAATTAAAAACCGGTCTACCTATTTTTCATTTATTTTTAACAAAAAGTTCATTTAATTTTTACTGTCAAAAATTCAACACCATATTCAGTAAAAACGATTAAATATTCAGTTATTTATTAAAATTTTACTGTCAATTTTTTACTGTCAAATTGACCCCATATTCAGTAAAAACAATTAAATATTCAGTTATTTTATTAAATTTTCGTTTACACCACAAAAGAGCCGAATTTTATAAAAATACCAGACAGACACCTGTCCTCTTGTGTTTCTTATAAGCGAGAGACGGAGACTATTTTTATTTACTTACCCAGTTACACACGTTTGTTTTACTTTTGTTGTACTGACCACGTTGTTTACAGAAGAACTCTCAATACATGAACACCAGCAGCATGACCGATATGGCTTCGCAATTATTTTACTTTAAAAATTTGATGTAGGTATTTAACTAAATTATTTTAACAAATAGAAAATGGGTATTGCTTACACAAAACAAGCAATTCATTTTTTATAGATAAGTAAAAATAAATTTTTGGTAGTAAAATTATATAAAATAACTGAATATTTAATTGTTCTTACTGAATATGGTGTTGAATTTTTGACAGTAAAATTTTATAAAATAACTGCATATTTATTTGTTTTTACAGAATATGTAGTTAATTTTTTGACAATTAATTTATAAAAGATAACTGAATATTGATTTGTTTTTGCGGAATTCGCGGTTGAATTTTTGACAGTAAAAATTAAATGAACTTTTCGTTGCTTTAAATTACATTTTCATTTAATTTTGCATAAAGAAGAATTTAACTCAATCAACGGACAATATTAACTGCAACTGAAAATCCGTATTAATATGCACTTAGTTTTTTGAATAACTGTTAGAATCAGTTAAAAATAAAATTGCGTGGAATTTTAAATGTTTATTTATTTAAAAATGACTGAACGGAATATTTCTTAAATAAACTACAGTCCGTTACTGTAATAATATTGTGAGTGTATGTGTCACAACGACGAAGCAGGATGGAAAATCAAAAAATTAAGAAATGACGGCAAATATTACGTCCAGCACAAGTACGCGAGTAAATTCGCCTGCTTGACAAGCATTTGACAAGTGTATTTGTCCCTTAAAGCTATGGTCACACTTCACAAATGTTTAACGCGCAACTATTTGTTTGATTTTAGACAACGTTTGCTAGATCGAAAAGAGTTTTACAATAAATTAATTACTTTCTGCAATGATTTTTTAAGAAATAACTTTAATTAATTTACAAAATTTGTTTCAAAGAAGGTTTGATCAAGAAAGATTGATTAGTGGTCACGCTTTTTAAAGATTTGTTCGTCAAATATTTATTAATTGTGAACATACCATAACACCAATCTAAATCATAAAGCCCGACTATATGATACCCTACACCTCAGTATGTTAAAACACATTAACGAGAGTGCACTCTATTCGGGACCCATGGAGAATCATGCTCATGTGTCCATATAAATATAGATCTATCATCTAAGTTTCGGTTTGACAGTTTGTGAGAGGCAGAAACGGCCCCCTAACTCCGCTTCTATTTTTGAAAAACTGCATAGCTCATGAAGCCATCTAAATATGGATCCATCTATGTTTTAAATTTCTTTAAAATCGGTTTGATAGTTTCTAAGATTCAGAAATATAAGTAAAAGCAACAGTTTTTTTTTGCCAATGACAAATAAAGAAGTGAGTGCCCCGCTAGGCTAATTGGTAGTAAGCTAGTCTATCAGCGCCGGAGTTGCGGGTTCCCGGATTCCCACCAGAGACTCTGGTTTCTTTCCTGCAGACAAGCGTAGAGCTTCACAAGATAAGCTTAGGAAATTAAAATAAAATGGCGGTTTTTCTACTTTGACTGCAGTTTTTTAAACGCTGGTTTAAATTATATTAACTTTATCTAAGGCCGAGTTTTTGATATGTGGATTAAGTTAAAATTTAGTTAATTTAACGTAGTCGAAAACTGGTGGTGGCTAAGATTTTTCTACCAAATTTAGAAATCTAGGCTCTAACCCTTCTCAGGACATTCAGAAATCTATTGGCCATGATCTGAAAATCGAAATTACGTGAAATTGAAATCGATAAAGATTTTCAATTGAATTTTTGCAAAAACTAACGTAGCTTTACCTGATTTCAAAAGTAGTTTAGTTAGAGAAAAGTGGTACTCAAAGTCTCAAAGTTTTATAAAAGGAAATATTTATATGCACTTTGAACAAAATTTGTTCAATTTCACGGGATTACGATTTCTTAAACATGGCCGTATGACGTCTTTGTATGCGAGGTGACACGACCACTTGAAATTTCAAAAATTTAATAGCCAGTATGTAGCTGCTTCTAGACCATCAGTAGTATACTGTAAATGTTGCATAAAGATCGTTTTAGTGGTTTAGGCGGCTATGCACATTTCTTTTAATTTAAGGGGCAACTTATGCATGTTTGTATGTGTTCACGTTGTAAGCCGATTTGGCTGAATTTCAATAGCAAAAAAATCCGGACTCTATGTGACATAAACATACAACAGCCTAATCGCCATCATATCTGGGGTCTTCGGAAACCCCATTTCAACAGACAGACGGACAGACGGACATCGTTAAATTAACTTTGCTACACATAAGTAACCGAATATTTATGTTTTTTAGGGTCTCAGATCAATATTGTGTCATAAATATATCAATATAAATTTATAAACGGAATGACAAACTTATTATATATCGATGGCTTCATATAAAAAAGGCCTTAATCGATTATTTTTTTTTGTTTGTTTACAGGGGAAGAAAAAAGCTTAATAAAATCCATAAAATTTTAAATTAAAAAAAAAATTTAACGCAATTTTTAATAAAAATATCCAAAAAATGTTATACTAAATTAAATTAAATTAAAATACATGGTTGCATTAACTATCAGAATAAACCAAAAAAAGCTATTTAAAAAAATCGAGTTACGCCTTTTTTACATTAAGCCATCGATATACTCTTTCCACCTGTGGTGAAGGGTATACAAATATTGTTGGGAAAATAAAATAAGAAATGTTGCTTTAATAAAACAAAATTAAACTTTAGTTGAAAATAAATCTACAAATTAGTGCTGGGAAACTATCGACGATAGTACTATCGATATTATAGATAGTCTTAAATTAACGAAAATATCGATTGCAAAAATATCAATATCGATATTGTTATTATTTAAAAAACATCTATGAAGACATGTAACAGCAGCTACACACATACAGTTTTTTGCCGCAAGTTTTTACTTGCTTTTATTAATTCGTGCAGAATTCCAGCAATGAATACAAACAACAAGAATGGCAGGTGGTTGGATTGCTAAGCTGTGCTTTTTTACTGCTAATTGAAGGCCTTTAAGTCGAAATTTGTACATGTTTACATAGGGACTGAAATGTCAATTATTTTTGTAACGTTGTAAAAAAAATGCAAATGCAATTGCAATTGCGAGCACAGGACAAAACAATGAACGACCATTATGCTGGGTACAGACAGTGCAATCTACATGCAATCTGTGTCAATGCAACCTCAAAATATCAAAGCGTTTTGATGTTGATGCAATCTGGAATGAATGCAAAATGAATTTTGTGTACCCAGCAATAGAAAATAAGTCCGCTAGATTGATTACCTTTTGGGTTGAGAATCAAAACCAATTTAGAAAATTATCTAAAGTTGCAATAAAATATCTAATAGTCCCCGCTACTTCGGTTCCTTCAGAAAGGTACTTATTAATTTTTTAAAAACTGTCTTCTAAAATAACGTGCGTAAATAAAGTGATAAAAACAACGAACTGCAGCCTGATAAAAAGCTAGTTTAAGTTTTCCTGCCCAAGTACAAACGTTTAGTCGATAGTAATATCGATAGTAAAATCTCAACTATCGATAAATATCGATAGTATCCCAGCACTTCTACAAATACAATCGAACTTTCATTATGGATTTTCGTTTGTTTTGATTTTCTAAAAATGATTTGTAACTGAGTTTGTCTTTAATTTACTGCCAGACCCACAATGTCGACAAGAACATTTCTTTCGCATATTTATTTTGAAAACAATTATAAGAAACTAGAATATACGACAGAATGTTTTTGTCGACATCGTGGGCCAGGCAGTTAATAATCAAGTTTCATTCATCATTTGAAATGAAGATTAAATTTAAATAATCAGTGTCCATGTTCTGGCGTCGAGAAACTTTTCGATTGAAATGTGTGAAATGAAACAAAAATGTTATAAAATGAAACAAACAGCTGTTTTTTTCACTAAAATGTCACGTAAGGGAATTACTCCCCCCTTTTACAGAAAAAGCGTGTCTGTAATATTTTTGTGAGAAGAGCTCCCGCTTTGAACTGTCAAATAAACTCATACAATAAAGTATTAGGTTAAGATTTGATTAATGATTAATTATTGTTAGTTCATATTTAATGTATGAAGATTCAATAAATAATATTGAAAAAAAAAAAAAAAAAAAAAAAACTCACGAATCAAAATTGGGAGAGAAAAAATTTTAGCACTTAAGAACAATTAAAAATGCAAAGATTAATAATAATAATCATATTTTGTTCTTGGCTTTTAACATTTTTATAAAATATACGAATGTTTTCAAAGCTCGTTTCCAAACAACAAACATTAAAGTCGCACTTTACATTATTTGGTATAACCGACGGTTATTTTTTCGCCGCCGTTGTTTAACATTTTTGAATTTTAGTAAATTTTGGTCGCCGTCAACGATTTCTGTTAGTGGCGTTCTCAACGTCCCCAATGTCACATCGGCTTCGAGAGGAATACTATGACATTTAAAACGGAACGACGTAATCTCTTTTGATAGTTTTCGACATGAGTTACAGCCAAAGTTTTTTCTCACTTTTCGACGAACAATGGAATATTTTGTTTCACTACTTTTCGATGCGAGAAGTTCTCACTAAAGTTACAGAACATGGTGGGTACAGATTGATGAATTGAAATTTTAAAAATATTTTTGGGAAGGCAAAAGATTTTTTTTAAACTAAAGTAAACTAGAAATAAAATGCTTTATATTTTTGCAAGTTTAACTAAACTTAAATAAAACCTCGATTAAAATAATAAATAATATAAATTTACGTTTAAAATATTTAAAAAAATCCTATCAAAGTTTGACACTTTCTTTTCTTTATTTAAGATTTTCTTCCATACTTTATTTAAACTTAGTTTAACTAATTGAATAACTTACCTATTGTGAAATTTATAACGATAATCATCAGCAGCCACAATATCCAAAAGAAGTATATATTTTGCCTTGGCATCAAGGCCCGAAACTCGAAATTTCATTTGGGGAAACATTTGTCTGCAAAGAAAAAAAAATATGTTACAAAAATTAAAATTCTTGCAAGATAAATAATTGTTAAATTAACATTAACTAAATAAACAAATGACCAAAATACAAAACAGAGCAGAAAAAAATAGCGATAATGGTGGCCTGGTTGCTATAAAATATTTTAACAACTCGCCCTCCAAACATTATCATTATCAAACTTTATCATAATCAGGTTCGTGCGGTCAGTTTGTATGGCATCTTAGTAAGGTGGCGCCAAGCAAAGAGCACGAAAATTTAAAACACTTTTTTTTATTTTTTTTGTTAATTTTCTATGGAGCTGCTATTGCAGCAGCATAGTAGCCCAACAAGGTAGTAAATTGATATTGCTTTTGCCAAAACATTCACATTGGGGAATAGCTGCGTCAACACCATTACTACCACTACAACAACAACAACAACAACAAGTATAACAACTACTTTACACCGAGAAAGCCAACAGAACCACCAACACGTTGCTCAGGATGAAGACGACCATGAGCAGGTAAGAGTATTATGTAGTATGTATATGGCTTAAAAACCACCCATTATTATCAACTAATGCTGTGGCTTCATTTGTCCAATTTGTGTGAAATTGTTGTGGCAGCAACCACAGTTAGTTAAGTTAAAACAAACATTTTTATTTGGTCACAGAACGTGTTGAAAGGCTACAGCAGAAGGCCCAAGGCCTGTTAACAAGCATATACATTCATACACACATACACATATAGACGGACAATTTCACAAACAAACAAAAGTAGTAAATGGCCAACTCACGGATTTTTTCTGGACTCACTCATCATCATGCAGCAACAATGCTACATTTTGCTAAACAATTTTTTTTATTAATTTTTTTTCTTTTCGTTATTTTTTTTTTTTTGTTGGTGCAACAGCTAAAGTATCTTACAAATATGAAAATTATAACTTTGAGCAGCAATCACTCAATCTTTTTAGTCGAGGTAATTTCGTTAGCACACAGCTCAATAGCAGAAGAAACAGCAACGCAGCACTAGCACCAGCACCAAAAAGTATCCAGAAATCAGGGTTGTATATGATTTAGATTTTTGCTGGCTTTATTTATTTTGTGTGTTTTGAGACTCATGAATCAAATTTAACGAATGTCTCGTTCATGAGCACACAGATCATCATCAGCAATAACAAGAACAACAGCAACATTGACGCCGTCTTGGACAACGTCCTTTCATCACCCATATTATTAACGACAACACACAGTATTTTGTTAACTAAACTAAATACCAACGGAAAGACAGACAGACAGACAAAACCAAAACCAAAACGACTGGACTCGACGCGACGCGACAGACGTCAACGAAAAACCAACAAAACATGCCCACTAAACTGTCCAATTTTTGTATTTTTTTTGCTCCTTTTTATTTTTTTTTTTTGCTTGCATTATACGTCTTCTTATGATTCTATCAAAAATGTTGCTGTTGTATGTTCTTCGATCAGCCTTAAGGAGAGTTATCAGCGCCGTAGTAAATATTCTCTAACCCCCCCCCCCCCTCCTTGCGAATAACGTTAATGCTGCTTGTTGTTGCTGACTTCCCAGCAATTAACGAGTGAGTGGAAAGCTGTTGCGTTCAACGCATTTACTTCTTTAAATCCAAACAAACAAACAAACAAACAAACAAACAAACGGCTGTGGATTTCTTGCGTCAGTTTGTGCGTCAGTCAGTCCAGTCCAGTCCGTCTTGTCCAATTCTGCTTGGAACGTTGAAACGTTCACTTAACAAATTTTTGTTGGTTTTTATTTTATTTGGTCGTTTTTTTTCAAGTTTGCCTATGGCTTATTTTCAATAACTCGTTAACCATTATTGAAAACTTGGCGCCAGTTGGCAAAACTCACACTAACCTCTTCCTTTTCGCTGTAGCCTATATTAAAAGGGGGGAACACACAAACAAAACGACCCACCACACGCGTTTTTTTTTGTTGGTTCCTTGTTATACACATCTTCCCAATTCATTTCTTTTTCTTTTTTCTAAACTTTTTCTTGTTTTTTTTTTTTTTGTTTATTTTGCCAAAAATATGTTTTGCCCTGTATGTTGGATTTTGTTGTAAAAACAGCCAAATTCATTGTTGTTTCACCTCGTTAAACGCACTCACACATAACCCAGCAAACATAAATAAAAACCTTTGAAATGAAAATTTTTAACAACTTTTTCTGCAGTTTAACTAAAATATAAAAAAAATTTTGAAAATTTTTCTCAATTTGCTAACAAACGTTTGCTGGGTTTTGTATATACCGCGCTCTTGCATCAATCTAAGATCTGTGTGTATGTTCACCTTTATACCCCTTTGATGCAGGCAGCAATTGATAACATTGCTTTATACTAATTTTTGCTCGTTTCTGTTACTGTTACTGCGACTGCTGGCTGCGTACGTTGTCGCTGCAAAACCACATACAACAAAGTGTAGGGGGACAATAAAAAAAAACCAACAAGAACTTGCAATAAACGAGATACAGATTATTATTTTTCGTTTGTTTTATGAAATTCCCTTAAGTCGATTCCTTGTGATTATTTCATAGTGTCTGTGTGTGTGTGTGTGTGCTTGTTTCCCAATCTTTGTAATGCACCCAATAACACAAACAAGCTGAGAAATCGAACAGCAACAGCAACAACAACAAAAAACACGATCACAACAACACATCTATTAGGTGGGCTGAAAAATTAAAGCATACTAAACTTTATCTGTAGCAGATCTTTTGTATTTAAAAGAGAAAATTTGAGAATGTGGGAAACTATTTACTCTCGAGTTACCTTTTTACACTTTTTTCCTTTCTGGAACGATATCAAAGATTTCGAAATTTGTATTAGTGCCTGGATCATTTAACAAATAGAGTTTTAAGATTTTATAGGTTTTAAGGGTTTTCGACTAAGAAACTTATGTTCTGAATATTTCGGACGGTCTTTAGAAAATATCAATCTTAGTGACCGATCTCTCGCGATTTAAAACGCTACTTTTTGGGACGGATCACTTGGATCCTTATAGCGAGCGGTCCCTTTGTGATTCCTAAGCCAGGGACCAGTGGTAGTCAGGTTTCTGCACATGCATCGCTGCAGTTTCCAACCATTTCGAATCCCCGCTAAAAAGAAAAATCGCACTTAGTCCTACTTTCGATAGAACATCCAAAAAGGGCAATTCTGGTCTCTTAAAATGCCTCATCCTAAGATCCCTGAGACCAGGGCATTGGCAGAAGAAGTGAAATAACGTCCCCTCCTTATTTTCAATTTATATTGCCGAATGAATTCTGATTTTAAAACCACTTTTAAAAAGTTAATAAAGTCAATGCCAGAACCCTGCTAATTGCGAATGTATTGATTCTTCTAATTCGGCGATTTTATTATTTGCTCCCACGATGTTAGTGGCACTGTCGCAGTACAATGTCTGACAATGGCCTCTTTTACTGATGAATTATCGAAATGCTGCTATGAATGCTTATGAAGAAAGATTAGACACTACTTCCATGTGAATGCCCTTAACAGCAAAACAACAAAATACTGCGATATAAGCCTTGTCTGGTCTTGTGCTGGGTCCAAATCGATCCAAAGTAATCAACACCTGTAGTTATAAATGGGCGTGCTGGTGTCACTGTATCAGCTGGAAGATTTCCCATTAATTGTTTAAAAAGATTTGGCCTAGCTTTTCTACATCGTATGTATACATTTAGGGACGGTACTACGTGCCAATGATTTTCCGTTCGTAACCCACAACTGTACCCTGGATGCTGACAAAAATGCTTGAAGGCCGCTATGTAGATTTTCTTTGTGTAGCTTGTGCATTAGTGATAGGTTGTTCAGTTCTTACCCGAATTTCCATAGATTCTTCCTTTTCATATGCACCGAGCGCCTTTTTGATTGGAGGACACATTTTTTTTAGTCTAAGAGTTTCTGATAAGTCTCAATACATCACCGTCGATAGTTTATCCGATTTATCATGCCTTCGTAATTTTGCTGAGAGCTTGATATTGTTAAAACATGCTTCGCTATATTTCGTTCTTCGTTGCAAGGTATAGTAATAACTTGTGAAGATGAGTTTGTCACTTTTTGTCCCGAGCGAAATAGGGAACCATAAAACTAAATTGAGTGTTGTGATAGGCTTTCTGGCGCTAATCCTCTAGATATTGTGTCTTCAGGGTTTTCTTTAGAGTTCACATGGAGCTGTGAAAAGATCTTTTATATCGACTAAGAAACTTATTATCTGAATATGTCAATCTTAGTGACCGATCTCGCGACTTTTTATCCTTAAAAATTCGAATGTTTTCATTAATATAAACTTGTTGTTGGCTTCCTAATGATTTCATAATACGCATTCCTAAGGAAATTAAATGTGTCCATTTAAGTTATTTCAGTGACCTGTTACATAGTGTCAATAAGATGCCAATTAACCACCTACTAGGACATCGCCATGTAAAAGAACCAAGTCCCTTTCGTATTAAGTGTTAGAACTAGAACCGATCCCTTCCACTTTCCACTGCCACGTGACAAGTTTGGTGTTAGTTCTCTGTTTCCTAGGATGTCTTTAACTAAATTTAATCGTTTTAATGCTTCGACATTTATAAGTCTCTAGACTTCAGCGATATTCCTTAAAGGTAAAAATCTAGTTTTATTTAAGTTAAAAGAAATCACTTCTCCCCCTACCCAATAAGTTTTTTTTTTTTTTTGGTAAACATTTTTTTCGTATTTACCCACATCCGTAAATACGTACAACATACAACATGCATACTTAGTTGCTGGTTCAAATTGAAGATGTTTGTTAGTTTTTATAACTGAATATCTTTATGTCTGTCTGTCCGTCCGTCTGTCCGTCCGTCCGTGGGTTTCTTTGCTGAGGCGCACATGTGTTGCTCTCAAAAGATATTTAGGAATGATGATGGCTTGTTACCGTCGTGTTGATAAGCTTGTTTGGATATTTTGCACACTTTTGTTCTTGTTATTTGTGTTTGTTCTTGTTTTTTTGTTTTTGTTATAGTTGTAGTAGGTTAAGTTGTTGTTATTTATTTCTTTAAATTCAGTTCAGTTTTGCTAAAGACTGTCTGTTTTTTTTTCTTCAGCTTTTCAAAACTTTTTTTTGGTTTATTTGCGCAAGACTGTTTAAAAAAGAGGAAGAAGATGTTGATAAAGTTTGTTTTTTTTAGTTTTAAATTTTTTTGTGCGTTTAAGTTTTTTTTTTTTTTTTTGTTAATGTTGTTAATATCAAAATGCTTACATTTTGGGAATTATAAGGCCAAATATGACATCATGGGTCAATTGTTGGCATTTCTAAGACAAGCGTTTCAAAATTGTTACCGTTTGCTCGTTTTTTTTCTCGAAAGATTTTGTGGATGGCTTTCAGGTATACGTCCCAACATTAAAGAAACAAAATTTTAATGTCAGCCCTGTTTGATTAGTCAATAACTCGTTGAAATGAGAAAATTTAAGAAGAAAAAAAAATGCTTTTGTCATGTTGCATTCCTTTTTACTCTTCTACATACATCGCAAATGTTTGCGGCTGTGGTTAATTTTTGTTTGTTTGTGTTTAAAAGCTTCTGCTGCCATTTCAGCTACATTTTGCTTGTTTGGCATTCAAAAGTAGTCTTAATATTTTTATTTTATATTTTAGCAATATTTCTCATAACTTTTTTTTTTATTTTTTTGGGTTTTTTTAAATTTAAGTCACGTTTTTCCAGCGTCCTGTCGCACAGATTCTTATTTAATAGTTATAATATTCCAAGCATACAATATTAAATGTGGAAGTCATTTCCAGACGCTTGTTAAAGTGATTAAACAATTCTTGATTTCATATTTTCTGTGTTCATTTTTTTCTCTCTCTCTCTTTTTCTCGTCATTTTTGCATTTTTAGTTAAGTTATTAAAGCTAAGGACCACCAACCACTAGAACTTCTTTATTTTAATACAGACCTTGAAGGAAGTAAAATGCCATCATGTTAGGTTTTTGCCATTTTTTTTTCAGCTGCCAGATTATATTGAAATTCCTAAGGAAAATTGTAAAGGGTGTCCAGATAAAAAAAAAAACTTTATAATAATCTAAACCAAAGGAACATTGTAAAATCTAGGAGATTTCAAAGTTTCCCAGGGTAGAGTAAAGATTCTTCGGTATAAGATCTTTAAGAATAAATTTCTATTTAAAAAAATTGGATTTTTAGCTGACTTTCTGCTAAATAGGATTTGAAGGGCTTTGCGACAAACGTTGCAAACGAGGAACGGCACTCACTACGTCGGACCAGAGTAGTATTGGCACAATTGAGGTCAGTACGTTTCACCTGTCTAAACGTATGCTGGTCCAGAATAAACAGCACCATCCCTGACCTTTGGCCTGCATGTGGAATAGGCCCGACATACGACCCTTATTCAACTACAGTGCAAACCCAACCCAGCTAGAAACAGTGTCTTTATGGACGCACCCACGTGATGTAACGCAGCTACTGGGCCTTGATCTTGCTGAGTTGGACGGACAGAGCGAAGGAGAAGAAGAATATAAAATATGTAGTTTTATAGCAAGTATGTATAAAACAACAACAACATCATCTTCAATCATTTCAGGGTAGTTAACGGAAAAAACAGAAGTAAGGAAAAACATGTAAAATCAATAAAAATGGATAATCATTCAAAAAAGCAAATTTCGATCTGCCAAAGGTTAAAATATAATTTGGTTTAAGGATTGATGTTTGACGTCAGCAGTCGTAGATGGCTGCGAGTGTAAGACGGCGCGATCGAGTGGTCGAGTGGTTGCGATCGAAACATGTCATGGTAACCAGCCGCCTGGGTTCGAATCTCAGGTCAGTCAAGAATGAATGATTATCAATAACAATTTTAATTAATTTTCATGGTGTAAAATTCCTTTCTTCATTAAAATAATTTAATGAACTTGAGCCGAATTAAAATATTAAAAATTTGTAGTTAATTTTCTTTAGCAGAAAACTATTTTTCGAAATGTCTTTCTTATTAACGAAACTGATTTCATTGCTAACTTTCAACTAAATAAGATTTCTTAGACTCTTGTTCTCTTTTAAAGGATTCAGAGATTTGAAAGATTAAACAATTTTCCAGAAAAATGCCTTTCTGAAAGACTTTTCCGAGAAAAGTTAATTTCCTAGATGAAATCATGCCAACCTCATATCAATACGATATACAACTAGGCCTGTTGTGCGCTCCTTAGAATCATGAAAATTAGGTAAAGATTATCGTCCGGCTTTAAGAAATTCAGTTTTCAAGTCAACGTTCTCCAGGGATCTCAAGTCCAATATGATATCACGCTCGAGGTGTTGGGATCTCAATTCGACAATGGCCTGACAGCTGAAGAGAAAGTGATCCAGCGTTTCGCCCCCTCCCCTTACGCACTACTCTCGTCTGATTCCGCCCGTCCAATAAGGTGCAGTTGTGCCCGTAGTCTTGTATGACCGGTCAGGATACGCACCATCCTACTTACTTTGGACTTACTCCTATTGCGGAGTCTTCTTGTACTCCCTTTGTTTGGATTACCCCATTTTACGACGACATTTTACTCAAAGATAGTTTAGGGAGCTTGTTTTTGCCCTCTTATTCTCTCTCCAATAATGCAAGCAACTGATTAGTTTGAAAGACTTAAAAAGTTTGTAAAGACTTCCACGGAAGTTTAAGATTTTCCAGGTAAAAATTTTGAAAGTTGAATTTGAATATGGAAAATTAATTTCTAATCAGACTGGATTTTTCATTAAGACTTTTTTGCTTGGGAAATAGTTATGACTTTGATTTTCTGTTAGCCAAGGATTAAGAAAGACCTGCGGAATTTATAAGCTTTTCTAAAAAAAATTGCCCAAAAAATGTTTGTGTCATGCCTTCTTTTTCATAGATCATCAAAGATAACATTAAACCGCCACAGATTTAAAAGTTTTACCACCCACATATGCATTTTCATATTGATGATGCCTCGACATCAGAATTGTGACATCAATGTCATTACAAAATGTCATCAATGAGGCAAAAAGTGACATCAATCCAATGACGAACGCTATCATAAAATGTTGTCATATTTAATGTGCCATGACTACACTGACATCAATTCAATGCCACATTTCGTGTATGATTTACATTATTTTCATGTTTAAAAAGTAAAATATGAAGCAAAAATTCCCATATCCCATTATTTTCCATTCTATTTATTTAGTTAAATACATCAAATTTTCAAAGTAAAATGTTTATGAAAACTATATCGGGCACAGTTTGTCATTAAATTTACCCTAATGAGTCCTTCTTTCGATGTTACTGAGTCATCTCATTTTTATTAAATATTTTTTCAAGCCCATGTTAATAAACAAGCTCGAGGCCACTTTATGTTTATTAAAATAGGATTGGAAATTTAAAGGCCGAATAAAGATAAAAATATTTAAATATTTTTAATAAAATGACTCCAATTCGTAATTTCTGTGATGCCGATGTGTCATCCCATTGATGACAGAATTTCACCTGTTGACAATTTAGCCAAGTGATGGTTAGGCTGACATCAAAATAATAAAAAATATCATGGGGTCAAAAACGAAGACACTTGTCATACTACTGATGTCAAATCATCAGCGTTATGACGCCTTTTCTATCAGTGCATGACAAGATCACTTAGCGTCTGAGAGCAATTTTAGTAGACTTGGGAGGTTTTAAAAGCTTTCGAAAAATCTTTCCAACTTCTCTTTAGAAAGTTTCATATTAAAGAATTTTTAGACATCTTTTTAAATTACATATTAAAGACATAACTTGCCAACAAGGAGGCATTCCAAGATCACAAAAGTCTTGAGTGAGACGAAATTTAAGTCTCTGAGACCTTTTGGGGTATAACCTTAAAGAATGATCTCTAGCTAAAAAAACCTTTTGTTCAATGGCATTTCGACGGAAAAGAAGGCAAGAAGAAGATACTTTGAGAGATTTAAGGGAACTTAAGACTTTCTCAGCGTTTTACACATCTCCTAGGAAACGATTTTGAAGAAAAATTAGTAGTAATACTGCGACATTAAAAAAATTCAACTTTCGCAAAGAAGAAATGGCAAAGAAACCTTTGAGGAGCTTTAGATTTTTGCATTATTTCACCTTCATTACATTTCCTTTCATTGCACCCTGTTTTTTGTTTTCTTACATTATTAAAAATGTATCAATTGATCATTTTCCTTTATAGAGATGTCTGCCAAAGTCACTAAATTTATTTATTTATTTATTTCATTTTGGCTCAAAATGGACACCTGCAGCTCTTTAAAAGTTGTTGATGACACAATTGTTAGCATTAATCTTTAAAGACTTTGTCAACACGATCTTTCAAGATAAATTTACAATTCAGCTCAAGCAACAAAAATAAGAAAAACGCTGTAGGGTAAACCAGAGACCAAAAAAAAAAAAAAAATCAAATACAACAAGAACAACCCCAAAACAAGATGCCAGCCAAACAGATAAGATCCTGGCAATGAGGTCATCACCATCATCTGGCATGAGGGGTTGTTTGCAAAAAAAAAATTAAATTAAATTTGAATATCCGGCAATAATTGCAGGCATTCAAGTACTAAGCATTTGTGCAATTGGTTTTTTTTTTCTTAACGCACATTTCAATAAAAATCGAATGAATTTTAAAACTTTATGCAAATTGCAACAGAATTTATTTGACAAATAATAAAATGGCTTTGGATAGCTGACTACTCGATTGAAATTGAAATGGAAATTGATAATTTAATCGAAACAATGATGATGACGATCAAGACGACATGGGACGACGAAGATGGGAGACAATTGATAACACGTTTGTTTTATTTAATTTTAATACAAATAAACAGGTATCAAGATAATTTCAGTAGTACGAAAATAAAAAGTGTTTTGGAGCTTTAGCAGCTGCTCTAAGAAAAATATACAAGGTACATACATATGTACATGGTATATGTTTATTTATTTAACGTTTTTCATTTTTATATCCCCGCTAATTACCAAAATAAACAAGGTAATTTAGGGGTTGGTATAGAGCGATAAAACTGCTATAAATAACTCACAAATTACTTAGGCTCGGTTATAAGAAAGCTGACGCTTAAACAAATAAATAAACCCACAAAACTAGAGAATTACCTTCTTGTTCAGGTGGACAGCAGCACCACCACCACCACCACCACCACAGAGGTAGAGAAGAGACCAGCCATAAAAACCCATAAATAATGAAATTATTTTCAACCAAAATGATGGAAGTGATTGTGAAAATAAATGACCAAGCGCCACAAAGGATACCAAACTATATTTAGTATCATATTAATATAATTTTCAAAACACACACACACACACTCTCTTTTTCTCTGAACAATTTTTCTGTAAATACAAATGTTTTTAGCTGAGTTTTTTTTTCATTATTATTAAAGATGCCACAGCGTCTGACTGACAGCTGGAAACTCCCACAAAAAAAAGATACAGAATCCTCAACAAACACTTTGGCTGGTTGTTAATAGTTGGCCTCATACGAAATTATCTTTATTTTTTATGAGCGTTTTGACTGCCATGTGTAGAGTAGAGTGGAGAAAAAAAAAATTAAACGTCTTGTTATCTTTACTAGGCGTTTATCTTGCATCAAAATGTGCTGTTTTGTTTGTTGCCCTAACTGCGGCTGCTGTGGCGGCCGATGTTGCTGTCAGTCTTTTAACTACGTTATCAGCAAACAATTAAAACCCAGAAAACATACATAAAACAGAAGAGATACACAATCAGACTTAGCTCCGTCCGTTCTTTTAAAAATAAAAACAAACACAACAATTAACAAGGAACTAAAAACAAGCAACTTGCTGCTGTAGATCTTTGTCAAATGAATCATCATTGATTGCTTTTGCTGGTGTGTTCAAAATGTCACTAGTAGTACTTTAAGAGTTGTTTCTTAGTTTTATTCCCAGTAATTGTCACTATTGTGATTGTGTCTGTTTGTTTGAGAGAGCGCCCTTCTCTTTAGTTTGTCATAAATCAGCATAACAGCTGTCACTATTGCTGTTGTCACTGGGAAATTTCGGTTTAGATAAGAAAGAAACATTGTAACGATTCTGTAAATTCAAAATTTATGACCATTGACTTCTGTTTGTGGTGTGGCATGTGAACATGTTGAAAATGTCATTCTTTTTTTTTTTGTTTTATTGTTATTAGATAAGTTTTACTCTTAAAAAACACTTGTTTTTTGACAGGATTTCAAAGTTAAAATGATTAATTCGTTTTCGGTTAATCTTAAGAGGTCAGCTTTTCATAATCTTTGGCAACTTGAAAAAGTTTTAAATAAAACCAATTATCAAAATCAGGGCTGTGAAGTCGAAGTAAAGGTTTTTGTGCCGTAGTTGGTGTAAAAGTACCCACAAAACTCGCGACTCCGACTCCAAAATATTTCAGCAATGGAAATTTAAAAAAAAATTATAATAAGAAGAATTTTCGATATTAGCGATGCAATATTTAAAATATCGACTTGAAATTTTTACAGACTAATTTTCTTGCCATATTTAACCATTTAAGTCAAATAAGGTCCAGTCTCATATATATTTAGCAGCAATGTAAGAATAGGAAGGAGCCGGAGTGGGAGTGGGGGTTTGACGACTCCACAGCCCTGATCAAAACAATAATAATTTTTGGCCCTTTTACTTTTAAAAATTTTAAGAAACTGCTTTGTAAAATCTCTTACTAAACATATCCTGAGAAACAAAAGAAGATGAAGATGCTCTACGGTAAAGAGTGGTAAAATATTGAGGGCCGAAGTTGAATGTGAACCACACCTTTAGCAGCGATGCCAACTTAGTGCTTTTGGCACTATTCATGGTGCTTTTTGATGCTCCAAAACGCCAAAATTATATCCATAGTGCCAAACTAAGAAAAAGCACTAACTTGGTGCTTTTTAAATTTTTCGTTAGTGCCTTTAGTGCTTTTTAAAACTTTGATTATAGAGAGGATGATTTAGATTTGCTATTTCGGTTAAAATTTTGAGAAGACCTGTAAAGATTTTAAGATTTAAAATGTGATAAAAGAAACTAGCATTCGTTTTACCAAAAACTTTATTAACGAGGTTAGTGCTAGGCTTCCTAGCAATTTGGAAATTTTACAAAACGTTGGAGTTTTTAGCGTTGACAACCGTAATAAAAACGATGTATTTACTGTTTCAAAAATAGAAAATTGCTTAGAAAATATAAGCGATTGTAAATGAAAATAAACAGAGAGTTTGATGCATGTAGAAAAACGTATCGAAAAGTTAAAAAATATGCAGTTGAAAACTGTACAAAAGAACGCAAACTTTAAAAACAAAAAAAGTCGTTACTTGGTAAAAGCTAAGTGTTAAATAAATTAAAAACAGCTGACAGAAAATGCTTTTATAATTAGCGTTGTGTTACCTGCCATTTTTCATGATCTTTTCAAACGCACGACACTGTCTCCAAATAACCGCGTGATTAGATTTATTTTAACGGTAAAATAGAGGGGTTTTTATTAAAATATGGGCTGTGATTAAGTTTTATAAAGAATGGTCGGTCATTGCAAATTTTCGGAAATTACAACAGATTTTTTCGAGTTACGAAAATCGAGCTCGCACTGTATTACTTTCAAACTGTTTTGTGGAAAATTAAAACTCAGCTGATGATGATCGAAATGATTTGGATGATATTATTTTTATTGAAGATAATAATAAAAAAGGTTCACTCATCAACGCTGTCGCTTTTTTTTAAATTTTGGAGGTATCTAATTTTCGGCACAGCTAAATGCAACTTGTTTTGTATTTTATTAAATTGTAAAAATGGCTTAGTGCTTTTTTACGCTTGTTTTTTGTTCGAAATAGTGCTTTTTTTAAATTTTAAAGTGCTTTTTGCTCTCAAAAAGTTGGCATCACTGACCTTTAGGCTTTATATGAAAATGGGCGTTCAAATCAAAATGCATACCGTGCACTTCGTGACACGCGCTTTTACCTCAGTGGTTTCGTCAATAAGCAGAATTGCCGCATTTGGGCGATGGTAATCCAAGAGTGATTGTCGAAAAACCAATGCACCCACGACTGTTTGTTTCGGTTTATGGGCTGGCGGCATCATCGGGCCGTATTTTTTCCAAATGAGGCCGGTCAGGCAGTTACTGTGAATGGTGTTCGTGAGATGATACCGAATTTTGTATGGCCCGAACTGAAAGATATGTGGTTTCAAAAGGACGGTGCCACTTGCCACACAGCTAAAGAAACATTGGCTTTTTTGCGCGACAAGTTCAATGGCCGTGTTAGCTCACGTGGTGGCGATGAATATTGGCCGCCGAGATCAGTGTCATTAGACACCGTTGGACTTCTTTCTTTGGAGTTGTTTGAAAGAAAAGGTGTACGTCGATTAGCCAGCAACAATTCAAGAGCTAAAGGATGAGATAATTCGGCACATTACCGGCATAGAACCTCAATTATGCCTCAGCGGCATCGAAAATTTGGACCATCGGATGGAGGTGTGTCGCCGAGGACGCGCGGCCTTTTTGGCCGATATTTTATTCTATACATAATTGAACCATACCAATATTATCATAATAAAAAGATATGACAATTATTTCCTAAATAATTTGTGTTTTATTACAAAATCAACATCGGCCCTTAAAATTTAAGCACCATTTAAAAGAACAACAAGAAAAAAGGAATAAGCTGAAGTTAAAGAATATATTTTTTAGTATTTTCAGAAAGGAAAATTTCGTTTTGACCGTCGCCAACTCCTAAAAGGATCAAGATTGTCTGAAGCCTTTTTTATAAGTAATGTTAAAGCTGACATCCCAATGACGAAAAGTGTCATGGGGTTAAAAGCAAAGACACTTGTCATAGTACTGATGGCAAAATTATAGATGGGGTTTCGGTAAACGAGTTCAAGATTCATGCCGGGGTGCCGCGAGGCTCCGTTCTTTCTCCTACTCTATTTCTTTTTTTTTTTTGAATTCCCTAAGCTAATCCCCGCAAAGCTGTACGCTTGTCTGCAGGAAAGAAACCAGAGTCTCTGGCGGGAATCGAAGCCGCAACCCCGGGGCTGATAGACTAGCTCACTACTAGCTAGCCTACCGGGGCACTCTTATGTCAAACTTCCAACTATCTACTCTTCTGCAGATAACAGCAACCTTTGCCATTCATACTCATTTGATTGCAGACCAAGTGTATCCGATGTCGGTGCTATGAGGCAGAATATGAATGATACGCTTGGCCGACACCTTGACATAAGCTCGTAATGGGGTCGTGCAAAAAGGGTCGATTTTAATGCCCAAAAAACAGATCCAGGTGCCTCATCTGTGAAAATGGGTGGTAAAATTATCGGGCATGCAGATAAAATGTGATGTCCGATGGAGAGAACATACATCAAGGTGCCGAAAAAAGCATTCAAATGCCTCGGGTTTTTAAGACGGTGTAGGATATACTTCACTCCAT
Organism: Pollenia labialis; assembly: GCA_949318255.1. Classification (NCBI taxonomy): domain Eukaryota; kingdom Metazoa; phylum Arthropoda; class Insecta; order Diptera; family Polleniidae; genus Pollenia; species Pollenia labialis. The sequence goes on along the minus strand of OX439142.1, from coordinate 19,805,518 downwards.
CTGATCTCCTTACAATTTATACCACCTATGTATATCCAACCGCGTATGGAATACAACTGTTATGTGTAGGCCGGTGCTTCAAAGTATATTTTGGAGCTTCTCGACCGCGTGCAGGAGAGGGCGAAGGTTCTCATTGGAGACAGTAGGGCATCCAAATCTATTGACTCCATTACAATGTGTGTTGTATTTGTCTGCTTTATCGTTACTTAAACGAAATTAGGTATCTGGTTCCCGAAACCCGTACGTTTGTTCGTAATACAAGTTATTTCTCAAGAGTTTATCCTTTAGTGATCGATTGGCAGGTGAATTGTACAACGCATTACTGGAAAAATTCGTTTTATGGCCGAACTGTTCGTATATGGAATAACCTACCTGCTGAAGTCTTCCCTCCCACTGTTCAAAAACACTACTCCCTCTATCCTCCTTCCCATAACCTATTGTCCTAGTTCCAACAGGGCCAGACCCTGAAAGCTGGTCCTAACAAAAAAAAAAAAAAAAAAAAAAAAAAAAAAAAAAAAAAAAAAAACTCTGTGTTACGACGCCTTTTCTATCAGTGCACTTCTAGTTCTCTTATTCCAGCACACACATATACTTTTCTGTCTATTTAAGTTAGGAGCGGCCTAATGAGTTCAACCAAATTCATTATTAAATTTTTCAATCCCTCCTGTACAAGTAACAGATGGATAATTTAGCCTTGGCCCAAATTAAAAAACATTCACTGTCCCAACTTATTCGCTCACTGTCTTAACAAAAACTTAAGCAAACTCATTATGGAACGTTTAACTTGCTTAGCAGTTCTCCCGGTCTTAAGACCATAACAAAATAAATCCGAACAACTTGTCAAACTATTAAAAGTTTATGATTAAATTCTAAATGTTTTTACTAAAGGAAGTTGTTTAATTTAATTTCAAAATAATTAACAACAGTGTTAAGGCCTAAGCAAATGATAGTTTAGGGAAATTGTTACAAGAATCATGTGTTTTTTTTTTATTTTACTTTTAAAACAAGTTTTACTATACAGTATGTATACATATCCTGTATTCACTGTAACTTAAAGTGTTTAGAGTATTGTATATATTCCCATGAATTATGTACATACAAAATAAACATATATGTATGTATATAGTTCCTTGTATTAAGTATATAACGTTAGGGATTCTGTGAGTGTTTTTAGCGTTCAACTGCGCAGGTCTTTTTCCAAAACCTCATCTAATTCCTGAGTTAGTTTTTTTTCGGGTTGCTGTGTGTATGCCAACTTACTTTAGGGATGTATGTATGTGGCCAAGTAGATACAACTTACAATATTATCTTTACAAATAAATAGCCAAGTGTTTCCTTAAGTTGGGAAGGGAAAAAGAAACGCACAAGTGAGTGCGTACAAGTTCTTTGAATTTCTTTAATATTTTATGGCGATTACATAAGTATCGAACTTTGTATTTACACTCGCAACTGACTGGCAACAAGAGTGTGACATATTTCTTAGTTGAAAATTTAAATACATTTAATACTTTTTTCAAAAGTCTGCTATGGCTGGCTGGCTGGCTGGCGTTATCTGCCATCTTAATATGTTAAATCATAAATCCTTAAAGAAAAACAAACCAAAACCACATGATTTTATATCCTCTCGACAAATCTCACCACTTTGGAGAGTAGAACAGACAGACCAATTCAAGTGTCGTTTGCTTTGGATTTGTACTAAAGTTATGATTCAAATATACTGAACGTCGTCAACGACAGTAAGTGGAATTAAATAAAATAACAAAAAAAAACTCAACTACGCAGCATAAATAGCCCACACACATTAATGTTTAAACAAACGCCTTTAACGGCGTGTTCTCTCACCAAGTCTCGACATAATCTTGTACCATAACCTGCCGATAAATCTGCCTCATGCTGTCACAAAGCCAAAAAAAAACTCCAAAAAAAACTACACAAAATTGTTAAAATATTGGTTATTGCAACAAAATAAATTCAAAAAAATTATGTTTGAATATTTAAACAAGATAAGCAAAGTCTTTAGGAAACTTTTGGCACGCAGTGTGCATTTTGAATGTGGCAACAATGGCATCTAATTTTAAAGCACACTACACAGTCTGATGTAACAAATCACCAAAATGGGCTCGACAAGAGTTAGAACAGACCTAAAGCATTACGGACTAAAAGAAAAAAGTTAGCTCGCACATGAGCGAATTTGTGGCATAACGAAACCATCCAAGACTTTGAGCTGCCATGTGTTTTAATTATAAAAAGCAATACCGAACTCGTATGGAGTTTTCTAAGAATCCTTAGGTTAGCTAAGGTTCCACTGGCAGCCGTAATTGAGCACAGCTCACGTGGGTCCAGTAATTCGTCCGTTGTGTTACAATATTACACCGTCACCCAATGTTCCTACGTTATTTGGCTGTTGACATTCTCACCCAGCTATCGGGTTGATTAAATGAAGGAAGCGATCCTGTTCAAATCAATGTCAGAGAGACCAGTTTTGTCCCTAGAGATTCTTTAAGCAAACATTTTTAGTCTTAGGTCTCTGAATGTCAGGCAGTGACAGAGAAGATGTTCCTTTGACTCCTCCTCCTCCTCCTCGCCACAACTTTTACATAGGGGGTGTTTCCCAATGGGCCAGTGGGCAGTTATAGCCACAATTAGGTTTCTGAGGTGAAGTACTGTGACTGACTAGCTTTATTGCGCGCCGTGTTCTCTTTTTATCTATGATGGGTCTGAATTTGCTGGTTTCCTGACTGATTGGCAATGATATGAAATTTGTGAGCATTAAGCTGCTAACTCTATGGTAGCAAAACACCTACATCATGGGTCGAACCGCTAAGACTCATGATGGTTCCTGCATGTCCCTGTGTCCACGGAAAGAATCCTTAAGATTTAGAAAACATTTAAACTATTGCAATTTTCTCCAAATAGTTTTATTCACATCTGTTATAAGTACAGTGACCATCCATTCTATATTGTATAGAACAGTACTGAATTTTAGAGCTTCAATTGTTCTGTATTTAATTAAATGTTCTGTATTTGTACCGAAATAATAACTAAAAGAAAAACATTCCCAATTCATATGACTTTTCTCATTACACTCTTTTTGACATTAACGAATTCATGATTGGGCTGATTAAGATTTTTTTAGTTTCCAAGCAGTTCACAACAGAATTGCTGGGTACTTGTTTTCACATATCTCGTCAAAGCGAATTCAACTACAGGTGGTGTTGAAACGCCTTCTTTTTTTGACAGTTCGAAGTAATTTGTTTGGATTTGTTAGTGTTTTTTTTTTTGTAGGAATGGTAAAGATTTCGAACCGCAAACACTAACAATGCAATGCAAAAACCCTTTGTTGTTTCTGTTGTTTTCGGTTTGTTGTAGTATCCACACCACTTGTAGTTGAATTCGTTTTCAAGACAAGTAACGAGTTTTCTCTACTTACGTCTATTTTTCAATTAGGAATTCATAAAGATCTCCGAAAGAACTTAAAACAAAAAGCCTCGACAAACTTTAGAACAAAGATAAAACTTTAAAAATTGTATAACAAAAGAAGGCCCGTATCTGAAAGAAAGTGTGACTTAGCTGCATGGTTGTGTCTTCTTGAGTTCTCTCTTTATTAGGCTTTAGAAAAAACTAGACACTTCGCTGATTTCATATGAAAAGCAGCCATGAACAGATTTTGCTATGAACGAAAGGCATTTTAGGCTGAACACTACAAAGTATCATGAACAAAAGTTTTTGAGCCAACATTTAGTGGATGCTCCCTACTAATGAAATGCCTTGTGTTGGTATTAGCGGTTATGAGGAGAAGGAAAGAGGGTGTAGTGTTTGTGGACTGTAGTCGACTGGGAAGAATTTATGCCGGGAGTCTATTTCACATACGACTTGTTCGACCGAGAAACGAATTTTCTCTGCAATGCAATGTGCTATACATTGGTCAGACGTCAACGAACGAATCTGATCTGCTGTTAAGGCGATCACCACAGGCATGAACCCGCGTATTAGGGATGAGTGTGCCCATGTCATCTCAAACCTAACCGTGGTAATATCGATTGAACAATGACGCACAACCAACATTCCGGCGATGATCCAATGAGTCAATAGAGCTGGATACCGTAATGTCTTGTATGAGGTTCAATGCATTCCTTTGCACCGGATCCAACAGACCTGGAAGCACCTGCCCAGATATGCGAGTTGTATTCTATTTTGGGTAGGATATAGGCGCTATAAATAGTGAGAAGATTAGACGGAGTGAAGCAATTCTTGTACCGTTTTAAGAAACCAAGACACTTGTATGCTTCCTTCGACACTTGCTGACTCCAACGAACATAAGATTGGATTTTCATGCATAGAACATCAAGAGTTTTTGTTTCTGATTCCACAATAGTTATACCAGCCATAAATATAGATGACGTCTGTGGGTTAACGTACAACATTGGGCCTTACGATCATTAAAATCAACCCTATTCGCAAGACCTCCCTCCTAAGTTCATGATGGAGTGTGTCGTTCATGTTCTGCCTCTAAGCTGCAACCTCAATAAGGCTTGCTCTATGATTAAAGGAAAATGAATAACAAATGCTGCTGTCTTCTGCTCTAAGGATCGGATTTAAGTACTTAAATACTAAAGAGAAGCGGATTTAGATCACTTTCAGTCTTATTACGGTTTTGTCGTTGTCGTCAACGGCTGTGTTGTAACACCGACTCTTTAAAGAAGAAAAGCTTTTAGGCAACAACTTGGTTAATTTCGCAAAAGAAGTCTCAACAAGACCTAAAGATCTTTTGTTAAAGACTATTCCTAGGATCTTCCGAGTTTTTGGAGAGTTATTTGATCAGGAAGAGTTTAAAGTTCAGTTAAGAAATTCTCTATGTGGTGTCCTCAGTTTATTCTTTAATATACACACTGCCAAAATATAATTAAAACGAAACTGTCTTTAACCTGTTTGCTGTTTGGTAGTTTCCCTCATTGCAATGAACATTAGCACAAACTCATTATACTTTGTAATCCAGCAGCAACAGCAGCAGCATGTTGGTTGTTGTTTCGTAGTGCAATTGTCTTCTTACCGAGTATTGAACGTGTTTGCGTGTAAGAACGTCAGTTGCACTCAAGGTAGTTCATGAATTAACTTTGGAACGCCATAAAACTTGCATGTGCGCAAATAAGAGAATAATATTGAAAATTATATACAGACTTCAGACTTGTGGTTATGAATGTACGAGGTACTCGTAATAGTAGGTAGACTTGGTCCATCAAATAAGCCATCTGTTTGTTTATTTATTAAAAAGCAAAACTAAAAAAAAAACTATGTATAAATTATTTTTGTTTTTAGTTTTGTTTTTAGTTTTTTTTTTAATAAAACTTTTTAGCTACTGAGGCGAGGCGGTACGTTTATGTTGACAAAACAAAATAGTTTTTCGTGACACAGGAAAAAGGTAAATGGAGTAAACGAAAATTGATCTTTCTTTTTAATTTATCATAAAAGAAGAATAGAAGACACAAGTAAAGCTAATAAACTAATGTTTTGTTTTTTTTTTTTTTTTTTGTAAAAGAAATTTAAATGACTATTGTCTTCAAATTTGAATTTAAAATTTCAAAAAGTCTGTTTTCAAAGGAAAACGAAAACAAAGAAGTATTTTTCTTATTGAAAGACGATTTTAGCTTCTTTTTGTTTTTGCATAAACTTAACTTGATTAGCTAATTTTTGTTGTTGAACAATATCTGATATGCGTATTTAAGAGTATTTAAGAGCAACTCAAACAATAAAAATAAACTTTCCTAAAGAAGATATTGGGGTTTTTTTGTTATTAAAACCTGTTTCTGGCAAAAGACAATGTGAAGATCTTTTTTTAAAAAAAAAGAGTCTCTCCTGTGGAATAAAAATGTTAAACAAACTTGAGCATAAAAATTATGAGCCTTTGGCAGTTGATTTAGGTTTTAGGTTTTTCTTTCCTTTCAAACAATTCAACACAACCAACGTTTTACGACAAGACAGAGACGAAATCTCAAGGTAGTGGTGTTCAGGAAGGGCAACAACATGTGCCACAGGCTGTTGAGAGAAGACAAAGTAGGCGTAGTTGGCACGTAAAACAAATGCCAGTACACAAGTCGTTGAGATCATTTCTTAAACCAATACATAATTAGTAAAATACACAATAAGGAACTGGAGATATGTTGCTCTTAAGGTAGCAGTTAACTTGCACGTCCAGACCTTTTATTTCCTCTGCCTCGGCTGGCGCTATTCCTATTGCTGCTGCTGCTACTGCAGCTACTAAAAGAGTTAACAATTCATCACTCATCATCTTATTAATAATTTAAACAACCAATTGCTTACTGGAGTTAGAAATGTTCTAGTTTTAATTTTAGTTAATGCTAAAATTGTTTTTTAATGGCCAGCTTAATATTGATATTAAAGAATTGTACTTAGGACAATATTTATATGAATGCTAAGAAAGCAATTTTAAACCAAAAACAGAAAAAGCTACTCGATAGTAATTCGTGGGTTAAGGTAAAACACAATTGCTGCCTTTACCCCGAAGAAGCTTTGCAAAGCCACTTTAAGATGCAAACATTTGCTAAATAACGATTTAAAGAAAAAAAATTGATTTAGGCCATATTTTTAAATAAAACCCGAAAAAGGTGTCCGACAGTTATTCTGGGGTTAAGGCATAACATAATTTGCTGCAAAGGCCTCAAAAGAACTTTTGAAATCTATTTGAGAAGCAAACATTTGCTAAATAACAAACAATTTTGGCCAAATCGACGCACTCGTAATCAAGTATGGCTTCTTATCGAATAAATTTTCGTGACAGCGTTCGAATCGCAATTTGTTTAAAAATTTAATAGAGTGTTTACGTTGTAGCAGAGTAAAAACATACAATTCTTTTCAAAACTTAGCAAAGATATAAAAACAAATAATTAAATTAAGGCAAATTGGATAAATGAATTATTTATAAGTATGTAGGTGAATCGTTTAAGGTTTTAAACCCATTTAGGTCATTCATTTGCCTGTAACCGTAGACCGAGCCTTACTGAGGTTAAAGCTATGAGGCAGAACATGAACGGAACACTCAATCATGATCTGACGAGCATCTCCGTGTGGGGTCTTGCGAATAGGGTCGATCTTAACACTCGTAAGACCCAATGTTGTACGTTAAGCCACAGACGTCTTGTGGAGTCAGCGTCATCTGTAGCCACGGCTGGTGTTACTTTTGAGGAATCAGACACTTTTGATGTTCTAGGCATAAAAATCCAATGTGATGTTTCTTGGAACTAACATGTTTTTCAAGTGTCCAAAGAAGCATTCAAGTGTATTAGTTTCTTGGTGCAAGAACGACTTCACTCCGTCTGATTATCTCACTATTCATATCGCCTATATCCGACCGAAAATGGAATACAAATCCCATATATGGGCAGCTTCTTCAAGGTCTATCTGGAAGCTTCTGGCTCGGATGCAAAGGAGCACGTTAAAACTCAGCAATGCTAGAAGGCGCGTTATCTAAAATAAAATGTTCTTAAACGAAGAAAATTACCTCGTTAAAATAAAGAGTAGCCTTGCTGCGGTATAAAACTATTTGTCAACTTAACTATGTTTTTCTTGAAAAGGAAGATCCATTCATTCGCCGTATGAACCTTATGCGAGCTCCGCACAATGCATTGGTAGATATAGAGACCCTTGTCAGGGAAAAGAGGAAGTTGAGAAGACAATGGCAAAATAATCGTTACCCAACCATCAAGGCCCAACTACGGTTATGCCAACAACTCTTCGCAACAAATTGTGACAGAAACAAATTATATGCCACAATTAACTCCATCTACAGTTTATGGAAGGCTGTAAGACAATGCCCTATAACCCACGAATCTCCACTAAGACTGAAAAATCGCAACTGGGCAAAAACACAAATGAAAAAATACACGGTTTTGTAAGCCACTTGGAGAATGTTTGCACGCCAGATGATGCACATACTTGTTCCTGTCGTCCAATTATTCCTAATACAGAACACGATCCAATAAAATTTTAATAAACTCTAGTAAAATCAGCGATAGAAAATGTCAACACTAGAAAATCTCCCGTACCTGACCGCATTACAGGCTCAATGATAAGAAACTTTCCTACGTCTGCTTCAAGAATATCGCTGTTTATCTTTAATGCGATATTACGAGTTGGCTACTTCCCATCCTCTTGGAAGAGCTCTACAATTGTTATGATTCCTATGTCAGGACAAGAGGCTAGTCAAATTACGTCGTACAGACCAATCAGCCTAATATCAATCTTATCAAAGCTACTCGAAAAAATATTCCTTTAAAGTATAAATCCGTATATAAATGAACACGCGATTATTCCGGATCATCAGTTCGGATTCCGAGCAAGGCATGGTGCAGTCCAACAAGTGCATAGAATGGTTACCCAGATTCAGGCGCGGATCCAGCTCGAGCCTTAGGGGGGGGAAAATTTTTTTTGTTACAAAAAGTAAAAAATTTATTTTTAAAAGTGCATTAAAATTAATATGTGTATATTATATTAAAAAAACTCAACAATAAGGTTAAATGAAATTTAAGATCAGTTCAATATAAATTAATTTTTTTAAATAAGCAATTTATGATTTCCTTGTTTGGCAAATTTAGATATACACTTAGGTCTGTTTTTATGCGGTTTTTTTTATGCGGATTTGAATTTATGCGGTTTTTTGGGAACGCATCTACCGCATAAAAAAAGACCTGAGTGTATTTATAAAGATTATGAAATGAAATATACAAAACTTATGAAATATTAAAGTCTCTATATATTGGACTTTTCCTTATAAAGATGAAATGATATATACAAAACTTATTAAATAAAAAGTAAAGTCTGGACTTTGCTTTATTTATATACAATTAAAAAATAAAACTACACTTAGGTCTTTTTTTATGCGGTTTTTTTGGGAACGCATCTACCGCATAAAAAAAGACCTGAGTATATATATATGTTCCTTTTACTCCTCTGGGGAGCATAGGGCCGCATCTTTCTTGTGCTGGTTTCGGTAATAAGAGTTATTTAAGACGTACAGCTTATTAGGCTATAGCGTCCGATCCTGGTGTTGGGGCTGCCAACATCGCCACCAGGCGTGCAAAGTAAGTGCCGGGATTAGCCGTGCAAGTAATAAGGTTATGCCGCCCATGGTCGGTCGTCAGAGCCTCGTTAGCGTGAAAGGGGACACCAAGCCCGTAAAGGACAGTGGGTGAGGTTGACTTTTGGAAAGGATTGGCTATGTGAAAAAGTACGTGACTTGTGAACGCATCACTTGCCCATTTAGATAGTACAGCCTTTCTTCTTTCATTGTTGATCTGAGCCATGTTTTTATTAGACGACGGGTAGGAAATGACCTCTCTCTCCTACCATTACTGACGAGTAGGGCAAGTTTTCCAGTTTGCCAAAGAATACTTTTTTGCAATCTAGAAAAAAAAATTTTAAATAAGCTTAGCGATTATGAGGCAGAATCTATTGGAAATTCTAACTGAATAATGCAAAAATCGGACGTAAAAAGTACTTTCAATGCATCTGCTCAAGCCTCTTCAAGTTACAACCGAAAGGGATTTCTATGAATGAAAGCTTTGGCTTAATTGACAGTGCTAAGGAAAATAATACAAGATGTCAGGTAAAAAGATTTTGTTGAAAAGCTTAAAAAACATTTTAGATCGTAATACGTGTGGTAAATTATTCAATACTCATGAAAAATCTATATGGCTTGGCATTTCAATTTTAAAAAAGTGTTTTAATCGATTTTCTCACAATTTTGTTTAAATGAAAGTGAGACGGATGAATTAATTGACAACCTTTCTCCATCTGAACTTTTAGTGTTCAAATATGCTCCAGTTACATCTTGCGATGTTGAAAGAGTGTTTTTCATTTATGGAATTGTTTTATGTGATAACAGGAGATTATCAGGGGTGTTCTAGAAATCGAAGACTCAAAACGCAAAAATTTTAAACGTCGTTCTTTAATAAGATTTCCCTGATAAAAAAAATTTTATGACAAATATTATAAAAATATGTATTTATTAAACAGAATTTTGTAACAAAAATTAGATTAAAAGTGTATTAACAACAACTTCCATATTCTTGCGTTTTGCCCCAGTATTTTTTTTTTTTTTTGACAATTTGAAGAAACATACTATTGTACATACAATAAAAACTTAATAAAATGTTTCTTAAATAACATGTTTATTTTTGATAACTTTAACTTTTTCAAAAATCGCTTTAAATAGTTCTTCGGCTTTATTTCTTTTCTCTTCAAGTTTTGATAAGGCTTGATACTTTTTGAAGATCTATATCGTGCTTTTATAAAATGATACTATTCCTCAAATGAATTCAAAAGTACTAAGCGAGTTCCTTAACATAAGGCTTTTGATGAAGTATCTCTACTTTTCCACTCAGATATTTTTTCCAAAGCTTCTACTATATGATGTACACTTGTTGCAAAGTATAAAATTGAGTCGTGACGGTCCAACCATCTTGTCTCGCATAATGTAGAGAGTTTGGCTCCCAAATACTTTGCTAAAACTGCGTTTCGCTTGGGATGATTATATTTAAAAAAAAATTAGTCGTTTCTTTAGCAAATGATACAACTTATTGTATTAATGGCACTTTGTTGCTTTTAAAAATTGAGTTGTTTGATTTATGGGAATAGCAAGGCGTTTGATTTGCATTTGTCCAGAATTTTATAACAGCTCCATTTTCTGCTGACATCAGAGGACACCCATCTGTTCCATTTCCTACACAATTTTCGCATCAATTAACACATCAACGTCATTTTCAATATCCTTTGAAGCCTCTTCAAATGCGTTTACAACAAAGCCAATAAATGCTTTCCTAATAATTTTTTGTTGTATGTTGAAATATCTTTAAGATAAGGAAATCTGGGTTTTCCCCGAAAAATCTGTGTTTTTGGCAAAAATTATCGAATAGAATTTAGATTCATAAAACGCATATATACATAAATATTGCATATATGTACATACTAAGGCTTATTAAAAATTCGACCGCACGCATTTTCAAGTCAAACGTTTATTCTTTGGATATAAATAGATGGCACCTGCTGGGATTGAATGTAGAATAATAAGTATTTAAATACAGTAAACTAGATGTTTCATTGGAAATATCTAATAAATAACTATTAGAATTAAGTTTTGTATACTTATTGAAAATTTCGTTAGATTCAATAAAAAAAAAACAAAAAAAAAACCTTGCTGGGATTTAATAAAATTTTGTGCATATAAAAAAATATTATTATTGGGAATTCTTGTATTATCGAGATAAACCAAACATATTTTTATAATTTAGGGGGGGGAAATTTCCTTATTTCCCCCCCCCTGAATCCGCGCCTGCCCAGATTAGAGCGGCGTTTGAGAAAAAGGAATATCGCTCAGCATTGTTTATATAAATTTCCCAGGCATTCGATAAAGTTCCGCATGATGGGGTACTCATTAAAATAACACGAATGCTTCCTGAAAACACTCACAAGCTCCTTGATAGATATCTTGATAGCAGAACATTCATGGTTAGATCAAAAAATAAATATTCACAATCCAAGAAAATATCTCCTGGTGTCTCTCAAGGCAGCATATTAAAGCCGCTACTGTTTACAATATACACAGCAAATGTTCCAACAAGCCCGAGTACACATACTTCTTATTTTGCAGACGCACAGTATTTATTAGTGTTAATCAGGACCCCAAAAGTTGCATCGCAGCATCTACAGTCCCACATCAACGAACTAGAGACATAAAGGAAAATAAAGGTTAACCCGGCTGAATGTGCTCACTTAACTTTCACGCTCAGCAGACAAACGTGCCCAGCTGTAAAAATAAATAACATCACTATTCCGCTAGAAAATCATGTAATGAAACTTAAAGCAGCTCAACTACATTGGCTCCTCGGACGAAAACAAAATTTGTCCTTACACTGATAGATACCCTAACATCAGAATTGTGACATCCATGTTACTACAAATGGCATCAATGATGCAAAAAGTAACGTCAATTCAATGACTAACGTCTTCGTACAATTTTGTCATTTTTTACTTGTCATCTATTTTATGACTATAGTGACATCAATTCGATGCCACATTTTGTATATATGTAATTAACATTATTTTCAGGATTACAATGTACTATAAGAAGCAAAAATTCCTATATTCTATTTTTTCAAAATTATTTAGTTAAATACATCAAATTTTCAAAGTAGAATAATTACGAAAACCACATGGGCATGGTGCTGGTGTCTTATGGTGTATTCTTTTCTACCAAAAAATGTGCCTTTTTTTTTAAAAAAAATTTAATTTGGTGTATTTTTCTTAAAAATTTTGCTCCCGAAAAGGGTGACTTGTTTTATTCTAAAAACTCATGCTTTTCGGGAGCAAAAGGCACATTTTTTTTAGAAAAGAAAACACCATTATTATTGAGAGTTCTGCTGTAAACAAAGGTCGCAATTCAACAAACGTGAAACGAACATCTGTAACGGGTAAGTAAATAATAATATTCTCACACTTTGACTTAAGTCAATTCCAATGACTTTGACTTAATGACAAACTGTCATTTAATTGATGCTTCTGTGTGCTTTCTCCGATGTAACTGCGTCATCGCACTGAGGTCATGTTCGTCATTTCTGTGATGCCGATGTGTCATCCCATTGATGACATAATTTAAATTTGACCCTGATGACACTTTATCCAAGTGATGTTAAGGTTGACATCACAATGATTGTCATAGTACGTTATGACGCATTTTTTATCAGTGTAGACAACAAAGTTCTCTTATACAAGTCTATCATAAAACCAATATGGACATATCAATTATCAATGCATCAAATATCCAGAAGCTACAAAGAATACAGTATAGAATATTACGACAAATCGTCTGATTCCCATGGTATATCTTAACATCCCTACCATTCCATTCAGGAAGAAATTAAAAAGTCAAATACATAGATAAACTAATGGTCCATCCCAACTACCTCGGTCGGGATCTGCTACAGTTCGTGCGCAGTTAATCAGTTAATTCGAACAAGCTTGGGAAAATATTTTCGTGAGTTTTCTTTATCTGCATAAAAAAGTTTTTTGGTGCACATTTTAATCAGTTTAACGACAATGAAAAAAAATTAAAAGATCTTTGATAAATTAACTAAATATTTAATTAAGAGGAGAATCATTTTAAACAACTACAGAGTAGAATAACCTTTAATTTTTTTTTTACTTTTACGTTAGAGGTCACTAATTAACTACTGAGTATAATTTTTGAGAACTCTTTATTAATTACTCACTCGAATTAGGTTGGGAAAGCCCTTTTTAAAGCAACAAGCAAAAATAGAGTAAAAATGTCTGTAATTCTCTTAAACTCTCACAGCCTTAAGTGTTTGCAACAACAAAGTCAATGATTTCAGAATGGTGTTGAAAAAGCTTTTCTCGTTGAAATTTAAATAATCGAAGAGGGGTAAAGCGAGATGTAAAGCAGTGTGGCTGAAAGTTTAAAGTTGTAGAAGAGTGAACAATTTAAAATTTTATATATATACATACATACATACATAGTATATGTATGTATGAATGTATATAGAAAACAAAATTAACAACAACAGCAATAATAATTCGCACTTTGTTTAAAAGTTTTTCTTTCAAGTTAATTGTACGAGAAAACGCAAAACAAAAGACCAAGACTCATTGAAACTCACAAAAATTTTGTTAAAGTGGTTGTTGCAAATAACAGCTAACGTTGTTGCTATTGTTAACGGCAGCAACTGCTGTTGCTGTTGCTGCTGCTGCTGCTGCTATTGAATTGTAAATATAACAACTGGCTGGTTGTTTTTGCAACCTACACCCAAACATTTGTGAGTAAAAAAAAAATATACCACCGACCAAAAACAAAAAATAAAAAAAAAAAAAACACAAATCCCAAAAAAGTTTATATGAATGAATGTTGTGTTAAAACTGCAAAAGAATGAATAAATGCAGGCATGCATGTCATAGAAGTTGAGTGAAATTATCACACATTCACACCATTTTCAGAATTTTGCCATTGTTTTACAAAAATCCAAAAAGACACACTCACAAACAGAGCCAACACAATATATGAACATGCATCCAAAATGCAATGTGTGGCAAAATTGTTTTACAAGTTCGAAAACTGCAGCCATGAGGTGTCTAAGTGAGCTTCGTCGACACCAGCAAACATGTTCGCTCGTTCCATGGCTTTGACAAGCTTCTTCTAGCTTTTTACTCAAACTCCCAATTCTATTTTAACCGTAATATTACGTGTTTAATAAGAATATTGTGGAGTGCAGGGTGGCAGCCAGACAAGTATAAAGAGCACATTGAAGGTGTAAATGAATGAGTGACGATTAGCACCAGCATATAATGATAATAATAAGAACAACAACAACAGCAGCTATAACAAAAATATAAAAGCAGCAATTCTGCAACAAGACGATGATATGTGCAACACAAGTATGCCACTTAACAAGTCAAGACACAAAAAGGCACAGCATAAAAAAAGAACGTGATAAAACCGAATAGTCTTGAGTCTCTTAAGATTCTTCAACACTCACATTCACTCATTTACTTACACACTCACTTGCTTACTCACTTGTTTCAAACATTCACTTGAATTTGTTGTTGTTTTTTTAATTATTTATTTGCTCCAAATGGTTGTGGCCTGATGTTGTCATCTAGAACGCATATTTTTTTATTTTTTTTTAAGTTGTACTCAAAACAAAAGGATTAATTTTACAACAATAACATCGGAAAAGAGTGATAGAGAGGAGAAAAACAATTCTCACCTTTGGGTTTTTCTTTAGCTGTTAAACAGCAAATTGAATGAACAAATTAATCACAATTCTGCTGCAATTGTCGTTTATATTATTGTAGAAAAATTCTGTTAAATGTAGTAGCAAAATTTAAAACAACAACACAGAAAGCAAATATTGCAACAGTCAAGAAAATAATTATAAGGACAACAGGGAAAAAATTAGAATAAGTATCCAAACAAGATAAATAAAAAGTATCAAACGGTTTTATAACTAAATTTACTCGAAATAAAAATTTTTCTAACAAAAATTTTCCCAATAAAAAGTGTAGTTACAAAATGTTCTTTTAATAAAAAAATGTTATCACAAAATTTTCTTTTTATTTAAAAATAGTTTCTTTAAAAAAACCGTTGGACCAGTTATTTTCTTTGAATGAAACTTTTGTCACAAAGTTTTCTGAAATGAAATTTTTAGTAGAAAATTTTCTCTTGATAAAAATTTGTGTCACAAAAAAACTTTTAAAACAATTTTGTCACAAAATTAAGTTTCAAAATGTTAATGAAAAGAAAATATTGCATTAAATTTTTGATTAATAAAACAATTTTGGGACAAAGTTTACTTTTAAGAAAATTTTGTGATTAAGCTTGTCACAAAAATTTTACTTAAAAAAATCTGTCACAAATTTTTTTTTAAAATAAAATTACTCTTGATTTAAATTTGTGCCACAAAAAACTTTCAAAAAGTTAAAGAAAAAAAAAATAATGCAACAAATTAAGGTGGTGCTCTTAAAAAAATTTGGAGGTAAAGTTTGTCACAAAATTTTTACTTAAAAAAATCAATCACAAAATATTTTCTTATTAAAAAATGTTGCTACAATACTTTGTCAACAACTTTTTTCTTGACAAAAAAATATTACAAAATTATCTTTTTAAAAAATGATATTTTAATAATTTTTAACAAAAAAAATCTGTCGCAAAATTTCCTCTTAATAAAAAATTTTGTCAGAAAACTTCATCACAAATTGTTTTCTTACTTAAAAGTAATTTCTTACAGAATTTTCTTTTAATTAAAAACTAGTTACAAAATTTGTTAACTGTCACAAAATTTTCTCTTAATAAAAAACTTTGTCACAAAACTTAATCACAAATTTGTTTCTTATATACAAATAATTTCTAACAGAATTTTCTTTTAAGTAAAAATTTGTCACAAAATTTTTTGAAAAACCAAAACCTTGTCACAAAATTATAGTTTTAATAAATTTTTTAAACAAAAGTTGTCATAAAAATTCCTAAAGTGAAATTTTGTAACAAAATAATTTAAGAGCATTTTTTTATATCCTTCACCACCGCTAGTGGTGAATGAGGGTATACTTTGTTTGTCATACCGTGTGAAACGTTTTGATTATTCATCTCAGACCCCATAAAGTAAAGCGTAATCCATTTCGAGGTTCCCTACTTTTTTAAAGAAAAAAAAACAGAAAATTCAAATTTAATGGGGATGTTTATTATCATTCGAAAGAACATTCTTTGGCATTTAATTTTTGAAGATTATGTCTATTAAACGTTGGCCGTTGCTACGTCGCAGACGTTACGTTACATTGACGGTTAAGTTCGCACTGGCATAATTTTTAAAGAAATATGGACCGATGATTCCACTCTCAGCTACGGCCGCTATATTTTCTTCACAGCGTGCTGACCGTGGTCTTTTCCGTCGAATATTATCCAATAATAAATGCTGGGGGTCTCAAAATGGGTGATGGTGTTGCGAATAGTGCGCTCAGTAGGCCGATTATGTTTACCATGAGTTGAGCGAAGTGCACGAAACACATTCCTCACAGAAAGTGAATTTTCGTAATAAAGTTGAATGATTTGAAAACTTTGTTCAGGCGTAAGGCTTTAAATTGTGAACTTTCGAAAAACTCAAAAGAAAAGAACAATGTTGTTGTCAAATTGCCTCTAGTTATTCTAAGCAGCTTAGGATTGAAATCCACCAATATTTGTTTAGAAGGATGAGTGATGAGTCCAAATGTGGAACCACCACCCTAAAAAAATTGATAATTTTGTTAAAGAAACTAACATAAATGGTGGCATAATGCACGGATTGACATAAAAAAATTTGCACAGGATTGACATACAAATTTGCACAAATACGTTCCAGATAACTTTAAATTTAAACTTTAAACTGTTAAATTTCGTGAAGAACGGTCCACAATTTAAAAGAAACATCGGGAAAATTTAACAAGTTTTTAAAAGAGTCTTTAAAAAAGAACTACAAAAAAGACATGTCTTTTTTAATCATAGTGAACAGTGGGTGTTACTTGTTTTGACATTTTCACTTGATTAAAATTTTTTGACATTTTTTTTTAGGAAAAGTTTTACAAAAACTTTCTATATGAAAACATTTTTCCAAAATTTGATCTTTAAAAAAAAAAAATTGGTAAAAAATATTTTTTTTTACTTCATAAATCGAATCAAAATCTTTTCTAAGCAAAAAAAAAAAATTCCAAACTTCAAAATAGTTGACCAAGTTTTCTTTTTAATAACAAAAATTATTTAAATGAGAACTTGTTTAGCTGATTTTATTATTATAAAACCGACTGTAAATATTTGTTTGTTAATTTTTGCTTTTGTATATAAACATCATTATGCAGTTTACACTCACAAAAGTGCCAAATGCGATGCAATTTGCAACACGCACACTTAATGCACATTTTCCTCTTTTTTTCTATATTATTATAGTTGTTTTTTTTTTAATTTTTTCTTTTATTTTCTTATTGTTCTTTACTTTTTAACAAGATTTTTTTGTTTGGTTTTATATGCGTGTGTGCAATATGAGGCACTAAAGCTCATTTTGCTGAATTTTAATTTTCGTAGTGTGCAGCACGTTTTGTATTCATTTTCGAAAATTTCATTTAATTTTCCAAATGCGATAATTTGTGTTATTTTTTTTTCTTATTCTGTTGTCGATTTTGTAGAACGTTTTTTACAATTTATTAAACAATAAAAAAACTTATTTAATTTTTGTTTTAGAAATTTTTTGTTTAAATGTATTTTATTTTTTTTTTTTTTTTTTTTGTTTAAACGTAATATTGTTGTTATTGTTAATGATAAGGAAAGTGTTAAGTATTTATGTATTTGTTTTTTGTAAACATATTTTTATTTTTAAATTTTTTTTTTTTTGTATTAAAATGTAGTTTATTTTCCACCTAAAACTAAAACCAAAACAAAAAAAAAATGCAATTATTTCCAAGAAATTTTAATATCGAATGTTGAATACATAATTGAAGAACATAAATATAACACCAACACATTCATTATTATCATTATGGCGATGATGATGATGATGATGTTGTTCTTAATAATGATTATTTTAACAATATGAATCTATAATTTGAATTATGCTTGAAAAACCTGGACTTCACTCTTTTACACTTACTCACTTACTCTTTTTCATTTATTATTCACTCTTTGGCCAAGTTACACTTGAAGCACTTAAACGAATCAGCCACAAATTCATCATAAAAACAAATCACGAACTCTCTACGTTCATCGCCATAAAGGCATGATTGTTTATGAAATGAAATGGTTTGAAAAAAAAAAATCAAAAATTTACTCCGTTGAGGATGATCGTCATTATGTCGTCATATTGGTGTTGGTGTTGGTGGCAGTAGCAGCTATTGGCTTCTTGCTTTTTGTTAGCAATAAATTTAATTTTTTAAGTTTTATAGAATAATTTTTATTGTTTTGAAATGAAAACCCAAACAAATTCTAATTCTGGGGGTTTTTTTTTTGTTTCTTTCCATTAAAAGAAATATAAACACTTTTCATAAATTTCATGGTTTTTTGGTAGCAACTCATGTGTATTTCAAAACTTGCCTTGACACTTAATAAGTGCCATAAGCTGGCTACTACTTACAAGTATCTAGAAGAAGGCACTGGAAAACAATAATAACAATAGCAACAAAAACAACAATAACAACAACATTTAATTTAAGCACGTTCATTTAACGTTTTATAGTTGTGGCGTTAAAAATAAACTGCGCATTCTCTTATCTCTATACACATACTTTATCCCATAAACGAACCAACAAACATACTGTAAACTTTTTAAACTACCCACATATTTACACACATTTTAATAACTATTTATGTTAATCATTAACGCGTAATTGTTTTGGCCATCAATAATAAAAATAATACTGAAAACAAAAAAAAAAAAAAAAACATTACTACAAACATACACTTTGTTTAAAAAGATGCCATAAAAATGGCCACTTTTAGCAAAAATAGCCAGCTAGTCGCTGCAAAACATTTAACTCGTGTGTTTTTATATTCATACAAAATCAAAGTAAACACCCGCCGGCGCACCTAGTTGGTATGCGAAAATGCGCGCCACAAAGTCTCACAATGCTGAATTTTGACTCGCACCTCTACGCTGACTCCACCCTCTCTTTTAAAAGTTAAAAACACAATAATTTATGCCAACATTATTAGTCTTACAACTAAATAATTTTTCTACTAATACCAGGAATTTTTGAAAAAAAAAAAAATTATTATTCTTGGTTCAGTGAAAAAATCTTTTCGTTTAAGACTTAAACTTAGATCCGGTTAAACGTTTTAAGCAAATCAATACAGTCAAATCCCGATAATTCGTACCCCGATAAATCGTAATTGCTGATAATTCGTAAAAAACTGTCGGTCCCTTGCAATTACGAATTATCGGGATTCTATTGTAGTTGTCACGCCTTAACGTAAATAAAAAGTGAACAGTCCCCCCCCCCCCCATCCCCCCCTGGAACTTTGACTTATCACAAACACTTTCTTAACCCGCTTACAACTACAATTAATGTTGGAAGAATTCCAACCAATTGTAGTGGGGAATGTAAGAAAAGATAAACTTACTGTTTATTGTTTGTATTTTGCTCAAGCTTTGGTATCGTGGCAAATAAAACTTGTGTGTTTGTAATTCTCATTCACTCTACAATTTTTATGTGCATAATAAATATCTTAAGCTTTTCTAAAGTTTTTGGTGATCTGGTCAATGCAACCAGTGAAAAACGCATAGAAACTAGATTATCCTCCATTAACAAATTTCAGTGTATTTATCAAGTATGAAATTTGGGAATTATGCACGACAAATAGAATCTTATTTAATAAAAAAAAGAAAAGGAAACAAATTTCGAGGGAAATTTTATTTACGATAAAGGTATTCGCTATTCGGAATTAAAATTGGAAATGGAAAAAAGTAAATTTTAAAATTCACAAGATTTCGAAAGATACCAGAAAAAACGTTTGCTTCGCGTTGCGATACAGATTCGCTTTGACATCTAAGATGAAATATTCATACGCATACGAAACATGTCACATAAAGTACTTTTAAATCAGAGCGAAACGTAAAGTTAAGCAGCTCTCATCTTTTTGCCAGGAACTTTTTTTCCAAAAAATAAAAAAATCCCCAAATTAAAAAACAAAACCCTAAAAGGTTAATATTTTTTTTGTGTTTTTTCTGATAAAATTTTAAAATGTTTTCTTTAAAAAAAATAGTAAGAAAAATCCCACAAATCCCCAAATAAAAATTTTTAGTAAAAATAAAGTATTTTATTTTGTTTGTAGCAACTGGTTCCGGCATGTTTTTTTTAAATCCTTTTTATGCGATTCCAGTAACGAATTACAAGTAGAACAATATGCTGTTTTTGAAGACGAACGAGCCAATTTAGAAGAATTTTTTCCAAACTTTATTATATTGGGCCTAATTCTGGCAGTCGTGATCGAGTTCTTTCTCGATTCGAAAGAAATTTTATTTCTAATTCTTTCAGTCGATACTGAACCAATTCAGTATTGTGAAACTCAAATTAATGCTTTACAGCAGTGAAAAAATAAAACCGATTCGTTCAGTATTGACTGAAATAATTAGATATTAAATTTGCCAAACTTAATTTGACATTTCATTGTTTCAGTACTTGACAAATTCAACCATAAAGAGGTACACAATTGAGCAGCGCGTTAAGATTGTTGAAGCCTTTTACAAAAATGGGCGTTGAAAGCAAAATGCAATTTGTGCACTTCGTGATATTTTTGGTCAGCGTAATCGACCAAATTGTGCGCAAATTTCAGCAAACCGGGTCTGTAGAAAATGTAAAAACCCGTGCATGCTCGACCAGTTTGTTCTGGCTGGCGACGTACCGTACTTCTTCGAAAATGAGGTCGGCCAACAGTTATCGTGAATAACGTTCGCAAATCGCGATATGATAACGGACTTCTTGTGGCCAGAAATTGAGGATATGGACCTGGACGATTTGTGGTTCCAAAGGAATGGAGCCACTTGCCACCCAGCCAAATAAACAATCGCTCTCTTGCGCGAGAAATTTAATGGCTGTGTGATCTCACGTCGTGGCGATGTTTATAAGCCGTCGCAATCTTCTTTCTTTGCGGATATTAAAAAGAAAAAGTTTAATAATCCAAGAACAATTCTAGAGCTAAAGGATGAGATAATTCGGCACATTAACGATATTGAACCTCAATTATGTCTCAGCGAGCATTTGGCCAATATTTTGTTTCACTCATAAGGATCTACCTTGTATCATAATAAAGATTAAAGTTGAAATTTTTTTAAAAGGGGGTAATATTTTTATTATATTAAACGTTTTTTTTTTCAAAAACCTTTATAAATATAATGTTGACTCATAGAAACACGATCGAAAAAAAATTGTTAAAAAAAAGAGTTAAGACGGTTTCACCAACTTGTTCCGAAAATTTTTTTAACAGTCTGGCCCACGATTTTAAAATTTTTTTAAATATATTCCACAAAATGTTACTGCCTTTTTCACTGAATGCGAAAGAACTCTTTCTTTCGAACAACAATATGTGAAACAAAAACAAATTCTCAAAAATTAGGTCTTGTTTCAAATGTATTTGTGCGAAAGAAAGCGTTCTTTCGACATCGCGAAGTTGGTAGTTAATCTATATTTTTGGTTTCTGCTTTGTTTTATTAAATTTGTTTGTAGCAAAAAGTTGTATTTTTTGGCTTAATTTACATGTTTTGCCGATTTTTATGTTCAAGCTAGCGTTTAATTTGTGAAACTGTTCATGTGGCAACATTGTCAAGTGACAATGAATAAGCAGATTATGTTAGAAATGTAAGTCCTGGCAACCGAAAAGACGATAGTTGGTGGGCCGCTTAAGAGAACGACAATGAGTGACTTGTTGTTGCTCGCTTAAGTAGTCGATTGTGGACCAGGCTGTAAATGTAGTTTGAAGCAGTCAGACATCCACTAAGAACTTATTTGGGGAAGATAAGGAAATGGATTAGAAACAGGACTTATCGTGCCTGGTAGAATAAAACGGATTGTAGAGTTTTACCGTCAATTTGGCCATTTGGGATTTTTTTAGTCATTTTTATTTCCCCGATTTTCTTAGTCTTGGAAAATTTTAGACCAAAAAATTTTTTAAAGATTCTGCAATAGTTGTGTTCTAACGTCAAATCTTTTTCAAAAATTAAACGCAAATAATTTTTACAATAAACAATTGCTTGGACAGACAGACAGCCAGCCAGCTTATAAGCGTATAATAGCCTCTCTCTTGTGTGCAATATCAGTGAAATAAATGAGTTTTGTAAGTGTTTTTTTTTATTAAAATAATGTTTGTTTTAAACAGTTTCCACATTTCGTTTTTTACTAAAAATGTAGACGTATTAAGTGGTTAAATGTTGGTAACACCGGCCAAACCTATCCCGAGTGAAGCACTGTTTCTTAAATTGTACCGCCTCAATGGCAAAATTGTACCAAATTGACATAAATTGAACCAAAATTTCGCTATAAAAAAATGCATACATTGTAAGAATTCAAAACAATTTTTTATTTTATAAAAACAACAAACAAAACAAGTAGGAACTTATAGTCCGACAAGCCCGCACAGAAAAAATTAAAAATGTTCTCTAATCACCAATTTTTTACCAAATTCATAGAATCATTTGTTGTTGTTGTTGATTTTGCTCCTATTACCAAAATGATTATATTGATTACTAAAAATTATCAAAAAGTAATTTCAATTTTTGGGAATACAAAATTTTTAATTTCAAAAGTTTTTGTTATTCGTGCTCAATTCCCAGTTTTTATTCTTGATTACTAAAAATTGTAAAAATTTAATATTTTTTTTCAATAAACAATATTTTAAATTTTAATTAAGAATATGATCAAAAAACATTGTCGTTTCAAACAATGTGTTGATTGATTTTGACAATTTCCAACAACAATTTCACAAGTTTAAATTATTTTATTTTAAACGAAATAATTTTTTGGTATTTGATTATTATTTTAATTCAAAATTTATTTCAAAACAACTAAAATGTTAATTAAATTAAAATTAGATTTTTAATTTTCTTTCAACAAAAAAAATAATTGATTCAATTATTGCAATAATTAAGTTTAAATACTCTATAAATAATTGTTTTAATTGATAAAAAACTACCAATAATTTTTTCTGTGCGAACATTTGATACTGTACACCACAGTGAATACAGACTAATTTTCGAGAGTGAAACCAATGGACAATCATGGACCAGCCAGAACCAAATTATGTTATGAGAATTATGGTTAAAATCTATGTAAAAGTTCTTGTGTCGACTATTATTATCACCTACATGAGATTTGTTTACCCTTAAGAGCCACTTTTTGAGTTAGAGATTAGCGATTAAATTAACTTTAATCTCCCGTATTTACTTTTTGAGTTGTATTTTTTTAAACTTTTTTTGCTAGTTTAAGTGGCCAATGGTGGTGGTTTAAATCTTAACTTAAACAGTCAACATACACATGTTTAACATAAACAGTTAATGCAAAAATATAAACAAAAAATAATTTTTAAAATAAAATATTTTGCTAAGAACTTTTATATAGTTTTCCTTTCTATATTTTTTCATTAATATATTTTTTCTTTAAATGTAAAAAATGTGTACCTTGTAAACAATATAAAATTCGCATATTTTCATCTTCTTCTTTGAAAACATACATCTTGCTTTGATAAAAAGTTGGCATTTGCAAAAAAAAAATATTGCCATTTATTTGTGCTCAGTATGGTAACACTACATGGTTTATGCCACAATGTTAGATGTGACGATTTTACGTCATTTTTACGATTTTTTTCGATGAATTTACCAAAATGACGATTGACGATTTTTGATGTAGAGTCACTAAAGTGTTGACGATTTAATCCCGTCAATAAATTTACTGTAAACTTTAATCTGGCATCAATTTTATAACACTTTAATCTGGCAAGCAGGTTTGGTAGATGTGACGATTTTTCGTCATTTTAACGATTTTTTTGAGAAAATACAATAATATGACGATTGACGATTTTTTGACTAAAAGTAATAGTGTTATGACGATTTTCTGGCATCGATAAAACACACAAGAAATATTTACAATTATATTGAAAACAGTCCAAAACTTACAAATCAATTTTTCGAAATACAAAAATTTTTGGAAATTAAACAAAAAAATTCCTCCCCCATCACAAACCAAGTTGATTTCATTAGAAGCATTAGTAATTCAAATTCTACAATTATAGAAATGCCATCGGTAATGCAAAAAATATACACTAGAGCCCCGATTTGCGTCAGTCCTATCTGGTCCGCTTTTAAAAAATTGGTTAAATCCGCTTTGCGTTTTTATGATTTCGATTTGCGTCGCCACATACGAATGCATTTTTCGATGAAGTCATAATCACATGTGAAGAATTTTTCTATTTGTGTGTAAAAAGGCAAATCCCAATTAATTCTGTTGGGTAATTTATTCTTAGTAAAATTGCGTGTTAGGAAGTAAGAAGTTACTTTTTAATAAGAAGTTGTGTAGAAAAATGAGTGCAATGAGAAAAAAATGTATTAGTTTGGAACTAATATTGAACGTGATAAAACGTTTCAAGTCGGTTGATATACCTAGACATAATCCTTGGGTTTTGCCACCTTTAACAATAAAAACAATTTGCCATAGATATAGCGCTAAAAGTTAATCATATAAAAATAGCTCGAGTTTAAAGCAAATGAGATTTTATTTATAATTTAATATTTTTTTGAATATGGATAAATCATATAAAAAAAATTGCAAATATATTTTTTCTTATGTTTTCTTTTTAAATGATAAATATATTCAGGTCACTTGCTGAAATAAATATAATAAAACTTAACCACATCACTTTCTTCTTCATAAATAGAATTTCTTGCTAAAAATTTTTATTTTCGAACCAATCCATGCAATAAATTTTCTTTAATTTGTAAAATTTATATATTTGACGTTTTGTTGACGATTTTGTTCATTTTTCGTGACGATTTTGACGAATTTTGTTAAAACTTTTGACGATTTTTGAGGAAAAAAGTCTAACAACCCTGGCCACAACCCAAAAATATCAAATTCAATTTATGCTAGATTAACTTAATTCTCAGATTATCTAATAATAGAATTAAATTAACTTTAATCTCAAACCGAAAAATTGGCTCTAAGAGATTTTAGGAAGGGTGTTTATTTGGACTCGCCAATGCAATATTTTGTCTAGACAAAGTGGCTAACGTAAAATTTGTCGTCACTCATTTTTATATCAATACCAACATTTAAAAGGTAGTCGTCAAATATGGACCGATTCCTGTAAAAAATTGCAAGATGAATTAGATTGCAATTAAATAAGTCTGGTCGAAATTTAATCTAAATACGTTCGTATTATGGGATGAAAGAAGTTTGTCTGGGGTCACGTCAAATTATTGGCCTTTTCTCACCATTTTTAGTAGGCTTTTTTTCCTTATGAATTGAAACCTACTCAGAAAAAACTTGGTAATGACTTGCAATTACTAAAGAACATACTTTCCAATGACTACTTCATACCATCTTCATTACATAGAAGTAGTTTAGTAAGGGCTGATACATAAGTACTTGTTTATGAGTTGGTTAACGAAATTTATAATTAATTCATAATAAAATGCATCTAAGGTTTGATTTCAAATTAAATACAAATTGATTTTAAATATTTGTCCCAACAATTTGTTATCTATAGATATTAAATTGAAACGATACTGACTGACTCACTGACTGATTCATCATCGCACAGCCTAAACGCATGAAATTTGGACTGGAGGTAGGTTTCTGCCCAAATCGATCCACTAAGACGGGATTTTTGGAAATTCGAATGTTTAGGGGGTAAAAAAGGGTAAAACGGGAAAATTCGGTAACCTTATATCTCCAAAACTAAAAGTGATCCAAAAAAAACATTAATACCTATCGTTGTTCTTTAGAAAAATAAGCGGACAGGTTTCTGGTACTTTTTTAAAATTCGGTCCTATTAGGGAATAAACGGGTAAAACCTGAATGTTGGTATTTTTTTGACACCCCATCTATCTTTTGAACTAAAAAACATAGTAACAAAGTTTATACCACATTCGAAACTTATCAAAAAAATACGAATATGAATTTGGTACGAATTCGAACATTTAAGGGGTGAAAATCGTAACTATTTTTGGTACATTTTTCTCCATTCATTGACATATTCACACTAAATTATGGGCTTCCACTACATTACTGAAATTTTTGATACTTTGGGGGGGGGTAAATACTACCAAAAAAAGGATATACGGGAAATTTGATATTTTCCATTAGCTGTTTGGTTCTACAACTGGTATTTTTTTTAATTATCGTTTATATTGGACCTTAAAACATAAGATTCAACATGTAATGTCCTCAGTGGATAATAATCTATTGCGGGACTGTTTGGTACTTTTTTGTTCTTTAACTGGTACTTTTTGAATTTCCGTTAGTATTGGACCTAGAAACATAAAATTCAAGATGTCATGTCCTGGGTGGATGAAAATCTATAAGAGTGCACTTTTTGGTACTTTTTTTTATTCTTTGACTCGTACTTTTTGAATTTCCGTTGGTATTGGGCCTAGAGAGATAAAATTAAACATGCAAGGTCCTGAGTGAATGAGAAAAAATAAAACATTGGCATACAGATATGTCCACGAAGAAAAAGGAGACGCTTACGAAGCAGCGGGTTAAATGCTAGTTTTTTATAAATGAAGAACAATTTGTAGTAGATTTGAATATAAAAATTTTAAAATATTTTAAAATGAAAAACTTTAATAAAAAACTACACTACCCGATCAACCAAACAATATCTTTCAGGTGAAATAAATTATAATATATGATATCGATCTTGTATCATGAACGATGGTAATTAAATTGTATATTTTCATGAAAATATCTTATCGTTTATTGGGTATGAATATCTCCTTAATGCATAGTAGTTTTTGCTGGGTATGTTAAAACTTTCATCGAATCACCTTAAAAATTGCGACCTGTACTTTACGGACAAGGTTACATAGACATACAACCAGCCAGCTGGACGGAGGGACATCGTTTAATCTACCAAGAAATTATTATTTTGTAGTGTAAGACACATCGCATAATATCCTCTCCACTATTGTGGTGTGGGTATAAAAATTAAGAAAATGCAACATTTTGTCTATTTCCGTTTTTTTTTCAAAGACAGACAAATATGTGGACACTTGGTTTACAGTGTCACACCAAAACAATCAACGTGACGATTTGGTGACACTTAATCCTAGGCTTCTACAGGGATACGAGTAAATATACTTATGTATGTATGTACTTTATATGTGTTAGTATAATATCTGATCATGAATTAACAAAAATACAATTTTTGGTGTTCTGGTCACGGCTGCTATTAAAAATGTTATTATTGAAAAGAAAAGTGAGTCAATCCACATCAAAGAACTGATAAAACTTTGTGGGTATTTTTTTTTTAAATTGTACCAAAAAGGGATGAATTGTACCGGTGTACCATTGAAGTTTCGATTGTACCAAATTTGGTACAATTGTAACACAAATCCCATCAGTGGAGCGAAAGTCAGTTCGCTACAGAATAGCGATGTAATTTTTTAAAGAACTCTCATAAAAACTTAAAGTTTTTGGGTTTAAAAGTATATAATTTTTGTATTTAGATGACGACCTATTAAATTGTCCAAATATTTTTACATATCGTTCATTTACTAACAGAACGTCATAACTCAAAAACATCAATTTCGAGATAATCGCAGTTGAAGTTGTTAATTTGCTTTAACCACTTAGAATATATAACGACAAATTCTCTTAAAACGGGGAACGAATAAAAGATATAATAAAAAGAATTGTATACACAATAGAAAGAAAAACATAGCGAACTATCAAAATTATTTTTGGGAAAAAAAATTTAATAATTAAAAGATTTTTGTATGACGTGCTTAATTAATTCTCAATTTAATATATTTGTTAAATACACTGGAATTTATTGTTGAACGATTTTGCATCACTTACACCAAATCAATTTTTTTGTGATTTATGACGTTGTATGAGTAAATGAGCGATATAATGCTGCACAATTTTTCAGGGTAAACAATAAAAAACTAAAAAAAAATTTTAAATTATAAAAATATAAAGACCTAAAAATTTTAGAACAGATCAGGAAACAGACTTAAAACAAGTTGAAATTTAATTAAGTTACAACTGTTGCAAAGTTCTCTGGCATAACACACCCATCAGAATGTATCTTTTAATGGTAATCTAATTTACCTAATAGAAAATACCACACATCTTAAACTATTGAAAAAAAAATCTCATAAAAACAATAGAAATACACTTAGAGAAAAAACGTGTTTAAATTACCTCTTAATAAATAATTGTTATAGAAAATTTTAAACATATTATGATTCATTTAACAATATTTTTGCCACCGATGACCATATTATGGTTGAATTATTCCTCCATTTAGAAGCCACTTGATGGAGGACTAATTCAGTCATAATATGATAGTAGGTGACATTAATATGGTTATATTAACCATAATTTGTTAAAAATGTTCTTAAAAAATAGTTTTGTTGGAGGTGACCATATTATCACTTGTTTTTTCTCTGCGTGTAAAAATTAAATAAATTTTCAGTTTTTTTTTATCTGTGTTTCTGGAATTTTAACATAAATAATGCCGCGGCGCACATTCGGTATGGTGAGGTAACTGGCGGGGTTATACACACAATAACCGATAGTTAAGCGGCCATAAGATCCCTGGAGAATGTGCTCCTCAATTTTCTGAAAATGCCAGATGTTTCTGGAGGATGTTAGGGAGACATTCATTGGTTACCCCAAATTGGATCCCTAGAGCCAGGGTCATGCAAGGAAACTAACTGTATGTCTGACTCGTTGGAGCATGCAGGAGCCACCTTAAATCGTAGCGGTTCGGCATATGGTATAGGTGTTTCGCTCTTAAGGTGTTCGCAAATTATTGCACACACATTTCATCTCATTGCCATTGCCAGAGGTGGTTTGATAAAATTACATGTGCGGAAACCAGGAAAATCTGGCCCATTATTGATGAAAAAAGGACTAAGGCTGTCCATACTTCACTTCAAAAACCTAATTGCGGTTTAAACTGGCCCATTGGGAAACAAGCTCCGTTACAATGATCTATGTAGAAGTTGCGGCGGCGAGGAACGCCTTCTCTGTCACTGCTCGACATTCGGAGACATAAGACTCAAACTCTTTGGTCAAATAATACCCAAGGACAAAACCTGTCTCTCTGACATTGATTTGAACAAGATTAATTCCTTCATTCCTTCAAGTTGCGGCGACGAGGAGGAGGAAGAGTCAATGGAACATCTTCTCTGTAATTTTCCGGCATTCGGAGACTTTAGCCTCGAAATGTTTAATCGAAGAGCCCTTGGGGACTAAAATTGTCTCTCTTATGTTGATGTAAATAGGATCCACTCCTTTATTGCATCGACCGGATGGCTGCATGGGAATACTAGCAGCCAGATAACACAGGACCCATGGGAGACATGGTAACACAACGGGAACTAATTAATGGACCCACATGAGCTGTGCTTGATCGCGGCTGCCAATGGAACCTAACCTAATCCCTTCATTAAAGCAACCGGATGGCTTGCTGAGAATGTCAACAGTCAGATAGCGTGGGAACATTGGTAGACGGTGTAACATGGTAACACAACGGGAACTAATAACTGGACCCACGTGGATGACAATGGAATCTAACCTAACCTTACTTAAATTATCTAATCAAAATGATAAAAAATACGAAAGAATTTCTTTTCTTAGCCAATATTACGACTTGTATTAGATTAACTGCTTATTTTTCCAATTAGCAACTCTTGTCTTTGCGCAAGTGCAGTACAGAAGTAAGAAATTATTAATTTTTTTTTTTTAAATTTTTTTGTATATTAAATAGTGTCGCATAGTTTTTTTTA
The DNA here is from genome assembly GCA_949318255.1 of Pollenia labialis. Lineage (NCBI taxonomy): Eukaryota > Metazoa > Arthropoda > Insecta > Diptera > Polleniidae > Pollenia > Pollenia labialis. The sequence goes on along the minus strand of OX439142.1, from coordinate 19,775,474 downwards.
TTAAAGAAGCCGCCGCTTAAAAACATAAGGGTCATTTCAATGACCGCTTAAACAATGAATTTAGTTTTAATTATTGTAGTTACTAAAAGCGGAAGTTCAAACATTAAAACACTTCTAATTAGCACCCAAAACGGTATTAATTGTTTGGCCAAGAGGAAATTAAGTGGGAAATTGTTAATAAATATGTACTTGTTTTAATTTTTTTATTTTTTTCATATATTGATTGTTAACAGACAATTGCTTTAATTTTGCTTTAAAAAGTATTGTCAAACGTTGAAGGTCTTTAAACCTAATTAGGCCGTCTAACATTGGTTAGGGTCAGCGTTTCTTAGAACTTAAGCGACACGTAAAATTGTGGCGCTTTGCATACAAAAAAAAAAAAAAAAAAAAAAAGGTTTCGGTTTATTTCATTTTTTTTTTAAGTGGAAAAAAGGCCTCACTTTAGCTGCGCGTGAATTTGCCACGAGACAAAATCACCGTAAAACTAAACTAAAGATAATCTAATAAAGTTAAGCTAAATTTAGAAGAAAAAAAAATTCAAATAAATTTTCAAGAACTCTGGATTTTGAAGAAAGAAAAAATTCAACAAACTTAAGAAGTTTGGGATTTAGCGCAGGCAGCCAAATCAAAAACTTTGATAATTTTTAAGATTTTTTTTCTTTTTTCTTTTAGATTTTCATGGTGCTAGTTAGAGGAATTCATCCAATACATTTTTTTTTTAAAGTTACTTAAGAGTTTGTTCGATATGTTTGCTGATGTTGCTGCTGCAAAGAAGTAAAATGTCTGGCGCAGAGGCAGTCGCAAACTTTGATGTGTCATCGAGCATCTAGGAAATGTTTATCAAATTCATTGAACCACTTTCATTCGTTTTGACATCTTTTGCTTTCTTACTTCTCCATTTAGTCCCTTTTTTTTTTTGAGATTCTCGTTGCCAAAGATGAAAATGTTGCTGTTGGCTGGCAATTCTTTGCATGTTCGAATTGACTTCGTTTCAATTTTATTTAGGATTTTTGTTTTGTGTTTTTTTTTTTTTTGCTTTTTCGATTTTCGTTAACTTTATGACAACTCTTGTCGAATGCGCTGAAAATCAAATAAGAACAAGAACAAGAATAACAACAACATTACACTCAGCGCCAACAACAAATGAAATTATGAAATAAAGAAAGGCGAACACAGTGTTCTTACATGTTGTTATCTCATAAATGCATCATAAACGCGCATCAGAAGGCAAACAAACAGTTTTGTAGAGGCGACACTTTAAAAGTGGGATTGGATGAATTGATTGTTGTTGTAGTTGGTGTTGCTGTTGCTGCTGCTGATAGTGCATGAGGAGTTGGGGATTCTTGATGTGATACCTTTTTAGTTTGTGCTCTTTCTCTGTTGCTGATGATGATGAGTAGTTATTAAAACACCAGCACACGTATTTGGAACTTATTGAGTACACACACCATTCAGTCCGTCAGTCAGTCCGTCCGTCAAACAGCCAGTAAAGTTAAGAAAAGTTGACTACAACAAAGTTCACTTTATTGCCAAATCGTTTCATTTTTTGATTTTTTTCTGCTTTTAATTTCAGCTTTTTTTTCATTTCTTTAAGTTGACGATAATGATGATGGTATGTTTGGTAGTTGTTTTGTCTCGAAGAACTGGACAATCAAAAAATCTTTGATATTTTCACTGGCGCCATGAAGACGGTTTGCTGTTTTTGTTCCACTGACTTTAGGTTCATATATTTATTTATTATGTATTTTATATAGAAGTATGATATGATTTTTGGCTTTTTTATTAAATATTTCATACGTTTGTTTTAGTCTTTACATTTTTATTTTAACAAAAATATGGCTTTTTTTTTTTTTTTTGTTATACAATAAAACCAAGTGGAAAAACTGAAAAAATATCTACTTAAGACAATGATCAAAAAGGACTTTTTAATTTTCTCAAAGGTTACTGAAGCTGCACTGCAAAAAAAATATTGACAATAAATTGCGGCAAATTTGTAAGTATTTAAAGAAATTTTAATTGTTTTATTAAATTAAAAAAAAGGTTGTTTATCAAGCGAGCAGCACACCCTTAGTTTGTTGTGATGATTCCTAGAGTACTCCACACTCTCTTGCCGAATACTGGGACTCTTATTAATCCAGATCCAGAAATTTACCCAAGATCTTGGAAGTAATGATCTCCCAGAAAGTTCGCTCAGGAGCGCATGAGTGCCGGACAGTAGCAGCATATGTGCTCCACCGCCTCTTTTTCTCTTGTTACCCCACAGACTCTACAGCTAACACTACTCAGTTGCCCTGCCCTTTTGGCGTACTCTGCCGTCCAACAGTGACCCTTTAAAGGACTTACAAGTCTTTTCTCCCTGATTTCTTTAAAATTGTAATACTAAAAATCTTTTTTAGTAGGTAGTTTTTTTTCATTTTAAATTCCTAAGCTAATCCCGCGAAGCTCTTCGCTTGTCTGCAGGAGAAAAACCAGAGTCTCTGGCGGGAATCGAACCCGCAACCCCGGCGCTGATAGACTAGCTCACTATCGGGGCACTCTTATAAGATAGAAAGAAAGATTGACTTAAAAACCTCACCTAGGCACCAGTATGGTCCATTGTGACGCCTTGCACTGAACAAATCAAACCATCCGTACTTCAAACAAGGCAAAGCGGTGTCAATAGTTCGGATTATTTACGTGCCCCGCACTGAAGGAGGGAATTTATTTTGTATGGTTTTGTATGCAGAATTTAGTGCAATCGCCAAACAGTGGCGATTAGAGCAAAACAACACTTTAAAACCCTTAAAATAGTTGATATGAACCAAAATGAATGCTTAATATTTCAGAAAGCATAAAAATTTCGGGAAACAGTTTTTGATTCAGAAAAGTATACAACCATAAACAGTTCAATAAAATAACCACAAGCTCGATTATTTTTTTAAATGTCGGTAGGCCAAACCATGATATGTTTTTTCACCTTTGTTGTATTCCCTGCTTTGTTAATGAAATAACTCTCAATTATAATACGCCAGCAGCACCCTTAATATGTTATTCGTAATCATTCTACTTTCAAAATTTAATGTATTAAATTAAATAATATGAACAAATAGAATTTGGGAATTTTTGCTTTATGTTTCACTTTAACATGAATATGTTTTTCTTCTTGAAGAGATAATGTTGTTGTTTCCATACTAAAAAAAAAGCAAACCTTTTTTACCCAGTTTGGTAGTATTGGTGTTGTTTCTACAACAAACTTTCACAAACACATGTGTATGCACGCATATCGAATATAGCGAAGCACGGTCAACGAAAAGCTCAAGCTTTTAATTACTTGATTTAAGAATTTTAAACATATTTTAAGAAACTCCGGAAGCGGTTTTCATAAGAAATCCCCTTTTGGATTGTTTTAAGTTCTTTGGTACTTGAATTTTTAAGAACGACTCGTACTAAAAGTAAGTGGAAGAAACTTAAGGCAGAATTTGTCTTTACTTTCTGTTTCTGTTCTGTTCCGTGCCGTTCTGTGTCAAAATTGTAATAGTTGCTTTTTCTGTAGCAACTGATCAGCCATTTATGACAAATTTATTAGTTTTGCATCGTCCATTGTTTTATTTCAATAAGTTTTATGCACATAAATTTGAAGAAATTAAATTTTATGAATTTTTAAAATCAAAAAATAGTTTTTTTCAATAAAAATATGTATTTTTTATTATTTATTTTGCTGTCACTTACAATTACTTAACAAGTTTTTGATTTTAACAAACTGAACCGCAACAGAACAGAAAAACTAATCAATTTCAAAGGTTTTTAATAACAAAAACAAATCAGCTGATTCGTTACAGAACAGAAAGTAAAGACTAACTTTTAGTACGAGTTTTTTCTTTCTGTGTTGGCTATAAAAAGAGATTTGAGAAGAAAAGAAGGAGTAAAAGCATGAGAAATAGTGGAAGGTAGTATTGGAGGAGATAGAAAAATCAACCCTACTAAACACAAAAGTCCTCCATACGCCTTAGTTTTCAGCTGCCTGTTAAACATCCAGGTCATGCCCATTCCAAATTATTTCAGATTTTCTAGCCGACGGCCCGATACATCTCCCAAATCGCCTATAAACCTTCTACCCAGTCATCTCAGTGAAACAGAATGTGCTCAATTGGCTCTATGTCCTCTGGGTCCTCCAACATCCTACATAAATCCGAGTCAGATCCTATGATTACCGCCATCCTGCATAGTATGCAGTGGCCCATGATAACACCTATCATGGTTATTACGAAGACCTTGCTCCTCAGCACCAGCCATAACATTCGTGATACTCTACGATCCGTTCTATTCCTCTATGTCCGAGTAGTCCCGTTTAAAACCGATTCCTTCATGTTTTCCCAAATAAAAGCCCATTAGAGCCCTGACTGTCTCCACACAGTCAGGTCATTTCCAAAACCAGTTTCGTTAGCAAATTGGCCATTTCATTATTGGGGCTGTTGCAGTGACCCGGTGCACAGCGTAGCCTCACACATACTCGCCTAAGATTACATTTAGAGCTCTTTTACAATCATCCACTAGCCACTAGAATTCACAAAACCGCACATCTAGGCCTTAAGAGCCGTCTGGTTGTCCACACATGTACATAGTGACCTCCGAGACCCTAGAAATTTTACCATTTACTGCCTTCAAAACTTTTAGAACCTTTATACACTTTGGTCGTCAATTGAGCGCAATTTAAAAAGTTTTTATGTTGAAACTTAAAATTTAGTATTGTTTTTATAAGAAGCACAATCAATAGTTATACATACACCACAACCTAATTAAATTTATATTTATAAAACAGTATGTAATTTTGAAGTGCCAGTTCCCTCCCCATAAAATTTCGGAAGTTTTGGAAATCAAATAACCCGGATTTTTTAACAAGCACACGTTGGTTTTTGTTAAAAAATTACTAAAACTTAAAACTACTTACTTCATAAAAACCGTTTGGAAAAATTCACAAAAAAATGTGTTTTAAGTACCTGCTTCAAATTGGACTGATTTTTTTAAAAATCTGCAGGAAATATCGGTTGTTTTTTTTAAAGCAACGAACTTAAAATTGGCAGCACTGTCTTCTGTGACAACTGATTTCAAAATTTTTGTTTTGTCGTTTTGAGATTCGTTTGGTTCGTCATAAAGAATCTCAAGCCAGAGCAACGTCTGCAAATTGTTTAAATTTATTTTGAAAGTCATGTTTAAATTTCCTTCAAAAATTGTGTTCAACGATAAAACAAACGTGATTCCGACACGATCGGTATACTTGAAGGTGTGTCTGGGACCAATATTTTAAGGCCGCAAATGCGAATTCAATCTGACTGACGCTGTCAACAACCAGTACAAAAAGTAAACAAATAAACATCACTAACACGTAAACCCAATAAAAAAAATAGTGAATTCGTTTCATTTTCAAATTTTCAAAATGACGTCAAATAGCAAACTTTAAAAAACAATGTCTCTTCTTCATTTATTATTTTGCTTATTTATAGTTTCAAAGTTGTCCAGACAATTACTCAGGCCGAACATCAGGCATTCGTTAAAATTAATATTTACTTTTATTTATTTTCATAAAATTTATACATTTTAGTTAGAATAATTGTGTTCTTAAAATTTAGTTGAAAAATTTTTTTAAAATTCTTTCAACATACGCAGAAAAAATTCAATTGGCAACACTGCTAAGTTTTTGTTTAAAATTTTCATTGAAAGCTAGCTGACTGAAAGTTGGACTGAAAGTAAAAAAAATGTAAATGTGATAGTGAAAATTGCGAAAGTATGTCGACTTCCAAGAAATAAATTATTTTCACGTGAAATGCCGTACGAGAATTCTTTCGTTTGAAATTTATGGACAGAGTGCGGACAAACGATGGATTCGCCATGCCTTTTAAGGACCTCAAGCCGACTAATAATACACTAACCAAACTCTGGCTAACGATTTGCTAAACTCTTGCTAATGAGCTGCCAAACGTTTGCCAACTTGTGAAAACGGCCATTTAATGTCAAACAATTTTGTTTTTTTTTTAATTAACTTATTTTTTTTTAATTTACTCTCTTTTACTTAATTTATTTTAATTTTTAAAACTTTTAAAAGTTTGTCTATGTGAAGGGACGTAGTGCACAAACTGTGGCTAACTTTTTGTTATGAATACGACTGTAGGTCAACAAACTTTTTATTTGATCCAATGAAAACATTTATCAAAATAACACTTTGCAAAATAGAACTCAAGAAAACATTAAATAATGAAATATGTCTTCATATCCAATAAAAAAATATTTGAATCAAAGTAAAGACAGCATTTTTACAACCCATAATTCTCATTCGCTTTACAGTTTTTTTTTATAATATCGTTAGCTTTTCCAAAGTCTTTCGAAGCCTAAGCAACAAGCGAAATGCGCAAAGGAACTAGATTAGCCCCCCCAAATAAATTTAAGTGTATTTTTCAAAGAATATAAATTTGGAATTAAGCACATCATATTTAAAAAATAAAGATTCGATAAAAAGTTATTCAACATTTCCATATTGTTAAAAAAATAATTTTGGGCAACAACTCGTTTTATTGACTCCATAAACTTGGTTGTTGACTAAAAATTCAATAATCATACCTACAAACTTTTTTATCAAATACCGCAAAAATCGTCATCGCAGAAAATTCAAACATTTTTTTTTTTTTGTCAAACATGAGATTTTCATATTCAAATATGAAAATTATTTTTTTCTGTGTGTAAATAAGCAGAAAATATAAGAAGAAAATTTTCAACAGACATGTTCAGTGTTACCGTTATGCTACTAAAGTCGCATTTTTGCCCCTTTTTGACTGCCGTGCCACTTTTTTGACCCCTTTGTTTTAAATCCCCTTTTGTATCATTTTGTAGTTTTTGTGCCCCTTTTGCCCCTTTTTAAACCAAATATTTTTATACTGTCAATCAATGAATCCGAGCTCAATTTGAAGAGAAAATAGCATCTAATTTGGAAAAAATTAAAATAATTCAGGAAGGGCTATCTATTAACAATAAAATTTGCCTCAAATTTCTAGTATATGTATTAAATATTATGAATGAATTAAACCTTAATTTTCAAAACGAATCATCACAAATTATATATTTAGTTCATCCACGAAAGATATTGTGTTAGAAATTTTAAAAAAATTTTTAAAAAAAGAGTATGTTATGCAAACAAATATAGAACAAATTGATTTTGTTGATGTTCTACATATAAAAGAAACTCTTAATATATATATCGGCCTCGAAGCCGAGCGCTAGAAATATGTACTAACAACATCTTAAGTAGTGATATTGTAGAAATTAAAAACAACATTTTACTTTTTTACCAAAAGCTGTGCAAAGAAATTTTATCAAGAATTAATATTAGCGATAAGAGGCTGAGTTCATTAAAGGTTTTAGATCCAGTATTTATTAAGTCAGCTGAAGACATAAATTACTTTGAAAATGTTACCGTTTTTATTGATATAATTACTAACCCAGATGATTTTGTAAAAGAGTTCAAACTTTTAGAAACCAGATCAAACGATAAAGCTATGAAGCAATTTTTAAAATATCTAAGCCTGAAACATTTTGGTACGAAATTTGCAATTTAAAAAACTGTTTGGGTGACAATTTATATCCAAACTTGTATAAATTTGCTTCGTATGTTTTTACTTTACCACATAGTAGTGCATCCGCTGAGCGGATTTTTTCTAAGTTAGCATATTTAAAAAATAAAGTGACAAATAGACTGAAAGTAGATACCTGTCAGTCTATGTTATCCGCTTTAAATTTGTATCAAAATGACTTGGAAGATTGGATTCCAAGTGATGAATTGATTAATAAATATAGATTTACGTTTTCAAAAAAATAGATATTTAATAGTTGAAGAAACAACATAACACTGCAATTGATAAAAAATGGATCTGTACCTGATATTAACTATCTTGCTATCAATACTTTTATATGCTTTTTCCTCGAGGTTTTTTCGTAACTTAATTTTTTTGGTAAAAAAGTAAAATAATCCAAGTGCCAAATATTTATGTACATATACTTACATATATACATATCTCTATCTATTTAAATGTAAAGTTTTTTTGTATCAAATCATATTATGAACTATTTTTTGTTTTTGTAAGTATTGTTATTACACTATTTAAAGCTCGTTTTATTTACAAGTAATTAGTAACTGTTTTTGTATAAATAATTGAAATAAAAATTTTATGCAACAGTTCATTATCGCATAACAAGACATGTATTTTCACGATATATGTATATATGTGTGTTTTTCCCAAACAATTTGTATTATATACCTATAATGTATTTTTTTATATATATGAAGTTTATTTTTTGTTATGTTTAGTTTTCGATGAAAACTATTTAATAAATACATACGTTTTTTTTTAAATTTTCCTGTTTTTAAAGTTGCCCCTTTTTTTCTCAGAATTCCCCTTTTTGTGACACTTTTTTTTTGAAAATCCCCTTTTTGTGCCCCTTTTTGAAAATTTTGAACGGTAACACTGGACATGTTGGATATTTGTCCAAATTTTTTTTTGGTGTCAAGTACTAAATACAATCATTTCAGAGAACGCTTTTCAGAGTGAACACTAAATAGAAGAAGCTAAAAAATAATTTTTAGACATAAATTGTAATTTTTTAAGCAGCAATGTTTGAATCACCAAAACTCTTTGCTCCAAATAATTCTTTGTCCAAAATATGTATGTTTGTGTTGTTTATTTGCAAATACAAACAGGAAACAAAATCTGTGTTTGCCAAGCCATTTATGTGGTTTATTTTGCTCTTTAGTCGCGGAATAAAATGAGTAGAGACAAAGAAATTTCTGAGCCAATTCGAAAAAACGCAATTAAATTGAGGAGTTCTTTAAGTGAAGTTGGAAGAATATTAAATTAAAAAAACTTCAATGAAAATGGAAACTACATTTTGTTCATTCTCGAATTTTCGAAGATCGAACTAATACGATAGTTATTCTATTAGTCAAAACAAAAAACACCCGAAACAAAGAGCAGTTGAAATAAATCGCAATTAAAAAAATGACCTGGGAGTAAGTGTTTCTGACCAGACTGTTTACAGTTCTACCAAGAAAAAAAATGGATACAATGGCCGAGTTGCAAGAAGAAATCCCCCTAATCAGACCAGTAAACATTCAAAAACGCTTGAAATAAGCGCAAAAGTATCAACACGTTCAACACATAACAGCCGTACTTAAACAAGAGCGGAAGGCAGAACGTTTTCTTTCGCTTAGCTTTTACACTGATATGTCGTACCCAGCGTTTGAAAAATCTGCAGTCAAAGTAGAAAAACTGTCAGTTCTTTCACTTCTTCATTTGTCATTTTAGTCAAAGAAAAACTGTAACTTCTGATTCATTAAATATAAACAGTCGCTGGCAAACCAACTCAAAAAGCGTTTTCTATTCGACAGTTTTTGGTTTCGACTGCAGTTTTTGAAACCCTGGTCATATCTAAATAAGAGCGTCAACGTTGTGTCACAAACAGCTGTGTTATTTTTCTAGTTTGACAAAAACAACATAATATAAATAAAAAAAACGGAGATAAAACCGCTAGATTGACCAAAAAATAGCTAAATTGCCATTACTTATTAACAAAAGCGACCAACTTCACTATCAAACGCGCGATAAAAATCGGATTTTCCAATTGCAACGCTGCTCTATGTTTAGATGCTTCATACAAATTGTATGGGCATGACAATATTTGAGAACTAGAAAACGCGTGCCTCTTTTGTTTACGTGCAGCTGTAAATTATGCGACATTTTGGAACGTATGATATGAACAGATGAATGTACCAAACGAACCAAAGTTTGGCAAAAATGTTATACTGCCTAACAATCACAAACCATAAGCCCAACTGTGAAACATGAAGGCGGTCATGAGGATGCCTGGCGGCAAATAATGGTGGTTAAATGAGATTCATTGACCGGCCGTTAGTCTGGGATCACACTATGAAAGTTTTCTTTCAGAAAGCCTGAGTTTATTGGTGAGAGGGGAAGAGAACATGCTTTTCTTTTTTCCCCCACCCTCACAGCTTTATTTAAGTCTGGGTTCACACTATGAGTTTTCTTTCAGAAAGTCTGAGTTAATTGGTGAGAGGGGAAGAGAACATGCTTTTCTTTTCTCCTCTCTCACCCATAAACTCAGACTTTCTGAAAGAAAACTTTCATAGTGTGAACCCAGACTTAAATAAAGCTGTGTGGGTGGGGGAAAATTCTATATTTCTTCGTCGAAACGATCTAAATGCTCTTCGAAAAAAGTGAAGGAATGGCTACTAAAGGTGGTCCAACCCTAATCCACGATGTCAATTGGGAGTCACACCTTAACGTCAAGTTTTTTTCCCAACTGAAAAATTCAACCATGGAGAGGTACACAATTGAAAATTGTTGAAGCCTTTAACGAAAATGGGCGTTCAAATCAAGATGCATTTCGTGCACTTCGTGATTATGTCGGACAGCATAATCGACCAAATGTGTCCACAATCGGGAGAATTGTGAGCAAATTTCAGCAAACCGGCTCAGTAGGAAATAAAATCCACAAAAAATTAGTGTTTGTTGCGTTTTATGGACTGGAGGCGACATGGGCCCGTACTACTTCGAAAAATAGGTCAGTTAGTTACCGTGAATGCTGTTCGCTATTGCGAGATGGTAGCGGACTTCTTGTGGCCATAAATTGAGGATATGGACCTGGAAGATAAGAGGTTCCAACAGGATCGTGCCACACAGCCAACGAAACAATGGCTCTTTTGCGCGAGAAATTCAATGGCCGTGTTGTCTCACGTCGTGACGATTTTAATTGGCCGCCATGATTATACGATTTGACACCGTTGGAGGATCTTTCTTTGGGGATATTAAAAAGATAAAGTGTACGTCAGAAAGCTAAGAATAATTCAAGAGCTAAAGGATCAGTTAATTCGGCACATTAACGACATTGAAAATTATGTCTCAGAGTCAATGAAAATGTAAACGAACGGATTGGGGTCGTGGCGAGCATTTGACCGAAATTTTGTTTTATTTACAATTAACGTCGTGCACTTTTTTCTCACCAACCTTTATATAATGTAAAACACAAGCTAGAACATCCCCCACAATCCCCTGATCTGAAAGTAATTCAGCATTAATGGGATATTTGAAAAAGTAATCTGAAAAAACGTACGGCTTCAGAAATTTTAGCTTTGATTTAAGCACAGAAAGAGAAGGGGGATAAAATTGCCCCTGAAACCTCGTTTATCTAATGTGATAAAAGCCAATGAAGGCCACACAAAATACATCGCATGTAAAAAAGAATCCGATTTTATACTTTTATTAAAAAATATTTGAGGGTATGTTAACTTTTGTAAATTCTGTATAAAAAAAATATACTTCCTTTAGCCCCTGGTAGAGCGTATGACCATCATTCACGATAAGATTTTGTAAAATAAACAGGTTTGCAATTTTTCAAAAAAAAAACAAAATTTAATTTCCCTTTCAAACATTTGTCACCTTTATTTTCGTTTTAAACTTTTTGTCACTCAATAGATACTTTTTTTGTTTAAACAATTGTAAAAAGCACCTCGATTTAATTTTATTATTCCTGGTAAGTTTATTTATGACTGGCGCACCGTTAAGACTCAAACTAGTAGCAAACATATTCCCACTTCACTAAAACAATTGGAGGCGCACCAATTATTTTCTACACTTTTTGTTTCTTAAATTAAAATGTAGCACGGCAACAAAACACACCTTGGACGTGCTCTAACATTTATTTGTTTTCGTTCAATTTTCATTTACTAAAGATAAAGTGAAGATGTAGAACCGTCGGTAAAGAGTTTCTTTTTTTTTTATATTTAGTTCACAACTTACCTGCCACTTTTTGTGATGACCATTTCGGTGCCAAGTTTATGAAATTTTTCCCACAGCTCTTTACCCTCCAGCGTTACTTTGGGATCATCCACCACACCATCATCTTCCGGTTGTAAAGCACGCAGGGGACGCATGGCAGGATGTAGGTGATGAGCAACAGCCGAGGCTAAAACAACGTCTTCTGCGGTGGTGTAAGGATTACCCAAGTGATGATGAGGATGCGGATGGTGAGGTGGAAAACGTAAAGGACCTGGATATAAGCCCGGATGAGGACCAGCTGGATTGCCGGCTAAAGCAGCCAGAGCAGCCGCCGGAAAATAAGGAGGCTGTTGAGGCAAATGGGCTCCCAAAGCCGGATGACCAGGTACTGGAGAATGATGTGGATGAGAAGGAGGAGGCTGAGCTGGAGGTAAAGCGTGTGCTGAAGCTGAATGTGTGCCACTTAGTAAAGCCGACGGCAAATTGTTATTGTTATTGCTAAGAGGCCTACTGGATTCGTTACTGCTGTTGGTGCTATTGTCGTTGGAGTTTAAGGTCTTAACACCTGAACGACAACTTGAATCGTTGTTGTTGTTATTATTGCTAACCTCACCAGGCGATAGTTGAGGCGGTTGTTGACCACCCAACGGCGAAGATTGACCGCCAATACAGCTTAAATGGTCACTTGACTGGGGATTAATTTGCTGAAGATTTGACTGCTGTTGTTGGTGGTGGTGCTGTGGATGTTGTTGCTGATGTTGTGGGTGTTGTTGTTGTTGCTGATGGGGCGAAGAAGCTGCTGGTAGCGTGGTACCACTAGGATCAGCTGCTGTTGTCGTTTGGTTTCCCGCCGTCAACAGCGAGGAAACGCTGAAGTCAGTGGGTCGTGACAAATGCAGAAATGGATGATATGCCATCCCATTTGCGAACCTTGCGAATGGATCTTCAGCAGACTGATGAAGTAACTCCTGGACGTCGTATCTCATTACATTACATTCAACTCAACGCAAGAATTTACACAAAATAACACACACGCACACACGAGATTTTTTTTCTTAAATACAACCGCAAATACCGCTTTGTACCGTCGTTAAGAATTTTTTTAGTTTTTTTTTTTTTTTTTTTTTTGTTTAAACTTTATACTAAATTCAACATTAAATTTATTTTTTAGATTTTTCTTTTGTTTACAATATTTTTGTTTTCTTTTTTGTAGAAGATTTTGTTGTGTTTTGTTTGGTTTTGTTTAATTAATTGCACATTTATTACGATTATATCTTTAATTTTTTCAATAAATTTATTTTAATGGAGCTCATGAAATTTTTATCTTAAATTTAAAGGATTTTGTCAAATTTTGTTAAGTCAAATTTTTAAGGAATTTTATTTGTGTTGTTATCAAACGTCCTTTAAGAATTTAGGACTAGGATTGTTAAAACGTTGACACGAGAACGCTTTTTCGGTGTATAAACAACAAACAAAAAGAAAAACAACGTAATAATACACTCCACACTAACGATACGAGCTTAACGCCGGTCGCTTGCAAACTGGAAATACACATACAAAATGATAAAGTGCAACCCCCAGAGGTGCGACGTATGACAAAATTACCCACACAAACCTAAAATAAACACATAAGCACACACACACTCTTGCACGCTCAAATTTCATAAATTCTTTGTATGTATGCATGGAAGAGAGAAAAAGAGAGTTATTTTAACCGGTTTTTATGAGATTCCAATTGGAATTACAAATTTTGCTCAAGCTTGTTGAAAAGTGTTTTTTAAAAAACGAGAGAGAGCAGTTATTTTTGTCCATAGAGAATATTAAGCAATGAGGAAATTTAAAACAAGAGAGCAGTAATTTTGTTTACCATCAGCTATTAAAAAGAGTAAAAGTTTTGTAGGGAAATTAACAACAACAATTTCTGTTTAATACAAAAAAAAAAAAAAAGAACTTTGCTTTGGTGACACAAACACCAGACAGACGACGGCTACGACAACTTTAACGAAAAGTTAAACACTAATAAAAAGAGATTTGAACTAGAATAAGGTATGTATGTAGAATACCAAACCATCCCCCCTTTTTTAGACAAATGACAAACAAAAAACAGCAACTACAACAAATATTTCGTGTTGGGTATTGCAAGTCTTTGGTGTGAAAAGAGATAGACTTATAGCACCAGCCAGGTGACAATAAGTGAAAACATTATTATCAACACTAAAATCCCAAACACACACATTCCAACAGAAATACACAAACTTACTTACACTTATAAAAGAGCAGCTTTAGAATAGAGCCCGTGTAGAAAAATAAATTCTTAGTTTAGGAGCAACTTAAGGCAAAATCTATAGAGCTTAAAGCTTTTGAAAATATTTACCGGGAACCAAATTTAAATTTGCTGATTTTGTATATCGAACTAATGACAACATCTCACACCAAAGCTGACAAGCAGGATTTTTTTTCTAACTTAAAAGTTAAGAGCCTTTTTATGCCAGAAAGAGATAGATTCATTTGGTTTTCCAAAAGGTGTTTAATATTACAACTAACACATCCTAAATAAGAAGATGTCAAGCTGGCAATATAGGAAAACTAGGGATAAAACGGATAACAAAACATTTGTCAACTTAAAAATTTTCCAAAGACCCCCTTCCTTAACCATACACACACTCACACACACAAACGAAAATTAGTCACTTCTTTTTCCTACATAATCGTGTTCTTGAACGTCTCAGCTTTTTGCTAAAAAGTGTGAATGAAATGGCGACAAATGACACAACCAACAACAGCAGCAGCAACTTATGCTCTGCAAAGCAGCCAGAGTAAATGCGACAATTTGCACAAGAGTAAAAGAAAGAACAAGAAGTAAAAACATTCTAATGTTGTAGTTAAAACAACAACAAAGCCAGGAAAATCAAGACCTCACCAACACACACACACACACACACATGCTTTAATATTAAAGCAACAAAAACCTCTTTACATAATCTTGTCTACGTTACTCTGCGAAATCGTTTTTGCTGTCCGAGCACGTCGTCGTAAGTACTAATCTGTGAGCAAGATTGTGTGACAAGTTTTTACCACAAATAAAAACAAAAAATCTCTTTCACACACACTTAGAAAAAAAGCGACAAAATTTTGTTAAACTCAAATGGCTGAGACATATTTTTTTTTTTTTAAACTCCCTTCCAAACTACACACAACAATAACAAGAACAATGAAAAAGCAGCAACACCACAGTGTGGCGATTCTTCGCTTGGAATTAAACACGAAGAAAAAAATGGTTGGGATTGATTTTTAAGCATCAGTTTAATGGGTGCGAAAGGGACAATTGCGACAACCAACAGCCCCACACAAGAATGTCTCTCTACAAAACACACACTTAAACTTGCACGGAGACACATACACACACACACACAACCATACAAACAAACACTCAACCAAAACACGATACAAACAACAACACAAAAAGGTGAATATGTTACGTGTGGATAAATGGGAACAAGTGTTGCCGTTTAACTAGATACTTCAATCTTTGAAATTTTTTACGGAAAAAAAATCTATGCCATATTTATTATAATAAAATATTATTATAAAAAAAATATATTTCCGTTGTTTTTATTCGACATTTTTATATACATACGTATAAATAAAAATGCTTTGTTTTCCTCGAGCTAGAAACAAAAGCATTTTTATTTATACATAAAAAAAATATATTTTAATCTCAAATCATATATGAGACCCCTTTCACACTCGGCAAGTAACTTGCGCAAGTTACTTACCGACAACAACAAAGTCTGTACAAAATTTTTTTTCCTTACCCCGACGTTACCGCTGACATCTACAAACCAAGAGTTGCGCAAGAGACCGTCGCAAGTAACTTGCCGAGTGTGAAATGGGTCTAACTGTCAAAAACATATTGTTATGTAACTGAAAGTTAAAGTAATAGTTAGCTTAAACTGAACTTAGTGAAATTGGCCTTATATTGCATTTGTTTTAACTTTTTTGAAATGCATTTAAACATTTTGAGGAATAAGAGAGACCACTTATACATTTTTTATTGTTTTTTAAGAAAATCTTGCTTTATTAAAAAAAGTGCAGTGCATAACGCAGCCTCCCTCTTTGAATACGCTTAAAGAGGAGGTTTTATGTTACAAATAAGCAACTTTGTTTATAACCATCCAAATTATCTGGAAATCGAAAACGTAAAACGCAAGAATTTGGAAGTTGTTGTTAATATACTCTTTATCTCATTTTTAACATTTTTGTTATAAAACTCTGTTGAATAGAGAAACATTTGTATAATATTGAAATAAAATTCTTCATTACAGAAATCTTATGAAAAAACGACTTTTAAAATTCTTGCGTTTTACGTTTTCGATTACCAGCACACCCCAGTAAATATTTAGCATTAGAGTTCAACTGAAAATAACATATACGGGCATGTTCTGACAATCGCAAAACGCTAAACATTTGCGATTCTGACTTGAAATCGCATAATACGTATTCTGTAAATCGCAATCGCAAGATGTTTGGCGACTTCAAATTGCAAATGCATGCTCAAGGGAACTACAAAAAACTATAGCAGATCGGAAGCAAAACGCACGAGATTCAGAACACCAAAACCAATCTGGCGTTTTGCGATTTCGAATCGTGCGATTGTCAGAACATGACCGATAATCTTTTTAATGCAAAACAAAAATCTAAGTTTTTAAGGCGGAGGGCAAATAACGGCCTTGGTTGTCGATCAAAATTTCATTTTGAATAAAAAAACAAATAAAAAACACAAAAGCAAAATAATATAGTCAATGGTCTCTATTTGGTGAAATAACACAAGATGTGTGGAAAAGGAGTAAAAACTAATTCGACTTATGACTTTGAGCTCTGAGGAAAACAATTGACATTTTTACACTATCACACAAGCCTTAAATATTATGTCGAAAATACTTCCCCGATCTAAATTTTGTTTAAAAACAATAACAACTTATTATGACAGGGTTTTTTTTCAAAATACATAAGTCATGTGTTATAGTGTTAAGTTCCCTTTAATAAAAGGAAACTGTTGGCATTGAGCGGATATATTAGAGTGAGGGCTGCCGCGGGTTTATTTCCCGCCATTATATCTAGTCTTATTCCTCGCAACGATCTAAAGGCTTTCATTACTATTGATAGGTAAATTAGTTTAGAAAGTTTATAACAAATAATCAATTAAAAACCGCCAAACGAGTGTCACCAGACCAGAAACTATTATTATTCACTATTAAAATAGTTGCGCTAATGTTGCTGTACCAGTTTTTAAGCTCATTGAGTTGAAAGTTCTACCTCATTCTCATAAAAGCCTAGAAATTTGTGTAGTTTGGCTGGAATACGGTCAAAAAACACCCATGAATGCATTCAAATTGAATGTATCAGCAAAAAACTACTTAAAATATAGCAGATTTAGTTTTATTCTGCACTTTTATTATCCCAGATCTTTTTTGAGGATGTTAGTAAATGCATTATTGTGCTCTACAATAAAATCTTAAATGCACTAAAATACTTTGCTAAAGCAGATAACTAGTGTCAAATGACTCGTACTATAAAAGATTATCAGCGAACTTGCATTGACATTGATAGAATTTTTCCCACCAGTGATGTATTTGTGAGCAGGCCGACCCTCTGTCCAACTTTCATTTAATTTGCTCGATTCAGTACAAAAAAATGTCAAATCCGATTCGTTTATTAAAATTTATGTTGAGAGAATATCCTACCAATTGTACTGGAGAATACAAGAAAAGATTAACTTATTTTTATTTTTTCTATTTTATTAAATCGTTGATATCGTTGCAAATAACCTGAGCTGACTGTTTGTAATTCTCATTCACTCTGCAGTTTTATTTGCATAATATCTTTAGCTTTTGTTAAGTCTTTGGTCAAACATTTCCTGATGACCTGGCCCAAGCAACCAGTGAAATGCACATAAGAACAATCTTATCCTTCAACAATAATTTGCGTCCAAGTCCATTCTTTTTCTAGAAAAAGTAAAGTCAAATATTGGCTAAAACTTTTTTAACAACATACAACAAATTTCTTTGATTTAATTATTAAAAGTTAGAAACAAAAACAGAAATTTAGTATTTCATTTAATAAAATTACAAAAGAAAACTTTTTTAATCTCAAATAAAAAAAAATTTAACCACTGGCAACACTGTTATCAATGAATGGATGGATGAGTGTAAAAATAAGAAAATACAAAATCCACATCATAGCGCCACTAACCGGAGCACAAACAACAAAATCAGAAAAAGAAGAAGAAAACTACAACAACAACAACAAAAAACGTTGTGAGCGTCAAGAACCACACTCAAAATGGTGTGATTTAGATACTTTGACCAACCAAACGGCGCGGGGACATACCGCGCCATTTAACACATTCACACAAACGCACATTTAACCAAACAAACAAACAAAAAAACATTCAAAAGTTGTTTTTTTTTCTTGTTTCGTTTCATTTTTATAAAAAGGAAATAAACTGGTTGTGCCACTGTGGTGTAAGTGTGTTTGTGTGTGTGTGTGTGTGTGTGTGTGAAGTGTAAAGAGTGTGTTTTAGTGCTGGTGGTGTCTGCAGAGAACACAGAAACACTGCAAAAAGACAATTAATGCCAGTGACTGGTGTCAATTTACGCGCGGCATTTTACACAGATCCCTTATAATGTACAATGAAAACAACAACAACAACAAAGTGTATGTATATGTACAATATGAATGTAGGTACATAAAATTGTGTAAATAATGTAAATATGTACGTATGGATGTCTGTTTTAATGTAACTTATTTACAAATCAGTGCAAATATAACAGCAACAACAAAAACAATATTATTCATTTGACAAAAAAAAAAAGGGGAATGTTAATCACGATTTATGGACGCACAACAAATACACACTTTTATATGGATGTATGGGCATATGTGTGTGTGTCAAAGTGTGTGTTTGTAAGGACATTATTTATACAAACATTTCGCATTGCGTTAAATAAACAATGACCATAAAACGCCTTAAATTATCTATGAATTTAAAAATAACAACACAAGAATACAAAAACAACAATAATGACAGAAATTAAGCAATTGAATAAATTTTATTTTTTTTTTTTTTTCTTAAACTCCCGCACTAGTCAACAGCAATAAAGATGTTTTATTGTCAGAATAATCTTTAAAATAAAGTAATTTTTTTTTAAACTTAAAATGGCAACACTTTTTTAAACTTAAAAAAGATTCAGGCATCTAAAACTTAAATATTTTTCTTTTGTAATTTAAATAAACGTTAAAATTGTTTAATTTTTTCTTGAAAACAACATCAACAATTAAGGCAAACTTGAAAAAGATCACTTTAATCAACAGTTCGCTAAATTAGCAAAACAAATAAAAAGAAGTTTACAATAGTGATGCACTGAACAACACAGTATTAATTTTATTAAACGTTATTTTAAATTAAAATAATTTTCGTTGGCTCAATGAATTATTTTTTATCATAATAAAAAATACATTTACCGAGGCATTTTAATTAACGTACACTCCATTGACTCAATGAACCGGTATTTATTAAATATTTTATTAACATACACAGAAAAAATAGAAAATCAATTTTAATTAAACAATTCGTTCAGACAATTAAATATTTAACTAATTTTGCCCCTGCAAAGGAATTGATCATATCAATTAACGGATTTATATTTTCGAGTAATGGGACAAAAATTTAGTCAATTAAAAAATTAATTGCATAAATTAAAAAAAAACACCACATATACACAAACATTTAATTTTATGGGTTTTGATTAACAAAATTAATTGCAGCAAACAAAAAAAATTAATTGATTAAGTAATGTACACCAATTAATTATTTAATTGAATAATTTTTTGCAAACATTTTTTCTGTGTAGATGTATAATGAATAATGTACAAGTCGTTGCTATAATGATTTTACTTAAAAATTAATAAAACTTTCCTTTTGGCAAAGGAAAAATTCATTTAAATTAACATAACCATATGTTGCCTCATTGGAAATGTACGTTAAAGTAAATAAAATGTTCGTTGAGCAAGCGAAACATACGTAAAAATTGATAAAGTTTTCGTTGAGCTAACGAGAGACTTAACAAGTGAGGAAGGCTCGTAAATTCTACGAACTAATCGCTGTTAAACCCAACTCGTACGTTAAAATTAATAAAGTTTTCGTTCCCTCAACGAAACCCCTATTTAAATCAATAATCAGATAATAACTCAACACTCGCATGTAAAATATCTCGGTATACATCAAGATAGGCGTTTAACGTGGAAATGGCGTATACACAAAAAGAAAAACACTCGGGATGTTTAAAGAGTAAAATCAACAGCAAAAGTTCCTACTCATTTTATATTTTTATTGAAATACGTACATTAAATTTTTAAAGTAGAAAACATATCGGGCCTGATGCTGGTGTTTTATAATTGAAATATGTATTTCACTTCTGTCTCTGGGATAATTGTTTTAGGTTAGAATTTAGATTAAATCAAGCGCATTTTGGGTTTGATTCGCTCTTAGTTTTACTTAAATCAATCTCATTGTCGGATTATTTCAACTATGAATTCGAGATTAAATATGAATAAGTTAAGTTAAGTTAAGTGCGCACTGGAATAATCCGTACTTGAATCAATTCTTCTGTATTTAATTCAAGAAATTCCGTTCTCGCCGTACTATTGATACCGCTTCGGATTGATTTAAGTAGGGATGAATTTATTTTTTTTTTCAGTGTAGAAGCAAAATTAACTCAAATGAAACTAAATATAATTATGAAACTAAAACCAATTCAAATTAATTGGCTTTTTGGAAGAAATTCTCGAATGCAGATTTCTACTTTACAACTCTATCTTGAAGCCAATTTGGTGCTACGGTGTTTATTCAGTGTCTCGGCCTCTAATATCGAAAAAATTCCAAAGTGCCAAAATAAACTGCTTCGAATAGCCACAGCCCCGCTCCCAGGCATATTAAAAACTCAAATATTCACAAGAATCTCAATTTGTCATTAGTTAAAACTATGATTACAACAAATGCAGTAATTTATTTGAAAAGGCTCGAATTGCATCCGAATCCACTAGCATGAAATATTTTAAATTATGGCGGCCACACTCGCTTAAGGAGGAGAGATACTGCAGGACTTATCCGATTAGAAGAGCGCTAAACACCTACATATCGCTCATTTGCTTTTGGAGTTGGTTATGCAAAATTGTTCGCTATAATTTTCTTTAAATTGTCTATAAATCATCTTTATCTTTTAATTTTTCCTAACAGCCATACCTTAATAAGAGCTGAAAGCGTTTTCTAGTTGCCAAAAGTTCTCATGTCCATAAAATTTGTATGAACAAAAATATTCTTTGATATACATATCATCATATCGTCGGCTCAATATGGAAACCTGCTAAATCCACTTTTTAAGTAAATTGAGATTTTGATGCCGTGTGATAGAAAAAGATACGCCTCGTCGACCAGCAAGTAGTTTTTCTTCAATTTAAGTCTTGAAGTGCGTTAAACCAACTTATATATTTTTGGTCTTCCTCTCAAGCTGCACATATGAAGAAATATACAAAGTTTTTTGTCGCTCCTGTAAAATTTATTGAAAGGGAGTTAGCAGGTTTGCATTTGATGAAGAATCCATTCTGAAAAGTGAACCAATAACACGGCCTTTTTTACACCTAGAGCCGATGCTAGGCCTGGTTCCATTTACCATGACGAAATGCAGGACTTTAGAGTTCCGGCCGAAAAAGTTATTTTAGAAGCATCGCAACTAATGCTTGAAACACCCCTTAAGAACATACAAGAAAGATATCAAAAACTTAAAGAATCTCAGAATAAACGTACAATTTGTTTGGAATGTGTTCAAGAATTCGAACTACACCAGCCGTTAAATTGAGCCCTATTATGCTTATTAGTCCTAGTGGTGCTGTATGTGTAGGTCCTGGTCAATCAGTCACACAAACGTCATTGCTTCCGTCACCGGCTGAAAATTAATGGCTATTGAATATCGATGAATCTCCAAAAAAGATTGCTGCAGTCAAACAATTTAAAGATCCTTAAGATATGCCATTTGATGAATTATAATTTGAAGTTGAGCCAAGTTTGACAAATATTTCTTTTGGACAACCCTTTAGCCCACCGCCTGAACCTTTCGAAATAATAAATAGAATTCGATCTAAAATTAGGCAGCAATTAAGAGAACGTGCTGAATTTTCAACACCAATAACTCCACAAGAGTTGAAACTGCCCCAAGAATTGTTTGAGCTAAGAGCACGATCTTTCGCGGAGACACCAAAAACGCCTCTTGCAAAATACAAATCCCCTCTCTGCCTTTGGCTTGGGGGGAAAAGCGGCCGGGTACTCCAGAAGCTTTACAGCTTTAAATTCCAACACCAATTAAATAGTGAACTCCTCGCCCAGCGCAAGAATTAGGAGACAGTATACCAACACCCAAAGGTCCTATCATTATTCCTCCTCATCCAAAGGATTCCAAAGACTACGTGGATATGGTAAAACGAGCTCAAGCTATTTCTAAATTAAAAAAGCAAGAAGAAGCCGAAGGATCAGTTAAAGAAATACCACCAGAACCACCTAAGAAAAGACGAGTTCCCATTTCAAGATGGCAACGACCGCCGCCAAAAAAATAAGCGCTAAGAAGAAAACTTGGCCTGAAAAACGGGTGCAAAAAGAAAGCAAATTTCAACAAAATTTGTTCCCTGAGAACAAAGAGGAAAGAGAGTGTCCAGTTGAACCACCACTTCTAACTCAGGAATAGAGAGATTAATACATGGCCTTCAAAATAGAACTGCTGCCAACAAAGCACATCGAAATAGCTCAGCGGCAACGCTTTGCAATTGGAAAATCCTATTTTGACAGCGCGTTTAATAGTGAAGTTGGTCGCTATTGTTAATAAATAATGGTAGTTTAGCTATTTTTGGTCAATCTAGCGGTATTATCTATATTTTTTTCATTCATTATTTGGATTTTTTTTTCGAGACACAACGTTTAGGTATGGCATATCAGCGTAAAAGTTAAGCGAAAAGAAACGTTCTGCCTTCCGCTCTTGTTTAGGTACGGCTGTTAGGTGTTAAACGTGTTGATACTTTTGCGCTTATTTCAAGTGTTTTTGAATGTGTACTGTTGAATGTAAACCCGTCTAAACGTCAAGTTTTTTTCTGCATTTCATTTGACATTTCTCAATTTCAGACTAACGCAATTTTAACCATGGAAAGCTACACAATTAAGCAACGCGTTAAATTTATTCAGGCTTTTTATGAAAAGTGGCGTTCAAATCGTGATTTTTTCGGTCAGTTTAATCGTTCAAATGTGCGTACAATCGGAAAACTCGTGGAAAAATTTTAGCAAACCGGGTCTGTAGGAGATGTGAAAACACCAGTGCATGCTCGTGCAGCTCGTACTGCAGAAAATATTGTTGCTTTTCGCGATGGTGTGGCTGAAGAGCCGTCCACCTCAACTCGTCGTCGTGCCCAACAATTGCACCTCTCACGCTCGTCGTTGATGAACATTATGCATAAATACTTGCATTTACACGCTTACAAGGTGCAATTGGCTCAAGAACTAAAGCCTCTTGACCATTCCAAACGTCACCAATGGTCAGAATGGTGGCAAGATATGGCAACAGTGGATGATAAATTTTCGTAAAAAATCATCTTCAGTGATGAAGCACATTTTCACCTCAGTTGATTCGTCAATAAGCAGAATTGCCGCATTTGGGCGAATGATAATCCAAGAGTGATTGTCGAAAAACCAATGCACCCACAAAGACTGGCTGTTTGGTGCGGTTTATGGTCTGGCGGGATCATCGGGCCGTATTTTTTCCAATATGAGGCCGGTCAGGCAGTTACTGTGAATGGTGTTCGCTATCGTAAGATGATAACGAACTTTTTATGGCCCCAATTGGAAGATATGGATGTAGACGATTTATGGTTTCAACAGGACGATGCCACTTGCCACACAACTAACAAAACAATAGCTCTTTTGCGCTACAAATTCAATGGCCGTGTTACTTCACGTGGTGGCGATGTCAATTGGCCGCTAAGATCATGTGATTTGACACCGTTGGACATCTGACTTTGGGGATATTTGAGAAAAAAAGTTGTACGCCTATAAGCCAGCCACAATTCAAGAGCTAAAGGATTAGATAATTCGGCACATTAACGGCATAGAACCTCAATTATTCCTCAGCGTCTTCGAAAATTTGGACCATCGGATGGAGGTGTGCAACCGAGATCGCGGCGCCATTTGGCCGATAGTTTGTTCCATACATAATTGAACCATTCCAATATTATCATAGTAAAAAGCAATGACAATAATTTAATAAATAATTTGTCGGCCCTTAAAATGTATCCACCCTTTATTTTTTTATAAAATTTGGACTGATTTAGTTAAAATGTCGTTTCAAAATTTTTATGAAAGATCGTTAGATAGATACATTTTTTAATGGATTGTGGTTCGTTTTATCAAACTTCTTGCTGACGCAATAAAAAATGGCGATTTTTTAAAGAAATTCAAACTCCAAGAACACTTTAGTTCAGGCAAAAAATCCTTAAGTCCGTAAATAAAAAGTCGGCAGTATCTTAAATTCTCTCTCGTTTTATTATTTCAATTTAATTTAGTTTTTTTTTTACAAAATTTATGAAATTCAATGAAAGTATGGCAGCATTGTTGGGAGAATACGACATTTTTCTATCTGAAAGTCTGAGTTTATTGGTGAGAGGAGAGGAGAACATGCTCTTCTACTCTCCCTTCTTACCAATTAACTTAGACTTTCTGCAAGAAAACTTTAATGGTGTAAATTAAGACTAACACGCGTTGTGAAACTTGCCATTTTTCATGAGCTTAAGTTTTTAAACGCAAGATACTCTCGGAAAAATTAACGCGTGTGATGAAAATTAAAAAAAAAATTAAGTTTAGCATCTCAAAAAGTAAAGAAAATTAAATTGAAATTAGTCATTAACTGGTGTATAAGTTGCCTTGAATTAAAGTCAATTACTTAGAGATACATATGAGAAGTACTAAATCCTTCCATGCCTACAAAAAAGATGGCCCTTATTATAACAAATTCATCGTTGCAGTCTGCCATCATGATGTTTGTGTGACCAACTTAATCCAATTAGATTTTTCCATAATGCTTGATTTTACGTTTTTTTTTTTTCATTTAGCATTTTGTGTATTTTGTTGGTTTTGCTAAATTGTATAAATGTCGACATATTCACACATGTTATATACTTTACACATGATCTCTATGCCAGCCCATACAAACATACAAATGTATATGCAGACATATTTACAATTATATGAACTTTCTACATGTTAGTTAAAATATTTTTGTATAGTTTTTTTTTTTAATTTTTCTGTTTAAAAACTTGTGCTGTTGACTGGTGAAATTCAGAACCCAGTAGCATCGTTTACATACATTTTGACTATTTACATATAGAAGACTAATACACACAGACATTTTTACTTTTATTTTTTTTTTTTGTATTTTTTATGTCTATACGGGTTTAAACTCTATTTACGTAGTTTTTTTTTTTTTTGCTTTCATGCCGGAATGTTGCCTTTTGCATCCTTTAACGATGCGTTTTGTTGCAACCATGATGTGGTGTAATGTATTCACCAGTATATTATGCATTTGTTTGAGTATTAGTTTGTTGTATGTGGATGTAAATGTGTATGTATGTATTTAAATAGGTAAATAGTTCGCCCAACACTACCAGATTTGTTTAATTAACTTTACACTCTCTTAGAGTGCAAACAAAAAAAAAAAATAGTTGATCACAATGTGTGAAAAAAAGTAAAAATGCACTTTATTTAAAAAAAGTAACCCCTTCAGAAATGAAATGGGCAAAATTATAGATATGGGTATAAAAATAACATATAATTTTAGGAAAATTAGGTAAGCAGTAAACAAATTAAAACAAATGTGAAGACGTGACACCAAAAAGTTAATTAAACAAGCAAAAAAAAAAACCCCCCAAGCCCAAAAGTAGGCAATATTTTCTTATTAATCCAAAGGTAGGCAATCATTTATTCATAAATATCGTCAGTCAACTCATTATTGGTTTGGCGCATATTGCAAAAAGTAGATATAGAGAATAACAACAATGAAGGTTTACATAAAGTTTTCTGAAAATATGTCCGACAGAATTTTTATTTTCTCTACTGCTTCCGGCACGTGTTTTGAAGAAATATGTAAATTTTTGTGAACGTTCATGAACGAACTTAGCAGTTATTAGTATTTTATTGAAAGTAAAAATTATTGTTTTGTGCCACATACGCCACATTTCTTAATGTATTTCTAAAAGTAGCTTTTTGTGCTGCATACGTTTTCTTACCGCTGTGTATTGAGTTGTTGACATTTACTTTGCTTTAAATACTTTTTTCATATGGCCATGAAGCCAAGCACGAGTGATATACATACATATATTTTCTTGTTTTAATTTTGTTTTGATTTCGCTTTGACTACTTTATTTCTTGCGGCAATGAAGCAAAGCAAGGGTAAAATTTATTTTGTATTCTATGCTTTCGCCAAACAGTGTCATGTAGAGCAAAACAATACTACATAAACTTTAAAATAGTTGATATGGAGCAAACTTAATGCTTAATATCACGTGCTTTTAAAATAACGCGTGTGATTTGTGGAGTTCTTAAGGTCTTACAGAATTTTTACTTTTCGGTGGGATTCCGGCAATTGGAAATCACACCAAAATACCAGGGCTGTGGAGTCGGAGTTAAGGTTTTTGTGCCGGAGTCGGAGCCGTAGTACCCGACTCCAAAGTTTTTCGGCATAAGAAATTTAAAAAAATTTTCCAAAATAAAAATGATCTCCTTAAAACACATTTAAAATTTAAATAAATGGTTTATGAATACTGCTCTTATGTGCTGTTTCCAAATGACAGGCGATGGACTGAGTGCTTTTCATATAAATTTGACTACATAATCCATCGCCTGTCGTTTGGAAACAGCACATTAATGTTTGCGTACGGTAATTTCTTCTCAAAAAGAAAGTCTCATATACATACATTTAGCATCAAGATATAGTAGGAGTCGGAGTCGTGAGACGGAGTCGCACTTAAAAAATTTCAGCGTTTGAAGTCGGAGTTAGTACTTTTTTCGGAACACAAAAATATCACACCTGTGATTTAAAAAGGCACATGTGATTTGAGTTCAAGTGATTTTCAGAACAGGCTAAGTATTTCAGAGACCATAAAAAATGTATTGCTGAATTTTTTTACAAATACATGTTTATGCCATCTTCAAGTTGAAAAGTGGGAATAGAAGTACATGAAACTCTGTCAACAATCACTGCAAAATTGTTGTCCGACAGTCAGAAAAAAATATTAGAATGGTTTTTATCAAAGCCCAAAAATAGACAATACTTCTTTATATGCTGCTATACCCTTTAATAGTCTATTTACACTTTATCACATCTTAGAGGAATGCGTGGAAGATGTTGAATATGAAATAAACCTGTTTACATTTGAAACATCTTTCATCTTTCATCATAAAAATATTAATTTGTAAGTGTAAGAGCGAATAAAAACTTAGTAAATGAAATTGCTGTCCTGCCTTTTGTATATTTTTCTAGTGATGATATTTACTTTTTAACAAAATATTTGTTTTTTCTAGTGATGACACTAAAATAATTAAAAGATGTTAAATGAAACAACATGAGATAGAACATCTTTTAAAGATGAAGAAAGATGTTGATTTTTAGCCCTGTGCAATTCTTATGGGAAGATGTTATCATCTTTGCGATAAGATGGAAGATGTAAGATGTGAGTAAGTGTGAAAAGCCTATAAGGAAGGCAATACATTTCTTTATAAATTTATTTAAAACAAGACTTCAATAATTTTTTATAAAAGATAGGAAATTATAACAGAGTAATGCGTTTAGCATTTAAGAAAATTTTAAATAAAAGACTAAGATATTCTTGAAAAAATTGCGAGCGAGGTGTGGCCGTAATATATAAAATTGATTTAGCGATTTTGGACTACGAATGCAAAATTTGTAACGAGCATTCGGCGCAGTTTTAGCTTTTAATGTCATCGCTAAAATTTTTAAATGTTGTATTCTCTAAAGAAAACTTTTTCACCAAAATGTTTTCAAGTAATTAAATAATGCTGTTTCAAACAATTTTGTTAATTGTTCCGATTAATTTGCCTTAATTAAAAATTACAATTATAATGTTTACGTGTATATTTGCAAATATGAAAACATACACACAAACTTCAAAATATTTTAAAGTTTTAAACAATTTTTTTTTAATTGTTTTAATTAACTCTGTTGCTTTAAAACAATATTTTGATTTGCGTTAACGTTTTATTTAGCCTCTTTTGCTGGTGGTCACATTTCAATTAAACCTATTGATTGAAACTGAACAGCAAGAAAAGCTCAAACTTACAAATGTGTTTATTGATATGATCAATTTGTTTGCAGGCGAAAAATTAGTACCGAATTTAAATAATAGTACAAATTTTTAACAAATACGTTAATTGAAGTTGGTTTTTCATTTTTTCTGTGTAAGCGAATTACAGCATACGGCTGCTGGAATGCTAATTGTCTGGTTGGATTCGCTTCAGAAGCTCTTGTCAATTTTACTACAACAAGCTAAAATTAAGTGTAACTGATTTTTTCCTAAGTGCGAATGAATTCTTTCTTTCGAACAATTACATTTAAAACAAAAACAAATTTAAAAATTTTTTTCGCACATCAGAAATAGGCCATAAACTAAATTTTTTCAGGTTTTTATGGAAAAGTTACTTTAAAATAACGATAAGCTCAGTAATTACGAACAAAACAAAAAATTTTGAAACTATGTTCGAATTTTCGAAATTATGTTCGAATTTTCGAACTTGCTCCAAAAGGTTTTATTTTCTGATAAAAAAAATATAATTAGGTAATAAATAACTCAGAAAACAAGATTTTTAATATTTAACAACTGAATCAACTCCGTACATAGGTGTTTTGCTTTTTAGAAAAAAAAGTTTCGATAAAAATAAACAAAAATCTTTAAGGAAGAAAATTATTCAAAATTATACCATTTGTTTCAAGAATTCTTAGAAAGTCAAACATTTTAGAAGATTTACTTTTTGCTTTCATAAAACATAATTTAAATTTTCAACGTTTTATTAAACGGCAGGTAAATTTAAACATTTATGTGGATTCATCCTTAAGAGTTAATCACTTTAAGGTAGCCGAAATTAAAATGGTCATTTTAGGAAATTTCATCGCAATGTTTATTTAACTTTAAAAGTTGACAATCGATATTTTTATATGTATTGGTAACTGCTTAATGATTTTTTTTACTAAAACGCATAAAAATATTTTGCTTAGAACTTTATAGCATAATTTTTTATAGCACATACATATAAAATCATACTTAAAAGTAACTAAGTATGTAAAGTAAAAACAAGCTTCTTAAAAATTAACCCCCGGTATTCATAATCGAATATTAAATATAACAAACGTTTATTAAGGATAATTTTCATAGTAAATTTGTTCTTTTAACCTTTATTAAATTTAAAACATTTTTGTGAATACAGGCATAAGAGTATATAAAATTGTATAAAAATTTTCTTTTAATTCTAAAATTCTAATAATGGCCATTTAACCTCCTTAACGATAGGCAGCATATTTTTCTTTTCAAAATCAATTTTTTTAAACGTTATTTTTAAGAAAAATTAAAAAGAGTTTTAACAAAAAGAGGATTCAGGACGATTTGCTTAAACAATTTGTATTAATTAATTGTTTTGGAAAATGTTTGAAGATCCCTAAAATTAGGCATTTGATTTATGTCTCAGTTTTGTAAAGCTTTTTTATACGTCTTTTTTAAAATATATTTGATTATTTGATAAGAAATCATTCGAAAGAAAAAACTTGAGTACAAGTTTTAAACGCTTAAGAACTCTTTTAAGAAATATTTATTTTGAAGTTCCCCTAAAATTAGGCAATGGATTTTTCCAAATGAAATTCATACATTTGGAAATAATTTTAACAGCATTTTGCAAGCATTTACTAAAATTTGAATAAATTTGTTAACTTTGTAAGATAAAAGAAATTATAAAAGTCAGTTTCTATACAAATATTCTAGATCCTGAACCAAAAATCTACAAAATCCTTAAACATAAATGATATTTTTTTTTTTTATAATTTTATTGCTCCATTTCCACTTCAAAATAAACGTAAGATGTTTAAATATTTAATATTGCTGGAAAACAAAAATGCTTTCTTTTAATTGAAAAGAAGAAAAAAATTCTTAAAGGAAAAATAATGAATAAAAAAAAAATACGTTCATCCCTCGTTTTAAGTGTGTTTTTTCTTACTTAAAGTTCGCATTTTAACAGCAGTGAGTCAATGAAAGTGTGTGAGTATATGTACATTTAATTTTTATATAAAATACAGACTAAAAAATATATACATACATTTATATGTATATTTTTATATAAATAAAGGAATATGTTACTACTTATGTATAAAAGTTAAGAAAAATAAAGATTTAATGACGTAGATATATAAACATATGTACATACAGGTTTTATGTAGAAAATATTTTTATGGAGGAAATCTGAGAATTGTAATTTAAATCTAAAGTTTGTTTTCTTTTCTGCAAAAATTTTAATAGTCATTAGGAACCGAAGTTTAAATATTGAACCAATATGGCTAAAATTTACATATGAGGCGAGCTATCAGTTGTAAAACCCACAAAAATACGGACTGGCCCTTAAGGGTAATTAGAGCTTCTAATGAAATACAAAAAAGTCCGTTTAGTTATCAAGGCCCATTACAATAAGCCAATATAAGGCACACAAATAATCTAGAGGAGTTTATTTAAACGACTCGAAAAAGCTGTTAAACTTCTTGGTACTATTTCAATTATTTCTAATTAAAACTAAACATGTTTTTTTTAATTCTCTTATATTCATTCTTAAATCTAATTTAAAATTTCAAAACTAAAAGCACTTTTCATCCAGACCTCGCTGTAGGTTCATGTACTGTGTATTTGCTGTGTGTGTGTGTGTCTGTTTTTATAAAAAGAAAAAACAACTTCTAGCACCAACAACGTCAAAAGAAAATTGTGTGTATTTACCAGTATCTACACATTATTAAAGATTAGATTTTTGCTCCATTTGTTAAGTGGCTTGGACCACCGTCATTTGTTTTGTTGGTGTGCTTACACACACCCTGAGTGTCATATAAAGTTTGTCTTTTTTATAAATAAATTTTAAATTTTTTCCTAACAACTTCCTCCGATTTTCCCCACCATACAAAACATGAAAAACTTATTTATACTGGTGACTTGTACTCTTGC
The DNA here is from genome assembly GCA_949318255.1 of Pollenia labialis. Lineage (NCBI taxonomy): Eukaryota > Metazoa > Arthropoda > Insecta > Diptera > Polleniidae > Pollenia > Pollenia labialis. Next base: position 19,744,305 of record OX439142.1, on the reverse strand, counting down.
TAAATGTTTTTTCTTCTTCTTTACATTGTTGGATAGCTGGCTGGTTGGCACTTTACCAAATACAACACAAAAAAACAAAGTTCTTTCTGAACAGAATGTATATGTGTTTGTTTATTAACGTCTTCTTTTTGATGTTGTAGTTGTTGTTATTGGTTTTTACCTCGGCCATCTATGAATCTTCTCTATGCTTGTAAGTTTTATTGGGAATATGTACGTGTGTGTGTTTGGATAATTCGTTTGTTACTCTTATTTTAGTACTCCTTGGTTTACTCTGCACATTTGTCTACAATGCGCTTGTTCTATTAACTCTCCTCAAGTGAGTGTATGTAAAGTTGAGTGCATAAAAACGTAGGTATACGGTTGTGTGTATGTTTGTGTTAGGAAGTATAGAAAACTTTAGTTACAAAGGGCCGTAACACATAGTTGCCAGATGAACTTTTTTGGAAATCACCAGATTTGTTAAAAAAAAGTAAGAAATTGCAAGGTTTTAATGGTAAAAAGTTAATTTTAAGCTCTTAACATTAAAAAAGTAAAAACCAAGTGATTTCGAAGAAAAACAATTTTTCGAAATTATGTTCGAATTTTCGAAAATGCGCCAATAGCCTTTATTTTTTGATAAATTGTGAAACAGTATATTGGTCCATATTATCTTCTCGTAAATACTTGTTTCGAACATTAAAAAGGAGTAGAAACATGGCAACAAAAAGTTAAAAAATATTTTTTAAATTTCATCAAAAAAAATGTTAGGAGTTAAAGTATAATTAAGCTTTAAAATCAATTTTAAAATAAAATTCGAATTATTATAAACATCAATATTGGATGAAATTAAAATCGAACGAGATTTTAGATTTCAATTTAATAAAATAAAAAAAGACATGGATTTCCAACAAAAATTAAATTTTTTAAATAATGTATGTTCGAATTTTCGAACAGGCAAAAAGTTTATTTAAATTATGCTCGAATTTAACATATTTTGATTAGAACGTGTTGTATTGAAAATTAAAAACTTAAATAAAATTATAGTATAAAGAAATTAAAAATGAGGATTAATTTTTTTTTTTAATTTGTGATACAAATAGTTCAACTACTTTAATTTGATTCTATAAACCGTAAAATCTGGCAGCAGTGTTTTGCTGTGTGCTGTAAAGTTTAGTTAATTTTCCTTCTTTTTTTTTGTTGCCTTTTTTTAAGCAATTTCTTGATTTAAATTTTCTTTTCTTTTTTTTTGGCTCAACCTGCAAACAATTCTTTTTTTTTTGTATTTTGTAAATACTGACTCTGGTGCTGCTGCTGGTTGTTGTAGGATTTCTTGTTGACTTTAGACTCTCTTTAAGTCGAGTACCAGCCAAGTACATTGATGACAATAATATAACCAACCGTTTGGCAAAGGAAAAGTGTGGAACAAACAACAAGAAATGAATAAAAAGTTTTTTTTTCCTTATGGAATGAAGTGTGTGTGGTTTTTAGGTGCTCTCTTTCCCTACTCCATTCTTTTGTTAGTTTTACTGTGCCGGGCCTGTGTTTACTTCACACCAACAGTGAGTGTGTCAATGCAGTTGTAGTATGAGTGTTGGGAGCCAGCATAGAGGAGCTTTGATTCCAATAAAAAAAAACATTTGCCTTTTTAAGGATACAACTAACGATACAACAAAAACAAATTACAAAAAAAGCAAAAGAAGATGATGATGATATTGTAGCTAATGAGGATGATGATGTTTCAAAGAGTAGCTATTTTAGCATAGTAGACCCCAACAATAACTACAAACAACATCAAAAATATTTCTGTTGTTGTTTGAAAGTTAACAACAAAGACATTCAAGTACTGCCGCTGCTGCAGACTGTCATAGTGTGAATTGTGTGTACTTTAAGCCACTCCTTCGTTTTTTTGTGTATGATGAAGCTAAGCGTCGCGGATTGGTGTCCCTCAACCAATAGTCTAGTGTAAACAACATTGGTTGTGGCTGATTTCTTAACAGGGGATCTAAATTTTTGTTTGTTTTTTGTGTCTTCTGTCATTTTGTAGTGTGTTTTATGGTGTTTTTAACATCTTTGTTTTTAGTTTTTTTTATTTTAATTTTTCAAAATTTTAACACCGTCAAAATGTTTTCAAAAGTTTTAACTACTATAATAAATATGATGGTAAATGTAAATGTCAACATAGTTGTTGTTATTAGTAAAGGAATTTATAAAATATGTTTTGTTTGAATACTTCAACAAGAAACTACTAAAAGTATGCTACAAAATCAAGAGCAACTAAAAGTATGCAAAACAATTATGCCCTAGGGAAAAAAGAGGAGTGACTGCAAAAAAAAGGAATTCGAGAGGTCTGGTCTTCTAGTTGGCCTTGTTTTTTATAGAATTTTGATTTTAAAATTATCCATTTTACACTCTTGGAAATCAAGAACAAACTTTACTTGGAGGTTGATTAGTATTTCGATTCGAAACAGACCATGTTAACATTTTTAAGAATTTTTAATACAAACGAGAACTAATTTCTCTAAAACTAACAAAAAAAAACCTAGAGACTTTTTTGTTTCCAAATATTTCAATGATTAATTTGTTTTTTAAACGAACTCGAAAGTTTAACGCGAAACCTTCGCGAAGAAGAATTTAGAAATGCTGTTTTCAAAACGTTGATTTCGACAAAATTTTCTCCATTTTTTTTGTAACTAAATTATAATTAGGGACCCGTTAAGTAAATATACTAAAAAATGTCTTATTAAATTCATAGCCAGTACCACATCCACATTTTCCAAATTTCTGAAAGTCCAACGTTATAATTTAACTAATCGGGTGTCCTTGAGACCTGCTTTATTTCGTATTTTGGCATTTATACACTTTTAATAATAACTAACAGACAACATAGAAAAAAATTCTCTAAAATTATTCACCATTAATCAATTTAAAATCAGCTTTAATTAAAAATTTAATTAAGTGAATTAAACGTTTAATCAAGTGAATTAAACGTTTAATTGAAACTATTTATTTGTTTGCTGTTGCAAATGTAATTAATATCACAAATTTTTTAATTGAAATTAATTTTAATTTTTTTTCTGTGTGCTATTGTTAAGGACTACTGTGAAATAAAGCTCTTTCTTAGACTTAGATCGGGTTGCTATGTTATCAGTAGGGTGGCCCAAAATTTCAAATTCGCCCTACGTCCTAATAATTTTAATAATAGCAAAGGCCTAAAAAAATGTATCTTTAAATTAAACACACAACAAAAATCAAATGTACATATGTACACAACGTTTGTGTGTATAGCCACAATGACATATGCAATGCGTTTCTTTTCATCGCCCAGTTAAAATAGTATTGTGAAGGTACAATAGTTCAAGAAAATACACTCCAGACAGTACGTATTTCTTTCAAAACCTTTCAATACAGTAAATATTTGATATTTAGTACAGTCTGCAGACTGCACACTGCGAGGATTTGTGATGTTTACTTCTGTGTCGTATGTATCAAACGCATGCAAAGAACGTGTGCGTCGTATGTGGCGTACGCATAGAAGGAATTGTTAATGCAAAGCTTTGTTGTTGCAATATTATCAAAGAAATTAAAATACAAAGCATTTAGTAGAATACATATCGTCAGCTCATTATTGGTTTGGTGCATATGCAAAAAAGTCGTAGTGGAAAAAAACGACAATGAAGTTTTCCAAAAATATACCCTTTAGAAGTTTTTTTTTATTTCTACCACATTCATGAACGAACTTAGAAAATGATAGGATTTTAATAAAAGTGAAAATTATTGTTTTGTGCCGCATACGCCACTTTTCTAAATTTATTTCTAAAAAGTAGCTTTTTGTGCTGCATACGTATACTTACTGCTGTGTATTGAGTTGTTGACATTTTATTTTGCTTGAGCTTTAAATCCTTTTTTTCTTACGGCAGGAAGCGAGGCAGGGGTAAAATTAATTTTCTTGTTGTAATTTAATTTTGCTTTCGCTTTAACTACTTGTTTTTATTGCGGAAATGAAACAAGGTAACAGCGAAATTAAGGCCCGGGCCCACGATGTCAACAAGAATATTTCTTTCGTATATTTGTTTTGAAAATAAAAACAAATTTTAGTTTTTTATTATTGTTTTCAATATAAATATGCGAAATAAATGTTCTTGTCAACATCGTGGGCCTGGCAGTTATTTTGTACGATTTTATGAGGAATTAGTAACATTCGCCCAACAGTAGCGTGTAGAGCAAAACAATACTAAATAAACTTTTAAATAGTTGATATGGAGCAAAATTAATGCTAAATATCTCAGAAATCATAAAAATTTTCGTGAAACAGGTTTTGGATTAATTTTTTTTCAATAATCGGTATGTCAACCAAAATTTTAATATTTTCTTGCCGTAACCTCATTTTTGATACCTTTCAGACGAGTTAATTGGCTCAAGTTTATACGCCATTTATAATCTTAAGCAAACCTACTAACCGAAAGGTAAGGGAAAACTAATAATTTTTAACTCAATAATCCGTTTTTTGATGAATTTGGGTGTCTTGATATGTAAACTAGTTTTAACATTTTAATGGAAATATTGGCCAGCCAAGTTATCGGGCAGTTAAAACTTCTGCTGTCATACATACACATATATAACCGCTGACCCTAGAAACTTGGAATTCGGACCAGCGATTGGTCACTCCACAAATCGATCCACTAAGACGGGATTTTTCGAAATTCGAATGTTTAGGAGGTAAAAAAAAGGAAAAAAACGGGAAAATTCGGTAACCTTTTATCTTCAAAATTAAAAGAGATGCAAAATAAATGTAATACTTATCGTTGTTCTTTAGAAAAATTAGCGGGCAGGTGTCTGGTACTTCTTTGAAATTATGCCCTATTAAAGGAGTAAACGGTTAAAATCTGAGTTTTTAGTACTTTTTTGCCACCCCATCTATCTTTTGAACCAACAAACATAGAAACATTTAAGGGGTGAAAATCGTTACTATTTTTGGTACTTTTTTTTACAAAACATTTTCCTCCATTCATTGACATATTCGTACTAAATTACGGGCTGCCACTACAATATTGAAATTTTTGATACTTTAATGGAGGAAAAATATAGTACCCAAAAAAGGAAATACGGGAAATTTTATATTTTTCTTTAGCTTTTTGGTGCTACTAAAGATTGCTAGAATTTAAACAAGTTTAAACCTATAAAAATAGTTGTTGGCATAAAAATATGTCCACGAAGAAAAAGGAGTCGCTACCGTTGTTTTTTTTTAAATCCTTCTAAATGAGAAAGTTTGTGTGTTTGTTAGTTTGGCGCAATCAAGCGAAAGCAAATTGGCATATTGGGTACTTTTTAAGGGGTTAAAACGGGAAAATATGGTTATTTAACTCTTTTTGATAAATTTGGTATACAGTTTGCATATGGCCCAGATTAAAATATGTACATTAGGGCGGGTCGATTTGTATGGATGAAAAAAAAAATTAAAAATCGTATAGCAAAAACGTAATCTACATAAAATTCTCCGAAGAAACCATGGGTCTAAAACAAAATCCTAGTCCGCGCCTCTCGACTTCAAAATTTTTTTACTTGGTTGAAAATTTGTTCAATGTAAAAAAAGTTTTGATTGTAAAAAAATATAAAATGCAAAAGAATAACCTTACTAAACCATTTTATTAAAAAAATTCGATTTCTTTTTGGAAAAAGCTATTTTTTCAAAAAAATTTTTTTTTCCAAGGCGGGCAACCAAATTTTCAAGTCGAGAGGCGCGGATTAGGATTTTGTTTTAGACCCATGGTTTCTTCGGAGAATTTTCTTAGAATTTTATGTAGATTACGTTTTTGCTATACGATTTAAAAAAAAAAATCGACCCGCCCTAATGTACATATAGGGTACTTTTTAAGGGGTAAAAGAAATAAAAATTTGGTACTTTTTCTCTTTCACAGTGTACCCCACTAGAGGTCTAAAATGGCGAAAATCTGGTACTTTTTTACCTTTGGTACGTTCTTTCTTTTCGAAAAATTTGGTATATAGATAGAATATGTCCCAGATTAAAATATAGGGTACTTTTTTTGAGTTAATATAAGAAAAAATTGGTACTTTTGGTACTTTTTCTCATTTTGATTAAATTCGTATAAATATTGCAGCATATGTAACATGGCCGGACTTTATTTAGACACATCTTGCTTTTCACAGCTGTCTATCGGTTGCTCTAAAGTGCCGATTCCTATGTTGTTCTAATGTTGTTTAGAGAAATATTTTATCATATAATAAGTTTAAATGTGGAAAACTAAATAAAAATTCTAAAAATTTCTATAAATCTTGTTCTAATTTCCACGTTAACAAACTCCCGTGCAAACACTAGTATGAGTTACAACTCCAGAAAGAGTAAAGTAAACTGCGATACTTAGCAACTTAAATCGTATATAGAAACATCAAAACTTAAAAGTTGATCGAAGTCGATCTGCCCGGATTTCTTAAGATGCAATTTCAGTTGCATCAATCGTTTTTGGATTCTATTAATTTATTAACAGCCCAATTATGAACACAAATTCCCCGGGAGTTTTTTCCCCTTTCCCATTTTTACAATTTAATTTGCATAGGAAAAATGGGAGAAGGTAAATTTGTATTCATAATTGGGCTGTAAGACTTACAAATACAATACAAATTATGTATATTCTAACTAAATTAACAGAGCAAAAGTAACATAGACCTTCAGCCCGTTGTAGTAAAACAGACAAGAGTCTCTGAAGGGAATTGAACCCGCAACCCTCACATTGGTAGACTAGCTCGCTACCAACTAACCTACCGGTAACGTAAAACTTTATAGATGAAATATAAAAGCGAATCTTACAATTTATACAATTCATATGATATCAGGTGAAATTAATTTAACTTTTAGATTAGCCAGGAAATTGAAAAGGAAAATGTTAACCTAAAGTTTGTATAATTTTTTGGAAAAATTACTTTCCACATTCTTTTGAAACCCGTTTAAGGTTTCCATCAAAGAATTCAACTTAAGCTTTTCATAGCAAAAACTTTTCTTCTGACTTAAAATTATATTTATCCCAAAAATGTACAACAAGATCTTACAGGCCAACCTAAATTAACGCGTAAAGCGTTTTCTATCTGTCTGAAATTTGCATGCTCATACAAAATGTATGAAGCGTCAACGCTTTGGAATTTTGACAGCGCGTAAAGTACACAGAAAAAATAGAAAATCAACTTCAATTAACGTATTTGTTGGAAATTTGTACTATTATTTAAATTCCGTACTGATTTTCCGCCAGCAAACAAATTGATCATATCAATTAACACATTTGTAAGTTTGAGCTTTTCTTGCTGATCAGTTTTAATCAATATGTTTAATTGAAATGTGACATCCAGCAAAAGGGGCTACATAAAACGTAAACACAAATCAAAATGTTTTTTTTTCAATCAACACATTTAATTGAAACAATTAAAAAATTGTTTGAAACTTTAAAATATTTTGAAGTTTGTGTGTATGTTTTCGTATTTGCAAATATACACACAAACATTATAATTTTTATTTTCAATTAAGGCAAATTAATTGGAACAATTAAAAAAATTGTTTGAAACAGCATTATTGAATTAATTGAAAAAATGTTATAAATTTTTTCTGTGTACAAGGAAAAAATTCTCTAAAATTGTTCACCAATTAAAGTATTTATTAAAAATATAATCTGTTTTTATTAAAAATTTAATCAAGTCAATTAAACGGTTAATTGATACTATAAATTTGTTAACTGGTGCAAGATTAATTAATTATTTTAATTAATATCACAAATGTTTCAATTGAAATCAATTTTTATTTTTTTCTTTGTAGTGAATTTGGCTGCTATTGTTAAAAAGTTATGACAATTTAGCTATTTTTTAGACAATCTAGCGGTTGAATCTCCTATTTTATTTCTATTTTGTGAGTTTTATTAAAAGAGATACGTTCACATTATTGTTCATGACACAGATTTGATGCTCTAATTTAAGTTTTTCATTACAACGTTAAAGCTAGGCACTAGAAAAGCTTACGCGTTACGCGCTGATTTAGGTTGGTCTGTAAGTGGCTTGCATTTTTTGTATTAAATTACGTTCCTAATGAGGAAAACTTGCTTAATTTTAATAAATTGAATATCTATTTTATTAAGAAATAATGTTTACTTTTATTATCAATTTGATTAATTTTTTTTTTTTTTTACACAAAATTTTCAAATTTAGATATTTTGTTCAATAAGCCAAAAACTGTTTTTAGAAATAGAAGGGATGCAAATTTAAGGAAAATTTAAAGGGCTAGGCTGTCTGCTTTCAATATAGTGAAATCATTTTAAACTCTGTAAATTATCCATTTTTTATTACGAGTTTAAAAATTTTAGGCCCACGATTTCGATCGGCAACTTAAGTGAGCGATAACAAAGTCACTCATCATCGTTCTCATAAGCACTCCACTAACTATCGAATTCTTTTTCGCCAGGTTTTACGTTTCTAATGCCCGTAATTTCTACAAAAAGAAAGCAGGTCGTGTTCGTACCTAACAGTTATCTTTTCCAATTTCAACGTTTATTTTGCCTACGTTTTGCAAGTCTTAGGTTCTTAGGGGTGAGGGGAAAAGAGAATGAAAAGAGGTACAGACTTGACCGTTCTCGTCATATTATTTTTTGTTTATTCCAATTGCTTTTGCAATGTATATCAAATTTGTATGTTTAAGGTTAAGAACAAGAAAATTGACGACACAAACTGTTGGCGTATAAACGCACACGCTGGTTTAAGAGAGAATTAATGAAAACCAGTTAAGCTTAACCTGACTTGTCTGAACCAGCTCCATTTATTTATTGTCGAATGAATGAATTGCCACAGCTAAAATTCCAAAAATTAAACGCTGGTTGGAAAAATATGTTAACTAAGCCATAAAAATGCACCTCTGTGCTACTTGATATGAGACAACTGACAACAAAAAAAAGTAAACAAAAACATCTGCTTTCAACAAAAGAATTTTTTGAAAACTATTAAATTTTAGTAGTGGTGTTGTTTTGGAGGAATATTATTATAAAAAATATTAAGGCTCGTTTTCACAACTAACCGATAGCTAAAAGTAGACTTTAACCGGCCTTATAAAAAGTGTTTCATTAATAAACCTAAACCTAAAGTGAGCGATAAAGTAAATCGAGGTTCATCCTACCTGGTAGGTTAAAGTAAAGTTTTAATAATGCACAACTCTTTATACGGCCGATAAAATCCTACCTTAAGCTATCGGTAAGTTTTGAAAGTGGGCCTTAGTGTTATTGTTTCAAAATATATTGAAAAAAAATTTCCTTTTACCAAAGTTATTTTCGAGAAGACAAAAAATTGTTTATTCATTAACAAGATTTTGTTGTGTGTTAATTTCCCAATTTTTATACTTGATAGATGAACTGAAATTTATTGTTAGGGGATAATCATCAGAAACCCTTTTTCCAAAGACTTTGTTAAAGCTAAAGACATTATACAAATGAAACTGTAAAGCGAATGAGAATTACAAACACTCAAGTCTTATTTGCAACGATATCAAAGCTTAGAGAAACACCAAAATAAACAGTGAATTTAGCTTTTCTTAATTCCCTTTTATTTTGCAATAAAATGCTCTGTCGCCAACGACAGCGCAACTGATTGATGTTGACCTTTTAGGTCATAGTGGGGGTAAATATGTATAAAAACTATTACGTTATCGCTTGCGTTGCGAGTTGTCGTATTGAAAATTTTAATTGGGGCGCAAATCAGCTATTTGTCATTGAAAATCCAAGCGAGCGATTGCTAGTTATTTTATACAAAACCTAAACTTAAAGTTTAGTTGCAGGAAAGTATTACGTACTTTTCGCTTATAGTCCATTCCGCTTAAAGGCCAAAAACGGATATAAGCCAAAACTGTCATATTCACATGCAGATTTTTTCGAATTTCATACAAATTATTTGTTCTAAGGTCCATTTCGCTTGTAGTCCATTTTCGTTTAAACGCCACATTTTCTTAACATGCGTATATAATTCTTCATGAAAAAATGTTCGCTTATAGTCCACTCTGTTTTTTATATATTTTTAATCAACTGGCAACATGTTTTAATTTACCTTTCTGGCAATTACAGCACACGCTCGGAAATTCGATCCACTTTGTTTTTAGGGCGATTCGAGTTTCCGAATTATTCGAATTTCTGGACGGTTTTTTTTACAAAAATTTAGATAAATTTGACCATAAACATATGCAAAACTATACTTTTTTTAATTTTAGTTTATTTAACATCAAAACTATAAAAAACTTAACGAAATATAAAAAATAACAATTCAGTTCATTTCACTTTATTTAGTATGTGTAATACAAACACCAAAAAAACTGAGTTTTAAACTCTAACAACATCAAGTTGATTCTGAGAGTTCGAATTTCTGAGCGTCTACTGTATTATAAATGCCAAATTTCGCAGTTTATATTTCATGACATGGTGTCTTCGTCTGACAATTTTTTGTTAAATAAACGTCCAACTTCATAAAAAAAAGCTAATAAAAATAAAAGAGTTTTTTTTATATAGACTTTGACGTTTGGTATAACAAAAAACTGTCAGGTGGAGACCCCATGTAAAGATCCTATGAAATTGATATTTATGTTGTGTTTGATTTCGTCATCCAAAGAATTAAAATGAATCTCATACGCATTTGTTTTTATTGAAATCTTTTAAAGCATTTGAATTAATTAATTAAAAAGATTTTTGTTTTAACTATTTATTTAAATTAAATCAATATTTGGTTATGTTTAAAATAAACTTTTATTTTGTTTAAAAATATAGTGGTTTTATTGAAGAAAATAATTTTTATATAGTCCAAAATGTGGATTATACTAGGTTTCACTTATTATCCATAAAATGGCTTATAAAAAAAATCGGTTATAGTCCAAATTCGCTTATAGTCCACAAAAGTTGTGCAACTATAGTAGTGGACTATAAGCGAAAAGTACTGTAATTATTTTATAGCTTAGCAACCAGAAAACTTTCTAAGTTTTTATAAAAGTATTGATTATTCGCTTAGGATCTTGAAATTTATTTGAAATTAAAATAAAATCGATATAAATTTAAAAATTTTTTTTATTTGCAAATAAAAAAAGTTAATGATTTTTATTAATTTGAATTCCAGATAATAAAAAAAAACCCAAATATTCAGGTATGTGATGGACATTTTCCATTTTGAGCAGGTATGATGAATTTCGTCCGATTTTGAAATCCATTTCTTAATTATAGTCTTAATTTTGTGTTCAAAATGTGTATATAACATGAAATTTAAAAGAATAAAGATAGGAAAAAAGGAATCAATTTTTAACGATACTGAAAAGGACATTATCGATTTTAAATCGTTTTGTTTTCAAAATTTTTTTCCATCACATATCTGATTACAAAGGTTTGTTAAAGTATATTGGGAAATTCTTTTAAGCTTTAACCTTAAATTTTGTATTTTTTTAGCTCAAAATTAATAATTTATAATTGGTATTGATTAATTTGTTTTGTTTTTTTTTTAAGCTTTAAACTATTTTAAAATACTGCAAAATAACCGATAATTAATGTTAGGAACATCCAACCAATTGTAGTGGGGAATGTAAAAATAATATAAACTCACAGTTTATTGTTGGTATTTTGTTAAAGCTTTGATATAATTGCAAATAAATTTGAGTGTTTGAAATTCTCATTCACTCTATAGTTTTATTTGCATAATATATTTTGCTTTTCTAAAGTCTATGGGAAAAAGTTTCCTAATGATCTGGCCTAAGAAACCTGTGAAATGCGCATAGAAACTTGCTTATCCTCCATTAATAAATTTAAGTGTATTTATCAACAGAGAAAATATTAAAAACCAACTTCAATTAACGTATTTGTTAGAAATGCGTACTATGAATTAAATTCCGAACTGATTTTCCGCCAGCAAAAAAAATTGATAATATTAATTAACACATTTGTAAGTTTTAATTGAAATGTGACCACTAGCAAAAAAATGGTATATAAAACGCAAACACAAACCAAAATATTTTTTTCAATCAGTTAATTGATACAATTAACAAATTATTCGAAACTTTTAAATATTTTGAAGTTTGTGTGCATGTTTTCATATTTGCAAATATACATACAAACATTATAATTTGTATTTTCAATTAAGGCAAATTAATTGGAACAATTAAAAAAATTGTTTAAAATAGCATTATTGAATTAATTGAAAAAAATTTTGGTGAAAATTTTTTCTGTGATGAATAAAAAATTGGAAATTCAGCACAACAAACAAAATCTTATTAATGAAAAATTATGTATTCCCGATAATAACTTTGAACAGAAACATTTACTAAACAAAATTTCACTTAACCAAAATCATCGATTTCAATTTCAATTCGACTCAAAAAAAAACTAAAAATAATTTTAATAAGTTATTCGATCATTCTACTTTGAAAATAATCGAATCTCTTTCTTTCAGCGTTATTTAAATTGCAAAGAGATAATTTACCGTTATATTGCCTTAAAAGACAGGGATTGGATTATGATTTAATTGACCTGTAAATCCTTTAAAATTTGTGTTTTAGAAAAACAAATAAATTTTTTTTTAAGAGAATTTATTTTTTCACAAAAATATAAACATTTGTTTTATAATTTTAGATATTTTTTACACTGTTTTGTTTTCTATTTTTTTTTAAATTTGTTAATGAGTATTGCAAAGACTTTTGTAGCAGAAATGAACACTATTTAAGGATTTTTTTTCAAATTTTTTTTATTTTTTTCGAAAACTTTTCCATAATTTTTTCTATAGATGTTAAATATCATTTAAAATTTTTTATTTGTTTAATATAATATTCTTTTGATTTTTTTTTTCGTTTATTTTTAGTTTATTTCAAAATTTTGTTTACGCGACGGCAAAAAAATCTTTGGACACTTTTAAAGCACAACAAGTACACACAATACTCCCAAAAGGGATTGTCGACATCTAGACTTCTTTTTTTAGTCTACCAAGTAACACAAATACGAATAGTTAGTGTTGCCTGTGTATTAGCACAAGTAACAACAACGACCAACTAAAAAAAAAAAAAAAAGTAACAAGTAAATCAACACTGTGTTGTGTTGAGTATTTCCGCAAAAGTTTTCGATACGTAAGTAACTAAAATCAACGAAAAAGTAAAATATCCAAAAGGAAAGAAAAATCACCGTCAATTCGAATTGAATCGCCCGCGCGCTACTTATGCTTCTTTTAATACCAGATCACATCAAAAACGCGCGACATTTGCATTAACAATGACACCACACACAAAGCGAAGCAAAATTTCCACCTTCACCCGTTTGCTGTGGCTCAATGTGTTCTGCTCCAAAGTACGTTAGTACCATACGTTTCACGTGCCAGTCCGTCCGAGAGTTTTATCGTTTTTTTTTTTTAAGGTAAAACTTTTTTGATTTTCTTTTTTACGATGGGAAGAATAAACAACAACAACAACAGCAAAAAAAAATGAATAAAGTAAATATGGCGGTGTGTTGGCTGGCTGTTACCTTTTCTTATGCGAATTTTAAACAAAGCATGTCTAAGATACACGATACTGATACATTGCCCAAGAAAACAATAGCGACAACGTGAATAATGTTTACAGTGGCGTTGACGGCACGATAAGATGCGTCAAGTAGACATTTAGTAAGCGACGAATCTGACAAAAATCGAGTCTGAAAAGAAACAGCAACAAAACTGAGCTGCACTCATACTCCTTAAAATAGATACATACATACATGCAAATAAATAAAACAAGATGGGTTGCAACAACAACACCAATAATAACAAAATCACACACAGAAATCAAGAAGAAAAAAAACGATGAAGGTGGTCAACAACAATATAAACAAAAGAGCCACAAAACTTTCAAGCAGAGAGCAAAAGTGTAGAGCACGAAAATGCTCATCAAAAAACCAAAATTCCAATACGATTTTAAATCCCGTTTATTTGTGCAGATGTGTGTTTGTTTCCGTACAAAAGATTTTCACTCTCCTAAAAATGAGAGACAGTGTGTTTCTGCAGAGTCTGTTTGAAAGTGCATGAGTTGAAAAAAATTAACTCCATTATGGTGCAATTTTTTGTTTGCGAGTTAACAGCGCATGTGTTAGTGCAGATTTTTTTGGTCGAGTGTTTTATTTATGTTTCTCTTTTTTTCTTATACTGCCCCTTTAGCAGCTTTTGTGGGCTACATTAGTTGTCATGCTCTCGCCTTAAATTAAACCCTCTTGAGCAAATCAAAATAAAGAAGAAATGCATCTTTTCCAATATTCACCACTTTTATAAGAAAAAATAAATAAAAATAAAAAGGAAATGAAATGTTGAATTACCGTGGTGAGTTTTAAGAGATTTTTTTAAAGATCAAACACAGAGTTTAGAAGGATATTGGATTCCATTTAGGTAAATATCAGAGATCTTATAAGATTTTTGTAAAGAATTGCTAATAAGAATTTAAAATACTGGAAAATGTTTGAGTTTTTTTTTTTCTTAATAGGTATTTATAGCTTAATGGCATAAAACAAAACTGTATTGTCAAGTTTTTCTTTAAACAAAAATAGACGACATAGGTATGACATTTTGTAAAATACATATTTCTAAAACGACCCCACCCCCTCTTTTTTCTGAGAAATAAAACCTTTAGAAAAATGCTGTAAAAAGAAAAATTTTAATAGTTTTTACTTTAGCCGTTTAAAAAAAATAAGAAAATTCTGGATAAATAAAATAAATGGTGAAAATTTAATTATGAGAGTTTGTTCCCTGGAATTCCAGGACGGAAAATCTATTGTTTTAAAATCCTTCTTTCCCGGGAATTAATTGCGGGATTCCCGTGATTTTTTAAAGAAATACCTACTTTTTGTAAAACTTAAGAAAATTTATGCAGGACTTGTGTCTTTAGTCATTTTATCCAGCTAAATTTCACCGCATCATAAAAATTTGATTATTAAGCTGATTTTTGAGAATCAACGAATTTTATTTTCTGTCTTAGAAAACTGTAATGGGCTTTAGTTTACAACAATATTATGAAGTTTTTTGATTAGAGGCGTAGTAAAGTGTTTTCCGAAAATTTGTTTTTAAATGGGGCGTACGATAAATTAAGACTCGATCTTCACAAAACCTAGTTGGGTGATTTCGAGTCTGCTTAAAGAAAATTGTGCTAAATTGCACCACAAACGCACTATAAGTTATGCTTTTAGCAATACTAACATGATATCCGTGAGTGGTCTTAATATGGGACCGTAGGTACATTTTGGACTAACCTTCGCGAAATTTTGTTAAATTTAATACGAATTTGTTGAAATTTACGGACAATCGGTGCATTCCAGCACAAATTTATGTTAGTTATTGAAACTTGCGAAAATTCGCGAAAATTTTTAATATTTCAAACAAAAATTCGGTAAAAATTGCTAAATTACTGAAAATTCGCAAAAATTTGCTAACAGCGGCATTATAGCAATGGCTAATATTTTTTAAAAATCGTTAAAGTTGTAAAGAGTCACAACCTTTACAGATAAAAAATCGCAGTATCGCGAACATGGCTTAAGTTCGCGAAAAATTGCAAAATTTGAAACAAAGCCAAACATTTATTTGAAATCGCTTAATCAGCTAAAAAATATCAAAATATTCGATAATAACATAAAAAAGTTTGCCAAAATAGCGAAAATTCGCGAAAAATTTTAATTTTTCAAAGAACCTATTAAATTGATTAAAAGTCCCTTAGACTTTTAGGAATGGCATAAATTCGTTAAAAATTGCTACATTAGCGGAAATTCGCAAAAATTTGCTAACATCGGCATGATGGCAAAGTCTACTGATTATTATAAATCGTTAAAGCTGTAAAGAAAATACAACTTACAGAAACAAATCGCGAACATTGCTGAAATTCGCGAATAATTGCAAAATATGAATTAAACCCAAAAACGAATTGAAATGCAGAACACCAAAAATGCTTAAGTTATTATATTATAAATGCTATAGTGGATTCGAATTCTAGAACACACCCAATTAAAAGTTTTTTGTTTTTTTTTTTTTTTTTTGTTGAAATATGGTCAACCAATGATTTGATATTTATTTACGCACTTATTGTGTCTCATTTGACGAATTTACGCAACGAATTCTTGCCGACGAATTCGTCGTACTATGCGAAGTTCATCGTTCGTCCCAGTTGTGTTTATACCATAATGTTGAGTTTTCGGTTTCTTTTCGAAATTATTTATATATGTACCTACCTACCACCACCAGAAAATAAGACTTAAACTAAGAAAATGTTGCACCATTCTCGTTTAAGCCAAAAAATTTCTAATTGTAAACATATGTTTGGCTTGGTTTAAACAACTCCAAGCGAACTAAAATTTACTTAAATACAGCTAAAAAAAAAATTCTTTTAATTCAAAAGTTGCTTTAATCAAGTTTTTGTGGCTTATGGCCGATTTCACCAATTCTGTTTATATCTTCGTGGTCATGTTTTACTTTAGTTTATTTTTTTTTTTTTAAATGGTAAACAAAAAAATTTTTTTTTAAGTGCCAGCTGAAATTATGGTACATATTTTAATTTTAATAAAAAAAAAGTTTTTTTTTAAGATATTAAAAATATTTTAATTTCATAGGTTTTCGGTGAAGTGCCCCCTACTCCAAATCTTTTACAAAATTCCTCAATCACGTTTTTCAATGCACTGTTGTCAATGGTTGATAGGTATCTGCTCGATAATGTTGTTTTTAAGCTCTTGAACTGTTGTAGGATTATTGCTGTACACTTTCGATTTAAAAAAAACCCACAAAAAATAGTCTAAAGGTGTCAAATCGCACGGTCTTGGTGGCCAATTCCCTCCTCCACTAAGAGAAATAATGCGATTTTTGAACTTTTCTTTCAAAAGATCCTTTGTTTCTCTTGCTGTGTGGCAAGTGGCACCAACCTGTTGAAATCATATATTCTCTTTGTCGAAGTTAGCAATTTTCCGCCACAAAAAGCTTCGGATCATCTCCCCGTAGCGCTTTTCATTGACCGATGATACCTTAAATTTGGTTACTCTTTACATTGAAAAGAAAAATCCATCCGTACTTTAATCAATCACCAAAGCGGTGCCAATCGTACGGCTAGAACAAATAGGTCAAAGTTAGAAAAATATTAATCTTAATTGGTTATTTCCAGTTTTGCAGGTGAAAATATTTTTTTCCTATATTTTTTTTTTTTTTTTTTTTGTTTTAGGTGTTTCTAGTTCGAAACAATAATTAAAAAAATAATTTTATACAAGCGGCACCAATTTAGCACCCCATAGGTTGCTCGACAAAAAAGATCATAATAAAATATGTAGCTCGAACATACTTATCTGCTAGCGGTATAGTTACGCCCAATATAAACCCATTTCGACAACATATAGGTATTTTTTTTTTAATTGAACTGTATTGTCAAGAAAAAAATTAATGGGCCTCTTATGGACAGCAACCAAAATTCAGTTGCCTGATTTATAACACTATAATTCAAAAATGTAGGTATTTAAAAATCGCTCGAAATTCATCACGCCTTTTGAAAACGATCCTTTTGAAATACAACCGATTTATCACATGCCTAGCTGATCCGATGAGTCTTAAATAAAAAGAATTCTAACTTTAAATTTCTGATAAGGTAGGTATACAAAATCCTTCCTAACTTTTACTAAAACAGTTCCTGAAAAAGTTCCTAATTTACAAAATAGAAGAAAAATACCACCATAGGTACCTATGAAAATTAAGAAATTTTTTCTTAAACGCTTAAATAGGTAATTAACCTTTCAAACTTATAAGCAACCATCATTTTTTTAAGACATTTGTTTCATAAAGTTTTTAAAAATTGTGAATATTTTTTATGAATAATTCAGTTTTTTTTTTACTACATTTCGATTTTAAAAGAATTTACATCATCCCTGTAAGCCACAAAATAAAGATTCTAAAAAAATTAATTTTTTTTATAAACTTTAATTGTTTTTAGTGAATTAGACATTGTAACTAGGTAGGTACCTACCTACTTCGATTTTTTTAATTAAATTCTCTTTTTTAAACATTTCACTGTACCTATTTCATCTACAAAATTGCAAACTTATTTCTTTTAAATTTTATCAACCAACAAAACAACAACAACATACATATTTACACATCCAAATAAATTCTTCTTGCAAACACTCATTAAATTTCGCAGAAAATAAACGATTGTTTTTTTTACAAATTTCTTAAAGTACAATTTAGAAAATCAATGATGATGACAATTTACAAAAAAAAAGCAGTTTCTTACTCAAAATAAAGCCATAGAAATACAGAAGAACAAAAAAAAAACGTGCTAAAGGCAACGCCTCTCGCGTCAAATGACAACCATTTTCTTGGGAGGGGTATACATTCTTTAAACAAAACTCTCTATCTAACTCTTTTCAATGCGCATGTTTTATATTTAACACTCATTTTTATTATAAACTGTAAAATATAAGTAAAAGAGCCAGAGAGAGAAGGAGACTAAGGCAAGACAAAAAAAAAATGATAAAACCAACACACTTGCAGTTGTACAAAGGCAAAAATTTAAGTTAAGCAAAATCAATGAAAAAAAAAACACTCTTAGAGCAGTTGTGAGATAGTGTGGTGAATATAAATTAGCACAAACATTGTTTTGTGGATTGTATTTTGTTGTTTTATTTGTATTAACACAAGATCATTTAGGGCGGAGTTTTAAATGAGTCAATTTCTTTTAATATCATAAGGCAACAAAAAAGTGTAACGCCAAAACAACCAAAACTAAATTTTGTTGTCATTTTTTTCACACTTTTATTCAATAAATAAAATAAGACACTCACACATATTCACTTTTACTTGCCAAACAGTACTGTGGTAGAGAGCAAGCAGCATTAGCGTGTTGTACGAAAGTATTAGAAAGAAATATTGCATGGATGGGATGTGTGTTTTTTCTTTACGCATTTAGTTTTTTTTGTGGTTGGCGAATTGTTTGAAATAAATCGATTAAAATTCAAGTAATTTATTTTGTTGAAATGATTGATTAAACAACTTTAAGAAAGTACATATGTTTAATAATGTAGGTATTTAAGGTTGGAAAGTAATCAATATAAAAGAGAGTAGGTGCCTACATGCATAGGTATAGGTACCTATTTTGTATTTGTATTTATTTTGGTGCCTTTCTAATACAACAAGATACAGTATCTTATAAATTACAGTATTAGAATCCGATTAGTTATTAAAGAATCCGATTAGTTATTACCTATAGAAGAAGGTTATTGATTTTAATCAATAAAAATTAAAGTGCGTGTTCATAAAAGAAAATGTAAATTATTATAGGTATTACCTATATTTTTAGGCTAATTAAATGCAGAGTTTTTTTAAATGACAATTTTCAATAATACCTATACCTACCTATGTATGTAGGTAGGTAGGTATATATTTTAATTGTTACTAAAGCTAAAATTTTGCTTTATTAAGATTTGACGTTTTAGAGCTTTGGAGTTTGGTTGACGTTTTTGAGTAATCAGAGCCAATTAAAATGTATTGACATTGTAGGATGTTGACGAAATGTGGTGTTAACGTTATCCCGAGCGCACTGTACATAGGTATTTTAAGTCGAACCAAACAAAATCGTATGAATTGAATTATCTATGAATTTTAAGATTTTCAGACAAATTACCACTAAACTCAAAAAAGTTTAAAAAAAGTTAATTGAAAAAACATAGTTTTTAGGTAGGTAGGTATATTGTTTAATGTGATTTTCAGTTAGTTTTAACTAATAATTTAATTGAATCGCTAAGTGCAGGTTAAAAAGTGGAATAATTGCAAAATAAATCAGAATTGCAGATAACATGAAACTGAGTACCCCTCCCCAATATTCTCACCACTCTCATCGATAAAGCAAAGAATTGCTGCAACAGAAATTGCAAGTCTGTGCTATTTATTACAGTGGGTTCATTAAAATAAACTATTTTATGCATTTTCCTAAAAAGGTTAATCGTCAATTTAGTTTAATAAATTAAGCTTAAATCAACTTAAGTTTTACTAAACTTTCATTAAATTTAAATTCCACCTTCAGTTTCAGTTAAACAGTTTAACTTAAACTGTGTGATTGATTCAGCAGAGGCACTTTAATGAAAGGAAGTTTAATCTTAAGATTTCTCGCGTATTGTTTGTTGTTCTTTTATTGTACAAAAAAGGCTCTGTTAACAAAATTATTTTTAAAGCCAGATTAATTTAATTAATAATAAAAAAAAAATTGTTTCATGCATTAAAACTAATTTGGAGTTTAGCAAAATTGCCTACAAATTGAAGTTTAAGATTTACATATCTACACCTTAGAAAATTGGTCGTAAATCGTTAAAAAAATTAACTAATTCATTGAAATTAGTTCTAATATAGGTTTATTAACAGCAGAATACTCTCTACCAAATTTTGTGATGATTGATTCATAATTTCCCATTGGTCTGGTCTTTTTCATACGGGATTTCCCGGGAAAAGAAAACCTCTACATGGATACAATATAAATTCTCCTTCTGAAAATGATTTTAGTACTGCTAAAACTGTTACGTATCATTACAATTTACACAAATTATGTATGGGTTTTATATGACTGGAAATAATCACATAAAAAATAACAAAAGTTATAAAGTAATTGAAGAAAATTTTTTAAAACTTTTCTAATATTTTTAACAATTTTCCTAATTTGTTTTTTTTAAATTGTCATATTAACAATTTGTATTTTTTTTTATTAAAAAAACTAATTTTTGTATCATAATTAAAAATTATTTTCTGTCAAAAAGCTTTAAATACAATATAAAACAAGTTAGAGTGCTATATTCGGCTGTGCCGAATCTTTAATACCCTCCACCGACTCTTCGAATATTTCAGGAGGGATATCTATATGATGCCTATTTATTATTAATTTATCTTTATAAAAACAGACATCAGCATTAAAATTGGTTAGTTTGAGGTTTAGATCTATATTAAATTATTTAGCAATTTAAACTAGCTTGAGTAACAGTTTCAATTAAAATTTTGTTATGACAGCATTATTTTTAACGGTTTTAGGCGTACTAAACTGTTTTCCGGTAGTAGGGTTTATATGGGGCCTAAGGTTAATTATAGACCGATCTTCACGAAATTTCAAAATGTTATTTCTAGTCCTAAAAAACTGTGACGTACCAAATTTTGTTATGATAGCATTATTTTTATCGGTTTTAGGCGTACTAAACTGTTTTCCGAGAGTAGGGTTTCTATGGGGTTTTGGGTAAATTATGGACGGATCTTCACGAAATTTAACAGCGTGATTTCCAGTCGAACAAAACAATTTTTTGCAAAATCTTATCTCATTCCGTGCCTTGTTCCACCATTTATGTTATTTTTTGTAACAAAATTATCATTTTTTTTAGGTGGTGGTTCCACATTTTGATTCATAGCTCTGGTCCTACTGTACCGATTTTGCTGAATTTTAATCCCAAACTGCTTAGGATACCTACAAGCAATTTGGCACCAAGTTTGTTGATTTCTTTTGAGTTGTTCGAAAGTGAGCGTGTTTTCAACAGGCGGACAGACGGACATGGCTAAATCGACTTAGAATCACTCAAGGACCCAGAATATATATACTTTATGGGGTCTGAGATGAATATTAAAAAAGTTTCACACGGAATGACAAACTTAATATACCCTCTTCACAACTAATTGTGGTGGGGGGTATAAAAACATATCTTTGGTTCAAAGTTTTTAAGAAATAAAGAATATTCGATTACACTGAGAAGCTAAATCAATCTTCAGGATAAGTAAAGTTATTATTTAATGATTCGTAAAGAAATTTTAACGGGTCTTCGTATGTTCTAGTATTTAAAATATCACCAACAATGGGGCTGATATCGGAACTTCCTATTGCATCCAAGGATAAGCCTGTAGCTGAAAAAGTTATTTGTAATGTGGCATTTAATATATTTTACTACAAAATTAAAAAACAATTTCTTATTCAAATTAATTACCAATAAAATATTTTGTTAATATGAGAAACTCCGAAAAAAAATGTATGTTCAATTGTTAACAAATATTTTATTTAATATTACAAACATATTGTTAAAAATATTTGTTGAGTTTCAACAATTTTAATTAATAAAATTATTTTTTTATATTTAAAAATTCGGTTGTTGGTGCCTTTTCAATTAAAAAGTTAATTGTATTGACGAATGTGGTGTTCGATATTTCAATTGATTTGTCGTAATTTTTTTTTTTTTTATTGTGAAAAGCATAAAACTTTCTGAAGGTCGGCCAATAATTTTGATATTCTTACTTAAGAGCCGTAGAACAAAACGTACTCTTTCCAGGAACCGTAACAGTTATAAGTAATATGAAACAAATTGTTTTATAACAGTTATTTTGTGAATTAAAATCAAAAAATACCATCTAAAACAGTTATTTTCCCACGCAAAAATAAAAGGTCCAATTAAACTCTTAACAATTGAGTTTTATTTTGCCTTCATAAAATAAAACTCACTTAAGTCTTAACTGTGGTGTTTAGATTGTTTTTCCACGATAACCATAGATTCTGAAAGTGCACTTTAATACGATTCTATTGGTATATGACAGTATGGGTCTCCGTTGACTCTAATATGGAGAGTTTTTTAATTAAAATTTTCTGGATAACTGTCGTTTACGGTCCCTGACTTTTTCGCATTTTTTGACAAACTGGTTTTTTTTTTTTTGGTATTTTTATTGGCGGCATGAAATAACCCCCCAAAATATAAGCCCCCAAAAAAATAACGAAATAACCACCCAAAGTGTGGGGTCTTATTTCATATGCAATGAACCCCCAATATTGAAAAAAAATAAACTCCCAACGAAATATATTAACACTTCAAACAGAAATGAAATAATACCCTAATTTTTAGGGGCTTATTTCATATATAACATTATTTTTTTGGGGGGGTTATATTTTGGGGGGTTATTTCATGCCGCCATTTTTATTATTTTTGGTATTATCAAATCAAAGTAATTTCGTGGGAATACAAAAAAAATTTTTTTTGGTATTTTTAGATTCTTCTAGAAAATTTGTATTTAACATAATTTTTTTTAACAAGATTTTCTTTTAAAATGGTTTTTATCTGACATTTTTTCATGTAGTTAAATTTGTTGCTTTAATTAAAGATGAAATCCATGTATTAATTAAACTACAATTAAAGTAATCTTAAACAAATTTTAAACCCACATGAATTTTTTTTTTTTTTTGTTGTCTTTTTTGTTAATTCCTTTCCTGCTAGTGAGAGTACAGTGGAATCTCTCATGAAAGTACATCGAAGGTACCATTGAAATGTGTCCGTACAATGGGAATGTCTTCTTTAAAGAACTCAATACTCTCCTTGTAGAGCGGCTCCGGGTCTAGGCGATAGTTTCCGACTAAAAGGGGTGCCGCTTAAGAAAGGTGTCCGTTAAGCGAGATAACACTGTATTTAGATAGCGGCCTTAACATTGCCAAAATGTTTTCGTTGTACAATAAATATGTTGTCAAATTTTTTTTCGTCAAATTTTTCCAAACAATTTCCATTTCGGATTTTCATCACCGGCATCAGACGTGTGGGCACTGTGTGTCATTTCACACGAAATAAAATGAAAACTGAGATTGACGCTTAGAAAACAGCAAAACTTATGGCAGGTTTACGAATTCATAAGCATAATGAAAGAGAGACCAGGGGCCTAATTCTGGCAGTCGTGATCGAGTAATTTCTCGATTCGAAAGCAATTTATTATCTAATTTTATTTTAGTCGATACTGAACGAATCGGAATTATTTGTTCAGTGTTATAAAGCAATAATTTGGGTTTCACAATAATGAAAAAATAATTTCGATTCGTTAAGTATCGACTAAAATAAAATTGCTTTCGAATCGAGAAAGTACTCGATTACGACTGCCAGAATTAGGCGCCAAAAAATGCCTGGCATAAGTTTTTCATATGCACAAAGTTCAAATGTTGCCAAAATGTCTTATTCAAGAATCTTACAACTCTCGTCAACAAGGGTGTCACTATGTTTGTTTTGTAGGCGTTGATATCGAAAATCCATTATTTTTTTTTTTTAAGTACCTTTTTTTAACAAAACATACTTTTTCCGACATAAAATTTGATATTAAACATCCTTAAGTAGTATCAAAGATTCGGCACTGCTAAATATAGCAATTTAACTTGTTGAAAAAAGTTCTAAGCCCCTTTAAATATAAACTTTAGTTAGGCCTGGTTTTTGAGATGTGGATTAAGCTTAAACTTAGTTAAACTTTGTCTAAAACGTGGAGTTTTCCGGCGAAATGTGATTTGTTTAAAACCCAAGCTGTTTCGTCCTAATTTTGTATACAAACTTGGTAATGGCGGCACAAATCTACTTTTAAGATTAACTAAGCCTAGTTCAACTGTGATCTCAAAACCCCAGCCTCAGTTGAATAAATTGAATGGTTGATTTTAAGTTAGATTTTGATGATGAGTTTTCTTCTATTTATATTGATCAGTAAAGTCAAATAGTTCTAATAAATCTTTAACTTTTTGTCAGCGGATTTATAAATTTAAGTGCAATTAAACTTGATTTTAATCTGGTTTTTTTAGCAGTTTATTTTTTTGTAAGAAATATTTAAAAAAAAAAGTTGTTTTTTCTTAGGAAAATAATTACAAATTCCGTTTATTTAAAAAGTTTACAGATTAATTGACACTAGTGTTTGCCCAGTTTTCAAAATTCGACCATAATTGTTTATGCAAATATGAAGAATGTTTCGAGCGTTCGTTTTTTTTCATCAAAGTGGGTCGATTTGGCGAGGAACGAACTTCCGGTCCATATGTAACCTTCCGCTTAATTTAGTTTGTAAGTTTAATTATATAAAAAAAAAATCAGAAACTACAAATTGAAAAACAATGAAATGTTTTCTCTCATAGTATTTCAATCACTGTGGACTCTGAATTGTATGTTTCTAGGTTCAGTTTTAATAAAAATTCAGAAAGTACCAGTTAAAAACAAAAAAGTACCGAAAACCCCTCTAACGGATTCTCACTCATTTAAAACCTTGCATGTTTTTTAAAGTTTTATGTTTCTAGGGCCAATACTAATGGAAATTCAAAAGGTACCAGCAGTTAACGAACAAAACAGTACCAAAAAGTTCCCTCTTATAGATTCTCATTTAATTAGGACCTTGCATGTTACGTTTTATGTTTCTAGGTCCAATACTTAAGGAAATTCAAAAAGTACCAGTTTCAGAACAAAAAAATACCAAAAAGTTCCCTCTTATAGCTTCTCATTCACTTGGGACATTACATGTTTAATTTTATGTTTCTAGGTCCAATATTAACGAAAATTAAAAAGTTCTCGTTAAAGAACAAAAAGTACGAAAAAGTTCCCTCTTAAACATTCTTATTCACGCAAGCCACGCATGTTTAATTTTATGTTTCTAGGTCCAAATTAAACAAAATTCAAAAAAGTACCAGTTTAAGAACAAAAAACTACCAACATTTTTCATCTTATAGATTAACATGTACTCAGGATCCTGCACCTTTAATTTTATAACTCAAAGTTCAATATTATAGAAAATCACTATGTGTGACGCGCAAAATAGAAAGGGACCTAAGGGTTTTGTTCAGGAGAGCCATTTTAAAGATTTAAATACGTGAATCTTTGGTGTACCATCACTGAGCATGTTGGTTTTTCATCTTATTTGAAAGCGACATATCTCATGACGTCAGGAACGTGTTGGTCAACCTTGAAAAGAGGCGCAGGACGTCCCTACCTCTTGTTTTGTGTAGTTGGTTCCCTTTACCTTACTGGTCACTTTCTCTATGCGCTGTCACATATGCGGCCCGGAAGAGAAAAAGAAAGAAATCAAATTTCCCGTACTTCCCCTTTTTGAAACTGTTTTACCCTATTGAAGACCAAAAATTTTAATTTTGTAGTTGGAGCCTATACTTAAATATCTATGTAGATGTTAATGAATGAAGAAAAATGTCTTGTAAAAATGTACCAACAAAAAGGAACAATTTTTACCACTTAAGCGTTCGAATTGCGAAAAAGTACAAAATTTATATTGTATTTTTTAGATATCGGTACGAATGTGGTATAATCTTTATTTCTATAGTTATTGGTGTTAAGGATAGTATGGGGTAGCAAAGAAGGCCCGAATTTCAAAAAAGTACCAGAAACCGGTCCGCTTAATTTTCTAATGAACAACGATAAGTATTGTATCTCTTTTAGTTTTGGAGATTTGAGGTAACCGAATTTTCACGTTTTCCCCTCCCCCCCCCCCCTCCACCCCTCAGATTTAAATGAAATATATTTTGTGCTCTTCTGAAAATAATTACCATGCAAATGGTGTATTTTTGTTCAAATCGGGAGGAGGAAAGTGTTCTTAAATGTTTTGCCTTTGCCAATTTGTTTATAAGATTTAAATTTTTAAAACAACAAGTTAACTAGAGTTTAATTGAGTTAGTAAACTGGCTGATGTAATATTTAGTTTTTGTTATGCACAAATACAAATTTTGTTAACTAAATTTGCTCTTAGTTCATTTAATTTTGTAACTATCTGAGTTTTAGATATTAAAAGCTAGTTAAACATTTAAGTTGAAATTAAACCCAGTTTAAAAGATTTTTTTATTTAACTAACTCTTAAGTCTGTATGACTTCGATAAGTTATTTTAACTTAAAAAACTAGAATTTTTCTAATGCTAGAGAAGAGTGTTATATACATACACTCAATCTAATCAATTTCCCAACAAAATAGTTTTCTGAAGGCTATCTGGCTATTAAGGAGTTTGTTTTAGTTAAACTATAATCAAACTTAGTTTAAAACAATTCCTTTAGAACCATGTTACTATTTTAACGTGTTTTTTCAACTAAAACACTAGGAGGTTTTTTGAAATCTGCTATTAAATTAAAAAAAAAAAAAAAAATTTAGGAGTGTTTCGAAATCTGTTTGTTTTCACAGCCTTTTTTTTTTTTGTTTTTTGCTAAAGTTAAACATTTTTATTTTTTTTTATGTATATAATTTTTTTAATGACAGTAAATTTGATGATTTGCTTTAGATTTTCCATAAATAACAATAGCAGTGAAGAAACATTTACTTTTTATAGTTCATGTTGGTTGACTACCCGGCTAAATAGAAATTTTCAAAAAACCCCATTGTTTGAAATAATTGATAGTTTAAGATTTTACAACACTTGAAGTTTCGAACTACACGAGTAAATACATACATACAACAACATTTTGAGTCCAAGAAGACCTCTTCCCATGGTTGACGCAGTAGTCAAGCATGACTGTGACTCTGTTTCAAAAACCGTTTGTTCGCCGTCATAGAAGGAAAACAAAAGAAGTGGCCAACGTAGAGAGAAAAATATAGTGGGGATTAAATATGTAATAAAAGTATTAGTAGCAAAAGCTGAAATAGTTAAAACTGTAGCAGATAGATAGCAGTTATAAACTTTTGTCAAAACAATTGCAAAGAACTCAACGCGCATCTCATAATTATTTCCTCGCTTCGTTGCCGTTTTGAAATGTTCAGACAGTCTAATAACAACAAACGACAAATTTATGCAACTAGTGGTCAACAACAACAACAACAATAGCTAAACATACATATGTTGTTTACTTTACAGAGAGAGAGAGAAGCTTGTAACACGCTACGCTTAGTCTGCTGTTACATGCAACACAATAAAACGCTTTTTCCCAAAAACCCAATAAATGCTACTTATTAACCAAACTCAGGCCTTCGGTCGTGCAACATCATCGATTCCCTGGTAAAAGTAAAAAATGTATCTAGGAAAGTTCAGGCAGCCTGCATTTGTGTGAGAGTGAAGTGGAGTGGAGTGTAGAGGAGTGAGTGTTTGTTCAGCCGTTACTGTCAGTTTTGTTGTAATTGTCTTTGCCACGATCAGCAAAGCAATTCAAAATGGCATGACGTAACATGGTTGTAGTAATTATTCAATTTGTTTCTCAAACTCCATAAACATAAATACCTTCACATCCATACAGATCCATGCACACAAATACAAACACACACACATCTATCCAACTATTCACTCGTGTTAGGCTGTTCAACTTGCAACATACAGCAATTTCTTAATGCCTCAATGAAGAAACCAAATATTAATTGGACGGACGGAAAGACTGGCTGAATTTTTTTTTTCTGTCTATTTTTGTCTCTTTGGAAAATATTTAACTTGCAACACAAAATGATTTTTTTTGTTTTTTGTACAAGAAAATTTCCAAAACTTTTGTTTGTCGTTTGTCTTCGTAGAAGCAGCTAATTTTGCAAGACGTGAAATATTTTGTAAATTTCGTAAAACGCAAAAAAAAACTAAAGAAACTTGTCAAAAATGTTGTAGCAACTCGTTGTTTTATAAAGCAAAAAATTACAGCTTTTCAATTACAAACAAATCAATCAAAACAGGCAAATAATCGAACAAAGGATTTCAATTAAAAATATTGTTATAATAATAACGAAATTATCCTTAAAGGGTTTTTTCCAATTTTCCTTAAATCGTTCTTTATTGAAAATTAACTTTTTGACCTCATTAGAGTAACAACTTTATTATGCAATTAATTTTTTTCATTAAATCAAGGAATATTTTTTTTTGTTAAAACAACAAAATTTTTTATTTCTTAATAAAACTTGAAAAAAATTACGGAATTTTATTTTGATCGATATTAAAATAGAGTTTAAATGGAAATTTCGATCGATATCGCAAATCAGACGTAGTTTCAAGAAAATTGTACATGTATCTGATCGAAGTAGACACTGGTCTTAAAGCAGTGCTCTTCGAAGCTGGCTCGTCCCTTAGCAAATCTTTTCAGCACTTTATAACATGGCGGAGAATTTCCCGTCTGTTGAAAAGATGCTAATGTAACGCCAATTCCTAAAAAAAAGAGTGGCTAATGATGCTGACATGGTGCACTTGTCAAAACTAGTTTCATTTGGTTACGGCGATAATTTTTCTTGATATTGAGATTTCTCAAGGTTTCGGTTAACGAGTTCGCCATTAAATCAGGGGTGCCGCAAGGCTCCGTTCTTTCTCTCACTCTTTTATTATCTTTCTAAATGACCTCCTATGTCAAACTACTAACCCTATCTACTCTTTTGCATATAAAGTTTAAGCGCATTCGATGTAGGTGCTATGAGGCAGAGCATGGAAACGCTTGGCCGAGACCTTGAGATAGTCTCGGAATGGAGTCGTGCGGATAGGGTCGATTTTAATGCCCGAAACCCCCAATGTTGCGTGCTGACGCACAAACGCGCGATGGGTCAATTTGCCTTAACTGCATACATGGCTGGTATAATAATTGAGGAATCAGATTCTTCAAAAAAATGCTGCTTGTCTGATGCTAAAGAATGTTCTTTTAAGCATTATGGAACTTAAAATTGTAAAAAAAAAAACTCGGGCTACATGCCCACTTCTGTTCCCTACGAATCACATTTAGCCCAATTATGAATAAAAATTCCCCGAGAGTTTTCTCCCTTCTCCCATTTTTCCTATGTAAATTCAATTGTTAAAATAGGAAAAGGGAAAAAACACCCGGGGAATTTTTTTCATAATTGGGGTGATTATGAACGCCCGATGAACTCACCAGCAAGTAAGCCACACCAAGCGGTGCATTTTTTTCAAAGTAAAATTAATGGCAACGTTTTTCAAACTTGAATATATTCATGATGATTTGCTAGAGTACACTAATCATAAATGTCAAAAAGTGAGCGCAGTGTGACAGTTCGATTGACAGGTAGCCCCTTCGTAAGTTCTACCGGCTTAAAAAAACACCCTTTACATTTAAAAATGTAGTGTTCATCACAGGAAATACTCCTTTAGCGCTGGGGCTGTTACTAAAGTAAATATTAAACTTTCGTCAGCTCATTATTGGTTTGACCTACCGACTATTTAAAAAAAAATTTTGTTAGGTATGTGTATACATATTTTGAATGCACCCTTTCTGAATCCAAAACCGGTTTCGATGAATTTTTTTATGGTTTCTGAGAAATTTAGCATAAATGTTGCTCCATATCAACTATTTTTAAGTTTATTAAATACTGTTTTGCTTTAAACGCCACTGTTTGGCGAGTGCAGAAAATTCCTCAAACAAAAACATGCAAAATAAATTTCACTCTTCCTTCGCTTTATTGCGTTAAAAGAAAAAAAAAAGAAGTCAAAGCGAAATCAAAACAAAATGACAACAAGAAGCTCTTGCTTCGCTTTATTGCCGTATGAAATAAAATATTTAAAGCAAAAGCAAATTAAATGTCAACAACTCAATACACAGCAGTAAATATACGTATGCAGCACAAAAAGCTACATTTTAGAAATAAATTAAGAAAAGTGGCTTATGCAGCACAAAATCCTAATTTTTACTTCCAATAATTTACTTTTAACTTTTAAGTTCGTTCATGAACGTTCACAAAAATTTACATTTTTCTTCAAAACATATGCCGGGAGCAGTGGTGAAAATACAAAAAAATTCTATCGGATTAATTTCAAAAACTTAATGTTAACCTTCATTGTCGTTTTTCTCCATTACGACTTTTTGGCATATGCGTCAAACCAATAAAAAATGTTTTTGTATTTAGTTTTTTAAATAAATGTAAGTCGTGAATTCAATCTATTTTTTATTTTAAATACACGACAAAAATGTATTTTATTTTTCAAATACAACAATGCATGTATTTTGCCCAAACCTGGGTTTTATCTCTTGAGGTTCTGAAAATGGCAGGTTACCCTGTTGGCTTAAGTCAAATTGCATCTTTTATGATTAAGCGAAAGTCTTTGTTACTTTACTTTAATTGCTAAAAATGTCTTCATTTTAGTTAACAAATTGATTGGCATGAAATGTCTTTTTTGTCATTTAATACAATTGTTATAACATTTTTAAAATTCTTTTAAATAATTCCTAAAAAAACTGTCTTAATGTTTACTATATTAAAAAACAAAATGAAAGGTCATTTATTGAACTCGTTGAACCACATGTTCCCATGAAGATAATGATGATGATGGTTCTGTAACACGCAAATTGAAAAATAAAACTAACCGCCAATTATCGATTTAGTAACGGCCGTAAATTATTAATTACTGGAAGTTAAAATTAAAGAAGGAATACATATTTTTTATAAAGGTTTTATTAAGAAAAGTTGCGGTTAATATACTGAAATAAAAAACAAACAAATTTTTTATAGACTTCTTTATAAAGCAATATGATAAATTAGTTATCTCTCGAAACGAATTTTGGAAAATTTTGCATAAGTAATTGTTTACTGATTATGAAAGAGTTCAATTGTGATCAATTTAATTTTTGCATGCAGAAACTAAGGAAGGTTTTTTAAAGTCTTCTATGAATGCCCAATTTTATTAACAGAAATCGTGAAAAAATTTGAGAAAGTTTTGAGTTACATTTATTTAACACATCGTTCTTTTTGAAGAAAATTATTTGCTTAGACTAAATTTTTTATTAGTATCTAGATTAACTGGGACCGAAGGACCATTTTATTCATAAAAAAAAAACTTAAAGAAAATATTTTTCATAATCTTTACCGATCTAAAGATTGTACGCAAATCTTTCTTCATTTACACTGAAAGAAAAGGCCGCTGATGTATTTTGACATCGGTACAATGACAAGTAAATGTCATAGTTTTGACTCCAGGGTCAAAAATTGAAATCAATGAGAAAGGAATCGGAGTCAGTTTAATAAAAAATGTCATCAGTGCGATGACTTAGTTACATCGGAGAAAGTACCCATTAGGCTCAATTAAATGACAAACTGTCATTAAATTGTCACTTAATTGAGTCATTAGGATTGACTTTAAAAAAAAACGAGAGAATATTCTTGTTCACTTTCCCATTACAAATGTTTATTTCACTTTTGTTGTATTCCACTCTTTGTTTACAAACACCAGCAGCATGGCCGATATGGTTTTCGTAGTCATTCTACTTTGAAGTTTGATGTATTTAACTAAACAATTTAAACAAATAGAATATGGGCATTTTTGCTTCATATTTTACTTTCGAAACATGCAAATAATGTTAATAAAAATGTGGCACCGAATCGATATCACTGTAGTCATAGCAAAGAAGACGCATAAAATATAACAAAGTTTTATGGTGACATTCCTTATTGAATTGATGTCTTTTTTTACCTCATTGCTGCCATCTGTTATAACATTGATGTCAGAATTCTCAAATTAGGACATCATCAATATGAAAATGCATTTTTATGAGTGTAGAAAAGGCTTTTTTTTTTGCTAAAGTTTTCTATGAATAGACTATTAAGACTTATCGTTATAGATTATTTTTTTAAATAAACCATTTTGTATATGAATATTATGTAAGAAAAGAATACAAAATTATATGTATATAATTTGTTAATCTTGTTATTAAAGCAAACGTAAAGATATTTTTGAAAAAAAAATATTAAAAAGCTTTTTATGAAAAGACTTACTTGGTTTGAAGGACCACAATGTTATAGAACAACTGTTCATTTACCCCCATATTAATAAAAAAAAAATTTCATAGAAAATTCGTTTTATAAAACTTTTATAAACCTGAAATGTTTTTTATGAATATGGGGATCAGTGTTGATTTCGTTAAGAAAATAAAAAGATTTTTACATTGAATTTAGTTTGTAAACGTTTTATTTGGGTAGGTTATTTTGGTTCGAAGGACCATCTTGTTAGAGATCAAAAATCAATTTATGTATCATTTATCGCCTAGCAAAACTTCTCATGAGCAGATATTTTTTAAAGGCTTGCCTTTCTTTAACGGGAAGAAGGACCATGACACTTTTTAAGAGCGAAGGATCATTTAAATGCCATTTTGTTAGGAAACAGTTTAAGATTATTACAATAATCGCAAAAAAAATGTTCCGTTTGGCCTTAATTTTATCTGAACTAAGGCCACATGTCATTTAAGATCGAACGACCAATAGCACTGCGCTCGAAATTTACAATTTTTTTAGACAAGCTGGGCACTTGGAGTTTTAACATAATTCGGGTACGCTGAATCCAATGGTGCTAATCGTTTTTAAGGTTAGCTCTTGTTTTCGAGATATACCGTTATTTCCAAATGGAGAAGGTTGCACCACATATATTCGCGTAAGTCCTTTAAGAAAGGTAAAACTTTTTTCTAATATGCGCAGTTGTTTTAGAAACATAATTTTTTTTTTTGAAAAAAAATTTATTTTTTTTTATCAAAATTTCGAAATTTTTAAAAATTCGTAAAAAAAAATTGGAAAATGCAGCTAGACTTCTTATTTTTTGTAGACATATAAAAAACGAAGCAACTTTTGATTTTATTCACAAGTCTTATGATTTTAATTAATTTAAGAATTTCATAAAACGTAATATTTGTATGGGAGCCCCTCTTAGAAGTGGGGATAAGTGGGAAGTATGTCACGAGAAAATGTTTAGAACAAAAAATTAATTGAGGTCCCACTAGGGGGGACACCTGGGCATTTATGGGACTTTTCTTCAATATATTTCTGCATTGAACATTTTGTATGGCAGCATCTTTTAGGAATGGAGATAGCGGGTGTATGTTAGAAATAAATGATTGAGAGGAAATATAAAGTGGGGTGGGTCATACATTTGACCCATCCAGGGATATCCTTGGCACTGCAGTAGGCAAATTTAAGAATTTCAATCATACACATATGGCGGTTTAATAAAATTTTTAAATTTGGCCCCTGCAGCGCCCAGGATGCCCTTAGATGGGTCAAATGTATGGCCAACCCCACTTTATTTTTCACCTAGCTGCATTTTCCAATTTTGTTTATGAATTGTTATAAAACAAAAATTTCGAAATTTTGATAAAAAAAACAAGAGAACGGTTAGCACCATTGGATTAAGCGTACCCGAATTATGTTAAAACGCCATGAGCCCGGCTTGTCTAATTTTGCAACTAGCACAGTGTAGTAATTTGACTATTTTGGTTCGAAGGACCTTCTTGTTTAAGATCAAAAAATCAATAGATTCATGTATCATTTATCGCAAAAAAGTCTTCGCCTAACAAATGATCTTATAAGCAGACGTTTTTTAAGGCTTGACTTTCTTTAAAGGTACGAAGGACCATGACACTTTAAAAAAAAGGATCATTTGAATGTCATTTTGTTAGGAAAAAGTTAAAGATTATTACAATAATGCAAACGTTTTTTTTTCTTTTTTGCATACATTTTTTCTGAACCAAAGCACCATGTCATTGAAGATCAAGTGCCCAATAGTTAGTGGATTTTTTATAAAAATTTCGTTAAAGAAACTTCAGCAAACTTTACATTAAATAATATTTGAAAATTTTTGGTTTAACTTTGAAATCTACTTCCATTTTTCTATATTTTTTTTAATGAACTGATGAAATTATTTAAAGATTTTCTACCTTAAAACTCTGATAATGAAACTTCCGTTTTCTTTTTCTTTTTTTTTTAGAAAAACCTTAAAAAATCAATAATGACTTTCAAAACAACATAAATATTTTCTTAAGCTGCGAAGCCCCTTTAGCCCAACACTTTTATTTACAGCTACAAAAACAAAATCTCTTCAAAATTCTATAAAGCGGAAATCAAAACAAAAATGGAATGAATGAGTGATGACGATAATGGCGGTGTGGTGATGTTGGCAAAGAAAGTGCAATTGTCGTTAAAATAATGCCAACAACAACAACATTAAAGTCCAAGAAGGAAACAACAACGGGGTATAGCAAAAAAAAAACCCCTGGCCGGCCTTTAGTCGTCAAAAAGAACTTTTAAGAGTGACTGGCTTAATGTCGGTCGCTAAAGGAATGTGTTTGAATTTAATCACTTGGCGATTTCATGATGGATGGTTGGTTGGATGGATGGATGGATGGATAGATGTTTGGTAGGTTGGTTGGTTAAATGCAGTATGTGTTATGCTAATTATAAGTATGTATTTTTATGTTTGTATAAGTGTGTGTTATTTACCTAAATAAATTTATTTTTTTTTGTTAAACACGTAAAAAGTTTACTGCAAAACCACATTCTCACACTGCATTGGAAATTAAAAATGGCACCCCATTTAGTAGTAGTAGGTAGCATGATGAAATTGTATTTAAAAAACCTAGAGACTCCACAAATAATAATGAACAAAAAAAAACACCAGGATTTTCTTGTAATGAGCAGCAGTAGCAAGAACGGCGTGAAATTATATGCAAATACTCGTTGCTCAAGTACCTTACACGTTCGTTTATAACGTGTTTTTTAAACCAAACCCATGAATGATTGTTGTACTTACTACTCCTGCTTCTCTTCGTTGTTGTATTTTCATACACTGCCACAATTGTATTTTTTTTTTTTTGTAAAACACACACATCCTTAAACATAAAAACACTACCAATACATTGAGAAAATGAAAACAAAATAGTAGAGAATAAATGCATGTATGTGCTTGTACTTGGAATGGCAACACACATCCGAGTGTTGATCGTTGCACGGTAGCTAATTAAGCCACTTATGAGTATGTGCAACATGAGTGAGTGTATAATGTTCAAAAGTGTGTGTGCTTCGGGTTCTTTAGGGTTTTTAGTTTTGTTTGGTCTTTGGCTGTGTGTTTGTTTAAAAGTGAGTACGTCAACTGAACACACCATTTATTGTACCCATCCCTGACTTTTTTTTATTACAAACAAAAATAGAATTTCGCGTTGCTAGCCTTATTATATTGTGGCTGTAAGTGTATATGTTTGCGGCTCAAGTAAAATTGATGCTTTTACCCTATAGTCAATATTATGGGTAAAAATCAAAAAGTAAATCCAACATTTTTTATAAATTTCCAGGAACTTAATATAAAGAGTGTCTTAAAATTAACGCAAGATTAGAATTTTTCGCTATTTGTGTAGAAAAGTGTTGGCAAACCTAAGCAAATTCGACAGCAGACAGTTTGGGGTTAGTAAAAATTGAGCGTTACACGATAGAACGTGACTCATTATTGAACAATTGGGGGATTCACAAGGTAGTCATAAAGTTGTAAAGTCATATGTCCTAAAATAATTACAAGAAATATATAGGACTGCTGTGGGTGGGCTCCCGCTTATAATTAAGATTTCTACTGTACAGTTATGACGAATCAATAAAAACGGCATTAACATTTTTATTTTGTTTAAAATACAACAACATTTATTTTAAACAATTGTAAAATATTATTTAGGACATTATGACGATATGACTGGATAGCACACCTTGTGAATCCCCCAAATATTTAAAAAATAATGAAAGATTGACGTCTGCAGTTCCAAAATTGCATACAAAATATGGTCGGAATAGTGTTTTAACTTCGTCAGCTGTGAAGAGATTAATTGATAATTTAAGGGAGACTTCTGACTTGTGCTATAACTTGTATTGGTGTTGTTGTCATTCTTCTATGTGTTTTTTTAGAGATGCTTTAAAAAAAAAAGAAGTGCGTGAATTAAAAAATTTAACTTTCTCAGAATTATTAAAAAAAATCTATATTTGGGTAATTCGTATCCGAACTCATTCAAGCGAAGACAATTCAGCGGTAGCGCGCGTGATTAAAAAATCACGTTCATTTGTAATCTAATAATACCTCCAAAATTTTGTTAGAACGTGCAGTTTGTTCTAAGAGTTATGCACATTCAGTTTTGTGTGCCTCACTATTGTAGTCTTGCAGATATAAGAAAAATAATAAACACTTCGTACGGCATATATAAGTCTCCCCTTTATTATACAACTGATGGTGTTTTCTTTTCTACGCAAAAATGTGCCTTTTTTTAAAAAAATGCAATTTGGTGTCTGTTTCTTAAAAATTTTGCTCCCGAAAAGCATGAGTTTTTTAGAATAAAAGAGCCACCCTTTTCGGGAGCAAAATTTTTAAGAAAAAGACACCAAATTGAATTTCTTAGTAGAAAAGAAAACACCATAAGATTTTGTTGCAAAATACACTTTGTTCTATGAGCTACGCATATAAAATTTGGGGTCCTCACTATTGTAGTTATTCAGATATAAGCCCAAAAAGCAGTGTTATTGTAGTAAATAAAAGGACACAGGTTGTGTGTTACTTTAATCTGTTACAAAAAACGACACAGTCGTATACGACAACGACAACCGCAATATAGCTCAATGATTTTTTTGTATAAGGAGTACCCGTATCTCCTCCTTTGTTCGAAAAGATGGACACATCAAATTTAGTGTGTTTCACTATGGGAGCTGGGGAGATATGAATTGATCCGCGAAAAAGGGCTTTTGGTCCCAGTGTGCGGTGCTTCCCGGAGTTATCCAAATAGCATTAAAATATCTTTATAATTATATTTGCTAATTTTACTTTTTTAAATAGTTTAGTAATATTAACATTTAATTGGCGAAAGTCTGTCTTTGTGATTAGTGATTAGAAATTTTTTTTAGCGTTTATCGTATAATCTTTTGTAGATAGAGCCGTTTGTTTTTTGTTAATAAAATTGCTAATTTCGGTTGAAATATTTCAAAATCGTTTGTGGACATTTGAGTTTGTGGTGACATGGTTGTTTTATATACTTTACAAATTTATAATATTTAATTTATATATAAAATAAGTTTTGTTTTATCTATCAAATTATTAAAAATATGAATTTAGAAAAATTGTTTTTTTTAATTGTTAACACAATATTAATTTATTATTTCCTAAATAAAGTTTTTATAATGAGTAAGCAAATAAACCAATGGTCGAAAGAGTGTATAAATTGTCAACAGTCCAAAGTTCACAAGCATACAAAATCTCCTGTAATTAAAATACCCATACCAAAAGGTCGTTTTGAACATATACATTTAGATATTGTTGGACCACTGCCTCCATCTAATGGTTATAGATATCTACTAACTTTAATAGATCGGTTCACTCGATGGCCTGAGGCATACCCATTAAGAGATATAAATACAAAAACTGTAGTAGACACATTTATACGCAATTACATTTCAAGATTCGGCGTACCATTGAAAATAACCACAGGCAGAGGTAGTCAATTCACTTCGTACATGTTTTCGGAATTATCAAAGTTTTTGGGTAGTCATAATATTACTACTTCATCGTATCATCCTCAAGCTAATGGTATTATCGAAAGATTTCACAGACAAATT
Organism: Pollenia labialis; assembly: GCA_949318255.1. Taxonomy (NCBI): domain Eukaryota; kingdom Metazoa; phylum Arthropoda; class Insecta; order Diptera; family Polleniidae; genus Pollenia; species Pollenia labialis. Next base: position 19,706,271 of record OX439142.1, on the reverse strand, counting down.
AAGGCTACATTAATGTGCAGAGCTGATTCATCAAAATGGTATGATGAACTTCCAATAGCCCTATTAGGACTACGTTCCACTTATAAAGAGGATTTAAAATCCACTCCAGCTGAGATGACATATGGGCAAACTATTCGAATACCAGGAGAAATTGTGGTTCATGAAAATCAATTCGATGCATCCGATATTTTGTTCAAGTTAAAAGATCATTTTAAAAATGTAAGATCAAACATTGTACATCATACGGATTCTGAATTTTTTTATATTCCAAAGAGCTTGCAAAGCTGTAAATTTGTATTTCTGCGAGTTAACAATAAAAAATCTTTACAACAACCATATGAGGGGCCATACAAAGTCGTAGAAAAAAGCAAGAAATGTTTTAAGATTGAGAAAGATAGAGAAATAATATCAGTACCAATTGATCGACTTAAACCAGCTATTACAGAAAATTCCTTAGTTAAGAATACTAATAGACTGACTAAAAAATCAAAACATGTTACTTTCAATTTGTTGAACATTGGTTTGTTTTCGAAGGGGGAGTATATATTTAATTTATATATAAAATAAGTTTTGTTTTATCTATCAAATTATTAAAAATATGAATTTAGAAAAATTGTTTTTTTGAATTGTTAACACAATATTAATTTATTATTTCCTAAATAAAGTTTTTATATAAAATATAAGACTACCATAGAGTTAATGCAATACATTTGTTTTAAGGTAACGATATATCTGAATAAAATCCTTTGAAGAAAGTTTTCTTGTTATCATACGTGCCGATTTCCAAGAAGTAAATAAAATTTTGCGTTCACATATAATTTTATTAAATCTTAATTTAAATACAATTATTTTACCACGCCGATTTTTTATAAAAAGAATATTTTAACACACATGTTAATTCAAAATTTTTAATTAACCAAAGTTCATGTTAATCGATATTTCACACGCAGAGAAAAATTGTTGAAGTGGGCTTAAAATTGGGCTAAAGATATATTCTCGTCTATATTTTTATTTTATAAAGCCTTCTGTCATTGGGATTATAGTTGAATCACCATTTTTAAAATTATTTCTCAAGTTTGTTTATTACACCCATTTAGCTAGTCGGTTTTTGTTATACCATAGAGGAGATAATCCTTGCGGCTATGCAGAGAGAAGCTTTGGTTAGCGAAGCCGTTGTTCGTTATACCATAGAGGAGAAAGTTCTAGCGCCCGGCCGACGTCCGGCTATGTAGAGTAGCCTTAGTTAGCGAAGCCGGTGTTTGGTATATTATAGAGGAGGAAATCCTTGCACCCTGCCTTTCACTTTTGACTTTTCTAGATTTGAAAATTGTTCCCGGTATTAAAAAAACAGTTAATTTAAAAAAAAAAATGATGAATTCCTAGATTACTTTAAACTTATTTAAAGTTAAACTTTTGACTTCCCCATTTTTGGAAATTTATTTGTTGAATTTTGGGAATTTATAAAAAATAAAACTATATAAAAAAACTATAAAAACAAAACTGATTAGCAAATTTACAACATTTCTTAAACTTTGACATTCCCAGATAATGGACATTTTCCTAATATTTGTTGGGAGTTAAAATAACCCTGGAAATTTTTAATATTTCTATAATTGTATGATATCTAACAACTTAAGTTTAAGGGCATTTTTTAATATCTTTGGGAATTCTAAAATTGGTAATCTAGTTTTTATATAATAATTAACCCAAGCTCGAGGTCATACGTTTTTTAAATAATTTTTATTTATTTAAAAACATCTAATATTTCGATATTCCTTGAATATCATTATCAGGGACAGTTAAATTATTAATAAGAAATCCTTAAAACATTTTCTTATCGTCATGATTGTACTCCCATGGTCCGATGGTAGTAAACACAACATTCAAAGACAAACACCCCTATCGCAAACAACTACTTCCATGAAAATGTTCCCATATTTTTTTATTTCGTATTGTGAATGATTCCCACAACAAATTTTTTGGGAATAAATTCCCAAACATAAAAAATTTGGCATCGCAAATGATTACACCCGCGAATTTTTTTACTAAATAAATTCCCAACAAATGTTATTGTGAACGAGAAGGGAACATGTAAATTTTAATTTGTATTCTAAGGTTGGACTAAATTAAATTGCTTTTTCTTTTTATTAAAGCAGTTTTAATAAAGAAAATGAAGATAAACAATATTCATTATTTATTTTGTTTTATTTTTTTTGTATTTTATTTTGTATATTTTTCTTTCACAATACAAACACTGACAAGTTATTCACAATAAAGACTTTTGTTTATAAAGCACTGAAAAATAATTCACAATAGAAATGTTTACTCCCAAAATCTTTGCGATACCGATTTGTTGGGGATGGGAATTTAGGTTTGCTCCCATATAACATATTCCCATAACATTCGCGATAGGGGTGAATAAGAAAAACTTTTTGTGATTTTTTTATTAATGATTAAAATATTTCACATCACCAGATAAAAATATTTTTCATATTGCAATATTTTTGGGAATTTGCATAGTAAAAATTATGATTTCTAGAAATTGCATATTGCTTAAATTTTTTTTTAATAATTCCCTTAATAAGGCTAACCTTAATATGAAAACCAATTTTTTTAATTTTAATGTTATTTAACTTCCACAGAAAGAAGGATTTTTTCCTTAATTTTTAGGAATTTTTAAAAAAAGCTTTAGCTAATTTTTTTCCAGTAGCTCGTACTTTTTATAAAGAATAAAACTTAAAATTAAAAGGTTTTCAAGAATATTTTTGAAAAGTTTTGGCATCCCCAGAAAATGGGATTTTTACTAATATTTTTGGGAATTCTTGTAAAACTCTTAATGATTACATCTTTGTGATTATTCTTCTTTGTTAAATGTTCAAGAATTTTTTATTAAATTTTAAATAGAAAATGGCATTTTTGCTAAAATTTCTAAGAATTTTTGAAAAACTTAAAATGATGAAATTTTTTTTGGTAGTTTATGTTTCAAAAATTATAAGTCTACTAGTTAAAAGTTTATCAAGAAAATTTTTTGAAATTAGAATGATTTTCGGCTTCCCCAGAAAATGGGATTTTTGCAAAAAATTTTGGGAATTCTTAAAACAACTGCTAATGCCAAAATTTTTTTATTAATTCTTGTTTTTAAAAGGATATATACTATAATCACCAATTTTTTGAAAATATATTGAAATTTTTAAGATCTCCAAAAAATGGAATATTTTGCTAACAATTTTGGGAATTCTTAAAATAAAGCCTTTTAATAAAAAAAATTTCATTAATTTTTAATTTTATTTAATAATTAAAAAATGTATCACCTTGTTCTTGTTCATTACCATATTTTCCTAGTTTTTGATTTTTTTTTTCTTTCTTTGATTTAACTTTGATTTCAAAACTTAAATAAAACTTTTAAAAGAAATCAATAAAATCTTTTTACTTCAAACCCTTTTTCCATTCACAAACCACCTCTTTTTATTATGTAGGGTATTTTAACAAGTATGAATTATAACATTCATGAAAAGAATGGCAATCGGAAGAACTGGAACCATAAGTGTATAAATGGCGTAAATGTAGTACGCGCCATAGCACTGGCACTCTTTCCAAAGCCAATTTTATAAGTATGTTGTATGTTAAATTTTTTTTATTATTATTTTCTACTTTTTATGTATTTTTTTAGAATTCTTAAAAAAAATTCAACCCTTACTTTTGCAAAATATCTAAGGTAATAAATATTTTGTGCTAAATTCTTAATTGTTTTAAAGCAAAAGAAAAAATGTAGTGATTTTTTTAAAAAGATTTATTTACTACTTTATAAAAAAAGAAAGAAATGTAATCTTATACTTGTATTATATTGGATTTCGGTGTTTGCTAGCACGGAAGTAAAAGTTTAAGTCAAAAGTTTTAAGGAAATTTCAAAATCTTTCTAAATTTTTATACCTACTTCCTGTATTGTTTACAATATTTTTCCTAATTTTATTAAAAAGTAGTAAAACTATAATTTCATAACTCAAAAAAATAATATATAGCAACTCTTACTCTGTTACAACACGTTGCGCTCTGACTATTTACTCCATTATTAAAAACAATTATGACAGTTTTTTTCCATTTTAATTTTGAAATTTATGGTCGCAAGACATTGGCTAACAAACTGCGACTAATAAACACTTTCTGCATTGGTGCACAAAAAAAAAAAACTAAGACGCCTACTTAAGCCTTATGCGAGGGACACATCCCCTTTGTTTAAAATAAATACCCGTTTGTTGCTGTAACACAAATAAGAAAAAACCGTTCACAAAAAATTGCAAATGAAAAAAAAACTTGTTGCATTTTTGCTTAAATCAATGCAGTTTTATGAATTCAGATTGTGTGTGGGTGCAGGTTTAAGTTGGAAACCAAACTGTGTTTTTAAGTGTAGTTAAATAGTTGGTGGTCAAATGTTTGGAATTGGAGCGTATTTTGTACTGGGCGTTATATTTAGTTTATTGAAAGGTTTGAGATTTCTCTAATCCCCTGGGGTCTAATCACCGCATACGATATCTAGCGAATTTCATCGAAATCTTTTATTTTGGTATGATGACACTCGATATTGAATTAAGTCGAATTTCTCAATTTCAGACTAACTCAATTTGAACCATGGAAAGATACACAATCGAGCAACGCGTTAAAGTTATTCAGGCTTATAATCCAAATGGACATTCAAATTTAAATGCATTTCATATTCAGTGACGAGGCACACTTTAGTGTATTCATCAATTAGCAGAATTGGCGCATTTGGGCGAATGATAATCCAAGACTGATTGTCGAAAAATCAATGCACCCACAAAGAGTGTCTATTTGGTGCGGTTTATGGGCTGGCGGCATCATCGGACCGTATTTTTTCCAAAATAAGGCCGGTCAGGCAGTTACTGTGAATAGTGTTCGCTATCGTGAGATGATAACGAACTTTTTACGGCCTTAATTGGAAGATATGGATGTGGACGATATGTGGTTTCAACAGGACCACTTGCCACACAGCTAACGAAACAATGGCTCAACGGCCGCCAGGATCATGTGATTTGACACCGTTGGACTTCTTTCTTTGGAGTTATTTGCAAGAAAAAGTGTACGTCGATAAGCCAGGAACAATTCAAGAGCTAAAGGATGAGATAAAGTATGCCTCAGCGCCATCGAAAATTTGGACCATCGGATGGAGGTCTATCATAATAAAAAGAAGTGACAATAATTTCCTAAATAATTTGTGTTTTATTCAAAATTAACATCGGTCCTTAAAATTTAACCACCCTTTATTTTGAAATGAGTTGACCCCATAACTTAACGAACAACACATGCCTCCCTTTTATCAGTTTGGATTTCGAAAGGATCATGGCACCATAGAGCAGGTTCATCGCATAGTACTTTCCTTAGAAAGGCTTTCGCGGACAAACACTATGACATCGAGATCCCCGATCCCCAAAATCGTATAAAATATCTTCGTATACACCTTGATTGTCGCCCTAACTGGTCTCAACACATTGAAGCCAAATTCACACAGCTTAGAATAAAAACATTACAGCTTAAGGGGCTCATTTGTCCCCATTCTGCTTTCAACCTCAACTACAAGGTTCGACTCTACAAATCTATTATTAAGCCAATAGGGGCCTATGGTATTCTTCTGCTTCTATTACAGAGAAATTACAAAAAAGACAAAAGAACATATTGCGACTAATTACTGGTGACCAGTGGTATATTAGTAACGTGCAAAGCGAATTCAACAGGTGGTGTTGGAACTACAACAATCCAAAACAACAGAAACAACAAAGGATTTTTTGCATTACATTGTTAGTGTTTACGGTTCGAAATGTCAACCATTTTTAGCAAATCTTAACAAATCAAAACAAAAAGGTTCGAGCTGTCAAAATCAGATGGCGTTTCGACACCACCTGTACTAAATTCGCTTTGGTAACGTAAAGATTCATAATGAAATGGGAATTTAAAACATTTAAACGAAGCCTTGCTAATTAATATTTGAATCCCAAGAAAAAGTTTGACCCTAATATTCATAAATATCATTTGTTCGCAACGAAATAAAAACCCCTGCTCCAAATATGAACGAAAACTGAAAACTCATCTAAATCCTCTTGCACGGGATCTACTGTATAACAATGGACATCTGACCCTCAAGAGGGTCGACACATTGGCCATCGCGGCACCTCATGAAAGAAGAACACTTTACGCAACGAAAAATTAGCTTTCTATTGCAACGGCAATAGACCTAGAAATTTTGAGTTAATTTAAGATATTCTTATTGTTATTGTCTGAAATAAGAAAGATCCAATAAAAAAATAAAAAGTTGAAAAGATCTCTATAATTTATTACCAACTCTACCATTCGAAGCTGAAAGGGCCCCTTGGACGTCCCATTTAGCTTTTAACAATAACAAGAATAAAAAGTTCCTAATAAACACGCATATGGATCTAAAAAAAATATGCCATTTATTAAGTCTTCCTTTTAATTGTCGGAACACTCTTACAACTAGGTATTACTGGGAACCTCAGGGACGTCCTGTTTTAATTTCAATATATATTCCAAACCATAACAGATCGTGTTTTTAGCTTAAAATTTTGTATTTGCCTTAAATTAAAGAGTTATTTTATTTATCGTACTTAAAGGCTTTCAATATTTTTGTGGCAGATGAACTAAGTATTAGAAATCCATTGGCCATTGTTAGGAAGTCCCAGTTAGCTTTTGACAAAATTTAGGTTTTAATATTTCCTAAAAAATTTTTTTAGTTCTTATTGCTCAAAATTATAAGGAAACTAATTTTATTTGCTTAAGGACTCTATAACCATCCCTAGAAGAAGCATTTAATAGGTGTTTGGTTATCTTTGTTATGTACAAAAGTCGGACGTCCCAACCATTCCAAATAGTATCAGCTAGAGTTTTTATCATTTATCGAAATTTTCATAATTCCCTTTGCCTTAAACATTCCAAGCTAAATTAATCTTTTCAAAACTATAAAGTATAACAAAAAAGGATAAAGAACAATAATTAGGCGTTACGGTCGTCTTTAAATAATATTAATTTCAAAATGTATAAGATAGAGATTTTATCTAAAGTTCGAGATTTAATAAATTATTATTCGAAAAAGTTGGGCGTTCCGACAACCCTTCGATCTTTATATTATTTCGTTCTGCTCTTAATTTTCAAAAAATACTTTAAGGAGCTTAGGAACTCTTAAACACCCCTGAAAGATGGACCCTTAGAAGTCGATAGCTTACTTGGTAGTCTGGAATTTGCGTTCAATGTTTGCGTGAAAATCTTAAATTAAAAACGGAAGCTTAGGAGCTCGTAAACGCCCCTGAAAGATGGGCCCTTAGGGGTAATTATTTACTTGAGCTACTTTTTAAGGACCCCATTTGAACAAGACAGAACTGCACATATCGCAGTGGTTCCTATAAAGAGAGTAAACTCAAAATTTACAATTTCGGTAGATGCAAAAAAAACATTGTTTTTAATGTTTAAAATAAAAGATAAACACCATTATGACAATTGTTTCAGGGATTATCGAAAAATAACAAGTTTTTTGAGTTGTTCCCCTTAATGTGAAATTCGTTCATTTATAGAGTGGTGTAATTGCATCAACAAAACAAATCGAAATAGAACATCACAATAAAATTACCTATAACAACTAAAAAGAGACAACACAAATTGTTCTATTTATATCATCAAAGTAAACCGTTGTAACATAAACACTAGCACAACTTGAAAGAGTTCTTACATTTGGGGACAACTCAAAATATTTCTCCTTAGTTGACTCCGGAGAAGCTACTTTTAGAGAAGAGGGATACAACAGTATTTTTTTGGCGAAAAAGTAGAGAAAATAAAGTAAGATTTTTACGGTGGGTAGATATGACCACTGTTCATCGATGTCTTGCAAAAAGTGAAAAAAATTTCGAGTTGACTCTCTTTAGAGGAACCAGTGCAATATGTAGACAATTGTAAAAGTCGGTAGCTTACTAAGTAGTCCGGGATTTGCGCGTTCAATGGTTCCGATAAACTTTTATGTTTAAATTGTGTAACAAGACCTTAATTAAGAATATTTCATGACTAGTTGGAATGCATGTCTAAAAAAGGGCTGATCCATTTGGAGTCGATAAACATTTAGCTTTAAGTTCTAACTAAAATGCTGCTGGTTTGCTTCGCCTTTAGAAGAGCAGTTTAAATGGATTATTCACTCCTGGCTCAGTTCGTTTTGTTGCGAATTTATTTATTTCGAGTTTTTCCACGAACTCTTCAGAGAACTTTTTCTTATTGTTTGACATGATTGTATCTAATTGTTTTTAATTACTCTCTATCGGTTTTATAATCATGAGTGTGTAGACTTTTTCCGCATTAGCTGTAAAATCTAGAAATCCCATAACGATTTTACTGTCTCAACTGACATTTTCTTAAGCTTTTGAGCTTTTGACATGAGTTTAAAGTACATACATAATATGTTTTCTATGTCTAAATTATTTCCTTCTTTCCACATTAAATACAGAAATTAACGACCCCGCGAACTTCCTCCGAGACCTTTTTGACACGAGCTAAGACTGCATTTTCTTTTTTATTGTTTTAACAGACATTTCCTTTATATGTATCACGAGTGTCTAGACTACTTTCTTTATTTGATACGGAACTGCCTTAGAGTCCCATTCGAACTGAGCTGCTATTTCCTTCTTTCTCCCTTTTTGTTTAAAATTTTTTAATAATAAAACGTTAATTTATTTTAAGAAATAATCAAAATAATTAACATCATGACCACAAAAATAAAGAGATCAGATTTTAACACGCGACCCTGTTTAATTTAACAGCCGTTAGTGACCACCACCAACTACACCATTATGATGCACAGTCCAACCAACAAGCGCTTAATATAGAGTGCCATACAACTATTTGAGTGAAAGTTTCGGACTGGGTGGGCAATAACTGAAATAAGTGCATGATGATTGCAGGCCAACAAACAATATGGACATCTTAAATAGATTAATTGTGACGAAAATCCGCTTTACATGTACACGAACTTACACACACTCAAATGATTTGACAGTACACTATAAAAATACCTTATAGACATATACACTTCATTTCTTCTCATGATCCACTATGGGGCAATAATAAAAATAATAAAGAAGAAATAAAGAAACAAAAAAAAAGTATAAAATAATCATAATAATAATTTTACGTTCGTGCTTTAAGTACCAAAGTAATATTTTATTTTATTCAAGACTCTCACCAGTTAAATCACGATCACTTATGTTGTTTTTCCCTCTTTTTCATGTCTTTTTTTGATTTTACATTTAACGTATGTATGTATATTGTGTGTTTTAGTTGTACTTATTTTTCCCTCTAAGCAGTTGTTGTTGTTGGTTGTTTTTTTTTTTAGTGATTTCGGACAAGTATTTTTTTATTTATTCTCTGGCAGCAATTTATGATGTTATGACATTAAAATAATTGAACTTAATTTGCTGATGGACGTATAAAACGCGTCTCACTCATTCACCCACTATGGTGGTAAAAGTGGAATGGAATGAATGAAAGGAAACGAAACGAACGTCAGGCACACAATGGCTCACTTAAGAAGATGAGACATTTGAATAAGAAAAAAAAAAACGAGAGAAAAAAATTACTGGAACTGGTTAAAGATTGTGGACCACCAACTTGTTGGGCAATTTTTTTTCTGAATGAATGTTCAATTAAGATTATTAAGCTTTATAATTTCAGATACAATACAAAGATAAGAATGAAAAGAGACAAGCACAAAAATCAAAATAATCACATATAGAAATTTATGTGATTCAATTTAAGTTAAGAGCCAGAATAGGGGAGAAAATAAGGGGAAGGGAACAAACGGAGGCCTAAGAGTATGAAAGTAATAAAAAATAATTATGTCAAAGAATCGATTGACTTATTTCGAATGAGTTGTATGACTATTCAAGTCAACATTTCAACTCTAATTTATTCAAATGATAGATAAAAAGCTTTCATGTTTGCCACTTTTCTTGGAAGATCAAAAAATTCCAAGCATTGCAGGGGAATTAGGGTTAATTTATAAAGAAATTTTCAATTAAAAAAGAATATGCGGCACGGAAGTGGCATTTTAAAGATTTTTAAAAATGATAAATAATTGTCTGTGAAATGGAAGACATTTAAACAAAACTTTATATGGGCAGCTCTCCAAAAAGATGAAGAAGCCTAATGACTCATTTCGAAGCCCTCTTAGTTAAACTCTATGTAAATTCCTGTTAAGGCCGCTTTATGCTGTATTTTGACGAAAATCCGAAAATCTAATCTGATCTGAATTGTTTAAAAATTTCAAAAAAAAACACAATAAATTATCATGACAGGGTTGTATTTTTTCAAACAACGCAAGATTTAATAGTGTAAAGCAACAATTACTATTTTTGTAAGTTTCTTAAGTTTTTAATCTTGTTGATTTCTTTGAAAAGTTTTTGAAGAAATTTATTAAATTATGGTTTTTTTCAGCTTAAGAAAAAATAGACAATAAAGATGCTTTAAATAAATCTTAAAGGCCATATTCATAAAAAATATTTCAGGTTTATCACAGGTTTATAGTGACTAACTTTTTATTGCCTTCATTTCGGGACATCCCTTGTAACAGTGACAGTGACAGACAGTGCCGCAAAACTATTAAACTTTTTCATCCCTTTGTTCTCAATTTTAATATTTAATCATGGCTCTTCAGATAAAAAAATATATCGAAGTCACAGTTGTATTCTTAAAATCGTACAGAATTTGGAAGAGACGCTTTTTTATCTCATGGAAAGACTTCTCCGCCATAGACTGGCAAGGGAACATAAAAATTTGTTTGCTTCTACTCTCTGCATGGTGCCTGCGCTAACGTCATAGTTGTGACATCAATGTAATCACAAATGGTATCAATGAGGCAAAAAGTGACATCAATCCAATGACGGACGTCATCATAAAATGTTGTCATATTTTATGTGTCATCTATGCTATGACTATAGTGACATAAATTCGATGTCATATTTTTTGGCTTATTAACATTATTTTCATCTTTAAAAAGTAAAATAAGAAGCAAGCAATCCCATATTCTATTTGTTTAAATTATTTTGTTAAATACATCAAATTCAGGGTATAATTACTAGGAAACCCATATCGGGCATGCTGCTGGTTACTTATAATTGAGAGTTCTTATGTTAACAGTGGGCGAAATATAATAAAAGTGAAACAAACATGTGTAACGGATAAGTAAATAATAATATTCACTCACTTTGACTTAAGTCAACCCCAATGACAGTTGGTCATTAAATTGAGCCTGATATGTTCTTTCTCCGAGGTTTTTTTTTTGACATTTCTGTGTCATCCCATTTATTACAAAACTTCACCCGATGATAATTTGGCCAAGTGATGTTAAGGCTGACATCAAAATGATGAAAAGTGTCATGGGGTCAAAAACAAAGACACTTGTCATAGTACTTATATCAAAATACATCAGCGTTATAGCGCCTTTACACTTTCGGTTTTGGACATTAAATTAACGGAGAATAAACCTTTCACTTCTAACAAAAATTCTTTTAATAAAGGGTGGTCCATCCAAAACGCACGATGTTAATTGTATATTTTTTGTTATGATAGAAGGATCTATGACAATTGTGGAAAAATGCTTGCCACGGTGGCATACCTCTATCCGTTGGTCCATGTTTTCAATGACTCTAAGACATAATTGAGGTTCAATGTCGTGAATGTGTCGAATTTTCTCATCCTTGAATTATTCTTGGATTATAGACGTACACTTTTATTTTAAATACCCCCAAATAAAGAACTCCAACGGTGTCTAATCACATGATCGTGGCGGTCAATAACCATCGCCAAGACGTGAGATAACACGTCAATTGCATTTCTCGCGTAGAAGAGCCATTGTTTCGTTGGCTGTGTGTCAAGTGGCACCATCCTGTTGACACCACATACCGTCCAGGTCTATATCCTTAATTTCTGGTCACAGGAGCTCCGCTATCATCTCGTGATAGCGATCACCATTCAGGGTAACTTGTTGGCCGACCTCATCGTGCATTATGGTTGGACAACCCCTATTCAAATAACCTAAAATAGTAAATATTTGTCTAATCACTTTTGAATCCAATTCGAAAGAAAAACTTTACGATTTCAAATTAAATTAAAATGTTAAGAGGACATTTTAAATAAAGGAGCCTTATATAAAAGTTGTTTTAAAATATCTATAATTTCTTAAAGGATTTACAGATTTAAATGCCCAACATTCACTTTATTCCTTTAAATATATATATTTTATTTTACAAATAAAAAAAACTCTGCCTCCCAAAATCCGTTGTCAACCTGATGACAAATTTAATTTCATAAATTAAGTTGTGGCTTTGATCAGCCAGCGTAATAAGCAGCCGGTTGTCATACATAAATTCAACACTTTTTGTCGACAAATCCGCAAAATTCTCACACCTTTGTAAGATTTTTTTTTTTTTCATTTAATAATTTCTCTTGCCATCTATTTTTATTTACTTATATTTATGAATTCATTGGCTTTAAAGCTTCAAAAAGATTTAATTAAATGCATGAGTACTCACTTGTAATACTTTTTTCGTTGTTGTTTTTGTTGTTGAATGTATCCTTTTTGTTCATATTTCAAAAAAAAAAAATATTTTAAAGGGAAACAAACACTTGTGTAAAGTAAAGATGATGCTTTCAAAAGTTGTTGTCGCCATTATTATTGATTGGTTTCTGGAAATAAAATTATAAAAAAAAAGTATTTTAGTAGAAGTAAGAGGTGGAGCGGGGTTATAAAGAAGTAAAAATATTTTATACGACATCGATCAATATTAGATTCATCTTCTTAATTTTATTTGTTGTCAAATTCCTTGGATGTCCTTGATTTTTACCGATAATACAAAACAACTACAAGTTTTGGAGCGGCATGGATTGAACGATGGACCGCTTAAACTGATTTTCCAAAATTGAAGGTAGTTGTGTAAGTATCCTTTCTAATCCTTTCTAACGATAGATTTAACAAATTCCTATATTTGGTAAAACGTACTTTCTCCTAAGAATTTTTATATTTATCCAGGCATGGATGGTCTATACTTTAGTTTCTTAAATGCCAATGATTTTAATTCATACTAATTTGTTTTGATTTTGGATTATCTGTACCCATATTCTGTAACTTTGGTCAGAACTTCTCGCATTAAAAATATGTGAAACAAAATACTCCAGCGGTCCTCGAAATGTGAGAAAAAACTCTGTCTGTAACTCATGTCGAAAACTAACAAAAGAGATTACGTTGTTACGTTATAAATGGCATAACATTGCACTTGAAGCCGATGTGACATTGCAGACGTTGAGAACGCTAGTAATACATATCGTTGACGGCGACCAAAATTTACTAAAATTTTAAATATTTTCAATGACGGCGGCCAAAATACAACCGTCGGCTGTACGAAATGCGACTTTAATGTGTGTTGTTTGCAAAAGAGCTTTAAAAACATTTGTATATTTTATAAAAATATTAAAAGCAAAATAATTTAACAGTGATAAAATGTGCCAAAAACAAAATATTATTTGCATTTTTAATTGTTTTTTAGTGTTAAAATTTTTTCGCGCCCCATTTTAAATCGTGAGTTTATTTGAAAGTTCAAAGCGGAAACTTTTCTCATTAAAATGTTACAAACACACTTTTTTTTGTAAATTGGCGAGTAACTTCCTTATGTGACAGCCTGTACTCGCCAAAAAAAAAATTGCAGACACAGTTGAGAAAAACAGCTGTTTGTTTCAATATATCGACCCCTTTGCGTGAAATTATCGTATATGCCAATTTTTTTGATATTGAGTTTTTGATGCAATCTTGTTCTACATTCAAAGAGACGTCACCTGACAAAATATTGTAGGCGAATTACACTTCGTTGCTCCAAAAATTGGATGCATATTTTCATTTTGATATTGCAAGCGAAAGCAGAGAAACGTAGAAAAATGGCTGTCCTCTAAAATTTGGTTTTTGTAACATACGATAATTTCGCGCAAAGGGGTCATTATGACATTTTTGTTTCATTTCACACATTTCAATCGAAAAGTTTCTCGACGCGAGAGTTACAGAACATTGGCACTGGATACAATTGGATTTTACCGGTAGACCACAAACGCAGTTACCGAGTTTAGTGCAACAAATGTCGAACCTTTAAGCTGGATTTTTTACAACTGCAAAAAATGACAAAAGACTTTTTTAGCGTTTAGTTACATGATTACAGACTTAAGAGATATGGAATTGGTTGTTCGTCATTAAACTAAACTTTGCTGATGTTGCTGAGTTGACAATCTTCGTTGCATTAGATGCTCCGAGTCGTTCCGCTCCGTAGACCCAATTGTCGCGGACATATTTATTTATTTATTTATTTGTCGTTCCATACACAAGACTAAGAGTCTCATATTGCAGTACGGAACTAAGAATTGGCAAAAAGTTGTAATGCTAAATCTTAAAACTAGTTACAAAAATCAACAATTTATATAAATAAAGAAATAAATTAATAACATTAATCAAAAAAGAATTTAATTTTATCAAAATCAAAAATTAATTATTATTTATCAAATTGATGTGGAAAACAAATTAATGATTGACTTTTTGAACTCTAGTGCGTTACATAAAAGTTGAGAACAATTTGGAATTGAGTTCCAGAGATAAATGGCATGGATAAAGAATTGCCACAATGATATAAGGCTATAGTGTCTAAATGGTATTAGTCTTTTTCCTCTACTTTCGATATTTGAGAAATTAAGTTTTACATATAGATGTTCAGGCTGTTTCATGTAGATGATTTTGTGCAGAAAAATTAAGATACGCGTTTTTAGCAGATCTTTAAAACAAATGCCGTATAATTTATTTGCAAATGTTGAAATTCGTGCTCGACGTTTTAATCCATAGACATAACGAATAATATTATTAAATGTTACATTAAGTTTATTTTCACTTATTGTGTCACAACTTGCAAAAAGTTCACATCCATACAACAAAATTGGTATTAAATACGTTTTAGCGAGTAATATTCGGATTTTGATTGGTGTGCAATATTGAGTACGCCAAAGTGTTCTTACCATGGAAAACGTCCGACCACATGCATATTTTATATGGCCAGACCATGTAAGTGTGTTATTAAAAATAATTCCAAGGTTTTTTGCTGTATTTACAATTTCTATGCATTGATAATTATTGGAAATATTGGGCATAAAGTTTAAGTTAATTTTTGCCAGACGTTTACGTATAACAATACATTTAGATTTTTGGGGGTTAATTCCAAGACCGTTTGCCATTGTCCACAAATAAATTCTATGTAGTTCATTATTCAAATTACTGACACACTGATTTAGCGAGGCTTCATTACAACTGATGTAGAGTTGAACGTCATCTGCATACATTCTTATCCCACAGTGCGTGAGTACATTAGGGAGATCGTTTGAGTACATCGCAAACAGTAGTGGGCCTAATATTGATCCCAGTGGAACACCTCTTGTAACGGGTAGAGATTCAGATGTCTTGGACGTAGTTTGAACATACTGATATCTATTACTGAGATATTTTGACAAAAGGCAAATTGCAGGTGACGAAAAATTAAACATTCTTTCCAGTTTAAGGCACAATATGCCGTGGTCAACAGTATCAAACGCCTTAGAATGATCCAGCAAGACTAAAAACGTAAAATTACCTCTATCAACCTCTTTCCTTATCTCCTCAGCAACGTCTACCAGGGCAGTTATGCAGCTATGTTTAGTTCGAAAACCAGATTGACGATCAGTTAACAAGTTGTTGTTATTTAAGTAAAGAGTTATTTGGTTATGCATTAGCCTCTCAAAAACTTTAGAAAGGAATGGTAAAATAGCAATTGGTCTGTACTCAGAACTTGATTTAAGTACTGGTACAATTTTTGAGTTTTTCCATTTAGTAGGAAAATGACTTGTAGTGATGATTTTATTAAAAAAAAACGTGATGAACGGGATTAATTGTGGGAGAAGAAGTTTTATAAATTTTGGATGGATTTCATCAGCTCCTACAGCATTAGATTTTATGGATAAGCAACTTAACCATACTTCACATTGGTCAACACTTCTAAAATAGAATTTGTTTTTCTCAGGAACATCATCAGACAAATTATTATTGCTGTAGTAGTTTCGATCAGCTTTAATCATAGGGATGTTCAAAAAAGTTTTATTTATAATATCGGCATCAATGGTACATGATTCCTGAGTGGTTGCTTTGCCAATACCAATTTCACGGATAGTTTGCCATGTCTTTTTGGACCCCAGAGCACACGAGAACTTATTAGCATAGAAATTGGATTTGGCCTTCTTTATCATCTTGTTGGTCTCTTTTCTTGCAATACGGTATTCATTCAATAGGTGTGTTGTTTTAAACCGTTTCCATCGAGAATACAATAAATTTCTATGGAAAATTGCTTCTTTGATGTTGGAGGAAAACCACGGTTTTGTCTTCTGACTGACGGTTTTAGTTATCAAAGGGACTGTGAGATTAAATATGTTACGTAGATTGTACTCTAGAAAAGAAAGCTGATCATCCACAGAGAGGATATAGTACAAACAACTCCAGTCAACGTTAAAAAAACTCATATTCCAGTGTTGCAAAATCAGTATTTTTAAAATCACGAAAAGTAATTAACTGGCTAGCTGTCGACAGATCAAAGTTATACGCCATGAAAATAAGATCGTGTCTAGAAAAACATGGCGCTGAGAGTTGATCATAAAGAAGAACATTAGATTCATTATTCACAAAAAATAGATCCAAGAGTGTGTTGTTTGTTGCAGTGTAGTGCGTGGGGGCGGTTGTGTTAGGTGAAGTAAGTCCGAGTGAGGTCATATTATCAGAAAGATTTCGTTCTACTAATACGTTGGAATTGAAGTCACCAACTAATATCACGTCTATGAATAACATTGGTATTTACTGCTACTCCACAAATGCGATTACCAATTTAAATTGAAAATTCAAGTATTTAAGTGACCTAATTTCCAAGAACGTTTAATTTTTTCTGGATCTATTCTTAAATGTAATTTTAGGAAAGCATTCGATTTTGGAACACAGTTATCGATATTTCGTCGATTGTCAAAAACAGTCGAGATACGATGAAAAATGTGACAAATTAGAGGCGGCATAGCTTGATTTTTGTACAGTTTCCAGGTATTTTCCACAATCGTTTCTTCTTGACTAACAAAAACAATTAGTTTTCAAGTCGCCCAGGAAAAAATCAAATTTCCGAACTTAACACCGCTTTGGCTTAATTTAAGTACGGATAAAGTCATTTTTCTCTTCAATGTAAAGAGTGTTCAAATTTGAGGTATGATCGGTCAAGTTGGGCAAATTGTTTCCTACAAATAGTTTATGCCTGGGAAACTCGTTACCGGTTTTCGGTACCAATCGATTATTCACCCCAGTTTTGCAATAATACAATTTGTCGGTACTCCATAAACAAAGTAATGCTGGCTGAGGCAAGTTTACAAAAATGTTCTATTGGGATCTATTAGTTTTATTGCGTTCCAGGATTTGTAGTTCAGAATCCAACTGTTTTATCTACGTGTGTGGGGGTCTCCCTCTTCTTCCAGTTCCAATCAACGGCTGCCCGTATTAGGTCATCTGCTGTTTTACGTAGTGTGTGACCCAGCCAATTCAACTTACGCTTTAGAATTTCGGTGCGCAGAGGAACTTTATTTGTGACTGTCCGTAGGTCGAAGTTGGATATCACATTTGGCCAAAATATTACGTTCTTCTGTAAATAAAGGGTGGAATAACACAATAGTGAACTAAACATGCGTAACGGATAAGTGAATAGTAATATTCTTTCTATCTCTGGTTCTCTGGGGTAAGTGTTTATTGTTAGAATCATCAATCTTATCTCACTTTCGGATTATTTCAAGTACGAATTCGGCATTAAACCAACTTGGGAATTCTTGAATCAACACAGTTTGAGATTGACTTTTATCTCACTTTTACTTCAGTCAAACTCGTTTTCGGATTATTTTGAAAACGGAGCACTTGAATAAGCCGTACTTGAATCCAGCATTCGGCACTTGATTTCAGGAAATCCGTACTAACATCGCTTTGTCTAGATTTAAATACAGATGGATTGATTTTTTCTTGCCAGTGCTATAAATTTTCGATTGTGTGGTCGCAAGCGGACAACCAACATATTGGCCTACTGATGAGCAAAAAATTCAAGATGTTATCGATTTTGGCGTGGTTAAAACATCCCCACAGAAACGATTCATGTTGAAGCTTTCTTAGAATTATCTTCCGATCACACACCTACAATTGTTACTATAATGAACCCAAATAGAATTGTACCTCCGTCTGGTTACTTAACGACGTCAGCCACACAAATTAATTGGTTAAAGTTTAAAAAATATCTCGTACCCATTGCACAGAAAATATTTCGCTTAGTTCAGTTGACAGTTATCTTGAAACTAGCTGTTCAGCATTCCAGCAATACCTCAAAAAAATCAAAAATAATAAAATATATTCTACAGATGTCGAGTGGCTCTTGATTGAAAAAAGGAGAGTTTGAAGAGAGTGGCAATTGTACAGATCCCCTCAACTTAAGAACTTATTAAAAAGAGAGCGCAAAAACGCTAAGAAAGTAACTGCAGACCCAGAAAACGGCTTCACTGGAAAAATATCTTAAGGATCTTGATGCAACTCCACAATGAGACTACTCATTATGGCGTGCAGCTAGAAATCTTAAAAGAATGGTAGTTGGGCAAGAAACGATATTGAAAAAGGAAATCTGTTTGTTAATCATTCGAGCAGTCGAGTTACCGCCTGTTAAAGTTAGAGCAGCTATTCCCATACTATTTGAGATAAGAAAAATAGAAAAGGCTATTTGTGGCTAAAACATTAAGAAGGCACCTGGTATTGATAAAACCAGTAATAAAATGCTGTTGGAGCTACCTCGCATAGCAAAGAAAATTATTCTTTATATTTTTAATGCTATTTTACGCCTTGCATACTATCCGCAAAAGTGGAAGGTTGCCTTAGTTATCATGATACCAAAGCCAGGTAAAGATCATACAAATGTTGAGTCATATAGGCCTATTAGTTTATTATCAAATATGTCAAAGCTGTTTGAGAAATTATTAGTTTCAAAATTAACACCGATTCTAAATAAGAATAGTTGTATTCAAAACCATCAATTCGGATCTAGAAGAATATACAGCGCAATTGAACAAACTCATCGAATAGTAAAGCCTTTGAAGAAAAAAAATATTGCTCAGCACTTTTCATCGATGTTTCGAAAGCTTTTGATAAAGTCTGCCTGGCATGAAGGCTTATAACATAACCTGAAGCAAAACTTACCAGCAAACACACACAAGCTGTTAGAAAGCTACTTAGTCGGTCGTCAAACCTCGGACATGCCAACAAACAACTACACCAAAACTTCAACATTTGTGGACGATACAGCTTTTCTAAGCATGCACAAAAACCGTCATGAAGCATTTCGTTACTTACAGGATCATATATTTTAACTACGCTGCGAATGTAATCAAGCAATACCTCAACATTTGCATGTAAAATATCTCGGTATACATCGAGGTCGGCTATTAACGGGGAAATTCTATATAGAGGCAAAGTTAATTCAAATGAAACTAAAAGCTATTCAAATTCATTGGCAGAAATTCTTTCCTAAGTCTCGATTGAAAGCTTCTACTTTCCAACTTAAAGCCTATCTGGAGCTACGGTTTTAAAGTGTGGGGCACATCATCGGCCTCTAATATCGAAAAAATAAACTTATTCGAATAATCACAGCCGCTTCCTCGTATGTTAAAAACTCAAACATCCATAGTAATAATTTAAAAAGGCTTGAGTGTAATAGGAATGGGCAAAAATATCGATATATCAAAATATCGATATTTAAAAAAAATATAATCGATATATATCGCCGATATTTTAAATACCGATACATCGATGTATCGATATTGAAATACGACTATCGAATTCGATGTTTTTTAAAGTCAGTCTTCATTAAGAACTCAAAATTTTAGCCGTTTTTCAAACAATATATTTTTTAAGAATTGGAATCCTTGCATGCATCATATGTTTTTTTAAACAAATATGAAGATATAAAATAATTGGCATTTATAAGAAGCAGTGCCGGCAGGGTTGATAAAGTTGGTACAAATGTACTTTTGTTGGTACAATTCAAAACTAAAAAGTACGCTGGTACCCCCGTAACTCATTTGGTACCATTTCCAAATTTTTAAAACTTATTCATAATTGCTATAAAATGGCACCTCGTGGTTACTGTCCAATGAATATAAGCGGAGTTTAGTGTTTGGTGCAAATTAACATGCGAAATGCCAAATTTCATAGCTTTTTTATGAAATCGAAAGGAAACTCTACTTTGTTGTTGGATTTAACAAAACAGCTATTCAATTTTGGATTTGCTTTTTTTGCAAGACCATTTCCACGAAATACTGAACTCCGCTATTGTGAATAGATTTTTGCACTTGTTCATTAAACGATTGATAATGCCACATTCTAAATTTAGCGTTCATTTTCTGATGATACTGACAAGTTTTTAAAAGATATAGGAAACCACTTCTGCAAAAGTGCTACATTGTTGAAGAGGCGAATTCCTCTCAATTCAAGAATTTTGGAACGAACTCATAATATTTTCAAATATTCGTCAACAAGATTGTTGTAACGTCAAGAAGTAATCAACAGAATTTTGGAACAGTGGGAGACCAATCGATTATTATTTTACTCCAAATAATTTTGAAGGAGATTTTACAAGCGCTAAATGAAATTTTATTTTCTACTCGTTTCCTGTTTCAGTCGTACATATTAAAAATTAAAAACACAATTAATTTGGAAATGCAGTCCAAAGATATTCGTATGCACATATTTTTAGAACGCTCAAAATCCTTTGAAATTCGAACGGACACTTTGAGAAGTATTCGTACATTTTCCAAACAAAAAAAAAGACGATACATTCTAAAAAGTGTATGAAAACGCTCTCTGGCGGTAATCAAAAATAAAAATTAATGGATTTCTCAACCCTAAAAGCCGCATGATACAGGTTTGGTTACATCAAATACACTTTGCTAGTTTCTATTCTTGAATATTTTGGAAAACTAATTATTTTGAAAAATTTATTTTTGATCTTTGGTTTCTTTGGCAAAGTTTCTTGAAATAGAATTAGAATCGCGATGTGCTTTTGACGCGAAAAAATTTTACCCATCCTATTATTGTGTATAATTTCCTTTTCTATTTGTTGTATTAACTTTTTGTTTTTCAAAATAAAATAAAATACTGACTTAGTACAATTGGGGCCGAAAAAGTACGTTTTTAAAAGTTCGTTGGTACGATATTGGTTTTTTCATTTATCATCCCTGAATGCCGGATACAAGAAGCAGATTGTCCGGAGTGCACATACAACAGAGAGTGCTCCTGATGTCCATATCTGATGATTACTGGTTTGACTAATGCCCTTGGTACTTTTGGGGTGCAATTCAAATTTTAAGGAAAGTTGGCATTTCCATGACTTATTTACTTCCATTTAAATTTTTCGTAATTTATTTTTTTTTTCTTATGGTGTTTTTGCTTTTGTTATAATTGAATTTTTTGTTTTGATTAAATTTTTTTGTTTTTATTAATTTTTTTAAATAAAATGAAACAATAAAAAGTAACAATGTAATTTCATATAATTAATTTGTTCATACATATGTTTGTACAAAGGTATACTGAATTTTTTAATTTGCACGCAAAGAAAAAACATGGTTGTGGTAAACATATTCTAAGAGCAACATATTATGATAAGATTCATGATTGTGGTCACCATATTACGATTGTTATTAAATCATATTATGACCAAATATGTTCGTAATATTACATCATAATATTTTTCCCTTAATCATATTGTTATCCTGTTAATCATAAAACGTTAAGAAGTTATAATATTACTGTCATGGTAATCATAATAAGATAAGAAGTAATCATATTGTTGTCATGGTAACCATAATAAGTTAATAAGTAATCATATTACTGTCATGGCAATCATAATAAGTTTAGAAGTAATCATATTATTGTCATGGCAATCATAATAAGCTTAGAAGTAATCATATTATTGTCATCACAATCATAATAAGTTTAGAAGTAATCATATTATTGTCATGACAATCATAATAAGTTTAGAAGTAATCATATTATTGTCATGACAATCATAATAAGTTTAGAAGTAATCATATTATTGTCATGGCAATCATAATAAGTTTAGAAGTAATCATATTATGATGCAAAGTGATATGAACTGTTATACATAAATTTTTTACATCATAATATGATACAACTTTAAACATAATATTTTTATTGGAAAAAAATACTTATGATAAAATAAAAAACATAATATAGTTACTGTAATCTTTTTGTCGTAGGTCGCCATTATTTATAAATTATTTTATGGAGTTTTCATTATTTTTCTCATAAAATAACACAAAACTTACCAGTAATTGTTAATATTTTGCACCAATATTTCACAAATTTTTCCACCACTTTAAGATTATTAAAATTTTTAAGCAAAGATATTTTATTTTGTGACACTACAACCCATTTTTAATGTTTTTTTTTATTTTTTTTTAATTTCTTGTTTATTTTAATGGTTATTTTGTTATTTCTTTTTTAATATTTTTCTTTATTTTTTTTTAATTTCTTGTTTATTTTAATGGTTATTTTTTTGATATTTAGCCACTCACTAACAAATAATTCGATATTTTTATGTAAAACACGACACAACTGATACAAAATTATTTTACAAATGGCGATACCAAATTATTATTAGAGTAACGATATTTTGATTGCATCTTAAACTTATTATGATAAATGTATATAAAGTTATCATGTTATGGCTATTAAATATCATGTTATGGCTGTGAGTAATATAATATGTTTTGAAAGTTATCATAATTTAGTTGTTAGAAAAATAATTATTTTTCGGTCAACAATACTCAAATTTATAATTGCGATAAACATTAATATGTTTACAGTAACTATAATATTGCTGATATTTAACAAAAATAACAATTATTTGTGTACAACAACAATATATTGTTACAATAAACACAGTATGGTTGCCGTAACCATGTCCAACCATATTTTTTCTCTGCGTGTGGTAATAGTTTCAGCAAAATACGTTCGATACATCGATATATCGATATTTTTGATATAATAAATATCGATACTCTAAAAAAATATCGATTCGATATATATCGATTTATTTTTTCAACTTGCCCTTCCCTAGAGTGTAAACCCACTAAATCATGGAGTCCGCACTAAGTCCGCTTAAGAAGAAGAGACACTGCAGCACTCACCCAATCAGAAGAGCGATAAAAACCTACATATGTGAACAAAAACCGTGTTGATAAAATTTTTGTCTGGCACTGGTTGGATATTTAATATATGAAGATTCAATAAATAAATATGTATTGAGAAAAAAAGATTGTGCCCTCTTTATATGCTCGATATTGGAAATGATACCCATTCCTAATAATTGGATACTATATTTCCAAATCGGTATTCTCACCAGGAAAGTCTAGAGGTCATATGCGGATTCAATTGCTAACATTGAATATCTGTATCATTCGCAAATTTGGAATTGGTAATTTTGTCACATATTGGCAAATCGTAGGTGTATATTTAATAGAGATTAGGCCCAAGAACACCTTACTGTGGAACACCAGCTTTTATCTTATATTTTCCTGTCACATATTCTTTGTTTTTCAACCCTAAAAAAACGGAAAAGTCCCAGCTGCTTAAATATTTGCATCGTGATTAAAGAATTTTAAGGCCTTAAATTTGATAGTTTGTCTTATAAATTTTTTTTTCTTCCGGTGTATTAATTTTACAAACATTTAATCGATTAACCAGAAATTTTTGCAATGACACTCCACTAGTGTATTGATTGTTTTTTACACATCTAATGCCAAATTAGCAAAAAGATAAAAAAAAATAGAACGGCTTTATGCTTTTCATCAAGAATATTGTTTGTCTTTAGAACGAAAAGTAAACATCTTGTAGATTTCAAAGAATTTTTGCGTTTCAATTAAAAGCAATGTGCAGCACATCTCTTTTTTTCATAATTTTGCTTAAGTTTTTAAGCCTTTCGAAGAAAGTTTAGGGATGAATTGTTTCCTAACCGACAGAGGAACAAACAAACAAAAAAAAAAAAAGAAAAAACTCAATTTGTACAATGTTCGTTAAGTTGTTTGTGGCCTATCAAAACCATCTTAAGCGTCATCAGTTGTGTAATGCATGAGAGAAAACAGTAGCGCCGCGGCTTTTAACACAAATACCAAAATTCGTAGAAATCTGTCATCACTACTGTCATCGCAACTTCTGAATGTTGTTATAAGCTCTCATCACATACATCTTTTTTCCAGCAGTTGAGTGGCGACAAATAGCATTTTGTAGTAAGAAGATTATGTTTACATTTTTCCCTAAAATATAAGCAAAAAAAAAAAGATTTTTTAAAAAATAATTCTGACTTTAAGTAAAATTAATATCTGAGTTTTTTTTAAGTTATTTAATATATTTAAGCCTTTGCTTTAGTTTGCTCCTATTTTGCTCTCAGTTGTTTTTGCAACAAAACTCTTACTTTGATGTGATCCGTCAGCAAAATGTGAAACCTAGATTGCCCAGATTTCCGCAGATTCTTTTGAGAAGATAGTGAAATTGAAGCGCCAGGCGTAAAGCTAATAAAACAAAGAAGTCTACTGTAGAACATGGACATACACACCCATTCTCTCATATTCAAAAGCATACACTGACACACACACACACACACACACACACAAACTGATATTAAAAACATTTAAGACTAAAATCTTAATTCACATAAAGCTTGTCAACGCCAATTTTTTGTTAAAAGAGACAGCATCAGAATCCAAAAAAAAAAAGACAAAAACAAAAACAAACCCATGTGTCCCTGGCACGTACGCATTATGTCACTAAAGTAATTTTTTTGCATTTATTCCCGTCTTTCCTGAAATCTATTTTAGCATCCTCTAGATTCAGTTGAAACACAAAAACACTATTTATTTAACTTGCATGAGTTTGAAGATAATTTTGTTTTTGTAAAAATGTTGATGCAACTGGTGCATGGAATTTGACGCTGGCTGATTGCGTTTATTTTCTAACTATTCAAGCGTTTCATGTGTTGAAACAGACATTGTCGGGGTGAAATTATCTATGTGTTAATAAAAAAATTTAATATTTTTATTTTAATTAGTTATGCATTCTTTTCATTTTAGTCGTTTTCTGTGAAAAACATCTTTTAAGAAATTTGATTTGTTCGTTTGTTTTTTAATTCAATTAAATTTTTGATTGACATTTTGGCATTTCTCCAATTAGAGAAGATTTCGTTAGCACTCTTAGAGAATTTTAAAGGTGTACTAGGAAAAAGGAAAGAGTTTGTAAGTGAAGTATCATGAATCAAGTGTCCTTTTAATATGCCTATTTTTCCAAAACTGTTATGGAATGATTTAATTCTCAATTTTTCTCATACCATTGATTCTTGCCGAAACTTCATTAACGTCATAGTCAAATTTAATGCGGCATAGATCGACAACTTCTCTCTCAACCCTTCCTGTGCCGATAGCCTTCAGCAAAGTTCAGATCCAAAGTAAGCAACATGATAACCGAATTTTTTTTTATATAAGCAATAATCTTTACCAGAACCCTTCAATCACATGGCTTAGAAATTAAATGTGGTATGGATTATTTTCTTAGGTGCCCAAAGTTTTAAGACTGCGACAAAAATAAACAAATTGCAGAGTTAATAGTTCGAGTGTCTTCTTTTTACTCCGATTTTCCTAAACTATTAATAGTTTCTGTTTAACTTATATAATCGAAACTGTTGATAGTTTAGAGATTTAGGTTTTGACCCATTTTTGGCGATCTATTAATTTAAAGATCTTCGAACTAATATCCTTTAATATGGAAAAAATTTAAAATCTTATAACCACAGCTTAACTTCACCGTAGTTTTAAGCATTCGGGGTCTTTCTTAACCTATTGATGTATGTATATGCACCTCATGTTTCTAGTTGTTTGTTTAAAAACTTCAAAGCTTCTTTACGCTTTAACTTCGCCAAACAATCGACCTACTTACAACTAGAAAGGTTGGTCCAACCAAAACGCACGATGTTAATTGTAAACAAAACAAAAATTTTTCAGAGAATTATCTTAATATTTTTTATTATAATAGAAGAATCCATGAGAATTATGTGTGAATCAAAATATCGGGCAAATGCTCGCCACGGCTTCGGTGGCATACCTCTATCCGATGGTCCATATTTGCAATGACTCTTGTGACATAATTGAGGTTCAATGTCGTTAATGTGCCGAATTATCTTATCATTTAGCTTTTTCTTTTAAATATCCCCCAAAGAAGAATCGTGACGGCCAGTTAGCATCGCTACGACGTGAGATAGCACAGCCATTGAGTTGCTCGCACAAAAGAGCCATTGTTTCGTTGGCTGTGTGGCAAGGGGCACTATGTTGGAACCACATATCGTCCGGGTCCAAATCCTTTTTTTTGGCCACAAGGAATCCGTTATCATCTCTCGGCAGCGAACATCATTCACGGTTACTGCTTGACCGACCTCACTTTCGAAGAAGTACGGCATGATGACGCAGAACAAACTGGGCGAGCATTCACAGGTGTTTTCACATTTCCTACAGACCCGGTTTGCTGAAATTTGCGCACAATTCTCCCGATTGTGGACACATTTGGTCGATTATGCTGACCAAAATAATCACGAAGAGAACGAAATGTATTTTGATTTTAACGCCCATTTTCGTAAAAGGCTTCAACAATCTTAATGCGCTGCTCAATTGTGTACCTCTCCATGTTTGAATTTCTCAAACACTGAAGCAAAGAAGAGTCAAATTAAGTTGGGAAAAAAACTTAACGTTAAGGTGTGACTCACAATTAACATCGAGCATTATCGTTGAATCGCCCTTTATTTTAAATCGGTTAAAATATTTGGTTTGAATCGCAAGGGAAAACTTTGGAGAATTTTTCTACGTTATTCGAGTTTAAAGTGAAACATTTTGTAAAAGCTGCCTAACAATTGCAAAAGAACTGTCAGTGTCAAGCAAACAAAAAAAAACTTTTAAATGACTTAATCGTTTTAACTATGTGAATGAAAAAAAATGCTAATGTTCTCAAAAATAAGTGTTGCCGCCAGGATGCAATATGGTCACCAGGCAAACGTCAAGTCCGGAAATTTCAAACGGCGGCAATAGAAACTCGATTTTAGGCACATGATAGGAAGGAAGAGTGTGTTTGAAATTGTTACTTTCCGCTTACAGTGATGGTCATGCATAAGGCCATAGAAACAGCTAGTAACTAGTGTAACAACAATTTTTCTTGTCAAAATATTTATTGTCATTAATAAAATTGCTATAAATTTAATGTGGCACTTAAAAAGAAAAGTGAAGAAGACTTTAAAACAAGGAACTTCTGTTTCACATCATCATCATCACACACCACCCTAGAGACTGACTGACTGACTGACTGATGGAAAAAGAGAGCTGGAGAGTAAACAAAAAGAGAGTGTTGTTTATTGCAATTGTGTGTGTGTGTGTGTGTGTCTTGAAAAGGATCTATTGAAACTTAATTGCAAACGACAGTGAGCAATAAAATTTATGACTTACAAATAATAGAACAACTTTAACAATAGAGATACGAGTTTACGCTAGACAAACAACAGCAAACATTCATGTGAGTTTCGGTTTCAGGGAAAATTGTGTGAAGTGAGTGCATTTGCTAAAGTGGATGAAGTTTTATTTATTGTGTATTGGATTTTTTTTTTATTCCTTTCCATTTTTTTTTAAATCTATAGCAAAATAAATTTCCGCTCCAAACTCTAAATCAATTCAATTTATTTTATTTTGGTTACTTTTACTTCAGAGAGAGGGTGGCTGTTGCTGTTGTTGTTTTTTGAAAAAGGTTAGACAACTAACGATAATGATATTGCTGTTGAGATTTTTGTAATTTCAAAAAGATTTTTGAAAAATTTTCATTGAAATATATTTAATTGCATTTGAGAGGGTGTAATTTCAGCCTTTAGACAAAATTGTTCAATTGTTGCTTAGAAGAAAATATTAATTACACTTTATAGGCCGTTTTTGTTAAAAACAGTTGATGAAATGTTTAGCCCATCAAAATAACAAGGGTTTGTAGTTCTATTTAGTTTTAGAAGTAGATAAATTTTTAATGAAATAATCTATTATTTTCAATTGCATTGTATTAATTTTCTTAAATAGAAAATACTTTAGTTTATTAATAACGATGGTGGGTTTTAAAATTCTTAATTATTTTCAAGGATAAGTTATTTAACTAATCAGTGGGTCAAAATAGTCATGTTGGAATGATTTTAAGCATTGGCAAAATTTCGTTTTGCGGTTAGTTTTAAAAACAAATATGAATAATGTGTTCTATAAGAATACTCTGATTTAAAATTAACACTACTGGGATCACGACTTTAACTATTTTATAGTTAATTTTCTTAATGTATTTTAGTCGTTATTTTTTTAAATTATTTTCAATCAAACTGCATTTAAAACAGATCGAACTAAGTTTTATGTTCCATATAGAGGGCGGTCCAGTCATAATGCACGATGTTAATTGTGAGTGACACCTTGACGTTAAGTTGTTGGCCCAACTTAATTTGACTTTTCGTTGTTTCAATGTTTGACAAATTCAACCATGTAGAGGTTCACAATTGAGCATTGCGTTGAAGCCTTTTACGAAAATGGGCGTTAAAATAAAAATGCATTTCATGCACTTCGTGATTTTTTTTTTTTTTTTTTTTTCAAAATAAGCGACCAAATGTGGCCACAATTGGAAAAATTTTGCGTAAATTGTCTGTAGGAATTGTGAAAACACCTGTTTGGTGCGGTTTATGGATTGTCGGCACGAGGTCGGTTAAGCGGTTACCGCGTATGGTGTTCGCTATCGTGAAGTGATAACGGACTTCTTGTGGCCAGAAATTGAGGAAATGTTCCTAGACGATATGTTGTTCCAACAGGATGGTGTCACTTGCCACACAGCCAACGAAACGCGAGAAATGCAATGGACGTGTTACCTCACGTCGTGGCGATGTTATTTGGCCGTCATGATCATGTGATTTGACACTGTTGGACTTCTTTTTTTGGGGATATTTAAAAGAAAAAGTGTACGTGAATAAGCATAGAATAATTCAAGAGCTAAAGTATGATATAATTCGGCACATAAACGACATTGGACCTTAATTATGTCTCAGAGTCATTAAAAATATGGACCATCGCCTAGAGGTATGCATTTGGCCGATATTTTGTTTTACACATAATCGTCTTATATCCTTCTATTATAATAAAAAATATTAAGATAATTCTCTGAAGACTTTTTGTTGTATTTAAAATTAACATCGTGCATTCTGGTAGGACCACCCCAATAAAAATCTCACTTACGGAAGGCATGAATTTTATATGGTCAGTTCGCACTTTGAAGCAATACATTTTCGACACAAAAACGCTTTATTCAACTTACATATATAAAAACTTGTGAGTGTAGCTATCAGATTTATACACTGAACGTTTTGTTACAGTTATTTTTTAGTATTCTCCCTTACCAACCTGCTTCATAGCAAGGCAATGCCGGTGCGCTTGAAAAATTATTTTTTTATTAAACTTGTTGGGAGTTCGTTCACTTACTTTACTGCATCTCTGTATGTCTTATTGCGTAGTGCATAATTGTGTGCTTATTTTTTTAAGTGTACTATTAGTTTATTGGGACCATTTAGTTTTTGCAATTAAGGGTTGGTCCTGTGTTCGATCGCCTTAAGCTTGATTTGAAGCTCTTTTTGCCCGAGCATAATAAGACTCCCTTCCTCTGAGGTAGAAGGATTTTTGAAATTTTCTGTGTTTCAACTCTGATAGAAAATCTTTGTTGTTCTATTGCTTTTTTCAGGCTTGATTTTCTAGTCTTGTATTTTTGATGTTTATCATTCTTTAAAACATGTTTAGAGGCAACCATAATATGGTTGTGGCTTCTTGATGGAGGACTAATTGAACCATAATATGGTTGCAGGTGACGATAATATGGTAATATTAAACATAACATGTTAAAAATTTTATTTAAAAATAGTTTTGTTGGAGGTGACCGTATTTAAACATTTTTTTCTCTGCGTGTATACATTAAAAAAAATTGTTAAGTGCAACAAAATAAAAAATCGATTCAAGAAAAATTTTAATTAATTTTTTATTGTTATCAAAGCACCACTGTATCAAAATATGATTACTTCTAAATTTATTATTATTAACATGACAATAATATGATTACTTCTCATCTAATTATGATAAACATGACAATAATATGACTACACCTTCAGTTATCATGATTAACATGATAATAATATGATAACTTCTTAGCATATTATGATTAACATGATACGATTATGATTAAGGGAAAAATATTATGATGTAATATGACGAATATATTTGGTCATAATATAATTCAATAGCAATCGTCATATGGTGACAACAATCATGAATCTTATCATAATATGTTGCTCTTAGAATATGTTTACCATAACCAGGGTTTTTCTTTGCGTGTATTTTATAACTTGTTGACCAAATGATTCAGGGTTAATTGTCGATGATATTGAGTTTAAAAATACTTACGGCGGCCAATAAATCTATTTAGACTTGATCTTTCACTTTCAGATATTCAGAGAGCGGAAGGGAGAAAATTTCATTTAACCTAATTATGAATAAAACTTACCTGGGAGCTTGTTTCCTTCCCCCATTTTTACAATTGAATTTAAATAGGAAGAATTAGAGAAGTTAAAAGCTGCCGGGGGATTTTTGCTTGCTAAAGAAATTCTCTATAGATTATTTTGAACTCAGATTTTTCAGATAATTAATTATTTAAGTGGCAAAGTATCTGTCGTTTTGAAAAGTGTCAAAGGAAAGCAAATAGTTTTTAGTAACCTATTATAGGTTTCTTATATGTATTTGGAATCCTTGCAGCCATCTTTTAAACTGTAGGTACACAACCATTTCTCATTTTTAATAACCAAACTTAAACCACAGTTTTACTAACTGCATCTGCCTGTCCAATAACTTCCATCCACTTTTAATCTTAAACGCAAGTGTAGTAAAGACTTCCGGCCAGACACAACTGAGAGATAATAACAGTGGAGCCTAGAAAATATTGCCAACATCATTCAAATAATTTCCAATCGCAGGCCATCAGCTGTAATCAACATGTTTAGTGTAATTTTACACTCTTTCTAGAGCAATTTATCACAGTGCAAGCTAAGTAGATTAAACTCTAGTTTAATACGCACCATAATTTTTCATGGCGTTTGCTCTAAGCCCCAAAGAATGTTTTCAAGCTCTTGAACATAGATGTGTATGTATGTATAGATGTTAAGTACAGATGCAAAAGAAGCTGGAATAAGCTTCGCTATTCACTGAATCTACCACCACACAATTCATTTGTACTGCCACATTTACAAGTAACTGACGACAATCAAATTGTCCAAGTGGCGCCTTAGGTAGCGGCTACAAATGTGCGACTGTGCGCGTTTCTGTTACGGCGGCGGCACTGATCAAAAACGTTCAGTTTTGTAGATTTTTTTTTTCTTCTTTCCACATTTTGTTTTTTTTTTTTTTTTGTTCTTTGTCGTTTTTTTTTTTTGCTTAAATCCTTACGTCGTGTTATTGCTCATGTCCTTTTGCATTTAGGAGTTCATTTGTTTTCATTGATTTTACGTTTAACGTTTCGTTTTGCTTTATTTTATTTATTCCGGTTATTTGTTGTATTCTGCTTGTTGTTGCTGTTGCCGTTACTATATGCTTCGTGTTGCAAATACAACACACTACTTTGGACAAAGCAGGCATATCAAATTCTTAGCAGGAGTATGTTGACTCTCCAACTTGGAACTCTAAGGTTAAGCTAATAGATTTAGTTTTTTATGCAGACTAAAGAAGATGAATTTGAGGCAAATTAATGAATATGATTAATATTAAGATATTATGGCTCATTTGCAACACTTATGTATGGCTGTCTGTCTGTTTGTCCGTCCTGTCTTCTGTCATTTTCAAAGCCAAGTCAGTTGCCTGTGAAGGAAGGAAGGGTATCTTGATATTCGGTACTTTTTGAATAGAAACATCTGTGTAAGAGAGTGTATGTGTGTGTATTTGAGGTTTCGCGGCTTTAGGTTCGGCTTCTTTTTAAATGTCGAAATTTCAGCTTTGAGCTTTAGCAGCAATGCGCTTTCGTGTCTGATCTTCAAGTGGCGCCAGTCGAAAATTTTCTTAAAACAAAGAATTGTGTTTGCGTTGTGATATCTTTTTGGCTTGTTTTTGTTGTTGTTGTTGCTGTTGCCGATTTTATTTTTTATTTTTTTTTTGTATTCTTCTTTCATTACCCTTTTGCCGTTTTGTTTGTAAAACAAACAAGCAAACAAACTGAAAAAAAGAAGAAACAACAAAAATAAAATAGTAAGTAGCGAATGATTTTCGAGATTGTCATTTTCTTAATGACGTTTTCAAGCAGGAAAACATTCTCATCTTCAAATCTTTTTAATGAAGTACTCTTCTGCATATCAAACATCAAATCAAGCCATTGTTTAATGTTTAGATTTGGTATGGATACCACAGCAAAAACACACAAAAGCACACACATTTCGTACAAACAAATACGAGTTGTACTTCTTAAACGAATAAAACAAACTGAATACATGACGTTTTGTAGTGAATTCTTATTCGTATTAAATCTAATTAGGGTATTTAAAAATTCAACAACGGCAAATCAATTTTACACTTTTATATTGTGTAAATAACAGGCATATTTTTAATCAGTTTTTTTTCTTCTTTTCTTTTTAAAACTCTTCCATTATGTTGGAGACACCTTTAATTGTGATCCACATAATTAAATATGTAAAAGTGCAGGTTTTTAGAAGAGCTCACGAATTTCTTTCAAAATCTTTATTGGATAAATTAATGCTATTTGAACATGAATTTTCTCAAGTTTTGGCTGAGGAAGTTTGCATAACTCCGTACTCTAAATATGTACTTGAAATTTCAATCCAAACTTTGGACGTTGGATTTAAGATATTTAAAATGATTGTGTTAATTACAGTTTCCGGCAGAAGCAATTACTAATCAAAGAACGTGGACGTCATTGAAAATTTATTTTATTTTATTTCAAGTGGCAGTGAATAACCAATATTCCTTCTCCTGTATCCACAACTGCAATAAATATGTGTGTTTCATAGCGTTATATAAAATAATTATGCAATACATAAATAGCTGTGTAGAAAAATGTACCAAGAAAAATTTATATTTTCGAATTTTCGAAAAGTACCAAAATTTGTTTGAGAGCTTTTTAAAGAGGGGAGAACACTTTTCTACATTTTATTTCTATCTTTATTACTTGAGGAGATAAATGGGTTACTAAAAAAGTGCCAAAATTATATTTTGGCTCTTTATCCTCCCCAAGATGTACAAATTTCAAAAAACTACCAAGCACATGTCAATTTAATTTTTGATTCAATAATGATATTTTTTGTTAAACAACGAGATATACGGTTACAGATTTTACCCGTTTTTACCAATTTCTATTTCAAGTGGAAATAAATTTGACATTTTCTAGAAAAACGCTTATCTCTAGTACAAACTAAAATTTCCATTGCAGATACAGTTCATGGTAGTCCAAGATATTTGTTAATGCACAAGATATTCAGACCTTATCTCTTGCCAGGCCGGAGATAGTCATTTTACCAATATCATTTAATCCTCCAAATAACTTTTTTTTCGAAAATGCTATAAAAAAAATCTACTGAATATTTACTCAAATTTCTTTTGTTATTTGAAAGTGCAATCCTTCCGGTTAATAATGGAAAATAATTTCATTCATTTCGGCTGGCCATGCAGTAGCCTACACGATCAGTCCAATTTTTATGCACATTATCGATTGTGTGCAGCTGTATTTCACCAATGGCTTCACGAATATTGTCCTTTAAAGCGTCAATTGTCTCTGGCTTGTCGGCGTAACACTTATCTTTGACGGCACCCCACAAATAATAGTCCAACGGTGTCAAATCGCAGCTCCGAGGTGGTCAAACGACATCAGCTCTGCGGCTGATAATGCGATCTTCAAAAACAGGGCGCAAACATCGAGTGTAGCTTCGGCTGTGTAGCAAGTAGCGCCGTCCTGTTAACACCAAATGTTGCCAATATCTTCCTCTTCAATTTTTGTGGACAACAATTCGTTCAACATGGCCCGATAACGATCGCCATTGACTGTAACGGCCACTCCTTGTCCACTTTCGAAGAAAAATGGCCCAATTACGCCTCTGGACAAAAATCCGCAGCAAACAGTGACTCGTTTTGGGTGCAACGGCTTTTCAATGTAGGCGTGCGGGTTTTCTGTGCCCCAAATGCGACAATTTTGCCTGTTTACATACCCGCCACGATCAAAATAAGCTTCATCTGGACAAATGATTTTTTGGCAAAATCGGCATATTCTGTAAGTCGATCGCAGGCCCATACTTCCCAGCGTTGTTCAAGCGTATACACAACCATATTTGTTCAGCGGAAGGATACAACTAATTATCTGTTAAATCAGACATGAGCTAAGTGTTACCATTCACGAAATAAGCACGTTAGATGGCGGACCCGTTAGATCATATTCACAATGTAGACATTCATAGTCACCATTTTCGTCCTTGCTCAAAAAAGACGGTTTATTAATAATGTTTAAAGATTCTTATGATCTTCGTTAATTTGAAAGATATTAGTTCATTGTCTCTAATCCGGCTAAATATGAGTTGCAAATTTTACATAAAATTAAACTCTTGCATGGAAAAACAGTGAACTTTCACCCGAAAGCAAATTACTGCATTCGATATCGATCGGAATTTTCATTTAAATTGTATTCTTATTTCGATCGATATCGAATGCCACAACTTATTATCCGACCAAAGACTCTGATTGTAACAACACACCTAAATGAATGAATCAAAAGCAGTTTTCTGGTTTTAATGATTTATCGAGAATCTTAAACTAGAGTTGTCAAATATTCGTATATTTTTAAAAACAGACTTCTGAAAAAATCGGATTTTCGGTTTTGTAACTAAAAACCGTGTTCGAATAATCGGTTTTTCGGTTTTTTTTTATAAAAAATAAATAAATAAATTTTTTATTAATAAAAAAGTAAAACAGAACAAGCAATTTGTTCGTACATATGAACTTCAGAACTAAAATGTAAATTTTAAGGACCGATGTTGAATATGAACCATACCTAAACGTCAAGTTTTTTTCTGCATTTCATTTGACAATTCTTAATTTCAGACTAACTCAATTTGAACCATGGAAAGATACACAATCGAGCAACGCGTTAAAGTAATTCAGGCTTATGAAAATGGGCGCCCAAATCCAAATGCATATTGTGCACTTCGTGATTTTTTCGGACACTTTAATCGTCCTAATGTGCGTACAATCGGAAAACTCGTGCAAAAATTTGAGCAAACCTGGTTTGAAGGAGATGTAAAAACACCAGTGCATGCTCGTACTGCAGAAAATATTGCTGCTGTTCGCTATAGTGCGGCTGAAGAGCCGTCCACCTCAATTCGTCGTCGTGCCCAACAATTGCACCTCTCACGCTCGTCGTTTATGAACATTATGCATAAAGACTTGCATTTACACGCTTACAAGGTGCAATTGACTAAAGAACTAAAGCCTCTTGACCATTCCAAACGTCGCCAATGGTCAAAATGGTGGCAAGAAATGGCAACAGTGGATGATAAATTTTCGTAAAAAATCATCTTCAGTGATGAGGCACATTTTCACCTCAGTGTATTCGTCAATAAGCAGAATTGACGCATTTGGACGAATATAAATCCAAGAGTGATTGTCAAAAACACAATCCACCCACAATGAGTGACTGCTTTGTGCGGTGTATGGGCTGGCGGCATCATCGGGCAGTATTTTTACCAAAATGACGATATGTGGTTTCAACAGGACGGTGAAACTTGACACACACACAGAAAAAAATTTGCACCAGCAAACGCATTAATTAAAAATAAAATCAGTTTTAATTAAAAATTTAATCAAGTGAATTAAACGTTTAATCAATCGAATTAAACGTTTAATTGATATTATTAATTTATTTACTGGTGCATATTAATATTGTCAATTAAACGTTTAATACATTTGATTAAAAGTTTAATTCACTTGATTAAACGTTAAATTCAGTTGATTAAATTTTTAATTAAAACTGATTTTATTTTTTATTAATGCTTTTACTAGTGCAACATTTTTTTCTGTGCACCTAACGAAACAATGGCTCTCTTGTGCGACAAATTCAATGGCCGTGTTATCTCACGTGATGGCGATATTAATTGGCCGCCGAGATCACCGATACACCGTTGGACTTCTTTCTTTGGAGTTATTTGAAAGAAAGGGGGTACGTCGATAAGCCAACAACAATTCAAGAGCTAAAAGATGAGATAATTCGGCACATTAACTGCATATAACCTCAATTATGCCTCAGCGCCATTGAAAATTTCGACCATCGGATGGAGGTCTGCCGCCGAAGTCGCGGCAGCCATTTGACCGATATTTTGTTCCATACATAATTGAACCATACCAACCAATATTATCATAAAAAAAAAAAAAGAAATGACAATAATTTCCTAAATAATTTGTGTTTTATTACAAAAATTTAAACACACTTTATAAAACTTGTTAGATATACATACCACCAAATAAAATGAAGGTTAGACGTAAATGGAGATCAGTTTAATAAAACAAAAACATTATTTGTAAATGTACTGTCTCTACATTTAAGTTCGATATTAAATGTAGAGACAGTAATAAGTCTCTTGCAAATATACCTGTAACTCATTCCTTGATAATGATATCCGAAGGATATCGAAATATTGGAACAAATAATTAAATAAATAATATATTTATCTTTTTAAAATAATTGGCCTCGAGCTCGAAAAAACTTTTTATTTTGATTTTGAGATTTTTTCCCCAAAAAAAAGACTTTTTGTTTTGTCTAGACGAAGATTAGGTTCAATAAAAAAACCTTCATTGTTCCCATTTAAACATTTTTAAACTAAATAATACAATTTAGTATAAGAAATTAAATTTTTTGTAATGTTTTTTTTTTTTTTTTGTTTATTTTATGTATTAAATAAAATATGTTTTGTTTTTATTATCTATTCATGACACAACTTATTTGCAATTATACATACTAAAGACCTGCACGAGTGTATCAGTAAGTATTGTTGAAACAGATACACCAGATATTTATCTGTTACTACTGATATAAATGAGAGAATGAGTGTAACTGATATTGTATGGTTTTGCTTTTGTCCACTCACCATATCTTAAAAACAAAAACTGTTGCTTATGGTTTTGTATTGAGTATGACATAACATTTTTTTCTTGCTTACAAATATCTGTTGTCACCATAAGTATTTCTACAATATCTGTGGTGTTATGTTGTATTTTAAAATATTGTTGGCGAGTTTATGAAAATAAGAAAGTTTATAAAAACTTGTATACGATCTCAACCAGGGGTGCCAGATCGTTTTGGTAAGAAATCGGCATATTTTCAAAAACAAATCAGAAATTAAATTAAATAAAAAAATCGGCAAATTACTATTACGATTTTTAACACAATAAAACATTAACAAAAATAAAAAAGCAAAACAATTAACCATTACCTAATGCTTTAAAAAATTAATAAAAATAAACTTTTAAGAAATAAATTTTAGTTAATTAAAAAATCGCAAGGACCGTAAATAAGAGTTATCCATAAAATGTTAGCTTAAAAACGGAGTCAACCAATAGGTTTGTTCTAAAGTTCTCTTTAAGAACCTATGGTGATCTAGAAAAAAAAATCTCAACTCCACAGTTAAAAATCATTTTTCAACGAAAAAATAAAAGTTTGGATAAACTCTTAAAAACAGAGTTTTTTCCGCAATCATAACATATTCGCCCTAAAATAGAACTCACACCATCAACAAATACAACTCTTAAGGATTTTAATTTTTACGTCTAAAATACTCATTATGTTTTTCTTCTTTTTTTATTTTTACGTTGAAATTGTAGTGATCTGACCAGCGACAAGCTTGGTTGTTGTTAATGTACAAAAAATTAGTTGAATAAAATGCTGGTTTAAATCAAACGCCTGAAATGAGTTTTATATTTTGACGGCTGAATAAATTCTCGTTTTAACAGTTTTATTCGATATTTTATTCCTCAACTGAGTTTTAATTTATGACGGCTTAATAAAACTCTCTTTTTAAGAGTTAAATTTTACCTTTTATTTTTACGTTGAAAAATGACTGTTTTATATGGACTTGTTGGGTTTTAAAATAAAAAAATAACTCAGGGACTGAAAATAATTACTGCATATATTATTTTTTGTAAAGGTTACGAGAAATATTCCTTTATTTTCAATTGGGAATATTTAACCATTATCGTTATATATATATTTTATTTTGTTGGTGGTAACCAATGAAAGTAAAATTTATTTTTTTTTTGGTTAATGATAACCAAATTTGTTACAAATATCTATTGGAAAAAATATATTTTTTTCTGGTTATATTTTTTTATTTTTTGGGTACAAATATCCAATTTAAACAAATAAGAAAGTAAAGTTCTTCAATCCCGACCCTATGATACTCCACACCACATCATTTAGACAACTTTTCAAGAGTGTACCTTATTTGGGACCAATGGGCAATCATGGACCCAGGAAAAAAAATAATATTATAAAGTTAAGATTCAGGTCAATGTTATTACCATTTATCGTAGGCTTAATTCTTAGGGCAATAAGAACCTATGTACCGAATTTCAGCAATTTATCTTCAAAAATGCGACTTGAACTTTGCCTACAAGGCTTACACGGACAGCCAACCGGACGGGTGGATTTCTTTAGATCGATTCCCCTTGTGCCTTAAGCCCCTCATATGTAGGTAGTTGTATATTTCTCAAAATGTTTTTGCATGGTTAGACATACAATACAAATACTGCATATATGGAATACATATAACCATTTTTTCCTTAAGTAGATATAAGCGCTGAATTAATAACAGTTGTCTCTTTGTAATGTAACAAGTTGCCCAAAATTAATAACACTGTGCAAGAAATTTACACTTTTTTTGAGACAAACTCGGCACCTGGCGTTTTAACCTAATTCGGATACGTGGAATCCAGTGGTGCTCGCCGTTTTTAAGATTGGCTCTGGTTTTCGAGATATACCGTTATTTCGAAAATGGAGGAGGTTGCATAACATATGTTCGCGTAACTCAAACACGCTTTTGCGATAAAATTTCCTTTAAGAAAAGTAAAACTTTTTTCTAATGTGAGCAGTCGTAATTTTTTTTTATTGAAAAAAAAAATTAATTTCGAAATTTTTGTTTTTTAAAAATTCATAAAAATTCAAAAATGCAGCAAGGGTTCTAATTTTTTGCAGACATATAAAAAACGAAGCTGCAAACAAAACAAAAAAATTGCGGAGTTTCGGTTTTTTTTTAGTAATTTCAGTAAACTAAACCGTTTTTGAGTTACGCTAATAGGTGTATGTTGTGCAACCTCCTCCATTTTCGAAATAACGGTATATCTCGAAAACCAGAGCCAATCTTAAAAACGGCGAGCACCACTGGATTCCACGTATCCGAATTAGGTTAAAACGCCAGGTGCCCAGCTTGTCTGTTTTTCCAACTAGCGTAGTGTAATATGTATATATAAAACAAACCAAAAATTACCGTGTTGTAAGTATTTCTCAAAAAATAGGCACTTTGATAATTTAGAGGAAAATATCGCCAAAAATCGTGAAATATGGCCTGATAACAACGATTCTCGCTTGTGTTGCAGTTGTTGCTCGGCAATTTGTACTGCCACAGCACAACACACAGTGTATGTGTGTGTGTAACATGTGTGGTTTTTTATTGG
Source organism: Pollenia labialis (assembly GCA_949318255.1). NCBI lineage: Eukaryota > Metazoa > Arthropoda > Insecta > Diptera > Polleniidae > Pollenia > Pollenia labialis. The sequence continues at coordinate 19,666,239 of OX439142.1, read as the reverse complement.
CTTTTTGTTATGTATACCCTCCGCCACAACTAGCTGGGTATACTTAGTTTGTCATTTCGTGTGAAACATTTTTATTATTCGAGCCTTTACCGCGAAAATAACGTAAGCACCAAAATAAATTTTATAGGTGAGAGTTTTTTTTATTCTAATTCATATAAATTTTGTATTAAATTTGTTGCTCACGATAAAATCAGGGACCAAACATAATGGTTATTGTATTTTATTTGAGTTTACTGGAAAATTCCTTTTATTTTCATTTGGTTATTTTTAACCATTATCGTTACATATATTTTAAACTAGTTATCGTAACCAATTAAAGTAAAAAACATTTTTTTGTTTTGTTACACATAAATAACCATTACTTCAACCACAATTTTTTTTTGTTACAAACAACTATTAAACCAAATAATTAATTTTTTGGTTACAAATAACCATTTTAAAAAATAATTAATTTATTTGGTTTCAAATAACCATTAAAACAAGCGATTTTTTTTAACAACGACACAGGTTAAAAATTTTCTTCAGATATTTTTTTCTGTGCATATGTAACCTGCGGAAAATTTGTGTCAATTGGTCCAAGCGACTGGTCCTGGGATTTGTGAAAATAGAACAAGTACAAAAAGAAAGGACTCATGACCAGTGAAAGAAGATCCAATCCCTTAACTGGTTTATAAAGAACAAAAAGGTAGAAAAAGTAATGAATTTCAGAACAGTCTTCAGCGGTGATGTGACACATTTTTTGGTAATTTTTAAAATTTGGCTCTTAAATTTAATTCTTAGACTAGTTTTATTGAAATAATACTACATAGTATTTCCCCTCCAATGACAACCCCATGTAAAAGTGATAGGTCTTATTCATATAAAGTGTTAGAACTGGAACCGGTCCCTACCACCAAAGACCTATCAAGGGACTACTTCAGTGTCAGTTCGCTTCCCTCTAGGGTATTTATATGTATGATTATTCCGTGCATTTATTATTTCGATGACTAAGAAGAAGGAGTGAACGTGTCAACTGTTGTGCGTGACTTGAGAGGCAATTCTAAACCGCTAGAATCACCGTCTTTACTTAAAAACAGTTTTTTTGCTTTTGCCGGAAAAATTATTGCCCAAGGGTCCCAAATAGTAACCGACTATACTTTCTTACTTATGTATAATTTATATTTGTAACCAAAAAATAAATTACTTGTTTTAATGGTTATTTGTAACCAAATTAATTTATTATTTGTTAAAATGGTTATTTGTAACCAAAAAATTAATTATTTGGTTTAATAGTTGTTTGTAACCAAAAAAATTTTTTAGTTGAATTAATGGTTATTTATGAAGGTATAACCAAAAAAAAAATTTTTTTACTTTAATTGGTTACGATAACCAGAATAAAATATATATATTAAATGATAATTGTAATTTGTAACCTTTAGGTACCTATAATTCATCAATATTAATGGTTATATTTATATGATTTTTTGTCGTTTCCTTTATAGGGTCCCTGGATAAAATAGTTTTTGCCATAAAATCGTTAAAGTCATTTATTTAGAAAAAAACAAAAATCTAAAATGATGCCGCTTACGTTATTTTCGCGGTTAGGGCTCAAATTCAACTATTAGTCAAACAATTTTTTTCAAAATAAAAATATTTCAAAACGTTAATATGAATTGCTATTTTTTTTTTAAATTTCGGTGCGTTTTTTAATTTTTCTAGCCCAACAATTATACTTACTGTAACATTTGCCTTTATGTATGTAGGTTATTTCCACATAAAATGTAGCATACTTCTTTTTTAATATTTTCAAATGTTTAAATATTTAAGAAAATGCTTTAAACGAAAAAAATAGTTTTGGTTGGTAAAAACCCAAGTTTTTTTTACAAAAACAAATTACATGTGTTCAGTAATTTTTTTTTACAATAATTTTTGTCTACATGTCTTTTTAACAAAATAACCATAGGCATCAAAGAATTTAAGAAAAAAAATATTACCGCTACTAAAATCTTCAAAAATGTTTGCTTTAAAAAAAGCAGCATACACATGTTTACAAGAACAAATCATGTACGCAGCAGACACAAAGGCTAATCGTGCTGCTCATCAAGAAAGATTGCAAGCGCTTCCACTTGTATTTTCGTCGTAGGTATAATACGTAACTTGTAGTGTTGTTGTTGCTTGGCAATTTGTACGACCATAGTACAAGCAGCCTGTGGATTTTGTTTTTGTAAAATTTTTTGTTTGGCTTTTTTTTCGCTCGTAATACATTCACGCTCTTTTTCGTTGAAAAATAATTGAAAATAACGGCATCGTACAATAAGTAACTTATTGTATTCCATCAGTATCCACTAGTATCTGCTTTTGCAAAGCAGATATTAACAGATATGATACTCTCTTTCGCTTTTGTATCAACTTACATCCACTCTTTTACAATTCATATCAATATCAACTTATATCAGAAACACAAGAGCACTCATCCATACATATCCACTTTAGAAAACACACAGAAACAGATATAAACAGATGTATCTGTGCAGGTCTTTAATACATACATATCAGCAGTTAAGTTTCCCGGGATTTTTTCCCCGAAAATTGAGCGGGATCCCGAGATTTTTGTCCCGGGAAATCCCGTATGAAAAACACTAGTATGAATTAAATCGTAAACTCTGCATTTGAAGATGCTATGATCTTTGTGATTTACTTTGGCGCCCTATGCTCCAATGGGAGTTAGAGGAACACATATATATATATGATCTTTAGCAAAGTTGTTGATCATGAGCCGGCGAAGGATTCAGACAGGTAGCGCCACTAAAAATGACTCGAAATCAATTTCCGACTAGAAGTGCCATTGACAATGAATCAAATCGTAAGCTATGCAATTGATCATGCCTTGATCTGTTAGCATAAAAATGTCTAAAATATTCCAGAAAAAAGAAATTATAAAGAAAATTCATTTTCACACACATTTTGTATGGAGTGCTAAAAGGAAAGTGTAAAGGAGAGGAAGTTCACATTCCCAGAAATCCAATGATCCTAACCGATATGCCATTCGAGTTTAAACGAATCCAATTTCCAATTCGTCTCGCATTCGCCATGACAATCAACAAATCCCAAGGGCAATCATTGAGTGTTTGTGGCCTAAATTTGGAGAACGACTGTGTTTCACACGGTCAACTCTATGTCGCATGTTCCCGTTTCGGAAAGCCATCCTCTTTGTTCATTTTCGCACCTGACAACAAAACGAAAAATATTGTTTATCGCAAAGTGCTTCAATGATATTCTCTTAACTTATTCAATAGTTTACTTATAATTCACATTTTCATATTCTTTTTTGTTTTTTTTTTAAATAAAGACAAATTATCTGCATCGAATATTACCTGTGCCTGATTCTGTATCTGTATTTTAAATATACACAAAAACAATACTTTTCTAGGCAAAACAACGTTCGCCGGGTCAGCTAGTTTATAATAAAAAAAACTACTTTTTCCAAAAATAAGATTTTTTCTTCAAAAATAAGATTTTTTTTTGGTGAAATTAAGATTTTTTGCTGAAAATTTCTGGCAGCCCTGGTGACAACAATTAAAATACTGTTGTGAATAACAAAAGTGGTTACTAAAAAATGTCATCGAATGCAAGATAGAAAAAAAATTAAATCTAAGAAAAAGTCGAGACCAAAAAACCGATTTCTCGAATACTTCGGAAATCGGTTTTGACAACTCTTATCTAAAACCCATTCACCATAATATTCGTTGTAGGTTAAAACGTTATTTACTCTTTTTGTTGGTACTAATAAAATTTACGGATTTCCTTGGATATTTGGTTTAACTGAATCTCAAGCTGAATTTTCAGACCAACAATAGATGTCTGGAAAAGCTTATTCCATCAACAATAAATTTCAGTGTTTTCATCAAGAATACAAATTGGGAATGAATCACGACAAACAAAATCTTGTTTATTAAAAATAGGTGACTATTATTTTACAAGAATTTTTAATTTTTATTGTCTATAAAAAAATAAAAAAAAACTTTAAAATTCCATGCCATTGTGTTTTTGTTCTTGTCTCACTCTTCCAAAGACTAGAGCAAAGGTATTGGCGTAGATAGGGGAGGGCCGGGGTGGTTAAGATAAAAGCTAAAAGACCTAACTAACAGTTTGTATAATATGCAACACTGTTAATTGTCAAAACAGCTGGTAGGTTTTACCAGAAAAATAGAAGAAAAATTAATTATTAACAGTTTAATGAAATTTTTAAATTTAACAGTTTAAAAAGTTGTTTTCTTCTCCTGCAAAATTTTCATACATTTATGTCAGATATGCTCATCTAAATTTTTCTATTGAAATTGAGCCAGATCGGTGCATAAATGACTGAGATATCACGACTGCCTCTAATTTTACCCATAAATCCCTTGTTGTTGTGGTTTTTTTTTATTTCATTTTTTCCTGTATATCTGGAAATCGGCAAGAGCCAAATTGTCCAAATCGGCTACAAGCATATCGGTTATAAATACACAACCTCTCCAAAAAAATGGGTGGTATTAGAGAAGTGGGCGTGGCACTTCCCATACAAACACATTTTAAATTTATTTATGTCTAGAGAACGAAAAGGTATATATTTTCCAAATTAGGTGCAACCATCTCGGTTATCGATACACAACCTCCCACAAAGTGTGGACGGGATTGGAGAAGTAGGCGTGCCACAAAATTGTTTTTTTTTCTATCTCAAGAACGGTAAGATAAATATTTTAAGGTACACAATGCTGGGTTATTAATACACAACCTCCTTAAAAATATGGACTGGATTGAAGAAGTGGGCGTGGCACCTACCGTACAAAGACATCATATATTTCTGTATATCAGGAGAACGAAAATAGTCAAAGGTTTCAAATTAGGTACAAGCATATTGGTTATCAATGTACAACATCCGATCAAATGTGGGATGTGAGCGTGGCACTTATCTTACAAAGACATTAAAGATTTTTGTATATCTGAAGAACGGCCAGAGCCAAATCAAAATAAAGAACGGCATTTATATAAAGGTATGCCCTTATTCGGCATAGCCGGATACAGCACTCTTACTTGTTTTAAATAAAATGCTACGTAATCCATCCCTGATACATCGAAAGGTGTGTTTGTCTATTAATTAGTGTTTTCTTAGGTAGAGTGCCAAACATACGCAGATAGCTTGGACAGAACGCTTCTTTAGAATTTGTCTAGAATCTTGTGTTACGTGGGTTGCCGAACATTATCAGAGTATATAAAAACTTGTTCTATACTTTCCTAAGTCCGCAATATCTGTAGAATAAATCTAGCATTCCCTCCAGTATGATGAATCCAACCTCCGTTAAAATGCGCTACATACACTGATAGAAAAATGTTTCTTCATATTGATGATACCCTAACATCAGAATTGTGACATCAATGTTACTACAAATGGCATCAATGATGCAAAAATTAACATCAATCCAATGACTAACGTCTTCGTACAATTTTGTAATTTTTTACGTGTCATCTATTTTATGACTATAGTGACATCAATTCGGTGCCAAATTTTGTATATAATTGACATTATTTTCATGATTACAATTTATTATAAGAAGCAAAAATTCCTATATTCTATTTTTTTTAAATTATTTAGTTAAATACATAAAATTTTCAAAGTAGAATGATTACGAAAACCATTCCAATGACTTTGACTTAATGACAAACTGTCATTAAATTGATGCTAATGTGTCCATTCTCCGATGTTACTGCGTCATCGCACTGATGACATGTTCGTCATTTCTTTTAATGCCCTTGTGTCATCCCATTGATGACATAACTTAATTTTGACCCTGATGACACTTTGGCCAAGTGATGTTAAGTTTGACATCACAATGATGAAAAGTGTCATGGGGTCAAAAACGAAGACACTTGTCATAGTACTGATGTCAAAATACATCATCGTTATGATGCTTTTTTATCAGTGTACATACATACATATTTTACTGTTCCGAACTAAAAGACAAGCAGATGGCAAGTATCACTCTGTTTTATTTTGTATTTACTGTCAGTAATATAAACAACAACTGAGCCCCTCATCATCCTATTATACACTTAACTAAAGCCGGGATTAATTTCCATTTGGGAGAAAATTTGCAATAGAAACTCTACACCAAGTACTTCGAAAACGAGCTAAAAAAATCCTATTATACACTTAACTAAGGCCAGGATTAATTTAAATTTGAGAGAATTTTGGCAATAGAAGCTGTACACCAAGTACTTCGAAAACGAGATTAATAAAAAAACATAATTTTCAAGAAGTTTAAAAAGCAAAAAAAAAATTAAAACTAAAAATCACACCCATAAAGAAAAATTAACCTTGAATTAAGAACATTCTTTCGAGGGAATAGTGTTTTTTTTAATCTAGTACACCATATAAATCGGCGCCTGGTTGTTTTTAAAAAAATATTAATAGAATGAATTTGATATTTTCTTTTAAAACGAACTAGTATTTTTTTCTATTTTAAGCCCATAATGAAAAGGAAACAGTACAAGACTGTATTGAACTAAATACTTGACAAGATAATTAAGTATAAAAGATAATCCAAATCCGTGCTATTGTTAAAATTGCATTGAATTCTCTTAAATAGCGTAGAATCTAGAAAATGAAGAAAAAGGAAATATTCTACCGCAAATCTAAAGACAGGACTTGCACACTGACAAAGGCAATTAAAAATGTTTATTCTTTTTAAGCAAAAAAACAACAAGAACAAATGAAAAAATCTTAAGTACGCAAAACAATCCTGAGCCGCAGGAAAAACTGCTGGCATTTTTTTTTTTCTTTTTAAACGCTCTGTTTCCTAAACAAATTGGCATTTTCCTTGCAAGTGTTGTTTGAAAATAGTTTTCTAAAATCCGACATTTTGTTTTTCTTTCTATTTTTTCTTTTTTAACTTTTTTGTTTTTCTTTATTGTATTTTTTTTATAAACAACAGTATTATATACCAAATACAAGGAAAAAAAGACACATTATTAAAATGCAAAAAATATACACAGTTTTATACGTAAAATTGGTGACAAACTAAATTCTATTCCTAATTCTTTAAGGGTATAAGAAAAATATCTGTTTAAATTTCTTTGCAGCCCAGTGTATCCCATTATGTCTCTTGTTAACATCTTTTTTGTATGCATGTATGTAGTAAGAGTGTGTAAATACAACAAAAAGTGCACTCTGGTAAATAGAGGCCAGTAATAAACATACAAAACGATTTTATGCTTGAAGGAGAAAGAGGATTAAGTGTTATCATTTCACTTCATAGTTTTTTGTCTACAAAACAACAACTGCAACAACACAAAGAATAAGACAATATTTCTGGCAACATTTAACATTTGAAAACCAACAACAATTAGACAGCGAATAAGCGAAAGAGAGGTTGTTTGCACGACTTCAACTAGAAGAATTAAGATTTAATTGGATGTAAACAAGCCCAGTTTTTATTTTTCAAAAAGTTTTTAAATAATTTTTATTGTATATTTTTGTACAAGAATTAAATGATTTATTAAGCCAGGATAATTTTTGGCATTAAAATGAAGGAAAACTGTAATTTAAAATCTGATCTTTTAATTGACAAATTAATCACTGTAGCAACCGAAGTAAACATCGTTTTTTTGTTTCTAAAATTTTCCTTAAAATTTTACTCTTCAAAAAGTGCTTTTTCCAATAAGGTTTCTTTTCCCCCAAAAAAGTACTCCCCTGAAAAGGAAACGTTTGTTCAAGCTGAACGTTTTGTTAACTTTTTCAAGTAGATTTTCTTAAAAATTAAAGTTTTTGTTAAAAGCGTAATTTTTCGTGAAAATTGGAATTTTTAGTTAAAAAAGGTTCGTTTTAGTACTAAAAAAAAGGTACTCTTGAGTAACTATTGAGCAAAGTATTCCTGAAATTGGTCATAAGCAGGGCTGCCAGACCAGGGGATTTATCCCAAAAGTTTGGGATTTCATACGATTAAAAAGGACAAAGAAAGTCATTTGGGGATTGAGGATTTTTTTTCGCGAATTTTAGAAAAAAAATTCGGGGATTTTTTGGGGATTTTACACATTTTTAATATATTTTCCCGTTTTTATTATTAAAGCTCATTTTTCTTTGTTTTATATATTAAAATTTCAAAAAGAAGTAGCAAAACCTTTATCTTGCTCTTACCAACTAATAATACGGTGTAAAGGGTACTAATTAATGGCCCGTTCGTCGATTACGAACGAAGTTTTTGTTCGCTTAACTTACATGTCAAAAAAAAACAATATTTTATAATTTGTTTTTGTTTTAAATGTAATTTAAGCGAACGAAGTCTTCATTCGTTATCGACGAACAGGCCCTAAGATTACTATTTTTGATGAGTGTGTAAAAAATACATAATAAACTTATGTTATTATTCTTGATTGAGTGTTTAAAAAAAGAATTAAAAAAAAGAATCTAAAACCGTTGACAACACGTACAATTTTCGAATTTTTAAAAAACAATAATCAAGCAAATATTTCTTCCCCAAAAATAAGTAAATATAAAAGACAATATGTAATAAAATTTAATAACATTTTATTGTTGATTTAAAGGATGGCTAAAACCGATTGAACATGCTCCAAATTCTTATAAATTAGCGCATACGTCTTTAAAAACAGCATATTTTTCTGCTTGTAATTCCTTACCGGAATCGCATAAAAAGGATTTGAAAAACATGCCGAAACCAGTCGCTACAAACAAAATAAATAAAATGTTTTTACTTAAAAATTTTATTTGGGGATTTTTGGGGATTTCTTTATCATAATTTTTCTTATTTTTTAAAAAAAATTTATATTTGGTCAGAAACAAAAACACAAAAAAATATTAACTTTTCAAGGTTTTGTTTTTAAATTTGGGGATTTATGGGGATTTAATTTTTATTTTTTGGAGACAAGGAAAAAAGTACCTGGCAGCCCAGGCTTTAAGTGTATTGACGAACCATTAAGCACAAGCAGATTAACGTCGCCACTGACGATATTGCCATATGTGAAGCTTAGAAACCTTATCTTCCCCAAATAAAAGCCTGTTAGAGGTCTGACTGTCTTCACAGTAAGTTTCAGGCCCAGTTTTGCCAACTCATCGGGCATTAACGATGATGTTGCATTGTCCCGGTACTCAGCACAACCTCACCACATAATTCCCTAAGATTTCCCTTAAAACTCTTCCACAATCATTAACTAGCTTTGCATTCACAAAACTTCCCATCGAAGCCCTTGATTGAGATTGAGAATTATGGGTTTTTTTTATTCAAAAGGGGGATTTTTTTAATTTCGCTGTTTTAAGATCATTTTAATCTAATATAATTTCCAAATTTCATTATTATTTGTTTATTCATATCAGATTTATAGTAAAAGAGTGGACTTAAAACATCCCCATTTTTGAGGCTCCATGCAATAACTCCCAGGTTCAATAAGTCCCAAGGAAAAAATGAAATTATACCCAACAATTGTTCATACAAAAGTTGGAGTAATTTCATTATGAAATAGCTCCCAGACCTCTAGGTTTTATTTCATTTTTTTGGAAGTTATTTCATTTTTTGCCTGGGAGTTATTTCATAATGAAATAAAATCCAAATGAAATAAGTCTCCGAAAAAATAAACGTAGTAGTTTTTTCATTTTATTTTGGTTTTCGGTGTTATTTCATTTGCTGTGGGAGTTATTACATTTTCAATTATTTGCAATTTCTTAAAATTGTTCAACATTTTAAACGGTATTTATAAAGGGATAGTTTAAACGGTGGCATGTCATAACGTCCAGTGTCATAGTGTCCATGGATTCTTTCTACTCTATAATTGTGTCCAAGGAGAAAATCCTTGCGCCCGGCCGAAGGCCAGCTGTGCAGAGAAGCTTTAGTTGGCGAACCGGGTCTTTGTTATACCATAGAGTAGAAAGAATTGAAAAGGTAAAGGATGTATGTTAAAAACATGAAAAGAGAAATCCTTGCAAGGAATCCTTGCAACCGGCTAAGGAATGGATATACAAAGAAGCTTTAGTCAGCGAAGCCGGTGTTTGTTATACCATAGAGGAGGTAGTGAATCAAATACTCTATTTTTGCCATGCAAGCACCTAAAAACTTGCAATAGCTGCGTGCTTAAACTGCAGGCAGCTGTAATTACAAGAGGTCAGGATACAATAAAATGCCGCATTTGTTGCCAAAACGTCGAGGACTCAATGTTAGTTTTTTGGTGACCTGATATGTAAATATTCAAGTAAAACGAATGCATAATAAATTTCTTTGGACATTTTTTAATTTTTTTTTATCCTTATTTCATTTCTTTTCGATGGACTGTTTTTGGAAGTTATTTCATTAATGTCTTTAGGAGTTATTTCATAATGAAACAACTCCCAAAAGTTGGGGTTTGTTTCATTTTAGACTTGAAAATTATTTAATTTTTTTTGGGATTTATTTCTTTTTTTCAGTTTGGGACTTTTTTCATTTATTTTGGGATTTATTTAATTAGGAGTTATTGCACTGGGACTTATTCCACCTGGGACTTATTTCACGGAGCCATTTTTGATTATTTCACAGACCCATTTTTGATTAAGAAATACCCCAAATTCCTAATCCCGGAAAACGTTTTTAAACGTTTTTTGTAGGTACATAAATTTGCAGAAAATAATGTACATATAATAATAAAAAATAATCTCTGTTCTTTTTTTATTAAAACGGGTGTGTTAAATTTCTAGATCTTTTTACTTAAATAATTTTTTTTGTTTGAAAATGTTGCTTTTTTTGATAGGGAATGTGGAAGAAACAAATGTCAAATTGACTAAAAATTGCTTCTACAAGCATACTCATAACGTTTTCTTTCGACAAATATAGGCATTTTTATTTATTTCTGGAAAAAATATTGTCTTATCAGCGAAAAAACATCTTTCGGTGATATAGTAAAAATCAGTAGTCATATCGTCGGCTGATAATTTAATTGTTGTATGTGGATTCCGATAGTTTCGAGTAAATTGAGTATGAAGTTTGAACTCTTAAGCGGCTTATACACTCACGTATTGTACAATTATATCGCCAATGTGTATGTTAAAAATTTAAAGGTGGCACAATATATTGGCAACAATCAAAAGACTTTTGATTTTTATTGCACAGCGAAAAGAAAGTGAAATGTGTAGGAACATTGTACAATGCTGTTTAGGTTATTCCTATAGGTTATGTTCACCTTTTTATTGAATGAATTTAACCATTGTGCGACTTATTGCATAATATAGGACAAAAATATTGCAAGTGTATCGGCCGCTTTATAAAAATCCACACACGACATTTAAATAATAAATCATTTTTTTGGTCGTTTTATATGGAAATTTCTCGTATATGGCGTCTGGCAGTTACATACGACATTTAATTTAAGGAATCGATCTAAACTCAAAACCGCAAAAAATCCGCATACGACGTTTAAATTATCAACCGACGATATGTTTTACCTATATACGCATATACATTCGCCTAGAATAAACCGCTAAAATTATAGAAAGATGCATAAGCATTTAATAATACAGCATACCATTGCTTAAAGTCTGCTTTTCTACCAATATAAAAAATGTTTAACCCACTATTGATAACAGGTTGATATTAAACATAAGCCACCCGATTAAAAAACTAGAAAAATCGTTAAAAAAAAAAATCAGACCGAATGGCGAATTTTTTAAAAACTTGAATATCCGAGGCTACCAAATTTAGACGACCACAAGTCACTCTCACAACCCTGTGTTCTTCCAAATCAACTCAAAAGCACAACAAAATGTACGTATTTAAAATTTGCTGTATTATACTTCGTTTGCACTAAAAAAACCATGAGCAAAATTAGTAGTACATATTTGCTCAGTTGCAATCAAATATAAACAATAAAATTTGACATATAAGCCGCCATATTGTTTTTAAGGAAACTTACAAATTGAACATTTTCGTGGTTTAAATTAGTTAAAAACAAAAAAATTATTTTAATTTGCTTGTGTATAATTTTAAACAAATGCAGATTTTTTACAGTGCTGCCAGAAGTTTTTGGTGTTGCCAGAATACATTTTTAGAAAAATAGCATATTTGCACATTTGATCTCACGATCGATCATAATTATACATTGCAAATTTGCACAATGACCATCGTGATTACCCTTATTGTGTTATATTTCAGTAAAATAAAAAGAGCAAAAAAATGTTACGAGTAATTCCATTAAAATGAAAAAAGTGTTCAACAGACAGTTCAAAACAGTTGTAAAAGAATATATGGGGTAAAAGAGGAAGCTGAAAGTTTTCTAATGGCACCAAAATCGTATAACCCTTTTTGACCCTAACAAATTCTATTCCTCAGAATTTCGAATTTAACAAAAATATAGAACCTAGGGAAACTTTAAATAAATAACACATCAGATATAAATTATACAGAGATATAACGAACCATTTCTTAAAGACTTCTATCCCACTAATATAACAAAAACAGTTAACAGTTTGCGAGTAATCGTAATTTAGTTCTGATCAAATTTACAAAAATTAAATTTGTTTTTCAAACAACATAAAATATTTGTTTACAGCTGCTTGCAACACCGACAATTACCAATATTTTGATGCAGTTTTTTGGATACATTAGTTCTAATATATTTGCTATGAATTGGCATTAATAATTTTAAATCGGCGATACCAAAAATTTTGACTTTTGGCCGATGAAATTCAATTTTTGGCCACAGTGCGGCGCTGCTAGAACATAGATTATGGAAATTCCTTAAAATCAGCCTTTGAGACGTTCCACTGACAACCGAGTAATATTTCACATTTATGGTCAGTTCTCAAAAAGCGAGATTATATAGGACAATTACGTCTTTTACGTATCCAATTTGCGAGTTAACATTTAAGAAATTTTTTGTTATTTTTGAAATAATTAAAGCATATTTTTTCTGGATTTTAATCTTGTAAAAAATGTTCAAAAAAAAAACTTCTTTATCCCAAATGGCCGTTATATTAACTTCCCGTAACTCTTTTGGTGGTCCCCATTAGTAGAACACACAGTAGTTGCAATTTATTTTTCCAATGATTGAAACTGTTCACAAATTTCAAATGCCTCTTTTTCACAAAAGAAGAACGGGAAAAAAATTGTAAATTCATGTTCAAGTCATAAATATTTGATCAATAAGACAAAACACAAATCAATGTTGAAAGAACTTTGAAGTTCTATTTCTCATAGAACCACGTCATTTTTCTAGTTTCAAGATTTGCCGTTGTTGGTGGTGCGATTTTGTTTGAAAGTTTAACATGAAACGCTTCATTTGTTATAAAGATTTTCACAGTAATTGTGATTCGTGTTGCAGTGTATGTTGTTTCGCGACTTACAATAAAAAAATAAAAAAAAAGAACTTAAAAAACGCCCTAAATCATTTGTTCAGTCTTGGCCTGGCGCCTTCTCTTTAAATTAAGCTTACAAAAGACTATAACAACAGCCGCAGTAAGGAAGAAAAAAAAGGAACATGTCAAAATAAAAACCAACATAAAAGACTCACATCTACCAAATGTTTTTGCTTACGACTCCACAGAAGCTTAAGCCAAGCGCTTTAATAGTCTTTGAATGTTGTTCTCATTTTGTCCAGTTTAGTCCGTCCATTTGGCAACATGTTTGTTACAATTGCTGGCACTTGTTTGAATCGAATTTGCACCTTTTTGAGAAAGAAACGAACGCGACTTTACAAAAATTCACAGTATCAGAAAAAGAACCAACAAAAACAACGAAAAAAGCTCCCAATTTTGGAACCACTAATATGACTACATATGTAGAAATGTCTGTCTGTCCCTTTGAAGGTATAAATGTATGTAGTCAGTAACCCATATTTGCAGCATTTTATTATAGCTCTCCAATGCCAGACCTCCCGCAGATAATTGCCCATCATCTCATCTTGTTCCGCCCAGCTATTTAACAACAAGTATACACTCATTTGATTCGATTTTAGTACACACTGGCTAGTTAGCTGGCTGGCTGGCTGGCCTCATCATCATCATCTTCGTCATCATCTTGTTGCTGATTTCTTTATTGTTTTTGCTGTTGTTGTTATTGTTGTTATTGCCGTCTGTCTGCCTATTTGTGCCAGCCCAAATGATGTTTTAAACTACTACTACTACCAATAACACTCTACTAATTCATCTTTCGAAAAAGTGTATTTGATTCATTCAACTAAATGTGACTCTGTCTCTGGGGGGTACCCAATTGTGGTCAGTCGATTTCATATAATCTTAACAAAGTTTTACAATTTTAATTGTATTTAAATTAGCAAAAAAAATATGATAAATCGGAAAAAATATTTTTACAAAGCCAAATTACTTTAAATTAATTTAATTATATTTTTTTTTAACAGAAACCATGCCAAAGCTCTTTCAAAATAAGTTTAATTAAATATGTATTCTCAAAATGGTTATTTTTTTTTTAAATAAATCGAAAAAATTTTTCTGATATTAAAACAAACATTATCTTAAGGGCAAAATAAACCACACAAATTGCTTGGCAAACATGTCAAAATTTTACGTTTGTACAAATTTTTGGTGTTGATAATTGGGGTGGGTGTTTGGACAAACATTTAAAGCAATGTTTGCAGAAATATTAAAAGTTTTTAATATTTGGCAGATATGTTGGATATTTGTGGTGTCTAGTTTTAGCGAAAACATTGCAGAGTAAAGACGTTGAAGAAAATCATTTTCAGTCGTAAATTCTAATTTTTTCAAGCAGCATTGCTTGCCACAAATCAGAACGTTGTTTAAACCACTCTTTCTCCTTCGTTTTAAACAAAAAGCGGACAAAATTGCCTCAGCACTATCGTCGTCAGAATTCATCAAAGAGTTTGTTTGCCTAGTTATTTTTTATTTTGCCCTTTAAATAAGATTATGGCGTTTTCTTTTCTACAAAAAAAATGCAATTTGGTGTCTGTTTCTTAAAATGTTTGCTCCCGAAAAGCATGAGTTTTTTAGAATAAAACAAGCCACCCTTTTCGGGAGCAAAATTTTTAAGAAAAAGACAACAAATTGAATTTTTAAAAAACAAAAGGCACATTTTTTTGTAGAAAAGAAAACACCATTAGAAAAGCGTTTTAAATACTGAAAAATTCTATAAAATTAAAAAGGAAAAAAGTTATAAAGCTTTTTTTTAAAGTTTAATAAAAAAGCTTTTTAGAAAAAATTTAATAGAAACGCTTTTTAAAAAGATTTTAATAAATAAATAATAATAATTAATAGAAAAATGTTTTTATAAAAAAGCTTTCTTATAAAAAAAGTTAAAGGAACAAGCTTTTTTATAAAAAGGTTATTTAAAAGCTTTTTATATAATATTTTAATTAAAATTTTTTTACAAAATATTTAATAAAAAGCTTTTTATAAAAGTATTAATTAAAAAGGATTTTTACAAAAGTATTTCATGAAAAAGCTTTTTATAAGTTTTTGATAAAAAGTTAAAAAAAAAAATTTTTAATAAAGATTTTTAAAAATAGCTTTTTAACAAAATTTAAAAATTAGAAAACTTGTTGCAAGTTTAAAAAAGATTTTTAAACAAAATTGTTTTTATTAAGCAACTTTTTATATAAAAGCTTTTTTGCTTAAAAGTTTTTCATTTTAACTAAGATTGCATAAATTCATCTATTTTATGGAATCTCTTTAAAAGCCTTGCTTGATATCTCACAGACTTACCTCTAAACCTGACTTTCCTCGAAGCTAGAGTAGGGTGAGCTGTAATTGAAGCTGTGAATATTTTTTGTGCTATATTGCAGCAGCCAAGAATCGCGCCTAAAGCTTTTGCAGTTGTGTTGGTGGCGACACATCTTTTTTCTTGAATTTTTTTTAATTCTTTTATGGTGGGTTCCTTGCAATGCCCGTACTTGAATTTTTAACAAGATTTTTCTAAAAAAAAAAAAAAAACACGAAAAAAATTAAAATAAACTGTGGCGCTTTACCTTAAGTAAACTTTAGTGCTTTTTCATGAAATTACGAAAACAACTAAATACTTTGTTAATAAAGCATTTAAAATTATTGGTTGTTGCCATTTTACATACAAAAAAATTTTAAAATATTTAAGAAAAAAACAATTTATATTTTACGGAAACCAAAATGGATAAAAAAGGAAATTTTTCAAAATCCAGTTTAAACGATTGTTTCATACAGAAAATCTTTAAGACAGTTAGGAATACAGAAATAGCACTTTTACACAATACAATTGAATATTAAATAGCAAAGCTTTAAAAGTAGGAATAATATTAAAATTGTTTCTTCTTGCAAACTTTTTTGGCCTTTCCATAACAAAAAATTAGCCACAGTTTGTACACTACTTACAACGAACTGCTAATTAGAATACCCAACTACTAGCTTGCAGCTAGTCTGCGCTTCACTCATTGGTGGACCCAAGGAATATGCTTTAGTTGCATTCCTGGATATTGAAGGTTATTAACGCTATTAGACTTTTGGAGATCGACCTAACGATCATTAAATTTGTCAGTAGCATCTTGCACTTGAGACGTATCGAATCTAACTTGAGCGCCACGAATATTCCATGGTTGCGACAAGGGGCACCTTGCAAGGTGGTGTACTGATACCTTTACTTTGGAATCTGAATATAAATACCCGACTCATGACGTTGCAGTTGTGGCTATGAGTAATGATCCCCGACTATTGTCTGAACTGGACGTCCTAACAAAATGTTGCCAGGACTGTGAACTGGATGTAAATCCTGCCAAAACAGAACTGGTTCTTTTTACAAGGAAATACAAAATTTCCAAATTTTATACCCCCAGGATAAAGGGAGTCTCACTGGATCTGTTCGATAGTGCCAAGTATCTTGGGCTAATATTGGACATCAAATTGAACTGAAAGATGAACACCATTTCCAGGCCTACTAAGGCAGCAACTGCATTATATTGCTCCAAAAAGGCCATTGACCTTAACTGGGGAATCAACCCGATGAATGTACACTGGCTATATGAATATGTCATTAAGCCCATTCTGTTCTAGGGGGGGGGGGGGGGGGGGCATTTTGGCGAAAAGGTTAGCTGTGAACACGGCAGTAAAACTTAGAGCCACTGAAGCATGGAGGGATTACAATATCGGACATGCTAAAATCCTGTTTGAAATAAATTGGCACATGGATGTTGTTGTTGGATAACGTTGTTCACTATGATTCCTAAAAGGCTGCCGGATCACTGCAACGTCATTCAGGCCGAAATAATGCCCATCTACACAGCCGCGGGACACATTGGGTACGGTGAAAAATCTGGCAGGGATATTCATATTATTACAGATAGCAATGCGGCCATCAGATCTTCGGAGAATGTGTTCATCACATCGAGAATTGTCGAAGAATGCCGGACAAACCTCTGGAGGAGATAGCGAGACATTCAGTGGTTACCCTTAATTGGGTCCCAGGACACAGGCACATACATTGAAACTACATGACGGAATCGTTGGCGCATGAAGGTATCACTTTGAATCAAAACGATTTAACAACGATTTTATATGCAAACCTGCTAAATCCACTTTTTAAGTAAATTATGATTTTGAGAAAGATATGCTTCTTCGATCAGCATGTAGTTTTTCTTTAGTTTGAGTCTTGAAGTGTGAAAATCCAACTATATTTTTGGTTTTCCTGTCAAGCTGCAAATATGGAATATAAAAAGCTTTTTAACTCTTCTGTAAAATGTGCTGAAAGGGAGTTAGCTGGTTTGCATATTAAGCCGACGATATGATAAAGGTGTTTCACTCCCAAGAATTAAGCAACTTATTGCACACAAGTTTCATATTTTATTGTCGGTCAAAGATGGCTTGATGAAACCACCTGTGGGGAAACCAGAAAAATCTGACCCGTCATAGACGAAAAAAGAACTAGGCGGGCATTACAGCTGTCCAGACATCACCTTCGACACCTTATTAAGATTATAACTAGCCACTGGCCCATTGGGAGGCACGACCAAAGGCTAGGCTCCCTTTGAATGACGTATGTAGAAGTCTGACTTTCGGAGATCTAAGATTTAAACTGTTTGGTCGACGAACCCTTAGAGACAAAACGTGTCTCTCTAATATTGATTCAAACAGGATCCACTCCTTTTTTGAATCAACTCGGTGGCTGTGTGAAAATATCCGCAGCAGGACCCATGGGACCCACGTGAGGTGTGCTTGATTACAGCTGCCAATGGTACCTAACCTAACCTTGGAGGCTAGTTAATAAGTGTTGAGAAAATCGTTAGCGAGAGTTTGGTAAGTGCAAGGTGAATTCAACTACAGTTGGTGTCGGAACTACAGCAATCCAAAAACAGCAGAAACACCATAGGGTTTTTTGCATTGCATTGTTAGTGTTTACGGTTCTAAATGTCAACTATTTCTAACAAATCAAAACAAATTGCTTCGAACTGTCAAAATCAGATGGGGCTTCGACGGCTCCACGAAAAGCCCCCCAATGAAATAACGCCCAGGAAATAACCCCCAAAAATAGGAAATAACACCCAAAAACAGTGAATGAAATAACATCGAAAAATAATTGAAATAAACCCCAAAGCGAAAACGAAACAACCCCCAATATTTGGGAGTTATTTCATATGAAATAACACCCAATGATGAAAATAAAATAACCCCAATGAAATAAACCCCACCAGCAACAAAAATTAAATTATGCCCAAAATTGCTCAAGGATAACCCCCAAAAACCAACACCTTTAAAAATGAAATATATATATATATATATAAATTCCTGGGATTCCTAGTTGGAACAAAGGGCCAGTAAGTGGTGTTCAGAGTTGGGCATACAAGGTAACGGAACTGATCGTCTTTAACTTGGTAAAGTCCAGAACCAATCCTTGCTCTTGCAACCAACTAAGAAGACTCACGACCTCCGACCCTTCGGGGCAGGTGGACACCGGGCAATGGTATTATAACATTCGTTATGGTACTATCTAATGTGAGCAACGATGCTGTCGGGCTGGAGGCAATAAGTTGGCAGCCCCAACACCAGCCTTGGATGCAGAGGGCTAATCTCCCACTCATCTGAAACAAAATGATTAATGAAACCAGTACAAGTGAAAACCAACGGACTCCCCTGGCGACGACTCTAAGCATGAAGAAAGGAACACGATTTTAAAAATGAAATAACCCCCGAATAAAAAATGAAATAACACCCAAATTATACACGCTATGAAACAAGCCCCGAATTTTAAAAATTTGTTGGGTGTTATTTCATTGGAGATTATTTCATAATTTGAAAACCCCAAATGAGGAATGAAATAATTCCCAAAAAAAGATGTAAAAGGGCCCAAAAAAAATGGGTGTTATTTCATATGAAATAACACCCAAAAATGTATGAAAAAAATTTGGGGAATATTTCATTTCTCGTTTGGGTGTTATTTCATTGGGGGGCTTTTCGTGGAGCCGTTTCGACACCACCTGTTGTTGAATTCGCCTTTGATAAGTGTATTATAACTAAACTTTGCGCTATCTTTATTTTTACAGTGCTTTTAATTTCCCCTTGGCTGTTTATCACTTTATCTGATTAAAATACCACATTTTTTACGTTTTATATGGTACTTTTTTTGTGCTGTGAAACTGGTCAATAATTTCATTCGCTGCGGTTACTTAAAATGTGATTTTATTAAAACCCATTTCGTAGAGAAATATAATTTTCAACCCCTAAAATAAACTGTTAAACCAATTTTTTATGATGGCAAACAAATTGAAAGTTTCATTGCGATTTGTGTCCCATTGGGATTGTTTGGTGGTGCTAGAAAGCCATACATATATTTTTTTCTACTTTAATTTAGAATACGCAGAGAAAAGTTGTAAAAGAAAAAGAAATTATTGAAAAAAAAACAGTGTTGTCAATTTAGCCATTAATTGGATAGATTTAGTCATTTTTTTATATCGCTTAGCCATGAAAAAAAACAATTTAGCAATTAACTATTTATCCCTTTTTTATTCAGCTAAATTTTTTAAAATTTTAAACCAAAAAATTTTAAAAATGCCGCAATTGTTGCGTTTTAACGTTGAACCTATATAATTTGTGAACGCAAATCCGTTTTACAATAAAAAAAAATTAATTTTATCGATAAGATTTTTTTATGTTTAATTAATTTTAATTAGAAATGTATTTTAATACAAACATAATATTCTCTTATGTACAATTTCACCGTAATAACTAAATTTTGTAAGTTTTATTTAATGTTAGCTTTACACAGATCTCGTGTATTGATAACGAAGCAATTTGTACTACAGATATACCAAAATTTACAGTGTCTTTGTATGGGAGGTGCCATGTCTACTTTTCCAATTGAACCTTCATTTTGAATACTTTCACTCTTACAAAATTTTGTTAATAATACGAATTTCCATTATTTTATTATTTGATAAAAATGATTTTTTCATCGAGTTTTTTTTAAACTTTTTTGCTATCTTATCTCAACTAAAGATGTTATGATAACGACACAAATATATAGAAATCTATATTGTCTTTTTATAGGTGGTACCTATTAGGATAACGTTAACTGGCGCCGCAAAGACGCTAAAGTTTGAAACTGCATTTAAATTTTTTTTTAAAAAATTGCATTAAATTATTACTTTTGCAACTGATTGTAAAAAAATCTTACAGCCGTATTCATAATGAAAAGTTGGCATAAAGTTAACACAAAGTTTATTCAAAATACAATACCAAACTCTGGCTAACGATTTGCTAGTCTCTTGTTAGCGAGCTGCCAAACGTTTGCCAACTTTTGAAAAACAGCTGTTTAATGTCAAACTAATTTGTTGGTTTCTTTTAATTTACTGTCTGTAATTTGCTTTCTTTTTTTAATTAATCTGATTTTAAAACTTCTTAAAATTATATTTTTTTAAGTTAGGCTTGAGTTCATCAAAGGAAGGAATTTTTATAACTTGGGATTTTTTTTAAATTTATTGATAATTATTTTTGTCTGAGCTGGGGCTCGAACCAGGGTTAAATTTACATGTTTCAAGAATTACCACATTCTTTCATCAGAATTCTTTTGACTGTATTCATAAAAACTTTTTAAATTTAATACAGGTTTAAAGAAAAAATTTACTATGAAAATTATCCTAAATAAATGTTTGTTAAATTTAATAAACGTTTATAAATACGGGGGTTTGAGTTCTAACCTCTGCACCACTACGGTGCCTGGCAGCCAACAGTCAAACATCAATCTTTAATATATCAATATTGGTGGTTCGAAATTTGCTGTAATTGTCATTTTCAATTTATTCACATGTTGCTAATATAATGTGGCATCATTAAAATTTATTAAAAGTTAGCAGATGGACAAAAGTTTCTTATGAATAAACTCTGTGCTTATAAAGGCTAGTTTCCATTATTATACTTTGTATTAATACATGTCAAAAACTAAAGTAATATGTACAAGTCTGATTGTGTGAATGCATGTGTGATGAACATTACAAGTATTATGAAAAAAAGTTTGACATCCAATACGACTTCATCGTTTTTTGGAAAATGTTAAAACAATAATACTTTTTTCAAAGTTTTTAGTGGGATTCAAAAATTAATTTCATACTACATATTTAGAAACTGAAATTTATTGTTGAAGGGATAAGCTATGCGCATTTTACTGGTTGCTTAGTCCAGATCGTCAGGAAACTTCATCCAAAGAATTTAGAAAAGCTAAAGATATTATACAAATAATACTGCTTAGCGAATAAGAATTATAAACCTCAGTTTTACCTGTAACAATATCAAAGCTAAAACAAAAACAACAACAATAAACAGTCACCCCTATCGTGAATAACAAGTGGAATTTTTGTTCCCATGAAAATTTCCTTTCCCTCGAAGGGAAAAAAGCAATCATGAATCTCATGTGAAAAATTTTTCACGCTATCAGTTCCAGTGAATGTAAAAAATAAGAAAGATTAAAAAAATAAAAATCAATGAAACTTTTGTTCAAAAAAAATGCACCTATATATTTTAAAGAAAAGTTCAAATAATAAAGCAAGATATTTAGTATTGGAGGGATAGTTTGATTACAACGTTAGTTTTTTGCACTTTTTAAATTTTATGTAGTGAAATATTTTCCAAACTTCTGCCACCACGTCTTTCGAAAGCTTCGCAAATCCGCAGGCAAACGACCGTTGTTATGCATTTTATTGACCAATACATCGGATTGTGCCTTATTAACGGATCTAGCCCTTAATATTCGATTTATAGGAGGAACTACTTACATACATGTTCTGTTCCGTAGCAAAAATAAAGTGAGAAAATCTAAGGGAAATGTGAACAAATTACGAGGGAACAAATTTTTCACGATAAGGGGAATTTTTTCACGTGAACATTTTTCACGTTATTATTCTCATTTGAATTACCTTTTTTTCATGGGAGTTTTTCATGATCGCAAATATGTGAAGAGGGGAATAATTACGAGGGAAAAATTATTCACGTTAGGGGCGATTAAGTTTATTTTCTAACCGTCCCGACAACAATTGGTTGATTTTTTTGTCAACTCTAAATGTAGTTCTAAGTAGGTAAAGAACAAACAAAAATAACAACAAATGACTTTATTTTATTTTGCCAGTTCAGTTTATTTACACTGCCACATGCATATACGTTATCAAAGTTCCATTGGATCAGGGTTGCATTTTATTTTATGTGAGAGTGTTTATACTTTGTGTGATGGTGTGAACACAAACTTTCATGTAAAATTAGATTTTTTGACAGTCGCAACCAAACTCATTAGATTTCTATCTCACAAAGTATTATGGAATACGTAAGACTTGTGAGATAGTGTAAACTAGCCTAGCGGCTGGTTGTACATAGTGTACAGACTGTGGCTAACTTTTTGTTATGAATACGGTTGTTGAAAAACAAATATTTTTTAACTCCATTTTCTAAATTTTTGTTAAACAAATTTCAGAATTTTTTTATCATCACATTGGTATTTATTAAGAATGTAATAGGGAGAACAAATATGAAAAAATCATTTCAATACCTTGCACGTTTTTTTCGTACCTGCGATGTAAATTTTTCGATTTTGAGGGAAAAACTTTTTAAAATTAGTAAAATCACTCCTAATTTATTTATATGTTCTTTTAAATATAAAAATAAAAAAAAAATAATTTTAAAATATATTGAAATAAAATTAACTTGACGATATTCATCATACACCAAATGGGCATAAACGGTTAATATCTATTTTCCTATTACAAAAATGATTGTTATGATCTAAAAATTGAATTGAAGAGGATTTGAAATCGAGCAAATTTTAAAAATTACCCTGTACTGAAAGTTTATTTTTTGAGTACCAATTAGTTTTACAAGAACAACTCTTTAAACCAGGAAAAACTACGGTCATTTTGTAAATATAGCTGGTCCACAAATTTGGAAAAAAAATTGACTGCGGAAACTAAGCATGTTTTTTTAACTAATCTGTGTGCGCTGAATACGAATCTGGCATTGGGCTATCAAGTATTAACCATTTGTTATCGCATGCTGGCAATACTGACGCTACAATTTCACAATTTTCAGTGTTTTTATCAAGAATAAAGGTTGGGAATTAAGCACGATAAACAAAATCTTTTGAATTGGACATTTTTGTGTTCCCACAAAATTACTTTGATTATTCACAATTACATATTTATTTGACAGCAGCCCACATTCAATCTAAAGGTTCAGTTAGCCGGGAGTAACAGTAACTTAACCTTGCCGTAAAAAAGTAAGACCAATCTATTTCTTACAGATTGGGGCGTAACATCTTACTGCTAACTATCAGGGGTGTGCTGGAAATCGCAAACGCAAAACGCAAGAATTTGGAAGTTGTTTTTAATAAACTTTAAACCTAATTCTTATAATTTTTGGTTTAAAACCCTGTTTAATAGGGAAATATTTGTTTAATATTTATCAAAAAATTCTTTTATTACAGGAATCTTATTAAAAAACGACGTTTAAAATTCTTGCGTTTTACTTTTGTGATTTCCAGCACACCCCTGTATAATCGTTCTAATTGTTTCACATACAACAAAATGAAGCAGCTGATTTGTAACGTTACTGTTACTCTCGGATAACAGAGCCTTAAATCTTCATAATAGTTGCGTTTAAGCATATCAGAAAGAACGTGTGTTACATGGGGTCTTGATAAACGTCAAACTTCATATAAAAAAAAAGTTGACAAAAATTTTATAGTTTTTTTATATTGACTTTGATGTTTGGTATGGCAAAAAATTGTCAGGTGAAGACCCCATGTTACTGTTTCAAGCTATTTTTGCTTTGTGTGTGGTGAATATTTGGCTGGAAAAAAAGGATATGCAGTACCAGAATCATTAAAACATGCATATTTACATTATTTTGGATTCGCAGTCAGAAACTTGGACAAACCGTAGACAACGACAATGTTTTGCATATTTTTAATTCGCATTTAGATTTTTTTTTCCAAAAAAAAACTAGGTGCAGTGAGCGCGAACAAGGGGAGCTTTCTCACCAAGATTTAATGAAAATTGAAAGAATTTATTAAGGATTTTGAGACAAAAGCATGCTGGGAAACTATTGCTGGACTCTAATACGTAAAACCGAAACAACAAAATATAAACGACGTTCAAATAACTCCACTCACATTTGAAAATGCATTGATTTTTAAATAAATTAGTGATTTTTTTTTGTAAGAAACGAATAAAAACTTTTTTTTTATTTCAAATGTGATAGAGAAAACCCAATTACAGATTCGAATTCAGCCCTCCAAATAACCCTAGGAAAGATATTTGGTTGATCCAGTCCAAAACCTTGTTGGCTATTGTAATTGAACATAAAATCTGTTTTGATTTCAATTTCATTTCATTTTGATTTCTAAAACAGGCCCAATACATTATGCAAATATCAGATTAATAAAAACATATTTCAGTTTCAATTTTTGGGGTTAATTGGACGGACCCATGCTCGAAAATGGTAAATTTTTTATTTTATGTAATATGTATAACAAAATTTTCAAGCTTGAGGTCTTTTTTAATTTTATACAAAAAACTTTAAACGTTTATTTTAACCAATATTTCGGCAATTCTTTGAGTGCCTTCTTCAGGGTTTTTTTCTTTTTTTTCTTATTTAACAAAATATTTTTTTATACACAACACAAATTGCTAAGTTTGCCTCCATTATTCATCTGATTATCTTTAACACCATTTAAATTGACAGATTTTTCACAGTTTTAAAGTTTGGGGTCATTTTGACCTTCATATGCATTTAGGGCTTAATCTTAGTTTCTGCACTGTTTTGTCTGCGTATGAATTATGGGTATATTTTTCAAAAGTTTCATAAAAATGGGCGCTCAAATATACAATATTTCGCTATTTTTTCTTTAATATTTTCCGATTTTAGTAAAAGTTACGCCAAATTTAGGCAAAAAATTTGTTTTTCCCGAAAATCGCAGGAACAACATAATTTTTTTTTATATTTTAATTCCTCAATAAATTCTCAAATTTGTTTAATTTTATTTTATAATAAGCAAAAAAGCAAAAGTGCAAACACATAACAACAACCAAAAAGAAAATTATTTACGCACAACTAATTGTCTGTGTGGTTGTTGTTATATTTTTGCACTTATGCTTTTTCGTAAGGGTGCAACTTGTGACGTGAATACCCTTAATGGAATTTTGAAATTGCCGTTAAAATTTTTTTTTTTTATACCTGCGAATAGGCTGACGGTAGCATACATAAACAAGTAAATACGAATATATTTAAAGTAAAAATTAGCTTTTATTAAAATATTTATCGAAAAATATTAATTGTTTCTTACATTTCTTGTTCAAGTGGCCTGAAACACGTTAATGGCCTGGAGAAATTTCAGTGACTTTAAAATTAATTAACCAAATTTTGACTGTTAAATCTCATTGAAACGACAATTTCGTACACATGACGATTCTTTTACATTTAATTACAAAGGTTATTATTTATTAGCAAAATTTTTACAAAAATTTAACAAATTTATTTTTGTTCCTTGTAAATGCAGCTTTAAACTTCAGTTAACGTTATCCTATTATCGTAATATTTTACACAACGTGTATAAAGAATACATGAAACAATTCAAGGTACCCCCCCCCCTCCCCAAAAAAAATTTGTTAAAGCACTCTAATGTATATAAATGCGTTCGTTTGTTCCCTATGGACTCCTAAGCACCTATTTTCCTAAAATGTTCATTGTAACTTTCTGATTACCTGTCGCTTACCAACATCATTTGAAAATGTTCAAGTGGACGTCGGACGCATTTTCCATACCGAAATATGCAGGGGTGTGCTGGAAATCGCAAACGCAAAACGCAAGAATTTGACAGTTGTTTTTAATAAACTTTAAACCTAATTCTTATAATTTCTGGTTTAAAATCCTGTTAAGTAGAGAAATATTTGTTTAATATTTGTCATAAAATTCTTTTATTACAGAAATCTTATTTAAAAACGAATTGCGTTTTACGTTTGCGATTTCCAGCACACCCCTAAATTTAAATTACAGTTTATTTGGTTTCAGTTAAAATTTCCAAATTTGGAACGAAGAGTGGGGAAGTATAATAGTGGAAGTATCTAAATTTGGTACAATTTGCTTTTGTATTAATTCACAAAATTTGTTTTAAACAAATTTAACTTATTTTATTTTAATGGGGGTAGCGAGGCGCACGGGGTTAAGCTAGTAAGATATGTATATAATTCAAATATCAAATCTCATTGAATGTTTTCAACCTTTAAGTCAAATTGATTACTGAAGAATTTTTTTTCTTTATGAAAAAATCACACAAAGTTATAAAAACTGAGTGTAGATCGAAAAGATTTTGAAATTGTTTACCTTAAGTCCATCGGATTTTTTTTATAAACGAAGATTAAGGGACTAAAAAGAAACACTTAATGTAATTGTGGCTGTAATTGTCACTTTCCCACTTAAAAATATCGAAAAGACATCTTAAGATGGTTGAGCAGTTAATCGTGCAAAATTGTAAATTCCTTAAGGGTTTAGCAGGATTTGTAAAAAGTAGAGTGAATATCTTCATCTTTTTTAAAAATACAATTAGCAACCTATTGCAGGATAGCTAGAAAATTGTTATATTATTTGAATTACCGACTATCTACACTGATCTTTGTGTGAGCCCTTGTTATTGCCTTTTTTGACAGCTGTTCTAATGAGAACGGCAAGTAAAACATTGAATACTGTCCAGCACTAACAAATCAGCAGCCCCACCTTTGACAAGCCCTCTGATTATCCCTTATTTTAATAGAACGCATTTTGAGATTTATAAAGAACTTGATTTTGTTCTATTGTGGGAATCCTCTTTGCAAACCATGGTCTTCGGTTGTCACAAGCAATCTATCTGCCGCCTTACCTCTAGCTAAATCAATAAAAGCACAATATTGTACCAAAAATTTTCTTCGAATATGTTTCCTTCAGATTCGAAAATGTAAATAGTTAAACAAATATTTCATTAATCCATAACCGTTAAAAATTTGTTCTTGTAAAAGTTGTCTTATTTTTTTTAATATAATTTTATTTCTGTAGAACAAAAATTATTTCTTCCCCTCCCTTTACTTTTTTTCTATATCCTTTAAGCATGTTGTACACTTGTTCCGGTGTGATGCATTACATTTTATAGACCGCAACGAATTATTGCGGGTTACGATTATTTGTCATTGATTCCACACACAAGCCAGAGAAAACAAAAATGATAAAAAAAACAAATCTACACTCAATCTAATATACAAATAATTTGATTTTATTGCTAAGAGAATAGTACGAGAACGTGTGGCAAAGGCTCAACTAATCCCATTTCGTTACACTGTCACAAAATTAAATATTTACATTTGATATGGTGGTAAGAAAAACCCATGCACAATGTAAAACTTTGTAATTCAAACAATTTTTTATGGGCTTAATTTGTAAGTCTGATATTGTTTCTGGTTAAAAATTTAGGATGCCACTAGACAAGTGGTCATTTGTTTGAAGATGAGGGGTTATACCGTCTGATAACTCAGTAGAGAATAAGCAAAGTGCATGCAAAATGTTTTTAACGCCTTTTTTGTCACGGCAAAAATTTAATAAATGCAGGTGTGGGAAATATTGTTGCACTGCTTTGCAAAATCACAAGAGTTTTAAAAAAAAATTTTTTATAAAAAAAAACAGGTTAATAAATGGTTTATAAAAAAAATTTTATAGAAACTCCTTTTCATAGGGCTTTAATAAGTCTGTTTTATTTTTTGGGCGGTCTATTTTTAGAGAATTTAAAAAAAAATAATAATTAAATGACTTTTAAAATTGTTCATATTTTCTAAAATTAATTTCTTAATTTGTTTTTTTTTTTAATTTTATTATTTTTATTGCTTTATTTACTAAATAAATTTTTTTTTGTTAACCACCTTAACCATTGGGGTCGCGTGTTGGTTTCGCCGCATTTAAATCAGCATTTCAACCATTTCAACACCATGTTTATCATGTTAAATCAAAGAGACTATTTAAATAAACAATTCTACACAATTTGTTTCGTTTTTTTTTTTGTTTTTCTTTATAAGCATCTCAATTGTTTTCTATCATCAAGTGTAAAGTATCTACAACGAAGCATATGAAAACCTCCCCCTTGCGACATAAATCACTTAAGCAAAATCTAAATATTCACACGCGACTTTTGGCAGCATCAAACAAATAAATTTGTGAAAAAAGAAAATTTAAACTAAAGCGGGCGGAGTTTGTCACCACCCTCAAAACATAAACACTCATCCTTTCGAATTAAAATTTTATGACAAGAGTCACATAAAATTTACAATTTCTGGCAATTAAGCGATAAATAAATCCTTTTAGAAGAAGTTAAAAAAGAAAACAAAATGCTGCAAAAATGTTTTAAACTCTTTCCTTTTTTATGAAGTCTAAAAATGTTACGAGTTTTGTGAAGATATAAAAATCGTAATCCGGTCAATTATGACCACAGACTTTTAAGGCTCTCAAACTTTTATTTACTATATTTTTGTTTTAAGAAAGAAGTTTTAAATGTTTTTTATTTTTGTTTTAATAAATTTTTCCTTAGGCCTAATCTTAATTAATTAATCCCTAAAAGTTCTGGTTTTAAACCCCCACTGTCCTTATGCAAAAAAGTTAAGGTTCACATTAATTAACCAACATAATAAGCGCAGCAAAAGTGAATGGGTTTTATGTGTTGGTTAACTAATGTGAACTTTAACTTTTTTTTTTGCAAAAGGGGGTTAAACTTTAAACTCAGATTCCTAAATTTTTTAAAAATCCATTTTAAACTATTGGTGTTTTCTTTTCTACAAAAAAATTTGCCTCTTTTTTAAAAAATGCAATTTGGTGTCTGTTTCTTAAAAATTTTTCTCCTGAAAAGCATGAGTTTTTTAGAATAAAACAAGCCACCCTTTTCGGGAGCAAAATTTTTAAGAAAAAGACACCAAATTGAATTTTTTTTTTTTAAATGCACATTTTTTTGTAGAAAAGAAAACACCATATGTATTTCTCAAACCTCCTCTTTTCTCAATACGCTTAACTTCAAAATTAGTCTGTTTATTTTAACAAACAAAAGGGAGAAAAGGACTCAATATTTTTCTTTAACTTCCTACCCAACAACTTTTTTATTTACATAAAATTATTTGCACAATTTCTTATTTAGTTGCTTAATTTTCTAAATCTTGTATTTGTTTGTTTACGAGTAGTGTGTGTGGCTATATCAATACAAAATTAAAGTTGAATTCTGTATTAGGATAATGATTACAAATCTTCTTAAGCTCAATAAATTTGAGTTTCTACCTAAGCCAGCCGAAAAAACAGCCACCAGCTACAACTTAAACACTCACGCTTTAAATTCAACACATTGTCAAATAGTCCTTTACTCATAGCTACTGGAAATAATACAATTCATTAGGAAAAAAAAACTTTTAATATCCTCACCATTGATTTGTAATCCTGGTTCCATGTGCTGGTAGTTTTTGTTATTTTTGATTTGCAATCTACTATGTAAACTAAATCAAAAACCTACAACATATTTGGAATACGGATAAGCAGAATGAATAGAAATGTTTACATTCGTAAACAGTAGTAGCAGCAGCAGAAGAAAACCAAAATCACAAGCAAATTGTGGTGAGGAAATTAAAACAAATAAAACTTTCAATGTCCCAAAGCCGACAAGTCAAGTGGCTGTTTAGAATTAATAAAATTTAGGAAATTTCGTTTGCTTTCAATGACCAGTTTTTGAATGTGGTAAATAAAATATGTTAAGTTTTTGTAAGATAAAAAAAAATTCTTGATTTATCAAATCAAAAAATTTTTCATACCTATCTTCCTTAATTAAGGAAGATTGGAAAACAAAAAAAATCAGTTTTTCTCTAAAAATTTCTTACCTTTTGGCCTTATCAAAATGATAAGTTTTGTGACCACAATTTTGACCTTCGATAATTTCCGGCTGTGAGGCTTAGACGCACTAATTTCTTAAAGTAGCAATTCTAAAAATAACATTTAATTTTGGCGAAATTTCCAAGAGCTGATGGCAAAGAATTAAGAAAATCACAGTTTCCTCTGCCACATACATATGTATTACCGGTTGGGAGCAACGAAGCCTTTGCCGTAGACACAAAATATGCTTATATGTAGGTAGTAATTGCCACAGAATATTCTGTGGTAATTGTCCTCAAGCAAATCTGTTACACCAAACTGATAACGTTAAATTTCTATATTAAAACATCCTCTAAATATATTTATACATATGTATGTACATACATACATACAAATGTAATTTCAATCAATTGGCGCCTTTTTTGACAAAAATAAAAACTTTTTCTTACAAACTACACTAACACAAAGTTTAAATTAAAACATTAAAAAACACTTCTTTAAAAAGTTTAAAACACTTTTTATATAATTTTTGAATCAAAATATTTTTAATTTTTCTATTTATTAAACTGATAATTGTTTCAAAAGCTCGTCGATTTATAAAAAAAACATTCACAATTGATCCCAGTTGTTGACCGCATCATTGTGAATATACATTAGTAAATTAGAGCTACCAGACTGTTACTAAGATACTAAAAATGTCCGTTAAGTTTAAAGCAGTGTTCGAAAATAAACCTCACATTATTCAGCGTACGGTAAACATCCTCTAAATATATTTATACATCCATACATACAAATGTAATTTCAATCAATTGGCACCTTTTTTTTGACAAAAATAAAAACTTTTTCTTACAAACTACACCAAAACAAAGTTTACATTAAAACATTAAAAAACACTTCTTTAAAAAAAATTTTGCAATAATATAAACAGTTCAAAACACTTTTTATATAATGTTTGAATCAAACTACATATTCTTATTTTTTCTATTAAACTGATAATTGTTTCAAAAAGCTCGTCGATTTATAAAAAAAAACATTCACAATTGATTCCAGTTGTTGACCGCATCATTGTGAAAATACATAAGTAAATTAGAGCTACCAGACGGTTAGTAAGATACTAATAATGTCCGTTAAGTTTAAAGCAGTGTTCGAAAATAAACCTAACATTATTCAGCGTACAGTAAACACACCCAGAAACGTAAATATATAATAACAAAAATAACTTTAAAAAAATAATTCTCACATTCTATTCGTTAACGTTTTTCTTGCAACCCTATAAAATTACTAATTTCTTGTATTTAAATCGACAAAGGCAGAACAGTTAATAACACTTTCCTCCTGTTTGTCAATCGATTTGAACAAAAAACACATAATT
Organism: Pollenia labialis; assembly: GCA_949318255.1. Taxonomy (NCBI): domain Eukaryota; kingdom Metazoa; phylum Arthropoda; class Insecta; order Diptera; family Polleniidae; genus Pollenia; species Pollenia labialis. The sequence goes on along the minus strand of OX439142.1, from coordinate 19,634,554 downwards.
TAAACTTACTTACAGAAGTACATGCTTTATATTTTTTTTTAAATCTGAGGGGTTAAAAAAGGGTAAAATTGGTTAGTCTGCTTTCACACGTTTCATCTTTTGATGCTCAACTTTTATGTTTTTAGGTGAGAGAAGAAAGATGATAGGAGGTTAGTACGGAGATGCCTGTACTCGGTCAGTACACTTTTTTTTATTCATTGGTATATGCACAACGATGGCTTCATGTAATTTTTTTCTTTTCTATTTCTCTTTGATTCGCTGTTAATAAACTTGTTGTTGTTTTGAACCGGAAAAGGCTGGAACCGATTGCTGCGTGTGATTAAATTGGCATCTTTAAAAAGGAATTGAAACGAAGTTTAGCATCAAAAGATGAAACGTGTAAATTTAAACTTACATAATATCTCTAAAACTAAAACAATTACGAAGAAGTTTAAGACCTATCGTTGTCCATTAGAAAAATAAGCGGACAGGTGTCTGGAACTTCTTTTGAAATTCGGCCCTCTGGTGAGTAACCTGTATTTTGGAACTTCTTTGTTACCTCGTATTCCTTTTAAACCAATAGAAATAAAGATTGTGCCGAATTCGTAACTTATTTAAAAAATGCAAATATTAATTTAAGACTTTTTGGAAATTCGAACTTAAGGGGTGAAAATATTGCCTATTTTGTGATTTTATTAAAAACATTCTTCCTTTCATTGGCATATAAGAACGTATTAAATTGAGGGCTCCCACTATAATATTGTAATGTTCGATACTTAAATGGGGGGAAAAAAGTATCAAGAAGGGGTAATAAGGGAAATTAAATTTAATAGAGATATTAATTTGTTATAATAAAAACAAAGACCTGTCTATAGGTAACTATATGAAAAATTGTGTTAGGTTTTTCGCGTTTCACAGCCAAATCGCTCCAGCCGTTCTCACGTGATGCGATTACATACATGGATCGTTTAATTTTTATTTTTATAAGAAAACAATTTATAAAGGCAAACGAAAATTTTGCCTACTAACCTTGAAATCAACTGTTTTCTTGAACGTAAATTGAAACACTCACTGGAAAGAGAATTTTAAAGGCAAGTTCGTATCAATTTTTGTGAGTTTATGGTAAAAAAAAGTGTGAGTGTATTTAAACTTGATAGGCAAAACTTGATCGTGTAACCCTCAAGTTATAAAATGTTTTCTTGATAACATCTTGAAAGTAAATTGCTTGCAAATTGAGTGCAGCATACGTCACAGCTTTCAATTTATGTAAATTTCGACAAACAGTATATGTAAAAGACTATCAAGAAAATCTTGACCGTGTGGCCCCAGGGTAAGACGCTTTTAAGGAATATGTAAAGGTAGAAGTACATAACACGCGTTAGTGCGCGCGCGCTCTGTAGACTTCTGTCAAAAAAAATTATACTAGTGTATTTTAAGAGAACAAGCTACATGCAAAATATTTTGACACGTTAGCGCCAGAAAGTTGGTTAACTTTGAACTTTTTAACGCGTTGTGTATTTTTGACAAGTAATCAGCTACAATAAAAAAAAAATTACAAATTTGAGAATCGTGAAAGAAAAATTTATTGAAGAGCTTCAAAAACATACAATATATATATAAAAAGAATAAATTCAATAAAATAAATCTTGATATGCTTTCGAATCCGTTTTCAATGCACAAATAATTAAACAAATAAAAAACAGCTGACAGGAACGGGGTTTTTAATGCTTGTTGTGTAACTTGGAATTTTTCATGCGCTAAAGTTTTCAAACGCACGACAAACATCGACGAATGAACGCATATTATGTACTTGTTCCTTTAGAAATGCTTTTTTCAGCGATTTTACTTGGCAGCTCTGTTATCAGCAGTAGTGTCACATATGTTCGCAGGGTTGCATTCCCAATGATAGATAAAATAAATGTCACTGCAAAATCATTGTGAAAAAGGTACTTTATCTAGGAGGAAAATTCTTAATGAATTAAGAAAATTTTACTTATATTAAATAATTTTGTGGTAAATATGTTTTAAAAATAAGAAAAATGTAAGTGGTAATTAAAATAGCGATTTGTTTAAAAAAATATAAAACTAAAATAAATATTCTTAGCAAAAGTGTGTTCGATGTCTGTCATTGGATTATTTTTCTTTTCGTTGCAGAAAAAAGTCGAGGAATAAAGAAAAAACAAAGACTTTTTTTTAAAAAAAAAATAAGGAAATATTTTAAATATTTGCAAATTTTTTAAGAAAACAATATAACAAAATTTACTTATAACTTAATCAAGTGCAATGGAACAAATAAACGACTCTTTGGGAAGTCAAATGCAAACGCAACAAAAGCAGCAGCAAACACACCAACAAAATCAATCAAAGAAAAAATCTAAAAATAAAAAGAAAAGCTCCAAAAATGATTTAAATACCACTGTGACAAGGTCTATTGAGGAGCAGAAACCAATACAGGGGGTGGTGGCAGAAAATGGACTGACAAATCAATTGAAGCAACAGCTGCATATAGGTAACGACGACAACTCAACTAATTTAAGCAATAGTTCTTGTAGTAGTACCAGCAACAATAAACACAAGGTCAATGGCCTCATGACAGAAAATTTGAAAAAATCTAAATCCTGCCCTCCCACTACAAACAAGACTACAAGAGATAAACTTCAACAACCTGCTTTAAATGGCCATCATGTGGTTTATGAGCAGAAATCAGCCGTTAACGGCAAAGGTTTGACTCCGAATCATGAGATAAATAAGAAATCAAAACGGAAACCTGATACTAAAAAGAATACGTCAAGTTCCTTAGAGGAAAATGAATCACAACTGGAAAATGGCCACTGCCCTGATAGGGTAACAACAAATGGCTTTAGCCACCAGGAAACACAAATTTTAGAAAACGAACAAAACACTGCCATGACCGCCACCACAAACACTACAAGCACATCTAGAAACAATAATTTAGATACTAAATCTGAAAGTTCCGAGCAGCAAACTAGAGAACCAGAACTACAGCTGATACAACATGAACTACCAGAAGAAGCGCTATCTTTAGAAACTTTAAGTAAAAGTCCAACAAATCCTGTAGAAATTGATTTAAGTAATGTTCATATTGAGTACAAGGAATACGAGTCTGAACTGCAAATGCATGTAGGTTTGATTTTAAAGTTTTTTTTTTAATGTTTTAAATTTCTTTCCTTTTAGGATATCATGCGTTTAATCCAAGCTGAACTTTCCGAGCCATACTCAATCTATACTTATCGCTATTTCATTTACAATTGGCCTAAATTGTGTTTTTTGGCCGCCCATGGCAATGAATATGTGGGTGCTATAGTGTGCAAGCTGGACATGCACAGGAATGTAAGGCGTGGCTATATTGCAATGCTGGCCGTTCGCAGAGAATACAGGAAACTTAAAATTGGCACAACATTAGTGCAAAAAGCCATAGAGGTAAATTTTGAAATAACAAGCAAAAAAAAAAGTGGAAAGAAAGGCAACACAAATTCAGGCATGGAGAAACTTAAAAAACAAAACATACATATATAAAATGTTCACAAGATTTTTTATTTTACTATTTACATATATATTATATATATATATAATTTTTATTTTTTTCCATCCTCTTTAGGCAATGTTAGCCGACAAGGCGGATGAAGTTGTCTTGGAAACTGAAATGAGCAATTTGCCTGCTCTACGTTTGTATGAAAATTTGGGTTTTGTTAGAGATAAACGTCTATTTCGTTATTATTTAAATGGCGTGGATGCTCTACGTTTAAAATTATGGTTTAGATGAGACAGTTGGTAAAAAAAAGTATGCCCAACAAAAACAAATTAAACAATGCTTGTAAGTCATAAAATATTTTCTTATAGATAAGTTTTGCTAGCGAAACATCTAAACTATACGAAAATAATCTCTTTCAGCAAAAGAAAAAAAATATAACAAAATCAAAATATTTTTGTTATTAAAATCTACAAGTAAAAAAAAAATATAAAAGTCTGTTTGCTTACTATTTTCGGAAAACAGTAAGAAAATAGTACAAATTTTAGAAACCATCAAGCGAACAGATTAAATATATTTTGAGTTTATTACACTTTAACATAACAAGTTTCATTTCCTATGGTTTATTTTAATTTAATTTACACGTAGCAAGCTTTCTAAAGCCAGTTTATTAAAGGGAAATAAACTTAATAATTGCCCAAGAAAACGTGTTGTGTGTATATTATGTATAAACTAGATTTTAGGAAACAGTGAAAATGGTTCTTTGTTTAGCACAAATTCAGTTAATTCTTTTAAACGATTTTTTTATATATTTTTTTTTTTTTTTATTATTAAATTTTTAATATAAAACATTTTGTGTAATATCAAAAATGTAACTATTTAAATGAAGTACATTTGGAAAAAAAATTTAATTTACAAAATGCAGAAAGGTTATATGATTTTCAATTTTGTTTATTTTTGTAATCAGCAAGGCCTGTCTATAATGTAATCAAGCAAGTTAACACATGAAAATAAAGAAGCAATTAAAATATGGTCTTAAACAATCAATGGACAAGAAAATTTATAACATCATACTTCATTCTTAAAATGTTTGTGTGTGAATCTGTCTGTAGTTTGTAAATTAATAAATAACATTATGATTTGAACTGTAATATATTAACAGCTAGATTTAAAATTAAAACATTTGGTAGTAAGTGCATAACTAAAATTGCTTTGAGAGCAAAACGGATCAAATTTATTTCAAATATAAGAAATTGGATTTTGTTATTGCCGTTAAAAACTTTAAAATAAATTCATGTAATTCTTTTTGAATTAACAAAAAAAACGCAAGAGCTGCTGGAAATTATTTGTTGAAAAGTTTTTAAGTCATAAGACTGAGTCAAATAAATTTTTAAAATACATAACTTAAAAACGATTACATATATAAAAAACTAAAAATTCTCTTTATCTCTATATTAAAGAATCTTTAACAAAAATGACTCAATCTCCTTAATCTTTAATTTACTTGATTTCTATTTAAATTTTGTTATATTAATATTTAATTGTCGAACTAACAACGCCGAGTAATCAATAAAAAGCATTGCAAAAAATATTAAAATACACAAAGAAAAAAAATCATATTTAAACATAAAATTAAATTAATAAATGTGTAATTTTTTTTAGAAATTTAAGTATGTAACAATATTGATAAAGAGATTAAACTAAAAAAGGATTTGTTATAAAAAAATCCATTTAACTAACAATGCCTTTCATATTAAGTTAAAAGAACAACTATCCCTTGAACGCTTAAAAAAACTTAAAACTTTTAAGCATTAAAAACAAATTGTGTTTTCTAAATTATAAAAAAAACAAAACCAAGTTGTTAACTGATTTAGAACTAAATAAATCTTGTCGTATGGTTAATTTTAGTAAGTTTTATGTAAATTTAATTGAGTTTATAAAAGAAAACAATTCTAATACTTAAAGAAAGTGTAAATATAAAGAAATCAAATACAAACATACATATATACGCAACAAAAAAGTGTTTAATTACAATCCTGTAGGAAATGTCACTAGTGAATCTGTACTGATTCACTACTGACACAGTCACCAGTACAAGTGACATATTATACCCCAGCCAATGTTATTTACTATAGACATTTAACATGTGCGTGTCATTGAAAATCTACTACTGACGTTGGTACTATTGACTATGTAGTTCTTTTGGGACCACATTGCAACCAGAGAATCACAAGTATATTTTTGATAATTTTTAAAATAGATTTCGAAATGAAAATTGTTTTTTTAACATTAAATTATTTTATTAAAAAAAAGTTAAGATACGAATTCATAACAAATTTTTCTTCTTATTAAAGACAAATATATGTAAAAGTGTAGACACTTCGTTGAAAATGTCGCCAAAAAGTCAGCAAAATAGTCGACAAAACTGGTGACTTGGAGACATTTGCACACAGGTTTCCTTCAGGGAAATTTTGTCACAAAACTTTTTAATACCAACAAATTATTTTTTTTTTTTTTTGATCAATAAATCTGTGAAGAATAAAAAATATAGTTGACTTCTAATGTTTAAGAATCTTTAATTTATTTTTAATTTACTGCATCGTTCCCAATTATCATTACTACTTGTTTACACTTTAAAGTTGATACCTAAATTCAAAACACTATTTACTAACAAAAATAAATTTACAGTCCCAAAACAAAAACCGCACACTGCCGCAAAATCCAGTATTTAATTTTCCTACAATTTTTAAAAAAATCTGACATTTTTTGAGGCACAAGTCTGGTTAAAATTCATACCTTCAGTACATTATATTTATTAAATTCGCCAATGAAACTCATATTTTTAACTGCCTAGTATGGTTCAATATATTTCGGCCTTATTATGAGTGTCGTAGTCGAAAACCAGTCGTTTTTAAAAATTGGTATTATAATTGTTATTTATTTAAAAAATTTATATACATACATACATAATTAATTATGAATACTGAAACTTCCTTCTCATCTGTTGTCATTGTCGACTACAATTTCAAACGACTACAACTTTGACGACGACAACGACACTCTTGATAAGACCGATTAATTCGAATGTAGTACATAAAAAAGTATATATATTTATACCAGGGCTGTGGAGTCGGAGTTGAGGTTTTTGTATCGGAGTCGTAGTACCCACAAAAACTCGCGACTCCGACTACAAATGTTGTCGGCATAAAAACTTTTCTAATATTTTTCAAAATAAAAAAAATTTAAGAGATTCTGCTTTAAAAATTTTGAAGTTATGAGTAGGTGACCCTACAAGACCAATGACAGTTATTTGATTGCAAAACTAGTTCGATCCCAAATGGCTTTTAGCAAAACACGTTTCTTTCTTTCGAAACTTCGTGGCAAAACTCTTTAGTTCTAAAATTAAATCTTTTTTTTTTCTTTATTTCAATTGGTTTAAATTTTTCAACTGTTGAGTAATTAATCAAGAAAGGCATAACACTTCAGAATTGAAATAGTTCAACTAATTTGGTCCATTTAATCGGGCGTTATATGATTTTTGCACTTTCCCAAAATTCGAATAGTGTAATGAACGAGTTTTGCATCTCATCTACTCATATGTAAATAACTAAGGGTATTCACGTCACAAGTTGCACCCTTGCGAAAAAGCAAAAGTGCAAAAATATAACAACAACCACACAGACAATTAGTTGTGCGTAAATCATTTTCTTTGTGATTGTTGTTATGTGTTTGCACTTTTGCTTTTTCGCAAAGGTGCAACTTGTGATATATTTAAGCTCAATGCGGCACTGTTAAAATTGAAATAACTTTTTATAGAATCTTTTATAGAAGAGTTTAAAGTCAAATAAGGACCAGTCTCATATAAACTGCGAATCAAAGGAGTCGTAGTTATCACTTTTACTTGACGGCTCCACAGCACTGATATAAACACATAAAGTGGTTTTAAGGAACATAAGGGGTTATTCTTATTGCTAATAGGGCCACAGAAAACAAGAAACGTATAAAAGTTTAAAATTTAGAGCACCTTCTCCAGATTGGAATAAAATTGTCATAATTACACCGAAAGTATTGAAGTCTAATACCCCTTGCCAATACCACTTGCATACATTTCGAAAAAACGCATGGAAGATGTTCAAAATGTGAAACATGCGTTCACACTTGAAACATTTATAAAAATGTCACCATGTCACCATTTCATCAATAAAAATTTCACAATTTCTGAAATTTTTAAAACAAAAGTGCCAAAATTTTAAAAGACAACACCCATGGTACAACTACACTAGATAGACTCGTTGGCCCATATGCTTGACAATTGTGTTCCCCAGTTAGAACCCAATCGTCAAATTTCGTGTATTTGAGCCAAAATTTGTACATGTGTGCATTAAATTGTTTTTGTTTTATATGAAAACAATTTTGACAAGTCGGTTATTTTTATAGAGCAGCATGTCTACACTCCCAAATTAGTCTACCTTGTGTTAATGTATCTTGAGAACACCAAAATGTGTTTGGAATTTAATTTGTTTAATAATAAAAACATAATCTGGAGAGATAGAACGGATTGCAGGGTGTTTAGGCCATTATGGCCCAGTTTGGACGATGGGGTAACCAGGGTTCTATTAGGATTGGCTGGGACTGGTCTCTTATATAGGGTTATTGTCATTGTTCTGATAGAGCTTTTGCAAGTAAATTGGACAATACCATACCCGACTTCTGTAGGTTATGCGAAGATTCTTAGGAGCTAGAGAAATTGAGCATGTACTGTGCCACTGTCCTAGGATACGGGTCTCAGGCAGAAATAACCAGGCAATAGATTTCACGAAGAACTGCGGTCTATCGCTGGATGTAATCTAGTCGATCTACTGGGGTTTGTCTGGGAAATAGGTCGGTTGTTTCAGATATCTATCTTAACTATCTTAAATCCATATGTCAACTCCTTTCTTCTTTACTTTTCACTTTCTTCTTCCTCCTTCTTGAAGGGATTCACAATGGACCGCATGGGTCTCCGATTGGAAGTGTGCCTTTTGGCGCATAACACTTCCTAACCTTACCTAATCTTGTTTAAGAATTTGTTGCCACTTTTTTGGTGATGACACTAAAAAATTCGGAAGATGTATAATAGAATACAATGAGATAGGAACATCGTGTAAAGATGTTGATTTCTTATGGGAAAATTTCAACATCGTCGCAAATTGATGGTAGATGTTGACAAGTGTGAAAAGGGAAATATAATTTCAATTTTACGAAGTATAAACACTGAAACAATTTCACCATTCTTATTATTCAGCATAAAGGAGATGGATATCGATTTAAGAAGTATATTATGTATTTATGTATATATCGTTGTCTTAAACGCAAAACGCCTTAACTAATAAAAAATTTCATAACTCTGATTTTTAAATATGGGTGTGTTCCATTAACGGGTTTTTCCTTTTTGTATGGAAATCGATATTCAATTTTCTCGTTAAATTGTAAATAAAATCGAAAGTTGTGCACCGATTACAATGAAATAAACCTAATTTTATTTGAGATTATGTTAAGATAAATGTTTTTAAAGAACAAAAAGTTTTGTTATTTTTTCAAAATTTTCCCTTTTTTCCAAAAATTCAACTCTATCTCTGAAACAAATTTAAAAATAATGTAAGCACGGCTTAAAGATTATACTGTTGCAAAGTTTCGCATTTTTTTTATTAACTGAATGTGGTCAACCGTTTTCAAGTAATTCCAATATATGTAGTCAAAGTGGCTTAATTTTGGACATAACGGTATACATAGCTCGAAAAGTAGAGCTGATAGAGAAAAATTAGTAAAAATTTGCATTCAAGTTCCAGACCGCAAAATGACTGTTCCGCAGTGTAATCAGTGAAGAATCACTTATTAAAAATATGCAGCCTTCACTTTCATTGTATTCAAATTCAGGTTGAAATTTGACGGAAAATATTGTGCAAGAAGCAAAATGAAAAATATACAAATTGAAATCCCAAAAATTAAGCATGAGCAGAAAACTTCGGCTGCTTAAAAGTTTTATTTGTAGAAATGATGTCAAAAATTAGTCGTAATATCATGATATACTTTCATTAAAAACTTTGAATGTCCTTAACTCAATTCTTAGGCCCAAATTTTCTTGTTGCCAAAACAAAATTTAATAAAATTTTCGTTTTAACTAATTTAATAGTCGCAAGAAATTATTTTTCTTTATTTTTTCACAAAAACAAAAATTGCTTAAAAGTATATTTTAGGATAATTTTGTAAAACTTATAGCTAAAATAACAAACAATTTTATTTACTAGTTTAGTCCGCAGGCAGTCCAAAAGACAAATTTACAATGTCTTGTGCTTTTACAACTTAAAGCGTATCTCTCATCTGCTTCTTTTAAAACCTTTCGTACTAGAAGAAGAAGCTTTGGCATTTGGCGCTGTAGAAGAAGCGTTTAAACGCATTTGCTTTAAATCCTGTCGAGCATTGGATTTAATATTGTCAATTTGTTGTTTAACATGATTATTTTTTAAACCCATTGAAGTAGAAGTTTCAGATTGTGTGTTGGCGCTTTCAGTTTTATCGAATAAATCACTAACTTCTAAAATTCGTGGCTTAAAGAACATATTCGGTCGTATTATTGTTTTCTCGGGGGTTTTAAATAGGCTTAGCAAGCCCCAGGCTTCTTGTGATTTGTCCAGTTCGGTTTGATATTGATTTTCCACTTCCGACTCCAAAACCCAAGCAGCATTACGTACTTCAATGCGTAAACGTTCACACTCCTCCAAACTCACATTCTTACTTACATTTAAGAGCTGTTCCAAGGGATTAACTATGTACAATGCCGAATGATCCGGTTTGGGTATAGCTCTACCTTCATTTAAGGAAATGGCTTTATTTTGAAAATCAAATTGTGAAAAGAACTCAAAGAATTGTAACAATAATTCACCAGTTTTGCTGGTATTACTACTACGAAATCCAACAGCCTGGAAGTCACGGGCAAATGTACAATTTAAGCCGTCCTCAGTAAGGCGTACATCATTTGCGGTGGCCGTTTTTATAAGAGTATTTATGGCGGGTAATACTGGTTGTTTGGTTTGTTGTAGGAAAAATATTACCAGACAGGTTAAAGAAAAATTAGAGATCCATCTTCCTGGTGAGGGGTTGGTGAGTCCACAAGCACTGGCCCAACGACGTATTGCAAAAGTTAAGGGTCTTACACGTTCGTCGAATTCACCAAACATATACAAAAGTTCCGACATATAAAAACCCGAACTGAAAAGGATATTTAAGAGACGAGATGAAAAGAAGGTTTAGTAGCGATTTTTAAGGTTATAAGATGGATGAAGTGCCGATTGTAGTTCTTGATTGTAGTTTTAATGTATTTATGGTAAATAATGGTGTTTTAAGTTTTGTTAGGTTTCTGCGCACTAATATAAAATTTAATAAAGATTAAAGTTATTGAAAATATGTAAAACATTTGTTTTCAGCGTATGTTTGTAAACATACAAGTTACTTTAATAAACTATTTTATTTTTAGTAATTTGTAAAATGTTTTGGTTTACGGAATTTAATCTTAATTTTCAAATTTATCCATTTTGAATTCATGAGATCAATTTAGCTTATGAGAGTTGAAATAATGTTCCTTGGAGAGTAATATTGTTTATTTAATAAATTATAACGAAGATAGTTATTACACAGATTCTAAATATTCTTTACCTTTTTACATGTTTTATTTGCCTTTTACTTAACGCATGTTTAAATACTATAAACTACCGGAATTCCGGATATGAGTAACACAATAATTACTAATGTTTTAAACTAAAAGATTTAGCTCCATCAAAAAATAACAAAATATGTATGTATAAACAAAGTATGTTTCTTATAACGTTCTTTCGTAAACAGGTGTAAGTCTCTATAGTCCACCTTTTCTACTTTATACAAACTGTATGAAGTACCTATCATTAAACACAATTTGGCAATAATAATATTTTATCTTATCTGTTACGAGCTCTACATATCTTATCTTATCATAAAAAAAAACAATGAAACGTAAAGCTTTAGTATGAATTTTCTAAACAGAGCAGAGCCACCAACGATGTCATCATCAAATGGGTTTACTTACAAGAAATACAGTTAACGAATAACGAACGAAAATTTACAATCGAAAAAATTACAACAAGCGGAGAACGGAGTTTTCAGTTAAAAAAAAAACTGTTTGAATTGTTTGAAAAAAGGTGAACATTAAAAAATATCAACTTAAGAAAATTTAACAAAAACTTTCCAAAATTAAAGATTCAATAATAAATTTGTAAAGATTTTTAAAAACAAGTTATAGAAATTTAATGAATAAAGAGTGCTTTAAAAAAAATAAGCAGCATTGAACGAAAAGTGGAACTATTACCAAATCTTAATAAATTGTTTAAACCTAAATTAACAAACATTCTACAAATTAGAAAAAGAAGGATTTTTTTTATTTTCCCACTGATTTTAAATTATATAGAATTTGTAAAAGAAAAGTCTTTTTATAAAAAAAGTGGTTAAAAAGTGGCTACACCATTCTTGTTGTAACTTATTAATCATCGTTGGAACTGGTTGATTACGATAACGCGTTTATTTGCTTAATGAACAAATATTTTACTGATAACGAAATAAAACAAAAAAACCTTATTGAACCAAATAATATTATGTGCATAATAATAAATAAAATGAATCAAAAATTATTCACATGAAATTGAAAATTAAAATACTTTGTAAATGACGTTACATTTTAAGTTCTTCAGTTTTCATTTTTAACGAAAAATAAATAGAGAAAAATAATAAAAAAATAAAGCATTGCTGAACATTTTTAATAGGGTTTTTTTTTCTTTAAAAAGTTATTCATATGTTGCGTTTGACCCTGATAAAACATTTTTTAATTTTTTGTTAAACTTAGAGATAACTTTTTAAAATAAACGGCCAATTTCACCAAGTTCAGTAAAATCTAAATGAAATACTTTAACTTCAAGTTAACAATATGTTTTTGAAAGTTATAACTGATAGTTAATTATAACTGAACTTGGGGGTAAATCGAAAATATTAAAAGTAATTGGTTTTAAAAAGTAATGGTCAAATGCCAAGTGTAAAATGTATAAACCACTTTTAATAAAGTAAAGGTCGGAGGCCGAATTTACTCAAAACTATAAACGTTTTACGAAATCCTTTTATATAAAAACTTCAAAAAACCTCTATTTCAAATTAAGGTCCTTTAAACCAACTATGTAAATACATATATAACGAAATTTTGCACTTTCATTCTTTTTTCTTTTCTAAATTCTTTTATTTTATTCCTTTTTTTTTTTTTGGCTTCCAGGTCTTGATTTCTTATTCCCCGATTCAAAAGAACAAAATGGCTGCAGAAAATACTTTGGAAAAACAAATTGGTTGTGTTAAATACACCCTATTTTGCTTCAACGTAGTAGCGTGGATGATAGCTACCTCATTATTTGCTCTTACAGTATGGCTAAGGGCTGAACCTGGCTTTAATGAATGGCTGCGTATACTCGAGGCCCAATCATTTTATATAGGAGTTTATATTTTGATAGCCATCAGTATTATTTTGATGGCAGTTTCTTTTTTGGGCTGCCTGAGTGCTTTAATGGAAAATACTTTGGCTTTATTTGTGTTTATAGGTACACAAGTCTTTGGCTTTATAACCTCGACAATAGGAGCTGCTCTTTTGCTCCAATACAGTACGGTGCATTCTAGTCTACAACCTGTGCTACAAGTCAGTATTAGCCGTTTTGTTAGTACCTCGGAATATTCCTACTCGGCCTATGTACTTAATATGATACAAGAAAATATTGGTTGTTGTGGTGCCACAGGACCTTGGGATTATTTGGACTTACGTCAACCCTTACCAGTCTCCTGTCGCGATACAGTCAGTGGAAATGCCTTTTTCATTGGTTGTGTTGATGCTCTTACATGGTTCTTTGCGGGTAAAACTTCATGGATTGTGGCCTTAGCCTTGGCTCTAGGTTTACTTAATATTATATGCGGTGTCATGAGTTTGGTATTGGTACAAGCTGTCAAGAAAGAAGAGGATGAAGCCCGTGCCTACAGGCATTAAGTGAAGAGTAGTACAGATGAGCTCTCTTCACTTCATCAGTTTTTATATTTAATATTAAGCCGTTTATTAATTTTCACAAAACTTCAACGTAGAAAAAATACAAAAATATGCCGAATGAACTACTTTACATAAAAATCATTGTTAACACTTTAGTTTTGAATTAAAGTTGATGTTAATACTTCATTACAAATATTTCATTAAGTTCTAAATTAATTAATTAATACTTAATTAATTTTCAATTTAGTTTTAAATAATACACATTTCTTGAATACAAAGCTAAATATTTTTGGAAATTCTTTTAGTAAATAAAAAGAATTCTAAAAACATCATCATTCATTTTAATTTTTTAATGAAGTTTTTGGTTTGAAAGAGAAATGTTGACAAACACAACTAGTTATTATGTGCGTTCGTTTACTTTTCCAGTAAAATCCCAATAAAATCCAGTAGGTGAGTTATATGAAAATTTTACAAATTTATGTTTACGCGAACGCATTTCAGTAAAATCCAGTACAAATTTGTACAAATTTTGGGATAAACGAACGCAGCTATTAACAGAACTTTACACAAATATTTTGAGAACTTCGGAAATTTGAGAAAAGTTACTTTAAAAGGACGCATAACTTATATATATGCCTCAGCTGCAAAGTGATGTACAGTGGATTTTTTTTTTGGACTTTTATACCCTCAAATAAGATCGGAACATTTAAATGATTTTGACAATGACATTCAGAGAATTTAAAACAACGTTCAGTTCTATAATGAAGCTTTAAATCTCCAACAAATGTTACTTACTCTTAAGTTCTAAATGCTTTACGAAGGGACTTACTCCAGCTTATTATATGGCGAATATGATGCATACTAATAAGTCAAGAAAACGAAAAAATAGCAGAAGAAAGGATAAGTCAAAAGCACTCTTTATTTTGCTTTTGATTGACAGTTTGTTTTACTTTTTTTGACACGATAAATATGTACAACTTTGCACTTTTAAATTATTTTGATTATTGATAGGCTTTTGTATATTACTTATATCAAGGCCCATCTATCAGGTCTGCTTACTTGTACAAAAACAAAAAACGATTCTTTTTAGTTGTCAAAAATTTACGTGTAAATGTAAACGTGTATGTGTGGCATACCATAAACGTATACATGCACATGTAAACAACTTTTGACAACTAAAAAGAACATAAACAATGATCATCAGGCTTCTTGCGCAGACCTTTTCAATGGGCCTTGACTTATATTAAAACAAATAAATAAATAATAAAGACCGCATACTTCAACATGAGTGGAATTTTCTATTTTTCCTTTTAACTGAATGCCCTTAATATTCTTATCAAATAAAATTAACAAAAATTGTGAAAATATAATAAGCCAAAAATTAAAAATTTTTACCAAAAAACAGTTGCTCGCATTGTCCCCATACCTAAGACTAAATTGGTTCGTAGTCCTGATGATCTTAGACCTATTTCCATACCAGAGTGCCCCGGTAGGCTAGCTGGTAGCGAGCTAGTCTATCAGCGCCGGGGTTGCGGGTTCGATTCCCGCCAGAGACTCTGGTTTCTTTCCTGCAGACAAGCATAAAGCTTCGCGGGATTTGCTTAGGAAAATTAAAAAAAAAAAACTACCTGCACTGTCAAAGTTCATTGAACATGTTTTGAAAATCAAATTTATCTGATAAAATCTCTGAATCACAGTACGCATTTCAAAATGGGCTAAACTCTCCCTGGCTTTTATTGAGCCTCACTGGAGAAATATTAATGAGAACAAATTGAGTGTGCAAATTTCTTTAGTCCTTTCTAAGGCATTTAATTCAATAAGTTTTTAAAAGCTTATACGTAAACTCTCGAGTGAGTTCCAATTTTCAACGACTGCATGTAGGCTTCTTACGTCTTATTTAACTGGTAGATCTCAATTTGTTGTTGCTTATGATGTTGTTTCTGAAATACTTCCCCTTTATAATGGTGTCCCCCAAGGTTTAGTTCTGGGTCCTCTTCTGTTTATTTTGTATTTAAACGATCTCTCGATATGAATATAACTAAAGTTTTTTATAGGGAGTATAGTCTACTTCTACTCCAGCAACAATTTGAATGAAGTTACTAAAGTTTTTTAAAAAGTTGATTTTACTTCTACTTCAGCAACAATTCGTATAAAATTGTATGTAGATATCCAAGACGAATTAATTTTGCAGGTGGCGTTGAAAGCACAGTAGTGCATACTTTTTGCTGCTATGCACTGCAGCTATGGCGTGTATATGTAATTAGAGGCATAGCTGCATTTTCCAATTTTTTATATCATAAAAATATCGAAATTTTGCTAAAAAATTCCAAAAAATACATGTTTCTAAAAAGACTGCGCGGATAAGAAAAAGGTATAGCCTTCCTTAAAGGTAATTTGATCGCGGAATTTTTTAGTTACGCGAATATATGTTGTGCAACCTTCTCCATTTTCGGAACAGCGGTATTAATTTTTGTATAATTTAATTTAAAAATGTTTCTGATGGAATTATTGAATTATTATTAGCAAAAGTTAAATAGTTTCTTGCGAGCTTTAGTTTTCTAACATTAGGGTGGTACGAACAGAGATCTGTTGTATAAATACAAGAACGATATACTTGAGGTCAATGGCCTTTAAGGGCAAAACATTGATGTATAATACTTTAAGATCGGACTGTAAATGCCTAAGATATAACGAAAAATGTAAAAAGAAGACCCCTACCTTCGGCAAAATAAAAACTATTTATTCTATATATTAAATTCTTTTGAGTTCTTAAATTGTATACAAATGTCATCTCGTCGACTTAATAGGAGAGACAAAAAACTTCTTATACCTATTTCATATTTGCAGATTGAGAGCAAAACCAAAAATATATAGACTCAATCGACGAGGCGCATTTATCTCTACTAATTTAAGAAAATATTAAAAAAAAACATCATTTTGTACTCACAGATTACTCATCGACAAATCAATTTCCAAATTTAAATGCTCATGATGATACTTAATAATTGGAACTCTGGCCTGCAAAATGCGCCTGACATGGCAAACTCCCGGTAGAAATAATTGCAACATATCGCCAATACTTTCCATTTGTCTTTGCGTTTGAGAACGGCCATTTGTTAGGTTTTCTTTGGTGTGGAACACTAAACGAGAATCGGGTCTCTTTTTGGACTCTGGTCCTTTGCACTCTTGATCTAAACGTAAAATTAAATCTAAATCACATCCCATTTTTCCAAAGCCATTAACAGAAGAACCAAAAGGCAAAGCGTTTGCTAATGGAAACATGCCCGAAATGGCCTCTTGTACTTGATAGGCGGCCAAAAATCTTAACCGTATGCCTAAATCATTTAATTTTGTACGGTCATAAAGTTCAGTCAATTGCATTTCAATATAAGGACATTCCTTTAAAACCGTATTTAAGTCGTTTATCTCCATTATGTTATTGCCATCAATTACAAACAAATTGTTTGCTTGAGCATCCTCTATTGGCTTACGTTTTAAAGCTTTTTTTCTAGAAGCTCTAAACCACAAGAAGGGCGAACGGGCTGGCACACCATTTAACTCCTCATTGTAAGCTGAAGAATCTATGGCTTCTGAAGCTTGTACACTATTTTCATACTCAATTAAAATATAATGTTGAGCATCATCATGCCGAACAAAATAATGATGAGCTCCCACTATATTACCATAGGTCTTGCAATAGTTGTATAACTCGGGAAATGATTTTTCAGAACTAACTTGAACCACCACACTGCGTGTTGCCTGTCGCTGCCGTTGCAAAACAAAATCATCAAAAGACAATTTAAAAGCTTGAACCAAGAAAATTTTAACATAATTTTAAATAAAAATAAATGTTTATAGTTAAACTGAATACCTGATTGCGGGACTGCCGGAATTGATGAATATTTAGCTTTTAATACATGTTTGGGATAATTTTTTATACTACAGCTTTGCTTTACTATTTTGTACATGTTTTTTAAATAATTTAAGTTTAATAGTAATACAATTTATGCTGTTTTACAAATTTTACTAATAAAACAATATTAATGCAACCAAAACAGCAAAACACCAACCCGCCTGTTACAAAAATTGAGGTTAAATACACAGCTGTTGAGAAGTAAACGAATTAGGCAGCCCTTTAGGAAATTTCCTAATTATTAACAATTAGGATTTTTGTTATTAAAAATGCTTCAAATTTTAAAAAGATCAATTAAACTCAAGTTAAAATTGGTTATTATATAATTCTTGCTGATCATCTTTAAGTAGAAAGCTTTAAATTCCTTGATTTACTAAAAAGTTTATTGCTTAGTCCCGGTTCACACACGTCAAGTTTGAATCGTCAAGTCTTGAGTTTTTAGGAGAGACGGGAAAATAAATGGCTTTCTCTTTTCCCTTCTCTCCTAAAAGCTCAAGACTTGACGAGTCAAACTTGACGTGTGTGAACCTGCACTTACATTTTATTAACCTGATGCAGCTCTGTTCGGGACAGTAGTGTTAGTAAACGCAGATTTTATTAATAATGGGTGGGCCATTTAAAATTTGAATCTGTTACAAAAAAAAAAGTACTGGTGCCAACAAGGGTGCCAAATTAAGCCATTCGATATCGATCGAAATTCCTATTTATGTAAATTATATTGTAATTTCAATCGATATCGAATGCCGCAATTTGCCCCATGATTTTTTTCAAATTTCTAGTTTTATTGGAAAGGTTAAACTTTGTCATTTCAAATGGAACACAATATCATTCATACATATATGTAACTACCACGACTGGCTCGGCAGTACCTCATCTGATCAGTACATTTTCGATTGTTTCAACTTGAATCTCTTCAATTGCAACTTCAATTTCATGTTTCAACGCTTAATCGACTCTGGATGGTTTGCGTTACATTTATCCTTAATGGCTCCCCACAGAAAATAATCCAAACGGCTCAAATAACAGCTCCGAGGCGGACAATTGACATCACCACAATTTCGGCTGATTATTCGTTTTTCAAATACAGTGCGTAAAATATCTATCGATGGTTGCGTTTTTGTGTGGCATGTGGCCCCGTCTTGTTGAAACCAAATGAAGTCCATGCCATTTGCTGGGCATGGAACGGTAACCTTTAAGCCTAGGAAGTAATCTGCGTAAGTTTTACGCATGCACTTTCGAAATATTGATATATTTTTTTATTAGTTGATGTGCATTTCAGACATTTTATATGAACCTACACATACATATGTACATATTTTAAATTTTGTTATTTTTTTAAATATAAAAATAAAATCCGTATTAGTTTGTTCTTAATTCATCAAAAAACATACAACAATATGGCAGGTTAAAATAATGCATCAATTTTACGTATGATTATATTTAACGTACATATATCATTTATAACTGCGAAACTGTTGCTTATGTAGCGAAACGTTGTATGAACAGATTAAAGGAATTGTAATTCTTAATTTTTTTAAATTTGTTTCAGCTTATACGGACTAGTGGTTCTCGAGTTATGACAAACAAAAGAGCCTAAAACGTGACAAATGCCCCTATACGATACATACTAACTGCAAATTAATTTTTAAATTATTAATTGAGGTACCATAACCAAACTAATGATGCAGAAGTTCTTCTTTTTGAGTCTAGTTTCATAAGCAATTATCAGAATTGAGTCCCGAAATCATGAGTTGTACTGTACTATATTTAACGTAGATCATGATATGATTATCTTCTGAGGGTTAAGTGGATACCTGGGCCTGGCCAGGCAATTTTGAACTCTCTCTTAATATTTTACCTAGTTAGCATCGAAAGAGCCTCCTAATTTTTAATGAATTCCCCGATTAAGGTGTTCTGAGTGGACAAGTTTTAAAAAATTAAGGCCCCTATTACGGTTCACAACTCAACTCAGTTTAGCTCGCCTCAGTTTGCAAAAAAAAAAAATATCTTAACTGGTCTGAAAGCAAGTGCTTTTCCGATGAATCAAAATTTTTGCTTACACGGTTCGGATGACAGGTGCCTGGTGCATAGACCAAAGGCTGAAAATCTTAATGCAAGATATACAAAACGTTCTCTTAAACACGGTGGTGGCAACAATTTAGTCTGGGGTGATATTCCAGAAAAGAAATTGGTCCGATTTATAAAATCAATGGAAACATCAGTTCAGCGAACTACAAAAACATTTTTTCGGGCAGAATACTGCTATTCTCATATTGGGAAATGCTATTGGCTTGGGGGTTTCAACACAGTAACGTCCACAGGCACATGTCTAAAGTGGCTTAACAATGAATAGCGAATGAAAAATTGTGTGTGGTTGCATAGACTGCCCAAATAAATCCTATAGAAAATATTTGGGAAATAGTGAAAAGTAAAATAGGAAATATTATTTTTAAGAAAACCCGTTGAAATCTATATTGATCTAAAAGAGCACGGAATAATATCCCAATTATTATAATTTAATTCGAGCCATACCAAGTTTATGTACAGAAGTCAATAAACGAAGAAACGCTATTAATTACAAATAAAAATTAAAAAAATTCCCGAATTTTTTATTTATAAGCTAAACAAAAAACGACAACACAAATAATCGACATAGGTCAACAATTAAAATGTTTGTGTTTATTTAAATTTTGCCATTAAAATAACGATTTTTGTTAAACATGGGCAATGGTTGCAAATGTTATGACCACTACTACCATGTTATATTATACAGGGGTGTGCTGGAAATCGCAAACGTAAAACGCAAGAATTTTAAACGTCGTTTTTTAATAAGATTTCTGTAATAAAAGAATTTTATGACAAATATTTCCCTATAAAACAGGATTTTACACCAAGAATTTTAAGAATTAGGTTTAAAGTTTATTTAAAACAACTTCCAAATTCTTGCGTTTTGCGTTTGCGATTTCTAGCGCACCCCTGATACATACATGTATATGTATGTTCTCAATGGATAAAATGAGTTTTTCCCTCAAATTCGCATCAATCATTCTAGTAACTTTATCATTTTAGAAAATTTCATTAATCGATCTGTTGATTTTTAATAAAAAAAACAGAGTTCTATTATATTAAATTTATTATTAAAGACATGGTATTCTTGTTCCATAGTTAAGGGTACATCAATTTTTTAAAAACAAAAAAAAAACTTATTTACTAATTTATTTTTCAACAAAAATCATTCCTCCTGCACTCTTAAGCGATACTGTGTTAAAAACGCCACATCAAATATAGCCTCTTGCTGTAGCAATTCATGTACTTCATACTTCATAGACTCTTCGTAGGCATACAAGATACTTGTATCATACAGCATCATTTTACAATGTGCTAAGGCTAAGATACAATTTCTTAAGCGAGAAATAACTTCTCGGTCTGCCCGTGGTATAACTTCAGACAGATTTTGTGAGAAACCTCCATCACCACCGTCTTGTTCCAAATTGACCAATGGAGAAATCCAAATAAAACCATTATTACCCAATATAATACTGGCACCGCACGGTAAATTATGAAAATGGGTCTTGCGCCTTTTTACCAAAGAAGGAAATACCTTAACTAAAACACCTTGTGATAGTTTTCCATACTTAAGGGACCTAGTATACAGAGACAAAGTGCCTTCATCGTATATATTTTGTACTTCAGCGGATATCAGATCTCCTTCCTGCAAATATTTCCTCATAGCTTGTTCATCTTCTGCTACTCGCCTTCTTAGCTCACCACCTGGTAAGTTAACTGAAGATAGTAATAGTATAGAATCTAAACGTGAGTTGGTGTTAACTTTCCATCTTTTCTGTTGTACTTCTGTGATGCGAGCCACCACCACATCACCAATCTCACCCACATAACGACTTTTTAAAGGTTTAATGGACACTAATTTATTAACTTGTTCTATAACACCAGCCACAGAGGCTTTAATGTCATCTCCCTCTACGTAGGTACCATGACCTTTCATGAATCCCTGTTGGGCTGTAACAACTTCACCGGGTGTATACAAACGCGGAGCATTTGTCTGATTTTGGGCTAACAGACCCATATTAACACGATCTAGGGCTAATTTTATATTCACATTTGTTGACATTTTATTAAAGTGTACTCAATCTTTTAATAGAAATATTTTAAAATTAAAAATAAACAAAGCTATTTACACGCGGTGTTTTGCTTTTAATTTTTTGTTTTTTGTGTTTACGATTACTCCATTCCATTTCCGATAACCAAAACAGATGGAGACTCTAGTGACCTGCACTACAACAAGGCGAATTCAAACAGGTAAACTCATCTCAAGGCGAATTCAAACAGGTAAACTCATCTCGTCAGCCGTTCATCAGCTGTTTCCACGGCGAATTAAAAAATATGGTCAAACGTCAAAGTATGATTTTGTTTTGAGAAAAAGTTGAATGAAAAGTGTTAAAAATATTATTTTTATAATAAAAAAATTTCAAAACTGCGAATGATTGAAGTG
Organism: Pollenia labialis; assembly: GCA_949318255.1. Taxonomy (NCBI): domain Eukaryota; kingdom Metazoa; phylum Arthropoda; class Insecta; order Diptera; family Polleniidae; genus Pollenia; species Pollenia labialis. Next base: position 19,612,584 of record OX439142.1, on the reverse strand, counting down.
AATTTATAAATTTCTTTTATAAAAAAGTGATAATTTTAATGTGCAATAAAAAAATTTTGACAACTAACCATAAAATTGTATAAACAAAATACATGGGGCTTTTTGTAGTTGTAGAGATGAGTTTACCTGTTTGAATTCGGTTTTTGTACGAGTTGTACTTGTTGTTGTACAAATTATAAAATTTTTAACCAAAACATCCAAGGTATATTTACACAAGGTAAACTCGTTGGCCCAAGGTATATTTATAGCAGGTAGCCGCGAGATTACAACAATTGTACAATAAAACAAACAACAGGGCTTTTTATTGTTGTTATGTGATACAAACTGTCAAAAAGCAAAGGGGCTGATAAGAGACAAAAAAGACAAAAGATAAAGAGAAAAAACTTGTTTACTTGTTTGCTATACAACATTTGACAGTTCGTATCGCAAAACAAGCAAATAAAAAATAAACAGCTGGCTTTCCGAGACTACCTGCTATAAATATACCTTGCGTTGGCCCATATGTTTGTCAGCTGTTTACCTAAGTTGGAACACCAATGTCAAATTCCGTGTATATGAGCCAAAATTTGTACATGTGTGCGTTAAATTTATATGAAGACAATTTTGACAATTCCGTTCCACTCGGTTATTTTTATAGAGCAGCATGTCTACACTCCCAAATGAGTCTACCTTGTGTAAATATACCTTGAAAACATCCATGCAATACAAGTTGGAATGTCTGCCTGTTTTTAGAAAACGTAAACAAGTGAGTGAGTGGGAAATTATATTGAAAATATATTATTATATTATTGTTGTTTTCAATATAATTTCTCACTCACTCACTTGCTTACGTTTTCTAAAAACAGGCAGATAGCGTAGTTATGCGTCATTCCACCTTGTATTGCAGGGATGGAAAATGTATTTTATTGTTTTGGTTAAAAATTTTATAATTTAGACTACGGTTTATCCAATAGGTCTGCACAAGTCGCCAGATGTTTATTTGGATGTCAAAAGTTTTGCCTATGCACACATGTATATTTTGGAAACAACTTTTTACATCGTTGAGGAATAAACCAGATAAACATCTGGCTTTTGCGCAGACCTATTGGGCAGACTTTGATTAATATATTGCAGGAACAAAAACTCGATTCACCCGTGCGTACCAAACAATATTTTTGTCTGGGCAAAATTTTTTTATATTGAGTTTGACGTCTTATTTTGAGAGGGAGAGAGAAATTATTTTGTGCGCAAGTTTTTCTTGAATAAGCTTAATTTTAATATTTGTTTAGAACAAAATGAACTGAGTTGCCACTTTTTTTAATATGTAAAATTAAAGATGAAATTATTGTTTTTTTGCTGAGTAATTAAATAAAAAAAATAATAAAATCTGTTTCCTTTTTTCGTCCGTTAACACACTTTTAGAAAACAATTCGAAATAAGTGGTTTGCTAATTGTGCTGCCATTTTGTATAATTGTTTACATATGTAAACTATAAGGGTTTTCCGGACAAATTTTCCGAAATGGGTGAAGCGTTATGCATAACACTCTCAGTAAAAAAGTTATTCTCCGGAAAAAATATTGTTCGAAACGCATGGATGAATCCAAGGCGAATTGACTAGAGGGTGGGGTCAAGTCAACATATGGTTTTTTCGGTGGTCGACTTTTCAAAGTTTGTATACAAATTAGTTTTTTATGGAAAGAAACCTATTTTTTTACCAGCAATATTTTTGACAACCCGACCACAGAAACAGTGATGTTGTAGAGTTGACCTCACCTTTTAGTCAATTCGCCTTGGATGAATCCACCCAAGGTATATTTAATGTACCTTGAATCCACCTTAAAAAGGTCGTAGTTTGCAATTTTGCTTACGATTGTATAACTGATGGATATTTGGTCACACACATATGTATTTGTTTTAAATGTCCAGAAACAAAACTAATTATTCATCAGGAAAATATAGCATTATGTACAGAAATATGTATTTAGTTCTATCACATCGGATTTAACACATTTTTGTCTTAAAGCTGCAATTTTAATGCTTTTTAACGCTTAAACATTTTTCTAATTTACGTACTTCTGTATAGGAATTTGCACGTTATTTGTTATGACATGGGGGTCTTGACCTGACAATTTTTTGTCTTAACAAACGTCAAACTTCATATAATTTTATATAGACTGACGTTTGGTATGACAAAAAATTGTCAGGTGAATACCCCAAAAACACGCAATTTTATTCTTAAAATAATAATAGTAAATCTTTTTCCTAATATTTTTAATTTGGTTTATTTTTGTTGATATTATTAATAAATGATGGAAAAAATATCAAACAAAAAAAAAAAAAAAATACTAATATACATTGATTTCCAACTCTGCTCTATGTACTGTGTTTTGATTGGTGAAATCAATAATGTTCATTTGCAAACAAAAAGTGAAAATTATTGTTAAAAACATTTAGGGAGGTAAAGAGGTAAACTGGTTATTAAATTAGTATAGTGAATTATTTATCGTATTAAATCGCATCAACGGCAAGTCACAAGCACGGTATTAATAATATTTTCTGTTTGTGTTTTTGTTCAAAAAAATACAACATTGTTTTAGTTCTGTGTAAATTTTCAACGAGTGATAGTCGTAGTTAAAATATACATACGAATAAAAACTACAAAAAGAAACTTCCAGAATAAATTTTAAGTGTTATTTGTTGGAAGTTTTTGTTAAAATGTTGAGGGCACCACGTAAATTAGTGGTCGCTTTGATTGTAAGTGTTTTGTTAGCTGCAGCACCAATATGTGAAGCTAAAAGGTCTTTAGGTGGCAGTAACCGTAAATCTTCCGGAAGTGGTCATACTACGCGTCGTCAGCCCACCAGTGTCACCAAACCAACGTATAACACCAATAGTGGTAGCAGCAGTAGCAGTAATTCACATGCTGATGCTGCTAAATTAAGCTATCCTAACTATAATTCTCAACCGAATCGTCCGGCTAATAATCCTACTTCGAATAATCAGCCTATTGGCTGGAATGTACCTAATCAAGGTAACGCCGGACCACCACCTCAATACTCTGCTTCGAATGTAGCTGGAGGAGCTAAAACTAATATACATGAACCTCCACCAGTATATCAGAAACCCAATTATGGAGGTGCTCCTCCTAGTTATAACCAGGCAACAGGCACTAATTATGGTGCAGCTCCTCAATATCATAATCCAGGTGCAGCACCTCCAGGAGCAACATATCATAACACTAATAGTCTACCTCCTGGAGCCACTTACTACAATAGTGGCTCTCAAGTACCCGGAGGTTATCCAGTTGGTGGTTCTTCGTATCCAATGGGCGGTTATGGTGGGGGTTATCATGCTCCCGGTGGAATGCCCCCCGGTGGAAATTATTATTCTTCGCCACAAAACTTGCCACCCGGAGCTGTACTCTATTCCTCGCCACCTCAGCAAACTTCGTCAGGTCTAGGATTTGGTAAGTAAGACAATGTCTTTTTTTCTTCCAAATAATCAACGTCGTTTTTAAAGTTGAATTAGTAAGCACGAATGAAATACACATAGTTGAACATTAAACATTTGGCAACAACATACATACATAGGTGTATTCTTAACATTTTTAAATATACATAGGTACATAGGTATATAAAAATGAAAACTGTTTGTATGTTTGTTTGTTTGTTTGTTTGTTTGTATGTTGGCTTATAGACTCCTAAACTACTGAGCTGATTTTAATGAAATTTTTACAGTTGCATCACGTGAGCCCTAAAACTAAAATAGGCTACTTATTTTTTAGATAGGGGCAGGTGAACTGGTACCCCCCATTGGATGCCAATATTAAATATCGCTCAACTGAAGAACAATTAAAGGTATAGTCTTCAAACGTGGTCAAAGCTACTATTATGGTAAACTATAAATTTCAATATAGAAATTGGCGGTGTAGCCAGAGGAGGAGCAGTACCCCTCATAGATAGAAATATTAATAAGAGCCGCTGCAAGCAATTTGTTGAACTTTTGGTAGTAGGATCTTCTGAGCCCCAAAATTGAAATAAAATAGCAGCGGGGGAAGTGTTACCCCCCATAGGACGCCAATGTTTAATATCGGATATCTTAAAAACTGTTATAGTGAGAAAGTTCAAACTTTGTAGAAGTCACTCTTATGGTATACTTGAGTTTGAAAATAAAAATAAAGCGGGGGGAACTACCTTCCATAGGATGCATATATTAAATATCTCTCAACCTATAAAGTGGTTAAAGCAGTGTAGCGAAGCGCACCGGGTTAAGCTAGTTTTGTATAAAAAATTCCCAGAAATCCATTAAAATTTTTGAAAATTTTTAAATGTAAAGGGTCATATTCAATTTTATATACATCTTCCAAACCATAAAAGCTTTTATTTCAAAGACCTTAGGCGCAAACTTATTTACACATATAATAAAAGTAAAATGTACGTTGCTCATAACGGCTATAAAATAAATCAAAATAAAAAAATGCATTAATTTTTTCAAATTAATTACATGTTAATTTGTTTTAAATTGTTGGCTTGGTTCTACAAAATAACACTCGAAATATGTACTTAGCATTCTTTTTATCACATAAATTTATCATTGGCTAAATAATCGACTAAATAAATTCTATAAATTAAACAAAACACGTGAAAGTAAATAATGCTTTAATAATATATAATAAATTGCTTTTACTACTTGAAGACCTATGAGCATTAAACTATAATTTCCATATAATAATTTACAGATGAGAATTTTTTTAATTTTGTTAAAAAAATTACATTTACATTTGTTATAAAAATACTTTTGCAATCGTGACTTAAAATGTTTTGTGAATCGAATTAAAGAAAAATTTTAAAATCCCTTTGTTTCAAACCGGTAGTTTTACATGTTCAAAATTATTGTGGCAATTGTTTAACTCAATAAATAAATTCTTTTGACAGCGAAAGATAAAAAGATTAAAATATTTAATACCTCTAGCCATCATTTATAAATGTACAAACAGTTAAAATAAACATACTGATTCTTTAAACGTCATTCACAAAGCTTGGAAATGCTATCAAGCTAAAAAATTAATATATGTATGCATTTATAAACTATTATAAAGCTTTTTTAAGTTGTTATAAAATTTGTTACGGTATTTCAATGATTTTTTAAATTTATTCCTTTGCAACTCTTTTACAACGTATTTAATTATTTAAATGATATATTGCATTATTAAACCGGTTTTAGGGGTAAACTAATTTAATTAGCTTAAACAAAATAAAAAAAACTTTTAAAAGCATTTTAAAATGTTTAAACCCGTTCGAATATTTACTACTTGAAATTCCTTATATAATTGTTAAGTGTTATACAAAAATTTAATAAAAACTTTTATACAATTTCAATAAAAGTAAGTTTTTATACAAAAACTTCCACATTTCATAAAGAAATAAATCAAAAAAGACTTGCCCCCTTATGCAAATTCCATTCACTTTTGCTGAGTTGTTGTTGTTAACTAATGTGAACTTTAACTTTTTTTGCATAAAGGGGTTACTTTATACAACTGTTAAACAGTTATATTCTTTGATAATTTTGTTATACAGTTGTTAATGTTGAAAAAGTACTTGTTAAATATTTTTCCTAAATAACTTGAATATTTTAAGTTATCCAAAACGGATGGCGCTAGAAACATAGTTTTTGCACGGGCCGTTACAACCAAGTACAATAGTGCAAGAGTAGTGTTAACTCCTCATTATCTCATAAAAAGTAGTCTGGGGTTGCACCACTTCTGTGCTGATAGCCTCAAATATCGTCACCTTGAATAAAATCGGCCGTAACTGCACAAAAATTCAAAGTAGAGTGCTGCTAATCACGAATATGGCATTCATTTATTTTTTCCAAGAAGCGTTTTCGAGGTATAACCGAAAATGCTACAATATCTCTCACATAACGGTATATCTCGAAAACTAGAGCTGATAGAGAAAAATGCAGATTAGATATGAAATCAGCGACCTCAAACCTACTGTTCCGCAGTGTAATAGTAGCATTCTCAAAAAAATATTTTTTTAAAAATTCAAATTCGGATGTTTTCACCAAATATGCCGTTATTTCTTAATTCTTTGTCCGACGATAACAATTTTACGCTTACAACGTTTGAAACAAAATGTTGTATAAAGGTACGTTCAGACTAATGAAATATTTGACAAAAATATTTGTTCTGATATTTGCTTCAAACTGTGTGAAACAAAAAAATATTTTGTTTGATGTTCAGACTAAGCTCAAATATTTGACAATTTTTGTTTGTTGAAACAGTTGGCAAATAGTGTCAAATAAAATAAATTAATTCATGTTTGCCATGCGTTCAGACTAAAACAAATATTTGCATCAAATAATTATTTAATGAAAGTGTTCAAAAATAAAAATATATTTCACAATAGTAAAAATTCGTGCAGAAGCCTAATTATTTGTTTTATTCTGTGGAGCAGCATCTATTATTTTGTTAGAACAGGAGTATGTAAAAGAAAAACAAAACTGGAAGACAAATGTTTAACGGAAACATGGCTAAAATTTGCGAAAAATTGGTAACAACCCCTAAAATATATGGTTCGGTTAAAAACAAAATGTCGGGAAAATAACAACAAAAAAATGTTGCAAAAACAGCCAAAAAATTGACTAAAAGTCCCAAAAAGTATAAGGAATGGCAAAAATTCGGTGAAAATTGCTAAGTTAGCAAAAATTCGCGAAAATTGGCTAATAGCGGCATGATTGCAAAGTCTAATAATTATTAAAAATCTTTAAAACTGTAAAAAATCCGAAAACTTACAGGAAAAATTGCTTCTATCGGGTACATAGCTAAAATTATTTGTCGTTGTTTGTTCTTACAATTTTTTTGTAATATCAAATAAATGTTTGCTCAAAAATTACTAAAATATTTGATTTTTTGTGTTCACACTATGTTCACATTGGACAAATATTTGTTTGCCGGCAAATACTTTTATTTGCTCAAAATCAGCTGTTATTTTATTTGACACTCAAAAATATTTTGTGTTCAGACTACGTTAATGAAATATTTGATGTTTGCTATCAAATATTTCATCAGTCTGAACGTACCTTAAGAAACATATTAAAAACAAATTTTACAATTTTTTTTATTGATTTACTGGAGCGAATTAAAACTGCGAATTTTAAAAAAAAAAATCAAAAGTTGTTTCAAGTTTAAATTCCGGTAGCTCAGTAAATCTTTATCCGATCGACACAGTTTGGATATGTTCTGAAAGAGAAAAGAGATATCTATGCAAAATGTTAAATCTTGTACAATTTAGTTGAACAGTTCTCGAGATTTTTTGAAATATCTAAAACATCTGCAGAAAAACACGATTTTCTCGTATATCTCGAAAACGCTTCTTGAGAAAAATAAATTAATGCCGTATTCGTGATCATTTTTAAAAAATTTTTTTTTTGTGGCATAGTGTTATAGGCCAGCTCGTTATATCTTGTGTGCAACTGTTTGCTCGACCTTCTCCTGACCGAATGCGAAATTGACTTTTGCTTTTGCTACGCTTTATCGGCTACATAGCTAAACCGATTTTGATGAAATTGGAAATATATAATTAAGAGTTACTGCCTCTTTGAAAATATCTAACCAATTTTGATGAAATTTGAATCATAGATAGATCAGCGTTAATTAAACACACAGGGCTTATATTTTTTTTCAAAGTTAGGAATATGATGGGGCAGATGGACAAGATCCATCCAAAAAATATGTGTACTGATTTTTAATTTTCCTTTTATAGTTAGTCAAAAATTAACACTTGGCGATTGCCGCGGTCGGCTCTTTAAAGTTTTTTATAAAATAATATTATGATAATAATTTTATTAACGCGGATATCTGTTTTCAACAGTTAAATTGTTAAGCTCCCCATACACTTTCTTCTTTTTACTTGGTTATATATGAACAGTTTTACAAGTTCTGTTAAAACAACCCACGTGTGGGCAAATCCCGTCCTTTTTGCACGCGTAAAAACATCTGTGGGCTAACTCTGGCAGTCGTGGTCGAATACTTTTTCGATTCTAGTGCAATTCATTCAGTCGATACCTAATGGATCGAAATTATTTTTTAGTGTATATAATTTCCTTTAACTCCAGGTGCAAAACAAAAGATCTATAGCAGTTTCTATTTTTTTGATAATTGTTTTATTTCACTCCAGGATATATTCATCAGGATCATTTCATAGTTGGCAATGCGTTGACATGGTCTTGGTCTTCCCTGACTTTTAGTTCCTTGAGGGCAGTATTCTTTCCTAAGGATATGACCTACCTATCGCCATTTACGCCATTTAATTTCAAGGTCAACCGGGATTTCATTTGTTGCGGTCAGTAGTTATTGGTTGGATATTATTTGGGCCACCATATTTTCACAATTTTCCTCAAACAGCGGTTTGTGAAGGTCTGAAGTATTTTTATTAACACCGCCCAGAAGGACTATCTTTACATTTGAGTTAAAAAATTTCAGTTTTGTTTTAAGCGATATCGAGCTTGATTTCCGCATTGGTGCCACCATTAGGTGTTATCATGCTTCCTAAGTATTTAAAATTATTTGTTTGTGCAATGTTTTCATTGTAAATGTTGAACGAAGGAGCGTTTTGGGATGTGGTGAGAAGTTCTGTGTTGTAAAGCATTTAAGTTTTGCCAACGCTTAAAAAAATTATTTTGATCGACTTAAAGGATTATGAATAAAATTGCTTTCGAATCGAAAAAGTGTTCAGCTTGATTTTAACAACCGGTTTTTAAAGTGTTCGTTCAAAACTGCTTATGTATGGGATTAAAAAGGACGGTTTTTGATAGTGTCTGATTATTTTTTTTAATCGCACCAGAAGTAAGCACCTTTGATTTTATTGTTGTTGTTTTAAGATGCCACCACGTAAATAAAACTTGAACTGCTGGTAAAACGCGAATTATTCAAACTGTCTGAAAAGAACGAAGTTGTTATATTAAATCATTTGGTTTGAACTATTTTATATAGAAACATAATATTTATTTAACGTAACATACAAATTATATCAAAAAATTAATAGTTTTTCATTGTTTTCTATCTTTTTGAAACATAAAACAAACACAACTCGATAAAGAATGTTCATTGAACTCAAAGTATAAAATTATTATTAAAGTATTTCCAACGAAGGTAACGGTTGTTCAAAGTGTTTGAATTTTAGAAATTATTAAGTTTTTCTTCGAATTTGATCCATTAATTTTTTTTTTTTTTTTTTGAAAAAAGGTGTTAAAATTTAATTTCATGAGAGGTTTTATTTACTTTATGCCAATTGATTTAATTTACATATACGCAGTAAAAAAGAAACCAACAATTTTTTTAACATTGTTATTTATAAACTGTAAATAAAGATTATTTTAGTAGTATACTAAGGTTTAAGTGTTATTTATAAAAAAAATATATACATATGTATGTATACGGGCATATTAAGCGTAAAGTCTACTTTTTGTAACATAAGCCAGCAAGCAAATAAGCTTGTATTTTAAGCCCATGTTGTTTAAATGTTATCCCTTTAGTTACTACTTTTGATATTCCATGCTAATAATAATAAGTATTTGAAAAATAACAAACGTTAAAAACAAAGTATAAGTATATTCGAAATAATATGGATATTAAAAACTAGAACTTAGTAGACAAAAAAGTGCTCATGCAAATATTAATTACTTTTATGGTTTTATCTTTTTGCAAAATTTTAGGTTCTGGCTTAGCTGCAGGTGCTATTGGCGGTGCAATTTTGGGCCATGTTTTAACACCCACACAAACAAAGGTAGTTGAACAGGCTCCCGCTGCTGGTGGTGGCAGTTCTGATGGTGGGCATGATCGTATTATCATCATTAATAATGGACAACCTGTTAATACCACTGATGCCAATGGCGTAACTGTTATAAACCCTGGAGGAACTCCAGCTCCAGGAGCGGCTGCTGCTCCCGCAGCTGGGGAAACCCCAGCCCCCTTAGCACCTATGGTCCCTGTATCAGGCGGCAATCCAGATATGACTCCCAGTTCAACTAATGCTGGTGAAATCCCATTAGCCCCTATAGTACCTCCTGCTCCAGCAGCAGACGGAAGTACACCACCGGCTAATCCTGAACAACCACCAGCTGGAGGCATAATTTGTGTGCCAGTACGTGTCAATGAAACTGATCCAAATGATTCTACAAAAATGATGGAAGTTGAAAAGATTGCCTGCTATCCTGCTCCTCCACCGCAAGCCCAAACTCAAATGGCTGCCGAAGGTGCAGAGACCAATAAGTCGTTCGAAAACTTAGCTTCTGCCCCAGCTTCAGCTCCTTTGGCACCTATACAACCCATTGCGGCCGGTTCTTCTTCACAACAATTGCAACAAGAGTCTACCATGGTTGGTGATCAAACCATCAAATCAGCCGACAATGCTGCAGGACCTAAAGAAGAAAGCTCTTTAGCGTTCTTAATGTGCTTCGTCTTAAGCTATTTAATTGCTAATAATTAAATTACATATATAAATAAAAGCGAATCAAACGAGCAAACATAATATGTATGTATCATTCTCAAGAATCTAAATGTGAATTAATTATTTAAAACGATCTGGTCAAAATATTTGAATAATTTTAGCTTTTTAAAATATATAGTATCACATATGTACTTTTATTATAATCGTCTATGTGTATGTAAATGTTAAGCAAATTGCACTTTTTAACTAAATGAATATTTGTAATTTCAAACATGTTTGTTAGCCAATTAAATTAACCTTGAAATCGAATATACAAAACATATACAAAAAAATACTCTTATAAAAACCTGCATATTTTTAAATTATACCTCAATACATACAAAAAAGAAGCTTTAAAATGATACTATCTATAACAAGTAAAAATTCAAATTATTTAGTTTGTTAAACTCTTCAATAATATAAACTTCCTTAATGTATTTCCAAACTAAAAAAAAGACACAATAGAAAAAGTGCTGCTTTATTTTTTAGTACCTTAAAAAAAGGAATAGACCTTTAAAATAAAATAATCGATATTATTATTGTTAACCTTAGAACACCTTGAAAATATTATCAATGTTTTTACATGTTATGAATTAATTATTGTTGTTACCAAAAAATAACACTCTGCCCACTCCACTGAAACAAATAACTGTAAATTAATGGACTTATGTGAATTAACTGTAATTAGGGAATTATTTTTACAAAAACTTAAAATTCTTTCTCTGTAACAAAATGAATATACATACACCCATATATGTACATATATATATTTTAAATTGAACTGTTATTGTTAAATATTTACGTTGGCAGCTTTTTTATGCAAATTACTTTTATATAATATACACGAAACTATAACTTAACACATTTTGTCAAAATTTTTATATTTTTTCAATAAATTTGCACTTAAATCTCAACACAACCCTAAAAAAGGCTTTATACAAAGGAGTTTTATTAAAATGGTATTTTTTTTTATTAAAAAAGGTAAAATACAAATATGTATGTACATTTAAATAAAATGGGAGTTTAAAGCCAAATTCACAGTGACGGCAAAATGTTTACTTGGTGTCCACGCCAAAAAACCAATATTTCACAAACACACACATTTTAAGGCAAGAAACGGTTGCAAATTTTGCCCAGAACAATTCAGGTATGTTATGTAAATCGATTTTCAAAACGTTCGTTTTTAGCTGGTGTGATGAATTTCGACCGCTTTTAAAATCAATTTCTGATGGTTTTACATCACATACATACCTTCAAACGTTTTCTTGATTAAAAATGTGTAAACTTGTGAAAAAACCTGTTGCTTTATTGTGAACACCTAGTAAAATTTTTGCAATTATTGCGAATCCAGCTTTAATTTAAACTAAAATGAGTCGTTTTTCGCTTAGAAAAAAAATTTTGAAAATATGAAATATGAATGCCAATTTGTAAAACATAAATACATGCTTTAATAATATTCAGTAATAATTTATTTATTCGAAAAATCTAGAACCAATTAGTAAAGTAGAAAAACTGTATTTAACCTTAACTAAAATCAACTAAATAAATCCTTAAAGTCTAATAAAATACAAATAAAGAACGTTTTAAATTAAATTTGTCAAATTTCATTTAGAAAAAAGGCCCTATTTACAAAGCAAAGTTCTTAAGTACAAGTCTTTTATTTATTTCCTGTTTCTGATATAAACTCGAAACTTGATCACAACAACATTTGTGTGCACTAGTTTAAACTATTTGAATAATAATTTTTTTTCTAGCATAAACCCTGAGTTTATAAATGAGAGAGGAATGGAAAATTCTATTTTTGTAAGAGAAAATTGTTTTTTAGATTGAAGAGGCAACAGTTTATGAACTTGAAAGTTAATTATTATTTAACAACATTTTTAATAGGGAACAGTTTGATTACATATATTTCTGTATTCAAAAATTTCCAATGGGGACAGTTTTTTTAAAGTACATAAATACGGTCATGTTCTGGGGGTTCCCCTTTTGCGAGGCGAAAACAATTTCGATGCGAAAGATAACTGTCAACTTGGTACTCTCTATCAGTTTCGCAAAATTTTTATTAAAATGGAGCAATACTGGCAACAAAAATGAAAGATGGCGCAGATTGATAGTAATGAAATGCTAAAATATGTAAAAATTTTTGAAATTGGAAAATTTAAATAAAATAAATAGTGATGATTTGCGACAAGAAAAAAATTAATAGATGCGAATGACAAATGCGCAAACGCATTAAAGAGTACCAATCGCTAGATTTGCTATCATTTTCTTTCGCATCGCAATAGAGAGATATATAGAGAGCCTTCCTGACAATCGCACAGATTTATGGAGTTCTGAAATTCGTACGATTTGCTAGCGAGCTGCCATAGTTTCTTAAAAATATTCTAGTTCCCTTGAGCATACTTTTGCAATTTGTAGTCGCCAAACTTCTTGCGATTGCAATTTACACAACACCTATTTTATGAAACATTTTCATGTTTTTTTTATTAAATTTCTTATATCCATTACCTACTGTATTTAAGCCAACTTAATCACCTTAAAGTACATATTTACATTTATGGTATTTACTTTGCTGTTCAGTTTTTAACAAATATGTAGAATGATTTAAAAAGTTTTATAAAGCGTACTTTGTTTAAAATAAATATGTACATTAACCACGTAAAGCATTTTTAAAGAAGAGATAATACATACATACATACTTCGATTATTGTTTAATTTTAATTCATATTAATTTTGAACTAAGGTTTTTTAATTTCAGTTTACTTAATTTTATTGAAAAAATAAAGTAGGAACAGTTTTTATTAAATACTTGAAGCAATCAGAAACTTAAAATTTTTTAAGAAAAAACAATTTTAAAAAATGTTGCTAGTGGAAACAGTTTACAAAACGCATTGCTCAGAGAAACCGGGTTTAACTTGCTAAATATAATTTAGAAAAACTTGTTTGTGGCTTAAGAATTTTTTGGTTTTAATTTATATACCTATAAGTAGGTATAAAAAGCTACCTATCATTTTTGAAATGGGAATAGTTTTAATTTGTGTAGTTTCACTAGTGGAAACTGTATAAGAACTTGAATATTATTAATTTACAGCTGCTCTTCTTAATTAATTATAAACCTTAATTTTTTGAGTGGAAACAGTTTAATTTTTTTTATTTTTTAAATTTTGTAATTTTTTCAAAAAAATTTAATTTGTACGTGGGAACAGTTTTTACAATATTTTATCGACAACCGGAATAAGCCTGTATATTTTTTTTGTTAAAAATAGTTTAATACATACATATGTATATGTACATACATATAACTTTTATTGAAATTTTGGAAAAAATCTATAAATCTTTAAATTTTGGTAGTGCTTCTAATTGGAAAATGTTTAAATTTTTTTTATTCTCAAACTGAAATCACGCTTGTAGTTATTCATTTAAATGGCATTTGTTATTGAAGTTTATTTTTAAAATATGGTTACAAGAATTAATGTTAATAAAATTATATTAAATTGCCTTGAAAATAATTACAAACAGTAAAAACTCGTAATAACAGACAAACTGTGGTTTGTATACTAGTTTTTATTAATTTCAAGCGGAGTAAAGATCTTGATTTTTTTTTATTAATTTTCATTTTTCTCTGTATTTTACTTTTGTTGTTTATTGTTTTCATTATAAGTTTAGCAACATTTCTAAAAAATTAAACACATATTTTTAGCGTCAAAGGGTTAAATTCCACTTTTATTTTTAACATAATTCCAACACCATTTTATTAAAAAAACACTACATAGCAGAAAAAAACTTCTGGCCTTCACTTTTAAGGCCTTTTTACTTTGAGTCAATGTAAAACCATGTTTAATAAATACATTCATTATTGAAACTTAGTTTAGCACCTTTAGTTGAATAATACATTTTTTTGAAAATTACTTATGCATTCATATTTTACTTTACTTCATAGCCGGCAAAAGACAGGACCTTCTCTTTAAAAACTTAAAAAGATTTTGCGAACTTTAGTTAATAGGCAAATATTGTTTTACTGAAAAACAATATAAAATATTTTTAATTTGATATTGTTTATTTTTCCAAAAATGAATGATTCGAAATCATGCAATATTAAAAATGTGCTGTTAAGGCCTACTCATAGGCCACCTTTTTCCCTCTGGGTTTCTATCATTTGAATAAATAAATACCTTAACAAGAATTCCAAACAAATGAAGAGTGAGTAATCAATTTGAAAACAAACTTAGATATACAAAATATAAAAAAAAGAATTAAGCGACTCAAATGCATAATAAGTCAACGAAAATCTGCTCCAAAATCGCGCTCTATTCAAATTCCCGTTTATTTTGATAAGAGGGAGATCTCAGAGAGGAAGAGCGAGTTTTAATGAGTAACTAGTAAAAATAACGTTTTTATTTTTGAATAATATATGAATGACACTTACTTTTACTCTTTGTAAAGATAATAAATTTGATTTACTTTGAGAAGCGATAAGATACAAGGGGAATCGATTTTCAATAGGCTCCCACAACTAATGCCAAATAAATGGTTTGTCATAACCAGAGTAGAGTTTGTAAAAAGAACAATTAAATAGAAAGAAAAGAAGAATTTTTTTTTCAACTTACATTTGTTTTGAAATGTTCAGCATGAGTGATTAGTAAATAATGTATGTATACATACATACATATGCACATAAATAAAACTGCATATAAGAATTAAAAATTATTAAATAACAGATAAAACTATACAAAAAGAAAGAAACAAAAAAATTACACAAAACTGACCGCAAGTTAAAGTAAAAAGCATACGAGTACAAAATAAACTCTAACTTGCTTGCCCCTCAGCCCTTCCTTCTTTTGATGCACTTTACAGGCTTTAGAGTACAAAAATATGCATCAGTCAACGTTATATAACTCATCTCAGCCACCACAAACGCCAGATTCTGCGGGCATTCTTATCGCCAATGCAGGCTCAGTAGCCAACGAACGTAGAGGCCAGAAAAACATTATGAATTGTTTTCGCGATCGTACGCCTAGTTATACGCGTTCAAACAGTAACCTCGCACGTGTTAACGGTGTAATTACAACAAAACCTTTAAATTCAACACCGGAAGGTGTAGTTTTACTAAAGGAGCCTAGAACTAGGCCTATAAAACTTACTTTACTTAAAAGTTCTAGCACCCGTGATTTATCCAGACTCTACGAATTGGATTGTAATCCCCAAACACCCCAGACACCTTTCTCGTCCATCTCTTCTTCGGAATTAAATAAAATGACTTCTTCCTCTTCATCTACGGCGTCTTCCTACAATACTAATTGCTCTTCCTCTCAGTGTGCGAAACGTTTGCAGAAATTGGAGCTTAAAGTCGATGATTTAGAGAAACAATTAAGCAGCCAAGAAAATGAATCCAAAGTTTTGGCTTTACAGTTGGAAGAATTGCAAAAGAAATTCGAACAAATTTCAAAAGAAGAATTGCAAAGTAAACGTAAAAAGTCTAGTAGTATAAGATTGGCGAAAAAAGATTCTAATGCGGGAGCAGCGGCGGTACAACCCTCCAAATTAGTGGCCTGGATGAAGTTATCGAATTTTTGGAAACAGCGACCTAGTATACAGACGTTAAAAGAGCAAAATATATACAATGGTAAGATAAGGACTTATGCACATACATATATTTGAAAAAAGCTTCATGAACAAAAGAAAATGTTTTAAAGAATAGAATCTAGACTAAGAATTTGTTTCCTCGAAAAATATTGTTTTAAAGCCTAGAGTTTTTTTTCATTTCTTAGGAAAGTTGCGTTAAAATGCAAGAGTTATTTTTCAGGAAATACATAAATGTCTAAGGGCCATTATTACAAATGGCGATGATTAAAGGTAGGATTTTGTCCCACGTATAAAAAGGTTTTTCACTATTACAACTTTGCTTTATCCTTAAGTGAGCGACATATTAAAGCCATGTTCATCCTTTTTGGATAGGTTTGAGTAAAGTCGTAATAAAAAAAGCGTGCTATACGCCCGACATAATCCCAACTTTAACTAACGGTATGTTGTAATTATAACCCTTAAAAATTTAAAAAGTCTTTTTCTCTTAAATTAACTAAGTTTATTAGAATCTAGAGCTTTTTTCTTATATAATAATGTCTTAAAGTCTGAAAAGTATTGCTCTAAAGAAAACTTTAAGAACCTAAAAGGCTTTTTCTAAATTTTAAAAAATTTTGAAGCATTAAAATTTATAAAGTTTTCCTAAAAACATCTACCATTTAGACGAGCCCTGTTTCGATACCGAAATCGAATTGGTCTTAAAAGATGAAGTCCACAAAACTGTGCCCAAAATCGTAGTCGACTGCTGCCAATTAATCGAGGAAAAGTATCGCAAATCTACAGAGCCTATTGAGGGAATTTACCGACAATGTGGGGACTATAATAAAATGCAAGCCTTAAGATTTAGCATAGATGCTAACGATTATATGGCCTTAAGGCAACCCAATGTAGACATACACACTTTGGCGGGGGTATTAAAATTATTTCTAAGAGAAATAAAAAGTCCTCTTATATCGGCCAATGAAGCAAAAACTTTTATAGGCAAACCCAATCAATGGCGTAAGTTATATAAACTATAAGTATTGTGAGCCATAACCGCAAAAAAGCTTAATGGTGTTTTCTACAAAAAAATGTGACTTTTTTTTTTAAAAAAAATTCAATTTGGTGTCTTTTTCTTAAAAATTTTGCTTATTTAAAAAAAATGCACATTTTTTTGTAGAAAAGAAAACACCATAAGCTACAAAAACAAAATTTAACAGGAAAAGGTTTTTTTATATTTTATTTCATAAAAATTTTGTATGAAGGTTGTCGCTTGAGATAAAATGAAATGTTGCCAGTAAAGTCATTTGTTAAAATAACGAAAATTATGTCGCTTAAGCTATTTTTGCGGTAAGGGCTCGAATGTAAGCAAATTATTAAAACAAAATTAATTAAAAAATTTTCTAGTTTTGACTGATTTGCCTAGTAAATTGGGAATTTTAAAAAGACTGATACGTTTACTGCCGGAAGTAAATCGTGATACTATGGAATATTTATTTGCACATTTCAACAAGTAAGTTTTAAATAAAATTTAATGTTACACAAGAAAACAATAATCTAATCTACAAAAAAAAAAACAAAAAACCAGATTAACCAAAGTGCCTTTACAACATATAAGTGCCGAAACTTTATCATTGTCTGTAACTCCTTCAATATTTCATACCGTTCAAACTGGGGCCCGCATTCAAGACATACACCTGCTCTTAAAAGAGAGTGAAATTTTAGCCGATTGTGTTAAAATAATGATCGAATATCATCAAAAAATTTTCGAGTAAGTTAATTCTTTTGAAATTGTCTATAAAATTAATTTTCTAAATTGTCTTTAAAATTATAGCCAAAGTCTAGTAAATAATTATAATACAGCACCAACACCTTTACCTCGTTCCCTTATCCATCATAATAATTCCTGAATTTTTGATTCTCTTATCTTCTTAAAAACCTCTTGATTTATTTCGTGTGTTTTAGATGCACCTCGGATCGTAAACAGCAGAGAAATCGCATAAGTGTCAGGAATTTGAAGAAAACTTTATCACATCCAGATTTATTATTTCAAAATTTATTTTAAATATTTTATAACACAACAAAGTATTATTTTTAAGATGATTTTTATTTATTTAGGAAATACTCAGATTTTAAAATAAAATGTTAATAATGATGAAATAATATAAATACATTATGAATCGCTTCTATAAATTTCTTAATATTAACGCGCGAAATGCCGGTGTGCACATAAGCGATAAATACTGTATAACATTTATCGTTTATGTGCACACCGGTAATAAGCATTTAACGCTTATATGCATCCCACCTTGTGCAATTATAGCTTGCTATCTATGATGCAGCAAAAAATTCGAATGTTAACTTTACCATACCAACTTTACCACGCAGATTATTAGCTAGAGAAAAAACCTTATTTAACTGCCTGTTTTTATAAAACATAAACAAGTGAGAGTGAGTGAGAAATTTATATTGAAAACAACAATAAACAAGTAAGAGGGCTATATTCGGCTGTGCCGAATCTTATATACCCTTCACCATTGTGCGAGCAGAATACATAGCAATTAGACAGAAACTAAATAAAACTGGTAAATATTTTTTTTTTTAAATAAGAGACAACCGGTTTTGAACTTCGCTTTTCGTAAGTATAACATTTATCGTTTATGTGCACACCGGTAATAAGCATTTAACGCTTATATGCATCCCACCTTGTGCAATTATAGCTTGCTATCTATGATGCAGCAAAAAATTCGAATGTTAACTTTACCATACCAACTTTACCACGCAGATTATTAGCTAGAGAAAAAACCTTATTTAACTGCCTGTTTTTATAAAACATAAACAAGTGAGAGTGAGTGAGAAATTTATATTGAAAACAACAATAAACAAGTAAGAGGGCTATATTCGGCTGTGCCGAATCTTATATACCCTTCACCATTGTGCGAGCAGAATACATAGCAACTAGACAGAAACTAAATAAAACTGGTAAATATTTTTTTTTTTAAATAAGAGACAACCGGTTTTGAACTTCGCTTTTCGTAAGGGCCCAGAATATATATACTTTATAGGGTGTAGGATCAATATTGTAGAAATTACAGTTATACATATATACCTTTTTTACCTTCGGTGAAGGGTATAAAAAGAGTAATTTTCGGGAAGTTAGGGGTCTAATCACCCCTGCATACGATAGACACTGGCGTATCGAATGAAAACTCGATAAATGTAATGTCGAGTTACTCGATGTCGAATGGTATTATTTCAAATTCAATACATTTCATTCGATATCGAGTTTCAAGATACCAAAATAAATAATTTCGATGGATTTTGCTCGATATCGTATGCGGTGATTAGACCCCAGTATTTCGGTTATAACTCATACAAATTTCCGACATTTTGGTATATAAGTCATATACATAGGGCATATGGCAGCCCTAAAATTTAGGTTTTTATAAAAATGTTGATGTTTTTTAGCCCATTTTTGGAGTATTTTGCTCATAAATTACCCGTTGTCTAACCGATTTGATATTTTGAAATAGGAAGAATTTTACCATTTACTTAAGTTATATTTATATACATATAAACATTTATATATACTTGTATACATATATTTTAACAAAGTTAATTATAAAAAGAGTAATTTTTGGGGATTCAGTATTTCGGTTGTAACTCAGCCATTTTATAACCGATTTGGCAGATTTATATACCGACGTGTTGAAGAAGAAATTAACCATTTACTTTAGTTATAAAACTTGGACTCGGGGAGATCTATGGTTCCCGAAAGTGGGTATTTAAAAAAAAAAATCAATTTTGGTAATAGCTTTTTTGTATCTGAACCGATTTTTCCGAGTTTTTTATAAAATATGTTCTACTAGAAATTTCCGAGATTTCGGTATATAAGTCATATCCATAGGACGTACAGCAGCCCTAAAATTTAAATTTAAAAATTTTGATGTTTTTTAGCCCATTTTTTGAGTATTTTGCTCATAAATTACCCATTGTCTAACCGATTTGATATTTTTATATACCGACGTGTTAAGGAAGAATTTTACCATTTACTTAAGTTATATTCGTATATAAACATTTATATATACTTGTATACATATATTTTAACAAAGTTAATTATAAAAAAAGAGTAATTTTTGGGGATTCAGTATTTCGGTTGTAACTCAGCCATTTTATAACCGATTTGACAGATTTATATACCGACGTGTTGAAGAAGAAATTTACCATTTACTTTAGTTATAAAACTTGGACTCGGGGAGATCTATGGTTCCCGAAAGTGGGTATTTAAAAAAAAAAAATTTTATTTTGGTCATAACTTTTTTGTATCTGAACCGATTTTCCCGATTTTCCCGAAAATATGTTCTACTTAAAATTTCCGATATTTTGATATATAAGTCATACCCATAGGACATATGGCAGCCCTAAAATTTAGGTTTTTATACAATTTTTAATTTTTTTTGTACGGGAGGTACCACGCCCACTTCCCCAATCCCGCCCACATTTTGTAGGATGGTGTGTATTAGCAACCTAAATGTGTGTACCTAATTTGGAAGCTTTGGCTTTTGCCGTTCCCCAGATATACAGCAAAAAGTAATAAAAATACAACAACCACAAGGGTTGGTTTTTGCTCATATCTCCGTCATTTTCGGACCGATCTGGCTGAATTTCAATAGCAAACTTGAACGGAGTATATGTGACATAAATATACATCAACCTAGTCCAGATCATTTCTGGGGTTTTCGGAAAACCCATTTCAACATACACACGGACAGACGGACAACCGGATTTGAACTTCGCTTTTCATAAGGACCCAAAATATATATACTTTATAGGGTGTAGAATCAATATTGTGGAACATACAAACGGAATGACAAAGTTATATATACCCTCTTACCTTCGGTGAAGGGTATAAAAACGAAAATTTGTATCACACATTCCAAAGAACTTTGTTTAAGTTCTTTAAATTTTATTGCTTTCACAACGAATTGATTTCTGTGACACGCCTGTATAAATATAACTTTGGGGATCTTCTCAAAACTTGACTGCTCCACTTTTTGTGTTTTTCCCAATTTGGGAAAATAGTTTTTTATGAATGTCATTTTGAACTGGAATACTCAATCTACTTTGGACAAAATCAAGCGTGTTATTCTTTTTTTCTGTTGTATGCAATTGTAGAGTTTAGGCCCAATTTTATTTTCGCTGAGTTTTAATTTTAATGGGGAATAGTCAAGTTTTGAAAAAAACCTTGTCAACTCATAAATTATTTTTTTGCACTTTTTTGCAAAATGTCTTCATTAAATTTGAAAACTATCGGGTATGTTCTGTAAATCGAAATGAAGTGAATTTAAATCCAAACAAATTTTGAAAACGAGCCTCTAACGAAAGTTCATAAAAGTATTCTATTTTATATACTTCATAATTTGAGTATCAATTATATTAACCAGAACAGCTCTTGAAAACAAGAAAAACTACAGTAATTTTGCCAATAATTGAAATCAAAATCTCATTTGATTTCAATTCCACTTCATTTCGATTTGTAAAACATGCCCGTATACATATTATATTTTGAAATCTAGACACAATTCCTAACCCTTTAATTTTTACTTTGCTGTAACAATTTTTATCATTTGATATACTGCGAGCGTCAAAATAAAGTAAACAGCTTGTTTTCCAATATAAAGTGTTATTTTAGTAATAAAGCATTTAAATTTTTAGAAGTTTATTATCTTTGGACAACTTTATTACAATATAAAATTTAAAATTTGAAATACTGCAAAAACAACAAAAATAGTGCTATAAAAAACAAATACACCCTTTTTAACGCGTCAAAAAAAAGTGTACAGTTCTAAAATACTAAGAAAAGTGAAGTGGCTAATACTTTGATTTCTTCTTGCTTTTAGGACGACTTCTAGTCTCTTTGGCATCGATTTCATCCATTTTTGGCCACTCTTCCTGCGGAATTTTCTTCAGAGAGTGCTTGCTAGTCATGTTTTTTTTTATTTGTCTGTCCAAATGCTCCAGCTGTTTTAGGACGTATTACAAAAGCCAACCCTATCACGCTTCACTATAATTACTGTATGTTTTCCGTTGAATTTCTTATTTCTACTTTTTGTTGCTTTCGTCAAATTTTGGAGCAACTATTTTTCACAGATCACAGCAAGCATGAATGAAGTCTAATCAAATTTGACAAAGTAGAAATTTAACTTTTTATAACTAACATAACACTTATTTTATTGAAAAACAAGCTGTTTACTTTATTTTGACGCTCACTGTATTTATACACTAATATTTTTTAAGTAAACAAATTAAACAAATGTTACGTGCGCCAAGATAGCGTCGATAGTTATCCACGAAAACGCAAAATCGAATTGGTGCTTTTGGGGATTGAATTGAAAATGGGAATTTAATGCTTTTGGGAATTCAAAATTTAGGAATATAAGAATTAGGGTGTTCGAAAAAAATGAGAAATTGAAATTTTAAGCAAATAATTACGCAAAAATGGAGTAAAAAATTAATAAACAATAATAAAAATATAATATATATACATATATGTATATAAAAGCATTCAAATAATTAAATGAAGTGTATTTATAATTAAAAACAAGCATTGTTACTAAACAAAGACTTCTTTATCATAAAAAGAAAATAATAAATATTTAATAAAAATATAAAGTATGTTTTAATAAAACCGAATTTGGTGTTTTGTTTTTTTTTTTGGGGTAAGAGGTAACGTCAAGGAAAAAACTGCATAGATTATGAAAGTAGACGTGCTAAAGAATATAAATCGCTTTCCGTGCAAAAAATCTAAGGAACAGTTTTCCAGAAATCTGGGTTCATCCAAAATGGTCAGTAAAAACTGGGATTTAATTTTCAAGGGTGTTAGAGGTAACGTCAAAGAAAAAAATGCATAGATTCTGAAAGAAGACGTACTAAAGAATATAAATCGCTTTCCGTGCAAAAAATCTAAGGAACAGTTTTCCAGAAATCTGGGTTCCTCCAAAATGGTCAGTAAAAACTGGGATTTAATTTTTAAGGGTGTTAGAGGTAACGTCAAGGAAAAAACTGCATAGATTCTGAAAGAAGACGTACTAAAGAATATAAATCGCTTTCCGTGCAAAAAATCTAAGGAACAGTTTTCCAGAAATTTGGGTTCATCCAAAATGGTCAGTAAATCCTGGGATTTAATTTTTAAGGGTGTTAGAGGTAACGTCAAGGAAAAAACTGCATAGATTCTGAAAGAAGACGTACTAAAGAATATAAATCGCTTTCCGTGCAAAAAATCTAAGGAACAGTTTTCCAGAAATCTGGGTTCCTCCAAAATGGTCAGTAAAAACTGGGATTTAATTTTTAAGGGTGTTAGAGGTAACGTCAAGGAAAAAACTGCATAGATTCTGAAAGAAGACGTACTAAAGAATATAAATCGCTTTCCGTGCAAAAAATCTAAGGAACAGTTTTCCAGAAATCTGGGTTCATCTAAAATGGTCAGTAAAACCTGGGATTTAATTTTTAAGGGTGTTAGAGGTAACGTCAAGGAAAAAACTGCATAGATTCTGAAAGAAGACGTACTAAAGAATATAAATCGCTTTCCGTGCAAAAAATCTAAGGAACCGTTTTCCAGAAATCTGGGTTCCTCCAAAATGGTCAGTAAAAACTGGGATTTAATTTTTAATGGTGTTAGAGGTAACGTCAAGGAAAAAACTGCATAGATTCTGAAAGAAGACGTCCTAAAGAATATAAATCGCTTTCCGTGCAAAAAATCTAAGGAACAGTTTTCCAGAAATCTGGGTTCATCCAAAATGGTCAGTAAAACCTGGGATTTAATTTTTAAGGATGTTAGAGGTAACGTCAAGGAAAAAACTGCATGGATTCTGAAAGAAGACGTACTAAAGAATATAAATCGCTTTCCGTGCAAAAAATCTAAGGAACAGTTTTCCAGAAATTTGGGTTCATCCAAAATGGTCAGTAAAAACTGGGATTTAATTTTTAAGGGTGTTAGAGGTAACGTCAAGGAAAAAACTGCATAGATTCTGAAAGAAGACGTACTAAAGAATATAAATCGCTTTCCGTGCAAAAAATCTAAGGAACAGTTTTCCAGAAATCTGGGTTCCTCCAAAATGGTCAGTAAAAACTGGGATTTAATTTTTAAGGGTGTTAGAGGTAACGTCAAGGAAAAAACTGCATGGATTCTGAAAGAAGACGTACTAAAGAATATAAATCGCTTTCCGTGCAAAAAATCTAAGGAACAGTTTTCCAGAAATCTGGGTTCCTCCAAAATGGTCAGTAAAAACTGGGATTTAATTTTTAAGGGTGTTAGAGGTAACGTCAAGGAAAAAACTGCATAGATTCTGAAAGAAGACGTACTAAAGAATATAAATCGCTTTCCGTGCAAAAAATCTAAGGAACCGTTTTCCAGAAATCTGGGTTCCTCCAAAATGGTCAGTAAAAACTGGGATTTAATTTTTAAGGGTGTTAGAGGTAACGTCAAGGAAAAAACTGCATAGATTCTGAAAGAAGACGTCCTAAAGAATATAAATCGCTTTCCGTGCAAAAAATCTAAGGAACAGTTTTCCAGAAATCTGGGTTCATCCAAAATGGTCAGTAAAACCTGGGATTTAATTTTTAAGGATGTTAGAGGTAACGTCAAGGAAAAAACTGCATGGATTCTGAAAGAAGACGTACTAAAGAATATAAATCGCTTTCCGTGCAAAAAATCTAAGGAACAGTTTTCCAGAAATCTGGGTTCCTCCAAAATGGTCAGTAAAACCTGGGATTTAATTTTTAAGGGTGTTAGAGGTAACGTCAAGGAAAAAACTGCATGGATTCTGAAAGAAGACGTACTAAAGAATATAAATCGCTTTCCGTGCAAAAAATCTAAGGAACAGTTTTCCAGAAATCTGGGTTCCTCCAAAATGGTCAGTAAAAACTGGGATTTAATTTTTAAGGGTGTTAGAGGTAACGTCAAGGAAAAAACTGCATGGATTCTGAAAGTAGACGTGCTAAAGAATATAAATCGCTTTCCGTGCAAAAAATCTAAGGAACAGTTTTCCAGAAATCTGGGTTCCTCCAAAATGGTCAGTAAAAACTGGGATTTAATTTTCAAGGGTGTTAGAGGTAACGTCAAGGAAAAAACTGAATAGATTCTGAAAGTAGACGTGCTAAAGAATATAAATCGCTTTCCGTGCGAAAAATCTAAGGAACAGTTTTCCAGAAATCTGGGTTCCTCCAAAATGGTCAGTAAAAACTGGGATTTAATTTTTAAGGGTGTTAGAGGTCCCGTCAAGGAAAAAACTGCATAGATTCTGAAAGAAGACGTACTTAAGAATATTAATCGCTTTCCGTGCAAAAAATCTAAGGAACAGTTTTCCAGAAATCTGGGTTCCTCCAAAATGGTCAGTAAAAACTGGGATTTAATTTTTAAGGGTGTTAGAGGTAACGTCAAGGAAAAAACTGCATAGATTCTGAAAGAAGACGTACTTAAGAATATAAATCGCTTTCCGTGCAAAAAATCTAAGGAACAGTTTTCCAGAAATCTGGGTTCCTGCAAAATGGTCAGTAAAAATTAGGATTTAATTTTGTATATAATTTATATGTAAAAAAGCGCTAAATTGGTACTATTTTTCTATCACAGACATGGCTTAAGGCGTCGTTTTCATTATTGGCGGGAAAAATTTCGTGCAGCTCTAAAAAAGGCGCTAAATATTTCTTCATCTAAAGTTGCCATACCAAATTGTTTTTTTAAACATTGTCCTCACGAGCTATGAATTTACAACATTTTTACTAAATTGGAAAGATGACTGAACACTTTACATACCTAAATTTAAGTAAGTTTGTCATCTTCTGGATACTTATCCTGTCTTATCTTAAGCGACCCATACACTTGCAATATTATTGTATCTGATATTCGCCATATTTTTTCCATTTTGTCCTATATTATGCCATAAGTCGCAATATGTTTTCATATATTCAATAAAAAGGTGAACATAACCTATAGAAATAACATAAACAGCATTGTACAATGTTTCCAACACATTTCACTTTCTCTTCGTTGTGCAATAAAAATCAAAAGTATTTTGATTGTTGCCAATATATTGTGCCATCAACGTATATCACATACACATTGGCGATATAATTGTACAATACGTAAAACTGAACAATTTTATTGTTAGTGTTAAGTTTTGCATAAATAGCGAACATTTTTAAAATTGCAAACTAGGCTGATTCTGAAAAGAAATGTGAATGGAAAATTTGTCTACAGGAATCTTATCCTGTCTTCTCTTACTTTACAAAAATTACAAAAGAAAAAATTTGCATGATAGCGAAAGTTTGCTAACATATTGTCTTAAAAATATTATAAAATATCAAATATTATAAACTAAGTTGTATCATTCTAAAAAAACGAATCAAGAATAAAAAAAATTCAAAGAATAATTATTCATGAGATATTTCAGATTTGTAAAGGGGCCCAGTTTGATATTAATACTAGTAAATAATATAAATAATATAATAGAAAAATTTATATCATAACGCATATGTGTGCAAAACAAACCCAACAGCATCAAGAAGTACCAACAAAACAACCATAGCACACCCAAGAACAAAAAAAAAACAACTCAACAACATGAACGATTTATATTCTTTAGTACGTCTTCTTTCACAATCTATGCAGTTTTTTCCTTGACGTTACCTCTAACACCCTTAAAAATTAAATCCCAGTTTTTACTGACCATTTTGGAGGAACCCAGATTTCTGGAAAACTGTTCCTTAGATTTTTTGCACGGAAAGCGATTTATATTCTTTAGTACGTCTTCTTTCAGAATCTATGCAGTTTTTTCCTTGACGTTACCTCTAACACCCTTAAAAATTAAATCCCAGTTTTTACTGACCATTTTGGAGGAACCCAGATTTCTGGAAAACTGTTCCTTAGATTTTTTGCACGGAAAGCGATTTATATTCTTTAGTACGTCTTCTTTCAGAATCCATGCAGTTTTTTCCTTGACGTTACCTCTAACACCCTTAAAAATTAAATCCCAGTTTTTACTGACCATTTTGGAGGAACCCAGATTTCTGGAAAACTGTTCCTTAGATTTTTTGCACGGAAAGCGATTTATATTCTTTAGTACGTCTTCTTTCAGAATCTATGCAGTTTTTTCCTTGACGTTACCTCTAACACCCTTAAAAATTAAATCCCAGTTTTTACTGACCATTTGGATGAACCCAAATTTCTGGAAAACTGTTCCTTAGATTTTTTGCACGGAAAGCGATTTATATTCTTTAGTACGTCTTCTTTCAGAATCCATGCAGTTTTTTCCTTGACGTTACCTCTAACATCCTTAAAAATTAAATCCCAGGTTTTACTGACCATTTTGGATGAACCCAGATTTCTGGAAAACTGTTCCTTAGATTTTTTGCACGGAAAGCGATTTATATTCTTTAGGACGTCTTCTTTCAGAATCTATGCAGTTTTTTCCTTGACGTTACCTCTAACACCATTAAAAATTAAATCCCAGTTTTTACTGACCATTTTGGAGGAACCCAGATTTCTGGAAAACGGTTCCTTAGATTTTTTGCACGGAAAGCGATTTATATTCTTTAGTACGTCTTCTTTCAGAATCTATGCAGTTTTTTCCTTGACGTTACCTCTAACACCCTTAAAAATTAAATCCCAGGTTTTACTGACCATTTTGGATGAACCCAGATTTCTGGAAAACTGTTCCTTAGATTTTTTGCACGGAAAGCGATTTATATTCTTTAGTACGTCTTCTTTCAGAATCTATGCAGTTTTTTCCTTGACGTTACCTCTAACACCCTTAAAAATTAAATCCCAGTTTTTACTGACCATTTTGGAGGAACCCAGATTTCTGGAAAACTGTTCCTTAGATTTTTTGCACGGAAAGCGATTTATATTCTTTAGTACGTCTTCTTTCAGAATCTATGCAGTTTTTTCCTTGACGTTACCTCTAACACCCTTAAAAATTAAATCCCAGGATTTACTGACCATTTTGGATGAACCCAAATTTCTGGAAAACTGTTCCTTAGATTTTTTGCACGGAAAGCGATTTATATTCTTTAGTACGTCTTCTTTCAGAATCTATGCAGTTTTTTCCTTGACGTTACCTCTAACACCCTTAAAAATTAAATCCCAGTTTTTACTGACCATTTTGGAGGAACCCAGATTTCTGGAAAACTGTTCCTTAGATTTTTTGCACGGAAAGCGATTTATATTCTTTAGTACGTCTTCTTTCAGAATCTATGCATTTTTTTCTTTGACGTTACCTCTAACACCCTTGAAAATTAAATCCCAGTTTTTACTGACCATTTTGGATGAACCCAGATTTCTGGAAAACTGTTCCTTAGATTTTTTGCACGGAAAGCGATTTATATTCTTTAGCACGTCTACTTTCATAATCTATGCAGTTTTTTCCTTGACGTTACCTCTTACCCCAAAAAAAAAAACAAAACACCAAATTCGGTTTTATTAAAACATACTTTATATTTTTATTAAATATTTATTATTTTCTTTTTATGATAAAGAAGTCTTTGTTTAGTAACAATGCTTGTTTTTAATTATAAATACACTTCATTTAATTATTTGAATGCTTTTATATACATATATGTATATATATTATATTTTTATTATTGTTTATTAATTTTTTACTCCATTTTTGCGTAATTACTTGCTTAAAATTTCAATTTCTCATTTTTTTCGAACACCCTAATTCTTATATTCCTAAATTTTGAATTCCCAAAAGCATTAAATTCCCATTTTCAATTCAATCCCCAAAAGCACCAATTCGATTTTGCGTTTTCGTGGATAACTATCGACGCTATCTTGGCGCACGTACAAATGTTTTCAAATTTAAATAACAGATGACCTTTCAGTCAGTGAATTCGTTTCTATAAAAAATTTTTTTCGAAAAGTTGTAGATATCACTATTTGAATATAAACTCACGATATTCTTAATTTTAGTAAAACTTTAAATGAATAGGTACATACACTTTGTAAATACCCAAGTCACGCCTGCGTGTGCAAATTGAATTGAAATTCGTGTTTGATGGTAGACAACTGGTAAAAGTTGTTGGGCCAATTGGACCTTGTATGGATGCATGTGTAAATGACGTGATAAAATGCGGCGAAGTGATTTTCTTCTAGAGATGCCCAGTTGTCCAGAACGTCTTCGCGTTGAAGTTTTTGGATATTTTTCAACGCTGTCCCGTACACGAAATATCTCAACGCAACGGGCTGGCTCTAGCCACCTCAGCATTGCCCCTGGGTCAAGTTTTGATCGGGGGGTTCCGATTTCTTGACGAGTTGTGTGGTGTCAAAACGGAGCCACCGTCGGCTCTACTTGTTGCGCGCCGGGACCTGTGCGTGTTACCACGTTAACCAACCAACCCGTACACGATCACGATCGTGGCAAGTCTGACACTGTACCTTGTTGTCGGAACCGTGCAATTAAACGATTAATTACGGTTTGGCTAGATGCATTTCTGGTGTGGAAATTATTTCGTTGCGTCAGTAAAATTTAATGCCCAGAATAGGCGTAACAAAAATTTTTTTGAAATACATAGCTTTTTTGTATACAAATGCCAAACCCATGTTGCCTGGAAATTTCAGGGGGGTATAGTATAAAATTTGTTACAGCTTTTTGCTGGAAATCGCAAACGCAAGAATTTGGAAGTTGTTTTTAATAAACATTAAACCTAATTCTTATAATTTTAATCCTGTTTAATAGGGAAATATTTGTTTAATATTTGTCATAAAATTCTTTTATTACAAAAATCTTATTTAAAAACGACTTTTAAAATTCTTGCGTTTTACGTTTGCGATTTCCCGCACACCCCTGTATTAAAAATTTCATTCAAACATATTTTATATCTAAAATTTTACGGATCTTATTAGTGTTTTTCTTCCCTTTTAAACAAGCAAAAAACCGAGTTACGCCTTTTTTATATCTTGAGCTTTTAGGAGAGAAGGGACAGAGAATGCCATTTCTATTCCTCTCTCTCCTAAAAACTTAAAACTTAACGAGTTTATATAGATGGATTTTTCTTTTAAAAGCACCAAAAAAAACTGTACATAAAATTTACGATATTTCAAATCCAAAAAACTTTACACACGATTGTAAATATTTTGTATTCTTTTAAAGTTTTATGCTCGATTTTTAAAGAATTCTTTTCCCCTCTATGGTATAACAAAAACCGGCTTCGCTTACTAAAGCTTCTCTGCAAAGCCGGCCTTCTCTACAAATTTTGAATATCCAGAAAGATTTATTTAAATGCTCTCAAATGATACTTATATTGGCCATATACTTACGTTCAGAAATGTAGTGAAATTTGCATATACGTTTACATATAGTATGTACATACATTATGCCGACTCAAAAACGTTCATAATGTACCCATTCAAAACTTACTTTGACACAAGGCCCATCTATCAATGGCCTTGCTTTGACATGTTTTATGAAGATTCTTAAAATATTTTGCCTTAAGCGATAACATCCCATGAGCTAAATCATGCCAAAAAAAAGGGTCCAAAAACAGTATTTTTCATGAATAAAAAGTTCGGTAAATTTTTTAGTCCAATGAAGACATGCTGGACATGCTGCACTATAAAATTACCCGACTTGTCAAAATTGTCTCCATTTCAAACAAAAACAATATAACGCACTCATGTACAAATTTTGCCTCATACATATGAATTCGACAATTGGGATTTATGTCCGCTAAGGCAGTGGCCACGCAATGAGCGGCAAAGCGGCAAGCGACAAAAAATTAAAACATGAAATACTATTGAAGCGGCAATTTGTATTTGTTTTCTGAGCGGCAAAGACTAAACATGGCGTTTTGTGATTTTAAATCGTGCTTTCGTCAACCATGGCCGATATATTTTATTCCAATGGCCCTTAAACTATATCATTGAAATTTTTCATCTGGCAGCTCTATTTTGTATCGGTCATTTTAATCATCAAAAAATTTCCCCTTTTATTTTGACACTTCACATCAAATTTCTTACTTTGTTTTTATATGGAAAAAATAAAACTACGAATTTAAAAAAATTTTTTAAGTAAATTTATTAAAATAAAATATATAAAACGCAAATATTTAACAACGATTTTAGCAATTAAAATAAAGTTGGTAAGTATTAAATTAATGTTATATCTATAATACAGGCTGTAAGAAGTTTTTCCAATATTTCGCAACTGAAATGTGTAGTTCCTCAGGGAAAAAGAAATTTATAAACATTAATAAATTCAATTCGTCCAACACTATTTTATTAATTAAATAAGGTCGATTATCGGATTAGTTAATATTTTTAGATAGTTTGAAATAAAAACGCAAAAAATCAAAATATTACCTCATTTCTAAAAGTATATGAAAACAAGAAACAATGCTATAATCGGCTAAGCCGAATCTTATATACCCTTCACCATGTTGCAATAAGAACAGAAATCTATATAAATGCCGTTCTATAGATATAAATAAATCTTTTTTCTGACACGCCCACTTTCCGGTGTCCAGATATGCAAAAAAACGAACGGACATCGTTAAATAAACTGCGCTACACAAAGGGACCCAAAATATATAGGTTCTAAAATCAATAATTCTAAACGGAATGATAAACATATATACTCTTTTGCCTTCTTTAAAGGTGACGTGTAAAAAGATTCATCAATTTTGTGTTATTACATTCAATACAAAGGGGAACTATTGCTTTTATTGAAAGGGATACGGGTAGGTATGTGTGAAATAATACTTTAACCCAGCTAGCATTTTGTATCATAATCTGATCATTTAGGAATCAGCTTCATGGGAAAAATACCCGTATATGAGCTCATTTATCAATCATAAATGATACTCTCGCTGTGAGAAAATGGTACCCTACCGATGAATCACCTGAAAGAATCATTTGTGATACAATATTCTGATTCCTTTTTGATAATTTTAATGTTAGTTTTTCTAATCATTATTGAATCGTTTTTGTCTCATTTTTCAATCGTAAATTGCATAGTTTTTGATATTATTTGAAATCATTTTTTAATCACTTTCCTAATTGCTTAGGAATCCTTTTTTGATCACCTTGCAATCGTATTCTGTTTGCTTGCGAGCCTCTCGCAGCAAACATTTTCTATCATAATCGAATCATTTATGAATCAGCTTTAGGAGCAAAATACCCGTATATGAGCTCATTTTTCAATCTGAAATGATACTCCCGTTGTGAGATTGTACCCAAGAGATTGTACCCAACCGCCGAATCATAATTATAATTTATTTTGAGTTTAATAAAGTTTTTTTTAAAGTTTTTTATTAAAACGATTTCCCTAAGTCGTTTTATAAACAATTATAATAAAGTAAAAACAGTTAACAACAGAGTAAATTTAAAATTGGAAAATAAATAATTAAAAAGTAAACAGTAAAACCATGAATAATAACTACAATATTAATAACAATTAAGAATAAAGTAAAATAAAAGTTTAATGAAGAAAAATTTTATAAATAATTAAAATTTTCTATATGATTTTGACGAAACGAATGAAAAGAAATTCAAATTTTTAAAAATTTTAAATTCAAAAAATGTTTAATCATTTTTTAAACATATAAGTCTGCTTTCACACGTTTCATCTTTTGATGCTCAACTCTTATGTTTTTAGGTGAGAGAAGAAAGAAGAAAGGGGGTTAGTACGGTGATGCCTGTACTCGGTCAGTACGCTTTGTTTTTATTCGTTGGTATATGTGCAACGATGGCTGCATGTAATTTTTTTCTTTTCTTTTTCTCTTTGATTCGCTATTAATAAAATTGTTGTTGTTTTGTACCGAAAAAAGTTGAAACTGATTGCTGCGTGTGAATATATTGGCATCTTTAAAAGGGAATTGAAAAGAAGTTGAGCATCAAAAGATGAAACGTGTAAATTCAGACTAAATGAATCATATATGAATCCTTTTTTAATCGTTCAAGTGATAAATCCGTTTTAAATTCAAAAAATTTATAAATCATTTTTTAAACATATAAATGAATCATATATGAATCTTTTTTCAAACGCTTAAGTGATAAATCAGATTTTAATCATCAAAACTGATCTGAAAAGAATCATTTGAGTGATTTTATCAAAAACTAATCAGCCAAATGCTAGCTGGGAATTTAGATAAATGTATTCATAGTTTTTAAGTTAGAAAAAATACTCGTTTTCTTATAGGTTTTAAATTAAATCTTATCTCTTCTTTGTTATAACGTTTATTTAATTTGATATGGAAGCTGTTAACCATGTGCAGTTTTATTTTTTTTTTTTAGCATTTCTCCAATTTGTTTTTGTAGCTGAAGTGGACAAAATGTTAAAAATTGCAGCTGAAGGTGTTATGCCACTTTTGGTTTCATGCATACAAACATCTACCAGTTCCCAAAATGCCTGTCAACGCTTAGCTCCCCTAGCTGTTACAGCCACACAAAAATGTTTATCACAATCACAAACCGCCCTGAAAAAATATATTGTTAAAGATCATTATGAGTTTGATCAGAAAGTGAGTACAAAAAATATTTAAAATTGATGTCTATGAAATATGTAGCTATTAATTTTGAAAATTTCATTTAGAAATACATACATGCTATAATTAGTTGATTCAAATAGTTGTAAATAACATAAGTTTTATTAGCATTTATATTTGTTTTTGTAGTGAATAGCTAAAATGTGTATGTTCCATTAAATAAACCATAACCTTCTTTAATTGGTTTTGTTTGTGTTGCTTTTTTGTTTACATTTACGCGCCGGGTCGTCTTTAATTGATGAAGTACACAAATTTTAATATGTACATACTTTCAATTGACGTGCGATTATTTGAGCGCCTCGCACTGTGCTTGACAAAACAATATAATTATCTTAGTGTTTGCCGTTATGGAGGAGTGCGCGAACTTGCAAATTAATACAACATACTCATTATTAAACTGTTGATTGAGTAGTTTATTTGTGCATCTCCGAAATAGGCGACAAATAAACGACACTGACACATATATATGGGTGTTTCCAAAGTAACGGTCGTTACCGATTTTCGGAAATTTTTTAAATAAAATTCCAACCTACCCAAATATGCCACGAGTATTGCTCCATTTTGGACTTACGAAAGTTCCAGCAACGGAAGCAACCGAAAGAATTCATTAATAATGTAATTTCAATACTTTTTTGACCATTAAAAAGTCACGGTCGTTACTTTATAAATGCGCTGTTTTCAACTGTCGAAAGCAAACATCATGTATTGGATATGTCAACTAAAATATCTGCTTAAGTTCTTTGAAATGTTTTGTTAAAGGAATGGATTATTTTCAAACCAAAGAAATTAGTTACCAAAAAAAATTTTTTTTTAATTAAAAGTTAACAGTTTTTTGTGTTTGAATTCATTTATTATGGGCAACTCAAAGTAGCATATTTTTGTTAGTAGGTATAAAGAAATTTAAAGTAAATCTTTCGGAAAATGACAGATACATTTATTTTTATAATATTTGCGGAAAAAATTCAAAATAATAATTTATTTTTGAGCTAAAGGGATAATTTGGATAATGTGGAAACCGCAGATAAATTGTCTATTTACATATTTTACTAATATCCTTGTTTATATTTTTTCATACGTATGTATTTCATTAATCATCATTCCAACGGCTCATGTTTTATTCATTCTATTTAATTTCCTTTAAACATAATTTTATTTGTTTACAATCATCAGCACTGTTATATAAACCTACTCTCATTGAGCCAATTTAGACTAGACTAATTGTTCTGGCAGAAAACGACAGTTTGTAAGCGAAAGAGGTGAAGAGAGTCGTTTTTGGTTGGCATAATTTTTAATCCAGCCTCAACCCCGCATTAGCAGAACAAAACCAATACACACTTATGAAAAAACCCGGTGGCGAACGTCTATGATTCAGCGTGACAAACGCTGACAATATTAAATCATCGATGACAAGTGTTGATTTAACTTTGGTGTCATATATGAAACAGAAAAAAGATACGGCCCGTTATTTTTGTATTTATTAATTGACGGATACGTGTAGCTGACAAAGGCCTGCAGCGCTGTCTTCGTGATCTATTCATAACAGACAATGTCGCTAAGTTTTTCCTTTTAAGGGAACAGTGACATTGCCAAGCCGTTGTCATGCATAACTCCCTAAATATCAACTTGTTACTGACTCTGTTACGATTATTCTTCGATGAAAATGTCATAATGACAATGTCGCTCATAAACGCCACGGGGAACAGGCTCAGTGTCAAATAAACAAAAAAATACTAACACATACAAAGCTGCGTGTACGTAGACAATTTTATGCCAGAATAATTAATCCAGTGTAGTTTGAAAAGATCAAAAGTTAATCCGACTAAAAATTAGTCTGGTCTAAATTGGCTCATTTAAACGCCTTTAATTTCTTTTTAAAAATGTTGCTGTATTTGCTGTAGTAATAATCCACTCTTATATCGGCTCATTTATTTTCTTACTCGGCAGATTAACTATACATATTTATTTGCTTTTAAAAAAGTTAAAAATAATAAGTAACCTATTTTTATTTCACCTTAAAAATCACAAAAATAACCCCCAAAACTATTGTACATACATAATTTTATTATTGATATCCATGATTTTAAGCACATTTTATCACTATCTTAAGCAAAAACTAAATTCAAAAGTTTAATGTAAAATAAAACAAATTTTTCTCTTCAAGGTTATCAATAGTGATATACCAGTTATAGTAAATTTTCATGCAGAATGGTGTGATCCTTGTAAAATTTTGACTCCCAAAATGGAAGAACTTTTACAGGACTCAACAGAAATCGATTTGGCTATAATAGACGTTGAAAATAACACGGATCTGGTGGAGACATTTGAGGTTAAGGCTGTACCCGCTGTTTTGGCTTTTCGCAACGGTGTAGTAGTGGATAAATTTATTGGATTGGTAGATGCTAATAGTATAGAATCTATAATAGATAAATTAAAGCGAAAAAATATTCCTTCTACTGGGGATGATAACAATTAAGTTAAGGTCAGTCAGACCTGATAGTTAAATAATTGGGTTCTATTGAAATTTGTAATTGACACAAAAGTGAGATAAAAAATTTAAAAAATGTTCTTTAATTATTTTAAGTGTGTAAATCATGTAACAAATAATACATACATATCTATGTATGTGCATATGTATGTATTTGTGTTTTAGTTTTTCAATTAGTAGTTAGTGTAAGTTTATAAAAAAATTTTAAAATAAAAATATTATAACAAAATTTTATATGAATTTTTAAGATTACAAAAAAAATATGTAAAATGAAATTTAAATACAGTAGAATCCCGATAATTAGTTCCCCATTTAATCAAAAATCATAATAATTATTAACAAACTGCTTGTCCATTAAAAAATCGCAATAATTCTATACTTTTCGGTCACCTCGTTAATTCGTATTTTTTGTTTTAATACAAAATCTTTTTTTAACCTCTTAAAAATCGTACTTGGCTGTTGATAACCTCTTATATTTCGTAATGCAAGGCAAACAAATATAATTTTCATATGTATGCATGTATGTACTTATGTTTGTACATGTTCAAATTTGGAAGTATATACTTACATACATTCATATCTATAAAGCTACATTTACCGTTTTTCCTGATTTACTTTTTTCTTTATTTTTATATTTGTTTGTGGTCGATTTGTTTTTGGATTTACAAAAGATTATCGTTCTAGTGGAAAATTGTTTGTGTTTTGTACTTTTTTTTAATACGTACATAGTTTTATTTTAAACACGTTAAACCTAAATCCCGGTGAATCCAAAATCCCTGTAATTCTTTTAAAACGGCTGCTACTTTCCGATGGCGTACAATCGGGATTCTACTGTTTTTTTTTAATGACAACTGCCTTTATGATAATAAGGAATTTTGGTAGATTTTCATACTTTTTTCAAGTTTTTCTTTTCAGTGACAGCTATCGAGTTGCGATCTGTAACCTGTGTTTGCATCTATTGATAAATTAACACCTTGCAATGAAAGATCAAAATAAATATGAATGTGTTATTAAAATAAATTTAAATTTATTTAAAACAAGTAAGAAAGTAAAATCGGTCAAACCCTCTATATGATACCCTACAGCACATTTTTTTAAAACACATAAACGAGACTGCACCCTATTCGGAACCCATGGAGAATCATGCTTATGTGCCCATATAAATATGGATATATTTATGTTATAAATTATGTTAGCTAAATTGTAAAAGTACATCATAGATGAAAATCATAGTACAATAAGTACGAGGACAGTTGCAATTATTTTCGCATGTAATGTCAAACAACGAAATATTACTCAATTGCAAATATTAAAATTTCTGCTTACTTTTGTTTATTTGAAATTAATTTTTGGTTAAAATTTGGTACTTATCACAAAATTTTTTAATAAAATTTATCAAAAAAAAAATTTTTTTTTTTTAAATTGAGAACTTATTTGCTAATGCACCACCTACCTACCTTGTACTTATATCATGGATAAAAATATTAAAACATGTTTTTTTAATATCTATTATTTTTTTAATACTTCTTGCACTTTATTAACAAAAAAAAATTGTGATTTTCTTAAAACTAACACAAAAATAAAAATTATTTCGCTCATGCTTATAGATTTTACATGATAAAGTAAAATCTTTTTTATTATTAATTATAAGCCATTCGTTGCTGTTTAAACAAAATCATAAACTAAAAACTAACAAAATATGTATAATAACAAGTTGAAGCGAAAAGTTTAATTTAAACAATAAAACACAAAACAATAATATGTTCTCAAAAAGAAAAAAGTTTTAAAAACTTTTTTCATATCGAATTTAAATAAAATATTTGCAATTGTTGAAAATAAACACAATTTGCTAGTTTTATAAACTGCAGTTATTAAAAAGAAACAATATCTTGAAAAATATTTTTAGAAATTTGTTAAATATAAATTTATTTGAAATGTTTAACCTAAATAAAGAAATTAATCGCAAAACTTTTAATTTGCTTTAAATTATAAAATCTTTGTTTATTATTGACACTTCTCAGAACTTTTTTATATCTTTTTGTACTATATAATTAATAAACTTTTAAAATAATTGGGACATTATTTGACTTCGTTAGTGTTTAAAATAATCAATGCCAATTTGTTTAATAATGTATAGAAACTTAATTTATATTTAGCAGGTGTTAATTAACGAGCTAATTGTATAATTAAAGCAGCACACATTTCAAAGAACTCCATTGTATGATGCCCAGTAGGTTGTGGAGGCATAATGCCTGTATTGCTTAAGGGCGGTGGTGTTAAACTCTCCAAAATTACATCATCACCCTGTTCCACTTCATCGTTTGTTAATGACTTAAAGTCTAATAGATAGCTCTTGGCATCTACTTGATACAATTGCAAAGACATTTTTGAATATTTGCCAGTTTTGATACTTTGACGACGGACTCTGACATGATAGGGATTAATGATTTTCCATTCATAGTCTAAAGCTTTCATAGCACGATACACCTCTAACATAATATCATTTGGTTTACTTTGAGAACGTATGCCCAAATGCCATTTGGCCCTTTTAATGGGTGTTCCACGAACGGTTTTTTCAGGAAAGGCTGCACCTCCTTGTGATTGGACCATAGACATGGCCAATTGTCTTTCTCGGAGAGGTGCAATACGTTCTGGATGTGGTTTCATAGATGGAGTAAGAGATGTTCTACCTGGGGTGGAAGTGCCAGAGCCAGAACCTCCTCCTTGCATTTCGAGGCTTTCGTTTGGGGAGTGGGCTGCTGGGGGTGGAGAACCAGCCACGAAGAAATTGTTTATTTCGGTCTTGGCGGCCTCATCGGCAAAACGTTTGTTATCTATTATTAAATGATAAGCAATGGCCAGTTGGTCATGAGGATCACCGCTCAATAAAGCATTATGAACCTCCTGTTCCTTAACACCAAACTTAGCGCATACCTCAGCCACAGCATAAGTATCAATGACATTCGAGTCCTGTTCTATGGAAGAAGGAAACAGGTAAGAAGGTAAATCTTTTTGGAACCACTCGTGTTTTTTAATCTCTTCGATGTTGGCACGCTTCAAAGGATCGACCTGTAGCATTTGACATACCAAGTTAACAACTTGCTTGTTTAGATACTCGGGTATGGGAAAAATGCCCGATTTAATTTTGCGGAACAAGGTAGGAACATGTTCATCATCAAAAGGCAAGGTGCCGCATAATAAAGCATATAAAATAACACCACATGACCAGATATCAACCTCAGGGCCAGCATATAATTTACCAGAAATAACCTCAGGGGCAGCGTAATTCGGAGAGCCACATGAAGTTCTCAAAAACTCACCATCCAACATCATGTTAGATAAGCCAAAATCGGCAATTTTGACATGACGATTGTGGTCCAGTAATAAGTTTTCTGGCTTCAAATCACGATGTACAATCATATGGCGATGACAATAGTCAACACCTGATATAATCTGTTGGAAGAAACGGCGTGCCTCATGTTCCTGCAATTTGCCATGTTTAACAATATAATCAAACAGCTCGCCGCCACTGACATATTCCATGATCATAAAAATATCGGTAGGGGTAGAAATAACCTGATACAATTTTATAATATGAGGATGACGAAATAATTTTAAATTCTGTATTTCTCTGCGAATTTTTCCAACCACGTCTAAAGACTTAATCTTTTGGCGATTTAAAATTTTCACTGCCACCTTGTGTTTGGTCATTTGATGTTCTCCTATTTTGACCTTGCCAAAAGTACCCGTACCTAAAGTGGCTCCCAGTAGATAATGGCCAATTTTAACTAAGGGCTGTGGCCCAGAACCAGTGTGCACAAGTTCTGCAGCTGCCGAAGATCTTGAGGTAGGCATTTTTTTAAACAAAAAATTCCAAGGTCTTAATTTATTTCCGTAATAAACTCAATGTATTTTTAACGTGTTTCCTCCCTTGTATGGGGTGTTGCTTTTGCTTCTTCCCGTTTCTAATATGTCGTCGTAGTTTTTTCTTATTTCCACCTTTGTCTCACTTAAGTTTTGTGTTCTAACTATTTCTCGATAAAGCTCTTGAAATGAGCATTAATTTGTAGATAAT
The DNA here is from genome assembly GCA_949318255.1 of Pollenia labialis. Lineage (NCBI taxonomy): Eukaryota > Metazoa > Arthropoda > Insecta > Diptera > Polleniidae > Pollenia > Pollenia labialis. The sequence continues at coordinate 19,572,457 of OX439142.1, read as the reverse complement.
TCCTATCCACACACATTTAAATTCGTTATTGTTTATTTGTTTTTGTAAAATTCTTAAGACTTTTATCTAAGTTTTATAAAATTTTCTTCAGATATTAATCACTTTCTTGCAAAAAAAAACTATGATATAAATGATGAAAAGTTCTTTTTCCTGATTTTGACAATTAAAATGGAAAATTTCCATTAAAATTCCCTGACAACAACAGGGAATTTTTTCATAGTTTTAAAGCCACAATAATATATGGAAAACTGTTTGACAGTCATAACATGAGATTGCAAGTCGTATGTCTCCCCATACACGATTCAATTTAATTGTCAACTGAGTTGGTTGTGTACGGCTTTGTCAATTGATCAGTTTGACGGTTGTCGAGTTGGTTGAAGAAAAATCAAAAGATTTAGATTTTTTCAAGTTGACTACTAAAGCCTATAGTACACGCAATGTAAAAAGCCACATTCGCATGTGGTACTGACGCAATTTTGACGACACTAGTTATGCCAAGTTTCTTGAAAGTGTTACTTTTACGAACGTTAAACTTTACTAATGCGCAAGTGTGATGCAACATCTATATTTACGAACATACCCTTACACGGGGTTTACATTTGGCAGTACTGGCAAGACAGTTGCAATACATGCAAACTTTTTCACTAATACATGCAAACTTGTCCAACTGTCTTGTCTACTGTCTAGCAAATTTTGCAGACAGTAAAATGGGACAGTGATTTGACATTTGCTAACAGTAATCTAAAGTTTTGTTAGCAAAAGCAAAACAAAAGATCAAAATGTAAATAAATAAATATATTCTGTTTTGATTTTGAATGGTTTAGTTAAGTGTTATGTTTGTAAACACTATATAATTATTTTAAGCTATTTTTAAATTTGTTTAGTTAATGTAAAATACCTTTAACTGGACTTGCACTGCAACATTCACGTTTGACATATTTTTAAAAGTGAACTTTCTTAACTACTGTGGGCGCCTACGTCACGAAGACAGTTAGTAGTATTTTTGACAACTTATATGTATATTCTTAGTGTCTTGCCAGTACTGTCAAATGTTAACGCAGTGTTAACAAATGCTTAAACTTTTTTTTAATCTGCGGATTAAGCAATATAATGTCGAAATTTTTTTTAAAGGGTAGAACGATATATCGATATCCATAAACTGGAAAATAATTTCTACTCGTCAATTCTTGAACATTTAGGAGAGAAGGGAAAAGAGAAGGCCATTTCTTTTACCATTTCTCGTAAAAACTCAAGACTTGACGAGACAAACTTGACGTGTGTGAACCGGCACTAAGTGAGCCTCTATTATAAATATCAAAGCGAATTTATTGCAGGTGTTTTTAAAAGCCCTGCTGATATTAGCTAAAATCACTGTTGGATGTCAAAATTTTGTTTATTCTCTTTTATTATCTATGTTTCTGTTTTGTTTTATTTCTGTTTTTGAAAACAAATTGCTTGTAGTTTTTGTACGAGTTGTACTTGTTGTAGTACCGAGATTACCTAGGATGAATTCGCCTTGATAAATATATATTTCATTTATTTAATTTAATGACAATTTTTCCGATAGTGGTTTAGTTAGTTACTACAATTAAGCGGGTTTATCTTATTTTTTTTACATCTGGCAACTTTATTTAAAAACAACTTTACGTTTCGTGTCAAAAGAAAGTAGACGACACAGTAGACAACCGAGTAAACAACAAGAAAAACGGTAGTGAGTGTGTAAAATTAAATTAATTTATTTTTGTGGCAAAAAAATTCATTTAAATACAGTCAATAGAAGTCTCTTTTATTAATTGTTGTAAAAATCTATAAGAAAAGAAGCTTTAAGCAAAAAAAATACAAAAGAAATTCGCAAAATTCAAAAAAAGCCAGTCAGGCAACAAAAGAAATCATAACACAACGTCATCAAAGTAAAAAAGAAATACAAGAAAAAGCAAAGTAAATACAAGTTTTTATAATAAATAAATATTAAAATAAAATTAAATAAATACGAATTTTCCAACAAAATTCTAAGAAATCAATTTGTTACTAATTAATTTTTTTTTTATTGTATAAAAAAAATTTATTAAATAAAATGCGCGCAGGTGCGCTGCAAATAAAAGGGGGGCTTACTTGGCCGTCACCTAAAAGTGAGTCACTTAAAGCAGCCGTTCACTTGTTATATTATACAGTCTTTGTATTTTTATTAATATCGATATGTGATTGTAAAGTGAAAGCGCAAACGGTAGAAAATGAATCGTTTGTTAATGCTCCAAAATATTTTAATAATATCGCGATTAGTGGTCTTTTCTCGGACTTACAACGTCAATTTCCCCATTTGGCTCGCGCGTATTCTATCGGTAAAACTGTAGAAAATCGTGAAATGAATGTTTTGGCCCTTAGTGCACCGGGCGATGTGTTAGTGGGTGATTTATTAAAACCGGTGGTAAAAGTTGTGGCCAACATACATGGCGATGAAGCTTTGGGCCGTCAAATGGTTTTATATATGGCTCAATATTTGGTTTTTAATTATGCTACTGTACCAGAGGTGCAAGAACTATTAAATACTACAGAGATTCACTTTTTGCCCAGCTGTAATCCTGATGGATTTGCGGCAGCTAAGGTAAGTTAAAATAGACCTTAAATGAATGAATTGTCGACTATTAATGTTTAACATATTACTTTTAATTCCCATTGCAACATAGATATAAGTATATGTATATACTTACATATGCATGTAGTATATAGGTATGTATCTACATGTTTAAAATTGTAACGTGACTGATGTATTGATGTATTGGTTGACTAACTGGCTGATTCATCATCGCACAGCCTAAACGCCTGAAGCTAAAATCTTGAAATTTGGACATGAAGTCTCTCCCCAAATCGATCCACTTAGACAAAATTTTTGGAAATTCGAATGTTTAGGGCGTAAAAAAACGTAAAAATTTACCCGTTATCGGTAACCTTATCAGGCCAATTATGAATAAAAATTCCCCGGCAGGTTTTTCTCTTTTCCCCCCCCCAAAAAAAAAATGTATCTATTCTGGGTTATTATGAGAAGTAAAGTTTATATAACGATATTTGCCTGCCTTTGTTTGGGTTGAAATGGGTTTTCCAAAGACCCCAGTTATGCATAACACTAAGTTGGTGTATACCTATTTATATTACATATGTATGCACAAGGATGTTCATATATTTATATGTATAGGTATATAGTTTGGAAAATTTACTATTGAAATTCAGACAGATCGGTTCACAAATGGCTTAAATATAAGATATATCAGTCAGTAAAGTAAAAATTTTATTAATCTATGTATGTATGTATATAAAAACATTTGTGCTCGGCATATGTTCCTCAAACTCAAGAACCACTGCACAGTACTTTGTTCCATATACAATAATAAGATAAAACAATGTTCCAAGATTTAAAAAAATTACTGACCTGTATTCGTATCTAAATATATTACATGTAGGATGAACCTTTTTTATGTTAAACTAGCATTACCCGGTGCGCTTTGCTACCCTATCGAAATACAATTAGTAAAATTTTTGTTAAACAGATCTCGTGTATTGATAACAAAGCATCTTGGATCAAATTTTAATGCTTTTACCGTACCCGTTCTACTGATATGTATTCAGAAATCTCATTTGTACATATGGGAGGTGCCATGACTACTTTTCCTATTGAACCTACTTTTAGAAGATGTTGTGTATTATTATCTCAGCTATTTGTAAAAAATTGGAACACCTTCACTGTTACAGTACTCCAACTATGAAGAAATCGTTATTGCCATTGCATGGGAGATACCACCCCACTTAAAAATTTTAAAATATTAATTGCCTATGTTAAGTGCCGAGTTATCAGAAAATTACTGTGAACATTTTGGGAAGTTTAGAAGTCTATAGGTAACATATAGTTCACCATAAGAGTGGATCTTATAAAGCTTGAAGACATTTGTCTTCAGATATTCGGAATTTAATAATTTCGTTCTATGGGAGGTACTGCTCTTCCTTCCTCTACCCCGCCGATTACGCGATATTAAATATATACATCTTACGGGCGTATTGCTCCAGCTGCGTCTTCCTTTTATTTTTAAATGTGTAGTTTATTATAAGAGTGACTCCTACTAAGTTTGAACATTCTCACTATAACAGTTGTTAAGATATGCGATATTAAACATTGGCGTCCTATGGGGGGTACCACTTCCCCCCTACTATTTTATTTCAATTTTGGGGCTGAGAAGATCCTACTACCAAAAGTTCAACAAAATTTGTTCATCCAAAATGGTCAGTAAAAATTGTTGCTGATTTATGCCGGCCAAACCTGGCAGTGTCCGTATTTTCCCGTTTTTACCCTTTTTTATCCCCTAAACATTTGAATTTCCAAAAATCCCGTCTTAGTGGATCGATTTGGAGAGTGACCAATCTCTGGTCCAAATTTCAAGTTATTAGCTTCAGGCTTATAGGCTGTGCGATGATGAATCAGTGAGTCAGTCAGTAACGTTACAATTTTATATATATAGATAAAGTGTAAACTTTATTAACCATCTGTGAATTACTTTAATAAGTACTTAAAAAAGTTAGCGCTTAGTAATAATTTATGAATATGCGCCATTGTCTTTAACCAATAAAAACTACTAGGCTAATCGAAAATATTAACAACTAACTTAAAAAATTTTGAAATTTGGCAACTTAAATGCATAAAATTAGATTTTTATTAAATTTTTTTTTTTTAATTATTCAAATCAGTTTATTCAAACGATTTATTTTGCGATATTGCAAAAATTATAATTAATATTTGAATAACATTTTAATTAAAAACATGTGTGCATTCATCAACACCCAGCCCAAACGGGGACAGGTATAGACTTTAAATTTGGTACACAAATAACTCTTTCCTTGAGCAGATTTACTAAGAAAGCATTTGTTTCAAATTCGTATGATAAGGGGGTAGACACGTGTATATTCGCTATTATCACTTTACGCTGTTCATTAAGAAACTAAGCGAATATGTGTCTCGTATCTTTTTTAAATTCGGCCTTTTGTGGAGTAAACGGGTATTTTGGAACTTATTGTCACTCCCATCCATCTTCAAAACCCATGAACACAGAAATAAAAATTATATCACATTGGTAACCTTTCTTAAAAATACAAATTTGAACGTTTAAGGGTTAACCACTTACCTGTTTTTGCTAATGATTTTTTAAAAGATATTTTTTCATCCATTGACATATACATACATATAAAATTAAAACTTTTGTTACTTTTGGGGAGAAAAAAAGTATAAAAGAAGTAAATAAAATGTCTTTCTTTACTTTTCCGTTCTAGTTGTTTAATATTTTGAATTTTTTATAATGTCAACCATTCTTAGCAAAACACTAACAAATCAATATAAATACGCTCGAACTGTCGACACCACCTGTAGTTAATTCGCAAAAAATGCAAAAAAATATTGATCGGAATTTTTTTTTAAATTGGTATAATCAAAATTTTATAAGCTTTTAAAGGTCGTCACGTACGATATTGTAAGTACTAAAATGCAACTAAATACATTATCCTATTATGGTATTAGTATTTAGTTTAAATTTGGCCAAACCTTATTTTATTACATACAATTAAAATTACAAAATTATATTGGAATCGGTCCATATTTGACCATAGCTCCCATACAAATGCTACTCCCGAAAATACCTTTTAATGCCATAACTTCCTTATAAATGTAGGCATTTACAAAAAAATTGGCGACAATGACTTTTGCGATAGGTACTATATCATGATAAAATGTTGTGCGGTAAGGTCCAAAAATTAACCACAGGTCCCATATAAACCCTTCCTTAAATCGGCTAGGGGCACACAAATCTCATATAGATGGAGATAACTAAATAATATTCGGCACAAATTACTTTTATATAATTCTTAACTTTATAGCATAATTCTGTTCTGGCGATCTTGATTGGCAATGGGTCCCAAATAGGGTACAATCTCAAAAAAAATAATTTTTAAATATTATATTGTAGGGTGTCATTTGATCGGGCTTGACCGACTATACTTTCTAACTTGTTTGTTTTAAGTTTTTATATACATATATTTACAAAAAATATATTTCATATAAGAGAAAAATCTGTCACGTTCGGTATGTCACGAACGATATAACAGTTTGTTCATTATTAAACCATCAAAAAAAACAATTTTTTTTCCAATTACGGATTGTAAAAATATGTGGTTTAATGTAAAAAATTAAAAAAAGAAGAAAAACCTCCCACAATTCGCAGATTTTCGTATTTTTTTACATTCCCCCCAAAATCACTTCCGTTTTATATATTTTGGACAACAAGGTTCCGAATTTAATAATTTTTTTTTCACATATTGTACTCTCTAAATGAAACATTATGATAAAAAAAAAGTCCAGTTAATACTATTTTGGCAAAATTTCTATCTCTCTGAAAGTGTACAAATGTCACGTACGATGACATGGAAATGCCCATTTATAAATATATCCACGAAAGAAACTTTAAATAAATTTAAATGATTCAATTTACCAAACATTTTTTAAAAAGTAATAATTTTAATTTATCATTAAAACTTTTTAAATTAACATCATTATTAGACTTCAATCCACAATTAAGCGTAGAAAAAAATATAAAACAAACTTAAATATTGTTTAAGCAACTGCCGCCTTTGTTATCAATTACTTTTTCTTATTTAAAAATATTTTTATTTATTTGATCTCTTAGATTATATGACTTACTACCGTTTAAAAAGTTAAATATATGTATAGTATTCATCTAATTAAATAAAATGCTTAAAATATTGTTTGGCTAATTAATCTTTGTTTTTAAAGATAACAATGATACTTTTTATTTATTTTTTTTTTATTTATTTATTTATTTATTTATTTCCAATTCTATACACAAGACTTAAAGCCTCTTATTGCAGTATAGAACATTGTTTTAGCAGAAACATTTATAATTATAATTTTTAAATGATAAAATTATTAAATTAATAAATTAAATTGAAAATTAACAAAATAATAATATTTAAAATTCATAAAAAAATGGAAAAAATTAACGTCCTAAATAATTTAAAATGCTTTTTTAAAGCTTAGTGCGTTACTAGTTATTTGTATATTATGCGGGAGTAGATTCCAAAGACGGATTGCATTAAGGAAAAATTGCCAATCGGAAGTTAAACTTTGGTGTCTAAACAATAAAATTCTTTTACCTCTATTAGACCTAGATATGGTCAAGCGGTTATACAGATGTTGTGGTTCTTGAGTAAACACGATTTTGTGCATAAATATTAGTACTCTTGTTTTGAGAAGGTCATCAAACTGAATACCATATAATTTTACCGTAAAAGGAGAAACAGAATTAAACCTTTTCACGCCATATACGTATCGTACAATGCTTTTAAAGACTGAGTTTAATTTTCTTGTACTTGCCGCATCACATTTGGAAAATAATTCGCATCCATACATCAGAATTGGCAATAAATAGGTTTTGGCAAGAAGTATTCTTATTTTGACAGGTGTACAATACTGCGTTTGCCAGAGAGTTCTAAGCATGGAATATGTACGGCCACATGCATAATTAATATGGTTGCACCATGTCAGGTTCTTATTAAAAAATAATACCTAAATTTTTTGCTGTATTTACCCTTTCAAGACGTTCATCACCAAGAAAAATATCAGGTACATGATCGGTTATAGTAGATCGTTTTTGGATAACAAGATACTTAGATTTTTTTGGGTTGATACTAAGACCATTAGCAGTAGCTCATTCATATATATGTTTTAACTCAGTATTCAGAGTTAAGACACATTGTTCAATTTCAGATGTATCAAAGCTGATGTAAATCTAAACATCGTTAGCATACATTCTGACTTTGCAGTGTGTAAGTTGACTCGGAAGGTCATCAGCGTAAAGCGAAAATAGAAGGGGCCCAATAATTGACCCTTGCGGTACACCCCTCGTCACAGGTAGAAATTTTGATTTATTATTACCACTTTGAACATACTGATACCTGTTGGTAAGATATGTTGATATCAGACGTGTAGCAGCTGTAGAAAACATAAACATGTGTTGTAGTTTGTAACATAGGACGTTATGATCGACTGTATCGAAGGCTTTTGAATGATCCAAAAGTACTAAGATATTTGTTTTTCGTTCATCTATACTATTTCTTATATCTTCCGCAACATCTACAAGTGCAGTTATACAACTGTGGTTTTTCCGAAACCCAGATTGTTTATCATTAAGCAGATTATGATCATTAACGTAAAGCGATATCTGATTGTGAATTAACCTCTCAAATATTTTCGACATAAAGGGTAAAATGGCAATTGGCCTATATTCTGATTTAGTTTTGGGTATTGGTATTATTATGGACTTTTTCCAATTTGAGGGAAAATGACTGGTGGTAATAATGGTGTTAAATACATGTGTAACAAATGGCAATATTCTTGGGAGAATTAATTTAAAAAATCTTGGGTGAATTTCGTCCACACCAACTGCATTTGATTTAATTGACATACAGCTTCTTAAAACGTCAAACAGGTCTATGCAATCAAAAGAGAAGTTATTATGGGGTTGACGGTTGTCATGGTTGTGGTTGTAAAAATCAATATCTGCTTCTACCATAGGAATATTCAAAAAATTTTCATTAATAATGTCTGGATCAAAAATAACAGGGTCATTATTTCCAGATTTACCAATACCGATTTCCCTTATAGCCTTCCATGTTTTTTTTGATCCCAGGCACTGATGTTAACTTTTATTTTTTCATTACATTACGGCCCTCTAAAAATTACCGTTTTTGAGAAAAAATTACCGTACGCAAAGATTTTTAATTAAAACATAATGTGCTGTTTCCAAATGACAGGCGATTGATTGTTTCATTTGTTAACAGCACATAAGAGCATTATTTACAAACCATTAAATGTGTTTTAAGAAAAATCTGAATGGAAATTTTTGTCTTAAAATACATTTTTAACCAAAATTATTGTATTTTTTTATGGATAAGGTAGTAAAATAATTAAGAATTTGATCCGTACTTAAAATAATTAAAAAATTTTAGTTAAATTTATAACATTGCGGATGTGGGTGAAGATAAATATGTCGAACTAAATATGTTTCGACGTAACATCTTACGTCTTCACATATTTAAAATATGTTTTTCGTATTTGGGACAATTTTCCAAATATGTTTAAATATTTATGACAAATTATTAAATATGTTTTCGTATTTGTGACATATTTAAAATATCAAATTATTAAATATCTTCGTATTTGTTGCATATTTAATGAAATTTGAAAGAAATTAAGAATTTTATTAAAAATGCAGCTTCTCTGAGGGATTTTTGGAGATTGTGGACAAACTGGAAGACCTTACAGGATGGGACATACCTCATTTTAATGATAATTAGGTCCACTTTTGTAATCCATTTCGATTTTTGAGAAAAAAACCTCTGGGCTATTTTTAAAGAATTTTTGAAATTCTCAGATGTACTAGTACTGATTCTCTGAGGGATTTTTGGAGATTGTGGACAAACTGGAAGACCTTACAGGATGGGAAATACCTCATTTTAAAGATAATTAGGCCCAATTTTGTAATCCATTTCGATTTTTGAGAAAAAAACCTCTGGGCTATTTTAAAAGAATTTTTGAAATTCTCAGATGTACTAGTACTGATTCTCTGAGGGATTTTTGGAAATTGTGGACAAACTGGAAGACCTTACAGGATGGGACATACCTCATTTTAAAGATAATTGGGCCCACTTTTGTAATCCATTTCGATTTTTGAGAAAAAACCTCTGTGCTATTTTTAAAGAATTTTTGAAATTCTCAGATGTACTAGTACTGATTCTCTGAGGGATTTTTGGAAATTGTGGACAAACTGAAAGACCTTACAGGATGGGAAATACCTCATTTTTAAGATTATTGGGCCCACGTTTGTAATCCATTTCGATTTTTGAGAAAAAAACCTCTGGGCTATTTTTAAAGAATTTTTGAAATTCTCAGATGTACTAGTACTGATTCTCTGAGGGATTTTTGGAAATTGTGGACAAACTGGAAGACCTTACAGGATGGGACATACCTCATTTTAAAGATAATTAGGCCAGAAAAATAGCCCAGAGGTTTTTTTTCTCAAAAATCGAAATGGATTACAAAAGTGGGCCTAATTATCTTTAAAATGAGGTATGTCCAATCCTGTAAGGTCTTCCAGTTTGTCCACAATCTCCAAAAATCCCTCAGAGAATCTGCATTTTTAATAAAATTCTTAATTTCTTTCAATTTTCACTAAATATGTAACAAATACGAAGATATTTAATAATTTGATTTTTTAAATATGTCACAAATACGAAAACATATTAATTAATTTGTCATAAATATTTAAACATAAATATGTGAAGACGTAAGATGTTACGTCGAAACATATTTAGTTCGACATATTTATCTTCACCCACATACATTGCGGCTATTTCATATGTTTAAATATGAAGTTACTCTTGTAGGTATATTATTAATTTACAAGAGTAATTTAATTTTTCTTATTTCGCACTTATCGGTGTTACGAAAACATTTATAGAAACATAATGTTGTTAATTTTTTTGTTATAATATTATATATCCATATATACATATGTATTTTTAAATTGAAAATCACCTCTCAAAAGTTAAAACTTTAAACCCTACATATATTTATACCAAAAATCCAAATTTCTTTAAATTACCGTATTTTAAATAAAATTACCTTGCTACCTTTTGCGGCCCAAAATTACCCTAAAAAAGGGTAATTACCGTACGGTTAACATCACTGATCCCAGGGCCAAGGAGAACTTTTCAGTGTAAAATTTTGATTTTTCCTGTTTAATGAGTTTGTGTACTGTTTTTCTCGCCAAACAATATTCAACATGTAGATCGTTGGTTTTAAACCGCTTCCAACGTGAAAATGCAAGGTCTCTTTGTTTAATGGCTTGTTTAATATTTGACGAGAACCATGGTCTTTTTGTTTGACTCATTACCTTAGTTTTTGATAATTTAAAACTTGTTTAAACTCAATAATAATAATTCACAAAATCTATAAGTAATCTATAAAAAATGTACACAAAAATTACAGATATTTTTAGGGAGAATTAAATTTTTGTTATTATAGATACGTTCATACATACATACTTAATTGGAAATTCCGCGTATGTACCGAAGGCTCAGTATATACCAGTTTGTCTGCTTTACTGACCGGTCAGCAGTGTAGATATTTCAATCAGTACTGACCGGTCATCATGAAGATGTTTCGAACCCAGAACATATATACATACTTTATAGGGTCTAACGTCAATATTGTAGAAAATACAAACGGAATGACAAACTTACCCTTTTACCGTCGGTGAAGGATATAAAACGGCAAAGCCGTCTATCTATGATTTAAATGAAATTTCCCCCTACCCTGCATCCTGATCCTATTTTTGAAAACAGTTATAGCTTATGTATCCATCTGGATAGGGATATAACAATGTTTAAAATTTCATTCAAATCTGTAAGATAGTTTCGCAGAGGCACCATTCCTTGTTTAATTGTCCCATAAAAAAGGATCTATCTATGATTTAAGTTTCATTAAACTGGGTTAAAAGATTTGGACAGACAGAAATTGTCCCCTCGTAGTCCTATTTCAAAAAATCATTTTTGGTTAATGTGTCTCTCTTAATTGGCATTTATAAATGTTTTCAATTTCATTAAAATCTGCTAGATATACTTATGACTTTCTGGACCACATCGGTTGGATGATCTCAGAGTCTACAATGGACCTAGATAGAAACATTTTTGTGTTTTATATTTACTAAACATTCTTACATTTAAAAACTTGACTATTAAAAATCGGTAGAAACATAAATTATAACTTATCGTTCCTATTCTATTCGACTTTTAAATCAAAAATAAATTGTGGCATTCTCGAGACCAATAAAATACTCAAAATTTACAACACAAATTAAAAAATGTTTTTTTATCAATCAATTTATAAAATTGGTTTTTTGTGGTTTTATTTTTATAAATTGACGAATTCTCATAATTTCCAAATTGTGGCCCTCTACTCATTGAGCATTTTACAGTTCAATGGCTTCTTATTTCACGTTTTTTTAATTAAAATTTTAATAAGAGGTTTTTTTTTGTTTCATTATGTTATTGTTGCAACTTCCGTTTCTTTACTATATTTAACCAATTATGTGCGTAAAAATGTTGATGTGACTGCTCAAGTCTTTTATACGGTTAGAAAACGTGCGAAGATACATAAATCTTTTCTTATATGTACTTGCATTATATTGGTCAAGTCCAAGTATACTTGAGATACTTGGGTTGTGTCTATGCAAGTGTAATGCGGTGTTTGCTTCTAGTATTTTTTCAATCTATGTATTAAGATGCACACTTGAAAACTGCCAATGCGGTTGGTTCGTGGTAAGGCCATGTTGAGGTATGGCAGACGACAGTACGTATAGGTATATATGTACATATTTATGTATCTACTGTGCTCTTGTGGTAGCAATTGCCATTTGTTGTATTAGCAATATGTATTCTAAAATTACAAGTGTCTTAGTTCAAGTATATGTATGAACTTCAAATCAATAATTGAAATTTGATTTTTTATTTCAAGTGGTTTTCAGTATTTTTTTTTTAATATTGTTGATGTATTCATGAAAAAGAATAAGGTCTTTATTAGTTTTTATTAGAAAAGCAGAAATTTAAAAGAAGTAGATTTTAAATTTTATTATTGTTTTAAGTGTTTTTTTAAAGCTTAAAGCCTAGTAGTACTCCGCTAAAATTTGTAAAAAATATTGAGCAACTTTTATTATTTTATACGAAATTTTTGACGTGTATCTCGCGATTTTTCTTAATTTTATGTTTTAATTCCTTCTAGCATTGTTTTGCGTATGAAAGTCCCAATTTACGCTATCGGCATTTCTTGCCGAACAGACGTAGTTTGTTGGTAAAGGGACGACGCTGTATGCATGACAGACTTTATTTTTTTGCTCTCTCGCTCACAAACTTCGTCTGTCCGACAAGAAATGTCCATAATGTAAATTGGGACTTAACAAAACTTACATGTGCTTTCCTTACGCTGGGTCTCCACGTAGCAATTTTTATTGCTAAGTACAAGCGAAAACGTCGGCAGAACAATGACAGAACAATGGAGCAATACTTGCTTATTATATTGCTGGAAAACACTTGAAATTGCTTTGCCATAAATTTGCAATTTTCACCGCGAGTAGTTGTATAAATTTTTGTGGCTGTATTTGTAACAAATGTTTAATGGTGTGTTTTGAAGTAGTAGTTAAATTTTCTTTTTTAAATTAACAAATTAAATTAGTAAAATAATTATTTGTAATTGCCGTAGCTGTGTTTTGTATTACTTTTTTGTTTATTTGCGTTTGAAAAAAAAAATTAAATTGTATTGTTCTATTGAAAAAATAAAAAATTCGTCGTTTGCTTTTGTTGATATTGACGTTTATTTAAAAATATAAAGTATACATGTATCAAATTATTTTAAAATGTCCGCTTGGCGGCTTTTTCTTGAATGATTTTTTAATAAGTAAACCGTACACAGAAATGAAATGTCCGATAAATGACAACTGATGTGACAGCATATTGCTAAGCAATAATTGCTTAAGCAATCAGAAGAGCAATCATTGCGCAATGAATTGTCACTCATAGCAATATGCGGTCTATACGTCGCAAATTTAACGGAACAATCAAATTTGACGTTTGCCGCAATAAATATTGCTACGTGAAGACCCGGGGTTAGACATATATTTTATTTATTGATCAAAAACTGTTAGGTCAAATTTACACGATGTCTTTTTAGACATGTCTTACAAGCACGTTTGTTTTGTTTGTAAGCGTTAAGATACGATTAGATAAGATAAGAAAGAGACGTTGCCAAACAGACACGAAATGTGTTTTTATGTTTATTAATATGAGTTTCCACGTTTTTTAGTTTGTATGCATGTATGTATGCATATGTATATTAGATAATTCGACATGAAAACAGACATGTTTGGAAAGACATCGTGAAAATACAAAAGGTTTTTGGTAACAAAAGAGAATGAAGAAAACAGACATGCCTGAAAAGACATCGTAGAAATGTCCCCTTACCGGTTGAGTTTTTTAAATGTTTATTTTCTTATTTACCCCCCGTTTCCACATGCAAGTACAAGTTTGAAAAACACAATTTTTGTATTTTTAGCCAATCGGCGGCTGTTTCCTCGATTTTTCGTTGATAATACGTATACACTACTTGCATATGGAAACGTAGGGTTAATATTAAGTTTATACTTTTTCCATTTGCTTAAAAATCGATATTATTTCGCACTTTTTAAAGTTGTTAGAAACAATTCCCATCTTTTTCACAAAATGAACGGAGTACAACTCTATAAAAATTTGATATTTCATGGATACATATTCCGCACAAGTTTTTTTTATATGAGTTTTAACAGCATTTAATGTGAAATGTTGAACCGAATACCAGGCTTAACGAAAAAAAAACTTTTCAGCTAAAAAAAAATCCAGAAGAAATTTGGCGAACTACACCTTTTCCAATTGTAATTCAGAAAGCGTAAAATGTAATTCAGATTAGTCAATTGTAATTCAGAAAGCGTCAATTGAAATTCAGATTAGTCAATTGTAATTCAGAAAGCGTCAATTGTAATTCAGATCAGACAATTGTAAATTACAAATTTGTAAATTACAAATTGACGCTTTCTGAGTTACAATTGACAATTTCCGATTTATAATTGTCGCTTTCTTAATTACAATTGACTAATCTGAATTACAATTGACAATTGCCGATTTATAATTGTCGCTTTCTTTATTACAATTGACTAATCCGAATTACAAGTGACGCTTTCTGAATTACAGCTGGAAAAGGTGTAGTTTTTAGGATTTAAAAGAATTTTTATACCCACACCACAATAGTGGAGAGGGTATTATGCATTTGTGCTGATGTGTGTACCACCATTCTGAGTCGATCTAACGATGTCCGTCCGGCTGGCTGGATGGCAGGCTGTACATGTAACCTTGTGCGCAAACTACAGGTCGCAATTTTGAAGATAACTTGATGAAATTTGGTACATAGGCTCTCATTGGCATAAGGACCAATCCTATTGAAAATCGGTCCATAATTTCATATAGCCCCCATACAAACTGCTTTCCGAAATAGGCTATTTGTGTCTACTATTAAACTAATTTTAATGAAGTTTAAAACATAGATCGATCTATATTTACATATATGGACACACAAGCTATGCATTTTTAAAAAAATAGGATCACGAGGGGAGATAGGGTTCAATATCCGCCTCTCCAAAACAATCTAACAGATTTTAATGAAATTTAAAACATAGAAAGATCCTTCTCGAAAATTTGTTTTTAGATACTGTGGTGTAGAGTATCATATGGCCGGGCTTGGCCGACTATACTTTGTCACTTGTTTTAATTTGTATTCAAAAGTCTATCCTTGAAAAAAAAACATTTCTTTAAATTCCCAACATGTCTCAATTAGTAATTTCTGCCATTCATTTATTAACATACAACCTCTTTTCCCTTGTTTTTGTTATAACAACCCAATTATTTCTGCTACAATTACGCCCACGTTTTTTCTATTATCTTATCCTTTTCTTCTCTGTACATAAACATGTAATAATAGACAGTATTTATTTTATTAGTTGAGTGCTTCATTTGTTCCTATTCGAAAAATGATTATGCAAAAAATTTTGATGACGTTAACTAAAATAATAATAATTTTCCAGTGACGTCCAAACAGTGTACAAAAAGTACAAACAAATTCAAAGGATTTCTTTTTTTGGTTGTGCTGTAATGTGGTTTGAAAGCTTTCAGGTTTTTGCAGGAGACGTTTTTTTTTTAGGTATTTGCTTATAAATATTTATAGACTGCAGAAGATGTTTTATTATTTGATTAAAAATATTTATAGATAAGATTTGTGCATAAATTAGTACTGTGTTGCGTTTTGAAATAATAAATTTTCATATAGACGACCTTGAGTATAAAAATGGAAAAACATTAAAGACATTTCTAAGAAATATATACAAGGATATTCAGATTGTCTTTAGGGACACAAGGTGTTTCTTATTATAAAATTTACATTTTAAAAGGTTTGACAATGTTACGAGGGCTTTTTGAAATATGCTAACAATGCAATTGAACGTTAAAAAAAGAACCGCATTACAATAAGGTTAAAGGGGATGAAAAAATATTACTTTATTGCAAATGATTATAAAGTAACTCTCCAATTATCTACCCACATAATAGCTTAAGTCTTAGTTTTACGGCGCAGGTCTTAGAAACAATACAGATTCACCAGATATTATCCTTTTCGACTACTACCTGTTAAGATTACTCACCAGTCCAAATTTTGGATCAAATTACGCTATAAAGCTGGAAAGGAAACGAAGGCACTTTAAATATTCAATATTTGAATTAAATTTTAAGAAGTAATTTTTACTCTCTTATGTCTTAAGAAAGTTTCCTTAAGCTGCATGTACGCGACATGTTCTTTACATCTGACTTGTCAAATTTTCCTCTGCTAAATACATACATGTCGTGTGTTACCTTTATAACATTGCTTCTGTAAAAAACAGATCCAAAGTCATCTGACAAACTTTCAATTAGAGCGTGCTCTATTCTCTTCTGACACACCAATTGACATCAGAAATCTATGCCGGGAAGAAACCGGCAGCGACGTCCATTATTGACGGAATCATTAGCCGGCTGGAGTTAATGCTATTTTTAAACTAAGAACTATTTTAATTTCTGCAATAACTATGCGAAAAAAACAGAGACAATGTCAGAAGCAAAAAAAAAAAAATGCACGTTTGCGACTGAATAATGTAAAAAACATGTCGTCTACATATACCTTTAAGGTCACCATATATACGTTATGTTTTTTACATTTGACTTGTCAACATGTCACATGTAACTGTGCATGTCTGCCAAAGTAGTTGTTTTACCGATTGCTTATAATATTTGATCATAAAAGTGCATGTTATTTGCTTTTGACAAAGTCGCTGTTATTTTTGCTCAACGGTTTTGCCGCAATCAATTTCGAACATAATAATAAAACATTTTTTATGTTTTCTATTAAACGGTTAAATTAAAATACATACATACATATATCATTATTGTTAAATATTGACTGTAAGCATTGTGAAAAGAGCCAAAATCGATGCATTCTTATCCGGCCATTGCGTGCGAAGTTGGACAAAGTCACAAACTGTAAAAACTATGGCAACTGTAACAAAGGAAGGTTTCCAACAGCTTTAACTTAAACCGAAACGAGACAAATCTTGAAAATCTCTTTTTCAGCACCAAATATTAGGTATCAAGCTGGTGTCCAGGCAAGTATGTATCTCGACAGTAAAAAGAGATATTGTAAGCTGTGAATACCTTGCATTAAAAACCCTAAAGAAAACACAAAGAAAATCGATTTTAATTTGCTAGACAACATATATCGTGGGACATTCAAGTTAGAGGCCATGTGAGTAGTGTGTTTAAGATGGTTCCAATTCAACTTTGGGAGCATGTTGTAAGTGTTGCCAAGTTTTTATTAGATAGGTAATGGGGATCTTGGACTGTGTCCGGTTCCGATAATGTGAAAATTAATGTTCACCTCGTCTGCTCGTATACCGGAAATGGTTCTGAACTCGTATACCGGAAATGGTTCCAATTCAACTTTTCCATACAAAGTTCGGTGCATGCCAGTAGGGGAGTTCACAGTCTGTGAACCTTTATCCAAGTTCAGAACAATTTCCGGTATACGAGCACAGTAGGGGTGTTCACATTCTGTGAACCTTTATCCAAGTTCAGAACCATTTCCGGTATACGAGCAGACGAGGTGAACATTAATTTTCACATATAGATGGCGCTGATGTTATTTCCCGATTGTCTTTCTGTTACAGATGGCGCATACATTTATTTCATTTCCAATAGAAATTTAAAAATTTTGTGAACAAAATACCAACAAAATGGGTATTTTAGGGGACTTAAGCGTTGATTTGAATATTTATTTAGGATTTTAAAAATTTTGTGAAAAAAAAATACCAACAAAATGGGTATTTTGATGTAAACTCTATTTTAAGCTTTAATGTAAACTCTATTTTAAGCATTATTTTTTTCACCACTTTAGCAAGTTCTAAAACTTTTTGATGAGGTGAAGTTTATTTGTTCACCACTTATCCTAGCTCCGAACCAGTTGGTTAAATTTTATTGAAATGAAATAAATGTATGCGCCATCTGTAGCAGAAAGACAATCGGGAAATAACATCAGCGCCATCTATATGTGAAAATTAATGTTCACCTCGTCTGCTCGTATACCGGAAATGGTTCTGAACTTAGACAATCTATTACACCACACATTCCTTTTCACATTATCGGAACCGGACACAGTCCAAGATCCCCATTACCTATCTAATAAAAACTTGGTAACACTTACAACATGCTCCCAAATTTGTATGGAAAAGTTGAATTGGAACCATCTTAAACACACTACTCATGTGTTTATGATTGGAGTACTGTGGTTTTTAATGACGAAAAGAATTTTCATTTGGATCGTACAGTTGACTACTGTTATTATCTTCAGGATGCGAGAAAAGAGGTGCTATTTTTGAAACACAACCACAGCAGATAATGAGGAGTTATGATCTGGAGTGCTATAACGTTTTACGGCATAATTGATTTAGAACTTCAAAAACTTACAAGACTCTGTTGCAAGCAGATTTCCCTAAGATAAATGAGATTATTGGATTGATTTGAATGTCAAGCAAAAACAAAAATATACATACATACATATACATATATAAAATTGCTAAAAGTTTCTGCTTTCAATTTTATTGTCCAGAATAACAAAAACCTTATCGCTTGATTTTTAAAGGGCGACTCTTAGAAAACAGCAAGTCGTACGAAAATTGTAGGGAATTTGAAATTTTAGAAAAATATTTATTTTTAAGCAACATTTCTTTAAACCAAATACCAAATAGATTTATACAAATAAATTCCTGTTAAATTTAAGAAGAACTTGCGTTGGTACTCGATTGTCAAGCTTTATATTCATAAAAAAAATCTTACGTCCTACATTTGCTTTAGGCATTGCACAAACCAAAACAAAACTATTGCTGGGCCTTTTACATCAGAACATTTATTAGCAAAACTATTTTATGCTGATTTTTTGATGGGTTTGATGTAGCAAACAAAACCTTTCCAACTGATTAAAATTGAGACTCAAATTGTTCTGGAAATCGATTGAAATTGAAAACGATTGTTTTTCCTGATTTTAAGAGAAGATCTGAAGAAGATAAGTTGTTCTTTAAATATGAAATATATTTAAGGGAATGTTTGTTTTAACTTAAAAAACAGTATCGTTTTCAAAATTTGTTCAATTTCCCTTTCATTCGAACTTGATTTTCAAAACATTGCTGCATTTGAAACAATCAATGTACCAGTAAATAGCCCAGACCTTGAATTTTATGACCGTCATATGTTTCCAACGATTGAGATTCTTACAGATATATTTCAGAAAATCTTTTACCTACAACAACGACGTAAGTTCACGGAGCTTTTAACAACGAATGAAAACAATGCATCCACCAGCCTACCACAAAGTTGTCTGAGTAATGTACTTAGGAACTGAAGCTACCTAACCTCTGTAAGGGTTAAGGGGTATCTTCCTGGTTGGCCGCGATCTAATGAAAATATGCTCATTTATTCCCTGGGTGTTGAAAGCCAAGATACAGGTAGGAGGAAAGCTAAGGTACACTTTCTCTCAGCCTAAAGTATCCAGAATCGAGGTTTTTTTTTGGCATTAAACATGCGCAGTTCTTTGGCGCGGATACCAAGGAAAGATGGGAAAAGGTCATTACTAGAGATAGTCGGCCTTATTGCATAAGGCGTTGTCGTTTACGCGTGAATAGTTTTTTATAATAGATATAATCGATTCAACACTTTGAACCACAACATTTCAGTTTCGGTTGCTATATTTTATTTCAAATAATATTTTAAAGTACTCTTTAAAAAGGTTCTCAAAAATACTATCGCTTAATTATTAAGAATCGTCGTCTATTATTACGTTTTGCATTCCGACAGTATTCAAACACACTTACCTCTAACCTATAAATTACAGCTTATGTTTACAAATAAATGTGTTGCAATGTAATCCAATAGACATGTTATAAGTACAAGTACATGTGTAAGAATAAACAAAAAAAAAACTGCAACAACAAAGTCATTTATTGCATGTTGCTGTAGTTATTTTTCTATTAGTTCAAATTTATATGTATCAGCTACTATAGTTAATTTGAAGCTTTGTTAACATGTATTTGCTAAAATGTCTGACACACAAAAACAAGCTTTTCTTCCCCAGCCCCCGAACAAAACCTAATACCATTCAACTAAGCCATGTTATCTTGGAAAAATACTATACACTACTCTCTCTTTTTTTTTTTGCTAATTTGTTAAAAAAATAGTTTTCTCTTTTATTTTTATATTTAATTCTATTTTATTTTGTATTTCTTTTACCGATAACATTTATTTTTATTCATAACAATATGTATGTATGTATTAATCTAGTTTCTTTTATTGAAAACTCTGCCCTTTCATTGATTACTTGTTGAGATAATAGTAAAAAATTTATTGATGAGCTTTTTTAACGCGAACATTTTAGTTTTTTTTTTGCATACAGGAATTCACAACACTCTTTTATACTCACTTTGTAGAGTGTAGAAAAAGAGAATTAAAAAACTGAAAAGTTCAAAACCCGTTTTAGTATTTCGTACCATTTGCAAAATTGCAAAATAAAACCTAAAACAACAACATTTGTTTTGCTACAAGGCAATAAATTAATACAACAAAAACAACCAACCATAAACAAAGTAACAACAATTAAAAAATCGATTTATGGGAGAATGTAAACAGAGAGTTTTTTAGTGCGAATATAAAGAGAGAGTAAGTATAAAATGCAAACAAAATATACAAAAGAGTAAATAAGTAAACGTAGGTAGTGCGTTCCGAAAGTTTAAGGCAGTTACTAAAAGGTTGGCCATCATCATTAGATATAATACATGCGCTCGAAATTATATTTATTTATTGCGTTATGCAATTTAGGTGGTGGTAATGATTACATATCCCTCGCTAAATTAAATGAACAAAAAGATGTTTTAACCTAAGGGATAAAATCAATAAAATTGTTTGGCATCACATTGTGTCACTGCCCAACTTTACGTATCTCTGTACAAATATTGCATACGTTTTTGAGAAAGAGAGCTCGGTGCAACACCTTTAGCGACTGTCCGAAATTTTGGGTTCAACTGTAAAAATAAATTTACATGGATACCTGCCCAAATACCTACTCAACGGCGGATTTTAACCATTGGGTGACAAACAATGCGTTTACCAAGCGACCATAATGTCCGTAATTTCTACAAAAAGAAATCTAGCTGTGTAAAGAAATCTATGGTGTTAAAAACGCCATATTTTAAAAGAAAACTGAAGGTAAATAAAAGTAGGCCAAATAAACGTTGAAATGTGTAGGTAAAGTTAACTGTTAGGTACGGCACGACCAGGGGCCTGATTCTGGCAGTCGTGATCGAGTAATTTCTCGATTCGAAAGCAATTTATTATCTAATTATTTCAGTCAATACTGAACGAATCGGAATTATTTTTTCAGTGTTATAAAGCATTAATTTGAGTTTCACAATACTGAACAAATAATTTTGATTTGTTAGGTATCTACTGAAATAAAAATGCTTTCGAGTCGAGAAAGTACTCGATCACGACTACCAGAATTAGGCCCCAGCTTTAATTTTTAAGAAATTACGGACATTAGTGTGAACGCAACCAAGACACACATGAAGCAATTTGAGTGAATAATCCGGCAAAATTAAACACCCGCTCTTGTTAAGAAGCTGGAGCTATCTAACCTGCGCTGCTTTTGGAAAAATGTTAGCAGCATTTGTTGAGTAGAAACTGCGCCTAAAAATGATTCTCCCTTTAGGCGAATTCTCCCACAAGTGATGAAACATCAGCCCTTTAGTGGAATTTTCAGGATATTCTTTCTCTCGACTTTGGGAAATAAACCGCAACCACCACGTGATCCCCGAAACTTTTTTATAAACGGAAAAGCGAAAGTTCCGCAAAGACAATCTTCCTGTTAGGCAGAAAACATTTTCCGCAAAAAGCATTCTAGCGGAGGCCTCAACCACTAGTCAGTCCGGTGCCGTGCTACTGGGACTGCTCCGTGGTACCAAATAAGATCATTGGTCAGTTGCGATCTCAATAAATCGTGAAGATCTTCTGAGATCTGTTAATTTTGGATTTTTGCCGAATCCCAGGTATTGAATGCAGCCGATTTCCCATTACATGTAACGCTTAAAGGTGAAGTATCCTTAAGATGATCTCTCCTAAAAACCCCTGGGTGGACTTCGGGGTCAGAAAATTATTTCGGCTGCTCTTTTAAAAGATGACAGATCTGTTGAGCTCTGCAAAAAAATTATGGCTGATTCTCCACACCGCTTTTCGCACACATATTTTGCAACAATTTATTTAAATGCAACTATATTTAAACAAAAACTGAAAATCGTTGAACGCTGAATTTTCAAATTGGAAATAATGGTACACATTTATACACGCTTTATTGCGGCCACCCAAATCACATAAAAGCTTGCCAGTGCTGTCTTTGTACTCTGTATTTAGTGATTTTTACTATGAACTGTAAAATGTGGTCACTCCCGCAAAAGTACTGCAAATAAAACTTCTCTGATAAATTAATAAGAATAAATATGACAGCAAACATGGCTGGAATCCAAATGAAAATGTCGCATCCAACGATGGCCACGCATCGTTTAATATAGACTTATGTAACCTAAAACTTTTCTAACAATCTACGTAAGCAAACCATCAAAATTAACCCTTAAATTAGAGTACTAAAAAAAGTCCCCTAAAACTTTGCTGAGAGTTTCTCTCTCCATCTTACCAAAACTCGTAAAAAATTAAAAAAAAGCGAAGCCAGACTCCACTACATGCGCTTGCACCAATTTTTTGGAACTGTATGCTGCTCGTTGTCCGTCGCCGAACAACAAACACTATGTGAATTATTTATTAAAAACAATATATTACGTATTTATAAAGCAGCAAATTGCTTCAGTTAGTCTTTTGTACTTGTCGAAAAGAGAAGCAAAGTGGATGAGCACGGATAGAAGCGCACAGCAAGAAGCGAATAAACGGCAAACAAAAATCAATACTAACACAAAAGTCAACCACACTCTGGTGGGAAGAACTTCATCAAACTGGGAGTACAAATGTTTAAAGCATTTTAAATAATTAATAAAAAAAAGAAGAATAACAAATAGTACATGATTTGAATTTAGTAATTTACATTAATTCTAACTCAAGTGTTAATTAAAGATTTAAGAAGGAATCACGAACAGAAAAAGTGGAGCACGGCCATTAATACATCTCCAATTTGAAAATCATCCACTTCCAGACTATTTGTTCGTTTAACAGAAATTTGTTTTAGTATACCAAAGATTTTTGTTTGCAACCAAAAATTGTGTTTCCCAAAGAAAATAAGAAAAAAAGAAAAATTTGGTACTAAAAATAGAACAAAATTCTTAGACACCTACATAAATATCAATAACATCAACATTAACGCAGTAGAAACACAGTATCAAGAAACAAAGCAACAAAAAAGGAACTACGTCATTTCTCCTTAAAACTTTTGCTTCTCATAATCACTTGTTAACTAACAACAATCCCAGTCAGTCAGCCAGCCAGCCCACCAACTAACCAGCCAGTCGTCAGTCAGTCAGCCAAGCAGGGAGCCAACAATATGTTGACATTTCAATCTTTAATATTTGCATTAAGCTGCTTCATTACTATCGTTGTAATCTGTGCACCAAGTTTATGTCAAGGTTACATTATTAAAGAGGATGAAAGTTTTTTGCAGCGACCGTATTATGCTTCACAAGCCGATTTGGAGGATATTTTTGCTCGCCTGAGTAAACAATTTCCCGACAATGCCCGTGCAGAGACAATAGGTCATTCGCTGGAGGGTAGACCTTTGATTGTCTTGAAAATAGGTCAAAACATGCGTCAGCGTGGTATCTTAACGCCCATGGTTAAATACGTGGGTAATATGCATGGTGATGAGACCATAGGACGCCAGCTGTTGATCTATTTGGCTCAGTATCTATTGTATAATTATTACAGTAACTTGGAGGTGGCTCAATTGATAAATAGTACAGATATTTATCTAATGCCTACCATGAACCCCGATGGTTTTGAACGTTCTCAGGTAATAAATGCTTTAATAAATAAGTGTAGGTGTTATTTTCCTGATTTTTTTTTTTTTAATATTTATCGAAAGATAATATTCAAAACGATTGATTTTTATTTGTAAATTGATAACAACAGATGTTGAAGTATTGCCTAAGTGAAAATATTATTAAAATTTGCAACAGGCCTTGTTAAAATGTGAAAAAATATCATGTGTGTATCCTTAAAAAAAAAAAAAAAAAAATACGAACAGAATTTGTTTATTTCTCAGAAAAGCTAAAAATCAACAAGTTTAACATTTTGTTGTAGGCGTATAGGAGTGAAAGGCAAATCAAGTGCTCAAAGTGGAGTGTGTGATAATTTTAAATTTTTTTGTACATGAAGATACTTTGCATAACTTAAATATTTAAAAAAAAAACTGCTTAAACAAAGAGAGTATAATATTACCGTACACCTAGTGATTTTGAAATTAAACTTATGTTTGCACATAACTTTTTGTTGGGTTTTTAAATAAGTTCTTGCTTGTTTTTCTCTCCAAAATTCAAAATTTAAATTTTCGTGCCAATCAAAGTGATAGCCTCGGTAGACGCAATTTTTTTTCAAAATGTATGGCAATGAATCGATTTGGAGCAAAAAAAAAAACTACTTTATAAAGTCAAAAATGATTTAAGCTAATTTTTGGTTTCTTAAAGTTAATCCTATTTTATCCAAGAATCAAGTTACAGTAGCCCGTTTCTTTATTTATCGCATCGTAAAAGGTTTCGCATGAAACGAGTGAATTATGAAATTACGGTACCCATCAAACACGAAGGTTTGATTTCAAATTGAAAATGATTTGATATCAAACGTTTTCTCAAACGACAAACGTTTGTAAATGATTTGAAAATCATAGCATTCTCAACAAAAAAGGGGAAATTATTTTCAAATTGAAAATTCCTTTATTTTCATCTTGCTTTCAAACGTAAATATCAAATGTGGATTATAATACAATGTGTAACGTAAATATTTTATTATTTTTAATTTAAATTCGTTATTTATTTAAATAAACTTTGAGATAAACATTTGGCACCATAACATAAAGACGAAATAATGTTCTTTCCGTCCTCTAATTGTTGAAAAGACGAAATACTTGTCCCCCTTTTATTTTGATTGTAGCACCACGATCATACAACAAAAGTATGTATAATATCTTCACTTTCCCGTTTTATTTTTTTTTAATTCATATTCTAAATCATTGTAATTACTCACAAATCATTTTTATTTTTCATAAGAAATAAATCGTTCACTTGTAAAACACATTAACCCACGAAGTAACAATTTTACGAATCGCCATTTTTATTGTTTACATTTATTTTTCGCTTTAGTATTGCCAAGTTTAGTTTTGGATTGAATTTAACTTTTGATACTGATTTGACGTCAAATTGATAACATTTAATGTCAAGTGTTTATTTTGATATTTTAATGAGGCTAAATTTCCTCAAATTTAATTTTCATTAAATTATTTTTAGGAAGAAATGAATTCACAACATGAAATTAATTAAAACTTATTGATAGTTTTTCATTACTAACTGACGCTGGGCTCGAACCCAGGCGTTTTTACGGACAGGTAACCCTTACATGTTTCAATCGTAACCACCCGATCTCTTCAGAGGCATTTTCCGTTTAACACTGAAAGCCATCGACGACTGCTGGCAGTCAATAGTTAAACATCAATATTTAAACTGAATTGTATTTAACACTGGTAGATCGAAATTTGCTTTTTTGAATGGTTATCTATTTTAATTGATTTACATGTTCTTCTTACTTCTGTTTTTTCGTCCTTTTTGTCCAGAATTCTTCTTGAAGTCCAAAGTGCATTTTATTTTTTCTGTTTTCCATTGTTTCAGGGTATATCTTGAAAACAAGAGCTAACCTACATAAATAAGAAACGGTTAGCACCACTCGATTCAGCGTACCCGAATTAGGTTAAAACGTGCCCGCTTGGCTCAAAAAAAGTGTAAAATTCTAGCACAGTGTAATTAATTTTTTTTCTTGATGTTTCGCTTGCGTTTGAAACATAATAACTGGAAATATTCCAGTATCAATGGAATAAGTGTTCTCTTTTTTCTCACGATAAAATTTTTTATGCCACACTCCATGTGAGAAATTTTACGATGTCGATCGATACCGATAAAGGCTCAGTTAGGCGAACGTTGCTGTACCGTATCTGTACTGTATCAATCAGCTGTTCGCTTTTTGTTATATGAAAACCAATACAAAAGCTTACCGAAATGCAATGTACCGTAGTTGCAACGTACCAATCTGTTTAAAATAGAATTTCATGCCGTTGTTACGTGATATTTGTAAGACAGTGATGGGCGGCTTGTATGTTACATTGAATGCGGGTAATTTTGCTCTTTTTTTTTTTGTACTTTTTTCAGTATATCCATGGAATTGCGACAAAACAACTTACAATACAACATATTTCCAAATATACAAATATACATATGTTTAAATGTTTAAAATAAACAAATGCATATACACATACAATGGAAATGTGAAACATATAAAGACTTTAAATGGTATCAAAACGTTGTTCGGTGTATGCACATTTACAATATATGTATGCTAAAAATGTATATATTCTACAATACAAATTTATTTATTGTAAATCGATAATATCAATATTAAATTATTAACATTTTTTACATACACAAAATACTGTTTTAATACCATTTAAATCACGTGGTACATTTTCTGCACTACGGTCACCGTTTGAACATTTTTGATTTCCCATCACTGTGTGTTTTGTTTTATGTATACATAATATTCTGCGTAAATTTGAACTATTTTTTGAATTTATTACAGCTGAATAGTGTCGTTATGCCTAACTTGCTAGTTTATGCTGGTAAAGCGTTCTTTTGCTTATTTATTTGTTCGAGTAATTGGGCAGATTTTGCAGATTGAGTTGGGAAATTGCATATTTTTTTTGAAACAAATATGCTAACTGCTTTTTAGCATATTTCCTTGTCCAAAAGCATTTTTTTTTTTGCATATTTTTACTTTTTAGAAAAGCAGATTTTTTTAGCAAATTTTGTTTCAAATAGACTTACTTCTTTGTTTTTTCATTATTAATATAATACTTTTTTTTAAATTAAATTTATAATAAAATATTTATTAAAATTCCTTTTTATTTAGCAGATTTTTAGTAAAATATTTTTTAAAAAAATTCAGCTGATTTTTAGTATATTTTTTGTTGTACAAATTTAACATATTTTTAGAAAATTTAAAATATTAAAATTTTATGTTTTTATCTTAGCAGATTGTTAGCATGTTTTCTTATTTTACAATTTAGCAGATTTTAGCATATTTTTTTGAAGTTTTGGCATATTCTCATTAATAAGTTATGGCGACACTGTAATTGGGAGAACAATTTTGTAAATTTTGAATTTACTTTCTCGTTGCAAGTTTCTGCTAGTAAAGTCAGCGTTACCGTTATGCGACTAAAGTCGCATTAGTTTTAAATCCCCTTTTGTATCATTTTGTAGTTTTTTGTGCCCCTTTTGCCCCTTTTTGAACCAAATATTTTATATACTGGAAATATTATATTACTTATCATGGAAACCAGAGGGCTACTCTCTATTGCGATGCGAAAGAAAATTGTAGCAAATCTAGCGATTGGTACTCTTTAATACGTTTGCGCATGTGTCTTTCGCATCTTTTAATTTTTTTTCTTTTCTAAATCATTACTTTATTTTATTTAAATTTTTCAATTTCAAATATTTTTACACACTTTGGCATTTCATTACTGTAAATCCGCGCCAGCTTTAATTTTTATTGCCACTATTGCTGAATTTTTAGAACATTTTGCGAAAGTGATAGAGAGTACCAAGTTGGCATTTCGCTTTCGCATCGAAATTGTTTTCGCATCGCATTAGAGAGTAGACCCCAGGAATATGCACTAAAAAACGCTTTTTATGCGCATTAAATATGCAGTAAAAACTTGAAAATATGCCCTAAAAATTGTTGAAAATATGCCCAAAAAAAATCAAAAATTACTAATTTGAAAACAAAATATTTCACAATTTAATAACAGTTCCAATTAAAAAAAATAATCCTAAAATTATAATCGGTAAATCCCAAAAACAATAGTATTTAAAGAAGAATTTTTGAGATTTTACCCTATTTGGAACCGAATATTATCTAGATATTAACATTCATATAAGATCTTTTGTCTTAAAGAGATTTTAGGGACGGTAACTAAATTATAAATTATTTATTAATGTAAACATTTTAAAGGAAGTTAAAGCTATTCATAGATAAGAGCTTTGGGCAAATATGAACCGATTCAAAAAGAATTTATTTTACAATAAAATATTTTTGGGGCGAATTTAATCTAAATACCAAATAAAATAAATAGTTTATGGACACAAATAGTCTAATTTGGAAAGAAGTTTTTATTTATATAGACTTCGCCCTTGATCAAATTGTCCGAAAGATTGTAAATTGTGCATTGCGCTCAAGGTTAACATGGACAGACAACTAGCCAGATGGACGGATGGACATCGTTATATCACTTTAAAAAGTTATTCTGAGTCGATATACTCAAAAATTAGTCCAGATTTCTGTATTTAAAGTTGCTCCTTTTTTTCTCAGAATTCCCCTTTTTGTGACACTTTTTTTTTGAAAATCCCCTTTTTGTGCCCCTTTTTGAAAATTTTGAACGGTAACGCTGAGTAAAGTAAAAATTAACACACTTTATTACTTCGAAGCAAAAACTTTTGTGTTTGTAGCATTCGACGCATATTTGCTTTTGTTAAAGTAGCACCAAATTGAATTTAATCCCTAATTAACTTTTATCCCAATGACTTTAAATAAAAAGAACAATGAAACTATGGATAACAGCGATCCGGACGAGATGTGGTTTTAACAGGATGCGCAACATACAATACGACAATCGCAACCATCGATTTATAAAAAAATATTTTGTTAGAAATTTGGCGATCAAGCTCATTCCGAGAAATTTACCTGTCAATTGGTCTCCAAGGTCGTGCGATTTAAACCGACTCGACTATTTCCTGTGGGGCTACGTTAAATCGGTAGATCGAATCAAATTGAAAGTTTAAGATATGGGGCAAGAGAAATAGTTTTTTCTAACACAACCTAGTTATGGTGAAAAAGTCGAGAAGTGCATATATATTTCAGCTTATTTGAAAGCTATTTGGTTTTCATTTTTTAAGCGTCAATTATTAAAACTTTACTTTTACCAACGCCATTTCCGGTTTTCCGACTGTCAATATCAGAAAGCTTCTACTGAAAACGGCGATTAATCCCACCCGTTTTCTGAGCTATTATTGCTTTTAAGCTATTATTGCCTTAACGATTTTACAACTTGTTTGGCGTCGATTTGGCGACATGGCAATTTATAAAATAGTTGGCAATTTTGTTGGCTTTTTTGATAAGCCATCAATTTGATTTGATAATCGTTAAAGTCGATATGAGAAAATAATATTTTTTAAGATTTATAAAAAATATAAATTTTCATATTATTCGAATGTTTATTCTAAGTCAAATAACAATCCTCAAAAGCTTTTATACTTTAGTGCATAGAAAATATTCCTGGAAAATATTGAAGAAATTAAACTATTAATGTATAAAAGCTTTTAAAGATAGTAATTTGACTTAGAATACAATTCGGATAATATGAAAATTTATATAATAAATGTTACTCACTTTGAGGAATAAATTCCCAAATTTTTGATATTCTTTAATCAGGCTTGAGTTCATCAAATTTAATTTTCATTAAATTATTTTCACTGAGGGAAGGAATTTTACAACTTGGAATTTTCATTAAAATTCATTGTTGTTTCTTGGCTGAGTTGTAAAATTCCTTCCCTGAGTGAAAATAATTTAATGAAAATTAAATTTGATGAACTCAAGCCTGATTAAAGAATATCAAAAATTAAAAATTAACAGTTCAACTAAAAATCAAAATTGTTTTTAAATTCCCAAATTTTATAAAAAATATTTTTAATAATTTGATAAAAGTATATTTTGTTGTCAAAAACTAATAAAAAATGGTTTAGAGATTTTCGCGATTTTTGTCATTAAAAAAGCTCAAAATAACCAATAAACAAAAAAATTAAGTTTAACAAAATTAGTACCAATATCCTTGATATTTCGAAATGAAAGTCGTTATCACCTCAAAATTATTCCTTGTGTATCAGATTTATTGAGTCTGTTTTAAAATACACATATTTTCAATGTCATATATAAATAACACTATCGATTTGTTGACATTTCTTTTTAAGGCATACTGTAAAAAAAGGAGAGAAATAGAGTATGTGACAGAGTTGATAAATTTGGTACAATTGTACTTTTTTTAGTACAATTCAAAATTAAAATGAACGCTGTTACCCCCGTGACTCATATGGTACTACATATTTCCAAATTTTTCAAACCTACATATTTATAATTGATATAAAACGGCAAATCGTTTTTACTGTCCAATGAATATAAGCGGAGTTTAGTGTTTGATGCAAATAATCTTGCGAAAATACAAAATGTCGTAGTTTTTTTTTTATCAAATCTAAGGGAAACTCTACTTTTTATTGTTGGATTAACCAAAAGAGCTATGATATCTTACATTTTCTTTTTTGCAACACCATTTTCACGAAACACTGAACTCCGCTATTGTGAATAGCGTGCATTTTCTGATGATATTGACAAGTTCTTAAAAGATATAGGAAACCACTTCTGCAAAAGTTCTACATTGTAGAAGAAACGAATACCTCCCAACTCAAGATTATTTTGGAACGAACTCAAAATATTTTCAAATATTCGTCATCAAGATGGTTGTAACGTCAAGAAGTAATCAACAGAATTTTGGAACAGTGGGAGACCACTCTATTACAATTTTACTCCGAATAATTTTGAAGGAGATTTTACAAGCGCTAAATTAAATTTTATTATATTCGGACTTTCTACTTCTTTCCTATTTCTGCAGTATATATTGAAAATTGTAAACACAATAAATTTGGAAATGCAATCTGAAGATGTTCGTATGCACATATTTTTAGAACACTCAAACATTTTAGTTTCGTTTAAAATTCGAGATTGCATTTTGAGGAGCATTCGCGATAAATTCAAAAAAGTGTATGAAAACGCACTCTGGCGGCAATAAAAAATAAAAATTAATGGATTCCTCGACCCTAAAAACCGCATGATACAGGATAGCTAGATCAAATACAATTTGTTTGCCTCTATTCTTGAATATTTTGGAAAAATAACTACATAAATGGTTTCTTTGGAAAAGTTTCTTGGAATAGAACAAGAATCGCGATGTGCTTTTGCGGCGAAAAAATTTTACCCACGTATAATTACATTTTTTTTTGTTGTATTAAATTTTTGTTTAAAAAAAAACAATTGATCAAAAACTGACTTAGTACTATTGGGGCCGAAAACGTACGATTTTTTAAGTTCGTTGGTACGATATTGGTTTTCTCATTTATCATCCCTGGCATGTGATAAAAAAAAAAATAGGAGAATAGAGTGCAGCCAAGTTTACACTGAAGAAAACATTTGTATAACTTATAAATACATGTGAGTTGAAACGTGAAATGAAATAGATTTCCGTTAAAACGTTTATAAACAATTATGCTGCAATTTTTTTTCGTTTATTAGAACAATTTATTACTCTAACTCGTGGTTATGCATTAACAATAGAATTTAAAGCTTAAATTGTGTTTTATATATATTTTTCCTAATGAACATTTTCAAGGTCTTCGATTTTAGTAGAGGGTTTAATGCAAAGCAGGCAGGCAGACATGCATGCATAAATATTAATGTATTTAAAAATAGTAGGCTGTATAATTCTTTGTATTCATGTTGTTAATTTATAATTTTTTTTATACAAATATGTATTTATATATGTACATATGTATATGGTTTTTAATCGTCTGCATTTTTTTGGGTATTTCTTTATTTTTTTAGTTTCTTACGTGTCTTTCGCTCTTAATGATATTTTTCGGCTTTAATAATATTAACACATTTAATGCACCTAATTTATTATAACGGTAGTGTAAAGTTTACTGCTGTTACTTACTTGTAGCACGGCGATGTTTGATTTGGTTTACCCAAACTATTAACGAACCCCTTAGTATTAAATGGCGAAATTTTTTATTTGCTTATTATTAAAAGTGTCCGACCGAACTCTCTTTTTTATACCGAACCCGAACACAAACCCAAACCTTGGTTAATTGTGCAAAGTTTTCCTATTAAATCTGAACAATTGTACTCCGTTTAATTTAAAAATATATAAAAGTTTAATATAGTATAGGAGTTCATTAAAGCCCAGCGATAACAAGAATGAGAAGAGTCGTAATGTAAGGATTTATTTAGCAGACACAAGCCCTTCTTGCCGCATTCCATACTTTTTTATTTTGACACAGGTTGTCATAGGGATCAAGCCCTTCCATACTCCCTTTAATAAAAACTTCGTTCCATTCCCCAAGAAAGGAGTAGGGAAGGTCACTTAAAAAAAAATAAAACTGAACAAATTCCTTTCTTCCTTCTTAACGAGAAAGAAATGTATACATTCGAGAAGGCATACTTCTGAAGGTAGGGTATCATACGAATCTTTTAGAGAGGAGTATAAAGGCCTTCAAAAAAGCCTACCACTTGCGGTACTTTCAATAATTAACGCCAGTAGTCTATAAAGGGGGGCTAAATTTTAAGGGCCGATGTTTATTTTGAATAAAACACAAATTATTTAGGAAATTATTGTCATACCTTTTTATTATAATAGTATTGTTATGGTTCAATTATTTATGGACCAAAATATCGGTCAAATGGCACACCTCGATCCGATGGTCCAAATTTTCGTTGACGCTGAGATTTGAGGTTCTATGCCGTTAATGTGCCAAATTATTTCATCCATTAGCTCTTGAATTGTTGCTGGCTTAGCGACGTACACCTTTTCTTTCAAATAATCCTAAAGAAAGAAGTCCAACGGTGTCACATGATCTTGGCGGCCAATTCACATCGCCACCACGTGAGATAACAACGCCCATTGAATTGGTCGCGAAAAGAGCCATTGTTTCGTTAGCTGTGTGGCAAGTGGCACCGTCCTGTTGAAATCCATATATTGTCCACATCCATATCTTCCAATTCGGGCGAACATCATTCACAGTACCTGCCTGACCGGCCTCATTTAAGAAAAAAATGCGGCTTGGCATCATCAATTTGTATATCTGGACATACAAATTTAGAATTTAATTTATATGGGAGGTACTACGTCATTTATTGCCAAATTTTGTAGACTGTAGCAAGGCAATTTAAATATTCACATAAATATTTTGAGAATAAATGGGCACAATGCCAAGACCCCTTTCACACTTGCGCAAGTTACTTGCTGACAACAACAAAGTCTGTACAAAATTTTTTTTTCCTTACCCCGACCTTACCGCTGACATCTACAAGCCAAGAGTTGCGCAAGAGACTTGCCGAGTGTGAAAGGGGTCCAATAGGGGCCTCATGTAAGAGCGACTTTGACGTCCATACAGTAGGAAAAATCTTTAGCTTTTTGTATAAATATATTTTTCAACTATGCCATTTTTATTTCATTACGATGGGTGTGACGAAGCACACCGGGTATTAGCTAGTATTTTATATATTTGAAATTCTGAGTGCAGATTCGGATTCAACGCAACTCAACTTTAAGAGAAGTTTAGTCTGTTCTGTGGGTGAAAAATTTGTTGGCCTGCATAATTTATAGGTCCCATATGGGCATTTCAAGCGAAAAGTCTACTTTTTGTCACGTAACGCCAGAAGTATTTTAAATTGTTTCTCAAAAAATTTTATATGTATCGTTTACTTTTTTATATTTTGGTGTAAAGCGCAACAAGCTCTACATTAAGTAACAAAAGGGATAACGATTGAACAACATGGTCCGAAAATACAACCTTATTTGCAATCTGGCGTTACATTAAAAAAAGTAGACTTTTAGCTGAAAATTCCCATATTTACCTTAAAACGAGCAAAGATTTTTAAATTTGATAGCTTGAAAAATAAATCTATATAAGTTCTAAGTTTACTAAAAAAGGTTTTGTACAAAACTTCTTGCTCAATTCGCAGTATTTTTCAGTTTTGTAATGCAATCAAAACACTCTTCCGTTTTTTTAACGTCACGCCAGTGCAGATTTTTGCTTATATCTGCAAATCCTTAGCGTCGATTACTGTAATTTTTTTTCTGAATATAGTGCTACTTCATTACTTTGTATATATAAAAACCCTTTTTACAAATTTGACTTCGTCATTTAATTTTTTTACATTTTGTGCTACAAATATCACGACACGTCAAAATGGAAATGCCCATATATGAAGCCCACTCCTAAAATATTTGAACTGTGTGTGGGGTTATCAAAGCACTTTAATTTTAGTAGCCCCCAAAAAAAAGAAAGAATAAAGGTCGAACCTTTTGTTAAAAAATTTGAAATTTCAGAAAAATGTTCGGTGTTCTGTAAAGTTCTGTAAAAATTTTACCGAACACCAAACTTTGGCCGAACAACACTTTTTGCTGAACGTTTGCCCGGACACAAAATTTATTAGCATTTTTTTTTTGACAATTTTTTTCTTGTTTAAATTTTTTTTTATACAAAAATATTTGTCATGCTAAAAGCGTGTATATATTTAAAATTAGCCAAATAATATTGACAGCCGGTGTTTAATAAAAAACAATAACACAAACAATTTTTAATTGTGTATACATTTAATCACATGTTACGAATATTATTAGGTGACATTGCTACACGACTAAAATTTTTGCTATAACAAGTGTTTTGGGGTTTTTGAGAAGTTTAAAACGTATTAGTCACTGGAGATGTTATAACAGATTTAATTATCTAAATCCTGCAAAATTTCTTTATTTTTAACATTTTTACGAGTCTGGCAATACAGAAAACTTTATTTAAACATTGATGACAATTTATTGCTTTTAAGTAATAGTATCAAGATAATCTCTTCATTCGTGAGACTGCTCTGCGCGTGCAAGCAGCTAGCGTGTCGTTGTCGTTATTTTTTTTTTAAAGACAATCAGACCGACTTTGTCGCATT
This sequence comes from Pollenia labialis, assembly GCA_949318255.1. Classification (NCBI taxonomy): domain Eukaryota; kingdom Metazoa; phylum Arthropoda; class Insecta; order Diptera; family Polleniidae; genus Pollenia; species Pollenia labialis. The sequence continues at coordinate 19,537,063 of OX439142.1, read as the reverse complement.
AGCTAATAACTTGGCGTCGTATAACTATGCCGAGTAACATTGTTTTCTGTTTTCAATAGTTTTTTAAATTACATTTGTAAGGTGTTTATCTGGTTAAAAACCATTAATAACTCAATGTGACGTTGTGGAGAACCACATAAAACCCAGACGATTTACTGGTGGAGAACCATTTAAAACTCAGAATGGTTACTGGTGACGACCAAAAAACTATGGATTCTATTCTGGAACTTCTTGCCTCGGGTAAGGCTCGTAAATTGTGTTATACTCTGGCAAAATAAGTAACTATAAATAGTAAGCCAAAAACAAGCAAATTATAATTAAGGTCCTAATTGTTTAAAACGCAACAACAAAATATTTCTAGATTTTGTTGTTGCTTTTTACAGAAATTCATATTGAATTTTAGAATTGCAAACGCTGCATTTCTTGTGACGTTGAAAATTTAAAAACGAAATATATATTTCTGTAGAAAGCAATAAAATTATAAAATATTTTTGAGTTTGTTTGGCTTTCAATGTGATTTTTGGTGTTGAGTTGCGTTTTACTCAATTATGGCCTAACAACTTAAAATAGTTTGTAGAGTTTTTTCCAAAAAAAATCTGCCATAGGCACAAGACAACGTTTACCGGGCTCAGCTAAGTTTAAACAAAATCATCAACAATAAACAGTAAGTTTATCTCTCCTTACATTCCCCACTACAATTGATTGGAATTCTTCCAACATTAATTGTAGTTGTAAGTAGGTTAAGAAAAAAATAAAAACAAAAACAACTTCTTTTTTTTTATCAAAAAATAAATAAATATTGGGAATTAAGCACGAATAACAAAATCATTTAAATTAAATTTTGTATTCCCACGAAAATTATTTTGATAATAAACTGGCAGGTGCACGGCCTAAAAAAACTGACTGGCAACCCGCTTTTTATTTTGTTTGCGAAAACAATAAAGCGAGTTTAAACGAATTAGGCCTTTAGTTAGAATGTACACAGAAAAAATAGAAACTTGACTTTAATTAAACAATTTGTTCAGACAATTAAATATTTTACTAATTTTGCCCCTGTAAATGAATTGATCATATCAATTAACGGATTTGTATTTTCGAGTCATGGGACACAAATTTAGTCAATTAAAAAATTAATTGCATAAACAAAAAAATACACCACATATACACAAACATTTTATTTTATGGGTTTTGATTAAAAATATTAATTGCTGCAAACAAAAAATTAATTGAGTAATTAATGTACACCAATTAATTATTTAATTGAATAATTTTTTTGCAAACATTTTTTCTGTGTAAGCCCTGAACCGAAGCGAATTTATTTCAGGTGGCAGCGATAAGAGACCTTATTAAGAGTTCGAACCCATTTGCTTTGGTTTTACAATGTTATGTTTACACATAGTTGACATTTCGACCCGTAAACACTAACAATGCAAGCACCTCTGTGGCTTCTGTTGATTTCGTGTTGTTGAAGTATTGCTGCCGTGTACATAAATACGCCTTTCCCTAAACTATAAAATATTGACTAAAACGGAAAGAGAGGAAAAAACCTGACTTAGTTGTCAAAAAATCAAACTCTATCAGACGTATTTATAATGAAAATTTGGCAAGAAGTTAGCACAAAGTTTATTCCTAATACACCTATCAAACTCGATTTGCTAAACTCTTGTTAACGAGCTGCCAAGCGTTTGCAACTTGTGAAAAACAGCAGTTTAATGTTAAACAATTTTGTTGATTTTTTTTTTTAATTTACTGTCTGTTTTTTAATTTGATTTATTTTTTAATTACTTTATAAGCCCCTTAAATGGTTTATATGTGGAGGGCAAAACAAAAAGAATAACATGACAAAACCAGCGATGATTAATGCAAAAGTTTTGCAGCAAAACATGTTGCATTTTTAAGAAATTTAATGTGGCATCATTAAAATTCAGAGTTAATTTATTGAAAGTTTGTTATGAATTAACTCTGTGCTAACAAGCTTCTAAGCTTAATCGGCATTCTAGTAAGCAGCTCTATGTACGTAGTGTACAAATTGTGGCAAACTTTTTGTTATGAATACGGCTGTATGATTGCATAAGTTTCTTTTACTACTTTATATTTTTATGATCTAATGTAATGTGTTTGGTAATCGAGTGATAAAACTTGGCATCCCAAAAGGTAAGTCATTATGTGGCAAGCCGTTCTTTTAGCAATGTCAAATTTATAAAGGCCTGAAGTAAGAAAGTCTTCTGAATTTTCCCGCTGGGCAATTGCAAAATGTAGTAGTATTGATTGCCGATTGCAGCTTAAAGTGGGAAACAGAATGGTCGCTGAAGTACGTTACGAATAGCGCAGCAAGCTGCAAAAGTTAAAAAAAAAGTGTCAACAAAATACGTAGTTTTAGTAGTCTTTGCAGTTGAAGCGCTGTAACAACGTTAGCTAATGACGTAAGCTTTAAAAAGTTAATTAATTTGAAAATGCACAAAAAGGAGTTTAAATTCGGATCGAATTTTGAGAGAAAAAAGGAACTTTTATATTTTATACTTTATATTATATTCAACATTTTTTATTATTCGAATTTATTCTATGAGCTAAATTTCAGTTATGTATTTTATAAAGCTTTTTTGTAATAGTCCTTTTCCTTCAATTTTTCAGAAACGACTTTATACACTACCAGACTATTATATTGTATTTTCTTGTTACATTTTACCTTAGGTTTCCTTTGGAAACCAATGAGGTATATTGTATGTACAGAAAAATTTACAATTATTAGACACCAGCAGAATGTAATGCATTTTCTGGCCCGCTACGGCCTTCGTCAGCATTCTTTGTGTCACACTGGATAGTGATACTTTATAAATTGAATGTATTTAACTCATCTATTTTAACAAATAGAAACTGGGAATTATTTCCTTCCGAAGGTTACATTCTGCTGGTGTCTAATAATTGTAAATTTTTCTGTACATACAATATACCTCATTGGTTTCCAAAGGAAACCTAAGGTAAAATGTAACAAGAAAATACAATATAATAGTCTGGTAGTGTATAAAGTCGTTTCTGAAAAATTGAAGGAAAAGGACTATTACAAAAAAGCTTTATAAAATACATAACTGAAATTTAGCTCATAGAATAAATTCGAATAATAAAAAATGTTGAATATAATATAAAGTAACCTTCGGAAGGAAATAATTCCCAGTTTCTATTTTATACTTTATTTTATTTTTTTTTAAATACTTAAATAAAAAAAATTTTGTTAATATTTTACTTAAAAAATTGTTCTGCTAGAATTTTTTTAAAATAGTTTGTCCATTCGACGAATAGTAACTTTTTTGCATTGAAATTAAAAAAAACCTTCCAGGGTTAAGAGATAATTTTTTTTGTTTTGAAAATTCTTTTGAAGTCAATCTTCGTACATATATATTTATATTTTGTTATCTTTGACCAAAAGTAAGACTTAATTATTTGTTTAATAAAATTCTTATAATTTGCAAAAAAAAACCAGAATCAATTGTTGAACAAATTATTTATAATTTAAATGTTTTTAATTAGGAGAAGTTCAATGATCTTAACTTAATTTGCAATAACCTTAGCAATTATTATTGAAAAATAAAACGTGATAAAACTAGTTAAATTTGTTTAAAATGTAACATATTTGTCGAAAACTCATAGAAATAAATTTGAACAAATACCGGTAACTTGTTTCAATTTGAACCCATATAAGTTAATTAACTAATATGCTTCAAATCTTATTTATTTTATTTTTTTTGGAAATATTTGACCCAATTTCTTAATTAAAACGTGATTTGTAAATTGATTTTTGTATTACAAAATAATTTTTTTTCGATCTTAGAAATAAATTTTAAAGTTTTTTAATCTCTCATAAAGTAGAGAGTTAAAAAAAAAACTTTAAAATCTTCATACATTTTTGTGAAATGTTTAACTTTTCAACATATTTTTTTAAAATTTGTTATGGGTATTTTTTTGACATTTTACATTTTTTTGAAATATTTACTGTTTTTAAGGGTTAATATTTAAAATTCTTTTAACATTTTGTTTTGTTTTGCTTATTACTAGTTGTTTATTCAATTTAATTCAATTCAATCATTATATAGTTTATGGAATGTAAACAAAAAGAAAAAACGCAATTATTTGTTTAGAATTTGTTGTAAGTGAAAAAAAAACAATAATTCTAGAACAAAAACGCAAAAAATTTATTTGTTAGATCACAGATTTTATGATAATTTTATACTCTGGTATTGTAAATAATAAATATTAATGGTATTCATTGTTAGTGGAAAAATGTTAAAAAATTGTTGACATAACAGGCGTAAGTGCGCGAGCGCTCTGTAGACTTCTGTCAAAAAAAGTTAAACTAGTATTTTTTCATAGAACAAGTTACGTAAAAAACATTTAAGGAGTTGAAAGCCACAGCAGCTAGTACTCCTGTCTATTTTATGTTAGTTACAATAATTATATTTTGTAAGTAATAAAAATAAAAAAAAAATAAAAAATTTTAACGCGCTTGCGGCAGAAAGTTGGTTAACTTTAAACTTTCTAACGCGTTGTGTATTTTTGACAAGTAATCAAAGAACAACTTTGTTAAAGAGTTTGAAAAACAAGCAATATTTACAAACAGAACAAATTCAACAAAATAATAAAAAAAAAATCTTGTTATATTACCGAATCCATTACTAAACTAAAACTTTTAAACGCACGATACACGTCGAGGAATAAACGTGTTTTACGTACTTCTACCTTTAGAGCAGGGCTGTGGAGTCGGAGTTGAGGTTTTTATACCGGAGTTTGAGTCGGAGTCAAACTACCCACAAAAACTCGAGACTCCGACTCCAAAATTTTTGGCATTAAAAAATATAAAAAAAAAATTTGAACCCCCTCTAAATTAAAAACAAAAAAAACCAAAATTAAAATTTAATGGGGTTGAGGCCCGTGGATCCAAAAAACCGTTCCGCCCACTTAGTGGAATGTGTGGGTACTCAAATTAAAGGTAATTGTACAAGAAAAACGAAAATAATAAAATTTAGAGCGGGCAGGACTTTTGGGACCCTCTGGGTAAAAAAAGTGCCTCCATCCACTCACTTTTCTCCATAGCAGGCCTTCGGTCGGGCGCAAGGATTTTCTCCTCTATGGTATAACAAACACCGGCTTCGCTAACTAACCTTAAATATTCTTAAATAAACCTAGAGAGGAAAATAATATGTGAATACAAAAACAAAATACATATTTGCAATCGTGAGCAAATTACCTTTAATTTGAGTACACACACATATCACTAAGTGGGCGGGGCAGTTTTTTGGTTCCAGGGGGCCCCACGGGCCTTAGTTTTTTTCCAGTTTTTATTCTGAATCGGGTGGCATATTTTTTTTATTTTTTTCGTACGCCCCGTAAAGTGCACTTCAGCCAACTTTTTTCTTATATTTTTAAAATAAAAAAATTTTAATGGCCAATTTCACCAATTCTATTTAAATATCGATTCATATTTAAATATAATTTTACATATAATTTTATTTTTATTTGAAATAAAAAACATAAATCGATAATTAAATAAATTGGCGAAATTGGCCATAAGAGGATCTGATTTTTGAAGTCAGAAAATAAGGTCCAGACATATTGGTGGCTAAGTTAAAAATTTAGATAACATCTAATTTTCACAGATCTTTTATGTGCCCTAAAATTTCTGTAACAAAACTCGCTGGTTCACTGTTTTAACCTTTCTGTTTGAATTTCGCCAAGATATCGTTAATAAAATAGAGCCGAATTAAGATGTTTAAAAACTAAATTTGTCAACAAGTTGTTTTTTATTTATCGTATATTGACAAATATTTTTGTAGCCATGTTCATATACTTATGTATGTATATGACTTGAAATCTGCTGTAGCCCCTGTGTTGAAAGCATTGAGTGAACAAACAACATTTTAAGTTCCAACCTTCAAGAAATAGAAAAGAAAATAAATGATATTGTTCCAGATATAATTCCCATTAATGTGGGAGCTACCCGAAAAATGATTTGAAAATATTGTTATCTACTTATTTTGGGGAAAATTGGAGAGATAATTAAGACTTTCAATTTCAAATTTCGGTCTTGGACAATAATAATATTGATTATGGAACAGAAAAAAACAATGGCGAGTACAATTAAGAAAAAGATTTCAATCAAGTTGTTTAAAAATTCAAATTTTTTTTAACTCTGCAGGTGGGAGATAATCTGCATCAAGCCACATTTTGAAAACTTTACAGCAGACAAAAAAACATGTTGAAAATCACAAATGATTCTGTTTCTGTACTAAAAATGTGCCTTTGTCCGAATATTTTATATGACTCGAATATTTTTTTTTTATGTCGATGATATCATTAATAAAATTACGTCATAAAAGGTTCGTTACGTTCTATGATGGTACTGGTACTGCCCAAGTCCAACAACAAAAGGGGTGCGATTTTCCCAAAAATAATAGAAGACCTACAACATTTTTTATACCCACACCACAACAGTCGAGAGGGTATTATGCATTTGTGCATAATTTGTGCATAGACCCACCCTAAAGTATACCGATCGACTCAAAATCACTTTCTGAATCGAACTAACGATGTCCGTCTGTCTGGCTGGCTGGTACGCAAAGTACAGGTCGCAGGACCAAGCCTATTGAAAATGGGCCGAATCGTAGGACCACGTGGGAAGAAAGGGGGAAATTTTTGCCTCTAAGAAACTATCAAGCCGGTTTTAATGAAATTTAAATCATAGATAGAAACATATTTATATGGACACATAAGCTATGCAGTTTTTCAAAAATAGGACCACAAGGGGAGGTAGGAGGTAATTTCTGCCTCTCACAAACTTTCAAACCGTTTTAATGAAGTTAATAAACATAGATAAATCCATATTTATATGGACTCATAAGCATGATGTCTTTTCAAATACTTTGGTGTAGGGTATCGTATGGTCGGGCTTGAGCGACTATACTTTCTTAATTGTTTTACGTTACGTTTCTCTTCAAAATGTGTTCTAAAAATTGTAGAAGTAACAACTGAAGGCGCATCTGCATGTTTTAATAAAAATATATTTAATTTTTCTGAGAACGAAAGTTGGTCGAAATATTTGACTTAATAAATAAAACAAAACCAAAATGAAATGTCTAAATTTATATATATTAAAAACAAAAGACCTCACTTCACAATTTACAAAAAAGGACTTATGATGTTCTTTGCCTTTACAACTTCTGTGGTAAACAACCCTAAGTACACTTGATGCCCTTAACGTCTTAGCAAACTCGTTTCTTTCTTTGGAAATTCGTATTAAAACCCGTTTATTCCAAAATTGAATCCATTATTTTCTATGTTTCAGTTGGTTTCAATTTTTCATTTGTTGAGTTAGTAGATAAGAATGGCATAACTCTTTAGAATAAAAAAAGTTCAACATATTTGGTCAATATAATCGGGCGCGATATTTTTTTTTTCATTTTTTCCAAAATTCAAATAAAATATTTTGCAGCTCTCCAACTCATATGTAAATAACTATGTAGGAGTTATGTTAAAGCTCAATGCGGCACGGCACGTTAGAATTAAAATATCAATTTGAAATTTTTACAGAATCATTTTCTTGCTATATTTACGGAATTAAAAAAAAGAGTTTAAAGTCAAATAAGGACAAATCTCATAAATATTTAGCTTCAAGGTTAGAGTAGGAGTCGGAGTCGTAGTTGGAGTCGGAGTCGTAGTTGGAGTCGGAGTCGTAGTTGGAGTCGGAGTCGTAGTTGGAGTCGAAGTTAAAACTATTTCTTGACGACTTCACAGCCCTGCTTACGAATTAAAGTAAAAATAGTTTTAGAAATTAACAATACACACAATAAATTAAAGACAAATACGAGGGTGGGCGAAAAGATCCGTGATTTTTTAAATATAATACAGATTTTTCCATAAATAATCATTTTATTTATCAACTTATAAAATTTCTTAAATTTTATAAAACCCGCAAAAAATAAGATTTGGAGGTATCAAAATAGGTATCGGTTTTTTTTAATCGTTGGATTATAATCTCTTTCCTCTGAGTCATTTCTTCAGGTTTGTAAACATGAATTTGAATTTCTTACTCGGGCCTAAATCCAGAAAATTGGTCGCATGAGAGAGAGCAACTCGTAACCTAGCTTAAAGGTTTTTGTTAATAATGCTTAAAGCATCCCATACACGATTCAATTCAATTGTCAACTGAGTCGGTTGTTGTCCAAATCAAAGCGTGTATGGCTTTGGCAATTGATTTGTTTGATGGTTGTCGAGTTGTTTGAAGAAAAATCAAAAGATGAACTGTGTGGCCAAGCATCAATTCAGTTGAAAGACTCAGTTGACAATTGAATTGAAACGTGTATGGGGTGCATAATAAGCACAGGAAATTAAATTTGTTCCATTATCCCCTTAAATCACGCGGTAGTCTGCTATCAATGACTGTCAAACAAAACTAGATGAAAGAGTTGACCGTAAATTTGACAGCAGTAAACTGAAAGATGGCTTTTAACAGGAGCAGTGTTGCCCTTTTAGTAAGGAGGTGGTTAATTCACGGAGTTATTGACCCAAGATTTTTTTTTTTAATATTTACTAAAAATTATTTTTTTAACTAATACCGCATTTAGACTATGCAATAAACGCCGTATTTTTTCTATTTTCTTTTAAAGTAGTTTCTACGAAACACTTCACATTTATATTATAATTTTTTCAAGCATTTTTTCAACTTTTTCAATCCCGTTTTCTTCCCTACACCTCTTGCTAACAAACAAAAAGTTGCATGCGAAAGTTGCGGCGTTAATTGCATAGTGTAAATATGCTCTAAATGTGTAAAATTTATGTTTGTAACATTTTTAAAATTTAAGTGAATGATGTATACGATGTTTTTTTTTATCTCGATGAGAACTTAAAATGATAATACAAGACAGAAAGAAATATTGTAGGAATGAAATTTTATTTTATTATAAACTGGTAGATAATTTTATGGCATTTTTTTTCAAATATGATTTTCGGCATATGTCCTCCGTGACTACGAGTTACATTGTCCATTCGATTAGTCTACTTTTTCAATAAACCTGACGGCATAGCGTCAATGGTTGCTTGCATATTGGGTTCCATAGCTTCAAGATTTGCTGGTTTGTCGGCATAAATCAATGACTTATCATAGTCCCATAAAAAGTAATCCAGGGCCAGTGAACGGAGGACCACTTTTTTAAATAAAGTTGTCACAAAATAAATTTTACAATAAATCGATTGTAAGCGCGCTGTAAGGCAAGTTGTGTCGCCTTTTTGGAATCAAAAGTCGTTGATGTTTAGCTGATTAATATTAAGAAACAAAAATTCAGTCATCCTGGCTCACCATTCACGATTCATGATGACTTGCCATACCTTACTGAACAGACACTCGCAACTGTCAAACCATAGTTATCGATTTCGAAAGTTCTAGCTGGAGCTAAAAAACTCCCAATCTTTTTAATTATCAGGCAAGATTTTCATTTATTAAAATGGTTTTGTAAACAAATTATAAGTTTAAATAAAAAAAGTTCTAATTAATTATTTCTCATTTAACCTAAATAATACAGTTAGTTTGCTTACTTCTTTAATCTTCTTCGAGTTGACATAAGTATTCATTTTAAAGTGAATACTCATAATGTCGTTATAAATATTAAATTATATGGGGCTTTTTTATCTTTATCATAAAAAGTTAAAAACTCTTTTTTAATTTGCTCTCAAACTCTCTCTAATGTATGGTTTGTTTTTAGTAAAGAATTTTTCCATAGTTTTTGTAAATTTTTTTTTAATTTTTTTTTTTTTTGCAAATAATTCATGCTGTATCTATATTTTGTCCGCTTTAAAAGCTTAAAAACACGTTTGGTACTTTACAAATAAAATCTAATTAAAGTCTTTCGAAATATTTTAAGCTGAAATGCACGTACAAAAAACATAGTAGAACAATTATGTAATTAAAGCCTCCATAATTGCAAATATCTATAATAAATTACCCCTGTCAATCAATTGTTTAAAGTTTTTTCTTAGTAATTATTGATTTTTCAAAGTCCTAGATAAATAATAAACAAAAAAAAAAGACTTTAAATTGCCGGTTACGTTTTAAAATAAAAACGACCGCTATGCTGATTTTTATGCATAAATTTTAATCAATTGAATTTAAATTTTTTTTTGTAGGAGGAATTAAAAATTTTGTGTAACTGTTTTAATTATCTAAAACACATAAAACTGTGCGTTATACAGTAAAAAGCAAAAAAGCGATAATTTTAAAAATGCAAATATTTAAACAAAAACCATAGAAAAACGACTAGAATAGAAAGAGAGCGAAAAAAAACTTGACTCAGCTGTCAACAACTTTAAAGCGGCTCATACACTTGCAATGAAATTGTTAAATTTTACGTATTTTATATTGCCAATGTGTATGTGATATTCGAAGGTGGCGCAATATTTTGGCAACAATCAAAAGATTTTTTATTTTTATTGCACAACGAAAAAAACGTGAAATGTGCTGGTAACATTGTACAATGCTGTTTATGTTTTTGCTAAAGGTTGTGTTCACCTTTTTATTGAATGAATGAAACCATTATAGGACTTATTGCATAATATAGGGCAAAATGGAAATAATATGGCGAATAAAATATACAATAATAATGCATGTGTATTGGCCGCTTAACTCTATGTTTGTGTTAGTCATCGTCCGGACTTAAAATTTTTGTGGCGGCAATTTTAAAAAATATTGCTTTGAAATTGCATTAGTGACCAGCTTATGAAATCATAGTTTCGCAATTTTTATCTTTTTTTCCTCTTCTACTTTTTATATTTTATGTATAAATATGAACACCTACAGCCAACTTCAAGTTAAAAAAGTGTATGAATAACAAGATAAAACAGAATTGCAGAGTACATGAAACTACCTCCCCAATCTTCTCACCTCTCTCACCAATAAACTCAAGAATTGCTGCAAATAAAATTGGAAATATGGACTTTTTACAAAATTTTTTTTGTCCAAATACTAGCTGGGTTATTCTATGACAAAGATTTTAGACAAAAAAGTTTTCTCTCCTTTTGTTATTCATAAAATTTTCTATGAGTGTTCTTCTTTAGTGGAAAAGTAAAAAAAATTAGTAAACAATTGATTTTGTGTGAAAAGTAAATATTTGGTGAAAAAGGACTTTTCTTGTTAGCGAACAAGTGACTTTGTTTAGTCAAATGTGTCACTTTTTTTTTGTGTATAATTGATTTTTTATTAGAAAAAGTAATTTTTTTACAAAAAAAAAGTTTTAAAAAGCATTAAAAGTGCATTTGTAACATTTTGGTAATTTGCAAAAATTAATTTTTTTTTAAATTTTACTTTATGGTGGAAAATTTGTAAAAAAAAAAGTAATTTTTGTGAGTTTTTGATTTGGAAGACAGATCACAAAAAAGTAACTTTTCGTCGTATGAATGGCAATTCTCTGTTTTTTCAAATCCCCATCTTTCGTTCTATGCACGTGTGTGCATTTCCAGCGAAAAGTCTACTTTCTATAACGTCATGCCAGCAAGCAATTAAAATTGTTTCTCCAAAAATGTTACATGTATAATTTATTTTTTTATATTTTGTAGTAAATCGTAATTAGCTCTACATTTAGTTACAAATAGGAAACATTTGGCACTATGGGCCTTAAACACAAGCTTATTTGCTTGATGGTGTTACGTTGCAAAACTTTTCGCTTTAAATGCCTATATATTAAAACCAAAAAGCATGTGTTTCTATGTTTGTTTGTTCATTAGCTTTAGACTCCTAACCTATTGAACCGATTTTTCTAAAATTGTCACTTGATTACCCGACGCTTAACTTAATTTTCAAGTGGGCGTGACACCTCTCATCTAATATCTGGAAAACGGTTACGGTAAATGTCATCAAATTTGAAACAAATAATTTAGCTTTCAATACCTTACATCTGCCAAAAAATGGGCTGGATAAAACAAGTGGGCGTGGGACTTTCATACAGACATAAATTTCTGCTTATCTGGAGAACAGCGAGAGCTAAAGTTTCTAAATAAGGTACAAGCAGGTAATCAATCACAATTTGAAAAAAATAAATGTGGGCGGGATTGAATAAGTGGGCTTGGCACGAAATAGATTTATTTATATTTAAAAATTATCAAAATTTGTTACACCCAGCTGGATTATCAATAGACAACCTCTCTAAAAAATTGAATTGAATAAGTTGGCGTAGCACCTCCCATACAAAGACAATATAGGTTTTCGTATATCTGGAGAACGGTAATAGCTGCATTTTACAAATTTGTTAAAAATTACTTGGATATCATTGGGATGCCACATCAAAAAGAGGGCGGAATTGTAGGAGTGGGCGTGGCACTAAATACAATTGTTTATATGTTAAAAACGGCAAAAGGTAGTTTCCGAAATTGGTACAAATTGCCTCGTTATAAATGCATAACATCTGTCCAAAAGTGGATTGGGTAAGTGGGCGTGGTACCTCCCATACAAAGACAATGAATTTCTATAAACATATATGGAGTACTGTAACCGTGGAAGTATTCCAAATTCGTACTTATTGTTTGGATATTAATGCACAACATTTGACAAAAAGTAGGCTAAATTGGAAAAGTATTCTTTGGCACCTCTCATACAAAGACACTATAAATAAACATTCAGAATGGCGTCCTTGGCTTGGCTTTCCAATATTTTCTTGTTGCTGCTTAGAAAATTTAAAAAATATTTTCGGTTCCTGATATTAAATTTTAGAAAAAAGCTAGAAATCTTTGAACAAAACTAATAGCAGAGACACATTTTTTTTAGCAAATTATCAAACCATTAAAAGAGTCTTTTTCTACTAACACTCTCTCTCTTTCTCTCATTTAAACAAACTAAAGCAAAGTTTAAAATTTAGCTTTTCTGTTAACTGAAAAAAAAAACGATAAAACTTATTCTAAATTCTTTAAAATTAAATTTAAAACCAAACGATCGCTAATTTTTAAAAACTTTATACCAGCCAGTTTATCAATATTATGGTTTCTTATCCTTTGACTTGTTTTAAAATTAATTTTTCTTATTATTTTTTTTATTTTCAGGAAGGCAATTGTGAATCTTTACCCCATTATATTGGTCGCACAAATGCTGCTAGTGTTGATTTGAACCGTGATTTTCCTGATCGTCTAGAATCCACAGACCAAATACAATATCGTTCCAAAACAAGGCAGCCGGAAACCGCCGCTTTAATTGAATGGATTTTAAATAATACATTCGTTTTGTCGGCAAATTTTCATGGTGGTGCTGTAGTCGCTAGTTATCCTTATGATAATTCCATGTAAGTTATTTCTTCTTTAAAAATTTCAGTTAAGAATGGACTAAACAAAAACTTGAAAAAATATAACAAAACAAAATTGTAATGAGAAGTTTGGAAAATATTTATTTCTCCTCACACCAAATTGAAACACCGGAAGTTTCCTTTAGGAATTCTAGAGTCTCTAGAGTTCTATTTCTCCCTCTTTACAAATTTAAAACAAACTTAGAGGTGAGGGCTAAAGAAAATAGAAGCTTCTTGCATTCGCTTAAAAAAACTGGCTGTTTAGAAATTGGTAGGTTTTCCTGCGCAAGTCTAGATATTGTTGGAAAACTGATAACCTTGATCATTGATTATTCTCTCATTTCTTTATCTCTTCCGTTAACCTAATACTTGCTAAAGAAAACTTGCTTTATGTAAACTGGCTGTTATATTTTAGGAAGTTTTTGTTTAGTTTTAAAAATATATTGCAAAATAAAAAACAAAAAAATAATTCATAATAAAAAAAAACTTCCAAACCAAACCTCACTTAAATATTTTGCAACCAGTGCCCATCATGAATGCTGTGAGGAAAGTTTAACACCCGACGATCGTGTCTTTAAACTTATGGCTCACACGTATGCCGACAATCATCCGATAATGCGCAAGGGCAACAATTGCAATGACACATTTTCGAATGGCGTAACCAATGGTGCTCAATGGTATGAGCTTAACGGTGGCATGCAAGATTTTAATTACGCTTTCAGCAATTGTTTCGAATTAACCATTGAGCTGTCATGTTGTAAATATCCACCCGCCAATACTTTGCCAGCCGAATGGCAACGCAATAAGCGCAGTCTGTTGAAATTACTGAAATTGGCTCATATTGGTGTTAAAGGTGTCGTTAAAGATGCCAACGGTTATCCCATACATGATGCAACCATTGCGGTTTCTGGTCTGGAAGAAAAACCCATACGTACCACACGTAGAGGAGAATATTGGAGATTACTTACGCCAGGCATCTATAATATACAAGCATTTGCATTCGGGTAGGATTACTGTAAAAATAGTCTTTTTTTTCTTTAAAACTTTTTCTTATTTTAAATTCAATACACACAAGTTGCATTTATTATTGCATAATTTGTAACTTGTTTTTATTTATATATTTAAACCAAATATTTCTTCTCTATCTTTTTGTTTTTCTTCCTTCTCTTTAACTTTCCGTTTGTAATTTTACATATCGAATATTTTTGTGCATATGTTTCTGTTACAGTTACCAGGCCAGTGTACCACAACAAATCCATATAAAGAATGACAACAATGTCGCTCAACGCTTGGACTTTACCTTGTCACCCATTGAGACCAACTATGATGGTATAAGCAGTTTTTATAGTCCATACTTTTTTAGACATTAAATTATCCAAAGTGGTTTAAGTCTATTTGTGTATATTTTATAAATTTTCTTTAAATTGTTGTTGATAGATTTTAAACAAAACAGAAAACGCAAATCCAAATTAAATGTTTCAAAAACGCCTAAAAAACAAAAAAGACAAATCATGATTGAAACATTTAACAGTTTTAATTTTCAACACATACAGACAGAAAGACAAACATTCATTTTCATTTTATTCTTTAACAGTTTTCTAAGAATTTCCTTTTCTTACTTCCGTTTTTAAGAGAATAATAAAGAATTTTTATTTTAATTTTCACTCGTTTTAAGAGAGAATTAAAAAAAACAAATTCGAATATTTTAAGTTTTTTTTTTTTTTTGTAAATAGAACCTATTTTTTTCTTAAACTTATTTTAGTTTAAATACCTTTAAGCCTTTTCGTTAATGTTTTTAAGAAGTTAATTTATTAAATTTTAGATTTCTTTGGCTGTAAATACAACTCTGCAATAAATGGGAGTTTTAATTTATAGAGACAGATTTAATTCCCGTGAAAGTTGTCAAACAGTTTTTAAAAACCTGATTCTTTTTGGCTTTGAAAGCAACACTGCAGTGCAAGAGTATTGTAGTTTTTATACGTCCGTACCTAAACAAGAGCGAAACGTTTTCTTCAGTTTAGCTTTTACGCTGATATGCAGTACCTAAACAAGAGCGTCAACGTTGTGACACGAACAGTAGTGCTACTTTTTTCTTACTTGGAGAGAGGAATGTCAAAAGTTGCTTGTGTTTTTGACATATCGACCAACGAAAGCAACAAATAAAATACAATATTGTGTTTTTGGTGTTGTACTTATTGTAGTATTTCCACCACCGTTTAAATAAATTCGGTTTGATATTGAGGTTTTTTTAAAGCATACCGCTCTTTGGTACTACTCTTCCGCTTTGTTAAGAAAGCTTTGAATTTCCCTTAAAATGTTTCTAAAGTGTTTTTAAATACTTGATTTATTGAAAATTTTACTCAGCTTCGAAAGGGAGTACAAGTTTGTTAAAGAAAACCTTGAACTTTTTTTAAGAATACATTTTTTAAAATTGTTATTTTAAGAGAGTGCACGTTTTTTTAGAAAGCTTTTGATAGAATTTTTCAAGGAGTATTGCCCTAATTCAAGGGGAATCACTACAAGTGGCGACAATACTACAACAATTCAAAAACAACATTGCAGTGTTAAGGGTCAAATACACTTGTCAAATGCTTGTCCAGCAGACGATTCACTCGTGTACGTGTGCTGGACCTAATATTTGCCGTCATATCTAAATTTTTTGATTTTCCATCCAGCATCGTCTGTGTGACACATCCAAACACATTTTCACTAATACTACTACAATGATTGATGAGTATTTGTATGTGTTTTTGAGCCTTTAGTGTTTACGGGATATATAAATAGTTTTATTAGGTGGCAATTTAGTCCTAATTACATATCTCCTCTTGAGTTTGCATTTCAATAAATAAATCATTTTTAAATAATCTTTAAACATCTCGTTATTTCTTAATTTTTTTTTTAATATTAGGATAACAATTAGCTTGTGTTGTTTTTTTCCAAAACAAAATTCTCTACCGTTGTGTAATTTCTTTTTTAGGTAACTTTAAATTATAAAAACTTTATAAAATACCTCAAATTTTAGATAAATTTTTAAAAATTAGGAATCATTTAACAAAATTTTTATGTTAAAAAAAATATATAAAAAAAAAATTTTTCTTAGTATTAATTTTGGTAAAAATTTTGTATGATTTTTTGTTATTCTCTTAAAATAATTCTTTTGAAATCTCGAAACAACAACAATTTTTTTATATAAATATTTTTTAGCACTTGACATTTATTAACCACTCTCTTTCACAGCTTGCTCTGTTAACACAACACTTGTTTATATTTTTCACACTTATCACTTATTGCTCTCCCTTACTCACTCGCTTGTTTTTGTAAGACTCATTTGTCATATTTTTTCATCACACATTTGGCTTGATTTTACTTACACTGCATTCGTTTTAAATACGTTATTTTTATAAACATGCACATTTCCTTATACATAGATACTATTTCCTGTAAAGAAAAAACCTGCAAAATCAAATTTTTTTTTAAATAACAATTAGCTTTTATTATAAAAATTATTATGTTGGTTTTTAAGTTTCTCAAAAAAATAAAGCCGTCTTTGTAAAATATTGTATATTTTTAATTGCGTTGTTCGCGAAAGGTGGATTATCAGGTTATATGGTTATGTAGTTATATTAACAGCAACAAAATGTATTAAAAAAAATGTTAAAAAATTTATTTTGTTGTTGTGAATAAAACTAAATAACCATATAACCTGGGGCCTAATTTTGGCAGTCGTGATCGAGTAATTTCTCGATTCGAAAGCAATTTTATATCTAATTATTTCAGTCAATACTGTAAGAATCGGAATTATTTATTCGGTGTTGTAAAGCAATAATTTAAGTTTCACAATACTGAAAAAATAATTTCGATTCGTTCAGTATCGACTGAAATAAAATTACTTTCGAGTCGAGAAAGTACTCGATCACGACTGCCAGAATTAGGCCCCTGATTACCAGCCTTCCGTGAATAACCCATATGTTTTAATATATAAATTATAAATTTTTTAAAAAAAAAGCATTAATGAAATGTATAGCGATCAAATTAATTATTAAAACTACTATTATAAATATTAATTTAAATAAATAAAAACGCACATATTATTAAATATTTACAACAAAATAAAAATTATAAATGAATTAATTATAATATAATAAAACAAAAAAAAAATTATGTTACTTCTTTATTTTGTTAAAGAAAAGGGCGACAAAATATTCACTATTTGTTTATTTTTTTTTTTATTATTTACTTTCTTTATAATCAAATAACACGCAGCAATCTTTCTTGCGCAGTTATTGGGATTATAGAAAAAAATGGTAGTATTAAAATCGTTTAAATATCCATAGGAAAACGACTACACTGAAAGAATTTTCTTCACAATAATAATAAATTTTTACATTAATCCCATGAAAATTTGCATTAGAAAGGAACGTATGCAGCGCTTCGTTGGCTCAATGAAACCTGTTTCACAAAAAGTGTTTAATGAAAAATTACATTACATCTATGAATATAATGGATGAATAAATATATTTTTTTAGATTCAATGGTTTTATTTCATAATATTCATGAAAATATTGATTAATTTGATGATAAATATACAAGATTTTAATGACACAATTTCATTGAAAATAATATTTTTTATCAGTATTTTAATGAAGACTTTAATTTTTTTTTTTTTTTTTATAAATTCCCGAAGCTTTACGCTTGTCTGCAGGAACCAGAGTGAGTCTCTGGTGGGAATCGATCCCGCAACCACGGCGCTGATAGACTAGCTCAGGCAGTTAAGTTTTTGAATAAAAAAACTATGTTTTTTGCCATTACTCAATTAAGAGCGTAAATATGAGATTAAATTGTCCATAACAACAATAACAACGTTGATTTTTTTGCTAGCGTGTGCACATATTAAAGAAAACTAAAAACATACATATTTATGAATTTAAAGTTTTTGTTTCATTACTATAATAACATTTTTCATTGTCATAATGAAAATTTTTATTTATGAAGGCATGCTTTTTCGAAATATTTTTATACTTTTTATTACATATTGAGACTACGGAGTTATTTCAATGTTAAAAATAATTTTTTCTTCATTTATTGAAAAATATTGCTTTTATAAAAAAATTTTGATTTCATAAATTTAATGGAATATCACATTAGATGTATGAAATTATTAAATATTACATTTTTTAATTAACAATTAAACATTTTTAAGGAAACTATAATTTTGTATTAATTTATGAATAAAGTTGTGTTTGTGTATTGTTTTTTTATGTTCCCAATTAAAATTTTTTGTTTAACTTGGACAAACTTAAGTTTTCATTTATCTAATAAAAATTTTTAACGTAATTACGAAATCCAATGAAGCGAAATTCCATTTAGATAATGAACATTTTCATTTAACCAATGAAAATTGTTTATGAAAATGGTTCATTTAATATATGAAGCATTTTTCTTTCAGTGTAGAGGAGAAACTCTCTTAAAAAAAATTCGATCCAAATGGCGCACGTGTTGAGTTGCAACAACAAAGTAAATAAATTTTTAGTAGTTTTCTATGTAATTATCCTTTAACATTTCCTTCTCTCTCCTTTGTAAACTTAAAATTAAATTTTTGTTACAAGGCGAATTCACTACCGGTGGCAACGAAAAGCCTGCTAACTGTGATAGTTCGAGGGGTTTGTTTTGGTTTATAATCACGACAATTGTGAATAAAAAGTCAACAGCGATGTTTCAGGGTTGTCATTTACACTCACCCAAACTCGCTCGATTTTTTCTTAGGAGTCGTACTTTAAGCAGTCTTCACTGCAGATAAGTCACAAACAGATCCCGATGACTTAAAACAAGCGACTAGATGCGTACTTGATTTCGTTATTGTGCAGTTCTGGTGTAAAAAAAATTTCGAAATTTTCTTTGTTACTTTCAGCGACGTTTATTGTTGTTTTACTTTACTACCCAACACACCAAACAATAGCACATGCATAACGGACATATTAAATTTCTAAAAGAAACGAAAAATTATATGCGAAAAATATTTAATGATAACCAATGCCTTTGGCAACACTTTTGTCTATAACTTTAACATAAGAGTTATTACGATTTGAAGAAAAAAATCACTAAATCTGTAATATTTTTTTTATAATTATTTTTTTTAATAAATTTAATTAAGAATGAAAATTTATTTAAGGGCGTTGTAAATAATGGCCCATGCTCATAGTCAAAATAATATATATGTACTATTAACGAACACAATTTGAAATGCATGATAACACCATTGTTCTAAAGTATACTTTAGAAAAAGTCGACTTTATTTTTGACTATGATTATGGGCCAATATTTTTATCTATAAAAATCTTTTAACAAAATTTTCGAATTCCTTATAGTTCACGAGTTTATGTAAGACAACTTTTCGCACCATTATTTTCAAGATAGCGGGCGGTTGCTACCGTCCACGACACCGAAAACGCCAATTTAAACTCATGATCACATGTCTAAATAAACACAAATATATTTTTTTAACAAGCTTAATCGAAGAAGGAATGGTTTGTTGGGTAATTTTACTTTTTTTTTACTCACAAATACAACTACAATTTTTTGACCCCACTGTTCTAAATACACAAGTATAAAGTTGAGTTTTTCTAAAAAGAGAGAGGGACAAAGAAGGTGTGTGAAAAAGTAATTTTTTTTAAAAACCAAGACTTGCTCAAGAAAACTTGCTGTTTTTAAATGGGGCTTAAATTGTTTGGTTTTATTTTAAAAGAATTTGTTTTCACATTTTTATTAATAATTATATGTTTTTTCTGATTTTTGTTTTCTATATTTTATTTTACATTTTGTGTTGTTTGTTGTAAAATTTAATTCACAATTCACTAAAAAAATCAGATTTTTTTTATTTCTGAAATCTATGTAAATGCAATTCTAGTCAGTTTTTTAGTGTAATTAAAAAAAATTAAGCTGATTTATAAAATTTTAAACATGTGGTACAAATGTATTTATATTTCAAAAATTTTTTAATTTTACGTAAACAGACTGTTTTATAGCCTCGGCATAGTTAGCGAACATTTTATGTATAAATGGATTTAAAATAAAATCTCGTCTTTAATTAAAAATTAATTGAAATTGTAGGGTCATAGCGGATTCTATAAAACAGGTCTTAGGATCGGCCAGCTCTTGGCATATTTTGCCGAATAGTGCCAATGTCGATTTGCTTTAAAGGAAATTTCATTATTAAGAAAAATTCATGTTAATTCGTAAAAATTAAGATTAGATAGTGAGAAAGAAAAAGTGTTAAAACCAGTGTTTGAAAAAAAATATCGCTCCGTAGTGTTCGGTTCGGTAGATTTATGGAACACACAAACGCTTAAAGTGTTTGTATAGTACATCATTAAAAAAAATAACATTTCCCTGTTTGTTATCATTCGAACACAAAAATAATACTATTTTTATCCAACTTAACAAAAAGTTAGAACATTTAATTCCGTTCGGTTTTTTTAAAAAACCCCAAACTTGATTATGTTCGGTTCAGCTCATTAATGTTTGTTCGTTTCCGTTGTGCGTAGCGCCCTTTTGGCTGGTAAAAAAAACCAAAAATTTTTTTCAAAAACAAAATACACATAAGAAAAAAAAACAAAAAATTAGCAAAATAATTTTACACAAACAAAACATGTACACAAAACACACACACAAGCTGTTCGTGCTGCGGTCGTTGCCAAAATTTTTTGTTTATTTATTTCTTTATCAATGTAAAAAAAGAAACATTATAGAACATTAAAATATAATGTTTGTCTACAGTATCACTACAATTGTTCTGTTTTTAAACGAAGAATAGAACACTATATAATGTTCGACTATCTCTTGAAAATAATTACGAACGGTATTAAGGGTCGTGTTCGTCTACACGAACACTAAAAAAATAGATATCGTTCCTGGGTGTGTGAGCCGAGCGCTAAATAATGTTCCGTTTATTTTCGAACACCGGTCAAAACAATAGAATACAATCTTGAATTGAGGTTGTTTTCTCTTTACATTCTATTGGATATTCTATGGTCAAAATCAGTAATGCTTTTTTATTTTTTTTTATTGTTTGGGTCAAAATACCTTTGATAGGGTCAAAAAATTTTGGATATACATATTTAAATATTAGGTTTGTACTCACAAAATTAAAATCAATAGTAATAGTGTTATAGTTACGATGACCATCCGTTTTGTTTCATACAAAACATTTATATACATCCCAATGAACCATAGAACGAAATGATAACGAAAACGGTATAATTTTTTATATGGGGATTTTAATAGTATGTATACATTTATTTAAAACGATATCGTTACATCACTTTTGCCAAATATTTTCTTTAAAATTAAAAAACAAACATTTGAAAAAAAAACATCAGAAATTTTGTTAACGTAAAAATTTAAAAATGCGGTTTCACTATCGTTGTTATCGAAATGAATTAAATGAAAAAACGAAATGTTAAGGAAAGGTACAATTTAGTCCTAAAAACTATCGTTTTCAATTAGAAAATGATTAGCACTTGTGTGGAGTAATTGAAATTTACACAATGTATGTTTTACACAAAGGGTTGCCTGCCAGTCGTACTGTTTTTTTCACTACATGTACTGTTTTTTTTTTGTTTTATGTACTGATTTATGATAACAAGCAAACAAGTACGTAATCTTACTGATTTTTTCATATACATATGCACTGCTTAGGGTCGTCCAACCAAAACGCACGATGTTAATTATAAATAAAACAAAATGTTTCCAGAGAATTATCTCAATATTTTTTTTTATTATGATAGAAGGATCAATGAAAATTATGTAAGAAACAAAATATCGGTCAAATGCTCGCCGAGGCTTCGGTGGCATACCTCTAATCGATAATCCATATTTTCAATGACTCTGGGATACAAATGAGGTTCAGTGTCGCTAATGTGCCGCATTATCTCAACTTTTAGTTCTTGAATTGTTCTAGGCTTATTTTAAATATCCCCAAAGAAAAAAATTCCAACGGTGTCAAATCACATGATCGTCACGTGACGGCCAATAGATATAACACGGCCATTAATTTTCTCGCGCAAAAGAGCCATGTTTCGTTGGCTGTGTGTCACCATCCTATTGGAAACACATATCGTCCAGGGTCATATCATCAATTTCTGGTCACAAGAAGTCCGTTATCATCTCGCGATAGCGAACACCATTCACGGTAACTGCTTGGCCGAACTAATTTTTGAAAAAGTACGGCCCGATGCCGTTGCCATCCCATAAACAGCACAAAACAGGTGTTTTCACATTTTCTGCCAGACACGGTTTGCTGAAATTTGCGCACAATTGTCCCGATTGTGGACACATTTGGTCGATTGTGCTGACCAAAAAAATCACGAAATGCATTTTGATTTGAACGCGTATTTTCGAAAAAGGGGTCAACAATCTTAATGCGCTGCTCAATTGTGTACCTCTTGTGTGACTAAAAAGGACCAAAAAAGATTAAAAAGTACCACGGGGACATCAAACATTCCAAAGTGCCCGAATAGCCACATATTGTGCCACAGTTTGCTTCACAGTTAAAAACGTTTATTTTTATTTTACTCTTATTTTGTAATTTTTCTCTTTCTTATCTCTTTATTTTAATGCAAAATTTGTCTGCTACTTTTTCATTTAAAAAATGTAAAGTTTTTTAATGACTTTTTTTTCACCAAACATATACATACATACATAATTAAATATTTTAACAATATTTTTTGGTTTACAATTTTAATGTCCACAAAATGTCAATTAATATTTCTCTTCATTAAATTACAACTACCTGCACACTGGTCATTAAAATTGCATTACAACACAATAATAATTCACTTTTAACAGCCAAAGAAACTCCAACTGCAACATTGGCCTATAAAGGCAGGTTGACAATTTAAAATTTTATTTGGAATTTTTTATTTTGCAATAACAGCAAATAGTTATTTGCTACATACAGTATATTAAATGGTGTTTAAAGTAGATTGGTGTCTTGAAAGGCTGCAATAAAACCATGTTTAAGATAAACAACAAAACAATATACATACATTTCATAGACAACTTAATAAAATATTAATTTAAAAAAAAATCGGCTTAAAATTAAACAATATGACGAAATACAGAGAATCTGTGTTAAATTTACAATTAAGAGAAAATGTGTAAAAACAATTTGTTCTCAAGAGCATAGTTTTGTATTGTTAATGGAACAAAATATAAAAATTTTGCAACATGACTCTGCAGACACTTGATATAAAATAATGAATGGTTTGAAAACAAACCCATATTCAAATGCCAAACGTTAAAATATAATGTGTTAATCTATTGTAAATAATAGCATTTTTAACACAAGAAAAATACTTTTCTCTAAAATATTTGAAGAAGTAATAAAAATAACATTTACGGCCAATTTCACCAAGTTAAGAAAGCTATAGCTCAAAAACATACTGCTACCTGGAAGTTAAGGTAAATAGTTTTAACTGAACTGGTGAAGTTGGCCGTTAATATTAAATAAATTTGTTTTTCAGAGTTTGAATTTGTATTTGCTAGGATTTCGGTAATCAATTCTAGTGGCCTTATTTATAAAAATAATTTTCCTTGAAAAAGCAAAAGTTTGAATCATTGGCCTTTTTTAAACAAATTAGAAAATTATGATCGACTGGTAAATTATTCGGAGGATTCGTACCTAATAGTTTAGTATATTTCTTGTATTTAGTTAGACTCATCGCATAAGAGATGTCATCGCATATGACATGCTGAGTCTTTGTAAAGTGCAAGAATATTAAATCTATTAAGTGATTATGTTTATGCAACTTATACGTTTGTTTTTGGAAATAGGCAAATTCGATACATTATTTCACCAATCTTGCTACTTTTGCAGTTTAATAATAAAGGTCCGCCAGCAGGCGATGATCCGCTCTATTTAACAGGCAAAAATTAGCCTAGCGATTTTGAAATATTGGGTTCTCTCCAATAACCAGCACTGGGTATATTTAAAACCGTTTAGGCTATCGATTCTTGTGGCAACAAATAGTCACTTCTCAGTCATTATTTTGCATAATATGAATTTTAAGCTACTTTATGTGAGCCAGGAGTCTAATCACCGCATTCGATACTATCGTCAAATTTGTTTGCATACGATAGCCTCTGACGCATCGAATGAAAACTCGAAAATGTAATGTCGAGTTGCTCGATATCGAATGCTTTTATTTCAAATTCAATAAATTTCATTCGATATCGAGAGTCATGATACCAAAATAAATAATTTCGATCAATTTTACTCGATATCGTATGCGGTGATTAGACCCCTGATTCTGGCAGTCGTGATCGAGTTCTTTCTCGATTCGAAAGCAATTTAACATCTAATTATTTCAGTCAATACTAAAGAATTCGGAATTATTTTTTCAGTGTTGTAAAGCATTTATTTGTGTTTCACAATCACGATTGCCAGAATTAGGCCTCAGGATTTAAAAAAAATTATTATTTAAGATATAAAAACCAAGAATTTTAATGGTTTTCTCTCGCAAGTATGAGTTTTTAAAAGCCAGAGAACGGTAGAATAAAGAGAGTTCTTTACATTTCTCTTCTACAAACAATTTAAAAGATACTTTTAGGTTAAAGATTTATTTGCATAAATAATCAGGCATGTTTTATAAATCAAAATAAAGTGAATTTAAAGAAACTTCTTTAAAATATTCCTTTTTATATACTTCTTATCTACTTTGGGTACCAATTATCTTTACACCACTCTTAAAAACAATTTAAATAATTGAGATCAAGATTTCGTTAGAATTTAATTCGTCTTCATTTCGATTTCCAGAACATGCCCGATAAAATATTCTTAAAAACAGTTTTGTTTTGTGTAAAAATAGCTTAAGCGACATCATTTTCAATTTTAGTTTTTTTTTAATAAATGCAAGTGTTGCCATTGCATCATCTGCTAAAATGTCTGGTCACCTAAGGTTACGGTTACGATATGTTACCAAAAACAATTTTAACTTAAGCGCCAACCTTCATACAAATTTTTTTTAAATATAATATAAAAAAACCTCCTGTCAAATTGTGTTTTTGTCGCTTAAGCTATTTTTGCGGTAAGGGCTCGATAATTAAATCATATTCATTACTTAAATACTAAAGAAAATATTTTACTTATTAAAATTAAACAAAAATTCCTATTGCAAAAACATCAAAATAAAGATATTTAATAAAATTGTTGTAAAAAAATATCAATTTTTTTTTTCTATTTTCTAATAAAATGTAACTAAAATAATAAAAATAATAATAATAACAAAAAAAAAAAATAATAAATAAATAAATATCTAAATATTAATTATATTATCTATGTATTTGCAATTATTGTTAGAACGAAAAATCTTTTCTCTATGTGTATTTAACGTGTAACGATTATTGCTAAATAAATAAAATTTATTCAGCAAAAACTTTAAAAGAATTTAGTTAATTATTGTTTTAATAAAATTTAAATCCATCATTTTAATTTAATGGTTTTGGTTTTCATTATTTAAACTCATCTAAAACTTCATAAATTTTATTTTAAAAGTGCACAATTTAATTAGTTTGGGGAGTGGCTAAATTATTGTCAAAGCTTAATAATTTTTGCATCTACTTAAATTATTTTTTATTTTCTCATATTTATATATTATTTTCTTCATCATACTTACATATATATTTCTTAAACATCTTGAAAATTATATTTATATATTTAATTTTAGGTGATTTCCGAAAATTGAAAGTAGAACGTGCTGATACCGCTGAAAATATTGAGAAAAATGGCGGCTTTTTAACGCCAACTAAATTTGAACATCATAAGTTTACAGCAATGGAAAAGTTTGTATACAATTTTTTTTAAATTATTTATAGTTTTTGAAGTAAATTGCGATTAGAAATTTTTAATATAAAAAAAATTTTACATGAAAAAGGACCGACCTTAAAAAAAGTACCAACATTAAAACTATAAAGTAATTTATAATGAAAAACGCTTTAAATTTATGCGAAAATCATTGCAAGGCTTTTGAATTTAATATATATAAAGTAGATAAATATAACCATAAAATTACTTTGTAGAGAATTGAAATGTCTCTTTATATACATAAATTTCATTTTGTGTATGTTTAAAAAAGCGTTATTTAAAAAAGCACGTATCTTAAAATAGTAGTAAAGTAGAAATTTACAAAAAAAAAAACTTTACAGTAAGTTTAACTTAATACATCCCGTCTTGGCGAGCCATTGTTTTGTGTGCACATGAACAAAACGTTGGTAAAATAATTTATCACGTACAGCATAACTCCCCTATATAAAAAAAAAACCAACAATACAAAGATGGCTTTTATTCATGTATAAGGCAATACTGCTATTGACGTTTGACATCGTTGTGCGAACAAATGCTTGGACAACGTTGTTTCAACAAAACAAATCATCGACAGCAGCCGTTTTCACGAGCCGAACTCATTTTTCCACAAGAAAAAAGAACTTCAAAAAAATGTTACATAAACTCTACCAAAGTCATTAAAAGTACCAAAACTTAATCGTTAAAATACATACTTAAGCGGCCCATACACTTGCAATATTATTGTAAATGATATTTGCCCTATAATTTCCATTTTGTCCTATATTATGCAATAAGTCGCACTATGTTTCCATTCATTCAATAAAAAGGTGAACATAACCTATAGAAATAACATAAAAAGCATTGTACAATGTTGCCAACACATTTCACTATCTTTTCGTTGTGCAATAAAAATCAAAAGTATTTTGATTGTTGCCAATATATTGTGCCATCATCGTATATCACATACACATTGGCGATATAATTGTGCAATACGTAAAACTGAACAATTTTATTGCAAGTGTATGAGCCGCTTTAGGAATTTCGAAAAAGCCAAAATATAAGCTAAAAAAAGATTTAAAGTGATGCTTACACAAGGATTTAAATGCGTTTGAAAATATTAAAATAAAATATTTATTTAATATAGAAAAGCACCAAAAGATAAACTTAAGAGTTTAAATTATCTCTATAAAAATGTTCCAAAAATTTGTAAAACATCTTCTATACATTTGTATGAAAAGAATGACAGTTTATCAGAAAAGGAATAATTAAAAATGTACTTAACCAACAAGGTACTAAAGAATTCAAATGTTCCCAAAATAAAGGGTGGTCCAACTAAAACGCACGATGTACATTGTAAATAAAACACAATGTTTTCAGAAAATGATCTTAACATTTTTTATTATTATAGAAGAAGTTATGACATTTATGTGTGAAACAAAATATCGGCCAAATGTTCGCCACTGCTACGGTGGCATACCTCCTGTCCACAAGACGCGTAAGCGAACACCATTCATGATAACTGCTTGGCCGACCGCATTTTCGCCCATAAATGAACTGGGCAAGCATCAACAAGGGTTTTCACATTTCCTACAGACCTGGCTGTGCCGATTGTGGACGCATTTGGTCGATTATGCTGACCAAAAAAATAGTGAAGTGCTCGAAATGCATTTTGATATGAACACCCATTTTCGTAAAGGTCTTCAACATTCTTAAAATGGTAGCAAGTATTTTTGGACCTTTAGCTAATTTATACATATACATACATATAAAAGCCAATTAAAGCCTCAAATTTTAACGATCGAAAAGGGGCCTGCGCACCTTCTAAAATGGATATTGATTATTTTTTAAACCTCACTTTGTTCCTATATCAACGCTACATTGCAGATCCATAAAAAATCTATACAAAATCGTGTTTAAAAAGATCGCCGAAGACAATTTTTTTTGTGCATTTGTAATTTTTAAGCGTTAAACAAAAATATAAACCGACCTAACCTTAAATTCTATTTAAAATTAAATTAGGTTTAGATGCTTTGAATTTTTTTTTATAAATCTTTAACACTCTCTTGACGCAGATACATACGCGACATTGCCGATTCTTATCCGTCCATAACCAGACTATATTCCATAGGAAAATCTGTACAAAATCGTGACTTATGGGTAATGGAAATTTTCGTAACGCCTGGGCAACATGTTCCCAGTGTACCCGAATTCAAATATGTAGCCAATATGCATGGCAATGAAGTGGTGGGCAAGGAATTGCTTTTACTTTTAACCAAATACATTTGCGAACGTTACGCGTTCGATGAACGCATCACGAAGATGGTAAATAATACCCGTATGCACTTTTTATATTCCATGAATCCCGATGGCTATGAAATATCTAAGGAAGGAGATAAAGTAAGTGGCTTGGGTCGTCAGAATGCCCATAATGTGGATTTAAATCGAAATTTCCCAGATCAATATGGCACCGATAAGAACAATAAAGTAACCGAACCCGAGGTATTGGCTTTAATGAATTGGACTTTGTCTATACCTTTTGTGTTATCGGCGAACTTGCATGGTGGCTCCTTGGTGGCCAATTATCCTTATGATGATAATGAAAATGATTTTAATGATCCCATGACGCGCTTGCGAATCTCCAATGTGGATAGAAAATTGAATCCCACCGAAGACAATGCGTTATTCAAACATTTGGCCACAGTTTATGCAAATGCTCACCCGTCTATGCATTTGGGCATTTCTTGTCCTCTATTCAAAAATGAAATCTTCCCTGAGGGCATAACAAATGGTGCCCAGTGGTATAGTATTACAGGAGGTATGCAAGATTGGAATTATGTTAAGGCTGGTGTAATGGAACTAACTTTGGAATTGGGTTGTGATAAATTTCCCATGGCCTCTGAATTGCCCAAGTATTGGCAAGATAATCGAGAATCATTGCTGTTGTTTATAGAACAAGTGCATAATGGAATACATGGTTTTGTGCGTAGCTCCATTGGTACCCCTGTACCTGGAGCAGCCATAACATTAGATGGGGCCAAACATGCCGCCTATTCGGCTACATATGGTGATTACTGGAAATTGGCTTTGCCGGGTAGACATAATGTTACAATTTTGGCAGATGGGTAAGATTTAAAATATCCTTAATTTAATATTTTGAAATAAAATGTATATGTATTTTCATTCCATTTTTTAGATATACCCCCCAACGTGAGGAAGTGGAAATTGATTCAGTTAAACACTCTATGCGTTTGGATATTACTTTAATGCGTGATGATCCTCAACATTGGGCTTCTGCTAATGATTATCGTATTATTCAAAATGTTGTTCACACTCGTTATCACACAAACTCGGAATTGAGATCCACTTTGGCGGAGTTTGAAGCCCGCAATGGTCAAATAGCCACATTTGGATATGCCGAATCGGAATTTGGTTTTTATTACAATTCCATTAAATTGACATCAGATGTAAGTAATTCAAATAATTTCAAAACGAAATTATTAAAACAAAAATTTTAGAAAACTTCTTAACCAAAAAACTGGTCACATTTTTTACAGATTGGCGCTCCTGAGGAAAATAAATATAAAATTTTGATATTAAGCTCCTTTTTTGACTCAGCTTCACCTTTAGGACGTGAAATCTCTTTAAATCTAGTACGTCATATTATAGAAGGCTTTAAATTGAGAGAACCTTTAATTTTGAAATTATTACAAAACAGTATTTTATATTTTTTGCCAGTAACCGAAAATTTTGATAGAGTTTTCGAAATATACAATAATAAGTAAGTTTAATTTTGTTTTTAAGCCCTTTTTATTTATTGAAATCGAACACTTGTTTTTGTCTTTTTTCAGCCATTCTGTTTGCGATCCGATTATAGGCAATGAATTGGGTGAACGTATTTTAAGTCCGGAATCGGAAAAGCGCAGAGATTTGTTAATACAATTTTTGGATAATCAAAGATTTGATTTAATGCTTACATTTACCTCAGGATCTTCAGAGTTAAGGTGAAAACTTTCTTTTTAATATAAATAAATTAAAAATAATTTGTTGTTTGTTTGTGCATTGCAGTTACCCCAAAGGTGAACAAATTAACGAAAAATTCGCCCGAAATATAGAAAAAACTGAATTTAGCTTCTCACCTCTACAATGCTCAACTACCTCCACACGTACCTTAAGACACGATATAACCGAACGTTTAACGAATCTATTTTATAAAATGTATAACATACCCATGTTTACTTTGGGCCTATCATGTTGCAGCATGCCTGCTCAAACCGATATTGCTTCCATATGGCGTAAGAATATAGAGAAATTTAAGAATTTCCTTCATTTAGTGGATACCGGTGCCCGGGGCTTTGTACACAATCAGGAGAATCAACCTATAAGAGAAGCTTTCATACGTTTAGTCGACCACAATCCGGTATACAATGTTACAAGAAATCAAGCCAGATTCAAACTGATACTGCCTGAAGGTTTATATGCTCTTGAAGTAGGCGCCCCCCATTTTGAGTCTTATGTTACTAAACTCGAAGTAAAGGAGGGTAAAATCACTGACTTGGGCATAATTAAATTGGCTCCCTTTACTTTGGTTACGGGACGCAGTGAGGTAAAAGCTTTGGGCCATATAGGCAGTTTATTGCCAGATAATACTGCCACTATAAGTGGGTTTATTTTGGATTGGTCTAATCATCCCATACAACATGCCAAGGTTTCAATAGCTAAGCCCATTGTCAAACAATATATACGCAATTTTACCGATAGTATGGGCTATTATGTTTTGAGAAACGTACCCACCGGAGATGTTACCATTAAAGTTGAGGCTCCGCGTTTTTTGGAAACTACAAGATTGATAAATGTGGACGTGCATTCAAAAGAAGTGAAAAATGTGGTATTCCGTTTAAATCGCAACGAACATATAATGGGAATGCCACGTTTTGTTTTCATTGTTTTGGCCAGCTTGGTGATAATTACTGGAGTTGTGCTATGCATATTATGTGCTCAATTCGTAATGGCGAGACGTCATAGAGCAGATAAGCCGTATTACAATTTCTCTTTGTTACCTCAAAAGGGTAAGGATTTGTTTGAGGATGATGGCGATGATGGTGAAACGGAATTGTTTAGATCTCCAATTAAAAGTGAGTTAAAAAATTTTATACTTTTTGTACAAGGCACACTCATTAGGCTGTGAGTTTATTTTGTATGGCATTTTGAAATTTTTTTAAGTAACTAAGTCGATATGCATAAATCATTTGTATTAAATAAACACATTAAAAAAAGGACATGCTTTAAATGTACGAAAACTGTCGTACATTGGACGAACTCGTTTGGAATTTCGCACCACAAAATTCTTGCGAAACGAAAGTACGAAACTCTTTAGTAAAATAAAATAAAACTTTTTATAATTTCATACAAAATATTTTTGGATATTCAAATTTTAATATTTTTTTTTTATTTAATTTAATTATTTTTATGAAGAAGGGAATTTACAACATGGTATTAATTAAAATTTATTGATAATTTTCCATTCTTGACTGAACTGGGAATCGAACCGAGGTTTTCACGTTTAGGTTTCGCTGACATGTTTCGATTGTAAACATACAATCTCTTCAGAGGTGTTTGCCGTTCAACACTCACCGTCATTGACGACGGCTGGAAGGCAATAGTCAAACATCAATCTTTGAATCAAATGGCATTTTAAACTTGGTAGATCGACATTTGTTTTTTTAATGATTATCTATTTTAATTGATTTACATGTTCTTCCTTACTTCTTGTTTTCATATTTTTTGTCAAGAAAGAATTCTTAATAAATTTCGATTTTCCAAGGTTAAAATACCATTTGGTTTAAAGATTGTTGTTTGATTAATGTTTGACTATAAAAAAATATATGAAAAATGCAATTCAAAATGATGCGTTATTTTACAAAAATCTCAATAGTATGAAATGGGAATTTAGCACATTTGAAAGAAACCTTGTTAATTAATTTTTGAATCCCAAGAAAAACTTTATCGAAGTCAAATATTTCGTAAAATAAAACAAATTTTCTTATATCTTACAAAATAAATTTTCTACAACATATTTAGGGAATTCTCAAAGTATTCTATTTTGTCATATTGGTTGTATTTTGCTCCTGCATTGTTTGTCTAGGTTTATGTCAAAGTTTTGTTTATGTTTACAAAAAGTCCACGTTTTGTGCTGAGATTACTGCATTTTAATAAAGTTTTTGATCATTTTAAATTAAAATAAATAAGATATTGACTATAATAATATAAAAATTGGCTAAATATTTATTTATTTCAGCACTTTCAGCGGTACGCTTTGATTTTTGTTAAAAGTATTTTTTGACGAAAACGGTGATGTAATTTCCAATTTTGTTGTAATGTTGTATTTGTTGCCGTAACGATGCTACCTACTTATTCCACCATGATACTATCCTACTTTTTGAGGACACGCGATTTTTTTGACAAATCGTACGACTGAATAGGATCGCCGGCTTAACAAATAAAACCAAATGACATAATAGAACACTTTGTGAATCGCCAATTTTTTTTTATATTTCGTTAAATAAAACAGAATACCGAATATATTTTACGAGATATTTTGTAAACAATAAAACATTTTGTAGTATTTAAGAAAAATAGGACTGCGAAAGATTTCGTTACTTTCGTAAAATGAATGGCCTGGTCATGTTAGACAAAAACAAAATTGTATAATTAGTTTTTGTTTAAGGCGTAAGTTGAGCGAACAAAGTATTCGTTCGGAAATAGATGAACAGTCAGTAAAAACTGCTTCAGTAAACTTTTGTTCGTATTATTTCGCAACTGTTGTAAAAAGTACAAAAAAGTAGCTACAAAGGTAAAATGTAGCATAGAATTTTTGAGTGCAGGATTTTTAAGACTGATTTTGTTTTTTACAAGTTTTCTGGCATAAGTTTTGATTAAAAATAATGCTAGGAACGTAGGACGTAACGCCGTAAATTTTTGAAAGCACACTTCATTTGCCCACAACATATTTTCTTTTCGCTTGAAAATAATATTAAAAAGATTCCAAATTTATTCAAACTACTGTTTATTTTTCTTTCCTTCAATTTGTTATCAAATATTTAATTTGAAAACACAAAAATAATTTCATTTTATATTTTTAATTTTCTTTTTCTATGACAATACGGTCGTAACCGTAACCGTATGCTATAGAATTAGATATATGTCGGCGTACGACGTAGATACACTTTTACGTTTGCGCCAGCTTTTGTGTCCCTTTGTATAAAATGTATACGTTTTAATTTGACAACGTATCTACGTCGTACGCTACTACGTTCATACGGTGCACTTGTGTTCCTATGGTAAGAGACAAGTAATCGCTTTTTTCAAACAGCTACCTTTGAACATATTTTTTCATATTATTAGTTAAGAAATTTTTTTTCTTTCAAATATTTGCTTTGTTACTAAGTTTTCCTTGTTTTCTATTTTAATTATTTCTCAAACAGAGGGTATGACTATAAAGCCCTACTTCGATGAAGATGATGAAGATGACTTAAAGCATATTATAAACTCCGATGATGAGGGAGAGGATGGCATTCAACGTCATGATATGGATGACGATGAGGTGGAGGAGGAAATTGACGACAGCGGTGAAGAAATAGTGATGTTAGATAAAAGACATTAAAACCCAAAACAAAATACAACTGTGATCTGCTCAAATTAACAACTCAGTACTATTTGGATTTAAAAAAAAATCTATTTTTTTAAATATAAAACTTTAAAAGCAGCAGAGAATATTTTTTATATCAAAAGCATAAAACAAATAGTATTGAGTTTTAATTATATTCGGCCATGACGAATATTTTCCAAATTTCAAAACATCACTTATAAAACAAAACAACTAATTTTTATTATGAATTTTACTTAAAAAAAACAAATATTTAAAAAACTATTTATATGCAATATTTTAAAGATATTTATAAAATTTATAACATAAGCCAAAAGTTAACGTAAATGAAACAAGAAAAAGGTTTGAAATATAATTGAATTATTATTATTTTTTTGCATTTCATAATTACTATTATAATACAATGAAAAACAATATATTGTTTAATATAATATTGAGATAAACAAGAAACGCCAAGACATAAATAATTACAAAGTTTAAAAATCAATACAAAAAGTTAACACTTATTTAAAGCGAAAAAAATTACATACTTATAAAAAATCATTCCAAATTAAACGTTATAGCGAACCTAAATCATTTATTAAGAAATTTCTGCATTTTGTTTTAAGAAACCTGAAGTGATGTTAAGAAATTATGTCGAAAAAGAGCTTTTAAGACAGATTGCTTAACAACGCAGTTAAAAAAAGCAAAACATTTAAATCAGAAGACCACACCTAACACTTACACGATTTTATATTTATTTTTAGTAAATTTATGGCTTGTTAAGGCCGGGTTTTTAAGATGTGTATTAAGTTTAAACTTGGTTTAACGCAGTCTGAAACTCGAATGTGAACTTTATTCTTTTATTATTTCATTAAAGATCAACATTTTAAGCAAAACTAAGCTGTTCCTTCAAAATTTTGTCTGCAAACTTGGTAATGGCGGCACAACTCTGTTTTCAAATTAACTAAACCCAGTTTAACTGAGATCTCAAAAACCCAGCCTACGTCGGCTAATTAAAAGACACTTAAAAAACTATTTTCTTTATAACTTTTGTTAATTTACTTAATTTTTTTTATTAAAAAACAAGTCTAACTAAGTAATTTTTTAAAAAAGCGTTTGTTTGAAATATAAATAAGTAGTCTTCCATGTTGTGCGTAGCCGCCATATTGGATTCAGAATGACGTCATACAGTTAACCATGCATTGTCATCCAAACTCAATCGGTTGAAGATAACTGCTTCAAAATTGAGTTGCAAGATTCCACCCGAACAAACATACATTAGGGGAACTCAGTGTTTGGTGCAAATGGTCTTGCATCGTAGCATTTGCAAAATGGTATAGTAAATACTGTAGTATACTTTTGATCGGCTTGGTTCACTGAATGTTAGCTGAATGTTGCAAGCCTTATACTGAGTGCTCCTATTGTAAGGTAAATAAAAAATTTTAAAAAAATATGGAAATTCTAATTTTTAAATCGTTCATTCTAAAAATTTTTTAATTTTCAAAGCAAAAAAGTAGATAAATTTCTTTCATTTCAAATATTTATTCTATTTTTTGAATAAAACAAAATTAAATGATAATAAAAACTGAGCAACTAAACGAATTTCATAAATTTTAATATTTAACCTAAAAATTTTAATTACAAAATCTTGGCTCTTTTTCCCAAAAGGCAACTAAATATTTTTAAGGTTGTTTACGATATTTTTTTAATATTAAATTTGTTGTTTTTTTTTTAATTTCTAATTTTTAACCTAAAGCTTCGTTCACAATCCCAGAAACATTTTCAATTGGTGTGCATAATAGAGCAACAATTTTTTTTTTTGCAACTACACACATTTTGCATTAAGAACCCTTTTGCAAATTTTACCCACAATATTTATTATTATTTTTTACAATATAATGTTAAAATTTTCATTCAAAACTAAATAAAATTATTTTAAACGTCAGAAACAACATCATTCAAATTGTTGCTGAATTCTAGTTGACTCAACTTTAAAAAAAAAAAAATTTTGTTACATTTTTGTTTATAAAACGTAAGGAAAATATATGAAATACTTTGGGAAGAAATAAGATAGAAGAAAAATCGAAATTGTTGCTCTGATTGTGAACAAAGCTTAAAGCTTCGCTCACAATTGCAACAACATTTCACTTGATGTTCACAATAAAGCAACAGTTTTTTCGCAACCACAAGCATATTCAATTTAGAGACGTTCGCAAATTTTGCCCACAACAATTAAACTTATTAATTATTCATTAGTCAGTAAATAATTATAAAGCTTTTATTAAAATTAAAAAACTTTTTAAATATCTAACCTAAAAGGTTTTCTAACCTAGAACAAAATTGCATTTCCCATAATTTTGAAGCTGAAAATAATCTTGATTGCAATTAAAGCATAAAACATACACATTTATTTGTTAAGTAAGTTAAAGAAGTGTAAACAATTTAAAACATTCCACTAATTTTTAAAATTTGAAAATTTTTATATAAAATATTAAGTCCCGTTTTCACAACATACCGATAGCTAAAAGTAGACTTTAACCGGCCTTATATAAAGTGTTCCATTATTAAAGCTTTACTTTAACCTAAAGTGTGCGATAAAGTAGATAAAGGTTCATCATACCTGGTAGGTAAAAGTAAAGTTGTAATAAGGGAACACTTTAGCTATCGGTAAGTTGTGAAAACGGGCCTTAGAAACATTGATAACAACATGTTGTGTAATGCGCCCCATACACGTTTCAATTCAATTGTCAACTGAGTCTTTCAACTGAATTGATGCTTGGCCACACACTTCATCAACTGAATTGAAAGATTTAAAATTTATTTTGAAATTCAATGAAATAAAAGACAATTTTTTACATACATAACGTTTTTTTTTCAAAAGTAAATTAAAAACGTTAATTTTGACAGCTGATCAAGAGACCATGAAATTATTTTCTGTTTGTTTTAGTTTATAAAGACGAGTTTTAGGGGGTTATTTTCTAAAACACTTCACCTCATTTGAATAATATTTTTCTATGTGATCCATTTTCTTAACGCAAAGTAAATGGTTTTACAAAATCACCTCTAAAGGTGCTATCAGACGGGATGTATTTTACATATGTACTGTCACTTTTCTTTCCCATATGTAATTCAATATGTATGTCAAAATTTCCATTTTACATACGATTCATAATTTTTGCTATCACACCTGCTTATGTTTTTCCTTATGACATTTCCTATGTTTTCTGAGATATTAAGCATGAATTTTTTGCCATGTCAACAATTTCAAAGTTAATTAAGTATTGTTTTGCTTTACACGCCAATGTCTGACGAATGCTGCAAATATAGTATTTCACTCTTACTTCGCTTCATTGCCGTAAGAAATAACTTTTAAAAGCTTAAGCGAAATAAAATGTCAAAAACTCAATGCACAGCAGAAAGTATACGTATGCAGCACAAAAAGCTACTTTTTAGAAAAGTGGCGTATGCGGCACAAAACAATGGGTACGTTCGTAAATGCAGTTGTTGCGCATTAATAAAGTTTAATGTGCGTAAATGCATCACTTGTAAGAAACTTGGCAATACTCTCATATGTCGAAAGTTGTCGCAGCTCTGCAGCAAATGTTGGCCATTATTGCATCAGTTAATTTTCTGATACTCAGCATTGTCGTTTTTCTCCACCACGACTTTTTGGTATATTCGCCAAACCAATAATGAGCTGACGTCAGGTATTTTAGATAGTGTTTGAAGCACTTTTTTGTTTTGCTTTTACACGTTTACGTGTGTAATACGTAAATTGGCCGTTTATACTTCTCTCCAGTATTTGGTTTGTAACCGCGCCACTACAGTATGGAGTTTGAAACAATTTCAATGATTAACTGTCTGTTGTTAGAAATTGAAAACAAGTGAGTGAGTGAGAATTAATATTGAAAACAACAATAAAAAACGAAAATTTGTTTTCAATATAATTTCTTACACGAAATTTTGTTTTAATTTTCTGAAAACAGGCGGTTTAATGTGTGTTCAAATGAAATTGTGCAGGCCTCTATTAACAAGTTTGTATAATAAACTTTTGAAAGAAGTTTTTATGATTTTTTTTTAGATTTCGCTAGAAAATTTAAGGAATTTATAGTTTTAATTCGTTTTATTTAAAAGTTAAATGTTTAAAAATTATAAAAGCTTTTCAAAATTTGTTAAACACGTCTAATTCTGCGTTGGGCACTCTTGTATTTTACACAACATGTTGTTTTAAAATTAAAACTTAAAATTTTATAAATCAAAAGTTATAATTATTTAATCATTAAACTTTATTAAATTGTCTTTAAACTTTAATATCCGCCCAAAAACTGGTTGTATGTCTATTAGGATAAATATGTAGGTACTTCTGTTTTATTATAATTCACTTTTTTTTTAAAATAATTAAGTTTAAGTTTTAATAAATAATTATACAATAAACATTTCCTTAAAACAAAAATTTGCTAAACAAAAAAAAAAAAAAAAAAAAAAAAAGAGTTTTCGCAAAAGCTGCTGGGTACACACAGTGCAACCTACAAGCAATCTGTTTCAATGCAACCTCAAAATATCAAAGCGTTTTGATGTTGATGCAATCTGGAATGAATGAAAATGAATTTAATTCACTAGATTGCGTAAATGTGTTGCATAGTGTGTACCCAGCATAAAACAGAACCTAACTGCCTGTTTTTTTGAATATATCGACAAAATTTCGTGTAAGAAATTATATTGAAAACAACAATAAAATACGAAAACTTGTTTTTGTTTTCAATATAATTTCTCACACGAAATTTTGTTTTCTTTTTCGAAAAACAGGCAGTTAATTTTAAAAAATGCTATAATTTACAACACAATTCTTAAAATTGTATGCAGATTTTTAAGCAAATCTACAAAATACTTTTAAACAACTACAACAAATTTTAATAAAATAAATAATGTATAAAAAAAACATTTCCATTTATAAACTCAAATTAAATAAATTTCGATAATTTTTTACATAAACAAATTTAATTTAAATTTATACCGGTCTTTTTTTTTAATTAGCTTTATTTGTATTTATTGTATAAGATTTTTAAATAAATGCAAAAACTGTTTATATGTTTTTGATATATAAATATATGTAATATATAGAAAATTTTTTAATAAACAAATATATAATGTTTTATATAAAAATTTTTAGAAAGATACCATCCCTGTTTTGGAACTTGAAATCAGTAGAATTTCTAAAATAAACTAATTTTTGAGGATCATTCATCAGAAACAACTGCTTTATCTATTTTTATTTCTATTAAATACGATGGGACTTAAAGTTTTTGTAACTCGTCAGATAATCATCAGAAGATTCTTTTGGGAGTTGTGTATTATACATAATCGTCAAGCAAACAGCCTATGCTAGCTGGGATATTTGTATTTAGGGTGTTGGACAGTTTTAAAAAAACTAAGACTGTATTGTATCTACAGTGCTGTGATGGAACAGTATTTTTAAAAGAGTCAAAATTTTTTACATACCTACCTATTTAATTTCTGCCTGGCTATATACATATACAGAACTAAATAGTAAGATTGTCGAGTTCTCTAAAACTTAGCAGTCTTAGCAGGTGAATTAACTTCATTCTTAATTATACTTTTGAATTAGATGACAACCCTCAAACAATTAATTTTGAAACTCATGCGCCAGGCGAATTCAATTCAGGTAATCTCGGTACTACAACAACTCCTACAAAAAACACAAGCAATTTGTTTATTTTTTTAATTATGTATGTACAATAGGGTGGCAGCGAAATGTATGGAGCAATTTTTTGTATTAATATTGATGTCTCCCGGGCTTAATATTGTGCCACATGGTCTAAAATTGATGTCGAAAAAATTTAAAACCTGGTATTAAGAGCAACAAAAAATCATTAATGTGTGCTTACCAAAACTAAAAAAAATTTTTTTTTTTAAATTTTTTAGAGTAAGCCCCTTACAAGCCTCAAATTTTTTTTCAGAGTCACTTTTGAAACTGAAAATCTTGTCCGATCGAAATTAAATTGTTTGTTGTTAATAAGCTAATAAAGCTAACTAATATTAAAAAATAAAAAAAAAAAATTTTTTGCTTGTATGGAAATTTTTTTTTTATCATTTGAACTTTGAGCTCAAAGGGGCACGGGTTAAAGTTATCCGATTTGGCTGAAATTGTTTCCACATCAGTTTTAGACCATGTGGTACAATATGTTGGCACAATATGATGTTGAAAATCCAAAGTTGAAATTTAGGTGCCACCCTAATGTACAATGTCAAAAACAGAAACAAAGATAATGAACAAAAATTTGACATCCAACATTAATAATACCATGTTCACATGGACAGCAATATTCGCGTTTCGCTCTCTTATTCCTGTTTCGCACCCCAAACATGATAAAAACGACTTGTTTTCCCATACAAAATTTTGAGAGCGAAACAGGTCGTTTCATTTTGAAACAGGAAAAATGTACTATCATCTCCAATATTGATAACAGTTATCGTTAGTTTATCTGAACTAGCTCTCAAAAAATATTAAAACAAAGAAAAAAACAAAATAAAAATTGATTTTTATAAAATAAAGTGATAATTATAATACCTTAATATTAATAAAAGTATTAAATAATATATTCTTAAGTTTTATTTACTTTTCTATCTATTTAAAAAAAATCACACTAACAACACAAAAAAAAAATGTCAAAATGCAACAGGAATAAATCGTATGAACAGCATGTTTGGCAATCTAGTTTCAGAGAGCGAAACCAGTGGTTTCTATCATCGTATGAACATAGCATAAAGCTAAAAAAAAGTTATCAGCAGGGCTGTTAAGAAATTAATTTGCCTTACGCATGCCTTTTTAAATAATATTGATAAAGATAATGAAATTCTTAACCTTTTAAAAGATTAATTTCTTTTTAGAGGATGGTCTTTTTTCTTAATTCAGCAGGGGATTTGAATTATGTACATATAGCAGTTTTTTTTAATAATGCTACGTTTTGGTGATAAAAATCAAAATGAGAGAGCCAAAAGGAAACAAGAGAATTGATTTTAAAGGTTATCACCTAAATTCGGTTTTATCAGTTTTACAAAGCAAAAATAAAACAACTCTCAGTAGAGCTAAAATTAAGAAACATTTTGCAAAAAATAAAAATAAGAAATCCATTTGTATATGATGCAGAGAGAAAATGCTAACTGCCAGAGCATAAACATTAAATCAGAGAATACGATTACCGATGAGGTATACACTTTTAGGCATAGCAAAACTTTCGAATAACTACAAGTTGCTACCCGACTTTGCTTACAAATGTGTTTTTCTTTTTTGATTTAATTCGATCACGTGCAGAATGTTGTTTTACTGTGATAGAGAACAACCGTCATTTACATATACATGTGTGTACATGTATGCTTGCAAGTCCCTGCAAATAATAGGACCAGTCCAAACACGCGTGTAAAGAGTTGCCCATAAGGGACTAGGACTAGTCCAAAAGTAACCCAAACGTATGGAAAAACATGGTTCAATTTAACATTACGATGTCCTAGGGCAGGACCATATAACCCAGCTTTGGACTAAAAAGGAGTAGTTTTAAAACTACTCCATTGTATCCACAAGAGGATTAGTTTTGAAGTCGTTTAAAACCAAAAACATGTCGTTAAAAAACGAAGACATGTCGTCTTACTACAAACACTTTTTTACAGTGACATGGTCCATGCTTGCATTACATCGGACCAGTCCATGGAGTAGTCCATTTAATCAAATTGTATCAGGTGGTCCAATAATATTTGCTGGGGTTTTAAAACTACTCCATTGTATTCACAAGAGGATTAGTTTTGAAGTCGTTTAAAACCGAAAACATGTGGTTAAAAAACAAAGACATGTCGTCTCACTACAAACACTTTTTTACAGTGACATGGTCCATGCTTGCATTACATCGGACCAGTCCATGGAGTAGTCCATTTAATCAAAATGGATCACGTGGTCCAATAATATTTAAACTTTACTCTTTACAGGGTTAAGATTATTAAAGTGTTTTCCGAGAGTTGACATCGAACCTACGGTAATTAATGGAGCGATTACACAATATTAAGTAATGTATTTTATACACCACATAATTCCTACCGCAAGTAGTGGTGGTTATAAAAATGCGTTTTTGTTAAAATAAGATTTTAATGGTTAACTAATTAAATTGATTGTTTTAGTTAATTTCGAATTCGAATTTCAATTATTTTTTTTCGTTAATTCATTTAATAAAATTTTAATAGAATCTTACAAATACATCATCTTCTATGTTGCGTTGTTCAATTAGAATATTTGCTTGAATGAACTGAGGTAATTGAATCAAATATAGCTTTTATGGGTATTATTTTTTTATTGAATCAAGTAACACATTGTTTAAAATCGTACGTTCTTTTTTTTATCATATTTGTTATTAAATTAGTCATTAAATAAGAAAAGTCACAATTTAAAGTTTTTACAAATTTAAGTAATATTTAACTTTAAAATAATAAATTAATTACAAAACCTGCGTTTGTAAACTTCTTTTAAAGACGTTTTTTTTAATAAATATCTATAAAAATCATTTATCTCTTAATTTTCAAAAATCCCGAATCCCGAAAATCCCGATATCCTGTAAAAGCCCGGGATCCCGTAAAATCGCGGGATCCCGGGATTTGATTTTATGTAATCCCGAATCCCCGGACTTGCGAAAACCAGCCCAGGGGCCTGATTCTGGCAGTCGTGATCGAGTAATTTCTCGATTCGAAAGCAATTTATTATTTAATTATTTCAGTCAATACTGAACGAATCGGAATAATTTTTTCAGTGTTATAAAGAATTAATTTTAGTTTCACAAAACTGAAAAAATAATTTCGATTCGTTAAGTATCGACTGAAATAAAATTGCTTTCGAATCGAGGAAGTACTCGATCACGACTGCCAGAATTAGGCCCCGGATTGGCATCCCTACTTGTGGGTTACATTTTACACGCGTGTTTGGACTAGTCCTATTATTTGCAGGGTACATACTATTTATGCATGTATGTGCGTGTATTTGCAAACAAATTAAAAACACTTTTTAAACCCTTTAATCCTGAAAATTTAGAAACAAAATGTATCTTGTGCATATCTACACAAAAATACCTTCCTTAAAAACGATACATGTACATACATATGTAGGTATGTTTCATTAAAATCGGTGGAAGATAAGATACTTAAAAATCAACTACAAAAAAATTGTTCCCGTATTTATATACCTAATAATAATAATAATATAAGATTTGTTAAAACCAAGGCCCATCTATCATGTCTGCTTACTTGTACAAAAACAAAAAACGATTCTTTTTAGTTGTCAAAAATTTACTACCACATACAAAGCAAAAGGAAATAAAGTGTATGTGTGGCATACCATAAACGTATGCATACACATGTAAGCAAAATGTAAACAACTTTTGACAACCAAAAAGAACATAAACAATGATCATCAGGCTTCTTGCGCAGACCTTTTCAATGGGCCTTGGTTGAAACATTTTGTTATAATTTTCTTTCAAAAAAATTATTATAAACGTCATAAACAATTTCATACAAATTATTGCTGAAGTTCTAGTTGACTTAACTTTTTAAAAAGCTTAAGTTACATTTTTGTTTGAAAAATTAAAGGAAATTATATGAAATACTTTGGGAGAAATAAGAATAAGAAGAAAAAACTAAATTGTTGCTCTGATTGTGAACAATGCTAAAATCTTAATAGTAATAATTTTCAAAATTTTTCGTTGAGAGTTGAATACGGGCTTGCCAGTTTAGCACTTTTAGTGCTATATTTAGCAAACTTTTTTCTGAATTAGCACTAAGAATTTCGAAAAAAGTGCTTAGTGCTAGTTTAGCACATTTTTAAAATTATTTAGCATTTTTAGCACTTTTTTTTTATCTAAAAACTACTTAAAACCTCACAAAATCAATTCAAGTAAATTATAAGTTTATAAGTGTATCAAGAAAAATACATAAGTACACATACAAGGTAGCAACCTTTTTTTAACTTCAGCGCATACTGTTTTCTGCATCTTGTTACGTCCCCGTTTAAATAGTTGGCGGTTACATAGAAAACATCGAATTTTAGTACAATGGAACCTTGTTGGACTTGTCAATTTGACAATTAGCATTTACACAGCCGTTCAAGGGGCTCAGAAGGTAAAGGGGGAGAAAAAAACATGGATGAAAAAGTCAAAAAAGGCGGCAAAGAGTTTAACAGGATAAAAGAAGAAGAAGAAGAAAGACGGAGTTTTCTTTAGAGGGTGGAGTTTTTTGTTGGATGTTGAGAAAAAAGAAAAGTTTTTTTTTGATCGGAGCGTTTGAAAAAAAGGAAAGTTATAAAGAAAATGAAGTATTTTTTTAAGGAAAAAAAAGATATAAAAATAAGAGTTAGATTGGAAATTAATAATACTAATTAATACCAGGTTTAAAAATAAAATAAAAATTCTAAAATAAGAAAATTACACAAAACGAAAAAGCACAAGATACCTAACGCATTTTATAAAGGTCAAATTGTATGCATACAAATACACAATTAAAAATAAATAAAACAGAAAAAAAGAAATACAGTGAACTCGCGATAACGTGAACTAATTTTTACCATGGCGTTTCACGTTTTCGAGATTGTTCAAAATTTTAAAAAATTAACACCAAGTATTTTAAAACAAATATCTTATTAATTTTTAGTAACAAAAAATATATGTCTATGCAATAATTCAGTTGATATTAATAATAATTCGGTGTCATCCTGATTTTCTTCAGCATTGTTGTTCTAGTCTTTCACCTTAGAAAGGGTCACTTCAATCTATGATCAAATTAAGAAGTTAAATAAAACTCTCTAAAAATACTAAAACCTACAATAATAAAAAAAACCTGAGGATTAAGTGCCTGAAGAAGTTTCTTCTAGATGTCTTATTTTGGTCAAAAAATATATTTAAAATGTTCCAGTATTTGTGTAAAATTTCT
This sequence comes from Pollenia labialis, assembly GCA_949318255.1. NCBI lineage: Eukaryota > Metazoa > Arthropoda > Insecta > Diptera > Polleniidae > Pollenia > Pollenia labialis. The sequence continues at coordinate 19,492,299 of OX439142.1, read as the reverse complement.
TGTGAAATTTGACTCCATGCTGAGTCTAATAGATAAATTCCATCTTTCGGTTTTTTAATGACATTTTTCACTTTCACGTATAACGTAGCTAACTTACACGTCAGCGTATGCATACATACATAAACCAATAAGTGAAATCAATTCAGGGATTCCCCAATTAAACAAAAAATTTTAAAAAGTAAACAAAAATGTGTTTACGTTTTAGAGCTTCCAGATTTTGCTCACGTTTTAGAATAGTCTGTGTTAAAATAAATTTGTTCACGTTTCTGAGACGTTCACCCTTTTGAGTGTTCACGTTTTCGCGAGTTCACGTATAATACATTTTTGTAACGGGCTGAAACTCAAAATCAAGCCACAATCATTGAAAGGCGCTACACTATACACCAAGAAAATAACACCACAAGGAGATGGTAAGAAGTCCAATGACTAAATTTGACAAATAGGACAAATAGAAAAGCAAATAAAAGGAAATGGATCTCTTCACCCTACATCATTGATGGCGGTAAAGTGTAGTTGAAGATGTCGGCTTAAGTAAATAAAAGTAAAAACCAGTTTTTAGAAGTGGTGGTTTTTATTCCCCTCATTTTTTTTATTTACATTGAAATTGAAACCTTTATAAACAAATACAGTAGAATCCCGATAGTTCGTAATCGCAAGGGACCGGCAATTTTTTACGAATTATAGGGGCTTTCGATTTAGCGGGGTTTCGATTTAACGGGGTTAAAATAAAATAAATACGAATTAACGGGGTTTTTCAATTTATTTACTAAAACGATAAAAAAAAACTTTGAAAACGCACACACAACCAGAAGCAAAAACCCACGCAAAACAATAGCGGTAAACAAAAAATCATTCTTTCAATGTTTCTGTTGTTTTTATTACGAATTATAAGAGGCAGTTAGCAAACAATTACGATTTATAAGAGGTTAAGAAGATTTTATTTGCAAAAAATATTACGAATTAGCGAGGGGACCAAAACGTATGGAAATTTTATGAATTAACGAGATTTTTTTAAGGGACCGACAGCTTATTACGAATTATCGGGAATTACGACTTATCGGGATTTGACTGTATTTTTGTTAGACTAGACAACAGGCCGGATGTTTGATGGTAGACTCACGCACCTCTACCGGGCACATTTTTTTCCCTTCAAAGCGTTGCTATCAGTCGTCCTCAGGCCTTGGCCTGATAGCTGTGCTACAATCTTTGTAGTGTACGAAAAAGAAAACAACGAAGAACGAATACAGTTACTTTTATTCTTATGAACAAATAAATTAAAATTGTTTATTGAGCTCAATAAACAGTAAACTGAGAACTAGAATGAAAAGGGAAGGGTTATGTTCAATTATACGCATAAGAGATTGAACCCTCCTTTAGGCAACATTTGTTGTCACACTTTGAATATATCGGATGAAATTATAAAAAAATCGGTTCATATGAAAAGTCAAAGTGAGTTGGCATATGAGTAAGACGAAAATGACATGATGGAAATTTAAGATAGTTGTAACGACTTTATTTAAAATATGTATGTATGTTATATTGTTACATTAAAATAAGTGTTTATATTAAACAAAATTAATATGTAAAAATTTCAAATGTAAATCTTTTATTATATTCAAAAAATCAATGTGACAAAACTAGCACTTTTGTTTTCTGCTGTAGAACAATTTAGCACTTTCTTTTTGTCGATTTAGCACTTTTAATTTGAATTCTTCTGGCAAGCCTGGTTGAATAAAATGTTTTTGGTATTCTGCACTGTTTGCGCTCTGAGAGGAAGTGCAAAAATTTACTCTATCGGAAGTCGAATTTCACGTGTGCAGCTAAACGTTATTCGGTACTGGCCTCTATTAAAGACTAATATTCTTGCTTAGAAGACGCAACTAAATTAATAAATTATTGATCTGTTAAAAAAAAAACAAATAAGTGAAAGTGTTTATTTATTTAAAAAGGTTTTTTAAACATGTTCAGACATTGTGTTAGAAGTTTTTCCTCCCAACTTTCTGGTAAGGAAGTGAAATTGAACTTAGGCATAATAGGAGTACCCTTTTCCAAGGGTCAGACCAAAGGAGGTGTTGAACAGGCCCCTGATTTCTTAAGAGAAAAAGGATTAATAGATATATTAAAAGAAACATCAAGAGGTAAAAAATACTTACGTGTTCTCTTTAAAGATTTCTCTAAATAAAATGAAAATCATTCAATAACTTAAAAAATTGTTAATACTTTATTTGTAAAAAGGCAATTTATTGATAAAAGACTATGGCAATTTGAAATATGATCCTTTAAGTGAACCCGAAACACCGTATTATAAAAATATGAAAAATTATGGCTCCTTTATGAGTTGCAATAAGGCTTTGATTGACAAAATACCACAGATTTTAGAGGAAAATCAACAATTCTTGTGCTTGGGGGGTGATCATGCTGTAGGTTTTGGTAGGTTTTCAAAAATAAAACAAAAAAATTAAAAAAAAATATCAAGTTCATTTAAAACTTAAGGTTCCGTGGCTGGCCATTTAAGACATACTCCCAATTTATCTTTGGTCTGGGTTGATGCTCATGCTGATATTAATTTACACTCCACAACGGCCTCGGGTAATATCCATGGTATGCCCGTGTCATTTCTATTAGAAGAATTAAGAGATTTTTGGAAACATGCTAAATTAGATGATATTGCTCCAAATTGGTAAGTCACTTTCTTTATTTTTTATTTTTATTAATTATAAATTTATTTAACAATATATTTCTTTAAGAAATTTTAATAAAAATATCACACATTTTCTTTAAAAATACTTAATTAAATTTTAATATAAATTTTCAGTCTTATAAATTTCTAATTTTTGTTTTTTTTTATATATATAAATTTTTCTATAAATTTTTTAAATATATTTTTAAACTACTTTTTTTAAAGCTTTTTCTTTTAAAATTTTTTTAAAAAAGCTTTTTATCAGTCTGGCGTTTTTTTTTTAACTAAAATTGAAAAAACAAATTAAAAAAAATCAATTAAAAAAAACTTAAATTAAAACAAACAAAATAAATTTTTCAAATTTTAACAGAAAAAAACTAACAAAAACAAATAATTTAAATTGTTAAATTTAAAAAAAAAAAATCTTTGAAAAAAACAAAATTTGTTTTGAAAAAAAAATATTTTTTTTTAAATGAATACGACTGCTTTTGTTTGTTGGTTTTTGTTTTAATTTAATAATTATAATTAATTTTTTAGCTAAAAATTATAAAACTGAAAATAGTATTTGATTATTTTTTTTGTTACTTGTGCTTTTTTATACATTTACAAAGTATAATAAATATAATTTAATAATAAATAAAACTAAAAAATTAAACACAATTTGAGATGTTTTTAATGAGAGTTAAGTGAACTAAAAATACGAATAAAGTAAATATAAACTATTTTGCCTAACTAAACTGCCTGAAAGTTAGCAACATGTTTAGGGAAATCTTCAAGCTCTCTTTCGTACAATAATTTCTTAACAGACCGTCTGGATTAGCCATCACTGGATAGTGAAGGCTGTTGTTGTCGATGTTTTGTTGTTGTTATAACAATTGTTTGCACAACGGTATCTAAAATCACTGCAGTATTGTCAGTTGTCGTTTCATACGTCATAGAACATAAACAATTGTGCGTCGCTAATTCTGCTAACGTTTTGTTCTTGAGCCCATATAACAATGGACAGTCTGGACGATATGTGAGGGAACTTGAAACAATCAAACTGATCTATTTTAACTTGGCCTAAACTTTGCTTTATTTTAAAAGAGAAATCCTCTCTTAAAATATGCTACATTTAATTCAAAGGTAAGCTTCAGAGCAATGGAACTTCGGGTTTAAAACTGCCTTTAAACAAATTTGAAGGCTCTTTTAACTTAGTTAAAAGTAAATTTCTCCATTTTCCCTCTAATATACTAAGGCCCGTTTTCACAACTTACCGATAGCTTAAAGTAGACTTTAAATGGCATTATAAAAAGTGTTCTATTATTAAAACTCTACTTTAATCTAAAGTGTGCGATAAAGTAAATTAAGGTTGATCCAAACTGGTAGGTTAAAGTAAAGTTGTAATAATGAAACCCTTTTTATACGGCCGATAACATCCTACCTTTAGCTATCGGTAAGTTGTGAAAACGGGCCTAAGCCTTTAATTCTGACTAATAAAATAAAACTTATTAAAAACGAACTTTTACTAATCAAAAACTATTCTCAGCCATGTTTTGGAAATCGAAATCAAGTAAAATTGTAATCGATGGAGATTTTTAGTTAAATTTTTTTTAAAAAAGTCCTTAGTTTTTCCTGACTTTAAGAGAAGATCGTATTCTGTAAATCGCTAAAGCTTAATCTCTATCGCTAAAAATCTATAAACTTGATTTAGCGATTTTTGGCTGAACGTGCATTGCTAAATTTGGCAATACCATAAAAATTTAATTCGCCGCAATTTTAGCTTTTAATATATATGATCGCTAAAGTTATTAAATTTTGTATTCTCTATTACTAAATGTAAAGTAAGTTGCTCTTTACACTTAAATACGAAAAAGTAAATAATATATATTAATAATTCTTTAAAGAACAATTAAAAATGCTAGGTGGCGTACGTGGCAAATAGTCGACTTTTCTTTGGAAATTCCCATATACGATTTGTTTTTATTTGTGGGACAGTTGAAAAAATTTATTTACTATTTTTAAATCCGTTTTCTATTATCTAAAAGCTTTTAAAGGTTTTTTTCTAAACTAGCATAAGGAAATAATACCAAAGAATAAAATTCATTTAAAGCCATCTCATTAAAGCCTCAAATAAACTTAGACTAAATAACAATTATGGAATAAATACAATTAAAATTATTAAATTATAATATTAAAAAAAAAAATCAAGATTTTTTTCTTACTTGAAATGTAACCAAAAATTAACAAATTTAACTTGTTTGTTTAAATCTTTTCTTTTTAACATTATCCAACATTCTAATGTTTTTTAAAGAATGTTTATTAATTGCTTGAATTTTCAATGGTGCTTAACAAAAGATTCACCAGTACCCATGTTCTGTGTAACTCTCGCGTCGAGAAACTTTGCGATTGACATGTGTGAAATGAGACAAAAATGCTATACATATATTGAAATAAGCAGCTGTTTTTCTGACTTAACTGTGTCTGTAACTTTTTATTTTGGCGAGTATTAGCTGTCACGTAAGGAAATTACTCGACAATTTACAAAAAAAGTGTGTCTGTAAAATTTCTGTGAGAAAGTTCCCGCTTTGAACTGTCAAAAAAACTCAAAAATAAAAATGGGGTGAGAAAAAATTTTAACACTAAAAAACAATTAAAAACGCATAATGCGAAGAAAAATAATCACCCCCATCGTGAATAACAAGTGGAAGTTTTGTACCCATGAAATTTTCATTCCCCTCGAAGGAAAAAAAGCAATCGTGAATCTCATGTGAAAAATTTATCACGCTTTCAGTTCCAGTGAATGTAAAAAAAGAAGAAAGATGAAAAAAAATTAAAAACCCATGAAATTTTTGTTTAAAAAAATATTTTGAAGAAAAGTATATATTTTAAAGAAAAGTAAAAATAATAAAGCAAAATATTTAGTATTGGAGGGATAGTTTGATTAAAACGTTTTATGTAGTTAAATATTTTCTAAAATTCTGCCTCCACGTCTTTCGAAAGCTTCACAAATCCGCCGATAATCGACCTGTCCTTTTGCATTTTGTTTACCAATATATAGGTTTGTGCCCTTAATATTCGATTTAAAGGAGGAACTACATACATATGTATGTATATATTTTGTTCCCTAGCATAAAGTGAGAAAATCTAAGGGAATAGTGAACAAATTATGAGGGAAAAAACTTTTCACGATAAGGGGATTTTTCCCGTGAACATTTTTTCACGTTAATATTCTCCTTTGAATTACCTTTGTTCATGGGAGTTTTTCATGATCGAAAATACATATGTGAAAAGGGGAAAAATTACGAGGGAAATATTATTCATTATAGGGGTGAATAATAATATTTTATTGCACATTTTTTCATTGTTAAATTATTTTGTTTTAACATTTTTATAAAATAATACGAATGTTTTCAATGCTCGATTGCAAACAACATTAAAGTCGCACTTTAGATTATGTTTTTGACATAGCCGACGGTTGTATTTTGGCCGGCGTCGTTGAAAATTTTTCAATTTTACTGCCCGCCTATACCAGAGATAATTATTGCAAAATATATTGCAATATTAATTTGACTTGAAAAAAAAATTTAATAAAATTAATATTAGAAACTGGGAATTATTTCCTTCCGAAGGTTACTTTATATTATATTCAACATTTTTTATTATTCGAATTTATTCTATGAAAAATGGAAGGAAAAGGACTATTACAAAAAAGCTTTATAAAAATACATAACTGAAATTTAGCTCATAGAATAAATTCGAATAATAAAAAATGTTAAAATTAATATTTTTATAAAAAAAAAACCTTAAGCTTAAACAAATTAATATACATTTAAATAACAAAGTCGAATAAGAAAAAATTTATATAAATAAAAATAATTTTTGCAAGATGGCGTCAGTTGTTGCACTGCACCTTCTTCTTTGATTTTTTTCAAATTATGACTTAACATAAATACGTTTTCTCTAACTTTTAACAATTAACGTTAACGTTAATTTTACCGGCACAGTTTATTGCTTACGGTTACAATACATCAATTCAGTAACTCAATTTTAACAACATAGCTTAAAATTTCAATCAAGTGGCATCTTTGTTAAATTGTTAGTATATGTAACGAACACTGTCATCGAGAGTAAACTACGTGTGGAACTACTTGAAGTACTTTCGAAACTAACAAATTTGCAAAAATTCGGAAAATTGCAAAAATAGCGAACATTTTTAATATTTCAAACAAGCCATAAAATTGATTAAAAGTAAAATTCGTAAAAAATTGCAAACTTGGAAAAAGACAGTAAGAATTAGCTTTAGAATTAGATTAGCGAAATCGCTTAAAAAACAAATTTTCCGAATATATAAATTATTTTTGCAAAAATAGCGAAAATTCGTGAAATTTTTTAAAATTTCGAACAAACCAAAGAATTGATATAAAGGCACTTAAACTATAAGAAATGGCAAAATTTCGGTAAATATTAGGGGAAATTCGCAAAAATTTAATAGCAGCGGCATGATGACAAAGTCTACTATTTATTAAAAATCGTTAAAGCTTAAAGAATCAGAAAACTTACAGGAATAAATAGCTTCTACCGCGAACGTGACTATAATTCGCGAAAAATTCGAAACTTGGAGAGAAGCACTAAAATTTATTTGAAATCGCTAAACCGGTTTAAAAAAAACATAATGTCGGAATATAACAAAAAAAAATGTGCAAAAATAGCGAAAATTCGCGTAATTTTTTAATACTTCAAGCAAACCAAAAAATTGATTTGAAGTCACTAAAACTACAAGGAATGGCAAAAATTCAGTTAAAATTACTAAATTAGAGGAAATTCGCAAAAATTTACTAACAGCGGCATGATAGGAAAGTCGACCACTTATTTTTTGTGAAGAAAAGAAAACAATATTAGTGGTTTCCATAAACTGCATCTAAAATGTATAATTTTTAATGATTGTTATAAATACAAACAAACAAATTTTTTCATATTGTTTTTGCAAAATGTATGTAAATAATGTGAATTTTAAAAATGTTAATGTGGCTTTTATTTGCCAAAATATTTGTGTTTTTTTCAAAAATAACTACGAATTTAAAAATAAACAACAAATATTTTGCCGTTCAGATAACTTAAATACCTGACGTTAAGATAGGACATATCAGTAAACGTTATTGTTAAAAAAGTTACTGAATAATATATACGTTAACTTTGCTGTTAAATATTTTTAACAATTTAAATTATGTTAAAATTGAATAGAGAATCGCACAACTGAGTAATGAGAAATATTGTTCGGGTATTCTGGCGAAGTTATTGCCAACTTGCTGACACATTTATCTGCAGTGTAGGCCTAGGGTTATAGTAAATCTGGTCGCCGTCAGCGATATGTGTGACCAAAAAATTGTGAAATACTCCACAAAAATAATAGTCACACAATAAAAAAAAATTATAATTATTATTTTATCGCCTTAAAAAAAGTTTGCTTCTCTGATGCAGCGCAGTGATGCATTTACGAACGCACCCACACTTTTTTCTCGATTTTGAAGAAACGATGGAATATTTTGTTTCACATATTTTCGATGCAAGTAGTTCTCACTAAAGTTATAGAACATGGGTACAGTACAGCAATTGCTAATAAACACCATCTGGCAGCTTCTCAATTTGTAACAATAACTTCTGTTGCATACCTTATGGAGCAAAAAATAAAATATCTTCCTGTTTTCTAGGAAAGACTGAATGCAATAAATTTAAATGATCAGATTCGAGTTCAGCATGTGCGACACAACTTTTGTTTGCTGTATATTTTCTCTTAAAATTATGGACAGAGATAAAGTTTTGAAGAATACCATTTTAAGGTTAATTTTTCTGTTTAGAAAATTCTAAAATTAAACATTTTTAATACATATTTTTTATGCAATTCAGGATAGTATATCAAGCTAAGAGGTCTTTAATTTTAAGAAATTTTGTTAAATTCTGAGTGGTAATTTTACAACTTTGTTTGCTTTTAACAATGTTTTTTGTTTTTGATTTTTGGTTACATTATTTTAAAATTTCAGATTTTATTTATAGTACATAAAAATTATAATAAAAAAAATTATGTTTACACTAAGGTTTTTTGTGTTTCTTTTAATGACAAATTACATTGCTTTAAATTACACTAAAATCATGATTTAAGGGTTTAGAATGTGACTTTAAAAAAAAAATTACTTTTTCCAATCTTCACGAGCCATGCAATGATGTAAATAAATTATGTTAGTGCAGGTTCACACTCTTCAAGTCTTAGTCGTAAAGTCTTGAGTTTTTAGGAGAAAGTGAAAAAGAAATGGCATTTTAAATTCGTACATGAGTTTGACATCAAGCATTCTGATCGTGTATAGCTTTAATGTTAGTAAATGTATGCCTCTTGAAAACGTGGTGTAATACAAAAACATAAAATACTAGAGTAAGTAGCTAGTCAATTGTGCTGACAAACTCTTGCATTTGTCCAGCTGAATTATTGAATTTTTTATAAAGTTACGAATGACCCCAAAATCTAGATTTTAGTGTTTAATAATTTTTATAAAATTAAAAAAATAAATTTACGAAATCCACATGTAAACCAAAATTTAAAATAAAATTGACAATATTACATTTGGAAGTTAAAAAATTAAGATTTATTTGTTTTTTTTTTTTAATTTGTAAAATGAGGCTTACAGTTAAAATAAAACTTAAAAATACTAACAAAATTATAGAAGAGAAGTTAATAACGATCATTTCTGATTTTTACTTTGGATTTTATTTATGTATATATTTAAAATAGTAAAAAAAAAGTAATTATTAATGTTTGTTTTTAATATATATAAGTATATAAAATGTTTAGCACACATACAACTCCGCTGAAAATAAGAAATTTAAATAAAAGAAAAAAGTAGAAAATTATAAAGAAATTTATCACTTTTGTTTTGTGGCACAACAAAATTATGAAATTATACACTGAAAGAAAATAACAAGATAAGATAAAAACAATTTATAAAACGAGCCATTTTTGTATTAAAAAGACGACAAAAACAAAATTAAAAAATTTTGTAAAATTTAAAATTATTACTTACCAAAAACTTATAAAAGTTAGACAACAACAAATTACAATTAAATGTGTTACCAAACAAAAACAGAAAAAACAGTATTTTTTTAACCAAATCAATTTTTTTTTATAACTTTAACATTTTTTTTATTTAGTTAAAAAAAATGTTACACTGTGAGAAAAAAAAATAAAAATTTTATAAACTAAAATTTAAAAAAAGACGTTTTTAAGTAAAAAACAACTTTATGACATTTAAGTTTTGTTTTTGTTGTTGTTGTTTTTTTTATCAAAAGGGAAATTAGGACGACAATCATGTTAAAAGAACTTAGAATATAAAAGGTGTTATTTTTTCCTTTAAATCTATTAATAATGGGTGAATTTTAATGTTTTACACTGAGCGAAATCAACCAACCAACTGAAAAAAGAAAAACACAAAAATTGTTTTTTGTATACAACGTCAGGTGTAAAGTTAAATAACGAAAAAGAGTTTAAGAGAGGAGTGAAAGACAATAAGGATTTGTAAACAAAATAACGGAATGCAAAGCTGGTTAAAATAAATGAGAGAGGAAATCCTTAAGAAAAAAAACAAATATTAACAGTTCTAAAAAAATAGATGCATATACATATGTACATACAGCACTTAGAGCTTGATCAACTGAGACAGTAGATATCTATAAATCTGTGTTTACTTTGGATAAAGATAAAATTGAAACTGGCTCTAATTTTTATCGATAATCGTCTTAGGCATTGAGACCCATTTCTGGATGAATCGGTACGTCAAAAAACAAAATTGCCAAATTCGGGACGACACAGGATATCGAAGAGCGTCCAATGCATCCCAAAAAAGTAAATGGTTGGTGTGGATTTAAGGATGTTGGCCACCACCGTCAACTGCGAGCTGCGTATTTGATAGCTTGATCGTGAGATTTTCCCCAATTAGATCTTTTCTGGTGGGGCTTGCTGAAGTCACAAGTCTATGCAAATCCAAGACGCACATATAATTCCGCCTGGTGGCAAAATACGGCATTCGATAATGTTTATTTTTATTTCAAAAACAGGCAGTTAAACTAATGTAAACTAAATTTTCTTAAATGTCTTCATATTTTTGAGATTACAACACTTTTCTACACTGAAAAATTTTCTAAATGTTTTTGTATAAATTTTTTCTTTTTAAAACTGTTAGTATTTTGTTTTTTTTTTTTTAATAAAATCATAATTTTTTACACAAAAAATTTTCTCAAAAAAGCCAACAATAAATCAACCACAGCCTAGTCTTATACAGAATTAACAGAAAACTTTTTTTGAAACAAATAAATGTCATGTAATGGAAGACTCTCAATGCAATCAAACCGAAACAAAAACACAACCTGTAAAAGGAAAAGAAAGTGAACCCATAAAAAAATGAAAAAAAATTAAAATTTATTTAAAAAATAAAAACAAGTAAATAAAACTTTAAAAGAGATTCCGATTTCTTTTAAATGCCAATGAAATTTTATATTATATTCACAGAAATTAAGGTTAATGTCAATTGAACCTTTAAGCTTAATTTGAATTCCTTGTTAAATTGAGGTTAGTTTAAATTTATTTCGGTACATTCAGGACTGTTCTGAAAAATATGTAATATTTAAAATCACGTGCATTTAAAATTACACGTGTGAATTTGCGGTTTTCTGAAAATCACGCCGTTTATGTGCTTTCGGCAATTGAAAATCACACCAAGAAGCAAAAAAAACGGAACATCACAATGTCAAAAGTGTGATTTTAAAAGACACATGTAATTTAAAATCTCGTGAATTGAATTAAAGTGATTTTCAGAACAGGCCTGATTATCATCTGGGATACCGTTATTATGCAATTACATTTCTTCTTGTGGGACAAAAAAAAAGAGAGTTTAAAATTGATTGCATTGATTTGTTAGTGCATAGTTTTACCCTTTGCAGCATGTTTTTTTGCATCTACATTTTAGTCAAAAGAACATTTTTTAGTATATGGTATATATCGATGGTTTTCTTCCGCAACCTCAAAAACAACTACTTTTCATGAGAGACAAAATACTTTATTTTTACGAAATATTTTAAAAAATAGAAACTGGGAATTATTTCCTTCCGAAGGTTACTTTATATTATATTCAACATTTTTTTTATTTTTCGAATTTATTCCATGAGCTAAATTTCAGTTAATTTCTATTTGTTAAAATTGTTGAGTTAAATACACTGGCAATAATAATTAAAGATGGCGATGATATCGGGCATTTTCTGACAATCGCACGATTTAAAATGGCAAAATACCAGATTTATTTAAAGGTGTTCTCGAACTTGTGCGTTTTGCTTGCGATCTGCCATAGTTTCTTAAAATTTCTATTACTTGAGCATTACCTTTCCAATTTGAAGTCGCCAAACTACTTGCGATTGTGATGATAAATCTTATCAAATTCATATGGCTGTTTGGTAGTTTAAATGCTCAATTTTATGCGTTTAAAGATGGTTTATTTTTTTATTGATTTATAGATTTGTTGGTTTAAACCGCGATCGGAAATCTATACTATTACATTTTGCGATTGTATGCGTTCTATGAATTGTACTTATGTTGTTGTTAATGTTTTTTAATTCTCTTCAATGTTGTTGTTAATGTTTTTTAATTCTATTCAATGTGTGTGCACACGCACATAATAAAAGAGTATAAAAGAAAATAATAGAGAAAAGAGAAAACGCGGCGCCCTTATTTTGCCGATCGCACATTTTAAACCAAAAAGAGAGTTTAACTTGCTCTGATTATTTTAGCCCTTAGACTGCGGTTTTGAGATCTCAGTTCAACTAGGTTTAGTTAATCTGAAAACAGATTTGTGCTGCCGTTACCAAGTTTGTATATGTACAACATTTTGACGGAACAGCTTAGTATTGCTAAATCACATTTCGCCCGGAAAAGCCGAGTTAAACGAAACCCCGGCCTTAGTTATTATTTGTAATCTAAAATTAGTATTAAATTGAGTTAACCTTAAACGAATTTAAAATAGATCTTAGCTGGAATCAGCCTCAAAATTTAGTTGTTTTTTTTTTCTTTACACAAATCTTGAATCTCTTTTATACTAAAAAATAATCACAAAAAATAATATAACACAGTCTTAAATAGAAATAAATAAATTTATAAAAATTATGTTAAATAATAAAATAAATGCAAATTTTTTTTTAACAAAAATAATTTTCTGGTTCAGTTTAATTTTAACTGGAGAGGAATTATTTGGCCTTCTTCACAAGCTATCGCGCGATCAATACCTTGATGTAGTTAGAGCCTTAACCTTAATAATAAAAATATTAATTTTTGTTGGTACTCCATCATCACGATGCAAAAAGTAAGGTTAAAGCAAATATTACGAATAGTCGGACCCCGAAAAAACTTAAAAGCGACAGTTATGCGACTCCAAGCCATTAACCCATGCGGACGAAACGAAGAACGAACAAACAGTTTTACATATAAAATTTACATTTTATTGAAATCATTTTCTTGAAAAAAAAATGTATTGGCTGAACAGGAAAGTTCTTTCGCCCATGTGCTGAGAATTAAATTTCGCAAAAATATGCAATTAGGATTTAAAGTTTTGGAAATCGCAATCACAATAAATTTTGTTATTTAAACTTGCAGAAGAAAACAACAACAAAATTATGAAATATTTTTGATATTGTTTTTGCTTTCAATTAAATTTTTGGCGTTGCGTTCGCGTTTTACACAATAATCGGGGACTTAGGCCCTAATTTTGTAAAACACAACGCACGCCAAAGTATTATATGGAAAGCAAAAACAAATTCATAAATATTTTGTAATTTTGTTGTTGCTTTGTACAGAAATTTATTTACCGTTTTAAAATTTTCAACGCCACAAGCAATGAGGCGTATGAAATGTTAAAAACCAATGTGAATTTCTGTTAGAGGCAAAAACAAAATTACAAAATATTTATGAATTTATTTTTGCTTTCAATTCAATTTTTGGCGTTGCATTCGCGTTTTACACAATAAGTGGGGACTTAATGTCTTTGGAAGCAATACAAAATTTTAATCAATTTCAATAAAAAATACTAATTTTAAAAATTTACTTCTTTTCTGCTCAATGCAAATTAAATAAACTAAACGTGCGAGCATCAGCACACGCAAAAATTAAATTGGCGATTTTAAACTCACAAGTTATTTAAAAATCGCGCGTGTTTCAGCACATGGGTGTCTGCGTACAAAAATTCAAACTCATGCCTGCTACCCCTAAAAACGTTTTGAAAAATCTTGACTTTTTTACTTAAAGAAAAAATACTTTTCTTATTTACAATACCAGCAAATGATTTTTTTTCTAAAGAAAAATTTTTTTAAATGTAAATAAAAATTTAATAAAATAAATAATGAAATTACAAAAATTAAAAGAAATTAAATAAAAAATTAAGTAATTAATAAAAATAGAAATCTCACAACTAATTTTAGCAAGTTTCGTTAAAACTTAAAACAGATTAACTCTCACAAGTTTTTTTTTTAAGTCTGAAACTTATAGAACAGAAAGAAAGAGAGAGACAGTTGTAAGAGGTAAGGAAAATATGTTTCTTACTTCATTATTCCTTCTCTTCTATAAGGAGGTTATACATTGTAAAACACTTACTTGAATTTTTTCAAAATTCAAACAATTTTATAGAAAAATTTCTCAACGTTAGGTATTTTAAAAATAACCCCCTTAATATTTTCATAGACCCCTTTCGAACAATCAAGAAGAAATGAATACAGGATTTGGGAAAGAAATGTCAAAAGTTGTTATTGTTTTTGACTTATTGACCAACTAAGCTTTTTAATTGTTGCATTTTTTGGAGGATTGCCGCAACCTTGTAAACGAATTCGCCTTGGTTGCTTTGAGAAGAAGCGAAAGAAAACAGCAGATCAAATTTTGCTTGCGCAAAAAGGGTCTTATTTAAAATTTGGTTTTGTGTTAATTAGTTTTTATTTGTTTTATCGAAACCTGAAATTACTTGTGTAGAGATTTTTCTAACTGAAAATAAGCCTGCTTTAAATTTTTTTGTTGTTTTTTTTTAATTTTTGTTTTTATATTTTGTATATTGCAAAAGTTATAATGAAAAACTCATAAATTTTTTTAAAATTTTTAATACATTTATAATATTATTTGAATTTTTTTTTCAACCCAAAACTTTTTTAAGTTCTTTCGGGTTTTTTTTGTGAATACTTTCGTTTGTTTGTTTTATGATAATAATAAATATAAGAATTAATAATAATAAATTAATTACTGGTAATAATATCGTTAAGAAAAAAATTAAGTAATATCTTTTGTTTTATAATAATAATTAAGTAAATGTTACGACTTAAATTAAATGCAAATAAAAAAAGAGAGGAAAATTGGAATTCTTAAAATATGTAGTTGTATTGAGTATTTTGTTTTTTCTTTTAATTAAATTAAAGAGAATTTTTGCTTTTAAGTTTGAAAATTTTGTAAAGTTTGAAAGAAAATAATTAACAATTTCTTTTATTTTTTAATAGATTTTAATCAAACTAAAATATTATGAACTTACTAAGCTAAATATTTGTATTTAATTGATTTATTATTTCATTTAATAATAATTTTGACTAGCATATGTTTTTTTCTATTTTAGTTTTATCTTGTTTTTGGAAATGGTTTTTTGTATTTTTTTATAAGTATTTTTTTTTTTTTTTGTAAAAAAAGGAATGTTTGTTTTCTATAAATGTTACTTTTAATTGAGATCATTTCAAGTGTTTTTTTTTTGTTAAAAAAAATGACTAGATTTGTTTTAAGTTTGCTGAAACCCCTAAAATAATGTTATATATGTAGGTTTGAAACAGGTGGTTAAGGAGTGGGAAAGAGGAACAACTTCTACTTTAAAAAAAAAAAAAAATTAATTAAAATGTTATAAAATAAAACAAAAAAAATGTTAGCCTGCTAAAAACAAACTTAAAATAAACTTTATGAAAAAGAAAAAATATATAAAAAAAAGAATAATTTGTGTTTATTTTGCCAAAACATTAAATATTTTTTTATTAATAAAAAATTTGTATGTGTTACATAATTATGAATAAAAATTAAAAAAAAATAAATAAATTATAATCATAATTA
The DNA here is from genome assembly GCA_949318255.1 of Pollenia labialis. Classification (NCBI taxonomy): domain Eukaryota; kingdom Metazoa; phylum Arthropoda; class Insecta; order Diptera; family Polleniidae; genus Pollenia; species Pollenia labialis. The sequence goes on along the minus strand of OX439142.1, from coordinate 19,476,487 downwards.
CAAAAAAAAAATAATGTTATATAAAAATTAAAAAAAAACAACAAAAAATTATTTAGTTAAATAATAATTTAAAAGAATAATACGAGTATATAATAACTTTTTATTTTAAACCAACACACAATAAAAAAAAATTGAATAAACAATTAAAAAAAATGATGAAGACAAAAAAGTTGTACCAAAAAACTTTTAAAACAATAGCAGAGTTCAGTTTTGGGAGCAAATATAAATTATATTCGCTCTTTTATTAAATCCAACAACGAAATACACAGAGTTTCCGTTAGATTTTTAAAAAAAAACACTAATTTAAAAAAAAAATTTTTTTCCAGTTTTTTTGACCATCAAAAACATATTTGAAATACAGAATTTTGGAATTTTCTTTTCGATATCGAATGTATAAAAATCATATTCGAAAACATTTATGAAAGAAAGTCTGTATTACAATTTTAAATCGTCAAAACAATTTTCGATTAGAAAAGAAAAATCTTTTTAGCGGAATTCACGCTTTGCTTTTGTACACCATTTGCATATTTTAGCTTTGGTTAATCCCAAAATATTTAAAACACGACTACAAAATGCATGCATTTGTTTACAAGTGTTAAACAGCTGGCATATTTGGCCCAATACTGTATTTTGTATTTTAAAGAATAAACATTTCTTAAATTAAACTATCAAAGACAGAATAAAAATTAACAACAATAATAAAAAGAAAAGATGGACTGATACAGATGAAAATGAAGTCACACTCAAGACCCAACTATTTGCTTAAGTTTGCTTAAGCAATTATGCGATCACATGTAAATCATATAGTATGTCAAACCATATAGAACTTTGGAAACTTTTTGTTAAATTTTATGAATCTGTCATTTGAGAAACTCATCTCACTTTCCATACGGAATCAAATGTTAATTTTTGACAGAAGCTTATGCATATTATAGTTTTTCCTTTAGATGTTTAAAATTGTAGTTTATTAAAAAGGGTTTTAAATTTAATGTGAACCGTGAATTCCGCTATTAAATTTCTATTCGAATTCAAGTTGATAATTAAAACATTAAGTTATTCGAAATCAAAATTGTCTTTATCAATACAATTACCAATCAATTTTACAAAAATAAATTTCATATCTGGCAAATTTGAATTTTTATAAGAAATTTTGAATATTTTTCTGGCCGAATTCAAGTTGAAAATCACTTTTTGACATTTTTTTAAAAAAATTTAAAAAAAATATTTTTAACGTTTTTTTTTTTAATTTCCATTTATTATCTGTTTTTTTTACACCTTTATAGTGTTTTTTTTCTTTTTGTTTTAAGAAATTTTTTGTTAGGTTTTTACACATTTTTTTTTTTAATATGAAATGATTTAGACTACTATCGTTTTGTTTTTTTCCATCATCCAAACAACTTTTTCGTTATTTGGTCGATTTTACATTTATTTAGAAAAAAAGAAAGAAATAAAATTAAAATCATTAATATTTAAACAATAAAAAAATTATAAGAAATTAATTGACAAACAAAATTACAAACTAAAAATTATAAAAATGAAACTAAAATTAAAAAAAAAAATAATGACAAAAAAAGTTAAACTAAAACCCAAGATTAAAATATAATAAAATTACAATTTTAAATAAAATTAAAAATTATGAAATTTTTCAATAAACACTAAAACTTTTTAAGAAAAATTGTTTTTATGAATAAATGAATGAAATGCGTAAAACGAAAGAAACGTAATGCCAAATATAACATAAAAAAAAGAAAGTCAAAAATATTGAATGATTTTGTTGTTGCTTTCTACTGAAATTCATATTGAATTTTAAAAATTCAACCGCTGCAATATCTTGTGGTGTTGAATATTTTAAAACGCAATATGAATTTCTGTAGAAAGCAACAACAAAATTATAAAACATTTTGCTTTCAATGTAGTTTTTGGCGTTTCGTTGCGTTTTACACAATTAGGGAATTAATTCAAAAATATTTAACTTCGAATTCATGAAATTAATCTAAAAGCATTTAAATAATTCTAAGATGTTTAACATCGAAAAAGTAATAAACATTTTTAATCTCGAAAATTTCAATTTATATAACTTGACACAAAAGGGGCATCTTATACTTTAAACTCTTAAAAGTTCTTGACACAAAAAGGACAATTCAATTCGATAGTACTTAACATCGAATGCGTTAGAATTTTTGATACTTAAGAGGCATTTCGTTTCGAAAATATCAATTTTGAATTCTTAAGAATTGTTGACACAAATTGGAATTTGTTCAAATTCTTAAAAATATGAAATTTCCAGTTCGAAGAAATAATTCGAAATTAATAACCTTTAAGGCCCAGGCCCACAATGTCGACAAGATTATTTCTTTCGTATATTTGTATTGAAAACAAAAATAAATTTTAGTTTTGTATTATTGTTTTCAATATAAATATGCGATAGAAATGTTCTTGTCGACATCGTGGGCCTGGCAGTTACATAGTCTGTAAGTATCGATATTTTAAAATTCAACATTTTTAAAAATTTTATATTTTTAGTTACGAATTAATAAATTATTGTAAGTAAGTATCTATTTAAGCTTTCGTTTTCTTTTAAAAAAGTTTTAATATTTATCTTTTAGTTTCAATTTTTAGGAGTTTACAACAAAAGTTAATAATGAAAAATAATAAAATAATAGTAAAAAATGAATTTGAATTTTTTTTTTTTGTTTTATTACACGATTTTTTTTTTGTTTTTTTGTTTTTCTTCGTTTGCTTAAACAACACGACACAAAGTTGGCCTTTAATTCTTTAAACATATATAAAAGAAAAAATATTGACACAAAATTAAATTCTAAAAAACTAAAAACTGATGCCAGATCAATTTTGTTTGGTTCTTTCTTAGACCATCTTTTAAATTTCTTGTGATAATTCCCTTAAAAGTGAAAAATAAATAAGTTTTGTTTATATAAATATTTGTTGGTTTTTGTTAAATGTATATAATTAAATTAGACTTAATTAAAAAAAAAGACATAATATAAACTAAAAAATATTTAAATATATGTATGTATTTATAATGAAGAAGTATGTAAATGTTGTGTAAGTGTAAATATTTAAAAAAAAAATTTTTTAATTTACAAGTGTTTTAAAAAAAAAAAAAGATTGCTTTAAATATATATTTTGTTTAATTTACAAAAAAAAAAAAACAAATTACAAACAAACATAAATATATATTTTGTTTATAATATGAGATACCTAATTTTCCATAAAAAATGTTTTTCTTAAGCTACGGTCACACTTGTCAAATATTTGACGAAAAAAACGGAACCAACAAGCAAAATAAATAATTATTTCCTTTATTTCCAATATTTATTTTGATTATAATTCCACATCTTACAGAAAACAGTTTTTTGCAATGTCTAGCAGTATAATAAGCTTTATTTTTTGATATTAAGAGTTTGTTAAATCTCACTAACTCCTAACAAAAGTAGTGGTTACGCTTATTTGGTCAAATATTTAATAAGTGTGACCGTAGCTTTACTCTTTTTTTACTTTTTCATTCTTTTTGTATATCAACTATTGCACAGAAGATTTTTCATTAATAAATAAAAAAAAAATAGAGTTGAAAAACAAAAAAACTTTTACTATTTTTAAAGAGTCAATTTATAACAGAAAGTTTTTATGGAGCAAGTTTGAGTTTGTAAAAAAGTAAGGATGATAATCTCTCTGTTCGGAAGTTTATAAGATAAAGAAAATTGAAAAGGATTTCTCCTTCTTCTTTTCACTCTTTCTCGGGAGAGGAGTTTAAAGAAGAAGAAAAAAAGAGATAGTAAAAAACTGAAGTCTTTCTTTCTCTCTTTTGTTAAGTTTAACGACCTCAGAGCAAATGCAATTTTATATCTTTCTTTCCTTTTCTAGAGGAAAAATTCAACGAAACAGAAAGAGTCTTTAATTTTCCTCTACCTATTAAATGAACTTTAAACTACTTGTTAAAAAGAAGGCAAATTTTCCCAAGAAATAAAAAAATAGGATAAAAAGAAATAGTAAAGGAAATTAATTTGCTTTTTCCTCAGTCTTTCCTTCTCTCTATCTCTTATAGAGTATAACGACCTTTTTCTCTTTTCTTTCTAGAAGTGAAGACAAAAAAATTAAAAAAAAACGTGTTGCAAATTTCCTTTACCTTCTATTAAATAAGGTTTAGGCTCAAGGTTAATGGATCGATTACGGATGTCGACTGAACTAAACTTGAGTTGCCAGCAGCGAAATCAGGCAACGCCGCCCAAGTTAAGAGAAAGCGAACCCAGAAATTAAATGACTCAAAACTTGCTTCAAAAAACTTGCTGTGTATAAATTGGTTAAAAGTTTTACCTAATTTCAAAATTTTATTGAAGATTTCAAATTGGAAACTAAACCTTTTTATATTTATTATAGAAATTTGTGTTTTTTATAAAGAATTTTACTAAATAGTTTTTTTTTAAACAAAAATCTTTGGGTTTTTTCAATATGTAATAAATCAAAAAATTTGTTAAAAGTATTATAATTTTTTAGGAGTTGTTAAACCTTAAAAAGTCAATTTTAAGTCTTAACTCCTTTAAGTGTTCTTTTAAAAGAAGCTTTTTTAAAAAAAAGTTTTTTTTTCTTTTACTTAAAATCTATTTTTTTAGTTTTTCTTTGTAATATTTATGTATATATCGATAACTTTTTTTACTTAATTAATGTTTTAATATTTTCACTGACTAGATTTTTTTTGTTGCTTATTTATGTTGTTTTTTTTATAAGTATATGTAATTGTTTTCATAATTAGATGTTAAGCTTCGTTTTGTTTGAACTACTAAAACTACATATTTTGCTTATTTTTATAAATATTATTTTCCTTTCATGTTCTCTTGTCTTCTGTGTTGTTTTTTTTAAATCTTTATATTGTTGCTTAAAAACTAAAAAAAAAAAAAAAAAAAATATTTGTTTAATTTTAATTTAATAAAAAAAATATTGTGTAAATATATAATGTTTGTTTGTTGTTTTGTATGTTTGTTGTACATGTTATTATTAAAAAAATAAATAAATAATTGCATACATTTGAATTATATTTATACCATTATAAATAAAATGAAAGCATTGTTTAAATATTAAACTATTTAGCCGGTTGAAAAGGAAGAAAAAACACTAAATAAATAATATACAGTTGATCACTAAAACAAAAGAAACCAAAAAAACTAATTTCACCATTCTACTTTAGTTAAAAGTTATAAAATTTAACATGCATCATGTTTGGCTTTTAAAACTGCAAATGTTTGTACCCTTAATACAACTTATTGCCAATAAAATTGATAAAAATTTTGATTTTTGAATTGCGATCAAAATTGAGAATTCCTCTAAAGACTTACTGCCTGTTTCGGAACGAAGACTTCGTTCGCTTAACCTACATTTAAAACAATTTTCAGTTCGAAATCCTTATTCGTAATAGTTCAGGGAACAAATTGCAGCATTCGAAAAAAATTGTTTAATAAATTTAGAATTTAAAAAAAAAATTTTACACAATACGCAAATATTTTAGTTCGAACTCGTTTAAATTATAATTCTTTGAATTATAATACGAAATATTAACTAAATTTTAACTCTTTTACGGTCGAATCGTTAAAAAATAAAATTTTGTATTGCAAAGTTCACACAAATTCCAAAACGTTTTAATTATTCAAAAATTTTTAATTTAAAAATGCTTGAAATCGATTTCGAATCGCACTTTTAAAGTTTAATTTAAAATTATTGAAAATTTTAAAATTTTGTGTTTCGAACAAAACTAACTAAAACCTTTTAAAATTTTTGTTTCAAATCGAATTGTTAAAGTAAAATATTCAAATATTTATTGTATTTCGAATCGATTTACTGCCTGTTTTAGAAAATTAAAACAAGTAAGTGAGTGAGAAATTTTATTGAAAACAACAATAAGAAACAAAAATTTGTTTTTGTTTTTAATATAATTTCTCACTCACCCACTTGTTTTCATTTTATAAAGACAGGCAGTTAATTTAAAATAATTAAAAATTTGAACAATTTTTGTGTCAAACAGAACGAAATAAAACATTTTAAAATTTTTGTTTCAAATCGAATTGTTAATGTAAATATTCAATTATTTTTTTTTATTTCGAATCGATTTATATACATATGTATGTAATTGTATTTTTTTTTTTTTGTATATAAAAAAAAAACGTTTTCGATTTTTAATGTACTTACAAATACGAACTTATGCCAACTATACTTTTGAAATGTGCACTACAAATTCAATGTTTGTCATATTAAATTTGAGTTAATTATGTCTATACTCACATAATATTAATGTAAATTGGGGATTCACGAATTCTGGTTATAGGGGTGGTAGAATTTTACTAGTGCTCTCAAGTACAATAGAGAAATAAATACAATGGGATCATTACAATTGGGTGGGGTGGTGTCATTTAAAGCACTACGCTTTTCAAATTTTAAAGTCCAGACCCTTAATTTGCCAGCATTTTGTAAAATGCAAGTCGTACAAGTAAGTTGTCCCATTTAATAGCATTAGTCAAACTTTGATTTGAGTTAATTATTAGTTAAATGTAAAATATTAAAAAATTCCAACAGTTTTTATTTCGAATTGTTTGAAATAAAACATTCTTGAATTGTAACGCAAAGAAATAGGAAGTCCGAACATTTTTAATTGAGAATCTATTCTTATATATGTAGAAGTTTTTAGATTTTCAATAGAACATTATTAAAAAATTTTAATTTTTTTTAAAATTATATTCGAACTTAAAACTTAAGAAAAAATGCTAACCCAAACCAATTTGACTTTAAAACTGGCTCAATATTTTGAATGCCTATGTTCTTTAAATGAAATTAGAAAATTCTAAAAAGTTCTAAAAGAGATGCTTTTTTCTTTTCATTTAAAGATAATTTTGATTACTTAATATTTCCTCTTAAAAAATAAAAAAAAATTAAACTAAACTAATATATTAAAAAAAATTTAAATAAATATCTGAAAGTAAGGCAGACTTCCTAAACGCAATGTTGCAATGCAACACGGAAAGGAAAACTCCAAAAACTGCATTTTTTTGCAAGCAATGCGTTGAGTTCTTTATTGCATGGTAGCCGTATTCATTGTTCAACGGTTGCGAAATTTATACACTGCTTTCCAACACTGCGTTAAGGAAGTCAGGCTAAAACTCAAAAACAAATAATGCTGCCTTTTTATATTCAAAAATAAATATAAATAGAAAAGCTATTTTAAATTTTGAAAATTATTTAAAAGGGAAAACTTAAAAAAAAATGTATGTTTCCATGTTTAAGTTTTGAATGCGGAGTAACTTAAAGAAATCAACAAAAGAAATAAGAAACTTAAGAAAAATGTATATAAATATGTATGTATAAATTACTACAAGAAAATACAAACTCAAAGCATAAATTTTTTTTTAAAACAGAAATGATTTTGGTTGAAAAAGTTTATAAAAAAAAAGAAAAATAAATCTATTTAATTTAATTAAAAATATCATTATTGTTTGTAACTTTACATGAGGTTGGTTCTCCATGATTACCTAACATTTGCTTTGTGCTTTTTTTTAGAAATATATTTTTCTGTTTAAGATTTGTTTTAAACAAATTTTAAACTAATTGGAAAAGAAAATTTAGCTTTTATTTAAAATAAGACAATTTGTATTATTTGTTTTATTTAAAACAAATAAAACAAACAATATTTTATTTGATAAAAGCTTTAATCTTTCTTTCTTTTTTTTTGAAATAAATGAGAATAAGTGTTATTTGTTAAATATTCATTCAACTTTTAGTTAAATTTTTGTTTAGTTTGTAAGCAATGAAAAAAATTTATTTTAAATTTACTACTTAATCATAAATAAGTCATTGTTTGTTGTTTTCTTTTTGTTATTATTACGTTCGAGTTTCTCTTTTTTTAATAAATTTGTTTTTTTTTTATTTTTTTAATTATATAAGGTAGGATCCATTAAAGGGAACAAGGGGTTTTTAAAAGGAGATTTTTTTTGTAGCAATCACCAGTAAAAAATCTTTGTTAAAATTGTGTTTAGTTTTTTTCTAATAATGCTTAATACTGTAAAAAGCCTCTTTAGCTTTGTGATGACAACTTTATTTAAAAAAAATGTTTAAGTTGCATCTTTTTTTATTTTCTCTAGAAATAATCTTGTTATTTATTATTTGTTGTTTTTTTACTGGCAAGTGTTAATGAACTTTTTTAGTTTTTTTTTAAATTTATGCGTTTTAACTTGGAAGATTTTCTTTGCTTTTAGTTTGTTTGATAGTATTCTCTATTTAAACAAAATTCATTGAATTTTGTGAATTTTTTAAATGTTTTTTTTTTAACATTTAATATTTATAATAAAAAATTCATAGCGAAACATTATTAAATATTTCTTTTGTTGATTTCTCAGTTCAATTTGGTTTTTTTTTTGTATAAAGCTCTCTGACTAAAAAAGAAATAAATTTTAATAAAAGAAATTTGTAAATACAAAATATTGAAGGAAAAAAAATGTTTAAATTGTACTTTCAATAAGGAAAAGTTTGTTAAAATCGTTTGAAATATGTTTGTTTAAAAGTTTGAAACGTTTTTAAAATGAATAAATTAGTTCAACACAAATTCGTACAATGTTCTTTTTCATTCGTCACAAGAAATATGTTTCAATGCTTTACTGCCTTTTTTCCTAAAACCTTAAAAAAGGTTTTTATTTTTTAAATCATAAATGATTCGAAAAATTTTCATAAATATTTGCTTTCATTTATTTTTCTAAACATACTCAAAAATTTAAAAAGTTATTTGACACACATTTGCAAATTTTTTTTTTAAATTAAATTAAGCAAATCACGTTTAATATCTAAACTTCTTGATACTTTATTGTGCCATTCGCTGAACAAAAGAGTTTCGATTTTAAAATTTTACTGACTGTGCTCTTCTTTTTTAATGGTTTCCACTGAGTTTTTTGCACTAATTTTTCTTTAGGCATAGATAAACTAAGAAACTAGAACAAATAAGTTTAAACACTTACGAAGCCTTCGTTCGCTTAAATTATAATTAAAATAACAACAAATTATAAAATACTGTTTTTGTTTTACATGTAAGTTAAACGAACGAAGTCTTCGTTCAAAATCGATTAACAGGCCATTAATAATCTTTAGCTTTTTAAATTTTCAAAATGTTGAGTTTTTGGGATTTTACTACTTTTTTAAAACAAATCAAAGTTTTAAACCAAAACCACATCAATTTAAATTTATTTAAAACATATATGTATATTCTAACAAACTTTAATTTAAAATTTTAAAACAACGCTTCATATTTCATACATTTGAACACATTTTTTCCTTTAGACTATAAATCATTGTCTTGCTATTTTAAATCCTTTTATTTTTTCTTGATTAAAAAAAACACTTTTCGTACTTTGCCTCAACTTTTGTATTTAAAAATTTCTAAAAAAAAATTTTTTTTTAAATCTTTTAAATAAAAGACATGCATTAATTGTATATTAGTTTTCCTTTTCTAATTTCAAAGAGAGCTTTGTATGTTTTAGATCTCTAACCAAAAATGATGTCTAAAAAGGAGAGTTGGCATTATTAACACCCTTAAAACTCTCCCCTGCCTGTGTGTTTTTTCACAACATTTTCCTTTCTCTTGCATTATGTCATATTTGTTTTTCTTTCACATTTTATATCTATGTATGTTAATATCTCTACTATGTATATAAAATATGTATGTATTTTAAGGGTTTTACATATTTCTATTGTAATTGTGTGTATGTTTGTTAGATGTGTCTATGTAAATGTGTAGTTTCGTTATTCTTCATTTTAAGAATTAAATAAATAATTAAAAAAATAATTTACTTTTGTTTGTTGGTTTTAAAACTGACTTGTAAAACACGATTACCCAGTGTATAACCATTCAAGGCTCTAATAGCCATAGCTGCCTCATCGTAGTTGGTCATCGAAACGAATCCATAACCTTTGCATTGATTTGTTGTGGTATCTTTGACGATTTTAACCGATTGCACAGCACCGAAGGGTCCAAATAATTGCCAAAGCGAAGATTCTTCTGTTTCAGGAGCTAGATTGTAAATGAATATAGGATAAGCACCACCGGGACCATTGGCCAAAGTAGTGGCCGCAGCTGCTGCGGCACCCAAACCATTGGGCAACATTACATCCAACATATCGCCAGCCATGGGCGAGAAACGAGCCAAGCCCTTATTCACGGGTGTATGCATGGCTCCGCCAATGCGCCGCACCAATTGGGGATTCAAGAATGCTGGTAATTGGGGTTGTATTATTTTGCTAGTACTGCCTGGTGTATTGGAGAATTTTACAACAATGGGATCAGTACAATTGGGTGGGGTGGTGCCATTCAAAGCAATTATGGCCCGTGTAGCCTCTTCACGTTTGTCAAACCGTATAAAGCCCACACCCTTAGTTTGGATATCATTGCCAGCGTTCTGTAAAATGCGTGATGTTATGATTTGCCCATAAGGAGCAAATATTTGTTCCAAATCTTGTTGAGTCATATTCTTTGGCAGACCGGAGACGTACAAGTTGGCTCCTTTGATAGCATCCGATGAGGGTCGGGCAAAGGACACCTTAATGGTTTTGTTTTGCAAACGTAAGCCATTAAGCACATTAACGGCCTGTTCAGCATCCTGAGCACGTACATAATTGACAAAACCATAGCCCAAACTCTGGCCTTTTGACGAGCCTTGAGGGTTAAGGGGATCAATGAAACCTTGTGATTTGTCACGTATCAATTTGACCGATTCTATTTCACCCACACTGGAGAAAAGTGAACGAATTTCATCTTCTGTCATGGTCTGGGGCAAATAGTTGACAATTAGATTGGTGCGGGTCTCGGTAGAGCCATTAGTGGAGCCATTTGAATTGCCATTAGCTTGGTTTTGTTGCAGCTGCTGGGTAACAGCGGCAGCTGCTGCAGCCACAGCTTGTTGTGTTTGCTGTTGTTGCACTTGTAAGATGGCTTGCTGCACCTGCTGCTGTTGTTGCAATTGCGCTGCAGCCGCAGCTGCGGCAGCAGATTGTGCTGGTGACGTAGCAGCCGCTGCGGCTGCCGCAGCAGCTGCAGCAGCAGCGGCGGCAGCAACATTTGTAGCCGGCATAATGGGCGATTGGTTATCAGCTCCGGGACTAGCCATAATGAAATCCACTGTAATACAAAACAAAAATATAAACAATGATAGTAAATAAAAAGGAAATAAAAAAGCGAAGAAACTAAAAATCGATAAATAAAGAGACTTTGAACAAAAACTACCCCTGTAATATTTTTCTCTCTTGAATTTGTTTGATTTTTTTTTAGAGTTGCCATTTTTTTAAATTATATTTTGAACTGTTAACAAACTATCGCCTTCATATCGCATTTGATCGTAAAGAGGATGTTAATTCATAATTTAAAAATTTTGAGTAGAAGCGAAATAATGTTTAATTTAATATTAAAGGTAAATAAAAAATAATTTTTTAATAAACCGAGTATTGCGTGTCAATTTTTTTCAAAAAAAATTAAACATTAAAATTTTGAGTTAATAACTCCCAGAAGGTACTAATAAAGTGGCCTCACTAGCGCAGCTGTTTGCAGTGATTTTCTTCGTGTGTGACGTTTGGCGTCATATTTTTGTTTATTTACATTTATTATAAAGCCATTTTGACATTTGCCGTCTCAATTCTAGCAACATAATGCCTGTTGTTTTTTATATTGTTTCATTTTTGTAGTACTGAGGTCACTTTGTTAATACATTTGGATAACTCTTTTACATGGGGTCCTCATCTGCCAATTTTTTGTCTTAATAAACGTCAAACTTTATATAAAAACATCGAAGAAAAAAATTTAAAATTTTTTTTTATATTAACATTGACGTTTGGTATGGCAAAAAATAGTCAGTTGAAGACCATATATTATGATCAAGTAACAAATTCGCAAAACAAAACTGCACTTAACTGCCGGTCTATACCAGAGATATACAGGGGTGTGCTGGAAATCGCAAACGTAAAACGCAAGAATTTTAAAAGTCGTTTTTAAATAAGATTTTTGTAATAAAAGAATTTTATGACAAATATTTAACAAATATTTCGCTATAACAAAGGATTTTAAACCAAAAATTAGGTTTAAAGTTTATTAAAAACAACTTCCAAATTCTTGCGTTTTGCGTTTGCGATTTCCAGCACACCCCTGAAATATTGCGACTTTTGTACATATTTACTTATATTGCACTAAATGTCAAAATTATGTTATCTTTAATGTAGACAGAATTTTTTGTACACATTTATTGCCGGCTATTAATCGATTTTCGTTGAGAATTATTGGTAATATAACACTTAAAATTTGGTTGTTAATTAAAAAAAATATAAAAAACGAAAAAGTAGGAGCAAATTGTGTGGGAAAATGTATAAGTTTGTGAAATGGTAGCTAAATAAAATTGATGTAATCGTATTAAATCAAAGAATTAAATAAACACTAAAATTAAATATAAAAAACTATTTTTAAAAATATAATTTTTTTTTATTCGATCTTTTTTATTTATATTTATTTGTTAAAGCTTGAATTCTTTTTTATATAAAAAATATTTATTTAATTTTAACAAAAAAATCAATTTAATAAAAATACATACAGGTATGTGATGGAAATCGATCGATTTCAAAACGAACGATTTTAAAAGGTGTGATGAATTTCGAGGGATTTTAAAATCCATTTCTGAATTAAAGGATTAAGTTTTCGTTCAGAATACAATTCAGTTAACGTATGCAATATAAAAGTTAAAACAATAAAGACTAAAAATAAAAGGAGCATGTATTCCATTTTAAAAGATACTAAAAACGATATTTTCGGTTTCAAATCATTTCGTTTTTAAAATCGATTTCCATCACATACCTGATAAAAAAGGACATCAAGCTGAATCAAATTAATATATGTATTAAAATTTTAATTTTAAAGTCGAATAAGAAAGAGTTTATATTTATTAATAATACGTTTTTACACTACACCTCATTCCTTGATTTTTTTCAAATTATGCCGAGATATGTATCTTAAGGGATAAAAAAAAATTAAACAATTTTAGAATATGCAAACAAATAAAAAAAATTCTAATATAAACAATGTATATGAATATTATAGGAAACCTTTTATTTTAATTGATAATAAATGTACCGAGTTATTTATTTAAAAGTCTAAAATGTGGTTTTTTGTATTAAACTAATATATTCAAATACAAGAAAATACATGGTCAATATTTGTTAAAATATATCTATTACATAAAAATAAAACATTTTTCAGTCTATTACTTTCGAATTCGAATAAAATTTTTTTTTTGTTTTTTATTTAAAGGTATTAGGTATAAATATATAATTGGATATAATTAGTATACCCTTCACCGAAGATATCAATTCACAACAAAATGTCGGCGGGATTGGATAATAAGCCGTGGCACTTCCATCAAATTACATTTTAGATTTTTGCAAATCTGCAGAACAGAAAGAGTTGAAATTTGCAAATAATGTACAAGCATATTTTTTAACATTACGCAATATCCAATACATGTGGGCGGGATTACGATATTTTTGTTCGATTCTTCGGACATAGCAAAATTTCTATTAATCGCAAATAGAGCTTGATATAAAAAACTTTTAAATATTTAAAGAAGCAAATTTAATTACTTTAGCTTATTTTAGGATGAATTAATTTCCCCCTAAACCACATTTACAACAAAACTGGCAACTCTATTACTAGAAAACACAGCAAACTTTCATTGTAAATTTTACAAACACAAGCAAACGCAAAAAACAAAACAAAAAACCCTATTTCATTTGTTTTCACTCCCTTACACGATGCAATATAAGCGAAATTAACTTTTTACATTACACTATCATTGTTTGTGTTAATCCCTTAAAATGCAAAAACAACAACCCTTACTAAATTTTTTTAAGGTTGCCAAAGGGGGTGGCAAGTATGTATGTATACGATTTTCTTGTATGTACTTACTTTTGATCGTTTTGTTGTTTTTGCTGCTTTTTCTATTTAATGATTTAGGTTTTTTTAGTTTAATTTTTGCTTTATTTCGCCAGATTTTTTTTAATAAATCTATTTTTATTTAATATCTACCTTCCCACAATTTATTAAGTTATTAGTTTATTTGGTAGATGTGTGTATAATAAGATGGTATGAGTTTGCGTGTGTTGTAAAATCAGCAGACGCAGACGTTGATTAGAGCAGTTGTTTTACTTGGTTCTTTTTCGAATATTTTTTGTTAGACAAAAATTACGTGTTTGTTGTTGTTTTTCTGTATGTAAACTATGATGGCGGACGTACTATGTAGACGAACGTTTGGTTTTGGTTCACTTCTAATTTCTTTTTACTTTTTTGTGCTTAAACCACAGGGAGTGTTCTTTTTTTCTTCTTTTGCGAAATGGAAATCGATTTTATTGATTTATTTCAACTATTTCGATTGCATTAATTTTTTGTATAATATAACACAAACTTTTTGCTAATTTACTACAAAATTTTCTTCATTAATATTTTTTGATATTCTCTTTTGTTTCTATTATTCTTATAATTAGTGTTTTTTTTAATATTAGGTTTTTAGCTAATAAAATGATGTTACACAATTATTTTATATTCAGGTTTTATTTAAACTTTTCTATTAAAGGTTCTGTTTAAAATTTTTTTTTATTATTGGAAGTGTGTTCTAATTTTTTCTATTAAATTTTCTGGTATTTTGTAGATACAGATACACTTTTTTCTGTTTGCTTTGCCGTTTATCTTCTATGGGTTTTAGAGATACTTTATACTTTTATAAAAAAAAACAGGTCCGTTTTTTGCAATTTGTTTATTTAATAACTTTTATATATTTAAATAAATACTTTTTATTTAATTAATTTGTTATAAAATTTTAAAAATTTTTCACAACTTTTCTTTTGTTCTTAACGATCTAAATGCGTCTGCTGCCAACGAACGTTTGTTATAAAATAAATGATTATAAATTTTTGTTCATTCTTTTGCTCTGCTTTTCTTCTTGGCAAAAAGAAAATTCCAAAATGGCTGCTTAAATTGTTGTATAATTTTGTCTCATTCTAATTTTTTGTTTACATATTTAACTGTCGTAGAGGTAAGGGAGACAAACAGCTTTTGTTCTCAGTCTGCTCTCATATTTATTGCAGGGTATCTCATACTGGTAATAACAGAAACTCTGTATTTTTAAATTACTTGTGTATTTCAGAATGATATTTTTCAGGAAAAAAATAAAGGTGCCTTTATTTTATTTAATAAATACCTACCTACATATGTATGCGAATTTTGCTTGTGTCGGTGGAATAATTAGCAATTTAAAAAGAAGAAAAATGCTTTATTAATTAAATTTTTTAATTATATTAAAAAAGGAAGTAGACTTTTTAATAAAAATTTTGCAAATACATATCGCACTGGTTCCTCTAAAGAGGGTTAACTCAAAATACCGAACCGAACACAATGAAATTTGTGGTTTAAAAATACCGAACGAAATTAAATGTCCTCATCTTTTGTTGAGTTAGATAAAAATAGTAGGTATTATTTTTGTGTTCGAAAGATGACAAACAGGGAAACGTTATTTTTTTAATGATTTTCTACACAAACACTATTCGCTTTTGTGTTTTCCACAAATCTACCAAACCGAACACTAAGGAACGATATTTATTGTTTATTTTCGAATCCTGGTTTCAAGATTAAATTAAACTATTTCTAAATAATTTAGAAGTTTTACCTATGTACCTATGTTTAATATGTTTAAACACAAGGTTAAAACAAAGTTTTTAATAATTTAGTTTTTAATTAAAAAGTTTTACTAGTTTTTTTATTTTTAATATTTAATTCCCATTTATATTTCCCTGTTCTAAATATTTGTTTTAAAGGATTTGTTTGCCACTCCATTTTGAACAGGTTTTCTATACCTCGCCATATTACATATATTCCAATATGTGTAGGTACCTACACAAAAACGAACCGCACCCTCGTTCCAAATGTCAATTCCAATGTTGCCGGTTATTGCGATAATAAAAAAGGTCATCAAACGTGTGTAGAAAAAAATTAATGCGTGCAAAAACGTTTCCAATATTAGATGCTGCAGGATTCTTAGCAACCCACAATATACATACATACATATGTATGTACATATGTACCTATATTTTAGCTTGCTGCCCTTTACCACTACTCTCTGTGCGCAAGTTTTTGAGTGCTTTGTTTATAGAAGCACGAGCGTCGTTACAACTTCCGTTTTTGTTTTAAGCATACATACATACATATTTTGTAATTAAGTGTAAGGGATGTAAAATATTTACGACAGAGAAATAGAAAAGTTTTTTTTTTTGTAAATTGAAACAAATCAAGGAAAGTATAACAGACACACGTACAAAACCTGTTTTGCATAACAAAGAGGGGTTGTTTGCACTTTTTTCGGGGGAAAGTTGAGCTAGAGTCGGTAGTTTCCGTTCGAAATAAAGAATTTTAAGAGTAATCTCTTTAAGTCGAATCAGTTATTTTCAAAATTTTAAGTAAGAAAAAAACCAATTTAAAGGAAGTAAATCGAAAATAACATCGATTTTTTTAAATAAACATTTTCCCCCGTATTTTTATTTTGAATTATTTATTTATTTATTTATTGATTTATCATATTGTTTTGTAAACCTTTATTAAATTTAAAATTTTTTATAAATACGGGCGTTTAGGTTTAGCATAACAATTGGCATATGATTAGATCCTAGTTCTAGTTTTGAAGTCAGCATAAAAGCCTTTTTCTAAAATTAAAGGTTTAAAGTACAAAATTAGGCTCATTCATATTTCATATTTACAAGTCAATGTCATTAACTTTTCCTGAAATCAAAGATGTGACAATTAATGCAAGTTTAAAAAGCTCAATTAATGAATTATGTATTTGTGTTCAACCAAATCAGCTAGGCCCGTGCTTTTTTTCCATACGACTCCAATAAAGTACATAATAATTTAGTAGAATTCCATTTATTATGCTGTAGCATTCTCCTTAGTCGTCTTTTACCTATTATTTAACATTTCCTGTATTCATTACACTCTTGTTTAGTGTTACTTTGTTTACTTCCGGGGCTTTTTTGTTGCCTTATTTCTTTTGTATGCGTTTCAGATATAAAAGAACAAAACACAAAACTCATAAAGTATACAAAACTTAAAAGTCTTTACATGCGTTATGTCTGATTTCATGTCTTTTGTAAAATTTATGAACTTTTGCAAGTCCAGTTTAAATCACCCTTATTTAACTTTTCATTAATTGTAAAGTGAGGGGGAGCAGTTCAGGGAAACTTTTTCAATTCATAATATTTTTCTTTAGCACGAAAATAAAGTTCAACTAGAAAATATGTAGATATCCTTATCAGTATGAATTTTAAAGACAGTAATTTGTTTTGAATTTAAAGCAGTTTTTTTTAATTGAATGACTTTTTAATTTAGAATTTTTTCGGGTATTATTTTACACGGAAATCTAAATGTTATACGGGTAATCTACATTAAAATTTCTCTAAATAAATTTTCGTGTTTAGAAACAAAAATACAAACTTGCTTAACTTGTATTGCGATTAACGAGATGTTAAACAGAATTGAAATTTCAACTACAAGGTGGCCCAAAAGTGCAGTTTATAAAACTTACAAAATGGAAATTTATTTCCACTAATGGTCAATTTCACCAATTTAAGTTAAATCTAACTATTACTTTAACTTCCAGTTAAAAATATGTTTTGGACAGTTTAGCTAAAAGTTAATAAATGTTGTCCTTTGATAAGTTGTAACAAAGTTAGTTGGGAAGTAAGTAAGAAGAGCAATTAGTTGGAGAATTCAATATAATTTTGTGAGTAGAATTTAGTGTTCAAAATTAGAAAGGAAGATATTAAACAAGGCCCTTATGATCAAACTTTAACACAAAATTAAGTATTCTACGAAATTCATCCATAATTTGTTTATCTTCTTTTAAATTGTCCTAAAAGACACCAAATTAGGTTCAAATATTCGAATCTAAAGAAGTTGTGTGTCAATAAGAAAAAAAAACAAATAGTGTCAATTATTTGTCGCTAAGCAATTAACAATGTATCGCTAACTCTAGCTCTCCTGGCATGTGTTTGTGTAATATTGCACATCTGCAAAAGATATTTAACATCAACTAATTCAAATACATACCAAGTGCATTTGCCAGATCAAATCAACGCAGTTAGTCACCCAGTTGGCCAAATCTCCGTTGACGACACTATCATCGATCATCCTTTAAGTTTTCTCAACGATATTGTAAAAGACTTCTGGAATTCTTCCCTGATTTATCGGTCAATAGTGTCCGTTTTATGACAAGCTGAACAAAAATACAACAAAATAGTATGCCTTAAAAGTGATGATCATGTTTTATCAAGGCGAATTCATAAAGGTGACATTTTCGAGTCATCTGTTTAATGTTTATTTCCTGGTGTGTATACTGAATGTCAAGCGTTTACATATTTTGAAAAAGAAATTGTTAAAATTTAAAATTCAATAAAAATATAAATTCTTGAAAAAAACCCTATTTAATGGTGGGAAAAATAGTACCAAAAAAAGAAAATACGGGAAATTTGATTTTTTTCTTAAGCTTTTTGGTATTTTTTTAATTATCGTTAATATCGGACCTGTAAACATAAGATTCAACATGCAATGTCCTGAGTGGATAAGAATCTATTGCGGAACTGTTTGGAACTTTTTTGTTTTTTAACTGGTACTTTTTGAATTTCCATTAGTATGTCCCAATTTACACTAGGGACATTTCTTGCCGGACAGACGAAGTTTGATGGCGAGGGGACGAAAAGGTAGAGTGTGTAGTACATGACTGTCTGTACTAGACAGTTTTTCATTTCTCTTTCTTACTTTTCGTAGTTTACATACAAATATTAATTTCTGTCTGACTTCAAATGTTTCATATGTAAACGCTTCAGGTAAGATTAAAGGAGAATTAAAAAAATGTCCCTAGTGTAAATTGGGACTATTGGACCTAGCAACATAAAATTCAAGATGCAATGTCCTGGGTGGATGAGAATCTATAAGAGTGAACTTTTGGTACTTTTTTTTATTCTTTGACTGGTACTTTTTGAATTTTCGTTGGTATTGGACCTAGAAAGATAAAATTAAACATACAAGGTCCTGAGGGAAAGATAATCTGTAAGAGGACTTTTTGGTACTTTTGTGTTCTTTAACTGGTACTTTTTGAATTTCCTACATAAATGGGGAGAAAAAAATATTAAAAAGGATAATACGTGAAATTAACTTTCTCTCATTTGCTTTTGTGTTCTACGAGCGGTACTTTTTGAATTTTCTATAATATTGAACTTAGAAACACAAAATTATAGGTGCAAAGTCCTGTGTGAATATCAACCTATGAGTTGCAAAATGTTGGAACTGTTTTGCTAAAACCTGGATACATATACTTTGGCATATAAATATGTTCATGAAAGATAAGGCTCGATTATAAAGTAGCGGGTTAAATGCTAGAATCAAAACAAGTTTAAACCTAGAAAAATAAACTTCGGCATAAAAATAAGTCCACGAGGGAAAAGGAGGCGCTAACGAAGTAGTGGGTTAAATGCTTATTTAAAATAAAATTTAAGAATTCTGGTTTCATTGAACACATTATATAAAACCGAAAATCAGTGTTAGTTACCTTTTTTACGAAAAAATGGAGTAACCCAGTTTTTCCAAAAAATATTTTTTTCCTTTTATTCAGGCGAATTGGCTAGAAGGTGGGTTCAAGTCAACATATGGTGTTTTTTTCCGGTGGTCGACTTTTCAAAGTTTGTATACAAACTAGATTCTTCTGTAAACAACCCTATTTTTTTACACGCAATATTTTTGACAACCCGACCACAGAAGCAGTGTAGAGTTGACCTCACCTTCTAGTCAACTTGCCTTGCTTTTATTCTTAAAAATATGTATATCTATATCAAAAATAACCCGAGTTAGTTTGGCAGTCGTATTAAAATACAGAAAAGATAAAATATGCATATGCAATTATGGAGTTATCTTGTTTCTCAGTTTTAGAATGCTTGGTTTTTCAATATGGTAACTTCCAACAAAACTATATTTAACGAAAACTTCATATTACTATCATATTCTGGTCAAATTTTGTCCTCCATCAGGAAGCCACAACAATGTAATCGTTGGGTTTAAACAAGTTATGCTTAAATATGACAAACATTTATTTTACCACTATGGCATGATGATGTAACTTTGTATACGGCTCAAATGTCCTCCTCGAGGATGTATTAAAGGCATGGTCAACTGGGTAATTACTCACTCACTCGCATATTAGTTGTATTGTGTTAATAACATCTCTTTGTGTGACATTCACATAGCACAATACATATATGCCACAACGCCGCCATCTAGTCTAGTTTCAGATTATTATTTCTTTTTTTTTTCATAAAACTACGTAAATGTTTGAAAGGTGGTTAAAAATTATTTCGTTTTGATACCAAAGCAGAAAATTAAATAAATACAACAACAACAACAACATTAATAATAAATGTGTGCCAATTGTGGCAGAAAAAAAGAGGAATAGAATGAAGGCAGCTAGACAGATAGATAGGTATATACGATCAATGATAGCCATGTTAGCGTTGCACACTAGTAATGCTACGAATATCAATTTTTATAGGTATTCACGAATACGAATATTAGCGCCAATATTCGTCGAATACAAATACGAATATCCAATCTGAAATTTAGCGCCACACGATATTTAAAATTTTATTGAAAAAATCTTCTGTGCGCATCGATGAAAATAAATTGGGAAAAACTGTCATAAATGTATTTAACATTATTATGACATTCCGATGATTGAATTTCAAGTTATCAATTTTGCACCTCCATTATTGTTATTAGTGCTGGCTTAAGGCCTCGTTACGTTTTAATTTTATCAGGTTCATCCGCAACGTTACGTTTACGTAACCTTTTAAGTAGCTAAGTTGATTTAACGATGTCCGTATGTCTGTCCCTTATAATGGGGTTAACCGAATATCCTAATTGAGATGGGGACTTGGTAGTTATATTTTTATGTCACATATAGTCTGGAATTGTTTGCTATTAAAATTCAGCCTGATCGGTCCATAAATGCCTAAGATATGAGCAAAAAACCACGACAAGTGGGTATTTAAATAACTTTCTGTTTTTTACGCACCATGATAAAGGGTATATAAGATTCGGTCATATTTTCCAATCCACTGCAGCGAACGCGTTTCCATTTTGTCAAAGACAAAATTTTTTTTTAATTAAAAATTATTTTAATAAATATTTTTGTTTTATTTTATATTGTTTTTGCACTTTTGTATTTTTTTGAAACGTATCCGCGAAAAATTCGCTTAAATTTTCCGCATGAGTAAAGCGGCTCATACACTTGCAATAAAATTGTACAGTTTTACGTATTGTACAATTATATCGCCAATGTGTAGGTGATATACGATGATGTCACAATATATTGGCAACAATCAAAATACTTTTGATTTTTATTGCACAACGAAAAGATAGTGAAATGTGTTGGCAACATTGTACAATGCTGTTTATGTTATTTCTATAGGTTATGTTCACCTTTTTATTTAATTAATGGAAACATAGTGCGACTTATTGCATAATATAGGACAAAATGGAAATAATAGGGCGAATATCATATACAATAATATTGCACGTGTATGGGCCGCTTAAAAAAGCCGCTCGGACTCGTTGTCATTTTTGTTCAAAGGACGATCAGGTCGTTCTTGTTTGTTTGAGGTGGCGCTCCGCATTGGTTAATGGCTTGGCGTCGTATAACTGTACCGAGTTACGGGTTTTGCGGCTGTCACCATTGATTTTGTGCAATCGCTTTGTAACCTCAATTTAGGGGTGTTTGGCTGGTGGAGAACCATTAATAACTCACGTGACTCATGGAGACCCAAATATAACTCAGACGTTTTTAAAAATACTCCGGAGCGGATTCTGGAAGCTCTCGCCTTCCTAAACAAAGGTTTAGGCCGAACGAGGTCTTGTATCGAGGGCTCTGGAATTTGTGTGATACCCTGGTGTTATAACCAAAATTGGTTAGCCAAACATTTTATGATACCCTGGCAATATAACTTTTATACATAGTTAGCCAAAAACTTTAAGTTTTAAGTAAAGCCAAAAAAAAAAAGATCAAAAACTCAAAATGCACGTTTATACTTTAAGACCTTTTTGCCGAACTTCAAACAATTAACTTTCGAAACAAATTTTGGAATCGGTCGATACAAATACCACTCATGAAAATAGCTTGTAATGGCATAACTTCCTTTTAAATATTGGTATGCATTGATCAAGGCCCATCTATCAGGTCTGCTTACTTGTACAAAAACAAAATACAATTCTTTTTAGTTGTCAAAAATTTACTACCGCATATACAAAGCAAAAGGAAAAAACGTGTATGTGTGGCCTACCATAAACGTATACATGCACATGTAAGCAAAATGTAAACAACTTTTGACAACAAAAAAGAACATAAACAATGATCATCAGGCTTCTTGCACAGACCTTTTCAATGGGCCTTGGCATTGATAAGAAAAAATACCAACTATGTCATGGCAAAATGTTGTGCTGATAGTAAAAGCATTCACCATAGGCCCCATATAAACTACCTCCCTTAAATCGCTTTAAGATGGAAACTCTCATATAGATGAAGATACCTAGATAATATTCGGCCTTAAGAATAACTATATTTATCTTAAATTCATAACAAACCTTTGTTACAATTTTGCCTGTAAATACTGCGGTGGAGGGTATCAAATGTTCGGAATTGACCATACTTTCTAAGCTGCTGTTTTTTGGTTATTTTGCTTAAGTCAGCTTTTACATTATACGATTTTTGTCGTTGAAAGGGGTACACGAGCGAGTGTACTCTTCGATTCGTTTTGTTCATTCATTCTTTCTCTCATTTGACGAAAAATGTATTTAAGCTGTAACAACAAAAATCGTACAATGTAAATATGAAATAAAGAGGAAACGACAATAATCGCAACGACAAAAATCGATTAATTTAAAATCAGACTAACTCAAGTGCAGTTTTGAATGTTTCTGGTGGCAGTACTGACAGCATCCCTTGTTAAAAACATTTAGGGTATTCTGTTCAGATGTTTTTTGATTTCAAAAATGGAAAGATGGAAAAATTCAACTTTTTTTTACAACAAACAAGAGGAAAAACTTTTACACTTAAAGTTGCAGATTGGAAAATTGCAACAATCCAATTTATAAAGCATTGGAAATTCAAAAAATCGTAACCAACAAGCAAGCTAAATAATTATTTTCTTTGTTTCCAATATTTATTTTGATTATAATTCCACATCTTAATGAAAACAGTTGTTTGCTATGTCTAGCAGTATAATAAGCTTTGTTTTGTGATATTAAGAGTTTGTTAAATCTCACTAACTATTAACAAAAGTAGTGGTTACGCTTATTTGGTCAAATATTTAATAAGTGTGACCATAGCTTTAAAGATAATCTATCAAATATAATTCTTCGAACTGCATTTTAATAACACCAAATTTAATTAAATTTTTCTTAAACGGTTTAAAAAAAAAATTATAAAGAAAATTTAATACAAAAAACGAACGTTAAACAACAAATGCTTCAGCAAATACCACATACGACAAACTCAACAATCCATATCTCGTATGAGGTATCGAAAAACTGATTACGCCAAATGAAAAATCAGATCGGAAAACCTAAAGAATCTTTCTTAACTCAAAACCGCAAAAAATCCTCATACGACATTTAAATTATCAACCGACGATATGTATATAATAAAAATTTGATTGACAGACCCGCTCACTCCAATATGATTACAATTGCCCATTTTCTCTTTTTTGCAATCAAAAAAAAAAAAAAATCTGAACTGAATACCCTTTATATTTATCTGTGTAATTTAAACACATCTTTTATCATGATTTTAAGGTTATAAATTAATAGTTTTTATTTAAAGAAATCTCTGTAGTATACATATGCATATGAAAAATTACAGAGTTCAAATTCATTTCATTCATATATTCCAGACAAACAGCACTTAGACACGAAATAATTTTGTTTCTTTATTTTATTTTTTTTTTTTTTTAGTTAAAGTGGTAAAATTTTAAATCACACGCATATTGATTTCCGAAAATATGTAGTTTCCGGTTCCAGATTCGTTTATTTTAAAAGAAACTTTTGAAACAACAATATTGAAAAATGTTTACGATTCACTCTGCAGTTTTATTTGCTAATATTTTTGGCTTTTCTTAGATTTTTTGAGAGAATGTTGATGATCTGGCCTAAGCAACCAGTGAAAGGCGTAAAGAAACTAGCTTATCCCCCAACAATAAATTTCAGTGTTTTTATCAAGAAAAAAAATTGGGAGTTAAGCACGACAAACCAAATCTTATTAATTTTTTAATGTCTATATTAAGTTATCGATATTTATGATTTTCGATAGAAAACAATAAAAAAAGCTTTTGAAAAACAAATTCAAAACTTAAGCAGTTCTTTATAATCTTAACAGATTTTGAAACAAAAGAACTATAATTATAATTAAAGGCACTTGTAGTTACATAAATGTATTTTAACATTTTTAAAACTAGAATGTTATACAATTAAGCACTTGAAAGGCTTTTTCTTACTAAACCAACCCTTTTGTTGGCCTAACTAACCCTATATAAAACATTAAAACGACAACCAAAGATCCTGAAATTGAACTGATTGATTATGTCGGTCGTCCTTTGCCAGACGTTTTGAATGGATTTGAAAACAATGAGAAAACAAATCAGGCACATGCGTGTTGTGTACTATTTTTTGAATTCTAAAAAATATGATTTAATTTACATTTTTTGTAAATTATTAAAAACATTCACACATGCATATGTACCTATAAAATCAACCCTCTTAATAATTCTTATGAAATGAACGTGATTAGAATAAAAAAAAAAACAGGATTCAAACTCGTTTTTAATATTTAGAAGAACAAAGTACAAAACTGTAGCTCCTGGTCAAAAATGTCATGCGTGCTTAATGTTTGAAAAAAAAAATGTTACAAATATTTCTACGATCAGTATTAGTTCGACTTCTGTATGAGTTTTATTTTATGGTTCGAGCGATTTTCGAACTTTCCTTTCTTTTTAAACCAAGAATTTAAAATTGGCATACAAATTCTAACCTTTAATTTAG
This sequence comes from Pollenia labialis, assembly GCA_949318255.1. Classification (NCBI taxonomy): domain Eukaryota; kingdom Metazoa; phylum Arthropoda; class Insecta; order Diptera; family Polleniidae; genus Pollenia; species Pollenia labialis. The sequence goes on along the minus strand of OX439142.1, from coordinate 19,451,292 downwards.
TTTTGTATAATTTGAAATATCCTGCTTTAATTTTTTTTTTTTGCTTTGTTTTCATTTTGTAATTTCTTTCGTTACTTTTTTCAGCTTACGTGCCGATCAATTGGTTTACATTGGTCTGAGGGACATTGACCCTTATGAAGCCTACATACTGAATAAGCTGGGTATACGAGCATATGCTATGGATGTAAGTAACACACACCCTAAATTTAAATGAATAATGTCAAAAACATTTACACATACACATTTTAAACAGTATGCGTGTTTGGGTTTACGGCAAGGATCAAATTTACTATTTTCCTTTTTATTTTGGTACAGGATATAATCACACGAGTTTAACGATCATCAGGACATACACGACTAAACAGTAGAATAATAGTAGTTGTAGAAGCCAACCAAACCACCCTTTTTGACGATCGTTGGTTTTACAACATCTGTAACGTTTTCAACAAAACTCAAATGTCCATATGTCCTTTGTCACATTTACAACAACATCAACAAAAATTCTAAATTAATAATATTCGAGGGGGAGATTTTTAGGGGATGTTCTTTTTTGACTTTGCCAATAGTACTATGTGTATAAATTAGGTTCTTTTTTTATTCCCTTCGTACCAACAAAAAGGTCCTTAAGACTATTGCTTGCTTTAGCATTAGTTAAGGTAGGGTATGGTTCATTATTGTTTTTGTTTTTTTTCACATAATTTATGTTTAATTTTTTCCCCTTTTAACGTTGTATAGCTGTCACTTTTAAATACATTGTTGAAAAATTTGTAAAAATAGGATTTATGATGGTGTCTACCGTAAAACTCGTTAATGTAAATATGTAATTTCAAAAATTTTAATTTTTCTTCCAGGCAAATGCAAAGTAAATAAGGGGAAAAAGGATTCCTCAAAAATATTATATCTGTGGCATTTTGACAAAACATCTTAAGTCGAATTTAAAAAGTTGAAAGAAATTTTGTTAGTCATACGAATTTTCATTAAACAAATTTTTTTGTTTACGTTTTTTAAATTTTGTATTATAAATGAAATTTTTCTTTAATATCAAAAAGTAATTTCAATTTTTGGGAATACAAAATTTAAATTTCAAAAGATTTTGTTATTCGTGCTAAATTCCCAGTTTTTATTATTGATAAAAACACTTGAAATTTATTGTTGATGGGATAAGCTATTCCTATGCGCATTTCACTGGTTGCTTAGGCCAGATCATCAGGATACTTCATCCATAAAGATTTTAGAAAAACTAAAGATATTAAACCAAGTAAAAATGTTAAACATATAAGACTTATAGCAACAGTTCTACTTGTAATAATATCAAAGCTTAAACAAAACAACATCAACAATAAACAGTGCGTTCATCTCGTCTTACATTCCCCGCTACAATTAGTTGAAATTCTCTCAACATTAATTGTAGTTGTAAGTAGGTTAAGAAAAACAAAATAAAAAATAACAACAACTTACAAAAGATGTTGTCAATTAAGTGTTTTTTAGGCCGTGCACCCGCCTGTTTATTATCAAAAAGTAATTTCAATTTTTGGGAATACAAAATTTAAATTTCAAAAGATTTTGTTATTCGTGCTAAATTCCCAGTTTTTATTATTGATAAAAACACTTGAAATTTATTGTTGATGGGATAAGCTATTCCTATGCGCATTTCACTGGTTGCTTAGGCCAGATCATCAGGAAACTTCATCCATAAAGATTTTAGAAAAACTAAAGATATTAAACCAAGTAAAAATGTTAAACATATAAGACTTATAGCAACAGTTCTACTTGTAATAATATCAAAGCTTAAACAAAACAACATCAACAATAAACAGTGCGTTCATCTCGTCTTACATTCCCCGCTACAATTAGTTGAAATTCTCTCAACATTAATTGTAGTTGTAAGTAGGTTAAGAAAAACAAAATAAAAAATAACAACAACTTACAAAAGATGTTGTCAATTAAGTGTTTTTTAGGCCGTGCACCCGCCTGTTTATTATCAAAAAGTAATTTCAATTTTTGGGAATACAAAATTTAAATTTCAAAAGATTTTGTTATTCGTGCTAAATTCCCAGTTTTTATTATTGATAAAAACACTTGAAATTTATTGTTGATGGGATAAGCTATTCCTATGCGCATTTCACTGGTTGCTTAGGCCAGATCATCAGGAAACTTCATCCATAAAGATTTTAGAAAAACTAAAGATATTAAACCAAGTAAAAATGTTAAACATATAAGACTTATAGCAACAGTTCTACTTGTAATAATATCAAAGCTTAAACAAAACAACATCAACAATAAACAGTGCGTTCATCTCGTCTTACATTCCCCGCTACAATTAGTTGAAATTCTCTCAACATTAATTGTAGTTGTACAATAAATTTCAAGTGTTTTTATCAATAATAAAAACTGGGAATTTAGCACGAATAACAAAATCTTTTGAAATTTAAATTTTGTATTCCCAAAAATTGAAATTACTTTTTGATAATAAACAGGCGGGTGCACGGCCTAAAAAACACTTAATTGACAACATCTTTTGTAAGTTGTTGTTATTTTTTATTTTGTTTTTCTTAACCTACTTACAACTACAATTAATGTTGAGAGAATTTCAACTAATTGTAGCGGGGAATGTAAGACGAGATGAACGCACTGTTTATTGTTGATGTTGTTTTGTTTAAGCTTTGATATTATTACAAGTAGAACTGTTGCTATAAGTCTTATATGTTTAACATTTTTACTTGGTTTAATATCTTTAGTTTTTCTAAAATCTTTATGGATGAAGTTTCCTGATGATCTGGCCTAAGCAACCAGTGAAATGCGCATAGGAATAGCTTATCCCATCAACAATAAATTTCAAGTGTTTTTATCAATAATAAAAACTGGGAATTTAGCACGAATAACAAAATCTTTTGAAATTTAAATTTTGTATTCCCAAAAATTGAAATTACTTTTTGATAATAAACAGGCGGGTGCACGGCCTAAAAAACACTTAATTGACAACATCTTTTGTAAGTTGTTGTTATTTTTTATTTTGTTTTTCTTAACCTACTTACAACTACAATTAATGTTGAGAGAATTTCAACTAATTGTAGCGGGGAATGTAAGACGAGATGAACGCACTGTTTATTGTTGATGTTGTTTTGTTTAAGCTTTGATATTATTACAAGTAGAACTGTTGCTATAAGTCTTATATGTTTAACATTTTTACTTGGTTTAATATCTTTAGTTTTTCTAAAATCTTTATGGATGAAGTTTCCTGATGATCTGGCCTAAGCAACCAGTGAAATGCGCATAGGAATAGCTTATCCCATCAACAATAAATTTCAAGTGTTTTTATCAATAATAAAAACTGGGAATTTAGCACGAATAACAAAATCTTTTGAAATTTAAATTTTGTATTCCCAAAAATTGAAATTACTTTTTGATAATAAACAGGCGGGTGCACGGCCTAAAAAACACTTAATTGACAACATCTTTTGTAAGTTGTTGTTATTTTTTATTTTGTTTTTCTTAACCTACTTACAACTACAATTAATGTTGAGAGAATTTCAACTAATTGTAGCGGGGAATGTAAGACGAGATGAACGCACTGTTTATTGTTGATGTTGTTTTGTTTAAGCTTTGATATTATTACAAGTAGAACTGTTGCTATAAGTCTTATATGTTTAACATTTTTACTTGGTTTAATATCTTTAGTTTTTCTAAAATCTTTATGGATGAAGTTTCCTGATGATCTGGCCTAAGCAACCAGTGAAATGCGCATAGGAATAGCTTATCCCATCAACAATAAATTTCAAGTGTTTTTATCAATAATAAAAACTGGGAATTTAGCACGAATAACAAAATCTTTTGAAATTTTTCTTTAATTTTGATTTATTTTATTATTTAATAAAAATGATTTTTAGAGAAAAAGAAGTAAAGAAATATTTGTAAGCCCTTTAAAAGTGGTAAATGAGGGTATACAAGTACATATGTCAATCCGTGTAAAACTTGTTTAATATTCCTCTAAGACCTCATAAAGAACGAGGGCAGATCAAAAACTCCATGACTTTTTGAATGTAACAGTTTTTTTTTTGCAAAAAAAATTATTTTTCAACATACTGCCTGTTCATCTATTTGCGAACAAAAACTTCGCATACATATTAAAAAATATTGTTTTTGTTTTACATGTAAGTTAAGCGAACGAAGATTTCGTTCGAAATCTATGAATTGGCCAATAATCTCCTTTAAGCTCAAAACACTAGTCTAACGTTTCTCCAATTTTTGTATTCCTTCAAAAAAATAGGATTATTCGAGGTCCATAAAATAGGCATTTGTTTGATCAATAATTTCAACGTTGGAGCTAAATCCGGAGAATACGTCGGATAAGGTACCAACCAATTCGTAGCATCAATTTATGGAATTTCGTCATTGAGACTGCACACGTGTTCACCCGTGCATTATCTTGATAAAAAATAACTTTTTTCTTGGCCATATTGGGTCGGTTTTTTTTAAATCCTCGTTAAATCAGTCCAATAAGTTGGCATTATATTCGCCGTTTATTGTTTTTCCCTTTTGAAGGTAATCGATGTGGATTATCCCGCGTGCATCCCAAAAAAAAATGTTGCCATCGGCCAATAAGGTCGATAAATTTAACTTGGCCTTTTTCGGAGCCGGTTCACCCCCCGGATAAACCCATTGTTTAGACTGCTGCTTGGTGTAAGTGTGAAGAGTTGTAATGGATCCATGTTTCATTCACGGTTACAAAACGCCGCAAAAACTCATTCAAATTGCGGTTAAACAGCTCCAAATGAAATTGTCACACGATTACGTGTATGGTCAGTTGAGAGCAAACGCGGCACCCATCTTGCAGACAGCTTTCTTAAGCCCAGCTGATCATTTAAAATTGAAACCACATTTCATATGGCAGGAAATGCCTTATGGCATCAAAAATCTCACGCACTTTTACTCTTCGATCGGCCAACACCATATCGTGGATTTTTTCGACATTTGCGGGTGTATTTACCCCAATTGGGCGTCCAAAACGTTCAACTTCATTTGTGACATGTGCGACCACAACGAAAGTCGGTAAACCACTTTTTTAAAATTAAAATCGATAGTGCAGACTCCCCATAGCATTTATCAAGCTTTATCTTGGTTTAATGGGCGGCTTTTTCGAAATTCATTTTTAAAAAAATCCACGAGGTTGTATGTTTTGAACAGCTGTTAAACGCAATGTAGGTAAATGACGGAACTTGCTCAAAATTTGACAGTAGTCTATTAACAGGTGCTAATTGATGGGAGCGGTATTGCATTTCATATAACTACGAGGGAAGTTCGAAAAGTCCCGAAGTTATTGATCTCCCCTGGTATATATGTATGTATATGCTGGGTCCTTGAGTAATTAAGCCATGTCCTCCTGTCTGTCTGTTCGACTGTTAAAACTACGCTCACTTGCGAACGACTTAAAAAAAGAACGATATTGGTATAAAATTGCTTCCAGTTATCTTAAGTAGTTTGCGATTGAAATTTAGCACAATTGGTTCAGTAGGAAAATAGTTATGAAGATTTGTTTCATATTTGTTCCTAAAGATTTGACAAAAACTGACAGAAATTAGTGACGGATTGCACTGATTTTCATAGAATTTTGGACCAATTCGTTCTATAGGACTAGAAATCATGCAACATTATGTTATGTTTCAAAGAAAATATAAGGAAATTTTATTTATATTTCTTATCTTTTCAGTCCGTTGATAAATATGGCATTGCAAAAATTATGGAAATGACCCTGGATGCTTTGGATGATAAAAATAAAATCCATGTTAGTTTTGATGTCGATGCCTTGGACAGTAAAGTGGCACCGAGCACCGGTACAGCTGTATTTGGTGGTTTGTCCTTGCGTGAAGGCATTTTTATTGTGGAGGCCTTGAGTGAAACTAAACGTATACAAGGTATAGACTTGGTGGAACTTAATCCCAGCCTGGGTTCTGCACAAGATGTGCACACATCAGTATCAGCGACAATGGAAATTTTAAAAACTGTATGTGGTGGTTATAGGCGGAAAGGAACATTTACAAATATTGATGAAACTCTAGTTAATATTAAAAGAGAATAGAGCTACGCGAACAAAACTCAAAGTTTTGTAAAAAAAAAAAAGAAATCTTCCAACCAGTTAAAACTGCCATATTTTTATTTGTATAACTTATTCATTTTATTTTTATTAAGTCTTGTGGTTAATAATAAGAAAATTTACAAAAAATAAACAAACAAAAAAATAATGGAGATTCTTTGAAATTTGGAGAAAGATTTTACAATTCTAACTTTTCCTTAGGGTCAGTGGAGGTGGCTGGCAATATAGCGGATACTTGGGCAGACATCTTATTTGCATTGTTTATTAAATCGTTGGTGACCACTACAGGTGGTACTATACTAGCTATGCCGTGTAGAGCTGGTTCCAGTGGTGCATGCTCGGGAGTTTCCTTAAGACGTTTGTGTAGAATTTGTGGAGCAAAAGTTTGCAATAGAAACTTCTGGGAAGACACCAATATATAATTTAAGATACCTACAGATTTTAAAGATATATGTATGTATGTATGTAGTAAGAAAACTTTTGTGTTAAAAAAAAAACATACCTGATATAACTATAATGCCCGATATTATAGAACATAATCTTATTATAAATTGTACTAAATTATCACGGCTAGAATGCACTATGATTTTCAAGGCCGACCAATCATATTTAAAGTAAATACCGGGACTACCATAAGAATTTTGTGCAGGATCTAAATTTAATATTGATATAAACAACAAACTACTTAAATTGTAAATAAAAGTAAAACTTACCTAAAACTCTTGTATTTTCAGTCACCGAATATTGATAAGCTTTAATGGTGGAAAATGTATTGTGTATTTCGGTGGGAACAATATTCAAAAAATATTGTATTGTGGTCTCTTCTTTTGCTATGAAAACCTCATCTCCTTCCAAGGGCTGGACTAAATGTTTGGAATATTGTCCAAAACATAAACGGTTAATACGATGAGTAAAATTTGCTGGCTTTCTTTTAAAGCCAATCACTAATTGATCACCAAAGAGATCAAACACTGGCATGGCTCCACCCACTAAATGTAAAACTCCAGAGACTTTGTTAATGCCCAAAGTACCATGCAAACGACAAGCGTCATATTGGTCTTCTGGTACCGGCTTGCCATTATCTCCCAAAGGTTGTTCATGAACTTCATTACTCTTCATCATATCTTTGAAAAGTATATCAGCTATAGAATGATATTCTTCTCGAAGATAATGATTCATATATTGTTGACGTTTAAATTCAACACGTTCATCGGACGTCAACTGCCACCATACTCCCTGTCTTTGTAGGGTGCCATAGGCAAAAACATCTTGTTTTGTTTCGTCCAATAAATCAGTACCCATCAAAGAACTGCACGGCATGGCTACAGTGATGTCAACATGCATTTCCACTTTTTCAGTGTCTATATCCGGTATAAAATTATATATCAATTCGGCATCTTTATAGTACATGACTTCCTTGTAAATAAGGAATATAATAAGTAAGCGACTTAGGAGAGATACTGAAAAAAGAAAAGAAAAATGTTAAATTCTATGAGGTTAATTTCAATATTCTAAAGCTTTTTTGTAAAAGTTATATTCCTTCAATAGTTCACTTTTTTGCTTAAGCCAACCTTTGGCTAACATTGAAGCTATAGATGTGTACATTTATTTAGATGATTCTTTACAAGATAGTCGGGTAGTGTATAGAACCATTCCTAAATATATGTACATTTTTATCTCTAGCTTCAATGTTAGTCAAAGGTTGGCTTAGGCAAAAAGTATGTGCAATATTGAAGGAATAGAACTACAGTAAAAACTTGATAAACCGGATAATTGATTGCAGACCCTAATCCGGATTATCAAATTACCCGGATTACCGAATAAAAATTTAAAACATATGTACATACATATATATTTTTTTTTAAATCTAGGCAAAACAGTTAAGAACACTTTTCTCCTCTGTTTGCCCAGCGACTAGAATAAAATATACACCATTTGAAAGGTATTTACTGCCAGAAGTGCACAATAAATATTTTATTCAAATCTGTTCAATATTTTCAGAGTAAAAAGCGTTGAAATTTGATACTAACACATATGCAAAACTCATAAATAAAAAATTTTTTTTCCAATTATCAAATATATAATAAAAAAAAATAGGGTGGTCGATAATTCGACATTTTCAGGAAACCGGGTTTCGAATATTTCGACTATATAAATCGGCACAGGCAAACCAGTTAAGAACGCATTTGACGTTAAACACAATTCCCAAACCTTTTTTAAAATGGCAATTTAAGTTAAATGTGTTTAACAATTAAAGAAAAATTACATATTCCGTAAAGTGAATTCTCGTTTAGGAAACCTTAATTTCTTGTGCAATGATATAAATTATTTTTGAGTAAAAATTAATTCAAAGTGTAAAGCTACGGTCACACTTATAAAATATTTGACCAAATAAGCGTAACCCCTACTTTTGTTAATAGTTAGTGAGATTTAAAATGGTCTTAATATCACAAAATAAACTAATTAAACTACTCAACATTGCGAAAAACTATTTGTTGTAAGATGTGGTTGTATAATCAAAATAAATATTGGAATTAAAGGAATGATTATTTAGTTTGCTTGTTGGTCCCGTTTTTTTCGTCAAATATTTGACAAGTGTGACCGTAGCTTAAGAATGTGAAAAAAAATAAAATGGGAAAAGGAAGAAAATATAAGCTTGTGGTACAATCGCAGTGCTACTCCATGACAATCCTTGCAAGAAAAAGTAGCCAAGTTTTTCGTCTGTCAAAGAATTAGAGGACGGAAAAAACCCTATTTCATCTTTTAGCTATGTTGCCGAATGTTTAGCTCACCTTTTATAAATATGTTAAACATTCAGCCCAAATATGAAAACAAATTCTCCGGGAGTTTGTTCCTTTTTCCTATTTTAACAATTGAATTTACATAGGAAAAATGGGAGAAGGGAGAAAACTGATTGTATTAAAATCCACATTGGAAAAAAAATTGAGAATAACTTTTGAAAGCAAGTTGACAATAAATGTATTTCTCAATTTGAAAATAATTTCGCCTTTTATTTGAGAATTCTATGATTATTAAATGATTCTCAAAAGATTATCAAACGTTTGTCGTTTGGATTTCAAATAATTTTCAACTGGAAATCAAAATACTGTGTCTGTTGGGTGAATGCAAAAAACGTTAATACATAAAAGGCTGTGTACACGTAGATATTTTATGCCGGATAATTTTACGTGTGATTGATAAAACAAAAATTGTTCGCTTAAAAATTAGTCATATGTGTGAAGGCCCATTAGGAATATGTATATGAACTTTACAAAAAATATAAATATGGGACACCACAGCATGAGGTTATCATTTGTGTGTTAGCAGAACGCTGCAAAAACACAACTGTAATGTTTTGCCTACGTTGGGCCTGGATGTGTGCACACGTAAACAAATATTTGATGAAAAAAATCTAAAAGCGCATGACCACTAAATTGATTAACATTTAAGTATTTTCCACAATTTTGATTATTTACTAAGCTAAAATATTATTAGTGTATTCTAAAATTCTGTTTTATATAGCAAATGTTTAATAAGTGTGACTATAAACGTTGTATAAACGTGTCAATGCCATATTTTATTGATCCGATCCTAGACTCCCCCATGGAAATGTGTGAACTTTTCTTTGTTTTAAAATCACTTGAGGATAACAAATCTCCTGGTCAAGATGGTATCTGTTATGAATTTTATAAAAATGCTCCTAATTCTTTTATTAATGAAATTTTATCTGTCTTTAACAATATTTTTCTGCGTGAAAAAATTCCATCCAGCTTCCGAAAATCTATACTGATACCTCTTTTCAAAAAAGGTGATCCAAATCTCCCATCTAACTATCGAGGGTTATCGCTGATTAATACCTTATGCAAAATATTTAATACCATTATTCTGAATCGTTTAACGGAATAGATAGATCGGTACATGATTCTGAATGAATTCCAAGCCGGATTTAGAAAGAATTATTCAACCGTTGACAACATTTTTAACCTCGTCAATATTGTGTATTTAAACAAAGCAAACAATAATAACACATATGCTTTCTTTGTTGATTTTTCGTGCGCATTTGATACGATTCCTCGTAATAGTTGATTTTACAAGCTCTCATGCCTTGGTATATCGTCGAAAATAATAAGAATCTTACAGCACTTGTATGAAAATACGGAAAGTTGTATCTGGGATGGTAACTCTTATTCTGACCCATTTGCAGTTGAAATAGGTGTAAAGCAGGGTTGTATATTAAGCCCTCTATTATTCTCATTATATGTTAATGATTTGGCAGATGAGTTACCCGGGGGTGTAAATGTTGCGGACGTTAATGTTAAAATACTGCTCTATGCCGACGACCTTGTTATATTATCGAATACTCCAACAGAATTGCAAAAAATGATTGATTGTTTATACAATTATTGTTCAACGTGGTCCTTGAAAGCTAATCTAGATAAATCTAAAATAGTGGTATTTCGTTCCGGTACTAGAATTTCTTCAAATTTAAACTGGGTTTTTGGTGGTGATAATATTGAGATTGTAAACAATTATAAATATCTTGGTCCTTTAGAAAACACTTGAACAATAAATTAGCAGCCTCGAAACTGGCGATAAACTCTACTTGGTCCAAATACATAAACAATCCGCAAATCTCACAGAATAATAAGCTCAAAATATTTCAAGCTGCTTCCAGATCTATTATGTTATATGCAGCGCAAGTGTGGGGATATGTGAAATATGATGAGGTTGAAAAACTATTTAGGTTTTTTATTAAAAAAATGTTATATCTACCTTCCGCTACACCAAATTACATTTTGTATATAGAAACAAACCTAGAGTCTCTATACGTATCTACCTTAAGACTTCACCTAGACTATATTAATAAAGTATTAAGTATGAATCCTCACAGATTACCTCGTATTTTGGCATTAAAAATTATAGAACAAAATATTTGTTGGGCTAAAGAGTGGGGAAATCTTTGTCAACATATACAGTTTACCCCTGATTACTCAATATCTCCTCTTAGCAAACAGTGGAAGCCTATATTCGACCAACTCAAACTCAAGGAACGTAATGATTACATAGAAAATGCAAAAAGTTCACAGTTTCATGATCTATATTCTTTACTGGATTACAATGTTTCATCATTATATACTTAAAATTTTTCTCCTCGTACAGTCAGTTTAATAATAAGGGCTAGAGGTGACTTGTTAGATTTGAATGCAAGGTCTTTCAAAAATAACACTGTTGGTATTTGTACAATGTGCAATTTAGATGCTTCGGAAAATACTTATCACTTTATTGGTGTTTGCCCATTGTACAAAGAATTTAGAATACGATATTTTGGTAAAACCATACTAGATTTGAATGAAGTTATATGTATACTAAATGGCTTAAACTTTTTCTCCCTGTATAAATATATAGAAGTTTGTTTAAAATACAGAAGATTTATCTTAAATGAATTTGTTTTTTAATTTTCCATGAAAATATTAACTTATAATTAATTTTTTTTTTTTAATTTTTTATTAAAAATTATAAAAAATCGATATTTTGTAAATAAAATTTACTTTCCTAGAATTGTGCCAATCTGGCTTACAACAAAATGTTATGCCATATATAGATTTAGATATTAAACATATTGTAAGTGAATTAAATTAAATATGTACATACAAAAATCTATTAATAAATAATAAAAAATAATAATAAATAAACGTTGTAAAAACTTCTTTTTGCAAAATCTGTTTTTTTTTTTGCAAATTATCGTTAGCATTACTCTCTTACATTGTTTAAACATCATATCATCCAAAATTATGCACTTTAACCTCTTCAAAATGCTATACAGAGAGTCAGCCAGTAAAAAACATTGTAAGTTACTAAAAAAAATTATACAATCTAATGGTTTTGCAAATTGGAAGCGTTTTTCCACTAAATATAAAAGTTATAAGCTGTAAATTTCTGAAATTTCTTGATATTTTGCATTCAAGTTTTAATTGTCACTAATTTTGATAATCTTTTAAAAAAAATGTAAAAATGCCCTTTAAAAACGTTTTTTTGCTCACATGAAAAATAATAATTTTGTCACTTTAAACGTTATTCGCAGCTGTGTTTTAATTGTAAAATAAAAAATAGGTACGTGGAGTATTGGATAAAATGTAAGATTAACGAGTAAAAACGCTGTGTTCGTGGCAGTCTAAAGTGCCAAATAAGCCACACAAACGGTTAAATAAGCATGAACAAGTATGAAGTATCTTTGTGTTAATATAAAAATATTTAATATTCACACAAACATCTTGAAGTTATCAAACTGGTTAACGAAATTCTCGCTGGGTAGAAAACAGTAAACAAATTCCTCTTATGTTTGTCAACCGATTTCGATTTCGTAACCCCTACTTTTGTTAATAGTTATTGAGATTAAGCATGATCTTAATATCACAAAATAAATTAGTTATACTACTAGACATAGCAACAAATTGTTGTTTGTTAGATGAGGCTATCAGCGCAGAAGTGGTGTAACCCCAGACTACTTTTTATGAGATAATGAGGAGTTAACACTACTCTTGCACTATATTACTTGGTTGTAACGGCCCGTGCAAAAACAATGTTTCTAGCGCCATCTGTTTTGGATACAAATAGTCAGTTAACTCGACTATTGCACTGTAAAGAATAGTGCAAAGAACATATGTATCTTACACCAGAACCGTAACCAAATTAAATTATGGGTTACACCACTTCTGCGCTGATAGCTTCAGATGTGGTATTATAATCAAAATAAATATTGGAATTGAAGGAAATGATTATTTTGTTTTCTTGTTGGTCCCGTTTTTTTTTCGTCAAATAGTTGATAAGTGTGACCGTAGCTTACATAGCGGCCACACGATCAAGTTTTGCCTTTCAATTCCATTCAATTTACTCAACTCTCTCATTTTTTTACTAACACACTCACACTTTTTAAATTGACCACGAGATGGCTTTCAATTTCACCTTTCCATTTGTTTGACAATTTACTTTCAATTTAACAGCTGAGTACATGTTTGTCTTTATAAATTGTTTTTTTTTATGGCATCTTGAAAGTAAATTGAGTGCCACCTACGTCACAGCTCTCAATTTTTGTAAATTTTGACAAGCAGTATATGTAAAAGACTATCAAGAACAACTTGATCGTGTGGCCTCAGGGTTAACACTAAGAGATCCAAAAATTATTTAATGCTTATCGTTGTTGATTCATATTGGCATAAATAATTATGCTTAAATTTCGACCACTGTGAAATATACTAGTAAATAACTATTATTTTATAAAAAAAAAATTTCGACATTTTTGATTTTTTAAAAATTGTATGAGGTAAAAATTCATTAAATTGTCTTAAGAAATTATTAAAATAAAACAATTCAAATATGGCAGTCAAGGCGAATTCATACAAGGTGGACTTATTTTGAAAACGTTTACAACACTGTAAAATATTTTAAAGTTGTGTCAAAAATAATACAACATTGTTGTAATCAATTGAAAAAAATATTTCATTTTCTTTTTATTATAAATTGTTTGTTTCGAAATATAGTAATTTAAAAGAATTTTAAATTTCATAATTTTAAGTGAAAATTATAAAATTTAGTAAATATTCCCCAGAACCACATGAACGGTGTATCATTTTGACACAAGGTTAGTAATCAGCTGTTGTTTACGTTGCAAGATGAGGTCAACTGGTGTAAATTCGCCTTGATGACAGTTTTACAATACAATACATCAAACACGCAATTTTGGAATTGCTCCGTTCACAATTTTATAACGCTTTATTCCGTAACCTGACTTCAGTAAACAAGAGAATACGAACAACACACAAACCAACTTACAAGTGCCACCAATTTCAGTGGTCTCTGTATATTTTTCCGGCACTTTTTTAAATGCATCCAAATTCTTAGCCAACTCGATTATATTATTCTTATCGCCCCGATAACGCAAAGTAGCCGACATTTTTTACAAAAATTTTATTAACTGACGTTCATTTACACCAAAAACGTAATCTATGCCAAAAACATCAAGTTTTAAGCAATAAAAATAAACATTGGAAAGAGCACACAAAATAACACGTCTCCAGAATAACAAAAAAAAAATCATTCACAATATGCAAAAATAACAAAAGCAATAACAGTAGCGTTATAACCTAGAGATGGCACTTTTAAGAAAATGTAAAATTGCAAATGCCAAACAAAACGATTTAAGTGTTGTCAAATTTTAAAAAGAAACTGCTTAGAAATGATTTGTTTAAATAGGTAAAATTGTTTCTTATTAATAGCTAAAATTTATTAAAATATTCTATATACTGTAAAAATTTTGGAACAAATCTAGTTTACCGACGCAGCTCCAAATAAAAAAAAAGTACGTAGGGTGATAGAAAATTGAAAAATAAGAAGAAAAAATTAAATAAAAAAATTGGCGCAAACGCTTAGTTTTCGAGTTATGGACGTTTTTAGTTTTCATAGAAATGTGTAATTTTTCCACTACATTTCTGAAGGTATATGGCCAATATTGGTATCATTTTGAAGGTTTTGACTAGATCTTTCCGGATATATAGAATTTATTTAAAAATTGTTAACTCTTAAGCTCACATTACAGTTTTTGTGTACTTAGTGTATAATACATATATTTAAATAAAAGTGTAATAGGTACAAATTTTATAAAATAACAAACACCAATGTCGCAAACATACACTTCATGTTTAGACGGCCTTCGGCCGGGAGCAAGGATTTTCTCCTCTATGGTATAACAAACACCGGCTTCGCTAACTAAAGCTTTTCTGCATAGCCGGCCTTCGGCCGGGCGCAAGGATTTTCTCCTCTATGGTATAACAAACACCGGCTTCGCTAACTAAAACTTTTCTGCACCTAAAAAATGCTTAAATTAGCCTAAAGAGGAAAATAATATGCGAATACAAAAACAAAATACATATTTGCAATCGTGAGCAAATTACCTTTAATTTGAGTACCCACACATATCACTAAGTAGGTGGGGCAGTTTTTTAATTCCAGGGGGGCCCACGGGCCTCAGCGCCCTTAAATTTTAATTTTGGTTTTTTTCTTTTTTATTCTGAATTGGGTGGCAAATTTTTTTTATTTTTTTTCGTAGCCCTTTAACCTGCACTTCAGCCAAATCACATATTTCTATGAAAACTAAAAACGTCCATGACTCGAAAACTAAGCGTTTGCGCCAATATTTTTATTTAATTTTTTCTTCTTATTTTTCAATTTTCTATCCCCCTAGGTACTTTTTTTTTTTTATTTGGAGCTGCGTCGGTAAACTAGATTTAAGCCAAAATTTTAGTTGCATGATGTATCTTTGTTTTAATTTTGTTAATAAAAACTAATTAAATTTTTTAATTTTGTTTGATTTAAATATTTTATTAAAATTATTTGAAAAACCTCTAAATGCGTAACACTAAATGTTTGTTATGGTTTTCCTTTGTGGGAAACAACTGAAACAAAAAGGAACAGGAAACTAGGAAAAATAATTCTTATATTTTTTATAAAAAACTTTGAAGAGAGCTTAAGACAGGGGCAATACTGAAAAATTATGAGCATTAATTGGATAAAAATTACAGACAGGTAAATACTTTCTGAAGATCAATACGCACTTCTTATAATTTTTATATTAACTATCCTCCAGGGCCCGAGAAGGCATACAAATTATTAACTCTTTACCTTACAACACCTTTAGCACAGTCCTACAATATGTGCACCGTCAAATGATTAAGAGCAACACGAGTGGTGAACCTTCAGAAGAAGCTATATCTTCTTCAGCAGAAAATGAAAATGCCTTAGAGGAACTAGAACGTTTAGTGGGTGTTCCCCGGCCAGAATTTCTACTATTGATTAAAACATTTTCCTATATTTTAAGACGTACCAGCACTTATATTATCAAGCCCTCTTTGCTGCAGGCCGAGCTACGTGACAAATTGCAGTTGCAAGATGAGGCTAAAATCGATGCCATTGTGCGTTTGTGGGTACGACAAACCACACCCATTATGAACAATTTAGCTAGTGATCGTTATGAATCGAATGAAATTGCCGATGTAGCCTGGAAACTAAATGTAGAAATATCCTCTCAATGCCAGCAGCGTGAGAAATCTGCTCTAGCAGTTTTGCAGCTAAAAACTGGAGCCGGTGAAGATATTAACTTGGAAATGAATCATGAAGAATTATTGCAATTGTATCAACAGTTTGAGTGTATACAAAACGAATTAGATGCGATGAATACTCAGCCCAAACAAGCGGCGAAAGGACAAAACTAGACTTAAAATATACACATACATACATACAAAAAATAAATATTGGAAATGAGGTTGTTGTTTACATTACCATAGAGTATTGTTAAGAAAAAATAAAACTTTTTTGTTACTTTTAGGGAATACCTAAAATAAAATAATGTTGAGAAATAGTATATGTATTAAATAAATTATTGAGACTAATTTAAAAACAACAGCTTTTTATTATTTTCGGGAAGAAAATATACATTTCAAAACTCTCTTTTTTTTAACAAACTATCCACAACCTTGCTTAAGTACCCATTTAGAATATTTATTTTTAAAATTTAAATAGGAAAGGCCATTTCAGCTAGTTGATATACATATATTTTTATGTTAAAGAAATTTGGCGTTTTCAAACCGCTAGTGTCCACTGAAACGATTTTATTGAAACTTCACAATACAGGGAAAATGAAATGATGTACAATAAAACTTTAACCGGCTTTATTATGAGTGTCTCAGTCTTGATCGAAAACAAGTTATTATGGTAATACGACCACGACACTCGTAATAAGGTTGAATTTTTTTTTTTGAGAAAAAACTTGTTACATTTTTTCAAGGAATTGATTGAAAATGTGCTTTTAGTTTGTGAATTGTTTGTCTCAATTGCTTACTTATGAACTTATTTTGTTTGTATCTTCTTAAAGCTAAGAACTCTGTAGGCATTTTAACTTAAAACTTATGTGATTGCTTATGATTTTTAATGATAAAACATTTCGCACTGGTTCCTCTAAAGAGAGTCAGCTCAAAATTGTTCAATTTCAACCTTTTGCAAGAAATCGATATGCAGTGGTCACATCGACCCACTGTAAAAATCTTACATCATGTTTCCTACTTCGCAAAAAAATACAGTTGTATCCATCTTCTTGATATAAAAGAAGCTTCGCCAGAGACAACTAAATGTAAACTAAATTCATATCTCTTCTGTTTCAACTAAAGAGAAATATTTTAAGTTGTGCTAGTTTTTTTGTCGCAACGGTTTACTAAAGCAGCATTTTCAGATAAACTGGCACAACGTTAAAAAAATTTTGTATGAAAGAAATATATTTGTAAATTTTTAATAAAATTATTTTATGGCAGAAATCTAATTAAAAAACGACTTTAACAATTCTTGCGTTTTACGATTTCGATTTCCACCACACCCATGGTTATTTTTCGATAATCCCTGCAAAAATTACAAAAACAGCTAACGTTGTATACTTCTTACTCCTTTTTCTTTACAATGCCATAATTGTTTTCAACTTTCATTTTAAACATTTAAAAAAAACCGGTTTTATTCCTACTGAATATTTGTAATTTTTGAGTTGACTCTCTTTAGAGGAACCAGTGCGATATATTTTCATTGCTCAAACACAACTTCGAAAAAAAGCAAAACGCAAGGAAATCGCCCGGGTTTAAGAAAATGCTGAAATGCGATTTAAGAATGCTGCGTATTCCAGAACATGGGCGAAAGTTATAAAACTACTGCAGTTTTTTAAACCCTGGTATAAAGTTCAGTCTTTATCTGTTCAAAACTTTATAATAAAGCTGTGGCCAATCTACAGCATTCAAAATCGATCGAAATTTAAATACTATTTAAATGGGAGTTTCGATGGAAGCGAATGCCATAGTTTGGCCCCTGATTTTCTTAAATGGGGTCTAGTTTTTAATCTAATGTACATATATGTTTATCCGATTAATATCTTTATATACAAACCACAAGTACTTGTTCTTTAATAGAAAATCAAACAAATATTTATAAAATATGTATTTTGTGTTTATTTTAATATTTTCAAATTTTTCGTTTATTTCTCTTTTTTTTTATCAAAAATAAATTAAAATTCTTTTTTTTTAGTTTTAGTTGGTGTTTTGATTTTTTTAGTAGCAATATTTACATTTTTTTTTTGTTTCTTAAAAAATTTATTACGAATATTTTACTTAATAAAAATACATATATAAAATAAATAATAAAATTATAAGAAAAATAGCAGGGAACGGTGTCTAAAAGGTACAAAAAGATATAAAACAAAAGAAAAAACTAAAATTTGGTTTATTTTTCTAAAAAAAAAAAAAAAAAAATAAAAAAAAGTAGGGCGTCTTATAGTTAATAAAAAAAATTAAATTAATAACATTTAATATATACCAAGTGTTAACAATAAAAATAAGCCAACATTTGTTTTGAAGTTATTTTTTTTTTTTTTTTAGATTAAGTTAAATTTAAAACTAATATTAAGTTTAATTAAAAGGTAAAAATAGTTTTGTAAGAGAGTGAACGAATAGAAAAATAAACTTAAGTTTCAAAATGTTTATAAATAGCAGTAACATAAGACATTACTTGAGTCCAATCGGGACGTTCAATTTGACACATGTCATTGATATTCTGGAAAACAAAAAGCAAATAAATATTAATACCCCATATACTAAAAATAGAGAGCTAGGCTTAATACCAAGGTTGTGGTTATGCCCACCGATTCGGCGGCAGCAAATGCCAATGAAAAGTTACGTCGTTTATTAGCTGGACTTAAAGTATCATAAGGAATGCGGTCCGGTAAATAGGAATGTAAAATTGCACAAAATGCTAGACCATCATTCCAGGATGAGCTGAAATTGGTGATGTCGATATTGCGATAGCCTACAGTTTTATTTTGACACCATTTTAATAAAGCATTACGTTTGGAACCACCATTTTTAGCCAGCATATTTAAAGGGTCTTTTCGTTCGCCTAAAATGACAGAAAACACAAAGTGATTAAAAAACTATTTAATTAAAAAAAAAATATAGTCACACCACTTAGCAAAGATTTGGAAACGTTGTTTAAACTACTAATATGTATATTAGATTGTTGCTGTTGTTGTTCCCTTAAAGGACCTTTGGTTGCTGTAGTATTTAAAGATGATACCAAAGTGTTTGTGGTATTATTTGTATTTGGTGTACAAGCTGCCGTTGTAGTTGTTGTGTTATTTAAGCTGCCTATTAAAGGAGTCAAGCGAGAAGAAACCTAATAGAAATTTAAGAAAAGGTGGTAAAAGAAAAATGATAAGATATTCTTAAAGACGGCTTACATTTTCTGACCAGTCAGTTGTATTCGTGTTAGTATTGCTTAAAGGCATAGTACCAGTTGTAATTTCGGGTGAAGTGCTACTATTTAAGCTAGAGGAAGAACTATAACGAGATTCGGGTTCTTCTGGTTTTGCAGTCTGAAATAAATAGAGATAAATGCTTAAACATTTGTATAATTTATAAACAAAAAAATTTATCCAATATTTTCTAGTTTTAAAACAACATTGCAGCCTAGTTTGTAGGCAAGTTTGTGGTATAGTTTGTAGAGTATGTCTGTAGTCTACTTTGTAGAGTAGCTTGTAATCAAATTTGTTGTGGTTCTTATTGCAGCAGTGCTGGTGACTTGTCTTGCCCATTATATGTTATCTATTTCGACTTGTGATGTGTCTTCTGCTGTGCTGATTACCAGGTTCAGGAAGGTCGCTGCTTCCACAGGATGATTCCTTCGCAGGGCAGTTAAACAGATGTAGTCTGTCGTGTGGTCCCTGGTTGCACGCGAGATAGGTATTCGATGTGTTCTCATCAAACAAGTTTGTTGCCTGTGTTATAGCCAAGATTATTGTGTACTTTCTAGTCTAGCCTTATAATCCAGTAAGTCAAGTTTGTAGTCCAGTTTGTTTTTAGGTTTGTTGATAATTTTGTAGCCTAGTTTGTAGTCTTGCTTGTAGCTTAGTTTTTTGTCTAAAAATATATATCATACTGTTTGTAGTCTACATTAGTTTGTAGAAGTAAAGTTTGTAAGATGTTTTGTAGTTGTCTTCTTTATTAAGCTTGCATTCGAGTTTGTAGTTAATTTGTTACCCAGCTTGTTAACTTTTTTTAGTTAAGTTTATTTTTAGTTTGTAGTTCAGTTAAAAAGATTAGCCCAGTTAATAGACTAGTTCGTGGGTTGGTATGTAGTCATATTAATAATCACGCTTTTAGTTTATTCTGTGGTTATTTTTCAGTCTAGTTTGTAGTTATGTGCGTAGTCTAGTAAGTTTCAGAAATTTCAGTCTAGTAAGTTTCAGAAATTCTAAGTTTATTGGTAAGAGGGGGAGAAGAGCAGCATATTCTCTTCCCCTCTCATCTTCAAAACCTAGACTAAGTAATTTTGAGTAGAGTGCCTAACTTACGAGTCTAATGTAAAGACCAGCTTTGTTACCTGTTTATTATTTTCTATACTTTCGATTAAAGTTTTAACTGATAGTCTTGAGTCTTGTCTTGAAAAGCTGCCAATTTTACTGCGTCTTGAGGCCATTTCTTGTTGCACAGTAGACAATACAGATTGTTGGGTTTCAGTTTGTTGTTGTTCTAATAATGATTTAAAGAAAAAGTATAAGAACAAGTATTTATTAATTTATTACAAATTTATAAACTTACGTTGTTTCGTTAATTTTTCAATTTGTTGTTCTAGCATTCTTATTTTCTCCTTTTGTGTTTTATTATCCAATACCAATTGTTCTCTAGCACTTAAAGCTTCAGTCTTAAAATCATTGGCCACACGCACCGTCATCAGTAAATCCGATTGGAACTGTTGCCATTCCTCCACCTCCTGTTTGCGTAATTGCTGTAAATCTTCTAGTTGAGTTTGAGTATCGTTGAGTTTTCGTTCCGTTTCCGAAAGATGTTTTTGAGTTTCTGCCAAAAGATTTTGTAGTTTTGTTTTATCTTCCAAATGACATTTGCATTGAACTTGCAGCTCGGAAGTTGTTTCACAAAGTTGTTGATTTTCCAGAGAAAGTTTGTCTTTTTCTTGTTGTAATTGTTCAAAACGATATTCAAGATGTGAGAGAGCACATTTAGCGTTATTTTTGGAGACTTTTAATTCTTCCGAGACATCAGTTAATTGTTCTTTAAAGCGTCTGGCCTCAGCCTGACTGCGGGACCATTGATCTTGCAGTTCGGCTACTTTTTCCTCCAAAACATCTTTTTCTTTGCGAGCTGTATCCAAGAGATCGCTAAGATCGGTTTTATCTCCTCTTGCTAGATCTTGCTCTAGTTCTTCTATTTTAGCTTTAGCATTCTCCAACAAAGTGGTCAAACGATTGATTTCTATAAGACCATGAGATATTTCCTCTTTGGCGGTTAATAGCTGTGTTTCCATTTGCTTGCGTTGGGCATGCTCAGCATCAATGGAAGATTCTAGAAGAGCAATACGTTCTCTTAAGCGAGCTTGTTCTAGGTTTTGAGCTTCATGCGTTTGACGCATTTCCTGTAATTCATTATTAAGTTCCTCGTGTTTTACTAAAACGGCCTCACGTTCATCTTGAGCACTTTTTATTAAATCCATTAATTTTTTTTCACGCTCTGTATTGGCTACTTCTTCGGCAGCACTATTTTGTTTGGCATCTCTAAGCAAAAGTTCTTGAAGGTTATTGATTTGAGTACGGGATTCATTTAGTTTTTCGGTTTGCCTACATAAAGATTGGAACAAAACATCTTTCTCCTCGGCCAAGCGCTCGTTCTCAGCATGTGCATCACTTAGTTGCACCTGCAAATCAGATAATTCCTGGAGAGTTGCTTGTAATTCTTCATTGGTTGAGTAATGAGTTTCTTCCATTTGTATGATTTTATCCTGTAAACAAGCTACAGAAATTTCACTGGACGAGGAATGTTTATCCCAGTCGGGTGTAAGACAAGGTGTGCCACCATTATCATTGTCAGTGCCCTTTTGGGGGAAAAAAATAATTTTTATTTATTAAACTTTTAAAATACATAATATTTTTTTTTTAATTACTGTTGGTAAAGCTATAGATGCTGGTGCTGAGCTGTGCAAACGCTGTGAGTCTTGTATGATTTGATGTTTTTCCGCATCAGATAGTGGCGAATTAACAACGTCTCTTAAACGATTTCTTAATGATTCATTTTCATATTTCAAGTTAGCAATTTCCAATTGATTTTTCTCCTGGACACTCTGTTGTTAAATGATAGAAAATAAAATTATTTTCACTTAAAATCCAAGAAATTTAACACCCACTTTTTACAAAAGTCAAACTAACTGCTTGGCTTAGGCTTAGTCATGCTTTTCCTGTAACATTTTTAAAAAATTTTTCTATTTTGTTGTTATTTTTTCTATAGCTTTTGATGAGCTCCCAGTACTTTTAGAAAATTTTTTGTTGTTTTGTTTAGATTTTTGTTATTGTTTCGTTTTTTTTTTTAATAAATTTGAGGTTTTCAAGTTAAAATTTGTTATTGAGCTTTTTTTTGCCAGTTTTCGAATGAAATGTTTTCGAATTGCGGTTTCATGACTGACTAAACAGAACAAAATATCTGTAATTCTCGTTTTTCTTACATGTGAATTAAATATCAAATTCTATTTGTTAAATCATTGTAACAAAGATGAAGTGAAAAATATTTAAATTTTCTTTTTTAATTGCATTAGTTTAAAGCAAAAGCTTAAAATAATCGGTTGGTATTTTAATCAACAAATTGAAAATTTAAAGGAAAACTGGAAGTTTGACACAATATTAATACAAAATAAATTAAAAAGTATGTCGGAAATTGTTCCTGTAAAACTAAATCATTTTTTATACATATATGTATGTACATATATTTTAAATTTCTCCACTAAAGAGATTAAGCGAAACTTTTTATTATCAAAAACTTAAAAAAATTGAAAAATCTAAAAAAAATGAAATTAATTAATTAAGAAGTTCAAGTTCTTTTCCTGGTAAAACTAAGCGAAACATGTTTATTCAGACATTAAATTTAAAACTTTGATCCTTAACCAGTAAGTTATCGTTAAAGTATAAAAAATATTTCGATTCTTCAAAATTTAACTATAAAAATAAATGAAAACCTTTTTAGATGAGAATGGCTTAACTCGATATGCTGGGACAAACCAGAAGTTTTCTTAATTTTTTCTTCATTATTTTATATTTTTGTTTTTTATTTTTTAGTTTATCATTCTTCCACTTTACCTGCATTTTCATAAGTTCCTGTTTAAGTTTGGTCACTTCATTCTGATACGGCAGCAATTCGTTAACATGTGATTCTGCCAGCAGTTTTTCACGACCCAATCGATCCAGTTGTGAATGTAGCTCCTGCATTTTGCTATTGGTAGCCTTAAATTTGTTAAAAGTAAAATTTTTTTTTAGGAAATTTAAATAAAATAATAATTGAAAAAAAAAACATACCTCTAAAATCTGTTGCTGTTCGTTATTTAATAATTGATAACTGGCAGCAGCTGCCGCAGCCATAAATGCCGGATTTATGGCATACAAATCACTGGACACATTATTGCCAGAGTTATTTGTAGATGTATTTGAGGCCAAAGTCGGGTTGGAGTGTGAAGATGTTATGGAGGAAGCTGTATTAAAATTGTTATTCTTCACAGAGCCCACCGAAGTTGTTTGTTGACCGGGAACCACAGCAGCCATTGAAGACATTACATCGCTTGTAGCTGGCGTTGAAGATTCTGTTAACTTTTTATTTGTATGGCTAGTGCTAGAGGGCAATGGTTTCGGTTGTTTTTGTCCCTTTTTGGGTGTGGTACCCTTTTGTTTTTTATGAGGCAAAGTATTAGCGTGTTGTGTTGTTTGGCTTATAGTTTTATTATCCAAACTTTCACTGTTACTGGTTGTTAAATTATCATCACCCACATCTACGCCTCTTTCCGAGGAAGAACCTTCAATATTTATTAGGGGATTTTGAACAGCCGGATAAAATTTCGTTGATGAGTTGGCAGCAGCTGTTTTCTGTTTTTCTTCGTTGTCAATGTCGGTATTCAGGGACTGGGTAGACTGGGATTTATTGCGATTATTATTACTGGAATGCTTTGTTGATGTTGAGGAGTTTTGAGAGGCTGTCTGTCCTCTACGGAACAGGGATTTTAATTTAATCATTTTTGTTAATTTTTTATTTAAGTTTTTGTTTTTAAAAAAAATTGTTTCTTTCTTTACAACACCCAACAATGAATAAAATATAAATTTTTTCAATTTTCTTTTATTTTGCTTTATTTTTTTATTAATGTTCAATTAAACTTTCTTATTGTTTAACATTTTTTAAAAAAGTTTTTTTTTTAGTCAATAGGACATTTGTTTACAAATATGTATTGGAATTCTGTAAGTTTTTTTTTTTAATTTTTTAGTTATTTCATTAAAAAATAGGTATGTAGACATTATCAGTTTCGTTTAACGTGCATTTTACAACTTATTTAAAGAATAGGTTTTCATTGTTAAAATTTTACTAAAAAAAATATTAAAAAAAAAACAGCCACGTTTAAGACAGGAAGAAAGAAAAATCTGTCTGTAATCTAGACATGTTTTACATTCCAAATTATATTTATTTTACAATTTTTAACTAATTCCAAAATGCAAATCATAAAGTAGGTACTTATAAAAGATCACAAAAATAAACCAAACCAGAGATGGCATTGTGCATTTTAAAATTGTACCAACCAACCTTTCAAAATTGTACTTTATTGACCTAAATTGTGCTAAAAGATTTTTTTTGTACGCCACAACAAAAAGTTGTGAAGAGGGTATACTAAGTTTGTTTTTTGTGTGAAACTCTTTTAATATTTATCTAATTTAATTTTTGTAACATTTTAATTATCAATGTCAGTAATTGCAAAATGTTTATAATCTTTTGGAGAAATTTTTTATGAAAAGTAGTTCTATACCTACTGTAAGTTTTTCCATTGCTACATTTTCCGGACTAAATTTACTTAGCCAATTTAAAGATGAATTTTCAAAGTGGAGTTATTTTCAACCCGCCGTGTGCTACTACGTTCCACCTTCTTGTTTTCCCATTTTGAAAACATTCTCAGCTTATGTGCCTATCGAAATAGGGATATATCTATGTTTTAAATTTCATTCGAATCTGTTAGATAGTTTGAAAGAATCTGACATTACACAAAATATAAAAACGTTTTTATTTTTTATAAATATATACGGCCATGTTCTGGAAATCGAAATCACGTAAAATTGAAATCGATGAAGATTTTCAATTGAATTTTTGTAAAAATTAACGTAGCTTCTTCTGAGTGGATAAGGAAGAGGAAAGTGGTCCGCAAAGTATATACGAGGTATATAAAAGGAGATATTATTTTAAGCTTTAACCAAGGGAGGGTTTTCAAAATTTGTTCGATTTATATTTCACGGTATTTCGTTTTTGGCATACATGCCTGATAAATTGTGTTGGTTTCTCTTTATAGTTATATGTACATCAGTTCAACAGTTAAAATCGTTCAATGGTAGATAATTTGCTTCTAAATTAAGATTTTACTCAGTTATATTAAATTTATCGATCACATCCTTTTTATGATAATATGAATTCGACTGGAGCTGATACACAAATTGCGTTTTATTTATTTTATGAAGTTGACAATGTCAAGTGGATTTGGGTATTTTGATGCAGCCAATGGTACTAAATTTTAAACGTGACTAATTACTAAAACTGGAAATATTCCTTAATTGTAATTAATTACCCATTGGCATACCATTGTACTTTTCGAATATAATTAGTAACAAAAAAAAAGTGCAATTGTGCCAGTTTTGCCAACCCTGAACCAAACTCAAACAACAGAGATAGAAAGAATAACAAATTAAAAGAAATCAAGAAAATATACAATATTGGGGCAGAGAAATAAGAACCTAAATGTTATTAACAGTGAGTACTGTAATATTATTTTATTGACTAATTGTACAAAATTTTAAAAATTCTTCGCAATTTAAAGAACTTTTGATGGGAATTGTGCAATTTTTGGCACTATTGGATATTGCCTGGCGCTGTGCACTTACTCTTTTTTTGGGCACTCTGAGTTTTGGAAAGATTTTTTGGTCCGAGAAATGAGAAATATGTATGTATGTTAACACAAGTTTCTTGTGTACAGGAAACTTGATAGGCAACCAAACAAAGCTAATTGACGGAGCTAGCTTCACACACATTTTAATTGGGCTGTCCTAATGGGTTATAGAATATATTTGAAGCAACATTTCTAAAATTTCTAATAAAATATACCTAGGTAGATTTGGTGGGAAACGCTTTAACATTTGTTGCAAAAAAACTTTTTTATAAAAAACATACCTATCTTCTTAACCCAAAGGTAAACAGCACTGAATCTATCGATTTAATTTCTTATTGGTAGTAGGATAAATCTGTTTCTATCGCCTCAATTATTTTTTTGCGTCTTCACTAAATACACTCAACATGAAAACGTTATTACTAATACATATTTTGTTCCATTGTAATTAAGAAAAATGTATCACTTTGTAAGGGTGCGTACCTACATATATCCTGATAAATATATTTCACAATTATAATGCATTATTATTTTTAGAAAAGAAAACTCCATAAAACGCACAAATAACAGAAGTTGAAATTAATGAAGTCTTTTTTTCTAATCATCGTTAAAATTTTGGCAAATTTTCTGTTTTTAAGCACATTTCGATACTACATAGCACGTTTACGTATTTTAAGTAGCTACGTATGTACCAAGGGTTGAGGTCGAACGCAACGTAAACGTGTCCGCAACATTAACGTATGAAGACTTTACTTTGTACCTCATTTTATTACGATTTGCGGTTTGTTTTCCTTTTTGAATGTTAAAATTATAGATACTTATTTTCAAGAGATTTTAATATAATAGGTATCTTGTTTATTGATAAACAATGTACGTAAGTACATACATAGGTATGTATGTACTATGTAGGTAGATACAAATTTTAATACATATGTACATACATACATATGTAGATAGGTACATAAGAAAATATGTAGTCTAAATTTATAAGCTAGGCTTGAGAAATATGATATGCTTATCCCTCTCTTGCTTTTAAAATAATTTAAATTTACAAAAAATAATGAACCTAGTAGGTATGTACATATGTACATACATATGTACATATACCTATATGTTATTATATTTTACATCAAAAACCTATTAAACAAAAAGCAATTTAAACGATTTTCAAACTTTTTAATGGTTTCAATAGGAAGATAGGTAGGTACCTATGTATAAAAGAAAATTATTTCACTAACAACACGAATTTTTTTGAACACAAATTTTTCTTTATCTTAATTATGATTAATTAACTAAAAAAAGCCATAGTAAAGAAATCATTACAAAACACTGATCGTAAGTACAGCAGTATTACTTTTGAATAAAAAAAATACTCTAAATCAACACACACACGACAACCAACAACAACGAAAAAGAAAACCGAAAATTATTTTCATACACACACACACATGCACACCGATAATCGTTTAATAAATATTTAAACTCCCCGTTAACAGACAACGATTTGCTACGAATTGTAGAAACGAACTAACTAACATCGTCTGTAAATATTTAATAGAGTTGAAACAGAAAACAACAAAAAAGCAAAACAACTTTAACAAAATTTTTAGCAAAAACAATAACAAAACATGTTCTCTCACGTGAGTGAGCCCTGTAAAGACAAGACGAAATTAAAATTGAAGAAAAATAAATGAAAAAAGAACAAGAAAAACAAAATGCAATCCAGGTCTGCTTAATAGCAATCACAAATAAATAAATAATCACCCATATTGTGTTTGGCGTATTTAAAATACGCCTACGACTGTTTGGTAATAGATTAAAGGAATTAAGTTCACGTTCTCTTTAATCTATTACCAAACAGTCGTAGGCGTATTTGAAATACGCCAAACACAATAAGGGTGAATACCTAGGTATTAACGACTACCAAATCGTTTGATTTAGGAGTAAAATTGTTAATATAAAAATTTTGCGAATAATAAACATAATAAAACGAAGACAATTCCATTAAAGCTTAAAAATATATATTTTTTAAATACCTACATACATACCTATTAAAGTTTAAAAAAAATAATTCCTTTAAAATTTAGCAAAATATTTAGCCTTGTTGTGGTTGTCGCTGTCGTTACCGCCTGTGTCGTTTTTTGTAATGGATTAAAGTACCACACAACCAATGTTCTCTAATCTACTACTAAAAACGACAATCACAAAAAGGCTGATTGTTTTCGCTAAATTCATCCCAGAGACTTTCTTCGCCTTATGCGGCCCTACATGTTGCGACTTGTTGTACTATTTGATCAAGTTGTACAACCAATTGTTACGTGAACTAACGATCAATTTAGCTTGCAAATTTTTTTTTTGTTAGGACCATCACTCAGGGGTTGAAGAAGGATAGACTTAAGCTTATTCATGTTGAAAGTGAAGGGGAAGACTTCAGCAGGAAGATTATTCCACATACGAACGGTCCGGCCAAAAAACCAATTTTCCCTGAAATGCGTTGTATGATGCTCCGGTCCAGCGACCACAAAATGATGGACTCTTGAGGAAAAACATGTATTACGAACAAACATACGGGTTTCGAGAGCCGAACCCTAATTTTATCAGAGCATATTACATTCAGCGTTACCATTATGCGACTTTAGCCGCATTTTTGCCCCTTTTTGACTACCTTGCCACTTTTTTGCCCCTTTATTTCAAATCCCCTTTTGTATAATTTTGTGCCCCTTTCGCCCCTCTTTGAACTTAATGTTTTATATTGGCAATCAATGAACACAGATAAACCTTCCAGCTTTTATATGTTCGTATGTTTTACTTTATCGCTTAGAAGAGCATCCGCCAAACGGATTTATTTTTCTCAATTAGCTTTATAAAACAATAAAATAGGTCGAAAATAGATACCTGGTAGTCCATGTTGAACTTATTAATAAATATAGATGTATATTTTCAAGAAAATATATACATATAACAACTAAAGAAATAAAAGGTACACCCTTATTAATTAATTATTTTTTTTCTTTTTATTAGTAGTGTTAAACTATTACTTTTAAGCTTGTCCTTTTAACAAGAATTCAGTAAGTAAAACCAAAACAAGAAATATCGCTCTATTCGGCAGTATCGAATCTCATATACTCTTAACGGTGGTATGAATGAAATATCTGATATACATAAGTTTGGCCCGACTATCTCCCATGATATAGACGCTATTGTGCCAAAGCCCGTATTTTGGGAAGAATAAGATTTTTATAAGTCTATTATATACATAAGTTTGGCCCGACTATCTCCCATGATATAGACGCTATTGTGCCAAAGCCCGTATTTTGGGAAGAATAAGATTTTTATAAGTCTATTACTAATGGCGATTTCTTTCACAAAATTATAAGGTGTTTGAATTATGACAAATAAAATAAAAAATTTGTTGTAGAAACAAAGTATGTAGTAAACACCAAAGTTGTAAAACAGGGCAGTATTAACACCTTCAGTTAAAGTAAGAGTAAAATATGCAATATGTTATGCATGTTTTATATCAACATATTCACAAAAGAACTTAAACATTTGTCCCACGGTTGTATTTTTTGTACAAACGAACACGTACGGGTTAACTTCTAAACATTGAACTTATATACAATGAAGCTCTCTCCATATAATGAAAAAAGTTCAACAATTAGTAAAATGTGCAAGAAAAGGTAAGTTAAGTCCATCAAGGGATACATACAGATTTGTTATAGGGAAGTTCGAATATTTCTGTACTTATATAATGTATTTTTTATACATAAGAAGAGGTTTATTTTTTGTATCGGTTATATTTTCAGTGAAAATAACTTAATTAATATAAACATTTTCTTATTTTTGAAGTTGCCCCTTTTTTCTCAGAATTCCCCTTTTTTTTGCCACTTTTCTTTTGAAAATCCCCTTTTTGTGCCCCTTTTTGAAAATTATGAACGGTAGCGCTGATTCCATTGTAGTTACGATAAAACAGGCAAATACAACCCACATTGCGACGGTGTTCAATGAGAACCTTCGCCGTTCAACTTGATACGTTTGATGCGATGTTTTCTTTGGTTTTTCATTTTCTTTCTGACGTTTTGTAAACAACATCGTG
The DNA here is from genome assembly GCA_949318255.1 of Pollenia labialis. Taxonomy (NCBI): domain Eukaryota; kingdom Metazoa; phylum Arthropoda; class Insecta; order Diptera; family Polleniidae; genus Pollenia; species Pollenia labialis. The sequence goes on along the minus strand of OX439142.1, from coordinate 19,421,062 downwards.
CGATGTAAACAAAATTTATGAAAAAAAGAAGAAATTCCAATGCGATACCGATTTTTCATATTCTTTAATAAAATGTGTGCATTGGTATTTTTCTTTTTTTTTAACACTTAGTCTGCTTTCACACGTTTCATCTTTTGATGCTCAACTCTTATGTTTTTAGGTGAGAGAAGAAAGAAGAAAGGGGGTTAGTACGGAGATGCCTGTACTCGGTCAGTACGCTTTGTTTTTATTCGTTGGTATATGTGCAACGATGGCTGCATGTAATTTTTTTCTTTTCTTTTTCTCTTTGATACGCTATTAATAAAATTGTTGTTGTTTTGTACCGAAAAATTTGAAACCGATTGCTGCGTGTGAATATATTGGCATCTTTAAAAGGGAATTGAAAAGAAGTTGGGCATCAAAAGATGAAACGTGTAAATTCAGACTTAGAACGTTATTGGTTATACAACGTCCCCTAAAGGGGATTATATTAAAAATCAGGTGTTTTTTTTTATTTGTGTTAACGTTCTCGATTTATGCTTTACAAAAAACGCACTTTGTTTTTGTTTGCGTTACGGATAAGTACACCGATTTTCCATAACATAAAGATAGACATTTGCAAGCGCTGAATGGTTTCTCAACAAACAGGAAGTCGAACCTTTGATATGAAATTAAAAATTTAATGATATATGGATTAACAAAACTAAAATAGTTTTTTATTTAGGCTCCACATTTTAATGCAATCCACATTTGACAAAAAAGTTTCAGACAAGTTGAAACTTTGTTGGGAATGCTATGATTTTTATATTATTTTTAAGGAAGTTTACAATCAGGGGTGTGCTGGAAATCGTAAACGTAAAAGGCAAGAATTTTAAATGTTGTTTCTTAATAAGATTTCTATAATAAAAGAATTTTATGACAAATATTAGGCAAATATTTCCCAGGATTTTAAACCAAAAATTAAAGTTTATTAAAAACAACTTCCAAATTCTTGCGTTTTGCGTTTGCGATTTCCAGCACACCCCTGAATATCTAAAAAACGCGAAATACCTACATATACCATATGTATATGTTGACAACTCTCCCTAATGATTATACCTTGTTTATTATAACATGAGTAATACATACATACATACATACATATTTTTTAAATAGGTACATAATTAGAATAAATTTATAAATAAAAAGGTACATACACACATATTTTTTTAAAACAAGCAAAAAAAATTTACTATTTTTATGTAAAAATAAATTAAAAAAAACAAGGCTTAAAATTAAGTTATTTTACATTGTGATTTTTATGAAAATTCTCTTAACTTGATTTGCTTAACATTCCCATCTCTGGAATCTACATGCATTCATATTTACACAACAAGTAATACCCTATAAATCCAATAAAATTTAATGAAATTTTTATAACAGCCAACTCCCCTGTTGCCATAAACAACAAGTAGAAAAAAGTAACAATATGTCAGTGTTGCCGATTTCTGTGTAAAAATCCAAAAATGGGACAAATTTTGGACTACTTTTTGATCATAAAATTTTTGTGTAGTTTCACCTCAACATCATTTTTAATAGAAGTAAATTTTTTAAGCAAAACTTTTCATTTCGTTAAAAAGTATTTCATGTTGATTCATAGAATAAACTATATACATATGTACATATGTATGTACATGTAGGTAGTTTAGTTAAAATGCTTTATAACTTTTTTCATTACAATTTTTTCTTTGTCCATATCTTTCATAATTTGATAGTGAGTTCTTTAACCAATCTCTTTTGAATGACTATGTATGTCAACAAGAAAAAATGCAGGACTTGGGCTATAGTGAATCCACGAACAGATTAACAGCGACAATAACACCTACCTAAGTGTACTGTTTGGTGCGGTGTATCGTTTTAAAGGACAATTTTCCTATATTTTTGAAAACGATATTGTTGTTTTAATCTCTATCAACGCTGCATATCTGACTTTTGTTAGGCCAGCTGTGGAAAACTATATAACCTTGTAATTTTACAGCAAATAATGCAGGTGCCTCGATGGCTTTGGTAAGAGACATATTTGACGAAAGCATTTTTTGCGCACAAGCAATTTTAACTGGGCTCCACGTTCGCCCGATTTAACAGCTCCTTACAGTTTTCTTTGTACATATTTGAAAGAAAGAGTGCATGTTAACAAGCCAAGAAAACATCCTCCAACTAAAAAAACAATATACTCAATAATATCGTTACCATTGCACCCGAACTTTTTCGAAACGTTATGAAAAATATGGAAAAAGACCACGTATTTGCGAATCAGAAAATGTCCATCACTTATATAATTTCACTTTTTAAGCTTATAAAATAAAATTCAACAATTAAAAATATTAATATTAATCGCATAAATAAAATAGTTATGCACAATTAAAACAATATAGCTTATTTCGCGCCACCCTGTATACAGTGACTAAAAAACGGGGATTTTTTTTATTTATTAGATATAAAAGAAATAAAAAAAAAACTTATTTCAGATATCTGAATATTGAACAAACAATATAAATAAAAACAAAAACTTAAAAACTTATAATTGACGCTTTAATGTCAAAAATAATTTTTTGCAAGCAATCAACACTGATTTTATTTATTTATTTTTTATTTTTATTTATTCATTCATTAATAATCAAAAAGCCAACATAGGCCAAAAGCGATTACATATTCAAAATTTCGAGTAAGAAAATTACACCTTAAAATAGATTAATTACACCTTATATTATATTATACTTTATTTTACCTTTACCTTAACCGCACTACTTAAAGTTCATTATCAATAATATTTGAAGCTAGTCAGTAACAATCATAGCGCATTATCTTAAATATTTTTTAGAATAATATTCCTTAATTTGCCAAACTTACTGAGAAATTTCTGTCATCATACGGTATCATGGTGTTCCACAACCTACATATTCTGACAACAAATGATCTGTGCATAAACAGCGTATTCATTCTTGGACTTGTTAACGCTGCAGTTCTGGAAGAATGAGAAAACGTAAAAAGTCTCGCTAGGTATTCAGGCTCACCAAATTTAATTATTTTAAAGAAGAACAAGAGTAATCGCAGTTTAACAAAGCTGTCAAAATTCATGCCTAAAAAATCAACTGCAAATGAAGTAATGGGAGTTCTTACATTAACACCGTAAACAAACCTTATTATAAGATGAAAACATTTCCTAATTTTCTCAAAATTTCCAGAATTTTTTTTCCTTTGCGACCCATCGCGACTTTTATAAAAAAAAAACTTAAGAATGACAAGTTTATTCAGCTAACCTTATTTGTTTGATGTTAATTAATGTTTGTTTCCTCCAAGGCCCATCTATCAGGTCTGATTACTTGTACAAAAACAAAAAACGATTCTTTTTAGTTGTCAAAAATTTACTACCAAATATACAAAGCAAATGGAAAAAACGTTTATGTGTGGCATACCATAAACGTAAACAAACGTATACATGCACATGCAAGCAAAATGTAAACAATTTTTGACAACTAAAAAGAACATAAACAATGATCATCAGGCTTATGTTAACATGCAGAATAACAGCGTTGCATTTTGTGGTAAAACTAAAAAACTGAATACCTATTAATGAAGCATGCATTTCTGTAGTGCAATAGATTCTTATTTTTTTTTAAATAGATTTACTCAATATTAGTTAAAACCAATTAGTGAAAAGTGAGCTCATGTAAGTAAAAAAATTAAAACTACATAGGTATCAAGATTTCAATACATTCATTAAGAATTTACGGATTTTAGAAACTGATATACCTATTAAAACCGAATATTAATGAGAGTCACTGTATATTCGTTGACAAAAATTCTTACATACATAGGTATTATTTAACTCAAAATTTGATTTGTGTAGTAATTTATAATATTTGGATAATTCTGATGCTTTATCTGTGTAAAATTTAATTTGTATTCCGGCAACACTGCCATAAGTACACACATACTACCTATAAGTATTTACATCCCAACATAAAAAACCACTATCATAGAAAAATATATAATTAACGATGACTAATAATGTCAACAGAAAAAATAACAAAAATAGAGAAAACATTTATTTAATTACTTTCAATGCCAATAACCGCTTTCTTTTAAATTTAAAATAAACAACAATAAATAAATAAGAGGGAACGCAATAAGAGACCGGTACTAAAAAACAAAAACAAGTCACGTACTTTAAAAGTATAAGAGTTTTTTAACAAAGATCATTCCAAGGTATATATATAGCTATAAATATACCTTGGATCATTCTTTATATTTAATTTTCAAAGTATAAGTTAAAAAAAAGCAACGCTGTATATGTTATAATAACATATGAATCTCGCGCTATCAGGGATGAGAAATGACAATTTCAAAATTGTACTTAATTCAATAAAAAATTGTACTTTTTCACTTAATTTGTCCTACAAGCCAAAACAATATTTGTTTTTACTAGTTTTTAGTAAAAATACATTATAGGTACATTAAAATTAACTTGTACTATACATTGATATTTGCAATATACATACCTTTTGCAATTACCCAAAAATAAAATGAACTGCCTGGCCTGGCTCACAGTGTCGAAAAGAAAATTTCTTTCGTATATAAATAATGAAAATAATAATAAAAAACTAAAATTTGATTTTGTTTTCAATGTTTCCAGGCAAAATAAGTAAATAAGGAATAAGGCATTTAGACGAATACTTTGTATCTTGATTTTTATAGAGTTGATAGTGGGAGAGGTTAAAAATACGTTATAACGAGTAACACGTCCAAAATATAGTGTCTTTGAAAGTTGATTTTTTTTTGATTGCAACGAAATTAAGTAGAGTTGGTTAGGTTAGGTTAACCTAACACATACTTACATCTCTGTTGTTTTCATGGGGAACCGCGTATGTCAATTTCTTTTGATTTTAAAAAATAGACGATATATTGCTAAATTTTAAAAGCTCTTTACATAATTCCAAAAAAGTTTGAACAATTCCGATCTTTCAACGCCATAACAAAGTTCATAAAGTGCAATATCTAGCCCATAGTTTGATACAGAATGGTTGAATAGTTGTATCAGTACTACTTGATTTTGAGTAGATTTCGTCACGAAGAAGATTTTGTTTTCTACGGGAAATCTAGTCAAAAACAACTAGATTTTGCTCGAAATCTCGTAAGTACTAGATTTCGTTGTAGTATAAATTGGCTATTTAACACCGTTTGACCATACTTTAAAAATCATGCTAATTATTCCGTATTAGAGTATTTCTTTATAAGTTTCTTTTTAATTTGAAACTATAGCAACAAGATTCATTAGACTTGAGTAAATATTTTGTCTGAATTAAATTCGACAACGTATCTACATAATGGCGATTTCCTTGATATGTTCTTCTTATCATCCATTCTACATTCGCCGCCAAATGTGTTATAGACAATAATCATTTGGTAACTCTACTGATATTTAAATACATTAGTATCAAGGCGAATTCATGTAAATGATTAGTTGATTAGTATATTATTTTATTTTTAAATTCACCAACTTTGGACCAAAAAGTTTCAATGTTAAAGCGTTTGAAATTGTTAAATTGTACTAAACATGTAATTGGAGTACTCTAGTACTTTTGCAATGCTAATTGTACTGAAATAAGTGCAATTGTTCTGACTTTCTCATCCCTTCGCACTATTATCTTACTTAACTGTTAAAAATGTAAACAAATGTTAAGAGTTAACAGTTTGTTGGTTGTAAATAAATGCACTGTTGATAAGGTAAAGGTTAATAAAATAACATGATGTTTTCGTATGTGAAACAATTTTTAGAAATAGTAATGCCAGTCTAGCATTAGTAGCAGTGATGTCAGATGTAGGGAAAATTCCCTACTTGTAGGGAATTTTTCTCCAAAAATCAGACTGTAGGGAAAAAAAGAAAGATATTTTATTTTCGTAAAAATGTAGGGAATTTTTCCCTTGCATCTAAATTAAAATATAATCTAACTGACTTATAAGAAAACCTCTGTGGTATTACAGAAGAATGACTAAATTTTTCAAGTAGTAGTAATAAAAAAATTTACAAATTCAAAATGTTGTGAAAAGTTTAATGTTGATGCTAATCTTCTTACTAAAGAATGGCTAACCCTAGAATATAGTTTTTCAGAAGAAGAAATTAATTCTCTTTCAAAGATAAATTTGGAACCATTTTGGTTATACATATATATCAAAGTCCAAGAACTTAAAAAACTGAGTCACGATGCTTAAAATTCCATATGTATTCTTAGATCATACTTACAATCAAAAATGTTAAATTGTACAAGCTTCCGTTGTACAGAAAGTCATTTTAAGAACATGATATCGTAAGTGCTTTACAACTGATTTTTTATACGTACATATACCAATATATGTGACAGCGCATAGAGAAAGGGACCTAAGGGTAAAAAAAATCGATTTTTTTTGATGTGGACAACATCTGAGCATCGAATGAGACCGATCTCATGCCCCCCAAAAAAAAACCGGGGTTTACCCTTAGGTCCCTTTCTATTTTGCACGTCACATACATATGTAGATTTTTATTTTATTTTTTATTTTTTGCTAACACTAATTGAAATTTATTTAATGTACATATGTTATTGTTTTTTGATTATAGTAATTAAAATTTACTTTATTGAATTAGTAATAATATTTGAGTTTTACTAATACCTAATATAAGGTAGGGAAAATTGTAGGGAAACATATTGCTGTTGTAGGGAAATGTGGGGATTTTTTTATGTAAACGTAGGGAGCTATTTAAATTTCATCTGACATCACTGATTAGTAGTTTAATATCGCGGTGATTTTATTAATAGAGTTTTTGTTAATACAAGCGCCATTTTAAAACAAAATTGAGACTGTATTACAAAGATTCATTAGATTTTTCATTTATTTTATTATTAATAAAATTTATAAAAATATTTGATAGGTAGGTAGGTACCTATAGAGATTTTAAAATGTTCTATATTTTTATTAAGTAGTAGTGTCCGACCAAAGCCGGCTTTTTTGGCCGATACCACAGTCCGATCGAATTGGGCAAATTCGGACGTACCGAAGCCACACTTTATTTAACCAGTCACCAAGAAAAAATTTTAAATTTGTCGCTACCAGTAAACAAAATAGCACAACATTTTTACAGCGGGTAGATATTAATATTACGTGTAAATATTTTCCAAAAAGGGACAAAATATAAATTTCGAATTAATACCCACTGGGTTATCAAGAACGAATTCATTTATAAAAATGTTTAGTTATAAAAAAAAGAAGTTTTTTATTAACAAGTAGGTAGGTGTGCACTTGTTATATCAAATATTTTGCTTGATCATAAAGAGAGTATTCTACTTTTGGTAATTTTACGTAGGTATGCATTTATAATTTATCCAAAATTTTTTTCTTCTGCTGGAAATTTTAAGTTAATATTATCCTTTTTGTGACCAAGTGCTTTAACTAAGTTATTAGTATCTACTTAAAATTCATACCTGAGCTACCTAAATAGGAGCGGCAAACGTCTTTTATGTCGAAACTTCTAATTTGTAAACAGTTTTCGTATAAACAAATCTAATTCAACACCACCGGGCTGGAAAATCTTATTGGACAGACCGCTACATCGGTTTGTTTTATTAAAAATGTATTGGCAATAGAATTTCCATGTTAAAAAAACGCTTTAACCACTAATTTAGGAAGCTCAGTAAGTTTTATGCTGTAATGACAAATTCTTAAACCAAGTAAAAAAGACTGAACTTTTCGTTGGTAGTTCTCAAGGTATATTTATAGCAGGTAGTCTCGGAAAGCCAGCTGTTTATTTTTTATTTGCTTGTTTTGTGATACGAACTGTCAAATGTTGCTTAAAGCGGCCCATACACTTGTAATATTATTGTATATGATATTCGCTTTATAATTTCCATTTTGTCCTATATAATGCAATAAGTCGCACAATGGTTTCATTCATTCAATAAAAAGGTGAATATAACCTGAAGGAATAACATAAACAGCGTTGTACAATGTTGCCAACAGACATCACCTTCTTTTCGTTAAGCAATAAAAATCACAAGTCTTCTGATTGTTGCCAATATATTGTGCCACCTTGAAATATCACATTCACATTGGCGATATAATTATATATTACGTAAAATTAAACAATTTTATTCCAAGTGTATGAGCCGCTTAAGGCCGTTACACACTATTCCACAAAGTCTTACGCATTTTATGAATATGCTTCCCTAATCTAATTATTGTTTATAAATTTTCAAAAAACAATAACAACTTAACATGACAGGGTTGCATTTTCATAAAATACGTAAAGCCTATTAACACACGGAATGTAAAAAGCCACCTGCGCATGTGGTTCTGACGTAATTTTGACGACACTACAAAGCCACAATAGCCAGTTCGTGTTAGAACCTCATACGCATGTAGCGTCTTACATTCCGTGTACTATAGGCTTAAGACTTTGTGGGATAGTGTGAAACGGCCTTTAACAAACAAGTAAACAAGGGTTTTGTCTTAATTTTTTGTCTCTTATCAACCCCTTCGCTGTTTGACATTTTGTATCATATAACAATAATAAAAAGGCCTGTTGTTTGTTTTATTGTACAATTGTTGTAATTTCGCAGCTACCTTTTATAAATATACCTTGGTAGTGCCACTCTGAGAGTAAAATTACAAAGTGACCGTTTAATCTCGTTTAGCTTATCAAAGTTTGTTGCAGACAATACAACAGCACCACAGAAGTAGTTAAAAAACGATTTACTTGTTGTTTGTGGAAACTTCGCAATTGACAATCCGTACTTTCTGTACTTGATTCAAGAAAATCTGTACTCACCGTACTATTGATACCGCTTCGGATTGATTTGAGTACGGATGGATTGATTTTTCTTTTGAGTGTAGAAATTTGGGCATGTTCTACAAATCGAAATGAAGTGGATTTAAAATCGCACAATTTTTGAAAATGAGAACCACTGTTAAAAAAAGGAAAAACTACAGTAATTTTGTAAATAATTGAGTTCAAAATCTCATTCGATTTCAATTCCACTTAATTTCGATGTCTAAAACATGCCCGTATATAATTTTTACCCAGCCGAATTTAAAAAAAGTTTGTGATTTATTATTTTTGCACGGTTTTGTTACATTTATATAGAAAGGTATTAAAAAGTTCGTCCTTCGGTAAAATTCGTCCAAATTATTGTCAAACAACGATTAGCTGTTTTTGGCTGATACCGAAGCCGATTAATCGATCGGATACTAGTGATTTTAGAATGGGAGCTTATGGGTAATACCTATTAGGAATGTGCTCTGTAGTTTATATTGGATTCAACAGCACAACATTTTGTCACGACGTTGGTTGGTTGGCTATCGTAAAAGCTATGTTCGCCAATTTGTATGTCAACGCCAACGTTTTTAAGGAAGTTATGGCATTAAAGGCTTTTTTCGTGAGTAGTCTTTGTATGGGAGCTATTGTCAAATATGGACCGATATCAATAACATTTGGTTCGATGATTTAGATCGCAATCAAATAAGTTTCGACCAAAGTTAATAAAAAAATACCAACATAATAAGATGGTTTATGGTCTGATTTATAAATACGCCGCCCTGCCCTGATTGTTGCCATTTAAATGAAAAATTATAGGGACATAAAACGATTGACGGACCTTCATTAGTTTGTTTTTGCTTAACATTTTCTTAAAACATACTTGGCATATATGTACATATTTCCACCCCTTAGGGGTGCTCCTATACAAATATGGCGGTTTAATGAAAATCTTAAATTGGGCACCTGCAGCGCCTTGGATATCCCTAAGATGAGTCAAATGTATGACCGATCCCGTTTTATTTTTTATCGCCATCATTTATTTTAAACATACCTACCCGCTATCTCTATTCCTTAAGGTGGCTCCCATATAAATTTTTCAATACAGACTAGGAATATATAGAAGAAAATCCCCATAACTGCCAAGAAATCATCCCTAGGGAGATAAAATGTATGACGGACCTCCATTAGTTTTTTGGTTTGTAGCATTTTCCAAAAACATACTTGCCCTTTATCTCCACTTTTCAGGGAGGTTCCCATACAAATTATGCGTTTTATGAAATTCTAAAATTTAATGGAAATTTTTCGTCGTTTGTGAATATAAACAAAAGTTCGGAACAGATTTTTATCAGTTACGGCTTTTTTCTTTGTTTGCAAAATCGTTTTTTATATCACTAAAAAAAATTTAATCACACATGAATCAATTTTTTATGATTTTTTAAATATCAAAAATTTTAAAATTTTGCTGAAAAAGTATTTATTTTTTGCTAAAAAATTTATGTTTCTAAAATGACTGCGGATTTAAGAAACCTTTAAGCTTTTTAAAGTAATTTTATTGCTTAATTTCGTTTTTTTTAGTTTATTCAATAATAAACCGTTTTTGAGTAACGCGAATATATGCTGTGGAACCTCTCGAAAACAAGAGCTAATCTAAAAAAACGGCTCCCACCACTGGATTCTGTGAACCGAATCAGGTTAAAACACCAGGTTCCCGGCTGGTCGGTTTTTTAAGAAATAATAAAAATATGTAATACAACTAAATTTTCAAGCTTGAGGTCTTCTTTTATTTTATATAAAAAACTTTAACGTTTATTTTTAACCAATATTTCGGCACTTCTTTGAGTGCCTTCTTCAGGGTTCTTTTTTAACAAAAAATTAACAATTTTTTTAAAATAAAACAAATTTAACAAAAATTGACAAACTTATGAAAATAAAAATATTTTTCAACAAAATTAAGGATACGTGATTCATAGAAAATGTGTTTCTTTAATAAATTAAAAATTTGATTGGATATTTTTCAGTTTATTTTGTTTAATGAGAGAATAAGGAAAAACTTGTTACGAACTTTTCTACAAAATTTAAATTTTCTTAGTTATGAAACATAAAAGTCAGATTTCATCTAAAAATAAAATTTTTCTCAAACTTTGTTGGGCATGTACCACGGCTTAGCCTTAGCCGATCGTCCTAGATTTTTTTGCGCTGTTTTTTATCAATACCAACTTTTGATTTTTACGGCCACCCTAGTGTAACAGCTTAAAATATTGGTCCTAGACCAATGCTGGGCGCTCCAGAGCACAATTGTGCTGAGAGATTTCACACGTATTCTTAGCCTCTTTATGCCAAAAAAAATGTTTTTTCTGTAAACAGTAAATCTCTGCAATTTGAACTATTAAAAAATGTTTTATTTTACTGCACCATTATATTTTAAACGCTTGGCTTTATGTTTGGTGGGTACTTCTACCATCTCACTAATACTAATAAGCATCAATACAAGCACAGTTTGAGTTGTGCCTACTTCTGTCCTAGACCCATCTTAAAGTATACCGATCGACTTCGGGACATAGGTTCTTAGTGGCACAAGGACCAAGTATATTAAAAATGGGCCGAAACGTAGGACGACAAGGGGAGGTAGGAGGCAATTTCTGCCTCTCACAAACTTTCAAACCGATTTTAATGATTTTAAAAAACATAGATAAATCCATATTAATATGGAGACATAAGCATGATGTGTTTTTAAATACTGTGGTGTAGGGTATCATATGGTCGGGCTTGACCGACTACTTTCTTTTTTATTATTAAAAATGTACTTCTAATTACATATAATGATTTAATTGAAATATGTTTTCTTTAAAAATTAATGTCATAAGAAACGGGGAGAGAGTATACAGACATTCAAATAAGATTTATTTATACATATTAAGGCTGTTTCACACCATATTACACGTCTTAAGTATTTTAAAGAAAATACAATACAAATTTTTAGCAATTGTTACTAGTAAAACTTTTTTCAACATGTACTTTTACATTTACTTGTACAAATTTGTAAAAAAAAATTTAGTAAATGAACATGATAAGAAATTGTTTTTTAAAAATTTTCAAACAATAGTTAGATCAGGGAAGCAATTTTGTCGAAATGCTTAAGTCTTGTATTATAGTGTAAAACGGCCTTTACCAAATTTTGTTAATACCTGAAGTCAAGTGAAATTTTAACTCATACATTTTCACTTGTTTTGAAAACTGCAAAAATAGACAACAAAAAATGTTAAGCTTCGATGAACTTTAACAATTTGGTATATTTTTTTCTAGTTTTTTTTTAATTATGAAAAGCGTTTTTTGCTTGGTTTTTGTAACTTTAATTTTTTATAAGTTAATTATTGTTATAAATAACAATTGTTAACAGCACAAGTAGTTAAAAAAAAAAGTTTAATATTTATTGTTTTTTTACATTTAAAGTATTTTATTTATGTATAACAATTGTTATTTTTTCCTTATTACTGGTTTTTGGCTGCAAGCATTTAAATAATAGTTTAACCCTTAATTAGACGCGAAAATCACACAATTAATCGCATGGGGTTACACCTGACCCCAAAGCTTATTGCATGTAAAGGACTACAAAAAAATACAATTAAGTGTGTTTTATTAAATTTTTAGAGTTATTTATTTTAAATTATTTATATAAAAAACCAAAACATTCCAATTATTCATTCAATTTTATTTAATTATACTAATTCGACCATCCATTATTTTTATTTCTATTTATTTTCATCTTATGGTCAATTAATTTTTAAAAAAGAAGTATGTATTACATTTTTATTTATTATTAAACACAGTTTAGTTAACATTACTACGCACGTAATATTCATTTTTTTCTAATTCGTATTATCAGTTGTGAAGCAATATATAAAAAAGATATAAATTAAGATGTTTTCCCAAATTTGCTTTTTACAGTTAATAATTTTTTGTAAATGTTTGTATTATGCGTTTTTTTACATATGGCACACGTAGTTCAAAAGTGACTCAACTCAAAAAAAACATAATTTTTAGAAAATCGAAAAAACAGTTTTGACCTAAAAAAAATGTTTAAAAACAAATCTTTGGACCTTTTAGTAGAAAATCCAAACATTTCATGATCTAAAGCAGGGACCGTAACAGTTATTCCTTTTTTTGATAAAAGTTAGATGAAAACAGTTATTTTTTTGACAAAAAATAACAGTAAGGGTATTCATTTCAAAGTTTTTTTGGTTGGAAAAATGGAAAAAAATGGAAAAGTACATCTTTTTATTCTGTCTTTTTTTACACTTGGTTATAGTTTGACAAACATGTAACTTTTGGTGGAATTTTTTTTCTTGTGGTTGTTGTAACAAAAATTACATTTTTCCACTTTTCCATTTTTCCAACATATAAAAAAAACTGAAATGAATACCTTTAGTAACTTTCTGATTTTTATTTTTTGAGAAGAAATAACAGTTATTTTTGATTTTTACTTTTGTTTCCAAAAATTGCAGTTATTTTTTGATTTTTATTTTTTCGAGCAAAAATAAAAGTTATTCTCAAAAGAAAGGTACGTGGTTAAATAAGTTAGTTGACTTTAAATATTTATTTTAATGCGCTTACGAAATCCCAATGATGATTAACAGGGTCCGGACTTTTATGCAGTTAAAATCGCGTTTTATGCACATAAAAAATGCAATAAAAATAGAAATATATGCGACAAAAATTTCAAAAATATGCAGTTAAAATTATCTTGAAATCAGTGATAAAAAAACATAAAATAACAAGAAAAAACAAAAATAGCATTAATAACGTCACAATTCAGTCTCATAAACTTTAGTAAGGCACAATAACCACAAAAATAGAAATTAAAATAAAGTAAAACACAATTAGGTATATAAGGAAACATTAAGACAATCATGCAAATTAAGTCACTTGTAAAGGTCCAACTGTAATATACATTAGCTGGCTTGAGCAACTGTGCGAATACATGTCAATCATAAGTGTCAAACCATATTCAACTAAAGAAAACTTTTTGTTAAATTTTTTTTGAAACTGCCATTTGCTTAAGCAAAGTGCGAAACTGATCGCAATTACATACGAATCAACTATTTATTGATTTTGTTTTTTAAAATGCCTGTAGAGATATATTTGTCCCTACATTTTTTCAAAATAAAAGTTTACTGCCTTTTTTTCTAAACAAAATAAAACGGAAGTGATAGGTGCATGATTAAATGCTGATAGTTTCTATGTGGTATATTCATTTTCATTACGCAATTTAAATTAATTTAACGCAATTTAAATTAAATATGCAAGCAGTTAAGGATTTAAAACAATATATTTAAATCCTTAATTTTTGTTTAATCTTTATCAAGCTTGCTACGAATTTGTTAACTTAAGTTACCATCCAAAAAATACAACTTATGTATGGCAATATCATTTAACTTAAATTCACCATTGTTGAATCCTTTTACAACATCTTTGAATTGGCAACAGTTCATTGCTTACAATCACGTCCCCCATCTGGTTGTTATAGGCTATAGAGGAAGACATTAATCCGGATAATTATTTTTATATGCGGCAACACGCGAAGGTGCTTTACAAAATATTTTTCTCATAAGAAATCAATAAATAAATATCATCGAAGTTTTCTTTTACCTCTTCTGCGGAAGGGTGCATGGCAAAGTTTTTTCAAAATATGCAATATCAGCAATATATGCAAAAATATGCATTCAAAGCAAAATATGCAAAAATATGCACTAACAAATCGATGCCATTTTACTGCATATTTCTTGATTCGCAAAGATATTTTTTGTATGGTAATCTCCGACTGGCGAGAACAAATATGCATAAAAATCCGGGCCATGATGATTACACATTAAAAAAAAAACATTTAAAGTCAACTTAATCATTATTACACGCACATTTCTTTAGAGAATAACTTTTATTTTTGCTCGAAAAAATAAAAATAAAAAAATAACTGTTATTTTTGTTCAAAAAAATTACTGTTAATTTTGATCGAAAAAATAAAAATTTTAAAAATCAGTATATTTTATCATAGACGTGTTCCTTTTCCTTTTTTTGTTTTGAAATTCCAATACCTATAACAGTTATTTTCGCCCCTGATCTTAAGTTTTTTTTTTAAACTCCAACAAAGATTTGTGTGTCCTAATTCGAATTAAGATTTATTTAGCACTTATCAGTAGGGATAAAGGTACTACCAATATATTTTCTGACACAACTAAAAATAAGTCACTTTTATTAATTGCAACTTTATACCAATTGAAACATAAAGACATACATATGTACCTATGTATGTAACTGGTTTTTATCAACAATTAACAACAACAAAATAAACTTATATTTTTTAGATAAACAAGTGTATTGTGCATAGTTTAAGCATATAAACCGGAAAAATAAAATTTGAGTTGTGTCACTTTTGAACTAGGTTGCGATATGGATTTTTTTTAATTTAAAAATTTTCTTACCCCATGCGCCTAATTAAGGGTTAAAACACAATATAAAGAGAGAGAAAATATGTAAACCTGTGCACATGCGCAAAAACGTTATGCACGATATGTGCCGTTAGCTAAGAAATACAATTTTTTAAACAAAAAAAAAAAAAAAAAAAAAGCTAGAAATTAATACAATACCTACAAGAGGAAAAAAATTATGTATATGTAAATGCAATTGACGTCATTTGGTCTGTTTTTTTACTTAAATAATTTATTATAAATTATTAATTTATCATCTGTTGTAGCACAATAATTTAATTAAAACTGTTTTCTATTAAATACACATTCAGCTTAATTTGATACATAAAAAGATAAACCAGTTTCCTTTTCTTTCCACTTCCTTCCTGTGTCTTTAAAATGATTTCTACATTGTTAACTTTGTTTTTTATTGGGATTCTCACTGTGGTTAACATCTTTTTTATTAAGATAATTTTTTTTTAAATAAAAGTGTCATGATTTAGATATCCCTGTTGTTTACAGATATAATAAAGAAAGAGAAACTGGAAACCAGGAAAATATACAAAAGAAGTTACAGAAGTAAAGAAAAATTATCAGCATTGACCAACAAAAGATAATTTGCGTTTGTTATGGCTTCAATAGTGATAAAAGCAGAAAATAAAAATTAACTGGATTTTCTTTTCTAAATACCCTACATGCAGCAGAGTATTAAAATGGGTAAAATATGTTTGCTCTTTAAGAAACTAAATAAACTAGTGTTCGCCTAATGGTCAAAATTCGACCATAAATTAATATTATGTTTCAAAGTTCAATATTATTTGGTAGAAAATTTAAAAATTATTACATGATTCACGGAAAAGTTAAAGAAAGAAATTTAATTTTCCGTATTTCCCCTTTTTACTACTTTTTCTCCTCATAGAGGTTCGATTGACAAACAAAGGATGAAAGTGTTCTTAACTGTTTTGCCTGTGCCGATTTATACATAAGATTAATATAGTCGAAATATTCGAAAACCGGTTTGCGAAAAATGTCGAACAATCGACCACCCTATTTTTTTTATTATTTGATAATTAAAAAACATAAATTTTCTATTGTTCTGTATTTGTATTTCTAGTGTTCTGTATTTGGGTTAGTAGCAAATTTGAACGCTTATAACTCTGAACAGATTTTAATAAAAAATATATTGTGCACTTCTGGCAGTAAATACCTTTCAAATGGTGTATTTTTTTATTCTAGTCGCTGGGCAAACGAAAGAGAAAAGTGTTCTTAACTGTTTTGCCTTAGCCGATTTATGTATAGATTTTCCAGCTCCTTTAATCTGGTAATTGAAATAATATAAATTCTATCAGGTTATAAGCATGGTAAGGTTAGGTTAAGAAGGGTTACGTGCAAAGGGCACACTACCACTCGGAGACCAATGTGATCTATTGTAAATCAATATAGATGAAGAAGAAAGAGCGAAGAAACAAAGAAAAAGAATTGGCAAGTATAGTTAAGATATATAGCAGACAGTAGATGGCACAATACTCTCCCTTTAGACCGACCCCTCTTAAGAAATAACCGGCCTATTTCCCTGTCAAACCCAAGTAGATCGACTGGATTACATCCAGTTAAACTGCCCAGTTCGTCGTGAAATCTATCGCCTAACAGAACAATGACCCGCCAAAACCCCTATAAGGGCCCAGAGATTATAAGCATAAGCCAAAACGGAATTTCTGAAAAATACACAAATACTTTTTAAAAATCCGGACAATTAAATCCCAATTTCTAAAATGAAATAAGATAGTTTTTAAGATAGCATCCAGTAAAAACTTCGCCTATTTTTTTAAAATTAATAGCTTCTTTCAATCATTATTTAGCAGCTTTCTTCTATAATACTACTATAACTAATTTTATAACTATGTACATACTTATTTTACAGGTGTATGTAGGTAAAAAATAATGACTTACAATGCGTTCATTTTGGGACATCCCCCTAAAATTCATTGGTTCTTTTCGTAGAATTGGAAGAAGTATTTTTACATTTTCCTGATTATTTACCACATTATTTTTTAAGCGAAGTTTTTTTTGGGATGTTCGGGACATCGGCCGGGCGCAAGGATTTTCACCTCTAATGAATAATAAAAGCGGCTTCGCTAACTAAAGCCTGTTTTAAAACAAGTCCTTACAAAAAGGCCATTATGGGATTTTAATATTCTACTATTAGTGGGTGTCACGCTTTAATTGTAACCCTTTAGCTCCATTTTTCTAGAAAATCAAAAAATCCTTTAAAAATCTCTCAGGCATCAACTTACAAAATTATTTTCATTTAGTATATCCCTTCGTCCAAAAATTAAAACTTTGACGTACTGTTAAGAACAGCTGGACTAAAGTTTATTCTACAAAAATTATCTACTCAGCATGCCCTGTCAAAATAATAGGGTAACTTTTATGTTCCAATCAAAAAGTTTTCAGTGAGACAGTGTAATGAGCAATTATTTCGGTACGGAATCCATCAGCAAGGAAAAACGTGCAGTAATAGCCGGTTCACACACGTCAAGTTTTTCTCGTCAAGTCTTAAGCTTTTAGAAAAGAAGGGTAAAGAGAATGCCATTTCTTATCCCTTCTCTCCTAAAAACTCAAGACTTGACGAGTCAAACTTGACGTGTGTGAACCGGCACTAAGCGATGTACAGCACTCCGAAAGACAAGTAACAACACCAAACACACAACAATGTATTTTGTTGTTGCTTTCGTTGATCGATATGTCAAAAACACAAAAAAATATTGTAATATCTCTCTCTAATTAAGAACAAAAAGTAGCTCAGTTATGATTTCAACGCCACCTGAAAAATTAATTCGCCTTGAGATATTCGGAATATTCAAAAACCGGTTTTTGAAAAAGTCGAATAATCGATCTGCCTACAAAACACTAACAAATCAAAACAAATAAGTTCGAACTGTCAAAATCAGATGGCGTTTCAACACCACCTGTAGTTAAATTCGCCTTGGAATGACTATACATTGTTAACTTTAGGGCAATACCAGTTTAGGGAACCCAAAATTCGATTCGCACCATTAGAACCGTTTTTGTTGAGACTTGTTACATACTGTTGTTACTGTATTTTTGTTTGCTGCCGGTACGTAGTAATACATTGTTGTCTCGCCTATGCTTGATGCATGTTGATAATAATAGAACAGCAGCAGCAGCCGCAGCCGCAGCTGCGACAACACCAACAACGACAAACCTGCAGCAATAACAAGAATGCGATGACATCAAAAATAAACAAAAGATCAGTTTTGTTATTGCTATTAGTGGAAGTGTTGTTGTTGATATATTTTATATTATTATTGTCGTTGTTGGTATGGTTGTTTTCATCGTTGTTGTTGTGCCACTAAACAGACAAGAAATGATCATGTTTTTTCTACTCATAAATAAAACTTAAGAACAAAAATCTTTCAATAGTGTACATTGTACATACATACTACATACATATGTACATACTACATTTCAGATAATTTTAAAGAAATAAAAAAAAAATGTTTGTACTGTTGATTATTTTTAAATTCTAGATTGATTAAAATCCTTATTTTATATTGCACACAAGTTTAATCAAAGGCTTTACCCAAAAGATCTCGCTGTTACGATAATTAACAATACGTAATTTCGCTATCATTTTTCAAAGCATCATTGATAACTTAATATTCTATCTTACATATGTATGTATGTATGTATAAAGAAAAATCCAACTAATGGTTATACATTAGGGTGGGTCAAAAAACTTCTATGTAATAAATTCTAATAGCGAAAATACAGTTAAAGAAAAAAGTCTAAATACCTACACCCCACAATAGCGAAATATGGTAATGTTGTATTTTTGTCTGCATTCGACCCCTGTAAAATATTATTAACTTATTTTTAGTGTAAGAGCCTGCGCTTTGACCTTAAATTTTTGAATATAAGAACGATAGAATTCTATTGCAGAAAATCATATTTCTGGATTTTAACGACATTTAAGTTCGCGAAAATAGTGTCAGAAGCATCCATGACGCTATGCGATAAAAAAAAATAAAGAGAAGGTTTAATATACTAGACGAAACTTAAATCAAGACGAGAAATTCCCAGATTTGACAGTTAACAAGATTTTGTGACCAAAAAGAGATTTTATTGTTTTATTTTATTTTCAAGTTTAATTCAAAATGTTTTTAGTTTCAATTAAGTAAATAAAATATTAAAAAATAATTTGTTTTTAATCCAAATTTTCAATATTTTTAATTAGGCTTAAGTTCATTAAATTTAATTTTCATTAAATTATTTTTATGAAGAAAGGAATTTTACAACATGAAAATTAATTAAAATTTTTTATTGATAATTTTTCATTCTTGACTCAATCTGGGCTCGAACCCAGGTGTTTACGGACAGGTTACCCTGACATGTTTCGATTGCAACCACTCAATCTCTTCAGAGGGCTTGCCGTTTAACACTCGCAGCCAGCGACGACTGCTGACGTCATTAGTCAAACATCAATCCTTAAACCAAATTGTATTCAACCCCTTGGTAGATCGAAATTTGCTTTTGAATGATTATCCATTTTAATTTATTTTAACATGTTATCCCTTCACTTCCCTTTCCCCGTACTTTTGTCAAGAATTCTTCTTGAAGTTCAAAGTACATATATTTTAATTAATTTTCATGTTGTAAAATTCCTTTCTTCATAAAAATAATTTAATGAAAATTAAATTTAATGAACTTAAGCCTAATTAAAAATATTGAAAATTTGGATTAAAAACCATAAATAGTTCAATAAAATAACCACAATACTAATAATTGTTAAAGCTAGGGCACGAGCTCTATGTTTGCATTTGTCCTTCAAGTTGTGCTGAAAAGGTCAACAAGAGAAAGAAAGACAAAAAAAAAAAAAAAAATGAAGAAACAGAAAATATATGTACTTTGAACTTCAAGAAGAATTCTTGACAAAAGTACGGGGAAAGGGAAGTGAAGGGATAACATGTTAAAATAAATTAAAATGGATAATCATTCAAAAGCAAATTTCGATCTACCAAGGGGTTGAATACAATTTGGTTTAAGGATTGATGTTTGACTAATGACGTCAGCAGTCGTCGATGGCTGCGAGTGTTAAACGGCAAGCCCTCTGAAGAGATTGAGTGGTTGCAATCGAAACATGTCAGGGTAACCTGTCCGTAAACACCTGGGTTCGAGCCCAGATTGAGTCAAGAATGAAAAATTATCAATAAAAAAATTTTAATTAATTTTCATGTTGTAAAATTCCTTTCTTCATAAAAATAATTTAATGAAAATTAAATTTAATGAACTTAAGCCTAATTAAAAATATTGAAAATTTGGATTAAAAACCATAAATAGTTCAATAAAACAACCACAATACTAATAATTGTTAAAGCTAGGGCACGAGCTCTATGTTTGCATTTGTCCTTCAAGTTGTGCTGAAAAGGTCAACAAGAGAAAGAAAGACAAAAAAAAATGAAGAAACAGAAAATATATGTACTTTGAACTTCAAGAAGAATTCTTGACAAAAGTACGGGGAAAGGGAAGTGAAGGGATAACATGTTAAAATAAATTAAAATGGATAATCATTCAAAAGCAAATTTCGATCTACCAAGGGGTTGAATACAATTTGGTTTAAGGATTGATGTTTGACTAATGACGTCAGCAGTCGTCGATGGCTGCGAGTGTTAAACGGCAAGCCCTCTGAAGAGATTGAGTGGTTGCAATCGAAACATGTCAGGGTAACCTGTCCGTAAACACCTGGGTTCGAGCCCAGATTGAGTCAAGAATGAAAAATTATCAATAAAAAATTTTAATTAATTTTCATGTTGTAAAATTCCTTTCTTCATAAAAATAATTTAATGAAAATTAAATTTAATGAACTTAAGCCTAATTAAAAATATTGAAAATTTGGATTAAAAACCAAAAATAGTTCAATAAAATAACCACAATACTAATAAAATAATTTGTATTGTGGTTATTTTGTTGAACTGTGTATGGTTTTTAATCCAAATTTTGATATTTTAATTAGGCTAAAGTTCATCAAATTTAATTTTCATTAAATTATCAAAGTAGTTTCGTGGAAATACAAAAAATTTTAATTTAAAAGATTTGGTTTATCGTGCTTAATTCCCAATTTTTATTCTTGATAAAAACACTGAAATTTAAAGTGGTTTCTTTTCATTTCTTAACTTTATGATAACTTTTCTAATCTTTGCAGGAACTTCTTTTTTTTGCATAGTATTTCGGGACATGTTAGGAAAATTAAAAAAAAATCTGTTTTACCAATAACAAACATAAGTAAAGGAATAAAATGCAGTTACCTTAAGATGTGTTTTTTCGATCTGTTAAGAGATACATATACACACATACATATGTTTCTGCTGTATGTTCATATTTTTGTGTGAATAATTGAGAAAATAGGTATTTTTTAAACAAAAATTTACAACCTTTTCTTTAAAATCCCCATTGAAAAATATTTTTTAACATGGCTGAATTTCATTAAAATTAATTTTATATATGTATGTATGTATATATGTATGTATGTATGGATGTATGTATGTATGTAGGTGTATGTAGTTTTTTTGGGCTACTGTATATCCTTTTAACTTCGGTAAAGGAAAGATAGAGACAATCTTTTTACATACTTACATATGTATGTACATAATTGTTTCGCAGCAAAATCCGAAAAACGCCATTTTTGCGAACTTTGACCTTAAATAAAATTGTTCGCGATTGGGACTTTTCACAATTCCAATATAACATCCATGAACATTTTAAGCTTATTGCGAATTAAAACAAGAGTGATTATTATTTTCTACTGTCAATTTCTATTTGTAACTCTATAACGGTACCTACATAGTACTATGTAGTGTTTTCTCGTTTTTGTTATTGTCTCAATTACAGTTTGATTATTGAAGATGATACCTCTGTCTCTCACTATCTCTTTCTATCCATTCTTGATATCATTGAGAATACAGTGATGTTTTTATTAGAAAAAAAACTATTAAAAAACTAGACGTAAAAATTTATATGATCACAAATACATACAAATGTATGTCTTAGGCTATATAGGTACATATGGGCATTTCCAGCGAAAAGTCTACTTTTTGTAACGTAACGCCAGAAGTATTTTAAGTTGTTTCTCAAAAAATTTTATACCTACATACATATGTATGTATAGTTTACTTTTTTATATTTTGGTGTAAAGCGCAACTAGCTCTACACTTAGTAAAAAATGGGATAACGATTGAACAACATGGTCCGAAAATACAACATTATTTGCAATCTGGCGTTACATAAAAAAAAGTATACTTTTCGCTGAAAATTCCCATATTTGCCATAAAACAAGCAAAGATTTATAAATTTTATAGCTTGAAAAATAATTCTGTACCTATTAGTCCAAAGTTTAGTTTAGTTTTATACAAAACATCTTGCTCTATTCGCAGTCTTATTCAGTTTTGTAATGCAAGTCAAAATCCACTTCCGTTTTTTTAACGTCACGCCAGCGCAGATTTTTGCTTATGCATATCTGTAAAACCTTAGCGTCGATAACTGTAATGTTTTTTCTGAATATAGTGCCACTTCATTACTTTGTGTATATAAAAACCCTTTTTACAAATTTGACTTCTTCATTTAATTTTTTTACATTTTGTGGTACAAATATCACGACACGTCAAAATGGAAATGCCCGTATACCTAGTAAACGATGAAGAAAAAGAAGAAACTGAAGAGGCAGCACTAGTTAAGGAGGGTGAAGAGTAAAAAAAGGGAGGACAAACCACAACAAAGCCTTACATGTTTTATTGTAATTGATAACGTTTATGTTAAACGACAAGATTTCATACACTTTAAACAATATTCGTACTTTTATACACATATTTAATGTAGTTGTTATTGTTATTCATGTTTTTCTGCTGCCTTCCATTTGGAAAAACTGTACATTTTATAGTCCACTATTTACTCTCACGACAAAAACAACAAGAACAACCAATATAAAATAAAAAGTTGCGTTTGTTATTATTTTAATACCCTTCACCACAGGTGGACAGGTGGAAAGCTGTTAGTCTGTTTGGTTTGCAATTTCTACAATAATAATCTTTAAGCCCATAAAGTATAGAAAGGGGATTGATTTAACGATGTCCTTGGAATTAAGAGTGAGTTTTGGTACCTTAAAGGTTTGTAGAATAAGATGAAAGGCGTTTTTCTCAAAACTTCATTTTCACACATATGGGCTGATTATATACATACATACATACATACATATTTTTTAAACAAAGCTTCAAGTTCTTTTAATTTTTTATGCATGTATTTTGGCAACGCATGCCCCACTTTTTTTTACCGGTTTGCAAACGTTTGTTTGCACTTAGTTCCTTACGTATTCGATCAATCCGCCTTTTATCTTCAATCATTTTAGTATTTTTATCAGCCAAAGCTTTCCACTTTTGCCTAGCATTCCGCATTCTTTCTTTACCGCGGTGCACCGTTTGGAACGCTCCTTATTTTTTCGCAGCCGTTTTTGCTCATCTAGATTAAAATAATTGAAATGTATGTATTAACATTAATAACTCATTTACATATGGGTGTTTCCACAGAAAATGACCCCTTATAGCTCAAAAATTAAATTATTATTTTGAATTTTTTTCCGCAAGTATTATACAAAATAAATATATGTATGTATCTGTCATTTTCCGAAAAATTAACTTTAATTTTATTTACACTAACAAAAATATGCTACTTTGAGTTACCCATAATAAATGAATTCAAACACAAAAACCTGTTAACTTTTTAAAATGTTACGACCGTTACTTTTCAAAAAAAAAAAAAAATTATTGTTAACAAATTTCTTTGGTTTGAAAATAAATCCATTCCTTAAACAAAACATTTCCAAGAAATGTATCAGATATTTTACTTGATGTTTTACAAAACATGATGTTTGTTTCCGACATTTGAAAACTGCACATTTATAAAGTAACGACCGTTACTTTTTTAATGGTCAAAAAAAAGTATTGAAATTACATACATTTTTATGAATTCTTGTTCGACTTTGCATTCATAAATCTCGAAATGGGTTATAAATAAATATGCATAACATTTTTTTACTTTAATTAAATTTGATTGTTTCCCTGTAAAAATATGATAAAACAAAGTCTTTTCAAGAACTTATAATTTTTTTGTAGCTGTGGTCCTAACGGTGGAAATTGCCATATGAAGTACGGAAGTATGTATGGATGTATGTATATTTATGTACATATATCAATGCACAGTGGCTCAGAATCGGTTTTCATCGGAAAATAGTCTATATAACTTTTGAACCGATAGAGATATTTCAGAAATTTTGTATGAAAATGCGGGTTATCTTTGTTTGGAGCGGGTATTATACGTTTGTGATGATGTTTGTAATACCAAAAATATATTGGCGCTAGACCCATCTTTTAGTATACCAATGACCGTTCGTCCGGCTGACTGGTTGTCTACATATGTAAACCTTGCGCTCACTTTTGGAGACAATTTGATGAAATTAAGCTCTAAGAAAAATCAACGTAGGATAATGAAAAAGTGTTTGATATTTGTTAACTAACAATAATTAATCAACTCTTAAAACTATTACTTAAACATTTAGTCCAGCAACCCTGCAGACAAAGTAACTACTATTTAGCTAGAACTATACTGGTTGGTATTTCCTTTAAACTAGTTGCACTTCTGATTTTTTTCATATATCAAACTATCGTTGGGTTGTCATAGGAGCCCAACTAGTTATTTGTATTCATTTTTATAATAGTTTAAAGCTAGTTGCTTTATTTACAGTACATATAAGGACTTATAAAACAAAATTGATTTGAAATTTGACAGAGAGAGAGAGAGAGAGAGAGAGAAAGAGAGAGAGGGAGAATATTGTTAATTAATTTTTCAATTTTTATGCTTCAATTTTGTTGAATTTCCCTTTGAATTAACCTTTTTTACTTTTTTTGTAAAACGTGAAAATAGTTTGTCAACTCTAAAACCAACCAAAAATTTACATTTTGTCCTTGTAGTGTTGTTGTTGTACAACAGGCAAGTAAATAATTTTTTGTATCTACTCTTCTATAGTGGTTGTTGTTGCTACAACGAACAAGCTTTAAATCGTTATTTTTTTTACCAACTTTTGTAGTGTTGTTGTTGTTTTAACGATATATAAAACAGCGCAGGCGAATTTTCATAATTTTTTTGTATTTTCCGACGCCTTACAGCTAGTTAAATACTAGTCCAAACCCCTACTAGTAACGATGTTAGCTGCAGGGCAATGTTAGACAAAAATGTATTGATATCACATATTATTGAAATTAGGTGTTACTGAAATAATGAGATTCGAATAGTTTTAGTATGTTAATCAAAAGCACTTAAACAAAAGGCAGTTAAGACAAAACTATGTAAGGTTTTTGATTAATACCACCAGAAAGAAAAGAAGAGCTAGAATAATTAAATCTTGCTAAGACATTATCTCTTTTCATGACTTATTTAACCTAGCCCCAAGGGTTAAGTTATTAAAAAAAAATACCATAGTACCTATGTATTTCAAAAAACCGTAAAGATGTTTTGAAATGTTTGCCTTAAAATTTGCAATCCCCTTTTAAAATCGAATGCAATAGTGAAGGGTATATGAGATTTGGCAAGACCAATTATAGCACTCGTACATGTTATTGTTGCAATTCTTCGTTTCTAGTTGTTTTCTTATTTTTGTTGGCATTGTAATTGATATGCGTGTGTTTATGCCATAATAACTTACAACTTGTTCTAACACGAAAAAAAAAAAATTAAAAATATCACAACAAAAAACCATGACCATTTCTAATTTTATTAAAAGAAAAGCATACAAGTGAAAATAAGTTAAGGTGCTTACACTGGCTGTGAAGATTACCGGTTTGCAGTTTAGCAAGTTAGAAAATAAGGTATAGCAAGCACCGGCTTTGCTTTTAAATGATTTTATAATAAATGTAACGAAACGTTTTATTACATTAACTAAATTTTCGTTAGCATAATCTAAAAGGACTTACTGCCTGTTTTTAGAACGCGACCGCAAGTAACTCGACAATTTACATTGTTAATACAATGATCTCGTTATCTACATATATGTATAACGGGGTTTATCATTTAATGTTAAAAAAACAACGAGAGAAAAACAGTGCATAAAATTCTCACATTTTTTTCCCTTTAATTGTTAATTGAAAAACACAATATTTACGTAGTAGTACAAAACAGAAAACGGTAAACGGAAAGAATGCTGACCTAGGTCGTCGCGTGCTGGAAAATTATAAAGGTAAGCTTATGAAAGCGTAAAATAACATGATATGACAGGAATATAAACACCAAGGAAAGAAAATTTATAACATGGCTTGGAATATGAAGGAACAAGGTATATTAACACAAGGTAGACTCGTTAGCCCATATGTTTGTCAGCTGTTTACCCCAGTTAGAACCCAAACGTCAAATTTCATGTATATGAGGCAAAATTTTTTACATGTGTGCGTTAACTTATTATTGTTTTTTATGAAGACAATTTTGACAACTCGATTCTTTTTATAGAGCAGCATGTCTACACTCCCAAATGAGTCTACCTTGTGTTAATATACTTACCTTGGGAAGAAAAAACGAACGAAATAACGTTACAACAACTCAAAGGCACTTCAAAAATGGCTGAAATATATAACCATTGTATGGCTAACATTGCATAAAAATTACGTAGCATTTATGAACTTGTTTCATCGTATTAATTAAAAAAAATTTAAATATTCTTTTTATTATTTGCTTTTCAAGATACAATATCTTCTAAATTACAGCATTAGAATCAGATACGTTATAGGGCATGGTTTGCAGAAACAATTTTTAAACTTAGCATTTAACATTATAAATAAACATTTAACATTTAAATTATTTATGATTTAAGAAATAAAAATAATTAAACATAAAATTTAAAACAAACTTATATATAGGTCCTAAATGTTCTGATTATTAGCAAAGTGAGTTATTAACAATTTTTTGAATTTTAATGCGTTGCGAGTAAGTTGTATATCAGTGGGAAGATGGTTCCAGAGGTATATTGTGGATATATAAAATTGATTATAAGAAGCACTCTTGCGACATCTAAAGGTGCGGATGCTATTGTTTCTTAAGGATGAGGTGAATGTTAACTTATTGTAGAGATATTTAGTTACATCATATGAACTAAATAATTTCATTGCGTTAATAATAATTGCAGTAATGAAAATTTACGTTGCATTGTAAAATTGATGTCATAGAATGAATGACAAAATATCATTGTTTTTAAAAGGGTTTCGAACTGAATGAAACTATTTTCGTAGTTGGAATCCACACTACGTTGGCTCAAAAATATTGACATTTTTTTTTTTTATAAAATTGTTTTAAAATTCGTTGACTTAAATGTACCTTTAGTGCTTCGCAAAATAAGAAAACATTTTATTGGGTGGCTTTAGTTTTAACCTTTAACTACTTCAGTGATCACTAGGGCTGCACAAAACATCAATTGGGTGGCGGTGCTTTTGGTCTTTCTTTACATAATAATAATAATAATAATAGAAGTGTAAATATTTTAAAACGAAGTTCATAATTTAAATTCCGTCGTGTGACAGTTTTTTTTATATTGCTACCAAATCTACCAAAAGTTATCTTCCAAATAATAGCTTTTTATCAAATGTAGTTTAGACAGAAATTCCTTCAAGTGTAAACACTTTTAAAGAACCTGAAAAGCCACCATAATTGAACATTATCTTATGATGGCCAAACTATAAAAAAAAAATTGTAGGCATTAAAAAGAAAATACATTATTTTTTACCAAAAAAAAAATATTATAATCCTAATTTAAAAGATAAATTACACTGGTTTACAGCCAAAAAATACCAAGAACGCCACATGCCTAGATAAGTTAATTGGGACCTCCTGAACACGAAAAACGCTGTAATTTTTTTTTTCTAAGTACCGTTTTTTAGATAACGGTACTTTTGTGTTTTTCGGTGTATGGTCCCACTCAAACCCTTGTGGAGCCCAGCCGAGAAGTCCGATCGAGATAAATGGTACATCGTTGCAAAGGTAATTGAATACCTTTTTTGTCGATATGTCGGAAATTTCTATCTGATAAGAACTGGCTGAGTTATGATACCTCAAAATTCGAAATTTGCCTATTTTTTACGTTTTTTTGAAAATTTTTCATTTTTATTTCGTTTTTTTTCTACGTTATAGTAAAGATCTGGAATGTTTTATTTTTTTACCTAATAGTTTATTTAATTACCAACATTTTAAGTGTAATTTAAAAAAAAACGGGTAAAAAATAAAGTTTTTATTAAGGATTTTGTGGAACGACAATATTTTCATCTTCATTGCTCACACACTATATTCGGCGTAAATTCAAAAAATTTAAATTAAAATGACGAGCGACTTGAACTGTTGCGTTTTTTTTCGGATGCATCTTCGCGAATGAGGAACCAACAATAGTCCGCCATCATTTGTTCGTCCCACCAGCCTTTGTAACGTCTCTCGATTTCTTCCATTTCTTGGTGAAATCTTTCACCTTGTTCATCACTTTCGGAGCCCAAGTTCGTGGGGAAAATATCCAAATGACTGATTAAGAAGTGTAATTTAGGTGTCATATTTGAACCTTAAGGTTAAAAAGAATAAATTTTAAAATGATAAAGGCCTTTTTGATATACATGCTTTCACTCAACACTTACCAATGGCATTAAATTTTTGCAGTAATGTATCGATCTTCTCTGCGTAATCAGGACTTCTGTAGTTTCCCAAAAAGTTGTGAACGATGTCCTGTAATGCTTCCCATGCCTCCAAATGAGCTGGACCTAAACACTCATTAAATGATTGGTCACCGTACAGAGCCCGAATTTGAGGTCCATCAAATATACCAGCTTCAATTTTGCTCGCTGTGGCGATTACAATAGTGGGGATATTGTGCTCCTGAGACACGTGTTACATATTACCGTGATCGCAGCAAACAACTTGCCCTTTTCTTCGCAAAAACGGCAAACTTTTGTTTTTGTGCCAACATATGTGGTCTTTTCAATGATCTCCAACAAAATTATGACCCAGAGGAATGGCGTCTTTTTATGGATGGTGGCAAGGATAGTTTGAAGGCAGTCTTGCTTCATAAAGGGAATACGAAACCATCAATTCCAATCGGATATGGAAAATACATAAAGGAAACATATGAAGCAATGAAAGAACTTCTCGATCTCATACATTATGACCAACATCAATGGAAAGTTTGCTCTGATTTTAAATTAGTTGCCATACTATCTGGATTGCAAGGGGGCAATACGAAGTTTCCCTGTTTTCTATGTCTATGGGACAGCCGTGACCGTCAGAATCACTACACCCGAAAAGTTTGGCCCGAGCGAAGAGGACATACGCACGGAGAGTACAATATCAAAAATGACCCACTCATTCCTCTGGAGAAGATAATACTTCCTCCATTACATATAAAGCTTGGGTTATTTACAAATATTGTAAAAAAGTTGCCAAAAGACAGTCTTGCCATGAATTACCTTAAACAAAAATTTCCGAGAGCCACAGCGAGCAAAATTGAAGCTGGTATATTTGATGGACCTCAAATTCGGGCTCTGTACGGTGACCAATCATTTAATGAGTGTTTAGGTCCAGCTCATTTGGAGGCATGGGAAGCATTCCAGGACATCGTTCACAACTTTTTGGGAAACTACAGAAGTCCTGATTACGCAGAGAAGATCGATACATTACTGCAAAAATTTAATGCCATTGGTAAGTGTTGAGTGAAAACATGTATATCAAAAAGGCCTTTATCATTTTAAAATTTATTCTTTTTAACCTTAAGGTTCAAATATGACACCTAAATTACACTTCTTATTCAGTCATTTGGATATTTTCCCCACGAACTTGGGCTCCGAAAGTGATGAACAAGGTGAAAGATTTCACCAAGAAATGGAAGAAATCGAGAGACGTTACAAAGGCTGGTGGGACGAACAAATGATGGCGGACTATTGTTGGTTCCTCATTCGCGAAGATGCATCCGAAAAAAAACGCAACAGTTCAAGTCGCTCGTCATTTTAATTTAAATTTTTTGAATTTACGCCGAATATAGTGTGTGAGCAATGAAGATGAAAATATTGTCGTTCCACAAAATCCTTAATAAAAACTTTATTTTTTATCCGATTTTTTTCAAATTACACTTAAAATGTTGGTAATTAAATAAACTATTAGGTAAAAAAATAAAACATTCCAGATCTTTACTATAACGTAGAAAAAAAACGAAATAAAAATGAAAAATTTTCAAAAAAACGTAAAAAATAGGCAAATTTTGAATTTTGAGGTATCATAACTCAGCCAGTTCTTATCAGATAGAAATTTCCGACATATCGACAAAAAAGGTATTCAATTACCTTTGCAACGATGCACCATTTATCTCGATCGGACTTCTCGGCTGGGCTCCACAAGGGTTTGAGTGGGACCATACACCGAAAAACACAAAAGTACCGTTATCTAAAAAACGGTACTTAGAAAAAAAAAATTACAGCGTTTTTCGTGTTCAGGAGGTCCCAATTAACTTATCTAGGCATGTGGCGTTCTTGGTATTTTTCCAAATTTAAAATTTGTAAAGCAGTGTTATATACCCTTGTAAAAATAATTCATGGTTCTTTATCTTTGTCTTTTTTGCTATAACATTTTTTTACATATGTACGTATGTATACTAATTTTATTTATTTTAGGCTTAATAGAAAAAAAAGAAAATGTTTACATATTTTTGGCTACAAAATTGCTAAATCATGAGAAGTTTTCAGTATGTGGTATTTTTTGGAAAGCTTATCTTCAATGCTGTTTGTTTGGTATGTTGGGTTTAAAAAAAATAAATTCCAAACATGAATTCAAAAAATGTTTACCAACCACATACAATTATTAAAAAAAAAATGTGGTTCTTCTTATAAACAACATTTTCTTTTCTTTTCATTTAAATTTCTTTCAATGACGTTTTCTGTAAACATATTTTTCTAATTAAAATGCAAAACTTGTATTAATAGTGTATAAGGGGACAAATTATAAAAATATTGCACGATTATAGTTTTTAATTGATTGATTTGGATTTTCAACAATTTCTAATTAGACAAGTGCATGTGAATATAAAAATATAAATACTTTGTTTTTAGAAGACACAACAGTTAAAAATATTTTATTCATATCAAATCAAAAAATTATGATTAAAAGTTGTGATGCGGACTTGACATACAATATAAAAAATAAAGTATTTTATGGCTTGAATAATAAAAAAGCTATAAAAAATTTATTTTTACAAAATAAAAAGGCATTATAAATAGATTTACTTAATAAACTTTATAAATTTTCATATTATTCGAATGTGTGTTCTAAGTCAAATTACAATCATCAAAAGCTCTTATACTTTAATAAATTTATTCCTTCAAAATTTTCCGGGAATATTTTCTATGAAAATTTATATAATACATATGTAAATGTTACTCACCATGAGAAATAAATTCGCAGATTCTAAAAAATTTTTTAATTAAAATTTTTAACTTTTGTGTACATATTTTTTAAAAATGGTTCCATTGCTTTATAATAAAAATTAAAACTTTTTTCTTTTGTGTTAAATTTTTTTTCAACAAAAATTCTATTATCGCTAAAAAAAAGTGTCTCTTAAGAGGAATTAGCCAATTTGCTCCGAACAAAATTTTTGTGCGGACAAATTCCTCTTTTTCCTTTGTAGTTATGCATATACATACATACATATGTATGTATGTTCCTACATATCGTTATTTAAATTTTGAAAAGGCTAAATAACGTATGGGCAATTTCTTGATAATGTCAACCACGACTCAAAAAATAAAAATCCTCGAAACTATTTTTAAAATATGGTTGAACTTAATCTATGTTCACATCTATTTGACGTCCTACACGTAACCCCTAGTTCTATCAAAACATATTACCTTTTTTTGGCGCGAAATTGTTACACGTGAAAAAAAAACAAATTTAATTAAACAAAAAATAGAGAAGGGTTTTAATATACACAAATGAAATTAAAAGGGGATTACAAAAATATATACATATGTAGATATGTATGTAGTTATCCGCCATATTCTGCAAAACGAATACATACATACGAGTAAAATTGGAATCAAACAAACTTCAAAAACAATGCGGTTTAAAACTTAAAAAAAAAACAAGTAAGAGTACATAACGGGTCCGCCATCTAACGTTTTTTTCAACTAGTGCTTATTTCGTGAATGGTAACACTTAAGCCCAAATGACACCTACTTTTTTCGACTTTTTAAGATTTTGAAGAACAGAGCAAATACATATACTGTAATATAAAATGTTATCAATAGCAAAGAGATCAACTATATTCATACATAAAAATCCAAAAATGTCAAAATGTTTATACATGTTATCGATAAAAAGTGCAATCTGTCAAAAAAAAAATAAAAAAATTTGTGTCTTAAACTTTACATTTCAAGCTTAAAATGACTCTGTGGTGCCAACATATTACTTTTATACTCGAATATAGCTATTTTAGTTAATTTTTAAGCTTTACAAATAGACAACATTGAAAAAAATACTAATACATAGTAAACAAACCTACAAAAATCATAAATAATTATATGTATGTATATAAAAAAATCAATTTTGGCTGTGAAAATTAAAAAAAAATATTTGTTTATGTTTTTTGTATTTGTCTCTCTCTAACCCTGCATTTCACGCTTTCAATCTCAGATTAAAAAGACGAAAAAAAAATAGGTGTCTTTAGGGCTTTAGCTCATTTCTTATTTGACAGATAATTAGTTTTATCCTTCCGCTGAACGAATATGGTTGTATATATGCTTGAACAATGCTGGGAAGTGGGCCTGCGATCGACCTACAGAAGATGAAGATTTTGCCAAAAAAATTATATTTTCAGATGAAGCCCATTTTGATCTTGGCGGTTATGTAAACAAGCAAAATTGTCGCATTTGGGGCACAGAAAACCTGCTCGCATACATTGAAAAGCCGATGCACCCAAAACGAGTCACTGTTTGGTGCGGATTTTGGTCCAGAGGCATAATTGAGCCATTTTTCTTCGAAAATGAGCAAGGAGTGGCCGTTACAGTCAATGGCGATCGTTATCGGGCCATGTTGAATGAATTTTTGTTCACAAAAATTGAAGAGGAGGATATTGGCAACATTTGGTTTCAACAGGACGGCGCTACGTGCCAACAGACGAAGCTACACTCGATGTTATGCGTCCTGTTTTTGAAGATCGCATTATCAGCCGCAGAGCTGATGTCGTTTGGCCACCTCGGAGCTGCGATTTGACACCGTTGTGGGGTGCCGTCAAATATAAGTGTTACGCCGACAAACCAGAGACAATTGACGCTTTAAAGGACAATATTCGTGAAGCCATTGGTGAAATACAGCTGCACACAATCGATAATGTGCTTAAAAATTGGACCGATCGTGTAGGCTACTGCATGGCCAGCCGAGGCAGCCATTTACATGAAATTATTTTCCACTATTAACCGGAACGATTGTACTTTCAAATAAAAAAAGAAATTTGAGAAAATACCTATTCAGTAGTTTTTTTTATAGCATTTTCAAAAAAAAAAAAAAGTTATTTGGCGGACCCTTTACTATATTTGACTATGCCGAATCTATAGTGCTAGAAGAACTACTTGTTTTAATTATGAAGTGTTTGTATTAACGCCTTTTCTGTATAAGTATGTACCTATTAATATAATAAAACTGTTTTTCTCCATTGGATAAAATTATTAAAATAAATTCAAACAATTTTAAACCCTTATTCGAATAATCGAGCAATTTTTAAATTCAAAAATCGATTAAATCCTTACTCAAACAAAACCAAAAGTCGAAAACATTATTGGATACTCTAATTTTTAGAGTCTAATACAAACATAACTCTCCTTGACATGCTTCTTTTTCCTTTTTTACTGCAGTTATTTTTTTTTTTGTTTACATAATTGACATGTTTCTGATCAAACACTAGATGCTAGAGAAAGGGGAAAACGAAATTTGAATGAATGTACGTAGAAACAAAGGAAACCAACAAATCTACATTAATGAGATGAAAAAATTTTTAAAATGTTTTGTAGACCAAAAAAAAAATCACCCCAAACAAGTAAACAATAAAAAACTTAAAAAAAAAAAAAAAAAAAAAAACAAGTAGGTATGTACATACCTTTCAGCGTTCTCAGTCTTGGGAATTGATCCCAAATAGGGGATTTTTTTTGTAATTGGGGATAACAATTTCGTGAAAATCCCTAGGGGATTTTTTTTGGGAAAACGCTTTTTTCGCTAGACATTTTTGGGGTAAATATATTATTATATATGTATGCCATTTGTGCAATAGCAAGACCGGTTTGGTTAAGGCTTGGGTTCAGTTTTTGTTTCGAAGTTTTTAGTCATACCGAGACGCTAGTGGTTGTTTAAAACATTTTCAAGAGCTTACTGAAATAGTTATAAATATGCTTTCTATACCATTACTTAACGCTTGTATTGAACGGGTCTTTTCTAAAAAAAAAATAGAATCAAAAGGACAATTCGCAACATAGTGCAGTATGAGTTTTTAGAAGCTCTACTTAGAATTAATACACACTTTAAAAATAATTCAGTTTGCTGTTACAATTTTATTCCATCTTCTCGGATGCTAAGTCTGAATTTACACGTTTCATCTTTTGATGCTCAACTTCTTTTCAATTCCCTTTTGAAGATGCCAATTTAATCACACGCAGCAATCGGTTTCAACTTTTTTCTGTTCAAAACAACAACAATTTTATTAACAGCGAATCAAAAGGAAAACGAAAAGGAAAAAATACATGCAGCCATCGTTGTGAATATACCAACGACTTAAAACACAAAGCGTACTGACCGAGTACAGGCATCTCCGTACTAACCACCTTTCTTCTTTCCTTTGTCACCTAAAAACATAAGAGATGAGCATCAAAAGATGAAACGTGTGAAAGCAGACTAACACTTTTAAATATACATACATATACAAACAATAGGGGTATTCACGTCACAAGTTGCACTCTTGCGAAAAAGCAAATGTGAAAAAATATAACAACAACCACTTAATATGTAAAACAAAGTTGCATTAAATGATGAACCAGAAGAGTTTATCTGAAGTTTTTCAAATTATAATACCTGCGTGTGTAAAACTTAAACAAATCAATTTAATCAAATAAATGAATGTATGCACACAAGGCGAATTCATTTTTCAGGTGGCGTTGAAAGCACAGCTTTGCTATTTTTTTTTTCTAAATTAGAGAGAGGAATATCAAAAGTTACTTGTGTTTTTAACAATCGACCAACGAAAGCAACAAATAAAACACAATGTTGTGTTTTTGGTGTTGTTACTTGTTGTAGTATCGCCACCACCGTTTACATGAACTCACCTTGTATGCACATTTTCCTTTGACATATTGTTCATTTATCTTTAAGGATCTGTGGGGATTTTTAGGAAAAAAACAGCTATTTTGGGGACTTTTGGGATATGGTATAAAATAAAACTGGGAACCCCGATACCTTCTACATATCTACAACATAAACAATGATGCCGACGTTGGCAGAAAAAATCAATAAATTCTGTCAGCGTAAAAGCAGCAGCCTTCATTTTTTACAATAACAAAATTAATGCTATTAAAAACAAAAATAAAAACAATTATTAAAAGTGTCAAAAGTGAAAAAAAACTTAAGTTTGATTAAGTGATGCCAAGTTCTGTTAAAGTGTACAACAGCTGGGACCCATAAAGCCGGCGATTCACTGTCCTCCATCCAATTATGAATTTTTATTCACAATTGGATTGCATTGACATTAGATTTTCAGAAATTTGTTTTATATTGGAGATATTCGTATGAATGAATTGTACGATTGTGTAGGATTTTTTTAAAGGTCAAAACTGCAGGAATTAATCAACTATGTAAATTTCCCGAAAACTAACCTTAAACTAAAATCAATCTGGGCAATATAGTTTAATGTTTTTTAAATGAAGTTCTAAAACTTGTTTAATTCTCACTATAACAATAATAAAAATTTACGATTTTTTATATTTTTTCCAGGAAATTGACGATTACCTATAGGTGGCGGCGAGACTAAAACAAGTTAAGAACACAAAAAGCAACAGGGTATTTTGTTTTTGTGTTTTGGTCATGTAATGTTATAAGCAAGGCGAATTTTAATACAATTTATATTTAACAAATCTGATTTACTGATCGCTATATAATTTTTTTATTTAAAAGGTATCACCAGCAAAATTGGTCTAATCTAAAAAAACGTTTGCCCCTTTTGTAAGCAAATTGATATTTTATGCGTTAAATGGATGTGTTTGTATGGTCGTTATTATAACTCTAATTCTCCTCATTTTAAATGCCCACAATATATGGTTAAACGTCAATTTTAAGGCGGATTCCATTAATGCTAGAAGCATGATTGCAAATATGCAAATAATGCTTAAAGTATTATATTTTTACCAGTAGTAATTCAAGAAATTTAAAATGTATTAGTAAAGTTTTAGATTAACTGACATTTTGGTCAGAATTTGAAAGATAATAACCAAATTGTAAAATTGGTTAATTGACATTATGGTGTTAGTGTGTTTATCTATGCTTATGTATTTAAATTTATAAAACAAATTTACAAGATAAAATTATGTAATACAATTAACGGCCAATTTCACCAAGTTCAGTTAAAACTAACTTTTAATTAAAGTTCCAGTTACCAATATGTTTTGACATCTATAACTGAATGATAATTATAACCGAACTTGGTAAAATTGGCCGTATGTAAAATTAATAAATTAAAAAAATTAAAAGTAATTATGGGTACATACATACGTAATATTAAAATTAAATAATTTATTTAAAAAGAATTCACTTGGTAGCTTTTTATTTTTAGTGAGGATACCTATTTTAAGAAATTTGTAGGTATTTAAAATTTAGGATTTAAGTATTGAAAATTGTCTAAACTGTTTCTTTTTCTGTGTTAAGTTTATGCATTTGAATATTAAAACTGCACATAAACATAATAATACCTTTAAGATTGATAGAGATAATGGTAAAAATTAGTTTTTGTAACATTAAAACGATTTGTACTTATTTTAATTTATGCCTTTTCATTAATAAGTTGTAAACCAAAATTTTTATTTAAAAACACGATTTTTAAAAACATATGTAAACAAAAGTTTTGACATTTCTGGCCTGAACAAAAAAAAAAAGGTTGTCTTTTCGCCGCCAAGTGTAGTTAATTCGTTTGAAGTAGAGGTCTGCATCGAATAGTAGGTTTATAGTAATTTTGACGATTTTTTTTTTATAAAAATAATTTTTTAAAATAAGACAATTTTAAATCTTTTTAAATGTTTGTTATTAGGAGGCACAAAAAAGTTTTGTAATAAAAAATTTTTAATTTTTATATACATACCTACATCCCCATAAATTTGCCCCCGTAAATTTTACTTCCAGTTGCCAATATTTTTTTGACAGTTATAACCAGGGCAACCAAAAATATGCTCTTAATATACGTTTTATGCGCATTAAATATGCAGTAAAAACTTGAAAATATGCCCTGAAAATTGTTAAAAATATTTCCCAAAAATTCAAAAATTGCTAATTTGAAAACAAGATATTCAACAATTTATTAAGAGTTCCATTAAATAAACACAAACCTAAAATTATAATCGTTAAACCCTAAATACTATAGTATTAACAGACAAATTTTCGAGATTTTACCCTATTTGGAAACGATGGGCAGTCATCATCTTACAAAAACAAATTTATGTTAAGATGATAAAGTTAACATAAGAGTTTATTAATACGATTTCCGTATGACGTGCTAAATTCCCAGTTTTTCATATTTGATAAATACACTGAAATTTATTGTTAAGGGAAAGCTAGCTTCTATGCGCATTTCACTGGTTGCTTAGGCCAGCTCATCAGGAAACCTTTTCCAGAGATTTTAGAAAGGCCAAAAATATTATACAAATAAAACCCTTAAGCGAATAAGAATTATAAACACTCAAAGTCTTACTTGTAACAATATCAAAGCCAAAACAAAACACCAACAATAAACAGCGAGTTTATCTTTTCTTACATTCCCCTACAATTGGTTGGGTTCTTTCCGACCCCTAATATTATCTACTTATTAGCATCCACCTGAGATTTTTGTTTTAAAGACGGTCGCTAAATTGTTTAATAGTTTTAACATTTAAAAGGAAGTTAAAGCTATTTATAGATTTGGCGAAACGTGGACTGATTCGAAAAGAATTTAATTTGTAACAAGGCGAATTAACTACAGGTGGTGTCGAAACGAGATCTGAATTTGACAGTTCGAGCTCATTTGATTTGAGTGTTTTGCTAAAAATGGCTGACATTTCGAGCTAACAGCAATAACAATGCAATGCAAAAAACCCTATGTTGTATCTGGTGTTTTTGGATTGTTGTAGTTCGGATACCACCTGTAGTTGAATTCACCGTGATATGCAGTAAAATATTTTTGGTGCGAATTTAATCTAAATATTTACCAGCATAATTAGATGGTTTACGGACACAAAGAGTCTAATTTGGAAAGAAATTTTTATGGGAAATATGTAAAAATATAGATTGTCACTATTTCAAAGAATTCGTCCTTATGACAATTAAAATGTATTTACCAAATTAATTATCTACAAAATTGCAACTTGTACTTTGTCCACAAGGTTAACAAGGACAGACAGACAACCAGCGAGACGGACGGATGGACGTGGGTAGATAACTTTTAAAAGTGATTCTGAGAAGATAGTTAAACTAAAATATTGAACCAAATTAGTTATGTATTACACAGATTCCCAAAAAATTATATAGGTACATAATTGATTTTTCCTTATTGCTTGCTTAAATACAAAACTTGAGTTTAAAATAACATTTATTTGTAATTATTACCTGCTTTGTCTTACAAATTTAGAGTAAAAATTTAATGTAGATGGCAAATTTTAAGCAACACGTTGGGTATACAGATAGATATTTAAAAAAGAAAAACAAAATTACGCAAAACAAATGTTTTTTTTTCATTTGCTGCGAAAGCCATCGAAAAAATTTAATATGAATCAAAATATTTCCCCAAAAAGGAAAAATATGCGCTAAAAACTTAAAATATGCTGCAAAAAGGCTCTTTTAACTAAATTATGAAAAAAAAATGGTGCAAACGGTAAAATATGCCAAAATATGCACTAACAAATCAATGCCAAAATTCATAAAAAACTCTAAAACGGGTAAATATGTACCTACCTATATTGTTTCTGCCTTCATTGATCGCACAAGGGTTATTTCATTTCTTGCGTATGCAAAACAATAGAAAATTTATAATTTTTAATAGGTACCATTTTATTTTTGGATTGCTTATAAAACTTTGTTCATTTTTTTACTTTTAGTTTTTGTTTAATTTAAATGTAAAATAAAACTATTTTATTCATTGTTGGGAGATTTTTTTAAAAAATGTCTTTACCATAAAAATGTCTATTACAAAAGAAGATATAAATAATAAAAACGAAAGTAAAAGGTTGGTATAATAAAATGGAAATTAATGTAATTTTTTAGTTTATCAAAAATCGATTTCATAATTTGATAAATGATTTTTTAGAAAATACCCAAAGGAAAAAAGAAATGTTCAAAAACGACTTACCCAATCGATTTGTAGGTATAAAAGTTGTATGATTTTTTTTTGTTTATTAATTATTCCAATGTAGTTTTGTTCAAGTTTTTTCTATTTAATTAGTAATCTATTAAAAAGAAAACAAAATAACGAATTTATTGATTTCTACCTTTAAATAACGGTTATTTAGTGTATTAAAATTTATTCGATTTAAAGGAAACTTTTTAATTTTATTTAAATACTTTTTTAACACTTATTACGCCATAAAAATGTCTATAACATTGTACATATTTGTTTTGCATTCCAGTTTCGGTATTTAATTTAATAACGGCACTAGTATTTTCGTATTTCTTTTGTTTTCTAGTAGTACTTTTGTCTTATTCCACCATAGTCTGGTATTTGTTTTTTTCTATTTTTTCCTCTATAATTTAATAAACCGCGAAAAGAAAAGCTAATTATGTTAGAAACCGTTGTTTTTTTGTAGTACTGTAGTTGTTATTATTTTTGTCATAGCTTTTATTGTTTTTATGGTGGAGTTTTTTGTTGTTGTTATATTAATGTACATAGTGTGTTTGCCTGTTCGAACGTGCTTACAGACGATTTGATGGCTTCAATAATTTTTTAATACGTTTTTTAACCAAACAGCAAAAACTTAAACTAAACCAACAACAAATATTTTCTAATAAATAATTTTCTTTTCAAAGCAAAAAACACCACCAAAAGTACAATGTGTCTATAAAAAAACACTTTTAAACACAAACATACATACATATATGTAAACTCTCATTTACTAAGGAAAACTTTTTCCAATAAAATTTTCTAATGATTTTCCAAATGTCTAATAGCTTTTTTTCTTCTACCAAACAAAAATTTTCTTGAAGCTGCTGTGGATGGATGTCCAACATCCCATGCAGCTGTTTGTTTTTCATTTAAATGATTTTATAAATTTAAAGGCTTTAGTCATTTCTCATCAACTTTAATTAATTTCAATTGTTTTTAATTAACCTTTAATTAAAAATAAGTAAAGTTTTTCTTTTTCATTTCAAAAATGTATATGTATATATTTTTAATCGTACCACACTTTTAAAACAATTTAATGTGCTGTGACTGACTGCAATTGAAGAACTGCAAATTTGTTGTTTTGTTTTGACAACAGCAAAGACAAGTTTGGTTTTTTTCTCTGTATAACAACCCTGTGCTACTAATTGCTTTTGTTTTGGAAAGTTGTTTTTGTTTTGGAAGTAAAAATTTAAAAGAAAGGCAAATAGAAAAACTTGACAGCACTTAAAATAAGATAATATTTGGCCGTTAAATATGATAAATCATTTAAATGATTACAAATTAATTTTTGGTTTTTCCTGCCAAAATATATTTCTTAAAAAATAAATTTGCTTAGTTTAAAAAAAAATTATGTTTTAAAAATTATTCTGATTTTTTAGTTGCTTTTTGGTCGGGGGCATTTTTTTAAAATAAAATTGACTATCAATTTGTATGCAGCCCGTGCCACGGCTGACAATTTAAACGAGTTTTGGCAAGCAGTCTGTGTAAGCAACTTGAAAGTGATTTATTGAACGTGTAGCTGCAGGGCTAACAATGAAGCCTCAGATATGTGTATTACGAATTATTTTAGACACTATCAGAATATTGTGTATCTTCCTAGACAGACAACAGCAGAATTTAATGAGTTTTGAAAGATGCAATATATTCTGGTAGTTGGTTACATGTACTTGTACCATGGTTGCTTATATCAAAAATTTATTAAACAATTAAATAATCTGACCAAAGCTAAAAGAAAAAATTATTTTTAATCCTATAATAATTCAATTAAAATTTGTTTTTCTATAAGAGAAATATAACAGTTGTTATTTTTTATGCATAAAGCCGGCCACACACTAGTGATTTGTGCTTGTGATTTGTTATCGTACCATTTCTCTAGTCACGACGAACAAATCACAATTAAACTTCAAAATGCCAACATGAATTATGAAACGGACGATGCAATTACATTTTTGAAATCGATGAAGAATAAAAAAAAATGTTTTTATGCTAAACTGAGTGAAATTGAAAATTTTCCATTACTGTGATTTGTGCGCGCACAGCTCCATTAACAAGTAACAAGACGTCGAGCTCGCACAAATCGTATGCACAAACCACTAGTGTGAGACCAGCTTAAGCATTAGGTAATGCTGAATTATTTTGTTTTGCTATTTTTTGTTATTAAAGATATGTTTGTTGTGTTTGAATTGTTACATGATTTGTTAAAACAACAAACAATTTGTTGTGAACACAAGAATTGGGATAGTGAAGACTTCTTTTGTCGATGTTTTGTTCTTGTTAAAACAGCGTTGTTAAAAAAATTGTTTACACAATGATGTCTAAAACGGCCCATACACTTGCAATATTATTGTATATGATATTCGCAATATTATTTCCATTTTGTCCTATACCATGCAATAAGTCGCACTATGTTTTCATTCATTCAATAAAAAGGTGAACATAGCCTATAGAAATAACATAAACAGCATTGTACAATGTTGCCAACACATTTCACTTTCTTTTTGTTGTGCAATGAAAATCAAAAATATTTAGATTGTTGCCAATATATTGTGCCATCATAGTATATCACATACACATTGGTGATATAATCGTACAATACGTAAAACTGAACAATTTTATTGCAAGTGTATGAGCCGCTTAACATCACTGCAGTATTGCCATATAAAAAACGCCTTATTGGTTGTTATTGTTGCTTTTTATTGGGGTTTTCTTGCAATACGTTTTCCCCACATAGAAGAACATAAACAATTGTACGCCGCTTTCTTCAAACGTTTTGTTCTTGAGGAAACATAACGATGGAAAGTCTAGATGGTGTGTTAATATTTTTTAAATTAAGATTCCGATAATGCCTATTTTTTAAAAACTATGCCGATATAATATAATAAACGCCGTATTGATTGTTATTGCTGCTTTTTATAGGCGTTTTCTTGACATACGTTTTCCCCACATAGAAGAACATAAACAATTATACGTCGCTAATTCTGCCAACGTTTTGTTCTTGAGCAAAAAGACGCGCAGGTGGCAGTGGTTTTGGAATACTTCCTTAAAAGCGTTTTTTCCTTTTATGAGATATTCTAATAAATAGATTTCATTGTAATGTATTTAAAAATGTTCCTTTTAATTATATATATGTATTTTCTAACTTTCTTAAGAATTGCAAATCTTCGAAAAAAATTTTTGTAAATTACAAAAAAAAAAAAAAATTATATATATCTACATAATTGTAAAGTTTTCTTTTAGGTAACATTTTACCATATTTTCTACAATATTAAATTTCCATTAACTATACCATTTTTTTGTATCTGGCAACTATAAGAGGTACTGCCAAGTTTATTTTGTAAGTAACATTTCACAACAACCAGATTTTTCATACAAAAAATGTCGTCTGCTATGGTTTGTTGCACAAAATCTCTCATGAATTTTCCAATTTCCATTTTATTTGCTTATCTATGGTGCGCTTAAATTATCTAAGAAGAAAAACACAAATAATTTCATATATTTAATAACAACAGCGCCATCCAGCGGTCTGTAAAGGCATTAACAAGACGTCATCTCTATATTTTATTGTCTCTGCCATTTACAAGCAGCAGAAAAAAATTATTTTGATAAGACGGTCGCATAAAAAAAATTTCAAAGCCTTATAAAAAAAGCATAAACAATACAATATAAAAATAAATGTTTTTAAAATAAATGTTCATAATTTTATTGGAAAAATAAAAAAGTGAATGAAAAAAGCAGAATCTTAAACATGAGGCGACAAGCCTAAAAAATAATGCCAAAAGAAATGAGAAAAAAGTGTGTGTGTGAAAAAAAAATTTAAAGAAAAAAAAGGTGCTCCGCTGGCCAAAAAATTGAAATACTCAACCAAAAAAAGTAAAGAAGGAAATAACAAAGTGAAATCTGAAATAAAACTTCAATGTGAAATAAAAAAAAGTTTCTTAAAAAGAATTTGTTGAATTTTCTTAGTTTTTGTGTTATAGCAAAAAATATTTAGTATAAATTTTAAGAAAGACCTCCCCCGGCGTAAATGAAATTTTAATAAACTACCGGGCTTAGTGCTTAGACAGTTCTTCCCCTTGAAGTGCGTTACTTCGAAGATTTGTTTTAATATTTTTTTTATATAATTTTAGTATTTTCTTTGCAAGGAAATGGAAAGCATTTGTAGATTGTGTTTTCAACCAGCAGCGGTAA
The DNA here is from genome assembly GCA_949318255.1 of Pollenia labialis. NCBI lineage: Eukaryota > Metazoa > Arthropoda > Insecta > Diptera > Polleniidae > Pollenia > Pollenia labialis. The sequence continues at coordinate 19,376,883 of OX439142.1, read as the reverse complement.
GTTTAATTTTCATAAAAATTTTATGTATATTACTAAATTTTAACAAATTAGTGAAAAAGGAATAGTCTTGGGTTAAAATAACAATTTGCGCGCGTCTTTTTATTGCTTTTGCAAAAATGTGTATTTTGTTGTTTTTATTGATTTTCTGGTTTCTGTGTTTTTTATACTTTCTTGTTGTTGGTGTCGATAGGAGTATATGCGGCTTTTGTTTTGCTAGAGTAGAGTTCACATCTTTAAGTTTGTACAGTATACGAAATAACAACAACAACAACACTAAAACAATAAACTACACCAACATCATTACCAACTACATGGAAAAGAGCATCTAGTGCTCCCCATAAAAAGGGCTGGGGTTTTACTACAACAACAAACTGGAACTTGCTTAGAAAAAGTTAAGGATTGAATACAAATTTTACAAAATCTCTTGTTGTTGTATTTAGTGTCCACCTAAAAAAGGAGTTTTTGTTTAAACCTTAGTTAGTGCTAAAAAATGCAACCATGAGTGTTTTTATAATCACACCAGCACCAACACTAATATTTTAGCGAGAGTGAGAGGACATCAGCCAGAGTGAGAAGAATATGTACGTTTTTTTTTTAGGACGAAACTTGTTTAAAAAAGTAATGCCTATAGATGTTTAAAATAAAGCGCCTGATTGATATTTCATTTAAAGAAGTTTGTAGATTGGTTTTTTTATCAAAAAGTTTTAACATCTTTTAAAAAATTTTGGGCTGAAATGCAGTTTACGGGCAAAACAAAAAAAAAAAAAAAAAAAAACAAAACATTTGAATCCGAATGGAAAGTGCCTTCAGTTTTGCACTTCACTTAAGCAAACGACAGTTTTGTAAAATTTTACAACACGTTTCTTTAAGTTCAATATGGTTTGGCACATAAGATTTACATGTATTCGCACAATTACTTAAGCAACGTTATGCACATTCTGGTTGGACCTTTTGTTTAATCAAATGACAGGTTCATAAAACAACAAAAAGTTTCCTTAAGTACAATATGGTTTGACACATACTTCTTATTACATACATATGTATTTTCGCAGTTACTTAAGTCACTTAAGCATATTATAGTTCGGATTAAGAATAAAAAAATTTTAATTTAGGGCATGTGGGCCCTGGATCCAAAAAACACTCGTCCACTTGGTATTAGTGGGTATTCAAAGGTTATTTGCTCAGGTATGCAAATCAGGGTTGTCAGATTTTTTTCGACAAAATCGCCAAAAATTTATTTTTTGTATTTTTGGTAAAAAAAATTCTCAAAAATCGCCAAATAGGAGTTTTATATAAAAAAAAGGGTATGCAAGTAGGTTTTACCTTTATTTAAATTCTCCATATTTAGCCTTATTCTATTAGTGTGTTTATATTATTATAGAGAATCGCAAACGCTTAACATTTTTGATTCTGACTTGAAATCGCTTAATACCTATGTGTTCTGTAAATCGTAATCGCAAGAAGTTTGGCGACTTTAAATTGCAAAAGTATGCTGAAGGGAACTAGAATTTTTGCAAGAAGCTGTGGTAGATTGCAAGCAAAACGCACGATTTTCGGAACACCACAATTTTTGATTTTTATAAGCGTGATTTTCTATGTCAGAAAAAGGGTAAATTTTGTATTTAATTGAAGCAAAGAATAAATTCCTTTAAAGGTGTATTCAAATTGGATACTTGGAGTTGAATTGGAATACTTAAAGTCAACTCAGTCTTCTAAACAAATGACATGCAGGAGTGTGCTGGAAATCACAAAAACAAAAATTTGGATGTTGTTTTTAATAAACTTTAAAACTAATTCTTATAATTTTTTGTTTAAAATCCTGTTTATTAGGGAAATATTTGTCATAAAATTCATTTATTACAGAAATCTTATTAAAAAACGACGTTTAAAATTCTTGCGTTTTACGTTTGCGGTTTCCAGCACACCCCTGATAAATTATTTTTAAAAATTACCTTCTTACCCACAGTATAATAAGTACTAGATATGTTCATTAGGAAGAGTTTTCATTATTTATCCAAGTCACTCAATATGAGAAATAAATTCCCAGATACTATTAATTAATTTTTTCCATATTTTCTTTTGTATGACGTTATATGGGCTTTTAAAATGAGAACAAATTTTCTAATAACTATCTATACATTGTACTTATTCTACCATGATCTTACCTAAATTCGTTTTCGATTCTACATAAAATCTGGGTTTTAAAAATTTTTTTTTATTTTAATATTCCAAGAAAGGTTCAAAGAAATTTTTGATTTTATTTCCTATAAAATCTATTATATAGAGCATGATAATTTTAAAAATCCCATTACATTTGCAATCGAAAATGATTCAGTTTTAAAATTTATTTTGCAAAATAGGGCTTTCGGTAAAAATCCGATTGATAACTTCTGAATTTATTCTAAATTTCTATAGCAACAATTTTTTAATTTTTTCAATGTAATTATCTTTTATCATCTAAAACAATCGCATTCGTATGCGATTTTAAAATTTGTTTAATATTCGACGAAAAAACTTAGAACGTTTTCGTAAATTTTTCATATAAATATGAAAAAAAGATAAAATGCGTTTTCGAAATCGCCAAACAGAAAATTGCATAGCAAATTAGGTTTATAAATCGCCACATCTGACAGCCCTGTTGAAAATATGTATTTTGTTTCTGTATTCGTTCATTATTTCCCCTCTTGGTTAATTTAAGTATCTTTTAAGAAGCTTTAGTTGGGAAAGCCGGTATTTGCTCTTCTATAAAGGAGGAAAATTTTCCTCCTGGCCGAAGGAACCTGTTCGAAAATGCATCACTGCGCTGCATCAGTGATTTCAATTGATTAAATATATATCAGTGAAGTAGATGTGGTCGAAAAAATTGTCAAATACTTCACAAAAATAATAGTCACACAATTAATACAAATTTAAATTATTCTTTATCAGAATTAAAAAAAGTTTGCTTTTCTGATGCAGCGCAGTGATGCATTTCCGAACAGGCCCAAGTTTAAGTTAGCGAGGCCGATATTCGTTAAACCGGCCGTCTATGCAAAAATGTTTTAGTTAGCGAAGCCCGTATTTGTCATACAATACAGGATAAAGCCTTTGTCCCCGCCGAAAGCCATTTATGCAGGGAAGCTTCTGGCAAAAACATTTAAATTTTTTTTAGATAAAATCGCGCGATGGCTTGTGTAAGGACGTCCAAATTGTTTTTTTGTACCAGATTAAAGAACACAGGTTGGCTGTTACTTAAAAAAAAATAAAACGCAAACCATTTGAGATATTTCCAAAACTTTATGATTGACTTGAAAAACAATAAAAATATTTATGAATTGACTTCGACTTCGTTCGGGTGCGTCGACAGCGGTCGATTAGTTTGACCCAATTTTCGATGACTCGGTCACACATTTTGGCCATAACGGCCGCTATTTCGCGTTCATAATTGGCTTCGTGGTCCAATGTTTTGCCGTAGCCCCATAGAAAAAATCTAGAGGCGTTAAATTAAACAAAGCGGTCAATTGACTGGTCCATTTCTTGAGATAACACGCTCACCAAACTTACTCTTTAATGAATCGATTGAAACGTGTGCTGTGTAGCTAGTGGCACCGTCCTGTTGCCGGCGGCATGCAAACCGCACCGAACAGTTATTTTTCGTGGATCAAGGAGAGATTCATGGAGCACAAGTGCATTTTCACACAACATTGACGAACCCATTAAGCCAAAAAAGAGCTTCGTCACTGAAGATGATTTTGCAATAAAATTTATCATCTTGGCGCATCTTTTCCAGAGCCCAATAGGAGAACGTACGTTGCGTCAATTGGTCCATCTTCTTTAATTCTTGAATCATCTTTACCTTGTACGGGAGTAAACCAAGATCTTTACGAAAAATACGCAAAAAAGTGGTCTTAGCGATGCACAGTTATTAAGAACGCCGCGGAGTCGACTGATTTGAGCCGTAAGCTACGGACGCCTGAAGGGCAGCGATATTTTCGTCAATTCGACCAACCCGTTGTCTCACTGACAAAAATGAATTTTCTTTTCTAGAAACTTTTTTTTGGGAATTCTTTAATAAATTATTATTATTACCTATAGGATTGTGTTTTTCTTGTTCAATATTTAACTCACCTAAAATAGCGAAACACTATGGACACTATCTAGAGACAAAACATAGTCAAGCTTCGTATTTGATTTTTTATTTCTTCATTTTATGTCCTTTTTAAAGAGCTTAATATTTTTCAAGAATACTTATATAAAATAATTTTTTTTAATATAAGTTTCTAATATTTTTTGGCAAAGGTAATACCAAATAAAAGGGAATGCTCTGTAAAATTTAAAAAAAGGTTTTCTTCAGTTCCCTTGAATTATCCTTTTTCATTTTCATTAAAAATTCGAAATAATAGTGATTTTTCTCTTAGTTCAGAAGATGTGATTATTTTCTTTACAAATTAATTTCTATGTAGAAATCTCGTTCATTAGATCTTCGATCTTTCTATAGTTCGTAAATGCGAACGCGAATATTCGTAGCCCCTAATTAAATATTAGGGTGGGCGACGAATATTCACGTACATGGTTTTGGCAATTGTTGAAGATTACCAGGTTGTTAGGACTCATAGTATAGGGTTTCTGTTTAAAAATGCTATTTAATATAAAAAATTTTTTTTTTTTCTTGGGATTCAAAAATTTATTAAATTTCCGTTTCATACTATTGATGCACTGAAATTTATTGTTGATGGGATAAGCTATTCCTATGCGCATTTCACTGGTTGTTTAGGTCAGATCGTCAGGAAACTTCATCCAAAGATTTTCGAAAAGCTAAAGATATTAAAGTAAATAAAACTGTTAAGCGAATAAGAATTATAAACCTCAGTTTTACTTGTAACAATATCAAAGCTTAAACAAAAACAACATTAATAATTAATTTAAAAATGAAAATAAGCTGAATATATACGTATTTTTAGACAACATATTGAAAATGAGATAATGTTTTGAAAATTCCCTACATTTGCATTAAATGAAAAAATCTGTCCTTTTATTCCTACGCTTGAAATTTTCCGAAAAATCCCTACAAAAAGGGAAAATTTCCTACTATTGGCATCACTGACACAACTTGGCAGCACCTCATTTTGTTATTATAACTACAATAGTGAAGACGGTATTATGCGTTTGTTCTGATATTTGTAACACTTTGAAATAATGATCCTAGACGAAGCTATTAGTTTACTGATCTGCTTAAAATAACTTTATGAATTGATCTAACGATGTCTGTCCGCCTAGCTGTCTATGTAATCCTTGTGTGCAAAGTACAGGATGCAATAAAGAGTTAATTTGATGAAATTCGGTATATGGGCTGTAATTTTTCTAATGCCCTAGCCTAATTAAAAATGGCGAAAATCTGTCCATAATTAGACATACGGGCATGTTCTGGAAATCGAAATGAAGTGGATTTAAAATCGAGCAAATTTTAAAAAACGACCCTGTATTGAAAGTTCATTAAACTTTCTAGAACATATGTAGATAGTCCCTATACAAACTTCGTATCCAAATAGAGTCTTTGTCCCCATAAACTTACAATGTTGGTATTTATTTAGATTAACTTATTTTATTGCAGTCTAAATCATTTGACCAATAACTCCCACAAAAATAGTACTCCCGAAAAAAGTTTTTAATGGCATAACTTTCTAATGGATGCTGGTATTGACATACAAATTGGCGACAATTAAGGTAGAAGTACATGACATGCGTTTGCGCCAGAAAGTTGGTTAACCTTGAACATTTTAACGCGTTGTGTATTTTTGACAAGTAATCAGGTGACAAAAAAAAGAATAATTTAACAAATTTGTGAATCATGAAAGAAAAACTTATTGAAGAGCTTAAAAAACATACAATTTTTATATAAAAAGAATAAATTCAATAAAATAAAAAATCTTGAAATACTTTCAAATCATGGTAGAATAAGTACAAGGTATAGTCATTAGAAATTTTGTTCTCAATTTCAAAACCCATATAACGTCAAACAAAAGAAAATATGGGGAAAAATGAAAACAAGGGTCAAAAATTAAATAAATTATTTTGACATTACATGGGTAAATAATAAAAACTCTCCCTAATGAACATACCTGGTACTTATTATACTATGTTTCGAATCCGTTTTTAATGTACAAATATGTAAACAAATAAAAAACAGCTGACAGGAATGGCTTTTGTAAGGCGCGTTGTGTAACATGCAATTTTTCATGCACTAAAGTGTATAAACGCACAACATACGTCGACGAATTAACGCGTGTTATGAACTTCTAGCTTTATAATAAATAAATAATTTTACGACACCTCTTATGTTATGATACAATTTTATGCCGGTAGATCCAAAATTAACTATAGGTCCCGTATTAACCCCCCCTTCCTTAAATCACTTAATGGCAAACAAATCTAATAAAGATGAAGATACCTTTGTAATAACACAGTGCTAGTAAAAAAAGACAGACAAGCCGGGTACCTGGCGTTTAAACCTAATTCGGAAACATTTAATCAAGTGGTGCTAACCGTTTTTTTTTTAGATTAGCTCTACTTTTCGAAATACACCGTTATTTTGAAAATGGAGGAGGTTGCACAACATTTATTTACGTAACTCAAAAACAGTTCAGTTTAAAATCTGTTAACAACTTTTATTTACAAAAGACGAAAATTTTTGGGCAGGGGCCAAATTTAAGAATTTCAATCATACAAATATGGCGGTTTAGTGACGACTGCCATTACAAAAAAAAAAAAAGGTTAACTTTACTTAAAGGTAATTTTATTGCGGAATTTCGCAATAATAAATTTTGCATAAACAAATATAAGAGGGCTACAGATATTCGGCTATGACAAATCTTTGGTACCTCCGACAGTTAAAATATTTCAGGCGTGGGTCCTTTATGGAATCTAAAAATTATTAATCTTTATAAAAACGGATGGCAGTTTTAAATTTCGTCTCGGTGTAGACCTGCGATCGGCAATCTATACTATTACATTTTACGATTGTATGCGTTGTATAAGTTTTACATTGTTGATGTTAATGTCGTTAAATTCTCTTCAATGTGTGCACGTAGAGAAAAAACATGGTTGAAGAATGGTTAAAAAACACATATTATGGTCCCTGCAGTGGCAATCGTTTATTCACGATTGATAATATTTTGTTTCTATTTAAAAATAAAGTGTTTACATCCCTTGAAACGTCAAATATGGATGAATTTAACAATATAATGTTTAAATAAAATAAAACTACAACAATACACTTAAACATATTATGGTTACCTTAACCATATTGTTATCACGGTAACTATATTATGGTTAAATTCAACCATTCAAAAGCTATAACCATATTATGGTTGCCTCCAAACATGTTATGGTTAATATTTAATAACAATAATATGTTCGAAATTATAATATTTTATCAAAGTTTCTCCTGGGATTCAAAAATTAATTAACAAGGTTTCTTTTAAATGTGCTAAATTCCCACCTCATACTATTGATAAACTGAAATTTATTGTTGATGGGATAAGCTATTCCTATGCGCATTTCACTGGTTGCTTATTCCGGATCGTCAGGAAACTTCATCCAAAGATTTTAGAAAAGCTAAAGATATTTTATGTTTAATTTAAAATTTAAATTAATATGATTAGAAAGCAACAATACTCTGGTCGTTTGAATTTTACTTGGTTTCCTTAAAATTCTCATTCATTTTATTTTAATTATTGATTAAAACACATAAATTTACGTAGAAAAAACTAGTAGAACAGAAAAAATGGTAATATGAATGTCGTCACAGGGTGGAATATGAACCAAAGGGGATTTTTTATAAAAGTGGAACGTAACACCTATCAAGAATATAAAATTATAATTTGACACTTAACAAGGAAATTGAAAAAATGGATTAACCATAATATGATTAGCATACAGCATATTATTGTTAATCCTGACCATAATATGGTTACTTTTCTCAAGATTATGGGAAATTTTAACCATATTATGGTTAATTTTAAACATAATATGTTTAGTTTTTATCATTATTAGGGTTATTATTGACTAAAATATGGTTAATTTTGATCATATTATGGTTGATTTAGGGAAACATTTTGTTGATTTTAAACATACTATGGTCATATTTAATCATATGGTAACCTGCAAACATAAACATTGTTAAAAACCAACCATAGTATGTTGCTCTTAGAAGGTGGTTACCTCCAACCATATTTATTTTCTACGTGAGAATAATAGAGAAAATAGAAAACGCGCCGCCCTGATTTTGCCAACCATATAGGTGAAGACTTACATACATACATGCTTTTATTTCGTGTCGTAAAAAACTTAGTTTGAACAAGTTTGAGTAAAATATCTTGATTCGTAACAGTTTTAGGCAAAGTGAAATTTTTTTCCAGAGGGGTATTTGTATTGAACCCATGGTAAATCATGGATCAATCTTCACAAAATTCTCTAGAGTGATTTCTGGTATTTAAAAACCTAAATTAGAATAAATTTCGATATAGTGGTAAAATTTTTTATAGCATTTAATAGTTTTAAAATGGTGTTCAGAAGGCTGCTTAGAATGAGGCCTAAGACTGCCTTTACATTTGACAGTACTGGCAGGACAGTAAGAATATACATATAAGTTGTCAAAAATACTACTTGTCTAGTTTACACGGTAATACATTGCATTACGACATTATGTAGAATGAGAAAAATCATACCATGTAAAAGCAAAATGTATTGAGTAAGAGAGAATACGAACACAAAATCTGACAAGCGGTCGGTAAATGATTTTTTTTCTAAACCATTTAGAAACTTATGTATTTTCATCACACCAGAGGTGTATTTTAACAGAGTATATTGAAGGTGGTAGGATTTTTATACAATTACAAAAACAACTAAAATCAACTCAGGAAATTTTCATGTTGTTTTTGTAAAAATTGTAAAACTGCAACCATCTGATTTTTTGTTATTATTTTTGATTTTACTTGTACCATCCGTGTAAACATGAAAAATACATACAACAGATTTTTTATTGAAGTTTTCTCAGAGTGGACATTTAATAGGGAAATATGGTAAATTATAAATAGATTTAAGACATTTTCTACTGTGATTTTAAGCAGTTTGAAACTAGGAAATACCAAATTCTTCTACAAAACCATTATTCGTTGTCCTTAACTTTAGTAAATTATGGACCGATATCCACGAAATACAAGTGTGTTTTTAAGTCCTTTAAAACTGTGGCATAGCAAATTTTAGGCATACTAAACTTTTTTTTCGAGAGGGTGTCCTTGAAATCGTGACGTATATGGGGTCTATGGAAAATTATAGAACGATCTTCGCGAAAATTGACAGTTTGATTTCTATTCCTTGAAATCGTGTTGTACCAAATTTTATTGCAATGGCGTTATTTATCAGCGTTTAAAAAACTGCAGTCAAAGTAGAAAACCTGCAATTTCTTCCCCTTTGTCATCTGTCTTTAATCAAAAAAAAAAAAAAACTGTTTCTTTTAATTCTGATTCATTAATTGTAAACAGTCACTGTCATTCCAATTCAAAAAACGAAAAGTTGTACACAAATGTTCGTGTGCGTTTTTGGTTTCGACTGCTGTTTTATTAAACCCTGTAATTTATTACGATTTTAGGCGTACTAAACTGTATTCCGAGAGTAGGCATTATATGGGGCCTATGGTTAATTATGGACCGATCTTCAAACAGTATGGTTTCTAGTCATACTTTTATGTAGAACAAATTTGTGCAAAATGTAAAATCAATCCGTGCATAATTCCACCATTTATGTAAGATTTGTATCAAAATTATCAATTTTTTACGGTGGTGGTTCCACATTTGGATTCATAACTCTTATTTAACTGAACCGATATCGCTGGATTTCAATTTTAAACTTTTCTTTTGATTTTTGTTAAAGTGTGCGTGTTTTCAACAGACGGATGGACGGTCATGGCTAAATCGGCTTAGAATTACTCAGGGAAGATCTGAGATGAATAAAAAGAAAGTTTCACACGGAATGACAAACTAAGTATACCCTCATTCACCACTAGCGGTGGTAGAGGGTATAAAAATCGCTAAAAGACGTAAACAGTTAAGCAGATTGACAACTTTGCTTTCTTTAATTTCAGTACATTTTCTTGTAATCGTAGCAAGGGGTAGTTAACATTGTTGTTGTTGCTACAGTTTTTGCTTCTTCTGCTGCTTCTTCTATTTATTTTAAGGGTGGTTACACACATTTAGTGAGTTTCTCTGTGTTTTTCTTGTTCTGTATGTGCATAAAAATTAAAAAGTTTTTTGTTGGACGAAAACTTTTCATAAAGCGACAAGTGTTTTGCGTTTGCAAATAAATCAAGAGTATTTGAATAAAAAAATATATAAAAAAAGAAAATATAAACACATAAATAATAAACTTGAATGATCAAAACAAATAACACAAAAAAAAAAGGAAAATAATACAAACAAACAGAGGAAATTAAAAAACAATTGTAGCAAGGGAAATAATTTTTTTTTATTAAAAGGGGTTTGTTTTTATTCTTAGAACAAATGTGTAAGAAGTTTTTAAAAAGGATTAAAATATTCAAATTTGGGTTTAAGTGTTTTTGATTTGCTCTATTAAAATTTTAAGTTTTGATTTTATGTATTTTTTGTGTAGGTATACAATTTTCTTGCGATTTTTTTTTCATTTAATTTTGTTACTTTTATTTGTAATTCTATTTTCCGTAATATTTTTTTTTTATTTAAAGTCTTTAATGTTGAGTTTGTACACCCTTATAAACCGTCCATTTGCTTCAATGATTTTAACTTGAACAAAAAAAAAAAAATAAAAAATACCTACAAAACAAAAAAATAAAAAAAAAAAAATTGCATATAAAAGAATCCAAGTAAAAAAGCAAAATAAAACAACATTACGTACCATACAGGTGCGTGCCTTGTAAAAGGGGTTTAATTGTAGAAAATATAACTTGAGTACCCCTTGTTTTAAATAACTATTATAACACAAGTGCTGGTTCACACAAGTCAAGTTTGACTCGTCAAGTCTTGAGCTTTTAGTAGAGAAAGAAAAGGAGAATGCCATTTCTTTTCCCCTTTCTCCTAAAAACTCAAGGCTTGACGAGTCAAACTTGACATGTGTGAACCGCCACAACGAAAGCTTTAACCAGTGTTACCATCTACAGAATTCAAAATTGGTTTTGAGATGAAGTAAAATTATCTAATTTAAGTAAAATTAAATCTGACATCCAAATAACGTTTATTGTTTTTGAAATCTTTTACAAAAATGAAATTCACAAAAAATTATTAAAATGAGATCTTAGTCATACTTACGGTAACGCTGTCATTACATATTAACCCCCGTATTCACAAACGATTATTAAATTTAACAAACGATTATTAAGGATAATTTTCATAGTAAATTTGTTCTTTAAACCTTTATTAAATTTGAAAAATTTTTGTGAATACAGGCATAAGATTTTTGTATATAAAAACTTTAAATAAGTTCACAAAAATAATATTAAAAACTTAAAAAAAGTAAATAAAATAGGTTTTAAATAATGAACTAATAGGTCGATTACGGATGGCAACTGAACTGAAGGTGAGTTGCTTCCTACCTTCATTGTGAACTTTAATTTCACAAATGCTAAGCGCAATGTGGAAATTGGCTCTTACTGGAGACGTTCTTTAAACTACTCTGAGCGAGGAAGCAGCGCGAGCATCACTGTGATTTTTTATTTTAAGGGGAATCGGTTTCAGTTTTCAACATTAGCCATATGCCCAAAGTTAGTTTAAAAATCCACTTTTAAAACCATTTGTCTGGGGGAGGACCCTATATATTTCGATTTGACTTGTTTAAGAACGGATTACTGGTGGTGTACGGCGGTCTTGATCTCTCATGTGAAAAGGTTGTTCACAACCCTTAAATTGTGTCATTCAAGGGGAGCTTATTGCAGACCAATGCGTTTGCTGATGCTAAATGAAGTTTAAATTGATGGTAAATTCCACACAGTGTGAAAACTCATGCCCTATTACGGTTTACCAGACCTGGCATTAAATATGCTAATGCATTGACAAAATTTTTACATTAAACTAAATCAATATAAATTAAGGTTTATTGCATTACCATTGCCTTTAACCATATTAACGCACTATTTTTTGCATTATATTATTTTCTTATTTAAGCAGTGCACCATTTTAGAAATGCTTTTAAATAAATTTGAATGCAAATCATATCATAGTAAAAAAATACATGGTATTCTGCAATAATATCTGCCATCTTTTTTAAATGTGCTGTACCTGTTCTTTAAAATTGTACGAAATATAATATTGTGTTAAAAAATAGCTTTGCTTAGAGGAATGAATGTATGTATTTGCTTTTGAGCACAAAAACCTTTTACATGTATGTATCTTAACCTCATAACTAGGTATGCGATTTCCATGCAAATGCATGTTTTTGTCGATAGTCTAAGAACGATGTCGACCAATTATCTTTCCGAATCATTAACTTTCCGTTAAAATGTCATCGATTTGTTTTTGCATATTTTGGTGAAAATGCATATTAAGGTTTTAAATGCATATTTTTGCATATTTTGAGTTTTTTTTTTTTAATTTCCATATTATAAAAAAAGATATTACAAAATTTTTTAATTATGTACAAAACAAACATTAAAAAAAAAATAAATCAATTTTTTTTGGAGCTTTGCTTTAAATACAACATTTTCAAGATTTCGACAAAAGATCAGCCTATTTTAAGTCGATGCTGCAGGGTTAAGGCTTCCAAAGGGATTAACATATGTCATCCAAAACTGTTACAAGTTACTTACTTGGCAATACCACGCTGCAGAGGAAATTAGAAGCAAATTCGGTAATATTGCAATTTTTAATGAAATGTATCCCTTGATTCCCCTTCCACCTCAGCCAGTAGTATTAATATGAGGGCATGGCTAGAAGTTTAACAAACAAAACCAAGGATTTTGAAAAAATAAAATAAATTTCAAATATTTTTCATCTAATCTTGAATCAAAGTGGGATCTGAAAATAAATTTTGCATTGGCATTTTTCAATGCCAAGACAAAGTTTTATCTTTAATAAAACAGTACTTATTTATTTAAACAAACAAAAATTTTAATAAGTTATTTTTAAAGATATTTGAATAACAAGAGACTGAATTTTTTATATTTAATGAAAATTCCCCAGTACCCATGTTCTGTAGCTTTATTGAGAACTTCTCGCATCGAACAGATGTGAAACGAAATATTCCATCGTTTCTCGAAAAGTGAGAAAAAACTGTGCAAAAAAGTGAAACATTAAAGTCGCACTTTACATTATTTGGTATTCTCGCCGCCATCGTTGAAAAATTTTCAATTTAAGTAAATTTTGGTCGCCGCGCCGTCAACGATATGTGTTACTTGCGTTCTCAACGTCGGCAACGTCGGCAATGTCACATCGACTTCGAGTGCAATGTTATGACATTTATAACGTAACGTTGTAATATCTTTTGACATTGTTTGACATGAGCTACAGACACAGTTTTTTCTCACTTTTCGAGAAACGTGGAATATTTTATTTCTCATCTTTTCGATGCGAGAAGTTCTCGCTATAGTTACAGTACATGGGTACAGGTATATTAAAAACGATGTTTCTTTGTCAAGTAATTTATTACGACTGTCCGAAAGCTAAGTACATTAAACCAAAAATAAACGGATAAAAAAATATTTCAAAAGAAAGAAAACTTAAAATCCCAACAAACACGAAGTCAAACCTTTGATATTAAATGACTATCATTTGACATCAAACGCAATTCTCAAACGCGGTCCTACAATCCTCAAAATAAAAGAGAGCCAAGTATTTTGTCTTTCCAAGAATTAGAGGACGGAAAGAACACTATTTCATCTTTTAGCTATGGTACCGAATGTTTATCTCAAAGTTTATTTAAATAAATGGGTTCGAGCCCCGGGTTCGGTCAAGAATGAAAGATTATCAATAACAATTTTAATTAATTTTCCTGTTGTAAAATTCCTTTCTTCATAAAAATAATTTAATGAAAATTAAATTTGATGAACTTGAGCCGAATTAAAATATTAAAAAAAATTTGGATTAAAAACCATAAATAGTTCAACAAAATAACCACAATTCTAATTATAAATAATAAATTTAAACTAAACAAATTAAATAGTTTTATTTATATTCCACATTGTATTATAATCCACATTTGAAAAACATTTGAGAATTACGTTTGAAAGCAAGTTGAAAATAAAGGCATTTTTCAATTTGAAAATAATTTCCCCTTTTTCTTGAGAACGTTTGATTTCAAATCATTTTCAATTTGAAATCAAACCTCCGTGTTTGTTGGGAATAATACAAGGGTTATCAAAAGGATATGTGTTGCAAAAACAGAGTTGTATTTAAATTCAACATTGCAACAATATTTTTGTTTTTATTAAAATTAAAAAAAAACGTTTTTTTTTTTGGAAATTTTTCAAGTTTTTAGTGCATATTTTTGATTTTTTTAATGCATATTTTGGATTTTTTTAATTGGATATTTTAAGCGCATACTTTTGATATCTTATTGCATGAAAATCTGATCTCTACTCATAACATAATTTTCTTCTGGCGGATCCAAGATTTCTTATGGCTTTTGGGAGGGTACACTATCGAAAAATTTTTTTTTAATACTGTGGTGTAGGATATCATGTCGATGGGCTTGACCGACTATACCTTTTTTCTTGTTTTAAAATGTCTTATTCTCTGGACTGTTTATTGCCAGATTATTACTCCTGTTTAAATCTGAACCCCACCCATTTTCTACGTCATTTGTGTACAATACAACTTCTCTTTAGCGCGCACAATGTTTTTTCTGTTTCTTTTTTTTTTTTTTTTTAATTTCATACGTTTCTTTAATGTTGTGTTATTTTTTTCTGTTTTTGTTGTTATTTTTAAAGCTGTCTCTTGGTAGGGTTTAAACGAGGGGACAGAGATGTAAAGATAACTAACCTTACAATAGTTTGCTCTGAGTTGGCTATATTTTTTTTTTATTTATATTATTACTTTTTTTTTCATTATTTCGATTTTTCTGTTACTTTTTTTAAATTTTTTTTTTGTCCAATGTGATGTTAACAGTATGATGAGGCTTGCTATTTTTTTCATTAAATTTTTTTATATGTATGAATATTTTTTATAAGTAGGTAGGTACATATATCCAGTAGTAGTAGCCTTAAAGCTGTCTAGTATTTAGGATCTTTACTTTTTTCAGCTACTTTTGAAGAAGAAGAAATACTTGTAGGTACACATTTGTATCTTAATGAGTACATAAATGTAGATATATTTGTCTGAAACAATATTTATAGAATTCGAGTAAAACTAATTACATACATACTTATGTACATATGTATGCACCTTTTAATATCATATTTAAATTCTCTTGTCTTTTTAGTTGTTCCAAGTACCCGGCTATAATATACCCACCTGTGTAAAGTGTTCCGAACATTTGACAAACAGTGGTAATGGCTTCTATCAGGCTGTAGCTGCCACTGCCACTGCTACAGGTCAACCGGCACTGGCGGCAACAACTGCAGCTAACAACACCAACAATAATAATAGTAACACAACAACAAATAATAGCAATACAGCGAATAATTTGAATCAACAACAAATGCCTCAACAACAATTACAAAACTCCACCAATTCGACCAATAGTCTACAATCGCAGGACGATTCGGAAGAAGTAAGTTGAAACTTTAGTTATTTTTATAAGTATGTAGGTATATGTACATCCATACCTTTGTAACTCTTTTTAAATTAATTAACATTTTTTATGTTTTAATTTTATGCACCTTTATGAGAAAAAAAAACTACGCAGAACTTTAAAAGAGGAATTTCTTTCTATATTATTAACTTAAACATACCTACTTATGTAACTGAAATTGATAAAAAGTAGTTGAGGAAACATTTTTGAAAATATCTATAACCATAAAGAACAACACCTAACCATAAATTTGCCAAGAAAAACAACTAAAAATTATTTTTTTAATCTTCATAACCTAAAGAAAACAATTGGGGGATTCACAAGGTATCACAAGGTGTCATAAAGTCATAAATCTTAAAATAATAACATGAAAACATACGACTGTTGTGAACAAACCCACATAATTTAGTGTGCTATTTTGAATTTAAATGATTTAAAACAAATATAAAAAATAAATATTTACCAAAAATAAAAATTTTTATTTAAAAAATATTAAAAATTTGGATTAAAACCCATAAATAGTTCAACAAAATAACCACAATTCTAAAAAATAAAAATATATTTTTAATTCTAATCCATGAATTAATAAATTAAATTAGATCATTCCTGACTATTTTCCAATTTTCAGACGCAAACCATTAATAAATATTGTTTTGTTTGTTTACCAAACATCAGAGTCGTAAGCCGATCTAATTTGACGCCGCAAGTGTTTTGATGCAAAAATTGCTAGCCGCAGGTTAAATTCGGATGTTAGCCGGATTAAACTATACCATCAACGGCGACGGCTACAAAAACTAATGCGGTTCGGCTCATTCGCTCAGCGCAGGTCTTCTCTGATTAATTATGACAGCACAATAAACATACCAAGCAAAGTTCTATTAATTTAAGACACTTTTTGTTTACAAATCAACAACATTTTTTTAGAACATTATGACAATATAACATGATAGCACACCTTGTGAATACCCCAAATATATAATTTTTAAAAATAACACATAATCTTAAAGACTAGTTTACACTATCACACATGTCGTACGTATTCCATAATACGTTGTGAGAAAGAAATCTAATGAGTTTTGTTACGACTGTCAAAAAATCAAATTTAACATTACAGTTTGTGTTCCAATGAACATGCTTTTGTTAAAATGCAACCCTGATCGAATGAAAAGTATAATTGTTTTGAAAAATTTCAAAACACGAAGAAATCGTATGTGTTGTTAATTTTTTTTTGTAATTGTTTTTGTCATTTTCATAACACATTGCATTCACACTTTTACATATTTCTTGAGTTTTTGACATGTTTTAATACAAAGAATAAACGTGTAAACTTAACTTAACTAATTCAACACAAAACAGGATACAAAATAGAGTTTGAAAATCACATAACCTTAAAAGATATAACAATACAATAACCTTAACAAGAAGTATTCAAAGAACAATCTTAATATTTTTTATTATAATTTAAGGATCTATGACAAATATGTATGAAACAAAATATCGGCCAAATGCCCTCCCCGGCTTCGGTGGCATACCTCTATCCGATAGTCCTTATTTTCAATGACTCTGTGACATAATTGAGGCTCAATGTAGCTAATGTGCAAAATTACCTTATCCTTCAGCTCTTGAATTGTTGTTCGCTTATTGACGAACACTTTTTCTTTTAAATATCCCCAAAGAAAGAAGTCCAACGGTTTTAATAATTAACATCGCCACGTTGTGAGATAACACGGCCATTGTTTCGTTGACTGTGTGGCAAGTGGCACCAACCTAATAAAACCACATATCGTCCAGGTACATATCCTCAATTTCTGGCCACAAGAAGTCCGTTATCATCTCGCGATATCGAACGCCATTCACGGTAATTGGTCGAGTATGCACAGGTGCTTTCACATTTCGTAAAGAGCCAGTTTGCTGAAATTTTCGCACAATTCTCCCGATTGTGGATACATTTTGTCGATTATGCTGACCAAACAATTACGAAGTGTACGAAATGCATTTTGATTGAACGTCCATTTTCATTAAAGGCTTCAGCTGCGCTGCTCAATTGTGTACCTCTCCATGGTTAAATTTGTTAAATTCTAAAACAAAGAAATGTCAAATTAAGTTGGACAAAAATTAAACGTTAAGGTGTGACTCACAATTAACGTCGTGCATTATGGTTGGACCACCCTTTATATATACATATATTTATTTTTAAACTTTGTAAGCAGGTTCTTTATCTTTTAAGCCCTTTCAAAAACCAAACATTTCAAAATAACTTTAAAATCTGACAACATAACTTGAATTTTTTGTTAAAAAGGAAATTTTAAACGAATACTTTTAAAGTTCTGCTTTAAAGCTTTTTTTTTAGATACAATTTTTGTTCTTTTCAAACAAACTACAAATCTTTTAACACAAATACAACTTGTTTTTTTAATTGTATCTCTATTTCACATTTATATTTTCCTTTATAAATTCCTTTTTATTCTTTAAACCCAAAAAACTATTGTTCTCTTAGCTTTTTTAAGTTACTTAGTGCCGGTTCACACACGTCAAGTTTGACTCGTCAAGTCTTGAGTTTTTAGGAGAGAGGGGAAAAGAAATGGCATCCTCTTTTCCCTTCTCTCCTAAAAGCTCACGACTTGACGAGTCAAACTTGACGTGTGTGAACCGGCACTTATTACATTATTTTTAATTTTGCTTTGATTTACTCCTTCTTTTTTTACTTTCCATTCCCTAAAGTTATTAAAATAAAAATAAAAATAAAAAAAAAGAAAATATTTTAATAAAATTGTAATATCAATTTTACTTTTCTCTTCTTGTGTAATTTATTTTATATTTTCCCACAAAAACAAGCAGAGAGTGCAACAAACACCACGCCGTCCGCGTAAAAACGGTGTTAATAAAATCCAACAAATCACGATGTCCTCCTATGAATTGGAGAAGACCATACAACATTTAGATGTATATATCAATTTCTTGTTTGTTTTATAACTAAAAATATGTTTTATTAATGCAAAATTTGTAGAACAATTGTTTTAATTTTTTTTAATTTAATAATATCTTTTTTGGGCTTTTTATAAAAATAAAAAAAATAAAGAAAATGTGAGCTTAATTTGGGTTTACGAAAGTATAAGAGTTTAGAATTTGAAAATAAGTTGAAATTTTTTAGATTTAAATTTTAGGTAGACTAAATGTAAAGGCTCAGTAAGCCGAGAGTAACAGTAACGTTGCAAATCAGCTGCTTAATTTTGTTGTATGTAAAGCAATTAGAATGATTATACAGGGTGACCCAAAATTAACGAAGGGGTTTGAATTCGTTATAACTTTTTATTTAAGAAATAATTATTAATTTTTTTTAATACAGTATATAAATTGGGAATATTTTTAGTTTAGTTATGAAAAATAATATCTCGCAAGTGGTGGACATTTTCTGCTTCGCAAATTCGTGCGAATTTGCGTTTTCCATAACATTTCGCAAAATTTGAGGTGTTATGTTGTTTATTTCGTCGCGCATATTGCTTTTTAATTGCTGGATGGTTCTAGGCTTATTAATGTAGACTTTTCCTTTCAAATAACCCCAAAGAAAACAGTCTGGGGCGGTTAAATCCGGTGAACGCGGAGGCCAATTAAAATCACTTGTAAAAAAACACTTGGCCTTAACGAATTTTCCAACATTGTCCGCTATCTGACACCATTGACGGAAACGGCGACACCGTGTTCATTTTCAAAAAAATGAGGACCAATTATCCTTTCCGATGAAACACCGCACCAAATCGTACACTTAGGTGGGTGTTATTCGCGCTGTTTTTTTTTTATAATTTCCTAAGCTTAGCCCGCGAAGCTGTATGCTTGTCTGCAGGAAAGAAACCAGCGTCTCAGGCGGGAATCGAACCCGCAACCCCGGCGCTGATAAACTAGCTCGCTACCAGCTAGTCTACCGGGGCACTACTCTCGGATTTTCCGTAGACCATATCCTGCAGTTTTGCTTATTAACGAACCCAATTAATTGGAAATGGGCTTCGTCGCTCTTAATTAAATTATGAATAAAATAATGATTGATTTGAAAAATAAAGCTCAACAATTTTGGCTCCATTTTACATATATTCCCCAAGTCTTCTTTACAAAATACTAAAAAGAAAAGAAAAGAAAAGAAAAGAAAAGAAAAGAAAAGAAAAGAAAAAAAAATTATAATAAAAAAGTTATAAGCAATTCAAACCCCTTCGGCAATTTTTGGCCACCCTGTAGTTAGCAGTTAGGTGTTACGTCTCAATCTGTAAGCAATACATTGGTCTTACTTTTTTCCGGTACGGTTACTGGTACTCCCGGCTAACTGAGCCTTAATAGTTTTGTTTTATGCTGTTTAAGAGTAGTATTTCATTTATAAGAGATTTTAAGTTTTATTGCATAATAGTTTTTTTTATTAAGTATTATTTTATACTTCGTATAAGAGTTATTTTTTGTATGTATAAAAGTGCTTTTATTAGAGTTTTTATACTTTGTATAAAAGTTTTAAAGTGTTTTAAGAGGATTATAACATGTATTTTAAACAGTGTGCAGTGATGTCAGATTTGGGAAATTATTTCCAAATTAGGGATTTTATTTAAAAAAACGGAGAAAAAAATTTGATTTGGGGATGGGGGCTTTTATTTTGATTTTTGGAATTTTATATAGTTTCATTTTTGGCTATTTTTTTGATTCGTATAAGAGTTTGTTCTTTATCAGGGGTGTCATGGAAATCGATAACATAAAACGAAAGAATTTGGCAATTCTTTTTATTAAACTTTTAATCTAATTTTTACAATTTGTGTTAAGGAATTCTGTTTAATAGAGCATTATTTGTATAATAATTGTCATACAATTTTTTTTTTCAGAAACCTTATTGAAAAACGACTCTTAAAATTCTTTAGTTTTACGTTTTCGACTGCCATGACACCCCTGAATATGTTGCTTTGTTGTAGATTTTATATTATTTTGGGATTACGAGTTTTTATGTTTTTTTTTTTATAAGTTTATACTTTGTATAAGAGTTTCAATATATTGTGTTGGAGTATTTCGAATTAGGCTCCTTCTACTTTTTGTTAAAGTGTTCATATTTTGTATACATTTTTTTATAAGCCTTTTTCTTATTAAAATAAATATCTTAGCTTTTTTGGATATAAGAGTTTTAATAAACTTTTTCCTAAGAAATTTAAAAACAATATAGGACGTTTTGCTTAAAGCTTTGTTCACAATCAGAGAAACAATTTCATTTTTTCTTCCCAAAGTATTTCATATATTTTCCTTTCATTTTTAGAACAAAAATGTAACTTAAATTTTTTTAAAAATGCAACTAAAGTTGAGTCAACTAGAACTTCAGCAACAATTTGTATGAAATTGTTTCTGACGTTTAAAATAAGTTTATTTAGTTTTGAATGAAAATTTTAACATAATATTGTAAAAATAATAATAAATGCATAATATTGTTGTGGGTAAAATTTGCAAACGGTTTCTTCATGCAAAATATGTGTGATGGCGAAAAAATGGTTGCTCTATTATGAACACCAAGTTAAAATGTTTCTGGGATTGTGAACGAAGCTTTATACTCTTGTTTACATCTGTTTAAGGGGTTTTTTGAGTTGTAGCATTTTAAGTTTTTTTTTTGTGTATAACGTTTTATTTGTAGAAAAGTTTTTGTAATATTGTTTAATCTTTTCTGAGTTTTTAGTAAGAACGTATAAGACTTTTAAATTGAAACTGTTGCTAATATTTATAAAGATGTTATTGTAATTTGTTAATAAAACTTGTTTAAAATAATTTTGCATAAGAGTTAAACATTAGAGTTTTGACAGTTTAGTTAAGTTAATGTGTAAGTGTTTTGAGTTTATTATAAATAAGAGTTTACATATTAGTGTAAGTAGATTATAGATTTAAGGCGTTAAAACATTTCTAATAAAAACCGTTGTTATGTATAAAGGTTTAAATACAGATAGGTATAAGAGCTTTGTAGATTTTAATAACTGAAGTTATAACATTTTGTTGTATTGAGGTTTTATCGTGTATAAGAGATTTAAAATGAAACAATTTAAGTATTAAAATTAATATACGTTGCTGAAGGGATATTATAAGACTTTATTTGTGCGTATAAGAGTTGTAAAGTAGTGTACTACAAGAGATGAAAAAACAGTTTTACCTTTAATTTGTTTATTAAGAAGTATACGAGTTTTCCATTTAATTAGTGCATTAGTTTTTTTTGGCCCAATCTTGAGCTTTCATTTTCTTTATATATTTGGAGTTTGAATCTTATAACTGTTATACCAGTATAACAGTAGTATAATAGTTTTTAGGCAAAATTTTTTGTATTGTTCTATTTTGATGTTTGTTTTTTTTTTGTACACTTTGTAATTAATTGTGTTTAATTGCAAATTTAGGTTGACTTAATATTTAACGAAGAAGGCTCATGTCCTTTATGCAATAAAACATTTTCAAGGAAATCCTCCTTGATAACACACATACGTAACCATGCAGCTGAAAGAAAATTTGTGTGCAATTATTGTAATAAAGGTAAATGTTAAAAAAATTTAAAGAAAACTTGAGTTATTATTTATTTTTCGTTTGATTTTAAAAAGGTTTTACCCAAGCGGCCAATCTAAGGAACCATGAGCGTATACACACTAATGATCGTCCTTATGTTTGTGGAGATTGTGGCAAAACATTTACACAGGTTGGTTGGTTAATAAGGAGCAAGCAAAATATTTTTTCTAATTGTTTTCCATATATAGATTACAAATCTTAATAATCACAGACGTTTACATACCGGTGAACGTCCGTTTGTGTGCATTGAACCAGAATGTGGACGTTCTTTCGCCCAAGTAACCAATCTGAATAATCATATGAAAACCCACCATAAAGTCCAACAGTACTGTTGTAATCAATGTCCGAAAAAATTCACTCAAGTCACCTCGCTCAATCAACATTTACAAGCTCATGCCGGCATAACCGGCTACTACTGTCCCCGATGTCCGGAGAAAACATTTAAACAACAATCCCAACTACATACACATATGAAATCACATGGTCTTCAGTATCCATTTGAATGTTCAAAATGTGATGAGAAATTCTTGCAGCAGGCCCATTTGGAGCAGCATCTGAAAATGCATGATGAGTTCAAATACAAATGCAATATTTGTCCTAGTTCATTCAATCAGGAATCACTACTTAAGAAACATGAACAACGTCATTTAGAGGGCAGGTGCTGGCTAGAATTTAAGTTTGTCAGCCTATTAAGGCAGACAAACTTAATAATAAAACACGAATCACTCATAATACTAATGTTTCCTTATTTCTTTTTTTCCTCTCTTTCTCTTTTTTTTAAAACTTCTTAATTTTATTTATTTTTTTAACAAAATAACCAGGTACCTCACTTGTCCTGTGGCCAATTGCAATGAGGCCTTTGCTGTTCGCCAACATCTTTCGAAACATTTGTTAAATAGTCATTCGCATACCGAACTACCGCCTCCAAAACGCTCTAAGAAATGTATAACATTACAACCGCCTCAACAGCCTGTCACCATGGTTGGCCAGCCATTGTCTTTACAACATGCTCCCCAACGTATGTTTATTAAAGATGAATCAGATGATGATTAAAAATATTTATTTATACACTATATATCTATATCTATATATATACATATATATTAAACTTTAATATACATCTGTATATGTTTAAACTAAATTAATTAACCATATTAACTTCTATTTGGCAATGTTTTTTTCTACTAACAGAAGAGATTTTTGAAAATTTGTTAAGTAAAAATTTTCTTTGATTTGTTTTTAAATTTTGTGGCAATGATATTATTATGCGTCGTACTTTTTTTGTTTTCTTTTTTGTAATTTTTTTTTTTTTTATTTTGTTTAAAATAATAATTTTGCAATGTAGAATTTGTTAAAGTTTTGAATGATTTTTAAAATATAAGTTTTCTTTATCTCTTTTTTATTAAGATAAGAAGAAGACTTTTATTTAAAATAGTTTGGAATAAAGTTTAATTAAGTGTGAAAAATTGAAAATAGTTTGGGATTTATAAAATGGATTGGCACATGTTAATTAGGAAAAAGAAGGGGCTGGGTTTAAGTAGCAATTTTAGTGTGATCTATAATTTTCCGCAAATTTAGAATCTTAATAATTCTTGTTTAGAAAATTGTTTCAACATTGATAACAAATTTGATATTTGAAAGAACAGTATAACAGCTTAAGTCTCTGAGATTCAACAGTAAAACATTTTTAAAGTTTATTCTAAACTTTTTTAAAATTGGTATAACAGTCTAGAATTTACGTTATAACAGTTTATATGTTTTGAAATACCAGTATAACAGCTAAAGCCTCTGAGATTCAACCGTAAAACATTTTTAAAGTTTATTCTAAACTTTTTTAAAATTGTTAAAACAGTCTAGAATTTACGGTATAACAGTTTATCTGTTTTGAAAGATCAGTATAACAGCATAAGGCTGGGATTCAATAGTATAATATTTTAAAAGTTAATCTAAACTTTTTTAAAACTAGTATAACAGATTAAAATGTACGGTATAACAGTTTATATATTTTTCTTGTATTTTTTTTAAAACCGCTTAAAAAACTTTACTATTACTAATTAAAAGCACAGTATAACAGTTTAGAATTCTATATGTAAATATGTAGAACAGTTAAGTATTGTGTACAGAGCAGTTTGAGTTAATTTTTATAACCGTATAAAATAAAAAACTTATGTGTCGACTACGGATGATAGTATGTAGTTTAAAAACAGTTAAAACGAATTTTAACATTTTTTTCTTTTATAAAGTCCATTTAACCCTTTCATGCCCCAAACATCATAGGGGCATCATTATGTTTTCAAAAATTAAATATGAAACAGAAAAGCTGAAGAATCAGACTGACTACGAATTTTTTTTAGGAAATATTTTGTTTTTAACAAATTTACCGTTTGAAATGAACATTTGCTTAAAAAAATTTTTGTTGTACACAAGTTAAGAAACTTATACGATTTGTACTATTATTCTGTACAACAGTTTCATAATATGGGTTTTTATATAAAATTAACTTTGTATAACAGTTTCAATAAATGTAAAACACATACGGTATAGTGTAATAATAGATTTAACAAGTGTATAACAGTTGGAATTTCTTAATTTTTACATTAAAACTGTTTAAATATTCTTATAAGACGTATGCCAGTTTTAATTTGTATATAATAAAAAGTTAAAAAAGTTTATACAAGTTGTATAACAGTTTTGATCCAAATCCACTTCCACTTCAATTCAATTTCTGGAACATGCCCGAGTATATATAAAAGTTCAAAATGCCTTTTCTATTTCATGAAGTTCAGTGATAGTTAAATACATATCACTATAACAATCAAAAACATATTTGGGGGATTCACAAGGAGTCATATGTCTTAAAAGAATAACAAAAAAATAAATATGAGTGCTGAGGGCAACCCCTCATAATTTAAATTACTGCGTTTGTATGACAAAACAATAAACACAGCATAAAAAGTCTGAATATTTAATGATTTTTTTGGTTTTTCAAAACTATTGTAACATTTTTGGAAACCTTGTGAATTCCCCAATTGTTAACTGGCAGTTAAAGTAATAGTTAATTATTAATGTACCAAGTTCATTAGCCGTTAAACTCTGTTAAATTCTTACTTTAAAGTTTAAAAGTTGTTCGAAACAATTTTTCTTAACTGTTATCTGTTAAATATCTCATTAAAAACGTATAAAATACTTTTATATTGTTATACCATCAAATTGAAAAAAGATTTAAATTATAGAGACGAAATTTTAAAGATTTTTTTATATTGAAAATACTGAACGAGCGTTTGAATTATTTTATTAAAAATCTTTTATCATAAAAAATTTAAATTTTTAAGGTTATTTTTTTAAGATTAATAGAATCTCTAATTGAAAAAGAAAATCTCATAATATTTTTAGAATATTTCCAGACAGGTAGACTATAAAGTTAAAGATATTTTTATCATGCTTAGAAAAATTTCAATATTTTAAAACAGAATACAGGAGGATTTATGGTTTTTTGTTACTTTATCATACTTGGGATCTTATTGTATTTTAAAATTTTTGCATGAAGAAACAAAATTATTTTGAATAAAACATACTTTTCATTAGAAATGTTTGAATTTTGGAAAATTAGGTTTCAGAATTTTTACATATTTAAACAAATGGTGTACTAAAATCAGGTAGTACATCAACTAAAACTTGATTATCATATTCGAATTTGTAGGATTCATATTCGAAAATTCTCGATTTTTAAGGATAATTTTCTTAAATCATATCGCACGCATATTTCAAAAGGGACTCAAATCAAAATGTTCTTCCTTTTTGGGTTTATATGTATGCTTAAATATGCACAATACACTTGTTCATCTATAAAAAAAATATCAGCGTATTTTATTGTTGTAAACTGTTTCTAAAAAACCAATTTTGTCTTTCTCTATGATTCAATTGGTATAAAGTTGCAATTCATAAAAGTAACTTATTTTCAGTTGTGTCGAAAATATAATGCTAATAGGGATCCTACTGCTAAGTGCTGAATGGTCTTTATTCGAATTAATTTTGAAGTTTATAATCATCAGACTTGTGTCAGTTTAAAATTTGGCAAAAGTGTCAAAACTTAAAAAGAGTTCAGTTAAAGTGACATAACTCAAAATACTTCGCTAACTTGCAAAAATAATACATCATCAAAAAAGCCACAACTAAAAATTGTTCATTACAGTGTATAAATATTAGAAAAAAACTTTTTAAATCATAATCTGTATAGATTTTCTACTAATTGGTCCAAAGATTTGTTTTTAACTATTTTTTTATTTCAAAACTGTTTATCCGATTTCTGAAAAATGTATTTTTTTCAGTTGTGCCACTTTTACACAAGGTGTGCGATATAATAAAAAGCTGCTTGAAGATTTTTTTCGAATATTTAAATGTTCAAAATTGAAGTATGTATTTAAATTCGAAAACGTTCAGACATGCAGGAATTTTATATTAATTATTTTGTTTAATTTAAATTTTTACAGCCGTATTCATAAAAAATTAATATGGATTTGAAATGCATTTTAAGAAAAATTTGTATGAAAATGTTGCCTTAAAACACATATCAAACTTATTTTATTTTTTATGAATACGGCAGTTAAAATTTAAAGATTCCGTAACTAAAAAAATTTTTCTTCGAATTGAATTATTATGGGGTGGGGGGGGGGGAGGTAATCGTATTTTGCCTAAAGGGCCAAATAAACCACTCAACATATGAAAAGAGATAGAGCATGTTTTTCTGAATGTTAAAAATGTTTAATATTCACACAAACATCTTGTTGTTGTCAAACTGCTTGTGTCGTTTATTTGGCCCATCATGATTTAAGTTATTCCAAACGTTTTATTTTCAATCAAAAAATAGACCAAGATCGGTGACTTTTAAATGGTTTTTCTTAAGATTTGCTTAAAATCGATTTATTTTGTTTTTGCCAATATCAAATTTACAAAGAGATTTAGAAATTTAGGAAAAAAATTAAGTCAAAGTTTAACAAGTTTTTTAAAGAAATTCATCAGTTTCATGCTCTTTCCAACATTTATTTACACAAATTTTCAAAAATCTTTATCGAAAACTATTGCAATTATCTTTTCTTTATTATATAAATATTTTTCGGTTCTTTCTTACATTCTCCCCTCTTAAGCCCCAGTTAGCTGTCAGTAACAGTAACGTTGCAAATCAGCTGCTTCATTTTGTTGAATGTAAAGCAATTAGAACGATTATAGTTAGCAGTAAGATGTTACGTAACCGTAGAAACATTACTGTTACTGTCAGCTAACTGGGGCTTTACGCTTTAAGTTTATGAAGGCCTATTATTAATTATTTTCTTTAAACCAGCTTATGAGATTAAGGTTATGAGATTTAAATGCTTCTTTAAACAAAATTTACACATATTTTGGTGCATCTTGAAGTGAAAAACCTGTTTAAGCTTAATTTCCTCAACTAATGATCTTTTAATTTAGATAGAAAAAAGCTTTAATTATTATTTTAAAACAAATATTTTTTGAATTACATACTAAAAAAAAGCAACATAAATTTTCATATCATTCGAATGTGTATTCTAAGTCAAATTACAATCCTCAAAAACTAAGTATAAATAATAGTCTTATTCCTTCAATATTTTCCAGGAACATTTTCTATGCACTATCAGCATATTCGTTTGTATATTTCTGTTACTAATGAGGATTTTAATTTGCATTGGAATTCACATTCGAATAATATGAAAATTTATATAATAAATGTTACTCACCATGAGAAATAAATACCCAGATTCTATTTGTAAAAAAGCAACAATTTTTATTAAAAAAAAAGTATTTACAATTTAGACAAATTTGAGATATTTTAACAAATTTAAAAAAAAAAAATAATTTTTCTGATGATTATAATAAATTTTTGAGATTTAAGATTTTTTTTGCAATATTCAAAAAACAGACAATGTTTTAAATTTCTTTCTTGAACAAAAAATTTTTTGCTTTAAAAACAAATTAATAAAATAATTTTTTCTTTTTTTTACAAATCCTTTCATTTTTTAAACACAAAACACTTCCTTTAACACTTTTTAAACAAATCCCTTTTTTTAAAAAAAAACTTTATTACATCATTTCCCTTCAAACAAAAAAAAAAAAAAAAAAACTATTATATCGTGTTGTGTCCTTGGTCCAAATTCTTTGTGTTTTTGAAATTCTTTTTAGGTGGCCGTCCCCCTAAGAATAAAAATAAGGTAAATTCTTTAAATATTCCATCATTGATAAAAATCGAAATTAATGATGTTCTGAATTATAATCAGCCAGTTATAAATAATGTAAGTGGTCTTTCAATACCACAACAATTAAATCAACACCTGCAGCAACAACAGCAGCAGCAACAACAACAGCAGCAACAACAACAGCAACAGCAACAACAGCAGCAGCAACAACAACAGTTACTACAGCAACAACAACAGCAATTATTATTGGGCAATCAAGTTAAAGTCCGTTACATACCCAACAATCAAATCAAATAGAAATCAAGAAAAATGTATTCAAAACTTATGATTTGTCATAATTTTTGAATATTAAAAAAAAAAGAAAAACATAAACTTATACTCTTTATATACTATAAATTTTTCAAGAAAACATGGCAATTTTTTTTTCTTTTATATACATACATACATATAATTTAAGTAAAATTTTTAAAAATTTAATTTAGTTTGGAAAATCTCCTGTTTTAGAAATTTTTTGTTTTTTAAAAAGAAACATTTTAATTGAAAATCTTCCTTCTTCCCTTGAAAATATTATTTCTATAAGGTAAATTGAAAATATTATTACTAAATGAAAATTTAATACCGTAAAATAAAGTTTAAGTGAAAATTTATTTCAAAAAAATTTATTATATTTTTTTTTTTTTTTTTTTTTGAAAGATAATGATAATTTTAAGCCTTTAATAGTTTATACAAATAAATACATAGTAAGAAAATATGTAATAATTTTTTTAAAATGTATAACATATCTTTGAAGTAATTTTTTTTTTAAACAAAACAAAACATGCAATAACGATTAACTATTAAATAAACAAATTACAACAAAACAATAAACTAAACTAAAATTTTGAAAATGTAGAATGATAGAAAGGACAAAAAGGCAAAAGGGAAATGTAAAAAAATCTCAGTGGCTTCGCTTTAAATAACCCGATTCAAGGCGAATTCATTACAGGTAATCTCGGCACTACAACAAGTACAACTCGTACAAAAACCACAAGCAATTGGTTTACAATGTCAAAAACCGAAACAAAAGAAAACAATCAAAGATAATAAACAAAATATTGAGATGTAGTCGTAATCAGAGCCAAATAGGACCTTTAATGTAAAAATATTAACCAAAAAATCAGCCAAGAACAAAATACTTACCTCTTCCGTGTTATTAATCCTTAAATGTTGCATTTTAAAATATTTTTTAGTACTATCAAAGTAATTTTTGGGAATATAAAATTTTAATTTAAAAAAGATTTTGTTAGTCGTGCTTAATTCCCAATTTTTATTCTTGAAAAATTCCCAGTCTTTTTTATTATTTTTTAGTGTTAACATTTTTTTTCTCACCCCGTTTCTATTCGTGGGCATACTTGGCAGATCAAAGCGGGAACTTTATCACAAAAGAAATTGGCGAGTGATTTCACTCATTTACTCATCTCGTCAGCCGTTAATCAGCTGTCTCCACGGCGAATTAAAAAAAATTGAGAAACGTCAAAATATAATTTGGATTTGAGAAGAAGTTGACTGAAAAGTTCTAAAAATATTCAGTTATGTGATGAAAAACGATCGTTTTCAAAATTATCGTTTTTAGCAGGTGTGATGAATTTCGACCGATTTTAAAATCCATTTCTTAACTTTTTGTTCCAAATACAGTTCAATTAACATAAGTAATAAGAAATTTAAAAGAATATATACAGGAAAACAGAGAAAAATGTATTATAATTACATTTTTAACGATACCAAAAACAATATTATCGTTATCAAATCGTATTGTTTTCAAAATTGTTTTTCATCACATACCTGATTATTTTTATAATAAAAAAAATTTCAAAACTGCGAATGATTGAAGTGAATTTAATAATTTCTTTTATAAAAAAGTGATAATTTTAATTTGCAATAAAAAAATGTTGACAGCTATCAATTATATTGCAAACACAAAATACATTAGGCTTTTTGTAGTTGCAGAGTTGCACTTACCTTTTTAAATTCGCCTTGGTGCCCATTAACGTTATAACATTTTTGTCGTTGCCATTATTGTCGTTTCTTCTTTCAAGTCGCTTTTTTATGTTTACATTGTGCGTTTTTTGTTGTTACAATTAAGGAGCTTGTTTAAAAATACGAATGAATTCACAAAACTCCTGTGCACTCCCTTTAATTCCTCTCTCTACTATCGCCTATAAGGTAAAAAACGCAACGACAAAAATTGTATAATGTAAATGGGCACTTACGTGACAGTTAGTTGGCAAAAATTTTACAGACACAGTTATGTAAGTGCGAAAAACAGTTTGTGTCAATTTAAGTAATTGTTGTGTAATTTCTCACATTACAATCGATAAGTTGGGGAAAAAGATTATCGCCTAAAAAGAAAACGGTCATAAGTCTGTTGTTAATTTTTTCCAGAAGAGCAGTTTAAAGTTTAAAATAATCTTCACCGAAAATCAAGAGTCGATTAAGTTTTTGAATATTCACACTTATTCTATTTAGCGTCGTCGTCGTCATCGTAATCAATTAAATATCAACATCAGTTTTTTAAAGCTCATCTCTAATAATTTTGACAGTTGGTTTTTTTTTTAAGTTTTTATTAAAAAAAAAAATACATTTTGATGTTCGTTTTTTTAAAAATGTTGTGCTCTCAAAAAGGGTAGCTTGATTTATTCTAAAAAATTCACCTTTACTAATGCCATTTAAATCCGCCCCGTATAAATCGACAATGTTGATTGTGCCCTGTAAAATACAGACTTCGGTTTACATATTTATGGGGTTGGCTTTACAACAGCGACAATTGCCGAAAAGAGCAACAAAAAGAAACGCGAACAACGCAAATATTCGGAAAACTTGCAAAAATAGCGAAAATACGCGAACATTTTTATATTTCAAACAAGCCATAACATTGATTAAAAGTCCCTAAAACCATAAGAATGGCAAAAATTCCATAAAAATTGCTAAATTATCGGAAATTTGCAATTTTAGGCTAAAATTTTTGTTTTAAATGATGTTATAATTAAATAACCCCTATTATAAAAGTCGACGGCAAAGCAACAATAATTGCTTAATCTCAGTCTATTGACTACAGTCGCTTTCTTTTGAATTTTATTATTTTTAAATAGCCTGCTGTTTTTCTAAAACATTCAATACACTTTAAAAAAATATTCTCATACAATTTTTGAAAGTTCAAAAAAAATTATATAAAAAATTTCTTTACGATTTTACTTTACTTTCTAGGCGAATTCAACTACAGGTGGTGTCGAAACGCCATCTGATGTTTATAGTTCAAACCAATTTGTTTTGATTTTGACATTTCGAGCCGTAAGCACGAACAATGCAATGCAAAAAACCATAAGTTCCCTACAAGAAACGAATTAGCGGAAAAAATGACCGAAATCAAGTCTTCGGTCACAATCGGTAATTTTTTCCTATCATTTTCTTAACACCAAAATGAAAAATGTGACTACTCGCTCATTCGTTTCTTGTAGGGTTGCTTCTTTGGTTTTTTGTTTGTTGTATGTAGTATCGACACCACCTGAATTTGCTTTGCTTTACATGCAGTCTACAACTGACATGAAATGTATGACATTAACACTAATATGATGTTAGTGTTAAGTATAGACTCATCATGTTAGAGGTTTTCTCATGTTATAGGACGGTTGTTCATGCAAATGTTTTAACAACGCTTTTATAACATCATGTTATAACAGCAAATCATGTCAGTTGTAGACGTGGAGTTACTTTAATCTGGCAATTTAAATTTGAGTTACAAATTTTTTTTTTATTAAAACCATGGCTCAGTTAGTAGGTCTGCGCGCAACTACAACAATCCAACAATAGAATAAAAAACACTCATTTTGTTTGTGTAAAAAATGTTAGAGATGTCAAGAACAAAAGCAATTGTTTGTGTAATAAATGGTAGAAACGTCAAAAGCAATTGCTACAAAAACAATTTAAAAAACACAACAGCCGTTTCAACTAATTCAACGTTCCTACTAATTGGACCATGACTAATACAAATTTTTAAAATTCAAAATTTCATTTTCATATATAAATTCATTTTAATACTTCCTAAAAAATTTAAAAAACTTGTTTTAAAGTTTTTTTTCAATTACGTAAATTAATTTTATATTTAAAAATCGTTTTCCTTTTTTTTTGTGAATTACATATTTTCCTTTTTAAAATTTTTTTATTTCTTTAATAATTAATCGAGCTTAAGATCACTTCGGTTTTTAAAATACTTTAACTTTTTTTATATCCCCCTATTGTGCAAATAAGATTATTTCAAAATATAAAATAACGTTTTCAGAATGAAGTGATTTCACTACAGGCGCCCCATCAGAAAATAACACATTTGAAATAAAGACTTGCTCGCATTAAAACTCTAGAGGAATCCGATGACGAAATAACCGATTCAGAAAGTTGGCCAAGCGAAACAAGAAGGTGTTGGAAAAAAGGCAGCTGAGAAACAGATACAGTTATACAACCCAATTATGAATAAAAATTCCCCGGGAGTTTTCTACCTTTTCAAATTTTTCCTTTGTAAATTCAATTGTAAAAATGGGAAAAGGGAAAAAACTCCCGGGGAATTTGTATTCATAATTGGGCTGATAAATAGCTTTTTGTATAGGTAAATATATGTATGTATGTGCATAGAATAAAATTTTTGACCAATTTAATAAGTGAAATAAACGGTTAATTGATACGAACAATTTGCACCAGCAAACACATTCACAAATTCACTTGATTAAACGTTTAATTCATTTGATTACATTTTTAATTGAAACTGATTTTATTTTTGATTAGTGCTTTAATTCGTGAAACATTTTTGATCTGTGTATATAAATAATTTGGGTAAATATGAATAGTTTTACAAGCTAAAACTTTAGGAGAAATGGATCAAGAATTTTGATTAAATGACTTGGTAGATAGGGAAAAAGAAGAAGCGCGACGAAAAGCCTAAACCGAAAAACCTCTTAAGTGTTTTAAAGTCGACCATGATATTGATGAATTTTCTGAGAGTAAAACTGGTATTTTAACAATCAAAGTTGAGATGAAAAAGATGGTGACACTTTGATCAATGTCGATATGTAACACGATGCCTGTTTCCGAAAGAATGTTGAAAACTAAAAAAAAAACATCAATGACTTGTGTATGTTAACAATCTTTATAATGAATTATGATTGAAATAAACTAAAAAAAAATTGTATACGGATATCTTCTAGAAAACGAGATGAAGTGGAAATCAAACGAGATTTTGATTTAGTTTTTTTTACAAAATGCCTGTAGTTTTTCCTGATTTAAGAGTTGTTTTTGTTAATATACGAACAGTATAAAGTACACAAAGGAATATTTTTATAAAATTTCTTGCAGGCTGGCTTTCAAAGTTTGTTCGATTTGGAAATAAATCCGATAGATTTTTTTTTGCATTTTCACTACTGCTGCCGGAATATGGTTTGAAGAAAATTTAAAATTTTTGTGAACGTTTATAAACGAACTTAGAAGTTAATGGTATTTAAAGAAAGTGAACATTTTTGTTTTGTGCCGCATACGCCACTTTTCTAAATTTATTTCAAAAAAGTAGCTTTTTGTGCTGCATACGTATACTTACTGCTGTGTATTGAGTTGTGATTTTACTACAATTTTCTTACGGCAATGAAGTAAAGCAAGAGTGCAATTTATTTTGTATGTTTCTGTAGGAGAAAGCTGCAGCATTCGCCAAATAGTGACGTGTAGAGCAAAACAAAACTTAATCAAATTTTGAAATAGTTGATATGGAGCAAAATTAATGTTAAATATCTCAGAAACCATTAATATTTCGTAAAACAGGTTTTGAACTCAGAAAGGGGTATTCAAAATAGACATACATATATACCCCATACCTAACTCAATGGTTTTAAAAATAGTCGATAGGTCAAACCGTAATAAGCTAAAGATATGCCTGTGTCCGATTTTTTTAATTTTTGGTTTAAGGTACGAAAAGCTCAAACAAATTCAAACTCTAACCTTAAAATTATTCCATTAATGTTGGTTATTATCCGAAAATTAGTATTTTGTCCTTTAATTTTCTTTTTTTTTATCATTCTACATTATTACAATTAACCACAATTAAAGCTACTTATAAATTAAACTATCCAACAACAAAAATATCAGATTTCCTATGATTGTAAATACCATAATAATAGAAATTTATTACAGCAAAAACACAATAAACTAAATACATATTCAAAATAGTTTTTAAACAAAACTTTTAATTGCAATAACATTTAAACAAGATTTTTTATTAAGGAATATTGTTTAAAACAAACAAAAAAAAAAAAAAAATCATCGAATACCTAAATGAAAAATGTAAAAAGCAATCTGCAGGCAAAAAAGTTTTCTAAAGCAAGTTTTGAGTGAATAGAAAAGAAAGGGGATTTTTTCATCTCTTTTTTTCTCATAGAAAGAAAGGAAGGCAAGAAAACTTGCTTGTGTGTAACTTGCAGTAAAACTCTTTTGTTTTTTTTTATAAAAATGCAATTATATAAAATAAAAAAAAACATATTTTTTTTATATTAAACTAAAAAA
Organism: Pollenia labialis; assembly: GCA_949318255.1. Classification (NCBI taxonomy): domain Eukaryota; kingdom Metazoa; phylum Arthropoda; class Insecta; order Diptera; family Polleniidae; genus Pollenia; species Pollenia labialis. Next base: position 19,341,823 of record OX439142.1, on the reverse strand, counting down.
ATACGTACATACAATTTACATAATAATATAACTAAACAAAAAAATTATATTTAATACAATTAAAAAAAATAAAAAATAACTGAAAAAAGTAATAGCAATAGTATTTTACAATTAATTATTATATTTCTAAAAAAAATACCCATTAAAACAACAAAACAATTGTCATATGTCTCAAAAAAAACCACAGTTTTAAACAAAATCAACAACAAATCACTAATGTAATGAAAATTATAAGAAAAATCATTAAAATAATGTAAGTGAAAAACACTTACACTACACTACTGTGTTTTTAATTTTGAATAAAATTCTAAAGAGAAAAGAATTAATGAAAAAATTTAAATGAAAAACGAGTTTTATTTACAGAATATTTTTAAAAAGCCTAAAAATAGGCCCTTTATTTTATAATTCACTTTCTTTTTTGACGTTAATTCCATTCTAAAAACTCTTAAGAAATTTGACTTTTTCTATTTTCCCTCACTCTTTCTTAAAATTAAACACTACCCACGCAATTAAACCTTTACAAGTCATTAACAATAAACACTTTTGCTGTTATTACAACAACAACAACAACAAAAAATAAAACATAAACAAAACGATAACAATTTATAGGTAAGCAACAACAATAATACAAATCCCACATTTACAACAATAACAAAAATACACCAGCAGCAAATATAAATGCTATAACTTTGTCATTTACACGGGTAAACATACCCACATACATAACGGAAGTCATTAAGCAAAAGAGCTGAGCAAAAAGGGTTATGAAAGAAAAGTGCTGCCACACTGTGATGTTTGGAAAACAGGCTATTTAAGTGATTTTTTTGAGAAGTTTTTGGAATTACAAAAATATTTGTTAAACTTAGGAGAAGTTCAAATAAAGTTTAAATTAAAAATAAGATAATAAATAAATGAACTAAATTCGTAAACTATTGATGGCTAATATGGCTGCCTTAATGCTATGCGATTTACGGGCATGTTCTGACAATCGCAAAACGCTTAACATTTGCGATTATGACTTGATATATCATCTAAAGAAGTTTGGCGACTAAAATCGCATAAGTATGATCAAGGGAACTTGTACATATATGTATTCTTAAGAAAATATGGTACATGACAGGCAAAACGCAAGAGTTTCAGAATACCATAAAATAAATCTCGCGTTTTTCGATTTCAAATCGTGCGATTGTCAGAACATTACCGATTGGTTTTGCTTTATCACCATGCTAGTCTTTAACTGGTATACACTAAACCAGTTAAAAACTGTCAGCTTTATATACATAAGTATGTATGCTTCATGGTCAATTCATTTGAACACCAGGGGATACGCTCTATTGCGATGCCAAAGAAAATGAAATCAAGTGATTATTAGGTGATCTTTAATGCGTTTGTGCATTTGTCTTTCGCAGCCTTTTCTCTTTTCGTTAAACATCACTATTTATTTTATTTCAATTTTCAAACCAGAATATGATAAGCGGCTTCCCTTTTATTTATTTGTCTTACATTTCGTCGGGTGGTTTCTGTTATGACGCATATCACATTTTTTTTTTTACAAAAATCGTGTTATAAATCAATTCTATATAATGAAAATTATTTAATCCATTTTTTGATATCTCAAATACATATATTAAGAGATATCGAGCCCTAAAATTGCCTCATATCCTAAATTTAACGGTTCTCTAAACATTGTTTTCTTTAGTTGTCTCTTTTTGTGCTATGAAGCAAATTTTAAATCTTAAAGTAAAAATATTGTAATCTGCATGTTCTATTCAAAGAATTTAAATCAAAACAAATTTTAGAATTTTGTTTTAAATATAGTTTTCTATGGGAACGTTGACGTTCGAAATCGATGATTTAGAGTCTTGTACTAATATTTTGAAGTGGGTTTCAGTTTAAGAAATTCATTCGTGCGTTAGACGATCTGGCATCCCTATTTAAATGTTTTTGATCTCATAAAAGGGTTTGAAATATTTTGTTTGTGGACTTTTATTTTGATTTCGACCCTTGACTGTATGTGTGCGTGTGTGGGAGCATGAGATACAAATGAATAGAAATTCGATACTTTGCGTATAATTTGTTTTGATGTTCTGTTTCTAGCAAATGTAAACAAAAGTTTTAGGTTATGTTTTTGTTTCGTTTTGACACCTACACACAGACACACACACACATACAATTAACACGTGAACGGTGGGAAATTTGTGATATTTTCTACTAAGAGTCAGGAAATTGTATGACCTTTTAGCTTTTTTTCTGTTGTAGAAAAAATATAAGAAAGGAAATCAAAGCGCGCGTTTAAAACATCAATTCAAACCCCTTTTAATAATATATTCATTATTATAATTTTTTTTATAGATTTAAAGTTGTTTATGAAACAAATTATGTAAAAAAAAAAATTAAATTGATATGCCAGGAGAACTACTAACTGTTTAGTTTGCTAATGATGAAGTTGTATGTAAATAATCATCTATCATCCAACCAAACAAAGCAATTTTAGCGTTGTGTGCGTTAATGGATGTTAAAAAAAAACTCAAAGTCATTAAATGCTGAAAGTGATTTTTTTCCATTACAAAGTTCAGCGGTGATGACATGCAAGCACGTTGTCAGTCAGTCAGTTAATAAAAATAAAATATTAGGTTTTATAAATCATAGATTTTCAATATTTATTATCATATTTCAAAAATCAGTAGCGTGGGAAGTGTGTTTTATATAAGAAAATTAGATGTTTATATTTATTTAAAACACATTTTATATGCAAATTAGCTAAAGAGGTCATGAGAAATTTTATTTCTAAAATGGGAGTTTTGTATTTTTATTAGGTAAGGATATGATTAAAGCTCTAAATGGAAAATATTTAAATAGTAAATGGTTTTCCAGCACGTGTTATTATATAACAAATAGGAGTTTTATTAATTTAAAATTTATGAGTTGGAAAATTATTACGATAATGTTATTATCAGCGATTATGATCGAAAGTCGTTTATATTTAGAATTTAAGAAAACGAAAAATTCTTCGCAATGAAATTTCTTTAAATTTTTGAACGTGGAATTGCTATTTTTATGATTTGTTAAAAAAAATGTAAATTAATGGCCGTGCTCTGCCAATCGCACAATTTTAAATCGAAAAACATCTGATTTATTTCATGGTGTTCTGCAACTCGTGTGTTTAGCTTGCGATCTGCCATAGTTTCGTACAAATATTCTAGTTCCCTTGAGCATACTTTTGCAATTTGAATTCGCCAAACTTCTTGTTATGGCGAATCACAGACTTGCAATTGCAAGTCAGAATCGCCAATGTTAAGCGTCTTGTAATTGTCAGAACATCCCCGAAAATTAAATTAATATAATATTAATTATACCCCGATAAATCGTAATTCCCGATAATTCGTAATAAACTGTCGGTCCCTTGAAAAAATCTCGTTAATTCGTAAAATTTCCATACATTTTGGTCCCCTCGCTAAATCGTAATTTTTTTTTCAAATAAAATCTTCTTTGCCACTTATAAATCGTAATTGTTTGCTAACTACCACTTATGATTCGTAATAAAAACAACAAAAACAAAAGAATGATTTTTTGTTTACCGCTATTTTTTTTTTGCGTAGGTTTTTTCTCTTGCGTGTTTCTTAAATTTCTTAAGATCAGTTTGTCACATGAACAATTTTTATATATTTTTTCTTTTTAACCATTTTTTTATGTTTTTTTTTTATCGTTTTAGTTAAGAAATTGAAAAACCCCGTTAATTCGAATTTATTTTATTTTAACCCCGTTAAATCGAAACCCCGCTAAATCGAAAACCCCTATAATTCGTAAGAAATGGCCGGTCCCTTGCGATTACGAATTATCGGGACTCTACTGTATATATAAAATTGTAACGTTACTGGCTGATTCATCATCGTACAGCGTAAACGCATGAAGCTAAAACCTTGAAATTTGGACCGGAGGCTCTCCCCAATTCGATCCACTAAGACGGAATTTTTGGAAATTCGAATGTTTAGGGGTAAAAACGGGTAAATTCTATAACCTTATATCTCCAAAACTAAAAGAGATACAAAAAAACTGTATTACTTATCGTTGTTCTTTAGAAAAATAAGCGGACAGGTGTCTGCTACTTTTTTGAAATTCGACTCTTTTAGGGAGAAAACAGGTAAAACCTGAATTTTGGTACTTTTTTGTCACCCCATCTATCTTTTGAACCAATAAACCTAGAAATAAAGTTTATACCAAATTCGAAACTAATCAAAAAATACGAATATAAATTTGGTACTTTTTCTAAATTCGAACGTGTAAGGGGTGAAAATCGTAACTATTTTTGGTACTTTTTTACAAAACATTTTTCTCCATTCATTGACATATTCGTCCTAAATTATGGGCCTGACTATAATACTGCAAATGTTGATACCTTAATGGGGGAGGAAAAATAGTACCAAAATGGGAAATACGGGAAATTTTATATCTTTCTTCAGCTTTTTGGTTCTACAACTGGTATATTTTTAATTATCGTTAAAACATAAAATTCAACATGCAATGTCCTGAGTGGATACGAATCTTTTTGGTACTTTTTTGTTTTTTAACTTGCACTTTTTGAATATTCGTCAGTATCGGACTTAGAAACATAAAATTAAACATGTAATGTCCTAAGTAAATAATACCCAGTTTTCAGGATTGATATTAAAACACATTTATTTTTAAAATCGATTTAAATACAAAATTCTTTTCTTCACTAAAAACTTAAATCAAACTTAAGTCACCGATGTGGTACACTTAATTTCAACTTAAGTTTCCATTGTAATATTTTAGCAAGGTGGCCTCAATATCACAACAATACAACAACAACAGGCAAAGCATTAACAGTCAGCTGTTTTTTCAGACCACCTTGTAGATAATTACACTTTTTTATATTTTTTTTTGTATTTAGTAGTGCTACCATACTTTTATCTTAATTAAATAAGACTTTTCAAATAAAACTCAAAAAACCAATCTGTTTTAAATACGATTTAAGTTTGTTATGAAAATTAACTTAATATAGATTTAAATACTATCCTGAAAATTGGGCATAAGAATCTAAAAGAGGAATGTTAAAACCTAGAAAAATAAACTTTGGCATACAAATAAATACGTATGTCCACGAAGAAAAAGGAGATGCTAACGAAGTTGCGAGTATGTATTCAATAGTTGGTCTGATTATTTCTATCCTTCGCTGCTTTTGGAAATATGCTAGCAGCAGCTGCTGTGTGGCAACAGCACCTAGGGATAAACCTTCCTCATGCCGGACGTTCCCACAAAAAAAAAACCAGCCCTTTAGTGGTATGTTCATATATGTATATATCGGCATCGGCGATACTTTGCTGTCGATACTTTTGAACAAAATTAAATTAAAATTTAAGGGGGCTGAGGTCCGTGGGGCCCCCTGGAACCAAAAAACTGCCCTCGCTCTTAGTGATATGTGGTGGTAAAGGTAATTTAGTACCTGGATGCGGCCACTATTTTTTTTTTTGACCCAGAGTACCCCAAAAGTTCCGCCCGCCCTAAATTTTATTATTTTAATTTTTCTTGTACAATTACCTTTAATTTGAGTACCCACACATTCCACAAAGTAGGCGAGGTGGTTTTTTGATCAAAGGGGGCCCAGGGGCCTCAGCCTCAGCCTCTTTCAATTTTAATTTAATTTTTTTTTTGTTTTTAATTCCACAGGGGGTTCAAATTTGTTTTTATTTTTTTTTCGTACGCCTCGTAAACAAAAAAAAACTTAAATTTGTGTACATCTTTACTTTAGAGGAATAAACACTAAACATTGCCTTACTTATCGGATTTAATCTTACATATGTACATCTATTTCTTGTCATAACATAATAATAATTACATCAGCAGTAAAGTTGCCAAAATTAAATTAAACAATCCCAGGAATTGCTGCACAAATTTCCCGGGATTTTTGTCCCAAAAAATGTGCGGGATACCGGGTTTTTTGTCCCGGGAAATCCCGTATGAAAAATACTAGTTATACCCAAACTAAAAAAAAAATTGGGCAGAAATTCCAAAGTTTTCAAATTAGTTCTGTCGCATTTGAGAGACTTCATATACTCCACTGCAGGTCTGGTTCAAACGGACTTGCGAAATACAATTTGAGAATACTTCTTTGTTTTTTAAACAAAAATTTTATTAATGTTAATGTAAATATTGATAATTAAATTCTTAAGGTATGTTCAGACCTAACAAATATTTGACGAAAAAGTCCGGAAAAAGCGTGACCAAAAAAGCGTGATAAAACTTTGGCTTTATTTGGCACAATATCTATTAAATTAACAAACTTTATTTGTAAGAAGATAATTTATTATGATCTAATTAAGAAACTGTTAAATGATGTTTGATCTAGCCAAACCTTTTGCAAAAGCGAATAATTTTTTAATAAAACTAGTGGTTACGTGTACGACGTCAAATATTTAATGGATGTGAACATAGAATTACGCTGTTATTTTTAGAAAAAAATTTTTATTTCCTGTTTTTAAATCTTATTAAATTTTTAATATTAATAACCTCATACACTGTCATTTTGTATTGGTGGTTTTAAACAAGAACATTATTTTCTTAAACAAAATATGTAAAACAAAAAATTTAGATGAAGATGATAAAAATTTTTAATGTATTACGGCAATTATGAATGAAAAATGATGTCTGGCAAATTTCCGTCACGAGCACGCGAACAGATGTCGATTCTTTCATAAAGTTTTTAATCACTTTTTGGCGAAATGGCGGGTCTATTCGTTAATCACATCACACGAATTTTGAGTTTTAAGCCTGCAATCGATTCGATTGGCTCCGTATAGACTCTGTCCTTAACATAGCCCCACAAAAAATAATCCAGTGGTGTCAAATCACATGATCCGGCTGGCCAATTAACAGCTGATGTTCGTAAAATTATGCGATCGAGAAATTTGGTTTGCAAAAAATTGATCGTTTCATTGGCTGTGTGAATGTAACTTTAACAGAAACGCCATTTTCATAGTGGATTTTAATTATTTTAAAACGATTTTCGAGTAAAATCTAATTCACTGTAAAAATTGCCAATGCATCTGGGCAATTCCATATGTGACGGACTCTACTTTTGACACAATTTACGTTTTGTCTCATCTTATATTACGATTAGTAATATTTTTTTAGTATCATTTTAAACATGGCTATGTAGCTGTTTCAGCAATTATCCGATAGAGAAAAAAATGGCAGCTAACGATATTTTGCAATATCATTTATTTAGTAAAATGTAAAAGTGACTGACACTAACTAATAATAAGTTAGAAACCCAAATTGAAATTAAAAAAAATTTAAAACAAACCCTTTTTAGAAATAAGAAATATAAATGTTTCAAAAACTTAAAAAATACTTAAATATTTTTACTACCAAAATCAGTAATTAATTTTTTCCATTTATGGTAGACTTTTGCGAAGAATTGCCCATCTACTTCGAATACGTCAAAAAACTAAATGTCAAAACTATCATGTTGTTGGTGTTGCCACAATTAAAAAACCAAAATTCTTATTAAAAAACCTTTACTGCCCGTCTACAACTGACATGACTTGCTGTTATAACTTGAAGTTACAAAAGCGTTGTTAAAACATTTGCATTAACAACCGTGTTATAACATGAGAAAACTTCTAACATGATGAGTCTGTACTTAACACTAACATCATATTAGTGTTAAAGTTAAGCATTTTATGTCAGTTGTAGCTGCATGTTATAATTAAAAATATTACTCTAATTAAAGTTTTGCTATGGCGTTTTCTTTTCTAAAAAAAAGTGTTGCATAAGTGTTACATGTGACATGGCAACATTTTTAAATGCTCCCCTAATTTTTAAGAAGTGTTTCATATTTTACGTTTACAAAAGAACACAAATTTCGGCATTAAACAATAAAGTACAATTAGCGCAAGGTAAATTCAATTACAGGTGGTGGGAAGACTCCAACAATCCAAAGCCAACAGAAACAACTTGCCTGCAACTTGTACTGAATTCGCCTTGATCTAGTGCTGCAATCATGCCCCTTTAATTAAAAGGAGTGTTGAAACGCTTTACACTTTTAAAATAACACATGTTTTTCAGAAAAGAACATAAAAAAATGTAAAATGCAGAATTTTACTCAGAAAAGAAAACGCCATTAGAATTCAATATTCATTGTTCGTATCGGTATCGAAATCGGCGATATTTTAGTTTGAGTATCGGTATCGTATCGGTTAAAAGGCGTATCGTTATATACCTACATAAAATCAAACTCTTGTGTTTGCTGTGTTTTAGAATTCTTAAATAATATGTAAAATTATAATCTAATTTGTAATGGTATTTGTAACTCTAAATTTTATTTTAATTATCAAACTTTTGACTTTAAACCTTTTAAAATGTTATTGTAAAATTATAACCAAAACAAATTTCTATTTCCTTTTAACGTTTTTTTTGTTCTTCTTCATTTCTCCTTTTATTATAAACCAATTCAAAACTTCCAGTAAAATAATTTCTAATGCATACAATTTTATAAAAAAAAAACTAAATGAAAAGAAATTTTTGAACAAAAAACTTCAAAACATACTAAACACATCATTTCCTAAAGCATCACAAAAAAAAGAATTAAAAAGGAAGTAAAAAAACGATATAATTTTTATTTGAGAACAAAAGAGTTTACTTGATTTTTCCGGTCAATACAAATCAATAAAATAAAAAATCTTTTTCTTTACTTGTTTCTTTAAAATACACAAGAAAATGACGCATATTATAAACAATTGTATAGACTGATAGACAATCAGGAAGTCGATGTATAATAAAAAGTACCTACTTGTTTTAGAAAACTATTGTGTGGGATGATAAGTAATAAATTTTTTAAACAAAAAATTGATTTAAAGTGACTGTCCTATATTTTTTTAGCGATAAATGAAAAAAACTGATGATAGAAACAAATCCAAATTTAAATTATGTACAGGTAACCCTCCTACAAGACGGCTTCCTACAAAACGATTTCGATCTTACACGAACAAAAAATTTGCGGAAATCTCCTCATCTACAACACGTTTTCATTCTAACACGATTAAATGGAATTGCAACTTTATAATGATTGGGTTGTTAAAATTTTACCAAAATAGTACAAAAGTACTAGATTAGAATAAAAATGTAACTCTTGTGTATTTTTTTGTATGTATGTACATATTTCTAATAAAAACAATGAATTTAAAAAAAATATTTAATTAAAAAAAATTTATATTTTACACTGTCTCCTAGCCTCATATTACACGTTTTCCTACAACACGGCGTTTTCGAGGAACCTATCTACCGTGTTGTAGGAGGGTTACCTGTACTTCAAAAGAATTGAAGTGATCGAGACAAGGTCTGTGCATAAAGTTCCTCTTATTCCTTATCTACTCTTTTATTTCATTTCATAATTATCATAATGAAATTTCGAAACAGAACTCTAGAACAGAAACCAAAAAATTCCTCTTGTTTTGAACATTTTTATTCTTTTATTTCTCCCTTCTTTTTCCCACAATCCTACGACAAAAAAAAATCCCAAATCTATTTACTACGTTTATGACTTTCCCCACCTGCTGTGAACTAACAACAACATTATTAACCAGATTTCAATTTGTGCTACAAAGTGTTTATGAGTTTTTCCTCTAGAATGGCTGCTGAGTAAAATTGTAACACCCCTCTGAGCTCCACCAAAAAAAAAAAAAAAAAAAAAATAATAACAACTAAATGAGTTTAACCCTGTGAAACTCCACCCCTTAAAAAGGTTTATTATGGTTACACACACACACACATACACTCTCGCTCAATTACTAACTCTCGCTCTCTGGGGGGTTTCTAAAAAAAAACAAATCAAAACAATGAGAATAAAATTTCTTGTATATTTTAGTCGTTTACTTTGAAAGTTTTGGGTGGTGGAAAGAGGGGGAATGAATATTAAATAAAAATGGTTTACAATAAACCTGGTTAATGTTCGTACGGGGAGACGTGGACAGACGTTAATTTTGTTAAATATTTGGCTTTTTTCGGGAGAATATTAGACATTAATGGTTGTCATGAATTTAATGAAAGTCTGGACAAACAACAGCATAAGTACCTTTTTATGAAGGCGAATAAAAGCGTTATAAGAATTTGATGTGTTTTCTTAAGAAAAAATAAATAAATTTTGAGAAAAACGATTTTTAAAACTGAAAAAACATATCGGTAGTATAAAGTGTTAAAAGAGTTATCGCAGTTTTTTTTTTCTTGTAAAAAATAACGTTGTTAATTGTAAAGAAAGCAAAAAGTGGCATACCTTTTCTATCCGATATTCCATATTTTTAATGACTCTGAGACATAATTGAGGTTCAATGTCGTTAATGTGCCGAATCATCTCATTCTTTAGCACTTGATTTGTTTTTGACTTTTTCTTTTAAATATCCCCAAAGTAAGAAGTTCAACGACGTCAAATCACATGATCGGTGCGGCCAATTAACATCGCCACGACGTTAGATAACAGAGCCATTGCTTCATTGGCTGTGTGGCAAGTAGCACCATCCTGTTGGAACCACATATCTTCCAGGTCCACATCCTCAATTTCTGACCACAAGAAGTCCGTCATCATCTCGCGATAGCTAACACCATTCACGCTAACTTCTTGGCCGACCTCATTTTCGAAGAAGTACGGACCGATGACGCCGCCTGCAAATTAATCGCACCAAACAGTCACTCTTTGTGGATGCATCGGCTTTTCAACGATCACTGGTGGATTCTAATTTTCCCAAATGCGGAAATTCTGCTTGCTAACGAATCCACTGAGGTATAAGTGTGCCTCGTCGCTGAAGATGAAGTGCACGAAATGCATTTTGATTTGAACGCCCATTTTCGTAAAAGGCTTTAGCAATTTTAACGCGCTGCTCAATTGTGTACCTCTCCATGGCCGCGAATATCCGTCGCCAAAAATATAACATTTATGTATATGTAAATACACACAATCATGCGTCCGCCGAAAGTCGTCATACGCCGACATACGCCGGCGAATTACGATCAAATAAGTACCAGATGAATAAAGTTACTTTCTGATTTAATAATTGTTTTTTTATTATTTTATAGCATTTCAAATAAATAGACAAAGTAGTTAAAGTGTAGGACGTAATTCGCCGTTCGTCCCAGTTAAGGTTTACATGTTTACAATTTTTTGTTATACCAATTGATCGTACACGAAACACAGCGGAAGATTTAAAAACAAATATTGAAATTATTCTGCACAGAAAAAAAAAATTGATTTCAATTAAGAAATTTAAACAAATTAATAGTATCAATTAAACATTTAATTGACTTGATTAATAAAAATTAAAAAAATAGTGATATTTATTCAAAAATTAATAAAATTTGCACCAGTAAGCAAATTAATAGTATCAGTTAAAGGTTTCATTTACTCGATTAAGCGTTTAATTCACTTGATTCAACTTTTAAGTAAACCTGATTTTATTTTTGATTAATGCCTTAATTTGTGAAATATTTTGGAGAAGTTTTTCTGTGTGAATTTTGTTTTCCCTACACTGAAAAAACAAATCAGTCCGTCCGTACTTAAATGTCAATAGTACGGTAAGAACAAATTTCCTTAAATCAAGTACAGAACGGTTATTCTTGATTCGTACTTGACATAATCCGAAAGTGAGATGTAATGATTCTAACATAAACTAACCCACAGAACTAAAGAGAATATTATTATTAAATTATTTACTTACCCGTTACACACAGGTTTATTTCACTTTTGTTGTATTCCGCCCTTTGCTTACAGAAGAATTCACAAGTATAAGACACCAGTAGCATTTAAATCATTCGATTTTAAAAATTTGATGTATTTAACTAAATATTTAAAAAAAAGAGTATGGGAATTATTGCTTCTTATTTTACTCTTAAAACATGAAAATAATATATATTTTTTTCTTGTAGTGTTGTTGTTATTTCTACAACCAACTTTTATAAACACATACGCGTGCACGCATATTGGTTTTCGAAAGCAATCCCATGTTAGATTTTTGAAAGTACTTTTAACTGTTATCTGTGCTTAAATTTTTAAGTATGATTTGTACTAAAGTAAGAAGAAAAAACTTAAATTTAGTACGAGTTTTTCTTTCTGTGTAATAATAATAACATAATGAACATTGTTTTGCCGTTAGCGCCATAACTATTGCACAATGTAAAGAAACAACAAAAACTTAAATTTAGTACGAGTTTTTTCTTTCTGTGTAATAATAATAACATAATGAACATTGTTTTGCCGTAAGTGCCATAACTATTGCACAATGTATTTTTACTCAATATCACGTGTTGAACAAAGATCTAAAATCGTGAAGAAACAATTTTTCGAATAGATATTAAAATAATTAGAAAAATTCTTCTCCTGTAAAATTCGTGTTTCGGCGACGATTATTTCGCAAAAAAGGGTCGATTTGACAGTAAGTTCGCATCAAATTTTAAAAGAATTAAACTTAAGTTTAAGTTTAAGTAAGTGAATTAAACGTTTAACTGATACCATTAAATTTTTAACTGGTGCAAATTTTATTCATTTTTAATTAATATTACAAATTTTTTAATTGTAATAAATTTTTATATTTTTCTGTGTAGTTCTTTATTTTCTATATTTCTATTTTTTACTTAAGAGATTTTTTCGTTTTTAATTTTTAAAGAAACAAATCTGATCTGCAAAAAGTATTATAGGAATCTATTATTCATATATTTTTTTTGATCGTAGCTTTAATTAAAACCTTTGCAAACAAAAATGCAAAAGCTCTCCAATAGTGCCCATCTAACGATTTCTTAAACAAACAAATATGTTTGTTTGTTTGTTTGTTTTTTTCAACTTTTTACAAAAATTATTAAACGCATCGCTAAATTTTTTAAACCATTTATTATAACAAAAAAAAAAAATTTATGCCAAGAAAAATCCTTTCCAATTCAAAGCAAAAAGGATTCAGACCATTAAATTCCGGAAATAAGACAAGAGCAACAATAACGGCTAGTAAACTACCAAAACAAAAATTTGCATACACACAAATTTGGCAAGATGTTTTTATAACAGGCTAAAAACAATACATAAAACAAAAACTTAAGTTAAAACTAAATTACAAATTATTTATGATTTCTTTTTAGGTTTGCTAAAAAAATAAAAACAACCCTTCCGGTTAATAAATCATTACACAAATTTTACAGAAATTTTAACCAAAAGTTGTTTTTTTTTTAAACTCCAACCCTTTTTTTTTTTTTTTTTGAAAATTGTTTTAAAATTTATTTTGTTGAAATTTTTATCATTTGCTCCACACTTCATTTAAAAGCCACAAAAATTTCATTTTGAGTGTGATAAGAGGAACAAGAATTTAATATTTTAAAATAGATTTTCTGCTGGTTCCTTGTAACTATCATGTAGCATCATGCTCTTTGGCCATTTCCGTTTCCTTAACTCATTTGTAATTTTACTGTAAAGTTCCTTTTTAAGTTTCTAGTCTTTTGTAAATATTGTTTACATACCATTTAACATATAATTTCATTAGATAGATGGAAAAAATATTATAAAAATACATAAAAAAGTAAAGTTTTAAAGGATTTAAAATTGTACACAGAAAAAAAAATTAAAATTGAAGAAAAGATAAAAATAAATAAAATTTTAGAGATTTTTCTATGGTAATAATAAAATACATAGTTGGCTTAACATTTTCAAGGATATTATTTTCGTTTTTTACAAAAAAAAAAATCCTTTAACTGGATACCCAATTTTCCTTTATTCGATGTCCATCAGCCGATTTTGAAACATTTTACTTAAAAAAGCTCTGAAAGATCTTCCACGCAAAAATGGCTGTCATCATTATACAGATGTAAGCAACAGTTAAATAACAACAACAACAACAACAACAAAACTCTAAGCTAACTGCCTGTTTATCTATTTTCGAACGAAGACTTCGATCGCTTAACTATTCCCAATTCACATTGTACGATTTTTGTCGTTACGACTTTTTCTTTTGCAACCGAACTTCAATACATTTTTCGTCAAATGAGAGAACAATGAGAGAACGAATGAGCGGACAAAATGAACCGAAGAGTACACACGCTTGTGTACCCCTTTTAATGCCTCTCTCCCTCTCGTCCATAAGGTAAGAATCGCAACGACAAAAATCGTATAATGTGAATGGGCACTAACATGTTAAACAAAAACAATATTTTATTATTTGTTTTACATGTTAGTATCAACTGGGACGAACGACGAATTTCGTCCAGCACGACGAATTATTCGGAAGAAATTCGCTGTATAAATTCGGCGTAGAAACGCAATAACGACGAAAAAACAAAATGGAAATATTTTGTATAAACAAGAAATAGTGTTACCATATGAACAAAAAATACTTCACAAATAAAACAATAAAAACAACTTAACTAAAATATTTTTTTATTGTTAATTTTTTTTTCAATTTGTATTTTATAAGATATTCGGTTAAAATTTTACAATTTCAAAAGTAACTTTATTTACCAAAAAAACACTTACCATTTTGAAACAAGATGGCTACCCGGTACTGATTTGTTCGTCGTTCGCCGGCGTAAGAATTAGAATTAAATCTATTTAAGGCTTGAAACGTCCGGCGAATTTTCGTCGGCGCCCTTATTGTGTCCATTTTCATATTCACAAATATTTTTTATTTTTGGCGACGAATATTCGCGGCCAAAAATTCGTCGTTCGTCCCAGTTGTGTTCCTAGCATTAAGCGATCGAAGTCTTCGTTCGAAAATAGATGAACGGAAAGCAGTATTTACCAAAAGAGGGGTCGCCAAAAGCATATTTTAAAGCAAAAATAAGATTTGTTTAAGCAAACAAAAAATATTTATTTCAAAAAACCAAGCTAACCTTTATTAATGTATCAATATTTTAACTTATTTAAAAAAATAAGAAATATATATTTAAAATAACAAATATGTATACGAGTTATGTTATTCGGGAAATGTACTATGCTAAAATTAGGTGCCGGTTCACACACTTCAAGTTTGTCTCGTAGTCTTGAGTTTTTAGGAGAGAGGGGAAAAGAAATGGCCTTCTCTTTTCCCTTCTCTCCTAAATGCTCAAGACTTGACGAGTCAAACTTGACGTGTGTAAACCAGCACTATTAAGAAAATGTTTTCACAAAAGTTTTTACTCATAATTACTACTTTTTAGGAATATTCGTTCAATATTAAGTTATAAAATCTTCACTTGTAACTAGGATGTTCAAGTAATCGGGTTTTATTTTTGTTCGATTAAACGATTAATCGATATTTGGCATTTTTAACTTATTCGATTAAACGAATAAAATTTTAAAATTAATCGATTAATCGAATAATTCTAACTCAAGAAAGTTTATAAATTACGAAATTTTTTTCGATAATTTTAAAAAAATTAGGACTTGAGTAGATAAACATTCTTTTTTAAATAAAACTTGTCAATGTAGCTCCAAATTGTTGCTTCATTTTCGGGCACTTAGAATTTTTAAAGAGTCAATATAACTTTGGATTTTTTGAAACTTTTCACGGACATTCCATCCTCTGCTATGCTTCTGCAAATAATTTCCTCTAGAGAATCGATCGAAGTACTTTGTTTAAAATATTTATTTATTGGACCCCTTGTAGCCCCCTTTGATTTTTTTGGTGGAGCATCTGCTTCAAGTTCTATGTTATAGTCAATGTGTAAGTGGTAAATTAGTGAAGTTGTTGAAGAACATTTACGTTAATACATTTTTGGACACTTGTTACATTTAGCATTATTAGATTTTTCCTTCGCACAATATTTTCAAACCAAACTTATGGTTAAGAAGAAACGCATGAACCATTTATTTTAAAAATACAAGCATGTTCTAGAAATCGAAATGAAGTGGATTTAAAATCGAGCAAATTTTAAAAATGTAATGAAAGTTCATCAAAATATTCCATTTGATCTACTTCACTCTTGAAGTATCTATTATTTTTTGCAAGAACAACACTTAAAACCACGAAAAACTGCCGTCATTTTGTAACTTCACTTCATTTCGATTTCTAGAACATACCCGATAAATTAACATAAATCTTTGAGTTAACATTACTTTGTCGATTTTTCTTTTGTGAAATGAATTATTAAATTGTGTTAAGAAAATGTAACAAAAATATAAGCTAAATTACTCACTAAACATGACTGTTTCCAACGGACACATACAATTTCGCTTGTTTATTCGGCTTAAAAAAATTATACAGTTAACAGAAATACTACATATTATTATTCGATTAATCGGTATAAATTCTTCGATTAATCCTTTAATCGAAATTAGCAATTTTAATTTATTCGAACAATTAATCGTCTAAAATTTTTCGATTAATCGAACAAGAATTAATCGACTGAACACCCTCCTTGAAACTCCATTCTTCCAGCTCAGCTTCCAACATATTAAGAGATGAAAACATGGAATCGCAAGTTTCAACTTTGAGTCTGTTCCAAAGTTTATTTTTAAGCAATGCTTATTTCGAAAACACTTGTTAAGCTGAAGCACTACTTTGGAGTAAAGAAAAAATTAATGCAATGAATTTATTTAAGTTTGAGTTAATATTTTCGTTAAATCTATTATTTTTTTTTAATTTCCGACCTCAAACTAAAAGTTTTCCGTTTTTGGCTTCATACGTTTTGTCATTTATCCTACATTCTTATAATTTAAATTCGTTGACAAAAGCCTCTGCTTTTAAAATAATGTCTTGAATTAGGAAAGAATTTTAAGAATATGTATATATATCTAGCTTGGATTTTATAAATGCACGCTCCAGAAATCATTCATTCATTCTCATATCTTTTTAATTTATTTCGTTACATTATTTCAAAAATGGCCAAAAAGTAGCATGAATTGATTTAAAATGGCACAGAATTGCACTTGAAAAAGGGGCAAAAAAGACACAACGGCAACACTGTGTATATTAAAGCTGCTTGGGACATGAACGTGTTTACTACTAAGTGCCGATTCACACACGTCAAGTTTGACTCGTCAAGTCTTGAGTTTTTAGGAGAGAGGGGAAAAGAAATGGCCTTCTCTTTTCCTTTCTCTCCTAAATGCTCAAGACTTGACGAGTCAAACTTGACGTGTGTGAACCAGCACTAACAAAAGCTGTTGCCAAAAATGTATGTGCTTTTTCTAAAAAGGGCCAAAAAGTGGCACGAAATAATTAAAAAGTGTCATTAAAGATATCAAAAGCACCGAAGAGGATTAAATTGATAGTTAAATTATTTGAAAAATGGCGCTAACATAATATTATTAGAGTAACTATATTTTGTTTGCTTCTTAGTGCCGGTTCACACACGTCAAGTTTGACTCGTGAAGATCTGTGTTTTTAGGAGAGAGGGGAAAAGATATGGCATTCTCTTTTCCCTTCTCTCCTAAAAGCTCAAGACTTGACTAGTCAAACTTGACGTGTGTGAACCGGCACTTAAGCATACTATGACTACACGTATAGAAAGTTATTATGTCATGGTCAGCGTTACCGTTATGCGACTAAAGTCGCATTTTTGCCCCTTTTTGACTGCAGTGCCACTTTTTTGACCCCTTAGTTTTAAATCCCCTTTTGAATCATTTTGTAGTTTTTTGTGCCCCTTTTTGAACCAATTATTTTTTATACTGGCATATAAATCGTGAAAACCAGGGGGCTACTCTCTATTGCGATGCGAAAGAAAATTGTAGCAAATCTATCGATTGGTACTCTTTAATACGTTTGCGCATGTGTCTTTCGCATCTTTTAATTTTTTTTTCTTTTCTAAATCATCACTTTATTTTATTTAAATTTTTCAATTTCAAATATTTTTTCACACTTTAGCATTTCATTACTGTAAATCCACGCCATCTTTAATTCTTATTGCCACTTTTGCTTAATTTTTAGAACATTTTGCGAAAGTTATAGAGAGTACCAAGTTGGCATTTCGCTTTCGCATCGAAATTGTTTTCGCATCGCATTAGAGAGTAGACCCCCAGAAATATTCACTAAAAAACACGTTTTATTTGCATTAAGTATGCAGTAAAAACTTGAAAACATGCCCTAAAATTGTTAAAAATATGCCCCAAAAAAATTAAAAATTGCTAATTTGAAAACAAACTATTCCACAATTTAATAACAGTTCCAATTAATAAAAATAATCCTAAAATTATAATCGGTGAATCCCAAACACAATAGTATTTAAAGAAGAATTTTCGAGATTTTACCCTATTTGGAACCGAATATTATCTAGATATTAACATCCATATAAGATCTTTTGTCTTAAAGAGATTTTAGGGACGGTAACTAAACTATAAATTATTTATTAATGTTAACATTTTAAAGGAAGTTAAAGCTATTCATAGATGAGAGCTTTGGGCAAATATGAACCGATTCAAAAAGAATTAAGTTTACAATAAAATATTTTTGGGGCGAATTTAAACTAAATACCAAATAAATTAAATAGTTTATGGACATAAAGAGTCTAATTTGGAAAGAAGTTTTTATTTATATAGACTTCGCCCTTGATCAAATTAACTCAAGGTTATCATGGACAGACAACTAGCCAGATGGACGGATGGACATCGTTATATCACATTAAAAAGTTATTCTGAGTCAATATACTAAAATATTAGTCCAGATTTCTGTTTTTAAAGTTGCTCCTTTTTTTCAGAATTCCCCTTTTTGTGACACTTTTTTTTTGAAAATCCCCTTTTTGTGCCCCTTTTTGAAAATTTTGAACGGTAACGCTGGTCATGGTTGTACAAAATTTAATATGTTTTCAAAGTTATCATTATTTAGTTGTTTCAGTCAACAATATTCCAATTTATAATTGCGATAAACATATTGATATGCCAACAGTAACTATAATATTGCAGACATTTAATAAAAATAACAAATTTTTGTGTACGACAACAACATATTGTTACAGTAAACATAGTGTAGTTGCCGTAACCATGCCCAACCATATTCTTTCTCTGCGTGTATATTGTCGATGGGTACCTTAAAAACTTCCTAATAGTTTTAATTTTTCTAAACAGTTTTTGACAAGTTCCAAACCCAAAAGTTTTCTTATGAAAGATCTTCCATTTCTCTTAGTGTATATTTTAATATTCATTGGTGAGTGCATATTTTTTTTTGCTTATCGCTTTTAAGTATGAAAACATTATTTTTTTTTTTTGGTATCATTTTAATTCAATAGACACAATAAGAAATACACAATATCCTTAACAATTCTTTGGTTATTGACTTTTTTGCAAATCACTTTTTATGACCTTTATTTTTATATCCCGTTCTATACCAAGAGGGTGGGTGTTAAAAAAAAAAGTTCAAATAGAAGAGGGGTTCTTGCCATAACATTAAAAAGCATATGTGTAGAGTAAAATAAGATTTGTTTCTTTTTTTTTTAATATCGAATATTGCTGTCCTTTATATCGAGTTTGTTTTTCCGCTTAAAGTATTTCCTTTTTATTGGTTTGATTTTGTGTGAGACATACAAGTTTCAAACAAGAACTTGACAACTTCATTGTCATTTTTTATGGCCTTTTAACAATATTAAGTACTTTTCTTTAGTAAAATCAGGAATATGTTTTGCTGTCGACGATGTTGTCAACATCATTATTGCTAATCTAAACAAATTTTATCATTAGGGCGGCAAAAGATAAACAATTTCTTTTGCTATTTTTTATAATTTCATCTAACCAGGGGTCAAAACAAGTGGTATGGTTAAATAAAATATTGTCAATCAATTCAATTATTTGTTGGTCTCTTTGTCTTGTTGTCTCTCAAAAGACATTACAATGCTGAGTAAGAGCTGAGTAACATTTCCGGTGATTTATATATGTACTTGTAAAGGGTCTCTGGTCTCGTCTCAAAGCAGTTATTTGCTTGATGTTTGTTTGTTGGATGATGTAACATAAATTATGTGCTGATTTTTTTTTTGTTGCTGTTTCTTTATTTTTATTTGGGAAATTTGCTCATTATTAGGGAGTGATGATGTTAAGTTTATTTGAAATGTAAATTTAATTAATTTATGTTACAGTTTAGATCTTTATTTTTTTTTGCTATTTACGAGATTTTCTTGAAGCAGCAGTTTAGCAGGCATAACACAAGGTTCGTTATTGATTTTTGATTAAACTCAAATTAGAAAAAACGAATATTTAATAGGAGAAGGTACAGTCTTTGCTAGAATCAAATAAGAATGTATTGAAATCGAAAACAGAATAATTTTTAGTTATAAAATCAACTACAATTAACAATTGAGGGGCTCAAAGCACAAGGGGTTCAAGTGACTTTTGTTAAATAATGAGAAAAAGGCGGTGAAAGTTAAATTGCAATAAAAATTGTAAGATGCTATCTGAAAGATTACTTTTTGATTAATAGCGACCTGAGATATATTTAAATCTTACAAGATCTATAAACACCGTTTTTTTCATGTTCAAATACCCAAAAATTACCTTTGAGGAAAGGAAAGTCGCACTTATACCCCTTGTGCTTAAACTTTTTTAGAAATTAGTACTATCATTTTTTACAAACTATTTAACCATATCTTTGTCCAATTTTTCGGCTTCAACTTTTTTCAAATGCAATTCTTTTGCTTCTTTAAACGCATTTTTAACATCGTCTGTTTCGCCATACTCAATTGTAATTTGCAACTTGTCTGTTTGGGGTTTGTGAAAACTGATGCACTGGTTCTGTTTCCATTTCTATGCTAAATTCCCTGTAAAGTTCATCATACATCTTTGTTACATTTAGGCTGCTGGATAAATACATACTTTCTATTAGGGGCATAGTTTCTAGAATAATGATTTGAATACTTGGGAAATGCTTAATACTTTGAACTTTTCGCTTTAACTTTAATTGGAGCAGAAAGAGTGATTGCTGAATTCAGAAAAGTAGATTGAAAGTTGCGATCTTAAAGGCCACAATATAGTCTATAAAAATTGTATTCCGTATTTTCTCAGATCTGTTTTCATTGCACTTGAATCTGCATGTATGGTTGTATGATTTAAGGCGTTTCTTCTGGTGAAGTTAGAGTCTAAACACAATGTTTGTGGTGCGGTGCGATTTATCGTTGCGGGAGAGAAAAATAAACATGACACAACGGAAGACGGCGACGGCAATAGTTGTTATTGTTTGTTTACATTTTTATTCATTTATTTGTGCATACATTTTTAATCATGTTTTCTGTTTACAATTATGTTGTGAACATCGCCAATTATTCAAAAACTATGGCAACATCAGAAAGAGAAAGAGTTTCAAATATTGAGAGAACAACAAAGTCTGCAATGAAGCTAGCTTTCCCTCAACAATAAATTTCAGTGTATTTATCTAATATGAAAAACTGGGAATTTAGCACGTCATACGGAAATCGTATTAATAATAAATTTTGTATTCCCGAAAATAACTTTGATAATATAAAAAGATTTTAATTTTAGCCGTCCCGCACTACGGTTTTTTGCTTCAAAATCGTATGAAATCGTATCGCACTGCAATAAATTATCGTTATATTGTGTTCAGACTCTTACCTTTTTCTATCTAACTATTCTTTCCTGAGATCCGTTTTACTTGACGTTTATTTCTTTTCCACGAACTTTCTTTTCTCACTTTCTTACTTGTTGGTTGAATTTTTCAGCTTGTTCACGTTGACCATTTACTTGAGTTGTCTCGGGAATTTCCCATGTTGGATCTACATCACTGTCATCTACACTAGTATTTACAAATGATAAGTCCAGTTTCAAAAATAAGTAATAAAAGTTAAAATATTTTTATATTACCAGCATTATAAAAACTTTCAGAGAATTCGTCAATATTATTTTCAGATTCACTCATCTTTGATGATTTTACGTACCAAAAAAAAAAGGAATTTTGAAACAGATGTTTTGATAACAAGTGATATAATTACTCTGAATCTGAATTCACTCACTCTGTCCATGTAAAAAAATTAATTTTAATATTTGCATAGAGCACAAGGGGCTTAAGTGCTCATATCAGTGATGGGATTTGTGGTACAATTGTACCAAATTTGGTACAATCGAAACTTTATTGGTACACTGGTACAATTCATCCTTTTTTGGTACAATTTTAGCATTTCTTTGAGGTGGATTAACTCACTTTTCTTTTAAATAATACAATATTTAATAACACATCTCTAGCATTGACCAAAACTTGCATTATTGTTAATTTTTTTTCATGATTTTATACTAACATATTGAGTACACACGAAAAAAGGGAAATAGAGAAATTTTTGCTTCTTCTTTATTTTGTATTCCCAAACCACAATAGTGGAGATGGTATTATGTATGTGTTTGTGCTGCTGTGTGAAATGCTAGAAAATATTAATATACCGATCGACTCAATATTATTTTTGATTCGATTAAACGATGTGTCTGGGTGGCTGGCTGGTTGGCTGTCCATGCAAAAAGTCCAGGTCACAATTTTGAAGGTAATTTGATAAAATTATGTACATTGGTTTCAATTCATGAGGACGAAGCCTACGGAGTATGGTGAAAATCGGTTCGTAATTTCATATCCAAAGTTCTTTCCAGAATAGTGTTTGTGCCTATAAACCGTCTTATTATGTTGGTATTAAGATTAAATTTGGGAAATAGTCAATTTATTGCAATCCAAATGTTACTAAAATCGGTCCATAATTGACGATAGCTCCCATACAAATAATACTACCGGAAATAGCTTTTTTTAAATTTCCTTAAAAATTTTTGAATTGACATAAAAGTTGGCTACAATAACTTTAACGATAGCAACTATATCATGACAAATGTTGTGCTGGTATTTCCAAAATTATCCACAGCTCTCATATAAGCCCCCTTGCAAAAATCACTGAAGGGTAAACAAATCTTATATAGATGAAGATATCTAAGAATATTCGGCACAAAGAACTTTCATAGAATGGGTCACAAATAAGATACACTCTCGCAAATTTGTCTTTCTATACCGTGGTGTAGGGTACCAAATGGTCGGGCTTGACCAACTGTACTTTTTGACTTGTATTTTCATTGAATAATAAAGTGTTAGTAATTACTTTGTATGATTTTTTATTTTATAGCGAAATTTTGGTACAATTTATGTTAATTTGGTACAATATTGCCATTGAGACGGTACAATTTAAAAATTGTCAGATCCCAACAGTGGCTCGCTCATATACCCCTTGTGCTCCAAGCGAAACAGGTATTTTAATAACAAGTGCTATAATTGGTCGCCATATCTCGCTAACGGATGAGAATCCTACATTCACCTCTTTTGCTCTGAAATTCTCTGAACTTCACCCACTAATTCCATATGTAAACTCAACTTTGGAAAAAGGCACTTAAACCCCTTGTGCTCGAAGTCCCTTGATTGTCTAGTTGGTTTAAGTTTAAAGGCAGAATAAAAAAAAATTGTATTTTAAGCCACCGAAATTAGTTGAAATCGGCCGATAAAAGTTCTGGTTAATAAAAAGGTTGTTTTCTAATTTTTTTTGCACCCAAAGAGTTTATTGCTGATACTGTATAGAAAGGCACGTTTAACAAGGAAGACTCCTTCTATGTTTTAAGGGGCGGTCCAAACAAAACGCACGATGTTAATTGCAATTGTTTTCAGAGAATTATTTTAATATTTTTTATTATGATAGAAGGATCTATGACAGTTATGTATGAAACAAAATATCGGCCAAATGCTCGCCACGGCTTCGGTGGCATACCTCTGGTACATATTTTCAATGACTCTCAGACACAATTGGGGTTCAATAACGTTAATGTGCCGAATTATCTCATTCTTTAGCTCTTGAATTGTTCTTGGCTTGTTAACATACACTTTTTCTTTTAAGTATCCCAAAAGAAAGAAGTCCAACGGTGTCAAGTCACACGATCGTGGCGGTGTTACGACGTGGGATAACGCGGTAATTGAATTTCTCTAGCAAAAGAGTAATTTTTGAGTTGGCTGTGTGGCAAGTGGCACCATTCTGTTAGAATCAAATATCCATATCCTCAATTTCTGACCATAAGAAGTCCGTTATCATCTCGCGATAGCGAACACCATTCACGATAACGGCTTGGCCGACCTCATTGTCGAATGACGCCGCCAGTCTATAAACCGCACCAAACAGGTGTTTTCGCATTTCCTACAGACCCGGTTTGCTAAAACTTTCTAATTTGGACACAGTTGGTCGATTGAGCTGACAAAAAAAAAAATGACGAAGTGCAAGAAATGCATTTTGATTTGAATGCCCATTTTCCTAAAAGGCTTTAACATCTTAAGGCGCTGGTTAATTGTGTACCTCTCCATGGTTAAACTTGTCGAATACTGAAACAAAGTAATTGTCAAATTAAGTTGGGCAAAAATTTTGACTTTAAGGTGTGACTAACAATTAACATCGTGAATTATGGTTGGAAAATAAATAACATTCTTTTTTCCCTTCTCTCCTAAAAGTTCAAGACTCGACGAGTCAAACTTGACGTGTGTGAACCGACACTTTAGGACTTTAGCAGCAACTTTTGTTCTGCGACTTTTTCATAATTCCGTTATTAACAAAATTACCGTTATTTTTAGGTTATTGAAGAAAATCTAAATTTTTACCTTTTAATTTCAAGAATTCGACCAAATGATGTTTGGCAATTCTGTACAAAATCCTTTAGCGAGCATTTTTGCTGAACATATGAACACATTTTATTTGCAAATGCAGGGTGTTTTAATAAAAATGAATTTTGCGCCATACAGCGCCAATAATTTGTATATTCAGCATTTAGAACGGTATTGTAGATAACACGACATTAAACATAACGGCATAGAGTTTGAGTAAGGCTTATGATTTTGGGTGGGACCCCTTTGCAAGCAAGAGCGCTCCTTATTGCGTTTTTGTTCAGGGCATCAAATGTTTTTCAAAATCGATAAACAACAGGCAAAGCGGAGAGCGAATTTCTGTAGATTGCTCTTTAATAATTCTAAGTCTATTGATTTTGTCTACACAGGATTTTTGGTACTGGAAGCCAGCTTGTACGGGCCTTAAATCCCTTAGTACAATGTCGGATATTCTCTGGTTAATGATTTGCGCTATGATCTTATTTACTGCACTAAGGATGTTATACCTCGTCAGGCCACCCTCTTATTAACCATAAAACCTTCTTTTAAATTGAAATCAAGTTCATGCGTGAGCCAGAAATTCTGGATAAGGGAAAGCAATATGTTCCTGTAGTAATATGTTCCTATAGTATTTAAGCATTTCGGGCAATATGTTATCGGCTCCAGGGGCCCTATTCGTTTTTAGGTGATTTACAGCATCCAAAACTTCTGCGATATCTGGGCGTTCACTGGAGATAGCTTGCCTTTTTCCTGGGAAATGCAGGTGCATATGTTTTGCTAGTGAGAAGTTTTTAACGAAAGCATATTGGAATAATGCTGTTTCCATACTTTCAGTTGGTCTTTTACAGATGTTGTGGACTCCTTCGACGTTGGTCTTAATTCGCCTTGCTTGTACCCTTTAAGCAGGGCTGCCAGGTACTATTTTCCTTGTCCCCAAAAAATATAAAAAAAATTTTCCAAAAATCTCCAAGTTACAAAAAAAAAAAAAAATAAATAACCTTAAAAGTTATTTTTTTATTGATTTTTTTCTGACCAAATTAAAATTTTTTTTTAAAAAATTTAAATAAAAAATCCCCAAAAATCCACACATAAAAATTTTTAGTAAAAAAAAAAACAATTTTATTTTGCTTGTAGCGACTGGTATTGTCATGTTTTTTCAAATCCTTTTTATGCGATTCCAGTGAGGAATTACAGGCAGAAAATATGCAACTTTGGGGATAAATCCCCAAGTCTGGCAGTCTTGCCTTTAAGCTGATATCAAGGCAAATTCATAGTAGGCAGACTCGCCCGAATTCGCTCTGTTTCAATGCTGAAAAAATTTTTTTTGAACACAACTGGGACGAACGACGAATTTTTGGCCGCGAATATTCGTCGCCAAAAATAAAAAATATTTGTGTATATGAAAATGCACACAATCAGGGCGCCGACGAAAATTCGCCGGACGTCGCAAACTTCAAATAGATTTAATTCTAATTCTTACGCCGGCGAACGACGAGCAAATCAATACTGGGTAGCCATATTGTTTCAAAATTGTAAGTGTTTTTTAATAAATAAAGTTACTTTTTAAATTGTAAAATTTTAACTGAATATCTTATAAAATACAAATTGAAAAAAAATAGCAATATAAAAGTATTTTAGTTAAGTTGTTTTTAATGTTTTATTTGTGAAGTATTTTTTGTTCATATGGTAACACTATTTCTTGTTTATACAAAATATTTTATTTCCATTTTTGTTTTTTCGCCGTTATTGTGTTTCATATGCCGAATTTATACAGCGAATTTCTGCCGAAAATACATTGTGCTGGACGAAATTCGTCGCTCGTCCCAGTTGTGTTCCTAGCATAACAAGACAAATTAGATCAAAATGCTCGGAGCAAGAAAATAGTCAGCTAATCTCTCGAGTTCCCTT
Source organism: Pollenia labialis (assembly GCA_949318255.1). Lineage (NCBI taxonomy): Eukaryota > Metazoa > Arthropoda > Insecta > Diptera > Polleniidae > Pollenia > Pollenia labialis. The sequence continues at coordinate 19,315,358 of OX439142.1, read as the reverse complement.
GCTTTGAATTCGCCTTAACTGATAAAAATGTTTTAAATTTAATAAAGGTCTGAAGAACAAATTTACTATGAAAATTGTCCTTGATAAACGTTTGTTAAATTTAATAATCATTTATAAACACGGGGGTAAAACTTAGACATTTTTTTAGGCAGACTTTAATCGAAAATTAAATTTTTATTGTACTTTTAGGCAATCTTTATTGAAAAACAAATACTTAAATTTACTATTATTTTTGCATATTTTTTAAAAATTTTTTTTTTTTTAATATTTCTTTTACATTAACTTATTCTTATCTAAATGACCCTTTAAGCATTACAAACACTTATGCCTTAGATTTTGTCATTTGTTAAACAGTTTATCATATTTATGTTTGTTTTAATTTTGTTCCAAACAAATACAGATTAATTCAATAAGATTATTATTTGTTTATGATTTATCCATGTTCCTTGTCAATATGTCCATTATGATATTTAAGGACACGCGGCTAAATTGTTTAGGAAAAACGAAGGTCTGGGTAAGTGTTTTCTTTAGTATATCCATATCCTTAGTCTGGTAGTGTTTATTATAGATTTGGAAAAAGAGTAACTATCCACCCTGAGCTAAACTTTCTTTTTGTATGAGTTTGATTTTGCTTGTTACAAATTTGTAAAAGTATGCTATCTTCACGAATATGAATATATGTGACCATTTTATATTATTGATTTTATAAGTACACATATTTATAAGATAAATAGGTATTGTGCATTTAAGTGGAAACTATAGATAACTAATAATTTTTGATAGTTTTTAGGGGGGAGAACTTTTTTTTTTTTTTTTTTTTTAGTGTAACGAAGAAACTGGAATTAAAATATCAGGAAAACTTTTAAAGTTGAATCCTTAAACTATCTTAATTTCGGAATCTTGTCTAAATAATGATTTATGTTCATTTTTCCTGAATAGTGGTCATCTTTGGTGTTTTTGCTACAATCAGCATAAAATATTAATAGTAATCCTTGTTATACAGCGCTGACCACATGATTAAGCAAAAATTAAAACGGAAATCAAAGTATACTTAAAGGCTACGAATGATAATAACGCTGGAGCATAAATTCAGGCTAAGATATAAAAATAACTCATGGGCATACTACTTTAGCTTTTTCTTTAAAGTAAAAATTAATTATTCTGGTATCCTTGTTAAATTAATTAGGTAAAAAAACCTTCTAGCAAACATTATTATTATTATTTTTTTATTGTTATTTTTTCCCTTTCTTTATTTTATTAACACTCCATCATTTTCAACTGACACTAGTTAATTTTATTTTTCAAAGCAGTTCCATGACTTAACAATAAAACAAGTGTTTCATTCTTTTATTCTCCCGTTTCTTTTAAATAAAATGACTTCATTAGTTTTAAAAAGGGATAATCCAGCATAAAGAGAAAACAAAAAAAAAAAAGATTTTAATAAATTTTGTGGTTGGGTTTTTTTGTTAAATGGCTGGGATTTTGCGTTGGCATACAATAAACAGCTTTGCAATTTCAAAATTTCAGGACTTATTTTTAATTTTAAAATTAAAAATTCTTGTTTCAATATGATTGATGGGTATGATGGTTATTAAAAATATAAGACTAGGGAGGGGTAGGATTTTTGTATTACATTTTATGATAATTTGTTGTTATAATGCTTTGCTTAAAAGGGATCTAATTTTTTTTAATCATTTTTTTAATTAAAATTAATGTTTTCATGGTTTCAATGATTCTTGTCAATTTTTGTTTAAAACTTTGGAATTTTTAAATATAAGAAAAGATTTATATTTCTTTGGAAAATAAATTTATTTTCAGAAGTATTAACAACTCAGGTGCTTTTATTTTAAAAACGGATACAACACTGTAAAATACTTTAACGTTGTGTCAAAATAAAACAACGCTGTAGTAAACAATTCAAATAAACATTTTATTTTGTTTTTAATTTTAAACTCTGGGCTTTGAAATGGAAAAATTTAAGAACGTTTAAAATTTCTAATTAAAAAATTCTAATTAAAATTTAAAGAATTTATGAAAGATACCCCTGAACCGCCAGAACGGTATACCATTTTGACACATGGTTAGCTGTCAGCTAAGGTCATCTGGTGTGAATTCGCCTTTTAATATGGCAAAAATCAGTTACACCTGTGTAGAAGTATATCGTACTTCCAACGTACATAGTTGCTATTTTCCTAAATGTCAAGTCATCACGTTCAAAGTGTTAAATTGTGGTAGCAGCCACCATTGTAAATTGTATTTTTTTTTGTTGCTGAAGGCTCTACAGTTGTTAGACAATTGCGTTTATGAACAAAATCGGTAGCCAATTTGTAAATTCTAATCGGTCAATGCTACTTTTCTTGGAATATTTTGACTGAGTTTCCTCATTTAAAAATCAAAAAAATTATTTACTCATTGTGATTTTACAATTTTGAGCCTAAAAGGCAAGTTGGCAAAAACAAAACAATTCTTGAGTTAGTAATTAAATAAACAAACGCAATTTGTAGCGATTCTGTTGTGCTGTAATGGGTCTATTTTCTCTCGATGAAGTCGTTTAAATTGGTCGCAAAAAAACCATCACCTTTTTATCAGTGCCTACACGACTTAAATAAGTGCCTATTTACACACGTCAAGTTTGACTCGTCAAGTCTTGAGTTTTTTGGTGAGAGGGGAGCCGAAATGGTATTCTCTTTACCCTTCTCTCCTAAAAGCTCAAGACTTGACTAGTCCAACTTGACGTGTGTGAACCGATACTAAAACTTTAACTAAAGTTGTAAGTACAGAACTTTCAAGAAATTATCCAGCTTTTTTATTCGTAATCTACTCCATCTACAAATGGTATTTCATGGAAGCAGTGTGGGTTTTTTAATTAGCTTTGCTTTATATTGCTTACAATTAACTTGGTTTTAAATAAGTTCTGGTTCACACTCTTCAAGTTTAAGCAATTTCTTTTCTTCTCTCTCCTAAAAACTCAAGACTTTGCGGCTAAAACTTGCAGAGTATGAATTAACACAAAAGCTCTGGCGAAAAATGTGGGCTACGTTTCATTGCCTAAAATGTTAGTAAATTTAGATGCAATTAAAAAAAAAATAGTTTTAGTCCAAGTCAAAAATCCTTGACTCTTCAGTGTAGGTAACATTTTTTTTAATTTGTTTTCTATGGTGAATCAACATTTTAAAGATTTTTTTCTTAACTAATTTTTTTTACTTCATTAATACAATCCATATTTATAAAACTAACAATGCAATTTTCTAAAAAACCTTATAAAACACCCGCTTTCCATTATTATTATTCAAATGGATCTTCCTCTCCCCTTTCAACACAACAAAATTCATTCATAACCAACAAAAAGGAGATATAAAAACAATATTGAATAACTTGCTGACTGGTACAATATGTTGGTTGCTGGTACTAAATGTCTACGGTATGGGTTGGCTAATAAAACAATTGATGTTAACCAAGGATTACATGACGGAAATTGAATTTTAAAAGCAGCTGCCACGTGTCGTTATAGTGCTTGAAATTGTTAACGCCGCTTAAGGCAGAAACAAACAAGGGTTTGCTTATAAAATTGCGTGGTTGTCTGTTTTTACTAAATCGAAAGGTTCTCAACATAAAATGTGGTCAGCAGCAGTAGCTCCCACACACACACACACACACACACACACACACGCACATGTCCTTCTTTTATTGTTAATTTCAAAACCATTTTAATACTTTTGACGCCTTTTGTTTGGTTTGATGTTTCAAAAGTTATTGTAACATTATTGTGTAATTTTCTTTTTGTTTTTATTAAAAATCTTTAAATAAATATTGTTGGCAACAGACAATGAATACAAATTTATTTTTCATTGAGCTTGTAATAGACATTATAATGCAGTTTCATCTTTTTTTTTTTTGTTTGTACTGAGAAGAGAACAAAAGGAGGGCAAATTTTATAAAAATTAAGTTAATTTCTATAATAATATTATGTTGTTGCTGTTGGTGGTTTAATGCTGTTTATTATTTTGTAAGTTCATCATTGAAAAAGAGCTCCTTAGTCTCTAACGGAAACGGAAATATAGCAGCTAACAATAACACGCATTATCCGAACCACTCAAAACAAAATGTTGGTAAATTTGCTGGAAAATATAGAAAAAGAAACTGTTTAATATAAATTTCAAATGTTTATGAAATTCAATAAGACAACTTTTTATATTTTGTCAGCTCATTGTTGGTTTGACCTACCGACTATTTATAAAAAAAATCGATTTACGTTAGAGGTATTTATATTTTGAATATCCCCTTTCTGAATCTAAAACCTGTTTCACGACATTTTGCATGGTTTCTCATATATAACGCATTTATTTTGCTCCATATCCTTTATTTTAAAGTTTTTTACGTTTTGTCTTTCTCTACATCCCACTGTTTGGTGAATACATACAATTTCTCTTGCTTTGCTTCATTGCCGTTAGGATAAAAGTAGTTAAAGCAAAAGCAAAATTAAATGTCACAGCTCCATAGACAGCAGTAAGTATACGTTAGCAGCACAAAAAGCTACTTTTGAGAAATAAATTTTAATAAGTGGCGTATGAGGCACAATGTAATAATTTTCACTTTCAACAAAATACTATTAACTAAGGTATATTTACACAATGGAAGACTCGTTAGCCCATATGTTTGTCAGCTGTTTACCCCAGTTAGAACCCAAACGTCAAATTTCGTGTATATGAGCAAGAATTTGTACATGTGTGCGTTAAATTATTATTGTTTTATATGAAGACAATTTTGACAAGTCGGTTCTTTTTATAGAGCAACCTTGGGTTAATGTACTTTGCTATTAACTTCTAAATTCACATAAATTTACATTTTTCTTCAACATATCGAGTCATTACCGCAAAAAAGCTTATTTTTATTTTTATGTCCTGTGGTTCCTTTAAGGAAAAAAGCAGAAAAAGCTTAAGCGGCAAAAACAAAATTTTACAGGGGAAGGTTTTTTTACTTTTATTTCCACAAATTTTGTATGATGGTTGTCGCTTAAGATAAAATTGTTTTTGCTATAAAATCGTAAAATTGGACAGAGTATTAGAAGAAGTTGTTCATTTTTGAAAAAATCTTTATGACTTAATCGAATTCTTATTTTAACATTTCTCTCATTTTGTTCATTCTTTTTCCAGCCTTTTTTACTAAATACGTATTACTATTCCTTTCGCGAACCAAAACTATTGCAACAGATCAATCATTTTATTTCATTCCTTTCGAATTATTTTTTTGCTTTGGGTGTAATATCCTCATTACATTGTTCATATTCAAACAGTGGCTGTCGGTGGGTTGGTTGGTATTCAGTTGGGTTTTAAAAGGGCGTGTGATTGACTTAATTGACGTTAAAAATGAGAAATTACCAAAAAGCAAAAAAAAAAAAAAAAGAACAATATGAACAACATCAACAAACTGCTAAATGTTTAAAGAACCAACAATACCAAGACAACATAATAAACACCTCGCTTATAATTAACATTTGCTGCATGCCACATTAAAGTACAACAACAACTACAAACTTTAAAAAAAAATATACAAGGGCCCTTTGTAACCAAGTTGAGGCATTTAGCAAACTTTTCCATAAGACCCATAGAGAGGGTGTTTGTTACAGGCCTTTAAAATGTGGCAACAACAATATTGGAGGAAAAAAAAGACATTAAATAAATGTTTAAATCTTGCACAGGAGTGTGCGAAGCAAGTGTAATGGATCTATTTTACGCGAACTTAATGAAAATGTAAAATATTACAAATTTTAAAGGCATTTAAGTCACCCTCCCTTCCTTCCCCCTGCTAGACGACTGTTTTATTGTATGTTTTGTTGCTGCTCATTTAATTTGATTTGAGTGCAAGACAACGAACGATTGTTTACAATTTGTATCCTGTGGTTTGGTTTATGGTCCTTCAGAGTCTTAGGTTGGGAAAAAATAAATAGATAGAGAGAGATAGAATATGTAAACACAAAGAGTTAGAGAAAGACAGTATGTATGTATAAGATTTTTGATAATATTATTTTAAAATTGATGGCATTTTAACGCCAATGAAATTAGTTTTTAGCTATAAAGTGATTTTAAGCTAAATTTATTGATATATTTTTAAATAAAGAATTTTATATTTGAAACGAAAATGTTTATATCTTAAACCAAGTTTATTTTAGCTATTCAAGGTAAAGGGTGGTCCATCAACAACGCACGATGTTAATAGTAAATAAAACAAAAAGTTTTCAGAGAATCATCTCAAAATATATTTTTTTTTACGATGGAAGAATCCATGAAAATTATGTGTGAAATAATGTATCGGCGAAGTGCTCGCACCGGCCGGTGACCATCTATCCGATGGTTTATATTGTCAATGACTCTGAGACATAATTTAGGTTCAATTTCGTTAATGTGCCGTGCCGAATTATCTCATACTTTTGCTCTTGAAATGTTTTTGGCTTATTGACGTACACTTTTCCTTTTAAGTACCCAAAAAGAAAGAAGTCCACGGTGTCAAATCACATGATCGTTGCGGCCAATTAACATCGCCACGACGTGAGATACAACACTACAATTGAATTTCTCGCGCAAAAGAGCCATTGTTTCGTTGGCTGTGTGACAAGTGGCACCATCCTTTTGGAACAACATATCGCCCAGGTCCATATCCTCAATTTCTAGCCACAAGAAGTCCGTTATCTGCTCGCGCTAGCAAACACCACTCACGGTAACTGCTTGGCCGACCTAATTTAAAAGAAGTACAGCCCGATGACGCTGCCAGCCCATAAACAGCACTAAAGAGTCACTCTTTGTGGACTCCATTTTCTACAGCACTGTTTGCTGAAATTAACACACAATTCTCCCGATTGTAGACACATTTGGTCGATTATGCTGACCAAAAATACCACGAAGTGCACGAAATTCCTTTTGATTTGAACGTCCATTTTCGCAAAAGGCTTCAACAATCTTATTAACGCTCTGCTCAATGGTGTATCTCTCCATGGCTGAATTTGTCAAACACAGAAACAAAGAAATGTCAAATTAAGTAGCCAGTAACCAGTAGCTGAGTTATTGGCGAGGCACCTTCGCGCATCACGTGTTGGCTGTAGTTCATCTCCAAAATCGCCTGTAGGGAGATCTTTAAAATGTCTTTCAACTATTTGGCCTGCTTGCGGATCTCCCTGTCAACAGATGCTGCTTGCTTTTCAGCAGTGTAGTTTACATCGCTACGGCTTTTAGGCAAGAGGCGAGGGTATTATTCTGCCACCTGTGTGTATTTAATTCGCTCAATCATGGGCCGTTGGTAGGTGGATTTTTTTAGTTTACCCAGTGATTGGACCTCCATAAGGTTATGTCGTAAGACATGCAAATTTTTCCACAACTGTAAGGTTCGTAATAATCTGACGATTTTTTTTGCCCATATTAAATTTGAATAACCTAAAGAGCATTCCTCGTACTGCTTGTTTTTAGAAAATTTAAACAAAATATCGGCCATGTCATGGAAATCGAAACCACTTGAAATTGAAATCGGCGAAGATTTTCAATTGAATTTTTGTAAAAATTATTGCAGCTTTTCCTGATTTCAAAAAAAGTTTAGTTATAGAAAAGTGGACCTCAAAGTATGTGGTATATAAAAGGTAATAAACTTTGAATACGGGAGAGTTTTCAAAATTATTTCGATTTCAATTTCACGTGATTTCGATTTTCGTGACATGGCCGGCCGTATATTGAAAACAAAAACCAGTTTTCATATTTTATTGTTGTTTTTAATATAATTTCATACACAAAGTTTTGATTTCATTTTATAAAAATAGTGAGTTAATCAGAATGCTGGATCGATTAACTTTAAATGGCAACGATACTGGCTGGTATCAGCGTTGTGTTAATTTGTTGGCAACGCAAGCCGTTGCTACTAACAGCCATGCTCAAATACAAGCTTAAAGTGTTTCCTTGCTGTCAAAAATTCTCATGTCCATACAATTTGTATTGAGCATACTAAAATAGAGCGGCGGCAACGCTTTGCAGTTGGAAAATACGATTTTGACAGAGCGTTAAATAGTGAAGTTGGCCGGTGTTGTTTAAAAATAATGGTAATTTAGCAATTTTTTGGTCAATCTAGCGGTTTTATCTTTTTATTTTTTATTTCTATTATGTGAGTTTTATTAAACAAGAAAGTTAATTCTACTGTTCGTGACACAACGTTGCCACTCTTGTTCAGGTATGGCATATCAGCGTAAAAGCTAAGCGGTAGAAAACATTCCGTCTTCCACTCTTGTTTAGGTACAACGGTAAAGCGAGTCATTATTTTATGTTGGTGGTCCACACCACGCGTTACACGCATTTTCACTTTCTACGCAGCTGTCAAAAAAGTAGCATCTGTGCAGTTATATGTAACAAGTTATATGCAAAAAAGCGTAGGATGCATTGAGGCGTTAAATGCGAAAAGTAGGTTTACTTTCTACTTTTGAAGGCGTCACTAGCAGCGTTCGAGCAAATCAGCTGGTCTTAAAAAATGATGTTTAATTTTTACTTGTGGCGATGCCGCATTAAAAGCGTTGCATGTAACTTGAAACATAAAACGCACGGAAAACGCGTGGTGTGCACCTCCAGCTTTAGTGAGAGGGCGCTAGAATTAAAGTTATCACGAGAACCTAGATGGATCGTTTTTATACCCATTAAACCACTAAATCCTGTTTGTTTTAGAGCTGCAATCAAGGCGAATTGACTAGAAGGTGGGGTCAAGTCAACATATGGTGTTTTTTTTCGGTGGTCGACTTGTCAAAGTTTGTATACAAACTAGTTTTTTATGTCAACAAACCAATTTTTTTGACAACCCGACCACAGAAGCAGTGTTATTGTAGAGTTGACCTCACCTTCTAGTCAATTCGCCTTGGCTGCAATCCTTAAATCTCGGCGACCAACCGGAAAGTCGCTAACGCTTCAGTAGCTTAAGGGTCTGTAAGAACTATGATAATGCTCTGAATTAGGAGACCTTTAGAGTCTTCGGAAAGGTAATTTCTACTATGGTTTTTTTATTAGTTATTTGTAAAATTTTTTATTTACTTTCATAGTTAATTAATTACATTCTTTTTATTGTTGGAGTTTAATAATGTAGAAATTCATCCTCTATCTTATCTGTTGACCAATTATTGTATACATAATTCTTTATTTATTTACTTTCTCTCTCTCTATCTTTCTCTCTCTTCATTTTCAATCAGAATTTATTTAACTATAAAGCTGTGTGAATTACTTTTGTACTCACAAGTTTTTCCCCATTAATCATATTTCAAATCAAACCTAAATCGTCTAATATTTAATAACGATTGTTAAAACATGTCAAACTGACATGTGGTATTCTTTTTCTACGACAAAAAACCCCTACCCCTGTCCACTTTCCTACCATTGAGGAACGTTCTCTGAAAATCCATTATCTGGTAAGAAAAACAATTTCAAAAAAAAAAAAAGCTTTATGGGTTTTATATGTTTTTTTTTTTGAATTACATTTGGCCCAATACTTTTGCTGGTTATGTGATTTAATGTGAAAATTATTATCTTATTCATACAATATTATCAATTTATTTATTGTTAATATACTAACAATTTGTTATACAAAATATATTTTTATTTTTTTTTAATACTGTATCAACTTTTTATTGATAAAAAAAAAAGTTTTATCTGCGATTGCATTTCAGGTCAGATCGATTTTTATCATTTGCTGAACTACATTCCGGAGAGGAATTCAATATTTTTTTTAGTCTGGTAAAAACATACATTTTCAATTGTTGCAAAATTCCAAAAAAAAATACATGTATTTACTTTTTTTATTTTATTGCAATTTTTACAAGACTTGTATTTATGTTGCCAGAGATAAGAAGAAAAACAAGAGTTTGAAAACTTTGTAAATGTCTAGAGACCTAGATTTTTTCAAGAGGTTTAATTTTTTTTAGCAAATTCAAAAATACTTTTATTAAGGGGATTTTTTTTCTACACAAAAAATTTCACCTTCTGAAAAGGTGCATGTATAAATTGCCTGGCCAACCCTGTAATAATGCTACATTTATGTTATTTGACGCAAACAAAACACAAGTTATGAAAATATAGAATGCCTTGTTGTTAAACCCCTGACAAAAAGTTTGGTCTTCATCATTTTATTCAATTTTTTAACGCTTTTTTCCGAATTTTTTCCATTCCTTATGGGACTTTTAATCAATTTTATAGCTTGCTTAAAATTTTTAAAAATGTTTGCGCATTTTCGGGTACACGGAAAAAGACAAATTCATCAATCCGTACTTAAATTAAGGCCGAAGCGGCGTTAATAGTACGATAGGCACGGATTTCTTTAAATCAATTACAGAATGCTTGTTTCAAGAACGGATTGTTCAAGGGCCCCGTTCTTAACAAAATATCCAAAAACGGTATTGACTTAATTAAAAGTGAGATAAAATTAATCTCAAACAGTGTTTGAGGCAAAAATTTCTATTTGTTTTAATTTCCGATTAATAATTAAAATAATCCGAAAGTGAGATTAGATTGATGCTAACCAAAATACTTACCCCAGAGACACAAGAATTCTTAATGTTAAGACACCAGCACTATGCCAGCTATGGTTTTCGTAATAACTCTTCTTTAAAAATGTGGGTTTTTAACTAAATAATTTTAACAAATAGTATATGGGAATTATTGCTTCGTATTTTACTTTTTAAACGAGAAAATAATCAATATTTTTCCTCTTGTAGTGTTGTTGTTGTTTCTACACAAAACAAGCAAATTTTACTTCTTTTGTAATGTTGTTGTTTCTCATTTGGGTTTGTTTTAAGTTATTTTTAGAGTACGACTCGTACTAAAAGTAAGTAGAACAAATTTTAATTTAGTACGAGTTTTTTGTTTCTGTGTAGCTTTGTTGCTCTTTGAGGCAACTGTCGGCGTTATAAAAATTGCCCCATATATAAGCCGAAGTCATCTATATTACAGTGCGCTATCAACACTGTCGACTTATACGGGGCAAAAAGTGCCAATGCCTTATGCCATTAGCAAGGGTGAATTTATTAGAATAAAACATGCAACCTTTTTAAAGAGCAAAACATTTTTAGGAAACGAACACTAAATTGCATTTTTTAAATAATATGTCACATTTTTTTTATAGTTTTTATTATTTAATGTACGTCCAAAAAATTATCTAAAAATAGCTGAAAATTAAGTTTCCTATTTTGTTTTTGCTTTTGTGTCGCAAATACTATTGTTGTTGTTATGTCAACACGTTTTTTCTTTGGATTTGCCTTCATTAAATTGATCCGAAAAAGGGACAAGAGATTTAAAGAATTAAATCCTAAAGGCCCAAATACACTTATCAAAATACTCATCAAGCATTGTGGTAGTATTGGTGATGTTTTGGTATCTGTGACACCGACAATGCTGGATAGAAAATAAATAAATTTAGATAAGACGGCGAATATTACGTTCAGTACACGTACACAAGTGAATTCGCCAGCATGACAAGTGTATTGTATATTGATAAAATTACTGATAAAGCGATATATTAGTATTAGTGAAAATGTGTTTGTATATGTAAAAACGACGATGCTGGATAGAAATTTCATATTTAGATATGACGTACACGAGTGAATTCGCCTTAAAGTCAAATAATTTTACAGTGTATTGTGCCCTTAATAAAACAAGTAAGAGGTATTTATTCGGCTATGCCGAATCTTATAAGCCTTTGAACAAAAACAGAAAGTTATTTAAATGCCGTTCTTTAGATATAAAAAAATCTATTTTATGCCACGCCTTCTTTACCAATCTCGCCCACATTATGTCGGATGTTGTGTATTGATAATAAGGCTCTTGCTGTTCCCCAAACATGCAATAGATTTATGGTAAAATTATCAGGCGGAATTTGAATAGAAAACTTTAACGGAGCAAATCTGACATAAATATTTATATACGAACACATTATATCTGGGTTCTTAGGAAAAACCATATCAACGAACAGACGGACAGACGGACATCGTTAAATCAACTTCGTTCCTCATAAGGATCCAGAATATATATATATATATATATACTTTATAGATCAAGATTGTAAAAATAACAAACAAAATGACAAACTTTTATATAACATTTCCACCTGTGGTGAAGGGTATAAAAATAGAAGATTTCAGAAGGCATTTAAAGCTGGAAATCGGTAAAACCTAAACTTTAGTTCAGCTTGTTTTTGTAAAGGCCCAAATACAATGATCAAAGTACTCATCAAGCATCGTGGTAGTATTAGTGAAAATGGGTTTGTATGTGTGACACCGACAACGCTTGATGAAAAATCAAAAAATTTAGATATGACGGCGAATATTACGTCCAGCACAGAAGATACGTACATAAGTAGAAGTATCGCTTCAGGAGCACCGAAATCCGAGTATAATACACGAAGAGCCATTGCATCCATTCAAAGTAACGGTATAGTGGGGTGTTTACTCTGGAAGCCTCATCTGGCCTTATGTTTTCAAAAACATCGTGGGCCAGACGACTACAGTGAACAGCGAGCGCAATAGTGCCAAGCTCAACGATTTTGTCCCACCTCAACTGCACGAATTGGGAGTGTAGAAAATGTGGTTCCAATAGGATGGGAGCTACAGCGCATACTGGATTTCCTACAAACGAATTTCCGAGGGCTTCATATCCGAGTTGCCAATTCTATCGTTTTGGTAATTTGCACTGACCGGCAAGATCGTCCGACTAAATTGTTCTAGACTTCTTTTGTGAGGTTTCCTGAAGTCGCGAGGTTGTGTCATCCAACCTCAGATTTTTGAAGTCTGTCAGGAATGAGAGTTTCTATCGCGGTTAGTTCTGGAAAAAGTGATGGAAAATGTCATAAATCGGGCCCGTATTGTCGTCAATTTTGGCAGAGGTCGAACATTTAGACATCAAATAATTACAATCCAAAAACAAACTGCCTGTTCAACGATTTCGAACGTTAATGTTCTTGTAGAATTTTATATGGAAAATATTTTTAAAACTGAGTGTTTTTCATATAAACGTTCAAAATCGTTGAACAGGCAATACAATTTTTAATTTATGAAAAAATCTCTTTTGTGCCATTTTGTATTTAAAGAATCATTGCATACCCTTAAAAGCCTGTATTTATATGTATATCACACTGTGCAACAAAAGAAAAAAAAAACAGCCTCAATACTTGCAACGCGAAATGAAACTAGACTACTGGTAGAGCAAATCTGCCAAAGGGGTTGGAAAAGTTTAGTTTGGGTTCCTGAAATATCGGCCCTTAAAGTTTTTGAATTTTTTGAAAAGGAGCTTGGTAAAAGCCAAAAAAACATACTAAATGTACTTCTGAGCTAAAAGACTATTTCAGATGTCTTCAGTAGTAGTTGTATGGCGGTTCTTTTTTTAGAATATTTTAACCCTCTAACACTCATTTTAAGGGCTAATTTTTGTCCTTTTTTTTAAACTTCCACACAAAACTATGCTAAAACGGCATTTTAGAGGGTTAAAATGTTTGTTTTTATGCATTAAAATTCACTAGGGGTCTTCTAAGACCAAAAAATCGTGCAATGTATGTAAAACGGATTTTAAAAATTCCGAGCCTTGAAATTTTTGAATTTTTACATACAATGCACGATATTTTGATTTTAGAAGACCCCTAGTGAAATTTGATGCATACAATATTGGACGGACATTTTAACCCCCTAAAGTGCCGTTTCAGTATACTTTTGTGTGGATGTTTAAAAAAGGATAAAAATTACTCCTTAAATTGAGTGTTAAGGACAATATACACTGATCAAAGTACTCATTAAGCATTGTGGTAGTATAAGTGAAAATGTGTTGGTATGTGTGACACCGACAACGCTTGATGAAAAATCAAAAATTTAGATATGACGACGAATATTACGTCATGCACACGTACACGTTCAATTCGCCGGCTGGACAAGCATTTGACAAGTGTATTTGGCCCTTTAGAGTGTTAATATATTGTATGAAAAGAATCGCCATACAATTCTACTGAAGACATCTGAAATAGTTTTTTTTTTAGCTCAGAAGTACATTTAGTATAGTTTGTTCACTTGTACCAAACGCCTTTTAAAAAAAAATTCAAAAACTTTAGGGGCCGATATTTCATGAACCCGATTTAACTTTTCAAAGCCCTTTAGTCTAGTTTCATTTCGCGTTCCAAGTATTGAGGCTGGTTTTGTTTGGTGCACAGTGGTTCTTTCTTTCAATACAAAATGGCGCAAAGGAGATTCTTGAACTATTAAATTTTATATAATTGAAAAACTTTGGGGGTTGATTTGCAGATTTGCTCTACCAATAGTCTAGTTTCATTTCGCGTTCCAAGTATTGAGGATGGTTTTGTTTGGTGCACAGTGGTTCTTTCTTTAAATACAAAATGGCGCAAAGGAGATTCTTGAACTATTATTTTTTTCATAAATGAAAATCTTTGGGAGCTGATATTTCTGGAAACCGAGCTCACTTTGCTTAACCCTTTGGCAGATTTGCTCTACCAGTAGTCTAGTTTCATTTCGCGTTGCAAGTATTGAGGCTGGCGGTGATGACCCGAATTTTGTTGCACTGTGTAATCTTAACTATTCTTTATTAACAATTTTAACGAATAAAATCATTATTATACCTTTAATTTTCACATTTTGCTCAACTTAGGTAGACGATTTATTTCTGATAAATCATAGAAAATTTATAGTACTTGAAACACCTGTCTGATATAAAACGCAAAACTCGTGCGTCTACAAATTTTATGACCACAACAGGCAGCAAAAAGAAATAAAACAAACTTTTTAATAAATTTATGAATTTTTATTACTAAGTAAATTTATAGCAACTAAATGAAATTTCTTTTTGTATTACTCGTATACGAGTAAATAAGTTTTAGGCCCTTCCCCCTTTTCAGGTACAAAATTCAAAAGCAATCGGAAAATATTGAAATTACTCCACAAGTACTTTGTGTTATACATTTAGTACTTGTGTCTCCTCAAAAATATCTCAAGTGATGATGAGTAATTCTTTTTTTATATTTAATTAACATTTATTAGTTGTTGTTTTTTATAGTGTTGTTATTGTCGGTTGTCTTATTAGTCCAACACTTGCTTTTTTCCATTCCCCAATTAGAGTGTTTATGGGAGACACTTCAGAAATCACAAGTTTTGATTTGTTTAACCACATAATTTTCGAGTACTGCACTGTGTTGTTGTTTTTTTTTTCATTATTATTTCATATTTGATTTTATGATCGTAAATTTTTTTTTGGTGTCATCAAGACACTCGTAAATACTTCTGAAGATGATACCAGTATTCTTAACTACTTGTGTTAAGCATTCGCTTTATTAGTGCAACTTATTGACTAATTAAAAATCAAGTGTTAGTTAAACGATTTGAAGGGAGAAGAAATATTGAAACAAAAAGTGCCGCCGGTAAATGAAATCAATACACAATAGTGAACATTTTTTTAAAAAGTATAAGATACCGACGGGAATTTAGTTTTAACAATTTATCGATTAAATTATTAGCTCAGGGCCATTATTACAACTTGGGGTTAGTTATTTATCCTTCTGGTTAGGTTTAAGTTCCCTGCCGAAAATTTTTGTTAATTGTTCTTAACGCATTTGTCCAGTGACCAGTGAACACTATATTATAATAAAAGGATAAATTGTTATAGGAGAAAACAGGACACATTACTTAACTGATAAAAATGTGTTTAAAGCAGTGTTCGAAAATAAACAGAGCATTATTTAGCGTACGGCTCACGAACCCAGAAACAATATTTATTTTTTTTAGTGTGTGGTTATACGAACACAAAACCTTAATACCATTCGAAACTATTTTTAATAAGGTAACGAACATTATATACTGTTCTGTTCTTCGTAATAAAACAAAACTGAAACGAACGAATATTATTTTGCTGAACCGAACACAACGAAGCTTGTGGGTTAAAAAAACAGAACGCAATTAAAGGTTCTCATCTTATTGTTTAGTTGGATAAGTTCAGTTTTATTTTTGTTGTTGGAAGACCACAAACAGGGAAACGTTATTTTTTAATGACTTACTACACAAACACTATTATCGTTTTTGTTTTCCAAAAATCTACCGAACCGAACACTAACTCCCCGCCTACAACTGACATGATTTGCTGTTTGAACATGATGTTATAAACGTGTTGTTGTTGTTGTTGTTCAAACATTTGCATTAACATGATATAACATGAAAAAACCTCTAACATGATGAGTCTATACCTAACACTAACATCATATTGGTGTTAGCCCAGAACTGACGGTAAAACGCAACCAAACCCTTTAGAAATCATTTTTTTGAAACTAGTTTTAATCGTTTTCAATACACCCTGCAACCTAAACTGTACCAAAATGTAATGAAATTATCACAATCATTTCGATTTTCTTTGAGAACAAATGAAACGCAAACACGAGTTTCCTGCACGTCGGTTTTAATGCATTTCCAACCGGTCTCAAAATAGTCGTGTCATGTGTGGTCCCTCAAAGGAGTCTATGGCATAAACTCAAACGAAACTAGAAAATAACTTGAAGAGGCGGTTTCGTTGCAGTTGCGTTTCACCGTCTATTCTGGGCCGTAATGTTAAGTATTTCATGTCAGTTGTAGACTGCATGTAAGGAACGATATTAAATGTTTATTTTCGAACACTGGTGTAAAGTGTTAAAGTTACTCCAGAGGAAAGGTAATTGACACAAAGCTAGTCATGTGTCTAAATTGCGTGCGGGTAGTGGCTTTTAGAAGAACACTTCCCTCCATTAAATACACTATTTAAAAGGAATTCACTTACAGAAGTGCACAATATATATTTTTTTAAAATCTGAGGGGGTAAAAACGGGTGAATTCGCTTATCTTATATCTACATTACCAAGAGATACAAATACAAATTAGATTTAATCGTTGTTCATTAGAAAAATAAGCGGCCGGGTGTCTGGTACTTTTTTGAACTTCGGCTCTTTGGGGAGTAACCAGATAGTACCTGTATTTATGAACTTCTTTGTCATCCCATCAATCTTTTAAGACAATTAACATAGAAATAAATAACCACTATAACACATTCGTAACTTATCTAAAAAATATAAATATTAGTTTGGTACTTTTTCAAAATTCGCACGTTCGTACCTAGAACTTTTTTTACAAAACATTTTTTTCTGTTTATTAACATATACATACGTAATAAATTTTGGACTCCTACTACAATATTCAAATTTTCAATACTTCAATGGGGAGAAAAAAGTACCAAAATGGGAAAAACGGGATATTAAATTTCATTCTTTTACTTTTCCATACTGCATGTGGTAATTTTTAAATTTTTTAATTTTGAAAGAAAAAAAAAATGATAGTTAAATGTTGGTACTTTTTTGTTCTTCAACTGGTAATTTTTGAATTTTGGTTAATATTGGACCTAGAAGCATAAAATTAAACATGCGTGGCCCTGAGTGAATAAGAATCTGAAAGGGGGATAATTTTGATACTTTTTTAATTCGTAAAAAATCGTGCTTCAATCGGAAATAGTATTTTTGTTCTTTCAGGGATGTCATTGTAAATGGTCTCATGATTTAAGTAAAAACCGTGATATTTTTTTTAAATTTTTTAATAATTTTATTTATTAACTAAATTAACATTTTGTTTGTGTTTTTTTTAATTATAATACAAGTTATAATTTTTTTTTTTTTTAATTAAAACTATAAATTCCAATTAAATGACTTAAAAACACAACTAGCATTTAAAATTTTTTTAATTAGTTTTAATAAATTCTTTATAATTTGTTGTTATAAAACTTTAAACTTACTCGCTAAAAAATTTACAGGTTTTTTTTCAATATTTTTTTCAAAAGTTTTTCAATATTTACAAAAAAAAAAAAAAAGGATTAAGGAATCATTTACAGTTTTTAAAACTTAATCAAAAGTGTTTGTTTTAGATTTTTACTAAAATATTTACAATTAAAAGAAATTTGTGTTTAGTTTAAAAAAAGTTAACAAAAATTAAGTTTGAACCAATTTGATTTTTTATTCAAAATTTTTACACAATTTTGTTATTGTCCAATGTAACGATTATTCGAGTCGCTTCTGTTTTCTTTAAATTTTTATTGCTTTAGAATTTTGGATGTGTTTGTTTTTTTTTGGTAGAATTAAATGAATTTTTAAAATTCTTTTAGATTTTTCCAAAACCAAAGACAACTCTTGTTTTTTTTTTATATTTCGGTGCCCTATTTGATATTTGTCTCTTCTATTTAATTCAAAACTAAGGCCACCCAGCAGCTAATAAAACTAAATTTTTCTAATATCAAAAAATTCCTTTAATTTCTAATGCCACCAGGCCCGTTGATGGGCATGGGCTGCATGCATACCGGCTGCTGCCGCTGCGGCAGCATGCTGATACGCCGCCCCATTAGCCAACACTAAATGATGAGCGGCAGCGGCATTTTGCATAGAAGCGGACACACAATCTTGGGGCAATTTTGTACCATCACTTAGACAGGGTTTGCCATTACGTACTAAAACCGGAACGGCTACCCGTCTGGGTGAGGGCAAGGCCGAGGGATGATGATGATGACCATGTAAAGCAGGATGTTGTTCGTATACCCCCTTTTCATTTTGGGCTCGTTTTGTCTTGTAGCGGTGATTTTGAAACCAGATTTTCACTTGCGTAGGCGTTAGTCTAATTAAACTGGCTAAATGTTCTCTTTCAGGTGCCGACAAATAGCGCTGCTGTCGAAACCGCCGTTCCAGTTCATAGGTCTGGGCCTTAGTAAATAATACCCTGCGTTTTCTTTTCTTATTTGGCATGCCATCGGCTCCGGTCCCAGTATTACTGCCATCTTGATCATTTTCATCGTCAATTTCCTCTTCAATGCCATCTTCTATTAAACTGTCATCATGGGGATTAGAGGAATTGCCTCCAGCACTATTATTGCTATCCGTATTGGGTTTCATGAGGTGACTACTGTTTTGCTGGTTGTGCAAATGGTGCAGGTTGTTGTTGTCTCCTCCCCCTACAGATAGGGCATCGCTATCCGCGGATCTGCTGTAAGTTTTATAGTCACCGGATAAGGCAGGCGAGGTTTGGCAATTGGAACCGATGTAGGTGTAGGAAACTTCAGAATTAACGGGTGAGGTACTGTCAGGACTAGCAGGTTGTTGGACCCCTAAAATGAGAGGAATAAAGAAAGTATAATTGGTTAAAAACGAAGTTTAGATTAATTTGAGCTTAATATTATTAATATTTTGAAAATGCTTTTAACAAAACAGAGATTAGAGAATATAGAAAATTAAAGTTAAGACTTAAATGTTCAATTAGACGGGACATAACCATACCAAAACTGTATTAAGTATTACCAAAACGACATAAGCCTACCATACACACCAATTCAATTTTGGTTTCTACGGTCATCGTAACGGCTGTGGCATTATGGTTACGTCACGTCTAATTGGATCTTACAGCTTTGGCATATTCGAAATGCTTTAAAAAAATAGAGATGAGAGAATAAAGAGTTAACTGGTTAAGAGTCCAAACTAATGTAAAAAAGGAATCTAAAATTAAAGCTAAACAAAATTTTAAATTGCTAATTTTAAAACAAAATATTTAACAATTTATTAACAGTTCCATTTAATAAAAATAATTCCAAAATTATAATCGGTAAAGCCCAAAAAGCCCACAGTATTTACAGACGAATTTTTGAGATTTTTGACGCGAATTCAATTTTAATACCAACATAATAAGATGGTTTACGGACACAAAAAGTCTGATTTGGAAAGAAGTTTTTATGGGGAATATGTGAAATTATAGACCGATTCTAACCATTTACATAGATTTCGTCCTTAGAACAATTAAAAAATTCGCTAAAATTATCTACAAGATTGCAATTTGTACTTTGCGCACAAGGTTAACATAGATAGACAACCACACAGACGGACGTATGGACATAGTTAGATCGCTTTAAAAAGTGTTGGAGAAATTGAAGCAACACGTTGGTTTACAGATAAATATTTAAAACAGAATTTCGCAAAAAAAAAATTTTTTATTTATTGCGAAAATTCCTGTAGACACAAAAAAAAAAATCTGAAATGTATCAAAATATGCCTTAAAAAGGCAAAATATGTGCTAAAAACTTAAAAAAAGTGCTGCAAGAAATCTCTTTTAACTAAATTATGCAAAAAATGCTGCAAACGGTACAATATGCAAAAATATGCACTAACGAATAGATGCAAAAATTCACAAAAAGCTCTAAAACGGATAAATATATTGTTTCTGCCTTCATTGGTCGCACAAGGAAAAACATGCACTTGCATATTTTTGGTTCCCTGGTCACTTTTTTTTTTCTCACAAATATCTGTTGTCACCATAAAGGCTCAGTTAGCTGGGAGTAACAGTAACGTTGGAAATCAGCTGATTCATTTTGTTGTATGTAAAGCAATCAGAACGATTATAGTTAGCAGTAACATGTTACGTCTCAATCTGTAAGAAATAGATTGGTCTTACTTTTCTACGGTAAGATTACTGCTACTGTTACTCCCGGCTAACTGAGCCTTAAGTATTTTAAAAATATCTGTGTTATCTGTTGTCTCTCAAAATATTGCTGTTAGTTTAGAAACTAAATTTTTTAACAAAAAGAAAAAAAAAATACACGTGTTAAGCTCCTTTAGTAATTTTTTTGTTCAATAATTTTTGTCTACATGTCTTTTGAACAAGAAAAACCAACCCTTTTAAAGCCATAAAAATTTATTTTACAAAAACAAAATATGTGCCTACATATCGTAACCGAAAATTTCAAAAACGTTTGAACTATGCCACAAAACAACTTATCAACTTTTTATTTTGCACTTATCAAATTGCATTTTTTTTGGCAGAGTGATAAGTGTTTCGGTTCCACAACATTCTTTGCAAAACTCACTTTGCTCTCTTTGCATAGACTTTTCTCGCTTTGCAATACACAATACTTCACATACTTTTTGCTTGGATTTGATTTAAACGAAAGCATTCTTTTAAATTAAAGTTTTGTAGTCCCGAAAAATTAATTCTATCGTCGAACAAAAACTCGCGTCTTAAGATTTCGATAGCTTCACTAGCTATAACAATATGAATTTGCAAAGGGATCGTTTACCTTGCAAATTTTTGACAAACTTATTAAAATTTGCTTTCCAAAAATAGAATTTACAGTTTTTGTGGAACGAAATAGCATAATTATTTGCAATGTCTTTGCAAAAACGTACGTGGAATCAGCGATGCCAGAAGTGCAGATTTATCTGCATTTTGCAGATTTTATCCCCAAAATTATTAAAATGCAGATTTGAAGATTTTTGGTTTTAAATTGCAGATTTTTTTTAGCTCGGTAAAAACTTCTTTTCATTGTCACTTATGTTTGTACTATTTCCACTTTTTGCATTGATAAACGAAATATATCAACCATTGGTAAATATTTTTAATAGTTGCAATATTTGATCTCTTGTAAAATTTTAATAATAGTTTAAATAACATGATAGTGTTAATAACATGTGAAGCAATTAACTTTTAATTTGTTGTTTAAAATAACATAGACGTGATAAATCAATTTTAACTCAGCCTGAGGAATTAATTTCGGATAGATATTTTTAATGTAAAAAAATCTAAAAATTATTAGCCATGGTCTGAAAATCGCATTCGAGTTAAAATCGAACAAATTTTTAAAACTTTTCTGTGTTAAGAGCTAAAAAAAATATTTCCTTTTTAAAACTTATACTTCGAGGACCACTTACGGATATTTATGAGAACTACTTTTAAATTCCAGAACATTTTGAAATAAATTGTTATATCTTTTTCTTAATAAACTACATTAAATATGTAATAAATGTGTTTTGAAGATTTTGAAAATCTTGACGCAGATTTTTCAGATTTTTTGATGCAAAATTATGGGGTTTTGCTGATTTTACCTCTTAAAGTTCTGGCAACACTGCGTGGAATGGAAATTGAAAAGAGAATGTAAAAATTGCAAGGTCTGTGCAAATTTTACTTATCAATTTCAATTTATTACTTATCAAATTTAATAGTTCTGTGGTGCATAAAGTTTTGCAAATTGATTAAAAATTTGATAAGTGCAAAGTTGATAAGTTGGTTTGTGGAATAGGACCCTGGTCCTTAATTTTGCACAGTTACTCTTCGCCGAAACGACGAAGCTCATTTACATTTTATCATATAACTTTTTTATGGGTATTGAAATTACGCTCTATTTTTGCAAAAACGTTAGCTGATGACCAAGGCGATTTAACTACAGGTGGTGTCGAAACGGGATCTGATTTTGACAGCTCGAGCTTATTTGTTTTGATTTGCTGGGAATGGTTGACATTTCAAGCTACAAGTACTAACAATGCAATGCAAAAAACCCTATGTTGTTTCTGTTGTTTTTGGATTGCTGTAGTTCCGACACCACCTTTAGTTGAATTCGCCTTGACGATGACGGAAGCTTTAAAAAAATAATTAATTTGAAAACACAAAAAAATTGCTAAAATTCGTATCAAACTTTTATTTTTTATATTTTATTTAAGTTTATTTTATTATTCTTTATAATAAAATGCTAAACTAAAGATTTTTTTTTGTTATTTTTTACTTTAAAAATCGTTCCGCTAAAATTTTTTTTTTTTTTAGAAGTTCGTCGATTCGACGAAGAGTAATCTTAATGTTCCAAAATGAAGAGTAACCTTTCAGGGTTATTGTGCACACTGAGGAAAATATTGGAAGAACCGTTACCGCCAGAGCGCTATGAATGCATAATAACCGATTTTTTTTGTCCTGCAGTTGAAGATTTTCATAATGGCGACATGTTATTTCAAAAAGATAATTTCATTTATATAAAATCGTTAAACATACCTAAAGTTTTACTTTCGACATTTATTTTGTTCTTCTGGTTCACAAAATTTTTAGTAAAATATACAACCCATTTTACACAATAGAACACTTTGTGAATTGCCTATATGCTATGTAATCAAAACCATTTAGATAAAGCACAACAACAAGTTTTGTGGCTGTCCTGTAGGATATTGACATGTTGTCAATGTAAAAACAAAAAAAAAAAAAAAATAGCAACGCTGAATTTTTAAACAAGGTAGCATAACAATCAAAGAGTACTATAACTGACGTAGGGGTACCGTGGTATTTTTAAAATAAGAAAAGTACTGAAAATAGTACAATAGTATTGAATTTTCCATCACTGTTATATGCATATTCTTGTAAATGATAAATAAGTAAACTATAGCTTTTCTTAAAAATGTTGTGTTGTCCTTAAAAAAGTATCAATTTTTAAACAAAAACGATCTGGGGGCAAATTATGGCAGTCGTGATCGAATCCTTTTTCGATTCGACAGCAATGTTATTTCACTTAATACTAAACGAATCGTAACTATTATTCCAGTGTTTATGAAAACTCAAAAAATGCTTTAAAACACTTAAATAATAATTTCGATGGACAGAAAGAATTAGAAATAAAATTGCTTTCGAATCGAAAAAGTAATCGATCACGACTGCCATAATTTGCCCCCTGTTAGTAATAAAATTTTCCTGAGGTTTCATAAAACAAACCAAAATTTTGCAAAATATTTTCAAGTTTTATTTTATTTTGAGAGCATAAAGGGGCGTTAATAAATTGTCTGTAATATTTTTAACTTTTATTGTTCAAACAATAACTTTACAAACCGGAAGGATGGCATATTAGATCACACCTCTATTTGAGGTTTTTTTTTCAATATCTCTAACAGACTTTTTGCCATTCAAAGATTAAACTACCCTGGATTGAAATACACATAAATTAATTTCATTGAATGAAGGTCATTTTGTTAACGATCTTCTACAACAAAAAAAGGAGGAAGTCGTCCTGCATTGTTTAATAGAATTTGCTAAATCTCTTGTAGAGTTATTGAAAATGTTTATGAATGAATTTGTAAACGAAAAAAGCAAAAAAAGAGTGGTGCAACAACCAGGTAGGTTTGTAAATTTGGTTTGTTTTTCCAGAAAAAAAAACATAAACTAAGGATTAATTGACATTTGATTTTTATATTGTACACGCCAGAATCTAAAGCCTTTTAAGATTGATAGTGTGATTTAGCAGTTATAACTGCTAGAGAAGACTCAAAAAAGCCACCCTGAGTTTTTAATAAGATTTTGGCTAAATAAATTACCACCTCTATTCTATATTATTTTATATCCTATATCCTGTTAAAGTAAATTTTTAAGGAACGCTTGTTGTTGTTGTTTGAAAATGCTGGGTCACAGGGTGTGTGTGTGTGTGAGTGTGCTTGTTTAACGATGTAATGGGAAGATCCTTCTATTTTCTAGCAAATTATATGGCAAATTGTAGACAAATTTTCCGTGTTTATGTTTTAATTGTTGACACAAAATCCTGCTTGTCATTAATTGTAAGTTAAAAAGTTATTTGGAGTTTTTGTTTGCTTCGTTTTCTACTTTAATTGTATTTTATATTTGTTGTCAATCGATTTATTAAACTCTTCTAAATGAAGGACCTGAAGTCCTTAACAAAAAGCAGATGTTTTGTTTTTTAATATTTGTAACGTTTTTTTTTTGTATTTTAAAATAATTCTTTTAATAGCCACCCTTAATTTGTTGTTTTGTTTTTAATCTTGACTAATAGTTTTTTTTTCATTTTTTGGGTGCTTCACACTTAAGGATTATTTTGTTTTTTTAGTTAGTATTTAGTCCTTTTAGGTTTATTAGCAAATATAAAAAAAAATAAAATTGCCACGCACTTCCTTTTTATCAAGCAAATATTCTCTCCCTGAGCAATTTGTTTGTGGGAATTTCTACAGCTGTTAAAAAAGCTTCATGCAGTTTTATTAAGTTATTAAAAAAGGATAATAAAGAAAATTGTTAAGGCGAGTTGCTATGGCGTAATCATTAATCAGGTTTGAAACAAGACGTAATCAAATTAAAAAAAAAAGCAAGAAAATCAAACAGTTTATAAACATTTTTAGTTTGCTTCACAATTATGGAAAAGCTTTTAGGAATTTGTAGAAAAAGCTTTCCAGAACATGTAAAATATACAAAAAAAACTAAAGCTAACTCGAAAATTGTGCTAAATGATAAACACTTACGCCTGTATTTATAAAAATTTTTTAAATTTAATGAAGGTCTACAAAACAAATTTTGTATGCAAATTCTCCTTAATAAACGTTTATTACAATTTTAAGCTTTAAAAAAGTTTTTAAACCATAATTACAGGACATTGAATTTTTTATTGCAGCCAAAACTTAAAAAAAAATATGTTAAAAGCTTGAATGAATATTGGACAAGCTTGTGAAAAATTCAAGTTTTTGCAAATAAAAAAAAATTAATAATTACAAAAAATATGTGATTACAGCAAATAGCATTTATTAATTGCAACAAAAGCTTAATTAAAACGTTTTATGGAAAATATGTTAAAAGCTTAAATGAATTTTAGACAAACTTTTAAAAAAATTCAAAGTTTTGCATTAAAAACAAAATTAAAAAATTTTTATATGTATAAGCGGAATTACTAAAAAATTTGTTCTTAATTCTGAAAAAAGCTTTATCTTTTTTTTGTAATTGTTGAAAGTGCTTATTGTTTGCAACAACATTTTACTTAAGACTTTATAAAACTAAAAAAACAAATATTTTTTAATTAACTTTGAAAAAAAAAACATTTAATTAATGTATACAATTAAAGCTTGTTTATTAGAAAGGATTCGAAGTTTATATAAGGGAAAATAATTTAAAATTAGAAAAAGCTTTCAAAATGTAATAAACATGTTAAATTAATTTAAAATATGCTAAAAAGTATTTTTAAATATCAAAAACGTTAAGAATGTTATCAAAAGACCTAAAATCTTTCAAGTTTTTTGATTTAAATAATTTAGAGATCCAAAGTTTTAATAAACAAACAAAAGCTTAAAGCCTTTGCTTAAATTTATTTAAAAATACAATTATGATTTAAATTTCACTAAACTGAAGTAAAAGCTTTCACTTTAAAAATAAAAGCTTTTACCAAAGTTTGTAAAAGCTTTTGGAAACATATTATTTTGTTAAACGAATTAAAAATTTAGAGATTTCGCCATTAAAAAATCATGAATTTTTTAGTTTTAATATTTTTTTAATAAACTAGTAAAAGCTTTTGAAAAGGTTAAAGTCTTTGCGTAAATTTAGTAATAAATAAAATTTGTGAGTTCAATTTCAATAAAGTTGAAGTAAAAGCTTTTACCAAAATTTAGAGATTTCGCCATTAAAAAATCTTGCATTTTTTAGTTTTAATATTTTTTAATAAACTGGCAAAATCTTTTGAAAAGCTTAAAGTCTTTGCGTAAATTTATTAATAAATACTGTTAAGCGGCCCATACACTTGCAATATTATTGTATATGATATTCGCCATATTATTTCCATTTTGTCCTATTTTATGCAATAAGTCGCACTATGTTTTCATTCATTCAATAAAAAGATGAACATAACCAACAGAAATAACATAAACAGCATTGTATTATGTTGCCAACACATTTCACTATCTTTTCGTTGTGCAATAAAAATCAAAAGTATTTTGATTGTTGCCAATATATTGTGCCATCATCGTATATGACATACACATTGGCGATATAATTCTACAATACGTAAAACTGAACAATTTTATTGTGACTTCAATTTCAATAAAGTTGAAGTGAAAGCCTTTGTCTTACAAATAAAAGCTTTTCCGAAAGTTTCTAAAAGCTTTTAGAAAAAATTATTATCTTTCGAATCGAAAATTTAGACATTCGCCATTAAAAAATCTTGTTTTTTACACAGTAAAAGCTTTTATAAAAGAGCTAAAAAGCTTTAATAAAAATTAAGAAAATTTCTTAAATATTTTTACTACTTGTAAAAAATGTTTAGAGCTTTAGAAAAGCCAAAGCTTAAATCAAGTCAAGCAAATGTGTATTTTTAATTCTAGTTTAAAAAAAAAAAAAATTAAAAAACTTCAACCACATTAAAAAAGTGTTTTTGAAACAAGATAAGTATATACATATACATAATTTCAACTCGGATTGAATTTTTAAGTATTAAAGTTTAGATTTTTTAGCACAACTAAAAAAATTTTTTCACTCGAAATAGTAAAAAGCTTGTTTGGATTAAATAATATTTCTAGTTTTGAAAAAATATTAGTAAATAAATAAAGCTAAAATAAACAAGTAAGAATATATGTATGTATAGTCGGTCAAGCACGACCGTATGATACCCAACACCACTATATTTATAAACAAATTTTTTTTAGGATGGGGATTTAAATACGACCTATGTTGACAATTGTATGTCTATGCCAACATCTATAAGGACGTACGTAATGACATTAAGAGCTACTTTTAGGAATAGTATAATATGGGAGCAGTGATACAATAAGGACCGATTCTAATTAAATTTGTTAAGACTTTAATCTAAATAGCAACATAATAAGATTGTTTATTGGCACCACAAAGACTCTTTTCATAAAAGAGGTTTAAATGGGGGCTGTGTGAAATTTTTTGAAGGATTTTCACCATTTTTAATAGGCCCTTTTGACAATTTAAACTTATGTACCAATTTCCATCAAATAATCTCCAAAATTTCGACTTGTACTTTGTGCACAAGGCTTACATAGACAGCCAGCCAGTTGGGCGGACGGACATCGTTAGATCGATTCAGAAAGTGATTGTTAGTCGATCGGTATACTAAAAGTGGGTATAGGTGTTACAAACATCAGCGCAAACGCATAATATCCTCTCCACTAATGTGGTGTGGTTATAAATATTTGGATACTGTTAAGAAAGCATAACTTTTTAATGGCTGTACAAAACGGCAAACAAAATTTTAAGCTTTGACAAAGTAGTAAAAGCTTTTATGATACAGCAAGAGTTTTAAAGGAAATTGTTTCACTTAAGAGCAGTTATGTACGTCCAAAGACACATATGTACTTTGATATTTGCATTTACGGTAAACAGCTTTGAAAGCTCTTACAATTTGTTGTTATTACTTTGCAAAGTACTTAAAATTTATTGTTCTTTCTTTGCAAAGAAGCAGCAAGCATTGTCATCGCGATCTCATTGGCTGTTGTGCTCTCGTCGGTGTGAAAGCACAAAAGCTCACACATTGTGCATAAGAGCTAAACGTAACTGCTTTAGAGAAAAAATTTGAAATTTATGCCAGTATTCATAAAAATATTTTAAATTTAATGAAGGTCCTTAATAAACGTTTGTTTAACTTAATAATCGTTTATGAATACGGCGGTATATTTTTAAACTTTTTTTTGGTTTTATAAATTAAAAGCTGTAGATTTTGGTAAAATAAAATGGTGTTTTAATTTTTCTTTTTCTGCTTCTCTTTTTTTTATAAATCTCTTATATCCTATTTTGCTTAAAAACAACTCACCATACAAATCATTTTCCTTGATCCAAGGCGATCTCCCCGAATGTGTTAGCATCGTATGGGCTATATGATACGAAGACATGTCATCGTTAAAGCCATTAGTAAAATTTTTAGGTAGATATTGGCCAGCAGCTGCTACCGCTGCTGCAGCATTATGACTAGCGATAAATTGAGCGGCTGCCTGAGCCTGGGCTGAAGCACTAACAGCAGCTGGAGCATTCGTGCCATTGTGATCCAAAACCGAAGAATGATTCATGCCGGTAGTCGTTAGATGCGTTGAATCGCCACTTAAAGAGGCTGACGTTAAATGGTTACTATTGGCATCGGAGGTCTGTTGATGATTATTAACTTGGGAATGCGAGGAGGGATGGACCACACTATGCTTTAGATCAGAATTTTCTAAATTTAATATATCGGAAATATGAAAACCGGAACTTCGTTGCGATGATGGTACTTTGGCATCAAAGAGGCTGGAAAATAAACAAAAGAAAGGAAATTTTGTATTTAAAAATTGATTAAAAATTGTGTAAACTAAAGAAAATTTCAAAATTATTTTTAAGGTTCAGAATTTTTTTTACCTGTTTTATTCTTTGTTTTTTCTTTAATGTATTTATGGTCTGGTTTAAAACAAGACGTTTCATAGTTGGGTTTTTAGAATGTAATAACATTTAAAATTAATCTTCAGGATTATTCACACATTTTTTTTTAGTTTAGTTGGTTACAAATAAAATGTGTCGAAATTAAATTAAACAAAGTTAAAGATTTAAGCAAATTAATCTTTGTAGAAAATTTGATTTTTATAATTTAATACCATCAACAATTAACTTAAATCCTGCTTGGATTAACACCTTTAAATCGGGCACACTTCGATTTTAGAAGATACAAATTTAAAATTCTTAAATCAAAAGTTTTAGTACCTGCTTTTAAGGCAGCTTGTGAGGATGGTCTAGTCCGTCCATCCATTTAAAACAAACCACAAAACTGTTGCTAATACAAAACACATGTGCTGTAAAATTGATTTTCTTTGAGTAATTTTGGTTTTTCCTGTATGAAATTTCCCAAGATTTTTCGCAATTTAAGCAAAACTCCCACGCCTTTTACAAGCAGGCACAAGTTTAACACCTATAAATATCTGCTGCTAACTATCTATCTGTTTTAAAGCCTTAAGGGAATTTCCTTTTGCCTACCAACGGATTCCCCCGCAATATTAAAACTGTTCTAGTAGACTTTAAGACTCCTGTCTGTTCTCGATGTCTGTTCAACACATGTTTTAAAATTTTTAGAAAATTTTCTTATGGTTTTTCCTTTTGCACCTATGGGAATTTTCTCGTTTGCACTTTATGCCACAGTTTAACGAATTTGTACAAAATTTCCTTGATTTTATATGGCTCATCATGGGAGATTAGTTTTTTATTGGCAGAGGTTGAAAAAAACCGAACAAATCCTTGAACGCGCCTTGATTGGGTAAATCCTTAAAATAACATGTGTTATGTTTAGAGATTCAATAACTTTTAAGTGAAATTTAAATTAAGATTAAATTAGGAAACATTTGGCTTAGAAGCAGAAAAATAAAATAATTTTGAGTATTCAAACCGGTTTTGCCAATCTTTTATAATCATTTCCTAAATTGTTTATTCAACTCTCTTCCTAGTCTCTCGTAAGTCACATTTTTAATTCATTGAATTAGTTTTATATTAAAAACATTTTTAAAAACAATAAGGGAAGTCACGATGTGTAGTGCGCAGTGTGCAAACGATGCAAATGCGTGCAAAAATACACTCCTTTGCACAACACAACAACAAAATGTATGAAATTTGCTCTATTTTATTTCGTTTGCACTAAAAAAACCATGAGCAAAATTAGTATTTGCAAACAAATGTTAAGGAAACTTATAAATTGAACATTTTCGTGGGTTTTAATATAAAATAGAGAGTTTAATTTAAAAAAATTAAAAAGAACAAATTTATTTTAATTTTCTTTTGTATAAATAGCTGCGTTCGAGAACACAAAAGTTTTTACTATTTTTTACTGAACTTTACTGCATTTTACGAAATTGCGTTCGAGTACACAAAATACAGTTAATGGGAACACAAATTGAGAGCGTAAAGTGACAGTTCTTGTGTGAGTATTTACAAATTTTTACTGCAGAAATTTTTGCAGTAAAATTTAGTAAATCAAAAAAACATATGTTCCAAAAGGTAAACAAATAAAAGTAACAAATAAAATGCATATAAATTGTGAAAAAATTGTTAAATAAAAGAAAAGTTGAAATAAAAATTAAACCAAAACAAAAAGTGAATAACTATTAAAAAATTAATCTTTTTAAATTTTTTTGTTAAGTTAATTTTTTAGAGTTGTAAAAGTGTGAAGTACTTGGGGACTTAAGTAATCAATAGCACAAAAATAATTAATGTTCTTTTAAATAATTTAACCCGCTACAAATTAGTAAAATCAAATAAAATTAAAAACAAACAAATATGAAAGATTAAATAAAATAGTTTGTTTGTATTTTCCAAAAATTTTCGTGTTATAAAAAGTTTTTAATCGAGTACCGATAAGAAAACGAGTTAAGTAGTCAAAAATGTAAACATTTTTCAACACTTCAATTATTTGCCATCGGCTGTTGCCTTTATTTTACGAATTTTTACAAATTTTGAGTTCGCGTACTTTTTTGCACAACAGCTTTTTGTGAGATCAAATTTTTCAGTTTACTCATCTACTGCATTTTACTGCAAAAGTACTCAAACGCACCTATTGTAAACAAAAGCAGATTTTTACAGTGTTGCCAGAATACATTTTTAGAAAAATAATTTATTTTTTTACGTAGTGCAACTGAACTGAAGTTGTATTGTTACTAGCGAAATCAGGCAACGCCTCTAATGTTAAAATATAAATATTTATTTTTTTTATATTATACAGGCTGGTCCAACCATAATGGACAAGATTAATTGCGAGTCACACCTTAAGTTATTTGTCCAACTCAATTTCACATATCGTTGGCTTAACATGTAAAGGCTCTAAGTCCATTTTTTTTTAAGAAATTGAGATTTTAATGCAGTAAAAATACATTGTTTACAAAGAAAAAATTATAGTTATCTCATTTTTTGTTGTTGTTTTGTGTTGATGAGCAAAAGCGCTAAGTCCAATTTATCACAAGAAAAAGCTCTAAGTCCCAATTAAAAGTACAATTTAACCATTTCTCTCGAATTGTTTTATTTTATCTCCTGTAAAATTTTCAAATATGGACTTAGAGCCTTTACATGTTAAGCCAGCGATATCTTTATTTCAGTGTTTGACAAGTGATCGGCCAAGCAGTTACTGTGAATGGTGGTCGCTAAAGCGAGATGATAATTGGCCAAGCAGTTACTGTGAATGGTGGTCGCTAAAGCGAGATGATAATTGATTCTTGTGGCCAGAAATTGAAATATGAACCACCTGAACGATATGTGGTTGTAACAGAATGGTGCCCCTTTTCACTCAGCCATCGAAACAATGGCTCTTTTGTGTGAGAAATTCAATGGCCGTGTTATTTCACGTCGTGGAGATGTTACTTGGCCGTTGGACTTCTTTTTTTTTTGGGGATATTTGAACGAAAAGGTGTACTTGAATAAGCCAAGAACAATTCAAGAGCTAAAAAATGAGATACTTCGGTACATAAACCACATTAAACCTCAATAATGTCTCAGAGTAATTGCAAATATGGACCAACGGATAGAGGTATGCTAGTGAAGCCGTGGGAGAGTTTGACCGATATTTTGTTTTATACATAATTGTCATAGATTCTTCGATAATAATTAAAAATATCAAGATAATTCTCTGAAATTTTTTGTTTTATTTACAATTAACATCGTGCGTTTTGGTTGGGCTACCCTTTATTTAAACATCAGCGGCGTTGCCTGATTTTCGTAATTGAGCCATAAAACTATTTTAAATGGCCAAACTTCGCAATAATTTGTTTCGCAACTTCAAAGCGGGTGCTCCGGTTGGTAGAGTGAGGTAGTCCATCAGTGCAGTGGTAGCGGCTTCGATACACGCCAAAGACTTTAGTTTAAAAAAATTCTATTACCACAATTATTATCAATGCAGTTATCTGTACAGATAGAAAATAGCTAATTTACTACCACTGGCTAAACCGAATTACGAACACAGGCAAACTTATAGCAATTTTATCATATTTATATCAAAAGCTTCTGGAAAACTTCCAGCAAATTATTTCGTACTTAAATAATATAAACGTAATCAGAGACCGACAATTAATGTTAAGGTCTTATCATTAATATCTAACTGCTTTAAGTGATGTCCTAGGAGACATAAGGAAAGAATTCAATCAAATCAAAATCACTTTTCAGTTCTGTTGGATCACGCCAAAGCTTTTGATGTAGTTGATCATGCAATACTTGGATACAATTTACTTACTTTTTTGATGAAATCTACACGTTGACTACCATCCTATTTACAAAACAGAACACAATATCCATCCCATACTGCAAAAATTGCTTAAGCGACAAAATTTTTAATTTTCGTTTTTTTTTTTTTTAATAAATGAATTTATTGGCAACATTTGCTTCGTCTCCAAAAATGCCACGGTCACATAAGATATAATGTAAGCTTAAGCGTTAATCATCATTCAAAATCTTTATGATATACAATGTGAAAACCTTTGTGTTTTTGTCGCTTAAGCTTCCTTGTCAGTAGAATATGGTGTTCCGCGAGGGTCAATAATTGGACCACTTCTCTTCATACTCTATGCAAATGATTTACCTGACCAGATCATATTTTCTTAAGTTGGAATGTTTGCAGATGACGTCCAGATCGATATTAGCTGTAATTCTACATCAACAAACCATTTTGTTTTAGAAAATTGAGTTTGGTATGCGGCTTACATATTTTAAATACCTCCTTAATGCATCCAAGACCTGTTTCAAGAAAGATATTCGGGCATTTTCTAGAAATCGAAATGAAGTGAAATTGAAATCGAACGAAATTTTAGGTTCAATTATTTACAAAATGACCGTAGTTTTTCTTGGTTTTAAGGGATATTCTTGTAAGGCTAATTGGTACTTAACAAATTAAAGTGATTAAACAGAATATTTTTATGAACTTTCAGTACAGAGTCGTTTTTAAAATTGTCTCGATTTTAGATCCACATCATTTTGATTTCTAGAACACGCCCGATTAAGCATTAATTTTGCTGCACATCAACTATTTAAAAGAGTATTACGTATTGTTTTGCCGTGCACGCCAATGTTTGGCAAATGCTGCAAATTGCTCATACAAAAACGTACAAAATTAATTTCACTCTTGCTTTGC
The DNA here is from genome assembly GCA_949318255.1 of Pollenia labialis. Classification (NCBI taxonomy): domain Eukaryota; kingdom Metazoa; phylum Arthropoda; class Insecta; order Diptera; family Polleniidae; genus Pollenia; species Pollenia labialis. The sequence goes on along the minus strand of OX439142.1, from coordinate 19,281,675 downwards.
TTCATTGCCGTAAGAAAACCAAATAAAATAACAGCCAGAACATAAATTTTACTTTTGATTCGCGTCATTTCCGTAAGTGCTGGTTCACACTCATCGAGTTTCAGCCGTCAAGTCTTGAGCTGTTAGGAAAGAAGGGAAGAGAGAATTCCATTAATTTTCCTCTCTCTCCTAAAAACTCAAGACTTGATGGCTGAAACTTGAAGAGTGTGAACCAGCACTATGGAAAAAAGTAGTAAAAGCAAAATAAAATGTAACAACTCAATACACAACAGTAAGTATTGGTATGCATCACAAAAAGCTAATTTTTAGAAACAAATTAAAAAAAGTGGCGTATGCGGCTTTCAATAAAATACTATTAACTTGTAAGCTCCTTCATAAACGTTCACAAAAATTTAGAATTTTTTTTAAAACATTTGCCAGAAGCAGTGGTGAAAATACAAAAAAATCTCTATCAGGCATATTTTTAGAAAACTATATTGTCGTTTTTCTTCACTACGACTTTTTGTCATGTGCGCCAAACCAATAATGAGCTGATGAATTAAGTGTATCGTTAAACTCAATGACGATTTACAATGTATTTTTCTATGGGCATATGCCAATGGATTAAGTCAAATAATACAAAATGCTTTATTATCAGGAATAGATCAATTTCACTTGGAAATCTAAATCCGATTATTTTGAATATCGAACAAATAAATCCAAGTTGTCGACTCTACAAAAACTTATTTATCTTCAAAAGCAGTTTGAATAGGAAGACCATAAAAATTATGCTTGCGGTTGTACTCAGGACTCTTTGAAAATCTAAACATTGCACTCCCTTAAAAATAAGAATTCTCCATGCTAAAGTTTTTCTTATGCCTACTTTATTATACAGACTTGAACGCTCCTAATTTTCGTAACTAATCTTAAGAATAACGGATCAAAGTAAACAGCAAAGCTGATTATCTTTTTAAACGACTACACTTTTTACAATCAAATAGAGGCACTTAACAATATTCCCTTATATGTATTAGAATAAAAATTCTTTGTTTAAGCTAAAAGTCTTTGCAACTCTGTACTTAAAATCGTACAAACTACTCGGAAAGTAAGAACTTTTAAAAAGCTCCTTTTAAAATACTTTACTGATACTTACTGCCTGTTTTTAGAAATTAAAAATAAAAATTCCTGTAAGAAATAATATTGAAAATATAAAAATGATATGATTTCTCACACGTAAAGCTCAAAAAAGCTTTTATGTTTTATTTAACCATTAAAGGCTTAAAATGTACCTTCAAAACTTTTAATGTCTTCTTTATCGCAAATTCAGATAATTTTTTTTATACAATAACTTGTAGTCCAATAAAATGTTTAAATTCCTTTTAAAACTTTCGTTTAAATCAAAAAGCTTTAACATTTTCTATCTTTCATACAATTTTGCCAAAAGCTCTAAAGACCTTTTGAAATCTAAAAGCTCCAGATGCGGAATTTCACTTCAAAATATTAAAGCATAAACCTTTCAAAACAATTAAAAAATTGTTGGGCTAAAATAAGAAAATATGCTTAAAAGCTTTCAAGATATGTTTTAAACAAATTTAAAAAATTGTCAAGATTAAGCTGGAAAACTTGAAAATTTTTTCTTTGAATCTTTACGTTTTTTTTTTAAAAAGTGAGAGCTTTTAGTTTTATCCGAAGCTTTTTTGGAATTGTTAACAAGAGTTATTGGCTTAAAATCTTAAAATAAAAAGTAAATATAATTTTTATTCTCATATTGCGGTTTTAAACATTGCATGATCATTAAATTAGCTAAAATTTCCTTAGAGCTTTCTTTAATTAAGATCTCTCTGCAATTTCTAAGTTTCTGAATATGTTTTTTTTAATATTTTTCTAAACAAATTACTTTAAAATCCTTAATAATCATTACGAATGCTTAATTATTTGTTAGATTAAAATTTCCTTAGAGCTTTTTTTTTTATAAATTTCTATAATTTAAAAAGATTAAAATTTTTTTTGAATATGTAGCCGTTTAAATTATTTCTAGACTTTTTTCCAAACTGTTCTTTAAACCTTCCTTACTTTTTAAAAAATGTTTAGATTGTATTTTTTAAGTTCTTACCCTGGTAGAGCATTACGCAAAGCTGCCGGATAAAATGCCGCTGGCAACAAAGCATGGCCCCAGTGTGGCAACAACATTGGAGACCAGGGTAAGAAAGGATTCGCCGCCACCGCAGCTGCAGCCGCGGAAGGTACCATTAAGCTGCTCATGCTGTGTAGTGAAGGAAAACCACTAAATCCTGTAGCTCCCGTGGGTATTCTCAAATGATCTTGAGCTCCCAACGAAGGGGTATTAGAAGGAACTGTAGTGGTTGCGGTTTTGGCCGGTAACTCGTCTCTTCTTAAATCCTTGGCGGTGGGTGTAGGAGTGGGAGTAGATGTTCTAGGTGGGGGGGAGGGTGATCTTGATCTGGACGTTCTTGATCTTTGGGGGGTAGGAGAAGAACACACTGAAATATCTGAATCCTTGTGCGGGGAGGGTGATTTACAGGGTGAGTGCCTAGCTGAGTCCGAAGAAGACTCGCTGGACTTGCGTCGGGACGGCGAGCGGGCCGGTGAGGGAGAACGTTTTCTTTTTTCAGCCACTTTGAAGCTGTCTTTAAACACTGGTATTTTAAAGTTTAAGTTGGTTCTTATTTAAAGGAGTTTAACCCCTGTTTTATTTGCTAATTTTTATTTAAGAATACACTAATTTATTTTTCTTGGTATTTAAAGGTTTTTCCAATTATCCTTTTTAGTTTTCAAGGGTTTTTTGCACACTTGTTTTTTATTACACGGATATTTAAATATTTATTTCAGTTAAATTTGGAATTTCTTTTTTTAAATTTGGTTTTTTTCTTGAAATTTTGTTTCGCTTTTGGGATTTTTTGCTAACGCGGCACTGATGCAAACTATTTGAAGTATCATCAACAACTAACTTGTAAACAAGAACTCAACATAATTCTAACCAAATTTCAACATTTTCAAAAGTGGTTGGCTAAATCATGTTAAACGTAAAATTTTCCAAACAACCACCATCCACTCACTACCAGTGTCATCATCAGCTCAACTTTAAAAGAAAAACCCAGACAAATCCACTTTCACCTCCAGCCATTATTGTACAATAAAAACATGTAAACTACACAACAAGAGCAAGAACGGCGAAAAAGGAAAACACACAAACAACAGCAACACAAGTTTTTTTTTTTGAAACGTAAAACCCATTCACCCATCATGTAATAAAAACAGATCGATTTTATGTGCTAAGTGGGCTCTCATGTCCTTTTCAACAACAGGCACTCTCTCTTTGCCTACTCCTCACAACGGCAACAAGAGCAGCAACAACAAAGAGCTCTTATAAACATCATCAACACCAATTGCCTTTAAGCACAGATATCCTTTCGTTTTAAAGTAACAAGAGAGACTAAAACGAACTCAGAGTATTGGCATCTCTTTTTAACACTTTGAAAAAGAGCGCATACTCTTGTTATGGGTGCGAGGGTACTTGAATTTGTTGGTGTAGTTGTGCTCATTATTCTCATCATTTGTTAAATACGAGTAGGTAACTGTTTAAACGAGTTTGAGTACGTGATTGTCTGTCTGTTTGTATGCGAGCATTTTAATGGCAGTAGAGTAGTTTTGGAGATGTAGTACTTCTTTTATCCTTCTTCTTTATACATATGTATGTATGTATGTATGTATATATAAAAAACTGTTTATATGAGTATGTAGTTGTTTTTGTTTTATCACACATTTTACTACAATACTTTTACTCCTTTTTTTCGTTTTATATACATTTTGGTTTATTTTCATTCATGTTTTTTTTTCTTGGTTGGGTTTAGTTGTTGTTATTCTCAGCCAACCATGATTGAGGCTTAAGTCTTGTACATACTTTACATGATTGGGTTTCACATTTCTGGGCTCTTCTGTTTTCAAGCATTTTTCACTTGCCTTTTAAGTACTCGGGCTCTCCATCCTGGTTCTTATGTTACAATGTTTGTTTTCTTTTGGTTGTGCTTGGAATACGTACATATAATAAGGCATTCTTCTTGCTTCCATTCGAAGGATATACTATTTTATTTACTTTATTTTTTGTTTCATTGTTTGCTTACTGGGAACTCCTTGGCTTTTAGCCTCTCAACTCCCATTTTAGGGCATTTGTTTTTTTATTGTGCACTTTACTAAGGGTTTTTTTTTCATTGTAGCCAGTCATCCATTTAAATATCTATATACTTTGTGCTGTCATCATCATTTTCATCATTACAATTTTTATATGGCTGTGTAGTTAAAGGATGGTTAAGGGAAAAAATAAAGTTAAATGTAATCAGATTTATTAAAAATCCAGTCTCGGGTACATGTTCAGTATCCTGAAAGCTAGGTAAGCTAATTTTTCAAAAAATTTAAACAAGATTAGAACTAGTTTTTGTATTCTCGGAAAATTTTAAACTTGTTATGGATCAGGTTTGGAACTAGTATTAATTCTAAGGCTGGGTTTTTGAGATCCCAGTTAAACTAGGCTTAGTTAATCTGAAAATAGATTTGTGCCGCCATTGCCAAGTTTGTATACACAATTTTGACGGAACAGCTTAAATTTGCCTAAAATGTTGTTCTTTAATGAAATAATTTTAAAAAATTCACATTTCGCCGGAAAAATCCGAGTTTCAGCCTACGTTGAACTAAGTTTAAATTTAATCTACATCTTAAAATCCCGGCGTTAATCAACTAGGTTAGGAATGAACAAACTTATACAACAAGAACAGACTATCTTAATTCTTATTTACTTCCTCTTCTCGGAGTAGTTTATTTTCTCTGTGAGTTAGTTTGGAATTTGTCGGAATTAGTTCAAATTCTTTCTAAACTATTTTGGGTTTTCGAAATAAATTGCCCAAAAAATAATGTTCCAAAGAAGATCAGAGTCCTTAACCTCCAGTTTCTTATAATCTAAAGAGTTAAGGCTCAGTTAGCTGGTATGTAGTAACAGTAACATTGCAAATCAGCTGCTTCATTTTGTTGTATGTAAAGCAATTAGAACAATTATAGTTAGCAGTAAGATGTTACGTCTCAATCTGTAAGAAATAGATTGCTCTTATTTTTTTACGTTAAGGTTAAGTTACTGTTACTCTCGGCTAACCGAGCCTTTAATATTAAGATTATTTTCTCATTAAAATTTTTTTAAAACTACGCCAAGTTTCTCTAAAACTAGTTCAAGTTTTTGCTGAGTTAGTTAAGGTTCCTTATGAGTTGGTTTAGTTTCCTATAGTTCATATTACTTTTGAACAAGTTAATATTCATCTTGAACTAGTACACATTCCTTATGAACTAGTTTTCATTCCTTTAAACTAGTTCACATGCCTTCTGAACTGGTCACATTTCGCCTGATACCCCCTGAACTACACTCATAAAAAAAAGCATATTGATGATGCCCTTACATCAGAATTGTACCATCAAAATTATTACAAATAGCATCGACGAGGCAAAATGTTACATCAATCCAATGACGAACGTCATCATAAAATTTTGTCATATTTTATGCGTCATTTATACTAGAAGTACAGTGACATCCATTCGATGCCACATTGGGTGTATTATTAAAATTATTGTCACGTTTAAAAAGTAAAATAAGAAGCAAAAATTCCCATATTCTATTCGTTTAAGTTATTTAGTTAAATACATCAAATTTTCAAAGAAGAAATGATTACGAAAACCATATCGGGCATGCTGCTGGTGTCTTATAATTGAGAGTTCTTCTGCAAACAAAGAGCGGAATACACAAAAAGTGAAACAAACATGTGTAACGGGTATGTGAATAATAAAATTCTCTCAATTTGACTTAAGTCAATCCCAATTTAAACATAATTTAATGACAAACTGTCATTAAATTGAGCCTAATGAGTCCTTTCTCCGATGTGATAACATAATTTCACCTGATGACAATTTGGTCAAGTGATATTATGGCTGACATTACAATGATGAAAAGTGTAATGGGGTCAAAACTGAAGACACTTGGCATAGAACTGATGTCAAAATAGATCAGCATTATGACGCCTTTTCTATCAGTGAACTTCTGACTCTTCCTAAACTTGTTCGGATTCTGCCTAAACTAGTCCAGATTCTTCCTGAACTTGCTTAGATTCCATCTTTCGCAAATAAATATTAAACACGAAATAAATTTTTCCCCGAACCCAGCTAACATTTCTTAATATTTCTGTATGTATTACTGCAACTGTTCAGTCAATGTTATAACCCTTGGTGTCTAATGCTTTTTTCTAACTGCTGCTGCTTTCTTCATAATCATTTTTATTCCATTATTAAATCTGGGATTTTTGGTGTATTAAATGTGTATATTTGTTTCGGCCTCCACCCTCCATCCCTACTACCACAATTCGCTGCCAGAGAAGAGGGGGACTTTACACAGTTAAATAATGATACTTCCGTTTAATATTAAAACGTTAAAATAACAACACAAAGAAGATGAAAAAAAGAAGAAATAATATGGTTACAGTTTAATGTGATTACATTTAATAATCACAGAAAAGAAGAAAATTTAATAACTTATTAAATTGAAAAATAAAAAAATTAATTAAAAATATGCCTTTTCAAAATTCTCGGTTTTACATTTAAATTCGGCTATTTATTTAAGCTTGATGTTTCTTTTAAATCCTTTTAATCTTTTCCTTTAGCTTGGTTATAGTTGGGAATTTTTGTTGACTTTTTGGGTGTAAAAAGAGCAAAACTAATTTTATTATTAATTCTTTAATAGACCTGGTGGGATTAATTTGGGAAATCTCAATGTTTAACCTTGGGGTTTCTTTTTGCAAGTTGTTGTGGTAAATAGGGAAATTTTGTTGACTTATAAGAGGAATTTCCTGAAGTTGGTGTTTATAGTCTTTTAGGTAAGAAATTCTCACCTGCTTTTTTTTCTGTAGAGTGAGAAGTAAACTCAAGAACTTGTGAGAATGCAACCTTGCTGAGATGCATTTTACGATGTGTTTCAAATAAAGTAATCCTTTTTTGAACTGCATTTTTATTAACGTCTAAATAATAAGTTACAGCTAAATTTTAATAGAACTTCCGGAAATTATTGTAAATTAACAGCCATATTCATAAAAAGTTCTTATTTTAAGCTTATAGCATGTAATAACTATCAAACGCTTTTTGTCTAATAAACCTCCTATAAAAATTTGTATTCATAAAAGTACATTAACAGTTTTATTACTTTTAACAGTTTGTGGCGATTTTGTGTTTAAGTATGGCAACTTTCTTTATATTTTACTGCCATTTTATTGCTAGTGATGCATGAAAATTCTATTCGGTTCACATGATATTCTATATTAAATTGTTTTTTATAGTTATTTTTTAATTGTAGAACTTAAAAATTATTCTTATAAAATAAAACTACATTTTATTTTAGTTTCTAAACAAAATCTTGCAGAAAGGTATCATAAACACTTTTGTTTGAACCTTTTTTAAATATACGATAAGAAAGTATTCGAATAAAAAGTTTGTTTACTTTTTATTAACATCACTATTATTATGATTTGTTTATTCTATATTTTTTAATATTTTTGAACAATAATTCGTTAGTTTAAACAAAAAAAACAACTAGATTCAGTAATTTAATAAGTTTTTAATGATAATATCTGCATTTGCCCCTGAACATATTCTTTTAAAGCATATAAAAATGTTTTTAATAATTAACCATATAACTTTAAATTGGTTGTCTAAAATAAAAAATAAAATTAGTTAAATGTATTTAACATGTCCATATTAATAAATAAAACATTCTTTTCATTATTTTTGAACATATTTCACAAAAATAATATCATAAAATGCAGACACTTATCAAAATTTCATTTTATTTTTGGTTTAAAGAATTGTAAATCGAACAATAAATTTTCTTACTTTATGAATGGTTTATTAAAGGTTTAATAGACTATTTTTCGTTTATGAATACAACTTTAGCAATTTTGCCTTATATTTGGTTAATTTACCATTAATAAATTTTTATGAATACGGCTGTAAGAAGATTGGATTTTTTTGGACTTAGCTTAAGAGCTATTCTGTAGCCCGTCAATAAATTTTATATTTTTGGGAAATTTATAATTATAATTAGGGCAACATTCTGAATACCTGCACGCAAAGAAAAAACATGGTTGTGGTAAACATATTCTAAGAGCAACATATTATGATAAGATTCATGATTGTAGTCACCATATTACGATTGTTATTAAATCATATTATGACCAAATATGTTCGTAATATTACATCATAATATTTTTCCCTTAATCATATTGTTATCCTGTTAATCATAAAACGTTAAGAAGTTATAATATTACTGTCATGGCAATCATAATAAGCTTAGAAGTAATCATATTATTGTCATGACAATCATAATAAGCTTAGAAGTAATCATATTATTGTCATGGCAATCATAATAAGTTTAGAAGTAATCATATTATTGTCATGGTAATCATATTATTGTCATGGCAATCATATTATTGTCATGACAATCATAATAAGTTTAGAAGTAATCATATTATTGTCATGGCAATCATAATAAGCTTAGAAGTAATCATATTATTGTCATGACAATCATAATAAGTTTAGAAGTAATCATATTATTGTCATGGCAATCATAATAAGCTTAGAAGTAATCATATTATGATGCAAAGTGATATGAACTGTTATACATAAATTTTTTACATCATAATATGATACGACTTTAAACATAATATTTTTATTGGAAAAAAATACTTATGATAAAATAAAAAACATAATATAGTTACTGTAATCTTTTTGTCGTAGGTCGCCATTATTTATAAATTATTTTATGGAGTTTTCATTATTTTTCTCTTAAAATAACACAAAACTTACCAGTAATGGTTAATATTTTGCACCAATATTTCACAAATTTTTCCACCACTTTAAGATTATTAAAATATTTTAGCAAAGATATTTTATTTTGTGACACTACAACCCTTTTTATTGTTTTTTCTTTAATTTTTTTTTAATTTCTTGTTTATTTTAATGGTTATTTTGCTATTTCTTTTTTAATATTTTTCTTTATTTTTTTTTAATTTCTTGTTTATTTTAATGGTTATTTTTTTATTATTTAGCCACTCACTAACAAATAATTCGATATGTTTATGTAAAACACGACACAACTGATACAAAATTATTTTACAAATGGCGATACCAAAATATTATTAGAGTAACGATATTTTGACAGCATCTTAAACTTATTATGATAAATGTATATAAAGTTATCATGTTATGGCTATTAAATATCATTATATGGTTGTGAGTAATATAATATGTTTTGAAAGTTATCATAATTTAGTTGTTAGAAAAATAATTATTTTTCGGTCAACAATACTCAAATTTATAATTGCGATAAACATTAATATGTTTACAGTAACTATAATATTGCTGATATTTAATAAAAATAACAATTATTTGTGTACAACAACAATATATTGTTACAATAAACACAGTGTGGTTGCCGTAACCATGCCCAACCATATTTTTTCTCTGCGTGTGGCTGCAGATATGGCATTCAAAAGAAAACATTAGGGGAAGCAGTTATAATATGATCACCTTCAACAAAACTATTTTTAACGAAGAATTTTGAGCATATTATGGTTAATTCACCGGCAATTAGTGTTGCCAAAAGTTGGTGACCAAAAATGGTTAAATTTACGGGAAAATGACTAAAAATTGGCTATCAACTTTTTTAAGGTAAAAAACACATTAAAATTCAATAACAGAACAGAAATAATTCATTACAGTAAAATTGTAAGTTGAGCTCAATTTTTTACATAAGAATAAACGTAAATAAATTTTTAAGCATTTAAAAATCAATAAATTCAATGCCGTTATTGATCATCTCATAGGAATCACTCGTGCCTATTAGTTTCAAAAATATTTTGAAGGTAAATCATAATCATGATCATATTTACCAAACCTTTTAAGTCAAAATCTACGATAAAAAACAAATAGAAAAGTATAGTCTAGGTCAAACCCGGCTATATATTACCCTACAACACATTAGAAATTTTATCAAATTATCTCCAAAATTGCGACCTGAACTTTGCGCACAAGGTTTCCATGGCCAGCCTGACAGCCAGACAAACGGACATCGTTAATTGGACTCAGAAAGTATACTTTATTTTAAGGTATTACCAACATCAGCACAACTGCATATTACCCTCTCCACTGTTTTAAGAACGCGAGTGCAAAAGTGACTCGTTTAACTAACATTTTGAGCAAATACAAAAACAAAATTTGTTTTGTTTTAAATGTTAGTTAAATGAGTCACATTTGAGCTCGCGTTCTATAAACAGGCATTTCATTTGTCTTTGGAAAAAAAAAAAAACTGTTGCTTTTACTTCTGATTCATTAAATGTGCACAATCGCTGTCAAACCAACTCTAAAAGCGAAAAGTTGTACACACATTTTCTTTTTTTGTTCAACAGTTTTTGGCTTCAATTGCAATTTTTTAAACCCTGGCTGTGGGAAGAAATATTTTATTGTTATGGTAAAAATTGTTTCCTAATCGATAAAATTGAATTAACGCTTGCTAAATGCTTGCTAAATTCTCAAATTACGTTTAACGATGTTTACTGGGTTAAACGCCCTCTCTACTTCAGCATTTTACCATGGAAGTGAGAACAACTTTAAAGTAAATTCTGTGTTGATCCATTTTATAAATTTAATAGTGCCATACTGTTCCTTTGTTTCATCGTCATCCTTTATAGCGATTTTCAACATCTGTTAAAGTTGTGATTTAAACTAAATGCTTTTTAATTGTTAAAAAGGTTTATATTACTTTTAAAAATTTCTATAAGAAAATAAAAGTTTTTAATTAAAAAGAAAAAAACGGCAAGAAAATTTATGGCTAAACAAGTTGATAAATGGCTAAATTCACTTTTCAATGGCTAAATTGGCAACACTGCCGTCAATCATTCAATGGTTAAATTAGTCCTACGTCACGAAGCCACAAAAATATTATGCTTGCCTGAAGCGATTTCATTAATATTAATAAAATTAAGATTCGTAATGTCGTTAAAATTTTCTTTGGATTAGTGACAACTTAATATCTCTTTTAAAAGAAAAAATCATCTAATTGTTTTACGTTTTTTCGATAGATTTTTTTTAAATTAAAATTAAAATATTCAAAAATATTTAAATTAATTAAAACAAGGAAACATTTGTAACTTCATATTTCAATATAAAATTGAACCAAGTCAATGAAAACAAAATAAATTTCTCTAACTACAAAATATTTTTCATTCTTAGAAGTGTTGTAAAAGCGAATGTTTAATTCAATTTTTGGCAAAAGAAATGAAAATTTGTGAAATTTGTAAATTGTAATGTTTTAAAATTTCAATAAAAAGTATTCACTACGATAACGAAATATTGCATTTTACTAAATGTTAGTTATACGTTCTAAAACAAACAGCGAAAAGGAAAAATCAAAAGAAAAAATTCTCACATTCTTTTTCCTTTAATTGCTAATTTAAATACACAAAATTAACGTAGAAGTTTATGCAGATGACGATCTTCGCAGGCTGGAAAATGAATTAAATGCATTTTACTTAAAGGTTAACTTGTGAAAGTAGAGCATAACATGATGTAAAAAGAATATTTAAACAAAATTAAATTAAATACAACCCGATGATTTGTAACAGCTCAAAATATCTGTGGCAATAAATAATAATAGCTTAAGTCGAAATTTCGTGTTTTGAGATATTAAGGGTTTTGTCTTAAATTAATTGTGCATTTTGTTGTGTTAATTAAAATATAAATGCGTGTAGTTGTATTAATAATGACATTTTATACTCGAAACTTAGGTGAGTGATACATCTGGAAGAAGAGAATAAAAATGTGTAATAAAATGAAAAAGCACTTATGTCAACTTAAGCTATTATTATTTATTGCCACAGATATGTACGATATAAAATTCATAACAACTCAAATCCCACATTGAAGAAACGATTAATACAAATAGCCACAAAAATCATTAAACTTACAAAAGTCTTTCATAAAAATTATGAAATTTGGTCATTTGGTCATTGGACAAATTAAAAATTTCATTAAAAAAAAACCTTTTCATTGATAAAATTTGAAAAACAAAATTTCTTTAAACGTTTGACTCTTCATTATTTTTTATGATTGATTCATTTATGTGATGACAAATAGCATATGAAATTTCTTAATGAATTTTCTTGCATTAAGTTTATGCAAAATTTTCATCGATCTTATGAAATATTTAATTTTATGGGGCTAATGAAACATTCTTCAAATAGGTCACATAGGTTGAATTTCAATGTAATTTTTCATTTCATTAATGTCAAAATCCATTTGATGTGTTAAGAAAATTCTTTCAGTGCAGAACTGTTATGCATAAAACAGAACGGTTGGTTATTGTTGTCATATTACACGATATCTTGTAAGTAATGGCCATTTTTTGCATCGCATGGTATCACTGAAAGGCGAGCTTGGTAAAACTTTTTACCCCACTTCTAAGCTAGTCCAGTTTTATCTATTACATTTAAATAAAATAATAAAATATACTACTTTTTTAAAAAAATATTTCTTATAAAAAAATAGAGTGTAATACGGCAAATCCATCTGAGGAAATCAAGTGGTTGTGATCGAAACATGTCATGGTAACCAGCCGCCTGGGTTCGAATCTCAGGTCAGTCAAGAATGAATGATTATCAATAACAATTTTAATTAATTTTCATGTTGTAAAATTCCTTTCTTCATAAAAATAATTTAATGAAAATTAAATTTGATGAACTTAAGCCTGATTAAAATATTAAAAATTTGGATTAAAAAATAGTTTTTATTAAAGTTTCCAAAAAAAAAACAAATTTACCATTCTTATAAAATTTTTTTAACAAAGTACTTTGAATAAAAATTGTCAAAAATGTTCTCAACAAAAAACTACTTCAATTTACTTCTTTTTTTACTGAAGTCTTAACTTAAAAAAGCCATTAAAGTACTTAATACTCAATAGTTTTATTTATATTAAAAACTTTTTCGTTTTTCCATAAAATCAAACCAAATTTCATACAGTCAAAACTCCTTTTCAAAGTATTGATTTTTTTCTAAAACTAAAACTACACTCGTCCTTACAACAAAATATTTAGTTCACATGCAAATTTCTCATTTAAAATAGAAAAATAACAACAACAAAAATAAAAAGAGAAAAAAAGTTGTTAACAATAAAGTCACCATAAAAAGTACTTTTCAAAATGAAGAAAGTTTAGAAACATAAACTATTCAAAATAAATGAAAAACTATTTTAAAAGAGTCAAAAAGGAAAGAGTGGAGTTCAGTAAAGTAGAATAGAGACTAAAAGCGAACACGCAAGGAAGTGTGTTTGCACAAATATTCTCGAGTAAATGAATTAGTATCCTTATTTAGAGAGGATAGAGAAAATAATATAGGTTTTAAGTAAAAAAAGATTAGAAAAAAGTTACCTATAAACACTTTTAAGGGTTACCATTTACTACACAAAAAACTTGACGTTTTGCCAAGTTCTTCAATATTAATAATGTATCCTATGATGTGTATATATTTAGCATCCTTATGAGTGGAGAAGTTCAAACCAAGATGCCCGTCCGTCCGTCTGTCTGTCCGTGCGTCCGTTGAAATGGGATTTCCGAAGACCTTAGATACGACGGTGACTCGGTACTTTTATATTTATGTCACATATAGTGTGGAATTGTTTGCTATTAAAATGATCGGTAGACAACTTTTTTTTTTTAGCCGTGCACTTGCTTTTTTTAATTTTTTGTTTAAAATTTCCTTAGCTAATCCCTAATCATAAATTCCCATTAATTTTCTTTTAAGTATCGTACCTGGAGAAAGGCAACAGCCAAAGTTTTCAAATTTTGGTACAAGCATCTTGGTTATCAATGCACAGCATCTGATAAAACGTTGGCGAGATTGGGGAAGTGGGCGTGGTACTTCTCATACAAAGACGTTTTAGATTTCTGTGTATCTGAAGAACGGCAAGAGATAAAGTTTCCTAACAATTCACAACATCCAAAAAAAAAGGTGGCCGGGATTGGACAAGTGTGCATTGCACTTCCCATACAAAGACATTATAGATTTTTGTAAATCTGCAGAACAGTAAAAGCCAAAGTTTCAAAATTAGTTACAACCATCTTGGAATACACAACAACCGTCTAGATTGGGCAAGTGAGCGTTGCACTTCCCATACAAAGACATTAGAGAATTCTGTAAATCTAAAAAACGGCAAGAGCCAAAGTTTCCAAATTAGTTAGATTTGTTTAGTTTTAAAGAGCGGTAAGGCAAAATTCCTTATCAGGTACCAGGCTTGCCAGTTTGGCACTTTTAGTGCTAGATTTAGCACATATTTTTCTGAATTCGCACTACGAATTTTGAATAGTTTAGCACATTTTTTTAATTATTAAACATTTTTAGCACTTTTTTATATCCCAAAACCACTTAAAAACTCACATAATCAAGTATAGTAAGTAAAGTATAAAAAAGTCTTTAAGTGTATCAAGAAAAATGCATACATATTAGGAATTTGTATAACTTTTTACAATTTTTGCAAATAGGAAAAATGGCATAGCATAGTCGAAAAGATCCGGTCGCGGAGATATTGAAGGGTATCTTCGCTAATGCGGAGCTGAAGGCTGCCGGACGGGTCACAGGTTGATATAAAGGTTAGCTGCGAATAAGTGCTTTAGCTCAAATAAGCAGTCCCGGATAATCAGCGGGTGAGTGCTTTATGCTCCACCGACGAGGCGAGTAGGTGCCGCCCCAAACTATGCACCTCAACAACCCACCTTCACCCAGCGTCTGTCTCGTAGCGAGGCTAAGCTAAAAGGCTAAGAGCCTTGGGTTAACAACACAGAAAAAATAGAACATCGACTTTAATTAAACAATTCGTTCAGACAATTAAATATTTTACTAATTTTGCCCCTGCAAAGGAATTGATCATATCAATGAACGCATTTGTATTTTCGAGTCATGGGACACAAATTTAGTCAATTAAAAAATTAATTGCATAAACTAAAAAATACACCACACATACACAAACATTTAATTTTATGGGTTTTGATTAAAAAAATTAATTGCAGCAAACAAAAAATTAATTGAATAATTAATGTATACCAAGTAATTATTTAATTGAATAATTTTTTGCAAACATTTTTTCTGTGTTGTTGATATTGCATATTTTTGTTGCATATTTGGAGAAAACTTGTTTTAATTGCTTTAATGCACGCTTCTGCAGAAGAGGTAAAAGACAACTTCGATGATATTTATTTATTGATTTCTTATGGGAAAAATATTTTGTACAGCTAAGGTGTCTTGCCGCATATGAAACGAATTATTCGGATTAATGTCTTCCTCTACAGCCTAAAAACAACCAGATGGGAATTCAAAGATGTGGTAAAAGGATTAAACAGTGGTAAATTTAAGTTAATTGATATTGCCATAAAAAATATGTATTTTTTGGACGGTAACTTAAGTTAATAAATTCGTATCAAGCTTTATAAAGTTTAAACAAAAATTAAGGACTTAAACATTATTGTTTTAAATCCTTAACTGCTTGCATATTTAATTTAAATTGTTTTCGAAAACAGCGTAATGAAAAATGAATGTACGACAGAGAAACTATCAACATTTAATCATGCACCCATCACTTCCGTTTTATTTTGCAGTAAACTTTTATTTTGAAAAAATGTATGGTTAAATATACCTCTAAAAGCATTTTTTAAAAAACAAAATCAATAAACATTTGATTCGTATGTAATTGCAATCAGTTTCGCACTTTGCTTAAGCAAATGACAGTTTCAAAACGCAAAAGGCCCTTACTAACCCTAAATTTAAATCGACGTTTTCATTGGTCTTGACGTAATTATAGCTAATTTTTTTAAACGAATTTTATGTTATTTTCAGACAATTTGTTTTTTTAATCGATTTAGCGATCTCTTAGTTTTTGGGTTTGTTTAAAATTTTGCAATCGCGAATTTTAGCCATGTTCGAGATAAAAGCGATTTGCTCGTGTAAGTTTTCTGATTCTTTACAGCTTTAACGATTTATAATAAATAGTAGACTTCATCATGCCGCTGTTAGCACCTTTTTGCGAATTTCCGTAAATTTTGCAATTTTTACCGAATTTTTGCCATTCCTTATAGTTTTAGGAACTTGAAATCAATCGTTGGTTTGAAATATTAAAAATTTTCACGAATTTTCGCTATTTTTGCAATTTCGTTTTTTTTAACCCATTTAGAGGTTTCAAATAAATTTTAGTATATGTTTAAAAGTTTGCAATTTTTCGAGAATTTTAGCCATGTAAGCGATTTTTCTTGTGATTCTTTACAGCTTTCATTATTTTTAAAAAATATTAGACATTGCTATCATGCTGCGGTTAGCAAATTAGCGATACTTAGTTCAACAGAAGTTTTTTCGAACAAAAACTTCGAATACACAAAAACATGCGGATTTGAGAACACCAATTTATGACTTAGCGGATTCAAAAAATTTTTCGATTTCAATTCGAGTCTAAAACTAGAACATACCTGCCATTTGATTTATCATTAAATTTTAATAAATTATATTTGTAAAAACATGTTTAAGTGATATAAGAGTGACATGCAATACTTATATGAATTGGCCAAAGCTTTTAAATACCTTTAAAAATTATTATTTTCCCCATAATAAAATTAGAGCAATGCCAGCAGTCAGTAATGCCCGTTAGAATTTTGGTACTTTTGTCTTTTATACTTATTCCGGATTATCAATTGCAATTATTTGCTATTTGCGAAGTCTGGGTATTTGGTCATACTACCAACAAAAATAATTTCGCCACACTACAAAAATCATTGTCCGGCATTAGGAAAGCAACACAGAATAAATCAAAAACCAACTTCAATTAACGTATTTGTTAGAAATTTGTACTATTAATTAAATTCCGTACTGATTTTCCGCCTGCAAACAAATTGATCATATCAATTATCACATTTGTAAGTTTGAGCTTTTCTTGATGTTCAGTTTCAATCAAAAGGTTTAATTTAAATGTGACCACCAGTAAAAGAGGCTAAATAAAACGTAGGTAGACACAAATCAAAATATTGTTTTCAAACAACACAGTTAATTGAAACAATTAAAAAATTGTTTGAAACGTTAAAATATTTTAAAGTTTGAGAGTATGTTTTCCTATTTGCAAATATACATTTTATCATTATATTTCCATTTTAAATTAAGGAAAATTTATTGGAACAATTAAACAAATTGTTTGAAACAGCATTATAAAATTAATTAAAAAAATGTTGGTGGTGGTTTCTATTAAGCAATATCGTTATTTTTAACATAATAAGCTAGCTTAAGAGTTTCCAAATATTAATTTATTTGTTGGTATTATTATTATTATTCAAATTTATATTATTTTTTGCAATGTGGCGCAACAGTTGATTTAAATTATTATTTAGTGCCCTACCCCCAACTATGGGTTTTGATTACCTTCGAAAATAATGTTGTATACCTGAAACTAATAAAAAAGTTAAGTTTTGAAAAACCTCGAGATAGATAACATTGATACATGACAAAATTTTCGTGTAAAATAATCATGGCTGCTAAACATTTTTCGCAAGTTCGAAAAGAGTACTAACTTGGCTTTATTTAAAAAAATTGTTTATTAAAAATACTTTTTTAAAAAAAAAATATCCCTGGAAAATATTGAAGGAATAAAGCTTGGATCCACGATTGCCGCATATGCACCAATATAACACAATTTTTATTGTGCTTTATTGACGCACAATAATGAAATTGCACCAATCAAATATTCTGAAATCACACGAATGCCCTGTGCTAAACAAATTTATTTGCCGCTAGTTGGTACAAAGCGAAATGGTTGCAGCCAGTGTGACCATATTAGCTTTTTCCGAGCTAAATTTAGCTATATTTTTCATGTTTAGCTTGAGATATTTTATTTAGCTTTTTTCCAGCTTTTTCACGCCATTTTTTAATTTCAATTTCGTGTTTATTTATATTTCAAAATAAATAAAACAGTTTATCCGAATAAACTTATGTGTGATTTAGTTAAATAAGTAATAGCCTGGCACCGTTATAAGTCAATTTAATATTAAAGATTTACGTGACAGTCCATTTAGCGATGTAAGCATATTTGCCTTACATTTCATCTATAAGCGGCAAAAACTAAATCGAATTATGTGCGTTATATTCACATAAGCAAAACGTCCTACGTTCTTTTTAATTTCCGAAGCCTCAAACCTTACAAAAGAACTAAGAATTAAATTAAAAAAAAATTCGTTTTTGGCTTTGGTATCAGGGGAAAAATATCTTGATTGGCCTTCTAATGAGTTTTGTAGTCGTAGTCAAACTTAAGTCGTTTTTGAAAAATGTTATTATGATTGACGCAAACGACATAAATACGAAAAACTTTTAACGTATGTGTTTTACATTGTCGTTGTCGTGATTTTAAAATCGACAAATATATCAAACGACTACGATTTCGATCACGACAACGACTCTCGTCAACTTTTTTTTTTAAAATTTATTGAAATTTTCTGATTTTTACTGTTTCATGTTTTTATTTACAAAACAAAATTTTTAAATTAAAAGTTTGTCAATAACATAAAATATTCATTTTTCTAAATTTTAAGAACAATATTCTTCGGCAAATATTTCAATATAATTAAATTTATTACGAAGTTGCCGATATAGCCAACTTGCTAGTTTTTGCTGGTAAAGCGTTTATTTACTTTTTTTGAGTAATTGGGAAAAAATATGGCACGACACACAAAATCTTTTAAATTAAAAATTTTACTTCAATACATTTTTTTGTTTGAAAAATTTGATTTTTTTTTTGGATAGGTCATGTGGGAGAAACAAATGCAAATTGATTAAAAATTGCTTTATAACCATACTCATAACAGTTTCCTTCGATGAATATAAACATTTATATTTATTTCTGTAGAAAATATTGTTTTATCGGTTTGCTAAAATTTTTGCACGCTTGTCCAATTGTACGCACATTTGGACGATTAAATTGACCGAAAAAATCACGATGCATATTCATTTGAACGCCCATTTTCATAATAAGCCTGAATAACTTTAACGCGTTGCTCGATTGTGTATCTTTCCATGGTTCAAATTGAGTTAGCCTGAAATTGAAAAATGGAAAATGAAATGCAGAAAAAAACTTGACGTTTAGCCACCCATTATTGATAACAGTTTGCAAGAAACATAATTTAGTTCTAATCAAATTTACAAAAATTTATTTTTCTAAAACAACATAAAATATTTGTTTCCAGCAGTATGCCAATTACCAACAATTACCAATATTTTGATGCAGTTTTGGGATACCTTAGTTCTAATATGTTTGCTATCGAATGGCATTAACATTTTTGAAATCGGCGATAGCAAAAAATTGGCCTTATGGCCAATGAAATTCAATTTTCAGTCACAGTGCGACGTCTTGTTAGACAAAATATCGTTGGTTTTAAGCTGGTAAATTTTTAGAAACAAAAATTCAGTCAGCATGCCTCCATAGCGCTCGTCAATCACCGTAACGGCAGCTCCGTGCTCATTTCGAAACAACGTGCACGCAGAGAAAAAACGTGTTTAAATATGGTCACCTCCAGCAAAATTATTTTGAAAGGTAATTTTAAGTATAATATGTTTGATCTAACCATGTTGTTGTTACCGACAACCACATTATGGTTAAATTAGTCCTCAATCAAAAAGCCACAACCATATTATGGTTGTCTCTAAACATGTTATGGTTAAATATGACAGTAAGTTGTTTTTCAATTAACAATAGCTTTTTCCTCTTTTCCAAGAGCAACATGCAATGGTTGAAAAACAAACATGCTATTATAAGTGTTAAACATATTTACGTTATTATGGATCATAACATGTTTGGAAACAACCATAATATGGTTGAGGCCTCATCTCGATGGAGGACTAGTCAAAATATGATATGGTTGTCGGTGACAATAATATGGTCATATTTAACACAATTTGCTTAAAATGTTCTTAAAAAATAGTTTTGTTGGAGGTGTCCATATATAAATCTGTTTTGCTCTGGGTATACAAGCCGCTCCAAACAGGCAATTTTAATGGATGTAATTAATTGTGATCCGTTAACGGCTTGAGGATTGCCTTCGTAAAAAATTGTGCTTATTGACGTAGCAATTTTACAAGAATTGAACTTCGTAAAGTGGACGAAGTGTTCTATGAACACACAATTCGGAAGCGTTGTTCTAGCGTTGAACGATTTATGATGACTTTGCCAAACCTTACTGAACAGAAATTTCAACACAGTTTGACATTTTTAGCTACCATACCATCGAATTAGTACTTTTGCTTAAAGTGCTTTGAAAAGTTCTTTAACAGAAAAAATAAAAAATGTTACATACTTTTATTTGGAAATTTTTTATTTGAAATTTTACTAAAAATACTGTTGCTTTTTACGTCAAAATTTTCTTTAAATAAGACCTTTTTGAAATGGTATTAAAATCCGCTCGCGGCCCTATGCTCCCCAGAGGAGTAAAAGGAACAAATATCTGCGTTTAAAAAACTGCAGTCAAAGTAGAAAAACTGCAATTTCTTCATGTGCCATTGGCAAAAAAAAAAACTGTTGCCTTTACTTCGATTTCATTAAATAAATCGTCCTTGTAAATCCAACTCAAAAAGCGAAAAGTTATAGGTAAACAAATTTTCGTTTTTTGTTCGACAGTTTTTGGTTTCGACTGCAGTTATTTAAGCCCTGACATACATATATATATATACATATGTATGTATGTATGTATTGAAATTCATATCTGGCTTCGTTAGGTACTCACTGAAGAGCTCTAGATTTAAATTTTCAATAGTTGATCAACTTCTAACAAAAAAAAAAAAACCGAAGTTTAGGGAATTTCAATTTTTTTATTCATAAAAATATTATTTTTTTTTACCATTTACAAAAGAAAAGGCTTTACAAATTAATGTTCTGGTAACTCTGCTTATGTCATTATACATATTTGCACGGACTCTTGTAACACATAAGAGGGTACTCCAAGGCGAACTCCATATTTGCGTGTCTTGTGCTTCAATATTTTTTTTTTTTTGTTTTCTTGGGAAAATTCTCTACAAGTTATTCACGAATGCTGATGCTAGAGTATGTTTAACAACTTGACAAAAGGATTATGGTAAGAAAAAAAAAGAATATATTTTAAAAGGATACAAACAAGACAGAAAAGGTTGAAAAACCCCCAGCTATTTTTAAATTTATATAAGCAAGTTTTAATTGAAAAGAGAGCTCTTGTTTACTTTTCTGCGCTAAAGAGAGAGAGAGAGAGAAAGAGAGCTATATAACAGAAAGTTAACAACCAATCACTAGTCAGTATTAAACAGGTAGTCGTTAAACCCCGTTAAAGGGAAATTTTTAGGATTACATATGGGAAATTTTATAAAAGAAATGAATATGTTTAATGCATTTTAAAGAGAAAAGTGAGAGGAGAAGTGGAAGTAGAAGTGCTATGCCTGTGTTTTTTGTATAATTTTTGGGTAATAATTTGTTTACGCCCTTTTTAGATAAAACCAATTTGATTAAATTTTAACAGGACTAAAGACACACTCTCTTATTTTTATTTCTGAGAGAGTGATAAAAAAGAGAGTTAACGGAAGTTATTGAAATTAAGGCGTTTTCTGTGTTTTTACAAAGTATTTTTTTTTTTTTTTATTATTTTGGAGTTTTTTTTTAATGTTTATCCTTTTTCTATAAAAAAATTGTATACATGATTGTTGTTATTGTTATCAAATGCTTCATGATTAGTAGTTTTTGTTTGTTTAAGTACAAGTTTGAAGTTTATTGTTTGGATGAATGTTATGAAATTGTTAGAGAAAGATCTTGCAGTTGATATTTAGACGACTTTATTATTGTATTTTTTTTAGTATTATTGTTGTTGTGCCATTTTTAGCTTGTTTCTTTTGGCATGTGTGTGATTTTAGTAGAAACATTTTTTTCTTGAAAGGACTAGAGTTTTTTTAAGGGTAAGTAAGACATGTTTTTAAAAGGACAAAATAAATAATAATTTATAGGAATCTTAAGTATTTGTTTATTTAAACTTTAAGCAAAAGGATAAGAGAGGTTAAGTTTGTCAAAAAATAGTTGCAAAACATTTTTGTAAATAAAAACTTTTTAATTAGGAAATTTTAAAGAAATTTATTAAAATACAGTAATTCTTTCAAAATAGTACTTAAAAGTCTACCTTTTTGTATTATTTTGAAAATAAAAAATATATTTTAGGTATCAGTTTTTAAAGAATTTTTTAAGTAGATGTTTATAAGTCATAGAACTAAAAATACCATTATTTTAAAAATTTTTTATTACAAGAAGCATTTTTTTAAATCTAAAAAATTAAACTTGGTCTTTTTTACATTTTTTAAAAAGTGGAAATTGAAAATAAGTTGAAAATTCAGTTTTATAAATTTGAATAATTTCGAAAACAAATATTCTTAGAATTTCTAGTTCTAAACAATCAATGATTGATTGCAAAATAATTAAAGAACATTTAACTTCCGGTTGAGACAAGTAAGAAATAAGCGGCAGATTTGCAAAGATTTAGAAAATTATGCTAATGACAACAGCAACATCCGTATTGGCAGCAAGACACAGATCAAATTGACTCTAAAGAATAAGAAATGAATTGTCAATTTGATAACAATTACGCCACTGGATGCCTCATGCTGTACACCGAAGGCCCACAAGATGTTTTCTTTAAAGTCATGTAGCAAAATTCCTAAAGCATCAAAAAATTTTAAGATTTCGCCGGATCATTAAAAAAAAAATCTTTAAAACTTTACATGATGTTTTCTTTATTAAATAACAACTTGTAAAGAATCATCAATTGAAATTCAAAACAAATTAGAAAACTATTTAATAATTATTATTTATAAATGGGTTTGAAATTGTTTCCATTATTTTCATTAAATTTCGAGGAATTTTAAATTTCTTTCAAGAAAAATCTTTAGAATATGTTCTTTTGCTTACAAATTTAGTTTGATTCAAAAAATATTTTCTTTAAATCACTTCCGCGCAACGAATCGTTTTGACAATTAATAAATGTTAAAAAAAATGAAAGGAAAAGGAACAAAAACCGGAAAGTAAAAGAATTAAAATGGATGACAAAGGTTAAAAATATATGATAAAAGGTACTATAATTAACCCTGAACAAAAATTTGGTTAAAATGGGACAAATTCAATCTAAAGCAAACTTGAGAGAAAAAAAAAATAAAAAATTAACGAAATTGATTTTTCAAAATGGAATATTAAAGTTTGTAGTTAAAGTTTGTTTTAAAAACGAATTCAGGATTAAAAATCTATTCAGCTATTTTTTAAAACAATCTATGATAAATGAATTATACAGCAGAGCCATTTTCAGTTGGCTGAATAGGTATGTTATATTGGAGAAAATCGTATTAAATAACTTTATAAATTCATATAAAGCAAACTGTAGCAAACAATTTTAGGATAATTTATTATTTGTTTAATATAGTTTAAAATAAAAAAAATTTATCTGGAATATTGTATTTTGTAGTAAAAGTTTTCGTCTGAAACCGTATTCAGCTAGCTGAATATACAAAGCTATACATCGGAGCGTTTTTAGCTTTCTGATTATTTAATATTGGAGAAAATCGTATTAAACAACTAAATATTTTTTGAATATAAAGCAAACTTAAGCAAACAATATAAGGGAATTGATTTTTTGATAAATATAGATTAAAATACAAAAAATTTATCTGAAAAATTCTTTTTTGTAGTTTTATTTTTTTAAAAACCTATTCAGCTAGCTGAATATACAAAGCTTTTACAAAAACAATCTATGACAAATGAATTATACATCGGAACCATTTTCAGCTGGCTGAATATGTAATAAAGCCTTTAATCTTTTAACGGATTAACATTTTAAGGGGATTGTTTAAATATTTAGCTACTGGACTATCAAAAATTGAAAGCCATATTTAAAAAAAACAACATAAAAAAGATTTTATTCAGCTAGCTGAATTCAAGTTTAAAGTGAGATTCTGATTTTTTTCGATTTTTTTTAATCCAAGCCGTTGTAGGGTTAAATTCTATTTTCTTTTATGGCACGCAGTTGTGAAGTATTTACACACTAAATTATAAAACTTAACAAAGAACTCATCATTGTCATCATCAATTTGTTAACAAACTGCAGATGCATCAAAGTTTTTTGAAATACTGCTTTTTTTAGTTTATAAAAACTGTAATGGCGGTTTGTTTTTCTGTCAATTCAATAAAATCTAAAATCACACCTTTCAAAAACTCTGCTAATACATTGAAGATGAAAAATAAATGGCTGAGTGTTTGACCGTAGGCTTGTTAAACATTTTGAAAAACATTAAATTCCCTTTTTTTCTTTCATTTTCAGTAAATCTGTGCAGAGACGTGTGTAAATTTTATTTGATTTTTTACGCCTCTAATAGAAAAAAGCATTTTTATATATAAATGTGTAAAAATTTAAACCCTTAGAGCTAAAGGGAGGGAGAATTTGATGGTACTTTAAAGGGGGTTGTTTGCTAAATACAATTGTATCTCAAAGTAAAGTGAAAATAAAAGAGATTTTTGAAATTTTGGCTTGATGCTTGATGTTTTTTTTTTTTTTTTTGTTGAAGCAGAAAATTTCAAGGATAATTAACTACATTAAACGTTATAGCTATTTAGCATAAAATGACAACTAATAAAGAATGAATGAGCAGTGTATTGAATGGAATGCAATGTTTAGTTGTGGTAGGTTTTTTTGTGTAGCAATTATTAAAAGGAAATAAGGTTTTATAATAATTTTTATCATTAATTCCAATAAAACATTAAAAAAAAGTAGTGACTTCAAAATTGTTATTCCGCTAGCTAAATGCAATTATTTTTGGTGTCATTAGGAAAAAACTTAGTTAATTGTTAAGAACACGAAAGAAACCCCATATTCAGCAAGCCTTAATTTTACATATTTTTCTTTAATTTAATCAAAAACGCAAAACATTTATTATAATAAAGTTTATTTAGTTAGCTGAATAGCTTTATTTTTTTCCTTCTTATAACCAAATATTGCTACAAATAAGTTTTTTTCGTAATTCAGCTACCAAAATTGCTTTTCATCAGGTTAAATATCGATATTTTCTAGTATGCTGATATTATTATACTAGAATTATAGTTCCAAAGGTTATTCAGCTAGCTGAATTTGCATAAAAATAGTTTTAAGTAGATTTCGATAAAATCATCGATATTTTTTAAAAACTTTATTCGAGTTTTAAAGCGTTTTCAGCCAGCTGAATTCATGTAAAAATTATAAATTTTTTAAGACATTATAGGAAAACTAAAAATGTTTATGTTAATTATTGCGTTAAAGTGTTAGTTAGTCAGCTAAATACGTACCCTCGTATTCATAAGCGATTATTAAATTTAACAAAAGCTAGCTGAATTGAAGAAATATAAGTATTCTATTAAAATTCTATTACAAATTACCCAAAATATCTTATTTTAATACACCCAGACCAAAATCCAGTTCGCTAAAATTGTTTTATTTAGTTATTTAATTTTATGACATACCTTTATTTCGTTTCTCCTTTTCCAAAATTCTAATTTTCCTTTTCAAAATAACCCTTTTTTGCGTTTTGTAATAGGTAATAATAAACCAATGATTCAATTTATTTCTTTATAAGTAATTTTGAAGCACCTACTCTTGATATTCGAGTCCAACTAAGGTGTTAGTTTTATGTACTAGTTACTATAAATTGTATGTCAAAATATGACTTGGAGAAAATGAAGATATTAAAAAAGTTTCCCTAGTTTAATTTTGTATCTAAATGGTTTTGTAAATAGTTTGAAAGCACGTATGAGCTTATATTTATATCGTGTATATTATAAAACTCAAGGGCATATTAATTTTATATGAACTGTCATAAATGTCACAGTCGCATGAATTCTTCAAAATGCCGTTTAAGAAAATAGCTTATATGTGTGATTGGAAAAGTTTGATTATAAGTGAATATACGAAGACTTTGTTTGGAGCTATTGGAATATTTTATAACATTGTTATTCAGCTAGCAAAATAAGTTTTAAAGATCTCTAAAAAAATTTAAAGTTATTAAAGAAGTAAAATTATAAATTAGTATACTACATAGTTAGCAAGCTGAATTCGAGTTTCTTAATGACTCTTGGCAAAAAAATTTACCGACGGTTACTTTCAAAGATTTTATAGACAATGAACTCTAAATTCAGCTAGCTGAAAAGCTTATATTTTAACTATTTCGGGTTTTATAAAGTAAGTCAGGCTTTTTATATCTACACATATTCAATTAGCTAAGTTATATTTTAAGTTGAATTCACTTGGCTAATTTTTAGTTTTTGTTTGTAATGCAGTGATTAAGTTTTGTTTGATATTTAGCTTGTAAGATAAAATTTTAGGTAGAAATTTAGCTAGCTTAATTGATATTTTACTGTTTTCCTAAGTAAAAAATTATGTAAGTTAGGTTTTAAAAATTATTCATTTAGCTGAATAGCTTATATTATAAATAATATTCAGTTTTTTAGAAAAATAATGCTATAAGTAAATTGTTTGAAATTTTTAAGCTGTGTTTTTGGGGTTTTCATATACATACAGCTATCTGAAAGCTTATATTTTAAGTTATTTGCAGTCTAATTAAGAAAACAATGTTATAGGTAAGCTAATTAAATTATTCAGCTAACTGAATAGCGTACATTTTAAGTTATACACAGGTATATTGGAAAAATTATGCTACAAGTAGGTTTTTTTTACATAACTAACCAGCTGAATAGCTTATATTTTAAGTAATTAACATCTTTTTAAAGTAAACAATGCCGTAAGTTACCATCTTCATGTATTCAGCTAGCTGAATAGTTTATGTTTTTTGTAATTAACAAATTATTAAAGTAAATAATGCTGTAAGTTAGCATTTTCATGTATTCAGCTGGATAAATAGCGTAAATTTATTTTCGATATATTCAGCTAACTAAAAGCTTATATTTCAACTTAATTTTAAAATGATTTAGTTAGCTGAAATTTTTAAATATTTGGTTAACTTCAGTTATTTAAGGCGGAAATTTTAGAACAATATAAGGAAGATATAAGAACTTTAAGAAACCCAATATTCCATAACAAAAATAGTGTGTCTTCTTTTCCCATATTCAAGACTCTTATGACAAGAGTGTTCTCAATTACCAAAAAATATTTAATTTAAAAGCATATTTACTTCCTTTGAACAGTGGGAATTTTAACAAATGTTTTTATAAATAATAAAAAAATTGCATGTCTACTAAAGTACACGTTTCTTTTTTTTCGTTGCTTAGAAAAAAAACTACACAAACAATTATAATTAATTTTAAGGCCAAAAAGGAAAAGAATTGTAAAAAAAAAACATTTGTTAAAGCGGCTTTTTAAAGTGTCATAAGCCTTGACTAGTAAATAAAAGAAGAAAAACACTAAAAATAGGCCTCAAACCATTTTAGCCCGTACGAATGAAAAATACAAAAGGTGTCTAAAACAATAACCCGATGGGACATCAAACTCTATAAGTTAACACTTTAAAGCAACAACAAAATTTTCATTCATAAAAATACAATTTCATTCATAAAATTCTAAAATTACAGCTTTAGTTTAGAAATGAAATTTTTAAAAAGATTTGAAATAAATGGACATGTGATTAAAATTTTCTGAGAGAGAGAGAGAGAGAGAGAGAGAGAGATAGAGGGAGAGGTTGTGTGCAAGACGACAATTGAAACGAATTCAAGCTGTGTTTGCTAAACGGAAGGAAAAGGAAGGAAGTTAAATGATACTGCCCTTCTTCTACACACATTCATGCTTTCTATCTGTCTGTTTCTAAAACAATTTGGTTAAAACAAATTCATAGCAATAAATTAGTTTTTAAGGAGTATTGAACTGCTTTTTGAAAATCAATAGAAGGTATTTGAAAAGAAAAATTTTAAAGATGTACGAAAAACATTTGTCAATTCTTAATTGTTTTAATTAAATACTACTTTTTTTTAAAGTATCACTTTCTATTACAAAGATTTGTAAAACCAAATCTAAACTAATTTTTTTTGATATTGAATTTTTTTTTTAAATTCTTTTATAAATAACTTCCGTTTTTGGTGAACTCTTGTAAAGATTTTCCCACTTGTTTAATAAAACATTTTTTTTTATTTTGCTTTTGTCATACATTTTTTCTAAACTCTTTAGAATTTGATTTTTTTTCCTTTTATTTATTATTGTATTTCGATTCGTTTTGGTATTGACTTCTTCTTAACACCTTTTTTATTAATGGCCATTTAAATTTTTTTTTTAAAATTTGAGTATTTAACATCCGGTTTATTTTGTATTTGTATTGGGGATTTCCTTATGGAGATCATAAATCATAAAGGTTTTATATTCTTTAAGGAGTTTTTTTTATGGATCCCTTTACCATGCGTTAAGAAATTTTTTCAAAAAAATTTTGTTAAAATGTTAAAATTTTTAAAGTGTTAGAAAATAACGGGGTAAGATTTCTTGGAGATTTAAAATTTTTGTTAAATAGTTAGATAAAGTGTTATAAGCGGACAGGTGTCTGGTACTTTTTTGAAATTCGGTTCCTTTAGGTAGAAGACGGGTAAAACCTGAATTTTGGTCCTTTTTTCACCCCATCTATCTTTTGAACCAATAAACCTGGAAATAAAGTTTATATATATAAAAAAATACGCATATAAATTTAGTACTTTTTCGAAAGTTTAAGGGGCGAAAATTGTAACTATTTTTGGTACTTTTTTTTATAAAACATTTTTCTCCATTCATACAATACTGCAATTTTTGATACTTTAATGGTAGGAGAAAATAGTACCAATACGGGAAATTTAATATCTTTCTTCAGCTTTCTGGTTCTAGAACTGGTACTTTTTAATTTGCGTGAGTATTGACCTGGAATCATAAAATTGAAAATGCAATGTCCTTAGTGGATAAGAATCTATAAGAGGCAAATTGTTTGTACTTTTTTGAATATAACCTGGTACTTTTTAAATTTCCGTTATTATTATACTTACAAACATAAAATTAAACCTGTAAGGTCCTGAGTGAAAAAGAATCTATAAGAGGGCTTTTTGGTACTTTTTTGTTTTTTAGCTGGTACTTTTCAAATTTCCGTTAGTATTGGACCTAGAAACATAAAATTAAACATGCAAGTTTCTGCGTGAATGAGAATTTGTAAGAAGGATTTTTTGGTACTTTTTGTTCTTTAACTGGTACTGTTTTTATTAGGTTGGTACTTTTTTTAATTTAATACTCATTGTTGTTCATTAAATAAAAAAGCAAACATGTGGCCGGTACTTTTTTGAAATTCGGCCCTTTTAGGTAGTAAACCTGTATTTCGGAACGTTTTTGTTCAACCAATACGCATTGACATAAAAATTAAACTTATAATTAAAACTTATCTAAAAAATACAAATGCATATATAGTACTTTTTCGAAATTCGAACATTTAAGGGGTAAAACTTGTACCTACGTTTGTTGTTTTTTCAAAGGTCTTTTTTCCCCATACATTTATCTTTCATCGCACATACCTACTCAACTAAAAAAGGTACTACAAAATAAACACGTCATTAGAATATGCGATATAAACAGGGAAATTTGCTAGCCTCATCACTCTTATGGCCTGTTCGTCGATAACGAATGAAGGCTTCGTTCGCTTAACTAACATGTAAACTAAAAACAATATTTTAAAATTTGTTTTTGTTTTAAATGTCATCAAATCGAACGAAGTCTTCATTCGTTATCGACGAACAGGCCATTAAGCTAAAAGAGATACAAAAATAATTTAAAATTTAATTTAATAAAAAAGCAGTCTGGTACTTTTAAGAGGTACGGTAGAGGGTTAAATGCTAGAATTTAAACAAGTTAAAACCTAGAAAAATAAACTTTGGCATGCAGATATGTCCACGAAGAAAAAGGAGACGCTAACGAAGTAGCGGGTTAAATGCCAGTACATATTTAATAAAATTTCTTTGTTAGCAATTTTCCTAGAAATGATGTTTATTTATATGTTTTCATGCGGTCTAAGCACCTTGTCTAATCTTTTTTCTTCTATTGTCACACAATTTTCGTGTAACAGTATTACGTTACACCTTATAATCAAATCTTATTTCTTTCTATAATATTTTCTGTTTTTTTTTTTTTTATTAAAGAAATTGTTTTAAATTTCTAGCTGCTGTAAAAACAACTTAAAAATGCTAAATAATTGTTTAAGAAACACTCAATCCGGTAACAATTAAAAAAATATGGAATTAATGCAATTGTAAAATTTTGTGTATTTGAAATACAATTAAATAAATCACAGGATAAACCGAAATGAAATTAAATTCAAAACAACAAATTTTTAAAGGAGATAAATCTAATGTGTTGCAGCATTGAAATAGAACACATGATCGGAGAGTTAAAAACACTGTCAAAGTGGAAACAATGGAAATTATTTCCACTTTGTCACCTTTTTTTGCCAGACATTTTGCAAAAAAAAAAGGGCTCGCTCGCACCTTAACACCAGTTTGTGTGTCAGTTTGGGCAAATACGTTTGTTATTTTTCTGGGTTTTTACACACAGGCCAGAAAACATAAAATATTTATTTCCTTTTACCGACAAGCAAAAAGGAATTTTGGTTTATTTGTTTGTCTGTCGGTCTGTTCGCAATGCGAACAGAACAACACATGTGAGTGCAATCGTTCGGAAAATACCGCAACAACATGACATTTTGTTCGATATTTCCAAATTTTTTTTTAAATTTTCCCAATAGGTTTAAAAGGAACAGAAAGAAATCTTTGTTGTTTTCATCACTGTGACTGAGTGACACTGACACTGACTGTTGTTTGTATGGTTTGTAGATGTAATTGGGTTTTGTTACTAATCACCGTTTTTACCTTCGGATAATCTCAGCTAATACTGTTTGCCAATAATACAATTTAAATGTATTTAAAAAAAAAAAAAAAATAAAATATTTATGAGCCCTTAGATTGTATTGAAGCTTCATGTCTGTGCTAGTGTGTGCAAGCGTTACTTCTTTTTTTTTTTTTTTTAAAAGAATTGAAAATTAATATAGCAAATATTATTTAATTTTGCTTAAGAATACTTGCTTAAGACTGACTTTTTTAAATTAGGCTGGTGTTAATCTTGCATTGAGATTCCCGAAGGGTTATTGCCATTCCGAATATGTCGGATTCTTAGCGACTAAAACATCTCCGTCCTCTTTCGAATAAAGTTTTTTATTCATTCATTATGATGTGCTAGTTCAATGGAAAGAAAGGCTAAAGATTTTATACAAATAAAACTGTTAAGCGAATGAGAATTACAAACACTCAAGTCTAATTTGAAACGATACAATTTCATTATATTTTGGAATTTTTTTTTTTAATAAAATCGCTTATTTTCGTCTAAAGACTCGTAAATATTGTTGCAATACATCGGAATCAATGAAAAGGTCGTATTTCGATTTTTGGCTTGTAAGGGCCTTTTGCGTTTTAGGTAACGATATTCTTCATACTATGAGCGCTTCTTATCTTTAATGGAACTAATATTCAAACCGAAAAAAATACGGTTAATAAATTTTAACTGAAAGCCTCCTTCGATTTCAAATTCCCAAACATGGCTGTTAACGTTCTTTAACCTTACCAATGCCCAGCAGGGGTATTTTACTTCCAAAACAGGGAGTTTTTTCTTTAAAAAGAAAAAAAAATTTAAAAAAATCGTACGACATACATATGGGGCTTGTTAACGTATACATCGTTTATCCTACAAGGAGCATAGGACCTCAACGAATTGGTTAAATTGTAATTTAATTCTTGTCATTGAATTTATCGCATCTTTTTTACTTTGGAGTCTGTTTGCCTCCTCCATGGCCTCCCTATTCATTTGCTTCCCTGAGGATTTCAATCAATTGCATTTCTGGTGATGTCATCAAGTGATCTGAGCAGTGCATGGCGAATCCAGTTCCATTTTCTCTTACGTTTTTCAATGTTACCTGGCTGATGGTTTGTTTGCGAGCGTAGTTTAATGTTGGAGATAGTTTGCGGCCAAAAAAAAATATATTTATAATTCTTTGTAGAAATTGATTTACGAACATTGGAAGAGACTGCAGATCACGTGGCGCAGCCTTCCAGATTTCGAAACCGTAGAGGATCGTTGAGTTTACGTTGAAGTTAAATATGTATCTTTAACTTGATACGGTGCGAGAGTGACGAAGATTTTCATACATTACTGAGGCGGCCAAAATTGTATAGCGTTTTTTTTTATTAGATTTTCAATATCGCTGCTGGAACCACACTGGTAGTGGTTAATAGGCTACCGAGATGGCAAAAGGAGGAAATAAATGAAGGCGATGAAAAAGTGGGATTGATCATAACATTTTCTAACATACCTCCATTCCGTAAGGGGGCTCCCATATAAAATTTTCAAAACAGATTAGAAATATTTTTAGGAAAAATTCCCATAACTGCCATGGAGTCGACTCAAGGTGGTTAAAATGTATGGACGGCCTCCATTATTTTTTTTCGTCTTTAACATTTTTTCAAAACATACTTGCCCTCGATCTCTACCCCTCAAGGCGGGGGGCTAGGCTCCAATGCAAATATAGGGTTTTATGAAATTCTTTAGTTTAATTAAAATTTTTTCGACTTTTGTGAATGAAATGAAAAGTTGCAAGTAGATTTTTATAATATATGGCTTGTTTTATTTGGAGCTTAGTTTTCTATACGTGTAGGCTGCATTTTCCAATTTTTTTTTATTATTTTTGTTAAATAATAAAAAGTTCAAAATATTGCTAAAAAAAAAATTATTTTGTTTTGCCAAAAAAAATTCATGTTTCTAAAACGACTGCGTATTGAAAGGTAACTTCATTGCGGAATATCGGGTTTTTAAATTAATTCAATTCACTGAGCCGTTTTTGAGTTACGCAGATATATGCTGTGCAGCCCCCTCCATTTCAAAGGGCGTTAAGCACAACAGTAACGAACTAAGACCCCTTTCAGACTCGGCAAGTTAGTTGCGCAAGTTACTTGCCGAGAACAATAAAGTCTGTACAAAATTTTGGTTTCCTTACCCGGACCTTGCCGCTAACGTCTACAAACCAAGAGTTGCGCAAAAGACTTGCGCAAGTAACTTGCCGAGTGTGAAAGGGGCCAAACACTAATGAGCTGAACCGAACACAATGAAGTTTGTGTTTTTTTTTTTAAACCGAAGGGAATTAAATGCTCTCATCTTTTTGTTGAGTTTGATATGAACAATATTATTTTTGACTCCGAAAGATGGCAAACAGGAACATGTTTTTTTTTATGATTTACTACTTTTAGCGTATGTGTTTTCCACAAATCTACCGAACCGAACACTTCGGAACGATATTTAATGTTTAATTTCAAACAGTGGCTGGAATTACCGAGTTAATTTCTTTGCTTAATAAGGCGAAGGATAAGCGACTGATTTTAGGGGTTTTAAATTAATAATTTCATATTCATAAAAATTACATTTGTAATCCACTATTTATTTGTTTGCAATTATGAAAAGGGTTAAAAAAAACTACAGCTGTATTTTAAATTTCTTTCAAAATTCCCAACATTTTAATTGTTGCAGGAATTATTTTGTTTCCTTTTTTTAATTCTGCCATAAGAAAATATTACAAACAATTTTTATTCAAAACAAATGTTTTAATTGTCTTGAGATTTTGTTTTTGCCAACAAAGAGGTTATTGTAGAATAAATACTTTTAAGGTTAGCATTAACACGATACGAGTATTATGTGGTCTACTTACTCATAACCATGTTTATATTCATAGTCTTGTTGCATATAATAATCCTGTTGGTAAATATTATTGACTGTGACAGACGAGGGGGTTGACGTTGTATAATAGCCGGAACCATAATCCTCATAATAACCACAATTGGGATTATAATTGGTCATATTTTTTTTTCAATACAAAATATTAAACTTTAATTATTTTTGAGAACTTGTTTTTTTTTTTTTGCAAATAATTTACTTAAAATTTTTTTATAGTAGTGATTTTTTTATATAAAAATTTTTTGTATTTAATGACTTTTTGATCTCTATTTGCAATATCTTTTTTTTTGAAATAGAAAATTGATTTTTAATCCTTTGATTTCAAATTATAACCACATTAATGATTTTTTTTCAACTTGATTATTTGTTTATTATTTTATTATTTATTGAAGTATGATTTCCAATATTTTTTTTCCAAACACTTTTCGAAATAAGACTTGAATATTGCTAGAGAACAATATCTATGAAGGAGTAGTAAGTACGTGTCGTAAAAATTCCATAAAAATTATAATGATTTTTTTTTTGCGAAATTAAGACACTTGAATCTAAATTACTGGTAATTAAAATGAAATGATTTCAATATTATTCTTTGGCAAATTTGGTTTTAATTGTTAAAAACTCAAGTAGATGGGGGTAAATCTTTTTTATTTTTTTATTTGATTTAGATCGCGAATATGAAAAAAAATCGGGATATTTGGGTTTAACCGTTGACACGTCTAAAGTGGGCGCTACGATCTTTTACTTTAAAAGCCTGCAATCACTTATTAAAGTCAAAAAGGTATTAAAAGTGTGAACACAAAATCATATATTTTTTTTTATTTGAGTTACGAGTACTTGGTTATTTTTTTTTTTATAAATTATTCAACAACTACTGATATTGTTGATGTGTGTTTATGACTGTATTTAGCTCCCTCCCCAAACGGACGGAGCAAAGAATAATATATCAGAATTTGTTAGATAAGGGAAAAAGTAGTTTCCAAAAGACAAAACAAAAGGCTTAGAGATGTTTTGAATAAGTATTTTATTATAAAACTTTTTAAACGATTCCAATACATATTTACACAGGCAGAAATAAAATATGGTTGTATGTAGAAGAGGTACGTCACCGAGCCGTGGCGAGCATTTGACCGATATTTTGTTTCACACAAAATTGTCATAGATATTTTTATCATAATAAATGGGGTATGAAGAGATAATTCTCTGAAAACCTTTTGTGTTATTTGCAATTAAAATCGTCTTTTAGTTTATTTCCAAGCCTGCGACGACCTTCGTCAGCCTTTTTATTTTGATTTTACTGATTTGTACTGCTAAGTAAATTAGTATTTAAATTAACAATGTAAAGAAAAATAGAATGTGAGACTTTTAAGCAAACCAAGCAAGTGATTGAAAATCTTTCATCTACTTCAAAGAACAAAATAAACACAATTTGGTTACTTTTAAGCATAAGTACAATGCTTAACAATATTTTACTGTAGCTAAATTGTTTAAATATTATTTTGAGGATTGTAATTTGACTTAGAATACACATTCGAATAGTTTGAAAATTTACATAATAAATATTATTCACCATGAGAAATAAACTCCCACATTCTATTTTTTTCTTCGTTATAAAAAATAAAAGAGGCTTTTTGTTTCAATTGTGGAAACTTTTACTGAAACTGTTCTCCAGATATACTGTCATTTATATTTTCTTTGTATTTAAGGTGTCACGCCCATTTCTATAGCTTAAGGTTAGGTTAAGAAGGGCTATGCTCCCATTTGGAGATCAATGCGGTCCATTGTGAATCCCTTCAATATAAGGGAAGAAGAAAGAGAGAAGTAAAGACGAAGAGAATTGGCAGATAGATTCAAGATAGTTGGTAGACAGCAGATAGAACAAAACTGTTCCCCTAACAAACGCCAGTAGGTCGACTGGATTACATCCAGAGATACTACCAAGTTCGTCGTAAATACCCTACCATTTCTGCCTCAGACCCTGCATTCTAGGACAGTGGCACAGTTCTTGCTCAATCGTCTCTGGCCCTAATGGGTATTGTCCTATTAACTCGTAAGAGCCCTAACAGAACAATGATCATCATGAGTGTCACCTCATTGTAGTGAAATATGGTGGGGTTTACCACCCCCTCGATTACTACTAAGTCCAGGTTCGAACCCTCTCTTGAGAGTTCGTCCAACACCTCATTACCATCCACCTTGCAGCTTCCGGGTATTCAACACATCCTTACTGTGAATACCTCCATGAGCTCCCTCAGAGCATTCATACGCCGTGCGACCAGGCCCGAACGCACAGTATAACCTGTCAATGCTCTGAACGTAGCCCGCCTGAATGTGATCTAGTATCATCTCCGTCGCCCTCCAGATTGTTAGGATCTCAGCCAGGCACTGCACTCATCCGGGAGTCTAAATGACATATTCATTTTAGTGTCGGCAATAAAAACACCGGCACCAGGAATCTGTTGATGTTAAAGTTCTCCATATGCTTTAATGTATATTTTTTTGTATCAGATGTGCCACGGCCACTTGAAAATTTACAAATTCCGTCCTCGGAATAACGGGCCCGCCAAATAACTTTTTTTTGCAAATGCTTTAAAAAAAACTACTGAATACTTTCTCAAATTTCTTTTTTTATTTTAAAGTACAATCCTTCCGGTTAATAATGGAAAATAATTTCATTCAAATGGCTGCCTCGGCTGGCCATGCAGTAGCCTACACGATCGGTCCAATTTTTAAGCACATTATCGATTGAGTGCAGCTGTATTTCACAAATGGCTTCACGAATATTGTCCTTTAAAGCGTCAATTGTCTCTGGCTTGTCGGCGTAACACTTATCTTTGACGGCACCACACAAATAATAGTCCAACGGTGTCAAATCGCAGCTCCGAGGTGGCCAAAACGACATCAGCTCTGCGGCTGATAATGCGATCTACAAAAACAGGGCGCAAGACATCGAGTGTAGCGTCGGCTGTGTGGCACGTAGCGCCGTCCTGTTGAAACCAAATGTTGCCAATATCCTCCTCTTCAATTTTTGTGAACAAAAATTCGTTCCACATGGCCCGATAGCGATCGCCATTGACTGTAACGGCCACTCCTTGCTCATTTTCGAAGAAAAATGGCCCAATTATGCCTCTGGACCAAAATCCGCACCAAAGAGTGGCTACTTTTTTTGTGCAACGGTTTTTAATGTATGCGTGCGGGTTTTCTGTGACCCAAATGCGACAATTTTGCTTGTTTACATACCTGCCAAGATCAAAATGAGCTTCATCTGAAAAGATGATTTTTTTTTGGAAAAATCGGCATCTTCTGTAAGTCGATCGCAGGCCCACTTAGCGAAGCAAAAACGCATATTTCCCAGCGTTGTTCAAGCGTAGACACAACCATATTCGTTCAGCGGAAGGATAAAACTAATTATCTGTCAAATCAGACATGAGCTAAGTGTTACCATTCACGAAATAAGCACTAGTTGGAAAAAAACGTTAGATGGCGGACCCGTTATTTCAAACAATACAAAATTACCGAAATCGACTCAACCGTTCTCCATTGATGCGCTTAGCAACGCACATCATTTCACTTTTATTTATTAAGACTTGACGAAAGGCTAGACTAAAGACTAAATTCCAGGCCGGTCTTAGCTGAACACTATTGACTAAGATTTAGACTATACTGTTAATTATTCTTAAAACTCAAATTAGGATAAAGTGTGAACAAAACTTTAGAAAAATGAATAGTAGACTGTAGATTATTTTCAAAATTCTAGACTATTCAATGAGTTAAATACGCAAGAAATACCTCTGCCTAAATAGCTATTGAAGGCAGGCAACGCTCGAAATAGTATTCTAAGCAAAATAATGGACTTAATTATAAAGAGGACTCTAGGCTAGATATTCATTCGGACTCAAACTAAATTATAGATTATAGACTTAAGTTTAAACTTTAAACTTAATTTAAGACTAGTCTCTTATTAATACCATCCAAACATATTTTAGACTAAATAGTGAATTCTAATTAGAATTAGAGCTTTAAATTTGAGTTGTAGTAGTGTTAAAATATAATCGAAGTAGAGTTTGAGTAGAAATAGACTCAAGTTAGAATAAAGTTAGAGTAAAGTTACAGTATTATGGTAGATTTTGAGTAGGGTTAAAATTGAGTTAGAGAAGAATAAGAGAAGAGTTAAAGTAGAGTTGATAAGATTTAGTCTGTGTTCATACGGCTCATGTTTTAATGACATGATTGCTACTTAATTGGCGAGATGGACGAGGGGAATAGAAACGAGAAGACAGATGCATGTACTGTCAGTACGCTTTGCTTCTATATTCGTTGTTTAATTTTGTTTTTGTTTTCAATTTCAAAAAAGCACACATGCATACGCACGACCAAGGCGAATTCAACTACAGGTGGTGTCGGAACTACAACAATCCAAAAACAACATTGGGTTTTTTGCATTGCATTGTTAGTACTTGTAGCTCGAAATGTCAACCATTCCTAGCAAAACAGTAACAAATCAAAACAAATAAGCTCGAGCTGTCAAAATCCACGCCGCTTCATAAGATAGCGTTATGCTAGCTATCCCATTTTTTTTAAAAAAATACTATGTATTTTGTTTTTGTAAAAAGTTAGAGTGAATGTCAAATTTATTTGTTGAAAATAAAAAAAAGGGAATTTGTTTTGTTTATGAAATATACAGAATTGCTTTAGAAGGTAAATCTTTTTCCTGTATTGCAAATTTATTGTGCTTATATTCTATGTTCACTTTTTTTGTTTTATAACATTTAAATAAATTTTTTTTTCAATTATGTATTTAGATTTTTATTGAATTTTAAATTTTAACAAATTTTTTCACAAAACGTAAAAAACGCTTGACATTCAGTATATACACAAGGATATAAACAATAAACAGATGACTCGAAAATGTCACCTTTATGAATTCGCCTTGCGCACGACAATACAAAATAAAAAACATGTCGTCAACATGACATGAATCATTTGAACGCCAATTCATGTTCAAAGAAGAAAAAGGAGGAATCATGCCAATAAAACATGAGCCGTATAAACGCAGACTTAGAATAAAGTTAGAGTACACTTTAATTGTTGACTTTAAGCAAAGTAAGAGTAGAGTTAAAGTAGAGTTGGAGAACAGGTAAAGAAAAGTAAGAGTAGAGTTTAAGTTAAAGTTAAGTAAGAGAAGAATTAGAGTATAGTTAAGGCGACCGTACACGAAATGTATTTAACATCTGACATGTCAAATTTCCCACTGCAAAATACATATATACATGTCATGTGTTACCTTTTTAAATTTGCTTCTGTAAAAGTCAGACGCAAATTCATTTAACAAAATTTCAATTAGATCGTGCTCTATTTTCTTCTGACAAGCCATCTGACATCAGAAATCTATGCCGTTAAGAAACCGACAGCGGCGTCCACTATTGACGGAATCATTAGCCGGTTGAAGTTAATATTTTACAATACCGATACATGTATGATAATTTCATCATTGAATAGAAATTATGTACATATATTAAAAAATAACGTTTCATTATAATATCCTTAATTGGTATCTTCCAATTTAAAGAAAAAATGTTTAGATGGCTGAACTCTTTTTCGGCGCAAACAAAAATTTGTATGGCGGCCGAACGCTATTTTGCAACCGAGGACTACTTTGGTTTCTGCAATAACTGTGCGAAAAAAACATAGACAATGTCTGAAGCAAATAACATGTACGTTTGTGACCGAATATTATAAACCGTATGTAAAACAGCAATTTTGACATACATGCACAATTTTATGTGACTTGAAAAGTTGACAAGTCAGACGTAAAAAACATGTCGTCTACATGCACCTCTAGATGAGAGCTAGAGCAGAGTTCGCGTAAAGTTAAAGAAGTGTTACAATAGAGCAGCATTTTAGAGTATAAGTAGAGTACAAGTAGAGCTTAATTATATATAAATTAGTGTTATAACAAAGTGTTATAACAAGAGCAAGAGCCAAAATAGAGGAATGTTAAAATAAAACTACAGTTAGAAAAGAGCAAACTATTTTCTCTCCCCAATATTCATATTTGTCTTTTCATATTTATACTTTTGTTGTTTGTGTATTTGTGTTTTCAATATTTATCGATATCTCTTGTTTTCAGAGATAGCAAACTTTTTCCATTCTGATATTTACATTTGTTTAAATATTGAATGTTTCCTTTAATTGTGCACAAGTCTGTTGAAATGTATTTGTATTTAACTGCGGTTGTATTTGTACTATTCTCCCAACAAACACGGAGGTTTGATTTCAAATTGATAATGACTTTAAATCAAATGTTTTCTTAAACGGCAAACGTTTGAGAATGATTTGAAAATCATAGCAGTCTCAACAAAAAGCGGAAATTATTTTGAAATTGAAAAAATTCCTTTATTTTCTACTTGCTTTCAAACGTAATTCTCAAATGTTTTTCAAATGTGGATTTTAATACCATGGGGTACATAAATAATAATTTTTAATTTTTTATTTATTTAAATAAACTGTGAGATAAACATTCGGCACCATAGGCAAACAATGAAATAATGTTCTTTCCGTCCTTTAATTCTTGCAAAGACGATATTGGCTCCCTCTTATTTTGTGGATTGTAGCACCGCGATCATACAACAAACTAAAAATTTCCGAACTTTTACGTTGTTTTTTTTTTAATACGTATTCTTAATCATTGTAATTTCTTACAAATAATTTTAATTTTTCACAAGAAATAAATCGTTTACTTGTAAAACAGATTTAACCACGAAGTAAAAAAAAAACTGTTAACATTAATTTTTCGCTTTAGTATTGCCAAGTTTATTTTCAAATCATTATCAATTTGAATTGAAGTGTTTAAATCAAACATTTGAAAAACGTTTGAGATTTGCGTTTGATGTGAAATGATAAATTCATTTCATATCAATGGTTTGACTTCGTGTTTGTTGGGTATCAGTTAAATCAAAAGTGTCAGTATTGGTAGTAGCATTTTTTATATTTTGGTTCTACTGTTTGTTATTTTTTTTTTGTTTATTTTATTGTTTAGCTGTTGACAAATACAACAACATTTGTGACATAAAAATTTGTTGTACCAGTCTAAAGAGATACATTTTTTGTTTGAAATTTATCATTGAGAGAAGATTGGTTGTATTTGAAGAATTTATGATCATGGGCTATAAATTTTAAGTACGCATATTTGAAAATTAATCCATAAATCCTTTTTTAAAGAGCCAGCTTATTAAGTGGTCTTCAAGAACGTCAATTGGGAAAATACCCTGTAGTGCAGGGTAAATAGTGGGGATATTTTATTGGCCTACATAGGAAAAAGGGGTTTAGGTCACTATTATCTTTGAAAATGAAAAAAAAAAATTATTTTGATTTAATTGTTTATGGGTTTTCTCTTAATATTATCAAAGTTGTCTGATAAGTAGAGTGGAGTAAAATTGGGATAGAGTTTGAATTAAGTACAAAGAGAGAACATTTTATTATAGACATGACTAATAATAGTTCGAGTGGACTTAGAGTATATTTTGAGTAGATTTAAAGTTAAGTTAGAGTAGATTTGTAGTGTAGAGAGTCGAAGGTAGGGTAGCAAAGATTTAGAAAATGTTGAAAATGATTTGGATTACAGTTGCTAAAATGATATAATTTGTAAACTAAAGAAGATTTTTCTCTAGCAGCTTGATTTCTCTGTGTCTCCTCTAGTTTTATATCCCATAGAAGCTCTCAATTCAGTTTTCTTTGAAAACATATCAATATTTTAATTGATATCTATTCAATCATAAAACCAGTATTTATAACAATTCGACAGGTAAACAAATACAGAACAAACAATCAAGCAAAATAAATATTAAAGAAAAAAAAAACAAAAAATAAATAAACAATAAAAAAATATACTTTTACAATAATAAAACAGCAATGAAAAGTGCTTAAAAGGACCTTAAACAGCTTAAAATTCCAACAAAAATACATAAAACGAACATTAAACCGTATTTAAATAAATCGTAAACCCACTAAGTAAAGCACCGAGTTACTCCAATCACTATCTCACTATGACACCAATAACGTATCAAAGAAACGTTAAATAAATATAAATAAAAAAAAAAATTACTAAAACAATAACCAACCAATTTTAATCTTTGATACAGAATTTGTTTTCAGATAAGCGATTTTTTTTTTAGAATGAAAAAACATTTTAGCACCAAAAAGTTGTTGATAACATCATGATATTTGTATAACAGCAACAACAACAAAACATAATAATAATGTTAAACGTCAACTAACGATGAAAAGAAAGTGTTAACAATTAGGCGTTTTTAAAAGCAAGAAAAATTTGAAAACAAAAAAATTAAAATCTTACAAAAAAAAAAAAAATTATGGGAGAAATTAAAGGCAGTCGTGGTTTTTAAAGTAAAAATTTCAATGAGCATATCTGGTACAATTATATGGAGGGCTTAAAGATGAACCGAACCAAGTCATAAAATAGTTTTTATAAATATGTATATTTAAAAACTGGTGCGAAATTCTCCGCAAATGTTTACTTTATTCAGTTCTGTAACGGACTTAATTAAAAAATTGTAAGATCCTAGGCTAGCTTTAGTAAACCCAAGTCAATGGCTACAGAAATTTATGGTAGTTCACTTGCTTAAACGATTTTTTATTTTTGACTTGGTTCTCTTCAGCTCTGAACCCTCCATATATCAAGCGAATCCCCATCATATCTGGGGTCCATTCAACGGACACACGGATAGACGT
This sequence comes from Pollenia labialis, assembly GCA_949318255.1. Taxonomy (NCBI): domain Eukaryota; kingdom Metazoa; phylum Arthropoda; class Insecta; order Diptera; family Polleniidae; genus Pollenia; species Pollenia labialis. Next base: position 19,239,049 of record OX439142.1, on the reverse strand, counting down.
ACATCGTTAAATTAAATTCGCTAAAATCAGTATTGTAGAAATTACAAACGGAATGACAAGCTTATGTATACCCTTTAAGCTTTGGTAAAGAGTATAATTTTAATAATCGTCATTTATAATTTAATACAATTTGTTGCTGAAGTAGAAGTAGACTTAACTTTAAAAAAAAACTTTAGTTACATTTTTGTTCGAAAAAATTACAGAAAAATATATTTTTAATGAATAAAGACAGAAGAAAAAAACCAATTGTTGCTACCATTGTGAACGAAGCTCCAAGTTAAGCTAGGAACACGTCGTAAAAACGTCATTAATTTTTGAAAACATGTCCTTTAAGGACCAATGTTGATTTTGAATAAAACACAAATTATTTAAGAAATTATTGTCATTTATTTTTATTATGATACTATTGGTATGGTTCACTTATATATGGAACAAAATACACCACCTCGGCGGCACACCTCCATCCGATGGTCCAAATTTTCGATGACGCTGAGTCATAATTGAGGTTCTATGCCGTTAATGTGCCGAATAATCTCATCCTTTAGTTCTTTAATTATTGCTGGCTTATCGACGTACACCTTTTCTTTCAAATAGCCCGAGAGAAAGAAGTCCAATGGTGTCAACTCACATGATCTTGGCGGCCAATTGACATCGCCACCACGTAAGATAACACGGCCATTGAATTTGTCGCGCGAAAGAGCCATTGTTTCGTTAGCTGTGTGGCAAGTGGCACTGTCCTGTTAAAGCCACATACCGTCCACATCCATATCTTCCAATTCGGACCATACAAATTTCTTTATCATCTCACGAACACCATTCACAGTAACTGCCTGACCGGCCATATTTTGAAAAAAATACGGCCCGATGATGCCGGCACCCCATAAACTGCACCATACAGTCACTCTTTGTGGGTGCATTGGTTTTTCGACAATCACTCTTGGATTATCATTCGCCCAAATACGGCAATTCTGCCTATTGACGAATCCACTGAGGTTAAAATGTGCCTCATCACTGAAGATGATTTTCTTCGAAAATTGATAATCCACTGCTGCCATTTCTTGCCACCATTCTGAACATTGACGACGTTTGGAATGGTCAAGAGGCTTTAGTTCTTAAGTCAATTGCACCTTGTAAGCGTGTAAATGCAAGTTTTTATGCATAATGTTCATCAACGACGAGCGTGAGAGGTGCAATTGTTGGGTATGACGACGAGTTGAGGTGGACGGCTCTTCAGCCACACTATCGCGAACAGCAGCAATATTTTCTGCCGTACGAGCTGCACGAGCATGCACTGGTATTTTCACATCTCCTCCATACCCGGTTTGCTCAAATTTTTGCACGATTTTTCCGATTGTACGCACATTTGGACGATTAAATTGACCGAAACAATCACGAAGTCCACGATGTGCATTTTGATTTGAACGCCCATCTTCATAAAAAGCCTGAATAACTTTAACGGGTTGCTCTATTGTGTAACTTTCCATGGTTAAAATTGAGTTAGTCTTAAATTGAGAAGTAGCAAATGAAAAACAGAAAAAAACTTGACGTTTAATTGTGGTTCATATTCAACATCGGCCCTTAAAATTAAAATCAACTTTAATTTTAATTAAATTATTTTCATGAAGAAAGGAATTTTACAACATGAAATCAATTAAAATTTATTGATAATTTTTCATTCTTGACTGGGGCTCGAACCCAGGCGTTTTTACGGACAGGTTACCCTTACATGTTTCAATCGCAAACATTCGATCTCTTCAGAGGGATTTGCCGTTTAACACTCACAGCCATCGACGACTGTTGGCAGTCAATAGTCAAACATCAATCTTTAAACCAAATTATATTTAACACTTGGTAGATCGAAATTTGTTTTTTGAATGATTATCTATTTTTAATTGATTTACATGTTCTTCCCTACTTCCGTTTTTCATACTTTTTGTCAAGAATTCTTCTTTGAAAAATTGTTGTTTATTTTTTCCTACTTGAAATTTGTTTCCAAATATTCAATTTGTTAACTCAAAAATAATTTAATTTTTTATCAAAGTGGAATTTGGGAATTTTTTAAATTTAATTTTTTATATAAAATTTTTCTTTTTCTATGATAATACGATCGTCACCCGTGTATAAAATAGAATTAGATCCAAGTCGATGTGCGACGTAGATACAATTTTACGTAAACGTTGGCTTTAATCATGAATCAAAGAAACAAGATTGCGCATTGCGCAGGTCCGTTATTTTTGTGTGTGACGAAACAATAGACTTTGTGTATGTGTCGTACATTTTTTACAACAAACACTCATATTTAGTCTATGATGACGAAGATGCGCAGTAGAATTTTTTTTTGTACGGCTGAGTGCGCAATCTTGTTTTTTTGATTCATGGGCTTTAATGTCTTTTGTATAGAATATTATACGTTTGAATTTTCCAACGTATTTCATACGCTATTACGTTACTTTAATTATTTGATTCCCGTAGTTCCTAGGTGCAACATAGGGCCTCTGCGCTATTACGTTCATACGGTGCAATCGTGTTCCTACGGTAAAATGTTAAAAGCCTTTTTTTTTAACTTTTTTATATCCCTGCCTTTACAACACTTTTCCCCTTCAACTGCTGGTTTATCCAAATCATATTAAAATTATAATTTTACTTAAAGCAATAAAGCATTTATCAAAACCATGTAACGGCTAAAATATTTATTTTTTTTGTTTTTTAATCATCAATGGTTACGTGAACATTCAGGTACACAAGTACGTCACTTGATATGAGAATTTTTTTAATGTGTAAAATAAATAAAATATGATTTGTATGACTTACATTGTATGGTTGTAGTTGTTAAATGGGGGCCACGAATATTTTTTCTAGAAATTTTGCTGTGTGCTGCATGTTGATACCTGTAATAACATGTGAGGAGATAAGGGAGCAACAATAAAATACGAACAATGGCTTGATGACTGATTAAAATGAATGGATGGATAGCTGGTTGTGGTTGAATGGAATGGTCAGATAAATGTAAACAATTATATCGATAAAAGGAAAAAAATGTAACTAGGTTAAATTTTCTAAATTGGAAATTAACTTTTAACACTAATTTAGTTATATTATTACGTTAATATTTAAAATGGAAAAAAATAAATAAAAATAAACAAGATCCAAATTTTACTCTATTTTTCTTCTCTAACTCTGCTCTAACTCTTCTCTAACTCTGCTCTAACTCTGCTCTAACTCTACTTATTCTATGTTTTATTCTAGACTTGACTACAGTGCGAGCTCGATTTTCGCAACTCGAAAAAATTTCGCCTGTTGCAATTACCGAAAAGTTGAAATGATCGACCATTGTTTTTTGTACTTGAGGACACCCCATTTTTTTTTATCAAAAACTTAAAAAAAATTTTAAATCTTACAAAACAGAATGTAACCAAAAACTAACTGTAAAAACGGTCTGAATTAGTGGCGAAGCAAGCAACTGCCCCAAAAGTAATGAATATTCAATTATGTCAAACTATGTACGTTTCTCAGTAAAGCCGGCGATTCACTAACGTATTCAGCCGAACGATTTGTCGAAATCATCATGTGTGCTTATAAATTTTGATAAAGTGAACGATTATTTTGAGAAGTAAGTCTCTCCGAGTTGCAAACGAAAATTTTCCTAAAATTACAAATTTCCTTGCAATCAGAGTTGCATTTTCTTGGATAGGAGCTGAGTCATCTGACTTTGCATCTCTTTTTTGTGATATTGTGGTATTAAAGCAGATTTTGCAGACATTTGTTTTTTATGTCGGATAGAATTCTGCTAGATTTTCGTGTGAATGAATCCTACGTTTGTGTAGAATAGTGAATCCCGGCCTTAATAACCCTGCAAATTATATTGGAGATCAGGTACTATTTTGATCAAATGAGCTACTCCTTGGACTGGTCCGATGTAATGCAAGCAAGGACCGGACCATGTCATTGTTAAAAAGAGTTTGTAGTGAAGCGACATGTCTTCGTTTTTCAACGACATGTTTTCCTTTTTAAACGATTTCAAAGCTAATCCTCTGGAGTATACCATGGAGTAGTTTTAAGACTTTATAAAAAAGGCGTAACTAATTTTTTTCTTAAATAATTTTTCTGTTTATTGTGGTAGACAAATGCCAAACGCATCGTGCTTTAAAATTTTAGAATGCTTTATTATAAAAATTGTTGCATCTTTTTATTAAAAATTGAACTAAAACTTTTTTGTATCGTAAATTTAACGATCCAATTAAGATTTGTTCTTTCCCTTTAAAGAAACACAAAATCGAGTTACGCCTTTTTTATATTAAGCCATCGATGTTTTCTTCCATACGTTTGGGTTACTTTTGGACTAGTCCTAGTCCCTTGTGGGCTACATTTAAAACGCGTGTATGGACTAGTCCTATTATTTGCAGGGAAGTAGCAGTCAAACGTTTTTGCGACAGTACCAACGGGTAATAAAAATATAGAATTTTTCAAAAAAATTTCAGCACATGAAATCCAAAAGAAAGAAGCGTTGTAGATGAAGAAACAACAATGTTGCACTTATTGAGACTATTTTCTGAAAATAGTTGCTGTTATAAAGACGGTTATGTAAAAATATTGCCTGTTGCGTAATCGGGGTGTTGCAATAATCGGAGGTTGCGAAAATAGCGCTTGCTCTGTATATGCTATTCAGGTTCTAGCAAGGAAGTATGCAGCGTTCATGTTCAGGGGCGAGGAGGGGGGGGGGGGTCACCCAATTTATGAGTTTAGAATATAGTGGTAGACTAGCCAAGAGGCACTCCCTTTGAATCCACAACTCTGGATTCTAGCCTATGTAAATTCTACAACAATCGTTAATTAATAAATAAATCTTTTCAAAAAAAAAGAATTTAAAATTTTGCAATTCAGTGCATAATCGTGCAAATTAAATCAAGGAAGCATTTTTAATGTTAAAATGCAATAAATTATAAATTCCTAACTGCCCTCAGGCTTTATTTGTGATCAATATTACCAATCTGTCTCTATCTAAAAAAGACTTTGAAAGGCATGTCATCGATCATGGGTGGTTAATATCTATTATTAAAATTTTTATAGGAAAATTGTTGTTTATTTTATGGTTTCTAGTTTTAAAATGTTAATAACATTTAAGTTTTTCAGTGACAACAAATGATCACTGACAGATAGCTTTTTTTCATATCAAAATTTTACGTCAATTTATTTGGTTATTTTTTTATAAATAAATGTTTTTTTTTTAATTTTACGTCAATTCATTTGTTTTTTTTTTAGAAAAAGATATTTTTTTTTAATTTTAATTTTATTTATTGAAAAAGCACTTGTTGTTTTTCTATAAATTATTTTAATACAAGTGCTTTACACAGATTTGTTCGATTATTAGTCGTTATTTTGTTACATTTCAAGTGATTTATTGTTTAAAAAACACTTTAAAAGTTTTTATTGTACAAGGAATTGAATAAAAAAAAAACAAATAAATAAATTAATAAAATAAAAAACAAATTTAAAGAAAATTAATTGCAAACAAAATATTAGATAATTATATGGACGAATACTTGAAATATTAAATAAAAGATAAATAATATTTTTAATAAAAAATATTTTTAGTGGTAGTGAAGAAAATTTTAGATAATTTTTTTTTTTGTTTGTAATAACATTAACAGCCTGTTCATCCATTTCGAACGTTAACGTTCGCAAAACATTTAAAACAAAAACAAATTTTCGAATTTTGTTTTAAGTATAATTTTCTAAAAATTTCGTTAAACAGGCAGTAATTCTGTGGCATTTTGACAAAACATCTTAAGTCAAGATAAGATAGCAAAAAAATTTAAAAAAAATCTCGGTGAAAAAAATCATTTTTATCAAATAATAAAATAAACCAAAATTACAGAAAAATATCGTTAATAATACAAAATTTTAAAAACGAAAAAAAAATTGTTTTTTTAATGAAAGTTCGTATGATTTACAACATTTTTTTAAAATTTTTTTAACTTGATTTAAGATGTTTTGTCAAAATGCCACAGATTTAACAATTAAGCGAAAATAATATAAATTGCATACAAACAGTATTGTTTGAAACCTGACATTGTAATGCAAGTCTTACCATGGCACAACTACACAAGGTAGACTCGTTGGACCATATGTTTGTCAGCTGTTTACCCTAGTTAAAACCCAACTGTCAAATTTCATGTATATGAGCCAAAATTTGTACATGTGTGCGTTAAATTGTTTTTGTTTTATATGAATTTAGACAAGTCGTGTCTTTTTATAGAGCAGCATGTCTACACTTCCAAATGAGTCTAACTTGTGTTAATGAACCTTGAGTCTTACATTTTATTTTTAAGCAGATTTAATAAAAATAACACGGTTGATATTCTAAGACCAACATACTATGGTTAGTTTTTACAATGTTTATGTTTGCAGGTTACCATATAATGTTTAAATATGACCACAGTATGTTTTAAATCAACCAAATTTGTCCCTAAACCAATCATTATATGGTCAAAATTAACCATATTTTAGTCAATATTAACCATAATAATGGTCAAAACTAAATATATTATTTTCAAAATTAACCATAATATGGTCAACATTTCCCAGAATTTTGAGAAAAGTAACTATATTATGGTCAGGATTAACAATAATATGGTGCATGCTTATCATATTATTATGGTTTATCCATTTTTTCAATGTGTTTGTTTAGTGTCAAATTATAATTTTATTTAATTTTATATTCTTGATAGGTGTTACGTTCCACTTTTATAAAAAATCCCTTTTGGTTCATTTTCTAGCCTGTGGCGACCTTCATATTACCTATTAGTTGTTTCTACGTAAATTTATTTGTTTAAATCAATAATTAAAATAAAATTAATGAGAATTTTAAGAATTTTAATATTATAATTTCGATCATATTGTTGTAATTAATTATTAACCATAACATGTTTGGAGGGAACCATAATATGGTTATAGCTTTTGGATGGATGCATTTACCATAATATGGTTACCGTGATAATAATATGGTTAAGGTAACCATAATATGTTCAAGTGTATGGTTGTAGTTTTATTTTTTTTAAACATTATATTGTTAAAATCAACCATATTTTAAGTTTCAAGGGATGTAAACACTTTATTGTTAAATAGAAACAAAATATTATCAATCATGAAAAAAGTTTTTTTAAAAACACCAAAAGTTTGTTTGTTGCCATTGCAGGGACCATAATATGTTTTTTTAACCATTCTTCAACCATGTTTTTTTTCTACGTGTTTTAACAGTGAATACAAACATTTAATTTTATTCCCTAATAAGAAATAAACAACTAAAAATTAAATCAACTCTTTTAATAACTGTTCGAAACTTCAGCAACTTTGTTTCTTATAACCTTCGCGCATCGTTTTGACATAGAATCAATAAGATTTAATAAAATTGTTGATGACATTGATTACCACATTAATTTTAAACAATCCAACAGCTCCTGCTTATTTTTGACGTAGGGTTATGACATCCGCGCATCGTTTTGACATAGAATCAATAAGATTTAATAAAATTGTTGATGACATTGATTACCACATTAATTTTAAACAATCCAACAGCTCCTGCTTATTTTTGACGTAGGGTTATGACATCCGCGCATCGTTTTGACATAGAATCAATAAGACTTGATAAAATTGTTGATGACATTGATTCCCACATTAATTTTAAACAATCCAACAGCTGCTGCTTATTTTTGAAACGACCAGCTCCCACCAGCGCTTCATAATGCCGAAAATGTTCTCTTAAATCCCATATTAATTTTGGTGATTGAGTTGGCAAATCCAATATTTAAATCCCATTACCAGACAACCAATATTTGACTAGTTTTGGCGAGTGTTTTTGGTCATTGTCATATGGAAACATGCTAAGTGAACATTACTGTAGGCGTAACAGCAAAACACAATCGTCTTTCTATTTGCTGCATTGTAAGCAATGTGTTTTTCAAGTTTACTCTGGTTGAATAGTCGTTCTATTTTAGAACTTTTCAACCGTTTCGTGATAGACTATGACGCTTCATCTTCTTAAGTCCATATAGACACCAACGGGTTTTCGTCTACCATTCTTTTAAAAACACCTTATTTTCTTTCCGAAATCTTAAGTAGACGTCCAGTTGAAAAATATTGTACACTGTTTGTCTTGTTTCTGAAAACATTTATGATAATTCTTCCATCGTTTTTCCGATCTGGTGTTATTAGCCAGGCATCTCCGATGGAGAGGTTGATCACAACCTCTAATTGTGAAACTTTCAAATGAATCATTATGAATCGCTTATAAATATTGTAACTAAGAAAGTCCTAAAATGTGTGTAACTGAATCGCATCCATAGATGTTTTGTTGCCAGGAATTTAATATGTATCGTTTTAACTCTTTAACTTACAGGGGTGTTCTGGAAATCGAAAACACAAAGCGCAAGAATTTTGAAGTTTTTTTTTAATACAAATTTGATTAATTTTTATAATTTTTTTATGAAATTCTTTTTAATAGAGAAATATTTGTAAAATATTTGTCATCAAATTCGTTTATCAAATAAATGTTATTAAAAAACGACGTTTAAAATTCTTGCGTTTTCGACTTCCAGAACACCCCTCATAGTTTAAATGATAAAAATCAGCAGAAATCAGGGATGATAAAGTCGGTACAATTGTACTTTTTTCAGAACTATTAGCATTGCAAGAGTACTGAAGTACTCCAATGACATTTTTAGTACAATTTACAAATTTCAAATGCTTTAAAATATAAAAATTTTGGTCAAAGGTTGGATAATTGAAAAATTAAATTAATGAACTAATGTTTCCAGATATCAGAAAATTGCTCTACCAAATTTTCCGGCGAATATGGAACAAATTTTTAAAGTCTAAAAAACAAGCTAAAAAATCTTCGTCTAAACTCCTTTTTACATACTTTTTTTTTTGTTAATTGCCAAATATATATTTCAAATAAGTAATAAAGTGAATTTTAATGCATGGGATGTTTTTTTTCCTGCACAAGAGCTTAAAATGATAGCACAAGACATGCTATGGTAGATAATTTAGTGGCATTTATTTTTAAAATATGATTTCAGGCATATGTCTACCGCGTTACACGGTCCATTCTGTTCAATTTTGGACCACTTTTACTAAAAAATCTGGCCGTGTGGCGTAAGTGGTGGCTTGAATATTGGCTTCCAATAAACAAATGACCTAAAATAGCTTGATAAAAAGTAATCCAGATGCATTAAATCGCACGAACGAGGGTCCAGTTACAGAACAACATCCTGAAATTGTTCTCGCTCCAAATACAGCAATTTTGCTTATTGACGTAGCCCGCGAACAGGTTTATTTTTTCAAAGTAAATTTCCACAATTTGGAAGCGTCGTTGTAGCAACAAACAGTTCATAATGACTTGCCAAATCTTGATGAACAGAAATGTCTACACAGTTTGACATTCTCAGCTCTCAAAGCATAGTTACGGATATCAAAAGTAAAAAATAATTTTGGGTTTAAGTACAATAAGATTTAAAAAAGTACAATTTGGGAATGTCATTTATCATCCCTGGCAGAAATAAAAAACATTTTCATGACTACTTTTTTTTGGCGTTTCTTTGGTTTTTTTCAAATGTTTTTGTTACTCACTCTTGATTTTCTCCATACCTTGCTGTTGTTTGTTAATATAAATATGTACATCGATTTAATTAAAAAAAGAATTGAACAACAACAGCAGTAAACTAGTCTTTTTTTTATAATTAAAGTGATGCACAAATAGCCACAAAATCAAATCTTGCGTTAATTTTGGGACATCTTTTATAAAAGAAATCAAATTTTAATAGAAAAAAGTTTCAATGACCCCGACGTGATTTGAACACGCAACCTTCTGATCTGGAGTCAGACGCGCTACCGTTGCGCCACGGAGTCTTGTTGTAGTACGATGTCAATTTTCTGTTTTACTCTTAATTTTTGTTGTTTTATATTAACTTTTTACTTGCAATTGTTTTTGTTAATTTGTTCTCGCTTGTGTGGATTCTAAAAATAGTTAGCACATGAGTTAAGGTTGTTGTATTTGCTAAATTTAGTTCTTACAGTTGGGTATAGATGTCGTTTGGAAATTGTGTTATTTTCTTTCGGTAACCTAACGAACAATTTTGTGTAAAAGACTAATGTAATTGATTACTGAATGATTAGAAGGGGCAAAAGTAAAGAAATGCTAAGCATTTTAGAAGTGTTTTAAGTCAAAATCGTTTAAAAATGTTATCTTAGTTTATAAGTTATGATTTCAAAGGGGAGTTTTTTTGTTATTCTAATGGACATTCAAAGTATTTTTTTTTTATGAAATTTGACGCTTAGCCATTAATTTCAAAGTTCGAATATAAATCGCTTTATTAACATTCCCTAATAGCATATATGTAATAGAATATAATTTTTTGTCTAGATGCATATTTTGTTAACGAGTTGCCAAACGTATGCCAACTTGTAAAAAAGCCGTTTATATAAATTTTTTTTTGTTTTTTTTTTTTTAATTTACTTTTGATTTTTTATACTCTCTTTTTATACCCTCCACCACAATTAGTTGTGAAGAGGGTATACTTAGATTGTCTTTCCGTGTGAAACTTTTTTATTGTTCATCTCAGAACCCATAAAGTATATATATGATGGCTCCTTGAGTAATTCTAAGTCGATTGAGCCATCTCCGTCTGTCTGTCCGTCTATTGAAAATACGCTCACTTTCGAGAAATTCCAAATAAATAAACAAACTTTGTATCAAACTTGGATAGCTTGTTGTTATCTTAAAATATAATTCGTCCATGATTTACCCTAGGCCCCATATACAGCCTACTCCCGGAAAACTGTTTAGAAGGCTTTTAACTGTAATAAATAATGCTATCATTACACAAATCGGTATGTCACAGTTTTATAGGACTGGAAATTACACTGTGAAATTTCGTGAAGATCGGTCCATAATTTACCCTTGCCCCATAAAAACCCTACTCCCGGAAAACAGTTTAGTACGCATAAAACCGTAATAAATACAGTAGAATCGCGAAAAAGTTGATCTCGCGGATAAGTTAACCGAATTTTAGTTAACTTTCCTGAAAGTTTTGATTAAAAACATCGGTAATGAGCAGAAAGTAGAGAATTTGAATAAAATTAATAAAGATATTCAGGGAAAACTAATAGCGTTGGATTATGGATCACAAAAATTAGAAAAAATGTTTGATATTCTCGAGGCTGTGGCGAATAAATATGAACAATTTGAGTTTATTTTTTGTTATTATGAAAACTAAGCCATTGGAATTAGTTCAGTGTGTTATTTCAGATCCATGTTTATTATTGTACATTTTTTAAATTTAAGCCCGCTTAGAAAAGTTAATACATAGTTCGAAAAAGTTAAAAACCCTTGGGACATTTTGGTTAACTTTATCGCGATTCTACTGTATTGCTATCATAATAGACTTTATTACGTCGAAGTTTTATAAACTTAGAAAAAAGTACTGTGAAATTTCGTGAAGATCGGTCCACGATTTACCCTAGGCCCCATATAAACCCTACAACCGGAAAACCGTTTAGAACGCCTAAAACCGTAATAAATAATGCTATCATAACAAAATTTGACACGTCACAGTTTTATAGGACTAGAAATAACACTGTGAAGATTGGTCTATAATTTACCCTCGGCCCCATATAAACCCCACTCCCGGAAAACAATTTAGTACGCCTAAACCTGTAATTAGTAATGATATTAGAATACATTTTAATATTCACAGTTTTATAGAACTAGAAATCACACATATAAATTTCGTGACGATAGGTGCATAATTTAGAATAGGCCGCATATAAAGCCCACTGTAGTTAATTTATTAAATACGCCTAAAACCGCAGCAGATAAATTTATTGTGGTAACATTTTTTCCACCTTAGTTTCATATGATCAGACAAAATTTCATGCAATTTTGTGAGATACGGTCTATAACTTTCCTTTGATTCCATATTTAGCAGCCTTCTGAAATTCACTGTAAACGCTTAAACTTATTTCATCGCTGTATTGAGATTTATGTTTTTTAACACCAGATATCACTCTGCAGAATTTGGCTTCATTACTTACCATGGCTCCAATATAAATTCCCCTCATGAAAATCATTTAAGTTCGGCTCAAGCCAGTTAAAATTGCTATAAATAGCATACAACTTTCTGATGGTCGGTCAATAATTTAATATAGGTCTAGACCGAAACCAATTTTAATGCTATAGATATCACTCCCGAAATATTCGAACTGTCGGTGGAGGGTATCAAAGATTCGGCACCTCCGAATATAGCACTCTAACTTGTTTTTCAATTGACAACCAAATTTTACGTTTTATGTTAGCAATAATTTCTGATGAAAATTGACTAACAATTGTTGCAACATAAATTGCCGGCAATAAATATGTGCCAAAAGTGCTGTCTACATTAAAGAAAACATAATTTTGACATTTACTGCAGTATATGTCTCTGGTATAGACGGCCAGTAAGATTTCTTTGCATATTTTCATTAATTCATTTGTTCGTATCAAGTAAAATGTTCTTGAATAAAGAAACATTTTGCTTAAACGAAGCCACATATTTATGCAGAATAAGTAATTTTTGGCTTGGACTAGAATAATGCAAAATGTTCTTGGTTCAAGCCATATTTAGTTAATAATTCTTTCCGTGTATGGATGAATGCTTTCAATTTCATTCATAAAAGTACCAAAATAAAAATAATATTTTTTGCATTGATTTTATCTAATAATTTCCCTAACTGCCCGTCTATACCAGAGATAATTATTGCGACATATATTGCAGTAATTGTCAAAATTATGTTATCTTTAATGTAGACAGCAATTTTTTGTACATATTTATTGCTAACAATTTATGTTGCAATAATTATTAGTCCATTTTCGTTGACAATTATTGCTTACAATAGACGTCAATTTGGTTGTCAGTTGAAAAAAAGAAGCAAAAAAGAAAAAAAAGAAGCAAATTGTGTGAGAAAGAAATTAAGTTTTTGAAATTGCAGCAAATTATAATTGTAGTAAAATAATTAAATTAAAAAATTAAATAAACACTAAAATAAAATTGCAAAAATTATAATTTTTTCCTTATTCGATCTTTATTGTTAAAATTAATATTAATTTGTTTAAGTTCGAGTTCTTTTTTATATAGAAATAATAATTTTACATTAACAAAAACAAAAAAATTAATAAAATTAATATTTTTGTATTAAAAATGACCTCAAGCTTAAACAAATTAATATAAATTTAAATAATAAAGTCGAATAAGAAAGAATTTATATTAATAATAATAACTCTTGTAAGATACCGCCATTTTTTACACTGCACCTTTTTTCTTGATTTTTTTCCAACTATGAGTTAACATAAATACGTTTTCCCATGCCTTTAACATAAGCTGAGCAATAAGAAATATTGCTCTGTTATTCTGCCGATGTTATTGCCAACTTGCTGAGATTATTATCTTTAGTGTAGACCTAGGGTAAACAACCATCTTTTCTTATTGTTATAAAATCACTTATTCTTCCTTTGCTGGCACTATCTGTCTCTTTTACTCTCACACTTAAGTTAAACCAGCAGGTTTTTTTAAATTCCCCTTTTCTTAATTTCCTCTTCCTCTTCTTTTTAGTTTCTAAGAATTTACAAAGTGCGTGAACGTCTTAAGAAAATACTCCCTTAAATCAATTAAAAAGAGAGTAAAAAGTGTAAAAACATTTGTAAATTTTATAAATAAATTAAATTAAAACGCCATTTTATTATATTATTAAAAAATCTAAGTAAACAGTTGAACATGACTTAGTAAAAAAGGTGAAAGAAAATTTTTTCATAAAAAGCAGAGCTAACGACAGCGCAGGGGGCAGTATTGAGTGCGTTGTGTCGTGTTTTTTTTTAACGTGAGTTTGTTTGTGTAGTTTTTTAGGAAATGAAAGCAAAGAAAATAAGAAGAAGAAAAGTGTCTTAGCTAAAAGCAAAGTAAATGAAAAAGGTTTGTTTGTTGATAAATTTGAAAAAAGTTAATATTTAAAGATGGTAAATTTCCACAAAATATGGTCTGTTTTTTTGAAAAAAAGTGCAAAAATTAAATAAAATTAAAAGAAAGTTAAAATGAGATAAAAGAAATAAAGGAAAATCAAATATGATTTAATAAAAGCTTAAAGTATTTTTCAGCAGTTTAAAAAAAATTTATTGATTTTTATAAGGTAAGTTCTTAAATATCTACAAAATTTAAAAGACTAAGGCCCGTTTTCCCAACTTACCGAAAGCTAAAGATCCTTAATTTACTTTAACGCTCACTTTAGGTAAAGTAAAGTTTTAATAATGGAACCTTTTTTATAATGCCGGTTAAAGTCTACTTTTGGCTATCGGTAAGTTGTGAAAACGGGTCATAAAATGCAAAAATAAAATTTTGGGAATTAGTTTTTACACCTACCCACATAACAGTGTTAGAGAGGGTATAATGCAGCTGTGCTGATGTGTGTAACAACCCCTTAAAGAATAGGACTACGAGTGGAGATAGGGGGAAATTGCTGCCTCTCAGAGACTACTAAATAGATTTTAATAAATTTTTCTTCTAAGCAATGGTTCACAATGGAAATCGTCTCAATCATTTATTTCTAACATACCTACCCGCTATCTCCATTCCTTAAGGGGGCTCTCATACAAAATGTTCAATGCAGACTAGAAATATATTGAAGAAAAAGTCCAATAAATGCACAAGAGTCGCTCCTAGTGGGATATAATGTATGACCGACCTCAATTAATTTTTGTCCTTAACATTTTCTCCAGACATGCCTGCCCCTTATCTATACTTCTTAGGGGGGCTCCCATACAAATATTAAAATTAAAATCCATGGAATACCTATCATAAAGTTTTTTTTAACAAAATAACTTACATATGGTGTAGATTTGGGCTCAATCAAAAAAGAAAAGCATGTATTTAAGGTAAATTGGAAATTATATTTATTTATTTCTTCATCTTAAGGCCAGCGCATAGACAATGTTTTTTGTTTTATTTTTATTTGGTGTAAAGAGCCGTTTTCTGATTTTAGGTAAATCGAAAAAAGCGGGCGGTGCAAAATTTTCTTTCCGTAAAAGCCTAAGTTAAACCATGGCGATCATTTTAAAGAAAAAATCGTCCAAATCGGTCAAGTCGTTCTCAAATTATGCGCTTAATAGAAAAAGTTGGCGTAAAAGTAGGCGTGGTAATTTTTTCTTTCGATGAAAACGTAAATTGGATTAATACGAACAGTTAAAAGAAAAATTAGTCAACTCGATGGAGCCGTTTTCTGATTTTGGGTAAATCGAAAAAAGTGGGCGGGGCAAAATTTTCTTTCAGTAAAAACCCAAGTTGGACCATGACGATCATTTTAAAGGCAAAATCGTCCAAATCGGTCAAGCCGTTCTCAATTTATGCGCTTAATAGAAAAAGTAGGCGTGGTAAATTTTAAAAGAAAAATTAGTCAACTGATGGAGCCGTTTTCTGATTTTAGGTACATCGAAAAATGTTGGCGGGGCAAAATTTTCTTTCCGTAAAAACCTAAGTTGGACCATGGCGATCATTTTAAAGAAAAAATCGTTCAAATCAAAAATCAGACTTCACAGTGTCACCCGCCTGAATATTCTGAAGATTCCCTGAAAATTTCATCAAAATTGGCCCAGCCGTTTTGAAGTCCATACGTTACATACATACACACATCCTATTTTATATATACATATGTGTAGATAGATGTCTGCAAAAAATTAGAAGCCTAGCTGAATTTTCCAATTTTTTATGATTTTTTAATCAACATTTTGATATTTTAATTAGGCTAAAGTTCATAAAATTTAATTTTCATTAAATTATTTTTATGAAGAATGAAATTTTACAACATGAAATTAATTTAAATTTATTGATAATTATAATTAAAATTATTCATTCTTGACTGATTATTTTTCTTATGATTATAACGATGATATACAGAAAGAAAAATGTACGTTAAATTTCAAACTTGCATATCTTAGCATTAATACGTTGCATAGCCAAGTGCGTATACAAAAATTTAAATTTTAATGAAAGTTAGCATCTTTTTTAAGTCTCAGAAATATTTTCCGTGATTATGCACATACATTTTGACAAAAAAATTTAGTTCCCAATATTAATTCCATATATGTAGGTACCCTGGTACCTAGCAATAATGTTAAAGGTGTTTTTTTTTTGCCATTCACATAAGGGTTAAACATTAATCTGCACCATATGCAATGTGCATACCAAATTTATCAAAAAGAGAAAAAGTACCAATTTTTACCCCCGATTTAACTCTAGGTACCCTATATTTAAATCTGGGCCATATCTAATCTGTCTACCAATTTCATCCAAAACCAATTTTTTAAAATTTCAGGAAACATTAATTCATCACCGATACTTAAATCTTTGTTTTATTTAAAATTTTATTTAATGTCAGCAAGATCTCTAAATTGCGAATTTATGTTATCAAAATGTTGGTAATCTTTTGGAAATATTTTTACACATAGTGGTTCTATACTTGAAGTTTTTCCATTGATTACATTTTCTGGACAAAATTTACTAAACTATTTTGATGAATTGTGGAATTTTGTTCTTAAAACTTCGCAAATATGACTAAAATTTTGGGTTTTCATATGAAATTATTAAATCTATGAATAATTCCTAAATTGTACTAAATTAGCCATTGGTGTACCATTCATTGTACTTTTCAAGTTTAAATAGTACAATTGTAACGATTGCGCCATCACTGTTTCGTATTGTCAGGTTAGGTTAAGTTTGGAACTAATCGAAAATGCAAATCAGCTGATGCCGATGCTTGTTTGGGGCGAGTTTGCTTATACATGTTTGAAAAAATATCCATCACTCATCTTTGTGATTTGGTTTCGCATCATCTGCTTTTGTTACATGCCATCTAGACTAGGCATAAATTTGCTAAAACAACAAATAATTTCTTGTGAACACAAGAATTTGTATAGTGAAGACAGCTTTTGTCGATGGTTTGTTCTTGTTAAAACAATTTTTTACACAACGATGTCTAACATCACAGCAGTATTGCCACTTAAAAAAACGTCAACTTGACTTTTTTTGTTGCTTTTTATGTGGGTTTTATTGTACGTCGCTAACTCTGCCACCGTTTTGTTCTTGAGCAAACATAACAAGGGATGATCTGGATGGCGTGCTATGAATTTCCGAACACCTGACATTTCCAGTGAAGCCAGATAAGGCTTTTACGAACGCAATGCGCTCCAAATGTAACGTCGTGATGCATTTCCACAACAGTCCCTTTTTGATGTTTTCTTCGATTCTGTTTCTTATTCAAAAAATTAAAAATTAAAACAATTGAATAGCCATAATTATAGCAGATTTTTTTGTTCATTTTATTGAGTTTTTAATGCAAGCTGTTACATTTAAGTTTTTTCATTGATTTTTTTTGTTGGTTTTTTAATATAAAAGTATATGACGATTAAATGAATTCTTAATAATTTGTTGGTATTTTTTCAATATTTATTTATATAATTATTTAAAATTTTTATTATTACGAAATTAGTTATTGTGCGCACGTATAAAAATGAAGAAAATTTCAAGAAATGGTAAAAAAAAATTTAAAAAAACGATTATTAAAAAATCCAAAACGGTTTTTGTTTAAGAAAAAAAAGCGAAATGAAAAATTTGGAACATTTAAATTTTTCCATTGTTGTTGTCCTCAAATATATAGTTTTATATATGTAATAATAATGTTATTGTTGTTGTATGTTGTTGTTGTTGTATATATATAAAGAAAATGTCAAAGGTGAGTTGAATTATTTTTTACAGTGTAAAATTGTATATACATTTTAGATGTCTTTACCCCAGGGTAGAACATCAGTTTTTTCTTTAATACTTAAAATTAATATTTTTTTTTCAATTTAAATTTTTGTAAATTAATTCATTTAAATTTAGGTTACAAACATCTACTTTTCTTTTCTGGTTTGGTGATAAATGAGTTTTGAAATATCAATATTTTTTTAAAAGCTGTGTTATTAAAAAAAAAAAAAAATGTAAAAAAATAAGCATACAATTTAAAAAAAAAAACACCCTGAAACATTTATTTATATGTATATAGATTTTTTTATATTTTTTTATATATATATTTCTAAAAAGTTCTTTCTCGATACTAATAAGCTTTTTTCTTTTATTTTTTTTAAATAGTTTTTAAGAAAGCTTAAAGCTAAAAAAAGTGTTTATAGGGAGAACAAGTGTATATAGAGCTTTTTTTTTAATAATAATTTTTTGGTTTTTGTAAAGAGTAAATATGAAGCAGGTGCGGTGGCTTTGGTTTTTTTTAAATATATTTTTTATCATTTATGGATGTTAAATGTTTTTTTTTAGTTTTTTTCTTTGTAAATACCAATATTTCTAAAAAAAATTAATAAGTAAATAATTACCTTGTATTTTTTGGAATTGGCCCAGGTTTACTTAGGCAGCAACACAGCGTTTTTTACAAATAAGCAGAAAACGATACAAATCCAATTCAAAATATGTTTAACAAAGTGTTTCCCTTTTTTGAAACCAGTAAAGACCGTTTAACACTATCACACAAGTCTTTTAGTATTTTGGGAAATGCTTGCCTGATCTAATTATTGTTTAAACGTTTCCAAAAAACAATAACAATTTATCACGACAAAGGTGTATTTTTCTCAAATTACTTAAGACTTGTGTGATAGTTTCAAGTACCCTTAAGAAATAAAAAATTTTAGAAAAACATTCCCGGTACTAGAAAAATTATTTGTAAAAAAAGATAATTTTATGAAAGTTTTTGGTAATTAAATAAGATTTTTAAACCCTTATTCCTAAAGAGCTTTTTAAAAATTCCCGGTTTCAAAAGTCTTTAGTTTCATGTATATGTATTTCTTAAATGTTTTTTTGTATAATTTCAAAAATTGTAAATTCACTATTTAAAAATTTCAAATATGTACTTGAGAAATATACCTGGAACTAAAATCTTTTTAAACCGGGGACTTGTTGTAGTCGATTAAAGAGCACAGATTTTGTGGTACTTTTATCTATTAAAAAAAACGCCTTACACAATCAGGCCAATTTTTTTTTTTTAAATTTTGAAAGTTTTCGAATAAAAAAACAACTTTCTTTTAAGAAAATGTTAGTCTCTCGCTTATATTTTGAGATTTTTTCAATATTTTAAATGCTTTTGATTTAGTTATTTCAATTTAAAAAAAAAAATTCAAAATTTCCCTGTTCTGAAAAAAATCCCCCTCTTAAGGAATTTTTTTTTTTTACTAATTTTTTTTAGCAAATATATAACATTTTTAATTCTCATATTCTGTTCAACTAAAATGTGCAGAAAAACTAAAAATTTCCCCAATATAAACAAATATTCCTTTAAGGGAAATTTTAGTTTTGAGCCTAGTTTTGAAAATTTTATTAAAACAGTACAGTAGTTAACAATCATTAAACAAGACTTTGCAGAATTTTCCCCCTTTTTCGCGATTTCATAAAAATGTTCCTTTAGGCATATTTTTGAAAATTATATGAAATTTGTTACATTTAACAATCATTAAGCATATCCTTGTAAAATATTTGTCAAAAATTTTTTTCTTCTTAAATTTTCCCTAAATAATTTTTTGTTTAGAGGAAATATTTTCTTTTAATTCAAAGAAATTACCTTTTACAATAAATGAATTAATTTAAAACTTTTCAAAGGAAATTTAAGTCTCTAGCTGACATATTGAGATTTTTTTTATATATTAAATGCTTTTCATTAATTTTATTAAATTTAGAAAAAAATTCGATAATTCCTAATTCTGAAAAATTTTTAATTTTTATTAAATTTTTAGAGAATGTTTAAAATTTGCAATTCTCAACTGTTAGACTAAAATATGGAAAAAAAACTAAAAATTTCCATAATATAAATATATTTCCCTTTAAGGGAAATTTTTGTTTAAACCTTTTTTGGAAAATAATATTAATATTTAAGTATTTAACAATCATTTAAACAGATTTTGCAGGATTTTTAAACTTTTTCACGAATTCATAAAAATTTCCCTTTAGGGAAATTTTATGCTTTAGCGTATTTTTAAAAATTAAATGGAACTTGTTACATTTAACAATCATTAAGCAAATTCTTGTAAAAATATTTAAAGCTTTCTCGATTAGAACAAATTTGTCTCTTAGGGAAATTTCGTGCAATATTAATTTAATTCTATAATAATTTTTGTTTTTAGTTTTTAAATCTGTTAAAGTGATTTTTAAACGGGAAATTTTGAAATATTCCGCAAATTTTCAAAATAAAATCCTTTAAAGGATATCTTAGGTTTGACAGAATTTTTCTATATTCTTTAACAATTGTTAAACATGTTTGTTTTTTTTTCTTTAATTTTCTTTAAAGGAATTTTTTTTTTAATTCAAAGAAATTACCTTTGAGAATAAATGAATTATTAGAAACTTTAGAAAAATGTATGTTTAAAAATGTTAAATCATGTATTTAATTTCTACTGCAGACTTTTAGGCTGTAAAATTTACACTAGATGAAATTATATAAGAAGTGCTTGCGTTAATTCTACTGACACAGAGTTGTCAGTTTAATGCACAAAATTTTGTGCGTTTGGTACGATATCGGGGTTCAAGACAAATTTTATGGCCATTTTAAGATACAGCGTGTGGCAAAACAAACCAATTGGAGTTACGGATCAGTCCGGCCAGTATTTTAGCAAAAACAATCGAAAATATTTTTACTAAGGAAATTGGCAAACAATTTGTTAAAAATTTCACTTGCACTTTATTGCATTAGAAACGTTGCCTATTTTAGGGGTTTAGTAAATGATCATACGATTAACAAATATGACAATCTTCCTTTTTGCCTAAACATTTTGCTTTAAAAATAGAAATAACCTGTTCTTAGAAATTCTTCAAAGCAAACGGGGTTGCCGTCCTAAAATTTGGTAAATAATTAGCCAGATAAGATAATTGTGCGGAGTTTTAAGCTGTAGTAAATAGTTTTACTTTATATTACCTTGGGACAAATACCTTCTTTCGATATTGATAAATCAATATTTCTGTGGCAATAAGTAAAAAGTGCTAGTCTATTTTTTAGTTTTGTAGGAGAGCATATTTAAGCTCTAAATTGACAAACGGACGTTGATTATGTCATACCTGAGCTTACCGAACGCATTTTGGCTAGTATGGCTCATTATGATGCCCTACAAATTCCCGAGTATGCAATACGAATATTCACTGACGGGTCCAAAAACACTGCAAGTGTCGGCACTGGCATTTACTCCGAGCAATTAAGCTGGAGAATTCCTCTAACGCTGCCGGATCACTGCAGTGTTATTCGGCCGATATAATGGCCATCTACACCGCAGGGCGCATTTGGTATGGTGGGATATGTGGCAGGGATTTTCACGTTATTACCGATAGTAAAGCCCCCATAAGATCCCTGGAGAGTGTTTATCACATCAAAAATTGTCCGAAAATGCCGGAGAAGGTAGTGAGGCAATCAGTGGTTACCCTTAATTCGGTCCCTGGAGAGAGGGGCATACATGGAAACTGTATGGCAGACTCGTTGGCACATGTAGGAACCAACTTGAATAGTAGCGCTTAGACATATGATAAAGGTGCTTCGCTTCCAAAGAGGAAGCAAATTAATGCACACAAATTCCATCTGATTGCCAGTCAGAGGTGGTTTGACGAAACTAGATGTAGGGAAACAAGGAGAATCGGGCTTATTATAGATGAAAGGAGACACGGTGCACATAAAGACTGTCAAGACTTCACCTCAGAACCTTAATTGCAGTTATAACTGGCTACTGGCCACTGTCCCATTGGGAAACCAAGCGCAATGACCTATGTAAAAGTTGCGGCGACGAGGAGAAAAAGGAGTCAACGGAACATCTTCTCTGTCGCTTCCCGGCATTCGAAGACCTGACTTAAACTGTTTGGTCAAAGATTCCTCAGAAAAAGCCCTGTCTCTTTGAAATTTATTTAAACAGGATCCATTCCTTCCTTAAATCAACCGGATGGCTGGGGGACACAACAGGAACTTTTTTTTTCCCTTGAAACACACTTCCCGGATGGGTCCCAAAGCATTTACTGGTCTGTTTTTACACCCGTTAAATTAAAAAATGACCTTTAAATGTGGGTACAATTTGGTTTTAAAGGGCCAAATACACTTGTCAAATGCTTGTCATGCCGGCGAATTCACTCGTGTACGTGTGCTGGAAGTAATATTCGCCGTCATATCTAAATTTTTTGATTTTTCACTAATACTACCACAATGCTTGATGAGTATTTTGATAAGTGTATTTGGGCCTTAGTGCCAAACACTTAAAATGATATGTGCCATAATAATATGTCTGTTTTAGTTTTTTTTTTTGAAGTAAGGGCTCAGTTGCCCGGGAGTAACAGTAACGTTTCAAATCAGCTGCTTCATTTTGTTGTATATAAAGCAAATAGAACGATTGAAGTTAGCAGTAATATGTTGCGTCTCAAACTGTAAGAAATAGATTGGTCTTACTTGTTTACGGTAAGGTTAAGTTACTGTTACTCCCGGCTAACTGAGCCTTAAGTCCGAAGCATACATACAAGGCAAGTTCACTGGAAGGTTTAAGGAATTCGCTTGCATCCATATATATTTGTGACCTAAAGTATGCTTTAGTTTAAAACGAAAAACAAAATAAGTGTTTTACATAAGACCTTTTCGCTGTGTTGTGCTTTAAAAGTAATTTAGTTCCGATTTCTCTGATATTTTTTTTTTTTTTTTTATTTTGTAAAATGTTGTTCATTAATGATGTTTACAAACCAATTCGAACAGAAATGAAATAAAAACACAATTTTTAATAAGTTTTTTTTGTTGGTTTTTTTGTTTGTTATTTTATATTTATGCAAAATATTTCAAAAGAATTTAACACAAATACTTTTAGGTTTATTTTGAGATTTATGTTAAAGGTCAAGGGGTCAGGGAGTAAGACAATTAATTTGTTTGTTTTATATGAATTCATTTAAACTTAGTTTGTCTGTTTGTGTTTTTTCTTCAAAGTGGAAAATCAAGGGTGTAGTTTATGTTTTTCTATGTTTTGTTTTTTTTTTGTTGGTTGTTGTTGTTAATTTTTTGGTATTTTGAAACATTTTACATTTTTTTAAATTTTTTGAGTTTTTTTTTGTATGTTTGTTTGTATTTTTATTAAATATAATTTTTTTTTTTTGTATTTTTTATATTTAGCGTACAATTATTGTTGCAATTACAATTGTCTTGAGTACATTTATAAATATTAAAGAATTCTTTTTGGTTTTTAATTATATATTCTTTTTTATAATTTGTATGACTTATTATGTAAAGTAATCGAAATTAATTGAAATAATAAAAGTTTTTCTTTTAAATATAATTTTTATATTTGTGTAAAGTTTTTTTTTTTTTTTGCTTTTTATTATTTGTTTAAATTATTTTAATTTTAAGTTTTATTTTTGTTTTACGCAGGACGGGGTTTTTATCTTGTTTTTTTTTAACTTCTTACACTCATGCTAAGTTTTACATAAATATGTTGTTGTTTTTTTTTTATTATTAAATATATAATAAATTTTCGTTTTTTTTTATTTAATAAATGATTAGATGAGTTGTATTTATTAAGCATTTTTGTTTTGGTATTTATTTTTCTGACTAGTTTTTTGTTGCTTTTGTTTGTTATTTACTGCTTTGGTATTTAATTTATTTATAATCTAAAATAGATTTAATAGTGTAGTTTTATGTAAATGTTTTTATTTTTTCCGTTTTTAATCAAAATTTTAAGAAAATGTTTTGTAATTTTATGTTAATTTGGAAAAACAATTTTAAAAAATTTTAACATAAACTCAATAGTTTAAAAATGAAAAAGTGTTAACACTGAAAGACAAGAGATCTGGCCACTTTGTTTACAAATATGCCAGAAAAGGTTTTTACACCCAGTCTACAGCAGCCATAAAACGCATAACATTAACACTAATATGGTGTAAGTGCTAAGTATACACTTATCCAACAATTTTAGCTTCATTCATTAACTGAGACACATGGGTCTGCAATCACACCGTTTTCATGGTATAGACTCATCATATTAGAGTTTTCTCATGATATAACACGGTTGTTAGGGAATATGTTTAACAACGCTTTTATATAACATCATGTTATAACAGAAAATCATGTCTACAGCGACGAGTACCGCGACCAGGTTAGTTCTATTGTACCCACCCCCCTTAAATGGCCAAAAGACCCTCTGCTTCCCGAAGGAACCCAACCAGGTATTTTGCCGATAGTACCGATTCAGGACGCACCTTTTGTGCTATGTCCAAGTGCCTCCTTCTGGCTCATGCCAGAGCCGGGCCTCTACACAGTATAAGCTTCGTTGACTTGTCCCCGTCTAGACACAGTCTGAATTCTTGAACCACTGCCAGGCCCATCCGATAAAGGTGGTATTTGATCGTATGGTGACCAGTTAGATAAGTCACCAACAGTCACAGATCCCGTCTGCCGAGACCTTTCGTCATCATTGCATTCCCGGGAGGGATGGGCAGTTACAGATCAACCTAAATTAGCAAGCCATGCTTTGGAATTGGAAAATCGGATTTTGACAGCGCTTTAAATTGTTGTTGTAACACATTTGCTATTATCGGGAGTTCTTCCCTGAAATATTTAAAAATTTGTGTTGTAGAAAGATTTGAATGGTAGCTGGAGAATCCTATCTACCTCATTTGATCTTTACCAAAGGTCTATTGGGTTCAAATTTGTGGGCCTATTGGAATAGTTAAAGATTTGCACTGTATCATACGGACTTTGAGTTTAGGCAGGACAACAATTTAAGGTATAGGGAACAATTCGTTCTCAGTAATAGTTAAGAATACTGCTCCACCCAGTTATTAATTGGGCCAGAGTTGATTGGGTTTGCCTGGGGGCAAATTAAGGCATTCAAATATCGATCGAAATTTCCATATAAATTGTTTTCTAATTTTGATCGATATCGAATGCCGTAAACTTTACCACTTGGTAAATGTCGCTCTCGATCCGAGACTACGGAAGGATTTTCGTTCAAGATTATGTAACCGTCAATCGACTTTGGGTGTAATGAGGTCTTCAATGTCACTGGAGAAATGCCTAAAGGCCCAGCGGATGTGTCGAGTGTGGAGGATTTTTCATCAGAATTTTATAGTAAGCGGGGTGACTCGGCTGGTCACATACAATTATGATCTGTTTTGTGAACAACATACAAAGTTGCCAAACGGGCAGTAGCCTAGTCTCCTCGTGTAAGTGACTAAAAGGAGTACGGTTGCCCTCAATATTGATCCTTACTTTCTTGGTCCAAGAAGTGAAAAGAGACACTTCCGACTATGTTGAGTTTGATAGCTTGAATTTATATTCCTGCAGATAATCACCAAAGGGGGCCAGGACGAGGGATATCCTTACACTTATGTTGTTGACTTTGAAATCAACGTCACCATTGAGACATCCTGAAAGGGTGCAGGAAGCTTGGCAAGATAAAAGTTAAAAAGCAAAGGCCCTTCCATCTTTATCTGGCGAAACTTTGAATTTTAGCCTCTGAACTCGACAAACACTTGCCTGCCAACGATATAATTGGCGATCCAGCGCTTGACATCGTTGGATAGAGGGGAGTTCATGATGCCATTGATAAGCCTGAAATGTTGTGCCTTATCAAATGCCTTACAGCCATACCTAAACAAGAGCGGAAGGCGAAACGTTTTCTTCCTCTAAGCTTTTACGCTGATATGCCATACCGAAACAAAAGCGTAAACGTTGTGCCACGGACAGTAGTGTTCACTTTCTTGTTTAATAAAATCCACACAATAGAAATGAAAAAATCAAGATAAAACCGCAAAATTCTCAAAAAAAAGCTAAATTACCGGTATTTATTTACAATAGCGGCTGTAACAATGGCGCTCTTATTGATTGTCTTCCAATTGATACCATTCGCTATTTGAGTAGTAATCAAGTTTAAGCCGTTGTCGTGCCATGAGATTCCCTAACGTGAAGTATGTAATAGTAATTCCAAAACTTTTGCCACAGGTGTTAGAAGGGATATCGGGCGGTATGAGTCCCCGTTTTTGGCGTATTAATTGGATCCAGATATCTGGAATCACAAGTTGGTGAATCGAGAGTTTTAAAAGGTGAGTTAAAAATTCAACTTCAACAACCCTTACAGGATTTTGATTTGGAGATGACATTTTCAACTTCATCGAAGATGAAGGAATACGGCTGAGAGTCTCGTCTAGATTCTCCGGACTTTTGCTCTTTTGTCCGGGTTTTGCTGGCTGGGATTTCCGACAAATTGTCTGCAGAACTAAATTTTAGATTTCTTGGCATTTGCATACAACATCTTGTTGAAATCTGCATCAATCGGAAGCGCTTAAGTAGTGAAGTAAGCTACAAAGTACAGTTTTTTTGTTGTTATTCAAAAGTAATAACAATTTACTTATTTCAGATCAACCTAGCGCTTTTTCCATTTTTATTTTATGTTTATTCATGTCGTGGGCTTTAAAAAACAAGATAAGTTAACATGGACGTTTTCATTACACTTAGGCTACAGCTGACATGAAAAGCTTAACTTTAATACTAACACGTTTTAAATTTTGCTTAAATCGGTTTTGAATTTAAACAAATACAGACCAATTATGAATACAAATTCCCCTGGAGTTTTATTCCCTTTTCCAATTTTTACAATTGAATTTAAACAGGAAAAATGGAAGAAGGGAGAAAACTCCCGCGGGGTTTTTTACTCACAATAAGGCTGATAATGAATTTAAACTATTAAGTTTTCAAAATATTTGTGATATATTCAGCCTTAATATGAGAGCCGTTGTCGAAGTCCTTTGAAATTTTTATCGATATCATTTCAATTTAACGACAACGACAGTTATAAAACAAATTAATATCGTTTACGACAAAAGTAATACCAATTGCTAAAAACGATTTTATTTCGACTACGACAACGTCACTCATAATAAGGCCGATTTTTTGTTTGCTTTCAGATTCTTGTTTTGTTCATATTTTTATTTAATGTTTTATAGTGTTAATTAGTGTTGTATGTTTCAAACATATTTTGTATGAAGGTGTAAATTGTTTGTATATAATCTTAAATGAATCGAGCAAAAATAATTCATTTTATACTTAATTTTTTTTTTTAAATATCTATAAATTTATAGCAGTTTTATAGTAATTTAGGTTTATTTTCAAACATTTTTTAAAGAAAGTTTTAAGAAAAAAAATTAGGAAAAATTAAAAAAAGAAATGACTGTCACAGCAAAGTTTTTTTCGGTTTTTTTTTTAGGTTAAATTATAAAAGAAATTAACTAACAAGTTTTAAGAAAATTTATAAAACTTTATAAAATTTCGTTTTTTCTTGTAATTGTAACTTAAAGTTAAAAATGATATGATATTTTGTTTTATTGGAAAAAAAGAGACAAAAATAGTTATTGAAAATAAAAACAATTATTTTATCTATTTAAACAAATTTAATGAAGCTGTTTTGTTAAATGAACGAACGTTTTTTTAGTGTATTTTTTTGATTTTAGTTAAATTTTTTTTTATTTTTAATTTTTTTATGTGAGATTAAGTGAGTTTTACAAAGTTTTTTTTTAGTTCAGTTGAGTGTTTTTTTTTTTGTAATTAATCCTCAAGTTTTAAATAATCTTTTCTTTACAATTTCTTTATAGTAAAATTCTGGTTTAAATTTGGCTTAAAAAGCGTTAAGAAAGCTGCTCAAAAATGCCTAGAAAATTTTGGCTTAAATAAATTTAAGGCAAAAATATTTTTGGTTTTTTTTATAATTTTACCTTTACTTATCTCTCCATTATAATTTAAATTATTTAAGTTTTGAGTGTCTTGTTATTTTCATTTGTTAATTATTATTATTTGAAATATTGTTTTAGTTAAAATTTACTCAATTTTCTGTAGGAAATAATATATTTTACTTTAATTTTATTAATTTAATAATAATATTTATTTTCTGTTTTTGCTTTCATTTGTGTTGTTTTACATTTATGACTTAAACTTATGTTAATTTTTTTTTATAATTAATTTATTTTTGTTTTGCATTACACACCATCAATTTTAAATTATGTTTCTTTTTTAATTTTTTTTTCAATGTACTTTCTAAACAAGAACAACGTTTAAATGTTTAATAAAAGAAATTATTTTTTAATTATTGAAAGTTTTTTCTTAAAATTTTGTTGTTGTTGGAGGTTGTAGTTTTCATGTGTTTTTTAATTTTTTTTCTTAAGAAGTTGTTGCTTGGCTTTCAAATGTCTTTTTTTTGCTTTAAATTTAAACATGATTTTGACAGTCCTCTGTAATTTGTTTGTTTGCTTTTGGTTTTTTTTTCTTAATTAAAAAGTGTTGTTACTTTAAAGTTTAAACATTTCTTTGTGTTCTGGTTTTAAAGTTTACTCCTTAACCTCAAAATATTTGTAAGTGGGGTTTTCATAACCATTTATTTGCATACTCGGCACGATTTTCTCCTCGGGTACGACGGGATGATGTGCGGTGGCATTCTAGAATGAAACAAGCAATTAAACCCATATTTATTTTCATATATTCTAATTTTATTAAAAATAGTAATTTTTTCTTCAAATAATCCTTTCTTATGTTTTAAAAAATAAATTACTTTTGCCCAGAGAAAAACTAAATTTTTTTAAGTCGAAATGTAATTTTTGCTTAATAGTACTTTTTCAAAAAAGTACTTATTGCTGAAAAGTACTTTATGTAAAGTAAAAAAAGTACTTTTTCAAAAAAGTACTTATTGCTGAAAAGTACTTTTTTAAAAGAAAAACAAGAACTTATTGATAAAAAATACGTTTTTAAATAGCACATATTGATGAAAAGTACTTTTTTACAAAGGAAAAGGTACTTCAAAATCAAAAATGTCATATTGTCTAAAAAAAAGGTACACATTAAGCAAAATAATTCTTATAAAAAAAATTATTCAAAAAGGTAATTTTGGTTAAAAAAGGTACTTTATGCTTAATAAGGTTCATTCTGTTAAGAAATGTTCTGCTGTTTTAAAACAACATTTCAAAACAGTTTTATGTTAGAACGGTACTTTTTGTATAAAAAAGTGCCTTTTGTTAAAAATTGGTAATTTTTCATCAAAAAGGTACATTTTGTTAAAAACGATACTTCTTTCATATCAATACTTCTGACACAAAAAAAAACTACTTCTTGTTTTTCTTGAAAAAATGTATAGTTTTTTAGTTGAAATTTAATTTGTCTTAAAACGTTTTTCTTTTAAGAGGTAATTTTGTTAAAAAGTACTTTTTTTAAAAGTTCTTATTGCTGAAAAAGGTACTTTATAATTAAAATAGTTCTTTTTCTAAAAATGGTACATATTAAGCAAAATAATTCTTCTAAAAAATTGCTTAAAAACATAATTTTGGCTTAAAAGTCCAAAGAAGTTTTAAAAGAGATGTTATTTTATTTCTTGTTTTGTTCAAAGCAAAAATGTATGTTGAAAATGTACTTTTTGTTAAAAAACGATCCTTTTTGTTCATAAAAATACTTTTTGTTTTCACAGCAAATAGTACAGTTTTTTAGGTTGAAATGTAATTTTTGTTCAAAAGTACTTCTTAAAAAAAGTATTTTTTGTTGAAAAGAACTATTTCACAAAAGTTATTTTTGATTTTTAAAAAAGTACTTGTTGATGACTTTTTAATGGTACTTAATAATCAAAAACGACTTTTGTCTAAAAAAGGTACATTTAAAGCAAAATAATTCATATAAAAAAATTATCCAAAAATTAATTTTAGTTTAAAAAGGTACTTTTAACTTAATAAGGTACATTCTACTTATTAAGGTCTTTTTAAAAGAATTGTTACAAAAAAGTTTTTTAAAAAAGAGTTTCTTGTAAAAAATATCGAATTTTTCTTTAAAAAAACATTACTTTTTAATCATAAGAATACTTCTGACACAAAAAGTTAGTTCGATTTTGTATTATTTGATCGTATTTGTTGATAAAAATGTACTTAATGTCAAAAAAATATACATTTTGTCTCAAATGAACTTTTTGTTAAAAACGACACTTTTTGTTTAAACGGGTACTTCTGGTCGAAAAATAAGTTACTTCCAAAAGCCAACTCACCTGGTCAACTTCAATAAAACCTTGCGCATGTGGTGAACGGGCTGTTCTCCACTTGGCTACAGCAATGCCCACAAATATGGCCGCCATTAAAGCGATGCCGGCAAACGATAAAGTAAAATAGACATTGCGACCCTCCTTATTCGCATGCGCCGGTGAATGAGAGAATTCTCTGCGTAGAGAGAAGCTCTGCAAAGAGAAAGAATAAGTTTAGTTTTAAATACGGGTACAAAAAGTGTTAGCGAAATACCGATTCGCGATGACCCAAATCATGAGACATGAAATGTTGTACAGCAGGCTCAGCCTCCTGATGGGCCACAGCAGCGGCAACATCCTCCACAGCACGTTGGACAGCCTCATCATCCACGGTGGGTAGGATGGTTTGGGTTTTGGTGCTATTTATTTTAAAAAATGAGAGAGAGAGAGAAAGAATTAAGAGTGCATTGCTTAGATTAATGGGAATAGTAAACCAACCTGAGTGTAGCTTCTAAATACTCTTCAGCTGCCAAATCTTTGTCACTGTGAGCAATTTTTGTGGGATCTACTAAAGACTCATCTTTGCTGGTTTTTGATTCTTCACTAGTGAAGGCAACCGAATCCTGTTCAGCCTTGACCATATCATCAACCTTTTTGGCCTCCAAACGCAATTTTTCCTCACGCAATTTCTCGCGTTCAGCTGCTCTCTGTTCTTTGCGTTGTTTTTCGGCCAAACGTAATCGTTCCTTTTCGGCTACCTTGCGCTCAATTTCTACTCTATATTTGTCTAAAATGGCGGCTTCTGCCTCTTCACTCATGCCCAAAGAAGAGCCGGGTATATCATCTTTGCTACGCAAAGCCAAGATATAATCATTCATTAGCTGAGAGATTTTGTTGGATAGTTCAGGATAACGTTTCAGCATAGTCATGGATTGATTAACAGCACGATCGATATCAATCAAACGTTCTAGTGTACGAGGCCTTTCCGAAGCAGCTGCCTCCAAACCACCAGCACCACCCGAATTCAAAAGATGTCTGTAGTGGGCCAACGCATGAGCACGATCCTTGTGTAAAGCACGCAATAATTTTTGCAAACATTTTTCCACATGATGAGCCTTTAAAGACAAAAACCCAGACATAAATGACTAATACCCCACACACGCAAATCAATACCCCCCATAAAACTTAGTTGATTTCCGCACATGAATATGTGTGAAGAATAATTCAAACTTTGTCACTGGGAGTGAGTAAGTATGTCAATTAGTCAGTCCGTCCGTCTGTCTGTCCGGCCACTTGCTACTTACATTTGGTGGTTGCTCTGTTAAGGCCTGTGTGTAGCATGTCATCGCCTCACGTTTACGTTGATTTATGTGTGCCAACACACGTTGCTGATGCATGGCTGCCAACTGGTGTTTCTCCGCATTACCTTCCTCTTCGAGTGCCTGAACAGAAGTCTAAAATTACATTCCCATATAAAGATGTATTGTACATTTAAGAGAGAAAGATTATCAGAAAGAAGTTGGCTTTTTTTTTGATTTTTGTAATTTCAGAATTTAATTTTGAAATTTGTTATAAACTTTTTTAGTTTTAATTTCAGGCTTTTGTGAATCAATTTAAATGGGGGGGGGGAGATGATGGGGAAAACTGTTTTACAAAACTACTGGTTAGTGAGAAGAAACTGATGTTTGTTGGTTTGAGGGATTTTAATACAAAAAAGAAAATTGCTTTAAAACTTTCTACAGTGCAATGAAACTACTACAATAAAACAACCTTAAAGAATGTTCAAAATGACAAAGTAGGAATTCCTTGGAAAAAGGATTCCTTTGACTACCATCAACATGCAGCTTAAGTTTAAACATGAGATAAACATTGAACTGTTTTGGAAAACAAGGGGTGAGAAGCGAGGAATATGAGTGAATGTGAGAGAAAGATTGTGTATTGAATGTCAAAAACGTGGCAAGTGAGGGAGAGACAAATTTGATTTATAAACGAAATGCAGAGTGGCAAAGTGAGGTGTGAAATCATGTAAATTTTTTTGCATGAAAATATGACAACTTAAGAGAAATTTTAATTTAAAATAAATAAAATTTCTAAAAACCGGATCCGACATTTTTATTAAGGCCCTAATTCTGTAAAACGCAACCGCAACGCCTCAAATAACATTAAAAGCAAAAACAATGTAAAAAATTTGTTGTTGCTTTCTATTGAAATTCATACTGCGTTTTAAAATTTTCAACGCCACAAGATATGCAGCGTTTGAAATTTAAAAATTCAATATGAATTTCTGTGGAAAACAACAACAAAATAATGAAATATTTTTTATTTTGTTTTTGCTTTCAATGTAATTTTTGGCGTTGGGGCCTAAATCCTGCAAATTAAGAAAATAATTCGAATTCTCCAAGAATTTTAACTTCTTTTTAGGACACAAATAAAGAGAAACCTGATAGAAAATAGCTTCTCGAAAACATTCTAGTTCTTTTCAGCGTACTTTTGCGATCTGCATTCGTCAAACTTGGTGCGATTGCGATTAGAAAACACCTTTTATGCGATTTCAACAGAGAATCGCAAATGTTAAGCGTTTGGCGATTGTCAGAACATGCCTGTTTGTCTAAGAACAAAATCAGAAATGTACCAAAACGTTGCACTCTCGCATTCAGAAGACTTTATATTTACCAAAGAGGTCTCAATAGCTGTTATAATTTGCAGAGTATAGCACACTGAATCCGAGGCCGTTACCATATAATCTACTCATATCTCAGTTTTCAAATAGGACCACGAAGGGGGCCCTTTCTGCCTCTCTGAAACCATCTAACAGATTTTAATGAAATTTAAAACATAGATAGACCCTAATTCAATGATATAAAAAAGTACTTTCTTTTTATAGAAAAAATGTTAAACATTTTATTTTTTAAGTATCTTTGATTTAATTTCTCATTAAAAAGATTGACTTAAAAATATATTCTTCTTTTTATTTAACGGGCTTTGTACGTTTTGTTTCAAATGTTACATTTAATTA
This sequence comes from Pollenia labialis, assembly GCA_949318255.1. Lineage (NCBI taxonomy): Eukaryota > Metazoa > Arthropoda > Insecta > Diptera > Polleniidae > Pollenia > Pollenia labialis. The sequence goes on along the minus strand of OX439142.1, from coordinate 19,205,936 downwards.
AAAGGCCCTACCATTTTTTAAAGAAAAGTACTTTTTGTTTCTTTTATAAACATACTTTACACAAGCTTCGTTTTGTGAAACAGCACATTTTTGCTCAGAATAGAACTTTTTTTGTATTCAAAAAAAGTACTAAGGGACAGTTTTGTTTGAAAATAAAAGTATGCTTTAGAGGTATATTGAGTGCTTTTTGGTCTTTATTTTTTTTTTTTGTTTCAGTTAAAATTATAAATCTAAACTTTTAAGACTAATTTCCCTTCTCCCACTAACCATTTACAAGATTTAGTTCCATTAATGATATTTAAATTTCCATAGGAACATCATTTTCTAACAAAGGGAAACTCAATTATTTTTTTTGAAATTTTTCATTTGGGGGTTTTTTGCTTTAGCTAATTAAATTAGAGATAATTTTCCAGCTAACAAAATTTTATAATTTGCTTATTATATTTATTGTTATTATTTAATTTTGTTGTAACTGTTGTTGTTGTTGTAAAGTATACATATGTAGTTATAATTTAGTAGCATTGTTGTTAATAAATGTAGCAGTAGTGGTAAGTAGTAGTTGTATTTAGTAAAAGCAACAAAGCTTTGAAAAATAATTAGATTAATAACCAATTTATGTATTAAAAATGTATTTATATTAATTACGATATTATTACAGCAAATCATTACTAAATTTGTTTGTTTTTATTATGATTATTATTTGATTATTTACTTATAAAACGAGTTTATACAGTATGTTGTAAAAATATTTTTATATGGATAATATTAATTCGATTCACCATACTACGGTTTTGGGAAAAAAATAATTATATGTATTTTAATATAAAAGCTTCATATCTGATGATTCTTTCGCTCCCATTATTATGCACAACTACAACTAAAAAACACAAACAAATACAGATACACTAAATAGACATACATTAACATACTAATACTCGTACAATAGAAATAAAAGAACTTAAAACAAACAAAAGTTGTACGACTTAATGAAATTAAAATGAAATTAAATGAATATGAGCAACTTAAAAATACCGAGAACTAAAAATGAGTTTGATAGAGTTAGACAGATAAAGAGAGAGAGAGAGAGAGAGTATTTGTTTGCTACTAAGACTATGCGAAATAAAAACAAGAGAACAATCATACCTGGAATCTAGCAGTCATTCTTTGCTTGAAACTCTGTGCAGCCTTGGGATCGGCCAAACGCATGTCCTGATATTTCTCTTCCAAATCGGACCAGTCCTTCATAACCCGTGTAACCTTTTCACGGTGTGACTCCTCGAGGCGCTGTTGGGCTTCCTTTTTTTAGAATTTATTTGGTTTTGATAATTAAAAAATATGCCTGGGCATGGGAAAACACTTACTTTTTGACTTACTTTGTAGCTCTGGTGTTCATAATGGGGATCGAAATGAGTAAAGTAAGGATCTGGTGTTGGTTGACCAGTGGTGGGTGGCATCGATAAGTCAGCATTGGATTTACTTAAGCCACCATCTACACTAATGGACTTTTGTTCATCCTTATTGTTGTTGTTGTTGTTATTGTTCTTAGATGACGGCTTAGCACCACTAGAGCTACCCTGTTGATCGTAACTATCTCCAGAATCTTCTTCATAATTATCCTCTACCGAATCGTATTCGGCATTAGCATCATCTCCTGTGGCGGCAGCTTCATCAGCAGCCATTTCGTCTTCTTCATCGTCGGCCAATAAGTCATCCTCGTCATCATCATTATCATCAACATCATCGGCATTATCTTTGGAGTAGTTCGAATCATTATCATCACCGCTGATGTCATCTAAATCATCATTGATGGGATTTGAGATTTCAGCAGGGGGTAAAACGGGTAAATCGGTCTTCTTAACGCGTATTTCATCGGCTAAATGAAAAGAAAAGAAATACAATAAAGAAATGATTTCGGTTTAAAAAAAAATTATTTTGTAAAATTTTGTAAAACTCAATGAAAATGGAATTTGTTTTTTATTTAGGAATCGTTTTTCTCATATGTTAATCAAATTAAACTTTTTCCATTTAATTGAAAGTTAGTTCTTGTGTAATATTTAATCAATTCTCGGCTTCTCGATAATTTCTTTACTTTACAATATTTTTCTTAAGAATACAAATTTTGAATTGAAACTTTTTTAGAAATATTAAAAACAATGCTGTGGACCTTGGAGTTTTAAGGAATTTGGATTTGTTGCTTATGCCGATCCTTGTTAGTGGAAATATTTTTGTTAATATTGAAAACAAATTTTAAAACTTTTTATCCAAGTACCAATCGCTCGAAAAACTTCGAACTGAGGGTAGTTTCAAAAGATCAAAACTTCGATATAATATCTTAACAACCACCAAACTTATATATAAATTCTTTATCTTTTCTTTTCTTCATTATAAAAATGAATGTCAGCAAATTCATAAAGCAACGGTCACACATGTCAAATATTTGACGAAAAAAAAACGGAACCAACAAGCAAAATAAATAATTATTTCCTTTATTTCCAATATTTATTTTGATTATAATTTCACATCTTACAAAAAACAGTTTTTTGCAATGTCTAGCAGTATAATAAGCTTTATTTTATGATATTAATGACCATTTTCTCAATGTACCGTCAAACTGCCTGTTACTTAATGTCAACATAAATTTATTAGACCGATAAACTGTCTGTTAACAATTTTGGGTTTCTCAATTCACCGACAAAAAACATGGTTTTAAGCTGGCAACACCTCTCAAAATACATGTAAAAGTTGGGAGTCAGCTGATTGAATTTATCTGTACGGCAAATAAAAGGAAAATAAATAATCGGCAGATGAGTGCTGGTTAGCTTTGCGACAAAATAGAAGCAAATGAGACATTGAGAAAACCAAATTTCTTTAATGTGCAGTTTTTCGTTGGGAAAAAAGTTAATCGTGTAATGAGAAAATGGCCATAAGAGTTTGTTAAATCTCACTAACTACTAGCAAAAGTAGTGGTTACGCTTATTTGGTCAAATATTTAATAAGTGTGACCGTAGCTTAAGATTCAATTTATATCGGAGAAACTTTCTCCTAAAGTCTCTCTAGCAGGGCTGTGGAATCCTCAAAAAAAATAGTTCTCACTCCGACTTCGACTCCAACCGCTGAAATTTATTAAGTGCGACGCCCACTACAACTCCGACTTCAACTTCAACTCCAACACCGACTCCTACTCTTACATTGATGCTAAATGTATATAATACTGGTTATAATTTGACTCTTTTTCGAATTCAGTACCTTTTAAATGGTTAAATGTAGCGAGCAAATTATTCTGTAAAAATTTCAAATCGATATTTCTAATTTGGAAAATATTTGGAGTCAGAGTCGCGAGTTTTTGTTCTTTTGTGGGCACCTCGATTCCGGCTTCGACTCCTGTGCAAAACCCTCAACACCGACTCTTCAAGTTCGACTCCGACTTCACAGCCCTGCTCTATAGATATATAATCATCTGAAAGTTAAATTGTAAGTAATTAAATAGAATTCCAACCAGAGAGCTTTTGATTTGTAAAATAGTTCCTGATTTTATTAAATGTATTACATACTTAAAAATGCGGGCGAATGTCTTTAATAACTAACATGGCATTTTTAAAGTGTAAATATCTTTCATTTATTTTCATATACACTGCTTATTTTCTGGCATAAATATTGCCTTTATTCTGCCTTTTGCCCATCTTTGTATTCTTTTCTAAAAAAAAAAAAAATGTAACATTACAGGTGCATAACGAGTTCTTCTTCTTATAGTGTTGCCTAACAAAACAAAAAATATGTTAAATGGGTAAATAATTGAATAGAACTCCAACCAGAGAGTTTTAGATTTGTTAAATAGTTCCTAATATTATTAGATGTATAACTTAAAAATGCGGGCTAACACACGGTTTATGTCTTTAATAGCTAATATGCCCTTTCTTAAGGGTACACCTCTATAATTTTTTTTTTAAATACACCGCTTTCTTTTCTACCGTAAATGTTGCATTTTTTCTGTCTTCTGTCCTTCTTTGTGTTCTTTTCTAAGAAAACTATTATACTGTAGGCGCATATCGTGTTCTTTTTTTTAAGTGTTGCCTTATAAAACAAAAATATGTTACATGTTTTATCAAAGGGTAAGAAATGCAGCATTATTGAAACATCTGTTCTTGTTTTTTGGATTTGGTTTTTTGTTTCTTTTATTATTTTATTAAAAATATTAAAGTGAAATTGCTTGCAACATTCGCTAAAGAAAATTACGTAAATGACAAAGATTTTTGTTTTTTTTTTCTCATTAAAAATGTAAAATGTGGCATGAAATGTGTTGGCAACATTTTGTTTTAGAAAAGAGAACGGCATAAGTCATTTAAAGAAATAATCCAAACAACAAAACTAAAAAATGCGCATAGGAATAGCTTATCCGATCAACAATAAATTTCAAGTGTTTTTATCAATAATAAAAACTGGGAATTAAGCACGAATAACAAAATCTTTTGAAAATTTAAATTTTGTATTCCCAAAAATTTAGGTGCACGGCCTAAAAAACACTTAATTGACAACATCTTTTGTAAGTTGTTGTTGTTTTTATTTTGTTTTTCTTAACCTACTTACAACTACAATTAATGTTGAGAGAATTTCAACTAATTGTGGTGGGGAGTGTAAGATGAGATGAACCCACTGTTTATTGTTGATGTTGTTTTGTTTAAGCTTTGATATTATTACAAGTAGAACTGTTGCTATAATTCTTATACGTTTAACAGTTTTATGTGGTTTAATATCTTTAGTTTTTCTAAAATCTTTATGGATGAAGTTTCCTGATGATCTGGCCTAAGCAACCAGTGAAATGCGCATTGGAATAGCTTATCCCATCAACAATAAATTTCAAGTGTTTTTATCAATAAGTAATAAAAACTGGGAATTAAGCACGAATAACAATATCTTTTGAAAATTTAAATTTTGTATTCCCAAATATTGAAATTACTTTTTGAAATTTAAATTTTTAAATTCTTTTTTTTTTTTTTTTAAGAATTTCTTTTAAATAATTTTTCTCTCAAAAAACTCTCTCTAACAATTTAATACCTTAAGATATTTGCTAGTAATTTGGTCACGTTTACTAAACATTTATTCTTCGAAATTGGCTTTTATTTATTATTATTTTTCTCTCGTCTTGTTGCCACTGCCACAAAATAAAATCTGTGTGTAAAAAAATAGATTTTAATCTCCTTCCGCTAAACTGGCTCTAACGATTTATCCCTCATTCTATCTATTGCATATTTAAGTCATTTGTAAAACAAACAAATAACGATTTCGTTTTTGTTTTGTTTTTCCCAACTTTCGATCGTAGTGGTTCTTTCTAAAACTATTTTTAGCTGAAAATGTGCAAGTGAATTGTGGTATAGAGGGATGGGGAAAAAGACAGGTTAGAATACATAAAAATTTAAACGTGCGTTTAGTTGAGTGTAAAAGTGTTTTTTTAAGTTAGTATCTAATGCATTGATTCATACTCACTTTTAAAATGTTTTGGACAGCATACAAATTCAACACCCGAAAACAAGGATATGCCACATGGCAACAACATGGCAAAACTACGCATTTGCATGCCACGTTCTTGACAAGCAGCGGCACCAGTTTGATTCCACCTAACGAATGGCCAGCAACGTGAAGCATTGTGTATGTGATCGAATAGACAACCTTCGGGTACTAATAAAGCATCCGATTGGAATGGTCCTTCTAAAAATAACAACAAACATTTTACAAACATACTCTCCTTTTATGGGAAAATGCAAAAGCTTTTGAATTTTTAGCGAAAATATAACCGTGTTTGGTTGGCTTTAGTTTGACTTTATGTTGCCTTTAGTTTTGTTTATTTTATTTAATCCCCGCCTTTTAGCTGCCATTGAGGCAAACTGCCTGCTCTTTATAAGGCTTTGGTTGGAAATACAACATGACGAAAAAAAATATGTATCTAAAAATTAAAAACCAACTTACCCAAACAACGGAATGGTTTAATCCAACGATGGGCACCCTTGCATTTATTGGCATTCAATGCACCCTGACGACACCAGCCACCAATTTTTTGATAGTGTGATGATTCCACTATATTGGTAATATCTCTGTTGGGATATGCCTGCAATAGAGAAAACAGAAAAAAATCACATAAAAAAATATGTAGCAAATTTTTCTAATACCAAAATACTATGACTACAAAGAAGCAACAGAGTTGGTAAAAAAGGGTAAAGGGGGCACAGCAGTTAAAACTAAAGCGAATCTTTTGTGTTTGTGTGTGTTTTATGTAGTAAAATTTGTATGAGGCATTGAGGTTTAAAAACAAAATGAACACTCAATCCAAACATTATAAACTAAATAACACATTCTGGCACACACACACACACACACACACACATACTCAGTCTTGATATCCATATATAAAGTACTCTTGTCTCTTTCTATCTTTTACACTTTTTAATAGACAATGAGCCAAGCAGCAACTAAAACGGCAGAAAAAGGAAACAGGAAATGGAGCATAACAAATCGATTTCAATAGAATTGAAGTCTTAAAATTGAATTTGTCTATCAAAGGTTTATTCATTTTTGTTGTTGTTTTTGGTAATTTCATGTTATTTTATTACTGTTCTTTTCTCAGGCAACGCATACACATACACACAATATTTATTCCGTTTACAGTACATTGTGTTTTAGGAATATTAAGCAAAACAAAAGTACCAAAAAAAAAAATGAAATATTTTTTTAACACATTCAGTATAAATATGGGCAGCTTTAATAATAGCTGATGGCAAGATTTAAAAATAGTACTTTTTTTTAGTTCGAAAAGGTACATTTTTTAAAAAAAGGTTTATTTAACTTAAAATAGTACTTCCGTTCAAAATGTTATTCTTGTTTAACGAAGTACTTCTTGTTTAAACAAGTACTTTTATTTAAACAACCGATATTTTTTTTACCAAAAAGCACTTTTTGTTGAAACCAGAACTGTTTTTTTCAAATAAGTACTTTTAATTTTTGTACTTCATCATAAAAAATACATTTAGGCCACATAAGCACATATTTTTTTAAGTCACTTTTTATTTAAAAATTAATTGAATTTATTACTTTTTTTTTCTAAAAACTAAAATTTTTATTTGAAAAAAATAAAATTTTTTTTTGTACAAAATGATACTTTTTGTATCACTTTTCGTTTTATTTTTTTCTTCAATTTTAAAAGGTTCTATTTTTTGCTGGAAATAATACTTTTGGTAAACGAGGTACTTTTTGTTAAAAATGTTATACCTTAAATCGAATTCGAGTAAGATTGAAATCAAACAAATGTTGAAAACTATCCTGTTTTAAGGGTCCATATAAAATTCCGTTTTATATACAACGTACTACTCAAAGTACACTTATATTTTTTTGAATTACTCAAATTTTTTATCCGATTTCGTTTTTCAGAACATGGCCGTATATTTTTGTTGTGGAAGATATTACTTTATTTGTATGTATTAAGAAAAGTACCTTTTTAATAAAAGAGTACATACATTTTGCTTGGAAAAGTATTTTTATGCTTACAAATTTATTTTTTTTATAGAAAAGTACTTTTTGTCTTTTTATTTGTATGTATTAAGAAAAGCACTTTTTTTAATAAAATAGTACATTTTGTTTGTGTAAGTATTATTTTATAAAAAAGTATTTTTAATTTATATTTGTATGTACATATTAAGAAAAGTACTTTTTTTATTAAATGAGTACATTCGGCTTGGTAAAATATATGTATGCTTATAAAAGTATTTTTCTTAACAGAAAAGTACTTTTTGTCTTTTAAGTGTTGGTTCACACCCATCCAGTTTAACTTGTTAAATCTTGAGTTTTTAGGAGACAGGGGTATAGAATGGAAAGGGATACAGACATGACCAAACTAGTAAAAAATTTTTGATTTGTTTTGGTGTTGTATTCGTAATATCGTAGATGTGTTTAAGTTTAAATTAAAATACATGGAAATTAACGACCCAAGCTTATTGTATTTGAACGTCCAAAAAGGTGCAAAAAAAAGTTTAGAAAACTAGTTAAGCTTAACCTGACGTGTCTAAACCGGCACTTACATTAGAAACTTGAAGAAAAGAGTAAAAAAAATATATTTTTACGTTTTATTTAGCAAAGTGCAAACATTTTGTTTAAGAAAGTACATTTCGTTAGATGAAGAATTTTTTTTCTGACAATACAATTTTTTTTTGAAAAGTACTTTTGTAAAAAACAAAAACTAAAAAAATTGTTCCAGCAACAATTTATGTATATTTTTTTATTTATGAAAATGTTCCATCTCAAGGTCTGTTGTATGTAAAATTTCTTAATCGTGAATGAAACACGAGATTGGCGCTCGTATCCGGGGAAATTGAGTAACAAGCTTTTTGAACATTATTCCAATCTACCTGGCTCTCTAGCGATTTATACGCCGCAATTTTTCCCAAAAAAAAAAAAAAAACCGCACGGCATAAAAGCTTCTTAGGCTCTCACCTTAGACGAGATTTTTGGAAATTCGTATGCCCCAAAAAAGGGTAAAAACGGGTTAATTTGCTTACTTGATATCTCCTTAACTGAAAGTGTGAAAACAATTAATACTCATCGTTGTTTATTAAAATAAAATAAGCGGAAACGTGTCTGGTTCTTTTTTGAAATTCGGTACTTTTGGGGAGTAAACGGGTAAAACCTGCATTATCGAACTTTTCGGTCACACCATCTACATTTTAAGCCAATAAACATAAAAACTATATCACATTTATAACTTATCTAAAAAATACAAATAATTAGTTTGGTACTTTTTCGAAATTTTAACGTCCAAGCGGCAAAAATCGTATCTATTTTTGGTGATTTTTTGTTACAAACTTTTGCCTACATTCATTGACTTATACGTACTAAATTATGCCCTCCCACTACAATATTGAAATTTTTGATACTTCAATGAGGAGAATAAAAGTTTCAAAAAGGGGAAATACATGAAATTAAATTTGTTTCTTTTAAGTTAATTTTAGGTTTATGTTAATTTTTGAATTTTCTGTAATCTTGAACCTAGAGACATACAATTAAAGGTCCAGGGTCCTGAGTAAATGACACCTATAAGATGAAAATAATTAGTACTTTTTGTTCTTCAACTGTAATGGGTAATTTTTTGGTACTTTTTCGTTTTAAAACTGGATCTTTTTGAAATTTCGTTAATATTGGATATAGAAACGTAAAATTAAAAATGCAATGTCCTGAGTGATGAGAATCTAAAGAGGGAACTTTTTGATACTTTTTGTTCTTCAACTGGTACTTTTTTAATTTTCGGTAAAATATAAAAGATTGAAACATAAAATTAAACATCCATGGTTTTCAGTGAAAAAAAGTCTGTAAGGGGGATATTTTTGGTACTTTTTGATTCTAAAACTGGTACTTTTTTTTTTTTTTGAAATTTCGTTAATATTGGGTCTAGAAGCGTAAAATTAAACACGTTATATTTTCAGTGGATGAGAATCTAAGTATAAGAGGGAACTTTTTAGTACTCTTTTTCTTCAACTGGTCATTTTTAAACTTTCGTTAATATTGGACCTAGAAACATAAAATTAAGCGGGAGCTTTTTGGTACTTTTTCGTTCTTTTTGAAATTTCTTTAATGCTGATCTTAAAGCCATAAAATTATAGGTGCAGGATCCGGAGTGGATGGTAACCTATGAAAAATATTGGTACTTTTTGGTACTATTTGAAACATAAACTTTGGCATACATATAAATATGTACATGAATGAAAGGGAGACGCTAACAAAGTAGCGGGTAAATGATAGTTTTTATATAAATGATATATAATTAAAATAACTTTTCTTTAATAAAAATTAGCGAAAAGTGGAAAGTAGACATTAAAAGCCTTAAGTGAAGAATCATTAATTTAATCCATTGTGAAAATGTGAATGCTTGGAAATGGTAAATATATCAGTTTTACAAATGTTTCTTTGCTTAAAGTTTCCATTGACAACTTTAAACTTTTCGAAATTAAGTTTTTAATATTTTAAATAAAACTTTGTTGCGTTAAGGACAATAATTGAAGACAATTTAAAGTAAATTAAACAAAATAACAAGATAATAATTCTGATTATTGTTAAATTGTTTATAAAATCTTTGTTTCGGATGGATTTTTAAAACCAATTAATAAATTATAGATTTTCCTTTTGTTTATCTCTTTTCTTTTGGAAAATCTTTTTATCCTTTAGTTTAATCACCTCAGGCTTAAGAGCAAGAATATATTTAGACATTTGCATGCATTATTAATTTTTAATTTTTGGTTTTTAAACATTTTCAATATTAACCTAAGAGTAAAATTTAAAATGTCTTTTATTGCTGTATTATGAACAAACTAAAATGTCCTTTTTGTAATTCAAAAAATGAATTTCAAAGTCTATTAAATTAGTGTTTCATCTTTTTCTTGTGTGTCATCATCTTTAGTTTAGTTTATTTTTGTAATTGTAATGAAATTTTGTAAAATTTCTGTTAATTAAGTTTTCCTTTTGTTGTATTTATCGTTAATATATTTAGTTCGGTTTTACTCCTAAGAACAGACTCCATTTGTTGTGGTTATTGTGGCTTTATTTCTAGTCCTTTAGATTTCTGCCAGACAATTCCATTAGTTTATTTATTATGGAAATTTGCGAAAATGATTTGATTACATTAAAATAGAATATGTATATGTGTATGCGAGTTATTGTGTTTTAGGGGGAAGTTTTGATTTTCAAAACTTTGTAGCACATGTCCTTTTTAGTAAAATTTTTTATGCCTTATTTAAACAGACTTGTGTGTGTGTGTTATGCAGTTTATTTTAAGAGTTTTACTGGGTTAAGGGATTTTGCTTATAGGTTTTGCATATCATTTAGTACATTATTCTTAATACTATAGTTATCCTAGAATCTGGTTTATTAATTGCTGGTATTGCAATCCAAGATAATGTTACATTATTTCTAAAGCAAATCTGTTTATTTAAACTAGTTAACAAAAAAAAAAAAAACAATAAATCTAAATTAAAAATTTAAAAGATTTTAAGGAGGTTAATCAAATCTTTTAAATAAAATTAGAACTAAAATAAAACAACCAAATTCCTTTTTATTCAAAAGCTTTCGTATTATAATTAAATCTTTTATACATAAAACGAAAGTAGAACCAATTAGATCCTAAAGAATATAAAACTATGTATAACAACTCTTTTACGCCGAAGAAGATTATTTTTAGCCCTTAAAGCGAAACATTTTTAGTTCTTCTAAGCTGTTAAACAAATGAATTGATGTTACAGGAACCGATTAACTATCTTACGGTAGCAAAAAAAAGGAGCTTCCCTTTCTTTTTTCCTATCTTCCTTTCTTTCATGATTTTGAAATGAGAACAACCAGAAGAAACAGGTTATATAAACATTTTCTAGGAATAAAGAAAGAAATGGGTACTAAATTTAAATTATGTATTTTTAAAAGACAAAGAGGGTGGCTTGAAAAGGCTTTAAACTTACTTAGGAAAAAAGGTAATCGAATAGCACACAAAAAAAAATTCTTCAAAATTTTTCACCAATTAATGGAGTTTTCTTTTTCTAAGCAAAAAGTGTTGCATAAGTGTTTCATGTGACTTGGCAACATTTTTAAATATTCCCCTAATTTTTAAGAAGTGTTGCATATTTTACGGTTACAAAAGAACACAAATTTCGGCAGAAAACAATTCGCCTTGATCTAGTGCTGCACTCATGCCCCTTTATTTAAAATGAGTGTTGAACATGTAGCATTTTTTTAATTTTAAAGGGAACATTATCAGAAAAGAACGCTTAACACTTTAAAAATGACACATGTTTTTCAGAAAAGAACATAAAAAAATGTAAAAGGCAGAGTTTTACTCAGAAAAGAAAACGCCATAAAGCATTAATCAAAAATTTAATCAGTTTTAATTACAAATTTAATGATGTAAATTAAGCGTTGTACCAAGTGAATTAATTTCATTACTGGTGCAATTTTTATTAATTTTGTAATTAATATCACAACTTATCAAAGTAATTTTTGGGAATACAAAATTTTTAATTATCCTGATTCTGTTTGTCGTGCTTAATTCCCAAGATAAATTCACTGTTTATTGTTGTTGTTTTTGTTTAAGCTTTGATATTGTTACAAGTAAAACTGTTGCCTATAATTCTTATTCGCTTAACAGTTTTATTTGTTTAATATCTTTAGTTTTTCTAAAATCGTTGGATGAAGTTTCCTGATGATATCAATATAATTTTCGTGGGAATACAAAATTTAATTTATATGATTTTGTTAGTCGTGCTTAATTCCCAATATTTATTATTTGATAAAAACACGTGAAATTTACTGTTGATGGGATAAGCTATTCCTATGCGCATTTCACTGGTGGGTTAGGCCAGATCGTAAGGAAACTTCATCCAAAAAGATTTTAAAAAAACTAAAGATATTAAACCATATAAAACTGTTATCAGGTCTAAGCAACCATCAATAATAAATTTCAGTGTTTTTATCTAGAATAAAAATTGGGAATTAAGCACGACAAACAAAATCTTGATAATATCGCAAATTTTTAATTGAAATCAATTTTTTTTTGTTTATATATTAAGAAAGTTAATTATAACTATTTTAAGGGAAATATCCTTTATCCTATCGGAAAATGTAATTTTTGCAAATGACACTAAATGTCACTTCTTCTTTGATATTTGGAAATTTTACAGATTTTAAATATACCTCAATAAGAAATGGAGCGCCATACTCCTGAAGAATTTTCAACAAAAAGAAACATGAGCGACTAGATCCATTTCCATCTCTGTGGATACGTGAATGAGCAGAATTATTACTTCTGGGGCAACTAAAAAATGCCCGTACCACACCCGCTTTAGATTTTTTTTAAGAGAGCAGGGAGATTTCTCCTCATTAGAGATTAGAGATGGCACTGCGACCAAGTTAGGTCTATTGTAGCTACTCCCCTTTAGTTGGCAACAAGACCCTCTGCTTACCATAGGAATTTAATTAGGTGTTTTGCTGATGTTGCACTGGCTAGTACTGCCGTGTCCTTAATGTTTATGAATGGCCCATGCCAGCGCTAGACAGTCACACAGCAAATGCCGAGGGGAATCGTATTCATCAAGACATAGTCTGCATTATTTGTCTTCTACCAGGTCCATCCGAAAAAGGTCGTACTGGTCCGTGATGTAAACTGTTGTTAATGTCCATTTAGACCTTTCGAACCTATTTTAGTTCCGGGAAAGATCAGCGCCTTTGTCTGACGCATTCCCGGAACCGATAGCCAGTACCCGCAATACATAGGTTACTTTATGGTGTGGTGTTTACACTAAAGGCATCATTGGGACTTCCTTTTTTGAAAACGCCGCGGGCCAAACTACTACTGTGAAAGATTAGCGTTACATAACCATTCTCAACGACATTCTCCTACGTCAACTGGACGAATTGGAACTGAAGAACAAGTGGCTTCAACGGGATAGTTTAACAGCGCATACTGCACGACCAACGACTAAAATTCTGAGATCTGCATTTTTGGGTAACCTCATCTCTCGCTTTGGTGATTTGTACTGACTGGCAAGATTGTAGGATCTAACCGTTCATGACTTCTTTTTGTGGGCTTTCTTGAAGCTATGAATCTATGTCAACAAGCTTTAGACTCTTAAAGTCCTAAAAGAAAATATCTGTCAAATATGCGGGAATCTATCGCCTTAAGTTCAGGAAAATGCCATAAATCAGGCCCGTATGGTCATCAATTCTGTCGCCGGCCAGACAAAATTATTTTATGAGGTAAAGATTCATGTAAAAGTCCTCTATGCCGAATATTACATAATTTAAAAATAACAACTATAATGCACGATGTTAATTGTGAGTACCACCTTAACGCCACTTGCCACACAGCCAACGAAACATTGGGTCTTTTGCTAGAAAAATTCAATGTCCGTGTTAGACTTTTTTCTTTGGGGACATTGCAAAGAAAAAGTGTACGTCAATAAGCCAACAACAATTTGAGAGTTAAAGGATGCGATAATTCGGCACATTAACGACGTTGAACCTCAATTATGTCTCAGAGTCATTAAAAATATGGACCATCGTCATATATTAAAAAAAAAAATATTAAGATAATTCTCTGAAAACTTCTCGTTTCTTTTACAATTAACATCGTGCGTTTTGGTTGGACCACCCTTTATTTTGAGATCTTCATCTTTGTTTATGAAATTTGTTTGCCATTAAGTTTGCCTTTTAGGTTGGCGATTTGATCGATTCAAAAAGTTATTATAAGTCGATAGGACCAATGTTTTAAGGTTCTGCAAACATCAGCACAAACGTATAATACCCTCTCCACTGTTGTGGCGTGGATATGAAAAAAATGTATCAACAAAAGTTCGTAACTTTAAAATACGTATTCAAAATTATTCTACAATATTTTTGCCCTTATCATTAAATATCTTTAAATATACATATACATATGTACATATTTAATTACAAAATTTAATATTGTTGAAAGTTGTCACAGTGGGCTGAACTGTAAAAAACTGTATTCCATTAGGATTTCAATTGAACTGATTTTGTTCTTTGATATCAAAATGATTTCAGATTTGCAGTGAATTGAATTCAAAATCAGAAAATTGATTGAATGATTTAAAATTGAAACCATACAATAAATTTTCCGATTTTGAATGCAATCATTACCGAGAAATCACGTAATTGCAGAAAGCACTCAGTTAAATGCCCTCGTAGCTTTTGACTTTTTTTTCCGAATTCCTGTGGTATTACTTATTTGTGTTGTTATTTTTCAAATGGGAATTTACTATGACTGTTGTAGTCTTTTACAAAGTGTAGGAAAAAAATGCATATTCTATATTATGTGTGATGAGTTTAACCAGTTAATGTTTCTATTTACAGTTTTTTTTTTTTTGAAAAATTTGTTGCCTGAAAAGTTAATGGGTTTAGCTGTAGTAGAGTTGATGTTTCGCTTTTTTTTTTTTTTTGTTACATGCAGTTATTAGAGAGTTAGTCCTAATCGTTATTTTTGTTTTTGTTGTTGCTATAGTTACAAAACAACATACGGAACATACTTATTTAACCAAAGTCCTTTTTTAGCACAGGGTGCCAGTGAGTAGTGCCTTGTATTTATGAAACATTTTTTTGTTACTAAAATTGTTAGCATTGGTAGGTGTTGTAGTAGTTGTTGCTTTTGCATTTATGTCAAATGCATACATAAATAAGGACAATTTTCAATTTTATGTTTTATTTTTTTTTGTTGCTTGTTGGCTTTTCAAAATCAAATACACTCACTCACTCTTTAACATTAACATGGACACTCACTGTTAATACTTTTATAATACACAAACACCCATACATTGTAAACAACATTCATTACAATTTAAGCCCACCACACTACAGTTATTTATACTCTCTCTCTCCCACCATAGCTCCACTACTAGTTTTGTAAACAAACTACAATGGCGGCATTTGCAGCAACAACAAAACAATATTATAAGTATAACTGTTTATGACTCAAGTAGAGAGAAGCATGGACAGTACAAAAAAAAACAAGAAATAACCATATCAAAAACCTAACAAACCATGTGTTTGAATGTATAGGTGAATAAGTATGTGGGTTTTGTATGAATGCGTATTGTAAAGGGTGGTCCAACCATTATTCACGATGTTAATTGTGAGTAACACCTTAACGTTAAGTTTTTTGCCTTACTTAATTTGATATTTCTCTGTTTCGGTGTTTGACAAATTCAACCATGGAGAGGTACACAATTGAGTATAATATAATATAATATTAATATTATTGGCTTTCTGATATTGAAAATCAAGGTGGGAAGTATAAAGTAAAATAACTAAGTTTCGATAGAGCTCTTCAACGCAAATGTTAGTTGCTTGCAGATAATCTTCACAATGATCACACATTAAGAAGTTTTTGATTCGGTTTTTTTTTCTATCGAAATAGCAGAACCTTCACGAGCTCTATCTCGAGGGTCCTTGGTATTATATAGTATGTAACCATTGATTTTAAACGTATTTCTTGAGGTCTAATGAGTTTCAGAAACCATCATAACAAAAATTTGTTTATTTATAAGAAAGTATTCTAATTAATTTGTATGTTGGCGGGTGCCGTTGGTGTTCTTAAAGCAGTGCCACTTGCCACACAGGCAACGAAACAATGACTCTTTTGCGCCAGAAATTCTATGGCCGTATTAATGTCGGCCAATTAACATCGTGCGTTTTGGTTGACCCAACCTTTAGTTTGGTTGAGGGTATTTGTTTTATGTTTTTAAAGTCTATACCATAGAAGATTGATAAGAATCGAAGCTCTCTTCAAAGCAAAACAAAAAGAATTTCTCTCAAGATTCTGTACGTAGGAAATGCAACAACTAAGTTTGCACATTTTTTACTAACACAATCATAGAGTTGGTTTTTTTTTACATCAGACTTAGGTCTTTTTCTCTTTCTTTCCATTCTAGTCAATATTTTATAGTGTAGGCAGCCATTGCTCAAGGGTATTTCAAAACAGGAGCAAGTTAAATAAAATTTAATCACACTCACTCCATTTAAACAACCCTCGTTAACTACCGAACACTCTAACAATCTAGTCTAGAAAAGAAGCTTAAAAAATTTCAAGTTTTAAAACGTGCTAAAAAAACTAGATTTTTTTTCAAGCCTTTTAAAACAAACTTTATAAATATAAAGCGATCTAATAAAACAAAAACTAAATTAAAAAAAAATCATAAAATTATGGTTTAACTTTTTTAAAGAATAGTTTGTCTTTTATTCACATGACTCTGTAAACAATTTAATTTTAATTTAAAAAAAACCCTCAGCTTAAAAAAGGACCCTCCTTCTCTCATGTACAATAACTTAAACTGGCAACTTATGTACAATATTTACCATGTCTGTGGTTGATTAATTGGGGTCATCATTACTGAAGGATATAAGTGGTTTCCTGCAGATATACATACTCCATTTTTTTTTTTGCTTTATTTTCCTGTATATTTAATCCCATATCATGCTTAAAATCATACGAGTACTTGTGTTACAAACAAATTTTTTATGCTGTTTTATGAAATTTATATGTTTAATAAAAAAAGGGCTTGACAATAGGACTACGGAAAAGAGATGGGAGAAAGAGAAAATCAAATTTGTCATTAAGTCGAGTGTGAAATTAGCATAAATTGGATACCACATCAGTTTTTTACTACATAAGTATATGAAAAACGAAACCCTAAAGGTATTTTTTTAAATAAAATACTGTACAAAAATGTATAAAAAAAATGGTTAGTCGTAAATGAAAAATTAAAAATAATTGAAGCGTAAAATATTCAAATAATATACATTACACATTACATTTATTAGTTAAATAATAAAAAGAAATTACTTAAATATCATAAAGAAAATTTGTTAAATTAAAAAGCAGTGTAGTCTGGCTTGATTTTTAAAAAGGCTCCTAAAATAGGCAATACAATTTTTATACAATATGGTGAAATGATATTTAAAGGCTAAAAATATATTAAAATAAAATTAATGCTTCTTAAATTTTTTTTGAAAAGGGAAAAAATTCAGCCCAAACATTTTTGAAAAACTTATTATAAGCTTTATTTGCAGTAATATTTAATGTAAGAAATTAATTATACCAAGAACTAAACGATAAGTTAAAGGAAATTTGTTTAAAATGAATTTGTGAATTGGGATTACCTTTAAGTAAATTTTACTTTACAAATTTTATAAGAAATCTCCTTTTAAAGATTTTTCAATAATCCCATAATTGGGGCTTTTTGAAAAGTTTTTTGGGAATAACCATTTAGGACTTTTAAAATGTTCTAAGAAATATCGTAAGATATTTAAAAAAAAACTTTGAGGTATTTAAAAACGCTTTGCATTTAAAGACAATTTTTTTCTTCTTTTTTTAATCTTTAAAGAGTACTTTTCCTAGACACGTTTATTTAAGGGGATTTTGCTCGTTTTTGTAGAAAAAATTGTTTTAAGTGAATTTAGGAATTATTTTTTTTAACTGGGATTTGTTTAAAAAGCCTTTTAATACATTTTAATTCACAAATTTTATAAGAAATCTCCTCTTAAATATTTTTTAATAATCCCATAATGGGGGATTTTTGAAAAGTTTTTTGGGAATAACATTTTAGGACTTTAAAAATTTCCTATGAAATATTGCAAAATATTTAAAAAAAAACATTGAGGTATTTATCATAATAATCCCATAATGGGGGATTTTTGAAAAAAATATTGGGAATAACATTTTAGGGCTTTTCAAATGTTCTAAGAAATATTGTAAAATATTTTATTAAAAAAAAACACCGAGTTAATTATCAAAAATTTCAAGAACTTTGCAGTTAAAGGCAATTTTTTTTCTTTTTTAATATTTAAAGAGTATTTTTACTTGACATATTTATTTAAGAGGATTTAGCTTATTTGTATAGGAAATTTTTTTTAAAATAAATTTAGGAATTAAATTTTTTTAACTGGGATTATATGAATTTTACTTCACAAATTTTATAAGAAATCATCTTTCAAAGATTTTTTAATAATCACTTAATGGGGGATTTTTAAAAAGTTTTTTGGGAATAACATTTTAGGACTTTAAAAATTTCGTATGAAATATTGCAAAATATTTAAAAAAGACTTTGAGGTATTTATCAACTGTTAAAGAAATTTTGCATTTAAAGACAATTTTTTCTTTTTTTAATCTTTAAATTTTTTCATGACACGTTTATTTAAGGGAATTTTGCTTATTTTTGTAGGAAAACTTGTTTAAAATGAATATTGGGATTGTTTTTATTTCAACTGGTATTTGTTTAAAAGGTCCTTAAAAAAATTTTACTTCACAAATTTTATAAGAAATCTTATTCAATCTTATTATTTAATCTTATTATTTAATTATCCCATAATGGGGGATCTTAGAAAACATGTTTGGGAATAAAATTTGAGGACTTTTAAAACTTTTAATATAAAGTAAAAAAGTAAAATAATGGAACACTTTGTATACGGCCGATAAAATCCTACCTTTAGCTATCGGTAAGTTGTAAAAACGGGCCTAAACTCCTTCTTTATTAGCTGACTGTGAAATATGAAATGAACATATGATTTACAATGATGATGTTCCATTCAATGACTCAAGTATAAAAAATCAAATTATTTTAAACTGAGGGCCATTATAAAGACATCCTTAAACGTTGCTATAGTTTTTTTTCTCAACGTTAAAAAAGAAATTTCCGGCATTATTTGTAGATATTTATAAGTCTGTGTGTTTCTAGAACAATTGACTGCTCATAATGAATGAACAAACGAACAAATTGAGTATATTTAGTCTTTGAAAGAATTTGCATTTTTTTCCAAACAAATGCATTCCTAACGATGCATAAATGTTTAAAAAAATATGCATTTAGTTTCTTTTTTCAAGGCCTCAGCTATACAAAGTTCCTTGATGCTGTTTAGTTTTGTTTTTTAAAATGTCCTTAGGCTTATTTTTATTTTCTCTAAACTAAGGCAAAAACCATAATTTTTTTAAACATTATTTACATGAAGCTTGTTTTTTTTGTAACAACAAATATTCAACAATTTATTTTAAAGAAACAGACTTATAAAAAGAAATTATTTTCGTTAAACAAAAAATCTTAAAAAGAAACCAAAATAGTGGAAATAACACAACTTGGAAAACCAAAAGAAGGAGGATTTCCTTTTTATGTTCAGTTTCATTTCCGCCTTCATTTCAGTTTTTTATGGCTCTTGGTTAATATGGTCGTTTGTTTAAGAAATTGTGTGTAAGTGTTTGTTGTGTTTTATGTTTAAACAGTGAGAGACAGAGAGAGAGGGCAAAAGGAGGTAGAACTTTTCGGCTTAATGAGTTCATTATAGTTTACACCAGAAATCGGCAAACACATGCATACAATCTTTGCAGTCTTGCCAAAACATTTTTTTTCGTAATACTTAATTTGTAGAAAATTATCCAAAAATTTTTTGACGGTCTGCTGAGCTGAAAAAAATTAAAAACATCCACAAATCGGCAACATTGAATGCAAGTTACAAGCTATAACACAACCTTTTTGTGTAAAAACTGATGGAAGACTGGCTGTTTTTGTTTTTAAAATTTGACCACTCAGAAAAAATTCTCTAAAAATGTTCATCAATTAAGCATTAATCAAAAATAAAATCTGTTTTAATTAAAAATTTAATCAAGTGAATTAAACGTTGAATCAAATTAATTAAACGTTTAATGTATACAATTAATTTGTTTAATGATACGAATTTAATTAATATTAAATAATAATATAATATAAAATAATTAATATTATATTAAATTAAAAAATATTAAATAATTAGAGAAAAAGCATGATGTAGGAGTTTTTCCTATTTCTGGCTTACACTTTACCTGCCCTTCCATAATCTTTATCCTATAAACTACTCTATTGTATTTTCTATAGTCTACACTTTACACCGACAAAAATAGAAAATCGACTTTAATTAAACAATTCGTTCAGACAATTAAATTATTTACTAATTTTGCCCCTGAAAAACAATTGATCTTTTCAATTAACGAATTTGTATATTCGAGTCGTGATACAAAAATTAAGTCAATTAAAAATTGTATAAACTACAAAGTACACAACATATGTACAAACAATTAAATTTATGTTTCGATTTAAAAAATTAATTGCAACAAACAAAAAATTAATTGAAAAAATAAATGTACACCAACTAATTATTTAATTGAACAATTTTTGGCAAGCATTTGTTCTGTGTAGTCTTCAATTAAATTTTTACTAAGATCTACGCTTTAGTCTACATTACATTCTACACTTTAGTCTTCATTTAATTCTACAATTACGTGTACACTTTACTCTTTATGATAGTCTTCTCTATAGTCTAGACTACATATACTATTTATAATAGTCTTTAATATTGTCTTCACTATTGTCTATAATGTTGTCTTTAGTATAGCCTACACTATTATCTTATTTATACCCTACACTATAGTCTTTACTATAATCCACAATTTTCTTCGCTATTTTCTACACAATTTTCTTTACTCTAGTCTTCAGTACTACAGTCTTCGGCATGGTCTACACTACGGTCTACACTAATTGATAGTCTTCACCAAACTACCGCTTGTTTTAATACCTGTGTTCAAATGTTAGTATTAATTTAAAAAAAATTATAAAGAGGTTGAGGATGAATGAGTAAGGGAAGGGAAGTTGCAATGATGCCAACACTAGGGACACTTTACACGTGAAAAAATATGAAGAACGAGCTTAAAAGGGCGAAATGGAAAAAATACGCTTTTAGAACATTTTCATACCAATTTTTTTTAAAGCGCAAAACAGGGCTAAAATAATTTTTAAAACTAAAAATTTTAAACAAAACAAGAAAAATTATCAGTCAATTTTAATAAAAAAATTCCTTCCTCAGTGAAAATAATTTAATGAAAATTAAACTTGATGAACTCAAGTCTAATTAAAGAATATCAAGAAATAATTAAACAATTTATTTAAAAAATTTTATTGAGTATGAGATCATTTTACATTCAATTTAATTGCGGTACTCGTAAAACTAAAGCCTTAAGTAGCATTTACAATCTTTTAAAATTGTTCATCGTTAAATCAAATTTGCAATTCTTGACCATCGTCGTCTTTATTCTACAAATCACTATCACTGGACACTAAAAGTCCTCTTAGCTGGAGCGTTTAATTCAGGAAATATAAATATATTTATAGAAAAACAATAAAGTTTATTGAATGGCTTGTCAGCAATTCGATGTTTTTCTAATTGTAGGTTTTTCAATTTTTAAGACCGTTTCCACAACTTGTTATAGCCATAAAAACAAAAAATGTAATTATACCAGATCCAAAGCAAAAACATGTTAAAAACAAGTAATGAAAAGGGCTTTAAAAGGGATAACCATTCGTTATTGAGTTCCAGGTACATTTATTTAAAAAGGGCTTTATCTACCCCGAAAAGCGTTAAGTTGGCATTACTGGTTATTTCTCTGTTGAAAGATGCTAATTTTAGTTAATAATAAAAACTACGCATTAAGTCTTTAATATTGTTGCTGTTGTTGATTGTGCTGGTTGTATGTTGCCATCCTTTCTTTGGTTTTTTTTTTTGTATTTTTTTTTTTTTGTTAATAAAAATTAACTTTGTTGTTGGCTTAGCATGACGACCCAAATGTGCTTTGAAGCCTATAAAGGCATTATTTAAAAAAAAAAGTTATACTTAAGATATAAATATGCACACAAAAACATATAAATATTTATATATTTTAGTATGTGTATGAATATAGATATACATATGTATGTGTAGAAAATTATAAAATTGAGCAAATAAAAAAAAACCTAAAGCAGTCAACTAATTTTCTAATTCGTTAAGCTATTGAGAAAAAAAGCTGTGCTTCTAAATAAATGTTTAAACAAATTATTTTTTAAATGAAGTCAAATAGTTCTAAATACTTACACGGTGTGTAATTTTTTAAGTCATGGAAAAAAATTATATACGGACACCACCACGTGACAAAAGACAAAAAAAAAAAGACCCGTGTATCCGAGTTTTGCCTAAAGTCATACACTTTTTTATGGGCCCCCAGAGATTTGGGGTCTCGGTGTCATTTTTGCAAAAAGTAATAATTTTTTACAAAGTTGTAGCGCTTGCCTTAAAGAACAAAAATTGTGAACACATAAAATCAAAATAACTTCATCTTCAAGATCAAAATCGCAAACAACTTCAAAAAATTCGATTTTTTTTAATTTTTTCCCCCTGTTCAGGGCCATACGTAGCAAACCGTTTAAAATTCAAGGAAACAATACAATACCAAAATGTACCTAAGATCTCAATAAACAACTTTCTAGATCATATGAACTTCCTAGGAATGATTCTGAAGACCGTTTAGGTAGCGCTTCGGTAGCCGCAAAAGTGACAAATGTCC
Source organism: Pollenia labialis (assembly GCA_949318255.1). Lineage (NCBI taxonomy): Eukaryota > Metazoa > Arthropoda > Insecta > Diptera > Polleniidae > Pollenia > Pollenia labialis. The sequence continues at coordinate 19,183,012 of OX439142.1, read as the reverse complement.
CGAACATTTTTTTAATTTTATTTGTTTCTTTTTACTTCAACATTGAGCTACCATATAAATGATAGTTATTTAACATTTTCACTGATATTTGACAAAAGTTTTATTTTGAAATACTTTCAGACATTTTCAGTTTAATATTGATCGTTTTTTTTTATGTTCAACATCAAAACAAAAGCTTACAACTTTAAATCAAAGTTGTAACTAACTTGACTTTACTGCAGGGTACTTTTAAGTTTTTTCGTTTGCGTTTAGCATTGTACTTTAATTTAGATCTTTATTTAAATCACAAAAAATCAACACTGTTAAAGAAATTCGCTGTTTGTACAGCAAAAACTTCATATATGCGCTATAATACACCCACCATTAAAAACAAATTTTTTTTCTACCCACTCCCTCGACGCAAATTGTTTTTTTATTATAATTTTTTTTTTTATGTGCTGATGAATGCGTGTGAAAAAAGATTACGGTTATTATTATTATTTTCAGTTTTTTTTTTGTTATTTTTTTTTTAATATACGTGAAAAACGTTATTTCGCAATAGGCTTCCAAATAAAAGAAAAATTAAATATAAAACGCCACCCCTAAGGAAAACAATATTTTCAATGAAAATTAAATTTACCAGAGCAAAATAAAACAAGCAAGAAAATAATTTGCAGGTTACATTGAAAACCTAATAGATTTTTAATGGAAAATGTTGAAAAATAAATACAGCTACAATCTATACTAAAGTCTACTCTGCAGTCTGTGTAAAGTCTACTCAACACTATAGTCTTCACATATGAGAGTCATTACTTAAGCTACGGTCACACTTATTAAATATTTGACCAAATAAGCGTAACCACTACTTTTGTTAATAGTAAGTGAGATTTAACATAGTCTTAATATCACAAAATACACTAATTATACTACTAGACATAGCAAAAAACCTGTTTTGTGTAAGATGTGGTATTATAATAAAAATTAATATTGAAATTAAGGGAAATTATTATTTAGTTAGCTTGTTGGTTCCGTTTTTTTCGTCAAATATTTGACAAGTGTGACCGTAGCTTTAGGTTTTCTTTAAAGTCTACACTATAGTCAACACTAGTGTAGGCTGTACTACACTATAGTCTACTCTACAGCCCACACTTTAGTCTACACTAAAATCATACTATAGTCTACACTAAAGTCATACTATAGTCTACACTAAAGTCATACTATAGTCTACACAGGCTGTAGAGTAGACTTTAGTACTCTAGTCTACTCTACAGCCTACACTTTATTTAAGCTATAGTTATGCTATATTCTACACTATAGCCTACACTTAAGTCTATACTATAGTCTTCATTATAGTGTACACTAAAGCACTGCACAACAACATGTCTTCGTTTTAAATGACATGTTTTCGTTTTTAAACGACTTCCAAACTAATCCTCCTAAGTATACCATGCAGTAGTTTTACGACTACTCCTTTGTAATCCAAAGCTGGGTTATATTGTCCTGAACTAGGACATCGTAATGCTAAATAGACGATTTTTTTTGCAATACGTTTGGGTTACTTTTGGACTAGTCCTTGTCCCTTGTGGTCTACATTTTACACGCGTGTTTGGACTAGCCCTATTATTTGCAGGAAGAGTATACACTACGATCTAGACTATAGTCTACGTTGCACTACGTGTTGTCACTATGGACTCCACTTTAGTCTTCTTTATAGCAAACACGAAAGTATAACTAAATTTGGAGCGATACCTAAGCCGCTAGCATGAAAAGGTTTACCTTTACATTACAATGATTCTTACGGGCCATGGCGATTACAGAAGCCACCTTTTTCACTTTGGACACGCCAAGATGTCTAATCTGCCCCAAACAGAATAAATATGTGGAGCACGTAATGTTGGCGTAGTTTATGACAAGAAAATGTTGTACACAGAAAAAATTATTGCCGAATTATTTAAAAAAAAAAACGTTTGTTTGAAAATTTTTTTTTATTTCTACAAATTTTTTTCCTAATTCAATTAATATTTTAGTTTGATTTTTATTTAACCAACAAAAATGTTGACAACTATTCAAAAATATAATATGCGCGTTATTGGTTTTTCAAGGGTTCATAATTTTGTATGGAACATTTAACGCCCTTTCATGTTGTAATTTTTTTTGCATTTTTTTATTTGATCGTAAGCAACACTTCTTTACGTGAAATATAAGAAGAACAACAAAAAACACATACAGTCTATTTTTGGACTCTTTTAAAAAGTACACCAATTAGAAAGATGATAAAATAGCGTGCCGAGGTTTGTAGGAAAAAACAAACAAAAACAATAACAAGTAAAAAACGTTTCACTCTTTTTAAGCAACAGAAACAATATTAAAAGAAACGAAATAAATTTTTTATTGGTTTCAAAGTTGGTGAAAAATAATGAAATTCAAAGTCCCGTATTCAATTTTTTAAAACTGTTTAGTTAAATACATCAAATACAAAAATAGAATGATAAGGAAAAACATATCGAGTCGCTCTGCTATCGGTACATTTCTTCTTCCTTAGCCAAGAAAAGGATACAGCAACATTGAGTGATGAAGAAAAACATTGTTTGTATAAACAAGTCGCCGCTCTTCTCTGCCTTCATCTTCTCCGTCAGTGATTGCTTGGATGCGCGTCATTGTTTGTGCAAAAACTTTTTTGTTTGATTCTACAAATTTTTTGTTCGAATTGGAAAAATAATTTTTTCTGTGTAACTACCATGATGAAAACGAAAATGGACTAAAATCAGGCATGGAATTCTTCAAACAATTTTATAAGGAAACCATTTCATTATATTTTGCTAGAAATAAAAATGGGTTATAACGTAATTTTGCGTTTATAAAATAAATACTCTTGTTTTTACGTCACTTTGTTTTTTGTTATTAAAAGCGTAATTTTTGATCGCAGAAGTGTAAAATTTTGCCCAGACATGTAGTTGTTCAATGGCATTCATAAAAACCAATCATAAACACGATTTTGAATTTTTGGTTTGTTACGCCTTTTTGCATTTTAGCTAACGATATTGTAGTTTTTACGGTAGTTTTAGCTAAAGTCTATCTATAGATTTCAATTTGATCGACCAAAGTCTTCACTATAGCCTAAACTATAGTCTAGACTATAGTGTACAAAATAGTGAATACCATAGATCTTTAGTCTACTTTGAAGTCCTTCACAAGAATTATAATCCTTAAAGCATAAAATGAATATTCACCTTTGATCTTAAAAAAATATTTATTTCTTAAAAACATATTTTTGATTGACTTTATTGGCCTTACACTGATTTTATTTTAAGGCTATAAAATATATTTTGTAGTCTATTTTTTGGCAACATTAAATACATAAAAACAAATATAATTTTAAATCACATTTTCTTTAATCATATTACAAGTATTACACGAGCATCAATAAAAAAAGAAGAAAATCATAACCAAAACCATAAAATCTAGTTAAAAAACATGAACCTGGAAAACATTTTGTAAAAGTCAACTGAGAATTGTTAACCTTTAGAATTTATGCAACACTCTCAGTTGTCTATCTACCTTTAAAGTGTTGAAAGTAAACTGTAAGTATCATGTGGATATATGTGCAAGTATATTTTTGTGTTTAAAAGTATATGCCAAATAATATGCTTTAAAAATGTATGTATATATAGTTATAGTCTACTTTAGGGCTGTTTGTTGTAAATAAATTGAAGGTCTTTTAATAATAAAAAACTAATGAAAGGCACGAACAAACAGTTTACCTTCACCTTCTACGAAAAAAATAAAAACAAATTGAGAAAAAGAAAAAAAAAAATTAAAAAACGTGTTTACTTTAAGGGATATCAAAATACAGATAAATTGTAATTTCTTTATAGCAGCATAATTTATGGCAGGAATAGAAATTGTTTTCTCTTTTTCTTTTAAGTTAAATATAATGGAGCCTACTTTAGCGTGTAAGCAAAAAATAAAAACTTTTTTAAGATACACATTTGTTTTTATAATATACTGGCTTAACCCAAAGGTCTTCACAACCCTCTTTTAAATAAAATTTGTTAAATGTTTTGAATACAGATCTCGTTTGATAACGAAGTTATTTGTTCAAAATTTGGCAAGTTTTAATGTAACCGTTTTTAAGAAATATATAAGTTTATATTTAACCTTATCGTGGTTGACGTAGGTGTATTAAGACGAAAAGTTGTTCAAATACGCTGTCGTGATAAAAAAAAGTTATCGACAGCTTTTGCAACAAATGGCTTTTTATATAATTTAACATTTTTTGTAAAAGATTTGTCAACCAAGTCGTATTTGTTGTCTTTTTTTTTTTTTTTGCTAACTACGACACAATTTAAAAAAAACGCCTTACTTTCGCCACAAAAACGCCAACCACGGGAGGTACCATGCCCACTTCTAAAATTAAGCTCGCTTTTAACAGATGCTGCGTATTGATAACCAAGTTATGTATACTAAATTTGGAAACTTAAGCTGATAAAGCTCTCTAGATATACGCAAATCTATAATGTCTTTGTACGGGAGGTGACATGCCCACTTATCCCCTACCGCCTACTTTTTGAAAGATGTGTATTGATAACCCAGCCGTTTGTACCAAATTTGAAAACTTAAGCTGATGCCATTCTCCAGATATACGGAAATCATTTTGTCTTTGTATGGAAGGGGCCACGCCCACCTATCCAATAGCGCCCATTTTTTGATGGACCCAACCGAGCTTTGTGTGCTAAATGTGGACAATTTTTCTCCATTCGTCCTCTAGGGACATGTAAAGAAATCATGTTTGTGCCACGCCCACTTCTTTAATTCCGCCCACTCTTTGCCAGATGTCATACATTGAATTTGAACTACATATTTGAAAAAATTTGGAGACTGTTACTGCTGTGATTCCCCAGATATACGGAAATCCATTTGGCATTTGTATGCGAGGAGACAATCCCACTTCTCCAATCCCGCCAACATTTTGTCGAATGTTGTGTTTTGATAACCAAGATGACTGTACCTGATTTGGAAACTTTGACTCTGGTCGTTGTCCAGATATAGAGAAATCTATTATATAATAATTAATGCTGACTTACAATTTTTATTTCACATTTTTGTCGGTGGTTAAGTATTATTTAAATTTAAATTATCTCTTTGATACTTAAAGCATATTTGAAGGGAGGGTTTAAAAAACAACAACGATTTATTAATTTCGTAATGGTACTTTTTGGGGAAAAACACTTTTTTCGATGGGGATTTTTGGGGATAATGTATTATTATAATTGCCATTTGTGCAATGGCAATACCGATGTGGTCAAGCTGTTGGTACAAATTTAAGTCTTGTTTAGTCCAAAGTTTTTTATATAAAAATTAGCGGTGCCTGGTACTTTTTAGAAATTCGGCCCTTTTGGGAAGTTAACAGGTAAAATCTGTATTTTGGAACCCCATATATCTTTAAAGCCAATACAAATTACATTATATTCGTAACTTATCTAAAAAGATGCCTACATTAATTTGGTACTTTTTCGAAATTCGAACGTTTAGGGGGTACCTTATTTTACAAAATCTTTTTCTCTATCAGTTGACATAAACGTATTAAATTATTGGCTCCCAATACAATATTGAAATTTCTGATACATTAATAAGGAGAAATGGGTAAAATAAAAAGATTATTTCACTTTTCCGTTCTAAATATGGTAATTTTTGAATTTTCTATAATATGAATAAAAAATTATGGTACTTTTTAGTTAAAACCTAGAAACATAAACCTTGGCATATAAATATGTCCACGAACGGAAGGGAAACGCAAACGAAGTAGCGGGGTTTTCCAGTTAATTAAAAAAAAGGTTTAGAAAAAATAAAGTCTACATTCAAGGGAAAGGACCGGACAACTTAAGGGAGCAATCTAACAATTTTTTTAAAATTGGTTTAACCATAAAAAATAAAAATTTTCAAAAGCCAATTTAATTTGTAAATCTTATACATATAAAATTAAACAAGCTGAAAGCATACTTTTAGGTAATTTTTAATTTCGTTTATTTATTATAATTTCATTTGAAGTGTATTTTATTAAAAAAAAAACAAACCCAAAACTAAATGAATATTTTCATTTCTATTATTATTTAAATATGTATGTTGCAAAAAAAACTTACTTTTTCTCACTTTGGGAAAACACAAGCTCTCACCGAGAGGGAGGAGGAGGGAGAAAATTAGAAAAACACACAAAAACCCAGTGTATGCATAAGAGCTCAATTAATCCACTGGGTTACTCTGAATATTTAAATGTGTTAGTTGAAATGCAAATGTATGTGTGTAAGTTTAAATCTGAAAAACATTAACAAAATGTAATTATTTGCATTTACTGCAAACTTTGGCCCCAAAAAGTATGCAAGAGTTTTTAAACAAAAAACAATTACAAATTTTGTTATTAAATACAAATGAACTATAAACTAAAATAAAACAGGGAGCAAAAAGATTTTGAATTTTGTTACAAAAACTGGAAAATTAAATCTAAAATTTTACACACACACGCACGCACACACACACACACACACATAAGCCAAACAACAAAAGAAGCCGTGGCTAGATGTTCCTAATAAACCCACAAGCCATTTTAATAAAAATTCTCTTACATTATTTATTTGGTTTAAAGCAAAATAAATTGTCTGCTGGGTTTTGCTATTTAGTTTCCTTTTTCACCCACACATTTTGTTGCATAGTGTAGGAGTCTTTATACAAATGTGTGTATATGCATGAGTTTCTTGTTTTTAATTTCGCTTGTGTGTTTAATGCAAGTTAAAAGATTTTATACACTATATTTACTTTATTTTTGTAGCTGCTGCGGCTGCTGCTGCTACTTCAGCCATTGCAGTTGGCCTGAAAGACCATGTGCAAACATTATTTATGAGAGCATGTAGTAAAAAAGTCATTGAAATAACAAAACAAACCTAATTAAAACGCGTTCTTATGTATACAATGCAACTACTACAACAAATACACACAAAAACTCATACACTCACACAATATTTAAATAAATATTACAAGAAAATTAAAAAAAAAAAATAAAAATAAAAAAGTAAGGGGAACGTTTTTAGTAGCTCAAGTGGTTTAATAAGAAAAATGACGAAAAAGCACAAATTGGGGTCAAAATAATATTAAGGCAATTTTAAAATTCATAGACAGCATAATTTTGAAAACGAGGATATAAGAATTTTTTTTTTTGTTTTTAAAAATAAAAAATAGCACAGTACAGCTAGTCGTGGCCTTTGTATATGCTAAAGGGTGGTCCAACCATAATGCACAATGTTAGTTGTGAGTTACACCTCAACGTCAAGTTGAAATTTCTTTGTTTCAGTGTTTGGCAAATTCAGCCACGGAGAGTTACACAATTAAGCAGCATGTTACGATTGTTGAAGGCTTTTACGAAAATGGCCGTTCATATCAAAATGCATTTCGTGCGCCTTCTGATTTGTTTGGTCAGCATAACCGACTTTCATCTTAGTGGATTCGTCAACAAGAAGAATTGCCGCATGTGGGCAAATGGGAATCCACGATTGATTGTTAAAAAGCCGATCCATCCACAAATAGTAAATGTTTGGTGCTGTTTAAAGGCTGGAGACGTCATCGGGTCGTACTTCTTGAAAAATGAGGTCGGCCAAGCAGTTACCGTGAATGGTGTTCGCTATCGCGAGATGAAAACGGACTTCTTAAGGCTGTGTGGTTCCAACAGGATAGTACCACTTGCCACACAGCCAACGAAACAAAGGCTCTTTTGAGCGAGATCTTCGTGATCATGTGATTTGACACCGCTGGATTTCTTTCTCTGGGAATATTTAAAAGAAAAAGTGTACATCAATAAGTCAAGAACAATTCAAGACCTAATGGATGAGATAAACAACATTGAACTTCAATTATATCTCCGAGTCATTGAAAATGTGGACCATTGGGTAGAGGTATGCCACCGAAGCCGTAGCGAGCATTTAACCGATATATTATTTCGCACATAATTGTCAGGGATCCTTCCATCATACTAAAAAATATAAAGACAATTCTCTGAAAACTTGTTGTTTTCTTACAATAAACATCGGCCGTTTCGGCTGGACCACACTTTATATTAAAGAGTTTAGAGTTTAGTCTAATTTGTAGTTCTTATGAAAGTCTAGTCTTTAGTCTGAACAATAGTTCTCATTATAGTCTTCACTAAGCTGGAGTATATAGCCTGCACTATAAATCAGTATGTAATCTGCACTTTAGTCTAGTAATTGATCTACCTCAATCAATTGAATGCCCCGGGGATGACTCTGGTTTCGTTCATGCAGACAAGCGTAGAGCTTCGCGGGATTAGCTTAGGGAAATAAAACAAAAAATAAAATATTCTAGTTTATAGTCTTGCTCATAGTCTATTCTATAATATAAATCAAGAAAAATTTATTTATTTATAGTTAAAGAAATAAGTTATCTTATAAATTATAGTTTTGTCGTATTAGTTTTAAATTTTTATGAACTCCACTGTATGGAACTTTCTAGTAATTGGAATCCAAAATGTGTTACACCACAAAATATACTTTAGATTTTAATGTATAAAAGCGATATAAAAATAATTTTAAACAAAAAGTTCTAGAATCGACTGGAATGGTTCTTGGATCTACTAGAATGTTGGAGAACTAAAAATACAGGCTAACTCATAAACGTTTGGTTTAGTTGTTTTAAGAGACATTAAACGGTTCAGTTCCTTACTAACAACAGTGAATTAATTTTGTGAACGTTATTAATTGCTAATTGCAATAAAGTTCGTTAAGTTGAATAAGTGTGCGAATTTATTTTGATTTGCTATTAAAAGAACTCAAAGGTTTATTGTAAAGGGAAGTAACATTTTTTTGTTTAATTTAGTATGAGACATTCTCATTCCCTTAAATTATTAAATTAATTTTTTTTTAATACTTCATTCGGTCTTATAAAGATTTTATTTTTTTAAAAATAATTGAAATTGTTTAAATAAAACTTGATGCCCTTATAAAAATATGACATCAATGAAACCAAAAAAAAAAAAATTTCCATAATTTTTTTTTGCTTATTATTATTTGACAATAATTTCTATAAAAACCAACACAAACACACACACCACTTTATCTATCAAATGCATTTTGTTGCATTTATTTTAATAAATTTGAAATCAATGCCATAAAATAAATATAAAATTTATATAATATTTTTTTTTTGTTTTTGTTTTGCTGACCGACCAGTGCGTAGAAAAAATTTGTTGTGGCAGCATTTTGTTATTTTTTTTTTTTTTTTTTTTGGTAGTCGTAGATGCCACAATTTCTATTTGATGTCATTTGCATATTTTTCTCTTTTTTTGCTTCTACAATTTATTTTCAATAAACTTTCCTAACATTGAGCGCAGAGTGGCTGGGTGGGTGTTTATGAAAGTTAAATAAATTTCTAATATAAATATTTTAGTAACAGTGTATGAAACTTTTTAATAAATTTTTATTTTAATAAAGTTAAAAGAAAAAAAAATTTTGATAGAGAAAATTTACTTTAGTTATTTTTTCTCAGTATTTATTTATTTATTGAATCTTCATAAACATATTAAATATGAACGAACAATACGTTATTTTCTGTCCTGCCAGTGCCGGACGAAAATGTTTCTCGTCACAACTTCTGTTCACATATCGTCAGCTCATTATTGGTTTGACCTACCGATCATTTTTAAAAAAATTTAGAAAGATATGGGGTATATATATTTTTAATATTCTATTTTTAAATCATTAACATGTTTCACGAAATTTGTCATCGTTTCTTAAATATTAAGCATTTTGCTCTATATTAACTATGTAAACTTAATTAAGTTTTGTTTTGCTTTACACGCCACAGTTTGGTGAATACTGTAAATTCTTCATACAGAAATGTAAAAAATAAATCAATTTTGCTTTGCTTCGTTGACGTAAGAAAAACAAGTAGTTAAAGCGAAAGCAAAAAAAAAAGACAACAGGAAAATAAATTATATTCTTGTTTTTGCTTCATTACCGTAAAAATACATACGCTGCATACGCACAAACAATTACCTTTTAGAAATAAATTCAGAAAAGAGGCGTATGCGGCAGAAAACAATAGTTTTCACTTTCAATAAAATACTATTAACTTCTAAGTCCGTTCATGAACGTTCCAAAAATTCACATTTTTCTTCAGAACATATGCCCGAAGCAGCAGTGAAAGTTCATAAACCTTCATTGTTGTTTTTACACACTACGAATTTTTGGCAGAAACACAAAACCAATAATGAGTCCTGCATTATTTCTTCGCCCTAAGCGGGTGTGGCCTCTATCATTTTAAATATTTTTAAATAAATTGAATCTTATTATTAAATCTTATTATATTTAAATATGTTACTGTTTATTTCGTTATTATTGTTTTACATAAAGACACATTAAGATCCTTGTGTATATATGAGATTTTAACATACCAGGGGGCGGCTGTGATTATTGGAAGAAGTTAATTTGGGCGCCTTTAAACTTTTTCGATATAAAAAAATGAAGGCAGTTCCACATATCTGAATACCGTAGCATCAAGCCAATAAGAGCGAGTTCTAAAGTAGAAGTTTGCAGTCGATACTAAGAAGCCAATTAATTTAAATTCCTTTTAGTGTCATTTGAGTTAATTTTTCTTCTATGTTTATTTCATTTCCACTTTGAACGCCGTTATAGAAGTATACCGGGATATTTTACATGCAAAAGGTAAGGTTCTATTTGATTATTGATTTAAATAGGGGGGGGGGGAGGGCCTTATTCCCGGTGCAAGGTGAATGTTATATGTACGCATTTTGCTCATTGACATTTATCCTCCATTGTTTTAACCACATTTCCAGTTCAAATATATGATGTTGTTAATAACGAGTTGCTTCATGAGGGGTTTCATGTACGCTTTGAAAAGCGCACGTCCGAAGTGTATATTCGGTATAATAGGAGACTTAAGATGCTACCTTGTGGGACTCCAGCATCAATTGGCTGAGGAGAACTTTAAAAATCGACATCTTAAATCATGAATTTCCGATCGACTAAGTAGCTTTCTAACAGCTTGTGTGTGTTTACAGGTACGTTAAGCCTTAAATTATGTACTAAGTCTGCATGCGAGACTTTATTAAAAGCTTGCGAAACATCGATAAAGGGTGCTTAGCAATATTTTAACAGTAAATTCAATGAAACGTTGAAGCTATCGATAAGTTTTTAGTTAAAAAGTTTAGTTCTCAGTAATTTTTCAACGAAAAGTCATGTTATCGATAGCTTTTTTATGGAACAGTCATGTTATCGATAACTTTTTTTAGAAAAGTCATGTTATTGATAGATTTTCTTTGGAAAAGTCATGTTATCGATAGATTTTCTTTAGAAAAGTCATGTTATCGATAGTTCTTCTATATAAATGTCGTTTTGTCGATAGCTTTTCTGTATAAAAGACATGTTACCGATAGCTTTTCTACATAAAAGTCATGTTATCGGCAGCTTTTCAGTAGAAAATAAATGTTATCGATAGCTTTTCTATAAAAAAAACTTATGCTATCGATAGCTTTTCTATAGGAAAGTAATTTTATCGATAGCTTTTCTTTAGAAAAGTCATGTTATAGATTGCTTCTCTATAGAATTGTCATTTTATCGATAGTTTTTTTTATATAAAAGTCAAGCTGTCGGTAGCTTTTTTTATTATTCTAGTAAATTATGTCTGCGGTCGACTGTCGAATAGTTTGCGATCTACTGGTCGATCGAGATTGACCGTTTGCCCAATCCTGCTGTAGCTTATGTAATTAACGTATATATTGCTTAAATTTAAAGCATATTTTTGTTGTTTTGTATTTAAATACATTTTAATTATTATTTGATATTTAACTTCAAAGGAAAGAAAAGGCAAACAAACTACTTTTTCGTGTTTTTTTTTTGGTAAATAAACCAAATTTTTTATTTTATTACAAAAACTTTTTGTGTATTTCTTTTCTGCTCTTATTGTTTTTTTATATTTGTATTTTATTTTTAACTTGAATTATTGTTGCAACAATATTTAAATAAGGAAATGACTTTTGCATCCGTTGCACATTTTGCTCTTCTTCTTATTCGTTTTTGACAATTTCTTGTAAGAAAAAAAAATCAAGGTGCTTATGGTTATACATAAAATGAAATATTAAACTTTTCATTACAATTTTCTTTTTCTTTTGTTTATCAAAAATTTTCTGATGAAATTTCCTTTAGAGAAGAAAAAACTGTTGCCTGAAATTAAACATTTGTTAAAAAACATCAGGGTAAGGAAATGGAGTTTAACTTGAAGTTTTGTAGCAAAAACATCTTTTTAAACAATTTTTAATTAAAATTTTATTAACAATTAAAGAACATTTTTTGTGATTAAATTAAAATAAAAAATAAGAAAGTTAGATTGAAATAAGCCTTAGAGTATGCTTTTAAAATTAATAAAAGCCTTTAAGTTAAAGAATTTATTTTTAATTTTTGATTTTTTTTTTGTGTTTTCTTTCTTTAAAATGTTATTTGGGGTTTTAATCTTATAAAATATTTATTGAAATATGGCTTTTCTTTTTTATTTTTCTGCCTGTCTAATTTAAGTAAAAGAAAGAAAGCGGGAAATTTATGTTATCTTAGTTTCAGGCTAAATTTTTGTTGATTTCTTTGTGTTTTAATCCTCAAAAGGCTTAAAAGTTTGTTTCACGTTTAAACAGGAAAGAAAGAAGCAAAAAAAAAAACAATCAAAGAAACTAGATATCAAAAAGAAAAAAAAGGTTATTTTATATTTGAAGATGAAAAAAAACACCTCTGGCATGTATTTCCACTTTACATGAAAAAGTATATACGTGTGTGTGTATGTATGTACATAAGTGTGTGCATGTCTTGAATGCTTCTAATATTTTTTACATGCACTTGCTTGCTTTAGATTTATACGTTTTAAACAAAACAACAGCAACAACCATATGCGTATGATGAATATAAATGTCTGTATAAAACAACAGCAACAACAACAACAACTAAAAAATCCAAATATATTTACACATACATACAAAAAAATACGTACGTGGGTTATTGCTTAACAACCAGTTTAAACCAAGCTTAAAGCATTATTGCTGTTTTTGTTGTTGCTGTTAGTAAAAAGTAAAATTTTCAAATATTTTCTCACCCTGTCACGCACTCACTTCGCTCACCCAACTGGTTATGCAACTCTTGTTATTCTTCTTCGTCTCCAGCTGCTCACCACTCATTTGTTATATTTTGTGCATTTGAGTGTATAGAAGGTGTTTGTTTGTATGTGTGTGTGTGTGGTATTGAAAATTATTTTTTAATGCAACATTGATGTTGTTTACTAAAGTGTAATTCTTGTTCTTCCTCGAACGGTTCATTTAAAATTGAGAGAGTGTGTGCAAGAAAGTGTATGGGTGTGTGTGTTTTAATGTGCAGGAGCTTTTTGCTAAACATGTTTTTATGTGTGAGGGTTTTTTTTATTTATTTTTATCATGTTTTGCCATGATTTTTTGTTGTCAGAATTGCCGTAGTGGGATGGAAATGTTTCAATGAATACATTTTTCTAAAGAGTTTTCCATATGTAAATAATTTTAGCTTGAATTTTTTTTCTAATTCTTTTTAGATTCGAGTACTTTTTTTTTGTTGTGGCTACAAAATAATTGCACCAATTTTTCGCAGTATTAAGTTGAATTTAATGCTCCACGCATATTTTTTTTTAGTTTATCAAGAAGAGTTAGTAAAAAAAATATATTATAACACACATTTTGTTACAAAAATAAATAAAGGACGTTTTGCTTAAAAAGGAAGTCAAAAAAAAGAAAAAAAAATTCCATGTTTGTAATGACATTGATAAATATGTATGTATGAATATTTAGGGATTTTTTTATCAAAAATATTTATATTAAATATATAACAAACAAGTATTTTAAACTAAAAAGGGACAATTTAGTAAAAAAAAATTATGTAACAAAAAAGGGAATCAGTTTAAGAAAATCTAAACAAAGGAAATAAATTAAAAAAAGGTAAATGAAATTTGATATTCTTTTAGCAACATAGCTTTACTTATCTTAATAAAAATGTTGATAACTTTATAGATCAACAGAAAACTTAACTAAACTGATCGAAAATAAAAGCTATCCAAGACTTAACAAATCTATAAAAAACATCAATAGCTTGAAAAATCTATAGAAAAGGTCCTATCTGATGACAGCTAGTTGCAGGCGCAAATCTTCGCCACAAAGCGGGCTGCGAATTGGCTGAGGTATTATCGTATATCGAGAGATTTTTTATGTATTCTTACGGACAACAAAGCTGCCATTACAGCTTTTGGTGTTGTCTTCATGACATCAAACTTAACTGTGGAATGCCGTATGTCTCTAAATGAGATTGCGAAACATTCAAAGGTAACGCAGATGCCAGGGAAACCATACTGCAGACGCCTGGCCGACAGGGCTGTCTCTTGGATGACATGTTCGTTGAGGGCGTAATCGACATTTCGATGGCTCGCTGTAGAACAGTTTTCAATCGTGAGTCGTATAGGAGGGCTTTAGGAAAGTGAGAGAATACCTGCTCGATGGCCAAGGTTCTGTGACCTGACTAAGAAGTGGTATAAACCCAAGTGCTACTTGGATTTGGTAGTGACCAGATAAGCATGTTGATATTGCTCAATACGGGTCACTGGGATTCGTGTGATTAGGATGGGTTTAGGTTATAATGACTACTACAAAGTTATCATGACAGGTGCAGAAGGAAATGGTTTTTTACTTTATCTGCCAATGTCCCGGTTTCGGAGTTATTAGGATGAGGCATTTTGGAGGCCAAGATTGACTTACTTGCATGTTAAATCTAATGTAAGACTAAGATCGATCTGTTTTCAGCAGGGTAACGTTATGATTCAAGGCTGCAGTGATGTCTAAAGCAGTGATGTCCCTACATTAAAAAAAATCTGGCCTTTTTCCCCTACGGCCATTTTTGTAAGAAGAAAATACCTACGAATAGGGCCTACGTATAACATCATTGGTCTGCAGAATAATCCGCTGAACATGGACTGACTCTGGTAACTAGTTCAGGGTATCACAATGGGGCTGTTATAAAGACCTCATGTCGGCTGCCCATTGCACCTTAACTAACCTATATTAAAGAAATCAATCTCTTTTTTATTCAATTACAGGTAACCCTCCTACAAGACGGCTTCCTACAAAACGATTTCGATCTAACACGAAAAAAAATTTGCGGAAATTTCGTCATCGACAACACAGTTTCATTCTAACACGATAAAATGGAAATGCTACTTTATCATGATTGAGTTGTTAAAATTGTACTAAAATAGTACAAAAGTACTAATTTTTGCATCCCTATTACGATTTAGTTAGATTAGAATAAACATGTAACTCTTGTTTATGTTTGTCTTTGTATTTTTTTGTATGTATGAACATATTTCTAATAAAAACAATGAATTTAAAGAAAATATTTAATTAAAAAAAATTTATATTTGACACTGTCTCCTTGCCTCATGTTACACGTTTTCCTACAACACGGCGTTTTCTAGGAACCTATCTACCGTGTTGTAGGAGGGATACCTGTATAAATAACCATACTAATTCATAAAAAACTTATCGATTACTCATTTATAAAAAAAATCTGTTGTCGATTAGTTGTCTGGAGAAAAGTTAAATTATCGATAAGTTTTCTATAAAAAGGTGAGCTGTTAATAACTTTTCTAGAAAAATTTTATAACTTTCTTCAGTTATCAATAACTCGTTTGAGTTAATTTATCGATCAAATTTAAAAAAAATTTTATGTGTCGATAACGTCTATATAGAGAAGTAACATTATCGATAATTTTTTTTATAGAAAATTTAAGTTACCGATAATTTTTCCATTAAAATTTAGGTTATTTTTTAACTTTATAAAGAGAAAAACTCAGCTATCAATAACTCTATGGAGAAGTTAAGCTATCTTCGATTTTTCGATACAACTTTTATTAAAAATTTAAAATATCGATAACTATTATATAGAGAAGCTATTTAATTAATAACTTTTATATAACAGTTATCGATTACGTAATCGATTTTTTTCTAAAAAAAACTTTTGTTATCGATAACTATTTTATAAAAAAAATTAGTTATCGATAACTTTTCCATTAAAATTAAGATTTTAAACTTAAAAAATATATTTAACAAATATGACAAAAATATTATAAATTATTTTGTCGAAATTTTTTTTTTTTTTTTTTTTTTTTTTTTTTTCATTATTTATTTATTGAATCTTCATATAGTAAATATGAACTCACAATAATTAATCAAATCTTAACCTAATACTTTATTTTATGTCCTGCCAGTGCCAGACAAAAAAATTTTTTCATCACGGGTTCTGTTCACTTATATATGTAGGTGTTTATCGCTCATCTAATTGGACAAGTGCTGCAGTGTCTCTTCTTCTTAAGCGAGTGTGGCCGCTATCATTTAAAATATTTCGAGCTAGTGGGTTCGGATGCAATTCGAGCCTTTTTAAGTATTTTACTGCATATTTCGTTATCACAGTTTTAACTAATGGAACATTGAGATCCTTGTGGATATTTGAATTTTTAACATACCAAGGGGCAGCTGTGATTATTCGAAGAAGTTTATTTTGGCGCCTTTGAATTTTATCGATATTAGAAGCCGAGGCAGTGCCCCATAACTGAATACCATAGCACCAGATAGGCTTTAAGATAGAGTTGTAAAGTAGGAGTTTGCAGTCGAGACTAAGAACAGAGTTTCTTCCAATAAGCCAATGAATTTGTATGGCTTTTAGTTTCATTTGAGTTAATTTTGCCTCTATATGGCTTTTCCACGTCAAACGGCGATCTAAATGTATACCGAGATATTTTACATGCGAATTTTGAGGTATTATTTGATTATTAATTTTAATAGGGGGACATGATTCCCGCCGCAAGGTGAATGTTATATGTACGCATTTTTGCTCATTTACCATTATCCTCCACTGTTTTAGCCATATTTCTAGTTGAAATATATGATCCTGTAAATAACGAGATGCTTCATAACTGTTTTCGTGGACGCTTAGAAAAGCTGTATCGTCTGCAAATGTTGAAGTTTGTGTGTAGTTGCTCGTTGGCATGTCCGAAGTATAAATTAAGTGTAATAGAGGCCCCAGAATGCTGCCCTGTGGGACTCCAGCGCCAATTGGCTGAGGTGAACTAAAGAATTTTCCTTCTTTAATAATAAATTGACGACCGACTAAGTAGCTTTCTAGCAGCTTGTGTGTGTTTGCTGGAAAATTTTGCTTCAATTTATGTAATAAGCCTTCATGCCAGACTTTATCAAAAGCTTGAGAAACATCGATGAAGAGAGCGGAACAATATTTTCTTTCTTCAAAGGCTTTTCTTATGGCGTTTACTATACGATGGGTTTGTTCAATTGTGCTGTGTTCTCTTCTAAAGCCGAATTGGTGGTTAGGTATACATCTATTTTCACTTAAAATTGGAGTTAATTTTGACACTAACAGCCTCTCAAACAGCTTTGATATATTAGAAAGTAAGCTTATAGGCCTATATGACTCAACTTTTGTGTGATCCTTTCCTGGTTTAGGTATCATGGTGACTAAGGAAACCTTCCATTTTTGAGGATAGTATTGAAGACGTAAGATAGCATTGAAAATTAGAAGAATAATTTTCTTTGCTGTGCTGGGTAACTCCAAAAGCATTTTGTTGCTGATCTTATCAAAACCAGGGGCTTTTTTGGGGTTTAAATCACAAACAGCCTTTTCGATTTCTCTTATCTCAAATCTTAGGGGAACAGCCGCTCTAGCAGGAACAGGTGGTAACTCGAGCGCAGTATCGTGAGATATATTTGGGGTAAATACGTTTTTTAAGTGATTAACAAACAGATTTCCCTTTTCGCTATCATTTCTTGCCCAACTTCCGTTCAAGTTTCTTAATGGTGGCTTAGAGGCGACTGGCCTTTTTAGATTTTTAGCTGCACGCCATAATGAGTAGTCTGATTGCGGAGTTGCATCAAGTTCCTTAAGATATTTTTGCAGAGAAGCTGTTTTTTGAGTCTGTAGTAACTTTCTTAGCCTTTTTGTACAATCTTTTAATAAACTCTTTAGTTGAGGGGATCTGTGCAATTGCCACTCTCTTCGAACTCTTCTTTTTTCAGAAAGGAGACGCTCAACATCTGTGGAATAAATTTTAATATTTTTAGTTTTTTTTGGGGTAATACTGGAATGTTGCACAGCTAGCTTCAGAAAACTGTCAAAATTAAGAATAGCGCGATCTACATATTCCGGTGTACTTAGCAGAATATTTTCTGTGCAATGGGTGCTGAGATATTTTTTATATTTTAGCCAATTGATTTGTGTAGCTGGCGTCGCTAAGTAACCAGTTGGAGATACAATTCTATTGGGGTTCATTAAAGCAACAATTGTTGGTGTGTGGTCAGAAGATAATTCTAAGGAAGCTTCAACATAAATCGTTTCTAAGGGAATGTTTTTAACAACGCCAACATCGATGACATCTGGTATTTTTTGCTGATCAGTAGGCCAATATGTTGGTTGTCCACTCGCTATCACATTCAAATCCATTTTAGAAATAGTATTAAATAGTACACGACCCTTTGGTGTTATAAGTCGGGACCCCCAGAAGGTATGTTTAGCGTTATAATCGCCAGCGGCCAGGAAACAAGGTCCTAATGATTTAAAATAATTATTATATTGGCCTTCTGATATTGAATATCTAGGTGGGGAGTATAACGATGAGATTACTACGTTTCTATTTAATTCTTCAACGCAAATGTTTGTTGCTTGGAGGTAATCTTCACGATGATCACACATTAGGTAGTGTTTGACTCTTGTTTTTATCAAAATGGCAGAACCTCCACAAGCTCTATCTCGAGGGTCCTTGGTATCATATAGTATATAACCATTAATTTTAAACGTATTTCTTGAGGTCAAATGAGTTTCAGAAACCATCATGACATCAATTTGTTTACTTTTAAGAAAATATTCTAATTCATTTTTATGTTGGCGGATGCCGTTTGCGTTCCAAAAACAAATTTTTAAACAGTTCATGGTTTATTAAGTACAGCTTGCAATAACATCGATTGCATTCTAAGAATCTCCTGCATCATATTACCCATTGTGTTTGTAAAATTATTTACTGTTTGCACTAATGTTTCCATGGTTTTTTCTAAGCGACTTAAATTAGAAACTGGAGTTTCGTCATTACTTGGCGAGGCCCCTTGCATTTGCACATGGTTTGATTTTAGGACGTTAGCGTAAGAGGTCCTGTTATTACCAGGCTGGGGGGCTTGAATTGCATTTGTGTTTACTTGGTTTGCAACCTGCATTTGAGGGGTATTTGTTTTCGGTCCAACCGTTTGCTTAACGATATTATATACAGGGCATCCTCTATAATTGGCAGTGTGATTGCCGCCACAGTTGCTACATTTTTTTACGTTGGGGTCGGTTTTAGACTTATCGCAAGAAACTGTACCGTGTAGTTCTCCACATACTACGCAAACAGGGGGTAAGTAGCAGTATGCCTTGGTATGGCCAAATTCTTGGCAGTTTAAGCACTGAACAGGTCCATTTTTTTTGTGCGGCTCCTCAATTGTGATTTTTCTGTATAGAATATATTTTAAACTATAAATGGGATGCGTTTCGTTTTTTTTTAACTTAATGTCGCCGGGCTCTAATTCTACACGAAAAAGTGGTTGAGGATTTTTTTCCCTATTTCTAATATTTACCACATGTTTTATCTTGAAACCTTTTTCTTCCAAGAATGTTTTAATTTCCTCTGGGTCTACGCATGAATCAATTCCTTTAATCACCACCTGCAGACCTTTACTGCTCTTGAGTTGGTATGTATAAAAACTTTTTTTAAGTGCCTCAAATTTGTTCACTATTTTGCGAAAATCATTTTCATTATTTACTTGAATTTTCGTTTCATTAATACTACCTCGCTTTATTGCGGCTACATAAAAAGAGTTTTCGCCAATCAACGAAATTAAACTCTTTATTAGATCATTTGAGTTATGCTCCCTAAGATATATCGGGGGAGGCTTGGACGATTTTATTACGTTTGGTGCTTCAGAGGATTCATCCTCCAGAATTGCAAAGCGATTTTGGGAATTTATTTTATCAAAAAATGGCACTTTTGAGGCCGAAGCAACAGCTGAAGATGTAGGACTGCGACCCCGTTTAAGGACTGTTATATACCTGTCCATACCAACTTGGACTTGAGGCTTTTGACAACTTTTTACAGGGGGGTTTTCCATTGCATTTGTGTTTAATTGCATGGTATCATTTCCCACTAAATTTGTTTTTGACGTCGCGGCAATACTTTCTGGCCTGGCAACACTTGTCACCAGGTCTAGTTTTAGTTTTTTTAATGAGTCGCTATCCACCGTTTGTGTAAATACCGAGGGTGAGAGGGAACGTGTACGAATAATTGGCTTAGCCGTTAGGTAGTTGATATTGTTTTGTTTTGTTTTATTTATTTCATTATTTTCATTTGCATGAACTGTTACATAGCAATTTCTCTCGTTGAGTTTTATTGTTGTCTCATTGTTTTTGTTCATACAAAATATTGTTTTTGTTTTTCACCGTAACTTTGTGCTTTCAATATTTTTGTTATTTTATTTTTATTTTGTTCTTTACAAAATTAAAATGTTTTTGCAAGATTATGTATACCTACATACATACATAAGTATGTATGTACATATATTCACTTATATTTTTTATTTATCTTATTAATTTTTCGTTTTTATTAATTGATCACTTTTATGCTAAATAATTTATTTAAAAATTATTTATGTATTTTGCGTTCATTCGCGGAATGTTTATTTTAAATAAAAAAAATAATCAAATTTAATTAATTCAAATAGTATGCGGGTTTAATAATACACGTCTGTATCACAACAAAGCACAAACTGTCGAAATTATTGTAATATTTTAATAAAAAAAAATAACAAAATTAAAGGGTTCTTGAAAATTTTTTTGCATTATCAAGATTTTTTTTATTCATGCCAAATTAATTAAGAATTAAAATAAACGAAAAGCAATTATTTTGTTAAATAAAATAAATATATATAAAAAACTACTCAAACTACCTAGAAAACAAAAGGAAATGACAATTAACGCAAATTGCAAAAAGCCCTAATTACTGTAAAACTAATTATGTTAAAAATGTAATGAAAAATCAAGAAAACAAAGCACATAGCAAAAAACGTTTTTATTGAAATAGAGGGCGTATAAGTGTTTTTAATGCATTATAGAAAGAAAAAATAATTACAATAATAAAACACTCCAGTGTTGCCACAAGATAAAGGAGTAAAACAGCTAAATCGCCTAAAAATTTGTGATAAAATGTTCTACAGTTAAAAAATAAAGTATTTTAATTATTATTTTTTTGCAAGCCTTTTGTTCAAACTCAAAATAAAAAGTGCTAGATCAAGCACTAAAAGTGCCTTAATAACAAGCCTGAAACACTCATCAAAAAGTGAAATTTTTTAACCAGTTTTTGTTTTGTAATCTTTAAACAAAATTTTTATAAACATTTTTTTGCAATTATTTTCAATTAATTTTACTGGCAAAACCTTTTAAAAATCTTTTTTGTTTGCTTTATGTTACCTGTAATTTTGTTTAATTTTCCATATTAATTCACTGAAGTTTTTTGTATAGATTTCCTATAATTTATTTTTAGCCTTTAATATGCTTGTGTCATATTTACATTATTACTATAATTATTGGTTATTTTGTATACTATACTGTCTCTTTTTCTTTTCTCTTCTTGCCTCTTGTTCTACAACTGGCCCAATAGATTTCCCTATATTAGCTTTTGTTGAGGGGAAAATTCCATAAAATTGAAATTTATTCAACCGTATTGAAATAAGACAAGCAATGCAAATCATTAACATGCTACTGCAACAATAATAATTACTGACATTTTTAATGCCACACACTTGGTACAACAGCATTGAGGAAAAAAACAAAACAAAACAGGACATGTAAAAATTACCAACACAAAGGAAAGCTACAGGCAAAATAGTTTAAATAATTTTGCAGAGAAATCGATAACTTTTGTGGTTTAATAATGCAATTGATTACTTTTCCATAGGTAAAGAAAAGCTATCAGTTTGGCAAGTTATTCGAAAAAATATTTTCGATTGAATACAAATATTTTGAAAATTTTTTAAAAAAAAAATATGGGAAATTTTAAATATTTTTTTGATTTTTAAAGGTTTTGTTAACTTTTACCAGGTTTAACTGCCCACTGTCGTTTCTTCTTTTATATATGTTTTATTAAATGTTTGTATGCCATTGTGTTTTTTGTTTATTTATTGAGGATAAACAACATTGTACAGTATGTGTTCTTTAAAGTTACATGTATAAATCAATAAAACAACAATTTGCAATTTTATGTTAAACTATTAAAAAACAGAAAAAAATCGACAATATTTACTCAACACAAAGGACATAAACTCAATCTCACACACGCAAACATACATACATAAAAAACACTTTATGCTGTGAATAATTCTTTTTTTTCTACCTGTTTAAATATGTGTAACATACATTTTGTGTGAATATTCTATACATGTAATATTAAGTGCATGGATTTGTGTGTGTGTGTGTGTTTGCCTGAGCATATAAATCTCTATTTTAAGTGTCATTATAGTGAACACTTATAAATACACGCACACACACGCATTTACTACCCAACAAGCGCAAAGTCAAACCTTTGGATATGTCATTATTATTCGACATCAAACACAATTCTCAAACCTTTTTCCATTGCTTGATTTTAACATTTTTATTGCTAAGGGTTTGAATATAAAAATTTGAAATACATACAATGTTTTATAAAATTATTATAAAATATTGTGGTTATTTTGTTGAACTATTTATGGGTTTTAATCCAAATTTTTAATATTTTAATTCGGCTCAAGTCCATCAAATTAAATTTTCATTAAATTGTTTTTATGAAGAAAGGAATTTTGCAACATGAAAATTAATTAAAATTATTGATAAAATGTTATTCTAAAATCAAAAATTGACATGGCAACACTAAAGCGAAAAATAAATGTAAAAATTAAAAAATGGCAATTTAGGTTAAATGTGTTTTACAATTAAAGAAAAATTACATATTACGTGAAATGAATTCAACTTTAGCAAACTTATTTATATAAATTATTTGTGAGCAAAAAATTAATTACAAAGTGAATGAATGTATTAGTTTTATGTACGATCGTGCTACGCCATGATAATCCTCAAAATAAAAAGGTGTCAAGTATTTCGACTTTCCAAGAATTTGAGGACGAAAAAACACTTTTTTATCGTTTAGCTATGGTGCCGAATGTTTAGCTAAACGTTTATTAAAAAAATTTATTATTTATTAAAATCCACACTTGAAAATAAAATGTTTGAAAGCAAATTTAAAATAAATGCATTTCTCAGTTTAAAAATAATTTTTCCTCTCTGTTGAGAATGCATTGATTTTCATTATTAAACGTATGTTATTTGCGTAAAGATTTGATTTCAAATCAGTTTCAATTTGAAATCAAACCTCCGTGTTTGTTGGGTATATAGTTTCTTTTTTATAGATTATGCTTAAATGTGTGTTGTATAAATAGTATTTTTATACAGAGTGTTTACCGTTTTATTTGTTTGCTTTGTAAATGAGATTGGCTGAGAGACCAGGAAGGTATGAGCAGCGTTGCCAGAACGACAATTTTATCATATTTTTTTTTATTAACATAAAATAGTTTTTTTTTCAGATGATGATTATTAACTTTTAGAAATATGATTTTTTTCGTAAAGAAGGTTTGTAAATTTTTCAAACAATAAAGATTGGTACCATCTTGTTTATTGCTTTTGCACACTTTACCTTTCATTATTGTTTCTGGGCATACACAATATTTAAAAACGCATTTTGAGAATATTGATGAAAAATATTAGTTGTGAAAAGAAAAAAACTTATAGATTTCAAAACTAATTTCTTTAAAAGATGTAATGAATAATGAACGGGTTTCAAATCCATTTCTGAATTAAATTCTAACCCCTGTACATATGTATTCATTAATGATTATTAAATTTAACAAACGTTTATTGAGGAACATTTTCATAAAAAATTGGTTTTGAAAATCTTTTTTAAACTTGAGATATTTAAATGAATACAGGCATTAATTGTTGGTTTAAAATACAACTCAACTAAGAACTAAATTATGTACTATTTGAGGCTAAATAGCACAGTTGTGAACAGCCTGTTGTATTATAGTATGATTTATAGGTGTAAATGTCAAAATTAAATGATAATAATAAAAATATAATTTTTTTTTATTAAGTAAACCAATAAATAGTTGACCATATACAATTAATGCAAATTGTGAACAAAAAAACAGCTGGAAAAAATAGCTCGATAAAAATACAAAAATAAAAAAGTTATATCGTCATGTATTATTTTAATATAAAAAATAAAGCAAAATTTTTAAAACAGTCATAAAATTATAACAAATACATTACACGCAATAAACACTTTCTGATTTGCGCAAATATTATCGTTTTAAAATTGTTCCGTTTTCTAAAACCATTTTCGCCTCCAGTTTGGGGCCTGGTAATTATTGTTATTTTAATATAAATATTGAATTAGGCTGGGGAGCCAATTCGTAAATAAAAGCTATTTTTTATTTTTTATTAATTTTGCTTTAAATTCAGAATTAATATTTGCATTTGTTATACGTAAGTTTTGAAATTTTAGGATTGTCATATTACTTGGATTGCAAAAAACTAAACAAACATTCTAACTTCAGAATTAAAAAATATGATATTTTTCCTTACTGGCAACGCTGGGAACGAGCAATAACAAGAGTTTAAGTCACTGTAATAAGAGTATATATTTTGTTTAACCTGACCCTTGTTTTATTATTATTTTCATGTTTTTTTATTATTATTTCTTGTAAAGGTGGTAGTTTTTATTGTTTTACATCTTTTTTTTTTAACAGAAAACAAAGCCAGTTGCATTTTATTGCAATTTTTAATCTTAAATTTATCGTTGAGAAAAAAATTAGTTTGAACAATAATAATTGTTTTATGAGGAAAATCTGTTACACGTTCATAAGACATTAAAGAAAATTTATGATTGCAATTTTCTAAGCAACATGAAATGTAAATATTTAAAATTAACAGAATTTTTGGGAAAACAATATAAAATAGGAGACGAACGTAAAAAATTTTCTTGATATCAGTAAATTTTCTAAAATTATATTTAAGAATAAATAATATTCAAAACTAAGTAATAAACTAAAAATTTTATTATCATTTGCTTCTAAAAATATTGCTTGCTTTTATATAATTTTAACCTCTTTACTGTATGCTTTAAAACTTACTAACCACAATATGTTCATTAAACTGCATTGCAAAGAGAGTTTATTGTGTTTATTTTTGTAAAGTTTATTTTATTGTAGCAAAAAAAAACCCCCAAAAAAGTCTGGTAAAATCTAAAATAATACTTATTAAACATACAAGTAATCGGCTGTAGTTTAATGCCACATACAGGCATCTATAAGTTGCCATAAAACCTCATATGGCCACAGTGTTTTCCATTTTCATGAATTTTTATTTTTATCGTATTGCAGCAACACAATACAAACTAAAATATTAAATATTACGATACATTGTAGAACGATAAACCAAAAACCGCATAATCTTCTTAACTTGAGGTTAAAGCACGCACACAATTTACTGCAGATTATTTGGTAGAGGAGAGAAAGAGATGAAGAAAACTGAAAAAGAGAGAAATACCTAAAAACACAATTTTGTGTTATTTTTTGCCTTACAAATATCAGCAAAACAATTTGACTTTAAAAAGGTTACACGTTTTTCTCGAAAAAAAAACAAAGATACACAAAAAACCATTTTTGGACAAAAAAAAATAAAAGTTATCGATAACAGTTTTAGAAAATAATAAATTACATTACAAAAAGATATCGATAACTTAGATAGTTTATTGATAATTTTGTTAATTTAAACAAAAGTTATCGATAACTTTATTTATCAATAGGCAAGTTATCGATAACTGTATTGATCAATAGACAAGTTATCGATAACTTAAATAGTATATGGAAAAGGTTTTTTTTATTTAACTTATCTATAGAAATGTTATGGATTACTTAACTAATATTTAAAAAAAAGATATCCATTAATTTATCAATCTTAAAAACCCTTTAGATAACTTAACTAATTTAAAAAAAAGGACTTTACTTCTACTCTCGAAAATGTATCGAGAACTAAACTAATTTATAAAAACCTTTTTGATAACTTCATAATCGAGAGATACATTATCGAAATCTTTATTAAGCTAAAGAAAACTTCTTAGTTCTTAGTAACTGACATTTTTCCAAAAGTTTTGAATAGTTAACGAGAACTTCTCTATAAAAAAACTAACTGCCTGCACATTTACAACAAAAACAAATAGTAAAATATTGTTTTTGTTTTACATGTTAGTTAAGCGAACGAAGTCTTCGTTCGAAAATAGATGAACAGGCAGTAACTTTTTATTAGTTATCAAAACTGTTTTTTGAAAAACGTATACTATCAATCACTGAAATAATTGAATATTTTAATTGAAATAATTAAGTTATAAAAGATTTAAAATGTCAAAGAAAACTTTTTTTGTAAAAGTCAATAATTTTTTTATAAAGAAAGTTAAGTTATCGATAGAATTTTTTTATCGATAACTTTTGTATAGAAAACTTAATCTATCAATAACTTTTATGTAGAACACCTGCTATTGGTAACTTTTACTATCGATAACTTTTCTTTACATAACTTTTCTATTGAAAACGTTTACTATTTATAAATTTCCTATAGAAAACTGATACTATCGAAAACTTTTCTATAAAAAAAACTTATACTATTGATAACTTTTCTTTAGAAAACATATATTAACAATAACTGATAACGTTTTTGTAGAAAACTTTTAATATCGATAACTTTTCTATAGAAAACTCATACAATTTATAATAATAACTTTTCTATTAAAAAATTATACAAACGATAACTTTTCTAAAGAAAACTTATTCTAAAGATAACTTTTTTATAAAAAACTTTTAATATCGATAACTTTTCTATAGAAAACTAATACGATTTATAAATTTGTTATTAAAAATGTATACTACCGATAACTTTTCTGTAAAAAAATTATACTAACGATAACTTTTCTGTAAAAAAATTTTACTTACGATAACTTTTCTACAGAAAACTTATACCATCGATAACTTTTCTATAGAAAACTTATACTAACGATAGCTTTTCTATTAAAAACTTAAACTATTGATAACTTGTTTGTAGAAAACTTTTCTATAGAAAACTCATACGATTTATAAAATTTCTATTGAAAATTGAAACTATCGATAGCTTTTCTATGAAAAATTATACAATCAATAATTTTTCTAATTAAACTTATACTATAGATAACTTTTCTATAGAAAACATTTACTATCGATAAATTTTTATAATAAGCTTTTACTACCGATAAGTTTTCTAAAGAAAACATGTACTAACGATAACGTTTCTATAGAAAACTTATACTAACTATAAATTTTCCATAGAAAACTTATACTAACTATACATTTTCAATAAAAAACTTATACTAACTCTAATATTTTCTATAGAAAACTTATACTAACTATAAATTTTCTATAGAAAACTTATACTAACGATAAATTTTCTATAGAAAACCTATACTAACACTTTTACCTATGAAAACACTTTTACTATCGATAACTTTTTACAGAAAGTTTATGTTGTATATAACTTTTAAAAAGAAAATTTCATTTATTGATGACTTTTCTGTGAAAAATTTTAGTTGTTAAATTTAAATGCTGACCCTTTTCTTTTATTTATCTATTAATTTAGTTTTGTAAAACAAAAAAAGAAATTCTAAGAAAATAATTTTTATAAGGGTTTTTGTGGTTTTTCGGGTTGTAAAGTCATAAAGTAATTTGCGGTAATAGTTGAAAAACTCTGCAACAATATTTAAAATACTGTTTTTGGTATTTTTCTGGCAAAGACTTGATATTTTTGCAATAATAATCTACTTTGCAAAGCTTCCTTAATGATTTTTTTTCTCTTTTCTACTATTTGCCATAAAAGGATATAAAATTCAAATCTTAAGCTGGTTTGGTTGGCATTTGAGTATAATTTTGTATAAGAGTGTGTTCGTTGCAGTAAATTTAGTTAGAGTGTATGTATTCCCTTGCTTTCGTACTTACCTTTTTGCAATAATCCAACAAATCAAGTTTATCACGCAGACAAGTTGCACCCGTTGATTTCTTATTCAAATCTGTTACCCAACGTCCCTCTTCGGAGAGATATTGAGGTTGATAAACTTGACCGGCTTCACATAATACTGCAATTTGTGGCTCCCAGCGAGGTGAGGCAGCCTGCAAATGAATGAAAAAGAAAAGGAAAATATTTATATTATAAATTTTTTTTTATGGATCTGCAAACGTTTTGGCACGTTTTCTTGCTTCTTATACGTTTCTTAATGCTTAATTTTGTGTGCTGAAAAGCGGAATACAAAAAAATAAAACGCTTAAGGAAGAACACTGTTGGTTTATGGTAATATTTTGTTTAACATGTAAAAGTACTTTTATAATCATTACAGTTTGGCACTACTCTAAGGAATATGATGACTTTTCTTGTAAGTTTATTAAAAAATAAAATGAGGAAATAAATCCATAAAAGAAAGAAATTTTAAAAAGGAAGTGTACACAGGGCTTCTAGAATTAAAGTTAGATTAAAGGATTTATTTAAAAATAAAATGAAAATTTAAAAATATTGACAATTTTAAGGAAAATTTAATGAAATTTATTCTTGGAACAACAGGACGTATGATTAATATTATTGAGTTAGAATTTTATAAAAACATGAAAATCTTTCAAACAAAATAACATTTTTAAAAGATTTTGAAAGGAATTTTCAAGAAAACGCTTTTAATTTTTTATTTGATTAGTTGTTTTTAAACAATTTTATTTCTTTGTTTAGATCTACATATAAATTTCTGTTTATCATTTTCATGCTATCTATTGTTAACCATAACAATCACCTCTTTGTCAGATTAGTGTCCTTATGATTTTCACTTTTGCACATTTTCACCAATTACATAAAAGTGGAGATAATACCCGGGCAAACAGCTTAAATAATCTTCATAATATTAATTAAATTATAAAAGAGGATTAAAAAGTAGCCAAAAGAATGGGTTTCAAAATATTATGTAAATGGTTTTAGTTATTTGTTAAGATTCGTTATATAAGACTTTATCATTAATTGAAGTAGATTCAACAGACATTAAAAAAAAGATTTTGAATTAAAAAACATACACAAGACTTTAAAGCTGATTTAAACTTGAATTTTACTAACGTTTTTTTTTTGTTGTATAAAGCAAATTGTGCTTTAACAAATAAATAAAAACGAAAAAAAGTAATAATTCATGTTCATAAACTAGGCCATAATTAAAACCAAGTCAAACAGGCATGTAATAAACTTTAAACATATCACACTGTTGTTTCTATTTTTATAAAAAAAAAATATAAGTTTTTTGTATTTTTCACTCTTCAGAGATTTTATAAACATGAGTTCTTAGTTTGTTTTTCTATATTAAAAAAAATTTTAAGTAGCTGCAGTAAGAGATATAAAAATACGGTTAGATATTTACAAAAGCAGAGATTTTTTAATTAATCGAAGCCATTTTGTATTATTTGGTTCTTTTGTTATTTTAAAATATAAATTTGTTGAATTTTTTTTTCATTTAAAATTATGCTTTACATTTCAATTTCATAAAATCCTAAAAGTATGCTTTCGTTTTTGGATTTTTTTTTATATTTTCCCCTAAAATTATGCTCTGGTTTAAGAAAAATATGGAGAATTTTCTCTTGAATTTGTAGAATTTGCTGATTTACTTGTTTATGCCATGAAAACAAGAAAATTTTATGATTAATAATAATTAAAATGTAGTTTTATAAAATCTTAACAAAATTTAGATCGTAAAATGTTTTTCAAAAATTTTAAAACTGATTTTTTAAATTAAACATTTTATGATTTTAAGCTAATTTAGATTATGTTTAACAATATTTAGAAAACTTTGAAAATTTCTCAAATTCAGCTAATTTGTTATGGATAACAGGCAAGGTTAGGTTCAATGGGCAGTCGACATGAGGACGGGTCACTTGGGTCCTTATAGCGGTCCCGTTGTGATGCCGTTAGCGAGTGACTAGAGTCAGCCAGTATCTACCAGTTTATTCCCCAGACATGAAATTGCAGCCTCCAACCATCCCGACTTCCTGCAAAGCAAAGAGATCGATTTCAGTCCTACGATAGACATATCGTCCAAATGCCTAATCCTAATAATCCTGAGACCGGGGCATTGACAGAGAAAGTGAAACACCGTTTGATCACCCTCAACAACTTCTACAGTGGTCATTATTATCCAGACTTATTCTCCCCGTATGAGTCCCCATTACACAGCGTAGCCAGGTCATCGAGTCTGGCCATTAAGCAGGTATTCTCACCCTGCCATCTCTCCAGAACCCTTCTGTACTCTCAATTTTTAATGTGCGTTTTACAGGCAGTCAACGAACATGTCGTCCAGGAGACTGCCCTGTTTGGCTAGGCCGTCTGCAGTTTGATTCACCGGACACCCTTTGTTCTCTGTTACCCGCGCCAGCGATACCCTTCAATGTTCCACAACCTCATTTGGAGACAACCGGCATTCCACAGCAATGGCTTTTTGCCAATTTGCTGCTCGCCTTATGGCAAAGACTTTCGCCTGCAATACACTGCTGTCATCTGGCAGTCTTAAAGGGATCTTTATTTCCAACTCCTCGATGAAGAAACTTCCACCTACCCAGCCGCCCATATAGAAGCATTAGTGTTGACCCGAAGGGCCGGCTCTAGAAGTGGCTTATTCGTATTATAATATCGGATAATATCGGACAGCTCTTCACCATTGCTATAATGAACTGTAAGCAATGGATGACGTATGATTAATATTAATTAGAGTAATTTTTGCAAAATCTTCGCTTTTGAGTTGTTTTACCAGCGACTGTTTGCTTATAATGAATCAAAAGTTTTTTTTTTGTTACAAGTAGAACTGTTGCTGTAATTCTTATACGCTTAACAGTTTTATTTGGTTGAATATCTTTAGTTTTTCTTAAATCTGTACGGATGAAGTTTCCTGGTGATCTGGCCTAAGCAACAAATAACAAAATCATTTAAATTAAATTTTGTATTCCCACGAAAATTATTTTGATATTTTTATGAATTTTGATATTAACCTTATAAAAATTTCCTTCACTGTTTTAAGGGGGGAAAAATATATACAAACATTTTTAATGCGAAAAAGCAAACTCTCTAGAAGTCTATGAGCGTATATGTGATCATGTTCGTTCTAGCAGTTGTTGCTGCTGTTGTTGTTTTTGTCGTTGTGAGGCTTAAGCAGTTGTTGAGCAAGAAAAAATAATAAAAAAAAACACGAAATAAAATGCCTGGCAGTAAAAATAAATGTTAAGTATTGTTCATAGTTTTTTACATACACACAGCAACGTACGCTACATCCCACTTGGCCACTTCTTTAAGAAATCCTCGTAGAAGGATGCACGACAATGTTAATATGTGAGGGACGGCGCGTACAAATCGTCTACGTCATATTTGAACAAGTGAACGAAAATGTCACTCATACAGTCCCCAAAAGAGTTTGATAAAAGACAACATATAAGATAATGTCGTTCATATTGTCAGGCACGACAATTTCCCCTAATTTGTCTTTTTGAAAACCTAGACGATAGGGGACAAGTCTTGCCTACATCATTGATGACGATGTCGCTAACGACAATCTGGCCAACGGGGATATGTATGTATGTACCCACGTATAAGTGTAAATGTGTAAGTATTAATGTAAGCGAGTATAAGGTATAAGTATTTAAACACGTATAAGTAAACAAAAATATTTTCTACGCCATTATTATTGAAACCTCGATAAATACGTGGGTATACATGTTTGTGTAGAAATGTAAAAATACCTTTAAGTTCATATGTATGTAAGTATGTATGCATGTGTAAGAAAAAAAAATCTTTTTACAAATAAAAACAAGCTCTGTAACTAATGGAAATGTGTGAGTGTGTGTGTGTGTGTGCGTGTACATGTACATGTCAGTATAATAAACCATAAAATTACATATAAAGCATATGCATTATAGTACAGTAAAAACAACAACAGCAATAATAAAAAATAACAATAAAGAAAGCAACAATGCCATTGTTTTAAATGTTATTTATAGTCTTTTAAAAGTATGTATGCTGTTGTGTATCCATAAACTCTATAACAACAAAATTTAATGATAATATTAAATGACAATCTGGGTAATAATTATTGTTGTTTACATTTCTGAGGACCATTTTTAATACATATAATAATTATTTTACAATATAAATAATCTTATACGATTCGCAAAGAAAAATAAGAGTAACGTAAGATAATAGATTGATAACAGAAATAACCGAAGACCATGAAGGTTTTAAAGAAAAGCAGATTAAAAAATAAGCCAGAACAAGAAAGAGTGCGGCAAGCGTCAGCAATACGTCAAGTGGTTGGTTGAACCGACAGAAGACTTAACAAAGAACATCATCTCTAGCGACGAGGCACACTTTCACTTCAGTGGATTCGTTAACAAGCAGAATTCCAGTATTTGGGCAAATGAGAAGCCACGAGTGAAAAGCCGAAGCATCTACAAAGAGTTACTGCTTGGTGCGGTTTATGGGCTGGCGGTGTCATCGGGCCGTACTTCTTCGAAAATAAGGTCGTCCGAGCAGTAACCGGGAATGGTGTTCGCTATCGCGGGATGAAAACGGAATTCTTGTGGCCAGAGTTTGAGAATATGGACCTGGGCGATATGTGTTTTTTTTTTAACAGGATGGTGCCACTTTGCACACAGCCAACGAAGCAGTGGCTCTTTTGCGCGAGAAATTCAATTGTCGTGTTATCTCACGTCTTGGCGATGTTAATTGGCCGCCACGATCATGCGATTTAACACCAATGGACTTCTTTCTTTATGGGTACTTAAAAGAAAGAGCGTATATTAATAAGCCCACAACAATTCAAGAGCTAAAGGGTGAAATAACTCGGGCACATTGACGTTATTGAACCTCAATTGTGTCTCAGAACCATTAAAAATATGTACCACTGGGTAGAGGTATGCAACCAAAGCCGTGGCGAGCATTTGGCCGATATTTTGTTTCACACATAACTAGATTATAGATCCTTCTATAATAATAACAAATCCTAAGATAATTCTCTGAAATCTTTTTGTTTTATTTACAGTTTTGAATGTCATATTGTGGACTCAAAAATAACAATTAGTATTCTAATAATTTATATTTGATCAAACTATAAAAACGATTCATAAACTTAAAAAAGCGAAGTTTTATATGAAAAAATTAAAGCCCAAATCTAATTGAATTTCAATAACAAACATTTCCGGATTATCAGTGCTCTAATCTAAAAGTATTCTTCAATTTTTTCATGTTATTTTTACAAATTATTTAAATTTGAAAAGAAACTTGAAATTTTTTACTCCCAAGAAGAACTTTGAAAATTTCTCACATCAAAAATATGTAAAAATTCTTATTTCTCATACTCTCCTTAAAGTATGCTTTGATTTTTTTTTCTTTGAAAAGTATGCTTTGATTTTTCTTTTTTTTAAAACGTACTAATTAAATAATTTTTATTGTTACGTACAGTAAAGTTAACTAATCTCATACTAAAAGCATGCTTTAAATTGTTGAATTTCATTTCAGTCTTAAAGAATGTTCGTGTATGGGAATTTCCACAGAGAAATCTACTGTTTGTCACATTACGACAGCAAACAATTAAATTTAAACTTAAGACCATGGTTTTTAAAATGTTCTCCTCTTTTACTTAATATAGAGCTACTTGCGCTCTACACAAAAATTTAAAAAAGGAAATAATATACCATAAATATTCTTTGAGAAGCAATTTTAATTGCTTGCTGGAATAACGTCACAAACGGTAGACTTATCTGTAGGAGTGCCCATATACATACATACATTGTTATATTTAGAAAAGTATATATTACAATTTCCATTATTTTTTGTTATAAAAATAGGTTTAATTCTTTTGAAAAAGAAAATGATTTTATTTCTTACTTCCTAATGTATGTTTTGGTTTTGATGTTTTCGTCATCCTAAAAATATGCTGGATTTTTTTTTAATTCTAAAAAAGTCAGATTTAATTAAACAGAGTTCTGTTACAAGAAAAATAATAAAATATGGAAATATTTTTATCCCATTAAGAAGCATTTGTTTTTTTTTTAATTTTTCTTACGTTCTGTTCAATAGTTTACTTCGATTTTCCCATGATGTGTTACAAAATATATCATATTGTGTAAAGATTTATTTATCACACCTTAAAGTAGGCAACATTTTTTTTAAACTAAATCTGGGCCTTAAATCTTCTTAAACTCTTTCTTTTTCATAACAAAAAAAAGTACTTCATTTTGATACTTTTTTCCTCTCCACCTTCAAGTATCAAACATTTCAATATTGTAGTAAGAACCCATAATTTAATACGTTTACATCAGTGAATGGATAATAATTCGTTGTAAAAAAGTACCAAAAATAGGACCGATTTTCACCCCTTAGACTTTGGAAAAATAGTAATTATTTTTTTTGATAAGTTATATTTATATAGTTTTTATTTCCTTGTTTATTTAATACTCCCCAAAAGGGGAATAATTCTAAAAAAGTACAAGATTTCTTGATAAATATCCAGTTTGTTGTATCTCTTTTACTTTAGGAGATGAAAATTTGAATTTTAAAAATCTAATCAAAGTGGATCTATTTGGCTAGAGGCGAACCTCGTCTCCATATTTTTTAGTTTAAAAATTTTCAGCTGCAGGCATTTAGGCTGTGTGATGATGAATAAGTCAGTCAGTCAGTAATTTAACAATTTTATGTACGTACACTAAATGAAAATATACACAGAAAAAAATGTTCGCAGAATTTTTTTCAATTAAAGCATTAATCACAAATAAAATCAGTTTTAATTAAAAATTGAATCAAGAGAATTAAACGTTTAATAAGGGAATAAAACATTTAATCGAGTGAATTAAATGTTTGATAAAGTCAATGAAACGTTTAATAAAGGGAATTAAATGTTTATTTGTTACTTCTCATGTGTTTACTGGTGGAAATTTTATTAATTTGTTGATTAGTATTACAAATTTTTAATTGAAATCACTTACAAATTATTTTTTTTCTGCATAGATAAACAATTTTTTTGGTTTTTTATACCTGGCATCTTATTTGTATTAAATATTATTTCCAAAAAAAAACTTTTATTAACTAAAAGACTGTAATACAAATTAACTTAAAACGTAATACATAAAAACTTAATTATCTTTTACATACACTAAAAGTATGCTACATTTTTTTACTTAAACATTTTTGCAAAATTTTAAATGTTGTATATGCCTTTAATGTATTTTTCTTGTTTTTTTTTTTTTTTTTTTTGTACGATGGAGCGGGGAGGTTTCCCCACAGTGACAGGTACCGCGACCAGATTAGGTCTATTGTACCCACTCCCCTTAGTTGGCCAAAAGACCCTCTGCTTCCCATAGGAACCCAACCAGGGCCTTTGCCGGTATATCACCGATTTGGGACGCACACATTGTACCATGCCCCAAGTGCCTCCTCCTGGCCCATGCCAGCGCCGGGCAGTCACACAGTACATGCTCAGTCGTCTCGTCCCCGTCTAGACATAGTCTGCATTCCTGATCCTCAGCCAGGCCCATCCGATAAAGGTGGTATTTGACCGCGTGGTGACCAGTCAAGTAGGCCACCAGCAGTCGCAGATCCTGTCTGCCGAGACCATTCGTCCTCATTACTCTTCCGGGAGAGATAAATCTCCTTGCCTGACGCATTCCCGGTAGCGATACCCAGTATCCTCTATGTTCGCCCAGAGCCCAGTCCTCCATGACGGACTGAACCCCTGCCCAACTTAGTCCACAGAAGGGCTCGGGACCCACCATCTGCGCGCTAGAGCCAGCCCTGGCCAGTTCATCAGCCATTTTATTACCCGGGATCCCTGAGTGCCCCGGCACCCAGCAGAGCGTCAATCTGCTCCTTGTTCCCAGCTCCTGTAGCTTTCCACGGCACTCCGCCACCAGCTTCGAGGACATTCTCCAAGAAGAGAGTGCTTTGATGGCCGCTTGGCTATCAGTAAAGATCACATTACCGCCACCAACCATTCCCCTATCAAGAATGTTGCTGCAGCACACATCAATGGCGAAAATCTCGGCTTGAAAAACACTCGGTGATTCGCCCATTGCCATCGAGAGTCGTGTATTAGGTCCAAAGACCCCTGCACCCACTCCGTGCTCCGATTTAGACCCGTCAGTATACCAGTGCAGTTCACGGTTTCCCCGACATGGATTCCCAATACTCCAGGACCTTTCGTCCGGAAAGATTGCCCTGAACCTTCTGTTGAAGACCAGTTCCGTGGTCATTATGTCTGCCCTTGTACAGACAGATAGACCCGGAGCCACGTCCATCAAGCAAGCATGCCCCTGGACCTCAGCAAGTCCCGATGCTAGCTTGATCCTAAGGAGACCGGACATAGCAGTCCTCCTTATATGGATGTGTAGTGGCAATATGCCCACTATAACCTCAAGTGCTGCCGTGGGACATGTGCGCATTACCCCCGTTAGAGCCAGACACACCATCCGTTGCAGCTTGTTGCACTTCCTCACCGCAGTCTCCTGCCGAATCTTAGGCCACCATACCAATGATCCGTAAGTGATTATCGGCCTGACCATCATAAAGTATAGCCATTTTACCATACCTGGACTAAAACCCCAAGTTCTCCCAAAGAAGCTCTTGCATGCCCAGAAGGCCCTAACTGCCTTTCCGAGGGTTTGATCCAAGTGCGAGTTCCAATTGAGCCGTCTGTCCAGAACAATTCCCAGATATTTGACCTCATTGGAATACTCAACCTCAATTCCGTCCACTACTAACTTCTCAAGCCTGTAGTTGTACCTCCTCGTGAACGGTATCACGACCGCCTTGTTAGGGTTGATGCTCAATCCCCTTTCATGGCACCATCCAAGAACCCTATTGAGAGCACCCTGCATCACCTCTGTGATGGTGCTCTCGAATTTTCCAGTCACCACTATTGCCAGGTCGTCTGCATAGCCAATGGCCCGAAGGCCATATCCCTCGAGCTTGACCAGCAGATCATCAATCACCAGGCACCATAATAAAGGTGACAGCACCCCCCCCTGTGGACAACCCTTAACAGCACTGATGCTGACACTAGTGTCATTCCAGGAGGCAGTAATTTTCCTTCCCCTCAACATAGCCCCGATCCAGTTGACCGTGAGCTCGTCTATCCGCTTCCGCGCCAGAGCATCCGTAATAGAACCGTAGCTCGTGTTGTCAAAGGCACCCTCCACGTCAAGAAATGCACACAATGCGATCTCCCCATTACGTTGTGCCTTTTCTATCTGCGCAACCAAATGGTGCACTGCCACCTCAGTTGACTTACCCTTTTGGTAAGCAAACTGCGTTCGGTGCAGTGGTGTGGAAGCCTGCAGTTTTTCCCTAATGTGCAGGTCCAGTAGCCGCTCAACAGTCTTGAGCAGAAATGAAGTAAGGCTGATAGGTCTATAGGATTTCGGCTTCTCCAGCGGCCTGTTGCCAGCTTTGGGAATAAATACAACCCTGACCGTACGCCAAGTGGTTGGAATGTATCCCCAGGTGAAGCTTGCCCTAAAGAGTCCAATCAAAGGCCCTACTATCATATCAAGACTCTCCTGTAACAATACAGGGAAGATTCCGTCACCTCCTGGTGACTTGAATGGGCCGAACGAGCCAATTGCCCACCGTACCCTATCCTCATCGAAAATCCTACCGGCCAACCCATTTGCCCGGCGAGTCCCCGGGATCGCCGCCTCGACGTTTGTGTGCCCAGTATCACCCACAACAGTTGAGCCCGGAAAGTGTACCCTCAGCAAGGTTTCCAAAGTTTCCCTGCGGTTTGTCGTGAAGGAACCATCTGTCCCCTCCACCAGACCCACTCCATTTGAGTGTCCCTTGGTCATTACCCTGTGAAGTCTTGCCGCGCTAGGGAGGCCCGCGACACTACTGCAAAAGTTCCTCCATGAATCCCGTTTGGATTTACGTAAGGATTTGTTATATTCTGTTAGGGCACCTTTGTACTCCTGCCAGTTTTTGGTCCGTTTCGCCTTGTTGAATAACCTCCTGACATGCCTCCGCTTCTGCTCGAGCGTCTCATTCCACCATGGAGTCCTGCGGCTGGAGCTTAAGGGTCGCAATGTCGTGCTTCCTCGAAAGGAGGAGAGCAATGTTTCTTCAACAAGGTTGGCTGCTAGCTCAATCTCATCAACAGACCCGATATCTGTCATCAGGAGCTCAGCCTTCCGGTTCACAAGGGACCTGAACTCATTCCAGTCCGTTCGTCTGGGATTGTAAGCGCCTCTACGCAAATCCTCCCCCCCCGGTATGTCAAACCTAATATGTTGATGGTCCGACAGCGAGGCCTCATCCGTAACCCTCCAGTTACGAATTGAATCGCGCAAAGCGCCGCTAACCAGTGTAAGGTCTAATACCTCCTCCCTGATCGCATTAATAAAGGTCGGCTTACAGCCGACATTTGCTATGTCTAAGTTCGTACCTACCAGATACTCCAGTAGTAACTCACCTCTTTTGTTGATGTTGCTGCTTCCCCAAACGGTGTGATGGGCATTGGCATCGCAGCCCAGGATAAGCTGCTTTCCATGCATACCACAGTACAGCACCAGGTCCGCCACCTCTTTTGGTGGGGCTACATCCTCTTCGCCGGGAAAATAGGCCGTCGCAACGACGATCTCCGACGACCCCCGTTCAGTGGGTATATTTATCTGTGCTGCCACTAGATCTCTGAAAATAAAATTAGTCAATGGGGTTATGTCAACACAATTGTCGACAAGCAACGCTGCGCGCGGCTTGTCCACTGACCGATCATAAATCAGCTTACTTGATTGGGATTGTAGTCCCCGGATCTGGCCACTATTGATCCATGGCTCCTGCAAAAGCGCAAGACCGATGTTTTCTTCGGCAAAGATCCTGCACAGTGTGGCCGACGCCCCTTTGGCGTGATGCAGGTTTGCCTGTAGCACCCTAATGGTGCCCATCGCCATCCCTAATAGACCGCTGCACTAGCTCCCCCAACCGATTACGTCGGGGTCCCTTCCCTCGCGACCCTCTGGTCGGTTTGTCTACACCAGGGTTGGGTGTGCTACTTTTGGCCGGGTGTTGAGGCCTTGGGACGATTTTCGCCACCTTATCTGCCCGTTTACTCCCGCGAGCATAAGCTGCCCCGCTGGTAGACGGGCCATCATCAAGGGCGGATTCTCCTCCTTTGATTGGTGACGATTTGCCAGCTTTTTTTTCCGCATTCTCCGCCGGCTTCTCGTCTTCTTTCTTGCCACCATTCTTTGAACCATTGTTCTTGAGGTGCAGTCTCACCTGCCCAAAGCAGTAACTGACCTTTCCTCCCATCTTCACAAGCTTCTGGTAGGAGCAAGTATCCACTGCCAGACGAAGATGGAGAAATTCGCCATGTACTTGCCTTTGAGCCACTGCCCAATGAGTTGCAGCTAAGTCATTCTGAGCCGCTATGAAGGCCAGGACCCTCTCATTTGACAGCTCCAGACTATGTGGGAAGTATCCTCTCACAAAGTGTGCGCGGGGGAATTCTTCCTCAAGGACGATCCTACATTCTACCCCTGATTTCTCCTTGATGTAATCAAGGTTGGACTTAGTCCATTCCGCTGTCTCATTGTTGACGCACACAAGCATCAACCAGTCGGTGCGCCGTAGACAGCTTTCAAATTGTGGTTTGAAAGTTCCTGCTTTCTCAATAACCGCCTGAAGAATCGTATTTTTGATCCTTTCGATCTGGTCGGCGGTTAGAGACGGAGCTTCAAGTGCTGAGACAAAACCCAGTCTAACGCCCTTTGGCGTCTGGACCTTTTGGGCATATGTTTGTCTCGCACATGCACGCTTTGCCGGAGCTCCAGTAGAGGGAGAGTTTTCCGATCGTTCCCTCTTTAGTGTTGCGACTGCCGGAGCCCTTGTGGCGTCCCTTAAGGCATCTTCCCTCGACAGTCCTTTTTTTAAAGCCGCTTTGAATAGCCGCCGCTCCCTAGAGTTGAGCTTAACGAATCCCATTCCGGATTCCAGGCTCAACGCCTGTAAATTTACGCCTCGCACTGTGCTGCCAGACTTCACCGAGTTCAAGCTGCAAGCATCATCCTGCTCAGCGACTTCGGTGTCAGAACCAGAGGACATTATCTCCTCTTGCGGTATTCTAGGCACTTCGGTTGCGGCACAAGTTGCCGCCTCCGTGGACCTTTTGTCCTCTGCCTGCAGGTTGGTGCCTCCAACTGCTTGCCCAGTGGCGTTGCCATTGTTGTCGGTTGCCGGTTTTTTTGTTGGGTTCTCCGAGCTAGAAGACAGCACCCCTTGCTGCGGATTTCCGATTGCTGAGGTCGTTTCCTCACCTGCTTCAATCACGAACCACCTGTCCGCTTCCAGAAGCTTGGTACCAGCGTTAACGTGCCCAATGGCTCCGCTAATGTTGGTGGTGGATGGTTTTAGAGTCTCATCCAACTCATTTTTTTCATTAAATTCTTTTTCCATTAATATTCTTTTCATAATGTAGGGATGGGTATGGTCACCCATGGCAGAGCCCGTGTACCATGAGAAGTCTAAATTAAAACTGGAGGTCGACCTGTATCCAGAGTCCGCTTACTAACGACCAAACTCCCCTCTGGCCATGCATCCATCGGCGTAAGCTGTTCCACCTTGGATTGGGGTAATTTTTTTGTAGAGTTGTCTTCTCTCCGCCCGACTACCATTAGCCAGCATCCAGAGCAGAGACATGACCATGCTGAGGATCTGTTACCAGCCGTCCCCACGTGGAGGGTATAGTCGCACTTCCAGAAGTGAGACACAGTTACGGCACGATCACAAAGATGCGTGTTAGTCCCCCTGTGTCTCCATCTGGCTGACGGCCTATTTTTCTTGTTATTTTCATTTAAAATAAATAAGTAAAAAATGTGTTGTCTTAGTAATATTATGTACTTAGTTTTTTATTTAAGTCTAAAAGTAGGCTTTTATGTTGTTTTTTCGTACTGCTTCTTAAGTTCATTGCTTTTTTTAATTTTTCAATTTTTTCAGAAGAAAACCAAATTGTCTAACACTTTAATAAAATGAATGTACCTGCTTTTAATGCAACCCCTAAAAATATACTTTAAATTATTAAATAATTAAGATATGCTAAAGCATTGTGGTTGTAATATTAACAAAATTTGTATACATATAATTTTTCTTTGAAAAATTCTTCCTTTGCTCAAATAAATAAAAAAAAAATCTTTTCCAAACCTTTTAAAAGAATTTTTAATAATAACTTATCTTTAAGATGTGTAATTTTAATCACAAAATTGTTTCAACCCCTAAAGTCATGCTTTGTTTATGATATTTTCATGTCTAATAATATAAGTAGCCTAGTTAAAGGATTTCTTATTACAAAACTTTCCTCTTTAACATTATGCCACCTTTAAATAGGCGTTTATTCTATTTTTCTTATTGTTAACCTTATTTAAATTTTTTTAAAGCATATCTAAAGGCTTAACATTTAAGGACAGCCAACACACACACAGAGCGCACAATAAAATAAAAACAAATTTTTGTTCTTGTTTAGTCATTTTCACCCCGAATAAAAAAAACACAACAACAGTAACAGGAAAAAGTAAAAAAGGGTACTGAGAAGTAGAAAGAGAGTGAGAGATAGAGAGAAAGAGAGGGGAAAAAAGAAATATGCTGTAAATGGCATTTTTAGTTGACACTCTTGACGTTGTGTGAAATTAAATAAAAATTCATGCCATGAATAGTATTTATTCTCACTGTTCTTGTTGTTTTATTCGCTACCTAAATTGCACTTTATACAACATTTAAAAAAAATTACTTTTGAATATTTTTCTCTGCATTTTTTAGTTGCCAGGAAAAACATTTTCATTTAGAATTGAGTGGAGTTTCTACGATGTTTTGTAATTTAATTGTAACTGTTTGTTTTTTTTTATTTTTGTGAGAGCTGTTGTTTTGGAAATTTAATTTTAATCTTATAAATTTGAAGCTAAAGTTACACTTTGTTTTTTGTCAACACCATCTCCCGTTTGAAAAATATTCTAGTTTTATATTTAGTTTTCTTTTTCTTTT
The DNA here is from genome assembly GCA_949318255.1 of Pollenia labialis. NCBI lineage: Eukaryota > Metazoa > Arthropoda > Insecta > Diptera > Polleniidae > Pollenia > Pollenia labialis. The sequence goes on along the minus strand of OX439142.1, from coordinate 19,140,680 downwards.
TAGAGAAACCTGCCGTCATATCATCTTCATTTTAGAATTTCTTTATGAATTTTTTTCGGGAAATTGGTTTTTGCAGCATAAAATGTTAGAAATAGAAGCAACAAATGTTTGGAAGAAAAGTGTAAAAAAATGTTATATCTTTGACCTAAAAATAATATACTTTATTTTTTTAACTACAAGATTTCCTAAAAGTATCATCTAATTTGTGCTATGAAAAGTTCAATTGGACGATAAGGAGTTTCGGCTCCCGGCTGACCTTCAGTTAAATGTGGACCTTTTAATTCCGTGGCTGTCCGCTATTTAAACAGAATGTATTTTATTTTCCTACGCTTCTACACGCTGGACTACGAGCCACCCAGCTTTTATTCCAAAAGGATGGCAAACATCTTACATTAAGTCTAACGACTACAGTCCTGCCGTCATTTATTCTCAAGATTTATTTTATTTATATATTAATCTGAGAATGTGGGCGCTTCCAATATTTGTAGATTTGTGCACAGGGGTACCCTAATAAACACTTGTAAATAAACACTTTGTTGAGTCAGTTCGACAGATTAAGGTAAAAACCGTCGCGTTTGCGGATGGTGGCTCTCATTGGCAAACACCTGGACACATTATCCCGATGCATGGTACTTATATTCTGGCGTATCTACTATGGACTTGGTGTCAGTTCAATGAAAACTGAGTTGGTACTTTTCACAAGGAAGTACAAGGTTGGTGACTTTAGGCTTTCTAGCCAAAATGGCACGGAGCTGGCAATCTTGAATAGTGCCAAATATCTGGGCGTGATTCTCGATAGTAAACTATCTTAGTAACTTGCTGTTCGTTCGAGGGTTGATAGTTTAATTGGTTGGTTCGGTCGAAGGCGCTGTGAACTGGCCGAACAGTTGGTTCTAATTTCCGTGATTAGACTGGGATGGTGAACCTTTGGTCTTCACGGGACTATGGTCATTCCAGGCTCACGCTGTACGCATCATGTGACCTGGCGGGACTAAACTATTGCACTCCGAAACCATTTTTCGGTGCTTTTTTTACAGTTCATCGTGGAAAAAATATGATAAAAAGTTCGAATTGAAAGGGAGTTAAAGCTTAACTACAAAGGCTTTAAGCTTTAAAATTGTCAAATATTTCAAAGAAAGAAAAACAAAAATCACGATAGTTTTTTCCTTTTCCCTTATCAAAATATTTGACAGCTTTATTTTTGTAATACTTAGCAAATTGCAAAACTTTTTCAACCTAACCTCAATTTTAATTTATGTTATTTAAGATTTGGGTAAATACCTACAACCTTTTTTAATTAGTTTTAATAAACGAAATACTCTACAGTTTGTGTTTTTTTAATTCTAAAGTTTTAAAAAATTATTTTCAACCTAACCTCAAATTACAATTTTGTAATTTTATATTAAGATAACAATTTTTATTGACTTTTACTTGGTTTTTGTCAGAAAAAATAATCAACAATTTGAATTTTTAGCTAATCATAGCAAAAAAACAAAATTTTCAACCTAACCTCAAATTCGGATATTGTAATTTAAGGTTTTATTACAAAATTTTAATATTTTCCTATTATTTTGCTTCGCAGAAACATATGGCAGTGGTTAATTCCTACAAAATTTAAATAAGTAGAAAATTTTCTCAACCTAACCTTAAATTTAGGTTTTGTAATTTAAGAGTTAGAAAGAAAATTTTAATGATTTTGTTAAAATTTCTATAAAAGATATCGTTACAGTTAAATTTTTTTTTTTAGACTTTTTTATGATTATATGATTTTCATCTTTTTTAAAAAATAAAAATATTTGTTTTTTTCATTATTAGAATATAAAACTTAAAACGATTTTCAAAGCATACACAAAGGCAAATGATTTCGATTAAAGGAATACTTCAAATAAAATTATCCTTTTAAAGGAAAAAGAAAAATTCTTTACAAACCACAAACAATAATTCAATAAACTTTTAAACGCAAAAATATGGCACTTAAATTTTTAGTGTTTTTTTTTTTTTTTGCCAAAATGTCATCAAGTTAGTCGTCTATCCATCTTATGAATGAACTCATTTATTTTTAGTAAAACATTAAGTTATAAATGTGTATGAGACAAAATTTGCCAATGTATGAATGAAGTTGAGGCAAAATAGAACGACATATTGGCGTCAGAGGTCTTATCTTTTTATGCATAAAAATGCAACTGAATTTTCTTTTTTCATATTCGTATAGTTAAATAAATATGCTCTGTGTGATTTGAGAATACAAAGAATTTAAAACAGTGACGGACAAAATGGGTGTAAACAAAAAAAAAGTTCAATCTTAAGAAAATTTTCTAATATTCTAACAATTTTAACAAATAGAAACTGGGAATTATTTCCTTTCGAAGGTTACTTTATATTATATTCAACATTTTTTTATTTTTCGAATTTATTCTATGAGCTAAATTTCAGTTATGTATTTTATAGAATAAATTTGAAAAATAAAACAATGTTGAATATATGTTATATAAAGTAACCTTCGAAAGGAAATAATTCCCAGTTTCTTTTTGTTAAAATTGTTGAGTTAAATACATTCAATTTATAAAGTATCACTATCCAGTGTGAAACAAAGTATGCTGACGAAGGCCGTAGCGGGCCAGAAAATGCATTACATTCTGCTGATGTCCAATAATTGTAAATTTTTCTGTACATACTTCGTTGCTGTCCAAAGGAAAGCTAAGGTAAAATGTAACAAGAAGATACAATAAAATAGTCTGGTTGTGTATAAAAAAGTCATTTCTAAAAAATTTAAGCAATAGGACTTTTACAAAAAAGCTTTATAAAATACATAACTGAAAATTAGATCATAGAATAAATTCGAAAAATAAAAAAATGCTAAAGTATTTTATTTAGAAATAATTTATAAACATTTGTAAGTTTCATATTTGTTTGAGATTTTCTTTTAGCGTTTTAAACAGTTAAATTTTTACTCTTACGCCTGAAACTATACTTTACTATTTAAAAAAAAAATCTAAAGATTCAAAGCATTCTTATTAAATTTCGTTAAAATTCCTTTTTGCTCGATATTTCTTTAAAACTTAAATAAATAAACCTAATGTTTATAATAGAAGTAATTTTTAAATCAGTTGAAATTCCAAGCTTAAGCCTGAAACTTTGCTTTACTATTTTAAAAGAAATCTTTCTGAAATCATTATTATTATTATCAGTTTTGTTTAAAATATTTCTTGAAATCTTTATAAAAAATTCCATTTTTTTTTTTGTTACACTGTTTTTCCACAATTTCTTTATAAATTGGATTCCAGCTTATGCCTGAAACTATGCTACAATCATCATTGTGCCATTATTATACTCGTTAGTTTTAATACAGACTCATGCAACTTTACAATACAATAATAAAAGCAAACTTAATGCAAACACTAGAAGGCAGTGACTTTTTCTCTCTTTCTCTCTCCCTTTCTTTCTTGCCCTTTCTCTTTTAGTTCTTATTATGTTATCGTAAGGGCTGCCAGATTCTACGATTTATCGTCATTTTGACGATTTGTTTTTCCGATATTAGCAAAGTGCCCATTTGCTGATTTTTTTCTAAAAGGTGACGATTTTTTTCAGTCTCCAAACTCTGAATAAACCATTTAATTTTGTGACAATTTCGTTTTTTAATCTTGAAATGTTTTATAACCGCACCTTAACAAGATCGAAAGGCGAAAAGTTTTCTTTCGCTTAGCTTTTTCGCTGATATGGCATACCAAAGCAAGAGTGTCAACGTTGTGTCACGAACAGTAGTGATAGTTTTTTTTGTTTAATCAAACCCACAAATTAAAAATAAAAATTGAGATAAAAACGATAGATTGACCAAAAAATAGTTAATCGCCATTATTAACTAATAAAAGCGGTAAATTTCATAATCAAACGAGCTTTCAAAATCGGGTTTTCCAATTGCAAAGCGTTCAGTTCTATTCAAAAACTAGAAAACGCGTGCCGCTTTTGTTTAGGTACGGCTGTATTATGCAAGTCTTAAGAAAATCGTTGATTATTTTCAGAATACAAAAACAACAATGTTACACTTTGTTTATCTTTCGTCAAACCATGATCGATTGAACCTTTTACGACTCTCTGTATAAATCATATTTTCAACAATTATAAGGCAAACATTTCACGAGTTGTAAGAGAACATCTATATGAGTCTCATACGATTATTGACATGAAAGTATCGTCAGATTATCTTTACCCACGTCTTAAACGATTCCCACGACGATTGACGAAGCGTATTTCGCTGTGCTATCGAAAAAGCTCACTCGTGTTACAGTTTTTCCCATGCAAGGAATCTTCTACTATGAAAAAATGCGGTTATCGATGATCAAAGACGCTCTTCATAAGGCTCCCAGTAGCTCTTACACGATTGCAAACCCTAGCTGGGTATGAAGTTATTATGTTTTTGTTTGAATGTTTTTTTTTTTTTAAATCGAACAAAAATTGTTTAAAAAGAACTAAATTTTAAGTTGTCCGATTTTTTGACGATTTTTCGAAACGATAAAACGTTTTTTAATTTTTTCTCAGGAAACTGACGATTTCTTCACAAATTTATCTGGCAGTCCTGGCTATCATACATCCTGTTTAACATGAATGGGGAAACATCTTCAGATTTGTTTGTGTTTCTATATAAATGTGAATATCCATAATCCCCAAAGTATTTTGGGCATGAGTTAGTATTTTGTCTCTTGTCTATTAAAATTCAAAATAAAAAGCTTCAAATAAAGAACAGTTCTTAGACAGAAAATAAAAAGACATTTAAGGCAAAATTTAAGGAAATATTAGACGTTTGGTTATTAAAAAGAATTTTTTTCTCTTATAACAAAACATTTTTTCATTATTTTTCCTGTTTAACATTTCCAAAACTTATTTTTAAATAATTACCAATATGATTATTAAGTTGCTGTGTCTATTATAATAATAAATTTTATAATATTTTTTCTTTTGGACTTATTAGTCTTTTATATAAACAATCCATTATTATTATAATTATTATTAGCATTATTCATTTTATTTGTTATGAAATAACAAGCAAATAAACAAAATACTTAAAGGAAAATTTACATATTTATTTAAAATCTTTGCATAAATTTATTTAAATATATAATTATTTTTTTTCTTATACAATAAGTGTTTTGTTATTTTCCAGGAAAATTCTGAAAAACGGTCATTAAATATTTAAGCTTTAAGATTATTTTAAGTTCCTTTCTAAAGGAAAATAAGTATTAAAGTAATAAATCCTGCGAAAATGATTTTCATTTGCAGAAAAAAAAAAAAAAAAAGAAAGTCTTAAGAAAAAAAACTTTTACAGTCTTCTTAAAAATGAGATTGATAATTTAGATAATTATCTATTAAACAAAAAGTCAACATTGTTCTTAAAATATTATAATAAAACTAGCTGTTTGGTCCCGGCGCTGCTCGGGATTTTCTAAATAAAGTAAAAAATGAAATACTGGAGGATTTTGTTAATAACTTGAGACCAGCGCTATCTACCATCAATAAAAGAAAAAATGTAAATATCACGCCAAACAGCGCCACCTATCGGGAGTTTTTTTACAAATCATCAGTGAAAGTACTCGTTAGAAAATTGGTTAAGTGGTTTTTGAGTTATAGAATCACGAACATAGGACAACTTATTTTTATGTATATAGATAAAATAAATATATAAACAGGGTGACGCATAAGTACCGCTATGATTTAATAAGTTAATAAATTGTTTGCTTAATTATTTTTTTTTCGGTATTCATTCTGAAAAACATAGGAAATTTTTGACGGAATGACTCACTACGAAACAAAGAACCAAACTTGTCAAATTTTTTTTTTTCAGACACAAAGATTTTCCCCTGAAAGGTCACGTGAATAAACAAAATTGCAGAATATCCAAGAATAATTGGTATACCGTGTTCAGATATATCTTTTGTTTAAGTCCATATTCGGTTTTTTGACAAAATTATCTTTCTGTTCACATATACACAATTTAGCCAACTCAATTTATGTTGTTACTACAAACGTAAACAAAAATGCACATGTATAAGCAAAATGTAAACAACTTTTGGCATATTTAAGGAATAAACATCTGGTACCAAATTACAGCATTCGATATCGATCAAAATTTCCATTTAAATTGTATTGTAATTTCGATCGATATCGAATGCCGTAATTTGACCCCTGGCTTTTGCTCAGAACTAATAGATGGGCCTTTGTTTTGTTGCGGTTTCAGTTGCCAAATGTCAAAATAGTTTGTTAAGTAAGTTGTGTTTTGCTTACTTAGGGTGTTCAGCCGAATAATTTTTGTTCGATTAATCGAACATTTTGAGAAGATTTATTGTTCGAATAATTTAAAATTGCTAATTTCGATTAAAGGATTAATCGAAGAATTTATACCGATTAATCGAATGATAAGTCGAATAAACAAACCAAATGTATGTGTCCGTTGGAATTAAAAAAAAACAGTCATGTTAAAGGCTAGTTTACACTATTGTATTTTGTATTAATACATGTCAAAAGCAATGGAAATTTTAAAAAAATTCCAACTTTAATTAAATTTCGAACGAAAATATTTAAAAAAATCACTTTTGCGCAACACTGTACATATATAATTTGAAATTTTTAACAATTTACAAAAAGTTTTTGATATTTAAATTAGGCTAAAGTTCTTCAAATTAAATTTCCATTAAATTATTTTTAGTGAAGAAACAACAACATTAAATTAATTTAAATTTTTTTAATAATTTTATTCTTGACTGAACAAGGGATTGAACTCAGGTCGAATTTACATGCTTTGAAAATAACCACATTCCCATCATCAGAATTCTTTGACGTTCTACCGTTTGCGCTATTAATTTTGATTAAATTTGGTTAAGTAAAGCCTTATTTAAATATCAAAAACTTCAATTAAAAACCAATAAATCAATAAAATATAACAATTAAGTTAAATAAATTGATAAAATATATATATGTTAGTCAAAAGCCTTAAAATATGCTATATAAAGTTAAGAAAACATAAAAACCATATTTAATAAACAAATAAAGCTTTCGTGTTTTTTTTATCAAACAACTAAGTTTGCCCTTATGCTCCTAATAGGAGCCAAAGAGACCAATATATATATTAATAAGTTTAACATAGCAAAAGTTTAGTAGACTCCTAAGAGTATGCTACATTAAGATGGAGACAAAAATGTAGAAATAAACAAAGACAGATAGACAGTTCTAGATCAACAAACATCAACAATTTCATTCATAAAACTCCTTCTATATGCTCCAAAATTAAAGCCAAACCACAATCAGGAGTAAAATAAACGTATTGCGCCACCTACACTCCTTAAACTATGCTATAAGAAACCCAAGAACCAAGGAATACTTAAAATAAACAAAGTCAGAAGGTATAAAAAAAACAAAAAAGTCTGACAACCATAGACAGTCGTCTTTAAACCAATAAAAACGTAATAATTTTACAACTTTAAGGATACACCAATAGATCAACAATAAGCAATAATTGCAAACGGAGAGATACTTTTGCTAGTACAAGAGGAAATTTTTTTTCACAATTTCGCAAAAAAAAAAACAGATACAAAGGTAAACTTTAGTGATTTTGGAAGTTAAATAATCAGAAATTACCTAAAAAGAAGACAACTAAAATTATATATAGAAATACATATCAAAATGAAATTAATTTGAAGAAATGTATGAAACAAAAAAAAGTTTTTTTTAAATGTCCCTTAAAATAGACTTTTAAAAATAGAAGAAAAATAATTCGAGTAAAACAACAGAGTCATTTAAGTCAGCCATGTTAATATTTTTCAAAGTATTTTAAAGCTTTATAAAATTTTATCCAAAAGTATATTTAATATTTTGTAAGAAAAAAAAGAATTTTTTGAAAATAAACGAAAAACAAATAATTCAATACTTTTTCGCAGGCAAAGTAACACCCAAAAATATGCAGTGCATTTAGTAATCATTAGGAAACTTCGAAATATGTTATTTTTTTTAATTATTAAATTTTGCTTTTCTTATTTTTACCTATAGATTTATATTGTTATTTTTATTGGTTTAAATAAAGCATACTTAAAGTCAGCTTTATGTCAGCTAGTTTTTTTCTACCTCTCGCAAAAGTCTTGTAAGGTCCATTATTACAACCTAATGATGAAGTTCATGATAGTTAACGTCAACGTGAATAGCTATTGTGAGCAATAAAGTGTTCATTGAGTTTTTTTTAATATTTAAATTCACTGATAAAATAGAAAATGTAATTTTTATACTGTGGCGACATTGCAGTAGATACCGACTAACTTTTGTTTATTTATTTTATTGAAAGCAGAAGTAAATTTTTTGTGATGTATTTTTGTTTTTGGTAAATTGTTATGTTTTTTGTTTTAAATTGTGTTTTTATAAAAAAAAAAATTTCAAAGGCAATAACTTGATTTGACATGAAACTGTCATTGAAGTTACCATGTCTTCAACAGAAAATATGGCAGCTTCAAATTCTGAAAGCTCCCTTGAAAAATTGCCATGAGGATAAGTTAGTTTATCTCTCACTTTTTGTAAAAGGCTCAAGGTAGAGAATTAGATAGAGCCACGGCTCCTCCAACTATGCCTCGTTTTGGGCGATCGAATAATATCTCGTTTTCCTGCTTTAAGCTGACCACCACGTTCGCCTAATTTAAAGGCTCCCGATATTTTCCTCTGGGTTACCTTAAGGGTAAGTAAGGTATATGCCAATAAGCCAAGAACCAGCCAATAGCTTAAGACGAATTTTTGAGAAGAAGTAAACGCGCAGGCACCGGAAATTCTAAGAAAAAGTTATGAAAAATGCTCTGGAAAGTGCACATCAGGTGCTCTGTCTGATCCTATAAATAATGACCCTAAAAGTTTTAAACAAAATTTTCTGTTTGTCTTATATTTGTCTCAATAGTTAGGCGCTTCCTATCTTTGAGTTTTTTTTATTGGTATTCCTTCTTTTCCTTATAGTCGTATTTTCTTTTGCGGGAGAAAAAACAAAGATTTTTTTGTTTGTCTTTCTTTTAAGTCTATTGATCTTCTCATTGTCTGCTTATTTTTATGGCTGGCCTGCCAAGTTGAGAAACAAAAAACATTTATTCTGTATTCGTTTTATGTAGCATATGTTTAGGCTATTATAAAATAAATGGCCAAAGACATTAACTTTTATGATAAATGCTTAGCAAAAACTATTTATTTAACTGTTTAATGGTCTATTGATTGCTAAGAAAACAACAAATTTGAGAGAACTCTTTAAATGGCTGTATATATTAGCAACTAAAATTTAGTATTGCCTAATTTTAGGCGAATTTATGTTGTAACTTTCAGTATTTTTATATTATTTCTTTATGGAAATATGTAAGAATTTAATTACATTTCATTGTTATGTATTGTATTCCATAAAATTCTTGAGTAATTGTAGCTTAAATATTTGCATGCTTTTAGTTCATGTATTATTAAGAATATTAAAAAAAGCCTGGCTTTACCAACAATGCTTTGTTGCTTACTTTATCATAACAATTTATCACTATTTTTTAAACAAATTTCTATTGTCAGGTATTTTTTATTTGTTATTAAGCCTTACAAAATTTTGGGATTTCTTCAATTTTTTTTCGAATTTCCATTTAAGGTTTTCATCATCTTTTTCTCGTATTAAAACACAAAAAACCTTGAAACTTTTCTGTTGTAAGTTAAACAAAGCCTACTTCTTATTTTTTAAGGATGTGATTTTTTTTTCTCCTCCAACGACAACATCATCAACTACAACAATGTGATGTTGTGAAGAAGCGTAACAATGCAAAAATACAAAATAATAATACTACAACTAACAACAAAAAAAAAACAAGTGAAATATTAAAACAAAACCTGATTAAAATCCATCAACAATTCTTTGAATTCTTATTTTCCCCTCACCCCTCATTTTTCCCCTTTTGAAAAAATTTTCAAGGAATGTTTAAGGGAATGGAGGACTAAAAGGCGTAGGCGTTTTTACAATGATAAAAAGGGTATGGGGTTAACTTAAAGAAAGTACTTTTAAGACACTTTTTACAAAGAAAAATCTTTATTTTTAACACAATACAATTTTACTTTTATATTGTTGTATAGTGTTCTTGTTGTGTAAGCTTTAAGTATGTATTATTTATGGTTTTTTTTTTGGGGTGTATGCAATAAAACGATTGCAAAAATATAAGTTAAGATAAGAGGTAAACAAAAATATGTTTAAAAGAGAAAGTGCCATAATCTTTTAGAAAAGAGAGCGACAAAATTAAACAGAAAAGCTTTGTTTTAAATCTTAACATATTAAAAAGGTACTATAAAAATTTGAAAAAATTAATACATAAAGCTAAAAATTTGCAATATTATTTTCAAAAAAAAACTAGTTTTTATAGTCCACAAAACTATACAGCAAGTTTTATTAAAGATTTTTTTTTAAATTGTAATTAAAACTAATAAAAATATGCAACATTTTCAAGTAAAATTTGAAATTTGCATAAAGCCTAAAACTATGCAATATTCTTACCAGGGTTCGAAAATAAACAGTACATTATTTAGCGTTCAGATCACACACGATATCAATTTTTTTTTAGCGATTGTGTAGACGAAAACAACTCTTAATACGGTTCGTAACTATTTTCAAGAAAGAGACGAACATTATATATTGTTCTGTTCATCGTAAAAAAATAAAACAATCAGCCTTATTGTGACTGTAGTTTTCGTAAACAAACGTGTTGTTTTTTGTAGTAGATTAAAGAACACATGTTGCGTATTACTTTAATCTATTACACAGTCGTATACGACAACGACAACCACAATAAGGCCGAATATTAGTGATACTGTAGACAAACATTATATTTTAAGGTTCTATAATGTTTCTGTTTTTTGCATTGATAAAGAAATGAACAAATAAAAATTTTAGCAACGACCGCACCACGATCAGCTTGTGTGTGCATTGTGTATATGTTTTGTTTGTGTAAAATTATTTTGCGGACTTTTTGTTTTTTTTCCGTATGTGTATTTGTTTTTGTAAAAATTTGTTGGTTTTATATATGACAGCCAAAAGGAACGAACATTAATGAGCCGAAGCGAACACAATGAAGTTTGTGGATTTAAAAAAAAACCGAACGGAATTAAATGTTCTCATCTTTTGTTGAGTTTGATAAAAACAGTATTATTTTTGTGTTCGAAAGATGACTAACAGGGAAACGTTATTTGTTTAATGATTTTCTACAAAAACACTATTAGTATTCCACAAATCTACCGAACCGAACACTAAGGAGCGATATTTAGTGTTTATTTTCTAACACTGATTCTAACACAGCAACTGAAACTATGGTGTATTTTTATGACTTTAAAAGTTTTTTTTTCGTCTAAAAATATATAAAAGTAGACCTTGTTTTTCTATAACATTTTTTATTTTTTTAAAGTTGTAAAATTTTTTTTTATCTTAGAAAATTAAATAGATTATTTTTTGATAACAAAAAACTTAAACTTTTTCAATGTTTTTAACTAAGCAGCAGGGCTGTGGAGTCGGAGTCGGAGTTGAAGAGTCGGAGTTGATGTTTTTGTGCCGGAGTCGGAGTCGTAGTACCCACAAAATCTCGCGGCTCCGACTCCAAAGTTTTTCGGCATAAAAAATTTAAAAAAAAATTCCAAAATAAAAATTATCTTCTTAAAACACATTTAAAATTTTAATAAATGGTTTATGAATACTGCTCTTATGTGCTGTTTCCAAATGGCAGGCGATGGACTGAGTGCTTTTCATATACATACAGGGGTGTGCTGAAAATCCCAAACGTAAAACGCAAGAATTTTAAAAGTCGTTTTGAAATAAGATTTTTGTAATAAAAGAATTTAATGGCAAATATTTAACTAATATTTTTCTATTAAACAGGATTTTAAGCCAAAAATTATAAGAATTAGGTTTAAAGTTTATTAAAAACAACTTCCAAATTCTTGCATTTTGCGTTTGCGATTTCCAGCACACCCCTTATAAATTTTGCTACATAATCAATCGCCTGTCATTTGAAAACAGCACATTAATGTTTGCGTACTCTAATTTTTAGAAGGCCGTACCGTAATGAAAAAATAAAAGTTAACATCACTGAGTCTCATATACATTTAGCATCAAGATTATAGTAGGAGTCGGAGTCGGTGTAGGAGTCGGAGTCGCAGTTAAAAAATTTCAGCACTTGGAGTCGGAGTCGGAGTTAGTGCTTTCTTCGGACGACTCCACAGCCCTGCTAAGCACCCTGGAAACAGACTTTACTTTTCAGGAAATTTGTTTTAATTTTATTGGCCAGAAAAATGTATCCGATATTAAATATATCTTTGATGTTGGCAATTATTACGTTTTTTCTTTTTTAATTATTTTTAGAAAGTCCGCCCTTAAAGTATGCTTCATTTTTTAATTAAGCTTTCTATTATTTGATTAAAGATTAATTTTTTTATTAAACAAAATAAATAAGTTATCTTAAATTACATAGGACTTATAATTGAATTTACTTCATTTTAATTCATTTTCTTTTAAAACTTTACACACGCCTTAATCGTATTAATAAGCAACCCCTCAAATAAGGCAATATTTATGGTTTTTCTGTGCCTTATTGCTTTTATTTTCAGAAATAATTTAATATGAATATTAATTTCCAACAAATTGTTTTCCCCTTCCCTTCCCTTCCCTTCCCTTCCCTGTTTTTTTTTTTTTTTGGTAAGGCGATAAATTTTATTGCATTTATTAATACTATTGATAATATTAATAACTTAATAATAAAAGTCAGTGTAATTTAATTAAATTCTAGAAAATTCAAAAACAAATGAACAAGAGTCAATGCAAATTATAATCGTCATTATGTTTAACATCATGATTATCATTGTCATTATTGTGTTGAAGGGCTGGAACGTTATTTAAAAACTCATTCAGCTCATTATGATTAAAAGTAATAAAATTAATTAAAATCGAAGCTTTAAATGAAATAAATGTAAAAAAAATTAATTAAATAAAAAAAAACACTTGTAAATTTAAACGAAAAGTAAATATAAGTTTGTAATTTTTTTAATTTAATTTTTAAGCCTGCACTGCAGCGTATGATTAATATTAAATAAAATTTGAGAATTAAAAATGGATTTAAAATGTTTTTTATAATATAAAAAAAAAATTAATTTTATTTACTTAAATGATTTATTTCCAAATTCTTTCCTTCCAACTTTTTAAAACTCTATCAATTTTTATTTTTGGCTTAGAAAAATTGTAGTTTCTTTTTTCTTGTTTAAGGAAACCCACACTTGCCAAATTTGTCATAAAAAAAAGAAATTTGTCTTTTGGCTTTTAAGAAAAAAAGTTTTTCCTGCAATATTTTGCTGGCAAACTTCTTTACTGTTAGAAGTTGGTTATACAATTTTTAAAGGATAAGTTATTTTCATTCTTCTTTACAAAAAAAAAAAAAGACAAACATTTTCTAGTCAATATAAAAACATTTAAGCGAAATATTTTAAAATTGTTAAACATGTAGAGACATGTTTAAATGTACAAAACATGTTTGTCATAAATGTGTAAATAGAAAAAAAACTTGTAAAAAAAAACAGTGGGAAACCGAAATTAATTTAACTCATTATTTTAACAAAATTTCAATATTTCTTACGGAAAGCTAAAGAAAAAAAACAGGAATTTACAATTAAAAAAATATTTACATTTATTTTAATCGGCAAAACAGTTAAGAAAACTTCCCTTCTCTGTCTCTCAACGGATTTGAACAACAGAAATGTTATGTAGTGAAAAAAAAAATAATTCGGTAACCTCATATCTCTAACTTAAACTTAGAGATAAAAAAAAATTAACACATATCGTTGTACATTAGAAAAACAAGCGGACAGATATCTGGTACTCTTTTGAAATTCGGTCCTTTTTTTTGGTACTTATTTTAGAGAACATTGTTCTCCATGCATTCTCATTTACATATGGACTATCGCCTCCGACTACAATTTTGAAATTTTTAAACTTCAATGGAGAGATAAATTTGGTACTTTTTCGTTCTACGACAGGTACTTTTTTAATTTTCATTAATTTTGGACCTAGAAACATAAAATCAAACATGCAATGTTCTGAGTGGATTAGAATCTATAAGACGTATCTTTTTGGCAGGTAATTTCTTCTTAAAAACTCTAATTTTTAGAAGGCCGTACGGTAATGAAAAAATAAAAGTTAACATCACTGAGTCTCATATACATACATTAAGCATCAAGATTATAGTAGGTGTCGGAGTCGTGAGTCGTGAGTCGGAGTCGCCATTAAAAAAATTTCCGCGTTTGGAGTCGGAGTCGGAGTTAGTACTTTTTTAGGACGACTCCACAGCCCTGCTTTTTGGTACTTTTTTCAACTAGTACTTTTTGAATTTTCGTAAATATTGGACCTAGAAACATAAAATTAAACATTCCATGTTCTGAGTGGTGCAGAATCTATAAGAGGAGACTTTTTTTGGTACTTTCTTGTTATTCAATTGGTACTTGTTGAATTAACGTTAACATTAGATCTAGAAACATAAAATTAAACATGCATGGTTCTGAGTGATTAGGAATCTGTAGGCTTTTTCTACCTTTTCGTTCTTTAACTCGTACTTTTTGAATTTTTTTTTATTAGTACTGAACGTAGAAACTGTATCTAAGAGAAATCTTTTTGGTACTTTTTTGATTTTCAATAAGTACTTTCTGATTTTTTTATATTATTGAACTAACAAAACTACATTTACCAAGCTCGCAAACTTTTTTTTTCAAAAAAAAAATTGACAAATTTAAGTAAATTTTGGCAAACACATAAAATAAAATGTAAGGACCATAAAATAATTACATGAGATGTCGCAACCACCACTGTGAGTTGGCCTTGCTATTGAATTTATAAGCCTAGAGTCTTATATAACCAAAATATGGTTGCCAGTGACAGCAATATGGTGGAAGCTTTAAAATTAATAAAAAGTCAGTACAGTGTAATTTCCGTTAACAGACACCTTCCTTAAGCGGAAACCATCTTCACAGACAGTCTTGGCTGGTCTATAATGCAAGCATTCAGTTTTTTTTTTTAAAGAGAACATCAACTTTGTACGCGTAAAATTTAATGGTCCATTCGGTGTCCTGTCATAAGAGGTTCCACTGTAGTACCTGTATTAAGTGAAATAATGTCTATAATTAAAAATAAAAGTTTTTTATATAAAATTTATTTAAAATAGAATTTTTTAAAAATTTCAAATTAAAAAAAAATTCATGAAAAAAACTTTTATTTTTTTTAAGGTAAAATTTAATTTTCCTTAAGAAAACTTATGTTTTGTTAAAAATTATTTAATTTTTTTTTTGTTTTACATAAAATTTTTCTTTCTTCATTTTTGGGATTTTGTAAAATTTTTCATAATTTTCTTGTTGTTCGTCTTCAAACTGTCATTTGTTGTTGTTGGTGCTGTTTGCTTTGCTGCATAACATTTTTGTGTTGTGCTTGCCTGGGCGCGTCATAAATACAATATGGTTCCACAATCACACATTTACATTCACACATACAACCATTGAACATCAAAAACACTACACACAACACAAACAGAGACAAAATATGACACATACAGAACATCACACACACACAGACAGGCAGAAAAGAAAGAAAGAGAAAAAGTAAAGAGAATGAATAAAAAAAACTAGCTCAGCATGAGTCATACAATATGTTTGTAAATAAAATGGTTGGTTGCACTACACACACACACACACACAAACACTAACCTAGACAGAACTATCTCTGCCAAAAAAAAAAAAAAAATTAGAATTCCTTCTTTAAGGACACAACTAAAGGAATTTAAACTTTTTCTTTTAGAATCCTAAAAATTAGGGTAGAACCTTTATCAAATGATGCGATTCTCGTTTAAGGAAGTTTCTGGTTATTTCTAGTTTTTCTCGTTTTTAAGGAACCTCCTTAATACTTCAAGTTGTTTAAACTAAAATATTTTCTCAGTTTTCTTTTATAAATACATACAATTTTGTATATGAGTGTTTGTCTTGACTGTACAACACAATAGTAAGACCTTTAAGTTTTTTGTTTTTGTTTTTTATTTTATTTTATTTGAAAGAGCAAAACTACAGTTTTTCTTTACAAATTCCATGATACATTGATGATTTTTATATTCCTTTGGCAAATTGCAATGACATGATAGACGACATGTTAATAAAATAATAATAAAAAGAAAAAAAACTAGAATTTTTTTTTCTTTTTTTTTATAAATAAAGAAATATAAAGTGTATACCAACAAAAAATAAAATAATTTATTGTGGACATGAAGAGAAAAAAAATTGTTTGAAAAAAAAAATCAAAAATTTCAGTTAATATTTCCTAGAGAGAACAACAAAAAAAAATAAGAAATAAAATATAAAGAATTTATAAAAAATATGAAATCAAATAAGTAATTTAATACTAACTTAGTAAAACACAATGTCAATTAATTTATTGTTGAAGTTTAACAAAAAAAAATTCCATAAATAATAAAAAGAACTTTCAAAAATTATGTTTTCTGTTTAGCAAATTAAGGCTGTCGTGGTTTTTTGCTTGTATCTCAGATATTCAAATATCGATCTGGCTAAGTGAAAATAGCAAGCTATTCCAAACTATACGCTGTAAAAATTTATAACAATCTAGTTATCATCATATCTGGGGTCTACGGAAAGTGGATTTCAACATACACACGGACCGACGGACATCGTTAAGCTAACTTTTACTATCATAAATATGCAGAATATATAAACATTATGGGGTCTAAGCTTAAAATATAAGAAATTTGAAATAGAATAACCATTTTATATACACCCTTTCCATCTGTATTAAAGGTTATACAAATATATGGGGGAATTCATGTCAACTAACCCAATTTTGAAATCGATATCTTCCGATTTGGATGAAATTTGCACCAAAGTCAGTCCTATTGAATGGTAGCTTAAACACAACAAGATCGGTCATAAAGTTTCTGAGTTAGAGGGGGTTTGATATTTTGGCCATGCAGGTGTTCTTTCTCATCCATGTTACTTTATACCTATCGGTGTTAGCAAAATTTGTTCCAAGTAGCATCGATAGCTATTTGATCAATCTTTTGGAAAAAAAATTGTTGTTTTTTTAAATTTGTTTTTATATTTAAAACATTTTTTTTGTTTTTTATCCGGAATGTTTCTTTTTTTTTTTTTTTTTTTGCTTAAGAGAAATCTTATGTATTTTCCTTTACGGTAGTTTTGGTAGCTTTTTGGGATGCGAGTGGCTTTTGTATAAAAAAATTTCTTACTCTAGACGAGGGCTTTTCAAATTTTAGCATGTGCACTATTTTTAATTTTTTCCTATTTGTGTTTAAGTGTTTCTAAAACCTTAAAAATGAAACTTATGCAGAGAAACTCGACAAATTAACCTTTCCGACGGTATATAACATAACTTCGATACTGTAGTGCCCACAATATGTCAATCCCAGGAATAAAATCAGTTTTTTTCTGGAGAAATGTTGACAAGTAATTTTTGTTTTATTTATTTGTAATATTAAATTAAATAATATATAATAATAATAGTAAAAAGATAAATAATTTAATAAAATTTAATCTTAATCACATTAGAAGATCCTTTTATATCCTTATTTTTATTGCATTGAATTTGTTGTAGCTGATGAAGTGTTTAAGTTTGCAAATTTTCAAATACCCAGTCTTTCGTCCTACATATTTATCTCCCTTATTTTCTGCTTTTTCTTTTTTTGACAATCCTTTCTTAGCGTTACTACGTGTAGCTGTTGATTTTGCTGCTGGTTTTTTTGTTTTTGTTTTGGAATGAAATCGAATTGAGGCAGAATACTTTTTCAACTTGAGTCTTCCATCGTCAAGTGGTATAAAAGCATGGTATTGAGCGGTGTTATCGATTGTTCCCGCAGCATCGAATCTGCTCTTCAGTGTTTTCAATGTTTCCGCATGAGCATCCATTCTACTAAAAACTATTTCAGTTTCTTTACAATAATTCTTTGGCCAATGGAATAAAGCAGTCGCATCTAAGATTTGTATTATTTTTATGGGTAGGAAAAATGTTGGCGTTGGAAAATTAATGGCGGTCGTCCTTGCATTACGAAATCAACAGCTAAACGTAGTAGCGCCAAGAAAGGATTGTCAAAAAAAAAATCAGAAAATAAGGGCGATAAATGAGTAGGATGAATTTCATCCAAATCGGAAGACATCGATTTCAAAATAGTGTCACATGACATGAAATCCCCTATACATATATATTTCTAATAGTAATTTTTTTAAAAACCTGTAGTTCAGTTGGCTTTTTCAAAAGCTTGTTTATAACCCTAAAATGACTAAAGCTCCGATTTTTCTCTAAAACTCTCTAATACAATTAATTTCAATTTGTCTCATGATTTTTTTTATGCAAAGAAATTTCTTATTTAAGACCCTAAAGCGTATGATTAATATTAATTCAAAAGTGTTTTTTTACAAAATCTAGCATAAGTTTGTTAATGTTTAGACGATTTTTAAAATTTAAAAGGATTTTGAAAGAAGACATACAAAGATTGCAAAGCATTTATAGAGAAATAAAATCAGACAAATAGAAAGTTTCATATATTTTTAGAAAAAAAAATTATTTGTAAAAATTTTAACAAATTTTTGGCATTTTTCTAAAAAAAAAAACTCATTAGTACTTTTAATTAAATGATAATTTTTTTGTTAAAATCTATTAAATTTTTGTTATTTTATGGCCTGTTCGTCGATTTCGAATGAAGGCTTCGTTCGCTTAACTTACATGTAAAACAAAAACAATTGGGGGATTCACAAGGTGTGCTATCAAGTCATATTGTCATAATGTCATAAATATAATATTTTACAATCTTTGAAAAAAATATTGTTGTGTGACAAACAAAATAGAAATTTTAATGCTGTACAGTTGATAACTAAATTATACATGGCTGCCTACAGCAGTTACACATCACGGTGCGCCTTAACTAAAATTAAATAAAAAGGTCTTACACCTAGAAAATTAGTAGAGATTCTGAATTTACAATCTTCATAGATGAGAAAAATCAAAAAACTAAAATAATCTGTGAAGAGATTTTTAAATAAATCTACTTTGAACATTTTTGCGATTTTAATAACGAATGACTAGTTTTGACTCCATTAAGAAAATTGTGCAACAGTTTTTTTTATCTCTTATGGTTTAAGATATACAGACTGAGTTTTATTAGACCCAGTAGGCCAATGCGTATACTAATTTTTTACCTAATAATATACAAAAAAAGTATTACAAATAAAATGTATTTCTTTATTCAATATAAGGTCCGTTTCATTTTTATAACGCATGTATGAAATTATACTTTAGAGCTCTATAAACTTAAAACTAATCAAGTTACCTTGAATTTTTTAATTGGGTATAAATTGGCAAAAAGTCTGTTATCAAAATATTCTTTTGGTTTGAATCAATTGTATATTGTTGTTAGCGATAACGTTGCGTCGCAGATCGAATTATTTATCAATTGTTTGGTATCTAAAAACTATTAAAACGCGTCTAAGAATTTTTCGGTGAATGATGTCGTCTAAAGCTTTGACTCACGATCAAAATCGGGGAAAAGTGTGTTTCCTGTGTTCTCGAAAACAAAAACAAATGTATATTATAGAGAATCAGTTAAAAATTGACATGAAAAACCACGTTGACAACTATGTTGACGAGTGCAGATTGCCGGCTGCTGTGTGTTGTACGTGCAGGAGAAAGGTATTTCAAGCGAAGTCTGAAAAAAAGAAATTAGCATATCCAGATTTGTCTATTTTTAAGCCTGTGCAGGCTACGCGATCAAGATGTGAATGCAAAATTTGTGAAATTGCACGCGAAATACCCGTTAAAATTTGTGGCAAAGTTGCAAAAAAAGTTCCAGGTAAGTTTTAAAAGCAAAAAAATATATTTTTTTGTTAGTTTGTTCTTATGTTTCAGATTTTATTGTTTTTATTTGTTATTTTAGGCAAGTCTAAACAAATGTCTTTGACAAAACGGTGCGACGTGTGCTTCAGTGAGATTGGAAAAGGCAAACCACATAAATCTCGAGTAATAAATGTTTCAAATCATATATCAGATGGATCTTTAAAAGCGAATGATCAAATCATGTCCCGTGTGATTAAAGAAAAAGTAAAAGAAGATTCTAAGGGTGGTCGAGAGCCTTCAGTTTTGCGGTTGTCACAAATTCACGGCAAACCACTTCAAATCGCAGTAGGCAATAATAAAAACAACCTTTCCACAATAAACTCATCTACATTATCTGCGGATGATATGTTGAAAATGAAAAGCAATTTGAATTTAAGTGATCGCGCAACTTTAAAAATGGCAGCTTCCATTCGTGTGTGTACAAGAAGTAGAAAAGCCATTGAACCAGGATTAAAATTAAAACTTAATAACACAGGTCATTCTGTCGACGATATTTTTGATTTTAAGGAATTTCCTTTTGTTTGTGTAAAAGGCGATGAAGTCTCGGATGCTCCTGTGCTTGGAGTTTACTGCAAAGATGTTCCTGCTTTTGTTCAGTATGTGAAAAATAAACGAGATGCACTGGATGTTCACTTAAAAATGGGTATTGATGGAGGAGGCGGATTTTTAAAAATATGTCTTTCTGTTCAATCAAATGAGTTGCAGTTTGAGTGCAGCGGTAAGCATGCTAAGTATGATGAGGGGATAGCAGCAAAAAAATTTAAGGATTCTGGAGTTATACGACTATTTATTCTAGCAGCCGTTCCAAGTGCGCAAGAAAATTATAAGAATGTAGCCCAACTCGTTTCAACGTTGAATATAAGTCCTTTCCACGGCACAATTGCGACCGATTTGAAGCTAGCGAATATCTTGGCAGGTATTATGTCGCACAGTAGTGCATACCCGTCAACTTATTGTTATGCCAAGAAAGATGAGCTAAGCAGCTGTGGCGAATTGAGATCACCCGAAAATGTTTCATTGTATTATACAAAATGGCTGACTGAAGGAAATGGCTTAAAAAACAAAGCGAAAGATTATTTCAACTGCATTCATCCACCGCTAATTACAACGGTTGGAGGCAAAACATTCCTAGATATTATTCCACCGCCAGAATTACACCTTATGCTTGGTGTTGTTAACACTGTTTTCACGCATATGTTGAAAGAGTGTGAAAATGAGTCGCTGACATGGGCAAAAGCTTGTCACGTTCAGCGTGAAATCAGACGAGGATGTTCTGGATAAAGTAGACCTTCTGCGCCAGTTTGAAAACCTAGCAATACCTAAGTATGTTAAAGTATTTGACGACTTAAAAAATATAGTTTCTGCATGCTTCGGATATAATCTTGATCAAAATTACAAAGCATGTATAGAAGCTTTCAAAAAGAGCTACATGGACTTAGGTGTCAGCGTTACATCAAGGGTTCATGCAGTTTTTTTCACATAGAACAGTTCTGTGAAAAAAACGGTGAAGGATTAGCATTTTTTGGGGAGCAGGCGATGGAGTCCGTACATTTCGATTTTTTAAAGTCTTCCTGGGAAATTAATAAGGTTGCTGCGAATCATCCGGATTATCCTAAACACCTTTTGAGCGCTGTTTGTAGATATAATGCTTCACATGTTTAAATTGATGTAATTATAATTAAATTATGTTACATTTTTATATTTTATTAGTACTAAAATGTTGAAATAACAAAAGTTTAATAGATTTAACACTTAAAAATTATTATTATGTCATTTTTTCCTTTCTATTCATATAAAACAATGCCATATTTTCCAAAATATCGTACTTCATGCGCAAAAATGTTCAAAGTGGATTTATTTAAAAATCTCTCCACAGATTATTTTAGTTTTTTGATTTTTCTCATCTATGAACATTGTAAATTCAGAATCTCTACTAATTTTCTAGGTGTAAGACCTTTTTATTTAATTTTAGTTAAGGCGCACCGTGACATATATTTCTTGTAATTATTTTAAGACATATGACTTTACAACTTTATGATTACCTTGTGAATCGCCCAAATATTTTATAATTTGTTTTTGTTTTAAATGTAATTTAAGCGAACGAAGTCTTCGTTTGAAGGCGACGAACTAAAATTATATCAAAGACGTCAATTTAATTAAATTTTAACTGTTTAAATATTTAATTTCAAAAATTTTTACGAACAATTAGAATTATTTTAATGAAGAAAAATATTTTACAACATTCAATTATTCAACAATTTTGAACGTAAACTTTCGAGTTGAATTTTTTAAGAATTTTTTGGATTTCTCAATATAAAAACAAAAAAGCAAAGGAATTTTATATTGAAGTTTTTACGTCTTTTTCTTTACTTTTGTTCAATTTATGAAAATTGTCTACTATGACGTATGATTAATATTATTTATGCAGTATTTTAACAAAATTTTCTACAACTTTTGTTGTAGTTAAACAATTTCAATAAAACAAATGAAACATTATAAAATATTCTTTAATTTTAAAAAACTGTATCTAAATGGTGGTTCAACCATAATGCACGATGTTAATTGTGAGTCACAACTTAACGTCAACTTTTTTGTGAAGCTTAATTTTACTTTTTCTGATTCAGTGCTTGACAAATTCAACCATGAAGAGGTACACAATTGAGCAGCTCGTCAAGATTGTTGAAGCCTTTTACGAAAATATGGGTTCAAATCAAAATGTATTTCGTGATCTTCGTGATTTTATGTTTAGCACTTTCACTTCACATGGAGTCGTTGATAAGCACTTGGACAAATGAGAATTCACGAGTGATTGGTGCGGCTGATGTGCTGGCGGAGTCATCGGGCAATAGTTCTTCGTTAACAAGGTCAGCAGTTACCGTGAATGGTGTTCGGTATCGCGAGATAATAACAGACTTTTTGTGGTCAGAAATTGAGAATTTCAATTAATTGGTAAAATTTTCCTTACAAGAATTTAAAAGTTTATTTTTTTTTAAGGAAAAAGTATTTAATTAATTTTTAAGGAAATTCCTAAAAGAAAATTTTGTTTATATTCTTAAACATTTTTCTTTTGTTTACAATTCAGTCAAAAAAAGTTCCATGAATTTAAATTTAAATGTTGATATTCTTAAAAGCATTAGCAAATAAACTCCTAAGATAACCCAAACATTTAACAAAAAAATTAACAGAAAAAAAAGAAAACGTGTAATAAATTTCAATTGCATTAATAAACAACTAAATTATGGGTTCCGAAATATATTCTGAAATGTCTTAAATTGGAAGTTACAATAAAAAAAACAAATTAGCAATTACTTTTTCTCTTAAAATTACGTTTTAACAAATATTTAAACCTTAGGAAAGGACAAATTTTTATAGCTCCTACTTGGCCTTCCTACTTTAACCTCCAACTTTTATGCATCATATCCCCAGGAGTTTAAAAAAACACACACACACACACATACTTAAGCAAACAAAGTAAATACGTGTTTGGCATAAAAGAATCATTACAACATACAAATTAACACACACAACAAACAAAACAGAAATTTTTACGAAATGTTTGTACGACAAAAGTAAAACGTAAGAAACCCATAATTTAAGACAGAAAATAACGACAAAAATATTTGAAAAAATAAATGAAAAAGAGACGAAATAAATGAACACAAAATAAAAAGCTATAAATCTTAAAATAACACTTATGGTTTTTACTTTTTGCTGCCAGTTCTTTACATTCTTTTTCTTTTTTGCTGAGAATATTTTTTGAGTATGTGAAGCGTAACTAACTAACTGACTGACTGTCTGTCCGTCTGTCCGTCTGTCTGAGTCCATTAATTCCAACATGTTAAACTAAAAGCAACGCCCTTTGAGACTTAAGAAAAACGTTTTCAGTTTATTTAAAAAAAAATGTAGTATATATTAACGTCAAATAATATTTAGCTGAATTTGTTAAACACACATTCATTAAAGCCTAAAAACGTAAAATACATGTTGACGTTATTGTTAAACATATCTTTGAGGTATTTAGGAGAGATCTTAAATTGAAGTTTTGAAGGAAAATAAAACTTAAAGTAAAGTTTTTTTTCCCGTTATATCTCACTGATACTGCCAGGAATTAACCAAAATAATTTAATTTTTTTAAACTTTTTTTGTTAATACTTCCCGCTATGACTTTAAAAATATTTGTTGATACAAGCGCCACCGCTTGCGCCGATCACCACTTGAAACCGAGTTTAAATATTTGACTCATGTTCATATGTATGTTCAGTAAGGTGTCACAATCTTAAAAATAGTGTATGAACTTGCTACACTAGTTAATGGACTAAAATATATTTTTGTGTGAAAAATATCATAAATATTTAGACAACTTGTGATTTATTAGTTTATTTTCGTAAAATTGAAAAATTTTCTAAAATAATTTAAAAGCTTTGCGTAAAAATAATTAATAAAATTTTAAAAACTTCTAATGTATTTTTTGTTGAAAACGTTTTTTTATATTTTAACAGCTTCTAAATATTTTAGCCAGGATAATTAAATTTGACTGGTTGGTTTTTCACTTACTGCCTCTTCAACATTTCATTAATGAGCTTTAGCATAGTCAACACATGATGTTTTAATTTATTTTATGTAAAAAAAAAACTTTTATTTCATTATGATTTTTTGTTTTTTTCCTACAAAACAATATTGTATTCGTATACGATAATTAAGTGTTGCACAATTAAAAGAGATAAAATTCGTTAATTTAATAAAATGCTTATAAAACTATTAGTCAGTTACTCAAACTAAAACAAAAGCAAATTGTTATAGATTTTTTTTTAGAGAAAATTTACTTCCTGCTAATACTAATAAATACATGTTTCTAAAGGGTGTCCAAATTGGAGGTATAAGCGGTCAATGGAAATCGCTACAGGGACATGATCCGAAGCTTTTTATGGCGGGACATTTATGATAAAGGTGGGGAGAATATTTGGTTTTAACACTATGGTGCAACATGTCACACAGTTAGAAAAATAATGGAGATTTTGCAAGAAAATATAGAAAATCGCATTATTTCTCGTAGGGCAGGAGTTTATTTGACACTTACCTATTTTTTTAAAACGAATGTATACAACAATAATCTCACAACAGTTCAAGAGCTTAAAAACATATTATTATCGAGCAGATATCAACCAGCGATAACAGTTTATTGAAAAACGTGCTTGAGAATTTTGGAAAAATATTGGGAGCCTGCCAAACCAGTAGGGGAGGTGCGTGGGCAGGCACTAGATCGACATAATTTTTCATATTTAACCGAAACCGTTTTTATTAATATTAAAATAATACCTCAATTTTTGACACCCTTTACCATTAGCAGCTGCTGTTTGATAAAGTAACAATTTAATAACAATTGTTCAAAATAGTTAAAACAATCAAAAGTAAAAAGAAAAATAATTAAAAAAATAAAAATTTTTAGTTTAAGCGATAAAATAAGTGATATAATGAAAATTTATATAATATTTTTAAATAAAAATAAAATTGAAAAAAAAATTAAAATTTATTTTAAAAATGGAAATTTTAGCTTTTAATAATTTTCAAAAGATTTAAAAGTATTTCAAATGTTTTCCTAGTTTTCCTTAAATATCAATTTTTTAAAATGTCCTACAGCGTATGATTAATATTAATTTTGATGTTATTTTAGAAAATTCCATTAAAAACTTTTTTGGCTTTATAATTTAAGTATTTTTAAAAATGTTTTTTTTTTGGACTTTCATTGTTGGTTAATTAGATTTTCAGAAATTATTTAAAACATTAAAATATTCAATTTAACAAAATGCAAATTTGTCATTTTCATTTAAGCCTGCCTAATGAAATGTAAATTTTTGCATAATAACATTTGTGACATTTGTGAAAGTGTGTGTTTGATTGAGAGTAAGAGTACGAGAAAAATCATTAAAATTTTCGAAGCCAATTAAATGTAAATTTTTTTTTCTTTTTTGTAGCTTAAATTTAATTATCAGACAAATAATTTCCGTTAGGGAAATTTAACAGTTAACATTTAAGTAACAAGAAATAAAAAGATGAACTGGCAATTTCTGTTTTACTATTCAAAAAATCGAAGAGAAAGGCAAAAGCAGTATGTTTATATTCAAAGGTGTTACAGAGCGATATAGAGAGACAGAGAGAGAGAGGAAATAATAAATAACATAAAAAACTCAACAGCTTTTAAATCAATTAAAAATATGTCTTTTTTTTTTTGTTCATATCAAGGAAAAACCTGGAGAATCAGGTGCTTGCATGTGTTGAGAATTTTACTAAAAAATCCAATCAAGTTCATAAATGACATTTTTCATACTGTGATACAGACAAAGCTGCACACATTTGTACTGGCTCAAGGGGAAAATTCTTTTCTAAGGAAGGAAGGAGTTCCGAGATATGGCAAGTCAATCAAGCAATTAAAAAACAATGTTGCTTTTATTAACTACGAAAGTGAATAAAGGAAAAGGTGGGTGAACAACTTTTAAAAATATAGAAAATGGAAAATTTTTGCATTTAGTAATTGTTTACACACTTTGTGGATAAAAAAAGAGTCATGAGCAAAATTAGGTAGAATTTAAATAGACAAAATTGCCTGTCCTGAATCGGCCATGTTAAAAAGAAATTTGTTTATGTCCGGTCTAGTAGACCGAATTAAAATTAAGATTAGGATGAATATTAACCTCTTACTTCGTAGCTTTCCCTGCTATATAGGTTAAAGCTTTAGCCAAGTAATCCCTAAAGAGATTTCACCAACTATTCCAGAGCTTGTCTCTCTTGGGGCTACTGGTTGCCGTGGTATAAGGTAAGATAAATTAAAGGTATTCAGGAGAAATAAGTTTTTTTCTAGAGTCTAATTGCAGAATGCCTCAACTAAAGTTTTTTTTTACACCATGAAAATTAAAAAAATTATATGCCTGTTTAAAAAAAAATTTGTAGATCTAAAAATATGAAATTTTGCCTTTGTCTTTTTCTTTATTTTTTTTTTTGACATCCTGTAAACCACTTTATATTTTAGGAGGAGTTTTGTTGCCAAATATTTTAAAAGTTTGACATCTAAGTTTTAAGCCTTTTATAATTTAGTTATAATTTTAAACTATCATTTTTTTTTAATTTTGTCAAGAATTTACAAAAAATTTCTTTTATGTGTCAAAAAATTAAAATTTCAAAATCTTTTTACGTTCATTTTTATTAGTGAAATTTAACAGCTTTTTATTATTTGTTAAACCTTAAGGTCTTTAGATTCCAACAAATGTTTAAGATTTAAAATACTTTAAAACATTATAAAGATACAACGCTTTTTACAGAAAAAGCAAAACATTAATATTAATCATACGTCTAGTAGGGCAAATTAAACAAATCGCTTGTTTGCAAAGTACATAAAGATTGTTTGGGATTTTTTTTCAAAGAGCGAGAGAAAATATTTCAAAATATCTTAAATTAAAGTTTTAAATACAAATTTACTTTGAACAGAAAGAAAAAATTAAGTTAAAAAAAAATTCTTGAAAAATGTTTTAATAAATTTATATTGTTTATCTTTGAAATATTAGTTTATATTAAAAATGTATGTGTACTTAAAGTAATTAATTTGCTTAAATTATAATTCTAATTTATTTTTTATTAAACTTTTTTTTGAAAAAAAAAACAAAAATTTATTTCTGTTTCTAATGCGGAAAAAATAAAGAAAATCTATAAAAAAAAATCAATAATTCTGTTTGAGCTTAATTTAATTTTTTTTCTTTCTCAGCGATTGGTTTATGGTTCAATTGTTGTTAATAGTCGTTAATTACAGTCTGGTGATTCTTTTCTGAGCAATTTTTTTTTATAAATGTTAGTGAAGTTTTTTAGATTGAAAAAGTTTAAACTGTTTTTTTTTTTAGTTTCTCTTTCTAAGGTTTTGCTTCAAATTGTTTTTTATTTTGGTATGATTTATTGTTTTATGTATATAAATTTTTTTTTAATTGTCAGTTTATTATTTGATTTCATGGTTGAGTCACTTTTGTGTAGCCGGTCTCTGCTGTCACCTCTTTCTTTATTGCTTTCCCTGCAACAGAATGTTTTAAACATGACCTTAAAATGAAGGACTTTTTTGTTAAAAAATTAAAGTTTATTTTTTGTTGTTGTTGTTGCTGCTATATTTGCAATATGTGTTGGTCTTTTGTTGTAGTGGGCTTATAACGTTTGAATGATTTTAATTATTATTTTTTGCCTTGTTTAAAGAAGTTTAAAGGTTGTATTTTGTGTATGGTTGGGGTTGGTTGTCAAGAGTTGGAGGCTAAAGAATCGGTTTATTTTTGCCAAAAAAAAAAACAAATTATTATAAAATAATAGCAAGTAGGAAGGTTAGTTTTTTTCTATTACAACAACTTTGAGAAATATTTGTTGTGAGTTTTGAAAGAAAGCCTTAAAAAAATAAGAAAAATGCTGACCCCCATATCTGAAAATGATTAATGAATTTTACAAACGCTAATTGAGGATAATGTTTATAGAAACTTTTATTTAATTTAAATAAATTTTATGAACATATTAAATTTTTTTTTAATTTTTCCAAACATTATTGTTTTTTAATGAAAATAAGACTTTTTTAAATGTTTTTTGAGATATTTCAGCGTTTTTTAATTACTAAATTAATATAAATCATACGGCACCAGGTTAAACTTTAAATCTTTACAATTTTTACCCAAAAACCGAAAAAGTTTAAAAAAAATTAATAAATATTTATTAAAGCAGGGGCCTGATTCTGACAGTCGTGATCGAATAATTTCTCGATTCGAAAGCAATTTAATATCTAATTATTTCAGTCAATTCTAAACGAATCAGAATTATTTTTTCAGTGTTGTAAAGCATTATTTTGAGTTTCACAATACTGAAAAAATAACTTCGATCCGTTCAGTAGCGAATGAAAGAAAATTAAAATAAAATTACTTTAGAGAAAGTACTCGATCACGAATGTCTGAATTTGGCCCCTGGTCTAGGCCTAATCTTTATTTAGAAAATAACACCATTCAGTAATTTTTTGGTTTTTAAAATTCATATTTAAGTCATTTTATTTTTCCCGATATTCTAATAATTCAAAATTTTTAATTATTAATCATCCCTATTTTTTGTTTTAAATAAAAGCGTTCAGAAATTGTTTTAACAGAGTTTTCAAACGTTAGTGCAACACAGCGTATGACTTGTAATAATTTGGGAGTGTTATTGCCAAAAGGATTATAACTTCTGAAATCTAGCAGTTTGGCAAAAAATTCAAAAAGGTCGTATAAGCTTATAACTTAAGGCTGGATTTTAAATGCATTTTAAGAAAAATTTTAATGAAAATTTTGCCTGAAAACACATTTCATAATAATTTTATTTATTATGAATACGGCTGTAAGAATTTACCTGAAGCCAAATTTCGGCATTCTATATCGATCGAAATTACAAAACAATTTAAATGAAAATTTTGTATGATTTCGAATGCCGTTATTTGACCCCCGTTCTATAAATTTTTTTCAATTTTTTGTTTCTACGAAAACTTAAGCTTCCTTATTCAAAAAAAAAAAAATAAAATAGGTTTATGAAACGAATTTTCATAGAAAAAAACAAACCTTTTGTAAACTTGTTTTTTATAAAAAGTTGGTTTATATTTAGAAACAAGTGCTACAAATCGTATATTGAAACCAAAGTTTGTCTTCTTAACGACAAAATATTTAAAAACTTACTAAAAAGGCCGGTTAAAGCATTTTTAAAAGTTTATCAAACAGGACGTATGATTGTTATTATCTATTTTATTATTGGCGTTTAAATACAAAGAAGTTTCAGAAGTAGGTTGAACATCATTTCCTTTACAAATGAAGAAATTTAAAAAACTTTTCTGTTTTACACAAATAATTTTAATTTGTTTTTCTTTTTATAAAAAAAAAATATATATTTTAAAATTTTCTTAGTTTAACTTTGAATAATGGAATATCCTTATAAATTATTCAAAAGGCCTGTTTATCCAACGGGACGTATGATTATTATTATTTATGGGATATTATTAAAAAAGTGCTTTAACTTTAAAATGAGAGCAATTACATTAAAATTTCAAAAAGGATTTCATAGCTGATGTTTAAATGACCAACAATGTTGCCTTTTAAAAGTAGAACTTTGTCAAGTTTTTAGGTTTTAGCAGAATTATTTTAATTTTTAGACATTCTTAGTGTTACCTTAAACATTAGGCCAGAAAGTAATAAAATTAAGTAGATTTTACCTTAAGTTAAGCTTTTTGATAGTGAAATATCCTCAAAACCTGTTAAAAAGGGTTGTAAGAGCATTTTTAAAAGTTTGTCCCACAGGACGTATGATTGTTATTACTTAAGGGGTATAATTACAAAAAGTGCTATAACTTTTAAATGAAAGAAGCTGGAGAAAAATCTTAAATTGGATTTCATAGCTGACACTTTAAGGTTTAACGTAATTTTTGGTTTGAAACTTTAACATTTGAAATTTTTCTGTTTTACACAAATTATTTTAATTTTCTTTTATTTCTAAAAACTAATATCTTAAAATTTTCTTAGTGTTACTTAAAAAATCTGATAATAATTCAAAGTTGTAAATGCAAACAATGTTTTACCTTTAATACCAATAATAAAATTCAATGCAAGTGTTTAAAAGCCAACAATTTAAGGTTTAACTAAATTTTATTTGAAATAATTTCTTTACAAATGTACGTGTTTCTTTCTTCTTAATTCAAGTCAATCTAGTTGAATCGTTTTATCGCTTCATTTATTATTATTGATATATTATTGATAAGTTTCTAAAATTTATTCATATTTAATTAAAATATGTTTAACATTAATTGTTATAAAATTAACCACAAATTTTTAATGCTTTTATTGCCATCTGTAAGAGTATTATAATTTTAATTTGCATTTTACTATAGAAACTTATCGACATACAGATATTTATAAACACTTTGTGGTTTCAAATATGGAATAAATTACAAAGAGATTTTATTATTACAAATCTATTAAAAATTGAAAAGGCTAGCAAATGTGGTTAATTAAGTACTTGCTGCCGTAATGAATGGTAAAAAAAATTACAAATCTATACAAAATATTAATGTAGATATTTCAATAGATTTTTTTTTTTATTAAAAAAAAAAATAAAAATTCCCAGCAAGTGAAACTTGACAATCTAACAAACAGTTAAATACTTGTTAAAGAAGATTCCTGGAATATGTTATTAAAAATGTAATTTAAGTCATAAAATTTTGTGGTTTAGGATTTTGTTAGGTTAGGTTATCTTCCACTAGCAGCTGCAATTATGCAAGGCTCAGTAATAAGTTCCCGCTGGATTACCACCGTCTCTCAATGTCCTACGTTACCTGGCTGTTAACATTCCCAACCAGCAATCCAGTTGATTCAATTGATTCAATTAAGGAATCGATCGTGTTGAAATCTATTTCAAAAATACAGGTTTTGTCCCTGAGGAATGTTTGACGAAACAACTTAAGTCTTAGGTCTACGAAAGCCGGGCAGCGACAGAGAAAGTATTCAATTTACTCCTCCTCCTCTTCTTCGCTCCAATTCTACATATATTATTTCCTAATTCGCCAGTTATAACTGCTATTTGGATTCTGAGGAGAAGTCTGAACAGTTTCAATGCACGCCGTGTTCTCTTTACATCTATGATAGGCCAGATTTTTCTGGCTTCCCCACATGTTATTTCGTCAAACCACCAATGATTGGCAATGATATGATATTTTTGTGCAATAAGTTGCTTACTTCTAGGAACACCTACATCATGGGTCGATCTGCAACGACTCAAGATGGTTCCTGCATGTGCCAATGAGTCAGCTATACAGTTTCCATGTACTCCTTTGTGTCCAGGGACCTAATTAAGGGTAACCACAGAACTTCTCGCTATCTCCTCCAGAGATATTAAAAAATTGCATTAAAAAATTTATGTACATACATACATTTTTTTTTCTTTTTTCCCCTTAACTAATCCTGCGAAACTCTACGCTTGTCTGCAGGAGACCAGAGGCTCAGGCGGAAATCGAACCCGTTAAAGCTTAACAAGAAAAGATTTTTCTGTATGCCCTTATGAATAGACCAATTTGTTGTATCGTTACTTTGTCGTATTGCTCAAAATGGTAAAAATTAAAAATATCAATTCAATGTACAGAAATCAATTCACTTTGAGTAAATTATTTATTTTTTTTTTATTTGTTTATTTATGTAATATTAAGTCTATTAGGCTTTTAAGAAGATTAACAAATTACTTTTTACCAAATTATTACAAAAAAAAACATGACAAATTATTTAATTTTAGTTATAATTTTTTGCTTCACTCTTGGTTTGTATTCACTTTTTCCTCTTCTTTAATTAAATTTGCCATTCACATTGGTTGATATCAGGAAACTTAACCAGGTATGGGAGTTTTAATTTGAGATGAAATGGTAATCTATACATAAATCTGCAAAAGCAAAGAGTTAAGAACACATTCCTTCACTGTTTGTCAACCGATTTAAGCCAGAAAATACGTAATTTAAAAGCTTTTTACTTATAGAACAGTGCACAGTATATATTATTATAATCTGAGGCGGTAAAAAGCTTTAAACGGTTAAATTTAGTAACCTCATATCTCCAAAACTAAAAGAGGTCCAAAAAATAAAATACTAAACGACATTAGAAAATTAAGCAGACAGGAGTCTGGTACTTTTTTGAAATTCGGACCTTTAAGGCAGTAAACAGGTATAGCCTGTATTATAATAATTATCGAACTTCTTTATCATTGCATTTATCTTTAAATTCAAACGTATCTAAACAATATATTTATATTTAAATTTTGTACCTTATCGATATTCGAACGTTTAAGGGATGAAAATCGTACCTATTTTGGTACTTTTCACAACTTTTTTTACAACACAACAATGTTGAAATTTTAGGCACTTGAATGGGGAGAAAAAAATGATTAGAAAGCGGAAAAACGGGAAATTATATTTCTTTCTTTTTGTGCTGCATGTGGTCATTTTTGATTTCCTATAATATTGAACTTAAAAATATAAAATTATGGGTGCAGGGTCCTGAGTGCATGAGAATCTATAAGATGAACAATTTTAGCACTTTATTGTTCTTCAACTTGTACTTTTTGAATTTTCCTATTGAACCAAGAAACATAAAATTAAACATGCATTGTTTTGAGTGAATAAGAATTTGTTAGGGGGAGCTTTTTGGTACTTTTTCGTCCAACAACAGGTACTTTTTTAAATTACGTTAATAATGGACCTAGAAACATAAAACTATGCATACAATGTCCTGAACGGATGGGAATCTATTAGAGGAAACTTTTCTGTACTTTTTTGTCCCTCAACTGGTACTTTTTGAATTTTCGTTAATAATGGAACTAGAAACATAAAATTAAACATTCAGTGTCATGAGTGGATAAGAATCTGTAAGTGGAACATTTTGGTACTTTTTTTGTTTTTCAACTGGTACTTTTCTAATTTTCGTTAATATTGGACCTAGAAACATAAAATTAAACATGCATGGTTCTTAGTGAATAAGAATCTGTAAGGAGGAGCTTTTTAGTACTTGTTCGTCCTACAACTGGTACTTTTTTAAATTACGTTAATAATGGACCTAGAAACATAAAACTATGCATACAATGTCCTAAACGGATGGGAATCTATTAGAGGAAACTTTTCTGTACTTTTTTGTCCCTCAACTGGTACTTTTTGAATTTTCGTTAATAATGGAACTAGAAACATAAAATTAAACATTCAGTGTCATGAGTGGATAAGAATCTGTAAGTGGAACATTTTGGTACTTTTTTTGTTTTTCAACTGGTACTTTTCTAATTTTCGTTAATATTGGACCTAGAAACATAAAATTATACATGCAATGTCCTGAACGGATGGGAATCTATTGGAGGAAACTTTTTGGTACTTTTTTGTCCCTCAACTGGTCCTTTTTGAATATTCGTTAATATTAGAACTAGAAACATCAAATTTAACATGCATGGCTCTGAGTGAATAAGAATCTGTAAGGGGAAGATTTTGGTATGTTTTCGCTCTAAAACTGGTACTTTTTGAATTTTTTTTATTATTGCTGAACCTGTAAACATTAAAATTCAACATGCAGAATTACAAGTGATTGAGAAACTATATCTAAGAGGAGAATTTTTGGTACTTTCGAATTGTTTATTATATTATTGAACTTACACAACTTAATTAATTAAAACAAAATTCAATAGTCTAAAGAAAAAAATCTTTTAGATATGAAGAAATTACAACTTTGTATGTATTTTAGTAAAATAAGTTAATAAAATAATAATATTAATCATACGTCCGTCACCTGGGACGTTGAAATAAAATTGTTTAAATAACTTAACTCTGCATTTACACATGCAAGTAATTTCTTTCAGGTGAGTTTTTATTATTGTATGTGTGTGCTAGTGACAAAGTGCGAGTGTATTGAGTTTTTCGTACTAGAAAGCAAATAAATTTTAAACTTTTAAATTTAATTATAAGCAAAATAAAAGAATTTGATAAATTTGAAACTCAAAGTAAAAAAGAAAAGTTAACAAAAACATTTTAAGCTAAATGTTCCTTGAAAATTGTATTTAAATCCCAGTAGTGTTTAAGTTACTGAATACCAAAAAGTGTTTTAATTTAAATCATTAAATTTTATTGAAAAAATTATTCAAGTTTAACAATTTTATAGCCAATTAAACAAAAATAGTCTGCTATTTAAAATAATCATACGCCACCAGGGAATACAATTTTTAAATTTGGTTACATCTATATGTATATCGTCACCTAAAATGCAAAAGGGCGTAACAACACTTTTTATTTTTTGTTTTTAATTTAAAAGGGGCATGTATGTTATTTAGTCTAGTACATCATATTCAATCAAAAACCCGAATGTGAATTTTTTTGTTGTTATGCCCTTTTGCATTTTAGGTGACGTTATATAAAAATGGAAAATGATTGTTGTACTGAACCAATTTTCCTTAAATGTTTGCAGTAACATCACATAAACCAGGAAAAGAAAATAGGCGACTGATTTTATCTTCGATAGGGGCTGGGGAAGTGGTACACTCCATAGGATGCCAATATTAAATATTGCATATCTTAAGAGCCGCTGCATCCATTTTCTTAGACTTTTTGTAGTAGCATCTTCTGAGCTACGAAATTAAAATAAAATAGCATTCGGGGAAGTGGTATCCTCTATAGGACGCTAATCTTAAATATCGCACATCTTTAGAACTGTTTTAGTGGGAATGTTCA
The DNA here is from genome assembly GCA_949318255.1 of Pollenia labialis. Taxonomy (NCBI): domain Eukaryota; kingdom Metazoa; phylum Arthropoda; class Insecta; order Diptera; family Polleniidae; genus Pollenia; species Pollenia labialis. The sequence goes on along the minus strand of OX439142.1, from coordinate 19,105,464 downwards.
AAACTGGTAGGAGTCACTCTTATGGTATCCTACACCTTTGGATTACAAATAAAGCATGTAGGCAATGGGTGGGGCGATTTGAACATCTTAATAGGATAATGCAAAGCGTATGGCTCAGATTCAAATAGATGGTACTTTTCAAGTGGAAAATCGGAAAACAAATTGGTACATTGGTACTTTTCTCTTTGGTATGCTGTTTTCATATGGTCTTGATAATGATAATGATGTAGTGTACTTTTTTAAGGGATAAAATTTGTTCTTTTTTAGTGATAAAATTGGTACTTTTTTTATGTATAAAATTGGTACTTTTTTAGGGGTAAAACGGTAAACAATTGCAACTTTTTCTCTATTCAATAAATTTGATGTACATAAAGATCATATCCTACATTAACAGACAGTGTACTTTTGGGGGCATAAAAAGAGGTACTACTTGGTACTTTTTTTGTTTCGTAAAACTTGTTATAGAGATTGTAAATGGCCCAGAATCAAGTAGAGGATACTTTTTATGATGTAAAACCCCTCTCTACTTTTACACATGTATGGGCAATTTTGGATTACTTTGAATGAATAAAGTAAAGATGCAGTTTAATTTTTTTTTATATTTAAGAGAATTAAAATTTTTTTTTTTTTAAATACTCGTATTAAAGGAATCTAAAAAAAACAGGGTTTTGGTATTTAAATCATTTAAGTTAAGCAATACTTTAGTTTTCTAAATTATTTTTATTAATGTTTTAAACATTAATTGTCTTGCAAGTTTAAGAAGAAACTATAAAAACTTAAGAAAAAAGTTTTTAACACAACAAATATAATTTCATATTAATTCGACAGAACATATAAAAAGTTTTTGCAATTTTGTTTATACATTTTTTCTTCGAAATAACGTAAGTAGACTTGTGTTAAAAGTTTTCATTTAGAATTTGTTTGCCTTCTTCTTATAAAATGGATACATGTTGGGTTACAACATATGGCAACTACTTTTTATCCTCAATCAAGTTAAAATTTTCGACAGAAAAAATGCACTAAGTAACATTAGGTTGTACAACATTTTTATATGTTTTTCGAATTCTTTTGATTTTTTTTCTGTTTCTTACTTAGAAAAAGTTTAAGCAGAAATAAGAAGATTTCTATTCTGCTTCTTTGTAACTACCTAGAGAATAAAAAAACAACACCATGATAAAAAAAGAAATGCAAAAAGTTGGTTTCGTTTTTTTATCTCACTTTTTTCAAAATATTTAAAATTATTTTACAACTTTTGTTTGGAGCAGCCATTAAAACAAAAAAAAAGGTTAAGGATTTGTTTGTTTTCTATAGCCGTTTTAATATTTAATGATATTATGGTATTTTTTTTTTGTTTTTTTTTGAGTAACCAAGATCTGAATTATTTTTTAAATTATTCAACATCATGAAAATTTAGTTAATTTTAAAGAAAATTTTAAAACTTCCCTAAGCAACTTTGTTAATGATAAAAAATTATTTGATTATTTTATATATTTATTAAAATATTTCTTATTAAAAAACTTTTTTTGTTAAAGAGTTGTAACGATTTTTTTAAAATGGATCAGAAGGGCGTATGATGATATGTAATACTAAAAAGCAGGGTTTAAAAAGCTGCAGTCAAAATCAAAAAATTGCTTTTCTTCCACTTTCTGATTTTTCATTGGACGAAAATAAACCATTGCCTTTACTTCTGATTCATTAAATGAAAACAGTCGTAGTGAAGGCAAAAGCAAAACACGAAAAGTTGAAAACAACAAAGAATATCGGCACTCGACATGTTCGGAAGTGTTTCGTTTGACAGACTGAAACTTTTAATAAATACCGAAGCTAACGAAGATGGGACGTTGTGTTTTTCTCCGCAATTTTTTTTTTAATACATGTGTACATAAATACATACGTTTTATTTAATTTCAAAAAATTAAAAAGATTGTTAAGCATTAAAATAAATACATTTGTATGCATTTATGTACACATGTAGGTATTATTAAAAAAAAAAAAAAATTCGGAAAAAAACACAACGTCCCATCTTCGGTAACTACGGGTTTTTTTAAAAGTTTCAGTCTGTCAAACCAAACACTTTCGAACATGTCGACTGCCGATGTTCTTTGTTGTGTACAACTTTTTGTTTTTTGCTTTTGCCTTCACTACGACTGTTTTCATTTAATGAATCAGAAGTAAAGGCAACAGTTTATTTTTGTCCAATGACAAATGAAGATGTCGAAGTTGCAGCACAATCTTATGACTTTTACTATCTAAACTGCAGCTTTTTAAACGCTGCTAAAAAGTCATTAAAAAAACCTTAAAAATTAAAAAAAAAAATCAAATTTAAAAAATTTTTCCTGGATTTTTTAAGAAAATATTCCAAATATTAGAAAACAATTAAAAACCTCTAGAGAAAAATCTTTAAAAATTTTAAACATATACCGCATTTTCTTTCCTACACCTCTTGCTAACAAAAGGATTAAGGATTCTTTGCGATATTTATAAACAACATATACCGGAGTCATTTCAATTAGAAGTTATTTAAAAAAATATAAGAGGTTTTTGAATAAATATTCCTTAAAAAAACGCTTTTTTATATCGAAAAAATAATTTTGTAAAAAAAATCTTATGAAAATTTAAAAGGTGCTTAAAAAAGTTTTGTTTTTTTAAATAAATTTATTATATAGAGTGAATTACGAAAATTCACTCTATTTGAGCAACAGAGGCTATGAACTTTAAAAACTCGTTAAGTAAAATTGTATCCAAGCTCGATTTTTTTTTTAATAAAATACGATGAAGGGCACGTGTGCGAGGATCTGAACATCAGAAAGTCATATAGACTTCCTGACGACAATTAAAGTTTATTTCAGGCGGAGGTTCTGGGGATCTTGAGTGCCGTGGAATTGGTTAGGGGCAACATTGCCAGGGGCTTAGAGGTCAATATATGAGGACATCCAGGTGGCTCTTAAAGCATTGAAGGGCTCTTATGTGAACTCCAAGCTGGTGGATGATGGTAGGAGGGGGGTAAGAGAAATCTTAGGGGAATATATGGTGAGTATGTTCTGGGTAACGGGTCACTGCAGGGTATCGCGTGCGCTGTGGCTGGTGCTTAGGAAGTCCGATTCGGATTCGCTGCTGACCATGAGTAGGGTCTGCGTCAGGGCCTTAATAGGTATTGTACTGAGGATGGGATATAACTTATCAGATATGTGTAGGTTGTGTAAGGACAAAGAGGAGCTTAAGACAGTTGATCACATTCTGTGTCACTGTCCCAAGCAACAGAATAGCAGGCTGAATTGGCGAATTGGGAGATGTCTCGGACGGCATTCGTAAGAGGAATGACCTGGTTGCGCTGCAGGAGGTTTTTAAATTAAACCAAAAATTTCTTTAAAAATTACTTAAAGTTTTATTAAAAATCCGATTTTTAAAAATCGAACCCCATGCTGTATGATTAATATTAATTCATGACTAGTTGTCAAAAAAAGGCTTTAACTTCTACGAAACTTAAGCAATTTCGTTTTAAATTATAACACTTTTTCTTTCATTCGTTAAATCGTTTTTATTTACATTGAAAATCTTATGTAACACTTTATCTTAAATTATATTTTTTTAGTATATATATTATATATTTATTTCAAATACCTTCTTTGTTATTAAAAACTTTGCAACAAAAAAACTATGAAATTTGCCAATTGATTTGCCTTTATTTTCTATTGAGATTTTATTAAAAGTTTTAATACTTGCCTTGACAGTTTTTCATTTAATAAAGTTTTGTTTAATTAAGAAAACAAAAAAAAAAAAAAGTTAAAAAGAGTAGAGAACCATAGCAATAAAGCTCAACTTGGCATAAAATTGAATAAACAAATTTTTGTTTAAATATCTATAAATAATTTTTTTAACTTACTCTACTTTATACAAAGTAAAAAAGTTTGCCAAAACTTAAAAATCATGTTTTTCAGTCTTACCATGTTAATTAAGTGTAATAATTAAATGAACAGTTTCTGCCAAAAAGCAGAAAATTTAATAAATAGAAACTTGATGAAAAAACTTTTTTTTTCTTATATAAAATCTCTTAAACAAGAAGAAATGTATATGTTTATAAACAAATCTAATTATTATTTATTTAACAAACATTTTACCCCAACCCAAAACCTTCAGGTTACAAACCAATGACCTCTTTAAAAAATAAATAAACGGAAAAAATATCTCTAAACTCTTTAAATTTTCTAAAAAAAAAACAAAAATAAATTTGAATTTACCTTTAGAAAAGGTAACAAAAAACAAAATGTTGAATAAACCTCCCCTTCTCTCTTCTTTCAAAACACACTAACTAAAATCTTTATTTTTCTTTACATTTTTTTAATGTTGCTTTTTAGAGTAGATGTTGCTTACGTTGAAGAAGAAAAAAAAATAAAATGATCATTAACATTATCCTTGTTCATCTCCATTGCCAGGCTCTTCTCATCTCAACAACATAATCATCATCATTATTATTACTATAAACATCAACAAGAACAACGACAGCATCCTTAACATTATATCATCATATATATACTAAGAAGAGAAATAATAAAACACAAAAACGCCAACAAAAACGAGAAAATATCTTTAAAAAATTGAATATCTAAAGTATACACAGCTGATAGAAATTGTGTAGAGGTTTCTATAAATAATAGTGTTTTTATATATCCCCTAAAGTATGCTATAATAATTTTAAATTAAATAAGAGTAATGAGGCATATGATTTATATTAAATCAAGTTACAATTTTAGAAAACTTTCTTTAACACTTCAATGTTATTGTCTAAAAGACTTTGCAAACTCCTTAAAATAGGCAATATTTTTTTTAAATATAAAATTTTTTAGAGATATAATTTTCAAAGTTTGACAGTATTTGGTGTAAGTTAAATGTTATTATTGATTTTATATTGCCAGGACTTTAAAGCTCCTTAAAGTATACAATATATAAATAAAACATATTTGACCCCTAAAAATAGACAATATTAGAAATAAATAAGTAAAATTGAATAAAAAGTTTATTACATTGATTTTATGTCGAAAAAAAAACATTTTTAACCACTTAAAGTATATATAAGTATCTAAAAACATTTTCTGACTACTAAAAGTAGGCAAAATTTTTTGATATATTTAAAATTGCCTAGTTTTTTTTTATTTTCAAGTAACTTGAGTAATTTGTGATACACAAAACTAGACAAAAGTCCAAAAGGTTCAGTATTTGCAGGTAAAGTTGAAAGAAACCGTAGATATAAAAACATTTCAGTGCTAAATGTAGGCAACATTAAAGGGTTCTTTGGGCTTAAATTCCAACCCTAGTCATATGCAATACTTTTTATCTGTATGAGTTTATTAAACTTTATAAGTTAAAAAATATTTTGTAATTTTAAAAAGTTTTTGTAAATTTTTCATTAAATTAATTAAAAAAGTTCTTTCAAATTGGTATTTACTTAAAACTTTACCTGCTATTTAAGAAGTATGTTTTGCTCAGCTTTGAAGGGTGAAACTGCTGCTGGCAATGGGGCAAGAATAAACAACTTGCTAATAAAATACCATTTTTAAAATAAACGATAAGAATGATGTTACAAAGAACGATGATAATGATGATGCTTTTGCGATTTATTTTAATTTCAAGCCATTTCATGTAAACCTGTACTTAAAATTTTAACGTATTTACAATACAAACGGCTATTTATTTTTATAGTTTTTCTCCTTCTTATAGTTTTTTTTCTTGTTTTTTTTTGAATATTATTTACCTACTCATTTGCCGCCCTTTATAAGTATGCTTTAGTTTTTTGCTGTACATTTATTTTTTTATAATCCTCTCGTTAAAGTTAAAATGTTAAAGAGAAACTACAACTTGGTCAATATTTGTTTGCAAGCTGCTGTGTAAAAATAAATTGCTAAATAATAATAGAAATTATTAGAAAACACTATAAAAGGCAAAAAAAAACAGCCGAAAAGTATACAACGAAAATTTCTTTAAATATAGATTAACATTTATTTTATTTAGAAAATTTTCGTTTACATGAAATCATCCCTAATTGGTAGTTTTATTCAAATTTTTTTCCTTAAGATTTTGAAAACAGCAAATTAATTTATTCATTTATTCCCCTTCTTTCAAAGTCTTTAAAAATAACTTCCATTAAATTTAGTATTCACGAAATTTCCAAGGAATTATTTTAACACATATTCAAATTTCTTTCAAAAAAAAAAACAAATTTATTTGCGTATTCTTATGCTTTTTTCCTTCTAAAAATATCATATTCTGTTCAAAATAAAGTTTTGTGTAGATCTTTTGTTAACCCAAGTTAAACTAAATCAAAAAACTTTTTATTAGTTTTGAGAGAAATGTTTGCTGTTTTCCAGCAAAACTCAAAATAGAATATGAAAAATCTCCAAAGAAAAAAAACAGGAATTAATTGAAATGAATAACTTCCATCTATCAATTAAACTTTAAGAAAACACACACACAAGAAAGTTTAAAACCAAACCTACAATGTTTTCAATTTCCAATCCGTAATAAATGTGCATCAGCATCAAGTTTTTATTAGCAATTACTCTAAATAAAATAGTTCAATAAACTTGAAAAAGAATTAAGTATCCAAAAAAAATAAAAAATAAACCGGAAACTAAACAAATCTACTTATATTAAATAGTTTTCAGAAAATGTGGCCTACTTTGAGGCTTGTAGAGTAAAAATAAATCGATCAAAATTGCATACATCAATAAGTATTTGCTATATCAATAGACCATTAAAATTAGGAAATTATTTTTAAAAGAGAATTTTAGAAAGAAAAGAATTTGAATCTGTTCTAAGTTAATGAGTATTTTCTATAGCCTAAAGCTGCGCCTCACTTTAAAAAAAATTGTAAGCTTTTCTGCTTGTGTTTTAAAGTTTAATTAAAATAATCTTAAGAGTTACTTAAAATCCTGCAATTCTTTTGTTTTAATGCATTATATTGCTCTCTTACAAGTGTCCTTTTTATAAAATTTTCTAAACCTCGTATACTTTTTTATTTTTTCAAAAGTTGTTTTTTTTAAGCTTCAATTGAAAGCATTAAAGTTATGACATCAGATTATTTCTAATATATTATAATTTTTATATTTTTAAGTTTTATTTTTAAAATTTTTACATCAACATTTTGTAAAGCTTCTGGTACAAGGATTTGTGAGAGATCTTTATTCATAAAAAAAAATTTAGACTTATTTTAAAATTAAATTTTTTATAAAAATTTTCCTTAAAATAGATTTAAATTCTCACTTATTTCTCTTTATGAAAACAGCAGTTAATCTTTTAAAAGCTATTACACAAATAAAAATGTTTAAGGAAATCACCAACTTGAATTTATACCATTTTAAAAAGCTTTTATTCAGTTTCAAATGTATTTCCTAAAGCTTTTAAGCTTTGGATAAAAGAACTTAAGCTTTTTGTAAAAATTTAAAAAAACAAATTTAAAAAGAATTTCATGCATTCTGTAAAATGTTTAAAGCTTTTTATAGAACATGTTCGAAAAAAAGCTAACAAATATTATACAAAAAGTTGCTTATTTAAATCCTAAAAGCCTGGGACCAAATCACGGCATTCGATACCGATCGAAATTTTCATTTAAATTGTATTGTAACTTCGATCGATATTGACTGCCTTAATTTGCCCCTTGGGAAAAAACTACAAGTTTTAAGCAAAAAGTTTTGATTAGCTGATCCTGACACCTTTAAAGAGATCTTTAAAAGATTTAGAGATTTTCTTGTTCTGTATTAAAAAATGCTTACAAAAATGTATTTTAAGCTGTTTTAAAGCTTGTTAAAAGCTTTCCAAGCTCTAAAATATCTTCTTAAGCTTTTAAGAAAAGCTTTCTTAGTTTAAGATGAAAGTAATTTCTAAATAAAAATGCTAAAAACTGTCAAGCTTGTAAAACCACTTGCTAAGGATTTTTGAGTTTCTTCGAAAAGCTTTTCAGCTTTTACTCAAAACTTATTGTTATTTTCAATCTTTTACAGTTATTTTTTTAAAGTGTTTAGGATTTTGTTTTTAAACATTTTCAAGTTTGTGAGAATTATTTCTTTTTATTATATTAACCATTTTTATTTTCGAATGTGTTCAATGATTCGAGAAAGCTTTATCAATTGAAAAAAATATTTATTGGACACATTATTTTTCAAGTTTTTATAGTTAATTAACTAATAAAAAAAGTTTTTAAGCTTTTTTAAGTTTTTGTTAAAACTGTTTAAGCTTTTCTTATAATCTTTTTAAGCTTTTGCTTAAAAGTTTTAAAATTTTCCTAAAAATAGAAACTGGGAATTATTTCCTTCTGAAGGTTACTTTATATTATATTCAACATTTTTTATTTTTCGAATTTATTCTATGAGCTAAGTTTCAGTTATGTATTTTATAAAACTTTTTTGTAATAGTCTGAAAAATTGAAGGAATATGACTATTACAAATAAGCTTTATAAAATACATAACTGAAATTTAGCTCATAGAATAAATTCGAAAAATAAAAAATGTTGAATATTTTCCTAAAAAGTGTTTTCATTTTTTTTTTTAATAAAGCATTTTCTTAAAGTTATTTTTTAAGGAATGGATGTCTTTTTACTATTGCTTTGAGATTTTTTGAGGTTTTTTCTTAAAATGTTTTATTTTTATTTTAAACATTATTAACATACTTTTTGATGCTTTAACGACAAGTTTTAAAAGCTTCTAAGGCACTTGCTAAGAATTTCGTAGATTATTTTAAAAGCTTTTTCAGCTTTTACTAAAAACTTTTTGTTATTTTTAATATTTTATTCTTAAAGAAGTTTTTAAAATTTTGTTTTTAAATTTTTTAAGTTTTTGTTAAAGCTTTTGCTTAAAAGTTTTTATAATTCTCCTAACAAGCTTTTCGGTTTTTTTTTTTGTTGCTTAAAAATGGTTTAAATATAAAGTTTTTTTAAATAAAGCTTATTCTTAAAGTTGTTTTTAAGAATGGATGTCTTTTACTATGGCTATGAGCTTTTTGATGCTATTTTGAAAGGTTTTTTGTATAATTTTTTTCGAATGTACCTCTAGGAATATTGCAAGAAAGCTTTATTATTTGAAATTTGACCCATAGAAGCACATTTAAAGTAATAAAATTATTTATAAAATAGAAATAATTCCCATATTAAATTTTTTTTATTATTTTCAAAGTAAAGAATTTTTAAAATCATTTGACGTTTTCTTAATAAAAGCTAACTGCCTGTTTAATAATATTGAAAGTTAACGTTCGCATAGAAAATTATTGTGGAAAAAACTGAGTTTTTAAAATATTTTCCATATTAAATTCTATGCAAACGTTCACGTAAGCAGAAGAAAAAAGGTGGCTAGCGATTTCTAGGTTCGCACTATGAAAGTTTTCTTTAAAAAAGCTTAATTTTATTGGTGAGAGGGGAAGAGAACATGCATTTCTTATTTCCCCCCTCACCCATAAACTCAGATTTGTTGAAAGAAAACTTTCATAGTGTGAAACCGGAATAAGTTTGTTTGTTTTTAATGTTTTGCCAATAAACATTTCCTATTTATGCCCGTAATTTCTACAAAAAAAGGAAGCAGGTCGTGTTCGTACCTAACAGTAATCTTTACCTATTTCAACGTTTATTTTCCCTACGTGTTTTTACCATCAGTCTTCCTTTAAAATATGGCACGTTTTACACCATAGATTTCTATGCACAGCTAGATTTTTTTGTAGAAATTACGGGCATTAATAGACTCTTTCCGCTCTTGTTTATGTTGGCCGGTAAGTTATTTCTAAAAGCTTTATTTTAAGTGTTAAGATGTTCTTAAAGGTTTTTCAACATTTTCCTAAAAGCTTTCGAATCTCTTTTTAAAGATTTTGTTTTATTATTTTGTAGCATATTTTTTATATTCTTTTTTTTAAGATTTTTCTTAAGCCTTAAAAAATGTCCTATACATTTTTATCTTCAAATTTAGGCTTTCCAAAAAAAAAGCTTAAACAATTTATTGTAAGTGTATTTATTATCAAAAACCTTGTTTATTTAACACCCATTCCTAAAAATAAAAATTTATCTTTATTAAAACCTTCATTTTGTTTTACTACTTCTACTTGTTAATCTATTATACTTTTATGGTACTTTTTAAATGTCTCTCTATAACATTTCTCTCCCTCTCTTTTGCTTTTACGTTTACATTTTTGCTTTTGCTAAATCGTTAAAAGTCAACATTATCTTTGCACTTTTCCTAAATATATGAAACAACAACAACAAAAAAAACTGCTTCAAATTTTCAACTGTCGTTTAAAAGACCTCCTTCTAATGTTTCCTAAATACAAGAGTCACTAACAACAATCAAACACTTATAGAAAATATAAAAGAAACTTTTTGGTTTTTTAGAATTTTTTTTTTTTTATTTAATTCTTTTTTGTTTTATTTACTATTTTGCCAATCAATTTAACCGACAAAAAAAAACAAATGGCATTAGTAAACCAAAGAGAAAAACTTAATACCCCAATGAATATAATATTTTGTGGTCAAGCCTGTGGTTTAATTTACACAGAAAGAAAGAAACTTAATTTTGTTTCAAACAAATACATGCAACATCATTTATCATTGACAAATGCTACAAAAGTGGTAAAAACTCAAAAATACTATAAAATTTAGCAGGAGCAGCAGCAGAAGCAACCAAAAATAATAAGGAGCCAAAGTTAAAAGTTAAAAAAAAGGAAAAGGCTCCTTGAACAAAAAAAAAACAAAAATGTTTTAGTTGTTTCTTCTTTTTTAAATTTAAATTTATGTTGACAAAACAATAAAGTCTATTCCCCTGACGTTGCCAAAAAACAGATATTTTTTATTTTCCACTTTTGTTTCTCTCACTTTAAAGGGCGAACGAGTTGTTGGAAAGATTATTTATACAACAAAACACAACAACCAATGAGTGCTGGTGGTTGGTTCTACATTTGTTTGGCAATAGAAAAACAGTAAGATACAAAAGTGTAACACCACTTAACAAAAATCCAAATTTTTTCTTAGGGCTGATCCAACAAAACTGTTTTGAAATTTTGTTTTCTTCTCCTGTCTGCGAACCTTTTAATTATTTTCAATTAAAAAAATTTGTGATATTTATTAAAAAGTTAATTATAACCAGTAAAAAAATTAATAGACATTAAACAATTTTTCAGTAAACGCTTAACTAACTTGATTAAATTTTTAATTAAAACTAATTTTCTTTATGATTAATTGTTTTAATTGAAATAAAAATTGGTGAGAATTTTTTCTGTGTATGTTTGTTTGGATATAACTCCATCAATTTTGAAGCAGATCTTCAGTCAATCAATTGAGCTGATGTTTTGTATACACGTTCAGTTTACATGACAATGTATAGTTTACTGTGTGACGTCATTCTAAAGCCAACATGGTGGCACACCAGAGTTGGCAGACTAGCAATTTTTATTGCACTCCTAAAGTATGGGTATTAAATGAAATTTAATATTCGTTTGCGGAGAATAAGTCGAAAAATAATGTCACATCTCTCTTAATCTAATATGGCGGACTAAGCTTTTAATGATTGCTTACATTATGGGCATCGAATGAAAGGACTTACTGAGAGTATGAATGCAAGTTGTTTTAATTAATTAAAAGTAAAAACCTTTTATTTTAAGACTTTTACTAGCAACTTATAACATCATTACACAATTTATATGACATAAAAGCATGTCGGGAGAATTACTTTTGTAGATAAGCAAGTGAATAAAATAACTTGATTTGATTAAGTTTAACTATTAAAATTTATAAACTAAGTAAATACGAGTACTTAAATCTTGCGATAACCTTTTATATCATATAAATCGTGTCATGACGTTATCAGTTCATAGTAAAAGTTTTAAAGTAGAAGTTAAGTTGTTTTTCTTTTTAACGCATTTAAATAAGGGCTTGCTTTTTAAACCGGTTTTTCACTTTTTATTTATTTGGTATACATTTTATTTAAGCAATTCTGCTCTTAGCCACTGCACTTCATTTCTTCTTTTTCTGGAGAGCGAAATCTCACAACAATTTTTCATTCTTTATATATCGCTATCCTTTCGAAAAGCCTCTTATTTAATTTAAAAAACTCATTTACTTTTCTTACCCACTGTACTTAATTCCTTTTTGCTTCATTTCTAAAACTTTTCTTAACCCCTCTGCTTGAGTTTCCCCTTTCTGTGTAAACCATATCCGCCATAAAAACTTTATTTTTTAAAAAAAAAATTTTTATTTTTCAGAAATAAATCAAAAAGCTTTTTGATTAAAATCCTTTTTTATTCGTTTTAAAACCACATCTCAAACAATTTTAATATAACTCTCTACTTAAAGCTTTAAAATATATTCTTTTATTTTTCTGAAATCCCTCAGTAGAAGTTGTTGTCTGCTTTTAAAATACTTTTCAGAATTTTAAATAAGTTTTTCTAAAGTCTTTCAAATTGCTTCAATTCGAAAGCTTTCAGCTTTAGTCTTTAGCAATTTTTTTTATAAAACTGCTTTTAAAAGATGATGTTTTTACAAAAAATAAAAGTTTGATTTCTATTGAATGCTTTTTTTAGAAGTTTATGCAAGCTTTTAAAATGTTTAATTTTTAAATTTGTACCCCCATATTCATTGAAAAAAAAATTTTCGATTAATGAAAGTTTATTGAACAAACTCCCTATTAAAATTTGTTTAATAAGCCTTTTTTAAATCAAAAATATTTTTTTTTTAATATGGAGGTTAATCTTTTGGTTTCTTATTTCAGCTTTAAAAATGTTTTCTTAAAAGTTCTAAAAATTTAATTTTTTTTAAAGCTTTAAAAATATTTTGTTTGAAAAAATCTTCAACGATTTTTCTAGCTTTCTTCAACCAATTTAAATTTAAAGCAATTTAAAAATTTTTTTTTAGATTTCAAACAGTAAAAAGGTAATTACAAAAACTTGTTTGACAATTTTGAATACATTTTCTACGAACTTGTTAAAGCTTTCTTTAAAAAGTGTTATTTAAAAGATTTTTGAAAATTTTTTTATGTTTTTAAAATGCATTAAAAGCATTTCCCTTAAAGCTTTAAAACGGTTGAACTGCATTTCCGGAAAACTTTTTAAAATATTTTAATCTTTTTATCAGATTTTTTAAGTTTATTTTTTTAGTTATCCTTAAAGTATTCCTTTAAATAAAATTTTGTGAATTTATTTCCCACTGTACGTCATTTGCCCCTTAAAAAGAAACAACAATATAAAATATTGATTTTATTTCATCGACATTACCGCTGCGTTGGTATCCAAAACAACACAAAACTCATACAAATACAACTAAAAAGTTGAAAATTTTTCCATTTCTACCCTTAAACCTCAATTGTTCGGAGAAAGACAAAACTTTTTTTTATAATTTCAGCGTGTTTTTGTAGCCACGTAGAATTTAACAACGTGGCTTATTTATAAAACCAGCAGAGAAATATTCCTTCAGATACAGTCTGAACACAAGAAGACAATACAAAAATTGTAATAATTTTTAAATTGACAAAGATAAAAAGTGCCAACAAATAACAATAAAATAAAACGAAAAAGAAATAACAACTCAAATGAACATTTTACAAATAATTTGTAAGAACTTTTGATAACACAAACGTAAAACGAAAAAAAAAGAAAGGAAATTCTAGCGATACTTAAACATCAGTCAAAGAATAAAGTAAAAATTCTTAAAAATTTGTTTAATGCTCCTAAAATATATTTGCGGAAGCTTTAAAGGAGTTTAACTCTAAAAACCAGTTCGAAAGTGGACAAATTCTTCCATATATTTCATGACGTATTTTGTTCTTTCAGTTTAAGAAAATAATTTTCTAAAAGCTATTAAAGCTTCGGAAAGCTAAAACGTTTTTTATGGATTTAAAAAAAATGTCTTAAAATTTAATCTGTATTAATTTTTAAAACGATCTTCCAAGAAACTGTTAAAAATTTTCCGTCAAGCTTTAACACTTCCATAAAAAGGCTAAAAAAAACTCTTTCTTACAAATTTAAAAAAAATAAAAGCTTTAAGATGAGAATCTTTCAAAGTTTGTTTTCTAGGCTTAAAGATTAAATTTTTGGAAAGGTTTTTTAAAATCTATCTAAAAGCTTTGAAAAATTGTAAAAGTTTCTTCAAATCAAATCATATGATAAAAATTCGTTTTTTAACAAACTTGAGACGGGGTTTTCTGAAAGTTTATTTTTTCTGAAAGACTATTATATGTATATTAAATAAGTTTTTTTTTGAAAACTTTTAAAACTTGTTTTACTAAAAGCTTTAAAGCCTTTTTCTAAAAGTTTCTTTAAACCTTTTTTCCCTACATATAAAACTACTTAAGGTTTTGTAATAAGTTTTTATATATTTGTTTGGTCTTAGCTTTAAAAAGCTTTGTCCTATTTTCTAAAAGTTGTTTACAAAAGCGGATTTTTAAATCTTTTCTTGCGATTTTTTTTAAGAATACTCCAAAGTTTTTGTCAAAGACTAAACTTTAAGAAAAATTTTGAGAGTTTTTTTAAAGCTCTTTTCAAAATTGTAAAAAAGCTTCAAGTATTATGTACCTTTTTCAAATTATTTACCTAAGCTTTTTAAAACAATTTGTATACATTTTTGTTAAGTTTTACTTAAGAATATTTTTTTAAAAAGAATCTCTTAAACTTCTTAACATTCTAAACATTTTAAAACAGTTTTACTGAACTGTCTTAATAAGTTTTTTAATGTTTTAAAATATTTTTATATACTTTTTCAAAAGGCATCTGTTAAGTTTTTTGAAAAAGCTTTTTTAGAAGAGCTTTCCTTAAGCCTTTTTTGAAAAAGGCTTTTCTTAAGCTTTTTGGAAAGCGTTTCTTAAGGTTTTTTGAAAAGCTTTTCTTAAGCCTTTAAACATTGTTTTTATGCTTATTAAAATTGTAACTACAGTGCAATTTTAAAGCTTTTCTCTATAACTATATCAAAAGCTTTTAGGACTTTCCTTTCAAAATGTTTTGAAAGCATTAAATGGCTTTGTTTTTCTATTGTAGAAGATGTTTTAATAGCTCTTTTTAAAAAGCTTTATTTACAGTTAGAACCAATGTAAGCATTATTTATATAATCTGATCAACTTTAAATTTCTTTTTTTTAAGCTTAAAATTAAGATAAACTTGAGGTCTTAAAGACCTCGGTTTACCAAGAATTTAATTATTTCGTACTTAATTGCTAAACTAAATGTATTTTATTAAATTTTACCAGACTTACTTCCTTTTCTGAAACATTTATTTTAATCCTTGTTGTCTTAACAAAAAAAAAAAGGATTTTTCCCAAACTTTATTAAATTTACCTTATTTTAACAACAAAATAAGAAATTAGAAAAAAAGAAAACACAAAAAAGAAAATTCCAAAAAAAAAGTAAGACAAAATAAGGAAAATAAAGAGAATTAATCTATTTAAATCACTTAAAACAAAATAACTCCTGTGTGTGTTTGTGTGTCTATTCAACGTCTCTCTGTCTGTCTGTCTGCCTTTCTACAAACAATGTTATTTTAATTTTTCTACGCTTTTTTAACTCTTCTTGTTTTATGAAATCGTTGTATTAAGGATTTTTTAGGTTTTATTCGGGGCTCCTTTTGAAAGGTAGAGAAGGTGGGTTGCAATGACAGCTGAAGGTGTAGTAGGGAGAAGCAAAAGGAAAAACGTTGGAAGTTAAAAATTTTGTTATTGCGTTTTGTTGTTTTTTATTTTGTTTAAGGTGATTTTGAAAGCTGTCCTCCTTAGATTTAAAGTCCTAACATACATTTTAACTTTTGTTTTTGTTTGGTTTTTTCTTCACTTAAGGACAACATGTTATTTTTCCAGCTCCAGTCAGGTTGGAAGTTTTGCCATGTTTGCTTTAAGGTTTATGGCTAGAAACACAAAAATTTACAGGAGAGTTTATAAAAATGTGTGTATGTGTGTGTGTGTATTTGTGTGTCTGTAACAGTATATTTGTAAAGAGGTCCTGGTATTTATAAAATTGTATTACAGTTTGATGGTTAACCTGGTGTTTGGGTGTTTATGTTGCTGTTATAATAACACTAAAGCCAAAACAACAACGACAAAAGCATTTTGAATTTCGTGAAGTTTCTCTTAAATTACCACCCTGCATTCTGGGGCTTTTTAATTTAAAGGTGTTACTTAGCAACAATAAAAACTTAAATTAAAAATTGTAAACGCAATAAAATTTAGGTTATTTTTAAGACTTTTTAGTTTTTTATGGTATTATTTTTTATATTTATATTGAGTAAATGATCTCAATGCTTTAAGATAATTAAGAGAACTATTAAAAAGCTTTCTAATTTCTTTAATTAATTAAGTTCCTATTAGGAGCTTAAAGCCTTAACAAAAGATTTCCAATCCTTTTTGTTTGATGCTGGGTTCCTGATTTCTTTTCAGCTTTTTCCTACTCGCGAAGGCTCTACGTTTAACTGTCTTCGCCAAGTGTGGTCAGGCCTTCCTCTACCTCTACTACCATGAGGATGTTTCGAATAGAGAATTGCCGGTTGATTGTTGCATTTACTCGCATAAAAATTCTGCCTTTGCAGCTTCTGTCTCTTCCATTTGAAGGCTTTGCACCATCACAGATTGGCTGTGTGTTAGAAGGCATATGATGTCGGTGTAGTCAAGATCGGCCAGACGGCCGCCTTAACCTTACGTTTTGCCTCTGCTGTTGCTCGTTGCATATCTCATGACAACGTCCAGTACTTCATTAAAGAGTACCGGCGACAAGATGCAGCATTGTCGTACACCAGCTTTAACAGAGGCCACCAGAACTCAGAAAGCGATACACAAAGTATTTATCAAAAATAAAATCAGTTTTAATTAAACATTTAATCAAGTGAATTAAACGTTTAATCAAGTAATTTTAAAGTTTAATTGATACCACTAATTTGTTTACTAGTGCAAATAAATAGTGCTAATTAAACGTTTAATTCGATTGATTTAACGTTAAATTCACTTGATTAAACGTTTAATTCATTTCACAAAATGTTTAATTAAAACTGATTTAATTTTTGATAAATGCTTAAATTGTTAAAATTTGTTATCTGTTTTTCGCTTACGGAGTTCTAGTGGAGTAAACGATAAATTACGTTTATGAATAGTTCTTAAATAATCCCTATTGTTTTCCTATGTACGTACGCCTTTAAACGTATGTGCCTTTCAAATGGTAGTTTTGACAAGTGTGTCGAAAGCTTTTTTAAAGTCGAAAAAGACCAGGTAAAGTTGGGCTTTCCATTGATAGCTCAATTATTATGCGGAGGCTGTTATGTGATCCTCACAGCATTTTTGAGCTCTAAATCAAGCCTGTTCGCAACGAAACTCTGTGTCGAGGGTTTGCTTTTACTTTGTTTATCATGCTTAGGAGTGTAATCCCATAAGTAGTTTTTACACTCCGGGAGATCACCTTTTTTTCCTTTTTTCTTTAAAAGTTATCTTTATTCTTAGCACAAAGTGGGTCAAAGTTTATAACCACATAGAAAGAGGAATAAATAAACTAATTTAAAACTGCACAATGGGTCTGAATGCATTGAAAAATATAGTTTTAAAGAGAAAGAGTCCCTTCTTTAGGGAAATATTTTAGATATTTTTTTAAAATTTAAGAAATACACATTGCACTGTGGGTTCAAATTGCTCGAAACTTGCAACATAATTAAAATTAAAAGCTATATATTCAAACTAACTTCTAAAAATTTTAAATTTTAAGTACAGTGGTTCAAAGTAAGGCAAAAAATTATGACTCTATAGACTCCTGTCAAAAAAAGTTAGGCTAGTGTTACATGCAAAATATTTTGACGCGTTTGCGCCAGAAAGTTGCTAAACTTTAAACTTTTTAACCTGTTGTGTATTTTTGACAAGTAATCGGCTGACAATAAATAGAAAAATTTAACAAATTTGCGAATCATGAAAGAAAAACTTATTGAAGAGCTTAAAAAATATACAATATTTATATAAAAATAATAAATTCAATAAAATAAAAAAATCTTGATATACTTTCGAATCCGTTTTCAATTCACAAATAAGTAAACAGATAAAAAAAAATAGCTGACAGAAATGGCTTTTGTAGTGCGCTAAAGTTTTCAAACGCACGACACACTTCGACGAACTAATGCGTGTTATGTACTTCTTTCTACCTTAAGAATTAATTTTAAAAAAAATTGTTTTCATTACAAAATGATTTAAATTTCTTCGTTTCAAATTTCATATTCAAATTTGAATAAAATAAATTGTTTTTAAAAATAAATTACCGGTAATAAGCTTAAGAAAACATATCATATTTCAAAGAAACTCATTCTATTTTCTTATTTTTTAGTTTAACACGGACAAATGAGCAAAAAAATTATGCATGATTTTTGAAACTTTTCAGAAAAATATTCTTTGCCTTTCTCCCTGTTTTGTTGCATAAACATTTTCAACTTAACCCAAGAAACCTGACAAAAACACATGCATAATTGGCCCCAGAAAAAAAACAGACACAGGATTCTCCTCCCGTTCAAAGCACAAAGCAACAGCAAATGAAGAGAAGAGAGAAGAGGAGCACAAGTAACTTTATTAACATATATTTATTTTACTGAGAAAAAAAGGGAAAAACGAAAGACAACAGAAAAAAAGAGGAGAAAAACATAAATTTACTTCTTAAGCAACAACAACAACCAAACCCATTTAAAAACTGGGGGCCATCTATTTAACGGTAAATTTTATGTTTATAACTTGTTATCAGCATTACGACCAAACAGTCGGCTCATTGTGTGTAGGAGCGGGTAGGCGAAGAGGCCGGAAACAGTTTAAAAGACATTATGCAGACATAAAGCACAAGATTTAAATTAAAATAAAAATGTTTCAGCAACCACGAGAAAAATAATGTGTGAAAAAAAAATTCGAGCATAAACAAAATTATAAAACCAGCATAAATTTATCACAAATAAAATAAATGGAAAAGTAACATTTACAAAGATAACACAGTGGGACAAAATAGCTAGGAATATGGAAGGAGCAAGAGAGTAGAAATATTCCGACATACATAAATTTGAGAAGAAAGCTAAATTCCCCCCCCCCCCCCGGTAGGCTAGCTGGTAGTGAGCTAGTCTATCAGCGCCGAGGTTGCAAGTTCGATTCCCGCCAGAGACTTTGGTTTCTTTCCTGCCGACAAGCGTAGAGCTTCGCGGGATTAGCTAAGGGAATTTACACAAACTTTTTTTTTTTTTTTAATTTCCTATGCTAATCCCGCGAAGCTCTTCGCCTGTCTGCAGGAGAGAAACCAGAGTCTCTGGTGGGAATCGAGCCCGCAACCCCGGCGCTGATAGACTAGCTTACTACCAGCTAGCCTACCGGGGCACTCGAAATCCAAATTTAAATTAACTTAAACATAATTTTAAAAATTTTGAAATGTGACAAATTATAACCACAAAAAAGAAATGTTAAATTAACTTTCAAAATCTTTAACGTTTTATTGCTAAATATTATAAAGTAATGTCACAGTGACTCGATAAGTTTGAAATTTTGCAAAACAGTGGTTCAGATAAGCTAAGATTTTAAAATACTTTATAACTAGTTTGAATATATACATATTTATTTTTTAACTAAAACAAATTAAGCTTTAGTGCAACTTTTTCATTACTCTCTTCGCAGGATTTAAAATGCTGCACAATGGGTACTTGGGTAATCATCTAAACTTGAAAAATAATTTGTATGAATGATTAATTTTTAAGGAATTGAGCTAAAAGAGCAAACATTTTAGCGCAGTGAACCAAAGAAGATTCTAGTGAATTTTTTAACAATTTCATCCGGACGGACAAACATTTTTAGACCGAATCAAAAACCGATTCCAAGTCGGTCGGTATAGGTGGGTCTAGGACTGATATTTTAAGGTGCTACAAGCATCAGAACAAACACATAACAACCCCTCCAATATTGTGGTGTGGCTATAAAAACCTGCACAATGGGTTAGTGCTTAAAACAAGGAAGATTTTTAAACTTAAAGATTAACTGAAGTTTTTGATATTTAAAGTTCATAAAATTTAATTTGCATTAAATTATTTTTCGTGAAGAAAGGAATTTACAACATAAAACAAATTGAAATTTTTTTTTTTGATAATTTAATTATTGACTGAACGGGGGGGATTGAACTCGAGTCGGCTGTACATGTTTCGAGAATAACCACATTTCCATCATCAGAATTCTACCGTTTGCGCCACTGTGGCGGCTGTCAGTCTTCAGACGCACTTTAATCTTTTAACCAAAATGGTATTGGTGGATCGTAAATTGTTGTAATTGATTATCAATTGTATTTACATGTTTCTTCCTTACTTCTGTTTTTCGTACTTAGTGTTTAGATTTTGTGTTGAAAGTACATTTGTCTTTTGTCCTAAGGATTAACTTTTTTGGTATTGATTGATTTCAATTTCAAACTTAATGATTGATACTGTCGAACAAAAATAAAACCGTTTCAACGTTTTTGATATCTTTATAAGATTTAGAATAAAATCTTGTACTCAATGAGATTTAAATGTTTTAAACTAAAAAAAATTGATGGAATAGAATATTTTATGTTTTAGGAAAATATTTTTGAAGACCTTTAATATTTACCACAATGGCCGATACAAGGGAATAAATTCATCTCTTGGCTGTTTTTTTTTTTTTTTAATAATGCACAACGGGTTAAAATATTATTAACCACTTAGGCTGGGTTTTTGAGATCTCAGTTAAACTAGGTTTAGTTAATCTGAAAACAGATAAGTGCCGTCATTACCAAGTTTGTATACAAAATTTTGACGGAACGGCTAAGTTTTGCTTAAAATGTTGGTCTTTAATGAAATAATAACAAAAAAAATTAAATTTCTCCGGAAAAATCCGAGTTTCAGACTACGTTAAACTAAGTTTAACCTTAATCCACATCTCAAAAACCCGGCCTTAAAAAGTTGCTAGTTAAGAAGATTGTCTCATTAGAAAATGATTATGATGGTTTAATTTGAAAGTACAAAGCCATATGAAATAAAACAAAAAAAGTTTTGTTTTCTCTTGCCCACTGTTTTTAAGCTTAAATTTTTTTTTGCTTATTTCACTTATTTCACCACGTATTTGTTTTATTACAAATTTAATTTATTTTTTATTTTTTTCTTCAAAGTTGACTGTTAAAAACGATCAAATTATAACCCTTAATAAAATATTTCTTTCCTTAAACATGTACAAGCAAGATTGGTGCGTGTTTGTTACTGTTTATTTTTCCAAACAAATAAGAATGTGTTAAATACACCTGCACACTACAAAAACACATTCATATACTTATGAATAAATAAGCTTTATTTGTTTTCTCAGTGTGAGCGTTTTAGTTAATAAATACATGTGAAGACAAACAACAAAGGATTTAAGTGTGTAGATGTATTTGTCTCTAGAACCTGTATGAAAAAACTGATGTGGCAGTTTGTTTAAAAAAAATTGCGCAACAGAAAGATTTTTTAAAGCAAAAGCTTTAAAGCTTTTTTTGTTAATTTGTTGTAGTTAAAGTTTTATTAATTCTTAAAATACAATAAAATCATATTAAAAACAAAATAAAAACAGCCTTGTGGTAGGTTTTATTTTTTTTTTATACCCAATCACTAATACAACCAGGCTCTCATACGCACATACATACATATAAGCAAACAATCATATAGACAAAAGCAATCATCATTAGTTTTCGTTATTTTTTTTGTTGAGTATACTCTCCAATACACCTACGCTCTCAAACGGTTCTCTTAACGTCTGTCTATGTTGGTATGTTCCTTTTTAATTTATTACCTTGTTTATTCAGCACACCCAAACTCACACCGACCGAAACAAAATAAAAACTCAACGTAGAAAGATTTTGTTTAGGAATCCAAATATTGCTTTTCCTTTTAGTATTTTTTTTTTAAATTAATTTTTATTTTCTAGTTTTCTTTCGCATTTTAGGTAATTTTTCATGCTTTTTTTTTTGTTTTTTTTTTTTTTTGTTAAACTGCTGACAGTTTCTATGGCCTCAATGTTTTTTTTTTTTTAAACAAGACCAGAAAAAAAACTACAAAAGTATAAATATGTTGCTTAAGGCCTTTTTGAGAGCAAACATGGGCACACTTTGGCATTTAATATAAAGGTAATTTTCCATAATGAAAATATAAAAAAAACAAATACTATTTATTTTTGTATTCCTAACTAACATTAAACATTATCATGAGTTATAAAATATTATATTTAGAAATTTTTTTTTATACAAAGAAAACCTAAAAACCTTAAAAAAAAAACCTTAAATGTACTAGGCCTTGCCAAAACGTTACCAAAACTCAATTTAAATTTATACTCAATTTAAACTATATAAAAGTTAGGACTTGGTATTTTTTTAAACAAAGTCAAAAGTTACCCTTATGCCTTGTTTAAACTTTCATCTTAAAAATAAATCTACACTGTCAATTAAAAGAAACAATCATAATGAAGATACAAATCAAAGGGTTGCTGGCAGAGACTGAAAATAACAGTTGATTTTAAATTTTAAAACAAAAAAAGTATACAGAAGTCGGCAACCTGATTCAAGTATACCATATTGATCCTTATGAACTTGTCTATGATTAACTATATTGATTTTTAAAATTTTGATTTTTCATTTTTCGATCAAATAACAGTTATTTTTTTATTATTATTTTTTGTACAAAAATAACAGTTTTTTTTTTTTTTTTAAATAACTATTATTTTTGTTCAAAAGTTTGAATAACTGTTACGGTCCCTGCCTGCTTGTTCTTCAAAAAAATAACATAATTACGTATACAATCTGGTCAAATTTTAAATCTCTTCTGTCAAGCAGGCCACCCGTTACTTCGAACATGGAGATGGTTGCACAACATATATTCGCGTAACTCAAACACGGTTTAGAGTATTGAATAAACTTCAACAAAACCAAAATTCCGCAATATAAGAAGATAATGAAAGAATTTAATTAAATCAGATCAAAATAACAAAAAGCTCATTGTTGACTAAAGAACTTTTTGCCTAACGTCAACGAATTAAGAAGCCCCATTTCAAATATTTAACATAAAATATAACAATTTTAATTTGTTTTTGCAAATAACATCAGTTTAAAAAAAATGAAAAATTTTTACCTTAAACCAACAGCGAAAAGTTCAAAAGTTGTACATACCTGCAATAAATAAGAAAAAATTGCAACATTATTGTAAAAATTATATCAAAAAGAGAAAACAACTTCTTAAAAAGAGCAAAACAATTTAATAGAAAAACTATGGTTTTAATTACGGTTCTCGTACATGTTCTCACTCAAATTCTAGTTAAGATTGCAAAATCTGAAAAAAATATCTTGTTTAACCTTCGTATTACCAACGGTACATCCCGCCGAGGAACAAGCTTTCGTCATACAAAAAATTTTTTTTTTTTTTAATTTTTTTAAGAACTTAAAAATTTCTTAAAGGAGCAGATAGACGACATGTTTTTTACATCTGACTTGTCAGCTTTGCAAGTCACATGTAATTGTGCTTGTCTGTCAAAATTGCTGTTTTACATACGGTTTATAATATTCGGTCACAAACGTACATGTAATTTGCTTCTGACATTGTCTCTGTTTTTTTCGCATAGTTATTGCAGAAACCGAAGTAGTTCTCGGTTTCAAAATAGCGTGCGGCCGCCACAAAATTTTTTATTTGCGCCGTAAAAGCGTTCAGCCATCCGAAAATTTTTTTCTTTAAATTCGAAGATGCCAATTTTGGATATAGTAATGAAACATTTTTTATATATGTGAGTTCATTATTTTTACTAAAAGGTTAAAAGAACATACATTTATCGGTATTGTAAAATAACAACCGCAGCCGGCTAATGATTCCGCCAATAGTGCACCGCCCCTGCCGGCTTCCTTGCGACATAGATTTCTAACAAAATTTTTTTTTTCAAATCAACAGTGATGTCAGATAGTTTGTCAGAAGAAAATAGAGCACGCTCTAATTGAAATTTTGTCAGATGACTTTGCGTCTGACGTTTACTGAAGCAAAGTTAAAAAGGTAACACACGACATGTATGTGTTTTGCAGTGGGAAATTTGACATGTCAGATGACAAAAACATGTCGTGTACGGCCGCCTTAAATGAGTAAAATTTTCTTTTTTTAAGAAACAAAACTTAAATGATCACTCGAGTGGGTATTGGTAAGGCGAAGGCTAATTCAAATAATTTTTTATGTTCTGTTCTGTTCTAGTTTTGCTTTAGTTCTGTTCTAGTTTTGCTCTAGTTCTGTTCTAGCTCTGTTCTAAATAGTTCTGTTCTAGTTGTGTTCTAGTTCTGTTCTAGTTCTGTTCTAGTTCTGTTCTAGTTATGTTCTAGTTCTGTTCTTGTTCTGTTCTAGTTATGTTCTAGTTGTGTTCTAGTTCTGCTCTATTTCTGTTCTGGTTATGTTCAAGTTCTGTTCTAGTTCTGTTCGAGTTCTGTTCTAGTTCTGTTCTAGTTTTTTTTTTTTTTAAAGATCTGTTCTTGTTCTGTTCGAATTCTATTCTAGTTGTGTTCAAGTTCTGTTCTAGTTGTGTTCTAGTTATGTTCTTGTTCTGTTCTAGCTCTTTTCTAGTTGTATTCTAGTTCTGTTCTAGTTCTATTCTAGTTGTGTTCAAGTTCTGTTCGAGTTCTGTTCTAGTTCTGTTCTAGTTTTTTTTTTTTTTTAAAGATCTGTTCTTGTTCTGTTCGAATTCTATTCTAGTTGTGTTCAAGTTCTGTTCTAGTTGTGTTCTAGTTATGTTCTTGTTCTGTTCTAGCTCTTTTCTAGTTGTATTCTAGTTCTGTTCTAGTTCTGTTCTAGTTGTGTTCTAGCTCTGTTCTAGTTGTGTTCTAGTTCTGTTCTAATTCTGTTCTAATTATGTTCTAGTTCTGTTCTAGCTCTGTTCTAGTTGTGTTCTAGTTCTGTTCTAGTTGTGTTCTAGTTGTGTTCTAGTTCTGTTCTAGTTCTATTCTAATTCTGTTCTAGTTCTGTTCAAGTTGTGTTCTAGTTCTGTTCTAGTTGTGTTCTAGTTCTGTTCTTTTTCTAGTTCTGTTCTGTTCTGTTTTTTTATGTTGTGTTCTGTTCACGTTCTTTTCAAATTATATTGTCCTTCCATCTAGTTCTGCTTTAATTCTGTTCTTATACTTTAAAAGTAATATATATATATAGTCTTTTAATTTGTAAGTTATTATAAATTTAAAACAATGTTTTAAATATCTTCATATATATATGTACATATGTATTTGTATTTAAAGGACATGATTTTGCAATTCATTTTCTCAATCAAATATTCCTTTGTTAATCTATTTTTGGTAGAAAAGTTTTGGAAATTTCATCTAAAATAAATATGAATTCATGTGTCAAACAGAAAATCGCAATTTAAACACTCTTCACTAACCAAACAACACCAATCAATATTTACATTAGACCTTCGGAAAACGGAAATACAAGGAGTGTTAAAAAAGGAAACTGAAAAATAAAATTATAAAAAAAATAAAATACATTCCTTCCTTGCAGCAGCAATGCGAAATAAATAAAAACGATTTAATTCAATAAAAAATTTGAATAGAAATCAAAAAGTAAAAAAAAAAAGTTTTAATGTTTATTTTAACAACGTATGTCAGGCTGTTTTTTTAAACACTTTATAAAAATTTGTTTAAATAAGTTGGTTGTAGAGAAAAAAATCAAAAAAAAACTTCTGTTGTTGCTGATAAACTCTAATTTGTTGGCAAAGCTTGAAAAATAAAAAAAAAATCATGAAAAATTCAATCAATTGTTGTGTTGAAACAAGTCGATGCCTTGTTTACGATATTCATTGTTAAACTCTTCAGCCAATAAAAACCCTTCTCTCCTTTAAGCCTCCTAACAGTTACATTTACACCAATACATATTTAAACGAGCACAGCAGCAGCAACACTAATACCATCACCAACAAAGTCCTTATAAAATTGTTATAATCAACTACATACTGGCATATGAATATAACAATGCAGATAAGTGCCTTTTTTTCAATTTTTTATATTGTACAGAGTATGCGAATGACTGCCAGTGCGACCAGATCTTAAAATTTTTTATAGTCAAATCTGACATTGGAGAAGGCCAAAAAAATGCTACAAATTATTTTAGAAAATGTTAAAATTTGCTTCAGATTTATGTTAAAAGTTTATTAACAGTACATTTTCTTTACTTGAAACTAACAAAATTTTATTTTTGTGCAGTTTAAAGTAACGCTTTTTTCAGATTTTTCGCTGGATTAACACGAAATGTTTAAAAATATCTTCAAATTTTTAATAAAGTCAACTATACAAATTCAGTTTTTACATTGCTATGTGCAATTTCTTTTTACTTTAATATCGTAATAATCAGATGGCAAATATTTTTTACATTCAACATGATCAGGACATTTCTAAGATTTTCTTTATATTCTATTTTTTTTTTAAACCCGTAAGACGAAATTTAATTTTGGTCAAAATTTATAATAATTAAAAAAAATTTCAACGTTATTTTTAGGAATACAAAATAAATTATTAATAAGGTTTCTGTATGACGTGCTTATTTCAAAATTCTTATTTTTTTTAATACACTGGAATTTATTGTTGAGGGAAAGCTTGTTTTTTCGCATTTCACAGGTTGCTTAGGCCAGATCATCAGGAAACCTTTTTCCAAAGATTTTAGAAAAGTTAAAAATATTATACAAATAAAACCTTAAAGCGAATAAGAATTTAAAACACTTAAAGTCTTACTTTAAACAATATCAAAGCTTTAACAAAAAACAACAGTAAACAGTGAGTTTCTGCCTGTTTTTAGAATGCGTAAACAAGTGGGTGAGAGAGAAATTATATTGAAAACAACAACAAAAAACTAAAATTTGTTTTTTTCAATATAATTTCTCACTCACTCACTTGTTTACGTTTTCTTAAAACATGCAGTTTGTCTCGTCTTACATTTTTTTTTTTTTTTCATTTTAACAATAAAACTATCCATCAAAATTTTTAAAATAAAGCTAAAAAAAAAAAACAATTTATAAAAATAATAAATAAAATTTTTGGAGCAAAATTTAGCCAAATTTAGCTGCCAAAATGGTCACACTGATAACTACATTTACACTAGCTATTTTTTCTCTATATCTCTCTTCCCCACTCTCTTATTCGAACACTTTAGAGAACTAGTTCAACTGATAAGTAGTTTAAATATCCCAGTTTCGAATATAGTTAGAAGTTTATATGAGGAGCTGAGTTCCCAAGCTCGCTACTTGCACCTGCAAGCAGGAAAACTTTTTTCTTTAAAAAATATAGCGACAGCATCTTATTTCAAATTGCCAGTAGCGAGTTTTTAAATTATGCACCGCAAGAAAAGAGTTTGGGATTTAACTTTTCTACAAGTAGCAAGTTTTGTTTCTTGCAAATTATTTAAATCGAACTTTCTTTCCGTTCAAGGGTGTAAAACAGGATAATAAGAAATCTAAAAATTAATTTTCAATTTAAAATTGAATCCTGCATTAAATAAAAAAAACTCATATTCTTAAATCTTCATTTTCCTCAGAAATTTCTTCATCGTTCTCGGTTTCTTTTACCGAAGCACCACCGATGCTAACCAAAATGTCACGGTAAAACTTGTAGCTCACTAGAATAAGAAAAAATTTACAATATCAGAAGATTATGACAGGAAGGGACGAGTTTCGTTCTGTTTCATGCAAGGAAGCCGTTTTGTTTCTCACTTTAGTTTTCAATGATATTTACAGAGGTCGAGGGGATACTTTTGTTTCTTTTCACTTCAGATACGAAAGCTGCGCAATCATATCTGTCAAAAGTCATTACTATCATAATTTTTTTCCAAAATTCAAGTTTTGGAACTTTGAAATAGAACTGTAATGTCAGTACAGTTCTAGTTAAGATCTGGTTCAGTTGTACTTCAGTAGAGAAAAGTTCAGACAAACATGTTCTTGTTCTGTTCTAATTCAATTCTGGTTCAGTTCTAGTTTAGTTCAAGGTCAGTTCTAGTTCAGTTCTTTCTAAGTTGCAGTTCAGTTATAGTTTTTACTAAGTTCTGTGTCAGTTATGGTTCAATTTAAGCTCTATTTTATTTCTGGGTTAGTTCCAGCTCAGTAAAAGTTTTATAATGAAATTTTAATAAATAAATATATTAAAAAATTTAAAGAAAAGGTTTAGTTTAGCTCTAATTTAGTTTTGGTTCAGTTCTAGTTCAGTTTGATTTTAGTTCTGGTAAAAAAAATCAAATCCAGTTCTAGGAAAAAAAAGAAAAAGTTCAAGTTTAGGTTTTTTTTTTAATTTTAGTTCAGGTTCTAGTTCTGGTACTAGCTCGGTTGTAGCTTAGTTCTAGTAAAGTTCATTTAGGCACTATTTTAGGTTCTAGTTAAGAGTTTTATTTATATATTAGATTAGATTTTAATTTAAGTTTCTTTAAGTTCATTTTTGAGTGCAGGTTTAAGTTCAGGTTACAGTTAATTTTCTAGTTCTGTGGCCGTATTCTGTAATTCGCTAAAGCTTAATCTCTATCGCTAAAAATCTTAAAAGTTGATTTAGCGATTTTTGGTTACGAATGCAATACTCTAACGTGCATTGCTGAATTTGGCATTGCCATAATAATGTAATTCGCCGCAATTTTAGCTTTTAATTTCAACGCTAAAATTTTTCAATTTTGTATTCTCTAAGGCATTTTAGCGATCGAGATTTAACTTTAGCTAAGCGAATTACAGAATACGGCTGCTGGCTCCTGTTAAGATGCTTATTTAGGTTCTAGTTTGGGTTTAATTTAATTTTTCATTCAGGTTTATGTTCAGGCTTTATATTTTTTTTAGTTTTTAACTTTACATGCTCCCCTCCTGTGCCAAAGACTTTTCAGCCTAGTTAAGTTCTGTAAGAACAGTTTATTCTGCCTGAATTTATTTTTTTTTTCACCCGTTTGCTTTTTTATTGTTGTATAAATTTGTTTTTGCTGGTGCTGCTGTTGGTGTGGATGGAGGTTTAAGTGCTTGACTGAATTTAAGTTCATATACCCCTTCTCAGACTTTGGTGCCACAACTGAAAAAGTTTCTTGTTCTTCTGGTTTACAAAAAAAAATTGTTGAAGGTTTCAATGAATCATTAGTAAATGTTTAAATGTAGATGCTTGTGCAAGAGTGTGAGTGAAAAAGAAAAAAAAACAATTGAACAAAAATTGAAATGGGGTCAAAATGTAAGTGTGTGCTTGATAACGAACACATACACACACTTAATACTTCTAAACAACACACATGTCTAGATAACAAATAGCATAAATTATAATGAGAAGTTCACTTGAATTCTACTACAAATACACTAACACAAACCCAAACACACACACTCATATGTCCATATCCACTTACTTTTAAACATTTCTGCATAAATATGAAACACATATTGAACATTTATATAGATAAGAATAAAATATTATTATTTGGAAAAAAAAAGATCTTAAGAATAAAGGAATCGACATGTAAAACATTTTGGTAATGGAAAGCAGCTTTATTGAAATAACTGGATTAAATTTTAAATGCTTTCAAAGGATATTTTTTTTAAATTTTGTTAAGAAAATCATCGTCATATAATTCTTATTTCTAGATGAAGGGAATTTAAAAAAAAAATAAATTATCATAAAGAAATAAAATCAAGTATTGATAAATAGATTTGAGTCCCTTAATGGCTGGAGATGCTTAAATTCAAAGGAAAAAGATTTATGTTTAATGCAAAAAATATTAAAAAAAAAAATGGACTTTGAACGGATCTTAAAAAGAACAAGAAAAAAAACTGAAAGAACTAGAATAGAACTTCTGTTTTAAAAGTTGAAAGGAAATAGGACAGATCCAAAACAGAACTAGAACATACTTAAATAGAGCAGAACTAAAACAAAATTAAAGCATAACAAGAATAGCACACCTAGAACTGAACTAGAAAAGAACAAGAACAGAAAAAGATCAAAAAAAGAACTGAACTTGAAAAGAACTAAAAGAGAAAATAGAACTACAAGAGAACTATAAAAGAAAAAGGACATAGGACAGGTCTCGAACATAAATAGAACAGATCTAAAACAAAATTAGAGCAAACCTAGAATAGAACTAGAGCATATCTATAACTGAACCAGAAAATAACAAGAACAGAAGAAGATCAGAAATAGAACTGAACTAGAAGAGAACTAGAAGAGAAAAAGAGAACTAGAAAAGAAATAAAACTGAACTAGAAAAACCTAAACAGAATTAAAACAAAAAAATTTTGTGGTTCTCAAGCAGATCCGATTAGACCAAAGTGTGAAGATTGAAAACCGATTTAATTTCGCGGTAGTGGACCAATTAATAAGCCTCGGGTGTGCCGTCAACAAAAACAACAACGTCAGCCTTGTGATTAGGCGGAGAACTGTGTTTGCAAGCAGATGCTATTAAATCCTTAGCAGGAATTAATCGAATTCACTAGAAGGTTGGATCCAGTTAACATGGTGTTTTTTTTTTGGTGGTGGAGTTGTCAAAGTTTGTAGACAAACTAGTTTTTTATGTAAACAAACTTTAAAAATACAAGCAATATTTTTTATAACTGACCGACCTCAAAATCAGTGTTGTTGTAGAGTTGGCCTCACCTTCTAGCGAATTCACCTTGGCATCCGTCTTTGATAAAGCCTGGCTTGCTATTTGGTGCAGTGTTAAATTAATAAAACATACGAGCATAACTACCCGCTTGAGTATTTGTAGGATACTAAATTTTATTTACAAAATTATTCTTAAGTACTAACATTGAAAACCTTAAACCTAACTAGAACTGATAAGCTACGATTGTACACATGCACACACTAGCGACCCTTAATTTATTACTCTTTAAGTGTTTTATGATCATGTTTAGGCACATGCGTATTTTAGTGATAAAAACAAAAGGTTTCATTATCTGTGTTAGTGTTTGTCAAAATAACCAATTACACAGAATTACATACATATGGAAACTAATTATCTCTTACTCTAATGACCTTTTTTATCTTTTATTCTTAGAACTAATGGAAATTTCTTTTTATGGGAAATTCCATCTCTACTAAATTATCTCTTAATGATAAACATGTTCAATTCTGAACATTCTGCCGGGCCTCCAGAGGAGCTGGAGCCGAGAAATCTAATTTTACTACAGTATTATTACTGCGGCAACACTTATATTTAATATACATACAAAACAATATTAGAATACCAATTATAATTAATATCAAAGATGCGTGTCCTGATATAGTATGGAGTTGAAACCTTTTTAATTCAACGTGGGATGTCTTCATTTTTTTCGACTGCATTTTTTAAATAGTTCATCTCCTTTGTGTTGTTGATAATTGTCACGTCTAAAGGTTTCACCAGCCTTGATTCTACTTGCGGAAGTTCTAGACCCCATGACGATGTCTGGATAGATGACTGCATACGTGATGTAAATCGTTGTGAGGCTGTTAATGTCACTCCTTCGTATGTTGCAATACACCCTGGTGATAACGTTAGAATTCCTTTAAAAGGTAAAGTTGTCCAGCTGCGCTTTCCCTGACCACAATCCACTGTAATCATAAAGTTGCTAAACACGGCGAATATCCAATGATTTTCAGTGGATGTTTGCTTCCAAAAGCTTGTAGCTGAAATTTCCTCGAATTCGCAGTCAGCGTGCCTGGATTGTTTTAAGGCTGACACTTCACAAGAGCGTTCAGTTGCTGGCTTCCATTGCATATTACCAATACAATTAAACTGACCTTGTAAATTCTTCTCACAAGCGTTCAATTGCACTAGCGACATCAAAAAGTACATGTTGGAAGCAAAGTTGTATGCAATCAATTCATTTCCAATTCTTGGCATCATCGTATGGTTCTTATTACCAACTGGCAGCTTTATTATTTCGTAAACTTCAGAACTGTGCTCATACAATAAAGGTATCTCCAACTGAATTACTAACCGTGACTCCATTATGATCCCTTTAGAAGTCATTGAATGGTAGACCTCTTTCAGCTCTGTTCCCGTAGCTTCTCCAGGAAGAACTAAATTCTTTGGCAACATCTTCTTGATTTCTGACAGTTGTTTATGGAGCTGTGATGGCTTCAATAAATCAAGATTCACATGCCCGTGATTAATATCTATCAACAAGTTTATAATTGAGGATTGAATCCTGCTGCAGTCATCAATCATTAGGTTTAATTGTGTGGACATAACTTGGAATAATATAATCAAACGCTCGGTGTTTCTAGTACTTTGAACTTCTTCGTTGAACAGCTTCAGCTGG
Source organism: Pollenia labialis (assembly GCA_949318255.1). Taxonomy (NCBI): domain Eukaryota; kingdom Metazoa; phylum Arthropoda; class Insecta; order Diptera; family Polleniidae; genus Pollenia; species Pollenia labialis. The sequence goes on along the minus strand of OX439142.1, from coordinate 19,073,254 downwards.
TTATACATTTTATTGAAGTTCGCGTTAACATCGTCTGTAGTCTTTTTCAGTATATTAATAGTTGAGTCTACAATGGACGTTTGTTTTTGTATTAAGTTGTTCAATTCCTGTTGATTTTCAAACACATTTCTCATATTCTCCTCCATTTTATCTCGGTCATCGGCATCCATCATCCCGAAAAGCATGTGATACAAAGACCCCACAAATTCGAAGGGAGCTCTTTTCTCTCGGGATTTGGTTAATAAAAGGTCGTTATTTTCATTAAGTATATTGATTCTTCTATCCATTGTTGAAATTACCATTTCACATGCTTCTTTGTAATATTCAAGATTTGGACACTCCTTTTTAACCTTTTTCATCAACGTCTGTATACGTTCCATCTCTTTTTGATATGTTGAAAGATCGAAATATATTACTAAGCTCCATTTCGAATTGATCATATTTATTTGGCCTATGTTGTCTAGATATAATGCTTTTTTTGAAGAAATTTCCTTGATTGAAAATGGCTTATTGGCTTCTAACGGCGCAGTCTTTACTTGCTTCATTATCACAAACAGCAATAGCAGGAACCCTAACATTCTTAACATCTTATTTTCTTTTGGTTGCTTTCTTGATGTACAAAAACTTGTAACTGAAGAACCATTTTCTTCACCGTCATGCTCATCTGACACCGGCAATGCGATTACTTTATGTATTGGACGCTTGAGTATGCTGTTTGGAAGTTTTACAGTCACAACTCTTACCATGCCATCTTTACCTTCATGTACCTCTGTCACCCTTCCCAGAGGCCACTTCGCAGGGTAAGTTGGTTCATCCTTTACCAGTACCACTGAACCTTTCTTTAAGTTCTCCCTAGGCTGCCTCCACTTTGCTCTTTGTTGCAATGTCACCAGGTATTCCTCCTTCCACCGATTCCAAAAATCTTTTTTTAATTTTTGGATAAGCTTCCATCTATTAAGTGAACTTATCTTAGACTCATCAATGTGCTCCGGACAGTCGATTAGGGGTCGACCAATCAGAAAATGACCTGGTGACAATGTATCTATAGTATCGCTGCTCTGACTATCCACTTCTACCAGAGGTCTTGAATTCAGAACTGCTTCTATTTGCGTCAGCAGCGTACACATTTCTTCAAAAGTCAGCTTTGTATCTCCAATTATTCTTTTTAGATGATATTTTGTAGATTTCACACCCGCTTCCCAAATCCCTCCAAAGTGAGGGGCTGCGGGGGGAATGAAATGCCATTGTATTTTTTGTGAAGCCAAAATTGGTATAATGGATTCATTGCTTTTTATTGCTTTTTTGAACTCTGCATCTAATTTTTTATTTGCGCCAACGAAATTAGTGCCATTATCCGAATATATATGACTACAAAAGCCTCTTCGTGCAAAAAATCTTTTCAGCGCTGCCAAAAATGCATCAGTTGTTAGATCGTTTTCTCGTATTACCGGTTGATGCGGTAGGTAGTACTTTCCACTATGGCTCTTATTAACCTCTGTCATGTGACCCAGCTCTAAGTATTCTTGCATAAATTTTACGTAGTCCTCTTTTAGCTTTATGTTGCGATCTAGTCTTCTTTCTAATGATAGAAACCTGGCTAACGCTTGTTTTCTGGATTGGCCCAAATTGATGTCATCTCTAATTGGCAATTTTACTACAATTTTGCCATTTTGGTTAATCATTGTAGTTTTTTCGAATATTTCTAGGCAGTGTTTATCTTCAGAATTTTCTTCAGCATTTGGAAGCTCTTCAAGCTCCCAAAACCTCTCCAGATTGGTTACGGCTGACAATAATTTGTTATTATTGCTGTTATTACTATAGACTCCTGATAAAATCCAACCTAATTTTGTAGATTGAGCCACTAAGCCATTCTTTTTGCAAACCCCTTCTTCTAGAATATCGCCAAATACGTCAGCTCCAATCAGGATATCAACTCTATCTGACTTATTGTACATTGGATCAGCTAGAACGTAGTTGTCCCACTGACTGAGATCAATTTTAAATGATTTATCAGGTTGTGGTCCTGAAATTGAAGGTAAAACTACCGCATCAGTACTTATAACTTGGTCACTATAGAAGCGTGGTTGAATTAATAGTTTCACCATTGCCTTTGATGTGGCCACTATTGTACTTCCAAGTCCTTGTATGTTAGTTTTGCACTTAATTCTTGGAAGTCCTAATATTTGTGCAGCTTCTTCTGAAAGCGCTGTAATTTGTGATCCCTGATCAATTAATGCTCTTAGCATAATTAATTCTCCACTTGCTGCACGAACTTTAACCTGTGAGGTCGCTAGCAGTGTTGTTGTAGTTGTGTTTGGTTTTTTTATCATCATTGATTTTGATGTACTAGATTTTGGATCCTCGTTTTTTTCCTCATCTTTATGTAGCAGCCTATGGTGTCCTTTTCCGCAAAGACCACATTTAGTTTTATTAGAACATTTCCTATCAAATTTGTGGTTAATGCATGTAAAACATAATTTATTTTTATAAGCGATTCTTCTGCGGTCAGCCATTGGTAATGCTATAAACTTTTGCATACACTCGTTAAATGGCCATTCATGTTGCAGTAAAGGCACGCTTGTTGTGCCGTGTAAAGTGTGTTGGAAACTTTTGTATTGTCACCCACTTTTTTCTGGTACTTATATCCTTGGCGCTTCGTAACTGCTTCCAAGGCTTGAACTTGTTGCTCCAAAAATTTCAAAACATCATCAAGACTTTGAATTTCTTTTGTTTTCTTAACATTTTGTTCATAATACCGGAGACCATCATTGTCTAGTTTTCTGATGACAATGCGAGCAATAAACGGTTCAGCATCCGTTATCTTCACATCCATTCCTTTAAGCGCATAAATGCAACTGTTTGTTGTGTCCAATAGCTGCTTTACACTTGCTGATGACTCGCTGTTGACCATTGGTTGATCTAGTAGTTTGTCGACTTGGTTAGTAAACAACAGCCTTCGATTCTCGTATCTTTGTTTGAGAATTTCAAAAGCCGCCACATAGTTTATATCCGTCACTTTCAGGTGTTGAACTAGTTTCTTAGCTTCACCTTTTAGTGCTGTCACCAATCGATACATCTTCTCCATTAGAGAGATAATTGCAGTCATGCACAAGGCTCTTAAACATATCATGAAATGGAGCCCAATCATTTATGTCTCCATGAAACTCAGGTATTTCTATTTTACCTAAGTTTGAAATGCCACTGGCATCAATTCTTGGCTCATTGATCTGTTCCCTTAAAGGATTTTTTACGTTTTTTGCACGTAATGCAAGAGCCATGTAATACTCGTCCTCAATATCTTCCTTGAGGATACGCACTTCTTTAGTGCTATTAAACTCGCATAGTTTTTTATAAACGTCTTCCAATGCTAAAAATCGTTTTTTTATTTGCTGCGTCTTTATGTCCAGTAGCTCGTTGGATGCATCAGATACTATTGTATGTAGTTCTGATATCCTTTCGCGCATCCATTCTACCTTTTCGATAAATTCTTCCAGCAGTTCTTCGGCTTTTCCTTGGACATTGGTAATGTCCTTGTTTTCTTTTTTACCGGCTATTGATTGCGTCCATTGGCTTTCTGATGATGACGTACTGGCTTTTATTAACTGCTTCTTTTGCTGGTGAACAATTTCCTGATGTTTATCTAGCTCTTCTTCATTCATTACTTGTTGAATTAATTCAATATTTTCTGCTATTACATCCTATTGATTCAAAATACTTTTGTTCAAAGTAATCTTCAGACGTTCTTCCTGTTGTCAAAAGTGCTGTATTATTTGCCTCAAATTCAGCTCGAATCTGGTCAATACGTTTAGATACCTCAGGAATTCTTGTAGCGCGAATTGTTTTCAAGCTTAGTTTTGTCCGAATTGTAACTAGCTCGTCGCCCAACTCTTTTTGGCGTTCAAATAATTTTGCTTTATTAGCCATAGCTAATTTGCTTTATATTATTAATGTTTATAGAAATAATATCTGTGTATTTAGATAATTATTCACAACACAATCCCTGTTTTAGCCGAGACTGACGCTTTTTTATTTTTTTTTTAACTCACAATCCCTGTTTAAGCCGAGATTGACGCTCTATAACTTTTTTGTATACTATTTTAAAATTTTTATTTTTCAATAATATCTAACGCTTGTTAAATTTATTATTCTTTAATTTTTATTTTCCACACTGGTTTTTTTTTTCTCTCGAAGGACCAAATGTTAAATTAATAAAACATACGAGCATAACTACCCGCTTGAGTATTTGTAGGATACTAAATTTTATTTACAAAATTATTCTTAAGTACTAACATTGAAAACCTTAAACCTAACTAGAACTGATAAGCTACGATTGTACACATGCACACACTAGCGACCCTTAATTTATTACTCTTTAAGTGTTTTATGATCATGTTTAGGCACATGCGTATTTTAGTGATAAAAACAAAAGGTTTCATTATCTGTGTTAGTGTTTGTCAAAATAACCAATTACACAGAATTACATACATATGGAAACTAATTATCTCTTACTCTAATGACCTTTTTTATCTTTTATTCTTAGAACTAATGGAAATTTCTTTTTATGGGAAATTCCATCTCTACTAAATTATCTCTTAATGATAAACATGTTCAATTCTGAACATGCAGAGTCCTGGGTATCCTGCCAATGCCGCGCTAAAAGTTCATTTATTTTTTTTAACTTCTTCTTTTCTTTAAACTTCAATATTTTTTTTTATAAATTTTTTTAAAGTCATTAAAATTTATCGATTATTTTTGCTCATAACTTATAAAGTCATGCTTTTGTTATAAAACTAACATAAATATTTGAATTTGATGGCAGGACATTAAAATAATTTATGGCTTAGTGTCAAAAAAAAGCCAAAAAAAAAAAAGGAACTGAATTAAAAAATGTTGCATAATTTTAGGCATAAAAAATAAACCAAAATCTAGTATATTTTTGGTATTAAAAAAAATCTAGTATATTTTTGGTATTAAAAAAAATCTACACTTTTTAAGCAAATAAAAGTAAAAAAAACCAAAGAGCTAAGATATTTATTACAAAATATTACGGTTTGTATATGTTAAAATAAAAATTACTGTAAATATATTTTCCACTGTAACTCACATATCCAAACCTTACACATAAATTTAATGCACATTTATTTTTCAAAAAAAAAAAAAAATATATAACTTTTCCGAATGTTTATTTGGAATTCAAGAAGCCTGGGTCATAAAATGTCGTGTGACGCCATAAAAAATAAAATGAAACATTAAAAAACATGAAAAATTACCCAGCCCTTTTGCTCCAGCGGCATTTGTTGTGTGTTATTATTATGCATTTTATTTAATTTATAGCCGGGCCATAATAAAAAGCGTAAAAATAACAAATATTTCCTCTTTTTAACACAAACAACATGTTATTATAAACTAAATGTAAAATAACCTAAGTTTAAGTAAAATTCATTTAAGTTTAAACATTTTCTTTAGTTGCGTGGAAAACAAATTTTACAGAAATTTCAAAGAGAGATTTTCGTACACGAGAAAGTTGTAGAAAAGTTATAAAATGTGAATAAATTTTAAAAAAATATTTGTAATAACTTAACTGAACTAACACTGTACTAAATTACAACTGAACTATAACTAACCATGATGTAAAGAATGAACTACAAAAAGGTAAACTTCTAGCAACGTGAAATTCTTTTTTAATCATGAAAAATATTAATTTTGCATTGAATTTGGAGCATTTTCGTTTAAATTTTCATTATTTACACGATGTAAACAATGGATAAATAATACTTAAATATTAATTATTTCTTAAGATTGGTGTTAGCATATTAATTATTTATTTTGCATTACATTTACAAAGTTCTGTTAAACATTGTTTTTATTTACGCGATGTAAACATAGCTAAGTATAAATTAGTTCTTAAATTTTCCTGTTAACAAGTTAATTATTTATTTTGCAATAAATTTTAGGAATTTTAATTTTTTTCATGATGTAAACAATGAGTAAAAAATATTTACATTACATCAATTACATATTTCTTAAATTTTTGCTGTTATCATGTAAATTATATATTTAACATTAAATTTTATAAGTTTTCGTTTACATTTTTATTATTTACACACTGTAAACAATGGGTAAATAATACCTTCATTTTCATAATAATTTACAATTTTGCTTTTATCATGTTATTTATTTGCATTTTATTTTAAACAGTTCCATTAAAATCTTTATTGTTTACGTAATGTAAATAATAGATGAATTTTAATTAAATAATAGACAAATTTTAATTATGTATTTCTTATTTTACATACAATTTGGAAAATTCTTGTTAAAAGTTTTATTCTTTAGATGATGTAAGCAACGGGTAAATAATAGCTAAATTTTAATTATTTCTAAAATTAATTATTTCTTATCATATAAATTATTTATTTAACATTTAATTTTATAATTTTGCATTTATATTTTCATAATTTACACGATGTCAACATTGAGTTAATAACAGCTTAATTTGAATTATTTCTTAAAATGTTGCTGTTATCATTGACATTATTTATTTAATACTTAATTTTATAAGTTTGCATTTACATTTTCATTATTTACACGATGTAAACAATGGGTAAAAAAAGCTAATATTTAATAATTTCTTAAAATGTTGCTATTAGCATGTAAATTTAACATTTAATTTTATAAATTTGCATTTTCATTTGCATTATTTACACGATGTAAACAATGGGCTTATAATTTTTAAAGTTTTAATTATTTCTTAAAGTTTTGATGTTAAAATGTTAATTATTTATTTTGCATTAAATTTATGCAGTTCCTTTAAAGGTTTTATTATTTGCATGATGTAAACAATGGGTAAATAACATTAAATTAAAATTATTTCCAAAAATCTTGCTGTTATCGTGTTAATTATTTATTTTAATTTAGGATTTAAAAGTTTTCGCTTACATTTTCATTATTTAAATGATGTAAACCATGGGTAAATAATACAAACATTTTAATTAATTCTTAAAATCTTGTTGTTAATATTTAAGTTATTGTTTTTTTGCATTAAAATAATGAACTTTCGTTTAAACTTTCATTCATTACATGATGTAAACAATGGCTAAATTAACAAAATTTTATAGATATCTTGAAAAAAAGTTACATATAAATTATTTATTTAAATTTTGCATGTTAAATTTGTACTTTGCATTTAATCCTCTGTTATGTTAACGTTAACGTTTTCATTCTTTACATGATGTTTAGTTTTATTTTTTCACATTTAATGGGTAACTAATAGTTTAATTTTGATTATATTTTAAAATTTTGCTACTCGAATGTTAATTATTTAGTTGATATGTAATTTTGTGAATATTTGTAGATATGTTTATTCTATACATGATGTAAACAATATGTAAATATTAGGGTAATTTCAGTTATTTATTAAATTTTTACTACTATCATGTTAATTATTTATTAAGAATTAAATTATGTGAATTTTTAAAGGAATTTTCATTACTTACATGATGTAAACAATAGATAAATTAAGGAGTGATTTCAATGAATTGAATTAAAATTTTGCATTTAACTTAAAGAATTTTTATTAAAATTGTTATTCCTTACATGATTTAAACAATGAGTATTTAATAGGAAATTTTAAAATTTTTTATTTTGATTGTTATCGCATAAATGAATAATTTTCTATTTAATTGATTAAATATTCATTTTATTTTTTTTTTCAATTGACGTTTTCTTATCAAATAATGTCTTTCATTAAGCGGAAATGTTGCTGTTTTATTTAAATACAAAGTCATGATAAATTTTAAATTTATTATAAAAGCTTATGAGTTTAAAATATTTCTTAGGGAAAAGTTTAAAAAAATCATGTTCCTATGACACATTATTGGCATTGGCGTATATTTTATATTTTATTTTATTACTTTTTCAGTGTCGTTATTGCCATAAGCTGAAATGTTATAAATGAAAAAGAGATATTATATTATATGTAAAAAAAATAATTTGTTTTGGTGACTGACTGGTTGTTTGTTTGTTTGTTTTGGGTGTAGAAATAAAATTTCATGTACAATTTTTTTATGACATATGAGGTCGTTTTTATTTAATTTGTTTCAACATATTTTCCCAGCATTTCCTTTAAGTATTTGCATGGATGGGTGTGTTTTGTGTTTGTATGTGTACTTTCCATTGCTGTTAATAGAACCCTAGAGTATTTTTGTATGTGTGTGCTTGTATTTGTTTCAGGGTTTTTTTTTGCAGACAAACATGAAAAAATGTGTGATTTTAAGCAAATACCACTTCATATTGTAGCCCTTTTGTGGAGGACGCCATCATATACTCAGCTGTATTTATTTAGAAGTCTCTAAGGTACTTTCAAAATGTTTATAAGATTAGGGTGTTAGTTTCTAACAAAAAGAAAAAAGGAGGGGGTTGCAGATCCTTTGCTATTCCAATTCAAAAGTTGTTAGAAAAAATGTTGGAAAAACACCGTTTTTTTTTTGCATGACTTTAGTTTTATTTTATTTCACAAGTATTCAAGTGACAATGTTGTTATCACTGTGGGTTCTACTCTTAGCATTCTTTACTTGCATATACTCTTTTTACATTTTTTCGTCTTTCCCATTTGAATCCAACCAAAAACCAGGAAGAAAAAAAAGCTCAGCCAAGCATATAAACTCACGAATCAAATTCCACTACTTTACTACGATGTACTAAAAACTATTATGTACAGAACTTTTTTGCCTACTTTTATTAACAACGGTGGTCAAAAAGGAACACGAGAGAGGCCAGAACTGCACTTGAACCTGCCCTTCAGGACTTGAAGATAAAAACTCTTGAAAAACATTTATTTTGAAATATCATCAAAACCCTATTAAAACACATAGGAATTAATGTTCTGGCCACACACAAAATAAAATACAAAATTTCCTTAATTCCCTAGAGCTCTCCTCAATTCAGTCAGAGTTGTCAATCAGAATTAATATATTTTTTTTCTTCTTCTTTTTTCTTTACAAATTCATTTTGATATATCAAATTATAGCAGAATTCTTAATATAATATTTATATATGTTCATATTTATATTTAATAGGCTTAAGCAAACAGCAACAACATTAAATATACACAATCAAAAGAAAAGGGAATTGACTCTTCAATAAATTGCATACATATGTGAAAAATATTAATAAATTTAAATAAAAAAAATATTTTCTATAACGAGTATTTAATAAATAAAATACGACATTAAGATTAAGAGACGAAAAAACTGAATTTAAACAAAATTATCATACACATAAAAAGGTTTAGAGACAACAACTAAATGTTGTGCAACATTTACCAACATCCAACATTTTTATTAAATGTAAATAGTTACAAATCCTAAAAGAAAAAAATTGCCAAAAGAAAAAATTTAAAAACATTGCTAAATGTAGCCAAACATTTCAGGTAGCAATTTAAAAAAAAAATCAATAAATTATTAAACATATTTTAAATGTTGACTAACATTTACCAGCAACATTATTAAATGCTTATACATAACCTTGAGCAAAGTAAGCAAATAGCAAAAAAAATCCGACGCGGTAAAAAGGGTAATAACTGGTAAATTATTTTAATACTTATAGTTGTTCATTACAAAAATAAGTGGACAGTTGTCCGGTACTTTCTTGGAATTCGGCCCTTTAAGGACTTCTTTGTCTTCCAGATATAAAGATTATGCCAAATTCGACACAAATATAAATTTGGTACTTTTTTGCAATTCTAACGTTTAAGTAGTGAAAGTCGTACCTATTTTTGGTACTTTTTTTTAAAACATGTTTCTCTCTATATTGACACATACGTATTAAATTATGTGCTCCAAATACAATATTAAAATGTTTAATACTTCAGTGAGGAGAAAAAAGTATAAACAATTCAATTTCTTTCTTTTACTCCTGTGGTACTACATGCTGTATGTAGTTGGTTTAAAAATGTTCTATAATATTGAGCATAGAAACAAAAAACATTACTAAAGGATGAAAACTCTTGGTACTTTTTTCTTTTTCAACTGGAACTTTTTTTGATTTTCGTTAAAATTGGGACTAGAAACATAAAATTTAGCATATATAATTCTGCTTGAATAAAAAACTTTTAAAGAGAAATTTTTGTACTTCTTCAATTGGTACTTTTTGAATTTTCGTTAATATTGGGACTAGAAACATAAAAATAGACATGAAATTTCCTGGGTGGCTGATTTTTAAAAGAACTTTTTTGTTCTGGAATAATTGGTACTTTTTGAGTTTCCGTTATTATTTGACCTAGAAACATTAAATTAAAAATGCAAGATCCTGAGTAAATGAGAATCTGTAAGAGGGATCTTTTTGGTACTTTTTCGTTCTTTAACTGGTACTTTTGGAATTTTTGTTTATATTGAACCTAGAAACATAAAATTCAACATGCTGAGTCGAAAGAGGCTGAGAAACTATAAGAGGATACTTTTTGGTACTTTCTTGAATTTAAATTGGCATTTTCCGGTTTTTTTTTGAGTTATTAAAGTTACAAAACTAAATTAAACGGACTCGAGTGAAGATAATATATGGACCGGAGGTTGGTCCCTCGACAAATCCATCCACTAAGACGAAAAACACTTTAAAACTTTCCTAAATTCTAACTATTTCATTTTGAATGCTTATTTATATTGATAATGTTGCTTAAACTTATTTAATGCAACATGTTGCTTGCTGATTTTTTGGGTGCATATTTGGTTTAAATTAAGAAAAATTTAGATGTTTGTTCGTTATTTAACAAAGCATTTTAAACAAGAATATTATTTTATAAAAAAATTATAAACTAATTAATTACTTATGCTTACTTGACTTACCAATTTATATTCGTTTTGTTTAGAAAATAAAAGAAATGAAACTAATTTATTTTTTCTTTTAAATAATAAAAGTTTAGAAAAACGAATGAACACCCCTTATTAAATAAAAAAGAGATCCTATCTATGCACATATTCATACAGACATACATACACTTTCCTTTACTCATTTTCTTTTTAATGTACTCAAACCCATTGAAAGAATGTTAAGACCCCATCATAATAATGGTGACGAGGTGTACGCGACGGCTACGGTGATTCAGACAATCAAGCAAATGAACTGAAATGAATAGAGAATGAAACAAATACAACAAAACGCTGGCTCATTTATTCACACACACAGACATTTTATAAAGACTTTGGAGAAATAACAACAAAAGTCTTTTGGATAAGAAAAAAGCTAACAACAATAATAAAACGAAAAAAGGAAGAAGAAACAAAAATTGCTATAGGAAAAAAGCAAAAGCTAACGGTTAAATATAAACACGCAATGCTAAATAAGAAAGAGCAAAGAAGAGGGTAAAGAGGTTATCAAAGTTAGCAAGAAATGAGAACGAGTAAGAGGTCTCTAAGGAGTAAGAATTGTTAATGTGTTTGTATATAAACTCTTACAAATATTACACTTGTGTATTCCAGCAAGTGTTAAAGTATGTGTGTGTGTGTTTGTGCCTGTTCATTTAGATGGAAGTGAGTGAGTATATATCAAAGCACATTTTAACGCTAACGGAAGTGGAAGTGTCGGATAAGAAATATACAACAAAAACAACAAGTTTTACTGAACACATCATGAGAGTATAGACAAAATGAGTGTTTGTAGTAGAAAAGCTTGAGAAACAAACAAGAAAATCGCTACAAAAACGTAACAGGAAATAACGGTTAAACAAATATACTTACAAACTTATTTAAAATACACTTATACACACACACACAAACTATTTACAGCAAACTGCACAACATGTCTATCTTATACCCCAATAAAGTAAAAGAGTGTATATAATGTTTACTATAGGGAGCTTTTTTCCTACCGAAGCATACATACACACGAAGACAAAGCAACTTATGTTAATTATACGAGGACAGGCTATAAAATAAAGTTCAGAACTTTAACTTAATCCTGGTACTCTGATCATCATTTCACGTGAAATGCTGGCAAAACGAATATGAAAAAAACTTGTGTGGAATATCTATGAAATAATGTTGATAGAGTTGTACTCTGTTCATTTTGTGAAAAATTTCGGAAATGTTTCTGGCAACATATTTTTACAACTGTGAAATAATGTAAGCTGCACATATTTCACGTGGAATTTTAAGCAAAAGCAAAAAAGTATCAACTGATTATTAAATAAGAAATAAAAAATTAAAATAACAACCAGTAACAGTTTTTTATCCATATTTACTTTCTTTTTTATTAAATTTTTTATTAAAAAAAATAATTTTTAGTTTGTTTATATACGCAAAACAATGTCGCATACTTTGCAGGAATAAAAACGTCAAATTGTACAAACTCGCATGATAGGTAACATGGATACATGTCAAAATTTTCGTGTGAAATAATTAATGTTGCTCAACTTTTTTCACTAGGCTTTAAAGACAACAATGAAAATAATAATGAATTAAACCATTAGATTTTTAAATGTTACAGAAAAAAATAGAATTGCAACATGTTGCGTTTGCTTTAAAAAAAAACTTTCATAAAAAAATTCTTCGCTAAGCTCTTTATTATTTTAAACATTTATTATCATTTTGAATATTTTTTTTTTTATTTTTTGTTTATGTTGATATGTAATATTTATGAAATTTTTGTAAGCAACATGTTGCTTGAACTATAAAAAAACACATTTTGTTCTTAAAATATAAACAAAACAATTTTTTTTATTTATTTCATTTAGTTTAAAAATGTTGCAGAAACTTTTTTTGCTGGAACATGCTGTTTTAACTTAGAGAAGTTTAAATTTCAAAATAATAAATTTGAAAATAAATCTATTATATTTATCATTTTCCATTACTAAAAGCCTAGTACTCCGTTCGAACTTACGAAAAAAATTTAAACAATATTGATCATTTCACACGAAAATATTGTCATCTATCAATATTATCTATCTAGCGGTTTTATTAGGTACAAGAAAACAACAATGTTTTCAAAATACACAAACTAAAAACAACGAAAAAATTATCCGCTGTTCCTTAAAATTCTGTGTGAAACAATATTGGCTGCACTTGTTGCTAGAAACATTTCGTATGTTTTTTGCAGTATAAGCCTGTCAAAACTCATATGAATAAAATGTTTTGTGGCATATCTATTAAATAATGTTGATAGAGTTGCACTCTGTTCATTTATGAAAAGCTCCGAAATGTTTCTAGCAACATTTCCTACGTACCAGGTTTAAGCCTGGTACTCTGTTTAACATTTCACGTGAATGCTGTCAAAACGCATATGAAACAAACTTGTGCGGAATATCTATCAAATAATGCTGTTAGAGTTGTACTCTGTTCAGTTTGTGAAAAAGTTTCGAAATGTTTCTGGCAACATTTTCTTACAACTGCGAAATAATGTAAGCTGCAGGTTGAATTTTAAGCTAAAGCAAAAAAGTATGAACTGATTATTAAATAAGAAATAAAAAATTTAAATAATACAACCGCTAACAGTTTTTTTTATCCATAATTACTTTCTTTTTTATTAAATTTTTTATTAAAAAAATAATTTTTTATTAAATACATGTAGGGTTTGTTTACATACGCAAAACAATGTCGCATACTTTGCAGGAATAAAAACGTCAAAGTGCACAAACTCGCATGATAGGTAACATTGATACATGTCAAAATGTTCGTTTGAAATAATTAATGTTGTTTTCACAAATTTGAAAAGAGTACTAGGCTTTATACTGGGAACAACATACAAAATGTTGCTAGCAACATTTTTGTTTTCCTTGCGAAAAAAGTGCAGCTCATATTTTTTTGCACTGAATTTTAAGTTTAAGGAATATCTGATCGATTTTTTGTAGTTTTTATTTTGTGTAGTGTGTAATTTGAGAATGTCGCAATAGCACTTTACTGCAACATATTACTTTAACTTTAAAAGTTCAACTTAAAAAAAGCAATTCTTTATTCTGGCAACATAATTTAATAAGATAATATAATTCACTTTTATCTTTGGTACTTGTAATATTTAAACCATTTTAAGTAGGCAGAAAACTATTTTTTGTTTACACTGTTTCTGTCCTTATGTTGTTGTTGTAACATGTTACTTATACTTATATTAATAATTTAGCTTAAAGTTTGTTGCTGCAACATGCTGTGTTTTAACTTAAAAGTAAAGATTTTGACTTGGAATTTAAAGTAAAGAAATTTACTTCAAGTATTCTTTTAATTACTGATGAAAGATTGATTTTTAAGACTTAAACATGTTTTGCTTATAACTTAAATGTTGCGTGTTATTTGACGCAAAATATTGCTTAACAGTTTTATAATTGTTTAGTGTATCGAAATTAAAAAAGTTGATGAAAGATTTCTTCGCAACATATCGAGCCCTAATAACAAAAATTATGTAACCAACAACATTTTAGATTTTTGTTTTTTCATGAAAATTGATAATTTTTGATCATTTGCATCATCTCTCATAACTCTGGGAAGTACCGTTACAAAATAAGAACAAAAGCAATTTCAAACGAAACCCTAGACATGAAGCAAAAATATTTAAAAAAAAAAACCTTCTCCTGTACAATTTTATTTTTGTTGGTTACATCATTTTTGCTATAAGGGCTCGATATACGCTCTACATTAGGGGACTATGGTAAATTGCGCAATTTTTTCGAAGTTTATTGCCCTTCTATTAATAGCAAAAACATAACAATCGCACGATTTTAAATTGCAAAATGCCAGTTTTATTTTATCGTTTTCTGAAACTCGTGCTTTTTGCTTGCGATTTGCATTAGTTTCTTAAAAATTTTCTAGTTCCCTGCAGCATACTTTTGCAATTTGAAACTGCCAAACTTCTTGCGATTGCGATTTACAGAACACGTATTATGCGATTTTAAGTGAGAATCGCAAATGTTAATCTTTTTGCGATTGTCAGAACATGCCCGATAGTTTATTTTGAAAATGTTGTACAAAGATTTTACCTTCGACATGTTGCTTAAAATTTAATTTAGTAGTTGTTATGGCATTTTTGCTTTTTATAAGAACAATTTATGTTTAAATTGATAATGTTGCTACACCGAAATGTGGTTAGCTGCATTTAAGCGAAAAATAAAGTTAAATTTTGTACTGACTTTAAATGATTTTGTTATTCGTGCTTAATTCTCAATTTTTATTTTTGATAAAAACACTGAAATTTATTGTTGATTGGATAAGCTTACGCATTTCACTGGTTGCTTAGGCCAGATCATCAGGAAACTTCATCCATAAAGATTTTAGAAAAACTAAAGATTAAACCAAACAAAACTGTTAAGCGTATAAGAATTACAGCAACAGTAATAACAATATCAAAGTTTAAACAAAATCGTCAACAATAAACAGTGAGTTTATCTCTCCTTTCATTCCCACGAAAATTATTTGGATAATTTTGTACTTTCCTTTACAAAAGCAAAAACAAAATTTTAAACATTTTGAATTTGAAATTGTATCTACTATTTTTTTAAATTTTCTTAATATTTGAAATAACTTTTTAGATCTTACCTCTTATAATCTACTACATACATCTATATTTGTTATTTGTTTGTATTTAAAAGGTGGCTTGGGATTAGAGAACATAAGTAGAAGTAAAACGTCGAAAAAAATGTAGCAAAAAGGGAAGTAGAAATAAAAAAAAATTTAAAATAAAATACAAAAAAATTGGAATACAACGAGATTTTTCCAACAAAAAAAAACGAAAGAATACAAGTTTGAAAACTAAATGGTTGTTTTAAAAGAATATTAAAAATGTGTACGTAAGTAATACAAGGAATGTGTGACAGACACACATAGACACATCCAAGCACTCTCGTGTACATCCATGCAAACACAATACACACTCCCATGTTCTAAAAAAAATTTGCAGAAAATACTAGAATATTTCAACTTATATCAAGAGTAGTAGAAAAACTGTGGAATACATGAACATGACTTGTATGTATTTTGAAGCTAATACCAACAGCAACAACAACGTCAATATATAGCACAAGATCTCTTAGTGTTTTATAAAGTATTTGCCAATATTGATTGCGAATACATTCACAATACACCAACACACACACACAAACATACAATTACTAAATAAATTGAAAAAATTTTGTACGAAAAATGAAAAACGAATGAAAAATCCCAACAAAATTGGTTTTGTTTAATTTAGACACGTTTTTACGCTAAACGCAGAGCAAAAGGAGAAAAAAGTAAAAAAAAAATGTTTAAAGCTTTTTGAAAAATTGTCAGTGCAGTGTTACTTTTTCCAAAGAACTCAACACAGCAACATTTTCTATAAAAAAAAAATTTAAAAGAATCCAACAACTTTTTAACACTTTATTTTTTAACTTCAATTTTTTTTTTTAGAAAAGTTGTTGGAATCCCGGGAATTTTATCCTTAAAAAGTTGTAGGAATCCCAGCAAATTTTTCTTTAGAAACATTTAAGGACATCCAGAAACTTTTTCCATAGAAAATTTTTTGGAATCTAAGCAACTTTTTCTAAAAAAAAGTAATCGGGTTCCTAGCAACTTTTTCTAAAGCAAAGTTTTTCGAATTCCATCAAGTGTTTCTTTAAAAATATTACCGGTATCCCAGCAACTTTTTCTTATGAATCATTTTTATTTTAAAAAAAATGTTGATGGGATCCTAGCAACTTTTAAACTCACAGAAGTTTTTTCGATAGAAAATTTTTTGGAATCTAAGCAACTTTTTCTTAAAAAAAAAGTAATCGGGTTCCTAGCAACTTTTTCTTTAGCAAAGTTTTTCGAATTCCATCAAGTGTTTCTTTAAAAATATTACCGGTATCCCAGCAACTTTTTCTTATGAATCATTTTTATCTAAAAAAAATTTTGATGGGATCCTAGCAACTTTTAAACTCACAGAAGTTTTTTCTATAGAAAATTTTTTGGAGTCTAAGCAACTTTTTCTAAAAAAAAGTAATCGGGTTCCTAGCAACTTTTTCTTTAGCAAAGTTTTTCGAATTCCATCAAGTGTTTCTTTAAAAATATTACCGGTATCCCAGCAACTTTTTCTTATGAATCATTTTTATTTAAAAAAAAATGTTGATGGGATCCTAGCAACTTTTAAACTCACAGAAGTTTTATCGATAGAAAATTTTTTGGAATCTAAGCAACTTTTTCTTAAAAAAAAAGTAATCGGGTTCCTAGCAACTTTTTCTTTAGCAAAGTTTTTCGAATTCCATCAAGTGTTTCTTTAAAAATATTACCGGTATCCCAGCAACTTTTTCTTATGAATCATTTTTATCTAAAAAAAATGTTGATGGGATCCTAGCAACTTTTAAACTCACAGAAGTTTTTTCTATAGAAAATTTTTTGGAGTCTAAGCAACTTTTTCTAAAAAAAAGTAATCGGGTTCCTAGCAACTTTTTCTTTAGCAAAGTTTTTCGAATTCCATCAAGTGTTTCTTTAAAAATATTACCGGTATCCCAGCAACTTTTTCTTATGAATCATTTTTATCTAAAAAAAATGTTGATGGGATCCTAGCAACTTTTAAACTCACAGAAGTTTTTTCTATAGAAAATTTTTTGGAGTCTAAGCAACTTTTTCTAAAAAAAAGTAATCGGGTTCCTAGCAACTTTTTCTTTAGCAAAGTTTTTCGAATTCCATCAAGTTTTTATATAGAAACGTTTTTGGGGTCTTAGAAACTTTTTCTATTAAAAAGTTGACGGATTTAACTGTCGTGGAAACTAAATTTAGAAGAAAGGGTAAAAAGGCAAAAAACGCGCTTTATGCATGCTAGAGAATGCTGGACAAAACTTGGGGTCTAAACCCTGCCCTTACACATTGGACTTACATAGCAGTGACGAGACCAATATTACACTACGGAACACTGGTTTCGTGGACGCTCTTGTTTAAGATATCATACTTAAATAAGCTAGTGGGCACTAAAAGACTAGCTGAGCCTAGTATCACCAGAAATTTTCGTAGGACACCGTCTGCGGCACTGGATGTTTTCCTAAACCTACAACCGATTCATCTGATAGCAGAAGAAACTGCAAGGAAATCTGCGTTCCGCTTGATGGCGACGGGACAACTTGTGTATAGACCTTACGGTCACGATAGTATTGTAAAGGGTGTAGCCTGTAGGAGCGACTACATCATTTCGGGACTTATTTTTAATAGAAAACGACCCCGATCTAACCATAGGACTTTCAGTTTTTATACTGATGGTTTTAAGATGGAAGAGGGAGTTGGAGCTGCAGTTTAATGTCAGGAATCTTATAAGCTTCCCGATTACTGTAGTATATTCCAGCCGGAAAATGGCTGCTGCTTCAGCTCCTAATTCTGATACTAGAAACTCACATATAAACTTCGTTGTAGATATTCAGGCAGCAATCAGGGAGATATTCGCTAAATATACATACTCTTCGATCATCCAGGAGTGCAAGGACTCAATAGATTTACTGAGGCGGTTTGGGGAAACACCGAAATGTCCAAGGTTTCCAGAGCTGTGTGGGAATCTTATGATCCAAAAAAGGCTAAAATTCTTCTATCGCTACCGGGAAAGGACTGTAGGCTTCTGGTAGGTTTTATAACGGGTCACTGTTGGCAGTATATGCCATTAGGGCGAGGAAACTGACTAGTGACAATTTAAGATTCTGTGAGATACCAGGGGAGAAAATTACGATGGAGCACATACTCTGCCACTATCCGGCACTCATACGATCCAAAGCGAACTGGCTGGGAGATCAATACTTCCAATATTTAGGAAAAATCTTTGGAATTGGTATATTGAAACATCAAGCATTCGCCAAGAGGGTGTGGAGTACTCAGGGTATCATCACACCTAACTAACCGTTTCGATTAGGGGTTTTCGGTACATTGTGGCAACGCTAGGGATCAACATGGTCAATGCGGGGTCTTTATGATAGCACACTTCACCTAACCTTACCAGCAATGTTTTCTAGTTATAAAAAGTTATCTTCATGCCAGCAACTTTTGTATAAAAAGTTTTAATAGAAAAAAATTGTCGTTTTCCAATTATAAATTTTTATTAATTTTAAACTGCTGGGAAACATTTTCTTTTAATTTTAATTTCACTTTTCTTATTTAGTCCTCAATTTTATTTTCTCCACATATTTTTTTTCTCTTGATTTTGAACAAAATAAATACGCCTGTATTCATAAAAAAATTTTTAATTAAAAAAAGGTTACAAAACAAATTTTGTATGAAAATTTTAATTAATAAATTTTTGTTAAATTTAATAATCGTTTATTAATACGGGGGATAGAGTTTATCTGAAGGGTCTTTTAAATAAAACTTCTACGGCAACACATAAAACGTTATAGTTTAAAATGTTTCGTTCTTCTTTCTCTTCAAGATTTTAAGAATTGTTTTTTTTTTCTTTAGCTGGGAGTAATAAAATGGGAGAACCATATTAAATGGATGATAGTAAAGTTTCAACCTATTAAAATAATTGTTAAAGCCATCAAAACATCGTCATTTTTGTATAGTGTTATTTTTATTGGCGATTTTTTATATTTATTCTAGTAAGAAAATAACAATTTGTTTACTTTATTAGAGAATAAAAAGGAGAAGGGGAAGATAAGAAGGGAATGTGAGAGATTAAAAGAACATTTAATTGTAGAAAGATATTAAGTACAGAATTTATAGATAAACAAGGCTTTCATTTCTTTATTTGAGAAAATTTTTTTTTTTTTGTTTTATGTTTTATATTGCATAGTTTTAGGAATTTTATGATTATTTTAATGTGGGGAAAATGATTAAAGTTGGCATGGTGTTGATTTTGCTTTACTTTTTTAGATTCAAATGGATGATAGATATTTCAAGGAAAAAAATCTTTATTTATTTAATTTTCTATTTGTATTGTTTCAATTGAATACGTGTTAAAATGTTGGAAAATTAACGGTAGAAATAAAATTTTTGACCCAATTTTGTGTTATTCTTTGTTACGATTTAATGGTACACAAGAAATGGTCAGATTCTAGATAAAATACTAAAAAAAATACATGAAAATTTTATGACAAATTACAAAGAAAGATAAGTATCATAATTTTTTTCAAGTCAATTATGTTTAGGAAAGTGTAAAAATGAAAGTTTAACGAAATTAATTGAAGAAGAAAGGTGACTGTAAATGAGAAAACTCAGCAAACAAAAATAGAAAATTACTTAATCTTATTTAAAATCATAATAAAAAATTCAGAATTTCTTTAAAGTGACATTTAAAGTGTAAAATTTAGTTTTCAATGTTTTCCAGCCTTAACCGGTTCAAACCGGTTAAAACGGTTTTGAACCGGTTTTGACTGAAATTCATCTTAAATTATATTTTTAAGTTTTTAAGGTCGTATTTAGCATGCAAATATTTATTTCAAATCAGTTGAAATGGCATTTATTACTTTTTTCACGGCCTTAACATAAAACTTGCTTAAAATGATAAATTTTGAAAAAAAAATCGTATTGTACATACCTAAAAAGTATTTAAGAGTTAATATACTTAGCATTTTATGTAAAGAAAAAAATATTATTTCAATTTGCTGTATTATTTATTTTGAATCCATGCTATTAATCGTTAATCTCTTTTAAAAAAGTTTTTGTATAGAAATTATGATATTAAAAAAAAAATTTGTATCTTCACCATTTTTTTATAAAAATTAGAAAATTCCAGATGAAATTGAGAAAATTGCAAATGAATTTGAATATAATTTAAATTATATAATTCAATTTTATCAATTTGAAATTAAAATTTCCAAATTTTATTTGGAATTATCTTAATCTCAAGTTAAAATTCTCAATTTAATTTGGAGTTTTCTCTGTTTCTAAATAAAATTCTCAATTTGCTCAGTTTCAAATTGAAATTATCAATTGTATTTGTAATTTTCTCAATGATTTTCTCAATATTCTCTATTTCAATTGAAATTTTCTAAATTTAATTTGGAATTTCCTCAATTTATAATTTAAGTTCTCATTTGAAGTTTTCTTAATTTCAATGAAAAATGGTGCAGTTCAAATTTGTTTGGATTTTTTTTATATTTGTTAAGTTTTTTTTTTATCAAAATCCTGAACTGTAAAAGACTGTTTTATTTTCATATGTAATTTCAATACAAAAATTATACTTTTTATGAACTTTTCAAATAAAAAAGTTAATGCTTGTTTTTTTTTGAAATGGCGCGTTTTTCACCATTTTGGTGCGTTTTGAAATTTTAAAGTTGACAACGCTGAGACTCGTACACTCGCATTTGCAAAAAAAACTTTAAACAAGAGAGAAAAAAATCGTTAAAATTTAATGCAAATTGAAAATTTTTCGAACAAATCGCAAAAGTACGCTTCAACAGAAGAAATGAGAAAAAAAATAAAAAACCCATTTAAAGACAGACATCAATTTATACAAATGTAAATTTAGCGTGCACGTTCTTAAAAGTATCTGGCAAAAGAGTTTCCCACATTAACTTTAACTTTCCACACAAAAAATCTTTGCCAAAGCCAATTTTTCTCCAAAAATTAAAGAAGAGTGTTCGATTAGAAAAACAGTTTTTACTTAGAAAATGTTCTCTCTTCTACAGAACTTTTGCTTTTAAAACCGGATTTTAAAAACTTTTTCCACAAAAATCCTGCTTTCTTCTACACTTTTTTTCTCATAGAGAGAATCTTTTACGCAACTGTTCTTTAAAAAAAAAATAAATCTATTGTAGTTAATTTTCTCATTGAAAAACGTTAGACGTTCATTGTAACCAACTTTTAAGATTTGGAAAAGTTGATCACTTCTAAACAAAATTGTTTCTTAAGAAAAATTGCTGTTTTCCATCCGAATTTTTTTTTTTTTTTTGTTCTATTCTTTAAAAATTTTTCTTTAAGAAAAGTTGCTCTAGGAAATTTTCCTATAGAAAACTTGTTCTCTTTTAAACAAAAAAAAATAATTTAAAAAAAAAAATTCATCTCTACCAAAAAATGTTTCTTGAAGACAAGTTTCTTCCTTCTAAACGCAGAAAACATGTGTTCACCAATTAAAGCATTAATTCAAAATTAAATCAGTTTTAACAAAAAATTAAATCAAATGAATTAAAAATGTAATCAAGTGAATTAAATTTTAATTAAAACTGATTAAATTTTTAATTAATCCTTTAATTGGTGAACATTTTTTTTTTCTGTGAACACACGTTTTAACCAAAGTTCCTTTTTAACGTTAACGTTCGAAATCGACGAACAGGCTGTTAGTTCTATTTACTCCAAGAAAACTTGCTTTCTCCCACAAAAATTTTCTCAAGAGTTCTTTATTCTAGTTAAAAGGTCAGTCTGTTCTCAAATTTTCTTTGAAAAAAATTGCTCCCTTCCACGTAAATTTTTATTGAAAAAGACGTTCTTAATCTTTTGTAATTTTTCTCTGAGAAAAGTTAGACTTTTCTACACAGAAAGAAAAACACTGGGGATAATTTAAGTTTTTTCTACTTACTTTAAGTACGAGTAGTACTTAAAAATTTAATAATACTTAAATGTACTTAAAACAATTATAAAAGGGGTTACTTTCGAAAACCAATCCCGGAATTTCTTAAAATAAGTATAAAATTATTAAACCAAGTAAAAAAAGATTGAACTTTTCGTAGGTATTGGCACTCTGAAAGTAAAATGACGAAGTGAGCGTTTTAATCTCAAATAACTTTTTAGTCTCATCTCTCAGCAATGCATTGTTGTAGAAACTACAACAACACCACACAACTAGGTAAAAAACGATTTGCTTGTTTTGTGTAGAAATGGCAACACTATAACAGAACAAGAAAAAAACATACATTATTTTCATATTTAAAAAGTAAAATAAAAAGCAAAAGTTCCCATTTAGCTAAAAGCATCAAATTTTAGAAGTAGAAAAAATGTCGGGCTTGATGCTGGTGTTTTATAATGGAAATTCTGTAAGATATAAAACGGGTAAGTAAATCAATCTTATATATATGTTCCTGTTATTCCTATAAGGAGCATAGGGCCTCAACAAAATCGTTCCATTCTGCTTTGTTTGGTGTCAGGTCCTTTAGCTGGATGCAAATTTCATCCATTGCTTCGAGTTCAGTGTCAACTTGACGTCGCCAAGTATGCGTGGGGCTACCTCGTCTAAGGCTACCGTGAGGGTTCCAGTCAAGATATAGTCTTGTAACATCATCTTGTGGTCTGCGTAAAGCATGGCCAATCTAATGCCATTTACGTCTTTTTATTTTGATCGTGATTGATGGTTGTTTGGTTATCTCCCAGAGCCTTAAGTTGCTGGCCAAAATATACACATAATTTCTCGTAAACAGCGGTTGGTGAATACTTGCAGAGCGTTGATATCACGGGGAGCTGCATTCCAGGATTCGCAACCATAAAGAAGTGCAGATTTTACACATGAATTAAACAGGCTTAGTTCTGTTCGTTTCGATATTCGGCGGAAACTCCAAAAGTTGTTTAGTTGCCCGAATGATTGTCTGGCTTTATTAAAACGGCTGGCAACATCTTCAGATATTTTTTTATACCCTTCATCGAAGATACAGGGTCATTCCGTTTTGTAATTGTAATTTCTACAATATTTATCTTAGACTCAATAAAGTATAAATATTCTGGGTTCTTGTGAGAAGCAAAGTTGATTTAACGGTGTATGTCTGTCCACCTGTCTGTTGAAATGGGTTTTCTTAAGACCCCAGTTCTGATGGGGACTTGGTTGTTATATAGTTCTGTCACATCTGCTCCTTATAATTTTTGTGTTAATATTCAGCCTGTTCGGTGTATTAATAGCTGAGATATGAGCAAAAAACCACGACTACCTCTTATATTATCCATAACTACATTGTTGTTGTTGTTTTTTAATTCCTTTTTCTATATATACATTTGAAGAACGGCAAGGGCCAAAGTTTCCAATTAAGGTATAAACATATCGGTTAACCTTACACAACGTCCAACGTTAGTTTTTTTTTTATTAATTTGGCCTATCCTAGACAAATTTCTCTAATGCCTTTTTGTTACTTTTCTACTTTTATAATAAACTACGAAATACTTAAAAGAAAAATGGTTCTTGTCTAGCTAAACTTTTCTACAGAAAAAGTTATTATCCAAATCTAATGGCCACAGTCTCTCTCTCTCTGCAAGAATTATTTAAAAATTTGTTTCTCTGGCAACTCTTGTTTCATTAAATAATTGTGAATATTAAAATGCGGCAAGAGAAATAAAATCGAACGCCAAATTTGTTCAAGTTACGCATACAAGCAAAATGACACTAAAGTTTTACACATAGACTTCAATAGTTCGTACCCTGCAAATAATAGGACTAGTCCAAACACGCGTGTAAAATGTAGCCCACAAGGAACTAGGACTACTCCAAAAGTAACCCAAACGTATGGAAAAAACATGGTCTATTTAACATAACGATGTCCTAGGACAGGACCATATAACCCAGCTTTGGAGTAGTAGTCTTAAAACTACTCCATTGTATACACAAGAGGAGTTTAAAAACGAAAACATGTCGTTAAAAAACAAAGACATGTCGTCTCACTGCAAACTCTTTTTAACAATGGCATGGTCCATGCTTGCATTACATCGGACCAGTCCATAGAGTAGTCAATTTAATCAAATTGGATCAGGTCGTCCAATATTATTTGCAGGGTACACATACACATACACAAACGCATTTACAGCACAGCAATAGTAGTAATCGTTATATTTACAAATTGTGTTCGTTGTATTGAATAAGTTAGTCAGGATTTATACAGTTGGTTTTTATCCTTTTTATGTTAAAATTCATTTTTCTATAGAAAAAATGAATGAAAAAAATCTACTTTTTAATTTGCATTTCTGTTTTTCTCGTTGTTGTTCGTATGTTTTTTTTTTTATTTATTTCATCCGCAGTTTATCTGCAAAAATTCATACTTTCGTTGCAAATACGAGTACTAACGTTAAGCATGTTATGTATGTATGTACATATGTGTATAGTAGTCATCCGCTTTTGCCAATAAATATGCAATTTTATCATAAAAATATTTTACAATTAATTGGCTGACACTCATTGAAAATCAGCAGCCAGTTACACTTTCAAATAACCTCCACACCTTCCCCAGCCCTCTGTAATAACCCAATCAACCCAATACCCAAAACTGTCCAAGCATTAAGTTGTTGAGTCAGCATTTCCTTTTTTTGTTTTTTTTTTTTTTGTCGTTAATTTCTTATTCAAGTCTGTAAAACCTCTGTTTCCTTCATCCCTTTGACATTTAGCCCTCCAGTCTTTTATAACTAAATGCGTATGTTGCTTATAAAATGGTCATTTTTATAGTCGAACAGAAAATCGATTGTATGGAATTTTGTTGTTTTGCTTGCCAATACATGTTTTTTTAATGAAAATATTTTTGGGTTAAAGAAATTGAAAAATTACGACTTAATATTGACGAAATAATAACGATTCGTAATTTTTTTTACTTTGAATTTACTTTTTGGAAAAACCCGTAATTAAAATTTGAGTAAACGTAGTGAAATGAGCTGAAAAAGTACACAGAAAAAAAAAATTTATTTCAATTAAAAAATTTGTGGTTTTAATTAAAAACAAGATTTTGTTTGTCGTGCTTAGTTCCCAATTTTTATTCTTGATAAAAACGCTGAAATTAATTGTTGGTGGGATAAGCTATTCCTCTTATCAAGAATAAAAATTGGAAATTAAGCACGACAAACAAAATCTTGTTAATTGAAAATTTTGTATTCCCAAAAATTACTTTGATAACACTGTGTGTAATTTTTTAAGTCATGGAAAAATATCCATATACGGATAAAAAAAAAATACCATAAAGGACCAAAAAAAAAAGACCCGTTTATTCCAGTTTTTCCCAAAGTCATGCACTTTTTTTTATGGGCCCTTAAAGATTTGGGGCATCGGTGTCATTTTTGCAAAAAAGTTATTATTTTCTCAGGCTCATATCTAGCAAACCGTTCGGAATTTTGATTTACACTTTAAGACAAAGTTGTAGCTCTTGCCAAAAAGAAGACAAGTTGTGAACATATAAAATTTAAAAGAAAATCATCTTCCAGATCAAAATTGCAAAAAACTTTAAAAAATTCGATTTTTACCTTTTTCCCCCTGTTTAAGTTCATTGGTAGCAAAATTCAAGGAAACAACCAACTACGAAAATGTACCTAAGATCTCTCAATAAACATCTTTTTAGAGCATATGAACTTCCTAGGAATGATTCCGAACGGTTTGCAAAATATGAGCCTGAGAAAATGATCACTTTTTTGCAAAAATGACACCGAGGCCCCAAATCTTTAAGGGCCCATAAAAAAAAGTGCATGACTTTGGGTAAAACTGGGAGACACGGGTCTTTTTTTTTTTGTCCTTTATGGTTATTTTTTGTCCGTATATGGTTATTTTTTTCGTGTTGCACTGTGTAATTAATTAAAAAATTAATAAAATTTGCACCAGTAAGTAAATTAAAAAATTCATTTAAACTTGTAGTTCACTTGATTAAAAGTTTAATTCACTTGATTTAATTTTAGATAAAAACTGATTTTTTTTATTTTGATTAATGCTTTAATTGATGAAAAAAAATTTGGATAATTTTTTCTGTTAACGATATTCTTATATATTGGCTCCTATAAGGAGCATGGGGTCTCAACAAATTCGTTCCAATTATTCCTGTTCGATGCTATGTTTTTTACTTCACTTCATCTTTTGGCCTGATATGTTAACTTACAAGGCTAGTTGTCTACGCCAAAAGTGGGCAGGGCGTCCTTTACGTCTGCTTCCTTGGGGGTTCCAGTATATGGAATAACGTGTGATATCAGTGAATGGATGACGTAGTGCATGGCCAATTCAACCCCATTTACGCTTAAATATTTCAGCCCGTATTGTTGGCTAATTAGTTCGGGCCTAGAGTTGAACATTCGATATGGTGTTGGTCCAAAAAATTCGCTCTACTGCGGATGTATTCCAAGTTCTACAGTAGTACAATAGCGCAGACTTGACAAACGCATTAAAAATTCTAAGTTTTGTGTGATTAAAGACGAATGGAGACTCCCATATTGTGTTGAGTTGGTCAAATGAATGTCTAGCTTTCATGGAACGATTAGAAACATCAGCTGAAGATCCACCCGTTGATGTGAGAATACTTCCGAGTAAGCAAAATTGGCTTATATTTTGAGGATTAATACTTTGTATGCAAAGTGGTCTCTTGTGGGTAGGGTTGATTCTCATTGCTTTCGTCTTGATTTTAATTATTTTTATGCCTGCCTCTGCTGCTTCCGTTTCGACCATTTTCTAGACCTCTACCATATCAGAGTAGTTTTGCGTAAGAATGCACGTATCATCTGCATAATCAAGATCAAAAAAATGGCCCACGCTCTCATTTCTCTATATAAAACAACATTAAACAGTACGCATCCTTGTCTTACGCCCGTATTAATGTCACTAACTAACTTTCCTTGGTTTGGATTTCTAAAGAGTTCTTGTATTATTTTCAGAAAGCCTGAGTTTATTGGTAAGAGGGGAGAGAAAAATAGCATGTTCCCTCTCACCAATAAACTAAGACTTTCTGAAAGAAAACTTTAATAGTGTAAACCAAGACTAATGGCTTAACCGAAAACTTTTATAGTGTGAACCCAGACTGATGGCTTAATTGAAAAAAAATGTACGTGAATTTTTTCTGTGTAGGTAGTTCTTTTAAAACAAGTTGTTAAAACTAAGGCAAGCTTCTTCCGTTTAAGAAAGTATGTAATTCTGTTGAAAAAACTGTTAAATAGAGGACAACTTTTTGCAGAAAGTTGCTTAGAAACTGCTGGATTAGAAATTTCTCAAGTCTAAAATTACTGTAACTTACTTTTTCTGTTTCAAGATTTTAGATATCTTTTAAATTTTTTTCTTAAGAACTAAGCCCCTCTTCAAACTTGGTCAATTAACTTTTAAATTACTGATATTTTTTATTTTATTTTTTATTTAAAAAAAAATAAAAATAAATGAAAAACCATTGACGTTTTGTCTCTGTAATTCATCCTTCCTTTTATTTCATTGGACTTGTATACAGATCTCTGTCCTTTTTTATTAATATTTTTTGCCCCCCCCTGAAAAATATACGACTTAAATGAAGACAGACAAATGTTAAATGAATACAACACATTCAATGTAAAAAATATAAAAAAAATAAATAAAAGCTCGTAAAAAAACAAGCAAACAGCACAAATGTACTGAATACTATAGAAAAAAAGGAAAAAGAACGACAAAAAAGTAGAAGAAATAATAAAAAGGCAAAAAAAGCTCATAAAGCTCTCTATAAAACTAGAGAAAATGTAATGAATAGGAAGAGGGTCAGTTTTGTAGATTCTTTGTTGGTTGGATGGTTTTTGTCTATTTGTTTGTTTGTCTGTTTGTCTGTTTGAATGAAAATTTCATAAAATCAAAAAGAAAACAGAGAAAAATCCTAAGGCTTTAACAAACATTGATTGTTGTATACAGGGCATTATTTAGAATTGCAAACAAAATAGAACTAGCAACAGTGCTGGAAAATTAAATACAGGCAGTTAACTTAAGTCGAACTGTAAATGGGATTTTTGAAAGATGTTTAAACGTTATCCATTCACCAAAAACTAAAGAGAGCTTTAGTTGTTTTAAAAAATTATTCAATAGACTCTACTCAATTGCCGCTGAGTGTTAGAAAAGTCATGTCATGGTTTTTGGTTTATTGAATGAAAGAAAAATGTTCCAACAGTGAAATAGATATGAGTATACGTTTTCTAATTTTTTGCTTTTTTGTTTTTTGTGTTGCTCATGCCATAAAACCAGTTAGCAGTTCATAATGGAATCATACATTGTATCTGTAGATAGATACTTAGACATTTTTGAGATAAAAGACCTTTTTTGTAGATTTATTTTTATGATTTTGTAATACAGAAAGAATATACAAAAAAAAAACTCTCTCACCCATAAATCAAAATTTCTGTGCCCATTATTAATTAAACTAAATAATATTTTAAAATAGAATTTAGAATAGAAAGAACTAAAAAATATTGTATAAATAAAATCCACTACATATCAGTATTGTAAAGCACTTGAAAGGTCGATGAAGCCGCATCTCAAAAGTTAATATAAATAAAATTTAAAATAAATTTTCACAAAAATGTGCATAAGGTATAGCTTAAGCTACAGTCAAAAATTATATATAAATATAAGTTCCCATATAGTCAAAAATTAACTAAAAGTTAAAAAAAATTTGCAATTTTTGTTGGTGGAATTTTTTAAAATTCTGTTTTGAAATTGCATAAGAGTCCAGACTATAAAATTCTAGCTTGGCAATTTTTGTATTTTCATCTTGTCTTTCATTTTCTCCTTTTTAAATTTTATATATGTATAAATACCTGCAGCCAACTTCAAGTTAAAAAATGTAAGAATTACAAAAGGAAACATAGTTGCAGACAGCTGATAGTTGCTTTTTGTTAAGTTTGCTTTGAAATTTCATTATGAATCGACTTACACCAGAGAAACGCGTGCAAATTGTTGAAATTTTTAATCAAAATAATTGTTCAATTCAAAATTCAAAAAATTAAAAATTTTATTTTCCAATGAAGCCCATTTCCGGTTAAATGGGTACGTAAGATAGCAGAACTGTCGCATTTGGAGTGAGAAGAATCCAAATCATTTTGTCGAAACACCATTACATCCACAGGAAATTACTGTTTGGTGCGTTTACTGAGCTGGTGGAGTCATTGACGCATATGTCTTCAAAAACGATGATGGTCACAATTTTACTGTTTCGTACCTCAATTACTTGGCATAAAACTTGCTGGTATGTGGTTCCAAAAGGACGGAGTCACATGCCACACACCGGGCGCTACAATTGATTTACTCAAAGAAACTTTTGATGAAAAAATAATTTCACGTAATGGTCCAATTAATTGGCCACCAAGATCGTGTAATTTAACCGCATTGGATTATATTCTTTGGGGTTATGTTAAGTCACTTGTCTACGTCGATAAACAAAAAACAATAGAACACCTGGAAATCAACAATCGAAGAGTTATCGGCGAAATACGGACGCAAATGATGTAAAAAGTCATTGAAAATTGGTGTTCCAGATTGTGCCTTCTACGCGCCAGTCGTGGCAGCCACATGGCAGAAATCATATTTAAGCATTTTTTTAATAAAATTTTCTTTCCTATAAAGCGCGTTTTATTGATATTAAAAATATATTTCCTTGTGTTATTATGATTTTAAGTTGTGTTACTCTATAAAAAAAACACCCTTTACTTACATGAACTAAATAGCCCGTTTACACTACATTAAATTTGTATGGCATTGCCAAATTTAGCAATGCACTTTACAGTATTGATTTTGAGCGATAGAGATTTAGCTTTAGCGAATTACAGAATACGGCCACAGATTTCCCATACAAAACAAAATCTACGTCGTGACTAGAAATCTTCACAGAAAAAATTAAAAATTGTCTCTAATCGCCAATTTTATTCCAAGTTCATAGAATCAAGCAACCCATTTGTTGATTTTGCACTTATTACCAAAATGATTATATTGATTACTAAAAATTGTAAAAATTTGAAATGTTGAATAATTTTTTTCAATAAATATCTCTCAGTTCATGTAAATAGCACCCAGCTTACGTTGACAAGTTTCGAGAATTACGCATAGTACCAATCTTTCAAATATTTTTCTATTTTTTATAAAAATAATAAAAAACTCTTGCCACTCTTATTTAGGTTGGCCTGATAGGAAATTAAGACTTGCATACACAGTTAACAGAAGCGAAAATAGTTGTGACATTTTTAGCGATTTTGTGGGACAAGAAATACACTTGTAAGCATTTAACATATCCACCTATTAATAAAATCAGTATGGAGCCAGGGATCAATGCCGATCGAATGGAAACAGGGTATAATTATCCCCCTACATAAAAAGGGTAGCAAAATGGATTTCTCAAACTATAAAGGTATAACGTTAGTATGTGTAATGTAAAAGATCTTCGCCTACATACTGAATGGAGGCTTAAAAAATATGCTCAGGACAATATGGGAAAGTATCAAGCTGGTTTTACGTCTGGCTAATCTACAACGGACCAATTTTTTGTTATTAGACAAGTAATTGAAAAATGAACAGTGATTTTCATCACCTATCCACGGATTTCAAGCAAGCCTTTGACTCGACAAAAAGAGACACGCTATGGACAATTCTCAGGCAATTTAGCGTTCCAAGCAAATTGATATCATTAGCAAAAATTACAGCAACCGGAACTATGTCGTGTGTAAAAATAAATGGAAACCTTTCAAGACATTTTGAAACTTTAGTTGGTGTTAAACAAGCTGATGTGCTTGCCCCCACTCTATTTAACTTTGCATCAGAGTTCGCAATTCGAAAAGCAGGAATTGAAGCCAGTGGTAGGTACTATTTGGGTAAAATCATCACAAATTCTAGCTATTGCCGATGATATTGATCTTATTGCAAGAAATATAACTACACTCGAAAAATATGTCAAAGACTTTAAAAATGCGGCCAAGATAGTTGGCTTGGAAATAAATACAGTAAAGACGAAATACCTAAGTAACATAAAATCTAGTCATAATATAACACTTGATAACTGCTGCTTTGAATCGATTAAACATTTTAAATAACTTGCCTCAATCATAAATACAACAAACAATTGTAGTCAAGAAATTGGCGAACGAATGAAATCTGCAAACAAAGCTTTTGGAAGGATGTATAGAATATTGGGATCAAACCTATTAACAAAAACATCAAAAATCCGTTTATACAAGACGCTCACCTTACCAATCTTTATGTATGCTGCTGAATTTTGGGCTGTCAAAAAAACAGATGAAGGAAAAATCGATGCTTTTGAAAAAAAAGTATTAAGACGTATAATGGGACCCATAAAGGAGGAAGATGGATCATGGAGAATAAGATATAATGACGAGTGCATACGTGAACTAAATAATATCATACTATGTTCACACTTGGGTTCTTAAACGCGTTTAAGCAACTCGAACGTGATTAAGCTCTCACATCAAAATCGAGATGATTTCCCATACATTGAAGTGATTTGTTAATCACTACAAATTGACATGTTTACAACTAAATCACTTCATTAATCACATAGAATCCACTGAACATACCTCAAACTGAGTGTAATGTAGAATCGGCCAACATAAACTGAACAACCGGCCACGATTTCTGCTTAATGTTTTTATTTGTTTCCTTAAATAATTCATAAGCTTTCACAATTTCATCATTAATATGCTTAAAATAATCTTCTGATAACTTTATAAAAGTATTTTTTATCAATTTTTAATACTTTAAAGAAATATAAATTTGTTTGTTTTGTTTTTTTCTTAATCATCTGTCATCTTAATCATCTCAAATGTAATGTGAACGGCTTTGATTAACTTAATCAACATTTTGCTTAAACGCGTTTAAAAACTCAAGTGTGAACATAGTATCACTCTTAGTGAAAAAATTAAAATACAACAACTAAAATGGGCAGGACACATTATAAGAATGAACCCAGATAATCTAACGCAGAAAATATTCCAAAACAACCCATACAATCCAAATTAAATTCGGTAGACCCAGACAACGGTGGGTGAACAATGTAGAAGAAAGCGCGTTTGAACTGCACTGCAGAAATTGGAGAACCATTGCCAAAGATAGAGATAAATGGAACAAACTTTTACGGGAGGCCAAGATTCAATATGGATCGCAGCGCCATCAATGATGATGATGATGGCCGAATATAGCAATCGTACTTGCTTAGATTTACATACTTTAGAAAATTTATTGCTTAATAATTAATTTAATTTAAAAAAAAAATATATAAAATTGAATATTACTCAAATTTTGTTTACACTCTTCCATAGAAATAAACTTTTTGCCTATAAATTTTTAATGTGTATTGTTTGTTTACTTTAAAATAAAACTAAATCAATTACGAAATATTTTATACATTTTATAAAAGAGAAAACCAAGAAATTCTTGGATATTTTTCTTTCTAGGACTTTGTTTTAAAACCGAGAAAAAGAAATATGGAAGCATTTTATGGAAATTAACTTTAAATAAAGTTACATTACCTAAGGACTTAGTAAAATATACAATGTGAAGGGAAAAAAGCAAGAATATTTATGTACTAAGAACAAATAGATATTTGTATATTAAAATATATTTATTATGATTTTACTCAAAGCAAATATGTGTTTTGTAATGAAAAATACCAACAGGATACACAAGTAGATTAAAAAAACATTCAATTTTAGAAAATAAATATTATAAAAGAAAAATTTTATGGAAAAATGTAAAAGGATACTGATTCCTAAGACGCAGACGGACAAGACATAAGCACACATCAATAGTTTTATAGAAGAGTTTTCATTGTTAGTAAGTTTTTTTGTTTAAGAAAAAATTTAAAATGCATAATATGAAGTCCTATAAACTAACAAACCCCATAATGGATGGCTAAGGATAATAAAGCAGTATAAAAAAAACCCTTTAGTTAACAGAATATTTTTTTTTTAACAAGCCAAAGAAAGGAAATAATGCACAAATTTATGTAGACCAGTTTAAAGAGTTAAAAATGTTGAGCCTGAAACTAAAACAAAATTCCTAAGGGATTTAATTTTTTTTTTTTTTAATTTATTTCCATGTTTCTGCTTTTTTCGGGGGTGTTTATGACCCTTTAAAATGCATAACTTATTAGTTCTTAAAATTTACTCACTGTATTTTTCTGCTTAAATTACAAATGTTAATGCAAAAGGGAGCTGAAACAACAAAACTAAAACCAATACCATACCAAAATTGTAAAAAAATAAATAAAAAAACATATAAGATTTCGTACTTATTTTATTTATGTATTTTTTTTTTTTTTTTTTTTTTACAAAATGAAAAAAGTAGTAAAAGGAATGAATACTCCTATTCAAATTAAAATTAAAAAGAGCAGGAAGTTGAGTTATTAGTTTCACTTCCTTAACAACATAAACAACAACCCAGAGAAGCTTTTTTTTTAGAAAAGTTGCCTTAAACACAGCAAATTTTCTATAGAAAAGTGTCTTAGAATAAGGCAACGTTTTCTATAGCAAACTGCTTAGAGCACAGCTTAAGACACAGTTCTATAGGAAAATTGTCAGAAACAGAGCAACTTTTTCGTATTAAAATTTGAATGAAACAAAGCAACAACAACAAAAAGCGTTAAATTTTTATAAAATCTTAGCTTTGATTCACCACAAGTGTTTCGGATAACGTGGTTCACTATGATAACCTAGAAATTCCAGCGGATGCGATTCGGATATTCACAGACGGGTCTAAAACACTGTATGGGGTCGACGCTGGCATATATTCCTAGCAGCTTAACTGGAGCATTCCTGCAAGGCTGCCGGACCACTGCAGTGTTATTCAGGCCGAGATAATGGCCATCTATACAGCCGCGATACACACCCGTTATAGTGCAATATCTGAAAGGGATATTCACATTATTACCGATAGCAAGGCGGCCATAAGATCCCTGGATAATATGTTCATCACATCGAGAATTGACCAAGAATACCGGATGTCTCTTTATGAGATAGCGAGACATTTAGTGGTTACACTTAAGTGGGTCTCCGGACGACACAGGAACATACATGGAAAATGCAAGGCAGAATCGTTGGCGTGTGCAGGTACTCCCTTAAATCCAGACGATTCAATACATAATATAGGAGTTTAACTCCCAAGGAGTAAGCAGCTAATTGCGCACAAGTTTCCTATTATTGCCTACCACAGATGGTTTGATGAAACTACACGAGGGGAAACCAGAAAAATCTAGATGAAAAATGGTTGTCCAGATATCACCACTAAAACCTAATTGCTGTTTTGACCGCCCAAAGGCTAGGGCTGCCTTACAATGACTTATGTAGAAGTTGCGGCGCTGAGAATAAGGAACAGTCAACGGATCATCTTCTCTGTTATTGTCCGGCATTTGAAGATTTAAGACTTGAACTGTTTGGTCGAAGAAACCTTGGGGACAAAACCTGTTCCTTTAAAATTGATTTGGACAGGATTCACAACATAATTGGATCAACCGTGTGGCTAAGTAAGAACATTAGGAGCCAGGTAACATAGTACGCTTGGAAGGCGGTGTAGCATGGTAACACAACGGGAACTTAATAATAGGCCCACGTGAGCTGTGCTTGATTACGGCTGCCGGTTCCATTGGCATCAGGCACTTTTTTAATTCGATCAAAGCCAATTTCCCCATTTTCGACGCCTAATTTAGTAGCTTTGCAAACAAGTTATAATTTATTTTAATTGAAGCAGCCTTTGAATCTGGATAGCGGCTTCAAGGGGAAGTATAGACAGAACAAAAACCAATTTATCTTTATCTGATCAATCGTCAGCTCATTATTGGCTTGGCGCATTTGGCAAAAAGTCTTAATGGAGAAAAACGAGAATGAAGGTTTACATGAAGTTTCCTGAAAATATACCCGATGGTATTTTTACCACTGCTTCCGGCATATGTTTTAAAGAAAAATGTAAATTTTAGTGAACGTTCATGAACGAACTTAGAAGTTAGAAGCATTTTATTGAAAGTGGAAATGATTGTTTTTTGCCGCATACGCCACTTTTTTAAGTTTTTTTTTTCTAAAAAGTAGCTTTTTATGCTGCATACGTGTAATTACTGCTGTTTATTGAGTTGTAGCCATTTCATTTCTCTTTTGCATTAACAACTTTTTTCTTACGGCAATGAAGCGAAGCCAGAGTGAAATTTATTTTGTACGTTTTGCTATGAGAAATTTTCTGCATTCGCCAAACCGTGGCGTGTAGAGCAAAACAATACTTAATAAACTTTAAAATAGTTGATATAGAGCAAAATTAATGCATAATATCTCAGAAATCATAGCAAATAAAAATATCCTATGGCGTATAAAATGGGTGGTTGGTAGAACCAATGTGAAATGTGACGGGATTAAAAAAACTGAGAACATATTCGGCTTTAGCATGCCAAAAAAATATAAATATCAGTGAAAATGGTTATAAAGACTTTCAACAAGCTTTAAAATGTCTACCTGTATTAATTATCTAAAACAAAATCACTATTTTTTTTAAATAGAAAAGTTGTTTACTTGGAAAAAGATAGAAAAATTTGCTTTTTATAAGCAATTTTTTTTTAGAAAAATTAGCTGAAGCAGAAAGAATTTTATATAAGAAAAACTTTTCTCAAACATAACTTTTTCTGAAGATGTCTGAAACGTAGCAACTTTTTGTTTAGAAAACTTGCATTAACTACTTTTGTTGGAAATATTATCTGAAACAGAATATTTTTTTTCCATAGAAAAACTGTCCACAGTTGAGCAATTTTTTCTTTGGAAAACTTTCACTAACTAGAGCCACTTTCTATGGAAAAATTACACGGTGCGTGGGTTATTGGTCTTGTTGAGTACATTAAAAATTGTGTCAAAAAATTTCAGAAACACCCTCAAATTCAGAAGTTATTTTAAAAAACCCGTTTTCAGTGATGTTCGTCAACTTATCGACCTGTAACTCAGCCAGTTCTTGTCCGATTTTAATTTTTTTAACTAGTTTGGAAAGAAAACTAATTACGCTTTAAAATGACGTGCATTTTTTATACATTTGTAAATTATAACAATTGTTTTTGTTAAGAATATCTACAAAAACAAACGAAAATTATAAACTTTTTTGATTTTAGGTGCTTTTCATTGCTTATTTTAATATGAAAGCTTATAAAAATTTATATTAACGTATGAAGAAAATTTAGTTCTTAACAAAACATGGTTTTAATTTTTCAAATCGGATAAAAATTGTATAAGTTATTCAACTTTTCATTAACACATGTTTTAGTATTTTCTCCCCCCGCGCAAAACATATGAATAAAAAAAACAATTAACTATACAGGCAAATTTGTCAACTTAATAATTTGTATGTTGTAATTTTACACATACGTTTGGTATTAACTTGGTTTACAGAACACGAATTCAAAATTTTGTTTTAACTGTAAGTTGAACGGACGAGTAAGGCGCTCGTGTTCTGTAAACCACATATTAATAAGTTATTGTTAATCTGTCTTTATTAAAAAAAAAGAAATGGAAGATAGTACAGATGAATAGGGTTTATTATGCCCTAGTTTTTTAAATCATTAAACAAGTTTAGAATGTTTTTATATGCAATTTTTAGTTACATATATATATTTGGATAAATACATAAACTAATCGAATTTATTACCAACACAATGGCAAAGTTTAAGTACTACCTTTTGGTGAAGGATATTGTTTTTAGATAAGAGTAAAAAAAAGGGTAACTAGTTTAAAATTTGTGACAAGTGAAGTGATATTTATATTTAATTTTATTAAAATAAGTAAGTTTGTAATTTTTGTAATCCTTTAACAAATTTTAAATTGTGTTTAATTTTTTCTGCAGTGTGTGATAAGCGTAATAATTTTTGTTATGTTTGCGGTTTATTCGCTGACAAAAAACATCGCTTTGATCTGAAGAAAAATAAAGCCTTGGTAAATGCCATCAATACAGTTTTTAACTGCTCATACAGTTCTAGCAAATGTTATGAACCCATTTACTATTATCTTTCCATTACTATTATCTTTCCCAATGATTTAGCATCCTAAAATATTCCATAAACCACAAGACTGTTATTTTTGCCAAACAAACATCACTGGTTATCAATATAAAAATCGTGATAGCATTAAGTATGCTAATGTGTTAACTGTTACTCAGCCAGTATTAAGTGCAATTAAATGTAATAAAACTTAACATAAACAAAGTAATGATGAAACTGGAATATTTACCAAAAATCGGCTGAGCCACATTTTGTGACAAATGCATATTTTTGCGATCTTCTGCGTGATTTAAAACTTTAGTAACTTTTGTAAATATAAGCCGATTTTAACAAATGATATCTCGTTTTTTTCTATATAAAATTATCTTTAAAATACAGTGCAAACAAAGATAGGTTTTCATAGAAAAAAATTAAAATAACTCTTGTTGAATTTGAAAAATTATGAAAAAAAATAAAAGAAATTAGAAACTTTAGATAAAGACTCACCTAATTTCTTGGAATATATTTTTTATGAATACATTTCATAAAAGCTTACTTCTTTGCCTTTTCAAAACTGTTTAAAATTTTGAAATCGATCAAAAAATTTATGAGTTAGAGGTACTAAAGTGCTACGACCTACCCTAAAACAGTTTTTTGAAAATAACTCAAAATTTTGAGGGTGTTATAAAATTTTTGAAAACGGTTTTTGTATGTCCTCACCTAGGCCTACAACCCCCACTAGGTCGGTTTTCAAGTTCTGACAAAAAGTGTTTTTTTGTAGCAGTGTGTTATCTGAAGCAAATCAACTTTTCCCATAGAAAAATTATCTGCAACCGGGCAACTTTATATAAAATACTAAACTTTTTATAAGGAAAGTCTTTTAAGCAATGAAACTTTTATGTAGAAAATTGTTCTTGTTCTACACAGAAAAAAAAATAAAAATTGATTTCAATTACACAAAAAAAAATTAAAAATTGTCTCTAATCACCAAATTCATACAAAATTCATAGAATGAATCAAGCAACCCATTTGTTGATTTTGCACCTATTTATTACCAATATGATTGTAGTGTTTACTAAAAATTGTAAAAATTTAATATTTTGAATATTTTTTTCAATAAATGATGTTTTTAATTTTAATTAAAAAAATTATCAAAAAACTTTGCCGTTTCAAACAATGTGTTGATTGATTTTGACAATTTCCAACAACAAGTTTAAATTATTTTATTTTAAACGAAATAATTTGTTGTTATTTAATTAATATTTTAATTCAAAATTTATTTCAAAACAATTAAAATGTTAATTAAATCAAAATTATATTTTTAATTTTCTTTCAACAAAAAAAAAATAATTGATTCAGTTATCACATTAATTAAACTTAAACACATTTTAAATAATTTTTTTTAATTTAATAAAAACTAATAATGAAAATTGTAATATTAATTAAATTTGCACCAGTAAACAAATTAATACATAGTATCAATTAAAAATTTTATGATATTGAAAAATTTTTATGCAGTAATGTTGTTGAAATAAGTAAACTTTTAATTCACTTCATTAAATTTTTAATTAAAACAGATTTTCTCTTGGATTAATGGTTTAATTGAAACAAATTGGTGAGAATTTTTTCTATGTAGACAGCGTTTCAAAACTTTATAAATTAAAGAAGTGCTCGAAAACCCTTCGGGAGTTAAATTATTTTCAAAATTTTCTTTTATGCATATGTTTATTTTTTAGCCGTTTATTAAATTGGTTTTTTAGAAAAAATTTTGTATGTACTTTAAGTTAGATGAAATATCGGCAGCTCAATTCCATCCAAAACATGCTAAGTCGAAAAAGTGAGTTTTGCAGGAAAAGCTCTTAAAGTGTACCTAACTTTGGATTAGATTATCCGATCAACACCAAACTTTGACAGATTTAAAGTTGAACAATAACAAATTCAAAAACGTTGAAAAGATGCTAAAACGTAAAAACATGTTAAGTCGACTTAGAATGATTTGGAATTGAGTGATCGATAACAAAAATAAATATTTTTTTTTTTTCAAAAAGAAACAGAAATCAATTTTTAAGGAAATTCGAAAAACAATTTTAGAGTTTTAAAGGTTTCCAGATCATCTTTGAGTATAAGTTGAAAAAGTTTAAAAAAAACATGCTAAAACGTAAAAACATGCTAAGTCGACTTAAAATGTTTTGGAATTGAGTTGTCGATATCAAAAAAAAAAAGTTTTTTATTTTCAAAACTTTATAGAATTGAATGCTGTAAGTATTTCGAAAAACCATTTCCAAGTTTCAAAGGTTTCCAGATCTAATTTTATTTTAAGTTAAAACAGTTTTTAAAAACATGCTAAAATGTAAAAACATGCTTAGTCCATTAAAAAAAAAAATTTTTTTCAAAAGTTTATAGAATTTTATATTGCAGGAATTTCAAAAACATGTTGGGAGTTTTAAATTTACTTTAACTTTTTTTATTTCCAAAAATTTCAATCTTTCTGCTCCAACAAAAAAAAGCATTAATAATAATTTCATAACAAAAACTTAAATGCAGGGTTATTCAAGACTAACAACTATATTCTTGGCTCCAACATGTTTTCTTAAATAATTTCTCACCCTTTTTAAAGGCTTTTTCGTACCCACCCTTTAAAACGTCTTGCGACAAAATTTCACACACACAGTACTAAATTCTGAAATAAAAACAAAAATAAACACTTAAGCTATGACTCACTCACCTGAACCTGTAACGCACTAATGGCCACTAAAGCCATTAAGCCTAATGAAAGTATCCTCAACATTTTTTTTTTTGTAGGTATTTCTTTGACAAATTTCCTCAAATAGATCCAATGAGATTTTGGAGTTGGTTTATTTTTCTTTCAATTTCAACAAACAAACCAAATCGAAATTTGTCTGCAAAGTAAAAAATTTTGTAACTTAAGCCACCAAAAAATGGAGAGTGACGTAAATGTTTGGTTAAAGACTTAAGAGAAATTTTATTTTAAATTTAGCACTTTTAAACACTTTTTGAATAAAAAATAATTACAAATTTCGTTTATTTTCTTTTTAATTTTGATCAAAAATTAGTTTTTTTGTATATAAAATATTTGAAAAAAGTATTATTTCTTTTTTTTTGGCGTGGCACACCCCGAAAAAAATACTATTACTTTCAATACGAACGACGCTTGCTCCCCTTAAACTCTAGGCAAATGTGACTGATGGGTATGGAGCTAAGGGAGACCGCTTACTCCTCTTTAAAACAAATTTTTTATATATTCTTTTTTTGTTAAACAATTTTTTTATAAACACGCAATGTTATTGTTCAATTTTAACTTGAAAATTTTCCAATTTTTTTTTTTTTTTGTTTTAATTTTTATAAATTTCTTTTAATTGGAGACATTTTGTTTTTTAATAATTCTTGAAATTTTCTAGATTGTACCAATTTGAGGTATCGGTTAAAATGGCTAGTGTAAGATAATTTCAGTAATGAAATTCCTTATGTATATTTTATTCTTAAATTTAAATAATTTTTTTATTTATTAGTCACCGTCTTTATGTATGCTTTAAGATGCGTCTACAAAATCCGATTGGTTTATGAAAAAATTTTGCACTCATCATTAACCTTTACGAGCCTTTCAAGCCATCATACACTCTAAAAAGGATTTTCGAAAAACCAATATTTAATTCGAAAAATAAAAATAAAGAGAATTTCAACATAACGAAATTACAGGGTTGTATTACAAAAGTATGAAGCAGAGGTGTATTTTTTTTTAATTATCTTTTTTATAAAAACTAATTAAAATTAAGTGTTAAATATTACAAAAATTTTAAAATATTTCCAACCTAAAAGCTTAATATTTTATTTAAATTATTAAAAAAAAATGAACCGTAAAGTAACATTTAATTCAAATTAAACCGTTAAGCCCAAAAACAGAGAGTGTTTTATAAAAAAAACCTCTCTTGTCTTTAAAAGTTTATTTGTTCGAAACTACAAATATTCTTTTTTCATATACAAACACTTGTTATTGTTTTATTTTTATCATCTATTTCGTTTTAACTTGGCAATCATCATTTCTATATTGGCTCTTTGTTTTATTTTTATGAAACGAACAAAAAACCACACAAAAAAACCTCCAGCAACCCTTATTGTTAGACACCGGCGCACTAAAGTAACATTTAATTCTAAAGGAATTTAAAAAAATCAACCTTACCCTCTTTTTTAGAAACCCCACAATCTCACACACACATTTAAATGGTGACTCTCTCTTTTCTTCACTCTTTTTTAACAGAGGCCAAATTGAAAATTCGTAAAACCAGAGAACAACGAAGACATTCTATCAGGGTTACCGTTCTTAAATTTTTAATGAATTTTTTCCTCAAAAAAATTTAAAATTTAAAAAAAAAATGCAATGAAAGTTATATTAGAAATTTGGGCTGTGTTCATATGCCCGAAACTTATGATCCGGAATTTCAAAACCAACATTTAAAAATCCAGAATTTCAAAATACTGCATTTTAATACCCCGGAAAAATTGTAAAGTTTTAATTTGAGGAATCGCACGATAGAAAGAAACAATTGTTGGTAGCCTTCGTCTAGGCGCGAGTATTTTCTCCCACAACTTATTACATTTTGGGATTTTTAATAATATCCGTAGACATTTTTATATAAATTTTTTGAATTTAATTAATAAGATTTTGTTTGTCGTGCTTAATTCCCAATTTATATTCTTGATAAAAACAATGAAATTTATTGTTGGGGGAAAAGCTAGTTGCTATGCCCATTTCACTGGTTGCTTAGGCCAGATCATCAGGAAACATTCTCACAAAAAATTTTAGAAAGGCCAAAGATATTGGCGAATAAAACTGCAGAGTGAATGAGAATTGCAAACATTAAAAAAGTATTATTTGCAACGATATCAAAGCTTAAACAAAATACCAACAATAAACAGTGTGTTTATCTTTTATGACATTCCCCACAAAAAAAAACAAAAAAAAATGAGAATAAAACAAATTGCAGTTTATTGTTGTTGTTTTTGTTTAGGCTTTGATGTTGTTACAAGTAAAACTGGGGTTTATAATTCTTATTCGCTTAACAGTTTTATTTGTGTAATATTTTAAGTTTTTCTAAATCTTTGGATGAAGTTTTCTGACGATATGACCTAAGCAACCAGTGAAATGCGCATAGGAATAGCTTATCCCATCAACAATAAATTTCAGATTAGCAAAAGTATGAAATGGGAATTTAGCACATTTAAACAAAACCTTGTAAATTGCTGTATTCTTTTCGCAAGCAAATCAAAATAAATTAACTTTCCAGTTCAGTTTTTTATACCGTGCACTTGAAAATGTATTATCAAAGTGAATTGTTGAAGAATTAAAATATTTTTACGGTGACATGAAACCTTTTACAGAATTAGAAAAAAAGTATTTATCAAAAAGTTGTTAACATTTTAATAAGAAAACCTACTGCATGTTTTTGAAATGTAGTTTTAAATGTTAGTTAAACGAGTCACTTTTGCCCTCGCGTTCTAAAAACAGGCAGTTAATTAGTTTTACTTCAGAAATATTTATTAATTTCGTTTAGTACTTTGCGACAATATTTTCCTTGGCTTACATTTCGCGTTGCCAATAATATATATATGTATATATATTTTACGTGGAATTTTGCGGACCAAAGACTTAATTCAGTTGCACAAATGTCGTCTATTGCATAATAGAAAAATTATTGTTTTTTTTTCTTCATTAAAAATAATTTAAAATACATTTTTGCTCCTTGGTACATGTACAACTTTTTAATGTGATAAAATTCCATATTGTAAGACTGTATTGTTTATGTGTAACATTATTGTACTTATTTTATTGTTTAATAATTTTTAAATAGACAATCCCTTGAAAAATCCGAAAAACAATCGACGAAACGTGGGGAACAAATATTGTTATTTTAAAAATTGAATTTTATTGACATTGAAGAAATTTAGGCCCTATTAGCCTGACAAAAAAATATTCATAAATTCATCACTCTGGCCAAAAGAACACCAACAACACAAATATGGTTTTATAATTTTTTTTTTTTTTTTGTTAAATAGCAGTTTTTCCCATAAAGTAGCTTTTATGTGAAATTGTCAGTTTTTTTCTAAAAAAAATAAAAAAAAAAAAAAATATGGCAGCACCATCTGGTTGTCCCAAAAAAGTAGCAAAATAATAAGTTTATTTGTTAGTACTAAAGAAAACCAATAACTTTCTTTAACCGGGGGTTCAGGTCTCTGCTTGCACATCAAATTAACGCTTTAAAGCGTTATAATGTAAACACATTTACAATGTAAAAATAAAGCAACACTAAGTGCTAATTAACATAACTAATGTTAATTAACATAACAAAAGTTAATTACCATTACAAACAGAAATTGATACAAAAAATATGATAATTAACTTTATATGAAGTTTTTAATTTGTCAAACAATGCAATTAATAAGAAAAATTAATCATTTAAATAAAAAAATAAAAACGAAATTTGTTTTATGTTCTTTTAACATTTTTTTAATAAATTAAAATAAATAATCTGAAACAAAATTTTTTAAATAAACACTCTTTTTATACCCACACCACAAAAGTGGGGCGGCGATCTAATTATGTCTGTCCGTCTGACTGGCTGTTTATGTAAACTTTGTGCGCAAATCACAGGTTGCTATTTTGCAATCAGTTTGATGAAATTTTTTACAAGGACCAAGTCTGTCCGAAGTGGTGAGTCAGTTTATAATTTCAAGTACATAAGAAAGAAAAAAATATAAAGCTAGCATATCTCTGCATAGCTCTCGCTCTCTCTCTCTCTGTGGTGGAAGTCTTAAGGTCCAACCAGGGCTGCCATATTAAACAATTTATCGTCTTTTGACGATTTGTTGTTCCGAAATTAGCAAAGTGCCGAAATGCTGATTTTTTTTCTAAAAAGTGACGATTTTTTCAGTCTCCAAACATAAAACATTAAATTTTCTGACAATTTCGTTTTTTGATCTTGGAATGTTTAATACCCGTACCTTAACAAGATCGAAATGCGAAACGTTTTCTTTCGCTTAGCTTTTACGCTGATATGTCATACCAAAGCAAGAGGGGCAACGTTGTGTTACGAACAGTAGTGATAGTTTTTTTGTTTAATCAAACCCACAAATTATAAATAAAAATTGAGATAAAAACGATAGATTGACCAAAAAATAGTTAATTGCCATTTTTAACTAATAAAAGCGGCAAATTTCATAATCAAACGAGCTTTCAAAATCGGGTTTTCCAATTGCAAAGCGTTCAGTTCTATTCAAAAACTAGAAAACGCATGCCGCTTTTGTTTAGGTACGGCTGTATTATGCGAGTCTTAAGAAAATCGTTGATTATTTTCAGAATACAAAAACAACAATGTTACAC
The DNA here is from genome assembly GCA_949318255.1 of Pollenia labialis. Taxonomy (NCBI): domain Eukaryota; kingdom Metazoa; phylum Arthropoda; class Insecta; order Diptera; family Polleniidae; genus Pollenia; species Pollenia labialis. The sequence continues at coordinate 19,028,363 of OX439142.1, read as the reverse complement.
TTTGTTTATCTTTCGTCAAAACATCATCGAATGAACCTTTTACGACTCTCTGTATAAATCATATTTTCAACAATTATAAGGCGAACATTTCACGAGTTGTAAGAGAACATCTACATGAGTCTCATACGATTATTGACATGAAAGTATCGTCAATTTTATCTTTACCCACGTCTTAAACGATTTCCACGACGATTGACGAAGCGTATTTCGCTGTGCTATCGAAAAGTCTCACTCGTGTTACAGTTTTTCCCGTGTGAGGAATCTTCTACTATGAAACAAATGCAGACATCGACGATCAAGGGCGTTCTTCATGAGGCTCCCAGTAGCTCTTACACGATTGCAAATCCTAGCTGGGTATGAAGTTATTATGTTTTTGTTTGAATGTTTTTTTTTATAAAAATCGAACAAAAATTGTTTAAAAAGAACTAAATTTTAAGTTGTCCTAAATCGACGATTTTTCGAAACGATAAAGATGTTTTATTAATTTTTTGTCAGGAAACTGGCGATTTCCTCACAAATGCATCTGGCAGCCCTGGGCCCAACCACAATGTGCTTAAGTTGGCTAAAGAAAATGTGCGAATACATGTTAATTATATGAGGCAACCCATATTGAACTTAAGGAAACTTTTTGCTAAGCTTAATGAAACTGTCGTTTGCTTAAGCAAGGTGCGGATCTAATCGCACATTCCGAACGAAATCAAATGTTTTTTATTTTGTTTTGGTTTTTTAAATACATTTGAGAGGTTTTTTGTTAATTTTTGTCAGTTTGTTAAGCAATGCTTTGCATATTACGGTTAGGCCTTTAATCTTCACTCATTTGCATTTTCTCTTGAAATGTTTTTTTTTTTTTAATTTCAAATTAAAAGCTATTTTTTTTAATTTTTAATAATTATTTTCTTTTATTTTTTTCTTTTTTACGTTCATCCAATAAAATTTATTCACCATCAATTTACAATCAGTCTTAACTTATAAATAATACTTATGAGTACAATTCCCTAAAAACGTAACTTAACACTAAATATTATCAAAGGGTTAAGACGTATCCTCATTTTCCTCCAACTTTACCACTTTTAAATTCTCTACGAAATTAGAACCCTCTGCTCCAGCATCCACATCCATATTGGACAGTGGCAAGTCTAAAGAGGCCTCTGCATCTCCATTTGTTCGACCTTGAGCCAAGAATATAGAATTTGAAGGATTGCCAGCGATGGGTAAGCCGGTTTGATAACCGGAAGAAAACCCTCCGTTTTGTATGTTCACAGGACACATGCACGGTACAAGTTCTACATTAGCAGGTGACTGTATTTCTTCATTGGGGGAGTTGGGTTTGTACACCGAATATTCGGGATAAGGATAAGTCGGTCGATTGTAGTTGATATTAAAATGATTGGTAAAAACCTTACGATTAAAGGCTGGAAAGGTGCTATCTACATTCACCAACGAATCAGTTTGTTTTAGAGGTACTGCAGCACTTGAAGTTTCTACTGCCACCGTGGTGGAACGTTCAGTAGTAGTTGTTGTGGAAGTTGTTGGTTCCGGTGTAGTGGTTGTAGTAGTCGTTCTTGTAGTAGAGGTAGTAGTAGGTTCCGTAGTGGTTGTGGTAGTTGCTGGTGAAGCCCCAAAGGATCTTACCACGTTAATATTAGAATGACTTTTGACTGGTCTAGCATTCATGTGTATTTCATTGGTTGATGGTAAGCGCATGGGTGGAACTACCGGCGGCAGCATGGGATTGAAATAAGGTGTATTACTCAAGGCGTTATAATTCGTTATAAAATCGGTGGAACTTAATAAAGGCAATTGCATTTGATTGTTAGGCAAAGGCTGTTGGTAGGTGTAAGTCCGAAAATATGTTAAAGGTATTTGCTTAATAATGGGTGGTGCTGGTGGCGGTGTCTCACTAGAACGAGAAATAGAACTTAAATTTCGTTGACTTATAAAAAGTGTCTGCGAGAAGGAAATACTTACGTGGAACTAGAGCGCCACCAAAATGCTTGAGAAGGCAGGAAAAAGGGGAAAAGAAACTAAAAGGACAATAAATACAGTAAAAATTAGTATTTGAAATTTGCACTTCTTTTTTAATAATTTTTTTTTTTTTTTTGTTTAAAGCAAGATGTTAGGTTTTGTCGCTTAAGTCATAAGTATTTTAACACATTTTTCTTATATTTATTATTTTTTTAATTAATTTTTTTATTTTTTCTTGTTGGAAATTTATACTCTGTTTCACGTACCACAATTGATTTAAACACTTTTGTTAACATTTTTTATATATTTTTTATCTTTGTTTTAAAGTTCTTTTTAAAATTCTTTATTTTTTAGCTCCAAATATTTGTTCTTGGCTGTTGCACAGTTTTGATAATTCTAAAATTGTTTCATACGAATATGCCCCTTTTATACACACGCAAGTGGAAAAAGCCCTTTTTCAAAAACAAAAATCCTAAAATTAATTCACCGTTAAACTGCCACAGCAAAGAAAATTTTTATAAGAAAACAAAAGAACCCACACGCACTTTGAAAAAAGATTCAATGTGCATTTGTATGTATTACAAGAAGATCAAATAGAAAAAAAAAAACAGCAAGAACCAATAAAAGTTATAAAACAAACACATGCCACAAATCAATGATCCATGGAAACACGTTAAAGTCCAATAGAAAAATGTTAGAAACAATTGAGGCGACTCAAACAAGAAATAAAACAAAAATATAAAAGGGGGAACAAAACAATAGTGTTTAATCCAAAAGAAAAAACCTAGAAATAACAGTAAAATTGTTTAGAATAGAAACAAGCATAATAGAGAAAAGTAAAATAGTTTAAAATATAAAAGAAAAGAATGGAAGTATAACGGGTTTTAAAGTATAAAAACAAGGATAAAAGCATAAAAGTTAAGAATATAAAAATATAAAAGCATACAAGTGTAAAGTATAAAAGTTGAAAAGTATACAAGTGTAAACAAAAAAAAACTTAAAAAATGTGTAATTAAATGTGTAAAATTATAATAGTATAAAATTATAAAAGTATAAGAGCATAAAAGTTGGAGATTATAAAAGTATAAAAATATTAAAGTATATAAGTATAAAATAATAAATGTATTAAGGTGTAGAAGTATAAATGGAAAAAGTATAAGTGTATATAAGTATAAAAGAATAAAAGTTGAAAAGAATGAAGGCACAAAAGCATAAAAGCATAAAAGTATAAATGTATAAAAGCATAAAAAGATAAAAGTATTAAAGTAAAACCGCATAAAAGCATCAAAGTTGAAGAGCATAAAAGTATAAAAATATAAAAGTGTAAAAGTATAAAAGAATTAATATATTAAGGTGTAGAAGTATAAAAGTATAAAAGAATTAAAGTTGAAAAGTATGAAGGCGCAAAAGTATTAAAGCATAAAAGTATAAATGTATAAAAGCATAAAAAGATAAAAGTATGAAAGTATAAGAGTATAAAAGCATAAAAATTGAAGAGCATAAAAGTATAAAAATATAAAAGTGTAAAAGTATAAAAGAATTAATGTATTAAGGTGTAGAAGTATAAAAGTAAAAAAGTAAAAATTTATAAAAGTATAAAAGAATAAAAGTTCAAAAGTATAAAAGTATAAAAGCATAAAAGCATAAAAGTATAAAAACATAAAAGTATTAACGCATAAAAGCATAAATGAATAAAAGTTGTAAGGTATAACAATATAAAAGTATAAACGTATAAAAGTGTAAATATGTAAAAGTATAAGCGTATCAAAGTATGAAAAATACATACGACAGTACAAAAGTATAAAATCACGAAAGTTTAGACGTTTAAAAGTATAAAATTATTAAAGTATTGAAGTATAAAAGTATTACACCATAGAAGTATAAAAGTATAACAGTATTAGAGTAGACAAGTAAAACGGTAAAAAAGTATAAAAGTATGAAAGTATAAAATTATAAAAGTATAGAAGTATGAAAGCATAAAAGTATTAAAGTAAAAAAGTATAAAAGTATAAAAATATAAACGTACTGAAATAAATGCATAAAAGTATAAAAGTATAAAACTATTAAAGTACAAAAGTATTAAAGCATAAAAGCATAACATTATTAGAGTAGAAAAGTAGAAAGGTATAAAAGTATGAAAATATAAAATTATAAAAGTATTGGAAGTATAAAAGCATAAAAGTATTAAAGTAAAAAAGTATTAAAGTAGAAAAGTAAAAAAGTAAAAAAGTATAACAGTATAAAAGTATAAAAGTATAAAAGCATTAAAGTATAAAAGTATAAAAGTATAAAAGTATAAAAGTATAAAAGTATAAAAGTATAAAAGTATAAAAGTATAAAAGTATAAAAGTATAAAAGTATAAAAGTATAAAAGTATAAAAGTATAAAAGTATAAAAGTATAAAAGTATAAAAGTATAAAAGTATAAAAGTATAAAAGTATAAAATTATAAAAGTAAAAAAGTATAAAAGTATAAAAGTATACAAGTATAAAAGTATAAAAGTATAAAATTATAAAAGTATAAAAGCATAAAAGTGCAAAAGTATAAAAGAATTAAAGTATAGAATTATCGTACTTGCTCAACAACACTGCATTAACTCTAAATTTAAAAATTTTCAGTAGAAGTAAAACAAGTTTTAATTTTACATTGAAGGCGTATGAAATGAATTTTTAAACCAACCGTTTCATTACCAAAAAGGAGATAAAATTGCACGATATTTTTACAGCGGTTAAATATGAATACGTGTAGATTTTTTCCGAAAAAATAAAAATATTAAAATTATGAGTTCAAACACTATTGTTGATCAAGTGCGATATATTCTTTGATCATTTTGTATTTTGTTAAACAAAAAATCACATATTTCTTCGCCCTTTCTAAAATATATTTTAATCTTAGTTTAAAATGTATCGTTAGTTAGCATATGAATACTAAACAATTAAAGAAAATTATTAAAACACGGACATGTTATAAGACTTTAAACAATAAAATTTGTTTTACTAATTTGTTAAAAAGTAACAGGTTTTTCTTTTCTAACGCTTAAAAAGTAATTTTTTGTAAAGTGTAACCAAAAATAAGAAAAAAACTGAGATATTAATTAACCTATTCTAAAAAAAAAGTAGGTTTAACATTAATAAAACTGAGTTTTCATTTCATATTCCAAATACCATAAATCTCCTAAAACAGCCAAGCATTTTTTTTTTTCTTCAAAATGGAAATAAAAACTTCAAAAGATTAAAGCAAGACAGTTAATTTTATTGTAAAAAGAAAAATAAATTAACAACAAAACATTAATAACTCAAACCTCAACATTTTAACCAAAATTTAACACATTTTTCTTCACCTCCTCTTCAAAGAAACACAACCGAATTGTCCAAAATTAAATCATGCATTGTTTTAATGTAAAATTTTTAGCAATAAATTATTAAAAATTTTGTTTTTGTACTTCAAGATGTTTTGCCAGTTCATGGGTATATAAGGTCGTCGTTGTTATACAATTCTATTGATATTTTCGCCATATACAGAATGCATTTGTTGCTTTAGTGATGCTTTTGCTCTCTTAGTCGTCATGAGTTTTGTTTTCAGTAAATCCATGTCATCTGGTACTTTGGCCGGTGAACTTTGTATGTATTTAGAGGAGTGTAAGTTATTGGTATTGGCTTTTAATGGTCCTTTGTATCTGAAAGTGCAAAAAAAGTAAATGTGAATATTGAAATTGTATGTATAAGATGTATAAGAGTTTAAGAACTCAAGGATCAGGGCGACCCATGAAAGCAATAGACACAGATGGCGCATTCATTCTGCTTTTAAAAGTAGTTTTTAATGAATATAAATGAATATAAAGGTATAAGAGGAAAAGTGTATAAGAGTATAAGAGTTGCAGATTAAAAGGGAATTAGTTTTAAATTTTAAAGGAATGTAAGAGTATATGATAATAAGAGTAAAATACTAAAATTAACCAAGGATTACAATAATTTTAAAGTATAAGAGTTTTAAAAAACAAAAATTATAAAAGTATAGAAGCATAAAGATGAAGGATTATAGTAATTAAAGTATACTAATATAAGGTTGAAGAAGTATAAGAAAATGAAAGAGTAAAATACTAAAATCATAAAAGGCTAAAAAATAATTTCAAAGTATAAGAGTTTTAAAACCCAAAATTATAAAAGTATAGGAGCTTGTAAGCTTGGGAGTATAAAGATGAAGGGTTATAGATATTAGAACATAAAAGTATAAGAGTATAAGTTTAAACAGGTATAAGAATACATAATTAAAAGACACGTAACGTATAAGTTAATATACATTTTAATACTTTTACTTTTATACCCTAATATTATATTATTATATTATTATCACTTAAATTTAATAGTGTAAGAATGTATAAGACTGTAAATGCATTAGAATATAAGAGTGGTAAAAATATAATTGTAAGTCAAGGTTCACTCTATTAAATTTTGCTTTCAAAAATTCTAAGAGCATTACTGAGATGGATGGAAAAATAGCACGTTCTCTCCCCCTTAAACCAATAAACTTAGACTTTCTAAAAAAAAAAACTTTCATAGTGTGAACCGTGACTAAACAAGTTGTTAGATCTCAAGGGTATTTAAGTATATTCGAATGTGTATGAAATATATCAAGCCCTAACCGCAAAAATAGCTTAAGCGACATAATTTTAAATTGCCGTTTTTTTACGTAAATGAATTCATTAGCAACACTTGCATCATCTCCTAAAATGTCATGGTCACATAAGGTACCGTTACGATTTTATAGCAAAAACAATTTTAGCTTAAGCGACAACCTTTATACGAAATTTTTATGAAATAAAAAAACCTTCCCCTGTAAAATTTTGGTTTTGTCTCTTAAGCTTTTTTGCAGTATGGGTTCGATATAAGAAAACATGTCGAGCCGTTACCGCAAAAATTGCGTAAGCGACATTATTTTCAATTTCCGTTTTTTTTTTAATAAATGAATTCATAAGCAACACTTGCATTAACTCCTTAAATGTCATGGTCACATAAGTTACCGTAGCGATTTTATAGAAAATCAATTTTAGCTTAAGCGACAACCTTCAAACCAAATTTTTATGAAATAACAAAACCTTCTGCTGTTAAATTGTGTTTTGTCGCTTAAGCTTTTTTGCGGTAAGGGCTCGATATGAGAGGATATATGTGTTCTATTTAAAGTTGAATAAAAAAGTAAATAAACAAGTCGAATTTGATTTTACTCACCTCGAATTCAATATAAACCACGTATCTTCATTTGATTTATTCAGCAAATTATCATTTTGCTCCTTCAACGCTGCATCTATGTACTTTTCTATTCTCTGTTGCTCCACTGTAACCTCATCCCTACTTCTTCTGGTTTCCTCCAGCCTTTGATCCCCATCATCCTTTTCCATCAGCTTTGACATGGTATAGAGAGGAAAAGCATAATAATTGTTGTCAATTGTATAACTTTCATAAGCTAAAGGAGCTGGCGTAGTGGTAAATTGGGTGGTCTGAACATTTACAGGACGTTCCAAATGTGGTGTGTCATCTTCATAAGTTATTTGGAATTTATCCTCACCATCATTGTAAGTAACTTCGAATTTCTTATAAGGCATAGGGGTAGTGGAGGAAAAAGGTGGGCCGCTTAAACGGTGATTGTTATAGGGTTTTTCAAGTGTTGGTGGGGAATTGGTGGTGTGTTCTATGTTGTAGTGATATTGCGACAGATGTGCTACTTCATGAGGGGAAAAGAAAACGTTGTATTGTTTGGATTTTTTATAATGTTTGATGGGGTTAGAGGAGGATGAAGTTGAGGGGGTAGTTGTTGCCAGTTTGTTATTATATCTAGGATCTATGGCCTCATAGGCATAAAATGGTATCATGGTAACATTGATTTTCTTTTGTAAATTCTCCACTAAAGGTCTGGGCTCGAATTGTAAAGTTTGGGGAGGATACAGAATTTGACCTGGCACTGGTTCCTGCATGAGATAGTTACGTTGACTTAGCATCGTATTAAATAACATTTTACCCTTATTACCGGTATAAATGAAAATTGGTCGAGTTTCCGTATACGATTCATCTCCCGGCATAGCGTCGAACACGGGAAGATTTTGTATGAACTTGGAATTTTGATATCTTCGCGAGGATGTTAGCAAATTTTGCCTGTTGTTCTTTTTTAAAGGAATATAATTGCGAGGCAGTTGCAAACCCTTGTCGTGGTTATTGAGGGTTAAACGTTTTTCGGCTTTGGTTTTGAAATTTCTATAGCTGCTTTCGGTTGCTAATTGTTGATTTTTCCTTCGATGGTTGTAGTAGAAGGGCTTTATGTGGTCGTAGCTCACTTTTTCTTTTAAAGAGTCTTTCACTTGCTTCTTTTTCACTTTTTGATCTTGTAAAATCCACAAAGGTTGTTCACTATTTAGATAAAACGTGCCTGCTTGTAAGCTTTCATAATTTCCCGAATTCAATGAATTTTTATTCATAACGGCTTTTGTATTTAAAATCTTTAGAATTTGTAAAATAATTAATTTATTTAAAATCATAGTTTTCATCTAGTTCTTTACTTTTCGCTTAAGTTTGTTTAATTGAAAGTAAATTTTAGCAAGTACTTGGTTTTTATTAATTTTAAAAATTTCTTTTCTTTTAGGCATTTAGCTTAGTTAGGAAACTGGTTTTAACAAGAATTTTTTGTTGTTGAAAACACTTTCATTTGTGGGAATTTTTTTGGTTTAGTTTAAGTTCTTAAAAGTTTTACTAAGGTTTACTAACATGGTTTTGAAAACCATTTTATAAACGTAAAAAAAAAAACCATTAATTTAAGAAAAAAAAAATTATAAACAAACCTAAAAAAATTACATGAAATGACCTCTCGTAAAAACAAAGAACTTAAGACACGAACTTGTTAAAAAGCAAGTTCTTTATAAACAAAACACACACACACACTTACTCAGGCGCTCAAAAATGCATTAAAACAAACAAATTAAAAATTGTCTTTAAATAAGAAAAACACTCAAAATTATACAAAAAAATATTGCCTTTTAAACTTAAAACTGCAGTTTTTTTTTTAATTTCAAGCGTTTATTTTCGAAATAAGTCTTAATACTTTCGTAGTTACAAAATTTATACGCGATTCATAATGATTCATTTGAAATAATTATCTGAACAGTATAAATTTATTCAAAATATTGGCCAGTGCCCACTGAGAACATTTTCCATCGTTCTTACAACATATGGATTTCGCGACCTTAAGACAACAGGGTTCTATTTGCACTTAAACTACATGTAAGATAAAGGGTGGTCCAACCATATAATGCACGACGTTAATTGTAAGTCACACCCAGTGTTGCCAGAAGTAGGGGGAAATCCCTACATGTAGCTATTTTTGATACCTAAATAGAAGCGTTGGGAAAATCGGACAAATTTTTCATAATATCCAAAATGTAGGGATTTTTCGTCATATCGTATTATTCATAAGATAAATGCGGAAAAAGCGTGTTTTTAATTATATTTTATTGTCCAAAACGGATGAAAAAAATGTTTCCCCTAAAATAGCTGCAAAATATATTTCCATGTTTGTTTAAAAAGTTCGCGACACTAATTGGTGTGATCCCGTTCGCAACGTTGGGAGCCTGCGGGATCCCAATCTCACCGAAAACAGTTCCCGTTCTCAAAGTTTGGTAAAGTGAGAGAGTTTTTGAGAGAAAAATATTCATCTGCTTCTTGCATGAAGTAGCCTGTACTTTGTCTTTGGGCTGATTGGGAAAACTGATAAACAATCAGCTGTGTCAGAAAATAAACAATAAAAATCTACAAAAAAAGATTGCCAAGAGAGGTTTGCAACCGAAGCCGTGGTGAGCATTTGGCCGATATTTTGTTTCACACATAATTGTCATAGATTCTTCTATCACAATAAAAAAAAAATATTTATTAAGATAATTCTCCAAAAACTTGTTCGTTTAATTACAATTAACATCGTGAGTTTTGGTTGGATTAACCCTTTAGCACCTTAATGCCCCAAGGTCAGCGCGGTCCTGGTTTGAATTGAATCAATCGAAACAAAAATGGTAGTCGGGCGAGGCAAGGTCTGGACTTTAAGACGGATAAAGAAAACATTCCTATTTTAAAGCAAATTTTATTGCGTGTGGCATATTCCTGTCGTTTTTTTTGCCAATGCTCCCTCCCCACTTAACGACTTAATTGTATTTAGTGCAGGTCCTCCATGATAGTTTGGTCCGATTTCGGCAGGTCTAAAGTGATGGAAACCTACTGGTTCCGCTAAATACAGAGAATTCATTAATAAGATTTTGCTATGATGTGCTCAATGCCCAGTTTTTATTCTTGATAAATACACTAAATTTTATTTTTGGGGGATACGCTAGTTCCTAGGCGCATTTTACTGGTTCCTTAGGCCAGAGCATCAGAAAACATTTTTTTAAAGACTTTGGAAAAGCTAAAGATATTGTCTATATATAAATCGGCAAAGGCAAAACAGTTCAGAACACTTTCCTCCTCTGTTTGTCAACCGATTTGAACAAAAAATACAGTATTTGAAAGGTATTTATTTACAGAAGTGCACAATAAATATTTTATTCGGTAACCTCATATCTTCAAAGCTAAAATAGATACAAAAAAATTAATGCTTATCGTTGTTTATTAGAAGAAAAAGCAAACAGGTGTGTGGTCCTTTTTTGAAATTCGGCCCTTTTACGAAGTAAACGTGTATAACCTGTATTTCGGAACTTCTCTGAACCCCCCTCAAACTAATAAACATAGAAATAAAGGTTATACAATTGATCTAAAGAAATACGAACATAAATTTGGTACTTTTTCGAAACTTTAACGTTTTAGGGGGGGGGGGGAATTGTACCTATTTTTGGTACTTTTTTACAAAACATTTTTCTTAATTCATTGACATATACATTTTAAATTATGGGCTCCCACTAAAATTTAAAAATGTTTAATACTTCAATGGCGATAAGAAAAAGTATCAAAAAGGATTTCCCCTTTCCACGGGAAAATAAATTTCTTTCTTATACTTTTTTTGAACTTTCTATCACATTGAACTTAGAAACTAGAAACACAAAATTGTAATTGTAGGGTCCTGAGTGACTGAAACCCTAAAAATGTTGGTACTTTATGTTCTTCAACTGGTACTTTTTGAATTTACATTATAATCGATCATGAAACATAAAATTAAACATGCATGATCCTCAGTGAATAAGAATCAGTAAGGAGGAGCTTTTTCGTACTTTTTCGTTCTACAACTGGTACTTTTTTGATTTTCGTTAATATTGAAAGAACATTGGAGAAACATAAAATTAGACATGCAAGGTCCTGAGTGCATGAGAACCTGTAAGAGGGATTTGTTAACTCGCCAAACTGATCCACTAAGACCGGAAAAACAAACGATTGCAGCCTGTTAATTTATACTTTTATTTAAGTTTTCTTCACATTTGGATAAATAATTATGGTCGAATTTTGACCACTGAAGAAACACTAGTACAAATAAAACTGTAAAGCGAATGAGAATTACAGACTCTCAAGTCGAACGATAGTAAAGGCTAGAGAAAACACTAAAAGAAAACAGTCAGTTTATCTTCTCTTACATTAAGACATCAATTGTATTCGATGCAGTTCCCATCTGATAGTCTTGCCCGATTTAAGCAACACATAAAAGAAAGAACCCTAATATACATATCGTCGGCTTAATATGCAAACCTGCTAATTTTACTTTTTAAGTAAATTGAGATTTTGATGCCGTGTGGTAGAGAAAGATACGCTTCGAGAATGTAGGTTTTTTTCAATTTGAGTCTAAAAGTGTGTTAAGCCAACTATATTTTTGATTTTTCTCTCGAGCGGCACATGTGAAATATAAAAATTTGTTTGTCTCTACTGTAAAATTTACTGAAAGGGAGTTAGAAGGCTTGCATATTAAGCCGACGATATATCGTTCCTATGAGAAGCATAGGGTTTTTTTCGGTTTCTCTAATCCTTTTATTTTAAGATGAGGTAGTGGATTAGGCTTCCGCATCCGATCCTGGTGCCGGGGCTGCCAGTTATATCCAGGCAGGTAGCCGATTAAGCCATTCAGGGTTCTTCGTGTGCAGCTAAGTTTCGAAGAGTTTTCCTACTTACCTAAAAGGGCAGCATAATAGTTGATTACTCATATTACATAGCCGCCTTCTCACTCTAGCTACCTCTGAACTGGTGTCCACAAGCCATTGCCCAGTGAATAGCCGGCCGACGCCGGAGGTAGTGATCTTCTTTACAGCATAACAAAGGAATCACTGCTGGCCACTCTCCAATAAGTCGCAAATCAACAACTTTCAACCTTTACTTATAGTTGTCCATCCCCCCCAGGTTCCCTAACAGTTCCGCCAAATACAAAATACCTTGGCGCCATGGATATTCGGCATTGGCGTTGATTCGTTTAGTTGGCCGGACTGGACATAAGATTTCTTACTCTTCGTGTTTTTTCATTGACCGTAATGATTTTTCATTGACCGTAATGATTCGATGCAGAAATTTCTTCCGTTAATGGGGTTAAGGCAGCATTTCGGTTACTTGAAATTGTCTTTCGACGCCCCTCGGCTTAACTGCACCAAAAAATAAATAAAAATGTACGTTAAGCAAACGAAACATTTTATAATTTTCGGCCTATGAAATTGTTCGTTGTAACAATGAATGGCCGTTTTTTTAAAATAATGGGCATTTGTGCTAACAACACTTATGGTGTTTTCTTTTCTACAAAAAAAATGTGCCTTTTTTTAAAAAAATGCAATTTGGTGTCTGTTTCTTAAAAAGTTTGGTCCCGAAAAGCATGAGTTTTTTAGAATAAAACAAGCCACCCTTTTCGGGAGCAAAATGTTTAAGAAAAATACACCAATTTTCATTTTTTAAAAAAAAGGCACTTTTTTTTGTAGAAAAGAAAACACTATTAAAAACGTTTCGTTAACTCAAAGAACATTTTTTACTAAACGTACATTTTATATAAAATACCGAATAAATGCGTGGTTATTGTGTCATAGATAATTTTTTTTTCATTATATTGACGAATAAATCGTTGAACCAACCAAAACTATTTTAATAAACTTTGTTCGTTTGCCTAACGAACATTTTCGTTGCTTTTTTTTCGTTCAGTGTTTAACTCGTTCAGATCTTAATTTTATTGTTGCATTAAAATGTTATGAAATTTTTTCTTTCGTGACTCCCAATAATTTTGCAAGTTCGTCTTCAGCTTGACATTTTATCATCTTCGAACTTTTTTGACTGGCCTGATCGAGTCAAAATCCCCCATTTAAACTGTGCAAAGCTTTTCTCGCTCGTTAAAATCAATTTTACAATGGAGTATTGCATAAAAAGTTTTGTGGGCAATCAATGAGCTTTAGCTGATCGTTTTTTAAATTGAAAAACTAGAACACTTGCTCCGACATTTTCCTTGCAGAAAAAACTTTGCTGTATTGTTCAATCGCTAAGTGAGAATACATGGCAGATGGGTTATTTATTTATTTATTTATTTATTTATTTATTTATTTATTTATTTATTTATTTATTTATTTATTTATTTATTTATTTATTTATTTCTTTATTTATTTATTTATTTATTTATTTATTTATTTATTTATTTATTTATTTATTTATTTATTTATTTATTTATTTATTTATTTATTTATTTATTTATTTATTTATTTATTTATTTATTTATTTATTTATTTATTTATTTATTTATTTATTTATTTATTTATTTATTTATTTATTTATTTATTTATTTATTTATTTATTTATTTATTTATTTATTTATTTATTTATTTATTTATTTATTTATTTATTTATTTATTTATTTATTTATTTATTTATTTATTTATTTATTTATTTATTTATTTATTTATTTATTTATTTATTTATTTATTTATTTATTTATTTATTTATTTATTTATTTATTTATTTATTTATTTATTTATTTATTTATTTATTTATTTATTTATTTATTTATTTATTTATTTATTTATTTATTTATTTATTTATTTATTTATTTATTTATTTATTTATTTATTTATTTATTTATTTATTTATTTATTTATTTATTTATTTATTTATTTATTTATTTATTTATTTATTTATTTATTTATTTATTTATTTATTTATTTATTTATTTATTTATTTATTTATTTATTTATTTATTTATTTATTTATTTATTTATTTATTTATTTATTTATTTATTTATTTATTTATTTATTTATTTATTTATTTATTTATTTATTTATTTATTTATTTATTTATTTATTTATTTATTTATTTATTTATTTATTTATTTATTTATTTATTTATTTATTTATTTATTTATTTATTTATTTATTTATTTATTTATTTATATATTTATTTATTTATTTATTTATTTATTTATTTATTTATTTATTTATTTATTTATTTATTTATTTATTTATTTATTTATTTATTTATTTATTTATTTATTTATTTATTTATTTATTTATTTATTTATTTATTTATTTATTTATTTATTTATTTATTTATTTATTTATTTATTTATTTATTTATTTATTTATTATTGTTGCTCTATAAAAAATAACCGACTTTTCAAAATTGTCTTCATATAAAACAAAAACAATTTAACGCACACATGTATACATTTTGGCTCATATACACGAAATTTGACAATTGGGTTTTAACTGAGATAAACAGCTGACAAACATATGGGCCAACGAGTCTACCTTGTTGTAGTTGTATCATGCCAATTACGTATTTTCAAATTTTTATTTTTCCAAACTCCCCAATTAAAAAGCCATAAAATGTCTTACATTAATACTCTAAAGCGTGAAAATATTTATAGATTATTAAAAGGCAATCTTTCCAAAAAAAATAACATTAAATTTCGATTAATATTTAATGTTCATGCCATTCAATATCAAATAAACCCTTTTTAACAAACAAAAAAACACGGAAAATTTTTCAATTTCCTGCTTATCTTAAAACCAGAGAAGATTAACAAATTTATTTTCTGATTACAAGAAAATCCTAATAGACAACTTTGAAAAAAAACAACAAGAAAAATCTTTTTAAAAACAACAGATTATGGATCAATCAAAGTTAAATCTACAAAAAAAAAGCCTCATAAATACATCATACTCACAAATAAATTAAAAAAAAAAAAAACAAAAACAATAAAAAAAGTTTTACAACAAATTGAAACATGTAAGAAATTTGTTTGGTGTTTGAGGTTTTTTTTTTTAAATTCCATTAAGAATACAAAACCAACAAGTGATTCATAAAAATAATGTCTAGAACTCGTATCAAACGATTTCTTGCACTTGATTTGTTGTTTTATACGATACTTAAAAGTTTGATTTGATTTTTGGGGTTTTCTCAACATTGTTGTGGTTGTTTTTGCTTGTTTTCTTCTTTTACAAAAGACTAATAACCTGTACTGTTCTTTTAGAAGTTTTCTATAAATCTAAACCCTACTTAAAGTATTATTTTCTTAAGCTTTTTTTTCAAGGTTTCAACTTAAATAAAAAAAAAAAAGAGTAACAGACATTTAAACGTGTTGTAAAGAAATGCCTTTTAAAATTTAATAAAACAACAAAAAAAAACTAATTGTGCCACACACGTCAAGTTTGAAGGCGCTACACTTAAAAATCAGCTGCTTTTATAAAGATAAACGGCTCAATACATCTTGAAATTTAAGCTCAAATTAGACGTGACATTGCCATACAAAACAAAACAACTGTTTGAACCAGTGTTCTTAAATAAACAGTACATTATTTAGCGTTCGACTCACACACCCAAGAACGATATCTATTTTTTTAGTGATTGTGTAGACGATCACAACCCTTAATAAGAACTCTTCGTAACTATATTCAAGAAAGAGCTGAACATTCACCCCATTCGTGAATAATTTGTCCCCTATTCACATATTTGCGATCATGAAATGCTCCCATGAAAAATAGGAAATTCAAAGAACGTGAAAATATGATCACGTGAAAAAATTCCCCTTATTCTGAAAGTTTTTTCCCTCGTTCACATTTCCCTTAGATTTTCTCACTTTATTTTTGCTAGAGAACAGAACATGTATGTTAGTAGGTCCTCCTATAAATCGAAAATTAAGGGCTAGATCCGTTTAAAGGCACACACCGATATATTGTTCAACAAAATGCAAAAAACAACAGGTCAGGTCGATTGCCTGCGGATTTGTTAAGCTTTTAAAAGACGTGGTGGCAGAATTTTGGAAAATATTTTACTACATAAAAGTCAAAAAGTGCAATAAACTAACGTTCTAATCAGACTATCCCTCCAATACTAAATGCTTTGCTTTGTTATTTGAACTATTCTTTAAAATATATGTACATATACGTGCACATTTTTGAACAAAAATTTCATTAATTTTTAATTATTTTTTAAACATTCTTCTTTTTTCATTCACATTCACAAGAAATGATAGCAAGGCGAATTCATTTTTCAGGTGGCATTGAAAGCACAGCTGTGCTACTTTTTTGTTCTAAATTGGTGAGAGGAATGTCAAAAGTTACTTGTATTTTTGGCATATCGACCAACGAAAGCAACAAATAAAATACAATGTTATGTTTTTGGTGTTGTTACTTGTTGGAGTATCGCCACCACCGTTTACATGAATTCGCCTTGACTGATAGCTTGAAAAATTGTTCACATGAGATTCACGATTGCTTTTTTCCCTTCGAGGGGAATGAAAATTTTATGGGAACAAAAATTCCACTTGTTTTTCACGATAGGGGTGATTGTATATTGTTCTGTTCTTCGTGAAAAAAAAACAGAACAATTGAAGTGATACCGTAGACAAACGTTATATGTTTTTTCCTGGATGAAGTTTCCTGACGATCTGGCCTAAGCAACCAGTGAAATGCACATGGGGAAAGCTTATCATTAATAAGAAATGGGAATTTAGCACATTTTAACAAAACCTTATTAATTATATTTTAATGTTCTTTAAGGTTTCTTTTTTCACATTGATAAAGAAATGAACAAACAAAAAAACTTAGCAACGACCCCGGCACAAATAGCTTCTGTGTGTATTGTGTATGTGTTTTGTTTGTGTAAAATTATTTTGCGGGTTTTTTGTTTTTTTTTCGTATGTGTATTTTGTTTTTGTAAAAAATGTTATTTAGCAGCTAAAAGGAACGAACATTATTGAGCCGAACCGAACACAATGAAGTTTGTGGTTAAAAAAAACCGAACGGTATTAAATGTTCTCATCTTTTGTGGTGTTGGATAAATACAGTTATATTTTTGTTATCGAAAGATGACAAATAGGGAAAAGTTTTTTTTCCCAATGATTTTCCACACAAACTCTATTAGCGTTTGTGTTTTCCACAAATCTACCGAACCGAACCGAACCGAACACTAAGCAGCGATATCTTGTGTTTATTTTCGAACACTGGTTTGAACCAACTTAACGGGCAACACTGTTTGATTGTATAAGAATATGAGCTTGTTGAATGATAAGGGTGCGTACAGAGTGGCCGCTTGTTGCCGAGCCGAGCCGAGCCGACTGACGCGGGAACTTGTTCATGCGGGAACTTGTTCATGCGAGAAACAAGTTTGAGTGGATGCGAGAATCAGCGCTGATATTTCATCTTTTATTTGTCTATTATCTATTATTAGAACTTTAACTAATTCAAATACTTCGGAAATAATAACGAAAAATGAAAAGTCGTTTGTATGAGTGTTTGTTTTTTTGTATTTGTATTTTCTTTGCACTTTTATGATACATTTTAATAAAAAAAAACCTTTGGAAATTTGAATTTTTCGATAATTAAAACTACCCCAGGAACAAAGTGGCTCTAATTTACGGGCGTCTACTATTCCAAAATGTATTAACAAAGTGGCCTCAGTACTACAACAATGAAACAATAGAATAAACAACAGGCATTTTGTTGCTAGAATTTAGACGGCAAAAGTCAAAATGCCTTTATAAAAAATGTAAATAAACAAAAAAATGATGACAAACGTCACACACGAAGAAAATCACTGCAAACAGCTGCGCTTGTGAGGCTACTTTATTAGTACATTCTGAATTATTCTTGAAATTTTTATGACATTTTTTTTTAAATTTAGCTTACAAGTTTTTTATAATTGTTATAATTTTATTTCATATTTAGTTTTTATTTGAATTTAATTTTTTTGTTTAATTTTTATTTTATTTTTTAATTTTTATTTTCTTTTTAACTTTTATTATTTTTTTTAATTTTTTGATTGGATGTTTTATTTATTTTTTCTTGAATTTTTGTTTTTAATTTTTTTTTAAATGTTTTCCAAACAAGTTGAAAAACGCTTTGGAACTGTTTTCTCGCATTCAATCAGGTTTGCGCTCTGACCAGCTCAGCGCCCACTATGACCTGTTCGCGCTTATTTCAACTAATTTGTGTAGTACCAGTTTTCTCGCAATAAGCGTCAGTCGGCTCGGCTCGGCAACAAGCGGCCATTCTGTACGCACCCTAAGAGCTTAAGGTTATAAAAGGCCTATTTTATTCTCGGAAATATAGAGAAAAAGTCTGCTTAAAGGCCCAACAATAACGAGCATTAGCTGGCTTAAGCAACTGTGCGAATACATCCAAATCATATGTGTCAAACCGAATTAAACGTAAGGACACTTTTTGTTAAGTTTTATGAGACTGTCTTTTGCTTAAGCAAACTGCGAACCCAACCGCACACGCTTATGATTTTGTTTTCAAATGCATTTTACTTTTCGTTGTTTTTTTAATAGAAACTAAATTGGGCCTTAAGTCTTTAGTTTCGGCCGCTTACTGGATCACTTATTTTAACGTTCGTTGCTTAAATCTTTTGTTTTAACCAATATTTAACAAAAACATTTTAGACAAATACCAGACTATTTAACACCGACATTTAAGGCTTTTTCAAAGTCTTTTACGATCAACTATAAAACTGCTTTATTCTCACTTTTTAAGAACAAATTTTTCTCATCATATAAATTTTTTTTTAGATAAAAAGTTCTTTTTTTTTTTTTGATGGGAAATATTTAGAAACCCAAAAAAAAACCTTTTTACAATTAACAGCCACTATGAGTAGATTTTGTTTTCCACTTTGTAGCTTATATGTCTTTTTGATTAATAACAATTTTGACAGCCTGTATAAGGTACAGATGAAAAAAAAACAACAACAACATCAATAAAAGTATGTTCAAAATATTTTGACAACCACACAAACAGCCCGTAGTCCGGCAGTATCATTTATAGACAAGTAAGTAGAAGACTATAAAACTATTGGTAACAGAAGTTGTTACAGTAGCTTTTCTTTCTCTGGGAGGTTTTTCTTAATTTTGTTTTCTACTTTTTTTTTTTGTATTTGATTCGTTTTGGTTTTATTTTGATTTTATGGCGCTTTAAAGGTTTGCTTTTTCTGATTGCGTGTTTAAGTTTTTTTTTTATATGATTGAATTTCGATTTTGAGAAAATAATTTTAAATCAAAACACATGTTTGTATGTAAAAGAAAACCAGGTAAATATAAGATTTGTTATGCATTTTTAATTGCCTATGAACATGCATTCATTGAAGTTTTTTTTCTTTTTTGCTTAATTGAAAATACTAAAGACTTTTAGTCTTAAAATCATAAAACAAATTCAAACATAATATTTTTTTTATTAAAATTTTATTAACTCTACTGGGTTTTTAAACTAATTTAAATATTTTACTTCTTTTTTGTTTCTAGAAATATACACATACATACATACTTTTGTTATACATTAAGTACCAATAAATAATATATTTATTACTATTATTAAGTATGTATTATATAACATTACCAAGAAATAATTTGTCTATAATTAAGTATTAAGTAACACATTGAACAATATTAATAAGATTATTATGTGTTTGGAAAGAAAATAAAATTCACATTTAATTGTGTGAAAAAATATCGTTATTGAAAACGCAAAACAGACTTTTTTACAAATTCCGGTGTAGATCATTAAAGTACATCAAAAAAAGTATAAGAGTATAAAAGGATAAAAGTATAAAAGTATAAAAGCATATAAGCATAAAAGTATAAAAGAGTAAAATTTTAAATGTATAAAACTATAAAAGTATTAAAGTATAAAACAAAAAAAAGTATAAAACTATAAAAGTATTAAAGTATAAAACTAAAAAAGTATAAAAGTATAAAACTACAAAAGTATAAAAGTACAAAAGCATAAAAGTATATATGTATAAAAGTATAAAAATATAAAAGTATAAAAGCATAAAAATACAAAAGTATGAAAGTATAAAAGTATTAAAGAATAAAAGTATAAATGTATGAAAGTATAAAAATAAAAAAGTATAAATGTGTAAAAGTATAAAAATATAAAAGCATAAAAATACAAAACTATGAAAGAATACAAGAATTAAAGAATAAAAGTATAAATGTATAACAGTATAAAAATATAAAAGTATAAAAGCAAAATAATACAAAAGTATGAAAGCGTAAAAGTATAAAAGTATAAAACTATAAAAGTATAAATGTATAAAAGTATAAAAAATAAAGTAATTAAAGTAATTAAATAAAGTATAAAACTATAAAAGTAAAAAAGTATAAAAATATAAGGGTGTAAAAGTATAAAAATATAAAAGCAAAAAAATACAAAGGTATAAAAGTGTAAAAGTATAAAAGTATATAAGCATAAAAAATAAAAGTATAAAACTATAAAACTATAAAACTATAAAACTAATAAAACTAAAAAAGTATAAAACTATTAAACTATAAAACTAAAAAAGTATAAAACTATTAAACTATAAAAATATTAAAGTATAAAACTATAAAAGTACAAAGCATAAAAGTATATATGTATAAAAATATAAAAGTATAAAAGCATAAAAATACAAAAGTATGAAAGTATAAAAGTATAAAAGAATAAAAGTATAAATGTATAAAAGTATAAAAATATAAAAGTATGAAAGCATAATAATACAAAAGTATGAAATTGTAAAAGTATAAAACTATAAAAGTATAAATGTATAAAAGTATAAAAAAATAAAAGTATAAAAGCATAAAAATACAAAAGTATGAAAGGGTAAAAGTATAAACGTATAAAAGTATAAAACTATAAAAGTATAAAACTATAAAGTATAAAATTATAAAAGTATAAAAGCATTAAAGTATGAAAGTGCAAAAGTATAAACGTATAAAAAGTATACAAGCATTAAAGTATAAAAGTATTAAAGTGCAAAAGTATAAACGTATAAAGTTATAGAAATAAAGAAGTAAAAAAGTATAAAGGTATAAAACTAAAAAAGTATAAAAGCACAAAAATATAAAAGAATGAAAGTGTAAAAGTATAAAAGTGTGAAAGTATAAAAGCATAAAATTAAAAAAGGAAAAAAGTTTAATAGTATAAAAGTATAAAATTATAAAAATATGGAAGCATTAAAGGATGAAAGTATAAAAGAGTAAAATTTTTTAATTTATAAAGCCAGATTTTTTTTCTTGTTTGTAGTTAAGTGTTACAAGTTTCTTTATTATGTTGTTGTTTATTTGATGCTGCCATACTTTTACCATAATTAAATAAGATTAATCTAGTAGCACCTTAAAACTTTAAAGGTGGATTCATCCGTGCGTTCCGAACAATATTTTTGTCCGGAGAATATTTTTCAGTGTTCTGCAGAACAATTCAGCCATTTCGGCAAATTTTTCCGGAAAAACAAAATCACAAGCAACCAATTGTTGTCGAAACTGTAAGAAACTCACTGTTTACTGTCGTTTTTTTTTGTTTAAATATTGTTACAACTAAAACTGGGCTTATTATTCTTATTCGCTTAAAAGTTTTATTTGTATAATATCTTTAGTTTTTGTAAAATCTTTGGATGAAGTTTCCTGATGATCTGGCCTAAGCAACCAGTGAAATGCGCATAGGAATAGCATATCACATCAACAATAAATTTCAGTTAATCAAGAGTATGAAATGGGAATTTAGCACATTTAAACGAAACCTTGTTAATTAAAAAAGCTACCATATGGTTTACAGATGCAAAAAATTATACAAAATGGCAGCACATCTAGCAAAGTACTTATATTGAATTGTTTTCTAAAAGTGTGTTAAAAAACTAGAAAAAGGAAAGTGTGTTGTTATTTTTAATTATATTTATGTTTCTTATTTAATTATTTAGCAAACAAGTAGTTGTTTATATATAAATGCATAGTCACTTTATGATATGGCAGCTGAACTAAATTTTTATTTTATTTTTTATTTTTTTCTGAACAAGAATTAAAATTAAACTAATTCAAGAAAAAACTTGATGAACAAAATAATTTCTTATTAATACGATTTTCGTATGACGTGCTAAATTCCCAGTTTTTCATATTTGATTTGATTAATTTCTCTCTCTCTAAAGTAAGAGGCAGGATGCCAGAATCTGCATTTTGCAGATTTAATATCGATTTTGCCAAAATTGCCTAAATGCAGATTTAAAGATTTTTTGTTTAAAAATGCAGATTTTTTTAGCTCGCCTTACATTGTCACTTATGTTTGTAATATTTCCACTTCTTGCATTGATAACCGAAATATATCAACCATTCATGTATGAACCGTTTGGAAATAGATTCTTTAGTAGGAATTTTATTCAGAAAAGATTACTTAAAAATTAAAAATTCGCATTGTCTTGACATATTAATATCGCCGGACTTATGTTGATAGCTTAAATAACCAAGATGTAATTAATCCCTACTTAGCCTGAGTAATTAAATTTGGGTAGATATTTTTAATGTAAAAATATCCAAAAATTATCATGGAAATTAAAACAAATTTTTAAAACTTTTCTGTATTAAAAGTTTAAAAGAACATTTTGTTTTACATACCTCATACTGCGAGGACCACTTACATATATCGGGGTTTTCAACAAGAACTTTGCTTCCTAAGACAAAATAAAGCAAAAAGTTTAGATGAAGATGATTCAAAGTTTTATTGTATTTCGAAGAGAAAAGTTCGGCCATTATGAATGACAAATGATATCTGGCAAATGTCCACCACAAGCACGCTGACAGATGTCGATTCATTCATCAAAGTTTTTAATCTTTTTTTTTGCAAAAAGGAGGGTCTATTTCGTTAATCACACCACGGATTTTGAGTTTTAAAGCTGCAATCGATTCGTTTTACAATAAATTGATCGTTTGATTGGCTGTGTAAGATGTGGCGCCGTCCTGCTAAAACCACATGTCAGTGATAACCATGTCATCAATAAAAGGACAAAACTGAGTTGTTAACATCATGCGATAACGTGATCCATTGACCACTACCGCATTTCCAGCCTTATCTTCGAAAAAAACGCGGCCCAATCACGCCTCCAGACCAAATAGCGCACCATACAGTGACACGTTGAGCCTGCAAAGGCTTCTCAATAACCGCTGTAGGATTTTTAGAAGCCCAAATGCGGCAATTTTGCAATTTTGTTTGTTGACATACCCTGACAAGTGAAAATGAGCTTCTTCAGAATTTTACGAAATGTAACTTTAACAGAAACACCATTTTCATAGTGGATTTTAATTATTTTAATGCGATTTTCGAGCGAAATTAAATTCATTGTAACAATTGCCAAATGCACGAATACGTCAAAAAAAAACTAAATGTCAAAACTATCATGTTGTTGGTGTTGCCACAATTAAAAATCAAAGTTCTCGCTGAAAACCCCACTATTTACCAGAACTACTTTTAAAACAACCATCGATCTTAAATTCCAGAACATGGACATATATTTTGAAATTAATTGTTATATCTTTTTCTAAATAAACTACATAAAAAAATTTAATAAAATGTGTTTTGAAGATTTTTAAAATCTTGACACAGATTTTGCAGATTTTTTGATGGTTTTTTTTTGCTGGTTTTACCTCCTAAAATTCTGGCATCACTGGTAACAGGTCAAACTCAATATAAAAAAAAAATGTTGTCCGAAAAAAAAATATTGTTCGGAATGCGAGGGTGAAGCGTGCTAAACTGTATTTTAGTGCAACAAAAAATTTTATTTAAAACAAAAAAATTTTTTTATTTTCTAAGCAAAAAATAAAGTTCAAGAAAAAAGTAATTTTTAAAATAAAACTTTTAACCGCTGCGTTTAGATTTCCAATATTTCTTTTCGTTTTTAATGGAAATTTAAAAAAAAATGTATGATCTAAGATCAAGTTTGTGTCTTAACTCTTTTGTTGTTTGGCTTCTCAATTGCTCATCATCGTCTCTTGTTCAGGTTTGTTTCTTAAATCTTATGATTAACTGTTTACAACAAATTCTTAAGGCAGGTTAATTTTTCAATTTTTTTCGTTAAGTTATTCATTTGTTTTTTGTTTTGTTTTAAACGTAAGGTGTGAAGATTTTTATAGTTTTATCAAAATTAATTAATTCTCTGATGGAATTTCTGGGGTTTCTTTAATTTTTTTTTTTTTTACTTATTAAATTTTTAAAAATATATTTGTGTTTCTAGAAATTATCATTTAACTTAATAATGTCTTTAATATTTAAAAAAAAAAATTCTGAAGGCTAACAAATTATTGTCGTGAAAATTTCTTTTAAATTCTTTTAAATTATAAAAAATTCATTCATCACTGAAAAACACAATGGAAACGATTTACAAAAAAAATAATTGCATAGAAAAGGGACGCAAGAGATTTTTAAATAAAGAAGTTTCTGAAGCGGGCTGCTTATTTGTCTTGAATAATAAATTGTTTAACAAAATTAAAGAGATATTGAAAAATGTTTTAAAGGTTAAAAAGATTATGTAAATAACGGTTTTTTTTTGTTTTCAATTGAAAAATGAAGATTAATCTAGTAATGAAAAGTTGAATAGGTGTTTAAAATTAGAAAAAAGCTTTTGTTTCTTAATTGTTTAACAATTCAATTATTAGTAATTACTTTTTTCTTTAATAATTTTTATTCAATTTCACTGCAAACAATTTTTTTAATAATAATTCCTCTTTTGTTTAAATACAATTTAAATAAATGAGTTCTTTACAAATTTTTTTAAATACTTTTGTTGATGTTGTTGTACCAGCTCGACATGTTTTTGTGCTGCTGGGTTGACAATTTTTGGTCGGTGCAATTTATGCTCCGAGTCGTTCCGGTACGTAGACCCAATTATTTTTCAAAGCACTTTTATTGTTGTACAGGGTGGCTCAAAAATAACGAAGGGGTTTGAATTCGTTATAACTTTTTATTAAAGAAATAATTATTGATTTTTTTTAATACAGTATATAAATGGGGAATATTTTTAGTTTAGTTATGAAAAATAATATCTCGCAAGTGGTGGCCATTTTCTGCTTCGCAAATTCGTGCTCTTTCACACATTTCCATAACCTTTCGCAAATTTTCAGCTGTTATGTTGCTTATTGCGTCGCGTATATTGCTTTTTAATTGCTGGATGGTTTTAGGCTTATTAATGTAGACTTTTCGTGTCCAATAACCCCAAAGATAACAGTCTGGGGCGGTTAAATCCGGTGAACGCGGAGGCCAATTAACATCACTTGTACGCGCGAAATAATTCGTTCACCAAAGATGTCCCGTAAAAGAGCCATTGTATGCCTTGCAGTGTGCGCTGTGGCACATACTGATGGTTTTCCACGGCTGGCCTCCAACATTGTGCGACATCTGACACCATTGAAGGAAACGGCGACCCCGTGTTTATTTTCAAAAAAAAAAAGGAACAATTATCCTTTCCGATGAAACACCGCACCAAACCGTACACTTAGCTGGGTGTTATTCTCGCTTTGAACTACACTCGGATTTTCCGTAGCCCATATCCTGCAGTTTTGTTTATTAACGAACCCTCTTAATTGGAAATTGGCTTCGTCGCTCATAATTAAATTATGAATAAAATTATGGTTGATTTGAAAAATAAAGCTCAACAATTTGGGCACGTTGTTCAATTGAGTACTGCACCATTTTAAATTCCCCAAGGCTTCTTATCAAAATAATTTTCGTGGGAATACAAAATTTAATTTAAATGATTTTGTTATTCGTGCTTAATTCCCATTTTTTATTCTTGATAAAAACCCTGAAATTTATTGTTGATGGGACAAATAAAACTGAAAAGAATAGAAAAAAAAATTTTAATTATATATTCAAACCCCTTCGGTAATTTTTGGACACCCTGTAGTTGGTGTTGGCGGCGGCAGTGCGTGTGTGAGCTGTGTTTTTTCTTTTAGACGCACTTGAATTGAAATTAAAAAAAAAAATTTCTTTGCTCAATAAACTTTATTTGAACGACTTAAAATAATTATGAACAGTTTCCGTTGGTTGAGTTTTTTTTTATTATTATTTTTATTAAGGCTTCCGTTTTAATTAAAGTAAAATTAACTTAAACAAAAATTAAAATATACATATAAATAGTAAAATTTATATTATTTGTAGATAAATAAAATAAATAAAACACCCACTAAGTTTTCTTAAAAAACAAAAACTATTTTTGCTAAGCAAATCCGAATTTTCTAAGTGAACTGAAATTTTTTTAAAAGCAACAAAAAAAAAGAAAAGCAAAGCAAAAACTGTTACAATTCAGTGATCAGCCAGGCCTGTAAATAATGAAACACACTAACAATTTTTATACTTTTTTGCCTGCCACGAAACATGTCTAAGGAAGTATTTTGAAAATATTGGCCAAATTGTGTATTTATTTAATATTTCAGTAGTTTTGTTTTATAGCCTGTATACTATTAGTCTCTACATGTTGAAATACTTTCCGTTCATGTTATAAAAACTCTTGTCGAAGGCAACTTATTAATCATTTTTTCTTTTACAGTTGCTGGCTGAAGTTACATATTTCTTTTTTTTTTTTAATTCCGTTGATTTTTATTTAAAATATTTTTTTTAGAAAAACTAACAAGTTTATAAAAAGAAGAATAGTTTAGGAAAAAGTTTTTTCCTCGTCCTCTTTTTTAATCAAACAAATAAAATGAACAGTCGGGTGATGGTAAGGATTCAACAAAAAAACCTTTCAAAGTGTTCAAAAAAAAAAAAAAAAATAATAATATTTTATTTAGTTGTGGAAAATTTTCGTTGTTATTGGCATGGCTTTACTGTTATACACAAATTATGCGGAAGCAGGGTGAGTAGTTAAAAGCTAAAACGGAAGTGACAGAAAGATACCAGTGAGAAATGAAGTTAAAGTGAAAATATGACAGAAAACTAGTTTTTTTTTCAAAATACATACTTGAAAATTAATAATTAATTAAAATTTAAAAAAAAATTACGAAAAGTTAAAACATTTCAAGTTATACCAAATTAATTTAAAATTCGGTTAAATTGTTTAGATTATAGTAGAAATTAAAAGAAAAATTACTGTAAAATTGCTAATCAATTAAAAAATATAAAAAAAAATACAAAATACTTCTCAACTTGAACTTAAAATGCATTTAGTCAGAACAAACAACTTTAAAATTCGTTTTGATATTAAAAATTATGGAAAAAATTAAAAATTATGTAAATGACTTCAAAAAACCCTATACAGAGTGGTCCAACCAATTAAAAATAAAACAAAAAGTTTTCAGAGAATTATCTTGATATTTTTTAATATGATAGAAGGGCCTATGACAATTATATTTGACACAAAATATCGACTTAATGGTCGCCACGGCTTCAATGGCATTTCTCTATCCGATGGTGCATTTTTTCAATGACTCTCAGACATAATTTAGGTTCAATGTCGTTAGAGTATCGAATTATCTCATTCTTAAGCTCTTGATTTGTTCTTGGCTTATTGACGTACACTTTTTCTTTTAAATGTCCCCAAAGAAAAAGTCCAAAGGTGTCAAATCACATGATCGTGGCGGCTAATTTATATCGCCACGGCGTTAGATTACACGGCCATTGAATTTCTCGCGCCAAAGAGCCATTGTTTCGTTGGCTGTGTGGCAAGTGGCACCTTCCTTTTGGAACCACATATTGCCCAGGTTCATATCCTCGATTTCTTTTATTATCTCGTTAGGCCGAACACCATTCACGGTAACTGCTTGGCCAAACTCCTTTTCGAAGAAGTACGACCCGATGAAGCCGCCAGCCCTTTAGCCGCACCAAAAAGTCACTCTTTGTAAATGCATCGGTTATTCAACAATCACTTGTGGATTCTCATTTGCCCAAATCAGGCAATTCTGCTTGCTAACGAATGAATCTACTTATACTGACCAAAAAAAAAAAACACGAAGTCCACAAAATGCATTTTTATTTAAACGCCCATTTTAAAAGTAAAAGACTTCAACAATCTTAACGCGCTGCTCAATTGTATACCTCTCCATAGTTTAATTTGACAAACACTGAAACAAACAAGTGTCAAATTAAGTTTGGCAAGAAACTTGACTTTACGGTCCATATGACTCACAATTAACATCGTGCATTATGGTTGGACCATCGTTTACTTAAAATCAGGGTTAAAAAAACTGGTAGTTTTTCTACTTTGACTGCTATATTTTAAACGCTGCTTAAAATCCATTTAATCGTAAAAGTTTTTGCATAAATTCAATATTGAAATTTGTTAAAAGTTTTAATTTTTCAATAAAAATATCGAGCTCTAATTGCAAAAATGATGTAACCAACAACATTTAAAATTTAAGTTTTTTGATGAAAATCGAAGCAAAACTATTTAAAAAAAAATCTTCTCCAGTAAAATTTAATTTGTGTTGGTTTCATCATTTTTGCTTCTCCTGTAAAATTTTATTTTTGTTGGTTTCATCACTTTTGCTGTAAGGGCTCGATATATTTTATGTTCAGTGGTTGCTTCCTTTTTTTTTAATGTAACAAAAGTGACAGTCCCGTTTTTATATCGTCCTCTTCCATCTTCATGTCCATACAGTGAAAATTTTGTTAAGCAGCATTTAAGTATTTGTTATGCCTTTTTCTCTTTCTTCTTCTTCTGCTTCCTCATAGCAAACTCACAAAAACTTCTTATACACGAAGCAACGTAGACTTTTCCCTTTCACCATCAAACTTAAATGCTACGCAGGAAATATTTGATAGTATAGACGGGGACTAAACAAAAGAAAAGTTCGTCTCAAAATTTTATAAGGAATCAGAAACTCACTTTTAATTGTTTTCTTATAATTTTTTTTTTCAAAATTATATTAAAAGTCTCAAAATTTATTCAAAACTCGTTGAATTTTTTTTCACAAGTCATAATTTTACATTCATTCATTCATTCATTCATTCATTCAATCGCTGTTTACATGTGTTGAAGCTAAAAGAATTAAAACACTTACAAAAAGTAAAAAATTAAAAACTTAAGAAACAAACTTTATTTGCTGATCCAAACAGCGTTACCGTTGTGATACTCTTTGACCACTTTTGATACCTTTCATGACCCTTTTTTTAATTACCCCTTTTGTATGATATCAAACTATTTCGTGTCATTTTGGACCCTTTTTAGAAATAAATCTCAAATTTGGTTTTTGCCAATACTGCTGTAACAGCGCTTTTGTAAGAGGGAGTTTACACGGTGTCTTTCCAGACATGGCTGTTTTTGACATTATCTTTTGAACATTCTACCAAAAATCTTTTGTCTTATCACAATGCCTTTTCAAACATGTCTGTTTTCATGTATAATTGTCTAATCTTCTCTATATACAAAAACAAAAATACGATTAACAAACATGAAAACTCGTTTCTTGTCTGTTTGGCAACCCCTCTTTCTTCTCTTCCCCGATCGACTAAAAACAAAACAAACATGTTTGTTAGGCATGTCTGAAAAGACACCGTGTGAACTCCCTCTAAGTAGTAAAAACTAGGGATGCCAATCACGAAATCCCGAGTACCGAAATCCCGGGATTATTCTACAAATTTAAGTCTTGAAAAAATCCTGAGATTTTGGATTTAGTAAATTTGTAGTATTTTTTTATTAAATACAACTATAATTAAATAAACGTGAGTCACCCTGTTAAAAATAAGTTCAAAAATTGAATATTAAATCATACTGGCAGTGAATAAATGTGTGGTATTTTTTCTAAGTGAATGATAATAGAACTGCGCATGCACAATGCAAGTTGTGCAAAAAAAACTTTAGGGGATTCAACCAAAGGTCTTTTGACACATATTTGTTTAAGTTTATTTTATTAAATTTATACTTGCGTATATATTTGAGATAAAATAAATAAATTATTATTATATAGCATATATGTAGCTATTTATTTGCAATACCACCCAGAAGTGTTTAATGCGAACATTGTTTTCGTCAGCAGCATATGTTTGCAATAAAATAAGGTATCGATTATCAGACGCCATTAATTTGTTTTTGACGCTTTTTAAAATATAAGTTTTAATACATAATTCGTCCATATTACTTTAAAAGAATACATTAAACTTTTTTTTTTGTAAAGAGTTTAATATTCTTTAAAAATTGGACTTTATATATGAAATCCCGAAAAATGACGATCCGTCCCAGAATCCCGTTTTTTTAAATAAAAAATCCCAAATCCCGGGCTTCGATAGCCATGGTACTATTGGGTATCCCTAGTAAATATGTTTATGTCGCAGGCAGCTTTCATGTGCACAGCGATGCCGTTGCGCCCATAAAGTGGCAATTTTGAGTCTTTTTAGAGGACCTTGCCACTTTAATGAAACTTTCTTAAAGTACACTTGTGTATATGTAATTTTAAATCAATTCATGTTACTTCTTTTGGACATTTTTTAAATTATATGTTCAAAAAACTCTAAAAAAAATTTAAGAAGTACAGTCGAACTTCCCTATAATGAATCTCCACGGGGACAGACAATTATTTCACTATATAGAAACTTCATTATAAAGAATTTTTTTTTTGTTTTTTATTTATTCAAAATAATCAGGTATTTTTGTTTGAAATGTTTGATAAAGTACTGGGAAGAATTCCAAACTCTTTAGCTATATCTTTTTTTTTAATGTCCCTTCTTCAAATTTATTAATTACTAATAACTTTTTTCAAGAGAAATGCTACTCCGGTGCGTCATTTTCGTTCACTGAACTCGGGCAACTGGAGTTAAAAGTCAAATCATTAACTTTTTTGTTTTCATTTACGGTACAGTTCTTATTTTCTTAATAAATAGTGTTGCTTACAAGTATAAAATAAAGCTGCAAAAAATAGTTCACTATATGGAGACAAAAACACACGTAAAATGTATTTTTGTTTCCAAAATTTTGTTCATTGTAAAGAAAAATTCACTGTTTGGAAATTCATTATACGGAGATCAAAATACATATGTACATTGAAAGTGGAACGAAAAAGTTGTGTTCTTGATTTAAGTTCATAATAAGGAGAACTTCATTGTATAGAAGTTCACTATAAGGAAGTTCGACTGTATCTTCTTATTGATATATCGACAAACCTTAAGTATCGCCGATATACCGATGTATCGACATCCCTAGATTTTAGACACAATTTAATTGTTTTCTATACAAAATAAAAATACTGAGTATCATACTGGATGAAAAATATTTGAGGCCTATTTCACGAATTCTGTTTCAAAACATCAATGATATATTTAATTACAGATTTTCCTATAATTTTAAAGATTAATTGATATTTAAAAAGAATTGGTGAAATAGGCCCTTAGTAAAGAATTACTAGCCTAAAATTAATTTTTTTTTTATCAAAGAACTGATTTTAAAAATTTGTTTTTCTTTACTAATTTTCCTCTCCTAATTATAGAAACCATCAGAAGAAGAAAAAAATTGTTATACACGTGCCCATCCATAAAAAGATCGAAAAACATACCCACACCGTAATTAAGCACATTCATCATCATCACAAACCGATTGTCCTAAAAGAGGAAAAGAAAATTATAGAGGAACATCATCATCCGGTTATAAAAAAGGAACAAGTATCCCATGAACATCATCATCATCATGAGGCAAAACATGATCATCAACACAAACATAAACATGCAGAACCGGCTAAGGAATATGAGGAAGAAGAAGAACATGTACATCATCATCACAACTATGAGCATAAATCACATGATGAGGAAGTTGATGATGATTTTATAGAAACAAGGCATTAATAAATTAGGATAATTAAATTAATAAAATGTTAAGTAGATTTAGATATAAAATTGAGTTTTATATTAAAAACTTGATAAATTTATGTATAAATATATTTAGGAATTTAAAAAATAAGTTAAAATAAAGCAATTAGACACTCTGTAAATACTTACAAGTAATGATCATTTTATTATAATACAAAGCACCCTGTTGATAATACAGTGCTCAACATCTGTTTATATGATAATACAGTGTCACAACATCAACAACATGTGTTTATGTTTATTGTAATAAAAGAGAACTGGAAAAAACGTGCAAACTTAGTTTTCTTTAATTTTTTTTTTTAATTTATGGAAAAATAGTAAGAAATTTTAAAAAAATATGGGTAAAAAAGTGCATAATGCGAAGGCCAGACAAAATCCCAAAACTATTATTGATAATTCTGCTTTAAAAAATGTAAGTCTTAAAATTATTATATATGTATTTTCAAAAAAAAAAATTGTAAAGGAGTCCTCAAAAAATGTTTCTAAAAATTCGTGATGTCAACAGGTGAAATTGGAATTAGCAGAACTAGGTGAAGGTTTAACGGCTGGTTATGATGAATCTAATGCTTTAGTATTGCCCTCCCAGAAAAGAGCTACCAAAATAAAAGTGGAACACAAACAAAATGTAAAAATCTTAACTAAAAAGCAAAGGAAGCACTTGCTGGCCATAGTGGATAAGAAAAAAAAGAAGGAGGGGGTAAGTTAAGATAATTAAATAGGTATGTATACAAACTGTAAAAAATAAAAAACAACAAAATTTTAAAACTTTTAGCGGGCTGAGTTATTAGAAGCTTTGGCTAAGGTTCAAGTTCCCGAAAATGAACTTAAACAATACACTTCCATTAGTCAAGTACAAACCGTAGGAGTTAAAAAGTTAAATGCTCTTGATGAGTTGATGGCCAAAAAGCAGCACAGACAACAAAATGTTCAAGTGGCAGTGGGCAGTAAAGTAAGTTCCATTAAAGGAGCAGCAAAGCGCAAACTCTTATTGGAAGAAGTAGCCGAATTAAATGCCAAAAGAAAAAATCCTAATATAGTAGGCATAGAAGAGGATGAAGATGAAACAACAGAAGATGAGGAAGAGACTGACCAAGAAATGTCGGAAAAAGAAACAAACAAAATCGATAAGCAAACACCTGAAGAACTCGAAACTTCTATAGAAACTAAAGAAATTGTACCTCTCTTAAAATCAACCGAAATCCCTAAAGGGGAACCTCCCAAATCGTTGGCCCCACCAAGACCCACAGTTTATGTGCCAGTTATGCGAGATCCTGAAATTCAAGCAGCCCGCTTAAAACTGCCAATATTGGCAGAAGAACAACAGGTGATGGAAGTCATTAATGAAAACAATATAATTATAGTGGCTGGTGAAACTGGTTCAGGTAAAACCACACAAATACCCCAATTCTTATACGAAGCAGGCTATTGCGAAAATGGTAAACTTCTAGGCATAACAGAGCCTCGACGCGTGGCTGCTATAGCCATGTCCAAACGTGTGGCTTATGAAATGAATTTAAGTGAAAAAGAAGTCTCCTATCTTATACGATTCGAGGGTAACGTTACACCAGAAACTAAGATAAAATTCATGACCGATGGTGTTTTACTTAAGGAAATCGAATCTGATTTTTTGCTTAAAAACTATTCGGTAATAATTTTAGATGAGGCCCATGAAAGAAGTTCTTATACCGATATTTTAGTGGGTTTATTATCGAGAATTGTGCCCTTAAGGCTTAAACGAGGAGGAAATCCTTTGAAATTGATTATCATGTCGGCTACATTAAGAGTAGAAGATTTTACATCTAACTCAAGGCTATTTAAAATACCCCCTCCTTTAATAAAAGTAGAAGCCAGACAGTTTCCGGTTACCGTGCATTTCCAAAAACGTACTCCGGATAATTATATAGAGGAAGCTTATAGGAAAACAGTTAAAATCCATTCCGAATTGCCCGAGGGAGGCATTTTGATTTTTGTAACCGGTCAGCAAGAAGTGAATCAATTGGTGCGCAAGTTAAGAAGAACTTTTCCATTTAAAAAGCCAGAGGAAAATTTAACTCTGAAGGAAAAAGAAAAAACTGTTAAAGAAGAAAATAAAGATGAAGATTATAAAGAAGAATGTCCGGAAAATGCTGATACAGATGATGAGTTTGATATGAAAAGAGCGATACGCAATGTACGCAAATCCAAAAAGAAGTTTTTGTCCCAATTAGCTTTGCCTAAAATCAATTTAGATGACTACAAATTACCGGGTGATGATACCGAGGCTGATTTATTGGAAAATCAAGAATCAGATGCTGAAAATGCAGATCAAGATGATGTAGATGAAGATGAGGAAGAATATCCAAATGTCATGGATGAAAATGTGGCAGCCTCTACTACCAAACAACCTCTATGGGTTCTGCCTTTATATTCGCTTCTATCCTCGGAAAAACAAAACCGCATTTTCCAACCCGCACCAGAGGGATGCCGTGTATGTGTTGTCAGTACTAATGTGGCTGAAACCTCTTTGACTATACCCAATATAAAATATGTGGTGGATTGTGGTAAACAAAAGACACGTTTGTATGATAAAATCACAGGTGTCAGTGCATTTGTGGTAACCTTCACCTCCAAAGCCTCGGCAGACCAAAGAGCTGGTCGTGCCGGTAGAGTCAGCGCTGGCCACTGTTATCGTTTGTACTCCAGTGCTATATATAACGATGAATTTGAGGATTTCTCGGTACCTGATATACAAAAGAAGCCGGTAGATGATTTAATGCTGCAAATGCGATGCATGGGCATAGATCGTGTTATAAACTTTCCTTTTCCCTCACCACCGGATACTCTACAGCTACAGGTTGCAGAAAATCGCTTAGTTGTCTTAGGTGCTTTAGAAAAAGTCAATCATTCGAATACTATTATCAAGGAAGTACCTCCTAAGGTAACGCATTTGGGCCATATAATTTCCCGATTCCCTGTAGCCCCTCGTTTTGGCAAAATGTTGGCTTTGTCTCATCAACAAAATCTTTTGCCCTACACAGTTTGCCTAGTGGCCGCCTTGTCTGTGCAAGAAGTTTTAATAGAGGTCAGCTTTGATCGCGAAAAAGAAGATGCTTCGCTTACAATAGGTAAATGGCAAAAGAAAAGACAGTCTTGGGCTTCTACAGGCAACTATCAATTGTTGGGTGATCCTATGGTTCTCTTAAGGGCTGTAGGCGCTGCTGAATATGCTGGCTCTAAAGGAGAGCTTGTTAAGTTTTGCGCCGAAAATGGTTTAAGACATAAAGCTATTACAGAAGTACGCAAGTTAAGAGTACAATTAACGAATGAAATTAATTTGAGCATTACAAATGTCGATCTAAGTGTGGATCCATCAATGGCACCTCCCTCTGATGCCCAAGCTAGATTTTTGAGGCAAATTCTTTTGGCCGGCATGGGTGATAAGGTGGCACGCAAAGTGACTTTAGCTGATATAAGCGATAAGGAAGAAAAGAGAAGACTTAAATATGCCTACAATTGTTTGGATATGGAAGAACCAGTATTTATGCACTCTTCTTCTGTTTTGAAACACAAAATACCAGAATGGGTTATTTATCAAGAAGCCTATGAAATACAAAATGGTGATTCTACCAAAATGTTTATAAGAGGCATAACAGCCATTGAGCCTGAATGGTTATTGCTGTATGTTCCTCTACTGTGCAATATAAGAGCCATAAAAGAAGAACCTTTGCCAAGATACAAACCAGAAGATGGCAAAGTTTATTGCTTTGTAGACGCCACTTTTGGCAAGGCCGGTTGGGAATTGCCTTTAACAGAAATTGAAATGCCCATGGAGGAACAAGCTTTTTGGTAATTTTATTTATTTCAAGTGAAATTTAAAATTCTAATATTTCGTATTATTTAGCTATTTTGGCATGTTTGTTTTGGATGGTCAAGTTTGTCCTCAACTTTTACCTTTTAAATCCAAGTTAAAATCTACTCCCTCGTCTTTAACTAAAAGCTGGTCTAATTTGAATGAGCATATAGCAAAATTTAAACGCTGCTTTATAAACAGACGTATTAATACCAGAGAAAGATTGTTTGAAGCGTGGCGAGAAAATTCTAATTGTAAGTTGTTTTTTATAAAAAAAATGTTTATCACTTATTCAAATTTCTCGTTGTTATATAGTCCTTTTGGAAGAGTACCAGAGCATGTTGTATGATATTTCCTTAGCGGAATTGACAAGCATTTGGCCACCCACAAAATTAGATTAGTTTTAATAAGTTTAAAATTAAAAGTTTTAAATTAATAAAAAAAAAATTTATTAAAACAAATAAAACTCTTGCTTTTATCTAAAATTGCAAATTAAAACGATTGTTCAAAATGTGAAAACTCTATTTTTAGGTTATGTTTAAAAATACGCTTTTTAGTTCTTTGAGTAATTCGCTTTTATTTTTTATGAACATATTTTAAGCTATTGTAAAATATAAACAGAAAAAAGTGCGACTAGACAAGCGATCTCTCCTTGGATCTGATGTAAAGACGCAGGAACTAGCAAAAACACGTGCAGCGAAAAATTATATGGATCTGCAGTATAGGAATATACAAAAACAAGTCCAATCAGTTATGCTGGAACGACAAGCGAAAATGGGCAGAAGACCTTGCGACACAGGCCGAAAACGCATCACGCACCATCAATCCTCTAATTCTGAACCAAGTAACTAGAAAACTGACCGGGACATTCTGATATACATACATATGTATGTACATACGTATGTACTTACATCGCGGCCGATCTATAATAGAGTTGGTAATATGCTAACAAATGACGAAGATCAACCTCAATGTTGACATATTTATTTTTTGAATATTCTAAGGGATAAACGTCTTTCTTTAACGCAAACGCAGCTAGCATCAGTCAACGTTAGCATGGCCACAAGAAACAATACAAGCATATGCACTTGTCCACAATATATTGAAGAAACTGTGCAAGCTATCAAACAACTAAAAAATGGTAAAGTAACAGTTGTTGATAATATACCTGCAGAGGCTTTATAAGCCGATCCGATATATATCCGTACGGGCTCTTCATCCCCTTTTCAATAAAATCTGACAAGAAGAAAAAATTACCTCGAGAATGACTACGAGGAATTCTTAGATCTTTTCAGTATTGTTAAGGGTTAATTTGAATTTCACAACACGAAAAAAATAATTCCGATTCGTTTAGTATTGACTGAAATAATAAGATATTAAATTGCTTTCGAATCGAGAAAGTACTCGATCACGACTGCCAGAATCAAGCCCCTGATCTCCTGCAGACAAGCGTAGAGCTTCGCGGTTGAAGCCTAGGGAAAAACTCACAATTACATCGTGTACAATTTTTTAATAAAACCATTTAATGCAAACTTACAGGGTGTGATGGAAATAGAAAACGTAAAACGCAAGAATTTGGAAGAATTTTAATCAAATTTTTAAACTTTTTGTTATTAAATACTGTTTAATAGAGAAATATTTGCCATAAAATTCTTGCCAAGGCGAATTTATACAAGGTGGTCTTATTTTGAAAACGTTTACAACAGTGTAAAATATTTTAAAGTTGTGTCAAAAATTCAAATAAATATTTCATTTTGTTTTTAATTTTAAATTGTGTGTTTTGAAATGGAATAATTAAAAAAAAAATTAAATTTCATAATAAATAGAAATTGGGAATTTATTTCTCATGTTGAGTAACATTTATTATACAAATTTTCATATTATTCGAATGTGTATTCTAAGTGAAATTACAATCCTCAAAAGCTTTTTTTATACTTTAATAGTATTTAATAGACTTAGAATACACATTCGAATAATATGAAAATTTGTATAGTAAATTTCATAATTTTAAGCGAAAATTATAGAATTAAGTAAAGACTCCCAAGAACCCAC
Organism: Pollenia labialis; assembly: GCA_949318255.1. Classification (NCBI taxonomy): domain Eukaryota; kingdom Metazoa; phylum Arthropoda; class Insecta; order Diptera; family Polleniidae; genus Pollenia; species Pollenia labialis. The sequence continues at coordinate 18,990,530 of OX439142.1, read as the reverse complement.
TAGAACGGTATACCATTTTGACACAAGGTTAGTTATCAGCTGTTGCTTAAGTAGCAAGATAAGGTCACCCACCTGGTGTAAATTCGCCTTGATTGTTGCGTTTTACTTTTACGATTCCCAGCACACGCCTGTTAATTTAATTATATTTATATATTTTTTTTATTTAATTTTATTAACTCAATAATATTTCAATTATTTTCAGTTTTCATATATAGTAATAGTATAATATTAATCAATTTTACATAGTTTGTTTAATATTTTTTTTTTGTTTTTTATAGTTTATATATTTATATGTATCTTGTTATTGTAAATATTTACAAAGCTAATATTTTGTTGATATATAATTGTTTTTTTTTTTTTTTTTTTTTTTGTTTAAATATTAAAAGAAATGTTACTTTTTAGCATACATATTATTTATTATTTTTTTAACATAGAGATTAAAATAAATATTTTCTTGTTTTTTATATTAAATTATTAATTTTTAACTGTTTTAAAATGTAGTAAAATTTTTGTTATTTAAACCTTTAAGATTATTATAATAATGAATTGTTTTGTCGTTATCGTAATAATAAACTAAAATTTATATTTAATAAAAAATAAAAACTTATTTATTAGGTTAAAGAAAAAATTACGCACCAATATATGAAGATTTTTTTATAAAATATTTTATTTTTAATTTTTTTTACATAATTGATATGCTTGGCTTTAAATATTAAGATGAAATATGTTAAAAAAAAAAAGAATATTTAACAAGGTAATAAAAATATTTAAATGTGTAAATATATGAATATATATATGTGTTCCTCTAACTCCCATTGGAGCATAGGGCGCCAAATAAATATATGAAGGTATGTATAAAAAGTTGTTGGAAATAAGTTAAGGTCTTAATGATCATTAATTAATATTTTTTTTTTTTTTGGCTTTTTTAATAATAATTAAGAAGTGGGAATTTTTTGTTTTTCTTTTATATAATTTTAATATTTTTGTAGGATGTTTAAGTTTATATTTGATTAATTTATTGGCTTTAAAAAGGGAATATATATTTTTTAGAGGTTATGTTAAGCTTTTTTAAAAAAAAAAAAAACGTTGGAAATTTTATAGTGGTTTTTATTATAAAATAATAGGTTGGTATCTTACTATTCATTTATTATGTTAATCTTTATTGTTAGTTTTTATTATAAGTTTTGTATTTTTATTTCTTCATTTACTTTAATTTCTTTTATAATATTGTTAGAAAATCAGTCTAATTTTGTAAGGCAACATGAGAGCTTTTTTGTTTTCTTTCCTTTTCTTTTTTACTATAAACTTAAAACTAATTTTTTCATTTATTTATATTATTTCTTTAACTTTATATATATTTTTTTTTTTTTTAAAAATTAAAAAAAAAATCGAAAAAATTGCATATTTTTTGATAGGAAAAACTTTCAATGGTTTTAAACCAAAAAAAACATTTTGAAATCTTTAAAAACGGCTACAGAAATAGTAAATAAAATCACTTGATAACACCAAATTTAAAAGTTAAAATAATTAATTTCAAAAACAAACACATTAAATTTGTAAAATCTCTTTTATCAAATAGTTTTTATAACATTTCGCACACCTATTTAGTTCAAAAGTGACTCAAATTAAAAAAAAACTTAATTTTTCGGAAAACGAAAAAAATTTGTTTTTGACCAAAAAAAAATATTATATATATTTTATTCGACCTTTATTATTATATACATGTAATATAATAAAAAAATTTTTAAGTTTGTCAATTTTTGTTAAATTTGTTTTATATTAAAAAATTGTTAATTGTTGTTAAAAAGAAAAGGAACCCTGAAGAAGGCACTCAAAGAAGTGCCGAAATATTGGTTAAAATAAACGTTTAAAGTTTTTTGTATAAAATTAAAAAAGACTTCAAGCTTGAAAATTTAGTTATATTACAAAAAAAATAGTTAAAAATAAATCTTTGGATAATTTTTTTACTAAATCCATACAGATTATGCACTAGATTTTTTGCACTAGATAATGAACAATTTTTAGTTGTGTCATTTTTAATGATGTATTATTTGCCTAAGTTACCGAATTATTTTGAGTTATGTCACTTTAGCTAAATTCTTTTCAAGTTTTGACACTCGTCAAATTCTTAACTGACACAAGTCTAATAAATATAATCTTCAATAAAGATTTTTTATCAAAAGTGTCACAAATTGAATTATCACTTAGCAGTGTTGATATACATACTACCATTATATTTTCTGACACAACTAAAAAAATCACTTTTATAAATTGCAACTTTATACCAGTTGAAACATAAAGAAAGGCATAAATGTTTTGTAGCAACAATTAACAACAACAAATGCTGGATTTTTTAAATAGACAAGTGTATTGTGCACAGTTTAAGCATATAAGCCCGAAAACTAAAAATTTTGAGTTCAGTCACTTTTGAACTAGGGGTGCGGTGCGATTTATTCATTATTTTTTACAAACAATTTTTAGTTTGTATAATTATTTTTTAAGCTTTTCTTCAAAATTTAAAAAAAATACTAAAAGGGTAAAAATTTTATAAGTTTGTATAGCTTTTAAAGCTTAAATTTAAAATTTAATTAGAAGTTTTCACCCTTATCGTGGTTGGCGTATTTAAAATACGCCTGTGACTGTTTCGTAATAGATTAGTCTTTTCAAATTTTCAAATCTTTGCTTTCAACTTTTTTTTCAAATTAGTATGAAAAAAAACATTAAAAATTCTGAAATTAAGTCGATTTTTCAGGATAAAAAAATGTTTGGATAAAATCTTGAGTTAAAAGTTAAAAATTCTTGATAATTTTTTGAAAGATTAAATTTTAACGAATATGTGTTTAAGCCTTATTAAAATCTCATATCTGTTTATCAATTTAAAAAAAAATTGTTTGAGGTTATGTTTTTTTTTATTTTGAGGTTATTGTGAAAAGGATTATATATGTATAAACAGATTGTTTTTTAACTTTCTGCATTAACACTATACAAAAAACTTGAAATTTTCAAACAAAATAACCCAAAAATGTAAAAAAATATCGATTTAAAATAAAAATTTAATTTTGTAATTTTGAGGTTATATTTAAAATTATATAAAAATCATTTAATAAACAAAATTAAAACAATAAATATACAAAATAAATAAAAAATTGATGACAATAAAATTTAAAATAAAAACAAATTAAAGTGTTATATTCGGCCGAATCTTTGATACTCTCCACCGACACTTAAAATATTTCAGGAGTAAGCTTTATATGGGTCCTAATTCGACAGTATCGGGCCCTAACCGCGAAAATAACGTAAGCGCTAAAAATCAAATTTTACAGGAGAGTTTTTTTATTTTATTTCATACTAGCATTTAACCCGCTGCTTCGTTAGCGTCTTCTTTTCCTTCGTGGACATATTTTTACGCCAAGGTTATTAAAAAGAATACCTGTTGTAGAACCAAAAAGCTAAAGAAAAATATCAAATTTCCCGTATTTCCTTTTTTGGGTACTATTTTTTCCCCCCCAATAAAGTATCAAAAATTTCAGTATGGTAGTGGCAGCCCATAACATAGTACGAATATGTCAAAGAATGGAGAAAAATGTTTTGTAAAAAATGTACCAAAAATAGTTACGATTTTTACCCCTTAAATGTTCAAATTTCGAAAAAGTGCCAAATTCGTATGTTTTTGATAATTTTCGAATGTGGTATTAACTTTATTTCTATGTTTATTGGTTCAAGAGATAGATGGGGTGTCAAAAAGTACCGAAATTCAGGTTTAACCCGTTAACACCCTAATAGGGCCGAATTTCAAAAAAGTACCAGACACCTGTCCGCTTATTTTTCTAAGAAACAACCATAAGTATTACATTTTTTTTTTGTATCTCTTTTAATTTTGGTATATTAATTCCGCCACTATTTATGCTAGTTTTTGTAACAAAAATTTTTTAGGGTGGTGGTTCCACATTTTGATTCATAGCTCTTATCCTACTGAGCCGATGTTGCTTGATTTCAATCCCAAACTGTTTAGGATAACTAGAAACAATTTAACTCAAATATTGTTATTTCTTTTGAGTCGTTCGAAAGTGAGCGTAATTTCAACAGACGGACATGGCTAAATCGTCTTAGAATTACTTAAAGACCCAGAATATATAAACGATATGTGGTCTAAATATTAAAAAAGTTTTACACGGAATGATAAACTTAGTAACTATAACCTCTTCACGACGAGTTATGGTGGAGGGTATAATAAACTTTTGAGGTTATGTTTTTTTTTTGAGGTTATATTAAAAAATATTAATTTCACATAATTTTGTAAAACGTTTTACATTAAAATATGAAGAAAGCATCGTTTAAACTAAAATAAAATATATTAAATTTAAAACCCCGTAGAGTAAATATTTGAGGTTGTGTTTTTTTTTTATTATAATTTGCATTAAAGAAAAAAACCAGGCAATAAAAAGGGCGGCCCAACCATAATGCCCGATGTTAATTGTGAGTCACACCTAAACGTTTAGTTTTTTCCCCAACTTATTTGGACATTTCTTTGTTTCAGTGTTTGACAAAATCAACCATGCAGAGGTACACAATTGAGCAGCGCGTTAGGATTGTTGAAGCCTTTTACGAAAATGAGAATTCAAGCCAAAAAGCATTATGTGCACTTTGTTTTTTTTTTTTTTTTTTTGTCAGCAAAATGGATCCGTTAACAAGCAGTCTTATCGCATTTGGGCAAATTAGAATCTACGAGTGATTGTTGAAAAAATGATGCATCATAAAAGAGACTTTAAGGTGCGGTTTATGGGCTGGCAGCGTAATCTTTTTCGAAAATTAGGTCGGGCCAAGCGTAACCTTGATGATAACGGACTTCTTGTGGCCAGAAATTGAGAATATAGACCTGGACGATATGTGGCCGCCACGGCCATGTGATTTGACACCGTTGCACTTCTTTCTTTGGAGATATTTAAAAGAAAAAGTGTACGTCGATAAGCCAAGAACAATTCAAGAGCTAAAGGATGAGATAATTCGGCACATTAACGACATTGAACCTCAATTATGTATCAGAGTCATTGAAAATATGGGTCATCGGATAGACCGGTAGGCCAGCTGGTAGTGAGCGGGTTCGATTCCCTCCAGAGACTATCAGGGGTGTTCTGGAAATCGAAAACGCAAAACGAAAGAATTTAGAAGTTATTTTTAATACACTTCTAATCTAATTTTTATAATCTTTGTTATAAAATTCGGTTTAATTGAGAAATGTTTGTATGATATTTGTCATAAAATTCTTTTATTACAGAAATCTTATTAAAAAACGACATTTAAAATTCTTGCGTTTTCCGTTTTCGATTTCCAGAACACCCCTGTATGGTTTATTTCCTGCAGCCAAGCGCAGAGCTTCGCAGGGTTTAGCTTAGGGAAATAAAAAAAAAAACCGTGGCAAGCATTTGGCCGATATTTTGTTTCACACATAAATGTTCATAGATCCGTCTATTATAATAAAAAATATTAAGATAGTTCTCTGAAAACTTTTTGTTTTATTTAAAATTAACCATCGTGAGTTTTGGTTGGATCACCCCTTTCATATAATTAATAACTATACATATCGCTCATTTGCTACAACATCATAACTCAAAAATATTAGTTTTACATAAAACGAATTTAATGTTTTAAAGCTACACACAACTTAATGGAAAAAAGAAAATTTTAGTTCTTCTCTAAGAGTTGAGTTTACAATGTCTTCATAAGAAATATTTATTTATAGCGTTTTCTTTGCTAAAAAAAAAGTGTTGCATAAGTGTTACATGTGACTTGGCAACATTTTTAAATGCTTCCCTAATTTTTAAGAAGTGTTGCATATTTTACGTTTACAAAAAAAGCAAAAATTGTAGCCCAACATGTTTTGCTTCCATATTAACTACAAAAACTATAGTATATGTAATTATCACGAGAGACACTACAAAAATAAACGCCATTAGTCTGGGTTTACACTTTGAAAGTTTTCTTTCAGAAAGTCTGACTTTATAGGTAAGAGAGGAAGAGAACAGGATATTCTTATCTCCCCTCCCACCAATAAACACAGACTTTCTGAAGGAAAACTTTCAAAGTGTGTTATGTTAAGTCAAAATTAGCGATTTTTAAATTATGACGTTGTTGCAGCTAATGAGCATAATGGAAAATAACAAAATTCCCCAAAAACAATCTCTAAAAAGAAAAGACTATTCATACAAAATACAATAAATTGCCTAAGACTTAGTAGGACTAGTTTCAGAAATCTTTCTATACGACAAATACATTGAATTAGGCCTTAGTTGTTTAAAACGCAACGCAACGCCAAAAACTACATTGAAAACAAAGACAAAGTCAAAAATACTTCATAATTTTGTTGTTGCTTTTAACAGAAAGTCATATTCAATTTTTAAATTTTTAACGCTGCATTCTTGTGGCATGGAAAATTTGAAAACGAAATATGAATTTCTTTAGAAAGCAACAACAAAATTATGAAATATTGTTGACTTTGTTTTTGCTTTCAATGTAATTTTAAGCAATGCGTTGCGTTTTACACAATCAGGGCTTTATTAATTTTTTCTGGATTAATTTAATATGCAAAATAATCTTTCGATTTTTTTTTCAAAAAATATGCAATATTTTTCTTTATTTCCAATTTTTTTTTTTTTTTTTAATTTTTTTTTAATAAAGTTTGAAACAGTGTAAGCTTTTAGGTTAAGGGGGTAATTTTGTTGTTCACTTCACCTTCAAAAATTCAAAAAATTTTATATGAAAATTTTCTCAACGCAAGGTGAAGTGAACAACAAACATACCCCCTAAGTAAGACAAAAGAAAAAGGAATAACTCTGTGCAGAAAAAACAAATGTTAAAGAAACATTTTTTTTGTTTAAAATAAGAAAGAAAAATGGAGTATTATTTTTTATTTTTTTTTTTTTTTTTTTTTTTTTGTTTTGTATAAATTATAATTTATAATACACTTTGTTCGCTTAAATTCTTTTAATTTTTATATTAAACATGGAGATTATGCCAGCTAATAAAGCAGTTGTAAAGAATTTTATTTTTTTTACAAATATGTATTTAACAGTATTTTTTTTTTTTATTTATATATAGTTTTTTTAATAATACATTATAATTAAAATTAAACAAATAACCCTGTTTATATAACGTTTTTTTTTTTTTTTTTTTAATAAATTAACATATTTTTGTTTATTTAATTGAACAACCATAATTTTGTTTAAATTATTAATTATAAAAATGAACAAGTATATATTTACAGCTTAGAGATTAAATGTGTATTATTATTTTTTTTTTACTTTCAAATAAAAGTTTTTTAAGCAAATTTTTTAAAAAAATTTGCTTTGTTTAGTTAATAAATATTTACAGAAGAAACAAATGCAAACGCTTGGAAAATTAAACTTACAAATTTTAACATAAAGACTGCCAACATTTTTAGGAGCTTTTAAAGGAAAATTTTAGAACAGTGTATATTTTAATTTCAAACTGAAGTACATACTGACTGATAAGCAAACGAAAACGAATATATTTTGAAGGATAAACTTGTCAATATTTACCTTTTTGAACTGTTTAGATATATGTTTAGGGTTGAACCATAATTTTTAATAAAATTTTAAAACCAAATTTTTAGCATGAAAATGTAAAAAAAATTTTTAATCGCAACTGTTATAAAAAAAACATCAAAAACTATTTCAAATAAATGTTATTAAGTGCTGGTTCACACACGTCAAGTTTGACTCGTCAAGTCTTGAGTGTTTAGGAGAGAGGGGAAAAGAAATGGCATCCTCTTTACCCTTCTCTCCTGCAAGCTCCAGACTTGACGAGTTAAACTTGACGTGTGTGAACCGGCACTAAGCGCCCTAGAGACTATCAAACACATTAATCACATAGTTGTGTGCGTGCAGTCGGGTTTTTTTCAGCTACACACCAGAGACCTGCGCCGGGCGGCTGAAAGCCGGCTGAGCCGAGCCGCCGAAAATTTTGAATAGCCGCCGCCGCCGAAAAATTTTCGACTTATGTATGTCGGCTTAAAATCAGCCGCCGTTTTGATTTTTTTTTAATTTAATTTTCTATATATATTTAATTTATCAATGTAATTTTTTTTAATTTTTAACTCTTGAATTCATAATGCCCACACACAGAACTAAAAAATGGTATGCACATAGTAGATTCGATAATGCTTTTTTAGTATTGTGTGTATATTACACATTTTGTTTAAACAAATTTAGTGTGGAAAGCTTGGCAGCTCTACCAAGTGAAACGTAATTTTTTTCAAAGGGAGGGCAACTCTACAAATATAGTTACTTTTTATAATTATAAATGCAAAAAAGTGGTGAGTGAGAAAAAGAAAATAATGGAAAATAAAAAAATTACTGATTTCTTTCAGCAAACTAGTGGGGAATTATCAAATTCGGACTCTGATACTGACACAAATGTGTTTGATTTTCAATTGTGTGAAACAGAAAGTGACTTTTTAAAATTTAAAAAAATTTTGGAAACAAAAGAAATTGTAAAACAAAAATTGTGCTCATAAAGAAAAGTGCAGGAGGATCAATGGTGTGGAATTATTTTGGCCAAATGGTGATAGAAAATAAACCAATACTGCAAAAGTTTCAATTTTATATTTCAGGTTTTAAGTTATTTAAATATACATATCGTACTTGTTGAACAATGGTGTATTAACTTAAAATTTTAATTTGTTCACTTTTTGGAAAAAATTGATATCTACCCGCTGAAAAAATATTGTGCCATTTTGTCTACTTTTTGGCAATGAAACGGTTGATTTAAAAATTCTTTTTCATATGCCTTTAGTATTAAATTAAAAAGTGTTTTGGTTCTACAGAAAAATATGAGTCAGCACAAGTATTGTTAAACAAGTATGATATGTACATATTTGTATATGTATATAAATATGAAAAAAATCTTTGATATTGTTTTGAATACAACAAAGTGTAAGCCGGCTGACAGCCGATTTTGAGCCGCCGCCGATAATTTTCATACGAGCCGCCGCCGCCGATCAAATCTGTCGGCGCAGGTCTCTGCTACACACACAGCAAATTGTCGGCAATATATTTATGGGTAATTCCATAGTGTGGAACGTGACGCATCAAAAATGCAATAACATTTTAAACAATAACTGCCGTATTCATAAAAAATTAAAATAGATTTGAAATGTATTTTAAGAAAAATTTGTATGAAAATTTTGCCTTAAAACACATTTCAAACTTGTTTTATTTATTATGAATACGGCAGCAAATATTTTAACGTTCTTTTATCTCTTAAATTAAAGCAATTAGAAAGCATTGTTATCTATGTTAAGTTGATGGAGGGTGCGATTCTAGGTCAAAGATAATGGCAAAAAAAGTAGCGGTTCGAACGTGAAAATATAGAAGTAGTTTTTGTGGCGCAATTCAGAGAAACCTGGCACAATTTTTTAGTCAAACTACTTTCAGAATTTTACGTAGCAATGTAACATTAAAATGGCTTTGATTTGATTTCAAAATCTTCTGTATTTTTTTTCAAGCCAAACCCTGGTTCGCTACGTGACATTTCAAACGTGAAATTGTTTCCATTAAAACTTAACTAAAAAAAGATTAAAACAAAATAAAAATTTACCTTTATTCGGAATAACATATTTCTCTTCGAACTTTTCCTTAGATTACAGAACAAGTTAGAGGATTTTTTTGGAATAATTGTTATCATATATCACCTCTCTTCACGAAGATAATATTAAAGAAAACATACAATAAAACATTATCAGAAATAAGAAATAACGTTTGTGCAACTTTGCAGTCTGCTTGTTCGTCTAAGTGATTGAATTTATGGAGGAATTGAAAAAAAAATTAGTAAAATCTAAATATTTCTCTATAACAAAAATTGAAAAAAGAATATGCTTTTAATAACTTTTAAATTTTCGGTCACGGTTGACCTTTAAAAAGAAATGCCCATATATAAAATTGTAACGCTACTGACTGACTGATTCATCATCGTACAGCCTAAACGCCTGAAGCTAAAAACTTGAACCGAAGGTTAGTCTCTCCTCAAATCGATCCAATAACACGGGATTTTTGGAAATTCGAATGTTTAGGGGATAAAAACGGGTAAATTCGTAAACCTTATATCTCCAAAACTAAAAGAGATGCAATAAAAAATTAATACTTATCCATTTTGCTTAGAATAATAAGCGGATAGGTGTCTGGTACTTTTTTGAAATTGTACGCTTTTATGGAGTAAACGGATAAAACCTGTATTTTGGCACTTTTTTGTCACCCCATCTATCTTTTAAACCAATCAATATAGAAATAAAGACTTGATCACATTCGAAAGTTATCTAAAAGATACAAAAAAAAGTTTGGTACTTTTTTGAAATTCGAACGTTTAAGGGTACTTTTTTTAAAAAACATTTTTCTCCTTCCATTCCAATTTTGAAATTTTTGATTTTTCAGAGGGGATAAAAAGTCAAAAAATAACGGAAAAAACGGGAAATTAAATTTGTTTTCTTAGCTTTTTTGTTCCACAACTTGTACTTTTTTAACTTTTACTAATATTGGACAAAGAAACATAAAATTCAACATGCAATTTCCCGAGTTATGAGGCTCTATCAGGAAACTTTTTCGTAAGTTGTTAGTATTTAACTGGTATTGGACCTAGAAACATGAAATTTAACATTCAATGTCCTGAGTGAAAGAGAATCTTTAAGAGAGTTTTTGTTACTTTTTTTCTGTGGCTGGCACATTTTAAATTTCCGTTAGTATTGGGCTTAGAAACATAAAATTTTGCAGGTGCAGAAAAATGTTGCAACTTTTTTTTAATAGGTACCTAGAAACATAAACTTTGGCATATAAACATTTCCATGAAAGAAAGGGAGACTAGCGGGTTAAATGCCAAATATTGATGGAAATCTAAAAGTTTTGATTTTTTAATTTGACAATAAAATTTCATTTAAAGCTCGATTCACCCATGCGTTCCGAACAATATTTTTGTCCGGACAACATTTTTTTTTAATTGAGTTTGACTTCTTACTTTTGAGAGAGAGAGAAATTATTTTGTTTGGCAAGTTTTTTCTTGAATTGGTTTAATTTTAATTTTTGTTCAGAACAAAATGAACTGAGTTGCCACCTTTTTTTAATTTGTACATAAAAGTTGAAATAATTGTTATTTTTTTTTGCTGAATTATTAAATAAAAAAAAATAATATAGAGTCTAGGCATAATGTTTACGGTACGGTGCGATTTCTCGTTGTGGGGGAAAAATAAACAAAATAAAACGGAGGACGGCGACGGCAATTCTCATTGTTTGTTTATATGTTTATTCATTTATTTGTGTATACAATTATGTTGTGAACATCGCCAATTATTCAAAAACTATGGCAACATCAGAATGAGAACGAGTATCAAAAATTGAGAGAGAAAGAAAGTCCGCAAGGAAAATAAAATAGATTTTCATTTTAGGCCGTTCCGCACTGCGATTTTTGCTTCAAAATCGTATGAAAAACCGCACTGACATAAATTATCGTTGCATTATGTTCAGACTCATAATTAGAAATATGTAATAAAATCACTATCCTTTTTTGTCCATTTTTTCGAACACACTTAGAAAACAATTCAAATTAAACGGTTTCCTAGTTGTGCTGCAATTTTGTATAATTGTTTTCATCTGTAAACCATATGGTTGCTTTGTTTTTACGGACAAATTTTCAAAAATGGGTGAATCGTTCTGCAGAACACTCTCATTGAAAAAATTATTCTCCGGACATAAAAGTGAATAAAAAAATCACACGACTGTTCGGTTTAAGTTGTTCAAAATCCTATGAAAGTATGCAAAATATGTCGTAAATTTTTTTACCCTGCGTTGGTACTTATGTAGGATTGATGGTTCCAGGAAAATTTTTTTTTTTTTAATGACGGAAATTTGAAGATATTATTATGCTAAGCATTGTAAAAAAGGAGGTGTGAATCCTGACATAAGACTCGCTTATATGAAGTCAGTGCGATAGAAACATGTGTAAAGAACCCGAATTTTGATAAAGTAAAAGTTGCGGAAAATTTGAATAAAAATTGTGTTTATACAGTATTAATTTTAACAATAACTGCCTGTTGTTTCGGTTGGGAATTTGTATTGAAACCAAATTTATTTTTGTTTTCAATATAAATTTCTAAACGAACATTTTTATTTTAGTTTGAAGAACAGGCAGTAAGTAAAAGTACACAAAAATTAAATGGTTCAAAAACTGTTCCAAAAATTCTTAAGTTATAGCCAATAACAATAAATCATCGTAAATCTGATTGACGAGTTTATTTCTAGGTCTCCGAAAAGGCGTAAAATAAACGACCCTAACACATATGCACTGATTGATGGGTTTATTTGATAGTCTCCAGGGCGCGTTACGATCTATTTCCCAGCTATCATTTTGTATTATAATCGAGTTGTTTAGGAATCAGCTCCATGAGCTTATTTTTCGATCATAAATTATACACTAGTTGTGAGAAAGGAACCGATGAAATCACCTCAAAGAATCATTTGTGATACGATTCTCTGATTGCTTTTTGAACATAAGAATGAATCATATGTGAATCTGTTTATCTGATAAATCAGTTTTTAAACATCAAAAGTGATCTGAAAAAAACAGATTAAGATGATTTTTACAAAAAAATTATCACCGAAATGCTAGCTGGGTTTAATAATGTTTACAAGTAAACAACATGTAAAACTTCTAAGGCTTGGTTTTAGAGATCTCAGTTAAACTAGGTGTAGTTAATCTGAAAACAGATTTGTGCCGCCATTACAAAATTTGTATACAAAATGTTGACAGAACAGCTTAGTTTTGCTTAAAAATTTGTTCTTTAATGAAATAATATAAAACAATCACATTTCTCCGGAAAAATCCGAGTTTCAGACTACTTTAAACTTAATCCACATCTTAAAAACCCGGCCTAAATTGTAAAAATGTGAGTTAATTTTTGTTTTTTTGAGGTTATGTTTTGAAAACTTTTTAATTTTTTTTTAAAAACAAGTGTTAACTAATGTGTAAAAATTTTATATCCAATTGATGATAAAAGAAATTTAAATTTTGTTTTAATTTAATTTAATAAAATATTTTTAGGTTATTTTAAAAAAATTTTGGAATTTTAAACTTGACTTGACCAATTTTATTGGAAAAAATTAAGCAGCATTAATTGCTATTAACCCTAAAAAAGTTAAACTCAGAAAAAAAGATACATGAACATTTTTAAATGCCAAACCTAAAAAAAGCTTACAAACTGAATAAAATCAAATTAAATAATTTTTTAAGAATAATCAGTATTGTGGTTATTTCGTTGAACTGTTTATGGTTTTCAATACAAACTTTGATATTTTAATTAGGCTAAAGTTAATCAAATTTAATTTTCATTAAATTATTTTTATGAAGAAAGGAATTTTACAACATGAAAATTAATTAAAATTTATTGATAATTTTTCATTATTGACTGCCGCAGGGCTCGAACCCGGGCTTTCATGGACAGATTACCCTTAAGCCCGGGATCGAGCCCCGCGGCAGTCAAGAATGAAAAATTATCAATAAATTTTAGGTAATTTTTTAAGGTTATTGAAATAAATGGATCCTTTTAGTGTTGATGTTTAAAGAACATTTAAGCTCCTAAGTTTTAAAAAGAAAAACTTTTTTTAGGTTATGCTTTCAAAAACATAAAATTTAATTGGTTAACAAAAGAAAAACTTTTTAAGAAATTTCCTAATGTTTGTAATAAATCCTGGCAATTTTTAAAGAAATTTTTTAAAAAATATACCCCCGTATTCACAAACGATTATTAAATTTAACAAACGATTATTAAGGATAATTTTCATAGTAAATTTGTTCTTTAAACCTTTATTAAATTTGAAAAATTTTTGTGAATACAGGCAATAACCTTTAAATAATTTATTTTTCATTTTAAGAAAATGTTTAGGCAGTTAATATTTAAAATATTAAAAGACGAATAAAATTTTATCAAATTAGCTTTAACCGCTTTATAAAAAAGGTGGATTTTTTTAAAAGCCCCTTTTAAACACCTAGCAAATCTTCTCCAAACCTTTAAATATTATACACAATGCAAATTTCACCTGTTTTTGGGTCTACTTCCTCTACAATTTCTGTACTATCTTCCTCCTTAATTTCAATTATGTTTACATGATTCTCTTCAACTTCAGTTTCATTATCAACCGATTCGCATAACTCATCTACCACATGATCCACCAACTGATCTATTAACTCTTTAGTACACACTTTACTAGAATCCTCGGACGATTCTTTGATCAAAACTTGATCTTCTTTATTATCATGCTGGGCAGTCGCTTCGTCTTTATTTGTCTGTTTGTTAACTGTTTGTATAGTTTTATTTTTATCAAGCGAGGTTTCACTTTCATCTGTATTTTTAAGTTCTCTTAAAAGCTGTTTTATATTTGTTGTTGACAAATTTTGAATTTCATCTTCTAGGTTTTGTTCTATGACCTGTTGCCATAGATTCTTTAAATACTCTTCCTGACGTTCTTTTTGTAAATTCAAGAGACAAGATTCATCTTCAGATGAACTACTACTTACCGCTTGTATTTTCGATTTAGTGCCTAAAGATGAATTCCGTCCTCCTTCGGCCGTTAAAGAGGTGGGGGATTCTAAGCTGCTGCCTAAGATTGGTGTTAGGCCACGTTCGGCTTGTTGTTGCCGTAATTCAGTCATTTCTCTTTGCAGGGAATTTCGTCGTGAAGTTTCGATTTCTTTTTGATTATTATCCATGGCTTGATTGTATTGTCTTAAACCGCTGGCAGTTACAGGAACATAATTCTTACCAATCTCTATCAGATAGACATCACGGTTTAAGGGAGTACGATACATTTTATTAGGATGATTTGGACGCCAAATATGTATAACATAGCCGACCATGCCGGCTCGAGGTTCCCAGCCGTCCCACGATAAGCGGCCACCCTTTTGGCGCAATGCCTCGAAAGGCCATACAATACGGCGGCATTGATCGATATTATGGAAGATCTTCAAAGAAAGCATTGAAATTAATTCACTTTTTCATTTTTTCGGTAGAGTTTAAATTAGAAAACAAAATTTTTTCGGTCTCGTTTTTTTTTTTTTTTGTAATTTTTTTCTTTTGTAAAGTTAATTTTCTTTTTTTTCGTAAAACAAATTAGGGAAAATATTTTATTTTTGAATTTTTTTATTATTTTAAATATTTTTTCGAATATGCTCCTATGAGTAATTTTTCAATTTATAAAGCTTTCTTGCAATAGTCAGTCCTACTCCACAATATCGCAGCTTCAGATAAGTACATACACTTACATGACTCATAAAAGCACATTCGAAAATATGTTTAAAATAATAAAATTTTGTATTTAAGTGAAAAGTATTTTAGTGATTTGTTTTAAATTTTGTGTTAATTTTGGCGGAAATGTTTTGGTGAAAAATATCTTACAAGTTTTGGAAAATTTCTAATAAATGTTTGTGCTTTTTACGCGATCTGTACTATTTGAAAGGATTTCGAATCAAACGCATCCAAAATTCCCAAAGCACTTACCTCTCTTTCATCAACTATTATAACTTTTTCGAATAAAGCAAATCTTGGCTGAGCGGTCAGTTGTTCTTGTGTTGTTCTGCTAGAGCAGGCGCCTACTTCACCGGAAGCCACTAGAGCAATGCCTGTTTGATTGGTGTTGGCGTTTGTACCGGTTGTATTTGTTTGTACACCTGCTGCAGCCGCCGTTAAACATATAGGACCTTTTGTCTTACGCGGGTAATCGCCGGGATTAGTAATTATATTACCAATTCCAAGATTGCCCGAGGAACAATAGATTTTAGTATAACGTGGGCTACCAGAAGATGCACAGATTGCCCCGTTTGCTCCTCCGCCCCCGGCAACGCTGTCGTTTGAAACATCTTTATCCAACGTTTGCGAAGAATCATTTAAATCTTTAATAACTTCAGGTAAAACCGAACTAGTACTGGCTATAGGTAAAGTGGCTCTACGTTCACGTTCTGATGATCGAATACTAGAGGAAGAAAGTTGTTGTTTATTTGAGGAGGTGCGAGCCTCTCTCAACAATTCCTGTTCGCGATTGAGTAGGCCTGCCAACAAAGTGGTAGAGGAGGGTTTTATTACAGTTATAGAACTGCGCATAGATGATAGACCATCACTGCCAAATTGTGAGCTTAAAGTAGCTCCAGGTACTCCCGTCGCAGCTAAACTAAACATTGTACTAGCGGTTAATGTATTATAAATGGGAGGCGATATATAGACAGGCCTTAAATCTCCACTTTCACCCAGATTACTACAAGCTCCCGAAGGCAAGCCTAGATGAGTAGTTTCTATAGAAGAACCCGAACTGCAGCCTTGGCGACACTTTTCTCTTATGTGATGCCACCATTCTAGAATATTAGTTTTTATGGCTTCAGGCGTTATTGGACCTCCTATGACATCTTTCAATTGTTCATTTGTATCAGCATAAGAAGTGGTTAGAGGCGAAACATAAATAGGATAGCCAATAGGTTGATCGCAACTAGAATTTATTATATTTCTCAAAGCCTGTTTGGCATTTTGTATGCTTCCTCTTTCAGGATTACGATTTCGCAAATAAATTAGTTCCTGTTGCTGCCCAGCCCACAAACCTCGGACACATTCACGATTAAGTTTTATAACACGAAACGTTAGAAAACGTTTTGTTAAACGTATAATGCGATATTCATCGGAACCGTCTTCCATGACATGACGCAATGCTAAAAGATTAGGGGCTCCTCTAAGGACCGCACTACGCCATACCGGATCAGCTTCGTGGGAGATAACCAAATCTTTGGCACAGGTATCAATAGCTTCAAAGAGCGCATCCGGATCTCGAAACTCATCGGGATTTGAGATGTGATCTTGTTGCAGTTTTAAGGCCATTTTAACAGCAGGAGCTACCACGGCATGCAACAGGTCCATATCAGCAAATACCCATTCATCTCTAGGGGAAGTTATGCGAAAATCTCCTTTGAAGAGAGCATGAAGACCATGCAAAAAGAACTCCACTCCAGTTAGAGAGCTGTGTGAAGCAGTTGCCAAAGATCGTCGCGCCAAAAGACTTAAAGCCAAACACAAAGAAACTATGGGTGAATCTTTAGCTATAGAAGGTACTTTTAATTTGATTTGAGGTGGTTTTTCTTGTGCTACTCCTCTAGAAGGTTCTGCTGAGGTCGCTCTATTTTCTTGTCTGGTCGAGGGAGAATAATCACCTTTGGGATAGCCATGTTTACTGCCCGAAGGAGCCGATTTGCTGGATCTAGTTAAAGGAGTCGTGCTGGTCAAACCTGGAGCACTTTCAGAAGTTTGACGTGAAATGTTGGCCATGGAATGCGAGGTTGCCATCTGTTCTGCCGAGTTAACCACGCCCTCATGACTGCCCGTCATCGCGGCATTTTTTTGAGTCCTTATTTTTAGCTGCTGTTGCGACTGGGACTTTTGTTGGGCCGTCGAAAGATTGGGAGTACTAGCCAAAGTACTAGTCGAGGCTGCTGCTGTAGGTTGAGGTTGTTGTGTGGTTACACCATAAGTTGAAGTTGGTGTGGGATTTTGTGTAGGGGTTTGTGTGGGGTTTTGAGATTCCTTGCGTTTGTCATAACAGTAATTCAACCAACTTAAATAGACATAACAAAAACTAGTGCGTGTTATGCCCACCGCACGAAAATCAAAATCTTCATCTAGATTAAAATTAAAAATAGGATCTAAATCTACAAACTGACGGCTTATAGTGTGTTGTAAAGCTTCTTGTATAACCGCTGAATTTAACCACTCATCCAATTTAGGATTTTTAATAACGTAATAAATAATACTCTATTAATAGAAAGAAAATTAAAGTTTGTTTAAAAACGATAAAATCTTATAAAGAAAACTTACCTTAACATAATAGGTTATTAAAACTTTACGATATTCAAACACTTGCAAAGTTGCACTGGCTAAATTATCCGATATTGAATAACCCTCCACCACATACTGAGAAGCCACCACCTGCCAAGCCAACCATCGGGTAGAAAACATGGCATTGGCACTAAGCATTCGAGGCAAATGACCAGGATCACAGCAACAACAACCATCATTATCCTCAACATCCTCTGTTATGGCCTCTACCTCTCGCTGTTGACAATATGTACCCCTAAATTCTAAGCCACGCATTTGAAAGGTACACAAACCATTGCCCAACTCGATGATATGAACCAAACAGTTTAAATAATCGGATGCCAAAACTATTTTAACAAATAAAAACTTATTACTTTCAAATCCTTTAACCACAAAAACCAAAACTTACCAAAACAATCGCCCTGATTTACATTACCCCAACGACCCATGAGCAAATCGCCACACAGAGAATGTTGCAGGGACCTTGTTAAATGCTCATAGAAGATCGAATTTAAATTATTGTCATCGGCTCCTAAATCACGTTCTAATTGAGAGCTTAGTCTTGTATTCGAGTGATCTATGCGTCTGGTATTGTAATCACGTTCCCAGAATTTTATAGGCCTGACGTAAGAAGTCAAAAATATAGCACTACCCAAAAAGGGGTTCAAGGGTGTTGAGAGTAATGACGAAATGCCTGCCTGTAAAAACAACATGGCCGAGTGGGGCACACTAAACGGTTGGGCGAAAGCATGAAATGCTGAACCCCAAGTTATTTGCCACGGTGCTATATAGGTGACTATAAATTGAAGCTAAAAAAATTTGAATTAAAGAATGTTAGTAGAAATTAGGAAATAATTAGCTAGAGATCGCAAATAACGATCGATCACTGTACAGATGCAAAAAAAAAAGTTTGGTTGAAAATCACTTGGCAAAAAAATTGTCAAAATATCTTTGAAATTTTGGATTAAAACAAAAATTAAGGAAATATTTTAAAACTTTTCAAAAAATTTGAAAATTTTACACAAATTTAATATTTTGTCGAAAGCAAGGCGAATTCATTACAGGGAATGGCACAAGCTCAAATGTGTACATTTGTACTTCAAGTTGTACAAATAAAATGTCGACGAAAGTGGACAAAAAAAATCATAATAAACAAATGTGTTCAGGTTTTCAAGACAAAGTCTTGACAGAAAGAATACGATAAAACAGAGCAAAGGAAGAACAACATGTAATAAAAAAATTGAAAACGATAATAACAGCAAATTTCAAACCACCAGTACTACTGGATAAAGATTGATGTTTGACTGTTGGCTGGCACGCACCGCAGCGTTGCAGAAGTTAGAACACAAAGAATTATGATGAAAGAATGTGGTAATTCTTGAAACATATAAATTCAACCCAGGTTCGAGCCCCAGCTCAGCCAAGAAAATTATCAATAAATTTTAATAAAAATCCAAGTTGTAAAACTCCTTCCTTCAATAAAAATAATTAAATGAAAATTAAATTTAATGAACTCAAGCCTAACTTGGCTTGGTAATAACAGTACTACAACAAGTACAACTCATACAAAAAACCACAAGCAATTTGTTTTTGTAAAATCATTGTACAATGTCAAAAACCAAATCGAAACAAAACAGAAACAAAGCTTATTAACAAAATTTTGACATCCAAACAATTATAATGCTAAAAAAAATTATCAGCAGGGCTTTTAAAACCAACTGTAATGAATCCGCCTTCGTCGAAAATTAAAAATTTTATCAAGACAAATAGGTGCGGCGATACTACCACAAGTCAACAGCACAAAAAACAACAGGTTACTTTGTTTTTGTTTTGCAAAGGAAATAATTCGATAAATCCAGCAGAAACATTTTTAAATTTAAATTAAACAAAATACTCGCGAAACTTTGCAATAAAATTACCTTTAAGGAAGGCTACACTAATAAGTGCGTTAGTTTTAGAAACATAATTTTTTAGCAAAATTTCGAAATTTTTGTTATATAAAAAATCATAAAAAATTGGAAAATGCAGCTGAGCTTCTAATTTTTCTGCACGTATAGAAAACAAAGTTCCAAGCAAAACAAGCCATAAATGATAAAAATCTGATTGCAACTTTTGATTTTATTCTCAAAAGAAGAACAAATTTTAATTAAATTAAAGAATTTCATAAAACCCCATATTCGTATAAAAAAAATGTAAAGAAATTTGAAATTTCGTCAAAAGTTTTAGATCTTATTGTGAAATTCGTGAAGTTTGGGGAATTTTTAAATAAATGAGTAAATTTTGGATATTTTGGAGAAAATTTTAAATCTTATTATGGTAAAAAGATTTAAATTTCCAAAAATATTTATTTACCTTTAATAGGAAATCACAGCATTTTCTAAAAGCCAGAGAAACGAAAAAGTAGTCGATGAGAAATGTCTCCGATGCTATGGCAAAATCGATGCGAAAGAATAATACCGTAAACATAACAATCAGGTACTGGTTAGTAGGATCCGAATATGCATTGCGTACAACTAAAAGAAAATCTCTGTTAAACAAATGTTATTTAGTTTATTTTGTTAAAAGAAAAACTTACATTTCAAAGCGCAAACAGCCACTATTAAAGTACCCCAGGCAATGCCATACTTGGCCGCAATAACCGAGGCATCAGCCGTTAAAGCCGATATGGCTAACAAGGGAAATAGAACATTTTTCTCCAACAAACACAAGTAAATATAAAACTTCTCAAACCACATGATTTTAGGAGCATGGGTAACCTCATAACGACCATATTCCTTTTGCCGCAGCAAAGGTTTAGCAAAACACAGCCAAGGCATGTGTTTACGCATTTGAGGTATAATATAGTGTAAAAGAAAACCCAAAGCCCCGGTAAAACCATATAATACTATATTTAAATCTGGCTGCAATACCGTGAATACGGTACTACAGTGCAAGCCCAAAACAACCACGGCCAAAAATATGGTCACAACAAAATCATTTTTTAATCGAGTATTTACGGTGTATTGAAGTTTTTTGGGCAAAGGATCAGAACTAGTTTCCGTTTCAGCATTAGAAACATCAGCACAATTTAAGGTAAACGCTTCGTTGTCATTTTCATTTATAACTCCCGTCAAAGTAGACATTTCCGCGGGATTTGTGGTTGAAGAAGTGGAAATTTTATCAGGTTCTGTTTCTTTAGCTGGATTTGAAGAACTTTCCTTTTTAGCTATTGATTCCCCCTCTTCTTGTTCATCTTTTATATTGGTTTCAGTTTCCAAATTGGAGTTGCATGAACTTAAAGAAGCTGTAATAGCCTTTTTACTCGTTGACAAGGTTTTGCCCAAAGTCTGGCTACTGCTGCCCAAAGAAGAGGCTTTAGATTTGCTACGCTTTTGCTCTAAAGAAGTCAATTCTTTATCTGCTTCTTGTTCCTCTTCGGGCGTTTCATTATTTTCTCCTATTTTTTCTAAGGAAGACATTTCTATATTTTCACTTTGGTGTGTATTATCTTCTTCACGTTTTTTGTTTGTGGAACTTCTTTTAGGAGTACTGGAGGTTAGTTTGTGTGTGCTGGTGCTGCTTAACTCATCATCATCCTCATGATAAGTCGACATAATACAATTCTTCACAATAGCCCATATATGGCTAAAATCACTAGCCGAACGTGATAAATGATAGCCCAAAGGAACCAGCAAAGCACAATATATGGAAAAAATTATATGTTGGGTGCCTTTGCTCTCATTAAAGGCAGCATACAAAGGGCCATACAAAAGCATGACACCCATAAAAGAGCGTAAAACACATAAAACAGAACCTTCAAAGAAAAATCGTATACTTTAGAAAACTAATAAACAAACAAAAGCATGATTTGAATTTACCTATCAAACTCCCTGCTGCATTGCCACCAAAAACATGCATATCTAATTGTTCCATTAAATACATGGTGAAAGTATTGATTTGTGGAAATAAACCGAGTGAAAATATCAAAGGGAAACTTAATAGAAATATATAGAGGGCTTGTAAAACCAAGCCATTCACTTGGGCGGGCTGAAACTCTATACCAAAGAATTTATATTCCACCTCAGGTTCTCCCTTCATGGTCGCCCAATCATACTTATCTTTAAGCCTTTGGAATATCAACAACAAACCCGAACACATGCAAAAGTAAATGGCACGTGAATAGGCCACTGTTTTATTAAAACCATGAATGGGAGAGGCAGCATCTGGTTGTACACTTTTCATCAGAGAGTATTGAGAACCCGCTATGACCGCACAAAACAAAAAGGCGAAAACATCTTTGTAGTAGTTGTGCTGTAATATCGAGGAGCCTAAAAAGGCAACGGCAGCACTAAGAAATACCGAAAGCACTATGTGTATCCAGTGTATATCACGATCGAATAAAGCCAACAGCTCTAAACGATCCATCGAGATTTTAAATTCTTGTTTATAGTTGCCTAGCTTAAAGCGGTATTTGTAGAAGGATTTTGGTGCTATAGAGGGTTTTTCCGAAGTCAACATACAGGCTGGACGCCAATAATCACAATAATTTTCTATATGATGACCATCTACATTAAGTATGGCAGCCATGGTGGCATTATTATTACCGGCTGCTAATGAGGAAGAGCCCACTCTTTGAGCAGAGCCTAAATTCCTTAGTTCATCGTTTATTATTTCCTGGATAAACCCTTTTAGGGATACTGTGGTGGCGGTGCTGACATTACGATTATTCAACACATTTGAAGAGGAAGGGGAGTCTATCATTACTTGTGTCATAGGAGTAGAACGCGAACCGTTTGATGTTATAATGTGTGGTACCGTATCATTGCAATCCATGTGCCATTGATCTAAAGCAGTGCTGTGATTTGATTCTGCGTCCCGTTGACGCGAACTGCGCCTTAGCAATTGCTCTCGGTGATACAATCGTTCAGTTAAGGCCAGTCTTTCAGCTGAGGAAGCAGAGTTTAAGGCTTTCAAAGCATCTTGATAGAATTGCAAATGAGCATTTGACATGTTACCCTGGTTGGGAAGAGGTATAGAGGCTAAATTTTCCGCATTAACTGGACGGCCGCGATCGTCTACCGCACCACCATGCATTAGCCATAACATTTTGTGTATGTCAGCGGTAAAAGATTCCGCACTGACACTGTGAGAGCTATTCGAAGATGAAGAGGTTCTTGAAATGCCTTTTAAACCTGAAGTTTGTGTGGATTGACTGGAGGGTGCCACAGAGCTCCAATTGCCCGCATGTCGTTTATAATTATGAGAACAGCCACTTACTTGGAAAGAATCTCCAGCAGCTTTCTCATCTATTTCTCTATATTGCACTTGTTTGGGTATGGCTCCTAAACGTTTCCCTACCGCTGTTGAACTCGAAGATTCAGGTAAATCGGACGATGTTTTTGGTTTTTCACTTGCGATAATCTCTTTACTTGATTTTGGCAATTCCATAGATGATAATAAGACATCTTTAGAACTGGCACTTATTTGTTCACAATCACTGGAAGGACATCCAGAATCTGCTTCATTTCTTCTATGATTACTTTGATTTTGTTGTTGTTCATTGGCAGCATTTTGTGGACCTTGAGGATCTCCATCTGGCTGTTCTAGTTTAGCCATACTTATTTGATTTTTGTTCAGGGAATGCTTTTGTTTCTGTACCGCTTTTACCTCTTCCTTAAAGGCCTTGTCATTTATCTTCTCTTTGGGCGTGCACGTCCATTTTTTGGTTGTACTTAATAAAGGTGAGCGAGAACCGTTGTTATCTGTTTCAGAATCTGTGGAATGTAAACGTTCTCTTAAGGCTATGGCACCTTCATTATCTAAATCATCTTCTTCATCGTCATCTTCGTTCGTTTTACTGCTGGTATTCTCTTTCGCTGTTTGGTTTTTAAGTTTGTTGATTTCAATTTGTTTTTGTTGCTGTTGATTTCTTAAATCATCATCCAGCTGGTTATGGGTATGTTCTAAAACCTCCAAAATATGCTCCACATTGTAATCAAAGTCCTTAAACTCATCATCATCATCATCTTCCTCCTCTTCATGATCATCGACGTCCTCTTCGTTCTCATTATTGTCCGAATTATTTCCAACATCAAGTTGTTCACTTTCATCTTCGTCTTCATCGTTTTTATTGTCATTCAATATTTGACCTACATCCGATTCGGCGCTATGATGATGCGGTCTATGGTTGTGGGAATGCAAGAAATGATGTGGACATACTCCTCCTACTGCACCCAGAGATTCATCATCTAAATTGTCTTCTGTGTTGGTTTTAATATTTTTAGTTTGATCCTTTTCCAATTCATCTCCTTTTTTCAATTCCTGTTTTTTCGCATTATCTTTTTCTTCCTTCAGCTCAAACACAGGGTCAATTAAAGCATTAGTAGATCCAAAGTCTAGGCTACTATTGGTTGAACTACCGCCAAAGCTGCCACCAAATTTGGGGCATAAATTCAAGTGGGGATTGCGAACCAAGCATTTACTTGGCGGTGGCAGCAAAGCATTTTGAGGATTTTTTATTTGTTGTTGGCCATTTATGGCTTCCACACTGTTAGGATGTGGACATAAATTCGATACTGAGGGTCGAGGACAGGCCACTTCTAAAGCAGCACTTTTAATGCGTCGCACCGTTGTTGTCGTCGTTGGATGACTTCCAACGTTTGAGGAACTATCTGTGGGGGTTTTAAATAATGTCGTGGCGTTTGAGTGTCTCCTTCGCTTGATGGCTCCTTCGCGACGGGGTCGTTTGTGCAGCTGCAATGCTGATATTGTGTAAATGGGATCTTTTGATATATTAGCCCCACATGCCGTTTGATGTGAATGATTTAAGCGGTACTGATTGGCATGAGGATGAACACGTGCCGAGGATGAGGCGTTACGATCCTCCAGTTGTTCGATTCCCAAATCGGATTTGGTGAAACTATCGTCTTCTATGAAAACATCTGAAGAGGAACCTGGAAGGAATTTAGTTGTGTTAAATAAATGGTACTTATAAAAATTATTTAAGATTTTACACTAAAAATCGATTTTAAAACATCCTACTACTCACCTAAAATCCACGACGGTAAAGCTCTCATTCTACCATCTCCACTTAGATGACTGCCATGAGCCACAACATTGGCACTACCGCCTAAACCCAATTCCATATCATCAACATCAAAACTATCACTGGTATTGACACCTGAGCCCAAAACGACTACTGAACCACTGGTGGCTATTGGAGGAGCACCGCCACTTCCTCCACGTCTATGTGTATGATGATGTCTATGATGATGATGGTGATGACCATGTTCATGGTGAATCGAAAGAAAAATACCACCACCAGGAGCTACACCAGACGCTGCTATACTACTACCCCTTTGCTGTTGCTTCAAACGTTCATCGTGAGTTTCCGAGGAGCGATGTCTTTGCAATCGTGTAGACTTTAAACTCGGTCCCGTTAATGCGTTTGATGTTAAAGTCGTTGTATGTGATCGTTGTGCCTGTGCTAAATTAGCACCGGTATTTCCAGTTGCTGCCGAAGAAGCAGAAGAACCAGCCTTCGATATTTGTGCGTGTAAAAAACTATCACATTTTTCAACATTTCCATTAGAGGTCATAGCAACCGTCGTTACCGGTTTCGAGTTGGCTGTCGTATCGGAAGATTGTCTCAATAATTTGGCAACAATGGCTGATTCAGCAGCCGCATCTAAACTTGATTGCCGTTCCAAACGTCTGCGCTGATGACCTCTAACAATTTCTGATGATTTCCTTACCAAGTTTGGTGGTTTAGGGCCAATTAATGCATTAGCTTGGGAAGAATTTGCAGCACGTATTTTATTACAATTGGAACTTGTGGTGCCTATAGGACTGTTATCTTTGGGATATACTGATATATATTTGGCTTGTGGATCAGTTATGCTTATAGAGTTATTATTATTGTTACTGTGGCTGTTGTGGCTAATCGTATGCGAGGAACGTATTGATTTTGAGTTACTAGCAGTGCCAACTAATGACTGTTGATCTTGTTGGCTGTTGCTAGACATCATAGAGGGGGCGTAGAACATCAGCTCAATAGATTCCGAACTGTTTTTACGGTGAACATCGACTTTTAGGTCTGTAAAAAAGAATGAAATTATTAATAGTTTCCTTTAAATGTTTTATTCAGTTTGTATTGACCAATTATACTGTTGACATTGTCTATAGAAACCATACTATTTTCTGCACTTATTTCATTGATAGCTTTATCCACAGATGCTGCCATGTCCTCCCCTTCACCTGCATGCATTACCTTCATTTCAATGCCAGGTTCATTGTTACGACTTCTGCAAATGACGTAGAATGTTGCATTGATAAAAAGACGAAAAAGAAACAAATGCATCCGTCCGTCCATAAAAATATACAAACGAACGCATTTCATTCAGTTTATTTAGAATACAAAGCAAGGTAAGAAAAAATATACAAAGTAATTTTAAAACAAAATATTCCCATTAATAATAATGTAGGTCACCTACCTTTCTGTAGCCGTTTCCTTAGTAACCTTGAAAAAATGTTGCTTTATATTGGCCTCTGACATTGACTGGGCTCGATCGTATAAACGATGCAAAGCCATATTGGCCACTTTCAGCAGCAAAACAGTGACGCTGGTTAGTATGCAGTATATACACCAGGTAAGCCATGTTTCCGGAAAATACAAGTAGGCCACAAAGGGAGCACAGAGTAGAAACAACCATAAATACAAGTGCACTACATTGCAAAAGACACTTTGATGTGGATCATAAAACCAGCCACCAGTTAAAGAGGCCCAGACGCCTTGACGTAATATTTCCAAGGTCTGAGAACCCATGGCTTACGCCCAGGCATTGCCGATTGGGTTTAAATAATCAAACAAACGCCTTTATTTAGTTTCGTTATTGTTACTTAACCTTTTTCTTAAAATCTTCAGCAATCTTTTATAAGTTTTTGCTAAATAATTTTTATACTTAATTGCTTTTATTTTTTCTTTAATATGTGTAACCCAAGACTCCCGGGAGAGGAGTGTACTTTTTGTACGTTAGTGTGTATATGTTTAATGTATTTTCGCAATACTGTGTTTTATTATTTACTTAGTAACTTTTTTTCTTTAAATATAAACATATTTTCAGCAATTTCTTTGTTTGTTAATCTTGGTTAGTAATCATTTTAAACCATGAATTTTATTAACTTTAATTTTTTTGATTTTTCAATAATTCGTCGTGTTTTGTCATTCTATTAAATTTCACTTTCTGCCATTAATCACCTCGTAATATTATTTTTAAATTTTTCATGTTTTCTTATACACATCCATTACCTTCACAGAGTATTTATGGTTTATTTTATTCATATTATAATTTTTATTTTGCTGTTTAAATTTATTTGATTTTAATTAAGTTTTTCTTAATTATTCGAAGAAAAAATCTCCTTTTCTATTAAGGTCGTATAATTTTTTTTCGCACTGTGGAAAAATTTCTACTTTTTCACTTCTTTGCTGTGTTTACATGTGTTTGACAAGTGCATTTAGTTGTTTCTCACTCACCCTTTCTCTTCTTCGAATAACAAAGTAAGTGTCATTTAAAAACAGGATGGTGAGAATAACGATATAAAAATAATAAAATGTTCAATTTATTAACTTTTATACAGAAAAAACATGTTTTAAACTTTTATGTCTTAATAAAAATATTTTGAAACGATTTTTTTGCATTCGTTAACTCTTTACCATCAAAATATTGAAGAATGTCGATTAAACAGTTTCGCTTACACAGGGTAACCTATAAACACAAAAATTTATTTGAATTTTTAAAGAAACCTGTAAAAATATATCGTTACATGAAACGCAAAAGGCCCTACCTAACATTGTGAAAATTTTACAGAAGAAGCAAAACACTGTTATAAATCTCAAATTGATAAATAACCTTAAAGTGTTTATAATTCATTTTTTCTATTTTTCTGGTAAAATCTGCCGGTTGTTTTGACAACTGACAGTGCTGCATATTATGCAAAACAATAAAAAAAATTATTAAATATTTTTAATAAAATGAACTCAAATAAGTTAAAAATACTTTGTTTAAATATTTTCCAAAAAGTTTATTTTGTTTAAACTATTAAAAGAGCACTAAAGCTACGGTCACACTTATTAAACATTTGACCAAATAAGCATAACCACTACTTTTGTTAAAAGTAAGTCAGATTTAACAAAGTCTTAATAACTCAACATAGCATTTATTATACTAATAGACGTAGCAAAAACTGCTTATTTGCAAGATGTGGTATTGCGATCAAAATAAATATTGGAGTTAAAGAAAATAATATATTAGTTTGCCTGTTGGTCACGTTTTTTTCGTCAAATAGTTGACAAGTGTGACCGTAGCTTAAGAATGTGTTTAAAATACAATTATTTTAGACACAAATTATATTTCATTTTTTAATTGTTATTTAAAAAATGTACGTATCACGTATGCTGCCAACTGAATTTATTAACTTAATTTTGATTGAATTATACGATAACGTAACGATTAAGAATTATTGTGTAATATAACATTAACTTTCCAATATTTGCTATAATTGTATACTTGAATATGAAATACCTAATTTTTTGTAAAAAGAAAAATGGTCACTTGTCGGACAACCAGCCAACGGTGAGCATCTTGAATAAAGTTATTCACTTGTTCTCAATATAATTCAAATTTTTATATTTTCTAACCCCAAATTATTCTAAATTCTAATTACTTTATAATTTCTCCTTGCGGCGAGAAATTTTAAAGCCACGTAAAGCATATTAGAATCCAACAGCAAACTAACTGGGCAGTAGCATGCTAAGGTTATCGTACATCCTGTGTATGTAATTCCTAACCATCGCTCCTAACTTAGCCAACTAATCTGCCCATCTAAGCCATATAAATTTCTAATCTTGTGCAGAATGTTTTTAATTGTGCACGTATCCATGTGAACACAAACGAAAGATATGGTAAAGTTTTTATTGTTTTTGTGTTTACACAACTTAAATAAATTCATATTAATTTTGATGCTGGCACAAAATTCATAAAGACTTCCAAAATAACAAATTTTGAGCGTGAATGAAATGATGGCGCCATTTTAAGCATTTCAAAAGGAACGGTTTATGGTTTGGAAATTTATTAGGGAAAAGGAACAATAGTAGGTACATCATCGTTAGTGTTTTGCCCCGATATAAGTAATGGTTTATCTAAAACTGTTTTTTAACCCGCCTTTTTAGTGATTTTTGATAAAGCAAAGCTTTAATAATAAAAAATTATACAAAATATGTTATAATCAGGGAAAGTTTAAATATGCACAAACATTTTTAAAATATGCATGCAAATATACCGGAAAAAAACTTAAAAATATGCACTCGAAAAGCACAAGCTAATAATTTTCAATGAGTTTTATTTGAACAAATACTTACAGCGAAGTATTTTCATGGATTTTTTCAAGTTTTCAAATGAATTTGTAATGTAACCGTTTTGAAGAGATATAGAAATTTATATTGTCTTTCTATGGAAGGTAGCACGCCCACTTTTAAAATTCTGGCCACTTTTTAACAGATCTTGCGTATTAATAACCAAGCTATTTGGAAACTTGAGCTATTAACGTTCTCTAGATATGCAGAAATCTATAATGTCTCTGTATGGCAGGTGACATGTCCACTTATCAACTCCCGATCATGTTTTGAAATATGTTGTGTATTAATAACCCAGCCACTTGTACAAAATTTAGAAACTAAGCCCCTGCCGTTCAAACATAAATCTATTTTCTATTTGTATTTGTATGAAATCTCTTCCACATTTTTTCGGATGCAGTTAGAGAAATCTATAATTTGTATATTTGTATAGAAGGTGCCACGCCCACTTCTCCAATTTTGCTATTTTTTAGAGAGCCAGTAATGTGTACCAAATTTGGACAATGTTTCTCATACTGTCCTG
The DNA here is from genome assembly GCA_949318255.1 of Pollenia labialis. Lineage (NCBI taxonomy): Eukaryota > Metazoa > Arthropoda > Insecta > Diptera > Polleniidae > Pollenia > Pollenia labialis. Next base: position 18,960,713 of record OX439142.1, on the reverse strand, counting down.
TAGATATAAGTAAAGCTATTGTGTGCCATGGCCGCTTCTTCAATCCCGCCCAAATTTTTTTGGATGTTGTGTATTGGTAGCCAAATTTAGAAGCTTTAGCTCTTGCAGTTCTTCAGTCATACAGAAACCTATATTGACTTTTTATGGGAGACGCCACACCCCCTTAATATTTATATAGCCTATATCCATCCCGGGAAAGATTCCAAATGAGAGACAGGTACTCGCTCTAGTGTCAATTAAATGACACGTAACGTGTTTTGTTTAATTTTTGGCTTAAACTAAGTTTTTGGATAACTTTTTGCAGTTATATTGCCAGGGCATTACAGAATTTTTTGGAGACTTGTCTACAAGGCGAGTGCTTCCAAAGCGGCCCATACACTTGCAATATTATTATACACACAGAAAAAAATCAAGTTAAAAACGTAGAAAACAAGGTTGATTTAAAATTTTTCGGTGTTGATTTTGCTTCATACGTTTTTCATGTTAATTCAATCCGATTTTACAATTAGTTGCGAACAAAATTATTTTCTTTTAAAATAACTATAATTCATGTTAATTTAACATTGCAGTAAAGTTAGAGCAAAATGTAATTTATATTGAAATCAAAATCCGAATCCCGTTGAATGAAAGTTATTTCAAGTTGAAACAACGTGAATTTCATGTAGAATCAAATTGGTGTGAGTGTGTTATAACAGTGTGATAAATTAAAATAATGGGCATACTTTTGCAGAAATTTACTATGATTCTCAATCAACATTTTTCCATGTTAATTTTACATTGTTATTTTTTTTTTGTGTGTATATGATATTTGCCATATTATTCCATATTGCCCTATATTTTGCAATAAGTCGCACAATAGTTTCAATTTAAATATTGTTCAACTTTCATTCAATAAAAAGGTGAACATAACTTATGGGAATAACATAGACAGCATTGTACAATGATGCCAGCACATTTCAATTTCTGTTCGTTGTGCAATAAGAATCAAAAGTCTTTTGATTGGTACCAATGTATTGTGCCACCTACGAATATCACATACACATTTTTTTATTTTTTTTTCTTCATTATTTATTTATTGAATCTTCATATAGTAAATATGAACTCACAATAATTAATCATTGGCGATATAACTGTACAATACGTAAAATTGAATAATTTTATTGCAAGTGTATGAGCCGCTTAAAATCTGCTCCAGAGTATTTTGGACGCCACCAGCAAAACGTCTGAGGTTTTTTTATATTTATCCACTTGTCACGTTGATGTTTTCCATTTTTTGTTTTCTACCAGACAAACACGTTGAAAATTTAAAGTTATTAACAACGATTGCATATGGTTAATGCTGAAAACCGCAAAAACTGTAACTCTGTACAGTTATGCGACACCAAGCCATTAACCATTGCGACATGGAACCGCCTGTTTGCCTTTTAGCCAGTGTTCAAAAATAAACAGTACATTTTTCAGCGTTCGGACGAACACTACCCATAATACCGTTCGTAACTATTTTCAAGAAAGAGTCAAACATTATATATTGTTCTGTTCTTCGTTAAAAAAAACAGAAGAATTGCAGTGATACTGTAGACAAATATTATATTTTAATGTTCAATAATGTTTCTTTTTTTACATTGATAAAGAAATGAACAAACAAAAAAAGTTAGCAACGGCCACAGCACAAACAGCTTCTGTGTGTATTGTGTATGTCTTTTGTTTGTGTAAAATTATTTTGCTGGCTTTTTGTTTTTTTTTTCGTATGAGTATTTTGTTTTTGTAAAAAATGTTTGGTTTCTTACCAGCCAAAAGGTACGAACATTATTGAGCCGAACCGAACACAACCAAAGTTTGTGGATTAAAAAAAAACAAAAGGAATTAAATGTTCTCTTCTTTTGTTGAATTTGATAAAAACAGTATTATTTTTGTATTCGATAGATGGCTAACAGGGAAACGGTTTTTTTTAATGATTTTCCGAACCGAACACTAAGTAGATATTTTAGTGTTTATTTTCGAACACTGCTTTAAACAATAAAGACAATGACCCTCGAGCTGCTTTCCGGTCCAGAACAGTGTTACGAATGATTTTAACTTTAAAAAAATTATTTATTTACGTTACGTTTAAACATTGTTGACTTTAAAAATTCCTCAGTTTATGCTGTTGCAGGTTGTTTTAAAAGTAGCTTGCTGGACGCACACGGAAGGAAGTTAAGTCTTGATTTTGACTTATTTTGTGCGTATTTAGTAAAATGTTCTTAAATAAAGAAACATTTTGCTTAAAACAAGCCACATATGTAAGTATGTATATAACTATTTAGAATAAGTAATTTTTGGCTAGAATGAGAATCATGAAAAATTTCCTTAGTTGAAACCATATTTAGTAAATGATTCTTTCCGGGTAGGACCATACCACTTTGACCTTATGAAATTTATAATTAAAATAATAATTCTACAAGTAAAGCTACTGGGCCAGCTTCTAATGCTCCATAATCGCTAAAGCCAAACGGAAAAAAATATTCAAAATATATTGGAAATATCGAAAATTTATAAACTATTATTCACGAATCCCTTTTTCTTGATTTTTCTTCAAAGTTTCCATTAAAAAACTTGTAATTTTTCTCTTAATTGTTCCCTATTAAGAATTACTTATATGTAGTTAAAAAAAAAACAATGTCATTAACAATATTTAACAGGTTTTGACCGAAGACAAAACACAGAATTGCATTTGCATTTTTTTAGGGTAACTACGTAATCAATAGGAAAAGACATCTATAAAAAAGTCACAACGATATGCATTTAATTCGAATTGCAAATGATCATTATATAATACAAATTACTTGTTATATTTTCTATGCACAGAGTGCATTTTTTTTTTATTAATTTTATGCTGTGAGATTTTTTGTTAAGTGCCACAACAGTTGCCAGTTGATTTAGTGACAGTGTGTTGGCCGGTAGTATTTGTGCTGGCAACAAAGAAATACTTGATTTTTAATGTTGTTAGACAGGATTTGTATCCTGTTAAAATTTATTAAGGTTAATTTTAACGTATGGACATACATAGTTTAACTAAAATTAATTTGTGAGAGAGGTGATTTAATAGGATTGGTAGGTTAGTGCCCTGAAGTAAAAGTTTGGATCTACATAAAAATATTTAATGCAATTAAGGCGTCTGTACACGGTCAAAATGCTAGACGTTAGGGCGAATTCACTCGTGTGCGTGTGCTGGACGTAATATTGGCCTTCATATCTAAATTTTTTTATTTTTCATCCAGCATCGTCAGTTTCACACATACAAACACATTTTCACTAATTACCATATTCCCAGCGGTAAAACTTAGAAGACCTTCTTACTTCAGGCCTTTTTGAAGGCCTGATTAAGAGTTTGTTTGATTTAATTACTATTCTTATGTAACTGCTAAAGAATGCCTCATAGAAGGCCTTGGCTCTTTGGTATAAAAGATAAGATACACCTTCCACACTCGCTTCTATGAGAAGCGATAAAAGAAGGAGTAACATTTTTTGTTTTGTTTTTTTGCACACGCAAAAGCAAAACAGTTCAGATTCCTTTACAAAAACAAAGTAACATACATAATAAAATAACTTCCAAATGAAAACAATAACGTAAATCTTTTTAGTTGATGTTAAAAAGAGAAAGAGTAAAATTTTTTGTTCTGTTTTTTCGCCAAAGCAAAAGCGAAAGAATTCAGATCCCGTTAAAAAAATAAAAATACATACATATTAAAATACCAAGTGAAAACAATAATGTAAACAAGGTATATTTATAGCAGGTAGCCGCGAGATTACAACAATTGTACAATAAAACAAACAACAGGGCTTTTTATTGTTGTTATGCGATACAAACTGTCAAAAAGCAAAGGTGCTGATAAGAGACAAGAAAGACAAAAGATAAAGACAAAAAACTTGTTTACTTGTTTGCTATACAACATTTGACAGTTCGTATCGCAAAACAAGCAAATAAAAAATAAACAGCTGGCTTTCCGAGACTACCTGCTATAAATATACCTTGAATGTAAATCTTTTTAGTTGTGTTTTGTTCACTGAAGAAGAAGGTTCTGTGTAGGGATGGACACTGTAAAAAACATCGATGTTTTTTTCGATGCGATGCGAATGAAAATGGTCAGCCAATTTCCATTAGAACCGATGCACTTTTTACAAGGATGGTCCGAAAGGCCTTTTAAGAGCCATTAATTAAAAGGCCTTTTAACATACCTTTCTTAAAAACCCTTTAAGATAACCTTTATTCTAAAGCCTTTTAACAGTCCTTCTCAGGAAAGCCTTCTAAGAGCCATATATTTGAATGCCTTTAAGAAGCTCTGGCGAAAGAAAGGAAAGCTGAAGGCCTTCTCCGCAATGACAACGCGTGTAAAAAAGATATGAGTATGGAATGGAGCAAGAAGGCCTTGTACATCCAAAAGAAGGGGTACAGAGGCCTTCTAGAAGGCCTTCGTACTCCTTCTTTTTCCCGCTGGGTTGTTATGTGTAGCCCATGTGTGTAATTCATGTGTAATTTAAAATTAATTAGTATTTATTTTTTTAATATTTTTAATTGGGCTTAAGTTCATCAAATTTAATTTTCATTAAATTATTTTTATGAAGAAAGGAATTTTACAACATGAAAATTAATTAAAATTGTTATTGATAATCATTCATTCTTGACTGACCTGAGATTCGAACCCAGGCGGCTGGTTACCCTGACATGTTTCGATCGCTACCACTCGATCTCCTCAGATGGATTTGCCGTTTCACACTCGCGACTGCTGACGTCAATAGTCAAACATCAATCCTTAAACCAAATTGTATTTTAACGTTTGGTAGATCGAAATTTGCTTTTTTAAATGATTATCCAGTTTAATTGATTTTACGTATATTATATACATATATAAATGAATTTGTTTTGATAACATCAAAAGATAGTTACATATAATCATTTTTAAAGTTTTCTTACTGTATTTTTAAAAATTGCATACCTAATATTTATGACTATTTATTTAATTTACTGAAAAAAATGAATTTATTTAATATAAATTTTTTAACAATATTCATTAAATATGAAATAAAAATGTTATATTATTTCAAAATGTATCTTTTTGGGAAAAAATGTATCTTTTTGGAAACTAAAATTTATCTTTCTCGAAATTTCGCTGGCAACACTGCCGGGTACATTAATATTTTTTTATTTCAAAAGAGTAGATCGTTGACTGCAAAAGAAATGCGGAAGCTTCTCAAAAAAAAACAATTATAGAAAAAGGGATTCCTTTTGAAAAGCTAGTTCAATTTGCACCAAATGCACCTAATGTTATGTTTGGACAGTATAATTCAGATGTTAAGTTGGTTCAGTTTAGTAAAATAAACGGCTGTTGTTTCAATATATGACATTTTTGGTTCATTTCACACATTTCAATCGAAAAGTTTCTCGACGCGAGAGTTCCAGAACATGGGCACTGATTAGAGGCGATTTTTTCCTAACTTCGTCTGGTAACAGAAGCCATCTTTTTACAGACTCGTGATTTATACGGGCTGTAAAGTGCAATCAATGCCTTATGACATTTAAGGGTGAACGAACACCAAATTGCATTTTTTTTTAAATAAATGTGTAATTTTTTGTAGAAAAGAAAACACCATATGTCATGGAAGTATGTACCAACTAACCTTAAAATTTGAATTGCACCCCAAAAGTACCAACTTTAACTCGAAATGTTTTTGATTGTTTTAGTCAAACCAGTAATCATCAGATATGGGAATCAGGATCACTCTCTGTTTAATGTGCTCTCCTGTCAATCTGTTTCTTGTATCCGACACTGCTTCTTAGAAATGCAAAGGAAAAGCAAACACTATTTAATATTATAAACTGATAAATTTGCTTTAACTGTTATTTTAATTATTTTTCTTGTAAAACCTACCAGTTGTTTATTCAATTAACAATGTTGCATATTATCCAAGCCGTTAGTTAGGTCTTTACGCGTTTATCATATTATCTTTCGTAGATAGGGAAAGATTTCAAGTATTTTGTGGGCATATTTGTATCGATGCATCAGATTTAATGGAAATAACGCGAATAACGTTTTAAGTGACAAAATAATTATTTTTCAGGAGAGCAAAAAAACGTTTTTAAAAGGCAGGATTACTTATTTTTAAATGTTTTTTTAGGTTATCAAAATTAATGATAATAAAAACTCGTACGCAAAAGATCATGCAATTTTTATTTAAAATAACATGCAAATTTGCAGTTTATAACTTTTTTTAGTGGAAAAACGTTTCATATCCACTATCGCGATGTAATTTAAAACGTTTTTCCACTATGCAAGCGGCTTTTAATACGTTAATCCAATTTACAAAAGAATTAAATTGTATCATTTTTTTACTAACTTACAACGTTCTTTCATTAACTGACTCTTTGTTTTGCATTTTGAAGAGGTTAAGGTGCATAATTTTGGGTGATTTGAGGTTTAAATAATAGCTCTGTTTCTTTACTTTTTGGGTAAGGTTCGTGCAAATGAGAGCAAGCATAAATTTCTCTCATAAAAAGACAACATTACACAAAAGTACGGGAACAGAAAAAACAAAATTTTAAGCACAAAATAAAAATTCAGTGTTTTGACAGTCTTTACAACACCAAAAAAATTTGCGCCACTTTTGAAAAATTTTATATTGGCTCTAGAATTAAACTACTTTTACTAAAAATAAAACAAAACAAACACTTTTACAATAACAAACATTATGTTTTCCTAATACTTTTCAATACAAAACTTTTTATTTGAGTACATTGTTATATTCCACAACACTTTTTCCAGAATTTGGATCATGAACTTTTTTCCTTTTTCTTTTTGGTTTGGTTTATGTTTTACAGCTGTTTCAATTTACACAATTTGCACGAAGAAAAAGTCTGGGCTGTTTCGTGCAAGAAGAAGAAGAATTTTATTCTCTCAAATTTTATGCTCTCATTTACACAAATTAAAAGTACGGGAACGCTTTTCGTGCAAATTGGAAGCCCGAGGGATCCCAAGGTAGAGTAAAGAAACAGAGCTAATGTAAGAGAGTAATGTAAACGATAATTTGCAAAAAAGCAGGGCCCAAATCGTCGCACACGTGTTCGAATGAACTTTCGTATCGAATAAAACTTCGTCACGTATCAAAAACGGGATTGCGGCATTCGAAAGCTTTCGAATCGAAATTTGTTTAAAAAATGTAATAGATTTTATGCTTGTATATAAATCAACAGTGTTAATAGTGACTTCGGCTTGTCAAAAAGAGCAACGCAAAATTTTAAAAAATTCGGAAAACTATAGAAATTTGCAATAATTTTACAAATTCAGAAAATTTGCAAAAATAGCGAAAATTCTCGAAATTTTTAATATATCAAACAAGCCATTAAATTGATTAAAAGTCCCTAAAAGTACAAGGAATGGCATAAATTCGATAAAAAATTTGAAATTAGCGGAAATTCGCAAAAATTTGCAAACAGCTGCATGAAAGCAAAGTCTAGTATTTATTAAAAATTGTTAAAGCTGTAATGAATCAGATAACTTAAAGAAAAAGTCACTGATATTGCGAACATGGCTTAAATTCGCGAATAATTGCAAACTTGGTAACAAACCCTAAAATTTATTTGAAATCGCTAAATCGGTTAAAATATCAATAATTAACAAAAAAAAAATTACAAAAATAGCGGAATGGAAAAAAATCTGTAAAAATTGCTAAATTAGGGAAAATTCGCAAAAAATTGCTAATAGCAAAGTCTACTATATATTATAAATCGTTAAAGCTGTAAGGAATCAAAGAATTTACAATACAAAAATCGCTTCTATCGCAAACATGACTAAAATTTGCAAAAAAAAAATTGCAAAACTAAATGTTATTATTTTTTTTTTTCTTATTGGTGAAAAATTTTTAATACTTACATTTTTAGCAATTTGTTGAAGAAATCTAATAATTATTCTCAAAAAGTGTGTAAATTGATTGTAAAAAACACTTAAATGTTTTTACGAAAGCTCTTAACCTATCGAATGACATTTCGAGTAAAAGCAATCGATCGACTACTCGTTATCGAATAATATAATCTCAAATTTCGATAACGAATGGGACGATACCAAAAAGTAAAATTACGATCAAAGTCACACGGTCACGACTGCGACGATCTGGGCCTAGATTTTGCAAAAAGTGGCGATTACAGTGTTATTCGCGGCTGTGCTTCAATTGTGCCGTTATCACATATAAGAACAAAAGTCGATTTGTTTGATTTCACCAACCCCTTACTACTCTTATTGAAAACGAATAAAAACATGTGGTTGTGAAATGCAGAACACCAAAAATTCTGAAGTAATCCACTTTCAAGTGGATTCGGATTCTAGAACACACCCGTTTATATCAAAAATACATATACCTACAAACATATTGTCATATAAAATGCAAATAGGGACATCGTCAGTTTAAAAAGTTTTCCGGAGAGATTAAAAACATTAGACTTTTTTTCAAAATGTTACTTCCTTAATACCACTGTCCCAAACGCCAGCAAGGAGCACTTTATGAAAATAAAAATAATAACTAGCTAGACACATAAACTAGATACATAATTACATATGTATGAAATAACAACAAACTAATGTTAATATTAACCTGGTCGGTCAGTATGTCGATCGGTCGTTTGGGCATTGAACAAAATTTTGTTTCAATGAAAATGAAAGCAATATTGAAAACATGCATACGATCACCACATAACCAGAACTTGACAAACTTGTTAAGTCTCCAATGCAAACCAGCATAAGGCGAAAAACTAACTTAGGATTAAATATAATTCAAAGAAAATTGAGTGTTCATATCATGGTTGTTAGTTGGAAGGTAAGTTTAAGTTTTAAACTATTATTTACAGTTCTTATTTGGCGAACAAACATAACGGTTGTATCACGGAAAACAAACGGATCCTCAGAAATAAATAAAGAAAAAACGGTAACATTGGAACAAAAGAGAAGATAATGAGGCTAGTTTATGCACACTTATTGGCAGTGCTGCTAATTGCTGGCAATGCAATTACTTTGGCCCAGGTGGTTAGAAAGGATTTATTGCAAGCCAGCGATGAAGAACGCGATAAAAGAGCTGTGGACTTTGGTTTATTTGTGCGTAACTTATTATTAAAAAGTGCCACGGCCAGTAATGTGAAGGGTAACATTTCGCGTAATATAATTAATTCGAAAGTTGCTCCAGCACCTAGAATACGTACCACTACTACCACTACTACTACTACTACAACTACTACCCAAGCACCTTTCTTTTTCAATAAAGGTGGCTTTAGGTTTCCCTTTGATTTTAGTGGACCCATTAATAACAAATTCAATACAGGTGGTTACATAAATTTCGATTATAACGATTATGGCGGTAAACTACCAGTGCGACCAGGTCGCAGGCGAAGGCCATCTACTACTACCACGACCACCACAACTACAACTGCTGCACCACCACCATCCCAAGCACCAGCTAGACGTAGACCTATACCACGTAGACCTTATGGTTTATTGGGAAAACAAAAAGTGCCTTATTTTGATTATTATGACGACTATGATTACAATTATGATTATGATAATGATGATGCACCTGCTTCTGCTGCACAAGCCCCTAATCCTCCCCCAGCAACAACCCAGAGGCCGACCACACCCAATCGGCCCAGAGCCCAAGGACGTGTACCTCAGTTGCGTAATCGTCTTGTTTACCAGCATAGACAACCAGATGGTATAGTAAACGATCTTGATAATAATTGCCATTATATAGGATTTCCCCGATCACTTTGCAGATACCTCTACCAATAATGTGCCTCCAGCAGCAGCAGCAGCAGTAAGTAACAATGATCCTCCAACTCCCAATAATGAAAATGCAAACAATAATAATGAAGCCTCTGTAAATACGAATGACTATACTGATGATACAAACTATGATGACGCTGCTAATAATGATCAGGAAGAAGCTAAAGATCCCAATAATGATAGTAATATTGAGCAGGACTATAACGATTCTAGTAATAATGCTAATCAAAATAATGATCCTAATACAAATAATGGCAATGTTAATGATAATAATCTTCCTCCTTCTCCAACGCCTCCATTCAATTTTAATTTAAATCAGCCTCCGATTCAAGGCCAGTTTGGTTTTGGAGGAAATTTTAATGGTTTTGGTAATTTTGATCCCTCCCAAGGTTTTCAATATCCCTCTTACAATAATTTCAATCCTCAATATCAACCCTCATCTCCGGCTGGCTATTCTGTGCGCTATTACTGAAATGTTTTTTTTTTCTTCTTTTAATTTAATGTTTTTTTTCTATTGCTACAATTTTCCCTCATTTTGCATTGTTGTATAAACGTAAATTTTTTACTTACAATATTTTAGTTATAGTCGTTAAGATAAATTTGTTTTGTATAATTGTTTTAATAAATAACTAGTTATTAATTAATAATATTGAGGAAGAAAAACTGAAAAGTTGATTTTAATTTGAATTTAGGAAATGTATGGGCAGAACAAAGAAGCCTCGGACTTTTGACGAAAGATGTGAGTTCTATGTTTGTGTAAAAAGGTGCTGTTCTGAAGCGCGCAATCTGCCATAGTTTCTTTATAAAATATTCTAGCTCCCTTGAGCATACTTTTGCGAATTGAAGTCACCAAACTTCTTGCGATTGCGATTTGCAGAACACATAGTTTGCGATTTTAAATCAGAATCGCAAATATTAAGCATTTTTCGATTGTCAGAACATGCCCGTATACTGGCTGTTAGGCCTGTCCATGCCAGACAGGAAGAAAAACTACTTTAAGGTAAGTCCCAAGGTCAATACCATAGGCTTGGCAATTCTTAGCTTCAATGGTCTTTAGAGGCCTTGAAAATAAGACGAAATTTATATAAAATTTAACATAAAAATAAGACTTTAATATAGAAACGGATTTTCAAATCGATTGAAATTTATCACACCTTTTAAAGACGATCGTTTTGAAATCGATCGATTTCCATCGCATACATGAAATGCCTTATTGGGTTAATCTACTAAGTCTGGGTTCACACTACGAAAGTTTTCTTTCAGAAAGTCTGGGTTAATTGGTGAGAGGAGAGAAGAATAACCTGTTCTCTTTCTCACGTACCTACAAAATCAGACTTTTTGAAACAAAACTTTCTTAGTGTAAACCCAGACTAAACAAAAGTTCAAGAACAAAAGAAAAAATTACCCACAACTATTCTAGATGTAGTTATCAAGAGATGAATAGTAAATCTCTCACAATATCCGTATTTCGCGCAAAAATGGGAAAAGTAGCGGCAAAACTTGTAATAAAGTAGTGGGTACCGTTATTTCATAATTAAGGGCCAAATTGTTTAAATAAAACGTTGGGGACTTTTAAGGCTCAGTTAGCCGGCAGTAACAGTAACGTTGCAAATCCGCTGCTTCATTTTGTTGTATGTTAATCAACTAGAATGATTATAGTTAGCAGTAAGATGTTACGTCTCAATCTGTAAGAAATAGATTGGTCATACTGTTTTACGATAAGGTTACTGTTACACCCGGCTAACTGAGCCTTTAACCTGCAACGTTCAGAAGCTAACATTTTCACAGGATCTACTTTTTTTGTCCTGTTACTTTTAGGTTATGTAAATAATTAAATACAAGATCATAACATAATCATAACTTCATTAGATTTCTACTCACTAAAACTAATGTTTTGTTGTAGAGGTTCCAAATATGTAAATGAAAATAAATAAATAAAATAAAAATACAAGATAGTTTGTCCAACAAATCAGGGGTCTAAACATCGCATACGATATCGAGCAAAATTTATCGATATTTTGGTATCAAGACACTCGAAATCTAATGAAATGTATCGTAATTTGATGATGGCATTCGATATCGAGTAAGTCTGGGTTCACGCTATGAAACATTTCTTTCAGAAAGTTTGTGTTTATTGGTGAGAGGGGAGAGAAGAATAGCCTGTTCTCTTCAATAAACCAATAAAGTTAGACTTTCTGAAAGAAAACTTTCATTGTGTAAACCCAGACTAACCATGCGATAGTTAACTCTGTAACGGTGATTATGTCGTACCATATTAACATAACCTACAAATTCTTAAAACCATTTTTAAGTTGTGTTAAACTACTGGTAATTTTTTTTTTTTGGTAAAGTGACAAAAAAATTTCATCAGCCTTCATTCGTTTTAAAAAATAGTAAACTATTCACCGAAATATCAAAATTTTTGTTTCCCCAAAGTTATTCAATAACACATTTCATAATCGAAATCTTTGCCACAGTTTTGCAACAATTTCAGATAAAACGACAAAAACTTAAACATTTATATTCAGCAACAGGTTAATAAAATAAAATTAAAACACTAAACCAGTTCAAGCATTAGAAAAAAATAACAAATCTTTAATCAAATCCTATTAACAACATAAATATAATTACAAGAGTACACAGTCAAAAAATAATTTTTGTATATTTTTGTACAAATTTCTAATTGTGTAAATTTACTCATTCTCTCATTCTAAACACATTTCTTTTGCAAGAAATCGTAAGCGTACTCGAATACCAACAACATAATGGCACCACCAGGACCCAAGCGCATAACCTTTGGAACTAGACCCTTGTAGAGAGCACGGAATCCTTCTTCACGATACACCAAACGTATGGAGCCGAAGGTAGATTTATATTTTATTACTCCTGGTTGAGGTTGAGGTCCTTGAATACGGGATTTCGCCACATCGAAGGGAATGTTGACAAAACAGGCCAAAGTGCCCGAGGTAAAACCAATAGCTACTTTGCGGAAGAATTCTTTGGTATGATCATCATAGGCGGGTACAATATTCTTGACACTGTGATAGAAGCCGAAGTATACCATATTGAAAACACCATTACGGCCCATGGTGGCGGTGACACCCTTATTCAGACCACGAAAACCAAAACCATCTTTTTGAATGATTTGTTTGGTAACCGCCCAAGTACTTTGGGCTTCTCTCATTTTCGATTTATCAGCTTGTTGGGCAACCTTAACAACTTCGAAGGGATTGACGGCAATGGCCTCCAACAGACCGGCAGTGAGACCAGCTAAGGAAAAGGTCTACAAAAGAAAAAAGAAAAAAACAAAAAAAAGGTATTAAAACCCGAATTTGAAAAAAACCTTAAAACTTCCATTAACGTACAGCAAGTTTACTTGCGAATTGTATTCCCTTGCATTTTCTTTTCCTTTAACTTCTTTAAGTTAATGGCCGATTTCACCAATTTCGTGTCAAATAAAAATAAAATTATGTGAAAAACTATATTTGAATATGAATTGATATTTAAATAGAATTGGTGAAATTGGCCATAAGTCTTGAACAGGAAGACTTGCTGTATGTTAACAGAATCTTAAGCAATAAATCGTTTTCCAAATACCGCTTCTGCATTCCTAAACTCTATGGGCATTAAGGTTTTTTAGCGCTAAACAAGTACTTACCAATGGTGTGGGTGCTGGAGCTCCAAAAAGAAACAGGGGTTTGGTTTGTTCAAAACACACAAACTTAATCGCTCTTTTAGGAGTTTCAGCAATAACGGGTGGCAGGATGCCCTTCCAAAAGGAGAATAAACCTTCTTGGCGATACATTTTCCCAAAACAATCAAAAACTCCTTTATATTGATGCTGTAATAAATACAATTAAACTTAAATTTTAAATCAATTCTTAAATATTTTTTTTACAAACTTTGATATACAAAAACAACAGATTCGACAAAAATCGCGTTGCTCCCATTGTGTTTTTTAAATTTTTGTTGAAATTTTTTTTAGTGCATAAATTAAATTTTTGTTTAAATTTATAACAGAAAATTAAGTGAAAATATCGGGTCTAGTTGAAAAGCAAAACTTTTATACAGTTTGTGTAAGCAGGGATTCTTAAATAAAAAATTTTTTCAAAACTTTTTGGAAAGATTTTAAAGAAAAATTTTTTTTAACGAGAAATTTAAATTGTTAAGAAAAATATTGTAGCCAAAAAAAGTTATTATTATATTAAGGCCCGTTTTCACAACTTACCCATAGCTAAAAGTAGACTTCAAACGGCTTTATAAAAAGTGTTCCATTATTAAAACTTTACTTTAACCTAAAGTGAGCGATGAAGTAGATTAAGGTTCATCCTAGCTGGTAGGTTAAAGTAAAGATGTAATAATGGAACACTTTTTATACGGCCGATAAAATCCTACCTTTAGCTATCGGTAAGTTGTGAAAACGGGCCTTAAAGATTTTTTTTTTAAATTTAAAAATTGAAAACTTCTTTAACACTTTTAAAAATATTTGTATTTCGGAAAATAAAATAAATAAATCAAAAGTGTGCGGAAAAGCACTAAGTGCCGATTCACACGAATCAAATTTGAGTTGGCAAGTCCTCAGTGTTTAAAAGAAAGGGGTAAAGAGAATGGAAAGAGGTACAGACTTCACCGTTCTCGTCAATTATTTTTTCCTATTGTTTTCGTATTCATAATATTCTACATGAGTTAAAATTAAAGTTAAAGAAAAAGGAAAAGTAAATTCGTCAGCTCATAATTGGTTTGACCTACCGACCATTTTAAATAAAAATGAGTAAGGTATGGAGCATACATATTTTGAAACCCTCCTTTTTTAATCCAAATCCTTTTTTACAAAATTTTTTATGGTTTCTGGGATATTAAAAGCATTAATTTTGCTCTATTTCAACTATTCTCAAGTATTTTGAGTGTTGTTTTGCTCCACAGGCCACTATTTAGCGAATGCTGCCAATTCATCATAAAAAAACGTACAAAAATATTGCCGTAAGAAAACCAGTATTTGAAGCAAATGCAAAATAAAATGCCAAAAACGAAAAAAAATCGTATTTTTTCTTTGCTTCATTGCCGTTAGAAAAAAAGTAGTTAAAGCAAAATAAAATGTCATCAACTCAATATACAGCAGCCAGTATACGTATGCAGCACAAAAAGCTACTTTTTTAAAAATAAATTTAGTAAAGTGACATATGTGGGGGCACAAAACAATAATTGTTGCCTTCAATAAAATACTATTAACTTCTGAGTTCGTTCATGAACGTTTAAAAAAGTTTAAATTGTTCTTCCAAACATATGCCAAAAGCATTGGTGAAAATACGAAAAAATTCTATCAGACAAACTTGTAATCAGCTGTTAAATTGAAAGTAAAATTGCTAAGTGCCGGTTCACACAGGTCAAGTTTTTCTCGTCAAGTCTTGAGTTTTTAGGAGAGAGGGAAAAGAAATGGCCTTCTCTTTTCCCTTCTCTCCTAAATGCTCAAGACTTGACGAGTCAAACTTGACGTGTGTGAACCAGCACTAAGCAGATGGAAAGGTGAAATTGTAAGCAATCTCGTGGTCAATTGAAAAAGTGTGAATGTGTTAGTTAAAAAAGTGAGAGTGTATTGCAAATTGAAAGGCGGAACTTGATCGTGTGGCCTCCAAGTAACCTAACCTAAGTTTGTTTTTTTTTAATGTTGCATGATTACTTCATCGAAAAACGCGAACATTTTCTCTCGAAAAAGTTTTTCAGCAACATTTAGGTATGTGAGGGAAAACGATTTTGAAAACAAAACGACTCAAAACCGAAAATATAGTTAAAAGTATCTTCACAAATTAATTTTTAATAAATGTTCCTCTTATTTTCTGTTAAATGTTCACGAGCAATAATTCTGTATTTCAGCTGTTACCTTTTATGCTTCTAGCATTGCAAAGTTGCTTAAAATACCGCTCGCTGTCAGTGGAAAATTATTGCAATTTCAAACAGTTGCAAACGCACCAAATACGGAATCACGTTAATGTAATTTTTGGCGTTGCGTTGCCAGATTCAATTATTTACAAAATGACTGTAGTTTTTCTGTTTTGAAGAGTTGTTCTTGTAAAGATAATACTGTGTCACAAATTTTCAACAAAGTCGTGATTAAATAACTCTGACACCTAATATTTGTGTAAAATTGTCCGAATATGAAGTCAGAATTGTCAAAAGTAGAACAGTTTTCGAGATATTTTCAAAACTATTAAGTGGATTATGTACAGGGTGGCCCAAAATTACCGAAGGGTTTGAACTGCTTATAACTTTTTTATTATAATTTTTTTTTTTCTTTTCAGTATTTTGTAAAGAAGACTTGGGGAATTTAAAATGGAGCAGTACTCAATTGAATAACCTGTCCACATTGTTCAGCTTTATTTTTCCAATCAACGATTCATTGTTTTGACTCAGCGTGTATATCGTCGTTATTTTAATGTGTGGACTCCTAGATTCCATAATAAACGTTCACCGGATTTAACCGCCCCAGACTGTTTTCTTTAGGGTTATTTGAAAGGAAAAGTCTACATTAATAAGCCTAAAACCATCCAGCAATTAAAAAGCATATACGCTACGAAATAAACAACATAACACCTGAAGTTTTGCGAAAGGTTATGGAAAATGTGTTGGAAAGAGCACGAATTTGCGAAGCAGAAAATGGTCACCACTTGCGAGATATTATTTTTCATAACTAAACTAAAAATATTCCCCATTTATAAACTGTATTAAAAAAAAAATCAATAATTATTTCTTTAATAAAAAGTTCTAACGAATTCAAACCCCTTCGTTAATTTTGGGCCACCCTGTATTTCTTTAGTTAAAGATAATTAAATTACTAAATAACCATGGGTCGTTTGTGAAGATTAGTCAGGAAATATGTAACAGAGTTGCAGTTGGCATAAGTTCAAACTTTTGTTTTATCCTCTTTTAAAACTATTTAAGACTCCCTGATTTTACATGGTTCATGTTAGTTTTTTTAACTAATTATTATGTTTGTTCGTACGTACCTATAATGATTGTATTAACAAGAATTCTGTTAATGTTTACGGCAGACAAACGAAATCAAAATTATTTATTTATTAAATGACATACAAAAGATTGGTCTTGTTTTCGCAAGGCGATTTAAGTAAATTACTTTTTGTATACTGGACATGTTTCAGCTACTTAATACGTTGTATATATGCATACATATGAACATATATAAGTTTATATTTAGAAAAATAATTCTTAAAACATAAACAATTTTGACAACATATTCCCAGCTGTAAAATATAATAAATAGCAATAGAGAATGTAAAACATATCCTGTCTATCTGATCTATTTCTCTTAACACAGCACATGTCCTAGGATTGTAATAAATTATTGTAAGGTATTTTTTTTTTATTTAAGGTAATTAAATATTTTATAACGGATTATTAAGAAAATAGCTACATATGTTAAAGGAAAAACACGAATAATCATCACGAAGAGAAACAATACATTCCTTGTTCTGCAAATGTGGGAATAAACTTGGGAATCAATGCATAATTATTGTGTGAGATAAAATAACCTTCTCGATTCCAATGAATACATTATTATTCTTTGGAATATAACATATCCTGTATAATATTTGATTTCAAAATGCATTACTCTGCACACAGATAGATACATACATACATATGTTCCCTTCGTTCCTATGAGGAGCATAGGGCCTCAATATACATAATTATTTTTTTTAATTGATTCCTTATTTTCCTGAAATACAACTCCTATATAAAAAAGCTTTAAGTTTTTCTATTTCATCTCGCCCCTTGTAAGAGAGTTCATAGAATTTTTTTTTTAAATTAACAAGTAATTCGTCCATTATAAGTGACTAAAAAAAGTATTTTTAATTATATACACATATGTATGTATGTATGTACATATGTATAAATAAATAAAGAATTATTTCATGAAGTCAGAAAATCTTGTTATTGTTGACACACTTTTGGAAAAACTGGTCCATGTTCAAACACCATTTGCAAGCGCAATAAAAATTAAACAAAATTTTAACAAAAATGCTAATACAGGGTGGCCCAAAATTACCGAAGGGGTTTGAATTGCTTATAACTTTATTTTCTTCTTTTCTTTTCAGTATTTTGTAAAGAAGACTTGGGGAATTTAAAATGGAGCAGTATTTAATTTCAAATTGTTAAGCTTAATTTTTAAATCAACGATCTATTGTTTTGACAAATTATTTCGCGTACAAGTGATTTTAATTGGCCTCCGCGTTCACCGGATTTAACCGCCCCAGACTGTTTTCTTTGGGGTTATTTGAAAGGAAAAGTCTACATTAATAAGCCTAAAACCATCCAGCAAATTAAAAGCAATATACGCTACGAAATAAACAACATAACAGCTGAAAATTTGCAAAAGGTTATGGAAATGTGTGAAAGAGCACGAATTTGCGAAGCAGAAAATGGCCACCACTTGCGAGATATTATTTTTCATAACTAAACTTAAAATATTCCCCATTTGTATTCTGTATTAAAAAAAATTAATAATTATTTCTTAAATAAAAAGTTATAACGAATTCAAATTTAATTTTCGTTAATTTTGGGCCACCCTGTATAAATATAAAATATATTTAGATTAATTATAGTTTTTTTTTTGCATATAGTATAAATATATTTTTTAAAAAATACCTCTTAAGTACATATGTATGTAAAATGTGCATAGTGCCTATACCTATATTAGGGTGTCCGTTATTCGTATGGGCAATTTTACACTATGAAAATGTTCAAGTCTCTTTAGGTATTTAGAGCCAATATATATAATATATATGTAGAGCCAATACCGGACGGAAATTCTCTTATTCTCGGTTTGCATCCAAACAGACGTTAAGAGTTTTTCTGGTCTAATAAATCCTGGATTGGATTTTGCTCTATGTTAGAGGCCGAGGCAGTGCTCTAAACCTGAATACCGCAGCATCAGATTGGCTTGAATATAGAGTTGTAAAGTAGAATATACATACATATATTCTAGTCTTAGGGTCGAATTTCTTCCAAAATGTTGTAAAACAAAGTAGGAATGGGCAAAAAAATATCGATATACCAAAATATCGATATTTAAAAAAAATAATCGATATATATCGCCGATATATAAAATACCAATATATCAATATATCGATATTGAAATACGACTATCGAATTCGATATTTTTTAAAGTCAGTCTTCATTAACAACTCAAAATTTTAGCCGTTTTTCAAACAATTTGTTGTTTTAAGAATTGGCATCATTCATGCATCATATATATATATATAAAAATATATTTTTTAACCAAATATAAAGATCTAAAATTATTGGGATTTATAAGAAGCAGTGCCGGATACAAGAAGCAGATTGACAGGAGAGCACATAAAACAGAGAGTGCTCCTGATGTCATTATCGGATGATTGCTGGTTTGACTACAACCAGTTGATACTTGGTACTTTTGGGGTGCAATTCAAATTTTAAGGAAAGTGGGTACATACTTCCATGACTTATTAACATCCACTTAAATTTTACGTATTTTTTTGGATTTCATATGGTTTTTTGTATTCTTCCCTTTTGTTTTTGTTATAATTGAATTTTTTGTTTTGATTGAATTTTTTGTTTTGATTAATTTTTTCAAATAAAATGAAACAATAAAAATTAACAATTGCCGTATTCACAAAACCCCTTCTATCGTTGTATAAAAAATACAATAGTTAACTATGTATTTTAATGCAACATAAATACAATTGATACAACGATACAAGGGGTTTTGTGAATACGGTAAATGTAATTGTAAGAGCCCGGTCTTTTATGCAGTTAAAATCGCGTTTTATGCGCATAAAAAATGCATTCAAAAAAGAAATATATGCGCTAAAAATTTATAAAATATGCAGTTAAAATTATCTTAAATTTTTTTATTAGTGAAAAAAAAACATAAAAATAACAAGAAAAAAAAAGGCACAATAACCACAAAAGTAAAAGTTAAAATAAAGTAAAACATAAATATATAAAGAAACTTTAAGACAATCATTTAAATTAAGTTCAGTTGTAAAGGCCCAACTATAATATACATAAGCTGGCTTGAGCAGCTGTGCGAATACTGTTAATCATAAGAAAACTTTTTGTTAAATTTTTTGAAACTGTCATTTGCTTAAGCAAAGTGCGAAACTGATCGCGATAACATACGAATTATCTGTTTATTAATTTAGTTTTTTAAAATGACTTTAGAGATATATTTGACCCGTCATTTTTTCAAAATAAAAGTTTACTGCCTGTTTTTTTTAAAACAAAATAAAAGTGATAGGTGCATGATTAAATGCTGATAGTTTCTTTGTGGTATATTTACTTTCATTACGCTGTTTTCGAAAACAACTTAAATTAAATATGAAAGCAGTTAAAGGTTTCAAACAATAAATTTTAAGCCTTAATTTTTGTTAAATCTTTATCAATCTTGCTACGAATTTGTTAACTTAGGTTACCGTCCAAAAAATACATCTTATGTATTATGAACTTAAATTCGCCACTGTTAAATCTTTTAACAACATCTTTGAATTGGCAAAAGTGTTCAGCATAATACATAATTGCTTTCGACCACGTCCACCTAATGGTTGTTATAGGCTGTTGAGGAAGACATTAGTCCGGATACAAAATAATTTTTCAGTAAGAAATCAATAAATTAATATCGACAAAGTTGTCTTCTACCTCTTCTGCGGAAGGGTGCATGGCAAAATATAGCAATTAAAACAAGGTTTTTCAAAATATGCAATATCAGCAACATATGCAAAAATATGCATTCAAAGTAAAATATGTAAAAATATGCCTTAACAAATCGATGCCATTTTAATGCAAATTTCTTGATTCGCAAAGATATTTTGTATATGGTAATCTCCGACTGACGAGAACAAATATGCATTTGCATAAAAATCCGGGCCTTGGTAATTACATACCTATAATATGTTTGTTCATAAATATGTTTGTAGGTACAAAGGTATATTAAAATTTTTAATTTGGTAATAGTTTCAGCAAAATACGTTCGATATATCAATATTTTTGAAATAATAAATATCGATACTATTAAAAAATATCGATTCGATATATATCGATATATTTTTTCAATTTGCCCATCCCTAAAACAAAGTTGTAAATTTAAAAAAAGTTTTAAGTAAATTTCAAAACAATAATGCTAATTTCCCAATTGCATTCGTCCCCGGTGTAGTTTATTTGAGATTGTATAAAAAAAACAACAAAACAGAACGTAATACTGCCGGTTCTAAATGAAAATGTTTCTCTTTTTTGTGTTCTTGTTATTCAAAAGTATAGACAGCTGATTTTCGAAGCTAATTATACCTACCTATGCGTAATTTGTTTATTTAATAAAGAAAAACTTGTGTGTTTTTAGCACTTGATTAACCTTGAAGCGCCCTTTCCAAAAAAGAATATCTGATCAAATTTAGGATAACATTTGTTTTTGTGATTTGAAAACAGATATGTAGGTATGTAGGTACCTATGAGAATGATAAGACCATCTTATCAAAGTCAATTTGTTTAATCAAGTGCATATGTATGTACATATGTATGTATGTACAATTAATGCATAAAAGTGAAAAATGTGTGTTTGATAAAAAGAAATAACAGTATGTAGGTAGGAAGGTACGTACATATGTACATTAATAAACAATGGAATCGAGAACGTAAACATAAAATTTTTTAAATTTAAATACATACATATGAACATTTTCTTAATCAAAAAAAGCTAAGAACAACATAAAAGTTGTTAATAGAAGTTTTTCTCCATAAGAAAAAATAGCTGCAATATTATTATTGCACAGCAACAAAAACTTTATTCCAGAAAAGTTACTCAACAACATAAAAAATTGCTCTGCCATCAGGGTTGTTAGGTTTTTTTCTTAAAAAATCATCAAACGTTTTAACAAAATTCCCCAAAATCATCACAAACATTTAACAAAGTCATCAAATATTAAAATTTTACAAATCAAAGACAATCAATCGTCATTTTACTGTATTTTCTCAAAAAAATCGTCACATCTAACAACCCTGTCTGCAACATAAGAGCCCTAATTATATAAAACGCAACGCAACGCCAAAAATAACATTGAAAGCAAAAACAATGTCAAAAATTTTGTTATCGCTTTGAAATTTAAAATTTCGATATGAATTGCTGTAAAAAACAACAAAATTATGAAATATTTTTGATATTGTTTTTGCTTTCAAATTAATTTTTGGCGTTGCGTTTTACACAATTATAACCTAAATCTTTTTTGAGAAAATGTTGCATAATCAGGGCTGCCAGATTTGACGTGCGTCAAAAGTTTTAACAAAATTCGTCAAAATCGTCAGGAACATTTAACAAAATCGTCAAAAAAATTTTAATTTTACAAATCAGAGACAATCAATCGTCATTTTACTGTATTTTCTAAAAAAAAATCGTCAAAATTACGAAAAATCGTCACATCTAACATTAAATCTTTTTTGAGAAAATGTTGCATAATCAGGGCTGCCAGATTTGACGATTTATCGTCATATTAATGATTTTTTTTGTCCCGAATGTAGCAAAGTGCCGATTTGCTGAGTTTTATCTAAAAAGTGACGATTTTATTCAGTGTCCAAAAAAAAATTAAATGTTTTTATCAGCCCAATTATGTATTCAAATTCGCCGGGAGTTTTTTCCCTTTTCCCATTTTAACAATTGAATTTACATAGGAATAATGGAAGAAGGGAGAAAACTCCCAGGGAATTTTTATTCATAATTTGGCTGTTTATGTTTAGATATGAAGCAACAAAGAAAAAAATTATAAAGAAAAGCAACTTAAAAAATGTGAAGGGAAAAGAAAAATTTCAATGGAAAAAACTGTTCACTTTTTATTCACGATAAGCGTGATTTTTTAATTTTTTTTCTTTTTTTTTCTTTTCTGCCAAGTTTAGGGAATTTAAAGTCTAGCCAATTTAAATAAAACATTACATCGTCTAACACGTTCGTTTTTTAGTCTTGGAATGTATAACCCCCGTACCTAAACAAAAGCGGAAGGTGGAACGTGTTCTTTCGCTTAGCTTTTACGCTGATATGTCAAACCGAAACAAGAGCGTCAACGTTGTGTCACGGACAGTAGTGATAACTTTCTTGTTTTATAAAGCCTACAAAATTATAAATAAAAACGTTAGATTGACCAAAAACTAGCTAAATTGCCATTATTTATTTACAATAGCGGCGAACTTTACTACTAAACGCGCTGTCAAAATCGGATTTTCCAATTGCAAAGCGTTGAAGCCGCGCTATGTTCCACTTTGTTTATCTTTCGTCATCATCGAACGAACCTTCTTTGACTCTCTGTAAAAATCGTATTTTTTAACAGTTATACGGCAAGAATTTCACGAGTTGTAATATAATATCTACATAAGTCTTTTTACCAACATCTCAAACGATTCCCACAACGATTAAAGTAAGCGTATTTCGCTGTGTTATGGAAGAATCTTACTCGTATTACAGTTTCTTCCGTCTTTGGTCCCGCTCAAAGACGATCAAAAACGCTCTTCATGAGAGTTCCAGTAACTCTTACACGATTGAAAATGCTTGCTGGGTATTAAGCTATTATGTTTTTGTGTGAATGTTTTTTTTTAAAAAAAAAATCGAACAAAAATTGATAAAAAAAATAACTACGTTTTAAGTTGTCGAATTTTTTTGACGATTTTTCGAAACGAGAAAGACGATATTTTTATTTTTTTCTCAGAAAATTGACGATTTGTTCACAAATTTATCTGGCATAATAAATATTTCTTTGTAAAAAGTCACTCAGCAATAAAAAAAAATTTTTCTGTAACATAAAATCGTTTTTCAGAAAATGTTGCATAATAAAACAAATTTTTCTGTAGGTATAAAGTCGCTTGGCAATTATCTAGAAAATTTACTCAACAACATAAAAAATTGTTCTGCAACATTCAATCGTTTTTGAGAAAATGTTGAATGCTACTTTTATTCATGGCTGTGGAGTCTCCCACCGCTGTAATTTAAGTCCGACTCTAACTTCTACTCCTACTCTAATCTTATTGCTTAATGTATATGAGACTGGTCCTTATTTGACTCTTTTTTAAATGCAAAGGTACTGCAAGGTTAAATAAAGCAAGAAAATGATTCTGTAAAAATTTTAAATTGATATTTTAATTTTAACACGAACTTTAATATGCATAGTTATTTACAAACCTACATATGTAAAGCAGACCCTCTTAAAAATTTTTTCATTTTGGAAAATATTTTGGAGTCGGAATCGCGAGTTTATGTGGGTACTTCGACTCCGACTCCACAGCCCTGTTTTTATTACTGAACGATCTTTTTCAGTACCTTAATTTTTTCTATGAATAATTTTTTTAAAAGCATTAGTTTTTTCTCTAGAAATAATTGATCAGAAACAAGAAGCAATTAACACAGATGACGCATTCCTCTTCTCTTCTACTTCAATTGATGTCAGGCAAGACCAAACTGTATGAAATTTTGGTTACATGAATCCGTAATCTTGTTTATTTGATTCATAGATCAGAAATATTAACTTGTTCTCTTAAAAAAAATTGGCTTAAAATCCTGACAATTTTCTCAAGAGAAGGTTGCTTAGCAACATAAACATTGTTTCAAGAGAAACATGTTAAGCAGCAACATGAATTTGTTTTCATATTTGAAATATGAAGCAACATTTACTTTTTTCCCCAGAATTTCTTCTGGAGAAAAAGCAGTTAAGCAACTGGTAAAAAGTTGCTCAGCACCATAAATATTTTGTCTAGAAGTCGTTAAGTAGACTAAACAGAAAGTCGCTCAGAATGAAATTTTAAGGTCATTTGTTTTTTAAAATAAGTTTATTTTTTCTGGGGTTTAAGAGCAGTTCTGGTAAAGATTGTTTGTAATAAAAACATGAAGTAATGTAGGTAGGTATATAAAAAATAAGATATGTATATTTTTATAAACTTTCAGAACAAAATCGTTTTCAAGATTTGTTTGCTTATATTTTCACCCGAATTCGATTTCCAGAATAGAACCGGTTTATAAATAGGTAGGTACCTATAAACACAAACCCTTTTTTTCTAAAAAAAAAATTAAATAAACATTTAAGCATTTAGACAAACAAACACCGTGAATTGTGTGTGTCATTATGAGGGAAATTTGCAAAACAAGAAAGCAACTTTTGTTGCTGTGTTTTAAAATATTGTTTTTACTAGGTAGGATTTAAAAAAAAAACAAACTTAAAATAAGTCAAAAAAAAATAAAATACAACTTACCGCTCCTCCACCCAACTGCATTCTGGTTTTGACAACATCCAAGGGTTGCATAATACATACTTCCACAAAACCAGCTGAGCCCCCAGCGACAACCTGTAAAGCGGCTCTTTTTAAGGGAGGTAATTCTTTTTGTGTTTGTTGAGCCGACATTGTTTGAAGTGAATTTTCTAGCGTATTAATCAATTAAATTTTTTTTGTAATATATGAACAACTTATTTGAAAATAAAACACACGCAAAATTTGTAAACAAATTATTTTCCCTGTTTCTTTTTTTTTTTTTTTTGTATAATTTGTCGTTTTCGTTTCCGTTACGTGTTAATCGATACACTCACTTAGAATTCAGTCGTAATACTGAATATCGCGAGTCGCGACATTAATTCTGCTCTATTGTCATTTCTCCATGAGGTTTTTATTAAGATATTTTCATTCCTGATATTTGTTTATTCATGGACTCCTTCGAATGTTTTCTTTGCATCATCGCATAAATGAGACGTAATTATCTTTGTTTTGTTCTTCGTATTGTATGTAGTAATTGTAATTCTTTATTTCACAAATAATTAATAAAATAAAAACAAATCGAGTACAAATTGCTTTATTGGAGAAAAATTATAGCATTTGATAATAAACTATAAAAAAAACAAAAACAAAGAAGAGAGCGTTATATAGGAAAAGTTCTTGGTAGAGGCTAAACGAATTTTCTTTACCCTAATACTTTGTAACATGAATCTTCCCAAAACAAAATTGATTTGCAACATTAATTTTTTTCGCATAAAAAAAGACTTTGCAAAATCAACTTT
This sequence comes from Pollenia labialis, assembly GCA_949318255.1. Taxonomy (NCBI): domain Eukaryota; kingdom Metazoa; phylum Arthropoda; class Insecta; order Diptera; family Polleniidae; genus Pollenia; species Pollenia labialis. Next base: position 18,934,852 of record OX439142.1, on the reverse strand, counting down.
TTGTTCAATGCGAACTTTATTTTTCGTAAATGTTCTTACTTAGCAGCACTATTTTTTTGTAGGAAAAGTTTCTATGAAACACGAACTTGTTGTAAAAAAAAGTTACTCTACACTTTCTGTATGGAAAAAGATGCTCTGTTTTTTTGCTCTGCAATGCGAACTTAGGCCCCTATTACGGTTCACAACTCAACAACAAAGTTTAGTTTTTTTTTTCTTAATTTTTGTATTATGGTTTACAACTTTGCTATACTACGGTGAACAAAAACATACAAAAATTAGAAGAAAAGTAGAGGTTGCTCAGCTTTTCAAAACATAAAATTCAATGATGCCAACTAAGGCCTTTATAGATTAGATTATAGGATAAGTACTTTTTATACCCTTCACCACCACTAGTAGTGAATGAGCTTCTACTAAAGGGAGATGTACATAACACGCGTTCATTCGTCGACGTTTGTCGAGCGTTTAAAATCTGAAATGAATGAAAATGAATTTAATTTGCTAGATTGCGTAAATTCATTGCATTGTGTGAACCCAGCATTACATATTGAGACATAACATCTTATGCTGGTGGGTACACACAATGCAATGCATTTACGCAATCTAGCAAATTAAATTCATTTTCATTCATTCCAGATTGCATCAACATCAAAACGCTTTGATATATTGAGGTTGCATTGAAACAGATTGCATGTAGATTGCACTGTCTGTACCCAGCATTACTGCAAACTGTAATTGTTTTAATTGATTTACATACAACAAAATGAAACAGCTGATTTGCAACGAAACTGTTACTTCCTGCTAACTGAGCCTTAAAGCGTTATAAAGCATTTCAAACCTCTCTGTTCATTTTCTTGTCTTCCGTTATTCCACTTAAATCTCTTTTCAATAGCAATTTTATAGCAATTTTAATACTTTTAATAGCCGTGTTAAGGTCTGGTAGATGGTTGTTTTCACTCGTCCAGAAAATAATATTTTTCAACAGAATCTTTGTGGTAGAATTCTGCACTAAATATTCTTAAAAATAAATCATTCCCAAACTCTTTGGTTTCAGTCTTTGTACTGTACAATATTTTAAAAAAATGGTTACTCAAAGAAAATGTTCCTGAGGTAAGAAACAAAAAAAGGGTATTTAAAAAGTACCGGCGTGTTTTTTTTTACATTAAAGAGAAAATTAGTTTTTTAGCTGTAAAAAACAAATTTTCGATTAATCGACATAAATTATTCGTTAATCGAAAATAAGAAACTTTAAGTTATTTGAACAGTTAATCGCCAAAAATTAATCGATTAATCGTTTAAACACCCTATTATCTAGTGTATAAATATTTAAAAAAAAAACTTTTTAGATAATCTGTATGGGTTTTCTACTAAATGGTCCAAAGATTTGTTTTTACCTACTATTTTTTTTAGGTCAAAAACGGTTTTTTCGATTTCTGAAAAATTTAGTTTTTTGAGTTGAGTCACTTTTGAACTAGGTGTGCGATATGTAAGTGCATACTTTTTGAATAGTTTTGTTTAAAATTTTTAATGTTCGAATATGAATATGAATTTTTTCTGTAGAAAGAAATCCAGAACTGATAACCAAATTGAATTAGTCACCCGCCAAACAAGGAATCAAATAATAGTTTTCTTATTATGTAGGGTGTCAAGAATCGGAACAATAAAAATGTTCTGGTTTGTTGTATTTTGTCAAGTTCTGTGAACCAGAAATGATTATAACTAGCTCATGCCAAGCATGTTAAATGCTTATACATATACATATATAAAGGGTGTCCAAAATTGAAGTATCATTTTAGTTTAAAAAAAAAGTTTGTTTTAGAATAGAATCTGGGAATTTATTTCTCATGTTGAGTAATATTTTTTTTTATTTTTTTTTTATCAAATAACATCCCTCAAAAGCTTTTATACTTTAATAGTCTTATTCCTTCAATATTTTGTATGCACTATCAGAATTTTTGTTTGTATATTTCTGTTACGAGGCTTACTTTAGCTATCCTTTGGCTAGCAATGAAGTAAATTGTAAAGAAAATGTATACAACTTTTAGATGCCAGCAGAATGTAATGCATTTCCTGGCCCGCTACGGCCTTCGTCAGCATTCTTTGTATCTTATAACTGTATAGTGCCTATTGTAAATGTTATGGCCCATATTCATAGTCAAAAATAAAGTCGACTTTAAATAAAAACCGGGTTTAAATGCATGTGAACACCATTGTTTTAAAATATACTTTAAAAAAAGTCGACTTTATTTTTGGCTATGAATATGGGCCTATGTATTTAACTTAATTATTTTAACAAATAGAATCTGGGAATTTATTTCTCATGTTGAGTAACATTTTTTTTTATTATATAAATTTTCATATTATTCGAATGTGTATTCTAAGTCAAATTACAATCCTCAAAATTTATATAATATTTAAAATATTTTTATTTTAGTTTATTATAAATTGGTTCTGGTTAAAAATTAAAAATTATGTCGGTCAAGTGACAACCCAACAAACCCCCTAATGGGGGTTCGATCACGTTTTTCAATAAACTGTTGTCAACGGTTGCTCGATAATGTAGAGCCCTATTTGCGATTATGTACATATATGGGTGTTTCTCTGAAATGGTCCACCGTGAACAGATAATGAATATATAAATGTTGCTCGAACAGGATACTCACTCAAGGAAAAAATTAAGTTGGATTAATTTTGTAGTATATTTTTATTTATTTTTCAATTTTTGAATAAAAGTTTAATTTTTTTGTTAAAAACTTCTGAAAATATATGTAAAATTACTAAAATATGTATGAAGGTAAAAAGTGTCACGTGCGTAATGTCACGTGCGTAATTTACAATTTATTTTTTTCTTCGCCAACCCATGCATAGTTGCTTTTGAACTAAACATGATTGTAAAGGCCCATTACTAACCTTTATAAAAACATTTTTTCCGAAATAAAAACCTCCTACAATTCACTTACTTTCGCACTTTTTCTTACGGTCCTAAAAGGCACTTCTATTTTTGTCACGTGAGTAAGTCAACTTTGATTGCGTGGCATTTGGGTACCCAGTGCTCAATTTACCATTATATATACTTTTTAGAAAGAACTCATCACAAACAATGTAACGATTCTAGAATTCATTCTAAAATTCCAATCCACTTCTATTTTTTTAATATTCAAACACAATTAAACGCGTACAAATGTCGCGTGCATAACCAGAGAAACACCCATATCGTAAACGACAATTTATCGAAATTTTGTTTTTTTCCAGCAAACAGATTCTAAGTACTTATTACAATGACGAACAAATTCAATGACATTCGAATTTGTACCAAATATAATATTGCACTGCTAAAGAAAAAAAAATAATAAAACCCCTTCTCCTGTTAAATTTGCCTTTAGTCGCTTACGATATAATCGCAAATAGGGCCCGATGTTGTTTTTAAGCTCTTAAACTGTTGCAAGCTAATTCTTCAGCTCATTATTGGTTTGGCGCGTATCATGTAGAGGTCTGCAAGAATAAATAAAAAGCAATTTCAACGCACTCATTTGTTTTTTAATTACAATGTGTCGATCACCCAATGATAACGAAACAACTGAAAAAATAAATAGAGACAAAACAACAAAAACTCATTCAATTCAGTCAACTCAAGTCAAATGAGTAAATTATTCAAATATAATTTGAATGTAAAAAATGTGTACCTACACATTATGTATGTATGTGTGAGCTTAACTTTTGTAAATAAAAGAAGCCACAAGCTTACACACCTATTATTGCAAGGTATTCAAATAAATGTATGCACATTCAATAATTCAAAAATTATTTGAATATTTTTTGTAAACTCGCTCTCTCTAACGGGTCATTCCAATGTTTTCTTATTTATGAATGCCTCTCATATTCATTTACAGTAAACACGTTTTTTATTCAATTCATTCATTCTTATTTTTGTATATGGTTTACTCTCTTCTTATCTTTTTAAATGTTTTATAATTGAATAAATGTTGTTCACTTTGGGTAAAGGCAAACAAGTGAGTTATTCAAAGCAGACCTCTAGTATCATGGTAATTCAATTGCTGTACACTTTCGATTTCAAAAAACCCAAAAAAAAAATCTAAAGATGTCAAATCGCACGATCTTGGTGGCCAGTCCTCTACGAGAAATAATGCGATTTCTGAAATAAGATTTTTTGTTTCCTAATTACATCTTTAAAACTTTTGGCATTTTCAAAAAATGTTTAATTAATAAAAACACGTTGTTCTTTCGTGTAACGTATTATATTAACTAACCATAATGTATTTAGAAACTGAAAATAAGAATTTAAAATAAAATTTCCAGGTAGAAAAAAATGGGAGCAAAACCAAAATGATACTTCAATTTTGGACACCCTTTATAATTTTCGAAATTTCTCTTAGGAATTACTTATAAGAGGTAAAAGAGAAATTAAGAGAATTAAATTAATTAATTAATTAAACAAATAACTGGAAAGTAACTCTTAAAATTCTACTTTTTTACAACGAAACAAATTGAAAACATTTTAAGAATTTTATATCTTGAAAAGAATTGTTGATAATCCAAAAGATTAAAACGTTTATAAATATAATTTTCAAAAATTTAAAGAAATCTTCAGTTGTGTGATGAAAATCGATCGTTTTTAGCCGGTGTGATGAATTTCGATCGATTTTTATATCCATTTCTAAATTTAAGTCTTAATTTTTTGTTCAAAATACAGTTCAATTAACATATTTTATATTAAATTGAAAAGAATTGAATAAATGACATTACAAATTTCAAATCGTTTTCCATTACAATATGTTATTATTATCTGAGGGGGTAAAAAAGGGTAAAAACGGTAACCTCATGTCTCCATAACAAAAAGAGATACAAAACAAGTTTAATACTTATTGTTGTCATTACAAAATTAGCTGACAGGTGTCTGGTACCTTTTTTAAAATTCGATCCTTTTGGGCAATTAGCTGGTAGAACCTGCATTTTGGAACTTCTTTGCCAACCCATCTATCTTTTAAGCCAATAAACAAAGAAATAAAGATTATACCCAATTCGTAACTTATCTAAAAATACTTCAATAGGGGAAAAATATATCAAAAAGGGAAAATTAAATGTCTTTCTTCTGTGTGTGGCAATTTTAAAATTTTCTATAATATTGAGCTTAGAAACCTATACTTATAGGGGCCTGGATGCATGAGAATCTTTAAGATGAAAACTGTTGGTACTTTTTTGTTCTTTAACTGGTACTTATTAAATTTTCGTTAATATTAGACCCAGAAATATAAAATTTAACATGCATAGTTCTGAGTGAATAAGAATAAGCAAGGGAAAGCCTTTTGGTACTTTTTCGTTCTACAACTGGTACTATTTTTATATTCGTTAATATTGGACCTAGAAACATAAAATTGAACATGCAATGTGCTGAGTAGATGAGAATCTATAAGAGGGTACTTTTTGTTCATCAACTGGTACTTTTTTAATTTCCGTTATTATTGGGCCTAAAAACATAAAATTAAATTAAATTAAATTAAATGCGATGTCCTAAGTAAATTCGAATCTACAGTAGGGCAAGAGTTGGTCCTTTTTTGTTCTTTGACTGGTACTTTTTGAATTTCCGTTAGTATTGGACATACAATTAAACATAAAAGGTTCTGAGTGAATGAGAATATCTATGAGGGATCTATATGGTACCTTTTCGTTCTTTACCTGGTACCTAGAAACATAAAATTCAACATGCAGAGTCCAGAGTGTTTAAGACTTTTTGGTACTTTTTTGTTTTTTAATTAGTACTTTCTGATTTTTTTTATATAATATTAAGCTTACAAAATTAAATTAAACATTTGCGGACTTAAGTGGAAGATAACATATGGACCGGAGATTGGTTGTTCGCATAATTCGAAACCAAAAACTGTCAAACAAAAAACGAACATTTATGTATTTAAATCTTATTTTGTGTTCATAATTAGACGATGTTGACACAAAATATTAAAAATTAATGTTTTTCTAATTTTTATTAAAGCGCAGAAGATGTTTTTAATGAAAAACGAAATATTGGCAAAATAAATATTGAAAAATTAGAATAATTAACAATAAACCCAGGACCTCGAGCTCAAAAGAAAAAAAGTTCTTTTATTATGTATTTAGTTTATTCAATTAACTTAACCATTTTTGTGTTCCGCGCACATGTTGTGCAACCTCCGTCATTTTCGAAATAATGGTACATTTCAAAAACAAGAGCTAACTTAAAAAAACGGTTAGCACCACTACAGCGTACTCCAATTGGGTTTACCGGCCGGGTACCCTGCTTGACAGTAAAAAGTGTCGAATTCGAGCATATTGTTAATATTATACAAAATGTGTGTACAAAATGTTGCTGGAGTAGAAGTAGACTCAATTTTTTAACAAGCCTTTTAATTTTATTTGGCTTAAACTTAGTTTTTAGCTTACAATTTGAATTTATATTGCCAGAGTATTACACAATTTTTAGAGCCTTATCCACAAGTCATCGATTGACCCAAACCTTCGTTTAGGAAAGCGAGAGCTTCCAGAATTCGCTTCAGAGTATTTTGGTCACCAAAAGTAAAACGTTCGAGTTGTATATGGTTCTCCGCCAGTCGCATTGAGTTGTTTTTGGTTATTTAATAGATAAAAACGTTAAAAATGTGAGGTTATAAACGATTGCAACTCGGTATAGTTATACAACGCCAACTCATATGCCAACACATGATAAAACGTAAAACGCACGAAAAGTAGGCAAACAAAGTCGGCCTATTTACCTTAGAGCAGTTTTATGAATGTATGTCGTTAATGTGAAAAATTATCTCATCCTTTAGCTTTTGAACTGTTCTTGGCTTATTGACGTACACTTTTTCTTTTAAATATGTATCCCCAAAGAAAGAAGTCCAACGGTGTCAAATCACATGAACGTGACTGCCAATTAACATAGCCACGACGCAAGATAACACGGCCATTGAATTTCTTGTGCAAAAGAGCAACTGTTTCGTTTGCTGTTTAGCAAGTGGAACCATCCTGTTGGAACCACATATCGTCAAGGTCATCTCGCGATTGCGAACACCATTAACGGTAACTGCTTGGCCGACCTATTTCGAAGATGACACCGCCAGCCTATAAACCGCACCAAACAGTCACTCTTTGTGGATGCAACGGCTTTTCAACAATAACTCGTGGATTCTTATTTGCCCAAATGCGGCAATTTAGCTTGTTAACAAATCCGCTAAGTTCGATCATGCTGATCAAAAAAATACGAAGTACAAGAAATATATTTTGATTTGAACTCCAAATTTCGTAAGAGGCTTTAACAATCTTAACGCGCTGCTCGATTCTGCATTCGTCAAACACTGCAACAAAGATTGCGATCTCTTTGCTAATTATTGGTTTAATTAACATTTTTTTTTTGAACGTTCATTTATAATTTATTGAAAGTAAAAATTATTGTTTAGTGCCGCATACGCCTTTTTGGAGCTGAATACGTACACTTACTGCTGTGTATTGATTTGTTGCCATTTTATTTTGCTTTTGCTTGATCTACTTTTTTTTCTTAGGGCAATGAAGAAAAGCAAGAGTTAAATTTATTTTGTATGAGGAATTTTCTGCATTGGCCAAACAGTGGCGTGTAGAGTAAAACAATACTTAATAAACTTTAAAATAGTTGATATGAAGCAAAATTAATGCTTATTATCTCAGGAACCATTAAAAATTTTGTAAAACCGGGGTTGAATTCAGAAACGGGGTATTTAAAATAAATATATACCTGATACTTAACTTAACTTTTTTAAAAATGTCAAATTAAGTTGGCAAAAAAACTTTACGCAAAGGTGTGACTCACAATTTACATCGTGCATTATGGTTGGAACACCTTTTAAATAAGGCTTAATTTATTAGATTATGATTTAAAATAAGATTAAAAAATTAAAAACATTTTAATTATCTTGAATGAATATTTTATTTCTTTTATATTTTTCCATAATTATTTTTGTACTAATATTTTTAGTACATTTTTATTTGTAGTTTTGCATCGTTTTTATAGTATTTTTTTTTTTTTTTTTTTTTGTTTTATTTTGTTTATTTACAATATCGTATATAACAATATATACAATTAAATACCAAAGAAATCTAAATATGGGATAGAGTTTCTTCACTCTCTCTTTTAATAATAGATAATGTTGTTTTTTTTTAATTTTTGGGTTTTTGAATCGCTTTAATTTAAATATGTTTTTTTTAATGTAAGTGTATGTATTGTTAATGTAATTATAATTATTATAATTATAATAATTTAAATACATTAGAGTAGTCGACTGACTAATTTCGTTAATATTATATCAAAACAAACAATTTTTTGGGAGGGGGTTTTCTTTTTTTACGTTTAAGGTTTTACAAACTGATTCACTTAAATACTTTTTTTTTAGAAAAAGCAGACTGTAGAGTAAAATTTATAAACAAAATATTAAAAAAAGAATTTGTTTCGATTTTCATTTAATATAAACAAACTTAAGAAGTAAAGAGCGAATAATAAAAACAAAATCTAAAGGTCAAGTTTAAGATTGTCATTTTTAGAATTATAATTTTTTTTTTTTCTTAATTGTTTTAAATATTATAAATTAAAATTATTCAGTCAGTTTAGTTTTAAATAAAACAAAGAAAGTTTGAAAATTAGAAGAGAACAAGTCTTAAAGTAAAATTTTTATGTTGCCACACAAAGAGAAAAATAAAATTCGTAAAAAAAAACATTTAATTATAAAATTATAACAAATAAAACGTTTTTTTTTTTGCTTATTAAACCACAAAGGAACTTTTGTATTAAAAAAAAAACAAAACGAATCGAATCAAAAACATACAAGCAACAACAAATCCTAAGTTTTTTGAGTATATAAAAATGTATGTATGTAATATTTAGGTTTTTAATTAAATAGTTTATATATTATACATTATATTTGTCTGTGTGTTTATATAAAGAGTAAAAAGATAAATAACATTTTGCATAATTTTAGGCATATCCTTTCTTTTTTTTCTTTCTTTGTTTTTTAATAAATATTTTTAAACATTTTTCGTTTGGTTCTAATATGGTGTGTTTTTTATATAAATATTATCGTTTTTTATCATAAATATTGCTTTATTATTTATTATTATATTTTTTTTTTTTTTTGTTTTTTTTTTGGTGTTGTATATACTATCCACTTTTTTAATAAGTAGTAGAGAGAAATTGTTTAATTTTTTTTTGTTCCATTTAAATTTATAAAGCATATTTGTTTGTGTTTTAATGTTAGAAATTATATCAAATCTAAGGGTATAGTTTAAGGAGTACGTACTCCTTGTTAAGGGTAATTTTCTTTTTTATTAAAAGTCTAAATTAAGATAACACTATATCAAATCTGAAGTATACTTTTAGGCATACAAACAAATACTAAACAAAATAATAGATACTATTTACTCTTTAACTAGAGTAATTTCCATTTTTTATTTCAATTTACAAAGCCTACATTTAGACATAAGAAATTATATCAAATCTAAAGTATACTTTTGGTGTAATCATCAAAATAAAGTCTTTAGTTTGGCAAAACCAAAACAAAAGAAAAATATCTAAAAACTTACCAACGACTTTAAATACGGAAACTTTTAATAATGTCAGTCCTAAAACTTTACAGAACATATGTAAACAAAACATGGAGGAAAACAAAACAAAGCTGCTACTTTTGTAACCAATATTTAGCACGACGCATGCGTGCCGTATCCATATCGGCGGCATCCAAAGATAACGATGAAAATGCTGGTGCGGAAGCTGGTACACAATTAACTGTTTCGTTGTCTGTCAAGCCATTACCCGAAGAAGAGATCATATCATCCAAACGTTCTGTAACACTACCACTATGACTAAAGCTTCTTATGCCACCAGTTGCGGCTAGAAAATCTCTGGCTGATGAAGATGATGAAGGACCATCAATATCAAATTTTCTAAGATTTTCCTCAGCAGCTGTAGTTGTGGTGCCAGCGGTCGATTCCCCGTTTGCAGCATTATCATCATCAACAAATCCATACCAATATCACATAACCATTATTTGCAGTGCTACTCATTGATCTATAGTACGATAAACACGCCTTTGTGGTTCGGGTGTATAATGAATGCGAGTGCGAAAGTGTTGAGGCGAACCGGGCACACTTTCCGAACCACGTCTAGGTGGTGGCAAAGGCGGTGAAGCATTAACAAATCTGGAATTTATTTTATATAATTTCTTTTAGTTTTTTTTCATAAATCTAATAACCCACCTTCGATTTAGCATGGGAGATGTGCCTGGTTGCTGGCCACTTAATTCTAAAATATTTTTACGCAGTAATAGAGGAGATTGTCCACGATTGTAACGTGGTGGTGGATCGGGAGAACGATGTCTTCGATCTAAATTGGCTAAAATATGAGCAGGAGTATGAGCAGCTGGCAATGAAGGGCTTGGTCCTCCCGAATTAACATTAGAACCTGCACCACCAGTGGCTGCATAACGTCTAATAAAGCCAGCTGCACTAGAACCCTCCTGAAATCCCTCTGAGTCTAAAGCTTTGCAAGTTTCTGTAGAGGGTGATGTGGTTTGACTATTACCGGAACTACTGCTGCCACACGATATGGTACGATAATAAAGTTGAGCCTTGCGTTCCGTCGGCATGTCATTGCCTAATGTAAGACCATTTGTGGGCGATGTAACTGAGTTTGAGGTTGGATAATTATTATTGGTTTGTGTTTTAACATAATTTGATAACTGGCGTTTCATAGCACCGGCCAGTGTATTAAACCAGCCTAAAGCATTTCAAAAATTAACACACAACACAAAACACAACAGCGCATAATGAGGAGCATAATGTTTGTTTGATAAATGTTTTTTTTTTTTTCAAATAAATTTTAAATGTTTTAAGGCAAAGTACACCGAGAGCAGAGCAGAAAGCGAGAGGCAGGCGTGTTTAAACAAAGATGCAAAGTAGTACATAAGTGCGAAATAAGATGTAGTTTTTTAAATGTTATAAGTGAGAAGGGGAAAAAGAAAATATTTATATATTTGTAAGTGTGGTTATGTGTGAAAACATATTTTTGCGATTAAGTGCACATAAAGCTAACTTAGATAAACAAGCTTTTAAGAAAATTAATAAAATAGAAAATGAAAACTCACCACTTTCGTGTTTAAAATTATTTTCTTTACAGGCTGCTGATGAACTTCCAGTATTGGCATTTGCCAAAGAGGCTGAAGCCGAGCCTGAACGTTGATTATATAATTTACCTAATTTTGTAACTGTAGAAGTTGTGACATTCATTATTCTGGGGTTCTGTTGTTGCTTGCTTAGCACCGCAGAATCGGACAAAGTTTCGGGTGAGGTGGCGGGTGATCTTGAGTTACGCATCATGCTGCTGCCACCATAATGGGGAGCAGTTGAATTATTTAGATATTGTTGAGGCAGTGGTTGATATTGCAAATGGCCTGTAGGGGATGATGTGTCAGTGCCAAAGCCTAAGGTGCCTGGCGATGTGGGCGTTGAGGAAGTTTTCACCTCGTTGAGAGCCAAAGGCAAACTTCTTGGTCCTTGATTTGTTGTAGAGCCGACATCGCCGCCACCACTAACGCTACCACCAATTTGTGAACATTGTGAAGATTGTGTTGATGACTGACTAGATGTTGAATACGATGATAAAGTTGAGGTGGAGGCAATGGGTATATGGGATTGAGCTGACAACGATGTTTGATAGAAATTCGCTTGAAATGGATTTGTGCCCTCCGAAGGCGAATGCTTATTATATACGTTCGAATAGTGATGTTGACGTTCTAACTCTTTTTCGCGCAATTGATTTTGTTGATGATAAAATCTTTGGAGAACTAAAAAAAAGGGGAAAAAAGTTTAAGAGAATGAAGCAAAGTGGACAAAAGTTTATTATGAACAAAAAATTTGAACAAAAAAATATTCATTTATCTGAAAATGTTCAATAAAAAGTTTTTGACCAAAAAGAAAAGAATAGTAAAATATTTTTGAACAAAAGATTTTTTTTAACAAAAAAATGTTTAAAAAAAAAGCTTTAAACAAAATGAAAATCTTTTTGACAAAAATTTTTTTAAGAAAAAATTCTTTAACGAAAAAATTTTACTGAAAAGTACATGTTTTTAAAATTTTCGATAAAAAGCCTTTTGGCCAAAAAAAAAATACAATTAAAAAGGAACGAATATGTCAAAATAATTTTCAACAACTTGTTCAACTTAAAAATTCGCAGTATCGATTTTTAACGCAAAAATAAATATACGCTGAGATTTCAAAAAAAAAAAACGAAAAAATGTTTGCAATAATATATATTTCTTTATCCGAATATTTCGCACAAACAAAGTTTATTACCTATAGGACTATGATTTCCTGGAACACGTTGTGGCTGTGCCTCATTTTTGGTTAACGGTATCATTGAGGGTTTATTTTCCTGCTTTTCCACATCCATTGTAATTTTCTTTGCAGCCGTATTATTAGTTTTTCCTTCACTGCTAACTTGAAACCTTTTGCGCTGCAAGCCAGGTGATTCCGAAATCAATGTAGTCTTTAAATCCGATGCAGGAAAAGTATTCGCATCACAAGTATCAAAAGCTAATGAAACATCCTGTGATGTAGGCATACGCCATAAAGGGTCTATTTGATTGGATTGAACATTGGGCGTATTTTTCTTTTGGCTAAAAGGAGAAGTGGTCAAATTGCGTAAAATTGATTGACCTGAAAAAAGAGAGTATTTAAATTTTGGATATTTGGGTTGGAAATTCTTTAAGAAGAGACTTACCTATTGTAGACAGTACTGACTCCTTTTTGGGGCTTTCATCGCCCGGCGACGAATTGTACCGATTAAAAGAGGAGCCATTGAATTTCTTTTGCATAAACGGCGATTTACGATACAGTTTATTCATTTCATTAACTAATTTCGAATCATCTTTGTTAAGTGGATAGGTAACACTAGGCGGCGATAAAGGACTAGAACTGGTAGCTGAACTACTGCCAGAACCAGTATTATAATTACCACCACCTCCTCCACCGGCAGAATTGCTCGATGTTATTCTTGAATTATTGTTGCTTACTTGTGCATAACCATGATGTATATTGCTTACGCCTCCAGTTGTTGTTGTCGTCGTTGATCCCTGATAAATATTTGTTGTTGCTGTTGTTGGTATTGTATTTTTGCTGCTTTGTTGTGTTGTTGTGTTATATTGATTTAACGTTTGAGGTAGTTGAGATGGTTGCTGTTGTTGACGTGATTGATGATGGTGATGTTGCTGATGGTGTTTGAAACTATTTGAACGTTGTTGTTGTTGTTGTTGTTGATAATGCCTTTGTTGATAGTTTTCTAAACCAATAACGCCACCGCCATTACCACCACCAACACCATGATAACTGGGTATTTGTGTTTGGTTTTGTTTTGTTAAAGCATTTATTGTCATTGTTGTCGTTGTTGCTGTGGTTGTTGCTCCCATTATTAAGGATGCCGAATTTAGATTTGATGTTGAGGCTAATGCGGTTAAAGGATTTTTATAATGATGTTTGCTGGCATCATATGTAGCTGGTGTCGATGTTGGTATTTGAGTTCTAAAAATGAAATTTAACAATTAAAAATATTAAAAACGTTACTCTTTGAATGCTTCTTATGGCAAACAAACATTTAGGTGGAGTATATTGAAATAAAGATGAATTCTAATATTTTTTTTTTTATAAAATTTTGAAAAGTTTTTTACCAAAAAAAATTAGCTGCTACGTTTTTGCACCAACAAATTTTGAATGCAAATATGCTAAAAACTTTTTGTAAAACTTTTTTTTTTAATTAATCTTAAAAATTTTTTAAACATAAAATTTTAGAAAAAATTTTTTTTAAGCCAAAAAGTTCCCTGGAAAAGTTTTTAACAAAAAAGTTCTACAGAACGTTTGTCTAAAGAAGTAATTCCAGCGGTAAAAAAAAACTGCAATTTCTTCCACATCTTCATTTGTCATTGGCCAAAAAACATCTGTTGCTTTCCATTCTGATTCACTAAATTTTTTGTTCGACAATTTGTTGGTTTCGACTGCAGTTTTTTAAACCCTGAGTAATTCTACAAAAAGTTATAGCTGAAAAGTTTTTCAAGAAAAAATGTTAACCAAAAAAATTATATCCAACAAGTTGTTGAATACTTTTAAATGAAAAAATTCCATGGCAAACAGCTTTTAAACAAAAAAACACTCACTGCAAATTTCACCGAGTTCAGTTAAAACTTGCTTTTACTTTAACTTCCAGGTACCAATAACGGTTTTCACCCTTGATAGTAAGATTTACAACTCTGCAACAACAAAATGTATTAGACTATCTGCCTGTTTATAAAACACGGGCGCACGACTCAATCGTAAGTTAAGCGAACGAGTTTTGCGCTCGTGTTCTACAAACAGGCAGTAAAATTTATTACTCTGTGGCTAAAAAATCCCACAAAAAGCTTTTATTAACACGTTTGCTCAATTTGTCATACGTAAAAGACGCTCACGCCTTGTAGTATAAAAAGGTATTGAATAGACCAGACACTAAAAACAAAGAGTGAAAACCACCAATATGTTTTTGACGGTTATAACTGATGGTTAATTATAACTGAACTTGGAGAAATTGGCCGTTAATAGAATGAAACAAACATTTTCTTTCAAAAATAAAAAAATTAATTTTAAATTATACTTAATTTTGGATTTTTTTTTTAAGGTTAGTAATAAATGAAAATGAATCATGCTTTTAGGTTAATCAATATTAGTAATAAATCCGTTATAAATAAAATAATTGAAAGTTAATAACAAGTTTCGCATTAAGAGTATATAAAATGTTTTCATGGTGCAAAATTACAGACAGCAAATTTATAAAAGCAAGTTTAAAGTTAATTGAAAAGAGAAGAAACTTAAATGGTAACCTTTTTATTTACCGTTCCTTTCTCTTTACAAAAAAAAAACAATTGCTTTAGAAAACTTGCTAAGTGTAAAAAATTTAATGTTTTTAAATAAATCAAAGAATTAAACAAATTAGGTGTAATACTTACGGGGTGGGGGAGAGTAGTTTCATGAAAGGTTTTTTTATAAAATTGTTTGTAACAGTTTATTATTTTTTTTTAAGAATGTTTTATGTTTTTTCGTAATAATTTTATTCAATAAAATTATAAAATTTTCTTTAAATTGGTTTGTTTTTATTGTAAAGGGAAATTTAAAGATTTTTTTGTATGGTTTAAGATATTTAAGTTACCTACAAATAAAAAGATTAATAAAAAATAAAAAAATAACAAAAAAAAAATAAATGTTTTGAATAAATTATTAAACAAATAATACAAATCATCATACCAAAAATAGTTTAGTAAGTTAAAAGTAATAAAAATTAAAAAGAAATAGTTAAATTAATTATTCAAAATTTTTACTTTTATTAAAAAAAAAGGTAAGGAAAAAAATAAGCAAGCAAAAAATTTTAAATTTGTTTCTAACTCAAGTATAGCTAAAAAAAAGAGTTTTGAAAGAGCAAAAGTTTAAAAAAAAAAATACTTGCCTACGTTGAGTTTTTTGGCCAGCAGAGTCAACAACAGATTTAAACCATTGCGGTATATCAACCTCAGCAGTTTCATAATATTTTATAAAATCTAATTTTAACAGTTGAGGATATTTAGGTCTTAGATTATGATTTTTTGTTAAACTAAAATTAAAATAATAAAAACAAAAATTATTTAAAATTTTAGTTTCGATGAAAACAAAAACTTACCATTTACTAACAAACTCATGAAATTCAATACTAAAATGAAATTTATCGTCCTCTGGCAAACGTGGAGGTTCGGATTCCAAAACTTTGGTTAAAACTTCAAAGTCGGTATTACAGCCTTCATAAGGGGAACGTGCAGTCGCTAGCTCCACTAAAGTTATGCCCAAAGACCAAACATCAGCTCTTATATCATATTGAGGTTTTTTAGGGTCTATACGTTCCGGCTATAAATTCATATATAATAAAACATTCTACAAGACATATCGTCGGTCACAGGTTGACAACTCTTAACATGTTTTTTGTACTTTTCAGGAGAAAAAAAAAGGTTATTACTCCGTTACTGAACCGTGTTGGAAGTAAATAAAAAAAAACCAAAAATAGTAGGAGATATTTATTGTAAGATGGTGTAAAGAAATCAAAGGTACTAACATACAGAAGGACAAACACAGTCTTTTGGCATCAAAAACCCGATTCGATTTTTTTGCGAGTTAAGAGTTGTCAACCTGTGACCGACGATATATAATTTTTTTTTTTTTTACTCCAAGTCTTACTAACCGCCATATAAGCTGCACAACCGGCTGATCTAGTCGCCGCTTTAGAGTCCACCAAACGCCCACTAATACCAAAATCACATAACTTTATATTGCCACGTTCATCTATTAAAATATTTGAAGGTTTAACATCACGATGTATAACACCATGTTTCTCTTTCAAATAAGATAAAGCTTTAACCGTCTGAAATGTTGAAAATTATACGATCAATCTAAAATATAAGAATTAATAACCGTTTGCTCCTTACCGCCACTGTCACTTTCCCCAGTATACTTTCAGGCACTGGTCGCTTTGACATTTTTAATAATTTATCAAAACACATTGACATTAATTCCATGCATATCCAAACATCAGCATCGGTTACAAAACAACCCAAACATTGTACTATATATTGGCAGTCGTGTGATTTTAGAACTACATCCAAATCCATTAGAATACGTTTATTCTCTTCAGAATTACCCGTACGTCGCATTTGTTTGACGGCAATAATTGTGTGACTGGGTTTGTGGCGCATTTTTACCACATTCCCACTGGTGCCATTGCCCAAATCACCCAAATGTTCGAGATCTTTAATATCGGAGTGGTATTTGTGTTCGTTTATTGTTAAAATACCAGTTTGTTTGTGGATTTTTTTTAATTTTTTATCTGTTTCAGATTCAGCGGCAGGTCCAGATGGCTTTGTAAATGCCAATGTCATATTATTACGATTTGTCATTGAAGGGCGATTTGGAAAATTGTCCACTATAAATAGTTTGTAAAGAATGTAAGAAACAATAATTAACGTTATATTTTTTTTGTTCGTTTAAATTTCCAATTTATTAAATTGGTTATTTATTTCTGTGACAATAAGGAAAAAAGGGTAGAATGTTTTATTTAAAAAAAAAATTCACATTTACCAATGGCAAAAAGCAATGTTGATAGTGCCCTGTAAAATAGGAGACTTCGGTTTAACAATGGGTATATTTTTATAACGGCCACGATTGCCTCAAAGAGCAACAAAGCTATGCGAAAATTGCAAAAATCCGAATAGCGAAAACGTTTATTATTTCAAAAATGCCAAAAAATTGACTAAAAGCCACTAAAACTATAAGGAATGGCCAAAAATCAGTTAAAACCAGCTAAATTAGCAGAAAGTCGCAAAAAATTGCAAACATTGTCATGATAGCAAAGTCTAAAATTTATTCAAATCCGTTTAAGCTGTAATGAATCAGAAAACTTACAACAACAACTTACTTTTGTTTAACTTATAGCAAACGCCTTTTCAAAAAACTCAAAAACTTGATGGGCCGATATTTCGGGAGCCCGAGCTAACTTTTTAAACCCCTTTGGCAGATTTTCTCTACCAATAGTCTAGTTTCATTTTGCCGATTTTACCACTTTATTTAAAAATCAAGTTTTGTTTAAAATTCGTTATTTATGTCAAACAAAAATAACATAAAACCAGGATAAACAAAAATTATAATAGGTAAAATGATCTACTTCATTTCTTATTTAAATTTTCATTAAAGTTTTACTAACATTAGATTGCACATGGGGCAAAATTTGAATATTACGAGAAAGCCAACAATTTAAGAAGGATAAAACTCATTTTTAACCGAGTTATAAGGTAGGTTTATGGACTTAGGGTTTCTGATAGAGCAGTGATAGATCTGACATTGGTGAACCGTGACGAACAACTTGTTGTTGATTGGAGGGTGGCAACGGACTGTACATTTTCAGACCATAGCCGTATTACCTTCACAGTGAATTTTGACCCAACTGGGGTTGCTCCATTTAGGAACCCTAGGGGGACAAAATGGGACTCCTTTAAGGAAAGAGTCCGTATTGGATTGGCGCAAAGGGCCTTGAGCGACTTGCTGCCGAATGATCTGGAGGGGGTTGTGAACAAGTTCACTCATCTTCTAAGGGAAAGCTATGAGCAGTCCTGCCCGGTTACATTCCCGGGTAGGCGTAAACAGCCCAAATGGTGGACCAGGGAACTTCACGTTCAAAGGTCTACGGTTAGGAGACTGTTTAATAGGGCCAAGCTTACCAGAGCACCAGAGGATTGGAACAATCACAGGGTGCAGTTCAACAAGTATAAGGCGGATCTGAAAAGAGCAAAGCGACTATCATGGAGGCAATTTTGTGCATCCATTGATAATGTCAACGAGTTGTCAAGATTCCGACGGATCTTATCCAAGGACCCTAAAGCCCTTGGTTACATCCAAAGGAATGACGGCTCATGGACTGAGTCAAGCTCTGAGACCCTGACCTTACTTATGGAGACGCACTTTCCCGGGTGCAGGGAAACCGGTGGTATGGAAGACGGTCAATGGGACGTGACGTCCATGACATCGGATTTTACTTCCGCCTGCGTCGAGGAAATGGTCACAGGAGAGAAGCTGGCGTGGGCGGTCAATACTTTTGACCCATATAAATCACCGGGTCCGGACGGTATTTTTCCGGCCATGCTCTGCAACATTCCGGACGGTGCATCACTTCTACTGATGGATGTATTCAGGAAGTGCCTCAGTAGGAGGTATCTGCCTAGGGGGTGGAGAGAGGTCAGGGTTATTTTTATACCCAAGGCTGGTAAAGCGGGCCACTCGAAACCGGGGGATTTTAGACCTATTAGTCTGTCTTCATTTTTGTTGAAGACTCTTGAGAGGCTAATAGATTTATATCTCAGGAGCAATATTGAGACCCGCCTTATTAGCAACGCTCAACATGCTTACCTGAAGGGTAAATCGGTTGAGAGCGCGTTACATGAGGTGGTTGGTTGTATTGAGCACGGTCTGAGGCATAAGGAATATATATATATGAGTTGTCAAGATTCCGACGGATCTTATCCAAGGACCCTAAAGCCCTTGGTTACATCCAAAGGAATGACGGCTCATGGACTGAGTCAAGCTCTGAGACCCTGACCTTACTTATGGAGACGCACTTTCCCGGGTGCAGGGAAACCGGTGGTATGGAAGACGGTCAATGGGACGTGACGTCCATGACATCGGATTTTACTTCCGCCTGCGTCGAGGAAATGGTCACAGGAGAGAAGCTGGCGTGGGCGGTCAATACTTTTGACCCATATAAATCACCGGGTCCGGACGGTATTTTTCCGGCCATGCTCTGCAACATTCCGGACGGTGCATCACTTCTACTGATGGATGTATTCAGGAAGTGCCTCAGTAGGAGGTATCTGCCTAGGGGGTGGAGAGAGGTCAGGGTTATTTTTATACCCAAGGCTGGTAAAGCGGGCCACTCGAAACCGGGGGATTTTAGACCTATTAGTCTGTCTTCATTTTTGTTGAAGACTCTTGAAAGGCTAATAGATTTATATCTCAGGAGCAATATTGAGACCCGCCTTATTAGCAACGCTCAACATGCTTACCTGAAGGGTAAATCGGTTGAGAGCGCGTTACATGAGGTGGTTGGTTGTATTGAGCACGGTCTGAGGCATAAGGAATATACTCTCGCCGCGTTTCTGGACATAGAAGGAGCCTTTAATAACATTAAGATCGAGGCGATTAGAGATTCGTTGTTAGAGTTGGGAGTGAAGGACTTTCTGGTGGAGTGGATAGTCTGCATGCTTGGCAGTAGGATTATAAACTCGAGCCTGGGGGATCATGTGATAAGGAGGAGGGTTACCAGGGGACACCACAAGGGGGGGTTCTATCACCTCTACTGTGGTTGCTTGCGGTCAACGGGATTCTTAGGTCATTTGATTCCATGGGCAGGAAAGTTGTTGCCTATGCGGACGACATATTTCTGCTGGTCAGGGGAAAATTTTTGTCCACGATCGGGGAAATTATGCAGGTGATGCTAGGTGAACTCTCGGCTTGGGCAAAGGATAGGGGACTGGGTGTTAACCCTGTGAAGACTGAGCTGGTGCTATTTACCAGAAGGTATAGGATAGAGGAATTTAGGAGGCCAGTGCTAGATGGCGTCGAGTTACCTCTATCGGACGGAGCAAAGTATTTGGGTAACTTTCTGGACTGCAAACTGTCTTGGAAGAGAAATACTCAGGAAAGGATGAAAAGGGGACTCAATGCATACTACACATGCAGGAACTCCATTGGTAAGAACTGGGGTCTAAGGCCGGATATGGTAAACTGGATTTACACATCGGTTGTTAGGCCTATACTTACCTATGGATGCACTGTTTGGTGGGGTGCGTTGGGAGTGGATAGCTATAGGAAGATGCTCAGCAAGGTTCAAAGAAGTGCATCTCTTGGCATCACAGGGGCAAGGAGAAGCACTCCGCAGGCAGCGCTGGACATCCTACTATATCTGTCACCTATTGAACAGTACGTAAGGAGTGTGGCCGCTAGGAACTTAATTAGACTTTACGAGTCTTCGTTAGTTAGACCTAGGCGGGATGATCACACGAGAATCTTGTACGAGATGGGTCTGCTTGATCAGGGTATTTCTCTCGGGAGAATTTCGGATCATATGACTATGACCCTGGACTTCGGTGCAACACCACCAGTAGAGTTCCCGGATAGGGAAGTTTGGAGTGGATCCAATGGACTGTTTGAGGGGTGGGCAGTATTTACGGATGGATCCAAGATGGAAACCGGCACTGGTGCCGGTGTATATATAGCGGACACCGAGGTGAAGAGGTCATTCAGACTCCCCGATGAGTGCAGTGTCTTCCAGGCTGAGATCCTAGCGATCTGGAGGGCGACGGAGGTGATACTGGAACACATCGTGGGTGGATCTGAGGTGACAATTTACGTCGATAGTCAGGCGGCGCTTAGGGCATTGACGAATTATACGGTGCGATCGTGCCTGGTCGCTCGGTGTAGGAATGCTCTTGGTGGACTCATGGAGGCATTCAATGTGAGGCTGTGTTGGGTACCTGGACACTGCATGGTTGAGGGAAATGAGGTGGCGGACGAACTCGCGAGAGGGGGTTCGAGTATGGACTTAGTGGTAAGGGACAGGGGGGTAAAGCCTCCCCTATGTTACTACTATGGTGTGATACGGGAGAAATTCCGTGATGACGTTAACCGATCCTGGGGGGACAGAGTGGATTGCAGGGTGTCTAGGGCATTATGGCCCGGATTGGACGCGGGGGCAACCAGGGTTCTATTGGGATTGGATAGGAGTAGTCTTAGAACGCTTATAGGGTTCTTGACGGGTCATTGTCCGGTCAGGGCTTTTGTAGGCAGGTGGGACAATGCCATACCGGACTTCTGCAGATTGTGCGAGGATTCGGAGGAGCTGGAGACGATCGAGCATGTACTTTGCC
Source organism: Pollenia labialis (assembly GCA_949318255.1). NCBI lineage: Eukaryota > Metazoa > Arthropoda > Insecta > Diptera > Polleniidae > Pollenia > Pollenia labialis. Next base: position 18,913,328 of record OX439142.1, on the reverse strand, counting down.
ATTGTCCCAGGGTGCAGGGCCTCAGACAGAAGTGGCTAGGAAATAGGTTTCACGACGAACTGGGGTGCATCGCTGGATGTAGTCCAGCTGATCTACTGGGGTTTGTCAGGGAAATAGTGCGGTTGTTTCTGTTGAGGGGACAGTAGAGAGGGAATTTTGTTCTTCACATCACCTACTAACTTTCCTATATTCTATACTCTATCTACCTCATACTTCTTTTCTTAACCTTTCTCTTTTTCTATCTTCTTTATCTATTCTTCATCATGTTGAAGGGATTCACAATGGACCGTACTGGTCTCCGAGTGGAAGTGTGCCCTTGGGCACATAACCCTCCTGAACCTAACCTAACCTAACCTAGGGTTTCTGATCATATTGCTCAGTATTCCAAAAGTTTTTTAAATTGTTCTTTTCACGATTTTATAAAGATTAGAGTTATGATCACACTTTTTCAAATAATAACTACTCAATCACCCTCAAGTTTAGTTTGCCTATTTCATTTTTCTAGATCTACAAGAAACCTGACATTAATTTTTCCGAGAATAATGAATTCTACATTTAAAAGATCATTTTAAATAAGAGCGTGTAGACTGTGGAACGCTTTGCCTGTTCATTTAAAAAGATTTAATTTTACGAAATACACTTTTTAACAATTATTAATGAGCGTTTTTGATAACTAATACATTTAATTTCGAATTTTTACATTGAATAAAGTTAATAGTATATACATAAGTTAATTTAAAAAATTTATACTTTATCATTACAAAGCTGTAAATAACTATATTAATCGTATATGGCCCATGCGCTTGATTAAATAATAAATAAATAAAATAAATAAATAAAAAGCCAACACGAAACGTCGAAAACTATTTTTAAGTCGGGATAATATTGTGGGCAATTAAGAAGACACAGGGTTCTACTTGAATTGGATAGGAGTGGTCTTAGGAAAATTATAGGGTTCTTGACGGGTCAAAACCATACCGAAGTTCTGCAGATTCTGAGGAGCTAGAAACGATTGAGCATGTACTATGCTACTGTCCTAGGATGCAGGGTCTCAGACAAAAATGGCTTTTACGACGAACTAATGTGTATCGCTGGATGTAATACGTCGATCTACTGGAGTTTGTCAGGGAAATAGGACTGATGTATCTGTTGAGGGGACTGTTCAGGGGGTATTTGTTCTACATAGTTCCTACTAACTTCCTTAATTCTATCTATCTGTTATTTATTTTCTTCTTCAATCATCTTTTCTCTACCTTTCTATTGAAGGGATTCACAATGGACCGCTTTGGTCTCCGAATGGAAGTTTGCCCTTGGGCGCATAATCCTTCTTAACCTAAACTAACCTAAGAAGACCAACATTTTGGTTTGAAATAAACTTTTTCAGATCTGGCATTATGAATACTAGTTTTATCTTGTTGCAGACATTTTTTGGTGTGTGAAAAAATTCGAATTATTGTATATGTATAATATTCATTAATCAATAATTATAATTAACAATTAAAACTAACAAATGAAAATTAAAAATAATATACATACTATCACTATAGATTAAGGCTCCCCAGCCACATTAAAAATATAAATATCATAATTATCATCCATCAGTAGCTAATCAAGATTATTTAGGAAGTCAACAATTTTTACGAGGAAAATATTATTTGAATAGGTAAAAATTCGTAACGAAAATGGTAAAAAGTTCCAAAGCCTAGTAATCCGAACAATAAAAGATTTTTCGAAACAGGATGTTGAGATTCTTGGTATACGAATTAAGCGACTCCTAGAAGAACGCATAAACTCAAAGGAATTTAATAATTCAGGAGGTTTACCATTTTTGACAATTTTATAAAACAAAATCATGTTCCGATATTTAATAAAGTTATTAAAAGTACACACAAGAAAACTAAAAGCAAAATTAAAAATATGTTCATAGCGTCCAACGTTATAAACAAAGCGAACTATTAGATTGAAAATACGCCTGATCATCCTCAAACGCATAGAACCAGAACCTGAGTAAACCTCAAGGCCATATACGATATTTGAAAACATCAAAGCATGTGCCAATTTAGTAATAAAAATTCTGGAATATGCTTTTTTAAATACATAAGCTCGTTTTATACGACATGTACATATTTAGCAGTTTGCTTGACAAATTTCCCACAGAAAAGTGCATACCTATGTACATCGCCATCTCATTCATTGTTGGTTTGACCTTGGTTTTAGACAACCAAGTTTCATATCTAATTGTTTATCTATATCAAGGTGGCCTCGTTATCCTATGCCATCCTCAGCTGTGCAAAGGCAAATTTCCTATTCAAACAAGAAGTGTCAAAAATTGTTTATGTTTTCATATAGGCTTGCATTAAGATTCTTTAAATTAAAAATTTTGAAGGGAACAGTGAAAAAATCTACTTATATTTAGCAAACAGAAATAAATTATTTTCTAATGAATATTGTTACACTTTTTCATATTCCCTTTGTTTTAGTTCGATGTTTTTGACAGATTTTGACGTTATACCAGGAGAATTGCGTGATGTTTTCAACCCGCCTTGCCTGGTATGGTTCAAAATTTTTTGTTTAAAAATGTTTGACATTTCGAGCAGTTAACACCAACAATACAATGCAAAAAAAGAGCGGTTTACAGCACTAGAGACCGCTTTTTTGTATTGTTGTAGTATTGCTCTCCCGTATAATATACATAAATACGCCCTGCATTATACAAAATCATTTGTTGTTGTTGTTTTTTTTAAGTTAAATGGGTCCAAAATCTAAATTTAAAGACGACAAAAAAATTGCGGTTACTTTTCTCAGAAAAGGCGGCTCAGCTTAGTTGACTTTCCGTTCTATCAGGCTGCAAGTTTCTCGTTTTTTTTTTTTGTTCTTTTAATTTTAATTATTTATTGATATTCCAACTTAAGATTCTGTCCATATTTATTTCAAAAAAAAAATACAATATAATAGTCTGGTAGTGTATAAAGTCATTTCTGAAAAATTGAAGGAATATGACTATTACAAAAAAGCTTTATAAAATACATAACTGAAATTTAGCTCATAGAATAAATTCGAAAAATAAAAAATGTTGAATTTCATATTTATGTATTTCATTTATATTTTTCATTTCCCAGCTTCAGCCAAAAAACAGCAAACAAATTTTGTTTTAAAGAAACGAACTCCGGAAATACTAAAAACTTAAAACAAAAATTCCAATAGGCTGGTTGGGGGATTGATTGAAATGGTTTTTAAGCAACAACAGCGACGACAAAAAAGGAAAACAACTTATTAATAAATAGTAAAGTTTAATACAAAGCAAACAAAACAAAAATTGGGAGTCTGATTTTGTTGTTTTTGTGTTTATTTACTTATTCTTTTGTTTTGCAAAAAATTATTTAGTTTGTACAGGGTGGGTGGTGGTGGTAGAGTAGTATAATAAAACGTAAAAAGAAGCAACAAAAAGTGGTGGAAGTAATAAAAACGTTAAAAAAGAAATATGCGAAATGTGAGGCGGAAGAAGAGTATAAGCAACATTACACTCTCTCTTCCTCCTACAACAATCATCGATTAACATTTTTTTATGCAAAAATAAATTTTCGTTATCATTTAATATTTTTAAGAAATTGTGACTTACAGCCCGTTAATTGAGGGCGTCCTAAGGTATTTGGCCTATTAAGTGGCAATTCTGGTTTTTTGGATTCATTTTCAGCCTGCAAACGCTCTTCCAGCAATTGCAATTTGGTGGTAATAGTATCCATCTTTTGCGTCTGCCAATGTTTAAGTGCAAGTGTGTGCGGGTAAAATGATTTTTTTGTTGCAAATTACCAGCCACTTTTAAGGCGGTGTTTTAATTTATTTCGGAATTTTCACTTTTTTTATTTATATAATAAAATAACTTTAAACACTTTCTATGTATGTTTTTTCACTTCTTTTCTTGAAAAGGTTAGATAGAAGAGGCGAAAGAATGAAAAAACTAAACTTTAAATACACATGAGATATCGTTAAATGGTGGCGGTCCTCTTCTCCAGTATTTTTTTCTTATATTTTTCTTTGTCGTCGTTCGTTGGTCTTCTTCTTTTTCTTTGTATAAGACCATAGGAAAAAAAACTATAATACTTTTTTTAATCAATTCTTTTTAGGTTTTATAGCAAACTTTTACTTTTTTTCTTATCATCATTGTAAAAATCACTGTCTTAACTTTGTTTTTCTATAAAAGTTAAAAATAATTTGTAAATTTCTCCATTAAAAAAATCAAAAATTCAATAACGCCTCTTGTACACTTTACTTTTCAATAGGAAAAATTATTTTTATGAATAAAATAGAATGACAAGTGAAATATAGAAAAAAAATTAGTAAGCGTTGCCAACTATTGCTTATTTATGTTAAGACAAATACAGGATTGCATTTGAGGGAGCACTCCAACAAAAACAGAAAATTGTGAATTTAACACCTCGAAACAAATCTAGTTTCCGACGAGCTCCAAATAAAATTAAAAGTACCTAGGGTGATAGAAAATTAACGAGTAAGAAGAAAATACCAAGTGAAAAAGTGGGGCTAACGCATATTTTTCGAGTTTTCATTAATATATACGATTTAACATTACTTTTCTGAACGTATAGGGCCTATATTGTTATTATTTTAATGCCATTTAATAGATCTTTCTGAATATACAAAACTTGTTTAAAAATTCTTAACACAATAGGAAGCAGGGATATACGTTCAGAAATGTAGTGAAAATCGTATATATGTATGTATATATGTGAACTTAAGAGGTCCATAACTCGAGAATTAAATTAGGAGATGATGCAAGTGTTGCCAAGTCATTTATTAAAAAAAACGAAAATTGAAAATGATTTCGCTTACGTTATTTTCGCCGTTAGGGCTCGATAAACATAACTAGTAAATTAAAGTCTGTTCCATCTTCGAAAAATTATCTCAGAACTTTGTTAAAATATGTATCTTAAAAACTATTAAAATGAACCAAAATTTTGAGTCAAATTAAATACTATTGCAAAAATTTCAATATTTTTTTCATTATTATTTCAATTTTTACTCATTCGTCCTTTATCGCTTTCACGAGATTGTTCTGTCAGAAATCGCTTTCCAATCTAATTGCATTAAAAATCGTATTCTAATTGTGTCCATTGATGCTCAATTACATCGGTGGAAGGAGACAGCGTCTTTTGTTTTGGATTGTTATTGAAGTTTTATTTTTACCTAGTTTATCGACACTTTAGAATAAAGATGAATACAAATTTTTGCAACTTTTGTTTGTCAGAAGTCTTTATTGATCCCCTGTTTAAATTATAAATATTTCTTAATTTCCAATAAAACGCAAACAATTTTTTTTTTTTTTTTGTAAAAAAGATTTTTTATATTTTAATAAATGCTGTTCAACAGTTTATCATTATATCACACTTGTTCATCAATACTGTATTAAATCAAAATTTTTATTTTTTAACTTTTTGGAAAAAAATCGATACGTAATAAACATATCAAACCGCTGTAATAATATCGTGCTATTTTGTCTATCTACTTTTTGTTAATGAAACGGTTGGTTTAAACATTATTTTGCATGTGCCTTTAATAAAAATTAAAAATTATTTTGATTCTACTTAAAATTTTTAAATGTTGAGTTAATACAGTATTGTTGAACAAGTGCGATATGTTTATTAAAATTTACTCTTAGAAATTAACAAAGTTTGTTATTTAAAGCCAATTATTTGTTTAACAATAATAATTATTTATTATTTATACTATATAACAATTTTTATATTTTTATTTTGTAGGCAACTATAAAAAAATTTCCAAAAAAAGAAAATCAATATGAAAAAACATGTGCGTTTCGTTGAAGCTATCACTTTAAAAGACTGCAATAAGTTCTTCAATGATTTCTTACTATTAAGAAAAAAATTATTCACAAAAAATATTTTAAAATAATAACGAAAAAAGAAATTATTGAGTAGGTGAAAATTCAGTAGGAGCCAGTATGCGGCAGTGCATTTCTCTTATTAATGGCACAGTATAAGCGACACATTCATCCCAGCCGGGAGAACGCCAAGATGCTTCACGGGTTTCTTTGCGTTCAGCCAAAGATTTGTAGCCTTAAAATTTTATATAAATAAATTTTTTGTTTCAGTTTATAAGTATTTTTAAATCAATTTATTAATATTTTTAATTCAATTTATAATTATAAAAAAAACTACTTACACCAAATATGATGAACATTATATAAACGACCGATTTGTGAAAAGAAACCAGCAAAAGCTTCATTATTATTTTGACGGAAATTAATGGCACGAGCCCAATTATTTCCCCATTCAATCATAGTACCAGGTTTTAAGCGATAAGATCTTTTAAATAAAAATATATTTTATAAAATAAAAAGTAAATATTTTTTAAACATTTTCAAATTACACTGAGTTTTTTTAATCAAAAATACAAGATCTTACCGCATTTCATAGATATTCTTGCCAGTGCGCATTTCCATTTGAGGCCAATAACTAAATGCCAATAGATATTGCAAATGACGTGATCTTAAAAATTTGGAACGCTCTTTCATAAGGCTCATGTATTCCTAAGAAAAAACATGCATTTAATTAAATTCTACTTTAATTTTATGTATAACTTAAAAATAGTACTTACATTATCATGCCACAAATCTTCTTTTGCTATATCAATTTTTTCAAAACCCCCAGTATATTTCCATAAATGCAAACATTGATCCATATCACCAACATGAACGGTCCAAGAGGCCATCAAATCACATGATAAGTTAGCTTTTTTATCTTTTATTAACTGTACGGTAGTTTTGCTAGAAATTTTGTTTTTAAATTTTTTAATATTGAGTTGAAATTATGAATAAAAAAATTCCCTGGCAGTTTTGTCTTTTTTTTCCATTTTGTTTAGCAAATTTCAATATTAAATTTTTTAACATAGTTTTGTATAAAAAAAATTAGATTTCTCAATATTTTCCATACAAATTTCAATGTAAAAGTTAAAACTAAATATTTCGATTGCAACAATTAGTTATAACGATATTTTATTAAAAAAAAAAAAAAGAAACTTACTAGTTATTTAAATATTCAGCCATTGAATCGGGTCTAACATTGTGTGTGTGCAAAGCGTAGATAATTTCTTTATCACTTAACATACGACTATGGGGCTCTTTAGTGGGTTCAATTTTACGTACTAATAATTTGGAAAACCAAGAATCCGATTCATTTAAAGAAGCAGTAGTAGAAATCGAACTAAGAAAAAAGAAAAGTAGGTATTTAATACAACAATATTTACATATTATTTTTTACTTTAAGCTCATATCCAAATTAAGTTTCTTTAAAATTCAAGTCAATTAGAAGAGTTTTGCATAAAAAAGCTTCAAACATGTACGTATGTATATTCACAAATTGCGAAATAGCAAGCGATATGTATGAAATTAAACGTATTAACAAATCCGACTAGCAACAGGATTCGTAAAAAAAGTTTGTTGCCACAACTAGGGTTAAAAATATTTTTTTATAAAACAAATTTATTATAATTGGCTACACTTAACACCTTTGTATATGCTGCAAATAAAAATTTACGGAATTCACAAAATTCAAGTCAATTAGAAGAGTTTTGCATAAAAAAGCTTCAAACATGTACGTATGTATATTCACAAATTGCGAAATAGCAAGCGATATGTATGAAATTAAACGTATTAACAAATCCGACTAGCAACAGGATTCGTAAAAAAAGTTTGTTGCCACAACTAGGGTTAAAAATATTTTTTTATAAAACAAATTTATTATAATTGGCTACACTTAACACCTTTGTATATGCTGCAAATAAAAATTTACGGAATTCACATGGTTTTAGAATCACAAGTCGTAGTCATGGTACAACTACATGTACCACAATGTACCTTGTCGTAGTAATATTTAAAAAATAGTACGTAATTATGGCTTAATATAGAGTAGGAATACCTAACTAGATTTTTTTTAAATAGCTTTTTTGTTTATTCTGGTAGCTAATGCCACATGTATGTATTTTGATTTTATATTTTTAAGGGGCTGAAGTACAATATTTTAGTAAAAATTGCATTGTATCTTTTTTATCTAAAATTTTACGGATTTTATTACCTCCCAGTTCAACGATTTCGAACGTTATCGTTCGCATAGAAAATTTATATGAAAAACACTCAGTTAAAAAAATATTTTTCATATAAAATTCTATGCGAAGGTCTAAGTTCGAAATCGTTGAACAGGCAGTAAGTTTTTTTCTTACCCTGTAACCAAACAAAAAAATTTAGCTATCCTTTGCTAGCAATGACGAAGGCCGTAGCGGGCCAGAAAATGCAGTACATTCTGCTGGTATCTAATAGTTGTATAAATTTTCTTTACAATTTACTTCATTGCTAGCCAAAAGATAGCTAAAGTAAGCCTCGTAAGAGAAATATTCAAAATAAAAGCTTTTGAAGATTGTTATTCGACTTAGAATACACATTCGAATAATATGAAAATTTGAATAATAAAATGTTACTCAACATGAGAAATAAATTCCCAGATTCTATTTAAATTAATTGTTTTGAAATGTTATAATTTAAAAAAAAAATTAAATTTCATAATTTTAAGCGAAAATTATAAAATGTAGTAAATATTTCCCAGAACCACATGAACGGTATATCATTTGACACAAGGTTAGTAATCAGCTGTTGCTTACGTAGCAAGATAAGGTCACCTAAAGTAAATTCGCCTTGTTTAATGTTTTGTGTATAATCATTCTTATTTTTTAAAAAAAATTTAAATTTGGTCAGAAATAAAAACGAAAAAAAAATTATTGGGAATTTAGCACGTCATCGTATTAAAAAAAAATATTAACTTTTTAATGTTTTGTTTTTTAATTTGAGGATTTTTGGGGATTTATTTTTTATTCGGAATTTAGCACGTCATCATATTAATAAAAAGATATTAACTTTTTAATGTTTTTTTTTTATTTGGGGATTTTTGGGGATTTATTTTTTATTTTTTGGGGGGACAAGGAAAAAAGTACCTGAAAGACCTGTGTAGAAGTTTGCAAAAAAAATAAAAATACAAACACAGTAAACAAAAAACAGTTTGCACTGAACATGATACATAGTACACATGAAAAACAGTTAAGTTTAGGTGACATCGAGGCGAATTCAACTACAGGTGGTGTCGGAATTACAAAAGAAACAACATAGGGTTTTTTGCTTTGCAAAAAGTCCCACAAGGGACTAGGACTAGTCCAATAGTAACCCATGTCCTAGGGCAGGAATATCTAACCCATCTTTGGAATACGAAGGAGTAGTTTTAAAACTACTCCATTGTGTACACAAGAGGATTAGTTTAAACATCGTTTAAAAACGAAAACATGTCGTTAAAAAACGAAGACGTCGTCTCACTACAAACACTTTTTAATAATGACATGGTCCATGCTTTCATTACATCGGACCAGTCCATGGAGTAGTCCATTCCATGAAATTGGATCAGGTGGTCCAATAATATTTGCAGGGTAGATATTAACATGAAGAATACCAACAACATATTTACAACTGTGGTATGCATAGGTAGTTTTAGCACATACGATACAACACAATAGTAGTACACTATGTGAATTCCCTAATTGTTCCTAAAAATTTTTTTTATTTTTTCTCTTATAATCATTTTTGCTTATTTTTCCATTAACTTACCGCAATGCAGTGGCGTTGCAGATGTTGATTATACTTTTTAGCTTTAACATCTTTAATTAATCAATGTCTGTAGTACCTACAGTCTGTAAAAAAAATTTTGAGAAATTAATAAATTTTGAAGTTTATTTAAACAATTCTAAAAATATTACATAGGAAGGTACATATGTAGATACATACATATTTGTTTATTAAACTAAATCTAATGACCTTTACCCCCAAGAATCAAGGTGACCTGTTTACTTTAGGTACTCTAATTTTTTTGCATTGTAAGAATACACGTACATATACAAACAAACACATCGAAATAAACATGAATGAAAATAAATTATCACTTTTTCTTCGTTGCACAATACAAATTTTTCCACAAAACCAAAAAACATGCATTCATACATATCTACATTTACATATTTAACAAAAATAAATTCCAATTGTATGTACAGATATGTAGTACATATGTATCAGAGCTGTAAATGATTGCAATTAATCGTTAATGATTGCTAATTTTTTTGTTGCATTCAAAATCGAAATATTGATTGTATGATATTAAATTGACATCATAAAATCATATTTCCTATTTGGAATGCAATCAATTTTTTCAAATCAATTTATACTATAATTGATTGCAAACAAATTTGATTCAATACTTTAATTGCATTAAAATCCAGTAATTGCAATTTAAATAAATTAAAATCTAATCATATTTTATTTAAATTAGATCAAATTAAGTTTAATACTGCTTTTTGGAATAGGCTTTAAGCGAATTATAATACTGTGAGGGAAGTATTTATAGATTTGTTAAGACCTTACAGATTCCATAAGAAACCCACTCCTGGGATATTCTTATAAATACACTTGTTGTTCTTTTTACTACTATTAACTTAGCCATTGAAGTTTACTGAAGTGTACTGGCACATTTTCATATTCTATGAATTATCGTTTGTGATATTGAATATATTCAATAAATATGTCTTTCGTATAGTACTACATACATACATATATACATATTAAACGTTTGGTATCATATTGCTAATAAATAAAAGAAAGAAATCCTGAACAAAATGCCAGATATTAAAGATGATGAAAAGAAGTAAGAAAACTATATTCGGCTATTCCCATCCTTATATTATTATCTTGTATTGCTAGAGTTAAATTTTTTCATATTTCATAGTTTGCAATTAAACAATTTCCATTAAAATTTGATTGCAATTAAATTGACTGCATTTAATGATATCTAAAAAGAATTATATTATAATGGTTGCAATCACAAAGTATTGCAATCATTCTAAATATGTATATAACTTTCAAAACAAAGAATAAAATCAATTTGGTTGAAATCATTTTGATTGCAATCACACTTGATTACAGTTTTTTACAGCTCTGATATGTATGTACATATCGAGCCCTATTTGTGATTGTGGCAAACCTTTGAATTTGTACCACTATGTGTAAATTAAAGGAAATTTGCCCACGATTGTAAATATTTTGTTTTTAGTCGGTTTTTTGTTTTTTTTAATGTTTAATACCTATGAAATTTTTCTAAAAAAAAATGTACCTAACAGAAACAAGGATTTTCTCCTCTATGGTATAACAAATACCGGCTTCGGTAACTAGCTTCAGTGCATAGCCGGTCTTGCGACCGGTCGCAAGGATTTTCTCCTCTATAGTATAACGAATACCTGCTTCACTAACTTTAGCTTCCCTGCATAGGATTTTCTCTATGGTATAACATATACATACATCTATACATATAACCTAGAGGGCAAAAAAAATGAACGAACACAAAATAGATAGTTTGTACCTATGTAGGTATGTATTTGAAATCGTGAAAAAAATTACCTTTATTTTGAGTAAGCTGGGTTTTTGAGACCTCAGTTATACTGGGTTTAGTTAAACCGAAAACAGACTTGTGCCGCCATTACCAAGTTTGTATAAAAAATTTTGACGGAACTACTTAGTTTCACTTAACATTTTGGTCTTTATGAAATAACAAAAAAAATATAGGTACAATCCGCCGCGAAAATCCAAGTTTCAGACTACGTTAGGCTAAGTTGAAACTTAATCTACATCTCATAAAACCCTACCTTAGTGGGCGGGCGGTTTTTGGATCCAGGGGTCCTGCGGGCCTCAGCCCCATAATTTTAATTTTGGTTTTTTTTTAATTCTACATAAATCGGGTGGTATAGTTTTTTTTAGGTGCCCTGTTAACTGCATTTCAGCCAATTTTTTTTAAGAACTATAATTTAGATATATGGACTCCAGAATCTGGATGCATTTATAATTTATAGAGGCTTTTCTTTCCTTGCGTCGGCCTCCATCCTAATGTATGTATATACAAAGTAAATAGATGTGTGTATGTATTTCATAAATAATACATTAAAATGCACAAATATTAAGTAAAAATACATTTGTTGTTATTGCACAGATGTTTTTCTTGTTTATTTTTTGTTTTTTAAAAATGACTCAATTTCTCCTTCATTCGCTATTTTTGTCGCTAATAAGTAAAAAAAAAAGAAATACCTACATATGTATGTACATACAATAAATTAATGAAATATTCATATGCATACACATATGGATGTACATACACACATAGGTACGTATTTTTACTTTAATTTTTTTATTAAAAATTAAGGCTTATCTAAGTTTTTTATTTTTTTTTTTAATTTTAATCTTGATTAAATATATTGACAACAGCAATTTGAGCCAAAAAAAATATACTCAACTAGTTATGAGCTAAACACATAAAAGTTATTCAATTTTTGTTAATTACTTATACTTACCCTTAATTATATTAAAATTGTAAAGTAAATAGGTATTTCTTAATCGTTGTTAAATAATTTAAATAATTTTTACCAAATCGTTTTTGTTTTCAGTTCAACGCAATAAGTAAAATTTTGTTAAAAAAATAATAAGTAACAAAAAGAAAAAATTCCTTCCTCACTTTCGCAAAAATACACTGTGCTGTTGCTGTCTTTTTTGATGTATTTGCTTTCTTCGGTCGTTCTTCTTTTAGTTAATTTTTGTTTTTATTTTGCTTGCATTTCCATTTTTTTTGCAAGCGGTTTTATTTGACATTTGCCATAGCAAATGATAACAAGTGTCAAAATGTAAAAAAACAAGCTAGTGTTATATTAGGCTGTGCCGAATCACTAATACCCTCCACTGAAAGTTAGAATGTTTCAAGACGGGTTCTATATGCACAAAAAAAATCATAGGTAAAATTACCTAAATATATGGTATAAAATTAACTAAGCGCAAGGGTAGCATGGCAGTATCTAAGTTTCTTAGCTAATAAAACTATTAACTAAGGTAATTTCTATGTTTGAAAAAGTATCTAATTATTTTGTTAAAATTACTTAAGGCGCCCGTACACGGCATGTTTTTGTCATCTGACATGTCAAATTTCCCACTGCAAAATACATACATGTCGTGTGTTACCTTTTTAACTTTGCTTCTGTAAAAGTCAGATGCAAAGTCATCTGACAAAATTTCAATTAGAGCGTGCTCTATTTTCTTCTGACAAACCATCTGACTTCAAAAATCTATGCCGGGAAGAAACCGTCAGCGTCGTTCACTATTGACGATTTCATTAGCCGGCTGAGATTGTTATTTTACAATACCGATAAATGTATGTTCTTTTAGCCTTTTAATAGAAATAACGTTCATACCTATATAAAAAACGTTTCGTTATTATACCCAAAATTGGCATCTTCGAATTTAAAGAAAAACATTTTAAGATGGCTGAACTCTTTTACGGCGCAAATAAAAATGTTTGTGGCGGCAGCACGTTATTATCAAACCGAGAACTACTTTGGTTTCTGCAATTACTATGAAAAAAAAAAACAGAGACAGATGTCAGAAGCAAATTACATGAACGTCTGTGACCGAATATTATAAACCTTATGTAAACCAGCAATTTTGACAGACATGCAAAATTACATGTGACTTTAAAATTTGACATGTCAGATGACAAAAACATGTCGTGTACATTCAGCTTTAAAAACTTTGAAAATTTACCGATGACAGCAAAGTTATTTTATATTTTTATTTCTGGAAAATTATCTAAGTTAAATTTTGTACAAGAACATAGATATTAGGTAAATTTACTACTTTTTTTCAAAAAGTAAGCATATTTAAAAAAACTCTATATACGTTTTTTGGTTACATACTTTAAATAAAATTAATTTTCATTTCATTGTAATATTTTATTTATGAATTTATAATGTATTACAATTAACTAAGTGATCTACTGAAACTTTTTACTTGAACGTCTTTCTAAATCTATATATCGCTCATTTGCTGCAACGTCGTAATAACTCTTTAAATACATTTCAAAATGATTTGCTTACACCACTTATAAAAAAAACGACACAGTTTCTTTAAACGGGGAAAGAATAAACGATATAGAGTTGAAATTTACACACAAAATAAACTCAGTGCCGGTTCACACATGTCAATTTTGACTCGTCAAGTATTGAGTTTTTAGGAGAGAGGGGAAAAGAAATGGCATCCTCTTTACCCTTCTCTCCTAAAAGCTCAACACTTGACGAGTCAAACTTGACGCGTATGAACAGGTACATAGCGAACAATTCTGCATCATTAATTCCAAAATATCATATTTTGAGTCATGACGACGTTGCAGCAAATGAGCGATATATAATTTTTAAACCTTTTGGAATTTAACGATAAATTTGATTTATTAAATTGTCAAAATTGTGCATATTTAGTGTGCTTTCACTTAAAATTGTATTTTGTGATTTTTTGTTGGTTTTTGTTGTAACAAGCGCATCCAGTGGTATTTCAGTGGAACTCATAATTTTCATTAGACCTTCCTTCTGTTAACGCTTCTAAATCTTTTTTTTTTTACCTGGTCCTTTTCAATAGCATTTGTGTACTAAATAACGAAATGCTTCTTTAAAGTTTAAGATTCGACAATTGTTATATCAATATAATCCAATTTCACGTTAGGATTATAAATAATTTTGCCTTTAAAATCCATAATGATCCAGCATGGAAATGTTCGCGTCGTCCAAATTAATCGTCTTCAATAAAAGTAATAAATAATTATTGTTTTTTATTTTTTATATACATTATTTGTAAAAAGTTCAGTGCAGATACTTATTTGATGTTTATAATATACTCACATAAATAAGATGTATTTTTATTCTTTAACGAATAGTTTTTAATTTATTTTAAATTCAAAAATTTTAAATTGAAATTTAAATTTAAACTTGAACTTTTTTCACAAAAAATTTCCAATTGAAAGAAAAAATCAAATAAACCTACATACATACATACTATATTAAAAAATTCGAAGAAGATAACTAACTCAATTAGTAATATTTACAAACATTTTAGGCAAAACTTTTTTTATAAATTAGTGCCGGTTCACACACGTCAAGTTTAGAGTCAAACTTGACTTGTGTGAACCGGCACTTACCAATTATCTTAGGCAACTAAACTTAGAGTTTTGTTTTTATTTAAAAATAAATTACGTATGTACGCATCGGTAAAATACCCTTGAATATTTTTTTGAGTGTGAAATCTAAAAATTTCTACCAATCTTATTTCGTGTTTTATACGACCTTTAAAATGTATGTATTAATAAAATAACTCTTTCTTCTGAGCTCGAGGTCCTGGTTTTATTGTTAATTATTCTAATTTTGCAATATTTATTTTGCCAATATTTCGTTTTTCATTGAAACATCTTTTGGGCTTTTACATTAAGGGATTCTAAGAAATGCCCTAATCAGGTTGATTATAAAAATTATAAATAAATATGTAAGGAAATTTGACATTGTAATGGAAAAATTATATAAATTTGTTTGTATTTTTTTAACATCAGGGGTATTTCGGGTCGCCTGAATTTGTTAAAATATTACAAAGTTTGTTTAAAATAAGTTCGTTAAATTGATGTACTTTTTTATAAAATTTCATATCATACTTTTAATAAATTGTTAGCAAAAATCTTGAATTTTGAATTTTTTTTTCTAATTTATTGTTATATTGGCGCAGATATTCGTATTCGCATCCGTATCTGCGAATATTTAAAATTGATTTTCGCAACGAATATTAAAAAAGTTTCACATTGAATGACAAATTTAGTATACCATTACTAGTAATGGATGGTTAATAACAAACAAGTAGTTGGCAATACTTTTGAATATAATGCAACACCAGGGATGATAAACGACTTTTAAAAATTGTACTTAATTTAGTAAAAAAATTGTACTTTTTGACCGTAATTGTACTACAATCGAAAAATATATTTTTGCTGGTTTTATTAATAATATAACAAAATTTAGAGGATGCCGTCCACCACCTGGATAACTATCTTGCCGCGATGTGGTGGCTTAAATGCCGGCTGTAGTATATGCCTTATAACCTGAGTCGGTAAGTCTAGCCGAAACTGGTTATAATGCATAAGCTCTAAGGCCGGTATGACTAAGGGTTATCCATCCATCCATCCCATATCCCAATACCTATAATCCTATCCCCCCCTTTTTGTTTCCCACATCCCCCACTTTTAAGGTCAAGGTGGTTGACAGCAGTGCCGAGGACCTGGATGGCTAGTTAGTGGTTAAATAAACTGGTCGTGAACAGCTTCCCTCTGATGCCGATGGCAAGGGTCAGTTGTAACTTTGCCTAGTCCGCGCAAGCCGTCACTGCGCGCGACGGTCCTTTTCATTACGTGCATACTCGTGGGACCAAAAACTGGACGAAATTGAAAAAACCAAAGAGAAGGACGCGGTCTTAGGACGCGGTGCAGGGAATGTCTCTGACAACTCGGCAGACTCTGAGTCAGATATGGACTCAGACTGGCTGAGTATTCACAGGGATATTCTGCTGCAGGAAAGTCAGTTAGCAACAGAACTGACAGAGACGGACGCGATGGACTCACTAGTCGGCTCCCCATCTCGAACAGGTGCTTCGGAAAGGCTCGGTGATCTAACTCTGGGCTCCGATGATGAGCACGAAATAATAATGATTTCGGCTGATGATCAGGGCCAAAGGGCTGGACCAGCGGCCTCTGAGGTTACACTCGAGATGGAAAGTGGATTGGCGAGTGCATCAAAACACATTGTTCGGCAGGATGCGACAGAACAGGTCACATCAGATAGCCGAACGAGTTTAGAAAAAGCCAAGAGTGGTGTGAGAGCCTCCTTAGCCTTTCTAGAAAAGATAGCTAAGAAAGACTCCTCACTGCACGATGGGCGGGATAGGCATCTGCTGAGGAAGCACCGGAAGAACGTTGCTAGATTCGAACGAATCCACGGTTCTGTCGGTGATATCCTAGGCATTCCCTATCCTGCGGGATACACAGCAAGGGCTGCTGAGGACTCAAAAGTTGTCAGTAAAGACAACGAATCCTCACCGACCCTTGCTGAGGAATCCTCCAAAAAAGGAGCGAAAGGAAAAAAGGAGGGTAATAAGTCCGCACCTGTTCCTCTTAACCGTGACAGCATGGTCACGGCTAAAGGAGCTAAGACTGCGGACGAAACACCCAGTACTAGTCGCGCGATGAGGACTGGGAAAGTCCTGATAATCTCCGATAGTCACCCCCAAAAGGGAGTCACTAAAGGAATTACCGGGACAAACCAGTCAACATCTGCAGGGAAATCGGGTGATCACCGACAGAACTCTGCTAAGCCCCCCAATAAAGGGGTTGTCAAGAGAGTTAGGTCTGGTGATGACCAGAAATCTCCAGCGGCTAAGAGGACTAGTCAGGCTGGTGCCGGCCCTCTTAAGGATCTCCGCAAGGAGACCACTAAGAGGACTGTCTCCAGAGAGGACCAGTCCTCCACGTCAAGGAAGCTGAAGGAGTCGTCGGGTAAGGACGGTATTCTGGCGGCTGTCATTGATCGTATGGATCCCGATGGAAGGATCAGTGTCGAGAAATGGCAGGTGCTAGAGAACAAACTACTCGACGAAATCTTCAGCGTGAAAGGAAGGCCGGACGAAGTATCGTTCAAAGGGGCTGACTGGGCAAGAGGTGTCAAAACTGTCAGTTGCGGCAATCAAAAAACCTTTGAGTTTTAAAGGCTGCAATTGGCAGGTGTGGCAGCGCTTTCCCTGAAGCCAGATTGGACGTCATACTAGCGTCTGAGTTGCCATTGAGGCCAGTAGTCACGGTGTGGATACCTCCACCTATAAAACCGGTGGAGGTCATACTGGGGTTACTGGACAACCAGAACGATGGTCTCACTACAGGCCAGTGGAAATTGATAGCTTCACTGGGCTGTAAGGAGAACCAAGGGAGAGACTTCAGGTTCGCAGTAGACCAGGAGTCTCTCAAAAGGCTGAAGTCAATGGGAGAGGTTGCTGTGTTCGGGTTAAGGTCTATCAAATTTAGGTTTCCTAAAGATGATAGACCCTAAGAGGCTGAAAGTGGTGCAGATAAACCTGCACCACTGCGAAGCAGCCTCAACCGAATTATCAACCCACCTCATTGAAAACAACGTGGACGTGGCCTTAATCCAAGAGCCCTGGATTAATAAAAACCGGGTAGTTGGATTAAAGGTCACGGGGTATACCTTGTTCGTACCCCACACAGATGATAAGGTACGAACTTGTATACTGGCAAGAACTGAGTTTAAATTTATGATTTCTTATTCTTTCAGTAATGGAGACCTCACGGTCGTGACAGG
The DNA here is from genome assembly GCA_949318255.1 of Pollenia labialis. Taxonomy (NCBI): domain Eukaryota; kingdom Metazoa; phylum Arthropoda; class Insecta; order Diptera; family Polleniidae; genus Pollenia; species Pollenia labialis. The sequence goes on along the minus strand of OX439142.1, from coordinate 18,895,004 downwards.
AGAGGCCAGGGACAGAACGGTTCTGGCACTGGCATCGGTATACTTGCCGTACGAGGCTACCGATCCACCTGGTGATAAAGTACGGGAGTTGGTGGAGCACTCGGGCAGAAGCGGCTCGAGACTGGTACTGGGTTGTGACGCCAATGCACACCACACCCAATGGGGAAGTGCCGACATCAACAAAAGAGGTGAGTCTATGTTTGATTTTATTATTGCCAGCAATCTCTTTATCTGTAATAGGGGGAATACGCCAACGTTCAGAACTAGGGATAGAGAGGCAGTGATAGATATAACATTGACGAACTGTAGGGAATTAGTAGAGGACTGGAGGGTGGCTTTGGATTTTTCCTTCTCTGACCATAGTCGTCTGTCCTTTAGTCTAATGTTTGAGAGGTCGAAAGGGTATCCGTATAGGAATCCGAGAAGGACGGATTGGGATTCGTTTTCGGGACTGGTGCAAAGGAACCTTAGGGTTACACGGAACTGGGGGTCGAATCCGGCCGGTGTGGAGCAACTGGTAGACACCTTCACGGGTGTATTGACCAGTAGCTATGAGCGATCCTGTCCGTTAAATTTTCCGGGCAGACGCACACAGCCAAGATGGTGGACAGACGAGTTGAGGACTCAAAGGTCCACTGTCAGAAAGCTGTTCAATAGGGCGAAGTATACGCGTAGGGAGGAAGATTGGAGTAACTTCAGGGTAAGTTACGGGAAGTATAAGGGAGATATTAGAAGGGCGAAAAGGGACTCGTGGATTAAGTTTAGCGAGTCAGTCGAATCCGTGAATGAGATGTCTAGGTTCAGGAGAATTTTATCCAAGGACCCGGTAGTCCCTGGATTTATTCAGAGACCGGACGGCTCATGGACGGAATCTGGCTCTGAATCTCTCTGTTTGCTAATGGAGACTCACTTTCCGGGGTGCGTGGATCCGGGGTCGGGAGAACAGGCTGTATGTGGTGACCCCTTCTCTGGGTCAGGCTCGGGCGTTGAGGAAAGGGAGACGGTGGGGGAGATGATTACCTTGGATAAGGTAACATGGGCGGTAAATACCTTTGGGTCCTACAAATCGGCGGGACCAGATGGTATCTTTCCGGCGATGTTACAGAATATCGGGAAATCATCACTCCTGTTGTTGGTGGAACTGTTTAGGGTATGTGTGCTGAACGGGTACATTCCTAGAAGGTGGAGGGAGGTTAGGGTTGTCTTTATACCAAAGGCGGGTAGAACCGGTCACTCTAAACCCAAGGATTTTAGACCAATCAGCTTGTCGTCTTTTCTATTGAAGACTTTGGAAAGACTGATTGATCTACATTTGAGGACGAAGATTGACGCCGGCATCGTCAGCGGTGCTCAACACGCCTATCTTAAGGGTAGGTCTGTTGAGAGTGCGCTGCATGATGTGGTTGGTTATGTGGAGCGGGGTTTGCGAAACAAGGAATACACCTTGGCGGCATTCCTGGATATAGAGGGCGCCTTTAACAATTTGAGGATAGAGGCTATCAGGCAGGCACTGGTTGACCTAGGGGTTCCGCTGTTCTTGGTCGAGTGGATAACTATGATGCTTAGCAGCAGAGTTATTCACTCTGACTGGGGAAGTGAACGCTTAAGAAAATCGGTGACTAGGGGGACCCCACAGGGGGGAGTTCTCTCTCCCTTATTGTGGCTCTTGGCCGTCAATGTCGTTCTGAGACGTTTTGACAGAATGGGTCAGAAGGTCGTGGCCTACGCTGATGATGTAGTTATATTGGTGTCGGGCAAGTTTCTGCCGACAATAAGCGACATCATGCAAGGGGCGCTGGGCGAACTATCGGCATGGGCCAATGATAAGGGATTGGGAGTTAATCCGGAGAAGACGGAGTTGGTTCTTTTCACTAGGAGGTACAAGGTGGAGAATTTCAGGCTACCGGTACTGGGAGGATTGGAGCTTAGATTGTCTGATTGTGCTAAATATCTGGGGGTATTTCTGGACAGCAAGCTGTCATGGGGAAGAAATACTCAGGAGAGACTTAAGAGGGGTCTCAATGCCTACTATGCTTGCAGATCATCGATAGGTAGGAGCTGGGGACTCCGGCCGTCAGTAGTGGGATGGCTGTACACTTCGGTGGTTAGACCCATTCTTACGTATGGATGCTGTGTTTGGTGGGAGTCATTGGGATTTGCTAGTCGTAGGAACCTTCTTTCTAAGGCTCAGAGGTGCGCTTCAATTGGCATGACAGGTGCCATGAGAAGTACTCCTCAGGCTGCCCTGGACGTCATTCTACATCTTCTGCCTATTGAGCAGTATGTGATGGGAATGGCGGCCAGGAGCATTCTTAGACTGAGGGAGTTAGGATTGATAGGGAATGTCACGCAGGGTCACTCACGGATCCTGAGTGTGATTGAGGATTGTGGCTATTGCCTGGGACTACCCGGCTCCACTGATTATGTGGGCACCAGGGTGGACTTTGGGCGGTCGCCGGAGGTAATAGTGCCTTCTAGGGAGAGCTGGTCAGGTAGGAGCAGATTATTTAGTGGATTTGCTATTTTCACTGATGGCTCGAAGATGAGGGGCACGGGTGCGGGAGTCTACATTGAGAATCTGGACATCAGAAGGTCATATAGGCTTCCTAACGACTGTAGTGTCTTTCAGGCGGAGGTTCTGGGGGTATTGAGGGCCGTGGAACTTATGAGGGACAACATTGATAGGGGCTCTGAGGTCACTATATATGTGGACAGCCAGGCGGCTCTTATGGCCGTAAGGGGCTGTTATGTGAACTCAAAGCTAGTTGATGATTGTAGGAGGGCTTTGGAAGAAGTCTTAGGGGAGTATACGCTAAGGTTGTGCTGGGTGCCGGGTCACTGCGACAAAGGTGGCAATGAAGTTGCTGACGGGTTAGCAAGACAGGGCTCAGAGATGGAGGACCCTAACTGTATGGAGGCGGTTAGACCTCCAATAGGCTTCTATTTTGGAAGGATCAGGGAGTGGATTCTGGGCGCGACCAATCGGGCCTGGGGGAACCGGACGGACTGCCGGGTATCACGGACGCTGTGGCCGGTGCTTAGCAAGTCCGATTCGGGGTTGCTGCTGGGCATGAGTAGGGTCAGCGTGAGGACCATGATAGGAATGATCACGGGCCACTGTATGATAGGCAGGATGGCGGTGAGGATGGATCCGAATTATCGGATATGTGCAGATTGTGTGAGGACCCTGAGGAGTTAGAGACAGTTGAGCACTTTCTGTGCCACTGTCCCAGGTTGCAGGGCAGCAGGCTGAGGTGGCTGGGCAGTAGATTCCTGAACGAATTAGGGGATGTCCCGGGTTGTGGACTTGGGAGTCTGATAGGATTCGTAATGGGGATGGCCTGGCTGCGCGAGAGGAGGCTGGGTGCTGGCCACACGTAGGTCGAATTTGGTTGGTCAGGATTTCTTTCGGGGTTGGTCGGAAACATTCTTTTCTATCCATCTTTCTTTTCTGACTTGTGCTTTCGCTGTTTTATTTCACCTATTTTCCTTCTTTACATATCTTTCTCTAATTAAGGCGTCACAATGGACCATACTGGTCTCTGGGTGAGGGTGTGAAGGAGACTTCACACCAGCCTTTCAACCTAACCTAACCTAACCTAGAGGATGCCGTTTAGCTCATCTTTTTTGGAGTTGATAGTCAACCAGTGTAAAAATAAGTTTAAATCTAATTTTTGATTTTTAATTCAACCGATGGCCAACCATATGAAGTATTTATGTAATACATTGATTTTTTTGTTCTTATATATACGATTACAAAAAAGTTAAATTAAATACTTCCCGAAATCAGGGATAATAAGGAATATAAAATTATTATTAGGAAATTTTTTAACAAATTTCTAAATTAGTTTTTTGTTAATTTAAAAATATAGCTTCAATATTCATTAGACTGTAGTTAATCTTTTATTTGAAATCAATTCGATACATATTTACATAAAGGCAATTTCTTCGCTTTGTTTTTGTCAAATTTTTCAAGAAAAATCCTTTCAACTTTCGCCGGCGAATGTGGCAATTCTTTTCCTACACAAATTTAAGCTCCATTGATTGTGGTAGTAAGTTTTTGGCAGCTTAAAAGAAATTTTACACAAACTAAATACATGTCGTTTTTTGTTTTTTTACAAGTAGCAACCCTGTGGTGCGATTCACTAACTTTTAACGATCCGACAATCGTAATATTTGTCGACATAAATATTCGCTTGCAGCAAGGCGAATTCAAACAGGTAAACTCATCTCTACAACTACAAAAATCCCCATGTATTTTCTGGTTGGTTGTCAAAATTTTTTATTGCAAATTAAAATTATCACTTTTTTATAAAAGAAATTAATAAATTCACTTCAATCATTCGCAGTTTTGAAATTTTTTTATTATAAAAATAATATTTTTAACACTTTTCATTCAACTTCTTCTCAAAACAAAATCATATTTTGACGTTTGACCATATTTTTTAATTCGCCGTGGAAACAGCTGATGAACGGCTGACGAGATGAGTTTACCTGTTTGAATTCGCCTTGGCTTGCAGTAACGATAGTGTGATTCAGTAACTTATTTTTACCGATTGTTAACAGCTGTTTTTTGTAACATCTCTGTCTACAAAATGTTAAAAAAAAAACGAAAAGCACAAAAGAGAATAAAATAAAAACAAATGAAATTGCTCTTAACCCTCCGTGTTACACATGTTTTTTCATTCAAAATACATTGAAAAAGGTCTGGCGAGACTCATGAGTAAGACGAAGGGTTAATTTGTAGTTTTATATTTTTTTTGTGAATTTTACATTTAGAATTTTGATTTTGTTCCTAATTTGCTTGTTTTAAATTTAGGATTTAGTTTTTGTTCATACATATACATACATACATATGAATATATCTTTTTATGTTTGTAAGTTATTTTAAACATAAAATACATTTTATCGATTAAATAAACACAACTTAAATTATTATCGCTAAAATATCTACAAAAAATTGCTTAAAGTAACAGCTGACTTTTAACGACAGCGAATATCGTTAAAAATTTTACTGAATAGCATATTCGATAAATTTTCGTTATATTTATTTTAACGATTCGATTATCGTTATAAAAGTTAGTAAATCCCCATACTGATCGATGGGCCTTGTTTTAGATGATATTTATTTTGCATTGCCGTTGTTAGATGTAAAATCCATATTTAACAAGGCGAATTCATACAGGTTGCCGCATCATGAGATAGAGCTATGCTAGCTATCCCTTTTTATACCCTCCACCAAATTAGTTGTGAAGAGGGTATATTAAGTTTGTCATTCCGTGTGAAACTTTTTTATTATTCATCTCAGACCCCATAAAGTATATATATTCTGGGTCCTTGAGTGATTTTAAGTCGATTTAGCCATGTCCGTCTGTCTGTGCGTCTGTTGAAAACACGCTCACTTTCGAACAACTCAAAAGAAATGAACAAACTTGGTGCCCAATTGCTTGTAGTTATCCTAAGCAATTTGGGATTGAAATTCAGCAAAATAGGTGCAGTAGGACCAGAGCTATGAATCAAAATGTGGAACCACCACCTTAAAAAAAATGATAATTTTGTTTCAAAAAATAACATAAATCGTGGAACAAGGCACGGAATGAGATAAGATTTTGCAAAAATCCGTCCATAATTTACCCTACGCCCCATATAAACACTACTCCCGGAAAACAGTTTAGTACGCCTAAAACCGATAAAAATAAGCTTTCATACTCAAGCTAGTTTAAATTGCTAAATAATTTAATATATAAATATATAATTTAATTTTAATGCTGATGTCTGTTTTCATAAAGATAATTTAATAATAAATAGACATCATATAGATATCCCTCCTGAAATATTCGAACAGTCGGTGGAGGGTATTAAAGATTCGACACAGCCGAATATAGCACACTAACTTGTTTTTAAATACTTTTTAACAAATAGAATCTGGGAATTTATTTCTCATGGTGAGTTCATTTTATTATACTATTAACCAAGGCGAATTCAAAAAGGTAAACTCATCTCTACAACTACAAAAAGCCCCATGTATTTTGTTTATACAATTTTCTGGTTAGTTGTCAAAATTTTTTTTATTGCAAATTAAAAGTATCACTTTTTTATAAAAGAAATTAATAAATTCACTTCAATCATTCGCAGTTTTGAAATTTTTTTATTATAAAAACAATATTTTTAACACTTTTCATTCAACTACTTCCCAAAACAAAATCATATTTTGACGTTTGACCATATTTTTTAATTCGCCGTGAAAACAGCTGATGAACGGCTGACGAGATGAGTTTACCTGTTTGAATTCGCCTTGACTATTAACTATTTATTTTGTTTTTGTAAAAAGTTACAGTGACTGTCAAAATTATTTGTTGAAAAATAAAATTGCTAGAAAGTAAAAATGTCCCATGTATGAATTCGCCTTCATATGCAATTGTACATGTCTGTCAAAATTGACCAATACAGAAGGTTTATAAATTTTGCTTTTAAACTTTCGTTTTTGGTTTGCCTGGGTTCACATTATGAAGGTTTTCTTGCTACATGCTATTATTATCTCCCCTCTCATCAATAAACTCAGACTTTCTGAAAGAAAGCTTTCACAATGTGATCCCAGACTTTCATTTGACGTAACGTAAAATCGTTCATGACAGCATATTCACCCCTATTGTGAATAATTTTTTCGGCGTAATTTTTTCCTTTTTCACATATTTGAAAACTCCCAAGAAAACAATGTAATTCAAAGGAGAATAATAACATGAACAAATGTTTACGGGAAAAATTCCACTTATCGTAAAAAGTCCCTTAGATTTTCTCACTTTATTTTTGCTAGGGAACAGAAAAATTTTTACCATTTAACTTAAATAATGCAAACTTGTTTTTTGGCCCATATGCTACCTTTTTTTTATTTATTCATTTATTTTTTTTTATATATTTATTATAATTAAAATTACAACAAATCTTAAAGCTAAGCACTAGCAACTAAACGGCTAACAAATAGACAATCTGGATTTCGAGCTTTAATTGATGTATCCGAAGGTATACGAGAAAGCATTAATGTTGGTGACATACTACTAATATAGAGGTGTACATCATCATCATATAGGTGAACATGGCAGTGTAACAATTATTTATCTAGATCATTTATATAAATTGAGAATAGTAGTGGCCCAAGTATCGATCCCTTTGGCATTCCCCTAAAAACAGGTAACGATTTTAATGTTATATTGTTTGCAGTAACAGATTGACTACGGCCAAACAGATACGAAGCAACCAGACGGATGTATGAAGGTGAGAAACTAATCATTTTGTCCAATTTGATGATCGACCGTATCGAACGCTTTTGAATGGTCCAGTAGAATAAGGAATTGGTGACATAATAATTCCTTATTCTACTGGACTACGGCTGACGAGATGAGTTTACCTGTTTGAATTCGCCTTGATATATATAAATGATTGTGTTGAGAAAATAAATCTTGATTTAAAACTTGTTCACACATGGGCAAATGGTTTGTGTATACGCCCCACCAAGGCGAATTCAAAGGTGACATTTTCGAGTCATCTGTTTAATGTTTATTTCCTTGTGTGTATACTGAATGCCAAGGCCCATCTATCAGGTCTGCTTACTTGTACAAAAACAAAATACGATTCTTTTTAGTTGTCAAAAATTTACTACCTCATATACAAAGCAAAAGGAAAAAAGTGTATGTGTGGCATACCATAAACATATACATGCACATGTAAACAACTTTTGACAACTAAAAAGAACATAAACAATGATCATCAGGCTTCTTGCACAGACCTTTTCAATGGGCCTTGACTGAATGCCAAGCGTTGTTTACATTTTATGAAAAAAATTTGCTTAAATTTAAAATTCAATAAAAATATAAATTCTTGAAAAAAAACCTATTTAAATGTAATAAAACAAAAAAGGAACATAAAATTTAAACACAAGGATTTTAAAAGGCGTAAGGAATAAGTGGAGCCACAATTAATTTGCAATACAGCAAAAAAATTTACCTTCTAAAGCAATTGTGTATATTTGATCAACAAATAATTTTGACATTCACTCTAACTTTTTACAAAATACATAGTATGGTTTCAAAAAAAAAAAAAAAAAGGGATAGCTAGCATAGCTCTATCTCATGATGCGGTCACCTTTATGAATTCGCCTTGGCTATTACAAACAAATAATTTTTTAACATGAACCAGTGTATCTTTTTGACAGAATATCCTTTACGCGTGCCAGAAGATCATATGATAACATTCATACTAGATTTAGAAGTCAGGTTTCTGAGCGTAATTTTTACATCAATTCAATCCACCTTTAGAACTCACTACTACCGACCAATAAATCTACTAGCAACGCCTAGCTTTTGAGAAAGAATTATATAAATTGTTTGTCCCAAAATAATAATACAGTATCCTTCTTATTATGTTTGTACAATTTCACCTTGGAGAGATAATATTTAAAAATATTAAATCCGCCAATTTTTTTATTACCTACTAAAAACCTTAAAAATCAAAGTTGAGAAAATGTAAAAAAAATTTAAATTTGGGCGCCTCGAAAATTATTTTTTTTGATGTGTCGTAGTTGAACTTTTTTTCCTCATGCCAAAAGCTATGGAAAAATCGATTGCGCAATATTGACGAAATTTTGTCCTTAAAAATTCTATCAAAGAAAATTCAAAAAAGTTAAAAAAATAATTATTAGCATTCAAATATCAGCAATGGAATTAAGATTAGCGAAACTCAGCAAAACAGTATTTTTCGTCAAGAACAAATGTATACCAAGTGTATACAAAATGTATACGATATCTAGGCGAATGTCACTCGGCGGCAGACATTAGACGATGACGTTTCGAACAATTTTAACTTCGGGATTACCTTTTCCCGCACTCATTTCAGTACCAGTTTTTTTCAAGCAATGGGCAACTTCACACACAAATTCCTGCAACACTCCGTTTGATTGGTTACTGCATGATGATGCTTGTAAAAAATCCAGGTATTGATTATGGCCATTTGCTTGACTTTATGCGGTTATGAATACGGTCGAATGACGAAGGTCATCAACCCCCTTAAAATTTGTTATATTCATTAACAATATTTGGATATGGAATGCATTTTATTACCTTTATCTTTTTATTGTATCACTCAATGGTTGGTGCATTTTTGGGCGTTTGACCATCGCCCGAAATCTATGGTTTTGTTCCAACCATTGTTGATTCCATATTTACAATATAATTGTCATTCCATATTGCTGTAGTGACGTCAAATATGTGTGGTTATTTGCATAATGGAAGTCGTGGGAGGAGAACAGTTCCAAGCGAATAGATGCGTTGTGCTCGCAAATATACCGTCAAGGGAATCGATGTATAGTAATTATCAAAATATATGACATGATTAATGAATCGAGGAATAGAGCTAGCCAATCGTACCACAATATTCGCAGACGCACCCAATATGTCAACGATGGTCGTTGTCGCCGGAATAAGTTTCAAATGAATAGCAAAATCCGGAATCATCGTACATTAAAAAACATTTTTCACCTCATATTTTTGGTTTGTCTGGCATTTATTGTTTGATATAGTGTTTTCTTTGTCGCACAAATTTGTTCGTCAACACACAATCTTGCTCCTGTTGGTACTTTTTGAAAATCCCGGTTAATGCGGTGAGGATCAGACGTATTTTGCACAGACGATCGTAACATGTACCCATGTTCTGTAACTTAAGTGAGAACTGCTCGCATCGAAAAGATGTTAAACAAAATATTCCATCGTTTCTCGAAATGTGAGAAAAAAGTGTGTCTGTAACTCGTGTCAAAAACTATCAAAAGAGATAACGTCGTTACGTTATAAATGTCATAGCATTGCACCTGAAGCCGATGTTACTTTGTAGACATTTAGAACGCCAGTCACACATATCGTTGTCGGCGACCAAAATATACTAAAATTGAAAATTGTTCAAGGACGACGGCGAAAATACAACCGTCGGCTATACCAAATAATGTAAAGTGCGACTTGAATGTTAAGCTACGGTCACACTTATCAAATATTTGACGAAAAAAACGTGACCAACAAGCATACTAAATAATTATTTCCTTCAATTCAAATATTTATTTAGATTATAATATCACATCTTACAAAAAACAATTTTTTGCTATCTCTAGTAGTATAATTAGCTTGTTTTGTGATATAAAGACCATGTTAAATCTTATTAACTATTAACAAAAGAAGGGGTTACGCTTGTTTGGTCAAATATTTAATAAGTGTGACCGTAACTTTACCCAACAAACACGAAGTCAAACCTTTGATATGAAATGACTTTATCATTTGACATCAAACGCAATTCTCAAACGTTTTTCAATTGTTTGATTTAACATTTAAATTCAAATTGATAATGATTTGAAAATAAACATTTGATATCAAGTGTTTTTCAATTTGATGTCAAATGTTTGTCAAAGTTAAAATCAAATCAAAAATAAACTTGGCAGTACTAAAGCTAAAAATAAATGTAAGCATTAAAAATGGCGATTAAAGTTAAATTATTTTTCCTTGTGGTTACATGTGTTTTACTATTAAAAATAAATTTTAATATAAAGTGAACAGTTTATTTCTAGTGAAAAATAAAAATTATTTGTGAGAAATTACAATGTTTAAAAATACGAAAAAAAAGAAAAATAATAAAACAGGAAAGTGAAGAAAGATTGTTGAACGATCGCAGTGCTAAAATCCTCAAAATAAAAGGGAGCCAAGTGTTTTGTCTTTCCAAGAATTAGAAGACGGAAAGAACACTATTTCATCTTTTTGCTATGGTACCGAATGTTTATCTCAAAGTTTATTTAAATAAATAATAAATTTAAATTAAAAAAATTAAATAGTTTTATTTATATTCCACATTCTATTATAATCCACATTTGAAAAACATTTGAGAATTACGTTTGAAAGCAAGTTGAAAATAAAGGCATTTTTCAATTTGAAAATAATTTCCCCTTTTTGTTGAGAACGCTATGATTTACAAATGATTTTCAAATCATTATCAAACGTTTGTCGTTTGAGAAAACGTTTGATTTCAAATCACTTTCAATTTGAAATCAAACCTCCGTGTTTGTTGGGTAGTTGTTTGCAAACGAGCTTTGAAAAATTCGTATATTTTATAAAAATGTTAAAAGCAAAATAATTAAACCATAAAAATATTTTCCATGAAAAATTATTATAATTATTCTTTCAATTTTGCATTTTTAATCGTTTTTTAGTGTTAAAATTGTTTCTCGCCCCATTTTTTTCGTGATTTAATTTGACAGTTCAAAGCGGGAACTTTTCTCACAAAAATGTTACAGATTCACTTTTTCTGTAAATTGGCGAGTAATTTCCTTACGTATTCGCCAAAAAAGTTACAGACACAGTTTAGTGAGAAAAACAGCTGCTTGTTTCAATATATGGCTTTTTCTTTTCATTTCACACATTTCAATCGAAAAGTTTCTCAACGCGAGAGTTACAGAACATGGGCACTGGATCGTATTGTGGTATGGATCCATGCATTCGAACTGCTTTGTCACCACGATTTCGTGTGCGACTGCGCGCATCTTCGGATGGTGTTGATCCGATGACGATGTCTGTTCAAATGTCGCTGGCTGTTTATCAGATGTCGATTGCTTAAGGTAAGTTTTCACTATTATACTTTGTATTAATACATGTTAAAAACTAAAGTAATATTGAAAAGTGTGATAGTGTGAATGCAACGTGTTATGAAAATGTACTACCAAAAAAATTTGACATCCCATACGACTTCATCGTTTTTTTAAATCATTCTAAACAATAATACTTTTCATTGGATCAAGGTTGCATTTTAACAAAAGCATGTTCATGTGTGATAGTGTAACTCAACCCTGCAAATTATAGGACCAGTCCAAACACGCGTGTAAAAAAACGAAGACATGTCGTCTCACAACAAACACTGTTTAACAATGACATGGTCCATGCTTGCATTACATCGGACCAGTCCATGGAGAAGTCCATTTCATGAAATTGGATCAGGTGGTCCAATAATATTTGCAGGGAAAGATGTCCAGCCCGTACCTGTTTTGTTTTATAATGTTATTTACTTACTTAAATATTATTTACTCGTGTTGTGGTAAACTTAAAAGTTAATTTTTACAACAGTTTTGCAAATAAATCTCAACTTTATAAATTTGTGTTCATTGTATTGCGGCATAAAAGATAATGCAAAGAGAAATTAGAGCTGCAAAACTATCGATGGTACTATCGATAGTTTTATTTTTAGTGGACTATCGATATTTTTTTTTCGATAGCGATACTATCGAAAAATTGTCTTCTCTTTCTTTTAACAAACAAATCGCCGGTGACGCTAAATGTTTTTGTTAGTAAATAGATTAAAATATAAACAAATTTCTATTTCAAATATCTTGTCTTTTATTTTATAGCTGAAGTTGACGGTTCTGCAGTAATGGAGCGATATTTGCAAAGATTAAATGGTAAGTACATAATTTGAATTTCTTTAGTTGCATTTGTATTTTCACATCCCACATACATACAATTGTAGATGACAGCGATAAAAGTGTTGTGGAAGACAGTGGCGAGTCTGACACCGAAGCCGTTCCGAAAAAAGCACGGAAAGGGCACTCAGAAGTGTGGAATTTTTTCGAACCAATAAAAGGTAAAAACTATGCTAAATGCCGTTCATGTGGAAAAATTTATAAAACCAGCGGCAACACGTCTAATCTGTTTGACCACCTCAAACGGGCTCATCCGTGTTACCAAAAAATGTCAAAGCCATCAAACACAATTGATTTGTTTTTTAAAAAAGTTGAAAGTTACGACACAGACTCACAACGTAAGAAGGACCTTGATAGCGCTTTAATGACAATGGTTGCCACAGATGTACAGCCATTTAGCATAGTGGAGGACAGAGGATTTCGAGACTTTGTAAAATGTCTGGATCCTCGCTACGTTTTACCATCACGAACCACACTTCAAAATGTTATGACGGCAAATTTATACAACATTACAAAAATCAATTTAAAAACAATGCTTGATGAAATAGAATATTGTGCTGTTACTACTGACTGCTGGACCTCACGCGCAAATGAGGGCTACCTTACCGTGACGTGTCATTTTATTACAAAGGAATTTGTTTTACGTACTGCTGTTTTATCAACCAAAAATCTTTTGACAGCTACGAATCACAATGCAGAAAATATAGCCAAATCGTTGCGAGCAGTATTGGATGAGTGGGGTCTTACGGCAAAAGTGGTTTCAGTTGTTACCACAGAATATACAGAACTGACACGAGATAGAAGATTTTGCCTTTTTTTTTGTCTCTTTCTAAGAAAGCTGCCCTTTTGCATTTTTTGTTTTGATTACGCAATTCGTGTTGATAGTAGCGGCCTGTTTTTACACATTGCCACTTTACTACCAAAAAACATTTTCTTTCTCTTTCTTCGAAAGCTGCCCTCGCAACTGATTTGGGCCTTTTTCACACGTCACTTTTTACAGTTCTGTGTATTCTGTGGTTGTTACTGATAATGACAGCGCAATGATTAAAGCATGCGAATTGCTGCAGATGAGAAATCTCCCTTGTTTAGCACATACTGTGAATCTTGTAGTGCAAGATTGCTTAGCACAAGATTATGTAAAACAAATTTTGGTCAGATGTAAAAAAATCGTTACATACTTTAAAAGCAGCACAATTGCCTACGAAAAGTTTAAAGCTGATCAAGGGGGAGAAAAGCCATATAGCTTGCTGCAGGAAGTTCCAACCCGCTGGAATAGCGCTTTAAGAATGGTTGAACGAATTTTAGTCACAAACACCTCAATATCAAACGTACTTTTGTCTACACCAAAAGCACCATTACCTTTAACAGCGGATGACATCGAGGTACTTAAAGATCTGAAAGAGCTCCTTACACCATTTGATGCAGCTACAATTCAGGCATCGTCCAGCGCATCTGTTACCATCTCCTTAATTATTCCTTTAAGTTGTGGGCTTTTTCAAACTCTTAATGAAACCAAAAATAATTTGAAGACGTCTGAAGGTCAACAAGCTTGTGCTTTCCTAATAGAAAGAGTAAGAAAACGTTTATTTCCTTACGAAGAAAGAACCACAACGAGAATTGGAACTCTTTTAGACCCCCGCTTTAAGAAAGAAGGGTTTTTATTTGCAAGCAATGCTGACAAAGCAACATATTCGTTGCAAAATGAATTGAGTACCACAAAGAGGAAAACGATAACGTTGCACGAAGCAGAACCGTCAACATCGAAAAATATGCAGCAGAAACCACCAGCATTATTGAAATTTGTTGGAAGCAAAGTGGCTAGCAAAGTGAGGACAAATCAGGTAGATGCCATAATCTCCCTCAGGCAATATCTGGAAATTGAAAATTCAGCAATAGAAAGCGACCCACTGCAATATTGGAAGGTAAAATGTGTTTTTTTATTAAAAAGTTTATAAAGATTTTTATATTTTCAGTGTAATGGGAACGAAATGTCGCTTACTAAATCTTGTGCCTTAAAGTATTTGTGTATACCAGCCACTTCAACTGAATCAGAAAGGATGTTCAGTAAAGCTGGACTCATCATTTCTGACCGGAGAAGTTGTTTAAAAGCTAAAACTGTCGATATGTTGTTATTTATTAACAAAAATTATTGGATATCTCAGTAACTGCCTCGTGAGATATATATGTTTATATATATATATATATATATATAGCTATGTACGAAACAAAAATGATCTCATTATACCAAATTTACATTGTTTAGGTTGTTTACTATAATAGCTTGGTCAATTATACTTTTTACAATTATTTTCAGCATGAGCTGATTTCTTATTTCCTTTAATATACATATTTAACTAATGGTAAAGAAAGATTTACCTGATGTACACAAAAGCTGTTAATTAAATGCATTCTCTAAACTATTGTAGCTTACTAAACTGTAAAATTTAGCCCCAGAATTGGAAAACGAATTCTGTTTTTATGTATCTCTTAAAATTATTATATTAGAATTATAAATGTTTTGTTTACTTTTCCGTTTTGTTTATTTAATTCATTTTGTTAGTTTATTTTTATAAGCTATGTGTGTTCCTGAAATAAACCTCTAGCTTGTTAAGCTTTAACTAAAATAATATAACTCTGTCTTTTATTAAAAGGATATCTTCAACGTGTAAGACTAAATTCATAAAAACATTTCGGCATATAGAATAGATGTATTAAATAAAGTTCTTAATATGATTCTTGAAGGCAGTTAAACCGGGTAAAATTCAAACCTGCCTTTAGCTCTAGTCTACGACAAATTAAATTTCTTTAAAGTTTATGTTTGTTTTATTTTGGGGATGTGTTTATAAGCATTTATGACATTAACTAGGGAGTAAAAATTTGCTTTGTTATAATAAATTCGTCTTCAATATACTTGTTTTAGTTGCCTTAACAGTTTTCTAAGTATTCAAAACCATCGATAGTATCGATAGTTTTACAAAAAACTATCGAAACTATCGAATGGCGCGACTATCGATAGTTTTGCAGCTCTAAGAGAAATGCAAAAGGGCAACTTTCTCGTGTCTCGTGTCATACATATCTGTTTAGTAATCTGTGTTTTCTTGCCACTTGTAAGAGCAAATAACCCATTCTGAATGGCGTCTTCGCTATCATTTCAATATTAACGTCCTAAATTTAAATAAATTTAATAAACAACAACATGAATTTTGGAACAAACACATGATTAACAAAGTCTGATATTGAAATGATCACATCACAGTTATAAAGTGCAATGGATAATAAAGTACTAACAACAACGCGGGGTACTGCGGTATTTTTAATATGAAAAAGGACTAAAAACTAAAGTAATGAATTTTTCAATACTGCCCTAAATACCTATTTATTTTAAGTTTTAATTGTTTCTGTATTTATTATATATTTTTCTTCTGTTCATTTATTAATTAGTTCATCTAATTATTTATTTATATACATATTTATGTATTTATTTACTTAATTGTTGATCTATTTGTTTATTTAAGTATATTTAATTTTTTTTTTTGTATTTTTATTCATTTTTATTTTCATTTATTTATTTGCTTATATTTTTATTTATTTATGGATTTGTATTTTTATTATTTTTTTCTCTGACTATTTATTTATTTATAGACTTACATATTCTAAATTGGTTGAACATATGTATTTAGGTACATCTTATTTAGTTATTTCAAAAAAGATATGTAGGTACATTTATCTAATTAAAAAATGTTTTTTTTTATTTTTGGCACATAAATAGGGAGAAAAAAGTGTCAAAAATATTATCTTTAAATTAACCAAGGCCCATTGAAAAGGTCTGCGCAAGAAGCCTGATTATCATTGTTTATGTTCTTTTTAGTTGTCAAAAGTTGTTTACATGTGCATGTATACGTTTATGGTATGCCACACATACACGTTTTTTCCTTTTGCTTTGTATATGAGGTAGTAAATTTTTGACAACTAAAAAGAATCGTTTTTTGTTTTTGTACAAGTAAGCAGACCTGATAGATGGGCCTTGAAATTAACTTTCTTTAATTTGCTTTTGTGTTCTACGAATTTAAACAAGTTTAAACCTAGAAAAATAAACTTTGGAATACAGATACATATGTATGTCCACGAAGAAAAAGGGCACGCCAACGAAGTAGCGAGTTAAATGCTAGCGGTACATATTTGTTTTTTTTTCGATAACAAAACACAAGCTATGAAAAAGTGGAATGCCCTGTTTTCACGGAAAAAAATTCCCCGTTTTTCCTCGCTTACAATGTGCAATTGACTCAAGAACTAAAACTTGACCATTCCAAACGTCGTCAATGGTCAGAATGGTGGCAAGAAATGACAACAGTGGATGACTAATTTTCGAAGAAAATCATCTTCAGTGATGAGGCTCATTTTCACCTCAGTAGATTCGTGGACCGTGCTACTTACCACACAGCTAACGAAACAATGGGTCTTTTGTCAATTGGCCGCCAATATCATGTGATTTGACATCGTTGGACTTCTTTCTTTGGGGTTATTTGAAAGAAAAGGTGTACGTCGATAAGCCAGCAACAATTCAAGAGCCAAAGGATAAGATAATTCGGCACATTAACTTCATAGAACCTCAATTATGCCTCAGCTTCGGCGAAAATGGACCATCGGATGGAGTTTTGGCCGATATTTTGTTCCATACATAATTGAACTATACCAATATTATCATTATAAAAATAAATGACAATGATTTCCTAAATAAATTGTGTTTTATTCGAAATCAACATCGGCCCTTAAAATTTAACCAGCCTTTAAAAAACAAAACTTATTGGACCATTTTACTACTTACTTTTTTATATGACAATAATTTTTCCCCAATTTAACGCGAAGAAAACCTTAGTACGGCACAGCTTTATTAAGATCATCTTATTTAAATATCGCTAGCTTCTTCGCTAGAAGCTTAAAAAACATTTTAAAATTAACTATGTACATATTTCAAATTATTCCGAAACTAAAAATCCCAAATTTAGAATCCCGAATTCAAAATCCGAATAATTATACAGTTTTGGTTTTAAAAATCGTACGATTGATAGCATGGTTGGGCTTTCGGTCATGCGCACGGATTTTTTCCTCTATGGTATAACGAACACTGGCTTCGCTAACTAAAGCTACTCGATTTAGCCGGCCTTCGTCCGGGTGCGATGATTTTCTTTTCTATGGTATAACGAACACCGGCTTCAGTAACTTAAGCATCTTTGCATAACCGTCAAGGATTTTCTCCACTTTCGTATAAGAATAGGTACGGGTTTTGTATACTATCCCTAGAAACTTATACCTAAAATTTTATATAAGTTGTGTTAAAATGTTTGTGGTGATTTTTCATTTCTTAAAAATTGCATTTTTTATTAGTAAACAAAAAATAGCCCCCAAGTAAAAATAGTGATTTTATTTGGGGCCATTTTTCATTCCTCGATATTGGGGTCATTTTAAAAAATACCCTAACGAAAATATGCAAAATAACCCCAAAAAAGCAAAAGATTTTCCCCAAAATTGCGTGTTGTTGTGTAACACCGAGTCTACAACTGACATGAAATGCTGTTAAAACATTTTTTTTTTTTTTTTTTTTTTTTTTTTTTTTTTTTCATTGTTTATTTATTGAATCTTCATATATTAAATATGAACTAACAATAATTAATCAAATCTTATTCTAATTCTTTATTAATGTCCTGCCAGTGCCAGACAAAAATTTTTTTCTTCACGGGTTCTGTTCACATATATAGGTGCTTATCGTTCTTCTAGTTGGGTAAGTGCTGCAGTGTCTCTTCTTCTTAAGCGAGTGTGGCCGGCATGATTTAGAATATTTCGAGCTAGTGGATTTGGGTGTTGTTCAAGCCTTTTTAAATATTTTACTGCATATTTTGTAATCATAATGGCACATTGAGATCCTTATGAATGTTTGAATTTTTAACGTACCAGGGAGCGGCTGTGATTATTCGAAGAAGTTTATTTTGACGCCTTTGAATTTTTTCGATATTAGAGGCCGAGGCAGTGCCCCATAGTTGAATACCGTAGCACCAGATAGGCTTTAAGATAGAGTTGTAAAGTAGAAGCTTGCAATCGAGACTAAGGACAGAGTTTCTTCCGATAAGCCAATGAATTTGAATGGCTTTAAGTTTCATTTGAGTTAATTTTGCCTCTATATGGCATTTCCACGTTAATCGCCGATCCAGATGTAAACCGAGATATTTTACATGCGAATGTTGAGGAATTATTTGATTATTGATTGTAATAGGGGGGCAAGATTCCCGGCGCAAGGTGAATGTTATATGTACGCATTTTTGTTCATTTACCATTATCCTCCATTGTCTTAGCCATATTTCTAGTTGAAATATATGATCCTGTAAATAACGAGATGCTTCATAACTGTTTTCGTGTACGCTTAGAAAAGCTGTATCGTCTGCAAATGTTGAAGTCTGTGTGTAGTTGTTTGTTGGCATGTCCGAAGTATAAATTAAGTATAAAAGAGGGCCAAGGATGCTGCCTTGTGGAACTCCAGCGCCAATTGGCTGAGGTGAACTTAAGAAATCTCCTTCTTTAATAATAAATTGACGGCCGACTAAGTAGCTTTCTAACAGTTTGTGAGTGTTTGCTGGTAAATTTTTCTTCAACTTATGTAGTAAGCCTTCATGCCAGACTTTATCAAACGCTTGCGAAACATCGATGAAGAGTGCTGAGCAATATTTTTTTTCTTCAAATGCTTTTCTTATGACATTTACTATTCGATGAGTTTGTTCAATTGTGCTGTGTTTTCTTCTAAATCCAAACTGATGGTTTGGAATACATCTATTGTCATTTAAAATTGGTGTTAATTTTGAAACTAATAATTTCTCAAACAGCTTTGACATATTTGATAATAAGCTAATAGGCCTATATGACTCAACTTTTGTATGATCTTTCCCTGGCTTTGGTATCATGGTAACTAAGGAAACCTTCCATTCTTGCGGGTAGTATTCAAGCCGTAAAATAGCATTAAAAATAAAAACAATAATTTTCTTTGCTATGCGAGGTAGCTCTAAAAGCATTTTATTACTGATCTTATCAATACCAGGTGCCTTCTTAGTGTTTAAGTCACAAATAGCCTTTTCGATATCTCTTATTTCAAATCTTATGGGAATAGCAGCTCTAGCAGCAACAGGTGGTAACTCGACCACAGTATCGTTAGATAAATTTGGTGTAAATACGTTTTTCAAGTGACTCACAAACAGATTTCCTTTTTCAATATCGTTTCTTGCACAACTACCATTCATGTTTCTTAGTGGTGGCTTTGATATAACTGGTCTTTTTAGATTTCTAGCCGCACGCCATAATGAGTAGTCAGATTGTGGAGTTGCATCAAGTTCCTTAAGATATTTTTCTAGAGAAGCCGTTTTCTGGGTCTGCAGTAAGTTTCTAAGCCTTTTTGTGCACTCTTTTAATAAATTCTTAAGTTGCGGGGATCTGTAAAGTTGCCACTCTCTTCGAACTCTCCTTTTTTCAGTCAAGAGCCGCTCGACATCTGTGGAATATATTTTAATATTTTTTGTTTTTTTGGGGGCAGTACTAGAATGTTGAACAGCTAGTTTCAGATAACTGTCAAAATTAACAATAGAGCGATCTACATTTTCCGGTGTTCTAAGCGGAATATTTTCTGTACAATGGGTACTGAGATATTTTTTAAATTTTAACCAATTAATTTGTGTGGCTGTCGGCGCAAAATAACCAGTCGGAGATACAATTCTATTGGGGTTCATTATAGTAACAACTGTAGGTGTGTGGTCGGAGGATAATTCTAACGAAGCTTCAACATGAATAGTTTCTGTGGGGATGTTTTTAACCACGCCAAAATCTATAACATCTGGAATTTTTTGCTGATCAGTAGGCCAATATGTTGGCTGTCCGCTCGCGACCACATTTAAATCCATTTTAGAGATTGCATTAAACAAAACACGACCCTTTGGTGTTATAAGTCGTGACCCCCAGAAGATATGTTTAGCATTATAATCGCCAGCGGCCAGAAAACAGGGTCCTAGTGATTTATAATATTCACAATATTGGCTTTCTGATATTGAAAATCTAGGTGGAGAGTATAAAGATGAAATTACTATGTTTCGATTTAGCTCTTCAACACAAACGTTTGTTGCTTGCAGATAATCCTCACGATGATCACACATTAAGTAGTGTTTGACTCGAGTTTTTATCAAAATGGCAGAACCTCCACAAGCTCTATCTCGAGGGTCCTTGGTATCATACAGTATATAACCATTAATTTTAAAACTATTTCTTGAGGTCAAATGAGTTTCAGAAACCATCATGACATCAATTTGTTTACTTTTAAGAAAATATTCTAATTCATTTTTATGTTGGCGGATGCCGTTTGCGTTCCAAAAACAAATTTTTAAACAGTTCATGGCTTGTTAAGTACAGCTTGCAATAACATCGATTGCATTCTAAGAATTTCTTGCATCATATTACCCATTGTATTTGTAAAATTATTTACTGTTTGCACTAATGTTTCCATGGTTTTTTCTAGACGACTTAAATTAGAAACCGGAGTTTCATCATTACTTGGCGAGGCACCTTGCATAGGCACATGGTTTGATTTGAGAACGTTAGCATAGGATGTTCTGGTATTACCAGGCTGCGGAGCCTGTATGCCATTTGTGGTTACTTGATTTGTTACCTGCATTTGGGGAGGATTAGTTTTCGGTCCAGCCGACTGCTTGACGATATTATATACAGGGCATCCTCTATAGTTGGCAGTGTGATTACCGCCACAGTTGCTACATTTTTTTACGTTGGGGTCGGTTTTAGACTTATCGCAAAGAACTGTGCCATGTCATTCACCACATACTACGCAAACAGGGGGTAAATAGCAGTATGCCTTAGTATGACCATACTCTTGACAGTTTAAACATTGAACAGGACCATTTCTTTTGTGCGGCTCTTCTATTGTTATTCTTCTGTAGAGAATATATTTTAAATTGTAAATAGGATGCGTTTCGTTTTTTTTAAGTTTTACGTCGCCGGGTTCAAACTCCACTCGAAAAAGTGGTTGGGGAATTTTTTCTCTATTTTTAATATTTACAACATGTTTTACCTTGAAGCCTTTTTCTTCTAGGAATGTTTTAACCTCTTCTGGGTCCACACATGAGTCAATACCCTTGATCACTACCTGAAGACCTTTACTGCTTTTCAGTTGGTATGTATAAAAGTTTTTTTTAAGTGCTTCAAAGTTGTTTATTATTTTGCGGAAGTCATTCTCATGATTGACTTGTATTTTTGTCTCGTTTATACTTCCACGCTTGATAGCCGCTACGTAGAACGAATTTTCACCTATCACCGATATCACACTCTTTATGAGCTCATTTGAATTTTGCTCCCTAAGGTATATCGGGGGAGGCTTTGACGATCTTATGATATTTGGTGCTTCAGAGGATTCATCCTCCAGAATTGCAAAACGGTTTTGAGAATTTATCTTATCAAAAGATGGTACTTTTGAGGCCGAAGCAACTGCTGCAGAGGTAGGGCTGCGACCCCGTTTAAGAACTGTTATGTACCTGTCCATACCAACTTGTACTTGAGGCTTTTGACAACTTTTTACTTGTGATTTTTCCATTGCGTCTGTGTTTGAATTCATGGTAACATTTGTTACTAAAATTGTTTTTGCCGAAGCGGCAACACTTGCAGGCACTAGCGAAAGATTAATATTTTTTAATGTCTCAGCATCAACCGTCTTTGTAAAAACAGAGGGCGAAAGGGAACGTGTACGAACAATTGGTTTAGCCGTTAGGTAGTTAATATTGTTTTGTTTTGTTTTATTTATTTCAGTATTGCACTCTTTAGCATTAACTGTTACGTATGCATTTCTTTCATCTAGTTTTATTGTTGTTACATTGTGACTACTCATGCAAAAAGTTGTTTTTGTTTTTTCACCGTTTTGCTGTGCTTTTTTATTTTTATTATTTATTGTATTACACCAAAAATAAGAATTTTAAACTTAATGTTTTTGTTCAGTATATGTATACATACATATATTTTATTTATTTTTTTTTTATTAAATTTTTCGTTTTTGATAATTATTCACTTTTATTTTAAAAAAAATGCGTCCATTCGCTTAATTGTTATATTAAAATGTTATTAATAATTAAAATTTTATGCGGGGTTAAGAATACGCGTCTGTATTGCAACAAAGCACAAAACTAACTAAAACATGATCAGTGTTACCGTTATGCGACTAAAGTCGCATTTTTGCCCCTTTTTGACTGCCGTGCCACTTTTTTGACCCCTTTGTTTCAAATCCCCTTTTGTATCATTTTGTAGTTTTTTGTGCCCCTTTTGCCCCTTTTTGAACCAAATTTTTTTTATACTGTCAATCAATGAATCCGAGCTCAATTTGAAGAGAAAATAGCATCTAATTTGGAAAAAATTAAAATAATTCAGGAAGGGCTATATATTAACAATAAAATTTACCTCAAATTTCTAGTATATGTATTAAATATTATGAATAAATTAAACCTTAATTTTCAAAACGAATCATCACAAATTATATATTTAGTTTCATCCACGAAAGACATTGTATTAGAAATTTTTAAAAATTTTTAAAAAAAGAGTATGTTATTCAAACAATTATAGAACAAATTGATTTTGTTGATGTTTTGCATATAAAAGAAACTCTTAATATATGTATATATCGGCCACGAAGCCGAGCTAGAAATATGTACTAACAACATCTTAAGTAGTGATATTGTAGAAAATAAAAACAACATTTTACTTTTTTACCAAAAGCTGTGCAAAGAAATTTAATCAAGAATTAATATTAGCGATAAGAGGCTGAGTTCATTAAAGGTTTTAGATCCAGTATTTATTAAGTCAGCTGAAGACATAAATTACTTTGAAATTGTTACCGTTTTCATTGATATAATTACTAACCCAGATGATTTTGTAAAAGAGTTCAAACTTTTATAAACCAGATCAAACGATAAAAGCTATGAAGCAATTTTTAAAATATCAAAGCCTGAAACATTTTGGTACGAAATTGGCAATTTAGAAAACTGTTTGGGTGAAAATTTATATCTAAACTTGTATAAATTTGCTTCGTATGTTTTTACTTTACCACATAGTAGTGCATCCGCTGAGCAGATTTTTTCTAAGTTAGCATATTTAAAAAATAAAGTGACAAATAGACTGAAAGTAGATACCTGTCAGTCTATGTTATCCGCTTTAAATTTGTATCAAAATGACTTGGAAGATTGGATTCCAAGTGATGAATTGATTAATAAATATAGATTTACGTTTTCAAAAAATAGATATTTAATAGTTGAAGAAACAACATAACACTGCAATTTATAAAAAAAATGGATCTGTACCTGATATTAACTATCTTCCTATCAATACTTTTATATGCTTTTTCCTCGAGGTTTTTTCGTAACTTAATTTTTTTGGTAAAAAAGTAAAATAATCCAAGTGCCAAATATTTATGTACATATACTATAATATATACATATCTCTATCTATTTAAATGTAAAGTTTTTTTGTGTCAAATCATATTATTTTTTGTTTTTGTAAGTATTGTTATTACACTATTTTAAGCTCGTTTTATTGACAAGTAATTAGTAACTGTTTTTGTATAAATAATTGAAATAAAAATTTTATGCAACAGTTCATTATCGTTTACTTGCAAACAAGACATGTATTTTCACGATATATGTATATATGTATATATATATATATCGACCCCTAACCACGAATATAACGTAAGCGCCAAAAATCAAATTTTACAGGAGACAGTTTATTTTTTTTATTTCATATAAATTTTGTATGAAATTTGTCGCTTACGATCAAATTGTTTTTGCTATAAAATCGTAACGGTACCTTATGTGACCATGACATTTAAGGAGATGATGCAAGTTTTGGCAATAAAGTCATTTATTGAAAAAAAACGAACGTTGAAAATTATGTCGCTTACGTTATTTTCGTGGTTAGAGCTCGATATATATATGTGTGTTTTTCCCAAACAATTTGTATTATATACCTATAATGTATTTTTTTATAAATATGAAGTTTATTTTTTGTTATGTTTAGTTTTCGATGAAAATAATTTAATAAATACATACGTTTTTTTTTAATTTTCCTGTTTTTAAAGTTGCCCCTTTTTTTCTCAGAATTCCCCTTTTTGTGACACTTTTTTTTTGAAAATCCCCTTTTTGTGCCCCTTTTTGAAAATTTTGAACGGTAACACTGAACATGATGTTAAGACTCCATGTTGAATTTTTAATATGTTAATGGTGGAGTATAGTACTCATGTTAATGTTAAGAAATTTCATTATTTTTTGATTGTCGTCGAAGCATATTCCAAACAATAGTGTGTGTGAAATGAAAAAAAGCAACAAAATGACTTCTGTCAAGCTTAAACGTCATTTTATGTTATAAAAGAGTTGTTAAAACACATGGCTTAACAGCCGTGTTAAAACATGAGAAAAACTCTAACATGATGAGTCTATACTTAACACTAACATCATGTTAGTGTTAATGTTAAGCATTTCATGTCTGTTGTAGACTACATGTAACATGTACAATTTTGGGACCATTCTTCACTTTCCTTTTGGGGCCATATTTCCTGGGGTAATTATGCGCACCGCCTATCAAAAATTGTGAAAACATTGTTAAATAAAAGAAAGGTTGAAATAAAAATTAAACTAAAACAAAATATTAATAAATATTAATTAATTAAACTTGTTTGTGAAACATTTATATTATTAAAGGCCGTTATACACTATCCCACAAAGTCTTTAGTTGTTATTGTTTTTTGAAAATTTTTAATTACATCAGGGAAGCACTTTTGGAAAATACTAAAGAGTTTGTGTGGGGCCTTAAATACCAACTTTTAAAGTTTTTTGGTTATGTTTATTTTTTAGAGTTGTAAAATCATGAAATATTTGGGTACTTAGAACTGCACTTGTTTTTTAAATAATCAATAGCAAGAAAATTATTTAAGAACTTTTTAATAAATGTAAACAAACTGTGCCTAAAACCGATAAGGAAAAAAGGTCGTTCAGACGGTTCCTTGCCGGACTAACCCAATCCTCCCAAAAAGCCAAAGGCAGCACGGCAATTGGTGTAATGATCGCCAACAAAGCCTGTGCAAGTGCTTCTGAGACATAAGCACAGAATGTCCAGCCCTATAAGGACATAGTCGAAGTCATAAGGTTGAGTGTGAAACCAAGCTGAAACTTATCCAAACTGCAGTCCTGGGGGCAACTCTCTATTTCGATGCGAAAGAAAATGGTAGCAAATCTAGCGATTGGTACTCTTTAATGCGTTTGCGCATTTGTCTTTCGCATCTATTAATTTCTCTCTTTTCCCAAATCATCACTATTTATTTTATTTAAACTTTCCAATTTCAAATATTTTTACATATTTTACCATTTCATTACTGTCAATCTGTGCCATCTTTAATTTGTCTTACCAATATTGATCCATTTTCAAAACATTTTGCGAAAGTGATAGAGAGTACCAAGTTGGCATTTAGCTTTCGCATCGAAATTGTTGTCGCATCGCAATAGAGAGTAGCCTAATGGACAAAATTGTGAAGCTCAAAAGGAAACCAGAGTTTGCAGAATGAATTTTGAAACCAGGCTGGCTTACCTTCAATTGTAAAGGTAACAAGTCAGCGGAATGGGTAAGGGAACATATTCTCTCAATAAAAACCTGGAAGAATGCCGTATTGAAGGAAGCGGTTCCGAGGCGGAAGTATTTGTTGGATATTTCCCCGAAATGTTCGATACGTCTTTCAATAGTAATTTGTAACTTATTGATGGGCAAAATTATGACCTTTCTGTCGAATTGTGGAGAGTGCTGAATCGGGTCAGCAAAAGGGTGCATTGCCGAAATAACCTTTGCAACTAGCCCAAACTCGGCCTCCATAATTAGGCAGAAGAACCACCATATTGGCTATGGGTAAGGAACCGTCCACATCAAGCACATATACCATTAACACGGAGCAGTGAACAGCCTACTCAAAAAAACCGAGATAAGCGACAGAGTCTGTCAATTAAAGTCCGCCACTGAGAACTCAAGTTCACGTCCTACAATGTGTTCGGGTGAACCGTTATGCTCTGGTTTGGTCACAAAGCCTGACACATTGAGGAAAGGCAAACCAAACCTGAAAGTAGAAAGGAAACCTTAGTGTTTATCGTCAAGGACTTGAGGGGCTTTCCTCGTTAGAAAAGATCTATTCTATTTACATATTTCAGGATTTATTCACGAAGAATCATCCATAGCGGGCGGGCATGAGGTCGTAACCGCCTCGGCTGCATTATTGGATGTGATGCAAACGCTCACACTGGCTGGGGTAGCACCGACATCAATTTCTGTTTTCTGTGTCTTTTTATATTTTCCTTTGCACACATTCCGCGACCTTAGGGCAAAAGGGTTCTTATTGTAGTTTAAGTGCAAATAGAACCTTGTTGTTCTAAGGTCGCGAATCGTATTTTTGTTATGTTGCTTTGTTTAATTTTTTATTTCAATGTTGCAACATCAATACAAAACACGTAGCGTATTTAAATTGTTTGTATTTACAAGTAAGCAAAGAAGAATTACCGATAACGAGAAAAAGTCAACCCTTAAATCATGGGGAAAATCATCGTTTGAATCAGTTGTGTTTTTGGAAGCAACTTTTAAAAGGAATTAAAGAAACACATGATTTTTAAATCACGGTCTGGTGTGTTACACCTTCTAGTATATCTTATGCTATTAAAAACTGGCACGTATCGAGTGACATTTCGTTGTCGGATTACCAATATTTGATCTTCGACAACGAAAGCTACTCGACGCACATACAAGGGTATCGCAATTCTAGCAAAGCGAACTGGAATATTTTTCGTCATTACTTCAATCTTAGTGATGACATACATATGTATGTATATGCAATACTTATGTGCTCGGGAGACATTGATTTTTAATCCGATGTACATTGTACGAAGAGTTTATAAAGCTGCACTCACTAAATATAAAAAGGAAATTAGGAAGTCAAAAAAAGTCAACATGGCGCAGTTACAACGGCAAAATTGACAACGTTCCTGAGTCACTTCGGCTGCAAAAGACGCTATCTCATGATCACATAAATGTTCTTTGTACGCTTAAGCGGCCAGACTGAACGTTAATGAGTCACCAAGGCAGACCTGTGAGCTCCTACTAGCAGCCCTCGCTTCTTAGACATTCAGGGAGCCTTGAACAACAACACTTCCTATGACGCAATTAGCTTTGCTCTAACGAGGAAAGGTGTTCCAGTTATTACAGGGAACTGGATAACGGAAATTTTGGCTGGTGATCAAGTTGCATCTATGTATGTAGCTAATCGAGGACCATTTAAGCAACCAAAGGTTGTTCACAGAGTGGAGTCTTATCACACCTTCGGTGGACCTTGGTCCTCGGTGAGCTTTTGGATATCCTAAATGACCTGGCTTCCGAACTAATAGATACGCTGACGATCTAGTGATATCTGCGACTGAATTCGATGCCGCAACTACATACTTCGGATAGGATGGAGCAAGACTTGAACTTGACACTCGGTAGATGCAGAGAAAGAGGTCTTAATATTCACCCCTATCGCAAACAACTACTCCCATGAAAATATTCCCATAGTTTTCTTATTTCGTATTGTGAATGATTCCCACAACAAATTCTTTGAGAATAAATTCCCAGACATAAAAAATTTGGCATCACCAATGATCACTCCCGCGAAGCACTGACAATTTATTCACAATAGAGACTTTTGTTTATAAAGAACTAACAAATAATTCACAATAGAAATTTGTACTCCCAAAATGTTTGCGATACCGATTTGTTGGGGATGGGAATATAGGTTTGCTCCCGTATAACATATTCCCATAACATTCGCGATAGGGGTGATTAACTCCACGAAAACTACTCTCGTACCATTCACTAAACTTAGAGTTCTGAGATTTCAGCATAAAATGCAATAATACACAAATAAGCACACAAATTTTACACTTTCGTAACACAAAAAATAACGGACCTGTGCAATCATTTCGCTCAAATATTGCAAAATAGTCATATCTTAAAAAATCTAAAATTTCAAGTTACTTGAGCAAAAGTGTTCCTTCATACGTGCTTTATATGTAAAAAAATCACTATTATATCTCAAACTGAGCCGAAATTATAGCAAAATATATTTCATTAAACCTGTATGTATCGCATTTTGCCAAGTTTGATTTTTTAAATATGGCTGTTGTCATTGTAGTAAACAATTGTGTCGGTTTTTGTAAGACTAAAGTAACACACAACCTGTGTTCTTCAATCAACATCAAAAAAGGACTTAGCCGTTTACGAGAACCAAAACCGTAATAAGGCTGATTATTTGTGGTCTTGAAATTTTTAAAATACTCTAAAAAATATTACATATACATACATACATGCATGCATACAAATAAAAAGCAGAAATGGTTCACTTTTTCGTTGTACTCTTCACACACCAGGGGGGTTACTGCGTATTTCGAATCGAAAGAAATAATTTACGAGTTCGAACAATTTGTACTGTATATTACGGTTTTAGCAATCGTTCGAAACGATGACAGAGTTTGTATTTTAAAAAAAATGGGAAATTTGATGAACACTTTTTGTCGTAATAGAAAGTGGCTTTAAAGGGGGTTTTTTGTTTTCAATAAAGTATAAAAAGCTTCCGTTTATTCGAAACATATATTACGAAAATCGTTATCCACAGTACAAATTGTTCGCCAACCACGATAAGGGTAAATATCTTTTCTTGTAATAGATTAAAATAACACACAATCTGTTCTTTAATCTACTACAAAAAACGATGCAGTCGGTAAAGCCCGAGTCGTTTTAGGTGGCTTGATTGTGTAGTAAAATTTATATGAACAGCAGTGAGTGATTTTCATATACATACATAAATTTTCTACCCAATCAATTGCTTATCACCTGGAAACAGCACATTAGGCGTTAACGACAAAATTTCTTTTGTTTTAGGATTTTTTTTTTGTCGATTTTGGTAAATTAATAACAGTGCAACCAACTTTTTGTCTAATTTTCTATTTGTTTATAAATTCCACTCCGACATCGTTTTGAACGAGTTACGCAGTTTGGTTTAACTTTTGAATCGGAAATTGCTTTTGAAAAATTTTACTTTTCGAATCGAAATACGCGTTACTTTTTTCTGTAAATATAAGGTGTACACAGCGTTATAAAATCGTAGAAATTTATTTTTAAAATTCGCGCTCTGTTCGCCAAATTTTGAGAGCACTTCGTCAAGTTAACGTTGCGTATTTTCGTCTATCTGAGCAGCTAATACGCAATACCATGGATCGATTCAGGAACACGTTGACTCTTTTAGATAGTTTTAATCAGCGTTTAAAAAACTAAAGTCAAAGTAGAAAAACTGCCATTTCTTCCACTTCTTCTGATCGAGTAACCAAAGACATTACATCTTTCGAGTTTTAATTCGATACGTCAGTGTCTATCGTATGCAGAAAAATACCATTATTTACTTGATACGATAGTTTACTTGATATCGAATGCGGTAATTAGACCCCTGATCAAATGAAGTTTTATTGCTTAAAAATTTTTTAAAAAACGATAAAGTCGTATTGGATGTCAAATTTTTTTTGTAATACATACTTATCATATTCATAGCACATTGCATTCTCACTTATCACACTTTTACGTATTACTTGAGTTTTTGACTTGTATTAATTAAAAGTATAATAGTCTAAAAGTAGCCTTAAATTGTATGCAGCATAAATTAAATTAACGGTTTTCAGCTGTTTCTAAAAACAACGACTTCCAATTTGAGGTCCGTGTCAGATCCGCGGTTGAATACAAAAAATGTTTTTTGATATTAAAAAAACTTTTTTTTTATTAGAATTTAAAATAATTTTTATCGTTAAAACTTTTAACAGTCACATAAAAAAAAAGGAAACTTTGACCAAAAGTACTGTAAGTATACGTTTATTTTGGCCAATACATTTTATTTATAATTTTCGCAACCAAATTACGTTTGGGGGTTCGCGGAAAAAGTTTGCTTTTAGGGGGTCTGCGAATGGAAAAACGGTTTGAAGACCTGCTTTAAAGAATCCTTTAGAGGACCATTTACATACATTTCAGCTGAAACAAAAGAAGCATGATACATCATCTTATAACATAATACATTCAGACGTGCTTTAAAATATTTCAAGACAGTTTTAAAACGTCTATAAAATATATAAGCCAAACGCCGAAGATCATCATTTGCGGTGAAACATATAGTTAATTACTTAGTTATTTACATTTATTTCAGTTAATTTAAAATAATAAAATAAGAAAAATTTAGTGTTCTAATAATTATTATAAAAAATTGTATTGATATAATTAATATTTGAAAAAATAAAAATAACTTAAATATTAACATGAATGTAAATTTTTTTGGAACTCTTTAACTCAACCCAGGCTTTTAGGAAGACGAATTGAGTATGAAGAGAGAATTAACGCTTAACAATATACATATTAGATTTTATATACAGTAATTAAGAATTTTGGATAAATTCATCGATATTATAGTAATGAATTAATAAAACCCCAACGTTTTCAACAGATTAAACTGGGGATTTAATTTTTTTCTAAAACTACTTAATACTACAACAATAAAAAAAAATCCTAATTTTGTTTAGGAAATTTCTTAAAAAATAGTCTTATTAAGTTTCTAATTTTGTTCAGATTTAAGAATGTTTATAACTTTCTTAATCATATAAGAATTTATCGAATCTTTACTGGTTTTTGAAAATTTCATTATACTTTAACTTATGGCTTGCTGGACAAGCTTTTTCAATATGCTTGTAATCGATGTAAGCCAATGCTTGGCTTTCATCATCACATTTAACTAATTTTAGCTGACATTCTATATTAAAAAGAAGTTTAAATTTGTCTATGGCAAGTGGAGTCTTAATACCACCTATAACCACTTTAGTATAGATTTTAGACAAATCTAAAGGTGCTGGTGTTTGACCATAAAAAGAAAATGGTTCCATATCTAAATTCAAAGGATATGATTCATTTTGGTGTTTTGGTGAGGGTGCATAAGAAGTTTTACGTTTCTTATTGTTGATTTCTGTATCGATTAGCAAAGAATTTGTGTTCGTCGATCTAAGATTGTTGGAAAACAAAGTTTCACGATCTACTGCCACTGTGCGTCTACGTTTTGATATTTTCGCTAGTTGTAGGGGAACATTAAATTCATTTTGTTTTTGTTGTTGTTGCTGTTGGTCATGATCTACTGTTGTTCTCCTTTTTGCTATAGTGGTTGGTGTGCTTCCTTCTACTATGGCAAATTTTGGTTTAGGCATTTCCTTGGGTTCATTAGAATCTTCATCTCCTGTACTAAATGCTGCGGTACGTCTTCTTTTAGTTATACTTCTAGGACGCGGCTGCATGGCATTTAGTATATCATCTTGTTTGGAGATATTTGAAACATCAACTTGCTTTTGTTGCGCCTCTATAGATTTCCGTGCCACTAATCTGGCTATTGAGAGTCGAGGTATTGGAGGCTGTTGGGATATCTTATATATTTCCTCGTACATTTCGTCTATAATATCTGTTTTACCATACTTCGTATTCAAAAGGTTCCTTTTTTTCAAAACCAGACCATTTGGAAACACTATTAAAGTTTGCAGTAGAAACTTCCTAATATCCGTAAGAGGAAAAATAGTTTTAAATTTCTGTATGTCGTTTCTGTGTTCAGCATAGCAGTGTTGCATGTGAACATTAAACGAAGGTTGTGGTTTACTACAAAAATTGCATTTTTGAAAGTGAGTATAGTGTTCAATAGCGTGTCTTAATAAATCCCATTCTTGTGTGCTGGTAAAACAACACGAGCTGCAGCGATAAATTAGAGAATTGCTTAGTTCTCTAAAAGAAAAACTTTCCTCTCCTGCATGTGTGTTACATGCATGTTGAACTATTGCCACACGGTTAGAGAATATATCGGCACACAATGTGCATTGATAGGAAACTTCAGATTTCCCGAGTGCCAACATCTCCATTATTTGGTCATTGTTATCGATACGTATGTCTTGCGGCCAATGCTGGGCTTTCAAATGATGTCTATACAATTGTTCCGTATTGACACAATGGTATGAACAATAACCACATTCTAATCTTTGGGAGGTGTCATCGTTTTCAGCCATTCTTATATCGCCTGCATAAAAGCGTGACTTTTTATGACTTTGCTGTAAATGTTCCTGCAATTCGTTATAGTTTCCTATAAACGAACGACACTCGGGACAGCAAAGTCTTCGATAGAGACGATACCAAAATGGTTTTGCTGTTTCTATTTGGTTATTATGGTTATTGGTATAGTGTTGTTCCTTTAACTCCTCAAATTTTTGTGTTTTAAAAGAACAATGATAACAGCCAAACTCATATCCGATTATATAATTTTTGCAACTCAATCCCTCCGCAGTTTCTTCAATATCGATTTCTTGATCCTCATCTAAGTCTTCTGCTAAAGCAAACCTTTTCCTATATTCCTCCGATTCTTCTTCATCTTCCATTAAAATGCCTCTTATATGGCGTACTCGAGTGGGATCATTCCTTTGCCATAAGGGTCGCGTATCAGCCATTGTATCCTCGCCATTGTTTATGGACTTGCGGTACATACAAATTGCTTCCCTAGTCTTACCCGCATGTTTCTCATCTATGTGAAAGAGTATTTGGGAGAGCTGTTGAGAGCCAAAGTTGCAGTGCGCACATTTATATTGATTTTTAACACCATGCTGTTGCTGGCAATGGCTTTGTATTTGGAGAAGAGAGCCAGTTTTATGACCACATGCTTCACATACCCATTTTCCTTTGCGATTTGCACTATTGCTAGATGTTGCAGCGTATGTTTTAAATGTAAGACTTTCAACGTTTGATGAACGTGTTACAGGAATTGATGCTTGGTTTGTTTGAGTGGTTTCCAAAACATCTTTATATTTTGAACCTGAAAGAAAGCAACAAAATATTTTATTATTGAATCAAATTTAAATAGAAAACGATTAAAATAGAAAAACAAATTCTATAGGCCCAACTATTAATTCGGTGCATTTCACACCGTTTTTGGTGCTTTTTTAATGTCACTTTTTTCGAATTTACCAATCACCAATAATGATTAACCTAGAGTTGTATTCATGATTTTCGAACATGTTTTGGAGCAACACTAGTATTTGTTTGAGTTTTTCCAATATGAAAAATGTATGGAAAAACAAGTAGCAAAACACTTGTTTTGCTGCAAAACTAGTTTTGTGGCCTAAAACATGTAAGCGGAAACGTACTATTAAGACTAGAAAGGAAAAACTTGATTTTGTAACCCTCAAGGTGCCCACAGTATTGCAACAACTGGTATATGAATAACACTAAGGGTATTCACGTCACAAGTTACACCCTTGCGAAAAAGTAAAAGTGCAAAAATATAACAACAACCACACAGACAATTTTCTTTGTGGTTGTTGTTATGCTTTTTTGCAAGGGTGCAACTTGTGACGTGAATACCCTTAGTGTTATTCATATGCAGTTTCATATTCACATAATAAACAATTTAAATTAAAACAAATACAAATTTTTTATTTTTGATTTTAACATAAGCGGCGTTGCCTGATTTCGCTACCGGCAACTCAACTTACCATAATCGACCCATTAACCTGACAGTTAGTTGGAATTTATACAGGCATTATTGATAGCTCAACAAGAAATTTCTGTTGTTTAAGTTATTGATTTAAACAGATACAAAAAGCGAAGTATCAAGAGACAAAAAAATTAGTTAAATAGTTACGGAGCAGATTGCCTTTCAATTTTGAAATTTTACCCAAAATGAATATTTTTAATCTAAAAACTTTTTTATACCATTTAAACAATGAGAAGAAAACTATCAAACGCAGAAGTTAAATTTGTTTAAGTCCAAAGTTATTAACCGATTATCGTTAAATGCGGTTAATGCTTCACCACGTATTAAAAATGGGTTAAAACATGCTGAACCTTTAGTTTTAAGTATAATTGGTCAAGCATTTCGTAGCTTAAGCACACTATTAACTTTTTTAATGTAATATGAAGTCTCCTTCACACCTTCACCCAGAGACCAGTATGGTCCATTGTGACGCCTTAATTAGAGATAGCTGTATAAAGGTAGAAAGTAGGTAGAATAAACAGCGAAAGCACAAGACAGATCCAAAAGATAGGTAGAAAAGAAAGGAAAATATATTTATAGAAAAACTAGAAAATTAAGTAAATGGGCCCAAAACTAAAGCGTACTTTTCATTTTTTCATTTGCACGTTTTTTAATTTTTAGTACAGTTTTCACAATTCGATATTGACAGAAAAACAAAAACATATAATCATACCGAACAAAAAGTAAATAACGGACGCGTTTTTTAGTTTAGGGCTAAACATTTTTTTCGGGTTTTGGGCAGTTGAAAAAGGGCTAAATGTAGCCCGAAAAGCGCTAATTTTTAGACAGAGAGATAAAAATTAAAATACAATAGTAAAAAAAAACATTTCTTTCTTACCTGTAAATTCTGATACTGTAGTAGTGCCCTCTGTATTATCTTCACTTATTCGTTCATGTGAAACAACATTCACCTTTAAGTTGGCATGTTTGTCATTTATATGTCTCTCCACCACATATCGCATGTAATGCTGATAATTGCATTCTTCGCAGCGATGTATGATGGCACCATGAAAACGCAAATGATTGACAATACGATGACACGAGATACCTTTTTTACATAACATCTCTTTACAAAAAGGACATCGATATGTCGCGGTTGTTGTGTGTAAAGTTGACAAGTGTATGCGAAATACATCTTCAGTTGTTGTGTGATAATTGCAACCTAAACAACCGCAAGTGAAGCGTTTGTTTTCTTCTATAAAAATATAGGGCATTTTAAAAGATTTTGCATTGCTAGTAGTAGTACTGCTGGAGGAGGGTATTAAAGAGGATGAGGCCAAATTGGTCATTTTATCAAAAAATCTTTCGGAACTATTTAAACAGGGAACTGGATTTACTGGATCCACACAACATACTTTGGCAGCACCACTTTTTTTAAACCAACCGGGATATTGTTTGTGCATTAACAAATGTCTATACATGTTGGTGCGCACCTTAGTCTTGTACTCACATTCACCACAGTTAACCTCACGTTGGAAAATGGCTGACAAAGGCAATAAATCAATTTCGGCAGACTTGAAGTGGGTTTTAGATCCAGATTTTTTGCGCTGCCATTCCAATATTAATTTTTCACCAAATTTTCTAACCTCTTCGTCACTTAGGTCTTGAGTATAAGCCACATAATAGCTGGAATCTAATACCGAATCCAAGCCGTCGATGGACAGTTTAGGCTTCAAAAGTTCCTTAGTATACATATTCAACGTGTGCCAATGTTTTTCCGAAAAATGTTTTAATAATTGACCCGGATTCGTTGAAGTTTCTTCACAAAGATAACAGAAGTAACGATTACGGGCATGATTTTTGATATGAGCCTTAATGCCGGCCGAACGATGATATTGAGCTACACAATGTGGACATTTAAAAATATAATTATTGGGATTGCCACCAGTGGTGGTTATGTGGTACATAATATGACTTAGAAAAGTAGCTTCAGTTAATTGAGATTGACAATTTTTAATGACACAACGGTATAATTTATCATCTAAAAGAAAAATAATAAAAAAAGTTTTAGTATTTCAAAAATGTATGTACATATATTAAAATAAACTCAGCTTACCCGCTAAACCGGTGGGTCCTACAATGTCATCTATGGTGTTTCTTAGTTTTTTAAGATAAACTTCTTGTGTGTCCTGCACTTGTTGTTGTGTGGTTTGGTTTTGCAGCTGTGTAGGATTTGTATATCTGATTGTGGCACCAGAACCACTGCTGCTATTTAAAATGTTTTGTATCTTTTTAGTCAAAGAAGTCGCAGTGTCGACTTGGCTTGTTACATTAGAAGAGGGATTTGAAGATAAAGCCGAGCCCGATCCTCCTTTATTGATAATATGAAACTGATCGGCATGTTTCATATAGTCTTCAACATCGGAGGCACAATAGAAACAAAAACCACATGCAAAATAATCACGTTTATTGGACAAATTACGTCTCTCGTGAAAACGTAAGTGATCACTCATGGCTACTGACACACGACTAACAAATTTGCAACCCACACCCATGCATTTATATTGGCGCGAAGCAATAGAAGTTGTAGCAAGTGTAGAAGTTGGGAGTAGTGTATCTGGGCTGTTTGTATCTTCAGTGGATCTTGTAGGTGCTATGGATATGTTAAAACCTAAGGCGGTGGAAGAGAATTCGTTATATTGGGCCGATACTGTTTGGGTCACTACAAAATCACCAGTCTTGGATTGACCTAAAGGTACTGTTTCGGCTACTATTACCGGTGAATCGTCAAGAGATCTTGTTATCTCTCGATTGGTTGAAGGCCTGCCGGCATTTTCTAAAATGCGTGAAACTTCCAAAGATTCTGCTGCCGCTTCTACCAAGTCCTCGCGTTCCTTTTCTAACTGTTGTGTCCACAAGTTTCCCGCTTTTTGCGCCAACGTACGAACACTTGATATTTTTGGTATTTGAACTTGTGCTGAATCTGTGCCTTGAGGTGTCATAGGCTTGTTTAGACTTACAACACTTGAAATTTGTAGAGGAAGTTGTGGCGTTTCAGTGGCGGATGATGAAACGGAAGTAATTAAAAAATTACTATTGGCATTACTAATAGCCAACACCGGTTCCCTGTCTTTGTTGTTATCCAAAAGTAAAGGTTCTGTTAAGGGCATTTGAAGTTGGGGAGGCATTTCTTTTGTGGGGGGTTTTGGTTTGGCAACCAATAAAGCACTCAGCATAGTCATGGGAGCTGAAGAGTTTGTTGGTGCTACTTCATTACTTTTAGTAAGATTATCTGCTGTAGCTCGGGAGAGACAATCTCCCGTCATGCGTCTTAGTTTAATTTTAGGTCTACCCTCGCTATCCTGGCTAGACGCAGTAGAATGCTGTGTAGAGTCTGTATTAAGATCAAATAGCGTTTTATTGGCATGCTTATCCATCATGTGGCGTATTTCTTTGGAGATAGAATACTCTGCACCGTCACCTAGCTCGGGAAAACATTGAGCTTGACACACTTCGCAATACCCATTCCATTTAATGTGTGAGTGCTCTAACATAAAATGGGTTTCCAAGCCAATCGAGTCACTAGAGTACAAAAATGTGCATTTTTCTAACAAGCAATAGAACTTAAAAGTATTTTCTTCGTTAGTTTGTAAAGAATAACCAACATGGGATATATTGTTAAAGGCCGTTTTTCTTGACTGCGTTTTTAAAGCTAAACTATCAGATTCCAGTTGCTTGTCATTTGCTTGCTGCTCGGAAACAAAATCTAAAGCTTCTTCTATGCTAGTATGATGATCGGCAGCATTTATATTAACAGCACTTAGATTAGAATCCAAAATGGAGGAGATGTCATTAAGATCTTGTAAGGGCTCTAAAGGAGCAAGTTCTGGCACAAAATCAATAGGGTCATTGCAAGGCGAATCGGGCAATAAACCATCCATTATATTGATAACAGGCTTAAAACCTAAATGGGCAGTACAATTACTTATTGAGGAGTTGGTAGTTGTAGTGGTGTTATTTACTTTTGTTGCAGTAGCGGCTGTTGTTGTGGGAGAGAGTGTTAATGCTTGCTGGGGTTTGTCTTTTGTTTTCTTTTTTGGCAAAAATACCATGGGTGGCAAGTTTTTTTTGGATTTTGTGTTACTGCCCTTAAATATGCCAAATTTTTGATATAGTCCTTTGTTCTTGGACTTCTGTAAATTACCTGTATTTGTGCTGTTAATTGTGGGAGCCGTTTCTGTAATTTCTATATCTTCCCAATCCTCGTCATCGCTTATAACTGTAACAAGATCATTTTTAGGGGCCTCCGGAGCAATTTCTTCCGATTGCGTTGAGTGGGTAATACTATCATTTGCTTCATCTTTATCGTTTTCTAATTCTAAAACTGTATCGCTGAAAAGTTTATCAAAAACATTTCTCGGTTTATCAGTTGCTGTAGTGTTATTTAGACTTTCATTGTTAGATTGGTTAACGGCTTGTTCCTTTACTTTTTTCAATTCTAATACCGTATCGTTGATAAGTTTTTCAAATGTATTTTCCTTGGAATTATTGATAGGAGCAGGAGTTGATATAGCTGGTTCAGTATTTTGAGTATTTTGTAAACCCTTAAATCGCTGACTTATTCGCTCGGATATAGTAATAGGTTTGTTCTTGCCTCTTTCGTCTTCGGTTGTCTCTTCCCCTATATTTATAATGGACTGTGCCAATATTTGTATGGTTGGTGAAAAGTTGTTTTCATCTCTGGAGGGCATAAAAACATTTGAAGCTGTTTGGCAAACTTTGTTTGCTTCAGAGAAATCAAGGTTCAACGACGGGCGTATGTTGTCGGGACTTCCGCCAACACGATTGTAAATAATATCTATTGAGTTTGAAATTAGATCAGACATTGTGGTTTGACGATCAAGAACAGGAGCAGAATCAGGTGGAGTTATTATTTGACTATGGACGTCTTTTAATGTTTCATTTAAAGTTTTGTTCTCATTATCCTTTTTACTCGTTGTTAAAGTTATTTCTGCCTCTTTTGTTTGTTCATTGTTACCTTCTTTTTCGGCCGCCTGGGCCGCCAATTCTAGTAGTTCATCTTGTAAGTCTTGTACAGTTTTTTTCTTTTCTATAACCTCAAAAATTGGTTCACTTTCGGTTAAATCCAAAATAACAATTTTGTTTGGTTTTTTATCTTTAACTTTCTTGGTGGATTTAGTAACTGGTTTATTCTTAAGCTCCTCTTGTCTAGTTTCTTTCTTTGTTTGGAGTTTACTTATTATTATAGCCTTCTCTTGTATATGGGCCTCCTTATTAATTGCTATTGTGTTTGTGTTATCAGTCTTAGCTAAATTTTCACTTGTGGTTTCTTCTTGTGTTTTGTCAGGCTGCTTTGTTAACTTTAGAACTTCTTGAGACTTCTTAGTTTCTTCGGGTATGATTTCAATTTCTTCAACAACTTTCCCAGGTGTTTTAATGTTTTGGGTTTTCTCACTCTTTTGAGAAATTTCAGTAGTTTTAAGATCTTTCTTATTTGTAACTTCTTTGTCTTCATTTTCTTTAACTGATTTGCTTTTTTCTTTTTCATATTTTCTTGTCTCTTCCACTTGAGTTGTTATCGTATTATCATTTATAGTCGTAGGCAAATCTTCATCGTCATCGATATCAATGACTTGTTCATCTTTCTCTATACATTTCCAAGCCTCATTTTCTCTTTCTACAGCTTTATCTTCTGTCACACACTCCACATTTTCCACATCAAACAAAGTTATAATGTAGCCTAACAACTCTACAGTTTTTTTGTCCAAGTTATGTTGCTCGATATAGTGCCTTTCTAAATTAACTCTTTTCAATTGTATAAAATTGCATAAGTGACAGACGTGGGCATTGATTACAGTGGGCACGTTTAGTTTAACGGCTGAAGTAATAACAGTGGCTCCGTCGCAGTTTTTAATATGGCGTGAAATCGTTATTCTTCGATTACTGCAACGATGGCATTTGGAGCATTCGTAACGAAATTCTACAGTGTGATTTTGAAAATGTTCTAACCACAAGGGCATGGGAGTATTGAAGTATTTAAGGCAAAAGGGGCATCTGTAGAACCAGGAAGATTGTTTATGAGCCTTTTTGACACCGAATACAGGCTTATTCAATTTACCCTGCTTAAAGCGTTGCAATAGTACGGGTGCCATTCGTGATATGTAATTTTCTCCGTGGTGAGTTTTATAATGCTGGGCACTTGAATTTGCAGGTATGCGTTTCTCACAAACCATACACCAAGTGCTAAATTTAGATTGATTGTGCCAGTGCAAGTTGGTGTTTTTAATAATTTTGTTGTTTTTATTATTTTCAGTTATTTCTTCTTCCTCTTCCCCGTCTGCATCTGTTTCCGACTCCTTGCCTTCGATTTCTGAATCTTCTTCAGATTCATTTTTAGATTTCTTTGCTTTAACCTTTAATTTACTATCTAATTTTCTTTTATTGGCAACTTCTTTAGCCTTAAATGTCTTTGGCGTTATATCTTCGGGTATTTTAATAGGTGTATGAGGTTTCAAAACTGGCATTTTACGTTGTGGTGTATTATCCATAGCAGAGCTGTTGTCAGTGTCATCAAGAGATTCTTCAGTTGTATGTGAAATCAATGATTGAGCTTCATCGTCTTCATTATCTTCAGTAGTTTTACAACATCTTACCGATCTACGGAGGGGCCTGGTATAAGTAGGCGGCTTAAGTTTTTCTTCATTTCTCTTGTTAGTATTCTGCTGCTCAATTAGGGGGCTAATGATGGGTGTAATTTCTTTGTTAGATTTTTTGTTACCTACTGTATCCACCCCTTTACCCATTATAGTACACATACGGCGACCAGTGGCTGTTAAAACACCCTCGCATATAAACATATCCCTTATATCTTCATTAAGACGATCTAATTCACTTCGTTTCTTTTTTTGCATTAACATCTTTTTCCCACAAACTGTTTTACTTGTTTTAAGAGCTTTTCTCTCTTCGTATTCTTGTTCTTCATCTTCATATTCTTCTTTCAAATTTTGTAGCTTATCTTTTGAAGATGTTTTAAGTTTAGTTACTTCTCCTTTTTGCCCAACCGAGCTTTGTTTATCATTTTCATCTTTACTAAGTTGTTGGTCTTCATTTTGTCTATTGCTACTTTCCATTAAGGATTTAAATAGTTGTAATCTATCTTCGCTTAAAATTTGACCCAACAAACCCAAAACATGTTCACGATCAGCATTGGGTTTTAAGATTTGATCAACAATTTCATTAAAAACATGTACATTGGCCTCCGGTGTAGGCGTAGGATTATTTGATTTGTTAGCTGTACTCGAAGGCTCGTTATCATCGTTTTCTTTCTTTAAGGATCTACTGGTTTTTGTTGAACAGTAATTGGCTTCTTCTGCTTCAGTGCAATTATCTGCTGAAGTACTAGAAACAGCACAGTTTTGATTTTCAGCCTGTATGGGTGTGAAATTAACTTTATTACCAGCTGCAGCAGTTTTAGTCTTTTCGTTTGCTTTTTTATTGGCTGCTGCTCGTTTTCTTCCTGGTTTAGTGTTAGATTTGTTTTCTGCTTCTTGAGTATTTTTTTTATCATTTATTTTGGTTTCTT
This sequence comes from Pollenia labialis, assembly GCA_949318255.1. Taxonomy (NCBI): domain Eukaryota; kingdom Metazoa; phylum Arthropoda; class Insecta; order Diptera; family Polleniidae; genus Pollenia; species Pollenia labialis. The sequence continues at coordinate 18,853,238 of OX439142.1, read as the reverse complement.
TGACAGATTTAGATTTATTGTTATTGTTTTCATTGAAAACTTTACACGACCCTTTAAGTTTTGCTGCTTTTGTTGCTAAGTTCTCCTCATCATCGTCGCTGTCATCATCGTTAGTTTTTAATACATTCGTCCTTATTTTAGAATTAGTTTTAGTTGGTCTAACCGGTTGTGACACTGGTGGTGTGGTGTTTAAGTTACTTGATGTGGTATCTTTCATGGTTTTGTGTTTAAATACATTTATGGCATTAACAGTCTCATTAAAGTTAATTGTAGTTCGAGTTCTTCTTTTGCCAGTTATAATATTTTGTGTTGACACCGTGCAATTGTCATCAGTACTTTTGAACATTTCCTCCAGGTTTTTGTGTCGTCTGGCTATCAATTTATCTTCTTCCGCTTGTTTACGTTTGCGTTTCTCTTCTTCTTGCACATCTTCGAAAAGCATGGCGTTGGCCTTCTTTAACTTCTCTTTGTCTACTAAAGGAGCACTATCAAATACCAACATTGTGTTACGTCTGCGCAATATTCTTTGAGGTTTAGGCGATAGTTCTTGCGTAAGTTGATTGAATTTTATCAAATTTTGCTGTGGCTTTAATGTAAATTGTTTATCGGATGAAGTAATAAGTATATCACCGAACATATTTAAATTTTGCTCTTGAGTTTCCTGTACTTTTTCCTCATTAGCTTCTTTCTCTTCAAGTGCTTTTGTTGTGGGTTTTGGCCTGCATCTAGGATCACGAGTGTTTGCTTTATTGTCATCAGCAATTGTTTTATTCTCAATGCTTTTCGCTAAAGATTCTTCGCTCTTTTGAGGAATGATTTCTTTTAATTCTCTTGGTTTTTCTTTATGTTCTTTTACAGAAATGGACTTATCAGCATTTATCTGGTTATCAGCCTTATCTTTTTCAAGTTCCTTAACAGGATGTTTAATTTCTGTAGAGACTGAAATTGATTCCGATTTATGTTTTGTTATACTGTCTTTAGAAGCTTTCGGTTTTTCCTTTGCTGGGACTGGGACTGGGTACTGTGATTTATCTTTAGTACTCTTTTCTATAAGCTTCATATTGGGAGGCTCAGTATTTTTGGCCTTATTCTCATTGTCATTAGTTTTTACTTTATCATTTCGATTTTGGTTTACTGATTTGTCATTACCTTTATTTTCTGTTTGTTTTACTGGCGCACTATTCATTTTTGTTACCTCTTCTTTTACTTTTTCTTCAGGTTTTTTTTTTGGGATTTTAAAACTTGTATTGGCTTTGGGAAATTTCGAACTAAAATTTTGTGTTCGATACATTTTATCTAAAGTCGACTCTCCGGCAGCAGGCTTCTTATGTTTATTAGACTGCAAATTTGATTTTACCGTTTCCGTTTGTAAAGGTTTATTTCCTTTTTTGCATTCCTCTATCCTTTTCCCGGTTTCCTTTAATTTTTTACCTTCGGCGTTTTCTTTAACTTCCTTATTAGATTTTTTAAACTCTTCAGCTTTTTTTTTGGCTTCTGCCTCAGAAGTATCTCTTTTTAACGCATTCTCCTGAGCTTGAGCTCTTTCTTTAGCCTCTTTAAATTCTTTGTAGGTACGCGGTACAGCGGTTTTGTGTTTTTTAGCTTCTAAATATTTAACTCTTTCAGTTTTATCATTTAAGGCGCAACTAAAACGATTATTAGCAACAGGATTTTGGATAGGATGGTGAGAATTGGGATATTGAGGCGGGCCATAGCACGGAATTTGAGGTTTAATACCTGGCTTCATCTGGGGGTGTGGAACATGTGAAGGGCTTACATATGATTTTGGTGAAATTTGATTATGGTATGGAGATACCATTGACACTAACGTCGTTTTATTTATAGGTAATGGTGTTGGTTCAGTTGGTAGCACTTTAGATTTAACATTATCAATATCCGGTTCTGCATCCCAATCTTCTTCAGATTCTGAGTTAGGCGGTTTGGCAAAAACAGCAAATGAATGTTGCGTTTGTTTCATAGAATTTTTAGAACTACATGGAAGTTCTGTTGATATTTTGGGCCGATTTTGTTTTGTAAGAGAAGTTTGCTTTTCCAAAGCCGATTTCGAATCTTCTTCGGGTATTCTTTTGGATAAGTTGGGTACTGTTGATGAATTCAATTGAAATCCCGACTCGCTAATGCTACTACTTTTAACTGGTGTAATTCCTCTGATATCAGAGTGATTACGTTCGAAAATTGGATCTCCTCTGTTATCTATATTTCTTTGATTATTTTTCGCCTGACGGGGATCCGTTTTATTTGGAGGTTTTTCATCTTCATCCGTATCCCAGTTTTCTTCAGAACTACATTGAACTTCTATTGACATTTTAGGCTGGTTTGGTTTTGTAATAGAACCTTCCTTTTCCAAAGCTGAATTCGAATTTTCTTCCGATATTCTTTTGGCTAAGTGGGCTACTTTTGGGGAATCCAATTGAAAGCGCGACTGACTCATGCTATTTCTTCTTACTGGTGTCACGCCTCTATTACTTGAGTGATTGCGTTCGCAACTTGAACCTTCTCTGTTATCTATTCTTCTTTGATAATTTATCATCTGTCGCGGATCTGTTTTATTTGGTATTTTTTCATCTTCATCGGTGTCCCAGTTTTCTTCTGAACTATTTTGGCTTTGATTTATGCTTTGTCTGCGCACTGGAGTTGTAGATAAAGTATTATTTGGTATACGGGAGATTCTAGGATCTTTGCGACTACGATAGATCATAGGATTTTGATTTGGGAAGACCATAATTGGAGTTGAAGTATGCAAGGGCGATGTTGGGAGAAAAGACTTTATTTCCGGTGGCATTGGCAAAATACTTTGCTTTTTTAAGCGCGGATCGCTTAAATTAATGGATGGTAACACGTTTACATTCGGGGGGGTGTTTGCTGATGGTGCTGGGTGTAATTTGAATTTAATGCGGGGATCGTTTATTTTAGACTGAGTACTACACTCGCTACCATCTGTTGAGGATACCGACTGTAGCCTTTCTTGTCTGGGATGAGGATTGTATTTCAAAGCTACCCTTTCATTAGGCAGGGAAGAAATGTTACAAACTTCCTTCTCAGACTGAGTTTTCAAAGATTCAGAAAGCGGAGAATTTATTTTAGCTGATTGGACCAACTTTTTGCGCAAAAAGTCTAAAGAATTAATGGGTGAACCCTTTTGAGTATCCTCATTTTTTGGTGGCCTTCTAGTACCTATTTCTGAAATGTCATTTGATATTTTATCGGCTCCAGACTCAAGCAAAAGATTATTTATATCATTAACGGAAAGAGGAGGACTTTTTAAAACATCGGGTATAGGGGTATAACGACCCGGAATTTTACTTGATGAACAGCTGTTTCGAGGATCTTCAGAAACTTTGTCACCCAAACGACTAAATACGGGTGCTTTTGATGGTGTACTAGTACTCGGCCTTTTATTATGCGATTTATTGTATTGTTCCCATAGGTCTTCCGGACTGTAGGCATCATTGTTATCATCTTTTGACTTTTGATTAGCTTGAGGCAATGCCTTTAAATTATGGTGGCATACTGAGGACGTTGGCATATATCTGCTAGAAGTCGGACAATTTTGATTGTTAACGAACGGTGGTAACGACTCTGTTATAACCACTTCCACAGCTTGCAACTTTTGTGTAGGTGAAGATAAGCTTTTGTCATATTCAAGCTTTTCTTTAGTTGAAGGACTTTTTTTTCTGATTGGAATTAAATGCTTAGAATGATGGTGATGTTCTTTAGGACGTGAATCATAACACGGCCTTTGTGAATGATGAGCTGATTTATCTTGGCTGATAAAGTGTTTACCAGTCTCATTACTATTACTACTTGTACTAGCTATATTAGCTAAAGGAAAAACTTTTTTTCTCAAATTTTCAAAATCTTCATTATTGGAATGTTTTAAGACTTGTGCTTTGTCTGGCGTTTCTTTAGTTTTTTGTTGTTTATCTAAAATACTTTTTTTTATTTCTTTAGCTAAAATCGGAGAGCCACGCCTTTCTGTTGGTATTACAACAGGCTGATCTTCATGAATAACTTCAGGAGGTGGACTGGCAGGTCCTGAAATATCTTCAACTTGCAAAACATTGTTATTTTTACTTGTAGATGCTATTGTTGAAGTAGATACGGAAGGTTTACTAGATGATGGTTGTTGTTTTAGTCTTACATCACTTAATATGGAATCCTCATTCTGTAAAAAAGCCGGTTGCTTTAGCCATTTTAAGAAATACAAAAAAAAAAAAAAAAAAATAAATAACAAAAAAGATAAAATAGGAAATTTTAATTTTATATTAAAAATAAATAGGGATTAAATCAAATAATATGACAAGAAACATTCATAAAATACATAAAATGTTTACCATTTCACAATTAATAAGGTAACTCTAGTTGGTAGAAAACTCTTATTAATTTTAAAAAATTTGTGTATTTTTAGCAACAATAAGTCGCCCATTTTCTGCAACGTCAACATCAAAAAATACTCAAAAATACGTTTTTAAATAAACGTGTTTAAAGTTTTTAATTTGCTCGCGCAAAGTCGGGGAAAGTATAAAATATATACAGGGGTGTTTTGGAATTTGAAAACGCAAAATACAAGAATTTTAAACGTTGTTTTTTAATAAGATTTCTGTATTAAAAGAATTTTATGACAAATATTATACAAATATTTCTCTATTCAACAGAATTTTATACTAAATTTTATAAAAATTAGATTAAGGCACGTTTTCACAACTAACCTATAGCTAAAAGTAGACTTTAACCGGCCTTTTAAAAAGTGTTCCTTTATTAAAACTTAACTTTATCTTAAAGTTAGCGATAAAGTAAATTAAGGTTCATCCTACTTAGTAGGTTAAAGTAAAGTTGTAATAATGAAACGCTTTTTATACAGCCGATAAAATCCTACCTTAAGCAATCGGTAGATAAGTTGTGAAAACGGGCCTAAAATTGTATTTATTAAAACCAACTTTTAAATTCTTGCGTATTGCGTTTTCGATTTCCACAACACCCCTGATAAACATGAAATTTATAAAGAAAAACATAGGAAACAAACATTTGAGTTATGACGACTTTACAGAAAATGAGCGAGATATTATTATTTGTTAACTAACAAAATTGTAAACCAATTGTGATATAATGTAAGTTGTACCAGGCATGGTGTATCCTGAACAAAAAATTAAATAAAAATACCTTTTCGATTTTGGACTGTAACTTAATTAATACGCCTTCACATTTCAAAAGAGTTTCCATTTTGATCCTTAAAACAATAAGATAAGAAAAATGTCAAGTTTTAATTTTTTTTTTCATTTTGTTACAGATTTGTATCTTAACCCAATTAATGACTTACTTTTTGTGTTTATTTGTTAACAACTCATGTAGCATTTCCATTTTTTGCAATTGCGCTTTGCGCGGATTATTTGTTTGATGTTCATTGTTAGCTTTAAGTTTTTCCATGACCCTTTGAATAAATGGTACATATTTTTGCATTTCCCGATATTTAACTTCGTGTGCATCAGTCATTTTGTAGCTTTTTGTTGCTTTTCCTTCTTATTTAAGCTAATTTTTTTATTTTATTTTTATATTTGGTAGGTAGGTATCAAAATTAGTTACAAACATACATACTATGTATGTACATATTTACATATATGTATATATTTTATTAAAACATGATATTAGAAATAAAACAAAACTGTAAAGAAAGGTAAGAGAAATTTTTTTTATAATTAAATTAAATAAATGACAGGAATTTTTATTTATGAACATACAAGGCGGATGCATTACAGGTCGTCGTATAAGCCAAGGCGACACCAGGTGACCTTATCTTGCTAAGTAAGCAACAGCTGATTACTAACCTTGTGTCAAAATGATATACCGTTCATGTGTTTCTGGGGAATATTTACTAAATTTTATAAGTTTCGCTTTAAATTATGAAATTAAAAATTTTTTAAATTATTAAATTTCCAAACAAACAATTTAAAATTAAAATGAAACTGAAATATTTATTTAAATTGTTTACTACAGTGTAGTATTATATTTGACACAACGTTAAAATACTTTACAGTATTGGAAACGCTTTCAAAATAAGATCACCTTGTATTAATTCGCCTTGGTATAAGCCTTGCTGATACTTTTTTTAGTTTGTGGCGCTACTGTAGAATATCTACTCTATACAATTTTAAAATAAATGATATTCATAATAAAAATTTGGCATGAAGTTAGCACTCTTACCAAACTCTTGCTAACAGCTGTTAAATGTAAAACAATTTGGTTGATTTTATTTAAATTGCTGTTTTATTTTATTTTTCTATCATTTTTATATTATTTTATTTTATTTTTAAAAACTTTTTAAAATTGTTATATGTGGAGGAAAAAACAAATTTACAAAAAAATGAAAAAACCAGCGAATATTAATGCAAACGTGCTGCATTTTTGAGTAATATTATGTGGCATCATTAAAATTCAGAGTTGATTTATTAAAAGTTTGCAGATGAACAAATTTCGTTATGAATAAACTCTGTGCTTACAAGCTGCTAGGCTTAATCGGCATTCTGGTTAGCAGCTTGTTGTACGTAGTGTACAAACTGTGCCAAACTTTTTGTTATAAATACGGCTGTAGGAACTTTGAAATTATTGTACTTGAAAAAACTAGATAATAAAATAAATAATTTTTAATTGGATTTTCTAAAGAGCGTGTTTAATTTATTGCAACTAAAAGTTTTATATTTGTTGGATGTCAAAATTAAGTTTACAGAACAAAATTGCTTGTGGTTTCTGTAGGAATTGTACATTTTGTAGTACCGAGTTACCTGTAATGAAATCGCCTTGTGTACATACATATGTATGTACATACATACATAAGGTGCGTTTGTTTACTTTTCCAGTAAAATCCAGTGAGTAAATTTGGGGCAATATGAAAATTTTACTCTCAAAACCGGCTCTTGCACAAAAAATTTAACAAACGCAAAATTGCAGATTAATTCAAACATATAACCCAAAGCGAATTCAAACAGGTAAACTCATCTCGTCAGCCGTTCATCAGCTGTTTCCACGGCGAATTAAAAAATATGGTCAAACGTCAAAATATGATTTTGTTTTGAGAAGAAGTTGAATAAAAAGTGTTAAAAATATTATTTTTATAATAAAAATATTTCAAAACTGCGAATGATTGAAGTGAATTTATTAATTTCTTTTATAAAAAAGTAATAATTTTAATTTGCAATAAACAAATTTTGACAACCAACCAGAAAATTGTATAAACAAAATACATGGGGCTTTTTGTAGTTGTAGAGATGAGTTTACCTGTTTGAATTCGCCTTGATATAACCGCTAAGAAGTGGACCAAGACGAATTCATAACAGGTAAGTGCAACTTTACAACTACAAAAAGCCCCATGTATTTTGTTTTTGCAATTTAATTGTTAGCAGTCAAAATTTTTTTATTGCATATTAAAATTATCACTTTTTTATAAAAGAAATTATAAAATTCACTTCAATCATTCGCAGTTTTGAAATTTTTTTTATTATAAAAATAATATTTTTAGATCTTTTCAATCCACTTCTTCTCAAAACAAAATTATATTTTGACGTTTCTCCATTTTTTTTAATTCGCCGTAGAGACAGCTGATGATGAGTTTACCTATTTGACTTCGCCTTGCGCAAAATCTTCCGTCTCGTGACAGTTCTGTGTATTCTGTGCTAAAGCTTCTCTGCATAGATGGCCTTTGGACGGGCGCAAAAATGTTCTTCTCTATGGTACAACAAATACCGGCTTCGCCAACTAAAGCTTTTCTACATCTATAAATTTTAATTTTTTTTAATTCTGAATGTGCCACCCATCCTAATAAATAAATTTTTTTTTATCTTCATTAAATTATTTGAATTTGTTTTTAATAAATTTAGTACGTTTCTAAGTGTAACATGGTTTTTTGCAGCACTGTAGTTGATAAAAAGAACAAAGATGTTTATCAACACTAAACTATTGGCAGCACTTAAACAATTTTCAGCATGGTGTATTAACTTTATAAATAAATACACCATAATTTTTAGTTTGTTTACCACTAAAACAACTACACCAACAAATTAATAAAATTTTATAAAATATTTTAAGATCGCAACGCATAAAAACTGCCGGTAGAAAAAAACACATTTATGTATGTATGTACATGTGTACTTACAAACTGAGATGTAATCTGAAGCACCGTAATTCCAAAGCAAAATTTTTGATTTTTAAAACACATAAATTATTAAACAAACATTTTCTATACGCACTTATTAAAAACTCTTGGTCGAATTAACTTTAGCTTTTTTATAGTAGTTACATACACATTACTTTTCACTTATTCTTCACTGAAAAACCACATGTTTAGTTAACACAATAATGTTATTTTTTCTTTAACAAGAAATTATGCCGATACATATACATAAGTTTACAAATTTTTTTTATATACCTACATGTGAAATAATTTTTTAAAAGTAAAATTTATATTTTTTTATTAAAATAAGTTAATTAAGTGTAAAATACAGCTGACTTAATTTAAAAGAACTTTTTAACCAAGCTAGTGCGAAATTGTAACTAAAGCAAAAGAAAAACACACGATTACGTCAAATTTTGAGTGACTCGACACAGTAACTGCGGACAGAGTAGTTATGCTTTGTGCTGGCAGCGACTGTTTATTTTTCAATTCGCTTTGAGTGTATTGTGTTGGTTCGTTTCAGTTCGTGTGGGCTACTTTGTTTTTCGTATTTTTTGTTATTTATTTCTATATTTTTCAAGTAAACATGGTGAAAATTACACTGTACCCAGCGTTGCCGTTGGAAATTTTCTAAAAGGGTCACAAAAAGGGTATTTCAAATTAAAAAAGGTTCAGGTTTTTTATAAGCATTATTTGCCAAAGTTTACCAATAATGTCAGCACTCTTATTTAACATGTAGTCTACAACAGACATGAAATGCTTAACATTAACACTAACATGATGTTAGTGTTAAGTATAGACTCATCATGTTAGAGTTTTTCTCATGTTTTAACACGGCTGTTAAGCCATGTGTTTTAACAACTCTTTTATAACATAAAATGACGTTTAAGCTTGACAGAAGTCATTTTGTTGCTTTTTTTCATTTCACACACACTATTGTTTGGAATATGCTTCGACGACAATCAAAAAATAATGAAATTTCTTAACATTAACATGAGTACTATACTCCACCATTAACATATTAAAAATTCAACATGGAGTCTTAACATCATGTTTTAACAGCATTTCATGTCAGTTGTAGACTCGGTGTAATATCGTGTTGGATATTGTCATGCAGCAATCTATGGCAGGCAATTCAGGAATTTCTTGTGGAATTAACCCCAGGTCTACACCAAAGCATTTTGGCAATAACGTCGGCAGAATAGCAGCAGAGCTATATTTCTTGTTGCTCAGCTTATGTTACTATGTTACTTGGTGGCCACACGATCAAGTTTTGCCTTTCAATTTGCAATACACTCACTTTTTTACTAACCCACTCACATTTTTTAAATTGACCACGAGATTGCTTTTAATTTCACCTCTCCATTTGTTTGGCAATTTTACTTTCAATTTAACAGCTGATTACATGTTTGTCTTTATAAATTATTTTTTTTTTATGACATCTTGAAATTAAATTGCTTACAAATTGAGTGCAGCCTACCTCACAGCTTTCAATTTATGTAAATTTTGACAAATAAGAAAACATGATCGTGTGGCCACAGGGTTAAAGGCTTGGGAAAACGTATTTATGTTAACCAAGCATGCCAGATTTGACGATTTATCCTCATTTTGACGATTTCTTGTTCCCGAATTAGCAAAGTGCCGATTTGCTGATTTTTTCCTAAAATTTACGATTTTTTCTGTCTCCAGAGTCTGAATAAAACATTAAATTTTCTGGCACGTTCATTTTTAAATCTTGGAATGTTTAACAGACGTACCATAACAAGAGCGGAAGGCGGAACGTTTTCTTTCGATTAGCTTTTACGCTGATATGCCATACCAAAGCAAGAGCGTCAACGTTGCTTCACGAACAGTAGTGATATCTTTATTGTTTAATAAACCCCACAAATAAAAATAGAGATAAACACGCTAGATTGATCAAAAAATAGCTAAATTTCCATTATCAATTATCAATAGCGGCAAACTTCACTATTAAACGAGCTGTCAAAATCGGGTTTTCCAATTGCAAAGCGTTGAGACCGCTGTAATATGCAAGTCTTTAAATTAATTTTTTCAGATTAAAAAAAAACAATGTTACACTTTGTTTATTATCCGTTAAACCATCATCGAATGAATGTTCTACGACTCTCTATAAATCATATTTTCACGAGTTGTAAGATAATATCTACATGAGTCTCATCCCATTAAAAAATGTAAGGTTTCTGGAAGCACGAAAACTACATGTGCGCTGATATATGCGCTGGCTATTACACACTTCTAAGAAGCAGCATAGAAGCGCATACCATTTAAGTGAATTTTTAATTTAATGATTGAATAACTTTGCATTATCCCTTATAAGTAATCAGGTTGTAAGTGAATAATTCAAATCATTTTAAAGAAAAAATTCACGAACAATGTTTTGTGTGCTTCGGTTGTTCTCTAACATCGAAGCAGGTTGTATTGCACTGAATTTATAATCAGAGCAATCATGAATAAACATTCCCCGGGAGTTTTCTCCCTTCTCCCATTTTTCTTATGTAAATTCAATTGTTAAAATGGTAAAAAGGAAAAAACTCCCGGGGAATTATATTCATAATTGGGCTGAATGTGTTTACGGTCATTCCCGAAATATTAGCGAACGTAGAAATTAATTTTTTTTATAACGCAATCAGTAATCAATTTTTTTTTTTTTAGCAGAGAGGACAAAAATAGTGCTTTCAAGTGGGAATTTCCCATATTAAAATCATGCCTCTTGTAAGCATGTTTGTAAGGGGGTATTGTGCTTCTCTCCCTTACAAAACTGCTTAACAGTAAGCTCCATTTTTTACAGGGATACGATTCTTGACATGAAAGACTCGTAATATAATCTTTACCCACGTCAAACGATTCCCACAACGATTTAAGATGCGTCTTTCACTGTGCTATATAGGAATCTATCTCGTTTTTCAGTTATTCCCATGCAATGAATTTTCTACGATTAAAAAATCCGGTCATCGACGATCAAAGACGCTCTGTATGAGATTCCCAGCATCTCTTACACGATTGAAAATGCTAGCTGGGTATTAAGTAATTATGTTTTTGTTTGAATGTTTTTTTTTATAAAAAAACCAAACAAAAACGTTGACGTTTTTATGAAACGTGAAAGACGATTTTTTTATTTTTTCTCAGGAAATTGACGATTTCCTCAGAAATTTATCAGGCAGCCCTGATGTTAACTCATAATTTGAAAACAATCAAGGAAGAAGGTGCCATGTAAAAAGTGATGCCACCTTGCAAAAATTATTATTGTTAATATAAATTTTTCATAATCGACCTTTATTATTTAAAAGTAAAATAATTTTTCAAGCTTGACGTCTTTTTTTTATATTAATAGTATGGTTAGAAAAGCATGCAGTTCGAAAACGCATGGTATGGACCACCAGCTTTATATCACCGTTTACGTTACGTTTATTTTAAACAAAAATCAAAGCGTGCCGCTGAACGTGATGAAATAAATAAATTTTTAGCCAATTTTTATTTAATTATGGTCAATATCTTATTTATTTTAATTTAAAATTATCAAAAACTTTAATAAAATACAAGATTCACAGCACAAAACGTGGTCTTTTTGTAAACATAACATGCAGTCTACAACTGACATAAAATGCTTAACTTTAACACTAAGTCTGGGTTCACATTATGAAAGTTTTCTTTCAGAAAGTCGGAGTTTATGGGTGAGAGGGGAAGAGAATATGCTTTTTTCTCCTCTCTCACCCATAAACTCAGACTTTCTGAAAGAAAACTTTCAAAGTGTGATCCCACGCTAATATAACGTTAGTGTTAAGTATAGGCTCATTATGTTAGAAGTTTTCTCATGTTTAAGTCTTTGTTTATGCGGTTCATTCTTTACTGAAAAGATTGCTACTTTATTGGCGAGAGGGGAGAGGGGAAAAGAAACGAGTACACACATGTCTGTACTGTCAGTACGCTTTGCTTTTACATTCGTTGTTTAATTTTGTTTTTGTTTTCAATATCAAAAAGCACACATGCATACGCGCGACTATACAACATAAAAAACATGTCGTCAACATGACATGAATCATTTGAACGCCAATTCATGTTCAAAGAAGAAAAAGGAAGAATCTTTTCAGTAAAGAATGAACCGTCTAAACTCAGACTAAACACGGTTGTTAATGCAAATGATTAACAACGCTTTTATAACTTCAAGGTATAACAGCAAGTCATGTCAGTTGTAGACGGGCAGTAAACAAAACTTTGACATACACTTAGACAAACAATGCAAGAGCAAAAAATCGTCATATGACGTATTGCTGCTGTTTTTTTCACCATGGGTAAACAAATATCGAAAAAAGCAGCAAAAAAGAAAAAAAAGAGAATTTAAAAACTTTTAAAATATGTTTTGCAAAAACGCATTAACAATGGGTTAAATTGGCGCAAAATAAATTTAAATATAAACAAGTAAGAGTGCTATATTCGGCTGTAACGAATCTTTTATACCCTTCACCATGGTGCAATAAGAACAAAAAATTATGTGAAGATATAAATAATTATATTTTGTGCCACGCCCACTTATTCAAACCGTCCACATTATGTCGGATGTTGTGTTTTAATAATCAATTTTTTGGAGAATATGTTCTACTTAAAATTGCTGATGTTTTGATATATGTATGTATAAGTCGTTTCCATAGGTCATATAACCGATTTGACAGATTTATATACCGACGTGTTAAAGAGCATATTTTCCATTAATAAAAGTTGGACTCGGGAAGATCTATGGTTCCCGATAAAGCGTATTTAAAAAAAATTTATTTTGGCCATAACTTTTCCGTATCTGAACCGAGTTTTTCAGAAAATATTTTCTACTAAATATTTCCGATCTATTGTTATATAAGGCGTAACCATAGGTCATATCACAGTCAAACAATTCAGGTTTTTATAAAATTTTTGATATTTTTTGTATGGTACCACGCCCACTTCTCCATCCGCCCACATTTTGTGGGATGGTGTGTATTTATAACCTCAATGTTTGTACCTAATTTGGAAACTTTGGCTCTTGCTGTTCTCCGGATATACAGGAAAAAATGTAATAAAAATACAACAACAACTAGGGATTTTTTGGAAAAATTAGAGGTATTCGTGGTTTTTTGCTCATATCTCAGCCGATCTGGCTGAATTTCAATAGCAAAATTATAATAAGAATACCTGACATAAAGAACCCCAACCAAGGGGTCGATTCTGGTTCTGTGAAACTGTGAAATGAAAACTTTTTTCACATTTTCATAGAGTTTCTGATTCTCGTTTAGTGAAAAAATGATAAATAAATTCGAATGTTTTCATATGAGAAGAACAAATGGAATGAAGCAACTTGTTTTCACGTTATTATTTTAGTTGGCCAATTTAAAAATTTTAAATCATTTCCTATTTTTAAGCTTGTTAGGCCCGGAGCTTTAATGTAAATAAAACATCAATTTTATTACAGTTTTTTCCCAATGTTTCGTAGAGTATTTTTCTACTTCTTCAGGGGGTGTAAATTTTTTGATTATATTACATTTTTAAATATTTTATTTCAGTGTGGAAATTTTTTTGTAAAAACAAAAACAAAAAACAATTAACAATAATAATTTTCAACCACATCTTATTCTAGTATCACAGTGAAAAACTTTTTAAATTTGTTTATCAATTTAAAACACACATTTTCACATTTTCACAGTAATGTGATTCTTGTTCTGTGTAACAGTGCAAAGAAGTGTCACAAATTTTTCATTTATGCCATATTTTTACACTTTCATTTTAACGGTGAAAAATAATTTTAATTAAATTATTTAGAGAAAAATATGGTCATTGCTAACGATTAACAATAATTTAAAGAAATAAAAATTATAATCTTCTAAAAAGATTCATATTTACAGATTTTTAACTTATTATATTCATATAAAATTCCAATTTTTGATTATCTAACTACAAAACATTACTGACGAAAAACGTCAATAATGTTTTCTTACAACTAATAATCCTAAAATTTTTTAAATTAATTATATTTTTTGTGAATTTGTATAATTAATTGATTAAATGACAAAGTAGATATGTAATTACCATCGGCGGTGCAGAATTTATGTTAATCGACGGCTTAAAGTAAATTAAAAGCCGCCTACAACATGCTTATGTTTTATATTTTATAACATATTACTAAATTAATCTTTATTTGGCCTTTTATTTGTTAGTGATTTCACAATTTTTTGGGCTTATGGTCGTTTTTTAAAGCTTTTATTTAACTTGCAATGAATGTATGTTTGGGTAAAACCTTGCAACTCAATTTGAAGCAGTTTGGATGACAATGCATTGTAAACTATGAAACGTCATTCTAAATCCAACATAGCAGCACAGCCAAAATGGCGGTCTAGCTATTTTTAATGCAATCCTATAATATAGGTATCAAATGAAAAGGCTTGCTAAGAATAACTCGAAAGCTTAAACGAAAGAAATTAAGGCCCAGGCCCACGATGTCGACAAAAACATTTCTTTCGTATATTTGTTTTGAAAACAACAACAAATTTTAGTTTTTTATTATTTTTTTCAATATAAATATGCGAAAGAAATGTTCTTGTAGACATCGTGGGCCTAGCAGTAACTTTTACTTAAAAATTTTACTAGCAACTAATAGAGGCATTACCTTATTTATAATTCATTGTCCAAGTTTGGAATTTTTGTTGCAGAAATTCATGATTTTTTTGGTGAAATGAGTTCTGCTCAGAAATTTTCTCACCACTCTCACAAATAAACTCAAGAATTGCTGCAACAAAAATTGCAGGTCTGGACCGCAAAGTGATATAAAATCTTGCCAATGGTCATTACACAATTTACACGATGTAAAAACTTGTCGCGAAATTTACTTGTGTAGAAAAACAAGTAAATTAAATAACTTGATGTGATTGATTTTAAATTTTAAAAAATAAATTAAAAGTTAAAAACCTTTTTCAAAAACAAGCTTTTATTTTAATACCCTAAAAAGAAACTTTCACTTAAGTCAATAACATTATTTTCGTAGATGTCAGTTTTATGCCAAAATTATTTACTGCAATAAATATTTTGGGGTAATCGCGCGGGCAAGATGTTTACCCAAAAAACTCATTTGTCAACTCATTGATTGATCGATTTTACATTTTTATGACTGCTCTTGTTTTTTTATTTTTTTATTTCTTGCGCGCACCTCGGCAGGACATTGCGGCCAACCTCTTTCAGATGCAATATCGTTCATGAAAAAAACCCAAATGCAACAAATTCGGAATTTTCGGTTTACTCATTATTTATTTTAAGTTAAAATTATTTACCATGTACATATACATATGTATGTATGCATGAAAATAAAAAACAACAAAAATTCTTTTACTAAAAAAATTTATATTGTATAAAACAAGAGGAGCCATAAAACTGTATTTTTTTCTCTCTTCAAAAAACTCTTTTAGCAAAAATAAATGCTTGCAGCTCAAGCATTAAAAAAAATCGTTTGCGGGTTAGCGCCGTTTCAAAATCCTAAGCTTCGATATCTGCATTTGACTTTTACATTTTATTAATATGCAAAAGTTACAAAAGTTTCACAGCTACAATGGAATGAAACACTTTTTCATTAAAAGAACGGGAATCGCATTTTGTGTAAATGTGAAGTGCTAATGTGAAAAGTGCTCATGAAAACGAAAATGAAAAGTTTGTTTTCATTTCACAGTTTCACAGAACCAAAATCGACCCCCAAGTCCCCATCATATCTGGGGGCTTCGGAAACCCCATTTCAACAGATAGACGGACGGTTTTGAACTTCGCTTTTCATAAGGACCCAGAATGTATGTACTTTATAGGGTGTGTAGGATCAATATTGTAGAAATTACAAACGGAATGACAAAGTTATATATACCCTTTTACCATCGGTGAAGGGTATAAAAAGGATATTAATATGTTAAAGATTATTTTTTTATTGTCAATTCATTTAGGAGTAAATAATAACTTTAAGCAAAATGTTATGACTCAAAAACTAAAATTTACTTAAATATAGTAAAAAAAAATATTTTAATTCTATAGTTACTTAAATCAAGCTTTCGTTGGTTTTTTATTTTACAAAATCAGCAGAAAGAAAAGCCTGCATTTTTTTTTTTTTTCAAAAAAACTTGTAGCATTAGTAAGTTTAAAAAAAAACGACATAAAAAATAAGAAACTTTTAATTGATTTGTTAGCATGTTGATCCAAATAAAATTTAATTGAATCAAATCAAGTTTTCTTGACATGAAAAATTTAAAGAAATCCCTAGCATTTGTTTTTAATAAAAATAAGCTTCTTTTGTATTTCTGGTTTCAAGAAATTTTCGATCATATACCAAAAACTTGCATTTTTTGATCATGAGAAAATGTTTCTGTATTTAAGAAAGTTTTACTTAAAACGAACAAAACAAGTAAGAGTGCTATATTCGGCTGTGCCGAATCTTATATACCATTCACCATTGTGCGAGCAGAATACAGAACAACTAGACAAAAACTAAATAATTTTTACATAAAAACTTCATTATAAATTAAATTTCAAAATCTAAAACTGGTAAATATTTTTTTTAAATCGTTTTTAGAACATAAAAAGTTAAAAAAAAATCTCTTTGAAAAACCAAGATTTGAACCAGAGGACTCACAGTTTCTAAACTCATCCCCCTAGCAGACTGAACCATAAACGAACGTTGTTTGAATATCATTAACATGAAATATGGCCCGTTTTAGGTTTCAGAACTCAACTCAGCAAAGTTGTTAACCCTAAACAAAAATTACAATTCAACTTATTTGAGTTGTGAACCGTAATAGTGGCCTATATTCACCAAAATGGTTTGTACCATGTATGTGTGTTTGTTTGTTTCTTTTAGTATAATACTATGTTCACACTTGAGTTTTTAAACGCGTTTAAGCAAAATGTTGATTAAGTTAATCAAAGCCGTTCACATTACATTTGAGATGTTTAAGATGACAGATGATTAAGAAAAAAACAAAACAAACAAATTTATATTTCTTTAAAGTATTAAAAATTGATAAAAAAATACTTTTATAAAGTTATCAGAAGATTATTTTAAACATATTAATGATGAAATTGTGAAAATTTATGAATTATTTAAGGAAACAAATAAAATCATTAAGCAGAATCGTGGCCGGTTGTTCAGTTTGTGTTGGCCGATTCTACATTACACTCAGTTTGAGGTATGTTCTGTGGATTCTATGTGATTAATGAAATGATTTAGTTGTAAACATGTCAATTTGAAGTGATTAACAAATCACTTCAATGTATTGGAAATCATCTCGATTTTGATGTGATTAGAGCTAAATCACGTTCGAGTTGCTTAAACGCGTTTAAGAACCCAAGTGTGAACATAGTATAAGCATTGTTGTCATACCGTCGATTTATCTTTTTTGGCGAGTTTTTAAGTGACAAAAATAATCAAAAATTCCCCGTTTCTATTTGTTAAAATTATTTCGTTTAATAGATGAAATAATAAAGAAGGGTTGTAACGAAAATCATATTGGGTATTATGCTAATATATGTAAGCAAATCCAAAAGGGGGGGAGGGGAATAAGAGACAACCGGATTTGAACTTCGCTTTTCATAGGGCGTAGGATCAATATTGTAGAAATTACAAACGGAATGATGAAGTTATATAAGTATACCCTTTTTACCTTCGGTGATAAAGAGTAATTTTTGGGGATTCAGTATTTCGGTTACAGCTCAGCCATTTTAAACCTATTTTGCAGATTTATATTCCGACGAGTTTAAGAAGAAATTTACCATTTACTTGAGTTATAAAGCTTGGACTCGGAGAGATCTATGGTTCCCGAAAGTTGGTATTTAAAAAAAAATTAATTTTGGTCATAAATTTTTGTATCTGAACCGATTTTTCCGTGTTTTTTATAAGATATGTTCTACTAAAAATCCGATATTTTGGTATATAAGTCATATCCATAGGATATATGGCACCCTTAAAAGCCTACTGTTTCCGCTAGGAACCAACCAAAAAAAATCAGAACTTTGTTCAACGATTTTTGCTTTAACTTGCACATGCGACTTTAAAAATATTTCTTGATACAAGCGCCACCTTTTGCGCCGATCGCCACTTTATTCCGACTTTATTTAACTCATGTATGTTCAGTATGGTGTCACAACCTCGAAAAAACAGCTTTTGCGAAATTACGAACTTCAAAAATATAATTTTGTGTCAAATACGTAAAAACTGAAGTTAAAAAAAATATTTCCGTGACCGTTAAAATGCCTTGAAGCTAATGTGAGTGTTTAAAATGATAATTTTTATTTTATTTTGGTGGATTTTTTAAAATGTATGGTTGGTCCCTTGCGGAACCGTCAGGCACCGTGAGTTCGAAATTTTCCAATTTTTCTAAAGGTTTTTTTCAGTTTGTTGGTTAGAAATGTCGCATAGCATTCGTGATTTTAGAACGAAAGAAGAGCTTTGGGAGTTTGTCAATTCGGTTGCGTGGTCGGACAGTAAAGATAATGGTGCTTTTTCTTCTGACGACAGTGATTATGACCCAGATTTCGATTTTGATGCTGCTTTCCGAAATGAAAATTTTGAAGATGACGAGCAAATAGGCCATTTACATGATGATAACGAAGCGCTGGAAGTTGCAGATGTTCAGAACAATGCAGCAATGAGTTTGTGTGTGAGTTGCACATTGCTTGACAAAATTTGGTACTGAAATTAAAGTGGAAAAGGTCGACAAAGTAATCTCGAAGTTGATATTGTTGCGAAACATCATCACCCAATGTCTGCTCCGATGCCGCCGCATGACATTCGCCTAGATAACGTTGGGCATTAAACAGAATATGTCAAGGAAGGGAAACCGCGATGCAAAAATCCAAAATGTACATCCCAAACAAACGTTAGATGCCAAAATCGGCGGTCACTTAGCTGACCGGCATAAAATCACAATTGTGAAAAAAGTTTTTTTCCATAACACCTTTCTTGTCATTTCAAATCATTTTCACAAAAAGAGAATTTTGCCAGAGTTGTAAATATTTTCCTATTTTGTACTTATTGCTATTACAGTGTACTCGGGAAAACGTCAACGCTCGTTTACTTCAACATCCCAAAACGTCAACCCTTTTTTACATTGCCTACTCTAAAACGCCAACCCAACCACAAAGCTTTAAAACGTAACTACCCGTCTCCACAATCCATCAACTTGGCAAGAACAGCATGTCGCACATGAATTCTACTCGTGTAGACTGTTCATGTTCATGTTTCGTCCATGTGCTGCCATCGTTGCCTAAACATTCGTCTTAGCATCCATGTGCGCCATGATGTTGGCTATACAATGCATTTTCTGTATACAACCAAACGCCACAACAACAAAAATTGTGGTCAATCAGAACATGAACATCAGCACGTATTCGCCACATACATGAACATGAACAAATTAATACCGTTGCTCTGCCAGCGTTATGGTCATGTCATGATCAAATCGATGGCGCTTGAAGACGTAGTGTAAACTCTGAATAAATCAATATTTTGAATTTAGCAGCAGTTAAAATAAACACATATTTATTTTATGAAATCATTTCAGAAATTGGAGATTCCCCTTATAAGTAGAGTAGAAAAGATGTTACAACTGTATGTATGTTATTAATGTTCAGTTGTTTTTTTGATCGATGATGAGGATAACCCAGCATTTACACATGCCACTGCCAGTTCGAAAAACTCAATACACTCACACTTTTTTACTAATACACTCACATTTTTCGCAATGGCAGCTCCAGTGGAAGCAAAAATTGCATGGGAGTGGAAATTTGGCACTTGCATGCCACTAAATGTCAAAACGATAAGCAATGTTACCCTGTTAAAAATTTAATGCAAATTTACTGGATTATTGTCAAATTGTAATTAAAGTTTTAACTTGATAAATGTATTATTATGATAAATTTTTGAAACGCGCATTAATAAAAGCAAGTTTGTTAATGTTCATGATAATTTGTAAATTAAATTAGATATATACTTTTTGACGCATTACTAAGCGCTTTGAGTGTGTCAGAAAGTTATTTCCGAAGCCGTTAAAATGTTATATATTTATTTAAAATATACATTTTCAAAAGATTTTGTTATTCGTGCTTAATTCCCAGTTTTTATTATTGATAAAAACACGTGAAATTTATTGTTGATGGGATAAGCTATTCCTATGCGCATTTCACTGGTTGCTTAGGCCAGATCATCAGGAAACTTCATCCATAAAGATTATAGAAAAACTAAAGATATTAAACCAAATAAAACTGTTAAACGTATAAGAATTATAGCAACAGTTCTACTTTTTTAAAATATTTTATCTATTTTATTAATTAACTTTTTGATCTCATATCTTGAGTACCTCAATTTTTATTTTGTTTTTATTATTGTTTTATGAATTAAATTCTTATGTTTATGTTATCTTTTTATCTTGTATCTAGAGCATAATAGTACGTAATAAAACCATAATAATAGGTAATAAAAGCGTGAGGTAATAATCAGGGATGTGCTGGAAATCGCCAAAGTAAAACGCAAGAATTTTAAAAGTCGTTTTTAAATAAGATTTCTGTAATAAAAGAATTTTTTTTCAGATAAACCTTTTAACTAAAAATATAAAAAAGTGTATTTCGAAGCATATCCGTACAAAGTACGTAACTATGTATGTACTCACATACTATGCATTGCATAACTATGTATGTATATGTAATAAGGGGAAACTCCTTATATAAACTAAAGAAATGTTAACACATTTTTGGAGACTGTGCAAGTGTGAAGGCCCAACTATAATACGTTTAAGTTTGATTAGACAACTGTTCGATATACATATATGTTTAATCATATGCGTCAAACCATATTGTACTTAAGGAAACTTTTTGTAAAGTTTTATGAATCTCTCATTTGCTTAAGCAAAGTGCGAAACTGACGCACTTTCCGTATGGAATCAAATGCTTTTCTGTGTTTTTAAATGCATTTGACTGGCTTTTTGTTAAGATACGGTACGTTACATTGCACTGCATTACATTTAATTCTTAAACTTTAGAAAGCAAGCAATTTAGTACTAAATGCAAAAGGCTACAAACCTGTATTTTTAGGGGAATTAATAATAATAAAGTAATGTTCAAATTGACAACCGCTGCACGTGGGATTGTAATCCAAACTAGAAGTGCCTGATTTTTTTTAAACAAAAGTGGAATTAAAATTAATTCTGTATAATGAAGTTTCTTAAAAATTAAGTGATTTCCCCATGCAGATTCATTATAGGGAAGTTCAATGAATATAAAATACAACTTCGTATTTCCTTACAAAAAAATGATTTCTTGTACAACATGGTACAAGTAAAACTCAAATAAAAATGTTAATTATCCGTTAAAAATGGTGGGGATTTTTTCTTTTATCAGGGAATTTTTGGGGAAACATTTTTATAAGTTTGGGGAGGACGAACAAAAGTACCTGGCAGCCCAGACTTTGTTTTAATATTTACGATCAGTGTGCCGACTTTGTTGTTGTTTATACAACAAATACCGATTTGTCGTCATTTTGACGATTTTCTGACATCAATATTAATTTAATAAAAATTAATATTTTTAAATAAAACAAGTTGGAGTGCTATATTCGGCTGTGCCGAATCTTTAATACCCTCCACCGACTGTTCGAATATTTCAGGAGGGATATACATATATATGATGTATATTTATTATTAATTTATCTTTATAAAAACAGACATCAGCATTAAAATTGGTTGGTTTGAGGTTTAGATCTATATTAAATTATTTAGCAATTTAAACTAGCTTGAGTAACAGTTTCAATTCAAATTTTGTTATGATAGCATTATATTTTACGGTTTTAGGCGTACTAACTGTTTTCCGGTAGTAGGATTTATATGGGGCCTAAGGTAAATTATGGACCGATCTTCACGAAATTTCACAGTGTTATTTCTAGTCCTAAAAAACTGTGACGTGCCAAATTTTGTTATGATAGCATTATTTTTTATCGGTTGTAGGCGTACTAAACTGTTTTCCGGGAGTAGTGTTTAAATGGGGCCTAGGGTAAATTATGGACGGATCTTCACGGAAATTCTACAGCGTGATTTCCAGTCGAATAAAACAAATTTTTGCAAAATCTTATCTCATTCCGTGCCTTGTTCTACCATTTATGTTATTTTTTGTAACAAAGTTATCATTTTTTTTAGGTGGTGGTTCCACATTTTGATTCATAGCTCTGGCCCTACTGCACCGATTTTGCTGAATTTCAATCCCAAACTGCTTAGAATAAATACAAGCAATTTGGCACCAAGTTTGTTCATTTCTTTTGAGTTGTTCGAAAGTAAGCGTGTTTTCAACAGACGGACATGGCTAAATCGAATCACTCAAGGACCCAGAATGTATATACTTTATGGGGTCTGAGATGAATAATAAAAAAGTTTCACACGGAATGACAAACTTAATATACCATCTTCACAACTAATTGTGGTGGAGGGTATAAAAAGCGTCAAGCTTATCCCAACATTGAAGAACATAAACGATTGTGCGTGACTAATTCTACAAATGTTTTGTTCTTGAGCAAACATAACGATGGATAATCTGCACGGTATGTATGTTAAAGTTTTCTTTATGTTTACAAAAAGTCGACGTGCAAGAGTTTACTGTTACTGAACAGCAGGAGTAAAAAATTTAAACTTTTACTTTTCTGCCTTCAGTTTATTAAAGACTGTGAACTATTGCTTTGATTTCACTTGCAAAAGTACAAAGTAATTTCAAAATAAAACTGAACAAAAGCAAAAGTTGAAAAGACTTTAAAACACTTTTCGAAACTCGTAGGTTTTGTTTTAGATCTGTCATAGTTGCTTAAAAATATTCAAGTTTTCTTGAGCATACTTACTTTTGCAATTTGAAGTCGGCAAACTTCATGCGATTGCGATTAACAGAACGTTGATTTAACAATGTCCGTCTGTTTATTGAAACATGATTAAAGGTAGAAATAAGAAATTCAACGGAAAAATACAGTATATATGTATAGTGAAGCGCGATAGGTGATAGTCGCTCGATATTTACTCAATTAAACATCTGGCAACATTTGGACAGACAAATAAAAAAATAACATAAGCAGCAAGCACTCTCTGAAGTAAATTCTGCAAGAAGAGTAGCCAAAATTGTCTATTGCGCTAACTTTAAAATGGGTGGAATCGATGTCAAAGAAACTAGAAGCCATCCTAAAAGAAAACAGAAATCGAACAAAGTATTAGCCACTTCACTTAGTATTTTAAAACTGTACACTTTTTGACGCGTTAAAAACGGAGTAAATTTGTTTTTATTGTTCTGTTTTTGAGTATTTTAAATTTTTAATTGTAAAACCATTGTCCAAAGTTTTGTAAATGATAATAAACTTCTTAAAATTGCAAATTCTTTTTTAATAAAATAACACTTTTTATATTGGAAAACCAGTTGTACACTTTAATTTGACGCTGACAGTATGTATATATACATATATTTCACACATAGTTGGTGATTGATTGCTATTGATCGGTCCCCAAATGGCTAAGATAGGAGCAAAAACCACGACTCACTCTAATTCTCACCTTTAAAAAACCTTGATGTTGTTGTTTTTTATAGTTTTAACAAATTGTTATTAATACACATTATACGACAAAATGTGGGCGGAATTAGAGAAGTGGGCGTGACACTTTCATTTTCTGTATATCTGAAGCACTGCAACAGCCAAAGTTTGAAAAGTATGTAGATGCAAAACATCTTAATTACCAATAGACAACATCCGACAAAATGTGGACAGCAGCGGAGAAGAGGGCGTGGCACAAAATAGATTAATTTATATCTAAAGAACGGTAAGAGAAAAAGTATCCAAATGTGGCACACAAAGCTGGGTTATCAATGCACAACCTCCCTAAAAAATTGGTGGCTGGAAAACGGCAAGAACCAAAGTTGCCAAATAAGGTATATCCATCTTGGTTATCAATACACAATAACAAATGTGGGCAGAATTGGAAAAGTGGGCGTGTCACAATTTTAGTTTATTTACTTCTTCAGAATTGTATCTACATATGTTTATTGCTTTCTGTTTTGATCGCACCTTGGTGGCGGGTATATAGGATTCGGTGTATCTGAATATAGCTCTCTTGTTTCGTTTATAATTTCGTAATGAGTAGCGAAATTGATTTAGCGATATGCTTCTGACCGCCCAGCGGGAAAAAGGAGTGCGGAGGCCTTCTGGAAGGCCTCTGTACCCCTTCTTTTGGATGTACAAGGCCTGTTGGTCCATTCCATACTCATATCTTTTTTACACACGTTGTTATTCCGGAGTAGGTCTTCCGATCTATCTTCTTTTGCAGGTCCATAAGAATGGTAACGGGATTAAAAACAAATAATTTTATTGATTTTGCTTTTGCAAAAAAAACAATACAAAAAATGTTACTCCTTCGCTACTGCCTTCTCATAGAAGCGAATGTGGAATGTGTATTTTATACGAAAGAGCCGTGGCCTTTTTAACAGGTAGACAAGAATAGTAATTGAATTAAAAAATATTTTAAGCATTCCTTTAAAAAGGCCTGAAGTAAGAAGGTTTTCTGAATTTACTCGCTGGGCGTCTGTCCATTGAAATTCATTGCTTTTGAAATTCAGCCAGATCGCTCCACACATAGCTGAGATATAGGCAAAAAAGACACGACAGCCCCCAATTTTACCTATAAAATCACTTGTTGTTCTTCTTCATTTCTAAATCAGTTTGATAATATAACATCCTTAATTGTTTTATTTTTGTCCCAACTTTTTTTTGGGGTTTTCGATTCAATTGAGTGTTTTTAAACGTGTGATTCAAATAGGTTTTTTTAATTAACTTGATTTGTTCTCTAAAAATTTGACTAATTTAACTTTTTTTTTGTATTGTATTAAACAAATTTTGTGAATATTAAAATTTTAGATTGCAATTAACCAGACACATTTTTACGACTAATGTTTGGCTGACACAGACTCATGGTCAACCTAAACCGTCGTATAAGAAGGCGAAGAGCTTCCAAAATCCGCTTCATAGTATATTGGTCTTCACGTGTAAAACATGTTTTTTTTATCTACCAGTCACTCTTAATTTTTGTTCGATTCTCCTCCAGATAAAACACGTTGAAATTTTAAGGTTATAAACGATTGCCGGAAACCGAAAAAGCAGAAACAGAAACGACAAAGATACGCGAGCTGTTTCCCCTCCCAGAGCAGTTAAACGAATTTTGTTGAATTTGTTTTATTACGTAATGGAAAAATTTTTTTTTTTTTACTAACAGAGACTTTTTTTAAATTTACTCATTAACAAAAATGTTTGGTCTTTTATCAGGTTTTTAAAATACATAGTTATTCATAAATGTTGATACAAAATTGTTCAAAATCAATAAACTCTTTAATTAGTTCTATTCAAAGCACTTTTACGTCATAGGTAGGTACATCTTTGTTATATTTTTAGCAAATTTTTTAATACTTACCAACTGCACTTAGTTAAATTTTTTGTAGTGTTTGCAACACTTTTATATAAAACAATATTTAAGTACATACCTACTAGGTATTTCATTATTTAAAATGAATTTTCACATTTACATTTGTTAATTAATAACTACCTAATTCTTAAAAAAAGTTATAAATATTATGTAAAAAAACGCAGACAGCACTCAGTTAAAGCAGGGTGTGATTAAATTGCAAGAACAGAAAAATTATTGAATACCTACTGACAAAAAATGCACCAACAACAATAATAACGAGTAATGTATAGTGTGTATAACAGAATTCAGTTATTCAGAGGCTTCTATATACATAAGTATGTGCATACATATACACAAGTAAAAAACAAACAGTTGCTATGTGTTTGTACGACCGACCTAAATCAACAACAACAACAATATCACCGCCATCATCACATCACTTTTATGACAAAAAGAAACACTCACACATCCAAACAAAATAACCCAACTTTTTCTTTCATTATAATTTCAACAGTTTTAGACAATACTCCGAATATTTCCTTACAATTGCATTTTTTTTATATGTACATATGTATTTAAAAAATATTTAACAAAATTAAAATATGTACTATGTATATAACAATATAAAATTAAAGGCACTTTGGTGGAAAAAATTTATGTAGGTATACATTTTTTTCACTTCTTTATTTTTGCAACGCAATAAATGTATGTATACCCACCAGAGTGTAGGGAAATAATTTATTTTACTAAAAGTTTTTATTAATCATTTAATTTTGTTGCAATTTTTTAATATTTTATCCTCTCATTGTGTGTTTTATAAAACTTTAGAAAAAAATTAACAAAAGCAAAGAAAAATAATAGGAACTAATTAATACGTACGTCCGTCTATGATGGAACCTTAAATCTCAACTGAATCGTAGTAATTGTTAAAACATGATATCAAGGCAAAATTTGTTCGTATGCCTGCTGCGGAAGCGTCAGTCATTACACTCACTGTGACGTACACGTTCACAACTAGAACCACTCAACACAACAAAAACTCAAAGCCAAATCGTCATTTGCCGTTATATTCGCCGTAAATATCAGTTGCTGTTTGTTGGCCTGCAAAAATGCATAAATATGAGTGGAAACGTAGCAATGGATTTCAGTTGTATAGCAGACATTAAAGAGAATGGTTGAATTTTATTTTTTTAGTATCGGATTGCTTGTTTAAATAAGATGTGGTTATATGATGAGTGTAGTACAAAGTGTGTTTGTGTTTGATTATTCTTTTTGCATTAAAAGAGTTGGTGGTAAGTATTTTAATATGTGGTAAGTTTTAATATAGTCAAGTATATTACAGTTTGTTATCTTTTTTGTATATATGCCTATGTATATAATATTTGTTGCTTTGCACAGGAGGTAATAAAAAGTGTGGTAAGTAAAATATGTATACAAAAAGCGATAAACTAATGAAACACTATTTTTATTGACTAATTTTAAAAAACGGTTCTAAAGAAAAAAAGTAAGTTTATTTTGTGCTAAAAATAGTTTTATGTATATACATATTGTTATAATTTTTTCTCTGAATTTATCAAATTATTTCATATGTATGTATGTATGTATGTACATATGTATGTATAACTGAAAAGTAAGTTATTTTTTTCATTTAAATTAAGTTAATTGTTTATTTAATAAAATATAAGAATAAAGTAGTTAGAATTAGAACAAACTGACATCACAGGCAGTTTGTCAAATACTGGCAGCTCGGGAATAAATTTTTGCAAACATATTTAAGCAAAGCACTTTTTATTGGCATAAAGTCTGACTGCAATTAAAAACTGTTGTTGAAAACTTATATAGCTTTTCAGGTGTATAGTATGTGTAAAAATGAACAGAATTGGTGCAAACGAATGGGGCCTAAAGAAAATAATTGCTAACTTATATATATATTGATTCATATGGTTCCAAGTTGGAACAAAGGGCCGTTGAAATATGTGCTTTATACATGCATACTTATGTAGTTTACGCAGTTAAACATTTTTGTAAAATATGGGCTATTGGGTACCCAGTAATTTACACTCTTTGGTGTTTGTCTAAGACTATTTTAAGCAAGAATCGAGTAAACAATATTGATTGGTAAGTGGAAAGAAAGGTAAAGTTGGATTTGAGGCATGGACTAAGGGTATAGGGATCTCAAAATCTTTATGTGATGGTAAATTACAACAAGAGCTAGTTAGAAACATCGGCAGTCCAAATGGTGTGTATCTTTGTTTTTAACATATTGTTTCGTTACTGATTTTTCAATTACGTTTAAACATTTTATTTTTTTTAATTTTAGGGATATTTTAACATTACATTTTATCTAGAATTTTCTGTACCATTTCTTTAGAATTACACTAGAATTACTCATAACTAAAACAATAACAATTTAAACTAATAAGACTACTTAAAAATACGAGAAAGCTTATAATAACTAATACATAAATACAACTAACTCTTAACTAAATTTTCTTTCTTTAAAATATCCCAATTCACGATCTTGTGCATTTGATATTGCAAATTTATGCATATCTAAATATTTTCTATCAATTGTGATGCGCTAATTGGTTTTGTTTACAACGCTTGTTCCAAAAAACAAAATTCAATTAATAAATATACAATTTATATTACTGAGAAAACTTTAAAAACCAATTATCTTCTGTCCACTTTTTACTGGATTTACCCCGTGTACTTCGCTTTTTATTTATTAATTTTTTTTATTTTCCATGCTTCGTTTTATTTTTAGTTTTTGTGTTGTTATTGTCTGCAAAGTAAGCCAAGGGCTGATTTCATAAACGGAGTATTGCAATGCATCAATTTAAGGAATAGCTTAATAAACTCCATAACCTTTATCTAGACAATGCCTTGAGGTGATTTTTGCACTGCGGCCGTATTTACTGCACAGTTGCGAAATTTGTGCATCGTTTTTATTTGTAATGGTTGGTCAACGCACTGGTTTTAAGTGATGCTTTGCAATACTGAGTTTATGAAGTCAGCCAAGCTGATACAATTTCATTGGCGGCGGCGAAGAAACAAGCGGTTATTTAAGCCGCCTTATCTTTTGAGCTTTATAAAGTCAGCGGTGGGGGTATAAGTAAGATGTAAGCGACGGCGTTTAGCTACCGACTGCAACCCGATCGGCTTGGTTCACTAAGTGTTAAGGCCCAACCATAATGTGGCTAAGTTGCTTAAGCTAATGTGCGAATACATGTTAATATGAGGCAAACTATATTGAACTTAAGGAAACTTTTTGCTAAGCTTAATGAAACTGTCATTTGCTTAAGCAAGGTGCGACTCTAATCGCGCATTCCGTACGAAATCAAATGTTTTTTATTTTGTTTTTTTAAATAAATTTGTGAGACTTTTTTTTAATTTTTGACAGTACGTTAAGCAAGGCTATGCATTTTATGGTTAGGTCGCTCTGCAATCAAGTGTTGCATGAGTCGAGTAAATATAAGTGCCGGTTCACACACGTCAAGTTTGAATCGTCAAGTCTTGAGTTTTTAGATGAGAGGGGAAAAGAAATGGCATTCTGTTTTCCCTTCTTTCCTAAGAGCTCAAGACTTGATGGCTAAAACTTGAAGAGTGTGAATCAGCACTAAGCGATTGGTTTTCCGTGCCGGTTTACCACGTCAAGTTTGACTTGTCAAATATTGAGCACAGATATGTAAAAATTGACGTGTGAAAAAGGCCCAAATCAGTTGCTTTCGAAGAATAAGACTGAAAGCTTTTTTTGGTAGTGAAGTGGCAATGTGTAAAACAGGCCGCAACAATCAACACAAATGGCGTGATCAAAACAAAAATAGCAAAACACAAACCACGTTGAACAAATGCATTAGTTCAACAAATGTTAGCGAAACGTTAGCAAAAGCAATGCTGTTTATGTTGGGTGATGTAGAGAAAATATTTATGTAAGCTTCATTTTTCTAATTAAACCCTCCTAAATATTAACCAGTTTAAAAAGCAACAGTGGTCCTGATTCTAATGTTCAAACGCAGAATAACTACATCATTTTGTTCTTTTTAGATAGTGTCCCAAGCTGTCTTTTAACTAACTGGACTAATGCTTTCGCCACACCTTGATCAATAATATTTAATTTATCAATTAGATATGGCTACTTTTAACAATTTTGGAAAGAATCGTATATTATTCACTATTTAAGCTTGGAAATAAATCAAATGTAGATAATTATAGAGGTATCGCTAAACTAAATACTATCCCTAAACTCTTTGAAATGTGCATTACTGATTGTCTTTCTCAGTAAGCATCTACATACATTACTACCTTCCTTACAGCATGGCTTAACAAAAGGTTGCTCAACAATGACAAATCCCATACAACTTACCACTATTGTTGAAAATGTATGTAATAATGGCCAATTAACGGACGTTATATACACAGACTTCTGTAAAGCCTTTGATAAAGTCAACTATAGTCTTCTTCTTAGTAAACTTTCCTTAATGTGTTTTACTAACAACAGTTTCGCTGGCTTTAGTCATACCTTCTTTGCAGAAAACAAAGTGTTCGTTTTAATGAAACAACATTAAAGTGCATCATCGTAAATTCTGGAGTACCGCAAGGAAGACACTTTGGTCTAACCTTATTCTCACTTTTTATAAATAGTCTGCCGAGTGCAATACCCAAATGTAATGTATTAATGTATGCCGATGATGTAAAATTATTATTAAGCTACAAAAAATCTTCTGAAATGATCAATCTTCAACATGATTTAGATAATTTTTATAACTGGTGCAATATCAACCTCATGAATCTTAATTTAACAAATATGCGTTTTTGTAGAAAATTGAATTCTCTGGGTATCTACACTTTGGGTAGCAGCTAACTTAAAAAGAATTTGAGTCTTGGTGTCTTACAAGATTCAAAATAAGATTTTTTAAAACATAAATAAACGATAATGATAACCAAAGCTCGTGGAGTTGTTGCTTTTATAAAGCGCTGGGCTAAGGAGTTCACTGATCCTAGAATTACAAAGCAGTTATACACATATTTCGTAAGACCAATAATCAAATATTGTTCTGTTATCTAAGATCCTGATTATGATGTTCTCATACATCGAATAGAATCCGTCCAAAAATAATTTTTATTATTTTGCTAAGAGAACCCAACTTGGAACCCTTCTGAAGCTTCTTTATCGTATTCCGTTAGACTTGAACGAATTAAATTGCCTTCACTAAAAAGCCGAAGAAAAATGCTTAACAATATATTTTTAGTTAATTTGCTTATTGGTAATGTAGGTTCTGAATTCCTGCTTAATCAAGTTAACGCCAACGTTCCTCAACGATCAACTCGCAATTTTATATCATTGTATATTCAGGACTTTCACACAAACTACGCAAATTCCGATCCTTTTCGGAGAATATGCAGAGATTTTAATGTTACTGCCATTAAACGTAGTATTATATTTTCTTAACACACTAGCTAATAATATTGCTTGTAACTTAATTATATATAGTAAGTACGGATTAAAATCCATAGACTTAAATTTAATTATATTTAATTATGGCAAACACATGCATTTAGAAAACTGCCATAAGATCAGCTGTGTTTTAAACATCATATATAAAGTGAATTCGCCTTGCTTACAGCTGTTGTCTTATACCATGTTCACATGGACAGCAATATTCGCGTTTCGCTCTCTTATTCCTATTTCGCGCCCCAAACATGATAAAAACGACTTGTTTTCCCATACAAAATTTTGAGAGCGAAACAGGTCGTTTCATTTTGAAACAGGAAAAATGTACTATCATCTCCAATTTTAATAACAGTTATCGTTAGTTTATCTGAACTAGCTCTCAAAAAATATCAAAACAAAGAAAAAAACAAAATAAAAATAGATTTTTAATTAAATAAAGTGATAATTATAATAAAATAATTAAAATAAAATTATTAAATAATTATTCTTAAGCAGGGTTTAAAAAGCTGCAGTCAAAATCAAAAAATTGCTCTTTCTTCCACTTTTGATTTTTCATTGGACAATATAAACCGTTGCCTTTACTTCTGATTCGTGAAATGAAAACAGTCGTAGTGAAGGCAAAAGCAAAAAACGAAAAGTTAATAGCTCTCAAAAAAAATCAAAACAAAATAAACATTAATGTTTAAAAAAATAAAGTGATAATAATAACATAATAATATTCATAAAAGTATTAAGTAATGTATTTTTAAGTTGTATTTACTTGTTTTATCTATTTTATAAAGAATCATACTAACAAAACAAAAAAAATGGCAAAATGAAACAAGAACGAATCGTATGAACAGCATGTTTGGCAATCTACATAGTTTCAGAGAGCGAAACCAGTGGTTTATAACGTCGCATGAACATAGCATAATAAAGCCTTCATTTTTCAATTTATTTTTTCAACAGTTAGGTTTTTTGCAAAGATGGAAGTAAATAAAGATAATAAACTCTTAAAAAACAAAAATATTTATTTTCATTTCTCCGGCAGATCAAGCGGGTTGCTACAATCTCGCAAAATCCTTCTCACTTTTTCTGTACGTTTTTAATTTATATACATACATATTATGGCGTAATCAGTTTTACGATACCTCCTACGGTTTTCGAGATATGGAGTGTTGAGTTTGTCGTATGTGGTATTTGCTGAAGCAATTTTCAAATTAAATGTCGTATGTAACTGCCAAACGCCACATACGACAAATTTCCATATAAAACGAACAAAAATTTGATTTATTATTTAAATGTCGTATGTGGATTTTTTATACGGGTTCAAACTTCAAACTCAATTTACTCGAAACTATCGGAATCCACATACGACAATTAAATTATCAGCCGGCGATATGTAGCTTAAACAAAAACTTTTTATATTTTCAATAAATTCGATTTCTATTTAAACAAAACAATACAATAACACAAATGTAAACAACAAACAAATATAAAAACACTCCTCGCCAAATTACGTATTTATTTTTAACAGGTTATCATTGGGCAAGCCCTTCCACACTCCCTTCTTCATTCAGGAACTCATAAAGGCATTAAGAGGAAGGAATTTAAAAATTTAATATAAAGAATGTTGCGGTCGACTGTAATCGTTGGTAGTTGGCAAAAATTCCTAATCGCGTTGAAATGCGTTAAAAGAAAAACAGAAATTTTCCATGGCTATTCTTTTAAATGTAACAGTAACATTAAAAAATCTCTAAAGCTTGTAGTAAATGAACAAACAGGAGGAGAGCGAGGAGATTGTAATAATCAACATTAGGTTGGCCACAAAAAAAATTATATATGTACCATTGAACAATTAATTAAGGACTCGGTTACTCGTGAACTAACGGAATTCAAGAGCGTAGTGTTCGAGTAAATACGACTAACTATGGTTTCTGCTAAGTCCGCTACCACCGGAATGCGAGAGTGCTAGCGGTGGGCTTAATACGACAAACTACGGTTTCGGTTCACTCGGACACGAACGGAATTTAGAGCGTGGTGTTTGGGTAAGTACGATTAACTACGGTTGCGGATAAGATGGTTGGCTGATTATGGTGTAACTAACGGAGGTTGCGAAATATGGCCCTACAAAATAAATGCAAACTGACTCCAAATTTGGGGCTCTTTTTCTTTTTCATAATTTTTTTAAATAAAAATTACAACAGAAAATGAAAAGCAGCCCTAAAACAAAATGAATTATGACCCTAAATTTGGGGTAATTCTTCATTATGAAAAATCACCTAAAAACTTTTAATGAATTTTAACCCAAAAAAAAGTTAAAAATAAAAATGAAAAACATAAAGAAAGTTGTATTAAAAACTTGGGTTGAGTTCATTTACCCGAAACTTAAAATCCCAACTTTAAGAATCCAGAATTTCTAAATTCTGAATTTTAATATCCCGAATAATTATACAGTTTGGTTGGGCCTTTGTCTGGGACAAAAATTTGTTCGCTAACTCAACTACTTCTGCATAGCTGGAAATGATTTTCACCCAAGAATAATAGAGAACAAGATTACGCATTGCGCATGTTTCTTATTGTTTACAAAAATCAGCTGTTTTGTAAATGACGTCACATGAGAATAACATTTTTCGCGCCCAATCATTTTGGTAGGCAATTTGAAAAAAAGAAACAAAAAAAAAGTGAAAAAAATAAAGGTAGTGAACATTTCCCCGCTTTTTATATCCATAAATTGCAGAAGTTGATAAAACAAATAAAAAAGAGGATTTGTATTTGTTGAAAACGTTTTAAAAATTTACAAAAATTAGATGTGCTGTGGCAAATTGCAAAAACTCCAACACATCCAAAGTTTTTATGCCTTCCCAAAAGACAGCAACATCCTGATGAAATGGGTACAATTCTT
This sequence comes from Pollenia labialis, assembly GCA_949318255.1. Classification (NCBI taxonomy): domain Eukaryota; kingdom Metazoa; phylum Arthropoda; class Insecta; order Diptera; family Polleniidae; genus Pollenia; species Pollenia labialis. The sequence goes on along the minus strand of OX439142.1, from coordinate 18,819,240 downwards.
TGGCCGAAGAAGAACATTTAACCCAAATACTTCTCATGTTTGCATGTTGCATTTTGATCCTTATGATATTGAAAATAGTTTGGAATACAAAATGGGTAAGTACACGGATTGGGTTTAAACAATGGTTATATATGTATATTTTTTTGCTGAAAGGATTCGCTAAAAGAAGGCTTTTAAAAAAGGGTGTTGTTCCATCCATAAAACCACCGACAGTAAAAAATGAGATATTGCATAACGAACGATTGTTAAGATTGCAAAAACAGGATAACACAAAAAAAAATTGGTTGATTCAATTCTGAAAGACCATAATTCTGAAAAAACTGCAGAGCAGTTTAAAGAAAATGAGGACGTTGATGTTAAAATGGGCGTTTTTGAAAATATTCAACCTTGTTTAGACATTAAAGATGGTGAAAATTTATAGAACGATTTGTAAGTAGCATATGCATTTTTAATGCAAACTATATATAAAATTATCATTCTTGATACAAACGTGTCTTCTCAATAGGCAAATTCTTCAGTACCAAAACAATGCTTTAAAAAAAGAAAATAAAAATCATGTTAAGGAAAAACGCAATCTGCAACAAGAAATTTTTTCGTTAAAAATACCAACAAAGACAACATTGAAGAGATGAAAAAACAAGTCAATAAATCAAAGTACGAGCTGCAAAACATTGAGCAAAAACAATTGATAATTTTTACACGTGGACAAATTTCAAAAATTAAAAATGGTATGAAAAGACAACTATGGACGGAAGAAGATATTACACAGTCCATAACATTGTACGCCACAAGCTCCAAACTATATATGTAAACTTTTATACCGGAAAAGTTTTCCGCTTCCATCGATTCGGACACTAAAAAGGTGGGCGCAAAAAGTTGACATAAATAGAGGGCTGCTAAGACCAGTCTAAAGATTTATCAGCATCAACTTACATCACAGAAATTCAAAAACTATGCGTTTTAAGTTTTGATGAGATGAAGGGCAAGACGTCGTTCTGTTTTAACAAAACATCAGACACTACATTGGGTCCCGTTAGCTATGTTCAAGTATCTTTAACAGAAATACAATCATCAATTGTTTTTATTTTATTATTCACTCTTATTTTATTTTTAGGAAAACACAACGCAATAACATATTTACACAGAAACTAAAATTTAATTTTTTGCTGTTTAAAGAACTTAATGATCTCCAATATATGTACTATTTTTAAAAGTATTGTTAAAAACATAAATGAAATAAATACATATTGACAAATGTACCTATAACATTTAAAAAAATCAACACAATTTATTTTTATTTCACAATTTCTATTGTTTTATTTGTTTTTATTTCACAATTTCTATTGTTTTATTTATTTTTATTTCACAATTTCAACTTTATTTCTTCTTTCATTAACCATAACTGTTTGTTTACCTTTTGTTTTTGTCTCATGTGACGTAGATGCGCAGAACGAAAAAAATATTTCAAGTTGAATGCGTAATCTTGTTCTTTATCATTCTTGATTTTCACCTGTTCGGCATAAGAATTCAGTAGCTCGTTTCTGTATTTCTCGCATCGTAAAATTTTCAACATGAAGTGTGAAACAAAAAATTCCATCGTTTCTCGATTTGCGAGAAAAAAGTGTTTCTGTATTTAAATGCAAAAACAGACAAAACAGATTCAGTTTTAACTGGAATATTTCCAGAATTAAATGTCAAATGAAAGCGAAACGTCAACAAAAGAAATAAATATAATAAAAACAGGGCTGTCAGCTTTGACGATTTATTTTCATTTCAACGATTTTTGCTTCGAAAACGTGCCGATTTGCTGATTTTTTTCTAAAAAGTGACGAAAGCAAAAACAAAATCAACAATATTTTATAACTTTATTGTAGTTTTCTATAAAAATTCATATCGAATTTTTAAATTTCAAACACTTCATATTTTGTGGCATTGAAAATTTAAAAAGACAATATGAATTTCTGTAGAAAGCAACAACAAATTTATATACATATTTGATATTCTTAGCTTATATGGACACTTTTATGCCATTTTCGATTTCAACTAACAGGTATTCTACTACGTATATTTCAGGTGAAAAAGAAAAAGTAAAGTTAATAGTTATAATAATAGGTAAATTATAGATTTATGGGTAAAAATTGGAGGCGTGTTTTTCACTCATATCTCAGCCATTTGTGAACCGAAATTTTTAAATTTCAATTATATCCTATTTGGACACATACGATACAAATTTAAAACAACGTCGTCACTATGAATCCTTGGTTTTTCGCAAAAATAAAAACCCTAAATATTTATTTTACTGTTATCTAAGCGGAATTAATTTAAAAATTTTTAATTTCTTGGTATTTGTATATATCTATTTTAAATAAGTTTGTATGTTTATTTTATTAAACTTGACTTCTTTTTGTTTTTATAAAAATATTAATTTTATTTTTTGTTAAAATTTATTTTTAATATGATATTTTGCCACGCCTTTGTGAGACTTCTTCAGGGAAAAAACAATTTTAAATTGTTATCGGATCAAAGAAAATAAATAATTTTATAAAAAATAGACCTCAAGCTTAATAAAATATATATACATTAAAAAAAATTAAGTTCGAACAAAAGACAATTTATATGTACATATGTATGTATAAAATACCCATGAACTTTGACTACGTCAAGGCCCATCTATCAGGTCTGCTTACTTGTACAAAAACAAAAAACGATTCTTTTTAGTTGTCAAAAATTTACTACCGCATGTATGTATGTATGTGTGGCATACCATAAACGTATACATGCACATGTAAGCAAAATGTAAACAACTTTTGACAACTAAAAAGAACATAAACAATGATCATCAGGCTTCTTGCGCAGACCTTTTCAATGGGCCTTGGACTACGTCTTTGTTTGATTTTGTTGTAATAAAAAATCGAACAAAATTTGTTTATAATTAATTTTAAATTGTCCGATTTTTTAAAACAAAAAGGCGATCTTTTTATTTTTCTCAAAAAATTGACGATTTTCACGCAAATTTATCTGGCAGCCCTGAATTAATCCAAAACAAGGAAAGGCTTAAAAAATTTAATTAACAAAATATTACAATGGTGTTTTATTTATTTTCATCATTTAAATTACGCATTCATAATTAAAATGTTTTTTATTTATATTACAAAAATAGTATATAAACATATTTTAAATTTAAAATATCTATATTTTGTTTTTCTCGCACCAATTTCAAATGCGACTTATTTTGACAGTTCTTTTAAGTTATTTTTATTAAAAACATTTTTTGCATTATTTATTTATTAAATCAGTGTCTCCTTTGTGGACATATTTTTATGCCAAAGTTTATGTTTCTAGGTTGATAACAAGGCGAATTCATTTTCAGGTGGCGTTGAAAGCACAGCTGTACTATTTTTTTTTCTTAGTTAAGCTGTGTTCACATTAGGTGTATTTGTCATGTGGATTGTCACTTTTTCACATGTTAAATATGTACATATCGTCTGAACCCCTTCAAACACTATCATGTGTTATTTCTATGTGTACAGTACACATGAAATTTTTGATTTAGAACGTGTTCTATTTTCAAGTGACAAAGCATCTGACATCAGCTGTTTTTTATTAACAAAATTGTTTGTGGCGGCAAAAATTAATTGAAATTGTAATACATATATATTAAAATAGTAAATAAATAATAAAACAGATAAAAACATACACAAATTAATTATTAAAAATGTTTTTTTATTTTTGATAGGTTATTTCAAATGTACGTTACATACCATTATGTGAACATGTAAATTACAAACCTTATGTAAAACTCAAATTTTGACATACACATGAAAACACATGTGGGTAGAAAAGTGACATTCCATATGACAAATACACATAATGTGAACATAGCTTTAGAGAGAGGAATGTCAAAAGTTACTTGTGTTTTTGACTTATCGGCCAAAGAAAGCAACAAAAAAATACATTGTTGTGTTTTTGGTGTTGTTACTTGTTGTAGTATCGACACCACCGTTTACAAGAATTCGCCTTGGTTGATAATTTTGTGTTTCTAAAGCTATGGTCACACCAACAAGCAAACTAAATAATCATTTTATTTAATTACAATATTTATTTTGATTGTAATACCACATCCTCCAAAAAAGGTTTTTTGCTATGTCTAGTAGTTTAGTTTAGTATATTTTGTGATATTAAGACAATGTTAAATTACACACACAGAAAACAAATTGGTTGGGAAACGGTTGCAGTAATAAAATATTGATCAAGTAACATAATTTATTATTGCAACTATTAAAAATGTATTGTTCTAACTGATTTTTTATTCTCTTGATTATTAAAACGTTATTCTAACTGAAATATGATTCCTTCAATTCTTTTATTAGTTATGATTACTAATTTAATTTAGTTCTAAAAATTAGTACAAATGGTTAGAATCACAACCGAATTTAATACAGGGCAATACTGAATATTGGTCATTGCAATTAAATATTTGCTTTCGTCAATAAATTTTGTAATGTAAATGTAAATTCATTTATTGCAGCTAATTATTGATTGTTGGAATATAATTATTCGGAATTCACAACCAACAAATAGTTAAAAGCCCCAATTGCTTACTAAATTTTCTGTCAAAACATTTGATAAATTAAAATAATTATTAGTATTGTGGCTGCGAGTGTTAAACGGCAAGCCCTCTGAGGAGATTGAGTGGTTGCAATCGAAACATGTCAGGGTAACCTGTCCGTAAACACCTGGGTTCGAGCCCAGATTGAGTCAAGAATGAAAAATTATCAATGAAAATTTTAATTAATTTTCATGTTGTAAAATTCCTTTCTTCATAAAAATAATTTAATGAAAATTAAATTTAATGAACTTAAGCCTAATTAAAAATATTAAAAATTTGGATTAATTAAAATAATATTTAATTTTATATTTAAAAAATATCTCTGCGGTCAAAACCGGAAAATGTACAAAAACTTAATAAATAGGGGTAAGTAATTTAAGTATTCTTATAAGTACTTTTTTTAATGGACGTAGTGATAGCGCGCTATCATCTAGCGGCCACACGATATCTTCTCCAATCCACCCCGGTACCACTGTAGCATTCCATCAGGGTGGTTGGTTATGTGTTGTTACACGTCTTCATCACATAGTTGTCCTGATCCTAGACCCCTATCCACCAAAGAGATTAGGGGTTTGGAACTCTGTGGCATTTTGCTCTCATTATGCGGCAGACAAAGGTTTCACACAATTTCCACGACCACGATGTCAGGAGAAAAAACCACATGGTGTATGTTGTTTAGTTCAAGTCTCTCATGATCCCATCTTGGATAATGGAAGAAATTGTGTTCAGCATTATCTTCTTTACCACCGCATTCGTCACAGTGTTTGTAAGTTTTAAATCTATAATAGGTAGCTGTTGAAACTACCATGATCGGTCATCATCTGTGTAATAAAATTACTCATGCTTCCATGTTTTCTTTCTATCCAGCGGCGAATACTAGGGATTAACCGAAAGGTCCACCTTCTCCACGAGTATCCCATTACACTTGCCATGGATTTAGTAGTGCTAACCGGGCGTCTGTTATCTGGCTTGCAGTTAGCCCAGTGTTTACGGTCTTCCATACGTTACATAATTTTTCTCTTTCTTTCACCAAGAGATCTACTGTGCGGTATGCCGATATTTCTTATAAGTAAACAAGTACATATGTATTATTTTTGTATGCCCTGCAAATTATATTGAACTACTTGATTCATTTTGATCCTGGGCTGGTCCAATTTAATGCAAGTATGGACCATGTCATTGTTAAAAAGAGTTTGCAGTGAAACGACATGTCTTCGTTTTTTATGTTTGAATAAAATTAAATAATGTAAAAACTATAAATAAAAATACTAAAAAATAAATTTACTTTAAAAAAATGGAGTTTATTGAAATTATTTTGATTTTCTATCGAATATATAGCGAAAAAGGTTTATGCAACCGGTTAAAAAATATATTGATAACGACAATCAAATCTCTTGTTATGAACACCAATTGTGTGTAAATTCATTTGTAACTATCGAATATTCGGCTATAAGCACAATTTTGTTTCTAATAATCATACTAACAAAATCTGTTGTAATGACTGAAAGTGTACTAAAATTCAAATGTTGCTATCAAAAATATTATGCTAGGCAACGAAGTTTTCAGTAATTGTAACCGAATTGTGTGATAGTACGTGCAACCGACGAATTTCGATTGGCGCCAAATTCGGTTGTGATCACGAATCTGTTTTCTCTGTGCACTAACTATTTACAAAAGTATTGGTTACGCTTATTTGGTCAAATATTTAATAAGTGTGACCGTAGCTTTAGTTCAATAATAAAGAAAATTCACAAGTACCACACAGATAACACAAAAGTAAAAGAATAAAAATGTCCTTTTTGATACTTTTTTTCTCACCATTGAGATATCAAAAATTTCTATATTGTAGTGGGAGCCCATAATTTAGACATATGAATGGAGAAAAATGTGTTGTAAAAAAGTACCAAAAATAGTTAAGATTTTTACCCCTTAAACGTTTGAATTTCGAAAAGTACTAAATTTTTATATGTATTTTTTAGATAAGCTATGAATGTTATAATTTCTTTTTTAATGTTTAGTGGTTTACAAGATAGGTTTTACCTGTTTCCTCCCTAGAAGGGCCATATTTCAGAAAAGTACCAAACACTTTTCCTATTTTTTATTAAAAGTACCAGTTAAATTAAAAAAATACCACTTAGAGAACGAAAAAGTACCAAAAAATTCCTCTTACAGGTTCTCATTTAGTCAGGAACTTGCATGTCTGATTTTATGTTTGTAGGTCCAATACTAACAAGAATTCAAAAAGTACCTGTTGGAAAACTAAACAATTTCCTGTCTTTGATTTTCATCTGCTCAAGACAATGCATGTTTATTTCATGTATCCAATATTAACAAATATAAAAAAACCAGTTAAAGAACGAAAAAGTGCCAAAAAGTTCCCTCTTATAGATTCTCATTCACTGTGGGCATTGCATGTTGAATTTTATATTTCGAGGTTCAATATGAATGATAAGTAAAAAAGGACCGGTTGTAGAACCAAATAGCTAAAGAAAGCCAATTAATTTTCCGTATTTCCCCTTTTTGGTACTTTTTTCTTTCCATCTCAAAAATTTCAATATTGTAATGGCAGCCCGTAATTTGTGAATGGAGAACAATGTTTTGTAAAAAAAAAAAGATTTTCACTCCTTAAACGTTCGTCATTCCGTTTGTAATTTCTACAATATTGATACTACATCCTATGAAAAGCGAAGTTCAAATCCGGTTGTCTCTTATTCCCCTCCCCCCCCCTTTTAAATTTGCTTACATATATTATCATAATGCCCAATATGATTTTCGTTACCACCCTTCTTTATTATTTCATCTATTTAACAAAATAATTTTAACAAATAGAAACGGGGAATTTTTGCTACTTTAAAACTCGCCAAAAAGATAAATCGACGGTATGACAACAACGCTTATACTAAAAGGAACAAAAAACACACATACATGGTACAAACCATTTTGGTGAATATAGTCCACTATTACGGTTCACAACTCAAATAAGTTGAATTGTAATTTTTGTATTATGGTTTACATTTTTGCTGAGTTGAGTTGACACAACTGAGTTGAGTTGGTCTGCTTTCACACGTTTCATCTTTTGATGCTCAACTCTTATGTTTTTAGGTGAGAGAAGAAAGATGAAAGGGGGTTAGTACGAGCCTGTACTCGATCAGTACGATTTATGTTTTTATTCGTTTGTATATGCACAACGATGGCTGCATGTAATTGTTTTTCTTTTATTTTTTCTCTTTGATTCGCTGTTAATAAAATTGTTGTTGTTTTGAACCGAAAAAAGTTGAAACCGATAGCTGCGTGTGCTTAAATTGACATCTTTAAAAGGGAATTGAAAATAAGTTGAGCATCAAAAGATGAAACGTGTATGTTTAGACTTGTGAAACCTAAAATGGGCCATAATTAATTTTAATGATATTCAAACAACGTTCGGTTATGGTTCAGTCTTCTAGGGGGTTGAGTTTAGAAACTGTGGGTCCTCGGGTTCAAATCTTGGGTTTTCAAAGAGATTTTTTTTTTAATTTTTATGTTCTAAAAACGATTTTAATAAAATATTTACCAGTTTTAGATTTTTAAATTTAATTTATAATGAAGTTTTTAGAATTGTGTATATGTATGTATGTATATGTAACAATTATTTAGTTTTTGTCTAGTTGCTCTGTATTCTGCTCGCACATTGGACCGAGAACAATTTCAGGAAGTTGTTCTGTAACTGGCCCCTCGTTTGTGCGATTTAACGCATCTGGATAACTTTTTATGGAGCTATTTTAGGTCATTTGTTTATTGGAAGCCAATATTCAAGCCAACACTTACGCCACATGTCCAGATTTTTTTAAAAAAGTAGTCCAAAATTTAACCCTGTAACTTTTAGCGCGGTAGACATATGCCTGAAAACATATTTTGTCAGCCAACAGTCAAACATCAATCTTTAACGAGTGATCCTGGTGGTTCGAAACTTGTACTTGTAGTTGTACAAATAAAATGTCGACAAAAGTGGACAAAAAACATAATAAACAAATGTATTCAGGTTTTCAAGACAAAGTCTTGACGGAAAGAATACGAAAAAACAGAAGAAAAGAAGCACAACATGTAATAAAACAAAATTGAAAACAGCAAATTTCGAACCACCAGATTGATGTTTGACTGTTGGCTGGCTGGCACCGCAGTGGTCCAGAAGTTAGAACACAAAGAATTCTGATGAAAGAATGTGGTGATTATTGAAACATGTAAATTCAACCCGGGTTCGAGCCCCAGCTCAGCCAAGAAAATTATCAATAAATTTTAATCCTTCCTTCAGTAAAAATAGTTTTTGATAAATTTAAATAAATAAGATATTGACATTTTTTAAATAAAAAGTGGCTAACAATTTATTGAATTCATAACGTTCAGCGGCACGCTTTGAATTCTGTTTAAATTTTTTTTTGACGTAAGCTGGGATATAGTTTCCATTTTTTTTGTAATGTTGTATTTGTTGCCGTAACGATGCCACCTGCTTATTCCACCATGGAATTAACTAATTTTACCGGTGCTGTAAAAATTTTTTTGATAATTAAAAAACTGAATTTTTCATGTTTAAAAACTCTTGCCGCTCTTATTTAGGCTGGCCTAATAAAAAAAGCTTGCATACGTAGTTAGATCTCATCCATATTATGAAACATTTGCTGCAAAAACTTTCTTTAATTCTCTTTTGAAACTGCACTCGTTTCGATAGAATTAACATTTTGTTTTACAGCATTGAGTCATTTTCAATGCCTTTTCACTTTCTTTTAATAACAAACTAACACAAACTGCTTGTACATGAAACAAATTACATTTTTCCATTCGTCTTTCCCCTTTCATTAACAAACTCAAAGGTTTCGCAGTAAATGTTTCAAAATATGGATTGGGACTTAATAAGAGAAAGAAATACTATTTTATTTTCAAAGATTTTGTATTTAAAACTTAATTTTTACTCTATTTAAAACAAACTGAAAATATCAAAGTAATTTTTTGGGAAAATAGCTAAAATTTTTAATCATTGAGAAAAAGCAAATTTGATTTGACGACTATTTTCACGGAATTTGACGATTTTCAACAAATTTCCTGCCAGATGCAAATTTTAAATCATTGAGAAAAAATTTGATTTGACGATTTTGACACGGAATTCGACATTTTCAACAAATTTTATCTGGCAACTCTTTGTTTGAAAATACCAAACTTAGCAAATACATTAACCAGATAATACATTACTAAAACAAGGCGAATTTTAACCAACAGGTGGCTGCTTGTCTGTAATACGAACACAGGGTGTCAATATTTACCTTTTTAAAATTATGTAGACACGACTTATTTCCTGTTATTTATTTAAAAATATGCATTTGAGGCATTATTCGTGAATTTTAAATTTACTTCGTCTCTTTCGATTTCGTCGTGCAACATCTATGTATAGTTATTTTCGTATCTTTTAAACTAATGCATATCCCATTTCAAAAGGTTTACAGTGTTGGAAGTATTATATAGGCTAATTTCGGTTTAAAATAAAAAAATAGAAAAATTGGACTAAGTTAGAGAACTTCAAATTCAATATGATCACTTCCGGTTTAAAAGTGCTTTGCGTAGCTCGTTAACTTATGGATATTGCATTCTCATGCTTTTACAGTATAGCCTAAGGTGCCCTAGGCTTATTTTGGTAAAAAAAAACATAAAAAGGCATCCAAGCTCGAAAAATTTAATTGGTAATTTCCGGTTTTTTTAAAGATCATAAGATTTCCTAAAAGAATCACTTATCTTAATTTTTTCTAGTTGGAAACGATAATTTAAAAAAATAAACTATTTTACAAAATAGGCATCACATAAGCACCCTATAACTTGACAAATAAACATAAAAAAAATATTTGGAACACACATTCATATCTAAAAGAACTATAGTAATGGCAGTTATAAAGAAATTTGAGGAAAATAAAATTACAGTGCACTCGCGATAATAAAAACACCCTAATATATGAACACTTGTTTTCTTCCATTGTCTACTCTAAAAATATAAACTTGTGCAAAAACTTTAAAATATGAACAACTTATAATTGTATTTTATACAGTTTTTATCTACCTACACAGTGCTAACATCGAAATCAATTTTGACTCAACTGCATAATAGCTTGGGGATTTCCTTAGCTAACAGCTTGTTAACAAAATGTTTTACATGCACGTTTTAGTTAGTGCTCACATTAACATGGAATTCTATAAACATCTTTAAATATAATTTAAACGTAAAAAATTCTTAAATATGAATTTAAAAAAACATAAGCTTTGAACTATCAAAAGAAAAATCAGAAATTTTAGAACATTGATGCCATTCGCAAATATGAACAATCTTGCAAAAGTGAACTAACTAGCTTTGTTTGAATTAGTTCATATTATCGCGAGTGCACTGTAGTTTTATCAAACGACTTAACTAAATGTTGCCACTATCATATCATTAAATTGCAAATTGAATGATAAATAAAGTTGCCAGAATTAACTTTAAATTAACGAAATTTTAATTTAAAATTTAATGGTGTTTATATTTTTTAGGTAAATTTATTTATAAAAATAACTAAACCAAGCATGCTTTATTATTATTATTTTATTTTAATTAATTAAATTAAACATAACGTTTTGCCAAAATGCAAAAAGGCGTAACTAACAAAAATATAATTTTACAGGAGAAGCAAAAAACTTTATAAAATGAAAACCATAAACATGTCAGAAAACATGTTATTGATAAGTCGTCCATGGAATTCTTCAAACAATTTTAAAAGGAAACCATTTCATTATATATTGTTAGAAAAAATGGTGTAAAACGCAATTTTGCATTTAAAAAATAAAAACTCTTGTAGTAACTTGCCTTTGTTTTTTTTTTTGTTAATCAAAGCGTAATTTTTGATCGCAAAATTGTATAATTTTGTCAAGACTAGTTCAATGACATTCATAATAAACAATTCAAATCTGCTCAAAATTTTTTTATGTATTTGTCAATCCTTGTATAAATAAAAAACGGCCGAAGTGTTAACTTTTTTCTTATTATTAAAAAGTTTTAATAAAAACTATTAATTGAATAACAATTACAACAAATAAAACTGCATTTCATTACGACTGGTCAATGAAATGCCTTATTATCTAAAACCAATTGTTATTAGGTATATACAATGTATGTATGTACATATGTATGTACATTATAAAATATGCAAGTAATACTTGTTAGCTGAAGGTACAAAAACAAATTAATCAACTTACTGCATGTTTCACAATTTTAAACGTTATCGCTTGCATATATAATTTCATATGCAAATTATTTTTTTTTAATTTGTTAACTAAGTTTTTTAATATAATTTTTTTGCGTTTAAAATTATGAAACAGGCTGTAAATGTGTCTCATACAATAAGTACATCTATAAACACTGGGTTTAAATGGAAATTTGTAAAAAAAAAAATTCGTAAATGATGTTCTTTCTTTTATGAGTATTTTTTTCTGAGGCAAAAATGAACTTAAAAACTAATTATTTAACAATTTTGAAATGCTACATTTGGATAAACGCTATTAAAAAAATAATACCCTACAGTCTACTGCTCTCTTGATTTTGAGGCTTCTGTGAATTACTGTTGTACATTTGTAAATGATGTGGTAGAGCCGCTGACTTGCCATTGGGATATGCTGGTGGTTCGTCGTTAGAGAAAACAGAATTGTCGTGACCTTGAATATTTCTGGCATGAACCTCAATGCCGTTTTCAGCTTTTTCCTCTGCCGAAGATTCAGGTTTTCCCTCCAACATAAAGCAGGTAATAAGGAAGAGTATGGAACCTTTAAAACAAAAAGGCATTATTAATTTTATTTTAAAATATATTTTAATACATAAATAAGTAAGTACATGCATTGCATGTATGTAAATATATTTTAAAACAAATGAATACTCACTGATGCCATACATGCCAGCATAAAATATCATAATAGCACCTCTATAGCCAATTGCTTTTGCTACGGGATCTACAAAAATGGGCAAGTTGCCACCAATGTTGTTCATGACAAACAAAAACACACCAATAGTTGATGAGCGCACTTTCAATGGCACAATTTCCACCACAATGGCAAAAACAATACCAAACCACATTTCAGCAAAGAAGTAAGAGCCGCCCAAGGTGATCATAGCCCACAGAGGGTCAAAGTATACTGAGCCAAAAGCTGGTAATGTGGCAATCAATTGACTAATGGCCAAAACAAAAGCTCTTGATCTAATGCCCATTTTGGCCACAATCTTATCTGAAACAATACCACCCACCACAACACCTACACTGCCAATACCAATGGTTACAGCAAACAGCCACCAACCCAAATCGGTGTCAGGGAAATAAGTGTTGTAATATAAATCAGCATTGTAAGCAAACGTCATGCCACCTGAGTGTCTTATGGAAGCAGCTATCATCAACATAATCATGGCGGGATTTTTCAAAACAGACCATAGATTAGCTTTCTTGCCATCTTTAGTGCGCATATCAGATTCTCCAATTGATTTGCGTTCGGGCTCTTTAAGTGTTGTCCCTGTCAGTACAGCTATTAATATGGCCAAGACACCAGCACCCAAATAACAAACACGCCAGCCCAAATTAAAGAAGTTTGCTTGGGTAATATAACGGCCTACGGGAAATGCAATACCATAACCACCATAAATACCCCAATTGAAAATGGCCATAACCAATGCACGTTTATCCTCGGGGAAAATATCAGACATTATGCCAGTAGCCAAAGGATTGCAACCAGATTCTCTGCAAAAAAAAAAAAAAAAAACGATGCAAAAATTAAAACTTTTATTTTATTAAAAATAAAATTTTCTCTTACCCCGCTGCCATTATCATTCTTAATAAAGCCAATTGCCAATATTCCTTGACATAACCCTGTAAAATAATCGCTATCGCGAATACTACAGTGCAAACAGTTAACATTTTGACACGATTGTATTTATCAGCTGCAATGCCCATAAAAACACCAGCAATAGTGAAAACCAATATGAATGTAGGACCCGCCAATATCTGGTATTCTATGCCTAAGCCATTGTAATTCCATTCACAATAAGCTGTGCCATTTAAATCAGCAGCCACGCAGCTAAATTGTTTTTTTAATTAAAATTTATTATATGCATGTACATAGGTAGAATTAAAAATTATTTAAATAATTTAAAGGTTTTTCTTCATACCTTGTCTCATTTTTTATATCTGCACATTGCTTGGGTACATCGGTTCTTAAAAACATGGAATTATTTTGTTGACACGCTATATCACCATAGTCCAATTCCATTGCTGTTTGTTTAGAAGTCACACCAATTAAATAATGGCCCAACTCGCCCAATATGTAACCCACTGTTAGAACACCTAACACATAGGCACTATAAAAGTTGCTGAGTTTTGATAAAGTTGGTATCATCTTGACTTAAGAGCTGGAAATAATAGAAATCCAAGAAAATATTAAAATTTTTTTAGAAAAATTAATTTGTATTAAAAAAAATTCTTCTAGGGCTTTTTAACATACATTTTTCAAGCCCTGATTATTCTTGCAGCCTAAAATTATACTATTGGTTTTGTCTTTGGTGTAACCTATTTATAATATGCGTTGCCAGCTTTTACAGAACTAGTTGAAAGTAGGGGAATAACGATACGCCTTTCTGCCGCTACGATACCGATACTCAAACAGATATATCGGCAATCCGATAAGAATGCGAACATTTAATTTAAATTCAAGGTAAAATAAACAAATACATATTAATTAATATTTTAAACAAAAAGAAACAGTGTAAAAGGTTATTAAAATTTTTTTAATAATTATCAAAAAGATTTTTGTTTATCTTTTGCGGATATAGACGATTTTGCAACCCCGCTTTAAGCAAACCTGTTGTAGAAAATCGTCTCTCAGATGTGACTTATTTGACAACTTAAGTATTTCTAAAATTTTGGGTATAACATTTAATTGCGCCAGTAAATATGCGGATCCCCGTCTCTAGGACAATTAGAAGAACTAAGGTATATCTAGACTTCTTCTTTAGCTGAACCACATTGTTGGATGGACAGAGTATCAATCATACTTCTCCAAATTTTCTTTTGAGATTTTCACAAATGCTCCAAAGGCCAGTTCTTATAGATTTATCAGAACTATTACTAGGTTTAGGGGAGACCGTGTCTACAACACTTTCGGAATGCAGAGTCATGTTAAGTAGCTCAATAAGTCTTTTTTCAATCTACTGCTCTTGAAATTTTCAGTATTTATGTCTCAAATCTTTCATTTATTGAAATTGGCGACTAAATAAGTCACAAATTTTTGGGACTATGAACTATTCTGCAATTCAGTTTATTCATTTATTGTAATTTCTAATAATGTTCGAAGACTGTTAACTAGCCAAATATCGTCAGAAAATGTAGCAGTTGCTTTGCTTATGAACTTTGTAGTCGCTTCGAAGTAAACCAGAATGTGTAGCAAAATGATTTGTATTTTCACAAAAATTATGCACGACACACAAAATCTTATTTCGATAATAAACTTGCAAGTGCACGGCATAAAAGCTGAACTGGCAAACTGCTTTATTTTGATTTTCTTGCGAAAACAATAAAGCAATTTGTTTTAGTTCTTATATTTTTTTCTCAACCCACTAACAACTACATTTAATGTTGGGATAGTTTGGTATCGTTGTAAATAAGACTTTTTGAGTTTTTACAATTCTCATTCACTCTGCAGTTTTGTTTGCTAATTAGGGGTGTGCTGGAAACGGTTTTAGTTGCCCCGCCTAGAGGTGGACTTAAGCATTACAGAGGTTATTATGAAAAAACAAGTTTTTGATTTAAATTTAGTGCAACAATTTTAGTTTCACTCAAATGAGTGAAGAAAAGAAAGTTGCAATAAACAGATGATTGCTTTTTTTAAATCAAACTGTTTTTTCTTTTTGAGTGCAACATTTTTTAACATCACTATCACGCATGTTTAGTGAGGCTTCAAATTTTCAATTCATCACTCAACATCAAGAAAATTATTGCAATATTTTTGCACTATCACTAAGTGTGAGTTGAAACTGCAAAATGACTGCACTACCCCCATCTATGATAAAAACTATGAAAAAAATTATGTTGGCAGAATGCAGTGAACAATTAATGCTTCCAGTGCACACATTTTTTGATTGTTCCAAGATAAACGAACTAAAAAAAATTGTGTATAATTCCGCATAACATTCATTATTATCCCGGATAATGCCTAAAGCAAAAGGTTTTTATTTCCCGGATAATTAATTTTGCCGGTTAATCGAATCAAGAATTATAAAGGCCCCACTGTAATTCCTTTGTGTGGTTGCCTGTAAAATAATCGTAATGTAAAAAATCTGTGTTTTCTTTATAGCAAAATTGGGCCTTAAGTATGTATAATGCCATAAGTGTATATTTTTAAACGTCTCGTCTATAAAGTGTAACCCCCGTATTTATAAACGATTATTAAATTTAACAAACGTTTATTAAGGCAAATTTTAACACAAAATTTGTTTTGTAAGCCTTTATTAAATTTAAAAAAATTTTATAAATACGGGCATAAATATTTTAGTATAACAAGTGTTAAGTAAATAAAAATGGCCGTAAAAATATAATTAATTAATCTTTTTGAAATAAAAAGCATAAATCTCTTACATATAAAGACTTCAAAAACAAATATGTATGTATGTGTGTATAAATTACTAATTTAGGCCCAGGCCCACGATTTCGACAAAAACATTTCTTTCGTATATTTGTATTGAAAACAAAAACAAATTTTAGCTGTTTATTATTGTTTTCAATTTAAATATGCGAGAGAAATGTTCTTGTCGACATCGTGGGCCTGACAGTTAAGCTTAAAAATAATTTATGAACTTTTTTTATATTTAACAATTTTATTTATTAAGCTGTTGTTAAACTGTAATTCCCTTAAGTCTTAAAATAGTAATAAAATTTGTTGCTCACCATTAGTTATACCCTTCAACAAAGATAAATGGGTAAATATAAACTTGCCATTCCATTTGTAAGTTCTACAACACTTGTCTTAAACCCTATAAAGTACGTATATGTGTATGTATATTTTGGGGCCTTATTTGTTGCAAGCAAAGTTGATTGAATAATGCCCGTCTGACTCCAAACGCTGAAATTTTTTAAGTGCGACTACGACTCCTACTAGTTATAATGCTGGGAACACAACCGGGACGAACGACGAATTTTTGGCCGCGAATATTCGTCGCCAAAAATAAAAAATATTTGCGTATATGAAAATGCACACAATCAGGGCGCCGACGAAAATTCGCCGGACGTTTCAAACTTTAAATAGATTTAATTCCAATTCTTACGCCGGCGTACGACGAACAAATCAGTACTGGGTAGCCATATTGTTTTAGTAAATAAAGTTACTTTTTACTTTAGAAATTGTAAAATTTTAACTGAATATCATATAAAATACAAATTGAAAAAAAATTAACAATAAAAAAATATTTTAGTTAAGTTGTTTTTAATGTTTTATTTGTGAAGTATTTTTTGTTAATATGGTACCACTATTTCTTGTTTATAGGAAATATTTTATTTCCATTTTGTTTTTTCGTCGTTATTGTGTTTCATACGCCGAATTAATGCAGCGAATTTCTTCCGAATAATTCGTCGTGCTGGACGAATTTCGTCGTTCGTCCCAGTTGTGCTCCTAGCATAATCTTGATGCTGAATGTACCTACATATATGAGACTCAGGGATGTTAACTTTTATTTTTTCATTACCGTACGGCCTTCTAAAAATTAGAGTTTTTGTGAAGAAATTACCGTACGCAAACATTAATGTGCCGTTTCCAAATGACACTGAAAAATCGATTCGCAAACGTTCCTCACCGCTTTAAGTGAGAGAACTCTATTGCGGAGAATAAAACCAATTATTACTGTTTCCTTGCAAGTTATAAGTGGTACATGAAATTTTGCCGCAAGACTTAAGGCAAGCCGCTTAAGATTTTGTGTAAAATTTATCGTATCGAATGAAAACTCGAGAGGTGTAATGACTTGGGCTATTCGATATCGAATGCAATCATCTCAAACTACGATATATTTCATTCGATATCGACTGTCATGATGCCAAAATGAAAAATTTCGATAAATTTTACTCGATATCGTATGCCGTGATTAGGCCCCTGTGGTAAGTTATTTTTTTTAATTAATTTTTAATACTTTCTTTTGCACATAACAAAAACAAACATGTACACTGAATCGCATCATGGTGAAGGGTATATAAGATTCGAATATAGCAATCTTACTTGTTTTACATACATATATTAATGAACAAAAAAACAATCATTGAATTCTCGTTTTTATTCTTTAGAAATCAATCAATTTCAAGGTTGAAATGTATTCTGGAATTTTAGAGAAATAAAAAATTTAAAAATATTATAACAAATATGCGTTCAAAACAATAAAGTAATAAAAATACCACACGGATGTGTTTTTTCTTCTATAATAGCACTATAACAAAAGCAGAAGTAGGTATAAATAATTTAATGATTTATTCTTTTATATTTTATTCTAAGTAACACTTATTTTTTTGATTGTTTCTAATAACTATTGTTATTTTAGTTTAAGCTTGCTATTTTTTTTTTTTTTTTTGATGAAATAAATAAAATCATTTTTTGTTTTTAAATTTTTTTTTATACATATTTTAAATAACTTACGTTTGTATTGACCAAGGCCCATTGATAGATGGGCCTTGGTATTGACACATACATATTTCGGTACATCAGGCTTGCCAGTTTAGCACTTTTAGTGCTAGATTGAGCACATTTTTTCTGAATTGGCACTAAGAATTTCGAAAAAAGTGCTAAGTGCTAGTTTAGCACATTTTAATAATTATTTAGCATTTTTATCACTTTTTTAGATTCAAAAAAAAAAAAACATCAGAGAGGCAACCTCCTATTGGACCAAAGACCTATTGGATAGACCTTGCTAAGAACTAGAATGAAAACAGAACATAACAGTTCAGTTATACGCATAAGAGAAGGTGCAAAATTAGACAACGTTTGTTGCCACACTTTAAACATATCCGACGATATTGTAAAAAAATCGGTTTATCTGAAAAGTACCAAAATGAGTTGGTATATGAGGAAGATGGAAATGACATAATTGAAATTTTAAACAGTTGTAACAACTTTATTTAATGGCGATTTATTTTCTGAGAAAAATATGTTACAGTATATATGTACATGTAACACTTTCTAATGTTACCTAAATCACTCGAAATGTTACATGTTGTTGTGCAACTTTAATAGAACAAAATTAGCTGATTTTATTTACAACTTCATATTACACTGAGCTATTTTTAAGGCTATTTGAGCGGTTTTTGCATGCAATTACGGTTTGGCAACAAATATTGACATCACTAATTGCTTATAAAAATTAAAAGAATTATAATATACTGTATATTATATCTGTGGCATTTTGACAAAACATCGTTAAGTCGAGATAAGATAATAAAGAAAGTTTTTTAAAAAATCTCAGTGAAAAAATTATTTCTATCAAATAATAAAATAAGCCAAAATTAAAGAAACATTTCGTTTATAATAAAAAATTTTAAAATCATTAACAAAAATGCTTTTCGAATGAAAACTCGTATGATTTACAAAATTTTTTTCATGTTTTAAAATTTGTTTTTTTTTTTTTATTTTAAAATGTAAATATTATTATATTTTGTTTTAGAACAATCTTTTTACAAAATTATTAGCGGTTTGAATCATGACAAAGAAAATAACACATTGGTTCTAAAAAAAAGAAGTAATGTTGTATAACAGGGCAGTATGAACACCTTAAGTAAAAGCAAGGGTAAAATATGCAACATGTTTTTCAGCAACTTATTCACAAAAGAACTTGAAAATTTTTCCTACAGTTGTATTTTTTGTACAAACGAACACAAAAATGTGGAATATGTTACATTAATGCAACATATTTCTCAGAAGAGAAATCGTTATAAAATAGTTTTAAATGGAATATTATAATTAGTGTTTATATTAAACAAAATGAATATGTAAAAAAAATTTCAAATGTAAATTTTTATTATATTCATAAAAATCAATGTAACAAAACTAGCACTTTTATTTTTCAGTGTAGAACAATTTAGCACATTTTTTTTGTCGATTTAGCACTTTAAATTTGAATTCTTCTGGCAAGCCAGCTGTACATACATACATACATACATGCATAGTTTATACTTTAACGAAAAGCTTCCGGTTGATTTGGTATTGCGAAATGTTTAATTTTTGACACCTTTCACTTTTAGGTGTATTTTTTTTTAGCATTGCTAATTAATATGGTTTAATATTTATTTACTTACAATTAGTCTCTGTTTTTGTTGAACTGTTTATGGCTTAATTGAAATTTTCGATACTATTATAAATTAGGGAGCAAATTACGGCACTCGATATCGATCGAAATTTAAATTTTATTTCAATCGAAATCGAATGCCGTCATTTGCCCCAGGCTTAAGTTCATCAAACTTAATTTTTATTTAATTATTTAATTATTTTAATGAGAAAGTAATTTTACAACCTGTAATTAACTAAAATTTATTAATAATTTTTCAATCCTTGACTGAACACAGGCTCGAACTCAGGACGAGTTTACATCAGAATTCTTTGCAGTTATGCCCTTTCGCCATTAGTAGTGAATCAATCCCAGCTTTAACGTTCTACTCTATTTTCAACAGATTTCCTAGCAATAGAACAGGGGCCTGATTCTGACAGTCTTAATCGAGTAATTTCTCGATACGCAAGCAATTTATTATCTAATTATTTCAGTCAATACTGAACGAATCGGAATTATTTTTTCAGTGCTATAAAGCATTAATATGAGTTATACAATACTGAAAAAAAAATTTCGATTCGTTAAGTATCGACTGAAATAAAATGGCTTTCGAATGGAGAAAGTACTCGATCACGACTGCCAGAATTACGCCCCAGAACGAAAAAGAAAAAAACAAACCACACACACATACAGGCTTTCAATTGAACAGAACTAAAACAGCTGATTCATAACAGAAAAGAACGTACAACGTTAAACACAACTGAAATCAAAAACATGATAATATTTTTTGTAGGTAGAACAAACCAATTGCGGGTTTGCAAGAACTTTATGCAGTGTTTCTACGAGGTACGTTGTTGCTTAATGAAAACAATTTTAGGGCTGCTAATGTAAGTACATAGTTTAAACGAATCCCCTTATTATTTTGTCTATAATTTAAAATCTGATTTTTTTTAAATGAAAATTCAAATTTCCAAATTATTCTTATTTTATCTTAAAATTTACAAAATTATTAATAATTTTATAACCTTTTATTAATTTTTTATTACATATGTATGCATGTATGTATTAGGGCGGTAATTTTAATTGAACGTCATTCTCCTTCTCTTGATAATATAAAACATTTTTTTACTTTAATTTGGTGAAATTTTTAAAATGTATTTAATTTTTAAAAAAATTCTTTTATTTTTATAATTCTATACAAAAATGTTAAAATAATAACTAAAAAAAATAAACTTTATGTTCATTGTACCTACGCAATGTTTTACAAAGTGAATATACATATTTATGTCTTGCACTAATCCAATTCCACGTTATGCGCACATATTACTGCGTTGTTGATTTGGAATTGCAGAACGGTGCTCGACGAAACAATCGTGGGCTCTCGAAAAATTTATAAGATAATGCCATATTTAACGCATAAAATTATTTTCTTGAAAACAGTGGTCTGAAAACCAAATTTCAAATTATGCACCACAAATAAAATCACATACCTATCGGTTCCACCTTATATGGCTCGACTATAGGTATTTAATTTAACGGCAAAACATGTGACAAAATTACATGATAGTCCCACATAAATATTATTTACATAATTCCATTAAAAAATTAACATTTTAATTAAAAACTTAATTGAGTTTGGCGCGTATACTTTTTTAACAATAACGAAAAACTTAGAATTGTGGTTATTTTGTTGAACTATTTATGGTTTTCAATCCAAATTTTTAATATTTTAACCTGGCTTAAGTTTATCAAATTTAATTTTCATTAAATTATTTTTATGAAGAAAGGAATTTTACAACATGAAAATTAATTAAAATTGTTATTGATAATCATTCATTCTTGACTGACCTGAGATTCGAACCCAATAACGAAAAACTAAAAATGCAGTTCTCAATATTTTTCCAGTCCCTAAACGATTTGACTTTGGGAGAACTTATATTTGCAAAAATGTCAAAACGTCACCACCCTAATATGTATGTATTTGGGTGAATTCAAAGATTATTATTGATTTATGTACATATTCCTTCCAATCATGTGTGTATGAGTGATTGTGTTTACATTTTCTTAGCTCCTTTTTGCATTGTGCTTCCTTACTTAACAACAACAACAAAATTTTTCAGCTGGTTGTAATAGTGGCACAGCAACAAAAACCAAAAAAAAAAAAAAAAGGTACAACAAAAACATAAACGCACACACAGAAAACAATATGGCTTTGCCAGCAAACATTGATTCCAGAGACGTATGTATGCTAAAACAACAAAAAATTGCATGGCTACGATGCCGTAATTGAAAATCCTTTACGCGATCTGGCAAATCGTATTCGGTTAAAAAGGTATTCTTTTTAAACATACCGAATAATGTTATTGTAAGTGGTGTTGAGGTTTCTCTTATCCAGCAAAGATTTCGGAGCCGTTTAATAGAGTAGACAGAAAATAAGTTATTATATTTAGGGGGTGATTTGTTGCGTGTCCCACTAATTACGTAACATACCGTATTTTTTTTACCACATACCTGATTAATATGGTCTGGCCAAGTTAAAGTTTTGTTGAAAATTACACCTAAATTTCTTGCGGTATTTAAAAGTTCAATTCTTGATTGTCCGTCCAATTGAAACATTAAATTAATTTTCCATTCTTGTGCTATGCATACATACCTAGAAATTGACAAGAATATTGACTTGTTTGGATTAAAATTCAAACCATTTGCAAAAGCCCACACAAAAATATTGCTCAAGTCAGAATTAATTTCTTTAAACTTGAACGTGCGTGGCAATTCTTATACAAAGTCATTCCAGATTTCTGTATACATATCTGGAGAATGGCAAGAGCCAAAGTTTTCAAACATGTGGGCCGAATTGTACAGTAGGCATTGCAAAAAGTTGAATTATTTATATTTAAAGAACTGTACAAGATTTCAAGATTCGGCACAGCCGAATATAGCACTCTTACTTGCTATATTTTATTTTGCTATAAAATTGTTTTTCTTCCTGTTAAGAATAAAATAAAATATAAGGTCGTTACTATATCATCAACTTAAAACAAAGTAATCCAAGAGTGATTGTCGAAAAATCAATGCGCCCACAAAGAGTGACTGTTTGGTGCGGTTTAAGGGCTGGCGGCATCATCGGGCCGTATTAGGCAGTTACTGTCAATGGTGTTCGCTATTGTGAGATGATAACGAACTTTTTCTGGCCCGAATTGGAAAATATGGTGCCACTTGCCACACAGCTAACGAAACAATGGCTCTTTTGCGCGACAAATTCAATAGCCGTATTATCTCACGTGGTGGCGATGTCAATTAGTCGCAAAGGTCATGTGATTTGACACCGTTGGACTTCTTTCTTTGGGGTTTTTTGAAAGAAAAGGTGTACTTCGATAATCCCGCAACAATTAAAGAACTAAAAGGTCAGATAATTCGGCACATTAACGGCATAGAACCTCAATAATTTCCTTAATAATTTGTGTTTTATTCAAAATCAACATCGGCTCTTAAGCTTAAAGGTATATTCCCATTTAATAAATATTTGATGACAGGTCCCAAATATGAGTGAACACTAAATTGACCTATTTTCAAATTCGTTTTAATAATTTTTGGCTCTTCTAAACTTTATTACTGAAGAAAGAAAGTAAAGAATAATGTAGTTAATAAAGTGTGCTCTACAAAAGTTATGCAAAATCAAACTTATGTTTAATAAAAATAGTTACGTGTTACGTGTGGGCGGCAAATGTTTTTTGGATGTGACCATAGATTTAGTGTAAAATGTAACCATTTGTTTTTTTTTTTTGCATAATATCATTATCAGTTATTACTTTAATGATATCTAGCCATCTCTTGTGCTACTAGCTGGGGGAAGCTTTATACAAATGAGAAGTGAAAAGGAGGCAAAATATAAAATATTAAACGTTTCCCCTTAAATTGGCTTATACTTAGAAAACATGAGAGCAGTGCATAGTAAACTTTTCGATTTTTACCAGGAATTTTTTATTTTTTTTTTACCAACCATCTGAAAATTTCAAATCAAAAAAAAAAAAATCAACCAAATCTTAATAACATCAAATTTTAATAACAATAACAAAAATGCTTTTCGAATAAAAATTCGTATGATTTACAACATTTTTTTTTCAAGTTTTAAAATTTAACTTAAGATGTTTTGCCAAAATACCACAGAAATTATTTTTCATTTGTCCAAAAAATTGTTAGAGTGGAATCGTTGAGTTTTGTTATGGATCTCAACATATCGTCACCTACAAAGCCTTTTTTATTGATTGAGATTCACTTATAGGGCCAGCTGATTGAGCGCGTATGAGCTTGTGGTGTAATTGCACCAGCTGCAGGTGCTTTATCAAACATAGTTTGATTTTTTTTTTTTTTTTGATTGTACCAGCATGATTGAATCGTGTGTTGTAAAGTTAGCTCATAAAATTTAAATTCTCACAGCATAAACATCAAAATATACTAAATTTTTAATATGAATGCCAGAGAAAAAATATTTTAAGGAGCCTTTCTCGAACTTTATAAAACAATGCCTTGTCTATGGATAGTTAAAAGTACGGAATACTGCAAATGCGAATTAAAAAACCAATGCTACAATAAAACGGTAGAAAATTTTATATTTTTCACACAATTTTTGGTTAAAAATGAATTTTGTACCAGGATGCTCGTGTATTGTGTGCTTGAAGCTTAATTGCACAATCATTATGGTATTGTGTATGGGCGCTATTAGAGTTTGTTCCCTGGATTTAATATTGTTTTCAATTCCCACGAAATTTTCAAGGAAAACTTTATTTTAAAGGTTTAGTAAATCTATGTGGGTGTGACTCGTGTCTTTACTTGTTTTATCCAACTAAATTTCACATTTATATTGAAATTTGCTGCAGTTTAAGGCTTATTAAGCTGATTTTTTTTTTGGTATGGGCTTTATATAAGGCCTTTGGTAAATTTTAGACATATCTTTACGAAATTTTATTTCTCGTCTTAGCAAACTGTAGTGGGCTTAATTTTAAAACTATAGTATTAAGTTTTGCGGTTGAAGGCGTAGTTAAATGTGTTTCATGAGTGTGTTTTGTATGGGACGTAAGATAAATAAAAGCTCGATCTTCACAAAATCTAGTGGCGTGATTTCGAGTCTTATGAAAGTAGAGTAGGATTAACTTCACCACAAAAACATAATTCGTTACGATTTTAGACATACTAACATGATTTCCGAGAGTGGTCTTAATATGGGGGGTCCCCGGAAATATCAAGTCGATGAAATTTTCTCATGTATAGCTGTCTATCTGTCTGTTGAAAACACGATCACTTTCGACACCGTTGGACTTCTTTCTTTGGGGATATCTTAAAGAAAAAGTGTACTTCAATAAGCCAAGAACAATTCCAGAGATAAAGGATCAGATAATTCGGCACATTAACGACATTGAATCTCAATTATGTCTCAGAGTCACCGAAGCCGTGGCGAGCATTTGGCCGATATCTTGTTTCACACATAATTGTCATAGATCCTTCTATCATAATAAAAGATATTAAGAAAATTCTCTGAAATTTGTGTTTGTTTTATTTACAATTAACATTGTGCGTTTTGGTTGGACTATTCTGCATAACTGTTTAATATTGATTTGCGCTTGGTAACATATATTTTCTTTCCATATGCATTATGTTGCTTCTGCAGTCAGCGGCTAATAGGAGAGAATTTAGCAATTATCACCATTCTAAAACATAACGGGTCCGCCATCTAACGTTTTTTTTCAACTAGTGCTTATGAGTAACACTTAGCTCATGTCTGAATTGACAGATAATTAGTTTTATCCTTCCGCTGAACGAATATGGTTGTGTATACGCTTGAACAACGCTGGGAAATATGCGTTTTCGCTTCGCTAAGTGGGCCTGCGATCGACCTACAGAAGATGCCGATTTTGCCAAAAAAATCATCTTTTCAGATGAAGCTCATTTTGATCTTGATTGGGCCATTTTTCTTCGGGCCATGTTGAACGAATTTTTGTTTACAAAAATTGAAGAGAAGGAAATTGGCAACATTTGGTTTCAACAGGACGGCGCTACATGCCACACAGCCGAAGCTACACTCGATATTTTGCGCCCTGTTTTTGAAGATCGCATTATCAGCCGCAGAGCTGATGTCGTTTGGCCACCTCGGAGCTGCGATTTGACACCGTTGGACTATTATTTGTGGGGTGCCGTTACGCCGACAAGCCAGAGACGCTTTAAAGGACAATATTCGTGAAGCCATTGGTGAAATACAGCTGCACACAATCGATAATGTGCTTAAAAATTGGACCGATCGTGTAGGCTACTGCATGGCCAGCCGAGGCAGCCATTTGAATGAAATTATTAACCGGAAGGATTGTACTTTCAAATAAAAAAAGAAATTTTAGAAAATATTCAGTAGTTTTTTTTAAAGCATTTAAAAAAAAAAAAGTTATTTGGCGGACCCGTTACAAACCTGTCCTTATAAGTCTCTATTAACAATCAACTTCATTGCTTTTTTTCAATAGACTTACTTTGCTCCACGCCAAAGAAAACATCATAATACGAAATAAAATTTGATATGGAGCACAAAATGACAAAATGTTATTTTAGAGAAACTAGTGAAACTTTGGATTTATTGAATGAAAATATGTACATGAAAATGTGTAGCAATTAATTAGGAGCGTTTAAAAAAAATATATCGAGTAGGTTTTGGGAAAATTGATTGTTAACCTATTTTACCGTTTTTCTTAAAACCGACTTGATGGCTTATAGGCTAAAACAATAATAACCTGACGATTTGTCAAATTAAAGTGTGTTTTTTTAAATTTTGTTACTTTGACTTTTTTATAAAAATCTACTTTAAAAACCCAATGCTTTTTTAATTTTTAGGATATACATACATATGTACCATACAATACATATTATGTACGTATGTATGTATGTACATATTTCACACTTTTATTTCATTTTGTTTTACATTCGTTTTTTTTTTTTATTAAAACATTATTAATTGCTTGAAATCGTTATGCAATTTTGCAGGGGGAAAGGTATCAAGTCTAAATTCAAATAAAAAAAAGTACGTAGAAATACAAAAAAAAAGAAATCCTAACAATATAAAGTTTTTTTTTTTTGTTTGAAAAAGGGTAAAAAATAATGCGTTTACGCATTTAAAGCTTTTACACTAGCAGTAATATATGAAAACCTAGTAATATGCATGTATTTCGTTTAGACATTTACACGTTGTTTTTTCCCCTGAATTTATTTTCATACAAAAATGATTGTGTGTGTTCTGTTAGTGCGTTTAAAACTTGGGTTTGTAGGCTGAAACTCCGTGCAAGTGTAACTGCAGTTTCAGATTGCAAGAATTCACCCTTATTTACGCAACTAAACTTTGTTTTTTTTTTCATTATTATTTTTTCTTACTTGTACCAGAAACATGTCAGGGTTTTTATATTGTAAAAAGATTGATTTTTTTCAGTTATTTCTTATTTCTCTTAAACCTGTTTTCATTTATTTTATGGTATTTAAAATAAAAATAGCTTTTGCCTGCTAATGGCAGGCAGAACTTTCTATGATTTCTCTTCGCCATACTATTTTTAATAAGAAAATGCAGAATATTTTACAAAAGATTTTTAGGTGAATGAACTTACAACTCCCTCTCTTTAGAATTGAAAAAAAAAATGCATATGAGTGTGCAAATATTGCAGGGATCTTGGAAATTACAAATTTAAAAATTTTTTTTTTTAGAAAAGATGCTTAAGTGAATAAAAAAAACTTTGCCCTATCCTGCTAAGAAAATCATTGAAATGGAAATTAAAAAAGATCCAGTAATTTAATATTTATTATGTAAAAAAAAAAAAAAAAATATACGGACCTGAAAATATTAATTATTGAAGCAAATAATAACGTTCACATTCGCCTTCTTACCTTTTTTTAAGAATAAACTTCTTTGGTTTTTTGTTTTAAATTTTTTTTTATTATCTTTTTTCTTATTTTAAATGTTATTACTATTATTTTTCAATAATACAAATAATAAAGGTTTTTTTTCCAAATTACTTAAAGAACTCATTCTGTTTTACATAAAAATTTTAAATAAAAAAATGTTTAACCAAAATTTAAATGCTTGGGAGTATTAGTTAGAATTGTTTTTACATAGCATTACATTATTTTTATTTTTAGAGAAATTCGAAGTTTTGTTGCTTTTCGTTCAACTTACAAACTAGCCTTAAAATAAATATGAAGAAAGTTTGAGAATTTGGAATGAACAAATTTAAAAAGCTATTTACCACGACATGAAAATGATGTTTAGAATTTATAGAAAGTTAAAAAAAAACAAAAATATTTGATGAAAACCGTAAAAATAGCCCTGTGTTTGAAATCAATTTCCAGTGAAATTGAAATTGAACAAATTTTGAAAATTATCCTCTGTTTAAAGTTCATACAAATATTTCATTTTATATCATAAACTTTAAGGACCACTTATCTTTACCGGAATAACTTTTGAAATCAGGAAAAGTCACGTTAATTTATGAAAAAAATTTATTTAAAATCTCCAACAATTTCAATTTCCAGAAAATGGCTGATAGTCTTCTTTTTTGTTTCATAGTAGACCTTGAAAAACTTCCCTACAAGAAACGAATGAGCGAGTAGTCACATTTTTTATTTTGGTGTTAAGAAAATGATAGGAAAAAATGTCCGAATGTGACCGATAACTTGATTTCGGTCATTTTTTCCTATCATTTTCTTAACACCAAAATGAAAAATGTGACTACTCGCTCATTCATTTCTTGTAGGGTTATTATGGAAGCAAAAATTGCCTACGTCACCAAGTAGAGAATACGTTTGAATCTAGAGATGGAAAATTTATTTTGAAATTTATCAAGCAAAAAAATATGTTGGCACTTAAAGTGTTAAACTACTAACAATCGGTTAGTATGTGAAAAAGTTCCGTTATTATTAGAGATATTACCACCGTTTTACTTTGAAAATAAAAATAGTTGCCAAATTTTACGTGGAAATTCAATGAATTAGATATGAATCTATCGAAGAACCCATTTAAATTGTATTCTAATTTACAATAGTGTGCTGGAAATTTTAACAGTCATTTTTTAATAAAATTTCTGTAATAAAAAATTTTTATGACAAATATTATACAAATATTTCTCTATTAATCAGAATTTTATAACAAAAATTGTAAAAGTTAGATAAATGTGCTGTTTTTCCAACACAAGTGATTGAACGTGTAGAAAAATTTATATGAAAAGCACTCAGTTTTTTGAGTGTTTTCCTCAATAAATTTTATTACACGTTCAGTCCCTTGTGTTGCGAAAACAGCACGTAAGTGTATTAAAAACAACTTTCAAATTCTGGATTTCCAGCACACCCCAGCTAGATTGATAACGTATGCCATAGATTATCCCCTGGATTTCATTCCCTTGTACACAAATATGTTTGAGAATTGACATCTTCATGGCCAAGGCGAATTAACTACAGGTGGTGTCGAAACGGCATCTGATTTTGACAGTTCGCTCATCACTACAAAACAACAACAAAAAATGAGATAACTGTAATTTTTTCTTTGTAAACAATGTATTTTTACTTATTGCACATTACTGCATTAAAATCTCAATTTCTTAAAAAAGTGGACTTAGAGCCTTTACATGTTAAGCCAGCGATATAAGCACTAACAATGCAATGCAAAAAAAATCATGTTGTTTTTGGATTGTTGTAGTTCCGACACCACATGTAGTTGAATTCGCCTCGTTTCATGGCTATTCTAAAATACGCGTCGAATTAACAAAAATTGTTTTTGTTTTTCATACAAAATTTACGGAATAGAGATAGAAAAAAAATTTTGGTACTTTTTTTTTTGTTTTCATGTAAATGTGCACTCCTTCGACGCGTATTTTAGAATAGCCACGCTTAGTGCTGCTTCACACTCTTCAAGTTTTAGCCGTCAAGTCTTAAGTTTTTAGGATAGAGAGGAATGGAAATTGCATTCTCTTTTTCCTTCTCCCCTAAAAGCTCTAGACTTCACGACTAAAATTTGAAGAGTGTGAACCAAGGCGAATTTAAAAAGGTGAGTGCAACTCTACAACTACAAAAAGCCCCATGTATTTTTTTGCAATTTAATAGGCGGCTGTCAAAATTGCTGACAAGGCAAAATTTGATTAAAATCCAAAATAAATTTTATTTTTGGGTCATAAAAGACATTATTAAATTCACTTTAATTATTCGCAATTTTTCTCAAAATTTTTTTCGGTTATTTTGGCGCAAAACATAAAAAAAATTATCTTTTGACGTTTCCCTATTTTATCTAATTCGCTGTGGAGACAGCTGATGAACGGCTGACAAGTTGAGTTTACCTTTTTAAATTCGCCTTGAGTGTGAACCAGCACTTATCTGATGTTTCAGTGTTGCCATATTTGAAAATTTCATTGGAAAGTACGCTTATTAGTTCATTTTCTCTGTATAAAGTACATACATCTAAATAAGTGTCCAAACTTATCAATTTACTACCGATTTTAAATTTACACATTCCTTGTGCACAAATATCTACACATATTAGAAAGTACTAGGTTTTACTGAATTCTATGCCGCTGTTACCCAAATTTTTATATAGAAATGCTAGCTTGATATTAACAATTTTGCCAAGTTCCAAATTGAGTTCCTCTTGTATAAAAATCGGCAATAATTAATATTATATGCGGTTTACAAGTGACTGAACGTGTAGAAAAATTTATATGAAATCCACTCAAAAAACTGAGTGCTTTTCATACAAATTTTTCTACACGTTCACAATCACTTGTATTGGAAAAACCGCACATTAATATTTGTTTAACAAACTTTTTTTAATTTCAATATTAATTTTAAAATTAGATGAGATTATCTTTTTAAAATTTAGTACATAGTAGAACAATTTTGTAAATTTTTTTGGAATTTTTTAACTAGTGTTATTCAAAATTTGTTAAGCTTTCTTTTTTAATTTTAAAATTCCTTAAATTGTTTGCAGGGAAATGATACGAAAATTTCATTATTTTCAGAATATTGATTTATTTGAATTTTTATTTTATCTTTGTTATTAAATTTACATTTTATGTTTTTTTTTACTTAAATTTTAGCCCAGTTTATGAAATGCTTTAAGCTTAATTTATGCTATTTCGGTTCATGTTTTATTATTTTTGTTTTCAGGGGAATTTAATATATTTATCGTTTTTGTTTAGTTAAAAAGGTATGTATAAATAAATTTAAAATTAAACAAAAAAGTTCACCGGGAGTTTTTATTTTCGTTTTTTTTGTTTGTTTTTTTTTTAAATTTTTATTATAATTTTTCTTGTGGCAAGTTTTTGTTTTTTTTTTTAATTTATGTTTATAGGACGTTAAGAAATTTAAGTTGAACGTGTTTTTTAATAGTTTTTTTTTCCTTAATTGATGTTTTGGTAAACTGGTGGTGATCTTCAATAAGAAGATTTATAAATCATAACTTAAGTTTTACTTTTAACCATGACATTTCAGTGAAAAGTGAAAGGAGCTTAAGTTTTTAGGCCAAATAAATAGAAAAGTAATATACAATTAGTATATATATGTATATATATGTATATATCTAATAAATATTTGTATTGGAACACAAAAATGTTTATCAAAGTTTTGTCAAAATATGTGTATGTGCCTTAAAATGAAGGCAGAATTATATATATACATATGTATATTTATATATATAAATATCTCTAGTATATATAAATATCACTATTTATATATACATATATATAAAATTATATATATAAATATATACATATCTATATATAAATATATATAATCAACTTAAGTTAATTGAGTGAAAGTTGTAGTTTTATTTCTTTTTTATTTTAATTATAAATTTTTTGTTGAGTTTTTTTTTGTTTCTTTCTTTTAAGTTAAATGTCAAAATGATAATGTGTGAAGAAAGAGAGTAAGAGAGAGATTTTAAATATAAACGAAAAATTTTGTTATTTAAGTTCTTTCAAATGTTTTAAGTTGCCCATAATAGAATTTGTTGAACTAAAATAATATCATTTCATTACTTTAATTACGTTTTTTTTAATATCTATTTATGTTTAATTTAATTGATTTTTTTTTTGTTTCTTATTTTTCAATCTTATTAATCATATCTTAAAATTTTTTTACATAATTTTTTTTGTTTTTTTTTTTGTTTCATTATGTTTTTAAAATACACCTTCTTTGATCAGAATATAAAACCATTTTAAAGGGGAAATTTAAACAAAAAAATAAAATGTATAATGTTAAATATTTTAAAAATTTTGTATATTTTGAAAAAAAACTTGGCTTTAAACTGTCTAATAAAAAAATTAAATGAGTTTTATTAAAAATCCTATATATTTTCAAAACAATGAGAAAAGTTAATTAAATAAATAATTTATTAAAATTTAAAAACGAAATTAATTTATTTCTAAACTTATTGAAAGAAAATATGTATATTAAATATGTAACAATAAATTTCAAACTAATTTGTTTTAATTAACTATCTGTTTTTCAAATACAAATAAAAATTTTAGCTTGAGAATTTACATTAATGTGTCGCAAAGTCGCAGGCGTATTTTAAATTCGCCAACCACAATAAGGGTGGTTGAAAAATTAAAATTTAAATCAAAAAATATTTAATAATATTTCAAATTTCAAATAAACAATCAGGTCACCCTGAATAAAAAGTGAACAAATTCGTGAATAAAATATAGTTTTATATGAAAAAGTTAGTTTGAAAAATCTAAAAAGTACGAAATATGTTAAAATCTAAATATTTGGAGTTAAGTAAGATTTCGTTGTTTGACATTTCGTAAGTGAATACTGACCTTTATTAAAATTTATGAAAAAAAAAACATTTAACTCAAAAAGTGTTCTATTGTGCTATTTTGGTTGCATTTGCTATAATTTAATGATTGTGACATTCATAAAATTATTGTAAATACATACAATCCATTTTAACACAATAGATTACTTTGTGAAATGCCTATTATAATTTTAGATAGCATAGACTATAGTAGTCTATACTCAATTTATAGCCCACTGCTCAGCCTATAATCCATATTACATATATTATAAACTATAGTCTAGTTTATGGTTTATTATTTAGTCCATATTCTTGTTAATAGTCCATAAAATAATTCGTGGTCTAGTCTATAATCAAGTCTTTAGTCTAGGTTATTTTAGCCTATAGTCTAGTCTACAATAGAGTCTATAGTATAGTTTATAACTTATCCCCGC
This sequence comes from Pollenia labialis, assembly GCA_949318255.1. Classification (NCBI taxonomy): domain Eukaryota; kingdom Metazoa; phylum Arthropoda; class Insecta; order Diptera; family Polleniidae; genus Pollenia; species Pollenia labialis. The sequence goes on along the minus strand of OX439142.1, from coordinate 18,786,079 downwards.
ATTTATAAACGATTATTAATTTTAACAAACGTTTATTAAGTTAATTTTCATAGAAAATTTGTTAAGTAAACGTAAAAGCTTCGTTCACAATGGGAGCCATAATTTCGTTTTTTCTTCTATCTTATTTCTTCCTCAAGTATTCCTTTCCTTTCATTTTTCGATCAAAAATGTACCTAAAGTTTTTTTTTCAAAAGTTCAGTCTACTTCTACTTCAGCAACAATTTGTATGCAATTATAAATGACGCTTATAATAACTTAATTAAGTTTTGAATGAAAATTTCAACAAATTGTTTTAAAAAATAATAATAAATATGTATGTACGTAATAATGTTGTGGGCAAAATTTGCAGACGTTTTCTTAATACAAAATGTTTGTGTTTTCGAGAAATTTTTTGATTTATTATCAACACCAACTAAAAATAAAGCGGCCATTATGAACAAAGCTTTATTAAACTCAAAATATTTTTATGAATACAGGCATATTAGTCTTTGGCTTAAAGTATAGTATAGTTACGGTGACCATCCGTTCTGTATTATACAGAACAGTTCTGTATTTTATAGTGTAAATTATTTTCTAGTGCAAACCCTTTAATTTTTCTGTATTTAATTAAATGTTTTGTATTTGTACTGTATTTAATAAAATAACAAAAAGAAATACATTCCCAATTTATCCGAATTCACTCCAAACTGAAAACTTTCACAGTTTTTCCATTTTTTTTTTTTTTGGAAAAATTTTAAAAAATAATAATTTTAAAAAGTAAAACTAATGGCCGATTTCATCAATTCGATTTACAAACCAATTTATGTTTAAAGTTCGTTTTTCATGTCAAATAAAAATATATTTATATTAGAAACTTTATTTAATATTGATATTAAAATATTTAAAAAGAATTGGTGGAATTGGCTATAAATATTACTTTGCGCCTAATAGACTTTAAGAAGTACTTCTTTAGGGTTATAACTACACTTTTTAATACCAACAAAATGAAAATAATTAAAAAAATAGGTACTGAGATTTTTTGTTTTCAAGAAAGTTTTATGTGCTGTTTTCACAACACAAGTGACTGAACGTGTAGGTAAATTTATATGGGAAACACTAAACGTTCAGTCACTTGTGTTGTGAAAACAGCACATTAAACAGAATTTCTAAATAATGATACTCATTGAACATTATGTAAATTTAAATTTAATGTGCTGTTTTTACAACACAAGTGATTGAACGTGTAGTAAAATTTATATGAAAAGCACTCAGTTTTTCGAGTTTTTTTTTATATAAATTATCCTACACGTTCAGTCACTTGTGTTGTGAAAACAGCACATAAATGTTTTTATTTTTAAATACTTATCACATTCTAAGAACGACTTTTCTAACTTCAAGTTCATATGGATTTTTTCGCTTAAAATCCGAAACTTGTAAAAGCAGGAAATCAGATATTATGTATAGTTAAAATAAACTAAATTTTAAAAATAAACTAGAGTCGGATCATCACGGCAAGACGAATTCATAAGAGATGATATTGACAGCTCATGCTATTATTTTGTGCTCCTTGCAGTTTATCTTTGTAGTTTGTTTGTCAAAATTTGTTTATTACTGTTTCTAACCTTCTTCTGGATTTTTTTTTTAATTTGCGTGCCATTTCATTTTAAAAGAAAATATTAATATTGCATTTTAAAAAGCAATTAATTATTCTAAATTGTGATAAATTTTTAAATAGATTGAATAATATTCTTTTAAATACATTTGACACAACAACTTATTTTATGATCCAAAGTAGACATGTTCTAAAGCGAATTGAAAAGAGTTTATCTGCTATGAATCATCAATATGATCTTTTTGTGATCTGTATTTTGGTTTAAAGAATATGGTCACCGTAAGTATAGTGTACTATAAATAAACTATATAGACATTTCTACTGAGCGACAATTTTAAAGCCTTCTATTCTATAGTCTTGAATGTAGTATATTCTGTTCTTAAGTATAGTTAGTCTACAACGATTTTAAACATTAAATTTAACATTTTTTTTTTTCGAATTTATTCTATGAAAGGAAATAATTCCCAGTTTCTATTCATTAAATTTAACAATCAAAACTTAAAAAAAAGACAAATAATTGAAGTTTTAACCAAAAATATCAAAATATTTTCCAATTCAAAATTACCTTATAAAATGGTGTTAGATTGTTTAAACAAAAACCTGTTTTGTAAGTAATGTTTGTTTTTTTTTACTTCAAAAACACTTTAATTAATTCTAGCAATATAACTCTAAACAAATAGTTTCAAGAGCTTAATTTTACTACTTTCATAAAAGTAGCAAACATATTTAGGTTATAAAATCGAGACCAATACTAATTACATCAATTTTTATTGTATTTAGTTCAATGTTTTATATATGTATGTATGTGTTTTCTCAATATCAACATTCAAAGAAGGTGTTTTTTATTCAGTGTGTGAGTGTTAGAGTGTAGTGTATTTTTTTATTTTATTTATCAATTGTTTTCGTTTGCTTAAGTTATTTTGTGTAAAGTTTCATTAATGTAACTTAATATTTTTCATTCAGTGTGTTGTTTTCATATACATACTTTGCATACTTTTTTCTTTCAGTTCGTTCTATTTTTTAAGTTAACGAAAACTTGACTTGCAACAAAGTACAACTTAAAACTATTATGGGTTGTTTTGTATGAAAATATGCGTGTTGTGTATTAAAAGTGTGTGTAATTATAGAGTTAATTTAGGGTTCAGGCTTAAACCCTTAATTTTTTAACTAAATCTTATTATGGTTTGTTTTCAAGTCTTTTAATATAGATTTGTTTCACTGGCAAAATACATTCATATCTAAAGCCCATAATAGTATTTGTTGAACTTAAAATAATGTAATTTTTCATTTATTTATTTAATATTTATGTCTATTTATGTTTAATTTAATCTGTTTTGTTTTTATACTGTTAAAAACTGTTTACATCTTTTTTATATTTAATATGAGTTTTTTTTTTTTTTGTTTATTATTTATTATTATTAAATTCAATTATTTTGTTTTCTTATCAAATGTTTTTTGTTGAATGATTTTTACTTAAGTTGACTACGATGATCCATTTCGTAATGTAAACTTAACATGGTATATTTTTCTTTTTCTCAGAATTAAAGGTCCTAATCCCGTTTAAAATGGAAACTGGTTTTTGGAATTCAAAAGAAAATGTTTTAAATTTCAGAAAACCAAGAGTTCAGCTTATAAAAGAAAACATAAAAAGTCTGCATTATTAACCGAAGTATAATGTATGAACAATTGTCTAAAATAAAGTATAATTTATTGACAGTTCTATAGTCTGTAAGCCTAAGCCGTTTGGAGTCTGAGTTTTATTCCAGTCTTTAGGTTAAGCTTTAATCTAGGCTACTATCCAGTCTATGATCAATTCTATGTTTTTTTGTCTTAAGTCTGGTTTATAGTCTTGTCCATTAAATTTTCCATAGTTAAGTCTATATATCCTAGTTAATAATCAAAACTTTAGTACCTCTTTTGTAATGTTGTATTTTAAAGTCTTAAATAAAATAGGTTTTCGTTTAGACTAAAATGAAAAGATTTCGAAATTTAAAATTAATAAATAAAAAACTTAATAAGTTAGAAATTTTAAATATACTTTTTTCAAATGTATGCTCAATTATCCAAACCAGGTTAACTCTTCTTCGAAATAATATAGCAAAGCGGAATTTTGAACAGTGAGCATAACAACTCCTTAAAGACCTTTAATTTGATGAAAAAAACTAGATGACGATGAAAAGCACAACTTATTTTTATATAATTGAGTTCTCTTTACTATTTCTTTACCGTTATTTTTTCTGTTTCTGTTCTCATATGTTTTTGTTTACATAAATAAGTGTGTAGTATGAGAAAATGAATGTTTAAGTATCTGTGTGTATAAATGTATGATGAATGTTTAATGGTGTTGAGTGTATTTGTTTGTTTGTGTAATGTAGTTAAGTGTTGTTTCTGTTAATTCATTCGATTTGCTCTTGCTTTTTTTCTTGTTGTATGTTATTCGATTTTGTTGTTTTAATGTATTGTTTATGATTTATTTAAGTTAACTTAATCTAATTATGGTTAGGCCTTTAATATTTGTATTAATAAAATTACAAAAAGTGTTGTTTTGTTTTTTTTAACTCTTCTGTTGTTTTTTTTATGATATAAACTAAAATTATATTATATAAAATAGACTTAAAATGTACAAACTGTTGTTTCTTCATTAACTTCCACTTTTAATACCACTTAAACTCCGTTAGCTACTGCTCGCTAAATTATAGCTGCTACCTTTCCTTTTATGCCCTGCAACCCCCAAACCGACCTTCCATCCGTATAGTAAGTGTAAGTATTTAAGTAAGTAATATAAGATGGCTAATAACTTTTGTTAAAAAGTTATTTTCCAATCAAAATAATAATTTCAAATAAAACTAAAAACAAATTTAAATACCAAATACCTATTTAAACCCAGTAGCAAATCTGTGTGGCCAACGTTAGCAAAAAGAGAAAGGATAATGCTTTGGCAGATGTCATTGAAGATGCAGCTCTATTATAAGTTAGTTCTTCATTTTTTACAACCTCATTTGGATGTTTATCGTAGTGATGATGGTCATTATCGTTGTTATTGTTTTGCATATTCTTAAGATTGGTATGATGCGTCGAGGGAACATTATTAATGCGTATGCCGGTTTGCCCATGATAGCCATGACCGGGATATTGATGTATGCCGGGTATGCCACCAGGACTGCCACCCGAGGCAATCATGTTAATGCCATTATGACCGGGTGTTAGGAGTATACCAGAGCCACCATGTGTACCAAGACCCAGGCCATTATTGCCACTCATGCCAGGAGGACCCATATTGCCCATATTCATGCCACCGCCTATATTATTGCTCAGCACATTAATGCTGTTTGGTTGCATGGGTATGCGGTTGAATTGATCTATGTTGGTATTAATTGAGGTGGCCACATTTCCACTAGGACTATTCATCATGGGATTATGTTGCAAACCATTGTGTTGGTTATTGCTCATACCCATGCCGCCGCCAGGATTTATAACACCATTGGGAAGCATTCCATTATTAATGCCATTTATGCCTATCGTATTAATGTTATTGCCATGATGAGGATGATTGCTTTGTGGCGACAGCTGATTATTCTGGTTAGTATGAAGATTTGTTATATCCTCGCCACTATTGCCGACCGAATCTGTCGCCACTGCACTACCCACCGCTGTTGTAGATGTAGCCCCACTACCACTAGAACCGCCACTGCCTCCTGAATTACCCGTTGATATAGTAGTGGTTTTGTTCTTTTCCTCTGAGGCACAGCAAACTTTAAACACGACCTTCATATTGTTAGTGGAACAGCGGCCGCCTATTCGTCGATAGAGGTCATCTTTCGAAGATGTTGAAATGAAATAATAATCATTCCCAGGAAGGAACTCCAAACCACCGGGTTGTGGTGTAAATGGCCGGAACGTAATGGTAAAAAACATCAATTTTTGTGGCTTATCACATATGGCAATAACACGCGGATCCGCATTCGTAATCCGACACGTTTCATATTCAACTTTTGAGACATTATATATTATATACTTTTCCGTTTCATTGTCAAATGTGCCCGGCTCGTACACCGGACAAATGATGTGCACCTGATCGAATTCAAAGGCCAAATTGCCTTTATTAACATCGATTATATGATCGGTATTATCAATGCGAAATATGCTATTCGAAGTGTTCCAGTGCATATAAAAAGTTTTTGCACAACTGGACATGGTAGAGAGCAAGATCGTCTCTAGACAGATAATGGTTAATAAAGTAAAAAATGAAGTTGTAGTTGCTATGGGTGGTAAAACACGTATACATTTACTATGTGACGGCGATGATGAAGATGTTGTGGATGGTATGGAACGGAAGGTGGTTTTAATTGAGGGTGTTGAGAAAATTTTAGAGGTGGGGGAGGTGGAGGATGATGAAGTTTTAATAGAACCTTTACTCAAAAGTCTTTGTGTTGCTCTTGCAAATGTGGGTGATGTTGTTGTTGATGAAGATGTTGTTGTTAAGATAATACTTTTTATAAAACGATACCACATATTCAAAGGTTTCGTAAATGTTACTAATAATATTAAGCTTAAATAACTATTAATGCCATCATCGTTTGTAACGTGACGTTTTCTACGTTCCTTGTGGATTTTATTATTATAATATTTACGCTTATTTTTAGGAAAAATTGCATGCAAATGTAAACATGCTGTTGTTGCTGGTGTTGTGTTTGAATTTTGATGAGTTATTGGTTGTAAACTTTTCTGTTGTTCTTGGTGCTGTTGTTGTAACAAATTTGGTAATAATGAACTCGAATTTGCATTCGATTTAGCTGCTACACTTAAAACACATGAAATAGATGTTGACAATGACGATGATGGCGTTGATGGCAAAGACGACGCTTTCGCTGCTTTAGCTGATAATGGTGATGGCAATGTTAAAGTTGCTGAAGACATATTGGGCGCTCTTGTTCTTTTTCCTTTTTTTTATTTTCTAGGTGGTTGTTAAATGGTAGCTAATCTTAAAGACATTAACACACATCTCCTTTAGGCTTACTTAAGTCATGTCGTTTAATTTTTTTTCTTTTTCATTTACAAATTTCTTTTGATAAAACTTTATTTTTAAAATAAAAATACTTTTCTTTTTAATTATTTAGTTGACTTTTTTCCTTTCAAAATACAAATTAAAATTAATTTACACTCCTCTGCTCGTCAATTGTATGGTTGGAAAAAGTTTTTACGAAATTTTGTTATACACAAAAAATATTTTCCATCACAAAACGAAACAAAAAAAGATTCGATTCTTGCTATACACTAATTTAAAAAAGTTTCTGTTCAGCTTTTTTCGTTTGCTTTGAATATTATAACAAATTGTAAGTTTATTTGTTTAAATTTAATAAATGCACGTTTTAATTTACTAATATTTTATGTTTTTTGTATTTTTTTAACTATTTTATTGAAGAAAGCCATTTTTCACTGTCGACACTTTTCAATTCTTTTCCTTTTTCCATTCTCTCTTTGTCTTTTTGATTTACTATTTATTTTCGTTTCGTTGCCCATCAATAAGAAAGAAACAATGCTACCAAGTTTATATCGTTAAAAAACTTGTTTATATCCTAAGGTAGCCAGATGTTACAGCAAATGCGTCATGTGTTCCAAATGAAAACGAGAATTGTATGGCAACAAGACTTTTACTCTTAAATAAACAGCATGGCATGTTTAGCGTTCAACATATTTTGAATATTGTTGTATTTTGACTGTTATTTTTTTTCTTTGTTTACTTTTTTTTAAGTGGAGTTAATCCTGTTCACTTTTATATCAATATATTATTTAAATATTTTACATTTGTATGCGTGTGTCATTGTTTTTGTGATTCATTGTTGAAAAAATGTGGAATTTTTAATCCGCTATTAGAGTTGTGTTAACATACCGAAAAAGCACTTAAAACTAAAAAACTTTATGCAGTCGTTATTTAAAATTGGTATGATAGTCAACTTGTTGGTAGGTTGTTAGTGGTTTGAAGTAAGATAATTTTTATTATTTTCAACATTTTTTATTTTTTCGAATTTATTCTATGAGCTAAATTTCAGTTATGTATTTTATAAAGCTTTTTGTAATAGTCATATTCCTTCAATTTTTCAGAAATGACTTTATACACTATCAGACTATTATTCGAAAAAATAAAAAATGTTGAATATAATATAAAGTAACCTTCAGAAGGAAATAATTCCCAGTTTCTATTTTATTATTTTCTTTCACAGAATTTAATAAAAAAAAATTACCCATTTTAAATAACTCTTTGTCGTTTTTTTTATGATTAAGCGCAATATAAGGATCGAAATGTCTCAATTTAAAGTATGTACATAAATGTTATCAACTTTAAATATTTATTAAAAAATGGCTTCCACTTTATATATTTTTCTTATTTTTTAATCAAATTTTAAGTAAGTATTTGGAAGCAAAGTCATTTCTCATAGTTAAATTACTAAAATACTTAACTTTTCGACAATTTTGATTTGTTAATTATATTTTAAATAGCTAAATTTGCAGAAGGTTAGTTGAATTAAAATTAAGCAGATAAATAAAATAGAAAAATGCAAATACAATATTGTATAAGGAACAGTGGTACAGAACAAAAAAGAAATCTTGAAAAATTTTACGTTAAAAAAATATAAACATATGTATTTATAAGAGGGAATATTTTTATTTACAAAATATTAATATAAAAATAACATTTATAAAAAAATTTAAAAAAACATTTATTTGTTATTTTATATTTAATCTTAAATGCATTTCATTTCATAAGAAAAATGTTAAGTATTTTTTAATTAACAACCGTCCGACACGCATTAGCTTGTATTTTATTACAACTTTTCGATTTTATCATATAAATTACTTGTTAATTACATTTTATGTATAGAATTTTGTTTATTGTGTATGCAATTCATATGATCTGGCATTTTTACAAGAATTTTAATAATAAAATTTAATTATATACCATTATAGACAAGAAAAATTAGTATTGATATATACATATATGTATATAAATTACATAAGTATATAATTGACGATTAGTTTTTATTGGTTTTAATAAACTATTGAACTAAATTTTCTGGGGAAACACAATATTTAAAAAAAAAAATTATTTAATCCAAAGTTTAAAGTAAAAAAAATAAATGTATTTAACAAAAATCCCCTTTTGCATTTTATCGTAAATATGCAAATGTTTTAAATAAACTTTAGTAAAAAAACATCTAAAGGTGAATCATACGCAAGCGCGTATGCTTTTTTAATTAAACCAGTTATTAAAGTAAGTTTCTTATGAAGAAAAAACAGATTAGCGAGTATTTCCCCAATAAGTTTAGAAAAAAAAATCAAAAAATCACACGTTGATTTAAGTTATACGCCGGCTTAAAGCAAAGATCATGTTTATATGCGTTTCCATTTTTCACGCACTTTCCAGTTGGCAAAACCTTGACATTGAAATTTTGTTTAATAGGTATTTTTTTATTAAGATTAATTGATTTGTTTTTTGTTGTTTGGAGATTTGTGTTAAAACTATCAGCTATAAACACTAAAAGAATATGAATTAATTTAAATACATTTAAGCTACAGAGTTTTTTTATAAATTTGTGTTTGTTAATAAATTTTTTAAAATCTAATAAAAATTGATTTAAATAGATAAAATAGTTTTATGTATTGTAAATTATGAAAATAAATTGATGTGTATTTAAATATCGGAAATACGTATTTTTAAAAGAAACACTTTAAAATTCAAATACTAAGAAAAGAGAGATCTACTTTATTTCGATACGAATGCTAAATGCGGTAAAAAGTTAATTTGGTATTCTCTGTCGTTTTCGCAACAATTTTTAAAAACAAAGCAAATTAAAGATGAAAGAGGATGCTTCTAGATGGGTCAAATGTATGACCAATCCCACTTTATTATTTATTGCCGAATTTCGGTTTTTTTAGTTATTTCAATAAACTAAACCGTTTTTGATTTACGCAAATATATGCTGTGCAACCTCTTACATTTTCGAAATAACGGTAATTCTTGAAAACAAGACCCAATCTAAAAAAACGGTAAGTCCCACTGGATTCAGCGTGTCCCAATTAGGGCAAAATGCAAGGTGCGCGGCTGGTCTGTTTTTTGCAACTAGCACAGTGTACTTATTGCTCAAAATTACAATATTAAAATTCTATTTTAAGATTATTTTTTCAAAGGTTGCGAAAGAAAAAAAATCATATCTTAAAAAAGAAAAAAAACACCTCCTTCAAAGTTTCAGGATTTTTTAAGAACAGTTTGGGGTATTATATAAAAAAAAATCAGCCAAATAAAAAAATAATTTTTTGACTTAGTCCGTTTTTAAAATTTAATATTTTGCAGATATTACATTTTTCAAAAAAATTATTTCTTTTCAGTATATGGTTTGTAGTCCCAAGTATTCTCTTTTAAATGACATTTAAATCATCTTCGTATGTCAAGTAGTTTTCGAGATATTGAAGAAATAAGCTCAACACATTCGGCTAAATCTGCGAAATTATGACATTTTGAATATGACATAACTTTTGAAAAAAAAATTTTAAAATTTTTTTTCGTTCATATATGTTCCTTATAAGATAAAAGGAACCTTCTCACCAAATTTCATTAAAATCGGAAGAGGTCGTGTCCCACTCTTGGTCGTTTTGACATGGAATTACCCAGGTGGCTTTTTAAATTATTTAAGAATAATTTTTTTCTATTCTCTTATTTTTAAGAATAAGAATAAAAATAATGAAAACAATAATATATAAATAATTATGTTCAAGTATCTGCTTAGACAGACCTTTGTTTCAATTCCAAAATGTTTCTTTTTATAGTTACAACTAGTCCCCAACAAACACGGAGGTTTGATTTTAAATTTAAATGATTTGAAATTAAGACATTTCTCAACGACAAACGTTTGAAAATCATAGCGCAATAAGGGAAAATTATTATCAAATTGAGAAATGCATTTATTTTCAAATTTTCAAGAACGTGATTCTCAAATAATTTTCAAATGTGGATTGTAATACAATGGGAAACATAAATGAAAAATATTTCTTTTTTATTTTAAATTCTTTTTTTTTACTTCAAAAAAACTGTCGATACTATAACAGCTGCTGAAAGTTGGAATAGCGTTCTCCGTTCAGTCCATTTTACGATTTTACAACAAACTTTAATTTTCTTCACATTGTATATCAAATATTAATATTCAAGTCATCAATTTGAATTCAAACGTTACAATCAAAGAATTGAAAATTGTTTGCGATTTGTGCTTAAAATCAAATGATAAAGTAATTTCATATAAAATTTTTGGCTTCGTAGTTGGGTTATTACTTAATTAGTATGTGTACTAATTAATTTTTGCACAGTCAATTCCCAGATATAAAATATTTGAATTAAGAAACTATTTAAAAGAAATTAACACGTTATAAACATTTTAATTATAATCATTTGTTAATTTATGTTTTATAACCCGCTTTAATAAAACATCATTGTTTGCATACTTTTTCACAAAAAAAAAAAAAAAAAACACAAACATTTTCAATTAATAAAAGTGTCATTTTTCAATGCTAAACTAACAATGTAAACTTAACATGCAATCAATGCCTGGCTGCCTGCATTCATCTTTATATATGTATCTGTCTATAGCTTATAAATTCAAGAAAATAAAAAAACAACTTAATTTCCATAATTGGAAAATTATTAAAATTTAATAGTTTTGATATTTATTTAATAATAGGTTTTGAAATATTAAAAACTTTTTGGTATATAGACTAGAACATGTTGGGTTTTTTATAAATTTATAATTGGTTTTAAATACTTAGAGGTGCGATGAAACATTTAATGAATTTAGCTAAAATAAATGTGTTTTCTATTGGATTTGTGTGAAAATTAACAATTGCATATGATTTGTTCATTATAAAAGAAAAAAAACTAATAAAACGACTTTGATCAAATATTTCCTTAATTTTTTAATAAAACAGGTCTGTGATGTTTTTTACATAAACATTTTTGAAATCAAATGGTCTATATAATAATATAAAACTATGGATTTTTTTTATTAATTGTGGTACGAAATATCTACCGAAATAACAATAATTGGTGGAAAATGTTAAAATGTTCATCTATTATTAGATGTGATTCACTATAACTCAGGAATTTTTTATTCGATCTAGGCCAATTAGCGTAATTTATTAGCCTTTTAAACTAAATATAATTTATTGCACACTGGCGCTTTAAAGATAAACATAAATATACCGTTATCTGGTAAATGTGACGCGCCATGAATCATCTCAATATAAATTTCCGTTATTAAATTTAATAAACATTTACCAAGGACAATTTTCATAGTAAATTTGTTCTTTAAACCGTTATTAAATTTAAAAAAATTTTATGAATACAGGCATAATACTAGTTTAAAAAAAATTTGTCAGAAATGTTTAATTGAATTTTCTCAGCACATTTCTTAATAATTTAAAGTTCAAAAAAATCTTGTAAGACTTTTTAAAATCAACTCTTTGCTAAACACCCTCTTAGCACACAACACACTTTTAGTTCGATTTAGTAATATTTACCTAAAAGTTTAACAAAAACAACTTAAAAATATATTTATTAAAATGTTCTACATTGTTGTAATTTTAATATCATTTTTAAAACTTGTTGCAGTTATTGTTGGTTAACAGTTTATTTCTGTTTCAATTTCAGTTTAATATCAATGGGAGGGAGTTTTTCGTGTTTACCGCATTCAAGGTTAACCACACTTGACCACACTGCTTTTTTTTTTGTTTTTTTTTTATTTTCATGTGTTATTTCACTATTTGTATTTCATTTAAAAAAAATTTACTAACAAAGTTAAAATAATAAATGTAATAGAATATAAAATAATGAAATTTCATAAAAAAAAAAATTATGATAAAAATAGAAAAATCGTTAAAAAGAAAAAAACATTTAAACGGGTTTTTTTTGCAAATGAGTAAAACTCTTTTATACCTTTTTTCAGTTTAAAAGCTTTTAATTCAGATAACTAATGCAAATATGCAAATAATTTGCTAGCAGCTTAATACAGTACGATTATTATTTTAAATACTACTTCAATGCTATTTACAGATAAAATCCGGTTTTTTGCCAATTTTTTTATAAATCAACAAAATAAAGATATATGTAGCTATAACTGGTCAAACGTTTAACTTGAACTTACTTAGTTCCAGATGTTAGTAATTGCAATTTTTATTTATTATATTTTTTAATATATGTTAATTTATGCTTAAATGTGTTTAATTTTTAAAAAGAAAAAAGCCAAGATTTGTCAACTTGGCAACACATACCACAACAGGTGGTGTTTCTTTAGAGAAATGTTTCTATTACATCATGCTAATTGTAAAAATATGTACAACATATATAAAATTTATATAGAAAATATAATTGGTTTTTTTTTCTAATTATTATAAATTGAATGACTGGTGTTTTTTATTAGAAACCAGTTTATTAAATAATAACTAAATGTTTACAATAAATATTCCAATTAAATGCAATATTTTGTTTTGTTTTTAGAAGGCAAGGAACAGGAAAATTAACCGTAGCCATATGTTTGTTTGTTAATAGAAAGGTTGATGGAATGAAACATGCACTTTGTAAAAATGTTGTTAACTTTGCACTTTCATTCTAGAAGTTTAATAAACACGTGGATAATAAATATTTCGTGACAAGCCCGTTGCGGGATTTAGAAGATCATATAATAAGGGGAAATGAAATATTTGTTGTGTATATTGATAAGGCATTTGGTAACTTTGTTTTTTTTTTTGCTATGAAAACAAAAAAAAAAACTTATTTTATAACAAACAATTTTATAAATACATTTTCAATGCAAAAAAATTAAGAACCCAGTATTTGTGGTGTTTCTTTAACCATTTGGTAAATCGCATTGTACAATTAATAATAACGTCACCCCTGTTTATCGATAACAAACCATACAATATGTCACAATAAGTTAAAAATTTGTATTGTTTACAAATAAGAGTATTTATTATTGCTAGAAAAACACATCTTTTTGACAATCTATCAGGTTTTTCTACCAACAAAATACTTGTTGTACTCGTCGTCGCAAGACCATTTGCACCAAACACTGAACACCGCTATATTTTCAGTTTTTTTAAATGATATTTTTGCATACAACTTGACATAGTGACGGTTCACGCACGTCAAGTTTGACTCGTCAAGTCTTGAGTTTTTAGGAGAGAAGGGAAGTCTTTACCAGAGATAAATATTGTGACATACATATATTGCAGTAAATGTCAAAATTATGTTATCTTTAATTAAGACAGCAATTTTTTGTACATATTTATTGCCGGCAATTTAGATCGCCATAGTTGTTATTCCATTTTCGTTGACAATTATTGAGTTTTCGAGTTATTGACCTCTAAAGTTTTTATATAAATATGAGATTTTCCACGACATTTCGGATGGTTTAGGGCCAATATAAGTATTATTTTAAAGTTCTTGGGGGCTACTCTCTATTGCGATGCGAACGAATATGGTAGCAAATCTAGCGATTGGTACTCTTTAATGCGTTTGCGCATTTGTGTTTCGCATCTATTAACTTTTTTCTTTTCGCAAATCATCACTATTTTATTTTATTTACATTTTCCAATTTCAAATATTTTCACATATTTTAGCATTTCATTACTGGCAATCTGCGCCATCTTTCATTTTTGTTGCCAGTATTGCTCCATTTTCAAAACATTTTGCGAAAGTGATAGAGAGTACCAAGTTGGCATTTAGCTTTCGCATCGAAAAAGTTTTCGCATCGCAATAGAGAGTAGCCCCCCTTGAACATATCTTTGTGAATATACAAAATTTGTTTAAAAATTCCTTACCATTTAACAAGCGGGTATGAGCTTGCGAAAATACAAGAGTTTTTAGTAAGCATAATAATTACTATGGAGAAAATATTAAATTAGCGAAGCCGTTGTTTGTTATCACATAAAGGAGAAAATCCTTGCTGCGACCGGCTGAAGGATAAAATACCCATATTGGCCGTATACGTTCAGAAATGTAGTCGAAAACTGCATCTTTATATGAAAACTTTAGAGGTTAATAACTCGAAAACTATGCGTTTGTGCCACTTTTTCACTGCGTCGGTAAACTAGATTAGCTCCAATTATAATTGTAGTAAAAGAATTAAATTAAAGAATTATTAACACTAAAATAAAATACCAATAGTTATTTTTATTAATATAATTTTTCCTTATTTAATCGTTATTATTTAAATTTGTATTACTTTGTTTAAACTTGAGTTCTTTTTTATATAAAACTATAAGTTTTATTTTAACAAACAAAGAATTAATATTTTTATATAAAAGAGACCTCAACTCAAACAAACCAATATACATTTAAATAATAAAGTCGAATAAGAAAGAATTTTTAATAATAATACATATGGCAATGTCGTCAGTTTTTACACTGCACCTTCTTCGTAGATTTCTTTCAAATTATGAGTTAACGTTACACAGGGTCTCCACCTGAGATAAGATACATATTTATATCAGCAAATGTCAAATTCAATCGCAGAGAGTATTATCTTACATGTGATTAGTGTTTAAAAAAAACCATATTTTTAACTAAAAAAATAGAAAAAACTAAAAAAAAAGATTAAAAACGACACAAGTTTACTGCACGAGCATAATTTGATTATGAAATCTTATAACATACGTGTTCCCCTTGTTTAAGATTTAGATCAACATGAAGAAATTTGTTCTCTCATTCTGCCGACGTTCTCTCACATATTATATCAGATATTATCTCAGATGAAGACTCAGTGTTATTGCTAACTTGCTGAGATATTTTTCTTTAGTGTAGACCCGGGATAATGTTGTTAATGCACTTACATTTACAACTCCGCAACAACAAAATGTACACAGAAAAAAAAAATTCACCAATCAAAGCATTAATGTACCAGTTAACAAATTAATAGTATTAATTAAACGTTTAATTTACTTGATTTAACGTTTAATTTCCTTGATTACACGTTTAATTCCCTTGATTAAATTATTAATTAAAACTTTTATTATTTTTGATAAATGCATTAATTGGTGAACATTTTTGTTCTGTGTATTAATCTTTTATTTGCCACGCTGTGGTAGAATAATCACACAAAAAGCTGTAGTAAAAACGAGTGTTTAATCTACCAGACAAATCAGTTGACGAAACTCTATCTCTCTCTCTCTCTCTCTTTTTCTCTCATTCAGCAGATTCATCAATTTACAATACATACGAAAAAGACACTCACGCTTTGAAGAATAAAATCGTAATAAATAAAACAGAATTGTACAATCAACACAAAGGTTTAAAACAGCTTCTGAACTGTACTGCACTGAACTGTATTTAATTTTTTTTGTTTATTTCCTAATGAAGAATTTTAATGTGAATTATTTTAAATTATTCTTATCTGAAAAATTCACATATGAGTTTTTTGTTTGCTCGCTCCTCATGAGTGAGGCAATTCAAAATATGTTTTCCTCACTCTAATGAGGATTAATAAGAGAATGAATTTTCACACTTGCCCATGTTTGAAAAAGTAAGTGAACGTTTCGGTACACTGCTATTTTATTTAAGATTGACTCATTTTGATATTTTTTTATGTTTAAACTATGTTTTATAAGACACTTTATTAAACAATATACATACATACATATATCAGTAAAAATATTTCTTAACGAGCGCTAACTTAGATCGTAAAATTACTTTAACACTAATTTTGAAAAAACCCATTAAATCATATAAAAGATTTAAAAAAATTTTTGCATAAGAACAAAAATATGTTTGTTTATTTATTTAGTTTGATAAAAGATAATGAAGGCTAGTTTCTTTTAGCAAATTGAACAAGAGAAAACACTTAAAAATTATTTTATTGTTAGCAGTTAAACATGAGTTTAACATTAAATTACAGGGATGGGAGCTTTAAACAGTTTTGTTACTTTTTTGAAAAATAAACTGAACATTATTTAGCATACGGTATACACATCCAGGAACGATATCCATTTTCTTAGTGTTTGTGTATTAGTACACAATCGACAACATTATGTATTACTCTGTTTTTCATTATAAAACATTATAATTGAAGTGATTCTGTAGGCACACATTTTATATAAATGTTTTTAGTGTTTTTTTACATTGATAAAGAAATGAGCAAACAAAAATTTTTAGCATAGCTTCTCACTAGTATAGCGTGTGTGTGTAGCGTGTGTGTGAAGCCTGTGTGTGTGTATTGTATAATTGTTGTGTTTTTGTTTGTTGTGTTTATCAGCCAAAAGGGCGCTGAAATCAACTAAAACGTACGGACGTTAATGTGCTGAACGGAACACAACAAGGTTTGTGTTTTTTTACGAAAAAGTGAACACAATGAAATGTTCTTATCTTTATGCTTAAGGTGCTATCAGACGGGATGTATTTTACATATGTACTGTCAAATTTTCCATCTGTAAAAGTTGTACACATCGTGTGATACATATGAAACTTTGCATGTGTAAAATACATGTGGAAATACGTATGTAATTTTTTCGATAAGAACACGCTCTATTTTCCTGTGGCAAACATAAACCAAACAGATGGTTTTCTTTTTTTTATTTTTATTTCAGATATTACTGCAATAATGCTGGACGCTACAATTATTTAATTAGCAGTTGTTACATCCATTTTACTTTTAAGAACTTTATAATTTCAGCAGCTTTATAATTAAAACAATTTATACACGTTAAAAAGTCAGCTTTTGTTTACATTTATAGGTTATGTCATAAGGAAAAACATAAGCAGGTGTGATAGCAAAAATTATAAATCGTATGTAAAATGGAAATTTTGACATACATACAGAATTACATATGGGTAAGAAAAGTGACAGTACATATGTAAAATACATCCCGTCTGATAGCACCTTTAGTTGAGTTAGTTCAGTATTTTTTATTGTGAAAAAAGATCAAATTTTTTAAGGGTATTTTCCACACACACACACACTATTAGCGTTTGTGTTTTCCATATTTCTACCGTAACGAACACTATGAACAATATGTTTATTTTCGAACACTGGTTAAGAAGAATTAAATTCCATTTGAAATTATTTTCCACACATTTTTTTTGCTTAATAGGTGGAAAAACTTTACATATATTATAAATAATAAGTAAAATTAATACCGAGACAAATTTTTGTCATATTAAGCGTAAAACTTCAAATATAAAAAACGGTGACAAAAATATTAGAGTTTTTTATATTTGAAGTTTGACGTTTATTATGCCAAAAATTTGTCTTCACATAAGAAAATCAACACAAAGCTTTTAAATCAATTTAACTAAAATGTATTTCTTAATCTTTAATAAAAAATCTGAGATTGCTATAATTCAAAATCTTTAGTCTCCAGCCCTGTTATACAATTACCTACACATTTCGAGAATTTAGTTACCTACCCACAAATTTTAGTTGTTTTCTTTGGTAGTATGTTTTGTAATATTTTGTTCTAATACAACCTCAATTTTAAAATCAAATATACAAATAATTAAACTTGTTACCAATTTTTCTTGAAATCTCATTTAGAAAATTGTTTCCGTTAAAGAGAAAATTAAATTTTTTTATATAAAATTGTTCTTGTTCATAGAACTTTTTAATTTTTATTAAAGTTATATAGCTAATAGTGCAAATAAACTCGCATATGTTTGTTTTAAAAATACTATAAAAAAATTTTTTTAAGGCAAATTCTTAATTTTTTTTTTTAACAAAATATTTAAGGTTTTCCAAAAATTATGAAAGAAATGTATCAAATTATTTTTAAATGAAAATAGTTTATTTTTTGGGAATTTCTATTAAATAAACCCTTTTTTTAAAGGATTTTTTAGTTCAAAATTAAAGATGGGCAGGGCACAATTCCTGAATTTTCAAAGGAAATTTTATTTAGCTGCGATTAAAATATTAACCCCGAAAATAGCTTTTAATCAGGTATATGATGGAAATCGATTTTAAAAACGAAACGATTTGAAACCAAAAATGTCGTTTTCAGTATCTTTTAAAATGGATTTTAAATATGTATTCCTTTTATTTGCAGTCTTTATTATTTAAAATTTTATATTATATACGTTAGTGCCAGATCACACAAGTCAAGTTTAACTCGTCAAGTCTTGAGTTTCTAGGAGAGAAGGGAAAAGGAATGGAATGGCTTGGATTGTCCAGTTTTTTGGGTGTTGTCCAGGTTCCAGTTAAAAAACTTTATTTAGTTTTGAAAAATTACTTTTTTTATTAATTATATTTATTACTAGCATATAACCTGCTACTTCGTTAGCGTCTCCTTTTCCCTCGTGGACATATTTTTATGCCAAAGATTATTTTTCTAGGTTTAAACTTGTTTAAATTTTAGCTGCTTTATAATCGGGCCTTTTCTTTCATGAACATATTTATATGCCAAAGTATATGTTTCTAGGTTTTAGCAAAACCTTTCCAACATTTTGCAACTCATAGGTTGATATCTTCACAGGACTTTGCACCTTTAATTTTGTGTTTCTAAGTTCAATATTTAAGAAAATTCAAAAGTACCGCTCGTAGAACACAAAGCAAATGAGAGAAAGTTAATTTCCCGTATTATCCTTTTCGATACTTTTTTCTCCCTATTTATGACGGAAATTCAAAAAGCACCAGTTAAAGAACACAAAAGTACCACAAAGCCCTCTTACAGATTCTCATTTACTCTGGACTTTGCATATTTAATTTAAACTTTCTAGGTCCAACACCAACAAAATTCAAAAAGTACCAGTTAAAGAAAAAAAAGTACCAACGAGTTTACTCTTATAGATTCTCATCCAGCCAGGACATTGCATCTTGAATTTTATGTTTCTAGGTCCAATACTGACCTGAATTCAAAAAGTTCCAGTTAAAGAACAAAAAATTACCAAGCAGTTCCGCAATAGATTCTTATCCACTAAGAACATTGCATGTTGAATCTTATGTTTTAAGGTCCAATATTTACGAAAATTAAAAAAATACCAGTTGTAGAACCAAAAAGCTAAAGAAAAATATCAAATTTCCCGTATTTCCCTTTTTGGGTACTATTTTTTCCCCCATTAAAGTATCCAAAATTTCAGTATTGTAGTAACAGCCCATAATTTAGTACAAATATGTCAATAAATGGAGAAAAATGTTTTGTAAAAAAAGTACCAAAAATAGTTACGATTTTCACCCCTTAAATGTTCGAATTTTGTCCGCTTATTATTCTAAAGAATAACGATAAGTATTACATTTTTTTTGTATCTCTTTTAGTTTTGGAGACATAAGGTTACCGAATTTTCGATTTGGGGAGTGGTCCAAATTTCAAGTTTTTAGCTTCAGACGTTTAGGCTGTGCGATGATGAATCAGTCAGCAACGTTACAATTTTATATGTTTAGAACAAAATCATATACTAAGAAAAAATTTCAAGGAAAAAATTTCTAATTTGCCGACATACATTCCAATTAATGAGATAAAATCCCTCGAAATTTATCACACCTTTTAAAATTGTTCGTTTTGAAATCGATCGATTTTCATCACATACCTGAATGCCATATCTTTCCTATATACATATTTTGTTATTGCCATAAAATCACCTATAGGCAAATAAATCGTATATATGTACATATATTTAGATGAAAATATCTAAATAATATTCGGAACAAAGAACTTTTACATGATTCTTAACTTCATTAAATAAATTTGTTCTGGTACACTGTACAAAATTTGTTTTTCAATATTAAGGGTTCGGGTATCATATGGCCGACAACTATGCCTTCTTACTTCTTTTTGTTTCAGTGTTTTTTTTTTCTTAAATATCTATCGTATTTAAATTTCTAATTTGTTGAGAAATCTGTCATAATTGTGTTAAGGTAAATTGAAATATTTCTAATTTTATTCAAAATTAAAAGTTTGTTTTCATCTTTTTTTTTTTTTTTTTGTTAAAACAATTACACACAATATAAACTTGTTTTTAATAATTAAAAAATTCAACCTATCTTTGCCTTATAACTCTTAAAATAGACATACAAACACATACATATTTGTAGATTTCGTTTTTTGCAATTGTTATTAAACTTAAGATTTTTTTAGACGAATTTATCAAAAATAAAAGTCACGATAACATCGAAAGCTACAGTGTTTTAATTAAGATAAAAAACAAAGCATAAATTACTTGCAGAGAGAAACAGAATTCTTAAACAACAATTAAAAAAAATATCAATATTACACTGTTCATTGTGAAAATTTGTAAATTTTGTTAACTAAAAACTTAAATTAATCTTTAAATTTTTGCAATTGAACTGCAATTCAAAACAAAAGCCAAATTAATTTTAATTTGAAAGTGACAAACAAATTCGTGCTACAAGGCATTACACCCAATTCTCTTTTTACACGATAGATACGTTCCCAATAAATTCGTGTAAAAAAATTCGTGTAAAAAAAGATACTAGCCAAAGGTGAAAATAGTAGATTGGTTCCAGACCTAAAAAATAACGTAAAAGTACAATAAACAACAATAAAAAATTTTTGTTAAAGTTTACTTGAGAATTTATTTAACGTGCTTACACATTTTAATATCTTAAATACATATAAATACATACATATATTATAAAAAAAAATAATGATTTGGAAAAAAGAAAATAATATCAGAAATTCATTAATATAAAAAAGGAAAACTAATATAAACATAAACAACTTTTATTTGCTGTACTTTTATTTATTGTAAAAAATAAAAATTTATAAAAAGAATTTGTAGAATATTTAAAATCGTGTTAAAACAAAACAATTCGTGTAAAAAGAGAAAAATGTTAACTTTTTAACTCGTGTTAAATGAAAATTCGTGTAAAAATAATTCGTGTAAAAAGAGAATTAGGTGTATATTAATATTTTATAATAAATCTCTAATTCATATTCGAATTAATCAAAAAAATAATGTAAACGTTAAATTATTTACATATTTATAAGAATTTTGAGAAATTAATAAAAACATTAAAAATTTTTAAATTCAATTGGTGAAATTAAAATAAAATTGTTTTATTATTTAACAAAATATTCCATGAATTGTTTTAAATTTGCTTAAAATAATTATTTAAATAAAAATAAAAATTGAGTCAGGCATATAACTTGTTAAGCATTATTTAAAATCCAAAAAAAAAACTGCGCAATATGTCATCGTCCAGACTTGCAATAGGGCTGAAATTCTGTTTTGATTTTGTTATTCTCACACTTTTAAACTTGAAGTTAGCTGTAGGCGTATTTGTTTTTATATACAAAATATATAAAAGGAGAAGAGCAAAGACAAGATAAAAATACAAAAATTGCCAAGCTATAATTTTAAAATCTTAACGCTAATGTAATTTCAAACCACAATTTTTAGAAATTGCAGCAACAAAAATTGTAGGTCCAGATGATGACTATGAATGCAGAAGTATTTTTTTTCTTTCTTGGTGGTCACACTAGTCCCCCCCCCCCCCACCCCAAAAAAATAAACTCAGACTTTCAGAGAGAAAACTTTCATAGTGTGAACCCAGACTAATGTTACTTCGCCTTGAGAGAAAAGTAATGTTATCTGCCTCAAAATGCTAAAAATCCTGCAATTGTACTTTGCCGGCCTTATTTATAAAATATAAAACTGGTTAATAAAAGGTTTATTAAACAAATTTTCATACAAAATCATCGTTTCATAGAACCTTTATTAACCTGTTATATATTTAATAAATAAGTTCGTTAATGTTTTACTCAAATTAAGTTGAACCATCTTCTGTATTCACAAAATCCAGTTGGAATTACATTTCTGAAGTATGGCAATGATGTGATGGCAGCTTAAACTGTAGTTAACTAACAATCATGACATATGTTTGTATGTATGTATATCAAAGGGGCATTTTCAGAATTTATAGAATTAAACTTTTTTTAGCTCTTTTATAACTTTAACTAAATATATAAAACTTTACAAGTTTGCTCTTAAGACGTTGGCAAATTTCTTAAGACAGAAACTGTAGTTTTTCGTAATGTTAATCATAGACTTTTTTCCTAAAGAACAGATTATAACGATTAGAAGCAGTTGTGCTAGACTTAAAGCAGACCATACACGATTCAATTCAATTGTCAACGGAGTCGGTTGTTGTCCAAATCAAAGCGTGTATGGCCTTGTCAGTTGATTAGTTTGACGGTTGTCGAGTTGGTTGAAGAAAAATCAAAAGATTTTGATTTTTTCAAGTTGACTCCAAGTCTTTCAATTCGATTGTACTGTGTGTGCTTAAGTCTCTTGATCAGCTGTCAAAATTTATGTTTGTAATTTTTTTTTGCAAAGAAAAAGTGAAATATTTTTAAAATTGTCTTTAATTTCAATAAAATTTTAAATAAAAAAATGACATTGGTGGCAAACATGGATACTTGGAGAGAAAATAAATTTTTGTAAAATTGTAAAAAAATCTAAATTTGACAGTTGAATTAAAATCTTTCAATTCAGTTGAAGAAGTGTGTGGCCAAGTATCAATTCAGTTGAAAGACTCAGTTGACAATTGAATTGAAAAGTGTATGGGGCGCATAAGTTAGTGAAACTAAACGAAAGAGAAAAAAAATTTAATTTAAGCCAATCAAAAACTCGAAATGCGTTTTTTTTACTTTAGACGATTTCGCCTAACGGCAAAGACTTATTTTAGAATACATTTTATCCACTTTTCAAATCTTTCAAATTTAACTTTCCACATTTAAATGAACTTGAAAATGTTTTTTTTTTAATTTTAATTCTACACTCACCTTTTTATTACTAATAATTTAAATTTGTTTATAATTCGTTTTTAAAATCAATACAAGTTATTTTATGTTATAAAATAACTTTATGATTTTTTTAATGTTTTTTCTAAAGAGTTTTTTTTTCTTAATAAACAACTCTATGTTTTTAAATTTGCACGTTTTACTTTATAAAAATTACGAGCACTTATAAAAACTTGTAAAGTTTTTTTTTATTATTAATTAATTCACTTTAATTTGTTTTCTTTATTAATTTTTCCACACTTTGTTAATTTATGCGTTCTTCTTTATTAAATTTATTTAATTAATTGATTTGTTTTTATATAAAATACCGCTAATGAAGCCAAGCTTCATGAAGCTCCTTAGGCACAGAACTGATCACTTTGCTCTAGCGTACAATGAGTTTTAAAAGAACCCACAAATCGAAAGGGTTGAGTATTTTTTTATTATTATTATTGTTCTTGTTGTTGTTAATATAAACAATTAAAATACTAAAAAATATAAATACATTAATAAAAAAAAAATCACACATAAACATTCTTGTTTTGGTTGGATCAAACCCAAAACAACGAACTTATTTTACATGGGTTTAAAAACAGAAGTTTGAATCAAACTAGAGGTTTGTTACAACATTAAGTTAGTTCTATATTAAGTTAATGAATGATTCAATTAATTTTTTTTTTTTTTTTGAAAAGAGAAAGGATTAAGTTTAATTTTAGAAATGGTTTATTGATTAACAAAAAGTCTCTAAAGTTAAAAATATTTATTATGGGTGTTTAGCATTATTAAGCTAATGTAACAATGTCAATATGTATTATAATTGTATAAAATTGGCCGTAGTTAACATTTACTTTAAGATAAAATTTAAGTGGTACTCGTATCAGTGCTGCCACTAATTACCAGAATCGGGTGTAATTTAGACTGTCGGGGATAGATCGTGGGAAATATTTTTTTAGTTGTAGATCAGGTTTAATTTGAAACTCTTTTGTTGTTTTCAAACAACTAATAAAATATGACAATAATACTTTTTTAAATATTGTTGACCAAAAAATGCACAGCTTTCTCAATCAAAGTTTAAAGCTACGGTCACACTTATTAAATATTTGACCAATTGAGCGTAACCCCTACTCTTGTTAATAGTTAGTGAGATTTAACATGGTCTTAATATCAAAAATTAAACTCATTATACTACTAGACATAGCGAAAAACTGTTTTTTAAGCTGTGGCATTTAAATCAAAATAAATAATGAAATTTAAGGAAATGATTATTTAGTTTGCTTGTTGGTCCCGTTTTTTCGTCAAATATTTGAGAAGTGTGACCGTAGCTTCAGTGAATGGTGTCAGATAAACTTTTACTGCCGTATTCATAAAAATTAAAATAAGTTTCAAATGTGTTTTAAGGCAAAATTTTCATACAAATTTTTCTTAAAATGCATTTCAAATCCATTTTAATTTTTTATGAATACGGCAGTTAGATTTTAATTAATATGATATTTGCTAATGATTTTAAATCCGAAGAATTTAGATGCACATACTTTTTTTACCATATTTTTTTCCGAAAACGACGGTGATTTTTTTTTTTTGGCCCGAGAAAGAGAAAAATCCCGAATGTTCGTTCCAACTGCGCACAAAGCTCGTCCAATTATGGCTCTCCTGCGCATAATTTTTGACAATAGAATAATAACAAGTTTTTCTGATTTAAACTGGCCATCGCGATCGACGGATCTAACGTCTTCTGATTTTTTTTCTTTTTGGTTGCCTGAAGGGTAAAGTGTTTGACAATAAACCAAGAACCATCCATCAGCTTAAGGTGAATATTCGAGAAGAAGTGAGGTTACAGAGACCTGAAATTCTAAGTCAAGTTATGGGAAATGCTTTGGTCGAAGCAATCAATGGGCTATATTTGGTTCCCATGGTTCCATATCTGCCGTGATCATTCACTTTTCAAAAAGGCAGACCTGTCAATTTGGCCTTTGCCGAATACCGGGTGTGGATTCACCTATTTCTTTGGAGGATGTTACACCGAAATATACCCCAGGGGATTAGAAAGAACAGCCAAAATGTTTATACTTCCAATAAAATGTTTTGAAATGTAAAGTAAAGAGTAGAATAAATCACGACTTGGCAATAATTCATTAAGATAAAATCTTAATTAAAATATGAAAACCCTTGAAACTCCTTTTAAGGTTAATTTAATATCCTTTAAACTTTAGTTAAATTATATTAAACTGAACAAAATTTTTGCTTGACAATTTCATTTAATAAAACTTATTAAAATATTTATTTATTTCGTTTTTCCCAGTAATTTTTCAATATTATTCTTTAGATAAATGTACATGTAAATTAATTAAGACATTATAAAAATGTTAAGGCCATCACACCATAAAACTTTAATGCAAATGCATGTATTGTATAATAATTAAAATCATCATTTAATTAGTTTCATAAACGAGTACATCATTTTTTTACTAACAATAATTTTAAGCAACTTTATTTTTCAAATTATTTAGAACAATTTGTTGTTTTAATAAATAAAAATAAAATAAAAAACAAAATCTTTTAAACGCTTATATATTTTTGTACTTGAACACTTAAATATTGTTTTAAAGATTATCTTAAACAATTTTGAAGTAATGTTTTCAAAATTACAAAGCTGTTAATTTAAATTTAATTATGCATACAATTCATGCGTTTAATAAAAAGTCATAAAACTAAAAAACTTCCGTTTTGTTTTTACTAAGATTAAGGAAATTTTCGAAAAAAAAACATAATGAATTAAATCCTCATCAGAGAAGAAAAATATTTAAAATAAAATTAATCAGTTAAATCAAAAAGAAAATGCATTAAATCCACATTAGGGATGCCAATCCCGAATACCGAAATCCCGGGATTATTCTAAAATTTTAGGTCCCGAATTCCGGGATTTTTACATAAAAATCCCGAGATTTTGGGTTTAGTAAAAATGTGTTAATTTTTTTTTTATCAAATACATAGACGGAGTCACCATGTTAAAAATAACTTAAAAAAATTTAATATTAAATCATACTGGCAATGAATCTAATTTTTAACTGGTTACAAAAAGATGTCGCAAGTGAATTAATGTTAAGTGCAATGCACTTTGCAGCACAGAAAACAAAATCAGAAGATTAAGTTCGGTGTGGTCTTTTTTCTAAGTAAATGATAATAGAACTGCGCACGCAAAATGCAAGTTGTGCAAAATGGTGTTAAAAACTTAAGGGTATTCTACCGAAGGTCTTTTGACACATATTTGCTTAAGTTTATTTTGTTAGATTAATAACTACTTGCATATACAATTGAGATAAAATAAATTAAATATTGTCATATTGCATATATGAAGGTAGCTATTTATTTACGATACCACCCAGAAGTGTTGAATGCGAATATTGGTTTCCTCGATACCTGTGCAAGAAATTTACTCTTTTTTTTAGACAAGCCGGGGACATGGCGTTTTTACATAATTCGGGTACGCTGAATCAAGTGGTGCACGCGGTTTATACCCAACATACATTCGCGTAACTCAAAAACGGTTTAGTTTTATCAAAGTTATTTTCGGGAATACAAAATTTATTATTAATACGATTTCCGTATGACGTGCTAAATTCCCAGTTTTTCATATTTGATAAATACACTGAAATTTATTGTTGAGGGAAAGCTAGCTTCTATGCGCATTTCACTGGTTGCTTAGGCCAGCTCATCAGGAAACCTTTTCCAAAGATTTTAGAAAGGCCAAAAATATTATACAAATAAAACCCTAAAGCGAATAAGAATTATAAACACAAAAGTCTTACTTGTAACAATATCAAAGCCAAAACAAAACACCAACAATAAACAGTGAGTTTATCTTTTCTTACATTCCCCTACAATTGGTTGGGTTCTTTCCGACTCGAATTGTAGTTGTAAGTGGGTAAAAAGAAAAAACAAAATTAAAAAACAAACTGCTTCATTCTACTGTCTTCGTAAGAAAACAACAAAAAAAACAATTTGCCAATTCAGTTTTTTTGCACGGGCACATGCAAGTATGTATATTATCAAAGTTATTTTCGGGAATACAAAATTTATTATTAATACGATTTCCGTATGACGTGCTAAATTCCCAGTTTTTCATATTTGATAAATACACTGAAATTTATTGTTGAGGGAAAGCTAGCTTCTATGCGCATTTCACTGGTTGCTTAGGCCAGCTCATCAGGAAACCTTTTCCAAAGATTTTAGAAAGGCCAAAAATATTATACAAATAAAACCCTAAAGCGAATAAGAATTATAAACACAAAAGTCTTACTTGTAACAATATCAAAGCCAAAACAAAACACCAACAATAAACAGTGAGTTTATCTTTTCTTACATTCCCCTACAATTGGTTGGGTTCTTTCCAAATCGAATTGTAGTTGTAAGTGGGTAAAAAGAAAAAACAAAATTAAAAAACAAACTGCTTCATTCTACTGTCTTCGTAAGAAAACAACAAAAAAAACAATTTGCCAATTCAGTTTTTTTGCACGGGCACATGCAAGTATGTATATTATCAAAGTTATTTTCGGGAATACAAAATTTATTATTAATACGATTTCCGTATGACGTGCTAAATTCCCAGTTTTTCATATTTGATAAATACACTGAAATTTATTGTTGAGGGAAAGCTAGCTTCTATGCGCATTTCACTGGTTGCTTAGGCCAGCTCATCAGGAAACCTTTTCCAAAGATTTTAGAAAGGCCAAAAATATTATACAAATAAAACCCTAAAGCGAATAAGAATTATAAACACAAAAGTCTTACTTGTAACAATATCAAAGCCAAAACAAAACACCAACAATAAACAGTGAGTTTATCTTTTCTTACATTCCCCTACAATTGGTTGGGTTCTTTCCGACTCGAATTGTAGTTGTAAGTGGGTAAAAAGAAAAAACAAAATTAAAAAACAAACTGCTTCATTCTACTGTCTTCGTAAGAAAACAACAAAAAAAAAAACAATTTGCCAATTCAGTTTTTTTGCACGGGCACATGCAAGTATGTATATTATCAAAGTTATTTTCGGGAATACAAAATTTATTATTAATACGATTTCCGTATGACGTGCTAAATTCCCAGTTTTTCATATTTAATAAATACACTGAAATTTATTGTTGAGGGAAAGCTAGCTTCTATGCGCATTTCACTGGTTGCTTAGGCCAGCTCATCAGGAAACCTTTTCCAAAGATTTTAGATTTTAAATTACTAAAAAAACCGAAATTCCGCAATAAAATTTCCTTTAAGAATAGTATATGTATATTGAAATATATTGAAGAAATAGCCCCATAACTGCCAAGGAATCGCCGCTAGGGGGATAAAATGTATGACCGACCTCCATTTGTGTTTTGTTCTTAACATTTTCTTTTAACATACTTGCCATATATCTCCACCCCTTAGGGGGGCTCCCATACAAATATTGCGTTTTATAAAATTCTTAAATTAATTAAAATTTTGTGAATAAAATCAAAAGTTGGTAATATATTTTAATCAATTATGGCTTGTTTTGTTTGCAGCTTCGTTTTTTATATGTCTGCTAAAAATTAGAAGCCTCGCTGCATTTTTTAATTTTTGATGAATTTTTAAAAAACAAAAATTTCGAAATTTTGGCAAAAAATAAATTTAAAAAAAAAACTTTTCTTAAAGGAAATTTTATTGCGGAATTTCGGTTTTTTTTAGTAATTTCAATAAACGAACCCGTTTTTGAGTTACGCGAGTATATGTTGTGCAACCTCCTTCATTTTCGAAATAACGGTATATCCAGAGCCAATCTAAAAAAAACCGCGAGCACCTCTGGATTCAGCGTACTCGAATTATGTAAAAACGCCATGTGCCCGGCTTGACTCAAAAAAAATTTAAATTTTTAGCACAGTGTTATTAGACGTCGTTAATTTGTTTTAGAATCTTTTTAAAATATAAGTTTTTATACAAAATTCTTCCATATTAAATTAAACTATTTTATTTTGTCATTTAATTAATTTGTTTTAATACTTACACATAAAAATTAAATTATAATTATATAAATTTTAAAAATTGGCTTTTATTTATGAAATCCCGATCCGTCCCGGCATCCCGTTTTTTTGAATTAAAAATCCCGAATCCCGGGTTTCAAAAAACCTGGACCCATTTGGCATCCCTAAACCACATCACATAAAAATATTTAAATAAAAGTCATTTCATAAAAAAATTAATGTATTTTCGAATCATGATAATAAAAAAAAGTACCGTGTTTTTATGCATTATTTGTATGTTTATCTTAATTTTTAGATGAACGTAAATTATTAAATTTCTTTTAGGATTATTTCTTGTTTGCTGGTGCTTTTAGTTTTTTTTTTGTGATTTTTAATCGTTTAAACGTTATACTTTTAAGCAAAAATTTAATAAATATTGTTTACATTATGAGCTAAATAAATAAAACAAGTTTTAGAGCCATTGACTTTATTAAGAAACACACAAATAAGCGGAATATTTATACCAACGTCATATGGTTTTTTGTGAAATTTTTATTTAACTGGTGGTAATTTGTGGGATGAGTAAGGCGGAAGTTATGACGTTCATTAAAAATGGGAATCACTTTACAGTAAATATCGGATATAAAAAACTTTAAAAATTCCTCAAAATTGTTTCTCATATGCGGTTTTTCTTATAAGCAATTATTGTTTATAATTTTTTTTATTCTTGACTGGCAATAAATACTACAAGTTGGGGCAAACGTAATCACCCTATTGGAAAACGCTATAGTTTTAGCGGATTTGATATTTGTGAAGTAAACGAACGCTGAATACAAATCCACCAGCCATGAACCGGCTTACTCCGCAAGAATAATTGCTGCAATTTTTTTCGTTAACACAGACTCTTGAAGCCCTCAAAGAGAACCTGTGTCCCGAAAATCTGGCAAGAGTGATGGCAAATGCAATAAAACTAGTCCGTAGAGTTATAAATTCTGGCGGCGGCCACTTGGTCGATATCATTGTTTCAACTTGATGGAATAAATTATAATGGATTAAATAAAAATATTTCACAAGCAGAACCAAAGTTTTTCATTAAAAAAAAACCCCAAAAAAGCCCCACCTTGTTCAACAAGTAAAGGGTATTTTTTAGAGTGTCACAACTTTGACTTGGCATCACTGCTTTATTTAAGCACCCATTTAACAGCTGATAGTTTCTTTTGGTTTAGTTTGCTTTGAAATTTCATTATAAATCGACTAACACTAGTGAAAAGCGTCCGAATTGTTGAAATTTTTAATTAAAACAATGCGGCGAATGGGCTGAAGCACAAATTGATTTTGAATTTTCATTCAAACTTTTATTTTCCGATGAAGCCCATTTCTGGTTGAATGGTTGAACGTTAATAAGGAGAATTGTCGCATTTGGAGCGAGGAGTATCCCCAAGCTTTTATCCGAACACCATTGCATCCACAGAAAATTACTGTTTGGTGCGCTTTATGGACTGGCGGAGTAATTGGCCCATATTTCTTCAAAACGGTGATGGTTACTGAGAATACAAAAAGTGGTTGGAAATTGGTGTTCCAAATTGCATGACAGAAATCATATGTATTTAAACATTAATTTCATAAAATTTTCTTTCCAATAAAGCCCGTTTAATTGATATTGAAAATATATTTCCTTGTTTTATTACTATTTAAACTTATGTCGCTCTATAAAAAAACACCCTTACAGCACCAAAAACACAACATTGTATTAAATTAGTTGGTATGTATTACACCAATAGAAAAATTCATCTTCATATTGATGATACCCTAACATTGTGCCGGTTCACACACGTCAAGTTTGACATGTTAAGTCTTCAGTTTTTAGGAGAGAGGGGAAAAGAAATGGCATTCTCTTTTCCCTAGTTAACTTAACTCTAGTTGACTTAACTTTTTAAAAAAAACTTTAGTTAAATTGTTGTTTATAAAATGAAGTGAAAATATATGAAATACTTTCGGAAGAAATAAGATAGAAGAGAAAACGATATTTTTGCTCCGATTGTGAACAAAGCTTTAATTAAACACGTCAAATTTCCATACAAAATTCAGTATATTGAAAGTTAATAAATTTTAATTTTTTAATATGTCATTTACAATAAACGAAATTTGAACTTCACTGTTATAAATAACAAAAAGGAAAAAATTAAATTGTTTTCCGCTTTCTAACTGTCAGTAGCAAGGCTGTCAAGTGTGGCGATTTTTTAATCCTTTTTGGCGATGTAGATTTGCGTTTGGTAATATGGCGAAATTGAAAACTGTCTGCGATATGCAAAATGCATTATTTGTGATTATTTTCGAATTAACATATATTTTAAATATTATAAAAATGGGTAGAACTTCTTTCTCTTGTTTGTTAATTGTATCTTAAATTTATAATTTTTATTATCACTGTTGCAAAATTGTTCTATTTAAAATATTTTGCGAAACATTGTATAATATTATGGCGAAAATAAACAAATTCGTATATCAGAACGTTCGACTGACCGTCACAGGTTTGTTTTTATAAATTAAAATTATGTATTGCCCAAACACTATCAAAAAACATTAAATAAATATTCATACCGACTTTACGCCATATTTTTACAGTCAACTCCATAAATTGTAAAATTATAGATAATTGGGGTATTAGTTTCATTTGTAAATTAAAATTGTTCATATACAATGGCATTTAAGTACAAATATATGGGGTATTCACAAGGTGTGCTATTATGTTATATTGTCATAATGTTTTTACATTTTACAATGGTTTAAAAATATTGTTGTTGCTTTGTAAACAAAAAGTGTCTTAAATTAATAAAACTTTGCTTGCAATGTTTATGGCGCTGTCGTAAATTATCAGAAGATACCTGCGCTGAGCGTCTTCGTTTTTGTAGCCGTCGCCGTTGATGGTATAGTTTTATCCGGTTAATATCCGAATTTAACCTGCGGCTAGCAATTTTTGCAACAAATAACTTGCGGCGTCAAATTAGATCGGCTTAGGACTCTGATGTTTAGTAAACAAACAAAATTAACCCTACAAGAAATCAATGAGCGAGTAATCACATTTTTCATTTTGGTGTTAAGAAAATGATGGAAAGAAATTACCGAAATCAAGTGTTCGGTCACAATCTTTCATTTTTTTCTATCATTTTCTTAACACCAAAATGAAAAATGTGACTACTCGCTCATTTATTGCTTGTAGGGAAATTTATTTGTGGTTTGCGTCTGAAAAATTGAAAAAAGTCAGGTAAGTTCTAATTTAACTTTTTAATTCATGGATTAAAATTAACAAAATATTTTGATTTTAGGAAAATATTTATTTTTTTATATTTGTTTTAAATCAGCTGATTTTAATTCAAAATAGCCCACTAAATAATGAGGGGTTGTTCACAACAGTCGTATTTTTTCATGTTATTATTTTAAGACTTATGACTTTACCTTTAAAATTCCTATGTGTATTTTAATTTGTTAAAATAAACTACTGGAAATAATTTAAAGTATAAAAAACGTCCATTAATTTAAAACAAATAAGCACACATTTTTCGAAGCTATAAATAATATCCTTCGAATGGAAATACGATCACCCTCCATGTAAATAAAAACGTTAAAAATTTAAAAAATGTCAGAAAAAAAGTAACCAAAATGAAAAAAATATTAACATCTCCACATTGAGAAAAAAAATTACCAATTTTGGTTAGAAATAACCAAAAACGGTAGCTCTGCTATCATTACAGACCATATGAATTTGACAACATTTATCGTAGTATCATGTACATATATTTTTAAAACCCCATATAAACATGGGAATCTGATTTACAGCTGTTGAGTTTAAACTACATATACATTTAAGCTTAGTTCTACTAAACCAGCGTTTAAACATTCAATGGTTTATTAGCCATGAAGATTAAATAAAAAAACACACATTAAACTAACGTAAACTTAAAATTCTTCTTATCTGTGTGTATGCATGCACTCATAAATCCTTTTCAACATTCACTAAATATGGCAGCCTTGGTATGTATTATTTTGCTGTTCTTTTTTTGTACATTACACCACTAACAACCGGAAGCTGTTAGTGTTTTATATCAGCGCCTTAAACGTTTTATTCTACTTTTTTTTACATAAATATTATAAAATTGTTCACGTGATTCAAGTAAAAGTTTAAATTTAATTGTTTTCCTAACTAATCAGTAAAAAAAACTTTAAATTGAACTTGATTTAATAAACACCTGTTACAATTCGTGACTTTTTTTATTTTACAAATGTTTGAAACAACCTGTGTAGTTTTAGGTTTAATTTTTAAAAAACAAAAAGAAAATATGGAACTTTTGTTTAAAACAATATTAAAGAGAAATGTAAAAAAAATAATAATGTGATGTCAGTCAGATGTAGACGTAGATGTTAAAACTTTTTTTCCGTTTTCAAAACCTCTACCCACTTGCCAGTCTAGTGTTTAGTATTTGTTTTTCTAATAAAAACAACCACAAATGTTAACCACAACGTGATTTGGTCCAGTCATTATTAAACTTTATTATTTTGTTTTTTTTTTTTAACAGGTTAAATAGAAACAAATTGTATATGAATTATTTTTTCACACTTTTATTGTCACTTATTTTAACAAGAATTTGATTTTATTAATAAAAAAAAAATAATAAAAAATTCCCCTTTCGTCTTCTTAATGCAGGTATTCTTTGTTTTATTTAAAAACAATATTATTCAGAAAAACTCCGACAGTTGTAGCATTTAAATTAAAAATAAAATTCCTTAAACAAATAAAAAAAGACAAAGAAGTAAACTTTTAACAAGGTTTGTTTATGTGTTTTTAAAGACATTAAAAAAAACTTTTACCATCAAACCTTAAAACATGTTGCAAGACAGTCAATGCAGCCGAAACCAAAAACTTTCGAACAAAAAACGAAAAGTTGTGTACAATTTTCGTTTTCTGCTTATGGTGAATCAAAAGTAAAAGAAATAGCTTTTTATGGCCAATGATAAATGAAAAAGTGAAAATGATTGCAGTTTTTCTACTTTGACTGCCGTTTTTTAAGCGCTGTTCCCAGCAATATGACCCATTTCGCGCACGGCAGGATACTTGGGCAACTCATGGTCTGTAGACGTCAGCGGTAAGTTCCGGGTAAAGAAAAAATATTTAGTACAGACCTTGTTGTACTCGGCAAATTACTTACGCAACTAACTGAAAAGGGTATATGTTAAACGCAAGCAGGGTTGTTAGATGTGACGATTTTTTTTAATAAAATACAGTAAAATGACGATTGGCAATTTTTATTTTTACTAAAAGTGATAGTGTTATGACGATTTTCTGGCACTAATAAAACACACAAGAAATATTTACAATTATATTGGGAACAGTCCAAAACGTAACAATCAATTTTTCGAAATACAAAAATGATTGGAAATTAAACAAGAAAAAGTTCCTCTCCCATCACAAACCATAAGTAATTCGAATTCTACAATTATATAAATTATTATATAAATGCCATTTTCGTCGGTCCTATTTGCGTCGCTTTTTTAAAATTGATTAACTCCACCTTTCGTCGTTTTGATTTCGATTTGTGTCCCTACATACAATTGGATTTTTTCACTGAAGTCATAATCACATTCGAAGAATTTTTCTATTTGCGTGTAAAAAGGGGGAATTCCCAGTTAATTTTGTTGGGTAATTTTCCTGCATATATTATTGGACCACCTGACACATTTTGATTAAATGGACTACTCCATGGACTGGTCCGATGTAATGCAAACATGGACCATGTCATTGTAAAAAGTGTTTGTAGTGCGATGACATGTCTTCGTTTTTTAACGACATGTTTTCGGTTTTAAACGAAGTTAAAATTAATCCTCTTGTGTATACAATGGAGTAGTTTTAAAACTACTCCTTTGTAGTCCAAAGCTGGGTTATATGGTCCTGCCCTAGGACATCGTAATGTTAAATAGACCATGTTTTTTTCATACGTTTAGGTTACTAGTCCTAGTCCCTTGTGGGCTACACTTTACACGCGTGTTTGGACTAGTCCTATTGTTTGCAGGGTTATTCTAAGCATAGTTGCGTGTTAGGAAGTAAGAAGTTAGTTCTTAATAAGAAGTTGTGTGGAAAAATGAGTGCAAAGAAAAGAAAATGCATTAGTTTGGAACTAAAATTTAATGTAATAAAACTTTTCAAGTCGGGTGAAAAGGCTGTTGATATGGACAGAACAATTGGCTTAGCACCTTCAACAGAAAAACAATTTGAAACAGAGACATCGCTAAAAATTAATTTTATGTATCTTGGATTAATATTATAGAAAATTCAAAAAGTTCTAGTTAAAGAACGAAAAAGTACCAAAAACTTCCCTATTACAGACTCGAATTCACTTAGGACCTTGTCTGTTTAATATTTTGTTTCTATGTCCAATACTAACGCAAATTCAAAAAGTACCAGTTGAAAAAGAAAAAAGTTACCTCTTATAGATTCTCATTCACCGGCATTACCCTATTAAGGTCCCTTATAATAGGGGTGTTAAGAGAGTGAGGTCTGGTGATGACCAGAACGTCCCGACGGCTAAGTGGACTGGCAGTCTGGGGTCAGTTCTTTCAAGGGTCCCCGCTAGGAGATCATTAAGAGGACTGACTCCAGAGAAGACCAACCTTCCACGTTGTTAACCCCGAATTCGTCGTCGAGTAAGGGCGGTATCCCAGCGGCTCCCATCGATCGTTCGGATGCTGATGGTAGGATTAGTGTAGAGAGATGGCAGGTTCTGGAGAACATGTTAAACGGCTCGTATATCCAAAATTTTCAGCAATTTAATTAAAATACTGAAGATATAACCCTGCTGCCATTTGGAAGATCAAAAATCATCTGAATGTCTTTTTTTTAATACTTTTGATGATTAAAAACTGATTAATCACTTATATGTAGCTTAAAATCGGCACACAGGTTATTTACTCCCGACAAAAGAACATATCATTTATAATCAGAAAATGAACATTCTAACTGGAAATATTTATATATGAAAACTTAAATAATCACCGCTATCGTGAATAACAAGTGGAATTTTTGTTCCCATGAAATTTTCAATCCCCTCGAAGAGAAAAAAGCAATTGTGAAACTCATGTGAAAAATTTCTCAAGCTATCAGCTCCAGTAAATGTGAAAATAAGAAGAATGATGAAAAACAAAAATTAAAAATCAATGAAATTTTTGTTCAAAAATATGCACGTGTAGTATATTTTAAAGAAAAGTTAAAATAACACAGCAAAATATTTAGTATTTGAGGGATAGTTTTTTGCACTTTTTAAATTTTATGTAGTAAAATATTTTCCAAAATTCTGCCACCACGTCTTTCAAAAGCTTAACAAATCCGCAGGCAATCGACCTGACCTGTTGTTTTGCATTTTGTTGAACAATTTATCGGTTTGTGCCTTTTAACGGATCTAGTCCTTAATTTTCGATTAATAGGTGGACCTACTTACATACATGTACCGTTCCCTAGAAAAAATAAAATGAGAAAAAATCTAAGGGAAATGTGAACAAATAACGATGGAAAAACTTTTCACGATAAGGCGAATTTTTTCCCCTTGAACATTTTTTCACGTTTTTATTTCTCTTTGAATTACCTTTTGTTCATGGGAGTTTTTCATGATCGCAAATATGTGAAAATTGGAAAAATTACGAGGGAAAAATTATTCACGATAGCGGTGAATAAGTACGTAAAGTATGTTTGCAACTTAAACACTTATATATGTACCTCTTATTTTTATATACTTCACCACTAGTGGTGAATGAGGGCATTCTAATGGATCAATTACGGATGACAACTAAACTGTAGTTGAGCTACCAGTAGCGAAATCAGGCAACGCCACTCATGTTACAATATAAATTAAAAATTTTGCATATTTTAACATGAACGGCGTTGCTTGATTTCGCTGCTGGCAACTGAAGTTAAGTTGAAATTTGTTATTCTGTATAAAACTTTTTTTTGGCACATGTATGTAGTAGTTTTGCCCAAGGTACATTTACATTAGCGGACAGACATAAACCCCAATTGTCAAATTTCGCATGTATGAGCCAAAATATGTGTTTGTGTGCATTAAATTGTTTTTGTTTTATTTGTAGATAATTTTGACGGTATTTTTGTAATGCTCTTTCAAATGAGTGTATTCTATTTTGTATAAATGTATGTAGATACCAGGGGCCAAATTACGGCATTCGATATCGATTGAAATTATAATACAATTTAAATGGCAAGTTCGATCGATATCGAATGTCGTGATTTGCCCCCAGGGTTTTGCCGATCTCTGCTCTAAAACCTTTAACAAATTCCAAAGATGTTGCAAAGAATAACTTGAAACGCCAAGCTAAACCTAAAAGTTGACAGATAGTTTGTATGTGCTACATACTACATAAAAACTTTTCTAAAATTGGCTTTTGTTAGATATTAGAACTTTTAAACTCAAGACTGACAATTTATTTGTAAATAAAAAAACGTTTTTGTTTAAATTTTTGAAAAAATATTTTAATTTTTTATAAATTTCTTTTAAATAGAAATTATGTTTTTGTTGTTTTTAATACATTTTTGTTACTCTAGTTTTACACTAAAATCTATATGTATTATAATTTAATTATAAATCTCTATTTTATTTATATTATCATCAAATAATTAGTTGTTCAAATTAAACTAAACTACACTGAACCACATTAAATATTTCTTTTTAAAAATCTAACATACAAAAAGACAACTTATTAAATTAATAATTAACAATGTTTATTTTTATTAATTTTATATCATATTTATATGTTAAAATTGTATTGTTTTTAAAATCTTAAAGCTAAAAATAAATTATTTACAGAAATTTAAAATTGATATTAAAAGTTTTATAAAGAATTCATTACACTTATTCGATTTTTATTAAAAATAATTATAGCTTCTTTAAAAAAAAAAAAAAAAAAACTAATATTAAAAAAAATAATTTCAATTAAAAACTTATTTAAAGTACAACATATTTATTATAAATTTTAAATGATTTTTATTCTATTTAAAAAAATATATCTATATACACACAAGACACATTTAAATTTATTTTGTTTGAAAAATGTTTTTTAAAAAAATCATTAAAATATAAATGTTTTTATAAATATTTATTAGTGATTTGTTCAATACACATTAAGTTTGTATATTATATTTATTCAATAATTTTCACAAGGATTTTTAAAAAATCTGTTGATTTTATTAAAAAAAATGTTTTTTTTTCTGTTGACATTTTGTACTAAAAAATTCATGACCCATTCATTTATAACGGTTATTTCATAAGAAAAACAAAAGTATTACTGAGCTTTATATTGGTTAAAAGTGTTAAAAACTTAAAGGTTTTTTGATTTCAAAACTAAAATATTCTATAAGTAAACATTTTTAAAAAGCTACCTTTCTTTTTCAAAGCTTTAAATTTAAACAGCAAACTCAATTGTTTTAAATAAAAAGCTTTTAGACAACAAAATGCTTATCAGGGATGTGCTGGAAATCGGAAACGTAAAACGCAAGAATTTTAAAAGTCGGGTTTTAATAAGGTTTCTGTAATTTAAGATTTTTAGAACAAATATTAAACAAATATTTCTCTATTAAACAGAATATTATAACAAAAATTATAAAAATTAAGAGCGTATTAAAAACAACTCCCAAATTCAGGCTACAGAATACTAACAGAACTGTAAAAAGAGACGTGGGAAAAGGGCCCAAATCAGTTGCCAAGGCAGCTTTCGAAGAAAAAGACAGAAAGCTTTTTTTGGTAGTGAAGTGGCAATGTGTAAAAACAGGCCGCAACAATCAACACAAATGGCGTGATCAACATAAAAATAACAAAACACAAACCACGTTAAACAAATGCATTAAGGCCATGTCAGATAAAACTTTTGCTTCGCGTTGCGTTAGAGATTCGCTTTGACATCCAAGATGAAATATTCATACTTATACGAAACATGTCACATAAAGAACTTTTAACGCAGAGCGAAGCGAAAAGTTAGGCAACTCTCATCTTTTTGCGCGCTTTGACAGTTTGCTAGTATAATTTTTTTTTTTTTATTATTTATTTATTTTTTTTAACAAACAATTCTTGTGTGTTGTCAAAGTGTCAAACGTCACGCAAAGCAAAGAAGTTTTATCTGACATGGCCTTTAGTTCAACAAAAGTTTGTTTTGTGCAGAAAAAATATATTTAGTAATATTGTTTTGTTTTATAATGTTATTTACTTACTTAAATATTAATTACTCGTGCTGTGGTAAATTTAAAAGTTAATTTTTACAACAGTTTTGCAAACAAATCTCAACTTGATAAATTTGTGTTCATTGTATTGCGGCATAAAAGATGATGCAAAGAAAAATGCAAAGGGCAGCTTTCTTAGAAAGAGACAAAAAAAAAACGCAAAATCTTCCGTCTCGTGACAGTTCTGTTAGTATTCTGTGATTCAGGCGTTTTACGTTTACAATTTCCCCAGCATACCCCTGTATGGTTTTTTTTTTTAATTTAAAAACTGTTAAGCAGTTTTTACTTAAAATATCATAAAAATCAAGCAGAAACCAATTTTAAAAAAAAAATATAAACAGACTACTCTAACTTTAAATTTTAAAAACTTTATGCAAATAAAAAGCTTTATTAAGCTTTATTGTTTTTTTTTATTTCAAAACTTTTCAACAGCTTTTGCTAAAAAGTAAAGAAAATAAACCTTTATAACTTTTCAACCTTTTTTTAAATTAGTAAATTTTTGCTAAACAAGTTTTATCTCTTATAGCATTTTTATAAAACATTAAAGGCCTCATTCATAAATAATATTTTAACTGAAATATTTTTTATGAAAAAGGGGTTAACTATTTAAATATTTAATAAACTATTTTAAGTTTAAATTTTTAAAATCCAAAATTTGCATAAACTTTGGCTCTAAGACTAAAACTTTCAATTTTAAACAAAAAATTAGAAAATGTTTAAAATTAAGAGCTTTAAGTTGACTACTTATTATAGTATTCAAAATCATAAACAAAATATTTCGAATACCATAAAATATTTTTATAAAAGCTCTAACTTAAACAAAAGCTTTTAATAAAAAACCAGTTTCAAGTAAAAGGCTAACTAACAAACAAACAAAAAATTTAAAAATTTGTCAAAACTTTTAAAGTTAATTTTTGATACTAAATGCTTTTAATTTAAAACTACAAATTCAAATGTTTGTTTTTAATTCGGCACTTTAAATGCTCTATTTTCACATACAGTTTTTAAAGCTCTTTCCGTAGTTTAAAATACATAAAGAGTTGTATTTAAGCTAAAACTTTCAATGAAACCCAGTTTATAAGTTAAATAACTTTAGTATTAAATTAATAAAACTTGTTTAGCTTAAATATTTTAATCGAAAACAAACACTTTTTTTGTTTTTATTTTGTGTTAAAAGTTGTTCAGCCTTAAAGAATAATGAATGGGTCGATTATGGATGGCAACTGAACTGAAGTTGAGTTTCCAGCATCGAAATCAGGCAACGCCGTACATGTTTAAATATAAAAAAAATTTGTATATTTTAACATGAGCGCTGTTGCCTACTTTCGTTTCAGGCAACTCAACTTCAGTTGTGTTGCCATCCGTAATCGACCCATAAATAAATTTATATTGCTATTTCCAGTGGAAGTTTCCTTTCTAAATATAAAAGCAGAAATCTTTGAAATTTCTTTCAAAATTTAAGAACAATCTCGAGAAAATATTAAACCTAGTAATACCTTGTTTTCTTACCCCCTTTTGCAAAAAAAAAAAGTTTATGTTCACATTAGCCCATTCACTTATGCTGGGTTTAATGTGTTGTTTAGCTTTTGTGAACTTTAACTTTCTTTTGCATAAGGAGGTTAATCTTCAATTTCTTTTTAAGTTTGTTTTTATAACTTTAATTTGTTTTACCGTTTCATTTTCTTCACTATACGACCCCTTAACGTTTGATGAGAGCTCGCCGGTGAGGGAAGATTTGCTGAATTATTGCTAGGCATGACAGCTGGATGTGTAGAGCCGTTACTTCTTAAACTAGATCGTTTACCAAAAACAGCAGACACCGCCGATTGAGTGCCGTTGGCCGCTGCCGCATGTTTGGCATTTAGCAAAGATCTCGCCCGTGTTGCGGCCGCCACGGCGGCTGCTGCATTAATTAATTTTGGTGAAGGAGGTGGTGCTGCCAAATTACTACCTGTACTTTGGGTTCTTGTGGATTTACTGAAGTTTGCAGGAGTTTGAGAGCTTTTACTTGAAGTGCTACGTGTGTGCGTGCTACGCAAAATACGGCGTTCCGTTAGAGAGGCACGTTTCATCACAGGTGTAGATGCAGCAGGAAGATTTCTTAAAGAGCTTATATTTGTGGAGGGCGGGGTTGTAACTGAAGAAGGCGTTGGTACCGGCTGTCTGGACCTCAAATTTAACTGAGGATCAGGAGAATTTTGTATGTGCGCTTTGCTTTGACTTAGAGAACCATTAATGGTTACCCCAGACTTTTCACGTCTTGTTTTAATACTACTACGATTTGATGGCCGTATATTATTGTTTGCAGCGAGAGATCTTCGGCTGCAGGGTGTAACATTTAAATCATTGATTAATAAAGGTTTGCCTACCATTAAGTTTGCGGCAGTGGTTCGAAGAAAATTCCTTGTAACCGCATTATGAGGATACTTAAGAGCTGCCTGAACTAAAGTTGCTTTAGCTTTCATATCTTTTGCTAAGGAATTGCGTGCTCTTAACGTTCGCTTGCCATAATCTATCATGGGTGTTGTATTTGGTGAATTCGCACAAATTGTAGAAGTGCTGCGCAATTGCCTTTGGATCATGGGTGTTGATGTGACTGTTGGTGGCGTCATATTAACTGAGGGTGTCATACCCATACTTCCTCTGCGATTACCGGCAGAGTTAGATGATCCGTGGTACAAGCTATGTTTCGTAGATATTCTTTGAAGGTTTTCATTAGGTACATTGTTATACAAGTAAGAGAATTTTGCCCGTTTACTATATTTTTGGTTTGATTTGAGGGGTGTTATGGTTAGAGAAGAGGGGGCTGGCGCTGTTGAAGTTGAAGTTGGCGGCGGTATGCAAATACTGTTTTGAGAGAGTTTTAATGGTTTAAATTTACTACTTTTTGTTAATACTTGACTTTCTTCGGCTTCATCTTCTGTGTTTGTTTCGTAGATAACATTTGGTATGATTTCAATTTTTTCTATAAACTCCTCTTCTTGGCTTAATTCTAGCTCACTGTTGCTTTCTTCTAAAATCAAAGCTACTCCACAAGAGGATGATGAAATTTCATTGATTTGTACGGTTTCATCTTGTTGCAGAGCTGAGGAATCTTCTGCAATTGTCTCATCTTCCATTAAGGAACTTTCATCTTCCAGGTATTCAACTTCCACTGATGGTTGTTCCTCCAGCACAGGGTTTGGAATACTATTAACCGCCTGCAAACAGGCATAAGCCGCAATATTTTGATGCTGCAGTTGTTGTTGTTGCATACGTTCATAGGCAACCTGCTGCTCTTCTTCACGCTCTTGCTGCAGTAGTGAATGCAATTCTAAAGGTTTTGGCTGCACTTGTTGCATGAATTGTTGCTGTTGTGCATAAAAACGTTCTGTATTTGTATCATATAACTCAATTTGTTGTGGTTGCGTTGTTTCATGGAAGATTTTAAAAGTTTGTACAGCTGCTGTTGTCTCATTTGTTAGGTGAGTTGTGCGTTCCTCTAATTTACATGTCTGTTGTTCCCGTCTAGTCTCTAGTTTCGTTAGAGAATAGCCTTCTTCCTCTGACATACATTGTTGCTGATACAACTGTTGTTCTTGTAGAATAGCACGCATGTTTGGTGGTGTAACACTTTGGAAATTTGAGTTAGAATTCGAATTGCTTTTACTTGATGAGGATGATGACGAGGAGGAAGATGATGTAGCTGCTGAAATGCAATCATCTTGCGAAGATGTTAATATAGAATTATAGGACTCAGCAAATGTATTTATATAGGAATCAGTAGCATTATTAGTCTCTTCAGCATCCATGTGTACATAGTTTTGATAGTTTAGAATACACACTTGACGTTCATTGTTCTGTGAATCAGTTCCTTCTGCTGTGATATTTTCTTCTTCCTCCGCCTCTTCGTCCTCTTCTTCTTCGTCTTCTTCCTCATCTCCCCCCACCAACTGCCTGTCCTCTGCATTTGTTATTTCAGTTGATATATTTGTATTATTAGCCTGCCAATTCCAGTCATTTGGTTGTGGCAAATTTTGCTGATAAATCGTGTTTGGCTGTAAGTCTCCTCCAGTTGCTTCAGAGTTTAATAAAGTTTCTTGTTCTTCTTCTTCTTCTTCTTCACTTTCCTCATTTTCCTCACCTTCTGTATCTGATCCGTCCGCATAATAATTAAAATTGCGATATGCTTCAGGCGGTAAATATTTTAAAGCCATTTCTTTGTATGTGGTGACATTATCATATGCCGGTACCTCAGCCTGAACTTGGGTATATTCAAGGCCATAACTCACAGGCTGTAAAAAGGCTGGAGGATTGTTTGGTGTATTAGCTGCTTCATTGCAAACCAACTCTTTACCAGTTTCTCCTTGGCCTGGCGGATATAATATTACCGTTACCACCGAGGTGTTATCGGCTCTCATTTTTTTATTCGACCAGGTGCGTAAAGCTTGATCCACTAATGATTTGCTGGGATTGGTCCATTGATTACCCTCATAGGGACTATCGCCTTTTTGGACCAGCAGGCGTTCATTAATTACCTCTTTTTCATGTACAGTATTAACAGCTTCTTGGGCTGTTACAACATTCCACAAGCCATCAGTGCCAAATATCAAACAACGGAATGTTTTAGGATTTATGGGTATAACTTTAACATCTGGATCGGGACTAACGACAAATTCGTTGCGTTCTGAATTGTAACTCCACAAATCACCTAAACTACGGGCTACCGCCAAAAAGGGTATTTCATCTATTAAAGTTTTTTTGCGTATAGGACCGCGATGATTTGCTGGAAATACACAAAATTAAAATTGTATTAGTTTTATATAGTTTCCAAATTGTTTGCTCTTTTTTTAACTTACAGTGTCTTGGACGATTCCAAACCACTCTCGGTACTCCTGACTTTATAACCACCTTGCCACCTGAGTTTATTATACGAGTTCTTTCTTCTACCGATTCCGGTTTATGGTCGGTCGTCAATTGTTTTGCTCTCCAAAAATTCTCATTTTCATTTTGATAACCCAATACTATGCCCGAATCCCCTACATGTCCTATATAGATTTTTTCACGTCTTATAAAAGCTACAGTAGCCGTAGTTCCAGCAGTGCTGGGCAAACCATTAGCGGTTTTTGGCCATTTTTCTAAAAAA
Source organism: Pollenia labialis (assembly GCA_949318255.1). NCBI lineage: Eukaryota > Metazoa > Arthropoda > Insecta > Diptera > Polleniidae > Pollenia > Pollenia labialis. The sequence continues at coordinate 18,741,359 of OX439142.1, read as the reverse complement.
AAAAATATTAAGAAAATCAAAATTGTATAGTGTAAATTTTGTTCAGTTAATTTATTTATTTATGGCCTTATTTATAAAAAATATTTCAGATTAATAACAGGTTTATTAAACGAATTTCCCATTGAAATCTGTTTAAAAACCTCTTATAAATCAATATTTTTTATGAATATGGGGGTTATAATTTAATTGTAAACTTAATGAATGTTTTTCAAAAAATGAATAGGATTTTGTATATAATATGTATTAATATTTAATTGTTGATTCTTTGATGTTGAAAGGAAATATTTTGTTTTTTGGATAGTTAAAAATTAACTTAACTTTTTTTATTCTTATCATTATTTTAATCAAGTACCTAAAGGTATATATTTCATTAAATGTAATATAAAAACCCTTTACTTGATTCTGTAAATCTGTATAGGGTAAAGGTATACCTTTTACAGCTTCGGTTGGAGGTTACTAGGTATTTTGAAAAATGGGTGTAGAGATCAATTTTATAAACAAAAATCTAAATAACAAAAATTATGCCTGTTGTGATCGGAGGTAGAGAGTTTAAAATTGGCTTAGCATTAAAGTGATATGGGATTTATAGCCAACAAAGACCGAAATGGGCATCTTAATATTGTGTTCATTGAACCAGTTATGTTAACCATATGCCACTTATTCAAAAAAAGTTTCGCTGACTATCCGCAAAGTCTACGATTTTTCTAGAAACCTGTGGTCTGGCAAATTACTTACTTCTCTTCTTTTGGTTGTCTGACAAATGGATATTGGGACCAGTGCCATTTCATTTGCTGAGAATACAAGAAGTACTGTAAGCGTTCTTTTTTCTTTACCTCTTTAGATGTGGTAGACGTTCAATACCCCTTTATAAATTTTAGGGCACATACAAAAACTTGTCTTGTAGCCATTAAATATTCGGGAAGGATCATCTAAAATATCAACAGCAGTTTGTTCGATGAGATTGCTTTGAAATCAGTGAAACCTTTGCTGATGCCTTCTGCAGTGACTAATTGTGCTGGCAGTGCACAATCAAAATTAACCTTGATGCGCCGATAACGTGAACACTCTCTTGCACAATGTGGAGCAATAAAATTGTTTAATATGTACCAATTTTTATCGGCCACTTGTGCGCCGATTACAAACGAAACGAAATTTTTAAATTGCACCAACTGGCTACTAAAATTTTACTTTTTTGAGCTTTATTGCTTCAAAATTACATTTGTTTTATCTATTATTTATGTATTAAAACGTTAAATAGTACATTTGTACTGTTAAATGAAAGAAAACAATTCGCTTTAATTAAAACATTGAAGTTGTATCGATGTTGCCATCCCTGGTTTGTTAACATCTTTTTACAAAACAACAATTTCAAAAACAAAAGAACAAGCGCAATAAGTTTGAATAAAATTGAATACATTTTTTATTATATATTAATATATTATTTAAAATTGTTAGGAAACATAATGGAATATTCAGACGGAGAATTTTGCGAATTTCCAAAGTAAAATTTTGTCTGCCAACAAGCAAATAAACAAAAACATATGATTTAGTTTGCCCAAATAGCACGAAAGTTTGACCGCATTGTACCGATTATTGTCGCAATTTAGTTTTGGCCGATATGAACCGAAAAAATTTGTCACAATGTGCGACGACAATGGGACCACCTAAGAATAAATTGTGCAATGTTTTTAAATGTGCGCCGATATAGCACGATAAAAATCGTCACAGATTGTGCTATTTGAGACGATAGTGGGATCTTAGCTAAAAGCTCGTCCTTTACTAATTCTCTCTGCTTTCTTATTAGCTAAGCTTAAATGCTTGTTCCAGGACGATAATTTTTAAATGGTATCGTGCGTCCATCTTCCTTAAAATCGCTTGCACTGTGTTTAGCAAGTAATCAATTTTTACCGGAAGTCCACATTTGGCAAAGTCGTCAAATCTGCAACGCAGTTATGTATTCTGTCCTCTAAAGTGGAACGTTACATATCTTTTTGGCACTTAGGATAGACATCCCAAATTTTATTTGCAGTGCCACAAAATGTAAATTTCAAAAATGATGGTTAAATTACCATGATATGCGGCAAACCAATTTTGAGCTGACGATTTGTGTGTGAAGATAAATTCGAATTTAACTAGCAAAGACGCAAACCCTTTGATTAGGTTGCTTATTTTGCAGTTAACAGAGTAATGTTAACAACTTAACAGGAATAGTAATATACTTCGGAGACAAAAAATCATGATTTGAATCAGGGCTGTCAGATATTGCGATTTTGAAACGTGTTTGACGCTGGGATTTTCCATGTGGCGACTGGCGACTTTTTTTTTGGAGATTTTTTATATAGCTGGCGATTTACTTGGCAATTTTTACCATTTATATTATTTCAGCGATTTTTTTGTTATTATTTGTAATTAAAAAAAAAACTGGCAACTATTTCTTTTGCTATCATTTTAACGGCCAATTTCACCAAGTTCAGTTAAAACTAACCATTAATTAAAGTTCCGGTTACCAATATGTTTTGACAGCTATAACCGATAGTTAATTATAACCGAACTTGGTGAAACTGGCCGTAAGTGAATTTTATATTCAGTTGCTATTTAACTCTAATAGTAGGTATGTATGCAGGTCAAGACACCAATAATGAAATCGATGAGGCTTAAGTGTGCGATCGTATAGACTTGTGTACTTAATTTCAGTTTTTAACTGAATAAACATATGTTATTAAATTAAATTTTATGTTACTAAAATATAACAACAACTAAACAAAATTTACTCTCGGTGACTTTTTGTATTTTTTCAGTTTTTGGCGATTTCTGACTAAAATATTATAATACCTTTTTTTTTAGTTAGGCTTGAGTTCATCAAATTTAATTTTCATTAAAATATTTCTACTAAAGGAAGGGATTTTTACAACTTGGAATTTTATTAAAATTTATTGATAATTTTCTTGGCTGAGCTGGGTTTAATTTACATGTTTCAAGAATCACCACATTCTTTCATCAGAATTCTTTGAGTTCTAACCTCTCCACCACTGCGGTGCCTGCCAGCCAACAGTCAAACATCAATCTTTAACCAGTGGTACTGGTGGTTCGAAATTTGGTGTAATTATCATTTTCAATTTATTCACATGTTGGTTGCTCCCTTTATTCTGTTTTTCGTATTCTTTCTGTCAAGACTTTGTCTTGAAATCCTGAATACATTTGTTTATTATGTTTTTTGTCCACATTCTTCGACATTTTATTTGTACAACTTGAAGTACAAATGTAAACATTAGAGCTTGTTTTGTATGCAAAATTTAAATAAAAAAAAAGGTTACGAAAACTAAAGAACATTGACAACCCTGATTTTTCGGATCGAGCATAATACCCAGATGTTTTACCTTTGGTCAGCGTTGCCAAAATTAAGATTTTATCATATTTTAAAAGATTTTTTGACCAAAATAAGATTTTAAGATTTTTTTTCTCAAATTAAGATTTTTTTATTTTTAGAAATAAAGATTATTAACTTTAAGTTGGTACAAGATACATAATATTTTTACAGTTTTTTAAACAGAAAATTTTTAAAACAATGAGGTTTTGTATCATATTTATTGTCTAACTATTGGTTTTGCACACTTTGAACCCATTGTCTGGCATACACAAAAATACATCATTATTTCTGGGCATACAAAATATTATATAAGCATCTTAAGTTAGCAGTTGTTCATTTTGGGACTACTGATGGAAAAAAATTATTTGTGAAAAGAAAAAACGCATTTTTATAAAGATTCATAACTTAAAGAACAAAAAAGTTCAGGGATTTAGTACCAAAAGGTAAAACTAATGAAACTTAAGAAGCTTTTAGTTTAAAAATTCCACATTCCATTTTTATGATAATTTTTAAACAAAGTATAAAGGCCTTATTCATAAAAAATATTTTAGATTAATAACAGGTTTATTAAACGAATTTCCTATAGAAATCTTTTTAATAAACTTCTTATAAATCAATAATATTTTTTATGAATAGGGGGGTAAGTGTTTAAGAATATCTTTTTAAAATGTGTACCAACATTATTTTAACAACAATTCAACAAGGAATATATTTAAGAAAATCCATATATTTTCAATGAGCAATTTTTAAATGCAATTTCCTCGAAATGCATTCCATATAAGAACGGTGTCAACAAATATAATATTAAATTAAGAACCCTTAAAATTTCATATGAAGTATGAGCTCCCAAAGTAAAGTTTTCTTGCTCAAAATTTATGTATGTACATATCTCTAATATTAGAGTTTAATTACATTGAATGAAACTTCTTTATTTAGATGGACTTTTTTAATTTCTTATTTATTAAAAATTAAATGGATTAAACATTTATTTTAGAAAGACTTTTATGAAAAAATATAGCTTAAAAACAATTTAAACCTACAATCTAATTTTGTATAAATACCGCAATTATGTATTTCGATTTAAATAGTTTCCATAATAAGAAGTTTGTTGTTTTAAAAAATTAATTTTTTTTACTTTTTTGCACTTGTTATAAAAAATTTTAAGATTTTTCTCTTAAAAATAAGATTTTTTTTTCGCCAAATTAAGATGTTCCTTCCAAATCTTCTGGCAACGCTGCCTTTGGTTCCCACTGTATTGAATAATTACACTGCTATACAAAAAAAAAAAATCTGCGGCAGGGATTTTGTTAATGGTTTTTGTTAATACTCATATTAGACCTTCACGCTGCATGCTTATTTATTTTTGATTCACTCTGGTTATTGAGATAAACGGACTATTGCTGGACCTTGAAAAGAGATTGTCCTGACAAAGTAAATAAGAGAAAATCCCAAAGAAAAAGTTCTTTTAAGATGATCTTCATTTATTTATTCTAGTTAAAGGTACCCCAAACTATTATTTTTATGTATTTTTGTAAAGATAAACAATAAAAATAAATTATTTAGCTTAAATTTTAAATAAATCTTTTGGCCCATTTATTGAAGCATTTTATGGAAAATGTTAGAAGCGTTTATATCATAAACTGGAGTCAATTTGACAATTCTGGTATTTTTCCCGTTATCAGCACACTCGTCTTATACAAAATCGACTTCAAGTATGCCTGCCGCAAAATGACTGTATAGCAGTGTTATTTATAATGATATTGGGCTGTGGTGTATAACATTCTTTCCGTTTCCTTGTAAAATATATCGCTTGCGTTTTATCGCAGTTTATCATAATTTTCCATTTTTTTATAATAAGATAAAATATCAGATAATGGCTCTATGAAGATTAGCTATAACATCGACAGCCATGATTTCAGAGAATAGGATTGCTGTGTCATCGGCGAATATTGACAAAGTACAGTAGTCTAATTGGGGAAAATCAGCTGTGTATAAGTTATAAAGGATAGGGGATAAACATGACCCTTGGAGGCAACCTGCCGTTATAAAATGACTTTTAGAATGGTGTGAGTTAATGTAAACTTTAAAAGAACGAGAAGTGAGAAAACTATGAATTATTTTTGTCAGTGGTATTGGAAAATTTAGATTTATCATCAAAATAAATTTTCTCTAATTCCAAATTTATTTCAGAAATGTATGGCGAATAGCATATACAATAATATTGCAAGTGGATGGAGCGCTTAAGGAACCTTTTTCTTTTTTATTTGAGTTTAAAAGAAAAAAATGCTTACTGATACATGCCAAATTTAGGGACACTTACCCTACCTCTTATTTGTTTTAATTGAGCCCTTCGTAAATTATCAATGGGATGTAGTTATGCATTATTGCTTTTGTTTACTTTTTCAATTAATAGCGGCAAATTAAGATAATCAAAACAAACGAAACTAATAATGTTGCTTTTGCTAATAACTTTAATGCCAGAGCGTTGTATACTATGGCCAGAGACTTTGATGTTTTTGTGATTGTCAGTTTTGCCTTTTTGAATGTTTTTATTGTTGTATTGGGAATATTAATACACTTGACATAACAGAGGATGATATAAAAGAAAAACAATCAAAACAGATAAATTGAGGTGAATTTAAAACCAACGAACAACACAGCATGGTACAATCATCTACCAGGTACGCTCGAAGCTAAAACAAATGTTCCATAAAAACCACAAGGCTTTTTATTGTTTTTTTGCTAAGGAACTGGTAAATGTTGTTTATGTTATTACAGTATATGTTTGTTAACAACACTTGACAGTTCCTAATACAACACAACAATAAAAAGCTCTGAAAAAGCAAAGAAAAAATAATCGGCTGAAGCTTTGAGCGTACCTGGTAGATGATTATACCAAGCAACACAGCTATCACTTAATAAAACATTTAAAAAAACCTTAAACTGGGTTGCAAGCAATTAACGTTAATATTAATAATGAAAATACATATTTTAATATAAATACCTATAGGTAATAAAATATCTGTTAAATTAAATTTAAAAAAATAATTACATGAAGTTTAATTACGACGGTTAAGTCATCCGTTGCCCTTATACGAAGTACAAGGTCCACAGGGACCTATTTCTATTTCTATGGAATTTTATATGAAAACGCATTTTTTTGCCAAGTTCCATGCAGCTGTTCACCTCAGTTTCCTCATCCGAATCATGTCTAAATGTACATACCTCTACCATTGTATTGTACTTTTATTTCTCTTTATAAAATTCAAAATAAAATTTCGCACTCGATGTTCACTGTCACAACTTTCACTGAATTGGTTTACGAAACTAGTAGGTAAGAGTATGCGTAAAAAGTAAGGGATAAATTCAAACAACTCAAAAGGGACGGTAACAAATATTCAAAAAGGGACGGAAAGTTGATTATGTTTCAAGGAAAGGCACAATAAAATAATCCAAAAAGTGGCTAAAATTCAAGGAACATGTTTGTGATGTGTTCAAACAATAAAACAAGCCAAACGACAGTGCATTTACATATTAACGATTTCTTGAAATTTCAGTATAAGGTCCCAGCGGACCTTTTCACACGTCCCCGTACTAAACTCATTTTAATCTTAATAGAAACTAAACTATTGGTCGGATCGCTTTGATATTTTTAAACGATTCTAGATAAAATGTCCTTGGAATACATGTGGGGGTCGGGTATACTTCCCATGGACCATCAAGGAGTAATTTCAGTTTGAAAATGAAAAAGGTCCCCAGGAACCTTCTCACCCGCCGGAGGGTTAACCCTTAACCCTCTAACAGGCAAGAGCTACATTAAATCCTGTTAATTTTTTTTTAAATAATATTTGCCCAAAAACAAATAATTTGAAGGCTGATGTTGAAAATCTGTTTTATTTCAGTCGTCAGGTGGAAAAATCGAAAGGGTGCCTCAGGGCATTTTTGCCTGTTTACGGTAAAAATTATATACAGGTAGAGTTTTATTAATCAAACGATTTTTATTCAAAAAATGATTTTTTTTTTTAGGAAAAAAGCAAACATTATTATTATTTTGATGACAATTTTAAGATTAATTTGGCAAAAATTATATATTGTATTCTTTTTATTGGAAGTCTGTTTTTTTATTTCATAAAAATTATATATTTTTTGAAATACTTTTTTTTTCTATTGATACTGATTTCTTACAATTAAATGTGAATAAAACACGCAAAACTTGTGCTATTGCATTCAACCAAAAATATAACGGTAAACAGAATAGTAATTGATCGAAAGTAACAAGGGTCATTGAAAAAAATGTTTAGTAGTATCACAATAGGAAAAAAACGGATAGCTGCATCCTTATCTGTTAGAGGGTTAAATCAAAAATAATAATTAAATGAAGTAAAATAATTACATAGATATTATTTAAAAAAATTCAGTAAATAAAATTTCAACAATTTCCTGTTGGATTAAACAAAATTTGTGTACCTACCTATCTAGGTAGGTATCTAATTTTATTTTTATTTTGCTGTTATAAAAAAATATTGTAGGTATAGCAAAAATTTCAGTATAACCATGACTGAGTCATATAATACATTCATTTCGTTCATTTATTTGTTCATATACCTAGATACTACAAAATACTTTGGTATGACAGCTAAAGTGACTGGCTTATGTAAACTCAATACAAAAAACAAAAACCACCACCATACACTAAGGTAGTTTTTTTCAACTTATAGGTACTAATACTTTTACAAACAACAACTTTTACATCACATTATAATATACAAATGTAGCTATAGATATAAAATCGAATGAAGAACAAGAAAAAGAGAAACGAAATATTTAAACGAATGTACAAACAAAAGGGAATATACAATAATTCTCATCTGGCAATGGTTGAAAATTAAATACACTTGGGTATGGCTGAGTGACTGACGGGCAATAATGGCGATATGGTGGTGGTGGTGTATTGTATCTACAACATTCAAAAGCAAATGGAACCAAAACGAACGAACGTACAAACCAGTACAGAAAATTTTTTATATTGAAATAATAAAACTGTATGTAGGTAGCATGCTAGCTCTAGTAAAAACAGCAAGCGAACGGTATGGCAGTCTGGGAATATTCCATTGTGGTGGCAGCTGAGAGATATTTTACATACAAAATTAAATTTCACAATATTTAGGGTTGCCACAGCTACCATACATTAAAAATAATTTAGATTAAATGGTGTGTTTAGTTTTTTTTATCATGGTCCTTTAAATAATTTTTTAAAATATTTATAACGTTATAAAAAGTTGTGTCTTCTGTTAAAGTATTGTAAGTGACGTGGCAACTCTTACATTTTGTTTGTAGCTATAAAAAAGATCTACTACTCTTTTATTCAATTTCTCACAATTTATACGTGACTATTTGCTGTGTTGAAAAAATGTATACAAATATACGAAATAGAGGTCTTATAACAGTTGGTGGCAAACAAAAACCCGTTAAAATTTATAGCTTGGTAGGTTTTTATTTTTTTTAAGCTAGCAATTTTAAAAGTCAAGCCCGATGGTATAGAAATTTAAAGATGATTTTAAGCAAATCAAGAGTTACTTATGTATCCCGAATTTTTTCGTATACATAGGTATTTAGTCATGAAACTAATTTTTACGTCACTGTAGCAAAGCAATTTAAATCAGCATACCAAATACACGTATTTGTTTGGTATTTGTGCTCATTGACTAGATGCGCATAAATAGAATGCTTTGAAATTTAAATGCGCTTTAAGGGAATAATGAACCACACAAATGGCTTGGCAAACATGTCAAAATATTACTTTTCTATAAATATTTTGTTTTGTTAATTGGTTTGTTTTTAATATTTTGTAGACATGTTGGATATTTGTCAAACTTTTTGTGGCGTAGGTACCTATAATGCTAAACGTATTAATTTCAGCGAAAACTGCGGAGTGACGACGTTGAAAAAGAAGCATTTAAATCATTTTAAATGGTAAACTCAATTTGTTTAGCTTTATTGCTTGCCACTTTACTTTAAATTCTTTACTTTATTTTATATGTTTTCTCCTTTTAAAGCAAAAAGCAATAAAATTGCCGCAGCACTATCGGTGTCTGCATTCATTGAAAACAAACAAAACTAATGTTTGTACAGAGTATATTTGTGTTGTTTAGTGGCAAGCACCAAACGGAAACAATATGTGTGAGTGTGTGCCAAGGATTTTGTGTGGTTTACTATGCCCTTTAGCTATCTTTAGGGCAAATTCACACAAGGTGACTGGGGGTTCTGGGGAATCTTTTATAAATTCTATAATTTTCAGTTAGAATTATGATATTTAAAACGTTTTTTAATAATTACATTTCAAAACACACAATTTAAAATTAAAAAGAAAATGAAATGTTTGTTTGAATCGTTTACTACAGTACAAGTCGAATTCCTGAATTCACCTTGCAACAGTCTTGTATTATTTTGACACGTTTTTAAAATTAGACCACCTTGTATGAATTCGCCTTGGCTATCTTTTAGTCTTGGTCAGTACTGCCACAACCAATACAATTTTTGAAAAAGTTACCAAATGTAGAAAAATATAACCAAATTTAAAATGCCTTTTATTGATTCGCTTTTTAGCTTTTATTGGCAGGACTGTCAAATGTGGCGATTTCTTAATCCTTTTGTCGAAATTTGCGTTTGGCGATATGCAAAATGCAGTTTGTGTAAATATTTTTTAATTTACATAAGTATATCTAAAATATTATAAAAACTTTTTTCTCTTGTTTGTAAATTTTATTTCAAATTTATAATTCTTATTATAAATAACTGTTTAAAAATTTGTTCTATTTGAAATATTTTGTGAACCATTGTAAAATATTATGGCGAATATAAACAAGTTCGCCTCTCGTAACGTACATGAAATGGGGAAAAAGTATATGACTTACAGTCAAAAGTTTTTTTTACCAAATAATTATATTAAAAAACATTCAATAAGTATACATACCGACAAGTTATAAACAGTAAAATTTCAAAGTACTACTTATCTTTGCTACTCTACAAATCAAGAAAAACTACGCTCATTTAAAAAATATTATTGAAAACCTCCATTGATTCAAACTTCATCTGTTTTCGATTTCAGAACATGGCATTTTTAATATAAAAATCACAAATGGCAATAGGTATTTTCTTAGCAAAAATCTTAAAAAAAATTATTTGGTTGCGGATTTGTAAGGGATTTTTTGTTTTCCATAAATTATAAAAAACTTCCATTTATTGGTAATAAATAATGGAAAAATCGTAGTACACAGTACAAATTATTCGAGCTCGTAAATATTTGTATCAAGAAGAACATATTCGTACGCATTATTATTTTAGAAAAAAGTAACCAAAATTAAAAAAATATTCACATCTTCACATTGAACAAATAACATATAACAAATTTTGGTTAGAAATAACCAAAAACGGCAGCCCTGGTCTTGGTTTCATATTTGGTCATATAAAAACAATCCTCAAGAGAAATTATATTTACATATCTGAGCTGTTGTCTGCTATATGAAGTTAGATTGCATTAAGTATTTTTTGTGTTGCATTAGTACTTACAAACGAGTTTTTCTTATTTTCTCTGGGCACTGAAATTTTTTTAGATTTTTTCTATCAAAATTTTAAAGCGTTATAAACATTTACATTTGAAGATATTATTTTATTTTTGTTGCGAGACTCGTAATTTTTGGGCGTTATAAACTTTAGTACAAATATTACCAACTCACCTATCATTAAGTGTTTTTATACACTTGTTCATTTAACAATAACATCATGCCTGTATTCACAAAAATATTTTAAATTTAATAAAGGTTTACAAAACACAATTTGTATGAAAATTCTCCTTAATAAACGTTTGTTAAATTTAAAAACAGTTTATGAATACGGGGGTTAAAGTTTAACATTTTCTCATACCATATTGCATTGCAGCCCATTGTTCACACTAGGAACATAATATATGTATATTGCATACACATTTTATAAAAATAAATTATAATTTTTCTTTCCCTGTTTATTTTTTAATTTCGAAGTGAACAGGTATACATTTAAGTAAATAAAAAAAATTTTAATTTTTTCACAATTGTTTTCCATTTTTTATATTTTATGTAGGTACATATGTATTTAAAAAATCGATTTATTTTAGTCCTTGCCTGTATTTTTCAGCAACGAGGTGTACATACATTACTTTTATAAATACAATAGAAATACTAGGTACAGTGGATCAATAACACAAGAAAGTTGCAAAAATTTAAAAATTTTGCTTTAAAATTTTTATTTTTCAATAATATATATACATATACATATATATCACTATATATTACATGAAGAAATCAAAAAATTCAAAACTTTTAGTAATTTGTAAAGTACATACATCCTAAAAATTACTAGTTAAATGCCCTTCGATAACAGTTTCTGATCTACTATCAATTAGATTGATGTACTGAAACTGCGGTGGCGTTTTGATAGCATGCCATGACAACCAGCATAAAATTTTTTCTCAGAATATGTAGATAGATATAAGTTATTACATGCTGCCATCTATTATGTTCAATCCATAACGGTAAGATTTATCCTGAGAACAAATTTTTATTATCGTAGTCGCTTGTAAAAAGTGACAGTACCACAATATTTTTCAAAAAAAGTATAAAAGCATGGATATATCGTTTTGGAATGAATTCTTATTTAACGACAAAAGAACATTTTATTTATTTAGATCAGACGGACAGTTCTATGTATTAGAACTAGGAGAAACAAATTTAAAAACAACTAAAAAGTATGGAGACGGTTCAGTGCTAGTATGGGAGTGTATGTCGGATTTTGGTGTTGGGAAACTGAGTATAAAAGGTGGCATTCTAGAAAGAAAGAACTTGCTATACAAAGAAAATTTGGTGTAGTGTCGAAATATGTACATTGAACCCTCTGTATGGAGAAATCTTGTAGAGTGGATATTAAGAATATCAGCAGCCGTATTCTGTAATTCGCAAAACCTAAACTCTATCGCTAAAAATGTATAAGGTTGATTTAGCGATTTTTGGCTACGAATGCCAATCTGTAACATGCACCCTATGCAACACATTTACGCAATCTAGTGAATTAAATTCATTTTCATTCATTCCAGATTGCATCAACATCAAAACGCTTTGATATTTTAAAGTTGCATTGAAACAGATTGCATGTAGGTTGCACTGTGTGTACCCAGCATAAAGACTAACTGAGCCTTAATTGAGCCTATAGCTAAGCGAATTACAGAATACGGCTAGAGGAGAGAGCGCATTTACATACATATGTATGTTGTCATTTGTGGAAAGTGGACGACTTTATTGATCCACTGTACATGTTAATTTTACCAAGCCCATACATATTAAAGAAAAAATATTTAATACAATAAAAAACCAGCGCTGTGTACAATTTCAACATTTTTGCTAAAGTAGTTTTGAAAATTGTAGAAAATCAACAAAATTAAATACACAAATAGAGAAATGAACCACACCAATACAACAAGAAGAAGCAGCAATAAAAATAAACCAGATGCAAGTTTTACGAGTATTTTCCATGGTGGTGGTGAAATTCGATTTTTGTGTTTTCTTGCCGTTGTTGTGTAAAATTTCTGCTAACAAAACATACACATACTGACAAAAAATAAATAAACAAAAAAAATCAACTTGGGGAATACATATAAATACTAATGTATGTGAATATATGACGGTGATATATTTTTAAAGCGTGTAGGTATATGCATGAACTAAAAATTATTGTAGAGAAGATAAAGAAAAGCATGACAAATATAATTTGGCAGTAATAAATGATTTCGTTGATTAATTTTTTTCTTTTTTAGCTAAAAAGGTTGTGGTCTATGATTGAGATGTGTTGAATGCACAACATTCCGAAAAAAGGAAACAGTAATTGTTGAAATTTTAAGAATATTGATGATAAAGAGAAAATACAAATTTGAGAATAAGAAAGAGCTTAATATTGGTTTTTAATGTCACGCTTATTGTAAAGAGGGTGATGTCTTGGATGAATTTCTTCTTTTAATCAATGAGTTCATTTTATTTTATACAATTTATGGAACTGCAAATTTAATATAATTTTTAAATTAAATTTATTGCTAGTTAAATTTTAATTTAAATAAATACTTATGTAGGTATGCCATAAATGTTTTTAGCTGAAATCATTTAAAATTTTTTAACTGACGTATTTATAAAAAATTAAAATGGATTTTAAATGCATTTTAAGAAAATTTTTTATAAAAATTTTGCCTTAAAACACATTTTAATCTTATTTGATTTTTTAAGAATACGGCAATTTATGTTTAAAACTGAAACTACCTATACAATTCTTGAAACTTAAATTCTTCCTGTATAGGTAGGTAGTAAACAATAAAGGCACGAAATTAAAATAGGTACATAACATTTTCAACTCTTAGCCAACCAACTCTTTTCAAAATAAAAATTCCTTTTTAAAAAAATATAATACCTACATACCGTTAAATTTAATAAAGAACTTAAGACGTAACTAACAATGGTTTGCACATATGCAAAATTTTCAATTGTCAAAAGAACTGGAAGGTTTTAGAAGAAAAAAATTATAAACAGTTAAAAACAATTTCTACTGTAAAATTTTCAAAATGTTAGATAAGGCATTTTGCATTTTAGGTAACGATATGTACGTACTTACATACATACATACATATGTACATACATATGTAATGTGTACCGTTAAGCCAACATCTTAACCTAAGCTAAATTTGAACTGAGTTTAAGCAAAACCAGTATAAAAAGTCAGTTTACTAGACGAAAAAATAATGAAAAAACTTATAACGAAAAAAAAGTAAAACTAATAGTTTGCAAAATCTATAAAAACTAATGAAATCTAAAATTGGAATTTAAAATATTCGACTTTAAAGAAAAATAAAATGTTGTACATACCTACATATGTATATGGCCATTTTCACAGAAAAGGGTATTTTTTGTCACGTAACGCCAGCAAACAAATGTGCTTTTATCTGGGACCCATGTTGTTCAAATATTATCCTTTATCTTACTAAATGTAGACATAGTTGCGCTTTACACCAAAATATAAAAAGGAAATTATGAATTTAAAATTTTTTGAGGCACAATTTTATTTACTTGCTGGCGTTAGGGTACAAAAAGTAAACTTGTCGCTGGAATAGCCCACCGTCTGTCTGTACGAAGCTTTATTAAAGAAATAAAAATAAAACAGATTTCAAACAAAAGCAGAAGAACTAAAGCGAAACTAAATGAGAGTTGAATGTAGTTATCCAAAAGTTTAAAAAAATCCATATGTATACCAAAAAATTAAACTTAATGTTTAAAACCTTTCGCCAAGTTGAGACATTCAATATTGATATAAACTACAATACAATTTAAATAGGAATTTCGATCGATATCGGATGCCGTAATTTGGCCCCTGAACTGTACTTAACTGAATTCCAATAGAACTTTAAAGGTTAATCTACCAATTACCCATTGATTTTTTTACAAATAACATTTCCATTCAAAATCTGACCTTTTAGGATTGGATTTAAGAATTTAATTTTTATTACTGTTTGTTTAACGTTGCATATATTTAAAAAACTATGTATCTTTGTTTTTTAAACAAAATTATTATCATAACAGTTTATAAATTTAAATTCCTCAAAATCATCTAATCTGAACGTTCCCAGGACAATCGTATTCGCATCGAAACAACTTGGAGTTCAATAAACAACGCCGAAGGATTGCTTACTCAGGATCACCTTAATTTTACGTCTCTCTGCTTTCTTATCTGAGCACAAAAAAACAATTGGCTTGTGAGACTGCGAAAAAACCAGTGAAATATTTATTGAACATATTTTTTTACTGTAGTGAAACACTTTTAACAGAGCCTTAAACATGTGCAAACTTTAATACCACCAAGATAAAAAATAAACGCTCTTTTTTCACTAAGGTTTCTTAAGTGTATATAAACTGTCCTGATCATTTTGTCATATTTCTATGACAAGAATGTTTGCTTCCTATTTACAAAAATTCGAGTATTCGGATGATATTGACTTTACATGTGTGTAGGTACCAGCAATGTACATGAGTAGATTCGCATTTTTCTACAGCCTGTTCTAATGATATTGCTTGCATTGTATTTTTTTTCTAAAAATCCTTTTTTTAGAAAAAACTAATCAAAATTCTTACGGGGGTTGAATTTTTTGCAAAGCATTCAAATGATTCGTTCAATAAAAAAGTGACAAATAATACCCTTAAAAAAGTTTAATTCGCTAATTTATTGAAAAGCACATGCATATAACAATCAAAACAATTCAATACTTTTGCGAATGGTATGAATAAACTGAATTTGCAAGCAAGAACATGCATTTGAAATTAAAACGCATGTTGTGTTTGTTTGATGTTGTATGATATCTCAGTCTCGACTTTTATAAAAAACATAAATTATAAATAAATAAATAAAATTTATAATTTAAGTGATATTCATGTACATCTCTGGTAGGAACATGTGCATACCTACATACATGTGGGCATTTCCAGCGAAAAGTCTACTTGTATTTTGGGCCCACGTTGTTCAAATGTTATCCCTCTTGATACTAATTGTAGAGCTAGTTGCGATTTATACTAAAATATAAAATAGTAAATTATACTTATAAACTTTTTTGAGAAACAATTTTAAGTACTTGCTGGCGTTACGTTATAAAAGTAGACTTTTCGCTGCAAATGTCCATATAATAATTAATTAATGTCTTTAAAGTTAGACTGCAAAAATTTGTGAATTAAAATATTTTTACAAACAAACTTCTTGTTGGAAATTCCTTAACAATATAAAGAGACACATTAACAATATTATTGTGCAACTTGTATACCTATAAGACAATTAAGTTCTTGAAGTGTTTTTAAGAGGACAGTCCTTTTTTTTGATACTACGTCCTTTAAGATTGTTTTCAAAATAAAGGACAGTAGATTGTACTTTTTTAGTGAATTGTCCTGTTGTTAGAATATGGCTTCTTTAAACTTAAAAACTATAAAAACCCTAAAATTACAGCTTTAATACAGCAAAACACGCTATTTAACATTAATGCCAGCGTTAGATCGAAGTCTAAAATTGTTTGTTCAATTGAAAGAATATTTTCTCTCTCAACAAAGAAGCAAAAATTATTTTAATGATCCATGTGCTGGATTGTGGTTACTTTTGCCACCTAGCTAAGCCTTTATATTCCATAAATATATTAGTCGTCTAGAGTCACAACATATTTCAATGCCTGAGCCTGCTCTTACTTTAAAGGACTTTAAATTAAAATGAATTGCACGAAAAGAAAATGTGCTTTTACCATTGGTTATTAGAACCATTTTTACATACTAAGTTAGCAGGTAGTATTCTGTATTGACGCTTTAAAAGCAATGGGCTGCAGTGTTTGCAAAAATTTAACAGTTTGATTGGCTGAGAAGTGGAGAAAATATGATACATCAGTGGATCAAATATAGATGGAACATTTTGGCTATTTCAATGCAAAAATTATTGGTGGTAAAAATATAATGAAGCTTGTAGCATTTTATTTATATCTGCTGTCTTAAGAATCACTTTTAATAACAAAGTGCAAATTTCAAATGGACTGTGCAGAATTTAAATTAGTTTTATGTAAAAACAGTCATACCTATTTAAAAAGAATTACTTCTACAGAACTATATCAATTATTTTTAATTATTAAATTTGTTAGTATTTAATACTTTTACGTAATTTTTTAATATGAATTCCTAGGTAGGTATATTTTATTGATTTTCATATTCATAGGCAATAAAATAAGTATTTGTAGGTATTAATAGTAGGTTATACCTACTTGCTAATATCATATTCTTTGAATTATCTTATTACCTATCCAATAACCTTGATACTATTTATCGTTTTTAATACATTTCGAAATGTTCTTTTTTTCGTTTGAAAAATATGGTCACAATTGGTATAATAGGTAGGTATACAGTGAAAATTTAGAAAAGTTTAATATTATTTCGATTAATATAAATATGTATATGTTGGAATTTATTTTTTCTGAAATCTATAAAAAAAATATTCGAAATGATAAGTCTTCTCGGAATTTATTGTAAGTCTTAAAAACAACTAATAATTGGACACTAATAACTAAAACTACGATATAGGCAGCTATTGAAATGGAACTAAAACTATTTTAAAACTTACCTTGTTGTCTCCACATAGCATAGTGTGTGGCAATATAACCCTCTCGAATAGCCCGCAAAACATCATGATCATTATCGGACCAAAATAGACCCTGATTGATAATTTCCATCATTAAATGTTCTTTAGCAAATTTGGCTGCTTCTGCACCACCATGACCATCATAAATGCCAATAAAAGCATATTCCAAGTCTGTGGCATTTTCTGACTGCTGATAGGCTACGGAAAAGTAATCCTCCATATATTTTCGACCTCCTTGGCTGCATTGACCCGTTACACGTAAATTTACACCCAGTATTCCCGCATTTCGGTTAAGGTTGTTATTATTGTTCTTGCAGTGTTGCTGTGCTGAGGAATTAGGGCGGGAATAATGACTGTCATTTGAGGAAGAACTTGAACTGGAGGAGGAAGGAGATGATGACGAGGATGTTGTTGGGCAACCAAGCCTTGACGTTGCACTATTATAGTATTGTGAGAGACACTCTGACGTCAAGTGTTGCTGAGGTGTTGGAGGAGCATAAAGACCTTCGCTCAAGGATGTTGATGCAGTATCTATTGTGGAGGGCAAAGGGTTAAAAATTTGATGCTGGTTATGTGTTTCGGGTATAAGATGATCTTGGGACAAATGGCTCATGTAGAGCTGTTGGTGTTGCATATTGTTGTTTAACATTGTATTTGTTTCTGCATGCATTTTGTTTATATTTTGAGTTTAAAACTTTACTTTTGATTTCTCTGCTATTGTTATTCTTATAGCTGTTTGTTGTTGTGTTGATGTTTTTTTGTTGGTAGAAATTTGCTTGACATTTGCACTCTTCCCTTTTAGTTGTTATTTGGTTTTTTCTTTTAATTGTTGTTTTAATTGTGACTGCATTAAGTAAATGACAGCTATCACACTCACACATTCTAAATGTTTCAGATGAGTGGGAAAGAGCAAAAATGCTCTTTTTGGTCGTTTGCCTTTAATCTTCTTCTCGTCTCCTCTTACGTATTCTTTTTTTTAATCTTTCTTTATTTTCAACACACTCACACATACAAATTCTTATGTATTTATTATATTTTTCAAACAGCCACAAAACGACCTCTTTTATTTAAGTTCCTTTAATTTTTTCTTATTTCAATGTTTTTGTGTAAGATATATTACACTTGTTTATAATACATGTTTTTTCCAATAAATTTTGTTTTCTATTATTTAATTTGTTATTTTTTTTAAAAATGTAGTTGTTATAATTTCTTTTTTAGTGATATTAAATTATATTTGTATATAAAATTTTCCCAGTAATACAATAATCGATGAACTGAATTTTTGGCTGTCTACGCGCCTTGACTGCAACCACAGAATACACAGAACTGTAAAAAGTGACGTGTGAAAAAGGCCCAAATCAGTTGCGAGGGCAGCTTTCGAAGAAAGAGAAAGAAAATGTTTTTTGGTAGTAAAGTGGCAATGTGTAAAAACAGGCCGCTACTATCAACACGAATTGCGTAATCAAAACAAAAAATGCAAAAGGGCAGCTTTCTTAGAAAGAGACAAAAAAAAAGGCAAAATCTTCCGTCTCGTGTCCGTTCTGTATATTCTGTGCTGCAACTCTGTATATGCCAAATTGCTGTCAGTATAATTTTTAACCACCCGTGTAGAAAATAGCAGACAGACAGAGACAAAGAGAGGTGTTGTTCACAGAAAGAGAGTGGTATGTGCGAGAGATTTTAATCAAGATTAAATAGAGCTGCCCAACCATTTAAAATAATGTATTACTGGGAATTATTTGAAGAGAGAAATTAAAAAAGTTAAATAATTTTTAATATCTACAATAAAAATTGGTTCAAGCCATGGTGAAATTACTAGAAGGTGGCAGCACTAGGAGTTGTTGTACAACAATACAACAAAAACAGGCAAATTTGTTTGTGTAAAATAGTCCATTATGTCAAAAATATGGATTTTCACCACACCAAAATATTATTGTTTTTATTTAATGAATCGTCATAAACCTGAATATTAACATCGAGAAATTTTACAAAGTAATGAAGTGGAAGCTCCCCGCAGTTTAAATGAACTATAGGCGAAGTTTTCCCGGGAACAAAAGCTTTTAGTTTGGTTTTAGGCAATAAAGACCAAAAGCAACAGTAAGGTAGTAGCCAAAAAGGCAATGTTAAAGAAGACAATTTTACATGACACAAATATCAAGAACAAAGAATACTTTGAAATAATTATTTAAGAAAGTAATGGCTTTATCATGGAAAGCAAAGCTGACTAGCATATTAGACAAGGGAATTCCAATGAAACGGAGGACTTAAATAAATTTGCCTTTACACTATCTCAAATTTGACTTACGATGATTAGCATCCCATTAAGGGATTCTCTCAACATTCACGACTGTCGAAATCAATTTGTCATGTGTTCACATTGTTGGTAACACTTTGCATGGCATTTTTAGGTGACATATAGATGCGTCCACGTCTACCCTTTACATGTTCCTCTGGCGCACCGGTAATAATAGGTTTAAAACTTTAAAAGAAACCATTTCTTAAAAACAATCTTTTAGCATGGGCGGGTGATTTAAAGTTGTAGTTTTTGGTGGAAAAGTTATGTAGCGGTACAACGATGTTATTCATATTCCACTTTAGCTGTTGTTGGGTGGTTCACAAATCAACAAACCCAACCAAACCTTTTCAGATACACAAAATTCTCAAATTCGCTTACACTACACTTTCAATTTTGTGTTATTATCTAGAAGAATAATTTTTATAATCTTTTGTGTATTTAAGTGACATTACATCAAAAGGCTATATGTATTATGAATGAATAAAATAAATAAAAAATAAAATAAAAAAAAAACAAACAAATGATTTTGACATAATGAAAGTTCACCATGAATTGAGCAAAAAATAATAGATTCCGTAGTGCTGCCACCTTCTAATTATTTCACCATGGTTCAAGCCATGGTAGAATAAGTACAAGGTATAGTCATTAGAAATTTTGTTCTCAATTTCAAAACCCATATAACGTCAAACAAGAGAAAATGTGGAAAAAATTAAAACAAGCGTCAAAAATTAAATAAATTATTTTGACATTACATGGGAACATTACCTGGTACTTATTATACTATGGTTCAAACTAAATTTGGAACAAGTTAGAGTGCTATATTCGGCTGTGCTGAATCTTTAATACCCTCCAACGACTGTTCGAATATTTCAGGAGGGATATCTATATGATCTCTATTATTAATTTATCTTTATAACAGACATCAGCATTAAAATTGGTTGGTTTGAGGTTTAGATCTATACTAAATTATTTAGCAATTTAAACTAGCTTGAGTAACAGTTTCAATTCAAATTTTGTTATGATAGCATTATTTTTTACGGTTTTAGGCGTACTAAACTGTTTTCCGGGAGTAGTGTTTATATGGGGTCTAGGGTAAATTATGGACGGATCTTTACGAAATAAAACAAATTTTTTTTATTTTTTAAAAAGTAGGTTGGCAATTATACAATTTACTTCATTGCTAACCAAAGGATGTTTAAAGCTCAAGGGCTTAAATCTATTTTAAAAACGCAGCTGCAACTAAAAAAATTAACATAGTCTCCCTAGAATATTGAAAAATAAGAAGAAAATATCTAGAAAAGTCTCGGAAACGCATAGTTTTCGAGTTTTGGGCCTCTCCTCATGTGTATAACCGATGTAGCCAATGTTGGTATCATTTGAAACCTTTTGAATATATTTTTCAGTATAAAAATTCCTATCCCATTAAGAAGCGGACATGATTTTGTGAAACAACAAGAATTTTTAATAAGAATATTAATTTCTATGCGGAGAAGTTTTAGTTAGCGAAGCCGGTGTTATACCATAATGGAGAAAATTCTTGCGCCCGGCCTACCAAGCAAACTTTATTTAGCGAAGCGAGTGCTTGTTATTTAATCAAGCTTTCTTCAACACTTATTTTAATAAGCTACATACATATTTATCTGGTGAACTTCCGTAATATTTTGTAAAAACAGTATTGGGAACTAAAGAGCCGTTAATTCTTTTATTTTGTACATCCAAAAAGATCTATTCAAAAGCTTTCAAATGATTTCAATATTGCCCACATTGAAAAACTCGAAAACTATGCGTTTCCGATACTTTTTTCAGATAATTGTTTCTTCTTATTTTTCAGTTTTCTATCACCCTATGAACATTTTTTTTATTTGGAGCGCTGTGTTGGTAAACTAGATTTGTTCCAATGATACCAATTTAAATTTTGGAACCCTTATTCATTAAAAAAATGTTTTTGGTTTATTTATAACTTCTTTAATATATCTTCGGTGGGCGACTGGTATGCTGCATGGCACATTTTTATAAAAACGAGTTACTAATCAATTCTGTATAATTAATGTGGCTTTTTGAAACCTTTATCCATTTTGTTTTTGCAATTTTTCACTTTTTGAGCTATGAAGCCAAATTTCCAATGTAATAGTAAAAATATTATTGTTTGTAGTTGTTATGCTGTATATTCTATTCAAGGAATGTATATCAAAACCTTTATTGTTTTGTGCGGCAAACTAATAACCACCCGACGATACACTATGTGGTTTCTATTTTGTGTTTGCTTAAAAATATGTATTTTACCTACTTGAAAGACGTTAAAAATACATATCGGTGTATGGGCACTAACTAGTAATAAATAAATGTGTTTTTTTTTTTTTATTATTAATTCGTTTATTAAATTACTTAAATCTTTATCATTTAGAGCTTCAGCGCCTTTTAGGCATTGTTAAAGCGGGTTGGTAAATACAATGCTTTAATAAAGTTATTATATATTCATTATTGAAATATATATATTGTGATATGTATTTGTATCGCGATTGATATAGATGAATCACATAAATTTAGGCTATTCTGCGATATGGGTTGCATGATGCACGTTTAATAATTATCGCTATACTGTATATGTGTTGAACGTGTACGAGTATTCTATTAATGGTTCATGGGGAACAAAACAGGGTTACATTATTTTAGTTAATTCTTAATCACTCTTCATGTTTTGTGCAAAAAGTTGTAAAAACTTAGTTTTAAGAAAAAAATATTCCTGGAAAATATCGAAAGAATAAGACTATTAGAATAAACATTCGAATAATATGAAAATTTGTATAATAAATGTTACTCAACATGAGAAATAAATTCCCATATTCTATTTGTTAAAAGAAAAAACATATATTTATACTTGAAATTATACAAACATTATTTTTTCGTTTTTCTAGAAAAAAAATTGTGCTCCTGTCACTCAATTTCATTTTTAAGCCACTCGATCATACCTTATGATCACACACGATAGTGCATCGGCGGCTTTAATATACTAGTGTTTTAGTATAATTTTTGATTTTTCTAAAAATCTCCCGTTACAGACAAGAAACATTTTTTATATAATGGCAACTCTATTGTGACCATGTATTTTCCCCACACACAGTGTTATTTTTTTTTGTCGGCTTATATATTTTTGTGTCATTCTCTTTCGGCTTGCGTTTCTTTCTGCTTATTATAATGTTGTTTTTGTTTTATGGATATAAGCCCCTTGTTTTATTTCAGTTGTAAAAAAGTAAAAAAATATATTTGATTTTATTTAGGCCTGCCATATATGAAATCAATAAAAACAGTACATATAGAAAAAAGGCAGTACGTTTAAACATTTTTTTATTTTATTAACTTAAAATCATAGCTTTTTAATATGAATAGAATAAAAAATAAAAATATTTTGTTTTTAAATCAAATTGTTTTATGTTTAACAAAAATAAAAACAAATAAAATTATTATTTTTGCATTGAAATGTTAAGATAATTCATTTATTTTAAAGCAAAAAAAAAAATGTTCAATATTTTGATTGTTTTCAAAAATATATAGGTACCTACCTATTACAATTTTAGCTTTATTCACATTTTATTAAGTAAAATGTTTTCTATTTCAAATAGGTATTAAACAAGAATTTCAAATATTTGTTTATTTAATTTTTAAATAAAATTTCTTTTTATATATGAATAAATAATAGGTATTAAATTGGAAAAATTTAATAAAATTAATTTCTATTTTTTATAGCGCCAATAGAACTGTTTCGTATTAAAAATGTAATAGCAAAGAATATTTATGATAAAATTAAAGAATTATATTAATTTGTATTAATAAAGTATTTTAAGCCCTAAAGATGATTTTGTTCAAGACCTATTGAAAAGGTCTGCGCAAGAAGCCTGACATTGGGTCTTCACCTGCCAATTTTTTGTCTTAATAAACGTCAAACTTCATATAAAAGAAACGCTGACAAAAATTTTAGAGTTTTTTTATATTGACTTTGACGTTTGGTATGACAAATTATTGTCAGGTGAAGACCCCGTGTGATGATCACTATTTATGTTCTTTTTAGCTGTCAAAAGTTGTTTACATTTTGCTTACATTTGCATGTATACGTTTGTTTACGTTTACGCATACCATACCACACATACATGTTTTTTCCTTTTGCTTTGTATATGTGGTAGTAAATTTTTGACAACTAAAAATAATCGTTTTTTGTTTTTGTACAAGTAAGCAGACCTGATAGATGGGCCTTGATTTTGTTTTACAAACTGTTTACTAATGCCCCTAATTTCTACAAACAGATATCTAGCTGTGTATAGATATCTATGGTGTAACGAATTTTTGATAATTTTAACATGTTTGTCTTACCTACTGGTTGAACTGTACCCTACAAGAAATGAATGAGCGAGTAGTCACATTTTTCATTTTGGTATTAAGAAAATGATAGAAAGAAATGACCGAAATCAACATTCGATCATTCGTTTCTTGTAGGGTAGTGTATTTTACACCATCGATTTTTGACAGTCAATTAAAAATATTAATAATAATACAAATGTTGCCATATTTTAAAAGAAAACTTAAAGGAAAAAACACGTAGGCAAAATTAACGTTGAAATTACCAAACTATTTTTACCGGATAGGTTAAGATAACTGTTAGGTACGAACACAACCAGATATCTTTTCAAACAGATTTTGCAAAATGCTAATACATACATATGTACCTACATACATACACATATACTTTATTTTCACT
Source organism: Pollenia labialis (assembly GCA_949318255.1). Classification (NCBI taxonomy): domain Eukaryota; kingdom Metazoa; phylum Arthropoda; class Insecta; order Diptera; family Polleniidae; genus Pollenia; species Pollenia labialis. Next base: position 18,716,723 of record OX439142.1, on the reverse strand, counting down.
AATGGCCGTAATTTCTACAAACAGATATCTAGCTGTGTTTAGATATCTATGGTGTAACGAATTTTTGATAATTTAACATGTTTCCCTACAAGAAATGAATGACCGAGTAGTCACATTTTTCATTTTGGTGTTAAGAAAATGATAGAAAGAAATGACCGAATGTGACCGACAACTTGATTTCGGTCATTTCTTTCTATCATTTTCTTAACACCAAAATGAAAAATGTGACTACTCGCTCATTCATTTCTTGTAGGGTTTGTCTTACCTACTGGTTGAACTGAAGTGTACTTTACACCATCGATTTTTGACAGTTAAATAAATATATTAAGCTCTAATTTTCAGGATAGTATTTAAATCTATATTAAGTTAATTTTCATAACAAACTTAAATCGTATTTAAAACAGATTGGTTTTTTGAGTTTTATTTGAAAAGTCTTATTTAATTAAGATAAAAGTATGGTAGCACTACTAAATGCAAAAAAAAAAATATAAAAAAATGTAATTATCTACAAGGTGGTCTGAAAAAACAGCTGACTGTTAATGCTTTGCCTGTTGTTGTTGTATTGTTGTGATATTGAGGCCACCTTGCTAAAATATTACAATGGAAACTTAAGTTGAAATTAAGTGTACCACATCGGTGACTTAAGTTTCACTTAAGTTTTTAGTGAAGAAGAGAATTTTGTATTTAAAACGATTTTAAAAATAAATGTGTTTTAATATCAATCCTGAAAATTGGCCATAATACAAATACAAATGTTGCCATATTTTAAAAGGAAACTTAAAGGAAAAAACACGTAGGCAAAATTAACGTTGAAATTACCAAACTATTTTTACCGTATAGGTAAAGATAACTGTTAGGTACGAACACGACCAGATATCTGTTTGTTGAAATTACGGGCATAAGCTTTAAATTTTGTTAGATATGCATGGTTTACATTAAAAACACAGGTTGCAATTTTAAAAAAGTTTTTCTCACACTTTTTATTTTTAAACATTTTTCAAGTTTCCCTTTTTGTTCGTAAACGAAGAATTCCTTTCAAGGTCATCGCAAGAAAAATCATCTTCACATAAACTCATTATTACATGTTAAATTTTAAATGTACATAGTATGTATTATTGCAGAATATTTTTTAAAATTAAACCTATTTCAAAAAAGCATGATTTTAAACGATCTGGCCTAAGCAACCATTGAAATGCGCATAGGAACAGCTTATCCCTTCAACAATAAATATCAGTTTCTCAATATTATGAATGCACATTTGAAAGAAACCTTGTTAATTAAAATATTCAAGTAAATTTTTGTCAAATAGTTTTACGTGAAATTTTTATGAAATTATATTAAAATAATGTAATTTTCACTGTTTTCTGGTTAAAAAAACTTGAATAACTCATTACAATTATTAAATGGTAGTTTTTATTATTAATTCTCTCTCTAAGTTTTAAATTATAAGTTTTTTGCGCTATTTCTTCAAAAAGAAAACATAGAACTAAAAATTCTTTCAGTTGTCGCATTTGAATGAGAAAGTGAAACCACGGATAGTTTGGAAATTGCAAGAAAATCTTTCTATTTATTTTCTTAAAATTTTTTCATAGAAAATAGTTGGACTAATTCCACGAAACCGTGGAATAAAATGATAAGTTAAGGTTAAAAATGGAAAGTTTTTCAATTTTGTTATTGTTTAGGCTGAATCGTTATTGTATGTTTATAACATTTGCAATATTATTGAGTACTTTATTGCTGTTGTTATTGCCGATTTGCTCCACATTATTCAAACTACAATCTACACTAAAGATAATTTTCTCAGCAAGCTGACAAAATCAGAAGACGCTTCAACACCAGTAGTTAATTCGCCTTGAGCTTGTGTTAAAGGCATGGGAAAACGTATTTATGTTAACTCATAATTTGAAAAAATCATGGAAGAAAGTGCAGTGTAAAAACTTGGAAAAATTATTTTTATTAATATAAATTCTTTTTTATTCGACTTTAATATTTAAATGTTCATATATTAATTTGTTTAAGCTTGGTCTTTTTATTAGGTATATAAAAATATTAAATTTATTAATGTTTTGTTAAAGTAAAATTATTATTTTTTTTATGAAAAAACTCAAAATTAAACAAATTAATATAAATTTAAATAATAAAGATCTAGTAAGAAAACAATTATATTAATAAAATTAATTTTTGTAATTTTATTTTGGTGTTTATTAAATTCTTTAATTTAATTATTTTATTAAAATTTTAATTTGCTCCCATTTCACAAATTTAATTTCTTTCCCACACAATTTGCTTCTATTTTTTCTTTTTTGCTTCTTTTTGTTTATTTGACAACCAAATTTGACGTTTTATGTTAGCAATAAATGTCAACGAAAATGGACTAACAATTATTGCAACATATATTGCCGGCAATAAATATGTACAAAAATATATTTATCTTTAGTGTAGACCTGGGGTAAAGATAACATAATTTTGACATTAACTGCAATATATGTCGCAATAATTATCTCTGGTATAGATGGGCAGGAAGGAAATAAATTGAGTATAGTACAATGTTGTCAACGCATTAAAAAATATTTCTTTTTTCTATAAATTGACTTTTATTCGACCTTTACAAAATTTATTGAGGTCTCTTGAGACCTCAAGCTTAATAAAATAATAATATTAATATATTTATTTTTTCGCAATATGTATTACTATTGACTTTACCCAATATATTGTGCCACATACTAATATGATATACACACAGCCAATTTAGTTGTACAGTATTCATTATTGACCAATACGATTCCAAAAGTTTAAGAACCGTTATATAAGATAGAAACTCATTTATACGCTTTTTGAAAGGGAAATTCTCCTATTCATTATCAAAGTTCTTGCAAATACGTTCGGCTAAAAAACCATAAAACTTTTCATTCTGTTTCCTATCTAAAACATACACATCATTATTAGTTTGTCATTCTCTTTTAATTTTTTTACAAAGCCATTTTAAAAAAATTGGCTGAACAAAATTTTTGGGACAAGAAGTAGGCTTTTACAGCTGGATAGCTTTTAAAAACCTTTTCACTGCAGGTGTTAGAGTAAGTCATCGAGTTGGAACATGATGCAGCATTTCAAACCATTCCAAATCTCAAAATTCAAACATTTCTCCAGACTTGCTGTCTTTTTAGTTGATGTCGAAAATTCCTTGCTAAAATTTTTTTGGTTGTACTTTATACCTGTATATATAAAGGAAACGTAATTTTTTGCAAAAAAGTACAATAGCGTGCTTCTTTATTGGTTATGCAGAGAGCAGTACAAATAGTAAAAGAAAAGCACATGTACTGCTGAAAACAGTACGTCTGGCAAGCCTATCTCTGCAAAACCGCAAAACATGTCGCTCATTTGGTGCAACATCATCATAATTCAAAAATATAAGTTTTACATAAAACGACTTTAAAGTTTTAAATTTATAAAAAACAAAATTTATTCTTCTCTCAAAAGTTGAGTTTCCAATATCCGTGGTATAATCATATACATACTAGGTAAAGGCTAGTTTACACTATTATACTTTGTATTAATACATGTCAAAAACTCAAGTCATAGGTATGTAAAAGTCTGATAGTGTGAATCGATGTGCGATGAAAGTGGCAAGTATTATGAAAAAAAGTTTGACATCCCGTACGACTTCATCGTTTTTTGAAAAATTTCTAATCTATTACGTTTGATGAGTTTTCGTCACATATAGCAAAGCTTTGCAACTTTTGCCTTATTAAGGCAAACATCATCTCGATCCAATTTTGATGTCTTACTTGACAACAGCTGTACGCAATTGTTTAACAAGAATAAAACATCGACAACAGCAGTCTTCACTATGTCCTAGTTTAGGCGAGCGAACATTTTAAAGAAACACATCTAGAATTCTCTTTTGTTCGCGGTCACACAGACAAAAATACATATTTCCGGAAACATTCTGTTAGTTTCCTTTTAGACAGGCAAAGTTTACTTTGCAAAGTTTTGGGTTTAGTGAAGAAAAGGGAAAGAGAATAGCGGTGGAGTACATACTTTGCTGCTCTCGTAAATTCGTTTTGTTTTTCTTTCGTAGTTTATACCTAACATGGGGTCTTGACCTGACAATTGTTTGTCATAACAAACGTCAAACTTCATATAAAAAAAAACCCTGACAAAAATTTTAGAGTTTTTTTATATAGACTTTGACGTTTGGTATGACAAAAAATTGTCAGGTGAAGACCCCATGTAAAGTTGGCTGCAACTTTATATTTATATAAAACGTTTCTAAAAGCTTTGGTAAAAAATCAACATTTACCGAAAAAAAAAATCATATTTTGAGGACAAAAATCTAGGGGCGATCGCGGCGGGCCCGACACAACATGCTTATAAACTCCAAAGTATAGCCGGCCTTCTGCCGGGCGCAAGAATATTCTAATACATTTTTTATAGCTGAACGAATGAAAAATTTTACCATTTAACTCTTATGTATGAATTTGGTATGTTTTCTTTTAGGATTTATAAGGGGCGAATATTTTATGCAAATAAAATTAATAGTTGATTAAGATTTATTTAATTTATACATTTAATTTTAATAGTTTCTAATCAAATTTTTATTTTATTTATATGACGGCGAATATTACGTCCAGCTCACGTACACGTTGAATTCGCCGGCTGGACAAGCATTTGACAAGTGTATTTGGCCCCAAGGCGAATTCATAAAGAGATGAGATAGAGCTATGCTAGCTATCTCTTTTTTTAAATACATACTATGTATTTTGTTATTGTAAAAAGTTAGAGTGATTGTCAAAATTATTTGTTTATAAAATGTACACAATTGCTTTAGAAGTTAAATTTTTTTCCTGTATTGCAAATTAATTGTGGCTCCACTTATTCCTTGCGCCTTTTAAAATCTTTGTGTTTAAATTTTATGTTCACTTTTTTGTTCTATAGCATTTAAATATGTAGGTTTTTTCAAGAATTTTTTTTTTATTGAGTTTTAAATTTTAACAAATTTTTTCCATAAAATGTAAACAACGCTTTACATTCAGTCAAGGCGAATTCAAACAGGTAAACTCATCTCTACAACTACAAAAAGCTCCATGTATTTTGTTTATACAATTTTCTGGTTGGTTGTCAAATTTTTTTTATTGAAAATTAAAATTATCACTTTTTTTAAAAGAAATTAATAAATTCACTTCAATCATTCGCAATTTTGAAATATTTTTATTATAAAAATAATATTTTTAACACTTTTCATTCAACTTCTTCTCAAAACAAAATCATATTTTGACGTAAGACCATATTTTTTAATTCGCCGTGGAAACAGCTGATGAACGGCTGACGAGATGAGTTTACCTGTTTGAATTCGCCTTGACATTCAGTATACAATCAATCAAGGCGAATTCAAACAGGTAAACTCATCTCTACAACTACAAAAAGCCTCATGTATTTTGTTTATACAATTTTCTGGTTGGTTGTCAAAATTTTTTTATTGCAAATAAAAATTATCACTTTTTTATAAAAGAAATTAATAAATTCACTTCAATCATTCGCAGTTTTGAAATTTTTTTATTATAAAAATAATATTTTTAACACTTTTCATTCAACTTCTTCTCAAAACAAAATCATATTTTGACGTTTGACCATATTTTTTAATTCGCCGTAGGAACAGCTGTTGAACGGCTGACGAGATGAGTTTACCTGTTTGAATTCGCCTTTCAAACAAGAAAATAAACATTCATTCAATACAGATCAAGGCGAATTCAAACGGGTAAACTCATCTCGTCAGCCGTTCATCAGCTGTTTCCGCGGCGAATTAAAAAATATGGTCAAACGTCAAAATATGATTTTGTTTTGAGAAGAAGTTGAATGAAAATTGTTAAAAATATTATTTTTATGATAAAAAAATTTCAAAACTGCGAATGATTAAAGTGAATTTATTAATTTCTTTTATAAAAAAGTGATAATTTTAATTTGCAATAAAAAAATTTTGACAACTAACCAGAAAATTGTATAAACAAAATACATGGGGCTTTTTGTAGTTGTAGAGATGAGTTTACCTGTTTGAATTCGCCTTGAAACAGATGATTCAAAAAATGTCACCTTTATGAATTCGCCTTGTTTGTCCTTAAGAGAAAATATGTTTGTATGTGTCACACCGACGATGCTGGATGGAAAATCAAAAAATTTAGATATGACGGTCAATATTACGTCCAGCACACGTACACACGTAAATTCGCCTGCTGAACAAGAATTTGACAAGTGTATTTGGCCCTTAAAGTAAAAACGTTACAATATGTAACAGTAAATATATCTTAAAAATATTTATTTTTTAAATCGCATAATGTAAAAATACTGTTTTCTCAAATAAAACAATCGCAATTCACAATAATAACTTAGTTCAGACAACAATCTTTAATTCACAACTAACTGACAGTTTTGAGAAACATGTCAACATTTTGTGAAATAGTGATGCCAGATGTTAGTTTAAACAAAACAAGGATTTTAAAACAAATTTGCAAATAATTGTATTAACCATAAGATATTAATGCCAACAACAACATTTAATTTATTTTAATATATAAGTGCACAATTTTGCATATATTTTTTATTAATTAATTTCTGAAATTTAGGCTTTTTTATATATTATGATAATGAAATTCTTCTGGCAGCACCATAATTTAATTCCTTAAAAAAAATTATAGAAGTCGCCTGATAGAAGCCGCCTAAATTTACCCAATCACTTAACTGTATTGCGAGAAAACACACAATCTCTACTAAATAATTGTCATATTAAAAACACCGTGCAAGCAGCACGCAAAAATTGTATTATTTTAAACGTTGCGATAATAAATATTAAGCGCCAAAGAAGTAACTTAATTGCAACAACAGCTATACAAAAGTAAATTATTTACTCCCAATTTATTGTGTAAATTTGTCTTTGTTAAATAATTTTTTAAAGTAAATTTTTTTGTTGAAACAAAGTTTTCATAGAAATTTATGACAAAGTTCGTGTGAAAAAGTAATTTAAAACAATAAATAATTAAGACTTTTTAAGTGGTAATTTGCATAGTTTAAAAAAAGTATATTAATTGTTTAAAAGAAAAATACCAACCTGCTCCCGAAAGTATTACTTTAAGCGGTGAGTTATGTTTCTAGCAAAAATGAAGGCGGTTTAGCGGTAACAACCACGAAGTTACACGAACCACAAAATAAGTTATAAGTGACAGTATTTTTTTTTGTCGAGATATAACTTAAAAATTTGTTAAAAAAAGGCTATAGAAAATATAAAATAACCTAACGTTAAAAATCAAAATTTTATTTCGTAAAAGGCGGAAATTTATAAAAAAAAAATCGAGTAGTGTTGTTTAAAGGTGGCAGATTTGGAGGAGTAGATGTCTGTATTAAGAGTGGTAGTTATTTGAAGTGTTCTGTTTTCAAAAGATTTAAAAAGGCTGATGGTATATTCGTATTCTTCTATGTAGATAACTTTTTTTGTGTTAATTTAAGAACTTTCTCGATTTAAGTATTGGTATATTTAGTGTGTGTGTTATATTAACAATATTAGCAAAAAAATTTAAAAAGAGCATTGATCGCTTCCACTGCTGCGTATACACGTTACTATAAATCGTACGAGTACAAAATTAGTAAAGCTGCATGTACACGACATTTTTTTTTTTACATCTGACGTACTTAAAAGGTGATTTCACACACTAGCAGTGTACTTCTCAAATTTCCCACCACGGTCCATGGTTCGATCTGTCCAAGGCGAATTCAAACAGGTAAACTCATCTCGTCAGCCGTTCATCAGTTGTTTCCACGGCGAATTAAAAAATATGGTCAAACGTCAAAATATGATTTTGTTTTGAGAAGTTGAATGAAAAGTGTTAAAAATATTATTTTTATAATAAAAAAATTTCAAAACTGCGAATGATTGAAGTGAATTTATTAATTTCTTTTATAAAAAAGTGATAATTTTAATTTGCAATAAAAAAATTTTGACAACCAACCAGAAAATTGTATAAACAAAATACATGGGGCTTTTTGTAGTTGTAGAGATGAGTTTACCTGTTTGAATTCGCCTTGGATCTGTCAAAATCAGATGGCGTTTCGACACCACCTGTAGTTGAATTCGCCTTGTTTTATACACGTGGTCAAGGCGAATTCAAACAGGTAAACTCATCTCTACAACTACAAAAAGTCCCATGTATTTTGTTTATACAATTTTCTTATTATAAAAATAATATTTTTAACACTTTTCATTCAACTTCTTCTCAAAACAAAATCATATTTTGACGTTAGACCATATTTTTTAATTCGCCGTGGAAACAGCTGATGAACGGCTGACGAGATGAGTTTACCTGTTTGAATTCGCCTTGCACGTGGTGCAAAAAAAATATTCTGTAAAATTTGGCCCAAGGCGAATTCAAACTTGACAACCAACCAGAAAATTTTATAAACAAAATACATGGGGCTTTTTGTAGTTGTAGAGATGAGTTTACCTGTTTGAATTCGCCTTGATTTGGCCTTATATTGGCTTATATTACGAAACTAATAAATAAATAAATGTCAGATGGAATTAGCAGTGTAACATTTTTCAATTAGAGCGTGTTCTATTTGTTTTGCTGGTTATGTGTTTGTTCCGGCGTACATAATTGTTTTTTTTATTTATTTACACATACATATATGTAGGGATTTAAAAGGTTGTCATAAAGTCATAGGTATGTCCTAAAATAATAAAGAGAAAAACTATTACTATGTTTATACCAGGGCTGTGGAGTCGGAGTTGAGGTTTTTCTGCCGGAGTCATAGTACCCACAAAAACTCGCGACTTCGACTCCAAAGTTTTTCTGCATAAAAAATTAAAAAAAAATTGTCCAAAATAAAAATGATCTTTAATTTAAACACATTTAAAATTTAAATAAATGGCTTATGAATACCGCTCTTGTGTGCTGTTTCCAAATGACAGGCGATGGACTGAATGCTACATAATCAATCGCCTGTCATTTGGAAACAGCACATTAATGATTGCGTACCTACGGTAATTTCTTCTCAAAAACTCTAAATTTTAGAAGGCCGTACGGTAATGAAAAAATAAAATTTAACATCACTGAGTCTCATATACATACATTTAGCATCAAGTTTATAGTAGGAGTCGGAGTCGCACTTAAAAAATTTCAGCTTTTGGAGTCGGAGTTAGTACTTTTTTCGGACGACTTCACAGCCCTGGTTTATACGTACCCTATTCACGGATAAAAATTATTTGCGATTAAATAACTTACTCACCCTTATCGTGGTTAGCGAAAATACTCCTACGCCTGTTTGGTAATAGATTACAGGAAATAAGTTCACGTTCTCTTTAATCTATTACGAAATCGTCGTTAAATTTTATTTTTAAGTGATGCCAGATGTAAAATTTATTCATTTAGTAGCACTGTATGTATATAAACTTTTTATTTTTAAATGAAAAAGATATAAAATTATTGTGTATTTTTAAATTTATTTGCATATTTTAGATTTAATATTACTTTTGTTGTTAAAAGTGTGGCAATGCTTAAAATCTTATTTGCAAATAGTGTCGTTAATCAGGAATTATTTTCATGAGTTAGCTACATATATAACGAGACTAGTCATCACAGAAACTATCAAACTGATTTTAATGAAATTCATATTCATATAGACACATAAGATATGCAGTTTTTCCAAAATATGACAACGAGCGTATGTAGGGGCGATTTATGACTCTCCGAAACTATCTAATAGATTTTAATGAAATTTAAAACATCGATAGATCGATAGTATTTTTTAAAACTAGGCCCCAAATAGTTACACTTGCAAAAATTTGTTTTCATATACCGTAGTGTAGAGAATCATATGGTCGGGCTTGACCGACTATACTTTCTTACTTGTTTTATTTTATTAAAGGATTACAAAACAATTTTTCTATGACAATTTTACTTAATAAACGTTTATTAATACGGGGGTAAAAAGTAATTTTTTTAATAAAACAACTGGTATGGTCCCTAAGTTTTATGTTTAATTTTTTTTATTTTTAAACAAAATGTGTTCTAGAAACATTTTTGTGTTTGTTTTAAAATTTAAGAAATATGTATATATGTCAATTTATAAATTCGCCTTGCATGAAACGTTATATTTTGTCGTTATGTAAACTAAACATGGAGTCTTCACCTGACAATGTTTTGTCATACCTAACGTCAAAAGTTTTTTAAAAACTAAAATTCTTGTCAGCATTTTTTTATTAATATGAAGTTTGACATTTATTATTACAACAAATTTTCTGGTGAAGACCCAAATAAGTTTGCCATACTAAGTACATATTAGTGTAAAGGTGAATTAAAATTTAGGAATTTGCTAAACAAAAAATGGCAATTTAAAAATTTTTAATTTTCAATTTATTAAAACAAAATATTTTTTTTACAAAAAAGTAAGAACATCTCTATTTTATATCTTGTTTATTGCACAAGATTTTTTTTTAATTTATCCAAAATGTCATTGTCACTTAATTATTACTAATTAGAGCAAAAAGTTTTGAAACTTAACAAATCTTCATTTACCTGAGCATTAAGCTGCATGCTTTATAAAGAATTGTGTTACTTGTTAAATTTAAATGCATACAGGTGTACATACTCTTGTTTTTATTTAAAAACAAAAAATTATAATGTGAAAAATGTGTAGGTGCCCAGACACACACCCACTTTACATAGTAAAAAGTAGTTATAAAATTGACAACAATTATAACAATAACATACGTAGGTATGCATTTATTTATTTATTAATTTTTTCAATGATTTGGTTCAATTTTTTTTTAACTTATACTGACAATAGAATGAATGACGACTTGGTCATTAAAACAGTCAAGGCATTTAAAATCAGCTATAAAGATGGTAATATTTTGTCGGTGCATTAATCATGTATGAAATACGAGTTAATTAAGATGAGAAAATAAAGTACATACATACTTATATCTAAAAGGTGTTAATTTTAGCTGAATGGTTAGTATAATAATTACCTAAAAAGGTATTGCCTAAAAGTATCTAGTCTTAATAATTATTTAAAAAAAATTATTTATTAGAATTTTATTGATTATTTGCGGTTTAAAAAAAACTTCTTCAGCACATACATATGTACATACGTAGTTTTTTTTTTATTTGTACTTACCTCTTTAAAATTCAAATGCAATTTGTTAGTGTACCTTTAAAGGCAGTTATAAAAACGTTATTTTTTTAACCAAAAATAGTTTTCATGTGAAAAATGACGTCAGTTTAGATTGAATTGCAAACTTATAAACTATCTTGAGCTAAAAGAGAAATTGTTTTAATAAGTACATAAATATTTGCAAATTAAGATTGGCAATTTAGAAAATAGTTTTTATTTTTTTAAAATGAAAAAAAAAATCTGGAAATAAATCTAAAGGACTGATTTAACTTAAAATTGTATTTCTTTATAATCTAAAAAAAAACACACATGAAAACAATAAATTTCTGAACGTATATAAATAACCTATGTATGTATATTAGTATAGGTTCCATGGGCAGCCATCAAAAGACAGCTCACTTGGGTCCTTTATTGGTCCCTTTGTGATAATTGGTCCCTCTGTGATAAAACATTACATATTAGTATAATTTTAAAGCTTTTGAATAGTTCTTTCTGGATATACAAAATTTACTTCAAAACTATTGACTCTTATTAAATTTCACATAAAAATTTATGTGTTTTTAATTTCAATTAAAACAGCTTCGCTAACTAGACCTTTTTTATATTTTTTGAACTTTTTTATTTGGAACCAAAATTAATCATAAAATGCAAGAAAGTAGATAAGAATTTTAATTATAAAAACTTTTTACGTATACGGTATTTCAAATTCGTTTTAACTTAATGTTTATTAACAATTTTTCCCATGCAAATAATCCATATTTTTTTATTTTCAATTTATTTACTTTTACTTTCATTGTTGATAATAAATAACAAACAATTTGACCGACCACCATTTAAATACGTAATATGCCATATAGTATATATGTACATGCACAAATGCTTTTTATTTCCGATTGCTTTATTTATTATTTTGTTGTACATGTATAAATGTTTTGGTTTTGTTTTTGTTTTTTAGCACAATTTCAAATGCATTCATTAAATTTGTGATTTTGTAATTGAAAAAAACTAATTGTGCCGGCGTTGTAGTTTCTTTTATTAATATTTTTATTCAATATGATTGTTGTGAGTGGTGAGTAATGATTTTATTGATAATTCGATTTAATGTTAAAAAAAATGCAAAATAAATAATTAACCTCACTGTTTGAGAAAATGTCTGTGTTAATGCCTTACAGTTTTACTTTACTTAAAAGTTTAGCAAACAATTTATACATGTAAAAATTAATGAGAAATTTTAAAAAGTTATTAAAATCAATTAGTTACTTAATTTGTGCAATGAATTGTTAAGGAAATTTAGATTGAAACACTAAAAATTTAGGGAAATATTTTACAAGCTGGCAACACTTTCAGGATTTTCTGCATGCAATGTTAATTAAATCTTTATTGAAAATTTAAATAAATAAGTACCGTTTCAATAAAAGTAAAACTTTGTCTTGTACTTAAAGAATGTCAATGAATTTTGAAAAAAATTATTTTCAGATCCCACTTTGATTCCAAATCAGATCAGAAATATTTTAAATTTATTTTATTTTTTGAAATCCTTAATTTTTTCTGCAAAACGTTTTGGATTTTTTTTAATCTGTCGGGCTATTCTTTCTGCCACATTGTTAATTTTAATCATCGGTATCAACAAGCTCTTCTAACTTTATTGTTACTACTGGCTGCAGTGAAAGGGGAATCAAGAGAAACATTTCATTAAAAACTACAATATTATCTAATTTCCTCTTCAACACTGTATAACCCATGTGCCAAGCAAGTAACTTGTAACAGTTTTTGGTAAAATATTTTTACCCATTGGAAGCCTTAACTACGTAAGGTGCTGCATCGTTTTAAAAAAGAATGATCTTTTGTCGAAATCTTGTATTATAAGTAAATCTCCAAAATAATTTATTTAGTTATTTTAAAAATTTTTGGAAGGTTTTTTTTTTGTGTATTTAAAAATGTTTTAAGAACTCTTTTTATAATATGAAAATTAAAAAAAAGTCACTCAAAATATGCAAAAATATGCGTTAAAAATCTAAATATGCATTTCACAAATATATGCAACAATATGTAAACACAAATCGATGACATTTTTGCGCAAATTTTATGATTCGGAAAGATAGTTGGTCGACATCGTTGTTAGACTATCGACAAATAACATGGATTTACATGGAAATCACATCTCTAGTTATAACAAAACCACTTAAAAAATCTCAAATTACTACGAAAAGATCTTTGATATTCTCAAAAATTACTAAATATTAAAAAAATCTCATAAATAATTCCTAAAACTGGCATATTTCTGCTTAATTTGCGTTTTAACGTGTACTTCTTCATACTTTATTATAATTTTTGTAAAAAAAATTTTTCTAAATATTCAGGGGTGTGCTGGAAATCGAAAACGTAAAACGCAAGAATTTGTTAGTTGTTTTTAATACACTTCGAATCTAATTTTTGTTATATAATTCTGTTAAATAGAGAACTATTTGTATAATATTGGTCATAAAATTCTTTTATTACAGAAATATTATTAAAAAACGACCTTTAAACGTTTTACGTTTACGATTTGCAGCACACCCCTGATTGTTTAAAATTTTTCTAATTTTATTATATTTTTTTCTTTTATTTCTTGCAGTTTATTTGGATTATTTAGATTTTGGATTTATTACTTAAATAATAGTATATAGGTATCTGAAAACCTATTTCTTACCACAAATTTTCAATACAAATCAACAAACAAGCATACATAAGCCACAAATATGTCGGACCGCAAAGCTGTCATTAAAAATGCCGATATGAGCGAAGAAATGCAACAAGATGCTGTGGATTGTGCGACACAAGCCTTGGAAAAATATAATATCGAAAAGGTAAGTCATCAAGTCAATACGATAAGCAAATTACCATCCAGCTTAAAAAAAAGAAAATATTAAAGGTTAATATGATTATAATTAACATTGCAATTACAAAATATAAGAGAATTTAAGAAGAAATCTATTATTTTCTTGGGGTTATTGTTGTTTATGTTATTTTTTCATACAAATATTTTTTGATTTATTTATCTCTTATAGTGAAATGTTTACCAAAAAGATAACTTTGTGCTCTAAATAATTTATTTAAACTGTAACTTTATCAGTTTGTTTATTTTAATTATTTAAATTTTTTTATAAAATTTATGGTTTAATAAAAAAAATTTCAAGTTCTTTTTTTTGCCATAAGCTCTGTCTCTTAACGTATGTTCACATTTAACAAGTATTTGCCGAAAAAAATCCAAAAAATTTAATAATTTTTATTGATCTTCTAAATTTTATTACTGTAAAAATTAAAGAATAATGTAATAAATAATATGTTAAATGCTGTTTGATCTAGCAAAAGTTATGCAAAGTTGAACAAATGTTAAATAAAAATATGATTAATTTCTGGAATTTGGTTTTCCTCTTTTTATTTCTTGCTGATGCTCGCAAATCAAATAACTTTATAAAGGTAAACAAAAAATTGTTAAACATAAACTCGGACTAAAATTTATTTTATTTAATTAAATACATAAATTGATCTATCAGAAATAAAGCATTTTAGAACTGAAGATAATTAAATTTATTGGTAAAATATGACCAATGTTAAGAACGAAACTAATGTTTGCTGACATTTTACATATTGCTTTTGGTATTTTATCGATACCACATATCTGAGCATCAATTAAATAATACAATTGAATAAAAGGCAAAGGAAGAAATCGTTTGCACGTAGAATTCTGTTTCAAGTTTGACAAAAACTAAAGATCAATTAAAATTAACTGGTAGTTGCTGCTGTAGTTATAATATTTCTTAAAGTAAATTTGCTTTATCAGCCGGTTCAACGATTTCGAACGTTATCGCTGAACGTTAAAGGCTGTATGTAATAACACTGAATTAAAAGCTTTATTTTTAAACATTAATGTTTTAAACTTTTTTAAGACTACGTTCTAAGTATGTAATATATGCAAAAGTCTGAATAATGTCACTTTGCAATAGTTAAAATATAAATACCAATATAATTGACAAAAATAAAATTTTTAATTTATTTACTTATTAATAAATATATGAACTATTGAAAATACCAAAAACCGTATCTTAAGCGGCTCATACACTTGCAATATAACTATTCAATTTTATCGCCAATGTTTATGTCGCAATAAGAAAAGAAGTGCAATATAAAGGGTCCGCCAAATAACTTTTTTTTTTTTGAAAATGCTATAATAAAAAACTACTGAATATTTTTTCTCAAATTTCTTTTTTTATTTGAAAGTACAATCCTTCCGGTTAATAATGGAAAATAATTTCATATAAAAGGCTGCCTTGGCTGGTCATGCAGTAGCCTACACGATCGGTCCAATTTTTAAGCACATTATCGATTGTGTGCAGCTGTATTTCACCAATGGCTTCACTAATATTGTCCTTTAAAGCGCCAATTGTCCCTGGCTTGTCGGCGTAACATTTATCTTTGATCTGATAATGCGATCTTCAAAAACAGCGCGCAAAACATCGAATGTAGCTTCGGCTGTGTGGCACGTAGCGCCGTCCTGTTGAAACCAAATGTTGCCAATATCATTCTCTTCAATTTTTGTGAACAAAAATTCGTTCAAAATGGCCCGATCACGATCGCCAACATAACAATTTAATTCATAAAACAATAATAAAACCAAATTAAAAATTGAGGTACTCAAGATATGAGGTCAAAAAGTTATTTAATAAACTAGATAAAATATTTTAAATAAATATATAACATTTTAACGGCTTATGAAATAACTGTCTGACACACTCAAAGCGCTTAGTAAGTCGTCAAAAAGTAAATTTCTGATTTTATTTACGAATTATCATGTTACCGACAAATTTCGATCATTTTTTACCGAGGTTGGACAAATAGTTAAAAGTGCACCGTTCAATTAGAAGCAATTTGTTCTCTTTTATAAACAACGTCTATATCAGTCAAATGCAAGTCGAGTCTCCAAAATGTTATTTTATTTCGGTTTCCCTGCACTTCACTGTTATATAAACCAACACAAATTGAAAAAATTTGTGTTTATCACCTAATAAACATCGCTCCTTCATTGCATCATAGTCATATCTCAAAAAATCAAAAATTTTAAGTAACTTTAGCAAAGTTTTCCTTCACACTTTCTCGTATATTATCTCAAACTGAACCGAAAATATAGCAAAAAATATCTTTAAATCGGTACATTTTGAAAACTTTAATCGCATTTTGCCAAGATCGTTTGTTTTTGTAGATATGACTAAGTTGCAATAAAGGAGCGATATTTTTTTGTATCTTCTATTTTTAAGACCTGTTGATGGACAATGAAACTTTACTGCCTGCATCTTATTTTGAATTAATGTACTTTATTAACTCTTCACTTTACTAAATGTAATAATTATCAACTGTTGCACTGCCCATTCTGCTTTTAGAAGATTTATTGCATCAGGAGACATTGATTTAAATATATACTCATTTCTTGTAATTGATCTAATCCGCAACCCATCCACAGATGCTAAATTTTAGAGAATAGAAAACTAATGGCGATTTCTTTTCTGAGAAATATGTTGCATAAATGTTACATGCTCCATCTCTTTTGTGTAGAGCATGTAACATTTATGCAACATATTTCTCAGAAAAGAAATCGCCATAAATTTTAAAGTATAAATAGCTGTTTTCTGAAATTATGAGGAATTTTTTATTTCCCGGGATCTCGCAAGAAAAATCTCGGGAAAAAGGGAAATAAAATAATTGAAATTCCCGGGAAAAAACCCTAATGCTAATGTATAATGTATATGATGCATTTACGAACGTACCCTAAGTTGCAATAAAGGAGCGATATTTTTTTGTATCTTCTATTTTTAAGACCTGTTGATGGACAATGAAACTTTACTGCCTGCATCTTATTTTGGTATTAATGTACTTTATTAACTCTTCACTTTACTAAATGTAATAATTATCAACTGTTGCACTGCCCATTCTGCTTTAAGAAGATTTATTGCATCAGGAGACATTGATTTAAATATGTACTCATTTCTTGTAATTGATCTAATCCGCAACCCATCCACAGATGCTAAATTTTAGAGAATAGAAAACTAAATTTTAAAGTATAAATAGCTGTTTTCTGAAATTATGAGGAATTTTTTATTTCCCGGGATCCCGCAAGAAAAATCTCGGGAAAAAGGAAAATAAAATAATTGAAATTCCCGGGAAAAAACCCTAATGCTAATGTATAACAGAAATATTCAGGGGTGTCATGGAAATCGAAAACGTAAAGCGAAAGAATTTTAAGTCGTTTTTCAATAAGGTTTCTGTAATAAAAATATTTTATGACAATTATTATACAAATAATGCTCTATTAAACAGAATTCTTTAACAAAAATTGCAAAAATTAGATTTAAAGTTTAATAAAAAGGACTGCCAAGTTCTTTCGTTTTACGTTTTCGATTTCCATGACACCCCTGATTATTTACATGTGTATCTCAAATATAAATATTGCTTTCAATTAAATACTTAGATAAATGAATTCCATCAAAATATTTTTGTTTATTTTATTTTTATAAATTATTGTTTGATTTTTTTAACAAAAAGTACCATTTGGTGGGAAAAATACTATTTTAGTTGAAGTTCAGTACCTTTTAAAAATTTCAATGTTGCAACACTGATGCACATTCAAAAAATCAAAAATTATTTGAATGTTTTTTGTAAACTTGCTCTCTCTAACGGGCAATTCCAATGTTTTGTTATTTATGAATAACTCAAATTCATTTAAAGTAAACAAGTTTTTAATTCAATTTTTTCGCTCTTATTTTTGTAATGGTTTACTCTCTTCTTATCTTTTTGAATGTTTTATATTTGAATATAATGAATATTGTTGTTCACTTTGAATAAAGGCAAACAAGTGAGTTATTCAAAGAAGACCTCTGTACATATACATATGTACATACATATTATATTTTGTACTTATATAAATAAAAACTTAATTCACAATAGAATATCCAATCTGAAATTAGGGCATATGTATATCTCAAATATTATTGAAAAAATCACCTATTTATGACTAATTTCACCAATTCAATTTGGGCATCAATTCATATTTTCATATAATTTTATTTTTATTTGACATGAAAAACGAATTTTAAATATAAATTGATATTGAAATAAATTAGTGAAATCGGCTTTAACATTATTATGGCATTCCGATGACTTAATTTGAAACTATCAACTTCACACCTGAATACCACTACTGAACATTTTAAATCTAATTTTACTTTTCAAATTAATTTGTTTCAAGTTGATGATACAGTATTGACCTAATATTTTATTTTATCCTAAACAGGAATAAAAATCTATGTATGTATATCAGAGAGCTGCAAGGAGTATGATCGAGCAGACTCAATCACTTCAGCTAAAAATTCAGTATAAATCAAAAAAGTATTCTACAGTTTTGTTCTTGTTCAATCAGTAATCAGTTGCAACCACCACTTGAACTTTATGATTCAATCGTTTTTGTTCAACAACAAGAAATTACTTAAATGCAAAAAGCTCGTTTCAAACAGTCAGTTTGAATTTTTGTACTCGCAACGAACATGAATGTATATATTTCTTTTGTATGATAGAAGTAAAATTCATGTTATAAGCTCGAGCCACATGTTTAAATACACATTGTGATTTATTTATATAAGCAATATAAAGCTCATGTTATTCTGAGCGTTGCGTGTTGTTCTTAGTAGTACTGTTCCTTTTATAGTTATAAATTATATTTTGTTATTTAATACTACTTGTATTGAAAACCCATGTTCCTTTTTACATTTTAATATAAAAATATGTTTAAAAAAATGTTTTTTTATTATTGACTTTTTTTAATATCTCCAAAAATTTCTTTGAAATTGATTATATGCCTAAAAAATAATAATACATGTATGTAAATACATACAGACAACTTTTTCGCAAATTTAATTTTCAAATAAATTTAGCTTGGGTTACGATTTTTTAACATTTTTTTCACTATATTCATATTTCCTAAAAATGTATGCACACAAACAAACATTTGTATGTTTTGAACCAATAATGTTGCGACTGATACATACATATGTATAATGCTCAAACGAGAACGAAACTGTAGAATACATGAATGGTTTGTACTTAAATTTTCGCGTTAATGATTGAAACGACTCCATCATACATGTTGCAGCTAAATGAACATAATATCGCATTTCAAAACGAATATTGCAAGAATGATACGAACACCGCTTCGTTTCCTTGCAGTGATCTGCAGTCATACCAAAAAAAAAAAATTACAAACGTTCATGTTCGATGCGAGTACAAGAATTCAAACTGATTGTTTGAAATGAGCTCGTTACTCCAAAATCATTTTTGTTGTTGAACAAAAACGGTTTAAATTATAACAATTCAGAGTAAATGATTGAATATACTCCAAATTTTAGTATTCGTTGCAGATCTCTGATGTATATAGGTATAAAAATATATGGCCTGAATATTAATTGACTGATTCATCAACGCCCAGCCCAAAGGGCTAAAGCTAGACTTGAAATTCGCTGCATTAGGGGGTAAAAACGTGTAAATTTTATAACCTCATATCTCCTTAACTAAAAGGGATCAAATATTATATACCTGCAATAAATCGAAACTAAAATTTAAAAATTTATTAACATTTCTAGTTTTTACATTCAACAAGTTTATTCTTGACAATATGTACATACATACAACGTTAACACTTAACTATATTTTTATTATAATTCTCTAATTTTAATATTAATAAGTCAATTATAACAACAGATGCCAGCTAAATCAAAACTAAATAAATGGGCTATTGATATTAAAGTCTTGTTATCTAATCACTTCGACTTAAAAAAAATAATTTTTGAAAACAAAAATGTTCTTGCACTTTTAAGAATATCTAAAAATGTTCTATTTTTTTTATTTTATATAAGTTCAATGACACGGGATTCAATTATCTCTTTTTTTCAATATCCAAACACAGTTTAACGTCTATATATATTATTTTAAGTTTATTTTGTTATTCATTTTTCTAAAAGCCAATCAATGTTAAAACGGAAGTGTGTAATTCAGAAAAAAGTGTAGGTTGATGTTTACGTTCGTATACGTTTAACACACCATAACGAGCAATAAAGAAAACCAAAAAAATCAATAATTTCAATATTGTGACACTGAAAATTGTACATGTACAAGGAAAAGCCGTAGACAAAAACCAACAATGTTTAAAAAATATTTAGCATTAGAAGCGCAGTCGAAACTTGGCCATACATTTACCCTGATTTTTTTATATTGTAATAAAAAAAATCCCAGCATGAAAATCTCATACATACATACTTCTAACAGCAATATATGCAGTTTTTTAAGAAGAATGCTATAGAAGTTTTAAATGTGCTCTTAATTTAAACAAAAATGTTTTTTTAGTAACAATTTAAACGCAGAAACTTCTCTAGATTAAGAAAATATTTAAGAAAAAGAAACGACAAAATTTAAACCTTTCATACTCTATAATCCCTCTTAAAAATCTATACTAAATTCTAAAAGTTTTAGCTGAGTATAATTTTTTCAAGGTTAATTTTTTGAGGTTAGCAGATTTTTTTTTATTATTATTAAAAAAATTTCCTAAGTTAATTTTTTCTTCTTTAATATTAAGGCATACTTCCCTATTTTGCCCCACTTTATACGCATGCATGAATATGGTCTACTTACACATGTGAACCTATCAAACTCTTATACATACATACATTCATATAAAATTGTACATACAATTACACATGCTTTTTTACAATTTTTTAAGCTTTAAGGCAATTGTTTTTAGTATCAGTGTGTGTTTAGGAATATAACATGGCATTTAACCAAGGTAATGACAGTGATTTGGTTGGCGCATTCCCTCATAGTTTAGAGGTTAGTTAGAAAAAAGCAGAATATAATGCAAAAAACAGCCATGGTTATATTTACCTAAAGGTAATCGTGTTAGAAAAATGGCAGAAAAATCCGAAACAAAAAGCAGGAAATAATTTTTAGAATATAAAATAAAATTATCATCATTTAACTTAACTAGACGTTTTTAAGACTCATGTGTTGAATGAAGTACCTTTTTATATTAAGTGTTGCATACTCCTAGGGGGATTTATTTTTAAGCGCGCTCAATACATTTAGTTCTGCAGAGATAAGTGTATAATGACACTATGCAACACATAAATTGCAGACTTCTTCTCGTGTAAAAATTCTTGAAGTACTTATCGCATCTAAGACCCCTTTCAGACTAGGCAAGTTAGTTGCGCAAGTTACCTTCCGAGAAAAACAAAGTCTGCACAATTTTTTTTCCTTACCCCGACTTTACGGCTGACGTCTACAAACCAAGAGTTGTGCATGTAACTTGCCGAGTGTGAAACACTTTTTTAATTTAGCTAGTTTATCTGCCGTTGCGGTTTTATGACCCATGAAGATTTTGACTAAAACTTGATCATTTCGAAAAGCATCCAATTTTTCTCGGAAACCAATTGGAATTGTCTTTTTCTGTCTTCGGCACAAATGCAGATATAGACTAAGTCCCTAATTTTGTAAAACACAACCCACGCCAAAGTATTATATTGAAAGCAAAAACAAATTCACAAATATTTTGCAATTTTGTTGTTGCTTTGTACATAAATTTATTTACCGTTTTAAAATTTTCAACGCCACAAGCAATGAGGCGTATGAAATCTTAAAAACCAATGTGAATTTCTGATAGAGGCAACAACAAAATATTTATGAATTTGTTTTTGCTTTCAATTTGTCGTTGCGTTGTGTTTTACAAAATTAGGGCCTAAGTGTTATACCCTTTTAGTATGCACGCCAATAACAACTTTTTAGTATGCATGTCGATAACAACTGTTGCTATTCATTGTAAGCTTCACGTTCATAGTTGCCATTAACATGTGCAAGTTCTTGTGTTTGTGCCTTTCATTCCTTATTTGCAATCCGTATGTACAACACCCTTTTTATTAATTGTTAAATTAGTTTTAAATAAATTATAATAACTAAATTTTAATAAATGAATTATAAAAAGGTCGTTAGTTTTTTATTACCAAACCACTACGGTCACACTTGTCAAATATTTGACGAAAAAAAACAGAGCCAACAAGCAAACTAAATAATTATTTCCTTTAATTCCAATATTTATTTTTATTATAATTCCACATTTTACAGAATACTGTTTTTTGCTGTGTCTAGCAGTATACTAAGTTTTATTTTGTGATATAAAGAGTATGTTAAATTTCACTAACTATTAAAAAAAAGTAGTTGTTACACTTATTTGGTCAAATATTTAATAACTGTGGACGTAGCTTAAGAGAAAAAAGTGCGTAACAAACTATGCTGCATTTAATGGCTCAAAATTGAATGTCGAAATATTTTAATTTTATATTTCTTTATTCACCATTTTTAATTTCTTATATCTTTTTTCACCATTTTTGGTATATCGCTGCCGAACTGTGGACAATTTACCAAAGTAATATTCAGAAAAAATATTCCTTATAATATATTAAAAAAATCCCTCAGGTCATTTTAATGCTTTTTTAAATATTCCAGCTCTATAAACATCGAAAATTCGAAAAATGAATATTTATTTATTTATTTATTTAATATAAGTAATATACAAAAGCCTATCAAGGCCAATAAAAATATATTACAAAATCAAAATCCTGAGTATTATTAATGGATACAATAAATAATCAAAAATTCATTTATTCAAGTATATACACCTAATTATAAAAATACAAATACAAATGGCTCCCCAACCAAAGATTGATTAATTTATGTTTTTTTTTTTGAAGATTGATTAATTTATGTTTTTTTTACTTTTTGCTACATATTTCATATAATTCACTAATTTTCGATGTAAAATGCAGCTGGCAAATGTTAAAAAAATGCATTTTTAGTATTTAATGTTCTGAGGATTTATGAGTTTGGCAGCTATGGGAAATTGTGAAAAAAGATATAAACAATTAAAATTTTTCGACATTTAAGCAATTTTTTTGGCACTAGATGTGTATCTTTTTCGTATTAAGTTGTTCCACTTTTTTCCCCTCTAGTATATAGCTACAATTGTGGTGACGGTAGAAAAACAAAATTTTAATTGGTTTCCGAGATATAGACGTGAGACAAATTGCGTGTTCTTCCGAAAAATCAAGTTTTATTCAAAATATTCATTAGGCTTATAAAATCCGAACGGCAGCTAATCGAAATTCGAATAATTTTACACGATTTCGAAAAATTTTACACGAGAAAGAAAGAAAAATTTGGCCTATCGACCAAAAATAATGAAATGGTATGATAATGCAAACATTTTCGACATTATAGCAATTTTGATGCACTAAATGCAATTCTTTCGGGTTAGTTCTTTTACACTTTATAGCTACAATTATGGCGAAGACAAAAAATTCTAATTGGTTCCCGAGATATAAATGTATGTACTGGAGAAAGATAACATGTTCTTCGGAAAAATCAAGTTTGAGTCAAAATGTTCATGGGGCAATAAAATCCGAAGGAAGTTTACACTGAATGACTTCAAAAATGTTGCCCAGTGTCTTAAGCTTGTTAGATTATTGCTTACTTGTAATTTTTTATTTTTTTTAAACATTTTTTACTCGTGCTGTAATTTATTATTACAAAAAAAGGTTTATTATATTTAAAAGTAAATAATAATTAAAATAAACAATACATTTTTAATGTTATTGTACATTTAAATAGAATATGCTACTAATAAAGATAACAATAGATAAGAAAGTTTTCTTTTAAGCAAAATTTCTTGGGGATAATACCAGTGTATATTAAAGGCTAGTTTACACTATCTCACAAGTCTTACGTGGTCTAAAATACTGAATGAGTTTTGTTGCGACTGTCAAAAAATTAATTTAACATAACAGTTTGTGTTCACACCATCACACAAAGTATAAACACTCACACATGAAATAAAATGCTACCCTGATCCAATGAAAAGTCCCATCCAGCAAAATAAACTGACGTCGTTCAGATATCTGAGAGAAACGTCGGCAAAAAAGTCGGAATCGTATCGTAGTGGTTGACACGAATTCTGACAGACATGTCGTGGGAAATTCTGGTTTTTGTCGGCATTTCTGATAGATATCCAAGATTCTTTTTGCTTTCTAACTGATAGCTGAAAGAAATAATTTTATTGCAAAATATGTAAAAGTACATACATATGTACATAATTTTAAATTATACACGTACGCACCTTTTTTGTGCTTTTCATCTTGAACAAATAAAATTAAAATTATTTTCAACTGAATGACAATTGTCATTATTTTAAAAAAATAATAAGTCTCGTTAGACAAATCTATTGGACATATCTGTACATAAATTCCCCCCGATATATCTAAGCGAAATCGAACAGAAATAGGCCAGACAGTAAGTATATTCAATGTCTGGCAGAATTCTGAACTCTAAGAATGAAGTCAGACATTTGCTGGAAATGTCTGATTCAGACAATGTCAAAAAACGATGAAGTCGAATGGGATGTCAAACTTTTTTCCATAATACTACCAAACTTTTACATATTACTTGAGTTTTTGACACGTATTAATATAAAGTAAATAGTGTAAACTAGCCTTAAGCAACATTAATTTTTGCCCTTCCAAAATGTGAAATTCCAGAAAAATTTAAAAAATTTTTTAATTTCAATGAGAACATTTTGATCGATTTCAAGTTACTCAAATTTGATTATAAAAATAATCAAGGCCCATCTATCAGGTCTGCTTACTTGTACAAAAACAAAATACAATTCTTTTTAGTTGTCAAAAATTTACTACCGCATATACAAAGCAAAAGGAAAAAACGTGTATGTGTGGCATACCATAAACGTATACATGCACATGTAAGAAAAATGTAAACAACTTTTGACAACTAAAAAGAACGTAAACAATGATCATCAGGCTTCTTGCACAGACCTTTTCAATGGGCCTTGAAAATAATGAAGTGTAAATTTTTTTATCTAAAAAAAGGGTGTATGTAAAAAATGTACAATGACTTTAAAACAATTTTGTTTAATAAATTAAAATTTGTATATTGAAATTTTGTTGGATGTCCTTTTAAAATCTATTTCATTAAAAGTCACTTGCAAGCCATCATTATTCAATAATCAACTTTAGTTTTGTTGCTTTTTATTTTACAAACATTATAATATATTTATTTTTTCAAAATAAATGTGTGTTTAAAGGTTTACAAAAGATTTTGTTTTCATTACACAATTTTTATACAAATTGAAAAGTGAAAACATAAAGCGGAAATTCAATTTGAAACTAGAAGAGAAGTAGGTAGAGTAAACGATAAAAAGGAAAATAGTCATTAGAAGAATATGAATTTATGAAATGTTCTAATATTTAAACAGAAATTTGTTAATATCTTAAAAATGTTGCTAAATTTAAAAATTTGGCTTAATTTTTAGGTTATATTTTTCTTTTAAAGGATAATTCCAGTAAAATTCATAATAAGTTATTAACGTTTTTCTTCAATAGATTAACATTTTTTTTAAAGAAGTTAATGAAATTCTTTAAGGTTCATTTCAAAATTTGTAAAGTAACAATTTAACCTTCTTTAAGATATTCGATTTAATTTAAATAATAAGGTTTAATTTTCATTAATAAATACGTTTTCTTAAATATATGTAATATATATGTTTTTTTTAATAGAAATTGTATATTTTAAAAGCATGCATATTTTCAAGCAGTTTAGGTTTAAATTATTGAGCTTTGATTGATTATTGAGTTTTATTCAACTTGACACCTTAAAAATGTGTGTCTGTTTCTCGTCGTTATTACTTGGTTCTTTTTTAAGGGTAACGTTTGCAATAATCACGGCCATCGTAAATAAAAAGTGAACAGGTTTTCCCATAAAAATTTTGCTTACCCTATGAATTTTTTTTGGGAAAAGTTAAATGTTTTAAGGGGCATTTTATCTTCGATAATGGTGAATATGTTTTATTTCCCCCTATTTTCAGCCTTTAGTTTGCCTTTTTATTTTAGAGTTTGGTTAAATTAAATTCTGTTATTAACCTCAAAAAATTGTTCCACTATTTCCTGTCTGCAATTTAAGCTTGCTTAATTAGGATTAGGGGTGAGTTAAATCCACACGTTACCTGGAAAAGTTGTTTCGCTATTTTTCACAATAGGAAATTTTTGTTTTTTTTATTTTTTAAGTTAACTCCCCTTAAAAAATGTTCTCCCAATTTACTTTTAAAAGTAGGTAAGAATGTGCGTGTTAGCAGAATATAAAAATTTCTTTAATATTTTTATTGCAAATCGTTTCTTTTTGAAATAACAAGTTCCTTATAATTGAAAAAGTGACTTTAAAAAAAACAACATCGTATAACAACTGAATAAAACTTATTAAAAACACGCACTCAAATATGTTAATATTACAAAAGGATAAAAAAATACAACATTCCCCTAATAATCAAAAAAAATAGAACAAATATTTATTATCTGTTAAATAGCTAAAACTTGTAAAGTATACATTTAGGCCATTTGGTCGGCCTACCCTTGGCAACAGCGTAATACAATTACACACACATGTTGAAGGCAGTGGTGACAGTAGTGTAGCTATTAAATATTTGTAAGGTAAATAGTATGTTGTACACTAAATAGTTGTACATATGTACATATACACTTCCACAGAAAATCTCTCTTCTTGTCGCGATATGGGCACTTCCACAGAAAATCTCTCTTTTTGTCACGTTACGCCAGCAAATAATTAAGCTTGTATTTTAGACTAATGTTATTCAAATTTTTCCTTTCTTTCACCTAATGCAGTTAAAGCAAATTGCGCTTTACAACAAAATACAAAAAAGTAAATAAATGAAATTAAAGTGAAAATTCCACATATGTAGTTTGTGTTCTTTAATTCGTTGAAGTGAATGTCTAGGCAGTTAATTTGCAGTTTGTTTCAAGAGGAATTTTTGCGTTCAACAAATCATTTTCACTACAAAAAAAAGTAATTTGAAATCGAAAGCAAAAGCAAACAGCCTCCTGAAAGAAATACTTTTTGGTAAAAAATAATTTTTTCTAGCTTTTTTTATATACTTGTTGTGAAAATAATAAAATGTGAGTAAATTAAAAAAAAATTTATACATACATTTTTTTATCTTGTGTTTACTTCGGTTTTGAAGGGGAAAGCACAAAAATCCGAAACAAGAAAAGGGCGTTGCTAAGATTCATTGGAAAAAAACGTTAATTTAGCTAAAGGATTTTATTAGGGTGTTAGGGCAAGAGAACTAAATTCTATAGGTCCTCCAGAAAAATATCCATCTGATTGGAAAAAGGTTTGTGTTGATTGAAAAGCCTACATTCGGAAAAAAATGCTGGTGTTGCTATCAATATACAGCATATGCTATATACATATATGTATGTACATATGTAGATATTTGATCTAAAGATGATGCAGTTGCAAAGCTTATTGGCCTTTAAAAATATAACTTATAAAAATAACTTAAAAACGTTTCAACATATTCAGTTAAAAAAAATCCGAAGCTCAGCACCAATATTATCTTTAAACACTTTTGATTTATACAGGGCAGGGCGTAAACTGCCTTATGACATTTAAGGTTGATTTTTTTTAGAATAAAACACGCTGCCCTTTTAGAGAGCAAAGCATTTTTAAGAAACGAACACCAAATTGCATTTTTTTAAATAAAATGTGACATTTTTTGTAGAAAAGAAAACTCCATAAGTACTTTTTTGTACTTAAACCAGTAAAAGAAACTATAACTGCTATTATTTAATGTATATAATCAGCCTTATTCCGGTTGTTGTTGCCGTAATCGATCAAGCCGTTTTTTGTAAGAGATTAAAGAACACTGGTTGTGTGTTACTCCCTCTCCTGTAAACTTTTCGTCTTTAAGGTGACGATATGTGGAATTAAAATGTTTTTCACTTTCATTTTGTAGTGGAATATAGAATAGAGAAACACTTTAAAATTCTTGGTGGCGTAACGTGACAAAAAGTAAAGTTTTTGTGGAAATAACCATATGTATCTAATATAGATTGTATACGAACCGTGTACATATTTATATACATATGTATGTATTTAGATAAAGTTTATGACAACTTTGTTAATGCATAAACTATAGAATTTATTGATTTAACAGTGCAATTTTTACAACCTACTAACTATTTGAAAAAATATACCTATACACATAATGCATTTTATAAAAAATATCTTTTTATTTAAGTTGAACTAACTTATTTTTTCATTTTATATTTTGTATCGCGTGTTTAATTATATTAAATTTATCAAATAACGAACTTAACAAAAATACAATTTTTCAAGTTAGGAAAAAAAACAAAAATGAACTTCAGTTGTCGCAAGAATATGTTAGTTTTCCCTTGTTTTTTGTTAGGCGCCTAAAGTTAGGCTATATTTTATTAGTCTGCTGAAATTTTATAGACAAATATTTTGTGCAATAGGAATGCAATCGTGGAAATTTATTTAAGTTAAGCCTTCACACACGAGAACAATTGTGCTTTAATTTTAAAGCTTGTAAGCAAGCGAGGCAAAGAGAATGGGTTTTTGTTGGCGTAAACTTATACCGGCTTCAACCCGGCATACACCAATACATGCACATTTTTAACAAACAATTGTTTGCTCATTTAAAATGAATAAAAAAACTAACACATACATACACGCAAAGCTAAGTGCATATATACATTTTATGCCAAATAAATATCACCCGTGTGTTTACCAACAGAATTAAAATTGTACGCTTAAAAATGGTATTTGTGTCTAAAGGCTAATTAAAAGTGATTTTGGAAAAACAGAACTTTAGGCAAATAAATAGCACATTTATCATATGTATATATAGTCGCCTAAAGTCATAGAATGCAGCAAGTTCGTAATTTTTTTTGTTAAAGACGTACATTTAAAAAAGTATATGACTGGCAGTGAAAGGTTTTTTTTATAATTTAAAAACATTGCCAAATAATTAACTAAAAAACTTAAATAAATTACATACCACCGACAAGTTTTAAAAAGTAAAACTGCAAATTTCTTAAATATCAAGTTTTTTTGAAAAATCTAAAATTTTTATGTATATTTTCATATATTAAAATATACTACTGGAAATAATGTAAATCTAAAACATTTTACTAATATTCAAGTTTTTAGAAAAACTAAAACTACTTTTATGTTCTGAAATCGATTCCGGATAATATTATGCACTTCCTACTTTTAAGTACCACATATCTTTACTACTCTTAGAATCAGGAAAAACTACACTCATTAAAAAAAATTAATTGAAAATCTCCATCGATTACAACTTCATCTAATTTTAATTTCAGAACATGGCCGTTTTGGCAATTTTTTTTCTTAACAAAAATCTTAAAAAAATTATCTGGTTACTGTTTTGAAGGGGATTTTTTGTTTTTCATAAAAAATTCCGTTCATTCAAAACAATGAAAAAATCGGAGCGCACAGTAAAAAAAAGTTTGCTTGCTAACAAAGCAAGTTTTTTTCTTTATAAAAGTTTCTTGCAAACAAAACATATATTTTTTAGGGAATTAAGCACGAATAACAAAATCTTTTAAAAAAAAGGAAAAAATTTATATTAAAAAGTTGCTCACTAGAACATTTTTTGCAAAAAAGCATTTTTTCTAAAGAAAATTTGTTCGTAAAGAAAACAAGAAAGCGTAGTTATTTTTTTGAAGAGACCATTTTTCATAACGAGCATTTTTTATAAAACAAAACTGCTTGCAAAACAAAGTACATAATTTTAAAAGTATTTGTGTTATAAATAATTTGATTATTTTTTTATTTCTTTTCAGGACATTGCTGCCTTTATCAAGAAGGAGTTCGACAAAAAATACAACCCCACATGGCATTGTATTGTAGGAAGAAATTTTGGATCCTATGTAACGCATGAAACACGCCATTTCATATACTTTTACTTAGGACAGGTGGCAATTTTATTATTCAAGAGCGGTTAAATTATCTAAACAAAATAAAAAAAACACAATATTTCAAAATAAATAAAATAAAACAAAACAACTACCATTATAAAAACCACATGACGAAATTATTATTAAAATAAAAGAAAAAACTACAAACAAAATTACATTAACAAAAACAAACAAAAATAAAAAAAGCAGAATTTAAGCTATTTTACAACTTATGTAGAAAATTAAAACAAACAAACAAGAAATAAGAAAATATGATGCTAAAAGAGGGAAAAGTCTAGTTATTAAATGATAAAAAAAATAGTAACAATTTCAAATCCATGTTTATAATGTAATTGATGTACTTTTTTTCTTTTTTTTTTGAAACTCTGCTTACATTAAATTTTGGAGATAAATTTTTTTTTTATTTTCGTCTTTAATTTGTTTGCGGTTAATTTTTTTGGCTTTAAAAATTTTTTAAATACACTTGGTATTTATTTTTTTCTGAATTGTTAATTAAAGAAATATCTAATTATAATATCCTGAATTGTAAACTAATCTAAAAAATTCACCTCTCACTACTTAAAAAACACTTACCTCTAGTTATTTTTTGTCTTAACGAACAACAAATTTTAGTTTATATATTTAAAAATTGTTTAACGTTTTTTCTATTTATTTTTGCAAGCAAATCAAATTGAAATTCTACTGTTTGTAATTAAATTATATAGAAATAACAAGAAATAAATTACACTGAAAGAAAATATTTGAGTAAAATTATTTAGAACTAAAAACCGTTTCAAAAAGCCTCGTATATTTAAATATATATTACACTTTTTGTTTCGGGTTTTATTCAAAAATATATGAATTAAATTACAAACCTAAAAATTATATGGCCATCCATCTTAAGAAATAAGTAAATAAAGCACAAGATTTAAAAAAAAAATATATATATATTGATCAAAAAACCACAAATCCCTAGAATTTCATTATATAAAAGATAATTTTTTTTTAACAAAAATTCATAACGAAACAATCTATAGAAAGTGTAGGTCTTTTAAACATAAAAATATTTTTTTTTCAATAAAATTTGATATATAATGTTCAATATCTTTAAAGAATTCTTTAGTTCCTTAAAGATAGGTTAATGTTTTCTAATATGAATTTTGTTCTTTACAAATTACGTTGGATCATGCTATACCTATGTTTAAAAATGTTACCTTAAAGTACTTAATTGCATCATTGAAACAATTTGTTTAAATTTACAAACAAATAAATAAAATTCTATAATATAATAAAACATGATTTTTTTATTTTTTGTTATTTAAAACAATCTCTTTATCTCTTTCTCTTGAACCACTCACTCCTTTAAAACCCCTTATTGCTCTTCATTCTATTAATTTTAATTAATTTAAAGTACATTGTTTGAACTGCCCAATAAACAAATAAAAAATGCATAAGTTTTAAAAAAGTTTCTATTTTTTGTTTTTAGTAATAAAGTAATTCCTTAAAAGAAGTGTTAAAAAAAATATAAAACACAAAAACTTACCTTTCTTACTGAAATGCACTTTTAAAGAAATTTTTACATATTTTTAAAACCATTTTACTAAGCACATATTGCATAACAAGAACATTTTTTATTTCACTAATTTATTTCCAACTAAGATTTTTTATAAAACAAATTGTTTAAAGTTTAAAATTTTTTCTGATTTTTTCTTTGAAACCATTTTATCTCTTTCAGTGTTTTCTTTTATCGTTTAGCTCTTTGTTAACTTTTTTATGTTTAGAGTGTAACAGTTTAATTAATATAAATGTAATTGTTTATAATTTAAAAAATAAAACTAAGTCTAAATAAATAAAGTCGTTTTTATGTGGTTCTATCCTTATTACAATACGAATAACATTTAATCTTTTGCTCTTGAATTTAGCAAGTTATAGCTAGGTAGGTAGGTAGAAAGGCTGGTGTGAAGTCTCCCTCACACCTTCACCCAGAGACCAGTATGGTCCATTGTGACGCCTTAATTAGAGATAAGTAGAGATGGAAAGTAGGTGAAATAAACAGCGAAAGCACAAGTCAGAAAGGAAAATAGATAGAAAAGAAGGTTTCGGACCCGCCCCGAAAGAAATCCTGACCAACCAAATTCGCCCTACGTGTGGCCAGCACCCAGCCTCCTCTCGCGCAGCCAGGCCATCCCCATTACGAATCCTATCAGATCCTCTAATTCGTCCAGGAATCTTCTGTATAGCCACCTCAGCCTGCTGCCCTGCAACCTGGGACAGTGGCACAAAAAGTGCTCAACTGTTTCCAACTCCTCAGGGTCCTCACACAACCTGCACATATCCGATAATTCGGATCCTATCCTCACCGCCATCCTGCCTATCATACAGTGGCCCGTGATCATTCCTATCATGGTCCTAACGCAGACCCTACTCCTGCCCAGCAGCAACCCCGAATCGGACTTCCTAAGCACCGGCCACAGCGTCCGTGATACCCGGAAGTCCGTCCGGTTCCCCCAGGCCCGATTGGTCGCGCCCAGAATCCACTCCCTGATCCTTCCAAAATAGAAGCCTATTGGAGGTCTAACCGCCTCCATACAGTAAGGGTCCTCCATCTCTTAGCCCCGTCTTGCCAACTCGTCAGCAACTTCATTGCCACCTATGTCGCAGTGACCCGGCACCCAGCACAACCTCAGCGTATACTCCCCTAAGACTTCCTCCAAAGCCCTCCTACAATCATCAACTAGCTTTGAGTTCACATAACAGCCCCTTACGGCCATAAGAGCCGCCTGGCTGTCTACATATATAGTGACCTCAGAGCCCCTATCAATGTTGTCCCTCATCAGTTCCATGGCCCTCAAGACCCCCAAAACCTCCGCCTAAAATACACTACAGTCGTCAGGAAGCCTATATGACCTTCTGATGTCCAGATTCTCAATGTAGACCCCCGCACCCGTTCCCCTCATCTTCGAGCCATCAGTGAAAATAGCAAATAATTTTCTTAAATAAACATTTTCTTATGATAAAAAAGTTCACATTTTTATCAAAACTAGAAATTCAAAAGAAGCTTGTTTTTATTAAAAATAAGAAAGATATTTCTGAGTTCAAGGCGCATTTATTTAATAATAGTTTCTTTTTTTTTTGATTTTAAATAGAATAGGATTTCTTGCATCAAGAAACAAAGGCAAGGGATTTCTTTTAATTTTTTAGAAAATGCCCAATAAAACTTGGATTGATTCAGTTAATTTTTATTTCTATCTACGTGTTAAGTAAATCATTCAAAAGTTTGTAAATCTTATATTCAGCCCAATTATGAATAAAAATTCCCCGGGAGTTTTTTCCCTTTTCCCCATTGTTACAATTGAATTTACATAGGAAAAAGCTTTCTTAAACTAACTGATGCTACACGTTTTATGTAATAAATTCAGACTTTTCTTCGTATTTTGTAAAATGTTAAGCAACGATAACTTAATTTATGTAACTGTATAATTAAAATAAATATTGCTTTAGCTGTATTTAAGTAAATTTTAGTTCGCTTTGAGTCATAACTACGTGCTTAAACCAAGGTCATAATAAGAGAGTGGTCGAGAATCGTGCAAAATTTTCTTGGTTCAAGCCATTTTTTCTGGTGATTTCTTAAATAATTCTTTCTGTATTGGTATGGTTTTTTTTAATTAAAATTTCATTTTAAAACCAATAGAAATTGTTGGTGCCGGTTCACACAAGTCAAGTTTGACTCGTCAAGTCTTGAGCT
The DNA here is from genome assembly GCA_949318255.1 of Pollenia labialis. Classification (NCBI taxonomy): domain Eukaryota; kingdom Metazoa; phylum Arthropoda; class Insecta; order Diptera; family Polleniidae; genus Pollenia; species Pollenia labialis. The sequence continues at coordinate 18,682,886 of OX439142.1, read as the reverse complement.
TTTGGGAAAGAAGGGTAAAGAGAATGCCATTTCATTTCCCTTCTCTCCTAAAACCGCAAGACTTGACGAGTCAAACTTGACGTGTGTGAACCGGCACTTGCACAACTTTTAAAAATTTCGGTTAACGTATTTTATTTATAATTCTGATTTGGAGTAGTTGTTAGTTTTTCTTGATTCGTTGCCATTTTCTTCACTCAAATGGTTAGTACTAGTTTAATACAACTGTGGGTATTAACTAAAACAAAAATTTGACAGCTACTACCCATCTATTTTCCTTTTTTAATTTTAGGTTATTGTCATTAATTAATCGACAAAAATTATTTTATTAAAAATATTTTAAATTAAATAAAAGAAAAAATAAATATTTAACTAAATAACTTGTTACAGCTCACTCGCGTGTGTGAAGGGCATAAATTTTAAGTAAGCTTTATTTAAATAAGTCTAGAAAAATTGCATGATTTTTGGTACCAAATTTCTAAGTTGTAATTATAAACATTTATTGCAATACAAAAAAGAATATTTAACGAATATTCTACGTAGTTTTGTAGAATTTAATTTCCTACATGCAAAAAAGTTTGGTCAACAAAAATTAACAGTCGAAACACCCATAAATATTAGCGGGCTTAAGCAAGAAACAAAAACATTGGTAGCAGAATCTTTGTTGGCAATACGAAAAACTTTTTTAAAAAAACAGGTACCGTGTCAATTCTTAGTGGGTATAAAAGCGGTTAACAGCAAAAGTATAAATATGGTGACTGCAGAAGAAGCTGTAAAGTATTTGGAAATTCCCGACAAGAGTGAAAACGATAAAAAACATTACAAGTTAGTAAAGTGTATAAATGAGAATAATTGAGAAATGAATTTAATTAATATTTTATAAATGTACATTTTAGAACGTTGATTTTGACGAATGGCTTGCATGTTTTATTAGTATCTGATCCAAGTCCAGTGCCACATGATGGTTTAACCTCCTCCTCTTATGATACAACCGAAGATTCTTGTGCAGAGGAGTCACCCGAAAGTGACGGAGAAAATTCTGCCAGTTCTACCTCTGAGGAGGATTCAGATTCTGATGCTGAGTCAGAGGAAGGTAGGTTTGCGATAGACAACAGGAAAATCCAAAGAAGTTTTTAAGTCACAGACAAATTTTATTCTGAAGAAATCAGCAGGGAAACCGGAAGTATGCTCTAAAAAGTGTTTATGGGCTTTTACAATTCAGAAAAAATTGTTAATTAAAAGGTGTTTTTTTTAGCTGCAAGAGAACTTAAAATGATAATAGTACAAGACAGAAATATTGTTGAAATTAATTTTTGTTTTAATACAACCTGGGAGATAATTTCATGGTATCTGGTTTTTAAATAGCACTCCAATTTTTGACTACCTTTTCGTATAAATCTGAATACGAAGGTAAAAATGGTTTATGGGCACAAAAACTCTATTTACATAGGCTTCGAGAGCATGCTCGTAAATGCGTCACTCTGCTGCAAATGAAAATTTAAGTGTCCTAAACTACTTTGCTAAAGCAAATGCCGCACAAGCAAGTGTCAAATACAAAGTAGAAAAATGGCTCTTGAGTTAATGCCCTCTTTATGATCAACACGTTTGCTATGCAGATAGTTATTCAAACTAGATTAAAAAAAAATTAAATTTTCAAAATATGCTTTCTAATAATGAAATATTAGTACAGTAGGCCAAAATTCATAAAAAGCTCTAAAACGGATATGTATATAAACGGTGGTGCAACCAAAACGCACGATGTTAATTGTAAATAAAACAAAAAGTTTTCAGAGAATTATCTTAATATATATTTTTTATTATAGATGGATCTATGACAATTATGTGTGCAACAAAATATCTGCCAAATGCTCGCCACGGCTAAACGATGAATAAGACATAATTGACGTTTATCTCATCCTTTAGCTCTTGAATTGTTGTTGGCTTCTTGACGCTTAGTTTTTGTTTTATAGTTATATCCCCAAGAAAGAAGTCATTGAGGTGAAAGTGTGTGAAAGCTGATTTTCTTTGTTAATTCACCACTCAATTCTGCCTCTTCATAATTTTTATATTGACGACGCTAAAAATGTTCAGAAGGCTTTAGCTTTTGAATCAAATGAACCTTGTAAGCGTGTAAATTCAAATCATTATTCAAAATTCGTGTCAGAGATGATCAATTGCTGGCCACGACGACGAGTCGAGGTTGACGGCTCTTCTACCACACTATTGCCAATAACAGCAACGTTTTCCGCAGAACGAACTGGGCGAGCATGCACAGGTGTTTTGACATTTCCTACAGACCTGGTTTGCTGAAATTCGCTTACAATTCTCCCTATCGCAAGCACAATTGGTCGATTATGCTGACCAAAAAAATCACAAAGAGCACGTAATGCACGAAAATTTTCCTAAAAGGCTTCAACAATCTTAACGCAAAAAATAGGCAAAAAACTTGGCGTTAATGTGTGACTTGCAATTAACATCGTGCATTATGGTGGGACCACCTGTTTCTGTCTTCATTAGTCGCAGGACGAAAAACATGCAGTTGCATATTTACGGTTTCTTTTTTTACCAGAGAAACTTCAAATTTAAAAAAAATTTATTGAAATTTTTTATTTTTCTCTTTCTGCTCCATTATTTTGTATGATTTCGTTGTATTTTTTAAGGTGATGAAAAACTTGCCGCTGTTGCTTTATTAGTCGATGTTGGCTCTTTTACTGAACCCCCTAAATATCAGGGCTTGGCTCATTTTTTGGAGCACATGATCTTTATGGGCTCTAAAAAATATCCAACAGAGAACGCCTTTGATGCTCATATTAAGAAATGTGGTGGTTTCGATAATGCCAACACCGAATGTGAAGAAACACTATTTTATTTTGAAGTTTCCGAAGAACATTTAGACAGTAGTATGGACTACTTTTCTGCTCTTTTGAAAGAACCGCTAATGATGAAAGAGGCCATGACAAGAGAACGTGAAGCAGTTGAATCAGAATTTCAACAAACTCTTTACGACGACGAAGCCAGGCGGGATCAATTACTGGCCAGCCTAGCTAATAAAGACTATCCTCATAGCACTTTTACTTGGGGTAATTTAAAATCTCTTAAAGAAGATATAAATGATGATGATTTACACAAGGACTTGCATGAATTTTGCCAAAGGCACTACAGTGGCCATCGTATGTATGTTTGTGTTCAGGCGCGCTTGCCAATTGATGAATTGGAAAGTTTGGTGATAAAACATTTTTCCGATGTACCCAGCAATAATTTAGCGGGCAGAGATTTTTCAGTCTACGATTATCGCCGTGCTTTTAGTGAAGAGTTTCACAATGATGTGTTTTTTGTCAAGCCAATTGAAAATGTGTGCAAACTAGAATTAACTTGGGTATTGCCTCCCATGACAAATTTGTATAAATGTAAACCAGATCAATTTCTATCTTATCTAATTGGCTATGAAGGTGAAGGCAGTTTGTGTGCTTATTTAAGGAAGAAGTTAGTGTTTTTTTTATTTATTTTGATTACTTAAAATTTTTATATGTATATTTTATTTATTTTACAGACTCTGGGGTTTAGAACTAATAGCCGGGGTAGATGAATCTGGTTTCGATACAAATTCTATTTATTCTTTATTTAATTTATGCATTTATTTGACTGATAGCGGTTTCCAGCATTTAGATGAAGTTTTAGCCGCCACTTTTGCCTACATACAACTCTTTAACCAGTGTGGTTCCCTTAAGGAATCCTATGACGAATTGTCCAGCATAGAAGCTACCAGTTTTCGTTTTGCTGCTCAAAAGCCGGCTTTTGATAATGTGCAAAATCTAGTGGTACGTTCTAAATACTATCCATCCAAAGACATTCTGACAGGCACTGAATTGTACTATGAATTCAATGAGGCACAAGTTAAAAATGTTATCGAACATTTGAATGAATTTACTTTTAATATAATGATAACATCGCAACAAAAGTACGATGGCATAACCTACGACAGAAAGGAAAAATGGTTTGGCACTGAGTACACCAGCATTAAAATGCCTCAAAAATGGAAAGAATTGTGGCAAAATTGCAAGCCCATGGCAGAGCTATTCCTACCTAAACGTAATCGTTTTGTTTCAAAAGATTTTCGTTTATTCTGGGTGGAAAATGGCAAACGTGAAATACCTTTGGCTCCTAAGAAGATTTTGCAAACAGATGTTTGTGAATTATGGTTTAGACAAGATGATAAATTTCAATTGCCCGATGCGTATATGTATTTTTATTTTGTTTCGCCCTTATTAAGGCAAAGTGCCAAAAAGTAAGTATTTTTTTATTATCTGGCCAATAATGTATTTAACTTTCCTTAAATTCTAGTGATGTTTTGTGTGCCCTTTATGCCCAGTTAGTCAAGTACCGTTTGGCTGAGGAACTGTATCCAGCCACCGTGGCCGGCTTAAGTTATCAATTTTATTCTGCTGAAAAGGGTGTTGTTTTAAAGGTTAGTGTTCAAATTCAATTAGTATTGTGGTTATTTTTGTTGAAGTGTTTATGGTCCGTCACCAAATCGATCCACTAAGATGGAAAACATTAATGCTCGAAACATGTAAATTCATATATTCTTATATTAGCTATATTTTCTTCATATTAAAAAAATTTATGGCCGAATTTCGACCATTAGGCAACACTTGTAAAAATAATTTTATGAAAATTAACTGAGCTACCTAAACAAAGAGCGGCAAGCGTTTTTTTAAGCATGAAAATTCTATTGCCAATACATTTTCAATAAAATAAAACGACCAAGTGATTTATTAAATAAGATTTTCCATCCGCTTGCCGCTCTTATTAGGTAGCTCAGTAAGTTTGATGAACTTTAGCCTAATTAAAAAATAATAGTAATGCTGACTGGCTGACAGACTGATTCATCATCGTACAGCCTAAACACCTAAAGTTAAAAACTTGGAATTTGGACCGAAGGTTGGTCTCTCCCCAAATCGATCCACTAAGACGGGATTTTTGGAAATTCGAATGTTTAGTGGGTAAAAACGGGTAAATTCGGTAACTTTATATCTCCAAAACTAAGATAGATACAATGAGAAAATTAATACTTATCCATTTTGCTTAGCAAAAATAAGAGTATAGGTGTCTAGTACTTTCTGGAAAATCTGCCCTTTTAGGGAGAAAACGGATAGAACCTGTATTTTGGAACTTTTTTTGTCATCCTATCTATCTTTTAAACCAATTAATATAGAAATAAAGGCTATATCACATTCGAAACTTATTTAAAAAATACAAATATAAGTTTGGTGCTTTTTCGAAATTCGAATTTAAGGGGTAAAAATCGTAACTAACATTTTTTTCAATTCATTCATATATTTAATTATGGACTCCCATTACAATATTGAAACTTTTGATACTTCAGTGGGGATAAAAAAGTACCAAAAAAGGAAAATATGGGATATTAAATTTCTTTCCTTAGCTTTTCTGTTCCACAACTTGTACTTTTTTTAACTTTTGCTAATATTGGACCCAGAAACATAAAATTCAACATGCAATGTCCTGAGTATATAAGGCTCTATGAGGGAACTTTTTGGTACTTTTTTGATCTTTAACTGGTACTTTTTGAATTTCCGTTAGTATTGGACCTAGAAACATGAAATTTTCTTAGTGTATAAGCAGTTGTAAGAGGGATATTTTTGGTACTTTTGCGCTATCGGGTACTTTTTTAATTTTCGTTAATATTGGGCCTAGAATCTTTAAGAGTGAGTTTTTTTTACTTTTTTTTCTTTGGCTGGTACATTTTAAACTTCCGTTAGTATTGGACTTAGAAACATAAAATTATGCAGGTGCAGAAAAAAATGTTTGAACTTTTTTAATAGGTACCAAGAAACATAAACTTTGCCATATAAACATTTCCATGAAAGAAAGGGAGACGCTAACGCAGTAGCGGGACAAATGGTAGTTTATTAATAAAAAAAGGTTTTATTTTCCTTTATTTTTTAGGTTAATGGTTATAATGAAAAGTTGTATTTGGTAGTGGATCTTATAACCAAAGCTATGGTTTCCATGCGTGAACATATTACTGAGGAACAGCTGGAGGTGTTTAAAAAACATCAAAAGAAAGCCTACTTTAATGCTTTAATTAAACCGAAAACACTTAATAAGTAAGTAAATATGAAATTGCGTAATAAGTTAAATATAAAAAGTTAAGCCAGGTTATAATGAATACTTTTTTAAATAAACTACTTATGCCTAAATCCACGTCAAGTTTTTTCTAAAATTTAAAGAAGTTTGTTGAATTTTTAAAATAACTATGAGTTGGTGAACCTTGGCTTAAAATGTTCCAAACGAAGCAAACTATAACAAAGTATGTAGTTTGTTTTAAGTTTTTCTTAAAATTCGTTCACAATGGCAGCAACCTTTTTACTTGGTGTTCAAAATAGAGCAACAATTTTTGTTTTATGAAATTATAAATAACGTTATAATCAAGGCGAATTCATATAAACGGTGGTGTATGAATTCGCCTTGGTTATAATAATATTATTTAGTTTTGAATGAAAATTTTAATAAAATGTTTTAAAATATAATAATAAATACATAAGATTGGTGGGGAAAAATTTGCAAACGTTTTCTAATTAAAAATGTATGTTGTTGCGAAAAAAAATTGTTGCTCTATTATAAACACCAAGTTAAAATATTACTCTCACAATGAGAACAAAGCTTTTATTTCGAATTTGGTTTAATAAACGTTTTATAAAATATAAATACATTTTTATGAACACATACTGGGGGTTTATCACAATTTTTTAAATTTATTTTAGGGATATACGTTTGTGCATTGTGGAAAATATACGCTGGCCTATTATTGTTAAATACAAATGTCTTAATGACATTAAACTGCAGGACATGCTGGAGTTTGCTGACAATTATACCCATGAGTTGTATGTCCAGACACTAATGCAAGGAAACTTAACTGAAGAAGCTGCTCATAATGTCATGAACTCTGTGTTGACTACATTAAATTGCCAAAATATCAAAGAGGTAATTGGAAATATCCGATCAATGGTATTTATTTTATTTGTATTTCTTCTTAGACAAAATATATAGAAAACCGTACCGTTCAATTACCACAAGGCTCCCATTACATACGTTGCAATGTCTTAAACGACAAGGACTGCAATACCGTAGTAACAAATTTTTATCAAATTGGTCCCTGCTCAGTGCGCATTGAAAGTATTTTAGATTTATTAATGATGTTTGTCGAGGAACCTTTATTCGATTCTTTAAGAACTAAAGAGCAATTGGGCTATTATGTAGCCTCTTCGGTAAGAGTTAATTATGGCATTGCTGGATATTCAATAACCGTAAACTCTCAAGAGACTAAAAACTCAGCCACCCATGTAGAAGAACGTATTGAAGCTTTTAGAGGCAAAATGTTGCAGATTTTAGAAGAAATGTCACAAGATGAATTCGAACATGTTAGAGAATCCCTAATAAAAATCAAACAAGTTGTGGATATGTCTTTGAATGAAGAAGTTGCACGGAATTGGGGGGAAATTACTTGTGAGGAATATCTATTCGATCGTAAACGTAAAGAAGTGGAAGTTTTGCGTACTTTGGGCAAACAAGAGATCATCGATTTTTGTCTTAACAACGAACGTACAAATCTTAGAAAGCTGTCAATTCAAGTTATAGGCAATTTAGCTGGAAAATGCAATGAGGCTTTGGAAGAAGAAATGGAAACAGAGATATTAGATAGCACAGAAACTAATGATGAAGATGCTATGGCCACAGATTCAGATAATGAAGAAACTAATGAAGAACTTTTCAATACATTGGCTAATAAATTGGATTTGGAATTTATACCACGTGATGGTGATGCCACTACTATTGTAGATATTAAGGATTTTAAGGAAAATTTGCATGTTTTTCCTATAACAAAAACTAAATTGGAAACACCTATCATCAATAACGATAACAAAGAACGTGCAACACCTACTGCTAGCATGGACATTATAGAAGATTGTTAAATAATAAATTTTAATTCAAATTGCTGAGAAAATATATTAAAATTAATTGAAAATAATGTAATAAATCAAATTTATACACAGCAAGCTTCCATGCTCCACTCCTGCATTTTTTAGAACAGAGGTAGATCAAATAAAAAAAAATCAATTATTTTCATTTCAATTTATCACTTTAATATTTACATCTTAAGCGGGTATGGAAAATGACTGATTTAATTTTGTACCAACTTTCAAAGCAAAATGTACATTTTAGACCATGACGGTACCTTTTATATTTTAACTTTTTTTGTTGGAATGTTTTTATTGAGTTTCCTTTTTTAGTATCTAGAAAGGGCACACAGTTTTCTGGCCACATATCTTGAAATACCTGGGGGTCTACTCTCTATAGCGATGCTAAAGAAAATTGTAGAAAATCTAGCGATTGGTACCCTGAATAAATCTGTGGCATTTTGTCAAAGCATCTTATTAAGTCAAATTTAAAAAGTTGAAAAAAATCATACGAATTTTCATTCAAAAAACATTTTTGTTAACGCTTATAAAATTTTGTATTAAAGACGAAATTTTTCTTTAATTTTGGTTTATTTCAATATTTTATAAAAATGATTTTTCACCGAGTTTTTTTTAAACGTTTTTGCTATCTTATTTCGACTTAAGATGTTTTGTCAAAATGGCACGGAAATGTAAACATTAAAAATGGCAATTAAGGTTAAATTTTTACTTCGTGGTTGAATGTGTTTTACAAGTGAACGATTTATTTCTTGTGAAAAATAAAAATTATTTGTGATTAATTAATAATTAAGAAATTTTTTATATTATTCGAATGTGTATTCTAAGTCAAATTACAATCCTCAAATGCTTTTATACTTTAATAGTCTTATTCCTTCAATATTTTCCAGGAATATTTTGTATGCACTATCAGATTTTTTTGTTTGTATGTATATTTCTGTATACATTTTCTTTACAATTTACTTCATTGCTAGCCAAAGGATAGCTAAAGTAAGCTTCGTAACAGAAATATACAAACAAAAAAGTCTGATAGTGCATACAAAATATTCCTGGAAAATATTGAAGGAATAAGACTATTAAAGTATAAAAGCTTTTGAGGATTGTAATTTGACTTAGAATACACATTCGAATAATATGAAAATTTGTATAATAAAAACGTTACTCAACATGAGAAATAAATTCCCAGATTCTATTTGTTAAAGTAATTCAGAATACGAATAAAAAAAAATAAAGCGGGAAAGTGAAAATTATAAGTTTGCTGTATAATCGCGGTGCTACAATCCTCAAAATAAAAGGGAGCTAAGTATTTCAACTTTCCAAGAAATTGAGGACAGAATGAACACTATTTGTTTCATCTTTTAGCTGTGGTGCCAAATGTGTAGCTGACATATAATTTAAATAAATAAGAAATTTAATTTAAAAAAAATTATTTATGTTCCGCATTGTATTATAGTCCACATTTGAAAACCATTCAAGAATTACGTTTAAAAGCAAATTGAAAATAATGGAATTTTTCGATTTGACAACAATTTCCTCTTTTTTGTTGCGAATGCTATGATTTTCAAATCAATATCAAACGTTTGTCCTTTCAAATCATTTTCAATTTTAAATCAGACCTCCGTGTTTGTTGGGTTGAAACTTGATTAAAAACTTGATCGTGTGACCTTCAAGATAACCAATTTCTGTGAAAACTTAAAAAGTAATTAAGGCCTTTTAATATTAAAATATGCACTGCGAATTGAGCAGACCAATTTTTAGCTTTTTATTTATTAAACTACTTGTTTTCGAAAAAAATTTAAATTGTACTTAATAAGTCGCGGTGATATAACAGTTCCAACAAAGTTTAAAATGTATCAAAATATAACAATTGTGCTATGATTTCTATCCTTGATCAAAGTAAATATAAGGGAGGGGATAGAGACATAAAAAGAAAAATTGGAATGTGTTTTCATACCTCTTCTCGAATTGATTTGTTAAATTTGTCATGTGTAAATATTTTAGTAGAAAAAAATTCAAATTAACAACTTGCAATTTTTATTCTCGAACATATATTTTTTTTAATAATAATTAGGCCTGTTCTGAAAATCACTTGTGATTTTGTGTTGTTCTGAAAATCACACCGTTTTTGTTTGTGTGATTTTAAAAGGCACATGCGATTTAAAATCACGTGCTTTGAATTAAAGTGATTTTCAGTACTGGCCTAAATATTATTAAAAAAGAAATAAAATTTAATTTTTTCCCAAATACTAAACCATAAAGCAATAATATAAATATGAGATGAAATTCAAATTTGAAACTGTTTGATTTTTTTTTATCAACTAAACATTTTTTTGCTAAGCTCAAAAAAAATGCAACTAAACCTGTATTACAAAACTTAGTATGTATTGTAATAATTAAGTGATTGACCACAACCAGCAATAAGTAAGTATAGTCGGTCAAGCCCGACCAAATTATACCCTAGACCACTGTATTTAATAACAAGTTTTCGAGAGTGTACTGTTAAAGTTCTTTGTACCGAATATTAGGTGTGATCCCGTACTCATCTTTGAGAGCCCGCGGGATCCCAATCTTACCGAAAACTGTTCCCGTACTCAAAGTTTGGTAAAGTGAGAGAGCTTTTAAGAGAAAAATATTCTACTTTTTCTTCTTGCACGAAGAAGCCCGTACTTTTTCTTTGGGTTGATTGAGAAAACTGTTAAACAATCAGCTGTGTCAGAAAATAAACAATCAAAAATTACAAAGCAAGTACAAATTACCGAAAGAATTAAAATACAAAATATTTACAAAATAAACAATAGAAAATGTTGAATTTTACTTCTATGCATGATATCTAATGTGTCATTTATGTATTTATTTGAACGTTTTCATAGTAACGTTTTGTTCTGGGCTAGAAATTTGGTTTTTATTGTTCCCGTACTTTTGTACATTTTTGTCTATATTAGTGAGAGACATTTTTGTTTACTCTCATTTTACCGAACTTTGCCCAAAAAGTTCGGGATCGCGCTTTTAATTTAGATATCTTTCTCTATGTACAGTTACGGACAAAAAAATAGGGTCACTAATTCCAAGTTTATAGTATGTATATCAAAAAACATAACAAACAAAAAACAAAAAACATATATATATACTATATATACAGGGCGGCCCAAAATTACCGAAGGGGTTTGAATTGCTTAAACTTTTTCTATTATAATTTTTTTTCTTTTCTTTTCAGTATTTTGTAAATAAGACTTGGGAAATTTAAAATGCAGCAGTACTTAATTGAACAACGTGCCCAAATTATTGAGCTTTATTTTTCAAATCAACGATCCATGGTTCTGACTCAGCGTGCATATCGTCGTTTTTTTAATGTGCCCATTTCCAATTAAGTGGGTTCGTTAATGAGCAGGATATGGGCTACAGAAAATCCGAGAGTAGTTCAACAGCGAGAATCACACCCACCTAAGTGCACGGTTTGGTGCAGTGTTTCATCGGAAAGGATAATTGGTCCTTCTTTTTTTGAAAATGAACACGGGCTGGCCGTTTCCGTCAATGGTATCAGACATTGCACAATGTTGGAAAATTTGTTAAGGCCAGTCATGAAAAATGAAGCCACAGTGCACACTGCAAGGGACACAATGGCTGTTTTACGGGACATCTTCGGTGAACGAATAATTTTGCGTACAAGTGATTTTAATTGGCCTCCGCGTTCACCGCATTTAACCGCCCAGACTGTTTTCTTTGGGGTTTTTTGAAAGGAAAAGTCTACATTAATAAGCCTAGAACCATTCAACAATTAAAAAGCAATAAACGCGACGAAATAAACAACATAACACCTGAAGTTTTGCGAATGGTTATGGAAAATGTGTTGGGAAGAGCACGAATTTGCGAAGCAGAAAATGGTCACCACTTGCGAGATATTATTTTTCATAACTAAACTAAAAATATTCCCCATTTATAAACTGTATTAAAAAAAAATTATAAGGAATTCAAACCTCTTCGTTAATTTTGGCCCACCCTGTATACAACGAACATGTTTTGGTTTAAAATTTGTTATTACATTCCTTGTAAAATTTGTTGCTAATATTTTTAACAAAAAATTAAAAAAAAAATTCACAAAATTTAATAAAAAAAATAAATGTTCATTTATAAAGAGTTTTCCAATAAGAGTGATATCATTTCTTTAAAAAAACACACTTATTGTTAAGAAAATTCAAGTTTTTTTTTTAATGTGAAGTGCAATCGATACAATTAAGTCCTAAAAAAGGCATTCAAAAAGCATCCACGACTTCTTCTGCAGGAATGAATTCGATTAACCCAATTTTCGAGCACTTTTTCCACTAAATTAAGTCGTATGTCATGAATTGCACGTTCAATATTGACTTGTAAAGCTTGAAGAGAGTCTGGTTTATTTCGAAAGACCAATGACTTTTTTTTTAAAGAAATCATATCCCTCTTATTGGAATATCCGATATCTATCCTTTCCTTTAAAAATCTTCCATAAATTTTTTGTGGGATTTAGATCCGGGGATTGCGCAGTCCAAGACATAAAATCAACTCCGTTGTCTAAAATTCATTATTTTGCAAGACTAGTAGGGTGTTTCGGATCGTTATTTTGTTGGAACAGCCAATTAAGTGGCATTTCCCACTCTGCATATGACAGCAATTTTTCACTAAGGACTTCAACGTTCAAATATTGGTCAACAATTATTTTTATCCAAAATAAAGGCCCAAAATCATGCCAGGAAAAGCATCCCCACACCATTATGTTACCTCCTCAATGCTTAAATATGTTAGTTGTGTAACGTGGGTTCAATTCTGCGCTCTTTTGGACGCCTTACCCGTGTTTTACCATCGTTTACAATTAAATTGATTTTAGATTCGTTCGACCAAAGCACATTGCGCAACGTTTTTTCCATGAACAAGGTCATCCCAATCCTTATGTGCTGTTGCGAATATTAGTCGATTTCGACGATGTCTTTTTGTAAGCAATGGCGCTTTCTTTGACGATCTCACGAATATATTTAGTTCTACTAGCCGTCTTTTTACAGTTCTAGCTTAAATTTCGAGTCCCAATTCTGTTTTAACTTCTAGATACAAGTTTTAGTCTTTCTTGGTATCCCCGGTACCAAGTGTGCGTTTTGTGTGTATTGGAGCTAACAAAGCATTATAAACACAATTCTGGGACCTTTCAATAGAATTCGCTTTTCGCCGTTGGCTTTGACCTTAATTTTTGAGCCTTTCAATGATTAACCTTTCGTTCTCCAAACTAATATTTTCGCTAATATTTTTGACGTAAAAGGAAAATTGTTTAGTGTTTTAAAGTGTGACCCTTTGGTTTTGTCAGCTCCTATTCACAACTTTTTACAACTAAGGGCATCCTACGAATTCAAAATATTTTAAAAGTATACATTTTTAAAATGCGATAAATTAACAATAATTTTTGCCAAAATATATTGCCACTCCTACTTATTAATAGTCCAAAATATAAAAAAAACATGAAAATATTAGTGAAAATATTTTTTTGTCTGTCACTGTATATGTATGCGATTTGTTTGCCATCAAGTGATTTTAGGAAGGTGGTTTATATAGGAATTATGGTTAATTTGGGACCAACCAGCACATTTTGACATGACATAGTAGCTGTCCTAAAAGTTGTTGTCGACCAATTTTTTGCATCACTGCCAACATAAGGAAAGGAATTCATGACATTAAAACCTCTTTTCGGGAGTAGTATTAGGTATGGTCAAATATGGACTGATTCCAATAACATTTGGTTTGGCTTATAGGTATGAGAATCTTGTGAAATTTGGACAATTTGAACAAATTATCCCAAAATTGCGACACGAAGTTTGCACACAAGGTCCACATGGACAGCCAGCCGGACGGACATCGTTAGATAGACTCAGAAAATGATCCTGAGTTGATCGGTATACTCTAAGGTGGGTCCAGTACCCATAATTTAAGGTGTTGCAAACTACACCACAAACGCATAATACCCTCTTCACTATTGTGGTGTGAGTATAAAAATTGATATAAGAGCTAAAGTAACGTTTTAATATCAGTCAAACACGAACTGTCGTGCAACTACATGAGAAATAAAAAAATCTTAAAAGAAAAGTTGTATAAAATTTGATTAATCAAAAAAAAAAACCCCCCAAACGTAAACAAAACCTGTGAGTTCTCCCCTGCAACATTTTCCATTTTGTTTTCGACAACAAGCAACAGCATCAATAAAATGAATAAATCAAATGCAAATTTTAAATATTTGGAAATACCGGATAAATCAGCAAGTGATAAAAAGCAATACAAGTGAGTTTGTCTGTCTCTTATGATTTTCTTTTTTTATATGTAAATATTTTAAACTTTTTATTATAATTCTAAATAGAAATCTCATATTGCCAAATGGCTTACATGCCTTACTTGTATCCGATTTTAAGAACGATCGTTTTATAAATAAAGGAGTTAATTCTATTAATCTGCCATTAAAGGAACAGGGTGAGTTTAAAAAATATTAAGCTATCAAAAAAGTTCATGTTACAAAATATTTTATACAAGTTTTCAGTCAAACAGTTTTTTTTTTTTAAATAGATAACGTTTAATTTGTTTATTTTTTATAATTTCTCCAGATGAAAAAATACTTGCTGCTGTTGCTCTATTAGTTGATGTTGGTTGCTTTTCCGAACCCGCCAAATATCCGGGATTGGCTCATTTTTTGGAACACATGATCTTTATGGGCTCTAAGAAATATCCAATAGAAAACGCCTTTGATGCTCATATTAAAAAATGTGGAGGTTTTGATAATGCCAACACCGACTGTGAAGAAACTTTATTTTATTTTGAAGTTCCCGATCAACATTTAGACAGTAGTTTGGATTACTTTACTGCTCTTTTCAAAGGGCCGCTCATGATGAAAGAAGCCATAACCAGAGAACGTGAAGCACTTGAATCAGAATTTCAACAAAAACTTTACGTTAACAAGCTCAGACGTGATCAATTATTGGCCAGTGTAGCTAACAAAGACTATCCCCATAGTACTTTTACTTGGGGTAATATAAAAACTCTTAAAGAAAACATAAACGATGATGATTTACACAAAGTGCTGCATGAATTTTGCCAAAGGCACTACAGCGGCCATCGTATGCATGTTTGTGTCCAGGCCAGCTTGCCTTTAGATGAATTGGGAAGTTTAGTGTTGAAGCATTTTTCAGAAATACCCAGTAATTATTTAGCAGGCAAAGATTTCACAGTCTATGATAATCGTTTGGCTTTTAATGAGGAGTTCCACAATGAGGTGTTTCTTGTTAAGGCCATAGAAAATGTGTGTAAATTGGAATTGTCTTGGGTCTTGCCACCCATGACAAATTTGTACAAATGTAAACCGGAAAAATTTCTAGCTCACCTAATTGGTTATGAAGGTGAGGGCAGTTTATGTGCTTATTTGAGGAAAAAGTATGTAGGTGTTTTTCTTTATTTATTCAAATATAAATTAATATAATTTTTTGCTTTTTTTTGTAGACTCTGGGGCTTGGATTTAGTGGCTGCGGTAGTTGATTCTGGTTTCGATAAAAATTCAATTTATTCTTTATTTAGTTTAAGCATTTATTTAACTGACACTGGTTTTCAGCATTTAGAGGATGTTTTGTCCGCCACTTTTGCCTTTATACAGCATTTTAACCAGTGTGGTTCTTTAAAGGAATCTTATGAAGAATTTGCTAGAATAAAAGCTAACAGTTTTCGTTTTGCTGCTGAAGAGACTGCTCTTGTTAATGTGCAAAATCTAGTGTTAGGTTCTAAATACTATCCGCCGAAAGACATTTTGACAGGCACTGAATTGTACACTGAATTCAATGAAGAACTAATCAAAAATGTTATAAACTATTTAAATGAATTTACTTTTAATTTAATGATAACTTCGCAACAAAATTACGATGGCATAACCTACGACAGAAAGGAAAATTGGTTTGGCACTGAGTACACCAGCATTAAAATGCCTCAAAAATGGAAAGAATTGTGGCAAAATTGCAAGCCCAAGGCAGAGCTATTCCTACCTAAACGTAATATTTTTGTTTCAAAAGATTTTCGTTTATTCTGGGTGGAAAATGGCAAACGTGAAATACCTTTGGCTCCTAAGAAGATTTTGCAAACAGATGTTTGTGAATTATGGTTTAGACAAGATGATAAATTTCAATTGCCCGATGCGTATATGTATTTTTATTTTGTTTCGCCCTTATTAAGGCAAAATGCCAAAAAGTGAGTTATTTTCATTATCTGCCCAACAATGTTTTTAATTTTCCTTTAATTCTAGTGATGTTTTATGTGCCCTTTATGCTCATTTAGTCAAATACCGTTTGGCTGAGGAACTGTATCCAGCCATTGTGGCCGGCTTAAATTATCAATTTTATCCGGCTGAAAAGGGTGTGGTTTTAAAAGTAATTTCTTTAATTTATATCAGTCATGTTCTGAAAATCACTTTTTGTGAAAGTGTTTCGGAGTCACAAGAAAGTCACAAAAATCTGTTTTCATAGTTTTGATTTTATACCAGTCAGAGGCCGCTGATTTAAAACACTTGCTTATTTGTTTCCACCATTTTAAACCAAGTTGAAACTTTCTTGGTTTTCATAACACCCTTAAATTACAAGCGATTTGAAATCTTGTGATTTTTAGAACATTCCATATACTGGCATTATTTTTCTAAGTCCCGTTTTCACAACATAGCCATAGCTAAAAGTATACTTTAACCGGCCTTATAAAAAGTGTTCCAATGTTAAAAGTTTACTTTAATCTAAAGTGAACGATAAAGTCAATTTAGGTTCATCCCACCTTTAAGGTTAAACTAAAGTTGTAACAATCGAATACTTCTTATACGGCCGATTAAATCCTACCTTTAGCTATCGGTAAGTTGTGAACACGGGCCTAAAACTATTAATTTTTAATAAAATTTCTTTGTTCTTTAAGGTTCATGGTTATAATGAAAAGTTACATTTGATGGTGGAACTTATAACCAAAGCTATGGTTATAAAATTATATACGGTCAAGGTTGAGCCTTTAACCGAGAAACAGCTGGAAGCATTCAAGAATCATCAAAAGAAAGCATATTTTAATGATTTAATAAAACCAAAAACACTTAATAAGTAAGTAAACATGAAACTACGAAATAGTTCTTGACAATATACATAATTCTAAATACATACTTCTCTTTAACAATACAAGAAGAAAACAAGTAAGAGTGCCGAATCTTATATACCCTTCACCAATGTGCGAGCAGAATACAGGGCCCAAATCATCGCACACGTGTTCGAACGAACTTTCGTATCGAATACAACTTTGTCACGTATCAAAAACGGGATTGCGGCATTCGAAAGCTTTCGAATCGAAATTTGTTTAAAAAGTGTAATAGATTTTATGCTTGTTTATAAATCAACAGTGTTAATAGTGAAATTCGCAAAAATTTTACAAATTTAGAAAATTGAAAAATAGCGAAAATTCTCGAAAATATTTAATATATCAAACAAGCCATTAAATTGATTAAAAGTCCCTAAAAGAATAAGGAATGGCATAAATTCGATAAAAAATTTTAAATAAGTTGAAATTCGCAACAATTTGCAAACAGCTGCATGAAAGCAAAGTCTACTATTTATTAAAAATTTTTAAAGCTGTAATGAATCAGATAACATACAGAAAAAGTCGCTGATATTGCGAACATGGCTAAAATTCGCGAAGAATTGCAAACTTGGAAACAAACCGTAACATTTATTTGAAATCGCTAAACCGGTTAAAAAAAACCAAGTTTCAACAATTAACAAAAAAAAAAAACAAATTACAAAAATAGCGAAAATTTTTAATAATTCGAATAAGCCATAAAATTGATTAAAAGTCCATAAAAGTATACGGAATGGAAAAAATTCTGTAAAAATTGCTAAATTAAGGGAAATTCGCAAAAAATTCCTAATAGCGGCATAATAGCAAAGTCTACTATATATTAAAAATCGTTAAAGCTGTATGGAATCAAAAAACTATACAAAAATCGCTTCTATCGCAAACATGACTACAATTTGCGAAAAATTGCAAAACTAAATGTTATAATTTTTTTTTCTTATTGCTGAAAAAAGTTTAATACTTACATTTTTAGCTATTTGTTGAAGAAATCTAATAATTATTCTCAAGAAGTGTGTAAATTGTTTGTAAAAAAACAATTTAATGTTTTTACGAAAGCTCTTAACCTATCGAATGACATTTCGAGTAAAAGCATACGATCGACTACTCGTTATCGAATTACATAATCTCAAATTTCGATAACGAATGGGACGATTCCAAAAAGTAAAATTTCGATCAAAGTCACTCGATCACGACTGCGACGATCTGGGCCCAGAGCAACTAGACAAAAACTAAATGATTTTTACATATACATACATACATACATATTTACAATTCTAAAAACTTCATTATAAAATAAATTTAAAAATCTAAGGCCCGTTTTCACAACTTACCGAAAGCTAAAGATAGGATTTTATCGGCCGTATAACGAGTGTTTCATTATTGCAGCTTTACTTTAACCTACCGGGTAGGATGAACCTTAATATACTTTATCGCTCACTATAGGTTAAAGTAAAGTTTTAATAATAGAACTCGTTCTATTAGGCCGACTAAAGTCTTCTTTTAGCTATCGGTAAGTTGTGAAAACGGGCCTTAAACTGGTAAATTAAATAAATTAAAAGTTAAAAAAAAAATTCTCTTTGAAAAACCAAGATTCGAACCAGAGGACTCACAGTTTCTAAACTCAACACCCTAGATGACTGAACCATAAACGAACGTTGTTTGAATTGGTGAATAAGAGACAACCGGATTTGACTTCGCTTTTCATAAGGACCCAGAATATATATACTTTATAGGGTGTAGGATCAATATTGTAGAAATTAGAAACGGAATGACAAAGTTTTACCTTCGGTGAAGGGTATAAAAACTGTGGGTTAATTTTGAATTTTTTGGATAGGGTGGACCTCTCGCCCATATCTCTTTTTATTCTTTTAAAGTTGATAGAGATTATTTTTTGGTATACAGTCAAATCCCGATAATTCGTACCCCGATAAATCGTAATTCCCGATAAATCGTAATTCCCGATAATTCGTAATAAACTGTCGGTCCCTTAAAAAAATCTCGTTAATTCGTAAAATTTCCATACATTTTGATCCCCCCGCTAATTCGTAATTTTTTTTTTCAAATAAAATCTTCTTTGCCTCTTATAAATCGTAATTGTTTGCTAACTACCACTTATAATTCGTAATAAAAACAACAGAAACATGGAAAGAATGATTTTTCGTTTACCGCTATTTTTTTTTTTGCGTGGGTTTTTTTTTCTTGCGTGTTTCTTTAATTTCTTAAGATCAGTTTGTTACATGAACAGTTTTTATATATTTTTTCTTTTTAACCATTTTTTAGGTTTTTTTTAATCGTTTTAGGTAAGAAATTGAAAAACCCCGTTAATTCGAATTTATTTTATTTTAACCCCGCTAAATCGAAACCTCGCTAAATCGAAAACCCCTATAATTCGTAAGAAATGGCCGGTCCCTTGCTATTACGAATTATCAGGATTCTACTGTATATGTATGCTACTTAAAATATCAATTGCACATAGAAAATTGAAAGTGGTTTAAAATCGATCAAATTTTTCGGTTTACGTTTTTAAAGAAGCCCTTTTTGATAGGAACTTGTTTCTGTGACATGCCAGATAAACATACTTTCATTGATGATACTTTTTTTTGTTTCCTTTTTGTTTCAGAAAATTACAAATCAAAATAACGTAACACACATGAAAACAATAACAACTTGCTTTATTGTTTTCGCAAAAACTAAACTGGCAACATGCTTTATTTTTTTCGAAAACAATAAAGTAAGTTTTTTTATACCCTCCACCACAATAAGTTGTGAAGAGGGTATACTAAGTTTGTCATTCCGTGTGAAAATTTTTTATTTTTCATCTCAGTCCCCATAAAGTATATTTTTTCTGGCTCCTTGAGTAATTCTAAGTCGATTTAGGCATGTCCGTCTGTCCCTCTGTTGAAAACACGCTCACTTTCGAAAAACTCCAAAAAAATAAACAAACTTGGTGTCATTGCTTGTAGTTATCCTAAGCAGTTTGGGATTGAAATCCAGCAAAATCGGTTCAGTAGGATCAGAGTTATGAATCAAAATGTGGAACCACCACCTTAAAAAATTGATAATTTTCCTACAAAAACAAACATAAATGGTGGAAATATGCACGTACATATAAGATTTTGCAAAAATTCGTTTTATTCGACTGGAAATAACGCTGTAAAATTTCGTGAAGATCCGTCGATAATTTACCCTAGACCTCATATAGGCTCTTCTCCCGGAAAACAGTTTATTACGCCTTAAACCGTAATAAATAATGCTATCATTTCGTCACAGTTTTATAGGACTAGAAATGACACTGTGAAATTTCGTGAAGATCGGTCCATAATTTTCCCTAGGCCCGATATAAACCCTACTCCCGGAATACAATTTAGTACGTCTTAAACCGTGATTAATAATGCTATCAGAATAACATTAAATACTTCACAGTTTTATAGGACTAGAAATCACACTAATAAATTTCGTGATGATCTGTCCATAAATTAGTATAGACCCCATATAAAGCCCACTCTGGTAAATTAATAAAATACGCCTAAAACCATAGCAGATATATTTTTTGGTTTAACATTTCTTCCAACTTCGCTTCAAATGACCAGAAAAAATGTCATGCAATTTTGTGATATACGGTCCATAACAAATCATTGGTCAATGCCTACAAGACGCCGACGTTGGAAGAACTCAGAGCCAGCATTGAAAGTGAAATAGTGACCGTTACGGCCGAAATGTATGTCCAAATCATCGAATATTGGGTCCAACGTATCGACGGCTGCCATATGAACGAAGTCGAGTTCCATTCATAAATGTTTTGATTGTTTTTCAAGTCGATCATAAAGTTTTGAAAATATCTCAAATTTGAGTTTTATTAAAAAAAAAGTTGTCAAGTCCTTATTAGAAACCCCGTTATATCCGATGTTTTTTTATTTTAACGAAAAGCAGATTTATATAAAATAATTTCTATGTTCGTTAATATTTTGGGAATGCTCTTAAAAACACATTTTAAAATCATTGCAATACAACCTGCTTCCATGTGAGGGAATAACAGAAGCACTTAGAACTTTGTTCGTATTTTTTATTTTTTTTGGAAACAATGATTTTAATTATTCACTTACAACCTGCTTGCTTTTAAGGGATAATGCGAAGTTATTCAATCATTTTTATTTGCTTAAATTAAAAATTCACTTCAATGGTATTCACATCTCTGCTGCTTCTTGGTAGTATGTTATAGCCAGCGCATATATCACGCTCATGTACTTTTCTTGCTTCCAGAAACCTTGAAATTTTTTACTGAGAAACTATGGCAGATCGCAAGCAATAGGCACATTACAGAATATAAATTTCTATATCTTTTAAAAAACCATTACATTTGTGGTACAAATATCATGCATGGCTATCAAACAAGATCAGTATTACGAACATTTTACTAATTTTATTTTAATGAGGGTAGCGAAGCTAGTAATAAAATAAATAATGTAGAATGAATTTAGAATGTACTTGAAATCAGCTCAAAACTTTATAAAATTTGTAATCATTATTTTCTTTTACAATAAAAAAGGCCCAACTCAAAGAAAAAAACAACTTAATAAAATCCGTTAAATTTTAGATAAAAAAATTTTTAATGCAATTTTTAATGAAAATATCCAACAAATGTTGTACTACATCCCTTTAAATTTTTTAACTTAAGATATGTACATGTAGCATTAGCTGCCAGAATAAACAAAAAAGCTTAAAAAAATCGGGTTAGGCCTTTTTTATATTAAGCCATCGATATATTTTAGGGATATACGTTTGTGTATTGTGGAAAATATACGATGGCCTATTATTGATAAATACAAATGTCTTGATGACATTACACTACAGGACATGCTGGAGTTTGCTGACAATTATACCCATGAGTTGTATGTCCAGACACTAATGCAAGGAAACTTAACCGAAGAAGCTGCTCAAAATGTCATGAAGTCTGTGTTGACTACATTAAATTGCGAAAAAATTAAGGAGGTAAATGAAAAAAAAATAATAGTAAATAGACCAGTAATTTTTAAGTTTTATTTTTTGTTTTTTTCAGACAAAATATATAGAAAATCGTACCGTTCAACTACCCCAAGGCTCCCATTACATACGTTGCAATGTCTTAAACGAGAGCGACTTTAATACCGTGGTAACAAATTTCTATCAAATTGGTCCCTGCTCAGTACGCATTGAAAGTATTTTAGATTTATTAATGATGTTGGTCGAGGAACCTTTATTTGACTCTTTAAGAACTAAACAACAACTGGGATACTATGTGGGCTTTTCGGTAATTTTTAATTATGGCATTGCCGGGTATTCCATAACAGTCAACTCTCAAGAGACAAAATATTCAGCCGCCCATGTAGAGGAATGTATTGAAGCTTTCAGGGGCAAAATGTTGCAGTTGTTAGAAGAAATGCCTCAAGATGAATTTAAACATGTTAAAGAATCCCTTATTAAATTGAAACAGGTTGTGGATATGTCTTTGAAAGAAGAGGTGGCACGCAACTGGGATGAAATCTTTTACGAGGAATATTTATTCGATCGTAAACGTAAAGAGATGGAAGTTTTGCGCACTTTAAACAAACAGGATGTCATCGATTTTTGCCTTAACTACGAACGCAGAAGTCTAAGAAAGTTGTCTATACAAGTTATAGGCCATTTAGGCAAAAAGTCTACTCAGACTTCAGAAACAAAAATGGAAGCAATGGAGAGTACTGAAAACGTTTTTAATGCCTTGGCTGATAAGTTGTATTTGAAATTCATACCTAGTGATGCTGATGACAATATTATTGTGGATATTAATGTTTTTAAGAAGAATTTGCATCTTTTTCCGAAAATAAAAACTATATTGGAAACACCCATCAACGATGCCGACAGTAGACAACGTGCAATATTTACTGCTGGCATTAGTGCTGCCACAACTTTACCAAAAAAGAAAGGAACATCAAAATGTTGTAACTGTTTTTAATATCGCAACCATAAGAGATTTTCATTTTCTTTAAGCAATTAAATTTAAGTAAAAATATTGTACATGCTGTTGCTGGTGTTTGTATAGTCTAAGAATAGTTCTCAAATACCCTTTTAGTATGTATATTCTTTTTTGATTTGAGTTAACGACTTGCGTAAAGTTAAAAATAAATTTTGCGTTCAAAATTGTTAGACATCGGTCTATAATTTGTACCTATTCACTACAAAAATGTAACATAAACATACAACCTGATACAATTTTTATGTTCTGCTCCAAAATGCATTCTTGAATTAACCCGTAACTTAATGGTAAATGGTCTTGTGGAAGAAACTCTTGTGTCAACTGAATTTTAAATGGAAACAAATGCAAATTGTGGCCAAAGTTTTTCTTTGAAAACCATTTCATTCAAATCTTTACATATTCTCCGAAAAGGATCAGAATTTGCATAGTTTGTGTGAAAGGCCTGAAGATATAATGGTATGTAATTGCGAGTTGATCGTTGAGGAACGTTGAGTTTAACATTATTAATTAGGAATTCAGAACTAACGTAAGTCTTACAGAGTAAGATGGAAGGATTGGACAGATTCTATTCGGTTTATGTGAACATCATTATCAGGATCCCAGATAATAGAGCCATATTCGATGATATGTCTTACCAAAGATGTATATAACAGCTTTGTAATCATAGGATCAGTGAACTCCTTAGCCCAACGTTTTATAAAGGCAAGTACACCACGAGCTTTATTTATCGTTGATGTAATGTGTTTTATAAAATCTTATTTTGGATCAAGTAAAACACACTAAGATCCAAAATCTCTTTAACTAATTCAAGTTGGCAGTCACCCAAAGTATAGATACCCAGAGGATTCCATTTTCTACAAAAGAGCATATGCTTACATTTTGTTAAATTGAGATTCATGATGTTAATATTGCACCAGTTATAAAAATTATGCAAATCATGTTGAAGATTGTGCATTTCCGATGATTTTTTGTAGCTTAAAAAGATTTTTACATCATCGGCATACATTAACACATTACAATTGTGTATTGCACTCGGCAGATCATTTATTAAAAGTGGAAATAAGATTGGACCAAGGCGGCTTCCTTGCGGTACTCCAGAATTGACGATGATGCTCTTTGATGTTGTATTATTAAAACGAACACTTTGTTTCCTATAAGTAAGTTATGACTCAAGCCAGCGAAGGCTGTTGTTAGTAGAACCCATTATGGAAAGTATTTTAAGAAGAAGGCTATGGTTGACTTATCAAAAGCTTAACTGAAGTCTGTGTGTGTATAACGTCCGTTATTTGGGTATTATTGAATCCATTATGAATAATAGTGTTTAGTTGTAATAGGCCGCTCTTGCAGTACGTTGTGGTCCATGCTTGGACCTATCACATACAGACCATCTTTCTTCAAAATCATTCACTACACGATAAATAGTGCGTTTTGTTGGCACGCCCAAAAATTTCACGTAACTTTTTCATTGTCACAGAGTTTGATAAAATGTTTTAACGATAAAAACACGTTGGTTTACTTCACGACTGCCAAATATGAACTGTCAAGGCTAATGTTTACCAAAATGGCGGCAAAACAAAGAAATATACTTACCAGGCAGACACCCTGTATTTGTATTTAAGGATTCATTTTAAAACGCCTGTATGCACATATGTAAGTATTTCTGTACACGTGTATGTTTACAAATTCCCCCTTATTCTTAAAAAGTACAAATGAAGTAATCAAAACGTTTATAATTGTGTGTTTTTCTATTTAACGCGATTTCTAGGTCCCGAAATTAAATTTTGTATGTATCTCATCTCTCGATTTAGGCTCGATAACATAAATATGTTAAATTCTTGGTCATAAAAAACAGTTTTGTTCTAATCCATAACATTATTTCACGTGAATTTGATTTCTACGTACTTTATTCGGTCCCAATAGACCGGGTAAATCGAGGCTTACAAGATATAGAAACAAAATTTGTCACCGAGTCCATAAATAATCGAGGTTTATATCCATAAATAATCGAGGTTTCTATCCGTAAATAATCGAGGTTTCTATCCATAAATAATCGAGGTTTCTATCCATAAATAATCGAGGTTTCAATCAGGCATGTTCTAGAAATTAAAAAAGAGGGAATTTAAAATCGAGCAAATTTTAAAAAAGACCCTGTACTGAAAGTTAATACAAATATTCAATTTTATCAATTTCATTTTGTGAGTACCAATCAGCTTTACAAGAACTACTCTTCAAACCAGGAAAAACTACGGTAATTTTGTAAATATTTGAACTTCAAATCTCGCTCGATTTTAATTTTATTTCATTTCGATTTCTAGAACAAGCCCGTATATTACACACAGCGTTTAAAAAACTGCAGTCAAAGTAGAAAAACTGCAATTTCTTCCACTTCTTTATTTGTCATTGGCAAAAAAAAAAACTGTTGATTTTACTTCTAATTCATTAAAACTGTCGCTGTCAAACCAACTCAAAAAGCGAAAAGTTGCACACAAAATAAATTAACCTCAATTTTCCAGATATTTTAAATAAACCAAAAAGTACGTTTTGTTCTACGGCTCCTCATAAGTATCTATGTATATATGTATGTGACAGTTTCAGTTAACAGGGACATATGGATGCAAAAATCGATTTTAACTTTTTTGGTGATTCTTAAAATAGACAATACATACGCTCTTTCTAATGAAGCAAACCGCAGTTTCTAACTTCATTACTTTTGTCATAAGTAAGCTTCAAAATACACCTTTGATAAGAAAAAAAGAAAACTTGTTAACTTAAATATTGTTTTTCTCCAAAACTCTATTTTTGCCCGTAGGTCCCTTTTAACTGAAACTGTCCCATATGTATGGCCATTTATGTTTGTATGTATGTATGTATATCTATACAATCCCTGCAAACAAATGGAAGATATCCCCTAAAGCAATAGTTTAGCAATATCCCCAAATTGTCATCTAAAAGAAAATAATCAAAGTAATTTTTTATGTTCGTCCTTTTATAATTTTCGAGAAAATTACGCGACATAAACAGAAAAAAAAATTTTAATTATAATACGTATGCACATAATGTACGTCATAAATAAAAAAATAAAAATTAATCAAATTATAAAATCTAAGAAATTAATATTCAAAATATTCTGCAAAAAGTAAATATTTTAAATAAATAATTCTGTTAATTATTAATCTGTTTCCTTTTCAATTTAGTCAAGAAATTCCTCAACTCTGGATGCAATTTTAAGGAAGTGGTAGGTTTTTTTTCAAAAATGTGGTGGAAACTAAATACTAATTTTACTATTATTTTACTTTATTTTAATTTTAAATAAATAGCTGTCCTTCTTTGTACATAAATGAAAATTTTTTAAAATGCAAAATCTTCTTTTTATCATCCCAATGATATTTTGGCGATATCTTCCTATGTTCTAATAAGTGGTTATTGCTAGTTAATCGTCTAGAAGTATCGCTTTCGTATTGCTGAGAAGTATTGCCATCGAGACATGTTTCTTCCCGAAGAAAGTATCTTCCGAAATACGTAATCGCTTATTGCCGCAATAATATTTTTCATCCAGGCAATACGTTTGGCAATACATAAGGTGTATTTCTGTGTTTGCTGGGATGTAAAGAAAATAAAATTTATTTGCGGCCAATTTCATCAAGTTCAGTTTAAACATATGTATTGTAAACTGGAAGTTAAGGTAACATCTAGTTTTAACTGAACTTTTTGAAATTGGCCGTTTAAATAATGTTTTTTAAATTAACATTAATAAAACATGACTAATAATAAAAAAAATTGTATTCAAACAATATTTTAAAACACACAGTCATTATAGTTTTGAAATACAGCAACTTTGTGAGAAAACGTATAATTTTATTCCCATGGCATAGGTACCCATTCGCTTTTAATATCAGCAATACACGAACAGTTGTTAGACTCACGCGAGTCTATACAAAAATCTTTAACAGGAAAAAAGTTGCATACAAATATTTTACAAAAGAAAAACAAACACAAGACCAAAAAAATTCCTTAGCAGCACATTTTATTTAGTTTGCTGACAGGAAGTAGGTGCATCAACAAGATGAGTAAATCGGTTGCAACTTTGCAATATTTGGAAACACCTCGTAAAGCAGCAAGTGATAAGAAGCAATACAAGTAAGTTTTCCCAGAAAAATTGCTTAAACGTCTTAATTTTTTTTATGATTTCTTAATTTAGACACTTAATTTTGCCCAATGGCTTAAAACTGATACTTGTGTCTGATAACAAAACCGGTTGTACAGCAAATGATGCAGAGAATTCCTCTAATTTGTCGTTGAATGAGGAGGGTGAGTTAATAAAAATTATATACACTACAACGTATCTTTTTGTTGTTTTTGCTTTGTGTATAAAAAAAAACAAATATGTATGAGGTCATTTTTTTTTATTGTATGTTTGTGTTTAGTTAAAAAAATTTCCAATAATATAGTCAGTGTGGCTTAATAATAATACAGTGAAGCCTCGTTGAACGCAATCCTCGATATGCGCAACATCTCGCATAACGCAACACCCAATTTCGTAACATTGGTGACTCTGTAAACGCAACTTTTCAAAAAACAAAGCCTCAATTAACGCAACATTGCAAAAGCAAAACAAGGAATGCATTTTTTGTTTTTTGTTTTTAGTTTGATAAATATTTTGTGCGTATTATGTACTTCTGTTTTTGAAATCAATTTAGTTTAGAAACTTTTTTGTTTATGAGTGGTTCTTTCATCAAAATAACAAAAATGCCTTTCGTGAACCAAGCGAAACTGATGACGAGGATGAAAAGGTTGTCTTAGGTCAATAAGAAGCTTCAACGTTTGCCTACAATGGACAGGGGAGAATCGCTGTTCTTTGGCGGATATAATGGTTTTGCGAACGGTTCGTGAAATTGCAGTTCAAAAAAATATGATAAGCACAAAAACTCAGACGAAAATTTCAGACTTTTTTCCCTTAAAAACATGAATTTTTAACTCGATAACAAGCATCAGTACAAATTAACATACATTTGAATGTGTATATTATTAATTTTTTATTAGATATATATTTGGTTTTTCTGTTTTTATTCTATATTTCAATTAAATGAATACGATTTTTTAAAGCTAACCTTAGTTTTGTTTATAAAATTCTTGATTGGCTTAAAATAAGCTTTTAAATAGACAAATATGACTAGAAATTTGTAACTTGGCTTGCGCAACAACTCAGTTATCGCAACAGCCCAAAATTTCTATTGGTTGCGTTCACCGAGGTTACACTGTATATTGTATGTGCAATTTACAAAAAAGTCTGTCATTGATAGTTATTTTTAAACTGTGAAAGCTATTTTCGAAAAAAGCTTTCCCAAGCTTATTTTACGAAAAGAGTTTTTTTAAGCTCTTTTGTGAATTTTTTTTTTTAATTTAGAGGGTTACTAATGCTGAAGTCCGCCTCTAGGCGGGGTAGCAAAAAACCGTCGTAAAATTTTTAATTTTGACAAATCAAATCAAAGCTTATTTTATCAAAAAGCTTTCATTCAGTGAAAACACTCTTACAAAAAGTACATACCTATGTATGTACCTAGTCATCGTGAATTTGAACGGCAGCCGTACCAAAAAAAGAGCGGAAGCGTTTTCTAGCTGTCAAAAATTCTCATGCCCATACAAGGTGCGTTTTAGAACTTTTACAGTAAAATGCAGTAAATGAGTAAAATGAAAAATTTGCTCTCACAAAAAGCTGTCGTACAAAAAAGTACGCGAACGCAAAATTTGTAAAAATTCGTAAAATAAAGGCAACAGCTGATGACAAATAATTGAAGTGTTGAAAAATCTTTACACTTTTGACTACTTAACTCGTTTTCTTATCAGTACTCGATTAAATACTTTGTATAACACGAACATTTTTGGAAAATACAAACATATATTTTATGTTATCTTTCATATTTTTTTGTTTTTTATTTTATTTGATTTTAATAATTTGTGGCGGGTAAATTTATTCAAAAGAACATGAAAATTTTTTTGCTATTGATTACTTAAGTACCCAAATACATCACACTTTTGCAACTCTAAAAAATGAACAAAACAAAAAAAAGTTTCAAAAGTTGGTATTTAGCCAAATAAATGCTTCACAAACAAGTTTAATTAAGTAATATTTATTCACTTTTTGTTTTGGGTTAATTTTTATTTAAACTTTTCTCTTATTTAACAATTTGTTCACAATTTGTAAGCTTTTTGTTTGTTACTTTTGTTTGTTTACCTTTTGAAACATGTATGTTTTCTTGTTTTACTAAATTTTACTGCAAAAATTTCTGCAGTAAAAATTTGTAAATACTCAGACAAGAACTGTCACTTTACGCTCTCAATTTGTGTTCTCATTTACTGTATTTTGTGTACGCGAACGCAATTAAGTAAAATGAAGTAAAGTTCAGTAAAAAATAGTAAAAACTTTTGTGTTCTCGAACGCAGCTACAAATTGTATGAAGTATCCCTTAATAGCGCGGCGTCAACGCTTTTCAATCGGAAAATCCGAATTTGACAGCGCGTTTTATAGTGAAGTTGGCCGCTATTGTTAATAAATTTAGCTATTTTTTTGTCAATCTACCTGTTTTTTCTCTTTTATTTAACATGCAAGTTAACAGTACTGATTGTGACACAACGTTGAAGTTCTAAGCGGAAGAAAACGTAGCGCTTTCCGTTCTTCTTTAGGTACGGCTTGAAGAAAGTAAATATTGTGCATCGAAAAAATAATATTTCAAAGCTTTAGATCGGGCCAAAACAATTACTAGTGAGTATCTGTTTTTTGTCAATCTACCTGTTTTTTCTCTTTTATTTAACATGAAAGTTAACAGTACTGATTGTGACACAACGTTGAAGTTCTAAGCGGAAGAAAACGTAGCGCTTTCCGTTCTTCTTTAGGTACGGCTTGAAGAAAGTAAATATTGTGCATCGAAAAAATAATATTTCAAAGCTTTAGATCGGGCCAAAACAATTACTAGTGAGTATCTAAACGTTCAATTGAAATATTTATTAAGTTTTCATTTTAAAAAATATAATCGCTGCTGAATATGGATGTTTTTGCTGAACCCGTCTGGAGGCGGGCTATGGCATTTACATAGAAAATGCCGGAATGTGCATTAATATTGTGAATAGACAAAAAAAAATATTCAAAGCTTTAGATCGGGCCGAAAAAATCACTGTTGCGTATCTGAACGTTCAATTGAAATATATATTAAGTATTTATTAAAAAAAAATAATCGCTTTTGAGTATGGATGCTTCTGATAAACCCGTCAGTAGGCGGACTGGGGAATTACACAGAAAATTCAGGGATGTATATCATAAACGTATCTCATTTCATTTTCATTTTTTTTTTTTTTTTTTTTTTTTTAAATTTCCTAAGCTAATCCCGCGAAGCTCTTCGCTTGTCTGCAGGAGAGAAACCAGAGTCTCTGGCGGGAATCGAACCCGCAACCCCGGCGCTGATAGACTAGCTCACTACCAGCTAGCCTACCGGGGCACACTAAAATTATTACGATAGTGCCCAACTCCGCCTCAAGGCGGACTTAACAGTTTGACCCCTTACAGGTCAACGAGTACTCAAAAGAAAAAACTAAAGTCAGCAGATTCATGTTTCTAACCTTAAAATTAGCTTATTCTGGGTTCACACTATGAAAGTTTTCTTTCAGAAAGTCTGAGTTTATGGGTGAGAGAGGAGAAAAGAAAAGCATGTTCTCTTCCCCTCTCACCAATAAACTCAGACTTTCTGAAAGAAAACTTTCATAGTGTGATCCCAGACTTAATTTGATTTTTTCAAGGCAAGCAAAAAATGTGGCATTAAAGGGTTAAGCTTGCTGAAGCCTTTTTGCAGAACAAAAAAACTTATAGCCTGTTTCAGATGTGCGAAAGAATTGTTTCTTTCGTACAAATACATTTAAAACAAAAACAAAATTTTTAGAATTTTTTTTTTGTTCTAAATGTTATTGTTCGAAGGAAAGAATTCTTTCGCACAGCGTTAAATTTCCTTCATTTCAGTAAAATGTAATTTTTATGAGTAATGGGTAATAGCCGAGTTATTTAAGCCCAAAGTCAACTTTTGTGTAAAAATGCTGATTTTAGTAAACTTTGGGGGCTTTAAGGCGCCATTTCCCCCCAACCGAATTGAATAAAATTTTGCAACAATTACTTTTTTGGGAAAAGAAACCGATCTGTGGAGTGCCGCAATATTTATGTTATTTTTGTGCTGTGCGGGTCGTTTATCAATGTCACAAGAAAACCAAAAGAAAGCCTGTTTAGCTGTTTTGCTTGCTTTTTCATGGAAGAAAAAAGTGGAAAGAAAAATTTTGAGCAAAAAGCCAACATTTTTTCACTGGTTAATTCCGAGTCCACCGGCAGAACCCAATCGCTTTCACTGTCTTCTCCCATTACCCTTTATTACAATAAACTTTATACAAATTTTGTCAATTGTTTTACTTTTTATTTGTTTAATTTCTTTCTACTACGCATTTTATTTTATTTCTTTTATTTGTCACTATTTACTGACGTATCATGATTTAATAGCTCTGTTTCTTTACTTTTTGGGTAAAGTTCGTGCAAATGAGAGCAAGCATAAATTTCTCTCATAAAAAGACAACATTACACGAAAGTACGGGAACAGAAAAAACCAAATTTTAAGCACGAAATAAAAATTCTGTGGTTTTGTCAGTCTCTACAACGCCAACAAAAATTGCGCCACTTTTGAAAAATTTTATATTTTCTCTAGAATTAAACAACTTTTACTAAAAATAAAACAAAACAAACACTTTTACAATAACTAACATTATGTTTCCCTAATACTTCAGTACAAAACTTTTTATTTAAGTACATTGTTTTATTCCAGAACACTTTTTCCAGAATTTGGATTATGAACTTTTTTCCTTTTTTTTTGGGTTTGTTTATGTTTTACAGCTGTTTGACAATTTACACAATTTGCACGAAGAAAAAGTCTGGGCTGTTTCGTGCAAGAAGAAGAAGAATTTTATTCTCTCAAATCCGCTCTCATTTACACAAATTAAAAGTACGGGAACGCTTTTCGTGCAAATTGGGATCCCGAGGGATCCCAAAGTAGAGTAAAGAAACAGCTAATATCATGAAAATGCTACACGTTCAATATTTATCACGCGATCCACGATCCGCTATCTGGATTTCATATTTTAGGTCATTCTGCGATATGGATCGCGATCCATCAATATTGCATGCTACACGTTCAATAAATATCGCGATATTAGAAATTATTCTAGAAATATCAAGATATTTGTTGAACGTGTAGCAGTGCCCATAGAAATTCCCCAACCCTGCGGCCACCCGATCAAGTTTTTCTTGATATGTAGCCTTTTAGTGCCGGTTCACACACGAAAATTTGTATGGCCCGAATTGGAAAATATGGATGTGGACGATATATGGATTCACAGTAGAATGACCTATTGTGTTTTATACAATGAGAAAAAATTTCGTTTAATGCAAAGTAAACACTTATGTAAAAGAAATATATAATCGGCTATTTAAAATATCACTATGTAGGTATACTTAAAAAATGTCAAACGAAAACAGTAATTAAAAGAAAAAAGGGAATAAGTCTGGGGTGGTGTACCCCACCCCAGCCTCCACCCCCTATCTACGCCAATGATTCTGATTCAAAAAATAAAAAAATATTTTACAGATATTTGGAATTTTTTATTGATTGGTACCTTGTGGAAAACTTTATGGGTCTGAAAGGGTTAAAGGAAAATATTTAAGGGGTATCATGTTTTTTTACATAAAAAGGAAGTAAAATAAGGCTAAAAAAAATAATAAAAACCAATATAGCGGTAAGGGCTCGGCACGAGTAAAAATCTTTTTGAAATAATTTCAAGATTAAAAAAGTTTTTGTTTTTATAATAAACTGTAATTTTTTTCCGCTTCTATTATTCTAGCTAATGAAAAACTCTCTGCCGTTGCTCTCATAGTAGACGTTGGTGCATTCAGCCAGCCTAAAGAATATCAGGGCTTGGCCCACTTTCTAGAGCATATGATTTTTATGGGCTCGAAAAAATACCCCAAAGAAAACTTCTTTGACACGCACCTAAACAAATATGGCGGTTCCAATAATGCCTTTACCGATTGCGAAGAAACTGTTTATTTCTTTGAAGTAGCTGAGAAACAATTAGACAGCAGTATGGACTGCTTTGTGGCGCAAATCAAGGAACCACTTTTGATAAAGGAATCCATGACTAGGGAACGTGAGGCAGTGGAATCGGAATATCAATTAACTTTGAATAATGATGCGATAAGGCGTAGTCAATTAATACAAAGTTTAGCCAATGAAAATTATCCTCATGATAGTTTTACTTGGGGTAATTTGAAATCTCTTAAAGAAGATATAGAAAGTGAAGAAGAATTGCATAGAAATTTGCAGGAGTTTTATGAAAGACATTATAGTGCCCATCGTATGTATGCGTGTATACAGTCTTGTTTGCCTCTGGAGGAATTGGAGGAATTGGGCGTTAAACATTTTGCGGATATACACAATAATCATTTAAACGGTTTAGATTTTCAACAATATAATTATGAAAACGCCTTTAAACGAGAGTTTTATGAAGAAGTTTTCTATGTAAAGCCCATAGAAAATGTTTGTAAATTAGATTTGACTTGGGTTCTACCTTCAACGGAAAAAATGTTTAAATGCAAGCCAGATGATTTTCTGGCAAACTTACTGGGCTATGAGGGATCAGGCAGTTTGTGTGCTTATTTAAGAAAACGGTCAGTATTGTTTAGATTAAATTTAATAATTTTTTGTTAACCTAAATACATACATACATACATATGTTTTTTTAGACTTTGGGCTTTACAGGTTATGGCCGGTTCGGAAACAAATCCCATGTTTACACTTCTAACCTTAAATATTACTCTCACCGAACTGGGGTTTGAAAATATTGATAATGTTTTAAAATCATGTTTTGCTTATATAAAATTATTTACTAAAGCTTCTCAGCTAAACGAAATTTACCAAGAAATATCTTTTGTAAAACGCACAAATTTCAATTATGCTACTGAATCAACAGCTGTAAATAATGCCCAACATTTAGCCAGATGTTGTAAATACTATCCTGCCACAGAGTTATTAACTGGACCTCAATTATATTTTCAATATATCGAAGAAGAAGTACAAAATATTTTAAACCATTTAAACCAATTCCATTTTAATATAATGATTACAACGCATCAAAAATGTGAAGATATTGTTTATGATAAAAAGGAGAAATGGTTTGGAGCTGAGTACACCAGAAAAAAAATTCCCGAAAAATGGCTAAAACTATGGCATAATTCCTGTGAAATAAAAGAACTTTACTTGCCCGAATCTAATAAATATATAGCAAACGATTTTCGCATTTTTTGGCTGGAAGAAGGAAAGAAACAATTACCAGAAGCGCCGGAAAGGCTTGAAAAAACAAATACATTTGAATTGTGGTTTAGGCAAGATGATAAGTTTCTTTTACCTCATGGTTATATGCTTTTTCATCTGATGTCACCTTTGTTAAGAATGGAAGATGGCAGGAAGTAAGTTTTATTATTCTTCTTTTTTTTGTTGTTTTGTTTGTTGTTATTAAAAAGTTAATTTAAAATTTGTATTTAATTTAGCTCAATTTTATGTTCATTGTACCTGGATTTGGTGGAACATCATCTGGTGGAGGAACTATATCCAGCTTCAGTGGCCGGTATTAACTATCAAATGTATTGCGGTGAAAAGGGTGTAGTTTTGACGGTAGGTAAACTAAAGTTTTTTTTAGTTTTTGTACAAAGAAAATTTTCTAAGACATTCTAATCTTTAAAGGCAAATTGAAAACAGAAAGGAACATGATTTCTTTTCTAATTAATAATTTTTCTAGTTTAAAACTGATGGTTTTTCATGCAAGTTTTCTATGCAAACGTAACATGGGGTCTTCACCTGATAATTTTTTGTCATAATAAACGTTAAACTTCTTATAAAAACAAAATTAAAGTTTTTTTATTTACATAGCTGACGTTTGTTATGACAAAAAATTGTCAGGTGAAGACCCCATGTTAACGTTCCCAAAAAAATTCAACTGGGGTATTCACCTGATAATTTGTTGTCATAATAAACGTCAAACTTCATATAAAAAAAACGCTGACAACTAAAATTATTTTTTTTTT
This sequence comes from Pollenia labialis, assembly GCA_949318255.1. Taxonomy (NCBI): domain Eukaryota; kingdom Metazoa; phylum Arthropoda; class Insecta; order Diptera; family Polleniidae; genus Pollenia; species Pollenia labialis. The sequence continues at coordinate 18,647,602 of OX439142.1, read as the reverse complement.
ATACAGACTTTGACGTTTGGTATGACAAAAAATTGTCAGGTGAAGATCCCATGTTAACGTTCGAAAATGTTGAACATACAAGTAATCTTTTGCAATAAGGAAAAAATGCTTAAGTCTGTTTTTTTTAGTTTTTTATTAGAGCAATTTTAAATTTGACAGTTGATTTTTGAAAATTTACTTCTATTCTAATGTATAATCACCACTTCTCTTCGGAAGTTTTTTTTTGTCACAGGTCGGAGGTTAACATTAGTTTTTATTTCAAATTTTGTATAACTTCCGTAAAAAACGTTAAAATTAATTGAAACTTTGTCCATCGGTTATTCAAATTTTGCTTAAGACGGCTTAAGTAAGTCTGTGTTCACACTTTGAAAGTTTTCTTTCAGTAAGTCTGAGTTTATTGGTGAGAGGGGAAGAGAACATGATTATCTTCTCTCCTCTCTCCTCTCTCACCCATAAACTCAGACTTTCTGAAAGAAAACTTTCATAGTGTGAATCCAGGGGCCTAATTCTGGCACTTTCTCGTACGAAAGCAATTTAATATCTAATTATTTCAGTTAATACTGAACGAATCGAAATTATTTATTCAGTGTTGTAATTAATTTAATGAGTTTTACAACACTGAAAAAATTATTTCGATTCGTTCAGTATCGACTGAAATAAAATTGCTTGCGAATCGAGAAAGTACTCGATCACGAGTGTCAGAATTAGGCCCCTGACTAAGCACTTTTTCCTTTTTACTACAGAAATATTTGTTCTTTTTTACTATTTTAAGGTTGATGGCTACAACGAAAAGCTTCATTTGGTCGTAGAGATTTTAATAAAAGCTTTAATTTCCTATAAAGATCGTATTACCGAACTTCAATTGGAAATATTTAAAAAGCAGACACAGAAGAACTATTATAATACCCTTATAAAACCAGATACTGTTAATAGGTAAGTGAATTCATTAGCCGAACTTATAAAAAGGCATGTAAGAGTGTTATGTTCGGCTATGCCGAATTTTATATGTAAATCCTTCACCATGGTGCGAAAATAAAAGAAAGTTATATAAATGTCGTTCTTTAAATATAAATAATTCTACTTTGTGCCACGCTCACTTGTCCAATCCCGCCCACATTTTGGCGAATGTTGTGAATGAAAATGTCAAACAGACAAAACAAACGTGTTTGTTGTACTCATTCACTTTGTTGGAGCTAGGAAATGGGAAGGAGGAGAGAGGGAGTAGTGTTTGTGAACATTCGACTTGAACTTATTCATGTTGTAAGTGAGAGGGAAGACTTCTGCAGGAAGGTTATTACACATACGAACAGTCCGGGAAACAAGCAAATTTTCTCTGTAAAGCGTTGTACGATTCACCTGCCAATCGACCACAAAAGGATGGGCTCTTGAGGAAAAACGTGTATTACGAGCAAACGTACGGGTTTCGGGAGCCAGAACACATCCCATTGTAGTAACGATAAATCAGGCAAATACAACCCACATTGCGAGGGAGCTCAAGGGAGTCAATAGGATTGGATACCCTACTGTCACCAATGAGAACCTTCGCCCTCTCCTGCACGCGGTCGAGAAGCTCCAAAATAGACTTTGAAGCACCGGCCCACACATGAGAGTTGTATTCCATACGCGGTCGGATATAGGTGGTATAAATAGTAAGGAGTTCAGATGGAGTGAAGTATATCTTACACCTTCTTAAAAAACCGAGGCACTTGAATGCTTCTTTCCACACCTTGAATGTATGTTCTGTCAATCGGACATCACATTGTATCTTCATGCTTAGAACATCAAGAGTTTCTGATTCCTCAATAATTATACCACCCATATATACAGATAAGGCACCTTGATTATGCGTCAGCACGCAACATGCGGTTTTTCGGGCATCAAAATCGACCCTATTCCGAGACTATGTCAAGGTCTCGGTTAAGCGAATCATTCACATTTTGCCTCACAGCACCGACAACGGATACGCTTGGTCTGCATTCAAATGAGTACGAATGGCAAAGGTTGCTGTCATCTGCAAAAGAGTAGATAGGGTTGGAAGTTTGGCATAGGAGGTCATTGAGGAAGATAAGAAATAGAGTAGGAGAAAGAACAAAGCGTTGCGGCACCTTGAACTCGTTTGACAAAACCCCATCTGTAACACCTCGTATATTGCGATCTCCGAGAAAACTCGATATAAATTGAGAGAAATTATCACCGACACCATATGCAACAAGTTTTGACAAGAGTGCACCATGCCAGACTCTGTCGAACGCCAAAATGGTGAATGAAACGGCAACATTTTTCCGATTACAGAGCTTGCAAGTCTCCAGAAAAGCGACCTCTTCGAAAGCCATACTGGCGGTCGCTTAGTAAATATTTGACAAGATGGTAATTTACCATACGCTCCATAGCTTTGGAAAGTACCGAACAGATTGCATTTGGGCGGTAATTTTCATTGGTTATTGATACAGTCCCAGACCTAGGGCATTTACTCGGTGCCTTCCCAGGCATGTCTGTTTTATACATCTTTTGAACACGCTTCCAAAAACCTTTCAAGGCGAATTGAATAGAAGGTGAGGTCAACTCTGCAACAACACTGCTTCTGTGGTCGGGTTGTCAAAAATATTGCTAGTAAAAAAATAGGTATGCTTACATAAAAAACTAGTTTGTATACAAACTTTGACAAGTCGACCACCGAAAAAAACACCATATGTTGACTTGACCTCACCTTCTAGTGAATTCGCCTTGACATAGTTATAGATAATTTTTTTTATTTATTTTCTCTATTTTAAACATACTTCTTTTATTTTAAAAAGTAGTATAAAAACAAGTGTATGGTATGTTTTGGGGATTTTAAGGAATATCTAAGTAGGGAAGTTTTTGTATTTGTAGCAGCTCTGGTAAAAAAAAACACGATGAGTAAACGTAAGAACCCGAAAAACTTCGCAATCCAGCGCCCACCGCTGGTGTAAACATTTGTTATTACTGTTCGGCTGTTTTCTATCTTTTCTTCTTGCAGAAAATCAAAAAAACAATAAATGTTTAAATATCTTCATAAACGAGTGGTTTCCTCCTTCTTCTTGTCAATATTTTGCTCCAAAAAAACTGCTCATCTTTTGAGGCGGAGATACAATTCTGCGTTCGAAGTTTTTGAAATAGTTGGCCTACAACCAAAACAAACATGTTTGTTGGACATGTCTGAAAAGACACCGTGTGAACTCCCTCTAAAGTTTTTTTTATAGCTTGTTCTCATTCAATGGCAAAACTTTAAAGGACAACTTTACTAAAAACATTTATGTTCTCTTCCCTTTTTTTCAGTGATTTACAGGGATTTATGTTAAAACATAAACACTGGCTTTTAACGGATAAATATAAATATATTAGTAATATCAATTTTCAAGATATACAATCTTTTGCTACAGAATTTACCCAAGAATTATATGTACAAGCCTTAATACAAGGTAATCTACAGCAAGAAACTGCTCTTAAAGCAATGAGAACAGTAATGGAGCATTTAAATTGTAAGGAAATAAAACAGGTAATTCCTAACTATTAAAATTAATTTGAAAATTTTCAATATAAAATTTGAAATAAAATTGTTATTTAGAAATATTTGCTAGAGGATAGAGGCATGGAAATACCTTTAGGTACTCATAAAATCTTATGCTACAACTTAAATCTTAAGGACTGTAATACTTTTACATCAAATTTTTATCAAATCGGTCCAAGATCATTAAAACAGGAATGCACTTTGAGTTTAATTATGATGATTTTGGAGGCACCTGCGTATGATACTTTACGCACTAAACAACAATTGGGCTATTATGTTAGTTGTTCACTGCAAATTCATAATAATATTATGGGCTATTTAATCTGTGTTAGTTCCCAGGAAACAAAACATTCAGCATTTTATGTACAACAATGCATACAAGCATTTCATCAAAACATTCTTTCCATTCTGGAAGAAGTCTCTTTAGAAGATTTTGCAAATTTCAAGAGTGCTCTTATTAAACTAAAAGAAATCAAAGACATAACTTTATATGAAGAGGTCAGCCGCAATTGCTGCGAAATAACCAGTGAGGAATATCTATTTCAAAGACGTTCTAAAGAAATTGAAACATTACGAACTTTGGAAAAACAAGATGTTTTAGAATTTTGGCTAAACAATGCAACAGAAAATTCACGTTCATTGATTGTACAAGTAATGGGTGCTAAGACAACAGAAGATGTCTGTCTTTCACAAAATATTGAAAGAAATCAAAACTTGGATTTGGTATTTATGAGTACGGAGACAGATGGTTCGGCTATAACTGAGCTGGAAGAATTTAAACAAGGATTACAAGTTTATCCAGTAGTTAGAACAGAAATATAATGAAAATAAAAGAAATCTAACTAGGCAAAGAAGTAAATTACAATCAAAACCAATTAAATTGCTTTTTTATTATCTTCTCTTGAACATAACCTCATATTTTTTTAATTACTTTTTATTTTAAAGTGCAGAGCAATTTAAATAGCGACGTCGATGAATTAAAAGTATTTTAATTTCGAAATATAATTTTTTTTTAAATTTTGCATATTTTTAAAATTTTTAATACAAACCTAAATACATAATAATTAAACTATTTAATGTATTATTAACTATTCTTTTTAAGGAGTTTATTTTTTCTTTACTAAATTAAATTTATATTGCTCTTCTTATCATTAACTACTACTTACACTCCAAAAAAATAAATACAACATTGAAAACTTGTTAGACATAAAGATAAAAAATTGTATTTAAAAAAAACCCCGGTGGCTTGTTAAATATAATGTTCAAAATGTATTTGCTAAAGATAAAAAGGTAACAATATTTTAAATAAATAATTAAAACATAAAAATGTATACCAAATTTAAATAAAACACTGAAACGCTGAAATTTCGAAAAGAAAACTTTTAATAGATTTTTCGAAAAATTTAAAAATTGGTTTCTCACACACGCCCCTTTTATTTCCTGTCTTCACTCTTCATGTTTTTATATTAAACATGTTAGTTACACTATATTTTGGAACAAAAATTAAGACTTAATTTCTGAAATGACTTTAATTCTGAAATGAATCGATCTAGTTCTATCACTGGCCTGTGTAAAAGAAATCTTTAAAACAAGATTTTTGGTTTTTCCATTTTTTACAATTGAATTAGCATAGGACAAATGGGGGAAGGGAGAAAACTCCTGGGTAATTTTTATTCATAATTGGGCTGATAATCTTGAGCAGAACACATTTTCTGAAAAACTCGGGAAAATCGGCTCAGATACAAAAAAGTTACGGTCAAATAAAAATATATTATGTTATTAAATATCCATTTTCGGGAACCATAGATCTTTGCGAGTCCTAGTTTTATAACCCAAGTAAATAGTCGGTTTTTACTTTTGTATCTGTGGCATTTTGACAAAACATCTTAAGTCAAATTCAAAAAGTTAAAAAAAAAATTGTTGTTAATCATACGAATTTTCATTCAAAAAACATTTTTGTTTACATTTTTAAAATTTTGTATTATAAACGAAATTTTTCTTAATTTTTGGTTTTTTTATTATTTGATAATAATGATTTTTTCTGCGAGTTTTTTTAAAAGCTTTTTTGCTATCCTATCTCGACTTAAGATGTTTTGTCAAAATGCCACAGATATTATTGAAAAAATTACAAAAATCATTCAATCAAAACCAGGGATCGAAAATAATAGTTATTATCATAATTTCCGTTCAAAAAGTCAGACAGAAAGAATTTGTCTATACACACAGAGAAAAATACCAATGTAAAATTAACATGGAAAAATGTTGACAGAGAATCATAGTAAATTTCTGCAAAAGAATGCTCTTTATTTAAATTTATCATTATTTCATATTAATTTTAAATGAAAAATTTTAAAATAATGTTATATCACGCTTATTTAATACTATTCACTGTTAAAATAAATAAAAAAATATTAAAATATTAATAAATATGGATTCAATATTGAATCCTTTAAAAAACCTGTTTTATATTAAAATCAAAAGTTTATCTTGTTAAATTAACATGCATACATAGTTAAGTATGTTAATTTTTTTATTTTTATTCTTAAAATATGTTATAAAAAGAAGACAATTCCCGTATTCTTTTAATTAAAATTATTTAGTTAAATAGTATATTAAGTTTTCAAAGTAGAATGATGACGAAACCCATATCGGGCGATTCTGCTGATGCTTCTGGTGACAAATGACAATCGAAAATAAGTGAAGCATGTGTTACAGGGGTAAGTGTATTGAATTATTCTTAAAAAAATGCATATGTTGTCGCCAATTTAGTTATTTTAAAATAAAAAAAAATGTTGTTCGCAAGTTATTGTAAAATCAGTTCGAATTAACATGAAAAACGTATGAAGCAAAATCAACACCGAAAAATTTTAAATCAACCTTGTTTTCTACGTTTTTAACTTGATTTTTTTCTGTGTGTACGTTATTTGTGTAAAGCATTGTGATGGTTATAAGCCAAGGAATAAAATCCTCAAAATACTTTTATTTTTTACTTTTTTTCAAAAAATTCAAAAAATAACGGTTATTTTTCAACTGTTATTTTTTCAGACAAAAATAAAAGTTAAAGTTTGACCGTTATCCTTAGGTCAAATATAATAATAAAACGAAGTTAAAAGTTGAAATACATACATATGTGCTGCATTAATCTTTGAGGCGGTGGTCAAACCGATCCTCTTCTATGGGGTCGTAGTGTGGTGGCCTGCCATGGGAAGGGGGCGGTACTGTAGGATGCTTGAGAAAGTATATAGGAACAACAGGCCCTAACTTCTGCTATTAGACTGGGAGCGGTGTTCCTATGGTCTACGCGGAACTATGGTCATGCCAGGGTCGCGCTTCGCGCATCATACATATACCTGGCGGGACTGGACTATGGTTCGCCGGAACCCTTTTTCGGTGCTTGGTTTACAGTTCATCATGGTAATGAGGATGATGCCAGATGGCAGTAGTGTGCTGCAGGCGGAAATCTCTGCCATAAAGCGGGCGGCAAACTGGCTGAGGTACTATCGTTTATCGAGAGATATATGTATGTATATTTACGGACAGCAAGGCTGCTCTGGCTGGTGTCTTCACGAACCTAACCTAACCTTTCATTCTTGACTGCCGCGGGAATCGAACCCAGGCTTTCACGGACAGGTTACCCTTACATGTTTCAATTGCAACCACTCAATCTCTTCAGAGGGTTTTGCTGTTTAACACTCACAGGCCTCAAACAAATTGTATTTAACACTTAGTAGATCGATATTTGCTTTTTTTGAATGATTATCTATTTTAATTGATTTATATGTTCTTTCTTACTTCTGTTTTTCGTAGTTTTTGTCAAGAATTCCTCTTGAAGTCCAAAGTACATTTATTTTTTTGTTTTTCATTTTTTTTTTGTCTTTCTTTTTCTGGTTGACCTTTTTCAACACAACTTGAAGATCAAATGTAAGCATAGAGCTCGTGCCTTAGCTTTTTAACAATAATCAGTATTGTGGTTATTTTGTTGAACTGTTTATGGGTTTAAATCCAAAATTTTTGATATTTTAATTAGGCTAAAGTTCATAAAATTTTATTTTCATTAAATTATTTTTATGAAGAAAGGAATTTTACAACACGAAATTAACATGGTCCAATTAGTAGGTCTGCTTGAAACGCCTGCTGATTTTGCGCAGAGTTGTGTTTTTTACGTGCAATTGTTTTTGTAGCAATTGCTTTTGACATTTCTACCATTTTTTACACAAACAATTTCTTTTGTTCTTGACATCTTTATCATTTTTTACAAAAACAAAATTCGTGTTGTTTTTTCTATTGTTGGATTGTTGTAGTTGCGCGCAGACCTACTAATTGGGCCATGGAAAATAATAAAAATTGTTTGATAATTTTTCATTCTTTACTGACGCTGGGCTCGGACCAGGCGTTTTATCGGACAGGTTACCCTTAGATGTTTCAATCGCAACCACTCGATCGCCTGGGTTCGAGCCCATCGTCAGACAAGAATGAAAAATTATCAATACATTTTAATTAATTTCATGTTGTAAAATTCCTTTCTGCATAAAAATAATTTAATGAAAATTAAATTTGATGAACTTTAGCCTAATTAAAATATATAAAAAAAAAAAAATTTTATGATTACTTGTTATACAGGGGTGTCATGGAAATCGTAAACGTAAAACGAAAGAATTTTGAGAGTCGTTTTTCAATAAGATTTCTGTAATGACAAATTTTTATGATAATTATTATAAAAATAATGATCTATTAAACAGAATTTTTTAACAAAAATTGTAAAAATTAGATTAAAAGTTTAATAAAAAGAACTACCAAATTCTTTCGTTTTACGTTTTCGATTTCCATGACACCCCTGATAGTGTAGATGTTATTTACCCAATTTAACCGATTAGATTTTTAATATGAGATTTTTGAGACTGTAATAAAAAACTTTTTATTTTTAAAATTTACTGGTTATAGGGTCTTGTCTTTTATTTTTACATGGACAAACATATTTAAGGATTCGTATAAAAAAATATTTTTGTTTTTGATTTATAACAATATTATACATATTCATACATACTTTGTATTTAAATTTTTAGCATATGCCTTAAAAAACATTGCTGGTCATTTACAAAGCGATATTTTTTTTAAAATTATAATGTTAACTTAATATACACAACTTATATATGTACATACATACATATGTATATATTTATCAATCAGAATATATTCACAGTTAATTATTGGCTTAGGTTTTTTAGATATCATTCAATTTAGTGATAGTTGAATTAAACAAAAAAAAAAAAACAAAAAATTATAACATTAAAAAAATTTCAATTAATTAAGGAAATATATAAGGATTTTTAATTAAAATTAAGGTAATAAAAATATGTTTTTACTTGAAATGAATAACAATAATATTTGATTTAAATTTTAATGACTTTATGGTCTTAACCCTGGTTTTTAGAACGCGAGCGCAAAAGTAACTCGTTTAACTAGCAATTGAAACAAAAACACATTTTGAAATTTTGTTTTTGTTTTAAATCTTAGTTAAACGAGTCACTTTTGTACTCGCGTTCTAAAAACAGGTAGTTAATTTTGTTGTTAATTTTTAATGTTGTGGTTGTTTTTCTTTAGTCTACAGTTTTTGCATTTCAGTAACGTCTTGTAGATTTTTAGTTTTAACAATTTTTGCTTGCATATAATCACCATCGTCATTAGCCAACAGAGAATCTTGATTTGGATCCATTTTTACACTGCCCGAGCGTAAAAGTATTCGTGATAATAATGAATTGGCGGAAGCACTGCGTCGTGGCAAATCGTCTAGGCCTCGATGTAACGATAACTGATCTGGTTCTCTTTCTTTGGAGGTGGCTACATATTGCATATACTCAGCGTTGCGTAGAGTGGCAGCAGTAGGTTTGCGATAGAATTTTAGTAAAAGTGAAGAGCATACCACTGATACTGAACTAGCTGCCATGGCAACAGAAGCCATCCAGGGCTGTAGGGTTATGCCGAAAGGCGCAAAAATACCCGAAGCCAAAGGTATACCCAAGAGATTGTACATACTGGCAAAGAGAAAGTTGTAGCGTATACGTTTCACAGTTTTACGGGACAAGTCTAAACAGGCGACCACATCTAGGAGATCATTACGCATTAAAACCACATCGGCTGCCTCAGCAGCCACATCTGTTCCTGCCGCTATGGCAATACCAACATCGGCCTGGGCCAAGGCAGGACTATCATTGACACCATCACCCACCATAGCTACACGTTTGCCGGCCTGCTGGATGCCTTGGATTTTGGCCACCTTGTGGGAGGGTAAGACTTCAGCAAAAACACGATTAATGCCCACCTTTAGAGTAATTCGGAGAAATTGCAATTAATTTGAAAAACTTTTCACCAGAAAATCCCATTACTTACCTCTCTAGCTATACTGGCGGCTGTATTTTTATTATCCCCGGTTAGCAATATAACCTCAATTCCCATTTTCTTTAAAGTATAAACAGCCAAATGAGCCTCTGGCTTAACCATATCCGAAACAGCAAACATACAAATTAACTGACCATTAAAAGCACATAAAACAGCCGTATGACCTTTGGACTCTTCCGTGGCCATGGCACTATTAATTTCACTGGAAACATGTATGGCGTTTCGTAGCATCCATTCACGGTTGCCAATAAGTACATTAATTTCATTGCCTAAAATAGTATTTACATCTCCCACACTTTCTACATAGGAAACATCATCTAATTGCAGCAGCTGTAAGTGCTGTTGCTGTTGGGCAGCTAAAATGCGTTGAGTATCTGTAGGTTGGATTATTAGTTCAGTAATAGAAACACCGTTTTCCAATTGTATCGGAGCCTGTTGGATATTATTGCCATGAGATCGATAACTGTTTTCAAAATTGATAATTTTTTCCGCATTACAGGCTTGCCTCAAAGCCTTGTTATAATTTGTAACAGTAACCTTAATGCCGCAACCTGGAACCGTTTGGAAGTTTTCACTTTTGCCCAGATAATCCTGAGACAACATTTCCTTGGCAAATCGTACTATGGCAGAAGCTATAGGATGCTCACTGCTGGCTTCTGCAGCACCCACAATGGTTAAAGCTCTTGCCAAACTGCAAACAGCTGGTTTGACAAACACTATAACCTTGGAAGTCATTGGAGTGCCATGTGTAATGGTACCAGTTTTATCAAAAACAACAGTTTTTACCTAAATTTTTAGTTAATTTTTTTTGTAAAATATAAGTAATTATTAATAAATTATTAAAAACACCTACCTTGTGAGCATTTTCTAAAGCCGTGGCTCCTTTTACCAAAACGCCATTAATAGCTCCAGTACCAGTAGCCACCATTACTGCTGTTGGTGTGGCCAAACCCAAAGCACAAGGACAGGCTATGGCTAAAACACTTAAAGCACATTTAAATGCATAACTTAGCACAATGGTATTGGTATCCATATGGGCCTTGTGTTCGCTGGCTACTGGCACCAAGCCGGGATCAATGAAACCTGCTATTATCCAGCCTACCAGAGTCACACTTGAGACTACCACTACAAATGGCACAAAATAGCCTGCTATTTTATCGGCCAATTGTTGTATGGGGGCTTTGGAGGTTTGAGCCTCTTCCACCAAGCGCACTATTTGAGCCAAAGTGGTATTCTCACCAGTATGAGTGGCTGATATTAATAAAACACCATTTTGGTTTATAGAGCCTCCAATCACCACAGCTCCTTTACGTTTAGCTACCGGCATAGATTCTCCTGTAATTAAAGACTCATCACAAGTTGAGTGGCCATATAAAACTTTGCCATCCACCGGTACTTTGGCTCCTGGTATAACTTTTAAAATATCCCCACGTTGTACATAATCTACCGAAATAACCTTTTCCGATGTAATTTCAAAATCCTTAGAGATCTCCACCAAAACCGCCTCGGCCGCCTTTAAAGACAACAACTTGGACAAAGCTTCGGAAGTTTTACCCTTTGCTATATGTTCCAACCATCTGCCTAATGATATAAATATCAGCAGCATCGGGGGAGTATCAAAAAATGTCAAAGGTGAGGATTTCTGTTCCATTAATATAGCTACTACAACCACAACCACTGAGTAAAGGTACGAAATCGTGGTAACCATAGATATTAGAACATCCATATTTGTAGTGCCATGTTTTATAGCCCGATAGGACTGCACATAGAAATGCCAACCGCCGAAGAACTGTACGGGTGTGGACAGCAAAAACATAACCAAATTTTCCATTGAAAGACCAGGAACTATGCAACACATGTTGGCATGGCCTTTTTTACCCATTTCGGCCATAAAATAGATCATTGCTATCATGCAGGGACCACCAAATATCAGAGAAATAAGAAAGGCAGTACGCCATTTGCGTATCTCTTCTTTGTGTTCTAAGTAACTATGGGCCATTTTATCTTTGCCAGAAAGTATATGGGCTTCAAAGCCCAATTTCTCGATAGCTTCACATATATTACGGGGCCCGGTGAGTTCGGTATTGTAGCGGAATTTGCCTGGAAATAGAAAGATTATTTAAGTTAATGGATTTTTAAGTAGAAACAAAAAAAAAATGCTTTACAATTTTAATCAATAAACGTAAAAAAAGGAGACCCGCAAAATGTTGGTCCGACTGAAAATGATGCGAATTCTTCTGTAAGTTCCAAAATCTAACCTTCACTTCTTTAATTAAATTTGGCCCGCCTGAAATTTCGTATTGTTTTCTTTTTCCGGTAATTTTATGATTCCTAAAGCTCGCCCTGTCTAACATTTTTATCGGCAACAGTTTAAAAAATGGTCATCAAGCTTTATTTCGCTTTTGCAACTTTGCTTTTTCGCAAGGGTGCAATTTTTGACGTAAATACCTTTAATATGTTTTTCGTCAGTTATAGTGATAGTTAATTATAACTGAATGTGACCTGAAGTGTATGAAAAATACTCATAAAAATACAGTCTGGATATGAATGCTGTTTTTAGTTTTGAAAGATTTTGGAAATCTTAACTTTTTTGTTTTCATATAAATGTTCACTTCTTCGACGAGTATTTTGGAATAACCACGATTATTATTTTTTAATTTTTTTTTATATTTTTTATAAAACGTCAAAGAATTCTGATGAAAGAATGTGGTGATTCTTGAAACATGTAAATTCAACCCGAGTTCGAACCCCAGCTCAGCTAACAATAAAAATTATCAATAAACTTTCATAAATTTCATGTTGTAAAATTCCTTCTTTCAGTAAAAATAATTTAATGAAAATTAAATTTGATTAACTCAAGCCTAACTAAAAAAAATATCAAAAATTAGAAATTAACAGTTCAAATAAAAATCACAACTGTTCTAAAATTGGCTATGGCACAAGCTCTAATAGCTCTGTTTCTTTACTCTACTTTGGGATCCCTCGGGATCCCAATTTGCACGATAAGCGTTCCCGTACTATTAATTTGTGTAAATGAGAGCGGATTTGAGAGAATAAAATTCTTCTTCTTCTTGCACAAAACAGCCCAGACTTTTTCTTCGTGCAAATTGTGTAAATTGTGAAACAGCTGTAAAACATAAACAAAACAAAAAAGGAAAAGGAAAAAAGTTCATGACCCAAATTCTGGAAAAAGTATTGTTAAATAAAACAATGTATGTACTTAAATAAAAAGTTTTGTACTGAAATATAAAGGAAACATAATGTAAGTTATTTTAAAAGTGTTTATTTTGTTTTATTTTTAGTAAAAGTAGTTTAATTCTAGAGCAGAGATAGGCAAAATGCCGCCCATGGGCGCTTTGTTATTCTCTTATTTACACGTACAGAAGAAAAGAATTAAAACAATTCAGTCTCGCATGAGCAGTCGCACAGGAATGTTGTGTTACGCTTGTAGCTTGAACAGCGTTGCCAAATGTTATTTTTTTTATGTTAAAAATTTTTTTTTATTATTATTTGTTAAAAAAATAAGTTTTTTTGTAAATTGTTTTTTTTTTCTTTTAAAAAAAAGTTTTTTTTAAATAAGTTCTTTGTTTAAACTATTAGTCTTTTTAAAAATTGTGCTGTTTTACATGACAATAGCAAGGAATTCTATTTATGATGAAGAAAGTGATATGGTTAAGTTTTATTCTATTTATTTCAGCAAGTGAGCTGAATATATTTATCATTTAAAAAGAAAACATAAGAAAAAATATGTTTGCATAAACGCATGACAAAAAATTTTTTATTTCATTTATTCATATTCATAAAAATATTAAATAATAAATAAAATCTCATTTGCTTTTAACTCAAGCTATTTTTAAATAAGTAACTTTTAGCGCTATCTCTATTGCAAATTGTTTTTATTGTTAAAGGTGCTAAAAACCAAGGATTCTGTCTATATCAACAGTCTTTTTACCCGACTTGAAACGTTTAATTACGTCCAATATTAGTTCCAAACTAATACATTTTCTTCTCATTGCACTCAATTTTCTACACAACTTCTTATTAAAAAGTAACTTCTTACTTCCTAACACGCAATTTTAGTAAGAATAACTTACCCAACAGAATTAAATGGGATTTTCCTATTTACACACAAATAGAAAAATTCTTCACATGTGATTATGACTTCATCGAAAAATGCATTCGTATGTGGCGACGCAAATCGAAATCATAAAAACGCAAAGCGGATTTAACCAATTTTTAAAAAGCGGACCAGATAGGACTGACGCAAATCGGGGCTCTAGTGTATATTTTTTGCAGTACCGATGGCATTTCTATAATTGTAGAATTTGAATTGCTAATGCTTCTAATGAAATCCACCTGGTTTGTGATGGGGGAGGAATTTTTTTGTTTAATTTCCAAAAATTTTTGTATTTCGAAAAATTGATTTATAAGTTTTGGACTGTTTTCAATATAATTGTAAATATTTCTCATATGTTTTTAGTCAAAAAATCGTCAATCGTCATTTTACTGTATTTTCTCAAAAATTGTCACATTTACCAAACCTGCTTGCCAGATTAAAGTGTTATAAAATTGATGCCAGATTAAAGTTTAAAGTAAATTTATTGACGGGATTAAATCGTCAAAACATAAGTGACTCTACATCAAAAATCGTCAATCGTCATTTTGGTAAATTCATTGAAAAAAATCGTCAAAATGACGTAAAATCGTCACATCTAACATCCCTGATTTGTACTTCAAGTTGTACAAATAAAATGTCGACGAAAGTAACAAAAAAAAAAAATATAATAAACAAATGTATTCAGGATTTTAAGACAAAGTTTTGACAGAAAGAATACGAAAAAACAGAAGAAAGGAAGCAACATGTAAATAAATTGAAAATGATAATTACAACAAATTTCGAACCACCAGTACCACTGGTTAAAGATTGATGTTTGACTGTTGGCTGGCAGGCACCGCAGTGGTGCAAAGGTTGGAACCAGGGTTGTTAGGCTTATTTCTTAAAAAATCGTCAAAAGTACGATAAAAAAAAGTGATATTGTTACATTTTATTCTATTGATTTCGGCAAGTGGACTTAGATATTACCAAAAATAAGTAAACATATATTTATCATTTGAAAACAAATACATAAAAAAAAATATTTTTAATTAACAAGATTTTGTATGTCGTGCTTAATTCCCAATTTTTATTCTTGATAAAAACACTGAAATTTATTGTTGAAGGGATAAGCTATTCCTATGCGCATTTCACTGGCTGCTTAAACCAGATCATCAGGACTCTTCATCAAATGATTTTAGAAAAACTAAGGATTTAAAAAAAAAAATAAAACTGTTAAGCGAATAAGAATTATAACTAACAGTTATACTTGTAACAATATCAAAGCTTTAACAAAAACAACAACAATAATCAGTGAGTTTATCTTTAATACATTCCCCAAAATATTTTTATAAAAACATAACACAAATTTATTTATTCCCAAAAATATTAAATAAAAAATAAAAACTCATTTGCTATTAAATCGAGCTATCTTTAAATAATTAATTTTTAGCACTATCACTTTTGCAAATTATTTTTACTGTTGAAGTTGCTAAGCCAAGGGGGTGGGTATATCAACAGCCTTTTCACCTGACTTGAAATGTTTTATAACATCCATTTTCAGTTCAAAACTAATGCATTTTCTTTTCTTTGTACTGATTATGACTTTGGTGAAAAAATCCAATCGTTTGTAGCGACGCATATCGGAAACATAAAATCGTAAAGCGGATTTAACCAATTTATAAAAAGTGACGCAAATCGAAACGACGCAAATAGGACCGACGCAAATCGGGGCTCGTGTTTAGTTTTTGCAGTATCTATACCATTCATATAATTGTTGAATTTGAATTACTAATGCTTCTAATGGAAGCCACCTGGTTTGCGATTAGGGAAGAATTTTTTTTTGTTTAATTTCCAATAATTTTGTTTATCGAAAAATTGAAAATATTTCTTGTTGGTGTTTTATTGATGCCAGAAATTCGTCATAACACTATTACTTTTAGTACAAAAATCGTCAATCGTCATTTTACTGTATTTTCACAAAAAAATCGTCACATCTAACAACCCTGGTTGGAACGTCAAAGAATTCTGATAAAAGAATGTGGTGAGTTCGAAGCTTTAATAAATTTCATGTTGTAAAATTCAAATTATAAATTAACAGTTCAACTTAAAATCACAATACTTATTTTTTTATAAAGCTTCAATCCAAATACAACTTAATGTTTAAACTAATTAACGTTTTATCCCAACTGAATTTGACATTTCTTTGTTTCAGTGTTGGAAACATGTAAGCACGGAGTGGTACACAATTGAGCAGTGCGTAAGGATTGTTGAAGCCTTTTACGAAAATAAGCGATCAAATCAAAATGCACTTTGTGATTATTTTGGCCAGCATAATCGACAGAGAATGTCCACAATTAGGAGGAAATGTGAAAACACCTGTTTGGTGCAGTTTATGGGCTGGCGGTAGGGTTTTTTCCCGGGATTTCCCTTCCAATTATCAATTATTTTATTTCCCGTTTTCCCGGGATTTTTGTTGCGGGCTTCCCGGGAAATTAAAGTTCCTCATAGTTTCAAAAAAAAGCTATTTATTCTTTGAAATTTAGTTTTCTATTCGCTAAAAATTAGCATCTGTTGATGGGCTGTCGATTAGATCAATAACAAGAAGTGAGTACGTTCGTAAATCAATGTCTACTGACGCAATAAATCTACCAAAAGCAGAATGTGCCGTGCAACAGTTGATAATTAATAAATTAAGTGAAGTGAAGAGTTAATAAAGAACATAAATTCAAAATAAGATGCAGGCAGAGTAAATTTTAATTGTCCATGGACAAGTCTTAAAAATAGGATGGAAACTCGTGTAAGATTCTACAACATACAATTTTAAAAACACATTGTCCTAAAGATATCAGGTGGATCTTGTAAGAAGAAGTCCGTTTGATGCTATTTTTTGCATCAACCTCGACATACATTTGACTGATATAGACTTTATTTATAAAAAGAAAAATTACTTCGGACTGCGAATTTGAAATATGCAACAACTTTAAACTTTTGCACTTTAAACTATTTGTCCAATCTCGGTAAAAAAGTGATCGAAATTTTTCGGAAACATCGTAATAAGTAAATACTCTTTGCCGACTTTCCAAACGCATTGATTGAGTGTGTCTTAATGTTATTTCCTAAGCTGTTAAAAAATTTTAATATATTTATTTAAAATATTTTATCTATTTTATGAATTTACTTTTTGATCTCATAACTTGAGCACCACAATTTTTGTTTGTTTTTATTATTGTTTTATGAATTAAATTGTTATGTTTATGTTATCTTTTTATCTTGTATCTAGAGCATAATGATACGAAATTTACATATAAAATCGTAAGGTAATATTAATTCAAGTTCCTCTTTCAACCTTTAAATAATTTTTGGAGTATTTAGGCATTTCTTTTACTTACTTTGTAAACAAGTTCCCTTACGCTTTAAAAAAAAAGTTTTTTTCATTAATTTAAAACAAATTTACTTTGTATTATTTATATGGAGCGGGATCCCGGGATCACGGAAAAATTTAAAAAAAATTCCCGTTTTCCCGGGAATCGAAAAACTCCGGGGGAAAAAACTCTAGCTGGCGGCGTCATCGGGCCATACTTCTTCAAAAATGAGGTCGGCCAAGCAGTTACCATTAATGGTGTTCACTATCTCATGAGATGACTACGGACTTCTTGTGGCCATAAATTGAAGATATGTATATAGACCTGGACGATATGTGGTTCCACCAGGATGGTGTCACTTGCCAAACAGCCAACGAAACAATGTCTTTTTTGCGAGAAATTCAATGGCCGTGTTATCTTACGTCGATGAGATGTTTACTGGCCTTCACGATCATAAGATTTGACACCGTTGGACTTCTTTCTTTGGGGATATTTAAAAGAAAATGTGTACTTCAATAAGCCAAGGACAATTCAAGAGCTAAAGGATGAGATAATTCACCACATTAACGGCATAGAACCTCAATTATGCCTCAGCGTCTTCGAAAATTTTAAATTTTTTTGAAATTGTACCGAAAAAGGATGAATTGTACCCAATTTGGTGCAATTGTACCACAAATCCCCTCAGTGATTCACATATTTCAAGGCCCATTGAAAAGGTCTGTGCAAGAAGCCTGATGATCATTGTTTATGTTCTTTTTAGTTGTCAAAAGTTGTTTACATTTTGCTTACATGTGCATGTACCTATACGTTTATGGTATGCCACACATACACGTTTTTTCCTTTTGCTTTGTATATGCGGTAGCAAATTTTTGACAACTAAAAAGAATTGTATTTTGTTTTTGTACAAGTAAGCAGACCTGATAGATGGGCCTTGACATATTTAAACATTTTTCAATAGTTTTTTTGTATTAATTTTTTTTAAAATATACACAAAAAAAATATAAGCAATTTTATTTTATTATTTGCACCAGGGTTGCCGAACTTGTTGTTTTCCGACAAAATTTGGTCTGATAATTTTGGTTTGGTCGGATGGTAGGCCAAGTCTAATTTTGGTCGGTTTGAGAAAATGTACAACATATATTTATTTTTAACAAATTTAGAACACTGGTCGCAAAGCAGACAAGTGCAAATCTATATTAGCTTTTTTACCAAACAAAATTTTGTTTAATTTTTGATGAAACTATATTCCTTTAAAAAATTGGTTCGGATTAGCTACAAACGGCCCTAACTTCGCAACTGGTAATGCTGAAAAGCTTTATCCTACTTAACAATGCAACAAATTTTTAGGTTCTGTTTGGTAAAATTTAAAGTTTTTTCATCGCTCCTAAAAAATTATTTTAAAAAAAGTTTGGTCGGCTTCAAAGGATTTTGGTAGGTTTTGCAGACAATTTTGGTCGGATAATAATTTTTCAAACGGCAACCCTGATTTGCACGCTCTTTTTTATACATAACGCATGTAAATAAGCAATGAAATAACAACACGAGTTGGATTTGGCACTAAAAAAAAGTAGTTTCTTTTTGCTGCCGCTCTATATTAACCGCCCGTCCTCCCAATAAACAGTTTTGTATATAAGTCAAAACGTATGACCAGCTATTAAAAAGACTTATTTCCCTAATTCCCACATAAAAAAAAGAGTTCTTTTAAAAGGAATTTATTTAATCAAGTTAATGATGTTTATAAAAGACTTAAAAATAATTTTTATGTTCAATATGGCTGTCTGTGTTAGAACTGATAACAAACAATAACTTGAACGCAAACCTTTTTTACTGACGAAATTTATAAAATAAAGACAATTTTATGAAACGTTCTTGTCTCGTCTATAGACTGAACTTAAATAGTCTCGACTTTAGTTTCGATTATACATTTGACTATAGACTATATCCCCCTGACAGGGAATTTTTTTCTCTTAAAAAAACTTTTTAGAAAAAATCCACCCACAATATTCATATCTAATGAAACGGTTTGTTTAAAAATTCTCTTTTTATATTAAAATATAAAATTAAAACTTGTTTTGCTTCTATCAAAAATTTTTATATTTCGACTTAATACCCTCTTATTGATCAAGTGCGATATGCAAGATTAAAAACAATTTATTATTTAAAAATCATAACTAAAAACTTTAATTTTTGTTATTGGGCTTATCACTAAACAAACATAACTTAAATTAAATGAGTTATTTGCAATATGAAATTCATAAAAAAGAAAAATTAATGTATGTTTTACAAAAATATGAATGAAATTAAATAAATGTTTTGTGCATATTTAAAATACTCTTAATTAGAAATCCAAATTTTTTCAAGTGTTTTAAAAGTTAAAAAACTGATATGTGATTCCATTAACAGACGAGTTTCTTTTTTCCCGCTCTTTTGGTGTTTCAGGAAAAGCGGGAAATAAAAATCACAATCACGGGATTTTTTTTTATTTATTTACTCAATTCTCCAATAAAACTCATATTTCTTACAGACAAGTATGCTTAAAATTATTAAATCTAGTATATAAACAAAAACGGAACAAATTTCAGATTAAAGTTATTTTGAAACACTTGTGTTGCCAATAGAATGAAACGTTGTTAAATTCAGAGCTCGATCGGTTGATAGAATTAAAATTTGGATAATTAGACTGAAAGTATTAAAGCCAAAAGGCTGATTTGTTTTTGTTATTAAAAAAAACTTGTGAAATTGATTAGTTTTTCTGTTCTGTACCTCAATTCTGTAACTTTTTGAATTTAACTACCGATATCGTTAAGTAACGAGAAATATCGGTTACTTTAACGAATTTGTTATTCTCTATTTTAAATCAAGGTATATTTACACAAGGTGGACTCATTTGGGAGTGTAGACATGCTGCTCTATAAAAATAACCGAGTGGAACTGAATTGTCAAAATTGTCTTCATATAAATTTAACGCACACATGTACAAAATTTGGCTCATATACACGGAATTTGACATTGGTGTTCCAACTTAGGTAAACAGCTGACAAACATATGTGCCAACGAGTTTACCTTGTGTGAATATACCTTGATTTTAAATAAACAAATATTTTTGTTTAGAAATATTAACGACAAATAACAGTAAAAATATAAGAACGTCAAAGTTAAAATTTTTTAAAATTAATAAAAAATATAAAATAAATTTGCTTGTAAAAACTTTATTTTTACAAAACATGAATGGAAACGTGTAAATATTGAATATATTTTTAAACAAATACGTAAGTTTCAAATCTTTTTATAGATAGGGAAAAAGTTCGAGGTGCCTGAGCTACTCTAACACAACATTCTGTTCTGACTTTTTATAGCCACACTACTGTATGTGAAGTGGATTTTATGTGTTGGTGCAAATGTGTGTAACACATTTAAATATACTTAGGTTCTTGACCCACATTTTAGTGTACTGATTTACACAGAATCAAATTCAGATTCGATCTAACGAAGTCCATCCATCCTTCTATCAGGCTAGCTGGTTGTCTGTCCAAGTTAACCTTGTGCGCAAAGTACAGTTCGCAATTTTGGAAATAATTTTCCAAATTGTGTTTATTGGCTATTCAAAATGGCGAGAAGCGGTTCTTTATTTTCCATAGCCAATATGAACGCTTTTTAGAGGAATTGGGGTTTTATGCCCATTACCATCTTGTTTTATAGACATTTGGGTTTAATAAGGTCCAAAAATATATTGTTGCAACCCAAATTAGCAGAGCAAATTTTATTAGAATCTGTCCATATTTGACCACGGCTCCGATACGAATACACTTATAATAAGTAAGCTTAATAATAGGTTCTTTGTTATCTTAAATTAGTTATCATAGTTATAGTAGTAGATATTAATAAAACATCTCACAACATAATCTTTTAGGCGGAAACATCGCCCAAATACTGTAATGTAGGGTCGGGCTTAATTGACTATAATTTCTTACTTTTTTGCGCTAAAAATTGGCTTATTTACTCTATATTTTTAATTTGTAAACAGTACATTTATTATCGTTATTATTAACAAAAACTTTTTTTGTGTCGTTAGCTACCGACATTATTTACCGATAAAAATAGTTAATATTTCATTACAGAATAACTCCTAACGACAATTATCGTTAGCTTACGAATTTTGACCACTTAACGACAAATTTTTCTCGTTAAAAAGTTATAGAATTTCAGTACTGTTACGGTCCCAATCTGTAATATTAAAGACTTGTTAAGTAATTGTAAGTGACAGCAACAGAAACAGAAAGTAAAGACTAAAGGCTCAGTTAGACATCAAAAATTATATTAAAACTTAAATTTTAAGGCTACCATATGTCCGATATATCAGAAGATCGGATATCGGAAATTTAGTAGAACATATTTTCTGAAAATCTCGGAAAAATCGGTTCAGATACAAAAAAAGTTATGACCAATATATAATTTTTTTTGTTTGAAATAAATGGTTAATTTATTCTTAAAGATGTCGGTACAAAAATCTCTCAAATCGATTACAAAATGGCCGAGTTATGACCAAATACCGAAATTCGCACAAAACTAAACTTGCTTTATATTAATTAAACAAAATTAAGCGATAAATATTATATAAATATACATGTGTATATAAACATAAATTTAGAATAAACTTCTGTCCTTTCCCAACCATGGTGAAGGGTATATAAGATTCGGCATAGTCGAATATAGCACTCTTAATTTTTTTTTTTTTTTTAAGTAAAAAGCCAATTTTAAATTAGTAATTAATCGGTTAACCGATAAACCGATAAACGCGTAACCGAATGAATACCCTAGTAATTGCCCATTAACTGCATTTTACTATAAAAGTACTCGAACGCACCTATAAATTGTGACACAATTAATTAAGTTCATTCATTGTCTTTCTTCTTTATTTATTTTTTTTTATATAAAACAACAAAATTCGCATATAAACAACGCATTTATTTATCGTAATATAACTAAACGAATATTTAAAAAAGTAGAAGTAAAAAAATAGCATAATAATTTTTTTAATTTTTGCTATAACTAGGAGTTTTCTATGAATCTTATCTAACATCAAGAAATTATCATTTGATTTTCAAAAAAAAAAATTATAATTACATATTGCTCATATGCCGCAACATCGTCATAATTCAAACACATTGGCGCGTATTCAGAAATCATAACTAAAGTCGCAACTAATAAAACAGAAACTAAAAAATAGTTCATAGATAGTTATAGATCGTATTCATAATTCATAACTAGCTTGGCAACAGCTTTCAGCTGATTGAAGAAATGCAACCATGCATATTGGCAGGTAGTGAAAACAAAATGTCGATAATATTTTGAACGATAAATACTGTAGTTTATTTAAAAGCTTATTAAGCTATTAAAAAAACAATTATTGTTATTAAAAAATGCATACAAATTCTAAAAAAGTAATTTTTTGGTTATAGTTTTGATATAAATCAATTAAAATGGGTGCCTGTAAAAATATAATTTTTCAATAAAATTTGGTGACTAAAAACACATCTCTAGTTTACTATACCATCAACGGCAAAAACGTAGCCGCTCTGCTCAGCGCAGATCTCTTCTGATTAATTACGACAGCACAACAAACATAGCAAGCTAAGTTTTATTAATTTAAGACACTTTTTGTTTACAAAGCAACTTCAATATTTTTAAACCATTGTAAAAAGTTAGAACATTATGACAATACAACATGATTGCACACCTTGTGAATACCCCAAATATGAACATTCATCAGGGCTAGCAAAAACCCGGGTTTTTTTTAAACCCAACCCAGCGGGTTTTTAATGGTTTTTTTTCATTTTATTGGGTTTAATGTTTAATTGGTCTAAGCAATGTTGTCAACTCAGCCCTTTTCGGTAATGATTTAGCAAGAAAATCTTCAAGATTTTTTTTATGACATCATCATCAAATGCGTGTGTGGTTAAACGAAAAGCTAGGACTTAAAAAAGTCCTTACATATGGGTATTTCCAAAGTAACGGTCGTTACCGATTTTCGGAGATTTCTTATTTTAACTTTAATATCGGCCTTTTCAAAATCAAATTCCGGTTTTTAAAAAACAAATTCAGAATTTTCAAAATCTAATTGAGTATTACAAATCATATTCCGCATTTTTCAAATCAAATTTTGCACTTTAAATATTAAAACCAATTTTAATAAAATTCATTTTAAAAAGCCTGGGCCCAGATCGTCGCCGTCGTGATCGAGTGACTTTGATCGAAATTTTACTTTTTGAAATCGTCCCTATCGTTATCAAAAAACTTCTATCGAAATTTGAGAATTATGTCATTCGATAACGAGTAGTCGATCGCATGCCTTTACTCAAAATGTCATTCAATAGGTTAAGAGCTTTCGTAAAAACATTTAATTGTTTTTTTACTAACAATTTACACACTTTTTGAGAATAATTATTAGATTTCTTCAACAAATAGCTAAAAAATTAAGTATTAAACTTTTTTCAGCAAGAAAACAAAAATAATAACATTTAGTTTTGCAATTTTTCGCAAATTTTAGTCATGTTTGCGATAGAAGCGATTTTTGTATTGTAAGTTTTTTGATTCCTTACAGCTTTAACGATTTTTAATATACATATAGTAGACTTTGCTATTATGTCGCTATTAGCAATTTTTTGCGAATTTCCCTTAATTTAGCAATTTTTACAGAATTTTTTCTATTCCGTATACTTTTATGGACTTTTAATAAATTTTATGGCTTATTCGAATTATTGAACATTTTCGCGAATTTTCGCTATTTTTGTAATTTTTTTTTTTGTTAATTGTTGAAATTTGTTTTTTTTAACCGGTTTAGCGATTTCAAATAAATTTTAGGGTTTGTTTCCAAGTTTGAAATTCTTCGCGAATTTTAGCTATGTTCGCAATATCAGCGACTTTTTCTGTAAGTTATCTGATTCATTACATCTTTAACAATTTTTAATAAATAGTAGACTTTGCTTTCATGCAGCTGTTTGCAAATTGTTGCGAATTTCCGCTAATTTCAAATTTTTGCCATTACTTGTTCTTTTAGGGACTTTTATTCAATTTAATGGCTTGTTTGATATATTAAACATTTTCGAGAATTTTCGCTATTTTTCAAACTTTCTGAATTTGTAAAATTTTTACGAATTTCTATAGTTTTCCGAATTTTTTAAAATCTTGCGTTGCTCTTTTTGGCAAGCGCCGAAAATCGATAAGCCGAAGTCACTATTAACATTGTTGATTTGTAAGCAAGCATCAAATCTATTACACTTTTTAAACAAATTTCGATTCGAAAGCTATTGAGTGCCGCAATCCCGTTTTTGATAATTGAAAAAGTTTTATTTGATACGAAAGTTCATTCGAACACGTGTGCGACGATTTTTAAAATGAATCAGATTTAGAAAAGGCCGAATTTAAAGTTAAAAACTTAAAGTGGTATACTATCTTTGTTTCAATTAATAAATAGAGAAAACTCCTCTAACGTTAACTGCCTGTGCAACGATTTCGAACGTAGACGTTCGCATAGAATTTTATTTTATTGTATGCATTTTTATAATAATTTTCTTGTATGTTTCTGTTAATAAAATGTTAAAATTATACCATCTTTGTTTAAATGAATATAAAGAAAAACCCCCACTTGGGTTTTTTTTAAACAAAATACACATTAAAACCCAGTGGGCAGCCAACCCTGACATTCATATGAAATAATAATATATTCGTGGTGCATACTAAGTGAAAATTTGGAATTTTTACTTATGACTAGGGCAACCAAAAACAGTACTAAAAAACTGTTTTAAGCTCTTAAAAATAGCGTTTAAAACAGGAAAATAAGCTGTTAAAATTAAAAAAGCAATTTAATTGTATAGTTTATTTCTTCTTATTTACTCTGTCTATTTGGAGTTAGCACGTTCTTGTACATAGAAAAAGTTCTTTCTACGTCGACAGATGTTAAAGCCTAGTACTATGTGCGTTCGTTTACTTTTCCAGTAAAATCCCAGTAAAATCCAGTAGGTGAGTAATATGAAAATTTTACAAATTTATGTGTAAATTTTGTATGAAAATTTGCCTTAATGAACGTTTGTTAAATTTAATAATCGTTTATAAATACGGGGGTAAAGCGTTACAGTATCACTAAGATAGAGCCCGACCATATGATACCCAACACCACAGTATTTAAGAACAAATTTTCGAGTGTGTATGGCTACATGAATAGGGATCTATCTATGTTTTATCGGTTTGACAGTTTCTGATGGACAGATGTTCGGCCTATCCCCCCTCTTGGTCCTATTTATTTAAAAAATTCATATATGTAAATATGGATGTATCTACAAATGTTTTAAATTTCATTAAAATTGGTTTGATAGTGAGCACAAAGACCCTATTCCGGAAAGCAGCTAGTATGGGGACTTAATTATGGACCGTTTTGCCCTTATACCAATTTGAACCTATGCACCAAATTTCATTAAATTATCTTCAGAACTGCGACCTGGGGCCTAATTCTGGCAGTCGTGATCGAGTATGTACTTTCTTGATTCGAAACAATTTTACTTCAGTAGATACTTAACGAATCGAAATTATTTTTTCAGTATTGTCAAACTCAAATTAATGCTTTAAACACTGAAAAAATAATTCCGATTCGTTCAGTATCGACTGAAATAATTAGATAATAAATTGCTTACGAATCGAGAAATTACTCGATCACGACTGCCAGAATCAGGCCCCTGTAATTTGCGCACAAAGTTACATGGACACAGGGCTGCCAGATAAATTTGGAAGGAAATCGTAAATTTCCTGAGAAAAAAAAATCGGACAACTTAAAATTTAGTTTTTTTTAAACAATTTTTATTCGATTTTTATAAAGAAAAAAAATAAAAACATTTAAACAAAAACATAATTACTTTATTCCCAGCTAGCATTTTCAATCGTGTAAGAGATACGGGGAGTCTCAAGAAGGTGGCATGTCACAACGTCCAGTGTCATAGTGTTCATAGTGTGACACTTTTGAAAGTGTCGTAATGTCCGTGGGCATTATTACACTTTGCAAATGGACATTATGACACTTTCAAAAGTGTCATAAGGTCCGTAATTACTAAAGAGGTTAAAAGATCTACATACACGCCGAGAAAAACATGTCTTATTATGGTCACAACAAACAAAACTATTTTTAAAGAAACTAATTTAACCATAATATGGTTGTCGGTTACAATGATTTGGTTAAATTAAACATATTATGGTTCAATTTTTTTTTAAATGGTTTTGTTGCTTTTTCTGTGGGGGTATATATTTAATATACAACGAAAACACTTTTGGGCTAAAGGATTTTTTTCTCTATGGTATAGCAAATACCGGCTTCGCTAACTAAAGCTTATCTGCACAGCCGGCCTTCGGCTGTTATATCATAGAGGAGAAAATCTTTGCGCCCGGCCGAAGGCCGACTATACTGAGAAGCTTTAGCTAGCGAAGCCGGTGTTTGTTATACCATAGAGGAGAAAATCCTTGCACCCGGCCAAAGGCCGGCTATGATCCCAAATTTCAGATTCACGCTTGCAAGAATTTTTGGCATTATACGTTGTGGACATTATGACACTTTGCAAAGTGCATTTTTTAATCGTAGAAGATTCCTAACACGGATAAAACTGTAACACGACTGGTATTCTTACATAGCACAGCGAAAGGCGCTTCTTCAATCGTAACGAGTCTTTCATGTCAAGAATCGTATGAAACACATGTAGATATTATCTTACAACTCGTGAAATGTTCGCCGCATAATTGTTGAAAATATCAAGGTTTCGTTTAAATGTGCTAAATTCCCATTTCATTCTATTGATAAACTAAAATTTATTGTTGATGGGATAAGCTATTCCTATGCGCATTTCACTGGTTGCTTAGGCCAGATCGTCAGGAAACTTGAAAATATATTTTATACACAGAATCGTAAAGGTTCATTCGTCGATGGTTTGACAAAAGATAAACAAAGTGTAACATTGTTGTTTTTGTACTCTGAAAATAATCATTTAAAGATTTTCTTAAGACTTGCATATAACAGCCGTACATAAACTAAAGCGGCACGCGTTTTCTAGTTTTTGAATGCTTTGCAATTGGAAACCCCGATTTTGACAGCTCGTTTAATAGTTAAGTTTGGCGCTATTGTCAATTAATAATGTCAATAAAGCTATTTTTTGTTCAATCTAGCGTTTTTGTCTCAATTTTTATTTATAATTTGTGGGTTTTTCACTGTTCGTGAAAAAACGTTGACAATCTTGCATAGGTGTATCATATCAGCGTAAAAGCTAAGCGAAAGAAAACGTTCCGCATGCCGCTCTTGTTTAGGTACGGCTGTTCCAAGATTCCAAAAATAAAAAACGAACGTCACTTTTTAGAAAAAATCAGCAAATCGGCACTTTGCTAATTTCGGAACAAAAAAATCGTCAAAATGACGATAAATCGTCAAATCTAACAGCCCTGGTTACAGCACAAAAAGGGTTAATTTTTTTTAATATTAATAAAAAAGTTACACACCAAAAAAAAAATAATAATAATAACGATTTTTGCAAAAATGTATTAAATAAGATTTTTATTTTCGTATGAAAAAATAAAATGTTATCTTAAATTGGCAAAATTGATAAAAAAAAGCCGGTATTGCCAAAATAAGCAAAAAAAAACCTAACAAATACAGCTAATTTTTTTTTTTTGTTTTTTATGATCGGAATTTGTTTTCAATCAAAAACATTCTATCTTCTAAACAAAAAAATAAGCATTTGCTTTCGCCTACTTATGACTTTGTTGCAGCAAATGATCGAAATATTTTTTCTATGTTTTTCTTTATATCAGCAGATTGCTGTTTTTTTCTTTTTTGTGATTTTTATTTATTAAACAAAACTTTGTTTATATTTTGTCTATATGCATTTGTCAATTAGAACAGTTTATAACAAAGAAACTGACATAGAAACTGCTTACACAATTAGCATGTAATTGAAAATACTTATTTGAATTTTTTGTATTTGTAATGTAAATATTTAAAATATTCTTCAAGCAAATAAAGGTTTTCAAATTTTTATAATTGTTAAACGTCAACATTTTGTTTATTATCTTAGTTTCTGTTTTGTTTTGTAACGTTTTTGTTTTTAACATTTTACAATGATTTCACAAAAACAAATTGCTGGGGGTTTTTGTACGAGTTGTACTACCGAGACTACCTGTATTAAATTAGCCTTGGCAAATACGATTTAAACGTTTAAAAATGCATTTTGCCTTTGTTTAAGTGTAAAAGCAAGATTACTAAATGTGCATTACTTCAGTTTTACTTGATTTCCCGTTAAGAAAGATAGATTGATTATAGTCCTACCACGGATAGAACTAGGGTAGCCAGATTTTAAATTCGGAAAAACAGTACATTGAACACAAAAAAACAGTACAATCAAGAAAAAAACAGTACATTTTTTTTTTGCGAAAACACAACTATTTATTTAAATTATTATATATTTAAAACTTTTGATTGAATATGCAACAATTATATAACGAAAAACATTTAAAATGTGTAACACCAAATGAATGATTTCCGTTTTATGGCATTTTATACGTATACGAAATTACTCCATTTGCGTTAAAAAAAACACTAAAACGAAGCATTTGGACTAAACGTTTTTTTTATTTGAAGACAGGAAAACCATAACATTCCTGTAAGCCATATAAGAAAGGAGAAAAGCCTAACTTAGCTTAAAACTATTAACTCGTTGATTGTGTAAGTATTATATTGGTATTTAAAGCAATTTTCACCACACACATAGTTGCACATATCATATAGAATTTGAGAAAATTTATGTGTCCTAAGTTAATTTTCCAATTTTAAACAATTCTTAAATTATTTACGGCCAATTTGACCAAGTTCAGCTATAATCTATAAAATCCAAAAAACATATTTCAAAAGTAGTTTAGGTGGAGAAAAGTGGTCCTGAAAGCAATTAGGTATTTTTATAAATTTTGAGCCCGGAGAATTTTTAAATTTGTACGTTTTCAATTTCACGTGATTTCGATTTCCAGAACTTGCCCGAATATTAAATTAAAGGAATTAAAGATAATTGTGTTGGAATAAGTATTTAAAAAATATAAAATTTTTAACAAAATTTTTTTTGTCTTTTTCAGGTGTTTAAAGGAAAAAACTATTGGAAGAGGTAGCCATAAAATCATATGTCTTAAAAATAATAACATGAAAATATACAACAGCTGCGAGTCACCTATTATAATTAAGATTTCTACTGCGTATTTATGAGAAAACAATGACCACAGCGTAAAAAGTCTTATTATTTTAGAGCTTTTTTGTTTGGAACACACATTTTTTTTAAGCTATGTACTCTTAAATATTAAGATATTTTCAAAATATGAGTTTAACAGGGATTTTCTTAATATCTTGGTTTTTTGTAGACTGAATACAAAAAAAAACAGTACAAAAAACAGTACAAAGTGTAAAAAACAGTACATTTGCGTACTGTTTCGGACATTATGCATAAAACAGTACAATTGCAAAAAATCAGTACATGTACTGTTTAAAACAGTACGTATGGCAGCCCTAGATAGAACATCTAATGGTTTCTCAAAATGCATAATTGTAATAACTCTAAGACTGCATTGATAGAGAAAGTGAAAATGTTGTCTTGTTCTTCTCTTCGTTATGAAATTTCTAACAGTAAAAAATGTTAAAAGATAAAAAATGATTGTCACACTTAAATTATCTTTTAAAGTTTAAATTTTTGAAATAAAAAAGTTTTTTAATAAGTTTCCTAAACAAACCAGTTGGTTTACCCCAGGGGTGGGCAAACTTAATACGGATATGCTCGACATTAATTTTTTTTATTTGTGCGCGATTGACTTTAAAACTGAAAGCAAATAAAAGCTTAATAAAGGTCTTAATTGGAAATAATATTCATATCGAATACATTGTATTTACAACATATTTTGATTAATGGTCCTTTTTTAACTTGCGAGAAATGGATCGAAACTATGAGGTAATACGGGAAATATTCCGCGATACCGTAAGCTGGTTCTGAGGGGATAGATTGCAGGGTGTCTAGGGCATTATGGCCCGAATTGGATAGGAGTGGTCTCAGGACCCTTATAGGAATCTTGACGGGTCATTGTTCTGTTAGGGCTTTTACGAGTAAATGGGAAAAGTCCATACCAGACTTCTGAGGATTATGCGAGGATGCAGAGGAGCTAGAGGCGATTGAGCATGTACTGTGCCACTGTCATAGGATGCAGGGCCTCAGGCAGAAATGGCTAGGAAATAAATTTCACGACGAACTGCGGTGTATCGCTGGATGTAATCCAGTCGATCTACTGGGGCTTGTCAGGAAAATAGGACGATTACTTCTGATGAGGGGACTGTAGGGGGAGTTTTTTTTCTATGTGGTATTAACTAACTATCTTTAATATATCTGTCAGTTCTGTTTTTCTTTACTTCTCTCTTTCTTCTTCCTCTTCCTCTATATTAAAGGGATTCACAATGGACCGCATTAGTCTCCAACCTTCAGCCTCTTTCTTTTTTTAAGTGGTTGTATTTTAAATTTTTAGAAGCAGCGCATCACAAATGTAACACATATCTCTAGCAGGTTGTTTAGGTGGGGTGTCATAAATCCATAGGACATAAAGCCATAATGGCTTTATGTGCAGAGAAACTTTGGTTAGCGAAGCCGGTACTCGTTTTATCAAATAGGAAAAATTCGGAAAAAAATTTATCGCGTTAAGTCTCATTATATTGAGTCTTAATTGCATATGCCCTAATGTCTCAATGGAATGGGACTTAACGCCATATGGCTTTATGACACCCCACCGGTTGTTTATAATGCGAATTGAATTTAGTTGAAAATTTATTATTGTAATATTTTTACTTAACTGGTGCTAATTTCTCTTCATTACAGTGTATAACTTAGAGTTCATACATGAATTTAATGGTTATATCTTGATTCAAATATCGTCTGGTAGGAATGTTTTCTACTCTAGTGGCTGTAATAAGTTGGATGGGATTTCCACGAAAGAGGTGTGTTGGTTAATTTTAGAAAATTTCAAAAATCTTTTAAAGTTTCGCTTGAGTAAACCAATGCGTTTAATTAAAGTAAAGTTTATTGAAGAAGCTTCTGAAAAACCCAATTAAGATTAAAACTGTATAGCGATTTTTCATGTTTTTTAATGGAAAAGAACAAAATATTTTTCAGAGAGTTCATAACTAATCAGATAGTAATATGTATGTATAACAAAATGGAGAAAAAGTGGAATTAGGCTTTTTAGCTTCTGACACATAAATTTCTTAGCAAATTTGCATTCATAATCTAAAAATCGCATTATGTTTTAAGTTAGTAAGTTTTAAATTAGAAAAGCGACTTTTGGATCCCTTGAAATCTTTAATTCCCCATTGTCTGTGGCCACTTTGGATGAAACCATGTTTATCAGGATCGGCATAAAATATTCTTTGCAATTAAACTTTTTTTAGGGAGCAGATAATATTTTTTTATCTCAAAATTTTCATTAATTTATCTGTTTTATTTATTTATGTATATATTTATTTAAATAACACATTGCTTTTTTAACTTTTTTAGAAACTATTATTATCAACAAAATAAACAAACAAAATAAAACAAATAAAAAAAGACAATGCTAAACTATAAAATTTTTATTTAAATAAAACGAGTATGTTTTCCTTAAATTGTGTGTGTTTTAAATGGTTTTTCAGGTGAATTGTATTAAAAAATGTAAGTTTTTGTTTACAAACAAAACACAGCTGTTTCGTGAAAATTTCATAAAATTTTTACATAAAAGTGAAAAAGACGTTATGTTTCCAATGTTCATTCAATAATTCCTTAATAGCGCTCCAGGCGATGTGATAGAACTTAAAACATAGAAGTGCTAAGTTTTTCTGGTGAATAATGAATTTTGACTCAATTTTCGAGATCTACACGACAGTGCTCTAATTTTGAGTAATCTTCTTTAATAAGAGTTTTTAGACTTTGGAATTGTCTGCCTTTAGATTTGAGACGGTTTAACTTTTCAAAATTAAAATTGATACGTAAACAGTAAAAATCTAAATAATGAAGAGTTGCTTAGAGCACTCATACTTTTTTCTTGTTATTATTTTAAAACATACAGTCTGTCAAGAATGACTTTTCACATTAAAAAATAATAACTTTTTTATTTTATAAAAAGAAAAGGACTTTTTTAATTTGAAAAGACTTTGTTTATCGTGCTTAATTCCCAATTTTTTTTCTTGACAAAAACACTGAAATTTATTGTTGATGCTCATTTCACTGGTTGCTTAGGCCAGATCGTCAGGAAACTTCATCCAAAGATTTTAGAAAAACAAAAGGTATTAAACAAATAAAACTGTTAGGCGAAAAAGAATTATAAGCAACAGCTTTACTTGTAATAATAACAAAGCTTTAACAAAAACCACAAAGTCCTTGAGCCCAAAAATGTTTTCATTACAAATTTAAAAATTAAGTTATCTCACAAAAAATCTATTGGGGCTTTATTTTATAATGATTTTTTGGAGGATTTTTTTTATATGAAATCATTCCAAGGTTTATTTTTAAGCAATGTTAATTTCGAAAACACTTGTTTAACTGGAACCACTATGTACACTAGGGCAGTTTGATTTGTATGGATGAAAAAAAAATTAAAAATCGTATAGCAAAAACGTAATCCACATAAAATTCTAAGAAAATTCTCCGTAGAATCCATGGGTCCAAAAACAAACCCTAATCCGCGCCTCTCGACTTGCAATTTTTTTTACTTGGGTGAACCTTTTTTTTAATGTAAAAAATGTTGAGTTTAGAAAAATGTAAAGAAAATTCGATTTCTTTTTGGAAAAGCTATGTTTTCAAACATTTTTTTTTTGCAAAAGCGGTCATATACATTTTCAAGTCGAGAAGCGCGAATTATGATTTTATTTTAGTTACATGGGTTCTTCGGAGATTTTTTTTTTAGAATTTCATGTAGTTAACGTATTTGCTATACGATTAAAAAAAAAATCGATACGCCCTAATGTACATACTTTGTGGTAAATAAAAAATAAATGCAATTAATTTATTTAAATTCGAGAAAATATTTGCGTTAAATCCATTTTTTACATTTCCGACCTAAAACTAAAACTTTTCTGCATTTGGCTTCATAAGTTTTGCCATTTTTCTTAATTTTTTATAAATTAAATTCGTTGGCAAAAACCTTTGTTGTCTGAATTGGGAAACAATTTCAATATACATATATAATATAAATATGGGGCATTTCATGTCAAGTGACCCAATTTTTAAATCGATGTCTTCCGATTTAGATGAAATTTGTACCAAGGTTAGTCCTATTGGATTAGACACAAATTTTCAACAAGATCGTTCAAAAAGTTTCTGAGTTAGAGGTCAAAGTTTGACATTTTGGCCATACAGGTGTTCTTTCTCATCCATGTAACTTATTACCTATTGGTGTCAGCAAAGTTTGTCCCAAGTAGCTTCGATAGCTATTGGATCAATCTTTTTAAAATTTTTTTTTTTTGTTTTTTTTTTAATTTAAAACTTTTTTTATTTTCTTTAGCGGGATTTTTTTTTTTTTTTTTGCTAAAATGAAAGCTTATGTCTTTTCCTTTAAGGTATTTTTAGTCGCTTTTTGGGATACAATAAAAAAAATAATTTCTAACTCAATTTTACGCATATGCAGTGGTCTTTCTCATCCATGTAACTTATTACCTATTGGTGTTGGCAAAATTTGTCTAAAGTACTTAGCTTGGATAGCTATTTGATCAGTCTTTTGAAAACATTTTTTTTTTAAATTTTTAAAATTTTTTTTTTAAATTTAAAACTTTTTTTATTTTTTTTTTATTTTTAGCGGGATTTTTTTTTTTTTTTTGCTCAAAAGAAAGCTTATGTCACATCCTTTAAGTCTTCGCACTTTCACACTCAAAAACTGAATTCAAAACGAATTGTAAATTCAGCAACACCTGTTCTTCAAGTCTCGAAAAACACGGTTTATTGTAACAAAAAAAGAAAAATTGTTATAAAATTTTTTATAAAAATCAAATCTTGTAATTATTAAAGCCATAATTTGAAATATTTTTTACAATTAATTAAATAGGTATTTTTTATAAAACAAAAATAAGATATATTTCAAAGTTTAAATACATGCATATAAAAAGTTTAAACAATCCATTATAAAATAATCCAAATAATGACCTTAAAACAAAAGTTAAATGAATGACCAAAAACTCAGCAACAAGTAAAGGCAAGTATGAAAAATGTATCTTGTTTTTATTGTATGTGGTTTTAAGTAAAAGTAAAAAATGTACTTAAAACACTAACAAATGAGAGTTGTTTTAAAACAATGGGTATGCTTTTTTATAAAAAAAAATTATATGTTCAAAAATAAAAAAAAACTGTATATAGGTACTCTTTACACTATCCCTTGGAACAATTTTTAAGTCCCAGTTACAAAATAAACGTGCTTAAAACAAAAAAAACCGAATTACACAATAAAATATTTCTCTCTTTTTTTAATAAATAAATAATAAAGAAATAAGAGCAAAATTTGTAAAGAATTTATTTCTTTTTTTTTATAAAAATAGAAAGTAATAATCCATTTCAAATAGTATTTCAGAATTTTATAATTTTTAATTTAAATTCTTACAGCCTGACCCGCATATTTATACTGAAAACAATAATAAAAAAACTTGAATTTGTTTTTGTTTTTAATATAGTTATTCGAAACAAATGTTCTTGTCGAAATTGTGGGCCAGGCAGTTAATTATTTTGTTATAACTATGAAATATGTATCTATAAACCTATTTTTTTTTTATTTTAAATCTAACTTCAAGGTTTTATAATACTTCCGATTACAACTTTAAATTATTACCTCTTTTATGTCTTAACTTTTACAAAACCAATTTTCAATTTTTATAAAAAACGTTTTTTAAAAACGATGTACCATAGGTTCTATTTTCCTGACTTCTTAAAAAACACCATGTTCTGGAAAAAGAAATTTAAAAAAAGAATTGGGGGTTCGATTCCCGCCAGGGACTCTGATCTGTTCCACTACAACAGGCTGGAAGTCCAAGTGGCTATTGCTCGGTAAATTAACTTAGAATACCTATGATTTGTAATTCTGTGGCATTTTGACAAAACATCTTAAGTCAAATTTAAAAATTTGGAAAAAATGTTGTTAATCATGGGAATTTTCATTCAAAAAACATTTTTGTTTACGTTTTTAAAATTTTGTTTTGTTAACGAAATTTTTCTTTACTTTTGGTTTTTTTAAAATCATTTTTTCACCCACATTTTTTTAAAAACTTTTTTGCTATCTTATCTCGACTTCAGATGTTTTGTCAAAATGCCACAGAATTGTATTTGTAACTCCTAACATTTAAAAATTTGAACTAAATGTTAATGATTTAGCTCACCCCGTCTGGCGTAATGTCAAAAGTCAGTTCCCGAGCACTTTTTTATGGAAGCTGGAAGAAATAATAGACACTGATTTTCAATACCAAATCAATCTGTTCTAAATTTTTTTTTTAATTTTCCACTATAGTGCTTTTAACAAACGCACAGATTGGCAGACATGTCTTGAATACATATTTATACTTTATAGGGTCTTTGTTGAACAAAGGGAATGACAAAATCTATATACCCAGGGTGGTATGTTGGAATATAAATAAATTAGTATGCAATTCAAAAACTGCTTTATTTTAAACATTTAATAATTTTTGTAATTTTTTAGTGCACTTCTTACTTACCCCTTTTTGTTAATAAAGTAACCGATGCATCCGTAACACCCTTTAATTTCCTCGCATAAGTCTCTATTTTATTAACGCATGAAGCACAAGTCATGCCTTTAATTTCTACTTCTACATTAGCCTCGCCACTACTGGGTTCGTCTATCAACTCTGAAGGAAACCCCAATTCTGTTATAGATTTTGCTATACTTTCGGGTGTTATAACATTGGCATTATATTTTACTTCCGCTTTGGCAGCCAATAAAGCGACCAGAATGCTATCTATTCCATAAATTTTGCGACAATGCTTTTCAATTGCAGCCACACAACTGGCACAAGTCATACCACGTATGTGCAGAAAACATTTAGATAAAAGTTCATCCTCAATGGGCAAGGAAACTATGTGGCCATTAGCTGAAGATGATTTTTCTTTTGGGGGTGAAAAGTTTGTTGTTAAAGATAATTTCTTGGGTGTTGTATTTGCAGTATCAACAGCTGAAGAGATGTTGTCCAATAGAGAAGCTTCAAAGCCCATATCATCTATCATCTCAGCTATCTCCACAGCCTTTAGAATGCAAGAATCAAACTCCACCTTAGCCAGTTTGTCTTCCAAGCTAACATAGATGTTTTTAATACCTGGTCTGGAACCAATATTACCCTCAATATTTTTAACACAACTTTGACAGGTCATGCCTATTACTCTCACTAGACACTTTTCAAATGCCTGACCATTTTGTTCGCTATTAACACTTTCATTATATGAGCATTCAAACCCCATTTCATCAATATCAAAGGCAATTTTTGAGGGATTTGTTTGGGATATATCGTAGGTGAAGTAGCCAGCATTTTCGGCCAAGTCCACTCTACATGTGACAATACCTGGTTTTGTGGCAATTGTGCCTTCAATATTTTTTACACAACTTTGACATGTCATGCCTAAAATAGGCAGCCGTACTTCTTTGTGCATATTTGTGTTAATTTTTTCCAGTGTATCCAGTTCCACCAGGTTTTCAGAATTTCTCTCTGTGGTAGTAATGAAAGGCAGTTGTTGCTCCATTGTTTGTGTTGTTGTTTTTGCTATATTATTTATTTAATCGTTGAATAGTGCATTGGTTTTGTAATTTTACTTTTTCTTTTTCTCGTTATTTATGCTTATCACCTTTTTTTTTTGTATTTAAAAATAGTTTTTCTTTTTCTTTACAATTGCTTATAATTTTTTATACTCTTGTTCACTTAAAATTTTATTATGTTATTACTTATTTAAAATTTTTACTGCCAATTAATTTTAATTACATTTCAAAAGGAAAATTTGTAATTTTTCATTGACCACAATTAAAAGCACCAACACCTCACTATCGTTCCCAAAAAAAAAAAAAGATCCACACCGTGCTCTTTGGACTTAATAAATCGACTGACTAGTAAGAAAGTAAAATTAAAACAAGTGTCATGATAAAACAATACAAATGTCAAGGCCCATCTATCAGGTCTGCTTACTTGTACAAAAACAAAAAACGATTCTTTTTAGTTGTCAAAAATTTACTACCACATATACAAAGCAAAAGGAAAAAACGTGTATGTGTGGCATCCCTGTAGGAAATGGCACTAGTGAATCTGTACTGATTCACTATTGACACAGTCACCAGTACTAGTGACTTATTATACCCCAGACAATGTTATTTACTATAGACATTTAACATGTGCGTGTCATTGGAAATCTACTACTGACGTTGGTACTACTGACTAGGTACTGACTAGGTAGTTCCTTTGGGAACATATGTAGACATTGGAACCAGAGAATCACTAGTACATTTTAGTAAATGTAGTCTACACTTTTGGTACGAATACGAAATCATAATAATATTTTTTTATTATTTCTTCAACTTTTATAGGAATTGTACTTCTCAGTTGTTATTGATAAAAATGTTTGCGTATTAAAGCCAAATATAGTGGCAAATGTAGTGAAGTGTAGACACTTTGTAGACAATGTTACCAAAATAGTCGACAAAACTGGTGACTTGGAGACACTTGCACCCAGGTTTCCTTCAGGGCGTATACATGCACATATAAGCAAAATGTAAACAACTTTTGACAACTAAAAAGAACATAAACAATGATCATCAGGCTTCTTGCGCAGACCTTTTCAATGGGCCTTGACAAATGTCAAATTAATTTTATTTTTTTATAAAAGAGCAGGGTTACCGATGAAAATTTTTGAAAAGTCACCCAAAAGGCCGTTCTATAAAAATAAAGGCGCACAAAAAAGTCGTTTAATAGAATATAAAAGTCGCTCTTCTTTTTTTTGACGTTTTTTTTTAATAAAAAGCTAGAGGCCCAACCACAATGTGCTAAAGTTGGCTTAAGCAAATGTGCGATCACATGTTAATTATATGAGGCACCATATTGAACTTAAGGAAACTTTTTTAAAAAAACGCTGACAAAAATTTTAGTTTTTTATACCCTCCACCAAAATTTGTTGTGAAGAGGGTTTATTAAGTTTGTCATTCCGTGTGAAACTTTTTTATTATTCATATCAGACCCCATAAAGTATATCGTCCATGTTCTGGAAAACGCAGCGTTTTCAAATCGCTTACGATTTGAAAAACACAAAACGCATTTCTGCATGTTCTGAAAACCAGGCGATTTGCTAGCGTTCGAAGTTGTGTTTGAGCAAAGAAAACATATGTTTTATCATTATAAAACGTAAACAAACAAATAATTTCCAAATTATTTCTGTGAAATAAATTTAAAATTAAAATGCCTACAGCGTAATTACATGTTCATAAGTAAACTACTGCGACAAACAATTGACAAACTCAAAGCAAATTTTTAAATTGCATTTTTTTAATTAACATCTTGAAAAAATGCAACAAATTTTTCCTTAAATAAATAGAAAACATATTAAATTGAAATTGTGGGCCATTTCCTTTTCTCTTTAAAGTGCAGTTTTAATAAAATAGACCAGATCGCTTAAGTATACACTAGCGGTTTGAAAACGCCAAATTTCTAGCGTTTTCGTTTTTCAGAACACCTGTCTGGCGTTTTCAAATTGAAAACGCAAATTTTAAGCGTTTTGCGCTTTTCAGAACATGGGCGTATATATTCTGGGTCCTTGAGTGATTCTCATTGTACAATGATTTTACAAAAATAAATTGCTTGTGGTTTTTGTACCAGTTGTACTTGTTGTAGTACCGAGATAACCTGGGATTAGTTCGCCTTGGTAAGTAGTTTATAATTTCCCTGCTGAATAGGAAGTTTTTAGTATGTACCAGGGTTCTGTAACAAATTTAAATTTATAACAACAAACGGTGTTACGAACCTACTGTTAGCCTCCGGATTCCACCAATCCCACTAGCTCTCGCGGCATGATCCCGGGGAGCGGTTCTCAACCCTTTTGATGGCTGAGGTCCGTTACAAAAATAAAATATGAATTCACATAACAACAAAAACAAACGCTACATCGGTAAACACCGGGTGAAATCTACACACATAGGGAGAAAGATGACAATCTCCAATCGCCCACCCTACCATGGCCGTTCTGTATCCACTACACATATTTTACGGGCCCCATTATCCGTCCATCACGTCCTATCACTCAATAACCCCAATTATTAATCTATTCAAAATTATTCATTTTTCTTATTGTACCATTTATTAAATATTATCTAAGCCATACATAATTATTATTTTAATAATAAATAAAATAAACACCTAAAATACTTATTCACACAAAATATACGTAATTTAATAAAACCTACAAATACCCACAACTTAAACAAATTAATTTTTTTCCTTTCTTTTAATCTTCCGCTAACTTTACAAGTGGCTTTTAAAATTTCTCTACATTAGTTTTTATTTCCTTAGTTTCTACTTCCTTTTCGTTTGATATTATTATTTTTTTTTCTTAATTTTTAATCACAGTAATTTTATAAAAAAACTGCCCTTTACTCATTTAGCCACTTTACCCTTAGTCCTCAGCTATCTAAAAAAACTTAGTATACATAAAACTTAAAAACAAAAAAAATACAAATGAGACATGCACAAACACTAAACTTATATAAATATAGTTGACAAATAAAACTATTAAAGGATTGCAAGGATCTTATAACACCAGGCCTTATAAAATTGTCTGCCTAACCGATATTACTGCGAAAGATATTTTTCCCTAAAAGAGCTCTCTGAGGTACTTATCGATTTACAACAGTTTAAGAAAATTGATCTTCTATTTTATTATCGTTCTTTTACTTTTTCTCAAACAATCCCTTTCACAGACTTGAATATATAAAAAAAACATAAAATTTAACACATAAAACACAATATTATTAAATTACTCTTAAGACTAATACCTAACTTAATCACTACTGAGAACACTTTTCCTCTCTAAAATTCTCCACTGGGTCTTTCCCACTATTTTCTTCTTTAAACTTTTCGTAATGGTTTAAAACCACAATACCCTTTTACCCTAGACTCACAAAAAAAAATCTCCACACAAAGTTCTATTTCCAACCAGAGCTTTTTCCTTTCCTCGGTCACACTTGCCAACACAAATTCCACTTTTGTTTCCGGAAGCTACAATTTCTCCCGCTTCCTTTTACACAGGCACTGTTAATTCTAGAAAAATACATTCGTTACCTTTTAAAATCACTTTTTTGGACACCCCTTACATACTTCTTCCAGTGACTCCCGTTCCAAGCTTACAAAAATCTTGCTCTGCAGTGGACTTCTCCCCTCAGTCAAAGTATCAAGTGCTTCTCTAGCAATGGACCTTACTCTCCGTCTGGGCAAAAGGGATCCTACATATTCGTTCCACTTTATTTAAAATTTAACCACTTTCATATTATTATCAAACACTTACTTTTAAAAAAAATATTATCTATTTTAATAGATTAAGTGATACTTCTCACACCACTAAACTGATTCCTTAAAACTTCTAATTACAATTTTGCACAACTCAATTTACTTTCCGACTCAACTGTCTGGCGTTCTCTATATTAGTGATTTTATTATTTTTTTCAAAATTTTTCTTAAAACCGCAAATACCAAAAAAAAACGTTAATGCGTTACAAAACAACAAAACTAGTATATAAAAACAAAGCACCGAAACCTAACACTAACAACCATACATTCCTACAAAAAAAAATACGTCGGGGTCAACAACTTTGTTTCCTTTGGCCTTGAACTCAAAACAAATTTCACAGAGAAAATATTTCTTAATTTTCTCTTCATTCGGACAAATTTATTAATATCAGTCCTTTACTAATTTGCCTCAGTTCATCCTACATATTTCATCAACTCTGTTCCTACAAAAAGCTCTTTTTTCTAGGATGGACTTCCAATCCACATTCCACTTCATAAACAGCTGACACAAAAGAAAACAATTGAGCACGCAACATATCAGCCTTTAACACAATTTAAAATAAACCAAATCTACGAAATTAAACCACAATAAAAATCAAAACACCACAAATAAAACAATTCCCATACCACAAAATATCAAAAAAAACATAAAAACACCGTTTCCCTGACACCCATTAGACGAACAAACAAAAAATACAAAAATCACAACAACTGCAAATGGATAGCCGCCTAGCAATTACCATGTAAGCAAACCACCAAAATTTACAGCAGAAATAAACTTTGTTTCCATTTTTTTTGCCTCCATAGAATCTTCCCTGGCATTGAGCACTAAAAACTTTGGACCACCAACAATCTGTCCCCTAGGCTGAACATCAAAATACCTCCGCAACAAAACTCCGCTTCCGCTGATCGCAGTCAGAGGAAGTGGTGTGCGGTAATTCTGCAGCGCGACCAACGTGGGGAACTCCCACCCCTGAGATTCCATTAGCCGGGCAACAATAAAACACAATCCAATGGTGGCAATTTGGGCATCACATTCCGTTCTGTACGCTCTATGATTTTTTTTTCCAGGGTAATTAACCCAATTATAAACACAAGCCCCAACGATGTTGACAAACAAAAAAAAATAAATTCAGGTACTTAATGAGGTAAGTGTTGACCAACTACGTGTTGATTAAATCAATGACATAGAAAAGTGTCAATATTAGGACGAAAACAATTACATGTACATATATAAAAAAAATAATTTCGTTAATAATTACCTTGTTTTCCTAACCTAATATTGCACCTTAACAACTATATCACAGATAAAAATATTGCACTTAATCTTGTCACAATCAGTACTCAGTAAAATTCCACCAAACTGTTTACTAATAAATCCAATACAACATCAGAACAAAACATGAATTTTAAAATATGAAAATAAATAATTTTACCCTAATATTGCACTACATATTATTATCACAGTTCCGAAAAACTCACTATTGCACTTCATTGTTTCTTTCAGCTTCAATTCAACACTCACCAACCTTTACAAGGATTTTCCCTTCCCCCTAATCGATC
This sequence comes from Pollenia labialis, assembly GCA_949318255.1. Classification (NCBI taxonomy): domain Eukaryota; kingdom Metazoa; phylum Arthropoda; class Insecta; order Diptera; family Polleniidae; genus Pollenia; species Pollenia labialis. Next base: position 18,605,057 of record OX439142.1, on the reverse strand, counting down.
GTCATCGGATAATGTACCCCGTGCATCAAGGTTATAATACGCCGACTATTGCCTTTTCCACAAGAAAATGCATAGTGGCTCCCAATCATCGCTACAGATGAACAACAAAAAAAAACAAATTCCTGTAGTTGGTCCTTGACCAACTGTAGCACCTTTGGCGCAAAAATAAAACGAATGCCCTTATACAAAGCATATGTAAAACAAATATAATATCCTTTATCAAAATCGTCAAATCAATTTTATTATCATTTAATATCATCTACATACGACCATCATCTGTGCAACTCAATTTGGAAACGCCCCTATCATTTTCGTTAAAGTTACGGCTATCACCTACCTACATGGAGCAATCTTACCATACCTTTCATTATGAAATGTAATTGAAGATCATTATACATTCTCCGACAATTTGACCACGGGAAGTATACAAAATCCACCTTTTTCTTTTTAAGTTTTTACTTTGTTTAATCCTTTTTCCCTTTCAGCAACATCACAAAAATCCACCCTAGGACTCTCATTTAAATTCGCATCATCTCGCGCGTACAACAAAAAAAACTACACAACAAATCGGACATTACAACATTATATAACGTCTAGGACCATATTGCCACATAATCATGGTAAGTAAAATTTTCAAAATATATATGTACATATATAAGCTCTGTTTCTTTACTCTACTTTGGGATCCCTCGGGATCCCAATTTGCACGAAAAGCGTTCCCGTACTTTTAATTTGTGTAAATGAGAGCGGATTTGAGAGAATAAAATTCTTCTTCTTCTTGCACGAAACAGCCCAGACTTTTTCTTCGTGCAAATTGTGTAAATTGTCAAACAGCTGTAAAACATAAACAAAACCAAAAAAAAAAAAGGAAAAAAGTTCATAATCCAAATTCTGGAAAAAGTGTTCATGAATAAAACAATGTACTTAAATAAAAAGTTTTGTACTGAAGTATTAGGGAAGCATAATGTTAGTTATTGTAAAAGTGTTTGTTTTGTTTTATTTTTAGTAAAAGTTGTTTAATTCTAGAGCCAATATAAAATTTTTTAAAATTGGCGCAATTTTTGTTGGCGTTGTAAAGACTATCAAAACCACAGAATTTTTATTTCGTGCTTAAAATTTGGTTTTTTCTGTTCCCGTACTTTCGTGTAATGTTGTCTTTTTATGAGAGAAATTTATGCTTGCTCTCATTTGCACGAACTTTACCCAAAAAGTAAAGAAACAGAGCTATTGTATCGTTTAGCAAATGTATGCAAATGTAAATATGTATATATTAGCAAATGTTCACACTAGGGCCAGAAATTCTAAAAAAACAAATTTTAAAGTGCCCTTTCTCGTTGTTTCACCAATTCGTAAATGATTTCCCTATAAGCCTATATTTTGATGTCCTTCGAATGATACACTCCTAATGATTTACCCTGGAGTGTCTCCAATTCGTACATATTGTTACCTATAGCTTTTACCACTCTACATTTCAAAAACTTTCTACAGAATTTTGCATTTATGTTTTTGCCAAAGTTGCTTAATATAGTATTACGTCGATACACCTCTTGTCCTGGCAAAAACTTTACAATTCTAGCACCCCTGTTGTATCTCTCGGCGCTTCTCTCATATGCTTTAGTCATTCTCTGCTTCATTTTTTCCCTGATTAATTGCATCCTATCATTTGCATCCAATTGAAGTATTTCATGGTCTGTAAGTGATCTAAGTTTCCTACCTAATTTGTAATCTTCCCCACTGCTAAACATGTGATAACCAAATAAAGCGAAAAATGGCGTAACACCTGTTGCAGTATGTACCGACGTTCTTAATGCGCATTCAATTTCGGACAAATATAAATCCCAATCACGGTGATCCTTTTCAAGATATGCACGTATCGCCGATAAAACAGATTGGTTCACACGCTCGCTCGCATTGCTTTGCGGTGAATATACAGCAGTTTTAAGATGTTGTATTTTATACAGATCCATTAAATTTTCAAAACTTTTAGCAATAAATTGGCTGCCATTGTCACTGTGTATCACTTCTGGCACTCCAAATTTGTGAAATATTTCAGTGACAAGGAAGTTAATGACATTAGATGTTGTTGCTTCTTTCATAGCCTTTAAAAATACAAACTTCGTAAAATGATCAATAACTATAAAAATGTAACAATTGCCTTTTTTAGATCTTGGGTATTTTCCCATAAAATCTATATACAATTTTTGAAAGGGTCTTTCCGTCACTACTTGTTGTCCTATTTCTGGTCTCATATTTCTATTGCTAGGTTTTGTTTCCTTGCATATTTGGCAATTAGCTATAAAATTTTTTACCTGTGCAGTCATTTTCGGCCAGTAGAAAAATCTTTTCAACCTTTCCAGCGTTTTTGTCACTCCTCCGTGGGCTGTTGTTAACGTTGAATGGGCGTTTTCGATAATAGTTTTAGTAATTGTCGCCGGAATCCATAGTTTCCACGATGATTCTTCGTCATTCTGATCATAAGTCTTCTTGTAAACGAGTCCATTTTCAACTTTTAAATCAGGTAACATTTCAGCATTTTTTTCTATGTGCGCTGCTAGCTCTTTGTATTCTTGGCTTTCAAACTCTGTAGTTTCAAATCCTAGCAGATTAGTTATGTCTATTTGGTCAACATTTGGTAGCCTGGACAGCATATCTGCTACTATGTTTTCAGAGCCTTTTCGGTGTTCTATTTGAAAATCGTATGCCTGCAATTGTAAAGACCATCTTGCCAATCTTCCTGTGAGGTCTTTTAATGACATTAGCCATTTTAGGCTGGCGTGATCTGTCACTATTGTAAAGGGCATCATTTCAATGTATTGCCTAAATTTCTTTACAGCCATAACGGCAGCTAAACACTCCTTCTCTGTCACTGTGTAATTCCGCTGGCAACCATTTAATTTCTGGGAGTAAAAAGCAATAGGATGTTCCTCTTTTTCTCCGTGTATTTGATAAAGCACTGCACCAATTCCATAATCACAGGCGTCACATTGAATAAAAAATCTTTTCGAAAAATCAGCATGTCGAAGTACAGGTGCTGAGGTTAAGGATTTCTTGAGATCATCAAATGCTTTACGTGCTTCTGGAGTAATTTCAAATTTAGTTGCTTTTTTCAACGTGTCTGTTAAGGGCGCTGCTATTACGGAAAAGTTTTTTATGAATCGGCGATACCAGCCCGCGGTACCTAAAAAGCTTCGCACTTCTCTTATAGATTTTGGTATTTTCATTTCCGTTATAGCTTTTATTTTATCTGGATCCGTTCTCAGAAGGCCATTTCCTATGATAAATCCTAAATATTTTAATTCTTTAAAACAAAACTGAGACTTACTAAGACCTATTGTTAAGTTGGCCTTTCTTAGGGACTCGGCCACTTTCCCCAATAAATCCAAATGCTTGTCAAAATCATTCGAAATAATCAAGAGATCATCTAAATAAATGAAAACATTATCCTTTAATTCTTGTGGGATAACCTTATCCATCAGTCGACACAGGCGTTGAGCCGCGTTACAAAGACCAAATGGCATTACTCTAAATTGGTAAAGTGGCCTGCCAGCAATGGTAAATGCAGTGTAGGGCCGGCTTTCAGGCTCCAACTCGATCTGCCAAAACGCATATTTAAGATCAACGCTACTTATAAAATACGTCTCGTCGATTCGACTAATTATCCCATCAATGTTTTGTAAAGGATATGCATCCTTTATTGTTAAATTATTTAGTTTCCTTGCATCTAGACACAATCTGTTCTTTCCCGGTTTCCTAACTATTGTAATTTTGTTATTCCACGGGCTCTCACTAAGTTCTATTACTTTTAATTTCAGCATGTTGTCTATTTCCTTATATGTGATCTCCTGAACGGCTGGAGAAATTGGATAATACCTATCCTTTACTGGTTCCGATCCCTCAACTAACTTTATACAATGTTTTTCCAAAGTAGTTTGCCCCAAACCCTTCGACTCAAATGTATCAAATTCTCTCATTACGTTGTCTAGTCTCTGTTTTTGCTCTTCTGTTAAATCATGAACTCCTAACTTATTTTCCTTTTCAAAATCTACAAAATCCTCCATAATCTTACTGACATTAACTTCCTCTACACTAATAATTTCCGGAGCCAAATTAAACATTCGCCAAAAATCAATGCCTAAATATAATGACTGTTCCAAATCTGGACAAAGGTACAAAAGGATATTTTTCCTCTGTCCTTTGTACTGTATGGATGCATTTAATTTACCCAGTATCCTATGGTGTTGACCACTGGCGGTCCTTACACTATAAAATAAAGGTGTAATTTCCAAACCTAATTCCTCTACTAATTCTCTACAATTTTTCCCCAGGATACTTACTGATGCTCCACTATCCAAAAGTCCTGTCATTTCTCTATTTTCAAGTATAACATCTAAATAAATTCTATTGTCCTCACCTACAATTCCTGCTCTATTTAACGATTCTATTATTAAATTTTTCCTCTCTCGCTTTATTTTATAAAGTTCTCTAATTCTTTTGATGCGTTTTGTTAATGGTTTCCGAACGTCGTTTGTCCCGAAGATTTTCGATCTCATTTTGGCATAGTATTGTTCTCTAATTTCTAGTGGTATCAGGTGTCTTAATTTCGGTAAATACTTTTCCATATTGTCATTTTCCAATGGGGTACTATTATTTGTTGTTTTTAGAATTTGCGTTATTGGTTTTCCGCAGGGGTTTTCTGTGGACGTGGGTCCCCGCTCACTCCCAAGTCCCTCATTCGGTTTCCCTGTTGGCAATCTGGACACTTAGGGGCTATTACATTGGGCTTACCACAGCGATAACAAAATAATGTTCTCTCCGCAGAATTGCAATCGCGGAACCCGTGGCCTGCCATTTTGCAGTTCCAGCACTTTAATAATTGTCCTTGCCCTGGCATTTTTAACGCTGCGATTTCTTCTAAACATTGTGCATTATCATTAAAATTTTCAAAAGTAACTTCGTTCACACTTCTTATCGGCCTTTGTGGTTGAAGGTTATTCCGTAGTTCCCTTTTTGGAAAATTTCTTTCAGCCTCTAAACATTCTAAGCGTAATTGTTCGACAGAGGATACCGAAATTGGATATACAATCTTTGCCACACTTTCTTTGACATTTCTCTTTAATATTTTAATCATATCAAATTCGGGAATAGGCTGTACAAGACGGGATCTTAATTTGCACATTACGTGGAAAAACACATCTAGAGATTCATTAGGCTGTTGCTTTCTCTCTACCAAATCTCTAATTATTTCTAAATTTGACGTGTTCGTACGGTACTGGTTGTGTAATTCACAACGCAAAGTTGGCCATGTCATCACTCCATGCGTACGGATAAGTAGCCAATACCAATCCTTGGCAGGACCAGCGACTAGTAAGTGAAAATCTCTTAAGATTTCATCCCAACTAATATTATAATGCGCCTGAAGATGTTCAATTCGAAAAATAAAATCTTCAATACTCAATTGTGAATTATTACCATTAAATACTATTCCCCATTTATCAACGCGTATATTAATTCTTTCCGTATTACCATTATTAATATTTTCAGATGCCATATGACCGCCTGGAGTAGCCCTATTAACCACCATTGGATCAGCGTTCATTGCACCACTACCATTGTGACTATTTACTGGCTGCATATTTCCATTGCCTACTATCTGCCGAGGAAAATTCACACTATTTACGAAACCTAACGGACCACCCTGAAAGTTAAACCGGGGTTCTACTGAAAAAACATTTCCATATGGATTTCCCTGGCCGTTTACGTTATTGCTAGTTGATGGTTGAGAATCTACAGAATTATGAGTCCGAGTTGACAAATCCCTTACGACTTTTGTAAGCTCTCCCATAGATTTTCTAATGTCACTCATTTCAACCTGTACCATCTTTTTGACCTGTTCCTGTAATGCCCTTTGGACCACTAAGGTTTCATCAACAACTAATTCCCTAACTTCCGGATCTATGGTAAGTACTGGAGCGCTTGTAGAAGGACCCTGTGTATTATCCGGCACAGATGTATTAACCGGCTGATTAGGTCTAACATTAATAGTTTCGGATAAATCCATAAAATTTCCGTTTTCAGCCATTTGTGATCTGTTATTATCAAATCTTTTATGTTTAGGTTTTATTATTGTGGAATTATTTAAATTTGTGTATGGCCTGGACCTCTTTCTATTTCTTGTCTGAATCTTATATTCCCTACTCATATCACAAACAACTTCGATTATTCTACCCCCGCGGATCACTTTAATTGATTAAAATTAAATTTAAAAAAAAGGAACGAAATAATAATAATAAAAGACACTAGATTACTAAAAAAAATATAACTTAACTAAACAAATACTTAAAATACAAATAAACACCAAACACTAAAAAAAAATTTTTTAAATTCTCAATACTTAATAAAAATACTTTATAAGATAAATGCAAAAATAAATACTACACCAATAAAAATTAACTATTTAAGTAATATAACATAAACACAACAAAACTATACAAAAAAAAATAAATTTTAATAAACAAATATACCTCTACAAATTAACTTTGACTTTACTATAAGTTTTTTTTTTTTTTTTTTTTTTTTTTTTTTTTTTTTTTTTTTTTTACTAGACGATCATTTAGGGATTATTGAATGGCGACGGCTTGACGGTTAATATTAATTGATTCTCCATTCCAGAGCTATGTATGTGAATGTTTCACCTAAGCAAAATATATTAAAAACAATAGAAGACACAATAGAGGATTCATTAACATCCTCCCTTAACAGTCCATTTTGTGCTCTAGTATTACCCTCAAGTCTGTAATCACCAGAGGCCAGTAAACAATTTCCATCGACACAACGGACCACAGGTTCTCATAACCCTTGCGGCTGTCGATGGATTCATTGCAACTGCTCCACAAAAAAAAACATCAAACTGAGCTAACACAAAAAAAAACAAAAACAATACGAAGTATGGTAAACGTTTAGAACGAATTCCCCTCCACCTTCTAAGAATATACCATATCCTCGTCTGAACAAGTCGTGCAATTTATACATTATACTGACAAATTTGAAATTCTATCGCACAACTGACTTTTTGAACCTAAAATCAAAAACGGCTGCGAACATTCACTTCGCCAGCACATCTATAAAAATTGTACGTAGGGCTATTTTCGTATAATTCTAGTAGTATATTGCCTAGTGTGTCGTTGATCTACACTAATTATTTAAATTTTTCACTTTTTCAGCTTGGGCGCCATCTTCTGTTACGAACCTACTGTTAGCCTCCGGATTCCACCAATCCCACTAGCTCTCGCGGCATGATCCCGGGGAGCGGTTCTCAACCCTTTTGATGGCTGAGGTCCGTTACAAAAATAAAATATGAATTCACATAACAACAAAAACAAACGCTACATCGGTAAACACCGGGTGAAATCTACACACATAGGGAGAAAGATGACAATCTCCAATCGCCCACCCTACCATGGCCGTTCTGTATCCACTACACATATTTTACGGGCCCCATTATCCGTCCATCACGTCCTATCACTCAATAACCCCAATTATTAATCTATTCAAAATTATTCATTTTTCTTATTGTACCATTTATTAAATATTATCTAAGCCATACATAATTATTATTTTAATAATAAATAAAATAAACACCTAAAATACTTATTCACACAAAATATACGTAATTTAATAAAACCTACAAATACCCACAACTTAAACAAATTAATTTTTTTCCTTTCTTTTAATCTTCCGCTAACTTTACAAGTGGCTTTTAAAATTTCTCTACATTAGTTTTTATTTCCTTAGTTTCTACTTCCTTTTCGTTTGATATTATTATTTTTTTTTCTTAATTTTTAATCACAGTAATTTTATAAAAAAACTGCCCTTTACTCATTTAGCCACTTTACCCTTAGTCCTCAGCTATCTAAAAAAACTTAGTATACATAAAACTTAAAAACAAAAAAAATACAAATGAGACATGCACAAACACTAAACTTATATAAATATAGTTGACAAATAAAACTATTAAAGGATTGCAAGGATCTTATAACACCAGGCCTTATAAAATTGTCTGCCTAACCGATATTACTGCGAAAGATATTTTTCCCTAAAAGAGCTCTCTGAGGTACTTATCGATTTACAACAGTTTAAGAAAATTGATCTTCTATTTTATTATCGTTCTTTTACTTTTTCTCAAACAATCCCTTTCACAGACTTGAATATATAAAAAAAACATAAAATTTAACACATAAAACACAATATTATTAAATTACTCTTAAGACTAATACCTAACTTAATCACTACTGAGAACACTTTTCCTCTCTAAAATTCTCCACTGGGTCTTTCCCACTATTTTCTTCTTTAAACTTTTCGTAATGGTTTAAAACCACAATACCCTTTTACCCTAGACTCACAAAAAAAAATCTCCACACAAAGTTCTATTTCCAACCAGAGCTTTTTCCTTTCCTCGGTCACACTTGCCAACACAAATTCCACTTTTGTTTCCGGAAGCTACAATTTCTCCCGCTTCCTTTTACACAGGCACTGTTAATTCTAGAAAAATACATTCGTTACCTTTTAAAATCACTTTTTTGGACACCCCTTACATACTTCTTCCAGTGACTCCCGTTCCAAGCTTACAAAAATCTTGCTCTGCAGTGGACTTCTCCCCTCAGTCAAAGTATCAAGTGCTTCTCTAGCAATGGACCTTACTCTCCGTCTGGGCAAAAGGGATCCTACATATTCGTTCCACTTTATTTAAAATTTAACCACTTTCATATTATTATCAAACACTTACTTTTAAAAAAAATATTATCTATTTTAATAGATTAAGTGATACTTCTCACACCACTAAACTGATTCCTTAAAACTTCTAATTACAATTTTGCACAACTCAATTTACTTTCCGACTCAACTGTCTGGCGTTCTCTATATTAGTGATTTTATTATTTTTTTCAAAATTTTTCTTAAAACCGCAAATACCAAAAAAAAACGTTAATGCGTTACAAAACAACAAAACTAGTATATAAAAACAAAGCACCGAAACCTAACACTAACAACCATACATTCCTACAAAAAAAAATACGTCGGGGTCAACAACTTTGTTTCCTTTGGCCTTGAACTCAAAACAAATTTCACAGAGAAAATATTTCTTAATTTTCTCTTCATTCGGACAAATTTATTAATATCAGTCCTTTACTAATTTGCCTCAGTTCATCCTACATATTTCATCAACTCTGTTCCTACAAAAAGCTCTTTTTTCTAGGATGGACTTCCAATCCACATTCCACTTCATAAACAGCTGACACAAAAGAAAACAATTGAGCACGCAACATATCAGCCTTTAACACAATTTAAAATAAACCAAATCTACGAAATTAAACCACAATAAAAATCAAAACACCACAAATAAAACAATTCCCATACCACAGAATATCAAAAAAAACATAAAAACACCGTTTCCCTGACACCCATTAGACGAACAAACAAAAAATACAAAAATCACAACAACTGCAAATGGATAGCCGCCTAGCAATTACCATGTAAGCAAACCACCAAAATTTACAGCAGAAATAAACTTTGTTTCCATTTTTTTTGCCTCCATAGAATCTTCCCTGGCATTGAGCACTAAAAACTTTGGACCACCAACAATCTGTCCCCTAGGCTGAACATCAAAATACCTCCGCAACAACGGTTTATTAAATGCAGTCCTAAGATTTGTAAAATACTTTTATAATAATATTCAAATTTCATAACTTCTAATGTAAAATTTTACAAATCCGCCTTACATATATTGAAACCATAACGTATGTAAATTTTATTTCTAAGCAGATATATGATGTTGTGAAATTAAAACCTTAAAAAAATCAAACATTTTATGTTAGTAGTTGATAATTGATATTAAGACTAAACAAAAAAATAAAGTTGCTTTAAAAATATTTGTTAAGTAATCGAAAAAAGTATATTTTGTTTTGAAAATTGGTACTTAAACACAAAAACCTTTTTCCAGCCCTAAAGTAAATAGCAAATTATTTTGCAGCACCTTTCTAAGGTTGCCAACTTATTGAATGTATGGAAATAAAATATAACGGTAAATTATTTAAAATGTATTTATCATCTGTAAAATAAGTTTTGAATTTCGAGTTTCTAACTTTATAAAAATCTAATTAGATGCTTCTATAATACTCGACGTGGTCGGGACGGTTTTTTTCAACCAATATCAACTGCATTAAGCTCTACAAACATTTTCCTTTTTTATACTCATACCACAATAGTGGAGAGGGTACCCAGCCAGCAAAATACTCCGATATTGTCTGAATTAGACATTTCTTGCAAATGTCTGACTTCATTCTTAGAGGCTTCGTTCAGATTTCTGTCAGACATTTAATATACTTACTGTCTGGGCGATTTCTGATCGATTTCGAATGGATATATCGGGGAAATTTTGCTGGCTGGGTAGGTCTTATGTATGCATTTGTGCTGATGTTTGTACCACCATAAAATATTGATCCTAAGTACATATATCGATCGGCTCAGATATACGGTTGTACGCAATAGGCTCTAACTTTTTTTTTAATATTACATATTATAATTGGCACAAGGACCAAGCCTACTGAACATGTGGCGAAACGGCCCACAATTTCGCATAGCCCCCACACAAGCTTCTTTCCGGAAGAAGATATTTGTGCCCAAACCCATCTTATTATGTTGGTATTAAGATTAAATTCATATGGTCCATATTTGACCATAGCTCTCATACAAATAATACTCCTAAAATAGCTTTTAATGCCATAACATCCTTATAACTGTTGGTATTAACATAAATATTGCTCATACAAATCTTTAATCATGTTTTCTTCCTCACCAAAAACAGACTTTCCAATTAGATTTTATTTACATTGCTTGACTTTTTGAAAAAAGTAAAAATAGCTTTTTAAGAATTATAAAAAATAGTAAAAACCAGTATTTAAATGTTATCCCGGGCAGCGCCGGGACCAAACAGCTAGTAATGTATAAAATAAAAACAACAGTTTTTTAAATAATAAAAATATAAACAAAAATCAATTGCTAAAGAAACTTATATAACATCAAATCTCCTACATTTAAAAGCCAAAATCGTCCAATTCTCATTGAATTATATAATTTGATTCACACAATTCCAAAATGTTTCTAAATTTTTCTTACTGGACTGCAGCATTAGCCACCACACTAGGATTGTTAACAACTTCACCTAAAGCATCCAATACTTCTTTACGGTAATCATCAAATTCTCCATCAATTTCATTAATAGTTTGCTCTTCGATGACATAAAGGGTACAGCTGGTTTCACGTATCAAACGTTCGTCGTGAGAAACAATGATAACGCCACCTTCATATTCATTAATAGCTTCCGCTAAGGCATCAATTGATTCAATGTCCAAATTATTAGTAGGTTCATCAAGAATCAGTACATCTGGAGCACTAAGACACAATTCAGCCAAAGCAACACGAGCTTTTTGACCACCAGAAAGATCTTTCATTTTTATTGTGTGAGCATGGCTGATCAAACCAAATGATCCCAAGGCTTTACGTGCTTTTTCATGGGGCAAGTTGAAAAGACGTTGTAAATACTCAGCGGCAGATTCTTCAGCAGTTAAATGTTCACCAGAGTGCTGATCAAAACGACCCACACGTAATCGATGATTTTTTCTTTGTTCGCCCTTTTGGGGTTCCAATTCGCCCAGCAAGAGTTTAAGAAATGTAGATTTGCCTACACCATTGGGACCTACAATAGCTACACGACTTGTTAGATCTATACCGAAGTCCACATTAATAAACAAAGGCTTTTGACCTTCAAAGCCAAAACTGACATTGTGCAAGCCCAAAATTGGTGGCTGCAATTGAGAGGGTTCGGGAAAACGAAATTTTACTATATACTCCTTTGGCTTTTCTAAAAGTTCTGTAGGTCCTTCAGTTTCATCCTGCTTTTGTTTGGATTTGTTCTTTTCCTGTTTACGGGTCAGAGCCTCCTTTTGTTTCTTCTCGGCCGCCTTTTTGGACTGACCATGAGCCTTCAATTCCTTTATACGTTTTTCTTGTTTATCGAATTCCTTAATCATTTCACGACGTTTTTGCACATACATTTTTTTGAACATGGAGTAGTTACCTTTGTAATATTGCAATTTCTTTAGATCCAAATGTATAATTTCGTTACAAACATTATCCAAGAAACTCTGATCGTGAGAAACAATCAATAAAGTCTTTTTCCAGCCCTGCAGATAGTTATCCAACCAAATGACAGCATTCAAATCCAAATGATTTGTAGGTTCATCAAGCATTAGGAGAGTGGGTTCTAAATACAAAGCTCTGGCTAAAGAGACACGCATACGCCAACCGCCAGAGAATTTATTTGTGGCTCTATTTTGCATTTCTTCACTAAAACCTAAACCAGCTAAAATACGTCTAGCACGAGCTTCAGCTGAATAAGCGCCAGTAGCTTTCAACTCGTTAAAAACATCATTGAGTTCTTCTTGAACATTTAAATCGCCAGCCGAAAATTTATCTTCCAATTCTGTGCACTTGGCCAAAAGGTTTGTGCGTTTAACATCGGCCTCCAAAATCGTTTCCACCGCAGTTTTGTCATTGGCCACAACTTCCTGTTCACAAAGCAATACATCTATATTGGGTGGTATGGCAAAGGCACGTGTGGCAATGTGGCGCAGTAAAGTAGTCTTACCATGGCCGTTAGGACCCACTAAACCATACCGACGACCATGAGCAATCAAAAGATTGGCGTTGACAAACAAATCGTTACCTAAATAGAAAATTGATAAAAAAAATATTTGCTTGTCTTTAAATATTGGTTATTTATTTACATACCTTTTGCTGAAATGGTAAAATTCTCTATTTTAATGTCAACAGCATGTTCCAAAGCAGCCTTTTGCCCAGCAGTTTTCTGCACTTGAGACATGGTGAAGTTACTATCCAAATCAGAATGACCCAAACCACCCTTTTTAGTCATCATTTCCATTTGCCGTTCATATTCTTCTTGTTTCTTTAACTTTTTTTTCTCTTTATGCGTAATTTTCTTTTCCTTTTTCTCTTTTTCAGAAGCATCACCAGTCTCTTCCTCCTTTTCAACTGAAACTTCTTCTGTTTTAGCTTCATCTATATTGAGATTTTCCATTTTTTCTTCTAGTACGGGTTCTGGTGTGGCGACGGGTGACTTTTCTTTAGTTGTTTCTTTCTCCTCTACGGGTGATGAAGGCTCTTCTAGCAATTCTTCATCGTCTTGTTCTTTCTCAGCACTAATCGTTTCAAATTTATTATTTTTCTTCTGTTGTTTCTTGTTGTTCTTTTTGGCTGGTTTAGCTATGACCGTGGGCACCTCATTCTCTTCTTCCTCCTCCTCTTCGGCAGCAACTTGTTTCAAAAGATCAATGTCCTCATCATCATCGCTGAAATCATCTTTTTTCTTATTTTTTTTAGATTTTTTTTGTTGTTGCTTTTGTTTTGTTGGTTTAGCTAGATTTTGTTCATTCTCATCGCCTTCCTCATCGGATTCTTGACGAGTTTTATTGTTTTTCTTATTCTGCATACTAACAGGTTGTGGTAGCTTTTCTTCTTCATCATCACTCCAATCATCTTTGTCCTTCTTGCCTTTTTTGCTTTTTTTACCTTTAGCAGCTGGCTTACTATTACTGGAAGTAACGCTTTCCAAATCCTCATTTAGACGACTTGAACTGTCAGCAAAATCATCATCGGAATCATCACCAACACCCCGTTTACCCTTTTTGCCTTTTTTCTGAGATTTTTTTGACGCAACATTAGCTGGTTGCTCATCCATGTCTTCATCATCATCAAATTTATTTTTCTTGCTCTTTGCCTTGTTCTTCGACATGTTGACAGTGTTTTTAAACAAAAACTTAAATTATAACACTTATTATCTAACTATAAAAGGTAAAATTGGTGTAAAAAAGGATGAAATTAGCAGGGAATTCAACTTTCACGTGGAGACGTATGCAATTTTTTTGTTAAACCCACACACACAACACGCACACAACATGTATTGCAGTAATGTCAAAAATATGTTAAACATTTGGAACTATTCACAATAGTAAATGTCATTTCAAGTGATGTTACAGCTAAGGCGAATTCAACAACTTACTGAATTCGCTTTGGTTATTGCTGGAATTTATTACAAATCAATAGTTAGGAAACGTTTAATGGTAAAATTGTTTTTATTTTTTAACAAGTATTAAATATATATCTAAAAAATAATTCATTAATTGATTTCTTTTAAAAAAATTAGTAAAAAAATACGTTTAACTTCTATTTCTCTTTTCGAAATTCATGTGGCATCTCTGACGGAAGTGTTATTGTAAATTAAGCAAATTTTTGGCGCACAAATAAAAAATATGTCAGTGAAACGGCATTATTTAAGAACAAAAACAGTTTTGTGGAAAAAGTGAAATAGTAATTACAAAAAGTGTATAGAGTCAAAGATACAAATTATATTTTAGCACAATACATAACATTTTATAGATGAAAAGAATTTGTATTTGATTTTTAAAAAATTAATTGTATTTTAACCCAAATGATTAAAATACCAACTTTATGCAAGTAAGTTACAAGATTTCTATTAGTAAGAAGATGAAAAAAGTACAACCAGAAAATCCGATACATACCTATATAAAATTTTCAAGAATTTTCTAAGAGTTAAAAACAATAATAACTGCAAAATTAACTTTTGCTAAGTCTGAATGGACCATTTGCCTTTTTTATGAGCATACATACATATTTAAGCAGTAGGTTATTAGCTTATAATATAAGAGAAAAAATTTTAATTTTCGGACAGTCATGTTTGCAATTACAAAATTATGGCAGGCTTTGATTGAGATATACAACACATGAGATGCGACTGCATTTCAAACCGTTATATATACATATATGTTCCCGAAGATCCTATAAGGAGCATAGGGCCCCAACAATTTCAAACCATTGGTTTTGGTTTTTAATAGTTTCTATTAGTTTTGAATGCAAAAGATTATTTAATATCGCTTTAAGAGTCCTATAATGTGTCTATGAGACCAACAATCACGCGTACATTTTCGTGGATATTTTTTCGTTATTTTCTTGTTAAATTACTTTAATTGGATGCTCGGCTTACAAAACCATTTAAATCCCAGTATAGCAAACCAAAATATTTATCCTTTATAATTACATATGTATTCCGAACGAAGACAACTTACATTTAAACAAAAACAAATTATAAACAAGATAGCATAGTCGGTCAAGCCCAACCATATGGTACTCTATACCACAGTATACATACATATAAGAAAAAATTTTGTAAATGAGTTTATGATTTATATAAAAGTTCTTTGGGCCAAATATTGCCTAGATATCTTCATCTATATGAAATTAGTTTGCCTTTTAGTGATTTTAGGCAGGGGGTTTATGGGACCTATGGTTAATTTTGAACCCACCAGCCCAATATTTTGTCATGACATAGTAGCTATCGTAAAAGTCCTTATCGCCAATTTTTATGTAAATACTAACATTTATAAGGAAGTAATGACATTAAGCCATTTTCACCAAACTGATAGTTAATTAAAACTGAACTTGGTGAAATTGGCCGTTAAAATTATTTGCGGGAGTGGTATTTGTATAGGAGCTGTGAACAAATGTATTATTAAAAATTGAAAAAGTACCAGTTAAAGAACGGAAATGTACCAAAAAATTACCTCGTACCGATTCTCATTCGCTCAGCATCTTGCATGTTTACTCCCCAAAAGTGCCGAAGCTCAAAAAAGTACCAGACACCTGTCCGCTTTCAAATTGTGCATTTATTGATTAAATCAGTGATAAATAAAGGAGGAAAGTTGTCTTGACTGTTTTGCCCTTTCCGATTTATATATAGATATGTATACATATTAAAATGATAGAGATTTAAAAAACTTAAGTTTTTTAATTTATAGAAAATTTTAAAATTTATTTTGGAGAAATCGCGATTTCTTTTGTTTTGTTGACGCCTTATTATATTAAAAAAAGAAACTAAAATTAAAATACATATTAAGTTGTAGCTAGGCCGATAAAATTATGTATCGCTTTTCCATAATTTTATGGTTTTGTCATTTTCCAAAGCCGCGGAAGCAATAATATTCTCTGTGGGATGACAGGCCGTACATAAGACAGTATCCGTGTGGCCTTGTAGTTTTTGAACTACCTCTTTTGATTGTAAATTCCATATATAAACCATATTATCTTCACTACCCGAAACAATCCACTAGAAATAAAAATAATTAATATTTTTTTAAAAATTATTTGAAATTCAACCAACCTTGCCACCTGTTACAGAAAAGTTAGCAAATATGCAATACTTTTCATTTTTATGACCCGTATAAGTTTTAAGGCATTTTCCCTTAGAGTAATCCCACAATTTCAAAGTATTATCCAAAGTGGCGGCCAATATATATTTACCATTAGGTGAGAATTTAACAAAGCTGACAGGTGGATTGTCATCATCTATTAAAGTTTTTAAACATTGGCCGCTCGCTGTATCCCAAATGCGACAGAGACCATCGTAGCTGGAACTTACAATTAAGGACCCATCCCGATTAAAATGTACTGCCGAAACGGGATCAGAATGTGCCGGTAAGGTTTTTAGACATTTGCCAGTGCGTACATCCCATATGCGTACGGATTCATCAAAACTGCCCGAAACAATTAAATTGGATTGTGGATTAAAGTTACAGCAGAACACATAATTGCTGTGGCCCTTTAGAGTTTTCAAACACTTGCCGGAGCTCAATTCCCAGACTTTTAATGTCTTGTCGTCACTGCCACTTACCAAAAGACGCGAATCGGAAGACCAGGCCACATCGGAAATACCCAATTTATGACCAGAAATGGTTTTTTCAAATTTACCATCGTAGGCACCCCAAATCTTGATAAGTTTATCGGCCGCTGGTAATAAAAAGATAATTATATTTTTGTCTGCCTAGAAAAACTTAAAAAAACTTACATGAACTTGCCAGCCATTCACCATTAGGAGAAAATTTAACAGCTGATACAGCCTTGGTGTGCCCAGCCAACGTAAATTTCAGAGTATAATTGGGTTTAATAGACAAAGAACTTTTGTTAGAAGCCGAGGTATTGCCCGCAGATGAAGAAGTTTGCAAAGTATTGGGTCCACTGGGTGCTGTGGGCATAGGCTGGGGAGCATGTACCCCCGGATGACCACTATGTACTGGTCCTATTGGTACCATGTTATTAGATTTTCAATAACTTATTTTCCCTAAAGAAAACTTTTATTTAAGCAAACTCCAATGTTTTTGTTACCAAAAAACGTGCTTTTTGTTGTTGCTTGCTTGTCACTTTTCTGCCACCGCTACTGCTGCTATTGCAGGCATATGTTTTTTCCTTTATTTTTCTAATGACGTTTAGCACGCGTGCAGTTAGTTGTTGGTATGCAGTTACAATTGTTTTGTCTAGGCTTGGCCAATAGTTTGTAGCACTTTATGTCCTATTATTTCCTTTCGTTTTTAAAAATTAATACAAATATTATTCGTGTTCTTAATTTTCTTTATTATTCTTTTTTTCAGAAAATAGCACAATGCACAAGATATGGCGGCTTGACAGTTGTTGGTGTGGATAAAAATATAAGGTGGCATCACTATGTTGACCTACATAAAAGTGCTACCAAGTCGGTAAGTGTTTTTTAATGTTCCCATACACGAAGGAAAATGAGTATAAACATGAGTTGTTACTATTAAGTTTTCATTTTTTAAAACACGATGAAACGAAACGGTGAGTATTGTATGTTTATTAAATTATATTACTTCTGAAAAAAAAATTTTTTTATCATGGGATAAAACATGAATACTGGAAAATTTTAAATTCATTTATGAAAGACTCGTTATTAAGTACTGGAGCGGCCCGGGGTCAAAAGAATTAAATTTTTTTTTATTTTGTTAATTTAAAATTCAGAAAAAAATTTTAAATTTAATTAAGGTTTACAAAACAAATTTTGTATGAAAATTGGCCTTAATAAACGTAACGGAGGTAAGCATTTAATATACTTATGCAGTGAAATCTTTAAATTAGTCAGATGTTTCAAATTAAATGTTTGAAACAAATAAAATATTAATTTTCAGTTCAATATCACAATTTAATTATTCTAATTTAACAAATTAGTTATTGTAATTTAAAAAAATTACAAATATTCATCACTTTTTTTTGTACTTTGTTAACAATGTCATTTTTTACCGTTAACTGTTTTACCCACGTCAAGTTTGACTCGTCAAGTCTTGAGCTTTTAGGAGATAAACTTGACGAGTAAAACTAGACGCGTGTGAACCGGCACTTACAGAACTAATTTTCTATGAAAATTGTCCTTAATAATCGCTTGTTATCTTTACAAATCGTTTATGAATACGGCGAAAAGTGTATTTAAAATTAGTTTTTATTATTAATTCACTTCTCTAAGTATTAAATTAAACGTTAACTTGGCTCTTTTATCCAAAAAGAAATAATTAAACTAAACATTTTTCAGTTGTTTGAATGAGGACGTGAAAATACGAATATGTTCGATATTGGGAAATCACCAACTTTATAGAATTTTTTTCATTTATTTTTTACAGGGGTTTCTTTTTAGATTTATGTTCTAGAATCCGAATCCACTCGAAAGAGGAATATTTCAGCATTTTTGGTGTTCTGCATTGCACATCCACCTATTTTTTAATTAGAGTGTTTTAACAAAAAAATTTGTTGTTTTTAGTTTAAAATGTCCAGTTTAATCAAAATATGTCATTACCTAAAACGCAAAAGGCCCTAACTTACGCAAAATTTAAAATCGTATTTTTCATTGATTTTGTTGTAATTATAGCTCATTTTTTTAACGCTTTTAATGTTGTTTTCCGACAATTTGTTTTTTTAATCGATTTAGCGATCTTTTTTAGTTTTTTCGTTTGTTTAAAATTTTGAAATTTTTCGCGAATTTTAGAAATTCTCGCGATTAAAGCGATTTGTTCTTGTAAGTTTTCTCATTTTTTACAGCTTTAATATTTATAATAAATAGTAAGTAGACTTTCGAATTTTTGCCATTCCTTATAGCTTAAGGATCTTTTAATTAAAATATGTATTACAAATTTTCGCCAATTTTCCATTTTTTTTTTTAATTTTCCGACATTTTGTTTTTTTTTGCCCCTTTAGCGGTTTCAAATAAATTTAAGGGTTTGTTTAATGGCGTTTTCTTTTTTGAGTAAAATTCTGCATTTATTCTGCCATTTACATTTTGTTATGTTCTTTTCTGAAAAACATGTGTTATTTTAAAAGTGTTCTTTTCTGATGATGATCCCTTTAAAATTAAAAAAAATGCTACATGTTCAACACTCATTTTAATTAAAGGGGCACGAGTGCAGAACTAGATCAAGGCGAATTGTGTACAAGGTGGTGGCAAGTTTCGAGCCGAAAGCACTAAAAACGCAATACAAAAAACATCTGTTGTTTCTGTTAGCTTTGAATTGTTGTAGTCTTGCCACCACCTGTAATTGAATTTACCTTGCTAATTGTACTTTATTGTTTTATGCCAAATTTTGTGTTCTTTTGCAAACGTCAAATATGAAACACTTCTTAAAAATTAGGGGAGCATTGAAAAATGTTGCCAAGTCACATGTAACATTTATGCACAACATTTTTTTTTAAAAAGAAAACGCCATAAGTTTGCAAATTTTTCGCTAATTTTAGCCATGTTTGCGATAGGATCGATTTTTTCCTTTGGTTTTTTACAGTTTTCACGATTTTTTAATAAATATTAGACTTTGCTATCATGCTGCAAATAAGCGATCCTTAGGTCAACCAAAGTTTTTTCAAACAAAAACTTTAAATCCACAAAAACATGCGAATTGGAAAACACCAATTCATGAATTATGCCACTATCTGGAACATGCCAATTAATTTTAGGTTGTCAATTTCCTCTAATTTTTTTAAAAGGCATACTATAGTATTTTCTATGATGTGTACAAAGCCGAGGCTTGCTTTAGCAAGTTCACTAAAAAAAATTAGCTTAAAACTGTGCACAGTTTTGGGAACACAAGTTAGCATTTACGGCTGGAGAGGTTTTTAAAAATCTTTTAACCACAGGCACCATCGAGTTGGTACATGACGCAGCATTTTAAAACACTTCTAAATCGCAAAATTCAAGCATGTCTTTCAAATTTGCAGTTCTTTTTAGTTGTTTAGTGTTGCACTTTTAAATACAATATGCAGAAAACGTGTTTTATTTTTGTACAAAAAAAAAAATACAAAATGAAGTAAAAACGCAAATAAAAAGTTAATACTTCTTTAATGGTTAAGGCCGCTTTAGCCCACCGTAAATGTAATTAAATGCAATGTAACGTACCGTAACGTACTGTAAGCTCGTTTGTGCACTTATGGAACATGTAAGAACGTGACAGCTGTTTTTTAAAAACATTAACAAAAAAGCATAAGTATACATAAAACAACACACACAGTGATGAAAATTAAAAAAGTTCAAATGGTGACCGCTTTGCAGAAAAAGTACCAAGTGATTTAAATAGTATTAAAACTGTATTTCTTGTGTGTATAAATACATCAATAATTTAGTATTTGATATTAATATTACAGATTTACAATAAACAAATATGTATTACAGCATGTATAAAATGTACATACATTATTTTGGCTTTGATACTAATTAAAATCAGAATTTGTATTGTTTGTGTAAATGTATGTAGTGTAAGTTATTTTGCACAGATATTATTACTGGCAAAAGTACCAAAGAAAAAAGAGCGATTTTACCCGCATTCCATTAAAAATACAAACAGCCCATCACTATCTACAACTGTCACGTAACCTTGTTATGAAAATCAATTTTTTACAGGTTGTCACGTTACGGTTAAGTGACATTACAGTCAGTTAAGCATTAACATTGCTTTCCATATACAGGCGGGCCTCGATTATCCGTGATCCGATAAACCGGTAACCCCGATTAGCCGTGATGGCCAATGATCAGTCTATTGTTTTTTGTTTGTAATGTTTTCAGATTGTTTACTTCGATTAATTGTGATTACCTCTATCCGTGATGGCAGTTGACTTTTTTTAAAAAATTGTATTCTTTTTTTTTGCTTGTCTCATGTTTTTAGTAGAAAATTTAATTTCAAAATGTACATAAACTTTTTAAATATTTTTTTTTATTGTAAATATGTACGTTCACCAATGTTCACTTGTTAAATAACAAAAATATTAAAACAACTGTATAATCAAAATTGTTATTCTATTAACCGTGAAACTCGATTATCCGTAATGCTTCTGGTCCCGACCATTACGTATAATCGAGGCCCGACTGTAACAGAAACGATTAGCTGTTTACATTTCTACATTTACGGTCGGCTAATGGGGCCTTTACACCGAGTCTACAACTGACATGAAATGCTGTTAAAACATGATGTTAAGACTCCATGTTGAATTTTTAATATGTTAATGGTGGAGTATAGTACTCATGTTAATGTTAAGAAATTTCATTATTTTTATGATTGTCGTCGAAGCATATTCCAAACAATAGTGTGTGTGAAATGATAAAAAGCAACAAAATGACTTCTGTCAAGCTTAAACGTTATTTTATGTTATAAAAGAGTTGTTAAAACACATGGCTTAACAGCCGTGTTAAAACATGAGAAAAACTCTAACATTATGAGTCTATACTTAACACTAACATCATGTTAGTGTTGATGTTAAGCATTTCATGTCTGTTGTAGACTACATGTTATGCAGAAATCAGTACAAAAAGTAAGCTAAAAGTATGCGTACTGCTGAAAACAGGACGTCTGGCAAGTTTATACGGAACTGACGTTCACCCTAAATATGTCCATATCAAATCATTGTGAAGGGTATACAAGGTTCGGCATAGCTGAATACCGCACTCTTACTTGTTTAATATAAGTATGTACATATACATATGTATGTATACTTGTATACATACATAAATTTTATATTGCAAGTCCAAAGCAAAAAAATAAGTCAATAACCTTTTTTTTACACACACCTAAAACGATTATAATTTTTGCAACAAACTAAAGCCCTCAGCTCAAGCTTTACCATATTTTTCTTTATTTTTCTTATTTTATTATTATTTTTTCCTAACTAACCAAACTATTTAATCAATTCATATGTATTCGCTCGCCTCTTTCCCTTTATTGATAGTATTGGCTGGAAGAGCATGTATTATTAAGTACATACATACAACAATTTCAGCATGTTGCACACATAATCGGAGGCATTAACAACGACACATGCATCGTAGTTGAAATTTAGTAGCTTTGTGTACTCAATAGAGTTTCTTTTTTCCAGCACGGGAAAGCGGTAATAAAAAACAATATTCCCGGGAATCCTGCCCGAAATTTTTTTAATTATTTTTTTGTAGAAAAGAAAACACCGTAAGGTTGTCATTTCGTGTGAATCTTTATTTATATCCATCTAAAATCCCAAAAAGTTAAGGTGACCATACGTTAAGGTGAATTGACTAGAAGGTGAGGTCAACTCTACAACAACACTGCTTCTGTGGTCGGGTTGTCAAAAATATTTTGCTGGTAAAAAACAAGTTTGTATACAAACTTTGACAAGTCGACCACCGAAAAAAACACCATATGTTGACTTGACCCCACCTTCTAGTGAATTCGCCTTGCTGGCTGTCTTCTTTAAAATTTGTGTACATTCTTTGTCATCTTTTTGCATAATCTGTCATCTTTGTTAACTTTATTTTTAAAAGCATAATCAATATTTGTTTTTATTTTAAATAGCTAAATAAAATTAATTTAATTTCACGGCGGTCACCGACTTTTTCTGTCAAATCGTATGGAAAATGTCGTGACATGCTTGTTAGGTTCATACTCCCACTGAACTCTAAAACACCTGCAGTTTAAAATTTTGAATAAATTAGTGCAATGAATTGTTAAGTCTCGTTATTATACCCTTCACCTCAGGTGGAAAAGGGTATATATAAGTTTGTCATTCCGTTTGTAATTTCTACAATATTGATCTTAGACCCTATTAAGTATATATATTCTGGGTCCTTATGGGGAGAGAAGTTGATTTAACGATATCCGTCCGTCTGTCCGTCTTACGTTTGATATGTGTTTTCCGGAGACTCCAGACTTGATAGCGGCTAGGTTGTTTTACATTTATGTCACATATAGTCTACCATCGGTTGCTATTGAAATTCAGCAAGATCGATCCACAAATGGCTGAGATATGAGCAAAAAACCACGACTACCTCTAATATTTTCCAAAAATCCCTTGTGGTTGTTGTAATTTTATTACTGCTGTATATCTGGGGAACGGCAAAAGCCAAAGTTTCCAAATTAGGTACACACATTTAGGTAGCCAATACACACCATCCTACAAAATGTGGGCGGGATTGGAGAAGTGGGCGTGGTACCTCCCGTACAAAAAAAAAATTAAAAATTGTAAAAAAACCTAAATTTTAGGGCTGCCATATGTCCTATGAATATGACTTGTATACCAAAATATCGAAAATTTTTAGTAGAACATATTTAATAAAAAATTCAGAAAAATCGGTTCAGATACAAAAAAGTTATGACCAAAATTAATTTTTTTATTTTAAATACCCATTTTCGGGAACCATAGATCTCCCCGAGTCCAAGCTTTATAACTCAAGTAAATGGTAAATTCCTTCTTAAACACGTCGGTATATAAATATGTCAAATCGGTTAAAAAATGGCTGAGTAATTTGCAAAAAACCACGACTACCTCTAATATTTGCCAAAAATCCCTTGTGGTTGTTGCAATTTTATTCCTTTTTGCTGTATATCTGGGGAACGGCAAAAGCCAAAGTTTCCAAATTAGGTACACACATTTAGGTAGCCAATACACACCATCCTACAAAATGTGGGCGGGATTGGAGAAGTGGGCGTGGTACCTCCCATAGATCTCCCCGAGTCCAAGCTTTATAACTCGGCTAAATGGTAAATTTCTTTTTAAACACGTCGGTATATAATTCTGTCAAATCGGTTAAAAAATGGCTGAGTTATAACCAAAATACTGAATTCCCAAAAATTACTCATTTTTATTTTTTATAATTAAGTTTGTTAAAATATATACAAGTGTATATAAATGTATATAAATTATTCCTTAACACGCCGGTATATAAAACAATCAAATCGGTTAGATAATGGGCAATTTATTAGCAAAATACTCCAAAAATGGGCTAAAAAACATCAAAATTTTTATACAATCCTACATTTTAGGGCTGCCATATGACCTATGGAAACGACTTATGTATCAAAACATCGGCAATTTTTAGTAGAACATATTTCCCAAAATATTGGTTGTTAAAACACAACATCCGACATAACGTGGACGGTTTGGATAAGTGGGCGTGGCACAAAATATAATTATTTATATCTTAAGAATGGTGTTCTTACTTGTTTGTTTTTTAACTTATTTATGAGTAGGGATGCGATTTCCATGTAAATGCATGTGTTTTCTGTCGATAGTCTTAGAACGATGTCAACCAATTATATTTTCGAATCATTAAATTTGCGTTAAATTGACATCGATTTGTTTTTGCATATTGTTGCATAATTTTGGTGAAAATGCATATTTTTGCATATTTATGTTTAATATGCATATTTTGATAATTTTGGGTGATTTTTTTCTTTTTAATTTCTATATTTTAAAAAAAAGATCTTAATAATACACAAAAAAAATTTTAAAATCAATTAATAAATTCTTTTGAAGCTTTGCTTTAAAAACAAGATTTTCAAGATTTCGGAAAAATATTCCTTCTATTTTAATCCGATGCAGCTCCTTACATGGTTAATATTTTATTCAAAACTGTTGCAAGTTACTTGCTGGGGTAATACCGCGTTGCAGAGGAGATTAGAAGCCCATTCGATAGTACTGCAATTTTAAATGAAATGTATGAAATGTAACAAGATGGTGGTCTGGCCAGATGCTTCAGAACTCTATAAAAAAAACTTTGAGTAATTTAAGAATGTCAGAAGAGCTTGTTGATACGATAATTATGCAATTAAAAAAAAGTAAAAGAAATATTAAATGTACATATATAACATCAGGATATATTGGTGAAACAAAAACTAATTAGGACGGATTAAGATCACTTAATAATCAAGTCAAATTAATTGAACTGCAGAAAGTAAAATTTACAATGGGGATGGAATAATAGGCAGACAAATTAAAAAAAAAAATTAAAACATATTGCAAGAAAAATTAGGAATTTCAAAAAATAAAATCGATATTTTTGATCTGATCTGGAATCAAAGTGGGAACTGAAAATAGATCTTTTCAAAGTGCATTGGCATTCCTCAAGTACAAAAAATTATTTGCTTTTGCAAAACGTTTGGCTAGATCAAACATCATTGAACAGTTTCTGTATTACATTATATTAAATTATCTGCTTTCAAATAATGTATAGAAAATCAATAGAAATAGTCAAAAAATAAAACTAAAGTTAGATTATTTTACTGGTAATGCTTTTTTGGATTTTTACGTCAAATATTTGTTAGGTCTGAACCAGTGTTACCAGAAGTAGGGGAAAATTCCTACATGTAGGTATTTTTGATACTAAAATAGAAGCGTAGGGAACATCGGACAGATTTTTTATAATCTTCAATATGTAAAGATTTTTCGTCTTATCGCATTAATTATGAAATAAAATGCAGAAAAAAACTTATTTTTAATAATATTTTCTTGTCCAAAACGGTTAAAAATTTTAATTTTCCCTAAAAACGCTTAAAAATATATGTTTGCAGTTTAAAAAGTTGGTAACATTTCTAAGTACGTATATGTTTTTTCTAAGATATCTTAAAACACAAAGTATTGGGGTTTCTAAACAATTGTTTGCTGAAATGGACATCAATGCCTTAGTACTAAATAAAGAATTTTTCTTAGATAAAAATATGCTTCATGCATAACTTAGGGTTAGCGAAGCTAAGAAGCTTACGAATAGCGGGTACCAATTTTTACAGCTGTAAGTGTCTGGAGAAAGAGATATGTATGTATGTATGAATATGGTATGTATGATATGTATGGTATATGGTATACACTATCATTAACGCTATTGATTTTAGAGTAAACTAGCTTAACCCGGTGCGCTTTGCTACCCCATCGAAATACAATTAGTAACATTTTTTTTTAAACAGATCTCGTGTATTGATAACAAAGCAGCTTGTACCAAATTTTAATTCTTTTACAGTACCCGTTCTACTGATATGTATACAGAAATCTTATGTGTTCGTATGGGAGGTGCCAGGACTACTTTTCCTATTGAACCTACTTTTAGAAGATGTTGTGTATTATTACCTAAGCTATTTGTAAAAATTGAAACACCTTCACTGTAACAGTACTCCAACTGTGAAGAAATCTTTATTGTCATTGTATGAGAGGTACCATCCCCACCTATGTTAAGAGCCGGTTTATCAGAATATTACTGTGAAAATCGGCTCTGTAGTTTACAAGTCTTTAGGGACCAAATTTCATACGCTTTTTTTTAATTATATATTATTGATTGCTCCTCCTGCACCTAACCCCTTAATTTTTATTTTGAAAGGTGTAGTTTACTATAAGAGTGGATCCTATAAAGCTTGAAGACATTTGTCTTCAGATATTCGGAATTTAATAAATTCGTTCTATGGGAGGTACTGCTCTTCCTCCTTCTACCCTGCCGATTATTATTTAAAAATGTATAGTTTACTATAATAGTGGCTTTAACCACGTTTGAAGACTCTAGCTAAGATAGTTCTTCAGTTACGCGATATTTAATATATACATCCTATTGGGTTTTGCTCCAGCTGCACCTTCCCGCTTACTTTTTATTTTCAAATGCGTAGTTTATTATAAGAGTGACTCCTACAAAGTCTCTCCTAGATTCTCACTATAACAGTTCTTAAGATATGCGATATTAAACATTGGCGTCCTATGGGGGTTACCACTTACCCTGCTGCTATTTTATTTCAATTTTGGGGCTCAGAAGATCCTACTACCAAAAGTTCAACAAAATGCGTGCAGCGGCTCTTAAGATATGCGATATTTAATATTGGCATCCTATGGGGGGTACCAATTCCCCTGCCCCTATCGAAAAAATAAGTAGGCAATTTAATTAAAGTTTTTTTAAGATATGTTTTGTTAATTAATTTAGAAAAAAACGAACTTTGACGTTCTAATATTTTTATTGATTTTGTCGTTAATACTTCTAAACAAAAATATTTGTTTAATTAAAATAGAGAATAACAAATTCGTTAAAGTAGCCGAGATTTCTTGTTACTAAACGATATCGACAGTTAAAATAAAAAAGTGACAGAATTGAGGTACAGGTGTAATTTCATTTAAATTTAGTAGTTTTGCTTCATCCCAAGAGTAGTTTTGAATTTTGATGGTGGTAGCTCCGTTCCATTCTCAAAAATCACCTCTATAAGCAATTAACTCAACAAATTGTAATATTGTGGATAAAATTAGTTGGATAAAACAACTAAAGACACGATGCCCACATAGATATACTAAAGTTTTTCTTCAGAATTTCCCGGGAATCCCGCAATTACTTCCCGGTTAAACGGGAATGGAAAACAATTGAAAATCCCGGGAACTACCGCGACGGGAAATCCTAGGAACAAACTCTAGTACTAAACAAACAACTAATAATATCGAACATTTTATGGCGTTTACTTTTCATCTTCACAATAGGTATGTGGTCATTTTTTATTATGGTGCATTTTTTAAGATTGTTGCAAGAATCGTTGTTAGCTTTTTTGTAATAAATATTATTGCAATGTGTACTTAGTTATACATATTACAAGTTTTATTAGTTTTAAAATACGATAGGTAACAATAAACTAAGTAAATGTTAAAAAATTGTATGTAACTATGTATGTCAAAAACTACATATCGTCACCGTAAACTCAAACGGACGTAATTTAACTCTAATTTTTTTTTACAGGAAAAGCAAAAAAAACTTTACAAAATCAATAATAATTAATAGGGATGAGATTTTCATGCACTAAAAAATCGAAAATATGCGCATAAAAAATGCACTAAAAACTCCAAAATATGCACTAAAATCTTGAAAATTTTCATTAAAAAGGCGTTGTTAATTTTTTAAAAACAAAAAAAAAATAAAATAAAAAGTTCAGTCTAATATTTTTTAAAACTTAGTTTAAATAACTAGTTTAAATTTTTGTTTGCATAAACAAATAAATACTTTTTTATATTATCAAAACTAAGCCTTTGCCTTTTGTACATGGAAAATGATCTCTTAACGTCAACCGAAGCTAAAGGAGCATACTTGAAGGATGTCAATTCATTTCGGGAATATTAATTTTCTTATTCAAATCTCACATTTGATTCCAGATCAAAAATAGATAAAATTTGTTTTATTTTTTGCAATTCTTAATTTTTTTTAAAAACATTTGGAATTTTTTTAATTGGTCGGGCTAGTCTTCCTTCCACATTGTTAATTTTACTTTCTGCACATTAGTTAATTTGGCTTGAGTTGTTTGAAGTGAACAATGTTCCTCAAATTTAGTTATTGTTACACCAATATATGTATCCGTAGTTGGAAAATACAAATGCTAATTGACTTTTAATGTTATTTAAATTTAATATTTCTTTTACCTTATGAAAAAATTCCAATGTAAAATCAACATGGAAAAATGTTGATTGAAATGTTGATATATTAAATATCTGCAAAAGTATGCCCTTTATTTAAATTTATCATTATTTCATATTAATTTTAAATGAAAAATATTAAAATTATCTTAAATCACGCTTATTTAATATTATTCACTGTTAAAAAAAATAAAAAAAAAATATTAAAATATAAATAAATATGGATTCAATATTGAATCCATAAAAACCTGTTTTATATTATCAAAAGTGTATCTTGTTAAATTAACATGCATACATAGTTAAGTATGTTAATTTTTTTATTTTCATTCTGAAAATATGTTATAAAAATAAGACAATTCCCGTATTCTTTTAATTAAAATTATTTAGTTATATAGTACATCAAGTTTTCAAAGTAGAATGATGACGTAAACCATATCGGGCCATTCTGCTGATTGATGTTACAGGGGTAAGTGTATTGAATTATTCTTAAATAAATGCATATGTTGTCTCTGAAGCTTCTTCACACTGTTATAACACACTCAAACCAATTAGTTTCTACATGAAATACACGTTGTTTCAACATGAAATAACTTTCTTTCAACGTGATTCGGATTGTTATTTCAATATAAATTACATATTGATCTAACTTTGCTGCAAAGGAAAAAAAATGTTGTTCGCAAGTAATTATAAAATCACGTTGAATTAACATGAAAAACGTATGAAGCAAAATCACCACCGAAAAATTTTAAAACAACCTTGTTTTCGACGTTTTTAACTTGATTTTTTTCTGTGTGTGGTAGCAACAAGTTCTTCAATAACCTTTTTAAATTGCTCAACATTTTTTAAATAGTTTTCTACAGCATCAAGCCAGGTAAATACTGTAGCCCGTTTCTGTATTTTTCGCATCGTAAAATTTTCCGCATGAAACCAGTGAATCGGGACAGAAACAGTGCAAAATGAAACAAAAAATGGTTTTTCTCGCACAAGTGTTTCTGTATCTTTACGTTGCGAGAATTATCTGTCATTTTAATAATTTTCCAGCAATTATTGGAAGGATGCGAGAAAAAGTGTTTCTATAACAATATTTTGCGAAAAGTTTCTTTCAAGAACTGTCAAAATAAGTCACATTTGAAATTGGTGGCGAGAAAAACAAAATGTAGATATTTTGAATTTAAAATATGTTTAGAAGGAATATAAATGATAAATGCATAATTTATATGATGAAAATATACAAAAAACAATTGTTATACATATATTGTTAGTTTAAATTTTTGTTAGCCTTTTCTTGTTTTGGTTTTAATCAGTGCTGCCAGATAAATTTGTGGCAAAATCGTCAATTTCCTGAGAAAAAATAAAAAAGATCGTCTTTTTTGTTTTAAAAATCGTGCAATTTAAAATCAATTTTAAACAAATTTGTTTCGACTTTTATTAAAAAATAATCAAACAAAAACATAGTTAAAGTTCATGGGTATTTAATAATTATTATTTAATAATTGAGATATAAATCTTTAATTTACCTATTCCTATAATCTTTTTCTTTTTTACCTGAAATAGACTTAGTAGAATACCTTGTGGTTAAAATTAAAAAAATCGGTTCATAAATAAACGGGTTAAAGACCCAGTAAAATCTTCGCCTACAAAATAATATGTTAAGTAATCAGAAACACATAAAATCACTACATACAATTCTACTGAAAAACTAATGAATTTTACAAGGGTTGTGCCAAAATAACAAATTCAAAAGTAAGTCATTTTTTATCTTAATACATCCAGAAAAAAGTAGTTATCGAAGTTCTTATGGAAGAAAGCTACTTAATAACGAGTGAAAGAAGTTATCCATTTTGAAAAAGTTTTTACTGGGAGACAAACAAATTTCTTTCTTGCCGGAATAATGGTTTTGGCACAAAAGTGTACATATAAGATAAGAATATCAAATATCAATCATATTTTGTATATGTATATAAGAAGTATTAAATGTTCAAAATAAGCCAGGTCGGTCCATTACTTTCCCTCGAAATTTTGCTTTTGCCAATACATTTTTTAGGGAAGAAACAAACAATTTCGAGGACAATTTTCACAAAAGGGATAAATATAAAAATTTAAGCAGCCTTGTTTCTAAAGATATCTTTTTTTCTAATAAACAAACATATAAAACTATTTACAATTATCTTATTTTGAAGACTAAGGGGCTTATAGTGTAAAACGCAACGCCAACAATTTCATTAAAAGCAAAAATAAAATCAAATATATTTTATAAATTTGTTGTTGCTTTCTACAGACATTCATATTATTTTTTTTTCAATTTTCAACGCCACAAAATAGAAGTGTTTGAAATTTAAAAATTCAAGATGAATTTCTATAGAAAGTAACAACAAAATTATAAAATATTTTTGATTTTGTTTTTGCTTTCGTCACTTTTTTAGAAAAAATCATCAAAACGTCACTTTGTTAATATCGGAACAAAAAATCGTCAAGATGACGATAACTCGTCAAATCTGGCAGCCCTGTTTTTATTATATTTATTTCTTTTGTTGACGTTTCGCTTTTATTTGACACTTAATTACTGGAAATATTCCAGTATAAAAAGAATTTGTTGTGTCTGTTTTCGCATTCAAATACAGAAACACTTTTATCTCATAAATCGAGAAACGATGGAATTTTTTGTTTCACACTTCATGTAGGAAATTTTACGATGCGAGAAATACAGAAACGAGCTACTGACTACTGTTTCATACTGTGTGGCATTTACCAGCAATATAAACTCTATTTTTTTTTACTGTGGTAAGGATACCAATGGATACATTTCATTAAAAATTGCAACTCATAAAAGAGCCTTTAAAAATATATTTTTCATGTATGAAACTAATAAATCAATACCGGCGAATTGGCTTCTAATTTCCTCTACACCTCAGTGCCACCCATATGCCAAGCAAGTAACATGTGAACCGTTTTGGATAAAATATTTAAAGCTCATTGGCAGCCTTAAACATTTTAGGTGCTGCATCGGTTAAAAATAGAAGGATCTTCTGTCTAAATTTTGAAATTCTTTTTCGAAAAAAAATTTATTTATTGTTCTTAAAATTTTTTTTGGATGACTTTTTTAAAAAGAGTCAATGGTCAATTTAAAAAGTGTGGGTGTGTTAGTAAAAAAGTGAGAGTGTATTGCAAATTGAATGGAATTGAATGGCAAAACTTGATCTTACTTTCGGATTATTTCAAGAACGAATTCGGGATTAAGCCAACTTAGAAATTCTTGAATCAAGCACAGTTTTAGATTAACTTTTATCTCACTTTTACTGAAGTCTCTCTTATTTGCGGATTATTTGAGGCCGTCAGCTCAAAAGTGGTGTAAGCCACATGTGTGTGGCTTATGACTACTTTTGCATTAAAAGTAGAGAAAAAATAAATAAATGCAACACAAACTTTTGCAACGCAGTTTTAATCAATTTGGCGTAGATAAGTCAGGGTATGAAAAATTGAGTCTTACACCACTTTTGCGCTGACGGCCTCATTTTAAGTACGGGACACTTGAATAATCCTTAATTGAAGGAAATCCGTACTTTCCGTGCTATTAACACCGCTTTGGCTTGATTTAAGTACGGATGGATAAATTTTCCTTTTCAGTGTACATATGAATGTTATGTTATGTATGAAATTTCGTTTTTTTTAAATGAAAACAAACTAAAAATAGTTATAATATTCAAAAATTTACAAAAGATTATTGTAAATATATGTTGTGACGCTTTAAATAAGTGAATTCGACGATTTTGACGATTTTTTTCGAAAAGTGCCGGTTTGACTCGTGAAGTCTTGAGTTTTTAGGATAGACGGCAAAAGAAATTGCCTTCTCTTTTCCCTTCTCTCCTAAAAGTTCAAGACTTGACGAGTCAAACTTGACGTGTGTGAACCGGCACAAACTTTTACGATTTTCAATGTATTTAACCTGGCAACTATGATTGCTATGAAGGTGCGAAATATGACCATTGTAGCGATTTTTCAAATGAAGAGTATTGTGTGTATTTTGTAAAAACCGGAGGCCAATTTGTGTCAATTGTTCTTATAGCACTTATCCTGTGACCTGTGGACACAATTTTACAATAAAAATGAACGAATTACGATAGGTAAAAACAAGACATATCACTTAACTGGCGATAATGTGTTTGAAGTATAGTTACTCTGGTGAAAAGGTAATTGACACAAAACTAGTCATGTGACTCGATTTCGTATGGGTAGTGGCTGATTCTATCTGGCATTAACAGAGTTCACACGGGACATTATCTGTGATAGGCATGATTTTAACCAAAACTGAATGCATCCATTAAGGTTATTTCACTGACCTGTCACGAATTGTCAATTAACTCCATCGCCATGTTAAAGTGTCAAGCCCCCTTCGTATAAATTGTTTGAACTAGAGCCGGCCCCTGCCACTTTATAACTGTCACGTGCCAATTTTGTTGCTAGTTCCCTAACCCCTTACGATGTGACTGGATTTTGGGCGGGAAGTGGCTGATTCTCTCTGGCTCTATTACTTTAAATGAAGGGATTTATCTCATTAACATTGGTTCACTCGGGACAATATCTGCGACAGACATTTTTAAAATCTAAATTGAATATGTCCATTCAAATTATTTCAACGACCCCCACCAAGGACATTGCCATGTTAAAGTGTCAAGCCACCTTCGTATAAATTGTTTGAACTAGAACCGGTCCCTGCCACTTTAGAACTGTCACGTGACAAGTTTGTTTACACCTAGAGAAATTAAAAAAATAAGCTATTTTAAAAATTGGGTTCTTAAAACATGCAATTCTTCTCATCCATTTGTATATTCTAAAATTATAGCACAGTTATTATTACAAATTTGCGGCCTTTTTTAGAGGACTTTTTATTAAAATTTTAAATCATATTTGTATCCATCATTTATTTACCACAAAAGTTGCAAATCCAAGTTTTTTCTTGTTTATTTTAAAATTTAAAACTTTGTTAAAGACTTTTTTTAAAAGGGTTTACAGAAGTTCAATTTAAAACACAAAATGTATAAAGATAAAAAATAAATATAAAGACAAAATGAAAAAAAAAATACTTTGCAAAAACATTTGCGCTTGTGCTGTAGTTTTTAATACTCAAATAAACTGATCACGTTTTAGTTGAAATCGAGACTTAAAACGTTAAGGTTGTCTCCTCTGAGTTTGAAGGAAGAGTTTTACTTTTTATTCAATTTATAAATTTGTGTAAAAAAAACTTAGAAAATTCATTGTTAAATTTAAATTCATTGCACTTAAGAAATAACTATAACAATTAAAATATTTAAAATAACATGTCTGTTAAACACGTCAACGAAGAACAAATTTTAGAGCTAGAGCAATGGCTTAAAACGCAACCAAAATTGCCGCAAAATATAGGTACATACTAAAAAATTTATTAAAAAATAAATAATAATAACAATATTTAGAAAAACAAACTACACATTCATTAGTTTTTAAGTGTGTTAATTGAAAAAGAAATTTTAATTTGAAGTAAAGACGGAATGTCTATTAAATAAATTAATTAGTTTGCAGTTAAGTAGCACGTATTCATATG
The DNA here is from genome assembly GCA_949318255.1 of Pollenia labialis. Taxonomy (NCBI): domain Eukaryota; kingdom Metazoa; phylum Arthropoda; class Insecta; order Diptera; family Polleniidae; genus Pollenia; species Pollenia labialis. The sequence continues at coordinate 18,570,853 of OX439142.1, read as the reverse complement.
TCTACTAAAATTATGTACGGAGTGACATACAAATAAATTAATAAATAATAAAATATATTTTCTGGCACTTTACTCAATAGTTAATTAATATTTATTCAGTATAATATAATAGTTTTATACGTCACGAAAAAAAAATCAATAAAAAATTCTGTTTAAGTAGTTTTAGTGTCTAAAGTTGCCTTTTAGTCATACGTATTGTATGTACTTTTAAATATAGACTTAAACGAAAGTTAATGGAATTTTTAGAGAATGTTGAACAATTTTCTAAGTAAATTTAAACTTTAAATAAATAATTAACAACATTTTTTGGCAAAATAATTCTTTAAAAAAAAGACTAACAGCCGTATTTACAACGAAATTTTACACTTACCAAACTCTGGCCAACAATTTGCTAAACTCTTGTTAACGAGCTGGCAAACGTTTGCCAACTTGTGAAAAACAGCCGTTTAATGTCAAACAATTTTGTTGTTTTTTTTTCTTTTCAATTACTGTCTGTTTTTGAATTTGCTTTCTTATAATTGATTTAATTTTAAAAACTTTTTAAACAGTTTGTATTTGCAGGGAAAAACAAAAAAAAACAAAACAAGTAAGAGTATTATATTCGGCTGTGCCGAATCTTTGCTACCCTCCACCAAGAAACAAAGTAATTTCATTTATTTTTAATTATCAATCACGAACCTTTTTTACAACGGCTGCTACAAAATGCAGCAAAATGAAATAAAAATAGGCCTAAATAAAAGAAAGAATATTAGATAGACCTAAATAAGTAAATTAGATAAAAAACAAGCCAAAATTTGTTATGATGGCATTATTGTTTACGGTTTTAGGCGTACTAAACTGTTTTCCGGGAGTAGTGTTTTTATGGGGCCTAGAGTAAATTATGGACGGATCTTCACGAAATTTCACAGTGTCTTTTCTAGTCCTATAAAACTAAATTTTTCCAACTAACCTTCAAATGACCAGAAAAAATGTAATGTTATTTTGTGATATACGGTCCTTAATTTACCTTAGATCCCATATTTAGCAGCCTTCTGATATTTACTGTAAGCGCTTAAACTAATTTCACCAATCTGCAGAATTTTGAGATGATTGGTTCATAACTTACCATGGCTCCAATATAAATACCCCTCCTGAAAATTATTTAAGTTCGGCTTTAACTGTTACGAATCATAATATTTTACTCAAGGTTGTCGGTCAATAATTTAATACAGGGGTCTTAACATCATATAGTTATCACTCCTGAAAAATTCGAACTGTTGGTGGAGGGTATCAAAGATTCGGTACTGCCGAATAAAGCGCTCTAACTTGTTTTTATTAAATAGTTTATCTATATATAAATATGTATATAAGTTCAGAACGCTATCCTCCTCTGTTTGTCAACAAAATGTACACAATTTGAAAGGTATTTAATTACAGAAGTGCACAATTTATATTTTATTAAAATCTGAGGGGATGATATCTCCAAAACTATTAATACTTATCGTTATTTTGATACTTTAATAGGGAGAGAAAAGTACCAAAAAGGGGAAATACGGGAAAATAAATTTCTTTCTTTTTTTCCGCGCTGAGTTTTCTATAATATTGAACTTAGAAACATTAAATTGTAGGGGCAGGGTCTTGAGTGAACCAAAACCTAAAAAATGAAAAATGTTGGTACTTTTTTTTTCTTTAACTGGTACTTTTGGAGTTTTCTTTATATTGGATCAAGAAACATAAAATTAAAGATGCACGATCCTAAGTGAATAATTATCTGTAAGGGAGAGCTTTTTGGTAATTTTTTAATTTTCTTTAATATTGGACCTAGAAAGATAAAATAAAACATACAAGGTCCTGAGTAAATTAGAATCTGTAAGAGGGATCTTTTTGGTACTTTTTGAAATTTTTTTTTATACTGCACCAATAAACATAAAATTTAGCATGCGGAGTGATTGAAATACTATAAGAGGGGACTTTGGACCTTTTTTCAATTGGTACTTTCTATTTTTTTATTTTTATTGAACTTACAAAATTAAATTAAACATGCACGGACTCGAGTGAAATATTACATTTGGACCGTGGGATAGTCCTTCGCCAAATCGATCCACTAGGACGGAACAAACAAATAATTGTAAAATGTAAATTCATTGATATCTATGTATATGTAAGTTTTCTTCATATTTGCATAAATAGTTATGGTCGAATTTCGACTACATGACAATCACTAGTACTTTATTTGTGTATATAAAATATTTAATTTCAAGGCTTTTTGTAGTTTATGTACCGAACAAATGAAGCATTTTGTAAGCATGGGCCGAAATTGGCCAACGCTATTAAGCCAATATAAAATAATCCAACAAATGTACTAAATGTGTGTACAAATCATTACGAAACTTGCATTACGTGCTTTGAATGTAAAAAAAAATAAACAATAAAAATTATTGTGAACTTTCTAACTGTATATTGAACGAAATTGACCCACAAATACCACATGCGTTTTATTTTTTTTTTATAAAAAAAAGTTATTAGTCTGGGTTCACATTATGAAAGTTTTCTCTCAGAACGTCTGAGTTTATTGGTGAGAGGGGAAGAGAATATGGTTTTTTCTCTCCTCTCTCACCCATAAACTCAGACTTTCTGAAAGAAAACTTTTAAAGTGTGATCCCAGACTTACAAAATATATTATGCAAAATTGACTCACAAATACCAAATGCGTTTTTTTTGTAGCACAGGATAAGGGTTAAATCTCTAGCAGTATACTTAACGTGTTGCTTCAATTTCACCATCTACATTTAAAAATAAATTGTATTCCAAACTGTAAAATTTTATACATAAAGATAAAATTTAGGGAAAAGTAATTCTATGCGTTTGTACTGAAGTGTGTAATACATAGAAAACAAACCCATCTTTAAGTATACCGATTCCGTTTGGTTGTTTGTTTGTCCATGTAAAACCTTGTGCGCAAAGAAAAAGTTGTAGATAATTTGATAAAATTTGGTAAATAATTTTATCAAATTTGGTAAATACTTGTACTGAGAATCGGTATATAATTTCCCAAATAGGCTCTATGTGTCCATATACCATATAGATTGAAATCGCCCCAAAAATGTTTTACTTTAAAGTAAATTTTTTTTGAATCGGTTAAGATTTGACCCAAGGCTTAATCCATAAAAAGCTTTCAGATAATGTTCTTTACAAATAACCTTTATGAATTATGAATAGGGGTATTCACGTCAGAAGTTGCACCCTTGCAAAAAGTTAAAAGTGCAAACACATAACAACAACCACAAAGAAAATTATTTACAAAAATATAACTAATTGTTGTTATATTTTTGCACTTTTGCTTTTTCGCAAGGGTGCAACTTGTGACGTGAATACCTTTAATATGTAAATATTTGGTTCAAAATAGGCTCCATATCTTTAACAATTTTCAGGGTATACTTTTTAGTTTTTACAGCATATTTAATGCGCATAAAACATTTTTAAAGCATATTTCTGGTTTCCTAATTTTAACTCATGGCATCTTAGACCACAGAGCCCAGTAAATAGGCCCGTAAGTACCCCTCGTTCACTTTTTCAAGCAGAAGTAACTTATGTGATTTATCACACGACAGAGTGACAAATCTTTTAGTTTGTCGAAGCCCAGAAATATTTATCCGTAGATAAAGAAATGCTCGTTCGAATTATGATTTTATAGTTACGCTGATGTAACCAGCATGGATACCAAAAAAGAATTCAAGTCCTATAAATTGGCGGCGAGTGTCTCTATTTGCAAAGTAAACTGCGTTTTCGTTTACGTCATGACTTTCTTGGCCAGGCATCTAACGTAAAGAAAACATTTTAGCGTGTCTCTAGATCATTAATGGCCGTTTTCTTATTACGCGATTATCTTTTTCCCAACGAAAAACTGCACATTAAAGAAATTTGGATTTCTCATTGTCTCAATTTGCTTTTATTCTGTCGCAAAGCTTACCAGCACTCATCTGCCAATTATTTATTTTCCTTTTATTTGCCGTAAAGATAAATTCAACCAGCTGACTCCCAACTTTTACATGTATCTTGAGAGGTGTTGCCAACTGAAAACAATGTTTTTTTGTCGGTTTATTGAGAACCCCAAAATCGTTAACGGACAGATTATTGGTCTAATAAATTTATGTCGAGATTCAGTAACAGGCAGTTTGTCGACACTTTGAGAAAACGGCATTAAGAGATGTAACACAGTCCATGACAACCTTAGACTTTACCTTAAAGCAGCCTGAAAATAAAGATTTACTCAAGACGGAACCCTTTTTTCTTAACTAAGTTTAACTTTTTACTTACAGGCCTGTACAGAAATCAATTCCGACCGAAAATTAAAGTGATTTCGTATCTTGCTTCACATAAAATGAAATCACTTTCGAATAGAATTGATTTCTATGACTGTCCTGATATTTTTATACCCTTCACCACAGGTGGAAAGGGCATATATAAGTTTGTCATTCCGTTTGTAATTTCTACAATATTGATCTTAGACCCTATAAAGTATATATATTCTGGGTCCTTATGGGGAGAGAAGTTGATTTAACGATATCCGTCCGTCTGTCCGTCTGTCCGTCTGTCCGTCTTACGTTTGATATGTGTTTTCCGGAGACTCCAGACATGATAGCGGCTAGGTTGTTTTACATTTGTGTCACATATAGTCTACCATCGGTTGCTTTTGAAATTCAGCAAGATCGATCCACAAATGGCTGAGTTATGAGCAAAAAACCACGACCACCTCTAATATTTTCCAAAAATCCCTTGTGGTTGTTGTAATTTTATTACTTTTTGCTGTATATCTGGGGAACGGCAAAAGCCAAAGCTTCCAAATTAGGTACACACATTTAGGTAGCCCATACACACGATCCTACAAAATGTGGGCGGGATTGGAGAAGTGGGCGTGGTACCTCCCGTACAAAAAAAATTAAAAATTGTATAAAAACCTAAAATTTAGGGCTGCCATATGTCCTATGGATATGACTTATATATCAAAATATCGGAAATTTTAAGTAGAACATATTTTATAAAAATCTCGGGAAAATCGGTTCAAATACAAAAAAGTTATGACCAAAATGAAATTTTTTTTTTTTAAATACCCACTTTCGGGAACCATAGATCTCCCCGAGTCCAAGTTTTATAACTAAAGTAAATGGTAAATTTCTTCTTCAACACGTCGGTATATAAATCTGCCAAATCGGTTAAAAAATGGCTGAGTTATAACCGAAATACTGAATACCCAAAAATTACTCTTTTTATAATTAACTTTGTTAAAATATATATTTACAAGTATATATAAATGTTTATATATAAATATAACTTAAGTAAATGGTAAAATTCTTCCTTAACACGTCGGTATATAAAAATATCAAATCGGTTGGACAATGGGTAATTTATGAGCAAAATACTCCAAAAATGGGCTAAAAAACATCAAAATTTGTATAAAAACCTAAATTTTAGGGCTGCCATATGTCCTATGTATATGACTTATATACCAAAATGTCGGAAATTTGTATGAGTTATAACCGAAATACTGGGGTCTAATCACCGCATACGATATCGAGCAAAATTCATCGAAATTATTTATTTTGGTATCTTGAAACTCGATATCGAATGAAATGTATTGAATTTGAAATAAAAGCATTCGACATCGAGTAACTCGGCATTACATTTATCGAGTTTTCATTCGATACGCCAGTGTCTATTGCATGCAAAAAAATTCAGTAGTTTATTCGATACGATAGTATCGATTGCGGTGAATAGACCCCTGAATTCCCGAAAATTACTCTTGTTATACCCTTCACGGAAGGTAAAAAAGGTATATATAACTGTAATTTCTACAATATTGATCCTACACCCTATAAAGTATATATATTCTGGGCCCTTATGAAAAGCGAAGTTCAAAACCGGTTGTCTCTTGTTTAAAAAAAAACATTTTCCAGTTTTATTTAGTTTTTGTCTAATTGCTATGTATTCTGCTTGCACAATGGTGAAGGGTATATAAGATTCGGCACAGCCGAATATAGCACTCTTACTTGTTTTTTTTTATTTCAAAATCGGTTTAACAAACATGTTATTTAAATATTAAAAAACAAAAATATTCCAGATAAATTTTTTGTAAAACGTTTCATCTACTCCATGTATGGCGACTTAGAGGGCGCCAAACGTCTGCTAGAATTAAACTTTAAATTGCGAAACAAACACAGTCAAATATTTTTGCAAAGAGATCCCCTTGATGAGGGGTCACAGAAGTTACTACAAACAGCGTAAGTAAAAAAGTTTGGGGGAAAAATATAAAAATTGCAAACTAGTTAAACAACCTTAAAAACCAAATTCTTGTTAAATCAACTTATTTTTTGTAGAGATTTAATACCACTGCCTGGTAAGACACCAGACAATTACAAACTGCTTATTTATCGTTTAATTGACCATGATGCAGACAAGGTAAGTGTTGCAAAAAAATGTTTTTGTGCAGGTTTTTTAGTTTAAAAAGTTGTATCTTTTTTTTGTTGCATTTGACCCAGTTCAACTTTACGGATTCCATCAAAGTGTTCTTTATGATGGCCGACTGTCGTTTTGCTACCAACGATGAGGATGTTGACGGTGAAATACCCATCTTTGATATGTCCGGCTATAGTTTGCGCCATTTGACAAAGACCGTACTGTCGTCGTTACGTATTTATATGCAATTTGTACAGGAAGCTCATCCGGTGCGCATTAAGCAAATACATGTTTTAAATAGTCCTTCGTATTTGGATAAAGTGTTAATGGTTATAGAGCCCTTTATAAGTAGTGAAGTTTTTAAATTGGTATGTGTTTGAATAGAAATGAAGTATTTTAATTTCAAGTTGTTTTCTCTGTTCGTTTAAGATACATTTTCATTCACCTAATGCCGATACTCCCTACAAATATTTCCCTAAATATATGCTGCCCGAAGAATATGGTGGCAAAGCTGGTAGCTTAAAAGATTTGAAAGCTTTTTGGATGAAAAAATTGGAAGAGAAAAGGTAAGTGGTTTTACATAGTTTTAAATATTTATTGTTAAGTGAAGAAATTGCGATTTAAATCTTAGACATTTTATTAACTTAATGTTAATATTTAATTTTTAATATGTTAAAAGTCAATTTAGTTTAAAATAAGCTGTATTCTTTGAATTTAAAGTATTAAAAATGCATATGAATAAAAACTTAAACACAATTGAAAACATTTAGCAACTACATATCGCTCATTTACTAATACAATGCCATAACTAAAACAATTAAATTTTGGGGTTAAAGATGCAAAATTGTAAGACATGTTTTTCTTCATATTGTGTATAAATTCTTTATATCTTTTATACTTTCCCCGTTTTAAGAGAATTTGTCGTTATCTTTTCTAAGTGGTTAGATTAAATTAAAAACTTCAACTGCAATTATCCCGAAAGGGGTTTTTTGAGTTATAACGTTCTATTAGTAAATGAGCGAAATGTATTTAAACGAATTTTTGAGTAATGTTTAGCTTTAAAGTAGGGCTGTGGAGTCGTCAAGAAAAAGTGATAACTCCGACTCCGACTCCATCCGATGAAATTATTTAACTATTTTGATTCTGAAGTGTTATGCCATTCATAACAATCTTATAAATCTTGTAACTAAGAAAGTCTTAAAATGTGTAACCACAAATATTTATTCCTTTAAAGTGTTAAAAGATTTGTCAAAATCCATTGTTATCTCAATTTTTTAAACTAACCTACTCATAACTTTAAAATTGTTAAAGCAAAATCTCTTAAATATTTTTTATTTTGAAAAATATTGGAAAAGTTTTAATGCCGAAAAAGGTTGTAGTCGGAGTCGCGAGTTTTTGTGGGTACTACGACTCCGGTTCAAAAACCTCAACTCAGACTCTTCAACTCCGACTCCACAGACCTGCTTTAAACCCTAAATATACTTAGTAACATAAGAAACCGTTTGTAAGCTTAATAAAGCTTAAGGTAAAAAAAGTTTAAAATTTATTTAAAAAAGAGCTTGAAAACTTTATCACAAGTTAAGGTCTTAATACTATTTTGCTATAAAGCTTTTTTACCTACATAGTTATCAGATTTACAAGATTAGGCTTTTATTTTTTATTAAACTTATTTCTTAAAAGCTTTAAATTAGAATTAAACTTTTTTTGTTTGTTAAAACTTACATTTAAAATATTAACGAGCTTTAAGTTTGAAGAAACACTAATTTTATATTTTGGCATTTAGCCCTGAAATAAACTATAAAGCTTAAATTTTTTCGTATAGAAACTTTTTTCTGAAGTAAAGTTCCCAGATGATATGAAAATGCGTTATTACAGAACTTTAATAATTTAAAAACTTTTTAAGCCGCAGCTAGGTAGGCTTTGATTATAATAAAGTTAAGTTTATCAAATTGGTTCTTAATAAAACTAACTTTTTATCTATATACATATGTATATATAAAATTGTAACGGTACTAACTAATTCATCATCGCACAGCCTAAAAGCCTGAAGCTAAAAACTTGAAATTTCGACCAGAGATTAGTCACTCCCCAAATCGATCCACGGGATTTTTGGAAATTCGAATGTTTAAGGGGTAGAAAAGAGTTAAAATGGGAAATTTCGGTTACCTTATATCTCCAAAACTAAAAGAGTTACACAAAAAATTTAATACTTATCGGTGTTCCTTAGAAAAATAAGCGGACAAGTATCTGGTACTTTTTTTAAATTCGGCCCTATTATGGAGTAAACGGGTAAAACCTGAATTTTGGTGCTTTTTTGACACCACATCTATCTTTTGAACCAATTAACATAGAAACAAAGCTAACATCACATTCGAAAGTTAACAAAAAAAAAAAATACGAATATAAATTTGGTACTTTTCGAAATTCGAACATTTAAGTGGTAAAAATCGTAACTATTTTGGTACTTTTTTACAAAACATTTTTCACCATTCATTGCCATATTCGCACTAAGTTATGGACTGCCAGTACAATACTGAAATTTTTGATACTTTAAAGGGGGGAAAATAGTACCCAAAAAGGAAATACGGAAAATTTTATATTTTTCTTAAGCTTTTTGGTTCTACAACTGGTTTTTTTTTATAAACTTTGGCATACAAATATGTCCACGAAGGAAAAGGAGACGCTAACGAAGTAGCGGGTTAAATGCTAGTAACGGGTCCGCCATCTAACGTTTTTTTCAAAAAGTGCTTATTTCGTGAATGGTAACACTTAGCTCATGTCTGATTCGACAAATAATTAGTTGTATCCTTCCGCTGAACGAATATGGTTATGTATACGCTTGAACAACGCTGGGAAATATGCGTTTTCGCTTCGCTAAGTGGGCCTGCGATCGACTTACAGAAGATGCTGATTTTGCCAAAAAATAATCTTTTTAGATGAAGCTCATTTTGATCTTGGCGGATATATAAACAAGCAAAATTGTCGCATTTGGGGCACAGAAAACCCGCACGCATACATTGAAAAGCCGTTGCACCCAAAACGAGTCACTGTTTGGTGCGGATTTTGGTCCAGAGGCATAATTGGGCTATTTTTCTTCGAAAATCGACAAGGAGTGGCCGTTATAGTCAATGGCGATCGTTATCGGGCCATGTTGAACGAATTTTTGTTCACATTGGTAAAATACAGCTTCACACAATCGATAATGTGCTTCAAAATTGGACCGATCGTGTACGCTACTGCATGGCCAGCCGAGGCAGCCATTTGAATGAAATTATTTTCCATTATTAACCGGAAGGATTGCACTTTCAAATAAAAAAAGAAATTTTAGAAAATATTCAGTAATTTTTTTTTAATAGCATTTCCAAAAAAAAAAAGTTATTTGGCGGACCCTGTATAACAAATATATAACATAAACTAGTTCTTAATCGTAGATCTTTGATATTAAAAATTGCTTAAACCGGTGTTAATTCATTAAAAGTTTAGCTAAGTTCAATTTGCTGTTTCCAAATGACAGGCGATTGATTGTGTAGTAAAGTTTATATGGTAAAATTTTTGTATTATTCCATTTATTACGATTAATTAGTTTCCTATAATAGAATAAATTGTTTGTTAGGAAATTGTTTTTTTTTGTAATTCTAAGTACTTAAAATCAATTAAAATAAATATGTAAATTAATTGAATATTTAATTCAGCTCAATCAAATTTAAATGCTTCTTTTATCTTTCTTAAATTTTAATAAAAATCTAATTTTCAAAGTTGTCTTAATATGCTTACAGAGATTATCTTATGGATCCTTCAAAATGGCAAATGGGCAAATCAAAAAAACCGCGGAAAACCAAGAAAAAATGTCCAAAATCTCCTGATCTAACACAAAGTTTAAAAAATTTGGAAATTGATTGAGTAACTTGTTAAAATTTTAAATACAGTAGAATCCCGATAATTCGTAAACGCAAGGCACCGGCCATTTCTTACGAATAATAGGGGTTTTCGATTTAGCGGGGTTTCGATTTAACGGGGTTAAAATAAAATAAATTCGAATTAACGGGGGTTTTCAATGTATTTACTAAAACGATAAAAAAAACATAAAAAATGGTTAAAAAAAAATAAATATAAAAATTGTTCATGTAAAAAACAAATATATATATAAAAATTGTTCATGTAACAAACTGATCTTAAGAAAATAAAGAAACACACAAGGAAAAAACTTATTCTTTCCATGTTTCTGTTGTTTTTATTACGAATTATAAGTGGTAGTTAGCAAACAATTACGATTTTGCAATATTATATTAGTTAAGTCGTGTTTTTTGTTAAGTATTACATTGATAAATAATAAAAATTTTATGGTGTTTTTAAGCAAAATGATTGGCAGTTTTATTTAATCCCAAAATTTTATGAAAAAAAAAAAATTATTGTAATAATGTATGTTTGATTATTAAAATGTAATTAATGACTTAGCATGCACTAAGACCACAAATACATAAGTACATAACAGTACCGGTATCGGTACCGTTTGGTTACATTTTTTAAATTTCTCGTAACTTAAGAAGGATCGACATAACATGTATAATTTTCATTTTGATATTTTTAGTAAGGCTTGAGTTCATTAAATTTAATTTTCATTAAATTATTTTTACTGAAGGAATGAATTTTTACAACTTTGAATTTTATTCAAATTTTTATTGATAATTTTCTTGGCTTAGCTGGGGCTCGAACCTGGGTTGAATTTACATTCAAAATTAAAATTAAACAGTTCAACTAAAAGAAATCACAATTGTTCTTATGTATAATTTTCTTTTATATTGCCAAATTTTCGTTACCTTTCGTACATGGTATAGAACGAAGTAGTATTTTTGAAAAAAGTGCTTGATTCATTAATAAAGATAAGAACTGCCCTGCTATCGAAGTCCAATCTTTCAATCATGAAGATTTCACTGATTTTTTAAACAGAATTTCTTATTTAACTAATGAAGATTTCTTTTTTAAGAAATATGTTGCATTAATGTTACATGTTCTACATTTTTGTGTTCGTTAGAACAAAAAAAAAAAAAAAACAAGAGTGTTAAAAATGTTCAAGTTCTTTTGTGAATATGTTGATGAAAAATATGCGAAAAAATGTTGCATATTTAACCCTTACTTCATACTGCCCTGTTTTAGAACTTTGTTGCTTACTACTTTGTTTTTTTTTTTTTTTTGTCATAATTCACGTATTCATATTGGTGTTTTCTTTTCTACAAAAAATGTCACATTTTATTTAAAAAAAAATGCAATTTGGGTTTCTTAAAAATGCTTTGCTCTCTAAAAGGGCAGCTTGTTTTATTCTAAAACATTCACCCTTAAATGTCATAAGGCATTGTTGCACTTTACACCCCGTAAAAATCGAGATTGTTGATAATGCCCTTTAAAAAGATGTCTTCTGTTTATATATAAGGTTACCAGACGAAGTTGGAAAAATATGGCCTCTAATCAGGACAGCAAGATTTTAAGTTTTAATAGTTATTTTTTTCTTTATTATTTTATAGTCAAAACAAAAGAAAGCATTCCATTGTTTATGGTAGGTTGTCAGTGGTATAAAATTTAAATGAATTCGGTGTTATAAAATTATTTAAACAAAAAAGCGTCAAATCAAGAAATCGTAAAAACTTGGTGTTAATAAATCGCCAATCTGGCAAAGGTATTTTCTTCTTTACATATTTTATGAGAAAAAAACTAAAAAAAATTTGAATTTCGTCATTCATTTGGTCATTTATTTATTTAATTTAATATCAATATATTAACAAATTTGGGTTTATGCGTATTTTTTATTTTTATTTTGTAGAACACACTTTTTGATTTATGTACATATTTTTTTATATATTGAAGAACAAACTTTTTGTCAGCTGTTAAAAAAAAGGGCGATCCAATTTTGTGTTTTGTTCTTGTCAAATAAAAAATTGCAGTATTACATGTTTGGCAAAACATTTTATACATGCACCTTTTAAAAAGAAATGAAAACACCAATTATCAAAGTTATAATTTTGTGAAAATATTTTAAAACAATGTTTACATGTTAAAATAAAAAGTCTATGTATGTATATTATTATCGTTTCAATTTTTCCAAGCCATTAGTGATCTAAATATTTATTTCCAAACCGTAATAGCATGCAGAAACCGCTCAAATAGCTTTTTAAAATCGCTCATGGTGCATATTATTGATAAAAGTGCAATATTTGTAAAAAAGCAGCTAATTTTGTTCTCTGGAAGTTGCTCAAAATGTAACAATCCGCGTGATTATATGTAACATTAGAAAGTGTTACATGTACATACTTATATACTGTAACATATTTTTCTCAGAAAAGAAATCGCCATAATTTTGTTGACGAGCATGCCTTACCCCCCGTTTCCACATGCAAGTGCAAGTTCGAAAAATTCAATACACTCACACTTTTTCACTAACATTCACACAATTTTTGTACTTTCAGCCAATCGGCTGTTTCCTCGATTTTTCGTTGATAATACGTATACACCACTTGCAAGTAATTACTTGCATGTGGAAACGTAGGGTTACATGTAGAGTTACCGTTGTGCGTCTTTAGTTGCAATTTGTAACCTTTTTGACGCTCTGACACTTTTGTGCGACTTTTTTAAACTCGTCTAATTTTGCAACTTTTTGCGATTTTTTGCCCCTTGTCACATATTTTTCCTTAAAAATATCGATTTTCTTTTAAACATTCCCCGGGATAAGTAACCAGATTCGATTGCACAGGTGGTTAGTTTATGTCCAGACAATTTCAACTACCGAAAATCGAAAATCTCAATGGTTTGGCTGTTATAGGCCAAAATATCCCAAAAAACGTGACAAAAGTGTGGGAAAAAACTACAAGTCAAAATTGGAAAGCTCGATTTTCACCGTAGATGTATGGTCTAGTGGACTTTTTTGCTCAGTACAATCCCAAGAATCAGAAACGCGAAGCGACCATTAAGATGTTCAAATCGCCCCACCCTAATACACGTATTAAATAATATACAGACACACTATTACAAATCAATCAAATGTAAAATTAATACACAAAAGTGTATTTAAACACATTTTTTAAGGAATTATTTCTCAACTATTTAAATCGTTTAAATTGTTAATTCCTTTTTGTTTTGTTTGTTTTTGATTAACCATCGACTTACCAAAGACTTTTATGTACCCACCCGGGTGTTACTGCATGTCTATAACTGAGCTGCCTAAACAAGAGCGGCAAGCGCTTTTAAGTCCCAATTTCCACAATGCAAGTCAAGGTATATTTATAGCAGGTAGCCGCGAGATTACAACAATTGTACAATAAAACAAACAACAGGGCTTTTTATTGTTGTTATGCGATACAAACTGTCAAAAAGCAAAGGGGCTGATAAGAGACAAAAAAGACAAAAGATAAAGAGAAAAAACTTGTTTACTTGTTTGCTATACAACATTTGACAGTTCGTATCGCAAAACAAGCACATAAAAAATAAACAGCTGGCTTTCCGAGACTACCTGCTATAAATATACCTTGATGCAAGTCTTATTGATCAGCTTGCTACTTTGTTGGCGAGAAGTACGAGGGGAAAAGAAACGAGTACTCAGCTTGCTGTACTCGTCATATGCGTTTTGTTTTCTCATTCGTAATTTTCAGCAGGTCTATTTTGGCATTTATCTTTCATATTTAATTTCGTTGTACAAAGTAAATTTCGTAGCGTGTGTGAATTTTTTTAAATATTTGCTATTTAACAAAGCAAAAGAAATTTATAATTAAAAGTACATTTTACACAACTTTAATTTTAAATTAAACAATTGTTAAAATATTCAACACGAATTTGAATTTAAATACATTTTAATAAGAAAAATGTTTTAAACGAAATGTCAAAACGCACATATACATTCATACAAATGGAATAACAGATAAATAATAAGACTTGACTCGTGAAAACGTCGAAGCTGATTCAAAGAAGAAAATGTGATAAGTTTATCAATAAGACTTGCATTGTGGAAATTGGGACTAAACATGAAAATTCTATTGCACATACATTTTCAATAAAATAAAACGACCAAGCGATCTATCAAATAAGATTCTTCAGCCGGGTGGTGTTGAACTCGCGTTCTAACAGTTCGTTTCGTATAAACTGTGTGAAAATTAAACGTTTTGACATAAAGCATAAGAGCTTGCCGCTCTTATGATGGCAGCTCAGTAAGTGAAGAGGAGAAGTTGTCGTCATAAAACTTTTTTAATTTTTTAACTCAAGCAAATTTGAGAGAGTTATTAAAGAAATAAAACCGAGTTTGCACCCGGTTGGGTATTGGTAAGGCTAAAGTAATTAAAATGCTAAAAAAAGTGTTAGACTTTAATTTGAAAAAACGACTTTTTTGCGCGACTTTTTCTTTTCAAAACGACTTTTTGTGCGACTTTTTCAAAATCCTCAACGGTCACCCTGGTTACATGAAGCAAGGCACGAGTACGCATTTCTCAAACACGAAATATTGGGGCTAAGTCACAATTTAAATGCTCATGAGAATTGGGAAAAAGTTTTTTATTTTAAGCGCCTATGACCGTGTAATACTTGGCATGCCAGTTTGGTATGATAACATTGCAACATACTCGTGTAATAGGGAAAAATTCGTGTTTGTTAGTTTGGCATGATGGTTATCAAAAAAGTTCGACTCTCTCATCATATCAAACTCACATGCCAAGCTGAATTCATGTAAACGGTGGTGCCGATACTACAACAAGTAACAACACCAAAAACACAACAATGTATTTTTTTTTTGTTGCTTTCGTTGGTCGATATGTCAAAAACACAAGTAATTTTTGACATTCCTCTCTCTAATTAAGAAAAAAAGTAGCACAGTTGTGCTTTCAACGCCACCTGAAAAATTAATTCGCCTTGTTACATGCCAAGTATGACCGTGTAATAAATGTCAGTCATTGTTCAAAAATGTAAAAAGGACTCAACACCGCTTTCAAACGTTTTTTTCATGCACATGTACATATGTATATCTTCACTCGTAAGGTATGTTCAGATCTAACAAATATTTGACGAAAAAATTCCACAGAAGCGTGACCAGTAAATTGATTAAACTTTAACTTAATTTTAAACAATTTGTATTGATTTATTAAACTTTATTTGAAAGATGGTAATTGTTTAATTTAATTTAGGAACAGGGGCCTAATTCTGACAGTCGTGATCCAGTACTTTCTCAATTCGAAAGCAATTTTATTTTAGTCGATACTTAACGAATCGAAATAATTTTTTCAGTTTTGTGAAACTCAAATTAATGCTTTATAACACTGAAAAAATAATTCCGATTCGTTCAGTATTGACTAAAATAATTAGATAATAAATTGCTTTCGAATCGAGAAATTACTCGATCACGACTGACAGAATCAGGCCCCTGTTAAATAATGTTTGATCCAACCAAACGTTTTGCTAAAACCAATAATTTTTAAATAAAACTAGGGGTAACGTGTAGGACGTCAAATATTTAATAGGTGTGAACAGAGCTTAAGTTTTTTTTTTTGGTTCAAAAAATGAAATATGAAATAATAATATTTATTTTATACCTAAATCACATACATTTTACAATTTTTGAAGGAATGATTCAAATGTAAAGAAAAGCGTAACTTTTTTTCTTCCCCTGGCAACACTGATACATACGTATTTTAAATATGTACTTCAAGTGACATTAAAAAACCATCCAATAATCCTGCGAACATAACGGTGCATTTATAAGTTATGTTAGAAACTGCACTTTTTCTGCTTTCCTCTCTCTCTCTCTCTGCCTCTTAATCATTTACAACAAACTTTAAAAAACTAACACTAACTTTGTAATGGCTTGCAAATATGTAAAGTACATTATTTTTTGAATTTTCAAAATTTCTTTTGTCTAGTGTAAACCTTTATTGTTTAGACAGTGTTTTAAAATCGTTTAATATTCATCTTTTATGTTAAATTATGTATGCTTACCATGTTTGTGTATATGTATGTATGTATGTATGTGTATATGTATGTAAGTGTTGATATTAACCCGTTTATACACCAAACTTCTTTGGGGCTGCTTTATTTCTTTTGAAAATTGAATATGAAACACAAAAAGCAATTACTTTTAAAGGGTGATTAAATTTTAAGGACCAATGTTGTCAAGTTTTTTTCTGCATTTCATTTGACATTTCTCAATCTCAGACTAACTCAATTTGAACCATGGAAAGATACACAATCGAGCAACGCGTTAAAGTTATTCTGGCTTTTTATGAAAATGGGCGTTCAAATCCAAATGCAAATCGTGCAAAAATTTTAGCAAACCGGGTCAGTAGGCTAGCTGGTAGCGTGCTGGTCTATCAGCGCCGGGGTTGCGGGCTCGATTCCTGCCAGAGACTCTGGTTTCTTTCCTGCAGACAAGCATAAAGCTTCGCGGGATTAGCTTAGGAAATTAAAAAAAATAAATAAAAGAAAAAAAAAAATACCAGTGCATGCTCGTACTGCAGGAAATATTGCTGCAGTTCTCGAAAGTGTGTCTGAAGAGCCGTCCACCTCAATTCGTCGACGTGCCCAACACTTGCACCTCTCACGATTGTCGTTGATGAGCATAATGTATAAAGACTTGAATTTACAAGCTTACAAGGTGCAATTGACTCAAGAACTAACGCCTCTTGACCATTCCAAACGTCGTCAATGGTCAGAATGGTGTCAAGAAATGGCAACAGTGGATGATCAATTTTCGGAGAAAATCATCTTCAGTGATGAGGCACATTTTCAGCTCAGTGGATTCGTCAAGAAGCAGAATTGCCGAATTTGGGCGAATGATAAAATAAAAGAGTGACTGTTTGGTGCGGTTTATGGGCTAGCGGCATCATCGGGCCGTATTTTTTCCTAAATGAGGCCGGTCGGGCAGTTACTGTGAATGGTGTTCGCTATCGCAGATGATAACGAACATTTTATGGCCCGAATTGGAAGATATGGATTTGGACGATATGTGGTTTCAACAGGACGTTGCTACGTGTCACTCAGCTAACAAAACAATGGCTCTTTGCGGTCGCCAAGATCATGTGATTTGACCCCGTTGGACTTCTTTCTTTGGGGTTATTTGAAAGAAAAGGTGTACGTCGATAAGCCAGCAACAATTCGAGAGCTAAAGGATGAGATAATTCGGCACATTAACGTCATTGAACCTCTATTATGCCTCAGAGTCATCGAACATTTTGAGCATCGGATGGAGTTGTGCCGCCGAAGTCACGGCAGCCATTTGGCCTATATTTTATTCCATACATAATTGAACCACACCATTTTTATCATAATAAAAAGAAGAATAGACAATAATTTCCTAATTAATTTATGTTTTATTTAAAATCAACATCGGCCCTTAAAATTTAATTTATGTGCTCGTTAAAAGTAAAGCTTAAGGTAGAGTACTACAAACATTTTTTTGGAAGGTTTTGTTTTGCAAAAATTTACCGTTAGAAATGAGAAATTTCCTTTAAAAACTCTTGTTGCACACATACAAAAAGTGCACGAAAGGGTTAAAGGGAAATATTTTGCGTTTATTTGAATATTGAGTAGAAAGCAAAGCGAACAAAACGAATTTATCATGACTAAACATAAATGTTTTATGCCAACAGAATATACACCGACTCTCAAACACATACAAAATTACAGTCTCATTTTTTTTAAATCCTAAAGGATTTTGCTTACCATTGTTGAACTTTTCCTTACATTTTTTTACACGATTGTTTTTTTTTTTTATTATTCTTGTTTTGTTGCAATATCAACTTCAAAAAGGAACAGGAAGTGCACTTGGTCCATAATAATAATAACTTTGCACTTTGTTTCAAAACAAAAGATGGTGGATAAAAATATATAAACGGCAGAGTGTAAGAAAGGAAGAGAGCAAAAAAGAGGGAAGGCTGAGTGTGTTAATTTGCATTTTCAGTTGAGCTGATGTACTTGCACAAATTATACCATTTTTTTTTTCATAAGATTAATTTTATTTTAAAGAGTTTTTAAAGCTTTTTAATGTCTAAAAAGATGTTGAATATTTTTTGAGTTTCATTAAAAATTTTTAAAAATTGTAAAAAAGTTTTTTTTTAAAAATCATTTAAATAAAGGAGTTGGAAAACAAACAGTTTAAAGTAACTGAGTTTTTGAAGATTTTTAAAAAGCTAAGAAACAATTTATAACTTT
Organism: Pollenia labialis; assembly: GCA_949318255.1. Taxonomy (NCBI): domain Eukaryota; kingdom Metazoa; phylum Arthropoda; class Insecta; order Diptera; family Polleniidae; genus Pollenia; species Pollenia labialis. Next base: position 18,552,247 of record OX439142.1, on the reverse strand, counting down.
TATTATAAATCTTTTTGAAGTTTTAAAACAGTTTTGTTAATAACTTATAACTTATCTAAAATGATTAATTTTATATCAGTTGTGCTCAGTGATGACAGGAGAAATTTAAAAAAATCCCTACGTGTCTAATAAAAAAAATCCTTTTTTCCAAAAAAAAAAAAAAAAATTTCCCTACACTTTTCCCTACGTTTCAAATTTATTGTTTTTAGCAGCAGGCAAACAAATACATATTTTGTTAACATTTTGTAAATATTATAATTAATGCATTTATTAAAAACAATAAAAGCCAAAATTAATATGTAAATGCAACATATAAAAATTCATTTTCAAAAAAAAAACTGTCTGACAAATTTAAATTTTTTTCTTTTTGACAGAAATGCCTCCATAAATCCTTTGATCTGGAGCCAAAACATAGTCAAACTTCGTATTTGATTTTCTTTTCCTCGTCTTTTGTCCTTCTTAAAAGTACCTAATAGTTTTCAAGAATACTTATTTTAAATAATTTTTTTTTAATAATTTTAAGCAAACTTGGTACCAAATAAAAGAAAAGGCCCTGTAAAATTAAAAAGAACTAAAATATGAACAAAATTAAAAGTTTTCATTACAAATTTTTTTTAAAAATTCGAAATTGTATTGTTTTATTTCTCTTATGGCGCTTTCTTTCCTAAAAAAAAGTGTTGCATAAGTGTTACATGTGACTTGGCAACATTTCTAAATGCTCGCCTTATTTTTAAGAAGTGTTTAAATTTTTACGCTTACAAAAGAACACAAATTTCGGCACAAAACAATAAAGTACAATAAGCGCTAGATAAATTCAATTACAGGTGGTGGCAAGACTACAACAATTCAAAGCTAACAGAAACAGCAGATGTTTTTTGTATTTTTTGTATATTAATCGGTTGGCAACTCTAGCTCATAGTATAGGGTTCTGTTAAAAAATACTATTGGGGGATTCACAAGGTGTCATAAAGTCATAAGTCTTAAAATAATAACATGAAAATATACGACTGTTGTGAACATCCCCTCATAATTTAGTGTGCTATTTTAAATTTAAGTCAGCTGATTTAAAACAAATAAAAGAATTAAATATTTACCAAAAATAAAAATATTTTTTAATTCTAATCCATGAATTAATAAAATAAATTAGATCTCAGCCGCTCAGCGCAGGTCTCTTCTGATTAATTACGACATCACAATAAACATACCATAACCTATTCATTTAAAACACTTTTTGTTTACAAAGCAACAACAATATTTTTAAACCATTGTAAAATGTTAGAACATTATGACAACATAACATAATAGCACACCTTGTGAATACCCCATATATTTGTACTTAAATGCCATTGTATATGAACAATTTTAATTTACACATATACTTTAAGGTGGAACCAGGGTTGCCGTTGAAAATTTCGAAAAAGTGTCATAAAAAGGGTATTTAAGAAAATAAAGTGTCAAAAAGGGTATAAATCACTGTTAAAACTTAGAAAAAATTCACAGGTACATTCCAATAATAGTCATATTATCAAAAAAGAAGTAACTTTTACAAAAACCTTTCATAAAGTATTATAAATTTTTAAAAATATTTAATCTATATTTTGTAATTTGTTCTTCACTTGGAGTGTATTCTTCTAGCTCCGATTCGAGCAAATTTTGAGAGGAAAGCTTAAACTCACGAGTTTCTATATTTTAAGTTTGTTTGTAAATAGTGTCCATGGACACTATGGCACTGGGCGTTATGACATGCTACCAATCTTTATATGTATTTTCACAAAACTCGTGACAACTTTCGCAAGGAATATGGAAAGTTGTACTTATTTTCAAAAAGGTCCAAAAAGTGTCATCAATTTTGTTAAAAGGATACAACGGCATAAATAAAAAAAAGGGTCACAAAAAGTGTCATTCGCATGAAAAAGGGTCAAGAGTGATACCTTAGTGTCACAACGGCAACGCTGGGTGGAACTAGTACCAATATTTTAAGGTGATACACACATCAGCACCAATGCATAATACCCTATCCACTATTGTGGTTTGATTTTATAGTTTTATGACAATTTTATTATTTTATACAGCTGAAAGGCCAAAAAATACTTTTCCTTAAAATTCCATGTGAAATAAGTGCAGCTAACATTATTTCGCAAATGTAAAAAAATGTTGCCAGAAACATTTCGCAACTTTTTCACAAAAGAGTACAACTCTATGAACATTATTTCATAGATATTCCGCACAAGTTTTTTTCATATGCGTTTTGACAACATTGCACGTGAAATATTGAAAAGAATATCAGTCTTAGCTATAAAAGTAAAATTGAACATCAGTGTTCATATTTTTTTGGAAGGATATTGCCATCTTTCACTTCATATTCCTAGCTTTAGAAAAAATCTATGATTCAAATTTCATCGAAATTGGTTAGATATTTTCGGAGAGGCGGCAATGTTTCCCCCAGTTGGTCCTAGTTTTAAAAAATTAAAAAGTCTTCTTTTGATGACGGAAGCTATTGCTTGAATAGATCTCTTCTAAAACGATAACTAATATAACGATAGTTAATTTTATCGTTTAAGCCCCTGTAGCCTATCCTAAGCACTTTAGTGAAACCTTTTATAACCTTTGTCCGTTATAAGGTTTCATTCTTAATTTTATTGAAAAATTTTTTTTAAACCTCTTACAAACATAGAAACATACAAACTTTTCAGCTTTATAATATAGATTTATGCAAGTTTTTAATTAATTTATAACAGTAACTTTTCAAGATATGATCAATTTCGATATTAAATTTTGAAGCGATAAAAAAATTATTTGATAAATTTTTGCTGCTTTTTATTTATTTTTATATATGTATGTACATATGTACACATATAATTTTCTTCATTTTAAAGCCAACAATTCACAACCAACATTCAACATGTCCTAAATAAACTCAAACCTTTACAATTGTTGTAAAATGTATGCTTGTTTGAGCATGTCTATGTTTGTGCATACACATTGAAATATGAACATAGTATATATCAGTCATTTACTTAAAAAGTGACATAACTCGAAAAAAAACTATTTCGAGATAAACGAGCTTAAAGTTTTTGATTCGCTCTAACCACTTAGAACAAATAACTACACATTTTCTTCAAACGGGAAAAGTATAACAGATGCCTATACAGATATAAATTTTATGCACAACATAAAGAAAAAAATTGCGAACAATTCTGCATCACTATCTCCAATATTAAAATTTTCTAAGTTATGTCACTATTGAAGTAAATGAGCGATATCTACGTATATGTAAGTGTGTGTACAAACGAAATTTCTATTGTTAAACAAAAAGTTAGGTACAATAAAAGTTGCCTTGAGCAAGAGACTAGTTGGTATTTAAATGTCGCATGTAACGGTTTATATAAAAAAAAATTTCAAACAAAAGTTTATACCTATCAATAAAAGTCATTAAACTATCGGGTGTTAAAAAAGTAAAAAAAAAATTATAAAAAAATAAAGAAAAATTTAAAAAAAATTTTTACAAAAATTTATGTATGAATTTAAAAAATTATTTTATTAAATTAAGAAAAAGTGAAAATTTAAAATATCACACAAGTTCTAGTTTAAAATCAACTCTTTTAATTTAGACTTAAGTAGGTAAGAAAATTAAATCAGATTTAAAAGGTACATACTTACATAAGTTTTTATTTACAAAAGTTTTTAAATGATTTTTTAAAATTGTTATTAACAAATTAATTCAACTTCCACAGAAGTATTAAGGCAATTTTATTTGTAAAAAAAAATTACGTAAGCCACCCACAAATTACTCATTTTTCTTATTGTTTTTTTTTTTACCAAAAACAAAAATTAAATGAAAATACCTACACACACATACAAAATGTGTTGCCACAATTAATTCAAGTATTTTCTTCTGGTTAGCTTTAACTAGTTTCCCTTTTTTCTATATTTTTTTGTTTTTTTTGCCCTTTGTTTTTTTTTATAGCAAAATAGCTTTAAATCATAGACAAAAACTCCCCCTCAACAAAAAAGAAAACAACAGCAAAACCTTACATTACGTTACATTTACATTTACAAATTCATTCATTAAAACAAAAACCAAACAAAGCAGAAATATAACAGTTTTTATTAACATACATACATATGTATGTTACATATACCTACATGTTCTGTTGTTGTTTTCCTTTTCATTTTATTGTGAACTATTTTAACATGTTTGTCTAGTTGTATGGATGTTTGTTTGTTTGTTTGCCTAAATAAATGTAACGAAATATACAAAATATTATTTAGCATACATTTTGTACATTTCGCTATTTCTTTGCATTTTCTGTTATTTTATGTTGTTGTCATACACAAGTTATATAGGGTAGGTTATTAAGTGTTGCCTAGTTTAAGAAAGTTTAACAAACGCTCTTTTATGAATCAGCTAATTTTTAAAACGAAATACTGGCCACAACCAAAAAATTGTTAAAATAAAGTAGGTAAACAAAAGCGAAAAAAGTTGCCAAATTATTTTGTATCAAAAGTACTGTTTTATTCGCAATTCAGTTTAAAAATTGTGTGTTTAAAGAAAAAAATGTTTGTATATGTACATAAATATATCGTGTAGGCTTATACACTGCTGGACCGATTTTTTTAAAGATTTGACTAGGTATATAATTTTTCAAAATTTTTAGTGTAAGTGGCACCTCCTATACAAAGTTAACACTTATTTTAGTAAATTTTAAAAACTTTTTGAGCTAAAGCTTTTAACCATTTTTATAAAGAGCTCTTACAAGTAAGACTTTTAAACTCTTGCTATGCGTTATGGTATTAAAGTGCAAAATTGAGCTAAATTATGAGGTAGATCTTTTATATATAGACGTTTTTTGCCCGGTGGAAATATAATCATATTAAACAGGATGGAATAGGAAGGGCATTGTATTGCAGAAAAGCATATTACTGTATTCTAACGACTTTTAAGTTTGGGAAAATAGTGTCAAAAGCATCCATGACTCTATGCGATAAAAAAAATCAAGAGAATGTTTAATACAGACGAAACTTGAACCAAGACGAGAGATGCCCAGATATGACAGCAAACAAAATTTTTTGACCAAAAAATGATTTTATTGTTTTATGTTGTATAAGTTAAATTAAAAATGTTTTCAGTTTTAATTAAAAATAATTGATAGAAATTAAAATATTCAAATTAAAAAATTGGCCTTTATTAAAAATTATTACTTCTTTCTTTTTTACCTTTTTTTTAACAATTTTTATTTGTTTTGATGGAAGACAAAAAATATTGCTATTTGCATATGACTCGAGAAATTTTATTTTTTCTCATACATCAGTGACCCACCCTAGTATATACCAAATATGGTTACCAGACTATCAATGTTAAAGTGTAAGCTTCTAAAAAAATAATTTTAAAGTAGATGAAAAAAGTATTGGTTTTAGATGCACAAATACCACACACATTTTTAAGGGTCAAAAAATCTTGTTCCAAAACAAAAAAAATTGGTTATTTTTGTGTTGAAAAAAGTAACTAAAATTGAAAAAAGTACACAATTTTTACCGAATTTTTGACATTCCTTATAGTCAATTTTCGGGACTTTTGATCAATTGTATTTGCTTACAGCTGCATGAGAGCAACACAGAAAAAAATTTTGCACCAGCAAAAGCATTAATCAAAAATAAAATCAGTTTTAAATAAAAATTGAATCAAGTGAATTAAACGCGTATATTGCTTTTTAATTGCAGGATGGTTCTACGCTTATTAAATTAGACTTATCCTTTCAAATAACCCCAAAGAAAACAGTCTGGGGCGGTTAAGTCCAGTGAACGAAGAGGCTAATTAAAATCACTTGTACGCGAAATAATTCGTTCACCAAAGATGTCCCGTCCCGTAAAAGAGCCATTATGTCCCTTGCAGTCAGCGCTGTAGCTCCATCTTGTTGGAACCATACTTGCGGATGGTTTCCCACGGCTGGCCTTAAAAAATTTTCTAACATTGTGCGATGTCTGACACCAGTGACGAAAACGGCGACCCCGTGTACAGTTTGAAAAAAAGAAGGACCAATTATCCTTTCCGATGAAACACCGCACCAAAACGTACGCTTATGTGGGTGTAATTCTCGCTGTTGAACTATTCTCGGATTTTCCGTAGCCCATATCATGCAGTTTTGCTTATTAACGAACCCACTTAATTGGAAATGGGCTTCGTCGCTCATAATTAAATTATGATAAAATTATGATTTTCTTCTGCTTTTGTTCGTTGGTTTGAAAAATAAAGCTAAACATATTGGGCACGTTGGTTAATTGAGTACTGCTCCATTTTAGATTCCCCAAGTTTTCTTTACAAAATACTGAAAAGAAAAAAAAATTTAATAATAAAAAATTTTAAAAAATTTCAAACCCCTTTGGTAATTTTGGGCCACCCTATACATTTGCCCAGAACACCTTTCTTGTGATTTCAAATTTTAGAACAGGGTTGTATATGGGCATTTCCAGCGAAAAGTCCACTTTTTGTCACGTAACGCCAGAAGTATTTTAAATTGTTTCTCAAAAAATTTTATATGTATAGTTTACTTTTTTATATTTTGGTGTAAAGCGCAACTAGCTCTACATTTAGTAACAAAAAGGATAACGATTGAACAACATGGTCCGAAAATACAACCTTATTTGCAATCTGGCGTTACATTAAAAATAGTAGACTTTTAGCTGAAAATTCCCATATTTACCTTAAAACGAGCAAAGATTTCTAAATTTGATAGCTTGAAAAATAAATCTATATAAGTTCTAAGCTTACTAAAAAAGGTTTTGTACAAAACTTCTTGCTCAATTCGCAGTATTTTTCAGTTTTGTAATGCAATCAAAACCCACTTCCGTTTTTTTAACGTCACGCCAGGGCAGATTTTTGCTTACATCTGCAAATCCTTAGCGTCGATTACTTTAATTTTTTTTCTGAGTGTAGAGCTACTTCATTACTTTGTATATATAAAAACCCTTTTTACAAATTTGACTTCGTCATTTAATTTTTTTAACATTTTGTGCTACAAATACCACGACACGTCAAAATGGAAATGCCCATATTATATTTTGTATTAAAATATTTTGTTGTTTTTTTAATATACATATTAAAAAGTATCAGTTTTTTTCAAAAAATCGTAGAATTTTTATAAAAATAATAATTTATTTGAATTAACAAGATTTGCTTTTCGTGATTAATTCCCAATTTTTATTATTGATAAAAACACTGAAATTTATTGCTGATGCGATAAACTATTCCTATGCGCAATAATAACTATAATTTATACCTACTAATTTTGTCAAATAATTACACATTTGTTATAAAGTCATACCAATTTAAAAATAACTAGAAATAAAAGGTATGTTATAATTAAAAAAAAACCGCTAAATTGTCCATATCTTCTTATATTTATTTGTGGTGTGTTTGAGATTGTGTTAGAAGCAGAGATGGCATTGAGGATTTTAAAATTGTACCAACAACCTTTTAAAATTGCACTTTTTTGACCTTTATAAAAAAGATACTAAAATATTTTTTTTAGTTCAAATTACACTAGCAACCAAATATCTTTCCTATGGTATTCCGGTGGTCTGAATTCGAATCTGTAATTGGTTTTTCTCTATCACGCCAGGTTTTCGAGATACACAAAATGTTTAATTCGTTTTTTTTCATTCAAAAAACACTTGTTTAATTAAAAATCAACGAATTTTCAAAAGTGAATGGCTTTTTTGAACGTCGTTTGTATTTTGTTGGTTCGATTTCACGTATTAGAATCCTGCAATAGTCTCCCAGCATGCTTTTGTCCCAAAATCCTGGATAATTTCTTTCAATTTTCGTTAAATCTTGATGAGCACGCTCTCCTTGTCCGTCGCTTACTGCACCTAGGTCTTGTGGAAAAAAATCTAAATGCGAATGAAGAAAATGGCAATCAAAGGTGGTGTCCACGGTTTGTCCACGTTTCTGACTGCAAAACCAAAATAATGTAAATATGCATATTTTAATTATTCTGCTATTGTATATCCTTTTTTCCAACCAAATATTCACCATACACAAAGCAAAAAATGGCTTGAATCAGTAACACACGATCTCCCTAACATGCTTAAACGCTACTATTATGAAGAGTGTGAAATTGTAGTGTCAGTACTGACTGCTTAAGAGTATTGCCAGCATGCGATAAAAAATTAAGAAGACGTGATAGCCCAATTTCTATTCTTTTTTTTCCAAATTTGCAGACCCGAATTATTTTTAGTTATTAAAAACACCACGAAAAGATATTTGAAATGTTATTCGTTCTTATATACTTTTAAATTCAGTTTTGTATATGTATAAACTATTTATTCAGATAAATAAGGTACGTACTGGTTTTCGATTCGATTTTGAGATCAAAATTACAAAATTTATAATAAACTACATACTTGATATATTAACATCATAACAATTGCAATTTTGTGAGTTCAATAAGTCCTTTGTTGGTATTAAGCTGCAAAGAGTTGCGGCTTTTAATCTGTTTCTCGCTTTGGTTTTGATAAAAACGGATTCTTTCAACATTTGCAGATGCATGTGGATCTTACAATTTTCGAGAGGTGTGTAAAAATGAATTCTTTTGCCTCCTTTTTGTATTTTCGAAACTGTTGCATCACTGATACTTAAATCTTTGTTAGATTTCAATATTTCAATGTCAGCAAGAGCTCTTAATTGCGAATTTATGTTATCAAAACTTTAGTATTCTTTTAGAAACATTTTAACTACGAGTGGTACTATTCTATAAGTTTTTCCATGGATTAAATTTTCTCGAGTAAATTTACGTAATCATTTTGAAGAGACTTTTTCAAAGTCGAATTTTGTTCTGAAAACTTCGCAAAACTTGAAATAAAACTTTTATGTGATTGTTTCGAAACTAATTACTGTGTTATTTAAAATTGCATTGGTTTATCTGTCACATCCTAGCTTTCCCTCAACAATAAATTTCAGTGTATTTATCAAAAATTGGGAATTTAGCATGTCATAGAGAAATCGTATTAATAATATATTTTGTGTTCCCAAAAATAACTTTGGTAAAGAGATTTAGATCTTTCTAAAATAAAATAAACGAATAAACCAAGCGGTTGTCAAAATCGTAATCTACGACGAATTCTAAGAAGGTTTGCCCAAGTAATCATGGCTCTAAAATCAAAATCGAGCTTCCCGTTTTTGACAACAAAATTCTCTTTTATATTTTTTTAAATATGCTAAAATTTTATTGAAAAAATTTTCCAATCCCGCCAAGATTTTGTCAGATGTCGTGTACTGATAACCAAGATATTCGTACCAAATTTGGAAACTTTAGCTCTTATCGTTCTACACATAAACATAAATCTATAGTGTATTTGCATGGGATGTGCCCCGTCCACTTAAAATGTCCCAGACCATCAATAAAATACTGTAAAAGTTTCATGAAAATCAGCTCAGAGGCTACGAAGATTACCTCCTGCAAACAAACAAACAAACATTACCTCTTTGTAATTTAGTATAAACGAAAATAAACGTTTCTCTTTAAAAACGGGAAGCTCGTTTTAGAGTTTAGAGCCATAGTTTCTTGGGCAAACTTTCTTAGAATTCGTCGTAGATTACGATTTTGACAACCGCTTGGTGAATTTTTTTTTTAATGCATACAAATTGACCCACTCTAATGCATAATACTAGGGTATTCATTCGGTTAACTGTAAATCGGTTAACCGATTAATTACTACCGGTCGGTCGGAACTGATCGGTTAATTTAAAATTGGCTTTTTTCGATTAACGATTAAACCGGTTAATTTCATTCGATTAACCGATGTAACAAAATTTAAAATTTTTTCTAGTATGAAACCATGTTCCAAAATGTCAGTTGCAAAGAAACCCACTTTTTTAAATGCACTCTACAACGCAACCATGTAGAATCTTACCAAAGTGCGCCAAAAAAGTTTCGTTTAGAAATATTTTTCCATTCAATAGGTATATTCTTAAAATACAGTAGAAAAACAGAAATTACGGCATTCGGAAATAAACTTGTTTGCACAATGTTCGGTGCTGAGCTTTGTCAGAACGAGTCAGATGATGACCTGGCAGCAGAAGAAACTCTCGATAGTAACAAAACAACAGAATTAACCGAAACAATTACAAGTGTTAAACATTAAAAAAAATTAAAACAGGACTCTAATGGCATAATGGATGATTTTATATGTTTAGAGAAATCCAGGAAAAAGACTGTGAAATTAGATATTCTGAATTATGGGTTGCTTTTGAGTTCTCTAACATCCAAGATAATTAAAAAAATTTTTTCCAATTCAAGTTTTATTTAAAACTAAAGAAAAGAATCGCTCATATTCTAAACATTTAATCCAACTTATTTTTCTAAAACATTATTTTATAATATCTCTTTAAACTATTGTAGTTATTAATAATATGACCTCACAGTTTATTTTTTAATAAAAACATACATTGTATTAATTAAAAATATGTATTGCATAGTTATTTATTAATTACTAGTATGCGCCAGCAGTCGACACAATCGACTACATTCTAGAAATAAAGACTTTGTTTAGTGTATGCCAGCCAGCCAAACGGACTTAATCTATTGGAACACTACAGAGGGGGTTCAGAACCAATATTTTTAACTGTTACATACTTCAGTACAATAGCATAATATCCTCTCTATCTATGACAGTGTGGGTATTAAAACAGAAAGATTGTAAAATTTTTTAATTTTCTTTGGATAGAAAGTATATTATGCGTTTGTGCTGAACAAAAATAAGAATTGGTCCAAAATAACACATTATTCCTCATATTATTTAACAAAAAAAAAATGCGGAAAAAACACAACGTCCCATCTTCGTTAACTTCGGTATTTATTAAAAGTTTCAGTCTGTCAAACGAAACACTTCCGAACATGTCGAGTGCCGATGTTCTTTGTTGTTTCAACTTTTCGTTTTTTGCTTTTGCCTTCACTACGACTGTTTTCATTTAATGAATCAGAAGTTAAAGCAACGGTTTATTTTCGTCCAATGAAAAATAAGACAGTGGAAGAAAAAGCAATTTTTTGGTTTTGACTGCAGCTTTTTAAGCCCTGTTTTTAACTTAAAAATATTCATGGCCAATTTCACCAATTTATTTAAATATTGATTTATGTAAAAAATTGATTTTTCATGTCAAATTATACAAAAATTATATGAAATATATTTAAATATGAATTTATATTTAAATCGAATTGGTGAAATTGGCCATAACAATTGTTTTGACTAAATGTACTGTAGATTTTTGATAGTTTCTAAAACTTTAAGCTCAGTTATTTTTTTATTTTACTCAGACTCTCCTAACAAAAACAAACAAAGATAAACAGTAAAATGGCCCAATTTGTATTACAAAAAACAATAAGAAAAAATTTAACTTCAAAAGAGTACTTTTTAGAGCCTAAAGCGAAACTACTAAATTCAGTTGATATTCAACTACCAAAGCGCTCTAATTCGTCATAAAATATAGACACTAAGTAGATTCTTACGGTAAATATTACCATAGTGGGACACTTCTTTCCGAACGATGTTACTACATCAATAAGAATTAAATAGCAAGAGCGACAGATTTTTGCTAAATGGGGACACTACATATTTAGATTATTTTTCGATCGAAATTGTTTGCAGGGATAGTTCAGACAAAAATTATTGAGAAAATTGAATGAGAAAAATTATCTAAACGAATCTGGCAAAAAAAAATTCTGCCTGTTTAACGATTTCAAACGTCAACGTTCGCATAGAAAATTATATTTAAATGTAATTTTCTATGCGAACGTTAACGTTCGAAATCCATGAACAGAATGTTTATTTTTTAAAACAATTGCAATGCATGAATACACACATACATACATACATATTTAAAATGTTTTATACTCAAGCTAAAAATTTGTGTGTGTGTAGTTTACAACATGTTTGATACCGGCAATTTTTGACATCAAACCAAATGCATAAACTTTTCTTTATAAAATAAGAATATAAATTCTTGAGCGAAGCCAGTGTTCGGTTTAACAAAGAGGAGAAAAGAAGTATCATTTCATTAAAAAATGGGATAATTTTGCATTAATTTGGGGTCATTTTAAATTTCCTTGTGGAGCCATATTTCCTAAAATCATATTTCGCAGCATCAAAAACCTGATTTAGTAACAGATTTGTATTTTTGTTAAAGATTATTACCAAAATTTATTAAAAGAATAGTGATTTTAATGTTTGTTTCCTTAAATTTATTTACATTGAGCTTAAGTTAATATAAAAAAATACATATTTTTAACCGAGAATCTTTAAAAATTTCCTGTTTGCTAGACAATTTTTTTTTTTGGTTTCTCTTTAACTACATTTAATGTTTGGTCTAAGTTGTCTTTAAAAACCTTTTTCTTATGCTCTTTGTGGCACAAAAAACTCTTTATTATGCTAATACGGCGTTAAATATCAAAGGATATCTTGAAACAGTAGAAATCCCACACAGACGTTTCAACATAAAAAAACCGCAACCTACGAAAAAAAAAAAAAAAAAAAAAAGAAAGATAAGGATTCTAAAACGACGGCAGGCCATCATTTAAGTCAACAACTAAATAAATGAAATATTTAAACACGCAAAGGTATTTTTTTTCCAAACTTTACAGAAGTATTAGAAAATTTGTAAGGAAAAACGAAAGCTAAAGGTTATAACAGCCCGTTAACAATTTCAAGGAACTATACGTTTGTTTGTCAAGGGAATGAATACATGCAGACAATAAAAATTATGTAACTTTATTCGCTGGCATTAAGAAAGAAAGAAAATATAAGTAAATTTAAGTTAAGAACGAATTGTTCGGGAAGGATGCTTTTAAAAAAATGTTATTTTTTAAGCTAAAAATTAAAAATTTTATTTATAAAGTAAATCTGGCAACCTTAATTCAGCACTGAGATTAGTTCGTGAAATAATAAAAGGGTGTATGTCTGTCTTTCTTTTACATATGTATGTAGTTTAGTCGATAGTATCTTTATCTTTTTTTTTTAAGAAATATGATTTACATTAAGTGTTTTCCATCGCCGCTTTAAAGTTGCTTTTGCGGTTACATTGTGCAATTTTCATCGCAGCAACTATTTGTGTAAATAGCAGATTTGCGACCAGGGCTGCCAGATATGACGAATTATCGTCATTTTGACGATTTTTTCTTCCGTGCCGTTTTGCTGATTTGTTTCTAAAAAGTGACGATTTTTTCAGTCTCCAAAGTCTGAATAAAATATTACATTTTCTGACACGTTCGTTTTTTAATCTTGGAATGTTTAACAGCCTTACCTTAACAAGAGCGGAAGGAGGAAATATTTCTTTCGCTTAGCTTTTACGCTGATATTCCATACCTAAGCAAGAGTGTCAACGTTGTGTCACGAACAGTAGTGATAGCTTTCTTGTTTAATAAAACCAACAAATTATTATTAAAAATAGAGATAAGAACGCTAGATTGACCATATTTATTTTTAACGAAAAGTTCTTTTAATTTTTACTGTCAAAAATTCAACCCCATGTTCCGTAAAAACAAATAAATTTTCAGTTATTTTATATAAATAAATTATCAAAAAATTAACTGAATATTCCGTAAAAACAAAGAAATATTCGGGTTGTTTTATTAAATTCAGTAATTTTTGTTTATTCCACAAAAAAACCAAATTAAAAATCACCAGACAGACACCTGTCCGCTTGTTTTTCTAATGAGAGAGAGAACCTTATTGTTTACTTACCCTGCTACACACGATTGTTTTTTACTTTTGTTGTACTGACCTCGTTTGTTTACAGAAGAACTCACAATAATAAGATACCAGCAGCATGACCGATATGGTTTCGCAATTGTTTTGCATTAAAAATTCGATGTATTTAACTAAATCAATTTAACAAATAGAAAATGAGAATTTGTAACACAAAACAAGCACATCGTTTTTTTACGGAACTTGTAGTTAATTTTTTGACAGTTAATTTATATAAAATAACTGAATATTCCTTTGTTTTTTACTGTTTATTCAGTAATTTTTTGATAGTAAATTTATATAAAATAACTGAAAATTCATTTGTTTTTACGGAATTCGCGGTTGAATTTTTGACACTAAAAATTAAATGAACTTTTCGTTACTTTTAATTACATTTTCATTTAATTTTACAAAAAGAAGAATTTAACTTAATCAACGGACAATATTAACTGCAACTGAAAATCCGTATTAATATGCACTTAGTTTTTTGAATAACTGTTAGTTAGAATCAGTTAATAATAAATTTGCTTGGAATTTTAAATCTTTATTTATTTAAAAATAACTGAACGGAATACTTCTTAAATAAACTACAGTCCGTTACTGTAATAATATTGTGAGTGCAGCGACAAAAATCGAATAACATAAACGGACACTCACTTAAAACACAATGTTGTGTGTTAGTTTATCTCTCTTAACCTTAAAATCCTAAATGCAAAATAACTAATTCACACGCTTCAGGGTTAGGTGTCAAGTCTTGAGTTTAAGGGTAAAAAAGTGGCATTCGGATTATCGGATAAACCAGGGTGGCTATTCTGAAATACGCGTCGAAAAAATGAACATTTACATGAAAACAAAAACAAAACCAAATTGACAAAAATTGTTTTTGTTTATCATACAAAATTTACAGTTTTTAAAAGAGAAAGAAACGCGTTATAACACTCTCGTTAATTTGATTTAAGAAGTGTATAGATAACAACAACAATTTTCATAAATTTTGTTTTTGCTTTCATGTAAATCTTCGAAGCGTATTTCAGAATAGCCACCAAGGTCTTATTTATAGCGAATCAAGGCTAAGATTTAATGAAATTTTAACCTTTTTCACCACTTATTGTTTAAAAATTTAAGCAAAAGTTGTTAAAAAATGCTAGAAATATGAATATTTTGTTGAACCAAAAAAAAAAATGGTAAATATTTGATACCTTTGTGCGGTTTCCAACATCAATCGCCTGTTTTAAGGAAACCGAACATTTGTTATATTCAGTTTCTTGGTTTTACTTGGCTGTTTCTTGCCAAAGTCGCCCTTACTATGTACATCTTTTTAAGTTTTAGGTTAACACAATGACCTTTAGTTTTCTTTTTTTTTGTCTACTATGTAATTTTATTTTTACAGCATGAGTTTTTTTTTTAAGAAATTTAATGTTTTTTTTTTGTTTTTTATTACTCTGTATTAAGTGTTTTTTTTTATTCTTTGTATATTTTTTGTTTTTGCTTATTTTTATTACAATTTATTTATTTAATGCAAAAGTTTACTAACACTTAAGGCCAGACGTACTTTGTTAAACTAAATTTTGTAGCGATATGAAAATTTATTGGATTTATTGTAGCGAAAAATCGTCAGATTGTTATAACATTAAAAAATATTTCGATGGAAGTTTTACAAGCTGAATGGCGGAAAATATCACGTGGGGACATCGTGAAATTGGTTTATTCTTTTGAAAAAAATTTTTGAATTAAAATTGGTTCTGGAATCGAAATCGAGTAAAATTGAAATCGAAATAAATTTTCAGTACAAATTTTTTTTAAATAACCGTAATTTTCATGATTTTAAGAGTAACTGCCTATTTCACGAAATCATATTGTTATACATGTAATTTGTGCGAACGAAAGCGTTCGAGTGACATCGTGAAATAGGCAGTAATTTTAATAAATATAAGTGATACTCAAAGCTTAACATATAAATATAAAACGAAATATGTATTTCTATGAACTTTAAACATTTTGTATTTGGTTTTCATGACACTCGATATCGGATGAAATGTAATTTGAGATGATACCATTCGATATCGTATAACCAAAGACATAACATCTCTCGAGTTTTCATTCGAAACGCCAGGGTCTATTGTATGCAGATACTCGATATCCAATGCGGTGATAAGACCCCAGAATCGTTTTGAAAACTTGTACATACTTACATACATATTTATAAATAAATTTAAATTTTGAGTTTAGAAAAGTTTTCGTGAATAATTAAATTAAATTGTAACATACCCATGACGTATGAGTGAGTTTTTAATTATGCCATACTCATACGCTTCGATTTACATATGTACATGAAAAAGAAATATTAAATGGAGGCAACAACTAAAAAAAATTCTTTTATTTTTTGTCGTCATTCAGTCTCCAATGATTATAATTTAAAGGCTTGCTTTTGCCATACGAAACTAAAAAAAAGCAATAAAAAGCCACGAGAAGAGGGCAATAAACTTGTTGGAAACCATAGTGCCAGAAAGTAATAAAAAGTTTCTAAAAGAACTCAATACACTAGTACAAAAACCAAGAACAGCACAAAATGTACAATAACATCAACAATATGTGAATAAAACAAGACACAATGGGAGACAAGGACACATTTACTAAGTTACACTCTATACCTATGTATATATCTAACATACAGTAACAGTAAATCCCAAACAAAAGAGAAAGAAATTATCATTGTTTACATTAACTGGCAATGAGAGCTATACAGACGCCATTTTAAGTGTTTACTGTTGACAAGATTATACATTAACATCTTCATTAAAGACCAAGAGTAAAATATTGTGATTCATTTTTGTTCTCAGCTTGATGTTGGGTATTGTGAATGAAATGCTCTTGCTTAATTAGAAAGAACTGTTTGTTATTGTTTTTTTTTAAACCTTTTAGTAAAGAAATATTTATAATAAGAAAATTAAAAAACTTTAAAACAAAGCATTTAATACAAATTTTAATGCAACAACTATACAAAATAAACCTTATGGCTGTATTCATACAAAGGAATATCACAACAAAATGGGGTTTTTTTTTGTTATTTAATAAGATAAGAAATAAAATTCACTGCTTTAAAACTTGTACATACATAAATGTTTTTAAGTAAAACAAAAAAAACTTTTACTGACACAAATCTCTTGACCGTAATTCTTAAGCCAAAGGCAAAAACAAAACTAACAACATTTTACATTGCCCTATAAATGTAGATTTATATCATTCTTCTTCTTTGCCTTTTCAATTGTAATTTGATATTAATTTTTTTTTCTTTTTACTCTCTTTATTTGATTTCTTTTGAAGCAATTGTAGCAGTATGCAAAAATTCTTTTTATTAATCGTTTACTAAGTACATGATGGATCCTCGCAGACAGAAACGTCTTGGCCCAGCGCCAATTGCATCATTTGAAAAATCTTTTGAGGACACAACGACAATAACACCAGCATCATCATTGAGTTCTTCAGTATATGCTGCTGAAGCAGCAGTGGCAATAACAACAATACAATGCTCAACAAACAGTATTAACCTGGGTCAGACTCAGGGGATAGAGTATGTTGGCAGGACATTTAATGGCAATGATGAAGAAGGAAGTGATGATGCAAAAGAAATGGTAAGATTTTTTTTTTATAAAATAAGTACTTACATATGGGCATTTCTTTCTGAAGTTCCACCGTGGCCGAAAATTTAAAAGTTATTAAAAGCATACTCATTTTTGACTTTGTTACAGAGAAATATTAAGATTTTACTTATTTTATTAATTCCCTCATAAATTTAATCACTAAGGACCATTATTATAACTTGACGTTAACGTCTGTTATCTGCTGGGTAACAGCTAACTTTAAGTTGTAATAAAGGCCCTTAGACGAACAAGCAGACTGCAAAGTTGCACAAATGTTATTTCTTATTTGTGAGAATGTTTTATTGTATGTTTTCGTTAATATTATCTTCGTGAAGAGAGGTGATTTATGATAACAATTATTCCAAAAAAATCCTCTTACTTGTTCTGTAATCTAAAGAAGAGTTCGAAGAGAAATATGTTATTCTGATTAACGGTAAATTTTTATTTTGTTTAAATAATTTTTCAGTTAAATTATTATGGAAAAAATTTCACGTTCGATATGTTACGTATCGAACCAGATTTTGGCTCAAAAAAAAGTACAGAAGATTTTAGAATCAAACCAAAGACATTTTAATGTTACATTGTTACGTAAAATTCTGAAAGTAGTTTGACTAAAAAATTATGTGAGGTTTCGTTGAATTACGCCTTTTTTACATGGCCACAAAAACTACTTATATTTGTTTCACATCGAATTTAATTTAACTATGTAGTTTTTAGTTAAAAAACAGATCACCAAAAAGTAATTTTGCTATAACTTCCTCAAAATTATTGAAGTTTTGCTCATGTGTACTTTTGAACATGAAGATCTGAAGGTGGCATTTAGCACTTTTTCCCTTTTTGCCACAGAAATAAAAAAGTTTAATGCATTTATAAACTTATTTAATTGTTCATAAGAAATGTTATTTGTTCAAATAAATTAAATTAAATAATAATTTGCATCGATTTGTATTGAGCGGGAATTCGCGGGATCCCGGGAAATTGAAACATAAATCCCGTTTTCCCGGGAAATGCAATGACGTCAAAATTACTTCATATCAAAAAATTAAATTTTTTGTACTTTTCTTTATTAAAATATGTATATTAACAAAATATTCGCTTGAGTTTGGCGAATACGAATGCGAATATCTTAAAATATGCAATTTCATGGTATTTCTTGTGCGACCAATTAAGGCAGCAACAATATATTTATCCGTTTAAGAGCTTTTTATGAATTTTGGTTTCAATTTATTTGTAACATATTTTACGTTTTTGAAACATATTTTAATACATGTTCAACAAATAAGAAATTTGCTTGAAATTCCGGTTAACAGATGAATTTTCGGTTGCTATAATTCCGCCATCTACATTTAATTTTTACTCTACAATTGCTAGCCAAAGCAAGTTTTCGTTGAAGATAAATGTTATTCCAAACATTAAGAAATAAGCAATTTTATAAATTTGTGCTGATACATAGAAATCTAGACGCTTCTTTTACTAAGCCGATCGAATCAGAAACACTTTTTAAAGTGATCTTTTCGTGTCCGTCCGTCCATCTGGCTGGTTGTCTGTCCACATAAACCTTGTACAAATTTATAATTTGTATAATAATTTGATAAAATTTGGTAGATTTAGTTGCTAAAAGAACGAAACCTATGTAAATTGTAAGAATCGGTCTATAATATCACATAGTCCCCATGCAAACTTCATTATTGATGTCCATAAACCAATTAATCATGTTCGAATTAAAATTAAATTTGGCTCAGATTTAAACATACAGCTTCCATTCAAAAATCAATCCCTAAAATATTCAATGTATTTTATCCTTTAAAATGTGAATATAATTTAAAATTTAACGACCTTTTCTTTCATTCCTTTAAGACAAAACATCTCATATATTTGGTGTATCTAGATTCAGCACATCTAACTCTTGTATGAATCTTAACCTCATAGCATAACTTTATTCTGGTGAGCCCAGAATGAAATTTAGGTGCAATTTTGTTTTGGGATTTTAATTTTTAAGCCAATTACCCGAATTGGGTAATTAAACGTAGGCAATTAAACGTGGATTTTTGTTTGAAAAATGCATGAAAAAACATGGGGACTTAAAACTCAAGATAAATAAGCGTGAAAGGCATTTAAGCGTAGAGTAATTAACCGGGTTATACTGTATTTGAATTAAATAGTGAGTGAATATAAAATTCACTTAAAATGATAAACAAGTGAAAAAAGTTCCCAGATTTTTTTTAATTAGTAATGATAACAAAAAATGTCAAACTTTTAAAAACATGTAAATCGCCAGTTATGTATATCAAAAATCGCCAGTCACCAAATGAAAAATCCCACCGCCAAACACGTTTCAAAATTACCACGTTTGGCGAAAAATCGCCACATCTGGAAGCCCTGACTGCAGTTTTAGTCAATAGTCTAAAGCAGCCCATACACGAATCAATTCAATTGTCAACTGAGTCGATTGTTGTCCAAAGCGTGTATGGCTTTGTCAATTGATTAGTTTGACGTTTGTGGAGTTGGTTAAAGAAAAATCAAAAGATTTTGATTTTTCCAAGTTGGCTACTAAAGGCCTTACCATAATATGCATAGCCTTGCTTAACCTACTGTCAGAAATTAACAAACAGTCTCTCAAATGTATTTTAAAAAACAAAAACAAAATAAAAAACATTTGATTTCGTACGGAATGTGCGATTTAATTCGCACCTTGCTTAAGCAAATGACAGTTTCATTAAACTTAGCAAAAAGTTTCCTTAACTTCAATATGGTTTGCCTCATATAATTAACATGTATTCGCACATTTGCTTAAGCCAACTTAAGCCCATTATGGTTGGGCCTTTGTGTGCTCGAGTCTCTTGATCAGCTGTCAAAATTAATGTTTGTAGTTTTCTTTTGTAAAAAAAGTTAAGTATTTAAAAAATTGTCCTTTATATCATTATTTTAAAATTAATTTAAAATCGTTCAATTCAGTTGATGAAGTGTGTTGCCAAGCAACAATTCAGTTGAAAGACTCAGTTGACAATTGAATTGAAACGTGTAGGGGGCGCATAAGACCATAGTCTAGGTCAAAGTCTATTCATTAGCCTAGACTAGGAATTAGTAAACAGTCTAAATTATATTGAGTTTAGACCGTGGCCCATTTTTTTTATTATTTTTGAGTCCCTCTAAAACAAAAAAACCGTACAAAATAACAACTTTAATATCAATTATGTACATATGTATGTACATACATACATATGTACATATATTGTTTCACTCTTTAATAAGTGCTAACACACAAACAAACACACGCGCATAAATAGCCACATAGAAAAAATTTTAA
The DNA here is from genome assembly GCA_949318255.1 of Pollenia labialis. NCBI lineage: Eukaryota > Metazoa > Arthropoda > Insecta > Diptera > Polleniidae > Pollenia > Pollenia labialis. The sequence goes on along the minus strand of OX439142.1, from coordinate 18,531,562 downwards.
CAAATAAAATTACATACATACATATGTATGTACTACTTACATACATATATACACACATATTTAAAATAACACTAATGAAAAAATCTCACATAAACGCACAAATTAGCACAAACCTTCTGCAAATGTTACAGAGCATGCATCATCATGCTGGCTGGTACATACTTACATGTGTACATATGTACATACTTATGTAGTGATGTATAAGTATGTTAAACGTATGTAAATTCTATTTAAAAGTCACGTGGCTGTTAAAATGGTTAACAGCTTAAGTTAAAAAGATTTCTGCTTTACAAACGAAGACTACCGCATAACAATAATACTAGAAGTTTACAGCAGTAAAAGCAGCATGTCAAAAAAATAAGAAAAAAACGTAAAAGTTTAGTATTTATTTAAAAAAAAAGAAGGAACAAATTTAAACATGTGCGTGCTTGTCTAAATAGCTGTCAAATATAAAGCATTGTAATGTAAACAATGGTAAAAGAATACAATAAAACAAAATACATATGTACATACATACACAGATGTCAGGATAAATACAAGAGAGCCAAGAGAGAATATTTTAAAAGACTGTTGAAGTAAAAGAGCTACATAAATAGATAAACGAGTTTTGTTTATTAACAGTTGCTGGAGTTTTTTTTTAACTTTAACGCTTCTAAGAAAATAAATATTTATTTAGAAATGGAATAAAATTTTAAACAAAAAGAAATTTGGATATTGTTTATTCATTTAGTCGAAATAAATATTGTGTTTTTTTTAATTGTTTTATCTTGTTTAGATAAAAGCATTTTTGTTTAAGCTTTTTTTTGAACAGCTGTTGAGAGCGCTTAATATTTAAAAAGCCCAAAAACATACTTAATGTTTCTCATTTTTTAGGGGTAATAAGCTTTAAGGAAAAATTTTCCAACTTTAGTTGGTATTTGGACTTAAAAGTGTCGATAACTCTGTGAAGATAAATGATATAAACATTTTAGAAAACCTGATTTTTTTGGAAAAATAAAAAAATTATGTGGTGCATAATGTTAGGCTTAATAAAAATTAAATTTAAAAATAAATTTTATTAAAAGGCGCAATAAAAAAGTGAATTTACAAAATAATATTGAAAAATAACAAGAAAAATTAAACTTTGCAAATGATTAAATAAAAATCTTAACCTAATTACTGGAATTGATACAAAAAAAAATTGTAACTAAATAATAAAAAAAAAAAATTAAGGGTGTATATATGTATGAAATAGCAAAGGTAAATTTTTCAGGGAATGTAAAAATTTTCTTAAAAAAACAAATTTTTTTAAATTAAAACTTTAACAAAATTTAAATTTGCCAGAAAACTTTGAATATTTGCTTAAACAAAAAAACTTTTGCTTATATTTAATAACAGTAAAATTTATTATCTTAAACAAATAACAGATAAAATGGTATTTGCAATGTATTAAAATATTTATAAAGTTCTCTTACACTAGACAAATTCACACACATTCTTATCCACACTCATATTTTTCATTGTAAAGCACACGTCTAAATGGTGCTGCGAGCATATTAAAGTTGTTAAAAAAAAACTCATTTTATTTCTTGTTCTTCATTTTGTTTGTCTGTAAGTGTGTTTGTGTCTCTTCTCTCATCTTCAAGGTTTTACATTTGCCATGGCTTGGCAAATCTTATGGGTCATGTTGCTGTTGTTACCAGGGCTGCCAGATTTGTTGTTCTTATCTTTAATTAGGAAACATTTTGTTGCTAAAAAAGATATAAACTTTGTTTTGGGGTTTTCCAATAGGCTTGGTCCCTGTGCCAATTAGAACCTAAAAAATTGCGACCTGCACTTTGCGCACAAGGTTACATGGACAGCTAACCAGCCACCCAGCCAGTCGCAAGGACATCGATAGATCGATCGGTATGCTTAAAGTTGGGTCTAGGAACAATAATTTAAGGTGTTACACTATATTTAAATATAAATTGATATTAAAATAGAATGGATAAAATAAGCCATAAGTCCTCGTCGATATTATGAAACATTTGCTGCGAAACATTTGAGTTGGAGACGCTGTTTCATGTAAAAAATTTGGTTAGTTTGTTGTTGAAAGAAAGCACAAGAAAGAGAAAAGGCATTTTAAATACCATCCTATAATGCTGCAAAACAAAAATCCCCTTGTTGGGACACGAATGCAGTTTCAGAAGAGAATTAATAAAAGTTTCTGCAGCAAGTGTTTGATAAAGGTATTCGTATGCTACATTTTTTTTAACATCTGCAAAATAAATACATGTCATGTGTTGCCTTTATAACATTGCATCTGTAAAAGTCAGACGCAAAGTCGTATGACAAAATTTAATTAGAGCGTGCTCTTTTTACTTAAAAAAAAAAATATGTTGTCAGAAATCTCTGCCTTGAAAAAACCGGAAGCAGCTATCAACTATTAACGGAATCATAAGCCGGCTGAAGTTATATTTATATATATTCTATATATTTTATTATATACCCGCTACTTCGTTAGCGTCTCCTTTTTCTTCGTGGGCACACTTTTATGCCAAAGTTTATTTTTCTAGTTTAAATTCTAGCATTTAACCCGCTACTTTAGTAGAACCAAAAAGCTAAAGAAAAATATCAAATTTCCCGTATTTCCTTTTTTGGGCACTGTATTTTTCCCCCATTAAAGTCTTAAAAATTTCAGTATTGTAGTGGCAGCTCGTAATTTAGTACGAATATGTCAATGAATGGAGGAAAATGTTTTGTAAAAAACAGTACCAAAAAAGTTACGATTTTCACCCCTTAAATGTTTGAATATCGAAAAAGAACCAAATTTTTATTCGTATTTTTTTTGTTAACTTTCGTTTCTATGTTTATTGGTTAAAAATATAGATGGGGTGACAAAAAAGTACTAAAATTCTGATGTTACCCGTTTACTCCCTAATGGGGCCGAATTTCAAAAAAGTACCAGACACCACCTTTCCGCTTATTTTTCTGAAGAACAACGATAAGTATTACATTTATTTTGCATCTCTTTTAGTTTTGGAGATAAAAGGTTACCGAATTTGACCGTTTTTGCTGCCCTATTCCCTATTTCCTTTCAAATGTTACAGTGTATGCCAAATTTTAAGACAACCGACTGATTAGCTAAGAAGATATAGGAAGGAAGAGCTTTTAAAACTTTTGCCCCAATTTAACACTCTCTAGTGATGTGAAATATACAAATTCAACAAAATTTCATAAAAATCGTTCAAGCCGTTGCGGAGGAGTTCAATTACAAGCACCGTGACATGAGATATTTAAGGGTTTTGCGTTTTAACACGTTTAAAAATATGGATGCTAACTTTCGAGAAGATTCACTTGCATTTGATATATCATGATGCTGATATTTTTCTCAGTATTTATTATTTCGTATTAACATTAATAAATCACTACTTTTCATTACGGTAAAGTGACTTAAGCCACTTTCAAAATAAATGGTTTAGAAAAATTACTGACATATGTATATTAATTTTGTCCGACGTATTTTATTGAAGTGATGTTTTGAAAGAGCAGTGATTTACTAAAATTGTTGATTTAAGTAATTTTTTTATTTTTAATATTCATAAAAGACAAAAAAAAAATTAGTTCATTTTGAAACATAATCACCCCTATCGTGAATAAAAATTCCTTGGGAGTTTTTTCCCTTTTTCCTATGCTAATTCAATTGTAAAAATGGGAACAGGGAAAAAACTCCGAAGGAATTTTTATTCACGATAGGGGTGATTATGTAAGTGTAAGTAATTTATATGAAAATACATCAGTTCAATTAATTTTCATCATCAATAGATGTAATTAAGTCCTCGGAAATCGTGTTTTGTTTCGAATTTTTTAAAATAACTGTGATATATTGGGTGAAAAAATTCACTAATGAAAGTTGATGATATTGTCTGTTAGGACTCACAAACAAATGGACGCCTACAAGACAAAATCCACATTTGTCATCTATTACAGTTTGGACAAATACTTCAAAAATTCATATATGACACCAAAGTAAATCAACACTTGTCATCGATGATTTAATATTGTCAGCGTTTGTCACTATGAATCACTATGAATATTAGGTGTATGTGGCATCCCTGGTTGTTTTTTTTTAACATACATTTAGAGAGATGGTAATGTGTGTGTTTGCGAGAGTATGTATGAATACAAAAAATAAAATATGCACATTTTTAACAAGCCGTTGGTATATTTTATGATTTTTTTGTTATTTTTCGTTATTTCATTCATATGTATATGTATGTATATATTTATGGTGTTGCTGGTATATGTATACATATATGTATGTATATATATTAGGCTGTGTTTTGGAAATTTTTTTAAAAACATCTGCACACATACGCACACTCTTAAATACATGTCAATAAATGTGCCACTTAGGATTTGACATTATTTGCACTTGTCGAATATGAATTTTATTTTCTCGAGCTTTTTTTTTTATAAAATACTAATTATTGTTTATTAAAAAAAGAAGACAATTAAAATTTAAGTTTAAGGGTATATTGAATTAAATAAACTTAAAGCTGTGTATTACATTACCAAAAGGGGTTTGAAGATGTTAAAGTTTTTTAGCAATCAAAATTTAAATAAAATAAAGCATTTTTTTTTTGTTTCAAAGAAGAAAAAAGGGGACCATAATTAATTTAAAATTAATACTTAAAACTCTTTGTCTTTAATTAAATATATGTATGTATTAATTAAATTTAAGTAGTCATGAAGATACATACATATACAAATGTACTCATTAATCAGTTGTACAAAGGGCCAAATAAACTACACATCAACAACAACAACAAAATGTTTGTGTAAATATTCATTAACAATTTTTCATTTCCGTGCAAACATGTTTGATCAAACCGCTTGTGTAGTGTATTGCGCCCTTTAGTTGTTCAATTTTGAAGTTGAAGCTTGATTATTTGCTTAATCCATAAATTTTACTTAATGGAATCTTATATTCTGCAGATATTGTCAAAGAACATAAGCAAATTCAAGTAAAATACAATGGTAAAATGCAGGGATCGAAAATAACAGTTATTATTAAAATTCAGCTCAAAAGTCGGACAGAAAGAATTTGTCTAAACGTTATTTGGGTATATGGTTTTTATCCAAGGAATAAAATACTTTATAATTTTTTAACTGATAGTTTTTGAGTAAAAAATAAAAGTTAATATTTGAATGATTTCTTTTTTTTCATTGAAATATGTGCTGCAATAATTTTTTGATAGTTTCGAAATGTTTTATGTATGTATAAAATAAAAAGTATAATTATTAAATTTCTCTTTTTGACTTAAAATTCTAATTTCAACATTTATTTTTGACAAAAAAAATATCAGTAAAAATTAATAGTTATTTTTTGACTTTTTTCAAAAATGTTTAAAGTTGTAAATTGTTGACCTTTAGTTTTGTTGTTTGTTAATATTTTTCGGCAAGTGTCATAACAGTTACGATCCCTGGTAAAATGTTTTACTCTGCAGTGAATATTAAAAATAGAATAAATTTATCAAACTATCACAAAAACTACTTTGATAATATTCTACAAATATAAAAAATTTTGTCTGAAAACTTTCCTTGAAATAAAAAAATATCAGCGTATACTTAATATTTAAAAGAAACTTTAGTTAATATTACTTATACGTACCCAGTAATACAATTTTTCTAAGGGCCAATCTACACTATGGACATTTCTTGCCGGACAGACGAAGTTTGTAGGCGAGAGAGGCAAAAAGTAAAGCGTGTAACGCATACAGCGTTGCCCCCTTACTAACAAACTTTGTCTGTCCGGTAGTTCTGGTATACTATCGATATCGATATTTTACCTATCGATATTTTCGATATTGTAAGACTTTCGATAGTTTCCCAGCACTACTATCCGGCAAGAAATTTCCATAGCGTAAATTGGGACTTATGGCTAATAAATCACTGATGGTTTAAACTGTGGCTTAGTTGAACTCAACTTGAATTTATATGTAGTTTAAACTCAACAGCTATAAATCAGTATCCCATGTATTGTATGTTGTTAAAAAAATAACATGTGGCAGCACTACAATAAATCTTATCAAATTCATATGGTCTGTATTGGTAGTTTAAACGCCCAATTCTATGCGTTTAAAGATGTTTAGTGATTTATGGATTTGTATGTTTAAACACATTTTAAACCAAAAAGGGAGTTTAACTTGCTCTGATTTGGCAGTCCTTGTGGCCAATTTTTAGGGTAGATATTAAAACACATTCATGTTTAAAATCGTTTAAAATACAAAATTCTCTTCTTCACTAAAAACTTAAGTGGAACTTAAGTCACCGATGTTGTACACTTTATTTCAACTTAAGTTTCCATTGTAATACTTTAACAAGGTGGTCTCAATATCACAACAATACAATAACAACAGGCAAAGCATTAACAGTCAGCTGTTTTTCAGACCACCTTGAAAATAATTACACTTTTTTATATATTTTTTGTATTTAGTAGTGCTGCCATACTTTTATCTAAATTAAATAAGACTTTACAAATAAAACTCAAAAAAACCAATCTGTTTTTAAATACGATTTAAGTTTGTTATGAAAATTAACTTAATATAGATTAAAATACAATCCTGAAAATTGGGCATTAGAGTTCAACTTAAAATTCAGTAGAACAATTAAAATAAATATAAATAAATATTCAAAATGTTGCAAACATTTCATTAATTTCCTTAATAAAATATCACAGAACTATTTTAAAGCAGTTCTAAATTTCAATTCTTTCTCTATTTTAATAGAACTAAAGTGAAATAAATTCTACGGAAATAAAACAATTCCTTTAAAATTTATTTTACAATATTTATTTTATATTCTTTCTTTTCAAAAATATTACAAAAACAAACATTATCAAAGTTAAATTTTCAATTTGTCTACTTCCAAAAAAAAAATTAACCAGCTTTGTTTTCTACTCTCAAAATAATACAAAAAAAGCATCAAAGGAAAAAAATCCTTTTATTTCATTTCAACAGACTTGAGCCTTTTTGACATTTTATTGACATTTTATATTTATCAAAGTGCGCAAAGACATAATTAGAACATCTTTGTACTTGGCATCAGTGCTTTATTTGAGCACCCAAAACCATAGCAACGAATGCAAATTGTTGAAATTTTTAATCAAAATAATTGCTCTATTCGTTAAACTTATCGTGCACTTCTTCCATTTTGTGGCGTATATTATCGTCCTTCAGAGCGGCTTATTCGAAGAACAAAATATCGTTTTCGGACTGCATTTGCTGTTACTGTTATATGCATCCCGTGAGACGCCGAACAGTGCGCACTGAAGAAGCTGTAGCCGTTGTACTGGAAAACATTGAAGATGATCCTAATCTATCAATTCGTCGCCGTTCTCTGGCACCTTATGGAAGATTTTACGAAAAGATCTTGGCTTAAAAGCTTTCAAGATTCAACTTGTGCAGGAATCAAAGCCAAATGACCATCGTATGCGCCGCCAATTCGGCGAATGGGCTGAAGCACAAATTGATTTTAAATTTCCATTCAAAATTTTATTTTCCGATGAAGCCCATTTCTAGTTCAATGGGTACGTAAATAAGCAGAATTGTCTATCATTTAGAATGAGGAGAACACACAAGCTTTTGTCGAAACACCATTATGGTGCGTTTTGTGGGCTGGCAGAGTCATTGGCCCATATGTCTTTAAAACCGAATGTTACTGTCGGCATAGGAACATGATGCGAAATTTTTTCGTATTTCAATTACGTGGCATTAATCTTGCCCATATGGGGTTGCAACAGGACTGAGCCACATGCCACACAGCGGGCTCTACTTTTAATTTACTCAAAGAAACTTTTGAGGAAAAACAATTTCACGTAATGGCCCAATTAATTGTCCACCAAGATCTAGTGGTTTTATCCCATTGGATTATTTGCTTCGGGGTTATGTTAAGTCACTTGTCTAAGTCGATAAACCACAAACAATCCAACTTCTGGAAATCAATATTCGAAGAGTAATTCTCGAAAAAAGGCCGCAAATGATGCGAAAAGTTGTTGAAAATTAATTAGGCAGCCGCGGCAGCCACATGGCAGGAATTATATTTAAACATTTATTTCAAAACATTCTCTTTCCAATGAAGCCCGTTTCATTGATATTTAAAATATACATGTTTCCTTGTTTTATTATGATTTAAGCTTGTGTCACTATTTACAAATTATTGCTGAAATAGACTTAAATTTTTTTTTTTAATTTTCAAAAATTTTTTTTTAGAAAAATTTAAGGAAATATGGCATGGTAAATATTACATATATGTATGTAAGTATATACTTTGAGAGAAAATGAGACAGAAGAAACAACAAGTTGTTGCTTCCATTGTTAATGAGGTTGTTAAAATCTACATAAAATTAAATTTAAATTAATTATCAAGGCGAATTCATGTAAACGGTGGTGTCGATACTACAACAAGTAACAACACCAAAAACACAACAATGTATTTTTTTGTTGCTTTCGTTGGCCGATATGTCAAAAACACAAGTAACTTTTGACGTTCCTCTTTCTAATTAAGAAAAAAAAGTAGCACAGCTGTGTTTTCAACGCCACCTGAAAGTCAATTCGCCTTGTTAATTATGTATGAGGGTGACGTAAACGTTAAAACTTTTATTTATTTTTTTTTTGTTCCTTTTTATGTTTTTTCAATATTCTTGTTTATTATGTGTGTATATGAGGCATTCCACGCCAAATAGAATGATTTTATTTAAAATTTTTTTTTTGTGATTTCCACAAATTTGTGATATTTTTCAGTACATTTCAAATGGGACTTCCTGGTAAATTTTTTTTTTTTTTTTGTGAAATATTCGTTTTGAAAATAGTGTTTCCTTCGATTCTTCTACATATTTGTTATTTTAAACTTTTATCCACCTAACAACTTTTAAGGTAGGTCCGATAGTGGGCCTTCCATAACCCCTTATTTTCGAAAAGTTAAAAATCAAAAATATATACCGATTTTTGATTTTTAAATTGAAAAAGTGTACTAAAATTATCACAAAATCGGGGAAGTCAAAAACTTCTGATTTGCCGTGGAATGCCCTGTATAAAATTTAATTTATTTTTATAATTGTATAAAATGTATGTTTATAACTGTATAAATTTTGATTTTAAACAAGTTTCCAATCGTGAATTGGATACTTACTTGGTGGTTTACTAAGTCCCCGTCCACATTATAAGACATTTGCTGCAAAAACTTTCTGCAATTCTCTTTTGAAACTGCATTCGTGTCCATAGAATAAAAATTTTATTTTACAGCACTGAGTCATAGTCTATGCCTTCTCCCTTTCTTTCTAAAAGAAACACACAAAAACTGCTTCTTCACGAAACAAAGTACACTTTTCCATTCGTCTTCCCCTTTCATCAGCATACTAAAATGTTTCGCAGCAAATTTTTTATAAAATAGACGAGAACTAAGGAAAAAAAAATTTTAATATAGTAATTATGAATATATTTATCGCACGACAAAATTATGTTTATTTAACCCAATTGTTTATACCCTTCACCACAGGTGGAAAAGGATATTTATTAGTTTTTTATTCCGTTTGTAATTTCTACAATTTGATCTTAGTCCCTATAAAGAATATATATTCTAGGTCCTTATAAGGAGAGAAGTTGATTTCTCGATGTCGATATGTTCGTCTTACGTTTGAAATGCGTTTTCCGGAGACTCCAGACATGATAGCGGCTATGTTGTTTTACATTTATGTCTCATATAGTCCACCATTTATTGCTATTGAAATTTAGCAAGATCGGTCGACAAGTGGCTGAGATATGATCAAAAAACCGCGACAGCCTCTAATTTTTCCAAAAAAATCCTTTGTGGTTGTTGTTTTTTGTTGGTTTTATTTTAATGTATTTAATTTTACGCATACAAACCCATGCACATTTATGTATGTACATGATATGCCGCTCAAATAGAGAAACAAACTCGTAGACTCAATATATTTTTATTTAACGCTTCTTCAGTCAAAAAGTTCGTAGCAGAGTTGTCTAAGTTCCGCCAAAGAATCGTGAGGTTGCCAGTTCGAATCTGGATGTCCCAGTTTCTCAAAAAGAAATTTTTTTTTATTTTTTTCTTTAATTTTTTTATGTCCTAACAACGATTTTTAAATTATAAAACGAATTTAAAACATCAACTTTGCCAAACAAAAGTTGGCGTGGCTCAATTAATATTTATTTTTTATATCTTAAGAACGTTGTTTATGTGCATAACTTTTTGTTCTTATCTCACCATGGTGAAGGGTATATAAGATTTGGCATAGCCGAATATAGCACTCTTACTTGCTTTAATTTTCTTGATTTGTGCAAACTTATGTGTTGTTGTTATTGTGCTATTTTGTGTAAACTAACATACATATCGGTTTGTTTAATTGTTTTATTTGAAGAAACTTGTTTCTTTAATTTTATTTGTTGCATTCGTGATTAATAATGTTTGTATGTATTTGTTTTTTAATTGGATTTAGGTTAAAACCTCATTTTGTCACTGTTTTAATTTTGGTTTGTTAAATTTGTCAACAGTTAAATTTGTACGTTGGGTGTAACGTTGGAGATGTCGATGAAAAGTGCCTTTTCTATTATTCTTTTGTATTGGCACTTTGAACTGGGCATTCTTAAGGCCCAAATACACTGATCAAAATACTCATCAAGCATTGTGGTAGTATTATCGAAAATGTGTTTGTATGTGGCACACCGGCGATGCTGGATGAAAAATCAAACAATTTAGATATTACGGCGAATAGAACGCCCAGCACACGAACACGAGTGAATTCGTCTGATGGGCAAGCATTTGACAAATGCATTTGGTTCTTTACACGAAGTGAACTGTCACTTTAAGACGAAGTCGATCAATTCGTTTAAAATGCGAGCATTGTGGCTGATCGATCTTCGGCACATTTCTTGGCTAAGCTTTCTTTAGATCTTATTTTTACATTTAATTGTTTAAGTTTAATAAGAATTTGCAAATTAAATGTGCATTTGGCCTCTGTATACCATCCGACCGCCTTTGTTAAAACTTCGTCTATAGCCTTAAGTGCCGTCGTTTTTAATTTAAAGCAGCTTTGAGTTCTTTCTATTAGCATTGTTAAATTCTCTCTTCATAAAATATATGTGCGAGTGTTTGTTGTTTACACCTCTGACAATAAAAACAAACTTTGTAAACACCCTGCAAATAATATTGGACCACCTGATCCATTTTGTTAAAATGGTCTATTCCATGGACTGGTCCGATGTAATGCACGCATGGACCATGCCATTGTTAAAAAGTGTTTGTAGTGAAACGACATGTCTTCGGTTTTTAACGACATATTTTCGTTTTCAAACGTATACAATGGAGTAGTTTTAAGACTACTCCTTTGTAATCCAAAGCTGGGTTATATGGTCCTGCCCTAGGACATCGTAATGTTAAATAGACCATGTTTTTCCATACGGTGGGGTTACTTTTGGACTAGTCCTAGTCCCTTGTGGGCTACATTTTACACGCGTGTTTGTGTTTGGATTAGTCCTATTACTTGCAGGGCAATAACCCGCACATGTGTGTGTGTGGCTCTCACAAAAGCCTCATTTTAAAGCACTCCTTTTTATAAATAACTAGACATCAATAAAAATTGTTACAAAATGTTTTGTTGTTGGCGGTTTTTATAACGATTTGTTTATATTCTGTTCTTTAATTGTGTATTTGTGTGTTCATGTGTTTTATTCCTTAATTTGATTTAATTACTTTACAGATGGATATAAACGATAGGGGAACAACATGCAAAAAATCCATACCCACGAAGACCGCTACAAATATACCGGATACAATTATAAGCGAGTGTGTTAAGGATACTAAACAAAAGGATAGAAATATTACAATAACTACAGGAACAATGAAAAGAGCTCCACCTTTAAAATCTACTGCCTGCTCACACGCCAATACCAACACGGTTAGTAGTTGCAGCAGTAGTATCAGTGCAATGGCGGGAAGCGATATTATGGCGGGTTCTTTTAAAGGAGCCTCCACATTGTGCACACCCTCTACACCACGCATAGAATTGAGTCGTGCTTCTTCATCTTCACACCATGAAGAGGATAGTCGTGATAGCAGTCCGGAAAATGTCTTTGAACAGGTGATTTATGTAAAACCAAAAACGAAAAAAAACATCTAGAACAAAATGTACAATTTAATGTTGTTTGAAAGTAAATTGCAGAAGTTATTGTATTTTATTAGATAAAAGGATTTCTGTGTAGCGAATTGTTATTAAATTTTAAGTTTTAGAAAAGGGGAGGGCAATTAAGTTAAAGAAAATAATTCAATATAAAAAGTAAGCCATAAACATTAACACATAAAAAAATCTGTGCTTAAAAATAAGGGGTATATAAAAAGAGGGCTGTTAATTTCAATAACATAAGCAAAGTTTAATGAAATTTGCTTAAAAAAACAATAATTTTTTTTTTATATGACGTGCTAAATTCCCAATTGTTATTTTTGATAAATACACTGAAATTTATCACTTTAACACTCAAAAGTTCTACCTGTAAGACCCCTTTCACACTCGGCAAGTTACTTGCGCAAGTCTCTTGCGCAACTCTTGGCTTGTAGACGTTATCGGTAAGGTCGGGGTAGGGGAAAAAAATGTGTACAGACTTTGTTGTTCTCGGCAAGTAACTTGCGCAACGAACTCGTCGAGTCTGGAAGGGGTCTAACAATATCAAAGCATAATTTTTCTTGTTACGTTTCGTAAAACAACAAAAAATTTGATTTAGTTTCAATAAAATTAAAAAAATTTATGAAAGCAGCATATGCTTTTTTTAAATTAAAATGGCTTAAAATTATTGAATTAATTTCTTTAAACTAGTATTATTTTTATTGATTGTTCTAGTTTTGATTCGTATTATTTATTATTTGAAAAAAAAGTGTTGACATTATTGAAATTTCAAACCTTTTTTCACTATTATTCTTTTTTTATTTTGGTTTTTTCTTTCATTTTTAATTTATTCTATTAAGTTTTTCACTTAATATAAAACATTTTCAATTTCTACAATTAATTTCTGTAGGTGTATTTTTATTTATGTGAGTTTAATATAAATTTATATTAAACACACAATTTGTTTTATGTTTTTTATCTGCTGATTTCTATTGTATGTGTGTGTTTCATAAGTAGTTGTCTGTAACAAATCAATTCTCAGCACTTTTACTTTCTCTTGTTTCATTTTTTTGTTTTGCAAATTTTTTTTTTCTTGTTTTCCTTTCATTGTTACAAACATTAGCCCAGTTAATACATATGTACATAAAAAAAAACCTATAAATTAAACTATGTATGTAAATATTACCCGTACTAACTACTTTTTCAAACAACCATTCAGCCGAACACTCTGCTATACTTACACACACACTCACTCTCTTACATAAAAACAACAGTACACACTCGTGCTTCCTTCTGTTAAAAATTAAACTAAATACAGAGAGCAGAAAAATAAAAAATAACAGTAACAAAACAACAAACTACGTTAAAACTTAAGGCAAAAAATAAAGTGTATTTAATTTTAAAAAGTTACACTGTGCAAATTGAAAAAACTATCAAGCTGGGCACCCGGCGGGTTAACCTAATTCAAGTACGCCGAAACCAGTGGTGCTAACCGTTTTTTTCGGTTAACTCTTGTAATTTCAAATATGTAGAAGGTTACACAACATACATATCTTCGCGTAACTCAAAAACGGCTAAATTTATTGAAACCGAAATTCCGCAAAAAAGTTTTTGTTTCTTAAGACGGCATAAAGAACTGAAAAATGCAGCTATGCTCCTACAAGTGCAAGCGGAGAAAAATATGGTAGGGCATAGTTACGGCAATTTCACTATGTTTATTGTAACAATATATTGTTGTCGTACACAAACAATTCTTATTTTTATTAAATTTAAGCAATATTATAGTTACTGTAAACTTATCAATGTTTATCGAAATTATAAATTTCAGTATCTTTGACTGAAAAATAATTATTTTTCTAACAACTAAATATTGATAACCTTGAAAACATATTTAATTTTCTTACAACCATACCATGATTACTTTCTATACGTGTAGTCGTAGTATGCTAAAGAAGCAATCAAAATATCTTTACTCTAATAATATTATGTAAGCGTCATTTGTAAAATAATGTTGAATCAGTTGTGTCGTTTGTTTTAAATATCCCTATCGAATTATTTGTAAGTGAGTTGTTGAACCACAATTAAAAAAAAAAAATAACATTTAAAATAAAACAGTTTAAAGAAATATAAAAAAATAATGAAATTGTTTTTACATTAAAAATATTGTAAAGTGCCACAAAATCGTTGCTAAAAAATTTTAAATTATTTTTTATTGTTGTGGCAGTGAGTGGTGCTGTATCAGAAAATAATTGCTTCTAAATTTGTTATGATTAACATGATAATAATATGATTACTTCTTAACTGTTTATGATTAACATGATAAGAATATGATTGCTTCTTAGCTTATTATGATTAACATGATAATAACATGATTACTTAACATGATAAGAATATTATAAAGGAAAAAATATTATGATGTAATATTACGAATATATTTGGTCATAATATGATAATATGACAATCATGAATTTTATCATATTATTTTGCTCTTAGAATATGTTTACCACAACCATGTTTTTTCATTGCGTGTATACGAGTTCCAAATAAGACAAGCCATACATGATTAAAATCTGTCTACTGCTTTTCATTTAATTCACAAAAGATGAAAATTTTTAATTAAATTCAAGACTTTCATAAAACATAAACATAAAAGGGGTGGTGATAAAGGGCAAGTATGTATGTTTTGAGAAAATGTTAAGGGCAAAAAACTAATGGAGGTCAGTCATACCTTTTATCCCCCTTATGGGACCTTTTCTTCAATATATTTCTAGCCTGTATTGCAACTTTTGTATGGGAGCACTCTTAAGAAATGGAGATAGCGGGAAGGTATGTTAGAAACAAATGATGAGAATGAAAAATAAAGTGGGGTTAGCTACATATTTAACCCGTCTATGGGCATCCTAGGCGCTTCATAGGGTAAATTAAAGAATTTCTTTAAGCCGCCATATTTGTATGGAAGCCACTCTAATGGATGGTGATAACCCTACGTTTCCACATGCAAGTAATTACTTGCAAGTGGCGTATACGTATTATCAACGAAAAATCGAAAAAACAGCCGATTGGCTGAAAGTACAAAAATTGTGTGAATGTTAGGGAAAAAGTGTGAGTTTATTGAGTTTTTCGAACTTGCACTTGCATGTGAAAACGGGAGGTAAGGGGCATGTATGTTTTGAGAAAATGTGGTGGAGGAAAAACCAATGGAGGTCGGTCATACATTGTATACCCCTAGGGGCGACTACTTGGCATTTATGGGATCTTTTCTTCAATATTTTCTTACAACATACTTTATCTTAAAAAACAAAAATTTCGAAATTTCGCAAAAAAATTATGTTTCTAAAACGGATGCGCAGATAAGAAAAAAGGATAGCCATATTTTGAGGTTATTTATTTGCGGAATTTCGGTTTTTTTAGTTTATTTAATAAGTTAGCCCGTTTTTGAGTTACGAGAATATATGTTGTTTTGAAAACAAGAGCATCACTGGATTCAGCGTACTCGGTGCCCCGCTTAACAGAAAAAAACTTTCTCCAGAATTTTTTTATCGAATAGAGTCGTAGATGCTTCTTACACTATTTCAACGAGTAACAGTTATATACTTTTCTGCAATACATTGCTATTGTTGATATATTAAAAATTTAACAAAATTGAAGATCAGAGTGCGGGCTCTTACGATAAAACTAAATAAATAATATCTAAAGCCTATAGTACACGGAATGTAAAAAAGCCACATCACGAAATTGCTATTGTGGCTTTGTTTGTAGTGACGTCAAAATTACGTTAGAACCACATGCGCATGTGGCTTTTTACATTCCGTGTACTGTAGGCTTTACAGTGGTCGAATGCAGACACAAATACTACATATTTACGCTATTGGAAGTCGATAGGAGGGAACAATATCTTTTTGCCCCACCCTTAATGTATATACATATGTATGTATGTAAGCATTTGAGAGTCTCAAAAATTTGTCTTCCAAATTTTAAATATAAGGCTTACAAAATCAGCCTTTATAAATGGCAGTTTGTCAGTAGTTGGGTTATAAATAATGTTTAAAGTTATAAACATATTTGTGACAATTTGTTTATTTGTATAAAATACTAGCCGTGAATGCGGCGCTAACCGCCCAACATAAATTTTTGACATACTAAAAAAGTAAAATGAACAAATCAGTGCGGATATTTTTTGAAAGCATCTTGCCACGTGTCCCTTCATATTCCTACCTTTGAAAAAATATAAACTCTGTGTGTTTTATTTACGCTATCTATCTATGATTCAAATTTCATCAAAATTAGTAAAAACTCATAAAAAATTGTTAAATGCAGCAAGGCTTCTTATCCTAGGCACTGTAACATATTGTAAGGTTTTTAATTTCACTGACTCGTTTAGTCCCGCGAACGTACAAAATTTTGATATTTATATAAAATTCTGGGATTTGAGTTAAGTGCACTTTTTATAATGCCAGTTTAACGATTTCGAACGTTATCGTTCGCATAGAAAATTTATATAAAAACACTCAGTTTTAAAAATATTTTCTATATAAAATTCTATGCGAACGTCTACGTTCGAAATCGTTGAACAGACAGATAGTTTTGGTAATGATGCTAAAAATTTTAGACCGTAGACCAAGATGAAAGGCAATCGATTTGAAATTTTACACTATTTTATATGTACATCTACTTTCTGAGGTATTCATTAATTCAAAAGGATTGAATAAACATATGTATGTATATATGGATAACATGGCCACTACTGCTTTAAAACGTTTATAATTTTTAAAAGTTTTTGCTGGCCATTATTTCAAACATTCATGCTTGAAAATTGTTTACAATCCTAACAAACGAATAGATAATTTTTGCTTCGCTCCGACGACTTCGCTTAGATTTATACAATTTATTTTCACTTTTTTAGGAAAACTATAAATAAGATTTGTATCCGTTAACTAAAATAAAAATATCGAAGAATATTCAGTTACAAGCTTGCTTATACTAAACAACAAACTTATATAAGTCCAGGCAAGGGCGTAAAATGGCGCTTTCTTGTTGTTTTTTAAAGCATCACAAACAGTATTTCTTGAATTCTCGAGTACGTTGTTTGGCATTAGGTTTGACAACCGTGTGGAAGTTTTATCCGAAGGATAATAAAAAATACTTTTAATTTTTGGTTGCTTAAGTGCTTTAATATAAACATTGATTTGCTGAAGACAACACCCTTTTAACTTTAGCTTTGACTATAGATTATATTTTGATCGGTAAAAGTTGATAACACTGGTATGCCGTAAAAATTGTTTTAAATAAATTCAAGTCTGTTCTCAGTTTTTTTCTATCACGTCTAGTTTTTTTTTTTGGGGCTGGACAAATATTTCGCTGGAAATAAGGCGGTTATGTTAATATATTTCAATTTAACTTCCTCATGCTTAAAACGTTGTAAAAATTTTTATTGCGGACACAAATTTAATTTCCACAAAAAACAATTTTTTCTTATTTCTTAATTACTTTAATTGAAAAGAAATATTTTAAATCTCTTATTTTGAGATAAAAACTGTAATTTTCAAATACCTGGAACAAAAATTGTAACCGCCAAAACGGAAATTTTACCCCGATGGGCACGTAAAAACCGCTAGAATTGCGGTAAAATCTTCAAATTGGCAACAGTGCCGCTGGGTAAGTGACAGACAATTTTTCGACACATTGAGAAAATGGCCATTGGACTGATAAACTCCACTTAAATACTTTGCTATAGTTTATTTAAGATATTAAACACTTAAAAGAATTTTGTAAAATCTTTTCTTATTCTCTTTAAACCATCATTTTTAATAATAATAGAATTCTTATTATGCCCTCCTCCACCACCACAAGTGCTAAATGATGGTATACTAAAATTGTTTTGTTTTTTTGTTATTTATCTTAATGTATACAAAAAAAGTTTCCCTTTTGATTTCCATTTTTGAGCTAAAAATGTCAAAAATCTATTTAAATCCCTTTCAAAGTTTTTAAAAGTTAAAAAAGAAAACAAACAACAAGAAAAAATAGCACAGATAAAAAAGGAAAACAAAATTATTAAAATGTCAACAAAAAAGTAAACTTATACACATACATACAAACATTTTCCTGCAAAATAAACAGAAATCCATCTAAAATTTTTTGAGCATGTGTGTGAGTGTGAGTACTTTTTTGAAAAGTCCCCAAAAAATGACACTTTGATGACAAAACCAAAAAAATTACTTTACCACACTCACACACACAATTGCATTGATTAACATCTCTTGTTCGTGTTGTCATTGACTTCCCAGCCAGCAAAAAAGTCCGACATCCTTCAGATATCTGAGAGAAACGTCGACAAAAAAGTCTGAAACGTATACGAATTCTGTCAGATTTCTAACCCTGCGGCCACACGATCAAGTTGTTCTTGATAGTCTTTTACATATACTGCTTGCCAAAATTTACAAAAATTTAAAGCTGTGACGTAGGCTGCACTCAATTTGTAAGCAATAAAGGCAAAAAATGTCCCTAGTGTAAATTGAGACTAAATGTAAGTGCACAGCTAATTTGTTTGCTGCAGTGTTGTATTATTTTGACACAACGTTAAGGTAGTTTACAGTGTTGTAGCCGTTTTCGAAATAAGAACACCTTGTATGAATTCGCCTTGCGTGGGATATTCTGTGTTTTTTGCCGGTATTTATGATAGACATCTGACAGAAATCAAATTTAAAAGGCATGGAAAATTCCAATGTGTTAGCCTAAGGCGAAATTAAATACAGGCGGTGTCGAAACACATAGATTTCTGTGAGAAGGCTTTATTTCATTGCAAAATAAAAGTATATAATTCACCAAAAAAAATGCACACACACACATAACAACTAAGACAAATCGATATGAAATCAAACAGAAATCTATTAGACATATCGGATATATCCTCCCGATATATTCATGTGAAATCCATCAGAAAGCGGCCAGACCATACATACATGTATGTATATATGTATATTCAATGTCTGACAGAAATCTGAACGAAGTCTCTAAAGTAGTATTCACGGCCAAAATTCTTGACATCACGGCGAATTCACTTATGAACGTGTGCTTGACGTTATACTCGCTGTCATATCTAAATTTTTTGATTTTCCATTCATCATTTGTCGTTTTCACACAAACAAACACATTTTCCCTATGACTACCATAAAGCTTAATGTGAAATTTTGACCGTGTAAGTCCGCTTAAGAATGATGTCAGACATTTGCAAGAAAAGTCTGATTCAGACAATGTTGAAGTATTTTGCCGGCTGGGTTATAAAGTGACACCATACAAAAACATATAAAAAACAAATGTAGTTTTAGAAAATTAGTTTTAGTTCTTTTAGTAGTTTCTTTAAAAGCTTTAAATATATACATAAAAGAAAAAAAATAAAAGAAAGTTGTGAAATTTAATTTTAATATAAAACTTTTTTGTGTATTTCTTTGCTTTCTCGTTGCAAATTGCTGGATGGTTTTATTATTTTTATATTCCTAACCAAATTTCTTTTTTTTTATTTTTTATTCGAAACAACACAAATTTTCCTACTTTTGCAAATTTTTATTAAAATCTCCCCAATTCCCTTAATAAACTCCTTGCCACCACTTTGATGTTGTTTATTTGTGTATGAAAAATTGAATTGATTTTTGAAAAAAAAAACTGGAAAAAACAAAAACTAATTATGAAAAGGTGGGCACTGGCACCCTACAGGAAACATTGGATATGGGGTTTCGTGAGGAAGGTGCACTGGAATTGCGTAGTTCGACAGAGGAACTTTATTTTATGGATCCTACACAGAAAAAGGAAGAGGAGGCTAAAATGCAACAGCAGCAACAACAACAGGTGAGTTTTAAATACTGTAAAAAAAGTATATTTAAATAAAGTTCATTTCTTAAATTTGTTAATTAAATTCCAAAAACTTCGTGTTTCTTTTAAATGTACATAAAACTTTCATTAAAAAATTCCACATTTAAAAAATATTTAATAAAAAGTACAATTTTTAGTATTCTTTTTATAATAAGAGACTGAACTAAATTTAAATTTAATTAAATTCCAAATTTGTATTCTTGATAACAACACTGAAATTTATTATTGATGGGATAAGCTATTCCTATGCGCAATTTCACTGGTTGCTTACGCAAATCGTCAGGAAACTTCGTCCAAAAAAATTTTAGAAAAACTAACGATATTAAACCAAAACGGGTTTGGACTAAAGAGTTGATTCTGGTACTTAAAAGGGTGTAGAATAATAATAATGCGTTTTTTCTCAAAACATGTATGTATAGTTTTACTAAGATTTAAAACATTTTATTTTATTTACTCAAATAGTACTTTTTCTAAAGAGTTATCCTTTTTGTTTTTTTCAAACGTTTTCTCTTTACAACAAAGCTTGTAATTAAATTTTTAGTACTAATTTATTATTAAATTTGAAAAAACTTTAAAAATTTTCTTTACTACAAGTAATTAATGATTTTTTTTTCAAAAAGTTTATTTAAAATGAAATTTTGCATTTATTTGCTCTGCTTCACAACTCTTTTAAATAATACCTGGTAAAAAGATGTTTAATCTAATATTGTTAATTTTAAAATAACTTTTAATTATTAAAATTAAAACAATTACTTTGAGGACAAAGCAGAATCTGTTGTATATGTTTATCTATACTTTAGTTAAATTTCATTTAAAAGAATAAAATAAAAACCTTAAACTACTGGTAACACTACTCATGAAACCTAAATGTAATTGAAAATTGTTTTTCGAACCAAAAAAAAAACATTGCATGTTTAAAATACAATATAATTATGTTATCACCGGTGTTGCCACCTTGTGGGTAATCACACGAATTGGGTATAATTTTTACTGTCGTAGGTAGAGGAAGAGGACGTCGAGGAAGATGACGTCATGGCGAGACAAAGTTCTTGAGTGGGAGGGCAATGCATTTGTGTTTGGGTATGCCCGGTAGGGAGATGCAGGATTGCTTTAAGCCCCTGGTATATAATAGATAACAACCTTAGCTGGTATGTGTTTTTTTGTGCTAGTCTGTGTGTCCATGGTCTATGTTGCCGGCAAGCACCACCCCATCCGGCGAGCTTCAGCCGAGCTAAACTGCGGGCATACCTACGCCGCTGGCAGTCTGGCCACTCCGTGTTTTTTTCCTCTCTGTCTGGTTCACAAACAGATGACCACCACACCCCTACAAAATGGTGTAGGTAGATCAAGTGCAATTTGAAATTTTTATTTAAAAAACTCATTTATGGATTTGATTTCAGTGGCAAAATTTATACTTTTCCAGATATTTTTGATCCAAAAAATTCGCAAAATCGCGGTTTCTTTAAAAAAAATGGTTTTCTATTAAAAAGTTTTGAATGGCGCCAGATGGACTATTAGATTTTGATTCAGAATATTAGAAAAAATATTAATACTAAAAAAAAACCTGGAGGTAGATATATTTCCAGTATTATTTTGCGCCCTTAACATATATAAAGCTGATTTGGAAACAGTATGTAACGCCCTTACTAAAATCACTTTATCGCCAATGTGTATGTGATCTTCGAAGGTGGCAAGAATTAAAAATTCTTTTGGTTTTTATTGTACAACGAAAATATTCTGCGAAGTGTGTTGGCAAAAATATAAAAATAATATGGGCGCTTAAGACGAAAAATCTTGTTTAAATGTAGATATCTGGATAAAATTTGTGGTAAGGAATTCTTATTTAAATTGTAACTCCAATATGTCAACAATTGCCTAACGGTACCAACTAAAGGCCGTTTACACTATCCCATAAAGTTTTTAGTAATTTACGAAAATGCACCCCTGTCATGATAAGTTGTTATTGTTTTTTTGAAAATGTTCAAAGAATAATTAGATCAGGGAAGCATTTTTGAAAAATACGTAAGACTTTGTGGGATAGTGTGTAACGGCCTTAAGCAACACTCGTGTCTGTAGATACTGTCATATAGCGTATAAAATAGTCAAATTTGACCGACTATAATTTCTTACTTGTTGCTTTTACAAAAGATTTTTTTACAAAATGAAACATAATCGGTTTTCACCCTTGACAGTAAAGTCCCTTGTAGTCCTTGTGAATCTTATAAATTTAGTTAAAGTACTAAGATTAACAACACTGCAAAAACAAAATATATTAGACTAAAATTTACTACGCTGTGGTTTAAAAATCCCACAAAAAGCTGTAGTTAACACGTTTGTTAAATAGCCCAGAATAAAACAGTTGAAAAAACTAAATCCGTCTCTTTCCCTCACTCAGCAACTTCGTTAATTTGCAATACTAACGAAAAAGCCACTCATGCTTTGTAGTATAAAATCGTATTAAGAAAAGCAGAGTTGTACACTTAATACAAAGGGTGAAAACCGCTATAGATTTGAAATCAGCTGTAATTTTATTAAAATCTTGTAATTTTTCTTCATCTTAAGTGTAATCTTGTATTTTTCTGGTGGTAACACTGGTTATCACAGACTTTTACTCAGTTCAACCTCTCTTCAATATTTTCGCTCTTTTTCTGTTTTTCTTCTCTAAAGCTTAATATAAAAAAACCCAAAAGTTTATTTTAAATTGAATAAAAATGAAGGAAAATCTAATTGTAATAAAAGTTTTTATAGTTTCAATATTGCAAAGTTTTGAGTGCAAAATATAGAACAAACAAATTTTTTTTTTTTTTAACTTGAACTTTTACACAAAATTTACTAAAAAATATTTGAATAATATTCATTTTAAATAATAATATCAAAGAAATTAATAAAATATTAAATTTAGCATGACATCAGTATTTTTATTGTAAAATTTTGTATTTTTTTTATAAAATTTAAATATTTCTACTGTATTCAATGAATATATTCAATAAACTCATTCACACTATACCTGCCTACAGGGCTGCCAGATAAATTTGTGAAAAAATCATTGAAACAAAAACATAATTACTTTATACCCAGCTAGCATTTTCAATCGTGTAAGAGCTACTGGGAGTCTCATGAAGAGTGTCGATGACCGCATTTTTTAATCGTAGAAGATTCCTCGGGAAAAACTGTAACACGAGTTAGATTCTTCCATAGCACAGCGAAAGACGCTTCTTCAATCGTGTTGGGAATCGTTTAAGACATGGGTAGAGATAATCTAACGAAACTTTTATGTCAAGAATCGTATGAGACTCATGTAGATATTCTCTTATAACTCTTGAAATGCTTGCCGTAGAATTGTTAAAAATATGATTTATACAGCGAGCCGTAAAAGGTGCATTCAATGATGGTTTGACGAAAGTTATATAAACTGTAACTTTGGGGTTTTTGTACTCTGAAAATAATCAAAGATTTTCTAAAGACTTGCATATTACATCAATAGTTTTTGAATAGAGCAGCCTGAACGCTTTGCACTTGGGAAACCTGGTTTTGACAGCATGTTTAGTAGTGAAGTTTGCCGCTGTTGTTAATTAACAATGGCAATCTAGCGTTTTTTCTCAATTTCAAGTTATAATTTAATTTTTTCAAATTCGAGCCTTTTCTGAGTCTTCTGCGTTCATTTTGTGATCGTAAAAGATACTTTTGTCGGGAGAAAAACATACTCCAACTGTCAACATACCGCAACCGCGACTCTTCTTGATAAGCTTAGAGTAATTTTCCTGCTGGTATCTTAAGTCGTTTTTGAATAATTTTTTCGTATTAATCAGTTATTTATCAATAGTTTTCTTATTGTGTCTTTTTACAGCCATTTATCAATCTTATTTCTGTTAATTTGAGTGTATTTTCTTTTCTTTATTTATCAGTGGAATTGTTAATCGTATTTAAGACTTTTTCAGTATGTTTTTAGTAATTTTTTTAAGTTTCTTTAATAAAAATAAAACATTAAATTTATGGATGTACATTAAAGGAATAAATTTGTATATTAATAATTATCAAATTTATTTATTTATTTAAGAAAAAAAAAATTGTAACTTCTACAACAAAACATCAGTCTTAAACAGTAGAAATCTTATGATGTTATTTTAATTAAAACAACAACTAACTAGACAGTTTATAGTCATACAAAAATATAACTTAGCTGCTCTTAAAAATTTAGTGAAATCTGCGCAAAATATGATTATAAATAACAAAAAAATAATCAAATTTTAAAAGCCTGCATGATCCGTTTGTGACCAAGCTGCTTTCAATCATCTAATGAATAATCAGTTTTAGATCACCAAAAGTACTCAAAAAAGACTCATCAAGATGATTTTGACATCAAACAGTTTTCCAAATGCTAGATGGGATATAAAATGATTAAAAGTGTTATTGTTTATGTGTGTGTGGGCGGGTGGGTGCCCTGAAAATTTTAGGACTAGTCCAAACACGCGTGTAAAATGTAGGCCACAAGGGACTAGTCCAAATGTAACCCAAACGTATGGAGAAAAACGTGGCCTATTTAATCAAAATGGATCAGATGGTCCAATATGATTTGCAGGGTAATAATTCTAAATGAAAAAGGGAGGCAAAACAGAATCTGTTACTATTGTGTAAGAACGAATTGGAAAATGGATTGAATGTTATTAAATGATTGTTGCTCAAAAGACAAGATGACAGCAAAACAGACAGAAAATTGCAAAATTTAATTAAAACTACTAAATATGACACATAGATACATACAGTCATATGTATGTTTGTATGTGTTTGCTATTAAATTAGCACACTAATAATTTAAACTTTAAATTTTAAAGGGTTCCTAAAAAATGAAAACTGAATATTGTGTTATTGTATTCAACATATTTAAAAATGTAATGAAACTTTAAATAAAATTTATGATTGAAAAGTTCTTTAGTTATTTTCAATTTCTAGAACAATGATGTTGATATATAAAATATTTGGGAAACAGGCAAGGCGAATTTATTACAGGTAATCTCGGTACTACAACAAGTATAAAGGCCCAAATACACTAATCAAAATACTCATCAAGCATTGTGGTAGTTTTAGTGAAAATGTGTTTAATGTGTCATTAATTAATATTAATAATAAAAATTATTTAATAAAATACATGCTGCAAATGCGCAAAATTTTTTAAAAATTTTCGTAGCAAGTTTTTGAGGATTGGAGTCTTGGAATAACTTAGCCAAGGCCCGCATTAAATTGGGTGATAAGCAGTGTCATTGCTGAAATACAATTACACTAACTGGAAAATTTGGGAAAACTTTATGGTAGTTTCTGTAAACACAGGACCTTTTGAAGATGCCGTTTATCTGAATTGAAAATCCACTATTTGGATTTAGAAGTGTTATCCATTACCATTAAAGCCATATCCGAGTATGAACCGGATGATAATGGTCAATCCTCAGAAAGTTTACTTAAGAAAGCTACGACCCTTATAAGTCATCAGCAGGGAAACCAGAAATATGCAATTGCATGTCTTTCCTTGTGCGACCAATGAACCCAGAAACAATTTATTTATCCGTTTTAGAGCTTTTTATGAATTTTGGCATCGATTAGTTAATGCATATTTTCGCATACTCTGCCGTTTGCGGCATATTTTTTCTGCATAATTTAGTTCAAATATCCTTTTTGCAGGATTTTGCCTTTTTGAGACATTTTTTTTGCGATATTTTGGCTTCTCTGTTTTAAATATCTATAAGTATACCCACTGTGTTTCTTCAATTTCGCCATCTACATTTAATTTTTAATCGAAAATAGTAAAACAAAGCAGGTTTTCATTAATAAAAATTGTTATTTTAAACTTGAAAATTTTATATATGAATAAGCAAAAATTAAAAAAAAAACATTTATATACGTTTTTGGTATGTAAAATATATAAATTTGGACCAGTCTTTTGGTATACCGATCGATTAAGAACCACGTTTAAAGTAATCTAACGGTAACCATCCGTCCGTCTGGCTGGATGTTTGGCATGTTAATTTTGTGGGCAAAGTACAAGTGCAATCTTGTAGGTAATTTGATCAAATTTGGCAAATACATTTCAATTGTACTAGGAACGAATTCTATGTAAATGGTGAGATATGGTTTATAATTTCACATATTCCCCATAAAAACTTCTTTCCAAATTAGAGTATTGGTGTCTGTAAACCATCTAATTATGTTGGTATTTGGATTTAATTCGCCCAAAAATATTTTACTGCAAATTAAATTACATATTTTCGAATCAGTTCACATTTGCCTAAAACTCCCATCTATAAAAAGCATGAGGTAAAATCTGTTCATAACATTTTGAACAGAAATAAAGTTCCTCAACCAATGCACCGCATTGAAATATCGTTTGATTCATCGGTTCTCAAAACCAAAAATTCAGTTCATCCCATATACAACTTGCGCTACCTACTCAACAGAAGAATAACTGTTGAGGAGCCATTAAAACGAAAGGGCCCCTCCCAATGCACAAACTGTCAGGAATATGGGCACACAAAATCATATTGTAAATTGCCTCACGTATGTGTGGTTTGTGGCGACGCTCATAAAACCGCCGAATGTAATCGTTCTAAAGCTGACCCGAATGTTAAGAAATGCAGCAACTGTGGCGAAAATCACACGGCAAACTATAGGGGTTGTAAAGTCTTTTTGCATTTAAAAAAACCTGCTTTTGTTCAAAAATATACTCACTCCCAATATGGTCCGTCAAATGAGCCCAGCCAAGCCGCTGGCTCTATTGCTAGTACTACACAAGCAAATAAACAAAATCAATCATATGCCCAAATCTTAAAAGGAAACCCTAATGCGAAAAATCCCCCGAGTACTTCCAACACAAAGCAACCTCCATACGCTAATGTTCATAGGGAAGGTCTACAAATGCCTTCTGGAAATATGCCAACCTCAATAGAAAATTTAATTCAAACTATGAATAACTTCATGGCCACTATGCAGAACATGTTTCAGGAAATGATGCGAAACCAGAACATGCTCCTGCAAGTTCTACTCAACAAAAAATGAACCAGTTAAAAATATGTTTCTGGAATGCAAACGGGTTATCCCAACATAAACACGAAGTTACAAACTTTCTTCATAGGCATGAAATCGACGTACTTCTTGTCTCTGAAACACACTTTACTCATAAAAACTGCTTTAGGGTAAATGGATACCTTACGTATGACACAAAACATCCCAGCGGACGAGCTTGTGGTGGCACAGCCATAATTGTGCACAAACACATCAGACACTTACCATTGCCAGAGTTCGAAGAAGATTGTATCCAGGCCACATCTATAAATCTTACTGATTTCAAACTAACGTTAACATCCGTTTATTGTCCCCCGAGGCACAAAATTGTATACGATAAATTTCTCAACTTCTTCTCCAAATTGGATCAGAAATTCATTGCTGCTGGCGACTACAACGCTAAACATACATATTGGGGCTCCAGACTTATTAGTCCTAGAGGTAATCAGCTATACCATACCGTAACTGCATAATAATTTTGATGTGGTATCGAGTGGTGAGCCTACCTATTGGCCAACCGACTTCAATAAGCTACCAGACCTTATTGACTTTGCTGTAATCAAAAACATCAAGCGCGATCAGGTACTAGTTAGTTCCTCCTATGATCTTTCGTCTGATCATTCACCTTCAATCCTCATTTTAAAAGGTAACTCCGACGCCGCAGCTGCAAACTTTATTTCCTATCCAAACAGAAACACAAATTGGTTAAAGTATAAAATGTATGTGAGCTCTCACCTATCACAGTGCATTCCCCTAAAAAATTCATCTGACATCCAAATAGCTGTCGACCGATTTACAGAAGTCTTAGATACTGCAGCAAGAAATGCAACCCCAATCAAGCGGACAATTAAACGTGCTCCTTACAATACATCGGCGGATATTGAGACCCTTATCAGAGAAAAAAGGAAGTTAAGAAGACAATGGCAAAACAGTCGTTCCCCAACCACTAAGGCTCAACTTCAATTATGCCTGACAACTCTTCGCAACAAATTGAGACAGAACCACGAGTCTGCAATAGAAGGCTATCTAAACAGCCTAGATGCCACAAAAAACTCTAATTATAGCTTATGGAAGGCTGTACGGCATATGAAATGCCCTATAACCCAAGAATCTCCATTAAGACTGGAAAACCGCACTTGGGCCAAAAACACAGATGAAAAATTA
The DNA here is from genome assembly GCA_949318255.1 of Pollenia labialis. Lineage (NCBI taxonomy): Eukaryota > Metazoa > Arthropoda > Insecta > Diptera > Polleniidae > Pollenia > Pollenia labialis. The sequence continues at coordinate 18,503,349 of OX439142.1, read as the reverse complement.
AACGCTTTCGCGGGTCACCTTGAGAAAGTTTTCACGCCACATGATACACATACTTGTTCCAGTCGTCCAATCATTCCTGATAAGGTAAACCATCCATTAAAATTTAACATAACTCAAGTAAAATCTGCAATAGAAAAAGTGAATATAAGAAAATCTCCCGGACCTGACCGCATCACAGGGTCAATGATAAGAAACTTACCATCGACTGCTTCCAGAATCTTGCTGCTCATTTTTAACGCTATATTAAGAGTCGGATACTTCCCATCCTCATGGAAGAGGTCTATAATTGTTATGATTCCCAAGCCAGGAAAAGATGCTAGCCAGGTTGCGTCGTACAGACCGATAAGCTTATTATCAATTCTATCGAAGCTTTTCGAAAAAATATTCATTTTAAGTATAACTCCTCATCTAAATGAACACGACATCATCCCGGATCACCAGTTCGGATTCAGAGCGAAACATGGTACAATAGAACAAGTGCATAGAATTGTCACCCTTATTAGATCGGCGTTTGAGAAAAAGCAATATTGCTCAGCCCTGTTTATAGACATTTCCCAAGCATTTGACAAAGTTTGGCATGATGGGCTACTCATCAAAATAACACGAATGCTTCCTCAAAACACTCACAAGCTTCTGGAGAGCTATCTAACAGGCAGAACATTCATAGTAAGGTCGCAAGATAAATACTCCCCCCTCAAGAAAATTACTGCTGGTGTCCCCCAAGGCAGCATATTAGGACCGCTTCTATATATAATATACACAGCGGATATGCCAACAAACCTGAGCACGCACACCTCTACATTTGCAGACGACACAGCATTTATTAGTGTTAACCATGACCCAAAAGTCGCATCGCAAAATCTGCAGTCCCACATCAACGAACTAGAGGCATGGCTAGAAAAATGGAGAATAAAGGTTAACCCGGCTAAATGTGCTCACTTAACTTTCACGCTCAGAAGACAAACGTGCCCAGCAGTAAAAATAAATAACATCACTGTTCCGGTAGAAAATCATGTTAAGTACTTGGGAATTCATATAGATAGACGCTTGACCTGGTCTCGTCATATTGAAGCGAAAATAACGGCTATGAAACTTAAAGCAGCTCAACTACATTGGCTTCTCGGTAGAAACTCAAACTTGTCTTTAGACAACAAAATTCTTTTATACAAGTCCATCATAAAACCAACATGGACATATGGCATCCAATTATGGGGTACTGCATGCGCATCTAACATCCAAAAGCTTCAAAGAAGACAGTCAAGAATATTACGACAAATTGTCTGCGCCCCATGGTATATACGTAATGATATTATCCACAGAGATCTCAACGTCCCCACTATCCAGGAGGAAATTAAAAAATATTCAATAAGCTACATCGATAAACTAATGGCCCACCCTAACTACCTCGCTCGGGGTCTGCTTCAGTTCGAAGGTCACCAGAGGCTAAAAAGAACCGATACTTTGAGCCTAACTAGAAGACAGTTTTAAAATTTGAATACAGCAATTAGTGGTTACACTGGTAACAACTAATAAACAACAAGTAGAATTAAGATTTGAATACATATTGTAAATTTCGATAAGAAAGATTCAATAATAAAAATAAAAATTTAAAAAAAAAAAAAAAAAAAAATCTATAAAAAGCTTTAACTTTCTTTTAAATGTTAACATTAACAAACAATTTAGCGACCGTCCCTAAAATCCCTTTAAGACAAAAAATCTAATATGAATCTTAATATCTAGATAATATTTGGCACAAATAACTCGTATATGAATTTTAACCTCTTAACATAACCTTTTTTTTTGTTACTGACTGCCCTTCGTTTCCAAATCTCAAAATCTCAAAAGTTTGTCTGTAAATACTATGGAGTTTGGGCTTTACCGATTACAAATTTTAGGATTGTTTTTATTAAATGGAACTGTTATTAAATTGTTGAATATTTTGTTTTCAAATAAAAAATTTTTGAATTTTTTCGTGCATATTTTTAACAATTTTCAGATCATATTTTCAAGTTTTTACTGCAATGCGCATAAAAAGTATTTTTTCGAGCATATTTCTGGTTTCCCTGGTCATCACTGTGTTAAACATGGCTCCGAACATATGGTTTGGGAATTTACAGCTTTAATAGTAGCTCCTTATCCCTTTAAGAAGGTCGATAATTTGGTAAAAGCTTTTAGATCGTTTACCGCTAAGGAATTGATGTGGGTTACGTTATGCTCTGGGTACACACAATGAAATGCATTTACGCAATCTAGCAAATTAAATTCGTTTTCATTCATTCCAGATTGCATCAAGATCAAAACGGTTTGATATTTTGAGGTTGAATTGAAACAGATTGCATGTTGATTGCACTGTCTGTACCCAGCATAACAACCATTTGCTTAAATAGCTTTTGAACTATTTGCAGAATAAATTGAAACTTCCTTAAAGACCATTAACGCACTTTTACGTTTTTTTTTCAGTTTTCTGTTAATTTATTTTCTATTACAAATTTTTTCACTTGTTTTATTTATTTTATGTAAAAATTTTTTTTCATGCTGAAAGTTTTCAACTTAAATGTAAACAAAAAAAAAATAATAAGCTAATTTTGATACCCCACAATTATAAAGCTAAAAAAAATGTTATCCCCTGCACACAGAAAAAAAATCAAGTTAAAAACGTAGAAAACATGGTTGATTTAAAATTTTTCGGTGTTGATTTGCTTCATACGTTTTTCATGTTAATTTAACCTGATTTTACAATAACTTGCGAACAACATTTATTTCTTTTAAAATAACTTTAATTCATGTTAATTTAACATTGCAGTAAAGTTAGAGCAAAATTTCGTTTATATTGAAATAACAATCCGAATCACGTTGAATGAAATTTATTTCAAGTTGAAACAACGTGAATTTCATGTAGAATCAAATTGGTTTGAGTGTGTTATAACAGTGTGAAGAAGCTTCAGAGACAACAACCCCTGTAGTAACACAGACTTCACTTATTTTGTATTCTCCTTTGTCAACAGAAGCATCAGCAGAATCGCCCGATATGGGTTTCGTCACCATTCTACTTTGAAAACTTGATGTACTATTTTACTAAATAATTTTAATTAAAAGAATACGGGAATTGTTAAATTAACAAGATAAACTTTTGATTTTAATATAAAACAGGCTTTTTAATGGATTCAATATTGAATCCATATTTATTTATATTTTAATATTTTTTTTTATTTTTTTTTTCAGTGAATAATATTGAATAAGCTTGGTTTAAGATTATTTTAATATTTTTAATTTAAAATTAATATGAAATAATGATAAATTTAAATAATGGGCATACTTTCGCAAAAATTTACTATGATTTTCAATCAACATTTTTCCATTTTATGAATTCGCCTTGGGAAACAGGGTAAGATAAATTTTTTTTAGGGTTTAAAAAACTGCTGTCGAACCCAAAAACTGTCGAAAATTTATGTACAACTTTTCGCTTTTTGAATTGGGTTGACAGTGACTGTTTTCATTTAATGCATCAGAAGTAAAAGCAACCGTTTTTTTTTTGCCAAAGACAAATGAAGAAATTACAGTTTTCTACTTTGACTGCAGTTTTTTAAATACTTTTAAGAGATAGCAAAATCATTTAAAAAAATACACAAAAAATACTTTCTGAATTTTTCCAACACTTAACTTCTGTTCTAATTCTTTTTATATGTACCTACTCCTTCTATTTTTTTTAAATAAATTTTTAAGTAGACAGAAATTGATTTTTATTGTGAAATATGTATTATAAATACATATGTAACTGTGTAGATAACTGACCTGTTTTAACAATATTACAAAAACGACAATAACAATAAACGATGTTTACACAAAAAAGTTTAATCTGTCAACATTTTCTTTATTTTTTGTAATTTTTTGTACATTTTCTATTTAAAAAAAATTAAAACAGAACAGAGCACTACATTTGCCTGTGCTATTTTTAGTTAATGGAAACCGGCAAAAACAAAAGCCAACCAACAACCACGTTAACAATACATGTAAAATGAGTCAAAAACATGTACATGAACATTTACAAATCTACTTAAATTTTCTTAATTACTAATGGGTACACACTTATTTTTATTAAAATATGTATGTATGTATACATACTCGTACATATGTATTAAGATAATGCACATCTTGAGTGAAATAAGGTTTTAACTTGTTGCATAAATTTAATTCATTTTTCACACATACACTAATAAAACACAATAAACATTCATAATGTAGTTCGTTAATTTCCCTGCAAATAAAATTGGACCACCTGATCCATTTTTTATTTATTTATTTATTCAATCTATAGATTAAAAATCCTTACAGACATACATAAGTGCTGAAATAAGAGTACAATAAATTAGAAATTAATTTATTAGTTAATTTATATAAACAATAATTTTTCTTTTTAAAATATCGTTACTATCAGAAAAGTCAATAAGATGATATAAACTATTAAATTTTACGCAAATTTGACGAAAGAGTCGTTGTTAGCATAAACAGAACGATAATACCTTAAATTTAACAGCTGCAAGTGTAGGTTTAGTTGGAACATTTAAGTTAATTTTACTGAACAAGAAATCGGAATCGACATCACCGCGTATTACACCCATTAAAAACGAAATACTAAGCATTGTTCTTCGACTTTTTAACGCTGGTAACTTAATAAGTTCAAGTCTGCTTTCATATGAAGGTAATACAAACGAATTCCATCCAAGACCTCTTAAACAAAATAAAAGGAACTGTTTCTGTACGGATTCAATGCTGTTGATATATGTATTAAAGTAAGGAGTATGGGATCAATTGATCCATATTCCAGAATATGGCAAACCAAAGACGTATACATTTGATCAAATGGACTACTCCCTGGACTGATAAAAAATAATTTAATAAAAATTAAATTTGATGAACTTAAGCCGAATAAAAATGTAGAAAAATTTGGATTTTTTACTTAATTTAACAAAAATAATATATAGAAATAATACTTTGTAATTATAAAAAATTTTTGCAAAAATTAACAAAAAAAAGTTTTTAAGTTTCCCTTTTACATAAAAAAAAATAGAAATCACGCAATATTTTAAAATTCTATTTAAGAATTAAGAAAATGTTGGCATTTTATTTAGCAATTAAAAAAAATTAAAATTTTGATTTTTTTTTTGTAAGAAATTCAAAAAATTACACTACGCCACAAAAAAAAATAACCTAAAAACTTAGATGTTTTCTAAGCTAAATTGGGGCTGGAACAAAAAAATTATTTAAGAAGATACAGGTTAAAAAAAGTTTTTAAAATTTTCTTTTAGCCTCACTGGAGCGACTTTAAATGTTGAGTTTTGAAAAAACTAAAATTTTTCAAATCTAAACGCTTATAACTCAGTGAATTTTTATCCGATAAACTGAAAAAGAAAAATATATCTTCTTAACATTTGCGTCAATTTTAGTAACTCAAAATATCTTTTCTTAAGATTTATGGGAATAGCCTTATAAATTGCAAAAAAAACAGGGCGGCTTCACTCTATTGCGATGCAAATGAAATTTCGATACGAAAGTTAAATGCCAATTTGGTACATACTTTCTATCGCTTTCGCAATATTTTTTTTTTAAATGAAGCAACACTAGCAATACAAATTAAATATGGCGCAGATTGAAAGTAATGAAAGTCAAAATATATAAAATAAATTTGAAAAGTTAAAATTGTTTGTTTTGTTTTTTTCTTAATCATCTCAAATGTAATGTGAACGGCTTCGATTAACTTAATTAACATTTTGCTTAAACGCGTTTAAAAACTCAAGTGTGAACATGGTATAAAATTACAGAACATGGGTACAGGTCATCAGGAAACCCTTTTCCACATATAAGAAAAGCTTCCCCTTTAATTGGTTGGCTTTTTGCCATTCACTTCCAACGACGTGTTAAACGGAAAGGCCGGAAGTCTTCAATTTTTATTTTATCAGACTTATCCGCCATTGCAATTGCATACCAACTGCAGCCTACTTCATTCTATGGGTTGGCCAACTTAGTAGTATGCCCTGCCATGACTGGTCGATTTTTCTGAATTTGTCAATCTGGCACCCCTCCGCTTTTTCTACTGATCAGGGTTGTAAATAACCTGCCAGTGTGGCCAACGCGGCACATATTGCAGGATGTTACATGAGATTACGCGGTTTTTAATACACCTGAAGTGGTATTACTTTTGTGCGGTTTTCATAATTGAAGTGATTGAGCTTGTAGTAAAATTTATAAGAAAATCTTTCCTTATACATTTTAACGTTCAATTACTTTTATTGTGAAAACCGCACACTTATCTTATTCACCACAATAGTTAAATTTTTGCATAATTTTTATTATTTCATCTATTTAAACATTTTTTAATGAAATTTTTAAAACTTAATTAATCAAAAATAAAATTACGAATTCAATTTATCAGAACTTTGATTAATAGACCTTCTGATTATTCAAAAATTTTGATGAACCGATTTATCTCACATCCCCGTTTTGACGAAAATTTCAGTTGTAAAAATATTAAATCAGATTAATAAATACAAACAACTTGTTGCAGAAAAGCAAATAGATTTTTTTTATATAATCTTTACAAAGAATCTTTAAAAATTTGCATGCATTTATGTGTATAAAAGAGTATTTTTTATTCTTTTTAAACATAAAGAAATCCTAATTAAACGAAAACAGTGATGAAACTTTCTTTTCTTTAAACAACCTTGTATTTACAAAAAAAATTTCCTGTGTGTACATAAAAGTGTGAAAACTAAAGATAAATAATCAACTAAGGCGAATACACAAACAATGTTAATATTACTGACATTTCCCTTATTTATACTTTATACAAATAGAAATGTAAGTATGTATAAAAAATACATAAGAGTACCTACATATTATGTATGTACATTAGAGTAGCCCAAAGCACAATTTGCTCGCCATGTTATATCGTACATTGATGGTAATGTGATAAGGGACCCAATTTCTACGATTATGGTAACACGATGCAAGATTTTTTGCACAGTTGACCATGTATCACGGTGTTCCCGCAGTCGTAAATTGTAAAAATCTGTGCAGATATAAGCAACGATTAAAGGCTCAGCCGGTTGTAACAGTAACGTTGCAAATCAGCTGCTTGTAAAGCAATTAGGACGATTATAGTTAGCAGTAAGATGTTACGTCTCAAACTATACAGCCGATAGTACACGGAATGTAAAAAGCTACATACGCATGAGGTTCTGACGTAATTTTTTCGTCATCACACAACACGAACTTGCTATTGTGGCTTTGTACCCTTTATATTACGTACCATTAGCGGCGACCACGTACCGACCCTTTGGGGAACGTATGTATTAAAGTATACATGTATGTATGTATATGTAATTAAAAAAATTTTAATCCGAATTTGCAATGGAATCAAAAATTTTATCGGGTGTTTACAAGCTTGTACATGCGTTTATTTGAGCCCAAAACAATTTTATCAATCTAATATTACAGTGCACTCGCGATAAAAGAAACACCCTAATATATGAACACTTATTTTCTTCCATTTACTACTCTAAAATATGAACTTGTTCAAAACTTTAAAATATGAACAACTTATAATTGAATTTTTAACGGTTTTTATCTACCTACACAGTGGTAAAATCAATTTTGCCTCAACTGCATAATAACTTGGGGATTTCCCTAGCTATCTGCTTTAAAATTGTCTTCAGTTGTTAATCAAAATGTTTTACATGCACGTTTTAGGTAGTGCTCACATTAACATGGAATTCTATAAACATCTTTAAATATAATTTGAACGTGAAAAGTTCTTAAATATGAATTTTAAAAAACATAAGTTTTGAACTTTCAAAAGAAAAATCAGAAATTTTAGAACATTAGATGCCATTCGCAAATATGAACAATCATGCAAAAGTGAACTGGCTTTGTTTTTATTTGTTCATATTATCGCGAGTGCACTGTATTTTCAATACATATTGTTAAGGTTTTTAATTAAAATTTAAAAAAACTTGCATGCTCGTCATTTACATTTTCATACAAATTGTTGCTGTTGTAGAAATAAGAATACTTTTATTTATAACAAAAAAAATGTTATTTATTAACAGGGAAACCATAAATATGCAATTGCATGTTTTTGCTTGTACGACCAATGAAAGCAGAAACAATATATTTATCCGTTTTAGAGCTTTTTATGAATTTTGGCACCGATTTATTAGTGCATATTTTTGCATATTTTACCGTTTGCAGCATTTTTTGCATAATTAAGTTAAAATGACTTTTTTCGGCATTTTTTTATGTGTATAGTGCATATTTTGCCTATTTAGGCATATTTTGATACATTTTAGATTTTTGGTGCCTACAAGAGCTTTCGCAATAAATAAAATTGTTTTTTGTTGCGAATTTCTGTTTTAAATATCTATCTGTAAAAACAGTTTAACTGTACTAAGGACGAAGTCTATGTAAATGGTGAGAATCGGTCTATAATTCCCCATAAAAACTTCTTTCAAAATAAGACTCTTTGTGTCCGTTAACCATCATATTATGTTGGTATGTATTAAGATTGAATTCGCCCAAAAAATCTCAAAAATTCGTCAAAAAATACCATGGTGTTTGGGCTTTACCGATTATAATTTTAGGATTGTTTTAACTAAATGGAACTGTTAATAAATTGTTGAAAAATTTGTTGTAAAATTAGCAATTTTAAATTTTTATCAGTTTTCAGGGCATATTTTCAAGTTTTTACTGCATATTTAATGCGCATAAAACGCATTTTTTAGAGCATATTTCTGGTTTCCCTTCTTATTAACATAACAAAAACTTCAAAGGACGATATAAATGAAAATTGCATTAAAAAAATTTTAACTTAAAAAATTTTATATTTCGTTGGTCTACCTTGAGCATCGATACCAGCTTGTCAATGTCAAGGCAATTAATTTCTTATTTTTTTTTGTGATTTTCATAAAAAAAATTGCTCAAAATTTGTATTTTTACCAATTTTTTCCAGACGAAACGTGCCTCACCGCACATGTTCAAAACGGAAGATCATCAATCCTATTTACAACAACATCAACGCAAAGATTCTGCCAGTTCAGAGGTAGCCGCCTTACTTTGCATTTCTGGACGTACCAGTCGCATTTCTAGTGTTGGCAGCCAAGGATCTGCTGTAAGTCGTCTCTCGGCTATTTCGGGTGTGTCACGTTCTCCTTCGCCACATCGCATGCTATTGGAGACTTCTTTCTGTGGGCCCAAGCCAGTGGAAAGTATAGTGGATGGTTCAGTGGGTGGTATTGTGGAAGCTCCTACAGCAGCTTTATTAGAGCAAGTGCTTTTGGCTCGCACCCGAGATCCTACCCAGGCTATATTAGCCGAGGGCATTAAGGTAGAATCATCACCAAAGAAAAAACCACCCACTTCTCTAACAAATGGTAATGCCAAATTGACCGCTAAGATAAAAGCACAAAATCGTCCAGTTACAGGAGACATACAAAAAGGCACAATGGGAGCTCAGCGTAAATCTACCAAAAGTCCTGGTCAAATGATAGTGGGTAAAACTCCTAATGGCACGGAGTACATTAGAATTAATCTTAAACCCGATTTTATGTATGACGACAAAGGCATTGCATCAAATGAAAAAGTAGTAGAGGCCTCCAATACTTTGCAACCGGTCTATGCAATACGTTCACAAACCAAACCTGCCTCTTTAAGTTTAACGCAAAAAACGAAGGGTGATAATTTGCTAACGCCCACAGCAAGTCCTAAACTAATACGTAAGGGCGAAGGTAGTCGTTCACCCTCTCCAGCCACAGCTTCGGTATCACGAAAATCTTCTTTTAGCTCTTTGTTTCGTTTTGGTGGAGGCAAAGATTCTCCTGACTCTCCCAGAGATCGTTCAAGGCCACGCAGTAAGAGCAAAGAGAGGGGGCAGACACCCCAGTCACAAAATGCTACACCAAATAAACAAAAATCTGTTTTGGCCATATTTAAACCAGGAAAACGGGGAAGCTCCGCAGGAGCCGAAGGCTGTAAAACCTCTAAATCCTCTTCCCCTACAGATGCCCATGAAATGCAACAATTACAGTCAAGAAGTAAATCACATACACCTGTGGTTACCGCCACGGGTTCCAGGCCTAATAGCCGTCTTAAATATTATGAAGATCCTGTTGAAGGTTTTATACACATCCCTTTGCACACCCCGCCCGAGGAAAAAGAAACGCGTAAATTATTGCAAAGTATACAACAGCTTAATGCGGAACCCATAAGACCTCAAGCCACGGCCATCACAATGAGTGATTTAGAGTTTGCCGTAAAGAAATTGAAACCAGTGGCGGCCCGAAAAAATTCCGGGTCGGAAAATTGTACCGTTAATGCTCAACGTCCTCAGCCTTTTCCCCTTAAACGCATAGAAAACTTGGACGCTATACATTCACTACCGCAAGAGGATAGCAAGGAAAGAACCTGGAGTATGGAGGTAAATAAACACAGTTCACAAGATTCACAAGAAACCGTGGGTTCCGGGGAAAGTTATGTCAGTGCCATAAAAGTTTCAACACAACGACCACAATTGGCAGATGTCAAGGAACATGCGGTAACTGAAAACGGTATAGAAGCTGAGGCTGAGATACATCGTCTTCCTTCACAGGAGAGTACTACCAGTGCTGTAGAGGTGAGAATAGTGGAAACCAAAGCCACTATTAACACCTCAGCCATGACCGATGACAGCGCAGCAAAGGAGAAAAGAAGATTAATGTTTGCCACACGCGTAGGATCAGGCAGCCAGGAACAAATTTTCGCTACTCAATTTAGTATATCGAAAACTGAAAGTATCTCAAGTCATATGTCTGAACTGACACAGGATACTTTATCGGAGTCAACCACGGAAAACTTGCGAAGGCAGAATACGGTAATCAAAAAGTCACCAGAGGATACAGTCGAGCAAGTCCCAGTATTGGAAAGAAAGGGGTCTTTTAAAAAACAACCTCTAGCTATAGCACAAATTGAGGAGCAAAGAGAAATATTTCACAAATCAGAGACAAAAGAATCTTTAAAGAGGGAAGATACCTTGGAAAGGCAGATAACAGTACGTAAAAAGTCTATATCAACTTCGGAAGATGAAAAGGTTAAGCCCTTACCACCCAGCCAGCCACCTGTGGTAATAAGAAGGAAACCCTCTGGAGGATCAGGTGCTGCTTTAGAAGAAAAACATAGATACCAGTCTCGTTCCACCTCGGAAGATGACAATGAAGTAGTAGCAGCTAACCACAGACACTCCAGATATTTGGAAAATTTCGATGTGCGCAAAAAATTTCATGAAAATGTACAAGGAGTTCCAAGGAAACCCCGTAAGCAAAGTGGCGGTAATGCTGGCAATGCTGAAAGTATCCCACCTGAGCTGACACCAAATATTCAAGAACAACTTACCCAAGAGCAATATCAACGCAAAGGAAAACCACAGCTGCCTCAACCTCCACCACCCTCTACTGAACCTTCGCCTTTACATACACCCACCCCTTCGGTAGTAGAGGCCACCTCATCGCCCGTTTCTAGTCATCACCGTAGCGAACCACGCTCTCACTCTCAATCACCAGTAGATAAAGCCAGACAAACACCTCCTAAGCCTCCTAGGACTTCCACTCCTACAAGACGTTCTCAAAGAGAATCGCCTACCAGTAAGCCCAGTACAACAGTGACGTCATCACAGTATACGACAAAGAAACACCAAACTCTTGCAGAAAGATCTTCAGTATTTTCAACAGACGAACCCGTCGAGTCTTCAGAAAGTGAGCGTGATAGCGATATAACGGCTTTAGAATCAAAACGCCGACATTTGGCTTTAAATGTGGGATGCATAGAAGATCATGAAAGTACTGGCCTGGTGTCACAAGAATCTTTCGACGACGAGCTTCCTTATATACCTACCACTTTGCCTGAGGAAAAAGCCCAGGGCGTGTCCCTAATACCCATGAAGGAAAGAATCAATATGGAGCTAAAAACGTGTCCCTTAGATAGACCACGTTCTACTACACCCCTTAACCCCTCCCACTTGGAAGAATACATCGGGGGTATAGGAGTTAATACCCCAGAGTCGCCATTTGAATTGGCCGGCTCAGCTCCGGTAAGAGGAGAAAAACTACGCATTAGTCTGCCTAGAAAGGATGCAAAGAAGGATGTGCAAAGTTCCAAGTCTCCTAGAAGAGTTTCAAATGCCAGTGGAAAATCTTGGTTCGAGTTTGCAGAAGAAGGTCTACGAGCTACCGCACATTTAGAACGTAAAGACTCTAATAAGCAATTGTTACAGCAGCAGCAACCACCACCTATCACACAATTGAATAAGAAATCCAATGAAGGAGTGCAACATAAGCCCAAATCAGTAGCAGACTGTAAACCTCCGGTGACTACCCCAAAAGCTTCAACTCAAAGAAAATTATCCGGACATTGGATAGATTTTGAAAATATACCCGAAAAAAGAAAACCTCCCAAGAAAATAACCACCTTACCCAGAGATAGCGTTAGCTCAACACAACAAACACGTTCCTCCCAGGGGAAAACATTGCCCACTGCAAACTGTACAAGGTCACAACACAAGCACACTTTTCATACACAACAGCCCGATGTTGCAGCTTCCACTATGACTACAGCAGATGGCTGTATGCCACACTATAATTATGTTAAACCGGAGGACTGTCAATGCGAGTGTCACGAATCTAAAACTAAAGAAGCTCAATCAACATCAACAACCGAAACCTCTACAACAACAACGGCCGCTATAACACCGCCCACAACCTCTAACAATAACAAAGCACAAGGAGTCGATTTATTGCCTAAAGGGGAGGATATGTTGCCGTTATTAAGTCAAGATTCCCATGAGGGAGTAGAGCCGAGGTAAGTAAATGTCGAAAGTCATTTCCGCAAAATTGACAAAAACAATTTTTTATTATTCAAGTGATTCTTCTCGGGAATATAGCTGTTATACAGATGATGAATTAGATTTGCCAACACGCAGTTCTAGTCGTTCTAAAAGTAGTTCTTCAAGAGTAAGTTTTAATGGTGGACTTTTCTGAAATGATTTTTTTAATTTAAATTTATATGCATATTTTATTAATTATTTAAGCTGGATGAATTTCCTCGCCGTGATGCTGCCCATAGTCCCCGAAATAAAAAATTTCCCGATAAATAGAAGTAAGTCTTATTTATTTTGGATTTTTTTTTGTAAGCAAATGTTTAATTCATAAAGAAAAGGAATTAAATTATCAGATGTTTATCAAATGTAAGAACAAATTGTTTCACTAAGACAAATTGTAGGGTAAATAATTAGTTGACTAAGTTTTTTATTATTTATATGGGCTTAATTTTTATTTATTTAAAGGGTATTTAGTTTTATTTAGAATTTTTATTTATTTCACTCTTTGAACTTTAAACTTAAACGAACTTCTGATTAATAGTTAAATTTTAATAAATTAAAATTCTTTCCTTTAAATTTTATATTCATTTTTCTTTTATATTGCCGTTAAGTATAACCACTAACGTAAACTAGCGAAATTAACGCTTCGTCGAAACTAGCATTGTACCACAATTTACAAGACCACAACAGCAAAATACATTAAACTCTTATTTGCCACATTGTTGTTTAAATACTTTAACAAAAATTGTGGTAATCTATAAATTTAATTACAAGCTTTCGGTTTTTCTTTCTCGGACTGCTCACACTTTGTGTTTTAAAATCCTAGCAAATCTCGAAGTGCTTTCAATGAACTTCTAATAGCCTTTTCACACTTGTCAACATTTAACATCTAACATTAATTTGCGAAGATGTTGAAATTTTCCCGTAATAGCCTTTTTATACTTGTCAAAATCAAATTTTTCAACATCTTTACAAAATGTTCCTATTTCATTGTATTCCATTCTATGTACATCTTCCGATTATACTATTGTCATCACTACAAAAGTGGCAATAAATCAGTGGTGATATCATTTCATAGAGCAATTGCTTTTTGGCTCCACCCATCACTTTGTTATACTCAAAATGTATTAACAAAGTGGCCTCAGTACTACAACAATGAAACAAAAGAAAAAACAACAGGCATTTTGTTGCTAGAATTTAGACGGCAAATGTCAAAATGCCTTTATAAAAAATGTAAATAAACAAAAAAAAATGACGCCGAACGTCACACACGAAGAAAATCACTGCAAACAGCTGCGCTTGTGAGGTCACTTTATTAGTACATTCTGGTTATGCTCTTTTAATTCAGTTGTCTTTCAGACGGCTTTTACCACAACAAAATTTACGATTACATTTTTAAAATAATCTTTTCGTTTACTTTTTTGTTGTACTGCTTTGAAAGCATCGTTACCATTTCTCAAGTTTTTCCTTTTTTGCAAGCCTTATTTTGCTTAATTTTTTTATATTATTAAAAAAATTTATTCTGGATACATTTTGGTAATTTCGGCACTTTTGTACAAAAAAGTATTTAAAATCAATAAAAGTTTTTCTTTCAGACATGGTGACAATTTTTCTTGATAGTAGATGTTTCAGGCGTGAACGCATATTTCAAATTTTCCACATCTTCAATGCGATCTTCCGAAATATATGCAAGTCTACAAAGGGTATTAGTGCCTATTCACATTATACGATTTTAGTCGTTGCGCTTCTTACCTTATGGACGAGAGGGGAGAGAGGAATTAAAAGGGGTACACAAGCGAGTGTACTCTTCGATTCATTTTGTTCGCTCCTTCGTTCTCTCATTGTTCTCTCATTTGACGAAAAATGTATTAAAGTTCGGTTGCAAAAGAAAAAGTTGTAACGACAAAAATCGTACAATGTAAACATCAGACCGACTTCAAAGAGGAAACGACAATAATCGCAACGAACCGCTTTTTAGTAGAATAGAAGATCTCTATAGCCTTTTCGCACTTGTCAACATTTGACATCTAACATTCGTTCACGTGAGCAACATTTAAAGAAAAAATACATACAGTAGAATCCCGATAATTCGTAATCGCAAGGGACCTGCCATTTCTAACGAATTATAAGGGTTTTCGATTTAGCGGGGTTTCGATTTAACGGGGTTAAAACTAAATTAATACGAATTAACGGGGGTTTTCAATTTATGTACTAGGTTAGGTTAAGAAGGGTTATGTGCCTAAAGGCACACTTCCACTCGGAGATCAGTACGGCACATTGTGAATAAAAAAAGCATAAAAGGCAATTGTTAAAAATTAAATACCAATATAAAAATTATTAATGTAAAAAACTGATCTTATGAAAATAAACACACACAAGCAAAAACAGAAACCCCCGCAAAAAATTGCGGTAAACAAAAAATCGTTCTTTCAATTTTTTTTTGTTGTTTTTATTACGAATTATAAGTGGCGGTTAGCAAACAATTATGATTTATAAGAGGTAAAGATTTTATTTGAAAAAAAAATTAAGAATTATCGAGGGGACCAAAATGTATGGAAATTTTACGAATTAACGAGATTTTTTCAAGGGACCGACAGTTTATTACAAATTATCGGGAATTACGATTTATCGGGTACGAATTATCGCGATTTGACTGTATTAATTAAAATATTTCTATAAACAAAAAAGGTGTTCACAATTACTACCAAAACTCCGAATTTTTACCCTGTTTTGCCACCTTTGTGTTAAAGAATGTTGTAAAAAAAAACGTGTAAACAAAATGAACCAAAAGAAGAAATTTTTACCGTGTTCTTGTTTGCTGCCATTTCTTAAAAAAACATTAGTTTCAATATTTCGCAAAATTATTTTGAAAAGAACGATTTTACAAAAAGTACGAATTTTAACCCTGTTTTGCGCCTCAAATGTACTTTATTTCCTTGCTTCCTTTATTGCAAAGAGCATAGGTTTCATTTTCAAGCAAATCTATTTTGAAAAAAACGTGTTTACAAAAAATACCCAAAACAACAAATGTTCACCCTGTTTTGTCGACTTTTTCTTTAGTCCTGGCAGTCGAACAAACCACAATTAATTTTTATATACATATATAAGATGTATTATTTTTTTGTTTTGTTTGCCAAACTTAATTGTATTACTTTTTTGTTTATGTTCTGTTATATTGACAACTTAAATGATGTTTGATGTTGCAAGTGGGAATGCATGTTTCATATTTCCAACATCTTCCCTGCGTTCCTCCGAAATGAATGCATGTATGAAGAGACTATAATAGCCTTTTCACTCTTGTCAACATCTACCATCAGATGTTTCTATCTCATTGTATTCCAGTCTACATCTTTCGATTATGCTAGTGTCATCACTAGAAAAGTGGAAATAAACAACACAGAAAATGGCATTTGTTTTGAAAGCAGCGTTACTATTTGTCTTGACCCATTATTCTTTTTTTAAAACACTTAAGCTTTGTTCACAATCAGATGAACAATTTCGTTTTTTCTTTTATCTCATTTCTTCCCAAACACCCGTGCAAGTATTAAAAGGTTATAAACGAGTGTTTCACATTTATTACATCTTCCATGCGTGTCACCTAAATGTTGGTCGGTGTAAAAGCATTTTAGGATAGAAACGGGATTTCATTTAGGATTCTTTTAGCAATTATTTTTCCTTAAATTGTATGGGCAGTTTTTTAAATTAAAATCTACATTTCCAAAAGAGTTTACTTACTTTAAAAAATTACAATAAAAAGAGGTGCATATTAATTTTTTTGTTAAAACAACTAAACTGCCAGGCATTCAGTACATACAAAAAACACTATCTTTTATTATAACTATTACTCTAAAATAATTAAATAAAAATTTAAAAAAAGAACAAATACATTTCTTATAAAGAGAACAGCAACTAAATACATCTACTAACAATATACTTATAAACATACATACATACATACATACATACATATACAGGTATATACCGTGCATATACGAAAACTCTTAACAAACAATTTAAACTTTGATTAATTGTTAAAAATATAATTTGATATTGAAAAATATAACGACTTTAAGACAGCAAAGAATAAAATCAATGTTAAAAACAGTTAGTTTTTAGATGTATTAAAAATTAAAAAAGAAAAAAAAAACAATAAAAACCATTTTTTATAAGTGTGTTCAACTTTTATTGAATAAAACCAATCCTTTTTAATAAATTTCTTTTAAATCAAATAAAATTTTTTCATTTAAATGTAGTTAACGCTCGTTTAATAGAAAGCCTAAATAGAATTAAATCAAGAAAACAAAATGTTATATAATGCAGCAGTCAATCATAGAACAAACAAAACTCATACTAGTTAAAATTATAGAGATATTTTAATTAATCGGAGATTAACTTATGTTTAACCCAGTAATTAAAGATATTTTATTTAGAGATTTGAAAATGGAAGGATGTGAAGATCATCTATGGTATTTTAAAGTTCTCGCTAACTTTTCTGGAGAGAAGTAAAGTTACATTTAACTTCTTTATCGAATAGTAACGTTATCGTTAATGTTTCTGTCGGATAGTAAAGTTGCTGTTGACTTTTTTATGCCCGTTTTCACAACTTACCGATAGCTTAAGGTAGGATTTTATCGGGCGTATAAAAAGTGTTCCATTATTACAACTTTACTTTTACCTACCAGGTAGGATGGACTTTGATTTACATTATCGCTCACTTTAGGTTAAAGTAAAGTTTTAATAATGGAACACTTTTTATAAGGCCGGTTAATGTCTACTTTAAGCTATCGGTAAGTTGTGGATACGGGCCTAAGAGTAGTAAAGTTGTGATAAACTTTTTAAGAATGTAAAAGTTATTGTTAACTTTCATACTGAAAAGTTATCGTTAGCTTTTCTAAAGAAAGGTTAAGATATCGTTAACTTTTCTATAGAAAAGTAAAGTTTTCCGTTACTTTTTTAAATCGTTAACTTGTCTGTAGAAAAGTAGAGATTTTCGTTACTTTTTTAAAGAAAAGTAAAGTTATCGTTAACTTTTCTATAGAAAAGTAAAGTTTTCCGTTACTTTTTGAAAGAAAAGTAAAGTTACCGTTAATTTTTTTTCATATAAAAGTAAAGTTATCGTTAACTTTTCTGTAGATAAGTAAAGTTTTCCGTAATTTTTTTAAAGAAAAGTAAAGTTATCCTTAACTTTTCTATAGAAAAGTAAAGTTGTCGATAACTTTGCTACAGCAGAGTATCGATAACTTTACATTTCTATAGAAAAGTTATCGATAACTTTACAGTTAACGATTACTTTACTTTTCTATAGAAAAGTTAAGGATAACTTTACTTTTCTTTAAAAAAATTACGGAAAACTTTACTTTTCTACAGAAAAGTTAGAGATAACTTTACTTTTATATGAAAAAAAATTAACGGTTACTTTACTTTTCTTTCAAAAAGTAACGGAAAACTTTACTTTTCTATAGAAAAGTTAACGATAACTTTACTTTTCTTTAAAAAAGTAACGAAAATCTCTACTTTTCTACAGACAAGTTAACGATTTAAAAACTTTTCTATAGAAAAATAAAGTTTTGCGTTACTTTTTTAAAGAAAAGTAAAGTTATCGATAACTTTAACGGTTAAGTAACGTTATTGTGGAATTTTTATAGAACGTTACTATTAGAGTGACGCTATCGTTAACTGCTGTATAGAAAATCAACTTTATCTTAAACTTTTCTCTGGAGAAGTAAGGTAATTTTTACTTTTTTTATTTTCTACAGAATATTAAAATTATCGTCACTATATGCATAAGAGTGATATCGATAAATTGTAAATCCCTGGTTAAGCATTACAATTTTAACACCTTTAATTTTTTAAAAAAAAACTGTTACACTACAAGAAAATTTATAAAAATCAAAAATTGTTTTTATTATTTTAAATTATTGGAAAGTGAATTAACTTATTAGTCATTAATAACTTTAAAAAAATAAATACATATATTTGTAAATTGTTACAAAACAAAAAACTAATTTTACATGATTTCTATTGAAAATTAATATTAAATTAAAAAATACTTAAACTCCCGTTTTTGCAATACATATTAAAAAAATTTATTTAAAATAATATAAACAAAAACCTAAGATGCCTCTTGTTTATAAATAAATTAACTTTATATAGATTATAAACAAAGTAAATTAATAAAATCCATTTATATATAATTTTGGTTAAGTATTTTTCTTATAGGTACGGCTTTAGCTTAATTATTTTTATTTAGTATTGAATATAGAAAAACATTACATTGTTATTAACCTTTAATATTTAAACAATTTATATTAAATCATATACATACATATTAAATGTATTAACTTACAAAATTTAAAAAAAAAAGTATTAACATTAAAATTAAAAAAATTGTGTTGTTAAATATTGCATTTAAATCTTTAAACCTAAAAACATATTTAAAACCAATCTTACTTTAAACACAATTTATTAAAAAAAAAAAAAAGATAAAAATTGTTAAACATTTTTTGACTAATTTAACGAAAACGCGTCAAAAAAAATTTGATTTTGAAATAAAAATTAGCAACAATAAGAAATATTTATTAAAATTCAATAATATTCGTGAAAATCTAAAAAAAAAATAAATAAAAAGCAACATGAACTTCATGCACACATACACTTTCATTATAATGAAACTTTATTATGTATATTTCAACAAATAATAAAAAAAATAATTCCCCCTTTAAAAAGAAAAAGAAAAAAATCAATAAAAAGTTCAATTGAAAATAAAAATTCTAAGAAAAAAGTTTTATTTCTAACAGGTTTTAAAGTAAAAAAGTGGGTTGACCTTATAAACTTCAAAGTCTAAATTTACTTTGTAATAGCGTTGGTAAGTAAGTAGCTATATAAAAATAAAACCAAAATTATTGCAAAACAATATAATTTAATATTGGTTTTAATAAAATTTATTAATTGAAAATAATTACAATATATTTTTTATTGACCGTTTTTCTTATAATGACAAAACAAGTATCCTGGCAACATTTTTTCCAGATCATTTTACTCATGTTTTAACACGGTTGTTAATGCAAATGTTTTAACAACGCTTTTATAAGAGCAAATCATGTCAGTTGTAAACGTGGAGTAATAAAATTTTATAATTTAAAAAATGAAAATTTAATAGTATCCTTTGTTTAGATTTATTAATAAGCAAAAAGCCTTGCCAAAAGATTTGGAAGGAAAATCTCCATTTGGCGAAAAAAAAATCTTATTATGAAGAGCAAAATCTTCTAATTTTTTATAACAAGGGGAAAATAGTATAAATATATATATATTTATACATTTTTTATAAGATCATAATTCTTATTATGAAAACTTTTTAAATTGAAATACATACATAAATACACAATTGCGATATTTATGCAAATTTAGTTTGTAGGTTTAAATTGTGATTTAAGTTATATTTTCCATAAAATTTTAGTAAAAATACATTTTAAAAAAGTCCATCTAAATAAAAAAGTTTCGTTGAAAGTAATAAAATGCTTAAATATATAATTTTTGGGCAATAATTTTTAGTTTGGGAGCTTAATGCTCATACATCATGTCTAAATCTTAAGGGTTCTCAATTTAATAATCACCCTTATCGTGGTTGGCGAATTTAAAATACGCCTGCGATTGTTTGGTAATAGATTAAAGGAAATAAGTTCACGTTCTCTTCAATCTATTACAAAACAGTTGCAGGCGTATTTAAAATTCGATGATGAATTTTCAAACTTAAAGCTTCTTAAGTTCCATTAGTTTTACCTTTTGGTACTTAATACATGTACTTTTTTGTTCTTTAATATATGAAACTTTATAAATAAAGTTTTTTCTTTTCACAAATGATTATTTTTCATCAATATTCTCAAAATTAATAACCGCTAATCTAAGATGTTTTTTCAGCTTTTAAAAAACTGCAGTCAAAGTAGACAGCACTTTTTGTTCATATTTATTGCCGTCAATTTATGTTTCGTTGACAATTATTGCTAACATAAAACGTCAAATTTAGTTGTCAAGTGAAAAAAAAAGAATACAAAATTAGTGAATATTAATATTTTTATTAAAAAAAAGACTTCAAGCTCAAACAAATTAATCAGGGGTGTCATAGAAACCAATTTTATTGGAATTGGATTTGAAACCGACAAAAAAAAAATACGTTGTCGGTTTTTTGTTCGAACTAAAATTAGTGTCGGTTTTAGGTTTCACAGAAACCAATATTATCGGTTTTTTATTGAATACAAACCAAGCAGCTTACAGCTCTTGTTTTTTTATTGGAAATTCATATAGTTGTTAAAAGCTTAATATTTTTATTTTATTTATTCAACAGTTAGATTTTTTCCATAGATAGAAGTACATAAAATTGTTAATATAATATTTTTTGCATGTCTCCGGCAGCGGGTTCGTGCAAACTCGCAAAAAACCCTCACTTTTACAGCAAATATGCAACAATAGCAATGTATTGTTATATAAATTTTATGGCTTGTTTGAAATATTAAAAATATTCGCGAATTTTCGCGATTTTGCAAACTTTTTTATGATATTTTCCAAAATTTGGTTTTTTAAACCAATTAAGCGATTTCAAATAAATTTTAGGGGTTGTTTCCAATTTTGCAATTTTTTGCGAATTTTAGTCATGTTCGCAATAGAAGCGTTTTTTCCTGTTATATTTCTGGTTCTTTACAGCTTTAACGATTTTTAATAAATATTAAACTTTGCTATCATGCCGATGTTAGCAAATTTTTGCGAATTTCCGCTAATATAACATTTTTTACCGAATTTTTGTCATTCCTTATAGTTTTAGGGACTTTTAATCAATTTTATTATGGCTTGTGTGAAATATTAAAAATTTTCGCGATTTTTGCAAACTTTTCGAATTTTTGCGCAGCTTTGCTGCTCTTTCGCCGCAAACTATATAAATAATTTTTTTGGTACTTTTAAACAATTTGCTTTATATTTTTACAAAACAATAAAATTATAGAAATGTAAACAGCAAATGCAAATAATATAGCCATGGCAATTATTTTATATGTTTACTGTATTACCGTTCTTATTTACTTTTCTATAATTTTCGGTTTTTTAAAAACAAACAAAAATTGCATTTAAAGTCGTAAGCACATGCTCCAAAACAAAGAACAGATTTTTCGAATATCGGTTTTATTTGTTTTCGAAAAACACAAAACCGACTTGTTTTCATGACACCAAATGAAACCAATATTGGTTTACAAAACCGACAAAAAGCAAAACCGACTTGGATTCTATGACACCCCTGAATAAACATCTTCAAGTTTTAGCCGTCAAGTCTTGAGCTTTTAGGAAAGAAGGGAAAAGAAAATGCCATTACTTTTCTTCTCTATCCTAAAAACTTAAGACGACGAGTCAAACTTGACGTGTGTGAACCGGCCCTTAAATAGTGTGAGCCTGCACTTACTTTATTTAGAAACATATTTTTTCAATTTTTTCAACACATTTTATTCATTAGCATGTTCATAAGCAATTATCGACTTGCATGAAAATTATTAGCTTTATTATTTTGATTCTACAAAGTAGCCGTGTAAACTAGCCTTAAGTTTTAATTAACGTAATAAAAAAAATAAAAAAGCAGAATTTTTTTTCTTGTGATTAGAAATTTAATAAAAAAAACTGTTTTTAGACTAGTTTGTTGATTGATTAAAAAAATTAAAAAAAAAACACGGTATTTTTTTAAATGGCGTAAATATAACTTGCCTTCTTTGGACAATAACAAAGCAATTGTTTTATTTTTACCCGACTGTCAAGGAAGGGTTATTAAACATTTTTTAAATGAATGATGGGTTGTATCAAATATACATGCTAGAAATGAAAATTGAATAATAAATTGTAACAACAAAATTAAATTCAAGGTTAAAGACATGAGGGAAAACTTTGAAAATATGTACTTTAAATGAAGAAGTGGCAATAAAATTTTTACATTCTTAATTAATAAAAAAAATTAAATTAGAAACGTTTTCATACAACTTTCTTAAATTGAACACAAAGAATTTAAAATTTCTTAAATGCTCAATATTTTACAAGCTTTCCCTTTTTCTAAAATATTTTAAAAAATGTCTGATTGTTTGAATATTGTTAACGTATTTTATAACATTCAGTAGATATATGCGTGCATTTTATATAATTGTTCTCAAGATTTTATTTCCATGTTGAAAATACTTTGGCAAGCAACATAATGAATGCATTGACGTTTAAAAATGTTGACAAAAATTTTGTTTTTCTTAATTGTTTTGATGTGTACATTTAATGAGATAAACAAGTAAATTGAATTTATAAAAAACAAAAATATCTATACATAGTGTTTTTTTTTTTAGCAGATGGTGTTTTGTTAGAAAATATCTTGGCGCTGACAAATACTTATGTGGCAAAGAAACCTTTGGCACAGGCTATTAAAGTAAGAAATTTAGCTTAAAAAAATACATAAAATGTAAATTTCGAAGACAAAAAACGTAATTATTTCATAGTAATCGGACTAGATTTACTTTAATTTATGCGAGTTGAATTTAAATTAAACATTAAACTAAATATGTATAAAAAAAACTATAAAACTATTCAAACATCGCTTCAACAAAGCAAATAATGTTACAAAAAGGACATTTATAGTTGAAGCTATTTTTACATATCGTTACCACCACGCCATTTGTAAAAAAATAACACTGGTCCAAAAATTTGGGAAAAAAATTGACTGCAGAAATGAAGTATGTTTTTAACTTATCTCGGTGCGCTGAATTCGAATTTGGCATACAAATTGGCCAATCACGTCTTGTTAATTTTGTTGATCGTATGTTAGCAATACTGTAAAAGAATCAATACTGGCACTACAATTTCAGAATTATAAATTTGACAGAAGCCAACATACCTTTATGTCAGGGAGATTGTTTATTACTGATTCCAGCTGTTTTTGCTTTGTGTATGGTGAATATTTGGTTGGAAAAAAGGATTTGCAGTATCAGAATCATTAAAATATGCATATTTACATTATTTTGGTTTTGCATTCAGAATCTTGGACAAACCGTGGACATCGACTTTGTTTTGCATTTCCTTTAATCGCATTAAGATTTTTTCCACAAAACCTAGGTGCAGTAGCCGACGAACAAGGGGAGCGTGCACATCAAGATTTAATGAAAATTTAAAGAAATTATCAAGGATTTTGGGACAAAAGCATGCTTGGAGACTATTTCTGGAATATAAAACGTGAAACCGAACCAACAAAATACAAACGACGTTCAAATTACGCTATTAACTTTTGAAAATTCATTGATTTTTAAATAAACTAGTGATTTTGTATGTAAAAAACGAATAAAAACATTTTTTGTGTCTCGAAAACCTGACGTGATAGAGCAAAACCAAAACAGATTTGAATTCAGCCCACCGAATTACGCTAGGAAAGATATTTGGTTGCTCCAGTCCAAAACCTTGTTGGCTAGTGTAAGTGAACACTTTTTCCTATCGAAATTTTGTTTTTCCTCATTCTATTTTACATGGAGTTTACATTTGCCAGTACTGGCAAGACAGTAGCAATGCATGCAAACCCTACAAATATTAGGACTAGTCCAAACACGCGTTTAAAATGTAGCCCTCAAGGGACTAGGACTAGTCCAGGACAGGACCATATAACCCAGCTTGGATTACAAAGGAGTAGCCTTAAAACTACTCCATTGTATACACAAGAGGATTAGTTTTAACTTCGTTTAAAAACGAAAACATGTCGTTAAAAAACGAAGACATGTCGTCTCAATGTAAACACTTTTTAACAATGACATGGTACATGCTTGCATTACATCGGACCAATCCATGGAGTAGTCCATTTAATCAAAATGGATCAGGTGGTCCAACATTATTTGCAGGGAACTTTTTCACTAATCCATGCACACTTTTCCAACTGTCTTGTCTACTGTCTAGCAAACAGTAACAGTAATCTAAAGTTTTATTCGCAAAAGGAAAGTACTGTCTTTCCAGTACTGTCAAATGTAAACGCTGTGTTAGGAGAAAGGGCCGATTCATCTATTTCGAACGAAGACTTTGTTCGCTTAACTTACATGTAAAACAATAACAATATTTTTTTATTTGTTTTTGCTTTAAATGTATGTTAAGCGATCGAAGACTTCGTGCGCAAATAGATGAACTGGCAGTAAATTTTACCTTCAATTCAATTTCAAATTCAAATTAATTTTGTCGCTTCCCAAGGCGAATTCATAACAGGTAAGTGCAACTCTACAACTACAAAAAGCCCCATGTATTTTGTTTTTGCAATTTAATTGATAGCTGTCGAAATTTATTTATTGCAAATTAAAATTATCACTTTTTTATAAAAGAATTTATTAAACTCACTTCAATCATTCGCAGTTTTGAAATTTTTTATTATAAAAATAATATTTTTAGCACTTATCAATCAACTTCTTCTCAAAACAAAATTATATTTTGACGTTTCACAATTTTTTTAATTCGCTGTAGGGACAGCTGATGAACGGTTGACGAGATTATCCTACAAGAAATGCATAACCAAAACTAAAAAAATTACTATTACGATAACACTATATTGGTCAACACTACCGGTCATATAACTAGTAAAATGACCGGTAGTCTTCTTGTAGGGTAGTTTACCTGTTTGAATTCGCTTTGGTCGCTTCCTTTACAAAAACTATATTGCTTCAAAAATAAGATATAATAAATTTGCTTTATTAAAAACGATAGTGTTTTTTAATATTCTTATGCTTTTTACGAATACTTTGAGTCAGGCATTTGTTCTTAACCCATTCCCAGCCATTGTAGTCGCTTGGGTACAGAAAAAAGGCAATATTTAGGTACGCATAAATTTTTTAACAAAATAAATTAAACAAAGTTTGTTGTGTCTTTGCATTCAACACATTGTGCTTTAAAGACACACATGAAAAATTTAAAGAAAAATATATTTTCTTTTATTTTTTGTAACACTTTATCATTTTTGTGATTTTTAGCTTTAGTTTTCTTGAAAGGAAAGTTTCTTATAGATTTCTGACGAAGAGGGATTGTGAGTGTTAGAGTGCTATGTATATTAAATAGCTATATTAAATACCCTCCACCGACTGTTCGAATATTTCAGGAGGAATATCTACATGATGTCTATTTATTATTAATTTATCTTTATAAAAACAGACATCAGCATTAAAATTGGTTGGTTTGAGGTTTAGATCTATATTAAATTATTTAGCAATTAAAACTAGCTTGAGTAACAGTTTCAATTCAAATTTTGTTATGATAGCATTATTTTTTACGGTCTTAGGCGTACTAAACTGTTTTCCGGTAGTAGGGTTTATATGGGGCCTAAGGTAAATTATCGACGGATCTTCACGAAATTTTACAGCGTGATTTCCAGTCGAATAAAACAAATTTTTGCAAAATCTTATCTCATTCCGTGCCTTGTTCCACCATTTATGTTATTTTTTGTAACAAAATTATCATTTTTTTAGGTGGTGGTTCCACATTTTGATTCATAGCTCTGGTCCTACAGCACCGATTTTGCTGAATTTCAATCCCAAACTGTTTAGGATAACTACAAGCAATTTAGCACCAAGTTTGTGCATTTCTTTTGAGTTGTTCGAAAGTGAGCGTGTTTTCAACAGACAGACAGACGGGCATGGCTAAATCGACTTAGAATCACTCAAGGACCCAGAATATATATATATACTTTATGGGGTCTGAGCTGAATAAAAAAAAGTTTCGCACGGAATGACAAATTTAATATACCCTCTTCACAACTTATTGTGGTAAACCAGTGAGATTTGATGTTGAAAATTGGATGCTAACGATCAGCTCCGGTTATTTATAACAATTCGATACTTACTGTGGGGCCAAGGTATAAGTGCAGAAAGATCAAAACTCCCTCTTTGATCGCGAGTCTTGCTTGATTTTTTGGACAACGTTCGTAACCCTTCAGATCATGTTGTAAGCAGATCTCAAATGGACTTGCTTGAGTTTCAACGCAATATTGCTTGATTTTATTTACAAAACAATACCCAGAAAGTGAATGTTTTCAAACGGTCGCTGGCTGCTGTTGTTGCAACTAGCGGTGGAAACACTTTCCTACAAGGATAACAAATCTAGAACGATGTCGTGAGTGTCATAACAGAATAATATGGGTATGTGAGCAACGCAATTTTGATCTATGTGTTGAAAAAGTATGCTTGAAAATTTTTTATACTTAAAAAAAAGCATACTCATAACGCCACTGTACTCCTCCG
The DNA here is from genome assembly GCA_949318255.1 of Pollenia labialis. NCBI lineage: Eukaryota > Metazoa > Arthropoda > Insecta > Diptera > Polleniidae > Pollenia > Pollenia labialis. The sequence goes on along the minus strand of OX439142.1, from coordinate 18,476,190 downwards.
AGTACAGCCCTAAAAACACCCTTCTAGGAATTTTTTTTTTAATTTTTTGTTTTTTTCTGTATTTATTTACTGTATTTAAGTTTAATGAATTTCAATGTTTTTGGTTTTTAATGGTCTTGACGTTTAGAGGGTTAAGGGCCATTTAATCCACACAAATGGTTGGGCAAATGCGATCTTTGTTTCTTTTTCTGCTTGTAAATAAACAACACAATAAACAATAATTTTTGTTTTAATTTTGATGAATGCCGACGTTGGTTATGTTTCGGTATTTTTGCTTTTGGTTAAAACGGAGGGGAATAAGAAGTAAAAAGTGGTTTAAATAACAAGCTATTTCGGGGCAAAAATGATGCTAAAAGAAAATGATTTTATTGATCTGGAACATTTGCACTGAAATGAATACATTTCGCACTAGACACCGCAAAAAGTTTAATAAATTTCTACCATAAATTCAAATTTTTAATATTTTTACAAACATGCTCAAAAGTTTGCAAATACATAATTAAAACTATAAAAAAATGTTGCATTATTTTTGTCTCTTTATTTTCTTTTTTAGCTCGTTTAGTACTATTTTACACATGATTTAGCGTTATATTATTCGAAAATCTGGTCACACTGGTTGCGAACAAAGCGAATTCAACCACAAGTGGTGGCTCGCTTGATAAAAATGGTGCATTTGTACTTTTTTTGGTACAACTCAAATTTAATAAGTACGCTGGTGCCCCCGTGTTAATATTTCCAGAGCTTAGTATAATAACCAAAGGAATGTTTCCCTTTATTTTAAGTCTAATCGAAACAAGACTTTTTCTTCAATAAAAAAAATTTAAATTATTATTATTTAATTAAGCTTAAAGTGTATTTTTGTAAAAAGTATTAAATTTATTTAAACCAATATTTCGGCACTCCGTTCAGGGTTTTTTGTAAAGGTCGAACAAGAGTCAATTTATATAAAAAAAATTATAAAAAATGATTTAGTACTATTGGTGTCAAAAAAGTACGATTTTAAAAGTTCGTTAGTACGATATTGTTTTTCTCATTTATCATCCCTGGGTGGTGGCAATGCTACACCAATCCATGTTGGAATAAGCAGGTGGCATCGTTACGGCAACAAATACAACAAAAATGGAAATTATATCACCGATTCCGTCAAAAAATATTTTAAACAAAAATCAAAGCTTGCCGCTGAACGTGATGAAATAAATATTTTTTAGCAAATATTTATAAAATTATGGTCAATATCTTTTTTATTTTAATTTAATTTTAAATCAAAAGCTTTATTAAAATACATTAATCACAGCACAAAACGTGGACTTTTTGTAAACATTAACAAAACTTTGGCATAAACCTAGACAAACAATGGAAGAGCAAAAAATCGTCATCTCCATGCAACAATCAAAAACAACTGGTTTGTTGCATTTCATTGTTTGTGTTTTATTTCAAACTGTCAACGATTTCTAACAAAACCAAAACAAATTATTTCGAACTTGGTTCGAACTGCGAAATCAGATGGCCTTTTACCACCACCTGTATTTAATTTGGCATTGGCTGCGCAGTAGCAGATTTAGAGAGAGTGAGAGAAACCGACTGCAGAATTAAAATATTTTGAAATTTAATAAAACAAGACGACACCACCGTGCGGGAATCATTCGTAGTTGAATTTTTAAACGGTTAAGAACTTTACTGGTGAAAAATCAAAAGTTAAACAAAGAAATAAACTAAGAACAATAATAAATACAAAAATTATAAAAAACGTTAAAACAACAATTACTGTGAAAAAATAAACACAAAGATAAAATAAATATTGTTACAATACTATCAAAAAACTGCAAGTTTTGCTGGAATTTTTAAAAAATTGCATTAAGAAAAAAATCATAAACGACAACAAAAAGACAGAAAATTCTAGAGCGTCAAGTTCATTAAAGAAAACAGTATAAAAGAAAATAAAAAACTTCAAGTGTTATTAAAACAAAAGTGCCTTTTTTAGTTTTTAAAGTGTAAAAAAGGTTCCTTATAAAGGAAATTTTCAAAAATAGTGTTTTATTTTTGGTAATATTTTGACAAAATGGCTTTTATGATGCCAGTTATGAAAAATAATTACGATATCTATAAAGATGGTCGTTCACGCAAAACTTCAGAGTCCTCCAATGGCACGGCCAATACATCAAGTAATAACGCGCCGTCTATGGCCTCTGCCATGGGCATTAACCCTTCTAGGGGTAGACAAAGAATGAAGTCAGAAAGTTTTGCCAGTTCACCCAATCATGCTTATCGTTTGCAGATGCAAAGATGTCAATCACAAAAAACTTTTCCACGCAATGCTTCCCGTACTTCACAGCATTCTACGACCTCAGGTGCTTTATCGCCTACACGCTCCTTTTGTCAACCCACAGGCAGTCCCCCGAAAAACAGTGCAACCACTAATAACCAGCAATCGGAATCACAAAATGATGTTAGCAAGTTTCATTTACGCTTAGTAGAAAAATTGCGTAAATCCTTTCGCAAGGACTCGGCCAAGAGATCATGAAAAACATCTTTGGTTGCAGCGGAAAATAGAAAATCAGAAGAAGAAAAAGAAGCAACAGCAGAAAATATTTTAAATGTTAAGAGTTCAGAGCCAAGCGAAGAACGTACAGCCACTTTATTATGTAGTTACCAAACAATAAGTAGTACATTTAAGACTGAAGCAGCAGAGGTTCAACGCTTTGACGATTTAGTCGTCATTAAAAGCCAGGAGTTAAAAGTTGACCATTTGGATAACTCGGAAATAACTTCAATGGCTAACGAACAAACGAATTCCTGGAATGTTACTTTTTATCAACCAGAAGCAGCTGAGCATAAGCAAAGCACATCATTGGCCAGCCAGCTAAGTAGACGTTTAACTGCTCCTTTAATAAAGGCAAATATCAAAAGATGTCACAAAAAATTGGCCAACTTACAAATACACCACTATCATCAACCTCACAACTCACAACTGCAGTATTCACACTCTCAGCAAATACAAAGCCAGAAACCTTTGGGTTTGAAATGTTTAGATACATCCTCCTCCTCTACTTTGGAGCTTTATAACCAAGACTTTGAACATAAACTTCTAGTGAAAAATATGCAAAAAACTTCCCAATCTTGCTATGTGGATAATAAGTGTAAAAAATCTCCGGAGAAAAGTGCAACCGTTTTAAGGCAGGCTCGAAGACGCAAACGTTTATCGTTTATGCGTCGTTTAACGAAAAGTGCACCAGGGTAAATGGCGGTTCAAAAAGAGGTAATCGTTACAAATTATTCTAGAGTAAAAAGTTGTAAAGTAGAAAGTTGGATTATAAAAGAAGTAGTTTTTGGCAATTGTAAGTTCATTTTTAATGTAAGTAATTTATTTTATAAAAAAAATATCAAAAGACTTAAGAGGTTTATTAAAAACACGCAATCTTAAAAGGGTATTAAAATATAATTATAAGGTTTTGATCAGTAAGGGAATTTACAAAAAGTTGCAAAAAAATTTTCCTAAAAAAAAAGAAAATAAAAAAAGTTACAAATACAAAATTTTTTCTTTAAATTTCAAATTTTATTTAAATTGCTATTTGCTCCGCAAAAAAAAACAAATTTTGTCCCTTTTTTAGGATTTGTTTCCCCAAATTGCAATTTTTATGTTAATTACTTAAATTATTTCATGTAAATTTTAAATTTAAAGAAGGGTTTTTACAATTTCTAAAAAATTGTTTTTTTTAAAGATTTTTGAAAAAAAATTTTGGTATTAGATAATTTGTTAAAAGTTCGTAAAACATTTTCCTTCAAAACTAAATTAAATATTATTAATTTCCCAATTTTTTCTTGAATTTGTAGGTAGATTTTTATTTTTCTACCCAACCTGCTATTTATTTCCTTAGTGCCGGTTCACACAAGTCAAGGCTTGAGCTTTTAAGAGAGAAGGGAAAAGAGAATGCCATTTCTTTTCCCCTCTCTCCTAAAAACTCAAGACTTAACGAGTCAAACTTGACGTGTGTGAACCGGCACTTAAATTGTGAAACACATTTTCATAAATTTTCCTTTACTTGGCGAATGGTTTTTTTAATTATAAAATTTGTTCTCTAATTTTCAAAACTTTTTCTGTAAGAATTTACAAATTAAATTTGTTTTTGAAAAATTAATACGTACCTCCCAATATAGGAAAAGTATTGAATACTTACCTATATTTCTTAATAATTTAACTTAAATCCAAAAAGATAATTGTTTTTTAAAAACAGTTTAGTTTTAATTTAAAAATTTAAGTTCCGAATTTATCCTTAACAAATAAAAATTATTTTATGAGTTAAAGTATGGATTAAGTAACCGAGATAATTTTGGTTTAAACTACAATTCTCTAGAAGATTTTTCGCTTTACGCCAGTATTTTTTAGTTTCAACTTTAGTTTAAAACAATTTAAATCAAATTTACTTTGGTTCCTTGAATATTACAAACGATGATTAATTTTATCTTATTCTTAATAAAAAACATAAAAAAGATTTCACGTTCTTTTCTAGCTGAGATCAAGTTTAACTTAACTAAAATGTAACCGTCAAGCTAAATATTTATTCTATTTCAGAACTTGAGACTTAAGCTTATTTTAGATAATATCTTTGTTTTAGTTTCCATTTTATTTTACTAAAAGACACTTAGTAAGAATAAACAAGGATTTATTTTACTTAGTTTAACTCTTCAAATAGTTAAAACAGTTATCTATGCCTTAAATATCGGAAAAGAGGTTTGAAATTTGAAAACTGTATAGTTTTTTTTTACAAAAATTTCAAGTAATTTTATAAAATTTTGTAAAAAAAATAATTGTCTTGAATATTAAAATTGGTTTTTATAAAATCTTAACATAAACAATTTATCTAAAATTTCAAAAATATATAAATTTTTCTCTTTTTCTTTTAATTTTAAAAAAATTAAAAAAATGTCTTACTATAAGCCAGACACTGTACCAAATAAGAAAAATTGAAGGTTATTTTCTTTAAAACAAAAACAATGTAATTTTAATATGTAGAACCAAATAACGACATGTTCACTTATAAAAAATTATAACCGCAATAAAAGTCTAAACACACATAGAGGATGCCAAAAACGCCTAAACCTCCTTCTACTTCTCCTTCCTTTGGCAAATGTTAAATTTATAAACATAGATATTAGCCAACCAAAGAAGACCCTGATACACATACTTAATAATGCTAAAAAAAATATTTTGGCTATAAGCCAACTATTGTGCAAAATGCCTTTGCTCCCAACAGAAAGAATGAATGAAAATAAAAACATAAAATGCATTACAGGAATTCACAAAGCTTCATAAAATTTCTTGTAAACAACAAAATCTATATTTTTTATTTTATAAAATATAAAGTGTAAAGTATATTTATTTAAATTTTAAGAAACGAACTTTATTTACAAACAAAATCTTTTGTAATATTATATATATATATATATACATTTTTTTTTTAATTAACGAATTTTATTCTTAGCATTAATATTATTATGGTGTTAAAAAGGGAAAATTTTTGTAAAAATATGTTTACCTTTATTTTTGCCGTTTTTATTAGCTTGTGCTTAGTAAATGTTTACGTTAAAACTTGTTAAGTTTTTCATTTGTAGCCAAGACAAAAAAAAAACGACCAATTTTATTAAAAAATTCTTAAAAAAGGCTATAAAGAAAAAAATGTCATAAAAGGTTTGATATAACGAATATATGTAAAACAAGGGAATTATTTAAAAACACAGTAGTACTTAAAAATTTTTAAAATAAAAATCTTCCTTAATATTTTTTTTTAAACTAAAATTGTTTTAAGTAAAAACTGCCACAAAAACGAAAAATTACAAAAATCCCTTAATAAAAAAAAATCCCTTTCCTTTAAAACGCTTGAAACAAATTTAAAATAAAATAACGAAATTTTCCACTTTTTATCAAAATAAACAAAATATATATTTACCTGCTTTAAATAAAAATATAAAAAATACCATTTTATATATACAAATAAGTAAGAAAATTTAATAAAATATCAAAAAATTATAAATAATTTGTTAGACTCCCAATAATGGTTATATTTCTTATGGTCATAATGACTTAAGTATCTAATTTTCTAAATAAAATTGGATATTTTTGTAATGTTCACTATTTTAAATAATGATTGGACACTTTATACATGTTAATATTCTTAAAATGTAATATTCATCTATTTAATAATAGTTTTCTGCTAATTTTTCTAATACATTATCTCATAAAACATTTTTAATATAGAATAACAATCTGTACCAAGAAATTGTAAATTAACTTCTAAATATGAATTTTCAAGTTTAAATACTTCTTTTTTCTTAATTTAATTTTATATTCTGTTAAAGAAACATTTTTAATAAAAAATATAAGAAAATATCATCTACATATATATTTATATAAAAAAAACTTTGTTCTGTTCTTTAAATTACAACAACAAATGCCGATTTTAAAGCAATTATATTTGCTCTCAATAAAATATATTAAACTAAGTTTTATTAAGCAAGAATTGTGTTAATAGTAGAAAGTCCTTTTATTTATACAATACTTGCAAATAAATGCAATAAACTAAAATAAAGAATTTTTCTAATACGTACATGAATGAACAATAACTTTAAATCTGTAAAAGCATTTGTTTCTCACTAAATACAGACTTTCAGAAACGAATTTGTATTAGAATTATATTTAGAAGACAACAGCATTGAAATTTTAACAGCAGTTTAACAAAATTTAAGTAAATTAAACAAATAATTTTAGCAGGACATGCAAGAACAATATTTTTAGGGCAGTCTGATTGATTTTATAACCAATTTTTTTTAACAAACTAAATTATACTGCAAATTATTTCTTCAAAAATATAATAAAATAAAATGTTTGACAAAATCATTTTTCACCTTTTTATTTCGCCAAAAATGCTTTCGTCAACAAATTTTTTACACCTAAAATTGCTTCTAAAAAATTTTTTCACTGTAAAATTTGTTTGACCTAATAAATTTGCACTGACAACTTATTTGACCCAAATAATAATTGCAACTAAATTAGTTTTAGCAAAAAAAAAAAAAATAAAAAAATTTATGTTGAAAAAAAATTTTACATTTTTTTTAAAATTTAGTTTTTGATGCAATGCAATAGTGTAAACAAAAAAATACATGGTTTTCAGGAAAAAATACTATTTTATAGGTTTCATTTGTTGTTTAGCAATGGTGCCTAAAAGTGCTAAGTCCAATGTTAAAAAAGTGGTAAGTCCTCTTTTAATATAAAGTTTTATTTTATTAACACTTGTTGGTTGTAATGTAAAGTAAAGTAAGTAGAATAAGCTTTATCAAAATAAAACAAAACTCCAATTATAGATTTGAATGTAGAATAGCAGGTTTTCTGATTTTTATTTTGCGATATTTATATATCGTCACCTTAAATGCAAACAGACGTAACTATATTTTTATTTTTGTTTACAGGAGAAGCAAAAAATTTTACAAAATCACTATTATATAATAAAGTATTCTTGGAGTTTGAAGAAGCTAAGTAGCTTTCCAACAGCCTGTGTGTGTTTACTGGTAAGTTTAGCTTTCAGTTATGTAATAAGTCTTCATGCCAGTCTTTATAAAACGCTTGCTAAACATCGATGAAGGCAGAAGTTCAATATTTTCTTTCATCAAAGGCTTTCTTATGATGGTTACTTTTTTAAAGGTGTTTTGATTGCTCAAAATCGAAGACCCTGTACATGATAAGACTTTTGTGAACTTTAAGCATTGAGCTTTAACATTTTCTTTAGCCTTTTGAATACAATGCCAAAGAAACTTTCTGTTCTTATGTTTATATTGACTTTAATGAAGAATATTTCTTATTAATTGCAAACTAGATTGCACAAGGTAACCAATTAAAACTTTTTTGTGCAGTCTGGAATTTAATTCCAAATTTTTATTAATTTGAGGTCCCTGATTTCAAATCTAATCTCCATTTTTCTCTATCAACTCTACTTTTCGAGATATACCGATATCTCTGAAACTACAGGGCAAATTTAAAAACAATGTAAGCACTGCCTAAATATAATACTGTTGCCGAGTTTCAGACATTTTTGTGAACTGAATATGGTCAACCATTTTCAAGTTATTCCAATATATATGGTGAAAGTGCCTTAATTTTGGACATAATGGTATATCTCGAAAAGTAGAGCTGATAGAGAAAAATAAAAATTAGATTTGAAATCAGTGACCTCAGATTACTTTGTAACCAAATTCCAGACCGCAAAATGTCTGTTCCGCAGTGTAATTGGTTTGTATCTTTAAAGGGCAATTATTTTTGCCTTCTTATACTAAATAAATACTTCAAAAAAATTGTGGTACATATTTTTAAAAAGTGGTAACATAAAATTCGAGAGATATTTATACAAGGTAGCCTTGGTAAAATGATTGAAATATATGTGGCTTACTTTGAAAATTCGGAAACGCGAGAAATTGAAATGAAATCGAGTTTTCGATTAAACCGGAAACCGGGCATGAAAACTCTAGACTAAGCGTTTGTGCAGCTAACACGCTAGCGGCTTCATCGGTCCTTTTTTCTTTCAAGATGAGCAAGGAGCTGTCCTTACGGTGAATGGCGACCGCTATCGACCCATACTGACTGACTTTTTGTTTCCGAAAATTAGTTTTAATTTTTGTTTCCAAAAAATTATTCTGAATTTTTGTTTCCAAAAATATGTTTGATTTTTTGTTTTCAAAAATTATTCAGCTAAACATCAACGACATTTGGTTATAACAAGATGGCGCAACTTGCATACAGCGCGCTTAATAATCGATTTATTGCAAAAACAATTTGGTGGCAACGATATTTCCAGAAGTGATCCTGTTCACTGGCCCTCCCTCGTTCGTGCAATTTAACGCCTCTGCACGCAGAGAAAAAACATGGTTGAAGTATGGCTAACCCCCCTTTCCAAATGGCAACAAACAATCAATTGTTGTTTTTAACATAACTTGTTTCACGATTAAATATGTAATATTTTGTTTCTATTTAACAATAAAGGGTTTACCTCCCTTCAAACTTCAGATATGGTTGAATTTAACAATATAATTTTTTAATAAAATAAAGTACAACCATACACTTGAACTTTATTGGTTTAATTAATCCATCCAAAAGCCATAACCATATTATGGTTGTCTCCAAACATATTATGGTTAATACTAAAAATAACAAGTTTGAAATTTTAATATTTTAAAACGTTGTATGTTTAATTTGAAAATAATATACTTAAAAGCAAAAAAATGATGGTTGTTCTGCTCTCTGCAATAGTTGATTGCTTTACAATTGCATACTTGCTTGGTTTGCTTAAAATTCACAATCATTTTATTTGAATAATATTTTAAAATACATAAGTTTACTCAGTAGTAGTATAAACCAGCTAAACAGAAATAATGCTAATGAAAGTAGCCTAGCCACAGGCAGGAAAAATAATTAAAAGGGATTGCTTATAAAAGCGGAGTATAACAAGTAACAAGAACAAAAAACGAAATAAAATTTTAACTTGACACTTCCCAGTAAAAACTTTGCCTACAAAATAATATGTTGAGTAATCAGAAAAACAAAAAAGTACTACTTATAATTCAACAGAAAGAACCAATGAATTTTACAAGGGATGCCCCAAAATGAACGCATTCAAAAGTAAGTAAGTCATTATTTTTTTACTTACACACATCCAGAAAAAGTAGTAATAGAAGTACATAGTTAAAGAAGAAAGCTACTAAATAATGAATGAAAACAGCTATTCATTTTGAAAAAGTAAGCGAAGTTTTTATTGAGTTAAAAAGCAAATTAAAGAAATGGCTATAATAAATAATCATAATATGGTTAACATTGATCATATTATTGTTAATTCTGACAATAATGTTATATGTATTTATGTATTTATATGTATTTACTTTTGTCGCACCCTAAATACTAAAGGGTCACAGCTCAAAATGTTTAAATTTTCACTTTTTGTAAGAAATCGATGTACAGTGGTCATATCTACGCACTGTAGTTCATCTAAATCCAAATAAAGTACATATTGCATTGCTTAAGAAAAAATATAATAAAAACCCTTCTCCTGTAAAATTTTCCTTTTGCCGCTTACAATCGCAAATAGGGCTCGATTTGGTTATTATTTATTTCGACCATAATATGGTTATATTTAACCATTATATGGTTATCTGCAAACATAAACATTGTTAACATCCAACCATAGTATGTTGCTCTTACAATATGGTTACCTCCAAGCATATTTTTTTCTGCGTGTGGACTTCTTTTTATGGGCCCAGTAAAAACTTCGCGTACTTTTTCAAAATGAATAACTTCTCTCACTCATTATTTAGTAGCTTTCTTCTATAACTGCTTCTATAACAACTTCTATAACTACTTATTTCTGGATGTATGTAGGTAAAAAAATAATGACTTACTTTTGAATACGTTCATTTTGGGGCTTCCCTTGTAAAATTCATTGGTTCTTTCAGTAAAATTGTAAGTAGTGCTTTAAAGTTTTTCTGATTACTTAACACATTATTTTGTAGGCGAAGTTTTTACTGGGGGGCTATGTTAAGTCATTGGCTTATGTCGACAAAATCTGTCCACAAATGGCTGAGATATGAGGCACTTATTAAATATTTGACCAAATAAGCGTAACCCCTTCTTTTGTTAATAGTTATTGAGATTTAAAATGGTCTTAATATCACAAATCAAGCTAATTATACTATTAGACATAGCAAAAAATTGTTTTTGTAAGATGTGGTATTATATTTTAAATAAATATTTGAATTGATGGAAATAATAATAAAATCACAACTATGAAAAAAGTTTGTGTGTATACCTTTTATTTCACCTAGGTCCCGTACAAATATGCTCCCGGAATAAGGTATTTTGCACGGCAGCGCTAGCGCCCATACCATATGAGCTTAGGAGAAACTCTCTATTGCGATGCGAAAACAATTTCGATGCGAAAGCTAAATGCCGCTGAAGCTGAATAGTGGCAATCAAAATTAAAGATGGCGCGGATTTACTGTAATGAAATGCCAAAGTATGTAAAAATATTTGATATTGGAAAATTTAAATAATATAAAGTGATGATTTACGAAAAGAAAAAAAAATTAAAAGATGCGAAAGACATATGCGCAAACGAATTAAAGAGTGGACCCCCTGGCTTTTAAAATCTATGGTGCAGCAGCCGTATTCTGTAATTTGCTTAGATAACCGTACGTTTCCAAAAATTGTGTGAATGTTAGTGAAAAGTGTGAGTGTATTGAGTTTTTCGAACTTGGACCTGCATGTGGAAACGGGGGTTAACAAACGGGCTTTAATTACTTACAAGTAGTGTATACGTATTATCAACGAAAAATCGAGGAAACTGCCGATTGGCTAAAAGTACAAAAATTGTGTAAGTGTATTGAGTTTTTCGAACTTGAACTTGCATGTGGAAACGGGGGTAAATCTCGATCGCTAAAATGCCTTAGAGAAAACAAAATTTAAAAATATTAGCGATTGCGGTAAATAAAATTTTTATGGCAGTGCCAAATTTAGCAATGCACGTTACATAATTGCATTCGTAGCCAAAAATTGCTAAATCAGTTTTATAGATTTTTAGCGATAGAGATTTAGCTTTAGCGAATAACGGAATACGTCTGCACATTGCACTTTTACTGGTCTTATTTTCAGATTTTTTAAAAGTACTCCTTTCTTGTTTTTCAATATCACGCAATACAAATCTGGCTTTGCATTACCCTCATTCCCTCTTCCGCTTTCAAGTAAAAAATCAAATCGCAATACAAATGTAAATAAGAGAAAATTAACCTTGATTCTTGCCACGCTAGTTACTGTGTATGTAGGCATTTCTTACAAAACAGCTCCACAACAAATGTTCTTTTCTTTGTCCACTGTTCTGTTGAATGGCATATTTAATTTATTGTTGTCGGTTGCATTGTTTAAAATAGTTGTGTAGGGTCAGTACACCTCTTTAGGGGAGAAGAGAAAGAAAAGGGATTGCCTGTAAAGTAACTGTGCAATTGGACAGACAGACAGATATAATTGTTTGTGGTTCTAGTTTTGAACAATAATTAAATTTACATTATTGTTTAAACACAAATGCAGTAAAAAAAAATAGAAAATCTCTATGGGTTTATTATTACAATTTTTTTTTTTTAACAAAAAAGGAAATTCAATTAAATGGCAAATAAATTTATATTAATTGACAAACCTCTTTGGAATATTTAAACAAAAAAATTCATTGTTTGAATGAAATTTAAGACACAATATTTGCTTCTCAAACAAAAAATGAAATTCTGCAATATTTGTATTCAAACTGCGTATATTTTTAAATAAAAATAATCAAATTTTTTTTAAATATTTATACAGTAGAAGATCCATAGGAAACTAGAATAAAACTTCTTTGAAATAAATTATTTTGTGTGCAGAAATAAACTATTGAAATGTTCATGTATGTATGAGGGAACCGTTAATACTGAAAATTTTGGCCGCTTTAGAAAAATTCAAAAAATTATCTAACAAGGTTTCTTTCAAATGTGCTAAGTTCCAATTTCATACTATTGAGAAACTGAAATTTATTGTTGAAGGGATAAGCACAGTTATATAAAACTGTTAAGCGAATAAGAATTATAAACCTCAGTTCTACTTGTAACAATATCAAAGCTTAAACAAAAACAACAACAATAAACAGTGAGTTGTCCCCGTATTCAAAAACGATTATTATATTTAACAAACGTTTATTAGGGATAATTTTCATAGTAAATTTCTTCTTTAAACCTTTATTAAATTTAAAAAATGTTTGTGTATACAGGCATTTATCTTTTCTTGCAGTCGTTAAGATCGTTAAGAATTTTTTATACAACAAAATCATATTAATATTTCAATAAAGAAAACACATTTTTTTTTTGTCAAATTTACTTGTTTCAAAAGATTTAAAACACTTGGTAAACCAAACAAGTTTGGAAATATAAATTTTTGTTTGCATTAAAAGTTCGATACAGAACTAAACAATTTTTTGTTCAAATACAGAACTTTGGCTTTGGTTAAGCAACCATATGCGCATGTGGACAACAAAATGTTATTTTAGAAAAATGATTTAAACTTTCGATTTATTGCATGTAAATTCATGAAAATGTGAAGTTTTGTTAAAAACATACGTTTTTGAGAAAATTGATTATAAGCCTATTTTATCGTTTTTCTCAAAACCGTCTTGATGGCTTATAGGCTAAAACTAACATAACCTGACGATATGTATCTTTATGAAGTTCCAGTTGCAAATAAATAGAAGGAGGTACATTATTTCAAATGTAAATACTTGCAACATCTAACAAATAATAAAATAAAAAATTTTGTAAAGTTTAAAGCCAAAAAGTTTTTTAAATTTTTTTTTAGTTTTCTTTCATACGAAATACTTCATATTTCATACACCACCAGTTCATTTATGTTCGTGCTCCAAAATTGTGTATTGAAACTTTTTCTTCATTTAAAATGCCATGTATTTGTTTGCTTGATATTTCATTTGGGTTTTTGGGACCCTTTAAAATGTTTTCAATTGATTTCAATTTAGTTTTTTTTTATGTACAATGAACTTTAACTTGAGACAAAATTTTTAACGAAATTAAATGAAATGTAAGAGGTACTAATGGTAACGGAGAAAATTTCTAGTGATGACGATTTTTTTTTTTTTCAAAGTCTTTTATTTGAAAAGTGTGTTTCAATTTGTATAACCTTCATATGTATGTATGTATGTATGTGAATAAATATAACGTGTTTTATTAATTTTTATTTGTGCGTGTATAAATTTTTCATGTGCCTAACAGTCTATTATTATTATTATTATTATTTTATTATGTTATTAAGGCGTGTATATATTTTCTAATGTTTTAGATTGTGTTATATAATATTTTTACCCAAAAAAGCTTTACATACCTAAAAAAATTTCAATGAAAATAGGGTTGCCAGAAACCAATATTCAAATAACTGGACAATGTAAAAAATTCACCTGGATTTTGTAAAAATAACTCGACAATCTAAAAAGTACAAAAAAAACTCGATATTATTTTTTTTTTAGCATAACATTAATAAAAAACGAGGAAACGTAACAATAAAATGTTTAGCTTTTCTAAAATCTTTGAAAAAGGTTTTCTAATGATCTGGCCCAAGGCGAATTCAAACAGGTAAACTCATCTCGTCAGCCGTTCATCAGCTGTTTCCACGGCGAAATAAAAAATATGGTCAAACGTCAAAATATGATTTTGTTTTGAGAAGAAGTTGAATGAAAAGTGTTAAAAATATTATTTTTATAATAAAAAAATTTCAAAACTGCGAATGATTGAAGTGAATTTATTAATTTCTTTTATAAAAAAATAATTTTAATTTGCAATAAAATAATTTTGACAACCCACCAGAAAACTGTATAAACAAAATACATGGGGCTTTTTGTAGTTGTAGAGATGAGTTTACCTGTTTGAATTCGCCTTGATCTGGCCTAAGCAACCAGTGAAATGCGCAAAGAAGCTAGCTTTCCCTCAACAATAAATTTCAGTGTTTTTATCAAATATGAAAAATTTGGAATTTAGCACGTAATACGGAAATCGTTTTAATGATAACAAAATTCAGTTTTACGTCATGTTACATCTCGTCACCTAAAATCAAAAAGGGCATAAGTTACAAAAAAGTTAAAAATTTACTTTTTTTTTGCGAAATAATCGCAAGCGTGAAAACACGAAATTTTTCTAATTATCTTAATAACCATCCGAAAATCCCAAATTATTTGTGCTCGATTTTAGATCTTTGTTTAATACGTGTATTAATGGACCAGTGCATTCCACTGATAAGATTTCTAAAATCGGGCCAAAATTAAGAATTCTGGATTGGCCCTCCTATTGATCCCTAATCCTTTACTTAAACTGGAATTCAAGTCCTTAATTAGCATTTGGAATTCGATTCCAATCGGACTAACCGTTGACAAAGTCCAGAAAAATTCCCTTTTTTGTTTTTAAATCTCTTACTGTGTTCCGCTTACAGAATTTACTAACTCTTGTTTTAGTTGTAAGCAAATATATTTGAACATTTTTCAACCTAAGTATTGTGGTTATTTTGTTGAACTGTTCTATGGTTTTTAAACCAAATTTTGATATTTTAATTAGGCTTAAGGTCATCAAATTTAATTTTAATTAAAATATTAAAATAAAGCAAATTTCGATCTACCAAAGGTTAAATACAATTTGGTTTAAACATTGATGTTTGACTATTGACTGGCAGCAGTCGTCGGTGGCTGCGAGTGTTAAACGGCAATCCCCTCTGAAGAGATTGAGTGGTTACAATCGAAACATGTAAGGGTAACCTGTCCGGAAAAACGCCTGGGTTCGAGCCTCAGGTCAGTCAAGAATGAAAAATTTTCAATAAATTTTTTATTAATTATGTATATGTTGTAAAATTCCTTTCTTCATAAAAATAATTTAATGAAAATTAAATTTGATGGCCTTAAGCTTAATTAAATTATCAAAATTTGGATTTTTCAAACTTTCATTAAAATTAAGTCTTATTAAAAATTTCAAAGGACAAATTCAGTTTCTCAATAGTATGAAATGATGGGAATTTAGCACATTTAAAAGAAACCTTGTTGACATCCTTTTTCTTTCTTGTGAGTATAGACTATTTCAAATACCTAAAGTACTTTCGAAAAATCCTTGCAAATGGTATGGAAATTACAAATAAGATCCATTTATGTACCTGCATATAGATTTTGAACGTTATTTTTATTGCATTCTTGGATATAAATTGTTACTTTATATTAAGTATGTAATTAATAAAAAAAATAATTTGTTTAAGATTAAAGATTTTAACTGGACAAATTGTTTTTGAGCTGGTAACTGGACAAGGCCCACAGAAACTGGACAATCCAGGTCATTCCAGGTCGTCTGGCAACCCTACTGAGAAATGTTTTAAGTCTTCACATTTCCCTTAACCCTGGACGGTTCATTTTAGAACATTAAGGTAACTCTTCGTCGAATCGACGAACTATTTAAAAAAAAATTCTAGCGCAACGATTTTTTAAGTAAAAAATCAACAAAAAAAATTTAAGTTAAGCATTAAAAAACGGCATTATCAGCCTGTTTATCGATTTCGAACGTTAACGTTCGCATAGAAAATTACATTTAAAACAAAAACAAATTTTCAAATTTTCGGCGGCATGAAATAATCCCCCAAAAAAATAATGAAATAACCCCCAAAGTGTGGGGCCGTATTTCATATGTAATAAACCCCCAATTTTGAAAATGAAATAAACTCCCAACGAAATGAAATAACACCCCAAACAGAAATGAAATAATACCCTAATTTTTGGGGGCTTATGAAATAAGACCCCAATTTCTGGAATGAAATAAGACCCCAATATGTATAATACAATTAATTGTACAGTTTTGGTTGAGACTTCGGCCCAGAGCAAGGATTTGTTCCTCTATGATATGCCAATCATCGGCTTCGATAACTAAAGCCTTCGGCCGGGTGACAGGATTTTCTCCTCTATGGTATAAAAAACACTGGCTTCGCTAAATAAAGCTTTTCCGCATAGGCGGCCTTAGGCCAAGCGCAAGCCCAAATTAAGGAGTTTACTTAGCGAAGACGGTGCTTGGTACAACAAACAGATAAGCTTTTGTTAATGAAGGCGGTGTTTGTTATACCATATAAGAAAAAGTCCTTGCGCCAAAAAACGTTTTCGTAATAAATTCAAAAATGAAATAGTCCCCAAAAATATATTGGGGCTTTATTTCATAATGATATTTTGGGGGATTATTTCATATGAAATAACAATTAAGAAAATGAACTAACACCCCAAACAAAAAGAAATAACCCCCCAAAAATTGTTGTTGTTGTCTTCTGTACAAACTTTTGGACGATTATTTCATTATTTTTTGGGGGGGTTATTTCATGCCGCCATAATTTTCTATGCGAACGATGACGTTCGAAAACTTTATAAGCAGGCAGTATATAAAGCATAAAAAAATAAAAGATGTTTTTCTCTCTCGAATTGCGAATTGAACTCTTTGTGTTTTCAAATTAATTAATCTTTCGTCATCATGAATACACATAAAAAAGTTATATTATAAAGAGTCGATGAGCTTCGACGAATAGAAACCATCCAGGGTTAAAAATGTATTATAATTTAGAACAATTATGTCCCTGTCGGGTAACCTATTTCCTATTATCCCCCTCCCCCCTTTTTATCACTGTAGTACCCAATTAACGAACATTTTTCACTTTTACTATTTTTTGCATTAAAAGCCCATTGTCCGAAATGCACAAAGAAGAAACATTGTCAAAAGGGCAAGTTTTGTTTAACATTTTGCTTGAAAATTTTGCTTTGACAATATGTTTATTTGCATAAACATGGTGTTTGTTTTAGAATTGCAGATTTTTAAATTAAAATAAAGCACAGAAATATATTTCTAATATCATTTAAACTGGCTAAACTGGATAGATCTTTTGATGTCATTAACGTTTAATGTATGATTTGGATCTTTAATTTTCACAAACTTGTCCAATAACGGGTCGAATGTTGATTTTTGGGTACCCAGTAAAAACTTCGCCTACTTTTTCAAAATGAATAGCTTCTTTCACTCATTATTTAGTAGCTTTCATCTATAACTACTTCTGTAACAACTTCTATAGCTACTTTTTTCTGGATGTATTTAAGTGAAAAAATATTGACTTACTTTGGATTGCGTTCATTTTGGGACCTCCCTTGTAAAATTCATTGGTTCTTTCAGTAGAATTGTAAGTAGTGCTTTTATGTTTTTCTGATTGCTCCACACATTATTTTGTAGGCGAATTTTTTTCTGGGTTTAAGATGAACTTGAAATCAATCAAAAACAGTCAAACTATCAAAGAATACACACTCATAGAAAAATGCATCTTCATATTGATACATCAGAATTGCGACATTAATGTTATTACAAACAGGGTTAAAAAAACTGCAGTCCAAACCAAAAACTGTCGAACAAAAAACGAAAATTTGTAAACAACTTCTCGCTTTTCAGTTGGAATAAAAGCAATATTTTTTTGGCCAATGACAAATGAAGACGTGGTAAAAATGGCAGTTTCTTACTTTGACTGCAGTTTTTTAAACGCTGATTACAAATGGCATCAATGAGCCAAAAAGTGACATCAATCCAATGACGAACGTCATCAAAAAATTTTGCCATATTTTATGCTTCATCTTTGCTTTGACTACAGTAACATCAATTCGGTGCCACATTTTGTGTGTTATTAACATTATTATCACGTTTTAAAAGGGAAAAAACAAGCAAAAATTCCCATTTTTTATTTGTTTAAATTATTTAGTTATATACATATGTACATCGAATTTTCAAAGTAGAATGATTACGAATACTATATCGGGTATGCTGCTGGTGTCTTTTAATTTTTCTTCTGTAAAAAAAGGTCGGCATACAACAAAAGTGAAACGAACATGTGCAACGGTTAAGTTAATAATAATATTCTTCCACTTTGACTTAAGTTAATCCCAATGAGTATAATTTAATGTGTTACACACATCAGCACAAATGCACCTCTCCATTCTTGTGGTGTGGGTATAATAAGTAGACCGGTTTTTAACTGAATTTTCATTTATTTTATTTTACAATTTCAGTTAAATTTACGTACAGAATATTGTGAGTGTACGAACTTTTTTCGATAATATTAGAAAAAATTAGTACTTGAGTAAATAAACATTTGGGGGATTCACAAGATAGTCGTTACGTTGTAAAGTCATATGTCTTAAAATAGTTAGAAGAAATATATATGACTGCTGTGGGCAACCGCTTGTAATTTATATTTTTACTGTACCGTTATGACGAATCAATGAACACAGCATTAAAATTTGTATTTTGTTTGAAACCCAACAGTATTTTTTTTAACAAATTGTAAAATATTATTAAGGACATTATGACGATATGACTTAATAGCATACCTTGTGAATCCCCCAATTCTCTTTTAAATAAAACTTGCCAATGAAGCTCCAAATTGTTGCTTCACTTTCGGGTACTTAGATTTAAAAAGAGTCAAAGCTATGCATTTTTTTAATTTGTTCACGGACATTATTCCAGCCTCTGCTATGCTTCTACAAATAATTTTCACTAAAGAATCGATCGAAGTATCTTGTTTAAAATATTTATTCATTGGACCACTTGTAGCTGTGTCACTGTGTAAGTGGTAAATTAGTGAAGTTGTTGAAGAACATTTACGTTGGTACATTTTTGGACACCTGTTACATAAAGCATTATTATATTCATTTTTCGTACAATATTTTAAAACAAAACTCATTCTAAAGAGAGGAAAGCACATTTACTATTTTGTTAAAAAATACGGTTGTATTTTCGAAATCGAAAGGAAGTGGATTTATGTAATGAAAGTTCATAAAAATATTCCATTTAATCTACTTCATTGCAAGAACAACACTTAACAACCAGGAAAAACTACGGTCATTTTGTAAGTAGTAAATTAATTTTAATTATCCTTCGATATCAATTTCTCTTCATTTCGATTTCCAGGACATACCCGATAAATTAATATAAATATTTAAGTTAACATGCCTTTGTTGATTTTTCTTTTGTGAATTGAAGTATTCCACGAATAATTACCTCGCCAAAAATGCCAATATTTTTGGGTAATTATGCGGAGTAAGCATTTATACGAATAAGCTTAACTACCTCGTTGAGGTAATTAAACGTATTTATTTACAAGATAGCATATTTTAGCTATTGCTGCTTTTTTTGCACACATATTTCACGTGTTTCTGAATTAAAGATGATCTTCTGTTTCTTTTATTACGCCATCTACATTTAATTATACCCACACCACAATAGTGGGGAGGGTATTATGCATTTGTGCTGATGTGTGTAACACCTTAAAATATTGGTCCTAGACCCACCTTAAAGTATACCGATCGACTCAGAATCACTTTCTGGCTGGCTGGTTGGCTGTCCATGTAACCTTGCGCGCAAAGTACAGGTCGTTATTTTGGAGATAATTTAATAAAAATTGGCACAAGCCTATTAAAATTAGGACCACGAGGGGAGATAGGGGGCAGTTTCTGTCCCACAGAAAATATCAAACCGATTTTAATGAAATTTAATATGTAGATAGAGCCATATTAGTACGGACACATAAGCTAGGCATTTAAAAAAAATAGGACCACGAAGGGATATGGGGGCAATATTTGCCTCTCAGAAAATATCAAACCGATTTCAATGAAATTTAAAATATAGACAGATCCCTATGCATGTAGCCATACGGTCTCGAAATTTTGTTTTTAAAGACTGTGGTGTTGGGTATCATATGGTCGCGCTTGACAGACTATACATTCTTACTTGTTTTCAATCTACAATTATAAGCTCAGCCTAACATAAATTTTATTCCAAACTGTAAATCAGAAACACTTTTTAATGCGATATTTTCGTGTCCGTCCATCTGGCTAGTAAATATGTTTTAATTGCCATAAGAACGAAACCTTTGTAAATTGTGAGAATCGGTCTATAATATCACATAGTCCCATGCAAACTTCTTTTTTTATGTTCATAAACCATTTAATCATGTTCATATTAAGTTAAAATTTGGCCCAAAACATATTACTGCAAATTAAATATGGTTGAATCGGTTCACATTTAATTCTGATAGTGCATAGAAAACATTCCTGGAAAACATTGAAGGAATAATACTATTAAAGTATAAAAGCTTTTAAAATTGTAATTTGACTTAGAATACACATTCGAATAATATGAAAATTTATATAATAAATGTTACTCACCATGAGCAATAAATTCCCAGATTCTTTTAGTTCTTAAATAAGGTTTTTCGCATGAAAGTTTATGCTTTATTTTTTAGTTTTTTTTTTAGCTTTTTTTGCTTGCGCATATAAAAATTTGCCCTGGTAATCAAGATTCTTTTTTTTACAACGATAATAGTATGTATTTGTTACACAAAATTACGGGTTTTTTGTGCTTAATAAAAGATGATGAAAAATCGCAGACAAAGTGCTCGTAGTGTTAAAAGCATATGTATGTTATGCATTACAATCATATACTTAAGCCATTTTTCATTACTTATTACTACAATTATTTAACCTTCCACATATGGCTTGTTTTTCGAGGTTGTTTTTTTATTTTTTGTAATTTTATTGTTTTCGTTTTAACATTTTTATAATGAAATTACTCTTTCGTAACCTGATTTAAGTTTATTGAACCGTTTTGTACACATTACTTTGATTAAAGTAAAACTAAATGGGGGAATGCACATTGCAAAATGTATATAAAAGCTGAATATATAAAAACTATGTACTGGTATGTTTCTATACATATGTATATTCAACAATACAAATAAATAAATTATTTAGAAATGTTAAATATGTATAAGCGCATACATACTGCATATGGGCATTTCCATGAGAATGCCAACTACGACTCGAAAAATAAAAACCCTTGAAACTTTTTTTAAAATATGGTAAAAAGGAAAAAAACACTCAAAATTTTGCTATGCAAAGGTACTTATAGCTTATTACAATTTTAATCGATTTTAAAAGATTGAAGTGTACATCTCTTTGATCCATTTCTAAAAATTCATAGCAACTACATATTTTATTTTTTTTTTTGGTGATTATATTCAGGGGGGTTCTACTCTCTATTGCATTGCGAATTAAATTTTGATAGGAAAGCAAAATGCTTTATTGGTAATCTCTATTACTTTCGCAAAATTTTTTTAAAAATCAAGCAATACAGAACAATTGTGATTTTTAGTTGAACTTTTAATTTTGATATTTTTAAGGTAGGCTTGAGTTCATCAAATTTAATTCTCATTCAATTATTTTTACTGAAGGAAGGAATTTTTACAACTTAAAATTTTATTAAAATTTATTGATAATTTTCTTGGCTGAGCTGGGGCTCGATCCTGGGCAATACAATACAGGTAATAAAATTTAGAGATGGCGCAGATTGATAGTAATTGATTTGACTGTAGTTAATTTGACAATTTAAATAAAATAAAACGTGATGATTTGCGAAAAGATAAAATAAAAAGATGCGAAAGACAAATCTGCAAACGCAATAAAGAGTTCCAATCACTAGATTTTGTACAGTTTTCTTTCGCATTGCAATAGAGAGTAGCCCCCCCCTATTGGTACAAAGAAACAAATTCTGGAACCCAGGTTTTCACGGACAGGATACCGCTACGTTTCGATTGTAACCACACAATCTCTTCAGAGGGGTTTGACGTTTATCACTTAAGCCATTGACGACGGCTGACAGTCAATAGTGAAACATCAATCTTTAAACCAAATGGTATTTTAGCTTTGGTGGAATTTGTTTTTGGAATAATTATCTATTTTAATTGATTTACATGTTCTTCCTTGCTTCTGTTTTTCGTACTTTTTGTCAAGAATTCTTCTTGAAGTCCCAAGTACATTTTTCTGTTTTTCATGTTTTTGTCTTTCTTTTTCTTGTTGACCTTTTGCAGCACAATTTGAAGGACAATTGTGAATCTGTTTTAATTAAAAATTTTATCAAGTGAATTAAACGTTTAATCAAGTAAAAAAATGTTATAACATTGCAATTATACCTTGGAATTTATTTTACAACAACAACATTAGTTTGCTTAGCAGTTTATTTTTTGTTTTTGTCGAATATTATTCTAATGTCACGTACATGATGCAAAAACATCATTTGTCCACGTCATTTGTATTTGATCTGTTGCAAGTGTTTCAAAATAAAGGTTGAACGCAAGTTATTTATCGCATACAAATATTAATGGTATTTTTTTTTAATTGGTGTAATATAAATTGTATAAGCTTTTTAAGCACGTACGATATCGTAAGTTCTATAAATGCTACTAAAGGTATCATATGTATATTATATTGGTATTTAGATTAAATTTGGCCCAAGCTTATTTTATTGCTATCTAAATCATCTTACCAAATTTTATTGGAATCGGTCCATATTTGACCACTGCTTTTATAGAAATACTACTCCCGCAAATAGCTGTTAATGCAATATCTTTCTTAAAAATTTTGGTATTGACATAACATTTGGCGACAGACACCATTTCTTATAAATAATGCAAGAGAAAAATCTGTCACGTACGGTATGTCACGAACAATTTTAAATTTTGTTAATTTTAAAATGCTTCAAACAATTTTTTTTAATTACGGCTTATAAAGAAAATTTATTTGGTTTATCGTAAGAAATTTAAAAAAAAAGCACACTCCACAATTCGCAAATTTTTACATACACCTCAAAACAACTTCCGTTTGATGTCACGTACGATATACCCCTATTTTGCTCGATATTTTGGACAAAAAGATTTCGAAAATAAGAGTATCCTTTAAATGAAACATAATAATGAAATTATTTTCCAGTTACTGCCACTTTTGCAAAATCTCAACCACTTTAAAGTGGCCCCTTCACGATGCTACTTATCGTACAATTTATTTGAATATTTAGGTTGAATAAAATTTTATATTCAACGAAAGACCAACCAACCACACTTCTTACGTAACAATTGGTACAACTGGTACAACTTGATCAAATTATACAACAAGTCGCAACATATAAGAGCTGCATAAATGCTTACAAATGTCATAACAAAGAAATGGAAATGCCCATATGCTTATATGTATACATACATATTTGCAGCTGTTGTTATGTATTGTGGATTGTGCTCTTTAAAGAGATTTTTTTTTATATTCGGTTACTTTGTTTAAAAAATAAATTAAATACCTTAAAATCCTGTAGTTAGGAATTAATATATAAACTAGACTTAACACTAGACTATAAAGGCTCAGTTAGCCGGAAGTAACAGTAACCTTTCCGTAGAAAAGTAAGACCAATCTATTTCTTACAGATTGAGACGTAACATCTTACTGCTAACTATAATCGTTCTAATTGCTTTACATACAACAAAATGAATCAGCTGATTTCCAACGTTACTGTTACTCCCGACTAACTGAGCCTTAATTATTTCTACAGGTAAAACTATCGTTGCGACTATTAACTACACTATACAAATATGTACTAGTTAGTAGGTTAAGACTACAGACTGGATTATTGTTTCGGCTTTAGATTAAACTATAATTTAGACTAAATTTAACATTGGTTTATACTATAGACTAAAGTTTAGATTATGGACAAGTTATAGTTTAAATTATAGACTAGTGCATAGTTAAAACTATATACCAGACAAGCCAAGGCTTAACTATGGTTAAGACAAAGGCGTGACAATAGTTTAGATTATAGACTAAACTATAGTTAAGATTGTAAGCTTGCCAAAGACTATAATAATGTTTAAACTATATTTAAACTTGTCTGGTCTATAGCCTAAACTATAGTCTAGACAATAGTGATGAATACAAATTAAACCACAGATTTCACTAGAGTTAAACCAAAGGTTTGACTATAGTTTAAACTTTAAGCTGGACTATAGCTTAGACTAAAGGCTGCACTAAATTCTAGTGTTTAGATGAGATTATAATTAAGACAATACAATGGTTTAGTTTGAAAGTTGACTGTAGACTGTAGTAAAGCGTGATCCATTTCGAGGTTTCCTACATTTTTAAAGAAAAAAAAACACAGAAAATTCAATATTAATGGGGAATGTTTATTATCATTTGAAAGAACATTCTTTGGCATTTGTTTTTTGAAGATTATGTCTATCATATGTTGGCCGTTGCTACGTCGCAGATGGTCCATCCGTCGAGTTTAATTTTCAATGACTCGTTCGAGCATTTCGACTGGTAACTGGCAAATGGCACGCGTGATGTTTTACTCCAAGGCCTATATCGAAGCGGGTTTGATATCACACGATCTTGGTGGCTAATCGACCGGCCCAAAACGTAAAATTATGTGCTCACTGAAGTGTTCTCTTAATAAATCCATTGATTGATGCGATGTGTGGGAAGTGGCCGTCTTGCTGAAACCAAATGTCGCCGAGATCACGAGCTTCAATTTCAGGCATCAAATACAGGGCTGCCAGGTACTTTTTTCCTTGTCCCCAAAAAATTAAAAAAATCCCTAAACTAAGAATCAAAAACTTAAAAAGTAAATATTTTCTTTTGTTTTTTTTTTCTGACCATATTTTGAATCTTGTTAATTAAAAATTTAAAATTTTTTTTTTTTAAATAGTAAGAAAAATTTTAATAGGAAATCCCCAAAAATCCCCAAATAAAAAATGGTAGTAAAAAAATAATTTTATTTTGTTTGTAGCGGCTGGTTTCGGCATGTTTTTTTAAATCCTTTTTATGCGATTCCAGTGAGGAATTACAAACAGCAATATGCTGTTTTTGAAGACATATGAGCCAATTTATAAGAATTTGGAGCTTGTTCAGTCGGTTTTAGCCATTCATAATATCAACAATAAAAATATGTATTTCCGTCGTTTATTTAACACTTCGAAGCATAATAAGTACTAACCAAAAGCCCAGCTTTCTTTTTCCCAAACTTTATTACATTGTCTTTAATATTTCGTCAATGAAAACGTTTATTTTGAATTTTTCGTTAGTTAGAGCCTTTTGCGTTTTATGTAACGGTTTACTTATTTTTGGGAAAGACACGTTTGCTTGAAACTTGTCTTTAAAAAATCAAAAATTGTATGTGTTGTCAACGGTTTAGGATTTCTTTTTTCAATTCTTCCTTTTTAAAACGCTCACTCAAAAAATTTTTAAGTTTTTAAGCACTTTTTACACACTTAACAAAAATGGTAATCTTAATTAAGACCCTTTACACTGTATTAGTTGTTGAAAGGAGTAAGGTAAAAGTTTTGCAACTTTTTGCATATTTTATGTACGAAACAAAGAAAAAGAAGGGAAAATTATATTTAAAATGTATAAAGTCCCCAAAAAATCCCCGAATTTGTTTTTTAAATCCCCGAAAAAATCCCCAATTCCCAAATGGCTTACTTTGTCCTTTTTGTACGCATGAAATCCCCAACTTTGGGGATAAATCTCCAAGTCTGGCAGCCCTGATCATATAGTCGGCTATCATGGCACGATAACGGTCGCCATTGATGGTTACGTTTACACCGGCATCATTTTTAAAGAAATATGGACCAATGATTCCACCAAACCACACCACAACGATGTTTTTGCTGGATGAAGTGGCAGTTCTTGAATCTCTTCAGGTTGCTCTTCGTCCCAAATGCGGCAATTTTGTTTGTCTCAACGCTGAACAAAATTTTCCTCGAAAATGTCGGATCTTCTTGGAACTTTTCAAGAGCCCATAGAGCGAAGCGATGGCGCTTGCGAAGGTCGAGTCTTTTCATTATGAAATGTCAAACAATACTCAACAAAAATAACACGACAGAATGACACGAATCACACGTGATCTGTCAAAAATGGCTATTGAAAAAAGTATATCTACTTGAATCACCGTTTATATTGTTAACTATAGAACATAAATTTATCTATAAACTAGACTTTATTTTAGAGACTAAACTATTGTTTGGACACTAAACTAAAGATTAGACACTCAACTATAGTCTTCACACAACTATAGTTTATATACTAAAATTCATAGTAGTTAAGATTGTATTTACATATATTGTCTTTAATTAAGTAGATTAGGTCTTGTAAGTTGCATTTCAACTTTAGTCTGTGTACATTCACTTTTATTTTTTATTCGAATAATTTTTTATTTCTGCAACAAATTTATTTTTTGTATTATATTTTGTGATTGTAACAGGTTTTCATGTACAGAAAACATAGACTAAAATTACGGTCATACAAAGAAATATTTGATGAAATAAGATTTGCATATAATTATACACTTCACCGAAGGTAAAATTTTATACCATATATGTATGTATATGAATATAAGTTTGTCCTTTCGTGGTAATTTCTGGCTCCTTATAAGGAGCGAAGATTTTACGATGCCCGTCAGTCCATTGAAATGGGGTTTCAAAAGACCCCAGATATGTATGTATGCCACGTAATATGTTCAAAAATAGCTAAGATATTAGCAAATAACTCTAAAGCGGCTCATACACAATGATATTCTTCAATTTTACGTATTGTACAATTATGTATATCGTCATTGTCTTTTGATTGTGCCACCTTCATGTAATATTCGAAGGTGGCACAGTATATTGCAGAACGAAAAGAAAGTGAAATGCGTTGGCAACATTGTACAGTGCTATTTATGTTATTCCTATAGGTTATGTTTACCTTTTTATCGAATGAAAGTTGAGCAATTTTTAAATTAAAACCATTGTGACACTTATTGCATAATATAGGACAAAATGGAAATAATATAGCGAATATCATATACAATAATATTGCTAGTGTATGGGCCGCTTAAGACAGCCACTTATTCTACCTTTAAATCTTTTGTCGTTGTTGTTGTTTTTTATTTACATCTGGAGAATGGCACGAGCCAAAGTTTCTAAATTATCAACAAGCATCTTGGTTATCAATACACAACATCCGGCAAAATGTGGACGGGATTGGAAAAGTGGGTGTGGTTAAAATAGATTTATTTATTTCTAAAGAACGGTATTTATATAAAATTCTGAAGGTGAAGGGTATTTAAAATGCGGCATAACCGAATATATTAATATAATATCAAAAACTTTGACTGCCGAATTTATTAAAAATAAAAAAGATTTGACTTACTTTAAAAAATAATTTTCGTACGAATTTTCCTTAAAATATAATTAAAATCCTATTTAGTTTCTTATGTATGCGGCAGTAAATAAATAATAAAAATTATTTTTTTTGGATTTTCTAATAAATTAAATTTTCAACTACATATTTTGTTTTGCCGTCTCTCTTGTTATGTCAAATATTTGCTAAATATGGCTTTAGCTGAGTGGTTTGGTTACTTAATAACCTGACTGACCATCATCAAAATAGAAAATGTAATGTGCAAAAAATATAGGAGGTAATGATGATTAATAAATATATTTTAATAAAAGTTTTTTTTTACAAAGGAAAAAAACAGAGAGGTAGTTGTTATAAGTCGGGCGTGCAATTTCATGCGTTTATTATTGGAAAATATGCGCATAAAACATTCTTAAATAAAATTTAAAATATGCTTTTGATAGCAAAAATATGCTTCTTTCAGCAAAAATTAACATAATATTACAGAAAAAAATATCTCAAGAAAATTTTTAACAGCACAGTTTGTTAAAAATTAAATTTTAGGTAAACAAACTATTTACTTGATTCAATGAAAAAATTTTACCAAAATTACACAATTACATAATTACACAAAATGGCACACAATAAAACATATTCAATAATTAAATATTTCAATAAAAAAAAATATTTGAATCAAAGTAAAGACAGTATTTTTACAACTTTTGTCCATATTTTAGCTCATAATTTTCATTCACTTTACAGTTTTAGTCGTTTAGATTTTCCAAAGTCTTCGGAAAAAGGTTTTCTAATGATCTGTTTTAAGCATCCAGCGATATGCGAATTTTTTTTAGTGTATGTGTCAAAGAATAAATATTAGGAATTTAGCGCATCATAATTAATAAATAAGTAAATAAAGATTCGAAAAACATTTTGTTTGATTTATTCAACATTTCTAACAATTTATTTTAACAAATCACATAAAAATTTTGTTGAAAAAAATTATTTTGTGCGACAATTTTTTTATTGACTCTATAAACTTGGTTGTTACTTAAAATTCAATAATTATACCTACAAACTTTTATATCAATACCGTAAAAATCGTCATCGCAGTAAATACAAAAATTTTTGTAATTAAATATGCGATTTTTGTATTCAAATATATGCCGGTTCACACACGTCAAGTTTGACTCGTTAAGTCTTGAGTTTTTAGGAGAGAAGGGAAAAGAGAATGCCATTTGTTCCCCCTTTCTCCTAAAAACTCAAGACTTGACAAGTCAAACTTGACGTGTGTGAACCGGCACTATGAAAATTATTTTTTTTTTTGTGTATTACGTGGTGGCCACACGATCAAGTTTTGCCTTTCAGTTCCGTTTAATTTGCAATACACTATAATTTTTAAATTGACAACGAGATTGTTTTCAATTTCACCTCTCCATTTTTTAGCAATTTTACTTTCAATTTAACAGCTGATTACATGTTTGTCTTTATAAACTGTTTTCTTGATGACATCTTGAAATTAAATTGCTTACAAATTGAGTGCAGTCTACGTTGCAGCTTTCAATTTATGTAAATTTTGACAAGCAGTATATGTAAGTGCCGATTCAAACTCGTCAAGTTTGACTCGTCAAGCCTTGAGCTTTTAGGATTGAGGGGATAAGAAATGGCATTCACTTTTCCCTTCTCTCTTAAAAACTCAAGACTTGACAAGTCAAACTTGACGTGTGTGAACCGGCACTAAAAGACTATCAAGAACAACTTGATCGTGTAGCCGCAGGGTTAGTGTTCATATGCAGTCTTAAGCGGAACATACACTTGCAATATTATTATATATAATATTCGCCATATTATTTCCATTTTGTTCTATATTATGCAATAAGTCGCACAATGTTGCCAACACATTTCACTTTCTTTTTGTTGTGCAATAAAAATCCAAAGTCTTTTGATTGTTACCAATATATTGTGGCATTGGCGATATAATTGTACAATACGTAAAATAGAACAATTTTATTGCAAGTGTATGTATGAGCCGCTTTAAACATTTTATGACAAAAAATTCATTAAGGATTAAATATGCAAAAATATGCACAAACAAATCGATGCCATTTCTCAGCAAAAAGTGGGATTCGGATAAATAACTTATTCACTTAGTTATCAAACGTTCGAGGAAAAATATGCATTTGCATGGAATTGCACGCCCTTGTGAAAAATAAAAAAAATTTTTTTTTCAAATGGTTATTAGAAAAGTTTTGCAAAAAAAAAACATTAGTATGATATAATATGCACTTAAATAAAAATAAACAAATTAAAAAAACAATTATTTGTTTAATAATTGTAAAATTAATTTGTTTAGTAAATAAATTTTACAACTTTGTTCGAAAATTGTTAACTTATGATATTTTTAGTTCTAAAGTTATAAAGCATTTAAAAAAGTGTAAACGAAATGTTATAAATTATAATTTTATTTCTTTACTTAAAATAAAAGTGTAAAGTTATCAAATCTAAAACAAAATTTCTGAAATTAATGATAAAACTTAGAAAAATATGTACATATGTATAAAGAAATTTTAAATTATAAAAATCGAAAATTATAATATTGCCCGCCCAGAGTTAATTTGTATTTCTTTAAAAGTAAAATTATCTCCTATTGGTCCAAGGTTTAAAAAATAGAGAGCCCGTGTCATTTATTTTCGCTAATCTATTTATGATTCAAATTTCACCAAAATTGTTTAGATATTTTCGAAGACAGTAATTCTCCCTCTCCTGGTCCTAGTTTTATAAGAACTAAAAGCGTTTCCAATTTTATCAAAACCGGTTCAGCTATTAAGCCGAAAAAGCGTAAAAAACGCAAAAGTCACTTTTGCGTTAGGTCAGAAGACGGTCGAGCGTACAGATAGACTGGAGGCGGAATGGAGGGTAAACAGCGTATGGAGTGCTCAAACTATTGCTTAAATAGATGTCTTCTAAAGCGATAATATAAACGGATTTGCGCTTGATGAGGACTAGTCCCCGAAGCATATACTGTGACTGCCCGGCGCTGGCATGGGCCAGAAGAAGACTCTTGGGGCACGCCACAATAGGTGCATCCCGAGTCGGTGAAATATCGGCAAAGGACCTGATTAGGTTTATTTGGGAAGCAAAGTGTCTTTTGGCCAACTAAAGGGGAGTGGGTACAATAGACCTAGCTTGGACGCGGTACCATCTCTCTATTGAGGAGAAATCTCCCCGCTCTCACATAAAAAAAATTAATCCAAAATTTCGGCACTCCGTTGTGTGCCTTCTTTAGGGTTTTTTTCATGAATGTTTTACAAATTAAACAATTTTTAACAAATTAAGCAAAATTGCATATTCAAATTTTTAATTTTATACAAAAAGGTTTTCCAATTCAAACCTAATCTATTACAGTATAAATAAATTGTTAACTTCCGTTTCTATTTTTATAAATTAAATGTTTATAACACTGTGCGACAAATGGTAGGGGTCAGTGATCGGGAAGGGTTCAAACTACCGCGGAAAGTTATATCGGTAAAAAAGAAGTTATACGTGTCACGTCTAGGAATCGAGATATATCGATTTAAAAAATGGGCTAAAATACATCAACATTTTTATAACAACCTAAATTTTAGGGCTGCCATACGTCCTATGGATATGACTTATATACAAAAATATCGGAAATTTGTAGTAGAACTTATTTTATAAAAAACTCGGAAAAATCGGTTCAGATACAAAAAAAGTAATGACCAAAATTAAATTTTTTTTTAAATACCCACTTTCGGGAACCATAAATCTCCCCGAGTCCAACTCAAGTAAATGGTGAATTTCTTCTTAAACACGTCGGTATATAAATCTGTCCAATCGGTTAAAAAATGGCTGAGTTATAACCGAAATACTGAATCCCCAAAAATTAGTCTAATAATAGAATAATAATAGAAAATTATAAAATGTTTAACAAGAGTTATAAAATTACGAAATTGTAAATTTTATCTTAACAATGTCTTTGAAATTAATTTGATTTGTTTAAAAAACACAAAGTTATAAGCAAAAGTTATACATTTTAACAAATAGAATCTGCGAATTTA
This sequence comes from Pollenia labialis, assembly GCA_949318255.1. Classification (NCBI taxonomy): domain Eukaryota; kingdom Metazoa; phylum Arthropoda; class Insecta; order Diptera; family Polleniidae; genus Pollenia; species Pollenia labialis. The sequence goes on along the minus strand of OX439142.1, from coordinate 18,444,485 downwards.
TTGCTCATGGTATAAAAGCTTTTAAAAATTGTAATTTGACTTAGAAAACACATTCGAATAATATGAAAAGTTATAAAATTTAATTAATCAATGTAATAAAAATGTTAAATTAATTCATCTTTACATTTAAAGTATAACCCTAATGTTCATAATTTTTTTTTTGATTTATTAAAGGTTTATTGAACAAATTTTCATAGAAAATTAATTTCATAAACCTGAAATGTTTTTTATGAATTTTGGGTTAATTTTTTCAAATTATTATAACATTTTCAATTAACAAGATTTTGTTTGTCGTGCCTTATTCCAAATTTTTATTCTTGATAAAAACAATGAAATTTATTGTTGATGGTATAAGCTATTCCTATGCGCATTTCACTGGCTGCTTAGGCCAGATCATCAGGAAACTTCATCCAAAGATTTTAGAAAATGAAGTTGAAGAAATTTGATGAAGATTCATGATGATCTGGCCTAAGCAACCAGTGAAATGCGCATAGGAATAGCTTATCCCTTCAACAATAAATTTCAGTTTCTCAATATCATGAAATGGGAATTTAGCACATTTGAAAGAAACCTTGTTAAAATCTTGTTAATTGAAAATTTTGTATTCCCAAAAATTATTATAATAATTATATTTAAATGTTATAAAATTATAATAAAAATGTTCATATTATTCGAATGTGTATTCTAATGCCTGTATTCATAAAAATATTTTTAACTTAAAAAAGGTTTTAAAAAGCTTTTATACTTTAATAGTCTTATTCCTTCAATATTTTCCAGGAATATGAAAATTTATATAATAAATGTTACTCACCATGAGAAAAAAAACCCAGATTCTATTTATTATAATAAAAAATTAAAAAAATGTTAATGAAAATGTTTGCTTAAACATTTGTTAAAAAAAAACGCTAAAATTACAAAAAAAAATTGTCCGCCTTTTAGTCATTATTTTATTTATTTATACCAATCCGCAAAATAAATTCCTTAAACATTCTTAATTCTTTTGCCAAAAATTTTTATTATACCCTCCACCACAATAAGCTGTGAAGAGGGTATACTAAGTTTGTCATCCCTTGTGAAACTTTTTTTATTATTCATCTCAGACCACATAAAGTATAAAGTATATTTTGGCTTCTTGAGTAACTCTAAGTCGATTTAGGCATGTCCGTCCTTCAGTCCGTCTGTTGAAAACACATTCGCTTTCGAACAACTCAAAAGAAATGAATAAACTTGTGTCAAATTGCTTGTAGTTATCCTAAGCAGTTTGGGATTGACATCCAGCAAAATCGGTTCAGTAGGACCAGAGCTATGAATCAAAATGTGGAACCACCACCTTAAAAAAATTGATAATTTTGATACAAAAAACAACATAAATGGTGGAACAAGTCACAGAATGAGATAAGATTTTGCATAAACTCGTTTTATTCGATTGGAAATCACGCTGTAAAATTTCGTGAAGATCCGTCCATAATTTACTCTAGGCCCCATATAATCACTACTCCCGGAAAACATTTTAGTACGCCTAAAACCGTAAAAAATAATGCAAATAATGCCATCATAACAAAATTTGGTACGTCACAGTTTTTTAGGACTATAAATAACACTGTGAAATTTCGTGATGATCGGTCCTTAATTTACCATAGGCCCCATATAAAGCCCACTCTGGTGAATTAAATAAATACTCTTAAAACGTTGCAGTAAAAATGGCGGTAAATATTTTTCCAACTTAGCTTCATATGACCAGAAAAAATTTTATGTAATTTTGTTATATACGGTCCCTAATTTACCTTAGATCACATATTTAGGAGCCTTCTGAAATTCACTGTAAACGCTAAAACGAATTGAAACTGTTACGAATCATGATATTTTACTCAAGCTAGTTTAAATTGCTAAATAATTTAATATAGGACTAAACCTCAAACGATACATAAAGATAAATTAATAATAAATAGGCATCATATAGATATCCCTCCTGAAATATTCGAACAGTTGGTGGAGGGTATCAACGATTCGGCATAGCCGAATATAGCACTCTAACTTGTTTCAATACATTTTATTTACAATATAAAAATCTAAATTTAAATTATATTCTTAAATTAACTTTTCTCATTTAACGTTCGATCATAAATTGTTTATTTAATTTATTAAATAAACTACTTATTATAAAGTACTTTTGTTATTTTTTTTTTTTGCAAAAATATTTTTTTAATAATACGCCTGAATAACTTGTTGCATGAATAATTGTACTATTTTTATTATAAAATGTTAAATTTTCCTTTAGTATACACAATTCATTTTTATAATATGTAGAATGAAAAACATTTGACTTCTAACCAGATACATTTATTGCAATTCTAAGCTGTAGAAATAAATCATATGAAACTGGCTAGAGAAAAAAGTGAAAATATCACGTTTTAGTTATTTTGCTTTTAAAAATTTTCCCCCTCTTTTAAATGCAGTTGTTATCTAGAATTTAAAACACATACCGTTGTAGCTATTTTATTAATCAAGTTTATGAATAAAATTATTAAAATTCACGAGATTTTAAAAACAAAAATATATACATAAGTATATGCCAGATGATAAATATCATCCATGTTAATCTTAATCCATAGACCAGAGTAAATTTTTCTTAGGGTTTGAGTTGCGCTGAATCCGAATCTGCATTTAGAATTTCTGCATAACATCATGGAGATGTCATTTTTCGTCCTATTCGAGACCTTATAACCTGATATGTTGTCTGAAAGTCTTACCAATTACCTTAAACATAAATCTGGGGTTTTCATGGGCAACTGCGTATGTCTTGAAACAAATTTTTCAGGAAAGCCGAAACCCCATTCTAGATCACATACAGACATACGCGGTTGCCCAGGAAACCCACAGAAATGTTAAACCTTTGCAATATCTTGTCCCTAGATATATTAACTTGAAGTTTGAAAATGTCGGAATTATGATATTTTTTTCTAATTTGTAATGTTTTTTTTTTGTTGGGATTTATAGGGAATTATCCGTGTAGACACGGTCTTTGACAAAGCCCCACAATAAAAAGTCTAACGGCGTCAACTCGCATGATCTTGATGACCAATTGTCGTCGCCAAAACGTGAAATTATGCGTTCTGGAATCTTTTCATGCAATAAAGCCCAAATCCGTCGTGTTGTGTGGTTCGTGTCATCGGCCAGTTTATGAGCTTTAAGTGGTGGCTAAGAAAAAAGTCGGTTTCATACAACCATAGCGCCCTGAGTTAACACAATCCACAAATCGGATTTTCCGCTACACTTAAACTAACAGAAACGATATTTTTTGGCATCTGTAACGCTTCCAGTCTCTTTAAATTTCTTTATAATCTTGTTGATTCCTTGCACAGTAGGTCTATTATGACGACCATAACACCACGCAATAATTGAAAATGTGCCACGTTTGATTCACCAAATTTGAAGGACGAATATTGACGCCGACATCAACAGCGGCGCTCAACACGTCTATCTCAAGGGTAGATCTGCTGAAAGTGCGCTTCATGATGTGGTGGGTTATTTATAACGGGAATTATAAAACAAAGTGTATTCGTGGGAGCTTTTAACAATTTGAGTATAAACGCTATCAGGCAGGCACTGGGTGATTTAAGTGTTTCTTGGTCGAATGGATAACTCTGATGTGAACTCAAAGCTAGTGGATGATTATAGAAGGGCTCTGAGAGAAATCTTAGGGGAGTATGTGTTGTGGCTGTGCTGGGTACCGGCTCACTGCAACATCACCGGCAATGAGATGGCTGATTAGTTGGTGAGAATGTGCTTGGAAATGTGGAGGATCCTGACTGTATGGAGGGGGTCTTCTTTTTGGAAAGTTTAGAGAATTGGTTATAAGAGTGACTAATCGGGTCTGGCGGAACCGAACGGACTGCCGGGTATCTTCCACGATTTTTACAGTAAGGATGGAGCAGGCTTTTTGGATATGTGGAGGTTGTGCGAGGACCCGGAGGAGCTAAGGACAGTTGAGCACACTTTGTGTCACTGTCCCAGGCTTAAGAATACCAGGCTGAGGTGGATAGGTAGTAGATTCTAAGGCGAATTTGTAAATATTTTAGGTTTTGGGCTCGATATTCTTACAGGATTCGTTATGGCGGCGCAATAGGAGTCTGGGTACAGGGTACACATAGGGAAGTTTTTGTTCACCTGAAATAACCTAACTATTTTTATGCGTTCTTCGGTTGTTAAACGAACCAAATTTTTAATTGGCAAACCTTTCACTAAATAAATGACACTTCAAATGACAGATGTTTAACAGCTGGCTGCCTTGCCAAGCCGGCGGTTTTGAAACTACGAAATAGATTTATATATTTACATATATTTTTTGCCTCACTTCGTATTATTCTTATTAGATCTTTTCGTAACACAAATCCTGTACGAAAATTCCCTATTCATCTTAAGTCCATTTAGGTTTTACATATTTCTTTCCATTCAAATCAGTAATTTATCGTTTTATGGTTATTTATTTTTCAAATACATACAATCAGGCATGTTCTGAAAATCACAAAATTTCAAATCACTTGCGATTTTAAAATCACAATTATTATTTAAGGGTGGATTGAAAACTACAAAAGTTTTAACTTGGTTTAAAATGATGGAAAAAATAAGCATGAAATTGTAAATCGGCGGCCACTTAGCTGAACGGTTTAAAATCACAATTATAATAAAAAGTTTTTTGTCCAGAACACCTTTCTTGTGATTTCAAATCACTTTCACAAAAAATGATTTTCAGAACATGCCTGAATAATAAATAATATTTGTTATTTAAGGGGGCCTGTTAAATATCCCACGATGTCAATTGGCTGTTACACCTTTTATTTATTATCAAAAGTGCAAAAGCAATATGTACTTTCTAAATATATGACTCTTATAAATGTATAAGCATAAAATTTGATTATCAGTAAAAAATAAAATATTAATAAATACCAAGTAAAATAGTGTAGTCGGTCATGCCCGATCGTATGAAACACTACACCACAGTATTTAAAAAGAAATTGTTGAGAGTTTACCCTTTTTGGGATCCATGAGCGTGATAGACTACCGCAACACTGCTACCAGTACAACATTTTGTAATGGCATAGTGGCTATCGTAAAAGTTATTGTCGCCAATTTTTGGCAATACCAACATTCCCTACAAGAAATGCATAACCAAAACTAAAAAAATTACTATTACTATAACACTATATTGGTCAACACTACCGGTCATATAACTAGTAAAATGACCGGTAGTCTTCTTGTAGGGTTATTAACAGCCTTTTCGCACTTGTCCACATTTAACATCTTATCGCCTTTTTACACTTGTCAACATTTAATATTTAACATCAATTTGCGAAGATGTTGGAATTTTCCCATAAAAAATACAGTGGGCTAAAAATCAAAGTTTTCTACATCTTCCGATTGTTTTAGTGTAATCACTAGAACAGTGGCAATAAATTCAATTATTATTGTGGCATCACTGACAAAATGGTATTTGGTTTTCAAGCTTTTTCTTTTTTGCAAGCCTTATGATACTTGATTTTTTTTATATTATTTAACAAAATGAGTTCTAAATACATTTTGGTGTTATCTTTTAAATGTTGGCTCTTTTGTAAAAAAACAAAATATTTAAAAAAAAAAGTTTTTTTTTCAGAAATTGTAACATTTTTATTGATAGAAATTGTGACATTTTTTATTGTTAGTAGATGTTAGATGTTTCAAGTGTGAAAGCGTATTTCACATTTTTAACATCTGCCATGCGATCCTCCGAAATGTATGCAAGTGTACAAAAAGTATAAGGAAGTTATGGCATTCAGCACTCAAAATGTAGTTTGGAGTCGATCGATGTTCTTAAAGGTGGATCTAGGACCAAACTTTTAATATGTTAAAAACATCAGCTCAAACGCATTTCCATTATTGCGGTGTGAGTTTTTTTTAAATAAACGTGACAAAAAAAGTATTCAAATATTGAGGGCAGTCAAACAAACTTCTTTTTTGCAAACAAAAATAAAAGGAAATAATTTTTTATTTACATTCTGTAATAAAAAACCACGTTTTTAAAACTTTAAATGTTACATCTTGTGCAAACTTCCGTTGATTTTTTTTAAACCAGTTTTTTATAAATTCTTAAAAATGAAATTTTCTGCTACGCTTTTTGCGGTATACATTTTTCAATATTTCTTTGTTTTCCTAACTAAATTTTTAATATTCTTTTAAATTTATTTTAGTTTTAAATATAAATTTCATATTAAGGCTGTTTTATTATTAATTTTTTATTTAAATTTTTTTAATGTATTTTGTTAAGAAGTGTAATGAACTTTAATTACATTTTCGTTGGTTTTTTATGTGAATTTTGAATAAAGCGTTTAGGTGTGTACATATGTACTCATGTATGTATGTATATACTTTTGGCTAAATGTTCTTATAAAGTCTCTACTATTAAATTTTACCGGCAGACAACGAAATTTTTTTTTCGTTTTTTTTTTGTACGAAAATGAAAAATCGATATCAAATGTTAAATAAGGGCAAAGTAAAGTAAGGAAATGTAAAGTATAGGTTTACACTAGCACAAAAATATTGAAATGTTTACAAAATAAGGCTTAGTTCGTAGAGTTATGAAAAGATGGCTGAAAATATATTACAGATGGTCAATTCACTATTTAAATTTTTTAGTACCGATCAAGGCAAATTCAGGGCTGGTAGCAGCGAAAAGCCCTCTGAACTTGGCAGTTCGAATTGATGCATTTTGGCTTTACAATGTTTTATTTAGAAATGGTTGACGTTATGGTCTCCACCAGTTATTAATCTGAGTTTTGAATGAAACTCCACTAGTAATTCCTTTCAGATGTATATATGGTACTACATCAAGTTGTAGTTAAAAAGTAGGGTTAATAACGATTGCATATGGTAATTGATGAAAATCGTTAAAAGTACAACTCGGTTCAGTTTATACGCCATTAACCAAGAAACTAGAAATGAAACGAAAAACGTCCGAAAGGCAGACAAATAATAACGTCCTAAATGCCCTTATAATAAAATGATTAAGCTTCCCAGAGAAATTTTTCGAATGGTGACTTAGTCCTCGTCCATATTATGACACTTTTCCTGCAAAAACTTTCTTCAATTCTCTTTAGAATGTCATTTATCTTTATTTTTCCACCTCTCAATAAAAAACTTACAAAAACTGCTTTGACACGAAACAAAGTACACTTTTCCATATTTATTCTGTTCATCCTACGCTGTGTTTCAGCTAAAGAAGAAGTCTAGATATACCTTAAGTCTTTTAATTTTACTAGGGACGCAGATCCGCTTGTTAACTGCCGCAATTAAATGTTATACCAAAAATTTAAGAACATGGTGCAGAAATACTTATTGTGTTTTATTTTCTAAAAAATAATAATGCATTTTAATTATGCAATATATTTATCAGGTTACACAAACCTTTACAAAGTGATACATTTTTCTGACTTATAATGAAACAAAATAATAGCTACGTTTTACACTCAACACTACTGTGTATTTAGTGTGTTAAATATTGAATGCAAAGTTTGTACTAATAAGCGATATTTCCCAATGTTGTAGTAATTTTCAGCAATAAATTTTCTTTTAATTTCAAGAAGCGTTAACACCACTGATTTTCAATAATTAAAGTCAGCTGTTCTTAAAACTTTTGCGCCCAAAAAAAATAAATTTCAAATGAGTTCAGTCACATCTGAGAAACTATCTACCACTGCAGGTCTGCCTCAGCGGAGACTTAAAATCTCCACAAAATTGGGAATACTTTGTTTTTAAGCAAAAATCTTATTAAGGATGTGTGTGAAACGGTAGTAAAGTAGGTACTCATGAAAGTAAAGTGTTAGCAGTATTGAGGTGAATAAAATTGAACTAGCCCTAGGGGCTAGTATAAATTTTGACATTAGCGTAGAATTTAGGGGGATCGATCGAATAGTATTCGACCGGTTTTAACCGGTTATTTTAGTTTTGCCCAAGTCGAATATTTTAAAATATCAATTTTTCGAATATCGAATAAACCGGTTATTTTAGTAAAATAAATCGGTTATTTTAGTAATGTGTAATTTATATACGTTTTCCTTACTTTTGTTATAAATATACCCGTAATTTAAGTATTTTTCTAATTGAATATTTGGCAAACTTAAACTTTTTATAAACAAATGTCAAAACAAAATGAAACAAAAGTCAAAAAACGTTATAAGCAATGTAAATACAAATCGCTTCTTGTAACAAAAACCAAAAACAATTTAAAGTACGTCAAAAAAGTTCAGCTCAAATAGTAGTTAGCAATTTGACAGTATTCTAAATACTATATATATCTTTATAAAGATGCCATCTCTGGTGATATTTCGAACTGACTTAAAAGTAAATTGTGCTTAAATGGCCCTAAAATGTAAAGTTGTAAAGATTCTTTAACGTCACGACTTTTTATCAAATATGAAAAACTGGGAATTTAGCACGTCATACGAAAATCGTATTAATAATATATTTTGTATTCCCGAAAATAACTTTGATAATACCTATACCAAGAACAAAATTGAAGGAATCAAAAATGTCCTGGAAGGGTTTATATTGTGTGATCGACGAATTGAAAGATATTTCATACAAAAAGCATGTTCATATTACTATTGTTTCTATAATACTGAAACAAAAAAAATTTAAATATATAATCCTGGATAAGAGGTTTTGTTTGCCACTTTTCAAAAATATGGCTGAAGTTTACTGCTTCATATAGACATGCTTAACCAGCAACAAATTAAAACTCATTTACAATAAATTTGGGAAAATATGTCAAATAACAAATTTATTAAATCCCAATATTTTTAAAACCAAAGTTTTTCAAAATTTCTAAAGCTGTGTTCACACCTATTTAATATTTGACTCCTAACGTAACCACCAGTTTTCTTAAAGAATTGTTTGCTTTTGCAAAACGTTTGGCTAGAGCAAACATTAATTACGGGTTTATTAACTACATTATACATAAATGCAATTATCATCTTAGACATAAAGTTTAGTAAATACTTAATTGTTAAAAATAATGCTTAAGTTTAATCAATTCACTGGTCACGCTTTTTTTTTGATTTTATCGTCAAATATTTGTGGTCTGAACATACCTTAAGTCATATCTATATATTGAGGTCCTTTGCACCTTATAGGATCGACGGAAACATATATACATATGGGTATTTCTCTGAAATGGTCCACCGTGACTTAAAAATGAATATATAAATGTTGCTCGAACAGGATACTTACTCAAGGAAAAAATTAAGTGGGATTAATTTTGTAGTATATTTTTATTTTTTATTTTTCATTTTTGAATAAAAGTTTAATTTTTTTGTTAAAAACTTCTGAAAATATATGTAAAATTACTAAAATATGTATGAAGGTAAAAAGTGTCACGTGCGTAATTTACAATTTATTTTTTTCTTCGCCAACCCATGCATAGTTGCTTTTGAACAAAACATGTTTATAAAGGCCCATTACTAACCTTTATAAAAACATTTTTTCCGAAATAAAAACCTCCTACAATTCACTTACTTTCGCACTTTTTCTTACGGTCCTAAAAGGCACTTCTATTTTTTTCACGTGAGTAAGTCAACTTTGATTGCATGGCATTTGGGTACAAAAAAAGTTCGGTCTAGTGTGCACGCTTCCTATGTCAGTTAAAATAGAAAACGTGTAAAAAGGCACGTCAAACATTGTTATAAAAAAGTATGCCTCAGCCATAAACACCACCAAGGGTAGAAAGAAAAAAATCTGGCAGAGAGTGGAAAATTTCCAAAACAAAATATTCCTTAAAAAAATTGTTTACTACAATATCGATTCAACACACAATGCAAAAAGCTCTCTAACTGAATACATAGCATATAATCTTAGGTAAAAAATCAACCACCCAAAATATAAAAGTCACCCTTCCGAAAAAAGCTTAAAAAAGTTACTCACAAAACTTGACCTACCATCATTTTGAGCTTAGACTCATATACAAAACAAGAAGAAATTGTTCAACAAACAAACAAACTATGTACGTCATCAATGGGGGTTTCTTTTTTTATGGAAAATTTTTGTTTATTAGATAACACACTCCAAAAATATGGAGAGGTATATTCAGTGCAATGTACTACATTTGTATATAAACTTAAAGTGAAAATGGTTATTATTTACATGTCCTTGTACAGGACTCAAGGTTACAAGTGGTTACAGTGGATTTTTAATGGTTTATGTTTATGTTATTTAAGTTAAAGGAATAGTGTGTTATTAACTGTTATATTTCAATAAAAATCGTTGTGAACTAAATAGAAACGAAAAAGAAAGTTGACAACATAATGAACGTAATCGCCTTGAGAATAGGAGGGAATCGAAAATTGATTAAATAGCTTTAAGGAAATAACCAAAATATTAAAATTAATAAAATTACTGTAGTTGGCTTTTTCTTCTTTTTTTTTTTTGTTAGGACCCCTTCTAATTCATTGCATTGTGTTGGAACTAGGAGAATAGGTTATGGGAAGGAGGATAGAGGGAATAGTGTTTGTGAACATTCGACTTTAACCTATTCATGTTGTAAGTGAGAGGGAAGACTTCAGCAGGAAGGATGTTCCACATACGAACAGTCCGGGAAAAAATCAATTCTCTCTGTAATGCTATATACTAAAATACTATTCACCTGCCAATCGACCACAAAAGGATGGGCTCTTAAGAAAAAACGTATATTACGAGCAAACGTACGGGTTTCGGGAACCAGATCCCTAATTTCGTCAGAACACATCCCATTGTAGTAACGATAAAACAGACAAATACAACCCTGATTACGAATAGAATTGGATACCCTACTATCGCCATTGAGAACCTTCGCCCCCTCCTGCACGAGGTCGAGAAGCTCCAAAATAGACTTTGGAGCACCGGCCCACACATGGGAGTTGTATTCCATACGCGGTCTGATATAGGTGGTATAAATAGTAAGGAGATCAGATGGAGAGAAGTATATCTACACCGTCTTTAAAAACCGAGGCACTTGAATGCTTCTTTTGACACCTTGAATATATGTTCTGTCCATCGGACATCACATTGTATCCTCATGCCCAGAACATCAAGAGATTCTGATTCTTCAATGATTATACCACCCATATATACAGATGAGGCACCTTGATCTGTCGCGCGTTTATGCGTCATCACGCAACATTGGGTTTTTTTTTCGGGCCTTAAAATCGACCCTATTTGCACGACCCCAACAATCCTAACAATCTGTCTGTTAAATAAAGAGTATTGTGTTTAACGGGAAATATGTAAACTTTAAGTTTCTCTTAACTATTTATATAAATTCTTTTTGCATTTTAATTGCATAGAATTAATAAATGTTACCATATCTGATCAAAACTTTATGCAGGTTTTACAAAAATTGGTTGACTTCTTTATTTTAAATCTGTAGCTGAGAGAGATCAGTTGCTTGTAAATTATGATTCTACAGCAAAGGCTCTACTTTAAGTCAAATTCCTCGATGTAAGTGGGAATTTAAGTACGTCCAAGCGATTGAATCGTTCAGGCATGATTTGCATTAGGTGGATCGCTTATGGATCCTGCACTGGTGCTGGGGACACCCCCAAAGATGGAATTATCTTTTAATTGTGCGTTTTTTTCAAATTGGAAGTAACTAAAGCTGGAGCTTTCTATATAAGATTGGGTCAAGCACTGTTTTTCCTAAATATTTTCAAGGATATTTAATAATTGTTTTTGGGGTTGTTTTAATAAAATAATTTCAAATAAATCACACACTCGAAAATTATGCACTACCGGTAGCTTTCAATAATAATTCAAAATTAATTTTATTTTTAAAAATGGTTCTTCAATTACATGACTGTATAACAGTTGGTAACCAATTTCCCAAGCTGTTTGACGTTAGAATTAAGATTTTAAAGTTATCAGTTATTTAACATAAATAATTCATTGAAAAAAAATTCAAAAAAAAAACAACAACAAAATAAAAATTTAAAATTTATTCTGGCGAAACAAGCACTAAAGGAAAATGTATGCCAATCTTTTAACGACAATTATCGTTAGCTAACGAATTTTGACTACTTAACGACAATTTTTTGTCGTTAAAAAGTTACAGAAATTCAATGGGTTCCTGTTTAAGAACATAGCGTTTTACCCGGTATCCGTAAGATTAACAATAAAGGCGGATATACCTATTTCCTTCGAACAAAACTTTTGTCTTGAGAAAAATTTAGCTTGGAACAAATAGGTGAATCCGCCTTAACCGCTGAAGCCTATGTCCGTTATAGATTCTGATCCAACCGATGTGCTACAAACTGGTTTTGTGCTACAAGCAATTTTGTGAAGATGGTTTTAGTCTATAAATTTTTTCAAAACTAGGACCATAAGGAGAGTTAAGGGGCTATTTCTGCCTCTTTGAAACTATTTAACAAATTTTAATGAAATTTAAAAGATAGATAGATTCCTACTTATGTGGACACATTATCTATACATTGTTTAAAAAATAGGGAAAGAAGGGCGAAATATCTGGCTCTCCAAAACTATCCAAAGGATTTGAATGAAATTTTAAAGATAGATAGATTCCTGGCTCTCCAAAACCATCTAACAGATTCGAATGAAAATTTAAACAGAGATAGATCCCTATTTAGATAGACAAATAAGATATAATTGATTTGAAAAATGGAACTGCAAGAAGGGGGAACGTAGAAGCTCATGCCGGGTATCCGCTATTTTTTTTTTTTAAAAATGGTAATAAATTTTTGTTGTGCTTTTAAATTTTTCGTAAACTTTAAGCAAATTCACTAACTGTTAGTATTGCTCAAAATCAGTACTACTTCTTTAACCTTTTCTGTAAATAACTTGATAATAATAAATGTTGTGTATTAAATTATATAGCACAAGAATACGATGAAAAAAGTTTTTATTTTCATGAAATGCACAAAAAATAAAACAAGTATTGAAGCACAAACTCAAGATAGTTACAATAAACAATATCTCTGAACTGGTTCCACTAAGATAAAAGCCAAGACCTTAACATCATATGAATAAAAGAAAATAAGAAAAAAACCAAAGACAGACAACCAGGAAAATCTCTTAACCAGAGCACAAAAGAAAAATCAAAGAGCGTTGAATTATAAAAATAAATTTTCACTTTAAAAGACCTAAAAGTCAGTCAACCTGACTGCACCTAATAATTCATCTATGGATCTGTAAAAATTTATGAAAACGAAAGTTGGATGACCTACTGACAAACTCATCTCTCTCACCTTAAAAAGAAACACCTGCCAAGCGTGTAAGTTCCCAGAAATAATTAAATAGTTTTAGGTTGGTTCAAACATTCTCAACTAAATAATTTAATTTAAATAATTAGCATAATTATGTTTAATAAGAAAAACATTTCCAAAAAAAAAGGCATTTGCTATTTAAAGAGATTGAAGAAGTTCGAAAGAGAAATCAGAAAGAAATTGTTAAAGATAGAGTATGTGTAATACAGAGGTAGTGAGTGAGAGAGAGAGAGAGAGCGACACATAGACAAATAGTTTAAGTTTAAACCAGCAGATAAGGAAGAAAGTAGATTAAATTATTTTGTAATTTTTAATTGATTTAATGGGGTCTTAAAACCATAATTTTTTTATAATATTTAAAAGCTAAACCATTACTTTATGTAATTAAACTTTAAAGCTTAAGATGTCTTTATGCAAAAAGAATTTTTGAAATAACAAATTTTTAAAGGTTTTTGCAATAAATTGGCAACACTGCAAATAAACCGTTAAATTAACTTAAGCTGAGAAGCGTACTTAATGCAAATGCATTCTACTTGTCAAAAATAAAACTTTAGTACATAATGAAGAAAATATTTTATGAATTTTGTGTTTTTATTAAATTCTAACATTAATAACTTCTTAAAAATATGAAAAATTATAAAATTCCTATAATTTAGTGCCGGTTTACAGTCAAGTTTGACTCGTCAAGTTTTGAGGTTTTAGGAGAGAGGGGAAAAGAGAATGCCATTTCTTTTCCCCTCTCTCCTAAGAACTCAGACCTGAAGAGTCAAACTAGACGTGTATGAACCGGCACTTAAGGCCATGTCAGATAAAACTTCTTCGCTGTGCGTGACGTTTCTAACTTTGACAGAAAAGCATAACGCAAAAGGTGTATGTCACAATAAACACTTTGACAACGCACACGAATTGTTTGTTAAAAATAAAAAAAAAAAAATTATAGCAGACTGTCAAAGCGCGCAAAAAGATGAGAGTTGCCTAACTTTTCGCTTCGCTCTGTGTTAAAAGTTTTTTATGTGACATGTTTCGTATGAGTATGAATATTTCATCTTGGATGTCAAAGCGAATCTCTAACGCAACGCGAAACAAAAGTTTTATCTGACATGGCCTTTAATGTTAAAGATCTATTCAATAAATTGGCAGCACTGTGCAGTGTAACCGTTGAGGGCGCCAAAGATGCCAGATATACACCCCAATTATGAATAAAAATTCCCCGGGAGTTTTCTCCCTTCTCCAATTTTTCCTATGTAAATTCTATTGCAAAAATGGGAAAAGGGAAAAAACTCCCGGGGAATTTTTATTCATAATTGGGCTGATAGTAAAAGTAAACGCATGAAATTTTTGTATAGGCAAAAAATTAAGAAAAAAATTTTAAAATTTCAAAAACCACGAAAATTTTGCTTCCATAAAATTTGTCTTTAAGGGATTGTGGTGATAAACTAAAGCAACATTTTTAAAAAAATTTCTTAAATAAACAATTAATATTCAAATTATTTTTATAAAATTAATCACTTTTAAGTTATAAAACTTACCCAAATAATTTGAATGTTTAAACACTTCTTACAAAAGACTTTACGCTAACTTTAAGAGAGCACACATTTGAGCATAAGTTTTTGAGGAGAACAAAGAATAGCCATGTAAAAGCAACGAAATATCTAAATAAAAATATCTTTTGGCCTTCTCAGGTTTTAAGTAAATCCAAGTTAGTTTGTGTGGATCAGCAGAAGAGTTAACTTGTTGTTGCGAGGAAAAGAAGCCAAGATATACATACATACATACCAAAAACAGTCAGTCAATCAAAAACATTTTGCTGCTTTTGTAATTTTTTTCTTAAGCAACAGCAATAATTTCTGGTGTTGTAGTGGAGGCATACTTACCAAACAAAACCAAGCCAAACTAAACAAGGGCTTGAACACAAGCAACAAACCAACAACAACAAAAAATATAGAAAGTTTAAATATTTTAACAAGTACGCAAAAATTAAACAAAATATTTTTTCTTAAATAATTTAAAATTTATAAACAACAATTTAAGGTTTTATGTAACTATGACGGATGTGGAGAATTTACGCCAAAACCAGGAAGAAGTTAAAAAACTGTGCTTTGAAGGAGCCTGGGCTTGGGCTATAGAGATTTTATTTTGGATTTGTGTGGCAGCCTTGATTATGTATTTGCTGAGGCGTATTATAGAAGGGCCTTTTTACCGCCGAACTAATCGCATAGATGGCAAAGTGGTTATAGTTACAGGCTGTAATACCGGCATAGGAAAAGAAACTGCCTTAGAGTTGGCTAGAAGGGGTGCCCGTTTGTATATGGCCTGTAGAGATGCCGCCCGATGTGAGGCTGCACGCTTAGAAATCATAGAACGTACCCAAAATCCCAATGTTTTTAATCGTACCTTGGATTTGTCTTCTTTGTCCTCGGTTAGACAATTTGCCGAAAGATTTTTGGCCGAAGAACAAAGACTGGATATATTGGTTAATAATGCTGGGGTAATGGCTACTCCTCGCAAATTAACCGCCGATGGTTTTGAGCAACAAATGGGTATCAATCATTTGGGCCACTTTCTTTTAACCAATTTGTTACTGGACCGCCTTAAATCCTCTTCACCCAGTCGCATAGTGATAGTAAGTTCGGCCGCCTATATATTTGGCCGTATAAATAAAGAAGATTTTATGTGCGAAAAATCATATTCGAAATTTTTTGGTGCCTATGCTCAAAGTAAATTGGCTAATATCTTATTTACCCGTAAATTGGCTGAGATCTTAAATGGTTCTAATGTTACGGTGAATTGTGTACATCCCGGTATAGTGCGTACCGAATTAATGCGTTACAATACTTGTCCCAAGACCTGGAATGTTGTCAAAACATTTATAAATGTTTTCATAAGATCACCGAAAGCAGGTGCTCAAACTTCTTTATTTTTGGCCTTGGATCCAAAGTTGGAATGCAAATCGGGGGGATTTTATTATAACGCCTTAAGATTCCCAGTTTTGCCACGAGCTGCAGACAAAGAAATAGCCGATTGGTTGTGGCAAGAAAGTGAAAAACTAGTGGGCCTACCAGTTACTATAAAACCCAAAGAAACTGAAGAACAAAAACCGAATGCTATGGAATCGGTTAAAGTTATCAAAGAAGAGGAAAAATGATGGATTTTAAAGCTAAATTAGCACCAGTGTCTATTTTAGTTGTATTTATTATTTAAATATGCTTTAAATTTTTAATTATGTAGCTTATAATTTTAATGAATTAATTTTTAAAAAATATTATTTTTTTAATTTATTGAGCACAAAAATTGTTTAATTTTTTTTTATAATTAAAATAAAGTACAATTTTTTTTTTATTTATTGAGTATTAAAAAAGTTCAACAATTTTTTTCTTACAAAAGGGAAAAAACGGTAACGCAGTGATGTGTAAACAAAAAATAACTGTTAATGACAACAAGAACAAAAAAGTTTTTATGCAAAAATGTCAATTAAATGCAATTGTCAATTGTATAGATATTGTATAGATATTTAAAATATTTAAATCTTTTTCAAAATAATTCCTAAAAAAAATAACTTCTTTAAAAAAAATTGTTAAAAAAATACATTTTTACAGAATTTTATTTTTTCAATTTATCTTTCAGTTTTTCGGTATACATTATTTTAAAATTGTGTTCTAAAGCAAAATATCAAAAAAACTAGGCGAATAATTTCAATTATAAAAATTTTTTATTATCAGTTCCCCCATTTCGTTAATTTAAAAAAAAATTGTTGTTGAGCGAATTCCCTTTAAATTATAAATAATAAGTAAGTTAATTGTAGATTGTTAAATAAAATTATTTATTAAATAAAGTCTGCTTAATTTAAATAATTTTAATACATACATACATATGAATGTAGTATGTAAAAATATGACGAGATTAAGTGTGAGATTTTAATTACACAAATGACATAAAAGCTGTCATTAATGTTCAACAGATGTTGAAAAAATAATGAATAATGAATTATAATGTAACACTCATTTTAAATATCCAATAAGAGCATTCTACGCTTTTTCTTATCATACGCATCTGTCAAAAAATTATAAATAATGTTGTTGTAGCGTAGAATGCGTTAAGTTTGTGCCGGTTCACACACGTCAAGTTTGACTCGTCAACTCTTGAGTTTTAAGGAGAAAGCGTAGAATGTGTGGTAAAGAT
The DNA here is from genome assembly GCA_949318255.1 of Pollenia labialis. Taxonomy (NCBI): domain Eukaryota; kingdom Metazoa; phylum Arthropoda; class Insecta; order Diptera; family Polleniidae; genus Pollenia; species Pollenia labialis. Next base: position 18,427,026 of record OX439142.1, on the reverse strand, counting down.
ATCCAGCTTAATAGCCTTTTCACACTTGTCAACATTTAACATCAATTTGCGAAGATCTATACAAAATGTAAATATTTCATTGTACATATAACATTCTACATCTTCCGATTATTTTAGTGTAATCACTAGAAAAGTAGAAAAGCAATAAATTCTATTATTATTGTGGCATCACTGACAAAATCGCATTTGGTTTGAAAGCAGCGTTACCATTTCTCAAGTTTTTGCTTTTTTGCAAGCCTTATGTTACTTGATTTTTTTTATATTATTAAACATAATGAGTTCTAAATAAATTTTGGTGTATCTTTTAAAATTTTGGCACTTTTGTTGAAAAAAAGTATTTAAAAAAAATAAAAGATTTTTTTCAGATATGGTGACATTTTTTATTGATTTTAAATGTTAGATGTTTGAAGTGTGAACGCGTATTTCACATTTTCAACATCTTCCATGCGTTCCTCCAAAATGTATGCAAGTGTACAAAGGGTATAAGCATTTGATTTCTGCAATTATGGCCAACTGTGATTTAAACCGTCAAATACATTTTAGCTGCCAGATGCTGTAAACTCTAAGAAACCTCATTGTTGTGTTAAAAAAGTAACATATTCCTTGGTTTTTAATTTATTTATTTAATTGAATTGCTCCATACACAAGAGTCTTATGGCGTTTTCTTTTCTAAAACAAAGTTTTGCATAAATGCAACATGTAAATTGGCAACATTTTTAAATGTTCCAATAATTTTTAAGAAGTGTTTCATATTTTACGTTTACAAAAGAGCACAAATTTCGGCATTAAACAATAAAGTACAATTGACGCAAGGTAAACTCCATTACAGGTACAACAATCCAAAGCCAACAGAAACAACTAAATTCGCCTTGATCTAGTGCAGCACTCATGCCCCTTTAATTTAAATGAGTGTTGAACATGTATAATTTTTTATAATTTTAAAGGGAACATCTTCAGAAAAGAACGCTTTACACTTTTAAAATAAGACGTTTTTCAGAAAAGAACATAAAAAAATGTTAAAGGCAGAATAAATTCAGAATTTTACTTAGAAAAGAAAACGCCATTAGAGCCTTATTTTGCAGTATGGAACTCTCAGTAAGCAAATTATTGTACAAAAAAATTACATAAAAGCGACCATGGTGAAATGACGATTTTTTACTCTTGCATTGTTTGTCCAATCTTATGTCAAAGTTTATTTATGTTTACAACAAGTCCATGTTTTGTGCTGTGATTAGTTTATTTATTAAAGTTTTTGATAATTAAAAATAAAAAAAAATAAATAAGATATTGATCCTAATAAGATAAAAATTTACTAAAAATTCATTTATTTCATCACGTTCAGCGGCACGCCTTGATTTTTATTTAAAATATTTTTTGACGTAAGCTGGGACCTAATTTTGATTTTTTGTTGTAATGTTATATTTGTTGCCATCAACCTGCTTATTCTGACATTATAAAGAAATTTAATTTGAATTTTGAATAATGTTGTTTAAATTTTAATTCAAACTAGATTTACCCCAAAGTCGGTTTCTTTTCAATTTTATTTTTATAAACATCCAAAGTTTTTATTACCGCCACTGTTAAAAACACACCCACTGACTAAATATATAGTATACTGCACCGATATGTGAAACTATTTAATTCTGAGAAAATATTTTTAAAAATTTCCAGCTAATTATAGCAACAGAGAAAACTATTGCAAGTGTAAAAATAAAAATAGCAAGTAAGAAGAACATGCAATGAATTCAATGCCATTCATGTTAAAATAAATAGGTGGGGAAGAAATCAAGCCAAGTAATATTAATTCAGAACTTGCTGCAGACGGTGCGGTTGATTGGTGTAGCTATAACTCAATTTGAAATGCAAATAATATGGAATCTATTTGAAATCCATGTTGTTCAAAAGTCAATGAATGATTTTTAGAGAGAGAATAGAGAACAAAAATTAACTTATTGTAATATTAGTTTCCAACATCGATACAAAAACAAAAAAAACGTGTTTAAATCGCGCCGGTTCAGAACAATGTCAATGCCGTTTTGTACAAAAAACATAAGAATGTACATATTTATGTTGTAGTAAGTGCAGTGCAATCATACTTATTTAAAATGAAACACTAGCAAGAATTAACAACCAAGTTAGAAACAAAGAAAAAAATCTAGTTTATAGCAAATTATTTTTACAAAAAATTTAGTTTAAAGCAATACTTCCTCAAGAAAATCTATTTTGAGAGAATTCAGCTTTAAACAAAAATTTTCTCTATAAATTCTAGTTTGGAACAAAATTTTCTTTAATAAAATCGTGTTTGGGTCAAAATTTATTTACTCTAAAACTATTTTTTTCTAGAAAATCAAATTTGGCACCAAATAGTTTTCATACCCTTCACTGCGGGTAGAAATTAACTGTGTCCTTCTGCTTGTGTGTGTGGGTGTGTGTGTTTAAATGGGGTTTCCGAAGACCCCAGATATGAAGGGAACTAGATTGTTATATTTTTATGTCACATAATCTAGACACTAATGCAATTTCAAAGCAGAATTTTAACAAATTGCGGCAACAGAAATTGCAAGTCCAGACGATGACGATACTAAAAAATCGAATCTAGAAAACCTGGTTTAAGATGAAACTCTCTATAAGTTTGGGATACAATGAACTATTTAATATGTAGTTTTATTTAGTTTTCAACAAAAATCGTTTTTTAGAAAATTTAATTTTCTCCATATTTTTAAAACTTGTAATTTCATTGCCTTATCAGTCTCTAAAAGGGGAAACACGCAGTAATTTTATTATTAACCCTTTCAAGTGAAAAGTAAAATAATTTCAATTTTATCTTAAGACTTATATAATGCACTCTTAACAGGTTAATTTTGCACAAAATTGAATGGAAATTTCCACTACAGTTTTAATACATTTTTGTTTTTTTTTTTTTTTATTACTTGAAATTCTACAATGAAAAATTTTTTTTATAGTTTTTTTCTCTCTTTGTGCTTTTGTTGTAAATATTTTTATAAGTACATACATATGTATGCATTTGTACATAAACATACTAACATATTTCTTTCGCGTTAGTCAAAAAGGTATTAAGTCAAAAAAGTGCATTTGAGTTTTTGATTAGGTTTAACGCAATTTTTTTACTCTTTCATTCAATAGCAAGAACTTATGTAAGTCTAGCTTAACTGCTTCTAATCCTAAGCATTTGTTCTTTAGGAAAAAAGTCAATTAATTAAAGCAATAAAAAAAAGTTTTATTTTAACATAACGAAAAACAACAGATTTTGACTTAAGACCTTTTTGCCTAACTTCAAAGATACAGTATTCGTGAAATACGTTCCGGTCGACAGCTTTTCGAAAATGTGACTGTTGCACATTTTTGTTAATTTTTTGTTGTTGTTGTTGTTATTGTAACAATTGAAATTAACATGTTTATTCTATATAAAATTATTTTGGCACGTGCCAAATTTGGGGGCTTTGTTCGTTAAAATAAACTATAGATTTTGCCAAAGCAAAAAAAAAATTTAAAGAAATACTTAAACTGCAGTGGAAAGTTTTCAGTATTTTCAATATGTATGTTAGTACAATTTTTTTTTTTAAGTTATTTTCTATAGTAAATTGTATCGAAAAGTATGATTGTTTGTTTAATCCTAAGTTACTGAAACAATTTTGCTGAAATTTTCACAGGAATTTCCTGACTACCCGATTGACAAGCGCTATTAATATTTGTAAATTTTCCATTGGGCGTGCCATCTCCCCTTTGTATGGGACAATATGAATTACCTTATAGCTGGTGAACGGTAAGGGCAAAAGTTTTAAAATTTTTAAGAAATAACTTGGCTATCAATACATAACATATTCCATGGATTGGAGAAGTGGGCGTTGTACCTACCATACAAAGATAATAACCTTTTCTGTATATCTAGAGAACTGCAAGAGCTAAAGTTTCCAAATGTTATACAAATAGCTTGGTTGTCAGTACACAACATCCGATAAATTTGGGCGGGATTGGTGAAGTGGGCGTAGCACAAAATATATATTTATTTATATCTGGAGAACAGAAAAAGAAAAATTGTCCAAATTTCTTACACATAGCTGGGTTATCTATACACAGCTTCTATAAAAAAGGGCGGGACTAGATAAGTAGGTGTGGCCCCTCCAATATAAAGACTTTATAGATGTATCTTTATCTTGAGAACGGCAAGAGCCAAATTTTCCAATTAGGTACTACAAGCAACTTGGTGTTCGCATTCGACAAAATGTGGGCGGCATTAGAGAAGTGGGTGTAACATAAAGTAGATTTCTTTATATCTACTGAACGATTAGAGACAATTTTTCTAAATATCTTGGTTATCAATGCACAACAACTGTTAATAAGTGGGCGATATTAAAGAAGAAGTGGGCGTGTTACAATATAAAATTCTTTACATCTGGAGAACGGCAATAGCTAAAATTCCAAAATTTGGTACAAGTGGCTGGGCTATCTACACACCACTGTCAAAAAGTTTGGGTTTGAGTAGATCATAGGGAGCTGCACTTCGTATACAAAGGCAAATGAGATTTCTAAATATTTAGAGAACGGTAACGGGTAAAGATTCCAAATTTTGTACAAATTACTTTTTTTCCCTAAGGATTGGAAAAGTGGGCGTGCCACAAAATAGAATCTTGCATACCTGAAGAACGATTAAAAATAATCCAAACTTAGTACAAATAGAATGTTGTACAATACACAACGTCTTTCAAAAAGTCTCCCATTCAAAGACAATACAAATTGCTATAATTTTTAAAAACGGTTACATTCAAAGTTGCCCAATTTGGTACAAATAACTTCGTTATCAAGAGAGATCTGTATTAAAAGTTTTTTCTGAGGATAGAATGTGGTGATTTTTAAAACATGTAAAAATCAACCCGGGTTCAAATCTCAGCTCAGCCAAGAGACAAATTATCAATAAATTTTAATAAAAAAAATTCCTTCCTCAGTGAAAATAATTTAATGAAAATTAAATTTAATGAACCCAAGCAAGGCGAATCCATGTAAACGGTGGTGTCGATACTACAACAAGTAACAACACCAAAAAGTTGGTTTCGTTTGCCGATATGTCACAAACACAAGTAACTTTTGACATTCCTCTCTCTAATTAGGAAAAAAAAGTAGCACAGCTGTGCTTTCGCCTTGAACTCAAGCCTAAATAAAGAAAAAAAATTTATCAAGAATGTTTTTTACAAATTTTATTTAAATTGGGGTAGTGAAACGCACTGGGTAAAGCATTTCCCATTAAAAAATATTACTATTGAAAATATGTAGATTTTTTATGAAAAAAATTTTTGTGCCAAACTGGATTTTCTGTTTAGAAAATTTGGTTCTTAACTAGATTTTATATAAAAAAAATATTCACCCCTATCGTGAATAATTTTTCCATCGTAATTTTTCGGTTTTTCGCATATTTGCAATCATTAAAAAAAGGTAATTCAAAGGAGAATAATAACGTGAAAAAATGTTCACGGGAAAAAATTCACCTTATCGTGAAAAGTTTTTTCCTCGTAATTTGTTCACGTTTCCCTAGGGAACAGAACATGTATGTAAGTAGTTCCTCCTATAAAGCGAATATTAAGGGCTAGATCCGTTAATAAGGCACAAACCGATATATTGGTCAACAAAATGCAAAACAACAGGTCGATTTCCTGCGGATTTGTGAAGCTTTCAAAAGACGTGGTGGCAAAATTTTGGAAAATATTTTTAATTTTTTTTAATCTTTCATATTTTTTTACATTCACTGAAACTGCTAGCGTGAAAAAGGTTTCACATGAGATTCACGATTGCTTTTTTCCTTTTGAGGGGAATGAAAATTTCAATAAAAACAAAAATTCCACTTATTATTCACGATAGGGGTGATTACTTTTTCGAACTACATCTTTTACTAAAGCCTGGTACTCTGTTCAAATTTGTGAAAAATGTTGAGCAACATTAATTATTTCACACGAAAATTTTGACATGTATCAATGTTACCTTTCATGCGAGTTTGTACAATTTGACGTTTTTATTCCTGCAAAGTATGCGACATTGTTTTGCGTATGTAAACAAACCGCACATTTATTTAACTGAAAATTATTTTTTTATTAAAAAATTTAATAAAAAAGAATATAAATATTGATAAAAAAGTGTTACCGGTTGTGTTATTTTAATTTTTTATTTCTTATTTAATAATCAGTTAATACTTTTTTGCTTTTGCTTAAAATTCCACGTGAAATAAGTGCAACTTACATTATTTCGCAGTTGTAAAAAAATGTTGCCAGAAACATTTCCTAACTTTTTCACAAAATGAACAGAGTACAACTCTATCAACATTATTTCATAGATATTCCGCACAAGTTTTTTTCATATGCGTTTTGACAGCATTTCACGTAAAATGTTGAACACAGTACCAGGCTTAAGTCTCAAACTAGAATTTCTATAAAAAAATGTATGTCACAAACTATATTTGTTCTATTTGTTAAAATTGTTCATTGCTATCCAAAGGATAGCTAAGGTAAAATGTAACAAGAATATACAAGACAATAGTCTGGTAGTGTATAAAGTCATCCCTAAAAAAAATTTAAGGAATAGGACTGTTACAAACCAATTTGGCTTAATTTATTTTCTTAAGAAAATTCGATTCCAGCTAGTTTTTCTGCAGAATAGTTCAAATTTTAAATTAAACAGTTTTGTTTCCGAAATAAATTTTTTTTTTGAATAATTACCAGGGAAACCAGAAATATGCTCCAAAAAATGCGTTTTATGCTCATTAAATACACAGTCAAAACTTGAAAATATGCCCTGAAAACTGTTAAAAATATGCTCAAAAAAAATTTAAAATTGCTTATTTAAAACAAAAAATTTAACAATATAGTTCCATTTAATAAAATATTTTTGGGGCGAATTTAATCTAAATACCAACATAAGAAGATGGTTAACGGACACAAAAAGTCTAATTTGGAAAGAAGTTTTTATGGGGAATATGTGAAATTAAAGACCGATTCTCACTATTTACAAAGACTTCGGTCCTTAGTACAATTCGAATGTATTTACCAAATTTGATCAAATTATCTACAACTTGTACTTTGCGCACAAGGTTGACATTAACAGACAACCAGGCAGACGGACGGGTGGACATCGTTAGATCGCTTTAAAAAGTAATTCTGTGTCGATCTATATACAAATGATTATGTATTAAACACATCGCCAACAACAAATATTATTGCTTTTTCCTTAATTTTTGCTTATACATATATAAATAAATAAGCGCACAATTATGCGCTACGGAATAAGACATACAGAAATGCAGTAAAGTAAGTGAAAGAATTCTCAAAAACTTTTATAAAAAAAACATAACATTTCAAGTGCTACGGCGTTCGCTTACTACGAAGCAGGTTTGTAAGGGAGAGTACAAAAAAAACCTGTTTCAAAACATTCAGTGTGTAAGGGCAATCGTTACATACAACAATTTTTATATGCGCTGAATAATGCGCTTTATGTGTCAAAAATGTATTGCTTCAAAGTGGGAACTCGCCATATAAAATTCATGTCTTCCGTCTGCGCAATGGTAAGCGAAACGCTTATGTTTCTCCCTTACCTGCTACGTTGGAAGCTCCATTTTTTATTGGGTATACATGTGTGACCTTCTCCGAAAGTTTTGAGAAAAACTCATTTCATTTTATTCCACAACCTTTTAGGTACCAGAATCCAATCTTAAGTTCAAACCCGTTTTTTGGCACACTAGGTCTCTTTTCTCGGAGAAGTTCACATATACAATTTTAAACTTTAACAAAACATTTATCTTTAATGACAAACTGCTTTGTCCTATGGTCCAAATACACTGATCAAAATACTCATCAAGCTTTGTGGTAATATCAGTGAAAATGTGTTTTTATGTGTTACACCGACGATGCTGGATGGCAAATCAAAAAATTTAGATATGACGGCGAATATTACGTCCAGCACACGTACCCGAGTGAATTCGCCTGCTGGACAAGCATTTGACAAGTGTATTTAGCCTTTACAATTTTAGACTAAAAATTAAATGTAAATGGCTAAATTGAAGCAACACATTGGGAATACAGATAGATATTTAAAACTGCAAAGCCAGAATTTTACAATAGAAATATTTTTTATTTGCTGCAAAACTTCAAAATATTCCTTAAAAATGCGCTATAAACTTAAAAATGCTGCAAAAAGGCTATTTTAAAATATGCACTAAAATATGCACTAACAAATCAATGCCAAAATTCATAAAAAGCTCTAAAATGGATAAATATGCTGTTTCAGCCTTTTATTTTCAGCCATATTTATGGTTTCGCTGATAATTATGTTCCGAACAAATACTTAACTTTTACATATCGAGCCCTAATAGCAAAAAATGATGTAACTAACAAAAATAAAATTTTACAGGAGAATGTTTTTTTTAAATATTTTTGCTTGAAGTCTAGGGTTTCGTTTGAAATTGCTTATGCTCTTATTTCTTAACGGTACTTCCCAGAGATGTAAGATTTTAAGAGATGATGCAAATGATCAAAAATTATAGATTTTCATCAAAAAACAAAAATCTAAATTGTTGTTGGTTACATCATTTTTGCTATTAGGGGACGATATGTATACAAACAACTACCTCTGTTAATGAGGACTACCCAAGTAAAAATAATAAGTAATTGCACTTCAAAAGTAAGAAAGTAGTAGTGTTTAACGAAATTCCTCATTAGTCATCGGAATTTGAAAATGCACTAGTGTTTGGATTATGAAATTCAAGGGCTGCAATTTTTGTATTTTTATCTTGTTCTTTTTATAATTTATATATTAATACAGTTACACCTTCATACAGACAAAACAGAATTGCAAAGTACATGGAACTGAGTACCCTTCTCCAATCTTCTCACTCCTCTCACCATTAAACTCAAAAATTGTTGCAACGAAAATTGCAAGTCTGGACGATGACTTATCAATATACATTACTTGGTGCCGGTTAACACACGTCAAGAGAATGCCATTTCTTTTCCCCTCTCTCTCCTAAAAACTCAAGACTGGACGAGTCAAACTTGACGAGTGCAAACCGGCACTTGGTAAAAAAAGGTTTTGTTTGTTTTATGTAAGAGTTGCATTTAGAAGCGAATGTAATAATACTTTTTTAAGGTTTTAATGAAAAACTACTGTGAGTTATTTAACAACGCAAAAGCTTAGAATTGTAAGTATTTATTGTTTTAGTTTAAAATTTATTGAAGTTTGTTTTTTTATTTTTTAATATTTTATTATCGAAAATTTTTAACAATTGCAACTTTTTTTAAGTGTTTTCTAAATATTTAACAATGTAAAAAAAAAATACTTCTAATTATTGTGAAATCAATGATAGTCAAATATTAATCACTCTTATTCTCCAGATACAAGTGCAAACTATCTGTATCTAAAATTGTTATTTTTCCCGCTGTTTTTTTTTATATTTTGTTGACGTTACAGTAAAATTGAGGAAAATTTTAGATATTTTTTGTTGTTGTATTTTAATGTGTAATTTGTGCAAGTGCATTATTATTCATAACTTAAAATTGCAATGTGTCACGTTAGAAAGACTCACCTCAAAATTATCAGTTAAATGACATTTTAAGCTATAAAATTCTTACATACATTCATACGTATTTAAATTTTCCAAGTTATTTGTAATTAAATTTCGAGTTTTAAGAACATTTAAATAAAATTAAAGGGATTTAGTAAGTTGTAAAGGGTGTTTTCTTAAGAGTATTATTGTTTAGAAATTTTTCAAAAAACGATTAAGTCGTATGGGATGTCAAACTTTTTTTCATAATACTTATCATTTTCATCACACATGCTTTCACACTATGTATCAGATTTTTACATCCCAGTAGTACAGCGTGCTAGCTCTGTACATGTATATTCGCTAGCCCTTTAAGAACTACCGCTAGTCCCACCACAATCTACCTCACATGATTTTGGGTGGCGAATTAAACATGGTGATGTCATTGGAGGTGACAATTAACCCCTCCCTGCATAAGCTCTACCTACCATAAGCAAAAAGCAAGCGATTTTGTTGTTGTTTCGGTAACGGGATCTATTTCGGATACACATTTTTTGTCTTGTTGTTAAAAAAAAATTGTTTTCTGCATTACTTGGAGCTATAGAATTAGCTAGCGAAACGTGGGGTGTTAAAAAAATTATAGAAAGAAATGACCGAATGTGACCGAAAACTTTATTTCGGTCATTTCTTTCTATCATTTTTTTTACACCAAAATGAAAAATGTGACCACTCGCTCATTCATTTCTTGTAGGGTATGCAATACATATTCTTTAATGAATACATATTTGGGGTATTCACAAGGTGTGCTATCATGTTATATTGTCTTAATGTTCTAACATTTTACAATGGTTTAAAAAAATTGTTAATGCTTTGTAAACAAAAAGTGTCTTAAATTAATAGAACTTTGCTTGGTATGTTTATTGTGGTGTCGTAATTAATCAGAAGAGACCTGCGCTGAGCGGCTGAGCCGAACCGCATTAGTTTTTGTCGCCGTTGATGGTATAGTTTTATCCGGCTAATATCCGAATTTAACCTGCGACTAGCAATTTTTGCAACAAAAAACTTGCGGCGTCATATTAGATCGGCTTAGAACTCTGATGTTTGGTAAACAAACAAAATAAAATTTATTTGTGGTTTGCGTCTGAAAAATGGAAAATAGTCAGGAAAGATCTAATTTAATTTATTAATTCATTTTTATTTTTATTTTTGGTAAATATTTATTTTTTATATTTGTTTTAAATCAGCTGACTTAAATTCAAAATAGCACACTAAATTATGAGGGGTTGTTCACAACAGTCGAATATTTTCATGTTATTATTTTAAGACTCATGACACCTTGTGAATCCCCCAATTATGTATTTATTAAAAAATAAACTGTGAGATCATTTTATTAATCTTTTCAATAGTTTAAGAAAGATCGAGGATGTTAAAGAAATCGAGTTGCAAGATGTTCTGGAACTCACCCATAATTAAAAACACGAAAAAAAACATCGGTTAATCGACTGAAATTAATCGGTTAAATCGCTAATCGAAATAGCTTAATATATTTATTAAACGTGTTTCCTGGACAGATATATGCCTTTTGTGGTTATAAAATGGGTTTTTAGTGATGTCTAAATGAATGTTATAAAAAAGTAAGATGGGCAGCTAAGGGTTAATTTTTGACTAAAATCTCAAGCAGTGGTCTAACGACGTTTTGGACATGGTAAAGTTATTTAAATTTTCATTAAAATCGAACTTTAAAGCATCAAGAAACTGATATAAACATATCGCTATCTAGAGTCTGTAGTGAGATTTTTAAAATGTTAATGCAGAATCGAAGAATTCCTAAATATCTATTATATTTTGGACACTCATTGGACAATTCATGAAAAATACCATTTTGGGCCCTTTTTGACCCGGTTTAGCTCACGGGAGATTATTGCTTTTTTTTTGAGTCGGTCTTATGTACATAAGTTTATCCAGTAGCATGACTTATAGTTCTTAACTTTTGGATACTGTTCTAATCTGTTTTTTGTGCAAAATTTTAATGATTTTTTTTTCATCAAGGTCTTTTTAAATAAACAAATGTTTGCTTAATGGTCGAAATTCGGCCAATATTTTTTTTTAATATGAAGAAAATATAGTGGATCGATTTGGCGACGGACCAACCTTCTCCGGTTCATATGTTATGTTGTACGTGAGTGGTTGACAAACAAATAAAGATATCGTTCTTAACTGGTTTGCCTGTGCCGATTTATATATACGATTTATATAGTCGAAATATTCGAAAACCGTGTTCTTAACTGTTTTGCCTTAGCCGATTTATATATTCATAGATATAAATTGTTTAACAATTCTAATCAGCCTGAAAATAACATCGTTTTCTTCATTTTATGGGATTTTATTAGGTAGAGCTTAAAGTCAATAAACATGATTTTTACAAACGTTCAAAGTGAATTTCTCGTTTTTAAGTATAAAGTATAATAAAACAATTATATATAGTCTTTTTTACAAGTATTCATTTATGACGTCAAATATTTTGAAATACTTTCAACGACATATTCAATTAAACGCATCAAATATCTGATTGATATCAAAGATTCTTTGTACAAGTTGTAATAAAACGCACGTAGGCAAAACTATATGTGTAAATAATGTCTGAGTTTGAACAGATATTTTTAGTTCATTGTTATACATACATATGAACATATACAGACTGTTGCAGAAATTGATTTCAAACGAAAGAGAAAGAAATTCCGTATTTTGCTTCTCCAAAAAAACTAAAAGTAAATTTAAAAAATTCATGCCGATTTCAACTACGAAATTAAAACCATTTCGTATGGAATGTGTGACAAGCCTGATAAAATTAAGGAAAATATAAAAAAAAAAATCATGAAACTTTTTATTACGATGCATGATTCAATTAGTAGGTCTGAGTCAGAGCCAGAGTTAGTAAAATGTGGTATTATTTCAATAAAACAAGTCCTAGAATTAAATTCAAGAACCAAGTTTTAGAAAGTACCAAAAAATGTGTCCCAGCACCGGTGGAGACTACCAGTTAAGGGTGTGGTTCTTCTTTCACTGGTCATGAGTCCTTTCATTTTGTACTTGTTCTATTTTCACAAATCCCAAAACCAGTCCATTGGACCAATTGACACAAATTTCCCGCAGGGCCTGTTCTCCTGTCTATCACATATCAAAAAATCAGCGAGATCGGGGAACCGGTTTTTCTTTAGTTTTGGCCACCTTAAATTACAAAAAGCCACACTGTGCTTTAGTGACAACTGAATCAGATGGATTATTTAATTTTGTCTTGAAAATAGTTGCAACCAAGACGAAATCACACCAGGTGACCTTCGCTTGCTTCGTAAGCAACAGCTGATAACTAACCATGTGTACTGCTCTGGTGGTATTATTTTCACTTAAAATTATAAAATTTAAAACATTTTTAAAATGTTACATTACAATTTTAAATTAAAACCAAAATGAAATGTTTGTTTGAATGGTTTACTGCAGCGTTGTATTATTTTGACAATTCGTTAAAATATTTTACAGTGTTCTAACTGCCCGTCTATACCAGAGATAATTATTGCGACATATATTGCAGTAATTGTCAAAATTATGTTATCTTTAATGTAGACAGCAATTTTTTGAACATATTTATTGCTAACAATTTATGTTGCAATAATTGTTAGTCCATTTTCGTTGACAATTATTGCTTACAAAAAACGTCAATTTGGTTGTCAGTTGAAAAAAAGAAGCAAAAAAGAAAAAAAAATAGAAGCAAATTGTGTGAGAAAGAAATTAAATTTTTGAAATTGCAGCAAATTATAATTGTAGTAAAATAATTAAATTAAAAAATGAAATAAACACTTAAATAAAATTGTAAAAATTATAATTTTCTCCTTATTCGATCTTTATTGTTAAAATTAATATTAATTTGTTTAAGTTCGAGTTCTTTTTTATATAAAAATAATAATTTTACATTAACAAAAATAAAAAAATTAATAAAATTAATATTTTTGTATTAAAAATGACCTCAAGCTTAAACAAATTAATATAAATTTAAATAATAAAGTCGAATAATAAAGAATTTATATTAATAATATTAATTCTTGTAAGATACCGCCATTTTTTACACTGCACCTTCTTTCTTCATTTTTTTCAAACTATGAGTTAACATAAATACGTTTTCCCATGCCTTTAACATAAGCTGAGCAATAAGAAATATTGCTCTGTTATTCTGCCGACGTTATTGCCAACTTGCTGAGATAATTATCTTTAGTGTAGACCTAGGGTAACAGTTTTCAAAATAAGACTATCATAATGAAAATTTGGCATTAAGTTGGCAAAAAGTTTATTCATAATACACTAACCAAACTCTGGCTAACGATTTGCTAAGCTCTTGTTAACGAGCTGCCAAACCATTGCCAAATTGTGAAAAACCGCCGTTTAATGTCAAACAATTTTAATGGTTTTTTTAATTCACTGTTTTTTTTTAATTTACTGTCTTTTACTTAATTTATTTTAATTTTAAAAACTTTTAAAAATTTTTATATGTGAACGAAATAACAAAAAAAAAAGGAAAAAAAATTACAAATTCAGCATTGATTAATGCAAAACGTTTTGCATTATTGAGTAAAACAATGTGGCATCATAAAAATTCAGAGTTGATTTATTAAAAGTTGGCAGATGGAGAAAAGTTCGTTATGAATTAACACTGTGCCAACAAGCTGCTAAGTTTGATCGGCATTCTAGTAAGCAGCTCGTTGTACGTAGTGTACAAACTTTGGCTAACTTTTTGTTATGAATACGGCTGTTATTGTGTAAATTTATATGGTTTTAAATAAATTTAGCCCAACGGCTGAGACATTTTTTGTTCTTTTTTTTTTTTGTGGCAACACTGTGGTCAACATAAACTCTGATGAAGTTTTTATTGACAACCCAATTTTTAAAGAAAATCTTTTTATCAATCCAATTAAAAAAAAAATTGTTGGCAACAAATTTGTTTATAAAAAATCTTTTTGGCAAAAGAATTTTATAACGAAAAACTTGGCGGCACAAAATTGTCTATTCAAAATTTTAAAATCTGGTGCCTTCATTTAAACTTTTTTTGTTTTTGGTAATATTTTTAGGATATATATAGTAAATGGTGTAGTTTATTTTCTATCTATTAATTAAATTGTCACAGTTGTATACAAGCACACAAAAATATATACCAATTTCTAATGTATGGGTATGTGCATAACATTGCATTTTTTTACAAAGAGTGGGTAGCGTGTTCTAGAACAACGTTCTAACAATATTAATTCGGCGCCACTTAAAACTGAATGTAGTAAAAAATGGACGGACATGTTGGCTGGCTGACAGGCAGATTGAAAGTCTGTCACTGTCTATGAACATGACTGTGACGGTAATGATGATGTTGTTGCTGATAACAAATCATACATTATTTAAGATATTAAATTAAAACGCAATAATAAAAATTGCAACAGAGACTAAAATGACAAAAAGCAATGCAATAAAAAAAAATAATAATTACATATTGCCAGAATTTTTAAAATCTAAAAAAAAAATGAATTAAGTTATTTAATTTAAATGTTTAGATGAGTTAATTTTGTTTTTAAGAAGTATTTTTTGCAAACAATTTCGTATGTAGGTAATGACAGTTTAAATAAATTGCTGTGTGTGTGTGTGACTTTCCTCATATTTCGATATGAACTGTATTCTCTTAAGTTTTCTTTTATGAATTTTTACTGAAAATTTCAACTAATTGATTATATTTTAAGCGCAACTGCAGCTTTTTAGAATCGTAGGTAGCAGCTGTTAACGGCACACAGTGGCTCAGAATCGTTTTTCAGCGGTCAAAAGTTTGCATCTTTTCAACCGATACAGATATTTTAGAAATTTTTTGATAATAATTTCTTCAATCTTTCTCCAGTTAAAATTTAAGGTCAAAGTTGCACTTTTGATTTTTTAAGCATATACAGTCAAATCCCGATAATTCGTAATAAAATGTCGGTCCCTTGAAAAAATTTCGGTAATTCATAAAATTTTCATACATTTTGGTCCCCTCGCTAATTCGTAATTTTTATTTTCAAATAAAATCTTCTTTACCTCTTATAAATCGTAGTTGTTTGCTAACTATCACATATAACTCGTAATAAAAACAACAGAAACATGCAAAGAATGATTTTTTGTTTACCGCTATTTTTTTTGCGTGGATTTTTGCTTGTGTGTGTGATTATTTTCTTAAGATCTTAAGATGGGTTTTTTATGTAAATAAATTGTAAATCCTCGTTAATTCGTATTTGTTTTATTTAAGCCGCGTAAAATTGAAACACCGCTAAATCGAAACCCCCTATAATTCGTAAGAAATGTCCGGTCCCTTGCGATTACGAATTATCGGGAGTCCACTGTAGTATGAAAATGTGCGTTATTGTAGTTTTAATAGGTGCGTTTGTTAGTTTTTCCAGTAAAATCCAGTAGATGAGTAAATTTTGGGCAATATGTAAATGGCACTTGCACAAAAAAATAAACGAGTGGGAAAATTGCACAAACTTGCAGGTTAATTCAAACATATGATCGCTAAAAAGTATAGTGTTGTAAAATATGTGTTATTTAGTATACCCAGAATATATTGTTTTTGGTACTTGATGCATTGCATTTTAATAATTATAAAATCGTAGCAAATGTATTTATTAAATGTGGAAGCTTTTAGACTTGCTTAGTTTGTAACGGGTCCGCCATCTAACGTTTTTTTTTTCAACTAGTGCTTATTTTGAGAATGGTAACACTCAGCTCATGTCTGATTTGACATATAATTAGTTTTATCCTTCCGCTGAACGAATATTGTTGTGTATACGCTTGAACAACGCTGGGAAATATTGCGACTTTACTTTGAAAATCATGGTAATGTTGCAGAATTTGTGCGAAAATTGCGTACGGATTTTGGATGAAGCTCATTTTGATCTTGGCGGGTATGTAAACAAGCAAAATTGTCGCATTTGGGGCACAGAAAACCCGCACGCATACATTGAAAAGCCGATGCACCCAAACCGAGTCACTGTTTGGTGCGGATTTTGGTCCAGAGGCATAATTGGGCCATTTTTCTTCGAAAATGAGCCGTTACAGTCAATGGCGATCGTTATCGGGCCATGTTGAACGAATTTTTGTTCACAAAAATTGAAGGTTCCGTTGAAGGTTTGTGAGGTTCCGTCAAAGATAAGTGTTACGCCGACAAGCCAAAGACAATTGACGCTTTAAAGGACAATATTCGTGAAGCCATTGATGACATACAGCTGCACACAATCGATAATGTGCTTAAAAATTGGACCGATCGTATAGGCTACTGCATGGCCAGCCGAGGCAGCCATTTGAATGAAATTATTTTCCATTACTAACCGGAAGGATACTTTCAAATAAAAAAAGAAATTTGAGAAAATATTCAGTAGTTTTTTTATAGCATTTTCAAAAATTTTTTAATTTTGTTTCCAGTTAAATAACATACGAAAATACATGAATATTTAATTTTTGATATGCGGTACCCTGAATAATATGCAGTAAGAAGTATTCATAAATTTGTTAGGCTTATATCCCTAAAAAAGTAATGCAATGTTATTTATAGTAAATTTAATTTGCTTTTCAAAAATATGCTGGACTTTTAATTCAGCTTTTATTTTTTCGCTAAGGTCAAAAAAGTTCGCAAGCCAACGGCGATGAAGTTTTACAAATTTTTAATTTTATTTTTGGTTAAGAAAAATTAATAATACATATGTTTATTTAAAACAAAATATAGCTCAAGTATGAAATTTCACTAATATTTAGAGATGGTAAGAGATTTTTCCGCAAACCAAAACGTATCTTTAACCTTTTTTTTAACGAAAAAAAATTAAAAACGAATTAAAAAACACCGCATAATATTATGAATATTCAATATTGCATGGGCTTAGAAAAATTGGTGCGTGAACTTTTTGAGAAAAATTACAAAAGATTATAATTTTCGTGGTCACTAGGACGTGGTTGACCTCATGGTACTATGCCAACAAATTGGTTATACCCCTTATGTTTATACCTTTAAATATTTGACGTCCCATGTTTTAATAAAAAAATTATTTCCTTTTCCAAAACGTTAAGTAAGATTAAACATCATTATACAGTTTCTTTATTACATTATACAATTATCTTCTTACAAATAAAGTTAAGCAAATCCATAGAAATTGTTAAAAATTAAACTAAAGTTTGATCAATTTACTGGTCGCGCTATTTTTGGATTTTTTTCATTTATTTATATAATTATTCTCAGCTACAAAAGATACTTATGTAGGGTCTCTAGCTTAAAAATAAAAAAATTAGTGCAATCTTTTTTGTGCATAAATTGTGCAGAAATTAACATAAAATTAATGCTTAGATTTTGGCAGCCTTAAATTTCGAAAAGTCATACAAAAATGAAAAGTCTGCAAATTTGACCAGTCCAACCTACTATACATATGTATGTATTGTAATATTCACATTGCGAAAAGCTGCAGGTTTCCTCCATTTTTAAACGTTTTCGTCATTTTTTTTAAACTTTGTACGTGCTTAAGCCAAACGGATCTCAGATTTAGCGCATCGAAATACATATAGAATTTGTTGGGTATATTTAAATTTACAGACCACTGTTTTTAAAATGAATGGGGTCTTCCAATAAAATTGACGGACCACGCCTTTTTCTTCTACAAAGCTTTACTTAGTTATCCATTATTTATACAAACTTTTTCTCGATTTCTGCTCGGGAATTTTTTTTTTTTTTTTTTTTTTTTTTTGTTTTATTGAATCTTTCTTGTCGAAAATTACAATATGTATTCAAAGCTTAATCCTAATTCTTATTTGTATTTGTTAGCCGTTACCAATGTAACCGCTAATTAATAGCATTCAAGTGCCAAAAAAGCCTGCAAGGCTCAAAGTGTCGGATCTTTTCAGCCTCCGGTGACCTTCGAACTTTATTAGATCCCGAGCGAGGTAGTTGGGATGGACCATTAGTTTATCAATGTATTTGTCTGAATACTTTTTAATTTCTTCCTGGATGGTAGCGATGTTAAGATCTCTGTGGATCATGTCATTACGTATATACCATGCTCGGGAATGGCAGCTTTACATTTCGGCCACCTAAATTTTCAAAAGACACACTGTGCAAGCATGCCTTAACTAAAAAAAATAATTTTAAATTTATCTACAATCGTCTGCACTGACGGCATACACAAATCCATTTCTACAATCTCTACCACAATGATTGATGAATATTTTGATCGTGGCGGAGTGAAATTTTTAATTTAACTCAACAAAATTTAATTAGTTTAATTATGTATGTTTGTATATCAAAACAATTACAAGCTTATGACTCACAAATAAATTTTTCTGACTTTTGTAAACGTTGAAAGCTTAAAATTACTAATTCATTAAACAAAATTATTTGTCTTCTATAAAATAAAGTAAAAAATAATATAAATAATGAATGAATTAAAAAAAATGGAATCTGAGAATTATTCCTTTTCATAAGTTTCGTTTTTTTTGGTAATATTCAATGTTAACCAAAGTGTTTCTTTAGCCATAAAAAGTATGTAAAATATTGAAGGAATATGACTACTACATGAAAGAAAGCTTTATAAAACCGAGGAAAAATAAAAATGTTTATTTCATTAATTTCATGTTGTAAAATTCCTTTCCTCATAAAAATAATTTAATGAAAATTAAATTCGATGAATTTTAGCCTAATTAAAATATCAAAATTTGAATTAAAACCCATAAATAGTTCACAAAAATAACCACAATACTAATTAAATGTTGAAACTTTTTTAGAACTTCTTTAAAGTCCCTTAAAAAATACAATATTTTTGCTAATAACGCGCCAAAATTAATTGCCAATTTCCGGATGGAAAATACAACTTAAAATTTCTTTATACTTTTTATATATTATTCAAATACATATGTATGTATGTACTATAATATATTATATTCAAAATACTAATCGGAAATGCCACAGTAGGAAAAATACAAACAAGCTGTTGGCCATTATTGTTTCTTTTTCCTGAATAATACAAGCAATTGTTCATATTTTTTTTTAAACACAAGAGTTCCGCACTGATTCAGACAATTAAATGTAAACATTTATGTAAATTTGGCTAAGAGAAAGCCACAAAAACGTTATTAATTTTATAATTTAATTATATTAAATAAAATGGAATTAAAGCACCTAATTTTTTTTTTGCACAATGGTAATTCAGTTAAATAAACAAAAAAAGAAATAAAAATTGTTTCCTAAAAAACAAACAAATTTTTTTTACTAAAAACCACGTTTATAATAAATACAAACAAAATTTTCGTATTTTTCACTAAAAATCTATTTTTCCATACTAAAATGTAAAAAATATAATAATAAAAATGGCTGTTGTTTCTTAAATAACGCTCAACGCATCGAAAAAAATAAGAAAGTATGGTCGGTCAAGCCCGACCGTGTGATATCCTACCCCACAGTAGAGGTCTGCTTTGAATAACTCACTTGTTTGCCTTTACTTAAAGTGCATAACATTTATTCAATTATAAAACATTCAAAAAGATAAGAAGAGAGTAAACCATATACAAAAATAAGAATGAATGAATTGAATAAAAAACTTGTTTGCTGTAAATGAATTTGAGAGTCATTCATAAATAACAAAACATTGGAATGACCCGTTAGAGAGAGCAAGTTTACAAAATATATTCAAATAATTTTTGAATTATTGAATGTGCATCAATTTATTTGAATACCTTGACATAAAATGTGTGTAAGCTAGTGGCAAGGCCCATTGAAAAGGTCTGTGCAAGAAGCCCGATGATCATTGTTTATGTTCTTTTTAGTTGTCAAAAGTTGTTTACATGTGCATGTATACGTTTATGGTATGCCACACATACACGTTTTTTCCTTTTGCTTTGTATATGTGGTAGTAAATTTTTGACAACTAAAAAGAATTGTATTTTGTTTTTGTACAAGTAAGCAGACCTGATAGATGGGCCTTGGCTAGTGGCTTCTTCTATTTATAAGAGTTAAGCTTATACATACATACATACATACATACATACATACATACATACATACATACATACATACATACATACATACATAATGGGTAGGTACAGATATTTCACATTCAAATTATATTTGAATATTTAACTCATTTGACTTGAGTTGACTGAATTGAATGAGTTTTTGTTTGTTTTGTCTTTGGTTATTCTTTCATATGTTTCGTGATTATTGGGTGCTCGACACATTGTGGTTAAAAAACAAATGAGTGTGTTGAAATTACTTTTTATTTATTCTTGCAGACCTCTACACCACAGTATATAAAAAAAATTTGTTTACAAGTGTACCCTATTTGGGACCCATGGACAATCATGGACCCGTCAGAACAAAATGATAGGAGGTTAGAATTCATGTGAAAGTTCTTAGTGCCGAATATTAATTAGATACATATCTTCATCTTCATCATATCTTCAGTGATTAAAGAAGGAGGTTTATATGGGACCTATGGTTAATTTTGGACCTACTAGGACAAGGCATGATATAGTAGCTATCGTAAAAGTTATTATCGCCAATTGTAAAGTTAATACATACCAACATTTATAAGGAAGTTATTTCATTAAATCTAATTTCGGGAGTAGTATTTGTATGGGAGCTATGGTCAAATATGGACCCATTGCAATAAATTTTGGTAAGATGATTTTAATTGCAACAAAATTAGTTTGGACCAAATTTGATCTTAATACCAACATAAAAAGATGGTTTATGGGCACAAACACCCTATTTCGGAAAGAAGTTTGAATTAGTTCTATGTGAGTTATGTACCGATTTGCCACATTTTCGATAGGCAGGCAGCCAGCTGACCAACCAGCCAGTCGGACGGACATCATTTATTCGACTCAGAAAGCGGTTCTGATTCGAACGTTATGATTTACCATACATTGAAGTGATTTGTTAATCACTTCAAATTGACATGATTGCAACTAAATCACTTCATTAATTACATAGAATCCACTGAACATACCTCAAACTGAGTATAATGTAAAATCGGCAACATAAACGTGTACAGCCGGCCACGATTTCCGTTTAATGTTTTTATTTTTTCCGTATGAACACTCGTAAAACCATAGAATACTAACAGTACTATAAAAAGTGACGTGTGAAAAGGGCCGAAATCAGTTGCGAAGGCAGCTTTCGAAGAAAAAGACAGACAATTTTTTGGTAGTGAAGTGGCAATGTGTAAAAACACAAAACACGTTAAACAAATGCATTAGTTCAACAAACGTTTGTTTTGTGCAGAAAAAATTTATTTAATAATATTGTTTTGTTTTATAATGTTATTTACGTACTTAAATATTATTTACTCGCGTTGTAGTAAACTTAAAAGTTCATTTTTACAACAGTTTTGCAACAAAATCTCAACTTAATAAATTTGTGTTCATTGTATTGCAGCATAAAAGATGACGCAAAGAGAAATGCAAAAGGGCAGCTTTCTTAGAAAGAGACAAAAAACGTAAAATTTCGTGTATATGAGCCAAAATTTGTACATGTGTACACTGTACATGTGTGCGTTAAATTTATATGAAGACAATTTTGAAAACTCGGTTCAACTCGGTTATTTTTATAGAGCAGCATGTCTACACTCCCAAATGAGTCTACCTTGTGTTAATGTACATAACTTGCGCACAACTATACAAAATAAAAAACATGTCGTCAACATGACATTAATCATTTGAACGCCAATTCATGTTCAAAGAAGAAAAAGGAAGAATCATGTCAATAAAACAAGACCCGTATAGACGCAGACTTACGGCCTCGTTACTCTTACGTAAACGTATACGTTGCGGATCAGCTGTTCCGTTTTCCTTACAAAGCTTATCTGTAAATAAGTACTCACACGTAAACGTAACGTTGCAATGCGGATGAACCTTATAAAATTAAAATTTCTCTCCGTTTTTACGTATCAGCTGTTAAGAATTTTATTTTGTTTTCAAGCAGTGCTGTCAACAACACTTATTAACGAGCGGTTTATTTTTAAATTTTATAAGTGAGATTCTCATCAAAACATTGATTAAAATTTGGTGTCATTAAATCCAATGTTATGGGTTTTTTGTTCGAACTGAAATTAGTGTCAGGTTTTTTATTGAAAATAAACCAAGCAGCTTACAGCTCTGGTTTTTTTGTTGGGAATTAATATTGTTGTTTAAAAGCTTAATTTTTTATTTTATTCAACAGTTAGATTATTTCCATAGGTGGAAGTACATATCGAGCCCTTATAACAAAAATGATGTAACCAACAAAAATAAAATTTTACAGGAGAAGGTTTTTTTAAATATCTAAGTCGACCGCAACGTTTACGTATCCGCAACATTTACGTAAGAGTAACGAGGCCTTTAAGGACACACAGGTCGTCAGCGTTGCCAGAAGATTTAGAAGGAAAATCTTCATTTGGCGAAAAAAAATCTTATTTTGAAGAGATATATCTTAAAAATTTTTTTAACAAGGGTAGAAAAGTAAATTATTAATTTTTTATAAGAACATACATACTTCTTATTATGGAAATATATTTAAATAGGTATGGATGGATGTGTATAAATACATAATTTTGTAACAAATTAGATTTTAGGTTTAACTTGTGTTTTTAGTTATATTTTCCATACAATGTTTTTTTTTGAAATACATCCTAAATCCATTTAATTTCTCATAAATAAGAACGTAAGAAAGTCCATCTAAAATTAAGATGATTCAATGAAACTCCTTTGAAAGTAAGTGCCGGTGCACACAGGTCAAGTTTGTCCCGTCAAGTCTTAAGTGTTTAGGAAAGAGGGGAAAATAAATGGCATTCTCTTTTCCCTTACACGGTTTTACACGGAATGACAAACTTAGTATACCCTCTTCACAACTAATTTTGGTGGAGGGTATAAAAAGGCTAAGTTAGTCAATTTTGGGGTAAAGTACCACTGATGACTCAGAAAATTTTTAACGTAGCTCGAGCAACTTTTGTAGTTATCCAACCGCTTTTATAGACTAAGATCATTTAGAAGAGTGTATCGTTGGCATTGACACAGGTACCAATTTTTGATATTTTTTCTTAAAATAAATAAACTGAATTTTAGCAAGTCATTAGTTTCAATTGTCACCGTTAAAATGGCAGCAAGCACAAGTATTCTCTCGGTTACATGTATTCAAGCTGGCCATTAATAAAATTGGTCAAATTCTTACGTATTGGTAATGGAAAGCGCTTACATCAATGTCACAACTTGTGAAACTGATTTTCCGAATTTACTGCAGGGCATAAAGCTACGTCGAATGAAGCCCAATTAATGATTTTTAAGCAAATCAAATGCAAAAGTGTGATTTTTAATTGTTTGTTTGGTATGAGAATTAATATCATAAACTGGGTACAAAGCTGAAAACGCGGTAGGGCGAATTCAAAAATATTTGTTTCTATAGTATCTAGAGTAAATTAAGATTTCTAACTCCATTGTTGGTTTGTTTCATTTTCATAAACGTTTTACAACTTATAAAGCGTTATTTACAAAATTTATGGAAAAATTACGAAAATTTTTAATGTAGGGTGCGTAAATGAGCAAATGCATTGCAAAAACGTATAGTCTTTATACACCAAAAAAAGCTTGGACATTTTTCTTTTAAATTATTTCCTTAAAATTGAATATAATCGGGGTTTTTGACAAAGTTATGAAGAATACTTAAAAAAAGACCGGCAGACCCGATTTTTGGCAAAAATTCAACTTGAGCGACCTCTAAACCTCTTCAGAAAAATTTGAAAAAAATCTCAAAAATACATAACCTTTCAAAATATGCTTGAGCCCCAAAAAAAATTGTTTTTGGGACATACATATATATAAAATATAATAAATGTGTTTTAAGCGGCTCATACACTTGCAATAAAATTGTTCAGTTTTACGTAATGTACAATTATATCGCTAATGTTTATGTGATATACGATGATGGCACAATTCCCTACAATAAATGAAAAAGCGAGTAGTCACATTTTTCATTTTGGTAGGGTATATTGGCAACAATCAAAATACTTTTGATTCCCTACAAGAAATCAATGAGCTAGTAGTCACATTTTTCATTTTGGTGTTAAGAAAATGATAGAAAGAAATGACCGAAATCAAGTGTTCGGTCACAATCGGTTATTTTTTCTATCATTTTCTTAACACCAAAATGAAAAATGTGACTACTCGCTCATTTATTTCTTGTAGGGTTTTTATTGCACAACGAAAAGTTAGTGAAATGTGTTGGCAAAATTGTGCAATGGTGTTTATGTTCCCTACAAGAAATGAATGAGCGAGTAGTCACATTTTTCATTTTGGTGTTAAGAAAATGATAGAAAGAAATGACCGAAATCAAGTGTCACATTCGGTCATTTTTTTCTATCATGTGACTACTCGCTCATTTATTTCTTGTAGGGTTATTTCTATAGGTTATGTTCATCTTTTTATTGAATGAATGAAAACATAGTGCGACTTATTGTATAATATAAGACAAAATGGAAATAATATCGCGAATATCACATACAACAATATTGCAAGTGTATGGACCGCTTTAGGAATTTTTATCAATAATTTTCAATCTTAAATATTTTTCAAACAAGAACTAACTTAAAAAAA
Source organism: Pollenia labialis (assembly GCA_949318255.1). Classification (NCBI taxonomy): domain Eukaryota; kingdom Metazoa; phylum Arthropoda; class Insecta; order Diptera; family Polleniidae; genus Pollenia; species Pollenia labialis. Next base: position 18,401,831 of record OX439142.1, on the reverse strand, counting down.
CGATTAGCACTACTAGATTTAGCGTACTCGAATTAGGTTTACCATCTATGACCCGCCTGTAAAATTTTTTTGATCTATGTAGTGTTTATTAAAATAATATTAGTAAAAAATTCCTTCAATAAAGTATTGTTTTAACATTCATTCCCTGTTAAAATTATAATATTAACGAAATTAAATACATATTTGCGTTTATTAGTTAATACAACTTAATATTTTGTTTGTATGTATTAGCTTAAAGTCCTCAGTAAATATTTTTTCTATATGTAATTTGATACTCAAAAATTTTGCACGTAAACTTTTCAAATTAATAATCCGTTATTTTTACGACTTTAAAATGCATTCTTGTGCTACCAGTGCTTTTTCAAGTATTTTTGCTACAAAAAAATGCAACCCTGTACCAGCGGCCACCATTTTGAAAACCACCGAAATGTTGCCACAATTGCGTATTTGTGACGACAACGAATGTGTATAGATATCAGTTTGCTGTGAAAAATTGAAAAAACCAACACGGTACCACCGCGAAAGTCTACGAGAGTTGACCAATTGTACCAAAAACTATAGAAATACCTCTGAAAATCTGGAAACACTATAATTTGTTGCTGTTGCTTATACTTGGAGTCAAATAAACAAAAAAGGTAAACAATGAATATTAAAAGGAAGTATGCCACTTTAACAACAACATCGGGTGGTACTATCAAAGAAGAGGTAGTGCCAGTTTTAATACACGATCCCAATTCGGGTGAAGAACCACAATATGCCTATGCTACTTTCGCTACGAGTGAAGAGGCTGAAGCAGCTGTCGCTTCTCTTAATCACAGAGGCCAACATCATCAAGAGGTGGTGGATGCTCAAGAGGTAATAATCGATGAACATGGTAGGGCGGTGGCTATACATCAGATTGTTACTGAAGATGGTAATTCGGTAGATGACGACGATGGCGAAGACGACAATGAAGGTAGTCATACCATTTTGCACATAGTGCCTACCGGCGAGGATGACGAAGAAGGTGGCCATGATGAAAGTTTGGGCAGCACTGAAGAATATGAAATCACCGAACAGGGCACTACTGATATAAACTCTATGCGTAATAATAAAACATTTTATTGTCCCAATTGCGGTAATTGTTATAGTGCTGCTGGTTCTTTGAAGCTTCACATGCGTGCCTGCATGCGTCAAAAAGAAGAAATACCAGAAGAAGATAGAAAGTGCACAATATGCAATAGAGTTTTTAATTCTCCCAGCTACTTGAAAGAGCATTTGCAGCGCCATACTGGTGCAGGCCCTAAAAGATGTTCTCGCTGTTATCGCAAATTCATAGACGAAGATAAGTTTAAAGCCCACATGGAGCAACATAAACATCAGGAAAAACTAGAGGCTGAGGCGGAGGCCATAAGCTCCCAACATAGTGGCAAAAAAGTGGTGGTCAAGGAGTATACTTGTTCGTTCTGCTCACAAAATTTTACTGTGGTCTTTGAAGCGGGCAATGTCAAACGTCGTTATGCTTGCGATCCTTGCAGGGATAAGTTCTCTAATGCCGAAGTGCTTAAACAACACAAAGAAATGGTTGAAGAGAAGCGTGAATTCTCATGCGAGCGCTGTGGCCGTAAATTTGTGTTCGAAGGCTTTTTGCAACGTCATATACCAACTTGTGATGGCACTATTAAACGACGTCGTGACATGAAGTAAAACTTTAATTAAATGGACAAATAAAGAGAGAGATAATCTCTATCCTTGGGCTTAAAAGGATGATTCGAAATCTATGTATACAATTAATTTGCTTTTTTTATTTCTCTTTAAATCCCTTTTATTATTACATACATAAGATTTTCTGCTATATATTTAGAAATAAAAAGAACACGTTAAAATTTGTAAAGGATTTTGGGGAAATTTTGCGAAATTCGACAAGATTTTTTTTTAATCGAGCAGGGTTTATTTTATTTATTTCAATAAATGTATGTAATTGGCAATTTTATTACAAAGCAGTTATTTCACTAAATAAAATATTCTTTTAATAGAACAAAATGTTACAATAAAACATTAATGAAGAAAATACACAATTTGTAGTTTATTTAATAAAATGTACTTAAGGTATTTATTTAATGCTTGAAATACAAAAAGTCTTGAAGCTTTTTATACTTTATTGAAAACAAAAAATCAGAGCAACTCTATAACGAACAATAACTTTCATCATATTTCCCATTGGTTTATAAAAAGAACTTTTCCATTGTTTCGACCTGAACTTTAAGAATTTTTCATTTTAAAATTATTTTTAACTTTGTTTTAAATTTCAACATCACGTGTGATCTTAAAACTCGCATATGATTTAAAAGCACATGATTTTCAGAACAGGTCTGTGGCCTAGTTCTGGCATCCGTGATCGAATACTTTTTCGATTCTAAAGGAATTTTATTTTTAATTCGAAATTATTTTTTCAGTCTCGTAAACCATTTGAGTTTTCACAACACTGAAAAATAATTTCAGTCTATACTGAAAGAATTGAAAATAAAATTGACTTCGAATCGAAAAAGTATTTGAGCACGACTGCCAGAATTATCCGCTGCATATATTCTTTTTTTAATAAAGTTTTATGCCTCAAGTTGAAAACAAATTATATGTAATACCTATAAGCCTTTTGTTAAAGTAACAATATTCATGTTTAAGAAAAAATAAACATTTATTTTTTCATGTCCAGACCCCTTTCACTAATACATATTAAATAGGTACCAAAATTTGATGTTTTGTAACAATTTTTATATAGATTTTAGTATCTAGATCGGGCCCGTCACACATTCCAATCGAATTTTTTTGAGAAGTGGTCGGAATTGATTTCTGTGACAGCCTTGTATATGTATATATTTTTTCAAAACATCTTAATTTCTTCAGTTTATTTTTTTTATTTACTTTAAACATGTTTATTCAACATTAATTTAACTAAAAAAGCTTTTCCTTTAAAAGTAGATTTACGAAAAGGGTTGCTTTTTAAGACCACAATTTAATGTGAGCACGTTTAGCAACATCTTTCCAGTGGCTGTGAGCATAGAATTCATTAAAGCTAGGATCAATCAATTTGTCCTTGGGCAAAGTCTTAAAAATGGGTTCACCGTACCAAGTGCCAACCTAAAAAATCAAAATAAAAATATTATAAACAAAAGTACTCCTCTGGTAACCCTACCTCCCAACCGGGAACATTAGCCATCAATTTGGCTTCTTCATCACGATTGCGTTTTAATTGTTTTAAATATTCGCGATCACGTTCAGCAATCAAGATGGGGTAAATTACGTTTTGGGCCGAACGCATTTCAATTTCTTCACGTTTTACCAGTTTGGCATTTAAATAGTAAATGTACATGCCCACAGTTGTAACAGCAGCATAGGTACCCAGCATTTGCCAGCCTTTAAAGGGAATTATAAAAAAATAAGAAAACCAATATATTTTGGTTCTAGTTACCCGACAAATAGGTTTTGGCTGGAACACGGGCAAATGGAATTTTCTTATAGCCTCCTGGTGGTGGCAAATCTTGTTTTTTGACAGCATCCATGCCTGCTCTAGAGTTAAATAACTATTTTGTTATATTTTAATTAATATTTTTATCGATTTTTGAAAATTTTACCTAGGGTGCTGTTAAAATATGAAAAAATTTTAATTTGTCAAATTTTTTTTGACAAGCAGTCGTTTGCATAACAGCACTGCTGCCAACCATGGCCCTAAATTTATTTTTGTTTGCAAATTTTAAAAGTCATCAACAGCTGGTAACAGAGTACGGAAAATAATTGTTGAAAAAATAACAGAGTTTAAAATTTTTTGGTAGAATCATGGCCCAATTAGTAGGTCTGCGTGCAACCACAACAATCTAACAATAGAAAAAACAGCACGCATTTTGCTTTTGTAAAAAATTATAAAGATGTTAAAAGCATTTGTTTGTGAAAAAATGGTAGAAATGTCAAAAACAATTACTACAAAACCATTTGCACGTAAAAAACACAACTCTGCACAAAATCAGCTGTCGTTTCTAGCAGACCTACTAATTGGACCATGTTGTTCACTTCACCTTGCGTTGAGAAAATTTTCATATACAATTTTTTGAAAATTAAAAAAATTTTATATGAAAATTTTCTCAACGCAATGAGAAGTGAACAACAAAATTACCCCCTAAATCAACATTCACAACGCGTTTAAAAGCTCAAGTGTGAACATAGTATAATTAGTGGTTTCAATATTTATTTCTAAGCCATAATTGTTTTAAAAATAGCTAATGAAGAACATTAATGTTAATGTAATAGTTGCAAATAAGAGCAGCTCATTTTGATCGTTTACATGTTAAGGCCTAACCATAACATGCATAGCCTTGCTTAACTTACTGTCAAAAATTAACAAAAAGTCTCTCAAATGTATTAAAAAAAACAAAAAAAAAAAACATTTGATTCCGTACGGAATGTGCGATCAGTTTCGCACCTTGCTTAAGCAAATGACAGTTTCATTAAACTTAGTTTCCTTAAGTTCAATATGGTTTGCCTCATATAATTAACATGAATTCGCACATTTGCTTAAGCCAACCCAATCACATTATGGTTAGGCCTTTACACTTCGAGTGAAAGTAACATCCAAGGCGAACTCATTTTTCAGGTGGCGTTGAAAGCACAGCTGTGCTACTTTTTTTCTAAATTAGAGAGGAATGTCAAAAGTTACTTGTGTTTTTGACATATCGACCAACGAAAGCAGCAAAAAAAAACAATGTTGTATTTTTGGTGTTGTTATTTGTTGTAGTATCGCCAGCACCGTGAATTCGCTTTGTCAACATCGTAAAGTGTTACATATATAACCTTGCTTCTCTACAAGACAATTTTTTGTCATCATAAACACCAAACTTTATATGTGACATTCTCCGAGAAAAGGGACCTAGTGTGTCAAAAAACGGGTTTGGACTTAAGAGTGGATTCTGGTACCTTAAAGGGTGTAGAATAACTGTAAATGCGTTTTTCTCAAAACTTCAGTTTCACACACTGGGACCTTCTCGGAGAAGGTCACATATATATATATAAAAAACTCTTGACATAATTATTTGATAAAAAAATCACTATATGTTTTTCTTATTTTATTAAAAAACGCAAAAATTAAAAAAAAACCTTAACTAAACAACAATTTTTGCTTTAATATCCAATATGTGTAACTAACCAATCTGTAACATTCTTATACCGTTATACAGCACTCCACATCAAGATCAGTGGAGCTATTTTTTTAACATATAAAATAATAATGTTGTTTAGGTTTAAACAATTATATTTTGGAAAAGGTTTTTTTATTAGAATTCTATAACCAGGTTCCCCATATTATTAATACTGGCTGCGGTGGTGAGGGCACTAAAAGATAATTTTCATTAAAAATTGCCACTTGTGAAATATTTTAATCGCATTGGCAGCCTTAGCCATGTAAGGTGCATTAGTTAAAAATAGAAAGACCTTTTTACAATTCTTGAAAATCTTTTATTTTAACGTAAATTTGATGATTTGAAAAGATAATTGGTCGACATCGATCTTAGACTATCGCCACTCATGGCCAATTAAAATATACATTACAAAAGAGTTTGCCTGAATACAGTTATAAAATATTTAATAATACAAAAATTATTTAAAAATATATTAAAATATAAAAAACTATTTTATAATTTAATTAAATTAAATTAATCCTTAAACCGGGTTAGGTTTTTTTTCGGTTCCCCAACCGATAAAAAAAAAGAAAACACAGAAAACCAAAGATCCTATATGTATATATATGTAATTTAAAGCAATTTTTTAAATATCGATAAAAAACAAATCAAACACAATCTTATTTCAAAAAATATTTTTTAATTTTTTATTATATTCTCACATTTTATGGGTTAATTTGTTACAGCTGTTCATTTATTAACAATCTGGTAACATTTTATATGTAAACAACTATTTTTGCTTATACATTGTTGTTTTTTTTTTGGATCAAACAAAAAACGAGGTGTGCGCGTGTCGGTTTGTTAATAGATAAAAAACAAAATTTTAAGGACAAAAACTTTCGCAATAGCATAAAACTAATGTTTTACTTTTAAGAAAAAAAATTTTTATTTACAAATTAAAAAACGACGTTTGTAACTAAACAACAATGAATTCCTTAAATTTACGAGTGTCCTCGGTAAAGCCTGTTGAAAATGTTAGAAAAAATTCTGAAATGCGAGCTGCACTGGTGACTTTGCCCAAACAATATGAATCGTGTAAGAGGGATTTTTTTTAACAGGATTGTAAAGAGTGATACGTACATACATATTTAAAATAATATGTTTCTTTTTAGGCGAGGCCTCTTATTGCTTGGTGATTAAGAGTGCTAAAACTGTGCCTGAGCAGGTTTTGTGTGTTAAAAAAGTAAGTGTGGATTAAATTAAATGGAGATTTTTTTTTAAATTTCGATTTTCTTGAAGACTTTTAAAAACCTGGACACGGATAAAAAGGCCTTACAGTTTTTGTGTGATATGTATTTTTCCAGTCCGCTTAAGCATCCTGTCAGGAATCAGATTTTAAAGTAAGTGTAATAAATTTATTTCATGAAAATATAATTTACACTAAAATAGGTATGTACCTATATCTATTTCAAAAAACAATTCTGAAATGTGTTTGCTTATATAAATTCTTAAATTTTCTGTTAGACTTTTAATAACTGCTGCTAAGTTGGGCACCGGAGTTGTTGATAAATCATCTATTGTAAAGGCATTAGAATTAAGTTTAAAAAAGATTGTAGAGGATGGTAAATCTCATACCGAAAGTGTTAATTGGAATTTTATTATAGCTTCACTATCTGGCTGTTTTGAAAATTTTGAATGTGGCCTTAAAGCTTTGGAGCAGTGTATTAATATTGTGTTCCCTTATGCATGTGCTTCTATAAATAAATATGTGACCGTTCTCGGGTATGCTCTTTTCATTATATCTCCCTTTCGCTTTTTTTAATTTTCTAATATTTTGTTTAGATTATTAAGTTCTCCTTCCCTCCGCAATGAATATTATCAATATGTACACAATTCCTTAAGGTTTCTACTCAATTGCGTGCAGGAATTTGGCAAAGTTATGAAATCATCTAACATAGATCAAATTAAACAATTAAATAACAACTGCAAAGAGATCATTTTGGATAGCGACATACCCATGGACCCTCGCACAAATGCTGGCATATTATTGGCTTACATAGCCAAGCTATTCGAAGAATATGATTCGTTCGTTGCTTATGTTAAGGATATTAAAAATCCCAATGAAATTGCCATGTGTGTGGGTGTCATCAACACTTGTGATCAACATGATTTTCAACAATATTCCGCCGATATACGAGATATTTGTGGAAAAATCGATGAAATTGCTAATGCCAATAGCACGGTGCCCAATATTTTACTCTGTGCCACCAGAGCTTTATATCAAATATCTAAATTAACTTATAATAATGCCTTAAAGTCTCCCCAAACTATAGATGATATTAAGTTAATATTGCGTAAGCTATTAATATTTACCGTGGCCTATTTGGAACATCATATGGATAGTGTAAGGCATATATGTCGTGATTTAATGCGCAACATTGTGGCCTGTTCGAAAAAAGTACAATTTGATTTCTTACTGCAGAAAATCTATGATGCCTGTAATTCAGAACGTTTGTCTTTGTCAATGAAATGTATCGTTTTACAACAGGCTGCTTCTATTTTAGGTGCAGATGAAATAATAAGGAATTGTTTGCATCTATTTTCTCAACTATTTTCCAGTAATTTGGGTAGAGATTTTATTGTGAATAACTTTTTTGAAAGTAAGAATGGTTTTATATTTCTATATATAGTTTTTAATGAGAATTTTATTATTTATTTTAGCCTTAATGATTTCCCATCATAAGGAACAGCCTTTTGAAAACTGGGTTAAAATATGGATTAATTATTTATTAAACATAGCCGCCTTACAGGATGAACGTTTGCCAGATATTGAAGTACTTATTGTAAAAGCAGTCAAATGCGACTGTAGAGTAGTTCAAACTATAATCAATTGTGAGGATAAACCTAAAATTCCAGTAAGCACAAAACTTTCAGCTTTATGGTCTGTACGTAAATCTGGCATCAAATTAGATAATTTCCAGGAAATTATGCAACAATTCTCGAAAAATCTACAATTATCTATACTTTCAAATGAAGATGAAACTCGAATAATGGCTTTAAGGCTGCTAGTGGAAACCCATAAGACCACAGAGCCCTTGACTTTACTCGAATGTAAGCACTTTATTACCTATTTAGAATACAATACAAATTGCCAGAGTCCGGGCACAAGGCAAAAAAGTTTGGCTCTCTTAAGCAAAGGCCTGGTGAGATGTGAATTAAATTTGTTTAAGTTATTAAAAGGAAAACAGCCAACGAAACTAGTACCAAATCAGCCCTTGGAATTAAAATTTTTACAAGATTGTATGCGGGTTTTGGTGGAGAATCTGTTTGAAGGTGCTAACTTCAGCAGACGTTCAGTGTCCTTGCAACTACTCAATCAATGTTTGACGATAGGCATTAATTGCAATTTAAAAATCCTTGCGTTGTTGCCTAAAACTACAGTAACGACCTTAGTAAACATTTTAGGCGACCCTTATGAATCTAACAAAGATTTGGCTATTACGATGCTTAAACTTTTAGAAGATAATAGCGAATTAAGCCTAATAGAACACTATAATTTAAATATCAACCTTTTAGAACTGCAAACTTTTTTGACTTCAGTCAAACCTACAGAATCCGTGACCGCTGCCTATCAATTGGAATTTTTGTGCAATAAATGTTCTCCAGCCATATTTGGTGACTACGATTTACCAAGTTATGCTACTTGCCTATATGCTGCCTTAAAATGGCTTTTAGCGGAATTAAAACAGGGCTTAAAATTAGCCAAACATTCAATTCTTGAGGCAGCTAAATTAAATCCATTATATGGTTTATTATTTGCTATAAAACATTTACTTAAACGTTTGGATTTCTCTTATTTAAGTCAAGAGACAACTTGGCGCATTTTAATTGCCGAATTAATAGTGCTTTGCAAGGATTTGACCAATACTGTTTCGACAATTGTTAATAGCTCTTCACCGGAAGGACATTTGCCTAATGATTTTGGAGAGCTGCCGCACCAGTTGAAAGTTAAACAGGTACGTACTTTCATCGAAAAAGAAATATACAAATGTATTTATCTAAATTAAGAGTACAAACAAGTCTCCCGTCAAGTGAGTACAATTTTTTAAAGCTTTCAAATATATACTTTTGTGGTTCTAGGCGAATTTATGACTATCGTATAACTCTTCAAGTTTTAGCCGTCAAGTCCGTCAAGATTTTAGGAAAGAAGGGAAAAGAGAAAGGCATTTTTTTCTTTCTCTCCTAAAAACTCACAGAAACAATAACAAGAAACCATTTTATATGCAATTAAAAATAAGCATTTTTCAGTTTCTAATATCAACCTTCATAATTTGAACCAGCACTTATTTTTGCAATTGTTAAGTGTGATATGACTTTTTAAATATAAATTTTAAGCCAAAAAAATTAAAAAGACGAAAATTTTGTTTTAATTCTTAAATTTTACAGCGAATCTGCATCCGATTAAAATTACCAGACATCTCGTTTGCTCATTATTGGTTTGACCTTCCGAACATTTAAAAAAAATTGATTTAGGTATCCGAATACCCCCTTTCTGAATCCAAAACCTGTTTCACGAAATTTTTATGGCTTCTGAGATATTAAGCATTAACTTTGCTCCATATCAACTATTTTAAGATTTATTAAGTATTACTTTGCTATAAACGCCACTGTTTGGTGATTGCAGAAAATTCCCTACACAAAAACGTACAAAATAAATTGCACTCTTGCTTTCAAATATGTTCGAACTGTCAAAAGCAGATGGCGTTTTAATACTACCTGCAGGTGAATTTGCATTGGCTGCTTTAAAAAAAATTTAGAAAAGTGGCGTATGCGGCACAAAATAAAAATTTTCTCTTTTCATAAAATACTATTAACTTCTAAGTTCTTTCTTGAACGTTCACAACAAATCTACATTTTTCTTCACAATCTTTACTGTCGTTTTTCTCCACTACGACTTTAAGGGTATTCAGTTCAGATTTTGTTTGATTGCAAAAATGGAAAATTGCACTCATGTTGAAGTAAGAATATTATAACTTGAAAGTGTAAAGTTGTACATATTTGACGTAGCTATCAAAAAAAGTTAAACAACCTGTCAATCAAATGTCAAATATGTATGTTTTTCAAGGCGCCTAACGAAAGTGTAAAAAGTAATTTAATTATCTTATTAATACATCGCTAATGGAAATAGATGATATAAAAATAATGGTAATAAAAATAATTGCAATGTTGCTACTTTTGAATTTCATTTTTTACGATTGTTTAAAGGTTGTTGAAATTGCAAATTTTATTGTAAAACAGTTTCCTTGTGCTTATTGTAATTTAAAGTTGCATTTTTACATATCTCCGTTTTTGCAATAAAAAAATAAAACAACTGGGGCCTGATTCTGACATTCGTGATCGAGTTATTTCGCGATTTGAAAGTAATTTAATTTCTAATTATTAAAAATAAAATTGCTTTCGAATCGAGAACGATCACGACTGCCAGAATTAGGCCCCAGAATACATACGTTTAATACCTAACCTAAAAATATTGGTGATTTTCTGGTTATAGGAACATAATAACATAACTTTTTTTGAACTTATAATTTGAAAAAAATAATTGTCGGTTAGGCTTATTATTATTATTATTTATTAAACAAAGATTTGATATTCTGTTATCCGTCTTTTTACCATAATAGAGTCCTGAAAATAAATCAACATCTCCCTGCAAAATTTTATCATCCAGATGGCGTAAAATTGATATGCATTCGGTTAAAACTACACCGCAAATGGTATTACTGTGTGCCTGGCGTACGGTCAAAGAAGTCTCCTTAATACTCGGCGAAATAGTCATATGCTCTCCCATACAGTTCAACAAACTTACCGAATATTTTCTAATAACCAAGAAACAAATCCTGGAAATAGGTGAACATTTTAAACTTTTACTCTCAGAAACAAAACATAGAGGAGCTTTTGAACAGGCGTATGTGGGATTTTCGAAATTATGTTGCCGTTTGTGGAGAGTTGAAGATAACGATTTGAATTCTTTGCCCATGTTATGGTTAAGAGATTTGTTAGCTTTAATATCTAAAGATGATCTTAATAATGAGAAAATCTGTGCCACAAGACGTAGTGCTGGAGTGCCCTTTATGGTTCAAGCCTTAATTACCTCAGAACTACAAGTGGGTTCCTCTAAATCTCTGTATTACTGCATGGCTCACTTACTGCAACTTTGTTCAGCCAATGATAAAACATCGGAGTCAAGAACTCATGCCTTAAATATTTTAAGGGCCTTATTTAGATGCACGGATTTAAATGAGGCTGTAGGAGAATTTGTTTCCGAGGGTGTTATGACTGCCATACGCAGTTATGATGCTACTAATTGGTCCGAAAAAAATTCTGCTACTTTACTATTTGCCGCTTTAATTACACGCATATTTGGCGTACAAAGAACTAAAGATTCAGATAATCTCAATATACGCAATAAAATGACTGGACGTGTTTTCTTTTTGCGTTATCCCAAATTATATGATTTCTTTTTGGAACAACTACAAAAATCTAGTGATTTAATACAACAGCAACAAAAAGCCCATAAATTACATCCTCTACTATTGATTTTAAGTCGTTTATATCCATCCGCCTTAGAGGGCACTGAATCCAATTTAAAACTGTCGGAATTTATACCGTACATAACGAAATGTGCTGGATGTCCGGAAATGCAAACTAGATATTTGGCAGCTAAAGCCATAGTGGCTTTAATAAGTAAAGATGAAGTGATTACAATGATTTTAACGAAATGTGCGGAGATGGTGGTAAGTTGATTTAAAATTAAAAAAATTATTTTTTTTTGGAATATTGCTGTGCTCTCTGTGACTATAAGTTGTAAATACGCTTGCTATATATAAACGTTTTTAGTTTAACATTAAACATCAATATGCGAAGATGTTGGAATTTTCCCATATGAAATACAGTGGGCTAAAAATCAAAGTTTTCGACATCTTTACAAAATGTTCCTATCTCATTGTATTTCATTCTACATCTTCCGATTATTTTAGTGTAATCACTAGAAAAGTGGCAATAAATTCAATTATTATTGTGGCATCACTGACAAAATGGTATTTGGTTTGAAAGCAGCGTTACCATTTTTCAATTTTTTTCTTTTTTGCAAGCCTTATGTTACTTGAATTTTTTTATTATTATTAAACAAAATGAGTTCTAAATAAATTTTGGTGTTATCTTTTAAAATTTTGGCACTTTTGTAGAAAAAAAGTATATAAAAAAAATAAAAGTTTTTTTTTCAGAAATGGTGACATTTTTTTATTGATAGTAGATGTTAGATGCTTCAAGTGTGAACGCGTATTTCACATTTTAAACATCTTCCATGCGTTCTTCCGAAATGTATTAAGCTACTAGTTAAAACTAAACGAAAAATCTCTCAAATGCATTAAAAAAACAAGTGATTCCGTACAGAATGTGCGATCAGTTTCGAACTTTCCTTATGCAAATGACAGTTTGATAAATTATCAAAAACTTTCCTTAAGTTCAATATGATTTGACACATATGATTTACATGTATTCGCACAGTGGCTTATGCACATTTTTCAGAAGTTTAATGACAATATTTTTATATATTTTTTTGTTTTCATTTTAGTTAATGGCTGATGGATTTTACGAATATAAAACAAATACTTTACATGGAAATCTATTGCAGGTAACTGGTATTTTTTTTTATATATTTCAATACTTTTAAAATAATTTTCTTTTATTTATTACAAATTATTGTGTAGATTTTATACTTATTAAAATATCACAAAACTTTAATTACTGATGACCTAATTGCCGATATCACCTGTTCCATAGTTAGTGTGCACAAAAGTATAAAACTTAAAAATGCTGTAATTTTAAAAGTTATGCTAGACATTTTCATAGAAGTTTTAAACAGGTTGGTTGAAAAATAATTTTTGGTCTTAAATCCTCAAAAATATACATATTTGTTTACATTTTTTTCTTATTTTTTATTTCTTTCTTTAGTTTAACAGCCCTTAATTTTGATCCTGCTGTTGTACAACAACTTTTATATTTCTCTACTTTAGCGGCCTTATGTGATTTTAATGTAGCCTTTTATTATCCCGTTTTATACAAGTCGAATTTCCTATACAATTTGCATATCATGCGTTTAACTTTGCCTTATGGTGCTCTATCCGATTATACATTAAGTCCTCCTATTACCAATATGCCTTTAGAACAAGCTGAGACCTGCCTCAATATTATGTTGCTTTTACTACTGAAAGCTAAAACGGTTTACAGTACAACTACAAATACGGATGATGGAAGGGCTAGAACTCCTGTTGCTGCTTCTAAAGAACTACAGTCTGTGGTCAAAATGTCGCCCGAAAATTTTGAAAATAATGAAATTTTACAAGAATTTGAAATAATGTCTCTCGAGTATCAATTTGTTAGAATAATAAATGATGATACACTGAACGAATTAGCTGCCGAACTAAGGGAAAACAAAGCTTTGCACCTGACTCTTATGGAAGTGGTTAAATTACCCTTGTATTACCCTGAAGCCGCTATGAAATCCTATGCCATAATGAGTTTATTAACAAATTTCGATTTTACTTTAACAAATCTAATAAGAGAATCGAAAAAACATCCTGGCGATGTTAAATCACCCATGATGCTGTGTGTGGAACGTATAGTACAAAATCAAGGTGTAGAATATAAATGTGTTGAACTCTGCTTGGAATATTTGACGGAAATTTTCCAACCCTATCAACCGGATTGTTTAAGGTTAGTAGAAGCATTTTGTATATCTTTAAAACTGGCTAAAAAGAAAATATTTTTATAGATTAAAAGCCGCCAATTTAATGGCCTACATAGCCGTTCATTATCCCAAATGTTTGGAAAAGAAACGTATCAATTTTGTGCGCTCCTATATAAGACTTATGCTAAATCTTTTGATGGATGATGATTACGATATACGAGACTTTACCTCTAAAATAGTTTTACTCTGTCTACCCGATGAAATTGAATTGGGTTTGTCTGATAGTTTAAGTAATAATTCTTTAGTAAGTGCTTTAAAAATTCCAATTCGTACAGAAAGTGTGGTTTCAACCCTGGCTCAGCGCTTGTTTTTACAATACACGGCCGATCTTTTACTAAACTATAGTATGGACGACACTTATATCATAGATGTATTTAAATCAATCACTTCATGCTTAACACCACAATGTTTAGCCAAAAACGACAATGATGATGCTCAACTCTCCTCTTCGTCATCGTCTGGTGGTGGTAGTGGTACATTTGATTCTGCCCCAACGGATGTCGAAATCTTTGAAAAGAATGAGGCAAATGTTTTTGCAGAGCCCTTAAAGGCCATAACCGACACCGCGGTGGTATTTACGAGTACATTTCGTTTGAGACCAAAAGTTGTACGTTTTGTGGATTCATATTTACAGGATTTAACAAGTCAGGGATCAGTGCTGTAAGCTTAAAAAATACAGAAATATTTTTAATCTTGGGTTTTATACATTGTATGTAATATATTTTTTTACGCTTAATTTTTTTTTTTTTTTTTTTTTTGTTAATTTTTAAGTTACATATTTAGAAGTTGTAAATTACAACATATTTGACAATTTTGTTGTTCACGGCAGTCACGGCGTTATCAGGTTATACGGTTACGTAATTATATTAAAAGCAACAAAATATATTTAAACAAATTTTCATAAATGTATTTTGTTGTTATTAATATATATAACTTAAAAACCATATAACCTGTTAAACAGCCTCCGTGAACAATCCAAATATATTTATTTATTCATCGAGAGGGAAAGCGAAATGTATTTCATTGAAAAAGAGTTATTTTTTTAATCAAAAGTCCAAAAAATTTTTAAAACTAAATATAATTTTTGTTGTTTTTTCTATGAAATATTTTGCTCTTGACTGTAAATAGCCAGATTTGTCCCCATATTAAACTGTTTTTTTTTTTACAACAAATCATATTTTTCTTTTCTCTTAGACAATCTTGGTTTAATCAAACTTAGCTTCAAAAACATTGTAAACAGTTTTAAGCTATTTTTATCAAAGCTTTCGTTTAATTTCGAAAAGTTAAACTTAACTTTTTATGGAAGTTCATGTATTTATTATTGGAAAATATGCGCAAAAAAAAACTTTAAAAAATCTCTAATATTCTTTTAACATTCAATTAAATATGTATGTACATATATGCATTTATTATTTAAAGAAAAACTGACATTTAGTGTATTTGTTTTTTTTTTTTTTTTTTAATTTTAAAATACATTGTACATTTTAATAGTTTAATAGAATTAAAGCAAGGCGAATTCATACAGGTGACCTCATCATGAGATAGAGTTATACTTGTAGCTATCCCATTTTTAAAAATACTATGTAGTTTGTTTTTGTAAAAAGTTAGAGTGAATGTCAAAATAATTTGTTGAAAATATAAAAAAGGTTTTTTTTTTGTTTATAAAGTATACACAATAAATACACTTCAAAAGGTAAATCTTTTTCCTGTATTGCAAATTTATTGTGGCCCCACTAATTCCTTACGCAATTTTAATTCTTTTTTTTATATATTTTATATTCATTTTTTTTGTTTTATAAAATTTAAATAAGTTTGTTTTTTCAAGTACATATTTAGATTTTTGTTGAATTTTAAATTTTAGTTAATTTGTTTAACAAAATATAAACAACCCTGTAGGAAGTCAAACACATTTATAAGTAACTTCAAACTGGTTTTTTATAACCACATCTAGTTGATTAAGTGACTTTTTTCCTTGTCGACGACTCATTATTTTAACATAGGCATGTCATAGGCAGTAGTCAATTGGCCATCTTTGCATGACTTTTAAACTGACTACTAACTACTTATTGTTCAACCTATTTGTAGTTAATTAATAGTATAGTCGGTTTATAATAAATTATTAAAATTTTAAATAATTTTTGTCAAAAAAATATATGTTCCTATGAACAAACAAACATATTTGTATATAGAAATTAATATTTAAGAACATTTTGCACCAAATTGCTTTAAATTATAATGTATATGGTGCTGAAATAAATACGCTACATAATTTCTAGTACATAAACAGATTTGAATCGTTTTAATTTTTAATTATTTTAAAAAATTTGTATATATTTTTTTCATTTGACTTCATGGCATGCTTGTTTTATTTATTTTGCTTTTATTTGTGTTTTACGTGTGCCTCTATGCAATATGTTTGGTTGATATCTGCATGTGAATTAAACCA
The DNA here is from genome assembly GCA_949318255.1 of Pollenia labialis. Lineage (NCBI taxonomy): Eukaryota > Metazoa > Arthropoda > Insecta > Diptera > Polleniidae > Pollenia > Pollenia labialis. Next base: position 18,385,435 of record OX439142.1, on the reverse strand, counting down.
ATTTGTAGTCATTTAAAAAATAGTTAACTTATAGTTAGTATTTTCTGCAACTGACTATTTAATTTACTACAGGGAAAGCTTACATTCAGCATACACACAAATAAATAAACAATAAACAGATGGCTAAAAAATTTCACATGTATGAATTCGCCTAAGATTAAAGTTACTATTAATTACAAATATAAAATTTTTGAAAAGTGAACTAAATTTGTATGGCTGTACAGCGCATTGTTATTTTTCTAACATAATAATTTTAACAATAACAAAATTAAATCGAAAAAATCCTCCGTTAAAAATTTGTCTTTTGAAAGAATGCTACAGAAATTTAATATATGCTCGAGGAAATTAATGTCATTAATTTTCTCCATTTGGAACCAATTGTAGGTTGTCTATTTGACATTTCATAAATTGAGACTCCAATTTTTAAATATTTGTCAAACATAAAAACATCTTTTAAAATTATTAAAAATAGCACAGTATATAGACTTTTGATTTATGCCCGTAATTTCTACAAAAATAAATCTAGCTGTGCATAGAAATCTATGGTGAAAAAGAAAAAAAAGATAAAAACACTTAGGCCACATAAACGTTGAAAAAGGTAAATGTAGCTGTTAGGTAGGAAGACGACCAGCTTTCTTTTTGTAAAAATTAGGGGCATTAGAGAAAAAAGTTTAAAGTACATATTTTAGATGTAAAAATACTTTAACTATCTTTTGATTTAAAAGAAACCTAACTAAAAATATTTGAAGCAATTTTCTGTATATTTTTCTGACCTAGGCTGGGGTCAAATTACTGCATTCGTTATCGATCGAAATTACAATACAATTTAAATGGGAATTTCGATTTATATTGAATGCTAAATTTGGCCTCTGAGTTCTAAAACATCATAACACTTTGCAGTCAAAGTCAAAAATTTATGTATCATTAAGTTAAACGGTGCCCAGTTTGCCCATTGTATACGCATCGATAACTTTTTTTAACTAAAAAATAGTTTTAACAATTAGATTTAAACTAATTTTCTGAACAAATGTATTAATAGACTTATTTTTCCTGAATACCTTTTGTTTCCCTTCGTTTTCAAACACTCACTAAAGCATTCAAAAATCTTTTTTTAAGCTTATAAGTTTATTTTGTATGTCTATGATAAATAAAAAACCCGATTTTTTACAAACTTGTTATTTGGCTATTGTATTTTATTAAACCACATTTTGTAGTTCAGCGCATATTAACTCTTCTTTTTTACACTTTGGACTATTTTTTATTTTTATTTCGTTATAATATCAAGCAAGTTTTTTCTACAAATCATTTTATTTATTGGCACATTGACAACAAAAATTGAATAAGCTTTTCATTATTTATATGTGCTAATCTCCCAATACGCATTGATAAACGCACTGAAATTTGTTGTTGGGGGATAAGATAGTTCATATGCGCATTTCACTGGTTGCTTAGGCCAGATCATCAGGAAACCTTTTCCCAAAGACTTTGGTTAAGCTAAAGATATTATACTAATAAAACTGTAAAGCGAATGAGAATTACGAACACCCAAGTTTTGTTTGCAACGATACCAAAGCATAGACAAAACACCAACAATAAAAAGTAGTTTATATTTTCTTACCTTCCCCACTACAATTGGATGGTTCTTAGTTTCGCACTTTGCTTAAGCAAATGACAGATTCATATAACTTAGCAACAAGTTTTCTTAAGTACAATATGGTTTGACACATAAGATTAAAACGTGTTCGCGCACTTGCTTGAACCAACTTAAGCATATTACAGTTGGGCCTTTATTTTCCGAAATACAAAAATTGTCTATTCTAAAATACAGTAGTTTTCATAAGGAAATGCCAACAAATTTTCTATTCTAAAATAAAGTAATTTTCATAAGGAAATGTCCGAAAATGATGAACGGTGCTAGCTGATTTTAATACTTACCAGCCTTTTCTTAAGAAAAAAAGCGAATAAACAAACATTGGTTTTCAAAATCTAAATAAAACGTATGAATTATTATTGTACAAATAAACAATTTTACAACTACTTCTTTTTTATTTAAAAAATAAATTTTTTTTATAATATACATACATATGTATGTATGTATATACATATTTATATACTATATGATTTTATTAACATATAATAATAATGGTATTCAATATCACAAGAAGAAGACGTTGCAAAAAAAAAACCATAATACACTGTAGACTGTAGAATCCATAGTCCCTAAATTATTTTAAACAAACCAAAAACAAAATTCAAACGATAATTAATTAAAAAAAATGTGATTCAACCTTATTCAACTTTGGTTTTTGGGTCATCTAAAGGAGCTTTTGTGTGTTGATGGGGAAAACCATTAGATGGGGATGATGCTGTTGGATTAGCAGACGACATATCATTAACGCATTCATCACAGACACGTACATCATCTAGCCAACCACGATCAGGTACTGGGTTGCGGGTTTTTGAGCACTCAGCACATACACCCTGACCACATTTGCGACAATGATGACGTTTGCAATCACCGCCTTTAAATGCTTTCTGAGGACTTTGAGGCGTATCACTAGAGACCTGAGCTAACGCCAATTCCTCGGCAGTGCCAAATTGCATTTTACAAATGTGACACCGTACAGCTTCAGCATCTGGTACCCAATAGTCGGGTCGAGCAGTATCTTTTATTATTTCTTATCAAAGCAAACACACAAAATAAACAATATAATTTTTTTTTTTTTTATAAATAAAAGTTTTACTAACCTTTGGTACATTCTATAGCTGCCGTAGCAACCTTACTGACCGTATTATATAAAGTTTCACCACATTTGCGTACTGTTACCGTTTCTTCTAAATTATTGCACATTGTGGCTGCTGCCGGTCCTGCCGAATTATTTGGAGAATTATGATTATCATTAGTTTGTTGATCACAGGCTATATACATACATTAAATTAAGAACTCAAACAAATTATAATTTGTTTTATTTTAGAGTTTTAAGTTTTTACCTGGTATGCCATCAGGCTGCAGTAATAATTGTTGGCGACAATCACTACAAACTCTTACATAATCGAACCATTTTCGTGCAGGTACCGCCATACGATATTGAGTGCAGGCATCACAGAAACCTTCGCCACATCCACGGCAATGATGTTTCCGTAAGCCAGTCTTTTCAAAGTTTTTCTTGCAAGAAAAGCAAAGCTATGGAAAATACGAATAGAAGAGATTATGAATAAATTAAAGGCAATTTCTAACATAAAAGCAATTGTTTTTTTTAAGTAGTTTTGAAATTCTTCCAACTCACCGTAATTTCATTATTTGGCTTCCAATATTTCGGTGCTACCTTGTCGGCACACCATTCCTTTAACGCTCCTGTGGGCTGTGATGAGAAATTTGTGAACGCCTCACACACATACGATACTTTATCCAAAACCATTTGTCCAGAGTGCGTAGGACCCTTAGCTAACAAATTACTATCCTTCCAAACATGTACCGTTTGAGAACGTACGGCATCGCAGACCTGGATACCATTCCAATATTTAAATGTCCTAGCAATTTCGCCACAATGCGGACAATTAATAACCGAATGTGTCCAACCATCACTACGCGAAACAATCACTTCTCGACCATTATTATAACAAGATTTACACAGTTCGACTTTATTTTCGAATTGATGTTGATGCTGACAAGGATAAGAATTTTGATGTGACTCCCCGTCATGACCCATGGAACGTTGGCAGCGTCTATTACAGGAGGCACACAATATGGGACAGGTAAAATACTGTTCGGGAAAGGGATTTATAGATTTTTCCGAAATTTCACCGGAAAACTTTTTATTTAAAGCATGCATAGCCCTGAATATAACACTTGGCGGTCTGGGAGATCGAACTGTGGTATTTTCTAAATCACAACGTATAGCAAATATCAATTTGCTATAATCAGTAGAGCTAGTCGAAGATGTTTTTATGCCCACATAGCGTAAAGAACTAAAAGCCTTAATGTCATAGTTTAAGCGAGAAAAACTTTCACGCAATTTTTCCTCGGCACTTTCTTCGACGGCTTAAAACAAATTCCGTTCATATTATGGAAAATTTAAAAATTGTAAAAATTATTTTTGTTTTACTTACAATTTTGCAAAGGGTTTGTGTGTCTGGTTTCATGAAACACTATAACAGATGGCCCCAAATTAGCAGCACCCTGCATGGACAATGAATGCAGGGCTTGCGAGAAATGCAAACAAAAAGCTTTAGAAGCGGTACCCAAAAAATCATACATATCACTATGCAAACGTTCCGACCTAGTGCGATATATAACTATATCTGATATGGCTAAAACCTGTAGTAATTAAGCAAATTAATTTTGTTTTCTAGTGGTGTAACAATTTACCTTAAGTAACAAACGCATACGTCTATTGCTTTGCGCTGAGGTGGAGAGTAAACCCTCTGTGTCCAAACATAATACCCCTATTTCCGGCTGCATGGCAGCATAAACTCCTAGAGTACAGGAATTTTGTTCGGGTGAAGTTTTAAATACTTCTTCCCCTTTAAAGAAGGTATGATTCATTGTATGTGATTTACCATCGCCTGTATTACCAAATATGGTTACTACTTTGATTTTAGCTGTCTGGGGACATTTGAGTTTTTTACAAAATAATTCCGTATTAGCGATATGTAATTTTTCATTGCCATCCATTAGGAGAAAAGAACGTTCTGTCGATTGATCCATAACTTCAAAATCTGAAGAAGTAATTGGAATGGATTTAAAATCGGCATCGCTGACAACATCGGGTTTTAAAGCTTCTTCCTGAAATAAAATATTGTTTCTTTAAAAGGAGTTTATGCTTAATGATTTTTAAGCAAATTATACAGAATAACACTTAACAGATATCGGAACGAACGATGATGCCAAACAAGATATCGTGGAGAATTTAATTTAAATGATTTCTCCCTTCTATACATCAACAAATTGAGGCTTTAGTCAAGAATATTTTTAATTTATTTATTATTTAATTTGCAGCTACATTAATTATAATAGGAGCTTAGGAAAAAAACAAAATTTTACGAACAAGCATTTATTTGAGTTAAGATAATTCATCGGGGGTTTTCTAATGGTATCCACGCTATCGGAGAAACCATAAAATTAACCGATGTCCGTACAAATTCTTCGGAATGGATCAAAATGAAAGCATGTTTGGAACATTGAAACTATTCGCCATTGAAGCAAGTTCAAGAAAAATGTGAGAAACAATCCTTCGGCTTTTCAGTGTTTGGAAGCTTAAAGGGCTAAACGACAACTATACGGCGGAAGGTTTGCACTAGGATCCCATGGAAAATTTCGAAGACAACTGCCTGTTTTTTTTTAAATAGAAATTAACAGACAGTACCTCTTTTGCATCCCAAGTTAATATTGTTATAACTTTTTAGTGCTTTTAAAAGAAGTTTTATAAATATGTATGTGTTTTTATTTTCATAACTATGGAACATAAAACATAAAGAAATTTTTTAATAATACCCGTTAATGCATAAATTGCATCTCAATAACATTGGTTAATTTGGAAAGTTAAATTTGACTGAAAAAGTAATTTTACAAAATTGCTGAATTCTAAAAATTGTGTCTTATTGAAAATCATGCACGCACGATGTTTAAAGTGACTGACTTTGACGAGACGAATGAACAAAAAATTAAAATGCATATTTAAAATTTGAAAATCACTCAATTTTGTTCAAGGCGAATTCATTCCAGGTAATCTCGGTACTACAACAAGTACAACTCGTACAAAAACCACAAGCAATTTGTTTTTGTAAAATCATTGTACAATGTCAAAAACAGAAATAAAACAAAACAGAAACAAAGATAATAAAAGAGAATAAACAAAATTTTGACATCCAACAGTGATTTTAGCTAAAAAAAAAGTTATCAGCAGGGCTTTTAAGACCACCTGTAATAAATTCGCCTTGATTTTGTATTAAAATTATGTGTTATTATTAGCTCTGTTTCAAGGCCCATTGAAAAGGTATGCGCAAGAAGCCTGATGATCATTGTTTATGTTCTTTTTAGTTGTCAAAAGTTGTTTACATGTGCATGTATACGTTTATGGTATGCGACACATACACGTTTTTTCTTTTTGCTTTGTATATGTGGTAGTAAATTTTTGACAACTAAAAAGAAACGTTTTTTGTTTTTGTACAAGTAAGCAGACCTGATAGATGGGCCTTGCTCTGTTTCTTTACTTTTTGGGTAAAGTTCGTGTAAATGAGAGTAAGCATAAATTTCTCTCATAAAAAGATAACATTACACAAAAGTACGGGAACAGAAAAAACCAAATTTTAAGCACAAAATAAAAATTCAGTGTTTTGACAGTCTTTACAACACCAAACAAATTTGTGGCACTTTTGAAAAATTTTATATTGGCTCCAGAATTAAACAACTTTTACTAAAAATAAAACAAAACAAACACTTTTACAATAACTAACATTATGTTTCCCTAATACTTCAGTACAAAACTTTTTATTTAAGTACATTGTTTTATTCCAGAACACTTTTTCCAGAATTTGGATTATGAACTTTTTTCCTTTTTTTTGGTTTTGTTTATGTTTTACAGCTGTTTCACAATTTACACAACTTGCACGAAGAAAAAGTCTGGGCTGTTTCGTGCAAGAAGAAGAAGAATTTTTATTCTCTCAAATCCGCTCTCATTTACACAAATTAATAGTACGGGAACGCTTTTCGTGCAAATTGGGATCCCGAGGGATCCCAAAGTAGAGTAAAGCAACAGAGCTATTTTGTCAACATTTGAAGAAAACGGGTTATCCAAAAAACAATTTTACTGAAATTTTATTTAGGCCCTTATTGTGTAAAATGCAACGCAACACCAAAAATTACATTTAAAGCACCAACAAAGTCAAAAATTTTTCATAATTTTGTTGTTGCTTTCTACAGAAATTCTTATTGCGTTTTTAAATTTTCAACGCCACAAGATATGCAGCGTCTAAAATTTAATAAAAATTTCTGTAGAAAGCAGCAACAAAATTATGAAATATTTTTCATTTTGTTGGTGCGTTTTAAGCCATTTTATTGTTATTCTTTGGAAATTTCACCATTTTCTGTTTTTGCTCATCTTGCATAGGTACATATGAGTAAGACAACCTTTTGTCCGCCATAAACGTTGTACGTAGTACTAATATTACCTGTGTAAAAAAAAGGAATGTGCGAAACAGTAAATAACCACCTTAGCAGCTGCGTTCTAAATGATTTAGCAAAATAAATTTACCTGCTGGAAATAAGTTTTAAAATTATTAACAACAAAAAGAATATCGTAAAAAAAATCAAATCTCAGATTCAGGTACTCAGTTTTTTTACTATAAGGGTATTCAAGTCACAAGTTGCACCCTTGCGAAAAAGCAAAAGTGCAAACAAATAACTTTTGCTTTTTTGCAAGGGTGCAACTTGTGACGTGAATAGCCATTTATATATTGTAGTTATTGAACAAAATTGTGCAAAATTTCAGAATCTTAAGGTGATATTCACATATCAGTAGTAAAGCAGTACTTAAAGAATTCTGCGAAATTTTTCAAAATATATGTATTTTCATTCAGCACAAAGAAAAAAAGGACAGATTTTTAAGCATGCATGCCAAATGGCTGGAAGGAACGGTGAAATGTATTCTCACTATTATAAAAAGTTATTATAATCAATAAATTGACTTTGAGTTGTATTTGCTGAACAAAATTGTGGGAAAATTTAAAAAAAAAATTAATTTTTCAAAGGTAGGATTAGTTCTTCTAGGGGAAACTTTTCCTCTTGGTCCATATTGGTATTTATTTTTGAGCTTTACCAGCCTATAACCATAACACATATTCCTGTCAAGTTTCATCGATCAAGGGGCACTCAATAAGTTTTAAGAAGCAATATAAACTAAAAAATGTAAAGTCCGGCGAGATTGTCAAAATAACCCTATGCGCGACGCTGCTCCAATAAAAACAAGTACCTAGGGTGATACAGAATTAAAAAATAAAGTTTTCTTCTATATACATACATACATATGTATATATGTACATACACATGTATGTGCGATTTTCCACTACATTTCTGAACGTATATGGCCAATATTGATATCATTTTAAAGTTTTTGTATAAATCTTTATGGACAAACAAAGTTATCCAAAAACTAAAATTTTTTTGGGAAAAACATGCTCGCCCGAACACCGGATATGCAGAGAAGCTTTAGTTAGCGAAGACGATGTTATTTTTTAGAGGAAAAAAACCAAACAAAAACAAAATATGTATTTACAATCTTGATGTAAGTAAGGTTGGCAATTTTTTTGGCCCTGAGAGGCCTTAGAAGTCCCGCCCATCCTTATTTTTATTATTTTCGTTTTTCTTGCACAATTACCTTTAATGTGAGTACCCACACATACCACTAATTCGGCGGGCGGTTTTTTGCATCCAGGGTGTCCACGTGCCTCAGTCCATTTCACTTTCAATTTTTTTTTTTTTAATTCCAGCGGGGTTCCAATTTTTTCCGCAGTTTTGCCAAAGTTTTTAAAAATTGTACATAAAATTATTACGAAAGAGCACTAGGTACCTGAATGCTTATGTAGTTTACTCCAATAGAAGTGAAAAACATAATCAGGGGTGTCATGGAAATCGAAAACGTAAAACGAAAGAAGTTTAAGTCGTTTTTCAATAAGTTTTCTGTCAAGGCGAGTTCATACAAGGTGGTTTTGTTTTGAAAACGTTTACAACACTGTAAAATATTAGCGGTTTTCATCCTTGATAGTAGTCGCTTGTAGTCCGTCCTTGTGAATCTAATTACATAATTTAGTTAAAGTACTAAGACTTACGACACTGCAACAACAAAATGTATTTGGCTAAAATTTACTACGCTGTGGTTGAAAAATCCAACAAAAAGCTGTAGTTAACACGTTAGTTAAATGACCCAGAATAAAATAGTTGAAGAAACTTTCCCTCACTCAGCAACTTCATTTGTTTACAATACTAACGAAAAAGACACTCATGCTTTGTAGTATAAATTCGTATTAAGAAAAGTAGAGTTGTACACTTAATACAAAGGGTGAAAACCGCTATTGATTTGAAATCAGCTGTAATTTCATTAAAATAATTTTAAAAAATTTTAAATGCAAATTATAAAATTTAGTAAATATTCCCCAGAACCACATGAACGGTAGGTATATCATTTTCACACAATGTTAGTAATCAGCTGTTGCTTACGTAGCAAGATAAGGTCAACTGGTGTAAATTTGCCTTGGTTTCGGTTATAAAAAAATTGTATGACAATTATTATATACCTAAATGATGCTCTATTAAACAGAATTCTTTAGCAAAAATTGTAGAAATTAGATTAAAAGTTTAATAAAAAGGACCGCCAAATTCTTTCGTTTTCGATTTCCATGACACATAATGTGAAAACTATGCGTTTGCGCCACTTTTTTCTCTTTATATTTTCTTCTTATTTTTCAAATCTCTGTTATCTAAGGTACTTTTTTCAAATTGGAGCTGCGTCGTAGATTTCTTCCAAAATTTTGGTTTCTTCAAAATAAATGGTTGAATTCGCCTTTAGTGCCACGATCTTTGTGTTTTTCAATATATTTTTTTATTCTAACCTCTGTTATAGCTTGCATAAACGCCATCTATTGTTAAACTTTAATAATAACAGTGTTTAAATTTAATTTTAAAAATTTAAATTTTTTACGTTGCATTAAATTAACATATTAAATTTCACAATAAAATATAAATGTGAGCGATGCACTAAACAAACAGTTGGGATATTGTATATACATATGTACACATGTACTATATATATACAATTTTTTTTTAAGTTGTTTTGTATTGAATGTTTGTATGAGTAGGATTTTTTTTAAGTTTCTTTGTTATAAAATGCGCACATTCGCAATGACACGAAAAAAAAGACTGAAAATTTGTTCTCTTCTCTAAATGAGCAAGAAAAAAGTGTTGCCATTGTAAACAAGGTATATTTACACAAGGTAGACTCATTTGGGAGTGTAGACATGCTGCTCTATAAAAATAACCGTGTGGAACGGAATTGTCAAAATTGTCTTCATATAAATTTAACGCACACATGTACAAATTTTGGCTCATATACACGAAATTTGACATTGGTGTTCCAACTTAGGTAAACAGCTGACAAACATATGGGCCAACGAGTTTACCTTGCGTAAATATACCTTGATTGTAAACATATCTTTACAGTTACTGTAAAACTTAAAATTTGTTAAATACTTTTAGAAACGATTGTATACTAAGTACTAAAGGTGGATGTAGACGACATGTTTTTTACATCTGACTTGTCAACTTTTCAAGTCGCATGTACCCAGGCAGAAAAAGACAATCACCACGACGCTGTGCCGACTTTGCAGGGGGTACTATCAACATCAATACAACGTACTGTTTAGCAAATTTACAGTGTTGTCACAATATTAAAATGATAACGCCAAATGTGCGTCTTCCGACTCTTCTTTTTAGTGTTGTCTCAGTACTGTAAATTTAAATTTGCAATGTTGAATTCTCGAATTTAAAACGTAGTCACAACCGTCTTCCGACTCTTATTTTCAATATTGTTACAAAGCCGTTAATAAAAATTTACAACATTGAAGCAATAAACACAAACCTTTAATATTAATCTTGATCTGATGTTGATAAACTGAAAATAACGTTCCCATACAATGTTGCAAATTTGCAATTTTTGTACCCATGCAATACCTCTTAAATAAGAAAACGTTTAATTAAAAGAAGGAAATGGAATTCAGGTTAATATACATAATATGTATATTAGGGCGGGTCGATTTGTATGGATGAAAGAAAATTAAAAATCGTATAGCAAAAACGTAATCTATATAAAATTCTACGAAAATTCTCCGAAGAAACCATGGGTCTAAAACAAAATCCTAGTCCGCGCCTCTCGACTTGAAATTTTTTTTGCTTGGTTGAAAATTTTTTCAATGTAAAAAAATTTTCAAAAAAAATTTTTTTTTTCCAAGGTGGGCAGCCAAATTTTCAAGTCGAGAGGCGCGGATTAGGATTTTGTTTTAGACCCATGGTTTCTTCGGAGAATTTTCTTAGAATTTTATGTAGATTACGTTTTTGCTATACGATTTAAAAAAAAAAAAAAAATCGACCCGCCCTAATGTATATATTCAACATTATTATTTTTTCGAATTTATTCTATGAGCTAAATTTCAGTTATGTATAAAGTCATTCCTAAAAATTAAAGGAATAGGACCATGTATTACAAAAAAGCTTTATAAAATACATAACTGAAATTTAGCTCATAAGATAAATTCGAAAAAATAATAATGTTGAATATAATAAAGTAACCTATGAAAGGAAATAATTCCCAGTTTAGAAACTGTATATATTTAGCAAACTAATTCCTACTTTTTCTTCCAAAAATCCGGAATCACGAGCTTGTTTTTCTTTTGTAAATATTTGTGGGTTTAAAATTACAACAACCCATCCTGATAATATTTGTTTACTACAAAATGGACATATACTAATAGTCACGCAAATTGTGGGTAAACAATTTTCCACAAAATAAAACCTAATGAAATTTTTTTATAAGGTAAAATTTTTCTTGAAATCAATCAATTTTTCGAAATTGGATTGTATAACGACACTATTAAATTAAGACTGAAATTTTGCATATATAGCGTTGTAGCGGTATAGAATTGTTGTAAACACGGTATTAGGAAATAAAGGTTTAATTCTTGTATATACAGTTTTGTAGCGGTATAGTTTTATGGTAAATACGACTTAAAAAAACTAAAGTCGTAAATTTGTATTTAGGGTGTAGTACCAGTGTTGAATCTTTTTAAAAACGGTATTAAAAAACTAAGGTTGTAATTTTGTATCTACAATGTTGTGATGGTACCATATTTTTGGTAGAGTCACAATTTTGTATTTACAGTGTTGTGGCGGTACATAATATTTAGAAGAGTCGTAATTTCTGCCTGGGTAGTTGTGCATGTCTGTCAAAATTACATGTAATTTGCTTCTGACGCTGTCTGTTTTTCGCATAGTTATTGCAGAAACCAAAGTAGTTCTCGGTTTCAAAATATGTAGCTTGCTGCCGCCACAAAAGTTTTTATTTGTGCCGTAAAATAGTTTAGCAATCTTATGAAACGTTTTTTATAAACATATGTATGTATATATTTAAATAATTTCTATTTAATGGTGAGATGATCATACATATCTCGGTATTGTAAAATATTCACTTCAGCCGGCCAATGATTCCGGCATAGATTTCTGATATCAGGTGATTTGTCAGAAGAAAATAGGGCACGCTCTAATTGAAATTTTGTCAGATGACTTTGCATCTGACTTTTACAGAAGCAATGTTTTAAAGGTAACACACGACATATACTTATGTATTTTGCATTGAGAAATTTGACAAATCATATGTAATAAACATGTCGTGTATATGCAGCTTAAAGGCTAGTTTACACTATTATACTTTGTATTAATACATGTCAAAAACTCAAGTAATATATAAGTGTGATAGTGTGAATGCAATGTGTTATGAAATTGACAAGGTTACGAAAAAAGTCTTGAAATTCCATACGACTTCATTTTTTTCTGAAATTTTTCTAAACAATAATAATTTTTATTTGACAACCGATGAAGTCTGTCAAAATTTACAAATACAGAAGGTTTAAGTCTTGTGTATGTATAGAATTGGAATGAAATATATTTAATAAAAAAAACGAAGGTTTATAATTCGTTCTTTGACACGTCACTGTAGTAAAAAGATTTAAATAGTAATGCTGGGTACACACAATGCAATGCATTTACGCAACCTAGCAAATTAAATTCCTTTTCATTCATTCCAGTGATAATTTGAGGTTGCATTAAAACAGATTGCATGTAGATTGCACTGTCTGTACCCAGAATTAGGAACATTCAGCATACTACATACACATGTTTGTGTGATCTTGTTTAATCTCATTTACTACTATGACGTACATGCGCAGAAAAAAAATGTTTTTTTTTAAATGCACTATCAAGGCGAATTCACTAGAAGGTTAGATCAACTACATAACACTGCTTTTATGGTCGGATTGTTAAAAATATTTCAGGTAAAAAAGGTTTGTTTACAAAAAAATAGTTTGTATACAAACTTTGAAAATCGACAACCAAAAAAACAATATGTTGACTTGACCCCACCTTCTAGTGAATTCGTCTTCGATCCGGCATTGTCAAAAACAAGTTCAAAATGTAAATAACTAAACATCACTGACAGAAATAAAACGTAAACTCAACATCAAGGCGAATCCATAACAGGTGAACCTAGAGATTGGGCTCCATACATTTGTATCTTAATTGTTTTCTTAGTTTGCCAAAAATTTGTTTTTATTATGAATTTTGACAAATAAGATAAATAAAAAAATATTTAAACTAAAAAACAATTAAAAATTGCGACTAAAAAATATGAGACCACTTTTTTGTAATAAACGAATGCGTATCTTTGAAATTTTACCGTTTTTTCTGCCAGGGAATTTGATTACTAATCGTCAGTGTTACCATCTTGCATATTTTCTGGTAGATTTATCAGATTGAGTTCGGGAATTGCATATTTTTTTGAAAAAGTATGCTAACTTCTTTTTAACATATTTCCTTGACCAAAGGCAGATTTTTTAGCATATTTTTTTTAGAAAGCATACTTTTTTAAAAATTTTTTTTTATTTATTTATTTTTTTCATTAACGGTCAATTTCACCAAGTTCAGTTAAAACTAACTATTACTTTAACTTTCAGTTACCAAAATACTTATGGCAGTTATAACTGAACTTGATGAAGTTGGCCGTAAATGTAATATAAAAAGCCACTCTAGGTACATATTACAAAACAGTTAACCTGAACACAGTTATAAAATATTTAAAATTAAAAAGTTATGATAAAAATAATTTATCGGATTTTAAACGAATTTTTTTGTTGGGTAATGATTCAGCCAATTTAAAATATTAAAAATTTTATGTTGTAATCTATTATATGATTTAGAAGATTTTTTTTAAGTTTTGGCATGTTCTCACCGAACAGTTGTGGCAACGCTGCTAATCATACAAACACAAATAAATAATAAAAAAACAATAAAAAAGTAACTAATACATACATATATCGCACTTGATCAACAATAAGCTTTAAAATCGAAATTTACAAATTTTAAGTATGTAATAGCAAAGCCATTTTAAGTTCGAAAATATAGGAATTTATTCCAAAAAGGGAAAATTAAAAATTTTGAGTTAACACCTTTTGTTGATCAAGTGCGATATGTTTTAATTTATATGTAAACATAAACGCTATCTCCGTGGTAAGTCATTGCACTTTTTGTTTCCACATGTTTTAAAAAGCTAGAGAATAATAAACATTCTCTGGCCGGTAAAAAAAATTGAATGCGCAGTATGATAAAAAATAAAAATATAAACTTTTGTTAGGAACCAGCGATGCCAGAATTAAACTTTTCCTTATTTTAAATGTTTAAAAAAAAAACGCAAAAATAAGATTGTTTGAGATGTATGTATGTAAGTTTCTACCATTCTTTTTTATAAGCTTTATTTAAATGTATGTACCTACATATGTCAGTCGGCTTAACGTAAGCTCAATAAAAGAATACGTTTAAAATAGAAAAAAAAATTTTAAAAAATGTAAATCTTTCATAGTAGATTGATCAATTAAGAAAAACACTTAAAATGCTGAAAAGTCCTCGTCCATATGATAAAACATTTGCTTCTTTTTTTGTGATTTGTCAAAATTTCAATCGAAAAATTTCACTTGCTGCACTCGTTCAACAAGACGCAAAATTTTCAGTAGAAGCAAAACAATATTTAATTTTTACACTAAAGCATATGAAAAACAATTTTTAAACCAACCGTTTCAACACCAAAATGTAGACAAACTTCATGATACATATCATGATATATTTTTGAATATTACGCGTCGATTTCTTCCCAAAAGTGAATAAAACCAAATATTTCGAGTTAATACACTATTGCTGAACAAGTGCGATGTATATAATATTTATTATAAATTTGCACAAATAGGTATTAATATGTACTACCTATTAAATTTTGCTCTGGAAAATTAACAAAAAAAATAATAGCAGATGAAAAACAGTCTACATTCTACACAATATGAATTATTAGGATATTGTTGTTTTAAAATAAGTTAATAATTACAAACTAATACATATGTTTAAATTCTTTATGACGGTGTGAAGTTTTGGAAATTTTAAAAGGGGACAAGTCTACTCCAAGTAAGTATAAGTTGCTTAGCTAAATTTTTAACGCCTCCTGTAAAATGAATTCGGTCTAGTTCTAACTTTAAATTTACTGGAGAAACCAACCCACTACGTTTTTATACCCTCCATCACAATTAGTTGTGCAGAGGGTATATTAAGTTTGTCATTCCGTGTGAAACTTTTTTATTATTCATCTCAGACCCCATAAAGTATATATATATTCTGGGTCCTTGAGTGATTCAGAGTCGATTTAGCCATGTCCGTCAGTTGAAAACACGCTCACTTTCGAACTCAAAAGAAATGAACAAACTTGGTGCCAAATTGCTTGTAGTTATCCTAAGCAGTTTGGGATTGAAATTCAGCAAAATCGGTGCAGTAGGACCAGAGCTATGAATCAAAATGTGGAACCACCGCCTAAAAAAAATGATAATTTTGTTACAAAAAATAACATAAATGGTGGAACAAAGCACGGAATGAAATAAGATTTTGCAAAAATTGGTTTTATTCGACTGGAAATCACGCTGTTAAATTTCGTGAAGATCCGTCCATAATTTACCCTAGGCCTCAAAAAAAACCGTCTCCCAGTTTAGTACGCCTAAAGCCGTAATAAATAATGCTATCGAAATAAAATTAAATATTTCACTACTCACACTAATAAATTTCGTGATGCTCGGTTCATAATTTAGTATTGGCCCCATATAAAGCCCACTGAGCTGTCGGTGGAGGGTATCAAAGACTCGGCACAGCCGAATATAGCACTCTAACTTGTTATTAATAGTTTTATAGAAAATATGATTCTTAAGATCTATAACTAATTTTATTTGAATTCCCTAGAAATTAATTTTTCTACAATACTCAAGCCGCGCCTCTTTGTTTACATTTAACAAATATATGCCTTTTAATTCAATAATAAACTCATGATAATGAACTTTGTATACAAGCTTATCATTTGCAAAACCTACAGTAAAGTACATACACAAATAAAGCTTATCAGTCGTCGCAGCTAGAATTGTTGTTTGTCCAGCTTTAAAAACAATAACCTATTACTAAAACGTAATTTTCAACCAACAAAATGAAATTGTTGTAAAAAATCCATAATATGTGTAAACAAACACAATACATTTACAAGATGCACATATGTATATAAAGAAACTACAAGTAGCAAATCCAGCTTACCTTGTAGAAGGTTAAAGAATCGTAAGGCTCCATAATGGCTGGTGAGCCATCTAGGTTTTTATCGATTTTAAGCATTTTTTTTTACGAACTTCAAAGTAAAACCAATATAATTCAATATTTTTAGTTAAACTTTTAATACAAAGATTTGTGACAGCTTATAAAAGAGTTTAAAGAATACTTGATAGGGGATCACTTAATTCATATTATCGATACAAAGTTATATACATATATTCTTTTTTTATTTGTATTAACATGTACTTTATGCACAACTGTTTTTTATTTGATTGTATTTCACCACTCCCATAGCAGGGTTTTGATAATTTTTGACATTTTGTTTCTCAATAAAAGTGTATTTAACTTCTGTGATGTTTTTTAAATCGAATTTTGCGTATAATTACAAATTATTTTTAGAAATTATGTAGAACTGCAAGTACTTAACCAAAAAAATATTTTTTTCTACACTAATAGATATGCACGGCTGTAAAAATTAGTACGCAAAAAGTCTAAGACGCAGGGTACCCAGTTTTGTTTTATTACTTATCCCCAATCAGTGCTGCCAGAAGATTTCGGAGAAAAATCCTCCTTCTGTGACATGCAGTGTTAATGTTAAGCATTTCATGTCAGTTACATGCAGTCTACAACTGACATTAAATGTTTAACATTAACACTTATATGATGTTAGTGTTAGGTATAGACTCATCATGTTAGAAGTTTTCTCATGTTATAACACGGCTGTTAATGCAAATGTTTTAGCAACGCTTTTATAACATCATGTTATAACAGAAAATCATGTCAGTTGTAGACGTGGAGCGAAAATTTTCATTTGAGAAAAAAACCTCTAAAAAAATTTGTTTGTTTTTATTATGTGTTATACGAAAAAAAAATATGCCATCCGATTTAGAATAAAAAAAATAAAAACCCAAAATTAAAATTTAAGGGGGCTGGTCCCACGGGTTCCCTAGACCAAAAAACTGCCCCGCCCACTTAGTGATATGTGTGGATACTCAATTAATTAAATGCAATTTGCTCACGAATGCAAATATCTATTTTTTTTTTTAATTCGCAAAATATTTTCCTCTGTGGGTTAATTTAAGTATATTTTAGATGCAGAAAAACTCTAGTTAGCGAAGAGAAAATCCTTGCGCCCGGCTGAAGCCCGACTATGTAAAGAACTTTAGTTAGCGAAGCCGGTCTTTGTTATACCATTGAGCAGAAAATCCTTGCGCCCGGCAAAGGCCCGCTATCCAGAGAAGCTTTAGCTAGCGAAGCCGGTTTTTGTTATAATATAGAGGAGAAAATCCTTGCGTCTGGACGAAGGCTGGCTACGCAGAAAATAATTCTTCAGCACATCGGAAATAGGCTATTAGTTACAAAAAAATTTAAAAAAAATCGAGCATAAAACATTGAAAAATACAAAATAAAACAAAATATTTACAATCGTGAGAAAATTACTTTTAATTTGAGTACCTACCCATAGATATGAGTGAATGGGGTCACTTTTTTTTACTCAGAGGGCTCTAAAAGTCCCGCTCGCCCTATATTTTATTATTTTCGTTTTTCTTGTACAATTACCTTTAATTTGAGTACCCACACATTCCACTAAGTGGACAGGACGTTTTTTTTGGATCCAGGGGGCCCCCTTAAATTTTAATTTTGGTTTTTTTGTTTTTAATTCCAGAGGGCATTTTTGCAAAAAAAAAATATTCATGGTAATCTATATATAAATCGGCTAAGGCAAAATAGTTAAGAACACTTTTTTCCTCTATTTGCCCATCGACTAGAATAAAAAATACACCATTTGAAAGGTATTTTCTGCCAGAAGTGCACAATATTAATATCTGTTCAATATTTTTAGAGTTATAAGCGTTGAATTTTGTGTTAGTAACATATGCAAAGTACAAAAATAAAAATTTTGTTTTTTTCAATTATCAAATAATAAAAAATAAGGTGGTCGGTAATTAGAGCTGCAAAACTATCGATAGTCGGCCCAATCGATAGTTTCGATAGTAAGCTTTAAAACTATCGATACTATCGATAGTATCGTAAAGTTTCTATGTGCCACTTCTGTGGACACGGTAGTCAATGAAGGGGGTAAAGAATGAAAAAGGTTTAAAACTTCATTTACTGAAAACGTTTTTCAGGTATAAAGACCAGCATATTCATTTTAAATTTCAGTGTCATCTATAGTTTATAATTAATATAAACTTTATATAGATGTACAGACGGTTAATTGTCATCAGGGCTGTCCATTTTTTTCACCTTCGACGTCAAAATATTCAACTTAAGTCTAGAAATTAAAAAGGTTATGTAAAATTTTTATAAAAATTTTCAAGGAAGTAGATTAATTTCTTTTACAAAATAACCCCATTAATTTTTTGAAGACTTTTCGTAAAGAAAAAAAGACAAACAGGTAAAATAATTGCCACATTTATCGAGAAAACAAAACTTCTAAGAATACTGGTTGCAGGTTTAACATTATTTTAATATGCAAATTAGTACACAATTCTGTGGCAGTAAGGAAAATGTGCTCAAGTCTATTTTTTAAGTTTTTAAGGTGATTTTTGAAAATGTACTCCTATTCCAAAATAATCTTCACTAATCTGCGGTTAAATGTTTTTTTATAGTTTTTGTTTCTAAACATTCCTTATGTCACAGATCGGAAGTAAATCAAAGTTTTTTATCCAAATATTATTACACATTGAAAAAAGATATGTACACCTGTGTGTAATTTTGATTGTGAAGATCTCAAGGGTGCAATTATTTCTAGTTGTTGTTGCATGTAAAAAATTAGGTTACATTTTCCTTTTTCCCAAAGAACAAGAAAAGTTTATGCACTGCTTAAAACTTGCATCGAATGAGTTGTTAAAAATGTTTCGTTGACAACATTTAATCAACTAGGTATGCAGTTACTTTAAAAATGTTCCGATAGTATCGATAGTGATAAAAACTATCGATAGTCCGCCAAAAATGAAACTATCGATACTATCGATAGTACTATCGATTGTTTTGCAGCTCTATCGGTAATTCGAAATTTTAAGAAACCGGTTTTCGAATATTTCGACTATATAAATCTTTTATATAAATCGGCACAGGCAAACCAGTTAAGAACGATATCTTTCTTTGTTTGACAACCGCTCACGTGAAACATAACATATGAACCGGAGGTTGGTCCGTCGCCAAATGGAACCCATATATTTTCTTCATATTAAAAAAAATGATGGCCGAATTTCGCCTATTAGGCAAACACTTGTTATAATAAAACTACTATTCTTACTACTTTCTTAAAATATCATCACACCTGCTTAAAACGATCGTTTTTCATCACATACCTGATTAATTTATATTCCGATCATAAAAGAATTGCAGACTACAAACTTCTCAACCCTCTCACCAATAAACTCAAGAATTGCTGCAACAAAAATTGCAAGTCTGGACGATGACTTACAAAGTGTTTATATTTTGCTAGTATTGCATCTTTTAGTTTCAACGACCATATACAGCCCTGCCATATTTGCCAATTAAGCATTGAAATTGCCATGATATGCGCCAAGCCAATAATGACGATTTGCAAATTTTTTTGCCTCTAAATAATCAATGCCGATTTGCTGATTTTTTTGATAAACACTAAAAATTGTATTTTGTTAATTTTAGAAAAAACTGGAATACTTGTGCATAATATAGGACAAAATGGAAATAATATGGCGAATATCATATACAATAATATTGCAAGTATATTGGCCGCTTGATATTTTTCATCGTCGATCGCTTCATTTCTCTTTCTGATGTAGATCCCATACCCACACACTTACAATACATTCGTTATTATTTTAATTAAAAACCCAAAAATTCAATAGAAATAAGTTATATGACAAAAAAACGTTTGCCGGGTCAGCTAGTATACATAAATATATTATTTTACCTAAGCACAATTTTTTGTAAAACGTTTATTTTTATTTATCTTATGTTATTTTTAAGTTATAATCATTAGATAATGCTGAATTGTATTGAAAATAAGTTTAATTTTTCATACTTATGTTTAATTTGGCGATTTATTTAAAGTGCCGAGAATGCTGATTTTTTTAAAAGAAATCGTCATGCTTCTTATCAAAATCATCTGGCACTCTTGACCATATGTTTTGTTTTTTGCTTCTCTTTGAACCATTCTCTTCTTTTATATTTTTTTACCTACTCTTTGAATGGCTTTTTCTATTACTCATTTTAACCACAGAATACAATTTTAACATTTTTCGTACATCGCTGTGTGAACATACAGAAGAAATTGTAATTTTGCAAAGTTTTGCTTTTTTTTTAAATGAACTTCAATAAAATTTATTAAAAAAGGTGCTGTCTACAACAATTCCAACCTTTAAAAACCGTCAATTTTACCTAAATTAATTACGTTTAATTAAAGAGTTGTAACTTTTTAAAGGAAAAAAGTCAAGTGTTTTAGTCCAAAAAGTTTAAGAACAAGCATAAAGTGCAAGAAAAAAATAGTTTTTCTTGTTTTCCTCGTTGACGTTATACACAAAAAAGCTGTGTAGGAGTCGTTTTGTATAGCACCTGCCATTAACTGTACGTACAAAGTATTCAAAGGAAGGGGTCTTTTAGGTGTTTAGATATTATTGTTAAATAAAAATAATAATTGTCCATACAACAGAAAAAAATAGTGTGTGTAACCTCAAGCGACGCCGCATTATAATCACCTGGCAAAACAGCATTAGGAAGTGAAAGGGGGTTGTCTTCTTTTAAGTGGTCTGTTGATTAGATCATACTACAAATAAAACGTAGTAACCTTTTACCGTATGCCAGGTTTTCATTTCAATGAAATGGGAGAAATGGTGCTGGATGCAATCGATGATATTGGTGTGGTAGATGTTTATGACTTGGCCTCAGATATAGGCAAAGAATATGAGAAAATCATAGATCACTTTGGCACGGAGGCTGCCACCGGCCTTATGCCCAAAATTATTAACACTTTAGAATTGTTGGAGGCTTTGGCTACAAAAAACGAACGTGAAAATGTCACCATACAAGAGTTAAAAGACAAAATTTCTCAACTGGAAAGTGAAAAATCGGAAAAGGCTGAATTTCGGCGGCGTTTTGAAAAAGAATTGGAAATGATAGAGGAACAATGGCGTACGGAAACAAATGACTTGGCTGATTTAGTTTCCTCTTTGCAGGAGGAAAACAAAAGATTGGTAAAACAAACTCAGGACTTGCAATCATCATCAGCTCAGTCTTCTGGCCTGGGTGCCAGTTTGACCGAGAGTATTATTAGCATTACCAATAATGAGTTGCATAGTGCTTTGAGTGACACGCAAGTGTTACAGAGGCTTAAGGAGCAAATCTATAGACAACGAGATGAATTGAAGGAAAAAGAACGAGAATTACAAAGTAAATACACGGATATTGAACATGTAAGTTAAAGAAAAATTATATTTAAGAAAATAAATAATTTTGAAAGCGTTGTTAGGAGAAAGTAGTAGCTAAATATGATATTTATTAAGCTGGGTTGAATTAAAGCTTAGCTGCGTAGATTTTTTACTTTTTTTATCTTTATTTTAGGTAAGCTAAATTATATTTTTACAGTGCTAACACAATTTTTGTGTTTGAAGTACTGTAGAATTTCGAACAAGTTATCCAAAATGTCACAAAGGTTGTTAAATTTTTTGAACTATGTATTAACTTTTCTAAGCGGGCTTAGATTTAAAAAATATAAAATATTTTTCCAATAACTTAGTTTTCTTTATAAAAAAAAGAAACTTAGATTTTTCATATGTATTCGCCACAACCTCGAGAATTTCCAACAATTGTTTTCTTATTTTTGAGATCCATAGTCCAACACCATTTATTTTCCTTGAATATTTTAATTAATTTTGTTCAAATTCTTTACTTTCTGCTCATTTGCGATTTTTTTTATAAAAACGTTTGGAAAGGTAAACAAAAATATAACTTTTTAGAGCGACGCAGGGTCGCTTAAATTCGATTAACTTATCCGCGAAATTAACTTTTAATGAGCTCAATGCTTAAGACCAAACTATAATATGCATAAACTGGCTTAAGCTACTGCCAAAAATTAACAAAAAGCCTCTCAAAAGCATTAAAAAAATAAAATCAAAAAATATGTTATTCCGTACGGAAAGCGATCTGTTTCGCACTTTGCTTAAGCAAGTGCCAGTTTCATAAAATGTACCAAAAAGTTTTCTTAAGTTTAATATGGCTCAACACATATGAATCACATGTATTCGCTCAATTTCTTAAGCCAACTTTAGCATATTTTAGTTGGGCCTTTAATTTGTTTAGTATGTTTAAAGTTATTTTGATAGAAAAATATAGGACAATGCAAAGAAAACAAACGGAAAGTAAATAAACATGTTGGCAAACAATTTTATCATCGTATTTAATTTGTAGCAAAATAAAATACAGCTGTATTATATTTTTTTTACACATAACAAACTAGAAAGCATCCCAACAAACACAAAGTCAAACCTTTGATATGAAATGACTTCATCAGTTGACATCAAACACAATTCTCAAACGTTTTTCAATTGTTTGATTTTAACATTTTAATTAAAATTAATAATGATTTGTAAATAAACATTTGACATCATCAGTTTCATCAATTTTATGCAAATTGGTATCAAATTTTAAATTCAAATCAAAAAAAGTGTAAACATTAAAAATATCGATTAAAGTTAAATTTTTACTTCGTGGTTAAATGCGTTTTACAAGTGAACGATTTATTTCCTGTGGAAAATCGAATTGAAGTGAAATTGAAATCGGAAGAGATTTTAACTTTAATACAAATGTATAGTATATGTACAAAATAACCGCTGTTGTTGTAACAGCTCGAATTGTGCTGCTGTTGCTGGGTTGACAATCTTTGGTCGGTGCAATTATGCTCCGAGTCGTTCCGGTACGTACATCCAATTGTCGTGGGAACGACAAAAAATAACCGTAGTTTTCCTGGTTTTAAGAATTGTTCTTGTAAAGCTAATTGGTTCTTGTTAAGCTAATGGGCATTCAAAAAATGAAGTAGGTAAAATTAAATATTTATTTATTTATTTATTTAATCAATATAAGGCCAATTATACATGTTTTTATAACCTTTCATTGCAGAGTCGTTTTTGAAATTTGTTCTATTTTAAATTCACTTCATTTCGACTTCTAGAACATACCCGATAAATATAATTTATTTATACAAATTTTAAATACATGCATAAAATATTAAGTGCAAACTCTTTCGTAGTTCGGCTATCTGGAACTACTACATACCTGTAGATAAGCTAAAAAGCTTTTCGGGGCTACGTAAGAAAATTAAATAAACAAAAGTTAAATTCAATTAATATAAAATATAAGAAAAACTAACTGCCTGTTCAATGATTTCGAGCGTTAACGTTCGCATTTAAATTCAACACTTAGTTTTAAAATTATTTTCCATATAAAATTCACCAACCATGATTGCAATTGATGCTCTGAATCGCATTCGTTTTTATGTTTTACATAACTAAATAAATATCAATAACATCTTTTTGGCTAAGTTCGGGTGCGTTCGTAAATGCATCACTGCGCTGCATCAAAAAAGCAAACTTTTTTAAAAGCCGATAAAAAAATAACTATATTTTTTTTTATTGTGTGACTATTATTTTTGTGAAGTATTTCACAATTTTTTGGTTTACATTTAGGTTAGGTTAGGTTCAGAAGGGTTATGTGCCCAAGGGCACACTTCCACTCGGAGACCAGTACGGTCCATTGTGAATCCCTTCAACATGATGAAGAATAGATAAAGAAGACAGAAAAAGAGAAAGGTTAAGAAAAGAAGTATGAGGTAGATAGAGTATAGAATATAGGAAAGTTAGTAGGTGATGTGAAGAACAAAATTCCCTCTCTACTGTCCCCTCAACAGAAACAACCGCACTATTTCCCTGACAAACCCCAGTAGATCAGCTGGACTACATCCAGCGATGCACCCCAGTTCGTCGTGAAA
This sequence comes from Pollenia labialis, assembly GCA_949318255.1. Taxonomy (NCBI): domain Eukaryota; kingdom Metazoa; phylum Arthropoda; class Insecta; order Diptera; family Polleniidae; genus Pollenia; species Pollenia labialis. The sequence goes on along the minus strand of OX439142.1, from coordinate 18,361,019 downwards.
CCTATTTCCTAGCCACTTCTGTCTGAGGCCCTGCACCCTGGTTTACATTTACTTCACTGATAAATTTATAACCATTTGAAATCACTGATGCAGCGCAGTGATGCATTTACGAACGCACCCTTCCTCTTTACCTTCGGATGAGCGACGACTCTAATGTGTTATACTATTCGTCGACGTATGATGTGTTGAACCAAGTAAAGGGGAAGCAATTTTTTTTTGTAAGAGCCGCATACTAATACATTGTTTATTGCATTACTCATATATATTTTAAACTAAATCTAATATAATACATATAAAAATGAATATTTGTGTCTTCGTATGTTATGCGCGTCCAAAGTACTTACCCGATCGCAATCAATTTTGGTCCACTTATTCTGAGCAACTCTGGGAAGGTATAGGCTACATATATTTTTTTAACTTTAAGTGGACGTGGTATCTAGCCATGCAGGGTACAGAATGACTGAAGACTTTTTGGTACTTTTTTGTTCTTAAATTGGTACTCTCTGATTTATTTTTTATATTATTAAACATACAAAATTAAATCAATAAACATGGAAATAAAAATTATATCACATTCGTAACTTATCTATCCCAAGAATACAAATACTTATTTGGTATTTTTTTTCGAAATTCGAACCTTTTTACAAAACATTTTTCTCCATTCATCGACATATTGTTACGCGCCGTTACAAAACTTTAAAAAAAATCTAATAACGATCCAATACCAGCTGAGGGGGGGAATAAAAGATGGCCCGCTAGCTCAATAAGCAAAATTTGACCTCAATCAGGGTTTTGGCACGTAAGCATATCCATACTTCACACCCCTGGAAGTATGTTTACAATATCACGAAATTACACAGTGCAGAAAAACCAATATTCAAAAATTTAATATATAAAGGAATCTAAATTTACCGCTGTTGAGGAGAAAGAAGAAGTGACTAAGTTAAACATCACACTGCGTGATGATATGGCTAGGTGTTGCGCCATATAGGGGTACACTATTCCCTACACCACCCTATGACAGGCTAGTACCCTACAATTTATTGAACCTGTCCCGTACAAAAACAATCGTTACGTTATAGCGTACTTACCATGGCTCGGTTCTTCCTAGCATCCATAAAAGAAAAGATTAACAACTCATTTCAACTTTCCAATCAATTAAAATAGCTTTTATTGTTATAATAAATTTTCGGTTTTTCTTTTTTTTATACTAATAGTTTGTATTACAAATATGGTAATAATTGGTTTGTTTTGTCTCAGATTAAACAGCATTTAAAAGAGAAGGTTTTTTTCTTAATACAGGGTTTCTTTGTATATACAATTTCCCGCTTTTTAATTTTATTAACAACCAGAAAAGGAAGCCAACAATAAGGATTATTGTTTATTTATTCGTACCCGATTTTACAGCAAATTTGCTTTTAGGCACTTGCTAAGAAAATTTATTATAGTTTCCTTTTCTGTTTGAGTTTTTTTTTTTTTTTACAAGTTTTACATATAAATTTTATTAATAATTACCACTAGAAACTATTACTTCTAATTAAGGGTATGATCCGCATCGCCCCTTCCTCTAATCCACGGATGTTGTAGTATTTGCTGTTTGTTGCTATTGTTGTATATTTGTTTGCTAGGATTGGGATTTCTCCCTTTTACATAAAGTAGGCTGCCATTCTAGTTTATTGGGTAATTTTACACTTTTCTTTTAATGGAAAAAAAAAAAAACTTAATTTCCATAATTTTATTTTAGGTGATTTTCCTCTCATCTTTTCTGTATGTACTCAGGCAAAGTTAGATTTAAAATTTGAACTTTACTTTAAACAAAATGCAAGTTTACAGGTTTTTATATACGCGTTTTATTTTGTGTTTACTACACATCCATTACACAAATTGTTCTTCAATTTGAGTTTTTGTTGTTGTTGTTTGTTCTTTTTTTTTTTCTTTAGGAGTTTTAATTTAATAGTGGGCAATATTTAATTCTTAAATATAGTTTTTTGGTTAACTTTTTTTTTTATAAATCAAAATGCATTTCCTTTTTATGTAATCATTAATTCATTGATTTTTTTAAATATATATACTACATACATTTTTTTGCATTTTTAAATTATTCAAATCATTTAATTTTTTCTAATGTATTAGTTTAAAGTTGTTTTACTTGTGCTTCAATTTTTTTATTTTTTTATTTTTTTTATATCTTACACTTGTTAGTGTTTATATTAATTTTTCTATGTTCTTTATTAACAATTTAATATGCTTATACAAAATTCTACAGTCGATATCAAATACCTCAACCGTCAATAATATAGTTCTATTTTGTACAGAAAAAAAAACACACAATATTGTTTTTTTTTTTTTACAGTTTTGATTTTTCAATTAATTTAAGCAAATCTGATAATTTTTAGTTTTTTTTTTGTAAGGTTTTCTATAAGTATTATTTAGTTATTTTCTTATATTTAACTTTTCAGAAAACAATTAATTCCTTATTTGTAAGCACCTCTTTCTTTTAAATTTTTTGCACAAAACACCATTCAATTTTAATCTTTTTGCCATTTTTAATTCCGATCACTCTTAGTTCAACTTGCTTTGTTAACTGCTACAATCCAACTGACTAAAAACCAACTGCCGAAATTGCATCAGAATTCTTATTAGCACGCAAAATATTTTTTTCTCACTTGCCATTCCATCTTTCGCCCTAAGTTTTGTTGTCGCGGGAGAGAAAATACACACGTACCGGTGTATGTATGTATGCGCACACGGCAATTGTGATGGGAAAAAAAACTCTACAGTAGTGTTGGTCATTTTTTCCTTTTCATGAGTCTCATACGCAATGCAGGTTGCGAGAACGTCTGTATGTATTTTTCAGAGGAAGAAGTGTTAAAAAAAAGTTTAAGTCATGCGCAATGACAACCAAGGTTATATTCTCAAAACAGGTTTTCTGTTAACGGTGGTATCAGGCTACTGGTTGCATGTTATGATGTAAAAGATTTTGTTTTTACATAAAGATGAGAGTTGTTACCAACTGAAAGACATTTACCGTACCGTGAGTGTAAAAATGCAAATAAGTATGCGAAAAGGGAAAAATAAATACATGTTAGGCGCATGATGATGCAATTTAATGGTACAGTTGCGTGTTTTAATATATATTAGGTAAGGGCAAAAATTTGTGGTCAGTAAGAAATACAGAAAATATTTATATAATGACGAAATTAAGGGGTATGGTTGCATGACCCAACATATTGGGTGAGGGTAAAAATCATTATTCAAAAGATGAAAAAAAAAATCCGTAACAAACCTGCTTCAAATCAGTATCTGTGATAAGTGGTTTGAACAGGCAGGATTTCGGCGCGCAAAATTACGTGATGACTAACGTGTGGCTCGACCCACGAAGCCGGGCATTAATATAAAGAAAATATATGTATGTAAGTATACGTGTGGCACGACCCACAAAGCCGGGCATTGCCTAACTAATTTATGCGCGAATATCGGATGCATGATATTTTCCGATATAGTTGCCCCTCAGGTCCTCAAGATCATATAGCGCATTGCCTATTTTACCTTTTATTCTACACTTCAAAAATTTAGGGTTAAACTTAGCGTTGATTCCCTTCTTAAAATCGCTTTGGGAGTGATTTTTGCGGAAAACCTCTTGGCCTATTACAAAATTTACAGGTCTGGATCTGGTGTTATAGGTTCTACAAGCCTTCTCATGTGCAATATTCAGGTTACGACTAACCTTTTCACGTATATCATGAAGCTTGTCCGAACGGTGTACAATTGTGTCGTCGGTAACCATGTTCAGCTTTTCCAGAAGGTGGTATGAGGATCCGTGTAGGATCATGTTTTGTCCAAACGTGGCGAAATAAGGTGTACATTGAATTGCCGCATGAAAATCGCTACGTAACACCGTAAGTATTTTATGGATATTTCTATCCCAATTCGTGTGATCAGGATCATCTTTAAGAAAATAACGTATTTTTGAAATAATTTCTCTATTAGCGCGCTCAGAAGCATTCGCCTGTGGAGAATAGAAACCGGTTGTAATATGTGTAATGCCATAAGCATGGAAGAATTCTTTTATTTCTTTTGACGTAAACTGCTTCGCGTTGTCACTATGGACATACTGTGGCACACCGTATGTGCAAAAAATCTCATTTTGGAAAAATTCCATTACGTTACTTGACGTTGCGGATCGTAAAGGCTTCAAAAACAAAAATTTCGTTAAATGGTCAATAAGTATAAATAGCTGGCAATTTTTCGACTTCGTGCATGGATAAGGCCCTAAGAAATCGCAGTATAATCTTTGGAAAGGTCGATTTGTTAAGGTTTGATTTCCCATAGGTGGGCGTAACACATGGTTAGGTGGTTTTATCATTTTACACGTGTCGCAATTATTAACAAATGACTTTACGTCGTGTGCCATTTTCGGCCAAAAATACTTTTGCCTAATTCGACTCAATGTCTTAAAGTAACCGCCATGACAACCTTCGCCGTGAGCTGATTTTATTACCTCATCTACCAAGGTCCTAGGTAACCACAATCTCCAGAGGTCTTTCTCTGTATCATTTCCGTTTCGAAATTTAACCCGCTTATATACGTGGTTTCCCGAGATGTGCAGGTCTGGCAACAGGTCCATACTTTTAACTATCTCTTCCCTAATTTTGCTATACTCTGGGTCATTGAATTCTGGCGATTTAAGGTCTATTTCGGGTGAAGAAGGGCAAATTTGAATTTCGTCAACGTCAAATCGAGATAAGGTATCAGGCACTACGTTTAATGAACCCTTACGGTGTTCAATGGTAAATACAAAATTTTGAAGCTTAAGGCTCCACCGAGCTAGTCTACCATGTAGATCCTTTTGACTCATGAGCCAGCGTAAACTCGAGTGGTCCGTGATAATCCTAAAAGGAAGTCCCTCAACATACTGCCTAAATTTTTTCACGCAAATTACTGCCGCCAAGCATTCCAGCTCCGTCACCGTGTAGTTCCGCTGGGCCTTATTCAGCTTTTGGGACACGAATGCGATCGGGTGTTCCTTGCCCTCGTCATCTAGCTGGTACAAAACTCCACCTACACCTATTTGTGATGCGTCACACTGAATGACGAATTCCCGGTTGAAATCAGGCTGAGCTAATATAGGGGCGCTTGAAAGGGCTTGTTTCAATTTGTCAAAAGATTCAACAGCTTCAGAGCTGAGACGAAAGGGTTTGTTGGATTTGCGTAAGCAATCAGTTAGTGGTCCTGCAAGATCGGAAAAATTTTTGATAAACGAGCGGTACCAGTTAGCCATACCTATGAAACGTCTAACCTGCCGCGGGGTTTTAGGTAAAGGAACATTAATCATTGCTTCTACCTTTTCAGGGTCAACTTTCAATTCGCCACCTCCAATACGAAATCCGAGATACTTTATCTCACGTTGGCAAAATTTACTTTTACCTACGTTTATCGTAAGACCGGCAGATTTTAGACACTGTGCAACTTCACCTAATAAATGCATATGACTGTCGAAGTCCGAACTACACACGAGAAGATCGTCTAAATATATAAAAACATTGTCACGTAATCTGGACGGAATGACTCTGTCCATCAGGCGGCTCATCGTCTGAGGTCCGTTACAAACGCCAAAAGGCATGACTCTATATTGATATAAGGCCCTACCTGGCACGGCAAAAGCTGTCTTTTCCTTAGAACTTTCAGACAATTTGATTTGATGAAACGCATCCTTCAAATCTATGCCACTGATGTAGTGGGTATCCTTTAGACGACTTAACAGCCCATTGATATGGGGAAGCGGATACGAGTCTTTCTTGGTCAGTTCATTTAATTTCCGGCAGTCTAAACACAGTCTTATTTTACCTGGCTTACGAACAGCAACAATAGGACTACACCATGGAGAATTTGACTCCTCTATTACGCCTAAAGACAATAGTCTATCAAGTTCGCCGTATATTTCGGCCTGCTTAGGAGGAGATAATGGGTAATGTTTCGACTTAACTGGCGTAGCATCTCCCGTGTCAATATGGTGTTCTAAAAGCTGAGTGCTGCCAAGCCCTAGTTTTTCGTATGAAGGAAAGTTCAAAATAACGTTTTCAAGTTGCAGTTTTTGCTCTGAAGAAAGATCATGAAAGATTAAGTCAGGTTTTTTATTTACCTCTAAACAGTCAATAGATGGAAATATTTGGGGCGCTATAGCATACGCCTTCCAAAAGTCTATACCTAGGTAAGCTACCTGGGACAAGGTTGGCACTATATAAAAAATGATTGGTTTGGTGACTCCTTTAAAAGTTACCGGAAGGGTGCAGTGACCTAAAACTGGGTTTTTTGATCCATTTGCTGTGGATATGCATGAACGTAATTTATCAAATTGAATATTATAATTGGCCAGAAATTCCAAACTTCCCTTTCCTAAGACTGTCACATTTGCCCCTGAGTCCAAAAGACATGATAATTCGGTATCAAAAATCTTAATTCTAGCGTATGGTCTTCCATCATCAGAAGAAGTCAAGCAAGTAGTTTCTAATATTTTCCTATATGTTTTCCTAATGGCGTACCGCTTACGACATTTTAAAATTTGTTTCGAAATGGCAGGTTTAAAAAATGTTGGTATGTCAGGTGGTTTTGGTGGACCGGAGAGTAAAGCCCTCTGTGACGGTTTACTCTCATTATCCAAATTCAACTCGGGTTTTATTTCGAGGAACGAGCATCCCCGGTCGCCCACTCGCTCCGACGCCTGTTTCCCTGGTGTGGATTTTTACACTCCGGTGTAGTAACACCCCTTTGTCCACATTTGAAACAGAAAAGGGATCGAGTCTTTTCTTGACAATAAATATAGCTATGCCCTGAATTAAAACAGTTCCAACATATAATTCGGGAATAATCTCCCTTGACATAAGGCCTACCTATATTTAACGCCTCTACCTGTGGGTCAAATTCGTCCTCAGAAATATCGTCGCGTATGGGATCAGATGAATCAATGGAAACTTCGTCCACTTGACGGGGTCTATTAATCGAATATTTTAAAGTGCTATTTGCCCTCAAAGATTTCTCAGCCTCCCTGAGCAAATCACGATAAGAATCCAAATCATCGGGTCTTGAAACAAAAGTCATATTAAGTAATTCGGGCCTAACATTTTTTCTAATAATTTTTATAAGGGCATTATCGTCCATAGGGGTTCCCAATTTCAAATTTAATTTAACTATGGTGGAATGGAAATCGTCATAGCTTTCTTTCGGAAGCTGTTTTCGTGATGAAATTTTCATCAAGATGTCCAAGTCGCTTTCTAATGCACCGAATTGCCTCGTTATTGCTTTTTTCAATAATGGATACGTTGCCCTGGGGTTTTGTTTGATGAACATCCAAAACCAAGTTTCCGCTTTGCCCTTTAGAAAAATATGAAAGTTTGCCATTAGGTAGTCTAATGGACATTGGCTGCGCTCAGTAAGGGTATCTATTTTAAATAGGAAGTCAGTTACGTCTTCGTCACCGCTAAACGAGACATTCCAATCTTTCAATTTTATAAACAATGACGCCGATGAAGCGTTCGAATTCATATTGGAACTTTGGGAATTAATTTCCGGAGACTCGTTTGTCGTCCTTGAACCTCTGGGCTGCCCCAGATCCCTCCTAATCTCGTTAAGCTCCCGTCTGAACTCCTCTTGAGTGCTCCTCATGGCGTCTCTTACATAATTTATCAGAGCGTCCATGTTACCCGTATCTGACGACTGAGCGCCATCCTCTTGCGAGGGTGGAAGAACCGTACTATTCCTTGTGGCCATAATCAAATTTTCGTTCAAAATGGGTTGATTGTCAATAAAACCGATTGGATGCACCAAATTCCGCAAATTTTCCGTAGTCAAATCAGATAGAGATCTCTCGAGTATCTCACAATTTGAAACTTCCCTGTCGTTAAGACTTCTCTCCGATTGAGCACTAGAATTAAGTGATCTCGGAACCGAAGATGTCCTTACCGCTCTTATACTTGTGTCCGACCGCGAAGTCCCTAAACTGACCGTACTACTCGACCTTTGACCTAATGAAGTTCGACCGCGACCTCTTACTAACGTAGCGGGTTTAATATTCCGCGCTCCTACAGAAGACCTACCTCTCACACTAGATGATGCCTGAATGGGGTTGGTATTGCGCGTAACTGGTTTAACTTTATCGGTGCCGGATCGCGTGTTATATTTGTGCATAATGCACCAAGCAACTATAGGATAAAAAAAAACGCTTTCTACTAAGGTTAATCCAACCGAATTTTAATTAAAAAAACCTTTAATTTATTCGAGACACGAGTGGAATGGCAAAATGAGAAAAAAAATTTTTCAGATTGAAGTCAAATGCTCAAGGTGCATAAAATGGTTATATTTTAAGCGAAGTTAACAAAAATGTATTAACAAACAAATATTCGTAACCAGGGGGTTAACGAATTCAAAAGAATTGGATTGGTTTTTTCTTTCTTGGCAAGTTCCGGAAAGAAAAATTATTTAAAACATGGGAAAATAGAAAAAATGTGCAAAAGTGTTCAAAAGTGGCTAAAAGAAAAATAGAAAAAATTTGAAAATTCACTAATTGTAAAAAGTTTTTCCTCTTTTCAATTTTTTTCTTTTTTTCTAAAAAAAATATTTCTACAAATTCAAATTTTAATGGCAATTTTTTATTTAAATTTCAGACGTAAAAGAAATTTTATCAAATATACTTTTAATGGAAATAAATTTTAAATTCATTTAAATTCTTTTTAAAATATTTCGTTATTTGTGTTTTTTTTTTTTTTTGTTTCTTTATAAATTCCAATTTATAAAGAAAGATTTTATTTTTTTCGTAGTTTACAAGTTTTAAATTTTCATAAAAATTTGGATGCTAGAAAGAACTGGCGGTGGTACGTATAACGATTGTTTTGTAAATAATAAAAAAAATTCGTAATCGTAATAAAAAGAAATATTCGTAAAAAGGCTATGATATCGTGTATCCTGTCTCTCCCTACTTCATCGACCATCAAGTCTGTTTCTATGACAGAATATGATGTCTCGACAATTATTCCCTAAAATTACATTATTCCGTAAACATAAAAAAAACTGTGGTGTGCAAAACACATGTTTTCAAACCTGGATTATCTAACATCGTGCCTACCGTTTTTAAAAGGAGACAGTCAGGCAAGGGCTTAGATAATTCGGGTTTGTGCTACATTCTGTCCTATGAACATAGTATTATCACCGCGATAATACTGACCTCTACTTGGAATCAGTTCCAGACTTGCAATAATCCCTATAATCAAAAAAACAAAATTGGATGGAAATACACAGTCGAAAAAACATTAAGTATTATTTACGCGTACCATGGTTTGCATGGCAATTGAATCCAGGTTACGGAATCCCAGAATTCATGACTCTACAACCGAAGCACTAAATTAAATATTTACAAAGAAAAAATTACGAATTGTGGATATAATCACTTCTCCCTTCTTCCTTAAAAGTGGTTTTCCGTTTTGGTTTTTAACAAAATTGTTGTCACCCTACGGGTGGCTTTATCGTTGGGCGCCATATATGTTACGCGCCGTTACAAAACTTTAAAAAAAATCTAATAACGATCCAATACCAGCTGAGGGGGGGAATAAAAGATGGCCCGCTAGCTCAATAAGCAAAATTTGACCTCAATCAGGGTTTTGGCACGTAAGCATATCCATACTTCACACCCCTGGAAGTATGTTTACAATATCACGAAATTACACAGTGCAGAAAAACCAATATTCAAAAATTTAATATATAAAGGAATCTAAATTTACCGCTGTTGAGGAGAAAGAAGAAGTGACTAAGTTAAACATCACACTGCGTGATGATATGGCTAGGTGTTGCGCCATATAGGGGTACACTATTCCCTACACCACCCTATGACAGGCTAGTACCCTACAATTTATTGAACCTGTCCCGTACAAAAACAATCGTTACGTTATAGCGTACTTACCATGGCTCGGTTCTTCCTAGCATCCATAAAAGAAAAGATTAACAACTCATTTCAACTTTCCAATCAATTAAAATAGCTTTTATTGTTATAATAAATTTTCGGTTTTTCTTTTTTTTATACTAATAGTTTGTATTACAAATATGGTAATAATTGGTTTGTTTTGTCTCAGATTAAACAGCATTTAAAAGAGAAGGTTTTTTTCTTAATACAGGGTTTCTTTGTATATACAATTTCCCGCTTTTTAATTTTATTAACAACCAGAAAAGGAAGCCAACAATAAGGATTATTGTTTATTTATTCGTACCCGATTTTACAGCAAATTTGCTTTTAGGCACTTGCTAAGAAAATTTATTATAGTTTCCTTTTCTGTTTGAGTTTTTTTTTTTTTTTACAAGTTTTACATATAAATTTTATTAATAATTACCACTAGAAACTATTACTTCTAATTAAGGGTATGATCCGCATCGCCCCTTCCTCTAATCCACGGATGTTGTAGTATTTGCTGTTTGTTGCTATTGTTGTATATTTGTTTGCTAGGATTGGGATTTCTCCCTTTTACATAAAGTAGGCTGCCATTCTAGTTTATTGGGTAATTTTACACTTTTCTTTTAATGGAAAAAAAAAAAAAACTTAATTTCCATAATTTTATTTTAGGTGATTTTCCTCTCATCTTTTCTGTATGTACTCAGGCAAAGTTAGATTTAAAATTTGAACTTTACTTTAAACAAAATGCAAGTTTACAGGTTTTTATATACGCGTTTTATTTTGTGTTTACTACACATCCATTACACAAATTGTTCTTCAATTTGAGTTTTTGTTGTTGTTGTTTGTTCTTTTTTTTTTTCTTTAGGAGTTTTAATTTAATAGTGGGCAATATTTAATTCTTAAATATAGTTTTTTGGTTAACTTTTTTTTTTATAAATCAAAATGCATTTCCTTTTTATGTAATCATTAATTCATTGATTTTTTTAAATATATATACTACATACATTTTTTTGCATTTTTAAATTATTCAAATCATTTAATTTTTTCTAATGTATTAGTTTAAAGTTGTTTTACTTGTGCTTCAATTTTTTTATTTTTTTATTTTTTTTATATCTTACACTTGTTAGTGTTTATATTAATTTTTCTATGTTCTTTATTAACAATTTAATATGCTTATACAAAATTCTACAGTCGATATCAAATACCTCAACCGTCAATAATATAGTTCTATTTTGTACAGAAAAAAAAACACACAATATTGTTTTTTTTTTTTTACAGTTTTGATTTTTCAATTAATTTAAGCAAATCTGATAATTTTTAGTTTTTTTTTTGTAAGGTTTTCTATAAGTATTATTTAGTTATTTTCTTATATTTAACTTTTCAGAAAACAATTAATTCCTTATTTGTAAGCACCTCTTTCTTTTAAATTTTTTGCACAAAACACCATTCAATTTTAATCTTTTTGCCATTTTTAATTCCGATCACTCTTAGTTCAACTTGCTTTGTTAACTGCTACAATCCAACTGACTAAAAACCAACTGCCGAAATTGCATCAGAATTCTTATTAGCACGCAAAATATTTTTTTCTCACTTGCCATTCCATCTTTCGCCCTAAGTTTTGTTGTCGCGGGAGAGAAAATACACACGTACCGGTGTATGTATGTATGCGCACACGGCAATTGTGATGGGAAAAAAAACTCTACAGTAGTGTTGGTCATTTTTTCCTTTTCATGAGTCTCATACGCAATGCAGGTTGCGAGAACGTCTGTATGTATTTTTCAGAGGAAGAAGTGTTAAAAAAAAGTTTAAGTCATGCGCAATGACAACCAAGGTTATATTCTCAAAACAGGTTTTCTGTTAACGGTGGTATCAGGCTACTGGTTGCATGTTATGATGTAAAAGATTTTGTTTTTACATAAAGATGAGAGTTGTTACCAACTGAAAGACATTTACCGTACCGTGAGTGTAAAAATGCAAATAAGTATGCGAAAAGGGAAAAATAAATACATGTTAGGCGCATGATGATGCAATTTAATGGTACAGTTGCGTGTTTTAATATATATTAGGTAAGGGCAAAAATTTGTGGTCAGTAAGAAATACAGAAAATATTTATATAATGACGAAATTAAGGGGTATGGTTGCATGACCCAACATATTGGGTGAGGGTAAAAATCATTATTCAAAAGATGAAAAAAAAAATCCGTAACAATATACGTATTAAATTATGGCTCCCACTACAATATTGAAATGTTTGATACTTCAATGAGGAGAAAACGTATCAAAAAGAGGAAGTAGGGAAAATTATATTTCTTCCTTTTACTTTTCCGTTTTACATGAATTTTCCTTTATATTGAACTTAGAAACATAATATTACTGGAGCAGGACCCTGAGTGAATGACAACCTATAAGATGAAAAATGTTGCTGCTTTTTAGTTAAAACCTAATATTTGTCATATAAATATGTCCACGAAAATTAGGGAGACGCTTACAAAGTAGTGGGTAAAATGCTAGCATTTAAAAAAGTTAAAATTTAGAAACATAAATTTTGGCATAAAAATATTTGTGGCCTTTTGACAAAACATCTTCAGTCGAGATAAGATAGCAACAAGTTTTTAAAAAACTCTAAAATTTCATTTATAAAACATAAACAAACGTTTTTTTCAACGTTTTTAAATTTGATTTAAGATGTTTTGTCAAAATGCCACAGATATGTTCACGAAAGAAAACAAGACGCTTACGAAGTAGCAAGTTAAATGATAGTTTTTGAAAAGCTGATTTGGTATTTTGTTAAAAAAAAAAAATGGTTGAAAATCTCCACATTCTTTATTTTTTTTTAGATGACCATACAAATGGACCGTTTGAAATCATCAGGACGTGATACACGTCGTCGTTGCACTATGCTACAGACGCAAGTAAAAACTTTGTGTGAAGAACGTGCTGACTTTTTGGCACAACTACAAGACCAATGTCGCGAAATTAATAGTTTACGCAAACGTTTGGGTTTGGCTGAAAAAGATAACGAAGATTTATACATGTCACACGATAATGATCCCAACGATCCAAATCGTCCACGTTATACAACACTTGAATTGAAAGAACTGATCAATGAACGTGATGAATTGTTAACAACAATTGACAATTTAAATGAAGAATTGAGAGCTTTAAAACCTACAGAAATAACAGCAAACGATTCGAGTTCCGATGAGGATGAGGAAGATGATGGTGTGGGTGCTGAAGGTGGCGATGAAGATGAGAATCAAGGAGAACATAATGGAACGTAAGTTAAAAAAAAATTTAGATACATAAAATTCATGGATTATTTAATTTTATTTTAATTTTTTTTAGACCTCCTGAACATGATGCTCCTGTACAAGGTCCTTTACCCTTTGAACCCGATGATGCTCCTTGGAAGAAATCTAATGAATCTGGTATTCGTAAATTGTAAGTTTTTTTTTCTAATTTTAAAAGAAGATTTTATAATATTTTTTTATTTTGTTTTTTAGTTTTCGCAAACTTTTTTCCGATACAAATGAAGCAAGCGGTAATAACCAAACCTTTCAAAAACGTTCCTTAGCCACCTTATCGAAGATGGCTTTATCGGCTACTCCCTCTGCAACAGTCAATGTTAAGTAAGTCTAAAGTTTATTTTACTAAATGAAAATAAAAAAAAAGGAAAAGACATTAACAAATTTTAAGCGAACTTAAAGGATCAATTACATTTTATAATATAATTTCCCAAAAATATTATTAATACCTAACAATTTTAACTATACTACGAAGTATTTTTTTATATTTACACACACTTTTAAACTTAAGTTTTTTTTATTAAATAGAAAAGGACATGACATTTTAAAAATTTTTACTAAAAATTATACGTTTTATGTAATACTTGGGGGTTTTCCCTTTTTTAAGATTAATACCCAAAGCCTGTTATTATTTTCATTTATTTTACCAAATAAAAATTAAGGAACATTTGTAGAAAAATTTGTATGAAAGTTTTTTTGAGTAGTTTTCAATATACATTTATAATAATGTTTTCTTTAAATTAATTTAATTATTTTCTCGCTTATGCAAAGTAAAGTTAAAGTTCAGTTTTTCTGGGCTTAATGTATTGGTTAACTAATGTATACTCTTACTTTTTTTGCATAAGGGGGGTTTTCTTGATTTTGAGTCACAATCCAATTACAATTTCCACCACTGACCACAAACCACACATCGGCGTGCAATTATTTTGGGGATTTTATGTAGATAACAAAAATTATAGCATACTTTTTGCTTGTGAAAATACGCAGGTTTAACCCTTTAATGCCAAGTTTCAGAATAAATGGCAATATATTATGAAAATAATTTTTTGTAGGGTATTTTTGGGCCTCTTAATTAAAAAAAAAATATTTTAAAGCCCGTACAATGAATGAGTCGTTTATGTTGCAGGTGAGAAAACATCAAACATTTTACGTTTTCGATTTCCAGCACACCCCTGTTAGTTTTGTTTATTATTTGAGCAGCATAAATGAAGTTTGCATTTTGAACAAAAGCATTGGGTTCGAGATTGTTTTAGAGCTTTCGAAGGTTCTACAAAAATTTTTCTAGACCAACTGATAAAAATAGGGAAATTAATATAAATTAATTATATATATATTGGAGGTCAATACAAATTTTGTAAGCATGCCTTAAGGCACTCTTATGCATTAGAGGGCTAAAACGCTCTTGAGAAGCGTTGCCGTTTTTAATAGGGCCTTGAAAAGTCTATTTTTCAAAAGGAAAGGGTTACTTCAAAGTAAAAAGGTCAGGGTTTTTATAATTTTTACCAATAAAAAGCTCGTAGAAAGGGCTTTTTAAAGGAAAAAACAGACTAGGATTTTTATAAACAAGCAATAGACGAAGCTAAGAAAACGAAAATAATTTCAAAGTAGGTGTTTAATACCAATTATTTACCTCAAGCTTAAACAAAAAAAGCATTTTTAACACCAAAAAATATTATTCCAAGCAGGTAGTTCTCAAAAAAATTGACTTTATTTATTTATTAATATTTAAAGTTATTCAACAAATAAAAGTATATCGTTACCTGAAAAGCAAAAGGCCTGATCTGATGTATTGCATTAATACAAATGTTCACAAAAAATTTGGAGTCTTTCGACCAAAATATGCGATTTTATTAGCAAAAAATAAAAGGCCCTATCTACAAAAGATTATATGGTAAATGCTAAAAGGCCTAACTAACAGTTTGCATTATATGCAACATTGGCAATTGTCATAACAACTGGTAGGTTTTGCAAGAAAAAAGAACAAAAATAAATTATAAACAGTTTAAAGCGATTAATCAATTTATCATTTTTAAATAGTGTTTTCTTCTCCTGTAAAATTTTCAAAATGTCAGATAGGGCGTTTTGCGTTTTAAATGACGATATGTAGAAAAATAAAAAATATGTGTATAAGTTATGTCAGTAGGCAGATTTGTACTTTCCCTGAAGGAAACCTGGGTACAAATGTCTCCAAGTTACCAGTTTTGTCTACTATTTCGGTGACATTTTCCACAAAGCGTCTACACTACACTACATTTGCCGCTATATTTGACTTTAATACGAAAACAATTTTTTATTAATAACAACTGTGAATTATAATTCCAATTCGTACCAAAAGTGTAGACAAGATTTACTAAAATCTACTACTAGATAGAAAAGTGTACATTAAAAAGGGCCAGAAAAGCCAGAAATGGCTTCAAAAAAGGGTACAATTTGCCACTTTAGGGGCACAACGCTGTGCATAAAAAAGATATTTACGCACTTTTCAACTACTTAAAAAAGTTGTTACGGCTGTATTGCCAAACACCAAAATGTAAGTGCTTTTTTTAAAATGGGTCAAAAAGTGCCACGAAAAAGTTAAAAATATGTAATACAAAAGGGTAATTGAAAAAATTGGTCACAAAAAGTATCAAGAGCGCCAAAAAATGATTGAATTGACACTCAACTTATTGACGATCAAATAAACTCGTCAATAAGTGCTTATGTGTGAGTGTCGTATAAAAAGAGATGTAATATTAAAGGAGATGTACAAATAAAAACGTCAATCACCATTTCTTTTTTGAATTCTTACCGCTCCCAGCTCGCCAGCTTTATGGCACCATTCCATTATTAGCAAAAATCACAAAGAAACTAATGTTTTTTGTCAATTAGAGTTGGAGATGTAAAACACGTAATATGTATTTTTTTTTACCGGTGCACTTCGTCATGGCGGAAAACACAAATCAAATTAAGTTTGCTTAAGATATTTTGTGGTTGCTTAGGTTAGGTTCCATGGACAGCCATCTAGAGACAGCTCACTTGGGTCCATTCGTAGTCCCTTTGTGATACCCAGCGCCAATGCCCATTCAATAAAGCAGTTAAGTGGTTACTTACTTAGCTTTCTAAAGAACATCGTCTAGTTTTTTTTTATCGACATTTTATACGAAACAAACCTTTTATTTTAATTTAATAAATTAGCCGGACTTAGAAATTTTATGTAATATTTTGGTGGAGGGTGTAATATAAAATTCGTTTAAATCGAATTTATTGTTTTTAACTTTATTTTTGTTTAATTTAATCACTTTACTTCCTTAATATGTATCTACTATTTAAATAGCAATGTTAGCTGTTATTAACTAAACAATACTTTAAAATAAACTCAATAAACTTTACCAAACCCTAGAGAACATTAAAATCTTAAAACAAACAAATATAAAACCATAAAAAACGAGTGAAATTTTTAAAAATACAACCTTGAAAACACAATTTGACAAAGTTTTATGGACTTAAAAGAAAAACACAAACAAATATTTTAAAAATTTAATGTTACTTAAATATTATTATATTGAAAAAAAAAATTATATAACAAAAATAAACATTAAAGAAAAAAGGTCGTAAAAACAGCCTTGATTTATTGAAAAAAACTAAGCCTTAATTAAAAAATATAAAAAAGAAAAAAAATTTTTATAAAACTTGTTAAATTATTGGAGCTTCCAGTCTTGTTTTTGTTTAACGTAAACTTAAAAAAATCTTACAGTTTTTATTATTTTATAGTTACTTTTAATTTCTTAAAACTTTAACTATTTCTTTAAACAAATATACTTTATACTACATTTACATTAGGCCGAAATCTTGTAGATTTGATTTAAAATCTTCTTCGAAATCTAGTGCGTTTACATTGTACATTTTTGACATTAGCGAGATTTTGTTTTTATAACACAACAGCTGACTTAAAGTTTTTTCGTTGCACACACAAACACAAAAAGAAATATACATTACCTTTTTTTTAATAATCAACGATATTTATTTTATCAATATTATTCGTGTTTTTAATTTTTTTACAATTTTTATAAAAATTTTAATATTTTTTTTAACAATTTTTGTTTTGTTTTTTTTTAAATGTCATCAAGGTATATTTACACAAGGTAAACTCGTTGGCCCATATGTTTGTCAGCTGTTTACCTAAGTTGGAACACCAATGTCAAATTCCGTGTATATGAGCCAAAATTTGTACATGTGTGCGTTAAATTTATATGAAGACAATTTTGACAATTCCGTTCCACTCGGTTATTTTTATAGAGCAGCATGTCTACACTCCCAAATGAGTCTACCTTGTGTAAATATACCTTGAATGTCATTTTTTCTTGTGCAGGGAAATATTTTTTAGTGTTATATTGTAAAAACCATAGTTGCATCATGAAGTACTACTAGATTTTGAGTAGATTTCGTCGAAATCTTGTCACGAAGTAGATTTTGTTTTGTATGGGAAATCTAGTCAAAAACAAGTAAGTACTAGATTTTGCGTAGGTGTAAATGTAGTATTACTTCCAAACACATTTTATAACACTTACAATATTTGTTAATATACCTTTTATTTATAAAAAAAAACATTTTTAAAGACCTTTTAAAAATATCTCCCTACCCAACCAAATTTATATTAGAAAAAAAACGCTAGCAGTTTTATAAAATTAGCTCTTAATTTTAATTCCCTACAGGTTTGTTTACTGCCTGTATTAATGTAGTTTTTACTGGAATGTAGTCATCAAATGTTCTATAACAGTAGCGGTTTTCACTCTTGGTAGTAAAGTACTCTTGTAGACCTTGTTAATCAAGGCGGATTCATGGTAACGGTGGCGGCGATACTACAACAAGTGCAACACTAAAAACACAAAATTTTGTTTTATTTGATGCTTTCGTTGGTAGATAAGTGCTGGTTCACACACGTCAAGTTTGACTCGTCAAGTCTTGAGCATTTAGGAGAGAAGGGAAAAGAGAAGGCAATTTCTTTTCCCCTCTCTCCTAAAAACTCAAGACTTGACGAGACAAACTTGACGTGTGTGAACCGGCACTAAGTCAAAAACACAAGAAACTTTCGACATTCCTCTCTCGTAATACGAAAAAAAGTAGCACAGCTGTGCTTTCAATGTCACCTGAAAAATGCATTCGCCTTGTTGTTGATCTTATTTATGTATGAAGTTGAAATCAGTGTTTAAAAAACTTAAGTCACAGTCGTAAAAGCAGGCGTTCTTTTAGTTTTGTACATTTTAAGCGGAAAATTTTTTTTCTTTTTTCTTCTGCACTTTTTTACATTTATACATTTATGTACATACTCGTACACATGTTTATTATTAGTGTTGTTTTTTACAATATTTGAAGTGAGTTTCGTTAACATTCTTGTGTGTGTATGTGTCAAAATCACGAAATGTGCTCGGTCCCTGGGGGCATTCGTGTAAAACACGAGAAGTAAAATCAACTGATTGCAGTTGCTTATAAGTTATAACTTGCAAATACAGAAAGTTTTTTTCTGCGACTGTTTGCGCCTTAGTCTGCTTTCACACGTTTCATCTTTTGATTATTATTTATTATTATTATGTCCTGTGGTTCCTATAAGGAACAAAGGGCTAAACTATTATGTTTTTAGATGAGAGAAGAAAGAAGAAAGGAGTTTAGTACGGAGATGCCTGTACTCGGTCAGTACGCTTTGTGTTTTTATTCGTTTGTATATGCACAACGATGGCTGCATGTAATTTCTTTCTTTTCTTTTTATCTTTGATTCGCTGTTAATAAAATTTTTGTTGTTTTGAACCGAGCCAAGTTGAAACCGATTGCTGCGTGTGATTATATTGCCATCTTTAAAAGGGAATTTAAAAGAAGTTGAGCATCAAAAGATGAAACGTGTAAATTTAGACTTACAAAAGCAAAGAGACTGATTCTACTTTTCCTTGCGAAAGTGTTCAAAAGAAAAGTAAATCAAAATCACAATTTTTAAAACAACTGCTGGCAAAAGTTTCGTTCAACTGTTTGTTTTTCGTTTCGTGATTTTGCTTTGACTGAAACTGTTGGTGATTTCAGAAGCACAAGCAGAAGTCAAATCAAAAGAAATGGAAGTTATTGAAGTTTTTTTAAACACTCGTTAAAATATACGAACTTTTACAATACTGCAACAACAAAATGTATTGGCCTAAAATTTACTACGCTGTAGTTAAAAAATAACACAAAAATCTGGGGGCGAATTACGGCATTCGAAATCGATCGAAATTTCCATTAAAATTGTATTGTAATTTCGATAAGTATCGAAAGCCGTAATTTATCCCCATAAGTAAACACGTGTGTTGAATTTACCAGAATAAAACTATTGACGAAACTCTATTATCTCTTTCTTTCTCTCACTCAGCAGATTCATTAAACGAAAAAGAAACTCACGCTTTGCAATGCAAAATCGTATTAAATAAAACAGAGATGTACACTTAACATAAAGGGTGAAAACCGCTATTAATAAATATAAATTTTGTAGTATTTATACTCTGACTTAAGAATTTTTTGATCAACAAGTAGTATTGTTAAATTTAATCCATATGGATAATATAATTAAACGATTTTAGCACAAAAGTTATAGAGGAATATATTAAAATATTTATATATAAAAAATATCTGTTGCATTTTAAAAAGTAGTTGCAAAAAAGAAAACAATTATAAAATTTTCGTATATTATCGAAATAACCTAAGATTTTATAAGTTTTTAATAAGAATTCTAAAATTTTTATATTAAAAACATAATTTTTACTACTATTTTTAAAAAAAAAATTTAATTTTTAAAATTAAAAGTTATGTCAAAATGCCTAAAATTTTTAAAAAAAAAAACAATTTCAGAAAAGCTTTTTTTGTTTAAGTTTCTAAAATTTACCAGCTTAGCTTTAAAGCTTTTTATAATTTTATTTAATGTTTTATAAAATTTTTTGTTTTTTCGTTTTCTTACAGCACATTTCAATATTACAGGTATTATTAAACTAAAAACCACCATCACCACTTATTTTAACATAAAAACATCTCTCACACATTCCAATAACAAATCATTCTTAAACTTAACAAAAAATTCATTTCATTCACACAAAATAAATCATTAAAATTACGAAACAAATAAAAAAACATATCAGTTTGTCTAAGAAAACAAGAAAAAATAATTTTAAATTAAACGAAAGTTTCAATTAAACTCTTTTAAATGATATTTCTGTTTTATAAAGTCACATACTGTGCCAAAGATTTTTTTAACAATTTTTTTTTTATAATAAGATTTTTGTAAAAGGGTTCATAGCCTTTAACTCTTTTAAAAATGAAAATCTTTTCATAAAAACAATTTTGTCATTTTTTAAAATTTATGTTAATAAAACAAAAAATAAACGTGATCTATTTTTAATTTTGTATGTTTTGGTTGTACATATATATATTTTTTTTTAATGTTTAAACCTAAGTTTTAATTCTTAATTAATTTTTATGTTAATTTGTATTACTATTTATTTAAATATGTAATTGTTTTTTTCAATTCTTTGAAATTTGTGTTTTTTTTAATAAATTTTTGAAAAGTTTGAAGAAAATATGGAGTTAAAAAATTAAAAAAAAAAATTTATTAAACAATATAAATGAAACAAAAAAATAAATATATTTATATAAAAAAAAAAAATATAAAATAAATACAAAAAATATAATTATACAAAAAGAATAAAAGGAAACAAAATTTACGAGTAAAAAATTAAATTATTGAAAATTGTATCACAATAAAAATTATAAAAAATAAATACTTGAATATTTGATTTAGAAAGAAAAAAAAACTTGTTTTATTTATTTATAACTTAAAACTAATCTGTTTTTTTTACAGTTTGCTATTGGTGGCAACAATTATTATGGTTACCCCAAAAGAAAAAGAAAGCACAACACAGCTGTCAGCAAAAAAACCAAGAAGACGACAAAAGAATAGAAAAAAGATTTTATTTATGTTTAGCGGCTGAAAAGATTTTAGAAAGATGGCGAAATATAAAATATGTAGGTCGTTTATGAATGGCAATGCAATCTGATGGGTCGATTACAGATAACGACTGAACGAAATCAGGCAACGCTGCCATATTAAAGTGTAAAATAAAAAAAAAATGTTGAATATCTTAATATGAGTGGCGTTGCCTAATTAGGCTGCTCGCAGCTCAACTTCAGTCGAGTTGCTACCCGTAATCGATTCTTAAATTACGTTTTAAAAAAGCAACGAAACTGGTATTAAGCTTTCTTTAGTTGAAAAAACAATAGCGATAATGCTATTTCCATAGTTTGGCAACTGAAAATAGTAAATATCCTCCTACCTATAAAAGTTCTTTAGTTAGATTGATTTGATATGGATTTTAAGAAATCCGTTTGTATATAAAACTAGCGGATACCCTTCTTGTAGACCATTTTTAAAAACATTCATAGCTTATTTGTCTATCTTAATAGGGATCTATCTTTCTATTATACCTACATATGTTTAAAATTTCATTAAAATCTGTTATATTGTTTCGTAGAGTCATAAATTGCCCCCTACCTCCTCTTGTGACCCAATTTGTTTAAATTTCATTGAAATCTGTTAGATAGTTTCGGAGACACAGAAATCTTCCCTAACCCCCCTCATAATCCTATTTATTAAAAAATGCATAGATATTGTATCCATATAATAAGAAATCTATCTGCGTTTTAAATTCCATTAGAATCTGTTTGATATACATATCGTAGAGGCAGAAATTGCCCCTACATTCCCTCCTGGTCTTATTTTTAAAGAAATGTAGTTTACAGAGATTACCAGTAATGAATTCGCCTTGGCTGAGCTACTTTTTTTTTAACTTAGGGATAGACATATCAAAAGATGCATGTGTTTTTGACGCATCGTCCAACTAACTAAGCTACTCAAATAAAAACGGCAAGCTGCTATTTTATGTCAAAACTTTTCTTTTTGGGACAGTTTATACGAAACAAAACTGAAGCAAGTGAATATAACACCACCCAGCTGGAATCTTATTTGATAGATCGCCTTAAAGTTTTATTTTATTGAAAATACATATGTATGCATGTATATTGGCAATAGAATTTTCCTGTTTAAAAAACGCCTGCCGCTCTTGTTTAGGTAGCTCAGCAAAGCAACAATAAAAATTCAATGTTGTTTTTTATTGTTGTTCCTGTTTTTGCATTGCCTGCCACCACCGTTTACATGAATTCGCTGTGAAACAAACTTATTATCACGCCTTTAATAATAAATACAATAACGGTAAATTGTAACAAGTTCAGTTATAATTAACTATTACATACTTTAACTGCCATTAAAAATTGTTGAAATTGGCCGTTAGAATTTGCTCTCTTAATTTTTACTCATAATTTCTCACTTCTCTTTGGTAACATACTTTTTTTTGTTATTGTTAACATGCAGTTGGTTTTTATTCCATGTTTGTTCTTACTTTCCTTAGTAATTAAAAGAAATTTGATGGGATCACGTGGAATTTTAAGACGTAAATTAATTAAATTGCAAGAAAAATTACTAAAAGTGTTAGAAAAAGGATAGAAATCTATTAAATAAAGTAGTAATTTATAGTTATTAGTGAAAATATAAAAAAATGCAACATAAAATGTACATAAAAGCCGTCTGCTGTGAGTGAGTTAAGGTGCAACTGGACGTGACATAACCATAATGCCACAGCCGTAACGATGACCGTAGAAACCAAAATTTAATTGGGTTGTATGGTGTGATTACGTATTTTGGTAATACAGTGGTTATGGTAATAAAGTTTTGGTATGGTTATGTCACGTTTTATTGGACCTTTACTTCCCGAATTTTGTTGTAAATAGTTATTTAAAGTCTGAAATATTGCATGGAGTGTGAATATTAAAATTTGTTAATTTAAGCAATTTTACATCTAATGGGCCGATTACGGATAGCAACATAACTGAAGTTGAGCTGCAAGCTGCGAAATTAGGCAACGCCGCTCATGTTAATACACATGTATGTATGTATGTACATACATATGTTAAACAATTTTATTTTATTTTTGAACATTATGCCTGATTTCGCTGTTGGCAACTCAGCATCAGCTTAGTTGTCATCCGTAATCGACACATACATATGTACATACATACGTTTTAATTGTGTTTCCCGGCTGCCGCGGCTGGGTAAGTTTTACAATTTAATTTGATATTACAAAGGCGTTTTTAAAGTATTATTTAGGTAAGTATTTTTGTTTTGATTATGGTTGCTTCAAACCAAAACAATTGAAACAATATTATCGTAAAAGTCACAAAGAATTTTGAGAAAATATTGGTATCTTAATCAAGTTAAAGCTGTTTGCGAAAGTGGGAACAATTACAGCCCAATTATGAATAAAAATTCTCCGGGAGTTTTCTCCCTTCTCCCATTTTTCCTATGTAAATTCAATTGTTAAAAATGGGAAAAGGAAAAAAACTCCCGGGGAATTTGTATATATAATTGGGCTGTTATTGTCCTATTCCAAAAAATCTGAAATAGAACTACAATCGAAACAGAATAGATAAATTATTTAATTAATTTTTTTAAAATTGTATAATTAATCTTAAGTTTTGCAAAATCTAGTGCTTTTATTATTTTTATATGTATCAACAACCAATATATTTCTTCTTCTTGAACTTGACATTCACACGCAGGTGTGGTTTTTCTTCCCATGCTACAAACTAATTTCCCTTGTAAACAAATTCTAATCAGAAATGGCAGTTCTTTGTTCTAAAAATAAAAAATATAGTTTTGCCATTTATTTGGTTTTGAAATTAGCTAAGTAGCCTTTAAATTTTCTTGCTGTGGCAACGTCTGTTTTACTTTGTTTTTAGCTGTTTACTGTTCCGCAAAAAACAAAAAAAAGTCTAGAGCAGGAATATTGTTGTGTGATTTCAATTGACTTAAGCGTGCTGCGTCAAAATAAGATTTTTTTTTCAATTCATTTATTATGTACATATTACAGTTTGTTTATATTTAAAATCTTAATCTTAATCCCAGGATGCCAAAAAAAAAACAAGTAAATAAAAGTGTGAAAAGTCTACTTTTTGTAACGTAACGCCAGAAGTAATTTATATTTTGTAATTTATATTTTTATATTTTGGTGTAAAACGCAATTAGCTCTACATTTAGTAACAAAAGGCATAACATTTGAACAACATGACCCTAAAGTACAAGCTTATTTGCTTTCTGGCGATACATTACAAAAAGTAGACTTTTCGCTGGAAATGCCCATATGTGCCTTTAAACGAGCAAAGAATTTTAACTTTGAAAATAAATTAAATAAATCTAAAGCTAACTAAAAAAGAGGTTTATACAAAATGCCTTGCTAAATTCGCAGACGCATGCAATTTTGGAATGCAAGTCAAAATCCAATTCTGTTTTTTTTAACGTCACTCCAGCGCATATTTTTGCTTGTATGTACATATCGAGCCTTTGGTGCAATATCGTAGTAACTCAAAATTTAAATTTTTTGAGCTGGGTATGCAGAAATGATCTTTGGGGAAATATCTATCAAAAGAAAAAAAGATTATGATTCCATCTCTAACTGTTCAGATTGTACAGCTAAAAATGTCTTTATTGCCTCTAGCAATTTCCAACCATATTGATATTAATATAAAAAAAATATTTAATATTATTAATAATTGTTCACCTTTTTTTAAATACAAAACATTCCTCTTTATTTAAAAACTTGTAAAAACATTACTTTATTAAACAAAAACGCTTTCAAAAATATGGCTGAAAACTTCAAATGCATTTTTCTCAGTTCACGATTTTTTGAATTACTACGGTATTGCACCAAAGGCTCGATATGTATCTTAGTCACCCTCTAGAATGAAAGATATGTATGTCATGAAGTTTCTTAAACACGAACCCAAAAATAGCGCTTTTTGTAATTTGTGTGTAAGTATGTATGTATGTATATTTAAAGTCCAATCTCATGATAAGGATTTTCTGTTTAAAAATTTCCTGGTGATTTTTTTACAGGTCGTGACTTCTGTTAGTTTCGGCTGCTGCTTGCGCCTTTGCAGCAAGTCCTTCGACATTTGTATGTCCAAGCACTACGCTTAACTGCTTTGTCGATTTAATTATAATTGTCTTGAAGTCTTGACTTCTCCGTTCGGGCCCTTTTAATATTTGGATTTTACAGCTGTTTATTTTCATTCCGCTGCAACTTTAAGTTGAATGGTTCCTATGAGAAGATGATGGTCACTCGAACAGTCCGCAGCACGTTTGTTTCGTACATCGAGAAGAGAAGCACGCCATGCGCTGCTAACAGCGACATTATCAATCTGGTTCTCCGTTTGGTGATCAGGAGACACCCATGCAATCTTATCTATTCTTTGTGAGGAACAAGTGTGACACCAATTATCAGATTATTAGTTCAACAAGCCATTTCGGCTATTTTTCCCAAGCCATGATGTCCCATGGCATTGCACTGGAGGCAAGTAATGTGACGTGCGCGACTACGAAAGCGTGCTATGATTATTCTGTTAGAATGTGGGTGGCAGCTTATTAGCGCGTTCTTATCTTCTTTACTGAGTATAATCCCGACGCGCTTGAGTGAGGTTCAGCGGTAGGGTTACCAGAGTAAAGCAATTTAAAACCCTCGGTTGCTAACATCTGTCCAGAGTCAGCTTCTTAGTTTCTTTGCAAATTTGTTCCAGATTAGTGGAATCTGAACCAAGCGTCCGAACGTACCAAGTTCCAAATCGTGTCCGGTGTTTGAAGCCGAAGGTCGTCATTAAAGTAACCAGTTGGTTTTCATTTTAGTTTTGTAAGGTTTCGGTAATCATTTAATTTAGGTTAAGTAGCTGATTTTGCTTCCGCATCCGATCTTAGAAAAGTGGTTTGAACGTAGACGTTTTAAATGTATGGCTTAATAATAAGTCATACAAAGTAGGACTTTCCCGGACACTATTTTTTTCCGAGGACAAATACACAAAAAAGAGAAAAGTGTCCGGGGAAAAGAGGACGAATGACAACCCTAAGTACTGCAAACTTGGGTTAGTAAAATAAATAAATATCAATAGAATATATACATATATAAAAATTTCGATCGCTATCGAATACCTTAATTTAGCCCTTCATGTTTAATATATACTGTGAGCGTCAAAATAAAGTAAACAGCTTGTTTTCTAGTATAAAAAGTGTTATGTTAGTTATAAAAAGTTAAATTTCTACTTTGCCAAATTTGATTAGACTTCATGCTTGCTGTCATCTGTGAAAAATACGTTGCTCCAAAATTTGACAAAAGCAAGTTGGACAAAAAAAAAACTTGATGTAAGGTATTAATAAGAAATTCAACTGAAAGCGTACAGTATCTGTAGTAAAGCGTGATAGGGTTGGCTTTTGTAATACGTCCTAAAACAGCTGGATCAGACCAATAGTCGCTCGACATCAACTCAACTAAACATCTGGGAGCATTTGGACAGACAAATTAAAAAAACATAACTAGCAAGCACTCTCCGAAGAAAATTCTGCAGGAAGAGTGGCCAAAAATGTCTACTGAGCTAACTTTAAAATGAGTGGAATCGAAGCAAAGAGACGAAGTCGTCCTAAAAGCAAAAAGAAATCAAACAAAGTATTATCCACTTCACTTTTCTTAGTACATATTTTAGAACTGTACACTTTTTTTTAACGCGTTAAAAAGGGAGTAAATTTGTTCTTTATAGCACTGTTTTTGTTGTTTTTGAAGTATTTCAAATATTTAATTTTATATTGTAATAACATTGTCCAAATTTTTGTAAATGATAATAAACTTCTGCGCTGTGTTGATCTAATTTATTTTCCAATTCCATATATTTTGCAGTAGAAACAAATTCCTTTTCAGGTTGAAACGCTAGGACATGCAACTTTTAGTTGAGAATTTATTGCAAAGATAATTTGTCTGTGGTAACAATGATTCGATTAATCGTATATGAGGTTAAGCATTTCCATCCCTGCCATAGAGTGTAGGCACGCCGTTTTACAATTTCATTGACAGTTTTACTAGTTCATTGATGAAGTTTCTACTCGTTATTTAACCCATGTGCAGCTCCAACATGTTAAGTTAATTTCCGGCATTTACGTTGAACAGTCATAGTGAAAAGACCTAAATTAATAATTGAGGACTAAGGTCGAGTGTTTTAAGTTGAAAAGTTCCAAAGAAAAGGAAGCCACACGATTATTTTTCAGGAGCCAAAGGCTTTGAGTAACGGTGAGGAGTACAATTGTTATTATTACGTGAACTTAACCTAATCCGGAAGCCATTTTTAAACACGTTGATTTAGCCTTGGTGGCACTAGGTGTTTGTTAGGCTGATTTTGCTGGCGTGAGGTAGTTAAACTGTGTACGGGGTATTGGTGAAGTGAAGTCGTTATTCGGAGATATCTCATTCTTGAGAAAAGGTTCGGCACGGAAAGCGCTCCCGTGATATAAATAAGACGGGAGGGAGACCGCAAAATTTGTACACCTTAACATTGTTACCAGATTAAGTTTTAAGGCTTTTCACTTCAGTGGAACAGGGGTTAATTGGCTTTTTCGTTGATATACATTTATATCTACGGATGTAAATGTTTTGTAAACTAAGTTTTTTTTGTTAACCGTAATCATTTAGCTTGAATAATATAAATCAGTTTTATATTTTTATAAGAGGAACAATGATATACAAGTATATATGTTTACATGTATATATGTATGTATGTGCGCATAAATATCTTTTGACAACAAGAATTTCAGGAGTCCCATTTCTGATTCATCAGTCATAATTTTTTTTGCCTTTTGTTTTTGTTGTAATATTAATTACTATTAATTTTTTTTCTATTCACTACTTATAGTATACGTTTAATTCATAATTTTTTTTTATTATATTTTGTCTGTTTTTGTTTTGGTTTTCGTTGGTCTTCTTTACCTTTAAAGTCCGATTGATTTGACATATGTACACTTCTAAAAATGTAAATTTTTTTTTTACTAAAATAACACTTTTTATATTGAAAAACAAGCTGTTAATTTATTTTGACGCTCACTGTATGTTGTTTCTTTGAAATTAAAACTCATAATTGCATAAAGTTTTTTCATTATGTTTATTATTATTCGCTTTTTTTAGAACAGAATTAAGATCCGCATTTTAAATGTTCTTCGAGTTCTCCAAAACTTGGGAAGCATTAGATGCTAGAGAAAACTTGGTCATCAATCTACTTTCATTGTTACTTTTTTCGGTGAACATAAATTGTATGAGTATAACCAAATATGTAACAATTGCAGCAACCATCTTAAAAAAAGGTTTTTAAGAAATATAATTATAAAAATTTGTTTAAATAAACTTTTATTTTCGCGATAAAAAGAATTTAGACTTCATTTAAAATTTTTTCTAAAATCACTTCAATTTCGACATATAAAGATACTTACACTTCCCAACAGACTTAAATTGAGACTAAAAAATTCCTTGGCTGTTATAACAAAACGTTGATGTAGAGTTTGTACCGAAAATTCGCTAACCAAATCATTGTAGTACTTATTTCCCAAAGGTTTAACAAGTTTTGAGATCAAACATCCGATATACCGACCCTTTAAAGTATATAAAGAATAATGAGTTATAAATAAAAAAATATTTTTTAATGTCATTTACCTCATTATAACATTCTTCTGCATACCAACAAGATATTGAAAGTAAAACAAAAGCCAACAGGGCAAAGGCAGCATTTTGTAAAAGGCAAAAATAGTCTCTACCCTGACTTAAAACGGCCAATAGAATCCAATAAGAATTACAAACAAAGTCTACAAAATACACAGCCGTAAAGGCTAATAAAGACCAACCATAAGACTCATTGTACATTTGAAATGTTGCATAAACTTCATTATAGGAATTTTTAAGCATTTGCAATAGTGCTTCATCCTCCTGCTCCTCATTAAGTGGGATTACAAATAAAACATCTGCTTTAGGGTGTTCATTTAAAGTTTTAAAAACTCTTCTAAGATTACGTTCTCCCATTTCGTTCATAGTTTCGCGTATAATAATTATATAAGAATTCAATTGCACAAGACCAACCAAAAATTCCAAAGTTTTGAATTCCAAAGCTAAATAACTTTGCAAGGAGCGCCAGTATAAAAGACTGGCAGCAGATTTTGTCTTAAAGGTTGTCCACATTATAATACCATGACCGATGCCCAAAAACACTAGAACAATGATAACAACTCTACTTAATCGTTCAGCAGAGAAACGGGAATATTGAGGTTTCTTCAACTCTTCTTTCATATGATTGCTTATGTTGGCAAACTGGTTAAATAATTTGAAACGTTGTTGAGCAATCTTGCACGATTCTGCCAACACTGTTAGATGACCCAACATATGAGTGACATGCAGTATAATAATTACTAGTTCATTCAAATTGTGCTCATCACCAAATACATCATAGATAATAGCCTGGTAAGTGGACCTGGCTATTTGACAGCACCATAATAGAACAAATACTTTATAGGTTCTATAGTTATTGGTAAAGGATGATATGCCAAATGTCCACAATCCCAAATACATTAAAAGTATGGCAATTTTATAAACCCTACTATTGTGAAAGGAGAGTATTGTTTTGAAAACCTGTAAAGCCATGGCGAAAGTTTTAAACTGAATGAAAAACTAATGTATTCAAAGGTTTTTATAGGCTTTGCTTTCTAAAAAATGTCGAATCATGTTGAGTTGTATGATTGACTTAATGGATAAACTAAAGTTGGTAATTGAATTTAAGCGTTTAGTTGGAATGCATTAGAAGATGACAAGGATATTTTAAACGAGGCCAGAAAATAAGTTTATTTCCAATTCGTTCTAAGTACTTGTTATATTCTAAACCACAGGGAAATAATACCTACATAAAACACATTTTTTCCTAATGAATTAAACGCCCCACCCATTATACAATATTATTGTATGTATATGCTATTCGCCATATTATTTCTATGTTGCCCTATATTATGCAATAAGTGGCACAATGGTTTAATTTAAATTTGACGCAATTTTCGTTCAATATAAAGGTTAACATAACCTATAAGAAAAACATAAGCAACATTGCACAAGATTGCCAACACATTTCATTCTGTGTTTCATTTTTTTAATTGTTGCCAATATATAGTGCCACCACCTTCGAATATCACATACACAACAATTATATGGCAACTGTATAAGCCGCTTTAAGTATGTAAATAAGTGCGGGTTCACACAAGTCAAATTTTTCTCAAAGGGAAAAGAGAACGCCATTTCTTTTCCTCTCTCTCCAAAAAAATCAAGACTTGACAAGCTAAACTTGACGTTCGTGAACCAGCATTAAGGCAGAGCGGGCTATAAAGGCAAAAAGGGATCAACGCATTTACAAAAATTTCTAATAAATAATCTTCTTTAAAATATTTAAATAAATTTATTATTTGATTTAATACTCACATTTTTATCACTTGCATCCGTATAGTAGAATAACACATATACCAAACTAGCCAAAGAAAACAAATTAGCTCCATTCATTACATACTTGTGAAATACCTGTTTCTTATAAACAGCCGTAAAAGTCCAATAACAGTTGCAAACGATATCGAAAAATGATGACATAAACAGAAACAGTAAAGACCAACTATACAAATTATTAAAACTCAGATAGATTTCCCACATTCGCAAATATACCAAACGCATATAATTAACTTTCTCATAAACCTTGGGATCATAGGGCGTCCATATATCACTAATAAATATTGATTTCGGTTCATTTGCTTTAGCCACTACCCGAATAACATCTCTGAGTATTAAGATTCTACGATTTAAAGCCATTATGGTCACAATAATTTGTACATAACGTATACGTAGATTTATAGTTATTGGTAGCAGATACCAAAAAGCTGGACTAATTTTTGATATACCATTTATCCACACTTTCAAAGCATCACAAATCAGCTGGCAAACTAATATTAGTATTATACGTGTGCTTAAACGGCCGTAATTCATATTTTTCTCTACATTAATATCCAAATGGCTGTCCAACAATTCATCCACTTCTTGCTGCAGCTGGATCAGTTTATCGAAATACTTGGATTTTACAATTGTTTCCAATATAATTATAATGTTAACAGAGCCATTGAACACAAATGAGGCAATGCCAACTAGACCACCCACAGAGGTATCGCCTCCATTCATATGCCAATAGAACATACCGAATACTACCAAAGCCAACCATGTCATGTAGCAGATTCTTATTAAACTCGAAAGCCAAGGTAAACGGGATATTGTAAGAAATCCATTTATATAAAAAGTGTTTCTCAACGAAATTTGCAACGCTGTGTATACGAGTTGCATCTTTACTAAGAGATTTAAAAGGACTGATTCACAATATTAAAAACCAACTCGTTGTGGAAAAGGAAATATAGTCGAATTCGTAAAGATTTTAAATACAATGATTAGCAAAATAGTTTCTTATAAAAAAAAACAATTTATGTGTCTTATAAAGGGTGTCCAAAAATGTAGGTATGATTTTAATATTAATAAAAAAAAAGTTTTTTTTTGGGATATTAAAAATTTTTTTATTTCAAATGAAAAAATAAATGCTTTTGCAAGCCACTTGGAGAAACACATACTTGTTCCTATCGTCCAATTATTCCTGACGCAGTAAACGATCCAATAAAATTTAAATTAACTCAATTGAAATCAGCGATAGAAATGTCAACATTATAAGAAATGATAAGAAACTTACCTACGTCTGCTTCAAGAATCTTGCTGCTCATCTTGAATGCGATATTAAGAGTTGGCTACTTCCCATCCTCTTGAAAGATCACTACAATTGTTATGATTCCTTAATCAGGAAAATATGCTAGTCAAATTACGTCGTACAGACCAATCAGCTTACTATCAATCTTATCAAAGCTATTCGAAAAATATTCCTTTTAAGTATAACTCCCTATCTAAATAAACACGCAATAATTCCGGATCAACAGTTCGGATTCCGAGCAAAGCATGGTACAATCGAACAAGTGCATAGAATTGTTACCAAAATTAGATCAGTGTTTGAGGAAAAGGAATATGGCTCAGCATTGTTTATATACATTTCCTAAGCATTCGACAAAGTTTGCCATGATGGGCTTTTCATCCAAATAAAACCAATGCTTCCTCAAAATACTCACAAGATCAAAAAACAAATGCTCCCCCCCAAGAAAATATCTGCTGGTGTCCCTTAAAGCAGCATATTAGGGCCATTACTGTTATATAATATATACAGATGCTATGCCAACAAGCCCGATCACACAAACGTTTGCAGACGACACAGCATTTATTAGTGTTAATCAGGAACAAAACGTGGCATCACAGGATCACAGCATCTACAGTCCCACATCAATGAACTAGAGGTCTGGCTAGAAAAATGGCAAATTAAGGTTAACCCGGCTAAATGTGCTTACTTAATTTTCACGCTTATAAGACAAACGTGCCCTGCTGTAAAAATAAATAGCACAGCTGTTCCGGTAGAAAATAATGTAAAGTACTTGTAAATAAATATAGATAGATGCTTGACATGGTTTCGTCATATTGAAGCTAAAATAACGGCTATGAAACTTAAAGCAGCTCAACTACATTGGCTCCTCGGTCGAAACTCAAACTTGTTCTTAGACAACACAGTTCTCTAACACAAGTCTATCATAAAACCAATATGGCATCCAATAATGCACAGGAAAAGTTATTGCCGAGTTATTTTCAAACAAACGCTTGTTTGAAATTTTTTTTAATTTCTACAAATTTTTTTGTTTGATTTTTATTTAACCAACAAAAATGTTGACAACTATTCAAAAATATAATATACGCGTTATTGGTTTCAAATTTTCATAATTTTGCATGAAATATTTAACGCTCTTTAATGTTGTCGTTTTTTGCATTTTTTTTTTGATCGTAAGCAACACTTCTTTATGTAAAATATAAGAACAACAACAAAAACACAAACATGCAGTAAATTTTTGGACGCTTTAAAAAAGTACAACAATAAGAAAGATGATAAAATAGCGTGACGAGGTTTGTAGTAAAAAAAAAACAAAAACACTAACATTATAAGAAACAAAATAAATTTTTGGTTGGTAAAAAATAATGATAAACAAAATCCCGTATTCAATTTTTTAAAACTGTTTAGTTAAATTCATCAAAAACAAAAATATAATGAAAAACATATCGAGTCGGTCTGCTGCCGGTTTTGGTTACATTTTTTCTTCTTTAGCCAAGGAAAGGATACAGCAATTGTGAGTGATGAAGAAAAACATTGTGTGCATAAACAAGACTTCGTTCAAAAATGATTCCAACAAAAAAATGTTTCTCAAAGCCAGCCGCCGCTCTGCTCTGCCTTCATCTTCATCATCACATTCAGTAATTGCTTGGGTGCGCGTCATTCATTGCTTTTGCAAAAACTTTTCGTTTGATTCAGCAAAATTATTTGTTTGAAATTTTTTAGGAATTTCAGTAACCTTATTGTCTTGTCTGATTCAGTTAAATTATTTGTTTGAAAAAATAAGTGATTTTCAGACAAAAAATGTTTTGATTCTACAAATTTTTTGTTTGAATTGGAAAAATAATTTTTTCTGTGTGGGGCACTGCATGCGCTTCAAATATCCAGAAGCTACAAATCGTCCATAGCATTTAATTATAATAATGTTTATTATTAAAATTTTTTTTAGAGTGTTATTATACCACTGTTTAATAGTATACCGATCGACTTAGAATCCCTTTGTGAGTCGATCTAACTATGTCCGTCCTTCCGGCTGGCTGGTAGCCTGTCAATGTAACCTTGTGTGCAAAGTACAGGTGGCAATTTTGAATATAATTTGATGAAACTCGGTACATACGTCTTAATTGTCATAAGGATGAAGCCTTTTGAAATTGGTGAGAACGGGTCCATAATTTTACGTGGCACCCATATATAATATCCTATTATGTAGGCATTTAGATTAAATTTGGTTCAAAAATGTAATTGCTGCATAAAACGCCTAACCAATTTTTTTTTAAAGTCGGCACATATTTGACCATAGCATCTATACAAATACCACTCCAAAAAAAGCTTTTAATGCTGTAATATAAATGTTGGTATTGATATAACAGTTAGCAACGATAACTTATATAATAGCTACTATGTAATGGTAAATTTTGTACTGGTAGGTCCAGAATTGACCATATGCCCCATCCAAACTTTCTTTCCGAAATCACTTTAAGGCGGGCACCAAATAGGGTTCACTCTCGCAAATGTGTCTATATTTACTATGGTGTAGGGTATAAAAGGTTCGACTTTACTTTCTTACTTGTTTCTAATTTGAGTTTATCTAAGAATATTGTGTAGTGAATTGGTAGATTTTTTTAACTTAGGGTGAGGATTTAGCTTCATTCATATGAAATTGTATGAGAATAATAAGATACGTAGTTGTCGCTCCTACAATCTGGAAATTTTGTACAAGGGGATTATTATTTTAAGAAATATTTTTGAATCATACATACCGTGTAAAGAAGCGTACAGTCGATACTGAAGAAGCCAGCAGCAGTTATAGATATTTTCTGATGCAACAATTGTAACGAGAATTGCTGAATCTATAAAGAAGAAAAATTAAATTAAGGAGAATAGCAATTCAAATACATATCGCACTTGTTCAACAATAATGGATTAACTCAAAATTTAAAAATTTTCAGTAGAAACAAAACCATTTTTAATTTTACATTTAAGGCATATGGAAACAGAATTTTTAAACCAACTATTTCATTACCAAAAAGTAGGCAAAATAACAGGATATTTTTACAGGGATTAGGATGAATGTTACGTGTCGATATTTTCCAAAAAGTGAACAAAATAAAATTTTCGAGTTAATACACTATTGTTGAACAAGCGCAATATGTACATATCGAGCCATAACCGCAAAAGTAGCTCAAGCGACATCAATTTCAATTTCTGTTTTTTTATACCCTTCACCTCAGGTGGAAAAGGGTATTAATAAGTTTGTCATTCCGTTTGTAATTTCTACAATATTGATCTTAGACCCTATAAAGTATATATATTCTGGGTCCTTATGGGGAGAGAAGTTGATTTAACGATATCCGTCCGTCTGTCCGTCTGTCCGTCTTACGTTTGATATGTGTTTTCCGGAGACTCCAGACATGATAGCGGCTAGGTTGTTTTACATTTGTGTCACATATAGTCTACCATCGGTTGCTATTGAAATTCAGCAAGATCGATCCACAAATGGCTGAGTTATGAGCAAAAAACCACGACTACCTCTAATATTTTCCAAAAATCCCTTGTGGTTGTTGTAATTTTATTACTTTTTGCTGTATATCTGGGGAACGGCAAAAGCCAAAGCTTCCAAATTAGGTACACACACTTAGGTAGCCCATACACACGATCCTACAAAATGTGGGCGGGATTGGAGAAGTGGGCGTGGTACCTCCCGTACAAAAAAAATTAAAAATTGTATAAAAACCTAAAATTTAGGGCTGCCATATGTCCTATGGATATGACTTATATACCAAAATATCGAAAAATTTTAGTAGAACATATTTTATAAAAAATTCGGAAAAATCGGTTCAGATACAAAAAAGTCATGACCAAAACTATTTTTTTTTTTAAATACCCACTTTCGGGAACCACAGATCTCCCCGAGTCCAAGCTTTATAACACAAGTAAATGGTAAATTCCTTCTTAAACACGTCGGTATATAAATCTGTCAAATCGGTTAAAAAATGGCTGAGTTATGAGCAAAAAACCACGACTACCTCTAATATTTTCCAAAAATCCCTTGTGGTTGTTGTTTTTTTGTTTGTGCTTTTATTCGAACGTGTTGAATGTTAGGCATATCAAACACACACATGTTTGTACATGATTGGTCGCTTAAATTGAAAAATACGTACATACCTACATATTAAACAAACAAAGTGACGGAATATATTCTACTTTAATTCTTTATTAGCATAAGTGTTAATGGATGAGTTGTCTGGGCGGTTGCTGAAAGCAGCGTTGTTGGTAGCTGCCGGGGTTCAAATCCGGCATCCACCTTTTCAAAAAAAATTTTTTTTAACTTTTTTTATATTCTATATAACGATTTTAAAATAATTCAGCAATTTTTGATTTTTTTGACAATGTAAATATTAATCGTTCGCTTAACTTACATGTAAAACAAAAATCATATTCTATACCTATTTTTATACCCTTCACCTCAGGTGGAAAAGGGTATTAATAAGTTTGTCATTCCGTTTGTAATTTCTACAATATTGATCTTAGACCCTATAAAGTATATATATTCTGGGTCCTTATGGGGAGAGAAGTTGATTTAACGATATCCGTCCGTCTGTCCGTCTGTCCGTCTTACGTTTGATATGTGTTTTCCGGAGACTCCAGACATGATAGCGGCTAGGTTGTTTTACATTTGTGTCACATATAGTCTACCATCGGTTGCTATTGAAATTCAGCAAGATCGATCCACAAATGGCTGAGTTATGAGCAAAAAACCACGACTACCTCTAATATTTTCCAAAAATCCCTTGTGGTTGTTGTAATTTTATTACTTTTTGCTGTATATCTGGGGAACGGCAAAAGCCAAAGCTTCCAAATTAGGTACACACACTTAGGTAGCCCATACACACGATCCTACAAAATGTGGGCGGGATTGGAGAAGTGGGCGTGGTACCTCCCGTACAAAAAAAATTAAAAATTGTATAAAAACCTAAAATTTAGGGCTGCCATATGTCCTATGGATATGACTTATATACCAAAATATCGAAAAATTTTAGTAGAACATATTTTATAAAAAATTCGGAAAAATCGGTTCAGATACAAAAAAGTCATGACCAAAACTATTTTTTTTTTTAAATACCCACTTTCGGGAACCACAGATCTCCCCGAGTCCAAGCTTTATAACACAAGTAAATGGTAAATTCCTTCTTAAACACGTCGGTATATAAATCTGTCAAATCGGTTAAAAAATGGCTGAGTTATGAGCAAAAAACCACGACTACCTCTAATATTTTCCAAAAATCCCTTGTGGTTGTTGTTTTTTTGTTTGTGCTTTTATTCGAACGTGTTGAATGTTAGGCATATCAAACACACACATGTTTGTACATGATTGGTCGCTTAAATTGAAAAATACGTACATACCTACATATTAAACAAACAAAGTGACGGAATATATTCTACTTTAATTCTTTATTAGCATAAGTGTTAATGGATGAGTTGTCTGGGCGGTTGCTGAAAGCAGCGTTGTTGGTAGCTGCCGGGGTTCAAATCCGGCATCCACCTTTTCAAAAAAAATTTTTTTTAACTTTTTTTATATTCTATATAACGATTTTAAAATAATTCAGCAATTTTTGATTTTTTTGACAATGTAAATATTAATCGTTCGCTTAACTTACATGTAAAACAAAAATCATATTCTATACCTATTTTTATACCCTTCACCTCAGGTGGAAAAGGGTATTAATAAGTTTGTCATTCCGTTTGTAATTTCTACAATATTGATCTTAGACCCTATAAAGTATATATATTCTGGGTCCTTATGGGGAGAGAAGTTGATTTAACGATATCCGTCCGTCTGTCCGTCTGTCCGTCTTACGTTTGATATGTGTTTTCCGGAGACTCCAGACATGATAGCGGGTAGGTTGTTTTACATTTGTGTCACATATAGTCTACCATCGGTTGCTATTGAAATTCAGCAAGATCGATCCACAAATGGCTGAGTTATGAGCAAAAAACCACGACTACCTCTAATATTTTCCAAAAATCCCTTGTGGTTGTTGTAATTTTATTACTTTTTGCTGTATATCTGGGGAACGGCAAAAGCCAAAGCTTCCAAATTAGGTACACACACTTAGGTAGCCCATACACACGATCCTACAAAATGTGGGCGGGATTGGAGAAGTGGGCGTGGTACCTCCCGTACAAAAAAAATTAAAAATTGTATAAAAACCTAAAATTTAGGGCTGCCATATGTCCTATGGATATGACTTATATACCAAAATATCGAAAATTTTTAGTAGAACATATTTTATAAAAAATTCGGAAAAATCGGTTCAGATACAAAAAAGTCATGACCAAAACTAATTTTTTTTTTTAAATACCCACTTTCGGGAACCACAGATCTCCCCGAGTCCAAGCTTTATAACACAAGTAAATGGTAAATTCCTTCTTAAACACGTCGGTATATAAATCTGTCAAATCGGTTAAAAAATGGCTGAGTTATGAGCAAAAAACCACGACTACCTCTAATATTTTCCAAAAATCCCTTGTGGTTGTTGTTTTTTTGTTTGTGCTTTTATTCGAACGTGTTGAATGTTAGGCATATCAAACACACACATGTTTGTACATGATTGGTCGCTTAAATTGAAAAATACGTACATACCTACATATTAAACAAACAAAGTGACGGAATATATTCTACTTTAATTCTTTATTAGCATAAGTGTTAATGGATGAGTTGTCTGGGCGGTTGCTGAAAGCAGCGTTGTTGGTAGCTGCTGGGGTTCAAATCCGGCATCCAACTTTTCAAAAAAAATTTTTTTTAACTTTTTTTATATTCTATATAACGATTTTAAAATAATTCAGCAATTTTTGATTTTTTTGACAATGTAAATATTAATCGTTCGCTTAACTTACATGTAAAACAAAAATCATATTCTATACCTATTTGTTTTTTATTTTTTATTTAATTTGTTTATGTCCTAAAAACGATTTTAAAATTACTTAGGTATAAAGCTTTTCGATATTTTAATTTTATTGGCAATGACACAGTGTTTTATTTTATTTCGGCAAGCATATACGTACCTACATATGTACATAAAAAGTTGTATGTAATTTAAATAAATCCATACTAACTAGTAGGTTAACCTAGCTATTGCAAAGCCATACATATGTATGCACATGAGTATGTATGAATGAGCAAAAGTTATTTATGTATAAAGGCATTCCTTTCGTAATTGTTGTTGTTGCATTTTATTTTTATCTCTAATTGCTGTAGTAATTGTTGTTATTGTGTTTCGTCTAATAAGCTGTTGCTACGTTGATCTCTTCTTGCATTTCTCTTGGTTGCGGTTTTTTTTGTTGTTTTTTTTTATAATCTTTACCACAAGTGGTGGATTTTAATGTGTTTTTTACGCATACACATGTATGTATGTTCATAAAATTCTCTCAATATATTTTAATTTAACGCTTGTTCAATAAAACCGTTCGTAGTTGAGTTGTCTAAGTTCTCGCTTAAGGCTCGTAAGATTGCGAGTTCAAGTCTCCAAAGTAAATTTTTTTTTATTTTTATTAAATTTTTTTATACACGATTTTAAGATTAAATATAATTAAAACTTATATAACGAATTTTAAACATCAACTTTGTCAAAAGAGGAAACGGACTTAGTTATATACATACATTTTTTGATTTTGTCATAGGTATTCTTTTTAAAAACTTCTTGTTCTTATCTCACCATGGTGAAGGGTATTTAAGATTCGGCATAGCCGAATATAGCACTCTTACTTGTTTTTTAATAAATTAATTATTTGGCGAAACTTGCACCATCTCCTAAAGTTTAATGGTCATACAAGCTACCGTTACGATTTTATAGCAAAAACTAGGTTTTATAATAAAAAACCTTCTCTTGTAAAATTTGGTTTTTGTCGCTAAAGTTTTTTCTGCGGTTATGGCCCGATGTGTACTAAGAAATTTTATAGCTAAAAGAAAAGAAGTTCGGAACGCTTCATTATTTAAAATGTGGTTAGAAGAAAGGCCTTAAAAGTCTTAAGGGCTCAATTTTTAATTTCCAGCTCATTAAAACATTTCGGAATTTTTTGTAAAAATCAATATGGTATTCAGCGACCAATCCATTTCCTAAAAGTCGCAAAGAAAGTATGTGGTTATTCAGCAACTCGTTCCAAACGAGTGCACTCAAAAGCCAAAGACCAATTGTAATGTCTTGGGGTATATATCTGTGGCATTGTGTTAGTGCCGGTTCACACACGTCAAGTTTTACTCGTCAATTCTTGAGTTTTTAGGAGAGAGGGGAAAATAAATGGCCCGTAATTTCTAAAAATAAATCTAGCTGTGCATAGAAATCTAGGCTGTGAAAGGAAAACTGAAGGTAAATACACGTAGGCCAAATAAACGTTGAAATAGGTAAAGATAACTGTTAGGTACGAACACGACCTGCTTTCTTTTTGTAGAAATTACGGGCATTTATCTGAAGTCCAGCCGCATCTGTTCTTTTTGTTTTATTTTGCAGATTTGTTGCAAGATCTGAGAAGCTGTGAGGTAATAGGCAATTAATTCCCTTTCCGTTTTGTAGGGCACTTTTAAGAACTTTGTCTAAAACTATATTAAATAGAAGTGGTAATAGAACACAACCTTCGCGACCACCGATTTTCACTTTTTTGTCCTGCATAACGCTTTACCATGTTTAATTCGACAGCTGGCAATGTGGTAAAGGCACCTAATAAGTGAAATAAGTTTAAGAATACCATTTTTGCATCGTAGTGCACTTTAAATCAAGCAAAGTGTGTCGAAGGCTTTTTCGAAATCGATAAAGCATATATAGGGTGGTAATCACCATTCAACAGATTACTCGACGATGACACGGATACTGTTTATACGGTCGATAGTGGATTTTTGGGTTCTGAGTCCCGCCTGTTACTGTCTCAGTGCTGGTGACAACCTAGCGGAGATTTGTTAAGCGAATATTTCGGCAATGCCCTTGTTGACCATACGGAGCAAAGTTATACCACGCCAATTTTTTGGGTTCGTAAAATCTCCCTTTCTCGGAATGTTTATTATTTTTCCTTCTATCACTTCGTCAGGCAGACTTTTATTTTCGTAAAATGTGCGAATGATTGGGTGGATTAATTTGGTGCTTCTATAAGATTCTGCTTTTAATAATTCAGCAGAGGTTTTGTCTACACCTGGTGACTTATTGGCTTAAAGACTACTGATCGAGTTTATTATCTCATCAATGTTGGGACAGGTTTATATTAAATGCACATTTTAAATCACAAGTGTTTGTTTTCTTATAGTTTAGTATAGACTTTTATAAAAAAACAAATTTCTTATAAGAGTTAAAATTTTTGTAAGAATAATCAGGGGTGTCATAGAATCCAACTCGGTTTTGTCCATTGTCGGTTTTACAAACCAATATTTGTTTCATTTGGTGTTATGAAAACAAGTTAGATTTGTTTTTTTTTCGAATACATACAAATAAAATCGATATTCGAATCAGCTGTTTAGTGTTTTGGATCATGTGTTTAAAGCTATAAGTGCAATTTTTGTTTGAGAATTTTGTGAATTATGATTTTTGTGCTTAATATAAATATTGTTAAAACCTGCGTTTTTAATTAAAGGAAAATTATAGAAAAGAAATGAAGAAGTAATTATGCAGTAAACATATGAAATAAATGCTATCGTTGCATTACTTGCATTTACATTTGTGTAATTTTATGGTTTTGCAAAAATATGTAGGTGTAAAGCGAATTTAATAAAAATATAAACAAATTTGTTGATTAACGTTATAAATTAATAAAATAACCACTGCTATTGTTGCCTATTTGCGGAAAAAGTGAGAAGAAGACTTTTGCTATTTTGCAGCAGCCGCTGCCGGAGACTACTGTGGAAAAAAACTAACTGTTGCAAAAAATAAAATAAAAAATTAAGCTTTTAACAGCTACATACATATCAATATTAATTTTCAATAAAAAACCCGAACATTGGTTTTTGTGACACCTAAAATCGACACTAATTTTAGTTCGAACAAAAAACCGACAACATTGGAATTCATGACCCCAACATAATTTTTTGTCGGTTTCTAATCCAATACCGATAAGATTGGTTTCTAGAACACCCCTGAATAATTGCATAAAAGAAAACAAAAACGCTTATAAGAAACATTTCTGTGGCGCTTTTTTATTTTCTTATATCCGCTACCTAATGTAATAAAATATTATAGACGACATGTTTCAGAGAATTGATAAATATTTTAAAAAAGTATTTGCGAATAGTTTCCTACTTACCACTGAATTGTGATTGTCATTCAAAATATCGATATCTATGCGATGTAAAAGCAAAGCAATTTTATTCGTCTGGAATTTAACAAAATAAAAAAAAGGAACAAAATTAACACGGAACAAGTAAGAGTGCCGAATCTTATATACCCTTCACCATGGTGCGATTAGATAAGATAGTTATATAAATACCGTTCTTTAGATATAAATAAATCTATTTTTGTGCCACGCCTACATATCCAATTCTCCAATCCCGCCCACAGTTAATCGAATGTTGTATAGTGATAACCAAGGTGCTTGTACTTAATTTAGAAACATTCTCCGGATATACAGAAAAAAGCAACAACAACAATGTATTTATGGGTAAAACGGAGCATATGTAACATAAATATATACCATCTAATTCCCCATCATATCAAGGTTCTTCGGTAACCCCATTTCTACAGACAGATGGACATCGTTTAATCAAGTTACATATTTAAATATACCCTTTCAACCTATGGTGAAGGGTATAACAACTATTAATTGAGTATTTTTTTAAGATTTTTAAGAACTTACAGTTTGCACCGTTCTCTCACACAGTATTGCCAGCACTAAAACATTCACCAAATGTGGTATGGACCAAACAGCACTGCCGGCTATAAGCAAAAAATCATTTCTCGTTGAATGGAAATCTTGAAAATTATAAAAAATCCAATAGCAATTTGATGTAATCGAAATGAAATCATTGCCGACATTTATTAACATGGAAACACCAAAATAACTGTTTAAAATTTCACTTAAATTAAACAAACGATTGTAGAGATCACGTACAATAAGTAATTTCTTCAATTCAGGATTTTCCATATCGCATCTTCGCTTCTTACATATGGAAGATTCCAGTAAAGTAAATATATGATTGGGATTAAACGGTAAACTGGGACTGTTACTGTCCATAACATCCACTTCTTTGGATTCACGCTTATATTTTCTTAGATTTATTCCGTTTAAAACATTTACCAATAAATCAAATCTATGTTTTAGTGTACACATACTGATAAACATTTGAAAATATCTTATGCCGCATATTAACAAAGGCATAAGATAGAATATCCAAAAGAGTATAAAGTTTTGTTCCTGAGACACTAGTTTGGAAATTAAAATAAAGAATTCAGCGGCTAAATATACGGAAGCCATTATTACAAATCGCTGTATGGTGGTGCGGCGAAATGTTCTAAAATATAATTAAATTAAAAGAAAAAAGTGAGAAAAATTTATTTGTGAAAGAAAAAAGCTTTTAATGAATAAAGTGCCAATTAAACAAATAAACATTAAACAATAGTTTTTCCTTGCTTACTTGTTATTCACATCCAGGTTAAGAGAACGTTCAAATATACGATCAATTTCCTTTACTTCTTCATACATTCTTTTTTGCTCTTCTCTTCTAATCAAAGCCTCAGCTATTGATACTATATGAGCAACGCGTATTCCAACCATTTGTATAAAATCCACTGTTTGGCCGACATCATTATCACTCGTCTTGATAAAATCGTCATCCGTAAAAAGTCCATAAAGTGTAAAAGCCAAAGATGCCAAGATCACAATTATGCTATAAATTTCCAATAGCCGAGATGCCTTCAAAGTCCATGCCTTGCGATCTATATGGCTCGGCATTAAATTTGTTATATGATATAAAATGTGTAAGCCCGACACTGTTTCCAAGATATTCATTTCTTTAGGCAATCTAAGATTTAAAATAAATACAAAATTATGAATTTTTTAAAAACAATTTTTGTTTTACAATTGAAATGCGTGCGTGCTCTCAGTTTAAAAATTACAGAACTACTATTTATCTTAGCCATTGCAATACGCTGTCATTTTGTATATTGCTTGGAGTTTCTTACGTCAAGTGTCCAATAATCCATAATTGTTTCTTATCAACAAACAATTAATGTTTATTAAATTAATAATTAGTAAAACAATTGTGGCTGATAAGTTTTATAACTACTAATACATATTTTTTAAATACATGTGAAGAAAAAGTAATAATTTCTTGCAGATTTGGATTTGTTAAGATTTTTTGATAAAATTAAAATTTAAAAGTTTAGAATTAAACGAATCAACGATTTGATTTATTTATACAGACACTTGATCTCTATACAAAGGAATCATAACGAAGGGTAGGAGTAGAGGACGGCTTTTCTTCCCACGCTTGAATGTAGACCTGCAAAAAGATATACTCA
The DNA here is from genome assembly GCA_949318255.1 of Pollenia labialis. NCBI lineage: Eukaryota > Metazoa > Arthropoda > Insecta > Diptera > Polleniidae > Pollenia > Pollenia labialis. Next base: position 18,316,569 of record OX439142.1, on the reverse strand, counting down.
TTATCGAGTTTTTAAATATCTTCAAGAAGTTGGTGAAATCTCAACCAAGTCTTCAAATGCTGGGCATCTAAAAGCAACATACAAGCATGGAGCTCATTTGGGTGCCCTGAAAAATATTATAATGTATATAAACTAGCTAGATCAGATTTTAAAGAGATCCTCAGATTACAAAGAGATCAGTAGATATGGGATCAGGTTACGTGCTGTAGGGTACAATTTCAGCGTTATTTATTTAGGCGGGCACTGACTAAACAAACTTCTGAGACGACATGGATAGATAGATATATACATAGATATGTAGATAGATAGATAATATGTATGTTGGAGGCAATCGTGACCCAGAGGGTCTTTTTCGCAACCTGTTTTTGTCACCATGTCAGGTTCCGCGTACGTATGAAGCCAATTGGCTTGGTGAAAGATCAAAAACCTCAATTGCGCCCTTCCGTCCCTAACAACGATACATTTCCGCCTAGCAGTCCCTTAGACGGGACAGTAGCAGACCAGATGTTCAGACGATTCGTCATCAGTTTAACAGAATATGCAAAGCTTGGTATTAACCTTTCCCAGTGTAAACTGGTGGTATTTACATAAGACAACAGTGACCAGTAAATACTCTAGTTATTAATCGAAGTTCCTCTTTTTTTAAGATGAAGTAGCCTCCTTGAATTGCCACGGGACTGGATACGAAATCTTTAAGATTGGCTCATCCTGTAAATGGACGTTTATGTGTAAATGAATTCACGTTTGGGTCATGACTGTATCGTCTCCTTGATGTGATCGACAGGGACACCGAAGAAAGGATCAGGGCCTACAAATATAAAAATGTCCAAGCAGTCTGCCCTTTCATTGCCCATATGGCTGGGTATCCAACACAAATTTAAATCATTGTGTTTCCAAGGTTGTTCAAAGATGTAATACAGTACATAACGAGCCTGGAATTTACCTCTAAAGTTGATTGTTCTCTGAGAGCGGCCTGGCTATCCGACGTTATAAGTAATCTTAAGTACTCTGCATTGCTCCCCAGACTTTCCCCAGCATATGAGGATAAAGTAAATCTCCGCCTGAAAACTCGTAGGTTGTTTGCCCCTAGGCAAGCCCATTTGCGGACCCAGTATAAGAGCGCCACTATCACCATTCGTCTGTTTCGGACTGTCGCCCATTGGCCCCTATAATGACATTGAAATTCGTATCCAATTTCAGACTCGGCAGCATATCATCGCCAACCAAAACAGACGGATCGTTCTCAAGAAGTTTAAGAAGCCGCATGTGACCTACAAAGTCACGTGCCCTAAAAAAAACCAATGCGCAGTATTCTGGTAGCACACCTGCAGGCCTCCTACCTTACGGATGGTGGAGGAATATGCACGATAGCTTCTAATGATAGAGTGTGAAAGGTCTTCATGGCATCTGTGATCGATATACAGATCAGGCGATAAGCCATGTCAAGCATTTCTTAGACTAAATACTAAGACAAATTTGGATACTTTAGGGATTAGCCAGGAAACTAAGTGGCTATGCAGAGGATTTTGCAAATTACTTCCTTTGTCAATGTACGGCACTTTCGAACTTTTTTGCTGTTTTATAAATTTAAAAGGCATTTAAATATTGACCAGATTGTAATATCAGTCAACGCTAAGACTGATATCACAATTTGGGGCTTCTAGGAGTTGTGCCTTAAATTTGAACCTTTCCCATGACGCTGCACTTTTCTGAAATACATATGAATCATCAGTTCTTATGTTTAAAGTTTATATTTAGCAGTTCAGTTACATTTTTCTCTCAGCGGTAACAAAGGGTTTGAAATTTTTGATTTTAAGTAACACGGCCTTATTTTTAAAAAAATAAAACGGATTAATAAAAGGTTTTTTAAGCCACTAACCATTCAAAATCTGTTTTACTTTTTATAAATAAGGCCGTAAAAAAATAATTTTCTTACACCTTAAATCTTAAAATATTTGTTGTTGTGGTATCAAAGAGTTCTTTTTCTTTATTAATGATTTAAATGAAGTTTTTTTGGCCCAGTTTTTGATTCTAGTTAAAGTTTTTAATGCAACGAGATTTATGGCTCGATTACGGATGGCAACTGAACTGAAGTTGAGTTGCCAGCAGTAAAATTAGGCAACATCGCTCATGTTAAAATATATATACAGGTATCCCTTGATTTGCACGGTACTCCATTTACGCGATTTAGATATTACACGGATCAATAATAGCAACCATTTTTTGAATTACGCGTTTTCTTTTACACGATTTTAATAAAATACTCTCAAAAAGTTATGGCAATCCTTATTTTGTGCGAAATGCAGCACTGCGATTCAAGAAATTTTATCATCTGTGTGCTAAAATAGAACTGCACAAGTTCATTTATATTTATAAAAAATTAATAAAAAATAAAATGTTTTTTTGCACTACTTTATCGTTTTTATTTATAATTTTCTTAAATTCAGTGAATTATTTTTTTGTATTTTATTTTAAGGATTTTAATAACTATTGAATAGTTTAATTTATTTTTGCCTATTTTACGTATAATTGCCATAATTTTCTTATATTTTTGATTTTAAATATTCGAATATATTTCAAGTATTGTTTTTGTTCTCTTTGATTCAATTATTTTATAAAAATATAATAACAAAGCTTTAAACATTTCATTGTATAGCAATATCCTTTTATTTTTAAAAAGTAAAAATAAAATTATTAAAAAAATATATAATTCATGAGTTCTTGATTTAACACGTTTTTTAGGCCCAAAAAGGGCCTAAAAAATTTCTGGTCCCATAAACAAAATTTGTACCAGCCCTGAACCTTGTTTTACGCGAATTTGATTTACACGTGATTTCTTCGGTCCCAGCAACCCGCGTAAATCTAGGGTTACCTGTATATATAAATACATTTTTGTATATTTTTTCATGAGCGGCGTTGCCTGACTTCTCTACTGGCAACTCAACTTTAGCTGTGTTGCTATCCCAAGTCAACCCATTATTTCTATAAAACTATTTATTAACACGTTTTCTCTCGGTGTATTCAGTTTCAGTAGTGCAAAAGTAAAATAAGTAGACACGATAAAATTTCAATAATTAATTAATGCTTAAATTTATTGATAACAGGTAATTTTGCGAGGCTTTACTCGTTATTTTATTTACCGTTACTTAATGATATTCGAGAAGATTTGTTAAGCGTATAACAGTTATAAGAAAACTGAAATTATTTTGTTCAACATCAAACTCTCTTGCATGCTTCGTATAAATTTTTAATATTGTTTGTATTTTTTTGTTGCTGGTAATCTTAAGAACCCCACTCCCCATATTTGTCAAATCAATCATTTAGTTCTTGTATTATTATTGCTGCTGTCTAGTATTTAATGTACATTTTTTTATTAACATTGTCATTGTCAAGTTTAATCAGCTTGGATGTTTAAGAGCTTAATATTTAGTTTTAATTATTATTTTTGTTTTTTGCTTCAACTCTTAAAATAGTAATTGTAATAGAAATATTTTTTCTAGTTGTTTATTAAGTGCTGACGAAAAACGAAGAAAAATACTTTTTATTTTTAACAGGATTAAAAGAAAAGTATTGGCTGGGGGAAACAGTTTTTATAAGGGCGGTTAAAGTCTACTTTTAGCTATCGGTAAGTTGTGAAAACGGTCCTTAAAGGTTTTTACAAGGCACATTCATTTAGAATAAACTAAAGTCATGGTCGTACTTCACAAATATCAAACATCAATAAACATTTTATAAATTAGTTATTACTACAATTTCTATTAGAAATAAAACAAAAAAAAAAAAAAATCGTCAAACATTTGTTAAGTATAAACATACCTTAAGTTCATATGCAAAAGATCCGCTGGGCCGATGCATACCTGTTAGGCGTACCCTGCTAAAGTTAAGTTTTTTTTTGCAATTCCAAAAATTAAGTGAGCAGTTTTTGGAGCTTTGTTTTAACAAATAGAATTCACAAATTACAAAAAGGGTGGTCCAACCATAATGCACGATGTGAATTGTGAGTCAAGTTTTTTGCCTAACCTTAATTGACATTTATTTTATTCAGTGTTTGACAAACTCAACCATGGAGAGGTACACAATTGGGCAGCGCGTTAAGATTGTTGAAGCCTTTTACGAAAATGGCCGTTCAAATCAAAATGCATTTCGTGTACTTCGTGATTTTTTTGCCCAGCAAATGTGTTGACAATTGGGAGAATTGTGCGCAAATTTCGCTATCGCGAGATGATAACGGACTTCTTATGACCCGAAATTGAGGATATGGACCTGGACGATATGTGGTTCCAACAGGATGGCACCACACAGCCAACGAAACAATGTTACGAAACTATTTTACGCGAGAAATTCAATGGCCGTGTTATCTCACGTCGTGGCGATGTTAATTGGCCGCCATGATCATGTGATTTGCAATCATTGAATTTCTTGCTTTGGGGATACTTAAAAGAGAAAGTGTACGCCAATAAGCCAAGAACAATTTAAAAGCTATGTGAGAGCAGGGAAAAGACGCTGCCATTTCTCATTCCCTCTCTCCTAAAAACTTAAGACTTGACGAGTCAAACTTGACGTGTGTGAACCAGCATTATAGAATGAGATAATTCGGCACATTAACGACATTAAAGCTCAATTATGTCTCAGAGTCATTGAAAATATGGACCATCGGATAGGGGTATGTTTCACACATAATTGTCATAGATCTTTCGATCAGAATTACAAATATTAAGATAATTCTGTGACAACTTTTTGTTTTATTTATTTATTGGTTGGACCACCCTTTTCGAAAGTGTTATAGTCATTTTATACAAATCAACAGCTGTTTATCAGTGTCCCATATATTAAATGTAGTTAAAAAGATAATATTTTGGCAACACTACGATAAATGTTGCCAAATTCATATGGTCTGTATTGGTATTTAAAACGCTCAGTTTTATGCTTATGGATAATTTATAGGTTAACTAATTTATAGATTTGCTGGGTTTAACATATTTAAAACCAAAAAACGAGTTTAACTTGCACTGATTTATTAGCCTTTAGCATTATTGCTTTTTTATATACATAAGTCTTTTTAGCTTGAGCTTTTATATTTTCTATTGTCTATACTACAAAAAAGTTTTCAGTTTTCACAGCTTTTTTAATGAAACTTACCGCAAATATACAGTTTAAATCAAATGTAAAGAAACGATTGCCAACTAAAAGAGGTGTGCCACTGCTTTTTATTTTTTATTAAATTTATAAAAAAAGTATAATTAAGGTAGTTTATCTCCCCTTAAAGCTTTTAAACTGTTTCAGCAGTTGTTTTATTCAAATAATGACCTCTATCATTCTGAGTAAATTGTATCAGTATAATTAAATGAGTAGCAATTAAAGCACAAATCTGAAAAGTGAAAAAATCTTTTATTAAATATCTGTGAAGTCTTCAAAGCTTTTTTAAATGAAACTTACCGAGAATATACAGTTTAAATCAAAAGTAAAGAAACGATTGCCAGTAAATTCTATGCGTTGATGCATAAGTTGCAAAGAAAAATCATGTAAAAGATTTTTATAAGTTTTATTCACTAAAGGAAAAGTGCCACTGCATAACAAACGGGATAAAAGTAATGAGGTACGATCACCCTGTAATAAAATTGATCATAAAATGGGTGCTATGTATAAAAATATTAGTACCTCTTCCTTGATTACTTGACAGCTACAGCAAAATTCAAATGTAAATAAAGCCAAAGGTAGTACAGTAGCTACTGAAGATATAGTACTATTTAAGGGAAGCAGCTTATCCATGGCCAATAGAGTCCAATATATGTGGCAGGTAAAATCCAAACATTGCGAAGCACTTGCAGCAAACAATGAAACCTGGGCAAATTCATTCATATAAGTTGAAGCTTCATATATAGACGAATATATATTTCTGATATTTTTCATAACTTCTATAGACTGCAGGTGTCTATAATCTATATCCAATAACTGGTTAGAATATTCAGTTTTTAAAGAAACCACCTGATTTAATTTTTTATTAAGACTTAAAATAAAAAACTTCAAAATCTTCACATAAATAATGAGTTGTATAAAACGAAAACGTATGGCCAAAATGGCCGGTAAAGCCCACCAAAAGTATCCGGCATCATAGTCAAATAAAAAGTTCAAGGTAAACACAATTAAACCGACCATAGAAATCAGAGACAAAACAATAAAATTCAAACGTAATTCTTCAACAATTGTAGACTTTTTAACATCAATTTTTAAAAATATCTTAAAATACACAACAATATCCTGTAGCAGCCGTAAGAAATACGTATGAGCTTTATGTTTGGTTAAAGCCTCGTACATTATAAAGAAATGCGTTAACATTTGCGAGATGAATACAATGGTTGAGACAACCCATGATATAATAAATTTATTTTCTATCTGAATTGTCATTATACCCAATACACAGTTAAGAAACAGTATAGTCATTAACAATATTATATAGACACTAAATATATGCCGCCCATTGTGACCACAATACTTTCTGTTTTGCAGATAAATGCCAAATACGGAGCAAATTGTAAGAAGTGTTCGCAAGTTCTTGTCCATAATGTAACTGAGTTTAGGTTTTTTTTTCTTCAGGAAAATGAAAATAGCTTTTAATGCTTATTTTATATGAACCAGGATAATTAATGGGTAAGAATATTTTATAGTTATTTTTAATAACTTTAAAAGGAATGAGAAAAATTGGGAATCCTTTTTAAAAGTTTTCGAGTATGTACAGTTAGGCTTGCCAAACGGCCTTGACTTTTCTTGATATAGAAGAATTTGTAGTGCTTGTCAAAAATCAAGAAGAATTGTGTTTTGTCAAGTTTTTTTTAAAGTCCAAACAAAAATCAGTTATTATTTTTTTAAATTTGTTTACAGTTTTCCTTCAACAAATCTGTGTTTTGCTTAAGTGTATATGCTCAAATAAAAAAACAAACTAAGTTTCCTTTATTAAACAATAATAATTTGACAACACTAGAATGCCGATTTGAAACAAACACCCGTATCAACACCTGCATGTTTTTCCCTCAATACTCAACACAAATAAAGTTGGTCGGAAGAAAGAACTTTGCTCTGTGATTTTAACTGACTTTTTGAAATCTATTAATGGATTAATTCTAACACGTGAATAATATATGGATTGATCTACCACTTTTAATGGTTTATGGCTTATTTTATTCGTAATAAATAATATATGTGACCTTCTCCGAGAAAGGGGACCTAGTGTATTGAAAAACGGGTTTGGACTTAAGAGTGGATTCTGGCAAGGGGTTTTAATACCAGAAAACACTCAACAGAGTTTTGTGATGATTGGTCCAAAATTTACCATGGATCCAAAATAAATTTCTCTCTCGGTAATATTTGCTAAAATTAACTTTGATATGACTAGAAATAAAAGCATAAAGCTTTCTGATTGTGGAGAATTTTAATACTGACTTCCGATTTTGTAATGATTTATCAATCATTTATAGATCCCACGCCAAAAATATTTCAACTGTGGGTGGAGGGTATCAAAGATTTGTTACAGCCGAATATTGTACTCTTACTTGTTCTTCTTGAGATTTCAGCATCGCACAGTGGTAGGTTGAAAAAAAAATTTGAAATACTTCTGCATTATGTATTCCATTACACTATCTAAATAGTTCACGATTGTAAAATCTGGTAAAAATTAAGAGTTATTGGTCGTTTTTAATTAATTAAGGTTTTTGGGTGAGATTTAGGGATGTCAAATGGGACCAGGATTTTTGAATCCCTGGTTTCGGGATTTTTGTTTCAAAATAACGGGATCCCGGGACGGATCGGGATTTTTCGGGATTCATATAGAAAAGCCAATTTTTAATATTCATATAATTTATAAATGCATATGGGCATTTCCGTCAAAAGGTCCACCGTGACCGAAAATTTAAAAGTTCTTAAAAGCTGATTATTTTACGATATTGTTATCGAGAAATATTTAGATTTGACTAATTTTATTAATTTACCCATAAATTTGTTCACTTAGATGAACAATCAGACTGCAAAGTTGTGCAAACGTAATTTCTTATTTGTGAGAATGTTTTATTGTGTTTTCTTTAATATTATCTTCCTTAAAAGAGGTGATATTTGATAAAAATTATTCCAAAAAAATTTTCTTACATGGCCTGTAGTTTAAGGAAGAGTTCGAAGAGAAATATGTTATTCGGATTAACGGTAAATTTTTATTTTGTGTTAATCATTATTCAGTTATATTATTATGGAAAAAATTTCACGTTCGAAATGTCACGTATCGACCCAGATTTTTTCTTAAAAAAAAAAAAAATACGAAAGATTTTTGAATCAAACCAAAGGCATTTTAATGTTACATTGGCACGTAAAATTCTGAAAGTAGTTTGATTAAAAAATTGTTCCAGGTTTCGCTGAATTACGCCTTTTTATATATGGCCACAAAAACTACTTCTATTTTTTTCACGTTCGAACCGCTACTTCTTTTGCCAATATCTTTGACCTAGAATCGCGCCTTCCATAAGCTTTAGCATAGATAACAATGCCCTCTTAGTGCTATAATTTAAGGGTTAAAAAAACGGAAAAATATTTGCTGGTTAAAATGTTATTGCATTTTCAATTCGTACGGTTGTCATGTTCAACACTTTGGAGTTACCCATATGTTAGAGAAACATTTTAAATTTCATATAAAAATTGTAAAAAAAAATGTAATTGTAAACTTAATTGCTTATTAAATAGCGAATTTTGCTAAATAAATAAATAATAACAAATACTAAAAATTAACTCATGAAGAAAATTAAACTCATTACAAAATAAAACAGTTTAATGTATTCTTTTAAAGTAATATGGAAGAATTATGTATTTAAACTTATATTTTAAAAAGTTTCTGAAATAAACTAATGACGTCTGATTATCGATATCTTATTTTATTGCAAACATATGCTGCCGACGAAACCAATGTTCGCATTCAACACTTCTGGGTGGTATCGTATATAAAAAGCTATGCATATGACAGTATTTAATTTATTTTGTCTCAAAAATATATGCAAGTTTTAATCTAATAAAATAAACTTAAGCAAATCCATATGTGTCAAAATACCTTTGGTAGAACCCCCTGAAGTTTTGAACACCTTCTTGCCCAACTTGCATTTTGCGTGCGCAGTTCTATTATCATTCACTTAGAAAAATACCACACCGAACTTTATCTGCTGATTTTTTGTTCTCTGGTACAATATGCATTGCATGTAAAATTTATTTACTTGCGACTTCTTTTTGTAGCCAGTTAAAAATTAGATTTATTGCCAGTATGATTTAATATTAAATTTTTCAAGTTATTTTTAACAGACTGACTCACGTTTGTTTAAATATAGTTGTATTTGATAAAAACAAGTTGGAGTACTATATTCGGCTGTGCCGAATCTTTGATACCCTCCACCAAGAAACAAAGTAATTTTATTTATTTTTAATTATCAATCACGAACCTTTTTTACAATACAACGGCTGCTACAAAATTCAGCCAAAGGAAATAAAAATAGGCCCAAATAAAAAAAAGAATATAAAATAGACCTAAATAAGTAAATTAGACAAAAAAAAGAGCCAACATTTTTTATGATGGCATTATTTTTTACGGTTTTAGGTGTACTAAACTTTTTTCCGGGAGTAGTGTTTATATGGGGCTTAGGGTAAATTACGGACGGATCTTCACGAAATTTGCGTGATTTCCAGTCGAATAAAACACATTTTTGCAAAATCTTATCTCATTCCGTGCCTTGTTCCACCATTTATGTTATTTTTTGTAACAAAATTATCATTTTTTTTAGGTGATGGTTCCACATTTTGATTCATAGCTCTGGTCCTACTGCACCGATTTTGCTGAATTTCAATCCCAAACTGCTTAGGATAACTAAAAGCAATTTGGCACCAAGTTTGTTCATTTCTTTTGAGCTGTTCGAAAGTGAGCGTGTTTTCCACAGACGGACAGACAGACGGACATGGCTAAATCGACTTATAATCACTCAAGGATCCAGAATATATATACTTTATAGGGTCTGAGATGAATAATAAAAAAGTTTCACACGGAATGACAAACTTAATATACCCTCTTCACAACAAATTGTGGTACAGGGTATAAAAATTAGCATATTTTTACTAAACCCAAAATCTCGGGATTTTTATGTAAAAATCCCGGCATTCGGGACTCATATTTTTAGAATAATCTCGGGATTTCGGTATTCGGGATTGGCATCCCTAGTGAGATTGCTGTCACATATATAAACGATGCAAAGATATGGCGTTATAATTCGCTACCAAATCACTGCAAGTGTTTCCTTATGTGATCGCTTTCTATTAGCATGCTTTGAAAACTATCTATAAGTCGCTTTCTATGTTTGTAATTCTGACTATTGTAATAGCATTGGGTTTTTAGCATTAAGAGTGTAGCTCTCTCTATGACATTTTGTAGCATAGTTTTAGCACAATAGTAGCATCTGGCAATGGCTCTTGGTAGCTGCCATTCTCACTCACATCAGCCTCAGTTTATCACTTACACCCAAACCTAAATCAGCACTCATCAAAATTCATGATGCAAACCCAACTAGCGCGGCGTCAACGTTTAGCAATTGGGAAATCCGGTTATCACAGCGCGTTAAATGGTAAAGTTGCTGCAATTGTTAAAAATTTTGATGTTTAAAGTCCATCTAGCGGTTTTAAATTCACTCTAATATCTATTTTGTGGGGTTTTTTTTAAACTAACGTAAGCAAACTTTACTATTCAATTTATGTACAACGTTAACGCTCTTATTTGAGTATGTAATTTGAGCTTTAAGGCTAGGCGCTTAAAACGTTGCGCTTAATGTGCAGTTTAGTTTGGTCTGTTAATTAATTTAAGGATTAAAAAAGGTTATTGTCTAAACTTTACGCAGATCATACTTACTCTTAAGGCCTCGTTACTCATACGTTAATGTTGCGTACACCTTAACGCTGCGGTCAACGTTAAAGGTTGTTTGTTACTAAAAATACGTAAGCGGATTGAAATGTGTTTAAAACAAAACAAAAAATTCGTCAAAATTTATATAATTTATTAATTTTTAGATGATATTTTTTAGGCGTTTTAAATAAAATAAAACGTCTTGTGTGGAATGTTCACTTTATCAATAAACATAAATAAAATACTTTGCATGATTTTATGTTTGGAATTCAAAAAAATAAATTTCTATAGAAATTTCGTCGTGGATATCTTATGGACGTTATTTTGGCTGATTTCATAAAAGCAATATTGCAAAGCATCACTAAAAACAAATGCGTTGAAAATGCATTACAAATAAAAACAATGCACGAATTTCGCAACCGTTGTGCATTGAATACAGTTACCATGATATAATAAACTCAAAGCACCGTCTACAGAAAAGTTTCGGAGTTTATGAAGCTATTCCTTTAAGTGTTGCATTGCAATACTGAGTTTATGAAGGCAGCCTTTATCTTTCATAAAATGTGCTCATATGGAGAGACTTTGTTTAAATGGTGCACCGCTCACAAAAAGGTCTTATTTTAAGGAGACTTTCATGGCTGAAGGTCCACACCATGCGTTTATGCGTCTGTCCTTTTTATGCATCTGACAAAAAAGTAGAATCAGTGTAATTGTTTATGACAAGTTACACAGAAAATCGCATAGAATGCACAGTTGTATCAACGCATGAAAGTAGGTTTACTTTCTACTTTTGTATCCGTCGCATGTGTGGTGAAAAAAAGTCAGCTGTTATTGATGGCCATGGATGACCAATCATATTTTATTTTCAATGTTATCGATAAATATGTTTGTGTGGTGGATTACTTTTTACTATTTTTTGGCATTTAAAAAGGTTTTTTATAAGAGAAAAAGCTGTCGTTATAAAGATTGTATAAACTTTAAAGAATAAAATACATTAAAATTAATTTTAAGCACAATTTTACCACAAACAAAATTTGCCATTCTAGTTATCGATTTCTTTTATGTTCTGAGTGTTATCTTTGTTGTGTTTATTATATTTTTTTTTTAACAAATGCCATGAATTGGAAAGTTATTACTACCGCGAAAAATCACGAATATTTTTATGATAAAAGCTTACTCCTATATGAATTCTTTTAAATAAATTCTATTAAAATATTAATTACACTTTCCATTTTTGGCTAAATTGCTTTTAATTGATAAACATTATAGCACAACAGCTGATAAAAAAAATTTGGCGCATAAAACGCATGGCATGTAACTTGAATTTAGAAACGCATAAAAAGTATCATACGCATCCACGCATGAACGCATGGTGTGGACCTTCAGCTTTACAAATAGCTTAAGCCCGGAGAAAAATTTAAATTTTATCAGATTCATTCGCTAGGCAGCGGGACGTTTACGTAAGACTACCTACATACATAAGTTGGGAAAGGAAAATAGAACAGCTGATCCGCAACGTTTCGTTTACGCAAGAGTAACGAGGCCTCTTTTCGATAGTTAACCGAAAACTTTTGAAATGAAATTCGTATTTTTCACATAAATACTTTGTTGTTGTTTTTTTTTTGTCATTTTTATTAATTATTGAAATATAATGGATTTTTGGTTTTTCTTGAGAAAAGCTTGTTGTTTTTTTTTTGGATTGGGGTTTTCATAATATGTTAATTTAAATTGATTTTTGTTCTTTCTTTTTTTTAAAGTTATATATTTTGAATTAATTTTTTTATTTGGTTTTTTAAACTTTTTCTCATAATAATTGCAATTTTTTTATTTGTGTTTTTGGATTTTTAAAATTTTAATTTGAGGAGATTTTTTTTTTGGTATTTTTATATTGTAATTTTTTAAGTTTTCTTTCTTTATATTACTCAAAATATTATATAATAATTTTTTTAAGGGGTTCTTTTAAAAGCAATTAAGTTTGTTTTAACAAATAATTGTTAGTTTTTATCATTTTTAAAATTTGAAGGGATTATAAGGCATTAGAAATGAATAAACAACTAATTAAGGTTCTTTAGGCGTTTTAAATAGATTTCTTTTTTGATTTTTAATAAATATTTTAAGCTAAAATATGTTTAACAACTAAAAATTTTTGCTTATTTCAAAACAAAAAATTATGTTTAACAATATTTTTCTTTAAAGCAAATTAAAAATTGTGTAAATACTTGTTTTTTTTTATTTATTTTTAATTATTTTGTTAATAACATTTAAAAGACATTGATTGATACGTCTTGCAAATATAAATAAAATGCTGCTTAATTTATTTTCTTTTAATGGATTTTCCCCATTTACTTTTTTATTAAGACTTGTTTTTTTTTAAAGTTAATATATTTGCTTTTTATGTTTGTTTTTTTTTTCTTTTATAAATACTTTATTTAGTTTTTTTCTTTTTAATATTATGTTTAACAATCATAAATAGTGTGTTTTTTTCTCTGTTACTAAATTCATTACTTCTTAAAGTTATTAATATATTTTAATTTCTGTTTTTTTATGTTTAATTATTAAAAAAAATTTTATCTTCGCCTCATTTTCTTAAATAATAAAAAAACAATATTTTATATAAAAAAAAATTTAAATTAAAAAGGGTAATATCCTAAAAATAAGTAAAAAATTCCCATTTTAAGGATAACAAAATCGCTTAAGCGGCTAGAATTTCGTTAAGCGTTTTCTAAACACTTGTCATCTTGAGAGTGTGTTTCGGAAGAACATAAATTTTCAAATTTAGAAAAAAAATTTACGAAAAATTCCCCAAAATGGTTCAACAATTAAAGCATTAATCAAAAATAAAATCAGTTTTAATTAAACATTTAATCAGACGAATTTAACGTTTAATTGATACTATTAAATTGTTTACTTTTGCAAACGTAATTAATTTTTTAATTAATATCACAAATTTTTGAATTAAAATCAATTTGTATTTTCTGTGTGAAACATTTGTAATATTAAAATATTTTGCCTTACATTTAGATTTTTAAACAAAATTTTAATAATATTTGCTTAGAAAATTTAAAACTCGCTGAAACACAATAAAAGCATTAAAGCGACAGCAACGTTTTTTTTCTGAAAACTTGTTATTTTGACAAAAATTACAAAATTCTTATAGTATTGGCTTTATGAATGTGAAAATAATCGCTAAAATGCAATAAAAGCGTAAAATCGATAACGATAAAACTCTCCCAAGAATAATTTTTATATTAAAATATTTTGCTTTAAATTTAGGTTTTAAAACAAAATTTTATAGTGTTTTCACACTTAAGGTTTTACCACAAATTTTGGTTTTAACGATAAAACCAATCATTAAACCAGGTTTTACCATACAAAATAATTTTGTTAAAACCATCTTAAAACCTCTTTTGATTTGGTTTTAAGTAGATTTTATGAAATACAACCATGTTTTAGTTGTACTAAATTCAGTGCTACCAAGTTAAAAAGATTGAAAACAGCTGATAATGTTTAATCCCAGCTAGCATTTTATATCACAATCGAATCTTTTAGGAATGAGCTAATATTTCGATCATAAATGATACTCTTGTTGGGAGAAAAAGCTACACTACCGATCAATCACCTCAACGAATTATTCGTGATGCAATTATCTGATTCTTTTTTAATCAATTTAATGGTAGGTTTTATAATCATTAGTTAGTATTTTTCGTCGCAGTTTTTAATCGTTAATTATAAAGCTTTTAATTATATTTTACAAAATTTTTAAATTTTCATGTTTTGAATGTTTTTTTGGATTTCTTTGTTAAAAGTAACCCCTGATTATTTGAATAAATTTTATTATGAGCCAAACAAATTTTATTGGGTTCTCGAAAAGGAAATAAGAAACTATATTTTTCTCTTTTAATATGACAAGACGAATGAACAAAAATACAAAATATAAAGAAATGATTATTATAAAATATTGACGATTTTATCGGTACCAAAAACGCAAAAGACCCTATCTAACATCTGGAAAGTTTTACATGAGAAGCAAAAAAACTATTTAAAATCATAAATTGAGAAATCTTCTTAAAATGTTTATAATTAATTTTTCATCTATTTTCCTAGTAAAATCCATTTTCAGCCATTTAGCGTTAATCATTTACGGCCTAATTTATAAAAAAAACAGGTTAATAAAGAGTTTATAAATTGGATTTTCATACAAAATCTGTTTCATAAACCCTTTATTAACATGTAATAGGATCTAAGAAGACTCATTTAGGTAATATTTACAAAATATTATCACCCAAATGCTAGCTGGGATGGCGCTCAATAAAAATAAATAAATTTAAAAAAATAAAAAACGTCAAACCGATGAAATATTCTAAAATTAATTATTTATACAAAAATGTTTGATTTCCAAGCATTCAATTCATTCAATTCTTTTAGAAATTTTCTTATTCCTACTAGAAATTAATTTTATTTTGGAGAAAATAATAAGCCAAACTGTGATTTAAAACCTGATTTAATAAAACTTGTAATGTGAACGCAAAATCAGCTGTTAATAGATTTAATGCTAAAATCAGGTTTTAACTTTAGGTGTGAAAACACTATTAATAAAAGTTGCTTAAAACTGTTTAAAATCATTGAAATACAATAAATGCGATCAAGCGACAAAAACGTGTTTTTTTTTCTCAAAATGTTCTATTTTGACTTTACATTACATTTTGAAAAGAAAATTTGTATAGTATTTGCTTTAGGAATGTTTAGATAATCGATTAAATACAATAAAAGCGATACAAATAAAATTTTACTTAGAAAATTTTTTAAATTGAAATATTTTGCTTGAATATTTGTTTTTAAAACAAGATATTAATAATCTTTGCTTAGAAATTTTCAAAATCGCTGAAACACAATGAAAGCGTTAATGCAAAAAAAAAAAAAAATTAATGGTACATATTTGCATTTTTTTGTATGAACTGAATACTGAAACACAGTAGAAACTACAAGAGTTATTTAAATCATTTTCTATTTGATTCAATAGTTTTCGCTTAATTTACTTATTTTTTCTTAAATTTTACCCTTTTTTCGAAATAAATATTAGTAAAAAAAAACCATAATTCTATATATTTCCTATTATTATGCAAATTATTATAAAAATATAAACTTAAATTTCTCTTTTATCCCATAAAATTCCTTTCCATTTTTAATTTGCAAAATATAATTTTTTAAGTACGTTTTTGTTTTAATTTTTATTTTTGTTTATGGCGCTTTTAAAAAATAAATTATCACATTTTGATCTAAAAAACATTGTATTTGTTGTTTTAGTTTAAAAAAAAGTATACTTTTTATCTTGAGTTGTTCTAAATACTGTACTGGGACGGTAACCAGTTTGCTTTTTTCCATATAAGTTTTATTTAATTTGTTGGTTTTTTGTTTTCTTAAATATTTTTCCATAATTTTTTACCTAAATATTTATGTATGATGCCTTTGTAAACTGCAAAGAAAATTATTTATTAATAAAAAGCTTGAGTTTTCTGCTTTTTCTTTTATATTTTAATAATTTATGAAGTGTTTTGTTTATTTTATAAAAAAAAATTTTAAGAAGCTTAATTTTTCTTTTAAATTGATATTTTATGTTTATTTCCATTTTTGTTTCTGGTTTCTAGTAAAAATGTTATGTGTTTTTTTTTGAGGGTGACATTTTTAATGAAAAAGTAAAAAAGTTTTAATTTTTGTCTTTGGTTGTATTTGGTAAAAAAAAATAAAATTTCTTTTATTTTCTTTATTTTTCTACTATAAAAATGGTTTTTATAAATATTTCCTGTGTTTATAATTATTCCTTATCGCTTTAAGTCATTTTTCTTAGTTTTATTTTTTATTCCTGTGTTAAATTATACCATTTTATTTGTAACAGTGTATAATTTCTAACTACAATTCCTTCAGCCGTCAAAAGCTTTCACGCTCTCTCCTTTTCTCGGTTTCTTTAAGAACTTCTGATTCACTTTTTCGTTTAACTGCTGGCCCAAACTCCATTTTGTATAAAGGTTTAATTGGAAATTATAAGAAATTATTGTTAATATTCTATAAGAACCAAAAAAAGCTTAAGAGGTAAAGAATTGTTTAAAGGAAATACTTTCATATATTTATAAAAGTTTTTCTTTTATTTTTGATATACATTTTTTCTATAATCATTTAGTTTTTACAAAAATATTGGCATAGTTTTTTATTTTAGATTATTTAAAACAATACTGTTCCAAAAAGCTTTTTTATATTCAGATATAAAATCTCTTTATGCCAAAAATTTTTTTGTTATTATCTAAAACATCTTTTTTATAATCCATCTCCTATATAATCTATAAAAACTTTAAAGCTCACTCACAATTTTCTTAAAAAGCTTTAAAAAAAATCGATTTTTCAAATCATTTAGATATAATGCTTTTGCTCGAAAAAAGCTCGTTTTTATAATTTTTCATATACATACATTATACCGAAATTAGCAATCGGTTAAAGATTCTGTTTCCTAATTATTTTTGATTAAAGAGATTTTTTTAAGTAATCTGAGCCTCTGAATGCTTTATAATTCTCATCATTTAATATAAAGCTTTTTTAAAAAAGCTTTTATTTTATTAATGAACAATAATGCAAATATAAAGCTTTCAAAAGTACTTAAGCTTAGTTTCTTTCAAAGCTTTCATTAAAAAAATTTTATATAATAAAATATTTAAGAGCTTCTAAACTTTATTGCATATATCATTCAATTTAAAGTTTTTTCGAAAGCTTTCATAAGTATATAAAAAAGCTATAAACCTCTTCTAAACAATTCTTTTTTTTCTTAACCTTTTTCTCTTTTCTCTTCAGTCTAACTTTTTCAATATTATAAATAATTAAAAAAAAGCTTGGATTTTGTAAAATTTTTATTGAAAAATTAAAAACAAATTATATGTAATTAAATGAAATACTTAATTTTTAAAATAATAAGGAACTGAAATTTGTTAGTAATTTAATTAAAATTAAGTGTTAAACTTAAAACATTTTAAAAAATAAAATAAATTTGTAATTAAAAATTTATATATAATTTTTAATTGTAAAAATATATAAGTAATTTTTAATTGTATGTATTTATTTCAAAATGGCTTCTTTTATAGAAGCTCTTAATTATTATTATTTTTTTAATATTATTATTGTTTTTATAATAAAGTATTTTAACGACACATATTTTACTTAGTCATAATACCATTTTCATTTGTTACATTTTTGTTTAAAATAAAATCATTAAAAAAAATCTAAACAAAATGCAAAGTTTTTTTTGGAGACAATCTAAAACATCTAAAATAATAGACAAAGAGTCGAAGAAAATTTTAAAGAAATTTGGTAAAATGCTTTTACAGTTCTTAATTGCAACTGTTATAAAAACTGTTATACACACTAAATTATCTGACGAAAATTTAACTTTTTCGTAAGAAAAAGTGTTTTTGCAACTGTTATAACAAGTCTTATACCAACATTTATACAAACTTGTAGTTGTATTGTTTTAAACCTGCGTCACTTATTTACTTGTATTAATGTTGACAGTACAATGAGAACAGAAATTATGTCCTCAACCGCAATTTTTTTTGTTTCATAACTTTTATAATTAGATGCTGGTTGCAAAAAATAACCTGTCGTTCAAAGATTTTTTTTTTACAAAAAAAAAAAAACTTTAAAACTCAATACCCACCCTTTTACAAACTCTTATAAAAATACTCTTGTGTTTAATTTATAATAGTTAACAGCTCTTGTAAACTTTTTAACTGTTATACACAAGAATTCAAGCAATTTTTTAAAATAACTTTTTAATACACTCTAATACACGTTTAAAAGTCGACGAAAAGTTCATAATTTTTGTATGGAATAATCCAAAAAAAATTGCTTGATTAAATAAACGCTATAAAAACTGTTATGAAACTGTTATACTTTTATATACACTCATACACAAATTTTAATTGTTATAAAGAAATATAATGAAATTTTTTTTTATCAAAACTTTCTATACACACTGGTGTAAAACAGTTTATTAAAAACTGTTATATAGTTTTATTCCAAGTCTTTTGCCAACTCTTAAACTGCTTTATTTCTAATCTGATATTAATTTATTAAAAACTCTCATCAAGAGTCTGTTACAATATCTTGTACAACAGATATATACAGTCAGTTTTTTGAGAGTAATTTAAAATCAACTTAAAATCAATTTAATCAATTTTATTTAACTGATGGCTGGGATATAAATGCATAATTTTAATTGAAAGTTAATGACTCATAAAAACTGTTAGACAACTCTTATACTGCCTCTCTAAATATCAAAATTTTTGCGCCGCCTTTCAAAACACAATTTCTGCCTGATTTTATTATTCAATCCAAACTCTCTTATTGCAAAGACTTTTATTTTTTTGATTTTCATTTAAAGTTTTAAGTTTTGCTGGCAATGATAAGGTCAACTATTTTCCAAAACTAGACTTGATTAGGATCGATCTTATCAATCGATCTTTCGAGATCTAGAACAAGTTTCTATTAACATTCTTGAGGAAAATTTTAAATTTAAATGCAATTTCTACTAACATTTCATTAGCTTTAGTTGTACTTCAACTAAAGTTTAAAGAATAAAAAGTTATTTTAAATGTTTAAACTGTTATAAAACAAGATATTTAGGCCATTTCACACATGCCGATGGAATTTGTGTTAATTTCTTTAAATTGAATTTTCGTTTTTGGAGAAGCAAAATACGGAATAACTTCCATTTTCAATAGGAATTGATTTCTGCATGAGTACATACATTTTTGAACCAAATTAAAATGTATTGTTTTTAATTTTAAGAACTCAAATTATTACTTAAAAAATCTAAAGTAATGTTTTAACAGTCTTTGAAAAGTATGTTGACCGACGGACCAGAAGTTTGGGTTTTTTTTAAATCTACATCGAAAAACCTTTTTTCGAAATTTTTTTTCAAAGTAATTCGAACTTCTTTAAAAACAATTTCGCCAAATATTTATTAGAAAAATTTCTTTGAAATAACTTTAACCCATAAAGAGCTATTAAATTAGGGCAAGTTAAACTCTCTCTTTTGTTTAGAATTTGTTTAAACCAGCAAATCTATGAATCAGTAAACATTTAAACCATCTCTAAACGCATAAAACTGGGCATATAACTGCAAAACGTAAAGTGTCGAGCGAAAATTATATTTTTTCGTTTGATAAAATGTTTAGACAACTGTTATAACAAGTTTTATACAAACTCTCGTAGGTTCCAAATTTTTTTTTTCATTTAAAAATTGAAGAGAAAGTTTTTTTTAAATTGTTTTGCTGTTTGAAAATTTCAGGTTTTATTTTAAAGCTTTTTATTTTTGTATTCCTTAAGCCAAAAAAACATTATGTTAAATTATTTTAAATAATATCATAAACTTTGCATTTTGTTTACATAGTTATTGTTTTTGTTTTAATTTAAAATTATGTATAACTAATTTGTTTTTGTTTTCGTTTTTATTTTCTTTTCAGAAATTAATATCATTTAGAAGTTAAGGTATGTATGAATGATCTCTTTTTCTAAAGTTATAATACTTTCACATTTAAAAACATTTATTTTATTTTTTTTAATTCTTTACGTTTTTTAATCTATAGAAATTTAACCGGTTTGTTTTTTGATTTGATTTTAATATATTTATTTTGAGGTTGGTTTTTCCATTTAGTTCTTTTTTATTTTTGTTCTTTCGTATTTAAATACAATATGTCTTCACCTGGATATTTTTCAATAAATATTTTTTCATAGCTCGTCTATTTTTTAATTTTTCCTAAACTAATTTTGCAGTGAGTTTTCTGTTTGAATAAATTAGTTTTTCTTTTCTTTTTAACATTTAAAATGAGTTTGAAAACAAATACTTAATTTTTTTTGTTAATAAATTCTACATGAAAATAGTTTTCGATTTCTTATCTTCTTTTTAAGTTTTCTTCTAAGTATTGATTCGTTTTTTATTTTATAAAAAATAATAGTTTTTTTTCAGAAAAACTTTGGTTTGTTTAACAAATTAGCGGCTTTGATAATTAACAAAATGACATTAGCTTAAAAAAAAGCTGTTATCATGATAGACTCCGCCATATCTGTTTTAAACCCAAGAGCTTTTTCTTTATCTTCGCCATCTCCTTTTTTCTAGTCTGTGTAAGAGTATTTATTATAAGTAAGAGTTTAAGAGCTTTTATTTTATAATTTTTTTCTGTGAGTGTAAGTTTTTTAAGTGTTTTTTTTTCTCTCAAAAGCTTTAAAGCTTATTTATTAAATCTTTGGCTTTTTCGAAAAGCCTGAAGCTTGTTTTTTTTAGCTTTAGAGTTAAAAATTGAATTGTGAAAACATTTCTTAGCTGGTTATTACGTCTTATTTACTCTGTAAGTCTAAAAAATATAGGGAAACTTAATTATCCGAAAACGCTACGAACATCCCCGTGGCCTAGAACTCTAAACGGTAAGCTGAGCAAGAGGTTTCGTGATCTTGTAAATTGATGGTGCAGCGCGACGCTGAGGGTGACAAGTCAATGCGGTATTTGGCTAAAAGTTCTTCATTTTCAGCAACCCAATATCCTAAAACGTCGGTGTCGTAGGTAGGGATGATAGTTACCTCTGTAACAACATAATAAATTATTAAAGTAAACAATTTCAATATATTCAAATTTTTTACCTAATTCTTTATCTTCCCATGTTTGTTTTGCCTCTAAAAGGGCATCGTACACTTGACGGCTGGGCTCGGTTCCCGAAAAAACATAATAGCGTGCTCTCACTCTCTTAAAGAATTCGACATGCGAGTAGTAGGAGTTGCCATTGTGAGGTACATAGGTCAGATCCACATACACGGGGGTAGGCTTCTTAGCTTTGTTTGGGGATTCGGAACGTTTGCGTAAGTTCTTTTCGTTATTAAGTCTTGTCTTGGTGGCTACTAGACGTCTTTCTTTTTTGGGAGTAGTCCGTACATCACTCTCGGCAGCCATAGGAGCAGGTGAGGGCAAACCCAAAGGTTTACCCCATTCTTTGAGCTTATCATCTACAGTTGAAATTGAGGAAGTGGTTGAGGTTTCAGTCGTTGTGGTTCTACTGCTGGGTGCTGCATCATCACCTTGTGTTGTGGTCACAGTAGTGGTAGTTGTGGTTACAATCGTAGCTTCTCCTTCTTTCTCGCAAACACCTTCGGTGAAACGTGACTTTTGGACGCTGACCAACGGGAATTTGGGTTTTTCCGCACTGGCAACAGTTTGTTCGACTTCTTCGGATTTCGATGGTGAATAGGAATATTTGGCTGTGACCGAAGACATAACATCGGCACCTCTTAATTGCACATGTTCTTTGAGGGCTTGTTCGAAAGCTATATCAGCCTCTTCTATGAATTTGAGTGGTTGGGTTGTGGTGCTTTCTACGGAACCAGATGACTGAGAAATGGGTGATTCCGTAAAGGTTTGTAGATGTTTGGAAGAACCCTGTATGTTGATTGGTTGTGAAGGTTTGGTATCGAATGTGTCTGGCAGTGCTCCATAGAATGAAGTGCTCATGGGATCGGCAATTTTGTGTGGAAAACCTGTTGTAGCGGCAATTGAACGAGCCGCCGAAAGTTCTTCGCTTCCGTATTGAGGAGGTATATCATCTTGGCTTTCGTCTAAATCAAAGTCGGACTTTTTGCTGATGCCAGATCCAGATCTCTGCAAATCATAGCTGGCACCGTGTGAAGAAGAGATACTTCTGGGGGAGGCAGGAACCTCATCGTCACTTAGGTAGGCAACGCCGTCATCGCTGCCTGGTGTTGATGAGCGGTACATACTACGTAACATTGAAACTTCTTTGGGCAGCATGACATCACTTTTGTCACTTTCACTTGTAGTGCGTGTCGTTGTCACAGTGACTTTCTCGCCTTCGGGATCGGTTGAGTCAGTTGTGGTGATTGTCTTTTCCTCAGTCACAATTTCCTTGCCGTCAGCAGAAATAACCTTTGTAACTGTGGTTATAGTGGTAGTAATGATCTTTTCTGTGCTGCCACTTAGTCCAGCCGTTTTCTCTATACCTCTGACTTCATGTAAATCAGGTAATTCGCCAGATTGTTGTTTTATCAGCGAGGAGACACTGGAAGTTTCCTGTTGTTCGGATGAAGAGAACACAGAAGCAGTCTTTTCGACTTTTTCTGTACTGAAGGAGGCTGCTTGTTCTGTGCTGAAAGAGGCTGCTGATTTAAGATCTTCTTTAGTTACCCGAGGGAAAGGCGAAGTTGGCTTTGGTGAGGATTCAGGAGTCTCCGTTAATGATTCTCGGCCCATGGGTGTGGGTATGGATTGACTTTCGGAAGTTAAACCTCCGGGGCTGGATTTGCCACTGATATCACGTGGTGACAAGGGTCCACTGTGTGTTGTTGTACTGCTAGCTGTATCTGTTATAATAGTTTTTGTTGTGGCCATTGTTGATGCGGCTGAAGCTGCATCCACACCACTTATTGTAGTTTTTATAACACCAGGACTAACAGGGGCTGTTGGTGGAGTCTTACGGTCCGCCAATTCATGTTCATATGAGTGAGCTAGCGTCATTGATTCTTTAGTAGCTTGAGTTTTCGCTTGCGTTGTAGCTTGTTTGGTGACAAATTCATCTAGTTCCTCTGCCAAGGTTTCGCTAACTTTCACTTCTTGGGCAGGTTTATAAATGCTGGTTGTCATTATGCTGGCTATTGACTTTGAACGACCTTCTTTCATATGAGTGGTAGCTTCATAGTCTTCATCATCATCTTCTTGGTCGCTGTGGGTTTGGCGTCCTTCGCTGGTCTGACTAAGAGCCGACTCGCGACGTGATTCTGTGGAGGCAGTCTTAGCTTTGCTAATGGGATCGAAGGTGCTCATTATTTCTTTGGTGGAAATAATCTTTTCGGTTGCCAAAAATTCTTCCACCGTTTGTTTTAGACTCTCTTTAACCGATGTTGAAGACATTTTGCTAGTCTCGGCCTTTTCGGCTTTGCTCATTGCAGATGTCTGAATTTCGCTAATTATAGACTCTGAAGAACATTCTTCCGAATACGCTTGAGAATCTTCGGTGTGTGTAAAATGTTCGGTTTTATCCAAAGTTTCTTTGGTTTCTGTTGATCGGGATACCTCTTTTTCAGATAAAGATTCTCGTAATGAACCATCTTCAACTTTTACGCTGCTACTTACAGATTCGCTGCGAGAGTCTTCTTCTTGCAGTGAATCGATTAACTGAGAACTTAATAGTCTTGTTGCTTCTGTGACAATAGTTTTGCTCTCTTTAGTTGTAGCATCTGATGCTTCTTGGGCGGTTTGTTTGGAGGTGGAAGCTGTGGTTAATGTTTCTGTTGTGGTTTTGATTTGTACTGGTTTTTCAACGACTGCGGTCCTAACGGTTTCGGTAACTTTTACTTGATTATCTTTTTCTTTGGAAAATGATGCAGATTTCTCATCAGATTTGCTTGTAACTTGGGTGGTAATTATTTCGGTATGAGCTTTAACAGTTGCCACGTTTTCAGTTTGTTTTATAGCATCCTTCTTAGAAGAAACATGGCTTACTGCGGCTAAAATTTCTTCTTTAATACTTGCTGTTTCCGATACCAAAGATTCTTGTCTGAATTCCTGTTTATCTTCTGAAAGTGTTTCTTGGGTTTCTTTTTTAACATCGGTGGTAGAAGTAACAGATTCTTGCTTTTCTACATGATCTTTGGTAGTACTGAAAGTTTCTTTTTCTTCTGATTTGCTATCAAGGGTTCTTTCTTTTACGTCGTCACTCTTAGAAGTAATAGGGCTGACCACAGGTACTGATCCTGATAAATGCTTATCCTCTATTGTAGGCGATTTATCATATTTTTTGCTTTCCTTAGAAGACATCAAAGATCCATGGCTTAATTCGAGAGATTCTTGGGTAGTTATAATCAAGGATTCCTTTTTGCTATCTTCATTAGCTGAAACTATTGATTCTTTGCTTGACTCAGTTTCTGGCAGGAATGTTTCTTGTGTGGGAGATTTTTCATATTTTCGACTTTCGGTGGTAGATAATTGAGATTTACTTTTTGAATCTAACTTCTCTTCAGCAGTTGGAATGACAGATTCTTTTTCCGATTCAATAATTTTTTGTTCTTCCTTTTCTGTACTTTCTTGTTCATGTTTTTCACTGTCACTCTTTAAGCTCGTATGAATAGCAACAATAGCAGTAAGTGATATATCCTTCTGTTCGCTTAATTTGTTATCGTCAATCTTTGTTTCTAAACTATATTTATCTTCTGTTATTGAAATTAGGGATCCTTTACGTAAAGGTTCAGCTTCAGTTGTTGAACTAATTTGGCTGATAACAGATTCTGTACGTGAAACTTCTTTTTGTTCGACGACTGGTGATTCTTCTTTTTTAATATCAGCTGTCGAAAGAACAGACTCCTGTCTTGATTGAGGCATTTCTTCAGAAATTACTGATTCTTTTTCGGCTTCGCGTGATGGTTCCTTTTCAGCATCACTCTTGGAACTTATTACAGACTCGGGACGTGAAGCGTCTTTTACTTCGGTAACTGGTGATTTTTCATCCTTCTTACTTTCTGTTGTTGATAGGAGAGACTCACGTCTAGATTCAGGTTGGCCTTCTGTTGTTGAAATGAGTGATTCTTTGCGTGATGGTTCCTTTTCAGCCTCACTCTTGGAACTTATTACAGACTCGGGACGTGAAGCGTCTTTTACTTCGGTAACTGGTGATTTTTCATCCTTCTTGCTCTCTGCTGTTGATAGGAGAGACTCACGTCTAGATTCAGGTTGGCCTTCTGTTGTTGAAATGAGTGATTCTTTGTGTGATGGTTCCTTTTTGGCCTCATTCTTGGAACTTGTTACAGACTCGGGACGTAAAGCTTCCATTTCTTCGATAACAGGAGATTTTTCATCCTTCTTGCTCTCTGCTGTTGATAGGAGAGACTCACGTCTAGATTCAGGTTTTTCTTCTGTAGTTGAAAATAGTGATTCTTTGCGTGATGGTTCCTTTTCAGCTTCACTCTTGGAACTTATTACAGACTCCGGAGGTGAAACTTCCTTTTCTTCGATAACTGGTGATTTTTCATCCTTTTTACTTTCTGCTGTTGATAGGAGAGACTCACGTCTAGATTCAGGTTGGTCTTCGGTTGTTGAAATGAGTGATTCTTTGAGTGATGGTTCCTTTTCGGCCTCACTCTTGGAACTTATTACAGACTCGGGACGTAAAGCTTCCTTTTCTTCGGTAACAGGAGATTTTTCATCCTTCTTGCTCTCTGCTGTTGATAGGAGCGAATCACGTCTAGATTCAGGTTGGCCTTCTGTTGTTGAAATGAGTGATTCTTTGCGTGATGGTTCCTTTTCGGCCTCACTCTTGGAACTTGTTACTGACTCGGGACGTGAAGCTTCCTTTTCTTCGGTAACAGGAGATTTTTCATCCTTCTTGCTCTCTGCTGTTGATAGGAGAGACTCACGTCTAGATTCAGGTTGACCTTCTGTTGTTGAAATGAGTGATTCTTTGCGTGATGGTTCCTTTTCGGCCTCACTCTTCGAACTTGTTACAGACTCGGGACGTGAAGCTTCCTTTTCTTCGGTAACAGGAGATTTTTCATCCTTCTTGCTCTCTGCTGTTGATAGGAGAGACTCACGTCTAGATTCAGGTTGGCCTTCTGTTGTTGAAATGAGTGATTCTTTGTGTGATGGTTCCTTTTCGGCCTCACTCTTGGAACTTGTTACAGACTCGGGACGTGAAGCGTCTTTTACTTCGGTAAATGGTGATTTTTCATCCTTCCTACTGTCTGCTTTTGATAGGAGAGACTCACGTCTAGATTCAGGTTGGCCTTCTGTTGTTGAAATGAGTGATTCTTTGCGTGATGGTTCCTTTTCAGCCTCACTCTTTGAACTTATTACAGACTCGGGACGTGAAGCGTCTTTTACTTCGGTAACTGGTGATTTTTCATCCTTCCTACTTTCTGCTGTTGATAGGAGAGACTCACGTCTAGATTCAGGTTGGCCTTCTGTTGTTGAAATGAGTGATTCTTTGCGTGATGGTTCCTTTTCAGCCTCACTCTTGGAACTTGTTACATACTCGGGACGTGAAGCTTCCTTTTCTTCGGTAACAGGAGATTTTTCATCCTTCTTGCTCTCTGCTGTTGATAGGAGAGACTCACGTCTAGATTCAGGTTGGCCTTCTGTTGTTGAAATGAGTGATTCTTTGTGTGATGGTTCCTTTTCGGCCTCACTCTTGGAACTTGTTACAGACTCGGGACGTGAAGCGTCTTTTACTTCGGTAACTGGTGATTTTTCATCCTTCCTACTTTCTGCTGTTGATAGGAGAGACTCACGTCTAGATTCAGGTTGGCCTTCTGTTGTTGAAATGAGTGATTCTTTGCGTGATGGTTCCTTTTCGGCCTCACTCTTGGAACTTGTTACAGACTCGGGACGTGAAGCTTCCTTTTCTTCGGTAACAGGAGATTTTTCATCTTTCCTACTTTCTGCTGTTGATAGGAGAGACTCACGGCTAAATTCAGGTTGGCCTTCTGTTGTTGAAATGAGTGATTCTTTGTGTGATGGTTCCTTTTCGGCCTCACTCTTGGAACTTGTTACAGACTCGGGACGTGAAGCGTCTTTTACTTCGGTAACTGGTGATTTTTCATCCTTCCTACTTTCTGCTGTTGATAGGAGAGACTCACGTCTAGATTCAGGTTGGCCTTCTGTTGTTGAAATGAGTGATTCTTTGTGTGATGGTTCCTTTTCGGCCTCACTCTTGGAACTTGTTACAGACTCGGGACGTGAAGCGTCTTTTACTTCGGTAACTGGTGATTTTTCATCCTTCCTACTTTCTGCTGTTGATAGGAGAGACTCACGTCTAGATTCAGGTTGGCCTTCTGTTGTTGAAATGAGTGATTCTTTGCGTGATGGTTCCTTTTCAGCCTCACTCTTGGAACTTATTACAGACTCGGGACGTGAAGCGCCTTTTACTTCGGTAACTGGTGATTTTTCATCCTTCCTAATTTCTGCTGTTGATAGGAGAGACTCACGTCTAGATTCAGGTTGGCCTTCTGTTGTTGAAATGAATGATTCTTTGCGTGATGGTTCCTTTTCAGCCTCACTCTTGGAACTTGTTACAGACTCGGGACGTGAAGCGTCTTTTACTTCGGTAACTGATGATTTTTCATCCTGCTTGCTCTCTGCTGTTGATAGGAGAGACTCACGTCTAGATTCAGGTTGGCCTTCTGTTGTTGAAATGAGTGATTCTTTGTGTAATGGTTCCTTTTCGGCCTCACTCTTGGAACTTGTTACAGACTCGGGACGTGAAGTTTCCTTTTCTTCGGCAACAGGAGATTTTTCATCCTTCTTGCTATCTGCTGTTGATAGGAGAGACTCACGTCTAGATTCAGGTTTTTCTTCTGTAGTTGAAAATAGTGATTCTTTGCGTGATGGTTCCTTTTCAGCTTCACTCTTGGAACTTATTACAGACTCCGGAGGTGAAACTTCCTTTTCTTCGATAACTTGTGATTTTTCATCCTTTTTACTTTCTGCTGTTGATAGGAAAGACTCACGTCTAGATTCAGGTTGGCCTTCGGTTGTTGAAATGAGTGATTCTTTGCGTGATGGTTCCTTTTCAGCCTCACTCTTGGAACTTATTACAGACTCGGGACGTGAAGCGTCTTTTACTTCGGTAACTGGTGATTTTTCATCCTTCTTACTTTCTGCTGTTGATAGGAGGGACTCACGTCTAGATTCAGGTTGGTCTTCTGTTATTGAAATGAGTGATTCTTTGCGTGATGGTTCCTGTTCAGCCTCACTCTTGGAACTTATTACAGACTCGGGACGTGAAGCGCCTTTTACTTCTGTAACTGGTGATTTTTCATCCTTCTTACTTTCTGTTGTTGATAGGAGAGGCTCACGTCTAGATTCAGGTTTGTCTTCTGTAGTTGAAATTAGAGATTCTTTGCGTGATGGTTCCTTTTCAGCCTCACTCTTGGAATTTATTACCGACTCTGGACGTGAAGCGTCTTTTACTTCGGTAACTGGCGATTTTTCATCCTTCTTACTTTCTGTTGTTAAAAGGAGAGACTCACGTCTAGATTCAGGTTTGTCTTCTGTAGTTGAAATTAGAGATACTTTGCGTGATGGTTCCTTTTCAGCCTCACTCTTGGAACTTATTACCGACTCGGGACGTGAAGCGTCTTTTACTTCGGTAACTGGTGATTTTTCATCCTTTTTACTTTCTGCTGGTGATAGGAGAGACTCACGTCTAGATTCAGGTTGGCATTCTGTTGTTGAAATGAGTGATTCTTTGCGTGATGGTTCCTTTTCAGCCTCACTCTTGGAACTTATTACAGACTCGGGACGTGAAGCGTCTTTTACTTCGGTAACTGATGATTTTTCATCCTGCTTGCTCTCTGCTGTTGATAGGAGAGACTCACGTCTAGATTCAGGTTTGTCTTCGGTTGTTGAAATGAGTGATTCTTTGCGTGATGGTTCCTTTTCAGCTTCACTCTTGGAACTACTTACAGACTCCAGACGTGAAGCTTCCTTTTCTTCGGTAACTGGTGATTTTTCATCCTTTTTACTTTCTGCTGGTGATAGGAGAGACTCACGTCTAGATTCAGGTTTGTCTTCTGTAGTTGAAATTAGAGATTCTTTGCGTGATGGTTCCTTTTCAGCCTCACTCTTGGAACTTATTACCGACTCGGGACGTGAAGCGTCTTTTACTTCGGTAACTGGCGATTTTTCATCCTTCTTACTTTCTGTTGTTAATAGGAGAGACTCACGTCTTGATTCAGGTTTGTCTTCTGTAGTTGAAATTAGAGATACTTTGCGTGATGGTTCCTTTTCAGCCTCACTCTTGTAACTTATTACAGACTCGGGACGTGAAGCGTCTTTTCCTTCGATAACTGGTGATTTTTCATCCTTCTTGCTCTCTGCTGTTGATAGGACAGACTCACGTCTAGATTCAGGTTTGTCTTCGGTTGTTAAAATTAGTGATTCTTTGCGTGATGGTTCCTTTTCAGCTTCACTCTGGGAACTACTTACAGACTCCAAACGTGAAGCTTCCTTTTCTTCGGTAACTGGTGATTTTTCATCCTTTTTACTTTCTGCTGTTGATAGGAGAGACTCACATTTAGATTCAGGTTTGTCTTCTGCAGTTGAAATTAGTGATTCTTTGCGTGATGGTTCCTTTTCAGCCTCACTCTTGGAACTTATTACCGACTCGGGACGTAAAGCGTCTTTTACTTCGGTAACTGGTGATTTTTCATCCTTCTTGCTCTCTGCTGTTGATAGGAGAGACTCACGTCTAGATTCAGGTTTGTCTTCGGTTGTTGAAATGAGTGATTCTTTGCGTGATGGTTCCTTTTCAGCTTCACTCTTGGAACTAAGCACAGACTCGGGACGTGAAGTTTCTTTTTCTTCACTGACTACTGATTTTTCATTCTTTTTACTTTCTGCTGTTGATACGAGGGACTCTCGTCTAGATTCTGGTTTTTCTTCTGCAGTTGAAACCAGTGAGTCTTTTCGTGATGGCAGCTTATCAGCCTCACTCTTTGAACTAATTAAATACTCGGGATGTGAAGAATCTTTTTCTGCGGTAACTGGTGATTTTTCATCTTTTTTACTGTCTGCTGTTGATAGGAGAGACTCACGTCTAGATTCTGGTTTGTCTTCTGTACTTGAAATTATTGATTCTTTTCGTGATGGTTCTTTTTCAGATTCAGCTTTTGAACTAATGTGACTTGCTACAGATTCTGGGCGTGAAGGTTCCTTATCTTCCTTTTTATCCTCAGCTGTAGCTTTAGCCATTTTTGATTCTTCATCAGATGGTATTTTACTTTCTTCGCCTTTTAAGCTTGTGAAACTTGTCACAGATGCAGTGGGAGATTTAACATATTTTTGAATTTCTGCTGTCGATAATGATTCTCTCCTAGATTCTTGCTTTTGGCTTGAAGCAGATTCAGGACGAGATATTTCCGCAAGTGGTGATGGCGTTTTATCAGTTTTTTGGCTTTCAGATTTAGTTGGGATATCTTCACTAGCAACTGATATGGTTTTGTCTTCCAATGGACTGGATGGGAAATCTGGCTTATCATCAAAAGTATCTTCATCACGTGTCAAATCTTTTTCACTGTAAGTACTTATGGCCGACTCTCTTCTCCATTCCAAATTGATGCTAGAGGTTGAATCATCTACAGTATCTTTACCCTTTAGTTCTTTTAATTGCATTTTTTCAGAAACTTCTAACTTATCCTTTTCTTCGATTGACACAGGTCCTGAAGACTTTAGATCGGGGGATGATTTTTCAGATTCAACTTCTGTTGTGGGCACCTTCTCCAAGATGAGCTTTTCTTTTTCCGAAACACCTTCTGCTATTGTAGCTGGAGTAAATTGTATTGAGCCTTTGGCACAAATTTCAATTTCTTCGCCGCCATCCTCACTACTGGCAGTAACTAACATCCTTTGCACTGTTGCCATTTCGGATTCCAATTCATCTGAAGATTTAAGTTTTTCTTCTAGTTCTTGTTCATCAAAATCGGGTATTATTTCAGTAATGTCCTTTTCAGATTTTAAAACTTTGGCAACATCAGCCACAATCTTAAAGACTTCTTCCTCTCTTGGCGAAATAGGTCTTACTGGCAAAGGTTCACTCAATGTCTTGCCAACTTTTGTGGGAGGTGAAGTTCGATGATGTTCTTCTTCCTCTTCTTTAATGTCATGTAAAATGGCTACTTCATCTCGTTCGGTAATTGTAATTTTCAATTCAGGTGAATCCATAGTTGTTATATGGGTTTCTCTTAATTCTGAAGAAAAGCTAACATCCGCGGCTTTTGTTGGCGATTCTTGTGCTGAAGTTGTTACCGGTTTTTTGACAATTTTCTCAACAACTTCTTCTTTCTGTTCTTCATCAAGTGTTTTATCATCAGCGGCGTTACTGCTTGTATCTATAAATTTAGTAATAGCAGTTAGAGTCGAGGTTATTTCGTCTTTGAAATCATCAACTAATAATTTTCCGGCCACCTTGGCTTCCTCGATAGTTGCGGAAGTATCTTTAGAAATTTCGTCGGCTTGCTTGGAAATGGACTCTGTCATGTCCTTAGCCACCTCAAATGCTGTCTCCTTAAGATCAGTTAACGTATCGGCTGATGTTTTTAATGCAAATTTGGTTTCGGCTTCTACAACTCTAGTGAGCTTGTCCTTTTCCTCCTTCAATTCTGTGATTTTTTGGATAGTTGTTTCTTCTATTTTTTCTTTTATGGGTTCTTTAATATCCTTAACATCGCCTATTATAGCTTTTGTATCCGTTTCTGAGAGTGTATCAGTTGTGATTACTTTTTCTGTCACTGAATCCGTGATCGATTTAGCTAAATTTTCAGAGGAATGCCTTAACTCATCGATTTTTTGGGAAACATCTAGTAAAGTATGGGCAGATTCTTTAAGTTCTTGAATTTCTGTGGATTCAACGCAATGCTCTATGCTTTTCTCAGTAGTTTTTACGTCAAACTTTTCTGTAGTCGAAAGTAAACCGACCTCTTCTTCTAATGTTGTACCAGTTTCAGTTTTGATAATAACTTCCTGGACATCGGTTGCTGGTTTTTCAACAGACAGTTGAACTTCTTCTGCATGCTCGGAAACCTGTTCAACTAAAGCTTCAGCTTCCTTGCCGAAAATGTCTTTGACATCTTTAACGAAACCGGTTATTGTACCAAATATTCCTTTTGACTCTGTTTTGGCTTCTTCAACTTTTTCTGTAGTTGATTCTTCAATTTCTTGTTTATAATCGGATTTAGAATCTTGTTCGGTTAATTTAGCTTCAACTTTAACAAACTCCTTCTCAATCATCTTCTCGAGCTCTGGAGCTACATCAATGGGTGAGGATATAGTTTCAGTAACAGCAAACTGGGTTTCCTTTTGTAAATCGGATGTTGGCTCTTTAGTTTCTTGTTTAAAATCACCTTCAGCAACGTCTACTGGACTGGATGATGTAGGTAGTTGTCCTTCCTGTGCAGTGGCTGTAATATCAATAACAAGTTGCTCTTTTTTGTCCTTAATTGTGTCTGGTATTTCTTTCATAGCTTCATCTACAGGTGAAGAAACAGTTTCAATTTGTAAGGGCGATACTTTTCCAGGTTCTTTAGGAGATGCAGCTTTTGATTCAACAGGTGAAGACTTATCCTTTTCACTGGGAGCTAGGGATGGAAGCTGAGAAGTTTCCTTGGACTCTAAAGGTGATTTTTCATCTTTCTCGCTTGCAGTTATTGATGGTTTACTAAGAGCTCCTAATTCTTCAGATAATTTTTTATCTGTTTCGCTTTTAACGGCTGATGATGGTGATGGGTCTTTTGATTTTTCAGGTAATTTTTCTTCTGCAATTGATGGTTTACGAGATGGTTCTTTCGACTCAACAGGCGAAGACTTATCCTTTTCACTAGCAGCTACGGATGCTGGCTGGGAAGTTTCTTTAGAATCTGCAGAGGATTGTTCATCTTTTTTGATTTCAGTTATTGATGGTTTACGAAGAGCTTCTAATTCTCCAACTGATTCCTTGTCAATTTCACTTTCAACGGCTGATGGTGGTCGTGATAATTCTTTAGATTCAACAGGAGAAGACTTATCCTTTTCACTAGCAGTTAAGGATGCTGGCTTGGAAGTTTCCTTCGACTCTGCAGGTGATATTTCATCTTTTTTGCTATCGGCTTTACTAAGAGCTTCTAATTCTTCAACTGATTTCTTATCTGTTTCGCTTTCAAGGGCTGATAATGGTTGTGATGGTTCCTTAAATTCTTCAGGTGATTTTTCTTCTGCAATTGATGGTTTTCGTGATGGTTCTTTCGATTCAGCAGGTGAAGATTTATCCTTTTCACTTGCAGCTACGGATGCTGGCTTGGAAGTTTCCTTGGACCCTGCGGGTGATTTTTCATCTTTCTTGCTTTCGGCTAATGATGGTTTACGAGCAGCTTCTAATTCTTCAACTAATTTCTTCTCTATTTCACTTTCAAGAAGTGATGATGGTTGTGATGGTTCCTTATATTCTTCAGGTGATTTTTCTTCTGCAATTGACGGTTTTCGTGATGGTTCTTTTGATTCAACAGGTAAAGATTTATCCTTTCCACTAGGGGTTACAATTGTTGGCTTGGAAGTTTCCTTGGACTCTGCAGGCGATTTTTCATCTTTTTTGCTTTCAGCTATTGTTGGCTTACCAAGATCTTCTAAGTCCTTAGCTGATTTCTTTTCTGTTTCGCTTTCACCGACTGATGATGGTCTTGATGGTTCTTTAGTTTCTTCAGCTGATTTCCCTTCTGCAAGTGATGGTTTTCGTGATGGTTCCTTCGATTCAATAGGTGAAGATATATCCTTTTCACTAGGGGCTTCGGATGCTGGCTTGGAAGTTTCCTTTGACTTTGCAGGCGATTTTTCATCTCTTTTGCTGTCAGCTATAGATGGCTTGCGAAGAGCTTCTAATTCTTCAGCTGATTTCTTATCTGTTTCACTTTCCTTAGATTCTTCAGCTGATTTTTCTTCTGCAATTGATGGTTTTCGTGATGGTTCTTGCGATTCAATAGGTGAAGATTTATCCTTTTCACTAGCGGCTACGGATGCTGGCGTGGAAGTTTCCTTTGACTCTGCAGGCGATTTTTCATCTCTTTTGCTGTCAGCTATCGATGGCTTGCGAAGAGCTTCTAATTCTTCAGCTGATTTCTTATCTGTGTCGATTTCCCTAGACTCTTCAGCTGATTTTTCTTCTGCAATTGATGGTTTTCGTGATGGTTCTTTCGATTCAATAGGTGAAGATTTATCCTTTTCACTTGCAGGTACGGATGCTGGCTGGGATGTTTCATTTGACTCTGCAGGTGATATTTCATCTTTCTTGCTTTCGGCTACTGATGGTTTACGAAGAGCTTCTAATTCTTCAACTGATTTCTTATCTGTTTCGCTTTCAACGGCCGATGATGGTCGTGGTGGTTCCTTAGATTCTTCAGGTGATTCTCTCTTGCTTTCTGCAAATGATGGTTTACGTGATGGTTCTTCCGATTCAACAGGTGAAGACTTATCCTTTTCACTAGCAGCTATGGATGCTGGCATGGAAGGTTCCTTGGACTCTGCAGGCGATTTGTCATCTTTCTTGCTTTCGGATACTGATGGCTTACGGAGAGCTTTTAATTCTTCAACTGATTTTTTATCTGTTTCGCCTTCAACGGCCGATGATGGTCGGGATGGTTCCTTAGATACTTCACCTGATTTTTCTTCTGCAATTGATGGTTTTCGTGATGGTTCTTTCGATTCAACAGGTGAAGATTTATCCTTTTCACTTGCAGCTTCAGAATCTGGCTGGAAAGTTTCTTTGGACTCTGTAGGTGATTTGTCAACTTCCTTGCTTTCGGATACTGATGGCTTACGGAGAGCTTCAAATTCTTCAACTGATTTCTTATCTGTTTCGCTTTCAACGGCCGATGATGGTCGTGATGGTTCCTTAGATTCTTCAGGTGATTCTCTCTTACTTTCTGCAAATGATGGTTTACGTGATGGTTCTTTCGATTCAACAGGTGAAGACTTATCCTTTTCACTAGCAGCTACGGATGCTGGCATGGAAGCTTCCTTTGACTCTGCAGGTGATTTGGCATCTTTCTTGCTTTCGGATACTGATAGCTTACGGAGAGCTTTTAATTCTTCAACTGATTTCTTATCTGTTTCGCTTTCAACGGCCGATGATGGTCGGCATGGTTCCTTAGATTCTTCACCTGATTTTTCTTCTGCAATTGATGGTTTTCGTGATGGTTCTTTTGATTCAACAGGTGAATATTTATCCTTTTCACTTGCAGCTACGGATGCTGGCTGGGAAGTTTCCTTCGACTCACCAGGCGATTTTTCATCTTTTTTGCTTTCAGCTATTGATGGCTTGCGAAGAGCTTCTAATTCTTTAACTGCTTCCTTATCAATTTCGCTTTCAACGACTGATGATGGTCGTGAAGGTTCCTTAGATTGTTCAGGTGATTCTCTCTTGCTTTCTGCAGTTGATGGTTTACGTGATGGTTCTTGCGATTCAACAGGTGAAGACTTATCCTTTTCACTAGCAGCTACGGATGCTGGCATGGAAGCTTCCTTGGACTCTACAGGTGATTTGTCATCTTTCTTGCTTTCGGATACTGATGTCTTACGGAGAGCTTCTAATTCTTCAACTGATTTCTTATCTGTTTCGCTTTCAACGGCCGATGATGGTCGTGATGGTTCCTTTGACTCTTCAGCTGATTTTTCTTCTGCAATTGACGGTTTTCGTGATGGTTCTTTTGATTCAACAGGTGAATATTTATCCTTTTCACTTGCAGCTACGGATGCTGGGTGGGAAGTTTCCTTCGACTCTCCAGGCGATTTTTCATCTTTTTGTCTTTCAGCTATTGATGGCTTACGAAGAGCTTCTAATTCTTTAACTACTTCCTTATCCATTTCGCTTTCAACGATTGATGATACTCGTGAAGGTTCCTTAGATTGTTCAGGTGATTCTCTCTTGCTTTCTGCAATTGATGGTTTACGTGATGGCGCTTTCGATTCAACGGGTGAAGACTTATCCTTTTCACTAGCAGCTACGGATGCTGGCATGGAAGCTTCCTTGGACTCTACAGGTGACTTGTCATCTTTCTTGCTTTCGGATATTGATGGCTTACGGACAGCTTCCAATTCTCCAACTGATTTCTTACCTGTTTCGCTTTCAACGGCCGATGATGGTCGTGATGGTTCCTTTGACTTTTCAGCTGATTTTTCTTCTGCAATTGACGGTTTTCGTGATGGTTCTTTTGATTCAACAGGTGAAGATTTATCCTTTTCACTTGCAGCTACGGATGCTGGCTGAGAAGTTTCCTTCGACTCTCCAGGCGATTTTTCATCTTTTTTGCTTTCAGCTATTGATGGCTTACGAAGAGCTTCTAATTCTTTAACTGTTTCCTTATCAATTTCGCTTTCAGCGACTGATGATGGTCGTGAAGGTTCCTTAGATTGTTCAGGTGATTCTCTCTTGCTTTCTGCAATTGATGGTTTACGTGATGGTTCTTTCGATTCAACGGGTGGAGACTTGTCCTTTTCACTAGCAGCTACGGATGCTGGCATGGAAGCTTCCTTGGACTCTACAGGTGATTTGTCATCTTTCTTGCTTTCGGCTACTGATGGCTTACGGACAGCTTCTAATTCTTCAACTGATTTCTTATCTGTTTCGCTTTCAACGGCCGATGATGGTCGTGATGGTTCCTTTGACTCTTCAGCTGATTTTTCTTCTGCAATTGACGGTTTTCGTGATGGTTCTTTTGATTCAACAGGTGAAGATTTATCCTTTTCACTTGCAGCTACGGATGCTGGCTGAGAAGTTTCCTTCGACTCTCCAGGCGATTTTTCATCTTTTTTGCTTTCAGCTATTGATGGCTTACGAAGAGCTTCTAATTCTTTAACTGTTTCCTTATCAATTTCGCTTTCAGCGACTGATGATGGTCGTGAAGGTTCCTTAGATTGTTCAGGTGATTCTCTCTTGCTTTCTGCAATTGATGGTTTACGTGATGGTTCTTTCGATTCAACGGGTGAAGACTTATCCTTTTCACTAGCAGCTACGGATGCTGGCATGGAAGCTTCCTTGGACTCTACAGGTGACTTGTCATCTTTCTTGCTTTCGGATATTGATGGCTTACGGACAGCTTCCAATTCTCCAACTGATTTCTTATCTGTTTCGCTTTCAACGGCCGATGATGGTCGTGATGGTTCCTTTGACTCTTCAGCTGATTTTTCTTCTGCAATTGACGGTTTTCGTGATGGTTCTTTTGATTCAACAGGTGAGGATTTATCCTTTTCACTTGCAGCTACAGATGCTGGCTGGGAAGTTTCCTTCGACTCACCCGGCGATTTTTCATCTCTTTTGCTTTCAGCTATTGATGGCTTACGAAGAGATTCTAATTCTTTAACTACTTCCTTATCAATTTCCCTTTCAACGACTGATGATGGTCGTGAAGGTTCCTTAGATTGTTCAGGTGATTCTCTCTTGCTTTCTGTAATTGATGGCTTACGTGATGGTTCTTTCGATTCAACGGGTGAAGACTTATCCTTTTCACTACCATCAACGGATGCTGGCATGGAAGCTTTCTTGGACTCTACAGGTGATTTGTCATCTTTCTTGCTTTCGGATACTGATGTCTTACGGAGAGATTCTAATTCTTCAACTGATCTCTTATCTGTTTCGCTTTCAACGGCCGATGATGGTCGTGATGGTTCCTTTGACTCTTCAGCTGATTTTTCTTCTGCAATTGACGGTTTTCGTGATGGTTCTTTTGATTCAACAGGTGAATATTTATCCTTTTCACTTGCAGCTACGGATGCTGGCTGGGAAGTTTCCTTCGACTCTCCAGGCGATTTTTCATCTTGTTTTCTTTCAGCTATGGATGGCTTACGAAGAGCTTCTAATTCTTTAACTACTTCCTTATCAATTTCGCTTTCAACGATTGATGATGCTCGTGAAGGTTCCTTAGATTGTTCAGGTGATTCTCTCTTGCTTTCTGTAATTGATGGCTTACGTGATGGTTCTTTCGATTCAACGGGTGAAGACTTATCCTTTTCACTAGCAGCTACGGATGCTGGCATGGAAGCTTCCTTGGACTCTACAGGTGATTTGTCATCTTTCTTGCTTTCGGCTACTGATGGCTTACGGACAGCTTCCAATTCTCCAAATGATTTCTTATCTGTTTCGCTTTCAACGGCCGATGATGGTCGTGATGGTTCCTTTGACTCTTCAGCTGATTTTTCTTCTGCAATTGACGGATTTCGTGATGGTTCTTTTGATTCAACAGGTGAATATTTATCCTTTTCACTTACAGCTACGGATGCTGGCTGGGAAGTTTCCTTCGACTCTCCAGGCGATTTTTTATCTTTTTTGCTTTCAGCTATTGATGGCTTACGAAGAGCTTCTAATTCTTTAACTACTTCCTTATCAATTTCGCTTTCAACGACTGATGATGGTCGGGAAGGTTCCTTAGATTGTTCAGGTGATTCTCTCTTGCTTTCTGCAATTGATGGTTTACGTGATGGTTCTTTCGATTCAACGGGTGAAGACTTGTCCTTTTCACTAGCAGCTTCGGATGCTGGCATGGAAGCTTCCTTGGACTCTACAGGTGATTTGTCATCTTTCTTGCTTTCGGATACTGATGGCTTACGGACAGCTTCCAATTCTCCAACTGATTTTTTATCTGTTTCGCTTTCAACGGCCGATGATGGTCGTGATGGTTCCTTAGATTCTTCAGGTGTTTCTCTCTTGCTTTCTGCAATTGATGGTTTACGTGATGGTTCTTCCGATTCAACAGGTGAACCCATATCCTTTTCACTAGCAGCTACGGATGCTGGCGTGGAAGCTTCCTTGGCCTCTGCAGGTGATTTGTCATCTTTCTTGCTTTCGGCTACTGATGGCTTACGGACAGCTTCCAATTCTCCAACTGATTTCTTATCTGTTTCGCTTTCAACGGCCGATGATGGTCGTGATGGTTCCTTTGACTCTTCAGCTGATTTTTCTTCTGCAATTGACGGTTTTCGTGATGGTTCTTTTGATTCAACAGGTGAAGATTTATCCTTTTCACTTGCAGCTACGGATGCTGGCTGGGAAGTTTCCTTCGACTCTCCAGGCGATTTTTCATCTTTTTTGCTTTCAGATATTGATGGCTTACGAAGAGATTCTAATTCTTTAACTGTTTCCTTATCAATTTCGCTTTCAGCGACAGATGATGGTCGTGATGGTTCCTTAGATTGTTCAGGTGATTCTCTCTTGCTTTCTGCAATTGATGGTTTACGTGATGGTTCTTTCGATTCAGCAGGTGAAGACTTATCCTTTTCACTAGCAGCTACGGATGCTGGCATGGAAGCTTCCTTGGACTCCGCAGGTGATTTGTTATCTTTTTTGCTTTCGGATATTGATGGCTTACGGAGAGCTTCTAATTCTTCAACTGATTTTTTATCTGTTTCGCTTTCAACGGCCGATGATGGTCGTGATGGTTCCTTAATTTCCTCAGCTGATTTTTCTTCTGCAATTGATGGTTTTCGTGATAGTTCTTTTGATTCAACAGGTGAACTCATATCCTTTTCACTAGCAGCTACGGATGCTGGCGTGGAAGCTTCCTTGGCCTCTGCAGGTGATTTGTCATCTTTCTTGCTTTCGGATACTGATGGCTTACGGACAGCTTCCAATTCTCCAACTGATTTCTTATCTGTTTCGCTTTCAACGGCCGATGATGGTCGTGATGGTTCCTTTGACTCTTCAGCTGATTTTTCTTCTGCAATTGATGGTTTTCGTGATGGTTCTCTTGATTCAACCGGTGAAGGTTTATCCTTTTCACTTGTAGCTACGGATGCTGGCTGGGAAGTTTCCTTCGACTCTCCAGCCGATTTTTCATCTTTTTTACTTTCAGCTATTGATGGCTTACGAAGAGCTTCTAATTCTTTAACTGTTTCCTTATCAATTTCGCTTTCAGCGACTGATGATGGTCGTGAATGTTCCTTAGATTGTTCAGGTGATTCTCTCTTGCTTTCTGCAATTGATGGTTTACGTGATGGTTCTTCCGATTCAACAGGTGAACCCATATCCTTTTCACTAGCAGCTACGGATGCTGGCGTGGAAGCTTCCTTGGACTCTGCAGGTGATTTGTCATCTTTCTTGCTTTCGGATACTGGTGGCTTACGGAGAGCTTCC
This sequence comes from Pollenia labialis, assembly GCA_949318255.1. Taxonomy (NCBI): domain Eukaryota; kingdom Metazoa; phylum Arthropoda; class Insecta; order Diptera; family Polleniidae; genus Pollenia; species Pollenia labialis. Next base: position 18,275,982 of record OX439142.1, on the reverse strand, counting down.
AATTCTTCAACTGATTTCTTATCTGTTTCGCTTTCAACGGCCGATGATGGTCCTGATGGTTCCTTAGATTCAGCAACTGATTTTTCTTCTGCAATTGATGGTTTTCGTGATGGTTCTTTCGATTCAACAGGTGTACCCATATCCTTTTCACTAGCAGCTACGGATGCTGGCGTGGAAGCTTCCTTGGACTCTGCAGGTGATTTGTCATCCTTCTTGCTTTCGGCTACTGATGGCTTACGGAGAACTTCCAATTCTTCAACTGATTTCTTATCTGTTTCGCTTTCAACGGCTGATGATGGTCGTGATGGTTCCTTAGATTCTGCACCTGATTTTTCTTCTGCAATTGATGGTTTTCGTGATAGTTCTTTCGATTCAACAGGTGAACCCATATCCTTTTCAATAGCAGCAGGTGCTTTGTCATCTTTTTTGCTTTCAGATATCGATGGCTTACGAATAACTTCTAATTCATCAACTGATTTCTTATCTGCTTCGCTCTTATATTCTTCAGGTGATTTTTCTTCTGCAATTGATGGTTTTCGTGATGGTTCTTTGGATTCAATAGGTGAAGATTTATCCTTTTCACTTTCAGCTACGGATGCTGGCTGGGAAGTTTCCTTCGACTCTCCAGGCGATTTTTCATCTTTCTTGCTTTCGGCTGATGATGGTTTACGAGGAGCTTCTAATTCTTCAACTGATTTCTGATCTGTTTCGCTTTCAAGGGCTAATGATGGTCGTGAGGGTTCCTTAGATTCTTCATGTGATTTTTCGTCTTTTTTGCTTTCTGCAATAGAGGCTTTTCGTGAAGATTCTTTTAATGCTTCTGTTACTTTTTCATCTTTTTTTTCTTCTGCAACAGACTCTGGTCGTGAAGGTTCTCGTGATTCAGTAGGTGATTTTTCATCTTTTTTGCTTTCAAGGAGCGACACAGAAGATTTTCTTCTTTCCTCAACACCTTTTGATTCTGCTGAGGCCTTGCGACTGCTTTGAAGTGATTTTTGAATTTCTACTTCAATAGCTTCTTCTATAGTAGGCGGACTGTCTACTGAGACTGTGTCGTCGCGTTCTTTTGATTTTTCGGAAGCTTTGGTTGTTGGCATTTGAGCAGGTATTTCGTCTTCGGAGGTTATATCACTGGTTTCTTTTTCATCTGGTGAACTTATAGATTTTTTCTTTTCCTTAATTTCTAAAATCTTTGCAGATTCCAATTGGCTTTCAACAAGTTTTTCATTTTCATCTGTAGGAAGTACAGGAGGAGATAAAGGCTGCTCTTCCAAATTTTCATCAGTCTTTTCTTTTGCGACTTCTTCTCCTGATGGGGATAAAAGTTTGTCTTTGGGAATTGGTGCTTTCTCAATTGGTGAAGCAACCATTTCTGTAGGTGAAGGAGTTTTTTCTTTTTCAATAATTTCTTTAAGCTGTTCTTCAACTGGCCTCTCAGCTTCTTTTTCTTCGATCTCTTTTTCCTCAGTTTCCTTTTCTTCCGTTTCTTTTTCCTCTTTAGCCAATTCTTCCTTTTGTGAAATTGTTTTACCACTTTCTTGAGTTTCTTTTTCGTAAACTCCTAAATCTGCTTCCTCATGAACTGGCAGATCAGCCACTTCATCTGGAGTTTTAACAACATCTCGCATTAGATTATGTTGTGCATCAAAGGTCATTTTCATTGGTAGAACACGTTCAGCGGTAGCTTGGCCAATTGTAACTTTTTGAATGGGAACTTCTTTTGGTTCGATACTGGGTTCGGTTGGTGGCATAGCTGTACTGGTAGCTTTGGCTATAACTGCTTCAATTTCTTTTGTTTCTTCTTTAACATATTTCTCTTCAATAACAAGATCTTCCTTTATTTCATCTAATGGTATATGTTCGTCTTCAGGAAGAGTTGGGGCGGTAGTGGCTCCAGATTCAATAGTTGCGGAGAATTTTTCTTCAGGAAGGCTTTCTTGCAAATTAGCAGGTATGTGTTCAATGGGTATTCCCACTAAATCATCCTTAGTATCTGAAGTTTTCTTAGCACTGCTAATTTTGTCTTCGGGCGTCATGGAAGAGAGCTCCTCATCTGTTTTAGCCAACTGTTCATCTGTTTTCGATTTAACAATGTCCTTGGCTGCAGTAATAATGTCTTGGACTTCAGCTTTAATTTCAGTTTTAACGATTGATGTTACTTTATCCTCTTCGACCTCATAGGGTTCATTTTCAGCTGCTTCCTCGGCTTCTTCTGCCACCTCAGCGACTTCTTCATCTTCTTTCCTTTCGGCCGAGGCAGCTGATTCTAATCTAGCTTTGCGTTCTTCAGCTTCCACCTTGGCTATGGCTGCTTCAATTTCTTCCTCAGCGCTCTTCTTGCGTTTCTTTTCAGATTCCTGTGAATCGCGTTGGTGCTTTTGAATCTCTTCTTCTTTAGTCATGCTACTTTCTACCATTGAGTCTTCGGTTACTTCTTCTTTTTCTATAATCAAATATTCATCCTCCTCGTCGGCTTCTGTGGTGCTGTCTTGCTTAGGAACTTCTCTGATTTCAGCCTTAATTTGTTGTTGACGTTTCATTTCGTCGCGACTGAAAACTGCTTCAATTTCCCTTACGACTTCTTGTTCCTCTTTAAGATCATCGAGTTCACGTTGCTTTTCGGCATCTAGCTCTTGGGAAGCAGTTAAATCTTGTAGTTTCTTAGCAGTGGCTTGTTCATCAGCTGAAGGTGTTGATACCAAGCTAGAATCGGTGGTGCCACCTTTGTCAAGTCTTGCTTTTTTAATGTCAGCTGCCTTTGGTTTCGCAGCCTTTATAGGACTTCCAGGGGCACGTTTTGAAGGTGAAGCTCCTCTAGGGCGACGGGATATTGGTTTGCGTGGCTCGGCAGCTTTTCTTTCAGCGGCCGTTGTAGATGTGACACGTTTTGAGGTAGTAGTTGAAGTCTGTCTAATAGTTTGTTGTTTTGATTCCAAAACCTTGCGATTGTTTGCCTCTTTAGTGCTTTTAGCTGGAGTGCTGCTAGGACTTGCCTTGGCAGCTCTAGGCATAATCCTTGATTTTACCTCTCTGGTAGCAGGTTTGGCGACATCTTGTTTGCGTGGTGTTGCTGTGGGCGAGCTCTTCTTTTCTGCCATATCCTTTTTAACTACTTTTCGTTCCAAGGACTTGGGTGGTCTTGTATCAATGCGGGATCTTACCAAAGGCTTAACCTCAGCTCTTGGTTTCTCGGCCTTGGCTTTAGCAATTTTGGCGGCCGGTTTTAAGGGTTCAGCGGTTTCAATAATTTCTTTGGCGGAAGGTACGACTTGAGGTTGTGGCTTGACTATAACAACTTCCACCTTTTTCTCAGTAGTTGCTTTATTGTCTTCTACCTGTTCACCATCAACTTGATCTTCATCTTTATTGGCGGTGTCAGCTGTAGGTTCTGGTGGAGCTTCATCTCCGGTATCAACAGCTTGTTCATCAGTCTCCACAGAATCTTCCTTCTTCCTAAGAGGTAAGTGCTTTTCTTCTTCCTGATACATTTTTTCGAATTTGTCTTCGTCGGCCGAAGTGGCTATAGCAGCTTCTTTCATTTTGTTGTCTTGTTGCACGGCAACAGCAGAAGCCGCTACAGGCATGAATTTTGAGGGTTTGGTAGTGATGGGTGCTGCTGGCTCTAAAGCGGACTTAAGAGTTTTGCGTGTGGTCACCACAGTTTGTATGGCAGGTGCTATAGATTTGGCAGTGCAAGTGGAATGTCTCATAAATTCCAAATGTTTAAGTTTTTCCAGACCTTCTTGAACTTTAAAGTCTGGAGTGCTGCCGGGGAAGAGTATACGTGTTATGGAATCATCAGGATTTGCTGGCTGCCAAACTAGCAGAGCACATATGGATACCAAGTTTTGCAAGGGGAAATTAAAATCCCTCGAGTCACGAGAAGCAAATAACCGCTGATCACCTGAATGCCATTTCTGCATAAATTCTTTCACTTCTTTGGAGTCTCGGGATGGACTTATGACATACATGTCCAATGTACCATGACCAACTTTGTGATAAAGATTGATAGGCTCTGGAGCACGAAAACAGTTTTGTGGCTTAAGGTCCAATGACTTTAGATCACTGACTAGATTGTGGCCTCTTTCAAAAAGATCCACTAGTAAAGGATTACGATCCTTATCGCCATCGGGACTAGGTAAACCACTCTTGCGATCAGGAACATTGCAAAAGAAGTGACCAATTTGAGGATAGACATGGGCATCACGTTTACGTTCAACCACTGAACTTAGACCCTGAATATTGGAGTTGTTTAAGCGGGTCATTAGGACAGCATCCAAACGGTCAAGGTGTCTCACAAAATCCCAGAAACAGGCCTTACGATTAAAGCCACCATCGACTAAAAAAATAAAACAAAAATTAATGAGTTAAAGAGAAAAACTCTTAAAAATAATATAACTTAAACTTACCCAACATATTAAAACCATTAATGCCAAATAGGGCAGCATCACCTTGACCGCCGGGGAAGACATATAAAGTGGGATGTGTGAAACGTATATTGCCAACAACATCCGAGGTCTCAAGTAGTTCACGTATGGAGGTAGGCACCAACATGGGAGCAAGATAATCTATAATGTTTATATAAGTTATAAATTTGGCGGTTTAGAGAAAAATGCCATTAAGCTAAATTTACCAATAAAAGCATTAATGCTTTCACTGCTGGTGTCCAATACATCAATTGGATTAATGCGTATTTTACATAGACGAGCAAAGCTTTTATCGGGCAACGTATGCCACAGACCATTATCAGAACAATGTATATTCATTGTTATGGTGTCTGCGTAGGCGCGTATAACTCTTTGTACATCATGCTCTTGAAATGCTTCAGAAAAATCGCCAACCGAAAAGGTTCCATCCTAAAGAAAATACAAAAACATAAATGAAATAAAAAAAAGATGCATAACAAGCAGATGTTTTTGAAAGAAGTACCTGTAGTATCCAGGAACCATTGCCTGAGAATGTATAACCAGCATGGATTATATGACGATGACGAGTAAAACTGCTGAGCATATTGCGCATGCATTGTATAAGAGTATTATATTGAGGATGTATTAATACCTCAGTAACTAGATTTTCACTAGCATATTGAATGAGTCGTTCGCCTAAAAAGAAAAAAGTTTAGCACAAAAGAAAAGAGAAATGTTAGACTTTAAGACAATATTTTAAAAGCCTCTAAATCTGTGCTTTGTAATTATATAAATATACGAAAGCCACAAAGTATGGTTTAATTTTCATTTTCAAAAACTTTAAATAGTTTTTTTCAGGGGTGCTCTGGAAATCGAAAACGCAAAACGCTAGAATTTTGAAGTTATTTTTAATACACTTAAAATCCAATTTTTGTTATAAAATTCTGTTTAATAGAGAAATATTTGTATAATACATATTTCTCTTATAACAGAAATGTGTTTAAAAAACGATGTTTGAAATTCTTGCGTTTTGCGTTTTCGATTTCCAGAACACCCCTGAATATCATTAGGAAAATTATTAGTTCTTTTTTTTTTTGGCTTTAAAGCACTTTCAAATAAAAAGAAAAATTTAAAAAACCACTACCAAAACTGTTTTGTTATAACACATGTGTTGCCAGTATTGTGTTTTGCTTAAACAAATAATTTATGTTTTTTTCCACTCTAACAAACAAAAATGTCCTAAATTTCTTTTGCAAACCATAAATTTGTGACCGCAGACATAACAACAGAATATTCGTACATATAAAAATGAATAGTTGTAGGCGTTTGTAAATGTGTACATACATACAAGTTTTAGCCAATGTGTTCGTGCTGGTTTATGAATATTCTCTGACCTAAAAGTATGCTACACAATGTTTGTTTTATGTTTATGTTTTAAATTTTGCGTCGTTTGTGGATCGCAAATCGAGATTTCTAAGTAAATTTTTTTTGTTGCTTTTGGTTTTTATTACAAATCATGAAATTCTGGTAGAGTGGGTGAAGTATTTTTTTTTTATTTCAAATCAGGTTTTTTGTCCTAGTAGCAGATTGCAGTGCAAAACGGAAGGATGTTTGAGACAAAGGTAAAGTTGAAAATCTAAATGGATTTGGAAAATTGTTGTTAGTTTTTAAAGTGGAATATCGAAAAAGGTGTTAAAAGATGAAAAAGGGTACCTTTTCTAATGCTATTTAAGTTTAAAACAAAGTCTGATTGTGACTTTGGTAGATATAAACTGTAAATCAGAGTTTATGGTAGCTCTGAAGAAAAGCTTTTTATTTTTAAAGAGGATTATAGATAAAGTAAATGTAAAGCTCAAATATGCTATTGGGGTGCCTTGATACAGTTACAGGAACAACTTCAATATAATTGTTTTGCAAAATACTTTCCTCAATTCAAATTGGTCCTGAAGTTAACAAATATCCTTTGAATATTTTGCCAGTTGCGAAAGATTAAATTAAAACTTTCTGCTTCATAGTATTGACTTTTTCTTTTTTTAACTATTTTAACCAAACTGCAGACAGAGTGTTTTATTAAAAAAACTAAAAACAAATTAGTTGGGAAAATTTACACATTTTGTTGACCAACTCAAAGTGTTTTTTAAAAACACCCAAAGGCATTGTTGATGTTTTCAAACGAATACAAAATAAAATATTTGTAGTTTTCCAACAATAGCTACTAAAAATATCAAAACACCAAATATTTTTTGTTAATTAAAACTGAATATATTTTAGAAAAAAATTGATAATAACATTTAAACTTGAGTTGGTTAAAAACATTGTGGTAAAAGTCTAATTTTTGCGAGAGAAATAAAAAAAAATAATAAATAAAAACAATGACTGTTTTAAAAGGTTCTAAATGAAATTTGAAGTGGTTACTTGGTACGAATAAACAAAACTGACGCTTAAAAACTAACTTTAGCAAGTGTTTTAAAGTTTGTGAATTAAAAATAAATGTTATAACCTGAACGTTAAAAATATAAAATATTTACATATAAAATCGGTACTAAAATTCACATTTGAAAAAAGTAAAATGTACTCAGTACTAAATTTTTTAGGAACAAAAATTATGAAATCTTTGGATGAGGTTTCCTGATGATCTGGCCTAAGCAACCAGTAAAATGCGCACAGGAATAGCTTAACCCATCAACAGTAAATTTAAGTTTATCAGTAGTGTGAAATGAGAATTTCGCACATTTCAACGAAACCTTGTTATAAAAATACAATTGTTTAAGAAATTTTAAATGAATAATCGTTGTCGAGTAACCATTATTTGTTTTTTTTTTTATTATTCATTAATTTTAATTTTTTTAATTTTAATTTAATTTCGACATTTTTATAGCATTTGATTAAAAAGGAGTTATTTTTGCTAAAGTAACCGGTACCCATTTAAACAAATAAGCAGGTAGGCGGTTATTTTCTTAATAATTTATGATACTACTATTTAATGGGATTTTAATTAAGTTAATGCTATTTTCCACTTGAAACAAGCGATTAACCGGTTATTTTATTGTTTTTTTTTATTTAATGAAACGTTTTCTATTTTTTTCAATTTATTTGTTTTTACTAATTCCTAAACTTAAACAACTCATTTTACACATTTGTAGCTTAAAAAAGTGTGAATTTGGTAAAAGTAACCGGTACCCATTAAACTTAATAAGGGGGTAACCGGTTATTCTCTCTTTAATTTTTGATAATATTTAATATTTTTTTATTTAAAGAAATATTATGCCTCTTTTACGGTTTACAACTCAACTCAATTAAGTTGACACTTAACAACTTAACTTTACAACGGCTAGTGATGAGTTGTAAATGTGTTTGGTTTTTCTTAACGGAACTAACACAGGGTTGTAGGCAGTAATATAAAACTACAGGATTTCCATCAACTAGAGCGGTCTTATAAACCGAAATAGAGGCGCTACTTACGTTAACTTTATTTTTTCACCTTAATCAATCGAATAAACGCAAATTTTATTGTTTTTTATATCATAAAACATTAACTATTTTTAAAGGTTTTTTTATTAGCTCTTTTCTAAACTTTTATAACTCATTTTATAGATTTGTTACTTAGAAAAGTGTGTATTTTGTAAAAGTATTCGGTACCCATTTAACTAAATAAGCTGGTAACAGGTTATTTTTTTTTCACTAATTTTTGATAATACAAAATTTTTTTCATTATTTAAAGGGATTTTAATTAAGTTCACGCTATTTTTTCGCCTTAAGCAAGCGGTTAACCGGTTATTTGATTACTTTTTAAGTCATTAACTGTTTTCCTGGTTTTTTTTTACGTTTTTTGCTCTTTTTTTAAACTTTATAGGTTTGCAACTTAAAAAGTGTGTATTTTGTAAAAGTATTCGGTACTCATTTAACTAAATAACCGGGTAACCGATTATATTCTCAATTATTTTTGATATTACAAAATTGTTTTCATTATTGAAAGGGATTTTAATTAAGTTCACGCTATTTTTTCGCCTTAAGCAAGCGGTTAACCGGTTATTTGATTACTTTTTAAGTCATTAACTGTTTTCCTGGTTTTTTTTTACGTTTTTTGTTCTTTTTTTTAAACTTTATAGGTTTGCAACTTAAAAAGTGTGTATTTTGTAAAAGTATTCGGTACTCATTTAACTAAATAACCGGGTAACCGATTATATTCTCAATTATTTTTGATATTACAAAATTGTTTTCATTATTGAAAGGGATTTTAATTAAGTTCACGCTATTTTTTCGCCTTAAGCAAGCGGTTAACCGGTTATTTGATTACTTTTTAAGTCATTAAATGTTTTCTTAGTTTTTTTTTACGTTTTTTGCTCTTTTTTTTAAATTTTATAGGTTTGCAACTTAAAAGAGTGTGTATTTTGTAAAATTAGTCGGTACTCACTTAACTTAATAAGCGGGTAACCGATTATATTCTCAATTATTTTTGATAATACAAAATTGTTTTCATTATTGAAAGGGATTTTAATTAAGTTCACGCTATTTTTTCGCCTTAAGCAAGCGGTTAACCGGTTATTTGATTACTTTTTAAGTCATTAAATATTTTCTTAGTTTTTTTTTAAGTGTTTTTCTCTTTTTTTTTAAATTTATAGGTTTGCAACTTAAAAGAGTATGTATTTCGTAAAATTAGTCGGTACTCACTTAACTTAATAAGCGGGTAACCGATTATATTCTCAATAACTTTTGATAATATAAAAATGTTTTTTATTATTTCAAAGCATTTTAATTAAGTTAACGCAATTTTTTCTATTTGAATGTTCGGTTTATTGACAAAATTATCTTTCGGTACACATACACAATTTAGCTAATTTAATTAACCATTAGCAATTAACTCAAGCTAAATGTAAACAACTTTTGACATCTTTAAAGAAAAACCAAAAGAAACATCTGACTTTTGCGCAAAGCTAATGGACGCACCTTTGTTTTGTCGACATTTCTGTTGCCAAATGTCAAAACACATTGCTTAGTGAGTTGTGTTGTGCTAACTAAACACACCTGTGACAGTGTTCCATTTTAATTTTACTCAATATTAAAACAATTTCGTTTATAATTGAACAATAACTGAATTGAAATTTTATATGGATAATTGGGCTTAAAAATGGCATTTATTGCGCAAAACTCAATAAAGTTGCATATCTGATCACGATATTAGGCAAGCGCTTAACCGGTTATTTAATTGCTTTTAAAATTATAAATAGCCCAATTATAAATAAAAATTCCCCGGGAGTTTTACCCTTCTCCCATTTTTCCTATGTAAATCAACTTTTAAAAATGGGAAAGGGGAAAAACTACCCGGGAATTTTTATTCATAATTGCGCTGAAAATGTTTCCTTAATTTTTTAAACTCTTCCTCCGCATTCTTCTCTTAAACATTTTTAGTTTATTTTCTAAATTCTGTTTTAATTATTATTATCATCAAGGTAATTATTACAGGGCTGTGATTAGTGTTGTGAAAAATAAATTATTAAGGGGAGATTTGAATTCAAATATATTTCTAGGTCCTTCTAATTTATGTTTGTGTCTATTTCCCTACTACATTAGCACAATAATGGTCTATAAAATTCTGTGCTTTATGACCATGAATAAAACTATTGTTTCTTTCCTCTTCTTTGAATTGAAAGCTACGATAAACAAAATCTTAATAAAGACAATAGATATTTTTTATTACTTTGCAATTCTCTGTTTTACTCGTATTTTACAATTAATGATTTTGAAGCAAAATTAAAATAAAAAAAAAAACAAGTAAGAGTGATATATAGGGCTCTGCCGAATCTTTGATACCCTCCACCGATAAATAGAATATTTCAGGTGTTTGCCCTATATGGCACCTTTAAAAATTATTAATTAATTTATAGGTCCCATCTAGGACGTCGGTATTAAAATTCGTCGCACTTTAGACCAAGATGTATTAGATTATTGATCAACAATCAGAAAGCTTTATGCTTTTACATATTTCCAATCATAAAAAACTTAATTTGAACGAATTTGAGTAAAATATCATGATTCGTAATAGTTTTAGCCGAACTAAATTTATTTCTTTGAGAGGGGATTTTTAATTGAACTCATGGTTAATTATGTACCAATCAATACAAAATTCTGCACCGTGTTTTCTGGTGTTGAAAACCCCTAAATTAGAACAAATTTCGGTATAGTAGTGAAACTTGTTATAGCATTTTATAGTTTTAAAGTGGTTTTCAGAAGGCTACTTACTATGAGACCTTAGTTGATTTATGGACCGATTATTGTGAAATTGCATGGTATTATTTTTGGTCATACGAAGCTAAATTGGACCAAATTATACCACAATATTTATATCGTCTGTTCTTTCGTCCTTTAAAACTGTGACGTACCTAATTTTATTACAATGGCATCATTTGATACGGTTTAAGAAGTACTAAACTTTTTTCTAAGGTTATGCTTTATATGATTTCTAGTAATATAAAACGAATTTGTGCCTTTTTAGGGTGGTAGTTCCACATTTGGATTCAGAACTCTTATCCTACTACACCGATTTTGCTGGATTTGAATTCCAAACTGCTTAGGATAACCCGAAGCAATTTGATAACAACATTGTTTTTTTTTGGAGTTTCTCGAAAGTGGGCGTGTTTTCAACAGACGGACAGAGAGACGGACATGGATAAATGGACTTAGAATTGCTCAAGGAGCCATTTATGGGTCTTAGATGATAATAAAAACGTTTTTCACGGAATGACAAACTTAGTATATCCTCATTCACCACTAGTGGCGGTGTAGGGTATAAAAACAAAACGTTTTTTAATGATTATTTTAATAAGAATGAAATTTTTATAGAGTAAAAAAGAAATCAAGGATTTTTGCATTTCAATACTCGTATTGAATAATCATTGTTGGCAAACGTATTGAAAAATTATTAAAAATGTTTGAATTACATCTCATAATAACTAAAAAGAATATATGTAAATTAAACATGAAAACAATGGCTAAGGAAACATGTTTTATGGTCAAAAATTCGATTAGTTTTCTTTTATGAACAGAAATATAAGATTATTAATTGTTAATTGAAGTATTTACATACAGGGTTGGGAAATTTTAAAACTGTTTTACGAAACAAAGTCAGTTTGTATTGAAATTTTTTCTTAAGAAACCATTAAACAACAAGTAAAAGTGCTATATTCGACTTAGCCGAATCTAAGATAACCTCCACCGAGATAAGTGAATATCAAATGTAGAATTCATGTGGAATCTCAAGTTATAAACTAATCTTAAAAAATCTGACCTCAGAGTATTAAAACTCTTTCAGCTTTAGCGGTATTCAAAAAGTGGGCTTTATATGTGGCTTATCTTCACGACATTTTGTGTTATGATTTCTAGTCATAAAAAAAGAATTTGTGTAAAATTTTATATTAATTAGTAAATTATGCCTTAATTTATGTTAGTCTTTCTTAACAGAAATTTAAAGTTTTTAGGGTAGTTGTTCAACATGTGGGTCAATAACTTTATGCCTTCTGATCCGATTTCGCTCCCAAACTGCTAAGGCAGCAAAGGAGTTCTACCAAGCAGTTACCGTGAATGGTGTTCGCTATCGCGAGATGATAACAAACTTCTTGTGGCCAGAAATTGAGGATATGGACCTGGACGAGTTATGCTTACAACAGGATTGTGCCACTTGCCACACATCCAACGAAACAATGACACTTGTGCGCGAGAAATTCAATGGCCGTGTTGACTTCTTTCTTTGGGGCTATTTAAAAGAAAAAGTGAACGTCAATAAGCCAAGAACATTTAAAGAGCTAAAGCATGAGTTAATTCGGCACATTAACGATATTGAACTTTAATTATGTCTCAGAGTCATTGAAAATATGGGCCATCGAATAGAGGTTTAGTCGATGTTTTGTTTCACACATAATTGTCATAGATCCTTCTACTTATAATCATAAAAAATATCAGGATGATTCTTTGAAAACTTTTTGTTTTATTTACAACAAAAGTTGTGCGTTTTGGTTGGAGCACCCTTTAGATAAATTAAAATATTTAAAAAAATAGATTATTATGAAAAAGATTTGACTTATAGCTCTTTAATTAGTTGCCAAAGGTTTAAAAGTTTTGTATTTTTTCAACAAGTCTAAATACATTTGTTTGACTTTTAGGAAAATCTTTTTGCTTGCTATTTATTTTACTCATAATGTCTTCCGCAATATTTCATTTAACTTTTCTACCTTTCATTCAGCTTGTTACGTGTCAAACGTTACATTTGTTATTTAAGTCTCCAACATTTTTTCCGCCTTTTCTTACCCTGACTCGAATTGATTAGAGCTTTCTTGAAAGTAATTACTCGTTCACAAAGTATCTATTATTAAAAAGCCATTTCTAATCGTATATGAAATTAATTGTATGCCTTTATGTTTAGTATTCTTAGTATATAAAAGGATTTAGTCGTCCTGTTAGTATATATTTACAAACATATGACTAAAGTTTATAGATATCTATATATTGATTGTAACAGTCTACAATAAACCCTTAATGAAAATGTATACTCAATAATTTATGGTATTGTCAATCATTATACATATTTAAATTTCAAAATAAATTCATCTAATCCATCATCTATTTCATCGTATAATAAATATCGTAGACAGTTTTATTTAATCATTTGTTTTTTGTAGAAGATAAATACATAATTTAAGAGAAACTTTCGACATGAAAATTAAAAAAAAAATTTTCTAAACATAACAAGATTTATTGTTAATATATGAATGAATGAATAATTGCCTACTTTTAGGCTATTATAACAAAATTGGTTAAAGATGAAAATAATTTGATTGAGAGCAAATTAAAGCGGATTTGCAAAATTTGGAGCACATTTTAAGGCACTTGCAACAGTTTGTTATAATTAATTAGTTTATATTGTGAGTTATTTTAAAATAGAATTTAATATTAACAAAATTGTGCTAAATATTTTTTAGCAAACATTTGTTTTAAATGTGTTGTGTGATGTTTTATTTATGTTTTTTAAACCTTTTTAATCTAAAATTTACTGTTCTGTTTGCAAGAGAGCATCCAAGCCTTAAATGCAATGGAAGTCACATAATTGATGCTCTGTCGGGACGTGTTCCAACCCCAATTAGGCCACCTAAATCCGCACTTGCCTGTTTATCATTTTCATTTTAAATAACTTTATTATTAACAATAATTATAGAATTAGTCTTTAAAAATGTAGCATATTTTTTGGCTGGTTTATGTTAATCGCAGTCTTTTTAAGCGTTAATTCAGCAATACATTACTGGGCTGCTCATTTAAATCTGCTGATGCCGATGCTTGTTTGCTGCGCAGTTTGATTATACTTTTGACTCAATAGGCATCATCCAATTCTGTGATGCGTGTCAAGGATTTGTTTGCGTATCATCTGCTTTTGTTATGTTTTTTTTCAAACCGATGACATTTCCAGTGATACTTTTACTAACGCGCATTTCCGAACAGTTATTCCCAAAAGTAAAAAAATAAAACTCGTGAGTTAATACCCCTTTTATAATCAAGTACGACATGTTCTTCTATACTTCTATTTCACAAAGGTTGGCAAATTAAGCACAAATTTGTTCTTGTTTCTGCATGTTACAAGACATTATTTATTGTTATTGTATTTCTATTTCAAAAATAAAACTAAATTAGAAAAAATCCTTTTGAAGTGTCACTAAAATATTTTCTATTATCTTGTAGTAAACGACTTTCTTTGTTTTCAATGCAGAGACATGTATGTGAACATGATTTATTTGTTGTTACAGTAAAATATAAAAAAAATCTCTTGTTTATTTAAAAAGAAAAAAAAGAAAATTAATCCTTTGAAAGCAACACAAAAAGAACTTTAAATTAAAATATATTTATTGAGGGTTTTGCAAAACAAAATATTAAAGGGTCCTTTTAATGTTGTTGATTTTTTAAAAAGGGCGAAAAAATACTAAAAAGGGGCACAAAGGGAAAAAGATGTGCCCTTTTTAAGAAAAGTTTAACAAAACTTTAAAATTTTCTAAATTTTTTTAGACAGGGTTCAAAATTGAAAATTATTTTAATGATGTTCTTTAAAACGCTTCAAGTGGAAAAAAGTTAAAAAAATTTGCTCATTAAAAAAATTGTTTGGTCAGGGTGCGGAGGTTTGCATATATGAATTTTATAAATTTTGTATGTTTTGTACACAGATATGCACCCTTATTGTGTTTTGTCGTATTTAAAATGCGGGAATAAGAGTGATTAATTAAAAATTTAGCTTTTCTAAAAAATTTTGTGGACAGGGTTCGGAAGTTTTAAATTACCTCATAAATTTCGTGTATATAAATAATAAAAAAAAACTACAAAAAAAAAATAATTTTTGTGAGAAATTGTTTAATTGTTATAAGATTAATGCTATAAAATAAAATTTTGTATTTTAAACAACTCAACAATATTTATCAGAGTTATATTTTCAAGAATTATTTCATCCAGGTTTAGGAGTTTTAATTAGAATTTTGTTTTTTTTTTTCATTTATGCAAATAATTTTATACAAAAATAAATTTTTGTTACAAGAATTTATAACTTTAAAAAAATTCAAGCAGGGTTCGTAAAATTTTCTTGCAATCAAAACGTTTATACAATTGCCAGAAAAAATTCGCTATTTTTTTCAAAACAATTAAATTTTTTTAGAAAATGCTAAGGTCAGGGCTCAGTTTTGTGTTAAATTTCTTATTACAAAAATTTATAAAAAATTCTTTTATTCAGGATTTGCAATTTGATTAGTAGGAAGTAAATTTTTCGTAAGAATTTTTAATAAAATTGGTAATAAAAAATTTTAAAATAAAACTTTGTTGATCGATTTTTATGGTCAGGGTTCGGAAATGAAATTTTCCAATTGCTTATGTTGAAATTTTTAAAATAAGAAAAAATAATATAGTCAGGGCTTTAAATATGCCAGTTTTACGTAGGAATTACATTTATTTTTTTAAAGAATTTTTGGTATGATTGGTAATAAAAATAATAATTTTTAAAAATACATATATATTTTTAAAGACTTTTTATGGTCAGGGTTTGGAATTTTTAAGATTTACATAGAAATGTAGTGTAATTTTTAAATTTCTAACGTTGTAATATTTAAAATAAAATAATTTTTTGAAGGTCAGGGTTCAAAATATGTGCAGTTTTGCGTAGGAATTATATTTTTTTTTAAAAAATTTTACTATAATTGGCAATAAAAATAATAATTTAAAAAAAGTTTATATTTTTCTAAAAACTTTTTATGGTCGGGGTTCTTAAGATTTACTAAAAAATCAATTGTAAAAATTACTTTAAATAAAAATTAGGCTTCCTATACACATTTTAAGTATAATAATTTTTAAAAACAGTTTATTTCTTCAAAAGTTTTTAAAGTCAGGGTTCGAAATTTATTTGGATTTATAAATCAGATTTTGAAACAGAACTTTAAATAAAAATAGGGTGTTGCTGAAAAACTTTTATTTTTTTTGGGACTTGTTCAAATTATTCGTTCGTTATTCAAAAAGTTTTATCAAAAAAAAAAAGAATCTCTGGGTTTCATAATTTTAAGTAAAAATCCACTTTTATTTTGAAAACATAATTTTTTTTGAATCAGGGCTAGAAATATTTTAAAATTTGGTTAAATTTTAAGTATATTTTTAACCTTTTTCAACATTTTATATCGTTTTTTTTTATCAATTTATCTTTTCGAAGGGGTTATTTGTGTCTCGAAGTGTGTTTTTGTAATTTATTTGTGTATGCAAATGAAATATGCCTCATTTGCATACTATTCACATTTACAATTATGTTGTAAATAAGAGCCTACATAAATTTATTTAACAAATATACTCTAGTTTTCTCTCTATTGTTCCCATTTAGATACAGTTGCAAATATGTTTACGAGTGCTATACCACTATTTCTACTACATTTTTCGTACTTAATTGAAGAACATAAATATCTACCAGGAATTGTACATCCATACATACATATAAAACAGTTGTTGACTAGTTTTCAACTTTGACTGCAACATATTTTTGTTGTTGCTATTGATATCATTACTGTTGTTAACAAATGTTAACAAAATTTCTTTAAAAATAACTTTGAGTAGGGAAAAATTTTTGTTTTATGAACTTTTCTTCTTGAAGCAATTGAGGGAAAATTTTTTTCTCAAAATAATTTTTTTTTCACTTTAAACTTTAAATAAAATTCAAAAGCAAATATTCTTTTATTTAATTTAATTTCGTATTTACATATTTAGTTTTTTCCAATTGAATTGCCATTTTCTGTAATTTTGTCTAAATTAAAATAGAATAAAATGTACTCTTTTTGCATTTTTTTTTATTCTTTCTCATTATTTCTTAGCTATTGTTTTTTATTTTCAGATTTGCTTTCCGTCTTTCTTTAGTAAAAGCTCTTCTAAAGTTTTCCTTTCTTTTCAGCTTGAAATGCTTTAGGGGTGTTTAAAAATGTCCACCTTTTTGTTTAACAAAAATAAAAATAAAAGATGAAATATATTTTTACAGTTTTGCTTCAGGCCCTAAATCCTTTTTTGTTCTTTCAATAAAAAAGATTTTTAAATTTATTAAATATTTATAAGGAGAACGAACATGAAAAAAACTTTTGGAATTTAAAAAAAGTTTACATATTTTAAAAAATAAATTCTAAAAAGTATTTTAAAAAATATTTAATAATACCACTTTTTTAAAAAAGTTTTAAATCTTTTAACAATAATAAAAATAATTTTAAGTCCGAATCCTGATTTCGAAATTTTACAATTTTTTTTTAACAAACTCATAGAATTTGACATATAAAAAAATTAAAAACAGAATATTTAATGGGTCGATTACGGAAGGAAAGACAACTGAATTTAAGTTGAGGTTAAAATCGCGAAATTATTGTTCGCCAGGGGTTGTAATTCAGTGTTAAATATAAGTTTTTGTAAATTCACAAAGAGTTTTAAATAAATGAAATAAATTTTGACAATTTTCATTAAAAAATTTTAAAATCATCACAAATCCGTAAAATATATAAATTAGTCTGGTCAGGGTTCGGAATATATACAGTATTTAACGATAAAAACGAGTTGGGTATGCAATTTATAGCTTAAGTTTTAATAAAAATCTAAATTTTTAAGCAAACCAGTTGGTCAGGTTTCAAAAGAAAACGTAAATAAATTGTTTAATACATTTTTTAAACAATTTTGGTCAGAGTCCGTTAAGTTAATAGTTTTAATGGAAATTTATCAATAGAAATATAGTTTGCATTTAAAGTGTTTTTTCTTAATTGATTCAAATATTGATAGTCAGGGTTCGGAAAATGTTTTATGATTATTTCATGAACAAATCTAATATTCATGGTCAGGGTTCGGAAAATGATTTATGTACATATATTTTATGGAAAATATAAAATTTTTTAACCTAAAGCGTTTAAATCAAAGTAAAGTTAAATTTTTCAAAAGTGTTTTTTATGTCAGGAAAGTTGTTATTAATTTTATTTATTTCCTTTTTTTTGAAGGTTTAAAAATTTAGGACGGTGTTTATAAAATCTAAAATTTTTGGTGAAAATTATCAAAAGAAAACGTTTTAGTTTGGTTACTCAAAATTTTTACGAATTTTTCTAAGTTATATACAATGTTTGTGGCCAGGGTTAGGATTTCTTTTTTATTTTCCTGAAAATACCCAGTTTTTTAACCGAATATGTATAAAATAAGACTATTTAGTTAAAAGAAAGTAAATTTTTTTTAAAAAGAACAGTCAGGGTCTGAATTACTTCATATTTTTTAATTTTAATCGTTTAAATATTTCTTTTTCTATGTACAATTGTCATTTAACCTGTTTATAATTTCTCCTACGCCACAGGGTATTTAGAAAAATCAAAATCATTCCTTTTTATTATCAATTTGTATTATAATGATGTTGTTATTTTATCTTTAGTTTTCATTACATTTCATATTTAATTGCTCGACTTAAATTAAAATGACACACCCAATGAACGCAACAAGACAAGGGACTCATGGCCGGATTTGTGAATAAGCTTTGCGTTTTTTTTTTTATCTTTTTATACGTTTTTGTAGTTTTAATTGACAGTATGGAAATTTGCAGAAGTTAAAACCAAGTTATTCACTTAACAGAGTTTTGTACCGGTTTTTTTTTTTTTTTGTAAAACTTCTTGTTTTTTTCTGACATTTTGTTTTAATCAACAAACGTGTCATGCCACAGAATGGCGTGTTTTTTTTCCTGTTCTGTTTTGCTCTAAAAGGAAATCCTTGTTCTGATTCAAGTTCGCACGTTAATATTAAATGATGTTGATGAGTATGATGAGCAATGACTGCATTGTATTCCTGGTAGATGAATTTACTTCTTATTTTTTATTTTTTGATAAAAGAAAATTTATATTTTAAATCACATGAATTGTTCATAGAAGCGTAACGAGTGTTGATAATATATTGACAGATGTCTGCAAACATGTTGAACTTTTCATTATTTTTATTTTTGTTACTTTTTACTTCCGTTTTCATAAAAGAGGATAAAGTTGTTACTATAAATTGCTTGGATTCCTGAGGGCTTTAGACAGCCATTGTTGTGTGTCATCATTATCAACCTTTGGTATTTTGTGGTTGGGCTGTTTAAATGGGAATTTCCTGGAAACATTTCTGTATCTCTTATTTTTTGTTTTGTTATCTAGTTACTTTTAATTGTCGCAAAAACCATGCAAATAATTAGAAACAATTAAAAATAGTAGATCTATTTAAGTAAGATATTTTTTAAAGCGGGTTTCCTTAAACTGTTAATTGCTTTTAAGTCAGGGCACGGTTTTAAAAAACCATATATAAAGTTGTGTCATAATTTGAATACAAAACACAATTTTATTAAAAAAAAAAACTTAATTTCATTCTCAACATAATTCATAAATTCAAGTACATTTTTTCTTTCACTTTTCCAACCAAATCAAAAACTTCCTGTATGCAATTAAAATAATAATTACAACAAATAAAAAAATTTTACACTTGTGAGATTTAAAAACCCCCCAACAGAAAGAAATAATTATATAATCACTCATATGAGGGGTTTGAAAATGTGCCTTTCAACTCAACACTAAAAAGAGCACTAAAGAAACTGGCAAAAAACCCGACCATTAAAAAAATACTTTAAACAAAAAAAAAAAACTGCAAGCCAACACAATGAAAAGCTTATTAAAGTAAATTTGCATTTATGTAGAAACGTTTTTTTTTAAGGTAAACACATTGACATATTAAAGTTCTCTAACAAATGCATCCTACAATATGAATTAGCCCAAATAAAATACAAACAACATCGTAAAATTTATAAAATACCAGAAAACATACATAACTCTGGCTCTTTTAAGTACCAGTTACACTTTTTGTGGGTGTTAGTGAAAATATTTTGTTTGTAAAAAAGCATCAGGAGCAAATACTTAGTTCTTGTTGTCGTAGTTGTTGTCAAATTAAAATTTTATATCCAGGTGCAAATGGCATGTTCATATTTCAAGTACGAAAATGTTTTTAAAACATGCAAATTTTCTATTATAAATTATTTTTTTTTTCATTCACTATTATAAAAGTCATGTTGTGTGGCAAGTCATTATAGTTTTTTGTTTTGTTAATAATGTTAAACTATAATTTATATTAGAATTTTTAGAAAAAAAAGATAACCTCCACAAAAAAAGAAACCCTGAGTCGAATTGTTCATTGTTCATTAAAGTGCCAGTAGTTTAATGCACAAAAACGGTATAAAAATGGTTTATTTCATTCATTTATGGTTGTTTGATTTCTAACATTAATTTTATGCAACAATTATTAAAGGTTTTTTAGCTAAAAAGTTAAAACTTTTCCTGTTTTCTTAATACAGGGTACGGAAGCTTTTAATTATTTAAAATATTTTTTTTAAATTTTATAGTTAAATTAAATTAAACAAGTTTAATTAAAAAAATTGTTCAGCCAGTTTACGGAATTTTTGATAAATGTTGCAAAAAAAAATTTAGTTTATGGATAATATTTCTTCAATTCTGTCAAAATAATAAATATTGTGGGAGATGCTGCTTAGAGTGTTAAATAAAAATGATTTTTTTCAAGTTAAAATTTTTTTTAAATTGTTTAGCCATGGTATACATATATTTTTTTAAAGAATTTTATGAAAATCATCGATTTTATGCACAATGTTGCTTAGAATGTGAATAAAATATTTCTTTGATTAAAAAACTAAAAATTTTTATAAATTATTTCAGCCAGGGTATGGAATTTTTTATAATTTCCTGGACCAAGTTGCATTAAGTGTGCAAAAAATATTTCCTTGATTATTAAAACTTAAAATTTTTGAAAAATTGTTCAGCCAGGGTATGGAATTTTTTTATGAAATTGTTGAAAACCCTCCATTTTAAGTAAAATGTTACTTATAATGTAAAAACATTTATTTTTTTGATTAAAGAACTTAAAATTTTTTAAAATTATTCAGCCAGGGTACGCAATTTTTATAAATTCCTTGAAAATCAACCATTTTATGGACGAAGTTGCTTAGAGTGTGAAATAAAAAATTATTTCTTTGATAAAAAACTAAAAATATTTGAACAATTGCATGGAGTTTTTTGAAAATCATTCATTTAATGGACAATGTTGCTTTGAATACGAAAAAAAATTATTTCTTTGCTTAAAAAACTTAAATGTTCTTAAAATAAATCAGCCAGGGTATAGAATTTTTTAAAAATTCCTTGAAAATCATCTAAGGATAAAGTTGCTGCGAATATAAAAAATCTTAAAATTTAAAAAAAAAGTTCAGCCTGGGTACGAAATTTTTAATGAATTCTTTAAAAATCATCCGTTTTATGGACAACGTTGCTTAGAGTTTGAAAAAAAAATTATATTTTTGATTGAAAAGAAACTTTAAAAAACTGTTCGACCAGGGTACCGAATTTTTTTATGAATATTTTGAAAATCGTACTTTTTATTTACAATGTTGCTTAGAGTGGAAAAACAACTTAACGTTAAAAAAAAAACGATCAGTCAGGGTACGACATTTTTAATGAATTCTTTGAAAATCATCCATTTTATGGTCAACGTTGCTTAGAGTGTGAATAAAATTATTTCTTTGATTAAAACAACTTGAAATTTTTGAAAATTGTTCGGCCAGGGTACGGAATTTTTTTTATGAATTCTTTGAAAATCATCCATTTTTTGGAAAAGGTTGCTTTAGAGTAATTAAAAAAATTATGTAGTTTGTTTGATTAAAAAAAGTTTTTTTTTATTTGTAAATTTTTAAGGACATTTTAAATAACGAACTTTATTTACAATATTTTATAAAATATTTCTAGTTTTTATTCCTTGTTTAAACTAGGGAAGCGATATTTTTGTTAGACTATATCAAAACTTGTATGGACAGTATTCGAAAAAATCATTGTATTTTATAAAAAAATATTGTGGTTTAATAAAATTTTATGATGAGATTTTTTGTTAGAAAAGTTAAAATTTGTGAAAAAATTTTTATGGTTAGGTTGCTCATTTTTTTTATTATGGTTTACTCAAATTTTTTATTGGAAAAAATACGTTCTAACAGATACACAGAAAAAAATAAAAAATTCATTTCAATTAAAAAAATTGTGATATTTATTAAAAATTTAATTAAATTTGCAGCACTAAACAAACTAATTAAATATTTTATGATATTAAAAACATTTTCTGCAGAAATTTTGTTTATATAAGTTAACTTTAAATTCATTTAATTACATTTTTAATTAAAACTGATGTTATTGTTGATTAATGGTTTAATAAAAAAAAGGGGGTAATTTTTCTGTGTACGATTTATATAAAAAGTTGAATGATCCAGAGTAGATGTTGCAATTTTTACGAAAAACCTTAAAGTATTTAGGAATTCATCACAAATGTCGTTAAAACGTACTTAGCACTATTTCACAAGTGTTATGTTTTTTATAATACTTTGTAAGATATAAATCTAATGAGTTTTGTTGCGACTGTCAAAAAATCAAAGTTAACATTGCAATTTGTGTTCACACCATCACACATAAACATGGTTCAGTTGAAATGCAACTCTTGTCAAATGAAAAGAATTATTGTTTAGAAAAATTTGAACAAACGATATCCCATACGGATGTCAGTTTTATTTTGTGCTACTTGTCATTTTCTTAAAACATTGCATTCACACTAAATACAAAGTATAATAGTCCAAATTAGCCTTAGTTATGTGCCATTAAGAAAAACTTTGCACAACTTTTCCCAATTATTTTTTTTCTATGTGATACCTTTACTTTATTCTCACTAATTGTCTTTTTTCTGATATTTAGTCAAATTCAGGTTAAAGATTTCCTAATGAACAAAATATTTTAATTTGACTTACCGTGACGTGCTTCCTCTCCTTCAGGGGCATGTTGTGTTATTGTATTCAGTTCCTCTTCCAAATCGACATGACAATCAGCTACGTCCCATGAGAGAAAACCTGCAAGTGACACGGATGAAAGGAAAAAAAGAAAAGAAATCCAAATTAATATTGGCAAATTTTTGTTTTGAAAATACATATAAATTATTGCTAACAAAAAAAAAAAAAATAAGAGAAAAACAACATGAAACGTCATGATTTTTATAAATTTATGTATGTTTTTATTTTTGTATTTTTTTGGCTAAATAATTGAAAAAGTTTTCCACTTTTTTTTCTATTATTTTAGTCCTTTTTAATTTGTTCAACTGTCATATTTTATTTTGACATGTAATTTTTTCAAATTCGATTATATTTTTTGGTTTTGTTTTTGAACCTGGCAAAAGTTTAATTTGCTTTCGAAAAATAACAAAATAAAAACCATTTTTTAGGTAAATATGTATTTGTTAGAAATTTATTAATTTATTATAATCATATTTCTAGATTATTTTAAAGAGTGGGCAAATAAATTTTAAATAAAACAAAAAGTTTTCAGAGAGTTATCTTAATATTTTTTATTATTATAAAAAGATCTATGGCAATTATGAGTGAAACAAAATATCCGCCAAATACCTGCCACGGCTTCGGTGGCATACCACTCTCCGACGGTCCATATTTTCAATGGCCCTGAGACATAAATAATTGAGGTTCAATGTATGTATGTAGGTAATGTGGTGAATTATCTTATTTAGCTTTTGAATTGTTCTTGGCTTATTGATGTACACTTTTTCTTTTAAATATTCTCAAAGAAAGAAGTCTGACGGTGTCAAATCATGAACATCGCTACGACTTTAGATAACACGGTTATTGAATTTCTTGCGCAAAAGAGCCATTGTTTTGTTGGCTGTATGGCAAGTGGCACTACCCTGTTCGAACCACATATCGTCTAGTTCCATATTCTCAATTTCCGGCCACAAGAAGTCCGTTATCATCTCGCGATAGCGAACACCTTTCACGGCACTGCTTGGCCGATCAGATTTTCGAAAAAAATGCCGATGATTCCGGCAGCCCATAAACCGCACCAAACAGTCACTCTTTGTGGATACATTGGTTTTTTAACAATCACTCGTAGATTCTCATTTGCCCAAATGCGGCAATTCTGCTTGTTAACGAATCCACTGAGTTGAAAGTGTGCCGCGGCGCTGAAGATAAGTTTCTTTGAATAGTGAATTCACTTCTGAATTTGTAATACACTGAAACAAAGAAATGTCAAATTAGATTGGGAAAAAAGCTTGACATTAAGGCTTGACTCACAATTAAGACCGTGCATTACAGTTGGACCACCCTTTATTATATTTGAAAAAAAGAAACAGTAAAATCTGGTTTAAATTAACTTGAAACAGGGCAAGTTTTTTATAACAGACAACTTTACCAATTCATAAATCGTCTGAACTCATATTTCTATGCAACGTTTTAATATAAACGTTGTCTTTATTAAAGCAATTTGATCTAAATAAAAATTTGTCTTTAACTTAAAGATTTTTTCTAGTTTAAAATTGCTTGGCATAGAACAACTTTTTCTAAGTAAAAGTTCATTAGCAGAAACCGATTTCATTGGATAAAATTTCCTCTTAAAAACAAAAATTTTTTTGGTAGAAACTGGTATAAACAGAACAGTTTTATGTAAAAAACAAATATCAAAAAGTGTTCGAAAATAAACATTAACTGCCTATTTTACAACGTCACTCGAATGCGTTCGTTCGCACAAATTACATGCAAAACGAAAGCGTTCGAGTGACATCGGGAAATGGGCGGTAATTGTGGAAAACACAAACGCTCATAGTGTTTGTGTATTAACTCATTAAGAATAATAACGTTTCTCTGTTTGTGATCTTTGAAGACAAAAATAATACTGTACTTATCCAAAACCACAAAAAGATGAGATCATTTAATTACGTTTTGTTTTTTTTTTTTACCATAAACTTCGTTGTGTTTGGACCAACAAATTAATGTATATTCGTTTCAGTTGTGCTTAGCTCCCATATTGAACACTGATTATAATACTACAGATCTCAGAGAGCAACTTTTGTTTCCATTTTTTTTTATTATCGTTTAACTCTCTTTTTTTGCTACTAATTATTCTCAAATCGTTAACTTCTCCAACAGCATTTTTTAATATTGTGTTTCATTTGTTAATATTTTCATTATTTCCTTTTTAATGTGACATTCATAAGAGCTTCCTCTTCAAAGAGCTAATAACAATTACGAATAAGTAGACGTTTTTTTATTAGAGAAACAAAAATTACTATAATCACAAATGCCAACATATGAAATTTCTTGAAAATGAAACAATTAATTAGGATATGAAAATGATAAAGCTGAAACAAAAAAAAAAAAAAAAAACAAAACAAAACAAAATAAATAATTAACACATGAATAAAAAATTTTTGCTCAAGAATAAAACAAAATCCTCTACCTCTCTAATGCCACTATTGTTGTACACTATTGTTACCAGGATGTTGCTGTAAAGCTTTTCTGTAAATACCAACCAACATAATTTTACATTTGTAGTTGAAAAGTGAAAACAAGGAATTACATGTGTAATTGTGTGGTGTGGTGTGGTGTGGTATTTACAGCAAATCATCATGTTCTTAAAGGCGCCCTTAAATATTAGTTCTATTTGGCAACACTTTAAGCTAAATCTTTTGTAAGTTTTATGAGCTATTTTATTGCTCTCTACTGTTGTTAGAGTGGTAATATAAACAATTTAATCCTTAAATAATACATTTTATGTTGTATTTCTACTTTCATTTGTGTGTGTGTGTGTTTAGCTTAGAAAGAGGATTTTAGTTTTTCTTTTTTCCTTCTTTGGTTACTAAATTGTTATGTTATCTCTTTAAATTTTAGTTGTTTTTTGTTTCGAAAATGTAAAATAAAATCTTATTTCATTTTAATACCACAAAGTGGTGTAGAGGGCGTTATTGAATCTCAGCTAATAGGATTTTCTTTGAAAGTGCTATGGAATTCCAAAAGAAAAAAAGAAATAATAAACACAGGATTTAAAATGCAAGGTAAATAAATAATAATGTTGAAGCAAATATAAAAAGAAAGATTTTGGAGAAAAAGCGAAAGAGTATTTAAAAAATTAACTTGAGAAAAAACGCCATATTTTCTGAAGAAAAAAACAACAGCAAGTTTTTTTATAAAATGTTGTCTGAACAGCATAACATATTCCATAAAATAGTTGTTTAAACGAATTAACTCTTTTGTCTTAAATAGAGCAACTTTTTCTTAAAAAAAGTTGGTAAATTTAGATCGCTGTTATCTAATTTTTTTTCATAGAAAAGTTTCCTGGATTACGGCAAGTTTTACGGAAGAAATGTTGCCTAGATTTGGGCGTTTGCCAGAGGTAATATTTTCGTTTCAGATCAGGCCAGATTGTCAACTGATGGCTCGATGATGAGGGGCCCGGGTGCAGGGGTCTGCATTGAGGATCTGGGCATCAGAAGATTATATTGACTGCAGTGTATTTCAGTAGGAGATTCTGGGGATGTTTGGATAGTGAGCCCCGGTAGGCTAGCTGGTAGTCTATCAGTGCGGGGGTTGCGGGGTCGATTCCCGCCATGAACTCTGGTCTCCTGCATACAAGCGTAGAGCTTCGCGGTATTTGCTTGGGGAAAAACTCCCGAGGAGTTGGTACGGGCCAACATTGTCAGGGGCTCGGCAGTAACTATATATGGTGACAGCCAGGCGGCTCTGAGGGCCTTGATGGGCTTTGAATTCAAGGCTAGTGGATGATTGCACGAGGAATTAAGTGCTGAGCCTGTGCACTACAACATCACCCACCGGCAATGATTTATGGCGAGTTGGCGAGACTGGGCTTGGAAATGGAGGATCCTGACAATTTGCAGGTGATCAGACCTACAATGGCGTTTATTTTGGAAGAATTAGAGAATGGGTTCGAGCCTGTGGGAACCGCACCGTCTGCAGGGTATCGCGTTCGTTGTGGTAGGTACTAAGGAAGTCCGATTCGAATTCGCTGCTGGGCAGGGGCAGGGTCTTCGTCATGACCATAATAGGTATTATTACGGGCCACTGCAGGATAGGATTTGTAATAGAAATAACCTGGTTGTGCAGCAGGAGACTGTGCAGCAGTAGACAGTGGACTAGGGAATGGGTACATGTACGGCAGTTTTCCGTTTAGTAGGGCTGTTCTTGCTTGTTTTGTCCGATTTTTATCTTCCACTACTTTCTTTATTCTTTGCTTTTACTCTTTATTTCTCCTTTTCTTTTCTTATTCGAAATCTAAAACTAACTAAGCCGTCACAATCGACCAAATTGGTCTCTGGTTGAGGGTGAGAAATTGACTTCACACCAGCCTTTCACCCTAAACTTACCTACCCTTGATTGGATTCAGTAAACTTTAAGATAACACAAAAGTTACATGGAATAAGGATTTTTTTCTTAAGAAAAGTTTTTGGAACACATCAGCTTGCTCAATAGAAAAATTTTTTGTATTAGATTAATTTGATTTATAGAAAAGTTTCTGGGATTAGAGCAGATTTTGCAACAAAAAAGTTGCTTAGATAAGAGAAATTTTTTCGTATTGAAAAGTTGTTTGGATTACAGAAGCTTTTCGTTTATGTTGTTAAGAGAAGAGCCACATTTTGTGGCTGAATGTTTCCGGAATAGTTTATTTTTAAAGTGTTGTTTTATTTAAATAATAACGTAACTGACACTGTTACGTATGACTAATCTACTATAATTATTCATAATACTTATACGCCAAAGTCTGCTTTATAAATAATATTAATCATACGGCTGCTTCCTTGAAAATTTAAATGGCATAAGAATGAGGATTCTCATGATTCTCTCTATAATTATTTTTACTTTATATAAATTTAAGGATTCAAGCTTCAATAAAACAACATGTTAATGCTTAAGCTTTTTAATTTGGTTGTCTGTTTCTCAGTCTGAAAGTTAACGTGCCTCTTGGTTGAATTAAAAAAAAAAAACAAGTAAAAATGTAAGTAAAACATTATAATAAACATAATAAGAATAATAATTTTCCAGGCATAAAAAGATCTCTTAATGAGCATGTATGAAGGCATATAAAATAAGCAGGCATAGCAAACTTTTATTTACGTAGGAGCAAAATGCTTCATAAATATAAATCTAACTAAAACACAGCCTTCTTTTTCTTACTGAGCAAATGAAAGAAACTAATAATAAAAAGGATACATGAAAGGTAGATAAGAAGAGGCAAGGAAGGTGTTGCAAACGACTCAGTCTTGAAACAGACACCACATGTATTGTTTTTTCTTTGTAAGAATGTTTGCCTCAACGTGCATTATGTGGCACAACAAATCCTTTAACATCCAAGATCTTGTCGTACACAAGCAGGCACATTTTAACAGATTCTGCTGTTTGGAAAAGTCTTAGGAAAGGAAAGGTAGCAATATTCTTATAAGCTTGAGAACGCCACTCATGTGTTCCTCCTTCAACCAAATTGCCAGCATTTGTGTCTCTTATTTTATGTGGTAGTAACAATATATTTTTTTTTGTAAGCAAGTTTAATAATGCTACGCAACTGCTACATAATTTCTTATTCTTTAAGCATTTTATAAATTATTCATGTGACTTGGAGAATATAATTTTCTACTCAAGCATGTGAGCTGCCTACTCCTACTCCGGCTCGTACGTTCTTTTTCAAAGATCTACCTGTACAACAAAAGCTAATGAATATTACTTGACTTGCCGAACAACAGCAACAACGAGACACATAACAAATTAAAGCCAAGGGATTCAAGACAAAAATGCTAAACTCAGATTTGAAAGGAAATATGAAAAATAAAGAAAAACGTATGGAAGGAAATGTGTATGAAATGAAAATAAAATTAAGTGTAAAAATTATTGATACATGTTTGTTATTTTCTTTTTCGTATTCCATTTGTTGTGAGTGTTGTGCTGTAATGAATATTTTGTTTAATTTGTTTAGGGAATTTTCGGATTTTGAAAACATGTAAAGCTGGAAATTAAAAGAAAAAATAAACAATAAAACGTTTTGCTGGGATCTGAGAAACTTTTTGTATAGAAAAGTTGCTTGTTATATTAAAGCAACTGTCTATCTAAGAAATAAAAACTTGGAATAGAGCAAACTTTTCTTAAGAAAACAAACAATTTTTAAATTATCAGAGCAATTTTTTTTATAAAACATAAAACAAAAACTTGGATTTAAGGAACTTTTTCTATTAACAATTGGTTGGATTTAAGAAATTTTTTTCCCTAAAAAAATTGCTTGGGTAATTTCTGCTATAAACAAATCACTTTCGATTAAGCAACTTTTTCTATTAAGAATTTGCAGGATTGGAGGACAAATGTTTGAGCTTAAAAATTAAACTTCCTAATTTTGTAACTTGATTTGAAGCTTAACAAATTTACCATTTCAAGCAAGAATAATTTGGAATTTTGGGTTTAAAAATTTGCTTAAAACAGCTTTGAAATAAAAAAAGTTGTCCTATTCATTTTAAAGTTGTATATGGGCACTTCCACACAAGTGTCACGTATCGCGACCAAACAACTAATCTTGTATTATGACCCATGTTGTTAAATTTGTTCCTATATTTCACTAAATTTAATATTATATGTATAAATATATCTTTAAGAAACAATTTAAAATGCTTGGTGGCGTGGAAATACCCATATGTAAGTTCAAAACTAAGAGTTTTAAAGTTAAAATTTTGTTATCTTAAATTTGAAACAATACAATTTTAGCATAGCACTTGTTCGTAAACCTTGAAATAGATTATAAATTATTATAAATTCTTTCTACAATAATTAAATTTGATTATTTCCATTTGCAAAAATATGCTAAAACAAAGTCTTTTCAAGAACTTATAAATTTTTTGTTTCGGTTAAATTGTCCATATAAAACTTGGGTGTGAATAGAAGTGTTTAATCGTGTTTCAAAAAAAAAGTTTTGAGTAGTATAGAAAAAAAGTCCAAATTACAAAAAATTATAAATTTGACTTAAAGGTTTTGCACGTGAATGGCGATATTTGAAAAACTACAAGAGACAAAGTTTGGCTAAATTTTTTAAATACGATAAAAATCTATTAAATCTAACAGATTATGCAAAAAAAAAAAAAGTAAAATCAGTTTAAATTTCAATAATTTTGCTTAAACCCTCCCATACTTTTCTTAAGATGCGTATGATGAATATTAATTTTTTAATATTTTACAAAATACTAAAGAACTTATTCATAAAAAATAATTAGGGTTTATTTATAGGCCTTTAATAAAACTGTTTTATTTTTTATGAAAAAGGGGCATAAAATCTCCTATGTAATCATATATTTTTAAATTTTAATTTCCAAACTCAATACTTTATAACGTTTTTTTTTTAAATTTTTGTTAAGTGCGTAATTTAATACAATTTTGTATTCATTTACGTAAATATTTAAATATTTTTTTTCTTTTTAATGTTTGTTTTTAATAAATGTTAAATATTTTACTCATCGTCCTTTTATGACCATGACTTTCATGTATGCACAACAAACCCAAGCTAATAAACATATTTATTGCCTTAACGTTAAGATTAAAATTAAGCTCTGGGGTAAAACTAAGAATTTTATGTAAATAATGGGGGAAGTTGAGCAAAAAAATATTCTTCAAGAAGGCACGTGTTTTAAAGGTTTAGTAGTAGGGGTTCTTTAAAGAATTTTTTTTTTTTAAAACTCCAATTAGGTTTTTTTATTTAATTTAAAATAAGTTTAAAGTGAAAAAGTTTAAGTGAATTTGAGAATATATTTTCAAAGATTTTTTTCAGAAAATCGTTTAAATATTTCTAAATTTATAAGGTTTAACTTCAACTTTTTTTTTATTTCTTAAAAATCCTTTAAACAAATTTCATATTAATTCGAATGTATATTCTAAGTAAAATTACAATTTTTAAAGCTTTCATACTTTAAAAGTCTTATTCCTTCAATATTTTGCCTTAAAAAATTTAAAACTTGTTACGCTTTTTTTCTCTCATGAACATAAAGCACTCATTTGCCTTTATTTTATAACCTCTGGAAATTCTTAGGTCTTTGAAAATTAATGCCTGAGAATTCTTTTTAAGTAAACATTTTTTTAAAGGCCTAAACCGTTAAGAAGTTAAAGCCATTTATAACTAGCAACCTCTATTATATTTTGCAATTAATAATAATCATACGCACTAGTGTCCAACAAAATAAAACTTTTAAAACTTCTAAATCGTTTGAGATATTTTAGTGGAAAATAGTAAGAATTTGAAAATAAAAACTTAAGATTTAGCATATTCTTAACATAATTGATACGCTTTGTTCTTTAGCAGCCGAGTTTAAAAACAAATTTCAAAAAAACTTAAAGAAAATAGTAAGAAAAACGTCATTAGGAAACACCTCATGACACCCTCTTAATTTTATAAACATTTTTTTAAGATATTTTTAAGTTTTTGTCCTTCTTTGCTTTAGCTTAATTTTTTTAATACTTCTACACTTTTATTTTTCTGCCTTTTTAACCTTAGGAGGTGTTAAATCTGTCTTTATTTTTAGAATTTGCCCTCGTTAAGTTTTAAAGATTTTCATTACTTTTTTATGTTACTGTACATATAAAAAAACCTTTGGCTTGCAGAAATTTTAAAGAGTTTTCTTTTTTTTTGGTTAAAGGCAATTTTTACTTGATGCAATTTTTTTCAGAGAAATGTTGCTTCTATAGCTTTAAGGAATTGTAAAATAATGAGCAAAAATTGTGCATAGAATTTATTAAGAAAAAAAGAGAGAAAGAAAGAAAACAAATCGGTAATTATTTATTTATCTTAGAAAGTTTTAAGGCAAATTTCACGAAGATAAATAAAAGGACCAATTTTACTTTAAGAAAAAAAACTTTTAAAAAAAAATTTCAAGACATTTTAGAAAACTTTAGAAGAAACATAATTTCAATATTTAATTTTTTAAAACCAAATCAAATCGTAAACATTTGATTTTATTTCAGCAAAATCTGTTTTATATATTTCCTTAAGTCTTGTTATTTTCGGTATTGAATAATTTTAAAATCCTTTTAGAAATAAAAAAGCTATGAGCGAAAATGTAAAGCTACCGGTTTTTGAAACTAAAAAAATATTAATCTTACGCTCCCCTAAGCAAAGCATTTGAATTTGTTGCAGCGTTTATATTTTAAAAAAAAAATTTTATATTTTGATATGTAACGGGCGTAAAAATTTTAGGCATCATCGATCAATCGAAAGCGCTACTGGGAAAGGGAGACACGAAGCTTTTTGTGGCGGAAAATTTTTGATTTAGACGTATATATGGTTTCACCAGGATAATGCCACTTGCCACACCGCAAAAGAAACAATTATCTTTTGAAAGAAAAGTTTGAAAATTGCATTATTTCTCGTAGAGGAGTAGTGAATTGGCCACCAAGGTCTTCGATTTGACACCTTTGGACGATTTTTTTTTGTTGGTAGTCCCACAACAGTTGAAGAGCTTAAAAGCAACATTATCGAGCAGATATCAGCCATTAAAAACAGTAATATAAATAAATTAATTAATAAAAAAAAGATTGGGAGCCTGCCGAGCCAGTAGAGGGGTACCTATTCGTAATAAACTTAAATAAAAATATTTTTAATATCCAAAAAAACTCTTTTCTTTTTATTAAAATCAGTGTTTAAAAAATGCAATAACTTTAATTTCTTTTGATTTGAGTTCTGCTTGTGTTTCTGAAATCAACAACAGTTTCAGTCAAAGTAAAATCACAAAACAAAAAACAAATAGTTGATCAACAATTTTGCCAGCAGCTGTTTTAAAAATTGTGATTTTGATTTTCTTTTCTTTTGAACAGTTTTGCAAGTAAAAGTAAAATCAGTATTTTTGTTTTTGTAAGTCGCAAACAGTCGCAGAAAGAAAACTTGTTGTTTTTGCAAGTTATAACTTATAAGCAACTGCAATCAGTTCATTTTACTTCTCGTGTTTTACACGAATGCCCCAAGGGGCCGAGCTCATTTTGTGTTTTTCACACACACACATACACACACATACGAATGTTAACGAAACTCACTTAAAATATTGTAAAAAACAACAATAATAATAAACATTTGTATGATTGTGTATAAATGTAAAAAACGAACAGAAGAGCAAAGAGAATATGTGTCTGCTTAAAATGTACAAAACTAAAAGAACGCCTGCTTTTACGACTGTGACTTCTGACAACTTTCAAAAGCAAAGACACTGCTGCTGATTTAGATTCTTAGCTTATCAAAAGCAGAATAAAACTTAGCACACGACTGCCGATTGTTTTCATAACTTTTAACAGAATCAATGTTTGATTGTAAAAAGCATTGAAGAGTTAAAATTTTGCGACTTTTCAACTTATACTTTAGCAGATCATGCACTGCTCCAGCGCACAGGTACAAGTGATGTTGAAGCGTGCTCGGTACACATACCATACAAGCATACCGGTGCAATATTAAACATTTTTGTAAGACTGAGTTGTTGCCACTAGTGTGCACAGCATTTATTATTTTTATTTTGAAAAAAAAGAAAGTCTTTAGTGCAATATTGAAATAAAAAGGTAAATTGTAACTGGTGATGTTTTATCAAATAAAGATTTTATATGGTTAATACCCTGATGTTTACATTTTGAAAACTTTTCTTATCTAAGCTAATTGTACCATACACTGTACCCGAAACTGGTACCATCGGCGAAATACTAAACGTTCTTTGACATCACTAAGCCTACACCCACACCAAAAGCACATACTCGCTTAATCGTCTGGCACAATCACTTGATTGCGCGGGAATGCTGTCGTCTATGTGCCGCTTAATACAATAATAAGATCTAGATTTTTAGATTTATTTAATCGAAATTTGTTAGCTAAAATGTTAGTTATTAATAACACTTTAACAGTGGGGAAATAGTTATAAGGTTTAACATGTATGCGATTATTTAAAATAAATATTAATCATACGATTCTGGGTGTAACAGCTGAAAGCTCTTCAATGTATTTTGATAGACAAGTCTATCCGCCATTTCTTCTGTCTTTATAATTTTTCCCAATTTTGGTATTTTTTTAATCTGCAAATTTTTAGACCAAAAAAAAAATAATTTTTTAAACAAACTGTCGCTTGATTCGCACAGTGATCTGGTTTGCATAAATATTTAATTTAATTGAAACGCATTTAATACAAAAATAAAGTGTCAAGTAAATGAGGGACCACCTCTAGACTTCTAGATCAATTGATATTAATCATACGCCTTCTGGAGTAAAAATTTTTATTCCGTATACATTTGCCCCCAAATTCAGCAAGTTCAGTTATAACTAACTATTACTTTAACTACCAGTTAACAATATATTTTGACAGCTACGTATAACTAATAGTTAATTATAAATGAACTTCGTGAAATTGGGGGTTTAACTATTTGAAGGATTTAAAAAAAATAATCTGTTTTATTTAGTAGAGTATTAGCTTTTATTTTGCAACCAGACTGTTGTTTATTCTTGTTTTTGATGCTTTTTAAATTAATTTTCAATTTTTATAAAATTTTTCTAATATTTATTTTCTTTTTGTTTAAACAAAAAACTCTATGCAAATTGATTTGTTTTAGAAAATTAAAATAAAACAATAAAAAAATGTAAAAATATAGTTAAACTGAAATTTTAAAATATGTATGTAGATTTATTTTAAACATACAATGTATTGCCAACTGTCAAACTGTCTAATGTCAAGGATTGTATTTCAAATATTTTCTTAAAAAAAAAAACAAAAACTGCAAAGTATATTCATTTATATACACACTAACACATACCTAAATGCTGGTGAAAAATAATAATATAACAGAAAAGAGTTTGTTTCCGGAAAATAAATAAACAAGCAAACACTCACTCACTTATGAACATAAATATTTATGCAGGGAAGGATAGTGTGAAAGAGAGTGTTGTTAGTGAAATAATGTTGACGTTTGTGTACACAAAGCAACAAAGTACTGCAACGCAAGTTTTTGTTAGTTTTTCTCTGAAATTTATTTTATTTACAAAACAACTAAACAAATATGTAGAAAATATTAAATAATTCTAAAAAAAAAAACAGAAAAAATATAAATAAAAAACACTGCCAATTATTCAATAAAAATTATAAATTCTATTTCATTTGCATTAAATCTTTAGATAAATCAAAAGCCATTTGTTTGGAAATTGGAATGGCAAATGATTTGTTTTACTAATAAATATTGAAATTTTTGATTTGTATTTTGTTTGGATAAACAAATAAATATAAAGAGAAGGATTTTCAAGTAGTAAAATTGGGATTTATAACATAAAATTCAAAATTTAAAAGTTTTAATCAATTACTAAAAATTATGGGTAAATACTGAAAAAATGTCTTCAACAATCAGGTATGCCACAGAAATTGTACAAAAGTGAAAATTTGCTCATTTTTCAATTCGTACCGTTTATGTTTTGCTTTTTTGAATAAAAAATTAAAATTTTTTGCGTTTTAAATTTTTATGAGAAGGAAAAAACGGTCTCCTTTTTACTTTCGTTCTAATTTAGTATCTATGACACACCTGAATATCAATAAAAAATAAATAAAAATTATTATTTTTTTTTAGAAAATTCTCTTAAATATATTTTAGTTGTTATAATTTAAACTTTTTTCTTAAATAAATTGTTTTCTAAATATCTGCTAAAGCCTTTTTTTACTAAAATCCTTAAAATGGTTGAAATCGCTTTAATACCAAAAAAGTTATAAAACAAAATCATCAGGCACTTCTGAACAAAACTGATTTAATATTAATCATACGCCATATTTTATTACTTATGATCCATTTAAAAAATTTCATTAGAATAAAAATGGTATTAGCAAAAGTAATTATGGCCTTAGAGCTGTGGACAAAACACAGCATGTCCTTAATTCAGTCTCTTTTTTAAATGGTTCTATGAAGCACTCTTTTTACTTTAGCCTTCAAACCCGTGTTCGAAAATAAGCAATAAATATCGCTCCTCAATGTTCGATTCGGTATATTTGTGAAATAGTGTTTGTGAAGAAAATCATTAAAAAAAAATAACGTTTCCCTGTTTGTCATCTTTCGAACACAAAAATAATACAGTTTTTATCAAACTCAACAAAAGATGAAAACATTTTATTCCGTTCGGTCTTTTTTTACATCCACAAACTTCATTGTGTTCGGTTCGGCTCCTTAATGTTCGTTTCTTTTGGTTGTCAAAAAAAAACAAAATATTTTTTACAAAATCCAAATACACATACGAAAAAAAAGCAAAAAGCCAGCAAAATACTTTTACACAAACAAAACAATTGCACAATACACACACAAGCTCTTCGTGGTGCGGTCATTGCTAAAAAATTTTGTTTGTTCATTTCTTATCTATGTATGAAAAGAAACATTGTAGAACATTAAAATATAATGTTTGTATAGAGTATCACTACAATTGTTCTGTTTTTTAACGAAGAACAGAACACTATATAATGTTCGGCTCTTTCTTGAAAGTAGTTGCGAACGGTGTTAAGGGTTGTGTTTGTCTACACAATCACTAAAAAATAGATATCATTCTTGGGTGTGTGAGCCGAACGCTAAATAATGTTCTGTTTATTTTCGAACACTGCTTCAAACAGAACTTGAAGACGAACTTGAGGAAAAAAATTCGGAAAAACAATTGTTTTAAAAAATGTCCTTCCGTCTGTTTCGGCTACTATTTTTATTAAAAGCATAATTAATATTTTTTTTAAACCTTTGTAGGTCACTAAAATGAATGAATCCCTTATTCATCAGTTTTTCATAATTTACTGTACTAAAACTCAGTATAATTTTTTTAACGCTTTTCTTTTTTACACCTAAACAAAAACTCTGTAACTAGTAGTAACTTTTAATGGATTGTAATTTAAGTAAAGTCATGCTGTTAAGATTTATTTTTTGGAAATTTGTTATATAATGGCTAACGAAGAAACAAATTTTTGCTTTTAAGCTGAAAATAATAACTTGCACATTAGCCAGCGAAATTGTTAATGCAACCTAAAGTGATTTTTCTAAAAAAAAAAAAAAAATTCAGTTTAGCTTAAAAAAGTATGCAGGTTTTTGTAAGAAACAAGTTTCTTATATCAAAAGAAATTTTACTTGGAGGATAAAATTTTTTCAAAAAAAAAACTAAAACTTTTTTCAAACAACTTTTTTTTTTTTTTGAAAATTTTGTGTATTTTTTCTTTTTTGTTTAATCAGCAGTTTAGTTTTTGATTATTTTGCCGTTAATTACTAATTAACAAAATTTTTGTTTTTGCTACATAAAGATGGTTTTCACCATGAGTGAACAATTTAGGCGAAATTTCTTATTCTAAAAACTTTTACGCCTAAACAAATTGGTTCAATCTTGAAATTTATTAAAACACATAAAAACGGGTTTAAGTAAAATAAGAACAAGCAAAAGTTTTTTTTTGCTTTTTCCAACAAAAAAGTTGTACAAAATTTTTTTTTAGAAAAAAGAATTCTATAAATTTTACTTTCAACTGGATTTTATTGCTAAATATAAGGAAAATAAAAGTGAAGTAATTGCTGAAAATCTAGTTAAAAGTGTTTTTTATTCAAAAGTATGTATTACAATTATTTATATTGTGTGGTTGCGATAGAAACATGTCATGGTAACCTGCCGGCCAGGGTTCGAGCCCCGGCCACGGTCCAGAATGAAAGATTATCAATAACAATTTTAATTAATTTTCATGTTGTAAAATTCCTTTCTTCATAAAAATAATTTAATGAAAATTAAATTTGATGAACTTGAGCCGAATTAAAATATTAAAAATTTGGATTAAAAACCATAAATAGTTCAACAAAATAACCACAATTCTAATTATTATTTTGTTAATTTAAACATCTAAAACATTTTTCAAAATTTGATATAAATTAATATTACTCAGACGCCAAGATGAATTTTGATAATGCTGAATGTAAAGAGTAAAATTTTTGTTCAGAATTTATCAGACATTTTTTCAAACTGTTTAAATAAAAACAGAGAAGAAACATTAAAGATTTTATTTAAATTCAGATTTTCACAAACATTTTGTTATGTGGGGTGTCCATAAATTGAGGTATCATTTTAATTTTAATAGAAAAAAATTTTGTTTTTGAGATATTAAAAATATTTTTATTAAGCACGACAAACTATTATTTGAAAATTTTGTATTCCCAAAAATTACTTTGATAATAAATTAGCAAGTGCACGGCTTAAAAACACTGAACTAGCAATTTGGTTTATTTTCAGTTTCTTGCGAATACAATAAAACAAGTTGTTTTAGTTTTGTTTTTTCCTAACCTACTTACAACTACAATTAATGTTGGGACTATTCCAACCCCCCTCCCTATCTTTGACCAAACTTTTTAATCATGTTATTAAACAAACTATTGACAATGGTTGATATCTGCTCGATAATGCTGTTTTTAAGCTCTTGAACAGTTGTGGAATTATTGCTGTACACTCTTGATTTCAAAAAATAAACTAAAGGTGTCAAATCGCTAGAACTTGGTGGCCAATTCACTCCTCCTCTACGAGAAATAATGCAATTTTAGAAAGTTCTTTCAAAAGATTCATTGCGTTTCTCTAGCTGTGTGGCAAGTGGCACTATCCTGTTGAAACCACATACATTCCACATCTAAATCCATTTTACGCTACAAAATGCTTCGGATCATCTCCCTGTAGCGATATACATTGACCGATGGTACCTCAAATTTGACAAACTTTTTTAGTTAGGTGAATTAAAAAAATAATGTTTTAATTTTCTTAAAATTATGACTGCTTTAAGTTGTTTTAAGAATTTGGTTATTAACTTATTTTAGATTTGTTTTTTTATACCATATTTGTACAATTAATTTTTAACTATATTAACAAATATTAAATTTTTAAATGTGTTTTTTATTATAGTTGGCTTTGATTATCTCATCTTTACAACAATTATTTCAGAGTGAAAAAAAGAATGTTCTGGTCTTAACATTCCCACTACTTTAGCACATTATGGCGTGTTTAAGCAGTCCCTTTTTTAAAATGCCATTGTTTTCCTCATCTCTGCCTCCCCCTCTTGGTTTTTTTTCTCATTCGCTGTTGTTAACTTTATCTGAGAACAATCACTTTAGTGTTTTATTGTCTAAGAGAACAAAAACAATAACTATTTTTACAATGAACTGAAATCTACAGTCTCTAAACTAGAAAATATTGTTTAAAAATTATAAAAGTTGTTCTATATTATGAATGAAAACTATTGTCTTACTCTAAGAGTTTCTACTGTTTCTTGATAATTTCTTGTTTATTTATGCTGTTTGCTATTAGTCTCATTATTATAATACATTGTACGCTGTACTGACCTCCTTCCCTCCTCTTCGTCCTGATTTCTCTTGTATTATATTAAACGCATTTGAACCTTTATCTTGTTAAAAACAAAAGCTTTCAATACAGAAGATGGTGCTGTGGATTCTAGTTGTTTCATAAGTTGAGGTTTGGTTGCTGTTTCTTATGTCTTAATAATATTGTTATTTTAGAAAAGTATGTCAAGCATTTCTAGTTAAATGATAGAAAACCCCAAGTTCGACTTATCATTATTATGGAAAGTGTTTGGTACTTAATGAAGAAAAAGAGTATAAATTAATGAAAAAGATTAAAAAAACACACATATTTTAGAATCTTTAAAAAACTTTATGCTCAAAATATTATTCTGTTTGTTTAATTGCAAAAGAATTTATAAAGGAATTTATGAAATAGACCCAAATTTTTATTAGTCTTAAATTTAGTCTCTAAAAAATGTATCTTAAAGTCGAGTAGGGATTCTAAAAATAGTTCTTAAATATCTTCGGAATGTCTGCTTTCTGTCAACAAAAAAATTTGTTCTGATCGCTTTAATAGTAATTAATTTATTTAGAAAATTGTGTTGT
The DNA here is from genome assembly GCA_949318255.1 of Pollenia labialis. Classification (NCBI taxonomy): domain Eukaryota; kingdom Metazoa; phylum Arthropoda; class Insecta; order Diptera; family Polleniidae; genus Pollenia; species Pollenia labialis. Next base: position 18,236,244 of record OX439142.1, on the reverse strand, counting down.
TACCCGGAAATATTTTTAATTGTTATTAATCATACGCCAGAGTAAACAAGAATTTTTATTTTTAATTTCTTAACAAAACGTTTTTCTCTTAAACTTTAATTAATTTTTAAAATATTTATTTTACTATAAAAACAAACTAGAAGATACGGAAGGCTCTTAAATAAAAAGTTTTACAAATTCTAATGACTTTTGTATTCTTATTGTCATCTAATTTTCTGTCAAGATATCCAACAATACTTCAGTTCGTATTTCTTAAACATTTTTTTAAGGCCACAATAATTAATTACACTTCAAATGTTTCTAAACTCTAAATGACAAATAAAACTCTTCAACACTTTGCTATTTAAACCCAAAAAAAAGGTAATTAGAAGCAAGAGAGTATTAATTGCTTGGTAACATTTTGAATTCCTGGCCATATCATTTATCACTCTCAACATCATCATTACCATCATTATATTTCAAGCTTTTCCCACTAGTTTTTACCACAAAAATCAACATTAAGTCCTGATATACATTTGGCAAAACCATCTACATGAACCACATGTGAAAATCTTACGTAATTAATCACATTAGATAGATACATGTATTTTAGAAATTTTATTTGATAATACAGGTTGATTTTTTGGGAAAACTAGAAATTAAATTCTAGTTTAATAAATAATTAATAATTATTAAGACAATGCCATCATTAACTAAATGAAAGAGCAAAAGGTCATAAGAGGAAAGGCACAATAACACAGGTCTGTTCATAAAATCACTTTCATTCAAAGCGCGTGATTTCAAATGACATGTGCCTTTTGAAATCACACGTGTGATATTGTTGCGTTCCATTTTTTTGTTGTTCATTGTAAATTTAGATTAGCGAAAGCCTACCGAGAAACACAAACACGGTGCACAAAACGTGTGATTTTAAAAGCATGCGATTTGCGATAAGTTAAAATGTATATTTCAAAATCTTTAATACTGTTTTTTTTTAATTTTTTCTTGCAGATACGATGAAATAATTAAACTTCTTCAAGCCAAAGGTAAGTTTTTAAATGCTAGTTTTATAAATTTATAAAAAATCATAAACAATTTACTAGAAATCATAAACAAATTTTGATATTTAAAAAAAAAAAGTTTTGCTTAATTTGTTTATTTTTTATGCCCGATAAAATCCTAGTTTGTCTTAAGTTTGTTCAGTAAAAGTCTTCGTTGTGGCCTGGCGAACTTAAATATGAAAATGAGTTGAAAATTGTTTTAAAACAAAAAAGTTTCCAATCAAAATCTACAGCAACCTCTAAATAAAATTAAATAAATATTAATCATACGCTATGAAGAGCTAAGAAATCAATTTCTGATTAATTTAAAACCATATGATGGATTTAAATAGAATTAAATCTAAAATATAAAACAGAATTAGGGCTATAAGACTTTATTTGCAGAAAGTTTTGGCACATTAATGGAATTAGTATCGTACGCTTTAGTGTGTTATAAATATAAACTTTGCTTGGAATTAAACTCGAAATATTTTCAAAATTTTGCGATTTTTGCTCTAATTTGTCAAACTACTCAAATATTTAAGCAGTATTTTAAACTAAATTTATTGTTGTTAATAAATACTAAACGATTTAAAGTTCTTTAGTTAATTCAATTCAACAAAAACATGAAATTTTGCTAAAAGCCCCACAAGGCGTATGATTAATATTATTTTTTGACTGATTTTAGAAAGCTGGTTATATTTTTGGCTAAGGTAAAGAATTTTTAAATAATTAAACAAGAATATAATAACAACACTTTATTTTATATTAAATGTTACAATTTGCAGAACAATTTCTAGAAATTATGGCGTTATCGAGTCTCAAATTCTTAATATTTTGAAAACATTTTGAAAATTGTAATTTTCCTAGTTTAAATTAGGCTTAAGTTCGGCAACATTAAATAACTTCAACAAAACTTCAGGAATTTGAAAATTTCAAAAACTTGTTAATAAAAAACCCTTTAGCGAACCGTTTAAAATGATTTTGTCTGAACCTGTTTATAATCACTTTTGTTTTATTGCTTTTAGAATATTTAAGAAATCTTTTATCTCTTCTTTATTTCCTTTAAAAATTAAAAAGAATTTATTTAATGCTGGAAAATTATCTCTTTTTACCATTTCGACCATTTTTCCCGGTTTTTATTTTACTTTAACCGTGTGGTTTTTAACATCTCTTTAAATTGACCTTTTTTGTGCTTTAGATTTTCAAACCTCGTTACTTACGGTTAAGTTTAATATTTTGAAGTTTTGTAAAACTGTTTTTCAAATAAAAGTTTTTTTTTAACATTTTTAGCAATTTCTGTTGCAGATAATTTGACAATTTGTTTGTTTTTATGGGTTTTTTTTTAGCAACATTATATTTAACGATTTACAAAAAACTAGATGAAGGAAAAAGAATAAAATTCAAGTTTTTTAAAGAGATTTAGTTAAATTGAGAAATTTTACTTTAGATTAACTGCCTGTTTTTTATTGTTGTTTCAATATAAATTTCCAAGCGAAAATTTTTTTTTGAAAAACAGGCAGTGAATAAAATTAAAAAAAAATTGGATTTAAAACCAAGTTTAATGTTTTCAATTGGAGCAACATAAGGCAATCTTCTGAAAGAAGTACTAAAATAGATTTTAAACTTTCATCTTGGCAGAATTTTTGTTTCTTATTTTGGAAAAATTTTTAATTTTCAATATTCTACCAAAATTTTGTTTCAAAATTGACTTTATTGTTCATTGCTGCTTTAAGTATCTCTTCCACAATTGTTAAACTAATTTATCTTACCTTTTTTTTCTTGAAACATAATGAAAAAACTAATTTTCAAATAATTTTTTTCTGTCCACATACCTGTAAAAAGAAAAAAACAAAAAAACAAATGGTTAAATATTAATCATTATGAAAAAAGTTTTGTTTTTTGCAATTTATTTGTTGAAAACAAATATTTAATTTAATTTTTTTCTTAATCAAATCACTTTCACGTTCATCCATTTTTTTCAACAATCCTCTTCAACACTTCCTAGATACAACATTTTTTGTTATTTTATAATATTTTTTTCACTAAAGTTTTTCAATTTTATTTTGCATTTCATTTAAATCACACCAAATTTTGCAGCTCTGCTACGGCAGAAGAGTTTTCTGGCTCTGGTGTTAACAGTGGAAGCAACCAAAACAAAATTGAAATTTCCGTTTGACCGACTTTTCATTATACATTTTTTTTGTTGTTGTTGTCAACATTGTTTGTGTTTAAAATTGATTGTTGTTGTTTGTTCAAAACAGAGAAAAGGCTAGAGAGAATAAAAATAGAGGAAAAGTACCTTTTTTTAACAAAATTAGGCCCAAACAAAAGAATTACAAAATTTAGTAGATTAAAAAAACTACTTTATCTAAAGCGGCTCATACACTTACAATAAAATTGTTCGGTTTTACGTATTGTACAATTATATCGCCAATGTGTATGTGATATACGATGATGGCACAATATATTGGCAACAATCAAAACACTTTTGATTTTTTTTTGCACAACAAAAATAAAGTGAAATGTGTTGGCAAGATTGTACAATGCTGTTTATGTTATTTCTATAGGTTATGTTTACCTTTTTATTGAATAAATGAAATTTTTGTGCGACTTATTGCATAATATAGGACAAAATGGAAATAATATGGCGGATATCATATACAATAATACTGCAGGTGTATGGTGTATGTAATTTTCAAAAATAAAATTAAAGAAATTTTAAAAAGTACCAAAAAGTAACATTTTTAAAGAAGTACCACTTTTAAAAAGTATTAACTTTCAAAAAAAGTTTCAAAAAAGTACCAATTTTTAAAAAAATTACAATTTTTAAAAAAGCACTCATTCGAAAGACGTAAAATTTTTAAAGATTACCTTTTTTTAAAAAGTACAAATTTAGAAAAAGTACTATTTAAAAAAAAAAAATATTCATTTCAAAAAGTACTAATCTTTAAAAAAGTACTTATTTAGAAAGAGTACCAATATAAAAAATATTCATTTAAAAAGTACTATTTTAAAAAAACACTAATTTTAAAAAGTACTCTATTAAAAAAAAGTAGGAAAACTTATAAAAGTACGTTTTTAGAAAAAGTACTTATTTAAATACATATTCATTTTGAAAAGTACTAATCATTCAAACTGCAGTCGAAGCCAAAAACTGTCAAACAAAAAACGAAACTTTGTGAACAACTTATCGCTTTTTGAGTTGGTTTGAAAACGGCTGTTTACATTTAATAAATCAGAAGTAAAAGTAACAGTTTTTTTTTTTGGCCACTGACAAATGAAGAAGTGGAAAAAGTGGCAGTTTTTCTACTTTGACTGCAGTTTTTAAAACGCTGAAAAAGTAATATTTTTAAAAAAATGACAAATTTTGCAAAAACACTAATTTAAAGAAACACTAATTTAAAAAAAAGTAACTATAGTAACTTTTAAGAAATTATGTATTTTAGAAAAAAATACTTTTTTTAAACAGTTACGAAAAAGGTACTTCGTTAAATCTTAAGACTACAAAGTTTTGAGGAAAAACTTAAAGCAAGAGACCTATTAAATTTCAATGCTAGTACTGCTAAAAGATTTCTCAAAATTTGTTTGAATATTTCCCTTTTGGCCTGGCCCCCTTCTCCATCACAATTTAAATGCCATGCATTTTTTAGCTTGTTAAACTGCTGTTCTAGCAGAGAAAATTGAAAAATTAGCTTTTCTTGTTTACCAATGACACGAGTTCTAGGACGTGCTGCACATTCTCTGGCAAAGATAAACAACAAATAAATTGAAATTTACATTTTACAAGCGAAGTGTACAACAAAAAAAAAAATGAAAGTACAAACAAACGCTAAAAGTTCTACTTCAATAATACAATGTTGAAATTATATAATACAACTAATTTGCAAAGTTCTTTTTTCCTACTCCTCGTTCATTTTTTTCGGAATAAACTCAACTTTAATATATCTGCTGTTCAAGGAGGCAATCTATTTTTTTGTTTTTCGTTTCCTAACACAAAAATGAAATGAAGAACATTGAAAAACCCTAAAGAAGAAAAAAAGAGAAAAGTTGTAGTAGATTCTGTATCTACAATAGCTTCATAAGGTTTTTTTTAACGATGCCACAATTTATGTTAAACAAAAACGCAATTAAATAATAATATTTCGTTACAAATTGCTTTGGTGGTGAAAATATTATTCAATAAATTAGTTAGTAAGCAGTTTTGGTGCTTAAATAAAAAATAAAAGCATACTTTTTGGAGGAAGAGAAAAATAAAATAAATTATGTTTGGCAAATTAATATTTGTAAATTTTGATAACTTAAATAAAGTTATGTAGATCTCAGATTTTGTTTTTATTAGTAAGCATTTTAATTTCAAAGCCTTATAAATATACTGCATAAAAGTTTTTCTCCAAGGCCCTAAAGTAGGCTTTAAATTATTTTTTTGTTTTATATTTTAATATCCCGCTTACACTTGGTATACACATATATAAACATGTAAAAAATAGCCATTGAACCTTAAGAGAAGGCTTTAAATTTCCATTTAAATCCATTTTTTTTTCTTTGGTAAGAGTTTAAAGTTCTCCCTTTAAAATGGCTATAATTTCTTTCTTTTCAAGATTAAATAAAAAATTTAAACTAAAATATAACACCTTCAGGTAGGCTATACATTTCTTAATGTTTTGTTTCCCTTTAAATTCTTCCGAAAAAACAAATCCATTAAATTCTTATCCTTTTACTTTTATTTGATTGGTACAAAAAATTCTTTGAATTTTGTTTAGGAATTCAGGCCTTTTTATCTATTGGCCAAAAATTAGGCTATTCATTTAATCGTCGGTTAAAGTAACGATATTACTCTAAAACAAGCCCATAATGTGTTAATGAGGCCATTTGTTTTAAATTACCAAAATTTAACTAACCAAAAGTCAAAGTATTTAAGATAGGAAAGCGAAATTTTAAAGGACTTAAAAGTTTTTAAAGAAAAATACTTTCAAATAGGCACTTCATTTCAAAAGTTTTTTTTAGAAAAAGTGTTTTTAATAAAGGCTCCTGAAATTATGCTAGTTGTTTTAAGTACCAAAAAATTAAAAACGAGTTTAAGCAAAAGCTTTTGCTATAAGCCTTTTTTATATGTATCAAGCATTTATTTATGCAAATTTTGAAGTAGAAGAAAGTTTATATCGTTTTTTACCAGAAGTACCTAAAAGTAGAGCCAATTATTTTATCTATCTAGAAATTAAAACCTTTTTTATTGAAACAATAGGTCCTAAAAGTATGCTTTATTGATTCGTTTAAGATGTTTTTAAGCCAGAAAAGTGGTGTGTCTAAAATTTTTAAAAAAAACGTAACTCTTAGAAGTATGCTTTGCATTCGAAGAATTTTAATTTCCAATTGAGTTTAACATGTTCTTAAATTAAAAAAGTGGTTTGTCAAAATTTTATAATAAACAAACTTAACACCTAGAAGTATGCTTTGCATTCAAGAAATTTTTAGTTTCAATTATAAAATTATGCTTTACATTTACAAAATTTATATTCTTCTAAACAATTTTCCATAAAAAAAATCAGTTTGCACGATTTTTGACTTAAAAATAGAATTCGCATATTCTCAAAAAGACAAATTTAAGCAAGTAAAGGTTAAAATATTTTTTTGCCTCCAATAACCAACAATAAAACTGTGTGAGTTTATGTGATTAAAAATGTGTTCTTTTGTATGGTAAATTGTATGCAGATTTATATTCAGAAATAACCTTCACTAAATTCACGTTAAAGTTCATTTCATTTTTTATTATTGCTTTTACATACTGGCCATTTTATACACCTTTAACTATGAGGTTTTCAGACCTGCAGTAGATTTCAGCCAACAATTTTCCGCCTCAACTCACCAAGATGAAAATAACATTTACAGTTCAGACCATACAAACAGCTCAATTTCTAGGAAAAATTAAAAGGTTGCCGGGGTCTTAGTGTTTTAAGACGAGCAGCAGCAGAAGGTGGCAATAGCATTGGAAAATATAATTTATATACTCAGGAAAGGAAAGAGGCAAAAGAAAAAACAACAGCAGATAAATAAAAAAAAAGGTGAAATGCAAACAAACTTGTGGATGAAACGTGTCATACGCATAATAAAATGTACGAAATGTGTACATACACTTGCTGAATAAATAAATAAAATATTAAAATTTTTTATAAAAACTTACACATACACTAACACTCTTTTCAACACTAAAACACATTAACAGTTTCACATAGATACATGGAAATATTTCCAGCTGCAACAAATGGCCTTATATGGCTTGCTTGAAGTTTTGTGTTTGTAATAAATCATTAAGTGAGAATAAAAATGTTACAGCATACTTTAAGGTGCCGAGTCAAAATGTCAAATAAAATTAAAATGTTTTCATAACTATAACAAAAGTATAAAAAACAAATAAATAAAAAAAAAAATAAGAAAATTCATCATTATTTTTCTGAAAGATAAAAAACGAAATAGTAAATAATTTAAAGAATTTTTTTACGATCTTTAAAATAGGCAACAATTTTTACAATGTTAATTAAACAGAAAACCTTAAATATTACAAAGTTCAACTAAAGTTATGTTTAGGTTTTCAATTATTGAGAATTGCCTCAAAGTATGCTCTAATTTATTAACTTTCCAAGCTAAGCATTTAATTTTTTTTTCGATTATTACTACTTACTTTCCTTTATAACTTTTCAACCTATAATATGAATTGCAAAACTCATAAAATGTTTAATTCATTTTTTCTTTCTAAGATTTTTTTCCTGTGCACAAATGTATGCAACACAGATTTTACTCAATCAACTTAATGCACTTTAAATAAAGAATATAACCATTAAGAAAATAAAACCAATTTTTTTTCTTTAGAAACACTTTCCACTTAGAAAACTAGTTTATTTCTTGTTCAACAAATAACCTTTAAGTATGCTACAGATGTGCGTTATGAAAAAGTTAAGCTTCTACTAAAGATGATGTTTTATAAGAAGTTTGAAACTAAATCAATATAAATCGCAAAATTCAGAACTATTAATATTCCTTCTTTATTTAATCCGAACCCCTAATAATATGCTTTGGTTTTAAGGATAAAGAATTTTTCTATCAAATCTTAAGGTATTCTTCTTTTGCAACTGCTAACTAAAAATGTTCACATCTAATAACCTTAACTATTCAAAAACCAAGTTGTTTGATTTTCTAAATACATACATGATTGTTTTGTATAACAGTATTTAAGTGTCCTTAAAGTATACTTCATTTCTTAGAACTTTTTTCATTTGTTTAACCAAAAAGTTTTTAGCCAAAAATAAAGAGACATTCTGTCAGTTAAAGGAACTCTTTTTAAAAGAAACAAAAATACTTTGTGACATTAAAAAAATGTATAAAAACTGTCTAAAGAATATGCTACACAAGGACTGGAAGACGATTTTTTTTTAAACATAAACTTAATAAAATTAAGTTTAGAATTAAATTAAAGAAAAATATTATATTTAAATATGTATTGAAAAAAAACTACTAAAGTTTGTAGATTTTATTATATAAATAATATATTATATAGGGCCTAAAAGTATGCTATATTTTTTGAATGGGACACTAAATAATTTTTTTTTGTAGTATTTATTAGAAAATCTGAATAAAACAAAAGAAATTGTTAAATTTCTATTTTGTTTGTTTTTTTTTCAATTTTCAAAAATTTTCCCAAAAGGGAATGTTAGAAATTTTGTAGGCTTTATGACTTTTATAAGAAACCCCTTAATTTTAAACCAAAACTAAAACTTTTATAAAATTCCCTAATTTTTAAATTTATAATTTTTTTTATATTGTGTGAATTTTTTTAAATTTCCTAATATTTAAAAAATTTCGCTTTGATAAAATATTAAGGGAAATCACGATGGGTTGTGCAAAGTGTGCAAACGATGCAAACGATGCAAAAATACACACATTTGCACAACACAACAACAAAATGTACGTATTTGTAATATGCTCTGTTTTACTTCGCTTGTACTTAAAATACCATGAGCAAAATTAGTAGTGCATATTTCCTCAGTTGCAAACAAATGTAAACAATAACATTTGACATATTAAGCGCCATCTTGTTTTTTAAGGAAACATATAAATTGAAAATTTTCGTGGGTTTTAATATAAAATAGAGAAATAAATTTAAATTAATTAAAAGCAAAACATTTATTTTAATTTGCTTGTGTATAATTGTAAACAAATGCAGATTTTGTATAGTGCTGCCAGAATTTTTTAGTGTTGCCGGAATAAATTTTTAGAAAAATAGCACATTTCACAAAAAAATAAAAGTGGTATGATCACGATCCATCGTAATATGCACTGCAAATTTGCACAAGGACCATCGTGATTACCCTTATTATTTAAGACATTTTTTTAAAAATTGTATGATTTTTATTAAAAATTTTATAATATTAAACCGTAATTTAACAGAAAACTTTTTGGAAAATTTTGTAAAATTTCCCTTAAGTGAATACTTATTTTAAAGTAAATTTATTTTAAAATTTTATAATTTTATTGATAACTCTTAAAGTTTAAATTAAAAATAAATTTTTGGTAAAATTTCTCGGCTTAACAAAATATCCTTACATAGGATATTTTATTTTGTGAAAATTTCTGGAAGTTTTTATTTAATTTTTATTAAAATAATTAGAATTGTGGTAATTTTGTTGAACTATTTATGGTTTTTAATCCAAATTTTTTAATATTTTATTCAGGCTTAAGTTCATCAAATTTAATTTTCATTAAATTATTTTTGTGAAGAAAGGAATTTTACAACATGAAAATTAATTAAAATTGTTATTGATAATCATTCATTCTTGGCTGACTTGAGATTCGAACCATGACATGTTTCGATCGCAACCACTCGATCTCCTCAGATGAAAATTAAATTAAATTTGATGAACTTAAGCCTGATTAAAATATTAAAAAATTTTTATTAAAATTTTTAAAATTTACACCGAAACTATATTTTTTGGGTAACATTTCCATTGCTTAGAGAAATTTCCTACAAAGGGAAATTTTATTTTTATAGCAGTTCCTGCAAATTTTTTTGAGTTTTAACAAAATGTTTTAAAGATTAAGTTAAAACTGCCACTTTTAGAAAATTTTTATTCAAAATATTTTTTGAATTAAAATTGCCTAAAAGGCATATTTTTGGAATATCTGAAATTTTAAAGGAATACCTATTTTTTAGTAAATTTATTTTCAAATTTTATAATTTTTATTGAAAAGTCTTAAAGATCAACCTAAAAATAAATTTTTGGTGAAATTACCTTGGTTTAAAAAAATTTCCTTTTAAGGGAAATTTTATTTTGGGAAATTTCAGAAAAATTTTTTTATTTTTATTAAAATTCTTAAAAATTACACCCGAACTAAATTGTTTTTGTAAAATTTGTATTGCTTGGAGAAATTTCCTATGAAGGGAAATTTTATTTTTATAGTTGTTTTTGCAAATTTTATGGATTTTTAACCAAATTTCTTAAAGATTTACCTAATACTGTCACTTTTGTAATATTTCAGAGATTAAAAAAAATATTATACAATTATAATTCAAAATTACTTTTTGAATTTTTTCCTGAAAATTATTTCGTTTTCAATTTTTTTTTAATCCTAATGTTATTCAAACCTTTCTTAGCTTAAACAAGTGTGGTTTCTAATTAATTCTTATTATACAAATTTTCTTATTTGCTAAATTTTATATAATTTTTTTCTTTCTCTTTTTTTATTTAAGCATTCTTCAGGTTTTTTGTTGTCTTGCATGTGTGTGATGATTTCTTGTTTTTCCTTTTTAACCCGTGTCAAAATGAAAACTAATAAAATTTAAAAGCAATTTTTCTTTTCTTAACAAATTGAGTGATTTTTCCACTTTCTTGTTAAGTGTCATGTAATTTTCGTAAATTATTTATTTTTTTTTTTGCCAAAATTATATATAAAAATTATTTTTATTTAACATTATGTGGAAGTAAAAATAATGAGTTTAATGGAATTTGCATTAAAAAAAATGTGACAGAAATTAAATCAATGTCGTGCTATACTTTTCTTTATTGACATTCTCCCTCTTTCAATCTATCTACTTTGATTTCTTGTAACATTATAAGTAATTTTATGGGAATGCTGATGGATGTTTAACTGAGAAGCTGTTAGTTAAATGTCACAGGAAATTTAATTTAAAATAGGTATAATGAATATAAGGAAAGAAAATTAGTGTAGAGTAATTTAATGATTTTTTTATAGAAAACTGTGTTAAAATAAATATAATTCTAATTCATTGCCTACAAATAGGCAAATTTGTAAATTTTTTTCAAATTTTAAATTAAGATTAAAATGCCAAGAAATAGACAATTTATTAATGTGGTACTAACAAAGAAAACAAAGATTAATTGAACATGATTTTAACGATCATGAAAATAGGAAATATTATTGATTAAATGTAGGCAAGATTTTAAAAATGACTTGAATTTTTCTCAAGGGACATATTTTTAAAAATATTGTACCTAGACATTTCCATGGGAAACCAAAAACAATCTTCTCTAAAGCCTAAAAGTATGACATTGCGTAAAATTTCTTAATAGCTAGAAATTTCTCAAAAAGCCTGGATGTAGGCTACAGTTTTTTTAAATTAGTAAAAAAATGTGTCTAAACACTTTCTTCACAGCTTGACTGCCTGGGAAACCAAACTGCTGACAGTCTGGACGAACAAGGCTGTCTCTTGCATGACAAATTCGTTGATGACCTTAATCGGCATTTCGATGGCTCGCTGTTGAACTCTCATTAAGCGTGTGTCGTACAGGAAGGCTCAGGAGAGATGCCAGGGTGACAATATCTGCTCGATTGTCAGGACTCTATGGCCTGGCAATGACGCGGGAAAATCCGCGATCTACATGGTTTGGTCAATACGGGTCACTGGCAAATAGGAACCGAAGAAAGGAGGATGGGCCTAGGTTAAAATTAAGTGAGCCATCCTCATGTCAGCTACCTATTGAATTTAACCTAACCTTTCTTGACAGCCTTAAGGAATTCTCAATGTCAAAATTTGTTCAATGTTATTCCTTTATTATAGATAAAATATTTCTTTTTTTATGATCCAATTTATCCTAAAATTTTTAAAAAATCTCAAAACCCTAAAAGTATAATGATTTTACTTTTTTCTTTATGTTCACTTATTTAAAAGTTCTTCTGCTTCCCCATAGTCTAAATGTATGCTCTGAATTTCGCCATAATATATTATATTGAAATATATTTTATATGCTACAAAGTCTTAAAGTAGCATTTCAATATTATAATTTTTTTTTAATCAAGCTTTTACTGCTTATTTAACACACCTTCTTAAATGAAATCTATATCTTTTTTTAAGTCATAATACAAATATAAGTATGTATTTTATCCTACAATTTATTAAAGTTATATATTTGGATTTCTCCCCTCTCTCTGTTTCTCTTTCTCTCTCTCTCTCTCCCTCTCTCTCTTTCAAATCCAATCTTTCTTGCCTTCCTCTACGTGGTACTCGAATAAGTATGAGTAGATTTTAAAAACTATTTAATAGTTTTTATATATTTTCTCCTCCGTCTTTATACATCTTATGATTTCAAGTGGCATTTTTTATAATATTTCTCGGTTACCGATACTAAAACACGTTCAAGTACTTTCACAAGCACTATTGATTCATGCAAAAGAATGTGTGTGTGTGGTTAACAAAATGTAAAGAGAGAAAAAAAATCATGATATGATATGCAAATTTTCCTTTTTTATAAAGCATACAACAAGGCTGCAATAAAAAAAATGCTCAATATTTCATCTAGAAGAAATTGTGATATTAAAGATTTTTGCAAACATTTTAATAAATTTTTTTTTTCAAAGCAAAATTTAAATGCAAAAAGGTGTAAAATGAAAACGGTAGCAATAAATCTCTAAAACAGTTTCACTTTGCCAAAAAGGAAAACTAAACACAAAAAGTAAATATTTAGAAAATGTTTTTATTAAAAAAAATGTTGAAAAGAATTTGAATTTTGTTTTGCTATGAACAAGAAAAGTTTATTTTATTGCTTCGTTTAATTAAGGCCTTTTGCGCTTTCCTTTCTTAAAAAGAGTTATTAAAAGCCTGAAAACAGGAAACAAAAACAAGTCTTAAAGAAACTACATAAATGTATAATTTTGTATAGAACTTTTATTATAATTAAAGAAGATAATAGTTGTCGTAGAAAACAGATCCCCAAAAAATATGCAGCACTTTTATAGAGTTTTTAAAATTAAGTATAAAGTTCTATGAACAATTTTGAAGATGTATAAAAACTTTTAGGCTCTTTTTTTCATTAATTTAATTAGAAACATTTTAAATCCTTAAAGTAGGCAACACTTTTTTAATTAAGTTTCATCTAAATGCCATACTATTTTTTTAAAGTTAATATTGAATATTCCACCAAACTTTTTGCTTTCTAGAGAAATCCATTGCCCATCTTTAAAGTTAATATTGAATTTTCCATCACACTTATAGCAAAATCCATTGCCTGTCTTTAGACTCGTACACTTGTTTTTTGAAAAACATTTGAAATGAGAAAATTCTTCTCTCATTAAATATTCACAACATTTGAAAAAATTTCCGTTTCTTTCTTTTGATTGTTCGCTATACTCTGCCTTTCAACAATACTCTAGACAATTGTCTATTAAGTATTTCTAGCCATAAAAATATGCAATGAAGTAGAAATGTTTTTGATATTTTCGCAAGAAAATTATGCAGACATTCTTAGCATTTATGCCTTGTTATCTTTAATGACATGGTAAGTTAATGGGTTCTTCTTCTATTTTTGTTGAATTTATCGCAATGACTGCCAGTCCTAGAGTTTTGTATGAGTATTTGTATAAGAAATTATATTTGGAAGCAAGAATTTTTTTTTACACAAATGCATTTTAAAGGAAACAATCAAGGTGTTTAATAAAGTGGAAAATTATGTAATAGTTAAGATAAGAAAATGAAAGAAAAGGCAAAATATTTGTGTTTTTTATGAAATGACAAACGAAGGAACGAATAAATTTTTAGTTTAGAACCTAAAATTATGCTTTAAATTTTGTGAGATTAAAATCTTTGCAATTTAAATGAGGGCTAAGCAAGCTGTAGTAAATTAGAAGGTTATTAAATGCCAACTTGATTGAAATAAATAAATTGTTTAAAATCTATAGCCTACTTTTAGGTTAATTTGAAAAAAATTTTGAGTTTTGGAAATCTATGGCTTGTTTTAGGAATAATTTGAATGAATTACAACATAATAGAAATAATATGCATATTTTTTTTTAATTATAGCAATCCATTGCCTACTTTTAAGTTTATTTAAAAGAAATATAACGATCAATACCTATAGCCTACTTTTAGGTTAGTGTTTAAAGAAAATGTAGATTTGTATTTTAAAGAACTCTAAATTTCTTTTGCAAGTCTTGCAAACACTGCAGTGCAATAACTAAAAATATTATTTGAATATTTTTCGCATAAAATTTCGATAGCACTAAAGTGCACAACAACTGCAGCCTATCAGACACAACGATGACATGCTAAATGAAGTATGACAACATTAAAAAGCGTAGTAGAAGCAAAAATTTAGTTTCCAAACCCAGAAAAAACAATTTTTTGGCGCTTGTTCAAAAACACTTCCTTTAAAAAACTTTCCTGCTCGTTTAATATTTTCTATTCATATATAGTTTTTCATAGTAAAACAATTTCACTTTATATTAAATGCCATTAAAAGGCAGCATGTGTTTTCTAAACTCAATTTCAAGTTGAACAGCCAAGTACAATAAAACACAAAGAGACGTTGGGGACAGGCAGCCATCAGCAACTGGCAGCAGCAAGTCTTTTATAAATATGTATTTATAAAAAATTTTGCTAGTTGTATGGCAAAATAGATTTTAAATTTAGTTTTATTTTTATAAAATAAAATTAAAAAGTGACGTTAGTTGGTTGTTGCAGGAAAAAATGGTACTGGGTGTACTCAGAGCAACCATATGGCAAACAATTTAATATAGAACTTCTTGCCTTAGAATGGGTGTCTTTAAGAACTAAAGTTTGTTATATGGCAAACAAGTTATATCTTCCAGTTAGTAGGCGAATAGATGTATGTAAATTTGTTTATTTGTTTCTTTAACAAGCATTGTAATAGACTTACAGGGAATGTAGAAAACACATAAAAAGAAGTATGTTTTTCTCTAAATTAAAAAAAGTTTTTAAATACTACTTGTCTTTCAAAGTCTCCTTTATAAAGGAAAAGGAAAACTTAATATTCTTTTAAAAACAATTTATAAAAACTGTGTTTAAAATAATGCATTTTTACCAGAATCTTTAAAATATTTCAAATATACCTTAAATTATGCAATATATTATAAAGTAAATAACTTTTTGACTTTTATTTCTTTTAATTAACTTAAAAAAGTTTCCATTTAATAAATTATCATAAAGTCTAAAAACTATAAAATTAAAAATATGCAATCTTTGATTAAATAAGTTTAATTTTCAGGAAAACAAATATTTATCGTCCTAAAAGCTTTACTTTTCAAGTTTTAATTTTAATTAAAAAAAAATATAATTAATTAAAATTAATTTTTGTTAAAATTTCTTTATAAATTAAAGTTGTAATAATTGTT
The DNA here is from genome assembly GCA_949318255.1 of Pollenia labialis. Classification (NCBI taxonomy): domain Eukaryota; kingdom Metazoa; phylum Arthropoda; class Insecta; order Diptera; family Polleniidae; genus Pollenia; species Pollenia labialis. The sequence goes on along the minus strand of OX439142.1, from coordinate 18,220,588 downwards.
ATCAACGTTTTGTGTTTAAAAATACCTAAAAGTAGGCAGTGGCATATTTTACGAAACCTATTTTAAAAGAATTAATGTCTTAAGTTCCAAAAAGTTTTTGTTTTTATTTTGAATAAAATTAGCAAAAAAAAATTAAATAATAGTTTTTTTAATGCCATATATCCTAAAAGTAGGCCACACTTTTAAAATTAACAAATATAATGAATTATTCCTTTTAATAAGTTATTTATATTATAACTCTTAGCCATTTTTCATTTTTGAACGTATTCAATGAATCAAATTAAAATTTATAAAACTTTCTTGCATTAGTCCTATTCCTTCAATATTTCGCATAAGTTTTTGCTTAAGCCAACCTTTAGTTTTCGCAAAGTTGTCTTTTTTTTTATATCGAAATTTATTCTTACAGTAGAATTTTTTTTCAATTATAATGAAATTGAATTAGATTTTTATTTATTTAATTTAATTATTTAAAGTTCAATAAAATTGTAATCAAATTCATGTTTTTGTTCTTCTTTGCACCTTTAAATATGCTACAGTTTTTTAAAATCTAATTTGGCTTACTCAAAAATTTACTAATTCTATTTTCTTTAATAATTTTCCTTATTAAGGCAAATTATTATCACTCTCTCTGTTTTGCACAGCTCCTTGAAAGTATGCTACATTAATTTCACAAAGCTTTTATTTAACATACAATTCTCTAGTGTCTTAAGCAAATGAAGTTTTATTTCTTGTTCACTTTCATTAAGCGCTCAAAATGCCTTAAAAAACATGTAACTACTAAATGAAAATTTTTTTGCAGTGAATTCTTTTGGATTTGAGATTCTTCCAAGAAAAAACGTGTAAAATTAAGGGTCCCTTAAGAAAGTGATATGAAGCAGATGGCATTTTTTTCTTATTATTTGGAATGGCATTTAAGTTAACTAATTAAACTGTTTCGATAAAAAGTAAGTGAGGAAAGTAATCAAAATTAGGCAATATAATTTTGAAAGTAAAAACAAATGGCTTTTTTTGAAAATTGGATATGGAAAATTTAGGAACATTTTGGTAAAGTGGTTATTTTAGGACTTCACCTTTAGATTTTTTTCGTTAATTCAAAAACAGATATTTATTTCTAAGTAAATTTGATTGGAATTTTCTAAGAGTGGGCTGTTTTTCAGAATATTGCGTTAACTATTTTTTGGGAATAAAACTAAAAAACATTTCTGTTCTCAAAATCCCTAATAGTTATAGAATTGTTAAGAAGAAAGAAAATAATTCAAGTTTTGAAAATATACAATTAAAAAAAATTTAAACTTTCTTTAAGGAAAACAAATGTATTTTCTCCTAAAAGTATGCTTTACTTTTCAAGTTTTATATATAATAAAAAAAATTTATTATTAAATATATTTAAAATGAATTTTTGTCTAAATTTTTTTATTAATTAAAGTCGTAATAATTGTTGTCTACATTTTGTGTTCAAAAATACCAAAAAGTAGGCAGCAGTTTTTAGGATTTATAACCAGTGACACTATTCAAGGAAATTTTGAACAGTTTACTATTGAACGAAATTTATTTTAACAGAATAAATGTTTTAAGTTCCAAAAAGTATGATTTTGATTTTATTTTAAATAAAATTAGCAAAAAAAAATTTTTTTCATACATTAGAAGGGATTTTTTAAAAATGAGTAGGTATTTAATTTTAAATTCCCTTAAGTAGACAATATTGTTTGGAATTTATGTTAAATAATGTTCATTGAGAAGTAGTATTAACTCTTTTAAGAAATTTTTGCTAAATAGCAAAACAACATTTTGCCTTCATTAACCCTAAAAGTATTCTGTACTTTTTTTTATATTATTATTACTACAATGTCACATTATTTAATCTAATAAAAATAAGAACCTTTATGCTTCTACGCAAGATTATCTACACCCTTGAACCAGTCTATCTGTTTGATAAAAACTTATTTACACAATCAGGTAGGTCAAATGCCATTATTCATATAAGATATCGAACTTAAGTATCTGAGTGGCAATTTTATGTCCATGCAACCCATCTCTGGAACTCGTTAACACTGACCACATAATTTATACGCAACGCACTGCACTTTAAAAAAAATTGCTAAAGCATTATAGACGATTTACTCTGTCAAATTAAATATTACTATTGCGTGTTTTTATTATATAATTATAATTATATTATATAATTTTTTGCATTTCTGTTTTATGTAACAAACTTTTTTTCCAACTAAATTTAAATAAATACAAGTTAGATATTTTACGTCATGTTCCTATACAAAAAATAAAAAAATAAAACAAAAATGTTGTAAAAAAAAGTTTCCAAAAATGTACTTTAAACTAAATCTTATTTAATTTTCCTAAATGTATGCAGCTATTGTTATTTAAGGCTTCATTATTAAGTCAATTTAAAGTTTATTTGAGAGTTTTTATTGTTAATTCCTTAAATTATGCTAAGTTATTTTTATATATTTGCTTTCCAATTACTAGAGTTATATTTTTTTTTTTAAGGCGTGTCTTTCTTTTTCACTAATAAAAAATGTAATCCTCTTCTTTTATTTATTTCCTTAAACTTTGCAGCACAACACTCCATGTAATTTATTATCCTTTTTTCTGTAGTCATACTGTTATCCTTTTTATTTCATTCAGTGATATTTGCAGCAATAATTTGCCATTTCTTTGCTCTCCTATTAGTACTAGAATCTAGCTATTTAATTGAGTTAATAGCTTTAGCTGCTGTGGCGAGTTATTTGATGAATGTTTTTATAGCGAAATGTAATGCATAAAGCAATGGGAAGAGGAGAGTGGTTGCATGCTCTTCAAGTTATTGCATAAATGTTTGGTTTATGGGCCTGGCTACCCCGCTTTCTCTAGCTGAAAAAAAAATTGAATTAAAACATCACGGAAGTTATGTGATGTGTAGCTTTTTATGCATAATGAAGTCCCTAAACAGATAACTGTTCTACAAAATTGTATAGAAGAAATACACACGCAAACGAAAAGTTTTTTTTTTGCCGAAGAGGAATAAATGTTTTTAAAGTTACAACGCGTTTAAGTAAATTACAAGTCTTATTAAGAAACTTTTCAAACACCTCTCGTACAATAAAATACCCATAAACATCCATAAACTGACAGACGTTTACAGTTAAATAAAAAAAAACTAAGATATTTTCTTACTTTTTTTTTATTGTGGCCATAAACTATATTGCATGCATGAACATGCATAAAAATGTTGTTGAAATATAAATGGAAATGAACATAAAATACCCACAAAATATTCCTTTAGATCGCTCTCAGAAAAGAGGGTTATAAAACTCAGAGATAGAAAAATAATAGTGAAATATAGTGAAATATGCTAAAAGAAATGAATTAAAAATATCTGTTTTAATACCGGAAAATATAAAGTGTAATTAAAGGTTCTAAATAAACAGTGAAGGCAAAATAAATTCCCATATTAAATGGTTTCGGATTAAATACTACAAAATTGGATTGGGCTTGATAAGATAAATGATACAGACTATATGTGTGTGTGTGTGTGAAGTACAAACAACTTTTGAGTCAACTTTTAGGCGCTTAATAAATGTTTTATTTTTAAAAATGTTCATCCCTGATTTTGAATAAAATATAATAAATTCTCTTAAAAAATGTCTTAATTTTAAACCGAAAATGCCTGAAAGTAGTCTTTATTTTTGTAGTTAAAGTAATTTGTGCAGTGTATAATAAAGAGCATACCTAAAGGCTTTCAGATGGAAGCAAAATTACAAAATGAAAAAAACCTTTAATTTTTTTTCTTCTTTTATTTACACTACTATCAAAAAATAAATAATAATTTTTTGGACTTATTGGAGTGATCCTACCCGCGAAAATCGTTAGTTAAAGGCTAAGAAGCCAGAGTTTTTAGTAACTTTCTTAAAACTATGCTTTTGGGTTCTGCGTCTACCAATATTTTGTTCAACTAGTTCTTTTCCTTACAAACAATTTTTTAATTTTTATTTTGTTCTTTTGGTTTACCAATAAATTTTATAGTTAGCTTGATTAATGCTCAAGTAAGCCCAAGAATTATTTTCTTTATATTTAAGTGTTAAAGAAAAAAACCGAAGTTTTCTTTTTCCCAAAGAAATTGCAATTTATTTGTCACCATTAAACCATTTTAATTTATGTATTTTACTACATAAATAAAAATGTAAGACAAGTTAAATAAAAATTTACGCAGCCAAAAGTTATGCTACAATATTTTCTTATTTTTTATTTGTTTAATTTAACTGTGTTAGAGAAATTTTAACCTTAAGCTTAAATAAAAGAGAAAGAAAGAGTTCTGTCTCTTTTTTTTCCCTTTGGTAGCTAAACTGCTGCTGTGTTTATCTGTTTGGGTTTAAAATTTCTTTAGAGTACTTTATCAGTTTTAATCCTCTTAATATCTAATAAGCATTTAAACCACGTACTTTTCAGCAATTTGTTTATCTATTCCTTACACAAGCGTTTTTTTTTTGTTGGCGTTCGTCTCTATATTGGTCTAATGGGGTAACCTCCAACACATGTTCGAGGTTTAGTTTTTATTGAACTCTGTATTCAAAGACTTCCCTTGCCTTTTTTCTTTTCTTTCGCATTTGGATTTTTTATATATATTTTTTTTTAATTTCCTTTCAACGGTTTTATTTGCCCAGCAGGATTTCTATCTAATTAGTTTAACTGTTGACTTTTTAGTTTATTAGCTGCAATAGTAGAAAATTAATTTTAAATGCTGCACTTAAAACTTGAAATTGATTTGAAAAGAAAACATTAAATTTTTAAATTAAAATATAAAACTGAAATGGAAAGTCAGTTAAATGTTAAAGGTATTCAGAAAAATTTGGGTTAGCTATTAAGAAATTTAAGTAAAAGCGTTTAAATTCGACAACATTATTAGCAAGAGCCTCATTGTAAGGCAACACAGTTTCTTTTAAAATGTTTTGAGTGACAAAATTAAAATTCTTGTAAGTCCATTTAAAAGGATTTCGTATTTACATACTATTTTGTTACATGATCTCCTTAAAGTGGGCAATAAAAACATTTACATAAACGTTTTTCCTAGTTAAAGATTATTTTTGTGACAGTTTATTAAGATCTCATTCAAGCTTTCTCTCTAACCTTTATGTTTTAGATAAATTTAATCCTTAAGGTAGGCAACTATAAACTTAATTTCTAATAATTAAAAGATTTTTGAAAGTTCATTTTATAGGTTTTATTATGTAAACACTATTAAGTTACATTTGCCCCATAAAATAGGCAACAAAAATCTTTACATGATTCCAATAGTTACAGATAATTTTTGTGAAAGTTTATTAAGACCACAAGTAAGTTTTCTCTCTAAAATTTATATTTTAGAAAATTTTAATCCTAAAAGTAGGCAACTGAAAACTAAATTTCTAATATCTCTTGTTTAAAAATTTAAGTCCATTTAACAGGATTTCCTATTTAAAACAGAATTATTTTACATTTGCTCCTTAAAATAGGCAAAGAAAATTATGTCATAAACGATTCTACTAGTGTTTTTTCTCTATTATTAATATTTAAGACAATTTTGTTCCTAAAAGTAGGCAACTGAGAACTTATAACCTTTATTTTGAAACCTATTTATTCTGAAAAATTCTTTATATTTCAAGAACTAACTAACATCTATTCTGAAGTATTTCTTATATTATATATTCTTTCATTAACTGTTTAATGGCTTATAAATCACTGATGGTTAAATTGAACTTAACTAGAATTTATATGTAGTTTAAACTCAACAACTATAAATCAGCGTCCCATGTATTATATGTTGTTAAAAAATAACATGTAGCATCACTACGATAAATCTTATCAAATTCATATGGTCTGTATTGGTAGTTTAAACGCCGAATTTTATGCTTTTAAAGATGGTTTTTATGTTCATTGCTATTTTAAATACATTTTAAACCAAAAAGAGAGTTTAACTTGCTCTGAGTTTTAAGCCCTGATTGTCTTAGTCCAAATTAGTTCTACAAGCATGTCCTTTCTGTTTAGAATTATCTTTGCTAAAAGTATTTCTTTGAAAATCTCAAACTACCAAAATCCTTCAAAAAATATGTTATTACTTCTGTAACTGTTTAATTCTTAATACTTTAATACTTTAAATTTTTAAAAATTTATGCTCCTAAAAGTAGGCAAGTTTTTCTCTTAATATTCTAATTAATAAAAAGTTTGTTTCTTGTATATTGTTCTTTTTGCTTTAAACATGTTTAATCTTCAATTGTTTTCTGACAATAAAGGTTAGTTAGAACTTGCTTCTTTCATTCGTTTTCTGTTAATTAACTGAAATAAACTCATGTTTTTTTTTAGAGAATACTTGTCATTATTTTGTACTAAAGTGTTGAATTTATACAATTTCAATTTAGCTTTTATGTTTTTTGTTAAGTAACCACTTTTCATGTTTGTTTTTTTTTTTTTTTTTTGCATCAGTTTATTTGATACAAATTTTAAATTGGATTATTTGTTTATTAGATTTTAATACGATTTTACAATTTGTTTGTAGTTTGTTTTTCTTTTTTTAAATAGGTTGTTTCCAATTTTTCTTTTATTTCCGGTTGTCCTCTTTGAGGGTTTTTTTTAAGATACGTTTTTTTATTTTATTTATTTTTTTTTTTGTATTTTGCATTAAAAGTAAAAAAAAAGAATAAAAATTTATTGATCGTTTTGTTACCCTTTGTAGGTGTTTGTTGAACAAGACATAAAGCATTATTTTGTTTAGTTAAGCCCTAAAGTAGGCAATAAAATGTTTAACAAAACTCGTTAGTGTTTACGAAAAAAAGATTATGGGTTAAATAAATGGTTTTTTATGGTTTTTCAATAAATAAATTTTAACAATAGACCGTTAAAACAGCAATAACTTTTAGAATTTAACAGAAGAAAGAAAACATTGTTTTATTAACAAGAAAATACCATTTAAAACAATTAATGTTGTTTTTATAGTTTTAAACTTCATTGTAAAGGAAAATTTGTTATTTAAACAAGCAAACAAAATTATACAAAATCTGTTTTTGACACTTTTGGTTTTTAGGCTTTTAATTCTTTAACCATTTTTTTAATTAATTTTTATGGTCTAGAAATATAAAAATTGTAAAATTTGCTGAAAAGAAAATGTTTCCGGCACAAACTTTATTTTTGTTTTTAGTAAAAAAAACCTTTTTTTTAAGAAAAAAGTAAATAAAACAGCAAAAATACTTCTAGAAAACAAAGAGAAAATATTAAATCAGCCTGATAACGGCTGGCGTTAGCTTAAACGCCTGTGTCTTATGTTGTAATAGATTAATGTCTCTATTACGGTTTACAACTCAACTCTTTAGTTCAAATATTGCAGTTTTGTATTATTGTTTACAACTCTGTGTTAGTGCGGTTAGCAAAAACATCAAAAAAGATCAACTTAGCACTAGCAGTTGTTTTAAATTCAACTCAACTTAGTTGAGTTGTAAACCATAATAGGGGCATAAAGTGATACACAACCTGTGTTCTAAAATCTAGTATAGAAAACGAAACCTAAGTCGACGCCAACAACTGTAATCTGCTGATATTTTATTTCTTAAAGCATACTTTTAAGAGTTATCGATTAAAAAGCAAAAGTTATTCTAAATTCCAATTAATTGCTAAAAAAAAAATAAATTAAACAAAATAAAATAGATTTTAGAAACTCATTCGAAAAAATGTTTAATATAATTGAATTGAGAAGGTAAACATGCAATAACGTTATAGCAGAAATAGTAGTTTAGTTTTTAAAGCATACTTTTAGCCGTTATTTAAATAGACATACATTTTTTAAGTACAAATTCCTATCTAATGATTAAAAAAAAAATTAAATAAAGCCAAATAATATCTAATAATGTTCAAGCAGAAATAATATATCCGTTTTAAAATCACACTTATAGGCGTTATTTAAAAAATTCTCTTTTTTACAGAAATCGTAAAGTATACTTTACATTTTATTTTACAATTTAAAGTAAAATTTAAACCACTGAATACATTTTTATTAAGTTCTAACCCCACCTTATTTCTTTTAAAAAATTTCTTAGTCATTTTTCTCCCTTCAACGTTCTCCTTCCTCCCTTTTCTGGTCGTTAACAGTATGAAATACAAACTGTATCTACATCTGTACATGTTTTACTATAAAAAAAAACAGGAAACCGGAAATAAACTTCGCTTGTTTCTGTAACTACATAATACTGCAGAAATTGCAGTATTTCTTTCATTTTTTTTTCTTGGTTTTATTTAACATTTTACTGCTTTTTTTTTGTCGAAAATCTGACTCATTGTTGTGTAGTTTTTTAACAATATATTTTTCAGCTGTTTTTTCCCCAACAAGACAATAATGCATGTCATGCAGTACTATAAAAAAAATTTATACTTTTTTATATTTTTTCTTCTTTTTTTTCAATTCAGCCATAAAACAAAAACTATAATTTTACAGGCAAACAAGAAAAAAAAATGTGAATTATAAAACCATCCATTATTTTTAAAACAGTTGAAATTAACAATTGTGTTTAGGTCAGAGGTCAATGATTGTAAATTGTGTTCGGTGCGGCAGCCATGTGGAATAAGGATCGACAATTTTTATTTCGGGTATCAGCGAAGAATTTTTCATTGTTTTAAAAAACTGAAATTAGGTTTTTGAAGTCAATGAACGTCGTTTGCTAAAGTAAAAAGCGGTTTAACCTTTTTTAAACAAAATGAAAAAAAATTGTTAATAAATAAACGAGCTGACAGTTTTGTTTTGTTTTGTTTTATAATTTTCAAATTCTAAAACAAATTAATCAAAATAATAGTGTTTGTTAAAGTTTATTCTAACAAACGCCTTTACATATGCAATAGTTTAAAAAAAGCTTTTTTTAAAGCAGAATTTTATGAAAAAATTTAAGATTTTCCAATTTCCAACTTATTTAAATTTGAAATTTTTGCTTTAGAGCAAAGCTTTGGTCTCTTTAAAGTAGACTAATAAGACCGGGTTTCTGAGATGTGGTTTAAGTTTGAACTGAGTTTAACGTAGTCTGAAATTCGAATTTTCCGGCAATATGTGACCAATACTTTAAGCAAATTTAAGCTGGTCCCTAAAAATTGTGTATAAAAACTTGGTAAAAAATCTTTTTTCAGGTTAGCTAAACCTTGTTTAACTGAGATCTCAAAACCCCAGCCAAAGTCTTTAAAATTGTAGTTTTTAATAAAAATGGTTTATATAACTATTTTAATTTCAATTAAATTGTTATTAAACTTTGTAGCATTCTTTCCTTTTATTGCAATTCCTTGTGTAACCTAATTTGCTTATTTTTCGTCTTATAAAAACAACGTCTTCTACGTCAATTTAATGTTAGATTCTCAAAAGAATTTCTTAACGTTGCTATTGAATTTTCTTTTTTTATTTCTCTTCTTTTGTTTCTAATATCGATTATCCCTTGCCACAGAGAACATGTTTTCTATATTTAATACACAATACAATTAATACAACCTTGAGATACTGTCATGTAACTACCCCTATAAACATCTAAATGACTTTTTATTTTTACTTTCTAGTAATTAACAAATAAACTAAAACAAATGAAATATCTAACAAAGAAAAGCCACGCAAACACCGTTATAGAACAGCTTAAGCGCCCACAAGTATACTTTAGTTTAAGTCAATCACAGGAAAACTTTGAAGATGTTATTAATCCAAAATACAAAGTAATTTGTCACTTTATAACTCATATTTTTAGACAGGCGTACTAATTTTCTTTGCCGCTGCCATGTTAACAATATATTTTTACAACCTTTAAGTCAATTTTTATTTGACAAGTTGCTGTATAACCAAAATCAATCACTTGGACAGTTCAATGTTGAACAGAATTATGAGGTAATTAATTTCAGGTGTTTGGCTATCAAAAAGCCAACAGCTGTGTTTCTTTGTTCTTAGATTTTATTTTTAATTTTATTTCTATTAATTTTTGTATTTTTTATAATGAGGTACTGTCTCTAACAGCAGGTGCTTTCTCTATTTTTGTGAATTCTTTAAAGACTTATGTCATAATCCAATGTTTGTTACATTTTAACAAATGTTAAGCACAGCAAAAACTGGGTAAAAAGGAAAATGTCAGAAATATAATAATTTTTAAAAAGTACTAGTAGATGGAAAACGGTTTAACTCCATCTTTTTTTATAATAAGGTAGAAAATTTTAAGTCAACAAATTTTGCCCTAAAGTAGACAATAACTTTTACTAACACCATTGTAGCCCTAAAATAGGCTATAATTTCAATAGACAACGACCATCTTAAAATGTAAAAATAGGTATTTTCCAGTATACTCCCTAATATAAGATTTTATTTACATAAAATTTTTTTTTTAATAAAAATTAAATTTTTTTTAAAATAAAAATGTTTTAAAATAAAAATAAAATTTTTTCAAAATAAAAATAAATTTTTTTTTTAAATAAAAATAAAATTTCGGCATCAATTAAAATTTTTCAACCTAAAATAAATAACTTTAAGAACTTTGTCTTACTTACTGTTTTTCAAACTAAATTTAAAGCTTTCGTTTAGAAATTTATACTGAAAACCAAAACATAATTCTTCGGTTTTTTGTTGTTGTTTCAATATAAATTCCCAAGCGAAAATTTTTATTTTATATTAAAAAACAGACAGTTCAAAATGGCAACATTTCTAAAAATCGGTAATATTTATTAACAATTTCATTGTGAAAAATTTGCTTTTTACTTTTCAACAAAAGTTAAAAATTTAAATAATAAAATTTTGCCTAAAATAAGGCAAACTTTTTGAATTAAAAACAAAAATTAAAATTAAGGCGCAGCGCAACGCCAAAGAATTCCATTGAAAGCAAAAGCAAAGTCATAAATATTTTTTAATTTTGTTCAATTCAAAAAATAACCACAATATTGAAACCTTAAAATATTTAAACATTAACCCCCGTATTTATAAAAGATTTTTAAATTTAACAAACGTTTATTAAGGCAAATTTTCATACAAAATTTGTTTTGTAAACCTTTATTAAATTTAAATAATTTTTATAAATACGATCGTAAATATTTAGAATTTTCAATATGTATTTCCAATTCTAACAATTTTTTTTAAAAAGGCAACATTCCTAAAAATATGTAGGGAACATTTTTTAACATTTTAAATGATAAAAATTTCCTTTTTAGGCCGGGTGTTTGAGATGTGAATTAATTTAAGATTTATTTTAACGTAGTCTGTAACTCGAAGTTTTCCGGTGCAATGTGGGTTTCTCTATTTATTATTTCATTAAAAGGCAACATTTTAAGCAAAACTAATTACGTTTTCTTTTCTGAGTAAAATGTTGCATTTATTCTGCCTTTTACATTTTTTTATTTTTATCTTTTCTGAAAAACATGTGCTATTTTAAAAGTGTCAAGCGTTCTTTTCTGATAATGTTCCCTTTAAAATTAAACAAAAATGCTACAGGTTCAACGCTCATTTTAATTAAAGGGGCATGCGTGCAGCACTAGATCAAGGCGAATTGTTTTATGCCGAAATTTGTGTACTTTTGTAAACGTAAAATATTCAACACTTCTTAAAAATTAGGGGAGCATTTGAAAATGTTGCCAAGTCACATGTAACACTTATGCAACACTTTTTGTTTATAAAAGAAAACGCCATAAACTAAGGCCCTTATCTATTACTACATTAAAAGCAAAAACAAAGTCATAAATAATTTGTAATTGATTTTTTTTGCGTTTAACATGATATGGGTCTAATTGTTATATAATATAATTTAGCCTTAAAATAAGAAAACTTTTTTAATAAATTAAAATTTCACATAATCTAAATGTTCAAAAATAAAAGGTTTATTCCCAAATTTGCCAGAGAGAGAACCACATTTTCGTGATTAGATACATATTTTCTTTTATTGATATAATGTAATTAAGCCTAGAAATAGGCAACACATTTAAATGAAAAATGAAACAAGAAATTTTATAATACTGCAAAATGGCATTGTTATCAAGCCTACTCCCTAGTAAAGGTAATGTTTTTTAGGTTAAAATCAGCTAATTTTGTTAATTTAATTATTGGCTTTTTATAATACATTTTCTGAAAATATGCATTTTTTAAAGAGCAAAGAGATTTATCTTAAATAGAGATGGTACCGCGTCCAAGCTTGCACTATTGTACCCACTCCCCTTTAGTTGGCCAAAAGACACTCTGCTTCCCAAAGGAACCTAATTAGGTAATTTAAAGATTTTTTTTTTTTTTTAAATTATATCTTCAAAAAGGAAATATTTTTTTTTAATTCGGTTTTAGACTTTGTTTTTGTAACGTTTCATTTGTATAGATTTTTTGTTTATTTCTAACCTAAATGTATGCTTTACTTTAAATTTCCATTTCAAATAAGTTCAATTATCATATTTGATCTCATTTCATTTAAACTTTTATTTACATTTCATTTAACTTTCGTTTTACAACTTCATTTAACTTTTACAACATACACTTGCATACGAAAATAAACAACAAAAAAAACTTTGTGTATCCACCTAAAAGCTTGCTATGAATAATAAATGGTGAGAAAATGAAATATATATGTATAAAACATTATAACAAATTACATACATTTTTAGTAATGAAATGAAAAATGAAGACATGCTATGTAGACATTTTTACTTTTAATTCACTTTTGGTTAATTTACACAAATTTATTTAAAATATTTATTTCATATTTCGTTTTAGGTTGAAACTTAAGCCCAATGGCTGAATGGTAGAATGTCTTTTAATATTTAGCCTGCTAAAAATCTTAAAATGTTTACTTTAATATAATAGAAATTAATTAAAATAAAAATGCTGTTAGGTTTTTAGTTTAAATGTTAGTCAGATATTAATGGAAGGCTAAAAGTAGGCCACGCTTTTTTGGCTTTTAATATAATAAAATTTTACTTAGAGAGCTACAAATTTATAAAATCATTATGTTTAATTATTCAAGACTTTTTTGTATACATTTCTCTGTATATTTTGTAAGAACCCTAAAAATAGGCAAATGTTTTTAATTTAAAAAGTAGGCCTTAAAATAGACGACAGTCTTTTTAAATTACAGAAATGTATGTTAATGTAAAGAATGCGATTTAAGTTTTCAGAACCATAAAAATTTACTTTTAAATTGTCAAAGCCTTTTAATATAAAAAATTATAAAAGAGGGTGGTCCAACAATAATGCACGATGTTAATTGTGTGTCACACCTTAAAGTCAAGTTTTCTGCCCAACTTGATTTGACATTTTTTTGGTTTCAGAGTTTGACAAATTCAAGCTTGGAAATTGAGCAGCCCGTTAAGATTACTGAAGCCTTTTACATAAATGGGCGTTCAATCAAAATGAATTTCGTACACATCGTGATTGGATTCGTAAACAAGCAAAATTGCATTTTGTGCAACTGAGAAACCACGAGTGATTGTTGAAAAGCCGACCCATCCACAAAGAAGGACTGTTTGGTGCTCGCGGCGTCATTGGGCCGTACTTCTTCAAAAAAAAAGGTCAGCCAAGCAGTTCAATTGACTCAAGAGCTGAAGCCTAATGACTATTTTAAGCGTCGTCAATATACCGAATGTTTGGTTGAACAGACAGAAGTTGATGGTGTCTTTACAAAGAAAATCATCTTTAGCGACGAGTCACACGTCTTTGAAAATCAGATTGGCCAAGCAGTAACGCGTGAGTGGTGTTCGCGTTCGCGAGATGATAACGGACTTCTATTGGCCAGAAATTGAGGACCTGGACAATATGTGGTTCCAACAGGATGTTGCCACTTGCCACACAACCAACGTGTTTTTTCACGTCAAGGAATGTTAATGAACCGCCACGACGATATTATTTGACAGTGTTGGATAGTTTCTTTGGGGATATTTAAAAGAACAAGTGTACGTCAATAAGCCAATATCAATGGAATAATTCATCACATTACCGACATTGAACCTCAACTATGTCTCAGAGTTATTAAAAATATTTACCATCGCATAGAGGTATGCCACCGAAGCCGTCGCAAGTATTTGGCCGGTATATTGTTTCACACATTATTATCATAGATCCTTCTATCACAGTAAATAATATTAAGATAATTGTCAGAAAACTGTTTGTCTTATTTACAATTAACATCGTTAGTTTTGGTTGGACAACCCTTTAAGAAGGGACAGTATTTTAGAGTTTGATTCCAAAAAAACAAGTTACATTCGAAAATTTGTTGCTCAAAAATATGGAACATTTTTTTTAACTCAACTATATTGCCCTAAAATAGATTTTAGTTATAAAACGAAACAACTGATTTAAAACCCTCTGAATCTTTTAAATATAATTTTTTTTTTCATTATTTTTAGTGTTAGCCTAAAAGTAGGCTTTTTCGTTTGTGTCTTTATGTACATCATGATACTTTTTTTTCTTAGTAGATTTATTTTATTTGGTTTCTGTCTAAATATTTTATAAACTATTAAATTTGCCACCAAAATCCCGACAATGTTGTCAAACTAAAAGCTGCTTAATTTCGATTAAAAATTTAATTTGTCTAAAATAACTTTACCACTGCAAATTTTTCTAATTTTACTAGCCATATTTTATATTTAAAATTGAATCTTAGAGAGAAAAATTTTAATTTAATTATAAATTGAAAAAAAAAATGTACAACCACATAATCCCTAAATGCTAGCAACAGAAATAAGAGCAACCAACCAGCATCAGGTTTTTTTCATTAAATAAAAAGCTTATAAAAATATATATTTTGTAAAATGAAAGCAAACAGAAATCTATATGAAAAATGTTTTATGATTTCATGTAATTTTTATTTTATTTTTTTTTCTGCGGTACATTATCAACAATATCATTTCTATAGCATAATTTTAAGAGCTCAATAGCAAATGTTGCTTTACATAAAGGATTTTGTTGCATATTTTTTGGCAGCTAAACAACGTAATTCCAAGCCAAACATTTAGAAACGTTTTAATATTAAACTTATTGTGCTGGAAATCTATAAAAAAAACAGTAAAGGCTAAAATAAATGTTAATTTTAATTTTATTAGATGCCTGGTTTTCATTCTGTCTGTTTTTAAAGGTTTTACTGTTAGTATCTTTGCTTAAATATTATCTCATTTTCTTGATATGTTTATACTAAACAATTTTTATTGAAATCAGATAAATAATTCTCTTGTTACAAATAAAAATATATTTTTATAAACACCATAATTTTTTACAATAGAAAATTTTGCAAAGTTGTTTTTTTATTTCAGTTTTCCTTAGTCAAGCAAAATAGTGTTTCTAACTACTACTCAAAAACGATACAGACACTTTGGAAGCTGGAGAATTATCAGCATAAAAGAAATTCATTTATTGCTTTCTCAGCTAAAATTTCTAACAAAAAAAAAAAAAATTTCAAACAGACAAGGCATATAATACACTAGAGATCATTAAAACAAAATCATTCAAATAGAAAAGTTCCTCTAAACCACCAAACCATATTAAAATTTCCTTTAGTGTATTTGCAGCACAAAGATATTTTCATGACTCTATTGAAAACGTATCTTAAATATTCATCATTAACATTTTGTCTTGAGCCAGTCACAGTCATCTTGTTTGTATGATTGAATGAATATCTTGACATGACATGCACATGTCATCTAGATGATTTGATAGTATTAAATAACTTTTTTTTTCTTTTTCAAATACAATAATAAAAAGAAAACTCTCATACATTTTCTTAACACTCCCCTTAAACACAAATATTATCATTTATTTTATGTAAGCTTTATAGAAAGGAAAAAAAATTTATTTGCAATTTAATTTGGTCTTCTTTTTAAAGTTGTAAAATGTATAAAATTTCATTTATTACAGCATTGGCCAAAATCACGCAAAGGTTTCTTCAAAAAAAGTAACTAAAACTGTTTTGTAATTGGGTTAGAAAATGTAATAGAAAAAGAATAGGAAAAAATGTTCAAACTAAAAAGAAACTAAAGAGAAAAAAATTTCAAAAGTCATAAACGTAAACAAAAAAGTAACAAAAATTTATTGATAAAATAAAAAATTTATTAAATATTCATCTCTATTGTGAATGAATTGCAATACATTTTTTCCCTCGAAATTTAGCTTTTCCCCATTAATTTTTTAGAGGAAAATTTACTGTTTCTGTAATTCTTATACACTTAACAGTTTTATTTGGTTTAATTTCTTTAGTTTTTCTAAAATCTTTATGGATGAAGTTTCCTGATGATCTGGCCTAAGCAACCAGTGAAATGCGCATATGAATAGCTTATCCCAACAACAATAAATTTCAGTGTTTTTATCAAATAATGAAAATTGGGAATTAAGCACGAATAACAAAATCATTTAAATTAAATTTTGTATTCCCACGAAAATTATTTTGATGATAAAAATAAATTTAACAATCATTTACTTTTTAACAACTAAACCTCGCCTTTGAGACTGCTTTACTTTTTTAACAAAAAAAAAAATAATTAATTTTGATGTCAAAAATTTTAAAAGAAAAGCAGCAGGTATTAACAACTAAACAAAATTTAAGAAAAAATTCCTAAAACTGGGTACTAATTAAAAAAAAAAACTCCTAAACGTATGCAATTTTAATACCAATAAAATCCAAAACGCATAAAAGCATGCTATATTAAAAAAATTTAAAACAAGTCTACAAAATTATGTTTTTTTAAAAGAAAAAAAAAATAGAAAATATGTTTCTTTAAAAATAAAAACGCTTCTAAAGGGTGGTCCAACATTATTGCACCATGTTTAGTGTTTTGCCCAACTTAATATGACATTTCTTTGTTTCAGGGTTTGACAAATTCAACCATGGAGCGTTACGCAATTGAGCAACTCGTTTAGTTTGTTCCTGTGACCAGAAATTGAGGATATGGACCCGAACGATATGTGGCTTAAACAGGATGGTGCCACTTGCCACCCAGCCAACGAAACAATGGCTCTTTTGCGCGAGAAATTTAATATCCGTGTTATCTCACGTCGTGGCGAGTTAATTGGCCGCCACGATCATGTGATTTGCCACTGTTGGACTTGTTTCTTTGGGAATATTTAAAAGAACAAGTGCACGTCAATTAGCCAAGAACAATTCATGAGCTAAAGAATGAAATAATTCGACACATTTACGACATTGAACCTCAATTATGTCTCAGAGGCATTAAAAATATGTACCATCAGATAGAGGTATGTCACCGAAGACATAAAGAGCATGTGGCCGATATTTTGTTTCACTCATAATTGTCATAGATCCTTCTATCATAATAAACTTTATGAAGATAATGTACTGAAAACTTTTTCCTTTATTTACAATTAACATCGTGCGTTTTGGTGGGACCAGCCTTTATACCTACGCCACAATCTTTTTAACAAATAAATTTTAGTTTCATTTCGACAGTTTCTAATCTTGAGAACGGCAAGAGTCTAAGTTTTCAACTAAGATACAAGCGTCTTGGTTATTAATACATAACAAGGCACAAAATAGTTTTTTTATATCTAAAGAACGGTTAGAGAAATATTGTCCAAGTTTGGTACGAATAATTGGATTTTTAATACACAACCTCTTTAAAAATTTGGATGGGATTGGAAAAGTGGGCGTGGCACCTCACGTACAAAGTCATTACAGATTTCTGTATATCTGGAGAACGGCAAGAGCCAAAGTTTCCAAATTAGATACAAGAAAGTTGGTAATCAGTATACAATATCCGATAAAAATGTGGGCGGGAAGTAGGAGGGGCACAAAATAGTATTTTTTTATATCTAAAGAACGGTATTTATATATCTTTCTGCCAAGCTTTTAAACTATTCATAATTGATTATACCCTAAAAGTATGTTATGTTTTACTCATTTTATGGCTTAAAAGTTTATTGAAACATTCTCACTTAATAAAATTTTATGTCTATACACTTTAACTTATTTCCTATTTCTTATATCAATTTATAAATGTGAAACAAGTTAATTTTTTACACATTTTAATAATTCCTTAACGCCAGGTATCCTAATTTTTTTCGTGAAATAAAAAAATTTTTTTTTGTACATCAAAACGGATATTTGATATTAATTACCTTATGTCTACAAAGGAAATTTACAATTTTACTTAAACGTAAATATTTAACGAATTCGTTACCAAAAAAAGACTCAACAGCAAATAGTATACAAAATGTAAATAAAAACGGCAACACCTTAATCAAACTAAAGTCTAGAATTACACTTAATTAAAATGATGAAAAAAGATGATTTGTGGTTAAATTTTTTACCTTTGCAAAAAAAATTACTAGATTGGGTTATTTTCCTAAAAGCATGCTACAAAGTTAAGACTAAAAAGTTTTGCTTATTTTTAATTTTTAGCTTTGCTAAAAAGGATATACATAATTACATTGAAGGTAAAGTCCATACATTTAAACATAACAATAAAAACCTCAGTGGCTCACTTCCTCTGTCACTCTCACTCTATCTCTTTCTTTCAGAGATAAGAATACATCTTCACATTTCATGTGGTAATATTATTGCAGTGGTCACTTGTACTCTGACCTCAAACAAGAAAGAGAATAATTCACTTGCGGTGTTAAGAGTGGGTGGGTTGGTGATTGTACCGTTAATTTTATGTTAAGAGCGTGTTTGAATAAGTGTATGTTTGGGGTTAAAAAATGTTGTGTTGTTATAATTTTAATTGCATTTATAACGTGGTAAACGCACCCTGTTCGACTTAATTCTTTGTGTATTTTTATAATTGACACTAATTTTGTTGCTTTTATTATCGGTTTTTCTAAAAAAACAAGCATGCAATTTAAAGGGAGAGCTAATAAAAAGGTGAGGAAATGACAACTTAGTTGAGCAGCAGTCGTAATGACTAGTAATATCTTACATTTAATTAAAACTTTTCGCATTAAATGAAAAAATATGTCTTTAGGATTTCTTACAGATATTTCATTTTCTTGAATTTAAAAGTATTGGAATTCAATAAAAAAAAACATGGTACCGAATAAACAGAAGATTTTTAAGATTAATTCACTTTTTAACTCAAAATATAAGCAATGCTTTTAAAGCGAAATCAATCTTTTGCTTAGAAGTTAGTGGAGAGTCACATCTTTTAACTCAAACAAAATTTGATATTTTTCTTTTAAATAGATTCATTTTGTGAATAGTGGAATTTACAACATCCAGAAATCCTAATAAAAAACATTATAATTTGATTAAAAAGCGGTTTTCTTAACACATTTTAACTAATTTGTTTATAATTTCAGCTTAAAGTATGCTTTTGCTAAGTTTGAAAGAATTTATTTTATTTATATGCTTTAGTTTTTTTATTAAAATTTTAAAGGAGGACAAACAAAATCTAAAACTTTTTTAAAAATTTGTCCTAAAAATATGCTTTAGTTTAACATCTGACCTTACAAAAACAGGCTGAGCTTTTAACTCATCTAAATAAACCCTTCAGTTGTGTATAAAAATTTCAAAGCCCAAAAAAATATACCACAAAACATTGTTCAAAAGTCGCCCTTAAAGTGTTCTTTAGTTTAGTATCTCACCTTACATAAACAGTATGTGCTTTTAACTTACCTAAATATATGCTATAGTTTTGTATACAAATTTCAGATCCCAAAAAAAATACTACAAAATTTGTCCTGAACGTATGCTTTAGTTTATAAGAATTCACTTTAAACTTTACAAAAATCGTCTAAACTTTTAACTTTCCCAAAACTATTCTACAATTTTGTTCTTTTACGTCTAAGCAGAGGAATTTATACAAACATAAAAACAGCTGCATAATTTTGGGAAAGTTTTGACAATTTCCATTTGATTCCGTTTAAATATTTACATTCCAGTTGAATTTTTAAACAATCTACATATTTAATTAAGTTTACAATCGTTCACTGATTTCGCTTGGTATTTACCCTAAAAGTATACACTAATTTTATATTTTTCAGTATTCACTTAATTGATATTGATTGAACTCCGTTTAACGTTTTTCAATTAATTTTAAATTATATTTTCAATAGTAAAATTATATTAAAAACACAACTTAAACCGCAAACATTTTAACAAGTTTTTCAGAGATATTTTAATTACTTTTTAATTTTTTTAATTCTCATCAAAAGCTACTCAACATATTTTTTATATAAAAAGCCAATTACACATAAGTGTTTATATGATTATTTTGCATAAAAATTTCCATTTAGGAAGCATGAGTTTTTTTTTGAAATAATAAATTAAAATTTTAATTTTTCATTAAAACATTTTTTAGCTTTGCAAAGGACAAAATAGGAAAATCTGCTATTCAATCATTGACAAAATAATTGATTTATGGATTCATTATGAAAAAATGAACAGGAAACTAACAACATGACACACACATACAAGGCAAACACCAATATTGCTAAATAAACATGTTTCAAGCAGGAAATCACTTATAACCTTGCAGCAAGCAAGTGGCAATTTGTTCTCTCCTTTATAGCTGGCATACTTTTAGGGGCGTTGTAGAAATATGTAAAAACAACCAATATTTTTTGCACAACATGTTAAAACATGATTGTATACCAGGAGGCAGGCAGGCAGGCAGCTAGTCTTTGATTACTTTCTGCCTTTTGGGTAAATATTGTTGTCACGAGATTCAAGTATTCAGTTGTTTGTCTTGTGTTGTGTTGAAGTATTCTGGATCATTGTACATCAAACAGAGAATATAAAACAGAAAACAAGCGTTATTATAAATTCATAAGCAATTAAATGAATTAATGAAGTATTTGTTAAAAAAAAAACAACAACAACAAGAAAACTTGTTTGTTGTTTTCTCATTTATTATTTGAATTGTTTGCTTTGCTGCTTTTGCTTATAAAGTAGGATTAAAATCAAAGCATACTTTAGTTGTTATAAACACAAACACATGCATAAACATTAATACATAAATGGAAGCAAGAAGAGCCTTTTCTGTTTGTTTCTACAGAGAAAGGTAAAGACATATAAGTACTTAAACGTTTTTCTAAGAAAAACGAAAAACTTTGCTAAAGATTTCTTTTATTTTAAGGTTTTGAATTTTTATGAATATTAAAAAATGTTGTCTTTATGAGTAAAAAATCGTGATTTAAAAACGAAATGTTAATTAAGTTTTTATTGGAAACTTACGAGGAACTTTAACAACATTTTAATATTTTCATCCTAAACATATGCTTCATAATTTTAAATGATTACCGGCCAACAAAGAGTTTGTGTGTTTTTTGTTGTTTTTACCATTAGTTTTTGCTTACAAAGAGAAAAATAATTAATTTGATTGCAGGATGTTAGATTTCGTTATTATTATATTAAAAAATGTGGTTTACGCCCAAAAACCATAGAAAAAATTTTTGGGTTATTTTTTAATGGAATATTTCTTTATTTCTACTGTTGCTAATTTAATTGTTTTATTAAATTTTTTATATTTTCAATCCAAAATTTGATATTTTAATTAGGCTAAAGTTCATCTAATTAAATATTCATTAAATTATTTTTATGAAGAAAGTAATTTTACAACAAGAAATTAATTTAAATTTATTGAAAATTTTTCATTCTTGAATGCCGCGGGGCAGTCAAGTGAAGAATTAAGTTTCCATAAAGTATGCAGCCATTTTTTTAAAATAATTTTAAGAGTATTTTAAGATAGTCGGTAATTTATTTTGGTTTAATTTAAGTGCTTGTCTTCTTTTTTTTAAAAAAATTTAATTTATCCCAAAAGTATGCTTAAAATTTAAATTAAAATAACTGCCTAGAAATATGCAACCCATATGTAAAACCTCCCCTTGGATTTTCCCCTGCTTTAACTTTTTATTAAAATTCAATTGTAAAATGGGAAAAAGGAAAATACTCCCGGGGAATTTGTATTCATATTTGGACTGATAGCATAACTCTTCACCACAGGTGGAAAAGGTTAACACATGTATGTTTATAAGTTTGTAATTTATAAAATATCGATGTAAGAGCCTATAAAGTATATATATTCTGGGTCCTATTGATTTAGAGATATCCGTCTGTTTGTTGAAATGGGTTTTCCGAAGGTTGTTAAATATTTATATCACATAAAGTGCGGAATTTTTTGCAATCAAATTTCAGCTAGAGTGATCCAAAAATTCCTGAGATGTGAGAAAACACCAAAACTGGCTCTAATATTTACTCACAAATCCCTTGTTGTGTTTTTGTAATTCTGTGTTTAAGGGTGGTAGGTAAAGGGCGTTGAAGGCTCGGCCTTGCGGAATATAGCACTCTTACTTGTTTTTAAATAAATTTAAATTTTCTTCGTTTTATGTATGTGCAAATTCCAGTCACAGTCCACCAACGTAAAATTTTTTAAAATCCTTTTTTTAATGGAATATAAGACTAGATGTATAATTTAATTTTTATAATAAAAAGCATGTATTTTGATGATCAATAATACAATAATTCTTGCCGAATCCTACCCAACCCCTGATTTACTTTTTTGTGGCGTGCGTCACAAAACTGCGTAATCAATTATTTTGCAACAAATACCTGCTAAGAAATTATGGCATATGACATTCGTTAGTACATATTAATCTCCCTAAATACTATATATAAGTTGAAGCTATCTCTTTTGAGAGAGACCAAAAATCTTGTGTGTCACGCAAGATTTGCCAATATGTTTTAAGCCTACTCATGCACAAAATGTTCACCGTAATTAAAAACAATGTTTACCACCCATTTAAAAATAATACAGTTACTTTTAAATACCCAAGTTTAGTTTAGCATACTTTTCGGCAAAACAAATATCCAAGACCCTTCGCCATATGTGACAAAAATTACAAAATATTTTTGTCCTTTAAGCCAGCAGCTGCTATTTGGCATAAATGGTTGGAAAAGATTCCCAATAAAAAATAGTTTTTAAGCTTTAGTCACGTATTTTTTGAATATTTTATGACATTTTCCCTAAAAGTCCTCATGGTCTATTGGCCAATTACAAAAAAAAAAAAAAAAACAAAGTCATCAGGGTTAAAATCATACGACGTTTTTGCCTACCTAATTGCAAGTACTATATATGCCTTTTAATACCAACAAAAAAAATATATTGTAAACATTTAGAGAAAAAAATACAACATTTTTAGTTTTGGGCTAAACACGAAACATTTTCTATACGGCCAAATATTTGTTCATTAAATGGCACAACGAACGAACGGTATTAAGACACGTTAACTGCATGTTGTGTGTGGCTTAGTTGATGTTTAACAAAAATTACATTTTCCATTATTTTCAAAAAAAAAAAAAATTTTAACAAAAAGCCAATTACTAAAATTTTTGCATGTTAAAAAGATATTTTTCTGTATCACTTCATTTTTCTTTTTTGTATTAAGTTTAAGATATTTATTAAGCCAAACACAAAAAGTAAAAGTCTACATTTTTTTTTAGCAAATTTGCATATAAACAAGAGAAACGCCCAGAAAAACTATTTCAAGTATGCAGAAAATTTCAAAAGATAAAATTTAAAATAAGAAAAATCAAAACGTCAAAATTTTGCCGAAAAGTAGGCTTTAAAATTTATTTAAAAAAACAGCCTTTAGATAACATTTAACTTTTGAATACATTTTTAAGTTTTATTAAAATAATTTGCAAAAGCCAAGAAATTCGCTTAAGATTTTAAAGAATTTATAATTATACACTTTGATCTAAAAATATACCTTGAATTTTATTTTTATTTTTTTAAAAAATAATTTGCAAACTCCTAGAAATATGCTTTGAATTTTAACGAATATATTATACTGCACTTTTACCTAAAAATATTCTTTAAATTTGGATAATTTTTTCTTTAAATAGCCATGTCTTATTTTTCTCTAGAAAATGTTCTAAAAATCCTGAAAGTATGCTTAAAATTCATTTAAGACATTAAGTTTGATGAAAGCCCTGCCAGGAAGCCAATATTTTTTTTATAAATCGTCATTATTGGTTTGGCGTATATGCCAAGAAGTCGTAGTGGAGAAAACTGACAATGATGGTTTGCATGAAGTTTTCTGAAAATAAAACCGATAGAAGTTTTTTGTATTTTTACCACTACTTCCGGTAAATGTTTTGAAGAAAAATGTGAATTTTTGTGAACGTTCATTGTTGAACTTAAAAGTAAATAGTATTGAATTGAAATTAAAAATTATCGTTTTGTGCCGCATACGCTACTTTTCTTAATTTATTTCTTACTGCTGTGTATTGAGTTGTTGACATTTTTTTATTTTTTTTGCTATAACTTCTTTTTTTCTAACCGCAATTAAGCAAAGCAAGAGTAAAATTTATTTTGCTGTTCTCATTTTATTTTGCTTTCGCTTTAACTACTTGTTTTTCTTACGGCAATAAAGCAAAGTAAGAATGAAATTTATTTTGTACGCTTTTTTATGAGGAATTTGCTGTATTGGCCAAAGAGTGTCGTGTAGAGCAACACAAAACTAAGTTAATTAACTTTTAAATAGTTGATATAAAGCAAAATTAATGTTTAATATCTAAGAAACCATAAAAAATTCGTGAAACAGATTTTAGATTCAGAAAGGGGGTATTTAGCTTTAAACTTTTAAAAGGGTCGGTAGGTCAAACCAATAATGAGCTGACGAAATGCTGAAATAAGTGATAAAAGCGACTTCTAAAATATCCCTAATCCATTTTACTGGTTTCTTCTTATTTTATAACCGTTCTTTATGTCGTACTGCATGAAAAACGTACGTAGCCTTAATTTTTCTTTTCATGTAGGAAAGGCTTCTTTTTAAAAAAACACATCAAATTTCAATTTTTACCCACTTACAACTACAATTCGAGTCGGAAAGAACCCAACCAATTGTAGGGGAATGTAAGAAAAGATAAACTCACTGTTTATTGTTGGTGTTTTGTTTTGGCCTTGATATTGTTACAAGTTAGACTTTGAGTGTTTATAATTCTTATTCGCTTTAGGGTTTTATTTGTATAATATGTTTGGCCTTTCTAAAGTCTTTGGAAAAAGTTTCCTGATGAGCTGGCCTAAGCAACCAGTGAAATGCGCATAGAAGCTAACTTTCCCTCAACAATAAATTTCAGTGTATTTATCAAATATGAAAAACTGGGAATTTAGCACGTCATACGGAAATCGTATTAATAAAAATTTCATCTAGTTTCGTCCAAAAAAAAATTTCGTTGTCCTAAAATGTACGACGTGGCACTCAATGTGTTAAATAATGATGTTTTATTAAAAAAAAATATTTTGCCATTATGAAGTCTAAAATATAATATTGCTATAAGTACAGCCTTAAAATATCATTAAATTGTTAAACATTCCTAAAAGTATGCTTTGAATAAAAAATTTTGTAAGCAGCCTAAAACTATGCCATATCTTGAGTATATTTTAATTCTCATAAAACAACCAGAAAGTATTCTTAAGATTTTTACAAATCAATAAGTTCTATCGATCTCATTTTGTGCTTTTGCTTGCTTCTAAAGGGTTTTCCAAAATTAAACAAGATTTGAATTTGTCGCCATTTGTGCAGTTAAGTGTTTCGCAAGTCTAAACAAAAAGAATAAAAACTGTGTTTTCTATTTAAATTTTTTTTAATAAAACAAGTTAGAAATATGCTTTTATTTTAAAGAAATTAAGGCTGGATTATGGGATATCAGTTAAACTGGGTTTAGTAAAACTGAAAACTGATTTATTTGTACCGCCATTACCAAGTTTGTATACAAAATTTTGACGGAAAAGCTTAATTTTACTTAAAATGTTGGTCTTTAATGAAATGAAAAAAAAATCACATTTAGCCGGAAAACTCCGAGTTTCAGATTACGTTAAACTAAGTTTAAACTTAATCCACATCTCAGAAACGCGGCCTAATAGTTGTTGTTAGTAAATTAAAAAATTTCGAAATATTATTATTAACCGTATTCACAAAACCCCTTGTATCGTTGTATCAATCGTATGTTTTATTCAAACACCTCAATCACTATTGGTTTTTTATAGTTAGAACATTCAATAGATACAAATGATACAAGGGGTTTTGAGAATACGGCTTTTATATTTATTATTTTCCAAAATCTAAAATTTTTAAAGAAAATGTTTTAAACTTTACTAAAAATATGCTTTTGGCTTTAAATCCTAAAAGTCCATTTCAGAGCATCTAACAAATATGCTTTTCGAATCTCTTAGGCATTTGTGTTCTATTTTTTTACTTTTTTAAATTTCATTTTTAAAAATTGATTTTCATACAATTTTTTATATTAATTTTTAAAAATTTCTTTTTAATTAAAAATACTAAATCTGTGTTAAATTGTCATTGATTTAAAATGCGTTTTTTTTTTATTTGCTTATTATAATTTTATGATTTTCTTTTCTGTCATTTTATTACAATACATAGTTATGAACAAATTGTTTAAAAATAAAACATAAATTGCATTAAATGTTTAATTGTCTACCAGAAAGAAAGAGAAATAACCATAACCAATCATAATTTTAAAACAGAAATGATGGAAAAAAAAAACTTTAATTACAAAATATTTTTTGTTTTAAACCACAATTAGATTAAAATCTCACAATTTGCCGCTGGAATAAACAATAAATATAAAAAAGAATTACAAAAGCAAAAAAAAAAAAGAGCAAGTAATAAAGTATAGTCGGTCGAGCCCGATGATATGATTACCTACACCATAGAAGTTAAAAAGAAAATTTTAAAAGTGTTTACTAATTGGGACCCATGGACAATTATAAACCTGCCATAATAAAATTATGTTATGTGGTTAAGGTTCATGATAAAGTTCTTTGTGCCGAATATTATCAAGATATTTTCATCTATATGAGAGTTTTTGCCTCTAAGTGATTTTAGGCGGACGGTTTATATGGGTCCGTTGCTTTATTTTGGGCCTCCTAGCCATAGCTGCCAGATAAAATGTGTCGAAAATCTCAAATTTCGCAAAAAAAAAATCATCAAAATCGGCAAATTGAAATACATTAAACATTTCAAAAATCGTAATTGTAAAAAAACACGAAATTTTGAAAATGTTCAACTATTTTCCGTTTGTGTTATTTGAAATAAAAATAAATCATACATATGTATTTCTTGTCTCAAAATATCGTTAAAAATTTACCAGCTGTTCTCACACCTATTGACTATAAACGCAGGTTTAAACTCCTTTTACAGACCAACTTAAATAAGAGCGGCAAGCATTTTTTAAATATGAAAAATTCAGGTTTTTAATTATCCAAAATAGGAAACTATCGGGTTTTTCAACAAGAACTTGGTTTTTTAATTGTGTCAACACCAACAACATGATAGTTTTGAAATTTTTGATGTAATCGTAGTAGATGCATTTGCAACTATTGCAATGAATTCAATTTCGCTCGTAAATCGCATTAAAATAATTGAAATCTACTATGAAAATGGTGGTTCTGTTAAAGCTACATTTCTTAAAATTCGTTATATATTCGGACAACATAATCGTCCTTCTGAGACCGCTATTAAGATACAAAAATACAAAATGGACGGTGCTGCATGTCATACAGCCAATGAAATGATCAATTTATTGCAAACCAAATTTCTCGAACGCATAATTGCTCGTGCTCGTGGTGGACAGTTTCCAAATATCATTTTTCATTCATGCTCTAAATTTACACTTTTTTTAGACAAGCTGGGCACTTTGCGTTTTAACCTAATTCGGTTAGCTTTGGTTTTCAAGATATACCGTTATTTCGAAAATGGAGAAGGTTGCACAACATTTGTTCGCGTTACTCAAAAACGCTTTAGCTTATTTCAAAATCTAAAAAAACCGAAATTCCGCATTTTCTTTAAGAAAAGTTTTTTCTATTAGAAATATGATTTTTTTTTTTTTTTGAAAAAAATTATTTTTTTTTATCAAATTTTCGTCATTTTTGTTTTTTAAAAATTCATAAAAAAAATTCGACAATTCAGCAAGGGTTCTAATTTTTTACAGACATATAAAAAACATACATGATTATAATCTGTTGGCTACTTTTGATTTTATTTACAAAAGAATTTCATTAAACGCAATATTTGTTTGGGAGCCCCCCTCAGATGTGCTGATAAGGGGCAAGTATGTCTCGAGAAAATGTTAAGAACAAAAAACTAATGGAGGTCAGTCATACATTTTATCCCACTAGGGACGATTGCTTGGCAGTTATGGGGCTTTTTCTTCAATATATTTCTAATCTGTATTGATAATTTTGTATGGGGGAGCCCTCTTAAGGAATGGAGATAGCGGGTAGGTATGTTAGAAATAAATGATTTAGATGAAAAATAAAGTGGGGTTAGTTATACATTTGACCAATCTAGAAGCATCCTTGGCACTACAGCAGCCGAATTTAAGAATATGGCGGTTTATTAAAAGTCTTTTATTATGAACTGCTTACACGGACCAGTGAGGGTCAATCAAATAAACGAAGGTATCCAAGAAGCTGTTAAGAAAAATAGTACTACAAACTTTTGAAAATTAGTACACAACTTGTCATATGACAAATAGTCCAATTTAGGGTATAAATCGTCCAATCGTCAATGGGCCAATGACGATTAAACGTCAAGTCTGACAGCTGCGCTCCCAGCACAACATTTTCTCATGACATGGAAGCTGTTGTAAAAGCTCTTTTCGCCAGTTTTTATTTCAATATAAGAACATTATAGTCCAAGACTCTATTCCGGAAAGAAGCTTGTATAGTAGCCATGCGAAAATATGGACCAATTTTCGTCAACCTTTATAGGTTTGGCCCATGTGGCAAATAAAACCAAATTATTTCCAAAATTTCGACCTGTACTTTGCGCACAAAGCTTACATGGACAGCCAGCCAGACGGACGGACATCGTTAGATAGACTCAGAAAGTGACTCTGAGTCGTCCGTTTTACTTAAAGGTGTTACATGCATCAGCACAAACGCATTATACCCTCCCAATAACTGTGGTTTGTGTATAATTATAAAAAAATACGTAAAGAATTCGTACTAAAGTTAAATGAAATTCAGTTTTCTTCACTGCAGTCAACGTCGACAAACTATAACTGAACTAAAGAATTAAAAAAACAACATTCAGCTATTGTTTTAAATGCTACAAAATGTTTGATTATTAAAAAAAAATTATAATACAAACATTAAGTCATCTTGGCAACACCAGTGCTGTCGTCAGGTGAAAAGCACTTAAAACAATTATTAAACAATTATCATGGGTTGCTTTTTTTAAGAAAGAATAAATCAAGTATCATTTATTTATTTATTTTTTCTTAACTAATCTACACATTTCTTGTAACAAAAAAAAAAAAAAGAATGTAAAAGAAAAGTACTACAATTTCAACGCCTAAATGTATAAATATATTAAAATAAGAAACAGCGAAATAGACATGTTTGAAATAAAAAGCAAAGAAAAAAAACGCTAAACTTAACGCTTGAATAATTAATGTCGCGTGCTGCTTGTATTGTGGTTTGCTGTACATTTATTTTTTTTCAAAAGGCAGCTGACGACTCGTCAGCTTTGAAGAAGCAGGGGTTTTTTTTGGTATTTAATTGTTTTGTATCTTGTTTTCTATTACTGTTTGTTGCTTTATTAAGAAAATATTTTTTTTTTTTAATTTTTGCTTCAATTCTTGCAGGCAATTGGTCATATAATTTTCGCTATGAGTTATTTTCTGGTATTTTGAGTGTAACATTGAACTACATTGCTTAAAAAAGTGCTTTAAGTTTAACAAAAAGAACCGTTTGGGTAAAAAAAACGAATAATTAAAAAAAAACTAATATAAATTACTATTAAGTAATTTATAATATTGTTAAAAAATAAAATTTTGTATTAACTTAAGTTTTAAAGAAATGAAATAGTCTGCCTTAAATATCCTTTAGCTTAAGAGCCCTAAAGTATGCTACAGGAAAAAGAAATGTTTAACAAAAGAATACAACTAATACAACTTTTTTGCTTCAATGTTATTTTTCCTCCTAAAAGAGTGCTTTTGCAAATTAATATTTAAAAAATCCCTAAAGTATACAACATAAATTTTGTGTAGCTGTATTAAAAGCTGTCATTCATAAAAGAAAATTAAAATGTTTATATATTTGTGAAATTTTGTTTTTAATTTTTTTTTAAAAATATTTCAAATATTTCTTCTTTTATATTTTCTTTGGTTTTAATATTTCGCTCAATTCTAAATTTTTCTCCAAAAAGTATACTCTTCTTTTTATGTTGTTAGCTTTTGTATGATTATTTATATTTTGCGGCTTAAGGTCTTCCAAATTATAAAGTAAAACAACTTTCTATTTATAATTATATCGGACATAGTATATCGAATCATAAACAGGCACAGCTCAACAACTTATCAAAATCGTTTTGTTTTTCAGAAATCAGTTCAAAAATCAAATGTATATAAAGAAAAGATTCTCCAAAAGTTTTCACCAATTGAAAAATTAATAAAAAAATATAAAATCAGTTTAAATTTAAAATTTAATCAAATGAATTAAACGTTTAATCAAGTGAATTAAATGTTTAATTGATGCTATTAATTTGTAAACTAGTGCAAATTTAATTAATTTTTTAATTAATATGACAAATTTTTCTGCCTCTCCTAAACATTTTTGACTTAGGCCTGTTTATGATTTCGTGTGCGATATATTCTGATTTTTTTTAGATTGCAATTGGTTTAACCCTAAAATTTTTGGTTTATTAAATTTTGAAATTATTTGAAAACTGGAATATTCTTTAGCTTTCGAAAGTGATTTGATTATTTTTTATTTTTGAACTATAAAAGAAAATTAAAGTTTAGCGGTACTTACCTTTCAATAAATGTTGCAAAATATTATCTTTATGCTCCTCGGAGTGCGGTTCACCCAAAATGATAAGCAAATAGCAACCGGTTAAAGGACTGGGTGGTCCAACCATGCCACCAACCAAACTGGAAGGGCCGCCACCATCCGAACAGGCAGTGTCCAAAGGAGGACGACCGCCAGCCTCAGATGGCGGTATAGAGCTGGCACCAGCATCGGTGCCGGCATCATCGCCCGCCATAGAAGAACAAGAAACAGCCGATTCAACAGCCTTTAAAGTACCAGCAGCCGTACCAGTCTCTGCACCAGTACCAGCAACATCACCACCCCCATTTACACCAGCAGCCGTAGTAGCGACCTCTGCAACAGCATTTGCCTCTACACCATTCAAGGGTGCTTGAGCCAAACCATGGCCCTCGGGAGTTTCTAGAGCTCCCTGACCATTCATCTTAACTAAATCACTCATCACAGTTTAGTTTAGAACAACTTCTCGCGTCTCTTTTTTTTAAGGAAATATCAAATTGAACGTTTGTTATTTTTAAAGTTTAAGAAATTTTCAAACAGGAACCTTTTTTCTGTAAATTTCTAAGGCGTTTTTGTTGTTTGTTTTTTTTTATCTTTTTTTGAAAGAATTGTAAAACTTTTAAAAAATTTTACAATTTTTTTTATTAAATAATTTCTATGAAATTTTATTTTGTGGAAATTTGCTAACAATATTTCAAACCATATCAGTCTTAATGTTTTTTTTTTTTTTTTTAACTTTTTGCAGAAAAAATTTGTACACACTTGAGAAAATTAGATTTTCTTTAAAGCAATTTCTTTAATGGATAATTTTAAATTTATTAAATATAATAATTAAAATAAAAACAATTTTTAAAACTCTTTTTCTTTATCTTGTTTGGAGTGAGTCAGTGAGTGAGTGAGTGCGCGGTATGATCTGTAGCAAATTGTAATGCAGACTGTTTTGCACGCTGCTGCTGGTTGCTACAAAATGTTGCACTTCAAAATTCGCTCACACTTCGTTTTCTACACTTGACTAGACTTTCGACTCTGCTGAATGTCGTGTTTGGCGTCGTTTGGTCGTCTTTTAGAGACGACGTTGAATGTTTTTTATTTTTTTTTTTATTTTTTAGTTCCCCTTTAAATTTTCTAGAGGGGTTGTTCGTTTTTTATTAGTTAGAGGTTGGATAACATGTCTTTTAAGGGCCAAATTTTTATTTAAAATCTTAAATAGTTTTTTGTTTAATTCTTAAATATCTGAGTGAGTTTGTTTGTAATAATTTGTGTTAATGTTTTTTTTTATTACTTGTTGTAAATGGCGTGATTTGTTTTTATTTAAATTATTTTAAATATTTTGGTTTTTTGTTAAATACTTTCTATTTTTATATACTTTTGTTTGGACTTCTTAGGCTCTTATATTTTGAATAATATTTTAAAATGTTTTACTTTTTTTAAAATTATTTTATTTTGTTTTATGTTTTAATAATTTTAATGTTTTTTTGGTTTTTTTTATTTAAATTTTGCTTTTTATTTTGCTGCTGGCTTTAGGTTTTTTTTTTAATTTTAAATTAAAAATCCTTTTGGGTTGTTGCTTTTATTTTAAAGTACTGGCTGCTAGAGTTCATTTAAAATTTGTATATCTGCAAAGAAAGAATAGAAAGAAAAACAATTAATAAAAAAATAACAAAATAATTAAAAAAAAATAAATAGAATTTTTGGACTTTTTTAAGTCTGTAAACGAAATTTCAACAATATTATTTTATTTTAAGCTTCATAAAGTTCGTAATCAACTTTAATAATAAAATTTTAAAACTACGGCTGGCTTAGTTCCAAAACATCATAAAACTTTGCAGTGAAAATCACAAATGTGTCACCCATAGAAAATTTTTTTGATACAAATTACACTGCGGGAAATTTATGCCAATTTTTCTTAAAGCACTTTAACCGTGATCAGTGAAATATTATAACAAAAAGTAACGAATTGTGATAGGTGAAAACAGAAGATATCACTTAACTGGCGATAAGTGTTTAAAGTGTAGTTACAACAGAGGAAAGTTAATTGACTCAAAAGTAGTCAATTGAATGAATTTTTTGCGATTACTGGATAATTCTCTCTGGTTCTTATCCCGTGACCAGTGAACCCAGATTTATAGTAAAATGAAACGAATTGTGATAAGTAAAAGCAAAATAGATCACTTAACTCAACAGTTACTCAAGAAGCTAATTGACAAACGACTAGATTTTGTGTGGGAAGTGGTTGATTTTAACTGGTTCTATTACTTTATATTATGGGGATCTATCATATTAACATGGTTCACTTGGAACAATATCGGCGACAGGTATTTTTTCACTAAAAATGTAGTGAGTCCATTTAGGTAATTTCAGTGGCCTGTTGCAAGGTGTCAAAAAGGTGCCAATCAATCAAGGACATCGGCATGTTAAAGTGACAAGTCCCATTCATATAAAGTATTACAACTAGAACCGGTCACTACCACTTTAGAACTGTCATGTGACTAGTTTGGTGTTAGTTCCCTTTCCCCTAGGGAATAACAGGGTTCACTCGGGACAATATCTGCAACATACATTATTTTAACCGAAATTGCATGTCTCCATTTAGGTTATTTCAGTAGCCTTTTACAAAGTGTCGAAAAGGAGCCAATTAACCCCCTCCTAAGGCATCTCCATGTTAAAGTGACAAGTTCCCTTCATGCAAAGTGTTAGAACCAGAACCAGTCTCTACCACTTTAAAACTGTCATGTGACTAGTTTGAAAATCTACAAGGTGGCGTATTCGAATGCGAGTCAAAACGTTAGTTGATTTGCAACTGCTGTTTTGGAACTAACCCTACTTTTTAATTTGTTTTAGTGATTTTAAGAAACTTATTTATTTTGTAAGATATGTACTATAGCTCTTATTATTGGCTTCATAAAGTATGTTGTAGTTAACTAGTGGTAAGCCGGCGGGTGCTACTACGTTCCCCCTTCTCGTTGTCCCATTTTGGAAAAAAATAATATCTTATTTGTCTATCTAAATAGCGATCTTTCTATGTCTAAAATGTCATTTAAATTTGCTAGATAGATTCTGAGTGGCGTAAATTATCCCCTACCTCCCCTTGGGGTCCTAGTTTTGAAAAAAATATATATACAAAAACCATTTCAAAAAAATTTTCTTACTAGTGCAGCAGCTCTGGACCACATCGGTTGGATGGTTTCAGCGTCTATAATGGACATAGGAAGAATCGTTTTTTTATGATCTATATATGTACATGTTGCATTACTACTGTATGCAATAATTAAAAAACGTCTTAAAAAATTATTGCCTTTTTTTCTTTAAACTAACAAAATTTTGTTTTGATATAAATTGCTGACTATTTGCTATAAATCTTCTCAAATTTATTGCTTTTGGATCTTAGAAAAAATTTCCAATTTGTCAACCCCTAAAAGTATGCTACATTTAATCAAACATTTATTAATCCTAAAAGTATTCACCGAATTTAGTATTGTAGTTTTTTTATTGAACTGTTTATGGTTGTTTATCGAAAATTTTATAATTTAATTAGGCTTAAGTTCATGAAATTTAATGTTCATTAAATTATTGTTATGAAGAAAGCATTTCTTCAACATGAAATAATTTTTTTTGATAATTTTACGTACTTGACTGCTCTATCAATCAAACTCAGGGACAGGTTGATTTGACATGTTTCAGAAATCTCCGACGACGGCTGACAGTCAACAGTGAAACATTAATCTTTAAACCAAATGGTATTTTCCTTGGTGTATCGAAATTTGTTGTTGTGTATGATTATTTATTTTCAATCGATTAAAATGTTTTTTCCTTTACTTCTGTTTTTTCATATTTTTTCTCAAGAATTCTTTTTGAATTTCAAAGCGAATTTTTGGTTCTTCCTTTTATTTCAGCACAACTTGACGGACAAATATTTACATAGGGCTTGTGCCCCAGCTGTGTAACAATTATTAGTACATACTGCGGTTTCGTGTGTGCAGCCGTCAAGAATGTAAAATCATCCGTAAAACATTTTAATTCATTTCATGTTGTAAAATTCCTTTCTTCGTTAAAATAATTTAATGATATTTAAATTTTGATGAACTTAAAAGCCTGATTAAAATATAAAAATTTGTAGTATTCCATAAATTTTAAGCAATTTTGTCATTTAAATTGAATTTTTTTCTTAAAAGTTTATCATTTAAAAAACATTTTTAATCTTAATTTAATTTGCCACGCTTATTAAGAAAAATAGATTTTCTTTTTAGATTTTTCCTGTTTTAAGGTATGTTCAGCCCTAACAAATATTTGACGAAAAAATCCAAAGAAAAAGCGTGACCAGTAAATTGATCAAACTTTAACTTTAGCTTTAACAATTTCTTTTGACTTATTAAACTTTATTTTTAGCAAGATAATTGCATAATGTAATTAAGAAACTGTTAAATGATGCTTGATCCAGCCAAATGTTTTGCAAAAGCAAATAATTTTTTAATATAACTAGTGGTTACGTGTAGGACGTCAAATATTTAATAGGTGTGAACATATCTATATCAATAAATTGTCTACTTGTTTATTAAAAGCTTTTATAACGATTTTTTTTAAATCATTAATTTCTGTCCAATCATTGTTTTATTTAAATTTTAACTAGTCTACTTTCCCCCATCTTTTCCAAAGTATCACTTAAAATGCGTCAACATCCTTGAAATCTTAAAAAAAATAAGTATCAATTCAAAATGACTTAACCCGCTAAAGAAAAACTTTAAATACACTTTCTATTTTTAGTACTTTTTCAAACTGTTAAATGTCGCATGACTTTAAAAGCAATAATTTATTTTTTACGTTTTTTTAATTTTTTTCAGCACTATAATTTTGCTTTCAGTTGAGATTAAAAATAATGCAATTTGGCAAACAAAAATGTAGTAAAAACTACAACACCACCAATAAAAATAATAAAAATAAAGTTACACAAAAAAACAAAAAAAAATATGAAAAGTCTCCAAAAATGCAAATAGAAATGACGCCGTTTTTATACTAAATAAAAACTGAAGGCAGACTTTTAGTAATTTTCTTAGAAAAATAGAGAAAAACACATAGAGGAGAAGGTGTATGTGCATTTTTTTTCAAAAAAATATATACAAATCTTCCTAAAACATTCCATTATTTACATTGCCAAATTATATGTAATTTCTCTTCTAGTTTTGTATTCTAGAGTTGACAATGTTGTTTGTTGTACAACACAACTCTTTCGTTTTGCAAGAAAAAAAAACACACACACACAAACTCATGCAAACAAATGAATACTAGTGTTTACTTGTACTTCAAGTAATCGCATCACCTCGTCGTGCTCGTAGTTCTTTTACTCGTACTCACACTTTTATTAATGCACAATACTTTTACAAGTTTGTGTGTATGTGTGTGTGTCTTAGCTTATTTGCTCCTATTTACATGTTGTTCTCTAATGAGTCATACACTATTTGTATAATTTTTTTTTTGCTCGAAATAAAGGGAGGGAGAGGGAGTTAATTTAGTTGGGTGTATTAAAAAAAAAACTTGATTTTTTTCCTTTTTTTCTTTTTTTTAATGTTTTTGTATGCAGATTTTGTTTCGGTTGTTTTATTTTGTCGTTGGCAGTCACCCTCCCCCCTCATTTTGTTTATTTTTAACCGCAAAATTAGCAACTGGAGTTGAAATGTTTTCGCTGCTGTAAAAAAAATTGCTTTAAAAAATGTCTTTTTTATTTATTCGATTATTACGAATTTGGATTGTTTCCAAAAGAAAAAATAAATAAGATAAAGTGTAGTAAAGAAATAAAAGGAAATAATATTACTGACGACACTTGGTTTAAAGTTTCAAGCAAAAAAGAAATACATATGTACACTGTGAGAAATAAGGGAAATTGTTGAAATTAAAATAATTTAAAAAAAAAGAAAATTTATTAAAAATACATCAAAAATTTGCATAAAACAAGCCAGTTTATAAGAGAATATCAAAATTTTCAAAATCCCACGCAATCTCCTTGTTTGTAAAAAAAATTAATGGGAACTTCAAACGTAATGCACGATGTTAATTGTAAGCCACACCTTAACATCAAGTTTTTTGCCCAACCTAATTTGAGATTTCTTCGTTTCAGTGGTTAAGAATTAAACCATGGAGAAATACACAATTGAGCAGCCTCCCAATAAAAAATTGTATAAATTTGCGAAGCACATACGGCACTTTTAAAAATATAAGCGCACCATTATGCGCTACGCAATAAGACATCAGAGATGCAGTAAAGTAATTGAAGGAGCTCTTAACAAGTTTCATTAAAAAAATAATTATAATTCAAGTGCCACGGCATTCCCTTGCTACGAACTAGGTTTGTAAATGACTGTTTAGTGTGGTTTATAAACTGGCGGCGTCATCCGGTCGTACTTATTCGAAAATAAAGTCGGCCAAGCAGTTCAATTGACTCATGAGCTGAAGCCATTGATCATTTCAAGTGTCGTCAATACACCGAATGTTTGGTTGACAAGATCTTCAGCGACGAGGCCCACTTCTTTGAAAATCAGTTTGGACAAGCAGTTACCGTGAATGTAGTTCGCTGTCGCGAGATGATATCGGACTTCTTTTGGCCAGAAATTGAGGACCTGGACGATATGTGGTTTCAACAGGATGGTGCCATTTGCCACCCAACCAACGAACCCAATGGCTCTTTTGCGCAAGAAATTCAATGGCCGTGTTATCTCACGCCGTGGCGATGTCAATTGCCCGCCACGATCATGTAATTTTACACAGTTGGAATTCTTTCTTTGAGGATATTTAAATGAAAAATTGTACGGCAATTAGCCAAAAACAATTCAAGAGCTAAAAGATGAGAAAATTCGGCACATTAACGACAATTATGTCTCAGAGTCGTTGAAAATATACACATAATTGTCATAGGAACTTCTATCATACTTATTAGGGGTGTTCTGGAAATCGAAAACGCAAGAATTTGGAAGTTGTTTTTAATACACTTTTTATCTAATTTTTTTTATAAAATTCTGTTTAGTAGAGAAATGTTTGTATAATATTTGTCAAAAAATTATTTTATTAAAGAAATCTTATTTAAAAACGCCTTAAAAGAAAATTTAGGGAAATCATAATATCTTTTAATTTGAAAAAGCTTCTCATAATCTCCTATTTCTAACATTAAATTTCTCTCTGTGCGTTTATGTAAAATGCTTTCTAGTTTGTGATTTCTTGTGTTTTCAAAGTTTTTTTTCTCATTTTCTTCCTTTTTTTCAGTTTTTCTTAAATATTTTTCTTTTTGCTATTCTGTCTTCTTAAGATTTTTGTTTTTTTGTATATTTTTGTTATTATTATTGTTATTTTTATATGTTGTAGATGATGTGTTCAGACATTGATGGATGAAAGTTTGTGTTTTATTTTTATGGCCATAGGACAAAAAAAACACATGAATGCTCCAACACATCAGTTCAGTTTTTCCTTTATAATTTCTCGAATTTTAATAGGGATGTTAAATTAAGCCATATAATTTAAAGAAATACATTAATGTCTTATGCTTTGTTTAAGAAAATTTACAGAATTTCCTTAGAAAAACTTTTTTTACTAACCTAAAAGTATGCAGTCAGTTTTAATTGCAATTACTAAGTTCAGCAAATAAAAAATTTAAAAAAAAATTAAATTTAATTATAAAATTACACTAAAAATTTTACATTTTTAAGATCCGTAGGCATGTCCAGACTTTTTAAATCGTTAACCTTAAAGATAGGCAATAGACTTTTAATTAATTATTAATTAAAGGGGAAATATTGAGAACTAAAAGCAGTTAACTGCAAAGAGTTTGCTTTCTTTAGGGTCTGTTAGGAATATTTGCTTTGTTAAGCCTAAAATTAGGCTATCATTTTCAAGAAAAATTTATAATATTAAAATTTTAAGCGATTTTAAGAGTTTAATAAAAGATTTACGGAAAATATATAAAATTAAAAGAATTTTAGACAGAAAATTTAGTATTTTTTTTTAAAATCTGTTGGTTATAAAGCTATTTTTTCATTTCAATTGCATAAGCCCCAAACGATTTTTTTTAGTTTCGCCTAAAAATAGGAAGAAAACTTTGTGATCAAGTTGTACAACTTAACAAAATAATAATGACATATAAATTTTTTTTTAAAGCTTGCTTATTTAAAATAGGGGACCTTAAGATTTTTTAATTTGATAAGCCTTAAACAGAAATATGTAAAATTAAATAATTTCTTAAAAAAGGTTTTTTTTCCATTAATTTGTTTAAGCTGGGCAAGATTTTGGTTTCGTTAAGCCTTAAAATATGCAATAAACATTAAAAAAAAGGAGAAATTATTTCCTAGCCTAAATTTATGCTTGAACTTTTAATAAAGTTGTTAATCTTCAGCACAAACTTATGAAATATGTTTTTAAAAATTGTTTATAAATTATGTTTTATAAAGTAAATTATTTTTAAAAAAATTAGTTTTCTTAGGCAAAAAAGCTTTTTAGAAAGTTCAAGAATTAAGCCTCTTTTGGCATTTATTCTGTATCAAGTGTTTTTTTTTTGTCAAACTGTTTTTATTCCATTACTCATTCTTTTATTTATATCAGATCTTTTTTTTATAGTATATATGGCCAAATTTTTATTGCCCTTTTCGAAGTAACTTTTCTTTTTTTGCCATTTTCTTGTTTTATATTTATTTTTATACTTGTAGTTTTTTTTCATCTGTGTTGTCTTAACATCATTTTAGTTTAAATATACATACATTTTCCTTTAGTTTTGTTTAAAACGAAATATAAGTAGAAAAAAAAACTAGAAACTTTTCCAGCCGTCTTGTAAAAAGTGTTTGGAAAAATCAACATCCACCGGCTTATCCATCATACTCGTTTGCTATTTTTATTTCCCTTCTTTTTGGTTTTTTTAGATGCTTTCTGTTTTTCTGCTTAACCAAAAACACACGCGTCAGTCTGTCGTCAATTTTAAGTGCTGTCTTGTGTTGTATAACTTTTTTCTTCTTTTTGTATTTTTCCAAATAATTTTTGACCTTTTTGGCAGGAAAATTAAAAAAAACTAGATATTTTATTATTTAAAAAAGTAAAAACTCTTTTTTTTGTGGAGAATACTTAAAGGCATAATCGTGTGGGTGCCATAATTAAAGTAAAAAAAATGGACTTTTTAGGGCATATTTATTTTAGGGAACAAGAAAAACTCTAAGAACTAATAAGAAGAATATATTATGAACGATCTAATAAAGCACTTGTGAAAATTAAAAACTTAAATATAAGATAGTTTTTTAATAAAGCAGGATTAAGCATGTACTGCTTATAAAAAAATATTGTTATTCCGAACTTCAGTGACAGTCAAAAATTAGCGGCCATCGACAAAGCGAAAATTTGAGCAAAACTGCCACTCATTATCGTACACTTTTCAAGAATCTTTTTAACGAATTGTTCCCCTCTAAAACTTTTTATTCTGGAGTTTTCTTAAAATCTTGTTGATATTAATTCATTAACAAAAATTTAAATCTACTTTACATAACCACTTAACAAATTATGGAGTATTTCTTAGCCCTAAAAGTTCTTTACAGTTCCATTAAAATTTTCATTTAAAATTTATTGGCTCTAATATAAACAAATTATTATCTCTATTACCGATAAAACTTCGGTTTGTTCAGAATATTCTCGACTATACAACACAAGGTTTTTATGATGATGCTTTATAAACAGAGTTCGAAATAAAACTGTACACTAACGTAGTGAAATTTTTTTAAAAACCTTCTAAACGGCTTGGGTTACAATTTTTCTATCTTATTTCTTCCTAAAGTATTTCATATATTTTCCTTTCAGTTTTCGAACAAAATTGTAACTAAATTTTTTTTTTAAAGTTGAGTTTACTTCTACTTTAGCAACATTTTGTGTGAAATTAAAAATGACGTTTATAATAATTTTGTGTAGTTTTGAATGGAAATTTTAAAAAATACTAATAAATACGTTTTATTGTTCTGGGAAATAATTGCAAACGGGTGCTTATTTAAAAAGATGTGTTGTTGTGAAAAAAATTTTGATTTATTGTGACCGCCAAGTATAAATGTAGCCGCCATTGTCAAAGAAGCTTAAAACTTTTTTTGTGTTTGTTCATTTGATTGTGAGCAAACGAACACAAATACTCAGATAAGGTACATCTTATGTTAAAGCATGTTTAAGTGAAGTGGTTACTTTAAGCGTACGCGTTCTGTAATTCTTAGTGAACGCGTAGTGAACTTTTAATGTACATGCTTTGATAACTCACAAATATTGTTAACCGCATTTTTCGGTTAGGTTAAAAAGGGTTATGTGCCCAAGGGCACATCTCCACTCGGTCCTTGCTTGTATACAAGTTCACAAACACAAAAAAAAATTTAATGGCTTATTTCTGTGGACTGTGTACTCTTTATAGCAAAATACGGTATGGTACACTAACGTGCCGTACCTTTGTGTTTTTTTCGAACTCTGCTTATAATCCGCCTTTTTTTTGCACATAAGGTTTGTTATTGAAAAATAACTAATAAATATATGTACATACAGCAAAAAATCGGCAGGAATTTGGTTTGTTATCTGGAAATTTAGTCTTAATTTTAAAATTTATGTGGGTTGCTGGCCCTCCTTTCCCAGATTGGTGATAGGGCTGCTATCTGCGTCAGCAAAAATATATAAATATTTTGCCTACTTGCCTGAAACGCTA
This sequence comes from Pollenia labialis, assembly GCA_949318255.1. NCBI lineage: Eukaryota > Metazoa > Arthropoda > Insecta > Diptera > Polleniidae > Pollenia > Pollenia labialis. The sequence goes on along the minus strand of OX439142.1, from coordinate 18,179,166 downwards.
TGATACATTTTGACCATTCAGACTCAATGACTTCAGCTAGCTTTCAGCGGAAGCCAAAAAAGTCATTGGCCGAGATCTACTTGGCCTATGACCAGAAGTAGTGAGCTGCCTGGACAGTCAGTAGAGGAATAATTTCTGGTCGCTCCCAAGTAAATGAAAATCAGATACTTTCCGCAATACGTGCACCTCTGAAAAAGTCCCAGTTCCCTAAGCTCCAATCGGAGCTAGAGGAACATATTTATCAAAAAAAACAAACCAAACATTTTACAGAATTTTTTTGGAATTAAAAAAAATATTTCGCACTTGATCAACAAGAGACTAGCAAATAAAACAAGAGTTTAAATCCTGTGTCAATTTTAAAAAATTGTTTTATTATTTTCCAAAAAGTTTCAACCATTTTCTTTTAGTGCACTATATTAAGTCCTTAAAGGCTATTATTGCCCTGTCGGGTAGGTTAAAGTTAAATTTAAATAATAAATGACTTGTTATACGTCTGACTAAGTCCTACCTTTAACTAAAAGCAACTTTAAATATTGGCCCTTTTGGGCAATTTTACCAATACTAATACCAACATACATACATAGTTTTTCATATAGTTTTAATTTATTTTTTTTTTTTTTTTGACATAAAAAACAAATTTCAAACATAAATTAACAAATAAATAAATCGATAACACAGCCTTTGTTCTTTAATCTATTATAAAAAAATACTCACTCTTTAACAACAACGCCTTACACAATAAGGCCGAATATGTCAGTTCATTTTTTAATTAAAAGTTAAAAAGATTTACCGTTTAACTTCTATAATTTGAATTTTTTTTAAAGAAAATACACAGAAAAAATTCTCGAAAATGTTTTACCAATTTAAGCATTAATCAAAAATAGAATTAGTTTTAATCAAAATTGTTTTCAAGTGAATAAAACGTTAAATCATGTAAATTAAACGTTTAATCAAGTTAATTAAACGTTTAATTGATACTATCAATTTGTTTACTTGTGCAAATTTAATAAATTTTTAAAATTCCTTTCATCACAAATGTTTTAATGGAAATCAATTTCTATTTTTTCTGTGTACTGTTCATTTATATAACTAACTTTTTTAAAAGCTTTGTGTAGTTTTTGTTTAAAAAAGATCCAGCTTTTAAAGCAAAAATTTCTTTATTTTTTATTAAAGCACTATTTTTTAATTTTTCTTGATTATTGTAAGAAAAAATAGTCCTTTTCATTTAAATGATTTAAAAAAAAATAGATTTTTTTTTAATGTTTATTTTTGCAGAAATAGTCTTTTTTAGATATTGTGTTTCTTATATGTTCTTTTATTTATTTTTATTATTTGCTTACATTTTTTTCTAAAGAAACTATTTTTCTTATTAGAAAACACTTGACAACTTGATTGTGTGTTTTATAAGGATTCTTTTATAGGATTAATAAATTTTTTTTTTATTATAAAAAAAGGACCGCACCCGTCGGCGTATAAAATTTAACTGCCACTTCTTTTACCGTCAAAACTCAATATATAAATCCAATTTAAATTCATTTTCTATATACTTTATACAACTTCCATTTTATTGGAGTTTTGTTGTATTTTTTTTCTTTGCTGTTTAGTGTAGTTGTTGTTGCGACAATTCCTTTTTTTAAAATTTTATACATAAATACGAATATACATATGTGTAAATGGATAACGAATATAAAAAACAAGGAAAAAACGTATATAATACATATGTATTAAACTTAAAAAATAAAAAGGATCACAAAAGAAGAATCAATAGAACGAACACTAACACTACCACCATTGAAAAACCCAACAAATATCAGCAATAACAACAACAAAACGGTGTATATTCTCTATAATACTCCGCTATTATAAAACTCACTGCACTGCAACTCTGGCAACAATAATAACAAAAATATAAACACGAACACGTTATAACTGTATTAGTCAATATATAATAACAACAATAACAATAAATGACTCCTTTCTTACTCATATCTTTTTAGGAGTGAGTGTATGAACAGAAATAACAACAACAATAACCCCCATAAGATACTAGTTTTAAATCAAAAAAAAGAAAAACAAGAAGAAGCTTTAACTAAAGTTACTCACTTATGCCTGCATTTATAACGGAGTTGCATAAAAGAGACCGTGTGTACATACTAACACACTTATGTATAAACTCTTACTCCACTAAAAGTTCTCTTCTATTGGAAAATCTCCTAGTGTTTTTGTATTAAACCGTTAATTTAATTGCTGTTTTCATTCTTTTGTATTTGATAAACAGGACATTTTCAATGAAAATAAACTCATTTCAGTGAGAGTTATCAAGAACAACCGAGAAAGGTGTTTGAAAATGGAGTTTTTTTTTAAAGAAAAAAGGGAGTTTTTTTAGTTTTTCCTTTTTTCAATGGAACATTTAAAGTTTTTCCTTTATTAAACAAAGAAACTGAGGCATACTCCAGACATTTTATTCTACCTTAATGTAGTATTTCTCTTTTTTATGTCTTAATTTGTATTGATTTTTTGCTTAAAGAAAAATTTTACGATTTTCTTGGTTTAACTAAAAAAACAAACTAATTCGTATTTTAGACATTTTTTCTTAACGTAACATTTTCTTTTTTTTTGTAATCTTTGTAATTATTGATTTAAATTTTTAAGTTTTTAAATAAAAAAAATTAGTTATATTGTTTTAAGTTTAAAAAAAAATATATATTTTTCAAAAAATTCGGTTGTTCAAGGATGGCTGGTTAGCAGGTTAAATGGTTATTTAGTTATACTAACAACAACTACATTTATTTATAAAACATATTTTATTGCTTTTAGAAACCACAGGACATGATATACATATAACCTGATAATTCGCCTTCCGTGAACAACTCATGTTAAATGTCGGTTTGCATTTATTTAGAATTTGTAAAGAAATCCTTTTTAAAAATATTTATAGTTTCTAGTTATTTGGTGTACAACACTGTTTTACTATTATTATTTTCTCTAATATGAATTCTCAATTATTTATTTTTTTAATTAAAGTTTACAAAAATTTAGTTTTAAACATTTAAATTTTTTTTAATTTTTAAAAAGCTTTTTTTTGGAAAAATGTTTAAATCATTTAATTTTTTTAAAATAAATTTGTATATTAAACCTTTTAAAGTTATTTTTATTTATTTCATTTATTTATTTCTAAACAAAATTTTTTAAATGTATCTTCTTTATAATTTTTTTCTTATTACATTTTTTTTATTGTAATTTTTAATTATTTTTATTACCATTTTATTTTAATTTCCACTTTAGTTTTTCAATAATAATAATAATATACTGGCTTTAATATTTCTTTATTTTTCAAATCCTTTTGAATTGGGTTTTTATAGTTGCACACGTTTTGAAAGCTCGACGAAGACTAAATTTTTATTTCAAAGCTGTTGTTCATGTCTGCTCGAGTCTAAGAAGGCTTATCCTTATTTTTGCTTTTCTATTTTTCTTTTACTTCCACTAAAAAGCATGTGCTTTTTTTCTTTCCTGCCAATATTTCGTTGTTGTTGCTTATTCCATTCTTTGGAATATTTTATAAGCATGCACTAACTTGTTCGTAATTTGCTATTGTTTTTGTTTTGGACACATTAACACGACTCTTGTGGTGGTCGTTGGTTTTTTTAAAAGTTCGTGTTTGGCTAAAAGCCAAAAATAATGACAATAAAAAATACAAAAAAAAATCAAGGGAGAATCAGAAGAAAAACAACAGCTGCTTTTCCCAATAAGCTTTTTGTTGTTAGATTTTATAATAAAAATTTTAACACACACAAACACGTTCTCGAACTTAAGAAAACAACAGCAACAAAAGACAACAACATCAAAGTAAAAAACAATACCGCTAGCCGCCTAAATGGAGCCATGTAGTAGACATGAAAGGATATTGGGTTATACAAGTCATGTAACGGTAAAACAAACACAAACAAATTTTCACACACACACACAAAAGTCACACAGGGCGACTTGTGTGTGTTTTTTTATTATACAACTTCTTCTTTTAAAAAGAAAACAGAAATAAAGTTCTAAAAAAATAATTCTACAAAAATGTATTTTGCAAAAACAATTTTAAAAAATGTATTATACACTTGAAATGTTTTTAATTGTTGCGATGTTTGCCGCAATTAGAGCAGAAAGCAAGACAATCAATCAAATTGAGTTTAAAGAAATGTTGGTAAATAATTCCAAAATAAATTGGCAGCTTATCAAATTAAAGGCCACAAAGACTTTTTCCGCCTCAAATGTGATATTAATTTTACTATGCTCGAAGCAACATAAGTTACTGCAACTAATATTGCTGCAATTCAAGTTGCTGCAACTTAAATTGCTTCAATAAATGGAACTATTGCAAAGTTGTCTTTATTGAGGATATTGAAAGAATTTCATTACACTTTAACTTGGAATTTGGCAGCAACAAAAATTGCCGCAATAAAAGCTGGTTTGACTTTAGTTTTTTTTTTAATTTAACTTTCTCTATTTCGTTATTGTTTAGTCCTCATCAATATTATGAAACATTTGCTATAGAAAATTTCTTTTATTCTGTTCTGAAACTGCTGCGCGATCAATAAATCTTTTGTTTTGCAGCATTAAACAAATCTCAATAACAAACTCACAAAAACTGCCTGTACGCGAAACAAAGTACACCTTTCCATTCGTCTTTTCCCTTTTCATCATCAAGCTCAATGTTTCACAGCAAATGTTTCATAATATGGACGAGGACTTAAGGAAAATCGCTTTATCTCACGTTACAGAACTAAATATAAAACAGTACTATGCCTTAAAAGTTGCGCTAATTTTTGTATTGTTTAAATTTTCTTTAGTCCACGCACACATTATGTAAAATATGCTCCAAAATATTTCAGTTTGGTAGTGAAAAGGGAAGGATGTATGTCTTTTTTTTTTGTACAAGTAGTTTTTGTGACTTCGTTATCGAAACAAAGAAAAGTTTCATTGTATGGACATGAATGCAGTTTAAAAAAAAATTTAAGAAAGTTTTTGCAGCAAATGTTTCATAATATGGACGAGGACTAAAAATAATTGCAATTCAGCAGCAACGAATAAAATGCTCCTCTTTAAGTTAAAGTTTAAACAGCAAGAAAAAAAGCTGGAGTCAAAGAGGCTGCAACAAAAGCTCCAACACAATATGCTTAATTAAAAAGAGCTACAACTGTCTTCGCAGAAGCAGAAAATCATCTTTCTTTTGGTATATTAAACTAAAATGCTCTTAGCTCATGTTATAAATTCGCCAACAACAAAATTATGCGTTAAAATAGTTGCTACAACTTAAGTTGGCTAATTTTTGCTTTTATACAACAAAAATTGGTTCAATAGAAGCCGCTTTAAATAAAATCGTAAGTCTTGGTTCACACTAAGAAAGTTTTCTTTCGGAAAATCTGAACTTATTGGCAAGAGGGGAGAAAAGAATTGCATATTATCTTTAACTTTTCCCAATAGACTTTGAATTTCTGAAATAAAACTTTCATCGTGTGAACCCAGACTAAGCAATAACTATAGAAAGTAATTGTAGACTACTTAACACTATAGAAAAACCTGCACGCAATAGTAATTTCCTTAAAATGTTTTCAGATGGATTTTTTCTAATAAAACTAAGTTTTAAAGTTCAATTTATGTTGCTCGTTTTTGTTTTTATCGTAAAAGACTAACGAAAGATTTTTCTTTCTTTTTAGGACCTAAAAATTTCCCTTTGGTCTTAAAATGTGGTAAGTTTTAAAAACAAAATACTTATTTATTTACAAACAAATGGCAAGGGAAGAGACTTTATAGTAGTTTCAGGTTTTTCACTGAGTTTATTGCAAATATATGGCGTTTTGACATAAAAATCGCACTAAACTGTCAAAAAAAAACTTAAATTGCTATATAGTGCTGGTTCATGCACGTCAAGCTTGACTCATCAAGTCTTAAGTTTTTAGGAGAGAGGGGAAAATAAATGGCATTCTCCTAAAAGCTCAAGACTTGACGAGTCAAACTTGACATGTAAGAACCAGCAGATAGTAGAGTGAATAGTTTTTCATATTAGGAAATTAAGAGTTGCCAGATAAAATTTCGATTTTGCGGTTTTTAAGTTTTTTTTATAAAAAACCCTCGTTTGATTAAAAATTTTTGAAAAATAGAATTACATAAAACGCCAGTTGGAAATTTTATGAAATTATTAAACAAAAACTTTAAGATTTTCATTAAATATTGAATATTATTTTTTAAAGAAATCAAACAGGGGTTGCCATACTGTTAAGCATTCTTAAGCTTTGCAAATAAATTTGTCTGGTTTGATTTTAGAGGGGTTAATAGATTTTTTAAATTTGGTAAATTTATGAAATTTCGAAAAAAATTACAAGATCTTTAAAATTATCAAAATCTAAAATGGTGCAGTGTTTAAAAATCTGCAGTCAAAGTGAAAAACTGCAATTTCTTCCACTTCCTGTCATTGGACAAAAAAAAAACTTGTTTTTCTTCTTATTTATTAAAAAAAAAACAGTCGCTTTGAAACCAATTTAAAAATCGAAAAGTTGTACAGTTTTCGGTATCGACTGCAGTTTTTAAAACCCTGAAATGGAGTCCATAAGCCAGAGTTTCCAGTTTGTTAACTTTTTAAATGCAGATAACAAACTTGTAAAAAAAATACTGAATTGTCAACAAAAAAAACTCGAAGCTTTGCAATCGAATTTTTCATGCTAAAGTTTAATGTTTAAACAAAAAAATTAGTAATTTTGATTTTGTAAAAACCAGCGCAACCAGAATGATTATTGTTTAACAAAAGCGCATTGAAACTAGCTTTCCCTCACAATAAATGACAGTGTATTTATCCAAAATAAATATTGGGAATTAAACACGTCATACAGAAATTTTTTTTATTATAACAAAAGTGTTTTAATTCTCCAAATTTAATAAAGAAAAAAAAGACAAAATCAAAGTAACCTGGCGATATTCAAGAATTTAACACAAAGTTTTTAGGGGAAAAATTTATTTACTAGACTGGAGTTACCAGACTGTAAAAACTGTTCTGTAAAAGCTAATAAATTTAGCTAAATTAGTAAAAAAAAAATTGCCGAAAACTATTTATTATCTATGAATTAAAGACAAATTTTAGTGGAAACAATTGCTTTATTTCTGTTGCTCAGAGACAGAGTTACCAGATTGTGGTAACTGTAATGAATTTCTTTAAAAATCTAGTAAATGTTACTTATTTTTTTTATAGCAACAAATTTCTAAAATTTAAAAGAGAAATTTTTTCTAAGTCAGAGTTGCTGACTACTTGTGTTGTCAACGGCGAAATTAGGCAAATCCGCTCCTGTTAAAATATCCGAAATTTTTTTTGTTTGATTTTTTAAAATGAGCGGCGTTGCCTGATTTCACAGCTGACAACTCAACTTCAGTTTATTCATCATCCGTAATCAAACCATAATTATTCAATAAAAACCATTAAATTTAATTTCTAGATCGTAAGAAAGAAACAAATTTAGGCAAATATTTTTTAAATTTTATAACCCTAAGCAAGCATTGCCATACTTTGATTGTTTCTTTTTAATGGTATATTTTAAGCAAAAACTTTACAATCTACAAAAATTGTTACGAAAATGTAGAAAAATAATTTTAATTTATTTGCTTAAAGCAAAATGTGTTACAAATTATGGTTTATATATTTATCAAAGTTACCAGATTGCGCTGTTCTAAAAGGAAATTCCTTGAAAGGAGTTTTCAAAAACTAAAATGTTACAACTGGCAACAAAATAATGTATTGTTTATAATAAGGGTAAATTTTTGTAAGATATTTGGTTCATATTTGTTCTTTATGGAATCTTAATTTGCCACTTAAAATATTTTAGAGCAATTTCTTGTTATTTATAAGTTTTTTTTTTTGCAAATCTTCAAGTTTTTTTAAACATATTGGTTATTGTCGATTAATTTTGGAATTTAAAGTTGCCAGATTGCACTATTTTATATGGAACTTTTTGTTATTTCTTTTTAATTTCAATCACTTTTTTAAAACTTACAGTAGTCCATTGACGAAAAATTTCTCAAAATATGTAATCGGTTTTCTGGAATTCAAAGTTGTCAGATTTGACTTTTTTAAATGGAATTTGTTGTTGTTTTAATTTTAGCAAATTTTAATTTTAAAACTAACATTATTTTATTAAAAAGATATCCTTACAAAATTAGCAGTTATACGGGATTTCAAAGTTGCCAGATGTTTTTAAGCAAACATATCCTGTTTCGTGAGTTCAAAGATGCCAGAGGTTTTTAGGCAAAAATGTACTGTTTGCAAATAAACAATTAGCAAAGAATTCAGTAATATTTTTAAAATTTAATAAAACCATATACAATATTTTGATGTTCAAATGCAAATTTGGAAAATAGTGTATTTGTTGAGTTTAAGTCCATTAAAGGCCACAAAGACTTTTTCCGCCTCAAATGTGATATTAATTTTACTATGCTCGAAGCAACATAAGTTACTGCAACTAATATTGCTGCAATTCAAGTTGCTGCAACTTAAATTGCTTCAATAAATGGAACTATTGCAAAGTTGTCTTTATTGAGGATATTGAAAGAATTTCATTACACTTTAACTTGGAATTTGGCAGCAACAAAAATTGCCGCAATAAAAGCTGGTTTGACTTTAGTTTTTTTTTTAATTTAACTTTCTCTATTTCGTTATTGTTTAGTCCTCATCAATATTATGAAACATTTGCTATAGAAAATTTCTTTTATTCTGTTCTGAAACTGCTGCGCGATCAATAAATCTTTTGTTTTGCAGCATTAAACAAATCTCAATAACAAACTCACAAAAACTGCCTGTACGCGAAACAAAGTACACCTTTCCATTCGTCTTTTCCCTTTTCATCATCAAGCTCAATGTTTCACAGCAAATGTTTCATAATATGGACGAGGACTTAAGGAAAATCGCTTTATCTCACGTTACAGAACTAAATATAAAACAGTACTATGCCTTAAAAGTTGCGCTAATTTTTGTATTGTTTAAATTTTCTTTAGTCCACGCACACATTATGTAAAATATGCTCCAAAATATTTCAGTTTGGTAGTGAAAAGGGAAGGATGTATGTCTTTTTTTTTTTGTACAAGTAGTTTTTGTGACTTCGTTATCGAAACAAAGAAAAGTTTCATTGTATGGACATGAATGCAGTTTAAAAAAAAATTTAAGAAAGTTTTTGCAGCAAATGTTTCATAATATGGACGAGGACTAAAAATAATTGCAATTCAGCAGCAACGAATAAAATGCTCCTCTTTAAGTTAAAGTTTAAACAGCAAGAAAAAAAGCTGGAGTCAAAGAGGCTGCAACAAAAGCTCCAACACAATATGCTTAATTAAAAAGAGCTACAACTGTCTTCGCAGAAGCAGAAAATCATCTTTCTTTTGGTATATTAAACTAAAATGCTCTTAGCTCATGTTATAAATTCGCCAACAACAAAATTATGCGTTAAAATAGTTGCTACAACTTAAGTTGGCTAATTTTTGCTTTTATACAACAAAAATTGGTTCAATAGAAGCCGCTTTAAATAAAATCGTAAGTCTTGGTTCACACTAAGAAAGTTTTCTTTCGGAAAATCTGAACTTATTGGCAAGAGGGGAGAAAAGAATTGCATATTATCTTTAACTTTTCCCAATAGACTTTGAATTTCTGAAATAAAACTTTCATCGTGTGAACCCAGACTAAGCAATAACTATAGAAAGTAATTGTAGACTACTTAACACTATAGAAAAACCTGCACGCAATAGTAATTTCCTTAAAATGTTTTCAGATGGATTTTTTCTAATAAAACTAAGTTTTAAAGTTCAATTTATGTTGCTCGTTTTTGTTTTTATCGTAAAAGACTAACGAAAGATTTTTCTTTCTTTTTAGGACCTAAAAATTTCCCTTTGGTCTTAAAATGTGGTAAGTTTTAAAAACAAAATACTTATTTATTTACAAACAAATGGCAAGGGAAGAGACTTTATAGTAGTTTCAGGTTTTTCACTGAGTTTATTGCAAATATATGGCGTTTTGACATAAAAATCGCACTAAACTGTCAAAAAAAAACTTAAATTGCTATATAGTGCTGGTTCATGCACGTCAAGCTTGACTCATCAAGTCTTAAGTTTTTAGGAGAGAGGGGAAAATAAATGGCATTCTCCTAAAAGCTCAAGACTTGACGAGTCAAACTTGACATGTAAGAACCAGCAGATAGTAGAGTGAATAGTTTTTCATATTAGGAAATTAAGAGTTGCCAGATAAAATTTCGATTTTGCGGTTTTTAAGTTTTTTTTATAAAAAACCCTCGTTTGATTAAAAATTTTTGAAAAATAGAATTACATAAAACGCCAGTTGGAAATTTTATGAAATTATTAAACAAAAACTTTAAGATTTTCATTAAATATTGAATATTATTTTTTAAAGAAATCAAACAGGGGTTGCCATACTGTTAAGCATTCTTAAGCTTTGCAAATAAATTTGTCTGGTTTGATTTTAGAGGGGTTAATAGATTTTTTAAATTTGGTAAATTTATGAAATTTCGAAAAAAATTACAAGATCTTTAAAATTATCAAAATCTAAAATGGTGCAGTGTTTAAAAATCTGCAGTCAAAGTGAAAAACTGCAATTTCTTCCACTTCCTGTCATTGGACAAAAAAAAAACTTGTTTTTCTTCTTATTTATTAAAAAAAAAACAGTCGCTTTGAAACCAATTTAAAAATCGAAAAGTTGTACAGTTTTCGGTATCGACTGCAGTTTTTAAAACCCTGAAATGGAGTCCATAAGCCAGAGTTTCCAGTTTGTTAACTTTTTAAATGCAGATAACAAACTTGTAAAAAAAATACTGAATTGTCAACAAAAAAAACTCGAAGCTTTGCAATCGAATTTTTCATGCTAAAGTTTAATGTTTAAACAAAAAAATTAGTAATTTTGATTTTGTAAAAACCAGCGCAACCAGAATGATTATTGTTTAACAAAAGCGCATTGAAACTAGCTTTCCCTCACAATAAATGACAGTGTATTTATCCAAAATAAATATTGGGAATTAAACACGTCATACAGAAATTTTTTTTATTATAACAAAAGTGTTTTAATTCTCCAAATTTAATAAAGAAAAAAAAGACAAAATCAAAGTAACCTGGCGATATTCAAGAATTTAACACAAAGTTTTTAGGGGAAAAATTTATTTACTAGACTGGAGTTACCAGACTGTAAAAACTGTTCTGTAAAAGCTAATAAATTTAGCTAAATTAGTAAAAAAAAAAATTGCCGAAAACTATTTATTATCTATGAATTAAAGACAAATTTTAGTGGAAACAATTGCTTTATTTCTGTTGCTCAGAGACAGAGTTACCAGATTGTGGTAACTGTAATGAATTTCTTTAAAAATCTAGTAAATGTTACTTATTTTTTTTATAGCAACAAATTTCTAAAATTTAAAAGAGAAATTTTTTCTAAGTCAGAGTTGCTGACTACTTGTGTTGTCAACGGCGAAATTAGGCAAATCCGCTCCTGTTAAAATATCCGAAATTTTTTTTGTTTGATTTTTTAAAATGAGCGGCGTTGCCTGATTTCACAGCTGACAACTCAACTTCAGTTTATTCATCATCCGTAATCAAACCATAATTATTCAATAAAAACCATTAAATTTAATTTCTAGATCGTAAGAAAGAAACAAATTTAGGCAAATATTTTTTAAATTTTATAACCCTAAGCAAGCATTGCCATACTTTGATTGTTTCTTTTTAATGGTATATTTTAAGCAAAAACTTTACAATCTACAAAAATTGTTACGAAAATGTAGAAAAATAATTTTAATTTATTTGCTTAAAGCAAAATGTGTTACAAATTATGGTTTATATATTTATCAAAGTTACCAGATTGCGCTGTTCTAAAAGGAAATTCCTTGAAAGGAGTTTTCAAAAACTAAAATGTTACAACTGGCAACAAAATAATGTATTGTTTATAATAAGGGTAAATTTTTGTAAGATATTTGGTTCATATTTGTTCTTTATGGAATCTTAATTTGCCACTTAAAATATTTTAGAGCAATTTCTTGTTATTTATAAGTTTTTTTTTTTGCAAATCTTCAAGTTTTTTAAAACATATTGTTTATTGTCGATTAATTTTGGAATTTAAAGTTGCCAGATTGCACTATTTTATATGGAACTTTTTGTTATTTCTTTTTAATTTCAATCACTTTTTTAAAACTTACAGTAGTCCATTGACGAAAAATTTCTCAAAATATGTAATCGGTTTTCTGGAATTCAAAGTTGTCAGATTTGACTTTTTTAAATGGAATTTGTTGTTGTTTTAATTTTAGCAAATTTTAATTTTAAAACTAACATTATTTTATTAAAAAGATATCCTTACAAAATTAGCAGTTATACGGGATTTCAAAGTTGCCAGATGTTTTTAAGCAAACATATCCTGTTTCGTGAGTTCAAAGATGCCAGAGGTTTTTAGGCAAAAATGTACTGTTTGCAAATAAACAATTAGCAAAGAATTCAGTAATATTTTTAAAATTTAATAAAACCATATACAATATTTTGATGTTCAAATGCAAATTTGGAAAATAGTGTATTTGTTGAGTTTAAGTCTAAGAGGAAAAAATCTAAAGGAGTCAACTTGCTGTTTATATAATCAGTGAAATAGAATAAACATTGCAACAAAATGAGCTGCAATAACAACAACAGTTTCAACGCATTTAAACTTTTAATTTTTTTAAGTTATTGATTTTTTCAATTACTTTTAATTAAGAAAATCTTTTAAATAATATATTTGTTAATATTACCTTTCTTTTTAATTTAGAGAACACTTAACAAATTCTTGATTTTAAAGTCCTTTTTGGAAGAGTTTTAAATTGTTTTTTTTTTTAATCTTATAATGTTACAAAAGCTTTTCAAAAATTTTTCAATATAAATTTTCAACTGTTTTAGAGTTTTTTTTTATAAATTTTCATCAAACGTTTAAAAACACTTTTGTTAATTTTAATAAACGGCCAAGTAAATCTTTCAACATCTGCAGAACAACTGATTTCTTTTAGAAAACCAACACGACAGGATTTTTATGTAGAAAAAAAGAGAACACGAAAAACGATTTGCAACGACGTTTTGTTCTCGAATCAACGAACAATGCAACAATAAAATCATGGAAATAAAGAAAAATTACGCAATTTCCAGTTTATGGAAATCGGCAAACTTCCAAAGTGTGGAAGACAAATCAAAATGGGAGAGAAAAAACCAGTTGAAAAAGTGCATTTAGAGTTTAATTGCTCAACTGGAATTTAGAGTAAAGTTTATGGAAATGTGCAACTCATATACGATATACACACAAACATATAATATACATATGTATTTAGATATATATACGTTCATTTATAATAAATCTTAGAAAAAGGAGTTTTGGTGTTGTAGTATTGGAAAGTTGGAAAAATAACAAAAAAAAAATTACCGTAATCAGAAAGTCTGACAACATATGATTGAGGTTGTCAAAAAACTTAAAGTTATTTTCAAAGAATGTACATGTGAAAAATGATTTAAATATTATGAAATTATTAAAATTGAATCACGCAAACAATAAAAAACTCAATTATAATCATTTTTAGAAATACATCAAAGTCTAGGCTAAAATAACAGCTACATATAAACAAGCCTACACTATACTTGGCTATAGCAAAGCTCGTAGTCTTCATTATACATACATATGTGTGCCTCCGAGAAAAGGGACATAGTGTGTCAAAAACGGGTTTGGACTTAAGAGTGGATTCTGGTACCTAAAACTTAATTTTCACACACTAGGTCCCTTTTCTCGGAGAAGGCACATGTACATACATACATACATATGTATTTTAGTATGAAGTATAGTAAAAAGTTTGTCCCAAAGGTAGGGCTATAGTTTGGTTAGTATAGACTATAGCTTGATATTTAATTAAAGCTATAGTTTGCTATATAGTCCATGATACAGTTTGCTTTAAAGTCTTGACTATAGTTTGGTTTACAGTTTGTCCTTAAGTCGAGGCTATAGTTTGGCCCAAAGTATAGTCAATAATTTGGTCTAAGATTAAGGCTATAATATGGTGTACAGCCTAAACTAAAGTTTAGTTCTTAATTAAGGCTATAGTTTGCTCTTTAGCATATGCTACACTAATAAAAAAAAAACCATCGTAAGCGTAACGAGTTTTAACAGACCTGCAATAAAGTTTGTCTTTTTTTTGAGCCAACGTAGCGCATCATTATCGCTAAGAAAATCGTTTGATTTAGTTCAACATTGCCATTAATTCTACAACGCAACACCGAAAGAAAAAACTCGTACTACATTTAAGTATTTTCTTCTTACTTTTAGTACGACTCGTACCTAAAAATTTAAGTATGAATAACACTAAAGAGTACTTAAAATTAACCAAAATGGTATAATATTTGAAATCCAATATGAGTGCACCCAGAGAAATAATATGTTTAAAAATGATCACATCCAACCAAACAATTTTTAAAGAATATTTTAAACATATTATGATTAATATAACCATATTATTGTCAGCGGTAACCATATTATGGTTAAAATAGGCCTGCATCAAGAAGCCCCAACCATATTATTGTTGCCTCCAAACATGTTATGATCAATAATAACTAAAATTTGTGAAACACTTACAATAGCATAGTTGGTTTTCAACCATAGTATTTTGCTCTTGAAAAAGAGGAAAATACTATTGTAAATTTTAAAACAAATTATAATCATATAGGCAACGATAATATGGTTGTGGGTTCTTGATGGAGGACTAATTTAACCATATTATGGTTGTCGCTAACAATTATATAGTTATATTAACCATAATATGTTTAAAATTATCTTTAAAAATAGTTTGGTTAGACTTTAACATATTTTAACATGTTTTTCCTCTACGTGCGTATACGCGTGTGCTTGTAAAAGTTTGTTATAGAAACAACAAAAACACTACAAAAGAAGGTTAACAACAATTTGCTTGTTTTGTGTAAAAACAACAACAACACTACAAGAAGAAAACAATAGATTTTGTTCATGTTCAAAAAGTAAAAAAAAAAGAAGCAATAATTCCCATATTCTATTTGATAAGATTTTTTAGTCAAATGCATCATATTTTCAAAGTAGAATGATTACTAAAAAAAAATATCGCGAATGCTGCTGATGTCCTATAATTGATAGTTTTTCTATAAACAAAATGGGGAATACAATACAACAATTGTGAAACAAACTTGTGTTACGGGTAAGAAAATAATAATATTCTCTCTATCTCTGAAATAGATGTTTAAGTTAGAAAAAATCTCACTTTCGTATTGTTTTATGTACGAAATCGGGATAGAGCCAACTTAGAAAGTCTTGAATCAAGCACAGTTTGAGATTCACTTTTACTCAGTTTTCGAATTATTCTAAATATGAAGCACTTAAATAAGTATTACTTGATTGAAGCATTCTGTATTTGATTAAAGAAAATCCGTTCTAGCCGCACTATTGACAACGCTTCTTCTTGATTTCATTACGGATGTATTGATTTGTCTTTTCAGTGAATGTTAATTAATATTCATTACAACGTAAAACAATTTCGAACTTTTTCCAAAATATCGGGATTCTGACAATGGATTCTGGTAGAGGAGATCAAAAAAATAGATGTCCGTGTGTCCGCGTTTTAAAAGATCACATCGAAGTTTAAGTTTAGGAAGGGTTAAAGTTTTACCCTTTTGACATGTTCGTGCAGCATATTGGTATTCGAAACTAGGTGTTCTTTATATCTAAGCAAATTTTAACGGCAAATATTTTTGGGGAATATATTAACCCTTAAACTCCCCTTCATAACGGTACTTTTTGCAAAATCTGATATCATTCCGTGCATTGTTAGTTTTTGTAACAAAACTATCAATTTTTTAAGGTGGTGTTTCCACATTTTGATTGATAGCTCTGATCCTACTAAACCGATTTTGCTGGATTTCAATCCCAAACTGCTTAGGATAACTCTAAGCAATTTAGCACCAAGTTTGTTGATTTCTTTTGAGTTTTTCGAAAGTGAGCTTGTTTTCAACAGACGTACAGACAGACGGACAAGGCTAAATCGACTTGGAATTACTCAAGCAGCCAGAATATATGTACTTTATGGGGTCTGAAGATGAATATTAAAAAAGTTTCACAAGGAATTACAAACTTAGTAACCCTCTTCACAACTAATTGTGTTGGAGGGTATAAATAATAAATAACATTCTTAATGAAAAAGTTAATTTGTAATATTTTACTGTACGGATTTTTAACTCAAATCAGACATCAAAGTTTTACATAGCCCGAATGTAACGCGTTTCGTATCATTAATGATATCACGAAATGTAAGAAAATTCTTTTTTTGTATTAATGAAAATTTTATTACTGCAATGAGCAGTTTAGAATCAGTAATAAACATTTTCATTGCAATAATGAATATAGGGCCAAATGAAATGCTTGCATTCCAGCAACGAACGGTTTTTCTTTCAGTGTACGGTTTGCTTAAGACAGTATAGTTTGGTCTATATGTTGTCCTACAGTCTTAGTACTAAAGTTTTCATTAAAGTTTAGACTGTAGTTTGGGCTATCGCGTAGGTAATAGTTTTATCTATAGTCTTAACTATTATTTAGTTTTCAGCCACACTAAATGTCTTTTATACATATTTTATAAATAATAAAAATTATTCGTTTTATCCCTAAAATTTTGAAATATTTTCAACCCCCATTTTTTTAATTATGCTTGTGGCTTAGAAACACCAGCTACGATTTCATACGATTCATTTACTCTTTGAATATCAACTAAAGACTTAAAAGTCATTACACTCCCACACTCTGCCTGCAGTCATTATGAAAGCTCTCGGTTCATAAAGTGCAACCCCAACTATGAATATCGTTTCATGTGTAAATTTCTGTATATTTTATCGAACAATTCATTGCACTTTACAAACGATTGATGACGTTATTTTTGTTGAATTATTGAATTAAGGGTTGGTCGTTTGGTAGCATGATTTTTTTTTTTTGTTTTTGTTACTTGGGGTGCCCCTGGTTTTTGTCTTAATTTTTTTTATGTGCTTCACATGGCAGTGTGTATTACGGGCATTTGGATTTATGGTCTTTATGCTTATTCCCCATTTCTTTTGTGGTATTGTGTCATTATAGTTGTTTGTTTAAAATAAAAAATCCATTGAAAACTACAAAAAAACAAACATTTTGTACATTTAATGAGTTTAGTCGGCGTTGGACAATATAAAATGTTAAATTACAAAAGGAAGCGTCAGTCTTATTGTTTTATTGTTTTAGGAGAAAAGCGTGCCCAACATGAGACAAGCAATTTTGTAGGTTTTTCAAAACAAACAATTTAATACAAGTTACGAAAACGGGGGCTTTATGAATACAGTATTGAGTAGACAGCATAGATGGGGGTAGTGCTAACATCATAATTGTGATATCAGTGCTATTACGTATGGCATCAATAAAGCAAAAAGTGACATCAATCCAATGACAAACGTCATCATACAATTTTATCATATTTTATGCGTCATATATGCTCTGATTACAGTGACATCCATTGCATGCCCAAATTTAGTGTATTATTAACATTATTTTCATGTTTAAAATGTAAAATATGAAGCGAAAATTCCCATATTCTATTTTTAAAATTTTTTTTTTCAAAGCACTTATCCCGTGACCATTCAACACAATATAATAATTAAAAGGAATGAATTTTTATAGGTGAAGACAAGACATATCACTTAACTAGTGATAATGTGTTTAAAGTGTAGTTACTCCAGGAAAGGTAATGAACACAAAACTAGTCATATGACTAAAAGTTTGTGCGGGTAGTGGCTGATTATATCTGGTTCTATAACTTTTATTATATTAACATGGTTCATTCTTGACAAATCGAATGTGTCCATTTAGGTTAATTCAGTGACATGTTAGAAACTGTCAGAAAGATGTCAATTAATCCCCTCCTAGAACATCGCCATGTTAAAGTGCCAAGTCCCTATCATAGTGTCAGAACTAGAACCGGTCCCTAACTCTTTGGAACTGCCACCTGACAAGTTTGGTGTTATTTCCCTTTCCCGGAGGGATACATCAAATTTTAAAGTAGAATAATTACGAAAATCATATCGGGCATGCTGATGGTGTCTAATACTTGATATACATATAAACTTTCTTCTGTAAAGAAAGGGCGAAATACTACAAAATTGTAACAAACATCTGTACTTAATGGGTAGGTAACTTCTCTCACTTTGACTTAAGTCAATACCAATGACTCTATATAATGACAGTTTTTCATTAAATTGAGCCTAATGAATACTTTCTCCGATGTCACTGAGTCATTGCACTAATGGCAGTTTTTATTAAACTGACTCCGATTCCCCCTTTCTGTGATGCCGATGTGTCAGCCCATTGATGACATAATTGCACCTGAGAGCAATTCGGACAAGTGATGTTGAGGCTGACATCACAATGATGAAAAATGTCATGGAGTCAAAAACGAAGACACTTGTCATAGTACTGATGTCAAAATACATCAGTATTTTGACGCCTTTTTCGTTTTTGTTAAGCGATGAACGGAAAGTTAGCAGCCTCACTAAACATACATTTGTTTTGGTGATGTTAAAAATTTTAGCACTCTGGGAGTAAAATTACAAAGTGAGCATTTTAGTCTCATATAACTTATTAGTCTCATCTCTCAGCGTTGCATTTTTTAAGCTTGCATACGTGTGTGTTTGACAAAGTTTGTTGTAGACCACACAAAACGCTGTACACCACACAAGTAAGTAACAAATTATTTGCTTGTTTTGTGTAGAAGCAACAAAAACAACAGAACAAGAAGAAAAACATCCATTATTTTCATGCATAGAATGTAAAATAAACAGCAAAAATTCCTATTTAGTTTATATTTTTAATTAAATATGTACATAAAATTTTTAAAGAAGAAAACATTCATTCAATCTAAGCTTTACTTAAATCAATCTTATTTTCGGATTATTTCAAGTACGAATTCGAGATTAAATCATGTTTATAATACTTAAATCAAGCGTATTTTGAAATTGATTCAATCTTAGTTTAACTTAAATCAATCTCATTTTCGGATTATTTCAATTACAAAAATGGGATTAAATCAAATTTATAATACTTGAATCAAGCATATTTTGAGATTGATTTAATCTTAGTTTTACTTAAATCAATCTCATTTTCGGATTATTTCAAGTACGAAAATGGGATTAAATCAAATTTATAATACATACTTGAATCAAGCATATTTTGAGATTGATTTAATCTTAGTTTTACTTAAATCAATCTCATTTTCGAATTATTTCAAGTACGAAAATGGGATTAAATCAAGTTTATAATACTTGAATCAAGTGTATTTTGAGATTGATTTAATCTAAGTTTTACTTAAATCAATCTCATTTTCGGATTATTTCAAGTACGAAAATGGGATTAAATCAAATTTATAATACATACTTGAATCAAGCATATTTTGAGATTGATTTAATCTTAGTTTCACTTAAATCAATCTCATTTTCGAATTATTTCAAGTACGAAAATGGGATTAAATCAAGTTTATAATACTTGAATCAAGTGTATTTTGAGATTGATTTAATCTAAGTTTTACTTACTGTAGTTTACTATACATACTTTTAGATATATGTATTCTCACATTTACTATAAGATCCAGTTTGGCCTGTATTTTCTGACACAGTTCATTCTAGAATCTTTGTTATATTTCGTATAATTTTTTGTTTTTTTTAAGGTTTTTTTGGTTAAAAATATAAAATTTTCAAGGAGTATATTTCTTCTCTTTGACAAAAAAAATACCGTTAACCGGTAAGTTAAATGTATAGTTCTCTTTTTAGCACTAACTCTCCTCAGATTCCATAAGAGAGAAACAACAACAAAACCGGCTTTTTTTTGTTTTTGCTTGAACAAGACCAACCCACATTTGTTTTACATTAGATATTATTTCAAAATAGATTTTCTTAATTAAAGTGAACTGCTCTCTTTTTTTAAGAAGAATAACGAGAGAGAGATTGGGAGACTATTAATAGAACTCAGCTGTTAGGTGGATGTATGTACAGATTAACAGCTGTTTTTTGTTTAGGGGTTGTATGAGTAAATTCTCTTTTTTTGGTTTTCTTATACATTTCTATTTAAATATTGCTCTTTCGTTGTAACTGTCATTTTCAACTTTGCAAGTCATTGTTTTAACCTAACCATCTGTTTTTTTTTTTTTTGTTACATATTCTCTCAACAACAAAAAAAATATTGATTTTTCTTGAGTTTTCGGAAAAAAAATTTATTTTAAAAACAGCTGATTTTCTGAACTATTTTTTTTCGTTTTTTTCCTAACTGAACGAGAGAGCCAGTTGAAAACACCTGCTGTTAGAGGTCTGGGGGAGGGAAAAAGCTTACTTTTTTACTAAGAAATAATGACATTCATGTAATTCCTTTACATCAATTGAAGTAAAGTATGTATATGCATTACAAAAGTGTAAGTGTGTAAGTAAGTGTGCAAGGGGATTACGTAGGGAGGTGTTTAATGAAAAGTAAAATAAGTTTGGGTTAAAAGCCGCATTGGGTTAGGAGTGTTTTATATGTTTTTTCTCGTTGGTTATTTTTCTTATACAAAAAAGGAGTATACTATACTTAAATTTTATAGACAGAAGGAAAAATAAAGCAACAACAATTTAAGAAAAATTTTCTTCTTTTAAATATACTATAGAAAGAAAATTAGGAATTTTTATAATAAATTAAGAATTTCTTTTCTAATATTTACCTTTTAAGCTGGGTGTTTGGATTATATATTTGTTTAATAATAATTTAATTTTTATAATATTTTTTAAGTTGCAATGTTGATATTTTTTAAATTTTTTTTTTTTGTTAATAATTCTTAACAAGTTTTACAATGGATGGAGAAGAAAAAAGCATTTGGTTTTTTATTATACGTATATTTTAGCGTTTTTAGGCAATTATTTTATTTTATTTTTTTTTTTTTTGTTTCAATATTTAAATAATGATGTCTTAAGCTCTAAACACAAAAATGGACTTTTATTTTTTTAAAATTGAATAATATTCAAAGTTTTTCATTAGGTTTTTAATATTTTTCAGTTTATTTTTAATTTAGAATTTTTTTTTTTTAATTTTGTTTAAGACTTCACTTTTTTCAAGGAAAATTTTCAAAAAAATCTTGTTTTTCTGTTCTTAATTGCTTGAAACCGAAATAAACTTTAGACGGATATTGATTTTTTCATTGGAATCTCTATGAAGGTTCAATCATTCAAGATTTTTCTTTCGTTTTTTTTCTTTATTCTAAAGGCTGTTTCAGAGTTTTTTTAAAGAATTTTTTTTAAATATCTCGAACACTTTTTCTTTAAAATTTTTTTAAAACTTTTCATTACAGGTTTAACATTCTTGTTTCAAATTTAATTTCTTTAAACAAAGAGGTTGGACAACATGCGTTTTTGGCCTTTTTTTAACCGGCTTCAAATGGTTGGTTTTAACTTTTTTTGGGTTCTGCCTTTGTAAGCTCACAGTTCGCTTAATACTAAAATTTGTTCAATAGCTTTCGGCATTTACTACCAGGTCGAAGCTTTTTTTCTACTGCAGTGCTCTTATCAAACATGTGACTGTCTGAGTTTCTCATTTTTAAAAGAGTTTCAAGCGCAAACTCGTACAAAAGAAAGAGGTTAATATTTTTTAAAAATCATTTGTTTTGACAGCTGTTAACTGTGGCCAGCTATTAACAGGAATAAATCAGTAAACTTTAAGAAAAACTATTATAAAATTATAGAATAAGCTGTTCGCCCTAAATAAGGAACTAATGGAAGGTTAAACACCCAACGCTTAATGTGCTTTAAAAGGCAGAGAGAGATCCGTTTGAAACACAAGCAAAAGTAACCTATAGAGATCGTATGAGAATATAAATGATAATGCCAAATTGTAGATTTTATTATGTTCTTTAAAAAAAAAAAACAAAAAGTTTTCAAAGAATTAACTTAATATTTTTTATTTTGATGGAAGGATCTATGACAATTATGGGTGAAACAAGAAAAAACTTTAACAATCTAATAATAAAAATCGTCCACGCCCAACGTCCATGCAATCCAAATCGATTTTTTTGCATAACATTTTTCCTATCCAAGCAAAAAATTGCAAATTTGAAACTGTTATACACTTTCTAGAACGAAAAGATACGCATTCCAAATTCCAATAAGGCCGGCCACGCCTACCGCCTACCGGCCGATGCAAATTAAAATGGTAATTAAAATCGCAAATTTCGTTATTATTTCTTTTGTTAACTACAAAATGATAAAATAATCATTTGCTAATCTTAAAAATCATTTCGCACTTGATCATGAAAAGGGTATTAACTCAAAATTTAAAAATTTTCAGAAAAAGTTCACTAAGTATAAGTATATTATTAAAAGCATATGAAATAAAATAGCACGATATTCTTACAGCTATTTCTCAAAACTAAAAGTTACAAATCTACAAGTAAAATACATTAAAAAAAGCATTAATTTTACAATTTTTGTTTTGGTTTTAAATGTATTTTACTTGTAGTTTTGAAAAAGGGAAAACATAAGAATTTTGAGTTAATACCCTCTTTATGATCAAGAGCGATTGGTATTGTTTTTAATTAACTCTATGCTTTTTTGCGCTCCAATTGCTTAAAATTGTACTTCTATTCAATAATCAATACCTGGCCTAAAAGTATGCATAGTTTTTTGCAATAACGCTTTGACATGTTTCGTGACTTTTAACTTTTTTTTAGCAATCTAAAGTTTTCATCCTGTTCCGAAAATTTTTAGAACTATTTTATTTTTTAATCGAAAGAAATTTCATTTAATTGAAAAAAACAGCTTGGGGGTAAGTGGGGCTCACATTTTTTGTTCATGGAAAATCAAAAATAAGTTAAAATAACTGTATCATTTTGTTTGTAAAATTTAATGGGCGAAAAATAAGTTTTTGAGCCACCGGTGGCTACTGATTCTCGTGGTAGCATATATTGGGTTTGTTCAGCCGCGATTGCAAGAATTCGTGAAAACTGTGAGATCTGCCAATTTTGAACCAGTTTCCCTATCGGTTGGCCCAACATGTTTCTACTTATTTTAATTTTTAAATCCAAGAATTTTGTTTTTGTTTTAAATATAAATTTCTATGCGAACGTTGACGTTCGAAATCTTTAAACATACAGTAAATAAATTTCTAATTTGTAAGAGAGAAATGGGTTTTTTTAGTACTTTTTTGTAAATTTGTTACAACTTTTACATATTATTTTTATACTAGTTGTTGCATTTGTTTATTTTGTTCGTCTTAGTGGTTCAGTTTGACGAGGGACCAATCTCCGGTTCATCTCATTCATATCTTTCACTCAAGTCCTTGACTGTTTAATTTAGATTTGTTGGTTCAATTATATAAAAAAAAATCAGCAAGTACCAATGGAAAAACCAAAAGGTTCAAAAAAGCCTCCTCTTAGATAAAGTTTCTTAATCACTTTGGACTCTGCATGTTGAATTTAATGTTTCTACGAGTTAATAATAATTCAAAAAGTACCAGTTAAAGAACGAAAAAATGACAAAATGGTCTTCCTTACAGATTCTTTTTTACTCAGAACCAATTTTATGTTTTCAGGTGCAATGTTAACGAAATTCAAAAAGAACCAGTTGAAGAACAAAAAATGCCCTTTTATAGATTCTCATCCATACAAAACATTGCATGTTAAATTTTATGTTTCCAGGTCCAATAATCAAGAAAAAAGTACTATGTGAAGAACGAAAAAGTACCAAAACTCTTCACCTTACATATTCTTATTCACTTTGAACCATTCATGTTTAATTTTATGTTTCTAAGTCTTATACCAACGGAAATTCGAAAAGTACCAGTTCAAGAACAAAACAGTACCAAAAAGTTCCCTTTTATAGATTCCCACCCACTCAAAATATTGCATGTTAATTTTATGTTTCTGGGTCCAAAATTAACGAAAATTAAATAAAGTACCAGTTATAAAACGAAAAAGTACCAAAAGGGTCCCCCTTACAAATTATTTTACTCAGAACCAGCATGTTTAACTTAATGCTTCTAGGTGCAATATTAACGAAAATTCAAAAAGTACCACCTGAAGAGCAAAAAAATTAACTCTTATGGACAGATTTCGTCCAGTTTTACGTGATCATCGTCCTAAGACCCTTCCTCACGGTACTCTCAATACTGGGTCAAAATAATGCGTTGGCCAGCGCCCCCTTCCTCCTTCGCCACAACGCCGTGACACCAGGGCAAGGGTACCGACTTCTAATCCGTTCATTTGGACACTTCATAGACACGACATTGCATGTTTAATTTAATGTTTCAAGGTCCAATAGTGACGAAAAAAGTACCAGCTTAAGAGCGAAAAGGTACCAAAAATCTTCCCCTTACATATTCTTATTCACTCATGATCATGCATGTTCAATTTAATGTTTCTGGGTCCAATATTAACAAAAATTCAAAAAGTACCAGTTGAAAAACAAAAAGTTCCAACATTTTCCATCTTAAAGGTTCTCATTCACCCAGAACTCTAGAGCAATAATTTTATGTTTATAATTTTAATATTATAAAAAATTTCCAAATTTCTACACGCAGCATGAAAAAGTCAAAGAAAGAAATTTAATTTCCCGTATTTCCCCTTTTTGATACTTCTTTCTCCATTGAAGTACCAAAAATTTCAATATTTTAGCGGGAGGCCATAACTTAATATATATGTACATAAGTCAATGAATGGAGAAAAATGTTTTGTAAAAAAAGTACCAAAAATAGGTACGATGTTCATCCCTTAAACGTTCGAATTTTGAAAAGTACCAAATTTATATTTATATTTTTTAGATAAGTCACGAATTTTGTGTAATCTTTATTACAATGTTTATTCGTTTAAATGATAAATGTGGTGGGTGATAAAGAAGTTTCAAAATGTAGGTTATACCCATTTAATCCTCAAAAAGCCAGAATTCAATCAAGTACCAGACACTTGTCCGCTTATTTTTCTAATGAACAACGATAGTTATAAAATTGTTTTGGATCTCTTTTAGTTTTGGAGATATGAAGTTGCCAAATTTAGCAGTTTTTACCTACTCAGAATTTAATAATAAATTTATTGTGCACTTTTGTAAGTATTTTTTGTTCAAATCTGTTGACAAACAGAGGAGGAAAGCCTTCTTCGCTGTTTCGCCTTTGTCGATTTATATATAGATAAGAAAAATTTATATTTTATTTATTAGTTTTCTGTTTGTTTTCTTCCCCTAATGCTATTGAAATTTTTTTATTTTAAAAGTCTTTATAAATTCCTCAGACTCCTTCTTTAAAGCCCATTAATTTTAATTTCTCTAACTTTCTGAAACAAACATTACCATTCATTTGCTTTTGCATTTGATTTTTACGATGTTCGTTGTCATATGATTAAAATTAACTTTTATTAAAGCCAATTTTTTTTATAAAGACAAAATTAATAAATCATTTTCAATTTTCTTTTATGATTGTGTTTTTTTCTCTATTTCGAAATCGCTAACAAAATTTATATTTCAAACACCTTATTGATCGATGTTTTTACACGAATTTTCGTTTTTCTTTCGTACTTCATACCATTTCATTTATTTCATACTCTCCTTTTTAACTTTTTTCCTGCTCTTTTGTCGTTTTTCAACCAAATATTATGGCATACTTATAAATACAATGTTTTTGTAATGCACTTGTTAATACAAGTGCCTACTTTAAGGAGCTAAATATTATACTTTGTATATTAATGCTAAAGAAATATAAATCAAGTTGTAAATGAAAAAAAAAATCAAGTATGAAAACACGCTAGTATCTTTTTTCTTTTTGTATAAAGAGCTCGATAGACCTATTACGAAATGTTAAATGTTTGAATATTTCGCTAAATGACATTTTAGGTTGCTATTTTAAGCCTCAATATAGGCAATGGAATTTTTTTGTATTGTTTCTATAGTACTCTTAACAGGCTTTTGTAGAGTACTTTGTGCGAAAAATATTGTAATGTTATTAACTGTTTAGTGTATAAGATTTTCAATAGTTTATATTAGATAATTAGATTTTGTTGGTCTTTAAATATTCTTTGATTAAATTGTGAAGTTAAAAAATTAGCTAAGTAAAAGAGTGTCTGCTAGAAATTAAATTTTTAGCGATTTTTTGTAATGAAAGTTTTTTGTTACTATAATTTAGATTCATTTGAGATTTGAAATAGTGCTTGGAAGCCATTAAAGAGTTCCGCTTTTAAAGGTTATAAAAATTTAAGATTGATTTTCCCAGTTACTTTTCCAAATTAAGTAATTAAGAATAATTAAACATTTTGAAAAAGATCTTAAAAGTCAAGCAAGTGTTTCTTAATTTTAAATTTTCTAAAGGCTCCTTTTGTATTCTTTAAAATATTTCAACTGAAGTTTTCTAAAAAGATTAACTCGTTGTTTATTATGCCTTAAAACGTCTATAATTTTGTTTATTTTTCTTACTTGTTTTGAAACATTTTCTTTTTTAAATTTTACATGTTTGTTTTGTTGTAATTGTTTAAAGTATTTTACAAAACGTTATGCCATGAAATTTGTTAAAAATTGTTGCCTAAAAAACCTTTTGCTGCACTGCGTAACGAATTTAAGTTTTTGTGTTTCAAAATATTTCCATATTTCCATATTTGAAGTTATGGTTTTATTTGATAAAATTTTTTTTTATATAATTGTCTTTACGTTTTAAGACTTTTTTCAAATATTAACATATATTTTCAGGCAGCAGGAAATTTTTAAATAGTATCACATATTTTAAGGAAGGAATTATTAAGTGTTCAAAAAACTCAAAACTTTAAACAAAATTTTTATTTATACCAATAAAAAAACCAACTTTACGAACAGATTAACATACATAAATATTTTTAACATAATTTACATACTTAATTTATTTAATATTAAAAAAAGTAGCAACTAAAAGTAGACTTAAAATATTTAGGATCTTAAGAACTCTTTGTTTTTCTTAACAAAAAGGAAAAGTAATTATTTTTCCTAAAATAAACTCAAAAGGCTTTATTACTTTACATTTTCTTTTAAAATTATTTTTATTTCTCTCTCTCCCTTTCTCTCTTTCCCCTAAAAACCATATTTAAATGAATTTTGTTTTATAATAACGCCTTAAGGTATGCTTTATACTATAAAACATGTATAGCAAAAAATTAATTTAATGCATTTTATCATTAATTTAGCATGTCCTTGTAAAATTTTCGGTTATTTTTTTCCATATTTTTTTCTTTATTCTTTTTATATTCATTTAATAAAAAAAAATCTTGATGTGAAACCATCATCATCATATCTTTCATTTTTTTTTCTTAAATCGCAGACCCTTTGCAAATAAAATGAGGGAGAAATCAACTGAAATATTCGACATGTTTTTTCATAAGCAAACTACCCAGAAACCCCCACATACCACAAACACAACAAATAAAAAGATATTTTTGGCAAAATATTGCCAAAAAAAAAAAAAATAAGGGAATAAAACCTAAAACGAAATAGTCTCATAAAAAACATGAAGGAAAGTATATGACATTTTAAAACTGAAAATTTATCACACAACAAAAACAGCGTCAAAAAAATGTTTCTTGATGATTCAAAAAAAAAATAAACTTGAGATGTTTATCGCAAAAAAAAAAAAGGTTTGAAAATAAAACTAAAAATTAAGGCATAAACTAAAAAATTTTTAAATTAGTACTTTTTTCGAAAAATTATTAAGTTCATGTAAATAGTTTAATTTCATTGCTTGAAAATAGCGAATTTTTAACAAACTACTAACTAGACTTTTTTAGTTCCAAGATTTATAAGCTACTTATTTGATTCATTTTAACTGTAGAAAAAGGACTTTTTTAAAAATGTAGTTGTTTTTGAGAAATTTACTTATTTTCTGTTAAAAAATAGGTTTTTCGCTTAAAAATAAGTTTTTTATAAACTTTTAAAAAAAGTTTCGTACCAGTTAAAATAAAATGTATTAAAAAACTTTTTACTATTTCCCCTTTAAAATATTGTTTTCAAGCAAGTTAAGACCAAAATTATTAAAAAAATAAGAGTAAAAAAACGACTACTATTTTGAAAAAACACTATTATGCTATTTTTAACTTATTTTGGGTAAAATATTATATAATTTTTAATAAAAATGTTTTTATTTAAAAGTACCTTTTCTAAGAAGTACCTTTTTTAAAAAGTACATTTTTATTTAAAAGTACCTTTTCTAAGAAGTACCTTTTTTAAAAAGTACCTTTTTTAAAAAGTATCTATTCTAAGAAGCACCTTTTTAAAAAAGTATCCTTTATTACGAAAATTTAAATTCAGGCAGTTTTCATATGATTGTTGTCCATATTTATATAAAACTGTATATTTAACCCTTTTTGAGTCAAAAATATGTACTTTTAATCATTTTCTTTAATAGTTATAGATAAAATGTCTCATGTTCATCAGTAAATGCCAAAAATATGGATCTTTTTGTATGTTTCAAATATTTGAAATGTTGGCTTTTTGTCTGTTAATACTTAAAATGTTTCTATTGAAAGTTTGTAGTAGTAGGAAAAGTACTTTTTGAAGAAAGTATTTTTTTTTATATGAGCTTATTTTCGTGTTCAAATACTTACGGCCTTATTCATTAAAAATAAAACAAGTTTGTTAAGGGTTTATGAAACTTTGTCTAATAAATCTTTTATTAACCCGGTTTTTCTAAAAAAGGGGTTCAAAAACTTTTATATACTGTACAAGTACTTTATTGAGTTTTTGCTTCATTTACTTACATTTATTGTAGCCAATAATTTTTTCATTTTTTATAGCCAGTTTATTTTTGATAAATGTTAACTTCATGCAGGGTTCCAAGTTTTATTTTATACCTAATCCCCATTTTGCAATTTTCCATCCCTCAAAAATAGCAAAATTGCTATTTTCTTATTCCAAAAATCCCCACAGATCCCTAAAAATAAAATAATATTATATCAAAGGGAATTTATGCATAAATTTATTTATTTGATTAAATCAAGTATTACATATCGCACTGGTTCCTCTCAAGAGGGTCAACTCAAAATTTTTTAATTTTCACTTTTTGCCAGAAATCGATATACTGTGGTCATATCTACGCACTGTAAAAAACTTTGATCAATTTCTCTTGTATTTCGCCAAAAGAAAAAATACAATTGTATCCCTTTGTAATATAGGAAGGAGTACATATAAAAAGGAAACAGTTTTTTGTCTCTACTGAAAATTTAAAAATTTTGAGTTAACCCTGTATAGAGGAACAAGTGCGATATGTCGATATCTACAAATACATGTACATATATGACCTTTTTCACCGATAGAGCCACGGAAACAAACCAAAATATTAATTCTTGAGAAGCCATTGCTTTAGCTTATTTTCACAGGGAAGCAATCAAAATTAATTTATGTAAAACAATTTAATATTTATTTATATCCTATTTTGAAATTTAAAAATGCAACAATTCTCATTCGAATACTTCAATTCCACGTTTTGTTTTCATAAAAGATCTTAAAGAGATACATTATGCGCCGACTATTTCTTTTTTAACACTTTCGAAGGGTACAAAGAGTCAATAAAGAATACACAAGACACTTTGAAATTGCAAATAACTGCAATATTTTTCCTTGTCACGTGCGACATTGAAAATCAAAATGTACTATCAGTGCGTCGAAAGTACATACATTTTAAATTAATTAAAATAAAAAAAATCTTATTGAAAAATAAGGAGATTTTGATGTTGATACTTATATAAAGTTGGTCACGTGCGACATCGTAAGTGTGAAAATAAAAAATTGGAAAATTATTTTTTTTTTATCTAAATGATTTATTTATAAAACAGTAAAAACATCAATAATGGCATACATTGTCGCGTGCGGCAGGTTACATGCGACAGTGATTAAAACTAACGTTAAAATAAAGAATAAATAATTTTTGGTTCGCATAAGTGCATAACATTGTTAAATTGTTGGTATTAAAATATTGCCGCAGGTTTTGCTGAAATCGACGCTTGAATTGTTGGCCGTGAAACCCACTTCCGTTTTTCACGTGCAAATGCCTCGTTTTTTTGCAATCGTCGTGAAAACAAAAAAATTTATCAAAATGAACAATAGCATAGGATTAGAAATTCCGCTAATTCGTTTTGTTTTGACTGTTTTCACTTAAAATGTGTACGACGGTCACGTTCGACATGATGAAAATGCCCGTAAAAAAAGATTAAAGTAAAAACACACAAGAAAAATAATTAAGCATCAATTTTTATCTTTTAAAAAATTCAGAATTAAAATCTTCTGATTCATCAGCCAATGCAATTTTGTTTTACATGTTGCTTGTATTAAAAAGTGTTAGTTGGCATTTAAAATAGATTAATTTTGTCACAGCCAACTGAATCATTTTTGAATTGTATATTCACACTAAGAAGAGCTTCTAATAGCTCATACTGGATTCTGTTGTGAATTTTCGTTGTATTCATTTTTGAAAAGACTTATTCACCACCAAAATCGTTATTTGTTGATACAAAAAGCATATTTAAAACTATTGCTGAAGCTCCTGAAATATTTCAAACCACCAGCGTCTTGATATGGAAAACAAAAACTTCTGTCCAAAAAATACTTATGGGTCGATTACGGATGGCGACTGAACTGAAGTTGAGTTGCCAGCAGCGAAAGAAAAATTTTTGGATATTTTAACATGAGCGGCGTTACTAGATTTCGCTGCTGGCAGCTGAACTGAAGTTGAGTTGTCATCCATAATCGGCTCATTACATTTTCAGACTGGTCCAACACGGTATTTTCATTGCACAAATGGCATTTATTATTCCAAAACATTTTTAGCGAAAAAAGTGCCTTTTCTCAGAAAAATTCCTTCGGGATTTTCACAAAATTTTCATTCCCAATTACAAAAAAAAACCCAAATTTGGGGGAAAATCCCCCAAAACAAAGAACGCTGACTTCATTTTTCATAAATCTCCTTTTAAATTTCCTTTTGCGGCTGCCTGCACATGATTATAATTATTATTGTTATTGATATTTTTATACAAAACAAATACTAATAACAATAAAATAAGTTAATAATTTATTACAAAAGTTTCAAAATTTGCTTAAGGTTTTGTAAGCCCATATATTGCTTTTGATACTCTCTCGCTCTTAAAATCACGCACATTTACCTAAACACCAACAAATAACGGCTGATATCTTTTACGTTGATTTGTAAGTAGATGTTTGTGTGTATGTGCTTAAGACACTTTAAAGACTTCCGTTTACTTTTGGCAGAAAGAAACATGCAAAGTTTGTTTTATAAAACATTTTTGCACTGTATTATAATATAATTTCTATTTTTTTTTTTTTCTTTTCGTTTCATTTTTTTTTTTTGGCTTTTGATGATGATTTTTGATAATAAAAGAAAACTGCTGGTATTTTACGTTTTAGTTTTTTTTTAAATAATATACAATAAAATCAATATTTAGCTTAAAAGTTAAAAGAGCAAATAAAAAGTTTCAACGAAAACTTCTACCAGAAACGTTTGAGATTCCCTTTGACATTTAGAAATAAAATTTATGGCAAAAGTCTTCACTTATTAGCTGTTTAGGTTTTTAGTATTTCAATATTTTCAGAGTTTATTTTTTTTAATATTATTTTGTCAAACTCTTAATATTTATTTGGTTTAAGTTAAGTTTTTTTTTATTTTTCATACTCATTAAATCGTAATTTTCTGGGAATTTTCGAATTACTAATGATTCTGCTATTCGAGCATTTTTTCTCCGTAACAAAAAATATTTTTCCTTTGTAAGAGTTCTTTCTATCAAATTTTCCTTTTAGTTGATAACAATCTTGTTAAACTAGTGGCTTATGATACAAAAAGTTAAAAACAAAAAATATTGAGTTGTTTTTATTAAAATAATGACATGAAATATTTTATCATTGCCATGGCTAAATTATTAGTCAAGGGAAAAAGCAACTCAGAAATTCACATATTTTTTAACCTAAAAAATTATTTCTTATACAAAATTTAAAATTTAAGTAAATTTTTAAGCCTACGTAACCAATTGATTTCCTGAAATTTTGAAAATTAAAAATTAATTTATTCGTAAGCTCATAATTGATTTGACCTACCGACCATTTGAAAAAAATTTAGTTATATATGGGTTATATATACAGTAGAATCCCGATAATTCGTAACCGCAAGGGACTGGTCATTTCTTACGAATTTTAGGCGTTTTCGATTTAACGGGGTTAAAATAAAATAAATACGAATTAATGGGGTTTCTAAATTTATCTTCTAAAACGATAAAAAAACATAAAAAACAATTGTTAAAAATAAAATATGTATATAAAAATTATTCATGTAACAAACTGATCTTAAGAAAATAAACAAACACACAAGCGAAAACCCACGCAAAAAATAGCGGTGAAAAAAAAATCATTATTTCCATGTTTCCATTGTTTTTATTACGAATTATAAGTGGTAGTTAGCAAACAATAACGATTTATAAGAGGCAAAGAAGATTTTATTTGAAAAAAAAATTACGAATTAGCGAGGGGACCAAAATGTATGGAAATTTTACGAATTAACGAGATTTTTTCAAGGGACCGACAGTTTGTTACGAATTATTGGGAATTACAATTTATCGGGGTACGAATTATCGGGATTTGACTGTAATTTGAATACCCTTTCTTTGAATCCAAAACATGTTTCCTAAGATATTAAGCATTAATTTTGCTCCAGATCGACTAGTTTAAAGTTTATTAAGTATTGTTTTGCTCTACACGCCACTGTTTGACAATTATAGCAAATTCCTCATACAAAAGCGTACAAAAAAAATTTCACTCTTGCTTTGCTTCATTGCTGTAAGAAAAACAAGTAGTTAAAGCGAAAGCAAAATAAAATGACAGCAACTGAATAGACAGCAGTAAGTATACGTCTGCAGAACAAAAAGCTTGTTTTTTTAAATAAATTTAGAAAATTGGCGTATGCAGCATAAAACAATAATTTTTACTTTCAATTAAATACTATGAACTTCTAAGTTTGTTTCTGAACGTTCACAAAGATTTACATAGTAAAATCATAATTTCTAACGGGTTTATTTTCAGAGAGCTTCATGTAAACCTTCATTGTCGTTTTTCTCTACTACGATTTTTTTTTTGTTGTATATGCGCCAAACCAATAATGAGCTGACGAATTAGTAGAGGAAAAGTAATTTTTTTAAATGTCAATAATAGGAGTTTACTTGACTGTTTTTATAAATCAGAAGTTATATTTTTGTTAAAGATTTTATGCTAAAAGTTAGGTACTTTGTCAACATATCCCAATATAGAAGTAAAAAAGTACTTTTTGGAAAAAAAACTTATCTTTCATATTTTTCGAGAGTTTTTTATTTAAACAATTTTTGATAAAAAGGATGAGCTTTTAAGGAATTTTAAAAAAAAAAGAAGAAAAAGTACTTAAAAATACTTTTTTATACCATTCGCCGAAGGTAAAAGGGTATATATTGTCTTCCGTTTGTTGTTTCTACAATATGGATCTTTATGAGTAACGAAGTTGATTTAACGATATCCGTCTCTCCGTGTGTCCGTTGAAATGGGTTTTCCGAAGAATACCGATATGAAGGGGACTTGGAAGTTACATACGTATGTCACTTATAGTCCGGTTTTGTTTGCTATTGAAATTCAGCCTGATCGATCCACAAATGGCTGAGGTAAGTTTGTTTGTTTTTGTTTTTTTTTATTATATTTTTACGTATATCTGGAGAAATTTTGCAAACAAGGTTTCCAAATTTGGTACAAACATCGTGGTTATCAATACACAACATCTGCCAAAAAGTTTGGGCGGGATTGGAAAAGTAGGCGTGGCACTAACTATATCAAGACATTCTAGATTTCTCTATATATATAGAGAACGGTAAGAGACAAAGTTTCCAAATAAGGCACAAGTACCTTGGTTATCCATACACAACAATCTACATCTCTATCTCTATCTTGGTATTATATAATTTTCTGTAATTATCACACCATGGTGAAGGGTATATAAGCCGAATATTGCTCTTTTACTTGTTTTATTAAATGAAATGCGTAAAGTCTAATTTTTTCAAAATTTCTTCTCTAATTTATTGTTTTTTCTTCTTAGCCCATATGTTTCTTTATGTTTCAAGAAATAAACTTAGCTACTGCCATATTTGTTCCTATTTTTTCCATATTTTTTCCCTCCATTAACGATGGCCAGTATGAAACCAAAGAATTTGTTCGGTTTCTCACGAAAATTAATAAAAAAAAAGAAATACTTTTGGCCTTTTCTTAAACACAATGACGTTCCTTACATTTAAGATTAAAATTTACAGACATCTAGACGCAACAACACCAACCAACAAGGTGTTGTAATTATTGTAATAATCTGACGTCATTACCATAAAATATAAGTAAAAAAAGGCAGCACCTTTTTTTAAGGGGGATATTAAAAAGGAAATTTTTGTTTTTTTTGTTGTTGTATGCTTAGAACAACATAATTTTAATAAATTTTTGCAGATGGTTTTTTTTTGTTGTATTCCTTAAACGAAATATTTTAATAAATTTTTGCAGATGGTTTTTAAAAGAGACAAAAGAAAAATGGACTGACTATCCTACCAACAAAAAGTCTAAAGGCGAAACTAAAGACAAGTTTAAAGTGCAAATAAAGTCCATACTAAAGACTTGGGTACATATAGTCAAGACTATAGCCCAGACAAAAGTCTAGATTAAAGTTCAGACAAAAATATTACCCCCATATTCGTAAAAAATATTTTTGATTTATAAAAAGTTCATTGAAAAAATTTCCTGTGAAAACCCTTTGAATATGGGGGTTAGACAATAGTCGAAACTCTAGACAAGACAACATTCGAGAATATAGTACATATCAAAGTCCCGACTATAAGCTGTACTCTAGTCCAGCCAATAGATTAATCCAGATAAAAGCGGCGACTATAGACAACAATATATTCTATATGCAAAAACATAGTCTAAACTATAGACTATACTAAAGGTCAGGCCAAAGAGAGTGACTAAACTATTATCCTTACTAAAGACTATGCTGTAGTTTAGACCAGAGTTTATTCAACATTTAAGACTTGAATCTAGACTTTAATTCATTTAAGACTAGAATAAAGTCGATACTCAACAATTTCCAAATGGGTTTTCTAATTTTGGTTGCTTAATAATAAATTTTTATATGTATTTTTGTCATTTTACTTTACTTTTCCTTAGACTTTTTGTATTTTTTGCAACAGGAAATTATATTTTAGTTAAACAAAACAACAGCATTTACTTTAAATGTGCTTCTAAGCTGTTTAGTTGATATAAATAATGCGGCTTAATTATTTATTTTTATAGCCTTAAGGTATGCTTTGTAAAATTGAGCAGCAAAGAATAATACAAAATTACTTTATTTTGCATTTTATTTATTAATTTTTGTTTGTTTTTTTTTTTGCTTTGTGCGTGTCACCACTGTCTGTCATTAATAAATCACATTTAATGACAACAAATATACTAAATAAAACAAACAACAATAAGACGTATAACAGTAAATAAGCCAGAAACTGTAAATACAACAACAGCATGCAAAACTAATATACATATACATTAAAAACAGACATTTTCCCAACAAACACGCAGGTGTGATATTAAATTGAAAATAATTTGAAAGTGAACCTTTTCATAAACGACAAACGTTTGAAAATGATTTGGAAAACATTTGAAAATCATAGCATTTTATTTTATTTTTTTATTTTTTATTTTTATTTACTTAATTTTAAGTTTTACAATCCAAAACAAAGATTAAATCTTATATTAAGTACTGGATAATATACTGGGTATACAAAAAGTGGTTACACATAAAAAAGTATAAAACTATAAAAAATTAAATTTATAAAAAATACAATTTTTGAGTTAAATATAAATATATAATTAACGTTTAAAAAACTTTTAAAAAAAATAAAAAATAAAATACATTAAAAATGACTTAAAATAACAAAGTTATAAATAAAAGAATTTTGTTATATAAAATATTTTACACTTGCCTAAAATGTTTAAATATTTCAGTTTTGAATTGCGTTGCATTGTTTATTTTTTGCAAACGAAAGGGTAATTTATTCCAATTTTTAATGGCGTTTATATAGAAATGTTGATCAGATATATGAGTTCTGTGTCGAAGTTGCTTAATACGGTTTCCTCTATTTGATCTAAGAAAAGTGATTTTGTTAAAAAGATATTGCGGACTTTGCAAATATATAATCTTGTGTAAGTACAATAACAATTTACATTTCAAAAGATTCTCAAAAGATACACCAAATATTTGCTGTGTATAAAAAGATATTCTATCGAATCGTCTTAAGCCAAATACGTATCTGGCTATGTTATTGAATGCTACTTTGAGTTTTTTCAAGCTGGTAGAATCACAGTTTATAAAAAGTTCGCATCCATATAGCAAAGTCGGAATTAAATATGTTTTCGCAAGCAGCATTCGAATATTCTGTGGTATGAACCACTGCGTACACCATAAATTTCTTAACATCGCATACAACCTTCCCGTAATTACATTAACATGATCACTCCAATCAAGATGATTGTTAAAGGTAATACCAAGGTTTTTAACCGATTCGACTACGGTAATTTTTGAGTCTCCCAGAACCAAATCAGGAAAACAAACATTATTCTGAGTCTTCTTGGTAATAAGTAGACATTTCGACTTTTTCGGATTAAGACATAAACCGTTAGTTGTAGCCCAGTCATATATTCGCTCTAGATCAATATTTATTTTGCGGGTGCAATCGTCAATTTCCGTTACTTTGCAACTAATGTAAAGTTGAACATCGTCAGCATACATATGTACATTGCAATATTCTAGTTGTTCTGGAAGGTCGTTTGAGTAGAGTGAGTACAACAAAGGACCTAAGATGGAACCTTGCGGTACACCTCTAGTTAACTCAATTTTATTTTTTTTTTTTTTTTAATTTAAATTCATTATTTTATTTAAATAAACGGTCAGTTAAACATTCTGCACCATACACACGGAGAATAAATATTTTTTAATACGGCTACCTGCAAGAAAACTATTTTTAACGAAAAACTTTAAACATATTTTGGTTAATTCAACCATATTATTATTTCAAGCAACCATTTTATATTAAAATTAGTTCTCCATCAAGAATCACACAACCATAATATGGTTGTCTCCGAACATAGTATGGACTAATTTAACCATAATATGGTTGCCGATGAAAATAAAATGGTTAAATTAACCTTAATATGTTTATGTTTGTTAAAAGTAGTTTTGTTGGTGTTGGCCATATTGAAAAAATGTTTTTCTCTGCGTGTAGCTGCTGCTGAAAGGCAAAATACCGTTCTTTCCGTCCTCAAATTCTTGGAAAGACAAACTAATTGATTTTTTTTTATCAAAGTTTTTCTTGGGATTCAAAAATTAATTGATTTTTTTTATTTTAAGGATTGTCATGGCTTTGGCGCAGCTCTGAGAGCGTACAACAAACTTATAATATCTTTACTTTTCCGTATTAATATTGCCTTATTAATCATTCTAACTAATTAATTTTTTACTCACAAATAATTTGCATTTTTAACATGAATTAAACGAATTCACTTCACTTAATACGTATTTTTTTTTTAATCGTAAAACACTTTAATCGCCATTTTTTAATTCTTCCATTAACTTTTCGCTTTGTTGTGTTGTCAAGTTTATTTTTGATTTGAGAATAACAATCGATAACAAATTGATATCAAATGGTTTTATGCAAAAGTCAAATGTTTTTATCAAAACCACAATCAATTTGAATTCAAATATTAAAATCAAACAATTAAATTTTTTTTTTTTGATAATTGTGCTTGATATCAAATCATAAAGTCATTTCATATCGAATGATTGACTTCGCGTTTGTTGGGTTTACTCACTTCTACACACACAACCATACACTTACGCAAATTATTCAAATAACAACACAAACGGATGGCTTGCTTTTTATATGACCTTGAAAGTCATTGTAAATTATATAAATTATGTATAAAACTTTCTCTTTTACTCTTATTAAAAAAAAATAGGTCTAAAATGAAGCTGTTATTAAATGGAAAATCTATTATAATTTTTGCTAAAAATAAAATTAAAACAAAACTTAAGAAACAAAACAAAACATTTATTAAATAAGAAGAATACGAAGAAGAAGTATTAATTTAGTTTTATCACAAATTTTAACAGAATAAAAACATGTTTAATATATTCTGTCTAAAAGTATGCTATTATATACATACATATTTAATTTCATGGTTTGTTTAAGGCGTTAACCAAAGTTTACACAATCGATAAACAAAAGATTTAATTATAGTTAATTAACCAATTAATACAATCTCACAAAAACCACAAACCAAAATGGAAAAAGGTCGGCCAAAAATTAAAGCTTAGACGAAAGAAAAACAAATTCAAAAAAGTCACTTCAAAAAAATTTAAATAGACCTTTAAATTTAAACGAAAAAGACAACATAGAAATTTTCTAATTAAGAGAAATAATAAGTTTTGGAAATAAAAACGTAGTTTTAGATCATTCGTAAGCTAATGACTCTTTTAAGGTGACTTTAAATAGGAGAATGTCTACTTCTAGGCTATTTGAACAATTTTTAAATTTTCCTAATCATTAATATTGTTTTGGAAATAAGAACGTTTTTTTTTTATTTCATTTGTAACCTAATGACTATTTTATGGTGGCTTTAAATAAATAAATGCCTACTTTTAGGCTGTTTGAACAATTTTTGAATTTTCCTAACCATTAATCCTGTTTTGGAAATAAAAACTTATTTTTAGGTCATTTGTAACCTAATGACTATTTTAAGGTTACTTTAAATTAATGAAAGTCTACTTCTAGGCTTTATAGATTTGTATTCCTACAGTTCCAGTGTGGAACAGAATGCCGCAATTATGGTTCGCTTGTAATCGGTTTTGTTCAAAACAGATTAGAAATTGGCCAATCGTATCCGAGTCTGTTACCGGGGTTGCTGCTTAAAGCATACAAAACAAAACTTTATTTTCACTCCACTTGTAGGTGGCATGTTGATTGACATGCCAACAAGCAACTACACCAAAACTTCAACATTTGCAGACGATATAGCTTTTCTAAGCGTCCACGAAAACAGTTATGAAGCATATCGTTATTTACAGGATCATATATTTCAACTTGAAATATGGCTAAGACAATGGAAGATAATGGTAAATGAGCAAAAATGCGTACATTTAACATGCACCTTGCGCCGGGAATCTTGCCCCCCCCCTATTACAATCAATAATCAAATAATTCCTCAACATTCGCATGTAAAATATCTTGGTATACATCTGGATCGGCGATTAACGTGGAAATGCCATATAGAGGCAAAATTAACTCAAATGAAACTTAAAGCCATTCAAATTCATTGGCGTATTGGAAGAAACTCTGTCCTTAGTCTCGATTGCAAGCTTCTACTTTACAACTCTATCTTAAAGCCTATCTGGTGCTACGGTATTCAACTATGGGGCACTGCCTCGGCCTCTTATATCGAAAAAATTCAAAGGCGCCAAAATAAACTTCTTCGAATAATCACAACCGCTCCCTGGTATATTAAAAACTCAAACATTCATAAGGATCTCAATTTGCTTTTAGTAAAAACTATGATTACAAAATAAGCAGTAAAATATTTAAAAAGGCTTGAACAACACCCAAATCCACTAGCTCGGAATATTTTAAATCATGGCGGCCACACTCGCTTAAGAAAAAGAGACACTGGAGTACTCGCCGAATCAGAAGAGCGATAAACACCTACATATATGAACATAAACCGTTATGACGAAATTTTGTATGGCACTGGCTGGACATATATAATGTGTTAGGATAAGATTTGATTAATTTTTGTTAGTTCATATTAAATACATAAATGAAAATTCAATAAAAAAAAAATATTTATTTGATTAACTCTGTTAATACTGCATTGAAAAAGAAACAAAAAAGTTAAACTTTAATTGTTTTAAGCGTGTCCAACAATTATAAAGAAATTTTAGCGAGAAGTGCAGAAAATATTTGAAGAGGAAAATTAATAAAAGAAAAAAAATTCTTTTGAAATGCACAAAACATTTCACCAAATTCAACATTGAAATTTTACTCTTCACATGGTTAGAATTATTAGAGTGTTTGACGAGGGTAGGCATAGAGGAACTAAATTGCCGTTAGGAGGAAATTTAAGAAATTAAGAAGTGTATTTTATACACTACATAATTCCTACCACTTGGTGGTGGGTATAAAAATTTATTTTTGTTAAAATAAGATTTTTATGGTTAACTAAATAATTTGATTTTGATAATTAATTTCGAATTCGAATCAAAAGTTGTCCTTTGTTCGTGATTTTATAACTCGAGAACCACTCAACCGATTTTCAAACGAATACATGCGTGGGAAAGGTATACTGCTACTGATGGCTTATAAAAAAACTCGTGATAGGTGGCGCTGTTGTCGTGATATTAATATTTTTTATTGATGGTGGATAGCGCTGCGGTCAAGTTATTAACAAAATTCTCCAGTATTTCATTTTTATTTAGAAAATCCCGAGCAGCGCCGGGACCACAGCTAGTTAGTTAAATATTAAGTCTCTTTTATTGTAAAAAAAATTTGCAATTAAGAGATTTCACTATTTAAAATGCAATTTTAAATAAGAAAAAAATAAATTTACGTCATTAAACATATTTAGCTCGGCATATATATTCACAATTCCGTTTGGAATGATTAAATTCGGAATCGAAGAAAACATATTTCTTTTTTGATAGAAAGTGTATTTTGATAGTTTTTGTGCCTTTCAGATACAAAAAACTCCCATTCCGTTCACGAAAAGTAAAACGGTTTTATTCCGAAAAAAATTTTTCTTCATTTTCTGAAGCATCAAAATACGGAATGAATTGCGTTTCCGAACGGAGTTGTAATCTGTGACATGGCTGAATATTATACATTCTTTTTTTTTATTTTCATTCTCTAGTATTGTTCAACAAATGAATTTTCTTAGATTCCTTTTCACAAAAGTCTTTTTTACCATCTTAAAAGTGTAAACAGGTTTCTCATCGTTTTTTTTTTAAGGTTCATCAGAGCGATATGAGAAATATAGAATATAAAAACTGGACAAAAGATGGGTAACAATTACCAAAATTACAAAATTTACTTGACTTCTTTCAGATTGCTTTTCCATTAAGGTTACCCATACATTTGCAATATTATTGTTTAATAAGGGATACTGTTCAATTAAATTGGCTGTGTGTTTACCATATAAGTAGGTGGCGCAATATATTGGATTAAATCAAAAGCCTTTTTTTCATTTATATTGCGCAAACCCGAATATTTTTAATGTGTTTACAACATTGTGCCATGCGCACATATGTTCTATAGTTTTGCTTGCTTTTACCTGTATAAAATACATTGGATAAAATATTGCGGCATATATTTGTTTTTTATATTGCCAACCTTATTGAATAATGTGGAGTAAATCGACAATAGCGACAGCAATAAAGTACTCAATAATATTAAAAATGTAAAAGTCCCTTAAGAACAACTTTATCTCTTAGCGCAATTTTAAGATCCTGGAAGAGTTTTCTTTTTACCTACCAAAAAAAACTGAAAATAGTGTATTGTATTGAAATGTTTAATATTTGTCTTTACATAATACGAAAGTATACTTGAGTTAAAAATCAAATCTCCTTGTATTGCCTTATACAAGACATTTTTATTAGATTTTCTCCCATCTTTCTTTTTTTTATCAAGAATTTTAGCAAAGATATTGTTAGAAACTTGTTTTGCTGTAAAAAATAAAAACAAAAACATTTTTTTTTAAAAATCTTCTCAATAAAAAAAAAACTTTGCAAAAAAGTGTTTTAAAAATTCTCTACAATTACTAAAACGTTTTAGAATATTTTTATATTTTAGTCTTTGGCTATCAATTATCACCCTTATTCAATTCATTTTGACCTTTAATTAATTTGTTGCAAAAATTTATTGCCAATCCTTTGCAAAATTGTTTATCAGTCTTTCAATTCCTTTTATTTATTTCACATCTCACTACATAAATCAACAAATTACAAAAAAAAAAAAATAGGAAACATTTAATTGAAATTTATTGATTCGCATGAAAAGCATTTGAAAAATATATTTTGCAACCATTCAGTTCAATAAAAGCCGACACAATTTAAGTCAAAAGGAAATACGTTATGCCCAAGCATACACGCTTACACTGACATACAGATGTATATTCATATAAGAGAATATGTTCGAAGGACCATTTTTTACTCCCAGCCCTTTAGATCTTTAAATGATGCCGAAAGTGCAATGAATGTACAGCGAATTTAAAATGCCTTTTGACCCTAAATAATTTTGCGTTTCTATAAAACTTTTGACTTTTGCTATAGAATAAACCTTCAGAGGCTTTTGGCAAGGAGCTGAGGTCCTTAAAAGCATACCCAAAAGTTCTTAAATTAAATCAAGCACCCAACATGACTTTAAACATCTCTAAACCCCTTCTGGGCCCTATTTCTTAAAACTACAAGCTACAAATCTACAAGTAAAATACGATAAAAATAGCAACCATTTTACACTTTTGTTTTTGTTTCAAATATATTTTGTAATTTGTAATTTTGAGAAACAGGGCCCTGGTCCTTTAAATTCAGCTCGTTTCTATAAACCTATTACAAAAATCGATTAACTATTAAAAACAAAAAATTATACCAGGTTTGCTCTCAAATAGACACACGTGCTGCCTGACATAAAAAGTGTATATGAATATGAAAATGGGCACGTACATGCAACATACTTACCCACACACACACCCCCATACATGTATCTCATATCTAATAACCATGGCAACACTTTTTTTTCTTTAATAAATATTTGTCGATAGTGCTTCATCAGCAATAATCCACTTAAATACTCATAAAAATAAAAAATAAGGAATCCAATAGAAACGGCGAAATCCTACAATAATCTTTAAAGTCTTGACTAAGTGTGGGTGTAGGTGGGATTGTGCGGAGCGTTTGAGTAGAAATAAAATATGGGTACAAAATATGTGAAAAATATGATTAATAATGATGTATAATTTGAAAGAGTTCTTGAACACACTTAGTTTAATTTTAAAGGGTTTGGCGTACCCAGTGATGTACTCTCGAGAATTTATGCGATCTGGGATTAGAGCAACATTTAACTATGTAATAAATAAAATATACCAAAAGTCAGATACTCCAGATGCAGTCTAAAAATAAAGACAGTTGGGATTTTTATCATCATTTTAGGAATTATTAAAAAAAATTCTGAGGGAAAAACCAAATAAAAATTGA
Organism: Pollenia labialis; assembly: GCA_949318255.1. Taxonomy (NCBI): domain Eukaryota; kingdom Metazoa; phylum Arthropoda; class Insecta; order Diptera; family Polleniidae; genus Pollenia; species Pollenia labialis. The sequence continues at coordinate 18,135,758 of OX439142.1, read as the reverse complement.
ACTTTTTAAAAGAAAGGGACTTTAAACGCGAGCTGATAACAAAACTATGTGGAATACTCCAGCATTCTAGGAATATTCAGATTACTGAGAAGTAGCAATTTAAAAAGAATTTACGAACAGACATAAAGAACATTCTTGCTAAAAGCCAGGATCCTCAATCGCGGCCTTAAAACTCAAAAAGTTAAAAAACTCAGTAAATATTGAAAACTTAAATTTTTAATGCTATCTTTGATTTAAAGTTAATTAAAATATTTCCTTTTATATAACTCATACTTTAAGGACCAAATACCTTCACAAAAACTTCTTTTGAAATCAGGTAAAGATAAGTTCATTTTTAAAACAAATTTAGCTTAAAATGTCCATCGATTTCAATTTCACGTGATTTCGATATACGAACATGGCCGTAAGATTTTTATTTCTAAAAATAAAAAAGATTCTTCTGGGATTTTAGCTTTTATTTTAGGAATATTAACAAAAATTTAAAATTTTTCTTAAAAAAAATTAGAAATTTTTTTAAAATTTTCTTAAAAAAAATTAAACATTTTTTTAAAATTTTCTTAAAAAAAAATAAAAAAATTTTTAAAATTTTTCTGAAAAAACAGTTGAAAATTTTTTGAATTTTTCTGAAAAAGAATTAAAAATTTTTAAAATTGTTCTCATGGCCTGTTCGTCGATAACGAATGAAACCTTCGTTCTCTTAACTTACATGTAAAACAATAACAACCACATAGACAATTATTTCGCACAAACGATGCAAAATTTTCAGGGAATACACAGAAAAAATCTCCAAAATTTTTCAATAATTAAAGCATTAATCAAAAATAAAATCAGTTCTAGTTAAAAATTTAATCAAGTGAATTAAAAGTTTAATCAAGTGAATTAAAAGTTTAATCAATTTAACAAAACGTTTAATTGATACTATTAATATGTTTACTGGTGCAAATTTAACTAATTTTTTAATTAATATCACAAATTTTTTAATTGAAATCTATTTTTATTTTTTTCTGTGTATGTAAGTGCAAGATTATCAGAGTAAAAGCATAAAATTTTTGCAACTTTTTATTGCATTGACATATTGAAAAAAAAATGCTTAAAAAGTACTGATGAAATCAACTCTAAAGACTACAGTAAACAACAACGCAGAAATACCATTTTAACGTAAATTTTTTCTTTGAATTGAAAAATATTATAAATTGTAGTGTGTGTAAAAAATAAAACAATGAAAAAGGAAAATGTGTCAAAAAAATGGAAGAAGCAGAAATAATAAAAATAAATACTGGAATACTTATCTGAAAATTTTGTTGGGTAGATAAGTTATTAATTCGACTTGTAAATTAATAAAATTATTTAATTTTGTGTAATTTTCAAGAAACTTACGATTGAATTTTATTAAATGTTTTAAAATAATCGCAAGTGCATGCATCTTTGAATATTGTCAAATGGAAGGTGTGTTGTTGAAAAACTTATTTAAAAAATGCTGAAAATTGTAGGTGAAAGCAAAATGGGATGCTCACATCAAATAAGTGCAACTATGCTTTTTTGCACAGTTAAAAGGATAAATAAAAAATGATAATTTATAATTTGTTTTTATTTTAAAGCTTATTTAAGCGAACGAAGTCTTCATTCGTTATCGACGAACAGGCCATTAAAAAAAATTAAAATTTTTCTTAAAAGAAAATAAAAATTTTTTTTTAAATTTTTCTTAAAATAAAATTAAAAATTTTTCAAAGTCTTTAAAAACGTTGACAAAAAAACAAATTGTTGTTACAAAAACTAAAAAGGGGATTCCCAAAAATTGTGATAATTCTTAATCTGTCAATTTATCAAAAATTTTCTATCAATAAGATTTCTGTATGAAGTGCTAAATTGCCGATTTTCTCATATTTGATAAATACACTGAATTTATTGTTGAAGCCAGCTGCTATGCGCATTTGACTAATTGATTAGGCCAGATCGTCAAGAAATATTTTTCAAAGATTTTAGAAAAGCTAAAAATATTCTACAAATAAAACCTTAAATCGAATAAGAATTATAAACACTCAAAGTCCTACTTGTATAACAATATCAAAGCTTAAACAAAAACACAAAAAATAAACAGTGAGTTTATCTTGTATCATTTTATTTTGAATATTTCCAATGCCGGGAGTAAATTTTTTTTTTAATTCTTTATTCATGTCACACAATAAGTAGGCCCGGATACTAGTTGGGGTTTCTATTTCCCACAAAAAATACGCATTTGTCTGATTTAAATTCTTTTTTTTAACTGACACCACAAACAAGAGGCTGCTAACAACTTTTTTTAATTTTTTAATTCCCTAAGCTAATCCCGCGGAGCTCTGCTGCAGGAAAGTCACGACTCTTAAAGACAATTTTTAAGCTTTCCCGATTTCTTTTCGGCCTGATCTGGCTGTTTTCTGCAAAAGTTTTAATAAATTTGGTCCTTCGGGAAAAAGCAAAACCGGGCTTGTACCCTTTTGAGTCCTTCAATTATAATTTTAAATTTGTTCTTTTCAAACATGTACCAACAAACTCTTTATTTTAAGAAAACTGGAAATGCTCTTTGCTATCCAAAGAATTTTTTTTAAACTAATCTACACTCATAGACAAATGCATCTTCATATTGATGATGCCCTAACATCGGGATTGTGGCATCCGTTTTATGAAAAATGGCTTCAATAAGGCAAAAAATTACATCAATCCAATGAGGAACGTAATCATAAAATTTTGTAATATTTTAAGCGTCATCTATGATATGACTACAGTGACATCAAATCGATGCCACATTTTGTGTTTTATTAACATTATTTTCATGTTTAAAAAATAAAACAAGTAGCAAAAATTCCCATATTCTATTTGGTTAAACTGTTTATTTAAAAACCTCAAATTTTTAAAGTTGTTTGATTATTTAGAGTTATTCTGTAAACAAAGGGCGGAATACAACAAAAGTGAACATGTTTAACGGGTAAGAACATAATAATATTCTTTCACTTTGACTTATGTAAGTCAAACCCAATGACTCAACTTAATGACAAACTGTGCCTAATGAGTCCTTTCTGCGATGTTACTGAGTCATCGCACTGCATCATCCCATTGATGACATGATTTCACCTGATGACAATTTGGCCCAAGTGAAGTTAAGGCCGACATCTCAATGATGAAAAGTGTCATGGGTTCAAAAAGGAAGACACTTGTGATAGTACTGATGTCAAAATACAAGAGCGCTATGACGCCTTTTCTATCAGCGTAGTCAACATTCTAATTAGTTTCTGAAAAGGTTCTTCAATATTGTTAATTTTGGAAAATTAAATTCACTCAGAGGTTGGATGCTGAAACTCGTTTGTGTAATTTTTCTTTTAGTTTAAGTTATCATGTGTATTTTTTAATTACAAAACAAAACCATTGAAATTTTGCTTAAAGACTTTTTTTCAAAAAAGTGCAAAAAACAAGGATTTCTCTGAAATTTTTTTTTTTCTATTTTCCATTTGTCAATATCAATTTATGTCCTTTTTCCATTTAATAATCTGTTAATTTTATAATTCTCGAACATTTTGTAATATTGATTGCGTTGCCTTGAAAATCTGAAACTAATTATGTGGTCATGCTGATTGCAAAACTACTCTTGTCACAAACTCTTAGTACAAATGCTTTTACTACTACTAAATTAATAGTGGTAGTACTAACATTTATTACAACTGCTGGTTATATTGGTCAGTCAGTTAGTCATGCTGCTTTTAAATACTTGTCTCGCATTTCATTTCAACCAACTATTCAAGCAAATATGACTGTCAGTTTGTTACGTCTTGTGTATTTTGAAAAGGACATAAGCTGTTTATTCCTCCGCTTTTTCTCTTGATTTTCAAACCAAAGGACATTTATGTCACTATTCATTTTGGTGATGGATGTTATAACACATCCAGTTATCAATTGGAAAAAATCTACTTAAATTCTTTTTTTTTTTTAAATGGAAAACATTCTTCTTTTTTTTAAGTAAAAGTTCATTAAATTATAGCCTGCTTTTTAGCATGGAGCCAAATTGTTTTCCACAGCCAGCAAAATTGCCACTGCATTGTGACGACCATTGAAAAAAAAAAACAAAAATACTAGCTAACTAACAATTGGTTAGCAATATGTCGCACACATTTTCATTTAAAAATAAAAATAAAAAAATATAACTAAACTGAAAACTGTTGCCAACTTTTAGGCTGGTATCTATTTTTTTCTATTTAAAATATTTAAAAATTGAAATTGGTATACAATAAAATATCGTTAGTAAATTGTGTCAACTTTGGAAAACACAAAAGGAAACTTCAAGTAGATTAACAAATTAAATTCCTTAGCATACTTTAAAGGACTTTTATACTGTGTGGCATTTACCAGCAATTTAAACTCTATTTTTTTTTTTTTTTATAATTTCCTAGCTTATCCCGCGAAGCTTTATGCTTGTCTGCAGGAAAGAAACCAGAGTCTGCAATTAGCTCCTTTATATAGAAACATTACACGCATACACTTAAACTTTGCACTATAGTCTTGTATTTAGTTTAATTTTTTTTATTTTTTATTGAAAAATATCCTTGTTTTCTTTTTCTTTTCCTTTACAAAATACTCTAGAGTATTTTATGCTTTAGAAAGTTCTTTTGCCTGTATATATGCTGTATTTTTTATTTCGTTTGCTTTAACGAGTACTTGTCTGGGGTTTTTACTGGCAATGTGTGCTGGAAAGTTTTTTATTTTAGCCTGGCAGGTATTTTTTCTGTAGTTTATGGTAAATATTATGCTGTTATCCTTTTTAAAGTCATGTCATAGAAATGTAAAGGTATAAATTTTGATAGAAAGAAAAATGAAATAATAATTTAAAAAATAATGGGGCCTGTAATATAAGGAAATTCGATTTTTTTTTATTTAAAAAAAAATTTAATTTTAACTCGGAGATTTTTTGGAGTAAAATTAGAAATTCCCAGACAAAAAATAACATATTTTTAGGGGATTTTTGCAAGCAAATTAGGAATTTTTTATATTTATGATTGTTAATTCCGAAAAAATTATTGGGAAAGTTTTAAAAATAGTTGTTTTACCAAACATATCTAATGTAGAAAGATTTTGGTAAAAAATAAGTCGTTTTAGAATTTGTGGGAATTTTTGTTAAGAAATTGGGAATTCGAAAAATTTTGTGCAATTTGTGCACAAAATAAAATGGAAATATTTAAAAATTTTATAATAAAAAAAAGTTTAAGCTTCATTGAAAGTTCATTAAAAATTGTAAACGAATTTTTGTCGGTTTTTATAAGGCAATTTGGAATTAAAAAAATTTTCGAACAAATTTCCGAAAAAATATTAGTGAGGGAGTTATTTAAATAATTGTCTGACCAAATATAATACGGAAAGATTTCGGTAATAATTTTTAGAAAATGCGCAGATTTTTGTTAAGAAATTGGGAATTTGAAAAATTTGTGCCCAAAAAAAAATTGAAAAAATATAGAAATTTTAGTTTAGATGTCTTTTCCGTAGTAATGAAGTCATTTTTAGAAAATGCGGGGATTTTTGTTAAGAAATTGGGAATTTTAATAATTTTGCGGGATTTGAGCCTAAACATATTAAAATATTTTAGAGAATAATACAATAGTTTTTTACTTCATTGAAATTTTTCACTTAAGGCCTTTGTTTAGATAGCAAAAATCGAATCGGAAACTCTCAAATTTGTGTGGGGAAGGTTATGCGTTGAAAAAATATTCTACAAAAATTTTGAAATATTCATTTCAGGTTTTATTTTGCCAAAAAAAAAAACTACCAAATCCCTTCTATTTTTTCCTAATTGCTGGGAATTAAAAATAAAACTGAAACTGTTTAAATAACTTTGAAAACTTTTAAATATTAAGGGAAAGTTGCGTACCATAAAAAATATTTAAATAAATTTTTTTTTTTTGGCATTTTTATAAAAAAATGGGAATTCTTAAAATAGAATTTTGATTGTTACTACTCTTCAGGAAAAGTTTCAAATTTGACTTTTCTTTAAATATTGATCTGAAATATTAGAGTTATGCAAAACTCTGGCATATAAAATTTCTGGGATTTTTTTAAAGAAGCGGGGAATTCCTAACATCTAATTAAAAAAAGAATGCGAAGATCACCCAAGGTAAAAGTGTATATAAAAGTGTGTCATTCCGTTTGTAAGTCCTACAATATAAATCATAGACCCTAAAACATGCGTACATGCTGGGTTCTTATGATAAGCGAAGTTGTTTTAACGATGCCTGTCTGTCCGTCTATCCGTGTGTATGTTGAAATGAGTTTTTTGAAAACCTTAGGAATGATGGGGACTAGGTTTTATATATTTATGTCACAAATACTCCGTTAAATTTTGCTATTAAAATTCAGCCAGATCGGTCCATAAATTACTGAGAAATCATCCCTAGTTGTTGTTGATATTTTTTTATTATTTTTTTTTTTTTTTGTATATCTGGAGAGCGGCAAGAACCTAAGTTTCCAAATTAGGTACAAGCATATTTCTAAAAAAATGAACGGAATTAGAGAAGTGGGCGTGGCACTTTCCATGCAAACACATAATAGATTTCTTTATTTATGGAGAACCGAAAGAGTCAAAGTTCCCAAATTAGATACAAACATCTTGATTACCAATATCCCAAACAATGTGGGCGGGTGTGAAAAGGTGGGCGTGGCACAACCTAGTTTTTTATATCTTAAGGACGGTAAGATAAATATCTAAATTTGATACACAAAGCTGGGTTATTAATGCACAACCTCTTTGGGCAGTATTGACAAGTGGGCGTGGCACCTCCCATACAAAGATATTATAGATGTCTGTATATCTGGAGAACACTAAGAGCCAAAGGTTCAAAATTAGGTACAAACATATTGGTTATCAAAACACAATATCCGACAAAATTTAGGCTGGATTGGAGAGGTAGAGGGTGACATTTTATTTAAGAAAATAGGAATTCATAAAGTGTTTTGGGTTTTTGTAAATAAATTGGGGATTTTGTAATTTATTCTAAAATTATAGCATGTGTTGTCTATTTAAACATAAATTCTAAAGAACACAAAGTTGCAAAAAAGTAGATTTTCGGAAATTTTTATGCGTAAAATTAGGAATTTTGAAAATATTTAAAAAAATTTACTAAAGTTTTTTTTTATTTAAAATTAAGAAAACAAAGTTTTTTTTTAAAAATTATGTTTCACAAAATTATCAAAATTCTTTCCGGGTCTTTATCGAGGAAATTAAGAATTCTTTAAATTTTTTAGGATTATTGTAATTTACTTGGGATTTTTAAGAAAATTTTGGGAAAATGCAAAAAAAAAGGTTAATTTTTACATAAATCCTAAAACTATAATTGCAACAAAAATATCTTAAGTCTTTCTTCATTGATTTCTGGTAGTATTCTTGTAACTGAATATGGGAATTTGGAAATTATTGAAAAAAGTGTAGAAAATATATATTTTATTTAAAATATATAACAGTAATTTCTTTTCAGAAACTGTGAACGTAGTTATCGAAATTTTTAATTCGGGACTAAAGAAAGTAAAAATTTTATAATTTTTCACGATGTCCTTTCAAACGTGACTGATTTTATCATTTGCTTTTGAACATGCTACCAAGAACCTTTTGCATGTTCACGGTTTCTTTCCAAACATGTCGGTTTTTTTGTCTAATGGTCTAATACATATTAAAAACATGAAAACTCATTTCGTGTCTTTTTGGCAACCCCTATTTCTTCTCTAGCCCGATCGCCCATGAACAAAACAAATGCTTTGGTAAGACATGTCTGAAAGACATCGTATAAATTATCCCTTATTAAATTTAAATTTTTTTGGGATTTTTTGATGATTTTTATTTTCTTTCACAATTTGTTTCCAGGGCTTTCTTTCTTTATTTAAACCTTTAATTCAAAATCATTTTATTTTAAACATGTTTTTGGAACTTTTTTTTTTGTTTGCAAAATTTCAAGAAAAGAAATAAAATCAAATAAACCACAATATTTATCTCTTTTTACAAAGACTGCAGCATAACCCTAAGGGATTTTTCAAAAAAAAAAAAAAAATAGCAGAAGGATGGAAAAAAATAGTAATAATGCAAATATGATAAGAAATAAAGTATAAACATTTGAATAAAACAATACTTTAGTTAGGATTTAAAGGGCACCAAACACTTTTCATAATTACTCATCAAGCGCTATGGTAGTATTAGTGAAAATTTGATTGTATGTGGGACACCGACAACGTTTGAGGGAAAATCAAGCCAATTTAGATTTCCAGGCGAATTCGCCTTAATGTCAAGTATTTTGATAGTGTAACAAAGATCTTTAGTTATTTGCAGTGAACAGAACAGAAATTTTTACAGGAATTAAACCGGGAACCCTTGCATTGATATATAAGCTCATAACCAACTGGCCTCACGGGGCACCCATCCTCACACACATATATTTTATTATTAATGTGCTACTTCACTTCCCTATGCTGTTAGGAAGCTGGCACGCCAGCCATAAGTCGATAATTCTTTAATATTATGGAAAACGTATTTTCAATTCTCCCTTCAAATACAAAATGAAGAATAGAACAGAAATGTTGCAATACATACTTAGAAGTTATAGACACATGTTGTGGTATGTAATTTAAATATATTTGTGTTTTTCATTTCCATTTTTATTTTCTGTTAAACCTTTAATAGTCGTTATAAAATCCATGACAAATATGCAGAGCTGGAAAAATTCAATTTTAATTTATTTTTTTTTTTTTTTTTTTGCTTCTTAAAGAGATGTGGTGCAAGTACAATAGATGATGAACAATATTTTTCTTGTAGTGCTTTGCAAAATAGAATGTATATACATAAATTCTTTTTATAGAATTTCTTTTTTTTCTGCCATTATAAAGCAGCCAAATCGGTCACATATTTTATTATATTTTATTGCCTGTTTGGCATGATAAAGGGCCAAAACGTAGCTAAATAGTCAGAAAGGAAAAGAAGGGAAAAGTTGCAAAGTATCTAAACTATTTAATAATAATAATGATACTTGTACTGCAGTAGTACTAGAAATTTATTATACCCTACAAACAAAAACCCACACACACACACTCAAAGGATAACAATACAAGCTGAATTGATTTGCAAACAAAATAAATTTCAATATTACAAGAAATTCCTTTAAGGTGTATTTAAATAAATAAGTTAAAATATTTGACACAGCCTAAAAGTAGGCTTTAGTTTTTGTGTTCTTGCTAATATAAGTTTGTTTTGGGCTTTGTTAACAATCAAACACATTTCTTGAAGTACTTTACTTTCATATTTTTAACTTTGCCACAAAATGCATATGTATGTGTGTATATCTATCTCTAAGATAAGCATTGTTGTAATCTTAAATAGCATTTCGCTTTTCAGTTTTGTAAATTTCTGCTTGAAAAAGCTTTCTTTGACTTGCATTCCCCGTATAATAATGGTTTCTTTTTAATATTAAATATCATGTGGATTTATATTCTTTTTTCGAATCTCTAGAGAAAGCACTTTTTAAGGCGTTATCAGTGCAAAAGCATCTAAACCTTTTTTACCGCAGATCTTATTATTTTTTTTGCTACATTTCAACATTAGAATTCATATGAAAAAGTATCATGTCTAAGCAATAAAATTATATTTTTAAGAGTTGAAGAGAAAAAAATGTTTTATGGTTTTAAGGCATTTGAGGAGGAAAAAAGGAAAAACTACAGCTAAAAATGAAGCTAAAAGAACGAAATAGACTTTATTAAAATCAGAGGATTTGAATTAAAACAGGGATTGAAATTAGACTCTTAAAACTATGAAAATATGTTTAAATTTTAAGGGCCGAAGTTGAATGTGAGCCACACCTAAACGTCAAGTTTTTTTCTGCATTTCATTTGACATTTCTCAATTACAGACTAACTCAATTTGAACCATGGAAAGTTATTTCACAATCGCGCAATGCGTACAATCGGAAAAATCGTGCATAAATTTGAGCAAATCGGGTCTGTAGGAGATGTGAAAACACCAGTGCATGCTTGGACAGCTCGTACTGCAGAAAATATTGCTGTTAATCGCGACAGTGTGGCTGAAGAGCCGTCCACCTCAACTCGTCATCGTGCCCAACAATTGCACCGCTCACGCTCGTCGTTGATGAACATTATGCATAAAGACTTGCATTTAAACCCTAACAAGGACTCAAGAACTAATGCCTCTTGACCATTTCAAACGTCGTCAATGGTCAGAATTGTGGCAAGAAATGGCAACAGTGGATGGATGTGGTTTACACAGGGCGGTGCCACTTGCCACACAGCTAACGAAACAATGGCTCTTTTACGCGACAAATTCAATGGCCGTGTTATATAACGTGGTGGCAATGTCAATTGGCCGCCAAGATCATGTGATTTGACACCGTTGGACTTTTTTCTTTGAGGTTATTTGAAAGAAAAGGTGTACGTCGACAAGCCAGCAACAATTCAAGAGCTAAAGGATGAGATAATTCTGCACTTTAACGGCATAGAACCTCAATTATACCACAGATTCATCGACAATTTGGACCATCGGATGGAGGTGTGTCGCCGAGGTCGCGGCAGCCATTTGGCCGATATTTTCTTACGTACATAATTGAACTTTGTATGGATTATTATAAAAAAAAGAAATTATAGTACTTTCCTAAATAATTTGTGTTTTATTCATAATCAACATCGGCCCTTAAAATTTAACCACCCTTTACTATAGAAACTAAATACACTAAACTCCAGACTAACGACTTATTTTACCAAGTTCAGTTATATTTACTTATTACTTTAACTATCGGTAAACAATTGGGGGTTTCACAAGGTAGTCATAAAGTCATATGTCTTAAAATAATAACGAGAAAAATATGAGTGCTGTGAGCAACCCTCATAATTTAGATTTTTGCAGAGTAGTTATGACAAAACAATAAACAGAGCATAAAAAGTCTTATTTTGTTAGGATTCCTTTTATATGAAACACGACAATAATTTTTTTAAACTATTGTATAAGTTTAGGACATTATGACAATATGACTTGATAGCAGATCTTGTGTAGCCCCCAAATATGTTTATTGGCAGTTGATGTAAAAGTTGATTATAACTGACGTTGCACAGTGGTCCTAATGCCAAATTTAGCGCTTAATAAGTCATAACTCTTTTTTTATAATTAAGAACAGATGACTTGGTATGGTGCGATACCCTGCCAAAATAGGCAAAAGCGCTGAAATAATATCTGTTAAATAATTTCATAAGCACTGATGTTTCTTTATGTTGATTTTTGTTTTTTGTATAATGAAAATATTTTAATATTTCGGCATTACTTGTCTTACATATAAGAAAACTGTGGTGGTTCATTGCATAAAATCGTTCAATAATATAAAAAAAAATCAGAAAGTACCTATTGAAAAATAAAAAAAAGTACCAAACACGCTCCTCTTCTTAATCACTCTGAACTCTTCGTTTTAAATTTTATGTTTTTAGGTTCAGAACTAATAGAAGTTTAAAAAGTTAAAAAACGAAAAAGTACCAAAAACATCCTTTTTACTGATTATCATTCACTCAAGACCTTGCATATTTAATTTTATGTTTTTAGGTCCAATACTAAAGGAAATTCAAAAAATTTCCAGTTGGAGAATAAAAAAGTACCAAAAATTCCCTTATATATCCACTCTGGACCTTACATGTTAAATTTTATTTTTTAGGTCTAATATTAACGAAAATTTAAAAAAGTACCAATATCAATAGGGAGCTTTATTAAAGATTCTTATTTACTCAGGACCATGCATGTTTAATCTTGTGTTTCTAGGTCCAATATAACGAAAATTCAAAAAGTACCAGTTGAAGAACAAAAAAGTTCCATCATCATTTATCTTTTTATTCACTCAAAACCCTGCGCCTAAGTTTAATATTATAAAAAAATTAAAAATTACCACATAATGCACGGAAAAGTAAAAAAAAATGTAATTTCCGTATTTCCCCTTTTTGATAATTTTTCCCCCAACTGCAGTAACAAAAATTTCAATATTGTAGCGGGAGGCCATAACTTAAGTTGTTTATGTCCATGAATGGAGAAAATGTTTTGTAAAAAAAGTACCAAAAACAGATTCGATTTTCACCGCTTAAACGTTCGAAATTTGTAAAAGTACCACGTTTATATTTGTTTTTTAATTGGGTTCTACCTGGTTTAATGAAATATGTATGTGCAAAGGAAAAACGGACTTAATTTTGATTCGTGTCATAACAATGAGTATATAAAAAGCTAGAAACAGCAATGCCATATCTTTTATTCCAGGGGGTGACTGGCAAAACTTTTATTCGATTCACCTTAGAATAAACTATAGACAAGACTATAGTCAGGCTTTTGCCAAAATGGAGTCAATGTCGACTCTGCTTGCAGCATGCCTAGTTCTGCGCGTGCTTGCACGATAACCAACCATAGTCAGGCTTTAGACTTAACATTCTTCTGGCCTACAGACTTGTTTCAAATCTAGTCGATAGACTACACAATGGCCAAGGCTTAAACTAGACTATAACCAAATTTGCTAAGGCCTAGAACAGACGGTAAAACGCTGCTGCAACGAAACTCTTTTCAAGCAATTGGTTTGGAACCAGTTTCAAATGTTTTCCACACACCTCGCAAACTAAATTGAACGACAATACGATTAAGTCATCACAATCATTTCCGTTTTTTTATTGATAAAAGATAAAAAGCAGACACGAGTTTTATACACGCCGGTTTAAATGCAACTGGTTTTCAATGTGATTTTAAATGGGCGCGTCATGTGCAGTCTCTCAAAGGAGTCTATGGCTTAAACTCAAATTAAATTTCAAAATAAGTACAAGTTGTAGTTTCGTGGCTGTTGGTAGCCTAAAAGTTCCTTAAAATTTAATTTATCTAAAGCATTAACCTTTTACAGCTTTTAAATTAAAAAAAAATCTCATACCCAACACAACTTTATAGTTATCTCGACCATAAATTTTTATGCTACAAAAGTTTTGGCCCAAATGTATGCCTCACTTTTAACCACAAAAACTTAAATTCTATACAAAAAAAAAATAAAAAAAGGTTTTACTTGAAATAAGTACATTCACTCCACTCATGAGCCCAAAATGATAATAAACAGGTTAAGAAACACAAATTAAAATTCAACCAAAACAAAAAAAATATTAAGTTGCTAAGCCCCTAAAAGTATACATGTAATTATTTTAATTGAATTAAAAACCATACAAGAACAAAAATTAATTCTAGAAATCCCCACATACAGTTGTCCAAAAAACAAGAACCCACACACTCACACATAAAATATTAAAACTTTTGTAAAAAGTTTAATTTCATTTTGGGACTGGAAAAAAGAATAAGTTTGTATCAAATTGAAATTTTAAAGTCTACTTTAAGGAAGACTTTTAATAACTCATTTATAAAAACATGAATTTATCTAGGAGAAATGGAGAGCCATAGGCATAACTGAAGTAAGAGAGTTTTCAAACAACTGTTTTATTTATTCCCGTAATAGATTTTGCTTAATTGCGAGTGTGTTTGTTTTTAACTTTACATGAGTGTGTGTGTGAGGTGTGTGCCAGCCTGTGCATCTTTCTTATAACAATTAAAGGATCAAGTTTTTTATTCTTATTATAATGAAAACTTAAGCTTTGAAACTAAAATTCAATTATTAAAATGCTATTTAAACTTAAAAAAAGGGATAAATATTTGAATCCACCAAAAAAATACTTCCATAGACTCTTCTATAATTTATTCAAGAAATCCAGCAACAATCATTTCAAACTTTTTGCAATTTGCACAGAAGAGCAAAAAAACAAACCAAAAGTCAACAATAGAATACTTATCGAAGACTGACTTTTTAACTTTTTTTACCATTTTATATTTTTCTATTTTTTTTCTTTTTTTTTCTTTTAATTTTGTACCAAATCATGGCACTAGTTAGACATTGAGGATGAACCGAGAACTCCTAAGCCTCAAAATTGCTGCAGTGACAATAGAAAATTAAACAAAACAAGAAAAAAACCTTTTTTTTAATTTGTGTTAAATATAAAATGGAAAATAATAAAGTAAAACAAATAATAATGCAAAAAAAAATTAAAACAAAATTGAAGAAATAATATTGTGAACAACAAAATCTGAGTGGAAAATGATAAAATATTTGCCCAACAACATTGTAAACAATTTGTGTGAAAATATGTTTTACATTTATCTATAACTTGGGTAATAAAATGTTAAATAACACCATCCATCTAAAACTAATACTTATACAAATATAAACGCACACCCAATAACACATACACTGAAAAGAAAAATCAAACCAACCGTGCTCAAATCAATCTGAAGCGGTATTAATAGTACGGTGAGTACGGATTTTCTTGAATCGAGTACAGAAAGATTGATTCAAGTACGAAAAACTTTACTTATCCATATTTAATTCCGAATTCGTACTTGAAATAATCCGAAAATGAGATTGATTTAAGTAAAACTAAGATTGCATCAATCTCAAAATGCGCTTGGATTCAAGTGTTATAAACTTGATTTTATCCCAAATTCGTACTTGAAATAATCCGAAAATGAGATTGATTTAAGTAAAATGCGCAAAATGCGCTTGATTCAAGTATTATAAACTTGATTTTATCCCGAATTCGTACTTGAAATAATCCGAAAATGAGATTAGAATTTTGTTATGATTAATTTATTGACCAGATTTACATTCTTACAGAATTTCAATTATAAAACACCAGCATCCTTCCCGATATGGATTTTACTTTAAAAACTAAATGTACATATTTAACTGAAAATATAAACTAAATGAGACGCAAGAGTTCTCAACTTTACTTTTTAAACATGAAAATAATGTGTTTTTGTATTGGTCTGTTGTTATTTCAGTTTCTACACACAACCAGAGTTGTCAGATTTTTTTGAGCTCCATCGCCAAAGCTGATGTCAGAAATCGCCAAAAATCGCCAAACCTCAATTTTGTTCAGTTTTTGTAACAATTTTTTTTATCAAATTTATTTTTCTTTTTTTTTAAATTAAATTTTGCATACAAAAAAAGCAAGCATAATTTTGCAGCCAAAAATCGCCAAAAACTAAAAAAAAATACAAAAAAGTCGCCGAAAGTAAATTTAGTTTTGTTTCTCTTTTTTTTTAAATAACATAAAATGGAGATCATATATTCGGTTAAAAAACAAAAATTAAGAACACAAGTCTATAAGATCGTTCACTTCAGCCTCTGACTGAATATAAAATTCACTTCAAATGATAACAAAACAAAAATCATGTGACAAAAAGTTGCAAGTTTTTTTTATATTATTAATGATAACACAAAATGACAAACTGTTAAAAAATTGCTGAAATAATCACCCTTATTGTGTTTGGCTTATTTAAAATAGCCTACGACTGTTTGGTAATAGATTAAAGGAAATAAGTTCACGTTATCTTTAATCTTTTACCAAACAGTCGTAGGCGTATTTAAAATACTCCAAACACAATAAGGGTGAACATAAATGGTAAAAATAGCCAAGTAAATCGCCAGTTATATCAAAAATCGCCATAAAAGTCGCCAGTCGCCAAATGGAAAATCCCGCCGCCAAACACATTTCAAAATCGCCACGTTTGGCGAGAAATCGCCATATCTGACAGCCCTGCACACAACCAGCAAATCGATTTTTAACTATTTATGTATTGTTGTTGTAGTACACAGAAAAAATTATTTTTCGAATTCAAACAAAAAATTTGTAGAATCAAAACATTTTTTGTCTGACATCGGTCCTACAAACAAATTCGCATATTCAAACAATTTATTTGCATTTTGTTTACTAAAAAAAAACACTGATTTTTTCAAACAAATAATTTACAGAATCAAACAAAAAGTTTACTGAAATTCATATAAATTTCAAACAAATAATTTTGCTGAATCAAACAAAAATTTTTTGCACAAGCAATGACGCGCACCCAAGCTATCACTGAAGGAGAAGATGAAGGCAGAAGCAGAGCGGCGGCTGGCTTTGAGACACATGTTTTGTTGGAATTATTTTTGAACGAAGTCTTGTTTATACACACAATGTTTTTCTTCATCACTCACTGTTGCTGTATCCTTTCCTTGGCTAAAGAAGAAGAAATGTAACAAACAACGGCAGCAGACCGACTCGATATGTTTTTCGTCATCACTTTATTTTTGTATTTGATGTAGGTATTTAAGTAAACAGTTTTCAAAAATTGAATACGGGATTTTGTTTTTCATTCTTTTTTTCAACTTTGAAACCAACCAAAAATTTATTTTGTTTCTTATAATGTTGTTGTTGTTTTTGTTGTTTAGAAAAGAATGAAACCTTTTTTTACCTGCTATTTTTTCTACTAATAACGTCGTCGCGCTATTTTATCATCTTTCTTCTTGTTGTACTTTTTAAAGCGTCCAAAAATAAACTGTATGTGTTTTGTGTTGTTGTTCTTATATTTCTCATAAAGAAGTGTTGCTTACGATCAAATAAAAAATGCAAAAAACGACAACATTAAAGAGCGTTAAATATTTCATACAAAATTATGAAAAATTGAAACCAATAGCGCGTATATTATATTATTGAAAAGTTGTCAACATTTTTGTTGGTTAAATAAAAATCAAACAAAAATATTAATTGAATCAGTAAAAAAATTTGTAGAAATTAAAAAAATTTCAAACAATCGTTTGTTTGAAAATAATTCGGCAATAATTTTTTCTGTGTAGTAGTCAACAACAAACATTGATAAGTTAGATAAATGAGATTAAAATGATCACTTTGTAATTTCACTCTCAGAGTGGCCCTACCAACGAACGTAGTTCTTTTTTTTACTTGGTTTAATGGCCAGTTTCTCAATGTATCGACAAACTGTATAAATTTACATAAATTTATTAGACTAATAAACTGTCCGTTACCGATTTTGGGTTTCTCAATATATTGACAAAAACAAATTGTTTTCAGTCGGCAGCATCTCTCAAAATACATGTAAAAGTTGGGAGTCGGCTGATTGCATTTATCTATACGGCAAATAAAGGGATACTAAAAAATTGGCAGATGAGTGCTGGTTAGCCTTGCGACAGAAAAGAATCAAATGCGACATTGAGAAACTAAAATTTCTTTAATGTGCAGTTTTTCGTTGAGAAAACGGCCGAAAGAATCTGTTACTTATTTAATGAACTTCCGGGTTTGATTTTCTAAAGTAGTCCCATTTAAGTGCTATTCGTACTTAAATTTTTAAGTACGACTCGTACTTAAAGTATGCATAAAAAACGTATGTATTTTATCCCGAGTGTTTTTCTTTCTGTGTACATTCAACTAAAATCGTATCGTACTAAATGAAATGAAATATAAATTGAAGCAAACGTCCATCACATTGTCTAAAAACAAAAAGGACTGGACTAAAATATGGCTACTAGAGGAAAAGCAGGGGCGTAAAGACAAATCTAGTCAAAAGAAAAGTCCCAACTCACAAATCAAAACTATTGTCGTTACTGAAGTCAAACAAATGTTGCCAGCTTTAGTTAAGCCAAGACTATAGCCAAGTCTAAACTGAGGAATACAGTGATTGGATAGACTATAGTTTTTAAAATTATACGCCCCTGTCCTTAACCACATGACAACAAACCGATGGCAAATACTTTTAAGTACTTCTAACATGTTTGCAACAACTACAAATGCATCAATGTAGTTGTACCTTGTATGTACTTGTATAAGTGTTTTCAAATGTTTGTTTGTTGGCTTGTATGTACAAGTGAGTGAGTGTGTATGTGCGTGTGTCTCTGTGTGTGTCTCTGTGTGTATGTCGTTAGCGAAAATTCTTATTATAGTGCATGATGATGATGTCCTCAATACAAAGCAAACTTGGTAGTTTACGTGTGTTTTGTATGTGTTAAATACAGGCATATGTATTAGTGTAGCGTGCATAGTGGCAGTATACATTTTGAAATTTAATTTTTGTCCTTTTTTTATTTTGTATAAGTTGCGTGTTTTGTGTGTGTGTGTGTGAAAGCAGGTCCCCCGCAAATAATAGGACTAGTTCAAACACGCGTGTAAAATGTAGCCCACAAGGGACTAGGACTAGTCCAAAAGAAACCCAAACCTATGCAAAAAACATGGTTTTTTTAACATTACGATGTCCTAGGGCAGGACCATATAACCCAGCTTTGTTTTACAAAGGAGTAGTTTTTAATCTACTTCATGGTACACTTAAGAGGATTAGTTTTGAAGTCGTTTAAAAACGAAAACATGTCGTTAAAAATCGAAGACATTTCGTCTCACTTCAAACTCTTTTTAACAATGGCATAGTCCATGCTTGCATTACATTGGACCAGTCCAGGGAGTAGTCAACTTCATCAAAATGGAGCAGGTAGCCCAATAGTATTTGCAGGGTCTGCACTGGTTTTTATGTGTGTGTTTGTGTGTGTAATTTTTGTATTATTTGAATGGTTGGTTGCTTGATTTTTATGCAGTTGGCAACAAACAAGCTCTAAAGTTGTTGTGCGATTTTCTATAATGCAGTAGTATGTTGACACACACACACACACACACCATTTCACACATACAGTGTATTGATTGTTGCAGTTAGCTTGTCTTAACATGATATTTATTTTTTGTCCGTTTGTTTGTTTGAATGTTTGTTTCCTGTGCTTTATAAAATTTTTAAGCAGAACGTTTATTGTAAATTTGTGTAAATTACTACAGACTTGTAATTTTTGTTTTACTTTTTTGTTTTGTTTTTGGGAGTATAAACTGGTTTTTGTTTATTCCTTTTTTTTATGAATTTATACTAGTGATGTAACAATTTTTAATACTAAGCGAATACGAATAACTGTGTAAATAATTGCCGAATACAAATACGAACATCCAATCTGAACTTGAGCGCCTCCAGATATTTTTAAGTAGTTTTTAAATATCTCTCGTTTGCGTTGCCCAGTCTCATCTGAGACAATGTCCACATCTGGTCGGTATTCAATCTTGATAAGTGACTTACAGTGAGCCATTGTAAGGCCAAGGAATTGATTAATGAATGTGTCATTCATATGATCACCTCGTTTGACAAGCCCAAATCTTATCTGGTTTCCCATGCAGTCCACATGGCTTGGTATCCACATAAGCGTTACCTTCGAATGCTTCGCAATCCAATTCAAAGGCATGCGACATTCTGCAGCCAACATAGATGTATGTCGAAGAGACACCTGCTAGAGTAGCAATGGCAGCCTTGCTTTCCTAAATATGCATATATCTTTCGATGTGCGATAATTCCGAAGCCAGTTAGTCGCCCGCCTTATATGCCGTCCGGCAGAAGAAATGGTACTTTTGTATTTAGTTTCTCTATGAAGAAACCCCCACAAACTCTTCATATCCTTTACTCGGACCCTTAGGGCCGGTCTTTCGATGTGCGATAATTCCGAAGCCAGTTAGTCGCCCGCCTTATATGCCGTCCGGCAGACGAAAGGGTACTTTTTTATTTAGTTTCTCTATGAAGAAACCCCCACAAACTCTTCCTATCCTTTACTCGGACCCTTAGGGCCGGTCCACGGAACGTTAGTGGCATTTTCTTATTATGAAGCAGGTTTGTTGGGGAGAATATTAAATAATAACTGTAGCAAAAAAAAAATTGAGCTGATTGTAATACTTACCTCTGCTTACATACGCTTTTTGTGTCAAAAATGTATTGCATCAAAGTGGGAACTCGCTATATAAAATTCATCGCTTCCGTAAGCGAGATGATAAGCAAAGCTTTTGCCTTTCTTCCTTACAAACCTGTTGCGTTTGATGCTCAATTTTTTATCTGGCATTTATTCTACACACGTTAAGAGATTGTATACTTCACCCAATGTCATTAAGTTAACTCTAAATATCTTCATTTTGCTTGCATTCATATACAAATCTACTTTCAGATTTCGTTTTTCTTACGCTTTTTGCGCTTTTCCTCACTAAGTTATTGTTGATTGGGAGAAAATATTTTCGCATTTGGTGGTTTTCACATATTTTATTAAGAGGTTATTTATCTTTAACCAATATCAATTCCACACGAGAAGGAGTTTGCATTTTATGCAAAAATCTCTACGAGTTTCTTTTAATATCCCATGCATTTCCGTTACATTTTCCATGTTAATGACTACTAGCATTTAACCCACTACTTCGTAAGCGTCTTCTTTTTCCTCGTGGACATATCTGTATGCCAATATTTATTTTCTCATTCACTCAGGACCTTGCATGTTAAATTTTATCTTTCTAGGTCCAATACTAACCGAACTTCAAAAAGTACCAGTTAATTAATAAAAAAGTACCAAAAATGTCCCTCTTATAGATTCTCATCCATCCAGGACATGGCATCTTGAATTTTATGTTTATAGGTCCAATACTAACGGAAATTCAAAAAGTACCAAAAAGTTCCCTCATAGATTCTTATCCACTCAGAACATTACATGTTGAATTTTATGTGAAATTTTCCGTATTTCCTTTTTTGGTACATACTATTTTTTCCCCCCATTAAAGTATCAAAAATTTCAGTATTGTAGTGGGAGCCCATAATTTAGTACGAATATGTCAAAGAATGGAGGAAAATGTTTTGTAAAAAAAGTACCAAAAATAGTTACGATTTTCACCCCTTAAATGTTCGAATTTCGAAAAAGTACCAAACTCCTATTCGTATTTTTTTGATAAGTTTCGAATATGGTATAAACTTTGGTTCTATGTTTATTGGTTCAAAAGATAGATGGGGTGTCAAAAAAGTACCAAAATTCAGGTTTTACCCGTTTACTCCCTTAAAGGGCCGAATTTCAAAAAAGTACCAGACACCTGTCCGCTTATTTTTCTAAAGAACAACGATAAATATTAAATTGTTTGTATCTCTTTTAGTTTTGGAGATATAAGGTTACCGTATTTTTCTGTTTTTACCCTTTTTTACCCCCTTAACATTTGAATTTCCACAAATCCCGTCTTAGTGGATCGATTTGGAGAGTGGACCAATCTATGGTCCAAATTTGAAGTTATAAGCTTCAAGCGTTTAGGCTGTGCGATGATGAATCAGTCAGTCAGTAACGTTACAATTTTATATACATATGTATATAGATAGATGATATACCTTGTTCAATTCGCCGCGGCGAACGCATATCCAAAAATTTGTGTAATGGGAATGGAATTATCTCGATATTTAATTAACACGATCATTTTCATACTATAATTAGGCAATTGCTTCAATTAATTGTATATCTAGAAATGCTTAACATCAACTTAAGTTATTTTCATAAACAATTGTTGCGGCGGCACAATACTGCTAACGTTTGTTTGTTGTTTACTCTACAAGTTAGAAGGAGATTTTATTTTGGCTTAAAGACAAACATTTTTAAAATTGTTTGCCTCATTTAATTTATTTTTTTTTTAACTTTTGTATTTTTTTTCGAACGTATTCGCAAAATTTTCGCTTGCATCTGTCGCATACGAATGTCCGAAAATAGCCGATTACTCGGCATTTCGATTATGAAAACGAATATTCGTAACATCACTAGCTTATACCATAAACTTTAGAGATGTGTTTGTATTTTGTTGTCTTATCGAAACCTTTTAATAGCAAATTTCTTATTATTTATAGTAATTGTTACAATTTGGCATAGTTTTTGAACTTTCTATGATAAAAATGTTCCTTAAGGGACGAACAATATTTTGGAAGATAAAATTTTTTTTTTTTTTTGTTAAATTTGGAAAATGAAACTATAACTTGAAAAAATTTAAAGGAAGATAACGAAAATAGCATAACTTAAATAGGAATAAACAAGTGCTATATTCGCCTGCGCTGAATCTTTTATACTGGCGTTTGAAAAACTGCAGTCAAAGTAGAAAAACTGGAATTTCTGCTATTTCTTCATTTGTCATTGTTCAAAAAGAATGGTTGCTTTTACTTCTGATTAATTAAATCTAAACAGTCGCTGTCAAACCAACTCAAAAAGTTGTACACAAATTTCCGTTTTTTGTCCGACAATTTTAGGTTTCGACTGCAGTTTTTTAGATCCTGTTTTAAAGAAGTATGCCTTCTTTGTAAAAGTGTTTCCAAAAAAAGCAAATAAGCAACTTCTTTCTGCAATTTATGTAGAAAGACATACAAAACTTTTAAAAAGAAAATGAGATCCTGTTAATTTTTGTGTGAACTGTCGACGTTTCACGCCTGTTCTTTTTAAATATGATTTAAAATATTTGAACTGGCAGGTTTTCTTATGTCCCTATCACGGTTCACAACTAAACTCAGTTGAGTTGTAATTAAGACAAATGGTTGCAATATAGCAAAGTTGTAACTTATAATCCAATAATTAAAAAAGTTGAGTTGTGAACCGTAATAGGGTTTTAGTATCGTCCGAAATGGTAACTTCGGCTGCAGATTTCGCAGTGCCGGATAAAAAAGAAAATTAGCAGGAGAACACATTAAACAGAGTGCTCCTGATATCATTATCTGAATTGAAATTTTTCGTAGTTTATATTTCATTTTTAAGATTTCATATGGCGAAGAAATAAAACGTGGTCTTGGGTGTTAACCAACGGGTTTTTGTATTCTTCCTTTTTTCGTTCGTTTTTATTGAATTTTATTCCACTGTATTCATAAACAATTGGTAAATTTAACAAAGGCTTATAAAGAAGAATTTTCTTCTTTAAAACCTTTATTAAACTAATAATATTTTTATAAATAAAATTTGAAATAATAAGAAACTATAAAAAGTTACAATGGAATTACATATACATAATATTTGAGGGATTCGCAAGGTAGTCATAAAGTTGTAAAGTCATATGTCTTAAAACAATTACAAGAAATATTTATGACTGCTGCGGGCAACTGCTTATAATTTAGATTTCTACTGTACAGTTATGGCAAAGCAATGAATACAGCATTAAAATTTTCATTTTGTTTCAAAAACAGCAATATTTTATTTAAACAATTGTAAAATTTTTTTTAGGACATTATGACGATATGACTTAATAGCACACCTTGTGAATCCCCCAATTGCTTATAAATATGTCTGTACATAAGTAAATATATTAAGTTTTAAATTTGGTAATAATTTCAGCTAATTACGTTCGATGTGTCAATGATTTTAATTAATAAATATCGATACTCTTAAAAAATATATCAATACAATATATGTGACAGCGCATAGAGAAAGGGACCTAAGGGTAAAAAAAATCAATTTTCACTTAATTTTTTTTGATGTGGACAGCATCGAATGAGACCGATCCCATGTCCCAAAAGTGTTCCCTCCCAGAGATATGCGCGTTTTATGAAGAGATGGTACACCAAAGATACACGCATTTAAATCTTTAAAATGGCTCTCCTGAACAAACCCTATTTTTACCCTTAGGTCCCATTCTATTTTGCGCGTCACATATACCGATATGTTTTTTTTATTTGCCCATCCCTAGCATAGACCACACTTTAGCCTACATGATAGACTTTACTATAGCCTTACCTGTAGACAACACAAGCGACCTAAAAAAAAAATTTAGTTTGTGAGGGAGAAATGTAAACTTTTCGCTTATCATCTCGCTTACGGGAGGCACGCATTGGTCTGCGCATATTAAAACTGCTGAGTGAAGCGATCAACTCAATTTTTAATTGTTACAGTTGTACCCGTAATTTCTACAAAAAGAATGCAGGTCGTGTTCGTATCTAACAGTTATATTTACCTATTTCAACGTTTATTTTGCCTTTAAAATATGGCAGCTTTTACACCATAGATTTCTATGCACAGCTTGATTTCTTTTTGTAGAAATTACGGGCATTTGTCTTTAATATTCTCCCTTACAAAACCCGATTCTTAGTAAATGAATGCCGTAGTCCTTTTAATGTTATTATTATTATTTTTTTTTTTTTTTTAATCCAAATTTTAATATTTTTTAATCAGGCTAAAATGCATCAAATTTAATTTTCATTAAATTATTTTTATGAAAAAAGAAATTTTACAACATGAAATCAATTAAAGTTTACTGAGAATCGTACCCAGGTTTTCACGGACAGGTTCAACGGAAAATAGAAAGACAGAAAAAGAAAAAACAGAAAATAGTACTTTGGACTTCAAGATGAATTCTCGACATAACTTATTAAAAGAAGGAAGAACAACAAAATTTAAATTAAAATAGATAACAATTCGTAACAAATTTTGATCCACCAAGCGGAATAACATTTGGTTTAAAGATTGATGTTTGACTATTGACTGCCATATTGTAGGCAAACCCCCCTGAAAAGATAGTGTGGATAATATCGAAACATTTCAGGGCAACCTGTCCTTAAAGCCTGGGTTCGATTCCCAGGTCAGTCAAGAATGAAAAATTATTAGTTAATTTTAATTGATTTGATGTTGTAAAATTCCTTTCTTCATAAAAATACTTTAATGAAAATTAAATTTGATGAACTTTAGCCTGATTAAAAAAATATTTAAATTTGTTCCAAAAGAAAAAATAACCACATAATAATTATTATTTTTTTATAATAACAATTTTTGATTTTTTTTTTTTTTAGTTGAACTGTTAATTTTTAATTTCCTGATATTTTTTAATTAGGCTTGTGTTCATCAAATTTAATTTTCATTAAATTATTTTCACTGAGGAAGTAATTTTTATTAAAAACCACCAGTACTACTGGTTAAAAGATTGATATAAGACTGTTGGCTGGAGGGCACCGCAGTGGTGCAGTGGTTAGAACTCAAAGATTTTCTGAGGATAGAATGTGATGGTTCCTGAAACATGTAAAAATCAAACCGGGTTCAAATCTCAGCTCAGCCAAAAAAAAATAATTCCTTCCTCAGTGAAAAAAATTTAATGAAAATTAAATTTAATGAACTCAAGCCTAATTAAAAAATATCAGGAAATTTTTTTATAAATTTATTTTATAATTCGTTCACTAACCTTTCTGCTTCTTTGTAGGTCTTATAGCGTAGCAAATAAATAGACGCTGATTACTTTTTAAAATGTTCGCAAAGTAAAAAAAATATTTTGAAAAAATATGCACGTTACTTTAGCTAAAATTATAGGCCAACACCTTTATCTGGATTTAGTGTAAAAAACTTACCAATAATTAGATCAATAAAGCATTTTCGTCAAAATACTTACGGACTTGTGCGATAGTGTAAAGTACCCTTTACTTTAACTCTTCGCGTAAAATAACGTTAAAATAACGTTGTGATAATAGTGCACTTCTTAAATAGCCGATAAATTCCTACCTTTAGCTATCGGCAAGTTACGAAAACGGGCTTGGGAAGTCATTTACGTATTGGCCAAACTTCTTATTAAATAATTTATCTATCCGGATTTTTTTTACTTGGGAAGTTATTTACATATTGGCCAAACTTTTTCTGAAATGGGAAGTTATTTACATATTGGGCAAACTTTTTCTTAATTGATTTGACTTTTCAGATAAGTTTTCTCATATAAAATTAAAAGTTTCTTTTTTCGAAAAGTCTTTAAAATTCAATTCAGTTTTTTTTTCTTCCCAAAAACTTTTTATTATTATTCTGCTAAAATATCCTGCTATTATGTATTGTATTGTGTATTTCCTTTTCTTTTTTTTTTAAAAAAAATCTTTAATAAGCCATTGTAATTTTTGCTTTTTTTTATTTGTTGTTATATTTGTAATGTTTGTTTGTATTTTTATCTCAACGATTGTTAACTTTTACAACACGTTTTGCCATTTTGTCCATTTTCATTTTGGCACTTTTTCACATCTTCATACAAACGGCTTTGTTTTGTATTGAATACTTTTTCTAGCACTGCATAAATTTTTTCTTTAGCTCTTTTCGAAAACGAAATAGAAAAAATATCTAGCCATAAAAGCGAAAAGTTTTACACAGTAACGAAGAAAACATAACAATAGTTACAATAACTAAAATAGTTTAAAACGCTATAATGCGTTTTGAAAGTATCTGGTAGCTTATCTGAATGGACCAAGAACAGACACAATGTTTGTGCTACGTTGCTGTTTTTTATATCACAAATATTTTTTATTTTTCCCTTATTTATGATATTTTGTTAATTCTTGGCTTTTCTTAGTATTAACGATATGTGCTTCTTTAAAAAAAATAGCCAAACGATTCTAAAAGAATTCCTAAAGGCTTTACTATAGACAATTATATTGTCTTTGTTATAAATAAATAAATAAATAAAGGAAAAATAAGTCTTTACTAAACTGATAGACATCACTACTATGACAAGTGTCTTTGTTTTTGACCCCATGACACTTTTCATCAGCCCTAACAACACTTGGGCAAATTGTCATCAGGTGTAATTATGTCACCAATCGGCATCACAGAAATGACGAATCGGAGTCAGTTTAATAAAACATGTCATCAGTGCGATGATTCAGTAGCATCGGAGAAAGGACTCCTTGAGCTAATGACTTATGGCAAGCTGGCATTTAAATTAAGTCATTAGGATTAGCGTGTCAGCATGCCTGTTATGGTTTTCGTAATCATTCTACTTTGAAAATTGCATGATATGTAAAAGAGGTCGAATTAAAAAATTCAGAACGCGTATGCTAAAAGAACACTTCAGGTAAGCTACACTCACAATATTCTGTACGTAAAATTAACTGAAATTGTAATATAAAATAAATGAAAGTTCAATTAAAAACCGGTCTACCTATTTTTCATTTATTTTTAACAAAAAGTTCATTTAATTTTTACTGTCAAAAATTCAACAACATATTCCGTAAAATCAAATAAATATTCAGTTATTTTGTAAAATTTTACTGTCAAAAATTCAACACCATAATCGGTAAAAACGATTAAATATTCAGTTATTTATTAAAATTTTACTGTCAATTTTTTACTGTCAAATTGACCCCATATTCATTAAAAACAATTAAATATTCAGTTATTTTATTAAATTTTCGTTTACTCCACAAAAGAGCCGAATTTCTAAAAAATACCAGACAGACACCTGTCCGCTTGTTTTTCTTATAAGCGAGAGAGGGAGAATATTTTTATTTACTTACCCAGTTACACACGTTTGTTTTACTTTTGTTGTACTGACCACGTTGTTTACAGAAGAACTCTCAATTATAAGACACCAGCAACATGACCAATATGGCTTCGCAATTATTTTACATTTAAAATTTGATGTATTTAACTAAATTATTTTAACAAATAGAAAATGGGAATTGCTTACACAAAACAAGCAATTCATTTTTTATAGATAAGTAAAAATTAATTTTTGGTAGTAAAATTATATAAAATAACTGAATATTTAATTGTTTTTACTGAATATGGTGTTGAATTTTTGACAGTAAAATTTTATAAAATAACTGCATATTTATTTGTTTTTACGGAATTCGCGGTTGAATTTTTGACAGTAAAAATTAAATGAACTTTTCGTTGCTTTAAATTACATTTTTATTTA
The DNA here is from genome assembly GCA_949318255.1 of Pollenia labialis. Lineage (NCBI taxonomy): Eukaryota > Metazoa > Arthropoda > Insecta > Diptera > Polleniidae > Pollenia > Pollenia labialis. The sequence goes on along the minus strand of OX439142.1, from coordinate 18,108,380 downwards.
CTTTAACATAAAGAAGAATTTAACTCAATCAACGGACAATATTAACTGCAACTGAAAATCCGTATTAATATGCACTTGGTCTTTTGAATAACTGTTAGAATCAGTTAAAAATAAATTTGCTTGGAATTTTAAATGTTTATTTATTTAAAAATGACTGAACGGAATATTTCCTAAATAAACTACAGTCCGTTACTGTAATAATATTGTGAGTGTACGACAAGATCAGTACGACATATTAGAATTTGTGTTCGTCTGATCACAATCGTAGAGTACCGTACGCTAAAAGAACACTACACTTACAGCAAAACAAGATCGGTACGGTAACTTAAAATTTGTGTTCGTCTGATAAAAATCGTAGTGCACCTTATTTTGCTTATGTACAAATTCACAAATACAAGAAAATTTGTTTATTGTATTTTTTTATAAAATGTGTACTGTTATTAAAAAAATAAGGTAAGGTGCACTAACGTACTGTGCCTTAAGGCAGAAGTAGCGCATGAAAAATTGCAAGTTGCACAACGCGCGTTACTAAAGCCGTTCCTGACAGCAGTTTTTCGTTTGTTTATTTATTTGTGCAATGAAAACAAATTCGAAAGTATATCAAAATTTTTTTTATTTTATTGAATTTATTCTTTTTATATAAATATTGTATATTTTGTAAGCTCTTCAATAAATGTTTCTTTCACGATTCGCAAATTTGTTAAATTATTCTTTTTATTGTCAGCTGATTGCTTGTCAAAACGCGTTAAAAAGTTAACCAACTTTCTGGCGCTAACGCGTCAAAATATTTTGCATGGAGCTTGTTCTATTAAAATACACTAGCTTAACTTTTTTTGACAGAAGTCTACAGAGCGCGCGCGCACTAACGCGTGTTATATACTTCTACCTTTAGTGGCGAATTCACTCCTGCTCTACGAGAAATAATGTTATTTTCGAACTTTTCTTTCGAAAGATCCATCGTTTCTCTTGCTGGGTGGCACCATCCTGTTGAAACCACATTATCTCTCTATCTATATTATCCATTTTTCGCCATAAAAAGCTTCGGATCATCTCCCTGTAGTGATTTTCATTTACCGATTAAACTTCAAATTAAGGTACCCTTTATTAACTAAATTGCTAATGAAACTATATTTATACTAAAATCAAAACTACAGGCAGTTCGTAGACATAACTTGTTCAGTCGTTCTTTCTTAAGTTCATTCTGTGGCCTAAAACAAAACGGACCCGAAGACCAATTTATCTTCACTTGTATTTCCGAACATTCTTTTCTTACCTTTTTTTATTTTATTTTTGTTTTATTGATTTATTTAAACCTGAATCACATATAAAATGCAATTTAGACATTACAACTACAATACTAACACACTTTTTGTATTTGTTGTTGTTGTTTTTCAAATAAAAATAATAATAAAAAAAAAAAAACAAAGCATACTTTAAAATACTTAAAAACAACAAAGAAAAATATTGCCGCATTTCAGGCGCTATTTAAACATTTTTAGTATACGACTATTTTCACACAATAATTTTTTTTTTCAGTTAAGTTTGTTTGCCACACAAAAATGTTTTGCTGTTTATTTAAAAGTTTTTGTTGTTTTTTTTTTTATATTTAGTATACTTTTGGGTTTTATTTTTAATTTTTGTGTGTGTTTTTGAGTTTTTGCATGCACTTTTAAAAGCATTAAGCCGTAAATAGTATAAGCCATAAGCTGTTATAAATTTTTTCCTATATCTTTATAGTATCAGCACAAAACACAACTTTAAAACAAAGAAATGTTTTGATATTTCAAAGTTGTTTTTTTATATTTTTATTTTCAACAATTTCTAAAGCAATTTTTCGGTTTTAAAATGTAGTTTAAAGAAAAAAACTTGAAAAGAAATACAAATAAAGTTTTGCTGGAACAAGGGTTTGCCAAAAAATTTTGATAAATGCCCCAAACAAATTTAAGTGTAGTTAATTTTATTGACTAAAGTCCAGTCTAAAGCCTGATCTATAACACGGTGCTACAGTGTAAAAAAACTTGGAAAACGACCTAGCGTGGGTTATTGGTCTTGTTGAGTACATAAAAAATTGTGTCAAAAAATTTCAGAAACACCCTCAAATTCAGAAGTTATTTAAAAAAACCGTTTTCAGTGATGTTCGTCAACTTATCGACCTGTAACTCAATCAGTTTTTGTCCGATTTTAATTTTTTTAACGTGTTTGGAAAGAAAACAAATTACGCTTTAAAATAACGTGCATTTTTTTAATACATTTGAAAGTTATAACAATTGTTTTTGTTAAGAATATCTTCAAAAAAACGAAAATTATAAACTTTTTTGATTTTAGGAGCTTTTCATTGCTTATTTTAATATTAAAGCTTATAAAAATTTATATAAACGTACGAAGAAAATTTAGTTCTTAACAAAACATGGCTTTAATTTTTCAAATCGGATAAAAATTGTATAAGTTATTCAACTTTTCATTAACACCTGTTTTTAGTATTTTCTCCCCCCGAGCAAAACATATGAATAAAAAAAAACAATTAACTATACAAGCAAATTTGTCAACTTAATAATTTGTTTGTTGTAATACTACAGTTACGTTTTTGGTATTAACTTATGTGCGGTTTACAGAACACGAATTCAAAATTTTTTGTTTGTTTTAAATGTAAGTTGAACGGAAGAGTAAGGCGCTCGTTATTTAAAAACTGGAAGATAATACAGATGAATAGGGGTTATTATACCCTATTTTTTTGAATCATTAAAAAAGTTTAGAATGTTTTTATATGCAATTTTTAATTATATATATTTGGATAAATACATAAACTAATCGAATTTATTACCAACACAATGGCAAAGTTTAAATACATACTACCTTTTGGTGAAGGACATTGTTTTTAGATAAGAGTAAAAAAAAGTGTTACTAGTTTAAAATTTGTGACAAGTGAAGTGATATTAATATTTAATTTTATTAAAATAATTAAGTTTGTAATTTTTGTAATCCTTTAACAAATTTTAAATTGTGTTTAATTTTTTCTGCAGTGTGTGATAAGTGTAATAATTTTTGTTATGTTTGCGGTTCATTCGCTAACAGAAAACATCGCTTTGATTTGAAGAAAAACAAAGCCTTGGTAAATGCCTTCAATACAGTTTTTAACTGCTCATACAGTTCTATCAAATGTTATGAACCCGAAAGTATTTGTACACGCTGTTCCAGTTTGCTCAAGAAAACTAAGTCCTAAAAGTTTATAAGCCAGCCATTGCCAGTATCTTTCCCAATGATTTGGCATCATCAAATATTCCATAAACCACAAGACTGTTTTTTTTTTTGCCAAACAAAAACAATGGTTATCTTGAATCAGTATAAAAATCGTGATAGCATTGAGTATGCTAATGTGTTTACTGTTACTAAGCCAGTATTAAGTGCAATTAAATGTAATGAAACTTTACATAAACAAAGTGATGATAAATCTGAAAACGAGGAATGTGATATGGAATATTTACCAAAATCGGCTGAGCAACATTTTGTGACAAATGCATATTTTTGCGATCTTGTGCGAGATTTAAAACTTTAGTAACTTTTGCAAATATAAGCCGATTTTAACAAATGATATCTCGTTTTTTCTACATAAAATTATCTTTAAAATACAGTGCAAATACAGATAGGTTTTCATACAAAAAAAATAAAATAACTCTTGTTGAATTTGAAAAATTAGGAAAAAAAATAAAAAAAATTAGAAAATTTTGAGAAAAACTCACCTAATTTTTTGGAATACATTTTTTATGAATACATTTCATAAAAGCTTAATTCTTTGCCTTTCCAAAACTGTTTAAAATTTTGAAATCGATCAAAAAATTTGTGAGTTAGAAGTACTAAAGTGATACGACCTACCCTAAAACAGTTTTTTGAGAATAACTCAAAATTTTGAGGGTGTTTCAAAATTTTTGAAAACGGTTTTTGTATGTCCTCAAGTAGGCCTACAACCCCCACTAGGTCTGTTTTCAAGTTCTGACAAAAAGGGTTTTTTTGTAGCAGTGTGTAATTTTCCTTATGGTCTAGTCTTTAGTCTGGTATATAGTCTGTCATATAGTTTGATCTTTAGTCTGGTCTTAAGTCTGCTCTGATCTACTATCATAGAAAAATGCATCTTCAAATTAGTGATGCCTTAACATCAGAATTGTGACATGAATCTTGTTGCAAATGGCATCAATGAGGCAAAAATTGACATCAATCCAATCATTATAAAATGTTGTCATATTTTATGCGTCATCTATGCTACGACAATAGTGACATCAATTCGATGCCCCATTTTGTGTATTTTTAACATTATTTTCATGTTTAAAAATTAAAATAAGAAGTAAAAAATTCCCATATTCTATTTGTTTAAATTATTTATTCAAATTCATCAAATTTTCAAAGTAGAATGATTATCCATAACGGGCATTCTGCTGATCTTAACAAAGGGCGAAACAGAACAAACCCAGTAAAAACTTCGCCTACTTTTTTAAAATGAATAGCTTCTTTCACTCATTATTGAGAAGTTTTCTTCTATTAGTACTTCTATAACAACTGTTTTCTGGATGTTTTTAAATAAATAATAATGACTTACTTTTGAATGCGTTTATTCCCTTGTAAAATTCATTGGTTCTTTCAGTAGAATTAAAAGTAGAGGTTTTATGTTTTTCTGATTACTCAACACATAATTTTGTAGGCGAGCTTTTACTGGGAAGTAAAACAAACATGTGTAACGGGTAAGAAAAAAATAAAATTCCCTCACTTTGACACGTTAATCCCAATGACTCAAATTAATGACAGTTTGTCATAAGTCATGAGCTCAATGAGTCCTTTCACCGATGCTACTGAGCCATAACGCTGATGACATTTTCCATTAAACTAACTCCAAATCGCCTCCCGTAATTCCGACGTGTCATCCCATTAATGATTTGGCCAAGTGATGTTAAGGCTGACAAAACGAAGACATTTGTCATAGTACTGATGTCCAAATACATCAGTAATTTGGCCTCTTGCCTGATAAATGGTTTAATCTTTATTCTATCTATGAACTATTGTCTGGTCTTTACTCTGCACTTAAGTCTTGTCGTAGCCCAGTTCTTAGTCCCTGGATTTAAGATACATTTTATTGAAAACCCTTTCGAGTTTTGTTTATACAATATTTAAACACGTATAACTACTCGTACATCTAGTCATATATATTGAATTAAATAGACGACAGTATGTCGTTATTTTATATCTAGTGTATGTGAAAAATTTTAAAGTTAGCCTGTGTTGGCAATAGTCCGTGGTATTTTTTTATTTTTTTTTTTTTATTTAAAAAAAAACAGAAGTAGCTTGCCACATTACCGTCATCATCTTCATCATCGTCCTTCTCTTCGCCATGAATGTGTTCATTGATAGTAAAGGAAAAAAAAAGGTTACTGAACGTACATGAACTCCTCGTTACTCATTCATTTGCCATCCGCCAAGTACAACTCACTACAATTACCCGTCCACTCGTACAAACTATTCCATCATTTGCTGCTGTTCTTCTTTCTTTCTTTCTTTCAATCCTTTTTCTCACATTAAGGAAAATAAGAAAATTTTTAAAAACGTAAGAAAATCTATATAATCGACATGAACAGTAGTTAAGAAAAGACTCTTTACAAATTTTGTTACCGTAAAAAAGCTGATTATTAAAAATGGCAAATGAATTTTTTAGAACTAAAAATGTATTACGGGGAATAAAGAACGAAACTAAGCATGAAGTTTTCTCTTTCCTTGCTTCTCCTATTACTTTAGTTTAAAGGAACTTCATTAAAACTATAATTATAAAAGTAAAAAGTTTATAAAAAAAAAAAACTAAGTATAATTATAAACTCATTTAGGGGGGGGGGGGGGGGGGGGCCCATGTTAACTATTTAAATATTGAACAATACACGGAAATTATAAAGACTGTTTTTAACGCTTTAACAAGGAAAATGAAAATTACAAGGATATTTAAAAAAAGGCAGTATAAAAAAAAATTAACGAAAAAAAATCTAACAAACGGGTCTGTTCTGAAAATCACGTGATTTCAAATCGCGTGTTTTTTAAATCACACGTGTGGTGTTCTGAAAGTCACACCGTTATACCGCCATAACGGGAAACTAAAATATCACACGTGTGATTTAAGTATTCACTCGTGATTTTAAATCACGTGATTTGAGTAAAAGTGATTTGCAGAACAGGCCTGTACATACAAGATTTTATGTTGAACAAACCCTCTGCAAACAGCTTCTGCTGAAGGGAATATCCTCAAAACGTCCTCGAAGTTGTTAAACTCTCTCTAATTGAATTTTCAGATTTTTTTTAACATTTATCCCCATATTAAATAAAATTTCTTCGAAATTTTTTGCCTTTTCCCTACAAATATGTATGGGAAAAGCAAAATTTGGAATGAAAAAATGTTTTCTTCATTAATTCTGACTTTATAGGTAAGGGAGATTGAGAGCAGGCTATTCTTCTCTCTCCTCTCCCCCCCCCCCTCACCAATAAACTCAGACTTCCTTAAAGAAAACCTTCATAGTGTGAACCCAGACTTACTTTATATTCACGATAGGCATGATTATTTAATATTCTTTATAAAAGAATAAATTATTTTATTTTAAGTTTTTTTAATTTAAAAAAAAAATCCTCTTTTTATTAAGAAATTCAAATTGAAAATCCTAACAAAAATAACAGAACATCTAAATTTTAAAAACAATTTCTGGATTTCATTGTAAATTAATTTTAGAAAACTCTAATAAAGAGTAATGACCCTGCAAATATTATTGGACCACTTGATCCAATTTGATTAAATGGACTACTCCATGGACTGGTCCGCTGTAATGCAAGCATGGACCATGTCATTGTTAAATAATGTTTGTAGTGAGACGACATGTCTTCGGTTTTTAACGACGTGCTTTCGTTTTCAAACGAAGTTAAAACTAATCCTCTTGTGTATACAATGGAGTAGTTGTAATCCAAAGCTGGGTTATATGGTCCTGCCCTAGGACATCGTTATGTTAAGTAGACCCTGTTTTTTCCATACGTTTGGGTTACTTTTGGAGTAGTCCCAGTCCCTTGTGGGCTACATTTTACACGCGTGTTTGGACTAGTCCTACTATTTGCAGGGTACAAAATAAAATGAAAATTTGTATATTTAACATGAGCGGCGTTGCCTGATTTCGCTGCTGGCACCACAACTTTATTGCAGTTGCCTTCCGTAAACGACCCAAAAAAAAAGTTGTTGCTATAAAATCTGTTTTCAAAACCATTAAAAAAAAAGAAAATAAGAAATCAAACACAGAAAGAAAACAGTCGGGAAAAATTAAGGTTTTATACATACTTTAAAGGCCGGGATTAACTATCATACACAATCGTACGATTCATTCACACGAAAATCTGATGGAATTCTATCCGACATAAAAAAATTTCTTCAAAATCTGTCACACAAAAATTATGCCAACTCAAATGACTCAGCTACTTTACAAGAAAATGCATCTCTGATCGCATAGAAACTATAATTTTATGAAAACTTTCAAAAAAATCTGTCACTTAATTAATTTTTAAGCCACACTATCCTACTTTATGAGCTGGCTTAAGGAAGAGTTTTTAGAACGAATAACACTAAAACGTTCTTAGAACAATCCTAAATGGGGATTCCTTTCGAAAACCAATCCAGGAATATCTAAAAATAAATATAAAATTATTAAACCAAGTAAAAAAAAAATGCACCTTTCGTTGGTAGTGCCACTCTGAGAGTAAAATTACTAAGTGAGCGATGTAATAATCCAATATAATTTATCAGTCTCATTTCTCAGCATTTGATTATGTATGCTTGCATATCGCTTGTATTTGTCAAAGTTTCTTATATACACTTACAACAACACCACACAAGTAGGTAAAAAGCGATTTGTTTGTTTTGTGTAGAACCAACAAAAATAAGAGAACAGGAAGAAAAACATACATTATTTACATGTTTAAAAGGTAAAATAAAAAGCGGATGTTCCCATTTTGTTAACATTTAATTATGTAAATACATCCAATTTTTAAAGTAGAAACCATTTCGGCCAAAAAAAGTATGAACTGATCTTAAATAAGAAATAAAAAATGAAAATAACACAACCGATAACAGTTTTTAATCCATATTTACTTTCTTCTGGTTAAATTTTTTATTAAAAAAAAATATTTTTAGTTAAATACATGTGGGGTTTGTTTACATACGCAAAACAATGTCGCATACTTTGCAGGAATAAAATCGTCAAATTGTACAAACTCGCATGATAAGTAACATTGATACATGTCAAAATTTTCGTGTGAAATAATTAATGTTGCCCAACATTTTTCACAAATTTGAACAGAGTACTAGGCTTAAGGTGTAAAATGGGTACGTTAATCAATCATAACAATAATCAATCTAATTTCAATTTAATTTCACTTTCGGTTTTTTCAAGTACGAATTCGGAATGAAATTAATTTTATTATACTTGAGTCAAGCGCATTTTGAGATTGATTCAATCTTAGTTTTACTTAAATCAATCTCATTTTCGGATTATTTCAAGTACGAATTCGGGATTAAATATGGATAAGTTAAGTATTTCTTACTTGAATAATCCGTACTTGAAGCAATCTTTCTGTATTTTATTTAAGAAAATCCGTACTATTGATGCCGCTTTGGATTGATTAAAATACGGACGGATTGAGTTTTTCTATAGAGTGTAATTTATCACATTAAATAGTTTTTTTCTTCTCCTGTAAAATTTTCAAAATGTTAGATAGGGCCTTTTGCGTTTTAGGTCACGAAATATTAATATAAAAAAATGAATAAATAAAATCAAGACTTTCTTAATTATTTCACGAAAATTCCAAAAATGCAATTAAGGAGATTTTAAGAAATCTATTGGAATAAAGTACCATGGAATTGGAAGTAATTTCAAAATGTTTAAAATTGTATGCTAATAGCATTAATTATGCTAAGTTTTCGAGCTAAAAAGAATTTCTACTCGGTTTAATAGAAAATTCGTTTAAAATATCCAGATTTTGAATAAAAATTTATTTCAAAGCTCTTATTGTTGTCAATTACCCATTTTCGGACAACAATTTGAGCTTTTGATAAATTTTTATTATTAAAATTTTAAGCGGATCATTTGCTTTCATAAAATTTTATGACATCAAACTAATTTTTTTGCGTTTTTATAAAAATTTTTTATGTTTACGCTCATTTTCTATTTCTAAGCTTTTTGCTTATATTTTTTTAATAATAATAGACTATTTTTGATTACATTCATATGTACATACATACATGCATACAAACACACATTCACACATACATATGTATTATTGCAAATTACTTCACTTTTGTAAACTTAAAGTTTCAATTTTTCTAAAAAAAATGCATCATCTGTCTGCGAGTTTTTTTTGCAAAAAAAAAAAAATAAAAGCATTTACAACTTGCATTTCAGCCAATAAGCTTTTTTCGAATTCCTTTTTCGCTTAAAGTAGAGCAAAAAATAAAGAAAAAACGAAATTTCACACACAACTTCTTCTACACTAAACAAATAAAATGCTCCGAAAAGTATGACTTCATACTTCTTGTACTGGAATTGGCACGTGTCCAACAAAATTCCAAGCAAAAACAACACCAACAACAAAAAACTTGAGCCGCTTCCCATAAAATAAATAAAAACTGGAAATGTGCGGCAAATTTCCCATAAACAAGAAACTATATTCCAAACAACAGCAACAAAAATAAAAGCATACCAACAGTTATTCTTGTAAACCTCACAACGGAAGAGTAAAGGAAAATTATTATAACGGTATCTACATAAAAAAGCCGGTGAAAACATTTGTTATACTAAACTTACCTAAGTGTGAAAGAGATGACTATACCTATTAACAGGAGTCAAAATATCAAAATAAAAACAAAAACATTTTAAAAGAAGTAACAACAACAAAAACAAGCGCTGCAAGAAGCAACACTCATTTTTGTTTTATTATTATAACTATTGTGTGTGTTTGTGTAAACGAACTTGTAAACGATTTTCTTCGTAGCTTCGTTTTTATCTTGTTTTTATTTATTTTTTTAAACTGTTTTTCATTTACATACATATACAAAAATATGTCTCTCATGTTGTTGCTGTATGAAGAATCCTTTAAGCCAGCATGTGTTTGCTTGACTTTTTTGAAATGGTGTCCCCTTGTTAATGTTTGAAAAAAAAAAGATTGTGTGTAAGTTGTGTTTTTCTATTTATTTTTATCTTCTAATAATTAATAAGCAAAGACAACAACTGTATGTATTAGTTTTGCTTAATGATTATTTATAATTAAACATCAAAACGCAGTTTGTTTTTACGGTTTAGTTTTTGTAGTTTTGTTTATTTTTAATTTTATTCCTAATGAACACGAAGGATGACATAATAATGTAAATTTGCACACATTGAAACATACATACCCACATACATAATAAATTGTCATATATGTACATAATAAATAATACAGTAATTCACGAATAAATCTCGGTTAAATACGCTACTGTCGCACTTAGAAGAATCTTGGTTAATTGCGTTCCTAAAGCTAACAGTATACGGAATGTAAAAAGCAACATGCGCATGTGGTTCTGACGTAATTTTGACGTCACTACAAAGCCACAATAGCAAGTTTATGATGTGTGATGACGACAAAATTACGTCAAAACCACATGCGAATGTTGCTTTTTACATTCCGTGTACTATAGACTTTACGCTTTTAACCCTGAAATGGTACTCTACGTTTAAGAATATTAAGATTACTTTTAAAAAAATAATTCTCTCTGAACGATTTTTTAAGTAAAAATTCAACAAAATTTTTTTTTAATCCAAATTTTCAATATTTTTAATCAGGCTTAAGTTCATCAAATTTTATTTTCATTAAATTATTTTTATGAAGAAAGGAATTTCACAACATGAAAATTAATTAAAATTGTTATTGATAATCATTCATTCTTTACTGACCTGAGATTCGAACCCAGGCGGCTGGTTACCCTGACATGTTTCGATCGCTACCGCTCTATCTCCCCAGAGGGATTTGCCGTCTTACGCTCGCAGCCATCGACTACAGCTGACGTCAATAGTTAAACATCAATCCTTAAACCAAATTGTATTTTAACCTTTTGGTAGATCGAAATTTGCTTTTTTTAATTGATTATCCATTTTTCATTGATTTTACATGTTTTTGCCTTACCTCTGTTTTTTCGTACTTTATGTCAATAATTCTTATTGAAGTCCAAAGTACATTTTTGTTTTTTTCAGTTAAGCTTTTTATTAAAAAATAAAATATTAAGAACACTTGCCTCCTCTGTTCGTCAACCGATTTCAACAAAAAACTTCATTTGAATGGTGTTTACTTATATATTTTTTATTAAAATCTGAGGGGGTAAAAAAGGGAAAAATGGGAAAATTTGGTAACTTCATATACCCAAAACTAAAAGAGACACAAAAAAGTTAACAGCCAATCCCACGATGTCACACTTTAACGTTTAAATAACATTTAAAACAAAAACAAATTTCCAAAATTTGTATCGTATCGTTGTTCACTAGAAAAATCAGGGACCAGGTGTCTGGCTCTGTTTTGAAATTCGACCCTTTTGGGACTTCTTTGTCCCCTTATCAATCTCCAATAAACATTGAAATAAAGATAATAATAAATTCGTAACAAATATAAATATTAATTCGTAAAAAAAAAATCTTGGTACTTCTTCGAAATTCGAACGTTTAAGGGGTGAAAGTCGTACCTATGTTTGGTACTTTTAAAACCATTTTTCTCCATGTATTGACATATACTTATTTAGTTATGGGCTCCAACACAATTTTGAAATATTTAATTCTCTAATGGGGTGAAAAAAGTATAAAAAGGGAAAATACGAGAAATTAAATATCTTTTATTTTCTTCTGTGGTACTGAACTTAGAAACATTAAATTATAGGTGCAGGGTCCAGAGTGAATGAGAACCTATTAGATAAATACTGTTAGTACTTCTTTGTTCTTTACTGGTACATTTTGAATTTTTCGTTAATATTGGGACTACACTCATAAAATTATTACAGTAACTGATTGTGGGTTATTAAATTCGTTTTTCGTACTGTTAAAATTGAATAAAAATATATTTATTTTACGAATAACTTTATTTTTTTTAACATTTAAGTTTGATATTTAAAAAAAAACTATCAAATAATAATGTTTTTCCGTACTTATTGTTTAATTAATTTTTTGTGGGTTAAAATATGTATATTTTTTAAAATAACAACTACAAAATTTTACGGAATATGCTGTTTAATAAATAAAAAATTTAAGAATTAATGTAAAATTCATTTATTTTAAATGAAATGTATGTAAATGATCCGTTTTTTAAATAAATTTTAAGTTGTACACAATATCTGGAGTGTTGTAGAAACCTAAAATTAAAGAATCGGTAAGAGGGAGATTTTGGTACTTTTTCGTTTTACAACAGGTATTTTTATTGATTTTCGTTAATAATGGGCATAAAAACATAAAATTCGGCATGCAATATTCTGAGTGGTTGGGATTATAATAAAGGGAACTTTGTGGTACTTTTTTGTTATTCAACTGGTACTTTTTTTATTTCCGTTAATATTAGACCCAGAAACATAAGAATAAACATACAACGTCCTTGGTACTTTTTCGTTCTTAAACTGGTACTTTTAGAATTTGCACTTGTACTGAATCTAGAAACTTAAAATTAAATATGCAGAGTCCAGAGACGTTGAGAAGCTATAAAAGGAGACTTTTTCGTACTTTTAGCTTTTTAATACGTACTTTCTGGTTTTTTTTATATTATTTAAGTTAAAAAACTAAACTAAACATTCTCGGACTTTAAGATAATTTATTGGCCGGAGGTTGGCAACTCGAAAAATCAATCGACTAACACAAAAAAAAAAAAAAAAAAAACAAAAGCTTGAAAGATGTAAATTCATATTTACTTAATTTAAATGTTTTCTTCATATCTGCATAAATGTTTATGGTTGAATTTTGACCTTTAGGCAAACACTAGTTACAAATAATGACCTGCGGGACTCCAGCATTAATCGCTTAATTTCTCTAAATATTAATTAATTATGTTTTATTAAAAAAAAAACAGATCTTAAAAATTCGCAAGATTCTTTCAATTTAAAAACTTTTTTCTTTAAATATTAAGTTGTACCTGTAAAACATTGTTGCTAAACATGCAAAATTAAAGTTTATATCTTGTTGCAACGTGAGCGCAGCAATTGCCAACAGTAATTTTCTGTATTTTAAAGGATTTATTCCCCCATTTTATTAATGCTAAAATAAAATCATAAATCTTTTTTTTACTAAAGATATTATACAGCCTTATTGTTGGTTCGAATGCTGCAGTATGCCGTAAATGTATGCGAGAAGTACAACTGCTGCTGATGTTACTGCTGCTACCAACACCATCATCAAAAGTTAAGTGCTGAAACTATTGTAGTTTTGAAATTCTTTTCTGCTTTTATTCAACTTAGTTTGTGCCTGTTTTGGGGGAAAGGGAAACATAAAAAACTTTTGCGGTTTTGCTTAAGTGTTTCACTGTGTTACTACTGTAATAGTAGCGGTAAATAGTTCTACTAAATGTGTTTGTGTGTGTGTGTGTGTGTAGAAGTATAGCCAAAAAATATAACTTGTACTTGACACTTGCGTTAAATCTAAATGGTATAATAATCCATTAAAGCCTAAGAGTGATGCTGAAAATAGAATGGGTAAGCAAGTGAGTGAGCAAGTGAATAAGTTTGCTAAGCGAGTGGGTGACAATAAAACGGCAGTAGCACCACCAGCAACAGCTGCATTATTCACATGAACAATGATGATGGACTTTTGCATTGTTCACCAAAATCTAGTAACACAAAAACAAAAAAACAAAAATTATAAAAATGCTTAAGGATGTTAAGATGTCAACAGCAACAACAACAACTGCAGAGCATCAGCAACAAGAATTCCTGCCAAAATGATTGTGATTTGATGTTGATGAGAACGATTACAATGTTGCTGCTGCTGCTGCTGCTGCTGCTGCTGCTGCTGCTTAACTGTCATTCATGGTTTGCTATTTCTAGTGTTCAAGTTCTTGTTGTCGTTATTTTATTCTCTTGTATAATCGTAAATGGAAATTTGATTTTAATAACAGGATTTTCCTAAAAGGAAACTGACATTTTTGACAATTTACACAAAGATTAATTGTAACAGTTTTAAAATTAAAATTGTATTTTCCCATAGTAAATGGGTGGGGAGGGGTTATTGTGCTGTCAGAATTACAATTAAAATTGCATTAAAGTACAAAATTCGCAAACATAGATTAATAATTTAATGAGTTTTTTTTAGGAGTTCAGTTCAGAAAGTTCTTAATAAAATGCAAAAAGAATTTTAAAGTTGAACTCAAATCATAATAGAAAAAGATGCCAAATTTATACACAAAATCTTTGTTGGGAATTATTTAAAAAATTTTTTGTTGTAAATTTTTTTGTTTTTGGTCAATTAACAGCCTGGCCCACGATGTCGATCGACAACTTAAGCGACAGCAAGCCACACATTATCGTTCTCTTAATGAAATGTCAGATTAATAAAAACTGATTTGACAGCAGATTGCAAAGCAATAATTGATCAAGCAATCAGAAGGGCAATCATTTCGGAAATTAAATGGAGCAATCGAATTTTAAGTTTGCCGCAATAATGGCCTGTTCGTCGATAGCGAATGAAGACTTCGTTCGCACAACTTACATGTAAAACAAAAATAATATTTTATAATTTGTTCTTGCTTGAAATGTAATTCAAGCGAACGAAGTCTTCATTCGCTATCGACGAACGGCGTTAAATATTGCTAAGTGGAGAGCCGGGGTTACGTTTCTAACGTAATTCATTTATTTATTGTCTAATGACTGTATTGCCACATCGGCAATTTTACAAATAAAACTCTTTTGGGCCGCGAAATTGTATGATAACTCTTATGTTATCGTTCGCTTGCGTTGTCGATCGACTTGTCGTGCTGAAAACTGTTTGTTGTTGAAAATGCAAGCGAACGATAGAGGTCGGCATTATGGGCCAGGTTGAGGGTCTTTAATAAGTTTTCTTTTTAAGGTTTAAGCATAAATAATTTTTTTTAACAGCATTTACTTTAAAAAGCAAAAAAATTACTTTAAACTACTCAATTCTAGAAATTCAAGGAACATGAGAATTAAAAAAGCTAAAAAAAACACAATTACTTAAAACAATCTTACAAATATAATATAAAAGAGTATCTCAAGATCCCGTCCCTGATTATTAATAATGTACAGTGCTACCAACTTATTACTACAATAAACAAAATTGTTGTTGTTGTTTTTAATCTTTTTTCAAATTAAGGGGACCAAATTAATTACACAACAAGCATATATGAAAAAAGTATTGATCATATTCGAGTAAATATTAAAAACTTTTAACCCTGCAGGAAAACTAAGATCACGTGTCTCCAAGCACAAACTTTTGTTGATTAATTTAGCCTTTGAAAAAAAGAGAGGCATTTTTCGACAGGTGTTAAGCTAAAATAACTCGAAAAAATTCAACAGTTTATAATAAAATGCGGATTTTTTATGGAATAATTATAATGTTATCAATAAAGTTAATGAAAAAAAATAGCAACTTGGCAATACTGTTAATAAAAATAATTTTCTTTAAACTTTTAAAAGCACAAAAAGGGTTCTGCTTTCTTTTTTAATTCTGCAATTGGACTGTAATATAATAATATAAATTTTATTTTTCTTTTACTTTTTATTTTTTTTTTTTTGATTTTGTTTGTTTTGCAAGCCTTTGAATAAAACCTAATTAGGGTAACCTTATAAAAAACCCTCTGTCGTTCTCTTCTTCAACTTAATTAAGCGCCATTAATAAAAAACATCATTATTTTCTTTAGCCTTATTATTTAACGTACATATGAAAAATTGTTTTCCATTTCTAACTCATCATGTGTTCATTGTTATATTCTTCTAAAGCCTTTTTTTATATATATTTAATTTTTGTTTTGTTGACGGCTTTCAAAAGCAAATAATAAAAACTAAAAAAAGTCTAACAAATATCAGCAAAAGAACAAAATTCTATAAATTTGAATCAAAACCACAAACTGACAAAAGAAATTCGCACTAAATCTGTGAAAATTATTTTTTTTTCATAAGAAAGTGTGAAATGAAATGTAAAACGTTTGATTTTTTTATTGTACTAAACTGCAAGTGGCAGTAAAGCAAAAAAAAACACTATATAGTACACACAATGAATTGTAAAAAGAGGACTTGGCAAAAAGTGATAAAATAAAATATAGGGTGTGTTTTTTAGAGGTTCACAGCTTTGAGTTGGCAGCACTGCTTTATTTGACACACTACGAAAGTTTTCTTTCAGAAAGTCTGAGTTTATAGGTGAGAGGGGACGAGAACATGATATTACTCTCGCCGCTCTCATTAATAATCCTAGGCTTTCTAAAAGAAAACTTTCATAGTGTGAATTAAGACTTAGTTTGGATTGACATTTAATTAGTCAACGTCCGGACTTACAATTTTCTTTGCTGCAATTTTTTAAAAATTCTGTTTTGAAATTGCATTAGTAACCAGATTATGAAATTTTAGTCTTGTAGTTTTATCTTGTCTTTCCTCTTCTTCATTTTATTCTTCTTTATATATTAAAATCAATGCCACTTTTTGTTGTAATTTTATAACTCAAGAACGGGCTCACCTATCCGAACCAAATGTTTAGGCTTTGTTCGGACTATTTATTAGATGGTTTATGTGAAGTTTGCACAATATCCGTCGAGCGGTTTACGGGTAAAAAAGGGTAAAATCGGTAACTCAGTATCTCCGGGCTTAATAAAGATATCACAAAAATTCAGCAAGGACCACAGAGCCTGTTAAAAATAATTGGATGGGTGTCTGGTACTTTTTGGAAATTTTGAGTTTTAAGGGGATAAAACGGGTAAAAACTGAATTTTGGTACTTTTTAACAGCCAAATTTGATTGAAGCTAATCTTAACTGGTAAATCAAAAGCAGAAGTTTGTTTGATACCACGTATCCCTATGATTCCAACTGATATGCGATTTGAGTTCAAACGATTACAATATCCTGTGCGTTTATCATTTGCGATGTCCATCAACAAGGCCCAAGGCCAAACACTTCACGTTTGTGGTGTGAATTTGGAGGAATTATGTTTTTCACACGGCCAACTTTATGTGGCCTGTTCCAGAGTCGGTACCCCAGTGGCTTGTTTTTTCATGCCCACAATGGAAAAACAAAAAATATTGTTTATCCAAATGTTTTAGATTAAGTTTGAAAATAGCCAGCAATTAATAATATATTTTTTTTCTTTTTTTTGAATAAATGATTTTGATGTTCCAATTAATTTTTTTTATTATTTCACTTGATACGTAGCGAAGCACGTACCGGGCGGCTAGTTTTATATATAAATACAAATACAGCTACAGCCAACTTCAAGCTTAAAAGTGTGAGATTTAAAAAACAAAACAGAATTGCAGAGTACATGAAACTGAGTACCCCTCCCCAATACTCTCACAACTCGCACAAATTATCTCAAGATTTGCTGCAACAAAAATTGCCAGTCTGGACGATGCCTCATGAATGGACCTTCAGCAGAGCAATGCTTGCAAATCGTTGAAATTTGTTATCAAAGTCGTGGTTCTCTTCGTCAAACTTATTATTTTGTTCTCCGATTTTGACTTAAATGGTTACGTAAATAAGCAAAATTGTCGCATTTGGAGTAAAGATAATCCACCAGCTTTTGTCGAAACACCATTACACCCACAGAAATTTACTGTTTAATGTGGTTTATGGGCTGGCGGGTCATTGGTCCATATGTTTTCAAAAACGATGATGATCAGAATGTTACTGTCAATGGTGAACGGCTTAGGGACATGATTAGAAAGTTGTTCGTACCTCAATTAGCTGGCATGAATCTTGCTGGAATGTGGTTCCAACAGGACAGAGCTGCATGCCACAAAGCGCGCGCTGAAATTAACTTACTCAAAGAAACATGTAATAAAAGAATAATTTTATGTAATGATCCAATTAATTGGGCACCTAGATCGTGTGATTTAACCCCATTGGATTATTTTCTTTAAGGTTATGAAATGTCACTTGTTTACGTGGATAAACCAGAGACAATTGAACACTTGGTTTATTATGATATAAGATTTGTGTTACTCTAAAGAAAACACCGGATATAAGAAAAATCAATTCTTTATAAGAATGAGTGAGAGATCACATCATTTGCACACATAGTCATTCATGAACACTTTCTACGGTATGAAGCAAAAGTCATGCATATAGTACAAGATAAGTGTCAGATTTCTCAGATACAGTGTTGCCAATTTAGCCATTTAGTGGTTATTGTTCACCTTGTTTAGCCATTAAAAAATTATTACTGCCCGTCTATACCAGAGATAATTACTGCAATTTTTTGTACATATTTATTGCTAACAATTTATGTTGCAATAATTGTTAGGTCATTTTCGTTGACAATTATTGCTTACAAAAAACGTCAATTTGGTTGTCAGTTGAAAAAAAGAATCAAAAAAGAAAAAAAATAGAAGCAAATTGTGTGGGAAAGAAATTAAGTTTTTTGAGATTGTAGCAAATTATAATTGTAGTAAAATATGTAATTAAATTAAAAAATTAAATAAACACTAAAATAAAATTGCAAAAAATATAATTTTTTCCTTATTCGATATTTATTGTTAAAATTAATATTAATTTGTTAAAGTTCGAGTTCTTTTTTATATAAAAATAATAATTTTACATAAACAAAAATAAAAAAATTAATAAAATTAATATATTTGTATTAAAATGACCTCAAGCTTAAACAAATTAATATTAATTTAAATAATAAAGTCGAATAAGAAAGAATTTATATTAATAATAATAATTCTTGTAAGATACCGCCATTTTTTACACTGCACCTTCTTTCTTGATTTTTTTAAACTATGAGTTAACATAAATACGTTTTCCCATGCCTTTAACATAAGCTGAGCAAAAGGAAATATTGCTCTGTTATTCTGCCGACGTTATTGCCAACTTGCTGAGATAATTATCTTTAGTGTAGACCTAGGGTTATGCCATTTTTCAACTTGTTAAGCCATAAATTTTTTCCGTTTTTTTTCTTTTTAATTAAAAACTTTTATTTTTTTATAGAAATTTTTAAAAGTAAAATAAACCATTTTAACAATTAAAACGCATTTAGTTTAAATCACAACTTTTAAAAATGTTGAAAATCGCTATAAAGGATGACGTTGAAACATCTTTCAAAATAAAGGAACAGTATGCCAATATTAAATTTATAAAATGGATCAACACAGAATTTACTTTAAAGTTGCTCTCACTTCCATGGTAAAATGCTGAAGTAAAGAGGGTGTTTAGCCTAGTAAACATCGTTGAACGTAATTGGAGAATTAGATTACATTTAGCAACCGTTAATTCGATTTTATCGATAAAGAAAATATTTTTACCATAACAATAAAATATTTATACCCACAGACAGGGTTTAAAAAACTGCAGTCGAAACAAAAACCCAAAATTTGTGTACAACTTTTCGCTTTTCTAGTTGATTTGACAGCGATTGTTCACATTCAATGAATCAGAAGTAAAAGCAACAGTTTTTTTTTTTATTTGCCAAAGACAAATGAAATGCCTGTTTTGAGAACGCTTGCTTAAATGTGGCTTGTTTAACTAACATTTAAAAAAAAAAACAAATTTTAAAATTTTGTTTTTGTATTTGTTTTAAATGTTAGTTAAGCGAGTCACTTTTGCACTTGCGTTCTAAAAACAGGCAGGAAGAAGTGGATGAAATTACAGTTTTTCTACTTTGACTGCATTTTTTAAACGCTGCCCCAACCACAATAGTGGAGAAGATAATATGCATATGTTTGTAATACCTTAAAATAAAGTAAACCGATCGACTCAGAATCACTTTCTGAGTCCAATTAACGATGTCCGTTTGGTTGGCTGTCAGGCTGCCCATAGAAACCTTGGAGATAATTTGATAAAATGAATAATGTGGTGCAGGGAAATATATATTCGGGTTTGGCCGACCATACTTTTCTATTTGTTTTTTATTGAAGTTTTTGACTCAAAAGGTTTGGTAAATATTGTTATAATAATGATTTACCTTTAAAATATTTAAAACTAATAGACACGAGTGATTCCTATGAGATGATCAATTATGGCATTGAATTAATTGATTTTTTAATGCTAAGAAATTAATTTACGTTCATTCTTATGTAAAAAATTGATCTCAACTTTCAATTTTATTGTAATGAATTATTTCTGTTCTGTTATTGAATTTTGATGTGTTTTTACTTAAAAAAATTTTAAAACATTTTTTTTGACAATTTTTAGCCATTTTTTCCGTAAATTTAGCCATTTTTGGTCACCAACTTTTGCCAACACTGATCAGATATTATCTCAGGTAAAGACTCAGTGACAGGAATAAGAGTACATATACTTAGGTATGTAAGTATCATCATGACCACAAATTAACAATAATGCCATTTTTGGTTGTTCTGGTCGGGGCTAGAGATATGTAATTAGAAATTATATTATTGGAAAGAAAATTGTTTTAATCCACTTCAAAGAAATGACAAGCTTCGTGGGCATTTCTTTTTTAAATTGCACCAAAAAGGATGAATTGTACCAGACTACCAATAAAGTTTCGATTGTACCAAATTTGGTACAATTGTACCACAAATCCCATCAGTGATATACATATGTCCCATCTCTGGTGTAGACGGGCAGTTACAATCCTCTGAACTGAAAATTCACAATTGGTGTCAATTTTTCTTTGGCAGTACATTTTCAGCACAGTGCCAGCCAGGCCTTACATTATTGCAAGATCTGACCACCACAAAGTGTTCAGGAGACGCAAAAAACTTAATATCTCTTAAATCATTTCACTTTTTGAAGCAGAGCTGTTTTTCCTAAAATTGTAAGCCTCTGTTCTTGTTAAAATATTTATATCCGACCGCGTATGGAATACAACTCTTATGTGTGCGCCGGTGCCTCAAAGTATATTTTGTAGCTTCTCGACCGCGTGCAGGAGAGGGCAAAGGTTCTCATTGGTGACAGTAGGATATCCAATTCTATTGAATCCCTTGAGATCCCTCGCAATGTGGGTTGTATTTATCGTTACTACAATGGGATGTGTTCTGACGAAATTAGGGATCTGGTTCCCGAAACCCGTACGTTTGCTCGTAATACACGTTTTTCCTCAAGAGAAAATCCTTTTGTGGTCGATTGGCAGGTCAATCGTACAACGCATTACGGAGAGAATTTGGTTTTTCCCCGGACTGTTCATATGTGGAATAACCTTCCTGCAAAAATCTTCCCTCTCACTTACAGCATGAACAAGTTAAAGTCGAATGTTCACAAACACTACTCCCTCTATCCTCCTTCCCATAACCTATTTTCCAACACAATGCAAAGCATTAGTAGGGGTCATCCCCTGAGTGCTGGTCCTAACAGAAAAAAAAATAGTAAAAACAAAAATATTATAATGTAAACATAATATTCTGTAAACTTTTCTTGTAGGTTTATCCCATTTACCATTAATTTTATAGAAATATTGTTCTTCCTTCAATTCTGCTCTTCATTAGCCTTAAACCTTAATTCCCCACTCCGGCTTAGAGCGGTAAAGCGTTAAAAGGTTAATTTATATATTTAAAAAAAAAACTCGTGTTAAACTTTTAATCTTAAGTAATGTTTGTATGAACGTTTTACTTTGTTATAAACGTGTAGATTCGAAATACACAACCAGGACATGGACACGAAAAAAAAACAACAACACAAAAAAACAGTAACACATGTGTACGTTGACAACAACAATAATAATAAAGGAAAAAAACCTATAACGTTTCATTTTATAAAAATACTAGCTTAACCCGGTGCGCTTTGCTACCCCAATCGAAATAAAATAAGTGCATTTTTTAAACAGATCTCGTGTATTGATTACAAAGCATCTTGTACTTAATTTAATTGCTTTTACGGTAGCCGTTCTACAGATATCCAGAAATTTCAAATTTATTATGGGAGCCCTACAGATAATATTGGACTACTTGGTCCATTGTGGCTTAAATGGACTACTTACAACATGGTCCAATGTACTGTAGTATGGACCATGTTATAGGAAATTAACATGCAGTGCTGCCAACAACTGCATGATGTATACTTTTCTATAGTTTACAGTATTACACATTGGTAGCCCTGATGGTGTCCATTATTAATTGTTTATTTTAAAGTGAAAGAGAAAAGTGAAAAAAGGCATGACATATGATACTATATTTTAGTTATTGGGTTTTTTTCTAAAACGACAAATTAATTAATTTAACTTAGGTTTTTTTATAAGGATAATTTAGAAAAAAAATTGAACACTAATTTTTTTATTAAATAAACATTTTCTTCGAAATAACACTACATGAACTTAAATTCTGTAGTGGCATGAAATAGTTTTCAAACTACCCCTTTAGTGCACTCCATTCAGTAGTGACATGGAGTACTTTTGAAAGTAACCCTCTTAGTTAGTCCATGGAGTAGTGGCATGGAGTTCTTTTGAAACAACACCTTTAGTGTACTCCATACTGTAGTGACATGGAGTACTTTTAAAACTAACCCACTTTAGTACTCCATGGAGTAGTTTGGGGACTACCGCGGTGGGTTATATGGTCCCCTCCTAGGACATCGTGTTAAATGGACCACCTTTCACCCATATATTTGGAGTAGTTTTGGAGTACTCCTACTCCTTTATGGACTACTCTTTACATGCATGTATGGACTAGTCGCGTTATCTGCAGGGAGGTGCCAATCGTACTTTATCCACTAAACCTACTTTTTTTTTTGAAAGGTGTTGTTTTTTATTTCTAAGTTATTTGTACAAAATGTTAATACTTTTACTTTTACAGTACTCCAAATATGTAGAAATCTTTTATGTCAATGCATGAAAGTTGTCACGCCCACCTAAAAATTAAAAAGTATGAATAAAAAAATTACTATGAAAATGTCAGTAGTTAAGGAGTTTTTGGAAAACAAACATTAATATATTATTTATTGCTACCCATGCACCTACCCCCTTACTTTTTATTTTGAAAGGTTACCATATGAGTGGATCCTACAAAGCTTGAAGACTTTTATCTTCAGATATTCGGTATTAAATATTTTCGTTCTAGGGGGGTACTACTCTTCCTCAGTCTACTCGCGCATTTTTATTTTAAAACTTATTATTTACCATAATATTGCCTTTAGCCACGTTTGGAGACTCTAGCTATAATAGTTCTGCAGTTACGTGAAATTAAATATATGCATTCTTTTGGGGGGGTAGTGCTCCACCTGTGCCTACCCACTTAATTTTTATTTTTAAAGGTGAAGTTGACTATAAGACTGACTCCTACCAAGTAAGAACATTATCAATACAACAGTTCTTACGATATGCAATATTTTACATTGGCGCCCCTTGGGGATAACACTTCCCCTTATTTCAATTTCAGGGCCAACTGCAAAAATTTCAAGAAGATAGGTGCAGCGGCTCTTAAGATAAGCGAAATTTAATATTGGCATCCTATGGAGGGTACCACTTCCCCTGCTCCTATCGACAAAATAAGTAGCCTATTTTGTTGTCGGTGCTTACGTGATGTTATGGTGTTTTCTTTTCTACAATAAAAATATACCACATTTTAACAGATGCATGTATTAAATGTCTTGCCGAACATGTTAATAGATTGATATTAAATAAATAATTAAATCAACAAAATTAATGACGAAATTCCAATTTCTTCAGCTTATTTTTCATAAAATATGTAAACAAGAAAATACCTTTGCCAGATTGCCGATATATCAACACCAAGTTTTTACGATTTCTTTAGTTGACGTTTTTTTTTTAAACACTTTTTTATAACACCGAATCCATTTAAATTTTATATCACTGACAACCTACCATTTACAATGTAATGCTTTCTTTTGTTTTTACTATAAAATAATAGAAAAAATAACTATTAAAACTTAAAATTTTTACTGTCCTGATTACAGACGTTTTTTTCCCAACTTCGTCTGGTAACCCTATGTATAAACAGAAGCCATCCTTTTACAGTGCATTATCAACACTATAGATTTTTACGATGCGTAAAGTGCAATGCCTTATGACATTTAAGGGTGAATTTTTTTAGAATAAAACACGCTGCCCTTTTAGAGAGCAAAGCATTTTTAAGAAACGAACACCAAATTGCATTTGTTTAAATAAAATGTGACATTTTTTGTAGATAAGAAAATACTATTAGTGTAAAAATTTCAGGAAAATCGGTTCAGAAGTTTAGGAGTCTATAAGCCAACAAACAAACAGACAAACATTTTTCATTTTTATACATACGTATATACAGATAGATAAAGCAAAAAGCTAAAAAAAAAAACCTGTAAAAGAAATCTCCTGCTCTGCAACACACCACCAGACCCTTTTTGTTTAAAATGTTTGTAAGAGCAAACAACGAACGGTGTTGGATGGATGCAAAACGTTGCTCTTTTCTTTTATGTTGTCGTCGTCCTAATGGTTGTTGTTGTTGTTGTTGTTGTTGGTGATACAGTTTTTAACCAGCTATAGCAACTACTTTTTCTTTTTCTGTGAGTACGAGTATAGTTTCAGTACAATATTTCAAGGATAAGTGGCTTTTGCCAGCATTTGTATTATTGTGATATTTTTTCTAGTTTTGTATTTTAAAAAAATGAAAATGAAAATCTTTTTGTGCATTTGATACCATTTTTGCTGCTGTTCAAATACGATGATGATGATGATGGGTTTATGGATGGATGTTGAATTTCTTGCATTGTTTAGTTGCATGGTTTAGTTTGATTTTTGTGCTCTACAATGGCTGTGTGTACTCGTTTGTTGAATGCTTGATGATGATGATAATTCTTTCTAGGATGTTTATTTGCTTTTACTTTTGTGTAGGTGTTGGTTTGTGTATGTTCTCTTATGGTAATGATAATTTTAAGTATTTTAATGGATTTTTCTAGTTTAACTCAGTGATTAAAGTACATATTGCACAAAATGAACACATAAAAATATTTTCATTTTATTTTAAATTTAAACCAGTTCATTTTTAAACGAAATTAAATTAAAATTTTCCACCCATACAGATTGCGCTGCTCTTGGCCTTTTTTCGTTTTCATTTAAGCCAAAAATAAAGTGCTTGGATGGAAAATGGTCTTGTAAAAAATAAAAATTAAATACACTTTTATTTGGTATTCTGCAAATACAGCTGATGAAATGCTTTTATGTACTTCATATAAATTAAAAGATTTTGTCGGTTTTTTCCATTGTGCTTTTTTCTTCAGATTCATATGAATGCTGTAAATTCAAGAATCATTTGTAGTTTCAAGTGACTGATCATATCTATAGTAAGTTTTGAGTTGTTTCAAGTTAGAAATTTTTAAGAACATACTCGAATGTTTTTTAAATTGTATATTTTTTTTTTTAATTTGAGGTCACATTTTTCGGGTATTTTTGAATAAATGTTACAGAAACTAACCTCTAAATTACTTTAATTCAGGATTTATGTAATTTTTTTTAACTTCCAATATATTTAAATAGTTTTATACTGTCATCGAAATGCTCGAATTTAGTTTTTCCTTTTACACAGCGTATACACTCGACAGTACTGGCAAGAGAGTATGGAAATGCATATTAGTACCGGTTCACACACGTCAAGTTTGGCTCGTCAAGTCTTGAGGGTTTAGGATGGAAGGGAAAAGAAATTGCATTCTCTTTTCGCTTCTCCTATAAAAGCTCAAGACTTGACGAGACAAACTTGACGTGTGTGAACCAGCACTTACTATTTTTGTGACTTAGATACTGCCCGTTTCTGACAGTAGATGCTGCCCGTCTATACCAGATTTAATAAAATATTGCAGTAAACGTTTAAATTATGTTAACTTTAATGTAGTAAGACCTTTTTTGTACATATTTATTGCCGGCAATTTATGTTGCAATAATTTTTAGTAAATTTTCGTTGACAATTATTGCTAACATTAAACGTCAAATTTGGTTGTCAACTGAAAAAAGAAGCTAATTGTGTCGGAAAGAAATTAAGTTTGTGAAATGGTAGCAAAGTATAACTCAAGTAAAAAATAAAACAATTAAAAATTAACAATAAAATAATATTCAAAAAATTTTTTCTTATTCGCTTTTTATTATTATTTAAATTTATATTAATTTGTTAAGGCACGAATTTTTTTTATTTAAGATATTAATTTTATTTTTACAAAAACAAATATATTTAATAAAATTATTATTTTTATATAAAAAAGACCTCAACAAGCTTAAACAAATTAATATACGTTTAAACAATAAAGTCGAACAAGAAAGAATTTATATAAATAAAAATAATTTTTGCAAGATGGCGTCAGTTTTTACACTGCACCTTCTTCCTTGATTTTTTTGAATTATGAGTTATGAGTTTTCCATGCCTTTAACATATTCTCCCGACGTTATTGCCAAATTGCTGAGATATTTATATTTGGTGTAGACCTGGGGTTAAGAAAGTTCACTTTTTAAAATATGCCAAACGTGAATGTTGCAGTGCAAGTTTTAGCCAAACGTATGTTATATAAACTAAACAAATTACAAAATAGCTTAAGACAACTTTATTGTGTGAACAAATATAACACTTAACTAAAACATAAGAAATCTAAGCAGAATAAATTTTTTTTTTTGTTTACTTTGATTTTTTTTTCTTTTGCGAACAAAACTTGAAATTTCTGTTAGCAAATTTCAAACCACTGTCCAATTTTACTGATAAATAGTTGGAAAAGTGTGAATTTATTAGTGAAAAAGTTTGAATGTATTGTTACTGACTTGCCAGTACTGGCAGATGTAAACGCCGTGTTAACGAAACGAACTCAAGCAATATCTTAAGCTACGATGACTTTAAAAATATCGGGATTGTGTCATTTTGTTATTGATCTACGGCTGCCAGAAAAACTAAGGCACTGGAGTAATTTCCGACATATTCCGCGGATATGATTGGCTATTCTAACTTTCTAATGTCCAGTTTTCTATTCTGTAGCTGCAATTTTGAGACGGACAGAAGCAATAAGTGGTGGTGGGCAATTGCAGCATCTAGTTCCCTTATATTTTCCACGTCAAGAAGTGGTCCTCGCCACTTTCTTCTGATGACGATGTGGTCAATTTGATTTTCAGTTCGTCTGAGGTCGCTTATAGCACACATATCTGTAAAGAGAGTGACACTTTCGGTCATACGACCTGTTGCGTGTTTGCCCGTAATGCATTCTCTGTTGGTGCATCTGGGAAAAGTTCTACGTTTGAGTCACCAATAAGCGTAAAAATATCGACTCTGAGAGTAGATGCTACAGCTTCGAGATTTTCGTTGGAGCGTAGCACTGCAATATCGTTATGTTTCTGGTCCTTGTGCGAAGTCTACTACACAATAATTTGTCAGAATTGGGTTTCCAACTAAAAAGAGCATTTCGAGCTCGGCTGGATAACAGGAAGCCCACAACATTGCTTTTTGGTTAGTTTGCATGTCGGCAAGAGTACAGGAAAGTGAGCCCATTTGCTGTGTGAAGGAAATATGGAACAACCTCACTAAAAAATAAATTAATGACAGAATGCACCGATTCTTAATAGATTTTGAACAAATTTTCTTTATATGACTGGAAATTACACAAAATTTTGTGTAAATCGATTCATAATTTACTATAGGGCCCATTTTAAGCCTTTAGTACGACTAAAGCCGTATCAAAAATGATATTGCAGTTTAACTTATGGCAGATTTAGTTTCAAAGAGTAAGAAATCACTCTGCCAATTTCGTTACGATCAGGCCATAATTTACCATATAAAGCGGCCTTTTATGTTTCTAGGTTCAATTTTTAAAAAAAATTCCAAAAGTACCAGTTGAAAAACGAAAAGTACCATCAATATCCGTCTTACAGTTCTCATTTACCCCGGACCTTGAAACCTTAATTCTAATCTAACGCAAATTCAAAAAGTACCAGTTGAAAAACAAAAAAGTACCAAAAAGTATCAGTTGTAGAATTTAAAGGTATAAAAATCTTCCCCTTACAGATCCTTATTTACTCAGAACTATGTATGTTTTATATTTATAGTCCCAATATTAACGAAAATTCAAAAAGTACCAGTTGAAGACCAACAAAGTACGAACAGTTTTCATCTTATAGGTTGTTATTCACTCAGGAAATTGCAACTATAAATTTAATTTTCTAAGTTCAATATTGTAGAAATTAATAGAACTACCACATGCAGTACCACAGAATTTAAAGAAAGAAATTGTATTTCCCGTATTTCCCCTTTTTGATGCTTTTTTCTCTCCATTGAAGTATCAAGAAATTCAATATGTATTGTAGTCGGAGCCCATAACTAAATACGTTTATGTCAATACATGGAGAAAAATTTTTTGAAAAAAAGTACCAAAAATAGGTACGATTTTCACCCCTTAAACGTTCGAATTTCGAAAAAGTTCCTTATTTATATTTGTAACGAATTCGGATAATCTTTATTTATTTATTTTATTGGCTTAAAAGATAGATGAGCTGACAAAGAAATCCCAAAAGGGCCGTGTTTCAAAAAGGCACCAGACACCCGCCCACTTATGTTTCTAATCAACAACTTTAAGTATGAATTTTTTTTTATCACTTCTGGTTTAGGAGATATAAGGTTACCGAATTAGCACGCTTTTCCTCTTTTCTGCTCCACTCAAATTGTAATAAAATATACATAAATTATACACTTCCGTAAGTCAATACTTTCCAAATGGTGTATTTTCGTTAAAGATTTTTGTAGAACAAATCTTTTCTTTGTTCGAATCGGTTCTTAACTGTTTTGTCTTTGCCAATTAATTAAGCCACGAATTGTAATGCGTTGAGGTTAGGTTAGCTTATAATTTATAGATCCCATACAAAGCCCGCTCCTGAAATGTTCGTTCTCTCGGTGGAGGTTTTAAAAGAACACAGCACTCTTAGTTGTTAATTTTTACGAATAAAGATTTTAAGTACAAACCTTTTTGCACTCAGTTTTCAGTGCAAGGATAATGAATATTTGTTTTCCCAATTAATTTTATATTTTAACCAACTTTTTACTTAATTTATTTTCAATTACATAATAACCCTTTCAACCATTTTTTCTTCTGATTCTCCTTTACATCCTTTGCACCTTCTTTGTAACGGTAAGTAGGAGTACGAAGTATGTATATGGCCTTAAAGCAGTATTTTGTTGTTGCAATTGCACTTTAAGTACTTTAACTTGATATCTTTGTATTTTGCTTAGTTGAGCTGTGTTGCCGAAAATTGTTCTTAAAAATAATTACTTGCGTGTGAAACATTTGAACTCTTTCTTCTTCTGCCAGCATTTCACGTATCAGTTTCAACGTACGCAATAAACGCTTAAAGGACACGTTTTTTCTTTTATTACATTTACTGGTATTTTAATTTGACTGGAATCAAATTTCTTTTCAGCATTTTTCCGTGAAGTTAGGCGGGTTCCACTCGTCTTTATGAAATGTTCGGTAAACTGGGTTTTGTAGTAAAGTTATTGAAAATCATAAAGGAGGTTTAAATGATTGAGATCCTCTTAAATAAAAGGGAACTCCAGGTACAAAAAATGTTCCAAACTCTTTACAAATGTCTCATTTATTTTATTTATCCTCGGTTTTGTTTTCTTTGCAGCACTCTGCTCCCAGAGATTTTACTTAATGTTTTCACATTAAACAAGGGCTTGCACGATTATTATAATCGTAATCGCGATTAATCGCCGCACCGTTTAAATGAAATATTACTACTGAAATATTATGCTATTACAATTTAAACATTGAAATTGTAAATACTCTGTTTCTGGAAATCGAAAGCACGTTAAATTGAAATCGAACAAATTTTCCAAACTAACCTCTTTTAAAGTTTAGATAAATATTTCCTCTTATAAGCCCCATACTTTAAGGACCGTTTACCTTGACCAAAACTACTTTTGATATCAGGAAAAGATACGTTAATTTTTAAAAAATAAATTTTAAGTAGCCATCGATTTCAAGTTCACGTGATTTCGATTTCCAGAACATGGCCGATAGTCCCGCTATGAATAGTTGGACCAGTATTCGTGGGAGGAGATATTTTAATTTACAATATTAGTGCTGGTTCACACTTTTCAAGTCTTAGCCGTCAAGTCTTGAGTTTTTACTTACTTACTTACTTACTTCTCTTTTCCCTTCTCTCCACAAAGCTCAAGACTTGACGGCTAAA
Organism: Pollenia labialis; assembly: GCA_949318255.1. Lineage (NCBI taxonomy): Eukaryota > Metazoa > Arthropoda > Insecta > Diptera > Polleniidae > Pollenia > Pollenia labialis. The sequence goes on along the minus strand of OX439142.1, from coordinate 18,078,068 downwards.
ACTTGAAGAGCGTGAACCAGCACTTATTAAAAACAAATACAGAAAAAGGAACTAATGTTATAATTTGAAGCCAAAACATGCTGAAATTCCATTATTCCAAAGTTGGAAAATATAATCCTATTAAAAGACTGCATTTACGAAAGTTTAGATGAGTGAATATCCTTATAATATTTTGCCCTTTGGCGTGGTTCGATTTTGACCTTTTTTCAGAATTTGTATAGTCCGTGTAGTTTGTGTCTGAATAGCATTAATAGGGGTTTCATAAGAACTTTAGATGAACTTTATCTAATTAATCAACATTTTCATTGAAAAATTTTGCCCTACTTAAGTGGAGGTATTAGGGGATATTTTAAAAATGTTGTAGTTGCATTATCTTAGGTGTTTTAAAAAAGTCCCTGGTGTGAAAATCTACATTTTATCGATTTTGTTGAAGAAAATTGTTTGAATCCCAAGAAAAACTTTGAAAATTTTTTCAAATTTGAAATTGGAATTTAAAAAACACTCCAAAAATTTTGTCCATTTTTGACATCACCTAAGGAGAGGTTATCGCCATCCAAAAAAACTTTATATTACAGAAATCAATTTTAAAAATCTTCAACCTTTAACTGAGGAGGTGGTGGTTAATGTTACCCTCTCTTTTAATTTTTTTTTTTTAATAACTCTTTTTCTTATTTACTCTGGTACTTTAATTTTTTACTTAATTTAATTATTTAATTTAAGTTTTTTTTTATTTTTTATATTGCAAATATTACGTTTAAAAAAAACCTACGATTAATTTGTTTTTATTTTTATTTATACAAAATATTTAATAATTTTCAAATTTTCACCACATAACAAAGTATGTTCCAAAATTTCACCTCACTAGTTAAAGGTTAAGATGTGTGTTCAAATTTCTCGGTCAAGTCATATTGGCATATTAGTGGTCTGGGGCATTATTTATTACTGGGCTAGCTCTAAACCGATTTGGTGTTTTTATACCTTTTGAAAAACATAATTGTTTATAGGTACATTTCGATTAATGTTTAATTTAGAATAAAACTTTTACGGCATTTAAAAAATTTTAAAATTTGTTCGCCTTGTAGGTATTCACTTTTCAAGATTTCAGTCGCTTTGGGACACCTCTAAATCTTTTTTTAATCGCCCAAAATTTTAAATTTTTTAGTTTTTTGGGTATTCTCATATTAATTGAGCAGGGGTTGAGACCCTAAATTTCAACACTTTTTCCCCCCATATAATTAAGAACCACTCTAATGCAACGGAGAAGCAAAAAAACCTTACAATAATAATAAAGTGTTCTTGGGGTTTGAATTTCTTTAATGTTGTTGTCACGTCCGTTTGCATTTAAGGTGACGATATGTACATATTACTTTTTGTTCTGCTTCTTATGACATAGGACCAATTTTATTTACATATGCCTAAAAAAAATGAGAAAAACTTAAACCAAATATGCAATTAAAGGCTTTTTTAATCGAAACCGCGATTATGAAAAGTTAGCAATTAACTGAAAACCCTACATTAAACCGTCAGACACTGTTGGGTAAACTGACATTGAATTTTGTATTATTCCCCCCTCGGAACGCTTCTTTTCGTAAAGTATTTTTTACTAGGTACATACATACGTACATACATATACGACATAATTATTATTGCATACAATTTATCCATCCATCCAAAGAAATTTATTTATCCACACATCCGTTGCTTGCAAAACAAAAGATATTGTAAATACAAATAAGATATACATACTCGGTACCCGCAGTACGAAATAAAAATTAAACAATATTCCCAAGAATTGCACAGAAATAAAATTATTTATGTATTTGTTTTTGCTGTTTTCTCATTTTTCTTTACGAATTTATTTCTGTTGAGTTTTTATTTATTTTATGAACGCCTGGCAAAACTAGAGCATTTTGTCTACCAACAACAAACATCAATCAGATAGAGAGAGATAAGATACGCAATCATCATACGCTTTGTGGTTTCTTTATTAAAAACACCCACCCACGTTAATTAAAATTTATGCGAGTTAACAACGAATGTTGTATATAATAAATAAATAAATCCAACCTAGGACAACCGCTTTTTGTGCATTTTTATTTTTATTCTTCTTATTGGAGATAAAAAAAAAAGCTGCTTGGCTTTTTTTATATAAAAATAATACAAGTAAAATCGCTGCGGAAACAAATACAAGTACAACAAACAGAAATGGAAATTTGTCTCCGCATACGTCAAAATGGGGTTTAAACAACAATCAAAGCTGCCGCTGAACTTAATGAAATAAATAAATTTTTAGCCAAATTCTTTCTGTAAACATAAACAAAACATTGATTGGATTGGAATCTCCTAATAAAGGCTGGTTATATTTTAAGGGCTGATGTTGATTTTGAATAAAACACAAATTATTTAGGAAATTATTGGAATTTCTTTTTATTATGATAATATTGGTATACTTTAATTATGTATGGAACAAAAGATCGGCCAAATGGCCGCCGCGACCGCGACGGCACACTTCCATCCGATGGGCCAAATTTTAGATGACGCTGAGGCATAATTAAGGCGAATTTTTTGGCGTTTTTTTTATATAACTGGCGATTTACTTGGTTATTTTTACCATATATATTATTTCAGCGATTTTTTTTAGCAATTTGTCTTTTAGTAATGAAATCGATAAAACTTAAGTGTACGATCTTTTAGAGTTGTGTTCTTAATTGTAGTTTTTTTTAACTGAATATATGATCTCCATTTTATGTTATTTAAAAAAAATAACAGAAACTAAACAAAATTTACTTTCGGCGGTTTTCTTGTATTTTTCTCAATTTTTTTTTTAACCGATTTCAACTGAAATATTTTACAATTTTTTTTTTGTATTTAAAAAAAAATGTTACGAAAACTGAACAAAATTGACGTTTGGCGATTTTTGACATACAGTTTGGCGATGAAGACCAAAAAAATCTGAAAACCCTGTCCATACCCTGCAAATAACACTGTGCAACAAAATTCGGGTCATCGCCGCCAGCCTCAACACTTGCAACGCGAAATGAAAGTAGACTACTAGTAGAGCAAATATGCCAAAGGGTTTTGAAAAGTTAGCTCGGGCTCCCGAAATAAGGGCCCCTAAAGTTTTTGAATTTTTTGAAAAGGCGTTTGGTACAAATCAAAAAAAATATACTAAATGTACTTCTGAGCTAAAAAAAAATAATTTCAGATGTCTTCAGTAGAATCGTGTGGCGATTCTTTTTTTAAAATGTATAAACCCTCTAACTCTCATTTTAAGGGGTAATTTTTGTACTTTTTCGCAACTCTTACACAAAAGTATACTAAAACGGCACTTTTAATTGTTAAAATGTTCCACGAATATTTTCTCAAATTTTTGCACGATTTTTCCGATTGTACGCACATTTGGACGACTAAATTGACCGAAAAAATCACGAAGTGCACGATATGCATTTTAATTTGAACTGCAGTTTCATTATAAGCCTGAATGACTTTAAGGCGTTGCGCGATTGTGTAACTTTCCATGGTTCAAATTGAGTTAGTCTGAAATTGAGAAGAGTCAAAAAATTTGACGATATGACAAGCTATTCGACATTTTTAACATTCACTATCTTTTATAGTGAACGCTTAAAAACATGCTTGCTCTATAAAATAAACGCCAAAAAATTAAAGCAAAGCTGCTTGAGCAGCAAAGTTTTAAATTTCAACATGTCTGATACCTATGTACATATATCGTTAGCTAAAATGCAGAAAGGCGTAACTAACAAATATATAATTTTACAGGAGAAGCAAACAACTTTGGAAAAAAACAGCGTTTAAAAAACTGCAGTCAAAGTAGAAAAACTTCTATTTCTTCCAATTCTTCACTTGTCAGTGGCAAAAAAACAGTTGCTTTTACTTCTGATTCATTAAATGTTAACAGTCGCTGTCAACCCAGCTCAAAAAAACGAAAAGATATACAAAAATTTTCGTTTTTCGTTCGGATTTACATCGGACCAGTCCATGGAGTAGTCCATTTTATGAAATTGGATCAGGTGGTCCAATAATATTTGCAGGGTTTCAATGAAACATATATGGTTTCAAAGGTATTTTTGTGTTGATATGCACAACATAAATTTTTTTTCTAAAATTTCAGGATTAAAGGGTTTAAAACGCGTTTTAAATTTACTTGCAAACACACGCACATACATGTGGATGATTTTTTTGTTATTCTCCCAAAATGTGTTTTGTCTTGCATTATACTTGCAAACACACCAGTGTTGCCAAGTAAATTTAAAGAAATTACCCCAAATCAAAGAAATACCCCCTAAATTTCTACTGAGAAAAAATAAATAAACCCCAAAATAAAAAGAATAATTTTTTAAATATTTTTTACATATGTATATATGTAACCATATTTTAACATATACTTACATCGAAAAAGCTTTTAGAAGACCTGAATATATTATTATAACTCATTAAAAACGTCTAGTACATTTTCATCCCTCTCGTCCACGTACATGTTTAAATAATTTAAGCTTTCAGAAGACAGAATAAACGGCATTCATTGCTTAAAGAATATCTAAAGGCGCAACCATAATGTGCTTAAGTTGGCTTAAGCAAATGTGCGAATAAATGGTAATTATATAAGGAAAACCATTTTGAACTTAAGAACTTTTTGCTAAGTTCAATGAAACTGTCACTTTGCTTAAGCAAGGTGCGAATCTAATCGCACATTCCATACGGAATAAAATGTTTTTTATTTTGTTTTTCTTAATACATTTGAGAGGCTTTTTGTTAAATTTTTGAGAGTACGTTAAGCAAGGCTATGCATATTATGGTTAGGCCTTAACCAAGGCGAATTCAACTACAGGTGGTGTCGGAACTACAACAATTCAACAGCAACAGAAACAACATAGTGTTTTTTGCATTGCATTGTTAGAGTTTACGGCTCGAAATGTCAACCATTCTTAGCAAAACACTAGCAAATCAAACCAAATAAGCTCGAACTGTCAATATCAGATGCCGTTTCGACACCACCTGTGGTTAATTCACCTTGGCCTTAGCTCTTAAAATATTACATTCAGCTGTTGAAGTTGTCAGTTGGTTTCTTATTTAATTTTTTATAATACTAAACATTGAGAATGCTCGCTCGACAGTTGCGTTCGAAAATGGTAGTGCCAGTAACGCAGATGCTATCCTACTAATATTTAAACATATACTTGTAATGAAACTTATATTAAATAATCACCTTTAAATTCATTTGGGTATTTCCATTCTTTTTTGTAATTTTGAAAATATTTAATAATATCAACCCTAAAATATCCCCAAATGTTATTTATACACACTGAATTTCCCCCTAACTACTTTGTAGTCCCTAAAACTGACCATAAACGCAAAGGAAACCCTCAAATTTGGGGTGAAAATCCCTAACATGGCAACACTGAAACACATATGTATAAACGACGGTTATGCTCAATGTTGTTCTCCTAAAATGTTTTTGTTTTAACCCAACAAACACGGAGATTTGATTTCAAATTGAAAATGATTTGAAATCAAAAGTTTTCTCAAACGACAAACGTATGATAATGATTTGAAAATCATTTGAAAATCATAGCGTTCTCAACAAAAAGGGGAAATTATTTTCAAATTGAAAAATGCCTTTATTTTCAACTTGCTTTCAAACGTAATTCTCAAATGTTTTTCAAATGTGGATTATAATACAATGTGGAATATAAATGAAACTATTTAATTTTTTTAATTTAAATTTATTATTTATTTAAATAAACTTTGAGATAAACATTCGGTACCATAGCTAAAAGATGAAATAGTGTTCTTTCCGTCCTCTAACTCTTGGAAAGACAAAATACTTGGCTCCCTTTTATTTTGAGGATTGTAGCACCGCGATCGTTCAACAAACTTTCTTCACTTTCCCGTTTTATTATTTTTCTTTTTTTTCGTATTTTTAATCATTGTAATTTCTCACAAATAATTTTTATTTTTCACTAGAAATAAACTGTTCACTTTATATTAAAATTTATTTTTAATAGTAAAACACATGTAACCACAAGGAAAAAAATGTAACTTTAATCGCCATTTTTAATGCTTACATTTATTTTTCGCTTTAGTACTGCCAAGCTTATTTTAGATTTGATTTAACCATTTGACAAACATTTGACATCAAATTGAAAAAACATTTGACATCAAATGTTTATTTTCAAATCATTATCAATTTGAATTTAAATGTTAAATCAAACAATAGAAAAACGTTTTAGAATTGCGTTTGATGTCAAATGATAAAGTCATTTCATATCAAAGGTTTGACTTCGTGTTTGATGGGAATTTTGCACTATGAGCATATTACGACAGAGTTACCGTTAGACATTTTGAAAAATAAAGTCACGCAAAAACGTCGTTTAAGAAAATAAAAGTCAGAAACCTATTTTAATGACTTTTAATGAAGATCTGTGTTTCTATTTTTTACTTTGATAGCATTTCATGAAAATCTTATAAATTAAATACGGGGATATGCACAATATATTTTTTCTAAATTTTTGGAGTTAAACAGCCGTATTCATAAAAAATTAAAATAGATTTGAAATGCATTTTAAGAAAAATGTGTATGAAAATTTTGCCTTAAAATACATTTCAAACTCATTTTATTATTTATGAATACGGCAGAAAGTGTTTGAAAAACGTTTTAATTTAACTAGCAGACACACGTACGTACAAAGATGGGTGAATAGTGCATTGTCGTTCTTTTAACCATAAGCGCTATTTTCGAAATGTTCACAACATTATTGAAAGCAAACAACATGATAAAAATGTATGCACAAATAAATTAAAAAAAATTTAAACAAAAAGTGACAACTATTTCCGTCGCCGTCTTCCGTTGTATTATGTTTATTTGTCTCTCCCGCAACGAGAATTTAGTAATTTAAATAAAGTTTTAAAAGATATTGTACCTGTGCACAATATTAATTGACTGAATTTTTTATTTTTTTTTTTTTTTTATTTTAAATAAAATTAAAATACCGCTTTTTTATTGAAAATGTTCAAGTTTTTAGTGCATATGAAAATCTCATCCCTAATAACAATTAATCAAGAACTCGATTCTTAATTTTTTTTTAGCCAAAAGACAAAAAAGGCGTTCACAAATTTTCGTTTTTTACTAACGTTTAATGCTTTGATAAACTTTTTATAAGATCTCATAAATTGTTATTAGTTTAAATAAATAAAATTATAGGTATTCTATTTTGCACCGTTTTATGTTAACCGCGAAATCCCGGGAAACTCAAAAATAAAACCCGCTTTTCCGGGAAATGAAAAAGTCCGGGATTAAAAAACTCTATGTGCAAGTTGAAAGAAAGGACTAAAAATTTTTTTAAAGCATATTTTTTTGTATGTAATTCTAAATATTATTGTTGTTGGCTATTGAATAAAACGTTTATAAAATATAATGATTAGAAAATATCGTTATGTTTACTGTTTTTTCTTAATTGTAATGTTTTTTGTACTGTGTGTACTGTTTTTCCGAATTTTAAATCTGGCGTAGTAATGCCGCCTGCATCCAGTGCTGTCATTTTTTTTTTAAATCTCTTAATTTCTATAAAAAAAAACTTTTCACTTTTTTTCATTTTAACAAAACGTTAAAAAAGTTCACTGGAACTGGATGTGTTTTTCGTTTTAATAAAAAAAAAATAGCATAAATAATATGCATACACAATGTGTATTAAGCGGCTCATACATTTGTAATAAAACTGTTCAATTTAACATATTGTACAATTATATCGCTAATGTGTATGTGATGTTTAAAGGAGGCACAATATTTGGCAATAATCAAAAGACTTTTGATTTTTATTGAACAACGAAAAGAAAGTGAAATGTGTTGGCAACATTGTACAATGCTGTTAATGTTATTCCTATAGGTTATGCTATGTTCACACTTGGGTTTTTAAACGCGTTTAAGCAAAATGTTGATTAATAGCCTTTTCACCCTTGTCAACATATATCATCTAACATTAATTTTCGATGTTGAAATTCAAATCAAATTTGTATACATCTATTTTATTGCATTCCATTCGACATCTTCCAATTATTTTAGTGTCATCACTAAAAAAGGGCAATAAATTCTATTATTATTGTGGTATCACTGACAGAATGGCATTTGCTTTGAAAGCAGAGGTACCATTTCTCAAGTTTTTCCTTTTTTGCAAGCCTTTTTTTGCTTAATTTTTTTGCCACTTTTGTAGAAAAAAAGTATTAAAAAAAAAAAAGTTTTTCTTTCAAAAATGGTGACATTTTTTATTGATAGTAAGTGCTGGTTCACACACGTCAACTTTGACTCTTCAATTATTGGTCTTTTAGGAGAGAAGGGAAGAGAGAATGATGCCATTTCAAATAAAAGGGGCCTTAATGTTCATAGCATATCATAAAGAGGGTATTTAAGAAAAAATTTTAAATTTTCAGTAGAAGCAAAACAATTTTTTATTAAACATTAAAGGTATATAAAAAAGAATTTTGAAACTTTTTACAGCGGGTCGATCACGTGTTGATTCGAAAAAGTAAAAAAACAATTTTAATTAATACCCTCTTTATGATCAAGTTTGCTATTCGTTGAGTGCGATTGCTAGTCTCGGGAAACGAAGTTGGACCGAATTTCACCAGAACATCATTTTCGTTTAAGTTTCACACGTAAACTCAATGTTTATATCTGACCATCATATTATGTTTTATTTATTTTTAATTACCTGGTATATTTTTTTTTTTGTTGAATCAATTAACACGTTGCTTGAGATCGGACAGTTGTTTTCATCATATTTTTAATCCAAAAAGTTTTAAATTTAATCAATCAGCAAATTGTTTGCTTGGTTCTACGAATTTGGTGATTAAAATTAGTTGTTAATTTTTTCTGTTTTTTTAACCAAAATTTTATTCATACATATTTATTCTAAAGATCCTTTATTATTATAATTTAAAATATAAGATTTAGGTATAATAACTTTTACTGCACCACATTGAAAAGTCTCTCTCGTTGTTTATGACAATTCATTTCAAAAATTCTAATTTGAATCTTTTGTAATTTTCATTTCAATTCTATTTACATAGACATACATACATACAAATATACATAATAAGTAAGTAATAATTCTAGTAAAAAACGATTTATTTATATGTATTGATTTTATTCCATATAAATATTTTTATTTGTTAATTCTCGATTGAAATTTTTAATCGCTACATTCACATCACTAAATGTTTTGTTCCAAAGTCTTGTTTTAAACTTGTTAAGTCAAACATGTTTTACAACAGTAGAAGCAGGTTTTTGTTTGTTTACGACGTACACACAAGTACACTTGATTTGTATATTTGCCCGAAGTTTGATTCAAACAAGTTGCAAGTACCATTTTTTCTCTTTCTCTTTTATACATATCATGAAATTAGGTCGTCCTACTGCTGTAATTTCTGTTTACCTATTACTGCATCTAGGGCAAGTTCCTAGAATGGTCGGCCGGTTTAACTGCAAAATTTAAGAAATTCAAAAAAACAAAAACAAAAACTACTTAAGTACAAAGGGGAAAAAAATTATTATTTATTTTCTTGCTCACTTGCCAGCCTTCTCTGTTTTTTGTTTATAAACACTGTTTAAGCACTTTTTTGTTGTTTTGGTTTTTGTTTTTTTTTCATCAAGAACAACAATATATGAAAACTTTATTAGGGTAGGAATGTGTGTTTGTTGTTTTTAAAAGTGCTTTTTTGTGTATGCCATTAGTAAGATTTGTTGTTGTTTAGTGTTAACAATTTCTGATTTGTTAGTCGAGTCTTTGGTTCTTTGCTGATATTTCTGTACTCCTAATGAATAGATCTCGTTTGTGAACACTGCAAACAAAAACAACAAAGTCCAAAAAAGCTCCTTTTTTTCTCTCTCTCCTTATTGGCAGAATTGTTTGTTTTTTTTTCGTTAACGACGTTTTTTTTAATATTCATGCCCTACCCTACGCCACTAGTGGTGAATGAGAGTATACTAAGTTTATCATTTCGTGTGAAACTCTTTTAATATCATCTCTGACCCCCTAAAGTATATATATTCTGGGGCCTAAGTTGATTTAGCTATGTCCGTATGTCTGTCCGTTTATTACTTACGAACGTTTTAATAAAAAAGAAAAATGTTTGCGTCAAATTGTTTCTAGTTATTAATTAAGCAGTTTGGGATTGAAATCAAGCAATATCGATTTAGTAGGCTAAAAGTTTTGAATCATAAAAACAAACAAAAATGGTGGCAAAATGCACGGACTTAATATATAAAATTTTGCACAAATTCATTTTATATGACTAAAAATGAAACTACTAATTTTCGTGAACATATCAGTTTATAAGCCCGATAGAAAGACTACACCCGGATGATGTTATTCAGTCTGTCACAAAAGGATATATGTATCAGTTTTAAAACGATTCGTTTTCAAAATCGAATTCTATCACACACTTGATTGGTTATTTATTAACTTAAAATATTCTTACTGTCGGTGAAGGGTATCAAAAACCTAACACAGCCGAAGATTCACTCTTACTTGTTTTAAACATTTTTTTTATTCGAAGGCGAAATAAGGAGAAATAAACGATTTAAGGTGGCCATATAAACCTATGAATAATAAATACCTTTTTGAATCACATAATTTTCAAGTTTTTAAATGTATATAATTTTTGTGGTAGTCAATCCGTCCATTACTTATCACAGGTAACACATAAAGCAGCCTTTCGAGAACAATTTTAAGAAGAATTAAATTCTAAAAAATGTGTAGGTATTACCTATTGCATTAAAATTTGAACTAATTTAAGTTTTTTTAAACCAGAAATCATAGAATCATACTAGAATTTTGTAATGAACGATTCTTAATTTACAATAGGTCCAATATATATATAATCCATTCCTGAAAATCACTTTAATAACAAATCGCAGTACATATTTTATTTAAATTAGGCAACGAATGGGATAATTTATAGATCCCATATAAATAAAGCCCACTTCTGAATTATTAGAACACTTGATAGGTATCAAAGATGCGGCAGATGTACCAGTATAAAAGTTTTTATACCGATATAGACTAGCAAATACATGGTTTCGGTTGCCAACCAACCTAAATAAAAATAGAATTAAATATATTATTTAGTTTATATTATTTATATGTTTAGATTTTCTAAAAATTTACTTACACGTTTTCTAGCATGGCAGCTTTAATCCATTAACATCATAATTATTTGGGGTGAGAGTTTTGAGGCGGCTGTCTGTTTGTCTGTTGGTTACCAATGAAATCCACGAGCACAGCACACGTTTTGAAGTATAGATAGGAAGGAGTGTAAGTAAGTAAAATAAGTAAAAAGCCAGCAAGCATATTTTTAACGCGTGTTTTTTTTCAGGTGTCTTTCAACTGGCTACGTTGTTTGTTGCGACTGGCTGGCTGGCTGACTAGCTAGCTAGCTGGTACACGTACGGTAAGTTTTTTGGTTTCGCGCGTAAAATCCACCCGAAGTTGACAGGCGAACAGAAATTTCTGGGTGTGCTAGTAATAAAAATTAATTCCCGCCAGGTTATTCGATTGGCTGCCGCATAATAATGTTAAATCATGATGTTGAGTGGTTGGTGTGTTTTTTTTTTTTGTTTTCTTCTACATTCTGAAACAAAAACACAATAAAAACAATATTAAAGGGTGACAGACAGACAACAAAGAAGCAACAAACGTAACACACAAACGTATGAGTGACGGTTAAAGTGAACGGCAAACAGCTGTGTTGAAAACAAAATCTATTATATATACAGCAAGCAGCAAAGACACCCTGACAGCAGCAACACGTTTGATTTAAATTTTACAAACACAAGCTTTTGAATTGGGTTTGATTATTGTTGGCCAACAACATCTTTTTGGTTGGTTTGTTACGTTCGAGTGATTCTTTTTAAAAAATGTCATATGGTTGCTAATAAAAAAACTCATTGTTGTTGTTTCACTAGCAAACAAAATGTGAAAACATCGCGTCATGTGAGTCACTAAATTATTAGGCAATCATAATTAACAATACAGTTTCGAAAACACAATTTTAAACTCAAAACTAATTAAGCATATAAAATCCCTAATGAAGGAAAGAGACAACAATAAAATTTTAAAAATAAATATCGTCTCATATTTAAATTGCATGCGATTTCTTTTTTGTGTTGTCATTCATCATCATGCAAAAACATCACACACACACAATGCAGACGGACAGACGGTGTAACAATTTTATTTGTTTGTGGTTGTTGTTTGTTCAGGCGACTGAACGACCTATGTGTTTGTTGTCTTCAACTGCTGTTTGTTGTTGTTGGGCTACCGCAACGCAACACGCCATGTGTAGTGTCGAAATCGCGTCATGTGAGTCACTAACAGACCAGGCGAACAGAACTGTAAGCATGAGTTTGTGGGAGACATTTTGTTTACTTTAGTGACATTATTTTTTTAGTGAAATTTTACTTGTTTTTATACAAATGGTACAGTGGGTTGAAAGCGAAACAATTAACAGTGGGCGAGATTATTGAAAATAAAAATTATTCAGAGGTTTTCTTGGGATTCAAAAATTAATTAACAAGGTTGTTACACATTTATTAATTATTCTTCTTCGTGGACTGTAAAATAGAATATGTATGAATATAATGGACTAATGGCCATTTTCTCAATGTATCGACAAACTGTCTGTTACTTATGTGTAGTTTATAGAACACGAGCGCCTTACTCGTCCGTTCAACTAACATTTAAAAAAAAAAACAAATTTCGAAATTTTGTTTTTGTTTTAAATGTTAGTTGAACGGACGAGTAAGGCGCTCGTGTTCTATAAACCACACATAATGTGGTCACCGATAAGCTGTCCGTTAACGATTTTGGGTTTCTCAATATACCGGCAAAAATCATTGTTTTCAGTTGGCAACACCTCTCAAAATACATGAAAAAGTTGGGAGTCAGCTGATTGAATTTATCTGTACGACAAATAATTGGCAGATGATTGCCGGTTAGCTTTGCGACAGAATAGAAGCAAATGAGACTTAGTGCTGGTTCACACACGTCAAGTTTGACTCATCAAGTCTTGAGCTTTTAGGAGAGAAGTGAAAAGAGAAGGCCATTTCTTTTCCCCTCTCTCCTAAAAACTCAAGACTTGACGAGTCAAACTTGACGTGTGTGAACCAGCACAAAGATAGAGAGAAAGAAACAAACCCAAATTTCTTTAATGTGCAGTTTTTCGTTGGGAAAATACATAATCGCGTAATAAGAAAACGGGGATAGAATTGAATTGTATTATATTTAAATATATGTTACATTTACGGTGACATTTTTGAAAATAAAACTATATAACAGTAGTTTAAGTAGTAGTTAGTAGTAAGTTCACTAGCCTACTATGTTTGCTTTGTATAGCCAACTTGTTTACCTTTACACAATATTTATTTAAATTCGAAGCGCTCAAACAGATAAGGAGAGAGTTCACCATATACAAAAATAAGAGTAAATGAATTAAATAGAGAACTTGAAGATATCAACATGGTAGCTGCTCTGTATGTATTTACTGTAAATGAACCCAGCGGGAAAAAGAGGTAGTGAAGATGCATTCTAAAAGTCTTTTTGTGCAGACATAAGGCTTTCCAGCCGCATTCCAACTTGCATTGTCGCATCTACTTTGAAGACTTCAAGAAGTCTTCTCAAAATAATTTAGTGTTAAGGTTAGTCTCAGTATAATTCTCTGAAGTTCGCAAAAAAGTTTCTAAGTGAATTTAGCTCAATTGTTCAACTCTTTCGTTTGAAATCAATTAGGTACTTAAGTCTAGAACAACTGCTTCCAATCGTAATTATTTGCCATTGATAAAATAAAGGATTAAATAATTTCTAATCTAACATTATGAAAAACTATAGTTTCTGACTTAAAACCTTTTTGCCGAACTTCAAAAAAAAAAAATTTTTGGATAAATAAAAAAAATTTTTTTTTTGCATTAATATTTGTGTAACAATTTATATGTTTTTTTGATTTAATTTAATAAAAAACATTTCAAGATTATGTTAATAATGTTAGCACATAGTCCCAATTCACATTATACGATTTTTGTCGTTGCGATTATTGTCGTTTCCTCTTTGTAGTCGGTCTGATGTTTACATTGTACGATTTTTGTCATTACGAATTTTTCTTTTGCAACCGAACTTCAATACATTTTCGTCAAATGAGAGAACGAATGAGCGAACAAAATGAATCGAAGAGTACACTCGCTTGTGTACCCCTTTTAATTCCTCTCTCCCCTCTCGCCTATAAGGTAAGAATCGCAACGACAGAAATCGTATAATGTGAATGGGCACATATCGATTCTTCTACTCTAATTAAAAAAAAATGTGGATGTGAATTTCAAAAAGCCAAAAATTAATTCGGATTCTAGAACACATAGTCGGCATACTATCATAGCACACAGGATTTTTTTCAAATCGGACGACTAAATTGGATATTTTATCGCCGGTTTAAAAAGCACACAAATGGTTCACTGAATTTAGCTTTTTTTAGTGATTTTGATTTTATCTACTTGGGATTTTGCGGACAAGATAAAGTAAAGTAGCGTTATTTATTGTTAACCACTTTCGACAATGTCAGTCTAATTTGTTTTTGCAAACAAATTTTGGATTTTAAGCATACAAAGAGCGATTTGAGTTATATGACAGGTGAGTACAAAGGATATACTTATGTATGTGTCAAAATAGAGTATATGTATACCTACTCAAGATTTTGGAACTCGAAATTTGAAATTTTTAGCTAGGTAGCGAAAAATTTTTAAAATTTCAAAATCCTGTTTGGAACTTTCTTGAAAGTCGTAATGTCAAATATTATGTATGTATTATTGAGCCTGCAGACTAGATAGACTATTTATAAACTGGACAAAATGTGAACTTTAGACTGGAATATGGTCTTATATTCTATGGCCAACACTATAAATTGGACTTGACATATACATAGGTATGTGCTAATATGAATGATTCTTATTATCTATTAAAGAACCTAAGGAATACTAAAAAAGCATTGGAATTCAGCGCAAAGCGAACCAGTAATACGAACGACTTATTAACAGTGGTGCAAGGTTTGTTTGCCTTTTATTTTCTTCCTAACCTACTTAAAATTTTGTCTGCTTTTATTTTAAATTCTCCACAACCCTTAAACAAAAAGGGAAGTTGTTTTATTAAATCTATTTATTTATACTTGAAATATTTTTTTATAATTTTCTTTTTACAAAAAACTTTACGACAAAATTTTGAAAATAGAAATTTTTTTACGTTAGGAGCGCATCTTTTGCCACAAATGTTTAGAAATTTGAAAAATGTTCGCCCACCCTCAATAGACACCAATGAACAAACAACTGAAATTCTATGGCAAAAATATTTTAAAAATCTTTAGAATTTCGTGTTTAATTCACAAATCAACAACAACGCCAGTCAGATATTACGCCCCGCTATTAAAATAAAAAGCTAAAAAGAGACTTTTTTCTATTTAGATTTTGGCAATGCGCAGAATCCACATTTGGCCACTAAAGCAATTGATGTAGATACTTTCCCAGGCAGTTAGAGGGGAGTACCCAAGCGAGAAATTACTGTTTTATACACATATGATTTTGAATATTTATTTATTCCTGGTTATTTGCAAACACAACATACGGCTACTTTTTCGCATTGACAATATGCGACATCGAAGAATTAAAGTGGTCCCACCAATTGATACCGGCAACAACCATACCAAGCAAGTCAAGTTCTTCTTTTGTTGTTTGTTGTGTGTGCTTGTTGTTTGTTGTTGTTGTTCGATAACTTTCATTTTCTTGTTCCTACCAACTGCTGGCCGTTAATTAGGTGCTCAGAAAGCCGTAGCAAGTCCCACACAGCAGCTGGTATAATTGAAAAAAAAAACACTTGTTATAAGAGAAAAAACGTGACAAACAGTACCCGTCATATATTCTATACTTAAACAGTCTCTTTCTTACATACTGTTAGGGCTGCCATACTTTGGGATTTATTCCAAGGTTGGGGGGTTCATGCGAGCAAAAAGGAGAAAGAAAGTCATTTGGAATCGGGGATTTTATACGTTTTATATATAATTTTCCCTTCTTTTATTATTTACGTTTATTTTTCTTTGTTTCGTACATAAAATATAAAAAAAATTGCAAAACTTTTACCTTACTCTTATCAACAGCTAAAAAAGTGTAAAGGGGCTTGATTAAGATTACCATTTTTGTTAAGTGAATAAAAGGTACTTAAGTAACTTATGTTATTATTCTTGAGTGAATAAAAATAAGAATAAAAAAAAGAAATCTAAAACCGTTGACAACTCATAAACATTTTTGTTTTTTTAGAGGCAATTTTCAAGCAAATATGTATTTTCCAAAAATAAGTAAATCGTTACCTGAAACGCAAAAGGCCATAACTAATGATAAAGCAACGTTTTCATTGATTCTGATGTATTACATCAACACAAATGTCCACAAAAAAATTTTGGAATGTTCAAAAAACAAAAGGTAATTAAAAAAAATATTATGGTAAACGCTAAAACGCCTTACTGACAGTTTGCATATAACGCAACATTGGCAAAACAACTGGAAGGTTTTACAAGAAAAATAAAAGAAAATTTTATTATAAACTGTTTAATTTACCATTTGGAATAGGTTTTGCTTCTGCTGTGAAATTTTCAAAATGTAAGATAGTGCCTTTTGCGTATAAGTTGACGAAATAGAAAAGACAATATAATCAAGTTTGGGAAAAAGAATACTGGGCTATTGGTAAGTACTTATTATGCTTCGAAATATTAAATAAATGACGGATATACGGATTACTGTTGATTTTAAGGATGGCTAAGACCGACTGAACAAGCTCCAAATTCCTATAAATTGGCTCATAAATCTTCAAAAACAGCATATTGTTCTGCTTGTAATTAATTCCTCGCTAGAATCGCATAAAAAGTATTTAAAAAAAATGCCGAAACCAGTCGCTACAAACAAAATAAAATAATTGTTTTACTAAAAAATTTTATTTTGGGGATCTCCTATTAAAATTTTTTTTACTATTTTTAAAAATATTTAACATTAATTAGAATTGTGGTTATTTTAGAATTGTGGTTATTTAATATTTAACATTTTTAGTTAACAAGATTCAAAATTTGGTGATGAAAAACAAACGAAAATATATGTATTAACTTTTTAAGGTTTTTATTTTTAATTTGGGGATTTGTGAGGAATTTTTTTGCGACACGGGAAAATAGTACCTGGCAGCCCTGCATATACAACAAACACAGTGCCACAACACAAGTACCACCAGCTGTTTGAACGTGTACTTTTTTAAAACTTGTATGGGTTCCGTAAGTACACTAGAGAAAAAAAACACGTATGGTACGGTACGTATGGTACAAGAAAAAAAGTTTGGTTTCAAGTGCAAGTGTTCTTTTTTCGTACTAATCACAGGGTTCAAGTTTAATAAGCAAGTAGATTCTTTAAAAATTTAAACAAAATAGTATTTGTAAAATAAGCAAAACACACTACATACATATGTGTACTCTTTTTTGGTGGCTTTTCTTTAAGAGACTATTTAATTTATTCTTCATATTTAATTAAACTACTGGGTGCCGTTCGTTTTTTATTTTGCTTTTTTTGTCGTCTGTCTTCTTCTTTCTTGTCTGTAAAATGGCAATGTCCTTGTATAAAAAACGGTTTTTAGTCATGGGCTTTCATAATTTCACGCAGGTAGAAATTTAATTTTGCAAATACATATAAGTAATTTTATAAGCTTTTTTAATGCTAGCGCATTAATGGCAGTACGTAGTGTGAAAGAAAGAAGCGACAGTAGAAATATATTTTTAATAAAAATTTTATAATACACGGACAGTGGGGGCAAGTATATGAAAACAATGTTAAATATAAATTATTTTATTTTATTTTGTTTCGGAATTTTAAGAAAATAAAATTATGTATTAAGCTGGGATCACACGATTGCCGCAATGTACCAATTTTCACACTTTTTAATACCCCAATCGTGTGACCGCACAACCAAATGGCTCATGTACCAATCGAGGATAATATTGTGCTTACTTTTACCAATCAAATGCAACCCTGGTGCGGCAATCGTGTGACTGTTTGCTATGCAACCGCACGTCAATAAAAATTACAAAAATGCACCAATATTTATTGTGTTCTTGTGCGGCAATCAAACAACACAATACGCGGCAATATTTGCCTTTTTTATGAGATTTACTTTTTTGTTTTTCTTTTAGTAGGTAATGAAAATAAATATGTATGTATTTATTTATTTTGCATTTAAATTTTTTTAATTAATTATTTTAAGTATGTATGTTCACAAGCATATTTAGCTGTTCTGTACGAATATTTTTATTAAAGATTTTTCTATTCGAAACTAAATTTACGAACTTGTTGAACAGACTGTTAGTTTTTGGAATGTCTTAAAAAAAATAAATAAAACTATTCAACAATAATTTGTTTAAGTTAATGATACAAATTTAATTTTATTCAATGAACAAACCAACAAGAACTCTCAAACAAATAAAAAAGCTACCACAACAGCTGTTTTCGCAGTTAACACAAGTAAGAACAATCGTGTGACTGTGCTGCGACAATTTTTGTAACCATTTCGCTTTGTACCAACTAGCGGCAATTAAATTTGTTTAAAACAGGGCAATCGTGTGATTTCAGAATATTTGATTGGTGCAATTTCATTATTGTGCGTCAATAAAGCATAATAAAAATTGTGTCATATTGGTGCATTTGCGGCAATCGTGTGATCCCAGCTTTACTGAATTGTTTTAAGAAAAAAATTATGTATATTGGTATCGTTTTTAGTTTATTGGATTAATACTTCACGTACAGTGGGGTAAGTATATGAAAACAATGTAAAAACATTTTTTTTATTTATTTTGGGAATGAAACTTAATAAAAAATATATCACTGAATTGTTTTAAGAAAAAAATTAAATTGGTATCGTTTTTATGTTTATTGAATCAATACTATACGTATAGTGGGGTAAGTATATGAAATAAATATTATTTTATTTTGTGTGGGAATTTTAAGAAACTAAATAAAAACATATCTTTAAATTGTAAAAAAAAATGTATAATTAGTTTAGATTTTATGTTTATTAACCTTTGTAACAACTACACCCTTGTGCGGTCTCACAGACCGAAAGTTAAAAACTTACTGCCAGTTTGTACAACGCGAGCGCAAAAGTGACTCGTTTAACTAACATTCAAAACAACAACAAATTTTGAATTCTTGTTTTTGTTTTAAATGTTAGTTAAACGAGTCACTTTTGCACTCGCGTTCTACAAACAGGCAGTAAGCTTCATAGTTTTTCAAACATACATACATATGTATTAAAAACAATAGTTTAAATATTTCATTCGTGATAGCAAGACAAAAACTCCGCAGCTTTAGTTACATGATTCAATCGATCAGTCCAATTTTTGACTACTTTTTCCAATAAATCTAGCCGTATGCCATCAATGGTGGTTTTATTATTAATATTTTTATATTGTTAAGCGCGCCATCTTGGTGGAACCAAGTGTCGTTAATGTTTAGCTGATTAAGTTTTGAAAACATAAATTCAGTCTGCATGGCCTGATAGCGTTCGCCAGATTTATTTATTTTTTTTAAGTAAATTTCACTGACGAAAACAAAAAAGAAGTCATCTTTTTATTAGCATACGTAGATACGAAAAAGACACTTACGTCTTGTAGTATAAAATATAGCAGAATATTAACTTCATGCAAAGAATGAAAACCGTTATTATGTTGCCTCTTTACGTAGAAACTCGTCGTACAATTGAGTTGAATAACCCAGTTAATCGTTCGCTGCACAGGCTATACATTTTCGACCAACTTTTTATCAAACTTCATAAAGAAAATATTTTTATGAATCCACATAAGTTCTGATTTTTTAGCTCTAGTGGCAAAAAAATGAAGGAAGAAGAGAAGTAAGAAAAGAAAAATCGAAGAGGTTCTACTTTTTCACACATATTGTTTACTTCAAACGTCAGAATGAAAAACGAAAGACAGCAATCTGTTCATTTTTTTCTCATGTATGTATGTAATTAAAACAACTAAAAGACTTAAACAATTTTAATCTTTTTTATCCAAATTTTCAATATTTTTAATCAGACTTAAGTTCATCAAATTTAATTTCAATTAAATTATTTTTATGAAGAAAGGAATTTTACAACATGAAAATTAATTAAAATTGGTATTGATAATCATTCATTCTTGACTGACCTGAGGTCAGTCGCACAATAGTTTCAATTTAAATATTGTTCAACTTTCATTCAATAAAAATGTGAACATGACCTATAGGAATAACATAAACAGCATTGTAGAATGTTGCCAGCACTTTTTTTCGTTGTGCAATATATGTATATCAAAAGTCTTTTGATTGTTGCTAATGTACTGTGCCATATTCGAATATCACATACACATTCGCGATATAATTGTACAATACGTAAAATTGAACAATTTTATTGCAAGTGTATAAGCCGCTTAAAATCATAAAACCAACTGAAAATAAATTGTATAAAATTTATCTCTTTATATAGTATGTATTACTTTAAAGTTAACTTTTTAACATTACTGTATGTTTGCGTGCTAATTATCTTTATTTCACCACTGTTGTTTACAAAATATCTGTTTCCATTATCAAATTAATTGCTTTCTCACTCTACAGTTAGTTTGTTTGCATTGGTGAAAGAAAAAGAATGCCATCTCTTTCGCTCCCCCTTAATCCAAACAAATGCGATATTATACAACATTAAAACGGTAAGAAAATTGTGTGTGTTTTTTTGTTTTTTTATTATCTCCCATCACATAACCTCACAATATTTTGGCGGGCGTTGCTCTACAGAAATTATAGCTGTTATACTACCTACCAACAGTGTAGAAAAAAACTGTTTGTTGATTGAGAAATCCATCCATCAAAGAAGAAAATAAATAAAAGTGTGAGAGTGCTAAAGCTAAAAAGATGAAAGCCTAATACAAAAGCGACTGGGAAAGGCCCCTGAAATTTGTGTGTTCGTTGTTTGTGGTTGGTTGTTTGTTGTTGTTTGATTTTGGGTATACATATAGTTTTTTGTTGATTTTTCTTCGCATATACTTATATATGAAAAAGCAATTCACACGATATTTTTCAACATATACATAAATAGGATTTTGATTGTGTTTGTTGTTTTACAATTTCAATTTAAAAAATATTTTAGTGTTGAAAAGAATATTTGTATAGGTACGTACTATTGTTATTTATGATTACCGGTTATTTTTCAAAAATACTAAAATATTTAAGAAAATGTTTAATTAGGATAGGATACATATAATAATTATATGTGTATGTATGTATGTATGTGCATACATATGTATACAATAAATAATGGAATTTATGTTATCTAGTACATAGCACCTTAACATATTTATTTTATGATTACCGGTTATTTAAAAATTTTAGTAAAAGCTTAAAAGTTTTATTTAATTTATTTAGTTATTACCTAAGTACGTACCACCCACCTAAATAAAGAACATTAAATATTTTTGTTGAATTTTAGAGTTTATTATTTATGTTTTTAGTACAAAAAGATTGCAAAAATAGCAAGCAAGCAGCGCCTTAGAAATAGAAAAAAATTATTACGACTGAAAATATTGGAAAATAGAGCTTTTAACCCTTTCAGAACCATTATAAATTGAGTGTTACAATTAGGATGATCAAGTAAGAATTGTCAAAGAACTTTATTTACAAAGAAAACATACTTTTTTACAACAGTTGAATTGAATTTTTTTTTGGAATATTGTTTTTCTATGGTTGCTTTGTCTTAGTATAAATAAATAATCGATATCACGTTTATGGACTAAACAGGCTCATTTTTGTTTTTCAAAACGTTAAAAACAAACAACTAATTAATAACACATACTTGCAAAAAAATTGGCCTGAATTAAGATAAACTAAAATTTTAAATTTTTAAAACAATTGGGGTATTCACAAGGTGTGCTATCATGTTGTATTGTCATAATGTTCTAACATTTTACAATGGTTTAAAAATATTGTTGTTGCTTTGTAAACAAAAAGTGTCTTAAATTAAGAAGAGACCTGCGCTGAGCTGAGCGGCTATGTTTTTGTAGC
This sequence comes from Pollenia labialis, assembly GCA_949318255.1. NCBI lineage: Eukaryota > Metazoa > Arthropoda > Insecta > Diptera > Polleniidae > Pollenia > Pollenia labialis. Next base: position 18,055,909 of record OX439142.1, on the reverse strand, counting down.
CGTTGCCGTTGATGGTATAGTTTTATCCGGAAAACATCCGGATGTAACCTGCGGCTAGCAATTTTTGCAACAAAACACTTGCGGCGTAATATTAGACCGGCTTAGGACTCTGATGTTTGGTAAATAAACAAAAAAAAAATTATTTGTGATTCGCGTATAAAAAATGGAAAATAGTCATTTAAGACTTAATGTTATTTATTAATTCATGGATAAGAATTAAAAACAATTTTGATTGTAGGAAAATATTTATTTTTTTATATTTGTTTTAAATCAGCTGATTTAAATTCAAAATAGCACACTAATTTATGAGGGGTTGTTCACAACAGTCTTATTTTTTTAATGTTATTATTTTAAGACATATGACTTTATGACACCTTGTGAATTCCCCAAATATTTACTTTTTATAACTGAAAGTAGGAAAATCTACAACTTAACAATACTTTACGACTTTTTTCCACAGCTCTGTTAATCTCTGGCCAAATAAATCTTAATTCTAAATTGTTTCTAGAAAATTAAAAAAATGGGGTTTAAAAATTTTTTTTCTCTTTTAGAAAAGCTTAATTTTGGTACATATAGGTTTGCTATTGACTTGGGTTTTCCCCGTTATCATAGGAACGAAACACTTTTTGACTTAGTCCGCTACAAAATAGAGTTAAACTTTGCGTAAATTTTCGCACTAGTTTGGAATTTTTTTATATTTTGTGACTTGATTCGATTCAGCTGTGAGCCCTCCATTTAGGCATTATGAATTTAGGTATGGCACTGGTGAAACCCGTTTCTGGCAGCGCTGACAATTATTCCTTTATTTCCCACTGACAATTATTTTGGGCTTCATTTAAGCAGATACCTTCCAGCATTTTCCTAAATTAAGAAAGAAGACTTGACAGTCGTTGAAATGGGGTTTAGAGAGAGGGGTTTTATTGCTTTTGGAATTAAAGCTTTGTTTTAACTGCAATAACTGTTCTATGCAATGTAATTTTTTTTTTAAACAACTTTTAATCTAAAAAAGCTTGGAGTAATAGATCTTTCTTAACATTTTAGATAAATTTTCATTATTCCTTTTAATATTCGTTACCAACTTTCAACTTTCCTCATATGCAACTATCTCTATTTAATGCAATAATCTCTTTAGTGTCTTATACACTGAACCAAAAAGGTACATAAATACAAAGAAAAAAATCTTTGATTCAACGAATTTTTTCCTTATTTTTCCTCTAATAAACAAGTTCGTTGAATTCAACGTATGCCGATCATTGGATTGTCGATGTTAACGTACCAGTTCGTTAAGTCAAAAATTCATACGTTGAAACTGTACGTAGATTCCTTAAACCTATTTGTTGACTCAATGAACTTATTATTTGATTTATTCTTTGATCCAACGAACTTATTCATTGATTTTTATAAATGTATTCGTTAACCCAACGAACCTATTCGTTGATTTATTCTTTGATCCAAAGAACGTATTCATTAATTTTTATGAATGCATTCGTTGTCCCAATGCACCTATTCATTGATATATTCTTTCATTCAACGAACCTATTCATTGATTTTTAAGAATGCATTCGTTGTCCCAATGAACCTATTCATTGATATTTTCTTTCATTTAACGAACCTATTCATTGATTTTTAAGAATGCATTCGTTGACCTAATAAACCTATACATTAAAAATTTCATAATATATAAACAAAATAATAGGCCAGTTCATATAAAATCAAGTATTTTATTTCAAAAATGCATCTTAAAAAATATAAAAAAAAATTACATGTACATATAATACACAAAGTTCAAAACAGCATTTCTAATTCTATGTTTAAAAGAGATCAGAGATAAATAAATTTTACTTTTTTTTGGCTTATGATCAAGATGTGTTGAGATGTGTTTCTTACTTGGTATTTTTGATCAATAATTTCTAAAAAGGCACATAATAAGTAAACAAAAAACATTTACGGTTTATTTATTTGTTTTCCACTTTGTTACGTTAGCTTTTTTCGAACTTAAGGTCCAATTATACGTAACGAATTTATTTATTTAATTCTGGTCGTGAAGTCCAGTTTTTAATATTAAATATTTTAAAAACTGCAGTTCTTCATTTACATTTGTTAAAAAGGGATTGATCAAAAATAGCGCGTAAGAAACACATCTCAATAATAATAATAAATAAATTTATTGGGATACTTTGAGTTGTTCTGTCATTACAGAAACTCTTGAAGTGATTTTGTTTGTATTTTTGAAACCATAAAAATAACATTCAATAAATTGCCAAAATTGAATGCATGCGGGAGGATACTTTAAATTAAATAAATGAAAGCATTTAAAACATATATCTAAAGCCCTCAAAAAAGAGCTAAACTGGAACGATATTCCGTCTAAATAAACTAAAAAATTTTCAAAAGAGCTGAATTCCTTAGATCCAATAGCAAGAATGAAAGGTTGAACGAATGTGGATTGAGACGCTAACTTAGAAACGTATTCATTAACTTCTTGTGTGCTGTTTCCAATAAACATAAACGCATCCTGAGAGTTTCTCATTGAGTATTTAATAAAGGTTTTTTTGCTTTCGCTTTTTGTTACCTTTATTGTAGGTATAAAATACCCATGGAGACACCACATTAACTTTGCAGCAGCATTGTCTAAAAAAAAGGAAACATTTAAGTAAGGTATAAATATATTCTGAGTGGGAATAAATTGCTTTTACCGTCATTTCTCTGCGACTCATCCAAACTCTTTAAGATTTCTAACATATCCTTATCTTTCACGTTATTTTCAGATAAAAGAAAATTTTTTATTTTAATGAATCGTTCTGGCCATTTAATAAGAACTCCTTCACGTTTTCCAAAAGCAACGCTGAAGTCTTTGTCAATCTGAAATGTTTTTATTTTGAAGTAAATAATTAAGCTTCTAAAAAGAGCAAATTAATTATTATTAACTTACATATCGAAATCCACTCGGTTTTTTATATTCAGGCCAACTTTTAAAAATCTCGGCTAAAGAGGAAGCATGGTTTAATTGGTTAATTCTAAAATTGCTGCAAGCTTGCCAAGTGCTATCGAATTCGTCTGCATTTAAATTGTCGTATTTTAGGCTTCTAACACAATCCTCTGCATTGCTTTCAGAATCTTTTAAATTTAAATATATTTTTGTACATGTGCATGTGTAATTATACCAACTAAATTGCATCCAAATTAAATACTTACATAAAATGTTATAATTGGTACTAAACTTGTCTGGAGTAGGTTCATCTGGAACTGAAAATGCTAATAATTTCATTTACAATAGATATATCTTTTATTTTTTCTCTGGAAAATGTATCAATTATTTTAAGAATTGGAGTGACAACCAATGTTGAAACTAGTTGTTGAATTTCATACACGTCTTTTCTCGAAAAATTGCTATTTGTATGTAGATGAAGGCAAAATTTTAATGATTTTTCTTCAAGCTCTTTTAATTCTTCTTCAGCTTTGAATTCTTTTTTTATTTCAGCATTTGCGCTTACATGCAATGTTGCATTTTTTAATATATCATTAGAATTATTTAAAGACATTCCATTTGTATGTGAAACACTTTTCTCTTTACTGTCTTTTTCACTTTTACTGGAGTTTTTTAATCCTTGGGTTACAGCAACGTGCGCTTGCAATATATGCCTTTTGTATCGCCACAAATTGGTAAAAACTAATGCACAATTATCTTCATAACATCGATATATACCAAACTCGTGTGTTTTTCTTATATGACGAATTAAAATATTTATACAGTTATATTTCTTTTTGCAATTAAAACAATGCATTTTTTTAGTTTTTAAAATAAATTTTAAAGCACTTTTTTTAACTAACCTTTTTCTATAACCGCGCACAAACTTATTTCTTAAACACTGCACAATAACTGATGGCTTTGTAGGTATTTATTTTTTGTTTTTAGTGTGTGTTTTTATCCCGTTATAAAACAAGGAACTTATACGTTGAATTCAGCCAAGTAAAACAAAAATGTAGGTGCTAGTTTGTTGAATCAAAGTACTCGTTCATTGAATAAAACATCTTCTTCTTCTTCTTTTAGTCAAAATTAACGTACATTTCTTAAATTCAACAAACAGATTCTTTGAAACAATGTACACTTTTTTAAATATTGTAAATTTGTTGCTATTATTTATAAAAGAATGAACGAGTTCGTTGAAAACAACGTATTATACGTTAAATCAAAAAACTAATTTATTGTTTATGTGTTTTATACCGTTATAAAACAAGGAACCAATTCGTTGAATTCTGCCAAATAAAACAACAATATTAGTGCTAGTTTGTTGAATCAAAATACTCGTTCATTGAATAATTATTCTTCTTCTTCTTAAAGTCAAAATTAACGTAAATTTCTTAAAATCAATAAATGGTTTCGTTGAAACAATGTACACTTTTCTGATATTTTGTAAATTCGATTATGTTATTAACAAAAGAATGAACCTGTTCATTGAAAACAACGTATTATACATTAAATCAAAAAACTAGTTTATTATTTAATTCAACGAATAAAATCAAAGAATGGTTTCAACGTTCAGTTCATATCTTCATAAAATTTTACTGTAAATTTCAATGAAAATTTTTTTGAAACAACGTACAATACGTTGAATTAAGGCTTTTTTAAATAAAATTTCAATGAATTTAAATTAACGAACATGAGTTCGTTGAATTTATGAACAACTGTTTTTTCAGTGTAGATACCTACCAAATAATGATTGCTAGTCAAATGTGTTTTAAATTCTTAATTGGTTTCGCCATAATAAACTGTAAAATCTGAAATTGTTTTAATTAACTATCAACTACAGGCATTGAAATGTATGTGTTATAGTTATAATCAGTTGACTAAACAGCACTTTAGTCTAGCAGTCAATCTATCTTTCAGGCTAAACAGACAGATAAGTGCAATACGAAACCAGACTAAAAGTCTGAGGTTTAAAAGATTTACAAGTGTAAAATTGTTAGTTTCGTCTCATTGACTGGCAGACAAACTGACTGACTGATTCACTTTGTTTATGAACAAAGAATGTTGTGTCTGTTCGTTATTTTTAATTAAGTTTTGCCTTAAAAAAAAAAATTAAAACAGTTTGTGCTGGTGCTGCTTGCTGTATCTGCCTTTGTTTCAGTCTCATGACAAACTGCCATCTACTGCGTACCCCTCCGCCCACCCACCCTTCTAGCAAAGATGCATACATATGTACATACATACATATGTATGATGAAGAGACCACTTTTGCCAATTAGTACATTTTCTAAATGGGGAAAAAATAAAAAAAATATATGTTTCTTCATTAGTGAAAAAGCATTTCAACCTACGCTTTTAATATGAAAGCTTCTTCGAACCTAGTACATAAACATCTTCTTAATTAAAATCCTGACACAAACATTTCATCTGCGCGCAATACACCATCAAACAAACCTGTACTTACTAATGAATGCCCTGCGGTAAGCAAACAATTCCATTATCAATTACTCTTCCCCCCAAATTCTAGCCAACAGAAAGAAAGAAGGCAACAAAATCCAATTTATTTTAGTACCACAAAAGACTGAGTTGGGTTAAAAAAAAGTTTTAATTGCTTAATTGTTTAGTTGTAGCAGATTAATTTATGTGTGCGCATGTATATGAGCTTCTGAAAATAAAATACCTATCCCCCCTGCTCTACTAAACATACTTCAGCTTAACCAAGCTTTGCTCACCAAAATTCACCCACTTTAAGGGGGTTGTTTTGAATGAAAACAGCCCAGTTATGCCGTAGCCAAACAGCCAGGCTCCCTGCTTTAACTCTTGTTAGGCCTGATAAATTGTTTTACGACCATCGCCACACAGCCTGATATCGCAAGCATGCCATCTCTTTCTAGGCATCTAGGCCTACTACTTGCATGTTAGAAAGTTGTGTTCTTTAGTATCCCCCTTGGCGATCTGCTGCAGTTTTAGAGTATTGTTTATTAAATGAATTGTTGGAGTGCCAATAAAACTAACTAGTAGGTATGGGTATAGCACATGCTATGTCATAATCATCATCTTCTACACAAATTGCTAAAATATATTTTTATATTGTTTGATTTAAAGTTGGGATTGTAAAAGAGGTACAAGTAGTTGTTGGGAGTTTGTTTTTATTAATGGCAGTTGTACCATAACAAAAGAGCACACCCATCCATGTGTGTGTTTTACTAATTGATTGCATTTTAATGCATTATGTTAAAGGAAAATTTTAGTGTTTGGTGTTTGAAGATTATTAAAAGTGGTTATTTATTCCTTGATTCGGTTCGTGATTCGAATCATTAAAGAATTTTTAAAAGTCATGTGGACCTTTTTATTTAAAAACAAGTGTTAACTTACCTTTACAATGCTTGGAAAAGAACTTTAAGTTATACAGTCGAACTTCCATAACTCGAACTTCTCTAACTCGAATTTTCTTTAACTCGAACTAATTAGGTTGGCAGTAGCGTTAAGAGAATAAATAACATACAATTCTTCTTCCGTAACTCGAACTTCCACAACTCGAAGTTCTCCATAACTCGAAAGAAATACATACATACGAATTCTATAACTCGAATTTTTTGCTTGGTTTACTGGTTTATTGATTTTGCTTTTTTGTTTTGGTTTGTTTATTTTGTTTTCTTTTGCTTGTTTAGCTGGTTTGTATATTTTGGTTGCTTTTTTTTCGGGGAAATCCCTTTTTGTACATCATGTGCTTCTTGTTTTTTGCGTAAGTATCAGTACTTTGCATAAATGTCATTCGCCTTAGATGATAAATGTTATAATCGCATTTTATTTTATTATCATGGCAACTAAACGTGTTTTACAATGTTTGTCAATTGAAGAAAAATACAAACTAATAAAAGATGTCGAAGGTGGATTAAAGAAAAAGGATGCAGCTGATAAATATGGTATCCCGGCTAGTACGGTCTCAACGATTTTTAATTTTTTCCAAACATAGAATTTATATTTAAATACGAATGACACTACAACTGATGAGCACTATAAGGCTTTAAACAAGTTAGAGTCATTTTTTACTGAAAATAACAAAAAAAAAATAAATTTTCAGTCACTAATTTCAAAATATTTTACTTCATTGTAGCTTTGTATGTAGTTTTCAGTAACTACCTGTTTTAAATAAAAAATTCAAACTATAGACACGTGCTTGCAATTGATTATTTTTTTAAAATTTGTTTTCTGTAACTCGAAGTCTCCGTAAGTCGAAGTTTTTTTTGGGATAATGATGATTCGAGTTATAGAAGTTCGACTGTATTTCAGCTAAATTTTATACACCTTGCTTGTTTTGTATGGACACTATCGTACTAAAACCCTAAATTCGGGACGACACTTTCACGGAGACCAGCAGCGTAATTCGCTTAGCTAAAGTTAAATCTCGATCGCTAAAATGCCTTAAAAATATAAAATTTAACAATTTTAGCGAGCACATTAAAAGATAAAGATAGATTTTTAACGATAGATATTAAGCTTTTGCGTATTACAGAATACGGCCCTATCGTGAATAATTTTTCCCTCGTAAATATTCCCCGTTTCACATATTTGCGATCATGAAAAACTCCCATGAAAAAACGGTAATTTAAATGAGAATAATAACGTGATAAAATGATCACGGGAAAAAATTCCCCTTATCGTGAAAAGTTTTTTCCCTCATAATTTGTTGACATTTCCCTTAGATTTTCTCACTTTAATTTTGCTAGGGAACAGAACATGTATGTAAGTAGATCCTACTGTAAACCGAATATTAAGGGTTAAATCCGTTAATAAGGCACAAACCGATATTTTGGACAACAAAATGCATAACAACAGGTCGGCTGCCGGCAAATTTGTTAAGCTTTCGAAAGACGTGGTGGCAGAATTTTGGATAATATTTTACTACATCAGATTTAAAAAGAGCAAAAAACTAACGTTGAAATCAAACTATCCCTCCAGTACTTAATATTTTGCTTTAAGAACAAAAATTTAATTGATATTTAATTTTTTTAATTTTTCTTCTTTTTTACATTCACTGAAACTGATAGCGTGAAAATTTTTTTTACGTGAGATTCACGGTTGCTTTTTCCCTTCGAGGGAAATGAAAATTTCATTGGAACAAAAATTCCACTGCTTATTCACGATAGGGGTGAATATTAAAATATTTAAGCCAAATTTGGTCTTCCTAGCTAATATAGTATGGGCGGTATTGATATCGATTTACTTGAACACCTGTCTTGCGACTTAACTTAACGGTTGATGACAACCACTGGGTTTGTTAACCCATAGTTACCTATCCCTTAAGCCAGTCATTTAACTACCAACCTGTAGTCTCTCTGGAGTTTGCTTTTGACTATACACGGATAGAAAAAACATGTTTAAATATGGTCACCTCCAACCAAACTATTTTTAAGGAAAATTTTAAACATATTATTGTAAATATAACCATATAATTGTCAGCGACAACCATATTATGGTTGAATAAGTCCTCCATCAAGAACCCAAAACCATATTATTGTTGCCTCTAATAATGTTTACAATAGTATTTTCCTCTTTTACAAGAGCAACATACTATGGTTGAAAAAAACCATGCTATTGTAAGTTTTTAACAAATTTTAGTTATTATTGATCATAACATGTTTGGAGGCAACAGTAATATGGTTGGGGGCTTCTTGATGGAGGTCTTTTTTTAACCATAATATGGTTACCGTTGACAATTATATGGTTATATTAATCATAATATGTTTAAAATTTTCTTAAAAAATTTTTTGGTTGGAGGTGACCATATTTAAACATGTTTTTTCTATGGGTGAAGCATTAAAGTTATACAAAAAGAAGACAAAGTACAATAAATGGTGTAATTTTCAAAAGATTTGTATGCCCTTCACCGGAGGTTAAAGGGTATACCTATAAGTTTGTCATTCCGTTTGCAATATTTTTATTATTAATCTTAGACCCTATAAAATATTAAACGTATGGGTTCTTATGTGATTAAAATATGTCCATCTGTCCGTTGAAATGGGGTTTTCGAAGACCCCAGATATGATGGGTAGTTTAATATTTATGTCACATATAGTCCGGAACTGTTTACAATTAAAATACAGCCTGATCGGTCCACAATTGGCTGAGGTATGAGCAAAAACCACGACTGCCTCTTATTTTAGCCAAAAATTTGTTGTTATTTTATTTTATGATTATCTGGAGAACGGCAAAAGCCAAAATTTCCAAATAAAGTACAAGCATCTTGGTTATCAATCCACAATATCCGACAAAATGTGGGCGTGATTGGACAAGTGGGCATGGCACATCCCATACAAATACATTATAGATATTTGTTAATATGGAGAACAGCAAGAGCTAAAATTTTCAAATAAGGTACAATCATCTTGATTATCCATACACAACATCCTACAAAATTTGGACAAGTGGGCGTGTCACTTTCCATACTAAGACATTAAAGATTCCTGCCTATTTGGAATACGGCAAGAGCCAAAGTTTCTAAATTCGGTACAAACATCTTGGTTATCAATTCCCAACATCCGACAAAATGTGGGCGAGATTGGACAAGCAGGCATGGCACTTCCCATAAAAATACATTTAGGATTTTTGTAAATTTTGAGAACAGCATGAGCTAAAACTTCCAAATTAGGTACAAGCATATTGGTTATCAATACACAACATCCCGCAAAATGTGAGCAGGATCGGATAAGTGGGCAAAGAAAGCGCGTACCACCTGTATAATCAACGATAACAGACGCGATACAATGGGTAGAGAGCGAAAAGTGCAGGGACTTGTGACAAGAAAAATTGCGCATGCGAATAGTTTTATTCAAAAACTGTTCTGCCAGAGTCTGAGAGACTCCAGAAAGGCAATTAAGGGTTAATATGAAGCACTTTGCCACTGCCCCTGTGTGATTGAAGGAACATTTGCACACTCATGTACCAATTCGAATAAATAATAATCCAAAAATTATACACCACTCATTGTTTAGAAGCCGGAACTATCTAACCACCACTGTTATTTATTAATTCCATCTTCTGCTGAATAGCAACTGTTCCTAGGACCATCCAAAGGTCGAACTTTTTCACAAGTGTAAAACATCATCTTTACATTAAATGTTACCCTACCCGCCACTTTGGGTTTAAGTCGCAGCAGCCACGTGCACCCTAATATTATCTTCTTGTTTACAAGGCCGCTCTTCGTTGAACCCTTTTCTTAGTTCATGCATTGAAAAAGGCACCCCCCAATCTGTTGGCAGGCCATAGACAATTTACGGCATTGACCAAACCTAATATACTCCAGGGTATGTAACACTAAGAAGTTTGGGCTCCTCAAGGTGCTTTAACTACGCCCCCCTAAGGCTGGCTTTATGAGATCTAAGTTAAACTAGGTTTAATTAAACTGAAAATAGATTTGTTCCGCCATTTCCAAGTTTGTATATAAAAAATGCTGACGGGACAGCTTAGATTTGCTTTAAATGTTGGCCTTTAATGAAATAATAAAAAATCAAATTTCGCCGGATAAATCAGAGTTTCAGACTACGATGAACTAAGTTTAAACCTAATTCACATCTTAAAAACCCAGCCTTAGAGGCGCAGCACATACTCTTAGTCTGGGATCACACTATGAAAGTTTTATTTCAGAAAGTCTGAGTTTATGGGTGTGAGGGGAAAAATAATATAATTAAAAATAATAAAATCACTTTCCTTTGTTCGTCCATTTTCTTTAACACACTTTTAGAAAACCGTTTTGTTTTTCTGGACAATTTTCCGAAATGGGTGAATCGTTCTGCAGAACACTCTCAGTAAAAAAATTATTCTCCGGACAAAAATATTGTTCGGAACGCATGGATGAGTCCACCTTTAGAGTTTGGTTAATGACTTTTAAATTTCCTAATGTTGTGGTGGAAATATTTCTAAAATGTGAAATTTTAATTAAATTGCATTTTCTACCTGTTTAATTTCAAAGTAGTAATCGATTGCTGGAATTTTCAACAACTCTCACTTAAACTCATTAAATTTTAAATGCACGACATCGAATTAAGAGCAAAAAATAAAAAAAGCATTTTTTATTGCATAAGAATTTGCGTCCATAAATACCATATAAACACATTCCTACTCTATTTTATTTTGGGGTCACACTACTCCAAGGCGTTAACAAAATAGTTTCAAGATTCATTTCATTCATTTAAATAAATAAAAAAAACACACTTTAAAATTGCGAATACAAACACAAAAGAAAGAAGAGAATCTTAAAGGAAACACCTACAAAAAACAAAAACAAAGAACCCACAAACAAAGACAATAGCTTAAGAAATCTTCTTCTCTCCCAGTGTTAAAAGAACTCGAACAGGGAAGTAAAATTTAAACATTTAAAACAAGGAGGTGGTATAAAAAAAGGATAATTAAAGCAAAAAGGAATTAAGAGTAAAAGAAACAGCAAGACTAAAGTTCGGTAGGCTAACTTTAAATAGTAGAAAAGTGTTAATTTTAAAAAGTGGTGTTAACATTTTTTATCGATAAACATTTTTATGTGTTTGAAACACTCTACAAAGCAAAAGTGTTTTATTTTTTGTTTGTGTGTTCGTTTTATGTGATATTGTTAAATGAGTCAACCCCTTTTAACAAAAATAAAATGTACTTTCAATTTAACCAACCACCCACATTTAAGTTCATTTGTTGAAGGCCTATTATCAACTTTGCTTGTGCTGCCAGCCAGTATCATATTGCCAGCCTACAATTGACTACAACTGTATGACTGACTACACTTAGAGAATAAGACTAGGAAAACTAAAAAAAAAAAATTTGTTTAAAATAATTATTTATATTATATTCAACATTTTTTATTTTTCAAATTTATTCTATGAGCTAAATTTCAGTTATGTATTTTATAAAGCTTTTTTGTAATAGTCATATTCCTTCAATTTTTCAGAAATGACTTTATACACTATCAGACTATTATATTGTATAGAATAAATTCGAAAAATAAAAAATGTTGAATATAATATAAAGTAACCTTCAGAAGGAAATAATTCCCAGTTTCTATAATTATTTATAATTATAATTGTAATAATTTGCTAAAAAAAAAGAAATTAAAATGCATATTAAATTTTTTTAATGGTTTATTGAAATTCTAATCAGTTTTGTGATGTAAATCGTTTCAGTAAACGAAACGATTTAAAATCGATGATTTCGTTGTCAGTATGTTCAAAAAACCTGACTAAATCGTGAATCGTTAGTCAATTAAGTCAAGTAAGCAAGGGGCGTGGTTTAAAAATAAACATTAAAAAATACTCATGCAATGCGAGTAAATAACTTCATTGATAACCAATTCAAAATAACCGGAGGATTAAATTTGTCAAACACTTTTTTTATCCGGGATGCACGATGTCAATTGATGGTGGTGTGGAGGACAATGTGTTTAGTATACTAAAAAGGCAAGGTCAGCACTTGATCCCCTAAAAAATCGTGGCGGGCCCCATAAACATCACAAAACACGAAGATCCGCATATTCAATGCTTGCGTAAAATCTTCACTGCTTTATGGAAGCGTGCCACTTGGCTTATAACTAACACTATAGCACAGAGATTCCAAGTATTTATAAACAAGCGCCTAAGTATAACATGTCGAATATGCTGGCCAAATAAAATCACAAACACAGAGCTGTGGAGGACAACAAAGGAAGAAACAATAGTCCGCCAAATAGCAAGAAGAAAATGGAGATGGATATTAATAAAACAATACATGACGTAGAACAATTTTAAATCAACTCAAGAAAGTAAACAAATCTTTTGATGAAATTAAAATAATTTGTAAAGATAGAATTTGTTTGAATTTGAATAAAGAAGCCCATGTGGAATAAATAAAGGGAACAAATGTTCGAAACTCCCTTTTTAACCCATTTGACACATTTATATATCGACGTGCTTTAGAAGAAATTAAGCAATTACTTGGGTTTTAAATTTGGACTCGGAAAGATCTATATTTCCCGAAAATGAGTATTCTTTAAAACAAATAGTTTTATTTTGGCCATATTTTTGGGTATATAACACATATCCAAGACCTATGGAGAGCCCTAAAATTTATGTTTTTATAAAAGTTTTTTATGTTTTTTAGTCCATTTTTAGAGTTTTTTTTTTGGGGTTATAAAGCGATTTGACAGATTTATGTATCGACGTGTTTAAGAAATAAATTAACCATTTATAAAATTTGAATTTAGGAAGATCTGTTTTCCGAAAAAGCGTATTTTTCAAAATAAATATTATATTTTAATCATAGCTCTTCTATATCTGGACGATTCTTATCGACTTTTTCGGAAAATATGTTCTGTTACAAATTCCAATCATTTGATATATTTATTATTACAACGATTTTTAAGCTTTTTTAAAGTACAATTTTAAGGATAATATTGTTGAGCGATTTTAAATGCACTTTGTAGTGTAGTTTAGTTACCATAAACGCTTATTTTTCCACTATTAGCGATTTTTCTAAAGTTTGTCGTTCTAGTTATTTGTATAGATTTAAGCTATTTTCACTCTTTTGATTAACATTTTTTTAGTTTTATCGACTTTACTTACACATTGCTGTATGCCATGTCAACGTTTCCATTTTATTTACCTAATTCATAAATTTGGATTTAATTTGGTAAATACATTTTAATTGTACAAAGGCAGAAATCTATTCCCCATAAATTTTTCTTTTCTTTATTAAATTGTTGAATATTTTTTTTTTCAAATGAGCAATTGTTGAATTTTTTTGGGCTTATTTTTTCAGGGCATATTTTAAGGTTTTTACCGCATATTTAATGCTCATGAAACGTGTTTTTCAGAGCATATTTCCCTGGTTATTAGCATTCAATTTCTGCTTCAACAATTAGTTTTTATTAAATGCTGAGCTCAAATTCTTGAGTTTTTTGCGGACTCGGAGCAAGGAGTCTATAAGAACTCCGATTCAAGGAAATGTAGATGAACCAAAATTATTAATTTTGTATCGTTTTTGGTTTTTGATATACCTAAGGTGAACTTCTTTGGGAATCTATGGGCCCGTTTTGATTTGTCTATAGACACCAAATCTAAAACTGAAAATCGTAGAGATGTGTCGTTCTGGGACGACCTATTTCCATTGAACGACGGACTATTTCAATAGCAATTAGTTATTTTTTTTAAACATTTAAAAATTGTATAATTATTATTTATGAACGAATGGAGCGACCTAATTCCTTTAGTCTTTCGGATCGATTCCACAAAAGGAACGATTGCGCTCTCTAGAAACTCGAATACAAGTCCTTAAAATATATTTTCCATCGGACTTACCGTTTACAAAATCCAGAATTATTTCAATTTTTTTTTCAAAATTTCCCACTGTGCTTTCTTTAAAATATCGATTATTATGTTTTTCTGTTTTAATTATTTCTATATTTTATGCTGTAGTATGTACATATGTATTTTAAAAGAAACAAATTTTCCCAGTGTACCCGACCCTACAAATCACTCTCAAATTTCCAAATTTAAACGTTAGAGGCTATTTTACTTTATATTTTTAGGCCTTTAATCTGTATGAATGAGTAAAAAGTTGGATTTCGTAATATACAGACAGGCCAGCCAGTCAGCTGTTTTCATACAAAATCAACTACATACAATAAAATTTTATTTGTAGCACATACCTCCTGGTTAAAAAGTGTTTGTGACTGTTTGCTTTTGTTGATAAGGTCGGTCGCTGGCTGGCATTGATGATGATGGTGGTGGTTGTGCTATTATTGATAGTGGTGTTTATGACCGAGAATGTTGGTTGAATGTGCCGTGCCGGCAGCGCCTAAAACACCCAGTCAGGCAAATTACGTACTTCAATACAACAAACTAGCAGTGGCAGCCAGCCAGCCAGTCAGCCAGCCATCAAAGAAAATATTTTAAATCCAGCCTTGTTAAAGCGAAATAGCGGAACAAACACACCCAAGGTCGCCGACATCCACCACGCCCTAGATACGCCTCAAATTCGTCAAAATTAACAGGAGCTCATAAAGAAATGAAAAACAGAAAATTAACAAAAACAATCATCAAACAACATCAACAACAACACCACAAAACTTACGGATGTTACTCTGTGTCAGACTTTATAGAGTTTTGTGTATGTGTCCGTCTTTTATTGTTGTTTTCTTTTTTGTTTTGCGTAAAGTAATAATGTTGTTATTGTTGCTTTGTTAATGTTTGTTGTTCTTGCCACTGTTGCTTTTTGTAACCACCTCGTTCGTTCGTTCTTTTGTTCTTGGGTCTTTAATGAGAGGGTGTGTTTGAGTTTGCTGTTTTTAATAAAATTTTTATTTCCTAATGATTTTTGCTGTCTCTGCTAGGGAGAGTGTAGCAATATACATAAGTATGTATGTATGTTTGTCGATATGTACGTGTGTTGGTGTTTATATTCTTAATTTTTCTCGTGTAAACTTATTTTAAAGACTTTCGTTTTTCATTATAGGTACATACCTACATATTTTTGTAAAAATGCATTTTAAATTTAAGTGATGTTGCTCTCATTTAGAGAGGGGTGTGTTTTTGTCAGTGTGTGGCTGGCTCTGTTTTTATGTGAAAGAGTAAACATTTTGAAAATTTTTATTAAAATAAGGAGAAATAAAAAGAAAAAATAAATTACTATTAAAGAGAATAATTACAAGGTAAGTTTGGAAGTTTTCGTTAATAAAGTCAGAAATAAATTAAAATTATAGTGCTTCATTATAGGTACGGTGACCATCCATATTATTTTTGGAGCTTTGTTCTGTGTGAATTATTTTCTAGTCAGAAACCGTAAATATTTTTGTATTTATTAAAATTTTCTGTATTTGTACGGTATTTAATAGAATAGGAAAATAAATAGGTACCTACATTCCCAATTATATTTTGTTTTCATTTCTTAAAACTCGCACAAATTCTTTTTTTTTTTAAATAATTTAATGGAATATTAACTCTAAGGCATATTTTTTTAAAAAATTTTTAGTGCATATTTTGAAATTATTAACATGTAAACTTGGTTACATTTTTTGTTGTATTCTTGTCAAATAGTACTGAGGCAATTAAACGAATAAAATTTAAGTGTAATTTTGGTTTGAGAGTTAAATTTTTAAGGCAATTAACCGAATTGGGTTATTAAGCGTATGGCAATTAACAGTAGATTTTTGTTTAAAAAATGGAAGAAAAAAAAACGGGGATTTGAAACTTATGGGGAATAAGTGTGAAAGGCATTTAAGCGTGGGGTTATTAACCTGGTTATACTGTAGTAGCAAAATAAAGTTAATTTTTTCGTTCTAATAAAAAAAGTATTTTATAGGTATACCTAATTGTAGTTTTTTTGGGTCAATGTGACCGAGCTAAATTTTTGGCATGCAGCAAAAAGCTTGCCGATTCTTTCTTATTTTGCTATTTCATTCATATGGTAGGCACAAATAAACTGATATTGATGTGGCAATATCAATTAAATAAGAATTAATAGTACCCTACAAGAAACGAATGAGCGAGTAGTCACATTTTTCATTTTGGTGTTAAGAAAATGATAGAAAAAAATGACCGAATGTGACCGATAACTTGATTTCGGTCATTTTTTCCTATCATTTTCTTAACACCAAAATGAAAAATGTGACTACTCTCTCATTCGTTTCTTGTAGGGTAGAATAAAAATGTGAATCCCCTCTTTTAACGAAATTTGATCTACATTCAGCGTTGCATCTGTGTTACTTAAGCATACATTTGAACCCTTTTTCACAGATCTAGATACCTTTTAGGATTTTTTTAAAGTACCGTTTTGCAAAATTATTAACTATGTTGTGAAACATGTTAAATCAAAAAGTAATTTCAATTTTTGGGAATACAAAATTTATATTTCAAAAGATTTTGTTATTCGTGCTAAATTCCCAGTTTTTATTATTGATAAAAACACTTGAAATTTATTGTTGATGGGATAAGCTATTCCTATGCGCATTTCACTGGTTGCTTAGGCCAGATCATCAGGAAACTTCATCCATAAAGATTTTAGAAAAACTAAAGATATTAAACCAAATAAAAATGTTAAACGTATAAGACTTATAGCAACAGTTCTACTTGTAATAATATCAAAGTTTAAACAAAACAACATCAACAATAAACAGTGCGTTCATCTCGTCTTACAAATCCTTTTAGAAATAGCACTAACATTTTGCTTTTTGACAACTTCACTGAACAGTAGTGCTTCAGCTAAACAAGTGTTTTCCAAAATAGAATTGCTTGATAATTTTTTAATTTTTTTGCTTTTTAAAATATTTTATTTAACTTACAATGTACATATGTTCGTTCGGGTGAAATCTCGCAACTCAATTTTGAAGCAGCTATCTTCAAAATATTGATGTAAAACTTTGTATACACGTTCACTTTGGATGACAACGCATGGTAAGCAGTGTGACGTCATGCTAAATCTAACATGACGGCACACACAAGATGGCGGACAAGTTATTTTTAATGCACTTCGATAATATGGGTATCAAATAAAAGGGCATCCTGAGAATAACTCGAAAGTTAAAGTGGCGAGGTTTAAGACCCCATTTACATTATACGATTTTTGTCGTTGCGATTATTGTCGTAACCTCTTTGATGTCGGTCTGATATTTACATTGTTTAATTTTTGTCGTTACAACTTTTTCTGTGCCACCGAACGCACAGTGTTGCCAGAAGTTTAAGATGTAAAATCAGCAAAAAACCATAATTTTGCATCAAAAAATCTTTATATAGTTTATTAAGAAACCCATATAAGAATTCATTTTTAAAAACATATACGGCCATGTTTTGGAATTTGAAATCGATGGTAAATATCTATAAGCTGTCCTCGAAGTATGAGGCATACAAAATTAAATACTTTTTAGAACTTTCTACACAGCCAAAAATTGGTTCTATTTCAATTTCACTCAAATGCGATTTTCAGAACATGGCTAATAATTTTTGGATATTCTTACATTAATTATATCTTTACAAACTTCTTCTCAAGCTGAGTAGGGATTAAACATACCTTTGGTATCTTAAACAACAAATTAAAAGTTAATTTCTTGACATGTTATTTTAATTATCAAGGGTCTTATTGAAAACTTAGAAGAGATCAAAATTTAAACTATTAAAGATTTTTATACATAAGTACATATGAATATATACGTACATATGCATATTATTTCGTATAAAATCAGATAACATAAGTCCGGCGATAATAATGTGTCAAGACAATGCGAATTTTAATTTTTAAGTAATCTTTTGGTTCTTCTATGAATGAATGATACATTTCGTTTACGAAGGCAAGAAGTGGAAATAGTACAAGTGACAATGTAAGGAAGTTTCCACAGAGCTAAAAAATCTGTCATTTTAAAACAAAAAACTTCAAATCTGCATTTTGACAATTTTGGGGATACAATCTGCACTTCTGGCATCAATGGCCATGCACCGAACTTAGCAAGGCTGCCAGGTACTTTTTCCCTTGTCCCCAAAAAATTAAAAAAAAAAATCCCCAAACTAAAATCAAAACCTTAAAAAGTAAATATTTTTTGTTTTTTTTCAGACGAAATTTTAAATCTTGTTAATTAAAAATTTTAAATTTTTTTAAAAATAGTTTTTCTAAAATCTTTGTATGAAGTTTCCTGACGATGTGGCCTAAGCAACCAGTGAAATGCGCATAGGAATAGCTTATCCTTTCAACAATAAATTTCAGTACACGACTTACAAAATCTTTTAAATTAAAAATGTTGTATTCCCAAAAATTACTTTGATAGTTAGTCTGTGTTTATACGGTTCATTCTTTACTGAAAAGATTGCTACTTTATTGGCGAGAGGGGAGAGGGGAAAAGAAACGAGTACACACATGTCTGTACTTTCCTTACGCTTTGCTTTTTCATTCGTTGTTTAATTTTGTTTTTGTTTTCAATATCAAAAAAGCACACATGCATACGCACGACTATACAAAATAAAAAACATGGCGTAAACATGAAATGAATAATTTGAACGCCAATTCTTGTTCAAAGAAGAAAAAGGAAGAATCTTTTCAGTAAAGAATGAACCGTCTAAACTCAGACTAAGAAAAATTTGAACAAGAAATCTCCAAAAATCCCAAAACAAATATTTTTAGTAAAAAAATCATTTTATTTTTTTTGTAGCGACTGGTTTCGGCATGTTTTTTAAATCCATTTAATGTGATTCCAGTGAGGAATTACAAGCAAAACAATATGCTGTTTTTGAAGACGAATGAGCCAATTTAAAAGAATTTGGAGCTTGTTCAATCGGTTTTAGCCAAGGCCCATCTGTCAGGTCTGCTTACTTGTACAAAAACAAAAAACGATTCTTTTTAGTTGTCAAAAATTTACTACACATATACAAAGCAAAAGGAAAAAACGTGTATGTGTGGCATCCCTGCAAATAATAGAACCAGTCCTAACACGCGTGTAAAGTATATTCTGTGGTGTAAAGAGTAGCCCACAAGGGACTAGGACTAGTCCAAAAGTAACCCAAACGTATGGAAAAAACATGGTCTATTTAACATTACGATGTCCTAGGGCTGGACCATATAACCCATCTTTGGACTACAAAGGAGTAGTTTTAAAACTACTCCATTGTATACACAAAAGGGTTAGTTTTAACTTCGTTTAAAAACGATAACATGTAAAAACTTGAACTTTTATCTTTAATATCTTATAATTAATTATTAATTTTAAGTATGTACATAATGCCAATTTTGTAAAAAAGTACTAATTTTTTAAATTAGATCTTAATGCGTCAATAAATCGGTATGCCTTAAAACCCATGTGAAACGCATTTTAAAGTATTTTCCAACAAGATTCAGTTTATTTATCTTCTTCTATATTTGCGTATTTGAATATTTGTCGTATATCCTGCTGCAATCCTGAGGATATTGTCCTGTGTCATATAAGTGTGAAGAATTTCGATTGATTTTCAAATATATTTCCGAATTTAATATTTTTAAATACAGTACATTTTTAAAAGGTGTGAATTTCGAGAGATTTTAAAATTCAATTGTCGAAAGCACAAGCACACACAAAGGGTTTGTTTTTCAAAATTATAGCTCATTTTTTCCGCTTTTTATGTTATTTTCCGACAATTTGTTTTTTTTAACCGATTTAGCGATTTCAAATTAGTTTTAGGGTTGTTTAAAATTTTGTATTTTTTGCGAATTTTAGCCATGTTCGCGATAGAAGCGATTTGTTCCTGCAAGTTTTCTGATTCTTTACAGCTTTAACTAACGATTTATATTAAAAAGGAAACTTTTTTGCGAATTTCCGCTAATTTAGAAATTTTTACCGAATTTTTGCCATTCCTTATGGTTTAAGGGAGTTTTAATCAATGTTATGGCTTGTTTGAAATATAAAAATTTTTCGCGAATTTTCGCTATTTTGAAAATTTTTTTTCTTATTTTTTGACATTTTGTTTTTTAAATCCATTTAGCGATTTCAAATAAATTTTAGGGTTAGGTTTTTTTCGCGAATTTTAGCCATTTGAGAGATAGTAGCGATTTATTCCTGTGATTCTTTACAGCTTTTACGATTTTTAATAAATATAAGACTTTGCTTTCATGCCGCTGTTAGCAAAAAAGCGAACTTTAATTCAACTAAAAAAACAAACCTGAAATCACAACAGAAGTCACAAAAGCAAATATCATTTTGTAGTTTCATCGAATTTTCTTGATGATTTGTTGTAAATAAAATAGCTTATTGTATAAAAAATTAATAAACAACACATGGAATATTTTATTTAAGAAATTTATTATAACGGTCAACTTACAATAGTCGAAAAAATAACAAAGTGAGTTCAAAAAGTTGTTTACGTAGCTGAACGTTTTGATATCACAAAATAATATACCCAGAACACCTTTCTTGTGATTTTAAATCACTTTCAAAAAATGTGATTTTCAGAACAGGCCTGATAGTCTTAAAATTTCGCTCAAAATATTTAAGACTAACGTGTATAATATAAAATTTAAAAGACTAAAGACTGAAAATAAAAGGAGTATGTATTTAAAAACCATTTTAAAAGATACTGAAAACGATGTTCTCGGTTTCAAATCGTTTTGTTTTAAAAATCAGTTTCCATCACATACTATTATGATTTATGTAACGTGTATCAATTTAAAAAATAATTTCCAATTTTGTGCTTTTTTTAATCATTTAGGTAGGAGGTATGTGATGGAAAACGAGTATCTTTAAAAATTGATTTTAAATACATTTTCCTTTGATTTCCTGTATATATTCTTTTAAATTCTTAATTATATACACATATCGCTCATTTGCTGCAAGACCGGCATAAATCAAAAAATACAATTTTGAAGTTAGTGATGCAGAATTGTTCGCTATGTTTTTCTCTATATTGTGTATAAAATTCATCTTTATATCTTTTATACTTTCCCCATTTGAAGAGAATGTATCGGTAATTTTTCTAAGTGATTAGTGCAAATCAAAAACTTTAAACGCGTTTATCTCGAAACGGATTTTTTTGACTTATGCCGGTCTTGCAGCAAATGAGCGATATGGCAATTTAACCAAAACTTAAGACTTTAATTCAGAAATCGATCGAAGTTCATCGCGCTTTCTAAAAACGATCGTTTTGAAAATTTTGTTAGTTTTTGAAAGGGGACCTATTGTCTGCAATTATTACTTATATTTAAAAGGGAGTTATGGCATTAAAAGCTTCAAATCACATATGGTCCAATTCCAATAAAATTTGGCAAGATGATTTAGATTGTAATAAAATAAGTTTGGACCGAATTTAATTTAAATATGTACCAACATAGTAAGATGGTTTAAAGCACAAAGACCCTATTCTAAAAAGAATCTTGTGTGGGCACTATGTAAAATTATGGACCGATTTAACAGTGTGGTCCTTGTGCCAATTCGAATCTATCTTTAAAATTTCATCAAATAATCTTGAAAATTGCGACCTGTACTTTGCGCACGAGGTTAACATACACAGCCCGCCGGACGGACATCGTTCTATTAGTTGGAAAGGTTGTTCAAAAACCTTTGTGATATTAAAAAAGTTGTGATTGCAGACCCATGTGGTGTCTCAGGTAATGAATGTTATTAAAATTATTGAAATTAGCAGCACAAATGCATACTACACTCTCCATTATTGTATATTGGGTATAAAAAGAAGACAAAATAACACGAAATTTTTACAGTGGGTAGATATACATATAAAAATAATTGTCGATTTTTGCAAAAAGTAAAAAATAAAAAAATGTTATTTAATACGCTCTTTATGAACAAATGCGATATGTGAATTTAGTATATCATTTACATTTTCTTTTTATAAAAATTAACAACACAAACATATTAATTTTTATTTGAAAAAATTCTTTTTAAAATTTTAAAAATAACATTCTTTTCTCATATTTCCAAAAAGAACTACTACCCCTAAACCATGGTACTTGTTATACTATGCCACTAAACCATCTGCGGAGACGACAAATTTTTTTTTTAATAGGTATCTTATTAACTTTATTTTCACAAATCAAATTTTTAAGCTTTTTCTTAATAATTAAACTTCTAATCCTCATCATCCGAATGATCTGAGCGTCGTAAATCCTTTTCGCTTTTGTCACGCTTATTTGTATCACCCGATTTCTTTTTCCTCTCATCGCCAGCTCCACCACCAACGACCAAACCATCGGACCATTTACCACGTGGCGTATCAGAATAAGCACTTGGATCCATGGGATCTAAAACATCGGCATCATTACGACTATGATGACGTCTGCCATGACTAGAATAACGATCTCTATCCCGTTCTGAACGCTCACCGCGTTCGCTGCGATCGCGATCTTTTCGTTGACGCGATAGAGCTCTATCCAAGTCACGGGATTTTTGTTTACGTGGTAATGGTACGGTGGGACTGCCGGCTACTTCTTGCAATGAGGGAAAATCATTGGAATCTAAAGAGCGTGGCGATTTGGGTCTTAGGGAAGCATTTATTATTTCCTCTACTTCGCGATGATGTCTAGCTTGGGCTGATTCCTTTACAGGTTCATCTTCTATATCACTCATTGGTTCATTATCACTGCCTTGATCGCCAGTAGATTCTTCCATTTGTTTTCTAATGGCAGCAGCACATTTTGTTACTTCTGATTTGGGATGAGTAGGTGGCAGCCAAGACACAACATTATCTGCCTCACAAGCAAAATAGAAACATCCGCAGCCTGGATCATACATTTCTACCCAGCCTTTGGGTAAAGGATATTTGCGTACTAAGCGCTTATAACGTTTCATATATTCCGCTGAAGGTTTAGTTATGCCTTCTCCCCATCTATTGACACAGAACAAAGTACATTTGTGCCAAATATTGTATTTATTGGGACAGCATTTATAGCCAGCAGCCGAACCAGCCTCACCCATACGCACTTTCATTTGAGCTAGCCAATTGTTGTCCTCAATGGGCTTCCGTTTTTGATCATGATCCAGGTCATACTGCGAAGGGTATTGATATTCCTCGGAATTTTGTTGTGGCTGGGTGTCAGTGTCCATTTCATCATAATCCTCGGCAATAACTTCCTCATTTTCGGCGGTAGAATTTAAAACAGGAGGTTCTGAAAACATATACATATTTTTTATTTTAGCAATGGTAGGGTTTTTGTAGGCTTTTTTTACCATTTTCCTTTTGGGCTTTTTGTTTATTAACTAAACCACGTTGGGCCAATTTGGCCAGCAATGCTGGTGGTAAACTCATGTTATTTAATAAATTTCTTTTTTAAAATATACAATTTTTATGAATTTTTCTTTAAATTTACAAATATATTAAAGATTTTATTGAAATTTTCAGACATAATTTTTATAAAGTTTTCTCTTCTCTTTTTGTTGTTTTCTTTTTTAAAAGTATGTTCAGTAGCTAATTTTTTTACATTTTTCTGTCATCTTTTTGTTGTTTTCTTTGTGTAAAGTATGTTCAGTAATACTTTTTAGTACATACAAAACAGGGTTGGAATTTTAAGTATTTGTTTCAATTTATATATAAAATTTACAAAATTTTGTAAAATTTTTGCAATTCTTAATATTTTTAATAAACAAATTAAGATTTTAATTGCATTTTTAAGTGTTTTATTTATTATTTTATTAAGCACTTTTCCTACAGCTCTGTAAGACACGTGTTGGTTTTTTGCGTTTATTTTTCCGTACTTTTCTTTTCATCTACATCTTCGCCTTTGCTCATTTGGTGTCGATTCATTGAGAGCAACGCATCTCTACGGAAGGTAAATATTCCGGAAAAAAATGTGCTTTTCGAGAAAAAAAATCATGTTCTAAAACAAAAAGTTTACAATAAAGTTTACGTTGAATTTTCAATAGTTGTTTTTTATTTATTTTTGCCAATTCCAGAGTCAACATTCGCTGTATAGTTTTTAATTGAATAAAATCATTTTGTTTTATTAAACATATTGGTGTGATATTGTTAAAATTTTTTATTCGAATTACGCCGTTAGTAAATTTAAAATTGTGTGCCAAAACAACAATAAAAATCATAAACAGTCTAAATCCATCAAAAAATTTAAAGGAATCCTACAATATGTCAGCCAACGTAGTGCCCACAAATGGTTTTGTGAAGTCTCCCACTGATGAAAACTTACAAGATGGTTTGTCATGCAGTGAATTGTTTGTCAATTCTGAGGGTTTAACCTACAAGTGAGTTGCAAATTTCTGTTTGCCACTATACAAATTTTACTAATTGTTGTTTAAATTTTAACAGTGATTTCCTTATCCTGCCTGGTTATATAGATTTTACTGCCGAGGAAGTAGATCTCAGTTCACCTCTTACCAAGAAGATTAAATTGCGTGCCCCCTTAGTCTCCTCTCCAATGGATACAGTGACAGAATCTGATATGGCTATCGCTATGGCGGTAAGTTTTTATTTCGGCTGAAGTGCCACCCGATTCAGAATAAAAAAAAAGAAAACCATAATTACAATTTAAGGGGGTGAGGCGCGTGGGGCCCCCTGGACCCAAAAAACTTCCCCGCCCAATTAGTGATATGTGTGGGAACTCAAATTAAAGGTAATTTGCTCACGATTGCAAATATGTATTTTGTTTTTGTATTCGCATTTTATTTTCCTCTCTAGGTTAATTTAAGTATATTTTTAAAATCGAGCATAAAACATAAAAAATAGGTACAAAATAAAACAAAATATTTACAATCGTAAGCAAACTACCTTTAATTTCAGTACCTACACATACATACATACATAGATGTGAGTGCCTGGGGGCATTTTTTTTTTGACCCAGAGGGCCCCAAAAGTCCCTCCTGTCCTAAATTTTATTATTTTCGTTTTTCTTGTACAATTACCTTTAATTTGAGTACCCACACATTCCACTAAGTGGGCGGGGCGGTTTTTTGGATCCAGGGGGGCCCACGGGCCTCAGCCCCCTTAAATTTTAATTTTGGTTTTTTTGTTTTTAATTTCAGAGGGGGTTCACTTTTGCATTTATTTCTTTAATTTTTCTCTTTTTAAAAACAAGATATTATTAAAAAATTTTTCTCTAATCCTTTTTTAGTTGGGTGGTGGCATTGGCATTTTACACCACAACTGCACCCCTGAATACCAAGCCAATGAAGTACATAAAGTTAAGAAATATAAACACGGTTTCATCCGTGACCCTTCAGTCATGTCACCCGAAAACACTGTGGGTGATGTTTTAGAAGCCCGTCGTAAAAATGGATTTACCGGCTATCCCATTACCGCCAACGGCAAATTGGGTGGCAAGCTGTTGGGTATTGTAACCTCGCGCGACATTGATTTTCGCGAAAACCAGCCTGAAATCAAATTGGGCACCATAATGACCACTGATTTGATAACTGCTCCCAATGGCATTAATCTACCCATGGCTAATGACATTTTGGAAAAGAGCAAAAAGGGCAAATTGCCCATCGTCAATGAAAATGGCGAATTGGTGGCCCTTATAGCACGCACAGATTTGAAAAAGGCTCGTTCGTATCCCAATGCCTCGAAGGATAGCAATAAGCAGTTGCTGGTTGGTGCCGCCATTGGTACTCGTCCCGAAGATAAGGATCGTCTAAAGCTTTTGGTTGCCGCTGGTGTTGATGTCATTGTTTTGGATTCCTCCCAGGGCAATTCGATTTATCAAATTGAAATGATAAAGTTCATTAAAAATACTTATTCCGAGTTGCAAGTTATAGGCGGAAATGGTGAGTTTAAACAAAATTAGTTAAAATTTTTTGAAATACATACATATTAACAAATTGCAACATGTATACGATTTAAGGAATTGTTATAACCTTCACCGTGGGTACAGGGCTATATATCGTCACCTTAAACGCTAAATGCCGTATCTAACATTTTGAAAACTTTACAGGAACCCAAAAAACTTAAACATGATAAATTGATAAATTCCATTAAACTGTTTAAAATTAAACTGTTAAAAATTAATTTTTCTTGTAAAACGTAATAGTTGTTTTGAAAATTCACAATGTTGAATATTATACAAACTGTTAGTTAGGTCTTTTAGCGTTTAGCATATTTTCTATTGTAGATAGGGCCGTTAATTTTTTTGTCAATAATACCGCTAATGTTGGTATAAAGATTTTGAAAATTTTTTGTGGACATTTGTGTTGATGCAATACATCAGATTTAATGAAAAAATCCAGTTTTTAATTTTTTGTTAGTTAGGGCCTTTTGCATTTTAGGTGACGATATGTATGTAACACTTTGACATTCCGTTTGTAATTTCTAAAATAGGGATTTTATACCCTATTATATATATTCTAGATCATTATGAGAAGAGAAATTCAAATCACAATGACCATCCGTCTGTCTGTGTGTCTATTGAAATTGGGTTTTGTAAGACCCTAGACATGGTGGGAACCAGGTGTTTATATATTTATGTTAAATATAGTCCGCAAAAGTATGCTATTAAAATTTAGCCTAATTGGTAGATATTGTAGCTTATATGAGCAAAAAACAATGATTGCCTCTAATTTTACCCATAAATTCATTGTTGTTGTTGTATTCTTTTTAATGTGTGTATAGAGAATGGAAAGTGCATCTTTGTTATCCATCCACAACATCCGACAAAATGTGGGCGGGATTGGAGAAGTGGACGTGGCACAAAATAGATTTTTTATATCTAAAGAACGGTATTAATATAATTTTGCGTTCTTATCGTACCATTTCGAACGGCATAGCCGAATATAGCATTCTTGCTAATTTATAATAACAAATTAATTTATTAAATGAAAAATAAACCAAAATGCCACGATTTCGAACGAAAACATCGTTTTCCTAACTTGAATTTAAAACAAAAACCAAATTTTTAATATTAGTTTTGCTTAAACTGTAAGTTTAGCAAACAAAATCATAACAGGCGGTTAAAAAATCGTAATATTTTTTCCAAAACAAATTTTTATAAAATTTTCTGAAAATAGTCTCATTAAGGCCCATTTTCATAACTTACCGATACCTAAAAGTAGACTTTAACCGGCCTTAAAATTAAAATTTTAAAAAAATTTTACTTTAACCAAAAGTGAGCGATAAAGAAGATTTAGGTTAATAGGTAATGGTAGGTAAAAATAAAGTTGTAATAACGGAACACTTTTTATACCGCCGATAAATCTTACCTTTTGCTATTGGTAAGTTGTAAAAACCTGTCTTAAAGTAATTCATCAAAATTTTTTTTTATTTTGAAAAAAACCACAAATTTTTACAAAATTTCATGTTCTAAAATTCCTTTCTTTATAAAAATAATTTAATGAAAATTAAATTTGATGAACTTGAGTCGAATTAAAATATTAAAAATTTGGATTAAAAACCATGAATAGTTCAACAAAAACCCACAATACTAATTATAATTACGTAGAATTTGTATAAAAAGTTTGGAAATTGAAAATATGTGATTGTTTTCTTCAAAACAACAATTTTGTTGAGCCCGAGGCCAGGGGCCTAATTCTGGCAGTCGTGATCGAGTACATTCTCGATTCGAAAGCAATTTTATTTCAGTCAATACTTAACAAATCGAAATTATTTTTTCAGTATTGTGAAATTCAAATTAATGCTTTATAACACTGAAAAAATAGTTTCGATTCGTTCAGTATTGACTAAAATTATTAGATAGTAAATTCTTTTCGAGTCGAGAAATTACTCGATCACGACTGCCAGAATCAAGCCCCAGAATATTATTATTTTTTTTTCGAAACTTTATTCAAGTAAAAATTTAGTTAAAGAAATATATTTCAGGAAAATGCAACACTGCTCTGCATCATAAAAGTAATCATTAATTAATACAGCCAATGCAAGTTTGCTGATGATCTTTTATAGCTGGAGCCAATTTTCTACTCCATATTTGACACTTGTTTTTTGCGTTATCTGTTTTTTTTTCAAATTATTTAAGGACATTAAAATTCTCATTTGCATCGCAGTCATGCATTTACGAACATGCCCGCAATAACAAAAACGGGTTTCATAAACATTACCAAAATTTTATTTATATCGTCGGCCTAATATGTTAACCTGCTAAATCCACCTTTTAAGTTAATTGAGATTTTGATGCCATGAGGTAGAGAAAGATACGCCTCGTCGACCAGCGTGTAGTTTTACTTCAATTTGAGTCCCGAAGTGTGTTAAACCAACTATATTTTTGGATTTCCTTTCAAAAAGCACATGCAAAAAAGTTTTTTGTCTCTCCTGTAAAATGTGTTGAAAAGGAATTAGCAGGTTTGCATATTAAACCGAAAATATAAAATTTCACAAAAAAAAAAAAAAAAATTAAGTTTTTTTTTTTAGAAAAAAATTTCATCAAAAGTTTGTTTTACCAAAAATATGTGTTAACTTATTATGCCCACAAAAAAATTGCTAATAATAATGGCGCCTTAAACTTACTCGCACTTAATAATTACTTTCACGAAAAACATTGTTATTACAGTTTCACCAACAAAGCTTTTTTGTGCAGAAAACTCACCAAATTTTTTTATTGTTTCATGAAATAGAGTCCGCTTTTTAATAAAAAAATATACCGATTACGCCAAAAATATTATATTAATCACTTTAAATATGTACACTGAAACACAAATCTCTTTTTAAATTTCTTTAGATAATTTAACCAATAGCTTCTTTTCCTTCTTCAATTCGCATTCCATCAAATCATCTTAACACAAATTGTTTTCTCCTTTTTCATTTATTTTACGCAGTTGTTACCCGTGCCCAAGCTAAGAGTCTGATTGATGCTGGCGTTGATGCTTTGCGTGTAGGCATGGGTTCTGGTTCGATTTGTATTACGCAAGAGGTCATGGCCTGCGGTTGTCCACAAGCCACTGCTGTCTATCAAGTATCTTCATATGCCAAACAATACGGTGTACCGATTATAGCGGATGGTGGTATTCAATCTATAGGTCATATTGTTAAAGCTTTGTGCCTCGGTGCTAGTGCTGTTATGATGGGCTCTTTGTTGGCTGGTACTTCAGAAGCTCCTGGTGAATATTTCTTCTCCGATGGTGTACGTTTGAAGAAATATCGTGGTATGGGTTCCCTAGAAGCTATGGAAAGAGGTGATGCCAAAGGTGCTGCTATGTCACGTTATTATCACAACGATATGGACAAATTGAAGGTGGCTCAAGGTGTGAGTGGCAGTATTGTTGACAAGGGTTCTGTTTTACGTTATTTACCGTATTTGGAAGTTGGTCTTCAACATAGTTTACAAGATATTGGCTCTAGATCTATTGATGAATTGAGAGCTTCAATTTATACTGGCAAATTGCGTTTCATGAAACGCACCCATTCCGCTCAACTGGAAGGTAATGTACATGGTCTTTTCTCCTATGAGAAGAGATTATTCTAACATACAATTCCCTGCCAACAAGGGGCGACATCAATGAAAAAAAGTAAAATCAGTATGGAACATTTAAACAACAATAAACAAACAAATGAAAGAAATTTTAACCAAGGTGGTATTAGCAGTATATATGGTACACATTTAAAGCAACATAAATTAAACTCGAAAACCAGTTATTAAATACATCTGCTTAAAACCTATATTTAGCCAACGTATACTTTATAGTGCTCGTATTTAAACTATTTATTCCTACAAAATCTTAATGCACGTCTTTTATTTGTTTTAACTTTACTAACTACCGGCATTTTACTTTTTTTATTTTTTAACTCCCCTTTAAACTTTTACTCCGTGTTTATAAAGGAGTATTACATTTAACAAAAAAATTTTAAATTTAATAAAGGTTTACAAAACAAATTTTGTATGAAAATTTGCCTTAATAAACGTTTGTTAAATTTAATAATCGTTTATAATTACGGGGGTTAATATTTATAACTATTTCTTTTTTTTATTATTTAGTTAAGTGTTTAATTTTATATATAACTAATATATATTTTATTATAAAGTACATGTATACATTAAAAAAAAAATGGTACAATCCAAAAGAGAAAAATCTTAGAAAACTGTTATATATAACTGATGTGACCCATTTAACTAGGTCTCCTTAGTATAAAGTATGCTTAATGTTTTAACCCGTAGACATGTTTTAAAAAATATCTATTGTAGAAAACAAAATAAACTACACAGTATATTAAATAAATAAAGTAATGAAAACCATAAAAATTGTTAACTGCTTTTCAATGTTGTACACCAAGTGAGGAAACTGGAGAGACTTGATTGCTCTCTATAAATGTCAGAGGGATAACTACGAAATTTAGTGTATCGGGTGTGTTCTTGAATCCGAATCCACTCGAAAGTGGATATCAGCATTTTTGGTGTTCTGCATTTCGGGGTTTGTGAAAGTAAAACGAATCGACTTTTATTCTAATATGTGATAAATAGGGCTCGGACTTGGATGCAGTTAAAATCGCGTTTTATGCGTTTTATGATTAAATATGCCAACAGTTTGTTTTCATTGTTTTAAATCCGTAATTTTTTTTAAACTTTTTTCAAGCTTAATAAAGGCTGTGAAGGAAGAAATAAATTGTAATAATTCTCTTTATTTGCGGCCACACGCGAAGATGATGTACAAAATATTTTTCTCATAAGAAATCAATTAAAAAATATAATCGAAGTTGTCTCTTTTTTTTTTTTTTGCAACATGGTGCATGGCAAAAAGCAATTAAAAGAAGTTTTTTTTTCAAAATATTCAACATAAATATGCAATATGAGCAAAATATGCACTATCAAATGCTATTTTACAGCAATTTTCTTGATTCGCATAGATATTAAGTACATGGTAATCTCAGACTGAAGTCAACAAATATGCACTTGCATTAAAATCCGGGCCCTAGTGATTACATTTTTAAAATCTTCTTTATCCAATTTAATCAAAAATATAGGTATCGTTACCTTAAACGCAAAAGGCCCTAACTAACCCAAAATTTAAAATCGACTTTTTCATTGATTTTAATGTAATTAAAGCTAATTTTTTAATGATTTTTTGTCATTTTCCGAAAATTTGTTTTTTATAATCGATTTAGCGATCTCAAATTAGTTTTTGGGTTTATTTAAAATTTTGCAATTTTTCGATAATTAAAGCCATGTTCGCGATAAAAGCGATTTGCTTCTGTAAGTTTACTCGGAATGTTGCCACAAGAAATTACCCCTTATAGCTCTAAAAAATGAAATTATTATTTAGAATTTTTTTTCGCTAATATTATACAAAATAAATGTATCTGTCATTTTCCGAAAGATTAACTTTAATTTTCTTTATATATACTAACAAAAATATGCTACTTTGAGTTACCCATAATAAATGCATTCAAACACAAAAAGCTGTTAACTTTTTAAAATGTAACGACCGTTACTTTAAAAAAAGTGTTTTTTGAAAACTAATTTCTTTGGTTTGAAAATAAATCCATGCCTTAAACAAAACATTTCAAAGAATTTAATCAGATATGTTTTATGGCCAAAACAAGTTTTGAAATTACATTTTTTATGAATTCTTTCGGTTGCTGCCGTTGGAGCAATCCTCGTGACATATGTGGGTAGGTTGGAATTTTATTTTAAAAATCTCCGAAAATCGGTAACGACCGTTAGTTTGGAAACACCCATATGTTTAATTTTTAAATTTACATTTTCACATCTACATATTTTTATTCTGAGTTATGTTTTTGCTTAATAAATGAATTCCTGCACATTTTAATTGTAAATAACCCAACAAATTTTTAAAAAATTATACATATGTATTAGTATTTTTTATTATTATAATCACCCTTATTCCATTTAGCGTCATCAATACGAAACGATAACGTTTTGTGTCGATTCTTGCAAATCGGTATGCCCATTGTCAATATCAAGTTTTATCGATAAGCGTCGATGTATTTTTGGTATGCCGTACGCAACGTTAACGATGGCATCGATATAAATTGACTCTGATTTTGTCGTCAGTCTTATTGGTGTCGAAACAGTTTTATTCCTTTTTAACTTTACAATAATAACAATGTTAAATTAAAAAAATGAAAAATGAGCAACAAAGCTACGCAAAAATTGCAAAAATTTGCAAAAATAGCGAAAATTGGCGAAAATTTTTAAAATTTCAAACAAGCCATAAAATTGATTAAAAGCTCATAAATCTATAAGGAATAGCAAAAATTCCATACAAATTTCTAAATTAGCGGAAATTCGCGAATTTAAGTCATGTGTCTGATATACGAAACTTTTCGGTTAAGTTTTCTGATTCTTTAGAGCTTTAACGATTTTTAATAGATATCAAACTTTTCTATCATACCGCTATTTTTGCGAAGTTCCCATTTTTATCGAATATTTGTAATTTCTTATAGTCTTAGGATTTTTTTTTTTTAATCAATTTTATGGCTTTTTTGAAATATTGAAATCTTTCACGAATTTCCGCTATTTCAGCAAATTTTCGCGTAACTTTTTGTTGCTCTTTTTGGCAATCGTCGCCGTTATGAAGATAGCTCCATATATAAACCGAAGTCTGTATTTTACAGGGCACAATCAACACTGTCGATTTATACGGGGCATTAGTAATTGTGAATTTTTTAGCATAAATAAAGCTTCCCTTTTTTAGAGCAAAACATTTTTAAAAAATGAACATCAAATTGCATTTTTTTTTGATAAAAACTGAAAACAAAACAAACCAACTGTCTAAGTTATTAGAGATGTGCTTTAAAAAACGATAAACAATCGACATCGTTACACTGCTGTTATAGAATACAAGTTTTGTATCGAATTGATGACGACGTCGATGAAAATTGATATTGATATTTAATGGATGACGATGACGACGACGTTAATGGGAATAAGGGTGAATAATTATTAATTAAAATTATAGAAGGATTATTGACAATTATGTATGAAACAAAATATCGCCACGGCTTCGGTGGCATACCGCAATCGTTAAAACAGCATAGCAGAAATTTTCTAATTTTTGTTGTCGTTTTGAAAAACGAAATTTCAAAATTTTTCTAAAACGACTTCTTTCGTACATCGGAAATAGGCAGTAATACTTTATTTCAATGTTCTTCATTTATCCTTGCTATTAAAGGGATCAAGTCTTCCCTTAAGTCTCGATTTTATTGGAAATAGCTTTTCATTTATTTGCTTTAATTAACTAACCGCACACTTAGTTTTTTATTGTATCATTTTTCTCAATTTTTTTTTCATTTTTCTTCAATAACATGCAAATTTTCAATTACATTTCTATTTCAGTATCAATTGTCGACAATTGATTACTTTTGAACAATTAATTGTTGTAGTTTTTGTCGGTTTTTTTTTCATTGCAATCATTGTATCACACACCATCATGCTTGCACGCATTCCTTCTTTCCCTTCCATTTTATAACAATCTTTTACGAAAATTTCTTAAAGTTTATGACACCACAATTGCTATCGATAAAATTTAATCTAAATGGTAAGACATTTTTAAAGGAAGGAACGAACGAACAAAAATTAAACTGGGGAATTAATTATATTTTGTTTTTTCTTACTTTATTTATTCGTTTGTTTGTTTTTTCCCCATTTTATATTATGACGTGAACTTGAGTTATGACAACACTTGTATTGTATCAGGTTGGCAGAATATGAAGGGAACTTTTTTTTAGCTTGAAATGAATCAAATGAAAACCCCACATGTATTGCAAAAGTAGGTTAACTGGCGGAGAAGTTGATAACGTTTTGCTGTTGTTAAGGGCGTATCAAACTTTTTAATAGAGTAAAAAGGGAGAGTTGTGCAAGGAAATTTAAATAACGGGTGAAAAATTATGGTAAATCGTTTAAAAGAATTTTAAACAAGAAAAAATTGCTCTTGATTTTGAGAAAAATCGTTAATGTTGTAAACAAATTTCTTAAACCAGAAATCTTTTGCTCTGCTCTGTCCAGAATTTGACCAGTAAGACGACTTCTTGTCAAAACGGCACTTTTAACAACCAAGAGTTGTCAGACAGTTTAAAAACCTACATATACAATTAAACAAATCCAGCCAGATCAAACACACAACCTTAAAACTTCCTTAAAACAGATAAAATCTTAAAAGAATAATTTTTTCGGTTATCTCCATTATCAATGCTGTAAAGTAAGAGAGTCAAAATTATAATCATAATAATAAATTATAAAGTATTAATTCTATACGCTCATTTTAAAGCGCCTTTTTTGTCTATCATAAATGTGAAGACATGGTTTTGGATTCCGTAACTGACCCTTCATTGTTTATATTCGATAGCACATGCAAAGGGATGTAGAAATATTCATCACTGCGATTAGCGCTACCGCTGTGATACTAAAGTATCAATGTAAACCTTTTTCGACGCTATTGATACCTTTTATGCCTTTTTTGTATTATTTTTTTAACTATTTGTTTTTTGGCAACACTGCAACTTTTGCATAGCGTTACCTTTCTGCCCCCGAAGTGAAAAATTTGATTATTTTTTGAAGTCCTTGCCTTTTATATGACCCTTTCCTTAAGTAGCCTTTTGTATTATTTTAAATCAATTCGCTTTTTGACCATTTTTAAAATTATGTGATGAAATTGTTTCAAAAATAAAAAAAAGATTTATAAAATCTTTAAATCGAGCCCTTGCCGCGAAAATAACTTAAACGCCAAAAATCAAATTTTACAGGAGACAGTTTTTTTATTTTATTTTATATAAATTATGTATGAAATTTGTCGCTTTGGATAAATTTTTTCCTGCTACAAACGGTATCTTATGTGTCCATGGCATTTTAGGAGATGATGCAAGTATTCCCAACAAAGTGTCGTTTACGTTATTTTCGCGGTAAATGCTCGATATATCTATATTATGTTTTGTTATCTTGAAACTGTGTCCAAATTCAATAAATAATAATAGCAGCGTTCGAGAACAAAAAGTTTTTACTATTTTTTACTGAACTTTACTGCATTTTACTAAATTGCTTTCGCGTACACAAAATACAGTAAATGAGAAAACTAATTGAGAGCGTAAAGTGACAGTTCTTGACTGAGTACTTACAAATTTTTACTGCAGATATTTTTGCAGTAAAATTTAGTAAAACAAAAAACATTTTAATACGATTTCTGTACCTATGACGTGCTAAATTCCCAATTTTTCATATTTGATAAATACAATGAAATTTATTGTTGAGGGAAAGCTAGCTTTTATGCGCATTTCACTGGTAGCTTAGGCCAGATCATCAAGAAACCTTTTCCAAAGATTTTTGAAAAGCTCAAAAATTTATATAAATAAAACCCTAAAGCGAATAAGAATTTTAAACACTCAAAGTCATACTTGTTCTCAATATCAACCAATGCTTAAGCAAAACACCAAAAATAAACAGTGAGTTTATCTTTTCTTTTCGACTCGCCATACGGAAATCGTATTATTGATAAATTTTATATTCCCGAAAATAACTTTGAAAAAACATATATGTACATATTTTCAAAAAGGTAAACAAACAAAAAAGCATCAAATTGCGAAAAATTGTTAAATAAAAGAAAAGTTGAAATAAAAATTAAATTAAGACGAAATGTAAATAAATATTAATTAATAAAACTTGTTTGCGAAGCCTCAATTTGGCTGAATACCAACTTTTGAAATATTTTTTTGTTATGCTAATTTTTTAGAGTTGTAAAAGTGTGAAGTATTTGGGTACTTAAGTAATCAATAGCAAACAAATTATTCATGTTCTTTTAAATAAATTAACCCGCCACAAATTTGTAAAATCAAAAGAATTAAAAACAAACAAATATGAAGGAGTGCATAAAATAATTTGTTTGTATTTTTCAAAACTGTTCGTGTTATACAAAGTATTGAATCGAGTACCGATAAGAAAACGAGTTAAGTAGTCAAAAGTGCAAAATTTTTTCAACACTTCAATTATTTGCCATCAGCTGTTGCCTTTTTTTACGAATTTTGCGTTCGCGTACTTTTTTTGACAACAGCTTTTTGTGAAAGCAATTTTTTCAGTTTACACATTTACTTCATTTTACTGTAAAAGTACTCAAACGCACCTAATTAAAGCATTCTCTTTTGTCATTAAATTTAAGTTATAAGAATGTAAAATAAATGACAAAACGTATGAAGCCAAAAGCGCAAAAGTTTTTGGTTGAGGTTGGAAATTAAATAAAATAGATTAAATTAAAGACAGATTATCCTCCAACTTCGTTCTGAGCAGGCTGGTTTAAGGGCACATCACTCGTGCATCAATCACGTGAACAGCCTTCGTATTATTGTCGAACAATCGGTTGAATGGCGATCCCCTATTTATAAACTTTGCTAAAGGCTTCGATACTTTTCACCAGCAGTCTATCTGGCAAGCACGAGGGTGTAAATGAGTTAGACATGAATTAATTATTATAATTCTTGCCTTATACCGGGACTCAACATTAATGGTGCTACATGAAAGCAATCGAGGAAGACCCTTTGGAGTAGACGCAGGTTTACGACAAGGCTGTGCTTTAACTTCATTACTGTTAAATACAGTACTTGATGTTATAATGCTTAAAGGCCTAAGCAGAATATGCATAAACAAGCTTAAGCTACAGTTAAAAATTAACGAAAAGCCTCTTAATTAAATACATTTAAAAGAACAAAAACAAAACAAAAAAACCTTTGGTTCCGTACGTAATATGCGATCGGTTTCGCTCTTAACTTAAGCCAATAACAGTTTCATAAAATTTAACAAAAAGTTTCCTTAAGTTTAATATGGTTTGGCACATTAGATTTACATAAATGTATTCGCACGTTTTCTTAAGCAACGTTATGCGCATTATGGTTGGTCCTTAAGGCAACAACCAATATAAGAAGCATAACTTGGGGTTTAACTGGACGCCTAGGGGAAATACAATCCAGGGCATGGGATGCAGGTCTACATATTAACATAGAAAATACCAAGGTCTTGTGTTTAGGTACCTAGAACTACCAAAAGTTCCAAATAGACAACGTAGATCATGAAGATGTTCAATCATTTATACATATATCTGGGTAGTGTCATATCAGCAGCTTAGAAGATATAACAAATCGCATCAAGAAGTCAAACCAAGCCTTTTTTTGGGCCCTGCAAAAAGTATGAAAATCACCCAAAATTCAGCTGAGGACTAAACTCCAACTCTTTTCATTTAACGTGCGTTCCATCCTGTTGTATGGCTGTGCATCCTGGAACACCACAGCTAGCAACTTGAAATCCTTGCAGGTATTAATTAATCGCTCTTTACAAAAACTACTCAAGATATTTTGGCCAAATGTTATCTCAAGCAGAGGTCTGTGGGAAAGAGAAGGTGAAACACCGATACGTATCCAGATAATCAACCGTAAATGGAGCTGCATTCGCCATGTTCTCAGATACACCAACGGCAACGTAGCCAAGATGGCAATTGAATGGAATTCCCAAGACAGTAGAAGTAGAGGCAGAGCCGCTAACAGCTGTAGGAGACAAATCGAAAGTGAAACAAACTCAATTGGATAGTCGTGGTCCACAGTGAAGCAGATAGCGAAGGATAGCTCATTATTGTATGCCCTCCCTTTTTGTAAATTCAATACGGAGAAGTGTTTAAATCTATTAATTGGTATGTCAATTACAGGAATGATTGCCTTAATTACAACACACTGTGCCATACCATTATCACTCTTTTCACACATTTATTAATACAATCAAAATGTTACACTTCTTCCTTAACGGCCAATTAAACCACACAAGCGGTTTGATCAAACATATAAAAAACGTAAGAAGAATGTTTGTACGAAAAATCTAAAATTTTTAGTTTTCTCACAAACATATTCACAACTATCACAAATAAAAAGTGAACATTTTCTCCTCCGAAATTTTGCTTTTTCCCATACATTTTTAGGAAAAAGGGAAAATATTTCGAGGGGAATTTTTTGGCAAGATAGAGGTGATTGTGGTTGTTGTTTTAAAACTGCTTGTGCTGTTTATTTTGCCCATTATACTATTAACGGCCATTTTCTTCAAGTTCGGTTATAATTAACTATGGGTTACAGCTGTCAAAACATATTGGTACCCGGAACTTTAATTGGAAGTTAGTTTTAACCGAACTTGGTAAAAATGGCAGTTAGTCTCTGTAATTTTCATGCCTTTAATTTATTTTGCAAATGAGTTCTAATATTTTTTTTCGACTATTTTTGCATAGTGGGATTTGAAAGAGTAGTGCCTTATTTTCCCTATTGCCTCTACAATACCCTGTAATTTATTGATTACTTTCCCTTAAATTTTACCAAGAAACTTGCGTACCTATTGCAAAGAGAAATATTTGCAGCCAACCCTTCTTTCTCTCGTTATATTTCGACGACAATTGTGAATAAAAAGCAATAAGAAAAAAAATAAATAAAGTATCGGTATGTATTTATGTAGGTATGTATATGAATATTTTATAAAAGCTTTCAAGTGTATACGTGCTGTGCTACTAACAAATACTTGAGAAAATAAAAAAAAATATCAAAAAATACTTTGCACATATGTACATACATTCAATTAAAATGGATGTATCCAAACACTCACCCAGCCATACAGATTATAAAACATACACAACACCAATCCACTTAACGATACGAGAGTCAACTTATACAACATTCTGTACATTGCTTTCATGCCAATCGCATGCCAAAGAAATAACTTTTACCGCTTTTTACTGCCAGATTTTGCTGTGAGCCTGGTATGAAGCGAATAATTCGAATGTTGATGTTGAAATTTTTATAACTTCCAGATTATTTGGGGTCTCGACTCGCTCTGTCATTCGTACGCAGCAAGCAATTAGCTAGAAGAAAAAAATGAATGGAAGTAGATCGGACTTCATTAGTAGAGAAGCAAAAATATAATCATAATAATGATCAAAAACAAAAATAATAAATGAATTAATGAATGAACCAATTACCACTACTGGGCTATCATCAGAGGGAATTGCAAAACATCAAATGAATGAATGAAAAAATAATGACTTAACTAACTAATAACACCAGCTAGAGGAAAGAATTTTAGAAAAAAGTTTAATAACATTGAGTTTATTTATTATTATGATGTTAATGATAATTAAGTTTAATTATAATTAAATTATAATTTGTAATGTGAATGAATGCATTTTTTTTTATTATTTATTATGTTTAAGTTTATAACAATCAAATCTTTCTTCTTTTAGCTACTTTTAATTCAATTTGCATTTAGATATTTGAGAATTAATTTGATTTTTTTATTTATCCTATCTTCTTCCGACATACACATGTTATTAATATTCATTCCTTGTACTATTAGGATAACAGTTTTTCCTTAAGTCCGACGAAACAGGATGTTTTGTTAAAAACATTTTTTTCATTTTATTTGTTTGTTTTTTACGAATTTTTTTTGTTACTTGCGCGAAATAGGCCTATTTTGCCGGTGTAGAAATGACAGGAGTTCAAAATAAATAAAACGCAATTTTTTTTTCAATTCTCAGTCAGTTATTATAGCGGCAAGGAAAACAAAATGTCAATAAAATACCAAAATATGCAAACGATGCACGTATTTAAAAAGGTAGATTGATTAAAAATAAGCAAAAGAATACGCCTATACTCTTTCTTTCTTTTATTAAAAAAAAGTGATGGAGGAAAAGTGAAAAAAATTTTTTTTTTATAGAATAAACAGCAAGGCGAATTCATTACAGGTAATTTCGGTACTACAACAAGTACAACTCGTACAAAAAATCATTGTACCTACAATGTCAAAAAGAGAAACAAAGATAATAAGCAAAATTTTTAAATCTAACAATGATAAAGCTAAAAAAGTTATCCGGAGGGCTTTTAAGACCATCTGTAATGAATACGCCTTGATAAAAAGCACAGAACACACAGAGGCGTAGCGAGACAGAAAATATATTGCGTTTTTTTCTGTCTTCGAAAGCTGCCCTTTTTGCATTTTTCTTTTGATCACGCAATTTGTGTTGATTGCCAAGGCTTGATTTTACACATTGCAATTTCACTACTTAAACACGTTTTCTTTCTCTTTCTTCGAAAGCTGTCCTCACAGATGATTTAGGCATTTTTCATACGTCACTTTTTTCATCTCTGTATGTTCTGTGATAAAAAGCATGAAATGTAAAAATCAACCAGCTGTAACTAGAATAAGTAAAAAGTCATAATAGAAGGCCTTATTCAGCAGTAATAAGCCCTTTTCGCCGCAAACTTATTTATTTTTTACACAGGTTGCCATTGGGAGCAAGCCCTTTCACACTGTCTTTCAACATCAAAGCCTTCCCAAAGAAGGGAGTAACCCTTTCCGTCCGTATACGCACAATTGTGTGGGTAAGTTTAAATCTCTATAATTTATTTAATATTTGACGTAATGCCATAAGACCGGCAAAACACAATTGTGTGTGCTCTTTCTTTGTTGACCATGGGAAAGAACCATAAATCAAAAAACCAAGATTGCGAACTCAGCCGTACAAAAAAAAAAAATTCTACGGCGCAACTACGTAATCATAGACTAAATATGATTGTTTGTTGTAAAAAATGTAAGACATATACAAATGCACACACAAAAAGTCTATTGTTTCCTCACACACAAAAATAACGGACCTGCGCAATGCGCAATCTTGTTTCTTTGATTCATGGGAAAGAACCGTGTTTAGTTGTGTACTTTTGACAGTTGCAAAAATGAGTCGAAAGGGTAAGTTTGCATATAAATTAAAATTATTTAAATTGTGGAATATTTTATCAAACAATTGTTTTTAATAAGAAAAAAATACTTAATATTTGGGGGATTCACAAGGTTGTCATAAAGTTGTAAAGTCATATGTCTTAAAATAATTACAAGAAATATATATGACTGCTGTGTGCAACCGCTTATAATTAAGATTTCTACTGTATAGTTATGACGAATTAATGAACACAGCATTAAAATATTTATTTTGTTTGAAACACAACAATATTTTTTTTAAAACAATTGTTAGATATTATTTAGGACATTATGACGATATGACTTGATAGCACACCTTGTGAATCCCCCAATAGTGTGTAAAGTGTAACTTTTTGATTATTTTGCTATTTTTTTATATTTTTACGTCAAAATTGTTTGGAGTGCCACAATCAAAATGTATTAACAAAGTGGGCTCAGTACTACAACAACAAGTAAGAGTGCTATATTCGGCTGTGCCGAATCTTCCCTTCACCATTGTGCGAGCAGAATACATAGCAATTAGACAGAAACTAAATAAAACTGGTAAATATTTTTTTTAAATAAGAGACAACCGGTTTTAAACTTCGGTTTTCGTAAGGGCCCAGAATATATATACTTTATAGGGTGTAGGATCAATATTGTAGAAATTACAGTTATACATATATACCTTTTTTACCTTCGGTGAAGGGTTATAAAAAGAGTAATTTTCGGGAAGTTAGGGGTCTAATCACCTCTGCATACGATAGACACTGGCGTATCGAATGAAAACTCGATAAATGTAATGTCGAGTTACTCGATGTCGAATGGTATTATTTCAAATTCAATACATTTCATTCGATATCGAGTTTCAAGATACCAAAATAAATAATTTCGATGAATTTTGCTCGATATCGTATGCGGTGATTAGACCCCAGTATTTCGGTTATAACTCATACAAATTTCCGACATTTTGGTATATAAGTCATATACATAGGGCATATGGCAGCCCTAAAATTTAGGTTTTTATAAAAATTTTGATGTTTTTTAGCCCATTTTTGGAGTATTTTGCTCATAAATTACCCATTGTCTAACCGATTTGATATTTTTAAATAGGAAGAATTTTACCATTTACTTAAGTTATATTTATATATAAACATTTATATATACTTGTATACATATATTTTAACAAAGTTAATTATAAAAAGAGTAATTTTTGGGGATTCAGTATTTCGGTTGTAACTCAGCCATTTTATAACCGATTTGGCAGATTTATATACCGACGTGTTGAAGAAGAAATTTACCATTTACTTTATATAAAACTTGGACTCGGGGAGAGCTATGGTTCCCGAAAGTGGGTATTTAAAAAAAAATAACTTTTTTGTATCTGAACCGATTTTCCCTAGTTTTTTATAAAATATGTCCTACTAAAAATTTCGATATTTTGATATATAAGTCATATCCATAGGACATATGGCAGCCCAAAAATTTAGGTTTTTATACATTTTTTAATTTTTTTTGTATGGGAGGTACCACGCCCACTTCTCCAATCCCGCCCACATTTTGTAGGATGGTGTGTATTGGCAACCTAAATGTGTGTACCTAATTTGGAAACTAATTTGGCTCTTGCCGTTCTCAAGATATACAAAAATAAAAAAAATACAACAACAAGGGTTTTTTGGAAAAATTTAGAGGTAGTCGTGGTTTTTTGCTCATATCTCCGTCATTTTTGGGCCGATCTGGCTGAATTTCAATAGCAAACTTGAACGGAGTATATGTGACATAAATATACATCAACCTAGTCCAGATCATTTCTGGGGTTTTCGGAAAACCCATTTCAACATACACGCGGACAGACGGACAACCGGATTTGAACTTCGCTTTTCATAAGGACCCAGAATATATATACTTTATAGGGTGTATGATCAATATTGTGGAACATACAAACGGAATGACAAAGTTATATATACCCTCTTACCTTCGGTGAAGGGTATAAAAAACAACAGGCATTTTGTTGCTAGAATTGAGACGGCAAATGTCAAAATGCCTTTATAAAAAATGTAAATAAACAAAGAAAATCACTGCAAAAAACTGCGCTTGTGAGGCCACTTTATTAGTACATTCTGGCGATAATTGTGTGTGTTCGGACTACATTATAAAAATATGTTTACTTTTTTTGTTGTTCTTCTTCTCAGGGCGATTAAATGAAGACGATACCTTTTAAATTTAGACTTGGAAGATTTTAGTTGTGACGATGTTCGGGGATGCAACTTGGGACTTACCCGTTGTAGTAAATGATTTGTCAGATCAGGAAAGCGACAACGAAAAAGAGGTTAACGCTCTATCAGTGACACCACCAGATGTACATAAGTCAAACTGACAATCGTCGGGATATTTGGAAAATAAGACCGTGTGACACGCATTTGGAAAGTAGCTCTTGTGCAACTGATGAAACAAGCATACCTATAGAGATCCCTTATCATTTTTTTCCATTTATTTTAATGATGAGTTTTTGGAAAAAGATACGGAATACACAAACAGGTGCCATGTTGCTGAGAAGGGCAAAGCGCTGGGAGCATCAATAGCTGAAATAAAAAATTTATTCGGCGTAGTGAATGCGATGGACTGCATTCGTTATCCAAGGCTTCGCATGTACTGGGAGAAAACCACAAGACTTCCTATTGTAGCTGATACCATGAGACGTGATAGAACCTTTCTCTTGCGCATGTGTCTACATGTGGTGGACAACAACGAAGTAACGGATGCAGAGATACAATCAAATGTATTCCAAAAAAAATTAATGCTAATAAGTCAATAGACGAACAAATGATACCATTTACTGGTCGGTGACCTGTTAGACAAAGCCTCCCAAACGAAGTTTCGACAACCTCTGAGGGGCTAGTCTTTGATTTTGACTACATCACTTCCTTGCTCGAATTTAGGCCTAGGACCTGGCTTTGTTTTACGCTTGGCAGAAACACTTTCTGAAGGTTCTAAACTATTTTTTTTACCGTTATTTCATGACAATACCACTAGTACAAGTTCTTTTGAACCGTGGAATCTTTGCTACTGGAACAATAACGAGAAACAGAATAAAAAACGTACATTTCACGAATGAGAAACACATGAAA
Organism: Pollenia labialis; assembly: GCA_949318255.1. Lineage (NCBI taxonomy): Eukaryota > Metazoa > Arthropoda > Insecta > Diptera > Polleniidae > Pollenia > Pollenia labialis. Next base: position 18,011,752 of record OX439142.1, on the reverse strand, counting down.
AGGGGTGATATGGAGGAATTCTGTCATAGTGAAGATACGATTGTCGTACAGCAATGGAAAGACTCAAAGTCTGTAGTTCTTGCATCTTCAGCTTACGCGTGTGGGCTAGAAGAATATGTGAAACGCTGAAAAAAGAGAAGATGAGGATGAAGGTGAAGAACCTCAAAATGCTGATAAAAATTATCGTCCTTCCAAACAGCCATTCCAAGACAAAAGACTTGATGGGTACAAGAACTGGCCTCTTGAACATGGTTTGCCATCAGCAAGATGCTGATCAAGAACACGAATTTATTGTTCAAAATCTAAAGTATCTTTATGTGCTTTTCCGATACCTTAAATATATGTTTTATGCATCGGATATTACATTGTCTCTTCATGCCCACAACATCAAGAGATTCTGATTCGATATATACAGATGAGGTACCTTGATCCGTCGCGCGTTTATGCGTCAACATGCAGCATTGGTTCTTTTGCGCAGTAAAGTCGACCCTTATCTCACGACCCCACTCCGAGATGTAACATTAAGTGTTTATATTAAACAAAATGAATACATACATATGTAAACAAATTTCAAATGTAAATTTTTTATTATATTCAAAAAAATCAAAGTTACAAAGCCAGCACATTTGTTTTTCATTGTAGAACAATAAAGCACTTTTTTTTTGTGGATTTAGCACTTTTAATTTAAATTCTTGTGAAAAGCCTGCTGCCATCATTGGTCGCACAAGGAAAAACATGCAATGGCATATTTACGGCTACCGTATTTATAACATTATCCAAGGTTTTCAGAACACTGTAAGATAATGCCGTTTAGGAATCCATGATTTACTTTTACACACATGTGCCTTTTGTCAAGAGCAAAACGATTTTTTTGGATTGAAATATTTGCGGGGAATAGTGCAACGAGTTAGGCCTGGAACAGAAAGAAGTAGTTGTAGTAGAAGCTGAAGCTGATGAATGCTCTGTAGCGCAACAAAGTTCAAAATTTCGAGTTTTGCGCTTCAACTTTAACTGCAACAGCTACAACAACAACGTTTTCTGTTGAGAGTACATACTTTGAAACTTCCGTTTTTAACTTTTGACAGCCTGCAGCGCTATTCATAATGTTGTACTACAGCGAATATTCAGTTTCCCATTTAATCTTATGAGCAGCATGTGATCAAGTCTCATAAGACCCTTAGCGACTTAATAAAAAAGCAAATTCTGAACCGAAATATTGGCTTGTACTTATTAGAACATTTTTATCAGATATTAGATTTTTAATTATTATTGTTTTTGTAAAGTGTTTCAATTTTAAATAATATGTATTATGTACATATTGAAATTCCTAATCAACATTTTTCATCATTCTTTGCAATATAAATTATTATACCCATCATACTGTTTTAAAAAAACAAGTCCCTCCCCGTCCATCTGTATAATGTTTATTGCTTGTGGTCATTCGTTCAAACTCATCATCATCTTCATCTCACACTCTACCCATCAACACTTTCATTTTCTATAGTTCTGTACACTTCCTCCTCTTCAAAACAATTTTTTCATGTATTGAAATCACTTTTTTGTTTCCTACAACATTTCGGAGTTACCAGGCTGGGGGATAAAGAAGTTGCAGTTGAAAAAATTTTTTGTCGAGTGTTGTTAGTAAATGCTGTATTCCTGTTCGAATTTGATAATCATTTGCATAAATATTGTGTTTGCTAAATGTGTGGACGACGTAGAACGTGTGCATATTTTTATTATGCATGATGATGTTCTTTCAATTATAATTAATATTTGCTGTCATTATACTCAACCATACATACATCATAATAGGTAGGGGAAGGATTTAAAAGTAAAATTTGTTTAAGCAAAATGTATTTTAATATAATTTGATGATGATTTAGGGATGGGCTCTACAGGAAAAAAGAGGATATTTTTTACCAGCCAAATGCTATAAATATTTCGGGTATCGTAAGAAAGTTCAAGATCAAAAACTACATAAAATTTTCTAAAAGCTAAAGCCAAAGAATATGAGGAGCCGAATGTGTGGTTATTTTGCAACCAAATTAACTTAAAACAAGTCTGAGTGCTATAATCAGCTGTACCGAATCTTTTATGTCCTTCACCTACAGTTAGAATATTTTCGGAGTGGGTTTTATGTGGTACCTATGGTAAATTATGGACCAATCTTTACGTAAGTTGATATTGTGATTTGCTAGTTTTATAAAAAAACTATGACTGGCCAAATTATTATGATAGCAAATTATTCACAAAAGTTGACAGTGTGATTTCTTGTCATGCAGAACGGATTTGTGCAAAATCTAATTTCAATATGTGCATTCTGTCAATATTTATGCTAATTTTTGTAAAAAATCATCAATTCTTTAGGGTGGTTGTTCCACATTTCAATTCCAAACTGCTTTGGAGAACTAGAAACAATTTGCCACCAATATTGTTATTTTCTTTTCAGTCGTTCGAAAGTGAGCGTGATTTCAACAAACTTGCAGACATACGGACATAGCTTAATGTACTTCGAATTGCTCAAGGCACCAGAATATATATGTTTACTTTATGGGGTCTTAAATAAATATTTAAAAAGTTTCACACGGAATGACAAACATCTTCAAAAATAATTGTGGTGGAGGGTATAGGTTAGGTTACGTGGTTGCATTAGTTAGTTCCCGTTGTGCTACCATGATACACCGTCTACCAAGGGTCCTATGTTACCTGCCTGCTAATATTCTCACTCAGCCACCAGGTTGATTCAATGAAGAAGCGTATCCTGTACAAATCAATATCAGATAGACAAGTTTTGTCCCATAGGATTCATCGACCAAACATTTCAAGTCTTAGATCTCCGAATACCGGACAATGATAGCGAAGATTTTCCGTTGACTCTACATCCTCCTCCTCGCTGCAACTTCTACATAGGTCATTGTATGGGAGCCCTATCCTTTGGGCGTGCTTCCCAATGGATCGGTGACCAATTATAACCCCAATTAGGTTCCTGAGGAGATGTCTGAACAATTGTTATGCCCGCAGAGTCCTTTGCGATCTATGATGGGCCGAAGTTTCCTGGTTTCCCCACAGGTAGTTTCATCAAGCCATCTCTGACGGGCAATAAGATGCAACTTGTGTGCACCTATTCATATGTTTAAATCAAAACAATTCAAAGTGCGGCGAGTTAGCCATACTGCCACGTGTCCGGGAACCCACTTAAAGGTAACCACTGAAAGTTTCGCCATATACTCCAGATACATCCGGCATTCTTGCACAATTATCGATGTGATGAGCACATTCTCCAGGGATCTTATGACTGCCTTACTATCGGTAATAATCTGAACATTTCTGCCAGATATTTTACCATACCGGATGTGTTTCGCGGCTGTGTAGATGACCATTATCTCGGCCTGAATGACACTACAGTGGTCCAGTGGGCAGCCTTAGGAGGAGGGTATAACGGAATTAATATTTCTTTTATTGTTCAAAAGCGTTAGGAGTTCATATTTCTACAAAAAATGCATAACAAACCGTCCCCCAGTCATATGCAACTACAATTATGATGATGATATGCTTATGGCATTGATAAGAAATTAATGCTTGAATACAGGATGAATCTGAAATTTTGAATTAATTGTTATGGAATAATTTGTGTATGGAATACACAACGCGATGATATTGCTAATAATTTTACCAAAATAAAAATTTTAAGGGAAGTTCTCACATTTTGCTGCAACAACGTCATAAGTCAAAAATCGTAGACTTTTAAGTCGTTTTCTGTAAAACTAAGTTAGTTGAGTTATGACGATGTTGTAGCAAACGACGATATTTAAAGTAAAAAAAATCCATAATTTTTCTTTCTCTCTCATATTATTTTTATTTTCGAAACTTATAAATAAATCTGGATAAAAAATATATACAAATTTAGCATGGGATATCAGAATATGTACAATAAACCTAAACTGCTAAGTAAAAGTTTTCACACGGAAAAAGGTACAGAATACACATGCAAAAAAAAATCGGATTTTCCCTACAAGTTGGAAAAATTTCTCCTACAAAAATCCCTACGCATTATTATCATTAAAATAGAAGAAAAAATTTTATTTTATTCCAATATGTATATAGTAAAGCTTTGACATAACATAAGTACAAAACTAAAAAAAACAACATGTACTTTTAATTAATTTAATTCAATAAAGTCTTTCAACATTAGGTGTGATCCCGTATTCAACGTTGGGAGCCCGCGGAATCCCAATCTTACCGAAAACTGTTGCCGTAATCAAAGTTTAAAGCTTTTAAGAGAATAATACATATTCTTCTTCTTGAACGAAGTAGCTCGAACTTTTTCTTTGGGCAAACATTTGGATTGCCATTTATTAACATTAAATTTTTACATATCGTCTGAACCCTTCCAATCAATATCACGTGTTTTTTCTCTGTGTACATTACAAATGACATTTTTGATTTAGAACTAATTCTATTTCCAAGTGACAAAGCATCTGACATCATCTGTTTTTTATTAACAAAATTGTGGCAGCAAAAATTAATTGAAATTTTAAATAGATAGAAAGTTTAAATTGCACACCATTGCTTGGTAACAAAATCACTTTGTTGTGATTACTTAATAGTTTCTGCGTTACTTAGGGCTAAAAAATCACTGATGGTTTAAACGTTGGTTTAGTTGAACTAAACTTGAATTTATATGTAGTTTAAACTCAACAACTATAAATCAGTGTCCCATGTATTATATGTTGTTAAAAAAATAACATGTGGCAGCACTACGATAAATCTTAGCAAATTCATATGGTCTGCATTGGTAGTTTAAACGCCCAATTTTATGCGTTTAAAAATGGTTTATCTCTTTGGTGATTTATAGATTTGTTGGTTTAAACACATTTTAAACCAAACAGAAAGTTTAACTCGCTCTGATTTTTTAGCCCTTAGAAGTAGTTTTCCTCTCAAATATGAACAAAATTGCAACTACCAGGCATTTCTAAATAACATCATTTGTAGCAGTGTTATAGCCTTTTTACCAGGGCTGTGGAGTCGTCCGAAAAAAGTACTAACTCCGACTCCGACTCCAAATGCTGAAATTTTTTAAGTGCGACTCCGACTCCTACTATAATCTTGATGCTAAATGTATATGAGACTCAGTGATGTTAACTTTTATTTTTTCATTACCGTACGGAGTTCTAAAAATTATTGAGAAGCAATTACCGTACGCAAACATTAATATTCTGTTTCCAAATGACAGGCGATTGAGTATGTAACAAAATTTACCAGGGGTGTGCTGGAAATCGCAAACGCAAAACGCAAGAATTTGGAAGTTGTTTTTAATAAACTTTAAACCTAATTCTTATAATTTTTGGTTTAAAATCCTGTTTAATAGGAAAATATTTGTTAAATATTTTCATACAATTCTTTTATTACAAAAATCTTATTTAAAAACGACTTTAAAAATTCTTGTGTTTTACGATTGCGATTTCCACCACACCCCTGTATATGCAAAGCACTCAGTCCATCGCCTGTCATTTGGAAACAGCACATAAGAGCAGTATTCATAAACCATTTATTTAAATTTTAAATGTGTTTTTAGAAGATAATTTTTATTTTGGAAATTTTTTTTAAATTTTTTATGGCGAAAAACTTTGGAATCGGAGTCGCGAGTTTTTGTGGGTACTATGACTCCGACTCCGGCACAAAAACATCAACTCCGACTCCACAGCCCTGCTTTTTACACTGATCAACATCTAACATCTACCATCAAAGATGTAGAAAAAGTGAAACACTCGTTTACATTAGCCACATCTAACATCTACCATCAAAAAAATGTCACCATTTTTTAAATAAAAATGTTTTTAAAATAAAAAAAGGTTTTTTTGCTACAAAAGTGCCACCAAAATTTAATAAGAAAACACAAAAACGTATTTGAAGTTCAGTTTGTATAAAAATATAAAAAATACCTAACAAAAAAACATTGCAATAAAAGAGAAAACTTGACATATTGTAACGCTGCTTTCAAAACCAATGTTTTTTTGTCAGTGATGCCACAATAATAATATAACTTATTGCCACTTTTATAGTGATGACACTAAAATAATCATTGCTGCCAACTTTTTTTGAAGACTTCCCGTCAAATCGCACTTCAAAAATCGCTAGAAACCGCTAATTTTTTTATTTAGCTTAAAATGTTTTAAAAATATCGCTAAAATCTAAATATTATGTGAAATGTTTATACAAATCTAGATATTGGGCTTCACTGACTCTTTTAGTCCCGCGAACGTACAAAATGTGGATATTCATATATGTAATATTCTTGGGTTTGTATTGCCTGAAATCTATCCAGACATTAGAGTTAAGTGCACTTAATATAGTTTTGGTAATGATGGTAAACATTTTAGACCCTAGACCAAGATTAAAAAAATCGTACAAGAAAAGAAGGAAGTAAATGCAAGACAACCGATTTGAAATTTTACACTATTTTATGTTTGGTAGTTACATTTACTTTCTGAGGGACATTAATTCAAAAAGGTTGAATAGACATATGCAGGTTTATATGGATAACATGGCCACTACTGCTTTATAACATTTATAATTTTTAAAAGTTTTCGCCGGCCATTATTAAAAACATTAATGCTTGAAAACTGTTTACAATCCTAAAAAAACGAATAGATAATTTTTGTTTCGCTCCGAAGACTTCGCTTAGATTTATACAAATTATTTTTCACTTTTCAGGAAAACTAGAAATTAGGTTTGTATCCGTTAACTCAATAAAAAAAAAGAAGAATTTTCGCATATCTAGTTACAAGCTTGCTTATACCAAACAACATACTTATATGAACCCAGGCAAAGGCTTAAAATGGCGCTTTCTTGTTGTTTTTAAAGCATCATAAACAGTATTTCTTAAATTCTCGAATTACAGTACGTTGTTTGGCATTAGGTTTGACAAGTTTTATCCAAGGGATAATAAAAAATACTTTTTATTTTTGGTTGCTTAAATGCTTTAATATAAACATTGATTTGCTGTAGACAACACCCTTTTAACTGTAGCTTTGACCATAGATTATATTTTGATCGATTAAAGTTGATAACACAAATTGTTTTAAATAAATTCAAGTCCGTTCTAAGTTTTTTTTCTATCACGTCTAGTTTTTTTTTTGGGCTGCACAAATATTTCGCTCGAAATAAGGCGGTTATGTTAATACATTTCAATTTAACTTCCTAACAAGAAAATTTTTAAAATCTGTTTAAAACCTTGTAAAATTTTTTGTTGCGGAAACAAATTTAATTTCCACAAAAAACTATTTTTTGTTATCACTTAATTACTTTAATTGAAAACAAATATTTTAAATCTCTTATTTTGAGATAAAAATAGTAATTTATTTATTTATTTGTATGTTCAAATCCTGTACAACAAGAGTTAATCTTATAATTAGAGTACAGGAAAGTATTATTGATAAGTTAAATTAAATTAAGACGGCAAATGCAAGTATGTATACATATTTAGACATAATTAACTAAAAATTGTTAAAGAATATAATAATATTTGTGATTTTCTAATGTGTAAAATGTTTATATAAATAAGACTTAAAGCTAGTTGCGTTGCTATTAAGTTGTTGTGTACGATAAAGATTATTCCAGAGACGCGCCGAATGTATGAAAAACTGCCATTCGGATACAAGAGAACGGTGGAATGGAATTATGATCTTTTTTCCCCGAACTGATCTGGCAAACCTAATCTTATCAATGAGATATTGTGGCGTATCCGAATAAATGAAAGATAAAAGCACACGTATGTTAAGAAGGTTGTTAAACGAGACTCCATATAGTTTCGAAGAAAAGTGGGATACATGATCATATCTTCTCAGTCCATATACATATCTAATAACATTGTTGTATAAGACATTAAGCTTACCCTTGCTTATTGAGTCACAGCTGGCAAAAAGTTCACAACCGTAGATTAAATTGGGAATAATGTAAGATTTTGCAAGAAGTTGTCTTATATTTAATGGAGTATAATGCTGTGAGGCCCAAAGACATCTTAGCTTTGTGTACGTCTGCCCCACAAGTGCGTTAATATGGTTATTCCAAGTAAGATTATTATTAAAAACTAATCCAAGGTTTTTGGCAGCATTTACTACAGTGACTTTTTCACCATCTATCAAAATATCAACGTCGGCAATATGTTTCATTGTTTTCCTACGAATAATGATACACTTTGAATTGAGAGGGTTTAAACAAATCCCATTTGCAGTTGCCCAGATATATATCTTATTAAGATCGTCATTAAGTTTCATTATATTTTCAGCGATAGAAATGACTGGAGTGCTTAAATACAACTGCACATCATCTGCGTACATATGCATTTTGCAGTGCGAAAGCTGGTTTGGTAAATCATTTAGATAAATAGAGAAAAGAAGTGGTCCAAGGACTGACCCTTGGGGCACACCCCTAATTAAATTTAATACCGACGATTGAAGTCGGTCCGAAAACACAAATTGCCGGCGTCTTGAAAGATATGACGACAACAGACGCGTGGAGGTCAAGGAAAAGTTAAAAAAATGGCGGAGTTTCGAGCAAAGCGTGCCGTGGTCCACTGTGTCAAAGGCCTTAGAGTGATCCAGAAGAACCAAGAAGTTCACTTTTCCTGTATCTAATTCACATCGTATGTTTTCAGGCACGTCCAGTAAAGCAGAAACACAACTATGGTTTTGCCGAAACCCTGATTGTTTATCAGACAACAAGTTATTAGATTTGATATACGACGACATTTGATTATAAAGTAGTTTTTCAAGAGCCTTAGATAGAAAGCACAGGATGGCAATTGGCCTGAATTCCGAGTAATTTTTCGGTATTGGAATTATTTTAGCGTATTTCCATTTCGACGGAAAAGTGCTCGTCATTATAATAGTGTTGAACAAATGTGTTATATATGACAGGAGTATAGGCAACAATAACCTTATAAATTTAGGGTGTATGTTATCAGAGCCAACAGCATTTGATTTAATCGAAATAAAGCTTAGTAAGACTTCAGATTGACTTACACACGCGAATTGAAACACATTATTATTAATTCGGTTGTTATTATTATTTATATTTGCAAATGCCTAGAACAAAAATTCATTTTCTAATGATATTAAAAAAACCGCTAGATTTCCCGCTTACCCCCAAAACGGAAATTTTACCACGATGGACACGCAAAAACCGCTAGAATCGCGGTAAAACCGTCAAATTGGCAACAGTGTATTTATGAGAGAAATTTATTCCTACTCTCATTTCCACGAACTGTACCCAAAAAGTTAAGAAACAGAGACAATATTTGAGACAAAAAGACTCCATGTAAATTAGAAAATAGAATTTAATAAAGATTGCTTTATAATATAACAAAGCTTGTAATTAAACTTTTATTCCGAAATACATGGTTGTGCTTAGGGAAAAAATGTTATGACCATAAATCGCCCCATCTAAAGGAACGTATGCTGGAACTTAAGGTCATGTCAGACAAAACTTTTGCTTCGCGTTGCTTTAGAGATTCGCTTTGACACCCAAGATCAAATATTCATACATATACGAAACATGTCACAAAAAGAACTTTTAACGCAGAGCGAAGCGAAAAGTTAGGCAACTCTCATCTTTTTGCGCGCTTTGACAGTCTGCTAGTATAATTTTTTTTATTTATTATTTTTTAACAAACAATTCGTGTGTGTTACCAAAGTATTTATTGTGGCATACATCCTTTGCGTTACGCTTTTCTATCAAAGTTAGAAACGTCACGCAAAGCGAAGAAGTTTTATCTGACATGGCCTTTAATCAGGTAATAATAAAATTACTTTTATCGAAATAAAATATGTATGTTCTAAAAATTATAAGACTCACAACACACAAAAACCTTTAAAAGCTTTATAGGTATTGAATAATATTTTTGTTAAATGGTTTATAACTGGAAATATACCTATTACATATTTGCTTATGCTTTTAATTAAAAAATTTTTAATAGTTTTTTTATATTATCATAATTAAGGATTTTTTTTATATTTATAAGAAATACTTTAGTTTAGTTCCCTTTTTTTATTTAATTTTGGCAATTCTAACTAGTTAGCAATGATGTAGCTTATTTCCCTTTTTAATTAAAAGGTGTAGGCAGGTATTTTCTTTTGCTTTTAATAAAAAAAAATATTACTAGTGTTTTAAATTTCCTTAATAAAAGAATTTTCTTATAGGTATTTATCAGAAAAACTTTAGTTTATTTCCCTTTTTTTTATATGTACATATTAATTTAAGCAATTATAAATAATTAGCAATGATTATTTTTTAATTTGTTATCTAAAAATATCTTACTAAGCAAAGAAATTCTAGTAAAATCCCAAAACAACTGTTAAAATGTGCAATTTAGGTACATATGTATACATAAGTTTATATTCATACTTATATGTACCAGCAACATAAATATTTTCTAATTAATGGTGAGAAATGTTGATAAGTACATAAGTCAACATGTTGATATAGTATTTAATAATAAAAACAAATTCTTACCTTTAACACTACTAGACTGACACTAGTATACAACAACAGCAAAATGAACTTTTAATTGCAACTAACTTGCTTCCCTTTTACAAAAACACAAACACTATTTTTGGCAAAACAACAACAAAAGCTAAAAAACGAAAATGGCTCACAATTTTTTTTATTCTTCTTCTTCAATTTGATACAATTGGAACGAATTTTATGATAATTTTAATTATTTACACTAATTTTACATGAATTTCTATACTTTTTGCAAAATAAACTTAACACTTTTCATTCTAACACTTTAAATTTTACGCTTTTAACAAATTTATTTATATTAAGTAACAAAAACCTAATTAAATTTGCTCTTAAAATATAAATTTTTAATAAAACACGGAAACGACTGCCTGATTGCACTAAATAAAACCGCAAACTGAATTGATGAATATGATAAGAGCAAAAACGAAAAAGATCTTAATTTAAGAATCTTAATTTAAGCTAGTGTCAAATTGGGGTGACATCTATGTGTCATTGCCTAAATTGACTGGTAGAAAAATTTAATAACTATTCAAATGTGTTTTAAGAAAAACATTGCTAACACAAACCGCGTCGAAATATTTTTGAAAAATGATTGAAAAATACTGAATAAAATAAAATTACAAATATAAAAAATCTTATTTTTTAATATTCGCAAAAAAATAACAATTAAAAATTTTTTAAAAAACTAGGATGTATTTGCTATAATTTTATGCATTTCCAATTGATCTGACATACTCACTGATTGACAATAGCGGTTAGATGTACACAAATTATTTTTCACTATAATAAAAATAAAGAAGAATTTTCGCATATCTAGTTACAAGCTTGCTTATACCAAACAACATACTTATATGAACCCAGGCAAAGGCTTAAAATGGCGCTTTCTTGTTGTTTTTAAAGCATCATAAACAGTATTTCTTAAATTCTCGAATTACAGTACGTTGTTTGGCATTAGGTTTGACAAGTTTTATCCAAGGGATAATAAAAAAATACTTTTTATTTTTGGTTGCTTAAATGCTTTAATATAAACATTGATTTGCTGTAGACAACACCCTTTTAACTGTAGCTTTGACTATAGATTATATTTTGATCGATTAAAGTTGATAACACAAATTGTTTTAAATAACTTCAAGTCCGTTCTCAGTTTTTTTCTATCACGTCTAGTTTTTTTTTTGGGCTGAACAAATATTTCGCTCGAAATAAGGCGGTTATGTTAATACATTTTAATTTACATTCCTAACAAGAAAATTTTTAAAATCTGTTTAAAACGTTGTAAAACTTTTTGTTGCGAAAACAAATTTTATTTCCACAAAAAACAATTTTTTGCTAGGTATCACTTAATTACTTTAATTGAAAACAAATATTTTAGATCTCTTATTTTGAGATAAAAATAGTAATTTGCAAATGCCTAGAACAAAAATTGATTTTCTAATGATATTAAAAAAACCGCTAGATTTCCCGCTTACCCCCAAAACGGAAATTTTACCACGATGGACACGCAAAAACCGCTAGAAACGCGGTAAAACCGTCAAATTGGCAACAGTGAAAATAATCGAAAGATGTATAATGGAATAAAATGAGATATGAGCTACGTGGAGACCTAGCGTACGATTTCTCATAACAACAATCTCATAATATTTATTATAATATTAATATTAACACTATTTGAGAGTCCACACGTAAGATAATACTCTCTGCGATTGAATTTGACGTTTGCTGATATAAAAATCTTATATCTTCTCTCAGGTGGAGACCATATGTTAAGAAAACTAAAACGAAATTCCAATGCACAATTTTAGCAAAGAATATAAATGCTACCGAAACTATTATTTATTTTCTTTCTTGCTCCTCTGCTTATTACACTTCATTAATCGGCACTAGTGCTAAAAAATCAGTACTCATGTTGACTCTTTAAAAATAATTTCTTAATAAAGCTTAATTAAAAGGTGGTTAAAAAATTGTAGCAGGTGCTGCGAACGATCAACTGGTCTGTTCAACCCAATTGTACGACCAGCTACAACGTATAGGAGCCGCATAAGGGCCCTTAGACAATATCTTTTGGGCTTATTATCGCCCTAAGCTCCAGTGGGAGTTAGAGGAATATAAAAAGTACCCTGTTGGGTATTTAAAAATGACAGATAAAAAGCATCGTCTAAATTCCTAATTACGTATTAACTTAAGCCTAAAGTATACGGAATGTAGATAACTACATGCGCATGTGGTTCAAAAAGAAATTTGAGAAAAGATTCAGTTGTTTTTTTTTTATAGCATTTTCAAAAAAACAAAAGTTATTTGGCGGACCCTGTACTTGAAGAATGCCAATGCATGCATTTTGAAAAAAATATTTTAGATCCCACTTTAATTACAGATCAGAAAAGAAATTTTTGAAATTTATTTTATTTTTGAAATGCAAAACATTTTGGATTTTTTTTAAATTTTCCGGTCTATTTTTCCTTCAACATTGTTAATTTTATTCATCGGTATCAACAAGCTCTTTTTACTACTGGCTGCAGTGAAAGGGGAATCAAGGGAAACATTTCATTAAAACTGCAATATTCGGGTGTGCTCTAGAATCCGAATCTACTCGAAAGTGGATTACATAAGCATTGTTGGTGTTCTGCATTTCACATCCGCATGATTTTATTCGTTTTCAATTAGAGTAGATATGGATTGGTGAAAGTAAACCGAATCGAAGAAACATTTTTAACAAAAAAATTAATTTTGCTTTTAGCTTAAAATCTTTTTAATCCAAGGGGCCCTTACTTACCCTAATTTTAAAGTCGACTTTTTCATTGATTTTGATGTAATAAAAGCTAATTTTGGAATGCTTCCTGACTTTACTTCAATATTTACATCAGAAATAACAGCCATAGAAGAAGCAATCAAACTTAAACCATCTGGAGTGAACTTCCTAATATGCACGGATAGCCTATCATCCGTTAACGCCTTGAAATCCTATAAGCACTCTGATGCCCTAATCTCCCGCATCAAAGAAAATCTTGTTCGTAGCAAACACACAAAAATACTCTATACACCGGCTCACATGAACATTAAAGGAAATGAAATTGCAGACACGATTGCTAAAATCACTAACAAATCGCCAACCATATTAATTAACAACTACACAAAAAAAGACATTCAAAATCTAGTAAAAATAAAACAACATCAAAACAATAACACTTTACCAAATACATACTACAAAAAAATAAACCCTCTTTTACAAGAACCAACATATCCTACCAATTTTACTAAACAACAACAAAAAATGTTTACAAGGCTGAGACAAGGTCACTCAAAATTAACCCAAGAATACATCCTTAAGAACAGCTTCTCAAAACCACCATGCCCTAACTGCGGCAACATCTTAACTATGGATCACCTCTTATCCTGCTTCAACAAAAACAACATCTACCTCAGGACGTAGTAGACAAATTATAAATCATTTTATACTTTTTATTATATATTCTTTTGTAACCAATTTTCTATGTACATAAATACTAAAAATCTCAATTTATTAAAGGCGAAGGCCTTGGCAGCCAGTCCTTTTCTCTCTATACATTTTCTGTAAATTAAATTTGCATTAAATAAATATTAATAATAATAATAATTAAAAGCTAATTTTTTTTTTAACGATTTTTATGTTATTTTCTGACATTTTGTTTTTTTAATCGATTAAGCGATCGCTTAGTTTTTGGGTTTGTTTAAAATTTTGGAATTTTTCGCGAATTTTAGCAATGTTCGCGATATAAGCGATTTGTTCGTGTTAGTTTTCTTATTCTTTCAGCTTTAACGATTTATAATAAATAGTAGACTTTACTATCACCCCGCTGTTAGCAAATTTTTGCGAATTTCCGTGAATTTAGCAATTTTTACCGATTTAATGCCATTCCTTATAGTTTTAGGGACTTTAAATCAATTTTATGGCTGGTTTGAAATATTAAACATTTTCGCGAATTTTCGCTTTTTGTTGCATTATTTTTTTTTTATTTTGTTATTTCCGACATTTAGTTTTTTTCAACCCATTTAGAGATTTCAAATAAATTTTAGTGCTTGTTTAAAAGTTTGCAATTTTTCGAGAATTTTAGCCATGTAAGCTATTTTTTCCTGTGATTCTTTACAGCTTTCACGATTTTTAAAAAATATTAGAAATTGCTATTATGCTGCGGTTAGCAAATTAGCGATCTTTAGTTCAACAAAAGTTTTTTCGAACAAAAACTTCGAATACACAAAAACATGCGGATTTGAGAACACCTATTAAAAAAAAAACTAAAAAAATACTTTTAAATGATAATAGAGTTTAATAAGCGAGGTTTTTTATAAATATTTATTAAGTATCAGAAATAAATTTATATAAATTACACAAGTATAATTTGCTGAAAATTAAGTAAATGCTTAAATAATGTCAATTTGTTAACTAAAGCAATTGAAATACAGTTTCTGGCTGAATTATATCCCATAAGCATACCACCCTACATACAAATTTTCTTTAGCATTAAAAGCATTACAACAACATGTGTCTACTATTTTACAAATTAACAACAGCTCAGAAGCTTAGCAGTTCGTAAATGTAGTTTCTAAATAAAATAAAATAAAAACAAACATTAAAATTTATTTCATCATTACAAAAGGAATAAACACAATATTTCAGTAGATTACTTTTCAAACACTTAGGCCTTGTGGAGCACAGTAAATTTTATATTTCTTTTATCTACTTGGTCTACTTTCGTTAAATATCAGAATATGATTGAAATCAGTGAATTGGTCCAAACTATTTACTTCGGAACTACCGGGAGTATGGTTTTTTTTTAACAAAATAGCAGTCAATCTTTTTTTACTCTGTCAAGCTATTTTCGAATTCTATATTGATTTACAGAGAAACCTTAAATATGCAATTGCATGTTTTTTCTTTGTGCGACCAATGATGACAGAAACAATATATTAACCCGTTTTAGATGTTTTTACGAATGCATTTTGTTATGCATATTTGACCGTTTGTAGTATTTTTTTTGCATAATTTAGTTGAAAGAGCCTTTTTGCAGCATTTTTCAAGTTTTTAGCGCATATTTTTCCTTTATGAAGTATAATTTGATTCAGCAAAATCGAAATTTTGGCCGTTCTGTTTTAAATATCTATCTGTATGCCCAACGCGTTTCTTCAATTTTATCCATCTACATTTTATTTTTACTTAAAAATTGTAAGAAAAGCAGGTTGTAATTAAAGATAAATGTTATTTTAAACTTAAAATTTTTTTAATACGAACAAGCAAAAATTAAGGACAATTATATCGCCAATGTGTATGTGATATTCGAAGTTGCCACAATATATATTGGCAACAATCAAAAGACTTTTGATTTTTACGGCACAACGAAAAGAAAGTGAAATGTATTGGCAACAATGTACAATGCTTTTTATTGAATGAATGAAACAATTGTAATACATAGTGTCGGTTCACACGCGTCAGGTTTGACTCGTCAAGTCTTGAGTTTTTAGGAGAGATGGGAAAAGAAATTGCATTCCCGGCACTTATTGCATAAAATGGGACAAAATGGAAATAATATGGCGAATTTCATAAACAATAACATTGCGAGTGTATGGGCCGCTTAATACATAGAAATCTGGAGCAATCTTTTAGTATACCGATCGGTTTAGAATAACTTTTTAAAGTGATACGATAACCATCCATCCGTCTGGCTGGTTGCCTGTCCAAATTAATTTTGTGCGCAAAGAACAAGTTGCAATCTTGTAATTAATTTGATCAAATTTGATAAATACATTTTAATTGTACTAAGGAAGAAGTCTATTCCCCATTAATTCTTCTTTTCTAACTAGACTCATTGTGTCCGTAAACCATCTACATAATTACGTTGGTATTTAGATTAAATTCGCCCCAAAAATATTTTACTGCAAATTAAATTCTTTTCGAATCAGTTCACATTTGCCCAAAGCTTCCATCTATAAATAGCTTTAACTTCCTTTAAAATGTTAACGTTAATAAACAATTTAGCGAACGTCCCTAAAATCTCTTTAAGACAAAAATTCTAATTTGGATGTTAATATCTAGATAACATTCGGCACAAATAACTCTCATATGAATTTTAACCTGTCAAAAATTTTCAATTCAAAATTAAAAAAATTATTATTATTTTTTTTAATCTCGTAAAAAATGAATGCTGAGACAGACTGTTATTGAAAACAAACTTCTTACCGAAATTTTAGCACTGTTTAATTTTTTCTAGTTTTCAAATTATATTTGATGATTGTGTCAAGAATCCGTTTTGAGCAACCCGTCCAAAGTCCGTTTATGTTAAATGTATTTGTGATGAGATTATTATTATATTTTTATAAAAAAATTAATTAGATCAGCATCTCTTCCTGTTAAAATTGCCGTAAATTTTTTTTAAAATTAATAAGCAACAAAGCATTTTGTTAAAATGACAAATTTGTAATTAATTTTTTTATTTGATTGCTAACTAATATTTTATTTAATAGTTTGTAACATTGTTAAAAATATTTGTTGAATGTGAACAATTTTAATTAACACAAGCATTTTTTACATTTACAAATTCGGTTGTTGGTGCCTTTTCAATTAAAAAATCAATTGTATTGACGAATATGGTATTCAATATGGCAACTGATTTGTCGTAATTTTTTTTCTATGTAAGTAAAAACAAATATGTACATATGTGTGGTTTTCAAGGGCAACCGTTTATGTACATTGTTTCCATTTTGAGATGTTGACTCGGCATATTGCTTAATTTTAAACATGGTTATAAAAAATGGACCAATGTCGATTTTTTAACGTAATAACAAAATTCAAAAAGTGCAATACCTGGCCCGTGGTTTGATCTAGAATGTTTTTTTTTGCTCTCCTGAAAAATTTGATGTTAAGACATACGCGGTCCTCATGAAAACTACAGATACTTTGTATCATTTTTGCGAAATAAAATTAATCATTGACCAGCAGAGTAATAACTTGTCTTTCATTTTTAACATTTTCCTCGTTAGTCTTTACAAAATGCTTCTATTTGACCATTTTCTGGGATAATTATGTGGACGAACTTGTCAGGGGCTAAAAAACGAACATATCGCTCCTTTATTGCAACATAATTATATGTATATCAAAAATTTCAAGTTTCTTAAGCAAAAGTGTTCCTTCAAGCCTTCTTTATATGTAAAAAAAACAGTACTATATCTCAAACTCAAACCGAAGTTATAGTAAATAAAATTTAAATATATTTTATTCAATCTGTTTAAAAAGATTAATTTTTAAATCTTTAATTGCATTTTGCCAAGTTTGCATTTTTTTGAGATATAACTATGTTGCAATAAAGGAGCGATATATCTGCTGACTAGTGTGCAATCTGGTAACACACGCACGAATAAGTAGATCCAAGAAAACTAGTCGCATCACCAATTACTAGTACAGAAGGACATTGCTAAGATCGCTCGGCAAGTCGGATGGTGGCTGTGGTTTGAAACCGAAACGGAGGAGTTTTTGGATTAAAGGCAGATTTTTCTTCTATGTACTGTCCCAATAAAAAATGGAGCTTCAAACGAAACCTGCTTCTTTTCGTTTCGCTTACCATTACGCTTACGAAAGACACAATTTTTATATGGGGAGTTCCCACTTTGAAGCAATATATTTTTGACAGATACAGCGCATTATTCAGCGTATATACAAATTGTTGGATGTAACGATCAGCTATTTTTGGTATTCTCCCTTACAAACCTGCTTCGTAGTAATGGAATGCCGTGGCACTTGAAATGTTTTTTTTTTATAAAAGTTGTTAAGAGTTCTTTCACTTACTTAACTGCATTTCTGTGTGTCTAATTGCGTAGCGCATAATTGTGCGTTTATTTTTATTGGGGTATTCTCTAATAGACTTGTGTAAGTAGTCGATTCTATATTATAAGCGAATGGTTATGGGAATTATTTTGCAAATACCCGTTCCGAAAGTGTTAGGTGTTCTTTCTATCTATACAATATTAAATGCTTTACTACAACAGCATTATAAATACAATAATATGCACATACTAACAAACTTATTAAATTTATAGGAGCTTCAGCTACAGTTTGTTTGTGCTTGTTACTTGTTATTTTTGTTTGAATTTTTTTCTATAAAATTATATGCGGACCCATTGAAATAGACGTTTACTACAAAATGCTGACAGCCTGTTAAGTAGTTCGGTTATTTTCTGGAAAAAGCAGATTGAATTTGAACGGCCATTAAAATTATTTTTTTTATAAAAATGCATTAAAATGTTTGTTGCTTGCTTGCTGCAAATGTAAAACAAAATCCTCTTAAAGTACACACACAAATTTTCGTTCGAGTTCAGGCAAAAAGATGCATTAAAACCGAATACTCTGTCTGGTGTAGGTAGTGCTTCTTGAATAACATAAAAACGAATGAATACCAAAAGCAACAACCGCATTTTAGTGAAATCAAACTGTTGGATAGACGAGGAAATAAATATGCATATGGCAAACAAGCGGTAAGATACTCCTCATATTGTTAGGTGGTTGTTTTGTTGTTTTTATTTTTACTTTTCTTTTAAATTGCTTTGCAAATACATAACAACAATATACACTACATAAATTCTCATCATCAACAGCAACAATATTTGCAAAGAATTTTTTATGGTTTTTGTTTATTTTCTAGTAAAGTGTTTGTTTGTTCGTATACAAACAAGCCCAAGTATTTTTTTTTTAATTTTTTAACAATCCAAAGTTTTGTTGCCCTACTATCTACTCATTTCTGTTAGCCATGTTCTTTTGTTGTTGTACAACTGTTCAAAAATAACAACAACATGTTTTTCATACACATAATATAATTTGTTATTGTTTTGCTGCCCAGAGGTAAAAAAGAACAATAATAAATAACAAATAACAATTGTGATACTGTTTACTTAAGGCCCAACCACAACGTGCTTAAGTTGGCTAAAGCAAATGTGCGAATACATGTTAATTATATGAGGCAAACCATATTGAACTTAAGGAAACTTTTTGCTAAGCTTAATGAAACTGTTAAGCAAGGTGCGAATCTAATCGTACATTCCGTATGGAATCAATGTTTTTTATTTTATTTTTTTAAATACTTAATTAATTAATTTTTGACAGTAGGTTAAGCTATCAGTAAGTTAGGCCTTTAATCGCAAACAATACCAATCATGCGTGAGCTTCTTAAGCGGCTCATACACTTGCAATAAAATTGTTCAGTTTTACGTATTGTACAATTATATCGCCAATGTGTATGTGATATACGATGATGGCACAATATATTGGCAACAATCAAAATACTTTTGATTTTTATTGCATAACAAAAACATAGTGAGATGTGTTGGCAACATTGTACAATGCTGTTTATGTTATTTCTATAGGTTATGGTCACCTTTTTATTGAATGAATGAAAACTTAGTGCGACTTATTGCATAATATAGGACAAAATGGAAATAATATGGCGAATATCATACACAATAATATTGCAAGTGTATGGGCCGCTTTACGTTATTGTATAATTAATTATGACTAAGATACATACAAACATACATACATACTTAAGCCGGCGATACACTATCCTATTCAATCGTACGAGTTGTCAAAAAAATCGTGTGTGCTCATAAAGTATAGTGTGGCTTAAAAATTAATTAAGTGACAGATTTTTTTTGACAAGTCTATCCGACTTGCAAATGTTTATAAAAATGTTCATAAAATGATAGTTTTTATGCGATCAGAGTTGCATTTTCTTGTAAAGAAGCTGAGTCATTTGAGTTGGCATCATTGATGTGGGATGATCCCACATATTTCTGCCGTAGAAAAAATTTTCTAACACTTATTCAGAGAAATTGCAATCTCGAAATTTAGAACCAACCATAAATAACACTGGTTCACAAGTTTTTAACTTTTTGCCATATCTCCAAAAATGAAATATTTTCCAATATAAATCGGGGCTGCTGATCACAAATATGGCATTCATTTATTTTTCTCAAGAAGCGTTTTCGAGATATACCCGAAAATCGTGTTTTTCTGCAGTTGTTTTAGGTATTTCGAAAAATTTTGAGATATAAATTGGGGTAATATAAAAGCGGTTGACCATATTCAGTAAAAAAAATCCGAAACTCGGCAACAATATTATCTTTAAGCCGTGCTTACATTGTTTTTAAGTTTGCCCTGTAGTTTCAGAGATATTGTAGAATTTTACAATAGGGAAATTTTGAAAAAAAAAATTTTTGTTTTTTAAAAATTTATAAAAAAATAAAAACGCGACAAAAATCACAGTTTTGGTCTGAAAACATTTAGCTTAACATAATTTCGAATGAAATGAGATTTGTTTCATTTAAATCGGTGCACAAATTTTGATTTTATTCATAATTTACTGAGATAACTGAATATGGTCAACCGTTTTTAACTAATTCCAAGTCTGGACCATAAGGGTTAACGGGGCCATGCCCATGGCCTCCATCTTCTTGGGGGCCCCCTACTAAAAAGTAAAATTGTTCCAGAATTAAAACTTCAATTGATGATTTTACTTAGGAGGCGATTTCTGGCAATTCTTTCTTTAATTTCTAAAAAAATGTTTAAGTTTTACCATTAAATTCCAAATTATATTCAAGGTTTCAGAAAAAAAATTTCGAATTTTCGTTTAGTTAAATGCTTAATTTAATTTGAAAAATTTCGAATTTGTATTTTGAAAACCCAAATCAGATTTGCCCGAATTTAAATACAAAAAAATCTATTATTTATTCAAGAAAATATACAAATAATTATTTCAGATTTTTAGCTTTTTGTTAAGCAAGAATTTAAAGCCATAACTGTGAATATTAAAATAATCGGTTAAGTTCTAGAAATGTAAAACAAGTGAAACTTATAATAATTTATTTTTATTCATTCATTTATAATTTTCTTATGTAGGTACTTCTTGCCAAAGTATTTATTTATTTATACTCTGCAGTATTATGTCACGTCCAATGCAAAAATACCAAAGAACTGTTGAATCCCTAAGCGGACAACATACTTGTCGAATGTGCTTAAATACATATGTATGTACATATATATGCGAATAGATTGCAAAGGATTTTCATTTGAGTAGAACCGAAAACGAAAACCAATTATTTTTGCTTCGTACTTAATTTTCAAAGTTTTGGTAAAACTGTAGTCTGGCTGTTATAGAGGAACAAAGGTTCTAGCCTGAATTGTAATGATCTACAAGCGCTTTTTTTTCTAAAAAAGAATTTTCATTTGCTGTTGGGAACATGTGTTCGATAACCGAGGATTCGCATGTGGACCAAAGGACATTTTTGATACCCATTACCACAGGTGGTTGGTTTGTCATTCCGTTCGTAATTTCTACAATTTTGATCTTAGACCTATTAAAGTCTATATATTCTAGGTCCTTATCAGTTGTAAAGTTGATGTAACGTTGTCCATCTGTTCATCTGTCCATGTGTATTTTGAAATGGGTTTCCAAAGACCTCTAGAAACGATGGGGACTAGGTTATTATACATTTATGTTACATATACTCTCTTTAAAATTGCTATTGAAATTAAGCTAGATCGGTTCATAAATGGCTGAGAAATGAGCAAAAACACGACTTTCATAAAATCCCATATAGTATTTTTTTTTCGGTATAACTGGAAAAAGGCAAGAGGAAAATTAGGTACAAGCATCTTGGTTATCAATACACAACATCCGGCAAAATGTGGGCGGAATTGGAGAAGTGGGCGGCGTAAAAATTAGTTTATTTAATTATTAATTTATCTAAAGAACGGTATTAATATAAAATTAAGTTCTTATCTCACCATGGTGAAGGGTATATAATGTGCTGTTTCCATGTGACAAACTATTGATTGTGTAGAAAAATTTATATGAAAATCACTCAGTTTTTTTAAGTGCTTTTCCTATAAATTTTTCTACACAATCAATTGTTTGTCACCTGGAAATAACACATAAGATTCGTTATAGCCGAATATAGCACTCTGGTTTTTTTGTTTCGTTGATTTTTCCCTATACAAAAACATATTGCTTCAAAGAACAGACAGAATTTTGTTGCACACCTTTTCTACAATATTCTACTAATTATTAAAACACAATGAATATGTATGTGAAAAAGAGTTGTTGTTTTTGAGATTCGTTTGTTTATTTTGTGTTTACTTTTTTTCTCTTTTGGTTTAGCAATATTGTTGTTTTTTGTTTTGTATTTATTGTTATTTTTTTATAAACCGAAGACCGATACCAACTAAAAATCTAACCTACAATATCATTATGGGTTCCCAGTATTTTACTTGTTATACAAAACAACAACAAGTGAAGAAATATGTGTGGCACGGTAGGGTAGTCGGTATGTATGTATGGTATGGTATTGGTATATTTATTTATTTGTTATGTGTTTGTTTACAAATACAACAATATGTTCTATCTTTGTTTTTGGAACCGATTTTCAGAAGTGTACATTATTTAGTATATGTTCCCCACATTCTTAAGTTCTTTTTGCTATGCACGCGCATATTAATTACTATTGTCGTTTGGCTCCACACTATTCAAAAAGTTGCGTAGAGTAGCTAAAAACATATGGCTCAAATTTACATTCAATCTACATACCTACTACATACCTACATATATATGTATGTAAGAACGTAAACAAAAACATCGGATACCTACATGTGAGTAATGTGCAATCCTAACAAACACGTACTCAAATTTTTGATATAAAAATTTTATATCAAGCCCAATTCTCACTCAAACCATATTCTTATTTGATTTTAATATTGGAATTCAAATTTATATTGATTAGAATAGGTACATATAAACATTTGATATCAAGAGTTATTCTAAATCAAAAATAAATTTGGCAACACTAAAACGAAAAATAAATAAATGTAAACAATAAAAAATGGCGATTAAAGTTTTACAGTTAAAGAAAATTTACATATTAAGGAAAAGCCTGGATAGTCCAGTTTTTTGGGTCTTGTCCAGATACCAGCTCAAAAACAATTTGTACAGTTAAAAAAATTTCTTTAATTTCAAATGAAATTTTTTAATTATAATTATATACTAATGCCTGTATTCAGAATAAATTTTCTATGAACATTTTCCTAAATAAACGTTTATTAAATTTAATAATCGTTTATGAATACGAGGGTAAATATATATAAATAAAGTGCAAAATCTGTATACCAACACAAAAAGCCTAGTGGCTTTTTGGGAAAGTACTTTAAGTATTTTTAATAATCTATACTCACAAGAAAGGAAGATATTGTCCTTCTGAAATTTTGATGAGACTAAATTTTGATGAAAGTCTAAAACAGTCAGTCTTTAAGGTATTTTATAAGATTAAACATGCCTACAAATAGGCTCCAAAAAGGTAAAATATGCACTGCACTATAAACTTAAAAATGGAACAAAACTAACCATTTTAACTACATTATGAAAATAATGCTGCAAAAGGTAAAATATGCCATAATATGCCCAAACAAAATTATGCCAAAATTCACAAATATCTCTAAAACGGATAATTATATTGGTCACTATTATAAGTTACATTCGACAAACGATTTTTTCTTGCCATCGAACATAGACTTTCGAATGTACATTTCGTATTGGGAGTTGACAGCACTGTCGAATATTTCGTTGTGCATCGAATATTTCAACGAAAACAAATTTGCTTTTGATTGTGCAAATAAATTTAAAAAAACTTGTTGAAAACGTAACTATTTGTAATTTTGTTTGTGTTCTAATACCAAATACCACATTCTTTATCAGTTTGATTAATTTTATGGAAGTCAAACGTCGTTTTCCTTATGGAACAAAATTCTTTTTTGACAAAATGATTTCCAGCAAAGTTCAGCACGTAAAAAAGTGGGATGAAACCCCACTGAAGCTAAATTATTTGAAATCAAATATAATTCCGTTGCGGTCACGTTTAACTTTATTTTTATATTTTAAAATTTTTTTATATCAAGTGACAGCTGATAGAAAAGATAGAAACTAAATCACCATAATAAATCATAACCAATCAAAAAGTTGATTTTTTTATGTTTGATGACGGTATTTAATATGACATAAGACAGAATTTTAACTGTTACGAATAAAAAAATTAAATATTGATTTTTAAAATGTCCAGTTATTTTTTCAAAATCCAGGTGATTTTTTTACATTGTCCAGTTATTTGAACTTTGGTTTCTGGCAACCCTACCCTCCACGGACAGTTCGAATATTTCAGGAGTGATATCTATGTATATGATATCTATTTATTATTAACTAATCTTTATAAAAACAGGCATCAGCATTAAAAGTGGTTGCGGTTTAGACCTACTTATATTAAGTTATTGACCGACGATCACAAAGTTTTAAGTTTTTTTGCAGTTTTAATTAGCTTGAGTAAAATATAATGATTCGAAACAGTTTAAGCCGAACTTAAATGATTTTCAGGAATTGATGTTGGATCCATGGTAAGCTATAAACCAACCATCCCAAAATTCTGCAGAGTGATTTCTGGTATTAAAAAACATAAATTTCAATACAGCGATGAAATTAGTTTTAGCGTTTACAGTGAATTTCAGAAGGCTGCTAAAAATGGGATCTAAGGTAAATAATGGACCGTATATCACAAAATTGCATGACACTTTTTTGGCCATATAAAGCTTAGTTGGAAGAAATTTTACCGCAATATCTATATTTGCTACGGTTTTAGGCGTATTTAGTTATTTTACCAGAGTGGGCTTTATATGAGGGCTATAGTAAATTATAGACCGATCATCACGAAATTTATAAGTGTGATTTCTAGTCATATAAAACTGTGAAGTATTAAAATTTATTCTGATGGCATTATTTATTACAGTTTTAGGCGTACTTTACATTTTTCCGGAAGTATTGTTTAAATGGGGCCTAAGGTAAATTATGGACCGATCTTCCAGAAATTTTACAGCGTGATTTCCAGTCGTATAAAACGATTTTTTGCAAAATCTTATATCATTCCATGCATTGTTTCACTATTTATGTAAGTTTTTGTAACAAAATTACCAATTATTTAGGGTGGTGGTTCCACATTTTGATTCAAAGCTCTGATTCAAATGAACCGATTTTGAGAATGCAATTTCTTTTCCCCTCTCTCCTAAAAACTCAAGACTTGATGAGTCAAACTTGACATGTGTGAACCGGCAGTTAGGTAAGAACACGACCAGCTTTCTTTTTGTAGAAATAACGGGCATAAAAGATTTTATTTTGCGTTAAAACAAAAGGTTTTTTTGAATAAAAATTATTAAAATTAATATTTTTTTATTTTATGTGTTTTACACTTTTTTTCGTTTAGAATGTATTACCAAAATATTCGTGAAGTATTCGCTTGAATTAGGCGAATACGAATGTCGTAAAATGGGCGAATATTCGGCATTTCGAATACGAATATTCGTAACATCAGTAAAACATACCTATTTTTTTTTTTAAAAATTTGATGTTACGTCTGCCATTTGCTGGTTGCTGACTTTACTTAAAAAGAGATAAATAACACTCAAACGAAAACCTGCAAAAACAAAAGAGAAAAATAAAATACGGCATCACTAAAACACAATTTGTGTCTAAGCTTAGAATTTAAAAAAGTTGCCATAAGAAAAATGTGCCTTAGCTAATACAAAAACAAGACATTTTCTGAAAATTGCACTTGCTTTAACGAGGGTATTGCCATATTTTTGTTATGAAATAACTGAGCCCAAAATAAAAGGTAGTTGTCAAAAATAAATTAACAAAACCTAATAGATTTTCTTTGAAATCTTTTTTAAAAGTTTATGCGTTTACATTGTACTTTTTTGACATTAACGAGAATTTTTTTGTTTGCATGACAAAAGCAGCTGACTAAAAAAATTTTGTATGTAACACACACTTAACATACATACATATTTATGAATAAAGAAATAGGCATTTTATAATTTGCATTGCCTTTTATTTATAATCAAATTCATCAAAATGGTTAAGTCCCATTACGGTTTTAACAAAGTTTCACATAAAAATATTACGGATTTGCACAAGGTTAAAACTTGTGCAGGTTATTCCAGTAAAAGTGTAAAAAAATTTATTAAATAACAAACACCAGCTTCGCTAACTAAACGTTCTGTGCATAGCCGGCCTGTGGCCGGGTGCAAAGCTTTTCTCCTCTATGGTATAACAAACAACAGCTTCGCTAAAAACTCTTGTATTTTCGTAAACTCATACCCGCTTCTGAATGGGTTAATCATTTTTAAATTACTTTTGTATATTCAGACAAATTTATTCAAGACCTTTAAAATAATACCCATATTGGACGTATACGTTCAGAAGTGTAGTGGAAAATCGCATATTAATATGAAAATTTTAGAGGTCCATAACTTGAAAACTATGTATGCGTTTGCGCCACGTTTTTCACTTTGTATTTTTTTTTTTCTTATTTTTCAATTTTGTATCATCCTAGGTACTTGTTTTTTATTTGGAGCTTGGTCGGTAACCTAGATTTAAGCCAAATTTGTTTTTATTTCCCGTTGAGTTAATATTCCTAATAAGTTCCAAAGTTTTTTGTTATGACAATTTTCAAACTTACTCTGATGTAACAGCCTTTACTTCCAATTTTTGCGGTTTTTGTTGGTATGTAGTTAATTATAAAATTTAAAACACTTTATAGCTTTTTGCTATTTTTTTTTTATAAAATGAAGTTTTAAAATAACGCGTGCCCAGTGTGCACTGCACTGCACACTCAATTTCATTATCTTTGATTTATTAAATAAAACAATGTTAACAACAACAATAGCAGTTTTTTATATACACCAGCTTCTTTAAATTGGACAACATTTTAAACATTTCATTTACTACCTCAATTAACACCTTTAATAACAATTTTGTTAACATCAATTAATATCCCGCCCCAACGGACTTTTTGCAAACAGATTCTTGGAACTTATTTAATACTAGACAATTTCTTGTTTTATCTGCAGCATTTTTTTGTTAATTTCATTAAAAACTCTCTAACACTATTTTCCCTTATGTTTTTTATATTTAGTCAATTGATTACACTTTACAATAAAACTTTAAATGGTTTATTTTAATTAATTTATCACATTTTAAACAATTACGGAGTAAAACTACGCATAATCTTTCTGATTATCTTCGTTTAACTAAATAAGGTAAGAACAAGCACGGAATAGTGTTGTCAGATTTCTTAGAGCTCCATCGCCAAACTTGTTAAAAATCGCCAAAGGTAAATTTTGTTGTTTTTTTTTTATTAAAAAAAATTAAATTTTATTTACACACCAAAAAGCTGGTATAATATTAAAGTAAAAAATCACAAAAAACTGAGTTTATTTTTTTTGTGACCATGGCTGTGGAGTCGGAGTTGAGGTTTTGTACCAAAATTGTTCTACTTAACATATGTAAATAACTATATTAAAGCTCAATGCGGCAGTTGTTAGAATTTATGTATTTAATTTCGATTTAAAATGTTTTAATAATAATTTTCTTGCTATATTTAACTATTTAAAATGTACTGCACTAAAAGAAAGAGTGTAAAGTCAAAACAGCATCAAGGTTAGAGTAGGAACCGGAGACGGACTTAAAAAATTACAACGGTTGGAGACAGAGACAGAGCCGGAGTTGGAATTTTGTTTTACGACTCTCAAAACTAATTCATGGCTCATTAAAAAATAGCCAACAAAATCGCCATCTATTTTAAAAATCACCAAATGGAAAATCTCGTCGCCAAACACATTGTTATTTGGCAGCCCTGGCACTGAATCAAAATAAAACAAGTGCAATTTAGAATAACAAAAACAATAGAGGTAAACAAGGCGAATTCAACAAGGGAAATGGTATATTTCAGGAGTGGGCTCTGTAAGGGATCAATATTTTCTTAACCAACATTTATAAAAACTGACTTTATAACAATTGGATGTCTAGTCATATAAAACTTAATTTGACCTAATAAAGAAATAAAATATCTTGACTGATAACAGTTTAAGCAGAACTAAAGTAAAGTTATTTTTAAGAGGGGAATTTATATTTTACCCATAGTTAATAATGAATCAATCATCACGAAATTGGGGTGGTATATTCTGGTATAAAAAACAAAAATTCAATATAAACTGCTTTTCAGTAGGCGGCTTTAAATTAAAGCAATAATGAATTATAGACCGATTATCCGCAAATTGGAAGTTTTATTTTTTAGCCTTTTAAAGCTAAGTTGGGCCAAATTTTACCACGATATCTACGTATATAACGGGCTTAATAATTAAATGATTATCCAGAGTGGGCTTAATATATTTTATATTTTTAATTAAATTTTCTTTTGATTTTATTTTATCACAACTCAAACAATTTTAACGTTGACAATTTAATGTAAATTAAAGCAAAAATTTCGTTTTTTGACAAATCGGATTTAACAGCGAACGTGAACTATTAGCTGCTCTAAAGAGTTTATCTTGCTGAATTCGCCTTGGAGGTAGGGGAGAAAAAGATAGTTTTGTATAAACAACGACATTGTGGCCGACCACAGAGCGATAAATAATTATCAAATTGCAGTTCTTTGAAAATATAACCTAAAAATATATTAAACTTTCATTTTTGTTAAATAAAAACTGCCATTTATTTTAAGTATTTTTATTCATACAATATTGTGTATTTTTTATTTAATATATTTAATTTTCTTTTACGTTATTTTTTATTATTTAATTTTTATAATTTACGCTTTTATTTTTAAATGTTAAATTTAATTTGATTTTAATTTACTTCACACTATTTTTTAAATCTTTTTTTTTTTTTTGGATTTCGTTATTTTTTTTTTGTTAATAATAAATAAATATTCTACAATAATAATGTGTTTTTTATTTATCGATATAACTACATAATATTGTTTATGTTTTTTTATTTAATAATCTTTTTTCTGTTTTATATTTAATTCAAGAAGAGATTTATTAAAAAGATACAAATTTAAGAATTTTTTTTTTCAAATAAAAATTTTTTTTTTGTAAAATAATATAAGATTTTTTTATTAAAAAAAAAGTAAAGAATTTGTTTGATAAAATCAAGTAATAGAATTTTAACAGAAGTTAGAATTTTTTTTGTTTTTTATATTTTGTTAAGTTTTTTGGGCGGACTGTCAGGAATTTTATGCTTTTTTTTTTTAAATAAAAGCCTTATTCCTGGTAAAAATAAAGTTTTAGTTTTTTAAATGATAAAGTTTTTAAGTGTTTTGTAACTAGTGGACCATAAGAAAGGAATACAAGTTTTAAAGATGTATGAATTTACAAAAAGTTTGAATATTATGGAATTTGATTTTAAATATTTTTTTAAATTATTTCAAAATTTATTAAAATTATTTTGGATTCTTTTAATATTAAGGGCCTATTTCACCAATTCTATTTAAATATCAATTCATATTTAAATATAGTTTTTTATATAGTATTATTTTTATTTGTCAAGAAAACGAGTTTTAACATTGGGATGTTTAAAATTTCAAAAGCTTAAAATTTAACTGGAAATAAATTTGAGCTCAAACGTATTTTTTAATGCTATTCAAGTTTCAAAATATTTTACGTATACATATTCAATTGATTTTAAATTCCCATTTTACTTTAGAATGCCATTGAATTAAAGTGTAACAAAAGTATATCTCAACCCTTGAAACTTTAAATTTGAATACCAATTGTTTTGCTCTTGGTTTCCAGTAAAATTGCTTATTGGGATGAATTGTTATTTAAATATTAAATAGGTGAAATAGGCCTTAAATTAAAAAAAAAAATTTTTAAATGTTAAAATTCGTTATTTTATTTGAATTTTTTTAACTTAAATTAAAAAAAATTTTAAAATATTGTTTCAATATTTGGAAGTTTTTTTTTCTAAATATTAAATCACTTTATGGCCTTTTTGTTATTTTTTTTAATATTTTTTATTTTATTTTTTTTGTTTATTTTAATATTATTTGTTTGTAATATAATGATATGGTCTGTTAATTATATTATTATTATTTTTGTATAATAAATTATGAAAAAATTGTTTTTGTTTTTGTTTTATTTTTTTTTTGTTTAATTCTTTTATATACAAAAAGTGTTTAGAAAAACAAAATTATATTATTAATTAAAAAAAAGAGTGCCTGGTTTTTTAGAATATTTACACTTTATTTTTAAATTTATTACAAATATTTTTTTAAATAAATTACGTATTTCTTTTTTTAATTTTATTGTTTTTCTTTGTTATTTTTTTTTTTAAATATTTAGCACCTTTTTCTATACATTTTTCTTTTATTTGGATGTTTTTGTTTGTTTTTTTTTTATTTTTAAATAAAAAATGCTTTAATTTTCTTTATATTTTTTTTAAATATTACGTACGAGTTTTTTTTATATATTTTTTTTAAGAAAACAGGGCTTATTTTTTAAGTTAGAATATTACTTTTAATAATTTTTAATTTGTTTTTTTTTTATATTTATGTTTTATAATTTTAAACTAAATAACTTTTTTGTAATGTTTTCCCAAAAAAAATCTACTTTTTTTAAAGATAGTTTTTTTTTAATATAAAACTTTTTTGCGAGGATTTTAGTTCCCCTGTGTTTTTTATGTTTAAGAAAATTTAAGCCAAAATTTTTTTGCTACCTTTTTTAATTTCTAACTGTTAGAAAAAAAAGAAATAAAAAAAGAAAGTTTTTTTTTTTTTAATAATGTCTTACGATTTTTATTTAAAAATTAATAAAAATGATAATAATAAAACTAAGTTTTAACTAAAGCAATTATAAAATAGAAATGCATATTTTGTTTAAATAAAAATATATTTTGTTTTTATAAATTAATAATAAAAAATATGTTTAAAAGGATTTCAATTTGAATTATTGTTATAACAAAAAACAATTAAAATTTAATTAAAACTTATAACTTAATCTTTATTAAATTTACTTTATAATTATACATAATTTTCTACAGTAAAAGACTTAATATTATTATTTACACTTAAAATTCAAGTTAATTTAGAATAAATTTAATTAAAATAATTATAGGAAAACTTAGGATTTCTTTTTTTTTTGCCATAATGAGAAATTTAATAATTTTTGGAAAACTTATGGGGGGTTTTTTTTTTTTTTTGTAATTATTAATAATAATAAACGATATGCTAAATTTATTTGTTTAAATTTAAAGAAATTTATGCTATTATAAGCTACTTTTTATAACATTAAGGGCAAGTATATATTTTATATATATAATAATTATTGTTTTGGAAAGAAGAGATTCTTTTTCTTAAAGTTTTAAGTTTAACTACCTTTTTTTTATTAATTAAGAATTTTTCATATATATTTTTATGACTTTTTTTTAAATTTTTTTTTTATAAAAAAAGATCTGGTAATTCATATTTTCAGTTAAAATGTGAGATCAAAAAAGGAAGTTAAAACTTAATTAAAAAATTTTAAATTATTTACAAAAAAAAAAAAATATTAAACTATTTACATGAAATTAAAAAAAAAAATTACATCTTAAATAAAAATTAAACTTATAAATTACAGTCTTGTTTATTATAAATAAAAAGCAAGCATAACTTATTAAAAAAGAAATCTAATTTAATTTTTAATACTCTTTTGTGTTTATTTGTTTTAAAATTTCTCATACTGGCTTTTTTAGAACTTAAATTTTAATATTTACATTTAACCAGTTAAATTTGGTTAATTAAAATAAACTTACTGCCTGCTTAACTATTTCGAACGTTAACGTTTGCATAGCAAATTTTTTTGAAAAACACTTGGTTTTAAAAATATTTTCCATAACAAATTCTCAACGAACGTTTACGTTCCAAATCGTTGACCAAACAGTTAATCACATTTTTTTTTTAATAAAAATAAAACCAAAACTAAATTTATGTTTAAAAACAAAATTTCATTGCACTTTCCAAAACAAAACAGAAACTCTTAACATTTCTTTAAAATTTAACTTAAACTCTCTTTAAAATATCTTTGGTTTTCTCTTCTACATGCGCCTTAACAAAGAAACATAAAGAGAGCAAGAAATTTGTATTATCCTTTCTTTAACAATAAACTATCACCATTATTTTTCTCTTTTATAACTTAATAATTCCACGCTGTTGTTGCTGCATTATTTCCAGCTGCTATTGTTTCATCTTCATTGCTTAAACGATTGACACGCACCATTCTTAGCTTGTCTTCTTGAACCACCTTAATTCTTTCCTCACTCATATGGGCATTGTCCTCAGTGTTATTTTTCTCACTATCGCTTTCACAGTCTTCTTTTTCTTGTTTAATGACCACTTCGGGTTCCATGACCGATTGAGGAGCAGCCGACTCCAGGATGTCATTGTCTTCATTGTCTAAAGATTTATGCATATCTTCCTCAATTGTGGATGATTGTTGGCCTTCGCCTTCCCCTTGCATTACACATACACCATTGATTATACGTTCGGCTTCATTCGCATTTGGCACGGCTGGATTAACCCATTGTGGAGCGGCAGGCTTTCTTCGGTTCGAACGCATGTTATTTAAAAAATGCTGGGCATTCATGCTGGATAAAGCAGGATTTCTGTACTCGTTTGTTTTGTCCTCATCATCCAAATCATCGTTTTCATTTTCCGACATATGGCTCTCGTCCAAATCATCTTCAAAGTCATCGGTGCGTTCACGTTTTAATGAACTCATGGACAAATCCAAGCCAGACATTTGTTCCCGAAAGGCTTGGTTGAGAGCCCTTAATTCAGCCTCATTGGTGGGCAAGGCATTTTGGGCATTAGTACCTGGCATGCCGGCCAACGAGCGGCCTAATAAAGCGGCCGCTGCAAAATAGGGTGGATAGGGCAAGGGGGTATTGCCGGTTAGACCCATGCGTTCCTTGTGCAATTCTAGCAATCTTTGCTGTAATAAAATGCGGAACTGGACGGGATCAAAGGGTGTGGAATTGGTGTTTTCTCTAGTGGGTATATTGGTCTCTTGGCCGGGAGGACCATGAGGCACTTGTTGTTTCAAACGCATACGATGATTGTGGAACCAATTGGTTATGGTGCGTGTAGCCAAACCCAATTCGTTGGCCAAGAACTCAATGGTGCCCACATTGGGATAAGGATCTAAGGCAAAGGCTAGTCTTAAGGCCTCTTTTTGTTCCTCGGAGAATAAGACCCGTTGTTTTTTATTGGGAGGAGCTCCTGAGCTGCCTACTGAACCGGGTCCTGGACTGCTGGTATAGAAATCATTGGTATCATTACTGGAAGTATCAGAGCTGTTGTCTTGTTGATTGGTTCCCGTGGAGCGGCGCCGTTTGGAAGCCTCTCGTCTTTCGTTTTTTAAGACTTGCAAACGTTCTACATTATTGGCATCCGACAGCCACAATTGCATGCGTATGAAGGGCTCGCGACCCTTAATGGATAACATATGCCAGGGTTTTGGCTTGCTTAATAACTCTGATACCGAACCTTGAGACAAGCCCAAAACAGCTTCACCAAATATCTTTTGGCCAATGTTGTTGGTTAACAAGGCCTCCTTGATTTTGGTAGTGATAACCTGAGTGTCCAAATCCTGGGTTAAAGCAGCCATCTCATAAACGGTGGGTGACATATGCTGGTGCATATTGCGCATGGCATTGCCTTGGTGGGGTGAGTGTATTGGCATCATCATGGGTTTCTTGTCGGGTGTGGGACCCGCAGGTGTGCTATTGCCTGATGTAGGCTGAGAGTTGCCTGCCGGCAGGGCAATAGCATGCTGCGGAGGCAGACCCGGTGATGTTAGCAACATGTTTTGATGATGCTGTTGAGCTGCCTGGGCTGCGGCAGCAGCTTGTGCGGCCTGTACTGCCGCTTGAGCAGCTTGCTGCTGACTTTGTTGTACGGCAGCTGCCTGTTGTTGCTGGTGCTGTTGCATAGCTGCTGACATTACGGCTGCTGCTTGCATTTGTTGCATGATATGAGCTGGTTCTTGCAATTTCAGTTCGCTCATCATTTTTTGCATGGGCAAAGAGGCCTGCATTTTGTTTGCCAAGCCCTGGGGTATTTGAGGAGAACCACTGTAATTACCAGTTCTCATCAACTTCTCGGGAGCAATTTTATATTGGGAAGCTACCAATTTGTGTACAGCATTTTCATCTTCCAGAAACATTTTCATACGTATAAAAGGTTCCCGGCCCTTTTGGGTAAGCATATGCCAGGGTTTTGGTCTGGCCAAGAGGTCCGAAACAGAACCTTGGGATAAACCCAATACCGATTCACCAAATAAACGCTGAGATATGGAATACTGTGATAGAGCTTCTTTAACACGACGCACTATGTCTTCGGTGTTAAGATTGTTAAACATGTCGAATTGCTGTTGGGTAATAGGAGGCAAGACGGCTTTCGTGGGTCTTTGGGGGGTATTGTGGTGAGGTGGAACTGGAGGCTGGGTAATTAATGAGTTGGTTATGGAGGCCATTCGCTGCAAAGGACTGGCGGTGGCAGAGAATTCCTCATTGGGTGTCATAGCAGGCGGGAGTATGGAATTGCTGAGAGGACTGGGAGCGGCCGAGTTTGTATTGGCGGTTGAAGCATTACTAGAAGCCAACGGAGCTGGAGTTTTGTTGCCCTGTTCCGATTTCACCAAACCCGGATAAAGTCTTTCCACTTCAGAGGAGTTAGAATCTTTGGCATTGGGTGTGGTTTGGCCGTGGTTGCTTAAGGAGTTTTGAGAACCCTCAAATGATGAGCGCTGACCATTTATTTTATTATTATCCTTGGGCTTATCATCTGTAGCCAAACTTAGATCCTGGGCACCATTCAACATTTGCTGCTGCAAAGCCATGAGACTAGAGAAGTTGGCAAAGTTTGGAGGTTGAGCAGCATGTTGCTGCTGCTGAAATTTAGACATTTCACGCTCAAAAGCTAAACGCATATTTTCATCGGCTGCCAAACCAGGAAAGGCGTTGCCCGCCATGCCAGCTGCTGAAGGAAGACCACCACTGAAAAAAGGCGAAAGCAAAAATCTATTATTAAGGTTAGTATGAACTGTTACTGAAACAAATGTCTAGTTTTAAGAAAATAACAAATTTAAGAAATACTCACCCTGGAAATGCTTCACGAGGAGCCCTAGCCATTAGCTCTTGATATAATCTAGCCATTTTCTCAGGATTCATTTCATCTGGACGCATATGCCCCTGACCAGGCATTACAGTCTCTCCCTGAGATTTGCTATGATGCTCTTTATAGAACGGCGACGAACAGGGCTGGTGAGGCGATTTGGAATCATCATTGCTGCGTGAGTCTTCGGGTATGGTAGAAGATCTCCTTTGATGTTCATGTTGTGCATGCATTGAAGAGCCACCTGATGATTTCATTAGCGAAGAAGCCTCATTTAATATGTGAGCTAAACGTTCATCAGACATTGAATCATCACGACCACCACTGCCATACGGAGGTAAACTAGAATCTAAAAGTGGAAGAGCAAAAAGAATTAAAAAATTAGTATTAAACTAAATAACAGCAATAAATTTCCCATTAACGGTTGTAAAACCAAAAAGGAAAATGAACAGAAAATAAAAGAAATACAATTTTTTGCATTGCACAAAATCAATCATGCCATAAAAATGAACTAACTCCATGTACTAGACAGAGTTTGCTAAATTAAGAATACCGCCAGCTAAATATAAAAAAAAATTAAAGTTTATGATCCTTTTGGAGATTGTTTTGTTTTTTTCTTTTCTAAAGGAACAAAAAGTTATTTTTGTTTGTTGGGGAGAAGAGTATTTGGTTTCCACTTGATGTTTGCAATTCATCAATTCGCCTGGGGTTTTGGTTTTTATGACAATTTATTGATCGGTGTTAAGGTTTTTTTTTCTTTCTTTTGAAATTAAGTCATAAACTCTTTAGTTTTTTTAATTTATATTTTTTTTTAGCGAGGACTGTAAATTATTTATCATAAAATTTGTTGAATTTCTTAAGAATTTTAAAGTTGAATTTTTGAATTTTTGAAGAAATTTCATTTTGATTTAAGACGTTTCTTTAAAAGCCTTTTTTATTTGATTGATTGTAAAAAAAGGAGAAGATTTAAAATAGAAATTAAGTTTAATTTGAAATTATTAAAGTTAATTGTGAATTTTTTTTTTGATTTTTAAAATAGTTTTTAAACGATTTTAAGGTATATTTTGAAAAATTTTATTAATTTATTAATGTTATTGAAGTTAAGTTATTTATCTTTAAGATCAATGTAATTTTTGGGAAAACGAAATTTTTAATTAATAAGATTTTGTTTGTCGTGCTTAATTCCCAATTTTCATTCTTGATAAATACACTGAAATTTATTGTTGGAGGATAAGCTGGTTTCTATGCGCATTTCACTGGTAGCTTAGGCCAGATCATCAGGAAACATTTTCTCAAAAAATTTTTAGAAAAGCCAAATTTATTAGCAAATTATGCTGCAGAGTGAATGAGAATTGCAAGCAAACCTAAGCAACAAGTGAAATGCGCATAGAAACCAGCTTATCCTCCAACAATAAATTTAAGTGTATTTATCAAGAATAAAAATTGGAAATTAAGTACGACAAACAAAATCTTATTAAAAAAAACGTACACGAGTGAATTCGCCTTAACATTAAGCATTTTGACCGTGCGCAGAACCTTTTACGAAAATAGGCGTTCATCTTCAGCGACGAGGCCACAAAGAGTGATTGTTTGGTGCGGTTTATGGGCTGGCGGCGTCATCGAGCCTTAATTCTTCGAAAATGAGGTCGGGCAAACAGTAACCGTGAATGGTTTTCGCTATCTCGAGATGATAACGGACTCCTGTGGCCAGAAATTGAGAATATGGACCTGGCCGATATGTGGTTCCAACAGCAATGGCTACACTTGCCACACAGCCAACTAAAAATGGCTCTTTTCTGCCAGAAATTCAATGGCCGTGTTATCTCACGTCGTGGTGATGTTAATTTACCGCCACGATTATGTAATTTGACCCCACTGCACTTCTTTTCTTTAAGGATATTTAAAAGAAAAAGTGTACGTCGATAAGCCAAGAACAATTCAAGAGCTAAAGGATGAGATAATTCGGCACATTAACGTCATTAAACCTCAATTATGTTTCAGAGTCATTGAAAATATGGACCATCGGATAGAGTTATGACACCGAAGCCATGGCGATTATTTGGCCGATATTTCGTTTTACACATGATTTTCATAGAGCCTTCTATCTTAACAAAAACAAGTAAGAAAGTACAGTCGGTCAAGCCCGACTATATGATACCCCACACCACAGTATTTTAAAACACATTAAAGAGAGTGCACCCTTTTCGTGACCCATGGAGAATCATGCCTATGTGTCCATATAAATATGGATCTATCTTTGTTTTAAATTTCATTAAAATCGGTTAGAAAGTTTGTGAGAGGCAGAAATTGCCCCTTTCTCCCCTTGTGGTCCTACGATTCGGCCCATTTTCGAAAGGCTTGGTCCTTGTGCCAATAAGAACCTTTAAGCCAAATTTTATCAAATTATCTCCAAAATTGCGACCTGTACTTTGCGTACAAAGTTACATAGACAGCCAGCCAGTCGGACGGACGGACATCGTTAGATCGACACAGAAAGTGATTCAGAGTCGATCAGTATACAGGACCCATATTTTAAGGTGTACCACACATCAGCACAAATGCATAATACCCTCTCCACTATTGTGGTGTGGGTATAAATATTAAGAAAATTCTTTAAAAACTTTTTGTTTTATTTACAATTAACATCGTGCGCTTTGGTAGGACCACCCTTTATTTTGAACAAAAAATAAGACACGTGCAGCCGTATTCTGTAATTTGCTAAAGCTAAATCTCTATCGCTAAAAATCAATTAAGTTGATTTAGCGATTTTTAGCTACGAATGCAATTCTGTAACGTGCATTGATAAATTTGGCAACGCAATTTTAGCTTTTAATGTCATCCCTAAAATGCCTAAATTTTGTGTTCTCTAAGGCAGTTTTGCGATCGAGATTTAGCTTAAGCTAAGCAAATTACAGAATGCGGCTGATGATTCAGCTATTTCTGCCTTTTTTTCTTTTAATTTCAGAAAAGTTTAATGCAAGAATATCCGGATCGAATTTAAAAATTTAAATTTTGGGCCACAAAAATTAAAGTTGGGTTCCAAGTATTTCATTATTTGATTAATATTTTTGCCTTTGATTTTCTTTAAACATGAAAAAATATTTCTTCCAATTTAAAATTTTTTCCCGATTTACAGATTAATTTAAAGAAATTTTATTCGAAATGTTTATTTTAAAGAAATTGAGGTTAGAGGTTATAAAAATGTTCATTGCTTTTCTAGTTTTGTTTTGATTTTTTATTAAATATCTTTTGTGTTGTTTCCAAGTGAAAAAAAAACTGGTTAA
Source organism: Pollenia labialis (assembly GCA_949318255.1). NCBI lineage: Eukaryota > Metazoa > Arthropoda > Insecta > Diptera > Polleniidae > Pollenia > Pollenia labialis. Next base: position 17,972,909 of record OX439142.1, on the reverse strand, counting down.
TCCTAAAATGAAGTTTATTTTAAAAAACTCTAACTCTAAAGGAAAAAATCTAACACTTCTAACACTTGCAAAGGCTAAAGGGAACAAAATATTAAAACGATATCCTTGTTGTTGTAATTGTAAGGTATTTTTAGTTTTTTGTTGTTGTTGCTGTTGTTATTGTAGTTGTTCGCTTAAGACTGGGAAGAATGAAGAAGTATTAACTATAGTGTACAGATATTTGCAACATTGGTAAAACGTAATCAAACAATTCAACCGTTATATGCCATTTGTCATTCATGTGTTGATTTCCGTTTCCTATAGACGACAATTGAAAATGGAAGGTTTTCGAATTGCATGATTCTTATAAAAGGAGTTAAAGGGAGTAATAATATGTTGTAGGTACTGCATAAAAGACTTGATGAGCTAAAACATCCACAAGGTGAATGGATGAATGAGCGCCAGAATGAATAGGAATAACATAAAGCGGATGTTAGACAAGGCTTTTGTGTGTTTGTTAAGTGTTTGCTCCTTGGGGAATCGATTATCCTGGCAATTGTAAAACAATTTTCACAAATATTATTCATTCGAAAAAAATAGAATTCTGAACAAAAACATTTTGACATTTTTGAAAAACCACTTGTATGATTAGTTTTGGCAGGGATTTAAAGCCAAGCACTAGAAACAATTTTAAGGTTACATTTTTTTTTTTTCATTAGTGTTTGTAGTTCATCCAAAACAAAAACCACTAATATGGTTTTGATAGCATTATTTGTTTTTTTTTTTTTTGTTTATAGATTTTTCTCTATTTTCATTAAATGCAGTGGTAAAACACATAAATCAAAGTGTTTCTATTTGAAATCTCAAAATCTTTTGAAAAATGCCATGAAATGATGCAATAATTGACGTTAGTTATTCAAAAGCAAAAAAAATTTTTTTTTTTTTGGATTTCAATAAAAAATCATCACCATCATCATCACCAGCGTCGTGATTTCAATTTCAACAAGGTCATGTATTTTGTTAAAAAATTCTTTTTTCTATATTTTTTGGTTTATTTCAATAAAGCCAGGATATGTTTTTTATTGCTTCGTTTTTTTTTTTTTGTGTTTTTTTGTTTTAAAGGGAGTTTTATGCTTTGGTTTCTATGTTGGGGCATATTAAAAAATGAGATTTATACAAATTTTTTTCTAGCGATTTTGTGTTTAACCATGCAAGAATAATGAAAAAACAAATTGAATTAGCGTTTAATAATTGTAAAAGTAGTGAAAAATAACACAAAAAAAAAAATATGCAAAAATATGGCTAAAACAAAACATGTAAAAATCGTTTGATCTTTAATTAATTTAAAATTATTAAAAAAGGAGTTTTTTTTTTAAATTACAAAATAGAAAATTTAAAGAGTTTTAAAATTCTGGCTCTCTTCCTTTTAAAATTTAAGGCAAATTTGCTAAAAATTCTTTTAAACAAGTTCTAAAAAAATTGTTCATTTCTTTCAATTCTTTCTCTGCAAACGTTTGAAAAAGAAAAGGGTGGGTTAAAAATTTCGTTATTTTTTCTGCTTTTTGTTTCGTTTAGGTTTCGTCCAGGAGATGTGGACTAAGTTTCAAGTTAGTTAAACGTAGTCTGGAACTCGGATTTTTCCGGCGAATTGTGATTTTCTTTATTGCTTCATTAAAGGCGCCCGTTCACGAAATGTTTTTGTTTGTGATCTGACATGTCAAATTTCCCACTACAAAGTACATACATACATGTCGTTTGTTACCTTTTTAACTTTGCTTCTGTAAAAGTCAGACGAAAAGTAATCTGACGAAATTTCAATTAGAGCGTGCTCTATTTTCTTCTGACAAACTATCTGACATCACTGTTGTTATTTAAAAAAAAAATGTTGTTAGAAATCTATGCCGCATGGAAGCCGGTAGCGGCGGTGCACTATTGACGGAATCATTAGCCGGCTGAGGTTGTTATTTTACAATACCGATAAATGTATGTTCTTTTAACCTTTTAATAGAAATAATGCACAAACATATAAAAAACGTTCCATTATTATATCCAAAATTGCCATCTTCGAATTTAACGAAAAAAAATCTTAAGATGTCTGAGCTCATTTACGGCGCAAATAAAAATTTTTGTGGCGGCCACACGCTATTTTGAAACCGAGAACTACTTTAATTTCTGCAATAACTATGCGAAAAAAAACATAGACAATGTCAGAAGCAAATTACATGTACGTTTGTGACCGAATATTATAAACCTTATGTAAAACAGCAATTTTGACAGACATGCACAATTACATGTGACTTGCAAAGTTTACAAGTCAGATGTAAAAAAAATTTCGTCTATATGCTCCTTAAATACCAAAATTTTAAGCAACATTAAGCTGTTCCCTCAAAGTTTTGTATACAAACTTGGTAATCTATTTCAGATTAACTAAACCTAGTTTAACTGAGATCTCAAAAACCAGCCTTAAAAGTCCAAAGATAACCTTTAGTCAGTTTTAAATCGTAATTAGATAGATTTAAGTAATAATTAAAAGATTTCTTAAAAACAAACCAAGTTTTCTTTTCTTTTTCAAAGAATTTGAGGTTAGTTTTTAAAAATTATTGTAATTTAAGGAGTAACATTGGTTCTAGCAAGAGATTTTATAAAGAAAGGTATATTATTCGTCTTTATCTTAAAGAAATTCAAAAGATTTACCAAAATATTTTAAAATTTATTCAAAGCAAACAACGCTTTTACTTTTTTTTCAAAGAATTTGGGGGAAAGTTTTCAAAAATTTTGGTAATTTTTCAAAATTTTATTGTTTTTTTTTCGCTTTTTTACTAGATTTTCTTTAAAGAATAGAGGCTTTTGTTGTCTTTTTCTGTAAAGAATTCCAAAAAAATGTAAAAAATTTAAAGATTTCTTTAAAACAATCCAAAGTTTAATTTTCTGTTCAAAAGAATTTGAGGTTAGTTTTAAAAAATTCAGGTAATTTTCAGAATTTCATTGTTTTTTCTCTTTCTAACTAGATTTTATAAAGCAAAAGAGGATCTGTTTTATCTGTCTCTGTAAAGAATGATTTCTTTAAAACATACAAAAATTCTTTCAAGGTTAGGTTTTTGAAAGTTGAGGTTAGTTTTAAAATTTTGTTTTTTATACCCATCACCACTAGTGGGAAATGAGGGCATACTTACCCAGCGGTAAAACTTAGAAGACCTTCTTACTTCAGGCCTTTTTGAAGGCCTGATTAAAAAATTTTTTGATTTAATTACTATTCTTATGTAACTGCTAAAGAATGCCTCATAGAAGGCCTCGGCTCTTTGGTATAAAAGATAAGATACACCTTCCACACTCGCTTCTATGAGAAGCGATAAAAGAAGGAGTAACATTTTTTGTTTTGTTTTTTTTTGCACACGCAAAAGCAAAAGAGTTCAGATTCCTTTACAAAAACAAAGTAACATACATAATAAAATAACTTCCAAATGAAAACAATAACGTAAATCTTTTTAGTTGATGTTAAAAAGAGAAAGAGTAAAATTTTTTGTTCTGTTTTTTCGCCAAAGCAAAAGCGAAAGAATTCAGATCCCGTTATAAAAATAAAGTTACATACATATTAAAATACCAAGTGAAAACAATAATGTAAATCTTTTTAGTTGTGTTTTGTTCATTGAAGAAGAAGGTTCTGTGTAGGGATGGACACTGTAAAAAAACATCGATGTTTTTTTCGATGCGAATGAAAATGGTCAGCCAATTTCCATTAGAACCGATGCACTTTTTACAAGGATGGTCCGAAAGGCCTTTTAAGAGCCATTAATTAAAAGGCCTTTTAACATACCTTTCTTAAAAACCATTTAAGATAACCTTTATTCTAAAGCCTTTTAACAGTTCTTCGCTGGAAAGCCTGTAAGAAGCTCTGGCGAAAGAAAGGAAAACGGAAGGCCTTCTCCGAAATGACAACGCGTGTAAAAAAGATATGAGTATGGAATGGAGCAAGAAGGCCTTGTACATCCAAAAGAAGGGGTACAGAGGCCTTCTAGAAGGCCTTCGTACTCCTTCTTTTTCCCGCTGGGAAGTTTGTAATTCAGAGTGAATTTTTTTTTTAATTTTCATCTAAAACCCCATAAAGATTAGGCCATGTCTGTCTGTCTGTCTCTTGAAAACACGGTCACTTTCGAAAGCCTTAACAGAAAATAAGAAATATTGATGTTTGGGATTAAAATCCTGTACAATGGGTTTAGTATGAAAAATAGTTATAAAGCCAAATATGGAACAACCTCTCTAAAAAATTTATATTTTTGTTAAAAAAACCCAAAAAATTGGTGACAGATTGCACCAATACTCATTTTATATGACTAAAAATAATACAACAGAGTTTTGTGATGATCGGCCCATAATTTATCATAGGAACCATATAAAGCTCACTATAGGGAAACACTTTAGTACGCCTAAAGCCCTAGGGAAGAATGATATTGGAGTAAAATTTAGTCTGTCGTTGTGTCAAATGGTGAGAAATCACTCTGCGACATTTCGCAAAGATCGATCCATATAAAGCCCGCCCTGGGAAAACATTAAAGAGGGATTCGGCTTAGCCGAAAAATTCGATTCCTCCAGAGGTTCGATTCAAGGCAGAAACTCTGCTTTGTTTTAATACAATGGGCTGAAGGTCAATGTTTACTATTGATATAAGTTGGAATATAATTTATAAAATTTAATAAATTAATTTTAAAAAAATCTTGCAAAAAAAATCTTGAAAAAACCAAATTAAAATATTTCTTCTAATGCATAATTTTTTTTAGGCAATTTAAAATTCATAATTAGAATTCAATTTTTTATTTAACAAGCATCTTAACAAGTACTTTTCAAAATTGTTCGAAAAATTCAATTAAATTTGTAAGAACCTGCCTGATATTTCGCTTTCTAATTATTCAATTATATAATATATTTCCTTGCAATTAAATGTCGAATAGAAATTTCCATTTATATATGCAAAAAAAAATCAATTTATGTTAAAATATGGATATTGTTTTTTTTTGCAAACATTTTCTTTAGCTAAATTGCGTAAAATGAAATAAATTCTAATTAAAATGCCTATCAAGTCTTTTTACAAAGTTAAGGAGTATAATAAACCCCCCAACACCACCACCATTTGGAAATCCTCATGCTTTTGGATTCAAAAGAAATTTATAATGAATTACATATTCAGTTTTTCTTCTTCTTCTACTTCTTCTCCATATTTTTTTTTGCGCCAGCAACATAATAACACTTCAAAATGCAATAAATTATCTATGGCAAAAGATAAATAACAACAAAAATGCATGCAATTGAAATTGGTTTTTAAAATCCAGGTACCCCAGTACTTAATAAAGATTGCTGCAGTGGAAAAATGAAGACGCAGAGATTCTTTTAAGGGGCTGATGGGGGGTAAAAGGGTGTTAAGAAAATGTTAAAGTAAAGTGTTAAACATGTAAGACAAGGAAATTAAAAATTCAGAGAGATGAGAAGGAAAAGGGAAACAATTATAAAGAAGTCCAATTAAAATTTAGCAAATTTTAAGCCTTTGTTAAGGTTAAGAAGTGAAATGCTGCCAAATCTTATACACCCTACACCATAATTCTAAAAAGACTGTTTGAAATTTTCAGATTGTTTTTTTTGGGGTTCTTAAAGATCTGTGGTTTTTTTTAATTTTTTTCTAAAAAGTTCTAGACTCTAAATTGAAATCTTTCAAATTACTTCTTATATTCTTCCAAGTTTATTTGAGGTGAAAGTAAAAAAAGAAAGTTCACAAATTAAATGAAACCTTCCAAAAGTTTAGTTTTATGGGTAAGAGTTAGAGTCAGTCTTGGTTTTTTGCTCCTATCTTCGCAACCAATTCCAAAAAAATATTTATGACTTTGTTTCTGCTTTCAATGTAATTCTTTGGTGTTGCGTTACGTTTTATATAATAAGGGCCTTAATATTAACGATAATTTAAAAAGTACCAGTTGCTGAACAATAAAGAGCCAAAAGTTCTTATTCGCTCAGGAATCTTGCATCTATATTTTTATGTTTCTTATTTCAATATTATTTCAAAAAAATAGCCACATGAAGGACAGAAAAGTAATAGAAAGAAATTAAATATCCCGTAGTTCCAATTTTTGATACTTTTTTCTCTCCCATCGAAGTACCAAAAAATTCAATATTGTAGTGGGAGTCCAAAATTTAATTAGTCACGTCAATGAAGGGAGAAAAATGTTTTGTAAAAAAAGTACCAAAAGTAGGTACGATTTTCACCCTTTAAACTTTCGATAAAGTACCAAATTTATAATTATATTTATTAGTTAAGTTACGAATTTGGTGTGAAATAAAGATTTATTTTATATCAATTGAATCGTTTTTTTTTTCAGAAACCCGTCAAGTGCGCCTTTTTTAAATTTCAATTAACGTAGTTTCTGGAATAAACATTTTAATTGTTTTTGGAGAAATATGGACCGACTTAAAAAAAAATCGGTAAGACCATTTAATCTAAATACCAATACAATAAGATGGTTTATGGGTAGAAGACTTTTTCTGGTAAGTTGTATGTATGGGAGTCATGTGAAATTATGGACCGATTCGCACTATTTTTAATAGGCTTCGTCCTTATGATCATTAAGACGATCTTTGCATTAAATTTCATTAAATATTCTCAAGGTTACATAGACAGACAGCAAGTCAGCCAGCCGGACATCGTTAGATCGACTCAAAAAGTAATTCTGTGTGATGTGCCCAGGACCAATATTTTAACACCAGCACGAATGCATAAAGCCATCTCTCTCAACTTTAGCGGTCTGGGTATAAAAATTGAACAAGTTGAAGTTAACATATTTTGAATGTAAACGTTCAATATTTTTATAACAAGTTAAAAATTCGTGAAATTTAAAAAAAAGCTGACTTTGAATTTAATAATCTTGCAATAAATTAAAGATTTTAATTTTTAAATATGTAATGTGAACAAGTGAAATTCTATAAAATTAGTTTTTTTTTTAATTTCCTTAAGTTTTTTATTTAAGGTTAAAAATAGTTTTTAATATTGCTTAATTAATTTATTTTAACCATTAAATTTTTAATTTGTTTTTCTTATTATAATTCTTAAAAAAAAAATAAACTGAAAACTTTTTAATCGAATTTTCCATTTGTCTTGGATTCTCAAGGCTGTGTGTGTGGCAGGCACTTTTTTAATCAATTGGTTGTCCATAAATTAAAAAAATACGTTAATCCCTACATAATCCACATAAAATTTGATTTAGTTTCTTAGTATAGGTTTTATTTCTTAAAGAAAAATTTTATTTCATTTTTATAGAGCAAACGTGTATCAACTGGACCAATGAAATTATATGACTATATTGAATAAATAATCAAATAAATTATAACAAAATTTGTGACAAAAACACCTAAAAGCAACAAATAATTTTCAAAAAAATTAACACCTACTCAAATTTTTTTTTTTTTTTTAAATTTCAATGAAAAATTTCAATAGTTTTTTTTTCACTCTCATTCGAATGAAGCTGAAAAAATCCTATTATATTGTTCAATTTCTTGTGATTTGTTTTAACATCTAATATAAATCTTAGATAGAACAGTTTATTTGTTGTGGTTGCACATAAAAATATTCCTACAAATTACATGTTAAAGAATGTGTCATCATTTGGCCCGTTTCGCGTTTTACACTATGCGTGTGTTTTTTTTATTTCTTTTTAGGTGACAATTTTCGATTTTTCATTTCAATGATGTGAAAAAAAATAGAAAAACATTAAATAGTTATAAAAAAAAAAAACCGAAACGATTTTTTAAAATGCTAATTTATGGCTTTTAGTGTTTAAGTGTAAAAACTTTGTAGTTGTTGTAGGAATTTTTGTTGTTGTTTAAAGTAGAAAAGCCCATTAAAATTTATAAAATATGACAGACAGGCCAAATATTTAAAGTTATTTCATAAATAAAACAAAAAAATAAATACAAATTGTCATATGTATTTTTAAAAGCGCCTAAAAGGTAGGCTTTAAGAAATCCAAAATTTTGATAATAAAAGATGAAATATTTTCAAATTTCTTAACTTATGTGTTGTGAAAACAGCACATTAAAAAAATTTCTTTGATTAAAAAAAAGAAAGCAAAATAATTAAAAACAAGTATGAAAGTATAGTCGGTTAAACCCGACTAAGTACATATATACAACCATTCGCCATAGAATTAAAAGACGAATTTTCAAGAGTGGAGCCTATTTGGTACCCATTGGCATTCATGGACCCGCCATAACAATATGATGTTATGAGCTTAAGATTTTTATAAGAGTTTCTTGTGTTTAATATACAAACTTAAAGATAAACCGGCAAAGGCAAATATCTTAAGAACACATTCCTCCTCTGTTTGTCAACAGATTTGAACAAAAAAATCACCATTTGACAGTTATTTACTTACAGAAGTTCACAATATATATTTAATTAAAATCTGAGGGGGTAAAAACGGGTAAATTTAGCAATCTAAAATCTCCAAAACTAAAAAAGATAGAATAAGAAATTAAATACTTATCGTTGTTCATTAGTATAATATGCAGACAGGTGTCTGGTACTTTTTGTAATTCGGTTCTTTTAGGGAATAAACGGGTATAACCTGTATTTTGGAACTTCTTTGCCACCCCATCCATCCAACCAATAAGCAAAGAAAAAAAGATTATACCAATTTCGAAACTTATCTAAAAAGTACGAATATAAATTTGGTACTTTTTTGAAATTCGAACGGTTAAGGGGTGAATGAAAATCGTACTTATTTCTGGTTCTTCTTTTTTCAAAATATTTTTCTATATTTATTGGCAAATACATATTAAATAATGGGCACTTACTGCAATATTGAACAATTTGGTACTTCAATGTGGAGAAAAAAAGTAACAAAAAGGGGAAATACGGGAAATTAAATTTCTTTCTTTTACTTTTCCATGCTGCTTGTGGGAATTTTTAAGTTCTATAATATTGAAAACATAAAATTATAGATGCAAGAGTCCTAAATAAATGAGACCCTATAAGATGAAAACTGTTGGTACTTTTTGTTTTTCAACTGGTACTTTTTGAATTTTCTGTATGTTGGACTTAGAAACATAAGATAAAATATGCAGAGCTCAGAGTAATTTAGAAACTATAAGAAGAGACTTTTTGGAACTTTTTTAATCGCCTTTAAGGTAGGCTATAAAAATCATAAAATTTTGGTACTTAAAGAATAGGCTTTGTTTTTTTTTTAACTTTACAATCTTTCTTTAAAAGCCTTATTTAAAAAAAATATTTCAGCCATAATTGTGTAAAACGCAACGTAATGCCAAAAATTAGATTAAATGTAAAAACAGAGTTAAAAATAATTTATAATTTTGTTGTTTTTTTACTGAGATTCATATTGAATTTTTAATTTTCAAGCGCTGCATATCTTGTGGGGTTGAATAGTTTTAAAACGCAATATGAATTTCTATAGAAAGAAACAAGAAAATTATAAAATATGTTTAACTTTGTTTAATAGTAATTTTTGTCGTTGAGTTTTACACAATTAGGGTTAATCCTAAAACATTTACAAAATTTCGTAACTTTATTTTAAAAAGCCTTCAAGATAGACTTAAAAAAATCTTCAAATTTAAATTGTATTTTCCTTATTATAATAACTAAATCATTTAATCATATTTATTATTGTTTATTCAAAATTTTTCTAACAAATTATTGTTAAAAATTCATTGAGGCTTAAAAGTTCTAAACGTCAATTTCTCTTACTCTTAAAAAAAAAAGAAAACCCCCCAGCTCTTGTTTATAACCTTAACTGCCGCCATAGCTATGGATATGCTTTACTGTTTTGTTTTGTGTGTATTTTTTTTTTGTTTGTTTTATAATTGTTATAAATGTTGTTGCTGCTGTTGCGTTATTGTTGCTGTTGTTATTGTATAATTTCTGTTCAACTCTTTAATTTTGTTTGGTTTGTTGCACTTATTGTTTTTCTACAACTTCAAAGGTTTTATACCACCTCTTCTTCAGCTGTTTCTCTTCTCTTGTTGTTGTTTTTTTATATTTTAGCTTCCTATTGATTTTTTTCTCATTTAAGTTAATACAAACATTTATTGTTATAACAAATAATTTAAAACAAAACAAAAAACTTTCTTGTTTGGTTTTATATTTACTTTAAACCTAAAAGTAGGCAATATTTTGCTGTTGTTTTAAGTCTTTTTTTGTTGTTTGTTCAACTTTAATAAAAAAAAGTTTTAAAAAATATTTTGAAAAACTTTTTTTTATATTTAAGAGACCACTTGCTTTATAACAAGAAAATTGCAACAAATTTGTTTTAAATAAAAAAAATTATTATTGTTATAAAATCAAAAGGGTAAAAGTTAAAACAAAATTTGAAAAAATTAAAAAAAAAACAAAAAATGATTTATAGTTTAAAAACAACACATGCTTATTATTTATAATTTTTAAGCTTTGACAAAAATACCACCCTGATTATTTAAAAAGAGAATTAAAAAGAGTCCCGTTTGTAGCGAAATTTAAGGGCTATATCCTCCCCTACTACTTGATAACTAAACCATAACCTTTACTTAACTAAAATATAAAGGATTAAACTAACAAACATTGTCACATGTTGCCAAAGTATTGAAAACTAACACACAAACAAAAATTCAAAGGCTATTGGTCAACCAAGGAATTTTGTTTCAAGTCGAAAAATGCAAGAGTGTGTAACCCAGACAAAGACTATAATAAACCCTTTTTAACAAAAAGAAGTAGCTAAATTTAATTGCGTAAAGTGTTAATAAGGAGAATATAAAAAAAATTGCATAAAAAAGGGAGAAACAAAAGCAGTTGTTCCAGCAAAAGTACAGCATATTTTAAGGTGGAAGAGAAATTTAATTAACATGTAACAAATGTCTCGGCCCATTAGTTAATTTAAATAGATTTTTTTAAATAACAAGAAAATTTATAATTCAGAATTTCAAAAACTAGTGCCTACTTTAAGGATTTCAAGAAAATTTAGAGAAATGTTTCATATTACATTCAAAAATTTTACAATTTTATAAAAATATTATTTTTTAAATTAACAAAACATGTTGCCATCTTCTAGGTTTTTTTTTGAATAAAATAAAGCATTTTAATTGCTTTTACTTCTTTAGTCCTTGTCCATATCATAAACCATTTGCTGCAAAAACTTTCTTCAATTCGCTAAAGAAACTGCATTCGTGTCCACACAATAAAACTTTTGTTGAAGCAACGTTCACTTTTCCGTACGTCTTTCCCTTTTTACTTTCAAATTCAAACGTTTCGCAGCAAATGTTTCATAATGTGGACGGGGACTAAAAATTAAATATTTTATAGAAATCTCGATAAACGGTGAAATCTTCCTTCTTTTACACCTTCTTCAAGCGAACATCTGGTACCATCAGCGATCTATGAGGAAAGCATTGAGGTCTTTTGGGAGAACATCCCCCTTGTACGAACAAATTTTAATGGCCGGCCGCTTCGGTGTCCGGTCAAAGGAGAAGCCACTCTATAGAGTATACATTTACGATTTATAACAAACATTTAAAAGTTTAAACATTAAAAAAAAATCCAAAAAAATTTTAATACACAAAATAAAGGCAACACTTGAACAAACTAACAACTGTGTTTTATATTTAAATAAAATTGTTGGGGACACCCTTTATTAGGCTCAAGGTTTTCAAGTTTTTTTGTATTTCATTTGTTTTCTTTAAGACCGGTATTTATTAAATAGAAACAATTTTCTTATTTAAAATTTCTTGAGGCCTTCAAATTCTTTAATTTAAAATTATTTAAAACCAATACAATTTCTCAACCTTTAACCTTTTTTTTGTTTATTTAGTTTTGTTTATACAACAAAATCAAAAACCAATAAATCTTTAAAGTGTCAAGTGTCACCTTGTACTTCTTAAAGCCTAGCTAAAATACTCGTACGTATAAAATGACTTTTGCTTTATAGAAAACGCGTTTATAAAACAAGGATATTTGAAAAATTGCATGTTTCCTTTTAAATACCATTGATATTTATACACATTTTCTTTAGAGTTCTAGTGCTTTTTTTTGCAGTTTTTCTTAATGTCAACATTTCAAAAAGTATTTGTTGCTATTTATTTTGTATAGGAAAAATGTCTTTGTTATTCTCTCCTTCTCTGCTAAAGCTCTTAAAGGGTTCGTTATTTTCTTTAGACATATGTTTAAACAAATTTTAAAGACAAACGTTTTATTTGCACGCACTATAAAATAAACTTTGATTTGTTTGCTGCAATGAACCCAGTTAACAATTCCTCTGCTCTATATGTTTGTTTATAAGGAAAACCAATAAAAACCCCTTAGGCTTAAGCAAAAGTTTAAGTGAATGGCTAGGAAAAAATATTAACATCTATATAACTAAGAAACCTAAAAGTATGCCTTTTTATAATAAAATTTTAGTTAAACACATAAATTAATAAACTTAAACACATAAATTAATAATATTAAAAATAACCGTTAAAGTATGCTGTGCTTTAAAGATATTTATGCTACAGGTATTTTTATAACAAAGAAACCTTAAAGTATGCCTTATTTAGAACAAAGTTCAGGTTAAACATATAAAATAATTAACTAAAAACTATGCTTCATTACTAATATATTAAAAGTAACCCTTAAGGTATTCTGTACTAAAAGTACCTAAAAGTATGCCATATTTAAAACAAAATTTTGGTAAAACGTATAAAATAATAAACCTAAAATTATGCTGCATCACTAAAATTAATATTACTCATTAAAGTATGCTGTGCTTTTTAGAAATTTATGCTACAGCTTCAAAAACCCCATCAATATTGCTTGAACTAAAAAATTCAATATTATGAAGAAATTTCTTATGAAATTTGCAACTTAAACTTATTTTTTTAAATTATTTAACCAAATTTAAAGAAATTTAGATTTTCGTTTTTTAACCTTTTTTTGGAAAATAAATATTTTTCAATTTTTTTATTTTCTTTAAAGATTTCCATAAATGTTCCTTAAATTTGGTTTTATTTTTGTTGGTTTCTTTGTCCAGCCCCTAAAAGGTATGCTCTGCATTTTGTTTAATACTTTTTTAATGTTTTAATTTGAACATGCAAATTTGCATGTTACTTGTATTTCTTTCCTTATTTTTCCAGTAATATTGATTGTTAAATGATTAAAATCTTTAGCTAAAAACTTTTTACAATAATTACTATTTTTTTTAAGCAAATTCTACAAAAAAAAATGAAAAATTTTTCCTTACAAAATGTAATTAAAAGAAAATATCTTCATGTTAATTAAAGTTTTTAGTTTGATAACTATTTGTTTGTAGAAAATAAAAGAAAATTATATAAAGAAATAAATACAAACGCGCAAATTTGTAAAAATTGATGTCTGTCTACACGCCAAACGTTTGAATTAAAAAAAAACTACATTTTGCTCAATAATTAAATCAAATTAAACATCGTCATCGTCAGCAACATTATTTTACAAGGGGAACTATTACATTAAAAACATTTAGAAGAAAAAATGAATTCCTTCAAAGACATTTTGTAAATTTATTGTAAAAAAATCAAATTAGACTGTAAAATAACCAAAACTGTCTGCTTATTTTTCAATTTTTATGCAGAAATCAAAAATAATTAAAATGCAACAACAACAGCAACAGCAATATCATGATGCCATTGCTGGTGGCTGGCTGTTGCTGGCTTCTAGCCAGTTTATAGATACTTGATTTGAGGCATATAGAAAAAAATCTATATATTATTACAAGTATATGACATTAACGTATAGAAAAATACAAAAAAAAACGAATATACATAAATAAATATTTTAAAACAAATGTAGCCATACAAAAGAGACATCCAAGAAAATAAATTTGCTATTCCACATTAACATTATCAACGCTAAAAATGATGTTTAGCTTCACTTTTCGTCAAAAATGTCCTCATTTTTCTTGTTCTTTTTCAAATTTTAAATTCAAAGTAACATAATAAAAAAGAGAGTTCTTTTAACAAATAGGATTTTGGTCATTTAGAAAAATCCATTACTAATATTATCGTAGTTTTTTTTTTGAAAAAATTAATTAATTAATTGCCAAAAAAAAAATTGTTTAAAATGCATAAACTAAAGAATTTTGCTTTAAATTAAAATAATTGTTAAAAAAAAAATCGTACAAAAAAAAACGTAAAAAATGTGTGAAATTCTATGATAAATTTAATGAAATTTATTTGATTAGCAACCACATTAAATATAAACATTACGATTTCAAAACAATTTTAGCAGCAAATTAGACAAAATTTTGAATTTGGCAGCGACTAAACAAAATAAATAAAACAAGCTAATAAAACTACAGAAAAAACAGCAATAAAGTTTTCTAAAGTCCATTTTTAAGTTTTGTTGATAGTCATAATTTTAATTAACAAGAATTTTAGAAAAAGCTTTGATAACTTTTGAAACCTGCCAAAAATAGGCTTAAAATCAATAAAATCTCTTAAAAGTATACCTTATTTTTAAAGATTTCTTCCTTTCTTATAAAAAGCTTTGAAAACTTTTGAAACCCCAAACCAAATTTATCAAGAAAGCAATATAATTTTTCTAGTCCTTCAAAATATGTCATAAATCTATAAATCCAAAAATTATATCCTCTTTTTAAGTACGTTTTAGTGGTTCTATTGTAAAGTAGTTTAACAACTTAATTAAAAAAAAAACTATACAATTTAAGAAAAACTCTTAAAAATTCATAAAAAATAGGCTTTTTATCTATAAACCAAAAAGCTCCTAAAAGGATATATATACATATATATATATTTGTTCCTTTTACTCCCGCAAGGAGCATAGGGCCGCTCCTAAAAGTATACCCCACACTTAATAAAAAATTCTTATTAGCAACAAAATAAAACAAAAACTTTAATATATAACCAAAAAATCAAATTTCGAACTTAAGCAAAACTGCCTAAAAGTTAAAAAAAAAACTTCAAACTTACCTTTCTTAGGTATCAAAGATTTGAGTAGCATAACGGCATTATCATCACAAGACCAGGCATGCATTTTGCGATAACTGTCACGGCCCTTTTCCGTCAACTTGTCCCAGGGTTTCGGCTTCGATAGCAACTCCGAGACGGTGCCTTGCGACAAGCCCAAAATATACTTGGCAAATATACGTTGGCCTATATTATGCACAGACAAAAGTTCTCTAACACGTCTTGAAATATGCAAAGTGTCCAAGGCCTGATTGGCGTACTTATCCATATTGTAACGTAACATTTCTTGTAACTTTGCCTCCATGGGATCGCCTTTGGGTATTAACGATTCACCCAATCTTCCAGCCATAGAAGTGCCGGGAGGCAATTGCAAATCATCGGCAAAACGGAAGTGACCTCGTTCTTGAAATTGGAATGGTAAACCTGGCAAAAAGCCATGAGGCAAATGAGTAGGATGCCCCGCACCCAGATGATGACTGGTGGGTGTTGCGCATAAACTATTGTTATTATCCTCTAAATTCTTAAGAGAACCATTCAAAGACAAACTATGAAGATCCTCATTATTGCGTTGTTCCTGTAAATTGGGTGTGCTGGCGCTGGAGGCCGAAGAATCATGGTGGTTGAGTGAAGACTTATCATGATGATCGGGAGCCAAGTGGGCGGGCAGTTGATGGTGCAGGTGGTGTTGGTGGTGGGCGTGTGGATGATGATGATGATGTGAGGCCGTTTGCGAGTGTGTAAAACCATCTGAAGAACGTAAAGAGGATTGAGTTGTTGGATTAGAGTTGGGAGTAGAAAAAGTAGAATTAACTAATTGACTAAGCAAGGTGGTCGTCGAAGGACCACAGGGTGGTTGTGGTAAATGCGTTTGATTAGGCTGTTGATGAAGATGTTGTTGTTGCTGTTGTTGTTGCATTGGTTGTTGGTGTGGCTGGTGATGATGTTGGACGTTGGCCTGTTGCAACATTAAATGCTGATGATGATGTTGCTGGTGTTGCATAGAACGTTGTTGCTGTTGCTGCTGTTGTTGCAGATGATGTTGCTGCTGATGTTGGGTTTGTTGGCTGTACAAAGATTTGCTTTGATCAAAACCTCTACGCCAGTAAGAATTTACCAATTCTTCACCTAACAAAGTGCCAAAACGTTCAACATTCTGTTTAAATGTTGCCGAGTCTTCATCATCTTCTAAAGGCTTTTCTGCTAATGCGTGCGGGGTATTGGAATCCAAATTTTCCAAATCTATGCTTGAACATAAATCTGTTTCATTAACATTTTCTTTATGTATTTTAGCTTCCTGTTCTTCTTCATCATCGTCCAGTATTTCTATTTTTGGCACTTTTGAAGCTTCAACTTGTTCCGCAACATCTTGGGTTTTAGCAACACTTGAACCAGTAGCAACATGTGTATTTGTGTTTCTATCTAAACATTGTGACTCTTCGTTATTTTGATTTGATTCTGTGAATTATTTTGATACCAAGAATTATACAAAAACAAAACCTTTATGTAATTTTAGCGCTTTTTAAGTTGATTAAGAAAAACATTTTTTTTTTGTTTGTTTGAAAGCATATGATGAGAAAGAGTTTTGTTTAAGAAAAGAAAGTACTAAAAATATTGAAAAATCCTCAAAAGTATAGAAAAATGAAAGAAGTACTTTGGCAATATCAACATAGTTTTTTTTTCATAACATTTTTTAGCATTTTTTTTATAAATAATCATCACTATTCAAAATTATCAAAAAATATTAAAAAAAAGTACAGAAAACTGTAAAAAGTACTTTTAAGGTACTTTTCTATTAAAAAGTGGGACTTTTGATTAATTTTTTAATAAAAATCTTTTCGAATGTTAGAAATTTAGGCAAGAAAGCTGTTAAAAATATCTAGAATTCTATAAAAGCACTGAAAAACGTAAACTGTCCAGAATTTGAAAAAGAAGCTGAAAAATATGGCAGATTCTTTTTAATCAAAAAAGTGTGATTTGAATGATATGTTTCCTAAATCATTTTTAATAAATCACAATAAAAAAGTAAAATTTTTAATAAATTGTTTTGTCTTTTATTTTATAAAGTATAGAAGATTTTTCCAATTCCTGAAAAAATTCTAAATATGATATAAAGGGGATTAGGGGACATTTGACAAACATATTAAAACTCTTCCTTTTTTTTCTCCTAAAAACTACGGGAAAAATCTTCAAAATGTATAACAAATTACTGAAAATTTATATAAAAAGCATTTGTTTTTAAAATAAAATAAATTGCTTTTTTTTAAATTTTGTTTAAAATCATTTTAAATTATTTGGGGGGTTGTTCACGAAAAATACATTAATGAATTTTTTGTTAAATATATTTTGTTGTTGCTAATGAACTTAAATAACCAGATAACCTGATCATCAGCCTTAACGAAATGCTGGTTATCAGGTTACATGGTTATTTAGTTATATTAACAAATACAAAATACATTGATTAATATTTTTTAATATTTTTAATTTAAAAGATTTGGTTTGTCGTGCTTAATTCAAATTTTTTTTAATATATTTTGTTGTTATTAATATAACTACATAATTAGATAACCAGAAAGTCAGCCTTTGCGAAACGGTGGTAATCAGGTTACATGGTCATGTAGTTATATTAACAACAACAAAATACCTTAATTACTTTTTTTTAAATATATTTTGTTGCTGTTAATAGAACTGCATAACCAGATAATCCGCTCTCCGTGAATAGCCCAATTAAATTATTATGAAATAGAAATACTGGATATTTTAAAATGTTTTATATTTTAAAAGAAAATATAATTTTTACGGTCCTTTTTTTATAATTTCTAATATTTTTAAAACAATAATGAAAGAACAATGAGATTTAATAAAATGCTTTGAACTGAAAAACTCAAAAAATCGCCAATTTGTTGAAATGATATTTAAAATTTGAAAATTTTTATAATTATTGGTCATGCATTTAGAACGGGTTTCCTTTAAAAGTAATAATTTTATTATTATTTGTATTTAATCTTACGACGATAAGTTTGTTATCGCTGGGGATATTTGTATTTTATAAAAATGTATTTGTTTTGTAATGAAAAGAGTGCCATAAATGTTGGCGCCTATTTACAGAAAATAACGCAAAAATAAAGCCGCCCACAGTTTTCTTTTCTTTTTTACATTTTTTTTTTTATTTTTTTTTGCTATAGAATTTTAAACTTTGCATTTTTTATTTATTGAAAAAAAAGTAGATTATTCTTTTTGTAAAAAAACCACACCAATAAACACAACATCAACAACAACAGCCATAAATATATTTTATCCAATTCAGTTTTTTTTTTGTAATTTTTTTCAAAGATAAAAATGAATAAACTTCTTTGTTTGTCAATTGGGTAAATATTGGGTTTAAATAATAATACAATATGAGGAAAAAAACAAGGTAAAAATTAAATTAAGTTTAACAACATTTTGTTCTAGAAAAGTGTGGCTAAGGTTTGAAATATAAATAAAATTCAAAAGTTACCTTCGGTATTCTTTAAAGCTTCAGCGGCTACCAAAGCTTTGGTGCGTTCCATTAAAAGTTCTTGGAATTTATTCGGATCATTATTACAGGCAGCAGCGGCGGCTGCAGCAGCAGCAATGGCATTTTGTTGGCTAATCGAGTCTAATGATAAAGGTGATCTAGAACTGTAAGAAGAGAATAAAAAAAAACTTTTAAAAATTGTTAAGAAACTAACAAAAAAAAAAAAAAAATTATAAACTTTGAAATTAGCTTAAGTTTACATTAGACAATTCTTTGTTTAATACCCAGTTCACAAGTGATTTTTAATCATGACTAAAAACATCAATACATACAATTTTTTTGGATAACGAAAGGGAAAGAGAAGGAGGGGGTTAGAAAAAAACGACAATTTCTGTAACCATTTTTTATTTCCCTTTACTTTTAGCAATGCTGAAAAATCTTTAGGTTTTTTATAGGAGATACTTACAAATTAAAAAAAAAAAATCCAGTTTTTCATTCATAATGTGAATTAACTGTAAGTTTAACAGGCGTTTAAACAGAACGAGTAAGAGAAAATAGTGTTCAGTCACGGCTGCCAGATTTGATGATTTGTCGTTCTTTTAACGATTTTTGTTTAAAAAATGGCCCATTGTCGATTTGACGATTTATATCCAAAATTCGACTTTTTTTCATTTGACAAATTTTGAACCAAGTCACAAAAGCTTCTAGTATTATTTCTATTTTAGCAAATTTTTGGATCTTTCGTTAATTTCGTTGACAGTAGTTATAAAAATAATTATCAACACTTGGGATTCTGCTAATAGACCCATTTTTCCAAAAAAAATTTTAGCACTGAAATAAAATTTCTGGTAAGCGTTCGATATATTTCAGTTCATGTGGCACCCAATTTTGGTACTTTTTTATGTATGATTAAAGATCTTATTCCAGTAACGTCTATAATTCTAAATTCTACATAAAACAAGGCAATCAAAGTCATCTGTTGACAAGCTTCGAGAATTGACGTATATGTACTACCAAAATGTTATTTAAATATTTTTCTATTATGGATTATTGCCGCTGTTATTTGAG
Source organism: Pollenia labialis (assembly GCA_949318255.1). Taxonomy (NCBI): domain Eukaryota; kingdom Metazoa; phylum Arthropoda; class Insecta; order Diptera; family Polleniidae; genus Pollenia; species Pollenia labialis. The sequence goes on along the minus strand of OX439142.1, from coordinate 17,953,408 downwards.
TTGGTATGTAAAAGGAGTTAAAATATTTATAGTCAGTAGGAGTGAGAAAAGCGTTTTATTTTTAGCGATTTTTTGAGACAAGTAATATGTATGTATGATTTTTTTTATTCCAATTACAACAAACGAAGAATAACTAAACATTTTTAAAAAAGTAAGCGTTATTTTACAATGACGAGTCAGTTTGACTGTTTTTTTGCGACATATTTTATCTGGCAGCTTTGTGTACAGTGTTGCCGCTGTCTTAATTCTTTGGGTTAGTATTTCAGGTTAAAATAAAAATAATTATAATTCATTTCAAAATAGTTCTACTTTATTTAAGGATAATTTTGTAAAAATCAAACTAACGCCAAAGCAGTAAAAAAAGAGAGAGAGAGAGGGAGATAGAAAATAGTTGCTAGACTATTTTTTATTCTGTTCAAAATATCGTGTTAATAAAGGAAAAATCATATTTATCATTTTAAATTAGTCGTTGTTTTCATTGAGCATATGTTAACCAATTTTAAACTGACTTAAAAAGAGCAAAGAGTAAATTATCTAGGCCCCAACTTTTCAATTGAAAGGTTTTTAAAGCGAATTCATGTAGCCGCTGGAACTATAAAAATAGCTCAGCAGTGTTTTTAACGCAACCTGAAAAGTAAATTCGCCTTAAGGCTCAGTTAGTCTTTACGTTCTGTTTCTGTTGCTGTCACTTACAATTACTTAACAAGTTTTTAATATTACAGATTGGACCGTAACAGAACAGAAAAACTAATCAATATCACAGGTTTTTGCATAACAAAAACAAATCAGCTGATTCGTAACAGAACAGAAAGTAAATACTAATTCTACCTTTAGTTTTTTCCTTATAAACATAATTTCTAAAAATTATTTAATGTAAACTGTGTTTTTTATTTTAAATATTCATTGTTATACTCTACTTTTACTTACTGTGTTTCCTTTTTAATCTGTAAATCCTTTATTGAATCCTTTGTATTTGTACACTCTTTCAGAATAGAGGAGTTTTCATTATTTTCCTTTTCTTCCTCCACATCATCATCCTCTTCCTCTTCCTCTTGATCTTTCTCCTTAAGTTGAGGCGTTAAATCACAGTTTCTTTCTTTAGCAATCTCTTGTTCTTCATTTTCCTCATCATTCTCTTCCTCTGATCTATTGGCGCTTTCATTAACCTCTAACATTTCACAATCCTTTTCATGATCCTGCAAATCTTGCGAAAGTTTATTTTGCTGCTGGGCTTCCTGTAAAGCTTCATTAATTTGTTGTTTATCTAGTTTAGATTCCAAACGCATTATATGTTGGCGTTTGGCTTCCAAATGTTCTTCCAAACGATGGATTTGTGTTAAATGAGTTTGTTCGACGCTTCTTAAACGTTTAACTTCTTCGAATAAGGCTTTAATCTAAAATTAAACAAAAGATATAAAAAAGAGATATATTTAATTATTATACACAAAAAACAAGCTCTTTATGAAATTAATTTTGATTATTAATAAATAAAACACACATGGTTTGTCATTAAAATTGTTCTTAAGGAACAGAAAAACTTTGTCCTTTAAAAGAACGCAGAAAAAAAATTTTTAAAATTTCCCTTGTCAAATTTAGCCAATTATCATATTTTCATCAACCAAAACATGTTACAAAGAAAATTGTTTAAAAACTTCCCCTTAACTTTTTTCGTACTTTTTAATGTTGCCTCAATGCATACCTTCAGTTCTTTAGCCGCCAAACCAACAAATTGTCAATAAAAAAGCAACAACAACAACAACCATTATCTTAAAGTTTACCTTATATGCTTCATATATGTAGTAAAATGCTGTGATTTTTACCCTTATGTTAATTTTATTAAAAAATTATCTGTTTTTTATTTTCAAAGAAAGCAAGAAAAACTTCTTAGAACCAAAAATTTATTGACGAGCCTAAATGTATGCTATAGAATTTAAGCGTTCGAGATTGTATTACACCACAAAGCAGTGGTTGTTGCTGTTGCTTTATATATTCATGCATAGTACTCGTAGTAGTTGTTTGTTGTTGTCTTAACAGTTTTATAAGAAAAGTTATTTGGTATTTTTACGATATACCTTGAAAAATTTTATTACAAATTATATATGTATTGCAGGCAATAAGCCTTAAAGTATGTTATAGAAATTTTACTAGCTTCCTTTTTAATATTCATTAATTTTTTGAAAAATCTTTTTTTGAAAGCAAGACAGACAGACAGACATACAAACAAAGGTTTGAGGTTTGTTGTAACAAAACCGAATAACAATCAATTAGCTTTTTTGTTAAAGGAAAACAAATTTAAAATAAATCAATTTTTCAGTAAAGAGAAAAGAAACACATTTAGTCCTTTTTTTTGGCACCATTCTGAAGGAAAGTTAAATTTTGTTTAAAGTTAAGGGCGAATTATGTTGTGTTGTTTGTCATTATCAATTTAAAGTCATATGTTAAAATCAAACAATTGAAAATGATTTGAGAATTGTGCTTGATATCAAATGATTAAGTCATTTCTCATCAAAGGTTTGATTTCGTGTTTGTTGGGCATAAACCTCCTTTTGCAAATCACTTTAACTGAAACAAATCTCATAAAGATGAAAATATCTACTTAAATAATATTCGGCACGAAGAACTTTTATATAAATCTTAACCTTATAATATAATTTTGTTCTGGTGGGTCAAATAGGGTCAACACTCGAAAATTTATTTTTATATACTGTGGTGTAGCGCATCAAATGGTCGAGCTTATTTCTTATTTGTTTTTGTTTCTTTTTGTATATAAAGGGAACAGTAAAAACCAACTACACAAAACAAGAGGTAGGGACGATCTACGCGCGTTTTCAAGGTTGACCAACACGTTCCCGACGTCATGAGATGTGTCGCTTTCAAATGAGACCAATACCAACACGCTCAGTGATGGTACACCAAAGATACACGTATTTAAATCTTTAAAATAGCTCTCCTGAACAAAACCCTTAGGTCCCTTTCTATTTTGCGCGTCACATACTTAAATTTTAAGATAAATGTTAAACTGTATAACATATAACGTTTTGATACTATTTTAAAGAAAAAGGTACTTTTTTAAGCTATAAAAAGTACTGTTTTGTTTAAAAGTGTACCTTTTAGCGTTTTAAAGCTTTAGGAGAATTATTTTTAATTTTTCTAGGAAATTCAATAAGTTTTAGCTTTTAAACTACCATTTAGATTTTTTTAATAGAATTTTTTATAATTCTTAATTAAATTCGCGTGTTCAAATGTTACAAACCTCGTACGGTTTAAGTTTTTCCCCTTTTTTGTAATAATTGCCTTTACATGTTCCATATTAATACATTAAAAGCTTATACGTACATATATAAAGTTGTCAACTACATTTAAATCAATGACAATAAATTTTTCTTTGCTTAATGGTATTATAAGTTTGAGAACGGCAAAGGTACTTTAAGCCTAAGCCCAAATATCATGTGGTATCTCCCCTTGAACCCCTGGAACTCCACAATTCTGTTGATAATATGATTATTGCCAATAAACAATAAAATGTTGCCAACGCAATAAAATGCAATTATTAGAATTAAAAACCTATAAAAAACTCATGTTAAGCTATAAAAATAACAAACAATAATGTTTAGTAAAAAATAAATAAATTAACATATCGTAGACACATAGATAAATTAACGAAAAGTTTCGTTAAACATAAAAACCTATAAAATTAGCATATGAGACATAAAAGTAACAATTACACTCGCACACACATGTCTTTCCTTTTAAATTGCTAAGCTTTTGCACATGTGTGTTACCTTTTGCCACCACAAAAAAGGTAACAAAAAGGGTGATTTTTCGTTTTTTTTTCAAGATTTCCTAATTAATCATATAAAAAATTTTGTTCAAAAATAAACAAACAAGCATTTTTCCTTAAGACATGCTTTACAATAAAAAAAACCACCCCTTTGCTAAGACAACAGAAAACTTAATTAGTTATAGACAATGTTGTCTATCATCTTAAGGCCTTTAAAACTCTTTTTCAAACTGCAAACATCAAATTTCAGCTGTCGTCAACACACTCCCAGAAATAATATGCTTAACAAAATATGGATTTTATTATGCAAAATATGAATTCAAAATAATCAATGACTTTTGTTGTTTGTTAATTTATTTTTATTATTTTATTATCCCTTTCTTTTAGACCTCTAGATCTCTGTCTCTCTCTTACTCTTTCATTAAGCAAAGATAAAGACTTATTAAAGGATTTTTGTCTTAGACGAAAATAATAATAAAAAAAACCACCTCTAACAACAAACTTTTAAGCACAGACAAAGAAATTTATGAAATTGAAAATTCAAATCGTAACAAAATGCCAATTATTAATGAAATGAAATCTACAGTTTTCCACCGTAACTCATCGTTATGGCCCTTAAAGCATTTAGTATATTCTTTAAAACGGGGAAGAGAAAAGAGCTAGTGCGATAGAACGAGAAGGAGAACCAACAAGTAAATTCAAGTTTTTAATCAATGATTGTAAGATTTCGTAAAATTATTTACAATTTTCAATGCCTTCTGTAAGGCAAGGTAAAAATAGATGAAATCGCAAACACAATAAAAAAAACTTTAACAAAATTGATAAATGAGTAGCATACTTTTAGGAGGGGTAGGAAAAAGTCAAAAGGAAAAGTTGAGGTTTTCCTTTGCAAAAAAATAGTAATAAAATAATAAATAATATTCTTAAGAAACTAGATAGAAATGCTTGTTGCCATTGAAAAATTAAATTTTAAAAGTGAAATTTACTTTTAGGTAAAATGATTTTGAACTGTTTATTTTTATCAATACATATAAATATTTGTTAAAAATTTATAACATTAATAAAAAACTTAGGTTAGAAATAACATTTTTATAATTAAATGAAAAAATTATCAAAAATACTTTTTTTATTGCAGAACATAACTATGGGCCCATTGGGCTACATAAATTTCCAACTTTACAAGGTCTATATAATAAAAAAGCTAATAACAAATTAAATAATATTAAAAAGTTTGGAATTTAATCTTATAAGCTAGATATTAACTAATACGAAAAAAATAGAATCATTGGTTGAGAAGAGAAGTAAAATTAAGAAAAATGTCGAAAATTCAATTGCAAATTATGTCAATATAAACAAGTTTTCCTCTTAAATGTTATATAAGAAATATTTGACAAAAATTAGAGGCAATTGCGGTTTTCTGCTAATATCTCTGTCATTTATTTACCGATCTGGCTGAATTTCAATGCCAAACCTTAACAAAGTATATGTGACATAAATATATCACAACCTGGTCCCAATCATTTTAGGAGTCTTCGGAAATCCAATTTTAACATACATACGGACAGACGGACATCGTTAAATCAACTTTATAGGGTATTAAAAATATTGCAGAAATTACAAAAGCGAAATGACAAAGCCCTTTCGACCCCTGTGGTGAAGGGTATAATAATGTGAAGCCTACCTTAGGGGCTGAGAATTGTAGTATAGTTATGGAAAAAATGAAAAAAATACATAATTTTTGTAACAAATTGTATAAATTAATAACATTATTTCTAATTTTCTAATAAGCTCAAAAATGTTTCTTAATTATAGTAAATCTAACAATTTATTTTCTAAGACACAACTGTACTTTTTTCTTTTTTGTTCGAAAGCAACAATTCTAAGGTATACTTTTATCTAAACATTCCATAAGCACAAACAAATTTTATTTGCATAAATAATAATTTTATATTCAACTTAATTAATAATAAAAAACAAACCCCCCTTAAATATGCTATAGAAAATTGTATATATTCATATATACCAGAGCTGTAATCGATTGCAGTCGATTTAATTGCAGTCACATGATTTTGAAATCAGAATCAAAATCTTCGTTCTCTTCAAATGAAATTCCTTCTTCTAGAAATAAAGCTCGCTCTGATAATTTAAATGTCAATTTTTGTTAATAACCATAAGATTTCGTTGGGCTTTCACTATAGTTGTGATTGCAATGGGAATTGATTGAAATTGTATGATTTAATTTGAAATTTAATTGCAATCGTTGATTGCATCCAATGATTTCTAAGTAGATTGGTTTTAAAATTAATGCAATTATCTTGCGATCTTGTGTAAATCTGAGACCATTTTGAAATCAAAGAATGAAATCAATTTGGTTAAAATAATTTTTAATTGCAATCCAAATTGATTGCAGTTTTTTACAGCTCTGATTTATACACATAATAAGCTTTGGTTACAACAAAAAAAAAAATAAAACGTTATAAAAAGGGTATTTTCTAATGCAAACTTTTACAAAAACACCCACATGCAAATTGCTCTACTACTACTACACACTACTAACACATAAAACAATCAGAAATCAATGATATTTGTCACATTCACATTTTGTCTATTGCATATGTCCTGGCAGAAGCATAGAAGAAGAAAAACCCTTTAACAGTTTCTTTTACTCATTAGTAGTAGAAAAATTATTTGGAATACAAAATTTTAACCCTTTTACCATAAGCTTGTGAAGAAAATAAAAAAAATTGGGAAGAGTATTAGCTTTTTATTGAAACGTGTACGAGATTTTGTTAATAAAAACAAAGAAATTTTGTTTATGAGTGTGTGTGTGTGTAGTTGTTATTTTATTATACACAATTCTATATGTAGTGGTAATATTTTAAAATTTTTCTGCACGACTGAATTTTAATTCCTTTGACGTTAAAAAATAAAGAAAAACAAACGCCAAAGTCTCTGTATATTATTTTCTGTGACTAAAAGTATGCTATAGATTTGTTGTTTTGTAAGTCGATAATACAGAAAGAACTCTGAGAATGCATTGTGTTAAGAAGAGTATGAGAAGGATGATGATTACTTATTGTCTATATGTGTGAGTGTTTGCTACAATGTAACTGTCTTATAGCGAGCAAGAGTTTTGTTTTCATTTGTTTTATTATGACTGTGTGTTAATGTATGTGAGTATTGTTTTAAAATTTTTTTTTTTTGTTTTTTTTTGCCAAGTGTGTTGCCAATCGATTGTGTTTTTTTTTTATTTTATTTTGAGTATGAAGATGATGTTAAATAATGACTGTGGGGTTTGAGTGGCTGCTTGGCAATTTTGTTAATTACAAATCGGTTTTATATGTAGATTTCATACAAAATTTGTGTTGGAAAGTCTGAGACCTTGTACAGCTTCTTTTTGTTAAACATAAAATATATTTTATATTAGACTTTTTTTTATTAAACCTCAATCATTTTATTTGTAAGAGGGTTGTTTTTTATTATTGTTTTGGCAGGATTTTTGGGATTTTGGTTATATGAGTTCGATTTTTAAGAGGTCTCTCTAAATTCATTCATTTATTTTATGAATTTTGTGTAAATTATGAAATATCCCTTGCTTTGTTTTAGATTTTTTTTTTTTTTTGGAAGCCAAAACAACAAAGTGACCATCATTCAAATGCCAATGTCCAGCTTGTTTCGTGTTTTTTTTTATTGAAATGGGGTTTTATAAGCCTTTTTTGCCTTTTACATATGAGTTATTAAAAAAAAGAACTTTTTATTAATATATTTGAAAAAAAAAGGTTTTTATATTTAAAACGAATGTCATTTATATGATAAAAAAAAACTCAGGAAAAAGATTATAAAAGGAAAGGGAACTATAAAGATAAAAGCTATTTTTTAATAAATCAATAAAAAAAACCATCAAACCAAAGTTTTACAAACAAAAATTGCCCCCGAATTTTGCTTAATTTAAAAGCAAAATTAAAATAAACCGAAATCTTAAAGCTCAGACTTAAAGCTTTAATTTTCAAAAGCCTTTAAAGCTTAAGATGGTTTTGTTTTTAATAAAGTTTTTAAACTATATTAAAAGATTTAAATCTTTAACTATACAAAATCAAACCAACAGTAAAGCCTATGTTAAGGTGTTTTCTTAAAAACTTATAAAAAGCCTAATTTAAGGCTTATGTTTTTAATATATGTAGTTTTTAAACAAATTTTTTAAGCATACTTTAAGGCTTAGTACAATTTCTGCAAATCTATTTCTTAAAAATTTAGATTTGTGTTTTAAAATTAAACTTTTGTTTATTAGCATTTCCCTTCTTTTTTTCTCTTATTCTTTCTAAAACTATGCAGAAAAAATCATCATAAATAACACTTAATGATTTTTTGTGGTTCCATTTGTGCAACACTATTCGTAATGTTTATGCTACATTAACTGTCAGTCAGTCACTAAGATAACCGGTATATCATCATTGTTTTTAAGCAAAAAAAAAATGCATTACAAAGTGTTCTACCCCACAATGATAATCATCTTTGTTAATGTCTTAATGTTAGACATATTGAAAAATCGTGTATATTTTTTCACAGAAAACAGCAAAATAAAATTTTTTAAAAACCAACTACTTAAAAAACAACTCCTTAAATTCTCTTTCTCCCTTTCAGAAAAAAAAACAAAACTAATAATAATTTACATATGAAAAATTTCTAGCAAGTAAAACCACTTAGATGTCTTTTAGTAACAGAAAAGCAAGAGGGAGAGAGTTATATATTGAGAGAAAGAGGGCTAGAAAGAGAGCTTAACGTAAAAGTCAAGGATTACAAAACAACAAAAGCATATTTGAAGGGGTTTTTTTCTAGAATATGATGATATTAAGGCAAAGGAACAGGTCATATAGATATATTTTTTAATTTATTTGTTTGAATTTGAATATTTTTATTTCGGTTTTTGGTTTTTTGTAAAGAGTGTAAAAAAACAAAAGAATAATCATTGAAATTGTTTGGTTTTTTCTGTTATTATTTAGGAAAAGACACAAAGGAAGGAAGGATAAGCCATTAGATAGAACAACGAAAATTTATACATATCAAGAAGGGTCTCAATGAGTTATAAAAATTTATGAAATATTTTTTTTTTTTTTTTTTTGAAAACTCGTACTTTTTATTTGACTAATATAAAATAACCAAAAATCTAACAAAATATTTGGAAAGTTTTACTTAACATTAAGGGGGAGCCAATAAAAGCTGAAAGGAAACTACAATTTAAGTTATGAAGTGAAATACAACAAAAATTTTAAGAAACTAAATTAGTTAACAACAATTATGTTTTACAAATTTTTAAAAGTTTTATTAAAGATTGAATTAGTATCTTTCCTTTAAGAAATAAAAAATGTCACCTTACAAAGATATGCAACTTTGTTTAGCAACATATCTATACAAAATTGTTCAATTATTTTGAAAATATGTTACAAATAGCAAATTATCTCTTTTTTATACTAATGCAACATTATTGCTAAAAGATTAGAAACATTGTTTGAAAACTCAAGTTTTTTAAATAGCAACATTGTTTAGATGCAATGGCGCTTTTCTTAAAAATTTGTTTTTCTTTAAAAATTATCATAGGTAAGAAAATTCAAATAAAAATAATTTTTTCTTAACAAAACCAATATTTTTTAGTTCGCAACATTGTTTAGATACAATGTTGTATGTGTATATTTTATGAAGAAGAACATTCATTAAAAATTCTAATAAAAAAAATTTTATATTTTTCAAAAAATTATTTTTTTTTCTATACAACAAATGTTGCTGCCCTTTTTAATGTTTAATTTGTTATAAAAATTGTTAATTTTTTTTAATAATAAAAAGTTATAAAAAATTTTTAGATATAAAATTAATGTTAACAACATTGTTTAGATACAAATGAGTTCTCGGTGTCCTAAAAATTTCAAGACAAATTTTTAAAAATGTTAAGTAGAATAAATGATTATATAAAAATAAATAACTTTCTCTTAGCAACTTTATATAGATACAAATTATGCTGCATTTAAAATCTTACAATTTTTGAAAAAGAATTTATTAATTTCTAGGAAATTGATACAAAGAAATTAAAAATAATAATTTAATTTTCAAATTTGTTTAGCTATTAATGTGCAGAACTTTTCTAAAAAGAAATAAAATTTCTTGGTGAAAGTTTCTCTGAAAATCAGAAAAACGACGCTTATGTTAAAATAATAATTGAACCGATTTGATTTTCACTCAATTTCGATTTTCAGAACATGGCAAAAGCAAGTCTGTTTTAAGTGACATTGTTTAGCTACAAATGTTGCGCAACATGGTTACTTACATGATTTCTTTAAGTTCTACAATTTCTTGTATGACCTTAATATTTCTTTGTATTTATAAAACAAAAATCATCAGTTTTTTGTATTTTTTTTTTAAGCAGGAGTTTAGCAGAGGAGTTTTCAGGGAGAAAAAAAGGACAATTGTGATGTGTTACACTTATTGTCGAAATACAAAAGTAACCAAACATTCTAACTAAAAATTATTATTTGTAATAAACAAAAAAAACTCTTACGTTCTCATGGACCAAATGCTGATGTTTTAAATTCCATTTTTCCTGATGCTGCTGCTGCTCATCATATCCTCACTCATAAATTATTGTCTAGACTATGATTTTCAACCATTTTTTGATTATGATTTGCAAAAGGTCTTGTCTTTTTCTGTTGGCAAGTAGTCGCAGAAGTAGTTGGTTGCAAAAATATCTAGCAACATACGCGCGATATCATATCAATGTTTTAAATATTGACTGTATATGAGTTGTAATTCTTTTTTGGCCAACCAACAAAAAAAGGATTAAAAACATAAAAGGACTTTTTTCTGTTGTTTTTTGTTTTTAAGATGAGTTAAGAAGTAAGCCAATTTTTATTTTATAAACAAATATAAATGAATGTCATATATTTTTTTTTTTGGAAAGCTGATATATACAATTTATTTGCAAGAAAATGAGGAGCAAGAGAAAGTGGTTAAAAGAAGGTTGTTTGGTTTGTTAAAAGTTTAACGAATTAGAAAATATGAAATATGTATATATTTGCCCAAGATGTGCTTTTGACTAGTCCATAACAAAATTGATTAACAACAAAAATAAAGTTTGTCTGCTGGCAATTAAATAAAGACTACAAAAAAAAATTTTTTTTTTTAGCAAACAAATAATAATTTTAAGAGAAATTTCAAGTAAAAATATTTTCACTTTAAATTTTATTGCAGTTTTTTGTTTTAAATAATTTCCAAAATATTTTATACCTTACGTTTAAAGCATTCCAGTTTTTTTAAGAACCCCTTAACATATGCAATATTTACTTAAATATTTTCCATACCTAAAAATACTCCAAGGAATTATATGCTTGTTATGAGCTTTAACAGCAGAAAAAATAAGTAAAATATATTTATATCATAAAATAATAAGTAAACAATGTATACATTGTAAATTTTTTATAGAAAATCCGAAAAAAGAATACAAGAGCATCTAATTTTTTTTTTCTCTGATGCATATTTGTCTCTGAAATTCCATTTTTCTACCTAGAAGAGAGTTTAACAAAAAAAAAATGTTATATTATTTATTTGTTTACATTTTGTTGCTGTTGTCTTTCTTGTCGTATTTGTATTTGTTTGATAGACAATTGTCATCTAGAAAAGAAGGTGGTATGATGCTGGCAAAGGAGGACAGTCGTCGTTCTCTCATCCACTAAAGGGACTTGGTTAGCTTTACAAGATTTTTCTACCTTTTGTTTGTGTATAGCACAGCACAGCAGCAGCAATATTTGCACTTGAAGCGTATCATAACTGGATGTTTATGTGTGTGTGTGTGTGTGTGTGTGGCATTGCAGCTTTAATACCTCCAGGGTCTACTTGTTAACTTTAACATACACAATAGTAAACATTCTATATCATCATTGTATATATAGTGTAAAAATACCTTGTTATATATATATTTTTTTTCTTTATTTTCCAAGTCAGTAATATAATTGCAATGCAAAATAGAAAAAAAAGCTTAAAGATTTTTTTATAATAATTTGAAAATAATAGACAAGATAAACTTAGAAAAAAGGTGACCAGATAAAAAAAACAAAGAAACTTGACGAAAAAACAGTTTTCTTGAAAAGTTTAAACAAATTTTTTAACTAAATAAAGCTATAGAAACCTTTAGTAAATCATAAAACTTTAAAAAAATATTGATTTTTTTACATTTCGAATTTAAAACGAAAGTTTCGTTAAGTTTTGAAACTTAAAAAAAAATTTAAAGCAATAATTTATATAATCTTGTACTAAAATTATCAAAAACAACCTTAAATTTAGTTAAGGTTACCTAAGTTTAGGCTAGCTAACTTAAGCTTTCGTTAAGTTTTAACATTTTAACAAGAACCTACATATCGTCACCTAAAATGTAAAATAACTTAACAACACTTTTTATAAGTTTACAGGAGATGCAAAAAACTTTACAAAATCAATACCAATACAGTGTACTTGGAGTTTGAATTTCTTTAATAAAGTCGCCATTTTTGATCGCAGGGGTCTTTTTGTGAACATGACACAATATTCGTTTTTGTATTGAGTGCCCCTTAGAAAACTAGTGCACGTTCAGTCGTTACGCTTTTTGTTGCAAGCCACAAGTTAGACGTTAACTATTAAATTTCAAAAATTAATACTAAACATATTAAAAAGAAACAAATTGTTTTTCGTGATACAATATTTGCCCCGCAAGGGTCTCCACACCCACTCAAAACCTTCCGTTTCGTAAAATATTTCTGTGCGACATATTGAGTAGTGTAAAAAATGTATTTTTTTTCATACAATTACAAAATGTAAAATTTTAATTTTAACAATTTTTTTAACCCTGCATGCCCAGTGTTAAGCCTATAGTACACGGAATGTAAAAAGTCACATGAGCATGTGATTCTGACGTAATTTTGTCGTCATCACACAACACGAACTTGCTTTTGTGGCTTTGTAGTGACGTCAAAATTACGTCAGAGCCTCATGCGCATGTGGCTTTTTACATTCCGTGTACTATAGACTTTAGTCGTTTTGACTAATATTATTTTTTTAATGTAGCTAAGACTGAAAGAGAACAAAAAGTGATCTCATTTAAAATAAACCTAAAATCAAACCAAATATTAGAAAGTTTTATTTTTCTAAATACAAATGTACAGCATTTCACTTTTTTTGTGCCTTTTTTAAAATAAGGCTAATCGATGGCATCATAGAATTGATTTTTCGTGATGGCAGTCGCATTAACTAACATTGGGCATAACTCATAAAAAATAAAATTAAGCATGCAGGGTTAACATCGAAATTCGTCAAGTTTTTTAAAATGATTGTTTACTGTAAAAATTTTATTCTTTTTAGAAATTTTTATTACATTTTCTTATTTTGTTGAATATTAGCCTAAATCTACATTTCGTTCAGTTTGAAAAACATCAGTTGAGTTTTTAAAAGTTTCGTTTAGTTTTAAATATTAGAGTTTTTCCGCATTTTGCGTTATATATTTTTTTTTATTTTATTTCGAACTAAGATAAAATTACATTTCGTTAAGTTTTTTAAACATTCGTTGAGTTAAAAAAAATCTCGTGAAGTTCTAAACGTTAAAGTTTGCCTTATTTTAGCTATTATATAAAATTTAAATCAAATTTCTTTAAGATTAAGATCGTCGTTTTACAACTTTCGTTAAGTTTTGAAAATTATTTTTTTCCCTAAGTTTGGATAATTTTTGTTATGTTATAAAAAATAAGCAAAAATTTAAGCTTCGTTAAGTTAAAAAAAAACCTTTGATAAAAAATTTGTTAAATTTTGGAAATTAAATGTTTCTATAAGTGTTATATTAAATTTTTGTTATTCCATTAATATAAGTCTAAATTTGCATTTACCAACACTTTTTTTAAGTTTTAAAAATATTTTTCTATAAATTGATTTTATTTTATTAAATATAATCATAAAATTCAACTAAATAATTTTTCAAATTTCGGTCAGTTAATAAAGGTTTCGTAAAGTTTTTAAACTGAAATTTGTGTGTTTTGTATTCTATTAATATATATAAGTCTTAATTTATATTTCCTTAAGTTTTTTGAAGTTTCGTTAAGTACATTTTTTTTAATTTTGTTACTTCGTAAGCTTTAAAAATATTTTTCCATAAATTGAATTTTTTCCATTAAATATAATCAAAAATTTGCATTTAGTTAAATTTTTAAACTTTCGTTAAGTTTAAAAAAGCTTTCATTAAGTTTTTTAAATGCAATTTTTCTACAAATGTTTGTAATTCTATTAATAAATATAAGCCTAAATTTGTTGTTCGTTAAGTTTTTTAAATTTCGTTAAGTATTGATTTTTTAACTTATTTAGATTCTGTTACTTTGTATAGTGATTTTGTGATTTTCTAAAGATTGATTAAGTTTTATATTTTTAAGTTTCTTCATACATATAATTTAATTTTGAAACTTTTATGAGTAAATTTTTGTTATTTTAAGGGGGTGTTCCTGTTTAATTTTTCAAATAAATTTGACATTTTATTTTAATTATGTACACATGTGTGTTTCAAAATAATTCGTGTCGAACTAATGTGTCAACTACATGCAAAATCATACTTAATAAGAAATTAAGAAATAAATCAATAACTAAAACTTTGTCAATGATATAAATTGAAAATAAAAAAAAGTAAATGGTTTGGCAATCAAACTGACTGACAGGATTATTTCAAATATAAATTGATTTAAACATGCAAAATCATCATGATGTTAAAAAGAACTTTTTTTTTGAATAAACATAATTTCTATATGAAAGAAAAGAAAAGCATTTTATCTGCATTTCAAGACGATTTCTAGCTGAATAATTTTGAAAAGCTTGAAGTTAAAAAAAAAGAGCAGCATAAGAAGAAATGACATCTTTTGAAAAGCTGTAATGTCTATAGTAATTAATTGGTGGTTACATTTTTTTTTTTTTTAAATTGTCATTGAAATTAACTAACGTCTGGTCTATGTTTTTTTCTCAAACATTTTCTAAGGGTAAATTTTTATAGGCAAAAACAAATTTAGAGTACTAAAGCTAAAGATGTGGATATTAAGATGAAACAAAAATATATAAAATCCAGCTTATTTAATTACGGTTGCGGACTATTAAATACTACCATCATTTCCGTTTCAATGTTGTTTAACTCTCTACAATGAAATACAAAATAACGAAGAAATAAAATGAGAAAAAAACGAACAAATTATAAAAAAACCTCGAGTGTATTTGATGATTTTGAAGATTAAATGCACAATATAATTTTATGTATTAAAACAGTAGTAGATGGATAGATTGAGTAGAGTAGAGACGAGACGAGTCGGGTCGAGTAAGTAGAGTAAAAACTAAGTAAAGTAAAGATTTTAATTATAAATCGATTTTAATTAAATTTGCCTTAAGCTGATTTTGTGAAAGATTGAAGAATTTGAAAGCAAAATTCGTAGAAAAAAACAAAAACAAAAATTGTCCTTTTTTATTAAGAAACCAATTAATTTTAATAAAATTTACGAGTTTTTTCTAAATTTTAAATCAAAAAATGCCATAAAATTTATTTTAAAAGATTTAAAAATTTAAAAAGTTATTTTTTTTTTCAAAAAGTATAATAAATATATAAATTTATTAAAAAAAACTTTATATTGTTTATTATAAAAGTCATAAAACATAATTTATATTAGATCGCACGAAAACACGCCGATGATTTTCCAAAAATTTATTAATAATTATAGACTTTTGTAACATTAGGGAGGAGAAACAAAAGAGAGTGGGTTTGGTTTCAAATAAAACACAAGAACGGATAAAAATTTCCCATAAAATATATATAAGCAAATCGTAATAATATTTAAAAAAATGATTTATGAACAATAATTTAAACCAAAAAAATTTTAAATGTCATAAAAGATTCAGAACATGTAGTTAAAATAATTTAAATACTAAAAAGAAATAAATTAAAAAAATACAAATTGGTTTAGTAACAATGTTGACGGAACATTTGTTTAAAGAAAATTAATCAAGCAAAAGATAGTTTAAATTTAATAAGAAAAAAGTCTAAAAACATAAGAATACTAAAAAGTAAAAAAATCTTTAGCAACATGTTGCTGGTAACTTTTCAAAGCCGCAATAAAATTCAATACATTTTTATTAATGTATTAAAATTAGAACCAATAAAATAGTACTGAAATAGTATAATTTTCGATAACTATTTTTTAGCAACACTATTCCTGATACATGTTTATAAAAATTTTTGTTGTAAGTTTTAATTGTTTTTAAACCACTGCGGTGCCTGCCAGCCAACAGTCAAATATCAATCTTTAACCAGTGATACTGGTGGTTCGAAATTTGCTGTAATTATCATTTTTAATTTATTCACATGTTGCTTCCTTTCTTCTGTTTTTCGTATTCTTTCTGTCAACACTTTATCTTGAAAACCTGAATACATTTGTTTATTATGTTTTTTGTCCACTATTGTCGACATTTGTACAAATTTCGCTGGTTAAAGATTGATATTTGACTGTTGGCTGGCAGGCACCGCAGTGGTGCAGAGGTTAGAACTCGAAGAATTCTGATGAAAGAATGTGGTGATTCTTGAAACATGTAAATTCAACCCAGGTTCGAGCCCCAGCTCATCCAAGAAAATTATCAATCAATTTTAATAAAATTCCAAGTTGTAAAAATTCCTTCCTTCAGTAAAAATAATTTTATGCAAATTAAATTTGATGAACTCAAGCCTAACTAAAAATATCAAAATTAAAATTAACAGTTCAACTAAAACAAAATTACAATTTTTTTTTTTTATTTTATTTACAAAGTGCTGTAGCTGTAAAAAAATATTGTTTGGAACATTGTTGCCTTAAGTAAACAAGATTTTGTTTAAGGGTTTAGCAACATTGTAGCTTGCTAATGTTATAGGCATTTTTGTTAGAAATTAGATTCTTATAAGAAGGCATTTCGAGTTTTATTGCTAAAGTATTAAATTAAATTAAATTGGCGGTTAAAAGAAATCAACCAATTCACATTGTTTAACAACATTGTTGCTTAAACATTCTTTATGAACACTTATTAGGTATAAAAGTTTTTAATGAAAAAGTTTGTCATTTTCTTTCTAAAAAAGTTTTAATATATTAGGGATTTTGTTTTATTTTATTTATCAACATTGTATATAAACATTTTTTCTTTTCTATTAAAGCCTAGTGCAAACCTAACGTTTTTATTACTTACAGTGATACAACATTGTTTTGCGAAGGTAAAGAATAACCATGTTTTTATTTAATGTTTAATTTCCGAAAGTAAACAGCAATAAAAATTTTATTTTCTTATTAATTTTTACACTTTTCTCCATTCTTATTTTTGGATAGCTTGTTGTAAAAACCGCTACACAATTGCACAAAATATGAGCTGCACTGGTTTCGCACGGAAAACAAAAATGATGCTAGAAACATTTCGTATGTTTTTTTATAAACAGAGTATAACGCTGTCAACATTTTTTTATATGTATTTTTTATGTTGAGTTTGACAGCATTTCGCACGAAATAATGAACAGAGTACAATAATTAAGTTTTACTTTTTGCCTTAATTGCCTAAATATTTTCTAGCTGATTTTTTCTACACCCACCTCCCCCCCCAAACCTACACAAATCAATTAAAAATATTAAAAATTCAATTTTAATGAAATTGATTTCTGAGATGATGCTGAATATATTTTGAAAATTTTATTTACCAAATTGTATAAATTACCCATAAATTAAAATGATGTCTTCGAATGTTATACACAAAAAAGAGAAACAAGCAGAGAAAGATGTGGAGATGATTTTGACGACGATGATGAAGCAGAAGATGTCATTTTAACTTTTGCTTCGATTGCTACTAATTGAAATGTTAAATTTCCGTTCAAGCTTGTAATTGACTTTCAAATATTATAAACGCCTACACATTTAAATACATACAACTATCTTAGACTTCAATATGTGTTTACAAATTTATGTATCTTAAACTTTTAGCTAAACAATTTTCAAGATATTTGTACGTATTAGATGGATATAGTTTTTGTCATTCACAGCAACATTTAAAATTTAAATGACAAATTGTCACAAAATTCTAGCAAATGCAGGATAGAGAGAGAGAGAGAATACGAATGAGTATGTTTCGAAGCAATAAAGTCCAAAAAGAAATTTTTTCTTCAATATTTAAGTGTTTTAAATTGATGAAGACATTTTCGACATTTTCACGCCATTGAGCAAAAGTAAGTAAAAGATTTCTTGTTTATGTATTTTTACACATGCTTAACATGTGTCTTGAGCTATAAAAACTCATTTTTCATAATTTTAGTTTTTCGTTTGAATTTTTACACATTTTTTTGTTGCTTGTTAAATATATGGCTATAAATTTTATTAAAGATTTATTGATTCTTTTGGCACGTTTAAAACACAAAGTCTTAGCGATTATTAGAAAAAAATTCATTAAAGCAGATGTTTCTTTGAAACAAAATTGTCAATTAAATTTCGATTTTAGCCATTAACGAAAATGTAATAAATATTAAATGACCTTAAGAATTAACATTCAAATCTATAAGTTTTATGAGATGTTTTATTTTTTTATTTGAAATTGAATGTTTGGTAATTGATACACGTTTAGTTTTAATTAAATATTTTGCCTTCCATAAAAATTAGATACCTAAAATAAGTAAACAAATTAGTTATGAAAAAAGTACCAGAAAACTAAAGAGGATTGTGTTTAAATACGTGCTTTAAAAAAATAAACAATAAGATTATTTAAATAATTTAATTTTATTACAGATATTAACGCTCAAATGAAACTTTAATAATATAAACTTTAAAGTTAAAAAAAAAAACAACTAAAAAATTTTTTTTTATACTTTTTTTATTATATTTCTTAAAATTTTTGTTAAACGATTTAATTTTTAAGAAAATCAAGTTGTTTAAAAATTTTAAATTATAGGTTAAATTAAGTTTTTGTTAATAACTTAAAAAAATCCCGCTAATAACTAGAAAATGTTTTTTGTAAACATTTTTATTTATTTATTTTATAACAAAATTGTGTTTTTAAAAAAAATTCAATTTGAGGTTAGGTTGAGGTTTTGTTAAAAACTTTTAAAGCCCCGCTAAGTTTTAGAAAATGGTTCTGGTAAAAATCTTTATTAGTTATAATCTATCAAATTCCTTAAAATTTTTTGACAGAATCGTCTTTTCTAAAAAATAAATATGAGGTTAGGTTGAATTTATGTTAATAACTTTTACAATCATGCTTATAATTAGAAAATGTTTCTTGTAAACAAATTCATTTGTTATAATCTTTTAAATTCTTCTTTCTTTGGAGATATTTAAAATAAAATGTGTACGTCAATAAGCCAAGAACAATTCAAGAGCTAAATTATGAAACATTGAACCGCAATTATGTCTCAGAGTCATTGAAAATATGGACTATCGGATAGCAAGCATTTGGTCGATATTTTGATTTACACGTAACTGCAATAGATCCATCTGTGATAATAAAACATATTATCAAGATAATTATCTGAAAACTTTTTGTTTTATTTACAATTAACATAGTGCGTTTTATTTGGACCACCCTTTATTTTCACTTGAGGTTATATAAAATTTTTGCGAATATTTTAAAAAAAATTAAGCAGATAATTGATATGTTACGAAATTATTGTTATTAAATTATTTAAAAATTTATTAACTACTATTGAAATATTAAGGGCTTTTTTTTTGATGTTATTGTTAAATTAATCATAATTTCTCTTCAATTTTATTTAGTTTCATTTTAATAAGGAAATAATCAATTTACGAAAAATTCAAATCATTTATCAGTTTTAATACTCAAACAATAAACAACCACAATTTTCAATTTCAATTTTTGTTTTTCTCTCTTATTCAATTTTTGTTTAATACAAAAAACTATAGAAAAATATAAACATAATCATCTCACGATTATCATCAACATCGTCATGAGGAAAAAAAACTACAACAAAATCTTTATTGGTCCCAAGTAGTCATCAGTCAGTCAATTTTAGTAAAAAAAATATTTGTGTATAAAAAACAAATTTAAATTATAAATTATTTGATGACATTGTTACTAAAAATTACACACACATTTTATTATTTCAAACGAATTGTAATAAAAGACCATCATTTAATGATCAATTTACAAAAAATAGAAATCATGGCAGTTACACATTCTGCCTGATAAAATATAAACTAAAAGATAGTTTTATTGTGGAATTGTAAGAATTTTTCTTTTTATTGCTATGAATTAGATAATTGTAGGGTTTTTGTTTTTAAAGTTATTTAGAAGAGGCAAAGCCATAACAGCCTTAATGTAGGCTTTAGTTTTTTTTTTTAAATTCT
This sequence comes from Pollenia labialis, assembly GCA_949318255.1. Lineage (NCBI taxonomy): Eukaryota > Metazoa > Arthropoda > Insecta > Diptera > Polleniidae > Pollenia > Pollenia labialis. Next base: position 17,933,239 of record OX439142.1, on the reverse strand, counting down.
TTTAGGTTATAGAAAATATTTGTTTTACTTTGGTTTGAATTAAATAATATTAAAGAGAGGACAACTTTAAACATAAAAATCGACAAGAACAGAACAGAGAGAGAGAGTAAGAAAAACACTATCTTAGTATCTTAGCTGACATAATCTAACTCTATGATTGTGTTAGTAAGAAATGTGTTTAGTCTGGGCTCACAAAATGAAAGTTTTCTATTAGAAAATCTTAGCTTATCGATGAGAAAGATGAGAATAATAGCATGTTCTCTTTCCCTCTCACCAATTAACTTAAGCTTTCTGAAAGAAAACTTTATAGTGACAACCCAGACTTACTTTGTTTCCGAAATGATTTTGACAGTTCAGCTGCTGTCGAATAAAGGCATTTTACGCAAGCCAGTTCGGAACCGTTGTACCTTGGACTTCCTAGTCCAGGGCTACCAGATAAGAAATCTGGTTAGCCGCGATCTTCAAGAACTGCCACTTTTGACATATTTTAAGTGTCATCTATGCTATGACTGCAATGACATCATTGCGATGTTACATTTTGTTTATTATTTACATTATTTTCATGTTTAAACAGTAAAATAAGAAGCAAAAATTCCCATATTCTATTTGTTTAAATAATTTAGTTAAATACATGAAATTTTCAAAGTAGAATGACCATGAAAACTATATCTGGCATGTTGCCTGTTGTCTTGTAATGAGTTCTTTTGTAAAACAAACAAAAAGAGTGAAACAAAAATGTGTGACGGTTAAGTTAATAGTAATATTCTCTCACTTTGACTTAAGTCAATCCCAATAATGAACTGTCATTAAATTGAGCCTTTATGCGATGTTACTCGCATGATGAAATTTTTTATTAAACTGAGTCCGAGTCGTCATTTCTGTTATGCCCATTTGTCATTCCATTGATGACATAAATTCACCTGCTGACAATGTGGCTAAAAGATGTTAAGGCTAACATCACAACGGTGAAAAGTGTTACAGGGTCAACAACGAAGACACTTGTCATAGTACTGATGACAATATACATTAGCTAAATTACGACTTTTGGTATCAGTGTGTAGAGAGCGAGAGGGAGAGTAAAGATAACAGTTTGAAGCCTAAATATGGGCTATTGGTTTTTGTTATAGCTTTATTCAAAAGTAAGAACAAACACATTTTTTTCTATAGACTTTTCTTTTTTTTTAACTCACCCAGATTATAGACTCCATTTCTCCCTTTGTTTTTTTATATTTTTCTTTATAAAATACTGTTTAATTCTTTTCTTTAAAAATTTACGTTTAATATAATGCTGTTAAAGGTCTTAAAACCAATTGATAACTAAATTAATTGAATTTATTATTAAATTTAAACTACCGAAAACAAATTTTGCGCATACATATGTTTTAATTAAAAATTTTTTTTTTTTCGATTATTAAGAATATTTTATAATTTTATTGTTGTTTCTAATAGTAGACAAAAAAACATATTTATTATTAAATTTCGTTTTCCTGACTGATAGACAATCATAAAATAATATTCATTATCAAATTTATTAAGAATTAAAGCAACAAAATTAGAAATAAGCATTAAGAGAGTATTGATTTTGGTTTAGAAATATCAAAAAAAAAAAAGCTGGAATTAAGAAACATCAAACAAAGTCTAAAAGAATAATTTTAAATAGAAAAAAATAGATTATAAGAATCGATAACTAACAGAAGCCAAAAATATATATTTAAACAAGTGTTACTATTTAAACACTACCGATTGCTTAAGAGTTTTCTTAGATGAATAATAAGTTTAACGACCTTCACAGAACGAAAAAAAATAATACAAAATTTTTGGAATTTTTTTTTTTGAATATTTATTATCTAAAAAATTGATTCTCTATGACCACATTTTTGAAACAAATCAAACATTTATACATTTCAAAATTACAGTTTAGACAGTAAAAAACCATCAATCGATCTATCAATTGGTGTAGTCAAGCGTAGTTTTCAAAAAATCTAAAAAAAAAAACAAACTGTTGCCTGTAGTTTGATCGCCTACTTTGAACACGCAATCTTAATTATTAATATTTGATGGATTTTATGAAGCGTTACATTTTTTTAATGCACGGGTGTTTACAAGTGGAGTAGACACACAGTTTTACGGGTTCATGATTAAAGGCGCCAATCAAGCTTTACAAATAGTTTTTTTTTATCATAAAAGAAATGACAAGAACACGCAAATTTAAAATATTTTAAAACCAAAAAAAAAAATTAAATAAAGAACATTTTGCTTTAAATATTTAAGATTTTATTTATTTATTAAGAGTTATAAATTAAAGTCCAACTTAATTAACCCAGCAATAGTAGTAGCTTAGACCGTTAGCCTTTTGCAGTGAAACAGACCAGTGTCTCTGGCGGGAATTGATCCTGTAACACTCGCACTGATACGACTACATCACTTTTTACTATACAACCGGGAAGGCGTGGTACGCAAGACACCATTTAGCAGATGGTGGAGAAGGAAGAGAACTGTGTGTTTTTGTGAAAGGGTACACTGATAAAAAAAGCGTCATAACGCTGATGTTTTTTGACATCAGTACTACGACAAGTGTCTTCGTTGGTGACCCTATGACACCTTTCATTTCGATGTCAGCCTTAACATCACGGAGTCAGTTTAATAAAAAATTTCATCAGGCGGAGAAAGGACTCATCAGGCAGTTTGTCATTAAGTTCCAAATAAACTTGTTAAATGCTTATCACGCAGGTGAATTCACTCGTGTGCGTGCGCTGGACGTAATATTCGCCGTCATATCTAAATGTTTTGATTTTCTATTCAGCATCGTCATTGCCACACATACAATACGTTTTCACTAATATTACCACAATGTTTGATGAGTATTTTGATACGTGTATTTGGGACTTTAAATTGAGTCTTTGGAATTGACTTAAGTTAAAGTGAGAGAAAATAATTATTTACCTTTGTTGTTTTCCGCCTTTTGTTTACAGAAGAACTCTCAATTAAAAGACAACAGCAGCATGCCCGATATAGTTTTTGTTATCATTCTACTTAGAAAACTTGACCTTTTTAACTTAATAATTTAAAAAAACAGAATATGGGAATTTTTGCTTCTTATTTTACTTTTTAAACATGAAAATAATGTAAATAATATAATAATTTTTTGGCTCATTGATGCCATTTGTTGTAACATTGATGTCACTATTCTGATGTTATGATATCATCAATATGAAGAGGCATTTTTCTGTGAGTGTTCTAAGTGTGAAGAGAGTGGACCTCGATGAAACATAAATAGCGGACGTAGACGAAAGGAACAACGTTGACAAGGCGATATAGTGACAGAGTGAGCCATCTCGAAGAAATGCGAAATCGGTCTTGAATTAACAAGGACGGGTTTTAGTCAGCATCTACGAGTGAAAGAGCAGTGTATATCGCTAGAGCGAAATCTCCTAGTGAAAGCGTAAAGCATTTTTCAATCTGAACTTTAAGAAAACAGGTGCTCCCTGATTTAAGATAACAACATTTTGAATTAAACTCAATTTCCCAAAAAATCCCTTTATAGATTTCCATAATTTCTATTAGTTTCTTTTTCAATTTTTTTTTTTAATTTATTAAAAAGCTTTTCTAAAAGAAAAATTGTTTAATTTTAAATTGGGTTTAAAAGCATTACGGTCTATTACCAGTATTTTTTAATGTTTTGAAAATACTAATAATAGAAATTGATTTGCCGACACAAAAACGAAAGAAGAAACAAACACTAAAAGCCAAAACGTAAAATATTTATTCAAACATTTTATCTATTGTAATATTTTTTACAAATAAAATGTCTTTTTTTATTCCTGCATATTTTTGCAATTCTTTTTAACGTATAAATAGTCAATGTAATATTAGGGGCGTTCATTTTTTGTTTAAATAAAAAGTTTAAAAAAACTCGAATTTTTAAATTTAATTTAGTTTTTAAACCCTTTAAAGAACTAAATTCAATTTAAACGCTTTAAAGAACTAAATTAAAAAAAAAAAAAATTTTTTTGTTAATTAAAAAAAAAATTTTAATTTTAAGGTTAGAAGAAATGCTAAAGAAAACTTAAAAATTCCTAAAATATTTGATAAAATCTTTGTTAATTTTAAGGAAAATCTTGATTAAAGAAAAATAAAAATTTAAGGTTAGGTAGAATTTTTTTTAAATTACTACCAAAATCATAAAGAAAAGTAATAAATATTTAAAGATTTTGTTTAAATTTATATAAAACCGTTAAAATCCTTTTAAATTTTCTAGATATTCTTCATTTTAATTAATTTAAAATTTAAGGTTATGTTGAATTTTTGTTATTAACTTCAAAAGTTTTAAAGAAAAGCAATAAAGATTTGAAAATTTTTAGTATTTACTAAAAAATATTAAAACCACTAACTTTTGTACGGGCATCTTTTGAAAATTTTATTGCCTTTTTGCTTTTAGGATATTATTATTTTTTTTATAAATGCATAGCAAATGGTTACCCTGATTATATTGTTGAAAGTTTAAAAAATATATATATATTAAGGTTATGTTGAATTTTTTTAAACATCTGCAAAAATCTTTAAGCCATGTTATATATATTATTAATTTCTGTAGTATTTATTAAAAATTATAAAAAACCTTAACAGAATTTTACACAAAAAAAATTTTTTTTAAGGATATGTTGAATTTTTCATAATTACCGGACACTTACAAAAACATGTTCCTTTAAATTTGAATAAACATTATTAATTGGTCAGATACTTTAAATTTATTAAAAAAAAAAAAAATGAGAATTTTTAAGGTTATATTGAATTTTCGTTTATAACTCGACAATTTTAAAAAAATTTCATTTAAACATTTATAGAAATTAAGTTATTTGTTATACGCTTTAAATTGATAAACTAATTTGAAAGAAAGTTATGTTTTTAAAAGAACTAATTTTTAAGGTTATGTTGAATTTTCTTGAATAACTTAAATATTAAAAAAGATTTTTTATAAAACTTCTATTCAAAACGTTTAATTGACCGTTTACTTTAAATTTATTAACAAATTTCAAGGACATTAATGATTTTAAAAAATATATATTTTTAAGGTTATATTGAATTTTTATTAATAACTTAAAACTTGAAAATTTCTATTTAAAATGCTTTATTGGTCGTACACTTTAAATTTATTAACAAATTTTAAGGATATTAATGATTTAAAAAGAACTAATTTTTAAGGTTATGTTGAACTTACATTAATAACTTAAAAAATTAAAAACAAATTCTATACAAATTGTTTAATTGGCCGTGTAATTTAAATTGATTAAAAAACTTTAAGGATATTTATGATTTAAAAGAAATAATTTTCAAGGTTATGTTGAGAAACTCTTTAAAATCTTAAAGGTAACTTACGGCCCTGCTCCTACATTCGCACGATTTGTAATCGCGAAATGCCAGATTTATTTTTTTTTTTTTTTTTTTTTATTTTCCTAAGCAAATCCCGCGAAGCTTTATGCTTGTCTGCAGGAAAGAAACCAGAGTCTCTGGCGGGAATCGAACCCGCAACCCCGGCGCTGATAGACTAGCTCGCTACTAGCTAGCCTACCGGGGGGTATTCTGAAACTTGTGCGTTTTGCTTGCAATCTGCCATAGTTTCTTCAAAATATTCTAGTTCCCTTGAGAATACTTTTGCAATTTGAAGTCGCGCCAATTTTCTTAAGATTGCGATTAACAGAACAACTATTATGCGATTTTAAGCGAGAATCTTAAATGTTAAGAGCTTCGCGATTGTCAGAATACGGCCGATATTTTTTTTTTTTAAAGAAATCAAATTTGTTAACAGTTTCAGGAACACCCTTATTTTAATTTGCCTTTCTCTTAAATGCACTTTTTTTTGCTTAAAAATCTGCTATTGAAAATTGAAATTTACTCCCACTTTTTTCTCATCAAACCAATATTTAATACTTTATTTAACATTAAGGTATTTAGACTTGTTTACAAAATAGCTTTTTTTAATGGATTTTTTTTTTTTTTGACAACATGAAAAAAATAAATTTAAAAAAAGCAGGAGATAATGTAAAAAGAATTGAAATGCATTTAATTTTTTTTTTTTTAAGAAATAGAAAAAAAGTCAAGATTGAAAAGAATGTGACAATTCAAGTGAAGAAGAGTTATGAATGAAAATATGTTTGTTTAAAGTGTTGCAGAAATAAAAAAGATTAAAGGAGAAAATAAATATTGTATGTTTTAAAAGGAAAGAATAAAAATTATGCCTGTGGTTTGCTTTAAAGAAATCATTTTTTAATTTCTTTTTTTTTTTAATATTTTGGATTATTTGAAATATGTATGTGATAAAAAATTTGTTTTTTTAAAACATAAACCAACTTCCGTTTATTTTAATCTATAACCATTATATTAATTAAATTCTTTTTACTAGTTCTTTTTTATAATTTATTTGAATAAATTTTTTTCTAGAACTAATTTTAAATATTAGTGTTATGTTTTGGGATTGAATTTTAAATTTCGTTATTATTTATAAATTTTTTTGTGGTTGTTTTGCTAATGAAATTCGTTTGTTAATTTGATTACTGAAATGAAAATAATCTAGGAAATAGCTTATAAAAACCACAAACAAATAAAAACGATAAACCAATTTTGTTTATCTTTAGCTAAAAAAAAATATTTTTTAAAATTAAAAAAAAAAATATTTAACTTCTTTCCCAAGCTGATTAATAACTAATAATCAATTTAATAGTGGTGTAAGAAATTCTTTTGATTAATCAAAACTCACAAATTCACTTAGAAAAAAAAATAAACATAAATATCATTATTATCATCATTATATGACTAAATATTAGTCCCATCATCTTATCTCTCTTCATATTCTCTAGCAGGTCTGTCTCATCGTCATCTTTAAAGCAGATCTTTAGAGACGCATAACAAATATGCAACATATGCGACCATAAAATTTAATGTCTATAAAAATTGTATGCAACCGAAATACAAAAACAAACAACACTGTGCCACATTTATACTATTCAATCGTTTGCAGACAGTGTAAAATATTTCTGTTGCTTTTCTTTTTGCTTTATAGTTAAAGAAAAATGTTCATAATTTTCAATTTTATTTAATTTTTTTTTCAAAATTTTTTTTTTTCCTTTAACCAGACACAATTTGGATTATTTGACAAGTTTGTTTTCTTTACTAAAATCATTATTTACTTTATGGTCGTTTTTTTCTTCTCTCTCCTTTTTTTTGTGTTACGGTTCGAATTTTCTTTGAGTGTTCGAAATGTATGTATGAATGGTTGCTTAGATATATTTTTTGGTTTGGAACATGATAAATCTGTTCAAATGTTTTTAAGTGACACTCTCCAATATTTTTGCTTTTAAATGAAATAAAAAAAGTTTCTCAAAAAAATAATAAACAACGTTAAGTAGAAATAAAAAAATAAAAAACAAATAAATATGTAAACATACATGGCAAAATTTATTTCTTACATATGTTCATAAATATCATGTAATTATTTGTTTGGTAAAAAATAATTAAAATGAATTTGAAAAAAAATGATGGGAAAATTAACGAAACTTCAATATTTGAAAAGGAAAATGGATGGATTTAAAAAAACAAACAGCTAAAAGTAGGCTTAAAATTTACTTAAAGTGACTTATAGAAGACTTTATTTATTGTAAAAACAAATTGTAAAATAAAAACTGCCGTAAAGCTGAATTTAAATAATCTTATTAAAATTTAAGTTTCCTTGCCTAAAAATAGGCTCTACGTTTAACTTAAAGGAGAGTACATATTTTCAACATCGGCTTAAATCTGGCTTTTAAATACAGCCTTATAGAACTTAAGAAGTCATATAGAATTTTAAACCTCCGTCAAACACATGTTTACATTTTGAATTGTAAAAGGTCTGAACAGGCTCATGTGTAGGGCGAAAGGTTAATTTGCTCTTAAAAAAATATATACTCCTTCTCTTATAGAAAGTTTACATTTAAAAAAAGCCTAAAACTAGAATTTGAATTTTAAAATTTTAGATCCTTCTTCGAAAACAAGTCTACTTCTTTCTCTTAAAGCACTTCAGTGTTAAAAAACTTTAAAAACTAAACCTCCACTTTACATTTTGAACTAAAAGTTTTCACTTCTAAAACTACAGTTCGAACTTGAAGTTTCTACCCCTAAAACTAGACTTCATTTTTAATAACCTTCTGACATAGACTCTTAGAAAATGCCTGTACAAAATTACTGGGGATATTCCTGTAACTACTTTAGCCTTAAACTAAAGTTTATTTTGAAAATGTATTACATACATATAGAACTTTATATGTTTAATATTAAGGTCGTTTAAGCAGCCTCTTAAGAGTAGGCTTAAAGAAGAAAAATTTAACCCCGCATTAAAACCAATATATGTATGTATATATATTGGTTTCTCTGTCTCCTATAAGGATTATAGGGCCTCCTTCTTTTTCCCTTAAGCTAATTAAAACTGCTTTCTTAAAGCAAAATTTAAATTTTGAAACAAATGGTTATCCTAAATAAAATTTGGCTTTATTTTTCTAAGTAACTCTTAAAGTGGTTCCATATGTTTAAAAATAAATTTAAGTTAGTTTAAAGTGCCTTATTAAAAAACTAGTTATTCAAAAAAGTAAACTTTACCTTACTTTATAGAACTTAAAGTTCAATCCGCCTAGAAGTAGGCTTTGTTTTTTTAACTAACTTTTAAGGTCATTGTGACATTGACTAAATCTAATTAAAGATCCTAACTCTTGGATTTATTTTTAAATCCAATGTAAATCAAAACATGTGTAAGAAAACTCCTTTTCATCATTAAAATTTGTTATTTATCCCCCTTTTAATTTCCAAATAAAAGCATAAAATTTCAACTCTTTTAAGAATTTTAAGGCAATAAATTAAAAATCTTGTTTAAACTAAAGATCAATGGCATATTCGTTTAAGGTCATATATGCGTGAGTTTGGGGACCCCCCAAACTCTTGAAGATTTTATTAAAGAAAAAACAAAAATTGAGAAAGAACTTAACTTTTGTTGTGACTTTTATTTGCTTTAATTTTCTTTTATTTAACTAGATAATTTGCCATTTAACCCAAAAAGGGTCGTTTTTTTTAAAAAGTATCAAAAACTGTCTTAATTTTTTTTTGTTTTGTAAAGGGTTTTTTGGACAATTGAAGGCGTAAAAAATTATCTTGTCAATACAATTAAATGTCGTAAAGTCTTTTTTTAAAGATTTTTTTTAAACAACATAAAAGAAGAAAAAGGAAAACCCAACAAACAGGAAAAAAACAAACAACTTCCTTCCAACAAAAAAAAAAAAATCTCTCTTTAGAAAAACTCCCTTTAAAAAAAGGCTGCCCAAATAAAACAAATCGTGTACAATGTCTTCTTTTTTTTTGAAATTTGTCTATAAAACTGTCTGCGGTCTATCTTAACGAGTTTACAATTCATTGAATCTAAAATTTTTTATTTACAATAAAGAAAAAAAAGTAAGAAGTACTTTCAAAGGTACTTTTTTGCGACACCTTAATAACAAAAAAAAAAAAAAACATTGACCACTTACCTCTTTATCTTTGGCAGCTAATAATTCCATATGATTGTTTTTCATTTCTGTATTTGAATAGTTATTATTATCTAATAATTTTCCTCTTAATTCTTCCGTGGTATCCATATGTTGTTCCTCTTCTTCTTCTTCTTCTTCCTCCTGATTAACGTTCTTAGTATTAAGCGTTTTATCATCTTCTGTATCTGTTTCCGCACAATTTTGATTTGTTACGAGAGAATTTACACGATTTTTGTCGTTACTATCACTATTAAAACTATTGATGTTGTTATTATTGTTGTTATTATTATTATTAGTACTACACTCAGAGGCAGCAGCAGTTGCATTCTTCTGTGTTGCAGTATCCTCCGAGTGTTTTTGTTGTGTGGCAAGATTGTTATTATCCTGTGTTTGAGTATCACTTAATAATTTGGAATCTAATAAAATTTCAGTAAATTCCTGTGTATTGGTGGGTTTATCTTTTTCCTCTTGTAGCTGTTGCTTTGTTGCAGGTTGTGGCGAATGCATGGGCGATTGTTGCTGTTGTACTGCAGCAGCAGCCGCCGCGGCGGCCGCTGCAGCTGCCTCCATCATCATAACTTGTTGGGCGTGATTGAAAAACAGTTTGGGATTTAAACAACCGTTAATTTGTTGTTGTTGTTGTTGTTCGCTTGGGTCCTCCTGAGAGCCTGTCACGTGATTACCCGAGTCTGAGTGCGGTGGCGAGGGAGAGGGTGTTGTTGCCAATAAATTACCACCGTTTTGGTGCAGAGTTATAGCAGCTGCCACACTATTCAATAGTTTGGTATTGTTGTTGTTGAATGTGGATGATAAAACTTTGTTTGGTGGGATCTCTGTGGACAAAGCGTTGAAAGCTTCTGTATTTGAGTCAAGTGTGTTGTTAGCTGTGCTGGTGGACAAAGGCAAGTCGCCGTTATTATCGCTATCTGTATTGGGTGTATTGGTGGAAAGCTGTTCTTTCAGAGTATTGACTTCCTTTTCAGCCAAGGTAGCTCTCTGAAAAGAGATTGAAAAAAACGAATGGGTAATTTTAAATTTGTTTTAAAATATTAAAAAAATATAACCTTTCCTAATTTTTTTTTTTTTTTAAATTTATGTTTTTGAAGTTGTATGCTTTTGCATTTAAAGCCTGGTACTCTGTTCAACATTTCACGTGAAATGCTGTCAAAACGCATATGAAAAAAACTTGTGCGGAATATCTATGAAATAATGTTGATAGAGTTGTACTCTGTTCATTTTGTGAAAAAGTTCCGAAATGTTTCTGGCAACATTTTTTTACAACTGCGAAATAATGTAAGCTGCACTTATTTCACGTGGAATTTTAAGCAAAAGCAAAAAAGTATGAACTGATCTTAAATAAGAAATAAAAAATGAAAATACCACAACCGGTAACAGTTTTTAATCCATATTTACTTTCTTCTTTGTTAAATTTCTTATTAAAAAAAAAATATTTTTAGTTAAATACATGTGGGGTTTGTTTACATACGTGTGAAATAATTAATGTTGCTCAACTTAAGCTTAAGGCTTTTTATATTTATAAATAAAAAATTGCTTAAAGAAAATTTAAGAAACCTAAAAAATATTTGTGTTTTTTTTTTAACTTGTGTTTTAAAAGTGTGGAGTTTATTTTTTTAAGCTAAAAAGGCTAAATAAGTGTTGCCGAGATTTTATCAATACTGTTGATCTTATAAAAATGTGTGATGAAAACAGATCATATTCTAATGATATTTTGACCAACACTTGGGCAGTTAAGGAAAACTATTCATATAACGATGCGTTTAATGTGTAATTAAATTTACTGAAAATGCTGTTGAACCGCCTTTTATGTTTTCAATGACGATTTTTGTTTTTGCATATATTTTGTATTTAATAATATACATGTATATCGTTACCTAAAACGCAAAAAGCCCTATCTAACATTTTGAAAATTTTACTGGAGAAGCAAACAACTATTAAAAATGATAAATTTAATAATCGCCTTAAACGGTTTATAATTTATTTTTCTTTTACTTTTCTTGTAAAAGTTGATTTGACAGTTGACAAAGTTGCATATTTTGCAAACTGTAGGTAAGGGCTTTAAGCGTTTATCATGTAATATTTTGTAGGTGGGGTCCTTTTTTTTTTTTTTTTTGGTTAAAAAATCGCTAACTTTTGTCAAACTATTCTAAATTTATTTGTGTACATTTGAGTTGATGCAATAAATAGGAATGAATGAAAAAGTCGATTTTTAATTTTTGGTATGTTAGGGATTTTTAGGGATATTGAATTTTATAAAACATTTTTTTAAATATTTTGTGTTAATTAATTTTCATATTAATTCGAATGTGTATTCTAAGTCAAATTACAATTTATAAAGCTTACATACTTTAATAGTCTTATTCCTTCAGGAATATTTTTTTTTATGAAAATTAAGCATTTTTTAGCATTGTTTTAAAACCCATTTAGCATTTAATTTTTTTTTTTAGTTTTGGTCACACTGGTAGCAAGTAAAGTCGTTCAGTTTAAGAGAAAGCCTTCGGGAGGTACGCATTGAACTCGGCAACAAGGGCCTTTAGCTTACCTCCTCGTGGTACTTGCTGGTAACATCAAGATTTTTCTTGTTGGCTTTAAAATAGGGCCAAATAATACAAATGATTACACTACTCTTCTCAGGAGGAGAAGTAAAAATATTTGAAGGAAATTCACCTCCTTATATGGTGATTATTGATAAGATCAATCAATAGTCCTATGCACGGGACATTTTGAAGCGTTGGAAATAATGGGTTGCGTGTCGGGTTAACAAATCTGTTAAGGGTCATTCCTGCAACCGAAAGGAGGCAATTGACCTTTGTTCGCCTTGAGGTGTATTGGCATTCTTCGGAATCTCATACACCGTTAATAAGTGAATACTACTTGATAGCGTCACATTACTATCGAACTCGAAGTTAGACCTCAGAACTATAAATTACAAGGTATCGGACTACTGGTTAACGTCTCCGCCTTCTTGTGAGAAAAGCTTTCTGTCTTTCAGATTGATTGTCTTTGCGGAAGTCTTGTCTTTCTGATGGAAAGGTTTAAAAATCGCGGGAAGGGACCCCTCAAGTTAAAGTCTGATTTTTCACCTTCGGGGAAAGTACGGGCCGCTCACCAAGTGGTTGAGAACCACTGTGAGATTATGCCATAATGGCGGTGCTCACATAAATCAGGACCATATTTGTCGATATGTTTGATCACGGAACATTATGCAAACAGGGAAGCAAGCAAAGCGTTTGGAAGCCTGACACTATGAAGCTTAAGGTCCACAGTACGCGTTCGATACATTGATGCATTTGTCAAAAAAGTAGAATCAGTGTAACTGTATTGAGAAGTTACATAGCAAACGTTTAGAGTGCATATACTTACGTATCGAACGCATACAATAGGTTTACTTTTTGAAATAAGGTCAAAAAAGTTTCAAACGCATATAATGCGTATTGTGGACCTCCAGCTTAAATATTGCTGTAGTTGCGTTAACGAAAATGTAAAAGAGAACGTGGAGTACCTGCTCTGACACCTAGTCCTGCACTGGCGAGAAGTCGTCTGAGCGAAATGGGGTACGCCACCCCGGATAAATTGTATGATATCGCTGGCATTAAAATGGATTGCATTTTGAAATACGTTATAAGTTCCGGTTTGTTCTACGCTGGGGGCTGTGTTTAGTAGAATTCCTTGGTATTAAAATGGTTCAGTGGTTTTAAGTGTGTCAGTTGAGTGCTGACTGCCATTTCTAGCTCATTTAGGAAAATCCTTTCAAAATTCGTTTAAATACTGAACAAATTTTCTAAATATTTTTTTTAATTCTTATCTGTTTACTAAATTTGCCATAAATTTGAAGGAGTTTTTAAAGCAATTAACCTTTTATTGCTATGTTTTTTTTTTAAGGATAAGCCGTATAAAGGATATTTATAGTTTTTCCTGGTCAGTAACATTTGATAAAAGAAAACTGCACAAATCTAATGACTTTTGCTACCATACATATTGAAAATGTTATAAATTTTAGAGAAATTGTCCTTAATTGTTGCTGTAAGTCCAGGACGAAGGATCAGGAGTGGGGAACAGGCAAATAGTTTCCTTTTTCTATGGTGTTTTTACTGAAAGAAACCCTCATTAATTTTACTTTTAAAGTTATTATGGGTTAAATTTAGCCAAATTAATACATAACAAAGTTTGTTTAACAAATATTTTTTTGGTTGTATTTTTTTTTTTAAGTCTAACTACGTCTACAGAATTTAAATGGTTTTGTAAATTATCGATAAGTTTTTTATGCATTTTGTTATTTAAATATTTCGAACTATTAGTGGGTGTTTAAACATTTTTTGTTCTCCTTTTTTTGGAAATTGCCAAATATTTAAGTTCTAACAGTCAATGGAAAAGTTTCTTTTTCAAGGTTTTTCCTTTTTTTTTTTTGCTAAATTAGTTGTAATTTTCAAAAAGGGGTTAGTTTTCTGCTAAGAAGTTCTTTTACAAATATTAAATGTTTTTATTATTTTTTGATATTAACGGAAGTAATGAGTTTTCGATTAAATCAACAATATTTCAAAAAAGTTTTGTTTTAAATAAAAACTCCCCAAAAAAAATAAAAATAAAAAAACAAAAAAAAATTAACAGCAAAAGTTATAAATTTTGAAACTCCCAGCAAAGAAATCAATAATTTTTTAAAAAAGAATTTACAACCTGAAGCCTTTTTTCTTCAGTTTAAAAACATGTAATCTGGTGATTAAACATGATCGACTTTGAAATCAAAATACGAATCTAGAGAAGAAGAAAAAACCTCGAAAAATATTAAGGCAAAAATGAAAGCCAAAGGCTATTTAAGACAACAACAGTTAGTACAAAAAAGCTTTTAAACTGAATATCCTTTGCCTGGTTTCTAAAGTATTTCATTTAGAACATGGTTGACTAGATTTAAGTAAAACTGGCTGGCTGCCTGGGTAAAAGACAAAAAAGACAGACAGACGGACAGACCAACTGGCTGGCTGCTTGGCTGTGGTCGTATTAAAAACCCATTTTTGCCAGCCAGCCAAACATTCAGCCAGACATCATCATGATTTTTCATTGTAAAACCTCTTCAACATTGTCAATGTCCTTCAGATTCATCAATAACACTTTGACATACACACACACACACACACCCATCCACTATCTTTAAAACAAAGCAACAACTCTTTCTGCCTTTTTTCTCAAACCTAACAAGTCCTTTATGCTTTAGACAGGACCAAGTACAAATGACGAAGATGCCGATGATGATGATTGTTGATAATTTCTTTGTTTTGCTTTTTATGAAACCAAAGACGCGAAATTTCAAAATTCAAATTTATTTTAATGCTTAAAGCAAACAAATATCATCAAACTCTAATAATTGCTTTTAAGCTTTTTTTTAAAGCTTTCAAGTGTTTTCGTTTCAAATAGCTCTTAGAATCGATTATTTCTATTTAATAATTCATAATTACCTTTTGAAATGGATTTGAAATTTAAGTATTTTTTAACTAAATATTTGTCGAAGGTAAAAGAAAAAACAAAAAGCTTTAAACCCTAGTATCCTTTAAATTTGTTTTTGTTTTGATTTTTTTTAAGACTCTGTCTTCTATCTTTGGATTTTGATGGTGGCGCGCAGCACTTGTTGAAATTCTATCCACGTGAGAATTTAAGCAAGTGTTGTTTTCAATTCCTATCCTCTTTTCAATTCCCAATATTTTTTTCTTTTAAGCAAAATATCTAAGTAAGGAATACCATTTTTTTCTTGATAAAAAAATGGGCAGTAGTAGTTGGAAATAACAAGGAAGCCAACTAGCCTTTAGAGGATTATAACTTTAAAAGAGTGATAGAGAGCAAGAATGAGCAACGATGGCCTTAAATCTTAAACAAATTAAAGGTTTAGTCTCTTTTAATTTTTTTTTTAAATTTAATGTTTTAAATTGGAAAAAAAGAGGAAAAAGTTAAAATTTAAATGAAAAGCTTCTGCAAGAGCTTTAGTACTTAAATTTAAATTATAAGAGTACAACACTTTAAAGTTTACGGTTTTTAAGAATTTTAAACTTTTAAAAAGCTTTCTTAAACTCTAACGGTCAATTTCTCAAAGTTCAGTAAAAACTAACTACATATAAATTAAACTTACAGTTAACAATATGTTTTTGACAGTTGTAACTGATAGTTAATTTTAACTGAACTGAACATCTTTAATACAAAAAGAATGGCGTTGCCTTAAAGACTTTAAATTAACGGAAAAGCTTTAAAAGACATTTTAATGTTTTAAATTGGAAAAAAAGAGGAAAAAGTTAAAATTTAAATGAAAAGCTTCTGCAAGAGCTTTAGTACTTAAATTTAAATTATAAGAGTACAACACTTTAAAGTTTACGGTTTTTAAGAATTTTAAACTTTTAAAAAGCTTTCTTAAACTCTAACGGTCAATTTCTCAAAGTTCAGTAAAAACTAACTACATATAAATTAAACTTACAGTTAACAATATGTTTTTGACAGTTGTAACTGATAGTTAATTTTAACTGAACTGAACATCTTTAATACAAAAAGAATGGCGTTGCCTTAAAGACTTTAAATTAACGGAAAAGCTTTAAAAGACATTTTTATAAGAAACAAATTTTTAACTCTGGTTAAAACTTATTAAAGCTTTAAGTTTTGTAAGAAAAGTAAGAAATTTTGTTAAATGCCGTATTCATAAAAAAAAATTAATTTAAAAAAGGTTTTAAACACAATTTTTTTATAAAAATTTGACTTAATAAACGATTGTTAAAATTAATTATCGTTTATGAATACGGAGGTAAATTTTATTGAAAAATAATTTTAGATATTTAAAAAATAAACTTTAAAAAAATTTACATTTAATAGTTAAGTTAAAACCCGAATAGTTTAAGCTTTTAATAGCTTAAAAGCTTTAAATCTTTTTTAGATTCTTTTTTAATAAAATCGCCAAAGCTTTTGAGAAGTTCAACTAACGTTTTTAGAAAAGTATTGAAAAATACCTTTAAAAGCTTTTAGTTTACACAAAACTTTAAAAAGCTGTTACTGAACAGCTTAAGCTTAGTAAAGAGCTTTTTAAAACATAAATTTTTATTATAGCAAGCCTTAAGTTTAGTGAAAATCTTTGAAAGTTATTTTATTTAAATACTTACGCCCGTATTTATAAAAAAATTTTAAATTTAATACATGGGTTCAAAACAAATTTTGTATGAAAATTTGCTTTAATAAACTTTTGTTAAATTTAAAAATCGTTTATAAATACGGGGGGTAAAGTTTTAAGTTTTGAGAAATTCTTTCTTTTTTTAAGTAGAATTAAAAAGAAAAACGTTTAAAGGATTAAAGTCAAAAACCTAATTTTAGAAATATTAAAAAAGCTTTAAGAAACTTTACATTTCAAAGTAAAATTAAAGACACAAAGCATTAAGCTTTTAATAGCTTTAAACCATTAAACCTTTTTTAAGTTATATTTTTTATAAAACCGTGTAAAAGCTTTGGAGAAAAATAAGGTTTAACTTACATTTTTAAAAAAGTATTAAAAAATTCTTCCAAAAGCTTTTAGTTAACATAAAACTTTAAAAATCTGTTAAAATTTTGAAGCTTTTAAACTTAGTGAAGAGCTTTTTTAACTGGAATTTTTTTTTTACTTAATTATATAACATGCCCCAAGCTAAGTAAAAATCGTTTATAGTTCTTTTATTTAAACAAATAAAGCTTTAAGTTTTGAGATACGATTTTTTTAATATGGAATAAGAAGAAAAACTTTAAAGGAATCAATTAATAAAAAATTATTTTTGAAATATTAAAAAAGAAAAATTAACAACAAAAAGTTTAAGCTTTGAAAAGCTTATTATTTTTTTTTTTATTAAACCGTAAAAGCTTTTGAGGTAACTTAAGATCAACTAACATTTTTAATGAAGTATTGAAAAATTTGTAGAAAACTTTAAAAAGCTTTCAACAATTTCGTTTGCAATTTTTTTACTATTTAACTTTATTCAGGTTAATTTTTTGAACTTTTAAACCCCTTCTCCTTATAATTTTCTCATTTTCTATTAACAAAATTTAATTAAATGATAAAAATCTATCGTTTGTTTTTTTATTTATACGTATTTTTCTTTAAGTTACAATTTTGTTTTCGTTTTTGTTTTTTTCAGTTACTCCAATGAAATATTTGTGGTTTTATCTTTTTAGCAATAATTTTAAGCCATTCAAATTTATTTCAAGAGTTTTTGTAACTGCTAACTAAAAAAAAAGAAAAGGGTAAAGGGTTGTAATTTTCATAATGATTATGTTAAAATGAATACTATTTGGCCATTCATTTATTCACGTTTTTTTTCTTCTTCTGGTTTTATTTTTGCTTTTTTGAAAATTTTTTAAGCAAATCAATTAATGCTCATACAACATAAAGAGTTTTTGAAATAAAAAAAACTTTTTACCATATAAATGTATCTAAGGTTCCGAGTCTTTTAACTTGTTTTATAACCAAAAAAAAAAGAAAATGTTTGTCGAAAAAAAAAGAAAAAGCGAGAGAAGATTGCAAATGAGTTAATTAACTAAAATGCGGGTGGATTTCATTTAATGCTTGTCTACACAGTCTAAATGTTGGTTGGTATCTTGGGCTTGGGCTCTACTCTTCTCTTTATAGGAAACTTGTGAAATGATAACCTTTTCTTTTTTTCGATTTTTTCCGCAAAGATTCATAAAAAAATATCTGGCCATCACGTTAAATGAGAAATAGGTATGATATATGGGATTTTTCTTTTGTGTTGAGATGATAGTTCAGAGTGGAGGAGGCATTCAGTAGATTGCTTAGTTTTTTTCTTTTCATATTTTTAGGGGAAAATGTTAAAAAAAATTAGCAAAAACAGCATATGAGTGTTTTAATGCTGTGTAAAAATTTTTAAGTTTAAATGCTAAAGTTAAAAGGTCATTTACATAAGTGTGTTATATGTTTAACATGCGTTTGAAAAAGATTGTTTCATAGAAATTTTTAAGCTTAGCAAAATAAAAAAACAATTTTTTTTTATAGTAAAAATATAAATTTAATTTTGAATATTGAATTTGAAAGAAATAAATAGACAATATGGTAAAAGGCAGAACATAATTTGCTTAGACGTATTAAATAATAACAAAGCAAAATAAGTTGGATGTTTTTTATACCTTTCACCACAGCTGGAAAGGGTATATTTATATAATAAGTTTGTCATTCCATCTGTTACTTCCTCAACATTGATCTAAGATCCTATAAAGTATAGATATTGTTATGAAATTCAGTTTATCTAAGAATTATTTATAGTATTGGTTATAAGTTATCTTGTAAATAATAGTTTTATTTCGTATTAGTTATAAACTGTTTTGAACTCCACTGTATGAAACTTTCTCGTAATTGGTATACACAAATTCTTACGCCTAAAGAAAGTCTTTAGATTTAGATGAATAAAAGTTATTTTAAAATAATTCAAACAAAAAGTCCTGGAATCAACTAGAATGGTTCTTGAATCTACTGGAATGGTTGTGAACTATAAATACAGGCGAACTTATAAATGTTTAGCTTTGCTTGATTTAAGGCATTAAACGATTCACTTCGTTACTAACAATAGAGGATACATTTTGTGAATATTATAATTAATAAGATTTTGTTTGGCGTGCCTAATTCCTAATATTTATTCTTGACACTTATAATTAATTTGTGTATTTATGTGTATTTGTGTGTATTTATTTTGATTTAGAATTAAAAGAACTGAAAGGTTTATTAAAAAAGGAATAAATCGAAACGCGTTTTAAAAAGTTAAAATGTAACATTATCCTGGTTGATTATGGAGGGCGAAGTTGATTGAACGATGTCCGTTGTCTTTTGAAATGGGGTTTCAGAAGACCCCAGAAATGATGAGAACTTGGTTTTTAAATACTTATAACACATATGCTCCAGTAAATTTCTGTATTGAAATTCAGACTGATCGGTTTACAAATTGCATGTTTACAAATACATGTCCCTAAAACCACTCACTACTGGCCCCAAACTTACTGCCTATTTTTAAAAATAAAAATTCTAGCTTGGAAATTTGTATTGTTTTTGTTTTCAATATAAATTTCTGAACGAAAATTTTTATTTTAGTTTGAAAACAGGCAGTTAAACTTTTATTCCAAATGTTATTGAATATTGAAAACAAATAAGCAAACCGTAATTTTGCTCTAACTTCCAAAAAAAGTACAACAAAACTGAAACTTTGTACTTTTGGTACTTTTAGGCACAAATTTTGTTAAAGTCGACTAAAGCACTGTTGTGAACTGTCTAAATATTTATGCTTAAAAATAGTTAAGTTTTGAAATTTCAGAGACATTTTCAAGGTTTTTTTGGAAAAAGCTTTTAAATTATTAAATTTTTTTAATTAAAAGTTTTTGAATTAAAATGAGTTGAAACTTAAGAAAATTTTAGGAAATCTTGATTATTAAACTTTTGTTTTACAAAAAGCTTCTAAAGCTTAAAGATTTTAAATTCAAAAACAAGCTTGTTAAAAACAAAGTAAAATATTTAAATACATAACTACAAAAAATGAAGGCTTTAAACGTTTTTTAAGTTTTAGGCTTTTTTAGTAAAGCTTTAAGCTTAAATTTAAAATATAATTTATAGAGCTTTAAGCTTTTGTTATTAAATCTTTCGTTACTTTTGTTCAATATTTCTTAAACATAATTTTTTTTTTTTTTCAATAAACTCAAGCAAATTGCCCTTGTTTGTTGAATATACTTTTTAAGAAGAGGGTTAATCACTTTTTGCTACTTTTTCGTAAACTCGTGTTGGTCTCAAGTCTTTTTGCGCTTTCTTACAGCTCTTCAGAAACAATTTCTTTGATTTTTTTTTTTTGTTTATGTGTAATTCTTTACACAACTTTTTTTTTTTAATTATTAAAGTCTTTAATAAAGCGGTAACAACCATTTTCCTTTTTTGTTGGAACAAAAGCATTATTGTTTCATAATTTTTCGAGCAGCACGCGTCAGCTGCAATTGCAAAAATGTTAAGAAAAAACTATGGCATTCGAAAAAAAAAATTATTTTACGCGTGCTAATATAAGTGTTTGTATTGGTACAAATATTTCAAAAAGTTCTTTCTTTTTTTTATCGAAAATTTGCAAAAGAATTGCTTACATGCATGTAAAGAGGGTTGTTTATGACTCGAAATGCCTGGCTGCCTGGTAACAATAAATCAAAGCAAATCAATGTGTATGACGACAATGAGGACGATTATTATTGTATATAGCAATTCAAATTTTAAGGAATTTTTTTCAACGAGTTTTGTGTTTTTGTTGGCATATGAGGAGTTTCTTTTTTTGACAAAATGTGGTGACTTTAAATGGGTACAAAATGCCTTCAAGTGACAGTTTTTGATATTTTAAAAAGATTTAATAAAATTTTAAGAATTGTAAATTTTTTTTTTACTAGAACTTTTAAAACATATACATTTTTTTTTGTTTTTTTATTGCGATTCATTTCATAATGATCTTTAGAAATTTTAAATTTTTAACAAAAAAACCCAATTTTTTTTTTAAAATTTCAACATGTTTAAATTTCCCTTAAAAATTTTTCAAAATTTCTGTTTAAAATATTCTTACTGGCAATCGATTTTCGTCAGTTTAAAAGGCAGCTTAACTGACAGGAAGTGAAAATGTTTTATCTTTCAATCCTTTTTATGACAATTGAGCTTCTGCCTTTCCTTAACGACCGACCCCCACCTCGTACTTTTTTTAAACTTTTCCTTAACGTTTATTTTTTGTTGTTGTAACATGTTTTTGTTTTTGAAACATTAATTCCAAACAAATATTTTTTAAACATATTTGCAATTACACACACATTAAACAACAACAAGAAATGAAAACGAATTGAAAGCAAAAAATATATATGCATGTTTACATACGCATACACATATATGTATGTGTTTATATAAGTACAAAAAAAAATTCAATTTACTCCCACCTCTATGCCAATCAAACTTAAAACTCTTAAGAAATTTAATGAAAATAAAACAATCAAACATACATGATAAAAAAAAATACATGGTTAAAATAAAATAAAAAAAAAAACAGAAATAAATATTTTCTAAAGTCTAACATCAGGCGTTAAAACAAGCAAGAGACAGAAAAAAACAGGAGTGAGTTAAGTATGGTTTTGAATTTTTAACATTCATGTCAATTCAAATTACAAAAGACAAAAATTAAAGGCAGCATCTCTGGGAAAGAATTTTGTAGGCGAGGAGGAGGAAGAAGATGCCATAAAGAAAAATATACACTTGATAAAGTCAATACTGATACATACATGTCTCTAACTACTAAATACTTAGACACATATGACGCTTCCTTTCTAAAGCACACAACAGAATACAGCAACTAAATGTATGTGCACGTCTAAAAGGCTTTTTTTTAATATAATAAAAAAAAAAAAAAAAAAAAAACAAAATAAAAATGTTAATGCAAGCTTAAATAGGCAGTAGAGAAATACAACAGCAACCCTTTTTTTAATTTTAATTTATATTTATGCTTGATTTTTTTTTTATATATGAATTTGTCTTGCCTCGCAAACATCATCGTCTTGTTACATCTTTTACGCTGCTGCTGCTAAAAGCAGTAGAGAAAAAGATTCACAACGATTTATGACAAAAGCAAAATTTGTCAAAACCCTTTACACCCAAACAACCACCCAACACCGTAACCAACTCATCTATCTACCCATCCAGTCAGTCAGTCAAACAGCCAAAGTCCTCTACAATAATTTTGTATGTTGTATGTTTAAGCCATCATTAGTTACTTTTGTTGTTTTACTTCTACTCCTCAGAAAACAAAAAAACTCACATATAGAAAGATAAATACCAAATATATATTTAAAACATCTTCACTCATACTGCCTAAAAATATACATTATTTATTTACAAATAAATACATAACAAACAACAAAACGTCATACGCAATTTTCTTCCACACATACAAACACATGCATATGTACATGTTTAAGCCTTAAACGTAATTAGAGTTATGTTGTTGTAAAACATTATGAAATCATCTAATTTTATGCACAGGCTGTATTTTTCTCCAGTTTTTTTTACTCATTACACAGAAAAAAGAAAAAGAACTCTTATGTTACAGAAATCTCTTACTCCTCCTAAAAGTAGGCAATATGTAGCAAAAATAAAAAATATTAAATTCAGAATCCTTTATCCTGATTTGACACAAGCCCTTTCCTTTTGTTGGGTTTGAGAGAAACAAAGTTTTTTTTTGTAATAATCATCAATAGAGAAATACAAAAATAGATATAAAGTTCTAATGCATATTTTTAAGGGAGTGAGTTTAGATAAGATAACAAGAATCTTTTTAATAGATAAACAAACAAAGAAAGTGGGCACCACTTTCGGGTACAAAATTGTATACATTTTGGAAGCATTTTTTATAGTTATATTTACCTTGCTGTTAGTAAAAATCTTAAAAAAACTTAAATTTAAAGTTAAATAGCCTTAAAGTGGACAACATTTTTTTAAATCCCTTTACTAAAAAGCCTTTTAAGTTTTTCTGTTAAAATCTAATTAAAAAATAATAAAAAAAAATAATTTTTAAAATTTTAAATCATTTCTAACCTAAAAGTATACTTTACTCTTAGTAAAAAATTTAAATGATTTTAATTGAAATGTCCACACGTTTTGTAAAGTTTTTTAATAACTAACTAATTTTTACATAAATTTCGCGATAACAAAAGGAATTTGTAATAAAAATTACAATTGCCTAAAAGTAGACAGCATTGTTTTTAGATAAACCAACATGAAAGCATTTTTAAGTTTTATTTTTAAATTCTAATTAAAAAATAATAAAAATACAAATTTTTTAAGCTTTAAGACATTTCTAGCCTAAAAGTATACTTTACTTTTTAAAAATTTTAAATGATTTTTGTACAAAATTTTCACATATTTTTAAAAGTTTTTTAAATAAAAAAACTAACTAGCAATTGACATAAATTTTTTGATAAAAATAAGATTTTGTATGTTTTTTTAATATTTGCAGCCTAAAAGTACACTTTTATTTTTTAAATTAAATTCTTGTTATGTATTTTGTTATTAAAAAAAAAATTGATATATGTATAACTTTATTAACCATTTAATTAATATTTTATGTAAAACGAAAATTTTTTTAAATTAATTTTAACTAAAGATATGTTTTATTTAATTGATAATCCTTAAAGTATGCTTTATTTTCAAACAAATCAATTTATTGCAGCTTTAAGCTAATTTTATTTATATGTACATACTTTTCGAAAATTATGAAAACCAAAAATTATAATCATAAAGGTTGTTTGTCCGGTTTTTTCCCCAAAACACCCAAAAGTATGCTAAATCCTTTCATTAAAATATAAAAATATGTTTGTTTGCTAAAAACCAAATTTATATAAAAAATTTTTTTTGTTATTTCATTTCAAAGAAAAACTTTTCTTGTTTTTGTACATATGTGTTAAAAAAAAGTAAAAGGTTTTAAAAGTGGGAGGAGGGCTCCAAAAGCTTTTTAGTTAAAAAAACCCGAAGAGGAGTTCAGGGGTTTTTCAATATTATATGTGTATGGATTCATTTCTTTACTTTGTGTTTAATATTTAAATAAATAATTAGCAAAAAGGTTATTTTTTGTTGTAGTACTCCTTATATAAACTGTATTTTTTTTATATGGATGTTTTATTTTTTTGTTAATCAGGGGGGGGGGGGGGGAGTCAGGCTAGAGCTGAATATTTGCTTGGTTGAATGAATGTTTGTTTTTTCGTTAATACACAATGTTAATGATGTTTGGTATTAAAAAGCAAATGTTATGAAAAGGAAAAATCTTCTATAATTTTTTTTTATATATATTTTTTTCTTTTTTTCACAATACATTTATATAATTTTGCTTAAAATGGTAAAGCTGGTTAGGAGAAAGAACTCAACTCAGTTGGAGTCATCAATGTTAAATGTTTACCTTTTTATAAAGCAAACACATAGATTTTTTTCCTACAACTACTACTACTACTACTACTATTAGTTTTTTGCAACTTGTTTCAATATGTGTGTTATATGTATTATAATAATGGTTAGGTTGGAAAACTCTTTTTTTTTCAATTAATTGCTAAAAAGTAAACAATACATTAGATATTTCTTATAGGCCTACATGTAGGCTTTACTAAATGTTACAAAACATATACATTCATACATCCATACAACTATCTTTTGCCTTCTATTTAAACAATAATGCATATGTAATTATTACTAATTAAAACCAAAAAGGTAAAAAAGAACGCTTAACAATTTGAAATTTTTTTTATGGGTTTTGCTCTTAAATAATTTTAATTAATCCCTTAACTTAGGCTATAGTTTTTAGTATTATTTGCTTTATTATTTCAAGTTAGAAATATATTTCATTTATTTATTTAGCCTTAAGCTAGGCTACGTTTTTTTTTTGTTTTGTTTAAAAAAAGGTATGCTTTTTATTTGTTGTTATATGAATTGGTTTTAATACTTATTATTTGTGTAATGGTAATAAGGTATGCTTAC
Source organism: Pollenia labialis (assembly GCA_949318255.1). NCBI lineage: Eukaryota > Metazoa > Arthropoda > Insecta > Diptera > Polleniidae > Pollenia > Pollenia labialis. The sequence continues at coordinate 17,908,162 of OX439142.1, read as the reverse complement.
CTTTTTTTATGTTAAGTAAATACATCAAAAATAAATTTTTTACATATATGGGTTTTTTTGTTCATCACAGAAAATCCCTTCTCCTACCTTTTGCTTTTATTTGGAAATTTTGTTTAAATAATTAAAAATTGGTTACCTTTTTACTTATTTTTTCTTTGTTGCTGTAGAGGTAACATTAGATTATAATGATTACTAATAATAGATTACAAATGTTAAAATATTTGCTGAAAAAGGTTGGTAAACAAGAAAAAGTGGACATTATCGCAGAAACATTATCAATATTTTAAAGCTTAAGATAAAATAAAAGCCTAAACGTATACTTATGCGCGATGTTAATTGTGAGTCAAACCTTAAAGTCAAGCTTTTTGCCCAACTTAATTTGACATTTCTTTGTTTCAGTGTCTGACAAATTCAACCATGGAGCAGCGCGTTAAGATTGTTGAAGCCTTTGCGTTTAAATAAAAAAGCATTTTGTGCACTTCGTGATTTCTTTGGTCAACATAGTCGACCAAATATGTCCACAATCGGAAGAAATGTGGGCAAATTACAGCAAACCGGGTCTGTAGGAAATATGAAAACACCTGTGAATGCTCGCCTAGTTCTTTTTGCCGAAAACATTGCTGGTGTCACTTGCCACACAGCCAACGAAACAGTGGCTCCTTTGCACAAGAAATTTAACAACCATGTTATTTATCATCGTGGTGGTGTAAATTGGCCGCAAAGAGCATATGATTGGACACCGTTGGACTTCTTTCTTTGAAGATATTTAAAAGAAAAATAAGCCAAGAGCTAAAGGTTAAGATAATTTGGAACATTAAAGTAATTGAACCTCAATTATGTCTCAGAGTCAATGAAAATATGGATCATCGGATCGGATCATCGGATCATCCGGTATTTTGTAAAGACAATTCTCGGAAAACTTATTGTTTTATTTACAATTAACATCGTGCGTTTTGGTTGGACCACCCTTTAAAAAACCATAAAGTATGTTAAATTTTAAAAAAAATCACTTATTTTAAATAATTTAATTAAAATTAAATTAAATTTAATTAAAACCATTATTTTTGCCGTCCTTAACTATACTACAAAGTTTTCACTTTATTTTATTCTTTAACTCCTTAAAGTATACCTTAATAAATAAATTATTGATTTTCTTTGCCATTTAAATCATTTCCATTTAGCAATTAATTTTCTCTTTCACTAAAAACCCATTTATCCTCCTTTTAAACTAGTTTTTTCCTTCCAAATAAATTGTTATCAATGTTAAATGTCTCTTTAAAAAGACAAAAATACCTCAGAATCTTGTCTTATACACAACAACAACAACAGCCAACTATGGTAAAATCCAATCAAAAATTTCCAATCAATGTCAATTTTAAAAGGAATACTCAAACCTTCTCCAGCCATCTACCATATCTAGCTTTCTACCTTGCCAGCAAATAAAAACAAGAACTCAAGTCTTAAATATAAATGTCATTATCCTTAACTGGGACTAAAGCTCTTGAACCACCCTCCCCTCCTCATTTTATTTCCTCTTTGCTTTTCAAACAGTCATTTTGTTTTAAAACTCAAAACACATCGTGTATTAAAACCGAAACGAATTAATTTAATTAATTACAATCATGTCTTATTAGATTTGAAAATGTTGCAGCATTTTAGGTACAAATACAAAAAAGAGTTAGTTAACTACAATCTTCATATAGCAAATAAGGATAAAATAAATGGTGTTTTTGAATAAGGAAAAGTATCGATGTGGCATTTATATACATAGAAATGCTTACATCATTTATAAATGCCTGATTTGTTAGATACAAAACGTTACGAGCACTTCAAACTTTGTTTAACAGTTAGCACAGAATGTTTGATTTGCGCCTGTAAGTATGTGTAAGAATCAATATGAACGATAACGTTAAATTCCTTTAGGACTTTTCTTTAAAATATTCTAATCATTTTAATTTGAAAATGGGTGCTGGATTTGCAGGGAGGGGAGTGGGTGGGGGAATTGAACAAAATCGAAATGTAAAAGATTTTCGTCATTAGTTAATTTTATGATTGTCCCATAACAAATTGTTAAATAAATGACAAATAAAAAGGGTTTCTTTGTTATCCAGAAGTGGGAGAGGAGGTGGAGAAATGGATAAAAAAATATGACAGACATTTGTTGATGAATTGATTGTTGAAATAAAATACAAACTTACAATAAATTTTGAATTTCTAAATTTTTTTTAAGGAAATTGTAAGAACTAAAGCCTACTTTGAGGTTTTTTTTTTAAATAAGAGTAAAGCTATGCCGAATCTCAAATGAAAAGACAATTGTGGTAAAATAAAAGGTCGATTTTAAAAATTAAACAAATTTCATATATATACAGAATATTAAAGCTCAATTTTATCAACCTAGCTTGTTTTGTATGGACCCTATCGTACCGAAACCCTGAATTCGAGAGGACTCTTGGGTGGCCTAGCGAAATAGTAGACCGATTTGACTCATTTCAATAATTAATACTCTTTATATTTAAGAACTACCAAAGCGACATTTGGTCCTTCTAGCTCATATACTATGGGCAGTCGCGCTCTTATCTCAGCCATTTTGTGAAATATGGGTACGGTATGTAGGGAAACCACAAAAGGATATTCCAGCTTCTGGTGTTACGTCCTCCGGGGAATCAGGTGTAGCCAAATCTTTGGATTCGGCAAAATTTGAAATTGGCAGATCTCTTTAAGATCGTGTCTGACCAGAGTTCATATCTGGTACCACGGTACTATTGGCTAAGGTCCCTTCAGAAAGGGAGATCTTAATAAGTAAGTGTCAAGGGCTGATTTTTGCGCACTTGTGGAGAAGTTCAAACTGCAGACGGATCCCCCTAGTTGCTATTGCTATTCAACAGATACTGCTGGCTACTCCAAAAGAAGCGGAGGTTAGGTAGCTCCGGATCCTTAACAAGGTAAGAGTGTATAATTCTATTAAATTGTACACTCAAATTGCTAAATGTGTATATTGGTGGCGCTCAAACACTTGGGTTGCCTAACGTATTGTTTGTCACCCAGTGGTTAAGACCACAAGGAGATTAGGCCGCAAGGCATGTGCTTATGTATCTTCTGCACTTTCCACCTCTGGTGATGGCAGTACAAAGATATCAGAAGTGTATTAAATCTATTAGGTAATTCCAAAGTCTTTAAGGAACTGAAAATATCAAAAAATAGAGCCTACTTTAAGGGTTATAAATAAATATCATTTTGAAGAAACAAGTTTCATTTGAATAAGTTTGTAATAATTTTTTAAAATAAAGTCAACTTTTAGGAGTTTTATAAAATACAGTAGAATATACAGCCTGCTGTTAGGAGTCTTTTTTTTGAAACTAAAAAATACTAGTTTTAGGTGCTTTATTACCTTTTAATGCAAAAACTCGAGTTTTTGTTAGTTTTAAGCACAATTTCTAAATATTTGTTATTTCTTTTTTTTTATTTTAAGCTCTGCAGACACTAACAATAACTAAACCTTCAACGCCTCCATATATTTTCAATATCAAGCAGTTTTTTTATGCAAATTTCAATAACATTTTTGTTCATAAATGTTTTATTCAATTAAAATTCATATTTTTTCCATAAATACAACAACATAAAAGGGATTGATTATGATCATCAAAAGACTACAGCATCAGTTTTTTTTCAAAGATTAAAGCATAATGATGTTCAACAATGATCATTAGGGCAAAAATAAATTACAAAAAAACATGATTGAATTAAAATCAAGTCTGAAACTTGAAGTTGTTAAAAAAAAAATTGTGCTGAGAATTAAAGTCGTGCTAAATTGTCGTCGTCATTTGCGTTTCATTGTTGTTGTCGTTGTTCTGGTTTTATTTTATCAGCCTTTTTTTCAACAGGAAGAAGCTTTAAAAACTACTTACTCATTTGGTGTGTGAGTCCAAAAAAAAAAAATATTCATTCATTTATTCTTTCATCCATTCAATTTATGGGTTTTTGGCTTTGACTCTTTAGGGATTTTGTGTACTTCTCATAAACCAGCATATGTTTAAATTAAAACCAATGTTTTTTTGTGTTTTATTTTGGAAAAAAATTATTTATAAATTTTGTTTTTGAGAATATTGATTGTTGTATTTCTTTAGTATTTTTTTTTTCTTTTTTAAATTTTATTGATATCAAGAGTTTTTATTTAACGATTTCCTGTGTTAACAGCAAAACAATTGATATGCAAAAATTAAAAAAAAAAAAAAACATTGAAAAGGATTGAAAGCAGAAAACTAAAAAACAAAAATAATAATTAAATTCGATCGAATTTCAAATTGTCAAAATGTGAATAAAAACCCTAAAGGAATGAAATTGATCAAGAATTAAAAAATTGGTTTGCACAAAAACAAAACAAAAAAAACGTGGGAGTATTATTTTTTTTGTTTTTAAATTTAAAGTTGAAGGTCATTTACTTTTAAATTTTGTTTTAAAGCAAACCAATATTGATTTATTTTTTCTTAACTCTTTTTGTATTAATAAAAATAAGTTTTAAGTCTAGCTGTTCTTCATTTTTATCCATTTCCGTTTCCTGCTGTTTTTACAATAAGAGAGAAAAAAAAGAAGAGAGTAGAATAAAAACTCTTCAAGTTTTCCGTTACTTTGCTAAATATCTTCAAAAATCTTGTGTACATTAAGGAACTTTTGTTACAATTCCTTTTTATTCTAAACAACCCACAAACAATAAATGGCAACACAGACAGACGACTTCCATGATATAAACCACAAAACTCGACTGACTCTTTCTTTTAAATTAAAAAAAAAAAATTTGTCTAGGATTCCTTATATACATACAAAACAACAATGGAGTATTGTCATCTCCTAGAAACAAATGCATGCATGAAGAACATCATCAGCAGCAAAATCATCATCTTATTTTGTCAGGCATCATCATCTTTTTTATAAATGTTGTTTTACTTTTTTTTTTGTTTTCTTAACTTTTAAAAAATAAATATAATATACATATACATACATATATTTATGATTTATTTATGTTTTTATTAGAAACAAAATCGAGTCTTTAGTTGTTTATAAATGTTTTATATTCAAGTCTTTTTTTAATGTGGCAGGGTGCAGAAGGTTTCCACAAGGAAGTTAGTTGATTGTTTTTCTAAAACAATAAACTAAAGCTTAAAAAAGAACTGACTTGAATTTTAGAATACAACTTAAATTAGAAAATAAGGAAAAATAAAAAAAAAATTCTTCAAATATTCGATTAAATTTTTAATCGATTATTATTTTTTTTAAATAAAACTTTCAATCGCTATAGATTTTTGTAAATAAGATTTTTTATGAAATAAAGCTTAATTTTCTCAAATTAATTTATATCCATAAATAACATTTTCTTAACAAATAAATTTTTAAAACAATTTTATTCGAATATTTATCCGAGTCAAAAAAAAATCAAATTTTAATTTTACTAAATCAAAATAAAAATGTTTTTAGAACTTTTCTTGTTTGAAACACTTTATTTATTGTTTAAGGAAATTTTTATCCGAATCAAAATTTGTTTAAACATTTTGATTCAAATTAAAATTTCTTATACAATTTTTATTGAAATCAACATTTCTTAAAAAAAAAATTTATTCAAATCAAACATTTTCAATCGAATAACTTGTATTCGATTTTTTTACGAAAATTTTTAATTTTTTATTTGATTTTGAAACCCTTTACGTTAACCTATTTCGACTTAATATTAATTGATTAATCGTAAGAAATCGCTTTAGTATACAATTTTATTCGAATTATAGATTTTTTGGTTGTTTTAAAAAAGGGTTTCCATTGGAATTAAATTTTCATTATAACAATAATTAAAATAAAATACTTTTAAACTCTTTTTTTTAAACACTATTATTTTTTTATCTCATTGAAATCTACATTTCTTTAAAAAAAATATATTTTTTTAATCGTATAATTTTTATTCGAATAAAATTTTTTACGAAAATTATTATTTTTTTTCAAAAACTTTTTCAACTTATTAATATTATTTATTCAATTGTTCGGAAAAAATCAGTTTAGTAAACAAGTCATTAACTTTGGCGCCTTTTTACTAAAAGATACACTGTTGCAAATTTAGCTTAAATAAACAATTTTCCCTACACAGGCAAATTCATACACATTTAAGTTAAATCTAAATGAAAAAAAAGATGAAACAGCCACAACTGAAAGGAAAACCTCCTGTTTTCTATTATTTTATAGCATAATGGTTGACTGGGTTGGCTATGGCTCGTCCTGACTTGGCTGTATTTAATGTTATAAACGCGGTTTTTGTTGTTGTTGTTGCTACTGTTATTATTGTTACAGTTAAAACACATGTATACAAAATGTTGTACTTGTTGTTGTTATTGTTTTTTACATTGAGAGAGTTTGTGAGGAAATGTTTGTATGTGACTGAATGTCCACTTTCATATCAATTGCAGGCTTAACCTTCTATTTTACGCAAACCCCCCCACACACACACAAACACCTACATAGAAAAATTATGCATATTGTCTTTATCATCACTACATTCCTCCTTCACCTAATCCTTTCACCTCCCCTGCTCCTGGTTTTTAGCAAATGTGTGGTATTGTTTGTGGTTGTAAATGCAACAAAAGCTTTTGGTTTGTTATTATATGTGTAATCTATACGTGCAAATATGTAGATGTATGTATGTGTATAAGTCATTTGACTGGTTTATATTTTGGCGGTCATTGCTTAAAAAAAAAGAAAATGTTGTTGTTGATGAAGTTGTTGTTGGAATTGCAGCCAAACACTGGCCTGCTATCATAGAGAGAAATATGTGTCAATTGCATGTGTTTTGAAGTTTTTTGTTTTGTCTGGTCTAGAAAAAAGTGGGGGTGTTGGCAAATTCTCACGCATATTCAGCTTAAAGTCAACACACAAACATACATACAAGCCTTAATAATCTCCTGTTGCTTTTGTTGCACAAACAAATGACATTATAAGTTCTTTGAACTTAAAATATCCTTTTTAAGCTAAAAGCACTAAAACAATAAGGTTTGCTTAAGAAAAATGTATTTAAGGTAATTAAAAAGAAAAATAATGCCGTAAAAACGATGAATTTTAAATTGGAAGAATAAAAAAGGTATTTACTTTAATTTTTAATTAGTTTTTACTTATTTACACGAGAAAAGTAATTTTTGGCAAAGTTTTGCGAAAAAGAATTAATTATTTACTGGATTTTTTTCATTGCTTACATTTACATAGACTATTTTTGTTTTAATTTTCTCTAAATCTCGTTTATATTTAAGCCCAATTTTGGTCTTTCACAGTTTGGTATGACTAGATATCACACTGTCAACTTCAATGACGATCGGTCCATAATTAACCATTCGTTACATATAAATCCCACTCCTAAAATATTCTAACTGTCGGTGGAGGGTATCAAATATTAGGCACAACCGAATCTGGCACTCTAACTTGTTTTTTAACTAGCTTAAAATTTTTAATTATTTACACAATTTCTTAATTGTTTACATTATAAACATGAAGCCAAGTAAAGCTAATCCATGATTTTTTGTTTAAATTTTTAATTTTTTTTCAAAACTTAGAAAAATTCTTAATATTTTACATAAAATTTCCTAATAAAATTTAACTTTTTAAACGAGTTATTTATTGTTTACATTATAAACATAAGGCCATGTAAAGCAAAACTTATAATTTGTGGTTGGAATTTATGTATTTACAAACAATTTAAGCAAATACCAAACATTTGAAACGAGTTATGCATTGTTTACATTATTTACATAATGTCAAGTAAAGCTAAACTAAAAAATTGTGTTAATTTTTTGTATTTTCAAACAATTTAAGGAAATTGCAAAAATTTTATCTGGAATTTCCTAAAAAATGTTATTATCTACATGATTTTTACATTTTTTACATGATGTCAAGTAAAGTAAAATGAATTTATTTTCATTTTTGATGATTTTGTAAACTTTAAAGAAATTTTTAATTTTTTTTTTTGTTTTAATAAATTGTTTATCTCAATTTTACCTAAAGTTTATATTTTTTACATAATGCCAAGATTAAAAAATATAAATAAAGCTGTTTATTAGTTATTATAGGAAACAAAATTGAAGATTTTATCTTTTAAATAATTCTTTACCTATTCTTTACATGAAAAAAAGTTAATATTTACCTTAAAAGTAATTGTTTACTTGGTTCTTAACTTAATGAAAACCCCTAGTTCTATTTTATTTTTTAAAATTTAAAAAAATATTATTAAGAGGTTTTTTAATTGTTATCGGTAAATTTTTTGGATTTAAAGTCATATTTTTTGTTTATGTAAAGAATTAAATAATAATAATTTGGATAATTTTGACAATTTTTTTTTTGGTGTTTTTTTCCAAAATCATTAAAAAATATTTTAAATATAACTTGTTAATTAAATAAACAATTTAAATTTTTTGTAGATCCAATTTGTTACCCAATATTACCTAATATTAACATAATGTAAAGAATTTAAAAAATTTTAATTTCATGTTTTTTTTTTAATTTTTGTTTTATAGAAAAACTTTTAAGGTAATTAAAAAAAACTATTGTTTACCTATTGTTGAAATTTTTTTTTATTAATTACTTTGTGTAAACAATTTAGTAACTTCGTTCATTTTTACGCATGAAGAAAATTTTTAACAATTTCAAAATCTTTCGAACATTTTATATATTATAAACTACAAATTGCCTTTAGTAAACATAGAGTAAGATGTTTTTTTTTATTTCCTAATAATTTAATTTTATTTTCTTATAATTTATTGAAAGCTTTTACTTTCTTTGATGTCATTTTTATAAAAAAATATAAATTATTTATATAGTTTTTCTTTTCTATGCCATTTTTAAAAATGAGTTTTTTGTTTAAAATAGTTTTTTAACCATTTCTTTTTATTAGTTGGGGCGGCGTTTTAGCTGCGATCTTTTCTTATTGTCTTAAAGTATTAATGTAATTTGCCAACGCATTTTCCTTTCTTTAGCACTTTAAATTGTCATTTGTATGATGATGAGGTTGTAGGCCTAAATAATCTTGATATTTTTACACTAAATTTAGCACTTTAAGTTTTTTTTTTTTTTGTTAAATGAACAGTCAGTGTTTTGCCTGGTGTATATAGAAATATAAAATATTGTCAGTTTTATTTGGTTGTGCTGCTGCAGACAACAAGAGACAATGTTTTATTATTTGTATTGTTGTTTTTATAAATGGGATTTTACTAAAGAACGATAATGATGACGATGATGATGAAGTTGAGGATGAGGTTAAGGAGCTGTATATGTAGTTGGTTGCTTTTCTGATGATGTTTTGCATCGATTTTTTCCTATCAAATCCATAATGTCAGGCATTAATTAATTTTTAAGTTTTTCTTTATAAAAATAACAAGAAGATGTGGTTTATGAATGCTTTAATACACTAAGAGAAATAATGAGTTTAAAACAAACAATTTTAATTTTTTTTTTTAAATTTGCCTAAAACTTGTTCTTAATTCAAAGTTTAAAAATGTTTTTTTTTAACAATTTTTTTCTAAACTTTATTTTCATATATATTTTTTCTTTATGTGTATTTTATTTGTTGCAGTCATATAACGAACAATAAAAATCATACAAAATTTACACTCCACTTGTCTGCAATTGTAATTTTGTTGTTGTTTTCGTTATTATTTGTGTTTTATTGTTGTTGTTGGGGCATGTTAATAAAAATAGGCAAATAATTATTTAAGAATTCTTGATTAATTGGCATTGTAGTTTTGTTTTTAAGAATATTTTTGTTGTTATTTTTAATACTTTTAACGAATGCCAAAATTTATTTTTATTTTAAGTTGTTGTAAATATTTTCAAATAAAAATTCTATAGTAAATTTAAAAATTGTTTAAGTTATAGCTAAAAATTTTTCAAACAAAAAACAAAAAAAAAACGGAAAAATTCCAAAAGGCTGTAAAAATTTTTCAAGTATTTAAAAAAAAAATTAGCAGTTACTTAAATAAACACTAAAAATTTTGAACTTTTTTAATAAAAAATAAATTTTTTACATTTAAAGAACAATTCAAGCCTTATTTATAGTATTTGCCGATTATTTACATGATGTAAACAATTAAATCTTAAGAAATTTGTATAAGGTTATTGAAAATTTAACTTAAAAAAGTAATGAATAGGCTACTTTACATTATTTACCAAATGTTTACATAAAAACAACAATTTAAAGCCGTATTTATATTTCTTACCTATTATTTACAAGATGTAAACAATTAAAGCTTAAACAAATTTTACAAGGTTATTGAAAATTTAGCTTAAAAAATTAGTTAATAGGTAACTTTTCATTTGTTTCCTTCTGTTTACATATTGTAAAGAATTTAAATTTATAAGATTTTTTGCTTAAAAAATAATTTTAAAGTGTATTATACATTATTTACCTCATCCTATTTACAAAACAAAATAAACATTTGCAAATTATAAAATTTTCATTGAACATATTAATTTTGAAACAATTTTTTCATATTTTTTCAAATATTAGACGTCCCACACGTAACCAATAGTGTATTAAAAAAAACTTGCTATTGCAAAACGTTTACTGGATCAAACATGATTTAACAGTTCTAAATTATAAAATACAAGTACCTTCTTACAAATAAAGTTTACTAAATCAATAGAAACGGTTTAAAATTAATTTAAGTTTGATTAAATTACTGGTCACGCTTTTTTTGGATTTTTTTTCGTCAAATATTTGTTGTCTGATTTTATGTACCTTTAAGCTTTTTAAAGGTCTTTATAAAATTATAAAATAAAATTTCTTTTGTTTTATACTAAACTTATGAATTTTAACAATCTTTACATTAATGACAATTACAATTTTTTACTTTTTTGCCTTGCATGCTTTTTAAACTAAGTTTTAGTAATTTTGTTTAATTTTTTTAAAAAACCAAACCCAATTTTACATATTTGACATGGTGTAAACAATTACATTTTTGCACTTTTTTTTGCCTTAAATGTTTTTAAACTAATATTTAGTAATTTTGTTAAATTTTTATTAAAAAATTTACTTTTTTACATATTTGACATGGTGTAAACAATTGAAATTTATATAGTTTTCTCTGAAAAATTTTAAATTCAAAACTTAATTTGATTATTTTCTAAGATTTTTATTATAACATTTTTTGACATTCTCTACATTTTTGACACAAGGTTAAGATTTGTTCCATTATAAGAAAAATAAATGTTAACAATTGTTATTCTTGTTTATTTCTTAGAAATTATTTTTATTTTAAAGCATTTTATTTTTGGTTTTAAGATAGATAACTTTCAGGTTTAATTAAGTTGTATTGAAAATCTTCTTTTATGTTTCTTACTTTTAATTTTTGACATTTAAAAAGTTTTTTTTTAACTTGAGGATTTTAACTAAAGGTTGGTCTAACCGTAATGCACGATATTAATTGTGAGTCACAACTTAACGTCAAGTTTTTTGCCCAGCTTAATTTGACTAATCTTTGGTTCAGTGTTTGACAAATTCAACCATGGAGAGGTACGAAATTGATGAAGCTTTTGACGAAAAGAAGCATACTAATCAAAATGGATTGGAATTGCCGCATTTGGGCAAATGAGAATGTAATTGTAATTGGACCATCCTAAGCCGTGGCGAACATTTGGCTGATATTTTGGTCACTCTTAATTTTCCTAGATCCATCTATCATAATAAAAAATATTAAGAATATTCTCTGAAAACTTTTTGTTTTATTTCCAATTAACATCGTGCATTTTGGTTGGACTACCCTTTATAAACTTAATTTTTATATGATTTTTTTTTTGTTTTCATAAAAACTTTTCATTCATTCATAATTTTAAGTCTGTTAAAAAAAGCCCAGACCTTTTACAGCCTTGAATTTCTGCTGCTGCCACAAAAATGTTAACAATAGCTTTTATTTTTTCAAGTTTTTTTTTAAGGAATAAACTGGCTGAAAAAACGCACCTTTTTACGTTCTTTTTTTATTTCGTTTTTCTCGCCTAAAACGCCTACATCTCTCGTCATGGAAGTAGTAATGATTTTGGTTATGAATGAAACAAATATTTTTGTCGTAGTTCTGTCACAAAATTTGTTGGCAGAAATCTAAAGGGTATTGTTAAAACAGCTATACGAACATCATTAGTTTAAGCTTCTTTTTTTTTGCGAATATTTGAAAATAGGGAAATATAAACATGACAATAAATTGTCATACAAATAATTGTGGTTTGTAACTACTGTCTGATAGAATGTTGAATTAAGGAGACCAGATTTTTTACTTAAAATCAAGGTTAAAAAAAATTTCTACTTACGAATTTTAAATTAAGTTTGAAAATTACCTAGAAAGACAAGAGAAAAAAGAAAATTAGTATTTTTTTTGTTATAAAATTTAAATTAAAGAAAATTTATTACTTTTTTCCTATTTAAATTTCAAATATAGATATTTTTCTTTTTAATTTTTAAAAACGTTTTGCACCCGTCAAATAACCATTAACAACTGTTTAAATGATAAAAATAACACAAATTGAATTCTAAAAAGTTTAATTCATCATTGAGTTCTAAAACTTAATAAAAATAACCATAAATCTTTAACTGTTTTACTAGAAATCCTCAAAAACAAAATTGTATACAAAAAATTATTTAAAAAAAAAAAAAAAAAATTTTTATCAATCTGGAATGTTTTTTATTTCATTTACCCGTTTTAATACAAACAACAATTTATTTATAAAGCAATAAAATGAGTAGCATGTCTTAAGAAAATAACAGCAAAAGATAAAATTTTAAAACAAAATATATAAAATTATTAAATTATTATTTCGAAATATTTGTTGAATCATAAATCTACAAAGATTTCTGGGCAATTGCTTCACTCAAATCAAAAAAAAAAAAAAAATAAAACAAAAAGATTGCTGTCTATTGGCTTAAACGTTGAAATACATTTGAAATCTAAAAGATAAGATAACAAGCTGATAGATACAGCTCCTCCTTAACTCTCTGTTTTCCGTTTTCTGTATCTTCATTTTTATTATAAATTTAACTAGTAAATTACCCTGATTTGATTGGTTTTATTTGCTTTAGTTAAAGTATATATGATTTCGTAATCATGATAATGATGATTATCTTTCTTCTTTCGAAATTAAATATGGCGGGCACTAGAAGTCTTATAGATTGTTACTCAAAAAACACACACACACACTCACTCACTTTTTCCAGTTTTATTACAAATAAGACAAAACATACAAAAAAAAAATATAATTAAATAAATATCATCAGCCTTATAAACAAATAAAAATGTTCATTTTCGAAAAAAAATGCTAAATAAATGTATTTATTTCAAGATAACAACCAGAAACAAAATCTACAAAAAATTTATAGATTTATGATGAATTTAAAATAATAAAACTTTACAAATACACAAAAAAAAATTTTAATAATACATATTCACCGCAAAAACTTTTTATTTAAGCTTTTTTTCTTAAAATTTAAAAATTTCAAAAAAATTTTGTATACAAAAAAAAATATTTTAAATCAAAATTTATTACAAAAATTTAAAAATTTTTAAAGATTTAAAATCTTTTTATTTTATAAATTGCATCTTAATACATATTTCAGAAATAAAATAAATTAAAATAAACAACTTAAGAAAAAAAATTAAAATTTAAAAGCTTTTTCAAAAGCTTTTCCAAATGCTTGCAAAATCATATTCAAAAAATATAAGAAAAAATTTAAGTTAAAATCAAATTTTAATTGATTTTCTCAAACGCTTTTCTTAAAAATTTCCTTTATACTTTTTTTAAAGTAATATAAACAAATCTAAAATATTTTCGTTAAAAAAATAATAAATTAATATAAAAAAATAAAAAACATTCTTATCGAAAATTAGGTTGAAGCGACCTTCATCTTATTAATCTATGTAGATCAGAAGAACGGTTGATCACAAGCAGTTCGACCATTTGAAAGCTTTTCCTAAAAGCTTTTTATACAAATTTAGGTTAAATAGAAATAAAACTCTTTCTTAGAAACTTTATAAAATAAAAAAAATTGTTTTGGAAAGGTTACAAAGGCTTCTTTTTCATTTTATGTTAATTTCTTATTATTATTTTATTATTAAGTTAAAATAGAATTTTGAACGTTTTTTCTCAAAAGCTTTTTTTAAAAATGTCCTTTATATTTTTTTTAAAGCTAATTAAACAAATTATTAATATATTTAAAAATTTAAATATTAATTTCAGAGAAAATGTCTTAAATAAAGAATTTAAGAATTTTTTTTCATTTAAAAGCTTTCTTTAACTTCTTGAAAGTATTACTTTTTTTCTTTAAAGCTTAAAAGCTTTTTTACTTTTTCCTAATAAGAATAAACTATTAAAGAAAATGTCAAATGTTTGCTCCATTTACATACCATTTAAAAGCTTATAAAGAATTTTTTTAATTTCCTCTTAATTTCTTAGAAAAATAATTTTTCTTGAAAACTAAATAATTTTATGTAAAATAATCAAATTTCCTTTAAAAGCTTTTAATTTTTTGTTAACATTAAAGAAAACGCCAAGGAAGATATTTTTACAAAACGCTTGTATTATTAAGCTCTTTAATGAAATTTCGTTAGAAAAAAAATTAATATTTTTTATTTATAATTTATCTTTCCAAATATTCTTTTCATTTCCACCAATATTATTTATGATGATTATTTTATTTTTCCCCTTAATATTTTTTTCCAGCTCTTCTGCTACGTTGTATGATTTTTTTCCACCAGTTTTCTATTAAATATCTAAAGGTGCAAACGAAACGATTTTTTTTCCTTCGATGCTTTTCAATCTGAAGAGAACCCTGCTTAGCACCTAAAAGCATACTACATATTTTTTTCATTTGTTTGTTTGCCAGTCATTTTAAATAAGAAAAATGCTAAAATAGGTACATAGTTTTTTGTATAACGTACGCTACACAGCTCTTCAACAATTTTTATGTGAAGCCCTCTTCACTCAAGCAAATAAAGACAATCAAGGCAGCAGCAAAAAAAAAAAAAAAAAATCATATAAAAATAAGGAAAAATTCTATGAAAAATTTATATGAAAAAAAAAATAAATTTTCATTCAAATAAACAGACATTTTCTACATGAGAAAAAAAAGTAGGTGGTACTCTTTTTTTTTGCTTTTATTAAAGTTAATGTCATTTATATACAGTAAAAGCAAGAAAATCGAAAAAAACCAACAACGAAAATTTTACACACCCAACGGGTATAGAGTTTTATAGATGGATTCCCAATCGTAATCAATGTTGGGTTTTTATATACCATGTAGTTATACACATACATACATATATTGCATACATACATACATACTAACAAAGATATACTCTTCGAAAAGAAAATGGTTTTCTGTAGGTATTTAATTTAAGGGAGCCTTTATAGTTTATAGAGGAGCCGAATTCATGATTGAGCAGCCTAGCAGGGGAGAAGAGAGCTTTCTTTTTTTTGGAATATAGATGAATGTAAAGGACATTTACAAATATATCACCAATACGTTTAAATGTTAATTACCAGAGAACATTTTAATAAAGGCCAAATCAAATTCTTTTAGTTATAAGCTAGACGACAATTAAACATTTTCTGATATATATTGATGTATTTATTTGTTTATTAAAAGTAACAAATAATATTTCAAATTATATTCAAAACAAAATTTACCGAGCAATAGTAACTTGGACGTTTATTTAGTCCGTTGCAGCTACCCTCATAGAAAAATGCATCTTCATATTGATGATGCCCTAACATCCGAATTGTGACATCAATTTTATTACAAATGGCATCAATGAGGCAAAAAGTCACATCAATACAATGACGAACGTCATTATACAATTTTTCCATATTTTGTGCCACATTTTGTGTAGAATTAACATTATGTTAACATTAAAAAAGTCAAATAAGAAGCAAAAATTCCCATATTCTATTTGTTTAAATTATTTCGGTAAATACATCAAATTTTCACAGTAGAATGGTTAAGAAAACCATATCAGGCATGCAGCTGGTGTCTTGTAATTGAGAGTTCTCCTGTAAACAAAGGGCGGAATATAACAAATGTGAATTTTTTTTATTAAACTGACTCCGATTCGTCATTTCTGTAATGCCGATATGTCATCCCATTGACGCCATAATTTCAATGTTTGACCCTGATAACAATTTGGCCAGGTGATGTTAAGACTGACATTACAATGATGAGAAGTGTCATAGGGGTCAAAAACAAAAACCCTTGTCATAAGATTTCTTTTGAGCATCGATTTGCTTTTAAAATTGTACGGCATTATTAACAGATGCTGCTTGATACGTTCGATTTAACAACATTTTAATACCAACGCAATTCGAAATCAAAACGACACAGAGCGGATTGCGCAACATTTCTAAACCGGACGGGAATTAATTTTGCAAGAAAGATGGAGTTTTAGTTTAGTAAAATAAAACAGGTTTATAAAAGGTTTTAATAAACCAATTTTAATAGAACATTTGTTTCATAAACCTTTAATAAACCTGTTTTATTTTTTATGGATAAGAAAATGTTTGCTTGGTTGTTATGTATTTTAAAAAAAAATCCTGTTACATATAAAGACACAAAAAAATGCTTGCTGTAATGTGAAAAAAATCCTTAAATACTCTTACATACATATATAAAAGTTAACGACCATAAGAGTAAAAGAGAGTGAGATTTTTTTGTTTGATTTCTTTTTTTTAAGCCAAAAATGTGAGAGTTTTTTTATTTTTGCAGTTAAAGCGCCTGCGATAGAGAGACTCCTTATACAAGGATTCAAAACAACAACAAATAAATGAAATTCTTATTTTTTTATACAGTCATATTATTTATAAAAATTCAATAAATATATATAGAAAAAAATTTAAAAAGAGGAAAAATTAAAAAAAAAACTAAGATAAAGATAAAAAAGAAGAAGCTGTAAGAACTGAAAGAGAGTCAAGGGGTGTTGGGCTGTAATACAAAGAAACGGGGAGAAATGTCATTATTGGGAAACTGGTTTGTTAATGGTGTTGAAAACCAAAGAAACAAAAAAAAAAAAGATCTTAAAATTTTTTCCCAATTTAGCCCCCCTTTTTTATTCTTAAACATAAAGAGAAAGTTATATTTACTACCACTACTACTAAAATGAATTCCCCAAACTCCTTGAAAAAAGGAAAATTTATATGTGAATAAAATACGGAATTCAATACAAACTCGTGTATTAAAATTTACTTTATAAGATTTTTTTTCTACTTCCGCTGCTTTATTTTCAATTGTAGAAATGTGTGTATCCTAAAAAAAGGAAAATTTATATATGTATGTATGTACCTTTATAGGATTCCTTCATAGAATGGGTAGTAGGGAATTCCATTTTATTCCCTGCATTGGGTTCATTGGATGTTTTTTCGATTATGTATTTTTTCGGTTTTATTTATTTTGGGTTGGAGCGCGTTTTTTGGGTGTCAAAGTATAGGAAAATAAAATATAAAAATTCGTTATATAGTTTGCGAGAATTGAGAGTCAATTGAATTCGATTGGACGAATGGCAGACGTTGTTGGATTTTTTTTTACACTTTTTTTTTGTGTGATGAACAAAAAATAAAAGAAAAAGATGGTTGTTTAACAATAATAAAGTATAACTAAAAAGTTTTATATACATACACATATAAATGAAATAAAGAAAAAATCCCAGTAAAATGTTTTTTTTTCTATACACAGAATCTCAAGAAGGAGTGGTAAATGTAAACTTATTACATACACTACATAAGTACTACATATTTAAAACATATAAAAGATAAACAAACAAATACACATACAAATTTTTAATGGAGTTTTTTTAAGAAATGAAATAAATTAAATGATTTTTATAAAAAAATAATAAAACAAACCAGATTGAAATTGCAATAAACAGAACAAGATTTTCAATTTTTGTAAGACAAAAAAAAAACTTTCCCTAAAAGTCTTAATCTAGAAACTAATTTCAATAAATAAAAAACTTCATCAGACAATTTCACCAACAGTCAAAAACATATTGTAAACTGAAAGTTAAAGTAATAGTTAGTTATACAAGAACTTGGTAAAATTGGTCCTTAAAAAATAAACCAAAACTGAAATCTTAAATTAAAATCTAGAAAAAAAACAAAACGCTTAAATTTTATATTAAAAAATTTAGTTGGGGAATGTAAGAAAAGATAAACTGACTGTTTATTATTGTTTTTGTGTTTAAGTTTCGATATCGTTGCGGGTAAAACTTGAGTTTTTGTAATTCTCATTGGCTTTACAGTTTTATTTATGCAAGTGTTTGCCTAATGGTCGAAATTCGGCCATAATTTTTTTTTTAATATGAAGAAAATACAGTGGACCGATTTGACGACGGACCAACCTCCGGTTCATATGTTATTTTCCACGTGAGCGGTTGACAAACAAAGAAAGATAACGGTCTTAACTGGTTTGCCTGTGTCGATTTATGTAGTCGAAATATTCGAAAACAGGTTTCTTGAAAATGTCGAATTATCGACCACCCTATGTTTTTTTTTTATTATTTGATAATTGGAAAAAAACTAAATTTGTATTAATGTGTTTTGCATATGTGTTAGTATCAAATTTGAACGCTTATAACTCTGAAAATATTGAACAGATTTTAATAATATTTTAATATATATTGTGCACTTCTGGCAGTAAATACCTTTGAAATAGTGTATTTTTATTCTAGTCGCTTGGCAAAGAGAGGAGAAAAGTGTTCTTAACTGTTTTGCCTTAGCCGATTTATATACATATAGAGATGTAGATTATATCTTTAGCTTTTTAAATGTGTCTGGAAAAAGGTTTCTTAATGAACTGGCCAAAGAAACCAGTGAAATTCGCACAGGAACTAGCTTATCCCTCCAACAATAAATTTCAGTGTGTTAATCAAGAGTAGGAATTGGGAATTTAGCACATTAAAACGAAATCTTAGTAATAATTAATGACTGCCAAAAAATAGTGTTTTTTCACATTTTCGTGTACAAAATTTTTTTTACTAAACTTAGCATAGAAAAAAACTATGTATTTTATTTTGATTAGAAAATCCTTGAAACATAAAAAAATTAATTAATAATAAAATAAGCTCAATAAATTAAATAACAATTTAATAATTGAAAAAAATTAGAAGTTGTTATTTTTTCCTTATTAAAAAATATCGAAAAGGGTTGCTTTTTTAGTACAGAATGTTACACAAACATTTAATACTCATAAACTTTTTTATTAAAATCAAGAAATCAATCTAAAGAATTAAAATTTAGTACAAAATATTTTTATTAAGCTCTCCTATCTTGAGTACTAAATTCTGTATATTTTTCAAGTTTTTAACCAAAAATTACAATTTGTTTTATAATTAAAATAACTTTATTAGGTTTTTCTGAAAATAGTTGATTGCTAAAATCATATAAATTGTTTTTTAGTATAGAATTTTACACAAATATTTTAAACTAATGAACTTTTGTACAAATTAAAATCAAGTTTAAAAAAATAAATTCCAGTACAAAATATTTTTATAAAACTTTCGCATTTTTAGTACTATATTTGTTATAAATTTTATAAACTTTAAAAGTTTTGTACAAAAATCATGTTTTTAGAAAACACTTTAAAAGTTTTAGTTCTTAACTACAATTTTTTTTATATATGTATGTATATAAATTTTTTTTTTAGGTAATTCTGCAAATAATTTACTGTTAAAATTATATTACTTGTTTTTCGTACAGCATTTTACACAGCCATTTAAAACTAATAAAATTTTGTATTAAAATCAAGTTTAAAAAAAATAATTTCTAATGTACTAAAATTTAGTACAAAATATTTTTATTAGGCCGTCATATCTTTCGTACTAAATTATGTATAGATTTCATAAACTTAAAAATTTTTGCACAAATATCAAGTTTTTTACAACATTTTAAAAGTGTTGTTCTTATTTACAATTTGTTTTATAAATCTAAGATTGTTTAGGTGTTCCTAAAAATAATTGAAGAATAATTGTTAATCCAGTTTTAAGCAAAATCTCTTTTTTCTTAGAAAAACTTCAAGTAATTCAAAAAAACTTAACAAAATTTGTAAAAAGAAATTTTAAAATTTAATAAAGTTAAAATCTTTTAGAAAAAAATTCAAGTTTTAAAATCGAAAATTAAAAATGAATAAGCTTTTAAAATAAAAACCCCAAAAAATTTTGGAAAGTAACCAAAAGTATTAAAAGGTTTTTTCTAATTTAGTACTAAATAAAATTTAAATTAAGCTTTTATAAAAGATGTTTTTTTTTAAAGGAAAATTTTAATTAAAAAAAGATTTTTAATTTGAAAATAAAAAATTTATTTAGTAATTAGGTTACTAAACAAATTTTGTTTCTATTTAGGACTTTTTAGTAAAACAAAAAGAATGTTTAACTACAAAAAAAATGTAAAAAAAAACATTTTTAGTAATTAAACAGATTTTTTGTAAGTAACCAAAAATGTTATTCCTATATGTTCTAGAAAACACACAATTTTTTATATAAAATTTAATAACAAATTTAGAACAATGGTTTGTTCTTTAAAAATTTAGTATTAAACAAAATTCGTTAAAATTTATTATTTTTTTTTATTTTTTTATATCAAATTTAATAAAAAATTTAGAACAATGTTTTGTTCTTTAAAAATTTAGTAGGTACTAAACCAAATTCGTTTAAATTTACTATTTTCAAATGTTTTTTAATAAGACACTTTTTATTATTAAAAAATCATTAATTTTAAAATAAAAAACTCTACCTTCCTATTTAGTTTTTTTTTTTATTTTGAAATTTAACAAGTTTTTAAGAATTTTTTAGCTAAAAATGTAATATACATATGTCTGTACATATGTAAGTAGGTATGTACTAAGAAAAATATTAGGAAAAGAAAACACAAATTTTTAACACAATAGGTATTTTCACATCAAATTTTATAACAAATTTAATACCTATAATTTTTTGTTCTTTAATTGCAAAAAAAACCTATAAGTTTTTATTTAATACCCAGGTATGTAGGTAGGTACATATGTACATACATACCTATATACATATTTAAAATTCAATTTATTTTCGTTGTTAATTTTTTTTATATTTAAGAGTAAAATAAATTTCCAAACTAAAAACAAATACTTAATAAAACGTCATTTCATTTTGGTTACTTTTTTAAATTATACCTACCTACTAGGTAGGTACCTACTTCTATTTTGTTTAGGTATTTAGATCTGAACGTAAGTGACATTTCCATATAATAACCACGTCAATCATTAATATTTCATATACAACTTACATACATAGGTAGGTACATATGTACATACATATGTATATGTTCCTTTAAACACATTTTTGCGTAGAAGTATTAGTGACCATACATACATACCTACATACATTTATTCCAAAGTCCTTCTACATCCCAACTAATAACAAAATCTTCATAGGTACCTAACTGTAATTTTTCTTTAACTTTTTTTTTTTTTTTTGTGGAACAACCTTTTTTCAAATAATAATTTGTTGTTTTCCATTTATACAAATGTACCAAGTTTAGTGTAGCAGACATACTGCTCCTCAAGTTTGCTTAGTTCCCCCTTTAAGCTCCCACCCCAATACATTTCACTATCAACATACTTGATGTAAAGCTTATACGTACATACATACATACCTACATATGTATGTAGATATTCTCTATGTGCTAGTGTCGTACCTTGTAGAAAAAATCTATATAAACCATGTTATAAAACGTAAAATACTACAACAACATCGTCATCATCATCATCATAATAATGTTGTTGTACAAATTTGCTTTTATTTTAATATTGTTGCTTTTTTTTCTTTTTTGCTCTATGTCCCGCAGTCAATAACATCCAATCAGGTTTGTTAAAAATCTATCTATATACCTACTAAAAAGAATACAACAATAACAACAACAAGAACATAAACATACAAACAAATATTTGAGTATAAAAAATATATATATGAAGATGTGTTTGTATATAGATACATACATACATCTAAAGATACATATGTAGATATATAATGCATTTTAGCTCAATGCTTTTGCTGTCTGGTATAAAACCGTACCGACACACATCCATACAGATATTTCTACTTGTATGTATAAAAGTTTGTGTATATGTAAACAACAACAAAGTAGAAGTGGTTGACTGACGTTATGAACTCAGTAGATTTGTTTCTTGCTCTTGTTGTTGTAGTTTATCGAACATACATTTTAAATTGAACGAAAAATTCGTTGTTGCTTTTTTATTCCTTAATACTTTGCTGTAGGTTCTCTATTGAAAATGTTTTCGTTTTTTTTTTGTACTCATGGCTTATAGTGGACGTGTATTAGTAAAATGTCAATGCATTAATACCCCCGCACCGTAGAAAAATGCGTTAAATCAAACAACAACAAAACAAACACACACAGTCATATTACAAAAACAAAACCATCATCCATCTTGTACTCATTTAATATGCGCTTCATTTCATGGTTTTACTCATTCTTACTCTCATCTTTTTAGTTCACTCATTCTCTTTAAAAGAACTAACTCAGGCTCTCGATAACCTATCTTTATTATATTGAATTGAGTATCAATTATAATAAAATCAAATATACTCTCTTTATAGCTTTGTAAATTTAACTCTCCTAAAATTTGGTTTTTCTGCAAAAGTTTTTTATTTGTTTTTTTTTTTTTTTGTTTGTAAAGAGAGTTTTTCTTTGTAAGGAGAAAAATTGCAGTAGTGTTGTTGTTTTTGCTTTTGATTTTTCTTATAACAAAAAATTTTTAATATATGAACAGTTGCATATAAAGGTACTTAGATTAAAAACAAGATTTTGGTACTTTTTTATTAAGAGATTTTAGATACAAGGTAGAAGAAAAAAGCCGTCGGTGTTTTAAATACAAGAAAAATTATCTTTAAATACAATTATTATTAGAAATGAAAGGAATTTAGATAACAATTTTTAAATTAATTCATGCAATTGTATTTACATACACAAAGAAAAGTTCTGTTTAATAAATTAAAAGAAATTAAATTAAAAGAAAGGGTCAATTGGTCAATGGAAATCTCTACTGGGAGATGATCCGAAGATTTTTGTGGCGGAAAATTGATTATTTAGACGCATTGAATTATTTCTAACAAATTTGAAACTTTAGGCATTTAAATGTTGTTTAAACATGAAAAAATTACAATATAATCTCTTATGACCGGAAAACGAAGGGACTAATTTAATAGCTCTGTTTAGTAACAGAACATTATTGCTTATTTTCAAAATTGTTACTAGTAACAGCCGTACCTAAATAAGAGCTGTCAAAAGTTTTCATGTCCATACCGAACTAGCGCCGCGTCAACGCTTTGCAATTGGAGAATCCGATTTTGACAGCGCGTTTAATAGTAATGTTGGCCGCTATTGTTAATAAATATTTATAGGTATATACAATATAATTTAGCTTTTTTTGATCAATCTAGTAGTTTTATCTAAATTTTTTATTTGAAAGTAGAAAGTTTTTAATTAAAAAAGAATGTTAACACAACTGTTAGTGAGACAACGTTGACGCTATTTTTAAGATATACATATATCAGCGTAAAAACTAAGAGGAAAACAACGTTTCGCCTTCCGCTCTTATCTAGGTACGACTGTAAGTGTTCCGTACTCGAAAAACTTGAAAATTTAAGAGACAAACAGTTTTTTGATAATTATTTACTCATCTGTTTCATGTTTTTTGATTACAAAACAAAAACTATTTTTATAATTTTTAAATCAAAAGTTTTCCAACAACATAAAGTCAGTCGCCTTGATATGCAAACCAGCTAACTCCTTTTCAGAACATTTTACAGGAGAGACAAAAAACTTTTTATACTTATATTTGCAGCTTGAATGGAAAACCAAAAATATAGTATAGGAAAACTACATGCTGGTCTACAACACGGCATCAAAATCTTAATTAACTTAACAAGTGGATTTAGCAGGTTTTGCTATTAAGCCGACGATAAAATATTTATTGTTCTTAAATTTAAGAGCAATATTCTTGCGCAAATAGTTCAAATCAATTGAATTCAATAAGAAATAATCCCGAAAATTACAGTTGGATCGAGGCGAATTCACTAGAAGGTGGGTTCAAGTCAACATATGGTTTTTTTCTGTGGCCGAGTTGTCAAAGTTTGTTATACAGTTTTTTTAAAAAAACAAAAACCTTTCTTACTAGCAATAAAAAAAAAATTGGCATAACCTTCTTGTGAATTCGGCTTGAGCTGGATACTGTAAATATGCGTAACTTGCTAGTTTTTTTAATTTTTATGAATTCATTTTTTTAGTTATTGGGAGAAAAGTGTCTCGTTGCAAGTTCCTGCTAGCAAAGTAAATGAACACACCTTTTGTGTCCGTACACTGGTGATGTCCTTCAAAAATAACTCAATTCTTCCTAATGAAACGCTGAGTGGACCAGGCAACGGTATTCGTCCATAGGCGGTTAAAGCTAATTTAATATTTAATATAAAGAAACGTGAAATTTATACAAAGACAATTCCTTTTTATGACAAATTAAAAGTAAATTTTTAGAATTAAAAACAATAAATTAAAATTAGTTGAGATACCTATAGACAAAGTGTTTAAAATTGTAATTTTTTTCCTGGGATTTCATACCTATTAATTAAAATTATTTAACTTTATGTTAATAAAACTTTGTTATTTTTTCTTAAATTTATCCCCTAATTTATTTATAGGTACCTACTACCTTTTTTTAAATACCTACCTTTCCTTTTTTTTTAATTTAGGAGGAGCTGAGCTTTTTTTTTGAAGAGGGTTTTCCAATATTTTATGTGTGTGTGTGTTTTTTTTATTGAATTCGTTACTAATAATAAGCACTCCCTACCATTGAAAAAGCAAAATATATGTATGTTGCTTTGCTATTTTTGTTAAAGCTAGTCAATATTGTGTTGGAGCTAAAATTGACGATGTTGTAGTTGTTATTGCTTTTTTGCTCTTGATGTTGTTTGATGATGCCAATGCCTTTTGCGCAACGCATTCATCCTGACATATTTCCAATATCATTGGTCGATAAATACGTATCCATGTGTTCGGATGGATATATAAAATATAAATGTGTGTGTGTATGTATGTGTTCCAAAGCAACAAAAATTTTATAAGAAAAAAAAGTACCAAAAGAGCCATGGACCACCAAAAAAAAAAAATACAGACATACATGAACTCAATTTGAAAGCATAAAAAAAACAGTAACAACAAAGAGAAGAAAACGATGAGATTAAAAGAAGATGAAAAAAATACGTAATAGCAATAACATGTAAGTAAAATCCCTAATGCAACAACAACAAAGGCCATGACAACAAAAACAACCGTAACACAACTCTGGCAATAGCAACTCAATAAATAAAAGCTCAAGAAAAAGTAAAGCAACAATACACAATGTTGTTGGTGATGAGTTGAGGTTTGAAAAAAGGTAGTAAGCATAAATACTACACCAGTAAAAAGTAGTAAAAATAGTAAAACTAATGGTCTAGCAGCAGGACTGTGGGATAAGTAATGCAAAACAGCGAAAGGCGCACAAAAAGAGGAGTGTTCACAATAGGGATGCCAATTGGTATTCGTTTTTGCAAGTCCCGGAACTCGGGATTTAAAAAAATCATATGCCCGGATTTAACAGGATCAATAAATAAATAAAGAAATTATTATTGTACAAAAACCCCCCAAGAAACCAGCCAAGGAAACAGAATTTAGATGGAATTGAAAAAAAAAACGAATAAATAGATATAAACATCGCCCTGACAGGCCGAAGGACAAATATTCCTACTTTACTGAAATTATGTATATTTAAAATTCGTAAAATAAATTAATGGCCAGTTTCAACAATTTATTTAAATATCAATTTAGTATATTTAAAATTCGTTTTTCATGTCAAATAAAAATAAAATTATATGAAAAACTATATTTAAATAGGAATTGATATTCAAATAGAATTGGTGAACTTGGCCATTAATAGTTGTAGAAAATCCTTTCCAAGATATCAAAATCTTAAATTTCCTGAAATACTTAAGGCCTTATTCATAAACAATATTCCATGCTTATAACAGGTTTATAAGACGAATTTTATATGAAAATTTGTTTAATTAGCCTTTAATTAAACTAAAATATTTTTTATGTACATATAAGGGGGTAAGAAAATAATAAAACTGCATTCTATTTTTAGGAGTTTTAAAATATTTGTAATAAAAGGGGGGCAGACACTATGAGAGGTGGAATGACAGTTAGACAGACATTGGCGAATAAAAAATGAAATTTAAAATGAGATCCACAACATAAATAAAAAAAAATTGTTTCAAAGTTTTGAATCGTATAAAAAATTTGCTACTATTTTAAGGAGTTAAAAGTCTTTTATAAAATTATTTTTATATAAACAAGAATCTCCAAAAAAAATAATTTAAAAAATAATATATTTAAAGAGAAATGAGGCTTTTTGTTTCCAATAGGAACCACAAGACATAAGATATATACAGAGAATTATTGCTAATTAACATACTTAAAACCTTGAAATTTCCAAAAACAAAAACTTAAGCCAACTTTTAGGGGTTTTAACTTTTTAAAATTTTTAGTAAAAGAAAAGAAAAATTCTTAAAGTGAAAGAACCTTGGAAATTTATAAATAAATTTCTTAGCATTCCATAAACTTTTAAATTGCTCATATACAAAAAGAAGTTTAACTAAAGTCTACTTTTAGGAGTGTAAAATTTTTAAAAAACAACTGAATTAATATTAAACATAAACATATTAAAGAGGAAAATTTAAAATTTTTTTTTAATAAAATGTATAAAGAAAAACTAGAAAATTTCGAGCAGCTTTAATTTTAAAGGATTATTGCAAACACAAAGCCTTATTTAAGGTGATTAAAAGATCAAGAATATTAAAACATACTCTCTAAAATAAGGCAATATTGGAGATTTGTTAAAGAAAACTTAAGAAGAAGCCCAATATTTCTATACTTTAATCAGACTTTAGTTCATCAAATTTAATTTTTATTAAATTATTTTTAAAGAAGAAGGAATTTTACAACATGAAATTAATTAAAATTTATTGATAATTTTTCATTCTGACTGACTGACGAACTCACGGACAAGTCGATTTAAAACGTGTCGATAGAAACCAAACTATCTCTTTAGAAATCTTTGCCGTTTAGCACATGTTTTGAGGCAACCGTAATATGGTTGCGGCCTCTTGATATAGGACTAATTTAACTAAATTATGGTTGTCGGTGGGTGATAATAATAGAAGTTTTTTTTTATTTTAATAATAGAAGTTTTTTTTTATTTTAAATAAAGCTAAATTTATTATTTTATTGCAAATTTCTTGATTTATATTTCTGTTTTATTGTTTATTACTTGAAGTTTTTCCTGCTGGTTTTCTTTGGCAATTTTAGTTATTTTTGAAATGTTTAAATCTTTTAATCAAACTTTAATCATTTTAAATCTAGGATAAATCATAAGTAAACTATTAATTCAAATAAACTCTCTCTTTTTTTTTTTGTAAATTAAAATTTATAGAAAAATCAACAGCAGCAACAACAACAACTATTGCAAATAGCTAAAAAAAAGCCTGCATTGTAAAAGATTGTCTTGTATAGAAAAAATAAACCAACATCCGGTTTAATTTAATACTATTTTTACGCAGTTTGTTGTTAAATAAATGATACTTTATATGATAAAAAAAGAAACAAATAAAACAAATCGAGAGTGTGAGTTAAAGATGCTTTTTTAGTGATCAAATCATAGTCAGTCAGTCAGTCAAGTCATTCACTTACTCACTTAATTTTTTATGTAGAAATTACAAAATATTTATCAAACCGTCGGTTCGTTCGCCAATCTGTCCTGTCCGTCCATGTGTCATACTGTTAGTTCAGCTGAGAGCTCAACAGTTTAAACCATCAACCACATGATAATCAATTGCTTTAAATAAAAATAATATTAAAATCTGGTACATGTTGATTTAAACTTAAAAAAAAATAAAATAAAAAATCACTTGGTACTGACTATTTATGAACAAAAAAAATACAGATAATTGAATTCGATTGATGCAAAATATTTCAACGGAAGTTAAACAATTGAATTAAATCATCATCAGAGAAAGAGATAGAGAGAAAAAGAGAGATGAACACAATTTTATGAACCATATTAACTATATATTTTTTTTCTGGAGATCTACACCAGCAGCCAAAGATCAGAAGCTCATAAAAAATCAAAGTTAAAAAAAAATAAATTAATTTAACAGGGGGGGTCGTTTTTTTCTTTTAAATGAATATAAATTTAGATTTTTTTTTAACAGAAAATTGTGTAGGCTGTTTAATAATTTAACCAAACGGAAATTTAAATTAATATTTATACAACTTCCTGATTTTGAAATAAATAAATTTTATAAAGCCAGCTGTTTATTTTAAAAAGGATTTGTAAGATCATCATTTGTAAAATTCAATTAAACGAATTTTAAGGCTTTAAAATTTTTATTTTAAAAATCCTATAAAATCTTAAAAATACTTAAACTTATAAATAAAATTTTCAAAAAAAAAAAAAAAAAGAAAAAACTAAAAATATTGTCATCAGTGTTACAAGAAAACTGCGCGGGCGTGCCCATAAATCAAAATTAAGACTTAGAAGACTGACTACACATAAAACTCGCTTTCATACGCACATTTTTCGTTGTGCCTGGCACTTTACAACCCAGAAATTTACTTAACACCATTAAACACACAATCTACATTATCATCATCAGCATCATCGTAATGATCTTTTACACAGCATTTCATTTTTTTTTTCTTTTTTTTTTTTTGTTAAATTTAGGGCAAACAGTATCTGTGTGCATCGCATAATGTCATATAAAGTATTTATGAGTTACTAAACAACAACTATAAGAATTACAAGAACTATTTCTTCGCATGCAACAACCCGCATTTGTTTATTTGTTTTTCTGGATGAAGAGCCACCTAATATTATGACTACTTAGAGCTCATTATTAGCTGCCACAGCCACTGTTTCTGCTGCTAAACTACCACTAAATGAAATTTTTTCATCATAGTCCCCCTCTCCCTCCTTTGAAGGGTAATTAAAACATTTCCATTATTTTTTATTTTAAATTTAGTCATGTATCGGTTTTTTATGAAAGAATTAAAAAATAGTTTTAGTTCGTTTTTTAACTTAAAACTCCCCTTTATTAAGGAAATTTCCCAAGTTAGGGTATAGAAACTTAAGATTAACGAGCAACATTTGTTGAAATTTTGTTTTGTTTTTGAGATTAAAAGAAAGGGGAATTTGTTGAAAGTAGCAGATAAAATAACTTAAAAATAATAAAAACTGAATTCCAAATTCAATAAGTTTTCCAAAATTTTCTTATTTAAAATCGAATAAAATCCGAAAATAAATTAAAATTTTTGTTAAAAAAATTTTTCCAAACAAACATATATGTATCTCTAAATATCAAAAACAAGTAGGCAATGAAACATTTGCAATGGTTTTTTTTTATAAAATGTTTAACATTGTGTTTAAGCGTTTGGCAAAATCCTTTAAAATTCTTTAATTAACAAAACTTCAAAAGTTGTTGCTTTCTCCTAGGCAAAATTTTAAGCAACTGTTGCAAACAGGTAAAATAAGCTGTCATATGTTATAATTAATTTTGCAGTTAGTATTTGTAAAAAAATATTAAAACAATTGGGGGATTCACAAGGTGTGCTATTAAGTCATATCGTCATAATGTCCTAATTAATATTTTGCAATTGTTTAAACAAAATACTGTTGTGTTTCAAAAAAAATAAAAATTTTAATGCGGTGTTTATTAATTCGTCATAATTGAACAGTAAAAATCTTAATTTTAAGCGGTTGCCCACAGCAGTCATAGATATTTCTTGCAATTATTTTGATACATAAGACTTTACAACTTAACGACTACCTTGTGAATCCTCCAAATATGTTTATTAAAATGTTTTTTTCTAAAAACTAAAATATATACAAAAATTTTTTAAATTTTTATTAATTTTTAGATACCTATTTTAAAAAAATTATGGCATGTTAAGCTATAAAATACGGGAGTTATAACAAAATGTCTTTCAAAATCATTTTCTACTGTGAAATTCTTTTAAATATCGTAGTTTAAATAAAACGCCTAAAATTAGACAATCAAGTTATTTGTTTATACATTTTATAATATTCATAACATTTTGCATTGTAATTACCTTTGAAGTAAAAATGTTTAAAACTTCTCTAAAAAGTAGAAGTTAAAAAGTGTTGCCTACTTTTAGGAAAATGTTACAAATTTTTTACCTTAAATTTAAATAAAATTGCAGTTTAAAGAAATTTCATACAAATACACACATTTAATAAGTAAAATTCTTTAACTTACAAAAGTTTTTAAAGTGCTGCCCAATTCTAGGCTAAATTTATAATTCTGAAAAAATTCTAAAATTAGACTATCAAAGATGTTTTAATAAATTTTGTAATTTTCAAAAAATTTTGCGTAACAATTAAGTTTAAAGTAAAAATCCTTAAAACATTCTGTAAACAATAGAAGTTTAAAAAAGTATTGCCTACTTTTAGAGAAACATTAAATTTTAATTAAATAACAGTTTAAAGAAGTTTTATACAAATAAACACGTTTAATAAATAAGTTTTTAAAGTGTTGCCTAATTCTAGGCTAAATTAAAAATTTTGAAAATTGCCTAATATTAGATAATCAAAATTTTTGTAATAAATTTTGTAGTTTCCATAACAGTTTGCATTGCTATTAAATTAAAAGTAAATATCTATAAAAAATCTTTAAAAACGTCTCTAAAAAGTAGAAGTTTAAGTTTTGCCTTCTTTGAGGAAAACATTTAAAGTTTTTTCACCTTACATTCTTATTTAATGGCAGTATAAGGAAATGTAATACAAATAAACACATTAAATAAATTAAAATCTTTAACTTACAAAACTTAAATTTAAAATTCTGAAAAAACGCCTAAAATTAGACAATCAAAATTTTTTTTATAAATTTTGTAATTTTTATAAAATGTTGCATTGCATTTATGTTTAAAGTAAGCATCTATTAAAAATCTTTACAACATTCTTTAAAAAGTAGAATTTTAAAAAGTGTTGCCTACTTTTGGGAAATCATTTAAAGTTTTTATCTTAAGCCTGTACTCTGTTCAACACTTCACGTAAAATGCTGTCAAAACGCATATGTGCGGAATATCTATGAAATAATGTTGATAGTATTGTACTCTGTTCATTTTCTGAAAAAGTTCCGAAATGTTTCTGGCAACATTTTTTACAACTGCGAAATAATGCTAGCTACACTTGTTTTGCGTTGAATATTGTTGAATTTAAGTTTTTAACCATATTTACTTTCTTTTTTATTTCATATTTTATGAAAAAAAAAATTATTTTTTTTTTGGTTTGTTTACATACGCAAAACTGTGTCGCATACTTTTAAGAAATAAAAACGTCAAATTGTCCAAACTCGCTACATAGGTAACATTGATACATATTAAAATTTTCGTGTGAAATAATCAAAGTTGCTCAACATTATTAACAAATTTAAACAGAAAACTAGGCCTTAAATGTTAATTAAATGGCAATTTAAAGAAATTTCATACAAATAAACCCTTTAAATAAATAAAAGTCTTAAACTTACAAAAGTTAAGTTAGTAAATAAAATAAAACTATAAATTTTGGTAAAAATGTTTGAAATAAAGTCTTTGATTTGATTACGTCTATTTAAATACGACCAAAAATTAGTTGGTTTACACTTGGTATTTCCTTCTAAGAACAATGTCGCAGCTGCAATGATAGGGGAAATAACAAATCGGTGTTGACCTTCTCTGCGAATGCACATGGCCTTAGCTGTTAGGAGAAACAAATTCCTACACACTATCCAACCTCATGTTAAAATATAAATTAAAAACAAAATGTTGTATATTTATACATGAGCGGCGATGCCTAATTTCGCTGCTGCCAACTTAACTTCAGTTGTGTTGCTATCAGTATACGACCCATTCGACGTAGAGATGGTGCTACTTGGCACACAGCAAGAGAAATAATCGATGTTTTAAAAGAAAATTGCGAAAATCTCATTATTTCTCGTAGAACAGGAGTGAATTGGCCACCAAGATAGTGCGATTAGACACCTTTGGATTATTTTTCATGGGTTTTTTGAAGTTTATTGAAAAACGTGACTGGGAATTTTGGTAGAAGATAGGGAGACTGCCGAGCCAGTAGGGAAGGAGGGGCTTCACTTGGCCGATATAATTTTTCATTTCATATTTTTAATATCTCAAAAAACTCTTTTTTTATTAAAACGAAAAGGATACCTCAATTTTTGGTCGCACCTAATATTATTTTTTCTAAATCTGATACTCCGAACACCCGGCGTTAGCTTTTAGGAGAAACAGATTCCTACACTTCACTACACACTATTAAACCTTGGTGAGATTTATGGTTCCGGACTTAATGACCTACTTAATGGCTAACCCCCTTTTTTTTATATAAAATTTGCCTTATTTACCCGTTATAAGCATGGAATATTGTTTATGCATAAGGCCATAAATATCTGAAGAGTGATTTGTCAAAACTGAGCCCTAACAACTCTACTTGACAATTTCTTTATGCAAATTTAAACATTTCCTTAATTAAGTCATAATTATCTTAATAAATATCGTTAGAATTTAAACATTTCTGTTTAAATTTTTAAATATTATCTTAAAATTTAAATTGCTGCTGATTTTAATGTTACTGTCTTTTTATTCCTCAGTAATTATTTAAGCTCAAGGACATTACGGTTTTGTCTAACTACTACAGCCAACACTTTTTTGTAATAGTGATGATGTTGTTGCTGTTAAGGTTATTAAACGAGTTAAACCATACTTTTTTTATAAACATACATATACAACAACATTTGCTGGCAAAAAACAGACAAATAACACTTTGGTGCAGAATACATAAAAAATCTAGAAAAAAGTGAAATTAAAGTAAGCGCCTCATGTTAAAACAACAGCATTATACTGTTTATATACATATATATTTATATGCATGTTTATAAAAAAAATACTTTTTTACACACACACATACAACAACATTTAAAAACTTAAACAAAACACAGACAAACGTCCAAGACGTAAAGCTACTTTAAGTCTATATATTCATAATATTTCTCATGTTGTTGTTGCCTTAGTTGTATATGGATATTTTTGTAGTTGTTATTATTTTAAATATATATTTTTTGTCTGTTGATGATTTCTTGTCTGTCTGTCTGTTAAGAGTCTAAAGAAAGCAAAAATATTTTCCCCTTTTTTTGTTGTTGTTTGTAATCACAAAAATGAAAAAAAAAATTGTATAAGCTACAACTACAAATACAACTAGAGCCGCCGCCACCACCATCACCAACACCACTATAATTCAACCATCATCATCTTCATGTTCATAATGACGATTTTGTTGTACTTTAATGAATGAATGAAAAAAAAAATGTTAGAGGAGACTGATTTTGTTGTTCTATAAAAATAGTACAAATAGCAGTGGTAGTAGTAGTATTAGCAGTTGTATAAGGAAATCCTTAGTTTTCTTTCTTGGTGTGTGTGTGTGTTATATTCCTAACTTTAACTTGCCTGTACTAATTTGCAACATGGTAAAAATTTTACTCTTCAAGCTACACAACCCCTTTTTTTGCTTTTCCAAATCTAGAAGAAAGAAAGAAACACAAATTTTGAACGACGACTTGTCAGTTGAAAATTGGAGTAGAGTTGGCAGAGGTGTTGCTAAAGCTTAATTTTATTTTATTTAACATAATTATGTGTGTTTGTGTATGTGTATGTATAAGAAAATTTGTTAGAAATTAGAAAAACCCAGGAAGTTTTGTACAAACACACACACACAAAAACAAAAAACCAGAGCAGGGTTAGAACAGAAATTGTTGAGAAAGGTTAAGATTTTGTGTGTTTTAAAGCTTGAATCTTAAAGTAATTAAAAAAGAAACACTATAAAAACAAAACAAGAGTCAACAAACTTAAGCATACAATTAGGCTACAGCAATATTATAAAAAACAAAAATCTTTAAACAAAAAAACATGAAAACACTATTTATATAAAGATTGAATAGAAGGAAACCTTAGACGCAAATTTAAAGTAATCGAAATTATAAAGAATTAGCCAATTGGCCATATTTAGCCAATTTTGCCAAACTTCGGCTTTGGCCTAAAAATCGACTTCGGTCGAATATTACCAATTTATAAAGAAAAATAAGAAACTCCTTAAATTAGGAATTGAATTTTAAAATTTTAAAGTACATTTTACTTTAAATTCTTATTTTTTCTTAGTTTTTAATGGTTTTTATAAAATGTTGCCTATTTTGAGGATAAGAAAATACTTTTTTCTTTAAAAACATGTAAATGAATTCGTGTTATCAGTAAAAAAATAATTTTAATATTTTCGAAAATTATGTAGAATAATAAAAATGTAAAAGAACTCCAATTTTCAGTAAAAAATTTTTTGAAAACCTTTTAAAAAAGGCTTATTTTTTACGTTAAAAAAAAATTTTTTTAAAGAGGAAAACTTTGGTATAGAATTTGTAGATGTTTTAAATTAAGTAAATTTTATGATTTTAAGGCTTGATATTTTATTTTAATGCAATAAGAGGCTTATTAAAAAATGTAGTCTACTTTAAGGATTTAAAAAAAAAACTAAATTTAATATTTTGTAAAAAACTTGATATTTGGGAATTTTTTGTTTCATTTTATTTATTTACCATCCAAGACCTTTTGGGCAAATTAATGATGGATATTTTTATATTATTTTAGGGTTCTATTCGAATATGCTTTTTTGGTTCGAATTTCAATTTATGAAGTTTTCTTGCAATAGTCCTATTCCCTCAATATTTCACTTAAGCAAGCCTTTAATTAACATTGAATCTCCAGATATGTAGATATAAAGGGTGTCCTAAGTTGAGGTATCATTGTAATTTTAAAAAAGAAAAATAGTCGAAAGGAGTCAAATCGCACGACCTTGGTTGCCAATTTACTCCTGCTCTACAAGAAATAATGCGCTTTTCAATCTTTTCTTTTAAAAAATCCATTGTTTTTCTTGCTGTGCTGCATGTGGAATCATCCTGTTGAAACCACATATTCTCTATGTCTTAAATGACAATTTTCCACCACAAAAAGCTTCGGATCTTCTCCTTGTAGTAATTTTCATTGACTGATTTTTTTAAGTTGTCAATATGAGAGCACCATGTTCTGCCATAAAAACCAATTTGTTAATAAAGCGGATTTTTTTTGTAAAGAAAAGCCTACTTTTAGGTATGTTTTTATTATTTGTTTATTTCTTAAAATATTAAACATTTTTTTTAGTAATTAATCAAACGTTTTGTAAGTGTTTTATTTTTCTGTTAAAACAGAAAACTGTTATTATATTTTTATTCACTTAGTTAAATTTGTTGCTTTTGTTCTGTTTTTTTTTTTTTTATAATTTGCGGCAAATAAATTTGAGTTTCTCTTTAAAATAAAAAACACAAATAAAAAAACAAATACAATAATAGATACAAAATTTAACATTTCATATAAACTATAAAGAGCTGGTAAAAGCAAAACAAAGAAAAAATAACAGTAAACTAAATAAATATGTATATATAAAGTATACATCTAGGCATGTATATTATATATGTACATATAACGTATAAAAGTAAATGCAAAAGTATGTGTTTAGAGTTTATATTTAAAACATGATAATTTTGTAGCATAAGTGTAGGTGTTTGTTATTATTATGTTTTGTATAACTATAGTTATACATATGTATGTTTATGTATGTGTGTGTGTAAATGTATGTAGACATTTATTATTTAAAGTTTATTTTAAAGGCTGTAAAAGGCATATGTTGCATTTTACTTTTACGTAAGTATGAAAGAGTCTACATAAATTATTTTAAATTAGTAGTATATAGTTTTATATTATTGTTTAAATGTATATATGTACATATGTGCCAAATGTGTGTGTGTGTGTTGATATTAAAATATGTATGTAGAATATAAACATGTGTTTAAAATTTTAAGTATATAAGTTAAAATTTTTGTTTGTGTTTTTTAACAAAAAAAAACTAACTTTAAGTATTTAAAACGCAAAGTGTCCTTGAAAGTTTTTGGCATAGTTTTTACATACTTGAATTTCTATGAGTATGTGTGTGTTTGTATACATGTATGTTTTAGCATGAGTGTTTGTTTTTAGGTATATTTGTTTGTATGTATGATTCTTTAAAATTGCACGCACTTTTGCTTAGAAATTTTTAGATCTTAGTGATACCACCACAAAATAACAGCAGCACTAAAACTCAGGAAAATAGAAAAGAAAAAACATTTTAAATGTGGCTTTTTTCGTGTGTGTTTGTGTGTGTGTCAGCAAGTGTGAATGAATTTTCATATTGTTGTTGGTTAAAATTTTTTCTATTTTGCAGCTTTTGTTGTTTAAATGTAGACATTTAGGGTTGCTGCTAAAAATACTGTTGATTTTCTTTGTATTTTTAATAGTGTTTTTTTTTTTGTTTCATTCTGCTCTAAATGAAAAAACAAAAACATAGCAAAAAGTCTTTGAACTTGACATGTTTGTTTTATGTAAAACACTATCACACATACACACACAGTAACTGAAAATATATAAACACATAAAAAAATAGTTTTATATAACCAGGAGTTTCACATATAAAATGTCAATGACTTAACAAAATTAAAAAAAAAAAATATTGATAAAAATCTGCTTAAAAATTAACCATTAAATTAAAATTAAACCTCAATAAACACTTGAAACTGATAAAAATCTTTACAAATAAACAAATCATTTAAAAAAGAAACTCTGCTCCTAAGAACAAAAAAATAATAAGCTAAAGAGAAGCATCCAATGATTTGGCAAAATTTCCAATTATCCTTAAACCTTTTTAGGAACAAAAACAAAACCAAACCTAACTAATAACACGTATGTTGTCTGTTCAATAATTTCCTCATTTCATGTTTAGAAAATGAGTGTAGCTATAGAGATAACGCCAAAAAGTTATTAGTTGTAATAAAGGGTTATCATTTGGGCTCCAAAAAAATATTAAGTCATAATAATAATAACTGCTTCTTTGAGGGGTCTTTTTCCATAAGAACTATTAAGACTGTTAAACGCCGATAAATATACTTCAGTTTATGATAATTACATAAATACAATTATATCCTTTATTTTAATTATAATTTCGTAGTTTTAGAATTTGAAATCCTTTTAACTTTAATTATTTTTATATAGCACGTGCTTTTCTAGTTTAATATTGGAACTGAGCATAATTTTAGGGGAATATTTGTTAGAAATAAATTAAATAAAATTTAAGCCACAACTGGGGTTAAAAAATGTCAACAGTAAAACTCCTGCTGTTATCAACGGTCGTTTTTTAACAAGCTTAAACAAGAAGAGAGCCAGCCACGTGAGCTTCAAAACAAAAGGGAATTTTAAAAAGGCCTTTAAAGCACGAAGAAGAAAAAAAATTAAATTAATAAAAAAAAAAAAAAATTAATTCGTTAAAATTAACAAAAATTTTACACAAAATAAGAAATATAAAAATAATAGAATTTCTTAAACAAAATAATTTTGTCTTTTATTTTAAAATACAAAGAAAAGTAAGCAAATTTTAAATATAATATAAAAAAAATAAAAAGATAAAATATATACATACATATTAAAGTTAAAAAAAATCAAGGCAAGAACAATTTTTTCAAATTTTTTGTTAAGAAATTTATCAAATTTAATCGTGCAAATTTTTGGTGACAGGGTTTGGATTTTTCTTCTATTTTAAAATTTAAAGAAAAGAAAGCATATTTTATGATATATCAATATAAAATAAATTTCTTAGCAAGCAACCAACAAACTTTAAAGATAAAATTTAAAGTTAAAAAATCAGGGCATGGAAAATTTGTCAAGGTCGTTAGAACTCATTGAGATTTTGAGTAAATTTTAAAAATTCTGTTAAAATCTATTAACAATTTTATTTATTTTTTAAGTTATTTTGTTTGAAGTTTCCAAAAGTCAGGGTTAGGAAAATTTTTTAAGATCGTTAAAATTTATAAAAATTGTTTGCAAACTTAAAAAATTCAGTTTAAGTTCATCGATATTTTTTTTAAAATAACTTAAATTTTAGAAGGTTTCGTAAAAGTCAGGGTACGGAAAACTTTATATTCGGCAAATTTCAAAAATGATGTTAAAATTTATCGAACATTTTTTTCTATTTCTTAATTACAATTACGTATATGTATTTGTAAGTTTTTTAAAAGTCAGGGTTAGGAAAACTTTCAAAGATTTTAATGCAAACTTAAAAAACTCAGCTTAAATCTGTTGCCAGTATTCTTTTTCTTTGCAAACTTAAATTTTAAAAGTTTCCGTAAAAGTAAGGGTAAGGAAAACATTATTTTCAAAAGATCTTTAGAATAAAAAAAGAATTTCGGCATATTTCAAAAATGATGATAAAATCCTTCGACAATTTGTTTATATCTCTTTATTAAATTGACGTATATTTTTCAAGTTTTTTAAAAAACAAGGTTGGGAAAAATTTTAAGGATCTCTAGAATTTATAGGAATTTTCGGCAAACATTTATTATTCTGTTTAAATCTATCAACAATTTTTTATATTTTTTAAAACTTATTTTTTCAAGATTGTAAAAATTTATATACATTTAAAAATCATATTTAAATACAGAGAAATTTTTTTATTTCTTTCAAAAAATATAATTTAAGCTTTTCTAAAAGTCAGGGTTAGAGAAACTTATTATATACTTTACTTTCTTAATTAAAAGAAATGTTTTTATTAAGATACTTTTTTAAAAAAGAAAAAAAAATTAAAGCTTATGAAATATGGAAAATTTATAAAGTCAGGGTTAGGAAAATTTATTTTTATTAAAAAAATTTACAACAAATTTCCAGGAAACTTGAAAATTTGGCTATAAGAAAATTAAATTTTCTTTTTTCGCCGATATTTTGTTAGACACATAATTGTCATATAGATCCCTTTTATAATAATAAAAAAATATTGAGATAATTCTCTGCAAGCCTTTTTGTTTTATTTACAATTAACATCGTGCGAAACCTTAAAGTTTCAAGAACTTTTTTAGACAAAAACTTATTTTTATTGAAATATTTATCTACATAAAAAATTTCTGTTTAATATTTTTGGAATATTAAAGTAACATAAGCCTGCTACTCTATTTTTTACTTTATATCTTTAAATATCTTATCTAAATAAACCCTTATTTCCTTGACCATTTTCCCTGGCAAGCGTTTGTAAAAAATTGTCACTATAAACGCCTTTGACACCAAACTCTAATTTTTGATTTCAATTTACTTCAATACTTAAAAAAAAAATATCCTCTAGAGATAAACCAACTAAAAAAATTAAAAAAAAAATCTCAATATTTGAAATTAACCCCTATCGTATGCTCTTTTAACAGTCCTGAAAAAGTATGCAATGGTTTTTATTACCATTAATTTTATCTTTTGTCTAAAGATTTAGCACATATGTAAAAGGCGGCCATATTTAAAATCTAATACCAAACCGGTTTTGATTATTTGATTAACACTAAAGTAGAGATAATGAAAAAAGATGGATCAATTATTTTTGTATTTTTTTTTTTTTTGGTTTTGAAAAATTCGATTCTTTTAGACAGAATTAAGCTACAAACCGGTTAAGTTTTTGACCAGAACCAAAACTGCTTTTTGAATTGAAATTTATTAATTGATTGAAAAGGGGTGGTTTTGCTTCTCTATTCGAACAAACTATGACAATTGTCATTTATTTTTGATTTGTATTTAAAAAAAAAATTATTTGTTGGTATGCAAATTTTGTTTTTTTTTGTTTGTTTCCAAATGACATCTGCTTTGAAAAAAAGAAATTTATTTATGGGTATTAAAATCATAAAAAATTTTAAATAATTTTTTTTTTCAAACCAGACATTAAGACTGGGAAAAAGATCTTTTATTTTTAGTTTTAGCGTTTGATTTCGAAAATGATGAAAATTAAAAAGGGGGAATTTATTGGATTTTAGTTTTTATTAAAAAAAAAAAAGATGTGCACAGAGAACATTAAATGCTTATTAAGGCTAGAAATTGAAAGATTTTTCCTTTTTTTTTTAGATAAATTTTCAAATGAAAATGCTTTAAAGCATAAAGTATTTGCGGCTCATTGCAAAGCACTAGACGTAATAAAAATTATGATCGTTAATATTACAAAAAAAAAAAAAATTAAATGAAAAAATATCAACAAGAAATGACAAGATTTTATGATAAAACAAGATTTAATTATCGTGTATTGAAAATATATTTCAAAAGAATTTTTAACAAAAAGATCTTTAAAAAGCTTTTGTTATTTCACCATTTTAACAAGATCATTTATTTTCTAAAAAAAAAAATATCTTCAAGACTCATCAATAAAATTTAAACTAAAGACATTTTAAACAGCTAATCATGTTTAAAATGTGTATTTTGTTCAGCTACTTCAGCAACCACTTGATCAAAAACGATTTAACAAGAAATTTCGAAAACGACAAAAAAAATGTTCAAGTAGTTTTTTTTATTTTTCTCCAAAAGCAATTGATCAGTAGCAAACTTAAGAAAAAGATCTTGTCAAAAAAAACTCAACAAAAGAAAAAACACAAATGAAATTTTCAAGTGGTTGAAATGTATTTTAGATTAAATACTTCTACTACAACCAAAAAAAAAATATATTGATCTTTTCAATAAAAAATAACGAAATATTTAATCTCCTTCAATCTTGTAGGCGTTGGATAAAAAATATTGAAAATCTTGTCGTTAAAAAAAACAAATTGTTTATAAAAAACGAAATAAGTCTACTGATTTAAATAAAAAAATTTATAAGCAAAATAAAAACGCTTGCATTTTTTTATGTTGCTTTTGTCTAAAGAAATAAATATTCACGATTTCGTCAGAAATTGTAAAAAAAAACAAAAAAACCAACACACTTTTCTTTTTATAGCTTGTTTTAACTATTCTCCTCTTCCCACTTTTCCGCTTTTTTTGACAGTTACTAATACCCATAAGTCGTAGGTATTTTTCAATGCAATCCTCCATGTAGTTCTTGGCCATCCTCTTTGTCTAGACTTTAGAGCATCTGATCACGTTGTGTTTCTGAGGTCTTAACAGCTCAACTTTGCCATCCAACCCATATGTGTTTGAAAATGTCTTCTTCTTCACACAGTTCGTGGAGTTCCTTGTTGTCCCTTTTGGACATAGTCCCAATAGTGTCTCGCACTGGGTAAAAGATATGCGAAGAATAGTATGCTCAAAAATCTATTCCCCTCTTCCTACTTTTTGGTTGTTTGTTGCCAGTTACTAAAACCCATAAGTCGTAAGTTTTCTTTAAGACATTCCTCCCATGCCGTCCTCTTTGCCTAGAGCATCTGATCACGTAGTTTCTAATGGTTATTATCATTTATGCGCACAACATGATCAGCTCAACTTTACTCGAGCCTTTTTGTGTTTGACAACGACCCCTTCTCTACGCATTTCGAGCAGTTCCTTGTTGTCCCTTTGGACATGGTCACCAATAGTGTCTCGCGCGTTTTATGCTCAAAAATCCTTGGTTGGTCATTTAATGTCAGTTTTTAATAATAAAATAATTATAAATAAAAAAAAAGATACAATTTAACCAAAAATCTAAAACTTTTTAACAAACACTTAAGACAGGCTTAGGAATTAAAAAAACACACTTTAAAATCAACCAAAAATCATTTATAACATGAAATTTTTTTTTTACAAAGCAAAACCTTTAAAAATTCTATGAAAAACTTTACTTTCAAAGTTTTTTAGAAGACAGGGTTAGGAAATTCTTTCTAAAAGATTTTATAAAGACGATTAAATCAGAAAAAGAAATTTTAATTTTCAACACAAACCCAAATTTCAAAAAAGTTTCTAGAAATCAGGGTTTGCAACTATTTTTTTAATTTTTAGCATTAATAAACAAAAGAATACTTGGTAAATTTAAGAAAATATTAATGTCCGACCGAACAAACTTCTCAGACCGAACCCGAACTTTGGTAAACTTTATGTCACATCTGAACAATTGTACTTTTTTTAAAATTTTTTTTATTTAAAACTTAAAACTAAAGTTATTCAGCAGTACTTAATAACTGCTCTCTAGCAACGCTGGTTGGTAGTATTAAAGGGCCTTCAAATTTATTACTGGACTGGAGCTCCATTATTGAAAGATATCTGTATTTCCGGTGTTCATCGAAGTTTGTCCACACATAATTTTTTGCCCAACTTTATAACCGAACCCGAACGTTCAGGCGGCCACTAGACATTATAGTTAATTCTCTTAAAAAAATTGTTTTGAAGATACAATAAAATTTTTCAAATAGTTTAATCTTAAGAATTTTTAAAGTTTTTCAAACAATCAGGGATAGGATTTTTATCTAAATTGTTAAAATAATCATGAATTCTAGACAGAGTTACAAATTCTCTTAAAATCCCCTTAAATTTATTTAAAGCCAGTATAAGTATAACATTATTTACAATGTTTTTTTAATCAGGGTACGGAAAAATATCTGAAATTCCTGAAATAAACAACAATTCTTAGCTAACTATAAAAATTCTGTTTAAATCTGATAACATTTTTTGAATTTCTAACATTAGGCCTGATCTCTAAACATTTTGAAAAAGTCAGGGTTATAAATTGTTTTCTGTAATTGTTAAAATAAACGTGAATTTTAAATAGAGTAAAACAAATATTTAAATCCAGTTGAATCTTATAGAAAATTTTGTTAAGATAGTTCTTTAGTTTAACTCAGGGTACGGCAAAATGTCTAAAATCATTAAAATAAACAAGAATTCTTAGCAAATTTTAAAAACGCTATTTAAAACATACACAATTTTTTTAATTTCTAACGTAAGTTTTCAAAAAGTCAGGGTTAGACATTTTTTCCAAAATTATTAAAATAAACAAACTCTGTGTTTGTGTTTAAGAATTGTTTACAATCGATAAAAAAAAATTTTAATTTTTATTATGCTTTATTTAAAAAGTTTTTTTTTAACCAGGGTTAGGAATATTATCTGAAATCAATAATAAAACAAAAATTACAAGGAAATGTTTTGAAATTTAGTTAAAATATTTTATAAATTTTTTAATTTCTGACATAAGTTATGATTTTTAAAATGTCAGGGTTTGGAAAACGCTATTAATTTCTTTATTTTAAAAATAATATGGAATATATTTTTTTTAACTAAAAGTGTATTGTTTAATAAAAATTTTGCAATATTTTAACTATTTAAAGAATTCTTATTTAAATCAAAAATTAATAAAATTGTTTAAAACTTATTTTTTTAATTAAAATATTTCGATGTTCTTTTCTAATTTTAACAATTTATGTTACCTGCAAACTTTAGGACAAGGTCATGGATGGCAAAATTTA
The DNA here is from genome assembly GCA_949318255.1 of Pollenia labialis. Classification (NCBI taxonomy): domain Eukaryota; kingdom Metazoa; phylum Arthropoda; class Insecta; order Diptera; family Polleniidae; genus Pollenia; species Pollenia labialis. Next base: position 17,864,702 of record OX439142.1, on the reverse strand, counting down.
TTTAAATTTGTTTTCATAAATTTTTTTTTTTGTATTTACCTAACAAATAATTTTCTACATGAATCATGTGATATTTTTTCCAATATCTACAATAAATTAATTTTCTTATTAGATTTCAAAGAAAAAATATTTAAATAAATAAGTATATTGGCTGGTGTTTAGGTTTTGTTAAGAATCCAACAACACAATAAATTCTTTTTTTTATTAAACAAATTTTAAAAATTCTCATAAAAATCTATAAAAAAAATAATATTGCATATACAATAAATTTTCTTATACAAAGTATAATAAATTAAAACACAATTTAAAAACGAACACTAAAATTTTTTATACTAAAAATTGTGTTTAAACTATGTATTTTGTTGTTGTTGTTTTTAAAATGATCATAACGATCTGTCATTTCGATTTATAATCAAATACCGAACAACAAACAAGATCATCAACCAATAGATAGGTTCTTTATAATATATACTATACTAAATAAAATACTTGGTTGTTAGAGAGCAGCACTAGCTTGTACTAAAAAAAGGCTTGTTTGTGGTTCTGGCATTTAAAAAGAAATCGAAACATAAAAAAATCATACAATTTATAGAAAAAATTGTCTTTTAGATGATGGCACGTCAGCTGCATATTAAAATTTCTTAAATCTACAACTAAACAAAATTTATATTTATTTTAAATGTTTTTCTATACTAGTCGCATGTAATTTGAAAACAAAAACTGTCGTATTCAAAATTTCTATACAAATCAAATCAATCGTATTTTGTTGTGAATGAGGGAAAAGGGTGCTGTCATTTTACTAGCAAAGGGGGACGATTTAGGGAAAGACAAAAAAATATAAAAACAATGCAGTTGTTTTAACTTTATATTGTCATATTGATGTTAATGTCATGCCATGTGAACTGGTACACAAAAAATTAAACAAAAAAAAACTTGTAAAATTTTTATGAGGCTATTGTATTGTTTTTATTGTTGTATAAAAAACAAATAATTTAAGTTTTTAAATTAAAGAATTAAAATGTATTAAAAAAAATGGCAAAAAGAGGTAAAATAATGAAAAATAACATCAAATAACAAAAGAACTTTCAAATCCTGCCATAAAAGTGTTAAAGTATTCTTATTTAAATTCAACCAGAAATATTTATAAAAATAATTTTTTTTTAAATTCCCAAAATTTCCATTTTTGGTAAAAGCTTTTGTATTAAAGTTTTTAGGCTCCGAACTCGGACTTACAATTTTTTGGTTATTCTTATAAAAATTTTATTAGAAATTTGAAATAAAATAGTTTCTATTTTCAATTCTTTAAGATTTCTAGTATTTTGTAAAAGCTTTTGCCTTGAACTTTAAGAAGCTTTTTTAATTTTTTTACAATTTAAAAAATTAAGCTAATTTTCTAATATAATTAAACTATTCAATCAAATCTTTTAAATTTTGATGTTTTTTTTTGCAAAAGCTTTGAAAGCTTTTTTACAAAAATGTTTTATTTTGCGAAACATTTTATAATCTAAGGAAATTTTTATAGATTTTAAGATTTTCTTAAAAGCTCTTTCCAAAAGTATTTCAATTTCTTTAGTCTGGATTTACGCTATGAAAGTTTTCTTTTAAAAAGTCTGAGTTTATTGGTGAGAGGGCAAGAGAACATTCTACTCGTTTCTCCCCTCTTACCAATAAACTCAGACTTTCTGAAAGAAAACTTTTATAGTGTAAATCTAGACTTAGAATATTTAAAATTCAGCTTATTTTTTTAGTTTTTATAAATTTAAGGACAAATTTCATAAGGTTTGGGAATTATTGGCACTGTTAAACAAGATTTTTTATTTTAAAGAATGATTTGTAAAAGCTTCTTCCAAAATGCTTTAATTATCTTAAATTGTTTAAAAATTTAAGGTAGCTTTTTAATTTTCCGTAAATTTTAAAAAAGAATTTAAGACTTTCTTAAAACATTTTTTAGCTTTTTGGTGGATTTTTCTCATTTATTATGTGATTTTGATTAAATATAAAGTGATAAAGTTCAATAAATTTGGTTTGTATCTATGTGAATTTTTTCCCCCATCTATCATCTGTTTTAGTCATTATAATATTAAAAATAACATGTCAAATCATTATTAATTATTTAAATACATTTAACAAACATTTAGAAAGTTGATTCCCCCAAACTATGAGAGGAGACAATTTAACGAAATGAAATAAACATTTTAATATGATCAATAAACATAAAAATTTATTGATGAAATTTTCACACCCCAAATGAGAAAACAGCGGAAAAAATGATCATAAAAACAGAATAAAAAACTAAAATGTCCATAAAAAAAATTGGGACAATTTTATATGATTTTTTTTAAGAAAAATTAATAATAAAAACTAACAAAAAAATGTATAAAAAAATTACATTTAAAATTGATCATGAAAAGATCATGAACTTTCATTAAGAACTATAACCAAAAAAACCTAAACAAATTTGAAAGAAAGACGACTCCCCCACATGGTTTGATTATTTGAAATTTATACAAATCGAACATAAATTAATATTTTTTTCCACAAAATGTGGGGTTTTTTTAATTTCCGTGCTGACAAATTAATTTAATATAATTAACTACAAATATTCTACTACTTCAGAAAACAGAAGCTTTAAGTCAAACAACTTTAAGCTTTCAATTTCATTTAAGAGAATGACTGACTGAATGAGTGACTGACTGATTGACAGTTTAGAGAGTCAGTAGTGTGAGTAAGTGAGCAATGATTTTTATGAGGGCGTTTGATTAGTTTATTAATTATTTTTATTTAAAATTCTAGTCTAGACTTTTGGAAATACAATTAAGATTATTATGAACATTAAAGCTTTTTTTTTTATTAATTTTCATAAATTATTTGTAATTTGTAACGATTTTATAGTTAAATTCTTTTAAAATATGTAGTAAAATTTCAAACATTTTATAAAATTATTGATTCCAAGCAAATTGCAAAAAAAAACCAAAAACAGTAACTAACAAAACTATCAATACCTTTAATTTCTTTTGATATAATTTCTATTTTCTTTAGCTTAAACTAAAGATTTTCCTGCAACACTGTTTGTGTTTTTACTTTTTGCTTTTGGAATATTAATTGTGTTCGAAATGTTTTTGGCATGTTAACAAGAAAACTGTTAATATGAAAACAAACATAAAAAAATAAAAAAAAAACACCAACAATAAATTGGTAGAAAAAAATCCATAATAATATGTATCTCACACAAAAAACCGAAACAATAACAACAAAACAAACTTTAATAAATTTTATAAAGTGAATCATCTTTTTAAAAAAAAAAATGGAGCAAAAATTTCAAAAGAAATAAAATGCAAATATAAATAAAACTCAACAGAAATTAATTATTATTTTAACAACTTACAAAAAATGACACTTAATAAGAAAATTAAACAAAACACTGAGAGAAAAGAATTAGAATATATCACAAAAAAAATCGTTTAAAAGATTTCCACAAAAAAAGCTCGAAAATTGGAAAAAAATGTTTTGAAAGTATAAAATTTTACAAAAACTTTCAAACTTCAAATAATCCAAAGAATTTAACTAAACTTAAAAAAAGCTTATTACATGATTTTTGCTGTACACTTTCGATTTTAAAAAACCCCACAAAAATAGTTTTAAGGTATGAAATTACACGATCTTGGTGGCCAATTAACTTCTCCTCTACGAGAAATAATGCGAATTTTGAACTTTTCTTTCTAAATATCCATTGTTTCTCTTGCTGTGTTGCATGTGCCATCATCCTTTTGAAACCCCATATTCTATTCGTCTATTAATCATCAATTTTCCGCCACAAAAAGCATCGGATCATCTCCCTGTAGCTATTTCCATTGACCGATGATACCTCAAATTTGGACACCCTTTATATGCATGCATACTTTTTAAGAAAACTTCTTAACATTTTTAATTTTTTGTTAAAGTTTTTAAAAAAGCTTTTATAAGCTGTTAAAAAAATTTAAATTTCATAAAAACGTTTAAGCCAAGTTATTGTGAGCTTTTCAAATGTTATAGCAAAAAATGTTCTACATTTTATTGGTTTCAGAAAAAAGCTCTGTTACAAAGCTTTTACAAAAACTTTGTTTTTTACGAAAATTCTAAAACTTGTAAATTATTTGTAATTAAATCCAATGTATTCATTTTATTTATATTTTTTAAGGAATTTCGCAATAATTTTTTTCTATGTTAAAGCGCTTTAAAAAAGCTTTTAGAAGATTTTGCGAAAAAAATTTGAAATTGCTCAAAATTTTTAAAGTTTAAGCTTAAGCTTTTAATTATCTTAATATTTAAGAAAATTTTTATTTTTTAGAAAGCGTTAAAAAAAGCTTTGAAAAAAATTCGAGAAAAAGTTCTAAAATTTCCAAAAACTTTATTTTTCATTAAAATATTTTAAAGAAGAAGGAACTTTACAACATGAAATAAATTCAAATTTCTTGTTAACTTTTGATTCTTGACTGAACCCGGGATTGAACCCACGGAGAGGTTGATTTGAAATGTTACGATAGTAACCACACAATCTCTTCAGAAATCTTTGCCGTTTTACACTCACCGCCAGTGATGACGGCTGGCAGTCAATAGTCAAACATCAGTCTTTAGACCAAATGTCATTTTTACTTGGTGGATCGAAATTTGTGGTTGTGAATGATTATCTATTTTCAATTGATTTACATAAAAAAACATGATAAAAATATAAAAATTTGGATTAAAACCATAAACAGTTCAATAAAATAACCAGAATATTAATTATTTCCCAAAAATTTAAAATTTCAACCATTATCTAATTTTTTATATTTTTTTCTTTTCGCCAAAGCTTTTTGTGAGAACTGCAAATTCTTAGCAATTTTTTTGCTAAAATTATATTTTTTTCATTTTTATAAATTTCAAGTTTTTTTTTATAGATTTTTAAAGATTCTTTTCAAGTTTCTATTAATAACATTTGTGCTCTCCATCTTTTCTTCTTAAAATTAGTTTTAGTTTATCTTTGTTTTTTGTTTACTTCTTTTATTATGGTTTTAATTTCAAATTATATCATTTTACCCATTTAACCAATAATCTAAGCTGAAATCAGCATTTTTTTTTTCTTTTTTAAAAAACAGTTCCGTATTTTGTAAATTTCTTGCTAAATTGAAATAAACTTGACCTAAATTTAAAGTATTTTTTTTTCTTTTTTGCTTAAGTTAAATTGAAAACTATTACATTATTGATAGTTTTAGTTGACAAAGCAAAACTTAGCTTAAAGAATGATTTTTAAACTTGGTCTAATTACTTGACCAACATAAATTCTTTATAATTATGATGGTGGATGGAATGAGCAAAGCAAAAAAATACTGAAACTAATGATAATTGATTTTTAATTTCTTTAAAAAAAATTCTTAAGAAAATCGAAAAAAATAATATAATTTATTAGTATTGATCATTTGCTTGGTCTCGGTCAGTTAGTCAGTTAGTCGTCAATATGCCTGAGATGTGATGCAGCTTGAACTCATTAAAGACGTCATCAACATCATCGTCATAATCACCAGCCGGTTCGGTTCGGGTCGAATTTGAAGTGGAGAATTTATGAATAAATATTTTGCAACATGCACGCACTTAACATTTATAAACTTGGCTAAAGGAACAAATAAAAAAAACTTAAATAAAATGTACAACAATAAAACTATAAATATACACTAACACATCGATAGATATTTATTCCAAAGAAACAGATACAAATTCGAACTCTTACACATACATTCATACATATTCAGCATTTGACCAAAAGGGGTGTGTACAAAATGATATTTTATTCAATATCCTACACACGCAGCAGCGATTTGTCCTTTTCACAGAATGTAGCCAAACGTTCATTTAACCATCCTCTATACACATGTGTATACAATCTTTAAAATAACAACAATAACAACATCAAAAACAATCCTCAAAACACAAATACGATTGATGAGTCTGAGAAATTTTTTTACTTTACTCTCAGTTTTCCGTTTTATTATTCATCATTTGTATGATTTTTATATGAGTATTTTTTTTTTTTTTTTTGATGTATTTGCGTCTTAAAATGTGAAAACCTAAAATTAAAAACTCATAAGATATCGACTGATATATTGAGCTGCTGCCGCTTCAATGAAAAAAATGCTTTTGGCTGGCTAATGTATCTTCTTTTTGGTTCTACCATCACAAATCTTTCCAAAAAAAAAGAAGACTTTTGTTTCTTTTTTTTTATGGAAAATCAAAAGGCAATTAGCTGGTTATTAAGATATAAGACAGAAAAAAAGAGTTATTGTATCTATAAGAATTTTCTTTTTTATTTAAAGATCTCAAGAACAATTGTTAACAAAAATTTTTGTAATTGTAAAGCAATTAATTAAATTTTTTTAACAATTTTTCTTTGTGTTTAAGTTTTGGCTTTAAATTTTAAGCTATTAGATTCACTAATTTGTTGAACAATAGTGTATCTTAAAGAAATTATTATTACTTAAAAATCTTTTCCTTTTAAATTGTATTATAATTTCCTGTTTATAAACACACATTTTTTTAAAGCCAAAGGTCAAACAACCTTAAGCTTTCAATAGTTTTTAATAAATACTTATTTAAGAATTGAAAAAATATTTGCTGATTTCTTTATTCAGCTCCAGCTGAATTATATTAAACTTAAAAGGAATCTTTAAATTTTATAAAAAAATTAATAAAACTATAATAAATTTTATAAAAATCTTATATTTTTTATAAAAAATGTAACCAATTCAGCTAGCTGATTTATCTATAAATAAACGGTTTAAGTAAAAAATACGTGTATAGTTCCAAATTGTTACATTTCCTTGGATTAGATTACTAATTGTTTTTTTTAAATTCTAAAAAAGTATAATTTTTTAAATTATATATAAAAATTTATAAAATTTATACATATTCAGCTAGCTGAATTTGCTAGAAATAAACGGATAAAGTAAGAAAATACGTGTATGGTTTAAAACTGATATATTTACTTGGTTTTGGCCAGCCGAATTACATTTATTGGTTTCTTAATTTCTAAAAAAAAGTATAATTTTGCAAATTCATTTACTTAGCTGTATTGTACTAAAAATTAGCTTGTTTGGTTAGGATTGCAAAATTTATGTAAATAAATGGGTTTTGCTTTAATTTTCACCAGCTGAATTGTTTAAACTGAAGATTTTCAGAAAATAAAAAAATTCATACAATTTTTACAAATTTATATGGCTGAATTATTTTGAAAGTTAGCTGAATTGACTTGTGTTTTTTCCAGAAATATATTTTTTTTTTTTTTAAATTTGTACATATTTATAAATTTTAGTAAAATGTTTCTGAACCATCAAGAAAAAAAAACATTAAGGAAACAGTAATATTGAATAGCAAAATTTATAGAATTAAACGGATTCTGCTTACTTATTTGTCAGCAAAATTAGTTTTAATTGGAAAATTTTTTTTAAGAAAATCGCTTTAAATAACAAAAGTTCTAGATTTTTTCAAATAAAGCTAGCTAATTTACTGTGTCTTTTGCCAGATTTTTATAAATTTGTATTTGTTAATTATTGTCTGCTTTAAATAACAAAAGTGTTAGATTTTTACTAATTAGGCTTGCTGAATTACTCTGAAAGCTGGCTAAATTGCAAGGAAATAAAAGATTTATATTTTTTTTTTGCCTTTTGAATTGATTTTAAATATTTTTTTTGTAATACTTTACAGAATTTATTAAATTAATTAATGAATTTGTAATTTTTAGATATTCAAATATTGATTGTTATTTTTCCTAAAGATGTTACGCAGCGGGGTATCGAAATATTATAATTGTTTTTATAAAAAAAAATAAATATGTTCAATAAAATAGACATTAATAAAATATGAAGTTGTTTTTAATAAAAATCTGGTATTTTTTTATTTAAAATATTGAGTTGGTTTTCAATATAAAATTATCGCATTTCCATTAATTTAGTCAGCTGAGTTAGGTTTTTTAATAAAATATTAGGGCATTTAGACTGATTTCAGTCAGCTGAATTGGTATCAAATCAAATTTTTGTTTAGAAAAAGTGTTGAAAAATATCTTTTATTTTTATCACTCAAGTAACTGAATTGTTTTGAGCTTGGAAATATTACAATTAAAATGTATCTAATGTTAGCATTTTTCTATTTTCTACTTCAAATAATTAATAATTTGATATTTTTTTAAAAATTTCAACTAATTAATATTAAATTTGTTACGAATCATTTAAAAGAAGTAAAACTCAGAAGAATTATTTGATATCTATGAGATGTATTTTGTTTTTTATTTACTGTTCCACCTTTTTTTTTTAGTAGGGAATACATAAAAGGGCATATACGACAAATTGGCTAAAAGCCAAAATGTCTAGGAAAAATTTTTTTACACACTTTGTTTTTAAACGATAATTTTTTCCAAAAGATAATGAAGAGAAAAAATAAAAAAAAAGGAAAAAAGCAAAAAATCTTAACACTAGTCTAGACAAATTTTTAAATTTTAAAAAGAAAATTGAGAATTTTTTCTAATTATTACAAGAAATGATTTATCTTACGAATAAAGCCAAAAGATTAATAAGTTTTAAAGAAAATGACATCATTATTATTGATAATTTGTTTTGTATTTTTTTTTAGATTTTACTATAGATTGTTGTAAATAATTGTAATTAATAATTATTATTTACTAATAATTAATCAATTTTTTTTCCTTTTTGTTATGAGAAAAAAATTTTGGCTTTTCAAACAAATCAATTGTAAATTAAAAGTGTTTTTTTAAGTTTTTAGATAAATATTTATTTTTCCAGTTAATACTTTAATCAAAGTAATTTTCGATAATTTTATTGATTAAAACACACTCAAAACATGAAAAAAAACATTATAAAAACAAATATTTTTTTCAAATGAAACACGCAAATATAATTAATTATCAATATAATAATAGACAACAATTTTACAAAAGCTATAAAGATTAACAGAAAGTTTAGAAAAAAATTATATTTGATTAGTTAAACGTTTTAGGAAAAAATAATATGAAATTGAAATTGGAATTGTTAAAAAAAGCTTTAAGCTTTGAAAAAAAACATTCAAGAAAAGCTTTTTTAAAAAAAATCTTTAATGTTTTTCAAAAAGTCAATAAAAAGGTTAAATAATTTCAAAATATTTTTCATTTCAATCTTCTTTAAAAACGTTTGCTGGGTTTCTTTTCTAAAACTAAATCCTCGAAATGTTATAAATTTTTAAATCATTCTTTATTACTGGTTTGTTCTATAGCTTTTTTTTTATTTAAAGTCATAAGCAAATTTTTTTTTCATTTTTTTAAAAATTCCTAGAAATGGAAATAAATTCTTTGGAATTGCTATAAAACCAAAAATATTGATTTGCAAAATTGTACAGACTAGAAGAGGATGAAGCAGTTTTGATGCTGAAAAAGATTTCAAAGCATAAAATTTGTTTTTTTTTTTTTTTGTTCACTTCATAAAGAAAATATTGAATTTCAAAATAGTTTTTAGCTGTTCAAAAACTAAATTCCTATTACAAAATGGAATGAATGAATGATAGATTTTACATACGCCATAAAATTTTTGCCGACGGCAAAAAATTTGAAAAAAAATTGCAAATTTTTGGAAAAAATTCCTAGAATTTAATTAAAATTTAACAAAGTAAAATTTCGAGCAACGAAAATTTTATTAAAAAAATTGAAATTTTTCTTAATTTCAAAAAAGAAAAATTTTTTAATCTTCTTTTTTCCAAATATTTATTTTTTTTCTGATTGTCTTTTATTTGTTGTACTATAAGTTTTTGATTAAATGTTATGCCTTAATGCCTCTTTATTTTGTTATGGCCACTGGCATCTACCACTCATTAGCTTGTGCAATAAGTGGAACCTCCAACTCATAAAATCGAAACTAAAGCACTTGGCACCATAAACATATAATTTTTTCTTAAGATTAACCAAAAAAAATCAATAAAAAAAATAAAAAGAAAACCAGATATTAAAAATATATTAGAAAATTTTATTAAAACTCCCTAAAAGTAGGCAACATTTAGCTTTAACCAAGGCGAATTTACTAGAAGGTGGGGTTAAATCAACATATGGTGTTTTTTTTCGGTGGTCGACTTGTCAAAGTTTGTATACAAACTAGTTTTTTATGTAAGCAAACCTTTTTTTTTTTACTAGCAATATTTTTGATAACCCGACCACAGAAGCAGTGTTGTTGTAAAATTGACCTCACCTTCCTTTCAATTCGCCGAAATCAGCAAAAATTAAATAAAATTGAAAATTGATAATACAGCAAATTTCAATCCAACAATAACATAAGTAAAAGATTGACATTCGTCTTTAGACTAGCAGACGCCGCAGTGGTGCAAACGGTAGAACGATTCTGAAGTCTGTGCTTATTGATGAGAGGGGAAAAGTATATGCAATTATTCTCTTCCCTCTCACCAATAAACTCTGACTTTCGCAAAGAAAACTTTCATAGCATAAACCTAGCCTTAAAGAAAGCTGCATTAAACGCCAAAGAATAGGCAACAAAAAATACGCCTTAAAGTAGATTTGATTTACAATAAATATTTTAACAAAAAAGACGAAAAAGGGTCACTTTTTCAAACAGCTTGTTTTTTTACAAAAAATTGCATTTTAACAAAAGATTTAGATCTTTTGGAAGTAAGAATTTTAGAATAGCTTTAAATTTTTTGAATCGTTTAAGAAAACGCCTAACTGTAGACAACTCTTAAAAGACTAAAACTTTTAATAAAAACCAAATTTATTTAAATGTTTATTAAGATATTCTAGGTCCTTAAGAATAGCGAAGGTTTTTTAATGATGTCTGTATTTCTGTCTGTCTGTTGAAATGGGTTTTCCGAAGATCACGGATACGATGGGGGCTTGGTTGGTATACATTTATGTCATATATGCTCTGTTAAATTTTGCCAATGAAATTCAGCCTGATTGGTCTAAAAATGGATAAGATATTAGCAAAAAACCACATCTGCCTCTAATTTTACCCATAAAACTTAAAGTGTATTTGATTTTCTATATATTAAGAACGGCAATAGCCAAAGTTTCCAAATTAGATACAAGGATCTGGGTCACCAATACACAACTTCCGACAAATCGTGGACAGCATTTGTGAAGTGGGGTTGGCACAGAATAGATAAATTTATATGTAAAGAACGGTTAGAGAAAAATTGTCTAAATGTCGTACACATAGCTGGAATATCAAGACACATCTCTAAAAATTTGGGCGGGTTTGGAACAGTGGTCGTGGCACCTGCGGTGCAAACACGTTATAGATATTTCTATATCTTGAGAACGGCAAGATAAAAAGCTTCTTAAATTAGCAACAAGCATCTTGATTTTTAGAAGTAATTGGAGAATTGGACGTGGCGCAAAATAGATTTATTAACATCTAAAGGCCAGTATTTATATAACTTTCTGTTCTTATCTCACCATAGTGATGGGCATAAAAAAGCGGCATAAACGAATATCGTATTTTTACTTATTTTTTTTTTTTTTTTTTTGTTTAAAAATCTGATTTTTTAAGAAAAATCTGTTTCTTTTTTGCGCTAAAAGCAGTGATCTTTACTTTTGAACTTAAACGAATTTGCTGTTTTAATTTGTGTTTTTTGTAGTTAATATTTCTGTTAATTTTATTGTTTACATAATTGTATCTTTTTATTGTTTTTGTAACTTTTCTTTCAATCTTTTAAAAAACATTGACTTTGCACGCTTGAAAAAATGCCTTAAAACCAGATTTTCCGCATGAATTTTTTCAAAAAAAAAAAAAAAAAATTAGATTTTGCTTTTTTTTTAAGGAGCTTCACTTATTTTATAAATTAAGTTAAAATAAAGTTTTTAAATTTACAACAAAATTTTGGTAATCGATAAAATTTTAATCAAAAAAAATTTTTTTTGCCAAATTTTCGGCCATTGCGATTTTAAATCGCAAAACGCTAGATTTATTTTATGGTGTTCTGAAATGCGTGCGTTTTGCTTGCGATCTGCTTCAGTTTCTTTAAAATATTCTAGTTCCCTTGAGCATACTTTTGAGATTTTAAGTCGCCAAACTTCTCGCGATTTAGAGAACACCTATAAAATCGCGTATTATTTGAGAGTTTGGCGATTGTCAGAACATGCCCGTTTATTTTATTTAATTTTTAAAAATTAGAATTTCTTTTTTTTTTAATTCCTTTTGAAATTTATTTGCTAATCCAATAAATTTTTTCACAACTTTTAAAACCGCTTTTATATTGAAATGAGTCGTTATTCGATCGTAATTAAAATACAATTTAAATGGGAATTTTTAATAATATCGAATGCCGTAAGAAATTTTTTTTAAAAATTTCCTTATTTCTTCTGTTAAAAACTTTGTAGATCTTCTATATAAATGTTCTGCAAATCTAAATCGATCGAGATTTTCAGGTTAATTTTTGTTTAATGGCCGCATTTTTCCGGGTTTTAAAAGTAGTTTTAGTTAAAATAAATGGCTCTTACCCCGAATTTCACCAAGTTTCGTTAAAACTTACTATTACGTTATCTTCCAGTAAACAATATGATTTGTCAGCTATAACTGATAGTTTATTATAACTTAACTTGGTGAAATTGGGGTTAAAGTATGAAAAGTATAAAAAATCTAAAATTTAAAACAGGATCGTTTGCAAAAATCTCCGAGAAAATAGTATGGTTTCTATCGAAACATGTCAGATCAACCTGTCTGTGAACGTGGGTTTGATTCCTCGGTCGGTCAAAAGTGAAAAATTATCAATAAATGTTAATTCATTTCATACATTAAAGTTCCTTTCATCATAAAAATAATTAAATGAAAATTAAATTTGAGGAACTTTATCCTGATAAAAATATAAAAATTTGTGTTAAAATTTTTTAAATTCCATTGCACTCAAATCCGATTTCCGAAACATGGCTGGATATAAAGAAATAATTTTGACAGGATTTTAAGGACTCTTCAAATAATGTAATGGACACAATTTCAATTGCATTTGAACTTTTCATTACAAACGCCTGTATTCATAAAAATATTTTAAAATTACTTAAGGTTTGAATACCAAGTTTTCTATCAAAATTCTTCTTAATAAACTTTTGTTAAATTTAATAATCGTTTATGAATACGGGGGAAAATTATTATCCTTGGGAAATGGCAAAGCTTATATTAACCAAATTTTCAAATACGCTCAGGTGTGTGATGAAAAGAGTTTTAAAAAATGTAACGATTTAAAATTGGTAATACCATTTTGAATACACATATTTTCTTCTAATTTCTATATTCTTTTAAATTTTTTATTAAATATGTTAGCTTTACACTTTAAAGCCTCTTTTACAATGGTTGCAACATTTTCGTTTTTTTCTTATGTTATCTTATTTCTTCCCAAATTATTTCATATATTTTCCTTTTATTTTTTCGAACATGTAACTTCGAAAATATAATTAAATTTTTTATAAAAACAACAATTTGTATGAAATTGAAAATGAAGTTTATAATAATTTTATTTAGTTTTGAATAAAAATTTTAACAAAAAGTTAAAAAAAAACTAATTAATAAATAAAATTTGTTGTTAATGCAAAATGTGTGAGTTGGTGAAAAAAATTGTTGCTTTAAACACCAGTGAAAATATGCTGCCTATTGTGAACGAAGCTTTAGTCTACTTCAGCAACAGTTTGTGTTAAATTGAAAGAACATTTTAAAAAGAAATAATAAATAAGTTATATTTTTATGGGCGAAATTCACAAACGTTTTCCTAATTGAAAATGTTTGTGTGGTTGCGAAAAAAATGATGCTTTATTGTGAACACCAAGTGAAAATGTTGCTGCCATTGTGAACGAAGCTTAATTTGAACATAAAATAAGGACTAACGGCCATGTTATGAAAATCGAGTTTAAATGAAATCGAACGAAATTTTCAGTTAAATTTTTTTTAATGACTGCGGTTTTTTATGATTTCTAATAATTATAAGAGGTACTCAAAGTATGGCGTATGTATGTATATAAAACAGGATCGCTTTGAAAATTTGTTTGATTTCAATTTTACTCGATTTTGATTTTTAGAACATGGCTGTATAATTTAGAAATAGATTTTAAAATTGATCACAATTCATCATACTTTTTAAAAACTATCGATTTTAATTACATTCGGTCATGTTCTGAAAACCGAAATCGAATGAAATTAAAATCGATAGAGATTTCCTCCTGATTTTTTTTTATATACCTACACTTAGATTTTTCTAATTTCTCTGGTAAATCTGGTAATTTAAGTTGTACTTAAAGTACGTAGTAGGAATAAAAAAAAGGAAAATATTTTGATCTTTCAAAACAGGTTCGTTAAAAAAATTTTGGTTTTCAATTTTTCTCAAATTCGATTTCCAGAGCACGGCTGATTCGTATAAAAATGTTTTTAATTTTAATTTATTCAATATTTTTTGAAAATAATTAACTCAAACTTAACTAACTTAAAGCTAATGAAAAAAGTCGTACAGAAAAATTCTCCAACAGTTTTCGCCAATTAAAGCATTAATCAGCACTAAAATCAGTTTTAAATAAAAATTTAATCAAGATTTCTTACAGTGAATTAAACATTAAATGGATACTTTTAACTTATTTACGGGTGCAAACTTAATTAATTTTTTACTTAATACCCAGGTATCACAAATTTCTTAATTGAAATCAAATTTTGATTTTTTACTGTGCGAGACGTAGATGCAGCAATCAAGCGGCAATTTATTGTTTTTTTTTGCAAATAGTTTCTAAGTACTCGTTACAATGACGAACAATTCGCAGAGTTTGAGTTTGAGCCGCTGCGGAGAAAAAGCCCACCTAAATCCAAATAAATTATTGCACTACTGCCTAAGAAAAAATAATAAAAAACCTTCTCCTGTAAAATGTTGTCACTTACGATATAATCGCAAGAAGGACTCGACTTAATATTGATATCTGTCACTGTACAACAATCGTAAATTGTTCTATAGGTAGGTGACCGAAAGTTTTTTTAAATTTTATTTAATTTTTTTTTACTGTTTTGAAATTTGATTTAAAATTAAGAAAAAAAAACTTACCTGTTGCCAAAATTGTGCCAGTAAATAAATTTGTTCCTTTTTGAAAAACCAATCCATTGATTGCACAGCCGTCAAATCCATATCGGCTGTACCGGCTGTTTGTGGCAATGTTGGCTGCATTCGGCTGCTTTGATTTGTGGCTGGTTCCAGTAAATCAATAACAGCTAATTTTTCTTGTTGTAATTGTTGCTGTTGTTTTTCAGTTAATGTTTTTAATGATGATAGTGATGAAGATGATAATGAAGAAGATGGGGTGATGATGTTGTTGCCTAAAGAGCCACCAGCAGTCGTGGTAGAAAAACCACCGGTAGACTGTTGGCCTAAAGAAAATTTACACGTATGTCTTTGTTTAGATTCCAGTTTGTCTTCTTTTTATTTTTTTTCTTTTGTTAACAACAAAATTGTTTTTTCTTTAAAAAAATTTTTTTTTAATTAACACAAAAATTTTGTAATTTTAATTTTATTTTGGCCATTTAGTTGGTTATTTTTTAGATTTGAAATCAAAAGAATTTTTTTTTAATAAATTTTTAAAAATTTCCCAATAATTTTTAATAACATTTTTTGTTTGTTTAAAATTCCTTTAATAGTTTTAAATTTTTGCTTTATTTTAATTCTTTTTTTTAGAACTTTTCTCTAAAGGTTATTTTTTTTAATAATTTTTGTTAAAGGCTGTTTGTTTTTGTTTTCTCTTGTTTGTCAGCAAACTTTTGTTTTTGTTTTATTTTTTTTTTAATAAAAAATTTTTCTTAAACACTTGTTTTTATATATTTATGGTTTTGTTTTGTTTTCTTTTTTTCAAACACTTGTTTTTTATCTTTATTTTGCTTTCATTTCCAAACTAAACTCCTCTTTTTGTGAAAAAAATTTTTTTATTTAAAAATATTTGATTTAATTAATTAATTTTTTGTTAAATCTGTTACTTAAATTAATTCAAAATTGATTGATTTTATTATTTGTAGTAGTAGTTGTTGTTGTTTTTTTAAGAATTAATAATTTGTATATGTGATTGGATTTGATTATTACTAAATAAACGACAGAGCAACATTAATCTAACAAGATGTTGCCTGTCACGAATTCAACTGATGACTGAACAAATCGAACATTAACGCAGCTTACACAACCCCATTAAACAAAAACAACATTATAGAGTAAAACCGAACAGCAACAACAACACTAAATACAGCAATAACAACAAAAACAACCGTTTTATTAAACTCTTTGCTCATTTTTATCTAATTCAATACTCATTCTCAATTTGTGTGAGTGTGTTTTGTTCTCTTGCTCTCTTACAAGCCCCTCATTTAATAAAACACAACTAGAAAATATAACACAAGCAAGCACACTCTTACAAATCTATAGTGAAAACAAAAAAATCAACCACACGTGAGCGTTATTGTTGTTGTTTTTAATATTTGAGTGTTCGTTCGTCTGTTTGTTTTCAAGTGATTAATATGAATTTATTCCAATTTCTTATTTTTTTTTGCTTTTACAAATGTTCTAAAGAAAATAAATAAAAACGAAAATGTTTGAGTATGATTTGATTTGAGAGAGAGAACATGATTATTTCTTTACCAATATTGCTGCGCTCACTCTTGTTTAACATTGTAATATTTGATTTGTTTTATTCAATTCACTCATTCTCCTTCCCCCCAATAATTTGTATTGACAAGTAGGTATATATAAAAAAAAACAAGATAAAAAATAAATAGAAAAAATAACCTCTTATTACAACAACAACGTATTGGACTCTCTCTCTATCTCATTTAATAATAGGAAAAATTCGTAAACACTTATTTACGTTGGTACACTTGTAGGTATATAGGAAAATTCTCCTATTAGGATTAAAAAACCTAAGAAAAAGGAAAATAAAAAAAACAATGAAAAGAAAAACTGTCATTATAATTTTATTTTAAACCAATACTTTGATAATAACCATGCAAATTGTTGCCAAACGCTAAAATGGATACAGGCAAACCCAGCTTCCTTAAGATAATCGCCAAAATACATATAAGAAGGTGTGTTATTGAAATCTAGTGAAATTTCTTAAGAAATTTAAGTAATATATGTAGGTAAGAAGAGTGTAATAAAAAATTATTAATAGGTACCTACATACCTACATATATGAAAAAAAAATTGGATTTTAAAGAAAAAAAATTACCTATATTGCATTGTGGAGACTGGAATTTGTACAGAGTGGCGAATAAAAAACGTTATAAATTGATAAGTGAATAGGTAAGTTTTTTATTTTTTTTTTGTGATGGAATGATTAAGCACAGAACAAGGAGCCAAAGATGTTCAATTTTATATTGATAGTCAACATTATTCAGACTCAAAGATCGTAACGAATAATGAGCGATGAGGCCCATTTTCATCTCAAATTAACAGTACCTATCATGGCGAATTCAACTACAATTGGCGTCGATACTACAGCAATTCAAAAACAAGATAGGGATTTTGCATTGCATTGTTAGCGTTTGCAATCCGAAATGTCTACAAGACACTAACAAATCAAAATAAATTGGTTCGAACTGTCAAAACCAGAAGGCGTTTCAAATTCGTATTGCACAGTTTAGTGTGAAAAATATTTCAGAAAAGATCATTCGACCATATTTTTCGAAAACTATGAACTGGTTGCTGTTAATGGGAATATTGGGCAATGATGGAAAACTTTCCAAGGCCCGAGGTAAGCAACAATCCAGAATTGTGGTTCCAACAAAATGGAGCTACAGCTCGTCCAGCTATGGCTCTTTTTTGGCGATCATAGTGCTGATTATGTGCCACCCTTCACATACAAGATTATTCTGTGGAAAAAAAAACAATAACTAAATAAAAAATGGCCTAAAACTAATAAGTAACATTTTCTAAAAACAATTATTCGGATATGTTCTGGAAATTGACATCAAGTGATAAAGAGAAGTGGTTCTAAAAAGAAAAAGTACGCTAAATGGCAAATTTTCTTTTTTAAAATTCACGATGTACAACTGCATATAAAACTAAGTTTTAAAAAGAAAGAATTCTTTCGACATGGTCAAAAAGGCAGTGATTTTTATTAGAAAATTCTAAAAGGATATTAAAAGAGATAAATGTGTCTTTTTCATTATTTAAAACAAGAGATCTATTAAAGATATAATTAAAAAAAAATAATGGAAAACGCTTAATTTATCAGCTAATTTCAGCTAAATTCAGATAAACTTTTATAGTAACATACAAATAATCTTATCAAATGACTATATTTTGTGATTAACATTAGGTATTTAACTGATGCTTAGCGTTTTCAGTTTCGGGGATTGGTCCCCAAATAGGGTTTATTTATTTTTGATTGGGGATAGACATTTCATGAAATCAGCAGGGGATTTTTTTGGGGAACAAACTTTTATCTGTGATAATTTTTGGGGATAATATATTTTTTGAATGCCATCTGTGCAATGCCAGGACCAATTTGGTCAAGGTGTAAGTACAATTATAAGTCTTTTGTGGTCCAAAGTTTTTTTTCATACCCAGTCACACGAACTCGAAACCTTTTCAATAGCTTACTGCAAGAGCTTTAAATATATTTTTTTAACCAACTAGACTTTTTCGATAATGAATACAACTAAAACCGAAATTCGCAACAGAATGCAATAAGTGTTACTAAAACTGTCCTTAGAATAAATACACATTTTAAAAATACAGGAGGCGCTTGCAAAATAAAACTATGTAAAAAAACAAAAAAAGCACTACTTCATTATGTTATATATTAGAAATAACAATAAGGTCCTAAGGGCACGAACAGGCTCCTATGTGGATTGCCCTCAAACCTTATTAACATAACATTTCCTAAAGAGTTTAAAATGAACTACGTTTCATTTAAACAATTTGAATTTAGTAATTTTTAATTTGAAGACACTTAAACTGAAGACACTGAAGACACTTCGATAATGGACCAAAAAATTTTGTAAATTTAGTAAACTTAAATTTGTTTTTTTTTTATAAAAACAAATTTTAAAGTTTTTTACATCTATTTACTAATTCAATAGTTCCATTCCATAAAAACTAAAACATTTACTTTATTATTATTAATAATATGATTTATTTCAAAAATGTTTTACAATTAATAAATACAACTTACATTAGAAAGAAAAATCATAAAAAGACATAACGAAATTGTTGTGTGTCTGATTGGCTAATTAACATAAAAAATTATGTATAACTATAATTGTGTGCTGGAATTATAACTGCAATTAATGTACAAATTCATTTAACTACGTTATCGGTATTCGGTTACAATAAGTTTTCTATATTTCAAGCAAATTTTTAAAAATGTATATAAACGCATATAATCTTCACCGTTCAATATTTCAAGGACCTCTTCAAGTAATAGATGTTCTTTTCCAAAAATACTTAAACGAACATCCGAAAAAATTGGGCATCTGGCAATAAAATGGTACGTATTCTCATTTTCATTTGAATTACACAATGTGCATATATTTGTAGTGTTGCTATAAAATGAGCGAGCGTTCAAATTTAACAGCCCACCTCTAGCTTTCATAACAAGACTTACAAGGTAAACTGAATAATCGTCACGGAAATAAGTTTGGTTGCCATATTGTAAACATGGATATAGATCATGAAATCGCGAGTTTCTAGCACTGGCAACAAAGTTATCATATTCGGTAGATCTCAATGAATCAAGGATGATCTTGTGTTGAGATAGTAAAATGCTACTCCTAGTCACAATTTCAAATGCAATACCTACTTTACTATACAAAGTTCTCCAGTGTGATACCCAGAAAGTATCGAGCTCAACCGTTTTCCCCGCTAGAATACGCGGAAGTCTGTTTGCCGGAAGTTCAAATATCTTTCTAATATAACTAAAATGCAGTTGTAGAGTTTCGAGGTAAAGTGGAGATATACCAGTTTCTAAATACAGCATATAATTTGGTGTGTTGCGTGGAAGAAAAAGCAATTTCTTTAAAAAATATCTCAAGAGTTTTTCAACCTCATCAAAACTAATAAAGCCCCATACCTGTGCACCATAAAACATTATGGACTTTGCAGCTGATTGGAAAATTTTCATTTTATTCGAAAGATTTATTCTCGGGTGGTGAATATATTTCGACCAGGAAGAGTTTATGGCGAATTTAGACGAAGTAAGTTTAGCTGAGATATGTTTTCTAAAAGATAAATTGTATGTCAGTATGATACCCAGATATTTGTATTCGTTTACAATATCTATCTGGTTATCACCATATTTGAAAGTCGTGCTCAGGCTTATTCTTGTACCGGTTCTAAATATCATTATCTTGGACTTGTTCAAGTTTATTTTCAGGCACCATTTAGTGCAATAACAGTACAAAGCATCAATCATATTTTGAAGTATTATTGGACAGTCCGCCAATATAACGATGTCGTCTGCATATAGTAGAACTTTTATTACATTCTCAGCAACAGTAATGCCACCTGGGAGATGATCATGGAGGTCATTCATGTATAAAGAGAACAAAACTGGGCTAAGCAAGCAGCCTTGCTTAACGCCCTGTGTGACAATGAAAGGATCTGATAATGAAGTGCCATCCCAAACCTGGCTGGTTGTATTGTCGTAAAGTTTCGCCAATATACGAACGACTTTGTGGGAAAGTCCTAAATTACTTAGCTTATGAAACAATAAGTTTCTAGGTATTATATCAAACGCTGCAGAAAAGTCCACGAAAAAAGCATAAGTTTTCCTTTTCTGACTGAAGTTAAGATTGACTATACTGGTTAGATTAAACAAATTATCTATGGTGGAGTAGTTCTTGCGAAATCCCGCTTGATATTCATTTATTATATTATAATAATTCACCCATGTATTAATGCGGTTGAGAATTAGGCCTGTGAATAATTTGTAAATAGAGTCGAGGAGGGATAATCCCCTATAATTTGAAACAATATTAACGTCACCCTTTTTAAATAGAGGGATGATGATGGAACGACGAAAGGAGTCTGGAATGTCTTCTCGTAGGAAAATATTGTTGAGCAAGGTTAGTATTTCGTTTAAAAATCGCTGGGGAGCATTTTTGTAAAACTCATAAGGAATTCTATCCTGACCTGGGGCTTTATTTAGTTTAGCTGCATCTAATACTAGTACCAGCTCTCTATATTCAAAGGGCGAATCAAGAAATGGGTCAATAATTTCAGTAGCTGTTAATAAAAAATTACCATTATATGGTACATTCGACAACAGGGATTTAAAGTATTCGTAGAAATTAGCACTGGTTAAAGCGCTTCCTAGTTTAAGTTGTCGTTTTTTTAATGAATTCGATAATTTCCACCAGTCACTGCTATTTTTAACACTATTCAATTTTGCAATATTTTCAATTTTATATTTAAGCTTCTTCTCTTCACATAACCTAGCATACTTGGACCTACTACTCACATATAATTTTCTGTCGATCTCAGAATTAGATTTACGATAGGCGTTTAGTCTTTTGAGCATACGTTTACGGGCATTTTCACACTGGGAATCGTACCAGTAGTTCTTTGGATCAAAGTGTTTCATAGTTAAATTATTATCAGTTGCTGTTCGTATTTTGTCGCTACATATATTGACTTTCTCCTGTATGGATAGATTTGAAAATAAGTACTCAAGATTAGAAAGATTGTTAAGCGTTAATTTGTATTTATCCATGTTTTTGGGGTACCATGGGAGCTTTTGAGGTAGCAACAATTCATTCATGTTAGGGCTGCCTTCAGCATGTAGTGTTAGGACTAAGGGCATGTGATCTGAAAAAGGTTTAGTATGTATTTGGAAATCTACTATTAGTTTTAGAATATCCGACGAGCAACAACAATAGTCAATAATAGAACTTCCCATAACACCACAGAAAGTATATTCACCTTCTGCGTCACTAGTGACTCGACCATTGATAATTATGCCCCCTGAGTCCTCTAAAAGATCCAACAACTTTTTACCCTTGCTATCTAAAACTTTATCCTTTGCAATACGATACTGCGAGACCAAGGGCGCATCCAATACTATGTCCCTATCTAAAACTTGCGCATTTGAAACCCGAGCATTCAAATCTCCAACAATACAAAAAGGGGAAGCGTGCAGGCTATATACTAAGTTTTCAAGTTTTTCAAAATCATGTGACCAGTTTGTGCAATTTAAATAGCTTGGTATAAAATGAAAAGACATTTACATTTACTTTGGACTTCAAGAAGAATTCTTGACAAAAGTTAGAAAAAACAGTAAAGGAAGAAAACATGTAAATCAATTAAAAATAGATAATCTTCACAACAACAAATTTCGATCAACCATGTAAAAATACCATTTGGTTTAAAGATTGATGTTTGACTTATGACTGCTAGCCGTCTTCAATAAATTTCAAAGACTTCTGTGGTTACAATCGAAACATATCAAATCAACCTGACCGTGGGTTTAATCCCGGGTTCAGTCAAGAATGAAAAATTATCAATAAATTGTAAATAAAAAAATTTAATGAAAATTAATTAGAAACAAACAGTTAAAAAAATAACCGTAATAGGTACTAATTATTATTCCTTAAAATTTTAATAAATTTAAAAAAAAAAATATTTCCGCTGGCCCTGCAATACACTACACAAGTCCAGCGCTCAAGTCTTGCACTGTAGAATACGTGTATGCACTGTATAGGTAGCGGCGTTTTTAATATTTTCGCAGTGAACTGAGTTTATATTTTATATGTAGAAATTCAAAAAGAAATTACAAATTTAAGGGTATGAAAACGAAATACCCTTTACACCTGTGGTAAAGGGCATAGGTACAAAAGTGTTGACTTAATTAAACTAAAAAAAATTCCAATAATTATGGTGTCAACTAATTCTTTTCCTTTTAAATCTTCCCATTATTCCCTTTAAAACCCCAAAATTTAGTTATTTTTTGTTCAAAAAACCCGGCTTTAAAAACTTCAACTCCAATAGTTCATGTAACTACAAACCAAAACACCCTTTAACTGGCAATACTGTTAAACATTTATGATGTTTGATTTTGTAATAAATTCTCTATAGATTAAGGAGAGTGAGTTAAGAACAAGCTCTCTTTAAATTTGAAACTGACTCCCCCCTCTTTGACAGAAACTTCCCCTTTACAAAAGTTATAATAATATATGTATGTATGTTTCTTTTTTTTTCGTGAAATTAAATAAATTAAATTTCTTTTAATTGTATTTTTATTATAATATTATTATTTGCTCTCTTTTTATACTAAAAAATCTCTTTTTTCTGTTTAAAAGGCAAAGCTCTCTGTTGTGGGTTTTTTTTGTTTTTTGGTTTGGTTTGTGTGCGTGTGGATTTTTTTGTATTGTAGTCCCCCCATTTTTTGTTGTAGTTCTTTGATTACTTGACAATAATCAAGCTTTCTCTTTCTCTCTTACAATCATTTTACACTCATTCACTTACAAGCTACCCAGTTAGTTAGGTTTTGTAGAGGAGTGTGTGTTTGTGTGTATAAATGGTGTTAAGCTCTCAGAGTTCGATTTTTTATGTCTTTTGCATTTATTCAATTCGATAAGTTTTTTTTATCTCGTTTAAGATTTTTTCTTCGTGTGTTATTTTTATTTTTTGTCTCCCGATTTGCTGCTATTGTTGGTGTAGTTGTTGCTGTCTGTTGGATACAAACCAGTAAACAAAACGAAGAGTGAGGTGGAGCAGAGCTTTAGCAACAATAACAACAGTACAAGTAGTTGAAGTATGTATGTATGTTGTTGCTGTAGTTGTTAACAATTCATTGTTCTGCCATTTCTTGTGCTCAGAAGGAAGAAAAAAAATATTGAAAAAATATTCTCGTACCTAATTCCTCTGCTTCTTGTTGGTGTGTAATTTAAAGAAAGGTTTTTTTTGTAGTTGTTGTTATTACTTATCCCGTAGCAAAATTTTGCTTGTTGTTGCTATTTGTTTAAGAATTTATAGAAAAATCGTCATATGAAGTTGTGTGTATTAAATGAATTCGTTCATTTTTTTTAATGTAAAAAAATGTTGTTGCTGCTTTTTTTTTCTATTTTATTTGTTGGATTTGATTGTTTATTTATTTTTTTCTGTTTTTGCCATGTTCTTCATTTGTTCTCCTCATTTTACTTCTACGATTTTTTTTAATCTTGTTTTAGGGGTTTTTATTATTGTATATTGGGTGCTTGCTATTTTTGTTGTTGTTGTTTGGAGAGGTGTATAAGGGTGTCTCAATATCAGCTTTTTTTTATCTACATTTAGGGAATCTTAAATGTTATTGCTCGTATGATTATTTTGAATTTGATTAGGGGCAGGTGGTTTGAGTTCCATTTTAAAAAAAAATTTCGCCTAAAGATTAAAATTCTTCTTTTGTTGGAGGTTTTTGGCATAAATTACTTTTTTTAGATTAAATTTAAATAATTAAACGGTTTTTTGATGCAGGAGTTCAACTTTGTTATAAATTTAATGACATGAAGGGATCATTTATTTATTAACAAACTATTACAAATTCAAAGTTATTTTAAAAAAAATAATGTTTATTAACACAGGTTATAGGTACCTAGGTATTTATACCTATATTCTAGTCCTACAAATGCATTGCCATTAATTTTTTTTACTTTGTTGAAAAATACAAAATTCATGGCATGTTTTTAAAATCCATGAACCTTAATGTAACCATCTACTACACAATATTATTGAGTTATTTACTGCAATGATTACTGTCAGTTTGCTCCACACATTAGTCAATAAGTTAGACAATACATATAAAAATTTTACATGGCGCAGAAGAACTGTGACCAGATCTTAAAAATTTTCAAATCCATTCGAGAATTCCAAAAAAATGCCTAAACTGATTTTCAAATTTACTAAAGATAATGCTAAAATTTTGTTCAAGAAATTTGATTCGCAGCCAGGATAAATGTAGATAATTTAATTTTAACTAAATTATAATATGTTTATGGAAATATTAAAAAAACAGGACAGGGGTCTAATTACCGCATACGATATCGAGCAAAATTGATCGAAATTATTTATTTTGGTATCATGACTCTCGATATCGAATGAAATTTATTGAATTTGAAATAATAGCATTCGATATCGAGTAGCTCGACATTACATTCGATAGTTTATTCGATACGATAGTATCGAATGCGGTGATTAGACCCCAGATTTTAGTAAAATATCAGATAAATATGTACAGCAAAGGTAGTCGAGTTAAATTTAAAATTTAAACGGACCGCAAACCTCTGAAACCAGCAAAATTCACCTAAGGGTAAATATTTGGGATCTCCTGCAAGTGGGTTTTATTCTAATTAATATTCTAGAATACCTTCAAAATAACAAAAATATAATACTAATCCTGAATCTGAATGTTAAATACCCTTCACCTTAATGGTCGTACACAGAAACAAATTACGACAAATCAATTGTCATAGTGAATACCAAATTCGTCAATACAATTAATTTTGTAATTGAAAAGGCACCAACAATCAAATTCAAATTGTTGAAATTCCACATATATTTTTAACAACGAAGTTGTAATATTGACAATTGTATACAAATTTAAATTACGAGATTGTCATATTAATAAAATACTTTGTTAAGAACTAGCTTATTGCCTTTTGAAAGAATGAAATGCATTTAAATTATTTGTTAAATTAATTTTTATTGAAATATAAATTAAAAACTACATCATAAACACCATTAATATTTATTTCAGTATACTTTTTCAGACTTAGAACTGGATGCACAATGATGGTTTAACAACTTCATAAAAGGGATTCTTGACACAGTTATTAATTTGTATTTGAAAACTAAAATAATTTTTTAAACCACAATTTTACTTACCCCTTAGATTGAATTAGTTTTTCAATTCCTTCTAGTTCATATGGCATGGACGCTGTTATGCCGAAACCATTATTTTGGGGATAACTCTATATATAACTCGGTTATTTATTAACCGAATTCGGTCATTTTCAATATTAGTATTCCACTAGGTTTATTTAAGGTAAAATTTAAAAAATAAAGTTTATACATATAAGAAGACTTTAAACAGTAAAGGCTAATGTAAAATTTAGAGATTTATGGGTACAAATTAGAGGCAGTCGTGGTTTTTTGCTGATATCTCAGTCATTTATGGACCGATCTGGAAATATGTAACAATCTAATTTCTGGAGTCTTCGGGAAACCCATTTTAACAGGCAGACGTTAAATCAACTTCATTACTCATAAGGATCTGACAATAATATTGTATAAATTGCTAACGGAATGACAAACTTAAATGCACATATATTTAAAATAATAAGTACATACCTATTTATTTATTTTTTTTTTTTTTGTAATTTCGACTGTTTTTGATAGTTCTATATTTGCAAGGTCGTTTGCAAAAATCCCGTAGAATTTTGTTAATTTTGTGCTAAAAGTGTAAGTAATATTTTCCAGAAGGTTTGTACACTTATTTGCTATAGTATTAAATTTTATAAAAATCTTAAGTAAAACTAAATGAAATTGCATTGATAAATGCGTCGAAAAAAGCACTATATTCAAGAAGAAAGAAGTAAAGTTTAAAAATGAAGGAAAACCACGGAAACCTTCATCGAGCAATAGCTAAATTTTTGGATAGGCATTTTTTTTTGTCCAAACAGATGTGCAAACTCGCAAAAGTCAGGAAAAACTCCTCATATTAAAGATAATCACGTTGTAACTCATGACAAAAGAAACACTGTTCTAACCTCTAGGGCAATTTAGACAGTGTGCTATCTACTTAAACTGTCCGACGAAGTCTACAGCGTACTAATTTACCGGTTAGAAAAGCCAGAAAAGTTTCACTGTTTCATTGCTGCGACCCAGCAGGTGAACAAATTGTGGGGCGATGGAAAAATGTTTTTGGAAATATTAATGTTCGTCATGCGTGTTGGCCCAGCTGTAAGGAATTTTACAATTGTTTACAAGCTAGATTGTTTCTATTCGTATGGTATTATTTTGTCTATTTGAGTACAAAAACATATTAGAGGATACCAAGTTGCTTAACGCCAAAGAAAACATACAATTTAGATGTGCTTTCAGCAGGATAACGACCGTAAACACACATCTTGTTATGTTAAAGATCGGTTTCATAAAAAAAACACTTTAACTCCTAACTCTTAAAACCCAAGGAAGCCGTCAGATCTTAGTCTAACTAAAAACCCTTAAGAAATTTAAAACAACGAATTAGTACGCAAACATATCGAAATAAGCGAATATGACATAATCGCGAGTCGACCAGCTGTGCGCCACGTCCAGCCGCTTCACCGAGCAAAGAGCCATCTGTCTCACCGGGGTCCAGTTTAACAATGTAAACATCGCTGTCGTGGATGTAAAACGAATTGATCCAGTACCTCTTCGTACCTCTTCACATATACTTACATACCTATGCAAGTACATATTTTCTTATAATATTTAAGAAGTAAAAAATTCTTTTAATTTTAAGATACTCCATACCAGAGTGCGAAAAAGGATATATGTACAATGTTCATATGTAAGTCTTTAAAAAGCGATGGAACACCCTACAATTCATTTATACAGCAGCAATATTAACAGCAACAAACCTAAAGAACAAGCAAACGATAGCAAAATACCAACAACAAGCAATACCAGCTTCAACAACGACAAAAACAATAATAACAAAAATGTATAAGAACAAGAAAAAAATGGAAAAAAAATTAACATAAAAGAATGAAAACTTGCAAAAAAAACACAACTTGAAAAAAATCATTCTTTCTCGTTTGTGCACACATGTGGCATTAAATATGATTGACAATCGATGGATGGATGGTTAGTTGGATGAACGAACGAACAACGACTCCGACTAGAAACACAAACACTCACACCTCATTGCAAACATACACGTTCAGTACAAACATATAATTGGAGAGAGAATGGCTTGAGGGAGCTTTAGGGAGGCAATAGAAGCAAAAAAAGAAGAAGAAAAAATTGAACGAACATTAAATGAAATAAATACGGGATGAATGAATGGATGGTTTGATATATTTATGATGGAAATATGGATTCTGTACTTGGTAACGAATAGCTCCCTCCCGCCTTTCTATTGCAAAAATAATAACATATTGTAGGTGACTTGTCTCACTATGCAATGAATGATGGAAGGAACGTTTGGATGTATGTAGTATGTACGATTTGGTTCTTGGTAACAGTTTGAGAGGAAATTGAAAATATATTTTTGTTGGTTGTACATACATATGTACATATAAGAAAAGGGAGTTAAAAAGGGGCGATTGTCGGTTGATGTGCTTGCAATTAACCCCCTACAGCATTTTTTTTCAAGTCTGGTCTCATTTTCTATACTTCAATAAAAGAGAACAAGAGGTGACTGATTTGTTACGAAAAAAAATATTTAATTGGAGAAAGAAATACATAAAAAAGTGTGAAAAAAATTCACTTACCAACCCACAGAAACACTCTTCCATACATGCTCAATTTTAAACACCCAGTCAATCACCCACAGTGGGGTCACGTTGCTGTTGGAGTGGGTGAATTTTTGTAGCGCGCTGCGTACAGAAGATGAAAGTAGAGGAAACTCAACAAAACTTGTGATTGATAGTTGTAGATAGTTGGGTTGGTTGGCTGGTTGGTTGCCTGGCTGCTGCAACATGTTGAAAAACGTTAGGGAAAAAATTAAAGGAATAGGTTCCTATAAAAAAAGTTTTTTTTTCAAATAAATAAATTGGAAATTAAATTTTTATAGGTAGGTATCAAGGTTTTTTTATTAAAAAAAGGGAACCAAGTAGGTATGCATGTATTATTAATATGTAGGTTGATACTAATGGCAACTGAACTGAAGTTAAGTTGCAAGCAGCAAACTCAGGCAACGCCGCACATGTTAAAATACAAAATAAAAAAAAAATTTGTATCTATTTTTAAATGAGCGGCTTTGCCTGATTTCGCTGTTGGCAACTGAACTTCAGTTCTGTTGCCATCCCTAATCGACCCATTAATCATGAGTTTTTAAAAACAAATTTTCGAGAGTGTTTCCCAATTAAGGTGATCAATCGAATAGTATCCGACCGGTTTTAACCGGTTATTTTAGTTTTGCCCAAGTCGAATATTTTAAAATGTCCATTTTTCGAATATCGAATAAACCAGTTATTTTAGTAAAATAAACCGGTTACTTTAGTAATGTGTAATTTATACCTATACGTTTTCATTACTTTTGTTATAAATGAACGCGTCATTTAAGTATTTTTCTAATTGAATATTTGGCAAACTTAAACTTTTTATAAAAAAATGTCAAAACAAAATGAAACAAAAGTCAATCGCTTATATAAGCGTGTGTTCTTGTAACAAAAACCAAAAACAATTTAAAGTACTACACAAAAAGTTCAGCTTAAAAAGTAATTAGCAATTTGACAGTATTATAAATACTATATATGTACATATGTATATCTTTATAAAGATATTGATCTCTGGTGATATTTCGAACTGATTTAAAAGAAAATTGTGCTTAAACGGCCCTAAAATGATAAGTTGCAAAGGATCTTTAACGTCACGACTTATTAATCACTTTTAATCAGTTTACAAGCTTGACATAAATATACGCCAAGTAAAAATTTACCCTGTTCCAAGTAGTTTTTAAGAGACTGCAAATAATACTATACTAAAATATGCTGCCAATAATGAATGAAAAACTCTTAAGTAGTTCTAGCATATCTTCATGCTTAAAACAAAAACATACCGGCGGAATCAACGATATGGGAAAATTCATCAGTTTTATTTATTAAGAAGAACTTAAAATAAAATTGAAGGAATCAAAAATGTCCTGGAAGGTTTTAAATTGTGTGATCGACGAATTGACAGATATTTCATATTACTATTGTTTCTATAATGCTGAAACAAAAAAAAAATTGAAATATATAATCCTGGATAAAAGGTTTTGTTTCCCACTTTTCAAAAATATGACTGAAGTTTACTGCTTCATATAGACATGCTTAACCAGCAACTGTTGGCTAGAGCAAACATTATTTAACGGTTTCTTAACTACATTATACATAAATGCAATTATCATCTTAGACATAAAGTTTAGCAAATAACTAGAAATTGTTTAAAATAATGCTTAAGTTTAATCAATTTACTGGTCACGCTTTTTTTTTTGATTTTATCGTCAAATATTTGTGGTCTGACCATACCTTAAGTCATATCTATGTATTGAGGCCCTATGCTCCTTATGGGATCGACGGGAACATACTATATGTATTTTGTTGGTTCCTTACCTTCGTGAATTGTTTTGTTTTTATTCTAATTAACTTTTTATTACAAAAACTAATTTCATTTTTGTATTTTTATGTATTCGAATTAAAACCGGTTAGCCGGTTATTTTTAAAATGATTAACCGAATACCGGTTTTTTTAAAATAGCAACTATTCGGAATATTCGAAAACCGGTTATTGAAAAATGTCGAATAATCGATCACCCTAATCACAATCATAGACCCGCCAGAGCAAAATTGTTAGGTTAAGAATCATACAAAAGTTATTTGTGCTGAATATTATTTACATATCTTCATCAGATTTGTTTGCCTCTGATTTAAGGAAGTTTAATTTAATCCAGTATCGTACGTGACGACCTTTAAAAGCTTATACAAGTTTTATTATTCTAATTAAAAAAAAAAATTACGATCAATATTTGCTTTCGATAAATATCTTAGTTTGAACTGTTATTTTAAAACACTGAACAAATACAAATGACGTAGACAAATAAGGGGTTTGCACCACTTACGTGACATTAGAATAGCATCTAAGAATCCTAAAAACCTCTTATCGATATTTGGTCTTTGATCAAGGATCTTGTTCACAGCATGTATTTAATTTAATGAATTGAATCGCAAGAAAAGATAAAATAGTTGATTGCAATACCTTAAAATAAACCAAAGATAAAGTCAGTTTATTTTTTGTTTTTTAAGAATTGTAATAAGCTCTTAGAAACGTTTAAAAAAAGTTTCAATGATATTAATTTTTTGAGTCGCATTTGTTGACATTCTCATGGAAATGCCCATATGAAACTTTATTTAAAAAAACGTTATTAAAACTTTTCCTGTTCTTTTTTTTTAATAAAAAAAATTGTATTTTCATGAAAAACTCCTTCTTTTAAATCCACTTTTTATTGGAATTTATCAAACCGGTTCTTTTCATATTCTACAAGAAATCCCCAAACTTTAAAAAATAAAAGTCAACCTCAATAACAGATTTATAATCCAAAATTTGTACTAAAAATCCTTCTACTACATATATAGGTAAATACATTTTCATTAATATTTTATTACACATATCGTATTCAATTTCTACAAAGGCTCTCTAATCTTTTCTATTTTGCCATAAACGACATGTTTTCAGAGAAAAAAAAACAGAACAATTTTAAATTTTGCGCCTTAACCCTCTGTAACATATAGTATACTACAGGCGACATACTTACTGGTCATCCCTCAATAATTTCCCAAGGCGAATTAACTACAGGTGGTGTCGAAACGGCATCTGATTTTGACAGTTCGAGCATATTTGTTTTGATTTGTTAGTGTTTTGCTAATAATGGTTGACATTTCGAGCTAATGGCACTAACAATGCAATAAAAAAATTCCAATGTTATTTCTGTTGTTTTTGGATTGTTGTAGTTCCGACACCACCTGTAGTTGAATTCGCCTTGTAATTTCCGTAGTAATAGTTATTGTGACCTATCAAGTAATTTAACCTGTAGTACACACTAAAGCCCTGCACAAATGCATTTGTTTCTTGTTCACAGTTCTCCACACCAAGTTGTTGTTGTATCAAATACTGTTTTTTTTTTAAATCAATTGAAATGATACATAATGAAAAACCAAATCAATGTTAAGCAGTAGTTGGCTTCAAACAAATCCGTGTTAATCAGTAGTTTGATTAAAAAAAAAAACAAATCAACGCAATTTATAATTTGATGTGTAAGAAAACACAACACACAACAATTGTGAGTCTATAACTGGGAATTCCATTTCTTTCCGTGTATGGTATTAGGTAGGTGCTTATATACATTATGTTCTTTAGAAAGCAAAATTTTTTTAAAAAAACATTGATTTTTTTCTCCCCGATTCAAGCCTCCTTCAACTAAATAATATTAACTAGAGAAGGAGTTGATGGGAACATAAATACAAAAGTATAAAATATGATTATGAAAATTACGAACTGTTAGAAATAAATTGAATTGAAAGTTTTTCATTTACTGAACAATTTAACATTGTTTTTTCCTTTTTTGTTTTCGATTGCATGCCGTAGTGGCACAAAAGTTTATTTTTTTCTTGCCACGCTATTTGGAAATAGTTTGAGAGAAGTAGGAAAATACTCCTTAAAACTGCCTGGCTGTGTTGCAAGTTGCAACTACTCCTTGTCAAAGCCAGGGTGGCTTGTAGTGCAAACTTATTATACCTACCTACCTATTTTATTTTTGCTTTTGTAGCTGAAAACATATTTTTACATGTTTGTTATAATAGTAATGCTGCTTTTAGCTTGGTAATAATGACATAGATGATAATGATCATGTGGTAGGTTGTCAACAGTAGCTTTTTTTCAAAAACTAGGAGAAGTTGCATACATCTTTGAAAAACCATTTATTTCGATGTTAGAATAGGTATTAATAACAATGAGAAAATTTCTTTATCTTTACAAAAGAAAATTGTAAAAAAAATTATTGAAAGAGTTTTTTTCTTTTCAAACATTTTATTAATTTTCCCACTGTTTTAAATGATTTTTGGGGAATTAAACAAGTCTTTGATCAAAGACTATAAATATATACATACATATTGGTTTGATCTTTATTTATTTCCCATCACTGTGTTTTTTTTTTTTTTTTATTATCTCTTTTGTTGTTGTCTTTTACCAGCAACATCAGTTTTAATACAAGACCACTTTACCAAGCATCTCATTTACTAAACCCTGCAATTAACTTTCATCAAAATAACCCAACAACAATAAAATATAGGAAAAATGTTGCATGAAATAAAACTCAATTCAAAAAGACTCACCTATCAATCCATTTATGCTTTTGCTCGCTCTCTCTCTTTGTTAGAAAATTTTAAAGCATTCCCCCTATTTCCCAAAGAAAAAAACTTTTACTCACTTAATCTCTCTCTCAAACATTCAAATTCTCTTTTTAATTGCATGCCAAAGAATTTTCTTTTTAAGCCAAATAAAAACCAATTGGTTTCGGTTTTCCTTCTTTTCTTCTTGCTATTGCTGATGTTGGGAGCATGTTGCATGTGCAAAACAAATGTTCGAAGGGGTTTGTTTAGATTTGTTGTAACAATTCTTCTTTCATACATGCTTTTAAGGGGCATAATGTTGCAAATGAATTGAGTGTTTTTCCGGGTTAGACTAAGAGAGCAGAGTTGGCATTAGTTCGAAAATGTTTGAAATTTCAAACTTTAATAAAAATTCTAAAGAATATTGAAATTGAATTGTTGTATTGTTTTTGGGTACACTCGAGGAAATAATGTAAGTAAAATTCTGAAAAGATAAGAAAATATACTAATGAATTAATGAAAGGAAATAATGAAATTTAAACTTAAGTCGGTACAAGACATGACGTATTGTCAAAAAATGAAGGTTTTGTTAAAAAATGTGGATAGCTTTTATTATCCAAAATTAGATTTAGATTTAGAAAAATTTTAATCAGTACTTAGGGGGAAACATTTTGAAGATTTTTAAACCTTTTTATAGGAAATGTTGCACCCTTTTAAATCTTTTATTAAAGCAGATCGTCCTGTAAATATAATTTTAATAATCTATAAAGATATTGCCAAAAATATTTGGGTTGTTCACGGAAGGCTAGTTATCAGGTTATATGATTATTAAGTTATATTCTCAACAACAAAATACATTTATTTAATTTTTTTTTTAACTTTTGATATTTTTTTTAGTTAGGCTTGAGTTCATCAAATTTAATTTTCATTAAATTATTTTTACTGAAGGAAGGAATTTTTACAACTTGGAATTTTTATTAAAATTTATTGATAATTTTCTTGGCTGAGCTGGGGCTCGAACCTGGGTTGAATTAACATGTTTCAAGAATCACCACATTCTTTCATCAGAATTCTTTGAGTTCTAACCTCTGCACCATTGCGGTACCTGCCAGCCAACAGTCTAACATCAATCTTTAACCAGTGATACTGGTGGTTCGAAATTTGCTGTAATGATAATTTTTAATTCATTCACATGTTGCTTCCTTTCTTCTGTTTTTCGTATTCTTTCGGTCAAGACTTTGTCTTGAAAACCTGAATACATTTGTTTATTATGTTTTTTGTCCACTTTTTTTTTAACATATTTTGTTGCTGTTAATATACATAACTGCATAATTATATAGTGTGATAAACCGTTTTCGTGAAAACACTAATTATAAATTTTATGAGTTCAAAAATTATAATTTCTGAAACAAACAATGGGCTTACCAACCACTCCTGTGTGTAAGAGGATAAACTATACAATTCGTCTCCTTGTTTAGGAGCCAGCAGCAGCTGTTCGACTAGCAACAGTACCTAAGGATAATTTGTCTTCGCAACTAAAGCCTTCCAAATGTGGATAGTTCTCCTGACGATTCAAAACACTCCACCCAAAAGTATCCCTTCGTAAAAAGCATCTTCCGTTGAACACCTTACCTTAAGCTACACATAAAAAAATTACGACAAATCAATTGTCATATTGAATACCAGTTTCGTCAACACAATAAACTTTTTAATTGAAAAAGGCACCAACAACTAAATTTTTATATACAAAAAAATATTTTGTTAATTAAAATTGTTAACACTCAACAAATATTTTTAACAATGATTTTGCAATATTGCATGAAATATTTTTAACAATGGGTTTGTAATATTAAATGAAATTTTTTGTTATCAATTTAATATAATTTTTTATTGTGAGTTTGTCATATTAACAAAATATTTTGTTGCTAACTAAGTTGAAAAAAAAGATGCAATTTAAAGTAGTTTCTATTATATTTTTTTTTATCAAAATACATATTTATACATGTGAAATAACCTCACTAGTAACATTATAATATATTTAAGCAACAAATTAAGACCTCAATGCACTGGGAGGTTCATACATCAGCACAAAAAGGAATCTTGGCACCATTATCAGTAATATTACAAAATCTATCATTTATAAAAGATTGGTTGAAATATTTTTATAAACCATTAGAATATAACTTTACTTACCCTAAAGATTGATTAAATTTCGCAATAAGCATCATATCGTTTATTCTTTTAAAGATTTTAGATCGAAAATCCAGTTTTTTTATTTTATATTTTTAATTTTTTTAAACAAAATTATTTTTTCTATGATACACCTATTAATTTTCTACAAATGAAACAAACTGTTAATATGACAATTTACAAACATGTTAATTAAGAAAATTATTAAAAATATTAGAAAAGTTTTAACAAATTTTTTTTTAATTACTAAATAACTTTTGATATTTTTTTCTGTGTAGCTGAAAGGTTAAGCTTTTGCAAAAGCAATTATCCTATGGCCTTAACCAACAGTCCGGGGGATTTTGGCTCCCGTGGTACCAGATATGATCTCTGGCCAGCCGCAATCTTAAGAAATCTTTTTTTTTTATTACGCCGAAAAAAATTGAATTCTAGTTAAAATTAACAAAACTGAGCCTTAATAATAATATTTAAAATTTAATATGAAATAAAACAAACAAAGAATTAAATTTGAATTCATGATAAAATTAACCAAAAAAAATTTTTTTATAAAAATAAGAGCGTAAGAAATTGACATTAATAAGATTTTTGTAAAAATACCAAATAGATACTTTCAATTTGGAAAGTCCGTTTAGACCAGAAATGCAGTGGAAAAAGTCTGTGAGATGCGACAAAACTAATTTTTAAACTAAAGAATTTCTTTAAGTTTGCATAAAACATGTTATTTCAGCAGTAAACAAGCGGATCTGCGTTTCTAGAAATATTAGAAGATCTAAAATATCTTTCGACTTTTTCTTTTGCAGAATAGGAATAGGCATAGGAAAGAGGCTAATTTTCTCGTATTCTCTTATAATTAGTTTTGCAAACGCTCCAAGGACCAATTCTCTTAGACTTATCAGAACTTGTACTACCGTTAGGGGTTTCGGGATGGAGTGACATGTAAAGTACATAGAATAAAAATAGGTTTTTTCGATACGATTTAAGTCGATTGTCTTTGAAATATTTGAGCATTGTATCGAGGGTCAAGAATTGTAGAAAAACAATAAAAAAATTTGAGTTTTGGAACGATTTCCCATCTTCGTTGATTCATTTATTGTATAAAGCAATTACCTACAATATTCTGTTTTGATTGTATGCTTTGCATTTAATGTCTTATTTTTCTTAGTTGCTATGCAAAAATATAAGCGTAGAAAATTTAATTTGTTGAAAAATACTCCAAAAATATATACAAAGTATCGTCTTATCGATAGCAACATATCGCCTCAACCGACTTATCAGAAAATCTAAAGTATCATCGATATATTGGTATTGTTATTCGTTACATTCCTATTTCATACCTAAAAACAACATTTTAATTGGGTAAAACCCCTTAAAAAATTAGGAGGTCTATTTTGTAAATCCCTTCCTTCACCTAGCGTTGGGAAATTTTTTATACCTACCTATAAAATTTTATGACTTTTCAAAAATTTGTAGGTATGGAGATTAATTTTTAAGTGAGGTGTGATGAGAATGAAACTCAACTTAAAGAAGTTTATTTTAATTTTAAAATGTCGTGCATACCTATATATGTAGGTACATACATACATACATATATGTATAACAGGTACCTATTCAGTCAGAATTAATAGGTGAAACCTACCTACCGGCAATTTACGGAAGTTATCGGTTTCGGTAACGATATTTGGGTTTTCCGCGATGTTTGACTGACAATTTTCTTTAAACATTTTAACACGACATAGGTAGGTAGGTAGGTATTTTTTTGCTTGAAATTTATTAATCTACCTACCTATAAAGTTTGTTTTTCTATAGAATTTCTTAATAGGTACATATTATCAAAGTAATTTCGTGGGAATACAAAAATTTCAAATTAGACAAAAAATTTAAATAAATTTTCATAACATTTATTTGTTAGTTACCTTAGGCGAATTTTCCCCTTCCCAATACTCTTTAAAATAAGCTCTTTTATCATAACAACTCATACCCCTTAAACTGTTTAGAAGAGAAGAAGAAATCAGTAAAAAGCTTTGCTCTCAATTTCCAATAAATAAAAACGAACATAAAATTAAATGCAAAAAAAATAAATCAGCAAACAATACAGAAAAACACACACCAGTGGGTAAGACTTCGTTAAGCAACAACAACATGTGATGTGGGTAAGATGAACAGACAGCAATAAGATTACAATAATAAAAAAAACGAACAACAGCAAAACCGTATTGAAAGGCGAAAAAATACCAATATCTACTACAAAACAATAACAATAATAACAATAAAAACTATACAGAATACATTTTTTTTTTACTTTTTGTAGTTAAGCTCCGCCTCTTTTGATTGGCGAGTATTAAGGTAAGAGACACACACACACATTTCTACTCATGCTAAAGCAGAGTAGCAAAACGTATTGAAGAAGAAAAAAAAACGATTATGGTCACAATCATATGCATATGTAGGAAGGAAAAAAATAAGCAACAACAATAATAGCAAACGTATATTCACTTGAAAATAGAAAAGACGTATGGACAAGAAAAAATAAACAAATGTCGTTAATTCTTCATGTGTGATACCTACAGGGAGTTTGAAGGTGTTTGTTTTCAAACATTTTACATCAGGTTTGCTCAAGTTACAACCTTAACTAAATGAATGAATGACTAGATGGTTGCTGTACAGAAACAATAATAAACCAGCAGTTGTTGTAAAAGGTTGTAAAATAGTGTCGCATGTAAGAAAACGAAGTAAATTTTAATCTTGAGTAGAACAAAAAGGCATGTAAATGAGATTTTTTTTTAATACGCCATTGAACTTCTGTGTGTTTTTTAAGTTAAACAAAGAGAACAATGATGAGAAAGAATGCAACTGATAATTACAATGCTTTGTAGGCGACTTTTCGAAAAAAAAGAAAAATATGTAGGTAATTGTCAAGTTTTTGAAAGATTTTAATAAAATTTGTCAGGTTTTAAGGATAATTGAGTATTAAATTTGCTCTAAATTTTTTACATACACTTTTGTTGACAGGGATCGCACAGTTAAAATCAACTTTGTCCTACAAATTAAAAAATTTTTAATCTTCAATAATGTCTAAACTAGAGAATTTTTCATAAATTTCAGATTGGGGCCAAAAAAAATTAAAAACAATTTAAACTATTAGTTAATGTCAGGTCTGTTCTGAAAATCACTTTAACTCAAATCACATGTGCCTTTCAAAATCACACGTGTGATATTTTGGTGTTCCGGTGTGATTTTCAATTGCCGAAAGCACACTGGGAAACACAAAAACGGTTGACATGAATTTCAGAACAACAAAAAATCAAACGTGTGGTTTTAAAAGGAATAATTAAAATTGTTATTAAAACTCAGATACTCTTTTACCTCAGATCCTTCACCACAGGTAGAAATGATAAGTTCGTTTTTGATATAAGTTTGTCATTTCGTTTGAATTTTTATAGGTATGCACCTATTATGGATTCCTATGAGTAGCGGAGTTGATTTAACGACATTCGTCTATCATTACGTCAGTTTGTCTGTCCATTTGTCTGTTGAAATGTATTTTTCGAAGACCCCAGATATGATGGGGGCTCAGTTGTTATGAATTTATATCACGTATAGTCCTGCCTTTCTTGCTATTGACGTTCAGCCAGATCAGCCCATAAATGAATGCGATATGAGCAAACAATCACGACTGTTTCTAATTTTTTTCCATAAAATCCCTTATTATTGTTGTGTTTTTATACTCATCACAGAAAGTAATAATATATCTATAAGTACGTATTTGGTATAAGTTGGTCTTATTTTTATTTCTTAGACTTTGTTTTTGCGATTTTTACACATAACAAATACATTCAGCGAAGTTGATTTAACGAAGTCCTTCTTTTTTCTGTGTATCTGGAGAACGGTAAAAGTAAATGTACAATGTATGGGCGGGATTGGAGATTTGGGCGTGGCGCAAGATAGCTTTATTTTTATCTACACCCAGAGAAAAACAGGTTTAAATATGGTCACATATGGTTGTTTCTTCCTTATGGAGTACTAATTTAACCATAGTATGGTTGTCACTGACAATAATATTTTTAAATTAAACATAGTATGTTTAAAATTTTCTTTAAAAATAGTATTGTTGGAGGTGACCATATTTAAACATGTTTTTCTCTGCGTGTAAAGAACGGTATTTATATAACTTTATGTTCTTTCCTCATAACATAATTTTAGGTGGATGTGTATTTTTAAAAAAAATAAAGAATCTTTAACTTCTAATAAGTTTTTTTAGTGCATTCTAAAAGATCAGGGACCCTTTTTAGTCCCCTGAAAATATTTTTATGGAAAATGCTCTAAAGAAAAAATTAAAAACCCAAATCTTACTTCCTGAAAGGATTTCCGGCCTCTTAAATATGCCAACAAAAAGAATTTGGAAAATTTACAGAACTCTTATAGATTTTTAAAAATAATTAAAAATATAATACCTTTTTACGCAAGAGCCTCTAAAAAATGTCACTAGTTAATTCTAGTTTTTTTTTTCAATATTAAAGTGTAAAGAGAAAATGGTTTTGCTTTTTAGATAAATATGCTTTGTAAAGTTAAACAATAGTCAAAAATGTTGCAAGTACACGGCTTTCAAAAACAATACAGCAATTTGTTTTTGCTTTTATTTTGTTTTTCCAACACATTGTAGTGGGGAATGTAGGAAAAGTTAAACACACTGTTTATTGTTGGTATGTGTTTCGTTTAAGCTTTGTATCGTCGCAAGTAAGACTTTTTGCTCTTTGAGTGTTTGCAATTCTCATTCACTCTGCAGCTTTATTTGCTAATATCTCTTTCATAAAAATTTGGAGAATGTTTCCTAATGATCTGGCCTAATCAACCAGTGAGATTCGCATACCAAAACTAGCTTATCCCCCAACATCAAGAATAAAAATTGGGAATTAAGCACGACAAACAAAATCGTATTAATTAAAAATTTTGTATTCCCAAAAATGACTTTGATAATAATTTTGTACATATATGTATGTATTTTTAAAAACGAAGTTACGATTTGCTTTAAAATAGGGTTGCCATACGTACTGTTTTTAACAGTAAATGATAGTGCCGGTTCACACAAGTCAAGTCAAGTCAAGTCTTGAGTTTTTAGGAGAGAAGGGAAAAGAGAATGCCATTTCTTTTCCCCTCTCTCCTAAAAACTCAAGACTTGACGAGTCAAACTTGACGTGTGTGAACCGGCACTAATGATTTTTTGCAATTGTACTGCTTTATGCATAATGTCCAAAACAGTACGCAAATGTATTTTGCGTTTAATATTTTTTTTCTAATATTCGGGCAAGTTCTGGAAATCGAAATCACGTGAAACTAAAAACGTACAAATTTGAAAAATTCTCCTAATTCCTTTCAGGTGTTTGAAATTAGAAAATGAACTTAGTCTGGGATCACTCTATGAAAGTTATCTTTCAGAAAGTCTGAGTTTATTGGTGAGAGGGGAAGAGAACATGCTTTTCTTTTCTCCTCTCTCACCCATAAACTCAGACTTTCTGATAGAAAACTTTCATAGTGTGAACCCAGACTTAGGACACATACATTTTCTCAAATTCTATATGATTTGTGCAACTATGTGTGTGGCAAAAATTGCTTTAAATACCAATATGCGTACGAGTGAATTGTTTTAAGCTAAGTTAGGCTTTTCTCCTTTCTTATATGGCTTACAGGAATGTTATGGGTTTCCTGTCTTCAAATTAAAAAAAAAAAAATATTTAGGCCAAATGCTTCGTTTTAGTGTTTTTCGTTATATAATTGTTGCATATTCAATCAATAGTTTTAAATATATAATAATTTAAATTTATAGTTGTGTTTTCGCCTTAAAAAAGTACTGTTTTTTCTTGATTGTACTGTTTTTTGTGTTCAATGTAGGTACTGTTTTTCCGAATTTAAAATCTGGCTACCATACTTTAAAATGATAGATAAAATGTATTTTATTGTACGCAACCTTGTGTTAAAATAGCTCTAATAGAGAAACTTTTAAATTTGCATGTTATTTTTCCTTTTAACTTATACCTACATAATAATAAAGTCTGGCGATTTTCTTAAAGTTTATCTACTCTACTCTTTTGCACTCTATTATATAATTGAGGTGTGTGTGTGTGTGCGAGTTTGCTAGTCTCCAGGTGTAAAAGAGCGAGTGAATAGCAAAACAGTTGGCTCGACACATGTTTTTCCCCACCAAAAAAAAAAAAAAAAAATAAAACACATTACATGATAATTATTATGTGGATTAATAATGAGTTATTAGTTTATCCATCTACTTATTTAGGTCTCTATGAATTACGTACTTCAACATTTTCACACAAACAAACGCACGTATTAGAAAATCCTTACGCTTACAAACATGTGTTAAATACAAATGTATGCGAGTGTTGTTAATTAAGGAAAGGTGTTAATGTTAAAAGCAGGGAGTTTGTGTAGGATTTATATTGAAATTTTATAAAAAGGTTTAAGAAAAAGAACAGTTTCGGGAAAAATTTTACAAAACATTTTAAAATTTGTTTTACAGTTTTTAATTTAATTTTTAAATTTTTAAATAAACAAAAATTAAATCCAAATTTTGTTTGAAAGTTTTTAAATTTATAGGGTCTTGGGTAATTGGACTTGAACAAAAAGCTTTGTTTTTTTTTTAATTTTAAAATAATCTTGGTAAATTTTACTTTGTCAACAAACTATTAATTTTTATGTACATATGTATGTACATATTTTTTTTGTAAGAAAGTGAACAATTTTAATAAAAATTAGTGTTGTTCTTTTTAATTAAGACTTAAAAAGTAATAATTTTGAATAATTTTAGCAAAACAAATTAATTATACTTTCTTAATCAAAACAATTAACAAAAAAAAATTACTAAATTATTGGTACTTTTTGTTTAACGGGACAATTTAAGAAATTTATATTTTTGTTTTATTTTTAAATGTAGGCCGTTAACAAACTAATGAATACTTTTTGTTTAACAAATTAAAAATTCTTAGTTAGAATTTTAAACAACAATTTCATAGTTAAGAAAATTACCAAAAAAAAAAAAACATTTCGTTGGTACTTTTTGGCTTGAAAGTACCAAATTGTACGTACCATGTATTTATTTTTGCCTTTTTGGAAAAAAGTGTAAATTTTAGCAAAAATATCGGTATTCATTTAAATTAACCTAATTTTTTAAAAAAGTACTAAATTTCGGGTACTTTTTGTTGGGCAAATGTTGAGTTTTCTACAAAAAAGTGCGTAATTTTAATATTTCTTTCTTTCTTTTTGTAAAAAAATAGTTATTTTAGCAAAAACTACCCTCCTGTTTTCTTCTAAAACAACACTGTTTCCAAAAAAGGGAATAAATATTGTTACTTTTAATAACTTTTAGTCGTTTATTAAAAAAATAGCAAAATTTCTATGTACAGCGAAAGTTCCTGCTGGCCACCTACGGGACCGTTAATTTTAGTGTGTCTAAAAATAACTAAGAAAACAATAAAACTTAGAAAATCGTGTGCCTGACTATCGGAGCCAGAGTAGCCATATTGGGGGGTACCCCTAGATCAAATTGTTTATTTTTAATTTGGGGAATAAATCAGGGTGCATAATTCTTTAGGGTGAAATTTTGCTCGTATTTCAATTCATATTAAGCGGATTTTTATATTTATGTAGATATAAAAATATTTATGCTTCAATCAAAATAACAAACTTATTAAAAATAAAAATTAATGATTTTTAAATCTCCATTTTTGCGCTGTTTGCCTTCGTATGACTTTGGGGTATATATTTGGTCCAGTTTCATAAAAATCAACACAAAAATAGAAATTCCAAATAAGTCAAAATTTGATTTTAGGGTTAATGTTTTCCTATTATATGGCCAAAATATGGCCAGCAAATTAGTTTTTCCCGAAAATCGGCAAATTTAAATCGCAGGTACGGAAAAACTGTGGGAGGTATTGCCATAATTTTTTCATATTTTTATTCGCTATTGTATTCTTAATAAATCCCAACATAATGATAAAAAAAATTTCTGAAATTTTGTTTAACAAAAATTTTTTAAATTGGAAAATACAGTTTCAAAACTGCCCTTAAAACGCAATTTTTTTTGTCATACCTGCTAATAGGTCATACACAAGTTCATACACACAGAAAAATTACCAATGTAAAATTAACATGGAAAAATGTTGATTGAGAATCATAGTAAATTTCTGCAAAAGTTTGCCCATTATTTAAATTTATCATTATTTCATATCAATTTTAAAAAAAATATTAAAATAATCTTAAATCACGTTGATTTAATATTATTTACGGTTAAAAAAAAATAAAAAAAATTTTATGTATAAATTAATATTGATTCAATATTGAATCGATAAGAACCTGTTTTATTTTAAAATCATAAGGTTATCTTGTTAAATTAACATGCATACATAGTTAAGTATGTTACTTTTTTTATTTTCATTTTTAAAATATGTTATAAAAAGAAGACAATTCAAAGTAGAATGAAGACGAAAACCATATCGGGAGATTCTGCTGATGCTTCTGTTAACAAAGGAGAATACAAAATAAGTGAAACATGTGTTACAGGGGTAAGTGTTTTGAAATATTCTTAAATAAATGCATATGTTGTCTCTGAAGCTTCATTACATTGTTATAACACACTCAAACCAATTTGATTCTACATGAAATTCACGTTGTTTCAACATAAAATAACTTTCATTCAACGTGATTCGGATTGTTATTGCAATATAAATGACATTTTGCTCTTACTTTACTGCAATGTTAAATTAACATGAATTATAGTTATTTTAACAGAAAAAAATGTTGTTCGCAAGTTATTGTAAAATCAGGTTGAATTAACATGAAAAACGTATGAAGCAGAATCCCCGCCGAAAAATTTTAAATCAACCTTGTTTTCTACGTTTTTAACTTGATTTTTTTCTGTGTGTACGGGTATATTTAAATTTAAAATGAACTCTTATTCAAATATTTCTCAAAATATGTTAATTTTACATTGCTTGTTCAAGTGGTCTGAGACACGTTAATGGCCTGGGGGAATCTTAACAATTTTGACCAAAATTTGACTTTTATATCTCATTAGAACGAGAATAACATTTCATTCGGTTATTTTACATTTAATTAAAAAAATTAATTACAAAAACTAAAAAAAAAATGTATATTCCCCTTGTAAATGATCAATAAAACTTCAGCGTTTTCAAAAAAAATAAAAAATATACCTGGCAACACTGATCGAAGTTGTTTTTAAGTTGAGCTTTCACTGCATTTTTAATATTTTTATTTTCTCTAAATTTATCCATTTCAAATTCGTTTCAAAATTGGGTACAAACAAAATTTTCCTAAAATGAAAAAGATAACATTAAAAAAAAATATTTACGTAAAAATATACCTACAAAATTAAAAAAAATTTTTTGAAATTGATTTTTATTTAAAAAAAAAATCGATAAATTTAATAACTCTCAAGAAACATAATGTTTTAC
The DNA here is from genome assembly GCA_949318255.1 of Pollenia labialis. NCBI lineage: Eukaryota > Metazoa > Arthropoda > Insecta > Diptera > Polleniidae > Pollenia > Pollenia labialis. The sequence goes on along the minus strand of OX439142.1, from coordinate 17,819,990 downwards.
TCCCCCCTATTTTTTCTAAGAACAATATTTGAATAACACTCTACAAGTTAATTTTAAAAACATAAACATCCTTAAATATCCTATTACTCTGACTTTGTGCACTTTACACAAATTAACAATGCAAATATAGCAAACACAATCTCTAGCACAAGCCAAAAATTGCTGCAACCAAAAATACAAACCACATTTCATACTGGATTTTCGGCATAAAACACGCAACAAATGCACTTTCAAACAATAACAACAACAGCAACAAAACAATGCCAAATTATAACCTTTCTAAAATTTGTTAGCAAATGCACTTAAATTTACAACAAAAACAATAATCAACCAAACAGTCGGTTTTAAATAATAGAAAAATATAATACAAATAAATAGAATAAAAGAGAAAAAGATTGCAAGAATCAAAAATATGTAGTAAAAATATAAAGAGAAATGCAACAAGCCAATGCAATTTAATTTAATATAATAGCTACACACATCAGCATACACATGCAAATAAACAGCAAGAGAAATGCATAGAAAAACAGCATAAAATAAACAAACAAACATAAACACACCATCGTTTGTAAACGACGAAAGCAAAAACAAAAAAAAAAAACAATAACAAAGCCAGTAATGAGCATTAGCAACTGTTGTAGTTTTAGTAGTGGTGTAATTGAAACGCATGGCTCAGCCACATACGGAAACCAGCGATGCCAACTTAGTGCTTTTGGCACTATTTACAGTGCTTTTTGATTTTTTGATGCCTTGAAAAAGTTGCTAAACTAAGAAAAAGCACTAATTTGGTGCTGCTTTAAATTACATTCGAAAATCTAAATTTTTAGAAAAAATTAAAAAAGAACGTTACCATAGAATTTTAAATAATGATGATTTTTGCAGTTAAGTGACTATAGCGGATCAAAAAAAAAAAAAAAAAAATATAGCGGTTATTCAAGGGGAAAAAACTTCCCATTTGTTGACCTGTGCTATCATTGGTGCCTATAGTGCTTTTAAGAAATTTGTACTTTTTCCACATGTTTTTTTTATTAAATATTGAATAGTTTTAATTTCAGAATTCTAATGATATTGAGTGTTGACAACATACATATTAATATTAAATAGTCACCGTAAAAATGATATCTACCCCCATTATGTAAGTCGTTGTCAACACTCAGCCTAGCTATGAATAAACAATTTCCCGGGAGTTTATTCACTTCTCCAATTTTTACAATTAAATTTATATAGGAAAAATGGGAAAAGGAAAATTATTATTCATAATTGGGCTGGCTAATTTTTAATTGCTGTTACATCAAGTCGACGACTTCGACGTTAACTTGGTATTTTATAAGAATGTTGTGTCGACTAGTTATCGAAAATCTGAAAAAAATCCCATCTCGAAAGAATTTTTTTTTTTAATTTGTTCTTTATCATTATGGCTATTTTGTAATGCCGTTTTTCGACATTAATTTTTCTTTTAGACGATTTAGTGATTGCAAATACATTTTAGCGATTGTTTTCGATTTTGCATTTTTTTTTAGCTAATTTTTGCCATATTCGCCATATAAGCGATTTTTTCTGTAACTTTTCCGGTTCTTTACAAATTTATCAATTTTGAATAAATATAAGACTTTGCTACCATGCCGCAGTTAGCAAGTTTTTGCGAATTTCCGTTTACTAAGCATTTTTTTTTACCGAATTTTTTCTATTCCTTACAGTCTTAGGGACTTTGAATCAATATTTTGGCTTGTTTAATTAAGAATGGTCCAACCATAATGTACAATGTCAATTACGAGCCACACCTTAACGTCAAGTTTTTTTGTCGAATTTAACTGGACATTTTTTTGTTTCAGTGTTTAAAAAATTCAACCATGGAGATGTATACTATTGAGCAGCGCTTTAAGATTGTTGTAGTCTTTCATGAAAATGGGCGTTCAAATCAAAATGCATTTCGTTTTTTTGGCAAGCATAATTGACCAAATGTGTCCATAATCGGGAGAGCTGTGTTCAAATTTCAAAACTGGGTCTGTAGTAAATCTGAAAACACCTTTTTGGCGAAGTTTATGATCTGGCGGCATCATCGTGTCGTACTTCTTCGAAAATGAGGTCGGCCAAGCAGTTACCGTGAATGGTGTTTACTATCGCGAGATAATAACGGACTTCTTGTGACCAGACATTGAGGAAAGGACCTGGACGATATGTGGTTCAAATTGGATTGTGTGCCACTTGCCACACAGCTAATAAAACAAAGGCTCTTTTGTTATCTTACGTCGTGGCGATATTTCCTGGCCGTCACAATGATGTGACTTGACACCATTCGACTTCTTTCTTTGGGGATATTAAAAAGATAAAGTTTACGCCACTAAGCCAGGCACAATTTTAGACCTTAAGGTTGAGATAATTACATTAACATTAACGACATTAAGAACCTCAATTATGTCTCAGAGTCATTGAAAATATGGACCATCGGATAGAGGTATGCCGCCGAAGCCGTGGCGAACATTTGGCCGATATTTTGTTTCACACATAATTGTCATGAGCCCTTCTATCATAATAATAATTCTCTGAAAATTTTATGTTTTATTTACAATTAACATCGTACGTTTTTTTTTTTTTTACAATGGACCGCATGGGTCTCCTAGTGGAAGTATGCCCTTGGGCGCATAACCCTTCCTAACCACACATCGTACGTGTTGGTTGGACCACCCTTAATATTAATAATTTTCTCTAATTTTCGCTATTTTAGCAAACTTTTTTGCATTTTTGTGTAGCTTTATTGCTCTTTGAGGCAATCGTCGCAAATTAAAAATATTCGCTATTTTAGCAATTTCTGCCCATAACATCTTTTTTATTTTGAATTTATTTTATAAATATGTTTACATTCTATTTAAAATTTCTTTAACTTTCATTTGAGTCGTCGCAAAATTTTCTGTCGACTACAACAAAGACAATTCTACTCGACGTCGACTTAAAAACGCCTTAAAAAATATCAAGTGACGTCAAGAGTTAAACGATTATTCTTGTTAAGAACGACTAAGAAAATACAATTACCGTAACGGTACCGTCGGCCTGTGTAGACATCGACTTTCATGATAGTGCTGATTGTGAGTTTCGTGGAGCGTTTTGAAAACAAACACAGAACCAAACTGTTCTGGATGGAAGTCAAGGATTTGAAGGATTCAGTTGGAGAAAAGCCATTTTCAGATTAGAATTTTGAAAGTCCAAAATCAGAAACAGACTGTAACAACGGAATAAGTCTCCGTAATTCGTGCGGTACCAATAATATTTAGTGTCCGCAGAAAAATTTCGTCAACAAAATATATGTTTCTTTAAAAAAATAATAATTCTATTTGCAGGCAGTTTGAACGGCTTGTATAAATGATGAAAATTCAAATAACTTGGATGGTATACGGGCACATTCTGACAATGGTAAAACGCTAAAAAATTTGGCGATTTAAAACCGCAAAAGTATGCTTAAAGGGAACTTTAAGAAACTATGACCCCTTTTACACTCGGTATTTTCTTGCGCAAGTCTCTTGCGCAACTCTTGCGAGTTTCAGAACACAATACAATCTGGTGTTTGCGATTTCAAATCGTGCTTTTGTCAGAACATGCCCTATAATTTTTATAGCAGCAGTTTTTTCGTGCTTTTCTTACTGTTTTACTTTTCTAATAACATAAATATAACTTTTTGCTTTTGTACGCTTTTCAGATCTCAAAATAAAGCTTTCTAGTGCTTTTAATTAATTCTGATATGCTTTTGAGCCAAAAAAAAGTTGGCATCACTGAAGCAAGCAATTGAATGATGCAAAAAACACAAACACACTCCTTTTAAAGTTATCTAAAGGTAAACACACAAATATATTAACACGAATATAGCGGGTATAGTCTAAAAGAGTGTGATTTTCGGGATTTTTTTCTTCTGTTTTTGCAAAGTAGTACTCGTACTTAGCAGCACTTTACATGCCAAAACACACTATTATGTGTGTGTGTGTTTTTGTTGCTAAAAATTACAACAATGCAAAACAATAACAACAAGGCAAGCAGACTAAATATGTTTTGCATTGTAATGCAATAAGGGTTTTTAAGGGGGAAAAAGGAAAAGTGTTGGAAATTTGCAAAAAAAAAAAAAAAAAAAACCCAGGAAGGAAAGTCAAATTTTCCCAAACCACCACTGTGTTTGTTTTTCTTTTTTTTTGCCAAACCAAATTGATAATTACACTTATGTAAGTCCTTGTTTAACAAAAGATTTTCTTTCTGACTGTTCTCTTTTGTTTTTGCACTCTTAAAAATTTTAACTGTTGTTGCTTTTTGCCTTTATTATGAGTAATTGATCTCCTATTGATTTCGGGTTTTCAGCTAAACGGTAATAAATCTTGTGCAAAAAATATTTCAGCAATAAAAAAAGGGTCAAAAGGTTGTTCGAAAAAAAAACGGATTAAATATTTTATTTACAGCAATTATGAAGAGGGTGATTGTTTTTGTAACAATTGTTTTGGTTAAAATTTTATTGTTTAGAAATCAATCGAAGAACTTTTACAATAGTTTTAATTGGCTTTGAAAATGTATAGTGCGAAAATTATTTTTACAACTTAATTTTTTTTTTTTTTTGATAGGAAATAAAAAAGGGGTTAAGTGGTTTTATAGAAAATGACTAATGATGATGTGTTAAAAAAATATGACGAACTGATTAATTGGTGTCAAAAACATTTAATTTTTTAATACAAAAAGTTTTAAAAAAATGTTTTATTAAAAATAAATTTACAAACCAAACCCACTTATTTTTTTTATGCATTAAAATTCAAATTTTTTTAATAAAAATTTAAAAAGGAACTAATTAATATCTTTTTTAAATAAATGAAATGACAAAACATCAGGCAAAATGTAGGTAGGTATTGCCTTGACCAAAAAGATCAGTAGCAAACTTCGTAAATCGAGAATATCTGAAGGAGACCAATTGTGACATTTGTGATCTGAGAGAATTGTTGACATCTAAGAAAGAATTACTGACAAATGAAGAAAATTACATATATCAGGGGGTCTGCTCTCTATTGCGATGCGAAAGAAAATTGTAGCAAATCTAGCGATTGGTACTCTTTAATACGTTTAGTCATATGCCTTTCGCCTCTTTTTCTTTTCGTAAATCATCACTTTATTTTTTTTAAATTTTCCAATTTCAAATATTTGTACACACTTTGGCATTTCATTACTGTAAATCCGCGCCATCATTAATTTTTATTGCCACTATTCAGCTTCATTTTAAGAAAATTTTGCGAAAGTGATAGAGAGTACCAAGTTGGCATTAAGCTTTCGCAACGAAATTGTTTTCGCATCGCAAAAGAGAGTAGACCCCCAGCATAATCTTGCTAATATATAAAGGAAATCATATATTTATGGATGCACCCGGCGGCACTGAAAAAACCTTCATTATCAATTTACTATAAGCAAAAGTAAGGAGAAAACATGGAATCGCCTTAGCCGTCGCATTGTAAAGCATCGCGGCAACACAGTAAGAGGGAGGAAAATAGCTCCCACTCCCTTCGAATTCCCGGTCAACCTGTTGCCTGATCTACAATATTTTCCATAAGCTCATCCCGCGAAGCTCTAGGCTTGTCTGCAGGAAAGAAGGGGTAACGTTTGCGCTAAACGATTTACTAATTTCCTCCTTAAAATTTGAAACGGAGAATATCTTAAAAACGAAGGCAAGGTGATAATTCCACTAATCCTTGGCGACGTTATAGTTCGATTATATCCAGATGTACACAACATACACAGCAAATCCACGGATTGGCTGTGCGAACGTTCATTACTTACACCTAAAAATTATCAGAAGCAGAATACGAATATCCCAGCGGTAACTAGAATGAGTAAAAAGGCCTAATCGAAGGCCTTATTAAGCAGACACAAACCCTTCTCGCCGCATTCCATACTTATATATTTTACACAGGTTTTCATTGGGAGCAATCCCTTTCACACTAGGAAGGTCACTAAAAATAAAAAAGAAATAAAATTCAACAACTTCTTTTCTCCCTTTTTAAAGAAGGAAGTAGCGAATGTGTACTGAATATTTGCAAGGTCTTTCATAAAATCCCTTTCATCAGTAAAAATAATTTAATGAAAATTAAATTTGATGAACTCAAGCCGAACTAAAAATATCAAATAATCTATTATAAAATAAAATAATCTATTAAAAGAAGAAAAATTCCCGTATTCTTTTTGTTAAATTTATTAACTTAAATACACCATCGTCAGCCAATTTTTCTGGTGTCTTTTAATTGTAAGTGATTGTTAAAAATTTAAACATTTTCCCCCGTATTCATAAACGATTATTAAATTTAACAAACGTTTATTAAGGATAATTTTCATAGTAAATTTGTTCTTTTAACCTTTTTTAAATTTAAAAAAATGTTTATGTATACAGGCATTAAACTTTAAATAAAGTAAAATGTATGTAACAGGAAAATAAATAATAGTATCCTCCCCTCTCTCTCTCTCTCTCTCTCTCTATGGTTCCGGGGGAAAGTGCTTAAAATTATAATAAAATAAAACCTTTACTTCTGCAAAACGTACCTCAGCGTATCACCCAAAAATTCTTTCTGTTTTTGTATTTTAAAACTACCTTTTTAGATGTTTGCAATACGTACAATTTTTTTTATAAATGTACCAAATTAAGGTAAAGTTTGTTTTTTATGTCAAATTGCTCTTTAATTAAAAGCATTTCTGTACTTTTGTAAAAAGTAGTTTTTAATGCAAAAATCATAAAAATGGTTTAAATTTCCAGAAAAAGTACCATAATTAGGTCCTTTTTTGCTTAAATTCTTAGAACGAGAAATAATTGTTGTTGCATAAAGTACTAAATTAATGTCATATGAGACCAAAAGTACCAAAAATTACTTTTCTAAGGTTTCATCTGTTATTCTGGCAAAAATTCATTTATTGAAATGTGTTTAGGATTATTATTTCCAGAAACTTCGGAGATCAGGTACAGTTATGTTTTGTAATACATTTTGTTTTTAACTTAGGCTGGGCTTTTGAAATCTCAGTTAAACGAGGTTTAGTAAATCTGAAAACAGATTTGTGCCGCGATTACCAAGTTTGTACACAGCTAAGTTTTGCTTAAAATGTTGGTCTTCAATGAAATAATCAGATATGTGATGGAAATCGATAGTAAAAACGAAACGATTTGAAACCGAAAATATCGTTTTCAGTATCTTTTAAAATGTATTTTAAATACAAATTCCTTTTATTTTCAGTCTTTATTCTTTTAAATTTTATGTTACATACGTTAACCGAAGTGTATTCTGAACGAAAACTTAAGACTTTAAATCAGAAATGGGTTTAAAAATCCCTCGAAATCCATCACACCTTTTAAAAACGTTCGTTTTGAAATCGATCGATTTGCACCACATGCCTGAATAAAAAAAAATAATCACATTCCGCCGGAAAAATCCGAGTTCCAGATTCCGTTAAACTAAATTTAAAATGAATCCGCATCTGAAAAACTCGGCCTTATTGTTAACTACTTAAATAAAATAAACATTTAAAAAAATCTTCTTTCGTGTGTCATAATTTTTATACCCTCCACTAATTAAATTTCAAAACAACATCTTAGGAAATTAAAAGACAAAAATTAAAAAAAAATTTATAACATTTACAATGACCCCCTTCCATCAAGATCTGACTGTTTCTTATCTAAAAGAATAATTTAAAAAAAAATTATTCTACATACAAGTGCTAAGAAACAAAAACAATTTCAGATACTTAAACAATAGTATCTGGAAAATCTTAAACTAAATCTTAACACTAATAAACACACAACTCGTACTCATACCCCTGTTGAGCGAGCGAACGAGTACTTGAAAACGGTATGTGCGTGGACTCATTATCAGTTGAAGCAGCAGCAGCCTCAGCATTGTTGTCATCATCCACATCCACATCACCATCGTCATCTCACCATCATGTCATTGTTCCAAAATTAACTCACTTACATAATGACAATTATAAAACAATTGCAACACGTACCGTTAACAGGTATTTTACTTATTTTTATATTTTATATTCTTTCTAAATACTTTTGTACCTCCACTCCTCCCCCACCTTCTTCACTTCCTCTTTTAGACTGTAAAATATTTATTTAAAAAAAATATTTTATTGTAGTTGTTGTTTACTTAAGAAAACCTTAGAAAAATTAAGAAAGATTGTCAGTACGAAACAGTTGTAATAAAAAATACATTTTAATAGAAGCAAATACTCGTATTTTGATAAGAATATTTGCTAAAGTGAATATTTTTGAAAAGAGGTTTTTATTTATTGGTAAAGTTTAGTTAAGCATTATGATAAATACGATAATGACTTCAATAAATGAAACTGTATGATTATTAAAAAAAGAAATTATATCGAAAGTCAATTGTTTTTAAAAGCAGGAAATCGGGGAGTCCAAGTCCAAGAACCATTAAAAAATTGCTAAATATTAGGTTATCCATTCCAACCCTGGTAATGAATGTCCAAGTATTCACAGACCCGGTTGATAAAGTCAGCCTTTTTTGCTGAGATGTCTGCATAGAATGCATACGGGCCGGGAAGCAATCAAGTTCCGCCCGAGCTCCAAATAGTATCCGTTACTTTGTCCCGCGCACGCAGTTAAAAGGCTCTTTGAAGATCTCAATATAAACAAGTCCCTGAGGCCAGATGGTCTTACGGCTGTTTTTACCTCCTGCTGGAAGGCGGTCAACATCCAGCCAACCCCAAAAAAGGGTGAGGCTACAAACCCTGAAAAATGCCGTGCAATAGCAATTTTCTCTACGCTCTCGCAGGTCATGGAGAGCATAATCAATCACAACTTGATAAATAATATGCAGTTTAATTCACTTTTGTGTGATAGACGAATAGAACGTTGGAGTCGTTCTATTCATAAATTTGGTGGAAGCAAAGCGGTTGCATTAGATACTTCCAAAGCGTATGATGATGTGTGTGACACGGTGCACTCGTTACAAAGCTTGTTGCGTTTGATGTCGGTTTTGATTTCTCTCGACTTATATCGAACTTTCTCAAGGATCGCTCTATACGAAGTTCTGTTCTTTCTCCTACAGGTTTTCTTATTTTTCTTAACGATCTCCTGGGTCGAACTTCCAATCCTATCTTTTCTTTTGCAGATAACATCAGCAATTGCCATTAATTTTCATTTTATCACATATCAAGCCTTGCTGAGGTTGAAGCTATGCGGCATAACATGAACGACACACTCAATCATGACCTTACGATAATCTCTGAGTGGGGTGGGGGGCGAATTTGGTCTTTTTTACTACTCTTTAGACCCAATGCTGTATGTTGACCCACAGACGTGTCTTGTGGTGTCAGCTTCGTCTATATCCATGGGTGGTATAGCTACTGAGGAATCAGACACTCTTGATGTTCTAGGCATGAAAATCCAATGTGGTGTTCGTTGGAACCAATATGTTTTTCAAGTGTCGAAAAAATTATTCAAGGGTCTTGGTTTCTTAAAACGATGCAAGAATAACTATCCTACTTCTGATCTCCTTACCATTTATACCGCCTGTACCCGACCGATAATGGATTGCAACTCCCACATCTCAGCAGTCGCTGTATGGTCTGTCATGAAGCTCCTGGATCTGATGGAAAGGAGTGCGTTAATGCTCATCAATGACAGTAGGGTATCCAGCTCTATTAACTCATTGGTAAATTTTGGAAATGTGGGTTGGGCGTTATTGTTCTATCGACATTACCACGGTAAGTGTCCCGCTGAGATGGGCGAACTCTTCTCTGAGACGCGCGTGCATGCCAGCAGTACTCGCCTTTTTAGCAGATCACATCCGTTTGTGGCCGACTGTCCAATGTTTTGCACAACGCATTACAGAAAAATTTGTTTCTCAGTCAAACCGGCCGTATGTGGAATAGATTTCCGGCAGAAGTCATCCCAGTCGACTTCAATTTGGAAAAAATTTAAATTAAATGTCCTCTATCCATCTCCTGATAACCTATTTTCCTAGTTCCAACACAGTGCATTGTATTAGTAGGGTGCATCCCCTGAGTGTTGGCTGAAAGCAAAAATAAATAAATATAAAGAAGTTGAATCTCATGCAGAAATTTGCATTACTGACATATTTTCAAGATCTTAAAATTAACTCTAATAAGTCGAACAGTGAAGTTTTATGGTTATTTTGCCAACAAATTGGTGACCCCGTTTCATTGCATTAGAATCATGTCTACATTGGAAGTTGAAGCAGACTTTGCATCTCTATCATCCAACGCATCCTCATCTGGGAATTTCAAGATTCCCTCTTAAATTCCATAATTTTGGCGTTCGGATCCATTCCTTAAAGTCAAGCAAATGGAGTTGCAATTGGTAGCTGGATGTGATAAAATTTTACACTATTGTGGCTTCCATAGACAGCAATATACTTGAGAAGATTCAAGACGCCATCATCAGCCCACCTGCTACGAATGTGTATGAAACTTTAAAGGCCAAACTTGAATGCTCGTTCTCAGACTCTTAAGGGGAAACAACTTACGAAACTTTTGACCGAGGTAGAACTTTCTTATAACAAATCATAAGTTCAGTAATTCAATTGGGTTCTTAAGTCTAAAGTAAGGCTTCGCTTTGTGAAACCCAGCGCCAATGCACATCCTAGATTAAGTAGGCGTCACTGCAGAATTCAACCAATTCGTCTTCCCAATTTAGAGAAGAAGGGACCTTACTTCTATCCTAGATAGATCCTCCAAACAGGTAAACACCAGTTTTCCAGGTATTTTTCCCTTGTGCCCCAAATTTCGGGACATTGACTTGGAAAATTAAACACAGTTTCCTCTTCCTCCTCGTCATGAAAACTTCTAGACTAGTCACTGAATTGAAGACACAATCTTGCATGAGTCCCCACAAGCCAGTTTTCAGCCACAACTGAGAAAACTGTCGAAATCTGGACCCTATTGAACCTAAATAGAGAGATAGTTCTCCGTTCATCATAGCCAGTCAATGGTGCCTTGGATATGGGGTGGGTGGATTCGCAAACCCATCACATCTGCGTCCTTCTTTAAGACTGGCGGTTAATAAGTGACTAAAAGCGAGCCATTGGAAGGCCAACAAATTCATCAATGAATGTGTTATCCATACGATCACCTAGTTCGGCAAGCTTATCTGCTATCTGGCTGCTCGCACAGTCCGCATGCGCTGGAATCCACATTAGCGTTACTTTCACATGCTTCGCAATCTCATTCAAAGACATTAGACATTCTACAGTTAACCTGTATGTCGTATAGACACCCTATAGGGAAGCAATGGCTTCCTAGTGAGCTAGTCTAGCTGGTAGTGAGCTAGTCTATTAGTGCCGGGGTTACGGGTTCGATTCCCATCAGAGACTCTGGTTTCCTCCAGTCAAGCATATATAACCCCTCGATATGCAATAATACCTAAACCTAAGCCGTCCGCTTTATAGCCGAGATTTACGCCTGCAGGACTACAGTCGTCTGGCAGACACCCCCGCCAACTCTTCAGTCCTGACCTGACAGTACACTATTGAAGGTAGAATATCCTGCGTTCCTCGCGCCAAAGAAAGGCTCCGAGGAACAGTAGTTCCCCCGTCAGCGGCAATCGAATGCTTGGTTATCTTGGCGTGGCCATAATTACGAGTCGACAAGGTGTGCACTGCGTCCATCCGTGTCGCCGAGCAAAGAGCCATCTGTCTGGCCGTTATCGGACATCAAACATATGACAAGCTTTCAACAACGCTCTATATAAAATGTAAAAAGATTAATTCCAAGACTGATTAAAATGTACAAAGAAGTTTTAAGTGATATAAAAAATAAATTGTTAATCGCAAGTTCTTCAATTAGAAGCATCACTAGAGGGAAGCGAACTGACACCAAAGTAGTGATATGTCGTTGGTGGTAGAGACCGGTTCTAGTTCTAACACTATCAATATTACTTGGGGTTGTCATTGAAGCGGTCAATTGACACCACTTGACCAGTCACGCATCTATTCTCAATAAACGAGTTTAGTGTTAGTTACTACAGTGTAGCATTACTTTAAAACAATGTTGTATTATTTCAATACAACAAGTCCTACAACTAAATTCAAGATCCAAATTTTGGAAATTCCCAAAAAATGTGTCACAGCAACAGTAAAGACTGTACTGTAATTTATTTATTTTTCTACATTTTTGTTCTTCATAAACCAGTTAAATGATTGGTTGTCCTTTCACTGGTCATGAGTTCTTTCCTTTTGTACTTGTTCTGTTTTCCCAAATCATAGGACCAGTCTGATGGACCAATTGATACAAATTTTCCGCAGGCATATTATTAATCTAGCTTTTGACCAGGAAAACTGTATATTTCACCTAAATATTATTAGCTTAAAAAGAAGTTTAAAGGCGTACAACAGCATTAAAAAGTTAGCATATCATTGTTTTCAAACTTCTTTTAAAAGTTTAATATGTTCCATCTGCTTAAAATTTTACCCAAACTCATCATACAAAGTAGTTTGATATCCAACAAATAAAAAGTTCGACCTGTTTCAAATTAGTCGTGCATTAAACCCTTGCTTACTTAAAAGAAAGAAAAGAAAATAAGATTCGGCTTTTAGTGTTAATATTCTTTTTCCTAAAAAAAATAAGTTGCTCATTAAAGATCAAATTATGTTCGATTTCATTATATACATATAAATGGAAACTGGACTTTAAAATCATACCAAGTAGCCTTAATCGAATAACGAGGCAACCAACAATCCAGCTTAAAAACTAGTTTCAACAAGGGAGTTGTTAAGTTGGAAACAAAAGAATTGGCTTGAAGTCAAACAATCAGTTTTTAATGGAGAGGGAAGTTCGAAGCCACAATTACACATATGTACTTAAAGAAAGCTAAAGGGAAAAACTTTACAGGAATAATAAATGAATAATGAATTAAATCAATATTATTAGTTTTTAGTCATGAAGGCTAATATTTTTCAGGGAAATTTAAAGCATCAAATGAAAATTTTGTTGGAAATCATACCAATTAGTTTGAATCGAACAAAAGACAACAAAATTGCTTAAAACACTAGTTTCAATAAGAGAACTTCAACAACTAAGCAGTTTGAAATGAACGGGATACATGAGACCAGAGAGACAAACTATTTTGTCTCGCAGCCTAAAATCTGTAAAATCTTTTCTGCAGTTTAAAAAGTTTATTTTTTTATTTTTACTAACGATTGTTTTTTTCTCCATTAATTATGATTTACTATGAATCTTAAACATACATAAATCATATTTTTTGTGTTGGAACCCTTTTAAAAACTGTCTTTTTTTATAATTCCAAATATAGATTTATATCATATTTTGCAGAAGCAGTAGTTGAAATTGTAATTAATTTTCATAATTCCATTCAAAAAAAAAAAACTGCAGCAAATGAACGAACAAACACCTTGACAATTAAACACCTTTAGATTATTAACCAAGAACAATAATTATTACCATAAGAACAAAATATTTCTAAAGAAAGAAAAAGAAACCCTTTTAAGCAAACGAAAGTTCTTTTTATTTTTTATTTTTGAATTTTGTGTTTCAGTAAAAGAAACACCCTTGACCGAATAGTTAAAAAGACTGTGCGCATATAGAGAGTGAAACTCAAGGTAACCCAGAGCTCGTTTGCATACAAAAGTGTCCTAATGCAGGCGTTTATTGAAAAGTGGAAGTTGTAATTGATTGTATTGGTGTGTGCATGTGTGTGTTTCTTTTAAATATCCTTTTAAAGTCCTTATACAAAAGAAAACTAAAAAGCAACACCTTTGAGTGTAATACAAACTATTTTAAAAGGAGGATCAGGATCAGAAAAAGAAAAAGCAAAATATAGGAATGAAAGAAAAAAAAAATTATAATAATTAACAAAACTTTCAATACAACATTGAAGGATACTATAAAAGCAATAGCAAGGAATTTATTCTTTTGTTCGGGCAAGGACATCTGCTTATAAGTTTCAATTTCGATTTTCAATTGTTGTTTCTTTAAAAAACGAAAACGTTGAAAATTCAAAGTGGTTGCTTAAAAGAAATACAGTTTTTTAATTTATGCAAAAGCTTAAAAAAATATGTTTTTAATAAAAAAAAAAAAAAGAAAATATTAAACTATAAGTTTCATTAAATATTTCTTAAACCAAATAAACTATAATTTAATGTAGAAAACGTGGGAAAAATTAATTTTCTTTACATCAGATGACCATCTAATTCACTTTTCTACTCCGCTAGTCGACTGTCTAACAATCATTATTTGTAGATTATGGGGTTACAAGTAGTAATCAAAAATATTACAAAAACAGCAAAAACAAAAAAAATAAAACTTTAACAATTTGTAAGTTAATTTTATTAGTACATATATGAAAGACAAAAAAGCTAATTGTGTGTCTATAAGACCTCCCTAAGACACGCCATATCTGACAAAGAAAGATTTACAAGAAAGCAAAAAAACTCACATTTTCAAATACAAACTTACATTTATTAATAGAAAAAAAACTTAACAAATATGAAAAAAAAATTAAAATTATATAAATTTGTGAATCAAAAGCGATTTCAAATACGAAACTAGGTCGTGCAAAAATTATGAAAAAAAAAATTGTCATAAGTATTATTACCAAAGAAACAATTCAATCATTAAATAAAACAAAACATTCACACACAAACACAAATAAAAAAAAATACACAGAGAGAAATGCATAAACTACGTTAATTGCAGATGACCAGCATGAACCAACCTTTTGCAACTCAAACATGATTATGTTGGTCAATTCGATTATGATGTTAATGGTATTCAAGTAGTTAAAAAAGATCTAATTTTTCTTGAAAATTCTAAAATATCTTTCAAATTATAATTTGAAGTTTGACCACCAAGTATTATGTTTTCTATTACCCACTTACAACTACAACTCGAGTCGGAAAAAGCCAACCAATTGTAGGGGAATGTAAGAAAAGATAAACTCACTGTTTATTGTTGGTGTCTTGTTTAAGTTTTGATATTGTTTCAAGTAAGACTTTGAGTGTTTATAATTCTTATTCGCTTTAAGGTTTTATTTGTATAATATTTTAAGCTTAATCAGAATTGTGGTTATTTTGTTGAACTATTTATGGTTTTTAATCCAAATTTTTAATATTTTTAATCAGGCTTAAGTTCATCAAATTTAATTTTCATTAAATTATTTTTATGAAGAAAGGAATTTTACAACATGAAAATTAATTAAAATTGTTATTGATAATCATTCATTCTTGACTGACCTGAGATTCGAACCCAGGCGGCTGGTTACACTGTAGCTGTTCCTAACAATTTGTATGTCTGACAATATTGTACGTCAATAGTTCTCGTAGGTTTATTTCTTTAAATCGATTGGATGGCGCTCCGAGCTAAGTTCCCAATGAACTAAGTCACGAATGTGAACAGCATGACTTAAGACACAGCATCTGACAAAATGTGAGCGGAATCGTATTATATGCTAAGAACACAACTGGGACGAACGACGAATTTTCGGCCGCGAATATTCGTCGCCAAAAATAAAAAATATTTGTGTATATGAAAATGCACACAATCAGGGCGCCGACGAAAATTCGCCGGACGTTTCAAACTTTAAATAGATTCAATTCTAATTCTTACGCCGGCGAACGACGAACAAATCAGTACTGGGTAGCCATATTGTTTCAAAATGGTAAGTATTTTAGTAAATAAAGTTACTTTTTACAATAATTAGAATTGTGGTTATTTTTGTTGAACTATTTATGGTTTTTAATCCAAATTTTTAATATTTTAATCAGGCTTAAGTTCATCAAATTTAATTTTCATTAAATTATTTTTATGAAGAAAGGAATTTTACAACATGAAAATTAATTAAAATTGTTATTGATAATCATTCATTCTTGACTGACCTGAGATTCGAACCCAGGCGGCTGGTTACCATGACATGTTTCGATGGCACTCGATCTCCTCAGATGGATTTGCCGTCTTACACTCGCAGCCATCGACGACTGCTGACGTCAATAGTCAAATATCAATCCTTAAACCAAATTGTATTTCAACCTTTGGTAGATCGAAATTTGCTTTTTTGAATGATTATCCATTTTAATTGATTTTACATGGTTTTCCTAACTTCTGTTTTTTCCGTACTTATGTCAAGAATTCTTCTTAAAGTCCAAAGTACATTTTTTTTTTGTTGTTTCTTTTTTCATTTTGTCTTTCTTTTTCTTGTTGACCTTTTTCAGCACAACTTGAAGGACAAATGTACACATAGAGCTCGTGCCTTTTAAGCTTTTCTAAAATCTTTGGAAAAGGTTTCCTGATGAGCTGGCCTAAGCAACCAGTGAAATGCGCATAGAAGCTAGCTTTCCCTCAACAATAAATTTTAGTGTATTTCTCAAATATGAAAAATTGGGAATTTAGCACGTCATACAGAAATCTTATTAATTATGTTTGATGTTTGGCCAAACAATAAAGTTCGATTGCCAAATGAATAAAAAGGGTGGTTAAATTTTAAGGGCCGATCTTAAATGTGAACCACACCTAAACGTCAAATTTTTTTCTGCATTTCGTTTGGCATTTCCCAATGTCAGACTACCTCAATTTGAACCATGGAAAGATACACAGTCGAGCAACGCGTTAAAGTTATTCAGGTTTATTATGAAAATGGGCGTAAATATCAAAATTCATTTCGTGTACTTCATTTTCAGGGATGAGGCACATTTTCACCTCAGTGGATTCGTCACTAAGCAGAATTGCCTCATTTGGGCGATTGATAATCCAAGAGTGATTGTCGAAAAACCAATGCACCCACAAAGAGTGACTGTTTGGTGCGGTTTATGAGATGGCGGCATCATCGGGCCGTATTTTTTCCAAAATGAAGCCGGCCAGGCAGTTACTGTGAATGATGTTCACTATTCTGAGATGATAAGGAGCTTTTTATGGCCCGAATTGGTAGATATGGATGTGGGCGATATGTGGATTCAACAGGCCTGTGCCACACAGCTTGCGAAAGAATGGCTCTTTTGCGCGACAAATTCAGTGGCCGTGTTATCTTACGTGGTGGCGATGTCAATTGGCCGCAAAGATTATGTGATTTGAGACCTTTGCACTTCTTTCTTAGGGGTTATTTGAAAGAAAAGGTGTACGTCGATAAGCCAGCAACAATTCAAGAGCTAAAGGATGAGATAATTCGGCACATTAACGGCATAGCACCTAAGTTATGCCTCAGCGTCATCGCGCCGAACTCGCGGAGGCCACTTGGTCAATATTTTGTTCCATACATAATTGAAACATACCAATATTATCATAATAAAAAGTATTGATACTTATTTCCTAAATAATTTGTGTTTTATTCAAAATCAATATCGGCACTTAAAATTTAATTTAAATATTATTTTTTGATGTGATTTTTCGATAGGGTTGTTTTTAAAAAGTGGTAGAGATTGAACACAGATAAAAATTAAACTTGATTTGAATTTTTTAAACATTTCCAAATTGTTAATTCTCAAAACAAGTCTTTAAGGCCCGATTTCAAACTAACCAATAGCTAAAGGAAGGATTTTATCGGCCGTATAAAAAGTGATCCATTATTACAACTTTACATTAACCTACCAGGTAGGATGAAACATAATTTGCTTTATCGCTCACTTTAGGTTAAAGCAAAGTTTTTATTATGGCACACTTTTTATAAGGCCGGTTAAAGTCTACTTTAAGCTATCGGTAAGTTGTAAAAACGTTCCTAAAACTTAAAGTTTTCCCATAATTTCTATCACATTAAAAAAGAAAAACAAAAAAAACTTTTCCATCAGTGTAGCTTAAATTAATGATTAAACATTTTCATTACAATTTTTTTTTTCGTAAGATTTTTCCTAAATCCATAAAAATACTTACTTGAGAAAATCACGCATTTGTGTCTCAACTCACCGCATATTTTGTTATAAACGATGGGAATTTTTTAGATTGACGTTGCCAATGAATTGTATTAGATTTTCGTTTGCTCCAAAACACATGCAACTTAAATCACTAAACTTTACTAAACCCTTTGATCAAGTGCGTTTGTATATGACGATTTTCTTCAAACAAATAGAATTTTCTTGTTTAGAGAGAAGAAAGAACAAAAAAAAAAAAAAAACAAACCTTAAGAATACAGATTTTATGTTCTGGTCTATTAATTAAGTTAAGTTTTCATTTTCTGTAGTTTTATTATCATTTTTTGTCTGTTTCTAAATTACAAGACCATAATTGTCTCAGAAAATAATCTTTGGAAAAAAATCTCAACAAAAATATTTTTCTATGGGGTTGTTTTTTTTTTTTTTTTTTTGTAAGATTTTCAGCTTAAAGTTGTATTTTTCTTAACTAATAATTAACAATTTAAAGCTTAAATTGCTGACTTACTTTACCGCAATTGTAAGAAAAAATTATATTTATATTGTTCGACTATAAAATAATGATAAAGAATTACGAAATACAATATTTTTTTTTTTTTTTTGAATACGTCATGGGAATTTATTTCATTATTGTAACGTATTTTAGTTTTGTTTTAGAGTTCAATTGTTTATTCATACATAGAAAACAAAAACAACACCAAAAATTTTAAATTTAAATTTAATATAATTGTATTTTTTTTTAAATTATTATTGCATTTAGTTTGAAGTTGTTTTACCCACACAACGTACGTATTAAATTATATGCTTTTGTCAATTTCGAAAGACCATAATTTTTATTATTCTTGTTTGATTTTTAATTTAAATATTTGAGAGAAACCTTTGTGGTAAACAAAAGCAGGCAAGGTCCACAGTTAACTGAGAGTGCAAAAAGAATGGAACTATTAACAAGAGCATAAACCAGAAAGTTTTTAAATTGAGATACTTTTGAAAAACAATTAGGGTACTATATTTGGCAATGCCGAAACTATAATATCTTGCTAGGAACACAACTGGGATGAACGACGAATTTCGTCCAGCACGACGAATTATTCGGAAGAAATTCGCTGTATAAATTCGGCTTATGAAACACAATAACGACCAAGGCGAATTCAAAGAGGTAAACTCATCTCGTCAGCCGTTCATCAGCTGTTTCCACGGCGAATCAAAAAATATGGTCAAACGTCAAAATATGATTTTGTTTTGAGAAGAAGTTGAATGAAAAGTGTTACTGCCCGTCTATACCAGAGATAATTATTGCAACATATATTGCAGTAATTGTCAAAATTATGTTATCTTTAATGTAGACAGCAATTTTTTGTACATATTTATTGCTAACAATTTATGTTGCAATAATTGTTAGTCCATTTTCGTTGACAATTATTGCTTACAAAAAACGTCAATTTGTTTGTCAGTTGAAAAAAGAAGCAAAAAAGAAAAAAAAAAAGAAGCAAATTGTGTGGGAAAGAAATTAACTGCCAGTTCAACGATTTCGAACGTTATCGTTCGCATAGAAAATTTATATGAAAAACACTCAGTTCTAAAAATATTTTCTATATAAAATTCGATACGAACGTCTACGTTCGAAATCGTTGAACAGGTATTAAGTTTTTGAAATTGTAGCAAATTATAATTTTAGTAAAATAATTAAATTAAAAAATTAAATAAACACTAAAATAAAAATTATAATTTTTTCCTTATTCGATCTTTATTGTTAAAATTAATATTAATTTGTTTAAGTTGGAGTTATTTTTTATATAAAAATAATAATTTTACATTAACAAAAATAAAAAAATTAATAAAATTAATATTTTTGTATTAAAAATGACCTCAAGCTTAAACAAATTAATATTAATTTAAATAATAAAGTCGAATAAGAAAGAATTTATATTAATAATAATAATTCTTGTAAGATACCGCCATTTTTTTCACTGCACCTTCTTTCTTGATTTTTTTCAAACTATGAGTTAACATAAATACGTTTTCCCATGCCTTTAACATAAGCTGAGCAATAAGAAATATTGCTCTGTTATTCTGCCGACGTTATTGCCAACTTGCTAAGATAATTATCTTTAATGTAGACCTAGGGTTAAAAATATTATTTTTATAATAAAAAAATTTCAAAACTACGAATGATTGAAGTGAATTTATTAATTTCATTTATAAAAAAGTGATAATTTTAATTTGCAATAAAAAAATGTTGACAACCAACCAGAAAATTGTGTAAACAAAATACATGGGGCTTTTTGTAGTTGTAGAGATGAGTTTACCTGTTTGAATTCGCCTTGATAACGACGAAGAAACAAAATGGAAATAAAACATTTTGTATAAAAAAGAAATAGTGGTACCAATAATATGAACAAAAAACACTTCACAAATAAAACATTAAAAACAACTTAACTAAAATACTTTTTTATTGTAAATTTTTTTTTCAATTTGTATTTTATATGATATTCAGTTAAAATTTTACAATTTCTAAAGTAAAAAGAAAAACAAAAAAAAATGTACCTTGGACTTCAAGAAGAATTCTTGACATAAGTACGGAAAAAACAGAAGTTAGGAAAAACATGTAAAATCAATTAAAATGGATAATCATTCAAAAAAGCAAATTTCGATCTACCAAAGGTTGAAATACAATTTGGTTTAAGGATTGATATTTGACTATTGACGTCAGCAGTCGTCGATGGCTGCGAATGTAAGACGGCAAATCCATCTGAGGAGATCGAGTGGTTGCGATCGAAACATGTCATGGTAACCAGCCGCCTGGGTTCAAATCTCAGGTCAGTCAAGAATGAATGATTATCAATAACAATTTTAATTAATTTTCATATTGTAAAATTCCTTTCTTCATAAAAATAATTTAATGAAAATTAAATTTGATGAACTTAAGTCTGATTAAAATATTAAAAATTTGGATTAAAAACCATAAATAGTTCAACAAAAATAAACCACAATTCTAATTATTGTAAAAAGTAACGTTATTTACTAAAACACTTACCATTTTGAAACAATATGGCTACCCAGTACTGATTTGTTCGTCGTTCGCCGGCGTAAGAATTAGAATTGAATCTATTTAAAGTTTAAAACGTCCGGCGAATATTCGTCGGCGCCCTGATTGTGTGCATTTTCATATACACAAATATTTTTTTATTTTTGGCGACGAATATTCGCGGCCGAAAATTCGTCATTCGTCCCAGTTGTGTTCTTAGCATATAATATGATTCCGCTCACATTTTGTCAGATGCTGTGTCTTAAGTCATGCTGTTCACATTCGTGACTTAGTTCATTGGGAACTTAGCTCGGAGCGCCATCCATTTTTAGGAACAGCTACAGTGTAGATCTTAAAGATCATTGACTGAGTTCCCAAGCATCATAATACTTTGCAGGAAAAGTCAAAAATGTTTGATCAAGTTCAATGATGTACAGTTTGCTTATTGTGTACAAATCGATTATTTTTTGCGTACACTTTGGGACAAATAACATTGCAAATTTCTGCAAGGTTGCATTTTAAAAAGAAAGATTTTTGTGTATTTTTGCTTTGCAGCTGAAGTTTTGGCACTCACCGATTGTTTTCGAAATGTGGTCTATGTATTAACTGCCTGACCTGATTGTACTAAATTAGTTAACCCTGCTATAAAGACAAGACAAGGTAGTGATTACAGACAAGACAATATTTCGGACTATTGACCATAGTCAATAGTACAGACGAGAATGGTAGGCCAGACATAAAACATAACTAAACTTAATAAATCCGTGACTTTAAACACGACAATAGCCCGACTTTAGTCCAGACTATAGACCAAATATTTGACAATGCTTAAGTTAATAATATTCAAAAGACTATAAACGCTGATGTGTTTTGACATCAATTCTACGACAAGTGTCTTCGTTTTTGACCACATGACACTTTTCATCATTGTGATGTCAGCCTTAACCTCACTTGGCGAAATTCCCATTAGCTGAAATTATGTCATCATTTGGATGACACATCGTCATCACAGAAATGACGAATCGGAGTCAGTTTAATAAAAAATTTCATTAAATCAAGTCTTTGGGACTGACTTAAGTCAAAGTCGGAAAATATTATTTGTTGTATTCCTCCCTTTGTTAACAGAAGAATTCTCAATTATAAGACGCCAGCAGCATGCCCGATATGGTTTTTGTAGTCATTCTACTTTGAAAATTTAATGTATCTAACTAACTAATTTAAAAAAATAGAAAATGGGAATTTTTAGTTTTTATTTTACTTTTTAAACTTGAAAAAAAATGATAATAATACACAAAATGTGGCATTAAATTGATGTCACTGTAGTCATAACGTAAATGACGCATAAAATATGACAAAATTTTATGATGACATTCGTTTGATTCGGATTGCTGCCACTTTTAGCCTCATTAATGCAAAAACATTGATGTCACAATTCTTATGTTAGGGCATCATCAATATAAAGATACATTTTTCGATGGGTGTAGTACAAAACATAAGTAAAACTATTTTCCAGACTACAGAAAAAACTTAAGTTCAGACATTAGAAAAGAATGGAGTTGGGTACGATGAACGTGCCCAGGTTAATTCTTGTTATAATGAAATAGACGGAATGTCAACATGGAGAGGTTAATTACCATCTTACCAAGTTCCTAATGGGCTACGATAAATATAATAAATGTTACGCACCATGAGAAATAAATTCCCAGATTCTATAATAATTTTTTTTTGTTTTTAAATTAGGACATGATGTCTCACCGAAGTTTCACAAATCCATGGAACCCGAGAACTTCGAACAAGTACCCCAGATTTATGAGTTTAGATGTGTAACAGATAATAAAGGAAGGTATGCTTTAACTTTCGAGAACGTACCAAAGATTATGTTGTCTTTAGAGAAAAAGTGGAAGCTCAATTAAAGCTTTATAACAGAAATAAATGTATCTCTACAAATCGAGAGGAAGAGAGGTGAACTTGCATGAGCTTAGGAACGAATAACGAAGCTGTTGAGCACAGCGATGCAAATGTCAACGACAGTTTCGCATAAAGGGTCTATAAAAAATATTATAGTACAGACAATAGACTAGAGTATAGACATATGAACACAACTATATTCACGACTATTGACAGAATTGTGGTCAATACTATGGACACGATTTTATTCAATACTCTAGACAATATTAAACACAATTTTAAAGTTTTATCTATAAAAAAACCGTAGTTAAGCCTAGAGACAAAACTGTGGTAAATCCTTCATAGAAGGCTATGGTTTTATAATAGTGAATATTAAAATACACTTCCTTTTTTTTATTGAAAATGATCTGCATATTTGAACATATTATTTTTATTTCAATTGAAATTAGCTTTAGAGTTCAAACATAAACGTGCACATAATCTTAAATACCTGGTCTCTAAACACGTACTGATTGCTCCAGAAATTTGTAACAAAAAAAAAATTTATATTTCCTATAAAATCATAGAAAACCAAACCTTTACGTATTCTATTCATCACAAAAGATTGAGATTTTTGATTTTTCAGCAATGATAATGTTACAGAAATACTGAATAAAAAAAATCTGCATTTTTTTTCATTCGCTCCAGTACATTGACCATTGAACATGTTTACTAAAGTGAATGCTAGAGAAAAAAGATCCATCCAATGAAACTAAATCATTTTATTTGAAAAAAAAAATTATTTTTTTTCTATATGAAATTCGTTTCCCTACGAAGATAAAATGCTAGTCGGGATGGTTGGCTGGAAAATTTCAATTGAAATGCAAATTGTAAGAAAGCTTTTGAAAACATAATCACGCTTGTTTAAATTACATTTAACTAATGTTTTTTATTTTGTGCTACAATATGAACAAAAATATGAGATCAGTAACTGCTAACTTTAGTCTGGAACAAAAGGTAATTTAAACCCTTGAAGTTGCATTTGGATTTGTTGTTTTTTTTTCAAATTTATTTGAAATCAAATCAAGAAAATGTTTAGACTTTGAGCAGTAAGTGAAATATGAAATTAAAAAAAAAAAAAAATAAAAGATCATTGTGGTTGTTGTTGGTGATTTTGTTTTGGGAAAGAAAAAAACTGACAACACTTTTTTGTCTAATAGATAATAAAAAAAAAACATTTTTAATAAGATACAACTTAAAGATATTAAATACTGTAAAAATAATTAACGCTTTACAGTGAACCAGGTGAAGAGACTCTGAAGTTAAGTAAAAAGACAAGTACTATAGAACAGACCAGACAACAGACAAGCCTATTCAATGGTCCAGTCTATA
This sequence comes from Pollenia labialis, assembly GCA_949318255.1. Lineage (NCBI taxonomy): Eukaryota > Metazoa > Arthropoda > Insecta > Diptera > Polleniidae > Pollenia > Pollenia labialis. The sequence continues at coordinate 17,795,837 of OX439142.1, read as the reverse complement.
GACAAGACTACAGTCCAGTCTAAAGCCAAGACTATAGTCTAGTCTACAGACAATACTACAGACAATACTATAGTCTTGGCTTAAGTATAGTCCACTCTATATATAGCCAGCTATAGCCAAGACTACACAGAAAAAATTCTCGCTAATTTTTTTTCAATTAAAGCATTAATCAAAAGTTAAATTAGTTTTAATTAAAAATTTAATCAAGTGAATTAAACGTTTAATCGAGCGAATTAAGCATTTAATCAAGTGAATTAAACGTTTAATTGATAATATTAATTTGTTTACTGGTGCAAATTTAATTAATTTTTTAATTAATATCACAAATTTTTTAATTGAAATCAATATTTATTTTTTTCTGTGTATAGTCCACTCTAAAGCAAAGAATATAGTCCATTCTATAACCAAGACTAAAGTCACCTCTTACAGCCAAGAACTTTGGTCCATTCATGGAGGGTATCGAAGCTACCTGTACAGATTTGGCCTGGCCAGTAGTCCATACTGTCCACAATGTTCGAAACAGTAAGAAGATCCAGAACATGTCATGTTCTACTGCCCATGCTTTAGGCACGATCGGCAGAAAGAAGAAGAAGAGATTGGGACACAGTTGCACGTTCAAAACGTTATAAGTATAATCCTCAACAAAAAGGAACACTGGGATGTAATATGATCGACAATTAAAAACATCCATCAACAACTAGTAATGGAGGAGAGACTGAGGAAGACTCAAACAATACACGCAGCCTAAATATGGCTTTGGGGACCTGCGATGCAGTATATCTAGGGACAGTTCCGCAGGGTGCTGAATGACGTAGGAGGTGTTTTTTTAGTCGGTAGGAATCCGACATATCCTGGGGTCACTGTGGACACGGGAATCTTATGTAAGATTTTACACCTGTCTAATGGAAAAAAGTCCACTCTATAGAAAGTACTAAAGTCCAGTCTATAGACAAGGCTATAGTCCAGTCTACGGCCAATACAATAGTCCAGTCTATATCCAAGATTATATTCGAGCCCATAGCTAAGAGTATAGTCCAGTCTATAGCTAAGATTTCATAGCTAAAAGAAAAGTCCACTCTATAGACAAGACTATACTCCACTTTATAGCTAAACGTATAGTCCACTCTATAGCCATTAATATAGTCCACAATATGGGCAGGATTAGAGCCTACTCTATAGCCAAGACTATAGTCCACTCCATATCCAAGACTTTAGTCCACTTTATAGCTAAACGTATGGATCACTGCATATCCAAGGCTATAGTCCACTTTATAGCTAAACGTATAGTCCACTCCTTAGCCAAGACTATAGTCCACTCTATAGAAATTAATAAAGTCCAGTCCATAGCTAAGAGTATAGTCCAGCCTATAGCCAAGACTGTAAACTAGTCTATAGCTAAGACTATAGTTCAGACTAGGGTGTTCAATTAATCGGGTTTTATTTTTGTTCGATTTAACGTTTTATTGATATTTTTCATTTTTAACTTTTTCGATTAAACGAATAAAATTTTAAAATTAATCGATTAATCGAATAATTCTTTATCCATAAAATTTTATAAATAACGAGATTTGTTTCGATAATTTTAGAAAAAAAAATAAGTACTTGAATTTTTTAAATAAAACTTGTCAATGTAGCTCCAAATTGTCAATATAACGTTGGATTTTTTGAAACTTTTCGCGCACAATTCATCCTCCGCTATGCTTCTGCAAATAATTTCCTCTAGAGAATCGATCGAAGTATCTTGTTCAAAATATTTAGACCACTTGTGCGCTCTTTTGATATTGTCGGTGGAGCAGCTTCTTCAAGCACTGTGTCAGTGGTAAATTAGTGAAGTTGTTGAAGAACATTTACGTTAATACATTTTTGGACACCTGTTACATTTAGCATTATTAAATTTATCATTCGTACAATATTTTTAAACCAAAATTCATTCTTAAGAGAGAAAGAAACGCATGAACTATTTTGTTATCGAAATGATGTGGATTTAAAATCAAACAAATTTTAAAAGCAACTCTGTAATAAAAATTCATAAAAATATTCCATTTTATCTACTTCATTCTTTAAGTATCTTTTACTTATAAACCACGAAAAACTACGGTCATTTTGTATAAAATTTAATTTAAATTAACGTTCGATTTCAATTTCACTTCATTTCGATTTCTAAAATATACCCGATAAATTAATATAAATCTTTGAGTTAACAATGAAATATTATTGTTCTTTTTTTTTGTATGTTTGGTTTTTACAACAAAAAATATTGAATAAAACATAGTTTTTTGTTAAATGTATTAGTGTTTGCTCTTCCATAAGGAACTTTTGGGCACCCCTGGTCAAGAGTCTAAATATGATTATAATTAAGACTTTAGAGATGATTATATTCCGAACTATATCCGGAAAAGAAGAATTAATCCATCTGCACCTTAATCCAGCCGAATCGGGGTCAATAGTTCGGTAAGTACGGATTTCCTTAAAACAAGTACCGAATGTAGTGTCCCGTACTTAAAATAATCCGAAACGGGATTGAATTAAGTAAAAGTGAAATTAAAATTGATCTTAGACTGTGCTTAAAGAATTTCTGAGAATTTCTAAGTTGGTTTGATTCCGAATTCATACTTGAAATATTTCGAAAATGGGATTGATTCTTACCTAAACACTTAACCCCAGAGAAGCCATAGAGAGAATATTTACTTTTTACTTGCCGGTTTACACACAGGTTTGTTTTACTTTTGTTGCTGTATTCTCCGCTTTGTTTACAGAATAACTCATTTTTATAATGCACCAGCAGCATGCTCGATATGGTTTTTGTAATCATTCTAATTGGAAATTTTGTGGTGGCGAAATCTCACGTGGTGGCGATGTCAGTTAGCCGCCAAGTTCATGTGATTTAACACCGTTGGACTTCTTTCTTTGGGGTTATTTTTTTTTTTTTTATAATTTCCTAAGCTTATCCCGCGAAGCTTTATGCTTGTCTGCAGGAAAGAAACCAGAGTCTCAGGCGGGAATCGAACCCGCAACCCCGGCGCTGATAGACTAGCTCGCTACCAGCTAGTCTACCGGGGCACATTTGAAAGAAAAGGTGTACGGTGATGAGCCAGTAATAATTGAAGAGTTAAAGGATGAGATAATTCGACACATTAACGGCATAGCACCTCAATTATGCCTCAGCGTCATCGAAAATTTGGACCATCGGATGGAGGTGTGCCGTCGAAGTCGCGGCGGCCATTTGCCTGATATTTTGTTCCATACATAATTGAACCATACCAATATTATCATAATAAAAAGAAATGACAGTTATTTCATAAGTAATTTGTGTTTCATTCAAAATCAACATCAGCCTTATTTAACCCTAAACAGCCTTCGTTAAATAAACATTTTCGCTCAATGGGTTAATTTCGTACATTTGTTCAAATGCTATTATTATGATACTAAAAAAGTTATCTTAAAATTATTGTTGTAGCTGTTGTTGTTTTAAGAGCAGAAACAAAATATTTGTATATTTATTTAAAACAATAATAACCAAACGATATCCAATTACTTCAATCTTATTTCTCTGGTTGTTACCCCCTCCCCCTCACCAACCCCTACCGGCATTTAAGTTTTTGTTGCAGTAACATTTAGTTATTGTTGTCATCAAAATTAATGCCATAAAATCTAATTGTTTGTTTTATTTTATTGCTGCTGCTGTCGCTGTTGTCATCATTGAAATCCATATATTTTTAGTGATTTTTTCCCTGCCATTTCAACACATCTCCAATCATCATCATCTTTATATCACATGTCACTTTTGTTTTACAAACAAAACAAGAGCAATATCATATTATTTTTCTAAAATTTTTAATGTTATTTGAATAAAAAAGACGTAATTAGAACGGCCTAGACAATGCAATACAAATCTAGAACTGTACAATTTTTTTTTAATCTTTGATGATTGCTGTACTGTAGGGTACTAGAAGATTTCGTTTTTTTCTTCGTCTTAAGATTAAATTCCTATCAAATGTATTCATTAGTTATCAAGATGTTTGTGTTAAAATTTGAGTGGGTGCTTGTTTGTTTAAAGATAAAATATTTTTCTAATTACTGAACAATTAACAAATTAAGCAAAACGTTTTGTAATCAGAAAAGAAACAGCAATACACAATTCAAACTATAGAGGATTATAGTCAAGATCGTATAGTTAAGAATATAGACTAGAGGTAGTCAATGCCATAGACGTTTGCAGTCGAGACTACAATCAAATCTGTAGACGAGACTGTACATGAAAATATAGTTACGACTTTAGACGAGAAATTTGTAGACGAGATTATACTGAAGACTGCAGACTTGCCTTAAGTTATCATTGCTGTTGACTAAAATATACCCTAGACTATTGGGGGATTCACAAGGTGTGCTATCCAGTCATATCGTCATAATGCCCTAAATAATATTTTACAATTGTTTAAAATAAATGTTGTTGTATTTTAAACAAAATAAAAATGTTGATGCTGTGTTTATTGATTCGTTATAACTGTACAGTAGACATCTTAATTATAAGCGGGAGCCCACAGCAGTCCTTTATATTTCTTGTCATTATTTTAGGACATATGAATTTACAACATTATGACTACCTCTTGAATCCCCCATATGTGTATTTATTTATTTGTTCTAATTTTGTAACTTATTTTTAAATTTATGTCTATTTTAACCAAAAAATCTGTCAAAAAGTCTTGTTGTACTGCAATTCTCCTAAATAAATAAATTAATTAAAAGCAAAAAAAAGGACTCATTAGGCAGTTTGTCATTAAATTGCGTCATTGGGATTGACTTCATTCAAACAGAGAGATTATTATTATTTACTTATCCGCTACACATGATTGTTACACTTTTGTTGCATTACGCCCTTTCTTTGCCGAAGAACTCTCAATTATAAAACACCAGCAGCGTGCCCGATATGCTTTTCGTAATGATTTCACTTTGTTTTATTTAACTGAATAATTTAAATAAATAGAATATGGGAATTTTTGCTTCTCATATTTCACTTCTTAAACATGAAAATAATGTTAATAATACAGAAAATATGGCATCGTATTTATGTCACTGCAGTCATTACATATATGACGCATAAAATATGACAAAACTTTAGGATGACGTTCGTTATTATGTTGATTGATTTGTATTAACATTGATGTCATAATTCTGATCTTAGGGTATCATCAATATGAAAAAGCATTTGTCTATGAGTCTATAGATTAGATCATAGTCAGGACTATACTGCAATTTTTGTAAATAAGACTTCTAATTTAAAAGACACCAGCAGCATGCCCGATATGGTTTTTGTAACCAGTCTACTAAAAAGTTTAAGCAAATAGAATATGGGAATTTTTGTTCTTATTTTACCTTTTAAACATTAAAATAATGTTAATAATATACAAAATGTGGCATCGAATTGATGTCACATGGCATAGATGACGCATAATTAATGTTAAAATTCTGATCTTAGGGCATCATAAATATGGAGATGCATTTGTCTGTGAGTATATAGACTGGATCGTAGTCAGGACTATAGACAAGACCATTTTAATGATTATAAGCAAGACCATAACCAAGCCTTAGTTTTTTTTTTTTTTCAAAACCAATACCCGTATACAAATTTTTTTGAAAATGTTAATCTTTCATGCCAACCTGCTCAATTTTCGAACTGTCATACAAATTTTTTTAATATTTTCTAAATGAATAATTTTCATTATTTTTTTTTTGTTTAATATTAAAAAGCATTAAAGCGGCCTATCAATTGGGTTTCGTTTGTATTTTTTTTTTGGCATTTTGAAAATTACTTTCAATTATTTTTATGCAAAAGTAATTTGCATATTTTATTTTAAAATTTTCGAATTGATAAAGAAGATGAACATCTAAAAACAAATTAACAAGATTTTTTTTCTTTAGTAAATAATTCCTATAAAGGTAATACAGGGTGGTATTTTTTTTTTGAAAGGTCATACTCATCATTTGCATAAAGTGATAGATAGTAGAACTTCAATAATTTTTAAAGTATACCTTAAAATACATGTTGCATAAAGGTTACATGTGAATTGCTGTGCAACATTTAGTGAAGAGTGAGAGCGGGCAAACGTAGAAAAATTCAACATTTGGCCGTTATAGGCGGTAAACAGGCTTCAAAATCCCCTAAGGATGCAATTGATATGAGTCTTATAATTTTCATTTCATACTGCTACTGATTATTTTTGATTGTGTGTGTGTTTGTTTTCATAACATTAAAGAAGGGGTGTTAAACAAGTGCCAGGGAAGCAAACAAAAAGCCACATTAATTACCACTCAATAGTTTTTTGTTTTTGTATTTTTCTAAACTCTAAAGTTTGTTTTTGTTAAAACGGAAAACACACACACACACACACACACACAAACAAAACACCGGCATATGCAAATGCCATAAATCTCAAACATCAATGTTTTATTAAATTGCCAATGATTTACTTGCAAAATATGCAAATTCCTTTTAGTTTTTTAACAATACTTTTGAGAAATATGTCTAATTGTTTATCGCTACTTTGTAATCCGTAAAAATTATATATCTTTCGCATACTTCTTAACTCCAACAGTTTTGTTTTCATCTACTTTTGTACATAAAAATAAATCTATGGCATACTTTTGCATACGATTGCAATTGTATCTAGTGGATGTATGTCTGTCTAGTTTTACTTTACACACGTTTTATGCATAAAGTATCTTGTATATTAAACTAAACCGTTATATGGTTTACGTGCATTTAGTTACAATTGTATTTGTAATAGTAAATGCAACTAACAAATACAATACGGATGCAAATAGCTAAACATTTAGAACACAAATACTTATTTTAAATGCGTGCATGCCAAACTATTTCAGAAGATTTTTGTAAGTGCAGAAAACTAAAAAGTTTGAGCCGTGTAAGACGAATTTGGCAGTGCTGGTTAGACTTAAATCTATACTCTTGACAGTACACGACCTAAGGACAACAAGGTTATATTTTCGCCTAAACTTTATGTATCTCTAAGGTCGCAAGTAGTCTAGGGTATTGCCTTAAGTATAGTCCCGGCGGTCTTGATCTTTCATATGGAACGGCTGCTCACAACACTTTAATTGTGAAATTAAAACAGAGTTTAAAATTGCAGATAATTTGTGGCTCAATGAAGTTTAAGTGGTGGAGTACCCCACAGTGAAGAAGAAGATAGTGCCGTCTAAGGACTTCCTAAGGTTTTGTATATTTCCTAGGGGAAAGGAAACTAACACCAAAAACTTGTCACGTGACAGTTCTAAAGTGGTTCTAGTTTAAACATTTTATGTGAAGGGGATTTGTCACTTTAACATGGCGATATCCTACACAAAAAAAAAAAAAATTTATTTCAATTAAAAAATTTGTGATATTAATTAAAAAATTAATTAAATTTGCACCAGTAAACACATTAATAGTATCAGTTAAACGTTTAATTAACTTGATTAAACATTTAATTCACTTGATTAAACATTTAATTAACTTGATTAAATGTTTAATTTACTTGATTGAATTTTTAATTAAAACTGATTTCATTTTTGATTAATGATTTATTTGAAAAAAAAAAATCGGGATCGGTTCTATTTATAACTTTTTAACAAGGCGATGTCCTTGGAAGGGGTTAATTGCCACTTTTTTAACACTTTGTAATAGATCATTGAAATAACCTAAATGGATAAATTCAATATCGATTAAAATAATGTCTGTCGCAGATATTGTCCCGAGTGAACCATGTTAATATAATGGATCCCCTTCATATAAAGTAATAGAAACAGAGATATTAGCCACTACCCACAAAAAATGCAGTCACATCTCCTTTTGCGCCAATTATCTTTGCTCTGGAGTAGCTACACTTTAAACACATTTTCACGAGTTCAAATTACCATCACGATTGTGCAATTAAGCTTGAAGCACACAATACACCAGCATGCTGGTACAAAATAAATTTTTTGCCAAAAATTGTGTGAAAAAGGCTGAAATGAATAACGATAAAATGTACTACCATTTTACTGAAGCATTGGTTTTTTAATTCACATTTGCAGCATTCCGTACTTTTAACTTTCCATTGTTGTATAAAGTTCGAGAGATTATACCCAAGATATTTTTTCTTTGACATTCATATTTTAAATTTCGTATTTTTTGATGTTTCTGCCTTGACGATTTAACTTTTATAAGCGAACTTTATAGAACACGATTCAATCATGATGGTGCAATCAAAAAAAAAATCAAACTATTTTTGATAAAGCACCAGCAGCTGGTGCAATCACACCACAAGCTCATACACTGTCAATCAGCTGGCACAATCACTTGATTGCACAATCATAATGGTGTTGTGTATGGGCCCTATTAAGTGATATCTCCTGTTTTCGCCTATCACAATTAGTTCCTTTTAATTAAAATATTGTGTTCACAGGTCACGGGGTAAGTGCTTTAAGAGCAATTAACACAAATTTCCCGCAGGATTTTCTTAGTTAAAGTCCTGCCTATTGTCTAGGTTAAAGTTCGGTCTATAGTCTTGGCTATAATATTGTCTATGTTCTTGGTTGTGGTCTAGACTATAGTCCTCGCTTGCCTATAGTTTTTAATGTTTTTTTTTTTTTTTTTTTTTTTTTTTATTTTTTAATTTTCCTAAGCTAATCCCGCGAAGCTTTATGCTTGTCTGCAGGAATGAACCAGAGTCTCTGGCGGGAATCGAACCCGCAACCCCGGCGCTAATAGACTTGCTCGCTACCAGCTAGCCTACTGGGGCACTCAAAGGCTGTTATTTATTTTTTTATACGGTAATCTATAAATAAATAGTCTTCAAGTCTTTAGTTTTTCAACACTTTTCAATAGTCTATTAGTCTACTACTTTCTTGCTACGGTCTTGACTTCGCTCCAATCTTATCCAAAGTACAAACTACATAATATAATTTAGTCAAATCTATAGTCTTGACCATCATCAAGTCTAGTTTAAGTGTAAACTTAAGGGTTGTGAAATATTTATTAAAATATCTTTTAAACATGGTTTGTGTCTTTAATAACTTTTATAGCAATTTGGAGGCAAAACATTTGTTCTTTCTTCGTGATTTAACGAAATAATGTAACACTCATAAATAAAACTTCTTTGGGCGGGGAAGCATCTCGCGCGTCATTGTTATAATATCTTTAGGTCAACAGAATCGTCTTTTTTTGTCTGCCTGCATGCTTTGCGTTTTATATCGCCGTTAGCTAATGGCTTGGCGTCGTATACTTGTACCGTTTTACAGTTTTGTTTTTGGTTTAAAACATTAGCCATATGCCAAATAAAACTTAGATTTGGCATGATAGAGTACCATATACTTATAAGTCCCATGAAAACCTGTGGAGTACCATTGAAAAATCAGTCTGATTACAGGGGAGTACCATAATACTCTGGAGATAATTCTGGAAGTTTTAGACTTTCTATATGAAGGTTTATGTCGACCGATGACTTTGGAGGCGGGTCGTTATTTATGTAATAGCCTGGCAATAAAACAAAAAAAAATAATGTTAACAATAGTTGTTTTTTGCTTCAAAGAAGTCAAATCTTTTGCCAAAAAATCATTATTTGCAAATAGATTGGCTTTAATTCTTCAATATAAAAAATTGTGCAGCTAAAGCACATCGATTGCTTATTGCAGCTCCATCTATTTCATGGAGCATCTCTCTTGGCTTGTGCCAAGAAAGTTAGAATATGATATATTAGAGGCCCCTTAAATAGGTTGCCCCAAACTCGACAAAAAACTTTTAAAATTTTTTTGGAAATGACAGAAATCTGGGCAGAAATGTAAAAACGTTTGCAACCAGCAGGATTCATATAAATGCAAGGAAACTGGGCACCACATGGATTTAGTGTTCAAACAGAACTGCGTCGAGACCAAATTTTCCATACAATTCAACATTAAAATTTGTCCTAGAAAACCGTCGAACAGTGGGCTAAAACGTATGCAAAAAAGAAAATTAATTCAGGGAAGCCTGTAACACAGTGCAACAAAATTAGGGTCATTGCCGCCAGTCAGCCTTAATACTTGCAACGCGAAATGAAACTAGACTATTGGTAGAGCAAATCAGCTAAAGGGCTTCGAAAATTTAGCTCGGGTTCCCGAAATATCGGACCTTTTAATTTTAAAATTTTTTTGGTTTAACTCAACAAAAAAAATATACTTAATGTACTTCCGTGCTTAACTACTATTTCAGATGTCTTCGGTAGAATTGTATGACGTTTCCTTTCTTAAAATATATTAACCCTCTAACACTCATTTTAAGGGGTAATTTTTGACATTTTTTTTACCTCCCCACAAAAGTATACTAAAACGGCACTATATCAGAGATGCATTTTCGTCAAAATACCTAAGACTTGTGTGATAGTCCTTTACTAGTGGTTAGTTTATAGATTAAAATATTGGGTATAATGTAGTCTATGGTCTAGTCTTAAGTCCTGACTATTGTTAGCAATAACAATTTTTCATTTCCTCGCTATATTATGATAGCAAATCTAACATCTGCTTCCGTTTGCTTATTCAAAATTGTCATCAATAAATCACGATATGAAAAAATAATTTTATAGCAAATAAATTAATTTTTTTTAAAAACCCAACAAAAACACTCTCCAAAATCCATTCAGGCGAAATGGTTACATACAAAATAAAAAACCAACATTTTCCTACACCCTGCTTGATTCTGAAAACTAAAATATGCAAATTTCTAGAAATGTGTATTTTCAAGATTATCATATGAATTGAGTACGATGAAAATATATGGACAGGGCTACAATGAAATGTAAAACGCAAACAGTCAATCAATAATGAACCAGAAAGGACGCGAATTCACAAATTCGTTCTATCTATCTAAAGAATTTAAAGAAGTGCATATGTAATTATGAGAAACTAAAAACCGAATATGCAAATTAGTTTTTTGAAGGACAAAATTGAAAGGAAGTGGAAAGAAATCCTTAAAGATTTTTTACAGGCATCTGTAAGAAATTGATAAAAATTGCAGCTTGTGTTTTGAAAAAAATCTATAGAATTTACTATTGATATGCAAATTTTATTAAAAAAGGAAATTTAATCAGAAATAATTGAGGGCAGTTTGTTATAAGAAATCAGGTAAACAGCAAAGCAGAAATTAAACCACCCCTTTCGTTTTTCTTTTAAACAGCACACACTTTTATGGTATTCTATGATCCTTGTTATATCAATAATGATCATTTAAGTTTATTTTTATTGATAGTTATTGATACACCTATCAATTGGCGATAAATGCAATTTTTCATTGATTTGCCAAAATCCTTTTATTGTGCTTTTGTCCTTTTAAAATTTGCCATTTCTGGTGTTGTGTGGTGAAAATATCCTTTTGTTTGCTTTTGTAAGAAAAGAAAGCATTTGTTTTGCGAATTATTGTTTTAATTGGGATTTAGAATTAAGGAAAATGGTCTTGTTTCAATTTTGTGACTAGAAAACAATGTTCTGGGTTTGCAAATATTTGCCACATTTAAAAAAAAAAGATCTTTTGTTTTTTCATTTGTTCTTTTGTCTGTATGATGGTGATGATGACATTGAGTGAGTGATTTATCTATTTAAAGAGATCTTTTCTGCTTTTCTTAAATATAATTTTTTACTTTAATGTTGTTGTTGTTGTTTAAGTTGGTATAAAGCCGCCTTTAACTTTTAAGCCCATACAGATTTTTCTATTTTTATAACTTTAACTAGTGCGTGCTCGAGGCTTTTAATTAAGTTTTCTATAAAAATTTACAAAATTTCAACACTGCAAAGAAAGAACATTAACTTCTACTAAAAAAATATAAGCAGATCATCTATATTATTTATATTTAAAGTTAAAACTTTATATGTACACTAGAAAAAATACTAAAAATATTTTTAATTTTAAGTTTAAAAATTAGATTGTCATTTAAAAATGACAAAGAGTTATCTGAAAAAGTCTTTAATACTGCTAAAAATTATTATAATTTTTTTTATATTTCAAACAAAATAAAGTAAAAACTCTGTTTCAGCTACAAAAATTATTTAAATTATTTTTAACTTATAAAATGATGACAAAAAGTGACATGGCAAAATTGGCACTTTAATTTAAAAAAACTGCTAAAACTTTTTGCATTGATAATGAAATAATTAAATCTAAAATTTTAAAATTTTTTTCCCAATTTACTTTCAAAACACTAAAATTTTCTTGCAATAGAAAGAGTGATAAAATAGTGACATTACAAAATGTTTAAGCTATTAAGAATTTTTATATGTTTACAAGAGTAAAAAAGTGAATAAATAATAAAGGTTATATATATTTAGCAAAAAAACTCATTATTTCTCAAAATAAAAAGTCACCGAACTGTGACATTACCAAATTGTCATATCTAAAGAAGACTTACTTTACATTTCGAATTTTAATTAAAATATTAATCAGAAAACTTTAAAATTTTATTTTTTGTTTAAAAATTGGAGTGTCACAAAAAATGTGAAATGCCAAAATTGTTGAATTTATGGATAAAGCTTATATTTTTTATTTATTGAAAAAGTTTCGTAATTTACTATGAAAATACTAAAATTTCCTTGAAATAGAAAGTGACAAAATAGTGAAATCAAAATGTGACATTGCCAATTATCATATTTAAAACAGATTTACTTCACATTTCGAATTTCATTTAAAATATTCATCAAAAAACTTGAAAATTTAAATATTTGTTTACAAAATTGGTGGTTGACAGAAATTAATATGACAAAGTTGGCATTTTTAAAAAAAAAACTGCTTAAACTTTTTATAATGATTTTGACATAAATAATTATATTTAAAAACGTTTCCCAATTTACTTGTCCTTGTATCTAATAGAAAAAGAGAAAATAGTGACATGACAAGATCTTTAAACATTTAAGAATTTTTATGTTTTGCAAAAAAAAAGTTTTCTTTTAAAAATATTTCTCAAAAAAAGTCACCAAAATGTGACAATGCAAAATTGACATATTTAAAGAAGATTTCAAATTGAATTTCAATTAAAATATTAATCAAAAAAGTTTTAAAATTGTCACATGTTACATTTTTTTTGTGACAAAAAATGCAACAAATTTATATTATACGAATGTTAATAGAAATATTGATTTAAAATCATTGAAGAAGCATAAAAGTACAAATATTTGCCTAAATTATTGAAACGTGGAATGCATGTGACAAAAAATTTTGGTATTTAGAAAAAAATTTCATTTTACGAATGTACCAGGGGAAAAGGAGACAGTAGCAATTACTCTGCTACTGTCCGCCACTCGTGCGGTCCAGGGCTAACTGTCTGGGAGACCATTACTTCCAGGGTCTCGGGGAAGTCTCTGGAATTGGATTAATGAGACTCCTAGCATTCGTCAAGAGAGTGTGGGGTACTCTGAGTACCCCACATCGGAATAACGTTTTTCTATCTATTCTTCTGCGGGTTATCGTACAACGTGGTAACGCTAGGGAACTATTTGGTCTATGCGTGGTCTTTGTGACCGGCCACTCTAACTTAACCTAACCTAATTAGAAAAATTGATTTAAAATCATAGAAAAAATCACAAAATTAGAAAAATTTCCCTAAAGTATTATTTCCGTAGTTGCAATTCGGATCGTAAGTTCTTTTGCATCCTTAAATTAAATTAAAAATAATAAAGCAAAATACGGAACTAATTCCAATTTCGATCGGAATTAATTTCTGTCACAAGCCTTTTTGATTAGAACACATGTTAAAATATTTAATCTTAACTAAAATGTGACATGAAAAAATTTTCAGATGTATAATATTTTATTTAATTTGAAATGTACAGTGCACTCGGGAAAACGTCAACACTCGTTTACGTCAACATCCCAAAACGTCAACCCTTTTTTTTTACATTGCCTACTATAAAACGTCAACCCAACGATAAAGCTCTAAAACGTTAACTCTGAATAAAATAAAATTTCGAATTTAGCAGCAGTTAAAAAAAACACATTTGTACACACACACATTTATTTTATGAAATCAATTCAGAAATTGGTGATCCACCTGGATAATGTTTCTAATTCGTGTGAAATTGAGGAGTTGGAAGTGATCGATGATGAGGAGAACGATTTAGATACAAATGTGCAGACAATTAAACCAAGCGAAGCCGTCGAAATATTTAACAGGGCTTTTGATTGGGCTCAATGCGAGAATGTTAAGCAAAATGACTTAAATGTATTAAGACGTTTAAGAGAGAAGGCTCTCTTCCAAGTGTTGGATAGAAAAAAACAGCAGAAAAAAATAACAGATTTTTTTTAAATGCATATGATCTCATTTAAAATGTATTCTTTTAGTTCCAGTTGTCTTCTATGGTTTTAGTCAGGTTGAATGCCTTTTTTATTTCCTTTTTGAATTTGTTTATGTTTGGATTTAGTTTATAATTAATAAAAACGTTTAAAAGCACATTATCGATATGTTTTTTATTTAAAAATTTTACATTCGTAAATAGGGTTGCCATTTTTGAAATTGGAAAAATCAGTACAACGTAAGAAAAATACCAGTACATTCGGGAAAAAACCAGTACACAAATTTTGACCCATAATTTTATTGAATTCATTAGTTTTAAACGATTATTAAAACAAAAAGAAAATTATACATTAATAAAAATAATTAATTTTTCTATTTTTTAAAGCAAGAACTTAACAAAATACATACAACAAAAATATCACGTCACAATATTAAAAATAGATAGAAGTAATGTCATTGATCGGCACATTTGTTGTAAATGCACAAAAATTCTTAATTCATACAAATTATTGTCAATATAATTAGGGTATTCACGAGGTCTCCAATCTAGCCATATTGTCATAGGCTATAAAATTAAAACCCCTTGAAATTTTTTGTTTTTGAATTATAAGCGAAAAAATGCCTTAAAATAAAATAGTTAGGAGAAAAAATTTATTATTTTAAGAAATTTGTTTAACGTCAAGACCAATAGTTTGGAGCAATTTTTAAATTATGACTTATGAAAATTGTGAAAACCCTAAATACTTTGCCAATAATTTTGTTGCAATTCTAGAACACTTTGTTCTTCCGCAACAAAAATTGGAAGCAACTTTGGAATCAGGGAAGATTTCTTTGAAAAGTTTGCTGCTACAATCAGCTGAAGCGTAGCTGTGGCCATGAATGAAATGTAGATACTGTTTTTTGATGACTCCCTGATATATTTCGCTTACCTAGCATTTACACATGAAATTAATTTCTTGAAAGTTGCAATACACTTACACTTTTTCACAAAAATTCACACAATTTTTGTACTTTCAGCCAATCAATTGTTTCTAGGATTTTTCGTTGCCCTGCAAATAATATTGGACCGCCTGATCCATTTTGATTAACTGGACTACTCCATGGTCTGGTCCGATGTAATGCAAGCATGGACCATGTCATTGTCAAAAATTGTTTGTAGTGAGACGATATGTCTCGTTTTTTAACGACATGTTTTCGCTTCTAAACGAAGTTAAAACTTATCCTCTTGTGTATACAATGAAGTAGTTTTAAGACTACTCCTTTGTAATCCAAAGCTGGGTTATATGGCCCTGCCCAAGGACATCGTTATGTTAAATAGACCATGTTTTTTACATACGTTTGGGTTACTTTTGGACTAGGTCTAGTCCCTTGTGGGATACATTTTACACGCGTGTTTGGACTAGTACTAATATTTTCAGGGTGATAATACGTATACTCTACTTGCAGTAAAGTTCTTTCATGTGTAAACCCCGGGTTATGTCTACCTGTTTGCATGTGCCGTTTTATATCTGTTTTACCCACAGGACGTTGGAAAACAAAACAAACATTTTACGTTCTTTTTCGTTTCCTGCGAGTGTTTTTATACTTTTCTCTTTTTCGCAAAAGCAGCATTTTCTTTTGAAAAGCCCTAATGGCACTTCTATTTATTTAAATACAAAGCTTATGGTAAGTTAAGAGTAAAGACTGAATTTTAACTGGGTGATTCATAACAAATCAAAAGTAATAAGGGAAGTAAACCAATTTTAAACAAGAAAAATTATTTGGATGCAACATTTAAAAAAAACCAGTACTTTTGCGTACTGATTTGGGTGTTATGCATAAACCAGTACATTGAATAAAAACCAGTACGTGTACTGGTAAAATCAGTACGAATGGCAACCCTATTCGTAAACGTCAACAATTTGTTAAACGTCAACACCCGCGGTTTTAATTAGTTGACGTTTTCCAGAGTGCACTGTATATGGAAATATTAATTAAATCATTCTATATTTGAACTTTTTTATAAAATAAGCCCAACAAATTTTAACATTTTAAAAATTATTACAAATATTAAACGTTTTGTTAATATTTCGTAGTCACACGAAAATCTTACTCACTTTACATTACAAAATTAAACTTGAATTAAAAAAATAAAATCTTGAGGAAATGTGACACGACAAAATTGGTCTAAATTTTGTATATTTTAAGCGGCTTTTGAAAAAACTTATAAAACATAAAAGATCTTTTTATTTTTCCTCACACTCAAAAGATGACAAATAAGTGAAATGACAAAAATGTCACTAGTATAGACAATTTTTGTTTAATTTAATGATTTTTTTTTTAAATAAAGTCCTAAAAAGGCATTTAGTTAAACAAAATTTTCCACATTTTTCATAAAATAAAAAAAAAATTATAACAAAAAGTGACAAGTTGTCAAATAATTGTTCTTGTGTGTTATGAAATGTCCTGTTTCAATGATAATGTCATAATTGCGTCTTAAAAACTCATTAAAAAATTCTTTAAAATCTTTAAAGTTTTTAAGATTTCCAAGTAAAATTGAAAATTTTGCGGAAATGTAAAATTTAGTTATGTGTTAATATTGTCATCGTTACATGACAAGTGACAACATTTTAAAGTTGTATAATTTTAAAGTATTTTTTTTATACATATTTTATTTACAATATAAAAGTTAATTTATTAACTTTTGTTAAAGTGTATTATAATATTTCACAAGATTCTGTTTCCTTCCTTGACAGTATTCGTTCGTTTATTAAGATCCCTCAAAGATCTTATTCAGACTAAAACACACTCTCTTCAAAATAAAACCAAAAACAAAAAAATTTTTATATATTTTTTTTTAAAAACTAAGAAGCAGTCAAAAACATCTAGTGTCTTTCTTTTGAAATTTATTGAATGCGTGTTATGTGTGTTTGTCACGCCGCTACGTGATCACCCATCAAGGTGTAATAATTTTTATTAAAGTTTTTCCATTTCTGGTTGTTTTCTCATTTTGAACAAAAACAAAAAACCAAAAAAAAAAGAAGCAAAATGATGACAATAAAAACAAAATCTACATACAAACTACTTATAAATTACATTTATTTGAACGAACTGAACTGAGAACTGAAGAATGAAATGGTGTCTCTTGTTTGTGTTCTGTCTTCCAGTCAGTCTATATATGACAAGATGAAATCTTTATTCGTAGAATTAACTATAAAAGTTTTGAATTTATTTAATAAAAGTAAGTTTTTGTTTTTTATTATGAATTACAGATTTATTTTTAATAGCTTTGAACTCATTTTTTGTTTTGTTTTTGATTTGGAGATAATCATCAGAAATATTTTTAAGTTTTATTTTTTAAGAAAACCTACTAGAAAAACTTCTGTTTTAGCAAAAATCTTAATTAAACTTCTATCGATCTGTTCTTAGATTATCTATCTAGACAATCGACTAAGTTTAGTCTATCGAATAGTCTGTATGCTATTGGTACGGGCGGGCAATGTCCAGATCATAAAGCAAGCAAAGCAAAACTTCTCAACCACTATTTTTAAAATTTTTTTTAATTTTTTTCGTTAGAAAATCAAGAGATTCTGATTCCTAAATAATTATACCGCTCATATATACAGATGAGGCAGCTTGATCCGTCGCGCGTTTATGTATCAGCATGCAGCATTCGATATTTCGTGCATTAAAATCGACCCTATTCGAACGGCACGACGAATTTATCTTGCACATGTTGCTTTGTCAATATGATTTATTACGGCTGTTGTCTGGTCGCATGTTACGAAAATTTTTCGGCCAAGGATAATTTTAAACGAGTCAATTGTGTTCGGTAAAGGTCGCCTTTTGAGAACGATATCCGTAGTGATACGAATTATCGAAAATAAATTAGGCTGGATGACCACCCCACTCGTTGTATGCATTTTATTTATTCTTGATATTTTTTAAGACTTATCCGACGCATGCAAAAGTAGAAAGTTATCATACTTCATGCGTTAGATGCGAATGTGCATTCTACGTGTGTGCTGTCTATACAATTTTCCCCCTATTCTACTTTTTTTAAAAGAATCATGAACGTATTAAACGCGTCCAGCTTAATTCATGAATTTTAATAACTGGTCTCGATCTCAAAAAAATCTTTTTAATATTTTGATCTGACTTAATTTTTGGTCCCATTAAATATATGGATGCGACAGATTTCCGTGAGTATCTGTCAATTAAACGGGAACTCAATTGAGCAGTATTCGCTTAATTGAATCGTCGACGCAATTAAACGAAAATCGCTTAATTGAGCAAAATGTGCAATAAAGCGAAATACCTAAATACCTAATATCTTTATATATAAAATTGAAACGTTACTGACTGATTCATCATCGCACAGCCTAAACGCCTGAAGCTAAAAACTTGAAATTTGGACCAGAGATTTGCCACCCCCCAAATCGATCCACTGAGACGGGATTTTTGGAAATTCGAATGTTTAGGGGGTAACAACTAAACGTGATACAAAAAATGTAATACTTTTCGTTATTCTTTAGAAAAATAAGTGGACAGGTCGGTGGTACTTTTTTGAAATTCGGCCCTATTAGGGAGTAAACGGGTAATACCTGAATTTTCGTACTTTTAGACACCCCATCTATCTTTTGAACCAATAAACATAAGAACAATGTTTATACCACATTCGAAACTTATCAAAAAAATACGAATACAAATTTGGTACTTTTTCGAAATTCGAAAATTTAAAGGCTGGTAATCGTAACTTTTTTTGGTCCTTTTTTTACAAAACATTTTTCTCCATTCATTGAAATATTCGTACTAAATTATGGGCTCTCACTACTATACTGAAATTTTTAATACTTTAATGGGGGGAAAAAATAGTACCAACAAGGGGAAATACGGAAAATTTTATATTTTACTTTAGCTTTTTGGTTTTTTATTTATCGTTAATGTTGGACCTTAAAACATAAGATTCAACATGCAATGCCCTGACTGGCTAAGAATCTATGACGGATCTTTTTGGTACTTTTTTGTTCTTCAACTGGTACTTTGAAAATTTCCGTTAGTATTGGTCCTAGAAACATAAAATTCAAGATGCAATGTCCTGGGTGGATGAGAGTCTATAAGAGGGAACTTTTTGGTAATTCTTCATTCCAAACTTATCACAAAAATACGAATACAAATTTGGTACTTTTTCGAAATAAGAACATTTAAGGGGTAAAAATCGTTACTATTTTTGGTACTTTTTTTACAAAACATTTTTCTCCATTCATAGACATATTCGTACTAAATTATTGGCTGCCACTACAATACTAAAATTTTTGATACTTTAATGGGGGGAAAAATAGTACCCAAAAAAGTAAATACGGGAAATTTGATATTTTTCTTTAGCTTTTTGGTTCTACAACTGATATTTTGTAATAAACTTCGGCATACAAATATGTCCACAAAGGAAAAGGAGACGCTAACGAAGTAGCGGGTTAAATGCGGGTTAAAGCAAGCAACATTTTTTGAAATACAAACTTCACGCAGGGAGATTCGCCAGCCGAAAAACTTCCCCTTTAGGTGGAAAATCCGCCTGTGGAGCTGACTTTTTATGACCTTCCTTATCGTGACTGGGTATAAATAGGATATCAGAAATGTTTTGAAACATTAGCGAGAACTTCTCGCATCGAAAAGATGTGAAACAAAATATTCCATCGTTTCTCGAAAAGAGAGAAAAAACTCATGTCGAAAACTATCAAAAGAGATTATATCGTTACGTTATAAATGTCATAACATTGCAGCCGAAGTCGATGTGTCATTGCAGACGTTGAGAACGTCAGTAGCACATATCGTTGAAGGCGACCAAAATTTACTAAAACTGTAAATTTTTCAACGACGGCGGCGATAATACAACCGTCGGCTATACAAAATAATGTAAAGTTCGACTTTAATGTTTGTTGGTTGCCAACGAGCTTTGAAAACATTCGTATATTTTATTAAAATGTAAAAAGCAAAATAAATTAACAATAAATAAATGTGCCAAGAAAAAAATATTTTTATTAATATTCTTTGCATTTTGCATTTTTAATTGTTTTTTAGTGTTAACATTTTTTTCTCGCCCCATTTTTATTCGTGAGTTTTTTTTGGCAGTTCAAAGTGGGAAATTTTCTCACAAAAATGTTACAGACACTCACTTTTTCTGTAAATTGGCGAGTAATTTCCTTACGTAACAGCTAGTACTCGCCAAAAAAGATACAGACACAGTTTGTGAAAAAGAGCTGTTTGTTTCGATATGTTTCAAACAGGTTTGTGACACGAGAGTTACAGAATATCGGCACTAATTAAAAAAAACTTTTTTAATACAATATTATTCAAACCCTGATTTTTTTAAAACTTTTAAGAGTCATGCATTATATTAGAAATTAAAAAATTTGTATACGTTTTTAAAATTTGGTAAAAATTATTGTTTATTTTAATGAATTTATACATTTTTCCGTACCCTGACTTACTAAATACTATTTAAAATTCATGTTTATTTTAACAATTACAGAAAAAAATTTCTAACTCACGTAATCCCCGAAAGGTCCTCACATACAACTAGCCTAGAACCGAGGATCTGGGAGCTCCTGTCTTCCGTGGTAGCGGTTAGGATCTCAGGCGATGTATAGAGATATGTCAATTTTGAACCTTGCCAAATGCCAAGCAACATATCGACATACTGGGGTCACCAAATACAGAAGATTAGGTTGGCACTATTCACTAAGACACACACTTTGCGTAAAAGTCAAGCCATCTGCTGTTAATCGCACATTTTAAGTCTGGTCTGTTCTTTAGCCTTTAGTCTAGTATTTTGACCAGCGCATCCACTAGTTTAAGGTCAGATCTTTGATCTTGACTATAGTATCCTTGGGGAAAATTTGTATCAACTGTTTTTAAAGCAGTTTTCCCATGACCGGTGAACACAATGTTAAAATAAAAAGGAATGATTTGTGATAGGTGAAAACAATTCACATCACTAAGCTGGTGAAAATGTGTTTAAAGTGTAGCTAGTGCAGAGGAAAGTACAACACTAGTCATGTAAATGTGTGTGAAGATAAATACGTATTTAACTAGCGGAGACACACCACAATTTCTTAACAGCAACTGTTTGCAGTTAACATTGCACTTAACAAATTAAATTTTCCTAATTTTCATAATTATTTCAGATATACCCCTAATAGGGTTCTAAAGAGGACGCCTTGGAGCACCATTTCCATATAGCTTGTTGCTATTACCATTCCATATTTTTCCAATATGGCTGAAAATCGTCCTAAATACAATTTATTTTTTTATTATAGCAGCACTGTTAAGTGCAATGTTATCTGCAAACAGTTGCTGTTAAGAAATTGTGGTGGACGTCTTCGCTAGTTAAATACGCATTTAACTTAACACACATGTCATGAAACTGGATTTTGTGTAGGCTGATGCCATATGTTTACATGAAGGAGATCTATCATATTAATATAGTTCACTCGGGACAATATCTGCGACAGGCATTATCTTAATCGAAACTGAATGTGTCCATTTAAGTTATTTCAGTGATCTGTTACAAAGTCTCAAAAAAGCACCAATTAACCCCTTCCAAGGTCATCGCCTTGTTAAAAAGTTATAAATAGAACCGATCCCGACCACTTTAGAACTGTCACGTGACAAGTTTGTTATTAGTTCCCTTTAGCTTAGGGATAATCTTTTTGTTTATGAGTCCTCTCATTTATGGTTCCACTATTTTTTTATTCTTTTGGTCTAGTAATTTGGACTCGAAAGTAATTTTAATATTTCCTGTTTCTTTTTACTTTCGAAAAAAACCATTTTATTTTGCTTTTTATTATAATCAAATTTATATTATTTCGTTGCCACACAATAACCAAAAAACATCATTAATATGCATTAATTCCAAATCAAGAAATATTTTCTATAAATAGTTGGGAAAACGTAATAAAATCTAAAGAAAAAAAAAAACATTAGAAAATAAATGACATTTCTATCAAAAAGTACTTTGACATAAAGGAAAAAAAAAAGAAAAGGATTTGAATGAACGGAAGTTCTAACACAAACACACTCATAAGAAATATTAAAATAAAATAATTCTTTGAACACATGTGTGTTTGAATAAAAAAAAATACAAATAAGCCTAATGACATTCTGAGGTTCGAGTAGATGAACTGATTTTTCTCTGGCAGTTACATGATGAAAAAAGGGTGAAATTATGGCGTTTGTGTTTTGTATTTGCATCATTTACCTTTTTTTTGGATAAAAAAAAAACAAGGATGTTGCATGATTTTGACATAATCTGTAACACAAACATGTCTGGAAAAGAAAAAAAGGAGTAAAATAAATGAATTAGAAAGTAGTAAAGGAATTGGATACCAACAAGAATTAGTTACAAATACTACTAGTGTAATCAAGTTAATGATCCTTTAAAAACAGGACTAAAAACCAAAAATAAATATTATAATAAACAGATTTGAGAAGCTTTTACACACATTCGTTGAAAATGTTGTAACCTTAAGTGAATGGTGAAGAAAGAGAGAGAGAGAGAGAGAGAGAGAGAGGGAGTATTAAATTTGAACAGGATCTGCTATCCTTGAATTTGCTAATAACCATATGTAAAACATTTTCTTATCCTTTGAAACAAGAAAAATCGAATTTTAATTTGAAAAAAGGATACAAATTTAGGAAAATTAATGATGATAATGACAGGTCTAGTAAAACTCTAAAAACAAGCGAAAATGGTTTAAGTTTCTATTTTGCAATCGTACACTCATAAAAAAATACATCATTAAAGGATTCAAATTTAGGAAAATTAATGATGATAAGACAGCTGAAGCAAAACTCCTAAAACAAGCGAAAATAGTTAAAAAATTTTTTTTTGCAATCGTACACTCATAGAAAAATGCATCTTCATATTGACGATGCTCTAACATCAGAACTGTGACGTCAATGTTATTTTAGTCATATTCTATGCTATGACTACAGTGACATCAATTCGATGCCACATTTTGTGTATTGTTAACATTATTTTCGTGTTTAAAAAGTAAAATAAGAAGCAAAAATTCCCAAATTCTATTCTCTTAAATTATTTAATTAAAACATCAACTTTTCAAAGTAGAATAATTACGAAAACCAGTGCCATGGGATCAAAAACGAAGACACTTGTCATAGTACTGATGTCAAAATACATCAGCGTTATGACGCTTTTTTTGTCAGTGTTTTTATACACTACCACAAAATTTGAAAATTGCAAAGAAATCATTTAAAACTTCAAAAAATCTTCTACATGATTTATGATGTGTTAAGTTGTCATTGATAAAAATTTAAAATCCTTGAAAGAATAATAAAAAAAATTGTATCTTTTTTAAATTTAGTATCAAAATAAAACAAATCAAGTGTTTTTAAGAAGGAAACACTTTAAAACAGCACGTTCTTTAAAAATAAAATTCCTTGACAAAAAAAAAACAGAACCAAATAGTTTAAATCAATGTAAAATTACTGCTTTTGTTTAATACAAAAATCAAATGCTGGGAAGTTTTTAAAACATTTTCCAAATAAGAACCTTGAAAGATTTTGAAAATTAAAAAAAAAAAAATCCAAAATTCAATGGATTTCGTTTTCACACACATTTAACAATTTCAAAAAAAAAGTGTTTTATTAAAAAACCGATTCTTAAACAAAAATTATGCAAATTAATTGGAACAACGAACGAACGATATTTTTTCAATAATAAAAAAAAAATAAAAAATTCAAGGAAATAAAGATCATGTTTAAAAAATTTGCATAATTCTCACACAATATTTTAATTCAATAGATTGTTTTTTTTCTTTCTTGATATCAATTTTTTAAAAGACTAGGCAGCATTTAAAGATTCTAGAGTTGCGTGTCCTTGAATTTAAGATCATGTGATCTACATAAAAATAAAATAAAGATCAATTTCATTTGCTCAGCATAATTATGCAGTGACATGTTGCATTAGCGATTGTTTAAGATTCGATTAAAAAGCGTAACAAATGAAAAAATTCCAGCATATGGGAAATTAATTATTCATCAGTAGGGAAAAATTATCTACAAATTATTATTATAAAAAAGTATTAAAAAAAAAAAATTTTTAAAAAAAAAATTTGTTTTTAAATCAAAATTAAATTTTTTACTAATTTTTATAAATTGACAAGCTACTTAACTGACCTCTCGTAATCGATGGAAAAACAGTTGTGGAAAACATATACATGAGCGCTTGTCATATGGCCTTATCTTATGGTAGATCTCAACCACATTTCTGACAAACAGTGCGTTTACCAACCGCCGCCGAGTGCATAGAAAAAATAAAAACTTATTTCAATTATAAAATTTGTGACATTCATTAAAAAATTAATTAAATTTGCCCCGGTTAACAAATTAATAGTATCAATTTAATTTTTTTGGTGTTAACAACATTTTCTGCAGTAATGTTGTTGATATAAGGAAATGTTTAATTCACTTAATTAAATTTTTAATTAAAACTGATCTTAGTTTTGATTAATAGTTTAATTGACAAGCAAATTAGCGAGTATTTTTGTGAGTGTGAGGGAAGCAAGGTAGCAAGTTAAGTGTATAGTCCGCCCTTTGGTTAGGAGCTATCTTACCTCCGCTGCTTTTGGAAAAATGCCAGCAGACTCCGCTGATTGCTACTCAGCATCTTAGGCTGAAATTTCCCACAAGTGGTGAAAAATCAGATCTTTAGTAAACCACAACCACCTCGTAATCCCTGAAAGACAATCTCCCTGAAAGTTAGAAAGCATTTTCCGTAAGAAGCCTACTAACGGAGGCCTCAATCAATAGTCAGTCCGGTACCATAGCACCGGGAGCTACTGACTCCGTGGTACCAGATATAATCTCTGGTCAGCAGCAATCGCAAGAAATCTAAAAGATCGCTTAAGAACTGTTGATTTTGGATTTGACTACAACAGTTTATGCCCCGGAGAATTTTGAAATATCCTTTAGATTATCCCTACAACCCCGGGCGCCCATGTAAAGGCAGTATTCAGACATATTCATTTAGCAGTTTTGCTTACAATGGTGACTTCAAGTAACCAATTACTACATTATAATGATAGAAAGACCGTCATAATGCTTATGTATTTTGACATCAGTCCTATGACAAGTGTCTTTGTTTTTGACACCATGACACTTTTCATCATTGCGATGTCGCTTTAAGAGCACTTGGATGACACAGCGGCATCACAGAAATGACGAATCGGAGTTAGTTTAATAAAAAATGTCACCAGTGCGATGACTCAGTAACATCGGAGAAGGCCTTAATTTAATGACAAACTGCCATTTAAATGAGTCATTCTACTTTGATAGTTGGATGTATTTAACTAAATAACGTAAACAAATAGAATATGAGAATTTTTAGTTCTTATTGCAATTTTTAAACATAAAAATAATGTTAATAATACACAAAATGTGGCATCGAATTGCTTTCACTGTGTCATAGCTTCATAGTTGACGCAAAAATGTGACAAAATTTTATAATGACATTCGTCATTGGATTGACGTCAATTTTTGTCATATTAATTCCATTTGTAATAATATTAATGTCACAAATCTGATGTAAGCGCATCGGCAATATGAAGATGCATTTTCTATGAATGTAGCCGGGTCGGTCGCAATCGCAAGAAATCGTAAAGATCTTTTGAGATCTGTCAATTTTGGATTTTTTGCCAAGGCCTAAGTATTGACTGCACCCGATTATGCCCAGGAGGATGTAGGACTAGAAGGTGAACTATTTTTAGATTATCCCTACACCCCAGGGCAGCCCCATGGAAAGACAGTGTACTTGCAGACATATTCATTTAGCCGCTTGATGAAAAGGATGACTTCAAGGAACAAATTTTTTTATTCGTTACAGTTTGGCGGCTGCCACTTTTAACTATTCATCTCGGTTTAGTGGTTGTGCTCTATTTAATGATTATTTAAATCATTTATTAACCTTTAGAACTGTGATCTCACCTGTAAAGTTCTGAAATTATTTAAGCTCCTACTGTACTAGATTCAAAATATTTAATGGCTTTTTTTTCTTTTTAACTATTTTTTTTCTTACCAAATTTCTCTTTTTTTTGTTTATTGCTTATTTGTTTCTATTTTAGTATAATGGGTCTATAGCTATTTAATTTTTTTTAAAATAATTATAATAAAGTGTCAGTCAGTTGTAAAATTTATGCAAATTACAAATAACCCCAAAAAGTCATAATTAAACCATAATAAAATTGAAAAATTAAACTACTACTACAGCAAGATACTGTGTATGAATAAGTCCAAAATAAAAAAAAGAAAGAAATTAACATTAGAAAGTTCATAAAAAAAGACAATAAACAAAATGGCTAACAGAAAACACAGCAACACACATGCTCAAGTGTAGTAGTAGTTTCGAAAGATAGATAGAGAGAGAGAGGGAGAGAAATCTGTTAGTTAAATTGAAATAAAAAGGAAAAATTGTAAGAAACACAAATGAAAAGTAATTTAAATGAACTAAGAGAAGGCATTAGATCAGTAAAAAGTTTTCAGTGGCAACTTTATCCAAAAACTTTCAGCTTTTCTGCATGACAACACTAATGAGAGATCTATGAAAAAGCTCGAGAAGGTCAGGCTTAAAGCTGGATGTCCACACCACGCGTTACTCGCTTTTTCGCAGCGTACGCAGCTGTGAAAAAAGTAGAATCTGTGTAGTTATACGTAGTAAGTTACATGCACAAAGGCTTTCTACTTTTGTAAGCGTCACAAGCAGCGTTCGAACAAATCTGCTGATTTTGACAAATTAAATTTTATTTTTACTTGTGCTGCTGCTGCTGCACAAAAAGCGTTGCATGTAACTTGAAACGTAAAACGCAAGTAAGGTTAGAAAAGCACGTACTGCGTGGAGGCGAAAACGCGTGATATGGACCTCCAGCTTAACTTACGCTATAAAACAGATCTTATAAATCCAAATTAGGCACAAAAAAAGAACTTAAAATATTAACAGCCGTACCTAAACAAGAGCGGAACGTTTTCTTCTGCTTAACTTTTACGCTGATGTGCCATACCTTAACAAGAGCGTCAACGTTGTGTCACGAACAGTTTAATGAAGCCCATTTAATAGAAATTTAAAATGGAGATAAAATCGCTAGATTGACCAAAAAATAGCTAAACTGCCTTTATTTTTCAACAACAGCGGTCAACTTCACTATTAAACGGGCTGCCAAAATCGGATTTTCCAATTGCAAAGCGTTCACAGAAAAAATTATTGCCGAATTATTTTCAAACAAACGATTGTTTGAAATTTTTTTTAATTTCTACAAATTTTTTTACTGATTCAATTAATATTTTTATTTGATTTTTATTTAACCAACAAAAATGTTGACAACTTTTCAATAATATAAAAAACGCGCTATTGGTTTCAATTTTTCATAATTTTGTATGAAATATTTAACGCTCTTTAATGTTGTCGTTTTTTGCATTTTTTATTTGATCGTAAGCAACACTTCTTTATATGAAATATAAAAACAACAACACAAAACACATACAGTTTATTTTTGGACGCTTTAAAAAAGTACAACAAGAAGAAAGATGATAAAATAGCGCGACGAGGTTATTAGTAAAAAACAAACAAAAATAGCAGGTAAAAAAAAGGTTTCATTCTTTTTTAAACAACAGAAACAACAACAACATTATAAGAAACAAAATAAATTTTTGGTTGGTTTCAAAGTTGGAAAAAAAAGAATGAAAAACAAAATCCCGTATTCAATTTTTGAAAACTGTTTACTTAAATACATCAAATACAAAAATAAAATGATGACGAAAAACATATCGAGTCGGTCTGCTGCCGTTGTTTGTTACATTTCTTCTTCTTTAGCCAAGGAAAGGATACAGCAACAGTGAGTGATGAAGAAAAACATTGTGTGTATAAACAAGACTTCGTTCAAAAATTATTCCAACAAAACATGTGTCTTAAAGCCAGCCGCCGCTCTGCTTCTGCCTTCATCTTCTCCTTCAGTGATAGCTTGGGTGCACAAGCAATAATTTTTGTTTGATTCAGCAAAATTATTTGTTTGAAATTTATATGAATTTCAGTAAACTTTTTGTTTGATTCTGTAAATTATTTGTTTGAAAAAATCAGTGTTTTTTTTTAGTAAACAAAATGCAAATAAATTGTTTGAATATGCGAATTTGTTTGTAGGACCGATTTCAGACAAAAAATGTTTTGATACTACAAATTTTT
Source organism: Pollenia labialis (assembly GCA_949318255.1). Taxonomy (NCBI): domain Eukaryota; kingdom Metazoa; phylum Arthropoda; class Insecta; order Diptera; family Polleniidae; genus Pollenia; species Pollenia labialis. The sequence goes on along the minus strand of OX439142.1, from coordinate 17,767,325 downwards.
TGTTTGAATTCGAAAAATATTTTTTTCTGTGTTGGCTTTGCGCTATTTAAAAATGGTTTATACAAATTGTATAGGCATGACAATTTCTTGCAACTAGAAATCGCTTGCCGATTTTGTTGAGGTACGCCTGTAAGTTTATAAGGTTCGTGAGTTGAACTAGACCTGTTTTAAGATCAACCCTTTTTATTTCTTTAGTTTTCCAAATTAAAGAAAAGAAAGGATAAAAGCTTAGTCAACTAAAAACTAACTTCCTTATTTGTTTATAAAAGCTTATAACACAGAAAAAAATTACGACAAATCAATTGTCATATTGAATACCAAATTTGTCAATACAATTAATTTTTTAATTGTAAAGGCACCAACAACTGAATTTGTAAATACAAAAAACTATTTTGTTAATGAAAATTGTTAAAATTCAACAAATATTTTTAACAACGAGTTTGTAATATTGAATAAAATATTTGTTAACAATTAAATATACATTTTTATTACTAAATTGTCATATTAACAAAATTCTTTGTTACTAACTAAATTGAAATTAAAGATGCATTTAAAAGAAATTACATCACAAAAACCATTATAACAAACATAGTCCTGCATGCGAATTTCTGCCATCAACACAAAACGGAATCTTGCCATCATTAATAGTATTATTTGGAAAGCTAGAATTTATAGAAAACCCGTTTAAATTTATTTATGAATAATTAAATAATAAGTTAACTGACCGTATAGATTGGTAAAATTTCAGAACAATCGCCACATCGTTTTATAGTTTTTCTTTTTGACACAAAATATTTTTCTATGATATACACATTTATTTTCTAAAAAAAAACAAATTGTTAATATGACAATTTACAAATATGTTAATTAAAGAAATTGTTAAAATTAATAAAAAGATTTAACAAATTTTCTTTAATTTCTTAATAACTTTTGTTATTTTTTTCTGTGAAAAAACTTAGTAAGCAAATTTGAATAGAAAATCGGTTTCATAAATATTTTATAAACCTGTTTTATTTTTTGTTAAAAATAGGGCCGTTAGTTTATTTAAATATTTCAATAATTGTTGCTTCCTTTTCCAAAAAACTTCTCCGTCTGCCTTCGTTTTAATATGGACTTTTTGCGGCAACAAAGTTTTTCTTTAACGATTTTTCTTCTCACATGTCAGTTATGATCTGCATTGTTACGGATCAACGCTTATCTAATGTTGTTGTAGTTTTTAAATTTTATTGTTGGAGTTTTTCCATATTGTTTTTGTTAGTTTTTGTTTTTATCTTTTTTCTTGTTTTATAAAAGTCATGGTTGCTTAAAATACCAAAAAAAAAAATGCGTAAAGATGATCTCTTTTAAATGGAAGAGCAAAAAAACCAAGTAGGCAAATGAATTTCCACAAATGAAATGGATCAAGTGTACAAAACTTATTTTAAAACTACCCAGTAGTTCTGAAACCCGAACTTTAGCTGGCGATTTTATTGGTACTTATAGTCATTCAATCTATAGACATTTCACTAAATGAGTTTGTGGGAAAGTGGACGTTTTAAAAAGAACTCAAATCACGTTCACAGAAGAACTTTTAGTACACTGGTGGAAAAAGCGTTATAACGCTGATGTATTCTGACATCAGTACTATGACAAGTGTCTTCGCTTTTTAACCCCATGACTTTTTTCATCATTGTGATGTCAGCCTTAACATCACTTGGCCATATTGCCATCAGAATCAAACATTGAAACTATGTCATCAATGGGATGATACATCGGCATCACAGAAATGACGAATGGGAGTCAGTTTAATAAAAATGTCATTAGTGCGATGGCTTAGTAACATCAAAGAAAGGAGTCATTGGGATTGGATTAAGTCAAAGTGATAGTATTTTATTATTTACTTAACCGTTACTAATGTTTCTTTCACTTCCGTTGTATTCCGCTCTTTGTTTACAGAAGAACTCTCAATTATAAGACACCATCAGCATGCGCGATATGGTCTTCGTAAATATTATACTTTGAAAATTTAATGTATTTAACTTAATAATTTAAAAAAATAGAAAATGAGAATTTCCGCTTCTTTTTTTACTTTTTAAACATGAAAATAAGGTTAATAATACAAAGGATGTGGTATCGAATTGATGTCACAGTCACAGCATATGACGCATAAAATATGACAAAATTGCATGATGACGATCGTCATTGGTTTGATGTCACCTTTTGCCATTTTGATGTCACAATACTAATGTTAGGGCATCATCAATATGAAGATGAATTTTTCTATTAGTGCAGACTGTCCGAGGCAGTCAGCATATTATTTTGCTTATTATGGCAGTAATAAAAAATGGTCAGATTACTTTTTCCATTACAAAGTTCGTTAATGTTGAATGATTTTTAATGCATTTCAAATGTTTCGTTTCTTTAAAATAAACGGAAAGCAAACCGAATCTACATGACAAAAGATTCGCCAACACCTGGTCTTAAGTAGTCAAGTGATTACTTTACTCATTACTAGGTAATTTAGAAATTCTACAATAAAATGCCACCTTCGATACAAAGGAATTAGCTAGAGTTTCTAAAGAAAACGCCAACCAAATGTCTCTATGTCTATCTGGAGAGAACAAAAGGTTACATATGAAGAAAACACCGTTAACCGGTCAAAAGGTCCAATTAATTACCTAAGCTGTTACTAGGTAATTCATGGAAAAGACAACAATTTAGTTTTGCATTACACAGGAGTTAGCTTTAGTTTCTGTGCAAGGTTTTCATACATATCGCGCCCTAACAGCAAAAATTAGCAACACTTCCATCATCTCCTAAAACTTAATGATCACTAAAAAAACCGTTACGATTTTATAGCAAAAACAATTTTAGCTTAAGCGCCAACCTTCATACAAACTTTTTATGAAATATAATTAAAAAAAACTTCGCCTGTTAAATTGTAGTTTTGTCACTCAAGCTTTTATTGCGGCAAGGGCACAATATTTTAAAAGGTCTGATATTTCTAAAATAGGACTTTCATTACCCTACCCATTACCAGGTAATCTATAAGTAAACAAACACGCTTGCATTAGAAAAATTTTTGTTTTTTTTATTAAAAAAGGGGCGTTCTTTCCACTTTCCAAACTGCAGGGTTATCAGGCAAATTAAAAAAAAAATCCTTAACACTATGACTTTTGTGGCTTAAGGTATGGCTTTATAAAAATAGTTGGCTGTTATACTATTTATCTCTTAGACCGTTTGACTGTCTTTCCACTTATCCGTCCGTCCGTCTGTCCGTCGACCAGGTTTAAAGCTTATCTATGACTTTATAACGTCATCTTATTGTTGGTTAGGTTTTTTTGTTATTTTTATTTCCAGTTGTTATGGACGAATGACTTCTTTTCCTCCTCCTAATGACTCAACGAGAAAAATTCATTTACAAAATTTTTCAAAAAAAAAAGTTGCTGGTTGTTTTAAATAATAAAAACACCATAATGATAGTTTTAAATGTGTACATACGAGTATTTTTTTTGGCTAATTAGCGTTATCGCTTAAGTTTAAAACATTTTTAAATATTTCTAGTTAAAAATTATAATTTTTGCTGTCTCTGTACGAGTTGTGATAACATTTTAAGAAATTTGAATGGGGAAATTTAAGATAAATGGAGGTATAGTTAATAATAATGACTTAAGACCTAAAAATATTTAAACATTTATTAGTTTAAAAACATTAATAATAATAATAATAATAATTTGGAGGCTTAAGTGTTTCATTGTTTATAGCTTTTGTAAGAGTAAAGAGATTTAGCTGGTTTTAAATATTAATTTTGTTAAGACTTAAGAGATATATAAGGAAAGCAAAGAAAAGTAATTAAGATTTTAGGAAGTCAGAAGAAGAGTTATTTTAACTAACTTTGAAGACAATTTATACACTTTTAGATAAACATTTCTTCCTATTGAAGATGCCCTAACATCAGAATTGTGACATCAATGTTATTACAAATGGCATCAATGAGGCAAAAAGTGACATCAAACCAATGACGAACGACATAATAAAATTTTGTCATATTTTATGCGTCATCTATGCTATGACTGCAGTGACATCAATTTGATGCCGCATTTTGTGTATTATTAACATTATTTTCATATTTAAAAAGTAAAATAAGAAGCAAAAATTCCCATATTCTATTTTTTTGAAATTATTTAAATTATTTCTAAAGTTAAATGACTACAAAAACCATATTGGACATGCTGCCTGTGTCTTTTAATTGAGAGTTCTTTCGTAAACAAAGGACGGAATAGAACAAAAGTGAAACTAACATGTGTAACGGGTAAGTTAATAATAATATTCTCTCATTTTGACTCAAGTCAATCCCAATGACCTAATTTAATGACAAATTACATAATGAGTCCTTTTTCCGATTTTAATGACAGCTTGTCATTAAATTGAGCAAAATAAGTCCTTTTTCCGATGTAACTGAGTCATCGCACTGATGACAAGTTTTATAAAAGTGACTCCGATCCATCCCATTGATGACATTATTTAAATTTTCGACCCTGCTGACAATTTGGCCAAGTGATGTTATGTCAGCCCTAATGACAATGATTAAAATGGTCATGGAGTCAAAAACGAAGACACTTGCCATAGTGCTGATGTCAAAATGCATCAGCGTTATGACGCCTTTTTTTATATAGTCAGATGTTTCTTCTTAAAAGAAAAGTGTTTTCTAATATTAAAACATTTGCTTAGTAAAGGGTGGTCCAACTAAAACGCATGATGTTAATTGTGAATAAAACAAATGGAATTGTCTAAATATGTTTTATTATTAAAGAAGGATCTACCACAATTATGTGTGGAGCAAAATATGGGCCAAGTTCTAGCCATTTCTTCGGCTTCATACCTCTACTCGATGGTCACGATTTCAATGACTGATCCATAATTTAGGTTCAATGTCGTTAATGTGCCGAATTATCTCATCTATTGAATTGAATCGAGCTATTGAATTTCTCGCGCTAAAGAGCCATTGTTTTTTGTGGGGCAAGTGGCACCATCTTGTTGGAACTACATATCGCCCATGGCAATATCTTAATTTTTTGGCCACAAGAAGTTCGTTATTCACTCGCGTTAGCGAACACCATTTACGGTACCTGTTTGGCCAACCTCATTTGCAAAGAAGTACGGCCCAAGGACGCCGTCAGCACATAAGCCGCACCCACCAAACAGTCACTCTTGGTGGATGCATCGACTTTTCATCAATCACTCGCGGATTCTCATTCGGCCATTCTGCTTGTTAACGAATCCACTGAGGTCAAATTGTGTAAAGTCGCCAGTCACTTATTTCTGTTCAATTAACCATTCGGTGTTAAACACTGCAACAAGGAAATGTCAAATTAAGTTGAGTAAAAAACTTGACGTGAACATGTGAGTCCCAATTAACATCGTACATAAGGGTTGGACCACCCTCTATGAAGGCTTTTCTAATTATTTATATTTATTATTATTGACGTTTTTTCTTTTAAGTTTTTAAGCGATTTTGACGATTTTTAATATCTTTTTATTTAAGACTTACAAGAAAAAGAAAGTGAAAAAAATGGTAACACATTTCTTAATGAATCTCATTTCAACCAATTCTAGAGAAAACTTTTTGTTGATTAAACAATTCATATCTGCTGTAGAATTGCAATAAACGTTTAAGAAATCTATTTAGATTCTGTTAATTTTTTTTTTTGGTTTCAATTCATTTTTTTATTAACAACTCAAAATAAAATTCCTACCGAAAATTTTCCTTTGCTTTGTCGGTAAACGCGCCTTGTTACCTTAACAAGGTACCTTAAGGGTACTCCAAATCTACTAACCTTTAAAAAATCTTAAGTAAACTTTCCTTTAGGAAACAACTGAAATAAAAACCTTGCGGTAACACACAATTTAATGGGGTCCAGCTTAAACAAATAGTTTTGCAGTTTTATAGAGTCATAAAATTGATGGAAGAAATTTTAACAGGAAAATTTAAAAATTCACAAGCAAATAGTAACAGAATTACGATGATCATTTTCACGATTTAAATTTGTTTGTCGGCTTTCGGTTAACAGGAAATCCGTATTAGATCTTTTTAAATTCCAGGAAGGATCGGCTCTCAGTACTTTGTTGTGGTTTGTATTTAAAGAGGTAATTGATAATCAAGGGCGGTTGGTTAAACAAACAAACAAACATACAGAAAGTAAAAACAAAATACAAGTCGTGAAATTTAGAACAGGTAGGCGACTTCATCTAAGGAGTAGGCAAAATGAAAGTGTGATTTTTTTAAATAATAAAACAATTAATGTTATTAAGGAGATGTGGCTAAACAGATTGTAGATGAAAAAGGAAAAAGTTGGGAATGAAAATGAAAAATTAAAAACGTCTAAATAACATAAAATATCTTTATTTTACAAAACATCTTTTAATGTTTAGAAATTTGTTATCCAAGATTAAGAAAATTCTTAAATAAAAAAACGAACTTTAATTTAAAAAAATCAACTCATATAATTTCCGTACACAGAAAAAATTCTCGCCTATTTTTTCTTCAATTAAACTATTAATCAAAATTAAAACTAGTTTTAACAAAAAATGTAATCAGGTTAATTAAACGTTTACTTATATCGAGTCATAACCGCAAAAAAGCTTAAGATACATAAACCAAATTTTACTGGAGAAGGTGTTTTTTTTTTATTTCATAAACTTTTTTTATGTCGCTTGAGATAAAATTGTTAGAAAATCTTAACGGTACCTTATGTGGACATGATATTTGTTGTATAAAATTTTTTTTTGTCGTTAAAAAAAACGAAAATTGAAAATGATCTCGCTTAAGCTTTTTTTGCGGTAAAGGCTCGATATCAATATTAATGCAGAAAATGTTGTTAATATATATAAAAACAGTTTAATTGATACTATAAGTTTCTTTACTGGTGCAATTTATAATTTATTTTTTAATAAATAGCACAAATTTTTTAATTAAAATCAATTTTTTACTTCTTCTGTGTATCCGGAAAAATCCCTTTAAATAATCGGTCATCCATTTTCCCTACTTAAAGCTCCTAATTCCCCTTTTTAAGCAACTTTCTTCTCTATTTTTTTTTTGCTAACCTTTTATTTAGATTTATACTTTTGACCAACATTTTTCTTGGTCTAAAGGTTAGTAGACATACCTAGACGACTTTTTTTTATATTTAGTTGCACTTTTTTGCTTGCTCCCTCATGCAAAAAAAAAGGGAAATAAACTGCAACGCCCTTGGCTTTTGTTTTTTTTTTCTTTCTTTCTGGAAAGCCAAATGTACACGTCCACATGAAAAGAAAATTTCTAGCCACAAGTATGTGGGTGGCTATTTTCGCTTAACCTTTTTTTTTGCTGAAATAAAAAATAACATATCAAAAAGTCAGTGCTGGCCATACAGGGAAGCGGACGGACAGATGGACAGACAAAACATTGTAAAACAAAATTTTAACAAGCACCAAGTAGTAGACATTATTTTTAAAAAAGAAATAGAAGTCTTTATGAAAGCAGGGATAATTTTGCTTTATAAAAAAATAATAAAATGTAAAATAATTAAGGTACCAATCAGCCCAAATGAGTATAAGGATACCTAACTTTCTGGCCCTTAAGAGCCAAGAGCATTTGAAAGTTGAATTTTTCATGTTCGAAATTCTACTCAAAAGCCATAAAAGAGAGTAGAGTATTTTTGGCATTAAATCATTAGTGGCGATTAAAAATGGCTCCATTACGATAACCCGTAGTGAGAGAAAATTGCCTGGTGCATCTCGTAATGCTCTGTATTTGGTGATGGTACCAGAAAGGTACCATCTTTTATTAGCTGATTAAATCGTGCCGGACGATCATACAAAGAATTTGTAACGAATACCATTAATTAGTTTCAAACGAGCAATAGCTGGAAAACGATTGGAACATGCGATCAGGGGCCAAATTACGAAATTTGATTTCGTTTGAAGTCCCAATATAAACTGTTTTGTATTTTTGATCGATATACCGAGCTCTTACCGCAAAAATAGCTAAAGCGGCATAATTTTCGATTTACGTTTTTTTAATAAATTAATGTATTGGCAAAACTTGCTGCTTCATCTCCTAAAATGCAATGGTCACTTAAGGTACCGTAAAGATTTTATAGCAAAAACAATTTTAGCTTAAGCGACATACAACATTTTTCTGAAATATAAAAAAAAACTTTGTCCCAGAAAATTTTGTTGTTGTCGTTATGTTTTTTTGCGGTAAGGGCTCGATATAATGCCACAATTAGGTCCCAGATATAAAGCTGTTATATCCCATCATTAGAGCGCTCGGCTACATGTTGCAAGACCAGTAAGCAACTATTTAGAAAATAATAAATAAAAAGATTTGCTTTGTCAGCCTTTAAGTCCAGATCAAATCGAATTTACTTGAGAGTGAGGTCAGCTCTACAACAATACTGCTTTTGTGATTCGATTGTCAAAAATATTTCCGTTAAAAAATTGTAGTTTGTGTACAAACTCTGGCAACTCGACCACCGAAAAAACAGCTGTTGATTTGACCCCACTTTCTTGTGAATTCGCCTTCATCAAGATCTTGCCCTGTTGAACTAACATTTGTTTCGATGAAAGCAGAACGCTACTTCAGTAATTATTTTCACTGTAGAACAGCAAATCCGAAATTGGCTTGGTTGGCATTTTTGACCCAATAAAAAGTTACCAGTTTCTATGGACGCATAATCCATACGTTGCAGGAAAGATAGGAAAAAGTGTCATACAACAAATGTACAATAGCTTGCATTCATTTGAATTGTACCTAAAGTTGCCAAAAATTCTAATGTGTTGTTTCCAGGTGACAATCAATTGCCTGTCACATGGAAACAGCACATAAGTCATAGTAAAAATATTCAAACAAAATGTTAATTAGTAAAAAATCGGAGCTTAAAAATTAAAGTTATAAGGGGAATTTAAGTTGTATTATAATACTTTCCGTGTACCCATTTATTCTCTAAATATTAATATGAATATCTTGATTGCGTTGCAATATTTGGTGGTCCCTGTCCAGATATACGAATTGTAATTCATATTTAATTTATATGAGAGGTACCAGGCCATCTATTGCCAAATTTTTTAGACTGTAGTTGCCAAAGTTTCCAAGATATAAGAATTTTATTATTTACTTCATACAGGAGGTGCCACGAACACAATTAGTGATCCGCCCGTTACTGCCTTAAATATTCATATTCATATACAAATAATTCGTAGAAAATTTGGTGGCTCTGGTTAACAGATTAAATTCATATAGAAAGTGCCACGCCCACTTTTGTCAAGTATTTATATTGATGCTGAAGTTACTCCTTCAAAAATTCGGTATTTTAGCTGCGTTTGTTTTGCAAATATAAACATTTAGGTATTTAATTCATAAGGAAAGTTCCACGCCCACTTTTCTTAGCACACCTATTTCTTTCCTTAATGTTTATATGGATGTAAAATTTGCCAGTGCAAAATTTGATGACCTTTGCTGTTATAGTTTCGTATAAATGCGTATTTTATGGTTACAATCGAAGTGTCAGGACAACCTGTCCGCGAAAACCTGGGTTCGATTCCCAGTTCAGTCAAGAATGAAAAATTATCAATACATTTTCATGTTGTAAAATTCCTTTCTGCATAAAAATAATTTAATGAATATTAAATTCAATAAACTTTAGCTTGATTAAAATGTTGATATAATAAGATAAGATGAGGTGACTTTTGTTTTTATGTTAAATTTTACTTAATTTGTCTTTCTGTTATAAACTTTAACTTCAACTTCCAAAGCCACTTGTTCACTGCCATTGAGAAACAGGATAACTGAGAAATAAACACCACTTTTAGTCTTTTTTTTTCCGATTACTGTGTTGGCTTAACTTTTCTATTACAACAAAGTTCTGCATCAAAGACCAGTAACTAAAAAAAAGAACATGCGTGTTATTATTTAAACGTTAAAAAGTAAATTTTTTTATACGCAGTTCTTACAGAAATAAAAAAAGCCGACACTTCTGTTAAGGCCTTTCAATTATTGTATTAAAAAAAAACAACAACAAACCAGGCAACACTTTAACTCAACTCCTTTTTATTGAATACTCGTAGAAAAAAAGGTGATAACACCCTTTTTAGCAAAGTGTTTAGTATGTGGTCAATACCATATTAAATGGGGTTAATATGAGTGTTTTGGGGGTGTATTGTAAATGTCCATAATAAAAATTAGAAAAGAAAAAAAAAAAAAATTACCAAGTATTTGTAGGGTCATGTCAACGTTTTAACTTTTGATACACCAAGGACACAAAAGCCTTTAGAACTGAGTTTAATTTTACAACAAAAAAGGGTGTTGAAGAAATTATTTTTGAAAAAGAAAAAACAAATGGTTTTGTGACGACAAAATATTATAAAAGAGAAATTACAGGTAATTTATTTAAAAGGAGTTAATTTAATCATTAAATTAAACTATTACTAACACGTCAGTGACATAAAATTGAATTAGAAAGAAGAGAACCCTTTTTAACAAAAATATTTTTGTGAAAGAACTTTTTCATTTATAAAAGCAGGTTAATTTTGCCTTTAATTTCGTTAAATCAAAAAAATTCCAAAATTTTTTTATATATTTTTTTTTTTATAAATTTTTTAAAATAAAATAATCGCTTATATATTTTATCAAAGTTTCTTGCAGTTTCCATTTAATTATCTTTAAAATATTTTGCTGATACATTTTTATTTTTATAATTATTTTATTTTTTTTTGTCTGTAACTAAATTTAAATATTAAAGTTCAAACTTTTTAATACAATTTAAAATTGTTTTAAAATGTATTCTAAAATAAAATAATTAAATTCATTATATTTAAACATTAAAGTTTTTTTTTAACAAAACATATTAATTATAAATTATTACTTCGTTATTAAAAGGTTAATGGAATGTTTTTTTCAAGTCAAAAATTAATAAATTTATGAAAAAAAACAATATATAAAAGGTCGTTTAAACAATTTGTAAACGTAGTAACACAATTGCACCGTATGAACGTAGTACACTGATAGAAAAGGCGCCATAACGCTGATGTATTTTGACATCAGTACTATGACAAGTGTCTTCTTTTTATAACACTTTTTGTTATTGCGCTATCAGCTTTAAGATCACTTGGCCAATTGTCATCCGAGCCATACATTGAAATTGTGTCATGAATGGGATGACACATCGGCATCACAGAAATGACGAATCGGTTCATTAAAAAATGTCATCAGTGCGATGAGGCTCAATTTAATAATTAATTTTGCTGAAGTTTTTCTTTAAAGGTTGTTTTTCTATATAAAAACAAATTTTAAAATTTTTCATCATTGCAAGAGATTACCTGGTTCGTGTCTTCACTAAATATGTATGTTTATTCCTAAAACTTAAGTGAGCTAAAATACCTTCTAATTTATTTCGTTGCTTCCCCAATTAAAAAAAATGCATTTAAACAAATCTATTTCAAATGCTAAAAATTTTTTTAATAAATATCTTAAAAAAGCTTTACAAAAGTATATTCCTGTTAATTCTTGTTGAGCACCAATATTTTTTCTTATATTCAAAATTGATAATTAAATAGTCTCCCTTTAAATGGCATAAATATAAAAAATAATTTAAATTTTTAAGTAGTTTCACTAACTAAACTTTTAGAATTGAAGCAGCAATTAAACTGAATACTTCCTTACATCAAAATAAATCTTCCTGTACTAATTTTCACATTCTTTTGTTGCATTAGACAGCTAAGGGATATGACCTTAAACATTTTTCTTAAACTCTTCTTTTGAATAAAGTTCAAAGTTTACGCAGTATTAAAGTAAGTGCAATTAATAAATATAAAATCTAATTATGCTTAACAAACGCAATTTATAAATAACTTAAATATTTTATTAAATATTCAAACTGTATAAGAGTTTAATTAATTTGTGTCTGCCTTGATTTTTCTGGCCTTGCTAACATTTAAATATTTTATTTACTTTCTACTTTTATTTTTAACTAAAGCAGCAAAAAAGCATTTGTGAAATTTTTCTAAAGCTTTTGTGTTCTCTTAGAAAAAGTTCGCCAAATTTTAATTCGTATAAGACTTACTATATATTAGAAATTTAATCAAGCATATCGGTAACTTACAAAAATATTTAGCTGTCCTTAGTTTAACTAATTTTTACATAAGATAATGCTTTTCGAATCAAAATACAATTATGAATAATACTTTATTAATAATTAAGACTGTATAGGAGTTTTGACTCGGTTAGTTAAAAATATTTACCTCTTCTTATTTTAGTCCAACTAATTTTTACATAATATAATGCTTGTCAAATCAACCTTACAAATTGTATTAAAAGTTTGACTGTATAAGAGTTTTTACTCGATTAAATGCTTTAGTAATGACAAATTAAAAAGCACGGAGTTGTTATGTCCTTTTAAATATTATTATCAACATTAAGAAAATCAAATTAAACATCTTTGCAAAGTTTTCTGTCTGTATAAAAGATAGTACAAGACTTTAAGGAAAACATGTTAATGATTTAAAGAATGATAAAACAAAAAAAATGCTAGTCAAATCTCTATATAGTATCTGTTTTGACTCGGTTAAATGCTTTAGTAATGAAAAACTAAAACGTACGGTCTTGTTATTTCCTATATTATTAACAATAGTTAGAAAATCCAATTAAACACTTTGCCGAAGTTTTCTCTGTATAAGAGATAGTATAAGACTTTAAGGAAATCATGTTAATGGTTTAAAGTATGATACAAAATGCTTGTCTAATCAATATAAACCTATAATATTGTATTAAAAATTTTGACTGTATAAGAGTTTTGACTCGTTTAAATACTTTAGTATTGAAAAATTAAAATGCGCTGTCTTGTTATTTCCTTTTTAATATTATTAGAAATAGTTAGTAAATAAATTAAACACCTTGCCAAAGTTTTCTTTGTATAAGAGATAGTATAAGACTTTTAGGATATCATGTTAATGATTTAAAGTATAATAAAAAATGCTTGTTAAATCAATATATAACTATATATTTTAATTTTTTTAAATTTTGACTGTATAAGAGTTTTGTCTGGGTGAACTACTTAAGTATTGAAAAATAAAAATGCTCGGTGTCGTTATTTCGTTTTTAATAGTTATTATTAAAAGTAGTAAGAAAATCAAATTAAACGCCTTCGCAAAGTTTTCTTTGTATAAGAGATAGTATGAGACTTTTAGGAAATCATGTTTATGCTTTAAAGTAAAATAAAACAAGAACATGACTGTAAAATCAATATATAAAAATAATTTTATTAAACATTTTTTATGTATAAGAGTTTAGAATTAGATTAATAATTTAATATTAAAAAATTCAAATGCACAGTCTTATAATTAATATTATTAAAAGCAGTTAGAAATAAAATTACACACCTTTGCAAATTTTTCTCTGTAAAAGAGATTGTATACGACACTTAGGAAATCATGTTTGTACTTTAAGGAATAATAAAACCAGTAATTTTAGCTGTGCTTTAAGTATTCTTACTCGTGTTAAGGCGGTCTTAAAATATTAGATTAAAATTTAAGAGCTCAGTTAATTTAAAAGATATATGGGTAAATATCTAAGATAACTACTGAAGTATTGCCGATGTAGTGTACTAATTTGTTCTAATTTTGACTTTCTGAATAATGATGCATTAAAGAAAATTTTCTTTGGTTTGCTTTCATAAAAAAAATATTCATTATATAAAATTGCTCGCATATTAAAAGCAGTATAAGAGAAGGCAGATATAGAAGAATTATTGAACAGCTAAGACCTTTAAGCATTTCTGTATTTGTAATCTTTTGAACAATATTTAAATTTTTTTAATCACTATCAATTAAAACAAAACTGTATCATTTTTAATAATTTTTTTTATCAATTTAAATCTATTTCAATGATTAAACGCAATATTTTAAGAAAATCTTGCACATTCCTCAAGTCCCACATCATCAAAACGAATAAAAAAAGTTATCAAAACGAAAAAACTAAAAATAAAACTCTATAGAAACTAATAAAAAAACATTAATAACAATAATAATAATGAATTATGAGCAGTAAAAGCATTTAGTACTACTCGTATTATTTAGTACAACTACTAGCAGACATATCTAGTTAATAGTCAGTCAGTCCGTCATACGCCGTCTAACAGATACAGGATGTCTTCAATAATAATCGCCAAATAAACATGAAAAGACGTCATCGTTTTAACAAATCTTCAACTCTTTATAGATGAAATAAAATCTAAATGCAGCTAATAATTTAAAATAGCATTTGAGACGTTATCGTAACAGTAAAACAAGAAACAAAAAAAACAAAAAATTGAAAATAAAGATCATCTTGTAATTGCAGTGACATCTCTTTCTCGACATTCTGTGATGTGATAGAATCCAAAGCCACAACATTATTTATATACTGCATTGTTAGATGGAAAAAAATGAATCTAAATAAATAAAACAATATTCACAATACGTTACAATATGAAATACTTACATACATTTTAAATAAATGCGATAATACCATGTTATAAAAATATAATTCATAAATTCTTTTTAACACCTACGTACGAATCAACGTACGGACGATTCAAATATTAAAGTGGAATTAACATGCAGACACACACACACACACACACACACACACACACACAGTGAGTTGTTCGTGGTCTGATGGCACATTAAATACAGCATTTTAAATGACACTTTTTACGGTGAAATACCCTACGGAAAAGAACTGGAATAGAATTAGACTACAACTAAACCAAAATTGACCTAGAACTAAACTAGTTAGAACTGATATCGAAATGATACATCTGAAACTTAGCTAGCAATAATCTAGATCTATACTAGAACCCAGCTAAAACTGAATAAGAATCGAACTTGAACTCAGAAAATTATCTCGAGCTCTTTTTCAACTCGACTTTTACTTACGTTTGAGTCTACCGATCGACTCGGCATCTCTTTCTGAGTCAATCTTACGATATTCGTCCGTTCGGCTGATCAAGCAATGATCAAGATCTATTCTAGACCACAGCTAGAACTGAATTAGATCCGATCTTGAACTTACATAACTTCCTCTAGCTCTTTTCAATTGGACTCTTACTTTCACTTTAGTATACCGATCGACTCTTTCTGAGTCAATCTTACGATTTTCGTCCGTTCGGCTGATTAGAAATGATCAACAACTATACTAGAACTCAGCTAGAAACTAATTACAAATGAGCTAGAACCGAACTAGAACTCAGAAAATAATTTCTAGCTCTCTCTTTCAATTTGACCTTTACATTCACTTTAGTATATCGATCGACTTAGTTCACTTTCTGAGCCGATCTTACGATATCCGTCCGTTCTGCTGATCAAGAAATGATTAAGATTTATACTAGAACTCAGCTCAAACTGAACTAGAGCCGAACTTTTACTTTTATTTTAGTATATCGATCGCCATAGCATCCCTTTCTGTGGCGATCTTAGGATGTCCGTCCGTTTGGCTGGTTGTCTGTCTATGCAACCTTATGCGCAAACTACGGCTCGCAATATTAAAGATAGTTTAATGAAATTTGGTTCATCCATACATGTTAATTATCCTAAGAGCGAAGACTATTGAATTTCACATGACCATACAACTTCTTTCCGAAATTGTTTTTCTGCCCATTAACTATCTTATTATTTTGGTATTTAAATTAATTTAGCCCAAAAATATTTGATTGCGACATAATCGTCTTGCCAATTTTTTTTTAATCGATCCATATTTCGTCAGTCCATTATTGGTTTGACCTACCGACCATTTTTGAGCTAGGTATGGGGTTTATATATTTTGCATACTCCTTTTCTGAATCCAAAACCTGTTTCACAAAATTCTTAATGGTTTCTGTGATATTAAGCATTAATTTTGCTTCATATAAACTATTTAAAATTTATTTGGTATTGTTTTGCTCAACACGCTAATGTTTGGCGAATGCCGCAAGTTCCTCATACAAAATATATTTCACACTTGCTTTGCTGCGTTGCCATAAGAAAACAAGTAGTTACAGCAAAAGCACAATAAAATGTCAACAACTCAATACACAGCAGTAAGTAAACGTATGCCTTTTTCTTTTTAGAAATAAATTTAGAAAACCGGCGTATGCGGCAAAACACAATAATTTTCACTGTACAAAAAAAAAACATTATAACCTTCATCATGAACGTTCCCAAATATTTAAATACTTCTTATAAACATATGCCAGAAGCAGTAGAGAAAATGCAAAAAAATCTATGCGGTATATTTTCAGAAAGTTTCTTGTGAGCCTTCATTGTCGTTTTTCTCCACAACGACTTTTTGGAATATGCGCCAAACCAATAATGAGCTGACGATTTGGCGATAGCTTCCATACAAATACCAATCCCGAAAAAAGCTTAAAGTATCATAACTTCCTTATACATTTTTAGTACAGGTATATATATAAAATCTGGCAACGATAATTGTTATAGTAACTTCTAAGTTATGGCAAAATTTTGTACTACAAAATGCAGATAATATTCGGTACCAAGAACTCATTTATCAGCCTTAACCTCAAAACATAATTTTGTTTTGCCGAATCCATGATTTGCCATGGTCCCAGATATGGAACATTTGTCTTTATGGATTGTGATGTAGAATATAAAATGGTCGTGCTTGACCGACTATACTTTCTTACTTGTTTTAAAATATTTTACTACTTACATCGTTCATTGGCTCTTTCAAATTTATTTATTTATAAGAGAGAAACAAAAGTAACAAGAATAGAAAAATATTTGCAAGTGACGCAAAAAAATATTGTTTGAAAACAAGATGATGAACACAAAATATTAAAATAAAAATTAAAAAAAAAAAAAAAAAAACTAAGCCACCACAAATAATTCTTTACAATAACAAGTGTCAAGTGATAAGTGACATAGAACATGCTTCATACCATAACAATTGTTGCAGCAGCTTCAGTAGATGCAACTAAAAAAAAAATAAATAAAAAAAAAACAATTTAAACAAATACAATCTGACACTAAATTAGAAATATAATTTTCAAAAACAATGAAATGAAATGGAAATTTTAAACAGAAATCAAAATTTTTGAAATGTAACGAAAAAAAAAGTTTATTGAAACAAATAAATGGAAACGAAATATTTTCAGAATTAAAGCAAGCAAAATGAAAAAAAAAATGAAAATTTTTTAAGATTCTTAAAATTTTCAGATTTGAGTATAAATTTCATTTATTTATGTGCGGTTTCAACAACACTAGTGATTAAACAAGTAGTAAAATTTATTTGAAAAGCACTAAAAAACGAGTGCTTTTCATACATATTTGACTACACGTTCAATCACTTGAATTGTGGAAACCGCACATTAAGCTGCTCTTCTTTGTTTACCCTCCACCACTCGTGCTAAATGTGGATATACTTAGTTTGTCATTCCGTTTGATACTTTTTTATTATTCATCTCAGACCAGATAAAGTATGCCTGGAGTCTTGAGCAATTCCAAGTCGATTTAGCCATGTCGGTCTGTCTGTCCGTCTATTGAAAACACGCTTACTTTCGAACAACTCAAAAGAAATGAACAAACTTCTAGTTATTCCAAACAGTTTTCAATAGAAATCCAGCAAAATTAGTTTTGTGGGAAAAGCTTAATGAACTTAAATGTGGAGCCACCACCCTATAAAATTGATAATTTTGTTACAAAAGATAACATAAATGGTAGTATAATGCAGGGGTTCATTTTACAGCCTATTCTAGGAAAACAATGTGGTAGGCCTAAAGCTAATATCACACTATCGGCGCGATGCACACAGGGACAAATAACCGAATTACGACGACAAAAATCGAATTTTTTATTTTGGTAAATGTTGCTACTATTGCACTTAATATGTTCTATATACTAGTTCGCAATCAACCTATAAATATTTATTTCTTTTAACGCATTACTTTAGTCTGCACGTGCGTGAAAATAATTATTATCTGTTACATGCACTTATATGTACCTGTCAGCAGCATCTATAGCGTTTATTGTTGCTACACTCGACAATTTTTTGTAAATTTACAGTTTAAAGTTTTTTAAATTGTATATTTTTAAGCATCAGGTGTCTAACTTAATTTGCAGTTCTTATTAAAATAACAATTATACGTAGTGTAGGTATAGTGTACTGTTTTTATTATGAAATATATTGGAAAATTAACTTTAACTAGAGCTACAAAAAAAGTTCCAAACAGTTCCACGACTTTTCGTTATAAGTTAAAAAAAAAAAACAACAAATAGTAAATGTAAAAAGTCAAGTGGTGGTCCCCCTTTCAACTTTCAAGAAATAGATCCTATTTTTCTTAGGTGATACGCCTAATTCTGAAAATCCCACATGCAAATGAAATTTTTTTTAAAGTCCAAGACTATGAATGTGTTAATATAGAATAAAATAAAAATTGATATAATGTCCCCGTATGTTTTCTTGATATTTAAAAAAAATGTGAAACAATTAATTATTATTCTTATTATCATCACCAGTGGGTCAAATTTAAATAAAACTTTTAAAAAATATAATTATTCACACTGCTTATTATGAGTATTCTCGTTTTAAGTTTTTAATTAGGCCTAAGGTTTTGAAATTTGAATTTTGAATTTTAAAAAACTGACATCAAAAACCCCGTGTAGTACGTTTTAAGCGAATTCGATAAATTTTTTAAAAATTGTCCGCCTTATTAAATCCGCCCTTTTGAATTTTTAAAAACTAACATCAGATTCGTAATCAGCGACCCCAAAAAATCCCGTGTAATAAGTTTTAAGCGAATTCGATCAGTTTTTTAAAAACTGTCCGCCTTATTGGATCCGCCATTTTGAATTTTAAAAAACCAATATCAGATTCGCAGTCAGCGACCCCAAAAAATCCCGTGTAATAAGTTTTAAGCGAATTCGATCAGTTTTTTAAAAATTGTCAGCCTTGTTAAATCCGCCCTTTTGAATTTTTAAAAACTAACATCAGATTCGTAATCAGCGACCCCAAAAAATCCCGTGTAATAAATTTTAAGCGAATTCAATCAGTTTTTTAAAAATTGTCCGCCTTATTGGATCCGCCATTTTGAATTTTAAAAAACTAACATCAGATTCGTAATCAGCGATCCCAAAAAATCCCGTGTAATAAGTTTTAAGCGAATTCGGCCATTTTTAAAAAATGTTTGCCTTATTGGATCCGCCATTTTAAATTTTTAAAAACTGACATCAGATTCGTAATCAGCGACCCTTAAAACCTTGAGGTACATAGTTTTATTAAAATTTATTGAATCCATATGAAGTAAATAATTTTGTCGCCCTTAATTTCCAATTTGCCCCTGTGTGCGATGTCGCAAGTTTTGTTGCATTTCATGTGCCGATAATAATGTGAACAGTGTTAAGCAATCAAAATATTACAAATGCGCCGATTTTTATCGGCCACTTGTGCGCCAATCTAAATGGACAATCAGCGCTGATGTAAGCGAACATTTGTTTTCCAAAAAAAATAAAAATATTAACGTGAAATCTGTTTATAGGATTTTTTGACAAAATTTACTACCTATTAAAATTTCCCTTTTATAGGAAATATTGCTAAAATTTACTATTTTTAGAAAATTTTGTTAAAAGTTAATTTTTATAGAAAAAATTGTTAAAATTTACTAGTAATTTTGCTAAAATTAACATTTTATAGGAAATTTTGTTAAAATTTACTTTTTATAGGATACTAACGGACCCGGCGAACTTCGCCTAGCCCTTATTTTAGATGCCAAAATGACACTTGTCAGATTGCGCAAAGTCTAAGTCAACGTTTTTCATTTGGAAAGCCATTAAGGAATAATTTAACACAAAATTTCGTACAAAAAAAAAATGAATTTTCGATTTTTTAAATTTGCCGACTTTTGCGGAGGGATTTTCCAATTTTCCGCATTTCGCATTTTTTGCAATTTTCCATGATTTACACTAAGAACTTTCTATTGTTTGATTTGGAAGGCCAGTAAGGAATAATTTCACACAAAATTTCATACAAAAACTCGATTTTCGCTTTTTCCAATTTTCCGACTTTTCCGAAGGGATTTTCAAAAAAAACCTTCTCCTCGAAAATACGAACAACTGACAAAAATTTTTACAGAAATCGGCCCAGCCGTTCTCATTTTATGAATTACTATACATTTTTACACCATTTTTAAATACATATTGGATTTTGCCACGCCCCTCCGCCCGCAGACCGAAATTGTTCGTCCCGTCACTGTATCATTTATACCAGATGTGTTCTTAAAAGATTCTCCAGGTTCTTGATTTTAGTTAAATCCGAAATCCAGCCGAATAATGTTCGGTTTATTTTCGAACACAGATTGGCTTCCTGTTATACTGCTGCATAATATATATCAAATACAGTAATACCTGGCTATGTTCCGCCTGAATGTGATAATTAACCATGGGTCCACTATAAATTCCCCTTGGGAAAATCATTTTAGCTCGGCTTAAAATGTTACGAATCATGATAATTTACTCAAATTATTTTAAATTAACTTTTATATGACTAGAAATAAAAGCATAACACTTTCTCATTGTGGTTCAATAATTTTAAATAGATCTAGCCTGCAACCAGTTTTAATACTGACGTCCGTATTTTTTAAGATTAATTAATAATTTATGGATCTCATATAGAGCCCTCTCCTGAAATATTCTAACTTTTGGTGGAGGGTATCAAAGATTCGGTATATTTATAAGTTTTAATACCAACATTCTATTGCGACAATCTTTAAAATCCCCCTAAAGCTACCAACTCTCCCATATTATTCTGCTTAGAGTAAAAAGAATTAGTTGCTTTAACCAAATTACTGCTGGGGGGCATTAAAAGTTCCTAAATGTTTCCTAATAAATTTAATATTCTTCTGTACAACAAAGCAACTATCTAATTTTTTTTTTAAAGTTTCGTTTCAAATCATGTGTCAAACATCAATTTAACTGTCAGCAATGTCAACTTCATTATTAACAAATATAAATTTCAATTCTTACAATTGTCTGAAAAATAAAATAAATACAAAAACTTTACACTTGTCGAAAAGTTTCTTTAAAATTTTTTTTCTTTTATTTTCAAAATCAAACGAACAAGAAAAAATTCGTTTAAAAAAAAAATTCCTTAGGGAATTTAAACAGCCCCCGCATACAAAAAAAATCTAAGAAAGAAAAAAAAACTCATAACTTAAGACGCCAAAATTTATTGTATCATATACAAAATAGCAAACAAAGCTGCCTGTTATCCTTTTGCTTCTTCTTCCTTTGGCTCCTGTGTAGACAGGCATTGAATATCTAAAGACAACATATTGAAAAGCTAAACCGTATAAATGAAAAAAGAAAAGGCAAGAACCGAACGAACCGAACCCTTTCTTCCAATTGTCAGCCAAAGCACCCCTTTTCAAAAACAAAAAAAAAAAAAAACACAAACTTTCGAAAGTATTGAAAATTGTTTCCGAAATATTTTTAGCGGGTGTTTTGAAACAGGGCAGGGGAATTGTAGGTGATTTACTAAAGTATTGTTATTGTATTTTAAAAAGTAAGACACAAAATTATTTGACTAAATTGTCATTTGATCGTTTATTTAGTGACAATAATGTTATAAATTTCGATAGATTTTTTTCCTTTTCAATTTTTGTTGTGAGAGAGTCAAGTTTTGTATTGTTTAAAAATTTAGCGACAAGAAATTTCTTTCGTTAAAGGGGGGGAGTTTTCAATACTTTTTTTTTTTTTTTCTTTTTTGGGAACAATTGTTATGTACGATGACATTGTTATTGTCATTTTGTAATATTATGTTGACAGTTGTTTAGTAAATTTATTAAAGAGGTTTCTGTCTGTCTGTCTGTCTGTCTGTGTGTGTTTTTGTGTCTCAATTTTAGGTGGAAATAAACATGTCATTATATTTGTAACAATATGAGTCAATTAAGTTTGAAATGAGGATATAATAGAAAAGAAAGAGTTATTTATTGGTATTCAATTGAACAATAAGGAAGAGACGTCTTCAGGACATTTTTTTTATTTATATTTCTGTAAATTTAAAAGAAATTTCGTTAAATTTTAAACTAACACAGAAAAAATAGAAACTCGACTTTAATTAAACAATTTGTTCAGACAATTTAATATTTAACTAATTTTGCCCCTGCAAAGGAATTGATCATATCAATTAACGGATTTGTATTTTCGAGTCATGCGACACAAATTTAGTCAATTAAAAAATTAATTGCATAAACAAAAAAATTCAACACATATACACAAACATTTAATTTTATGGGTTTTGATTAAAAAAATTAATTGCAGCAAACAAATAATTAATTGAATAATTAATGTACACCAATTAATTATTTAATTGAATAATTTTTTGCAAACATTTTTTCTGTGAAAGTAAAGTCAATTTAAGGAAGTAGAGTGGAAAAAAAATTTTGTTCTAGTTCAGATTAAATTCAGTTCTTGTTTAGTTATACATAATTCAATTCTAGTTCTAATTTAGATTTAGTTCAGTTCTATTTTAGTACTATTTCAGCTCTGGATAAGTTCTAGTTTGATTATATATCAGTTCTAGTGTAGTTCTAATTTAGTTCGGCAGGGTAGCACAAAATGTTCTATATGGTTTGAATTAAATTAATAAATTTGTAATATTAATCATTCGTTTAAAAGACCTATTGATGCCATTATGTGTGGAATATAACATCTTTCAAGTGTCCGCTACGGATTCTCTGGGTGGAGCACATTCGATATGCCCAATTTTCCATGACTCTGACGCGTAAATTAAGCTGAATTTGACCGAGGGCGTGAGTCATGTTGGCTTTGAGGACCGCTGTGGCTTGTACGCACACACCTGAGGCTTAAGAAAAACCATCAAGAAAAAGTATAAAGGGGTAAAATCGCAGGATCTTGGTAGTCAGCTTACATCACTTCCACGTGAGATGTCCATGCCCTCAAATCGCTTATGCAGATGTTCCAAGGTGAAATGAGCTGTGTGGCACGTAGTGCCGTTCTGGCGTCCAGAACATCTGATGAAGGCTAAACAAGTAATCATCGACCTGTAGTGCCCGCCGGTGACACTGATGGCCTGACCAACGTCCTTCTCCAAGAAATATGGACCGATGATGTATGCGAATAAGCCTTAAGCCACAGCGGTCCTCAAAGCCATCAAAACCCATTTCATCGGTCAAACTCAGCCTGGTTTATGCGCCTGAGTCATGGAAATTTTAACATTTCGAATGCGCTCTACCCAGAGAAGCTGTGGCTCACAATTGGCCATTCACGCAGTTTTTTTAATTTTCTTAAAACAGGCAGTTAATCTCACATAGACTTTGTTTTATTTCAATTTAAAGATAGGAAGCGCTTAATGAAAGACCCCTTAGTTTCGTTCTAGTAAAATTTTGCTTCAGACATGTTCTTGCTTTGTTCCAGTTAAGTTATTTTTTAATTCTTCATCAGTTTAAGGTTTAGTTTAGTTTAGTTCAATTCCAGTTCAGTTCTAGCTCAGTAGTAGATCTGTTCTAACTAAGTTTTAGTTTATTTCTAGCTTAGTTTTAGTTCTAGTTTAGTTCTAGTTTAGTTCTACCTTAGTTCTACATTAACTTTGTTCAATTCTATCTCAGTTCCAAGTGAGGTTAAGTTCAGTTTTTGTAAAAGGTGTTAAATATGGTATTAAAGTATACGTTTATTATAATAAATTGACCTCCATTTTCTAAAAAAAAAACTCCCCTACAGAACTTACATTTGGATTTTATGAATTTGAATTTTCTCGAAGAACCAATAAATTTTTTCTATTACATTGCTTTTACCTTAATTTTCCCACCCTACGAGTAAATTTCAATATGCTAATGAACTTATTTAATAAACGACCAAAAAAATACCAGCTAAACTACCAACATTTACACCATTAACTTATGACCAACATTTTCAGCCATATATTGACCAATAATCAAATGTTTTTGTTTATAAAACAAACTACTAAATACTTTGTTTGGTATTAAAACACCAAACAAACCTACCCCAAAACTCTAACCAACACGAATCGAAAATCTAAAAAAATCGAAAATGGTATTAAACAGAAACTAAAAACCTTGAAAGATTTGACAATCAGTCAAAAGCCAAAAGGTCCTATAAATTGAACCAAAAAAAGTCAATGTTATACATTTTTTAGTCTCAGAACACGGAGTAAAAAAAAACGAGTAACTATATTTTTTATTTTTATTTAACAATACCATTGGGTGTCATTTGATTAGCATAAATATATTAAACAAACTTGAAAATGAATGAGAATGAAGACTGAATGAAAATTATACTCGTTTGTATAAAACAAAAAACAAAAAAAAAAAAAAAAAAAAACTAAATGGAATTTGACTTTTTTTGGTGTATCGTCAGTCAGTCATACCGTGTTGACTTGCAGGCTTTAGTTAGAGGTTTTTAATACATTTAGCCATAAATTGATAGTTTGTTTTTTGGTATTAAGTGAATTTTATTAGTGTTAATGCACGCGTTTTTTTCTGTTTCGACATTTTAGGACAACGTAATAGTCAATACATCAACAACTGTGAAAATGTCAAGTTGAATTCTGAATACACTCAAGAAAAAAAAAGGGAATAAATAAATAAATAAAAATTAAATATTTGAGCTTAAGGTCTTATTTTTTATATAAAAAAACTTTTTATTTATAAATTTATTAAAAAACCAATATTTCGGCACTTTGTTGAGTGCCTCCTTCAGGGTTTTTTTCTTTGTTTTTGACAAAAAATTAACAATTTTTTTGAAACAAATTTAACAAAACGACAAAAAATTGACAAAATTAAAAAAAAATTTTGGAATTAAATAAAAAATATTTTTCAATGCAAACTTGAAATTCGCCTTTTGGGGGTTTTCGGGACCGACGATTACGAATCTGGTATTAGATTTTGAAAATTCAAAATCCAAAAAGGTCGGATTTTTTTTGTAAAGTTAAAAAGTCTGGTCGCTTTTATGATTTGAAACTAGTTTTCCGGGGATTTTTTTTGGATTGTAGATTGCGAATCTGTTCTTTGATTTTGAAAATTCATAATGGCGAATCCAATATGGCTGACTGTTTTCTGTAACATTATGGGATTTGTTTAATTGATCACAATTTGTTTTAAAATCATTACTTACAGGTTTTTGCGATCGCTGATAATGAACTCAAAGTCTGGGTTTTTAAATTCGAAAATGTGGATCCAATTTTATTTCAGTATTTATTTTAAAAACAAATAAAACATAATAACTTAAAAATAAAAAAACAATAACTTAAAAAAAACCTTAATTACAATTGACATTGCGCCATTTTGAATTTTCAAAATCTAATACCAGATTCGTTATCTACGACCCCAAAAATAACCATGTAACGACTTTCAAGCCATAAAAGCATCCATCCAGGAGTTTCTAAATCCACTTGTTTCAAACATATCCAATAACATTACAAACAATATTCAAACGTATTGGATCCGCCATTTTGAATTTTTAAAATCAAATGCCAGATTCGTAATCAGCGACCCCCAAAACCCCCTTATAACGGGGTTCAAGCTGTAAAAGCGTTCAGGCGTTTCAAAATTAACTTGTTAACTTCAAAATCGGTTTTCTCCAAAACTCATTTATTCCTATAGGAAATTGTCACATATGTTATGCAACCTCCTCCATTTTCGAAATAACGGTATATCTCGAAAACAAGAGCTAACCTAATAAAACGCTTAGCGCCATTGCATTCAGAGCGTACCCGAATTATGTTAGAACGCCATGTGACCGGCTTGCCTAATTTTGCAACTAGCACAGTGTAATTAACCATAAATATCGAAAATAACGTAAGCATTATAATTTTAAATTTTCGTTTTTTTTTTGTTTTGAATAAATGACTTTATTGGCAACACTTACATCATCTCCTAAGATGGCATGGTCACATAAGGTACCGCTACCATTTTATAGCAAGCACAATTTTATCGTAAGCGATAAATTTCCTATAAAATTTATATAAAATAAAAAACTCTCTCCCTTTTCCGGTTAGGACACGATGTGTTGGAAATTTTTCTCTAAAAATAGTTTGGTTCGCGGTGACCATATCGAAAAATGTTTTTTCTTTGGATTCATTAAGTTCAATCTTGTTCAACATGCAGTTAATTATCAGCCTCTTTACAAAATATACGACAAAATTGATGGTTCGCTGGCCCCAGTTCATGCAACAATTGAATCTTATATGTATTTAGGCCAATATCGTTCCTTAAAATTTTCCAAATATTGGACGGTCAGAGACCGAGTTGCCTAGAATGGTGTCGGATCGATAAATTCAAGTCCTTTGTCACACTCACGTCTACAGCGGCGATGGGTTTTTCTGAATACAATTATCATAGATCCTTCTAACATAATAAAAAATATAAAGACAACTCTCGGAAAACATTTTATGTTTTCAACAATTAAATCGTGCGTTTTGGTTGGACCACCCTTTAAAATAAATAGTTTAGTTTTAACTCTGATCTGTAGCATTAATTCTTTTCTAGTTCAGTTCCAGTGTAGCTCTTATTCGGTTCCAGTTTAGTTCTAGATTTAAAAAAAATTCCAGTTTTTCTTGTCTTAAATTGTTTTAAGCTCAGCTCAAGTTCAGTTTTTAATGCAGTTTTTGTCCAGTTCTAGTTCGATCTGAACTAGTTCAGTTCTAGTTAACTTCTAGTTTAGTTCTAATTTCAATATTTATTTTATTTACAATTAATACACAATTACAATTCGTTGTGTTCTATTAGCAAATTTCTACCATCTTCATTTTCCGAGTGTATCCTTTCAGAATACATATTTACAATATTTTTCCTTTTATTGTTTTTGAAACGTACTTCCACCTGGCCCTATAAACGAATGTATTTTCAACAAATAACTGCTATATTTTGGTATAAAAAATGACTGTAATTTGAATATTTATTACATTATTACGTTTAACAGTAAATACGTAAAAAAAATACTTGACCACTATTTATTACATCAGAAAACCAAAGTATGAGTAAAAGCGTTTTTGAGTGTAAATTTAGCCGTTTTTTTTTCTTTATTTAAGTAGTTCTATAACTATTTAAAGGGAATTTAATTTATGGTTTTTATAGGTTTCAACTTATAACAACAGGGAGTAATTAATGGCCGTTAAGA
This sequence comes from Pollenia labialis, assembly GCA_949318255.1. Taxonomy (NCBI): domain Eukaryota; kingdom Metazoa; phylum Arthropoda; class Insecta; order Diptera; family Polleniidae; genus Pollenia; species Pollenia labialis. The sequence goes on along the minus strand of OX439142.1, from coordinate 17,740,184 downwards.
ATGTGTAAATATGGTGTATGTGGTGGTATTATTGATATTAAAAAGCCTTTAAAGTTATTTTAAGGCGTTTTTTCAGAGGGGGTTTTCTGTTAATAAGAAAAAAGAAAAATAATTATCATATAAGGTCAATAGGGGATTGTTAGTCATACAATTTTAAAAGAGACGCAGAACTAATAAAAAAAGAACAGGGGGTTGAAGGTTATAAGGAATTAAATGCTATTGGTTAAATGAATTAGAAGTCATTGGAGTGACCGAAATGGATTTGAAAAAAGGTGGAAAAGTAATAAAAAATACTTGAAAAACAAAAAAAACAATATAAAAAAAATAACAGAAAAAGTTTATATGTAAGACAAATTTTCAAATTATTCGAATGTGTATGCTAAGTCAAGTTACAATCCTCAAGACTAAGGCCCAGGCCCACGATGTCGACAAGATCATTTCTTTCGATTTTTTATATTGAAAACAAAAACAAATTTTAGTTTTTTATTATTGTTTTCAATATAAATATGCGAAAGAAATGTTCTTATCGACATCGTGGGCCTGGCATTAAGACTATTAATGTATAAATGATTTTGAGGATTTTTACTCAACAGGAGAAATAAATTCCCAGATTCTATTTGTTTATATGTAAGTATAAAATTATAATACGTCTAATACACGTATAATTAGTATATGGGGTATTTCATGTCAAGTGACCCAATTTTTAAATCGATGTCTTCCGATTGGGATGAAATTTGCACCAAGGTTTGTCCTATTGGATTGTAGTTAAGACACAAATTTTCAAGAAGATCGTCCAAAAAGTGTAACTTATTACCTATTGGTGTTAGCAAAATTTGTCCCAAGTAGCTTCGAGAGCGTTTTGATCAATCTTTTGAAAATTTTTATTTTGTTTTTATTTTTTTTAGCGGTAATGTTTTTTGGGATACGAGTGGTTTATATACATATATAAAAAAATGATTTCTAACTCAAGACGAGGGTTTTTAAATTTTTAGCATATGCAGCACTATTTTGAATTTTTTCCTAACAGACCAGAATTAACTTAACCCTTTCCGACCCAAGCAATTTCAAAGTTAGCGGATTTCAATGAAATTTTCAGTATATAATAATTCTCCTTAAGATAACGCAAAATTAACTTTTAATGTGCATACAAAGCCCATGTCCTTAGAAACAGGAAATACACATATCGATGGCTTAATATAAAAAAGGCGTAACTCGATTTTGTGTTTCTTTAAAGGGAAAGAACAAATCTTAATTGGATCGTTAAATTTAAGATACAAAAAAGTTTTAGTTCAATTTTTAATAAAAAGATGCAACAATTTTTATAATAAAGCCTTCTGAAATTTTAAAGCACGATGCGTTTGGCATTTGTCTACCACAATAAACAGAAAAAGTTATTTAAGAAAAAAATTAGTTACGCCTTTTTTATATTAAGCCATCGATATGTATGTGTCTTGGGATTTCACTTGGAAAAAATTAAAGCATTTTTTGGCAAAAGTGTAGTTTACAGGGCACACGAAAACAAATTGGAAAACCTCTGGAAATAAAAATAAAACAAAACAATATTAAAATTTAAGAGGGCTGAAGCCCGTGGGCCTCCTGAATCCACAAAATGGCCCCGCCCACTTAGTGCTATGTGTAGGTACTTGAATTAAAGGTTATTTAACAAGAAAAAACATTTATAGTGGGCGGGATTTTTGGAGCCCTCTGGGGCAAAAAAAGTGCCCCCTCCAGTTATATCTATATTATAATACCTAAATTAAAGGTAATTTGCTCACGATTGTAAATATTTTGATATAATTTTGTTTTTTTTTATGTTTTACGGACTATTTTTTCAAAATATGTTCCTTCTTTTTGTTTGCGAATATGACTTGATAGATTAGGCGCAAACGATTTGCTTGTATTGCGCCAGTTCCATGCACATTCATTTCCGCCAATCGCCCCAAAAGTAGTTACCAGCATACTACGCCAAATTGAGGTAGTAGAAACCCATATTACACATATGTGTAGGTTTGCAAAACATTGGCTCGCAAAAAATCATTCCCGCTAAAAAAATAAAAAAAAAAATTAAACAAATTTCAAAAGATTGATCAAATAGCTATCGAAGCTACTTGGGACAAATTTTACTAGCACCAATACGTAATAAGTTACATGTATGAGAAAGAACACCTGTATGGCCAAAATGTCAAACTTTGACCCCCTCTGAATCAGAAACTTTTTGACCGATCTTGTTGAAAATTTGTGTCTGAACTACTATCCAATAGGACTAACCTTGTTGCAAGTTTCATCCAAATCGGATGACATCGATTAAAAAATTGGGTCACTTGACATGAAAACCCCCATATTTATAACTTTATATACGTATAAGTAACGTATATGTATAATTAGTGTAAGTAGAAGAAGCTGTATGAATATTTTAAGAAGTTTAAGCAGTATTTATGATATAAGTCGTTTATAAAATTGCTCTAGTTATTTAATCATTTTTATTATTTTGTGTTGTTCTTATTTTTATCCTGCGCAGCTAAACCCAATGGCGCGGGACTAGACACTAAGTTAAATGTACATACTTTAGAAATTTAAATGAAAAAAATTGTATTTTGTAAGCAATTAAAGTTCAATAAGAAGTATAATTTTATCATGTGGTATAAAAACTTTACGAAGTACAAGCGCTATAAGTATAACAATATAACCAGTATAAAAATAGTAGATGTTTTATTTTGTATAACTAGTATAATAAGTATATTTTTAGGGAAAAGTATTACAGAACATACTGTTTTTGTTATTTAAAATCTACAGATTAAGTGTTCTGCTGCTATTCATCAAAAGAATAATATAACGTTTAAATTTCGTATAAGACTTTTATAGCACATAAAGTTTTCGTATATTTATAAAATTTCAAATCTATTAAACAGTTTTAGAGATCTAAATTACGTATTTTAACAAACTCTTTAATTAATTAAAGAAAAAAAATCGTTAATTTTTCAAATTTTATTATATATATTTTATTCGACCTTTATTATTATATGTAATATAACTAAATTTTCAAGCTTGAGATCTTTTTTAATTTTATATAAAAAACTTAAATGTTTATTTTAACCAATATTTCGGCACTTCTTTGAGTGCCTTCTTCAGGGTTCTTTTTCTTTTAAACAACAATTAACAATTTTTTAATATTAAAAGTTTTATTCATAAAAAAATAAAAATATTGTCTTACACGGCCTGAAACTTTTACAAGCTGATATATAATTTACGCAAAATGGAAAACCTCTTATACTTTTTTTTGGAACTTGCCTTTTTCTATTATAAAAGTTTTTATAAGGCATTAGAAATCTCTTCAAAATTTTCATAAACCGTTAAACGATATATTTTGAATTCGGAAAACTCTTATACTGTCAAAAAATTCAATTTTTCTATACGATTTTAGAAATCTTGTTTGTTGAACTGTTATACGATTTATTATACAAAACACCAACTACGCGTATACTGAGATAAATCTTGTCTAACATGGCATTAAATTTTTACAAACTTATAAGTATATGATTTACTTAAAATGCAAAAATCTTTTATACTATTTTAAGACCTGTCTTAATCTTTAAAAACAAAAATCTTATGACGCATAAAAAATCCCCTAAAAAAAAATGAAAAAACCTTTATACAGATTATTTTGAACTCTTATACTGTTAAAAAAATTCGTTTTATATGATTTTGTTTGTTTAACTATTATACGATTTATTATTCAAAACATTAACTGCGTATACTGTGAACAATTTTTTCTTACACTTCGCCTTAAAGTTTTACAAACTGATATATAATTCACATAAAATGCAAAAACGTTTTATACTGTTTAAAACTTGTCTTATTCTATATTAGAAGTCCTTAATAAGGTACTTAAAATCTCCTCAAAAATTTTAAAAACCGTTGTACGTTTTATTTTGAACTCGAAACTCTTATACAGTTAAAAAATCGTTTTATAGTAATCTTAAAAATTTTCTATATTGTTTTTGAAATCTTGTTTGTATACTGCGTATACTGTAAAAAATCTTGTCCTACACGGCCTTAAAATTTTGCAAACTGATATATAAATTACCTAAAATGCAAAAAACCCTTATTATATTTTAAAACTTGTCACATTCTAATATAAAAGTTCTTAATGAAACATTAGAAATCTTCTAAAAAATTTCAAAATCTTTTCTACAGTTTACTTTTAACTCGAAAAATTCTTATACTGACAATAAATCGTTTCATGGAACCCTTAAAATTTTCTATTTGATTTTAGAAATCTCTTTTGTTTAATACCGTATTTGGACTATGCAATTAACGCCACAACTCGGCGTTATAAGATTTATTATTCAAAACACAATCTCTTGTCGTACACGGCTTACAAACTGAAGTATAATTTACTTAAAATGCAAACACCTCTTCTACTATTTTTAAACTAGTGTTGTTCTGTTATAAAATTCTTATAGAGCATGAGAAAACTCCTCAAAATATTCAAAAACCCTTTTAGCTTTATTTTGAATGTGAAAAACTCTTATACATTTAAAATATCGTTTAAAAGTACCCTTTAAATTTTCCGTATGCTTTTAGAAGTCTACTTTTTCAAACAGTTATACGATTTATTATGAGCGTAAAGAATTTTTATACTGTAAAATATTTTTCTTAAACAATTTTTAAAAGCCTTAAGTGGCTTTATAAAATTACTTTAAATTTTCTTAAACTGTAAAACGTAGCAAAAAGCTCTTGTAGGTTTAAACAAATTTGTCTTATACAGTCTAAGAACCCCCTATATGATTAATTGGGAAGTTAGTTAGTTTCTATTATATTGGCTAAAAACATCAAAATGTAAAAAATTTTGATTGTTGTAAATCTCTTATACTTTATAAAACATACCACATTTTTTTCCTATCATTCTATCGATTTATCTTTTTTTTTGGTTTAATGAAAAAAAAAAAAAATAAATAACAAAAAGACATGCAATATTACATTTATTATTAATTTCATATTCATATGTCACTTCGTGTTTACTGACTTATAAATGATTTTTCCGCAGACAGTTCATCAACATTCAATAATAAACAACATATTGTCATAAATTTTTTATTAACTTCATCATATATGAACAAAAAAAAAACAACAACAACAGTAAATGTTTTAAACAATATTAGAAAAAAACAAAAAACAATAAATAAAAATTTCAAGGGTGTTGGTGGGGTGTTTCTGTGTTCTTCCAAGCAAAATTTATATTCATATTAAGGTGAAAAATGTTAAAATTTTCAATAACTTTGACAGATGACTTAAATGTCAGTCTATGTTTTTTTCCGTTAAGGGAATGTCATTTGAATAAAATGAGCATGTGTATGTTATTTTTATTGAGATATGAACTTGTAATCCATCTATCTCTATTTGCTTTTGATTAAGAGTTTATACGAGCTTGAGTGAGTTTGAATGTTTTCATATGCATGTCAATTTATGTATCTCTGTATCTGACTTTGCGTGTAGTTAACGAATTAACAAAAAAGTGCTTCCCATTATTTTTTTTTTTTTTGGAAGGAAATTAACATAAACTTGGGGTTTTAGTTTATTTTAATAGAGCTGATAATTAATAATGAAATTGATAAAAATATTAACTAGAAATATTCGTTTTGTTCATGTACTTATCTGCTATGGAACTAAATTAATAAGTCGAACTTACTTTGTTTAAAATGGCTGCCAAGGTTTAGCATCTGAAAATAAAGAAAATTTTGGTTATTTCCAAGGAAACCAGAAATATGCTCTAAAAATGTGATGTATGCTTTTAAATATGCAGTAAAAAATATGCCCCATTAAACCAAAATGTCCCATTTGAAAACTAAGGCTCCAATTCTGTAAAACGCAAGCGCAACGCCAAAAATTACATTGAAAGCAAACACAACATAAAAAATATTTCATTATTTTGTTGTTGTTTTCCACAGAAATTTATATTGAATTTTTATATTTCAAACGCTGCATATCTTGTGGCGTTGAAAATTTTAAAACACAGTATGAATTTCTATAGAAAGCAACAACAAAATTAAGAAAAATTTTTGATATTATTGATATTATTGATTTCTTAAGGCAAATTTTCCTACAAAATTTGTTTTGTAAAACTTAATTAAATTTAAAAATTTTTTTATAAATACGGGTGTTTTTGTTTACAAAGCAACAACAATATTTTTAAACCATTGTAAAATGTTAGAACATTATGACAATAATACATGATAGCACACCTTGTGAATACCCCAATTGTGTTTGCCTTTATTGAATGTATGCACTTACAAGTCGATGCTAAAATTTATTCAAAGCTAAAAAGGATATATTTGGGGTATTCACAAGGTGTGCTATCAAGTCATATCGTCATAATGCCCTAAATAATATTTTTACAATTTCTTAAAAAAAATATTGTTGTGTTTTAAACAAAATAAAAATTTTAATGCTGTGTTAATTGATTCGTCATAACTGTACAGTAGAGATCGAAATTATAAGCGGTTGCCCACAGCAGTCATTTATATTTCTTAGAATTATTTTAAGACATACAACTTTACAACTTTATGACTGCCTTGTGAATCCCTCAATTGTTTCTGCCTTCATTGAATGCTATTTTAATCAAATTATGCAAAAATAAGCACTTACAATTCGATGCCGAAATTTATTAAAACCTCTAAGACGGATAAATGTACATTTTTGCATACTTACGGGTTCCCTGCTTATTAGACGGGTCCCTGAACTCTTACTGAGCTACCTAAATAAGAGCGGCAAGCGTTTTTTTAAACATGAAAATTCTATTACGAATACATTTTCAATAAAATAAAACGGCCTTGCGATCTATCAAATAAGATATTCCAGCCGTGTGGTGTTAAATTCGCGTTTTAAAGGTTTGTTTCGCATAAACAGTGTGAAAATGAAAAGTTTTGACATAAAACAGACGCTTGCCGCTCTTGTTTAGGTAGCTCAGTTACATATTCTTTAAAACTCTTATACAATTACTGAAGCTATACAAATCTACAGTTCTGAAAACTGCTGCAGAAAAATCTAAAGAACGAGATGATTTTGAAAATTCTAATAAGGCTTTAAGGAAAATAATAAAAACAAATTCAGGGCTTACTAAACTGCACTCGAGACAAAGAACTGTCGAAAAAAAACGAAAATTTGTGTATAACTTTTTGATTTTTGAGTTGGTTTGACAGCGACTGTTTAAACAAAATGAATCAAAAGTAAAAGCAACAGTTCTTCTTTGGCCAATGACGAATGAAGAAGTGAAATAAATGACAGTTTTTCTACTTTGACTGCTATTTCTTAAACGCTGAAAAAATATTAAAACTTTATAAAAGCAAAATAAATATGTTTTCTAAGGTGTTCTACAGTTTGTGATATTGTTGTACTTTTTCTTAAGTTGTTGTACTTTTTTATGCAAAGGCGAATCCAGCCATCAGTTCCATAGTGGACATTCATTTGGGACAGCCACCGAACGTAATTTATGTTTTTATAATGTCCGTGGTCGATTTGAGCAGGGGGGGGGTCATGGATCTGTGCCTCACTTGTTTTTATAAATATTCGTTTTTTAATTTTTTTATACTGACGCTAAAATGGCAAAATAATAAAAATACACAAGCATTTTGAAGTCGTTTGAATTTTTCTTTAACTCTTCAAAACACTTTTTTTTAACAAACTGTAATACGTACGGGATTGCAACCAAACCCAATTTATGATTATATAATACCAGTGGTCGACTAGCCCAGAGGGGGCGGGGCCATGGATCCACGCATGTTTTGATAAATATTCGTTTCAAAACTTTTATACTGATTTTAAAATGCAACATTTTGGTATAACCCTTCATAATACTTTTGTATACATAACTGTAATACGATTTAATCAATGTAAAACTCTTATACAGATTTTCAAATAGTTATAAGGCTATAACAAAATTTGGATAAAATTTTTTTTTTAATAAAATGTTTAAAAATAGTCTTTTAGTTTCTTATGCACTGTAATTCAAAATATTTACAAACTAAGAAATACGGTGAAACTCTTATACATATTTTAAAATAGTTTTAAAGCAATAACAAAATTTAGAGATAAGTTTTGTTATTAAAAAGGCTTTAAGATTCTTATGCACAGAAAAACAACTCTGTTGGAAATGTCTTATACTGTCCTTAAAAATATTAAGAAGGTAAGAATTACTTTCTTTTATACTTATATATTAAGAGTCTGTTACAAAAGTCTTGCTTTTTTTTATTTTAACAGTCCATAGTTTCTAAGTATGTACCATCATCTTAAGATAAAAGTTTAAGGTTTTTTTGTGCGTTTAAAGCTAAATTTAAATGGAAATTTCGATCGATATCGAATGCCGCAATTTGCCCCCTGATTTGCTTCGATTAAAAGTTGTGACATGGCTTTGTCTTGAACGTTTTTGGAAACTTTTAAACACCTACTGACACTGTTGCACGTTAAGGTCAGTTATTATCTAATACCTTACCTACTTTAAAATGTCTTATACAGGCTTATATAATAATGCAATTAAACTTTTTAAAATTAAAAAATTACCTAAATTCTTATACAACATCTAATAAAATCCATAAAAAATATAAAAATTTAAATGGATTTTTTACACACTATATTAAGTAGATAAATATTTGCGGATTAAACTTTTATAAGTTTGTATAACTGTTATACAGTTTTTGTTTTTGCCCAAAAAGGTTTTATTAAAAAAGTTTGTATAATGTTTGAAAGTTTTATACAGTTTCTTAAAATTTAATACATTTTTAAAACTTTTATACAGTTTCATCAACTTTTATACAGTTTCATCAACTTTTATACACGCTCTAAAACTCTTATACATGTAGACATTACTTTTTTCGTGCTTCTTACAGTTTTCATAAAGATTTATATGTGTTTTTGCTATACATATTTGGAAAACAAAATTAGGGGAAAATTCATGTGCTGCGTTTTTCTAAAATATTTTGAATGCTCGATTAATATTTTTTAAATAGTTTTTTCATATATTTTTTATTAATTAAATTAGGAAAAATGCGTTAAAAACGCGTAAAACTCTTAATAAATGTTTATCCTTAATAAATTCTAGTTATCTCATTATTTCTATCATGATCATCTACTTAATAAAACTGCAATACAAAAATGACCCGCATTTTTTTAAAACAAGAAATTAATAAAATTCTAATTGTTTTTCTTATTAATGTGACTTATTAGGAAAAATTTCTTATTAACTTAAAAATTTCCGTGTTGTTTCTTTTTTATTTTTTTTTTAATAAGTTTTAGTTTATTTTTAGGGGAATTATCAATCAATTTATGGTTTTCATAAAAAACTAAGAAACTTTTTTTAAACATAAAAAAAACTTATAAAAGAATTAAATAAATGAGAAAATTTCTCATTATTTATAATTAATTATGAAGTAAAGTGATGAAGACGAAACTAAACAACAATTTAAATTGCATGATAGATTTTAAATAAGAATCTATAATGGAAAAAAGGCTGTAACCGGAGGAGATATTAGGAAGGCAGTTAAAGGCATTTAAGCAAGATTCGAATTTAAAGAAAATTGCTATTTTAAAAAAGTACTAAAAAGAAGTAATTAATATATTTCTTGTAAACTATTTTGCCTTTTTTAAACAAAAATTTTTTTTAAAATTTTCTTCGTGTTTTCTCTTTAAGTCAATCTAAAATTGTTTGAGACAAAAGTTTACATAAACTATTTAACAAAGTAAAGTAAATTGGTACTTTCTATGAAATATGTAATCAAAGACAGGCAGACAAATAAAACGTTAGCTTGTACTATAGTATAGAAGAAGTATAAGAGTAATATAAGTCAATTTCAAAATAACAATAGACTTCTATGAGGCTTTAACTAAAATTATTCCCACAGACCAATTTAAACATACTGTTTAATTTAATAATGCTAACAACTAAACAGTGAATAGAAAAAAAGTACTAAAACTATCTGAAACAAAAACTGATTGCAAGACATTTTGGTTTGGTTTTGTTTTTCGTCGTTTTTTTTTTACTCCAACATCTTTTAAAACGGAAGTTTACCTTTAAATCTGCCACAAACAGTAAGAAAATTTTGTTTGTTGTTTTTAAAAAGAAAGTAAATAAATTTTATTTTAAATGTTATAAGAAAAGAAACTTCACAATAATTTGTTTTACAGGGTGGGGGGAAAATGGAAACAAAACGCCAGTAGTAAATAAATGTATACAAATTTACACTTGAATTGTGGTTAAATTTGTGTATTTTTTTTTCTAAAACTAGATTAATAATGATGGTACATGAATTAACTCACAAATTCATTTAAATGCCCTTATTCACACACACACACACTTACATATATACTAACACTTATACTCCTATTAAACATCTGCATATTAAAACCTATACTAACCAACACATCCGGTGTGAATTTAATTTTGACTTAAAGAATTAGTTAAAAAAATTAATTAATAATTTCTTTGCTTTAATTTTCTTAGTTCTTTATTAAAATATTTTTTTTAGAAGAGTTTTTCAATTCTTATAAAGCCGTATATTTAAAGATTTGTTAATATTAATTTCATCAAATTATTTCTAAAATTGCGATCTGTACTTTGCGCACAAGGATTACAAGGACAGCCAACCTGCCAGACTGACGGACATCGTTAGATATACTTAAATGTGGTTCTAGAACCAATATTTTAAGGTGTTACAAACATCAACACAAACAGAACAGTTTTAAATAGGTTTCGCAATTTTTTTTTTAAATTTGCAAGAATATTAAAAAAAAGGTGTGCTCATGTCTCGAAATAATATTTTAAAATAATTCTTGTACTGCGTTAAAAATAAAGTCTTATACAAATTCCATTTCTTATTTCGAATTAAGAACATTAAATAACAAAATAATTTTTATCACAGTTTTATATAAAATTTTATACATGTTATTTAGTTTTTTCAAATAGGTTTTCTAATACTTCCATATTTTTTGAAACTGTTATACAGTTGTAAGCTATTTTTGAAAAAACTTTTATTGTTGCTTTTGTCTTTTATAATGGTTCTAAAAACTTAAATATTAGCTGTAGAAACTCGAATAATCTATACTTATACTTTTATATAATTTTCTAAAAATCTTTCGACGTTTCTAAAAACGCTTATGCCTTTTTTTCTTATCAGCTAGTGGCCCCACGACTACTTCTCCGTTTTAGCTAAGTACCAACCATTCACCTATCTTATCGGCATGCTGCTCTTATACTATCTCTAAATAATGTTTAAAGGTCCTGTTCAAAAAATTGTGCACTCTTTACTAAAGAACTGTTTTATTGTTGATGAACATTTATACTTTACAATCTTTTATAAGGGGTTTTAAAAAGCTGTATAAGTGTAATTTAAAGTTTTAAATTCTTTATATTGTAAACAATAAATAAGTTAAATCCCTATACAATTGCTAAAGCTAGGATTTTATCGGCCTTATAAAATTTATTATTACAACTTTACTTTAACCTTAATTAAACGATAGGTTAAGTGTTAGTTCATCCTTCTTGGTGGGTTAAAGTACAGTTGTTATTAATGAACCCTTTTTATACGGCCGTTAAAATTATTTCTGTAGTTATCGGCAAGTTGTGAAAACGGACCTTATGCTGTTTCCTAAAGCTCTTATAAAGTAGTTAATAATCTCGTATACAGTTGTTAAAAACTTTGATACAATCTGTGGTATTTTGACAAAATATCTTAAGTCAAATTTAAAAAGTTGAAGAAAATGTTGTCATTCAAAGGAATTTTCACTCAAAAAACATTTTTGTTTACGTTTTTAAAATTTTGTCTTATAAACGAAGTTTTTCTTTAATTTTGGTTTTTTTTTTTTTTGAAAAAAAAATTATTTTTTCACCGTGTTTTTTTAAAAACTTTTATCTTATCTCGACTTAAGATGTTTTGTCAAAATGCCACAAATACATTTGCAAGACATTTTGTACTCTCTGTTAGAACTAGCAAACTCTTATACACTTGGTAGGTTAAAGTACAGTTGTAGTAACGGAACACTCTTTATACACCCGATAAAATTCTTCCTTTTGCTATCGGTATGTTCTGAAAACGGGCCTTATGCTGTTTAATAAAGTTCTTATACTCTAGCTAGAAAACTCGTATACTGTTGTTAAAAACGTTTGTTAGATTATTTGCAAAAATTCTTGTACTGTCTCTGAGAACTTTTAAAAAATGTGATTTTAAAAACTCTTATACACATTCTAAATCTCTTATACCAATAATAAAATGGAAACAATTTATGGAAAAAAGCTTTAATACTGCTTGCAAAACTGTATAAGCTTTATTAACGACTTTTATACTGTTTCTCAAAACTCTTAGACTGTTTCCTTTAGCGCGTTTAAATACATAACAAACTTCTTATCCATTTTCTAATATTTATTACATGGATTCTGTTACCAAGACTGTGTTAGGAATCATTTTATTTGCTTTAATTACGATTGTGTTTCAATTTCCCCTTTCATATTCCAGTATTAGTCTTAACTAAAGTAGGAAAAATTATCCTTTTTTTCAATTAATTATTCAATAAATTTTTTATGATTTTTTTCCTTTTTCTACTATTTTGTCGTGGTTGTTTCTGTTTTTTTTTTTTTTGTATTCCTTTAAGCATTTATAATTTCTTGGCAATGTTTAATATGATTTTTTATTCCTCTTTTTCATCTTGTTAAAATTTCTTTGTAATTCAATTTTTTTCTTCGACGAAAGAACAATATTTTAGCCCCCATAATTTTTAATCATAATTTTTCATTGTTGCAAGTTTAAGGATTCAAAATGTTGTTGTTATTTTTTCATTATTATAAACACAGTTTGTTGGCTTAAAAGGAATTAAACTCCCTTCCCATTTGCTCGTTTTTGGGAAAACCATATTGCAAACTTTGAAGAAAAAAACGCCTCAGAAATGTTTTAACAATCGATTTAAAGGGTTCGTGTTTTTTTTTTGTTTCTCAGTTTGGTCCATTTTTTCACCCTTTTGTTGTGTTTTCTCGAAGGAAAAAATAAAAGAAATTACATTTGTTTTGGTAATTTTTTATTAATTTTTCTGTTTGGCTTTTATTATAAATTTTCTATGGCGCGTTATTTTTTAATTTCTTAGTTACACATCAAAATTGTTTTGTGTGTTACTTTTCGGCTGGTTGATATTTAATCGCCTTCGATACGCTTCGTTTTATTTAGAAAAATTTTCTTTTTTTTAATCAGGAAATATTTTGAGCGAAAGAAGTGAAACAGTTTTGGTTGATTTTTCCACGTAAAATTTAGGAAAAAAGGAAATAGATTTATATATTTTCCAAATGGCAAGAGTGATGGCTCAGGGTTATAAAAAGGGAATTCTTTTTTTTTTGTTTTAAAAAAAAGAGTTGTATAAGAGTGTGTTTATCAATATTTTCTTTTGTGAAAGAATAAAATTGTAACAAGATGTTGTTATTTTAAGATGTTTGCTAATCATTTATAAAAAAAAAATCAAAGGGTTTTATACAAAGAACAATATGTTTCTTTTGAAAAAATCCTTTAAGTAAAATAAATGTAAATTATTTATTTTAGAAATACGCTTTAATGAAATTACCATATAATAATTTAATTAAAACCAAGAGCACAATACAGCACATATTTTATGTGAACGGTCACAGGTACAATAATAATATAAATATCATGAAAACAGCTACTTAAATACTCTTATACAGTTTCTAAAAATGTCCTTATAAATAACTAACATACGGTATTTTATTAAACTTTTATCCATTTAAAAATTTTTCCAAAAGATGATACCGTATTATGAAGTAGTTAAAAAATTTATTTCAGTTTGTATAAAACGTTGTACATTATTTACGAAATAGATTTCTACTGTTTTTATATTTGTTTCATTAAATCTGCAATATTTAAAAAAAGTGGTATACTGTTCTTAATTTGTGTTTCATAAAATGAATAATATATATAAAAAGTTTTATACTGAATCTACATATGGAACCGTATCCAAGAGACTGTTTTATTGTTTTTAAGTTTTTCTAAAAGTCTTATACATTCTTCAACAACTATTCAGAAACTCCTATGTGGGTTAAAACCCCATTTCAGTTTGTATAAAACATTGTGCATTATTTACGAAATGAAACTGTTTAAAATGTGTGATACTAATAAGACGTTTATGCAGTTTAACAAAAAAAAAAAAAAAGTTTCTAAACTCTTATACCATCGTTTTAAAGTCTTTTAAATATTTGTAGAAACTTTTGAAGTAACTGAGCTACCTAAACAAGAGAGACAAGCGCTTTTTTACATAAAAATGAAACGTTTTGACATTTAGCAGACGCTTGCCGCTCTTATTTGGGTAGCTTAGTAAGTATCATATTTCTAGAAACCCTTATACAGTTTTTAAATAGCAATTTTTTGTGGAAAGAGAAGTTTTCTTTGAACAAAATCCCTAATATAGCTGTTTAAAATGTATGTTGATGATGAATAGTTTATACAGCTTAACCGACAAAAAAATTCAAACACTTTCTAAACTCTTATACCACCATTTAAAAAGTTTTTTTATATATTTGACCTGAAATCTCAGGTCAGTCCAAAATGAATGATTATCAATAACAATTTTAATTAATTTTCATGTTGTAAAAATCCTTTCTTCATACAAAAAATTAATGAAAATTAAATTTGATGAACTTAAGCTTGATTAAAATATTAAAAAATTTGGATTAAAAACCATAAATAGTTCAACAAAATAACCACAATTCTAATTATTTGTAGAGACTTATGAAGTTAATATCATATATCTAGAAACTCTTATACAGTTTTAAATAAGCAATTTTTTGTGGAAAGAGAAGTTTTCTTTGAACAAAAAAGTTGTTTAGATCCACTTAAAGGCATATAAAGTATTATTTAATAAATAAAGTCATACCAGCTCTAATAAATATTCCGGAAAACTAAATTTTTACACGAAAGCAAAAAATGGAAATTTTAGAAATATTTTTTATTTTTTTTTTCGGTATTAACATTTTTTTTTCCTGGTAAAACGAAAAAAACCAGTCAATCAATCATCAGTCATTTGAAACCTCACACACACACTGTGTGAATCATACAACACAAACTTAATAAGAATTTTCCTTACACACATGTGCGAGTGTGTGTGTGTGTGTTGAATCACTCAACGTAAAATTCAAATCAATCACAAAAAAAAAAAAAAAAATAATAAAAATATTCGTAATTTTTGGATTAAGTATTGCATTAATGTGTGTTTTATTCTTAGTTTTATAATTTTATCATTATTATTTTTTTTAAGTTTACGGAAATAAGATTAAAGTTTTTTTTTCAGTCAAACTTTATCAAACATTCTTGATTTGTTCGAAATTTTCTAATATCGCGTGTTGTTTCTTGTTACAACTTGGTTTTTTTTCTCTCCAATTTATTTGTTAAAGGAAGTTTAATTTTATTTGGAAGTTGTAATTTTTTGTTGGAAAATATACAAAAAAAATTCAACGAATTTATTTCTGTTTTTTTTTTTGGTTTTAGTTTGATTACGGACTTAAGTAGTTAATAATTAATAGAATGTGTTAAGAGTAGCAACGAATTTACAAGACCAGAGTGAGTTCACATCAAGAAAAAAACATTCCTGAAAAAAGAATGGACTGCCAAACATACAGTTATTTGTGGAAAACTTTATAATTCCGTGCAAAATTACACTGCTTAATATACTTAACAAAACCAAACTTAACCAAAACCCCATAAATCGGAACTTATTTCACTATGATGGCTAGTTTAGGTTTCTTGAGCAACCGCTGAGAGAGAGCTTACTTGGGCTCATCAGTTTTCTCTTTGTTTTACCCAGCGTTCATCCTACAGAGCAGTTACTTAATAGACGTTGTTGCAGAATTCCTTATGAATAAAAGAAGCAACCGTAGTTCTCTCCTAGATAGATTCTTGAAACAGGCAAGCACAGGTTTCCCAGGTATTTTCCACTAATGCCCCAAATTCCAGGACATTGACATAGAAAATCGAACGTAGTTTCCTTTTGCTCCTCGTCATTACTACTTCTGCGGTAGTCATAATATCCCAGACCCATTCTTCTCGTAGGAGTCCGCACAATCCAGTGTGCAGTCTCAACTGAGATCAACGTTCTAGTCTGGTCTCTATTGAACCTTAGTAGAGAGCTTGTTTTCCGTTCGTCATAAAGACGTCATAATGCCCTGGATATGGAGCAGGTGGATTTGCAAATGCACCACAACTGCTCTAGTCTAAAAGATTCGCATTTGATAAGTGTCTTGCAGTAAGCCACTGGGAAGCAAACGAATAAATCAACGAATGTGTCATCCAGACGAACACCTGCTGTGTTAAACTCGTCTGCCCGGGATGTTCGCATGCCCTGACACTTACATAAGCATTACCTTAGAAAGATTCGCAATCTTATTCAATATTATCCGACATTCTACAGTTAACTTAGCTTTTGTATAGACACCCGCTAGAAGCAATGGCAGCCTTGTCAGTAAATATAAATATATCCCTCGATATGCGATAAAACCTTAGACAGTTTGCCACCTGCCTAATAGCTGAGATTCCCGCTTGCAGGACAATCATCCGACAAACGAAAGGGAACTTTTATATCCAGCTCCTTTATGACGAAACCCCCGGAAACTCTACTTCCTTTCCTCGAACCATCAGTATATACCCTTAGGGCTGGTACACGGAAAGTCCATTCACATGACATGTCGTACCGCTTGTCGTATGTGCTACCTAACTCGCACCTAAGAAAGTACAATAGTCCTCCACATAAGGGACGCTCGAATGCTTGATTTCCCTGGCGTGTCCGTAATCACGAATCGACCAGACTGTGTACCTTTTCAAGCATCGCACGGTATCTGCCTTTATCCATCGCATTCACATTGTACGACCAATTGCAACGTGAAGGGGCCGTATTCTATGCTTTGGTAGCTACTACGGTTGGGTTCTGCTAAGTGGAACTCCATAGTATCACAATGGATCATTGAATTTTAGTGCGTTTAAAATGCGCTCCAGTTCAACGGTAGAATATATCAAACAATCAGTCAAAGAAGGCGAATCCCATTTCGAACAGTCAAATTATCCCTAGTACAGAACAGTGATCGTGAAGGTGTTCTACGTCTTCCTCCTCATTTTCGTGATCCCAGCTACTGCAGTAATCATAGTGTCCGTTTCCCAGAAAAGGAGATTTGACTCTAACGATAAAATTATCTTAGAAAGAAATACTTATTTGATGCCAAAACTTTTTTTTTTTTTGGAAGTGATAAACAAATTTTGCAATTGTTAGTCGACGAATATAGAGCTAAGAGGAGACTACGTTAAAAAAGAATATAAATTTTTTCAAGCCATACATTTGCGTTTAATTTAAAAAGTGAAGGACTTAAAGACCATCAAACTTCAATATTTTAGACTGCAGCCGTATTCTGTAATTCGCTTAGCTAAAGCTAAATCTCGATCGCTAAAATACCTTAGAGAATGCATAAGTTAAAAGCTTAAATTGCGGCTTATTAAATTTGTTTGGCATTGCCAAATTTAGCAATGCACGTTACAGAATTGCATTCGTAGCAAAAAATCGCTAATTCAACTTTATAGATGTTTAGCGATAGAGATTAAGCTTTAGCGAATTAAAGAATACGGCTGATGGTTTTCCTTTTAACACTCTTCTACAATTGCTGCTATAACTCTTATAACTGTTTAAACTCGCATACAGTTAATAGTATTATTGTGTCTGGCTACAGTCAAAATTCAAAAGTTTTGCGAATTTAAAAATTTTATAATTTGATTTGACCATCTTCAAGCCTTATTTTACTTTTTTAATTCAATATTTTTATTCCATTTCCCCCCATCAACTACAGGTTCACATGCGTCAATTTAATGTAATTTTCATGTTTATTTTTATTATACCTACGTTACATTTTTTGTAGTTGTTACTATTTTTGCCAAGTTTTTAATTGAACCCAAAAAAAAACCAACAAATTTATTCTTCTAATTTATGCATTCATTACAATTATCTATTTTTTTTATGTTGAAAACTGAAAGGTAAAAAATAAGTTCAAGAACATTTTCCACAAATACAAAGACACTCTAATTGCTAAATATTGAAATTTCAACAAAAATTAACATTCGAACTAAAATACAGAAAGACTTGAAGTAGGTAAAAATATAAATGCCAAAGACACCATTAAAGTGGCGCGAAAAACCGCGAATTCTTCCCCAATATTTAACAAAAAAAAACCTTATAACAACAACCAACAATCATTAATTGCGGCAGGTGAGGTGAACTCATTCGTGACAGATTATAGTATCAACAACAACAACAACAATAACGAAAATATGTATGTGTTGTTTACTGAAAGTACAATAATAAAATGCCATTGTACTTGTTGGCTGCTTGTTGTCTTTAAGAATTCTTTCGTTTGTTTTTTACCAATTTTTATTTCATCGTCGATCGCATGTTACGTGCGTAAAATATCGTCTGTCTTACATGTCAGTATATTTTTATATGAGAAAATTTTGTTGGGCTCTCACTTGTTCTAGTCAAACAATTATTTTTTTTTCTGTTCTATGGACAAATTGTATTGAATTTAATTGTTTTATTTTTTCAAAAATTACAAATTCATACAAAAGGAAAATATATTTTGATTTCTTTGCAACGACTTCTTTGACGCTTCGATGTTAAGCTTGAATTAGACAGTAGCAGGAAAGAAAAGCAAATAAAAAAATAAATATAAAACAAAATTAAATAATGACAAACTTTTGTTATAGTTGAGTGATTTTTTTCTTCTTTAACAATTTGATTTACACTTGGAGAAAAGTTTACTATATAAACGAGCAGAACGATGAAACGAACACATTTGTAGAAGTGGCATTTCCAATTCAGCTAAACGTTCTGCTAGCTGAATATGACATTTAAATAAATTTACTAAGTACATATATGTATAAACGAACAGTACAATAAAACTTACATATTTGTATAAACGAGCAGAACAATGAAACTAACACATTTGTAGAAGTTGAATTTGCAATTCAGTTATATATTCTGATAGCTGAATTATGGTTTTTTTTATTAATTAAGCAGATTTTATATTCATTCATGCCTAGCTATGTTACTTATTTTGCTTAAAATATTAGAAAATTAGAAATTTTACCGTATAAAGCCTGGTACACTGTTCAACGTTCATTTCACGTGAAATGCTGTCAAAACGCATATGAAAAAAACTTGTGCGGAATATCTATGAAATAATGTTGATAGAGTTGTACTCTGTTCATTTTGTGAAAAGGTTCCGAAATGTTTCTGGCAACATTTTTTACAACTGCGAAATAAAGTAAGCTGCACTTATTTCACGTGGGATTTTAAGTAAAAGCAAAACAGTATGAACTGATTATTTAATAAGAAATAAAAAATTTTAATAACACAACCAGTAACAGTTTTATAACCATATTTACTTTCTTTTTTATTAAATTTTTTATTAAAAAAATAATTTTTAGTTTAATACATGTGGGGTTTGTTTACATACGCAAAACAATGTCGCATACTTTGCACGAATAAAATCGTCAAATTGTACAAACTCGCTTGATAGGTAACATTGATACATGTCAAAATTTTCGTGTGAAATAATTAATGTTGCTCAACATTTTTCACACATTTGAACAGAGTACTAGGCTTAAAGCTAGATGAATTTGAATTATTATAGAATGTTTTTCTCTATTTATATAATTTAAGGAAGAAAATATTTTAATACTTTTGTTCGTCGTAAAATCTTTTTTAATAAGCTTCCTTAAGCAAATTTAGCTAGCTGAATAGCAGTTTTCTAAGTTGAACGCTTAATAGTGTAATTTTTGTATTTTTCACCCAATTCAGCTGGATGAATTACAATTAGCAAGCTAGTTTTCAACTATTATCTATTTGTATAACAATACTTTTAATATTCAGATAGCTGAATTAAGTTTTTCAGTATCTGAATGTATTTTATAAATCATTTTTATTATAAATCCTTATACAGAAGGTACTTTTCACCCAACTTATCTTGCTGAATTATCTTTTAAATGCAATTCATTCAAGTTTTCAACTAATATCTATTTGTTTTAAGGTACTTTTAATATTCAGCTAGCTGGTTTAAATTGTTCAGTAGCTGAATGGATTTTATGAATCATTTGCATTATAAATTCTTACTAAGTATGTACTTTTTTCCCAACTTAGCTAGCTGAATTGGCTTTATAATTTTTTTTTTCAAATTTTTAACATACATATATCTATTTATTTAGAATACTTTAAATATTCAGCAAGCTAAATTAAATTTTTCAGTAGCTGAGTGAATTTTATAAATCATTTTCATAAATATCTTATAAAGCATATACTTTTTACCCAACTTAGCTTGCTGAATTGCATTTTAAAAATTTTTTATTCTCGTTTTAAACCAATATAATTTTGATTCAAATACTTTTAATATTCATCTAGCTGGATTAAAATTGTTAGTAGCTGAATGGATTTTATATATTGTTTTCATTATAAATCCTTATTAAGTATGTACCTTTCTCTTAAAAGTATTTTAAACTTTTGTTTATTTAATAGTTGTCTTGGAATAAATTAAGCTAAACAATTATTCTTTTTACAAATATTGAAATTAAATTTGGGGTTTCACATTTCATTTAAATCCGGACATTAAACTAGCTAAATTAAAACATTAAGCCAGCTAAATAGAATAAATATTAATGTTTTTGTATCAAAATTGTTAATAAGTGAAATCTATTGTAGTATTACTTATAATTAACTTGCTGAATTACATTTGCAGCAACTAAATACTGTTTTTGTTATGATCTTAATTGCCAATTTAGTTAGCAGAATAAAAACCTGTTAAACGTTTCGGTACAAATATGAATATTAAGGAAAGTTTCTTGTATTTAAATAGCTGAATTGCGTATGAAGCTATGAAGATGAATTATATGTTTCTTATAATTTTTAAATATTTTTAAACCCAGCTGGCTAAGCTATTTTCTCTATGCATACATTTTACTTAATTATGTTTAAAATCGTCTTCTTTATTTCCATTTCAGCTAACTGAATAATGTACTGTTAATAGTTTCGGTACAAATAAAATTTATAATGAAAGTTGCTTTAGTATTTCTTATATTTAGCTGGCTGAATAGCGTATGAAGCTAGCTGAATCATATATTTCATATAATTTTTATATACTTTTTAAGCTCAGCTAGCTAAGCTATTTTCTCTTATTCATTTTACTAAATTAAGCTTAAAAATCGCTTTCTTTATTTCCATTATTTATCAAACAGCTGACTTTTTATTGCCAATTCAGCTAGCTGAATAAAATGCTGTTGACAGTTTCAATACAAATATGATTATTAATAAAAGTTTCTTAAGTATTTCTTGTATTTAGCTAGCTAAATTGCGTATGAAGCTAGCTGAATTATATACATCTTATAATTTATAAATACCTTAATGGCTATTTTCTTTATATATTGTTATTAAGCTTAAAAATCGTCTTCTTTATTTCCTTTCTTAATCAAACAGCTGAATTTTTAGTTTCTTAAAGGAATTCATCATAATTTTATTTTAATTGTTTTCTTTGAAGTCATAATTTTTAATTTTAAATACATTTTGCTGGCAACATTTTTTTCTTACAATAATTTTATATGTAAATTAAATTAATTTCAGCTTACTAACCCTCGTTTTGTCTCTTGCTCGGTTTCAGTTTAGAATTTAATCATATTGAATATAATTAATGATCATTTGCTGTAATAAATACGCGAATTGTATTCGGTTTTACATTTTGAGTCATGCTCGAATTAAACAAATTGACCACAACAACTTTTGGCATGCAATGTAAAAGTTAAAAAAAAGGGAAAAATATAAAGCCGTTTTATTTGTAACCACCATATTTGACCATCAGTAAAATGAAATTGAATGGTTAAAAAAAAGTTAATGGCAAGAAAATATATCGCACATACTCGTACCAACCGAAAGTTGTCGTCGGGAAGGGGTAGAATGATGTTACTTGATGGCTGTAGTGTAGTGGCTGTCTGTCTGGCGTTTGTTGCTAAATTCATTTCTGTGTTATTTGCTCAATGTTATCAGTGCTAAATAATCTTTAATAAAATACAATTCTATAAATATAATAAATGCAAAAACAGCGTATTCCTTTCAGTTCACCCTCCGGTGCTAGGACACGGGCCGGTTGTAGGTTATTGTCTAGTCCATGTACGCCGTCACTGCATGGATGGTCCATCCCCTTACGTGCCTACTCGTGGGAACAAGATGAAGAAGAATTTATTAAATAAAAAACAATTTTTGAAAAAACAAGATGAGAGAAATCTCTCATCTGAGGACGATCTCCTGGCCTCTAGTCAAGAGACCTTGATCGGACTCTCCGGCAGTGTGGGTAACAGCCAGAGCACGCCACTGCCCCAGAAAAACCAATCAAATCTCACCCAACCGACCGTCAAGTCTGATGGACAACCGGGTGAGAAACCAAACACTAAAAAGAGGAGAAGTCCTGGTGATATCCTCAGGCAAAGGTATAACAAGGCGCAATTTATTCTCGGCAAGATCGCTAAGAACGCTGCGAACGGTACCCCACACGAACGCGATGAGGTAGATCGTGTTAGATATCAGGCTGTGGTAGAAGAGTACCTTAAGTTTAAGGACAACATGCCCAGCACATCAAATGACGCTCAAGAAGGGTCCAAGCGAAATCGCTCTCAAGCAGAGAGTGAAAAGCCGCCAAAACGGAGGAAGATCCGAGATAACTCGATCACTCCGGGACCATCGAGCTCTGCAACCACTAGGAGACCCTTTAATGAGGTTGTAAAGGATCACCTACTGATGGCCTTGGCAAACAACAAGAGTGGTCATCTTACCCCTGTGGTAACAGAATGGGGCGCGATCGAGTCCAAATTGGCTGAGCTCGTCATGGAGCACGTCCTCACCAATGTGGATAGTCCTGCGCCTCGTTTTGACTCCGGTGAGATTCACCGGGGCTACAGGGTAATCAAATGTCTGGACGTCTTCTCAAAGGACTTCTTAGGCAAGTGTATTGCTAAGATAAGCGATGCATGGGATGGCTTAAGTCTTAAGCTAATCCCCGCCGAGGAAATTCCAATGAGACCTCGAGCAAAGATTTGGTTACCGAAGGTAGGCTCTGACGTGCAGAAATTACTGGGATGTCTGAAGAGACAGAACCCCAGTATCCCGATGGAGGAGTGGACTGTTATCCGGGCCGAAGATCACGGGGATAACAGTACTTGCCTTACGCTTGCCATCACGGAGGAGGGCTCAACGGAGCTCGAGAAGGCAGGCCTGAAGCTTTTCTTTGGTGTGCGGGACGCTAAGGTAAAGGTGTTCCGCCCAACAAGCTCGGCGAGTGGTGAAAAGGATGAGGTCGAGGTCGCCCACAACCTGCTCACCGATATGCAGCTCTCCGAGTCGGAGGAGAAGCCACCCGATGGCAGTGAGAGTCGTGCAGATTAATCTGCAGCACTCGAGATGTGCTTCCGACAACCTCGGGGTCCTCCTAGCCGAGAAGGACCTCGACATAGCGTTGGTTCAGGAACCCTGGACGGTAAACGGAATGGTGAAAGGGTTCCCGGCCAAAACATATAATATACTGTACGCGAAAGACAAGGGTAGGCCAAGAGCATGTCTTGTTGCGAAAAAACACATTAATATTTTCTTCTGTTCACAGCTTAGCTCAGCAGACCTTTCAGTCGCAAGGGTCGAGATGGCGGAAAAAAGAAGCTTTGTGATTGCCTCATGCTATATGGCACATGACAGAGACGCCCCTCCGGACGAGGTACGGGTGCTCCTATCCTCTTTAGGCGCCAAAGAGGACTTCATCCTTGGATGTGATGCCAACGCCAGGCACACCATCTGGGGCAGCAGTGAAATCAACAATAGAGGTGAGTGTCTATTAGATTTCATAAATACTAACAAAATTACCATTTGTAACTCTGGCTCAAAGCCAACATTTAGATTTCCTAGTTCGGGTAATTTCAATGGTTGGGAGGAGGTTCTGGATTTAACGCTTATGAACGATAGGTCTAATTTATCAGTTGATAGGTGGGGGGTATCGAGCAGTAGGTCCTTCTCGGACCACAACTGGATACTCTTCGACATTGGACACATAGGTAATACCGGGAAACTAAGCTTTAGAAATCCGAGACGAACGGACTGGGCTAAGTTTAACGGAATTCTTGAACAAAGACTCAGTGGAGTGCCGATGATTCGGGATTCAATCTCTGCACTCGAGGGGGTGGAGGAGACCTTCAGTGGCGCCCTGACTAGGGCGTTTGAAATCTCCTGCCCCATCACGGGGGCCAGGAAGAGCTTCCCTCCCTGGTGGAACTCGGAACTCTCGGCTCTAAGAAAAGAAGCCCGTAGGGCTTTCAACACGGGTTATGCCAGTAATTCGTGGCAGGAATACCGCGAAAAACAGAGGGCATATAAAAAGGCAATAGCAGTCGCAAAAAGAAGATCATGGAGGAACTTCTGCGAATCAATAGATAATACCAAAGAATCTGCCAGACTTAGCAGAGTTTTGGCCAAGGGCCACTCGAACCCAACGTATGTCAAGAGAACGGATGATACCTGGTCGGAATCATCGGAGGAAACACTTGACATTCTACTTAACACTCATTTCCCCGGTTGCTTGGACGCTGCTGATGGGGAGCCAGTATACGATGATTCGTTCTTCGAGATTGACGAATATATAATTTCGGAGGAAAGAATCCAATGGGCGATCGGAAGTTTTGCCCCATATAAATCCCCAGGACCGGATGGCATTTTTCCTAAGATGCTGCAGAGCGCACGGAGGTATGTCACTCCCTGGTTGAAGTTAATGTATAGACTCTGCCTATCCCTCAATTATGTACCGGCTAATTGGAGGAGAGTAAAGGTGGTTTTTATACCCAAAATCGGAAGGAGTAGTCATGAGACTGCAGGGGACTTTCGTCCAATCAGTCTATCATCTTTTCTGCTCAAAACTCTGGAGAGACTTCTGGACTCACATATAAGGCATCGACTGGAGGGTACATCACGACTCTCATGTAGTCAACATGCCTACCTCAGGGGTCGGTCTACGGAGACGGCACTACACGAAGTAGTAGGGACCATAGAACGATCACTGGAATATAAACAATTTACTATGGCCGCCTTCCTGGATATTGAGGGCGCTTTTAATAACGTCACGATCACTGCGATCGAACAGGCTCTAACTGATCTGGATGTCCAGGAGTACATCATTAGATGGTTAGTGAGCATGTTGAGGTCAAGGATCGTTACATCATGTCTTGGCGACAGTGTAAGGTCAAAGAAAGTTAGTAGGGGTACACCCCAAGGTGGGGTGATCTCTCCTCTGCTCTGGCTCATCGTTGTTAACTCGATTCTTACTGACCTGGATAACAGGGGCTTTAGGACGGTAGCCTATGCGGATGATGTGGTGTTACTGGTATCTGGTGCGTTTCTGGATGTGATGAGTGACATTATGTCCAGTGCGTTGGGGGCGCTCAGCAACTGGGCCGCTGAGTGCGGACTGGGAGTGAACCCAAGCAAAACGGAACTGGTACTATTCACCAGAAGGACAAAAATTCCGGCTTTTAGACTTCCACGGCTGGGGGGTTGCGAACTCCCCTTGTCGAATCACGCGAAATATCTGGGAATCATCCTGGACTCGAAACTGTCATGGAAATTGAATACTCAACACAGGGTTAGGAAGGCTACGGTGGCTTATTACGCCTGCCGTAGAATGTTTGGCACCAGGTGGGGCCTTAATCCTAGACTGGTCAAATGGCTATACACGGCAATAGTACGGCCCATTCTTACATATGGATCTCTGGTATGGTGGACCGCGACGGGAAAGAAATACATCGTGGTTCAGCTGGGCAGAGTTCAAAGGTCAGCCTGCATTGGAGCAACAGGCGCTCTACGTACTAGTCCTTCAGAGGCTCTGAACACTATACTGCACCTTGTTCCAATTGAAATACACCTTATGGCCGTATCCGTCAATAGCGCGGTCAGGCTCTCTTCATCGGGATGTTGGAAGGCGAGGACGTATGGTCATGCAGGGATCTTACAGAAGCAACCCACATCTCTGAAACGACAAACGGACTATATGATACCCCGTATGGACTTTGATAGGAAATTCAAGGTCATATTCCCGTCAAGACGGGAATGGAGCAGGGGTATCCTGGCCGAGGAATACCGCACGAGGGTTTACACAGATGGGTCAAAGATGACTTGTGGTGTCGGCTCCGGGGTCTTCTCGGAGGAACTACATGTGAACCTCTCTTTTCGTCTGCCGGATTGGGCCAGCGTATTTCAGGCTGAAATACTGGCGATCAGAGAGGCATGCAGAACGCTATACGGTAGGAACATCAGCGGCAAAATTGGTATCTTCGTCGATAGCCAGGCAGCTCTGATGTCACTGGAGTCACACAAAACAACATCCATACTCGTCAACCAGTGTAGGGAAGAATTGTCCAGACTGGGCAGTCTATCTGACATTACCTTAATTTGGATCCCTGCGCATAGGGACCATTATGGCAATGAACAGGCGGATGGGCTGGCCAAAACTGGAGCCGCTCTTGATATTTCACAGGCTGTGCCAGTCGCAACACCCCTGGGAACTATCAGGAGCGAAATCTTCAGGCACTATCTAGATATGGCTGACGATAAATGGAGGAAACTAGATGGCTGCAGGGCTACCAAGGAAACGTGGCCCACATATGACATAGGTCGCTCTGAGCGACTCCTGAATTTCAGTCGGAAGGACGTGTCAAGACTTACATACGTGCTTACTGGTCATTGGACGATCGGCAAGCACGCTATGAGACTCGGCCTCCCTTTTAATGAATGCTGCCGCAGCTGCAGGGAACCTGGAACTGAGGAGACAGTATTTCATCTTCTATGTGATTGCCCGGCGTTTAACTCTATGCGACATGGACTGTTCGGGAATTACCTTCTACAAGGACTCTCGGAGATATCGCGGGTGGGGCTCAACAGCCTGCTGAAATATCTCAACGCAACGGGCTGGCTCTAGCCACCTCGACATTGCCCCTGGGTCAAGTTTGATCGGGGGGTTCCAAATTTCTTGACGAGTTGTGTGGTGTCAAAACGGAGCCACCGTCGGCTCTACTTGTTGCGCGCCTGGACCTGTGCGTGCTACCACGTTAACCAACCAACCAACCATGAATGAATGTGTGTATGTATATGAAAAAAATTACTGCAAACGAATGACTGCTGTATTGATCAACGAAGCATGAAGTCGCGTCGGTGCATTCAATTTGCAATTTTTGTCGTGCAGACAAAAAGCACGAGTATTTTTGTATTGATCTATATAAATTATCACAAAAAAGGGGGATCTAAATGATAGTTCTGAAATACGTTTCATCCAAGTAACAAACCAGCAAACATTTTTATTAAATACAAAGTCCTGAAATAGGAAAATTTAAGCAAAAGATCTTCTTAGAAATTTTGGACAATTAATAATAAATTATGAGTTTAAATTGTAGTCCTATAAACGCAAATTATATATTCAGCCCAATTATGAATACAAATCTCCCATTTTTTCCTAGGTAAATTCCATTGTAATAATGGGAAAGGGAAAAACTTCATGCGAATTTGTATTTATAATTGGGCTGATTGTCTCCAGTTAAGACTACTTTTAGCATAAAATTAAACTTTCGTCTATAACAGATTTTCTGGCCGAACAAACACTATGTAGAACTTGATTCATTTTACTTTTAAATCTAAAATAAAATACTTAAAAATCAGAATTAAATATACCAAATCCATTTGCTCTGACATCAAATCTCTTTTAACAAACACATTTGTTTCGCCTTATTCCCTTTTTTTTTTGCTCTTGCCTTGTCTTCTAAGTAATAGCGCCATTAAATTAAAATCGAAGTTGTATTAAGACCATATAAAACGCCTGACCACAATTGAAAAGAGTCATTCATTGATTTTAATTTGTTTTATCTTATTGTCTGTATTAAATCAATTTTTATGATCACCTTAAAATAAAGATGCATCATCAAACATCTTATTCTCAGCACAGAATGACACAAGTAAGATAAAAACAATTTTTATAACAAAAAATTGATGATGATGGATTTTTAACGATTTTTCTTTTATGGGACATACAATCATTGTTGTGGCAATTTTATGAAAATGGCAACACAATTCACTTAGACTTAAGTCAGCATTAAGTTGGGAACTTTGGAAAGTAAACAACGGAAAAAATACACACCAAATATATTTTGAGAGTGCGTGAGGTAAATAGAGGACAACAAATGGAAGGAAATGGCTTGAGTCTACAAAAAATTGCGAGAAAGAATCTAATTATGGCTTGTAAAATTCCTAATAGAGGAGGAAAACACAGTAGATGTGCACGTTTTCGCTAAAATTTTTGTTCTCCAATTAACAACGTTTCGTTATAAATTTGACAATAACCGTGGTCGAAAATTTCATGTTTCGTTGTCATTTAGATACAATCTGCTTAAAAAATGAAAACCTTTTTTTTCTATCTGCGAAGGAAGCACATCAAAGTCTCTGGCGGTAAAAAAAAGAGTGTCGGGAAAAATAATAGGAAAACATAAAATTTTTAATAGTTTCTGGAATTTTTATTCAGATTTTCAAAAATTAGATGAAAAATATACTTATGGCACTTGTTCAACAAAAAATCGCCATGTAATCCAGCCGCTTTAAAAATATCTTGCTATTTTGTCTACTTTTTGGTACTGAAAAGGTTGACTTAAAATTATTTTTCATTTGCCCTAAATGTAACAATAATTATCAAGCCCAAGCTACATTCTTTTTTAATTATTTCTTCGTATCTCCGCTTCATTGAATTCACGCGATTGGCTTGGTATCCAGGGAAGTCGAATACCAAGCTTCTGGGAACCTTTTGTCATAGCACTTGCTTATTTGTCGATTTACACGTCTTCATTTTTTTTTGGAATTAATCAGTTTCACCATTAAAAGTTCAATGCAAAAATGGCTGCGAAATGTTATTTGGAAGGAATGTTATGTTAGGTGGCTGGTTATTAAGACCCCGCATGGACCGTGTTCGTCCCTAGTTTTACCGATTACCCTCAATTTAAAAGGTTAGTTCGATGTGATGATACCAAGAGGTCTCCACATCCTCTTGGCGAATGCTAAAAGTTTCAAATTCCAGAGATTTACCCTAGCTCTAAGAAGCAATGATCTCCCAGACAGTTCGCTGAAGAGCATATGAGTGCCGGACAGTAACAGAGTACGTGCTCCACCGTCTCTTTCTTCCCTGGTATCACACAAAATCTACAATTGTCACTAGCCAATAGCGCTGCCATATTGGCGTATACTGCCGTCCAAGAGTGACCCGTTATTAAACCTACCAATATCCTACAACCTTTCCTCAATAGTAACAAAAGAAGTTTAGTCGACTTTGGATCATAGGATCCCCACATAACTTGCGATACCATGCATGTTTTGGTATTTCCCCCAAACCGCCCCAGATTTTCTCTTTATAGTGGAGTCGGTATCTCCCTTAATATAACGCAGTGGATTTGGAATGTCAATTACTCTAATGTACATTAATCGAACCCTTTCCAATAGATATGTACTCTTCTGTTGGCACAAAATCTATCCATTGAGTCCTTACAATTCTGGACGATCGAAGAATATGTATATTCAGCGGATATCGCCTTGATTTCCGCCTAACTATCTATAAAGAAGTTTACGTGTTAGTTTGTAGTATTAGAATTTCGAGCTTAATGAGGAGCCATTTTGGCCGCAAATATTCCCTTCTTCAAATTTACTACAGCAATCGGGAAGCTTATAAGTTCCTGACAAAAAACTGAAGCTCCAGCTCACTCTTTCATTTTGTAACCATCAATTTAAAAACTCAAAGTCCTATGGTAAAAT
Organism: Pollenia labialis; assembly: GCA_949318255.1. Taxonomy (NCBI): domain Eukaryota; kingdom Metazoa; phylum Arthropoda; class Insecta; order Diptera; family Polleniidae; genus Pollenia; species Pollenia labialis. The sequence goes on along the minus strand of OX439142.1, from coordinate 17,710,265 downwards.
CGGAGTCCCGCCAACCAGCCGTCCGTCCTCTTCTAAAGTAATACGCAGTTTTCTATTTAAAATTAATCTCGGAATGATTTAGTCGCTGACCATAAGGTCTATACAGAAGTTGGCCCGTTGCTTTTAAGCGGATCGCAGATTTCTTTGCAGTCCCTTCTGCTACCAGAAAAATTGGTTAAGTGATCAGAATTACATCTAGTGCCACAGTTGGTGTGCTACGCAAAGCTCCGGTGTTACTAACCTCAGAGAGCCTTTGTGTGCCCACTAGCTTATTCTGGTATGAAGTCTTTTCGAAGGCCGTCCACTCAATAGAATTCCGTTAAGTAAAATTGTGTTTAAGTCCAATGTGTCAGAGCAGGGGTCAGCCCCCAAGTTTTGCCCTTGCATGCATAGACCGCGTTTGTTGAAGGAAGATATATTCACTTTTATTTTTACCGGCACTGCATATTGGAAGGTTACTCCAAAAGAAAGCAAAATGTTGGTTTATTTTTAGATCATAAGCATGACTTAAAATTTTTGGTTTGCGAAAGGCGTAGAAACGTCCTCGTTGGAGGGGCTTATTCCCTTCACCTAAAAAAGCCATACCTGCAGCCGTATTCTGTAATTTGCTTAGTTAGTTAAATCTCTATCGCTAAAATGCCATAGAGAATACAAAATTGAAACATTTTAGCGATGAAATTAAAAGCCAAAATTGCTGCGAATTAAATTTTTGTGGCAATGCCAAATTTAGCAATGCACGTTACAGAATTGCATTCGTAGCCAAAAATCGCTAAATCAACTTTTTAGATTTTTAGCGATAGAAATTTAGCTTTAGCGAATTACAGAATAAGGCCACTGTTCCCCTTAGTAAAAAAATAATAATAAAAATTTGGTTTCACAAAAAAAAAAGAAGAAGTAATTAAGTGAAGTGAAAGATTGATTCAATAATCTGTATCCTTGCACCTTTTTTACTAAAAATTTACTGAAATTGTGGTCTACACTTTGGAGTCTTGTGGCTTTTAAGTGCTTAGATTTTCCCAAATTTTTACTTCCTTATGAATTTCTTAAATTTAGTTGATGCTTTGTTAGACACTTGTTTTTTTATCTGTTAAAAATTAATTGCAACTTAGGAATTTAATTTTTCATAAAAAAATATATTTTATTAATGATGAACAATCTTTCCACACCTGTAACTATAAATGTTTTTTGTTTTTCATAATTCATTAAATCATTCATTCACCTGGCAAAGGTGCAGCAGCTAAAGGTTACTAGCATCCCTACCAAATTAGGACAGCTGCATAGACATCTACTTAATTTGGAAGAAAGTGATGTTATTATCTTTTCATTATAGACAAACAATTGACCAAAAGCGATTAAACTGGAAAAGAAAATTAATCAGCACGTGCTGCTGCTACTCTGGAATTAAAACAGAGAAGTCTTTAGAGAAAACACCCTAAATAAATTTTTTAAGTTCCAGAAAGAACAACTAGAAAACGTTTTTCATATTGAGAAATTTATTGCACAAAGTTTTTGCTTAAAAATTTGAGGTATTTAAAGTTAAACATTTTTATAAGTTTTAAAATTTGCGGTCCACTGAAGACCCCTTTTTCACATTAAGAAAAAAAGGGTAATTGAAATCATTGAGGCCTAACGGTGTGATATTTCACACCAAATAACCAGAGTGTTTGTTTAATTGTTACCAAAACAAATCAATCATCATCATTAAATTAACATACGAAGCAAAATTAACAGAAAAAACCAGAATAAAATTCTTAAAAAAAAACCCCGAACAATAAAATTTAACATTTTCAAACTAAAGTTCCACAAATGATCGGTTCTATACATGAACAATAAAAAACACCGGATGTAAAAGTCATGTTTATGTGGTACTTTTAAAAACTTACTCTCACTTCTAAAACCAAAAGCATTCAGGCATATAGCAATACATCTATTCAGCATTTTTCTGAATATATACTAAAAAAGTGATCATAAAAAGTCAATCAACAATAGTCTTCCGCTTCTTTAATCATCGAATGGAACCAATACCAACTAAATACATACAACAACAACATTTTATGATTGTTTTAAGTTTTATTTTTTTTTAAATTTATTTTCTGGTTGACTCAATTAAATTAAATTTGCATTTTCAACAGAATTACAAGCATTTTTTTAATTTTTTATTTGGTGAAAACAGTAAGACCAACCAGTAAGTTGTTTTTAACCTCAACCAAAACAACAATTAATGTGTTAAAACAAATATAAAGTTAAGCAGTAAAAACAATTCAATTGATGTTGTTTTTTGTTTAGCTACAAAAGTCTGTCCCTTTATGGTACATTGAATATCACACATTTGTTTAATAATATAACACACAAAAATAATAATAAAAAACCATTGATTGTAATGTTATAAAAAAATGTTGTCCATAAATAATGTCATTTATAACAGATTAAAACATATTCAGCTAGCTGAATATCAATCAGTTTTAGGAAAATTGAAAATTTAACAAAATATATAATATAATTCACCTGATAAATTATTAATTCATAACATGTCATTCATAACAGATTTAAGCGAATTCAGCTAGCTAAATATCATAACATTTTAGGAAAATTGCAAGTTTAATGAAAAAAATATAGGCCGCCTGAAAAATTATTAATTCAGCTGGCTGAATAGCTTAATTTTATTTAAATTTCTAAAAATTACTTTCTATTTTAAAAATTTTCACTAAAAAATTTCTATTCAGCTTAGAAATTAACCATTCAGCTGACTTAATATTTCAATTACCACTCAAGTATTAAATAATGAACTACTAATCATTTCAGCTAATAATATAGCAATTCATTTACTTAAGATAGTGAATTTTTATTAAAATAAATTTTTATTTGAGTATTTCATAACTTTAGCTTAATATACTAACTTACATCGATTTATTGAAATTTATTGAACACTGCGTATTTTTCAATTTCATTTAGCTAAGAAAATAAAAATTCAGATAGCTAAATACTCGAATCCCTAACAAAATATCAAAAATTATTAAACAAGTCGGTAAAAAATTAAATTTAGCTTATACAAATAGTAATTCAGCTATCTAATTTGATGAATTTTTATCGAATAAATCGAATATGTTAAAGCTTTTGATAAAAAAATCTTCATTTAGCTAAGAAAATAGTAATTCAGCTGCCTAAAAACATGGATTTCCATAAAAATGCATATAAAAATAGCATAACTCAGCTTTGAAAATTACAATAAAATTAACTGATAAAATTAATTGCATATTTTTTTATTATTCAGCCAAAAAAACTATAATTTTCATTGAAATCTTTAAACATTTTTTGTAAATTTGAAAATAGCTCTGCTGTGATGTTCTCTCAAAGAAATATTGCTGAATTAACTTTAAACTAGAATCTTTTCCAAGACCCCTATTCAAAATTAGTAATTTTTTTGATCTTGAGTTTTTTGTTAAAATGTCTTGTATATTTTACTATTAGACCCAGCGAACTTCGTACCGCCTAACAATCAATACCTGTCGTTCAAATTTAAGCTGAACTTTATTTTGGATTTTGAATTTTTTTTTAAATCTATATTATCTTTGTAAAGGATGCGTCGCGACAATTCGCGTCAAGCCGAATATTGTAGTGTTACTTCTTAAAAAACAAAACTCGGTTAGGCCGATTTCACCAAATAATTTAAGTATAAATTTATGTTTAAAATTCGATTTTTCTGTCAAATAAAAATTAAATTATGTGAAAAACTAAACTTAAATGCTTAATTCCAATAAAAACACTGAAATTTATTGTTGAGGGGATAAGCTATTCTTATGCGCATTTCACTGGTTGCTTAGGCCAGATCGTCAGGAAACTTCGTCCAAAGATTTAAGAAAAACTAAAGATAAGTAACAAATAAAACTGTTTAGCGAATGAGAATTATAAGCAGCAGCTTTACTTGAACCAATATCGAAGCTTCAACAAAAACAACAAGAATAAAGCAAGTTGACAGTTTAGATTTTTTAGCCGTGCTCTTGCCAGTTTATTATCAAAGTAATTTTTTGGGAATAAAAAAATTTTTTTAATTTAAAAGATTTTGTTAGTTTAATAATTTTAAAGCTTATTTAGTTAGCTGAATAGAAAAACTTTAAGTAAAATGTTGGTTAATGTGGAAAATATTCGAAGTTTTTGTTAAAAACTGTTAGCTGAATTATATTTAAATACAATATAACTGAATAAGCTTTATTTCGGGCAATTTTTACTTACCTGCTGGTATTTTGTACGTTTTTTTTTAAGTATAAACAATTCTCAAAGCTAAAAACAAGCTGAATATTTACTAAACTTTATATTTTGCTATAAATTTGTAACATTTCTGATAAATTGGGTTAAAGGTACAATTTCTTGACTCTAAATTGAAAACATACTAATGAAATTGTTATTTTCTTGTTTATTTATTTATGTATAAATTATTGGGGTTTTTCTTGCGACAGCTGTCTAAGTTTTTAAACACTTGTCCGATTACTCAATAATCAATTGTCATGTTATTTGTCATCTTTTATGTTTGTCATCTTAAATGTTTTTGTTTTTGTTGTTGGAATTGAAAAGGAAAGAAAAGTTCACCTTTCACTTCCGTAACTAGGTTGTATATCTTTCTTTGTGTGTTTGAAAATCCCTCAAAGAAAAACTGTTAATTACTTTCGAAAACAGCCTTTAGCTGTCAATATTACAACACAGATAAACACGAGCTAAAGAAGGAAAAATTCAAAAATACACCTGTAGTTTAAGAAAAGAAGTTTATGTGATCATTAATATGTGTCCGATGACCTCTGTGTGTAGTTTTTTCTTTATTTTTTTTTTTTTTTTAATTTAACATAAATGACTTTTAAAAATGCGGCTGTTTAATATTTTATTGAAATTTTCCTGTTTTCTTAAGAGTTTTATCTAAAAAAAGAACCCCCATTTAATGTGAGTAGTTATTCTCGGCACCCTCATCATTAGTCTTTAAGTCTAAACATCCCTACTTTCGGTGTTTTTCTAAACTGCTACTACCATCCAACGAGCCGGCCATCCAACTAACCACTATTATCATTAGCACTGGTCATCATGATGATGATGATAATGACGATGATGATCTGTTTTAATCAAATGTATGTGTAGTTCTGTTTTTCTTAAAAGTATTTTAATTGAACTGGTATTTGTTGTTGTTGTTGTGGTTTTTATTTTGGTGGTTAGTGTAGTAAAACTTGGTTGGGTTGATTGATTTACTAGACCAGGACATATTTGTAAGGGAATTTTAGCGCGCTTCGTTAGTTGTTGCTGTTTTAAATTCAAATCCTCAGGTGGCTTTATTAGTGTTTTTTTTCGTTTCTTCTTTTTTATTTCTTTATAGTAATTTGAGTGGCAGTGTAAGGGAATTTCTTCTCATCTACCGTTTGTTAATGTTTTTACACCTGTCTGCGTGTAAAATTAAAAAAAAAACAAAAAAAAAATTCAACGGCTTTTCTGGGGGTAATGTGTCAATTTTAGTATTTATGTTGAACCACATTTCTGGTGGCATACATTTTTATTTTAATTCATTTTTTTACGAACTATTGGTGGTGCTGGCGGTGTGATCTTGTCTGTTGATCTTTCCATGGCATTGAACATGTTAATTGCTTGTAAAGTGAAATTTTCTAATTTACATAAAAATTATTTCATTAAAAATAATTAACAGTTGTCTACATATATTAGGAATTTAAAGGGAGGGAATAGAAAAATCAATAAATAATTTAAAGTCAATAAGATAAAACCGGTCCCCTTTATTTCCGAACAGTTGGGTAGTTGCATCTAGGTTAGGTTATGTTGGAAAGAGGGGGCCCAAAATAAGTCTTTAATGCCTTTTTGCAGTTTTTAAGGGTTTCAAGATTTGCTATATTTTCACTTTTACATTTTTTGCTTTTAGTGCGTTAAGGAATATGACATTCGCATAAGTAGTGTTCCAGTAGTGTCTCGTCCTCTTCGAAACATGCTTTGCTTATTGTATCGTAAGATAAAGAATTGCAAGCTTACTGAGCAGTATCTAAAGCCTAGAGTACACGGAATGTGAGAATCCATATGCGCATGTGGCTCTGACAACTTTTTTTGCCATCATAATCCACACGCAATGGCCGTTGGGGCTTTGAAATAACATCAACATTACGTCAGAAACACATGCGCCTGTGGCTTTTCACATTCCGTGTATTTTAGGCTTAACAGACATCTTGGAAATAAGATATTGTTCAACGAATTTCATATAGAAAATCAGCCTCTTTTAAAGCAAAATGATTTATATTGTCTTTATAGCTCATTAATTTGTAATGTTTAAAGAGGCTATAAGCTACTCAAAGGCGACTTACTTTAGATAATCCAATTAACTTAACATGTAATCCATGGAAATAAAAAGAAAGCACCAACTACACGCAGAGAAAAAACATATTTAATCAAGGTCGCCTCCAACAAAACTATTTTTGAAGAAAATTTTAAACATATTAAACATAACCTAAGTATTGTCATCGACAGCCTATTATGGTTCCATAATCCTCAATTGAGAAGCCACAACCATATTATGGTTGCCTCTAAGCATGTTATGGTTAATTATGTCAATAATTTGTTTTTAAAATAATAGTATTTTCCTCTTTTCCAACCATGCTTTTATAACTGTTAAACAAGTTTTAGTTCTTTTTGACCATACAATGTTTGGAGGCAACCATAATATGATTGACGCTTCTTGATGGCGGACTAATTTAACCATAATGTGGTTGTCGGTAACAATAATATGGTTACATTAAACATAATATGTTTAAAATTTTCTTTTAAAATATTTTCGTTGGAGCTGACCATATTTAAACCTTTTTTTTCTTTGGGAGTACTTTACTGGTGTGTATTTTGTCATAAACAGAGTATGAAATGAATTTATCTACAATCTTAATTTTAGAACTTCAAAGGTCTTATTTCTGAACATTTGGAAGGTGTTCGGAAGGAAATATGTATGTAGATGTGTTAAGAATAACGTAAGTGCCTGCTGTATTGGGTTTATATCACGGTGGCCTAAACTCTGGTAGACACAATAAGTCTGCTAACGTCCTTTTTACGCTATATTACCCACATGACATAAAGGGGACAATAATTCGACAGAACCATACAACCACCCCTTACTAAAGAGCTGGATCTATCTACGTTCTATTGTTGACATCCAGCAGCTTCTGTTGATTAGCAACAACACCTAGGAAGATCCGATAGCAGACCAAATATCCCCAGAGTAGGTGGAAATTCAGCTCCTAAAGCTGATTTTTTTGAGAGCTCCATTTCCGCAATTTTAGGCAAAAAAAACAGCCTCCATGTGATTGCCGATGGAGCCTCACTTATAAACTCATAGAAAAATTAATCTTGTTGTTGATGATGCCCCAACATCAAATCAGTGTTATTAAAAATGGCATCAATGAAGCAAAAAGTGACATCAATCCAATGAAGAACGTCATCATAAAATTGTGTCATATTTTATGCGTCATCTATGCTATGACTAAAGCGACATGGATTCGATGACACATTTTGCGTGTTATTAACATTATTTTCATGTTTAAAAAGTAAAATGGAAAGCAAAAATTCCCATACTCCATTTGTTTAAAATATTTAGTTTAATATATCAAATTTTCAAAGTAGAATGATTACCATAACGCACATGATAATGGGGTGTTATAACTGACAGTTATTCTGTAAACAGAAGGCCAAATACATTTAAAGTGCAACACACATGTGAAACGGGCAAGTAAATAATAATATTCTATCAGTTTGACTTAAATCAATTCCAATGACTCAATTTGATGACAGTTTGCCATTAAACTAAGCTTCATTAATTATTTTTGCGATGTTACTGAATCATCGCACTGAAGATATTTTTTATTAAACTGACTCCGATTCGTCATTTCTGTGTCATGTGTCATTTCACTGATGACTTTATTTCCCTTGATGACAATATGCCCAAGCAATGATTGTCATAGTATTGAAGCCAAAATACATAAACATTATGACGCCTTTTTTATCAGTGTAACCAGACCAGGACCGAAGTCCCAGGTGCAACTGATTCCCATGCTAAGGAAATCTAATCAGGCGTTATAAATCTCTTGGCAAGAAGCAATACCTTGCAATTTTGCGTGTGCAGAATAACAGGTATTGGCTGTTCCTGTATCTCGGAAAGATGTCCTACCAAAAGCTGAAATATCTTAAGGATATGGAAAGGTGACAGTAGAATTATTTTAAATTATTTTGCAGATCGATTAACACATTCTCAATTCAACGAAAAATTTTACTCAACACATTTAAATTAATTTAAAACATTAATTTCTATAATTAAACGCAATTTCAATAAAAATTTATTTTAAAACTGGTTCAAAATTAAAAAAAATTGTTTATTTCAGTTTATTTAAAATTTTAATTATCTACACGTGTAATTAAATCTTAAAAAAAACAGACAAAAGTTAAATTCCAATACATTAATTTCAAAAAAAAAAAAATACTTAAAATTTTAATTGGAATAAATCATTTCAATTAACTTTAAGTATATTTATTAAAGTTTAACCAATAAAAAATTTAAATAAAATAACACTACCTTGATGTCTTTACTAAACAAGTTAATACAGGTGGAAATTATTTGTTTATTAATTTTTAAAATACAACAATAATAAACAAGTCTTGATTGGTTGTCTCTTTTCTTCTTGTGGTTTTAAGAAAATTTCAAATCAAATGTGATTGGTCGTTTGAGATTTTTTATATTTTTTTATAAAATCAAATACACAGATACTTAAACAAATACAGATAAACGTTTTTTTTATTGTTTTTTTTTTAAATACAAACACTAATAACTTTTCTATATCTAATACAAAATTATAATAATCATTATTATTATCATAATGATGACAGTGATGGTGAGACGATCATTAGATGTTGTTTGTTTTATTAAAATAAATAAAAGAGTCTCATTTTAACTGAACTTTTGGGTTGTCTACTTTTTAACTCATTTTAATAAGTCGTCTTTAAAGAAAAAACGAGGGTAGGGAGAGAAGTTTAAAGCAGCACATTGTTCAAAATAAGTATGAAAAAAGTTTTTAAACTTTTTCTTGGGTGGCTGACTTTTTTTTTTATATTTTAAATCATTGTTCGAAAATAAATCGAACATTATTAAGCGTATGACACACAGACTCAGAAGCGATATTTATTATTTTAGTGTTTGTGTATTAGTACACAACCCTTGAGACCGTTCATAGCTAGTAGTTATTAACTACTTTCAAGAAAGTAGTAATCATTATGTAGTGTTCTATTTTTCGCAATAAAACAGAACAATTGTAACGATTCTGTAGACAAACATTGTATTTTAATGTTCTTTAGTGTTTTTTTTTACATTGAATAAGGAATGAAGGAGCAAACAAAAAATGTTCACTAGTATTGTGTGTGTATTATTGTGCTTACCAGCCAAAAGGGCGCTGAGTGCAATTAAAGCAGGAGGTCCACACCACGCATTTTCGCTGTCTATGCAGCTGTCAAAAAACACAAAAGCGAAGCATGCTCGAGGCGTTGAATGGGAAAAGAAGGTTTCCTTTCCAATTTTGTAAGCAAATCAGTTAATTTTCAAAAATTAAATTTAAGAACAATTTTTGATTTTTCAGTTGAACTGTTAATTTCTAATTTCCTGATATTTTTTTTTCTTAGGCTTGAGTTCATTAAATTATTTCCACTGAGGAAGGAATTTTTTACAACTTGGATTTTTGAACTCAAGCCTAATTAAAAAAAAAAAAATATCAGGAAATTAAATTTAAGTTTTACTTGTGGTGTTGTCGCAAAAAAAGGGTTGCATGTTATTTGAAACAAAGCACTCTTGAAAGGTTTAAAAATCATGCAATGCGTGGAGCGAAAACGCGTGGTGTGGACCTCCATCTTAAAACTGTGCCGCACCGAACACAATGAAGTGCTCATCTTTATTTTAATTAGTTAATACATTTTTTTTGATTTTGTACGAAGATCACAAACAGAGAAACGTTTTTTTAAGGTATTTACTACCAAACACAATAAGCTCTTGTGGTTTCCATATTTCTACCGTACCGAACACTAAAAAACAATATATAATGATTATTTTCGAACACTGCTTTAAATAACTGCCTGTTTTTAAAAAACGTAAACCAGTGAGTGAGTGAGAAATTATATTGAAAAAAACAATAAAAAACTAAAATTTGTTTTTGTTTTAAATATAATTTCTCACTCACTGACTTGTTTACGTTTTTTAAAAACAGGATATAAGTACATTTTAAAGAAAAACAGATTACGGTTACGTTTTCATTTAAAATTATTTTTTTAGCACAATTTTTTTTTAACAAATAAATTTTTTTTATGAAACGAATTATTTGTTTTACTGTCTAAAAATCTCTTAGTTTTCCTTTTAAATTGAATACTAACATTTTTTAAGCAACCCTCCAATATGCCTAATTTGAAAAACACACACACATACACATCTTAGATAAAAACTGGCTTAACAAAGACAATTAAATTTATTAACAAGTCTTTGAAACTTAACAAACAATAAATATCATAATTTTAAGCCCTACAGCAGGCATTTTCAGCCAGTTGACTAGCTTAAACTAGATACCAACTAAGTTCTTTATAATCAATTTAACATTTACTAAAGTCACCTAACCGGCTTAGAACCCTTAGAAAATATTTAAAAATTCAATTTGAGTGGCATTTTAAAGGGCCTTAAATTAAATATTTAAATAAAACTGATTCGGTGTATAAGGACACAATTGTAGAATTATTTTACGAAGCCAGCAGTTGCTTAGCTGGAGCAACTGTAGCGCCTTCTACGGATAACGTTGACCCATCATTATATTAACATTATTATACTTGTTTTAGTTTAGGAGGAGTCGTGAAATAGAGACTAAAATAAATAATAACAAATTTCAAAAAAACACATTATATGTATAAGCGTTTAAAAACTACAACAATAACAAGAAAATAAAATTATGAATAAAAACGTAGAAAATTTTTAAAACATATACACACATACTTACAAACCATACCCATACTAAAAGAATACATACACGGATATAAAAAATCACAACAGAAAATAAACTTTAACACTCGAGTGGTTAAGGCATGATAAAGTCATGGTAGCTTTACTATCTTTCTAGCTGAATTTGATTTAGTTCGGTGTTTTTGTGTTGTTTTTTTTTATTTAAAATAGTGTATACGTTTATATAAGTGTTAAGTATATATCTATGTATGTGTGATTTTAAGGCGGCATTTGTTGTTTTTATTATTATGTATGATTTTTAATTCATATGACAAACTTTTATAAGCAGCATAAGTTTTTTTTTTGTTTTAATATTTGTGTCTGCTGTTCAAAATGACTGAACAAACTAACAACGTGACTTTGATGTTTGAAATAAGATTAGCATTGAAGAATCTTTCAAAGAAAAACCATACAACGAATACCTACAACGGTGAGCATCAAGAAGAAAAACGAAAAAAAAGAAGTCGCAGACGATAAAGATGATGAACAAGAATCAAGGAACACAAAAATTAATGAGTTAGAACGAAAAAAATATTAATCAGTATGAAAAACTATAAAACTGAAAAAGGGTTGAAATAATTAATAACTCAATTCAGCTGGATGCAAAAAAATGAATAGTGTTAAAATGCTGGAAAGCTTGGCAAAACAAGATAATATTTAATTTTTACATTCAGCTAGTTAAGTAGGCGTAGAAATTATGTTAAGCTAATTTGATGGTATAATTCCAGATAAAGCATAAGGATAAAGCAAACGTATATGTAAACAAATAAAAAGTTGTTATTCACATGATGTTTGGTATAAATTTATTAGTTTTTGTTTGAAAACCAGCAATTAAGCTAGCTGAATAGAGTTGAGGCAGTTGGTTGTCTATTCCTTTATTGTTTTGTATTTCAATTCCTTAAATAAACCAATTCTGCTAGCTGTAAAAGCTTTGAACTCTACTAAAGCTAATAATTTTAAGCAAAAATATTAATATAACCGAATAAGCTTTAAAACTTAAAAGTGATTTTAGTTACTTTAAATTAGTATTTAAAGTAAGCTAATGATCGAAATTAAAAAAAAAACATTTAAAATATTTGTGATTCATCCTAAAAAGCTCTTTTTTAATTTAAGCAGATATTTCTAATGGATTGTTGGAATTGGATTGAAATAAAAGTTTAATTCATTGAGTGAATATTATTTTATATGAGACCTCATAGTGTCAATTATATAGTGATTCAGCTAACTTAATTCATGAAAATTTGCAAAAAAAAAAAAAAAAATTTTAATCGTTATTAGAATTCAGCTAACTGAATATATTGCAAAATTAAAAGAATTCATTTTTTTAATACTTTGTTTTAAAACTAGCTTTATTTATTTATAATTCAGCTTGCTGAATTAACGATTTTTTCACAAAATTTATATTAAAGTTATTTAAATAAGTTTTCACCAACACAAAAAATTCACAAGTTAAAAGAAACTTGCTATTCAGCTAGCCAAATTTACTTTAAACTTGCTAGACTTTAATTTAAATTATACATTTTTATTAACTTGTTTATTAATTTGCAATTCAGCTAGCTGAATTACCGATTTTCAACAAAATTTATTAATCAACTAGATAAATAAGCTTTTAGTGTTATACACAGCTGTTAATTTTTTTAAGAAAATGACAATTCTGCTAGCTGAATATGCAAGCTAGGGCTTTCTTTTAAGTAAATTTTGGTATCGAATTGTACAAAACACGTGTTTTAAATTAAAATTTAACTAACTGACTACTTAAGTTCTAAGCCTAATCTATAATTCTAGTGCTTCCGATTAGTTCACTATTATTTCATGCTTAAGTAGTTAATGTATATTTTCAAATATTTCCTATATAATAAACCCTTTTGTTTTTTGCAAAATTATGCTCTTCATTAAATATTCCCATAAATACTTCAACAATAAAAGAAAAAACCTTTAATTTTTCGCTTGACTTAGTAAATAACATGATATTGTTTGTATCAGGGGCATCTGTGTACCATTTTTCTATATATATTTTTTTTTGCAAAAATTCTATTTATGCCTTAATATAATTATTTTATGATACATACATAAATTCTATCTGTTTTCATTCCAACTATTATTAATTTTTTTTTGTAGAATATTTAATAGAAAATATTTGCAATTTCATTGCACAGAATAATTACAATATAAAATGTTTAAAATAGAATTCCTGTCTATTTTGGTTTTAATAAAGGATGGGGGGGGGGGGGGGGGGGGGTTCTTGTTTGCTTGCTTGTTTTTAGTTTTCCATAATTTACTAGCTATTACATGGGGAGCTCTAGGAAATTGTGGAAAACTGAAGCCAAAGAAATGTATTCCCGCTGCCAGCTTTTCGTATCATCAACACAACACTCGAACTCATTATCAATTCAGTAATAGTAATAATATAAAATTGTTGTAAAATAATATTTATAACGAAAACAACAGTATGTTATAGCAACAAATAGTAGAGGAAAATTATCTTATGGAAAAAATCCATCGTTGATGGCAAAAAATTAAAACCATTCAAGCCAAGAACAATCATCATAATTAATAATAAATACTTGTAATACATAGACAACCAAAGTGTTGGCTTAAGAAGTAAATTTTCTTCTTTGAGTGAGCGCCCTACAATCAGCATTAACATAACATATATACTTTTAGCTACCAAATTTTGATAAAAACAATATTTTTTTTAAATTGATTTTAAAAAACTTTAAGTGGAATATTTATTCTTTTAAATTTATTAAGTTTGTATTCGACTATCAAACCCAACATGCTACTAAAAATCTGTTAACACAACTAAATCTAAATACTTTGCCACTAAGCTTAATTTTTTTAGGAATGAGCAAGATTCCAATAATAAGTTGTGTATGATTTTTACCTGGTATACTTATAGTCGTAGTTGTCAAAGTTTTGTTGAGCCAACTAAATTTTTGACTTATTTGGATATATTGGATTTAAAAAAGTTTTTGGTTTTGGTTGCTGCTATAAAATATTCAGTCTTATAACAATTTTTGCTTTTTTATTGAACTTGGATTTTCAAAACACAACTTTGATTGCTACAACTAAAAATTTCTTAATATATTTAAAACCAAAAATCACTTTATTAAAGTAAAACGTTAAAAACTTTATTTCAACAGTTAAAGAACAAAAAAAGTACCTATAAGCCCCTCTTACTGATTCTTATTCACGTAGGATCCTGCATGTTTAATTTTATGTTTATAGGTTCAATTCTAACCAAAATTCAAAAAGTACCAGTTGAAAAACAAAATAGTTTCCTCTTATAGATTCTCAACCGCTCAGGACCTTGCATGTTTAATTTTATGTTTCTACGTCCAATACTAACGAAAATTCGAAGGAGTAACACCTAAAGACAAAAAAGTACCAAAAAGATCCCTCTTATATTCCTATCAACTCAGGACATTGCATGTTTTATTCAATGTTCCAAGTCCAATATTAACGAATATTAAAAAAGAATCAGTTAAGGGACGAAAAAGTACCAAAAAATCCCTCTATACATTTTCATTCACGCAGGACCTTGCATGCTAAATTTTACGTTTCAAGGTCCATTATTACCGATAGTTAAAAAAAGTACCAGTTAAAGAACAAAAAAGTACCAAGAAGATCCCTCTTATAGATTCTCGTTCACTCAGAAAATTTTATGTTTCTAGGTCCAATATGAACGGAAATTAAAAAGTACCAGTTAAAGAACGAAAAAGTACCAAAAGGATCCTTCTACAAATTCTACTTCACGCAGGAAATTGCATGTTTAATTTTATGTTTCTAGGTCCAATATGAACGGAAATTAAAAAAGTACCAGTCAAAGAACAACAAAGTACCAAAAACGTTCCTCTTACAAATTCTCATTCACTCAGGATCTTAGATTCTTAATTATATGTTTCGACGTCCAATACTAACGGAAATCCAAAAAGTAACAGTAAAAGACAAAAAAGTACCATAAAGCATATTTCCTCTATTTGCCCTTGAAGAAATAAAAATTTCAAGATTATAGTGGGGGCTCATAATTTCATATGTATATGCCAAAAAATGGAGAATAATGTTTTGTAAAAAAAAGTACCAACAGTAGTTACAAGTTTCACCCTTTTTATCTTCGAGTTTCGAATGTCATATAATCTTTATTTCTATGTTTTTTGGTTTAACAGATAGATGGGGTGACAAGAAAGTACCAAAATACAGTTTTTACTCGTTTACTTCCTAAAAGAGCCGAATTTCAATAAAGTACCTGTCCGCTTATTTTTCAAGATTGTAATGGGGTCCCATAATTTCATACGTATTTGCCAAAGAATAGAGAACATTTTTTTGTAAAAAAAGGAACCAACAGTAGTTACGAGTTTCACCCTTTTTATCTTCGAATTTCGAAAAAGTTTCGAATGTCATATAATCTTTATTTCTATGCTTTTTGGTTTAACAGATAGATGGGGTGACAAAAAACTACCAAAATACAGTTTTTACCCGTTTACTCCCTAAAAGAGCCGAATTTCAATAAAGTACCTGTCCGCTTATTTTTCAAGATTGTAATGGGGTCCCATAATTTCATACGTATTTGCCAAAGAATAGAGAACATTTTTTTGTAAAAAAAGGAACCAACAGTAGTTACGAGTTTCACCCTTTTTATCTTCGAATTTCGAAAAAGTTTCGAATGTCATATAATCTTTATTTCTATGCTTTTTGGTTTAACAGATAGATGGGGTGACAAAAAACTACCAAAATACAGTTTTTACCCGTTTACTCCCTAAAAGAGCCGAATTTCAATAAAGTACCTTTTCGCTTATTTTTTTTAAGGACAACGGTAAGTATTATAGGTTTTTTTATCTTTTCTAGTTTTGGAGATATTAGGTTACCGAATTTACCCGTTTTTAACTCCTAAACATTCGCATCTGGTCCAATATTTTAGCTTCAGGCGTTTATGCTGTGCGGTGATAAATGAGACAGTCAGTTAGTCAGTAATGCCACAATTTTATATATTTAGATTAATTTACCGCAACTAAAAGTGCGTTGACAATCCGTTGTTAACTCATCCGTTCCTTTGCGTAGTATAGTTTGCCGTGTCTTGTGCTCCCTGCTTTTTTGGCTTGTTAAGATTTTTAAGTTTAGTTGTATTTCGGCTTCCAAACAATAATTATTTTTTGTTGTTTTAGCTAAAAACTAAATCAAACTTAACTAAATCCTTCAAATCTGTAGAATAAATGCCAAATTGTAGCCTGTAACCAAGTCGTCTTTCTTCAAAAGCTCCTAAAATATGTTGCTGAAAAATTATGAAATAAACAATATTTAACTAAAAAAAAAAAAATAATTGCAACACAAATTGAATTTTTGTTCTCTGCAAATATTTCTTTTAAACAATTGTCTGCAAAAAGTAAGTTCATTTACTCCTCTTTTAAACAACAAAAGGTATCAAATCTTTATTGAAATGGAGGGGAACATTTTTTTAAACTATAAAAATTTCTTTGCTTGGTTGGTTGTTTAATAATCATTCAGCCATATTTACAAAATAATGACTTAAAAATAAAAAAAAAAAAAAAAACTAATGGGAAAATCAAGCAAGTTCAATTCTTTCTTTCTCCTTTAGCCAAAACCTGGTAGTAAGCAATTTCTTAAAACTTCCCAGCTTTTAAAAGCACAAATAAGAACGAAACAATTTTGTATATTATATACAATAGATAGTCAGTCATTCATATCTTTAACGATCAACATTTTTGCCTTGTGTGTGTTTTATTTTATTTGAATTATGAAAGAAGGAAAAAAATCATATACAATATATTTTATAAATATTTTCTTGGTCTGTTATTTAAAGTCATCATTCAGACAGACAGACAGACAGAGAGACGGATAGCTAGAAAGACGTACTTACATATATGCTCGTTTCAGAGCATTAGTTATGGCGTTTTCCGCATGACAAAAGAAAGTCAAACAAAGTATTTGAAAACATCGTCATCAGAGTCGATGTTATAATGTTTTTCTTGTTATTGCTGTTGTTTTGTTGATGATAAAAATAATCGCTGGCAGGTATCGTTTCCACAAAAAACAAAAAAAAAAAAAACTCAAAATCCAAGAAGATATTTTGTAAAAGAAAATCTAGCAAAATCAAACTTAAGCTCGAATAGCTAAAGTTTCATAGTATGTGAGAAATTGAAGCAGGTTGCAATAAAAACTTCTTCCCGTAACAGTATTTAGTAAATTAACCCTAAAAGAACGTTAGGGTAATTATAAGGCAAAAGAAAAACTTAAGGCAGTAAAAGATAGCCTAACATTTGTTTGATGATCTGACTTAAAATCTCTAAACGATTTAATAAAACTTTTAGTTTTGCAACAGTAATTCGTAAATTAACCCTGGAATAAGCTGTAGAAAACAAAGATACTACCTAAAGCATTACAAACTAACCCTTAAATGTAGTTGTAGATTTGAAAAAGGCGTTCATATAAAAAAAGGCACAATTAAACAAATTATTTTGTTTAAATATAACCTAGTTAATTAACCCTAGAAGAGCAAATAAGTAAGTATGAGCTGATGTAAATAAAAATGATGGCCTAAAGCATTACTGGGTTATGTTAATTGTCCAATTGTGGAATATCAAAAACAAAATTTAAAACATAAATTTTAAACAGGTTTTAAAGCAACTTTTCCCTTTTTACAAACGGTCCGCCATCTAACGTTTTTTTTTCAACTAGTGCTTATTTCGTGAATGGTAACACTTAGCTCATGCGCTTGAACAACGCTGGGAAATATTGCGACATTACTTTGAAAATCGTGGTAATGTTGCAGAATGTGTGCGAATATTGCATACGGATTTTGGAAGAAAAAAAGCACCGTCAGCTCCGTATGTTCGTTATCTCGTAAAAACAGTGAAAGAAACTGGTATCCTAATCGATAAACCAAAGCGTAAAAAGCCAAAATCAGTGCCTACACCCGAGAATATTGCTGCTGTGGCAGAAAGTGTGCGTGAAGCGCCATCAACATCAATTCACCGTCGTTCTCAACAATTGAACATTTCGGAGACATCATTGAGACGAATTTTGCATAAAGGCCTTGGTATGACGCCATACAAAGTCCAATTGGTTCAGGAGTTGAAGCCAACTGGCCATCCAATGCGTATTTGGAAAATTAACTCTGTAAAGGCTTCTTTTGTGCAAAATATAAAACTGTTAAGTCTCTTTATATTGCAATCAATACCAAATTGATTAAATATTATAATCCTTGGAATGGACGAAGGCTATAAGGAGGAAACAAAAATAAAATTGAAGACTTTATGCATCACCGTGTAAACCCAATAATGTAGTAGGTGTTGAATATAACCAAGAAGAAGCTTAAATCCCCGGCCTTAACTAAGAGTTAAGGCTTACATTGGTAAGACGGGGTTAAAAATTAATAAATCCCAAACTTTGCTTTAAACATTACCAGGTGATGAACTCACAATATAATTGGCTGGATTTGAATACCTACATGCAGATAAAAACATGTTTAAGTTTAAATAACACACACATTTTATGGTTGCCTCAAAACATGTTATGGCTAAATATGAAAATAATTTATTTTTAAATTAACAATAGTATTTTCCTCTTTTTCAAGAGCAACATAATATGGATGAAAACCAACCATGCTATTAAAAATGTTAAACATATTTTAGTTATTATTAAGCTAAGATCCCACTATCGGCTCAAATAGCACAATCTGTGACGATTTTTATCGTGCTATATCGGCGCACATTTGAAAACATTGCACAATTTATTCTTAGGCAGTCCCATTATCGTCGCACATTGTGACAATTTTTTTCTGTTCATATCGGCCAGAACTCAATTGCGACAATAATCGGTAGAATGCGGTCACACTATCGTGCTATTTGGGCAAATGAAATCATATGTTTGCTTGTTGGCAGACATAATTTTAATTTAGAAATTCGCAAAATTCTCTGTCTGAATATTCCATTATGTTTTTTAACAATTTTAAATAACACATTAATCTATAACAACAAATTTATTAAATTTTATTCATTTGTTCTTTTTTTTTGTAATTGTTGTTTTGTAAATAGATGTTTGTTTACAAACCAGGGATGGCAATGTTTTGGTTAAAGCGAATTGTTTTCTTTCATTTAACAGTACAAATGTACTATTTACCGTTTTAAAACATAAATTATAGATAAAACAAATGTAATTTTGGTACAATAAAGCTCAAAAAGTAAAATTTTAGTATCCAGCGGTGCAATTTAAAAATTTCGTTTTGCCATCTCTTGTATCGGCGCTGATTGGCGACTGTGATCGGCGCACAAGTGGCCGATAAAAATCGGTACGTATTAAACAATATGATTGCTCCACATTGTGCAAAAGTGTGTTCACATTATCGGCGCATCAAGGTTAATTTAGATTGTCCACAGTCAGCACAATATCGGCACAGATTGTCGCATATTAAAAAATTTTGACCGTTCACACTATCAGCTCATGAAATACGGCAAAAATTGCTACATTGCGCCGATAGTGGGATCTTAGCTTTAACCATACTATGACTATTTTATATTTTACATAAACTTACTTTTAAAACAGGTCCCATTAATTTTTTTTTTAATCTTGTTGAAGAGATTTTAATCGCCTCCCCATCATGGGTTAAACCAATTTGCACTGATTTATGTTTAAAAGAAAAATTATTATTATCGTATCGCTGTTTTTATTCTATTGGCGTGTTACTTACAAATATTTTTTTGTTTACTATTTTTATTTTTTTTTTATTTTGGTAAATTAAATAAAAATTCTCGTACTAAAGACAGAGACGACAGCCACAGAAATAGCAAAATATGTGGCTAGAAGAAAAACCTTTTAGCCATTAGGTAACAAAACAAGTAACAAAAACTACAAGAAATCGAAGTACATACTTTTATTGCTAAAATACATATAAGAACCAAAAAAAAAAAAAAAAAAAAAGACGATAAGAAATAGAGAAATATGTACAAATAAAATAGATTCGCGTGATAGAATAATGTTGAAATTATGATGATTACTAGTGTGATTGTAAATTATGAGTAAAGTTAAGCCTTAACTGCATACATATGGGCTCTTCCACAGAAGTGACACGTTACGCCACCAAGCAATTTATCTTGTATTTGAGACCCATGTTGTTGACTTTTTTCCTCTCTTTCACTGGATTTAGCATAACACCATACAACAACAAAAAAATTCAATAACATATGAATTATTCTTTGAGAAACAGTTTAAAAAGCTTGTTGGCATAACGTGACAAAAAGTATACTCTCCAGTGGAAATACCCATACATAGAATATATAAAGGGAACAAAAATGTCTATTTGGGGTATTAATGACATGAGGAAAATAAAAAACTATAATAATTGCCGCAATAATATTAGTTTTATTTTAGTACTTCATACATTAATTTGGAAATAATAAGTTTAACGACTAGAAGCCATTAAACTTTTGCCAAATAAATTTGAAAAGAAAAAAATCCAATAATTGTTTAATATTGATAAAAAAAATTAGTTGAATTGATAAGATAAATATGGTTTTTATGCTTTAAAACACCAGGAAAGGGGCATTAGCTCTTTAGGAACAGTACTGGTTACCCGACAATCTGTGAATTTTATTCTTTAGAAATGCTTAAGTATAATGTACAATATGAATCGGCTACTAAAAAATTAACTTTATATATTTTTTTTTCGCAGTTCTAATAAAATGCTAAGATTACAGGGCAAGCGGTACTCCTTCTATTTTTTTTTTAGCGATAAACCAACACTCAGGGGATGCCCCCTATATATGCAGTGCATTGTGTTGATCAGGAAAATAAGGTTTGGGAAGGAGGAAAGAGGGAATAGTGTTTGTGGACATTTGACTTGAATCTTAATAAATTATAAGTACCGGGGAAGACCTCTGCGGGAAGTTTATTCCACATACGGATAGTTCGACTGAAAAACGAATTTTCTCTATAATGCGTTGTGCGAAACACAGGACAATCGACTACAAACGGATGTGATCCACTGGATGAGCGAGTATTACGAAGAAATACTCGGGCGGGTGGAATGAGTTCACTTATCTCAGTGGAACACCTCCCATGGTAATATCGATAGAAAAGTGTCACACAACCCACATTCCGACGATGCTCCAATGAATCAATAGAGTTGGATCCCCTACTGTCATTGATGAGCTTCACCGCCCTCCTTTGTACACGGTCCAGAAGGTTCAAAATAGACTTTGAAGCCCCTGCCCATATATGGGAGTTGTATTCCATCTTCGGTCGGATATAGGTGGTATAGATAGTAAGGAGATCGGATGAAGTGAAGTAAGTCCTGCAACGTTTAAAAAAAAAGAAAAATCATTAAGCAATCAATCCGTTTATAGATTGCGCCTGGGCAGTTCTTAGATCTTAGAGTAAGGAATACACTTATTTTAGGGTTTATACAAAATAAATTCAAGAAGAGACAATTGAACTGAACTACACATAGCTTTCGAAAGTCGCTCAATAGAACCCGTAAGACAAAACCAAATCAAACATGGCGATAGACCATTAAAGGAGATATGAAATAAATGGGATACAGTTTCAACAGAGTAAAGTCAACCACACGGAGCAAGGAGTAGAAAAGATTAAAACGAGCACCTGCCGTGTTGGCCTAATCTCTTGGTGGTCTTAATCACTGGGTGGCAAACAATGCGTTAATCAACCGCCCCACCATTTAAGTGCATTGCAGAATTATACACTTGCCGCTTGGTTAGGAGCTGGAGCTATTTTACTTGTGCTTCTTTTGGAATAGGCTTGCAGCATTAATTGCATAGCAACAGAACAAAGGGATATCCGCTGGCATGCCGAACTTTCCCACAAGAAGTCGAAAATCAGCCCCCGAAGCTAACTTTTTACTATCACCCTTCCCATAACTGTTGGCCCCCGAGCGGTCTAAGCCAGTAGTCGGAATTGGACCTTGTGTCCGAGGGCTAATGACTCATGTGATACTAGATACGATCTCCAGAGATCTATCGATTCTGAATTACTGCCGAATTCCAGGTACTGGCTGCACCTAATTTCTCCGGACCCGGAGGAGGTTTAACCAGAAGGTAACATATCCTGAAGATGATCCTAACAAACCCCCGGAGCGACACACTAGAGAGATGTTAAAAATATTTAAATAGATACCTACCCTAAGGCCTACTCCATGGTGGATCTCAACCCCCAGAGTGTGGAAGCTATTTGCACATCCAGCAATTTTAATGTATAATCCGACAACATTATACACTCGCCTCTTGTGTTCCCTTTTTGTGAGCTAAAGACTTCGGGTTTAAACCACACAACTTTCGCAAAACCAATCTCCCTGACAAGAAGCATTTCCCGCAAGAAGCATACTACTAAAGGAGGCCTCAACCAATAGTCAGTCTGGTGCCGTGACAACGGGGGTAGTTACTCCCGTGCTACCAGATAGGATCTCTGGTCAGCCGCGATCTAAAGAGATCGTAAAGACCTCTTGAGATCTGGCAGTTTAAGGTTTTTGCCGAATCCGAGTTATTGACTTTTCTGCACTTCCCCAGAGGATGTAACATCATTAAGATGATCCCTACAAATCTCCGGGAAGTCCATGCGAGATAGGGGGAAAATAAGTTCAAGCCTTCTACTCCACTAGGACTCAATGGATTTCCAAAAACCAAAAAAGAAGTAGGGTACCGCTTATTTTTTCATTTTTAAAATAAAGTGCTCTGAATAATCATAATTTTTTTTTTTTTGCAAAACGTGTTCTAATTGCTCAAATGACCGAGTAAGGGATACTGCTCCTTTAGGGTTTATTTCAACAAAAAAAGCTACTTAATTGCCAATGCATTTTATTAATAATTATTGTTGGTATTTTGTTAAAGCTTGGATATCGTTGCAAATAAGACTTTTTGAGTGTTTGCATTTCTCATTCACTCTGCACTTTTATTTGCGAATAAATTGGGCTTTTCTAAATTTTTTTGGAAGAATCTAATGATCTGGCCGAAGACGACAAACAAAATCTTAATAATTCAAAATTTAAATTATTTGATAAAGTTATTTAAAGAATTTTTATAGCTTTTAATTTCTAGCAGCTTTATATCTTTATTTAAACCTTATGTGCGCAGCAGGGTACCCCAGTACCTTTGGCGTTTTCTAAGCAAATTTTCTCCTTGAAATTAATAATCTGCATATCTGAAATTTCTTGAGAACTAAGTTGAAAATATGTTCGTATTTTTCCAGCCGTCAACTTAATTTTTCTTTGTAATTTATGCGAGAGACCAACTTGCTCTAACGCTCTTAAATGCGCACCAAGGCACTCGGGTTCCTGTATGCGCTTTATAAAGGAATGCGGTCATTGGAAGTAAATTTTTGAGTTTGTTAGTAGCTCTGTATGAACTAGTGATAGCCTACATGACGGTTGGGATCTAACAATTGTTAAATTGTACCGTCTCAAGAATAAAATTGTACCAAATTGGCGTAAATGGTACCAACATTTCGCTATATTTCGTAGAGTGTCACCCAAACAACATATAAAAATGGCGATTTGGAAGCACTTGATACCAGGCTTCCTACAGGAATACAAATATATACTTATGTATGCATTTAGTTACTTAATTTAAAATAACATATTGAAAATAAATTAATATAATTATTAATTCTGGCCAGGGCTGGAGATATGTAATTAAAAATTTTATTATTGAAAAGAAAAATGAGGTGATCCACTTTAAAGAAACGATTAATCTTCGTGGATATATTTTTTTAAATTGTATCAAAAAAGGATAAATTGTGCAAGTGTACCAATAAAGTTTCGATTGTCGCAAATTTGGTACAATTGTACCACAAATCCCATCAGTGGCCTACATACTATACAAAGTATCGGCGTAAACCATTTATTTTATGAAATAGAGAAACAGGACCATTAAGAAAACAAAATACAAAAGTCATAGGCTTCTCGCTTATGATATTGACATTATTTAAAGACACTTTCGAGATGTAACTGCAGCTGTGGGAATATTGAGATGTATTTAGCTAAAAGTGATCTTGGTACAAGCCAGGAAAAAACAAAAATATTGATTGCAACTCAAGAGAAATCAACGCAAATAAAGAATGGCAACGAAGTGCAAGCGAGCAGTTAAGTTTCATGCATCCGCTGTAAATAAGGAAATAAATCAGCCTTGAAATCAAACGAGGGATACTGCTACTCCAGAAAAATGCCCGTGCCACAACATGGGTGCTTACAAAAATTGATAAATATGTGTTCAGCATTTTTAATAGAAAAATAATTCGTAAAATTTCTGGTCCCATATACGATGACAAGGTGTATAGACGACGAATGAACCATAATCTGTTGGAGATTTACACAACTGTGAACATAGTAAGACGCCTAAAGATACAACGATTGAGCAGGCTCGGACACATCGGAAAGATGAATGCGTATATACCAGAATAAGAGGCATTGTATAATCTTTATAAAAGTAGAAAAGCGTAAACGGCGAGGACCCAAAAATTCCTGATTTACCAAACTGGAGACAACGTACAAAATAACAGGGCGAGACCAACAGTGCCATCTAAATAAGTAATTTAGAATCTTTTGCCAAGCCCATTTATATTTTACAAAGTTTTAACTAGATATTTTGTGCGAAAATGCTTGTTTTCTACGTATCTTCCATAGGGGTACCCGGGTACCTTGCCGCGCAATATAAGGTGGTTTTTTGCTGCGCACATAAGGGTTAAAAGTAATTTCCCCAAAAATTCATTAAAACAAAAAACCAATTATTTCAATCATTGATTTTATCTTTTGGTTAGTTTTTAAAAATCATCATGAGAATTTAGGTATTTTAGCTAATAAAAATAGTAAAATAAAAAAGAAATAAAGTTCGACTATGGTTAATTACCAAAAAACTCTACAAGACAATCTCTGAAATAAAAACTTTAAAAAATATATTTTGTATGTGGTTACGCTTCAAATATTCAAAAAATTGTAAAAACTTTGAATGTATGGAAAGCCGAAAAAATTAAAATAACAATGATGAATTATAGATCCACATCAAATAAACATGTTTAATAATAAGAAGAAGAAAGAAAACGACAAACTAAACCAAAACTTATTGTAGCGATTATTCTATCAAAACTTAAGGTGTCATAGAGGGGAGGGGATCAAAAGTTATTTGTTCATGCCTCTGAACTTCAGTACATAATTTTTGAAGATGTTTTTTTTTTGTTTTTGAAAACTCAAATTATGATTGGTCTTTATCAAATGTTAGAGCAACCATATTATTATAATTTCATTTAGGCTTGAGTGAGTTTTTCTTTAAGCTAAATTTATTTTTTTTAGACATTTTAAAAACGTTCAGGTCAAAGACATTTTCTTTTTTATTGTTTCTATTTCTATTTAATTTAAGTTTTAATTTCTGTACGAACAATTTTACATTTTGATTGTGTGGGGTTGTATAAATTTTTTTTTATCAGACTTTAGCCATCTTTTTTGATGGCAAAGAAATCGTTAAAATCGTTTGATTTGTTTAAAGAAAAGGTGCTATGAAAAGCAATTTTTATGTGATTTTTTGCACAATATTTTTTTCATGTGAATTTCTGCGAGTTTTTTTTTTTATTGTAATTTTTTTTTTGCTGCAAGGGGTCTTTTTTGTATTTGTTATAAATGTATCGAGATGGTAATTATGTTTGTTGGATTTCCTTTAACACACATTTACATTTGCAGGGACAAAAACGCATGAATGGCATGCACTAACAAGTGTTTGTTTTTGTTAAGTACACTTAACGAAAAAGAATGGTAAAAATATAAAAATCTGTTGTCAAAGAAATTTTGTATGTACTTCTGTTGCAACTTTAATGGGAGGAAACTTAAGACAGGAAATATTTTCTGGGTATTCTTAGCCTCGGCTAAAAGTTTGCCCAAACAGTCTTGTTTCAATATTGCAGTTTATAATACAAAATATATCAAATTTCGATGCCCTAAGTGAATTAGAAGGCATTGCTCACTGTCTTCAAAGATTTAAAAGTGTTGATATTTTTTTACTTTGTCGAAGACAGAGAGTTTTTAAATGATCAGGGGACGGAAAGAAGTATGATTATGTCGTCAGCAGACACTTAATGAAACAAGAAACAAAACAGAATTCTTCAAAGAAAATTAAAAAATCGAAAGAGACTTGAAAACTGTAAGTATTTGAGATTTAGAACATGAATCACAAAAAGATTTAGATCCAGTCAAAAAGAAGGGAATCCCAAACTGATGAGCAGACTGAACTAATTGCAAAGAAATCCTTATTTTCCAAATAATTATCCGTAATAGGTCGCGATAAGGTTTCTGATAGGGAGCCCTATGGAGTAATGTTTCCTATTGTGGCGGCGTTGAGACAAGACCCTTGCTAATTGAAAAAAAAGGAAGAATTAGGAATTAAAGCAATTTGTTTCTTTCGTGACGGGGAGATTCTTTATGATTTTCTAGGTACTGAAAAAGTATATCGTTTGTCTGTATAAGTAACTAAAGATGGTAAGAAGAAAATTAGTCTAGGTCATAATCTCGATTTACTCCATTGGGGAGCCCGAGGTGCAGTACACCATGCTCGTTGGATAGCGAAATTGATATACGCCTTCAAAATCAACTGGTTTCATTAGGAAAGCGAGATATGGATTTTGGTAGTGCTCCCTCCTCTTAGCGTTGCACTTTTAGGGAATACTTTAACCAGTAACTCCCAAGTCTTCAAACCTCTTTGTTGAGAGTGTTTCTGAGACCCCTGGTAAATCACGTGGCGGTGGAAAGGCATCTGATTTCGCCCAAAAACAAGTGACGTTTTGACTACATGTTGTTCCTATTGAACAAAGCTGTATAAGCAGTAAAGATTAGATAGCACCAGATGGTAAGAAAAGGTCCACGGTGGTAATTGTATTGTTTTGTATTTAAACATTGCGCTGTTGCCAAGAAAATTTTTAGCAAAAAATAAGAGATCGCTAATAGCACTTGGGCGAACAGTGTAAGCCCTGTACCGCAAAAACCTGTATTCTTTCGACCCTTAGCGTTCTTGGTAGGGATATTACAGGACGTTTCATCATACACCGGCTGTGGTTTTAACCCAAATCTTGTAAAGGGAATGCTTTAAGATGTTAATGCTCTGGTAAATCCAAAAAAACTGCATAAGCAGATATGATTAAATAGTTCCAGAGCCTTAGCAAGAGTTCTTCGGATAATTTAAGTATGCTAACTAATTACATCGATCAACATGGAAATCGGTTAGTTGGTTAACGTGGTTCACGCAAAAAAAAAACTAGGAATGCTGCAACTAGAGCCGGCAGTGACTCCGTTTTGATACCATACAACCCGGCAATCAAATCAAATCAATTCCAGGTTCATGCAGCCACCCATTTTCTTTCATATATCATTGACCATATTCAGACAGAGTATGAAGATTTCGCTTCTGATGGTTCCCAGAGGTGGTGCATACCCTTAAAATTATGAAAAGCAGCACCAGTCTTGGCCAGCCCGTCTGCCTATTCATTGCCGTAATGGTCCCTATGTGCAGGAACCCAAATTGAGGAAATGTCAGATAGGCTGCCCAGTCTGGATAGTTCTTTTTTATACTGATTTACGAGAATAGACGTTGTTTTATGCGACCTTGGTGACATCAGAGCCGCCTAGCTACCGACAAGAATGCCACTTCTGCCGCTAAAATTCCAGTTGTGCATGCCTCTATTATCGCCAGTACTTCAGCCTGAAGTACATTTGCTTCATCCGGAAGATGAACAGAGATATTTATTTGCAGCTCTTCCGAGAAAACCCCAGAGCCAACACTACAGGTCACCTTCGACCTATCAGTGTAAACTGTAGTGCAGCATTCATAAGCCAGAATTTCCTTGTGACCTTGAATTTCTTCTAAAAGTCTGTATTCGGGGTATCATCCAGTCTATTGGTCGTTTTAGAAATGTTGGTCGCATTTGTACATCCTTGCAAAACTGTTCGCCCTCACCTTCCAAGCCGAGAGCCTGAGCATCGTACTGTTATTCAGCGCCTCTAAATGACTACATGGAAATCAGAATCCACTAATAGTTATCTAATGAGGACTTTTAAGGGATCGTGTGGTCGATGTGGTTTAAACCCAAACAGCGTTAATTGAGTTTTTAGGTTAGAGACTGATTTATGGTAAAGACTTTGTGCCAAAGTTCTACTTTCTAATAATACCTTGAGGTCATGTGCTACAGTTGACGAATATGAGATTCAATATTGACTGCATCAATCAAGATTTAAGTTGGTGGCCTGTCCCTAAAATAAGTCCAGAAAAAAATTCAAGTTTCTAGCCCAAATTTCCAAAACCCTGTCAACTTCTTTTCTCGGACTGTTTTTAAAACACGTGAAAATAATTTTCCCTAATAGTTGTTGCTTTAGTTCCAAAACGTCTTTGCAGAGGTTCACTAGTTGCTAGAGCAGCACCTTAATAAAAAAAAAAACAACAACAACAACAGAAAAAGTACTTGTTCATACAAAAATAAGTAAAAGACGAGGAAAAATATACTTTGGTGGTTTTGACTTGCTGTTTAAAATACTTCTCTATTGTTTAAGGTGCCAGTGTTACAAACTAGTGGTAGTAGCAACCAAAAAGCCTCTGGAGGTATTGGTGGCGGTGGTGGTGGTATGAAAATGTTTGTATAAGTATATAAAACAGGAGACATGCTCTACTGAACATGAGGTTCGATTAAATGTTAATGCTGGTTAACTTTGGGGTTTTTCGTACATCACTTTGTTTTTTTTCCTCTCCTATAAAACCAACTTTTAACTCAAATTCATCGGTTTTTGGGTTCACACATTGGTTTACTTCAAAAACAGACAGACAGACAGACGTCTTTATAGCAAATATATATTTTCTTACTTACCTTTAAGCTGCGTTTTACTTTTTTTGTTGGTTTTTTTCTTTTCTAGTTTTTATAATTTTATTTAAAAAAAAATGTTTCTTTTATTTTAATTTAGCATAGACAAGTAGAAACACATTCGAACAAACTGTCTGAGAGATCATTCGTAAACAAAGAAAAAGAAGCAGGTGTTTTGAACTCTTTTTCAAGTCATTGTTTGTCTTTTGCACTTCACTTCATTTTGGATGTAAATAAACGAGGTCTATTTTCAAAACTGACTGAGTGATTTTTAGACTAAAACAAATTCGATCATTTCCCCCACCAGCAACAAAAACAATTACTAATCAGTCTTAAAGTACGATTTGTTTTTAATGATTTTTATTTTAATTTTTGTTTCATGTATTTGTGGTGCACAGTGGATTAGCAGCAAAATGTTTGATTGCAAATTTAGCACGAAAAAAAACAAAAATTGGGATATTCCTAAGGGGAAAGGGAACTAACACTAAAGTGGTAGGATCCGGTTTTAGTTCTAACACTTTATATGAAGGGGACTTGTTACTTTTTTGACACTTTGTTACTGGTCACAGAAATAACCTTAATGTATACATTCAATTGCTTTTAAAATATTGCCTGTTGTAGATATTGTCCCGATCGAACCATGTTAATATGATAGATCCCATATCCACTGACTAGTTTTGTGCCAATTATTTTTACTTTGGACTGACGAGTTGCTTTGAACAAATTTATTTTAATGCGTTATTGATCATGCAATATTTTTCGTGATAATCACAGTTGTGCTATGAATTCAATTGTTATATGGTTTCAAGATCAGCTCTGGCCTTCATTCAAGGGAGCCCACATTTC
Source organism: Pollenia labialis (assembly GCA_949318255.1). Lineage (NCBI taxonomy): Eukaryota > Metazoa > Arthropoda > Insecta > Diptera > Polleniidae > Pollenia > Pollenia labialis. Next base: position 17,680,531 of record OX439142.1, on the reverse strand, counting down.
TAGCTGATATTCAGTCGGGACGGCCTTCAAACTCCATTGATGATTTTTTCCTTCGCAAAATGTGTGTCAATTGATCTTAAAGCACTTATCCCACGACCAGTGAACGCAATGCTATAACAAAAAAAAAAAAACCAATTGTGATAAGTGAAAATATCAGCTGACTGGTGATAAAGTGTTGAAAGTGTAGGTGCTTCAGAGGAATTATAATTGCAACAAAACTGTTCAAGAGACTTGATTTTGCGTGGATAGTGGCAGATACTATCTGGTTCTTTTACTTTATATGAAGGGGATCTATCATACTAACATGGTTCACTCGGGACAGTATCTAAGACAAGTAACCTCAATTGAATGTGTCCATTTAGGTTATTTCAGGGACCTGCTAAAAAGTGTCAAAAAGGTGCCAATTAACCCTCTCCTAGGACATCGCCATGTTAAAGTAACAAGTCCCCTTCACATAAAATGTTAAAACAAGAATCGGTACCTACCACTTTAGAACTGTCACGTGCAAAGTTTGGTGTAGATTCAGTTTCCCCTCGGGTTAGTATAAGCCAATTCTGACCCCCTTTCACCCACTTGGATCAGCGCTTGCTTGGACTTAAAAAAATATTAAATGATAATCCGATTTAATCAATGTTTTTATATTTAAATAGAACATTTATTCCTCTTATTTATTTTGTTTTGGTCCGTTTTCTTCAAAAAATTAAAACGGCAAATTTATGTTCATAATTTTTTTTATTTCTGCCCCACAGTACAGTATTGTGGTTTCTTCATTTGTTAAACAAAAAATTAAAGGGTGCTCATTATGTTTGCTGGTTTGATAATGTTGAATTTCTTATAATTTAAATTATATGTGAAGCATCTTGGGTTTGTAATAAATGGTTAAATTATGCAAAAATTGTTTCGTATTTTAAACAATAAAATTTAAATAATACGAGTATTAAACAATTGTTAAAGTAAGTAGTTATTGCAATTCATTCATTCACAACTATAGTGGTTTCTTAAAAATCAACGTAATGAATTAAATTTTTAATTAAATTTCGTTGCTGAATGTACACCAAAACGAAATTCCTCCCATTTGCTAGATTTTTTTTTATAGAGTTTAATTAATGATTATTTAGTTTGATTTATAGTGATATCGAAACGAATATAAGAAAATGAATAAACAGTTAGTATTTTTTATTTCCTCTGGCGTAAAGTTTAATTCAGTTGGATAAATAAATATTTAAACTTTTGGTTGTGTCTATTTTGTAAGAGATTTGTTTAAACAAAAACTCAATTGAAAGAAATCGTAGAAGCGCAGTTGATAAAACTGATGTTAATTAAATATAAATTTATTTAGTTTATCGCAAGAAATTAAAAATTTCTAAAAGATTTTAACATTCTCATGTTAAATTCTCAAAGTTTAACTGCCAGTTCAACGATTTCGAACGTTATCGTTCGCATAGAAAATTAATATGAAAAACACTCATTTTTAAAAATATTTTTTTTATATTAAATTCTATGCGAACGTCTACGTTCGAAATCGGTGAACCGACAGTAAGTAACACATCTTTCTCTCTATGGCATAAAAGTTTACTAAAATATTGAAAAACTTTTCAAACTCTTAAATATTTTTCAGCAGAATTTATTTACGGAAATATCTACAGACTTTTGTCCCGTACTGAACCTTCAAGCAACTCCTGATTTCGCATTACGATTTAGGTTACTTAGGGCTAATAAGCCAATGCAAGTTACGCTCCCTTTTTGGTTCAAAATCTGCTTAAACCAGAAAATCTATAAATCAGTTAACATATAGACCTTCTCTAAACGCTTAAAATTGAGCGTTTAAACTAGCAATACAAACCATATGAATTTGACAACATTTATCGTAGTGCTGCCCAGTGTTGAAAAATTCAGTACTTTGGTACTTTTTTCAGTACTTTTTCATAGTAAAAATACCGCAGTAACCCCGCGTTGTTTTCAGCACTTTTTTATCCTTTGAGTCTTTTAACTGTGATGTGATCATTCCGAAAGCAGGCTTTGGTCATTTGGTTGCACAATTTATGTTGTTTTTTTTTTTGAAATATTAACGACGTGAATATTAAAATGCAAAGTGTGGACGCCGGGATTCATATTTTGCTTTCCAGATTGTTGCGCCAAAGAGCCATTGTTTCGTAAGCTGTGTGGCACCGCACTATGCTTTGTCCCATAGACAAAAATCAAAAAAAAATTTTTTGTCTCAAATTGTTTTTAAATACAGATTTTTTGAAAGATAATAAGCTATCTCAAATAAATGTTAACAAAAAAAATTTTTCTGATTGCTTTTGCCACCACGAGAGGGCGTTAAAAGCAGATAATTTCTTGCAAAAATTACTTAGCAGAAAAATGAGTTTTAGGTGTTTCACAAAAATAATTCTGAAAAATTCATTTTTTTTTAAAGTCGCTCGAAATTTGGTTTTCAAGTACTTTGATATATTTGCAGTTAAATTAAAATTTATAATTTAGTATATGTTTACAAAATATTTTTTTTTATTGCTTAAGTTTGATAAAAAAAAGTATAAAAAAAAATTATATAAAATTAGATATTTTTTTTTCTGTTTTTGCAAGTTTATACTCTTAGCTAACAGGGTATTCAAAAATTAGTGCCTATTTTTTACCACAACTTAAAAAAAATGCGTTTTTTGAAATGCCTAATTTTATGATTTTTACTCAAATATCAGGCATTTAAGAGTGTTTAATATCATTGCGCAACACGATTTTATATTTTGAATGTTAAAAAATTTAATTATATCATTAGTAGACCAAAACCACTGAAGTATTTTCAAAATTTAGATCGAGTTCTTTTTTTATGGCCCACTGAAGTTTTTAATTTTTTTTAAAGGCGTTTTGAGTAAGTCAAAAAAAATTTATTAAATCTAATTCTGAGGTTAATAAGGTTAATAGATGATTTTAATAAAAGTTGATGACGGTTCTTTTCATAGAACTAATTAACCCTCTATCTGCGATGTTTAGGAGACATTAAAAATATTCTACAACAATTTTCTGCATCGAATTTCACTAGGGGTTGTAAAAGATCATAAGTTCGTGTGATATAAGCAAAATGCTTAAAACAGTAAAATTGTAAATTATCATATATTATTATTAAGTCGTGTGAAATAATTGGCAAAAATGTAATAAATCTACTTTTGAGCTTAACATATTATTAAACCCTCTATCTCCCATTTTTAGGAGTCATTTAAGTCTCTAAAACGTGTGTTTAAAGGATTAAAATGTTCTACAGACATTAAATAGTTTTTTTTACACATTCCAAAAACCTTTAACAAAAATTAAAAAGTTCAGTGGGCCATAAAAAAATAACTCGAGCCAAGTTTTTAAAAACCTTCGGTGTTTTTGATCTAATAATTATATAGTTACATCATTTTTTTTGTCCCATTTAAAAATAAACAAATTTTTGCTTAAAAATCCAAAATTTTAATTTTTTTATCAAAATATATCGCACTTAATCAACAGGAGGGTATTAACTCAAAATGTTCAGTAGAAGCAAAGCAATTTTAAATTTAATATTAAAGGCACATGAAAAAGAATTTTTAAACCAACCATTTCATTATCAAAAAGTAGGCAAAATAACACGATATTTTTACAGCGGATATGAATACTACTCGTTGATTTTTTTCGAAAAGTGGAAAAATAAAAATTTTGATGGATCAAGTGCGATATGATTTTTTCATAATTTTTGAATGACGTTAACATTGCTAGTTTTCCTCTTTAATTTTTTTATTTATGTTATCTTTCAAATATCCTTATAGTTTTATTTTTGCAAGAGCATTTTAACCGGTTTATCCTATTTTTCAATAAATGATGTTTTTGTATTTTCCACATTGATCATCCGATTCTACCCAAATTTGGCACAAATATATATTTTGCAAATATCAATTTACATACCAAAATTTATTACGATCAGATTTGTAGGAGTGGTAGCGTTTTTAAGAAAGAGGATATATAGCAGGACCTTGAGTCCTTAGTCCGATTTAAATAAAAATTTACACACACGTTGCTAGTTGCATGTGTATCAGCATGACCACTTTTTGTAATTTTGTGGGCATTATTGAAGCTAAAATTACATTTTTCAATTTCAGGACACATGGGAGGTAGGCGTGTCCTTGGGCCGATTTTTCCAAAAATTCTAATTTTTCTTAACTAAGCATTTTTATGATAGTGTACCAAATTTCAAAAATATCTGACAACTCCTTCTATTTTTGTCCCTTCGTTATATGCACGCAGAGAAAAAATATGGTTGGGCATGGTTACGGCAACCACACTGTGTTTATTGTAACAATATATTGTTGTTGTACACAAATAATTGTTATTTTTATTAAATATCAGCAATATTATAGTTACTGTAAACATATTAATGTTTATCGCAATTATAAATTTGAGTATTGTTGACCGAAAAATAATTATTTTTCTAACAACTAAATTAAGATAACTTTCAAAACATATTATATTATTCACAGCCATAACATGATATTTAATAGCCATATCATGATAACTTTATATACATTAATCATAATAAGTTTAAGATGCAATCAAAATATCGTTACTCTAATAATATTTTGGTATCGCCATTTGTAAAATAATTTTGTATCAGTTGTGTCGTGTTTTAAATAAACGTATCGAATTATTTGTTAGTGAGTGGCTAAATAATAAAAAATAACCATTAAAATAAACAAGAAATTAAAAAAAATATTAAAAAAGAAATAACAAAACAACCATTAAAATAAACAAGAAATTAAAAAAAAAAATAAAGAAAAAACATTAAAAAAGGGTTGTAGTGTCACAAAATAAAATATCTTTGCTAAAAAATTTTAATAATCTTAAAGTGGTGGAAAAATTTGTGAAATATTGGTGCAAAATATTAACCATTACTGGTAAGTTTTGTGTTATTTTAAGAGAAAAATAATGAGAACTCCATAAAATAATTTATAAATAATTGCGACCTACGACAAAAAGATTACAGTAACTATATTATGTTTTTTATTTTATCATAAGTATTTTTTTCCAATAAAAATATTATGTTTAAAGTTGTATCATATTATGATGTAAAAAATTTATGTATAACAGTTCATATCACTTTGCATCATAATATGATTACTTCTAAGCTTATTATGATTGCCATGACAATAATATGATTACTTCTAAACTAATTATGATTGCCATGACAATAATATGATTACTTCTAAACTAATTATGATTGCCATGACAATAATATGATTACTTCTAAACTAATTATGATTGCCATGACAATAATATGATTACTTCTTAACTTATTATGGTTACCATGACAACAATATGATTACTTCTTATCTTATTATGATTACCATGACAGTAATATTATAACTTCTTAACGTTTTATGATTAACAGGATAACAATATGATTAAGAGAAAAATATTATGATGTTATATTACGAACATATTTGGTCATAATATGATTTAAAAACAATCGTAATATGGTGACTACAATCATGAATCTTATCATAATATGTTGCTCTTAGAATATGTTTACCACAACCATGTTTTTTCTTTGCGTGTGGGAACGAAGCATAGTGCACCGTCCCGTTGATACCACATATCGTCCATATCCATATCTTCCGATTCGGGCCATAAAAAGTTCGTTATTATCTCTCGATAGCGAACACCATTCACAGTAACTGCCTGACCGGCCATATTTTGGAAAAAATACGGCCCGATGATGCCGCCAGCCCATAAACCGCACCAAACAGTCACTCTTGGATTATCATTCGCCAAAATGCGGCAATTCTGCTTATTGAAGAATCCACTGAGGTGAAAATGTTCCTCAACAATGAAGATAATATTCTTCGAAAATTGATCATCCACTGTTGCCATTTCTTGCCACCATTATGACCTTTGACGACGTTTGAAATGGTCAAGAGGCTTTAGTTCTTGAGTCAAGTGCACCTTGTAAGCGTGTTAATGCAAGTCTTTGTGCATAATGTTCATCAACTACGAGTGTGAGAGGTGCAATTGTTGGGCACGACGACGAGTTGAGGTGGACGGCTCTTCAAACGCAATATTTTTTGCAGTACGAGCTGTACGAGCATGCACTGGTGTTTTCACATCTATCACAGACCCGGTTTGCTCAATTTTTTGCTCGATTATTCCGATTGTACGCACATTTTGTACGATTTAATTGACCGAAAAAATCACGAAGTGCACGATATGCATTTCGATTTGAACGACCATTTTAATAATAAGCCGGAAAAACTTCAACGCGTTGCTAGATTTACAATTGAGTTGGTCTGAAATTGAGAAATTTCAAATGAAATGCAGAAAAAAACTTGACGTTTTGGTGTGGTTCACATTCAACATCGGCCCTTAAAATTTAACCATTATATATTAAAAAAAAAGTTTTATTAAGGATATTAAAGTCACAGGCTCTTTAATGTTTTTTTAACGTTAACAACAACTTGTACTTTAAATTATTGTTATTTATTTGAAAATAACATTAAATATTCATTGAATTTTTCTACTCTATTGATGATCCCTGTTACTGGTGGTAGCAAATAATGTCACTTTTTTACGCTCCATATGTCACGTGTCCTGTAAAAGTCCTTAAACTTACATGCACACCAAAATTTATTGTTGTATTATAAATTTTTTTTTAAGAAAGAAAAAAACATATAAATAAACAAACCAGAACTAAATTGTTATTATAAAGCCATAATATAGAAAGGAAAAATCTAAATTTAAGGAAATTTTAAAATACACTTAAACTTGTAAGGATAATGGGGGAGCAGAGGTTTAACTTTTGTTATATGTTTGTTGTTTGATTTGCCATTTTATTACCAACAAATTGAAAGAAATTTTTTATGACCAAAAAAAAAGTCAACAAAAGCAAAAAGGACCTGTAATTTTGTGTTCAAAATAAAGGATAAGTGGGTATTGTAAAGATATTGTTAGTTTTATGAAGGATTTTTAATAAGTTTGGGCAGAATCAGGAGTCGGCTTTGAAAGCAATATATTTGTTGTATTTTAAATTTAAATTTTAAATCGAAAAATTTAAATAACTTTTTTTCCTTGATCTTTTCTCTAAGAGCAAAAATTGTATTAAAGTAATTACTACTTTTTTTCCTGTTTTACAAAAATATTCATTTGTAACATAAAATTTGAAACGATGAAGAAATAGCAGCCAACTTGGAAATTGGTATTAAGAGCAAAGGAATTGTTATTTCCAAGTTGACAATTTCATTTGCTGACAACAAAAGCATTAACGACAACGATTTGAATTTAAAAGTGCGCTATAAATGTTGAGTTCAGTTCAAGTTCTTCTCTCTTTTTTTTGAATGGTTTACAGTGTATATAAGCCATCACCTCTTTGACTCATTTAATTTCTTTCGAAATGAATGAAAATAAAAATAAAATAAAAAAAAAAGAAAACAACCAACATTTCGAAATTGAAGAAAAATAAATTGCAACTCATATGCAGAGTATCAACGCAATTTAATTAGGAACGTGGGTGAATAGAAGGAATCGTTTTAAGAGGCAGAACTTAAACTTTAACTAAAGTAAAACTAAGCTCGAAATAAGCAATAACTGATGTAACACTGATCTTGAACTGAACAGGAACTAAACTTTTCTTTTATAAATTATTTATTGAATTTTATATTTGTGTAAAACTAGAAGTGAACTAGGACTGAACCAGAACCGAACTAGAACTAAACTAGAATGAACTGAACTCGAACTGAACTCGAACTGAACTCGAACTGAACTAGAACTGCACTAGAACTGAACTAGAATTGAACTAGAACTGCACTAGAACTGAACTAGAACTGAACTAGAACTGAGCTGGAACTGAACTAGAACTGAACTAGAACTGAACTAGAACTGAACTAGAACTGAACTAGAACTGAACTAGAAATGCACCAGAACTGAACTAGAACTGAACTAGAACTGCACTAGAACTGAACTAGAACTGAACTTAACCTGAACTAGAACTGAACAGAAGAGAGATTATTTTCCCACCTTTTGAAAAATGTTTACCTACTCTCCTGCTATATCCCCTTTCAATAGCGGGCAAGAATAAAAAAAACAACAAAACGTATGAGCTGCACAAAAGGAACAAGTATAAAAGCCGCGTAAGGACTCACGAAAAAAAAAATACAAACGAAAGTAAAGAAGAAGGCAGGAATCAAATACAACTCAATGTTACAACTAACAAAAAAGAAAAAAATAAAAACAGTTAAACATTTTGCCAACATACAAAACGAAACGTTTGAAAATTGAAAAATTTCCAAACGATAAAATTTTATATTACACATGTATTGTACAATTGCATATACAAACTCACACATAGACACATATACAATATTAACACAAATATTTATTTACTTACAAGAAATAATGTCTTGCCTTAGTGTCTGTCTATACGCTGTAAGTTGAGGTATTTTTAACTCCCACTACAAAATTTGTTTTTCTCTAGATTTAACTACCAATACTCTATAAAGCTGGTAACAAACATCATTTCCACTACTACCACTGACACATTACTATCACCAATATGCGGTGCTGGAATAACATTTCAGTTTGATTCCGTTTCTAGCCATATAACATGTTGCTGGCTGGCTGGCTGGCTGGCTGGCTGATGATGTTGCTGCTGCTGGTACAAGAAATTGCAATTAAAATATTTGCTTAAATTTTGAATAAGAAAAGCGAAAAAAAGGAATTGTGTATAAATATATTTGCTATACAATAATAAAAATAACAATAATATTGCTAGCAGAATAAATGGAATGAGGAGAGTAAAATGAAATTAAAAATTACATTTCACAAATGACATTATTTTTTTTTTTTGAATAAATTGAAAGTTAGAGTATGAACAAAAAAAAGTTCATTGGATTTATCTTTTATTTTTTAATATTTAGGGAAATTTAAAAGCTGTAGGGCAAATTAGTAATTTAGAAAATATTTTTTTAGCTAGCTGAATTTAAGGTAACACTTGCTACCTTAAAACCAATAATGCTAAAAATTGCATTTAAATTTCTATTCCATTAGCTAAATAACCAGAAAGTTTAGCCATAACTTTGCTAAAATTGTATGCAGTATTCTTTACAGCTAGCTGAATAGCCAAGAGACCATTGCTTATAAGTTCGTAATGGTTAAATTTTTTTCAAATTATATCCAAATTCCTATTCAGCTGGCTGAATTAGAGCTTAACTTATTTTAAAATCTTTTAATCGTAAATAATGCAAACATTTTGTTTTAAAACTTAAATTAAGTAAGCTGAATTTAGTAAATACCTTAAAATATACTGCTGAATCTTTATTAAAAATTGGTGCATAATTTGGTATTGCCAAAAAGGTTAATATTTAGTTATCTAATAGCTTAATATTACTTTTTTTATATAACCATTTTATTTACATTTAAGATTAGGCAATTTAGCGAGCTTATTAACAAATAAATTTGATGCTAAATTCGCCAGGGCCAAAAATGTACGACAATGATTCAAAACAAAAACAAATTCAAATTCAGCTAGCTGAATAGGTTTAAAATTATCATTGCTTGCCAAAAAAATTACAATTTCGTTAATTTTCCGTTGAAATTCTTCTTCAACTAGCTGAATATGAACAAAATGTACAACATGAACAAAAAGAGTCTTCAATGCTTTAATTACTTACTAAAAAAATTAATTCAGCTGGCTGAAATTTTTAATAATTCCATAAGTTTACTAAAAAAAGATAATTTAGCTAGCTAAATTTTTTAGATGTGCTTTACATATTGACTACTTTTTTGTTAAAAAAATCATTTCAATACCTCCGATAGTTTGTCTATAATCATTTTTACAATAGTACTTCCTTCCACAACACAATAGCCAACAAATAATACTTGTTTTACTTAAACAATTCTATTGAACAATATCTGGTGTTAGTGGACAAAAAAAAAAGGCGAACTTTAAGCTGGAAATACAAAAATAAATAAAATCAACATTATTTGGCTCGTGTTACAAAATATTGCCCCGTTGTATTTGGTTGTAAGGAAAACACCAGCTTTAAACATCATGGTAACAGCTCTCTAGCTGCCACTACACAATGGGGGGGTCAACACAATACCCAGTAATTTTTCCAAACTGTCAAAAATTTATAATGTCTGGTAAAACACCTATGAATGTTTTTCATTTTTTCTTTTTGTAATTGTATATGTAAAAGTGAATATGTTGGCTACAGCAACAACATGATCATCGCCCACCAACTGTGGCCAGAACAAACAAAAATGATCACTACTAGAATTTTGCTCATATATTTCATAGAGAAAAAAGAGAAGAATTTTTAAGCTGGAGTAGATGAAGTGGAAGGGACAAAAACCAGAGGCTTATTATAGCAATTTAGCCACTGGTTTTGATTTTATTATTTTCAAGGAATATATCTGAGAAATATAGATTCTTATGAATATGTATACAAAAGGTTGTTGTGGGTTCTGGCCAAATCTTTTCCCTTTTTTTTTTTTTTGTATTTTGCTTGCTATCGTTTTGTTGCCAAGACAAATGTCATTTGTAAGCATTGACTATAGACGACTGTCATGATTATTATCGCGCGATTATTTTAGTTTTTTTTCGAATTTTTTCATTTCTAAAAAGTGTCTAGTAATAGCAGGCGAAATACAATTTAAGCTTGAAATCTATAAGGATCTAAAACTCTGTGGTAGGTCTGACATAAGGGAGTTCTTCTTAGTTGTTTATTAACCTGGTGTTAGTTTAAGAAATTAATAGTTGTAATGAGTGAATTTATAAGATCAACATTTATTTGTAAACTTAAAAAAAAAGTAATACAACCGGTCTGTGATCACTGATCTCATTTATCGTTTTATTAAAGATTAAACAGCAAAACAAAAAGCTAAATTCCTTTGAAAAACAGTCAATAAATGTCAGTTAATCTTATGGATTTTTTTGTTGTTGTCGTCATTTAAACACTCACTCACACCCAAACTCCTTTATATTCAAACTTAAGTTTTTGAATATATTTCTCAAATCCATAAGCTAAACAAACTGATCGTTATATTTGTTTGTTTGATTTTGTTTTTACTCTCTTTTTGCTTCGCTTTGTGTGTTTGTTTTTTCTGGAGTTTAGTTTTTATTTTAGCAAGATCAATTGCAGGTGATTTGTTTGGCTGTCGAAATTGTACGCTTATCGTAACTCATTACGAGATTTATTTTGTTCAACAAATCCAAAAGGTGTGATTTGTCTTTGTAGCATTTGCATACGACAACAACAACAAGAACAACAAGAAAATATCATTCCAATCGTTACCACCAAAGATCACTTACTATTGAGAAAAATACACAGGAAAAAAAGCTGCAAAAGGAAATTCAGCTGGCTGAATAAAGTTTGAATATTGCAAAAAAATTTATAAAGAAGAATATTTATCAAAATGGTTTAAAAAATGATAATAAAGCTAGCTGAATAAAGCAAAAACTTTGTTTAGAGCAACATTAATTTAAAAATTCATCAAATAAAGTTAAAAAATATTAATTCAGCAAGTTGAATGTAATAAAAAAATGCGTATCAATGTTAACTCAGTTTGAAAAATTAAACAGAAATTCATCAAAATTCTGTATTTCGATTGGTATGAGATTTTTTGAAAATTCGAAAAAATAGAATTAAGTGAGAACTTACGTTAAAAATTAAAAATTCCTCTAGTTGCATATAGTAAAAACTATGAAAATTCAGCTGGCTGAATACAGTTTGAAAATTGCAAAAAGTTGGTTAAGAAGACAAAATGGTTTAAAAATGCTAATTAAGCTGGCTGAATAAAGCCAAAACTTTGTTTAGAACATCATTACTTTAAAAATTTGTCAATATAAGTTAAAAAATATTAATTCTGCAGATTGAATATTATAAAAATATGTGTTTTAATGTTAATTCTGCTTGCAGAATAAAACAGAAATTCATTAATTCAATATTTCGCTTAGTAGGAGATTTTTGAAAAGTAAAAAAAAAACAGGATTTAGTAAGAACTCACGTGAAAAAATGCTAATTTCCCTAGCTGAATATAGGGAAATCTATATAAAAAATATAACTAAATCAATAACTTTATAGAAGCTTAAAGACGACTAAAATTCTCAACAATTTTAATAATTTTTAACAAAATTTGATGAATGTATTATAAAATTAGTCAGTGAAGCACTCTCTTCACAACTAAATTTTTTGCAAAAATCAGGATATTTCTCTTTATTGTATATGAAATCAATATTAATCCCTTATGAAATAAAGCTTGTTAAGTTTAGAATATACGTAGTTTAAAGAAAATATTATAAAAGTAGTAAGTTTGGTCCATTTAAAATTTTGTATAATTTTTTATAAAAATTTTCCAATTTTGCAAAAAAAATATTTTTCATCATTGCAATCTGAATTATTCCGAAACCATTAAGTATACAATAATATTATTACAGCGACTTAAAGATAATTATATTTCAGTGTATTTAGAGATTCTTGTTATAAAATTGGATAAACTTATAATAAATTCGGCGCGACAGCGTCTTCAAAAACCGTAAATTTTAGAAAAATATATAAAAAAATTTAACCATAGAATTTAATATGTTGACTGTTTTTGTAGTACGGGGGCCATAACCCATCAATTCAGCTAACTGGATTTTGTTAAAAGTATGTGTACATTTGATGTTATGAGATTTTTGGAAAAACTGCCATATAAATGCTGACTCAGATAGCTGAATACAGTATATGTATACTAAAAAAAAATTCTATATTTCACAAATTTTCAAATTTGTTTTTATTTATTATTTATTAAACAATCAAGGCACTGAGGTAACGATGATGATGGTTTAAAGATTTGAAAATGAAATATAGAAAGTCAATTCAGCTATCTGGATTTTGTTAAAAATTTGTATGGGTTTTATACTATGAGAATTTTAGAAAAATAAACATAAAAATGCTAATTAAGCTAGCAGAATACAATAAAAACTCTAACAAAATTTTTTTTAAATTCTACAAATTTTTAAATTTGTTTTTATTTATCATTTATTAAATAATTTTTTTTCAGTGCACAGAGTTGAAAATACCATGTAGAAATACAATATAGAAAGTCAATTCAGCTATCTGGATTTTGTTAAAAATGTTTGTATGTAGCTCTGAATTATAAGAATTTTAGAGAAATTAACATATAAATGCTAATTCAGCTAAATGAATAAAATTAAAACTCTAAACAAAATTTTAAGATTCTAAAAATTCTTAAATCTGTTTTATTTATTATTTGTTAAACAATTTTTTTTTTCAGTGCACTGAGCTGCTGATGATGATGGTCAAAGATTTGAAAATACAATATAGAAATTTTTGTGTGGTAGCGAAGTGGCCTGTTAAAGGTTCAATAAATTCTCGCATTACTTTGCATAATAGTGGATGTATAAATGTCTGTCTGTCCCAGCAACTGTCTCTCCCCTGTGGTCCTTGCAAAAAATGTTTTATTTTCTTTAACTTTAGTATTATTTAAATTCTCTTCTCTTTTTTTGTTTCTTTTTGTGCATATTATTTAGTTCTTTTGCCATTGTGCTGGTTTTATTTTTGGGGAAGCGATAATGTGATTTATTTTGTCCATTAATCTGGTAATTCATTTGGTTTCACATGCAACATGTTCATGTTTGCCATACTCATTTATATAGTATTTCAGAAAAAAAAGAATATATAAAAGCGTAGGTCTGTCTGTCCGTCTGTCTGTTTGATACTTCATTTCGTCTACTTTGCATCGATTGCAATTCGACTGCTGTTCATCTTTGTCGTTTGTCTTTAAATGGCATGAGATGAGAACAAAAAAAAAAAACAAAGTTATAAGTCTAAAGTTTCTTACGTCTAACTGGGCGGTATATGTAACACTGAGTTATTTGTTTATGGTTTTTGCTTTTTTTAGATCTTCTCTAACCAGGGAATGCTTGTAGCGATCGTTGTCACTGTTATTAAAAACACATTCATTACTGGCCTGTTTATTCTATGTGTATTTCCCTTGGCAAAATTGTTTGGATGTTATGGGGTGTAGGTGCTGTTAACCTTTTTTCTGGCTTATTTATTTCGCCATGTTGGAGGTCATTTATAGTTTTTTGCTTTGAGTCCATAGATTTAATAAAGATTTGAATTTTTTAGGAGGTGGTTTACAAATTTATATGTATGCGATTACACTAAAACTCTACAGGTGATTTAGGAGTTAATAATAGTTATTTATGCTATTTATTGGTCGTAAGTTGCATTTTGTTTGTCAAAATGAGTTAATTTGGTTAATAAGTAAAAAAAAACACAGTTGGGTTTGAGACTTGGCTAAAAAGTGGTCCGGATTGAATAGAGTCTAGACTTAGAGATCAATGAGTACTTGTAAGTTCATAACAAGTTACTTTTGCTCTACCGTTGGGAGTTTTCCTTAAACAAATGTGTGGTTTAATATAAAGTTAACTTTAAATTTGATTTATAGGCATATTCAGCTGGATGATTATGACACAATAAACAAAAACGTTTATAAACATAATAAATAAATTAGAATTTAAAAAAAACCCAAGTTCTGGTAAATGAAATGGATATTAAAAACCAGTTGCTGAATTTGATATGGTGTTTGAATTTTTGAAGGATGTTGAAATTCCTGTCGTTCCATTAAAAAGATAAAATTGAAAAATTTCCTTTAGACGATAATTTAAACTGTTGAGACCTTTAAGTAAAAATAACTATAAATTAGTTTAAAAACTAATTCAGCTGGATAAATATTGCCAAAAATACTAATACTGCTAGCTGAATATTGCTTGATATGAAAATACATGAAGCTCAAAAATAAAGTTAATTGAATGTAAACACATTAACTAATTCAGCTGGTTGAAACTAGTAAAGCTACCTAAATATTGTTTAAGCATTGTTTGTATCTTGGTTAAAAATAAAAAAGCACATTCAGCAGGCACTAAATCGCAAAAAATACAATTAAGCTTGGCGAATATTACTTAAACTTTAACCTAATATCGTAACAGGGTAGATGTAACTTAATATTTCAATTCAGCTAGCTGAATAAAGGTTAAATCTTAAATGTGTTACTAAATGAAAAATTATTTAAGAAAATAAGAAAAGCTTATACCTCAAAAAACTAAAAAAACTTTTGCTTATACAAAACTTTTGCAGAACTAACAAAACAATATTAATTTAGCTGGCTGATTTTAAAAACAATTGTCAAGAGCAACGACATCATATTTCCAAATTAAGTCATTACCAGCAAAAGTACCTTTTTGTCCCCAAAAAAGTGCATTACCTTTTAAAACTATTTACCGCATTTAAAAGCCACATTAAAAAGACGCAAATTTGCGGTTTTTAAAACAAAAAACACTTTGATGACCATTATTGAAGAAAGAAAAAAAACTTGATGATCATGAACGTCATTATGATGATCATCATCATTTTGTGCAGTTTATTGGATTGTGACCACAACGAATTCATTTGTTTAAGCAACAAGATAAAAAATATATTTACCTTAAGTTGATTTTTCTGGCTAAAAATAAAAATTTGTTAAGCCCAAAAGCTGTAACCATAATTTGCATTTCGATTCGATTGGTAAATGTCTAAAAAAAAATTGACGACACCGTCAACATACAGATAGACGCGTGTCCACCGACACTTTAGTCATAACATTCTAGGAAAACATTCACCTAAATCACGTTCAGATTTTTTTCTTTTAGTTGAAAACACTTCACTTCCTTCTATCACTCACTAGACATTGTTTGTTTTTTTTTTCGGTTCGGTTTAGTATTGATTTTGAGTGTGCTAAATCTGTAAATGTAACGCGATCGTGATCGTTTTGTGACAAATCAATTGTTAATGCCCTAAAGTTAAAAATATCAGTAAGAAATTGTAAAGAACATGTTGTGGAGTAAAACGAATTCAATGGCTAACAAAAACTAAAAAATTTTTAATGTTGAAAAAAAAATATAAGAAGAGGCAAATGGAAATGATGTAAGAATGTATGTATTAGAAAATGTTAATTCAACCAGTTGAATGTAGTCCTGAATTAGAAATTTAGTTAATAAATATAAAAATTAGCTTAAAAATTATAATTCAGCAAGCTGAATGAAGAATTAAAACAAAAAAATCTTTAGCTGAATAACCCAAAAATAAACAGAAAAATCTTAATGTTGAAAAAAAAATAATAAGAAAAATAAATGAAAAAGATGTAAGAATGTATTAGAATATGTTAATTCAACCAGCTTAATATAGTCCTAAATTAGTAATTAAATTAAAAAAATTAAGGTACATTTGTTTAAAAGTTATAATTCGGCTGCTGAATGAAAAATTTAAACATCCAATATCTGCTAGCTAGCTCTTTACTGAAAAACTAAAATAAATTAAGAAATTTTAATGATAAAAAAAAAATAATAAGAAAAATAAATGAAAATTATGTAAGAATGTATTAGAAAATGTCAATTCCACCAGCTGAATACAGTCCTGAATTAGTTAATAAGGCAAACAATTTATGAAAATTTGTTAAAAAATTATAATTCAGCTAGCTGAATGAAGAATTTGAATACATATATAAAATATTATTCTAACGTTATAATTTATCTTGATAAATATTAAAACATTATAAATCAACTAGCTGAATATTGCAAGAACTAAGTAGATGTATTTCCATAATTTAATATTTATCAGAGTTGTATATAAAAAAGTCAATTCAGGTGTTGAAAATAGCAAATGCAGTGCTAAGATGTCAGCACAAGAAATAATTTTTTTAAATTGGTTTAAACAAAATTTAGGTTTCAAAATATGAAAAACACGTCTAAAATTCAGCTAAAGATGTTCTAGAATTAAATAAGTTAGTAAAATTTATAAAATTGTGTGCAAATTTCAAAAGATTTTGTTATTCGTGCTAAATTCCCAGTTTTTATTATTGATAAAAACACTTGAAATTTATTGTTGATGGGATAAGCTATTCCTATGCGCATTTCACTGGTTGCTTAGGCCAGATCATCAGGAAACTTCATCCATAAATATTTTAGAAAAACTAAAGATATTAAACCAAATAAAAATGTTAAACGTCTAAGACTTATAGCAACAGTTCTACTTGTAATAATATCAAAGTTTAAACAAAACAACATCAACAATAAACAGTGCGTTCATCTCATCTTACATTCCCCGCTACAATTAGTTGAAATTCTCTCAACATTAATTGTAGTTGTAAGTAGGTTAAGAAAAACAAAATAAAAAACAAACAACAACTTACAAAAAATGTTGTCAATTAAGTGTTTTTTAGGCCGTGCACCTGCCTGTTTATTATCAAAAAGTAATTTCAATTTTTGGGAATACAAAATTTAAATTTCAAAAGATTTTGTTATTCGTGCTAAATTCCCAGTTTTTATTATTGATAAAAACACTTGAAATTTATTGTTGATGGGATAAGCTATTCCTATGCGCATTTCACTGGTTGCTTAGGCCAGATCATCAGGAAACTTCATCCATAAAGATTTTAGAAAAACTAAAGATATTAAACCAAATAAAAATGTTAAACGTCTAAGACTTATAGCAACAGTTCTACTTGTAATAATATCAAAGTTTAAACAAAACAACATCAACAATAAACAGTGCGTTCATCTCATCTTACATTCCCCGCTACAATTAGTTGAAATTCTCTCAACATTAATTGTAGTTGTAAGTAGGTTAAGAAAAACAAAATAAAAAACAAACAACAACTTACAAAAAATGTTGTCAATTAAGTGTTTTTTAGGCCGTGCACCTGCCTGTTTATTATCAAAAAGTAATTTCAATTTTTGGGAATACAAAATTTAAATTTCAAAAGATTTTGTTATTGTGTGCAAAAATTTTAATTCATATAGCTTAAGATAACAAAAATATTAACTGCCTTTGCCACAATGTCAACATGATCATTTCTTTCGCATATTTTTATTGAAATGAGTAATGAAAAACTAAGATTTGTTTTCAATATAAATATACGAAAGTAAATTCCCTTTCGACATTGTGGGCCAGGCAATAAAGATTAGCTAAAGTAGTCAAAATATTAAAAATTTAACACAAAAATCCCAATTCAGCTAGCTGGATATGTTAGAAAAATGTTGTAAGTTAGAAAAGAATCGAGATTAACACTTGAATAAAAATCGAATTTTAAACTTTATATATACAAATTGTTTAATTCGGAAATGTATATTCTATCTTATGTTAAAAAGTGTAATTCGGCGAGTTTAATATTTAAAATTAATGTAAAAAAATTCAATTCAGCTGCCTTAATACCTTATAAACTTTTAAAAGTTTAAAAAACACTTGAAATTTATTGTTGATGGGATAAGCTATTCCTATGCGCATTTCACTGCTTATTCCATCAACAATAAATTTCAAGTGTTTTTATCAAGAATAAAAACTGGGAAATGAGCACGAATAACAAAAACTTTTGAAATTAAAAATTTTGTATTCCCAAAAATTGAAATTACTTTTTGATAAGTTTAAAAAACTTTAAATTTAAAAAAAAAAAATTTAATGTAATGGTTTTCAGCTATCTGAATATTGATAAAAATAAAACTTAATTGCTAGAATTTAAGGAATTAAGCTAAAATTATTAAAGCTAGCTGAATATGCCGATAATCTTTACTGTAAGTTAGTTAGTTTCAGTGTTAACGAAATTGAACTTTGAAATACTTATTCAGCTAGCTGAATATGGCAAAAAAATTAAAAATAAATTATTTAATAAAACAATATTTGCAATTAAGCTCCAAAAAACTGATTCAGCTAGCTGACTATTAAAAATTAAGCTTAAATAATCAATTCAGCTAGCTTAGTATTTAACATATTTATATGTTAGTTTTTTGAAACTCTTTTGAAATATTTTTGCTTTTTTCGTGTTTGCCAAAAGATCAATGACAATATTCTTGTATTATTAATAAATTAACTGCATGTTGATATGCTTCCATTTAATTAAATGTTGTCTATTAAAAACATTATTTCATAAAAATTTATTTGCTCGAAAACAAGACCTTCTCTCTGACTTTTGATTAAAATTTTTCAATAAAAATTAAAGAAGTTTTAGTAAATGACAAGAAATAAACAACAAGGGAAATAAATGAATGAGTGAATAAATGAATGAACAACTTTAATTGAATCGATGATGATTATAAACACTTTAAACCATGATCTGATAAATACAAGTTGGTTCTTGGTTTGTATTTAAAATGCAAACAGAATTCGAAATTATTAATAATAAAAATACTTAATAATGTTATTAAAAATGCAAACACAGAGAGAAAAAAGACAGACATGGAAATGCCTTCATTTATACAGATGGATGATAAAAATTAAAAAAAAAAAAAAACGAGGGATCACAGATCACCATCATCATATTTTCATTTAGCATGGATCATTGACAATCGTAGTCATCAATTATAGACACAGAGCAATATAAAATTTATACTTAAAAGAATATTTACGATGTCATCCCTTTTTTGTTTTGTATGATGTCTATCTGCAAATGCACTGAGTGTTTATGAAAATTTAATGTCTCGGGCATTAAACATTTTTGTTGGTTTTCAATTAGCATTTGTAAGGAAATGAATGACCATTTCAGCAGCAGCAGCGGCATTGACAGTTGCAGTTGCATGCAGCATTAATATTCGATCATATTCACAAGCAACAACGTTTTATGTGTGTGTGTGTGTGTGTGAGTGTGTTGGTTTCAACATGCCATAAATAAAGAAGTTTTTATTTTAATTAAAACTGACATTTTTGTTTGCTGTTCAATTTAATGAAGAAACGAAGTGTTAATCACATTTGAAAATGATCATGATGCTACGAGGATATACGAATCATTTTTATTAATATTTTTCGTTTGACTACATACAAAACGAGGGCGTGTGAAAATAATTTATTTCAAAATAATGCAAATTATGACAGTTAAATGAGAGCAAGGGACAAAAAAGAAACAAAATGATGAATAATTTCTTTAAAAATTTCAATATTGATCACTCATGGCCCGCCTAACAAGTTTTTCAATTGCAGTCAGAAATATGTAACATATCAACTTTAATCTTCTAAAACATAAAAATGTATTATTTTAGTCATAAAAAAAATTTAATTTGTTAACTTGTTTCATATGGCCCGCCTGAAAAGTTTTGCCATTGCAATCAGAAGTATGTAACGTCTCAACTTTAACCTGCTAGAAAATAAAAATGTATTTTTTAGTGATGCAAATTTATTTTTTTTTAATTTGTTCCTTATGGCCCGCCAGAGAAGTTTACTATACAAATTTATATGCTAATCAGAAATAAAATTTTAGATTAATAGAGATATTTCAAAGGTCATAAAAAATTCTTATTCTTAAACTTTATGGCCCGCCTGAGAAGTTTTGCCATTGCAACCAGAACTATATACCATACAACTTGTGTCTTCTAAAACGTAAAAATTTATTAGTTTGGTCATAAAAACTTAAATTTTTTAATTTGTTTCCTTTGGCCCGCCTAAAAAGTTAGCTGTAAAAAATTACATGTTATTCAGAAATAAAATTATAGATAATTTTGACTTGTAAAACCTTTAGTAGAGATATTTCAAATGTTATAAATAAACTTCTAGCTTTAAGACTTTATGCCTGCCTGAAAGGCTGTTTCTTTAACATGACCAGCAGGATAAATTTCAGCAAAACTCGTTTTGCAAATCTTAAAACCGCAAATTTGTGTGGATAACTTGCTTTTAATTTAACTAAATAAAGATTACAAGTTTTAATATAGTGGCCCGCCTGAGAAGTTTTGCCATTGCAATCAGAAATATGTAGCGTATCAACTTTAATCTTCTAAAACATAAAAATGTATTCTTTTAGTGATACAAATTTAATTTTTTTTTTGTTTCTTATGGCCCGCCTGAGAAGTTTTGATATTTCATTAAGAAATATGTAACGGATCTCAAAACGCAAATTTGTATGGATAACTTGCTTTAAATATAACTATACAAAGATTTAAAGTTTTAATTATGTGGCCCGCCTGGGATTTTCGACTTAAAGAAACATTTGTCACATAAAATAAAGAAATTACAGGAAAATTTGGAAAAAGGCAGTGGGTATCAGCTAAGAAAGCTACTTTAAGGCTTTCAGTTAAGTGGCCCGCCTGGGAGTTTCAACTGAAAGAAACATTTGTTTCATAAAATAAAGATATAACAGGAAACTATAAAAACTGCATTTGCTATCGGCCAAGAAAGTTACTTTTAAGGCTTTCAGTTAAGTGGCCCGCCTGGGAGTTTCGACTGAAAAAAACATTTGTTTCATAAAATAAAGAAATTACAGGAAAATGTAAAAAATGCTTTAGATATCAGCCAAGAAAGTTACTTTTAAGGCTTTCAGTTAAGTGGCCCGCCTGGGAGTTTCGGCTTAAATAAATATTTGCTTTATAAAATAAAGATATAACATGAAACTATGAAAAAGGCAGTGGGTATCAGCCAAGAAAGTTACTTTTAAGGCTTTCAGTTAAGTGGCCCGCCTGGGAGTTTCGATTTAAAGAAACATTTGTTTCATAAAACAAAGAAATTACAGGAAATTTTGAAAAATGCTTTAGATATCAGCCAAGAAAGTTACTTTTAAGGCTTTCAGTTAAGTGGCCCGCCTGGGAGTTTCGACTTAAAGAAATATTTGCTTCATAAAATAAAGATATAACATGAAACTATGAAAAAGGCAGTGGGTATCAGCCAAGAAAGTTACTTTTAAGGCTTTCAGTTAAGTGGCCCGCCTGGGAGTTTCGATTTAAAGAAACATTTGTTTCATAAAACAAAGAAATTACAGGAAATTTTGAAAAATGCTTTAGATAGCAGCCAAGAATGTTACTTTTAAGGCTTTCAGTTAAGTGGCCCGCCTGGGAGTTTCGACTTAAAGAAATATTTGCTTCATAAAATAAAGATATAACATGAAACTATGAAAAAGGCAGTGGGTATCAGCCAAGAAAGTTACTTTTAAGGCTTTCAGTTAAGTGGCCCGCCTGGGAGTTTCGACTTAAAGAAACATTTGTTTCATAAAACAAAGAAATTACAGGAACATATGAAAAATGCTTTAGATATCAGCCAAGAAACTTCCTTATAAGGCTTTCAGTTAAGTGGCCCGCCTAAGAACTGTTTCTAAATCCATTGTTTATTAGTACTTAAAAAATAAAAATTAAAACTTTTGTATAGGAGAGAAATAAGAGGTTAAATAAAATACAAACTAAAAATCAACTGTTTAATCAAAAAATTATTAGGAAGTTTTGTTTTTTATTTTACTTAGACCACTCACTTAGTTTTTTCTTTTAAACAATAATTCATAATTTAATCGAAATTATCAATAATTTTTTTTTTCAAGTCCTGGGTGGCTTTGTTTGCATTGCTAAAGAAAAAAAAGTAAACTTTATTTGAAAACCACAAACTATTGAAACGTGATCGATTTAAAATTTAAAGCCAAAACAATGATCTAAATTGTATTATTTAATGTAAATGAAGATACAATTTGTATTTGGCGATTATCAAGAGACCACACATTTGACCTGAAGGCAAGAAGCCTGTCTCGTATGACTGCTACGTACAAGCCCAACAAATGAAGTAATCAAAATTTAATGCATTTTGTTTTACAATTTGCTTGATTCAGAAGTTAATTTGAATTTGAAAATTGAACGAAATTGCAAATAAATTGTATAAAAGCCACATAAATGCAAATAAATTTTTGTGTAAATCGAAAAAAAACTGTGTTTTGTTTGTAAAGAAAAATGTCTTTCAGAAATTTTAAGATTTCATAGAGTAGAGAAAAAAAAAAGATTTATCTTAATAATAATTGTAGCACGTTCAAGTAATTTTAAGTTTGTATGTAAGTAGTTTTATTGTTCTTGCCTTATTATATTTTTGTATTCTTGGTGAAGATTTAGAGGGGGAAAACACAGCAAACAATTTTTTTTTTTTGAAATTATGTTTCGAAAAAGGCATTTAAAAATGTTTTTGGAAGCATTTTCTAAGCAAGTAGATGATGGACTAAATTAGTTTTTTAGATTGATAAGGGTTTCTTACAAAGAAAAATTCAGGAATTAATTCTTTAAGTACGTCATGCGTAAGTGATTGTAGGATTAATTGATTTTTTTTTTAGCGTAAAATGGTTTTCTGCACTGAGATCTTGAAAATATTTTCTAATAACAGCTTAGAAACCTGGTTTTTTGTTAAGATATCATAAAGTTTAATTTAAAAAATTCTCAATCCCCTAATAACGTCGTAGGCATTTGATTGGTGGACTCAAATAACCGATTTTCTGTAAAGGGATCCTTTAGTATTCCACTGAAAATTATTTGTACCCTTCAGATGTTTATCAAAACTTATCGAAGCTTTCAAAATGTACTCATAATTGTTTGCTGTGTTAGCAAAAAGAGGTCTCTGCCTTTGAAACTTTGTTTTGGGTTACAGGTTCATTGTGGTAGATACTTTTAAGGTAGTAGTAGCTTTTAAATTAAAGTTATATGACTGGATTTCATTGTAGATTTTTTTTATTATTAAGTTTGTAGATTTTTTCATTCATTCGCTTATTTTTTCAAAAAATCTTCAAGTGTTTATTTAGGGTACCAAAAAAAAAAAACACAAACAGTAGCTGTTTGCTTTAAAAACAAATTTTATATTTTACCACACAAAATTTCATTATAATTATAGCAATTTAACGCCATTTTTTTTCTTATTTTATAACAATTTGCTTAAAAAAAAAATCTTAGAAATTAAACTCATGTTTATTTAAACTTTGTAATTAAAAAAATTATTATTTTGTTTAGTTGTTTTTGTTTTTTTCGCCGTAAAAAACTTGTTAGCAGACCTATTTTTCGATAATTTCATTTGTTTTAGTTTTGAATGACTTTTAAAAGGGTTAAAAGTTTAGATTTAATTATGAAAATTAATTTATAATGATTAAATAACGGTTTGAGGTGATTTTGAAAATTGTATTATGTGAAAGTTTAAATAGAAAAAAACAACTCTAATTAAAATTTTTTTTTTACAATTTTTTATTATTTCTTAATGTCTAAAGCAAATTTCTTAAAAAAACATTTCACATAATCCGAACTACTTAAAAATACTTTAAGATTTTCTAAAATTCAATGCAGAACTTTGACAATTAAAAAAATTTTTAGGCGGGCAATTTAGTGAAAATTGTTATTATAAACTTTTTTAATAATAAATATTTAACAAATAGAATCTGCAAATTTATTTCTCATGTTGAGTAACATTTATTATACAAATTTAAGCTTATAAAAAATTTCTTTAAAATTTATAAAATTTAAAGGAATCATTTAAGTTTTGGAAAAGTTTTCAGGCGGGCCAGTAATTTATAATATGAATGTAACCAGTTTTATCCATTTAACATCATCTTTATTGAGGAAGTTATCAATTTTTTCTTACAATTTATGTAACTTAAATAAAAATATTGAGTTTTTCGAAACTTCTCAGGCGGGCCCTGAATATTAAATAGAAAATTTTACCCATCTATAGGCTTAATGGGTAAAATACTGACATTTCATGTAAATTTATTTAATTTAAGGTCATGATTCTAAATACTATGTAAAATTTAGATACATTTCTTTAAACAAAAGATAAAAAAAAATTTTTTTTTTCAGGCGTGCCATTAAGTTAAAATATTTGGTTTTAGCCATTAGACATCATCTGCTATGAAAGCCTAATCCATTTTTTGCTAAAATTTATTTCACTTAAAGTCAAAAAATAAGTTTTTTGAGAAGTTGTCAGGCGGGCCATAAATATAAACTTGTAAATTTTAGACATTTTTAGGTTAAATTAAGGTATTGATTCCACACAAGATGTTTAGGAGAGTCATTAAGTAAAACTAAAAAATTGTCTTTTAATTCTTAAAAATATTGTGTAGAATTTAGATACATTTCTTATAATAATTCAGGCGTGCCATTAATTTAAAATTAACGGTTTTATCCTTTAAACATTATCTTTATTGACAACTTAAGCAATTTTTTCTTGAAATTTATGTAATTTAAAGAAAACGAATAAGATTTTTAAAACCTCTCAGGCGGGCCATGAATATTAAATTGTAAATTTTAGACATTTATAGTTTTAGCGGCTAAAATATGAAAATTTCATTAAAATTTGCTTAGTTTTAATTAAGATACTGATTCGTCACAAGTTTTTCAGGAGAGTCATTCAGTAAAAATAAAAAAATTTCTTATGATTTTAAAAAAATGTATGTAGAATTTAGTTAAATTTCTTTGGCATAAAAAAAATAGAATGGTTTAGCGAGATATTTCAGGCGGGCCATTAATTAAAACTTTCCAATGGCGCGCCATGGCGTGGTAAGAAGCTAAAACTATTAATTTGTGCATTATTTTGGCGAGTTAGAAAATTTCAACTTTGAAAGCTTAGAAATTCTTCTCTTAAAAAATCAATTTTCATATAAAAAAAACAGTAGTTTTCACAAATCTCTTAAGCGGGCCTTTAAGCATAAATATCTGTTATTTTTATATTTTTTGTAATAAAATACAACTATTTCCTCTAAATTTTTTCAGGCGGGCCATTAAGTTAAGTGGACTTTTTATCTTATTTGAAAGCTTAAAAAACCTTGTCTTAAAAAATGTATTTTCCAATGAAAAACAGAGAATTTTTACAAAATCTCTTAGGCGGGCCTTTAATCAGAAATATGCGATTTTTCACGGGGGGGTTTCTTTTCAATAGACATTTTATTTGTAAGAATCTATTTTTCTTATGATTTTGCTGTTGTTTGAAAGCTCAAGAAATATTTTTCTTAAAAATTTTGATTCTCCAAAAAAGAGACACAGAAAATGTGTAAATCTCAAAGGCGGCCTTAAAACAGAAATAACCTGCGGACATTTCTCTGCAGAAACTGCAGATTTTTGCTTAATTTTCTAAAAAAATCAGTTCTTGTTTTTCCAAAAAAATTCATGGTCTCCGCCTAAATTTTTTAGGCGGTCCATTTTGCAGAAACTGCAGATTTTTGCTTTATTTTCTTACAAAATCAGTTTTTGTCTTTCCAAATAAAATTTATTCTCTCTGCGGAAATATCACAGGCGGGCCATTTTGCAGAAACTGCAGATTTTTGCTTTATTTTTTTTATAAAATCAGTTTTTGTCTTAAACAAACAACATTTTGATGTTGCAATTTTTATTTATATTTCAAATACTTCATATGTTAAAAACTAATTGGTTTGGTATACAAATACAATCCATTGAGTCTCAAAATTAAATCTGTTCCAAACCAGCCAGCACTTACCAAACTAATCGCATGATTAATGACGGCCGAACAATTTTTGTAAACGTTTCTATTAAAACTTATTAAATAAAGAACAAAAAGACAATAAGAAAGAAACTTGCAACATATTGTTGCTCACAATAAAAATTTTTCTAGCTTCACTCCAATATGTTGAGTAGCTGACGCTGTCAATTTCATATGTGACGCTTGAATGACAGCTACTGACAGGTGATAGATTATGTTAGCTCTTCTCTTCTCTAAAGAGAGTATGTATCATTCCATCAAATTGCTGGTTGGCAATGTAATGTACTGTCATGTTTTTGTTTGCTGTTCTAGTTAATAACGATTTCAATTTTCAGCCCTCCTGTTTGAAGGTTAATGGAATTTTTTTTTTTTTTTGGAAAATTGTTATGAGTTTATTTCATGTCTTGGAATAATTGTTTTTTTTTTTTGTTTTTGGTTCTTTCTTTTAATTTTTTGAAGTTTCTTGATTAGTTTTTTTTGGTGATATTATAATTATCTGTATTTAAGGGCTATTGAATCTTATTTTTTCGGATAATTAATCATTATTTGGTAGTGATTTGTCGGTAATTTGTTAACAACTTTTGTTAAGATTTTTTTTTTATTTTATTAACAATAGCTTTTTTTTTTATTAATTTCTGTCTATTCTTTTGTGATTCTGGTTTAAAATATTTAAAATTTCTGTTAATGAGATTAATGATGAAAGATTTGGAGGAAGAAAGAGTTTAAGTTACTGCTTCCGTTAGGGAATTTCATTGAAGTTTTTGTACGGAAGTTAAAATATTGTTGAATCAACACGAACAAGCGTTGATTAAAAAATTTCTAACAACTTTTATTTTGGTTGTTTTTCTATCTTTAGTAAACAGTACTTAAGGAATCAATTTGAAATTGTTTACAATTTTAATTCTTTTAAGCCTTTCTCTAGATTCTCAGACTTAATCTTACTTATTTCAGTTTATCAAAAACATTTGAATCAAGCAAATCGTTTAACTCTGTCTTGATTTTTATTATTTAAACATGAATTTGTTTTATACTACTTGCTTTTAACACAGACAATTTGGGAAGGTTAGCAACATTAAAATTTTAAGTTAAGATCCTAAAAAATTTTTCTTTAACTTGAGCAGCAGTTTCATTTATAAAAAAGCCACTAAAACTAAAACTACAAATCGAACATTTCTTATTTGAAAAGCCTGCATGTGCAAAAAAAATTTTTCCAACATTGCAGAAAAAAACTCCAACACTTTATTGTACAATTATTGCATTTTGGTGTTAAACAATAAACTTAAAGAGGTGCTGAATGTCTAGGAGAATCGTGTAACACATTTATTACAATAACTTTTTACTACAAAACTTTTACAAGAACAGAAAACATTTTACATTAAACAATTTGCTTTTATAATTTTGATAAATTTTACTTGATAAAAGGTGTGACATTGGCTACAAGCAGCAGCAATTACAATTTTTTGTAAAAGGATGGTTGGATATGTAAAATTTGCAGAGGAGTTGTAAAATTGAAAGAAAATCGATTAAGTCTTAGAAAGATAAAACGAAAGAAACTAAACTTTAAAACCATGTATTAGTACTATTTGTACAAATGGGAAATTGTTCGATACTACAACCTCCACTATTAGTGGTAAGGTAAGGTAAAGCTAGGTTTAAGGGGCAGGCGGCAAGAGGACGGCTTACTTGGGTCCTTATAGCGGTCCCTTTGTGATACCCTAAGCCAGTGACCAGAGTCAGCCTGTATCCATCCATCGGATTATACCCCAGACAACACTGCAGCCTCGAACCACCCCGGCTCCCTGCAAAACAGAGAGATCGATTTCAGTTCTACACTAGACATAGCGTCCAACCATAGCAATTCTATTCCCCCAAAATGCCTTATACTAATAGCACCGAGACCGGGACATTGGCACAGAAAGTGAAGCAGCGTTTCCTATTCCTCCTTATCATGACAACATCTACCGTCGTCATTATGATCCAGACCCAGCTCCTCGCTGAGTCTTTACCACCCAGTTACCCGCCATGACCGATATCACTGTCCTAATCTTGTCCCCACTAAAACCAAGTAGCACGCGAGTTCTCGCTGCTTCGTAGCCATGTCCTTTGCAATTTGAAATCACCGTTTGTTTTTTGTTTAATTTCGTAGACATTTTACTTTGAAAGTCATATTAAGCAAACTTGATTCAAGACTGTCCAATTTCATTTTTAAATTATTCTCTCGTAAACATATGATATCAAACATGCAGCCATGTTCTGGAAAACGAATTCGAGTGAAATTGAAATCGAACAAATTTTCAAAACACTCCTTGTTTAAAGGTTAACATAAATATTCCATTTTTAATACGTCATACTTCGACTACTACTTATATTTATTAGAATTCCTCTAAATATCATAAAAAGCTAAAGTAATTAAAAAAAAAATAACCTTAAATTTTCTTTCGATGTCGATTTCCAGAACATGGTCGATGATATTTCCAGTTTTAAATACCAGCCAATGTTGAAATGTAGATGAGCAACTTTGAATCGTCGTTGTTATCAACTTGACTTAGTATGTTAAACATAACAGAATTATTAGTAGCTGTAAAGTAAGGTGAGGTAAAAGTAATCTCCCCATGTTCGTTTGCTGTATTTTTTTTAATGAAAAGCTTTGGTTGTGAATTTTTGTCCATTGGAATTTTTTCAATCAAGTTGAGAGGAGTTGATGACTATACGGGCTCGTTTAATGGCATTTCCGATAATGTTGTCAGAGCTACGTTCGACAGGTTCTCGCATTCCTGGCGAATATTCTCTTTAAGGGCTTCAAGAGTATGAGGCTTGTTGACGTAAGCCCGAGAGTTAAAAAACCCCATAAAAAGAACTCTAGAACGGTTAAATCTGGTGATGTGGCCGGCCAGTGCTAGTCACCAAAACGATAGTTTTAGCGACCCGGAAATACTTTCTTCAGAATATCTGTTGTGGCTTGAGCAGTGTTCGCCGTTGTACCGTCCTATTGGAACCTCATGTTCTCCAGTTCCAATTCATCAATAAATGGAAGCCAAAATTCGGCTACTAAGGCTCTGTAAAGCGGTTTGTTCACAGTAGTTGTTTGGCTCACGACGTTCTCAAAAAAAGAAAGGAAAATGGCTCGATGAAGCCTCCAGCGTAAACAGCACACCACGCAGTAACTTTGAGGGGGTGTAATGACTCTTCGTGGGCCATACACGGATTTTCGATAGAAATGAGCCTTATCATTCATGATAATTTTTAATTAAAACTCGTCCAACTCTTCATTGAGATTCCGTATGGCTTGAGCGTAGGTTAGACGCGTTTGGCGGTCATCGGCTAACAGCTGATGCGCTGTCTGCACCTTATAAGGAAACATCTTTATTACTTTTACCAAATATTTTCATAGGGCCGCCGGCTAATGCCCAATTGCGTGGCACGTCGTCTGGTCGATGTTCCGGGCTCCTCTCCGACATCTTGGGCAACATCAGTCATATTCTCAGCGAACGGCTGCTCCAGGGCGGCCACCCTTGGGAAGATCTCCTGTTATCCCAGTCTCTTTAAAGCGAGTGGCCAAACGTCGCAGTATTCGTCCAGTTGTTGTCGGACGGCCAATAAATCTGCGACGAAATTCATGTTGCACCAACACAACCGACGAATTGATCCCGTTCCCGCGACAATTGAGTCTACGTATCGGAACCAGTGTTACCGTCGGATATTTTCAATAAGTACCAAGAAAAGGGGATATCTAAAAAAAAAGTGGCACCGAAAAGGGGATTTTTATAAAAAAAGTGGCACAACTTTTCAACTTAAAATAAGTACACCACATTATGTATTTTTTACGTTTTTTTTCTATTGATTATAATTTTAAATAACATTTTATAAATGGTATAGAAACATAACAAAAAAACATATGTGTAGTAATTATATGCACTAAAAAACAATTGATCGTATTACAATAGACATACATACTTATGGCTCATTTGTTGCAAAAATTAAAATAAATATTTCTCTCGAGAAGTTATTTTTATAAAATATTTTCTTTAATAAATAGAAACTGGGAATTATTTCCTTCCGAAGGTTACTTTATATTACATTCAATATTTTTTATTTTTCGAATTATTAGACACCAGCAGAATGTAATGCATTTTCTGGCCCGCTACGGCCTTCGTCAGCATTCTTTGTGAATATAATATAAAGTAACCTTCGGAAGGAAATAATTCCCAGTTTCTATTTGTTAAAATTGTTGAGTTAAATACATTCAATTTATAAAGTATCACTATCCAGTTAGACACAAAGAATGCTGACGAAGGCCGTAGCAGGCCAGAAAATGCATTACATTCTGCTGGTGTCTAATAATTGTACATTTTTCTTTACATACAATATACCTCATTGCTTTCCAAAGGAAAGCTAAGGTAAAATGTAACAAGAAAATACAATATAATAGTCTGATAGCGTATAAAGTCATTTCTGAAAAATTGAAGGAATATGACTATTACAAAAAAGCTTTATAAAAATAAATAACTGAAATTAAGCTCATAGAATAAATTCGAAAAATAATAAATATTGAATATTTTCTTTAATGTTTTGGTAAATCAAAAACGTTAAACTCGTTTTCTGCCAAACATGTTTTTTGAATTCTGACATTGTTGCAGCAATTAGAAGATATTTATGTAATTTGTTTTATTAAGTAATATATTTCTTGTACTTTTCTTTCTGAATAAATTTTCTTTGATTTATTTAAGACATTGTATTGCACAGGTTTTAAAATTTTTTTAGAAGTTTATTTGCCTATTCCACCAGATTCTTATGTTTTTTAGAATGCTATGGCCAAATATGAGTACAGTTTTCTCCCATCACGTCAGATTTATCAGAAATCCTAAACAAAAAAACGAATATATCACTTTTTAAAATTCGTTATATTTAATCAGTTTCGCACTTTAATACAAACAAATACACGGCATTCATACATGCTACTAAATTTAAGTGCAAGTGTTTTAATTTTTTTAGTATAGGATATTTAGTTTTTATCCAAATTCGTCTATTATTGCTTCAAATTATTGTAATCAGCTTTACAAATAGAACAAAACTATACCACTCGATTTTGTTATTAATTGTGGTACAAAACATCTTCCGAAATTACAATAATTGGTGTATCTGATAAATGTGACGTGATGGGAGAAAACTGTGCTCATTTTGTCTTAAGCATTCCAAAAAATATAAGAATCAGTTAGAATAATTAAACAAACTTTTTCAATGTGTTATTTATTAATGGTCAGTACATACATATTTTTTTACAATTAGTTGTTCTTAAAACGACTTCTATACTTTCGTAGAATGTCTTCACTTGGAACCCAATTTTCAAGACTAGTATGGGAGTTAAAACAAAACAGAATGAAAATAAGTATCTTTTCCTAACGTAAAAAGTATCAAAAAAGTGGCAAGAATTACAAAAAGTATCACATTTGGGTGCATTTTGTAAAAGTGGCCAAATAGTATCCAAGCAGTCGAAAAAGTGGCAAATTGCTACTTTAGTGGCACCAACGGTAACGCTGATCGGAACGACTCGGAGCATCAACTGCGCCGACCAAAGATTGTCAACTCAGCAATACCAAAACAAGTCGAGCTGTTACAACAACAACAACGAATTGTTGTTCAAAAAATGGAAAAAATAATTCCGCGTTCTTGCCAAAAAGGCCGATTCGTGCCATGTCGATTTGTATTATGCGTTTGCTTCCTTCAAAAATATCAAAACCGAATTCACATTTGGATCCATTTGTAAAAGTTATAGAGTTTTCCAATATATCGAGCCCAAAATCGCAAAAACACATTTTACAGGAGGCTGTTTTTTTAATTTTATTTCATAAACATTTTTTATGAAGGTTGTCTGTCGCTTAAGCCAAACTTGTTTTTAAAATCGTAACGGAACCTTTTGTCACCAAGACATTTTAGAAGATGAAGCACCAAGTGTCGCCAATAAATTCATTTATTAAAAAAAGAAAATTGAAAATAATGTCGCTTAAGCTTTTTTTTTTTTGCAGAAAAGCCTCGAAATATAAGCATGAACTGTGGCCAATTAAATATTTTTAATTTACGTTAAAATAAAATGGGCATGCAAAGAGAAGTGTATTTAAATTTAGATTTGATGATACAGCCTTCCGTTCCAGTTCCAAAAAAAATATATTTGTACGCCAATTTTTGTTTTCTTTTCAGAAATTGGCAAGTATTATAATATGTTTAGCCAGAATAAAATAATAAAGAACATAAGTATAGCAAATGCAGTATAATTAGTTTTTTAAACAATATTTATAAGACAATTTTGATTTGCTGTTGATGGTTTAAAAAAAAAAAACGTTTAATCTTACTTTTTTCATTAATAATAAAACAAACAAAGACGTGCAACTTCAAATCAAAGTTGTAATTGTGTTGATTTGGAACAAAAAATACTCAGGATGTTATAATTGCATAAAGGTAAATTTTTGCCAGAAGGAGAATAAAGAATTGACACTTCCGTTCATTAGCTTAAGTAGAAATAGACGATTTCTTACAGTTAAAGGTAACTTGATAAGTGGTTAATTAACAAATAAAACTTTCGGATTATATTAAATATTTATTGCTTTTATACCTGTTATACTTTTTTTTTACCAAGTTATTCCAGCCAATATCTGTTTAAATATGTCCCTTAAAAACAAACTTCTAATCAAATTATATAAAATTTCTTGTAGGTCTCATAAGTGCCGGTTCACTCACGTCAAGTTTGACTCGTGAAGTCTTGAGCTTTTAGGAAAGAAGGGAAAAGAGAATGCCATTTATTTTCCCCTCTCTCCTAAAAACTCAAGACTTGACGAGTCAAACTTGACGTGTGTAAGCCGGCACTAACTCTCCTCATAAAAATCTAACAACAAATCGATGTCACTTAATGCACCTTTGGTAAAAATACATAAGAAGGTACACACATATTAAACTTTAGTATAAAACTCCTGAGTAACACCAAATATCATGCAACCTCAGAGCATCAATTTGAAAACAATGGAAATCGTGTGAATTTTTAAGATTTGTTTGTTCTTTTTCTTTAATTCTTTTTTAATAAATTGAGGTTTTTTTTTTTTTTTTTTTTTTTTTTTGGAAAAAGTTTGAGCTGAACACTGGTTTATTGTACAACGTGTGTATAAGAGTTTGATGTATTATTGTCTGTTGGATTATTTTGGTATAATTTAAAAGGTTCTTTAGTTGATTTATTTGTTTTCATTGTAGTTTGGTGGTTTAACACAAAATATGTGTTTAATTTTTTAATATTAAATTGATGCTAATCAATGTATTAGTAATGAAATTTTAAGGAAAGAATGCACAGAGAGAAATTAAGGGCTAATATTTAAGTGGAAGATGAAATGCCTTTTTGGACTAAAATGTGTTTAAACCAGCTAATCAATACATCAGTTGACATACAAACCATCTCTAAACGCAAAAATTAGGGCGTTTAAACTACGAATACATGAATTTGAGAACATTAATCGTAGTGATGCAACATTATTATAATTTTTACCTACAGCTGTTGACTTTAAACTACATTTAAATTCAAGTTTAGTTCAACTAAACCAGCTTTTAAACAATCACTGATTTATTGGGGTTGCGGGTTCGATTCCCGCCAGAGACTCTGGCTTATTTCCTGCTGACAAGTGTAGAGCCTCGCTGGATTAGCTTAGGGAATTAATAAAAAAAATACTATATATTATTACCATTCGATTAAACGGTATAAATTCTTCGATTAATCCTTTAATCGAAATAAGCAATTTTAAATTATTCGACCAAATAATCGTCTAAAATCGTTCGAACATGAATAAATCGACTGAACAGCCTACTAACAATGCAATTCAAATTACCTCTGCTGTTTCTGTTCTTTTTAGATAGTTGTAGTACTCGTATTGCCACTACCTGCAGTTGAATTCGCCTTACACCTTTTTTTATGCTTAAACCATGATCAAATAAAAACTTATACTTCTGTCTGGATGAATTAGGGTTTTTCAGATATTTCGCCTCCGTCGCCAAATTATACACCGAAAATCGCCAATTTTAATTTTCTTAAGATTTTTGTAAAAAAAATCGAAAATTGTATTTTTTTAACACTGCATTTGCACACAGAAGTTCTTTCAAGAAATTTCTGTATACGCATTATAAAAATTTTTTCCAGTGTAAATTCTCCTCCATACCTCCTTAAGGTTTAAGGACCTCATTATTCATATTCAGGTCTTAGCTCTTTATTTTCAAAAGAAACAGAAAAAAGCAAAAAAAAAACAAAAAACATTTCTGCCTACAAAAACAAAAAAACACCACCAACCTCATAATTTCCCAAGAAAGTGAAAGTAAAAAGACAACAAAAATTTCTGAAAAGAACTCATATTGACGGTCGGTCGGATGTTCTTGTGATCATCGCATACAACCAACCAATTTCTTTTATTTTCTTAACGTCTGTAGAAAGAAACAACAGTTAAACAGTTGTTGTTAGCAGGTCTTTCTTTTGTTTTGATTATTGGTTTCTTTTCCTACGGGACATTTTGACTTATTACCGTGTATTTGTCAATATTGGACATGCTCACTGAAAACATTACAAGCCACAACATGTGATCGATATTGGAGGATTTTTTAAACCTTCTCTTTGACTTTCTTAAACATTTCCTTGGAAGTATTTTGAAATTACAAAAAAAAAAAAAAATCTAATGAGACCCGTGGCAAAGGCAAGTTGAAATGTGATTTTGATTTAATCGATTGTTAAAAATTAAACACAGTTTAAATTTCAAAGAGTGAGTGTTTGTGTGTTGTTGCCTTAACAGCAGGTATATAAACAACAAAAAAAAACAATTTGTGTGCGATCGTGGATTTTTAGGGTTTGTTTTTTAACGTCTTTAATTTTTTTTTTATTGGTAGTAAAAAAAATGTTTACAAAAATAAGATCAATGTGATCGAAGAATATGTTACTGCTTTTTATTTTATTGGTCTTTTTTAGGTATAAAATATTTTAAACGTTGTTTGCATACAAAATTAATTGTGGGGCCATTGTTGAACATTAAAATGTTTTGTCCAACACATTTTTCATAAAACATATTGAACACACAGATTTAATGTCACAGTTTTTTTCAATGGTTTTTATGAACAAAGAAAAACGTTAAAATTTAGTAAAAATTTAAAAGAACTTTTTTTGTACGTTTAATTTTAAAAGTTTAAGAGAAGACTTCTCAGACGGGCCAAATTTTAAAAGACTTACAGCCTGTTTGTCGATTTCGAATGTTAACGTTCGCATAGAATATTATATTTTAAACAACAACAAAATTCGAAAATTGGATTTCGCTTAAAATGAAATTTTCTGCGCGAACGTTAACGTTCGAAATCGACGAACAGACAGACTGTGAGTTTAATACATTTTTATAACGTGCTCTTTTGGTTTGAGTAACATTTTCTTGTATAATTTTTACCATTTTAGGATTAATTTAGTTCTATGACATCTACTTTTTTGTAAACTATTTTCATTTTATGAAATCCTTTTTAAAAATACAGAAAGAAAAGACTTCTCAGGCGGGCCAAATTTTGAAGGACCGAATTTACTACATTTTTATAACGCATCGTGCTTTTTTCGTGGTTTAAGTAACATTTTCTTGTAAAAAGGTTACCGTTTTTGATAAATTTAGTTCAAGGAGATTTAATTTTTTGTAAACTATGATTATTTTATTAAATTTAATTTTTTTTAATTACAGAAAGGAAAGACTTCTCAGGCGGGCCAAGTTTTGAAAGACTGAATTTTATGATTTTTTTTTGGTGGCTTAGGTAAAAAAGAACCTTATCAAGAGAGTCAAGAGACAAGCCAGAAAAGATCAAAGAAACTATTTAAACACCTTCGCCATAGAAGCGGAAAATGCTGATCAACAAGGTAACCTAAAAAGCGTTTTCAACGGGATCAGAAGAAAGAAACCCAACACAAATATAGCTGTAAAAATAATATCCAAACTTATTTTAGCGAGCAGGAGGAATATTTTGAGTAAACCTTTAACCCTTCCTGCAATGCTGATAGCTCCTCCCAAAATTATAAAGCAACCGTTACCAGAACCCCACTCTCATTAACAACATCGCGGAAATACAATTGCCTCTGTTCAAAAATATATGAAAGACTGATACTATCCCCCAGGATTGGAAGGAAAGTCTTATAATTAAAATACCTAAAAGAGAATTTCTTTAATCATACAGATATTGGAGAGGTATCCCACTGACACTCTCTGTAAGTAAGATATTTAACAAGGTAATACTGATCGAGCCTTTGGATAAGCTCTTCGAAAATAAATGGCTGGCTCGACCAAATTAACAGCCTACACCCAATAACAAAACAATGTAACGAGTATAATACAACGCTATTCTAAACATTTATTGATTTGAAAAGGCCTTCGATGCGATAAACAGAAGAAAAATATGGGGAGAAGTAAGGGCGTCGCGCAGAAACTAATTAACCTAATCAAACGACTTAGATACACGAATACATAAGACAAGAGCAGCGTCTTACAATTGGGGGATTCACATGGTGTCATAAAGTCATAAGTCTTAAAATAATAACATGAAAATATACGACTGTTGTGAACAACCTCTCATAATTTAGTGTGTTATTTTGAATTTAAGTCAGCTCATTTAAAACAAATATAAAACATAAATATTTACCCAAAATCAAAATAATTTGTAATTCCAATACATACGTGAATTAAAAAATGAATCAAATCACATCACAAATCAAAAATAAATTTTATTTTGTTTGTTTGTTTACAAAACAGCAGAGTCCTAAGCCGATATAATTTGACGCTGCAAAATACATATAAAAAAAGTTGGGAGTCAGCTGATTGAATTTAGCTGTACGACAAATAAAAGGATAATTAATAATTGGCAGATAAGTGCTGGTTAGCTTTGCGACAGAATAGAAAACAAATGAGAAAAACAAATTTCTTTAATGTGCAGTTTTTCGTTGGGAAAAAAGACAATCGCGTATGAGAAAACGGCCATATGAAATTAGTGAATAATTAGAAAGTATAAAAATTTAATAAAAACGAAATTTTTTTTTAACATATAAAAATTGTTTATGCATAAAAATTCTTAAAATTAATATTCCCGGGATTTATTTTGATGACTGATGATCTGTCAGTCTCCGAAAAATCCCGAGATTTCGGATTTCCCGTTTGGCATCCCTAATACATACCGACAAGTAATAAACAGTAAAATTTCAAATTTCTTAAAACTTACAGCCATTTCTTAAAGAAAATTCCACAAATTTTAAAATTATATTGATAAATCAAAAAAAATTAAATTACAAAAAAAAAAAAATTGAGGTGATTCACAAGGTGTCATAAAGTTATAAGTTTTAAAATAATAACATGAAAATAAACGACTGTTGTGAACA
The DNA here is from genome assembly GCA_949318255.1 of Pollenia labialis. Taxonomy (NCBI): domain Eukaryota; kingdom Metazoa; phylum Arthropoda; class Insecta; order Diptera; family Polleniidae; genus Pollenia; species Pollenia labialis. The sequence goes on along the minus strand of OX439142.1, from coordinate 17,642,884 downwards.
ACCCCTCATAATTAAGTTTTCTATTTTGAATTTAAGTAAGCTGATTTAAAACAAATATAAAAAATAAATAGTTACCAAAAATAAAAATATTTTTTTATTCTAATCCATGAATTAATTAGATCTTTCCTGACTATTTTCCATTTTTCAGACGCAAACCACAAATACATTTTATTTTGTTTGTTTACTAAACATCAGAGTCCTAAGCCGATCTAATTTGACGCCGCAAGTGTTTTGTTGCAAAAATTTCAAGCCGCAGGTTCAATTCGGATATTAGCCGGAAAAAATCTATACCATCAACGGCAACGGCTACAAAAACTAATGCGGTTCGGCTCAGCCGCTCAGCGCAGGTCTCTTCTGAATAACTACGACAGCACAATAAACATACCAAGCAAAGTTCTATTAATTTTAAACACTTTTTGTTTACATAGCAACAACATTTTTTTTAAACCATTGTAAAATGTTGGAACAATATGACAATATAACATGATAGCACCCCTTGTGAATACCCCAAATGTATTTTTGAAAAATTCCTATGTGTAGTTTTAAATATGTATATAAATATACTTCTGGAAATAACCTAAATTCAGAACATTAAACATATTTTTAAGTTTTAGAAACAATTAAATGACTTTTGTATAATTTTCAGTAATTTTGTGAAATCGACTCCGGATGATTTTATACACTTCCTTCTTTAAGTACTACTAATCATTACCGCTTTTAAAATCAAGAAAAACTTCGCTGAATAAAAAAAAATAAATTGAAAATCTCCATTGATTAAAACTTCATTTCTTCAAGAAAAACATATTCGTACGTATTATTATTTTGGAAAAAAGTAACCAAAAATGAAAAAAATATTCACATATCCACATTAAAAAAAAACTAATTTCGGTTAGAAATAACCAAAAACGACAGCTCTGTTTGTAAACCATACGATGAAATATGCCACGCAACACTACAATGGAACCCACAAGGCGTATGCTTGCGGGAAAGACAATATTTACCAATTGTTTTTCTATATTTTATTCGATCTAAGCATGATGCTGAGTTGAGTGTTAAATAAACCCATTCCCATTGCTTAAATGGTTTTGGGTTAAAATAGTTATTTCAAAATCTTTTAGGCAGGCCAAATTAAAAGAACTTTTGTTTTAAAATCCAATGAAATTATGTGGTTAATTTTGAGTTTTTAGCAAAAAAAATAATTCTAAAACTAGAACAAGTAACATTGCTATATAAGGCTGTGCTGGATCTTTAATGCCCTTTACCTTACGTAATGCAAAGCCTTTGTCCACTAAGCAACTAACACACATTATCAAACAGAATTTAAAAAAAATTAATAGCAAAAAGTCCACACATGTTTGGTCAAATCATCTTGAGTCGAGTTGAAACTCGGCGAAAAAATAATATTAATTAAATAAATAAAAAAAACCAAAATTGCAAATTTTGAGAACGCCAATCACACTTATCGTTAAGGGCAACCAAAATTTACTAAAATTGAAAAATTGTCAACGACGGCGGCGAAAATACAACCGTCGGCTCTACCAAATAATGTAAAGTGCGACTTTAATGTTTGTTGTTTATAATTAAACAGTGTAAAAATCTGCCAAGAACAAAAATTCGTACCTCTTATATTTCTTCTCTTCATTGCTTCTTTAATTTATTTTTTAGTGTAAAAATTTTGCAAAAAAAAGGAAAATTTCCATTATTTATTAACAATAGCGGTCAACTTCACTATTAAACTCGCTTTCAAAATCGGATTTTCCAATTACAAATCATTGACGCCGCGCTACTTAAGGCCATGTCAGATAAAACATCTTCGCTTTGCGTGACGTTTCTAAGTTTGACAGAAAAGCGTAACGCAAAAGGTGTATGTCACAATAAACACTTTGACAACACACACGAATTGTTTGTCCAAAATAAATAAATAAAAAAAATTATACTAGCAGACTGTCAAAGCGCGCAAAAAGAAGAGAGTTGCCTAAATTTTCGCTTCGCTCTGCGTTAAAAGTTCTTTATGTGACATGTTTCGCATAAGTATGAATATTTCATCTTGGATGTCAAAGCGAATCTCTAACGCAACGCGAAGCAAAAGTTTTATCTGACAAGGCCTTTAGGAATGCTTCGTACAAATTGTAAGGGCATGACAATTTTTTTAACAACTCGAAAACGCGTGCCGCTTTTGTTTGGGTACTGCTATAACTCGCCAAAAATGTTACAGACACAGTTAAGTAAAAAAAATAGATGTTTGTTTTAATTGATGGCATTTTTGATTCTTTTCTCACATTTCAAACGAAAAGTTTCTCGACGCGGGAGTTAAACAGAACATGGCCTGGAAAGGAGTTTTTATGACAACATTTTGAGGCAATGTTACTTTTTTGCTCACATCTCAGTCATTTATGGACGGATAAAGCTGAATTTTAATAGCAAAATTAACCGGAACTTATGTAAGAAAAATGTTAAGCAACAAAGTCTCCACCATTTCAGAAATCTTAGCGAAACCCATTTCAACAGACAGACGGCCAAACGGACATCGTTAAATCAACTTCGCATCGTTGCTCAACTTAAAAAAAATTTAATATTTCAAAAATCCAAAAATACGGTTTTTGATTTAAAAAAAAAATAGTAACAAAAAAATCGAGCCCTAAACGCGAAAATAAATTTTCAATTTTCGTTTTTTTTTTATTATAAATCACTTAATTGGCAACACTTGTATCATCACCTAAAATGTTATGGTCACATAGCATACCCTTACTATTTTATAGCAAGAACGATTTTACCGTAAGCGATAAATTTCATACAAAATTTATATAAAGTAAAATAAAAAAAACTCTCTCCTGTAAAATTTGATTTTTTGGCGCTTGCAAATTTCCCCGGTTAGGGCACGATATGTCCTTATTTTCTGAGTTCAAAATGTTTAAAGCAGAAATTTTTTTTTATACCGAAACATTTTTAGAGTCGGAGTCGCGAGTGTTTGTGGATACTTTGACTCCATTTCTAGTACAAAAGCCTCAACCCAACTTTTCAACTACGACTCCACAGTCCTGCTTTATAAAGTCTGACATCAATATTGTTGAAATTACAAACGGAATGCCCAGCCTGTGGTGAATGGTATAAAAATGATTGGCCGGAATCAAGGAGTATTATTTAAAGGTGCCTTTTTTTATCAAGCTTGTGAAAATGTCTCAGCGTTTAAGTACCAGGGGATTTTCTTTAATTCATTGACAATTGTTGTACTATTTAACACTTTTATGACTCCCTCAAATCGGCTCATGAAATCTAAAAACATTGAAATTTCCGTAAAAATCAAATTAGAAACAATTTTATGACCTGGTTGTCTGTCTCTCTTGTAGGTGTTGGAAAAAATAAACCCCAGGGCAATTGTGATAATTTTTGCCCAAAAACGAAGAAAAAAAAAACACTCAGATAAACGACTGAATGTGAACAGAATGTGTCGAAGTAATTTAAATGCGAGTAGTTTAATGAACAGCTTCCATCATTGGTGGTCCCTCAAAGAAAATATATTTCACGCCACAAAAAAAAAAAAAAAAATTAAAAGAAATCGGTAGGTCGTTAAGATTATGAAACTGTCGGCTTTTTTTTTGTAATTCTTCTGATTTGTTCAACTTTTAATGTTTTTCTGTATTTGTTTGTAGTATTTAAAGTATTTTAATGGTTTTATATACAATTGCCAGCTAAAAAAAAAGAAAGAAAGGGGTAACAAACGCATAAGTCATTTTATCGTTAAAAAAAAGAAATTCTACAATTTTAAGGCCCATAGACAACAACAAAAAAAAACATTTAAAAACGCCTCCGTAATACACCAAACATTATTAAACCATTAAACTGCCGATTTTTGTTTGTTTTTGAACAAAACTCTAGTAGACATTTTGATGAGATCTTTTGAATGCCGGAACAAAATGGGTGCTGAATTTTTAGATTTTATGAGTTTTTTTTTTTTTGCTGCAGATATTTTGTTAGAACTGCATATCTATTTTGTGTGTCTTATTTTTTGTTTTTTTTTTTTTTTTATTAGCCGATGAAATACAGATTCTTTTTTAGTGAGAAATTTAATGACAATTCATATTAAAAAAAAATATTTTTGAATATTCATTTAAAATTTATGGCTCGAAGTGAAAATTTTAATAAGTTTTTCCTTTTTTAGTGAACTTTGGTGGCCTTTTATAAAAAAAAACACAAGTCTATTGGAATAAAAATGTTTTAAAAAAATAAATTAAAAATAAAGTTTTTATTTCACAAAATTTTTTATGGCTTAAGAAATGCAGCGAAAAATATAATTTTATGTTAACACTTTTAATAAAAGGCATTTTAGCTAAAAATAGTACAAATTAAGTTTTAATTTATGGCCTACATTTTGTTATAGATATCAAATAAATATGCTCTCAATGACTTTCTAATACAGATTTATTTGCTCTATACTGGTCAACAAAAAAAAAGAAGATAATTTAAAATTATCGGAGCCGCATCTTACGCTTCAAACTTGGTAAGGAAACCAGAAAAGCTGAGCCGCAACGTTAACGTTAACGTAGGAGTAACGAAGCCTCAAGACTTTTTGTTATTTACTTCCGTCCACCGCTCTTCAATTAATTGTTTATGTGTGACGATTTAGTCTATCGCCCAAGGCGAATTCATTTTTCAGGTGGCGTTAAAAGCACAGTAGTGCTCCTTTTATCTTCTTAATTAGAGAGAGGAATGTCTAAAGTTTCTTGTGTTTTTGACATATCGACCAACGAAAACAATACCACCGTTAACATAAATTCGCCTTGCTATCGGCTCTTTAAACCATCTTGGGCCGGCGAATAAAACTTGCAAAGAAAGTATTAAAAGGCGTTGCATTTGCACTTAAATCCCAATCAAAACAAACTGTAAAATATCGTTTCTTTATAAACTACGACTTTCGTAAAACTGCTCTAAGCGGAGAGGCAGCTCGCACGTCTTTGACGTTATATTTTAAAGACAAACATGGCGTGTTTGTTTGTTTGCTTTTCGTGCGTTTTACGTTTCCCCCCGCATTGGCTAGTGGCGTGGTGTCACATAACTGTACCGAGTTACAGTTCTTGCGATTAAAGCCAAATGCAATCGTTCATAAGCAGAATACTGTGATAAGCTTTATCTGGTGGAGAACCAAGAAAAAACCTCAAGAGACACTGGTGGAGTACTTTAAAAAAACTAAAGAAGTTTTATTGGTGTAGACCAATATACTCTGGTGCGGATTCTGGAATCTCTTCGCCTTCCTAGACGAAGGTCTATGCATAATGAGGTCTTGTGGATGAGGCTTTAAAGAAATCGTGTGATACCCTGGTAATAAAACTAAACGTAGTTAGCCAATCACTTTTTAGCTTCAACGAACAAAACATAACAGCTACGTTCTTAGGAACAACATTCAAAGGTATCAAAAGAAAATAAAAAAGAGCCCCGCTAATGGTGTTTTACTAAAGATTTAGTTGTCCACCCCTTTTCTCGAATTTGCTAAAAATTTTATGCCAATAATGGGTGCCGTGGTAGTGAGCTAGTCTATCAGTGCGGGGGTTGCGGGTTCGATTCCTGGCAGAGACTCTGGTCTGTTCCACTACAACGGGCTGAAGGTCTACGTTACTATTGCTCGGTTAATTAAGTTAGAATATAATTTGTAATTGTATTTGTAACTCTTATTAACTAAATAAATAAATAAAATGTCAATAACAAAAAAGATTAACATGATCGGCTGATTTTGCCACCACACTCGGTTGTCAGATTTGACGATTTATCGTCTTTTTGACGATTTTTGGATTAATAAATGGACTTTTGACGACTAGAGGATTTAAGCCCAACATTTTAAGATATTTCAAACGACCAAGGGTCAAAGATCAACAACGGTACTACGATAGAGAGAGAGAGAGAGAGAGAGAGAGCGGGATATGAAAAAAAGTTGCATTCATGTATTCTGTGGCGGCGAAAAAAAACCACTTTGTGATTAAAATCATAATCGCTGAAGATGTGATTTAAAGATGTCGGTCTGGATTTTGTCCTTGTGACAAAATTTTGCCTTCTTATTGGTCAAAAACTACGAGAGCTGGATTAAAGTGTTATTTAAAAATAATTTTTCGCTTGGTTGCAGGTGAAATCGTCTTCGTTTTAAATCTCTTTAGCCAGGGTCTTTTTTAAACCAATTTTTACTCAATATTTCTTTTAAGTGTTAATATTTTTTTTTAACACTTTAGCAGTGTCAAAACAATATGACATCTTTATGTGGGTTAATGGATCATAAAATATTTTCTTAAAAAAAAAATATATAAATATTTTAATTAATTTATAAAACCAACAACAACAACAACAACAAAAATAAAACCTTAAACCTCAACTTTATGATAACTTTATTAAACCAATTAATTAAGAAAAATATAAATTCAAATACGAAACGCTCGATTCCTACACACATTATTTTACATTTAACACCATGTTTGGTTGGTTGTTTGGTATGTGGACTGGTATGGCCTGGTCGTTTAACTGTGATTTTTAACAGCTTGTATATTTTGAAAAAAAACAAAACAGAAAAAAGTGTAAGAAATACAAATATATTTCTTTATTTTTCTTACTTTAAAAAACTATTTATGTATGCAAAACACGCTAAAAACTCTCAGTGAAGAGTTTAACACACAAGCAACGCTAACTCTGCACAAGTATCTTAAATCCATGAGGTACTGCAAACGTATTTGTTTTGTTTTTTTCTTCCAAAAGGTATAAAATCGTAAGTAAAGTGTAGTTAAGTGTATGTATAAACCCAATTTAATACCTTAAAACGCCGCCTTTATAAAGTGCGACAACGCGTCAGCATCATAAAAATGTCATGAACGCATGCGCATCATACTTTACAAGCAGAATGGGGCAACAAACACTCGTTGGGGCACACTCAGAGTGTGAGAGTAAAAAAGGAGAATGTTCACATAAGCAAAGGATACATAAAAAAAGTTAATCAGTAAATTTGATTTATAAATTTCATATTAATTCGAATGTGTATTCAAAGTCAATATAACATTTTAAAAGCTTTTATGCTTTAATAGTCTTATTCCTGCAATATTTTCAAGGAATATTTTCTATGAACTATCAGAATTTTCGTTTGTATATTTGTTAATTTTTTTACTAAAAATTTTTGTAAAACAAAAACAGTTTGTAGTTTTTATGTTTTAAAAGTTTGGTTCTGCGTGGTACTTCACCAAGGACTTTTTCAGCTAAAAAAAGTTTAATTTTTTTATATTTCGCCACTATTGTGGTGTGGGTATACAAATTAATGTACAATAAATACTGTAAAAAATATTTCATAAAAAATATATTAAACGATTTCAAAGCATTTTAGGCGGGTACGGCTAAGAAGGGTTATGCGCCCAAGGGCACATCTCCAACCGGAGATCAATGCGGTCCATTGTGAATCCCTTTAATATAAAGTAAGGAGAAAGATATAAGAATTGATATATAGAGTCAAGATAAATATCAGAGAAAGATACACTCCCTCCATTCCACTCATTAGAAATAACCATCCTATTTTCCTAACAAACCCTATTACGCGGTTCTTCCCAGCTTGTCGTGATATCTTTCACCCTGCCATTTTGCTCAAAGACCCTGTATCTTAGGACAGTGGCACAGTACATGCTCAATAGTCTCTAGCTCCTCAGAATCCTCGCATAATCTGCAGAAGTCCGATATGGTATTGTCCCATTTACTTGTTAAAGCTCTAACAGAATAATGTCCCGTCAAAATCATTAAAAGCGTCCTGAGGCCTCTTCTATCCAAGCCGGGCCTAAACGCCCTAGACACCCTACAATCCGTTCTATACGTCCATCGTTTCACAGAATTTATTGCGGATTACCTCATAGTAGTGACACAAGGTGGGTTTTACTACCCGTCTCTTACGACTAGGTCAAGGTTCGAACCCTGACTCGCGAGTTCGTCCGCTACCTGATCACCAGCCACCTTGCAGTGTCCGGGTACCCAACACTGCCTAACTGTTAATATCCATATAAGGAATGCTCTGAGATTCGCACCTTATAACCTGTCAATACTCTATCAAAGTAAATTGTCACCACAGACCTCATGACGATGTGACCCAGTATAACCCCCGTCACCATCCAGATCGCTAGCATCTCAGCTTGGAAGATACCACAATCGTCCAGGAGTCTGAATGACCTTTTAACGTGAGTGTCAGCAATGTAAGCACCGGCACCAGTCCCCGTGTCCATCTTAGACCCATCCGTAAATACTGGACACCGCTCGAACAGCCCATTGTATCCACGCCAGATTTCTCATTTTCGGAGCTCCACTGGTGGTGTAACACCGAAGTCTTCGGTCATAATCCTATGATCTAAAATTCCCTCGAGAACGCTACCCTGATCAGGCAGACCCAGTTCGTATAGGATCATTGTGTGATCATCCCGACTAGGTATTACCAACGAAGACTTATAGAGTCAAAATAGGTTCCTAGCAGCCAAACTCATCACAAAATGTTCAATGCGGGAGAGATATAGTAGGATATCCAACGCTGCCTGTGGCGCGCTTCTCATTGCTCCTGTGATGCCAAGAGATGCACTTCTTTGAGCCGTGTTGAAAATCTTCCTTTAGCTAATCACTGATGTATAAAATAAGTTTACCATATCCAGTCTTAGTTCCAAATTCTTGCCAATGGAGTTTCTACATCTATAGTATGCATGGAGTCCCCTTTTCATTCTTTGCTGAGTATTTCTCTTCCAAGACAACGTACAATAGCCAAAGTTGCCCAAATACTTAGCCCCGTCAGATAGAGTTAACCCGACGTCATTCAACACAGCCATCTTAAAACCCTCTATCATATACCTTCTGGTAAAGAGCTCAGTCTTCGCAGGGTTAACACCTAGCCCCTTATTCTTCGCCCAGCATCACCTGCATGATTTCACTAATCGTTGATTGAAATTTTCGCATGACCAGTAGATCTATTTCTTCCGTTTAGGCAACGACTTTCCTACCCTTGGAGTCAAATGTCCCGAAAAAGGCGGGCCGTTTACTTCAAAACGATTATTCGTATTTTGCATTTAAAGGTATTGCAGATTTTATTGGCTTTTGTATAAAGTTGTAGGCGGGTCTTTGAACTGGAAAAATATTTTAAATTTGCATGTTTTTCGTAGTTTTGTTGTGGCCCGCCTGAGATTTTTCGGAAAAACACATTAGCTTTTGCAAGTAAAAATAAAAGAGCAAAAATGATAGCTGCACCTATTTTTCTCAAAGGTACAAAGTCAAGAAATGATGCACCTAAAAATGCATACGCAAGGCCCCTATGGCAAAAATGTAGACCCATTTAAAATAATTCCTAAATATTTTTGGGCCATAAAGAAAATTAATGTTTTTTTCTTTTTCGGGTCAAATTTCCTAATGGCCCGCCTGGGGTTTTTTTTAAGAATAATACTTAATACTATAAAAAATGCCATCGCTAGTGTAAACAACTCTTACAAATTAGTAAAAACCAGCTTTTGCAGTTCAGCTTTGTGTATTGCAAGGAGTGTTGTAAGCCAAATAATAATCTTGTCTGTAAAAGAAAAAAAAAAAAAATCCAACACAAAAAAAACTGATCCTTGTTTAGTTGAGTAGTTGGAGTTTTATTAAAATTATTACAGCAAAAAGGGGACCAGCAGTAGTCAAGACGATTTTTAAATACTCTATAGTATGAAGCCGCTAACAAAGTTTTAAATCCAAAGCAGCATTGGAACAATACGATGTAATGCACTTTTAAAAACAAAAGCATTAATCAAAAAAAAAAATCAGTTTTAATTAAAATTATATTCAAATGAATAAAACGTTACATCAAGTGAATTAAACGTTTAATTGATACTATTTATTTGTTTACTGGTGCAAATTTGTTAATATTTATTACATACAAATTTTTTTAATTGAAATCAATTGGATTTTTTTTCTGTGATATCGAAGTTCAGACATCCAAATCTGTAACATAACATATGTGTAGAATTGTCTCTACTTTTCTAAACTCAGGAATTAAAACACGTTTATAGTTTTAATTTAAATAGAAAATGGCTCTTTATTTAAGTCTGTACTCTTAGACTTCTCAAAATATATTAAATTTAAAAATGGTTTTATTAAATGTACAAAAGTCAAACTTCAAGTTTACTTCAATGACAAGTCAATGTCAGTTAATATAACAAAGAGGAAAAGTAATAATTAGTACAAACATAAAGGAGTTAGCAATTACAATAATAGGGTTTCATTGTATGTTTTATTCATACAATATTCGGGAATGTTTACAGTCGGCCATCCTTTTCACAAAATCGACCTCGATTTAATTTACTTCTGCGACTTTTCTAGCAAACGTTTACTTCTGCGAAGAACACATGAACCATCGTCGGATAGCTGGGGATCGTCAACATCATCGTGACTATCGCTGATTTCGTCATCTGGTGCTAATACTCGTTTAATCTGATCAACAGCTACCACACCATCATAAAATTTTTGTGTACGTTGTAAACCAGGAATATCAGAAACTCTGTAGCGGTCATTCGGCAAAACTTCTGTAATAATATATGGACCTTTATAATGTGGGAATAACTTCGATGACTCTCCAACACCTGGCATTGTTACTCTTTTAATCATAACGTAATCTCCAGGAACATATGTAGGGGCATTGCATCGAGCTTTATCATATACACATTTCTGTTTGTTTTGTTGTTCAATAATATTTTTTAATGCACGCTCACGCTCTTCATCAATGTTGTTGCTTTGTTGTTGTCGTACTGCATCTTCCAACACACCACCACAAACGTTCCTCGGAGAGTAACTAAAAAGTAACCTGAAGGGTGTTGTTTTAATCGCTCGATGATACGTATTGTTCAAACTGTATTGGGTAATACCTACGAAGTTGTCCCAATCTTTGTTTTCTGTATGTTTACTCATTGTAGCTATCATTGGGGTAATACTTCTATTTAGCCTCTCAATTTGACCATTTGCTCTAGGAGTGGCAGTTGCGTTTTTAATATGAATGATGTTGTTATTTTTGCAAAAATTAACGAAGGGAGCACCAGTAAAAGTAGTACCTAAATCTGTAATAATTCTAGTGGGGGTACCAAACAACGAAATCATTTCTCCTACAACACGTACTGTTGTATTAGACTTTGTATTACGAACTGCTTTTAATATACAGAATTTTGTAAAACCGTCAATAGCCGCTAGTATATACGAATTTCCATTAGAGCTTTTAACAAAGGGACCCAAATGGTCTAAATGTATCGTGTGGAATGGCAAACCAATTTTATCAATGGGGTGTAACATACCTGGTTTCTTCCCTCCTGGTTGTTTATGATGCAAACATTCTGCACAAGCTCCGATATAGTTTTTTACATAATTTTTCATTCTAGGGAACCAATAGTACTCTTTTATTTTTAACACCGTTTTATCCAAGCCAATATGTGCGAGATTGTCGTGATAATTGTTTACAATTTTCCATCTGGCTTTACTAGGGACATAAAATTTTTCATCATCACCAATTTTTCTAAAAACGACACTGTTTTTTAATAAATATTGTGATTTTATGTTTTTATCAAAATCATCTAGATCAGCTGTTTTCTTTAACGACTTAACAATCTCTTTTACAGAAGGGTCTGTTTGTTGTAGCAAAGTCAACCAATCACTTTCACTCAAAGTGTTATACAAAGAAACAACATCAGCTACCGTCTCTGCTGGTTGTCCCTCACCAACTGGATTGCGACTCAATGAATCAACATGCTGCATTTTACTACCAGCACGGTGGACGATATCAAATTGAAACTCTTGTAGTTGAAGCCACCAACGACCAATGCGGGGAATAATGTCTTTTTTTGAAAATGTACTTCTCACAGCGTTACAGTCTGTCACAACAACAAAATTAACACCAATTATATAAACACGCAGCTTTTGTAGTGTCCACACAACAGCAAGAGCCTCAAGCTCTGTTGAATGATACCTACTCTCTTCTGGTGTTGTTTGTTTACTTATGTAAGCTACTGGATGAAGCTTTTTATCTGCTTGTTCTTGTAGCAAAATTCCACCGAAACCAATTTGACAAGCGTCAGTGTGTACCTCTGTTCTGGCATCGGGAGAATACATGGCTAAGATTGGACGAGAAATAAGCTTTTCTTTAATTAAATTAAATGCCTCTTCTTCTTTTGTTGACCAATTCCACTCAGCATTTTTACGAGTTAATTTGGTTAAGGGTTGAGCCAATATACCAAAATTGTATACGAATTGACGAAAATAACTTGCAAGACCAATAAATTGTCTTACCTTATGCACATCTGTCGGAGTAGGAAACTTAGAAACACAGTCAATTTTATCTGCACATGGTCGCAGTATACCACATTCTATTTCAAACCCAAGGTAATCTATTTTATTAAAAAGAAATTTGCATTTTGATAAATTTAATTTCAAATTAGCCTTACGCAGTACATCTAATATTGTTTTTAAATTTTCCAAACCTTCATTTTCTGAATCAGCTGGTATCAGAATATCATCAAAATATGCCAGCGCAATAGTAAAACGCAATGGTCCAAGAACTTGATTTATAAGCTGCTGAAAAACTGCCGGGCCATTACAAACTCCGAATGGCATACGTAAAAACTCGAAGTGACCATCAGGTGTTACAAACGCAGTAAGGTGTCTTGATTCTTTACTTACTGGTATTTGATGATATCCACTTTTCATGTCTAAAGCAGTAAAATATTTTTTATTTCTAAGACGATCAATATTGTCATGTATTAATGGCAATGGATATTGCATTTTCTTTGTGATTTTATTTAAAGCTCTATAATCAATGCAAATACGTTTTTCACCATTCTTTTTGTTTACGAGTAAAATAGGGCTCGAATAATTTGACTCAGAATCACAAATAATCCCCGCACTCTTCATAGACTCAATTTCTTTTCTTACATACTCTCTCTCAGAATAACTCAAACGATATGGGCGAAAAGTAATTGGATTATTATTTTCCAGTTCAATTTTAAACTCGACATCTTTTTTTGTTCCTAAATCACTCAAGCTATAAGAGAAACATGAGATATTTTCTAAAACAATTCTCTTAAATTTTTCTCTTCCTTCTTCACTCACTTGTTCGCCAATATGAACATCACTAAAATCAAAGTTTTCTGTATTTGTAGTTGTAACTACTAAATTTGCACTCTTTTTCTCATTTTTGTTTCCTTCATTGTCACTCAGTTTTTGTACTTTTTCTTCATCATTAGATGTTTGTTCAATGCAAATTTTACCGCTAGTTATTGTTTCATTTTTTTCAAACTTTATGTCTTGATTTGTTAAATTCATTACAGGGATGGAAAACTCACCTGTTTCATTATTAATGACACAGTTTGGTATTAAAGCACCAAATTTATTTTGGCGATTTTCAATGAACAGATTTGTGGCTTCAGATATATTGCAATATGTTGAGATAAATCCAACATAATTTGAAGGGATGACAGTTGCTTCTTTTGCCCATAATTTAACATCAGTTTTTGGTAATTCTGGCACCTCCATGTTACGTAGACAATCATCTGGCTCTTCCTCAATTTTCTCCTCAAAGAATCTTAGTGTTTTGCCTCGACGTACCATCGTGATATGTTCTTTTTCTGTGAACGGCTGACCTACCAACAATGGAATATTTAATTCGTTGTCTTTTACCACAAATATTTCTACATCTGCTACTGCTTGATCTACCTTAAGGTTGACATTTAAAACTCCAATTGGGATTACAGATCCATTACCAAAACCTTGGATGCGAAAAGTGTTTTTCGGGTTGCTGTAATTAAGCTTTAGATTTGTAATTGTCGATTCGGGCATCATATTAATTGCACTCCCAGGATCGATATACGCTTTGACGAGTAGTCCGTTAACATAAGCTTCTTGAAAATACTTACTGTTGGTGGTGGTATCGATGTTAGTGGCGGCAGTAGTAGCTATGGTGGCACTGTTTGTTGTTGTGTTACGGGTATGAGTTGCTGTTTTCGTTGGCACATTTTTGTCTTTAGATGGACATTTATTTTGCACATGGCCTTCTTGGTGACAATTAAGACATTTTATAGGCGCTTTACAAAATTTTTTGATATGTCCGACACCTTCACATCGGTAGCATTTTAACGTAGACACTTCAGTTTTACAGAAGCGCGCAAAATGACCGTGTTTTCCGCATTTGTTGCAGGTTTGCTCATTATCCGATTTACTTTTTTGTTGAAATCGTTGTGAGTGTGTTTTCTCTACGGCGGTATCTCCCTCTGCACATCCAGTGTTGATATACTCGTTAATATTGGATATTATGTCGTTGAAAGTGATGTGTTGTCTCTGTAAAAGAAATTTTCTTAATTCGATTGATTTTATACCTTTAATTATGGATTTTCTGGCGTCATCAAAATCCAAACCAAGTTGCTGTGTAAGGCGTAATTTGTCGAAGAAATATTCGGTGATATGTTCAGCATCTTTCTGACGTCTTTCTGACATTTTCTCCCAGCGATCAACTATTGATGGACGACCAACAAACGTGTCCTTAAATTCATCCTCAAAGTCTGACCAGCTTTTAAATTCGGCTGCGTTGTACCAATTGAGAGCGGCCCCTTCTAGATTCGCTCTAGCACACTGTAAACGAAAAGAATCTGGCCAATTATTCATGTTTCCAATACCATTGACGGACGCTAGCCAATCTTTTGCTTCTGCTGGTGTTCTTTTCCCATTAAAATGTTTGATGGTGTTATTCAGATCAGGCATAACGTGGTACGTAGTTCTCTCAGAACGTAGAGTATTTATCAGCATTTGGTTTTGCTGCAACAGCAATGATAAAATTGAAGTTTCTTCACCTGGGGGAACATGTATACCGCTATCGCCTGCAGCTCGAACATTTCCTGGTGTATTGGTAATACCTTGTGGTGTTCGCAAAAACGATAAACTTGCTGCACCCTCGTCCTCAATGTGGTTATCTCCTTCTGTACTCATCTCGTTTTTTTTTTTTTTATAGGCGTAGTAATAAGAAAATTTAATTTTTATTAATTATTGATTTTCTTATGGATCCCACTTCTGATTGTAGAATTGTCTCTACTTTTCTAAACTCAGGAATTAAAACACGTTTATAGTTTTAATTTAAATAGAAAATGGCTCTTTATTTAAGTCTGTACTCTTAGACTTCTCAAAATATATTAAATTTAAAAATGGTTTTATTAAATGTACAAAAGTCAAACTTCAAGTTTACTTCAATGACAAGTCAATGTCAGTTAATATAACAAAGAGGAAAAGTAATAATTAGTACAAACATAAAGGAGTTAGCAATTACAATAATAGGGTTTCATTGTATGTTTTATTCATACAATATTCGGGAATGTTTACATATGTATATTGACCGATTTAGCTGATTTTGAAGAAGAGAACATCTGCTTAAAGGATTTCCAATTAAGATTTTATGTCACTTTTTCTTATAAGTGTCAGCAACTCTATAAAAAAATTCAAACTACCTAAACGTCTAGTAGCTCTCCAAAAAAAAGCGTCAGCGTCAGTAGTGTAAACCAGAGAACTCTGAACGATTTGTGTGTTTGCGATTGAAATCTTAAACATTTTATAAACAGTTAAGGAATAAAGCAACACAAACGACAAAACGCTTTTGGCTGCCTTTACGTTTTTGCCAATATTCATAATTTTTTTTTTTATATAAATAAGCGACGAGTGTGAGTAGAACTCAGAAAAGAACAAACAAACTAAGAGAGAGAGAGAGAGAAAAAGATCGTTAATGTCAGATATTGTCACACACAGAAACCAAAGAAATCTTTGCCGACCGGGTAATAAAATTATTAAATATCTTGATCAACAAATGATTTTTGAAAGGTTTCGGATGGTTAACAACGATTTTTTTGTTCTTTTGAAGAACAAAAAGAAGAAGTTTTAAATGATTATAAATTTTTTTTTAAATGAAAATCACTTTGTTCAAAATTAATATGAAAACATTTTATTTTATAAATATGGTTTGGTTTTATTGATCGTTTTTATTTTGTTGGTTAAAAAAACAAACCAAAATTAATTTTAGCTTGATTTGTTGTCTTTCAACAATTCCTGTTAATTTGTTAACACTGTCTTTATTGTTAGTTCGTTTGTTCAAATGAAATCATGTTTTCTGTTAAGCTTCGTTATCAGTTCATGTCATATAAAATCTACATGAATTTAACACAAAGTTGTCATCTTTTCTTCATCGACATCGACATCCACATCATTATGTCTTGGGTTTGTCTTATCAAGAACTTGCTTTCAATTTCATTGGAAGTTTTCAACATAAAAAACAGTGGCAGAGAAAAGTAAAAAAAAAAATAATGACAAAATTTTAAAAGCTTTAGTCAACAGCTGTAAGACTTAATACAAAGCTTTCAGTCATTAATTAGGTAAAATTATGTAGAATTCATAAAAAGTTTTCTTATAGAAATTTTTTTTTTATATTTCATGAAGACGTTTTAAAACTTGCAAAACATTAACAGGACAAAATATTAAAATAAACTCAAAAAGGGGCTCTAAAAGCGTTACAATTAAGCTGAAAAACTTTAAAGCTTCAGTCAAAAGCAGACAAATTTAATAATATAATCTCGAATTCAAAAAAAGTTTTCTTATACAATTTTAAAAACAAAAATTAATATTTCATTAAAACTTTCAAAAGATTTTGTTATTCGTGCTAAATTCCCAGTTTTTATTATTGATAAAAACACTTGAAATTTATTGTTGTTTATTATTTGATAATAAACAGGCGGGTGCACGGCCTAAAAAACACTTAATTGACAACATCTTTTGTAAGTTGTTGTTGTTTTTTATTTTGTTTTTCTTAACCTACTTACAACTACAATTAATGTTGAGAGAATTTCAACTAATTGTAGCGGGGAATGTAAGACGAGATGAACGCACTGTTTATTGTTGATGTTGTTTTGTTTAAGCTTTGATATTATTACAAGTAGAACTGTTGCTATAAGCCTTATACGTTTAACATTTTTACTTGGTTTAATATCTTTAGTTTTTCTAAAATCTTTATGGATGAAGTTTCCTGATGATCTGGCCTAAGCAACCAGTGAAATGCGCATAGGAATAGCTTATCCCATCAACAATAAATTTCAAGTGTTTTTATCAATAATAAAAACTGGGAATTTAGCACGAATAACAAAATCTTTTGAAATTTAAATTTTGTATTCCCAAAAATTGAAATTACTTTTTGATTTCATTAAAACGTTTTGAACGTTTTCCAAACGATAAGTATGACAAAATTTTAAAGTAAACTCAAAAAATTGGCTTTAAATGCTTAACAATTAAGCTGAAAAACTCCAAAGCTTTAGTTAAAAGCTGTTAAATGTAATGCTAAGCTTTACGTTATTACTTAGGTAAAATTATCTAGAATTCATAAAAAGCTTATATTTATAAAGTTAATATATCATTGTTACGTTTTAAAGATTCCAAATGATTAATACTTTAAAGTTTGGACCCAAGAACTATACTAAGTTTGGTCTTTCTTGAGCTTTAAAAAAAACTAAAAATTTATAAAAAGCTTTATTTAAGAGATTTAATCAAAGTGACTTATTAGAGCTTATTACAAAGCTTTTGAAGCAAAAATTCAAGTACATTAAAATCCTTTCTATAACATCAATGTAATAAAGAAGTTTCTTTTAAATTAAGGATCTTCTATCATTTGAAGGTTTTAATGCGGAGCTTTAAAAAGCTCTTCAAAGCTTTTGAAGCAAAAATTCAAGTACATTAAAATTTTTTCTATGACATCAATGTAATAAAGAAGCTTCTTTTAAATTAAGGATCTTTTATCATTTGGAGGTTTTACTGCGGAGCTTTAAAAAGCTCTTCAAAGTTTTCTTGCATATCGATCGTTTTGGCTTAAAAAAATTTTAAATAGCTTTAACCAAAGAGACTTTTAATAAAACTAATTGCCTCAACATTGACTAGAAACTTGAAGAAATATTAAGGGACTCTAATTGAAAAGCTTTGGAATTTTATAAAAACGTTTTATGAACTACCTTAAAAAGGTTTTTATTTTATTAAGCTTTTTTAGGTATTTATTAAGTACAAATAAAAATCGTTTTTGCTGGGATCCCTGGAAAAATTAGTTTTTAATTTTTGGCAGGTGAATCTGAAACTTGTTTCTTTAAAAATTGGCTAGTTTACGGCTTCCCAAGCATATACATATAAAGATATTTATTAAAAAGCATCTAATATAACTTTGAATAAACCGATATGAATTATTAGCCGAAATATTTTTAATGTTAAAAAGATTAAACTTTTTTTCGAGCTTTTCTTAAAAAAAAAACGTTTTGAGAAAATCAAAGTTTAAAGCTTTCCATAAAATGTTTACTTAACCAAATTATACAACCCCAAAATCCCCCTTAGTTACCACGTTTTGTCATGAATGTCTCTTAATAATTTTTAAATTACTAACATTTTTATTTGTTTTCAGATTTTTAAGGGGAGTGGAAGTTTAAAAGATGGCGCCACGAACAGAAATGTCAATTCATTTAAACAATTAAATCAAACTTTTTAAAAACTCGGCTTTTCGTGTTTAGTCGTCATACTTATACATAATTTGTTTCATATTGTTTTTAATTCTTTAATTTTGTTTGTTTGTATTTTTTTAAGTTTTCTTTTTTTTTTTTGTCTCTAAACAAATAATATTTCGTTAAGTTGTTTTTATTTAACTGCAGTTATGACTGTTTAAAAGTTTTTTATTTTCAAAATTTGTGTTTATATATTTTTTTATTTTATAAACGCGTGCATGTCATTATTTTGCTCTAGAGTTTAGTGTACGTTTTAATATGAAATAATGACAATCATTTAAATGATTTGATAAACATTGAAAGTTGTTGACATTAAAAATTAACAGGCAGGCAGGCAGGCAGACCAAAATTAATTGAAAGTACAAATAATCGATTAAAGGGCGATATTAAAAAAGAAAAAACAAACGATGGGAAAATTGTATTAGAGTTGCTTAAGACTAGAACAAAGCTTTTATTATACGAAGCAAGGCTTTATAAGAATTTCTAATTTGTATCCAATATTCATTAGCATTTTTTTAAAAACCTTACAAAAGCCTTAAACAAATTTTTAACTTTATATAAAGCAAGTCTTTTCTAAAAACATAAAACACTTGAAAGAGCTTTTATCACATTGAAAATTTTGTAGGCAAAACATAAAAATGCTTTTAATAATTTTTGCATTTTGCTTTGCAGCTGAAGAAAGTTTTTAAAAGATTTCATCTAAAGCTTGTAAGAGCTTTTATAAGCTTTAAAAGTTTAAGATTTAACATTATTTATTGGTGTTTAAATTATTTGATTATACAAAATATTTTAAACATTAATCTTGAACATCTTTCATTAACTCAAAAAAGCTTTTAAGATACCAAAGCTCCTATTTTGATTTTTTTTAACTTTAATCATTAATATTGCTTAAGAATTTAAAAAAATAATAAAACCATCTTAAGAACTTTGAAATTAAACTTAAAACATCTTTCAAGAGTTTAATAATTTATACTAAAAGCTTTTATAAAATTAAGACCTAAAACCGCACAGAATCCTAGAAAATGATTTGTAATGCATTAATCGCATTGCAATTTTTCTCTAAAAGGGATTTTCTTAAGCATTTGGAAAAGTTTTCTATTGCCTTAGCCATTTATATTCCATTTATATTCACTGACATTTTTGAAAAGCTTTAAAGAGCTAAAACCATTGTGTAACTAAAAAAGCTAGGGTTTGTTTAGAATTTGAAAAAGCCAACTTTAAGTTTAAATACTGATTAATTTAATAACTTTTGTAATTGCTAAAAACATTAAAAAAGCTTTTTAAAGGTTTAAGAAACCTGACAGCAAATTTATAAAGAATACTTAATAAGCTATTAGCGCTAAAACCTCGAATAAGTTTTTATTACTTTTACTACATATCCAGATTTAAATAAAAACTTTAAATAGTTTTCAAAAGTTAAACCAATTTTAAACCTTTTCTTACACTTAAACATTAAAACTTAATAAAAACGCAAAAAGCTTTTAAAGCTGTAATAAAAACTACACAGGAACTTTAAAAAGCTTTCACAGGGTATTACAAATATATTAAGATTTTAATTATTATTTTTTTAGAAAAATGTTTTGCTAAAGCTTTCACAGAAAGCTTAAGAAAGTTGTTAAAAGTTTTAAGGAAATGAAGAAATTTTAATCTAAAATTGTTGGATTTACAAAATTGTTAAAAAAAAACTTTAAAATATTTTACGACTTCTAAATTTGCTAAAAAGTTTGCAAAACTTTAAAAATTTTAAAAGTTTTCAACTAAACTCTCTGAATACTTATAAAAGCTATATTAAAAATGTTTGAAAGCTTTAGAGATGTTATTTTTATTTTGTAAATTTAAAAGCTTCTTAAAGCTTTCAGTAACTAATTCTGGTTTGTTTTTTGTTTGTTTTTAAGTTTATTTCAAATTTAATGTTCAATATTCGTTGAGGTTTTATGGGGTTTTCGATTATAACTCGTTTTAAAGCCTAAAATCTTTTTAGGCAAAAGTCACAAAAACACACACACAGACTGAATTCTCTTGGTTGTGTTTTTTTTTTTAGTATTGAGCAATAAACATCAATTTTAAGAAATCTTTAGATAAAAATCCATTTTATTTTTAACAAATTTTTATTGTTTTAAATAAATGTTCGTTCACATTTATGGCCGGATTTCAGCGAAAAACAAATCAAACGCCATAAAAATACACAACAATCCAAACAATATAAATAAATCGTACGTGCTTGATGATTTTAAACAAATACATCATCATCTTGAGTTGAAACCATTAAAATTTTTGGTATTTTGATTTAAGCCGGGCTTGAACACACAGAGAAATGTGCATTTCACTGAAATTCTAAGAAAATTTGCTGGCTACAATTTCAGAAACTCGAGAAAAGGGGTTTTTTAAATTTACTTTTTTTTAAATGAAATTTAAAAAAAACTTTATTTTTAGGAAATTAAACGACATGCGACACCTTTTCATTTTTGGTTTTTTGTTGTTGTTGTTGTTAGAAACCCGGTAGTTCACAATTAAACCGCTAAAATCCATTTTAATCGCCAGTTTTCTTAAATTGGCTTTTTTCTTTTCTTTAGTATTTTCGGCATTTTCTATGAACTTGTTTTAATTTGTTAGAAATTAAAGGGTTATTTTATGACACTTTATTTCAGTATGTGTTAAAAAAGAAAAACAAGAAGCGACAAAATTTTATGAGGTCATTCCCAAAATACCGCTTTAATTTATGAATTACCGACCAAGAGGAAGAACGATTAAAATAAAACAAATTATTAAGAATTGTTAAATTATTAAAGTAATTTCTTGAAATTAACGAAGAAATCAACAATAAAAGGTTAAAATAAAACAAACTGTTGTTTTTTACCTCTTCTTTTCTTTTTTTTTGTTGGGCAAAATGACAAAAGTTTTAGTTTAATTAAAAACGGAAATAGTAAATTATTTTATAAAAAAATGACATAATTTCAACTTAAAATAACGAAAAAACAGCTTAATTTGAAACTGCTTTTGTTGGAAAACAATCTCTTAAAAATCATCATGTTAAGCTGGAGGTCCACACCACGCGTTATATGCGTTAAAGGGAGTATCAGTGTAAAATTGCATTGACAGGTAACACAGCATATGCCTTGAAAGCACATATGTACGTATCGAAGGAATGAAGTGAAAAAAAGTTCAAGAAAGTATCAAACGCATAGAACCTCAATCTTTAATCCGAAGGGTTAAAAAAAGACGGTATCGGCCAGGTCCCAATTGAATCTCTTTATCTATTAATTGCTAGAAACCAACTTCTTATACAGCGGCTTGATAACCAAATCAATTTCAATTTTTCATAATCCTGTTGAACTAGGCCTTAATCTTACACATGTGTTTCGCAGGGGCCTAAAAGGCACTCCAGTTCTTATTTGCCAGGTTTAAGGTTTTTTTTTAATTCCAAAATGCTGTTTTTTTTACTAACTGTTTGGATTTATAAATCGCCAGAGAATCACGCAAATTAGGAGCCACAGTCAAAGTAAGTTAACAAGTAAGATGCGCTACACCACAGTATTTAAAAAAAAGTTGTTACACACATCAGCACAAATGCATAATATCCTCTCTACTATTGGGGTGTGGGTATAAAAATTTGAAGAGTTCATTCTTAGCATCAATGTCTGCTCCAGTAATCAAACGGAGTTTTCAACGGTACTCCACTAAATCAAATCGTACACCAAACAAACAGAGTCTCAAACAAGTAAGAGTTTTATAAATACCCTTCACAATGGTGCGATAAGAAGAGAGAGTTATAAAAATAATTTTGATATAAATAAATCTATTTTCTGCCGCGTCTACTTCTCCACTCCCGCCCACATTTTGTCGGATGCTGTCTATTGATAATTAAGATATTTGTATCTTATTCGAAAACTTTAGCTCCTGCCGTTCTCCGGATATACTAAAAAAAATACACCAACAACAAGGGATTTATGGGTACCCAATACCTTCCAACTAAGCAGGTTTAAACGTAATAGTTTCGATTACGGAAGACATGCATTTTATATTGCGATTTCATTCTTTGAAACATATAAAAATTGTTAAATGTAACGATCAGCTTTACAAACTGAATTTTTTGTTTTCACTGTATTCTTTAATATGATCCGTTATAAAACTGCTTCGTAGTAGGGGAATGTCGCGGATCTCAAAATTTTATATTTTTTTTAATTTGTTAGGAATTCTTTCACTTACCTTACTGCTTCTCTAATTAACTAAAAAAATCCCAAGTTCAAAATATTTTTTTTAAAATTTATACAAAATTTGAAATTAACAGGGAAACCAAAAATAAGCACTTGCCTGTTTTTGCTTGTGCGACCAATGGAGGCAGAAACAATGTATTTTTAGTTTTTAGAGCTTTTTAGAAATCTTGGCATCGATTTGTTAGTGCATATTTTACCGTTTGGAGCTTTTTTTGAATTATTTAGTAAAAATACCCTTTTTGCAGCATTTTTTTTTAGTGCTTAGCGCATATTTTGAGTCGTATTTTGATACATGTTAAATTTTTTAGATTCCTACAAGAGCTTTCGCAACAAATAAAAAAAAATATTACTTTGCGATATTTTGGCTTTTCTGTTTTAAATTTAAAGGGCCGATGTTGAATTTGAACCATACCTAAACGTCAAGTTTTTTTCTGCATTTCATTTGACATTTCTCAATTACAGACTAACTGAATTTGAACCATACAATTTCGTGAAGCTGATTCCTAAATAATTAGATTAGAAATGCTAGCTATACGTTTTTTGCTGATGTGTGTGTAATACATAGAAATCTGGACCAATCTTTTAGTATACCGATCGATTTGGAATCACTTTTAAAGTGATCTAACGAAAACCATCCGTCCGTCTGGCTGTTAATGTTGTGCGAAAAGTATGAGTTGCAAACTTGTAGATAATTTGATCGAATTTGGTAAATATACTATTTGTATTGTACTAAGAACGAATTCCATGCCGATGGTGAGAATCGGTCTATATTTTTACATATTCCCCTTTAAAACTTCTTTCCAAATTAGGCTCTTTGTATCCGTAAACCATCTAATTATGTTGGTTTTCAGGTTAAATGCTCGCTTAAAATATTTTTCTGCAAATTTAATTCTTTTAAAATCATTTAACATCGATAAAGAGCTTTAATTTCCTTTTCAATATTTACATTAATAAACAATTTAGCGACCGTCCCTAAAATCCCTTTAAGGCAAAAAATCTCATATGGATGTTAATAAATCAATAATATTTGACACGAATAACTCTTATATGAATTTAAACATTCTAACATAACTGAGCCCTTGTCTCGTAAAATCTCGAAAATTCGTCTGTAAATATTATGGTATTTGGGCTTTACCGATTTTATTAATTTTAGGATTGTTTTTATTAAATTGAACTTTATATAACAGTTCAATTCGTTGAATATTATGTTTTCAAATTAGCAATTTTTGAATTTTTAAGGGCATATTTTTTACAATTCTCTGTGCATATTTACGAATCCAATAGAAAATAATTATGACGATGAATCTGAAAGAAGACACAGACAACATAAACATCAATAACAGGGTTTTTTTTTTAAATGGAAAAACAAATTCAAACATTTTTCCACTGTGATATTAGAATAGGATGTGTTTGGAAGGTATTTTTGTTAATTGTTTTCGTTTTTCAAAAATTTTCAGAATAAAATCCAACATTTTAAATATCTGTGGCATTTAGACAAAACATCTGAAGTCAAATTTAAAAAAAAAGGCGCTTATCATACCAATTTTCATTCGAAAAACATTTTTGTTTACGTTTTTAAAATTTTGTATTATAAATTTAAGTTTATTTTATTATTTGATAAAAATTATTTTTTACCGATTTTTTTTAAACTTTTCTGCTTTCTTATCTCGACTTAAGAGCAGTGTTCAAAAATAAACAGTACATTATTTAGCGTTCGGCTCACACACCAAGAACGATATCTATTTTGTTTAGTGATTGTGTAGACGAGCACAACCCTTAATACCGTTTGTAACCATTTTCAAGAAAGAGCCAATCATTATATATTGTTCTTCTTCGTTAAAAAACGGAACAATTGTAGTGTTACTTTAGACAAACATTATGGCCCAGGCCCACGATGTCGACAAGAACATTTATTTCGTATATTTGCATTGAAAACAAAAGCAAATTTTAGTTTTTTTATTTTTGTGTGTGTATTGTGTATATATTTTGACAGCCAAAAGGGATGAACATTATTGAGCCGAACCGAACATAATGAAGTTTGTGGATTAAAAAAAAACCGAACGAAATTAAATGTTCTCACATTTTGTTGAGTTTGATAAAAACAGTATTAGTTTTGTGTTCGAAAGATGACTAACAGGGAAACGTTATTTTTTTAATGATTTTCTACACAAACACTATTAGCGTTTGTCTATTCCACATATCAACCGAACCTAACCGAATACTAAGGAGCGATATTTAGAGGTTATTTTCGAAAACTGCTTAAGATGCTCTGTCAAAATGCCACATTTTTGAATTAACAAAAATATTGTTTGTAATATAAGTTGTCATACATATTTTAATAGACGCTCCACTGAAGAAGTAGAAGAAGACTCTACGAAACGTTGGGAAAAACTGTAATAAAATTGATGTTTAATTTACCTTGAAGCTTCAGGCCTAACAAGCTTAACAATAAGAAAGTGATTTTTACCGCAAATTTATTTTTTTTAATTCCCTTAGCTTATCCCGCGATGCACTACGCTTTTTCTGCAGGAAATAATCCGCAATCCCGGCGCTGAATGACTACCAGCTTGCCTACCGGGGCACTCATAAAACGTGTTTTTCGAGAATATTTCTTGTTTCCCTGGTAATTAATTATGTGAAATAATCTTCAGTAAATTATTTAAAATTCAGCAGATTCCTTTTAGACTTCCCACAAACACAAAAGAAAAAATTTATAAATTTGAAAGTGCAACGTTTTAAATAAAAATCTGTTCAATCGACATCTTTAAAGGCGGTTTAAAACGTTTGATTTTGTTTTAAACGATTTTTGAACTACCCGCTCGATACAAAAAATGGCATTTGTCAAGCTGCTAACAGAGAGTTCTTAAAGAAGGGACGCATCGAAATCACACCAACCAAAATTAATTAAAGCTAAAAAGAGTTAGAAGGAAATTGAAACTGCATAAAAATTAGTGTTTGTGTTTTTTAAACCTTCCCTTCCAGGTAATTTCCATAACAACATCTAGTAAATTCAAATAGCAGTCATCAGTTAACAAATAACCAGAAAATCATTCATTCATTCACCTTCCTTTTTTTTAACTCCCGACTTTTTAACACATCACAGCAATGAAATGCAATAAACATTAATTTCGTTGTATACGACACATGATCGAATAAACAGATAAATTTGTATAAACTACACAAATCACAAATTACAAACCAAAACGAACAAAAAAAAAAAATGAAAAAAACTTAAATCAGTCAACAGTTTAAGCCACCAATAACTGAAGACCGAAACAAAAAAAAAAAAAAAAAACCGGCAAAAAACGTTCAAAAACGGAGCAATAATCATTAAACAAAAATCTGAAATGACGATTATGATGACGATGGCGATGATGATTATTTTGAAGTTGATAATAATGTCTGATGATGATTACACGCTTTCTATAAACTCTTTAATGAGTTAAAGACATTAAAAAATGTCACTTTTTATTCGTAGTAAAAGTAATTTTGAATATTTTTTTTCTTTCTTTTGCCATCAGAATCAACAGCAACACCTTAAAATTAATTTAGACAATTTGTTTTTCAAAAAAAAAAAAAAAAAATCAATGATGGAATTAATGATTAACAAGATTTTATTTCCAAGGGAATAAAAAAAACACTACCGACCTAAATTTCCATGTTTCTTAAGGAGCGCACAGCAGGCCCGGTAGTGGCCTCGGTGTATATCGTACATCGTACTGATATGAGGCTGCATCATTGATAAATCGTCCTCCTTTCGACCTAACCTTACCTTACCTTTAACCAAAAATCAACATAAATCTAAAATCGCCTAGAAACCAGTTTTCTAGGAAAATCAAGCTCAATTTGTGATCATTTGTAAAATGAGTTTTGAACAAAAAATTAATTAAAACTTAAAAATAGTCGTTCTTTTTAAGCAAACAAAAGACTAATTTATGAGCATTTCGTCTGTGGCAAAAAGGAAAAAGTGCCTAAGTCAACTTTTTTTAAAGTTTTGGTGGCAGAGCAAAACTCTAGAGATGATTTTTGAAAATTTTTTCAAAAACGCCGTACACTCAAATTTAGCTTAAGCTAACTTAAGAACTTTTAACAGACTGGTAGAAAAAAAATTGAATTCCACATAATAAAAATCAGGTATTCCCTGGAGCTGTGAGCATATCTATTACGGTACTCCTTCCTCCTAGTCCTTCATTCACATACATAAATCCCAAATCAATTAGAAAGCACATTTATGGGGAAATCATCAAACCTTTATTTGTGATCATATGTAATACGAAGTTTGAATAGAAATTAACTAAAACCTAAAAACTTAATTTTCTAAAAGCGATTGAAGTATAGAAATCGATATGAATAATTGCTAGGCGTTCCCTTAAGTTGTGCCTATATTTTTTTTGAAGTACTCCTTCATCTTCTACATACAAAGGAAATTCAAAACAGGTAGACTCGCCGCAATTTCAGGTAGAAAATGCTTACTTTGGATGTCAGAATCAGTTGTGGTAGTTGCGTCAAACGTATTTAAAAGTATATTATTCAATCAATTTAAAAAATTTGCACAATTTAAAACAATTAACCGATGTTTAAAAGACAATATTATTTTTAGCTTTTAGATTTTAGAAATTACGCGCTAACTTATTTTGAATTAAGAAGAAGAATAGAAGCAAATTTAAACAAAACTTATTCTCTCCTACCAGCTAGCAATCAACCACTCACTACCTGAACTCGAAAAAGTATAGATAACTGTTAAAAGGGTTCTTGCAGATCTCGTCATAAACAAGTGTCCTGGGCCGGATGGTATACCTGCACTTTTCCTCGGCGCTTGTTCATCCCTTAGCAAATCTTTACAGCACTTTATATCATTCCAGTGTGCTGGAAAGTTGCTTATGTAACACAAATGCATTGCCAATAAGGAGCGGCTTATGATCGTGAAAATTACCGCCCATTCGCTGTACTGAAGACTTACTGGCCCTGTTATTAGAAAAAGAGTGCCGATCCATTACTTTAGATATTTCCATGGCGTTTAACGGAGGCGGGCATGGTGCACTCTTGTTAACTCTTGTTGCCTTTGGTGTCATTGATAATTTCTCTCAATATTGTTATAGATGGGGTTTCTTTAAACAAGCTCAAGATTCAATCAGGGGTGCCACGAACCGCCCTTTTTTCTCCTACTCCATTCCTTATTTTTCTAAATGACCTCCTATGTCGAACTTCCAACGCTTTCTACTCTTTTGCAGATGGCTGCAAACTTTGCCAAGCATATCGAATGTTGCTGCTATGAGGCAAAACATGAATGACATAATCTCGGAATGGGGTCGTGTGAATATGGTCGATTTTAATAACCGAAAGACCCAATGTTGCATGCTGACGCATAAATGCGTGACAAATCAGCAGGAAAAATTAATGAGGAATCAGAATTAGTGTCTCTTGATGTTCCGGGAATGCAAATACAATGTGATGTCCGATGGACAAAATATATATTCAAGGTGTCAAAAAAGATGCATTCAAGTTCCTCGGCTTTTTAAAACGTACAATTCTCATGTCTGGGCCGGTGCTTCAAAGTTTATTTAGGAGCTTCTCGACCGCGTTCAGGGGCAGGCGAGGGTTCTCATTGGTCACAGTAGGGCATGCAATTCTCTTGACTCCCGTGATAGCCGTCGTAATTTGAGTTGTATTTGCCTGTTTTATTGTGGCTTCATTAAATCCCCGAAAGTGGTACGTTTGTGCGTTAAAAACATTTTACCTAAAGAGCCCATACTTTTGTTGTCTATCGGCCGTTGAATTTTGCAACGCATTATAGGAAAAAATTAGTTTTTTGGCCGGACTGTTCGCGTGTGGAATAATTTTCTGCTCAAGTCTTTCAACATGAAAAAGTACAAGTCGAATGTTCACAAGCACTATTTCCACTATTTGCTCTATCATTTACAACTTATTTTTTTAGTTCCAATACAATGAAATGCATTACTAGGGGTCATCCCCTGAGTGCTGGTCCTAAAAAAAATATGAGAAGTAAAAAAGTTTCCACTGTATAAAATATATCTTTGTCATTAACATTTTTTTTCTTATTCTTATCCCGCGAAGCCCTGTGGTTATATGCAGGATACCCAAATCTCTGGCGGGAGTCGAACCCACAACCCCCGCACAAATAGACTAGTCCGCTACTGCCTATCCTGCCCTTTAATTATATTGTCACTCAAACTATTGGCAATCGATACCTGGGACTCTCAAACATCAAAATTTTGCTTTGACGTTTGTTTTGCTCGTTAGAACCGCCTTTAATTTCCGAGTTTTCCTCTCGGATTTTATAAATAATCTTTAGCTTCATGTGGTTCAATGGCTTCATTTTCAGCAAATTTTTAATTACCAAAGTGTTAGCAGTGGATACCGATGAATAACAATATTTGGCTTTGGTGTTGATGCTTTTTCACAGGAAATGCTTTAAGCCTCTAATGCCCAGCTTAAGAAATAATGGGAAAATATTATAAAAATATTTTTAATTAGGGTTAATATTTTTAAGCCCGTACAATAAGTCGTTTACGTTTCAGGTGAGAAAACATCAAGGAGTGCCTTGACGAGGCACCCTTGGGCATTTAGTACTAAAAACACATTTAATTTTTGGGGAATTCTGTGTGTAAGTTTTAATTGAAAATGTTAAAAATAATTAGTTTTGTTTATGATAATCCATGAAACAATTTTTATAATTTGAGCAGTATAAATGAAGTTTGAATTTGGAACAAAAGCATTGGGTCCGAGATTGTTTACAATGATTTGAGAGCTTTGAGGATCTTTCGAAGCTTTTACAAATATTTTGCTACATCTTTAAGCAACTGTACAAATTTGGAAATTAATATAAATCAGTTATATATTGGACTTCGGTACAACCTTTGTGAAGGGTGCCTTGAAGTACTCTTAGGCATTAGAGGGTTAAAGTTTCAAGTTTGCTTTTCGGATTGTGGTAATTGTTTTTTTTAGCAAAATATAGATTGCAAGTTTTAAATGCAGAAGTGTTTGCTTATGGAATAATGCCTGTAATTAGGAGTCAAAACGAATCTCTACACAAGACTTCAGAGAAAGAGAAAGAGAGAGAGAGGGTATGCTCTAGAAAAGACTCTGCAAG
Organism: Pollenia labialis; assembly: GCA_949318255.1. Classification (NCBI taxonomy): domain Eukaryota; kingdom Metazoa; phylum Arthropoda; class Insecta; order Diptera; family Polleniidae; genus Pollenia; species Pollenia labialis. The sequence goes on along the minus strand of OX439142.1, from coordinate 17,613,005 downwards.
AATTTGATTATCTTTAGTATTAATTTACCTAATGATTTTCCCAGCACTTCTTGTAACTTTTAAAACAAGTTTTAAGCACTTGCAATCGTCAAAATTCCTTTCTCAAGTCATAAAAATCTATAAAGTTCTTCAATTCAATAAACATGCAGCAAAAACATTTAACTGAAATTGGAAAGATGTAAAAAAAACCAGCGAAACATTGACATGTGCCTGTTTTCATTTAGTGTGAACACCTCACAAATTTGCAACACCAAACAGCATGAGTGCCAAATGCAACAAACACGACAACATCAAAAAAAAAGACACCAAAACAATGATTCCCAAAAAGCAACACACTCTCACAAAACTCAAAAGCTCCAGCTGAGTCATGAGGCTGAAAACAACAGAGAGGCTTCTGTTGAAGGATCCTAAAGGAGGTTAACACAACAAACAAAAAAAAAAACGAAGCAATAATGATGATGATCATGCTGCCGATGATGGTGCAGCCACTGCTGCAATATAAATTGTCCAAAGTCGATATCAACATAAAAGTATCATTGCAATTTAAAATTGCATGTTTTGGTTGCCGTTTCGCTAAACAAAAAATCAGCCAGAAGGAAGTTCACATTCGGAGTTTATCAGCAGCAAGCGATCAATACATCAATATGGTCAATAAAGTCAACTATACAACAACTTGAACAAAACAAAACGGGCAACAACAATATCAGACAACCAAACAGCCAACGAACGAACAAACATGACAAATTTTTATTATGCATAATTTTTTGGCAACACTGTTGCTTGCAGTTTTGGGCCTTTTTCAGCTTTTCCTTCTCGCCAGTATGTGAAACTGAAATTTAAGAACTTGCTTAACAATTTTTTTTAAATATTTGTTATTTGTTTTCAAGTTGAGCTTAGTTTTTAATTTATTTTGTGTTTGCATTGTTGTTTTAACTACCATCACAATTTGTTTTGTTTAAAGTGTTCTGTTGTTTGTTTTTCGGCTGGTTTTTTTTTTTTTTGGGAGATCTCAGAGAAGCTGTTTCCTGTCGCAATTGTATGTTGATCGCAAATTTTATTTTTGCTGCAAACGAAAAACTGATGCTGCCACCAACAAGCTATTGCTATAGGTAAGTAACTGACAACTAGCAACAACAACATACTTATAACATCTTAGACTTGAACCATAAGTTTTATGGCAGAACCAACGCTCAAGGAAAAACAGGAGTAATTAAGTAAAATAGGAGCAAGTTTTTTTTAAAAAAGTTAAAACATTTTTTATATCTATTATTTAAAAATCTGCTAACATAATAATTTTAATAATTATTTTTTTTTAACATTTTTAGCCGGTTTAAAAAATTGTAGTATATTTATTCACTTCTTTTTAACAATAAAATATTAAAAATTTTAGTGAAAATTTTTTCAATTAAGCATAAAATTAATTATTTAAAATATGAATATTGTTTCGTTTAAAAAGTTGTAAACTTAAAACAGTAGAAAAATCTACTACTATTTTTTTTTTAAATTAAATACTCACAATTAATAAAATTTCCATTAGAATTATAACAAAAAATTTTGTTTGTTTTAAAAAATAGTAGTAAATCAACTACTATTTTTTTTATTGAAAAAAAGTAGTAAGTCTACTTCTATTTTTTTTATACAAAATATATAAAGATTTAGTAATTAAAAAATATATGTAATTAATATATAAATTAAATTCTCGAGCTTAAGGTCTTATTTTTTATATAAAAAACTTTTCACAAATTTATTTAAAACCAATATTTCGGCACTTCTTTGAGTGCCTTCTTCAGGGTTTTTATTCAATTCCAAAAAATTTTTTTAATTTTGTCAATTTTTGTTAAATTTGTTTTAAATTAAAATATTGTTAATTTTTTTGTTAAAAAGAAAAAAACCCTGAAGAAGTAACTCTACTAACATTTCCTTAGTGTTAAGAAAAATGTGATTATCTGATCCCTGAAAGCTAAAATTGTATAAGCGTGAAAGAATTTTTCGTTATTTATTTAAAGAAAATTGATAAAAAATAGGTTAAATCTACTACTATTTTGTAGTAAATTTGCTTTATTCTTTAAATATCAAGAATAAAAAACCTTTTGTTTTCCTTTTTTTAGGTAAAATTAATTCTTTTTATAACAACTTATACTAAGTCTACTACTATTTTGGTAGTTAATCTACTACTATTTCCTAAATGTTAAGAAAAATGTGATTCTTTGATGCATGAAAGCTAAAAATGTATAAACATGAACCAATTTTTTGTTATTTATTTTAGGAAAATTTATAAAAATGAATTATATTATATCTACTACTATTATGGCACTAAATTTGCTACTTGCTTTGAATAATCAAATTTAAGTAACATTTTGTTGTTTAGGTTAAAAAAATGCTTTTTATTATAAATTATTTTAAGCCTACTACTATTTTGGTAGTAAATCTACTACTTTTTATGAAATATTCAGAAGACGACATTTTTTTTTTGGTTTTAAAAAGCAACAGTTATAACGTTAGAACGCCAAAGAATTCTGATGATGGGTGGTTACTGGTTACTGGTGGTTACGGTCCAAATATGTAAATTCGACCCGAGTTCAATCCCGTGTTTAGTCAAGAATAAAAGGATCAATTTTATTCTTAATTATTATAAGTTCCTTCCTTCACCAAAAATAATTTATTGAAACTTAAATATGATGAACTTCAGCCTGATTTAAAATACCAACTTCAAGTAAGTAACATTTAATAGTTTTATTATATTTTTTTTTGCATTTTTTTGAGTGTAAGTGTACAAAAAAAATAAAGAAATTCAACCTCCTTCTTATTTAATGTGTTACTCTTATTGCTGTCGCTGTAGTTGTTGTTCTTTTTGTTGCCGTATTGCTTTTTGGAGTTTTGTACAAATTGCAGATCACGGTTTTTATGTTGTACATGGAAATTCATGGCTACTGTGGAGCCAAAACAAATAAAATGCCAACAAAAAAAAAAAAAAAACTAAAACAAAACAAGCAAATCAAGTACCAACTAAAACCATTTAAAACCTTTTGTTTATTTTAGTTTAGTGTTGTTATTGTTGTTGTTTTAAGTACTGTCCAAAAAAAGATTATTTCGTTTTATAAAATGTTTATAAATGTGATGGGATATCCTTTCGTTGAATTTGTTTTTTATTTCTTACTGTTTAGCTGCTTTCAAAAAGCTTAACAAAGTATCGAATTTGTATTAGTACATCTTATGAATAAAGGTAAGACGGAAGGACAGACAGACTGACTGAAGCAAGGACAGACAGATAGATGGCTAACATTTAAGCCATAGATACTTACCAGCAAATAATAAAAAAAAAAACAAATCGTAGGTTTCAATATACATTTAGTTTCATGTAGAAAAGTTGTATTAAGTATATGCTAGTAATACAACTATTGCTACTAATTTTTTTACTACTATTTATAGTACCTTTTTTAGAATAGTTCCTTTGTTTAGCTGTAGTTAAAATGAACTACAAATGATGTGTTGTTTTTGTTTATTTAACTACCGAACAGTCAAACCCAGCCATACGAGCTTACAATTTACAATCAACCACCACCAACCATCCAGCTTTAAAACAACAACAAAATTAAATAAACTGACAGTTTACAAAAGCATGTGTGGCAACTAAATGCATGTTTGTTTTCTGTTTATACTGTCGTAAACTTACAACATTTTTTCCAACAACCGTGCTAATTTTTTTTCTTTACTTTATTAAGAGCTTTTTTCCACAGTATTTGTGTGTTTTTTTTTTTTGGCAAGGACTGGTATTTAGTGTTTTGAAATGGTGTGAAATTGTTTAACTGAAATTGAAAATTAAAAATTTTTGGAATTCAAAAACTTGAGATCTACAAGGCCACCGAAAGAAAATTGTTATTTGGGCTTTAAAAAAATAAAATTTGTGTAAAAAAATTTTAAAAATTTACGAATTTCTTCGATAATGACTTAAAGTTCAACATAACCTTAAATTTAAATTATTAAAAAGCGAGATTTCTTTTAAAATTAGTAAATTATTTTTATATATTTAAGCTAAAAACTTTAAAATCCGTAAGAATATTTTCGTTTTCTGCAAGACTTTTTGAGTTTTTACTAAAAAAACTAAAACTTAACCTCAAATTCTAATTTTAAAAAACATGATTTTCATTTAAATAAATACCGAATTATGAACATTTTCACAAATAAATAAAAGTTTCTAGAATATTTTTGAAATTTCTTTAATATTTTTCGAGTTTTTAACAAAAACTCAACCTAACCTTAAAATTATTTTTTAAGAAATCACAGTTTTCTTTTAAGATTTTTAATGATTTTAATAGATTTTTATAAATAAGTAACAGATGTTAAAATATTTTCATATTTTTTTAAGTTTTTTTTTTAAAGTTATTAGTAAAAGTTCAATCTAACCTCAAATGTGAATAAAAAAAAAACGATTTTTTTAATTTTTTTTTTAGAATATCACAGCTTTTAGATAGTTTTTTTTAATTTGCATAAGAAAATAGTTGAATTTTCTTTAAATGTTTAACATTTTTTAGAAAACTTCAACGTAACCCTTTATTTTTAACAAAAAGTCTAAATGAAATATATAAAGAAAAACTATGAATAATTTTTGTTTTAATGATTTTAAGACGTTTTTATCGCTCTTTCTTAATACTTTCTCTCTTCGTGCAGGTGCCGTGCTGAAATTTCAGATATTTTGCTTGATAAATATAATGACATTAATGGATGTTAAATATTAATAACAAAAAATATGACTCAATAAGAAACAACTTCATCATCAATAACTTCCGACAATTTTTAAGCACACGAGTATTAATAAAAAAAACTAAAAAATATTTTATGTCTAGAAAACAAAGAAGACCTGCTGGGTTTTTATTACCACTAGACAGAGATATTTGGCCAATAAAAGCACCTGAAACTGACTTGACAATCTTTAAAAATGCCATTAAAATTAGTAGAACTAAGAAATATTTTAAGGCTTTAGGAAAAACTAAAATTAAATCAATGAAAGGATAATTGAATCCTTTGGTGATTTTATGAGCTCATAAAACAATAAAAATCACTTGTAATAAAATCATAATGTATAGACACTCACATACATATGCGATGGTAGCTCTGAGATTGGTAACGAGAAAAGGAAGAAGCAAAAAAAAAAAAAACGATAAAGATAAAAATCTAAAAACAATAAAAACACTTTAGAAAGAAAAAAAAACAGTAGTAGAAAGATCCAAAGAAAAACTAAGAAACTATGAAAGTAGTCTTATAAAATTTCTTTCTTAAATATGGAAATTAAAAACAGTATCTTGTAAAAAATTTCGTACAAATATACAGTATTTAAGTAAAAGTGTTACATTCGGCTGTGACGAGTCTGTGAGACCCTTCACCTACAGTGTGAATATTATGGATTTTATATGGAATCTATAAGTTATAAACCAATTCATAAAAAGAATTGACCTCGCAGTTATAAAATTGGTTGCGTTTTGGACGTACTAGTGTTTGCCCAGTGGTCGAAATTCGACCGTTATTATTTATGTAAATATGAACAAATCGTATATTAAAATAAAAATTAATGTTCATGTTTCGAACATTTGTGTTTTTTTCGTATTAGCGGTTCGATTTGGAGAGACACTCATTCGGTCCATATGTTATCATCCACTCAAGTCGTAGAAAGTACTAATTGAGAAACTAAAAACTACCGAATTTTCGAATTCCGAATTCTCTTAGAAATTCTCCACACTCTTGACTCTGCATGTTGAATTTTATGTTTCTAGGTTCAGTATTAAAGGGCCAGTTAAAGAAAGAAAAAGTACCAAAACGATACCTTTTACAGATTCAGATTCTCTTAGGGTCAATTGAAGAAAAAAAGTACCAAAAATTTCGCTCTTATATATTCTCATCCACTCAGGTTATTGCATGTTTAATGTAAGATTTCTAGGTCCTATTCTAACGGAAATTCAAAAAGTACCAGCCGAAAAACAAAAATGTACCAAAAAGATTCCTCTTACAGATTATAATTCGATCAGGATATTGTATGTTTAAAAAAGTACCAAAAATTTCGCTCTTATAGATTCTCATCCACTCAGGACATAGCATGTTTAATTTTAGATTTCTAGGTCCTATTCTAACGGAAATTCAAAAGGTACCAGCAGAAAAACAAAAATGTACCAAAAAGATTCCTTTTACAGATTATAATTCGATCAGGATATTGCATGTTTAATTTTAGTTTTCTAGGTCCAAAACTAAAGAAAATATAAAAAGTACAATTTGAAGAACAAAAAGTACCAAAAAGTTCGCTCTCTCGTTCTCATCCACTCAGGACTTTGCATGTTTAATTTTATGTTTTTAGGTCCAATTCTTACGAAAATTCAAAAAGTACCATTTGAAGAACAAAAAGTACCATCCACTCATGACATTGTATTTTTATTTTTAGATTTCTAGGTGCAATATTAACGAAATATCAAAAAGTACCAATTGATAAACAAAAAAGTACCAACATTTTTCAGGACCGTGCACCTATAATTTTATATTTCTGTGCCCATGTTCTGAAACTCTTGCGTCTAGAAACTTTTCGATATAATTTTTGTTGGCGAGTACTAGCTGTCACGTAAGGCAATTACTCGCCAATCTGAAATGTCAAATATACTCACGAATAAAAATCGGACGTGAAAAAAAAAGCCGACGGTTGTATTTCCGCCGCCGTCGTTAACAATATGTGTTACTGGCGTTATCAACGTTTGCAATGCCACATCGGCTTCGAGTAGAATATAACGACATTTATAACGTAACGACGTAATCTAGTTTTCGACATGAGTTACAAACATAATTTTTTCTAACTTTTCGAGAAACAATGGAATATTTTGTTTCACATCTTTTCGATGCGAGAAGTTCTAACTTAAGTTACAGAACATGGGTACTGGTTTCAATATTTAGAGAATTCAAAAATTACCACATGAAACCACATTGGTTTAAAAGATAAATGGGGTGATAAAGAAGTTACAAAATAACCCGTTTATCCGTTTAGTCCCCAAATATATGAATTAAATACAATTATAAGAGACCCACCCTCAACGTAGGGAAAGCTAAAGCTTAGGAATTCTTTAACTTTTGTGTTCAGGAGTTGGAAAATGTTGTTCCTGTATTGTAAAACTTTCCAAATTAATGTTTTTCCCTGAACGCATCATAATTTTAGAGCATAAGTGCAACATTTTACCATGTTTGTTAACTTTTCTTGTAAACTGTAACGTATTTATAGATTTCTATCTATTATAGTTAATGTTGTAATATATTGTTTGTAGTATTTTCTAAAGTAGTATTGATAGTTGTAAAAGGGGAGATACATATTAGCCATAAAGTTATGTATGGTTTTTTTTCCTTGTAAACCGTTAAACATGGTCATATACAATATTTCGCCTTTTACTAAATATGGTTGCATCATTTTCCCATTGTTGTTCGTTCTTTAAAGGTTGACATTTACACTATCTGATGGTAATAAGATACAAGTATCTGTAAGCAAAACATAGATAGATATTTATTCTGTATGTAGTAAATTTGAGTATCTAAGACTAAAAATAAACAACTTGGTGGCTTTTTTTCCAAGTCAAAGATGTTCTAATTTTTTTTATTATTAATTTTATGTCGTTTCGACTTTTTATTGAGAAAATTTATAGCGTGAAAATATGTCTTGTTAAGTGGTAGTGTATCTTTATATACATGTCTTAAAAAAAGGTAGCTGGTTATCAATCTATAAAAATGTAGGTTGGCATTTAGAATAAAAAACTTTTTTATTGTTTTAAAGATAATCATCATCTTTAACCAAGAAAAACCTGGAATGTAACACTGTCTAAGAACTACTGATTTTTGGAATATTTTTTTTTTTAATGATTAAAGTTTTTTTTTTGTTTTTCTTCTATAATTCGTCATAAATTACTTTGTTTTTTTTAAAGGAAAAAATGCTTTATTACAGGGAAACGTGAAATATGTATTTTGAAAAATTAACTAGAAGTTGAAAAATCAATTTTATGAGATTAAAACTTTAACTAAGAAAATAAGATTCTGGGGAAATAAAGTGTAACATGAAAAAACAGCAACGATGCCACTTCGGTCCATATTGCACTCAAGTCAGTGAATGTTTAATTTATTTTGAAAGTTTTATAACATAAAAACAATCAAAAAAACCAATTAAAAACCAAAAAAGTACCATAAAGTTTCCCCTTATAGTTTCTAAATCACTCTGTACTCTGCATTTTGGATTTTTTTTAGGTTCAGTTTTTAAAAAAATGCAAAAAGTGCCAGTTAAAGAACGAAAGAGTGACAAAAAGATCCATCTTAGAGATTCTCATTCACGAAGGACTGTGCATGTTGAATTTTATGATTTTAACAAAAATTCAAAAAGTACCAGCCGAAGAACAAAAACGTACCAAAAAGTTAAGAAAAAAGTACCAATTGTAGAACGAAAAAGTACTAAAAAGCTATCCTTTACATGTTCTAATTAACTCGGAACCATGCATGTTTAATTTTATTATACCAACGAATATTTAAAAAGTACCAGTTGAAGAACAAAAAAGTACCAAAAGGACCCCTCATAAAGTTTCTCAATCGCTCTGCACTCTGCATATTAAATTTGTTTTGTTTCTAGGTTCAGTATTAATAAAAATTCAAAAAGTACCAGTTGAAGAACAAAAAAGTACCAAAAGGACCCCTCATAAAGTTTCTCAATCGCTCTGCACTCTGCATATTAAATTTGTTTTGTTTCTAGGTTCAGTATTAATAAAAATTCAAAAAGTACCAGTTGAACAACCAAAATGTACCAAAAATATTCCTCTAACATATTCTCATTCCCTTAGGACCTGGCATTTTATAATTCTAGGTCCAATATTGCCGATAATTCCAAAAAAAGTACCAGTTGGAAAGCAAAATTTCCAACTTTTTTCATCTCAAAGATTCTCATTTCCTCAGGACCCTGTACTTATAATTTTATGTTGCAGCAGGGAAAAGTAAAAGAAATAAATTTAATTTCCCGTATTTCCCCTTTTTGATACTGTTTTTCTCCCCGTTGAAGTATCAAAATTTTCAATATTGTAGTTTAGTGGGGAGTGGGAGAAAAATGTTTTGTAAAAAAGTACAAAAAATTGGTACAATTTTCACCCGTAAAACCTTTGAATTTTCAAAAAGTACCAAATTATTATATATTTTTTAACTAAGTTACGAATTTGGTATAATTTTTATTTCCTTGTTTATTGGTTTAAAAGATAAACCGGGTGACAAAGAAGTTCTAACATACAGGTAAAACCCGTTTACTCCTTTGAAGGACCGAATTTCAAAAAAGTACCAGACATTGTCCGCGAAGTATTAATTTTTTTGTATTTCTTTTAGTTTTGGAGTCATGAAGTTACCGAATTCACCCGTTTTTACCCTTTTTTATTCCTCATATATTTTTTACACACATTAATTTTTTGTAATACAACTAAATTTTCAAGCTTGAGGTCTTTTTTTATTTTAATTAATTTTTCGTATTCGTTTTATTTTCAATGAATGCAAAGAACGATAGGGATGCGGCAATTTTTCTCGCCATTTGTTTAAAAAGGGAGAGAAATATAAGCAAAAGAATTATAATTTGAAGCAAAGAGTGGTATACAAATTCGAAATTACGCCTGAAAATGATTTAAATGCTTCTTCCACATCTTCACTCTCCAAATTTGTCGCTGAAATTATTACATTTGGCACTAGACTCCACAAAAAGTTTGACAAATATCCAAAATGTTTGCCAAATTTTAATATTTTTTTTAATACGCTTCAAATGTTTGTCCGAATAGAAAACACCCCACCTCACAACACAAAATATTTGTACAAACGTAAAATGTGTACATGATTGCCAAGCAATTTGTATGATTTATTTTTTCCGTTTTTGCGTGCAGCCAGTTCGGCCCGGGTATAAATTTTTTTCCTATGGTATAAATATTTCAGAAATAGTATGGTGCATCTTACAAAAGAGAGGCATTCGATCTGATCGTTACATAATTTGATTTAAGGGTTGATTTTTATAAAAGATATTTTTGGCGGCTTTCTCTTTTCCTGTTATTATCAATCACTGATGGGATTTGTGGTACAATTGTACTAAATTTGGCACAATCGATACTCTATTGGTACACTGGTGCAATTCATCCATGTTTGGTACAATAAAATTTTGTTTTTATGATGTTATACAAATATTTTAACTAAATACATACATAAGTATATGCACTCGAACCCCTGTAGATGGATACGACGGATCAAGTGTCTCCAAATCCCCACTTTCGTCGGTTGTTTGGGTGACACTGTCTACACTTTTGCCTGCCTTTGACAAAAAAAAAAAGAAGAGAAATGTACAAATTTTTGCTTCTACTTTATTTTTTATACCCATACTATAATAGTGCAGAGGGTATAGTGCGTTTTTTGTTGATGGGTGTAGCATTTATTAATAATTATTTGTGCTAGACCCACCTTTTAGTATACCAATCGACTCAATATCACTTTCTGAGACAATTAAACGATGTCCCTTAGTCAGGGTGGCTGGCAGGCTGGCTGCTTATCTGTCCATTTAACCTTGTGCGCACAGTACAGGTCACATTTTATTTTTAAGCGAAATTTTGGTACAATTTATATCAAATTGGTACAATTTTGCCATTGAGACGGCACAATTTTGCCATTGAGACGGCACAATTTAAGAATTGTCCGATTCCAATCAATTGCTTAATCAAAATTCTCTTAACATCTGAAAGTTTTTAGTAGCTGCTTGCCGTTTAGATCTAGGAGAAGTCTGACACTACGCCAGCATGTTTATCGATCGTGTAGCAACTGGGGAATATTAACAAAAAAGTACTATTTTACTCCGCTTTTATGAAATCTTTTTTCTTAACTTCTAATATCTCAGTTTTTGTTGCTGTTGTTTGTTTGTCTTGAAGTTGTTGTGACAATTTACAAGATTTCTATTTCATTTAGTCATTATTTTATTGGACACTTTGAACCACCTACGTACTAAAAACACATTCACCACAAACTTTAACGCATCTAAGAGTTTCAGAGAGAAGTTTGTTTGTTTGTAAATTAAAAAAAAAAAAATGTTGTCATGGTCGATATTCCAACTGATGTTTCTAAAGACTGAAACTAAGAATTTGCATTAAAATGTAATTTTATTTTAGAGTTTTGTTGTTGTTGTTGTTATTATTCTGTTTTCCATTGGACCAAGCTGTTAAACATGATCACTCCAGAGAAAAATAGAAAAGTACAGGGAAAATGTTTATGGAAGGTAATTTTTATACATATGAGCAGGAGTATATTGAAAGTAGCATTTAAAAGTTGTCTGTCTGTCTGTCTGTTGGTGTTTCCATTTGATTTCTTTTCTTGGTTTTGGTGGCTGAATTAACATAATTAGTCAAACACTTCGTTTTTTCTTTATGGCGGGATAAATTTGCTAAAAATATGAGGGGGAAAGAAAGGAAAATTGTGTTGAAATTGTTGGCGCGAAATTGTAGCAGACATAAAGAACACTTTGGCAGAAAGACAAAAAACAAAAAAAAAAGCAAAGATTAGTACTTTGCAATACTTTTTTCTTGCACTTTTTATTTGCAATGTGTTAAATACTGTCGTTACTACTTAAAGTTTCTTAAGGAATAGACATAAATTAGCAAAAAAAAAAAATAAAAAAAACAAGCAGGTAGTCTTAAATTGTCATAAACAGCCCTCTAACAAAAATGATTTATAAAAAATTAAGAAAAATTTAATTTAAAGTTGTAATTTTTCTACCCACACCATAATAGGGAAGAGGGTATTATAAATTTGTGCTGATGTGTGTAACACCTTAAAATATTGGTCCTAGACCCACCTTAAAATATACCTATCGATTCAGAAAGTAATTCTGAGTCGATCTAACAAGGTCCTTCCCGCTGGCTGGTAGGCTGGCATACCATGTAACCTTGTGCGCAAAGTACAAGTCGAGATTCTTCAGATAATTTAATTAAATTTGTTACAAAGATTCTAATTGATACAAGGACCAAGGCTATTAAAATGGGGCAAATCGATCCACAATTTCATATAGTCCCATACAAGCTGATTTCCGGATTAGGGTCTTTGTGCCCGGTTTTAATTAAATCAAAAGCATACGCTATGCATTTTTTAAAAACTAGGACCACTTGGGGAGGTAGGGGGCAATATCTGCCTCTCAGAAACTATCAAACCGATTTAAATGAAATTTTAAACATAGATAAATTCATATTCATATGGCTACATTAGCTATGCATTTTTTTTTAAATAGGACCACAAGGGGAGATAGGGGCCAATTTATCCCTCTCAGGAACTCCCACACCAATTTTAATAAAATTTGAAACATAGATAGGTCCATATTTTTATGGACACATAAGCTATTCAGTTTTTCAAAAATAGGACCACAAGGGGAGATAGGGCGAAATTTCTGCCCCAAGCCAATTTCAATGAAATTGAAAACATAGATATTTCCATATTTATATGGACACGTACGCTAAGAATTTTTAAAAAATAGGACCACGAGGGGAGATAGGGGGCAATATCTGCCTCTCAGAAACTTTCAAACCGATTTAAATGAAATATAAAACACATTAGCTATCCAGTTTTTCAATAATAGGACTACAAGGGGAAATAGGGCGAAATTTCTGCCCCCAAGCCAATTTCAATGAAATTGAAAACATAGATATTTCCATATTTATATGGACACGTACGCTAAGAATTTTTAAAAAATTTGACCACGAGGGGAGATAGGGGGCGATTTCTGCCTCTCAGAAGCTATCAAAGCGATTTTAATTAATTATAAAACTGAGATAGATCCATATTTTTATGGACACATAAGCTATCCAGTGTTTCAAAAATAGGACCACTAGGGAAGATGGGAAATAAATTTTTATTATTTTTATATGCTGTGGTGTATGGTTAATATGGTTGGGCCTGCTTTTTCAATTTTAAAATTTTTTTTAACTTTTTCTTAAGGTTTTCTTTTAAAAAAAAAGTTTAAGATTTCCTTAATCATTTCAAATTAAAAGTTTTGTGGTCTACCACATACTTAATTTCAAATTTTAATCGCCCACACTGTGTCAAATCGTTATATTTTTTCCTTTTATTTCTTTTTACAGATGCTTCGCTATTTTCGCTTTAAGGAGGGCCTTAGAAGCCTTTTAAACGCCTACTTTTACAATTTGATTTGCCATTAATATCCACATGAACATTTTTTTTAATAGAAAAAAAAAATCAGCTACAGTCGGAGATGAAAACATAACAGGCGAAAATAAACTCATATTCCAAAAATAATTATTTGATTTTAATTAATTTATAACATTTTAAATCTTGTTAATGTTGGCAGTTGGTTGTCAGTGTAATTGTCAGTCAAATAAGAACTGACTGCTAAAGAGAAACAGGAAAAAATATTTAAAAAATTTGTAATATTTGCAAATTTAGATATTCTTATAAATTATTAAAATTGTTTTGATTAATTTAATATTTTCCTAACATGCAACTTTATTTAATACTTATAAAATTAATTAAATTAATCAACATTTTGCTGTTTAACTGAAACCTCTCGATTAGCTTTATCTATGCCAAAGTCTCTTATTCAATTCTTTTGCTAGATTTCTTAACAAGAGGAAGGGAATATTGGAAAAAAGTACTAAAATCAGCATAAAAATTACAAAAAAAAGGAAACATGCGCGCATGCTTTTTTCAAAAAAATTAATGCAAAAAAATATTATTAATTGCATATGAAAATGCAATAAGCAAAAAATGACGGAAAAAAATATAAGAGTTTTTGTAACAATCGTCTATATTTCATAGCAACAACAAAAACAACATCCACAAAAACTGATGTTATTTACTGAGTGTTCAGTCAATAGTGTCTGATATTTTTAATATATTTTTTTATTTTGTAGTTGTTGTCGTTGGTTTTTAAAGCCTTTGACAATGTGCAATATGCGTTGATTTTTTATGGCCTTCAAATTGAAGTTTTTAGTCTTATTTATATGCTACACTTACAAAAAGGAAGGTATTTAAGTGTAAACGACGGCTTGGTAAGTTCTTCCCAAGTTACTACTTATTGAGAAAAGCAGTCATACTCAAGTCTGGACCAGTTCAAGTCCGACAAAAATCCAATTCTTTATTTGCCACTGCAATGATCTAAAGACTTTACCGGTAGTTATATATGTTCCCGAAGATCCTATAAGGAGCATAGGGCCCCGTTAGTTGCGACTTCGAAACGACTTTCAGTGCAATCTATAGTGTTAAGGTATATGTATATGCCAACTAAAAAGGTTCTCTCCTTAACTAAAAGAGATACAAAATAAATGTAAAACTTATCGCTGTTCAGGTGCCTGGTACTTTTTTGAAAGTCGGCCCTTTTGGGGAGTAAACGGGGAAAAAACCAGTATTTTGGAACTGTTTTGACGCCCCACCTATCTTTTAAACATATAAATAAAAATTATATTTAATAGTAAACACTGTTCAATAAAAAAATATATGCGGATGGGTGTCTGGTACTTTTTTGAAATTTTGCCCTTTTTTCTGTAAACGGGTAAAAACTGTATTTTTTAACTGTTCTGTCGCCCCATCTATCTTTTAATTTTTTAACATATAATAAAACATTTTTTTAAATTCGTAACTTATCTTAAAAATACAAATATATTTTTGGCCCTTTTTCAAAAATCGAACGTTTAAGGGTTGAAAAGCGTAGCTATTTTTGGTACGTTCTTTACATAAAATTTTTCTCCATTCATTGACACATACGTAATTACCTGTAGACTCCCAACTTCAATATTGAAAGGTTTTTATTATTTAAATGGGGAGAAAACAGTATCGAAAAGGGGAAATACGGGAAATTAAAATTTCATTCTTAAGCGTTTTGGTTCTACAACTAGTACTTTTCTTAATTGTCGTTAATACTGGGCCTAGAAATATAAAATTCAATATGCAATGTGTTGAGTGCATAAGAAGAGGGAACTTTTTGGGACTTTTTCGTTCTTAAACTGGTACTTTTTTAAATTTTCACTAATGTTGGACCTAGAAACATTGAATTAAACATGCAAAGTCCTGAGTGAATGAGAATCTGTCATAGAGCTTTTTGTTAGTTTTTCGTTCTTTAACTGGTACTTTTTGTATTTCCGTTAGTATTGGACGTAGTAACATAAAAGAAACATGCAAGGTTCTGAGTGAATGAGAATCTGTAAGAGGTATCTTTTCTGTACTTTTTCGTTCTTAAACTGGTACTTTTTTAAATTTTCATTAATGTTGGACCTAGAAACATTGAATTAAACATGCAAGGTCGGTCCTGAGTGAATGAGAATCAGTAAGAGGGATCTTTTCTGTACTTTTTCGTTCTTAAACTGGTACTTTTTTAAATGTTCGTTAATATTGAACCTTGAAACATAAACATGTCCTAAGCGGATGAAAATCTATAAGAGGGAGAAAAAAGGATCAAAAAGGGTAAATACACGTTATTAAATGTCTTTCTTTTACTTTTCCGTTATACACGTGATACTTTTTGAATTTTCTATAAAATTGAACTTTGTAATAAAAAATTACTGATGCGTGGTCCTGAGAGAAGGCAAAACTATAAGTCGGTACTTTTATTTTTGGTAAATCCTTTAAGCATAATCTTAAGCATATAAAATTAGCATGTTAAATGCTACTGTTCAATAGTTCTAAGGAGTCTTATTTGTTCCAACTTACCGTAGTTTGTAACACTGACCTACTTTTGGTTACATAGATTGGTTGTCTTACAAGGTTTTTGAGGAATTAGCAGTCTATGTTTGGGGACTCCTCTATAACTTGGTGTTGCACTTATCTGGTATATATGTGAGTGTAGTTAATACCTTAAAGCTTTTAGAGACTTAAAATTAACAAACCTAAAATAGATCACGGCTGCGCACGAGAACCAGTACCTGCATGGTTTTTATAAGTCCTGGTTGTTGAAGTCCCTTCGGGGATTAATTGATTGCTGCGGCTTATACACAAATTGCGAGGAGTTTAATCTTTAAGATGTGGGAGTAAAGGAAAAAACTCGGCTTGCTTAAGGGCTAAACAAACTACGAAAGCAGTTTGAAAACAACAAAAAGATGTTTGTGTAAATATTAAAAATTTATAATATTCACACAAACATGTTTTATACTTTTTTCATATATTTGTTTGTGAGGTTGCTCAAGCTATCTTATTAAGGGGTCTCAAACCATATCTGATTAATCAGACAGTTCGTCCAGGGTTATGGATACCGCCAACTAATATATCATACATTTGTCTTTGGTCGTCCTTCTTGAAATTCCGATATATGCGTTGATTATTTTAGAAGACGCACAAGAGCACTGTCACACGTATATTAGTCGATTTTAAAATCACCCCCTAGCGGACAACGGGTACTAAACTGCTTTGTGATAATATTGGAGCCATATAATTTGCCAAATTTGGTGAAACCAAATACATGGCATCTTATTTCAGCTCGTTTAAAATTATGGAAAGGTATTCAGATCGGAGGAGCTGTTCAGCCTGTAGTCAAAAGCTTTAAAATATCTTATCTCTTACGATTAATTTTAGTTATAAGGTGCTGTTATGACCTTACAACTTTTCCTGGTTAATTTCCCGATGGAAAAAAAGTCCAGCTGGTAAACAAATATTTGGGCATCGACGTAAGGGTACTTTTAATTCTAGTGTAAGTGGCTTGATTTGGTCTTTAAGGTCATGGAATTTGATCATGCTTGCTGGTTTTTTTGCAGGTTTTCTCAAATGGCTGTTCCAAACGAGCAAATGGAACTTTAGCAATGTTGCTAAAGATGAATTAATATTTTCGAATTAATTCGACCATGCAAACTAGGAGAGACACTCCGAAAAATGGATTTTCAGTATTACATACTGCTCATTCGTAAATCATTCAGCTTAGCTCCTTTTAAAAGTCTTTATTGCGAACCCCTTTTTAAATTTCCCTAAATAACTTTATATTTTATATGTTGCGCTTTAATTTGTGTGTTGTTTCTCTTGCAGATTTTAAACAGGAGATAATAATTATTTCAATATGTTCTACCAGTGACGGCAACCATAAGAAAAAAAGAGTTTTGCAAAAAATATTAAATATACAAAAAAAAAAAAAAAAATGAATGCCAATGTTAATGCCATCATTCTTTGAATTTCAGAATGTATTTCCAGTTCATATTCAGTTCAGTTTTTTCTGGTATCGTGTTATAAATTCGTTAAATATTAAATGGGAACAAAAGCAAAAAAATAAAAAATATACATACAAGACACAATAAATTTATAAATAAATAAGAAAAGGGCATCATAATACTCGAATATTGAATGATACGCAAACTTAAATTGAATTTCTAAGAAATTCATTAAATTATAATTTTTTTCTTTTGGATTGTATCATGTTATAGATCCATCCATGCAACAACACATGTAAAATGTTAATGAATAATTTTGTTTATTGCACAAGAAATGCAAACAACCCCTTCCTGGCTTAAAGCTGGCTTTTCGATACATCAATTTATGATTGCAATTAAATGTATATTTTAATCAAATGTTAATTAAATATTTAATTAGCCAGATAGACGTTTAAGAATGGGACTTAAACCAAAATTAAACACGAGAAGGAATGAGTCACTTTTAAAGTGCATCTTTCGAATCTTTGCTAATTCCGCTAGTTTATTTATAAAAACGAAGAGGATTATTAGAGGATTCGAGCTCAATTCAAAGCCATTGTCCCATTAAGAGACTTGTACTTTAACTTAAGAAGAACTACCTTCACATTATTCTTAGAAATCTAGTTATTCCCAAAAAAAAAAAAAAAAAAAAAAAACAACACGTGCTCTTCAGGAACCTAAAGGATCCGCTAAATGATCTTTTTGAACACAGTCCACATGTGCACACAAAATCCTTTCAAGATATCATTTTCAAAATTTCTGGGACGCATGACAGTAACAGAGAGGATATTGTAATGATTCCTCTTCTTCTTAACTAACCACTTTTAATTTTTAGTTCTGGGGTATAAATTTGAGTTCAATGAAGTCCAAAACAAGGACCCCAGAAACTCTGTCTTTCGGTAGTTTCATTGGCGCTACCAAGTAGTTTATTTACAGTGTATGATACTTCTTTCCAGGATAACACATCCATTCGTTGTTGACTCTCCAATGCATCGCATATCAGATTGTAGAGAAAATTTGTTTCTCGGTCGAACTAGCCGTTTGTGGAATCGACTCAGAAGTCTTACCAGTCGTCAACAAATTGGAAAAATTCAAAGTAAAACACTACTCCCTCTTTCTGCCTCCTCAAAACATATGTATTTTGCTAATAACAACACAATGCATTGTACTTGTAGGGGCAGCCCCTGAGTGTTGGCTCAAAGTAAAGTAAACAAGGAGCCCAAGAGCTCTGTCTTTCGGTAGTTTCATTGGCACTACCAAGTGGCTTATTTACAGTATATAAGATTCCGAAGAATGTCAGTACACCTTTAGTCGAGGTTTGTTGTCAATTGTCCCCTTTCGGTTTCAGGAATGACCCCAACCTGATTTGACCAGGATGATGTAACACCAAAAGGTAAAATATGCCTAAGATGAACTCACAATTCCCGGTGGGAAATTAGCTATACATTAGGACAAAGTAAGATCCAATAGTTTTAATGGTCACCAGACTGACTGCACGCCTTAAAGCTAAATGGAGATACTGGAAGGTTAAGCTCGCTGACTTGGCTTGCGAGTAATTCTATCCTTTTACAAGACAAGGTTATTTATAAAATCTTCATATGTCAAAGTTTACTAAAAATAATTATTACAATTATAATCAAAGGATATTCTTAAATTGTTAAAGTTCAGCCAATGCAACGGTTCTACGTGTTTGGCTTAAAATTGTTGTTTAGCGCACTTCTATTAGATTAAGTTTTTAAGGTATTAAGCAACCTAAAGGCCAATTTCGTTAGAAAAACGAAGAAGACAGTGTCTGTATTCGATCATCTGTGTTAATCGATTTTTAGCTTCCGTTATGGCTTAGACTTCTGAATGGAGAAATTCTGCACCCGCAAGGCAACCCAAAGGAAGGCAAAATTTTTAGAGAGAATGCATGTGCTTATATAAATTTTTGATCCTCAAAAATCCCATAACAGTAGATTACCCAGTTCGAGATCCAATAAAAACCTTAGAAAGCATAAGTATGTTACTTTTTAAAGTCATATTTTTTTTTTTTTTAACAAAATTTTAGACTTCAATTAAAAAGCTGTCATGTGTATCACCATTTTACCTTTATAATGCGTATCAAATATCACACATGGTGTTTTCTTTCTTTCTATTCTCCATGATTATTTTTTTTAGACATCTTCCACATGACTATTTCATCAATGCCTTTTGAAGCGAAATGTTTATTACGCCTCATACTACCAGCCTTTTTAAGGTGAAGACAGACGACAACAGTCTGACAAACTTCAAATACTACACAATAGATAAAATAGATAGATTCTATTACGCTGAACAGAAATTTAGTGAAGTATATGAAGTGAGCGAACAAGCGAGCGAAATGTTTTTTTTTTTTTTTTTTTTTGTATTTTCAGTTCGTTTGTTTATTGTAAAAATCAACCATTCGTATAATTGTCGATGCGTTAAGGTAATTGTACACCTTGCCATATAGACATAAACGCACACACACATAAATACCTTAAGATACCTTACAGATACATAGATAACTATATCTTTCTTTCCCTGCTTAACTCCTTAGTTAAGCCTCTACCCCTTCCCATCCGACACCATACAAAAGCCTTCTATTCGCTCAAGCAGCCATTAACCGTTTAAATTTAAATCCATAAGCAACCAACCCACTTGTTATTGTATTCTATAGATATTTAGATACAATTTTAAAGTATCTAATGTTCTACATAGTTGCTATTGCTAATAATGATGTTCATTATGATGTTAATGTTAATGATGATGATGATGATTTTAATGCTGTTCTGTTATTGAATAGTAAATATTAGTAATTGTATCACTTTAAGGTGTTTCTTCTTATTTTCTATAGTTTAGACGTTTTGTTGTTGTTTTTTTTTTTGTTTTTACTAATTTTTCTATTGTTTAGTTTTGTTGTAATTGAGGAGGAAGTTTAATACGGATTAAGTATTATTGTGGTTATGCGCTGATTTGCAAGATTTAATTTCAGTTTTAGTTATTGTTAAACTATTGCCATTAATAGTTATTATCAGCTTTTGTTACTTAAAGATCAGTATCGTTTCTTTTTATTACCTTTTTTTAAATACCTTTTAAAAGTGTCATAAGCCTTGAAAAAAATATTATGTTAGAAAACTCATCCTTTACATTTACGCAATAAATGCCATTATTGAGCGCAATTATCCATACAAAATTGCAATTAAGTTATTGCTCAATTCATACGAAATTGTTATAAATATTGAGTAAAATTAAAATGCAACACTGTCACAAGTGTGTTTAGTGCGTAAAACCCAACTCACTAAACAAAGTTTGTTGACATTTTTGATAACAACAAAACAACAAAAACAAAGGTCCATCCATTAGATCTGCGCAAAAACCCGATGTTTATATTGTTTTTTCTTTAAAGATGTCAAAAGTTGTTTACATTTTGCTTAAGTTAATTGTCAATTGCTAACTGAGTTAGCTAAATTGTGTGTGTGTGAACAGATAGATAATTAAGTCAATAAAAATGGTATATCAGAACACGGTTAAACATTTTCACTTGGTGTTCAAAATAGAGCTACAATTTTTTTTTCGCAACCACACACATTTTGCATTTAGTCTGGGATCACACTATGAAAGTTTTCTTTCAGAAAGTCTGAGTTTATTGGTGAGAGGGGAAGAGAACATGCATTTCTTTTCTCCTCTCTCACCCATAAACTCAGGCTTTCTGAAAGAAAACTTTCATAGTGTGAACCCAGACTTAGAAACCATTTGTAAATTTTTGCCCATAACAAGGGCTGCCAAATTCCAGAGAAAAATATAAAAAAATCGTCTTTTACGTTTCGTAAAATCTTCAAAAATTCGGACAACTTAAATTTAGTTTTTTTTTAAACAATTTTTGGTTGATTTTTATAAAAAAATAAACATTTAAGCACAAACATAATTACTTCATACCCAGCTGGCATTTTCAATCGTGTAAAAGATGCTGGGAGTCTTTGATCCTCGATGACCGCATTTTTTAATCGTAGGGACAAACTGTTACCCGACTGAGATTGTTTCACAGCACAGCGAAAGACGCTTCTTCAGTCGTTGTCGGAATCGTTTAAGACGTGTATCTAAAGAGTCTTTCATGTCAAGAATCGTTTGAGACTCATGTAGATATTATCTTACAAAACTGTAAAAGGTTCATGCGATGATGGTTTGACGAAAGATAAACAAAGTGTAAAATCGTTGTTTTTGTACTCTGAAAATAATCATTTAATGATTTTCTTAAGACTTGTATATTAAAGACGTACCTAAGCAAAAGCGCCACGCGTTTTCTTGTTTTTGAACAGAGCGGCCTCAACGCTTTGCAATTGGAAAAAACCGATATTCACAGCTCGTTTAATAGTGAAGTTTGTCGCTATTGTTAATTAATAATGGCAATTCCGTTATTTTTTGGTCAATGTAGCGTTTTTATCTCTATTTGTATTTATAATTTGTGGGTTTTATTAAACAAGAAAGTTATCACTACAGCTCGTGACACAAAGATGATGCTCTTGCTCAGGTGTGGCGTATCAGCGTAAAAGCTTAGCGAATGAAAACGTTCTGCCTGCCGCTCTTGTTAAGGTGCGGCTGCTAAACATTCCAAGATTAGAAACCAACGTGTCAGAAAATGTAATGTTTTATTTAGGCTTTGGAGAGTGAAAAAATCCTAACTTGCTAACTTGCTAATTTCGGAACAAAAAATCGTCAAAATTACGATAAATCGTCAAATCTGGCAGCCCTGCCCACAACAATATTATGTATTTAGTGCCGGTTCACACACGTCAAGTTTGACTCGTCAAGTCTTGAGTTTTTAGGAGAGAAGGGAAAAGAAATGGCATTTTCTTTTCCCTTCTTTCTTAAAAGACTTGACGGGTCAAACTTGACTTGTGTGAACCGGCACTTATTATTAGTTTTTACAACATTTTTCAAAACAAATAATTTTCGTACTATTCGAATGTGTATTTAAGGAGAGAGGGGAAAAGAAATGGCATTCTCTTTTCCCTTCTCTCCTAAAAGCTCGAGACTTGACGAGTCAAACTTGACGTGTGTGAACCGGCACTAAATCGAATTCAAAACAATATACACAGAAAAAATTTAAATTTTTTCTAATCACCAATTTTATATCAAATTTATAGAATCAAGCAACCCGTTCGTTGTTGACAGTGCTGAGCAACATTCCTTTCTCTAACCCTGCCTTTACACATGCAAGTAACTACTTGCAAGTAGTGCATACGTATTATCAACGAAAATGTCGAAGAAAAAGCCGAAAGTCTTGCAAGTAGCTTGAGTGTTTACACAGTCAGTTGTAAGTTCATTCTTCAAATGTCCTCGAAGCGAAAACATCTTATTAAAAAGATTTGTTTTTCGGTTTAAAAACATTACCAGGTTAAAAACATTACCAGGATATAACAAAAAATATATTTAATAATTTCTTTTTTATTTAATTTTCGGTCCATCTTGATGAAACAATTATGTTTATTTTATAAAATATGTGATTCCAGTATTGCCGTAGTGGCGATGTCATAATATTACTGAAAAAATATTTTGATTAGCAATTTTTTTTTTTCAAAATGCTTAAAATTTATGATAAATATTGCCATTAAGATGCGTTGATGTATAGTTGTGCTTTTTTTGTTTGTTATTTTTTATAAATACACATAAAATCCGCTATAAACATTTCTTTTATATTACTAAGTACTTGTAAATTGATTCAAAATTCATCCACGGTAACACTGTTTCTTCATTTGTCATTGTACTTGCTGCAAGTGTCAAATATTTACTTGCAAGCAAATTCTCTTGCAAGTTGGGCTGCAAGTACGAAAAATGTGATAGTGTTAGTGAAAAAGTGTGAGTGTATTGAGTTTATCGAACTTGCACTTGCAAGTGTAAGCCCTAGGTAAAACGCTGATATAATTTGGGTAACAATTCTTTGCACTTGTTCGATTGATCTGATGATCCGGAATGATTGTGTGTTCATTTAGGTAGGGAGTTAAAGTGACTTTAGTGATCGTGCAAGCTACCCTTTAGGGTAAGCAGTTTTATACATCTTTAGAAAGATGTCACCTGCCGTCGACAGAATATAATGAGTTGTCCCCCACACCGCAACATGATAATCTACTTCCGGGGATTAAACGTAAAAACAAAAAAATGTTTTCAAATTTAAAAAAGGTTTGCAAAACAAATTTTCTATAAAAAAATTTTCCTAAATCAACGTTTGTTAAATATAATAATTGTTTATGAATACGAGGCTTACAAACTTGCTTCTTTAAGAATACTTTCACGCTTAAGAAAGAAAAAACTACAGATTAAGCTAATCTAAGTATTAGTAAATCATTGAAAGCGGGATGAAGGCAGAAGAGAAAAAGAACTGTGAAATTATAAAGCAAAACTGTGAAATTAGAAAGAAACTCTAGTAGACAAACTGCGTTTGAGTTACGGAATAAGCAAAGCCGTTTTTTTATTAAATGATAAACGAAATTATGAAAAAATTACTTCAAGGATTTGTGAAAAATGATTTAAAGTTCAAACAAAATTTTCTGGTATTTTTAAGGTTCATCATTATGAAGTTCAGCTGAATTATATCGGCTACTCCAGCATATTTTACACCGTTTCAAAAACTTAATTAAAAAGTGTCCTAAAAAGGTAGTTGAAAAAAAAATTTCCAAATCTCTTAAATTCTCAAAGAAACTCCAACCATTTCTTAAGTTGAATGGTATTTAACGACGTATCAAGACCAGCTTCAGCCAAATAATAATAATCCTTTGACAATAGAAACGCAAAAAAAAAAATATTTCAACCCTCTTTAAATACTTTTCCAATATAAAGATGTCTTAAAAAAAAGGATGTTGGTAATGATGAACTGCCAAACGTTTAATGTCACATTGTTGCAAAAATGCAAAAAAAAAAGAAAGAAAGAATATAGAAAAAAATTCACATAAAAGAAAATAAAATTCCCTCAAGATTAAGGTTTACCAAAGGAATTACATGCTAAATACAACACTTTATTCTTTAAATGTAGTCAAGTAGAAGGAAATCGGTTTATTTTGCTCGATTAACTCGATATTTAACATTAACACTTGTCAGGAAGTATGAAGGAGACACCAGCAAATTACTCAAAGAAAAAAAAAAGAGTCAATGAACTTTAATGGAAATCTAATGCTCTAGAGCAACAACCTTTTAATTTTGGAAAGAAACACTGACCTTAGTTAAGATTTCTAATAAATTAAAAGATCTAGAACATTTTAAAGATATTTTCCCAAACAATTTAAGTAGTTTCCCGTGGGATAATAATTTTCAGAAGATCAATTGGTGTCACCAAACAAATCAATACCGTAATCACAGTGAGTAGTAACCGCCAATTCTTTGCTTCTTTTTTTTTTGTTCTTTTGCGTGATTTAAGAAGACAATTTTAGGCATTTTTGTGTGTTTTCAACAAATAATTGGCAAATGAACATAAAATCAAAGCTTTTGGCAATTTTTTCAACATCTGGTTCAAAAACTCGAAGCAAAAGCAGCGAAACAAATAATTTGTATTTTTGTGGCACAAGGGTGAGCGAGAAAGAGAGAGAGAGAGAGAGAGAGGAGGGCCGCCAAGTAGAAATCAACAAATATTTTGTTTAAACAAGTGATCACATGTTAAGAGAGAAGCTTAAACAATTTATTTATTTGATGTTACCGTCCTACCAATATTTAGTTTGGAAAATAAAGGATTCATTTCGATGGTGTTTTGTATGCGTTTGATCTTTAACCGCCACCAATCGAATCTCGGTTTAAAGACAATCTACTGGTGATAAAATTATTGGAATTACATCGTTTATTTTTACACAAACTATTTGCAAAAAAAAAAAAACAGTATTCACTTTAATGGGAAAATAAAGCTTTTAGATCTTAAAATTACTTTTGAAACTCAAATAAGATAAAAACAAGCTTCAAAACCTTAAAAGGAGATCTGTAAGGATGTTGGTTTTTTTTCATGCAAAGCGAACTCGGACGGAAAGACTTATTCACTTTAATGGAAAAGTAAGGTTTTCTGAGCTTAGAATTGATTCTAAAACTCAAATCACTTTAAAGGGAAAATGAAGTTTTAAAGTTTTAGAAATTCTTCTTAAACTTAAATAAGACAAACACAAGCTTCAAAACCTAAAAAAGGAGATCTGAAAGGACGTCGATTATTTTGTCTTGTAAAGCAACCTCGGACGGAAAGACTTATTAACTTTAATGGAAAAGTAAGGTTTTTCAGAGCTTAGAATTGATTCTAAAACTCAAATCACTTTAAAGGAAAAAAAAAGTTTTGAAGTTTTAGAAATTCTTCTTAAACTTAACTAAGACAAACACAAGCTTCAAAACCTAAAAAAGGAGATCTGTAAGGATGTCGATTATTTTGTCATGCAAAGCGAACTCAGACGGAAAGACTTGGTGATTTTCACTATATTATTTTTAATAAAAAAAAATAATGAAGAGATAATAAACTACAAAACACTTGGCTTAGATAGCATATCCCCAGAATTTTTCTCAACCGATCCTGCGACCAGTGCTCACATACTGACTCCAATCATTATTAAAGTCTGGCCAACTGCAAAACCTGGCTCCTGGCTCCTTGCAGAAGAAATGTTTCATACCTTTCCTTAGAAAGGAGACCTGACAGCACAAAAAAACTGGATGGAGATCCCCTTTATATTTAACACTTATAAATTTTGAAAAGGCATTTAACATTTTAAGCAACTTTGTCATATGGATGGCACTAGAACGTAAAGGAGTACCCAGCATGCGGGCAGAGCTCGTCAAAAGTCTTAGCACAAGGGCTACTTGCTGCATACTGCATGAAGAACAATTAGTACGATGATGTTGTGTGCCACCACCCTTTCTTTTTCAATAATGTCCTGTATTCAATAATGCATAAAGCCACAAATTTCACCTTAATTACAATAAAATAAGACACCATGCAAATGATCGAGAATATTGCAATCAACTTGTTACAGCCCTATGCTCCTTGCAGAAGTAAAAGGTACAAATATTATATCTATCTATATAAATGTATAAAAATGAAAAATGTATATCTGTTGCTTATAGACTCCTAAGCTACCGAACCGATTTTCAGAAATGTTGACAGTAACATCAGGGTAAGTGGTACCCTCCATAGGATGCCAATATTAAGTATCGCATAAATTAAGAGCCACTGCACATATTTTCTTTAACTTTTTGCAGTAGGATCTTTTAAGACCTGAAGTTTCAAAAAGATATCAGCAGGGGAAGTGCTGCCCCTCACAGGACGCCAATGTTAAATATCGCATATCTTTAGAACTGTTATACATAGTTAGAATGTTCAAACTTGTTAGAAGCCACTCTTATAGTAAACTACACATTTATAAATAATAATTGAGAGAGTAAACGCAGGGGCAGCAATTACCCCATAGGATGTACGTATTAAATATCGCTTAACTGATGAACTATTAAAGCTAGAGTCTTAAAACTTTGTTGAAGGCACTATAATGGTAAGCTATACATTAAAAAAAATGGGCGGGTAGACGAAGGAAGAGCAGTACCCCCAAAGAACGGACATATTAAATACCGAATATCTGAAGACAAAAGTCTTCAAGCTTTGTAGCACCCACTCTTAATGCAAGCTACACCTTTTAAAATAACAAATAAAGGGGGTAAGTGCAGGGAGAGCAATAAAAAATATATAAATAAAAGCGTATGTTTGTTTGTTCCCTATAGACTCCTAAACTACTAAACCGATTTTCCTGATAATTTCACATCAATTTTCTGATTATCCGGCACCGAACAAAGGCTTTTAATATTAATAAAAGTAGGCATGTCACCTCCCATATGAATACACTTGCAATTTCTGTATATCTGTAAAACGGTTTCTGTAAAAATTTAGTACAACATGTTTATAATTCTTATTAGCTTTAGGGTTTAATTTGTATAATATTTTTGGCCTTTCTAAAATCTTTGGAAAAGGTTTCCTGATGAGCTGGCCTAAGCAACCAGTGAAATGCGCATAGAAGATAGCTTTCCCTCAACAATAAATTTCAGTGTATTTATCAAATATGAAAAATTGGAAATTTAGCACGTCATACGGAAATCGTATTAATAATTAATTTTGTATTCCCGCAAATAACTTTGATAATGCTTTGTTATCAATACACGAGATCTGTTTTAAAAAAATATTACTAATTTTATTCCGATGTGGGTAGCATGGCGCAACGGGAAGGAAGAATTATGCTCACTAGGGGAATATTAAACTAGATTTTGGGGGATTAAAAACGAATGCGCATTATTTTAAAAAGGGGACTCCAAAAATTATATGAATACAACATTTGAGAAATTGAGCAAAAACCTCTGGCGGTATAAATCAATTATTAACTGTTTTGATGGTTCCGTCGCCTTTTCGGTGTGGAGTTCAAACAGGAGAACAGACAACCCTTTGACGAAATTATAGGTCCTTAAACACTAATAAGAAGTAAGTAAGTGGATAGAAAGAAGGAAAACATTGTCTCAGTAACATTCGACGAAAGAGAATCAATAAAAAAGAAATAGGCTTCTTAAAATATCGGAGGATCTAAAATGCTGATGAAGGGGTGTTTGAAAATCTGGAGGTATAAGTTAATAGTGTTAATAGTCCGACTGCAGGAGGACGCTGTTACGGTGATATTCAAAACTATTTTACAGCGTGAAGGAACGATTCCCAATGTATCTAATCTTTATGAGTACAGTTAGTGAATGGACAGAATGCTTTTTGGTACATCCAAGGGAAGGCCTCCTGGGGCCTATGCTTCTTATAGTTTCAATGGAAACAAATGAATTTATACTGGAAGGCTCCAAAAAAAAAATCATGAAGTTTTTTTGAAAAATCAAAGGATCTCATGTATGTAAGGAAGTATTTAAAATTTTTGACAGTAAGTAAATAAAAACAAGACCAGAACAAACTTGGTTACGTTAATAGCGATGTACGTTAATATCAGTGGAGGACTGTAAACAAAAAACTAAGGAAACTTTTAAAAGTCAAAGGATTCTGTTTTCATTAAACTGGATTCTGAAAAGAGTTAATATACACAAAAAAAAAAAGAAGAAGAATGCCATTATAATGACTTGTGTAGACTTGTTTAGGCAATAACAGTCGTGCCTTTAAATTTCATGTATTTTTTTCTCGATTCTTCCTTTTGTAAAGCTCTTCTTCTGCTAATCCTGAATATCCCTTTTATTATCGGCAGTTTGATTGTTGACTGGACTACAACCAGTAACACAAAACCAACATGTTAAAAATCACTTTACTTAAATCGCCAATGTAATTAAAGCGTTTTTTTTTGGTTGTTTGCTTGTTTTTTCCTTCGATTTACTGATTCATCTTATTCTTTGTTGCGTATGCGCGTTTTGTGGCACAGATTTAATACTCTGTCGATGCTGCTTAGAGAATGCAAAAAATGTCGTCAAATATATTAAAAGATGAGAAATAAGCAGTTAAACAAACTAAAAAAAAAAAAAAACAAACAACTAAATGATCCTCGATATGGACACGTACATACATACAGTTTGGAGTAGCAAGAAAAACTGTATTCCTTGCATTTACAAGAAATGATCGTAGTTATATTTCTTTGGGGGTAATTATTGGTTCTCACAATGGTTTGTCAATAATTGAGGCACTGCTATTCAAACTCTGGAAATCAGTGTTTAAAATGTCTTTTTTTTCTGTATTATGCTTTTGTGTTAAATTTTTCCCCTTTGTTTTTGTTTTAGTTTGAGTTGTTGTTTTTTTTGTTTTTTTCTTCGTTATCAATTATGACAAATCTTTGCGCATGCTTGCGTTTTTTAAATGATTTTTTCCTGAAGTTTTATTGAAGTTTATTGTCGTGTAATTTTCTTCCTCTTGAGAGGTTGCTTAATCATTGGTTTTTTTTTTTAAGACATTCATGAGTATGTTCACATATGAAGTGTTGACAATCTATGGTTGATTTTCTTTAAAAGTTAGTTTACACTTGCAACGAATGCCAGAAGTAGATAGAGAAAGATACAGTCAAAGTTTAGTGCAGTTTTAAAGGAGGAAAAAGTTTCTCCTAGAAGAACTTATCCAACCTCTAAAAAATAATTTTTTTTAAAGGTTTACAATACTTTTGTTTATAAAGTGCAATCTTTTGTTTAGAAAATGACAAAATGGAATTTGGTTTGAAGGCAACGTTACCATTTCGTAAGTTATTCCTTTTTTGCAAGCCTTATGTTACTTGAATTTTTTTTATATTATTAAACAAAATGAGTTCTAGATAAATATTTTGGCACTTTTGTAGAACAAAGTATTTAAAAATAAAAAAAATTTTTCAGAAATGGTGACATTTTTATTGATAGTAGATGTTTCATGTGTGAACGCGTATTTCACATTTTCAACATCTTCCATGCGTTCCTCCGAAATGTATGCAAGTGTACAAGGGGTATAAATACCATAAGAATTACATTTTTGAATTTTTATGGGCAGGGGGAGGTATCGCTCCAAACCTACCCCACGGAATGAACTTGTCAAAAAAATTTTTTTTAAATTTTTTGCTAATTTCCACAAAATATAAATTTTTAAGCTTTTGTGTTACTTTTTAACTGAAAATAATTAATTTATTCGTAATTATAACTTATTTACAATAG
Organism: Pollenia labialis; assembly: GCA_949318255.1. Lineage (NCBI taxonomy): Eukaryota > Metazoa > Arthropoda > Insecta > Diptera > Polleniidae > Pollenia > Pollenia labialis. Next base: position 17,583,189 of record OX439142.1, on the reverse strand, counting down.
TAACAATAAATTTAATTTAAAATAATAACAACTAATTTATTTAAAACAATTGCCCTTTTGCACTAAGATGATGATGAGTGCCATGGTTCTTCTTCCTCTGTTTCTATAAAATCCTCTTCCGAATGTCATTGGCAACCCTGCGGAATTATAAAAGCTGCTAGTCATTCGTCGTTCGTCCTAGTTGTGTTCCTAGCATTACTTTGCCGACAGCTTCTAGAGATAATAAGGAGCGTAACTTTCCCTACTTTCCCTACAAGCTAATTAGGGGAGTAACTTTCCCTAGTTATTTTTAGATTTCTTCTTTTTATAAAATAATTTCTCTGTAAAGCGATAAATTTTCCAAACTTTTCTCTCTCAGACCTCAAGATTTGACGAAAAAGTCCGTAGATTTTCTTGGCAAATTTTCTTTTCTTACAGTCGCAACTTCATTTCGTTGCCAGTGTTAACCACATGCTTTCAAAGCTACTCAAAGCGCCTGTAAATACACGCCTTTTTAAGTTTTTATACCCGTCGCTTTTGCTTGCTTGTTGTCTTTTTTTTCTACTTTTCTATAACATTTTTTTAATATAAAGAGGTAAAATTGTTTTAATTGTGGTAATTACATCATGGTTTTTTCTTCATTATTTCTGTATTTATTTTATAATTGATCCAACAGAAGAGAGTGGGGTTTTTGTTGTTTAATGGTGGCCATTGAACGTATGACAATTGAATAAGCAAAAAAAAAACACAAAAATGAAATCATTTAAAATAAGTTGTCGCTTGAAAAGCGTGCAACAAATGAAGGGCATTGATATGGAGCAGGCAAGCGCTGAATTGGAAAATGCCGACGGTATTGGGGAACTATAAATTTCAATTGGCTACTTAGTTTAAATTTAATTCAAGGGATTGGAGTTGAGGATTTAAAAAGACAGAAGAGGTTTTTTGTCCAACTGTAAGTCTAGGAGCCCTACTTTAAACTTAAGCTAAGAAATTGCTAAAAATGGTTAAAAATATCGAATTGAAATTCGGGTTTCCCACTGTTTGGTGGGATGCATTGGAGTGGATAGCTACAGGACGACAGTCAACAAGGCTCAAAGGAGTGCATCTCTTGGCTTAACAGGAGCAAAGAGAAGCACACCACAGGCAGTGTTAGATATCATACTAGATCTGTCCCTCATTGGATATTATGTGAAGAGCGTGGCTTCTAGGAACTTATTTAGACTCTATGAGCCTTCGTTGATTGGAGCTAGGCGGGTTGATCACACGTGGATCCTGTACAAAGTGGGTCTGCTTGATCAGGGTAGCAGTATCGAGGGAATTTAGGATCATAGGTGTATGACCTTAAGGGCCAAATACACTTTTTAAATACGAATTCACTCGTGTACGTGTGCTGGACGTAATATTTACCGTCAGATCTAAATTTTTTGATTTTCCATCCAGCATCGTCTGTGTGACACATACAAACATAGTTTCACTTATGCTACCGCAATGCTTGATAAGTTTTTTGATAAGTGTATTTGGGCCTTTAGACTTCGGTGTAACACCACCAGTGAAGTTACCGAATATGGAAGATTGCCGAAGATTCAATGGGCTATTTGTAAGGGATGAGCAGTATTTACGACCGGGTCCAAGATGGACACTGGCACGGATGCCGGTGTTTATATTACTGACACGGACGTGAAAAGGTAATTCTGACACCCGGACGAGTGCAGTAACTTCCAGGCTAACTTGGCAGGTCGCACTTGTTGGTTTGCTCTGAGGCAGCTTATGGGGCTATTCATTCACAGTAAGGCTGTGTTGGGTACACGGACACTGAAAAGTGGACGGTAAGGAGGTGGTGGACGAACTCACGTGACAGGGTTCTAACCTAAATTTAACGGTAAGTGACGGGGAAAGGTTTCAACTCCCTTTATGTCACTACTATAATGTGATCCGGAATAGATTCCGCGAATCCGTTTACTGGTCTTGGATGGAAAGAGCAGATTGCAGGGTGGCTAGAGCATTATATCCTGGATTGAATGCACGAGCAACCGAGTCTCTATTAGGCTCAGATAGTAGTGGTCTCAGGACTCGTATAGAGTTCTTGACGGGTCATTGTTCTGTTATTGTTTTTACGAGTAAATGGGACAATACTTCTTCAGATTGTCCAAGAATGCTGATGAGCTAGAGATGATACAGCATGTACTGTCCTAGAGTGCAGGGTCTTAGGCAGAAATGGGTAGAATAAAGATTTCACAACGAACTGGAAAGTACCGCTGGATGTAATCCAGTCGATTTAATGGGTTTTGTCAGGGAAATAGGATGGTAATTTTTGATGAGGGGACTGTAGGGAGAGTATAGATATATCTACTGTCAACTATATATCCTTAATATTTTCTCTTTTTCTTTCTTCCTCTTTAATAAAGGGATTCACAATTAATCGCATTGGTCCCCACATGGAGGTGTGCCCCTTGGCGCATAGCCCTTCTTGACTTAACCTTCTATCAAAATACTTTAAACAAAATGCTTTGAATCCTCTGGAATATAGAAACTAATCAGACATATGGAAAATAATTAGTTCATGGTAAACTTTTCAATCGTATTCCAACTGAACCTATTCGTAGAATTTGCTCTTTAGATAAATGTTTCTTGGGTTCTTCAACACCCAATAATATTCTGAAAAACTTTTAATGGCTTTACTTAAGTCTTTAAAGAGATTATATTCTATCTCTCACTCTCTTTCTCTCTCTCTCTCTTATTTTTGATCTCTCAACTCTTCAACCTCTACTAAATCAAACTGAAATTCCAATTTCATCTTAAAAAAAACTGACAGCTTCGCGGTTCATTCCCATGATTGACACTTGGCAAATGTTTATAACTTGAACTGAAAACTAAAACTTAACCTAAAGAAAACACAACTTAAACTTAAACACTTTGAATGACTGACATTTGATTATTGGCTTCCAATTTCATGTTGTCTTCAGCTGCAAATACTACACACATGTTGTGGGGTTAAATACCAATATGTACAAGAGTATCAAGACAACAATTTTTGTTTCTGTATTTAATTTTTAAAGCGAATACGTTTGACGTATAAAACGATCATTAAGTTGGCGTGTTGCTTCAAAGAACTTCTGCCACAGCAGCCATTTAATAGTGGAGAGTAGCTTGCACTGAACTGCTTCTGCTGCTGTTGCCGCCGTTGCCGACAGCAGTGGAACTACAAATTAAATGAAATTGAAGCCACACTTTTGTATATAAAACTGAAATAAAATGCAAGCAAATTGTATTTTTTTTTAGAGTCATTTAAATATATTTATTTCCTTTAGATTTGCAAAATTAAATATATTGGCGGTTGAACTTAAACTGATTGCTTGATTAAGGCAGGGATTCCCAAATTGAAGTCAACCAGAAATCGAAATGACTCCAGTTTGCAAAAATTGTTTCTTATTAAGTGTTTTTTTATTCATTTGATCTAATAAAGTTTGTTTTGAAAATTGCCTTACGTTGGGAAACTCTGCCTTCTTCTTTAAATTATTTCTTAAACATTGTTTGAATGACGTTTTCCAGCCAATTCAATTTGTATCACATTTTAGGTTGGGGTTCGTTGGTTGTATGTATTTGGCAAGCAGTTATTAAACCATTTTTTATTTTCCATCTAAAACTCCCAGCCAAGAGATCGATGGCTGAAGAGCTTTAAAAGCAACAGCAGCAGCAGCAATAATATTAACAGTAACACCAACAACAACAACAACAAAATAATGTTTACTGGCTTGTCTTTCAATCTGTCTATCCATAAACAACAGATCGTGTACTGTCTTAGTTGTCAGTTGCCATTACTTTTGGATTTTCACATCACTTGCTTCCAGACAAGTTTTAGTTCAGTTTTATTTCAAACAAATGGTCATTGTCGTTCCCAAACCCAGACTTAAGGTGGTAGGAAATCATACAGTTTTTTTTTAATTTAAATTTTTTTTTTATTTTCAAGTTTCGATTTCTTAGTTTTTAACAATTTTTTCTTATTTTAAATATACAATTTTACTTTAGTTTAACTGGTTGATTGACATTTTGTGGGGAGAGCGAATGAAATGAAAAGAAAAACACGCCTACTTTCGGCTTTAAAAGCTGTTTGTGGAGTAACTTTGAAAGGGTGTAACTTTAAATGGAAATCAAAGAAGAAATGGATAAATGTATACCATTCAATGCTTTCAATAATTGCTGTTTTTTTTTTTTTGGAAATTAGAGTGTTGGAATGAAATAGATGGATAGTATTTGAGAGAATAAGATAAAGGTTTTATTAAATATTTGTTGGATTTTTATTCTTCGTTGAATACTGAAAGAACGCCATATCAATGTGGTCCTTAAGTAGTAAAGTTCAAATATTAGAGATCATCGAACCTGTTCCCTAACCCAAAATTCGACTTTGGCATTTAAAAAAACATTCATTAGAAGTGCAATTTAAATAGATCAGTAGAAGCACAAGAATAGACTTCCAAATCGAAAGATACAAATGCGAAAGGTACAATCTTTGGATTAAACTCTAAGAACCGCAACCAACTTGTGTTTCAAAGCTCCAACTGATTGATCGTGTTCTTGCTAAATTAAAAACTATGATTTTGAATAACTTCACAAGGGGAAAGAGAACTAACACCAACAACTTGTCACGTGACAGTTCTAAAGTGGTATGGACCGACTATAGTTATAGAATACCTGCAGTATATACGCACTACATTAGCAATTTATATAAAGGGGACTTGTCACTTTAGCATAGCAATGTCCAAAGAGGGGGGGGGGGGGTTTTGGTTAATTGCCAACTTTTTGTCATTTCGTATCAGGTCACCGAAATAAACTAAATGGATCCATTCGATTGCAGTTAAAACAATGTCTGTAGCAGACATTGTCCCGTGTGAACCCTGCCAATATTATAGATCTCCTACATATTAAATAATAGAACCAGACAAAATCAGTCACTACCCGCATAAAATCCAATCACATGGCCAGCTTTGTGTCAATTATCTTTCCTCTGGAGAGGTACTAAGAGAACAATTGGCACAAATTTCCCGAAGGGTCATGTTTATTATTCATCGTCATCCATTCATGATGGATAACGTTACTAAAAATAAACTTTAGCTTTAAAATTTAAAACAATTTCGCAAAAAAGGGACATTTGTAGTTTTTGGATTCAGATGGATCCTTTTGTAAGATAAAACCTTAAAATAATGCAAAAATTGCACTGGTAAGGCCAAATGGCTAAGGGTGTATCCAAGGCCGTACGTATTTCAAGGAATTATCGTTGTTTAAATAATTAAAGCACGTAGCAGGCCATTTGAGAACAAAAGTCGTCAAATATTTCCAAGGAACGGGACATTAAAACTTTCAAGAGATAATTTTTTAACCTATAGTCTCTAATCTCTAACTACAACAATCCATTCTTAAAGCTCCAAATGCACTTGTCAAATGTTTGTCCAGCAGGAGAATGGACTCGTGTTCGTGTACTGGACGTAATATTCGACGTCATATCTACTTTTTTGGAATTTACAATCCAGCATCGTCGGTGTAACACATACAAATACATTTTCCCTAAAACTACCACAATGCTTGATGAGTATTTTGATAAGTGTATTTGGGCCTCAACAAATCAAAAAAAATTAGTTCGAACTGTCGAAATCAGATGGCGTTTCCATACCACCTGTAGTTGAATTCGCTTTGGTCTCTAACTAAATTATCTTATAAAATATTTGTTCTCATCGTTAGAAACAAAAAAGTTGAAGAAAATAGGAAACAATCCAATTTTTCCTTAAATATAACAACGACCCGGTATGAAAGGATTTCAAAAAGTGTTGGGCCTTAGAAGTTCTAAGTGTATTAATATTTATTATAATGGAGACTAGTTAGACAAACAGTTTTTTTTGAATTGCTTCTACAAAGAACTTGGCTTCGGAGATTTTACTTACAACTTACTAGGTGACAGGTTTCTTGGATCTTATACAATTGATACAAGGTGGCGCAAAAGTCATCATCTGATCGGAAGAAGCTTAAATTGTCGTAAAATAGCAGTAAAGATCAGTTTAGCTTTAACATTTGTGAAGCAACGAGACACCAAATAAACGTCAATAAGAAATGGAGCGTTATACTCCTCAAGAAGGTGGAATAATTGTGTCGAGTTTTATGCGAAAGTTTTAATCAAAAATCATATTGAGCAACAAGGTCCATTTCCATTTTGATAAGTGAATAAGCCGAATTATTGCTTCTAGGGTAACTAAAATTAGCGTTTAATACCCAAAGAACCACTTCACCCGCTCAGAGTTAATGCATGGCGTAGTGTTAACGCCGCGGGCCAAACGACTGCTGTGAGTGGCAAGAGCTACAAAGCCGTGCTCAACGACTTTCGCCTACCTTAACTGAACGAATTAAGACTGGAGAACATGTGGTTCCAATAGGATGGAGCAACGATTCATACTGCCTGACTTACAACTGAAATTCTGAGGGCTGCTTTTCCGGGTTGCCTAATCTGTCGTTTTAGTGATTTGCACTGGCCATCTTGCTGGCCCGATTAAACTATTTCTTACTTCGTTTTCTAGGCTTTCTTCAGTCTATGTCAACAAGCCTTAGACTCTTGAAGTCTTCAAAGAGAATATCCATCAAGAAATTCTGGCAAGACTAATTGGAAATACAAAAAATCGGTCCAGTATGGTCGGCAATTCTTGGCCGATATAATTTTGTTCAACTTAATGAAAAAAAATAAACATCAAATTAACTCAATCCAAAAGCAAAACTAAAGTTTTTCATCAAAGTTTTTTCCGGGAATACAAAATTTTTCATTCACTAACCATTAACCAGATTATATTGTGTGCTTAATTCCTGATAAAATTCACTGAAATTTATTGTTGGGGGATAAGCTAGTTCCTATGCGCATATCACTGGTTGCTTATTTCAGATCGTCAGGAAGCTTAGCATATTATTCAAATAAAACTATAAAGCGAATGAGAATTATTTTCATTTTTTAAAAAAAAAGTACAATCAAAGAATGTCGGGTGGCGACTTTTGCGCCACCTAGTATCTAAAGTCAACTCTTCTCATAAGGTCATATTTGTAAGATGTTGGAAGAGGTAAGAGTTTGGCTGGAAGCACTGCTGAATAGACAAATATAATCTATGCAGACTTTGAACCTCATTGATCCACTTAATATTGAAAGCAAGACAATTGCCGTCTATTTTGTTAAACAATCTGAATATCTGAAATTATTGAACGAAGCTCTAATGACAACCAATTAAAGAAACTTTCTATTTCCATTAAACATTATTAATTATTTGGAACCCAACTAAGAAATCAATATTCGGATGAGTTTATTCAAATGTTCTTTATTAGTTTTGCCAACTCTGGATGCTTAAAGGCTAAATTAGGGGTATTTTAAAAGCCTTTTGCAATAACTAGACATATTCTTGCTGTAATTAAGATTTTATTCAACTAGTACACCGAAAAAAATTCTAGTCAATTATTTTATCTTTCAATCAAATCATAAACCTATAATAAAATCAGTTTTAATTAAAAAATTAATCAAGTGAATTAAAAGTTTACTTTTTTGTTATTAATATTAAAAATATTTTTTAATTAATTACTTTAATTAATATAGCAAAGTTTTTAATTGAAATCAATTTTTATTTTTTTTTGTGCGAAGGTTTTCAAAGACTTTCAATAATTTTGAATCTTTAATTATATTGACAGAAAAAATTCTCGCCAAATTTTTTTTTTAAATAAAATCAGTTTTAATTAAAAATTGTATCAAGTGAATTACACGTTTACTTATAAGAACAAAATTACTGCAGAAACTGTTTTTAATATTAAAAAAAAAATATTTAATTGCCACAATTAATTTGTTTATTGCTGAAAATTTAATTCATTTTTTTATTTAATACAACAATTTTTTTAATTGAAATCAATTTTTTTCTGCGTAGGTTTTCAAAGACTTTCAATCAATTTGAATCTTTAATTATATTGACAAGAAAAATTCTCGCCAATTTTTATTTAAAAATAAAATCTGTTTTAATTAAAAATTGTATCAAGTGAATTACACGTTTACTTATAAAAGCAAAATTACTGCAGAAACTGTTTTTAATATTAAAAAAAAAAGATTTAATTGCCACAATTAATTTGTTTATTGGTGAAAATTTAATTAATTTTTTTAATTATTATAACAAATTTTTTAATTGAATTCAGATTTTCAATCAATTTGAATCTTTAATTATATTCACAGGAAAAATTCTCGCCAATTTTTTTTCAGTTTAATCAAAAATAAAATCCATTTTAATTAAAAATTTATACAGGTGAATTAAATGTTTTCTTATATAAACAAAATTACTGGAGAAAATTTTACTTAAATTAAAAAAAATATTTAATTGACACTATTAATTTGTTAACTGGTGCAAATATAATTAATTTTTAATTTGTTTTCATGCATTTATTTGTACAAAAGTTGTAACTACACTTTAATTTGGTCCCAGCGCCCAGAGGCAATGATGGGAATAGTTTTAATTAATATCACAATTGTTTTAATGGAAATCAATTTTTATTTTCTTTTCGTGTAGATTTGCAAAATACCATAATTTTTAATCTTTAACTCTCTAAAGACTTTTTACAATTCGAATTGTAATTTCTTTTGTAGGTCCTTTAAAATTCTTTGTATTTTTTGTAAATCCTAGAAACCAATTCGAAAAATTTGCAGGAGTTACAATCGATTGGGAGAAAAATCTCATATCAGTTTACTTTTTTTTTAGAATTTTCCATGGGCATTCAGCACTTACTTTCAATTTATTTCACTTTCAATCCATTTTTGTTGCTTTTCTACCAACCTTTTTTTAGTGTACCCCATTCGAAAATGTTCTGTTTAACGTTAAGAAAGCAACAAAAACAAATTATATTTGCGGCATTTTAACAAAGTGTTTAAACGTTGATTGTTGTGATTGCTTTGAGTATTTATTTGTTGATTTTTTATGTACAAGCAAAAACGTTTGCAGAATTCTTAATTGTCGGCGTTAAATGAACAGCAAATAAGACAAAAAAAAAAGAAGTTAAAAAAAGAACAAACTACAACAAATGGGGAGCTTAAACACAACTAAAAACATTATTATTAACAAATTTAACAAGCAAACAAACAATTTACACAAAATCGATTAAATATATTTTTATTCAGACGTTGGGAATTTGCAAGACAAAAAAAAATTGTTATATTTATTCATGGGAAAATGACAAACTTTATTACAATTTTAAGCGAAAGACGATCACTACTATTTAAATACGCAAATCAGAAAACCTTGAACTTGTATGTGATAAATGTGGCATAAATTTCAAATTAATTTCAATTTGTTTTTAACTCTTTAACCAGCCACATGGTTGGTTCGGTTAAAGCTTTCTTCCCTTATTAATGAAATTGTCTTGAACTTTAAGTAGTTGCAAAATAATTTTAAATCGATCTGTTGGAATTAATAAAACTTTCAATAAATCCTCACAAGAGAGCGCGCACACACGCACACATGCAAACAAATTTCAATAGCTAAACGCACTAAATCAACCATCCAATTTGTATAATCAGCGTTGTCAACTCGGAGCGTTGGGCTTCGTTTTTAAGTGCTTTTTAAAATGTTCGTAAAATTCTTTTATCTGCAAGCCAAAAAGTTATATAAATACCGTTCTTTAGATACAAATAAATATATTTTGTATCACGCCCACCTCCCAATCCCGCCCACATTTTGTCGGGTGTTGTGTATTGATAACTTTGGCTCTTGACATTCTCCAGACATAAAAAAAATCCTTGATGTCTTTGTTAGAGAAGTATCACTTCTCCAATCCCGCCCACATTTTGTCAGGTGTTGTGTATATATAACCAAGTCAATGTCAATGTATAGTAGGTGCCACGCTCACTCCTCCCATCCCGCACAGATTTTAGAGAGGTTTTATTTGAATAAACCAGTTATGTGTACCAAATTTGGACAGTATTTTTCTATTGCCGTTTGTTAGATATAAAAAACTATTTTGTGCCAAGCCCACTTTTTTTTCTGTGCTGATAACCGCAATTCTGTATCTAATTTGGAAACTTTGGTTCTTTCCGAGCTCTAGTTATAAATAAATTTATAATGTGTTTGTATGGAAAGTGCCCCGCAAACTTCTATATTTCCACCCATTTTTTTTAGAAAGGCTGTGCATTCAGTACCAAGACACTTGTACCTCATTTAAGCTCTTGCCGTTCTCAAGATAAACAGAGAAACGAGAAAAACAACAAGGGATTTATGGGTAAAATAAGAGGCAGTCTTAGATTTTTGTTTATATCTCAAAAATATGAGTCAATGTATATGTATGAGCCAATCTGGCTGAACTTAAATAGCAAACAATTCCGCACTATATGTGACATAAATATATATAACTACCAAGTCCCCTACATATCTGGGGTGTTTGGAAAATCCATTTCAACGGACACACGGATAGACGGACAGAAGGACATCGTAAAGTCAACTTCGCTCCTCATAAGGACCCAGAATATAATATAATGCTTTATAGGGTCTTAGATCAAAATTGCTGAAATCACAAACGGAATGGAAAACTTAAATGTGTTCTTCGGCCTTCGATGAAGGGTAAAAAATGCTGCAAAGGGTAAAATATGCAAAAATATGCACTACAACAAATCAGTGCAAAAATTCATTTTTGCCTTTATTTTCCCAACGATTTCCCTGTTCATAAATTAACCTTGATGCAGTATGGTGTATTTACTTGATAAGGTGTCTTTAGTATTGCACCGACAGGTATTTTGGGCGTTTTTCATAAGCAGTTTCGGATGCATAATACAAACTTTTAATTTAAATATTTAACTGAAACTGACAGTGAATTCGTTCGATTTTTTAACAGGAGTTTTTGATAGCTCAACTGGAAATGTTTGCTGTTTGGGTTATAGACTTGAAGAAGCTTGTGAGCTGAAGAACATTGACGCTGTGCCAATTTACAAGAAAATTTGTTGAAGAGATACGGTGCAGATAACCTTCCAATTAAATTTTTAAATTTCGTGCTTTATTTCCGTAAATATGCAATATTTTCTTCTGCGTTTTTAAAATTTACAAGTTGACAACACTGTGCATTATGGTTGGCGAGTTCCAGCACCCGTAACAACGGCAGCTTAAAGTTGGAGTAGAAAAAACAGAACAACAACATACAACAGAGCTACTGCCTCATAAATTCAGACACAAACAATCGATCAATCATGTTGTAGAAGTTTGACAAGCCAGCCGCTTTAAGAGAATTTAACACAAAAAAGAAAAAAAACTTTAAATGAATATTTGCCTAAGCTTTAATATGCATGTGTGCTCATTATTTGACAGGGATGTTTGTATGGACTAGTGATGTCAGCAATCGTTGATTTGGGGAGCTAGGAAATTAATCGATTCCTTGATAAGATTGGGAGATGCCGTTTTTTACAATCTCCTTGAATGTATAATCAAATTATAACAGTTCAGATTTTAGAATCTTTTAAGCAGAAATAACCTATTAATTGAGGTTAAGACTAAATCTGGAAGTCATGGAATATGTTTTTTACTCCTCTATCAACTTTCTCTTATAAAAAAATCTTTTCCTTGAGTCCTGTATCTTCCACTTTTAGAACACTTTTATTTTTTTTGGGTTTCGTAAGCATTTCTGTACAATTCAAACCAAAGTCCAATATCGGACCCATAAACCACCTTATAAAATAAAATCTTATACAAAAATTGGCAAAGGCAAAATAGTTCAGAACACTTTCCTCTTCTATTTGGTTAAAACCTGAATGGGGTTAAAAGCGTAAAAACGGGTAAACTCTGTAACCTTTTATTTCCAAAACTGGTACTTTTTTGAACTTCTGCCTACCCGGGTTTTACCTGTATTTTGGAACTTCTTTGTCACCCCATCTATTTTTTAAACCAATAATCATAGAAATAAGGTTTATACCCAATTCGTTATTTATCTTAACAATACAAACTCAAATTTGGTACTTTTTCGTAATTCAAAGGTTTAATGGGTAAAAATCGTAACGATTTTTGGTACTTTTTTCAACAAAACATTTTACTCCATTCATTTACATATACATATTAAATCATGGGCTCACAATACAATTTTGAACTTTTTGGTACTTCAATGGGTGGGAAAAGGTATCAAAAAGAGGGAATAGGGGAATTAAATAACTTTCTTTTTCTTTTCTATGATGCATGTGGTAATTTTTTTGAATTTTCTATAATAATGAAGTTAGAAACATAAAATTATATGTGCAGGGTCCTAAGGGAATAAGTGCCTATAAGATGGAAAATTTGTTTACAACTGGTACAATTTTAATTTTCTTTAATAATAATCTGTAAGGGGAAGCTTTTTGGTACTTTTTCGTTCCACAACTGGTACTTTTTTTAATTTTCGTTAATATTGTACCTAGAAATATAAAATATAACATGCAAGGTCCTAAGTGAATGATAATCTATAAGAGGGAACCTTTTGGTACTTTTTCGTTCTTAAACTGGTACTTTTTGAACTTCCGTTAATATTGAACCTAGAAATATAAGAGTTAACATGCATGGTCCTAAGTGAGTATGAATATGCAACGGGAAGCTTTTTGGTACTTTTTCGTTCCACAACTGGTACTTTTTTAATTTTTATAAATATTGGACCTGGAATCTTAAGGAGGGAACTTTTTGTTACTTTTACGTTCTTCAACTGATACTTTTTTAATTTTCGTTAATATTGTACCTAGAAACATAAAACTAAACATGCAATATTTTTAGTGGATGAGAATCCATAAGAGGGAGGTTTTTGGTACTTTTTGTTGTTCAACTAGTACTTTTTGAATTTCTTTTAATATTAAACATAAAATTGAACATGCAAGTTCCTGAGTGAATTAGAATTCCTAAGAGGGAACCTTTTTGGTACTTTTTCGTTCTTCAACTGGTACTTTTTGAATTTTCGTTAATACTGGACCTCTTTACAATTAAGATTAAACATGCATGCTGCTAAGTGAATATGAATCTGTAAGGGAACGCTTTTTGGTACTTTTTCGTTGTACAACTAGTCCTTTTTTAATTTTTGTTAAGATTGGACCTAGAAACATAAAATTCATCATGCAGAGGCCAGAGTAATTGAGAAACTACTTATAAGAGAAGATTTTTGGGTACTTTTTTGTTTATCAATTGGTACTATCTGATTATTTATATATTTTTGAATTTACAAAATAAATAAAACATTCACGGACTTGAGTGGAAGATAACATTTGGAGCGGAAGTTTGTCCCTCGCCAAATCGATCCACTAAGACGAAAAAAACATGAAAATTGATTTTTACTAATATGTATGTCTTTTTATATTTGCAGATATAATTATGGTCACTAGCAAATATTAATCTGGTACAATTTAAAGTCGACTGATTAAATAAGTTCGCTAGTTCCTCAAAAAGAATTTTCTGGTTTAAGCGCATACAATTCATCGATTTTTCATAGTTAATCTTTGAAATTTCATCTAAAGAAGATTATTTTTTCTAATATTCTAATTATTTATATGTAGTTAGTTCTTCAGTTGAGTCGCATACTACATTTAAGTTCTTTAAAATAACAGATGAGGTTAATTCCATTCACAGGTGAGGCTTAGTTGATACTATTCCATACTATTCCTTATATTTTCGCCTCAATGCTTTACACAAAAATACAAAAAAATAAAGAATAGATAAATTATTCGTTGAGAAACAATTGCAATAGCTTGACGTGTCAAAAAGCAACATTTCCTGTAGATATACCCATATCCATAAACCAAGTTTGTCTGTTAAATGAGTAACTGGTATTTAAAAAGGTTGTCACTCTTTTTTAACCAGAGAAAATGTGGATTTAATTTATATAAATTTTGGTCTGATTCCATTTAAAATATCTTTAAAATATATTATTTGTTTCCATTGATCGTTTTAAACTCGATCCCAGTTAACGTCCAACTGATTATTTAATTTCAATTATTCTTTATCTTCACATCTCTAGCTCCAGCATACATAAACCAAGTTTGACGGTCGAGTATTCGATTGGTAACAACATGAGTTCGCACACTTTCTGATCATTTCTTTCTTATCTTTTCTGTTTATTTGTTTCGTTTTTGTAAAAAATTTGTTTTTGTTGCACCGACTCCACCAGTTGTTGTCGTCATCGTCACTGTCATAGTCTTAGCTACTTCACAACAATTACACAGCAAAATTTTTGAAACAATTTATTAAGAGCAAACAATGCATAAAAGAAACAAAGATGCTGGTCAAGCGATTAATCGATAACCAACCAAACAAAAAACCTCATGATCAAAAATTGCTTTCTGTTGAAAACTCAGTCATCTTCAGAGCTTCTGTCATCAACGATTTCATTAAGGATTGTTAAAAAGAGAAGTTTCTTTTTAAGAAAAAAAATAAGAAAAAACACTTTATAATCAATTATGCATCAATTCACTTTTTTGTGTTTAATTTCCAATAAAAAAAGATAAAAATCGCAACAAAAAAAAAAAAAAAAAAATATTAACATTTACCGAGATACAAATAAACACTTGTCGTTTGTTGGTTGTTTAAGGAAGAAAAAAATATTTGATAAAGTACTTGAAATTCTCTTACAGAGAGTTTATAAAGGTAAATATACAGTAGCAACATGTTAAGACACTGGTCGTCATTTTGTCTGTCAAATTGACATTTGAAAAATATAAATGATTAAACTAAAATATGGAAAAAGACGAGTTTTAGAGTCTCTGGCAAACCAAAACAGTAGTAAAAGTTTTTACATGAGTCTTGAGAAAAACCCACGTAATTTTTTTTCATCTAATTTTTAAGGAAGAAGATGATTGCGAGAAATAAAGGATTCGAGTAAGCGCCCTACCCTGGGCTTTGTAGCTTATTGTTTAGTTGAATACGGCGAAAGGTTTATAGCTCCAGCTTAACTCGATGTTTTATATAGCATTAAAAAAAACGAACAAGCAGCAAAGAATTTAAGGAAAGTTAGAGAGAACTTGTAACGGGTTCTCTAGAGTACCCTAACGGAGAGATAGTCAATTCTCATATGAGCTTTTATTTTGAAAAGGTTAGGGAATGTATACTCAATGGGACAAATCGGGTCTCGGAGAATAGATCGGGCTACAAAGCTTCACGTGCACTGTGGCCCGTGTTTAGGAAGTTTGATTTAGAAGCGCTGCTGGGCAGGAGTAAGTTTTTTCACGGGCTTTTGTATGATAGGCAGGATGGAGGTTAGAATGGGCTCTAACTTGTCGGAAATTTTAGGTTGTGTGAGGCTCCCAGAGGAGTTGGAGACAAATGAGTACATTCTTTGTCACTGTCCCAGGCTACAGGACAGCAGGCTGAAATAGCTGGGTAGTAAATCCTTTGGCGAATTTGAAGCTGTATCGGACTTTGGGTTCGTAATCTGACGGGATTTGTAATGGAAATGACTTGGTTGTATAACAGGCGACTGGGTTTATCTAAAGCAGTTTTATTTAGTAGGACTGTTTTCCTTTTTGATCCGACTTTTCTTGGGTTTTCACTCTCATTCCTGTCTGATTAGTACTCTATCGTTTACTTACAATGGACCATATTGGTCTCTGGGTGAGGCTGTGACTTCTCATCAGCCTTTCTACCTAACCGAACCTAACCTATAGAGAACGTGAAAGAGTCTGCGAGATGAACAGAAAATAAATCAAAAGAAAATAGGAGAAGAAGTTATGCATAGATTTTTGGAAAGGGGATAGATTGTTGAGTAAAAGATATCTAAAAGAAATGTAGAATAAAAAAAAGTAGAGAAGGAAAGGAAGCATAGGAAGAAAAGAAAAAAGGAAGGAGAAGAATTAAAGGAACGAAGGTATGGAAGGAAATGATGTAAAGGAAGGTAAGGAAAGGAAGGGAAGGAACGGAAATGATGGGAAGGGAAATAAAGGGAAGGAATGGAAAGGAAGAAAAGTAAGGAATGGAAATTAAAGAAAAGGAAAGGAAGAAATGGAAGTAAAGAAAGGAAAGAAAGAAATGAAAGATACGATAAGGAAGAAAACAAGGAAAGGAACAATTTGGAAATAAAGAAATATGTAATGCAAAAAAGGAAAAGAAGTAAATGAATGAAGAAAGGCAAAGAGAATAATGAAAGGATGTAAAGAAAGAAAAGTAAACATTTCGAAAATTAGACTTACTAAAATAAATTCTTAGCCAATTATTGATCTAACTCAAACAGATTCAACCAAACTATCGTTTCTTACGTTTCTGAAGCTTCAACATAAACGTAGAGGATAACTCTGTCGCTGCGAGCTGCATTTCCTTATCGTAGTTATCTCCATATGTTCATTGTTATTATTATGCAGTCATTCCATTAAATAATGCCGATGACTTGACAATTTTCATAATTCCAATTTGTTAACTGGTTGTTGTTAAAGAGTCTGTCTGCTTTTTCTTTTTTCTTTATATCTGTGGCTGCTACTGTTGTCTTAGACTTGAGGTGAAGACAAACATTAATCCTTATTTCTTCAACCTGTTACTCGTATTTTAGGATAAACTGTGAATGTTTTTATCTTAGTTTTTTTTTTTTTGGTTTTGTTTTGTGACTACTCTTTTTTTGTTCCTGTTGTAGTTGTTGTTGATATCAACAAGTATCACTTGAAGTTGGCGGCAATTGAAGAATACAAATGCAACTTTA
Organism: Pollenia labialis; assembly: GCA_949318255.1. Taxonomy (NCBI): domain Eukaryota; kingdom Metazoa; phylum Arthropoda; class Insecta; order Diptera; family Polleniidae; genus Pollenia; species Pollenia labialis. The sequence continues at coordinate 17,566,551 of OX439142.1, read as the reverse complement.
GACTTTTGAAGCATTTAGCCACACATAGGAACAGCTTAAATTTAAAGTTTGTTTTTCGTCGTGTTGTTGTTTTGTTTTCTTTTTTCATTTAAGAACTCATTTCAGTTTTCGCTTAAATGTCAAAAAAATCAAGTGTGTAAAATAATGGATTATTTTAAAAACTAAATGACACAAACAGCTGTAAAAACCAGTAGTCAACAAGTTGAAAGAGTATTAAAGTTTAGAGAAAAAATATGAGCTGTAGTTTTTATGAGGATAGACAAACTTGTTAAATTAATGTCTAATGGGTGGAGGATGACAAGAAATTGATTTGGAAGATGAATGTGATTAATTTACTACGTTGCTTTGAGATTTAAATTTCAGAACCAGGAGCCAGAAGAACATTTTAAATAATCTTATGGTCGTAGTTTGAATTCTAGATAGATGGTGGAAAAGTATTTTAAGCAAGGTTTTTAACTCCTTCACTTGGTTGTTATCCTGGATATATAAAATGTACCTTTTTTGCTCAATTCAAAATTAAGTTACGTTCTCCAAGATTTATTTCGAAGTAAATTATTATTTAATTCAATTTGATAATAATTGAAGCTGTAGTCGAAAAGCACAAGGTACTCCTTAAAATTTCTTGGGGTCTAGTTTAAAAAGGCTTTTGTGCAAAAAATCGTAGGTACGCACAAACCAAAAACCTTTAATCAAGACTTTTAGTTCTTTAAGTAGATTCCAACCGTAGAAAGAAGCTAACAAAGTATTTTTGGCAGATGGAAGAAAGGGAGTTCCCACATACCCTATTACAATCTTATTTATGGCCATCATATTTTTCAAATAATGCTTTTCATAAAACTTTAAATTTATCGATTATACACATCAATTGTGACACTTTGAAAGCTCAAAATATTTTCACAACCACTCACATGAAACGACTCAAGCGAAATCAATACTTATCCACCTACTGGCCACGTTCAAACTGATCAATGTTTGTATTCATAAGCCATCATTGACACAATTCTAATTGTCAATAAAAATTTAAATTATTTGCTTAAATCGTTTTTTTTGGTTTTCATATATCTTCTCTGATGATTGACTTTAATATAATTTTCCGTATAGAAATAAAAAAGATTTTAACAATTCAATTAACATTTAAACTCGTTTCAATAATAAAATAAAATACACAAAAAAAAAAACAAAGTAGAAATAAATATAAATTAAATTTACATACAAGTAAAACTCAAAAATAAATTCAACTACACAAATGAACTCGTACATTTTCTATAAACGACAAGTCAGAAAATCCAATAAATCAATGTTTAACAGAACAAAAACGAACAGAAACTGAATAAAGTGAACCGATCTAAACTGAACAACATGTTCAATTCAAAATCTTAAAGTGAAGTATTAAAAGTTGTAGTTGTTGTGGTTTAGCTGATGTTCAATATTCGAATTTGTATTCGTATTGAATTGAATTGAAATGATTTTGTTATGCATGGCTGGTAACTGGATACAATTATGCAAAATGAGCTGTCAAACTTTAAACTTTTTTTAAGTTTCAAATTGACAGTTAAAAGTAACAATTACTAAATCAAGTTTTTATATAAAAACCAAACCGCATTTATAAGTTTTATTTTATTTTTATACACAATCGCAGAAAAAAAAGTATTTAACAAAATGTTTTGTTAAATTGAAAGTATTTTTTTATTTTAATACCTTTTTATGATTGGACTGGAGTAGAGAGAATATTATTCAACATAAAAAGAAATATATTTTTTAATTTTATTATAATTAACATGCCCAATACATCAGATTGTTAAGGAAAAATAATTATTTAAAGTTGTTACCAAATTAATGTTTTTATTGGGTTTTTTTAAATTTATAAAAATTCAAAAGTTGTCATTAAATGTTTAAGTGGTTTTAATAAAAGCCAGAAAAATGATAATCATTTAAAGTTATTTCAAGTTATTTGGCAGCGCTGTCAACTCACCACCACTTAAAATAGCTAAATTTTTAGTACAAAATTGCTAAACAAGATTTAATAACAAAAACCACTTAATATTAATAACAAATTTACAAAAGTAATTTTTTATTGCTCAAATTGCACTTTGGCCTACCATTTTTTAAAAAAATTTGCTAAACATAAATGGCGAGTTGCTAAATTAATTTTTCCATGGCTTAAAAAATGAAAAACGGCTTAGGACCGTAATTTTTACAAAAAGAAAGCTGGTCGTGTTTGTACCTAACAGTTTACTTTACCTATTTCAACGTTTATTTTGCCTCCCTTTTTAAACTTACAAATTCTTTAAAGTCCTCTACTAATCGTTGAAAGTCTTATATTAAACTATTAAGAGTTTTATAATTATTCTTAATAGTGTCTTTTTAAACTTGAAAATTTCTGATTGTAATACTTATACTTAAAAGTTTTATACTTCTCTCTTTTTAAACTTGAAAATGCCTTAAAGCCTTATATAATTTTATTTATACTCTTTTCAAACTGAAGAATAAACAAAAGTCTTATAATAATGATTGAAAGTTTTATGCGGCTTTCTTTTCAAACTCGAACATTTCTGAAATTAGTATAGTAATGCTTGAAAGTCTTATACTACCACCTTTTCAAACCGTATTATTCTTAAAAGTCTTATACAAATGGTTGAAAGTTTTATACTAATTTAATTTGTTTAACTTAAAAATATTAAAGGTTACTTGTTAATGTCTGAAAGTTTTATACTAATGCTTTAAATTAATTATACTACTACCTTTATAAACATGAAAAGTCTTATAGTCATGAAAGTCTTATACTATTTTTTGACTTCAAAAAGCTTAAAAGTCTTTTAATAATCTCTTTAAAGTCTTTTATTAAAGCTTAAAATTCTTATGCTACTCTTTTTTAAACTGGAGAATGTATGAAAGTCATATACTAATGCTTGAAAGTATTATATTATACTGTTTTTTAGCTAAAAAGAAAACTTGTGCCTTGAAATTATGCTTGCAAGTCTTATACTACTCCAATTTTTTTGTTTAAAAATGCATAAAAGTACTACTCCCTTGTTAAACATAAAAATTCTAAAAAGTCCTATACTCATGGTTAAACGTTTTATACTAATTAAATTTCATTAAACTTGAAAATATTAAAAGCTTGAAATTTTAACACGGCTTTCTTTTTTAACTTGAAAATGTGATAAAGTATTATACTTATGCTTAAATTATGCCTAAAAGTCTTATACTACTCTCTTTTTAAACTGGAAAATACTTAAGACTTTAAATGATGCTTGAAAGTCTTATACTGCTCCCTTTTTAAGCTTGAAAATACCTAAGACTGTAAATGATGCTTGAAAGTCTTATACTACTCACTTTTTAACCTTAAAAATGCTAAAGACTTTAAATGATGCTTGAAAGTCTTATACTACTCCCTTGTTAAACATAAAAACTCTTAAAATTCCTATACCAATGGTTAAAAGTCTTACACAAATAAATTTTTTTTTGACATGACACTTAAAACTATTAAAAGTCTTATAATAATGCTTAAAAGTGTAGTACTAATTCCTTTTTTCTTTCAATAATGCTACATAGTTTGAAGAGATAACAAAGACCTTTGGATGGTTTATAAACTTAAATGAAGTATCTGCTAGGCGTGGACAATTTTTATAAAGTCCTTCATTAGACAGCATTTTTAAGGTATTAGAATTTAGAAATTGATTATTTGGAAGCCTTGAAATTAATTAGTTTTTTTTTATTCCTTATTCAAATATGTACTTTTTTTAAAAACCTTAAATATTTCAAAGGCTTTGTTTGTTTTAGTCTTCTTTTAGCGAGTCTAAATTGACACCTTAAAAGTTTATTACAGAAGTCAATTATATTCTTTAATACTAAAAATTAAACCACTTGTAGTTTTTTAGATTTCTTTTTTTTATTAATAATTTTTACAATTATTAAAGTTCATTCATACGGGAAGTGTAAATAATTTCTTATGAATTAAACAGACACACAGATACCAAATTAAAACCAGTAGCCAGTTTTTTCCTGCTTTTAATTTCTGAACCAACTTCTTAATATTTTCAGTTGTTTTTTGTAAAACATAAAGCAGAGTTTTCAAGTCGTAAACGAAAACAAAAAACAATTTTCGGTTTAATAAATCACTTCAATAAAAAATCTACAAAAATATGTATTAAAAATAAAAACAAAACCAAATAAAAGTTTCCAAAATTCAAAGAAATTTGTAAAAAATTATGAATGAATAAACTTATAAAGAAACAAAAAATCATAAAATAATGATTTAAACCCAGACACATTCAAGTATTCATACACATGCTTAGGTCATAAAAGATGTTTTAAAAAATTAATTAGCATGGGAATACAATTTAAACAAGAGTTTAAAGTGTAATAAGTAGTCAAGTATAAGAGTATTTATGAATTAAACTAAATTTTGTGGAATAATTTGTGTAAGTAATATTAACTAACTTGCCTCATATTGTTTTTAATTCATATTAACCAGCAATAAAACATGTGTAGGTTAAGAAACTTTAGAAGAAGAAAATGTAAAGTGTGCAGTGAAAGAAAAGACAAGATAGATGATGTGATTTGAAAGTTTTATACTTAGACTTTAACAACTTTTGGAAGCCTTATAAAGAAGATTTTGCAGTCTTACCTCTTTATTCTTAGTGAAAACTTTTAAGGCTTTTTTGTTTTATATAAGACTTCGTAGTCTAACATTAAGTTCTCGATATGTAACAAATTAATGACAATATTATTATATTGCTGACATTTACAATCTTATACATAACATTGTTTAAAGTACTTTAAAATTGTGTACATTACTTTAGAGTCTTTTATAAGACTTTAGGGAGTTGTAGAATAAAAGTCTTCAGAGTTTTATGTACGACTTAGCATTCGTATAAACATTTTGGGAGTTCTCTATATAAATCACTAGCGTCTTATATACATTTAACCTTAACGTCTTATTATTTGTAAGACTTTTTATTCTTTATAATAAGACTTATTGCCCTAAGCTCTTCCCGGAGTTTGAGGAAATAAACATATATAAATATATAATATTACTTAAAAGTTTTATATAAGATTTAACAATGTTTTACTAAACTTTAAAAGTCTTATACTAAAATTAATATGTATTACAATAAATGTCTTTTACAAAAACGTAAAAAGTATTAAACTAAATTTTAAAAGTCTTATACAGATTCTTAAAAGTCTTATACTAAATCTTAAAAGTCTTCTACTAAATCTTTACAGTTTTTATTTAAACTTAAACATTTTATAATAAAATTTAAAAGTCTTAAAATATGAAGATATGCGTTAAGGCCCAATTATAATATGCAAAAGTAAGCCTAAGCAACGGTCAAAAAATAACGAAAAGTCTGCATTTAAAAAACTAAAAATATTTAATTCCGTACGGAATGTGCGATCAGTTTGCCACTTTGCTTAAACTAATAAGAGTTTCATAAAACTTCACGTAAAGTTTTCCTTATAATTTGTTACATACGATCAACAGTTGCTTAATCCAGCTCATGCAATTTATGTTTGGGCCTTAAAAAAATTTGTTCTCTGTATAAGAGATCTTATAAAACTTAAAAGTCTTGAACTAAGATCTACATTTCCAAACTTATATATAAAAGTCTTATACTAAAGCTTAAATATCTTACATAATCGAACTGAAAAGTTATATATAGCAATATATATAAATCTTATAATAAATCATCAACGTTTTAAAAGAGGTCTTATAAAACATAAAAGTCTTCAACTAAGATCTAAATTTAGAAACTAATATATACAGATGTTATACCGAAGCTTTAATGTCTTACATAATCTAACTGAAAAGTTATAACCGAAATTTAAATGTCTTATACTATGATTGAAATGTTTTATACTACGGTTCTAAATTCTTAAACTATCTGTAAACATTTTTAAACCAAATTCCATACTTAGTTTTAATCTTAATCCTTATTGTATACTGATTTTAAAGCTTAAATTATTTCAATGAAAATACTTCCAAATCTTATATTGAAATTTAAGACTTATAGACTAAGTCTTATTGAAATTTGGGTTATATAATTTGACTTGTATTGATGCTAATAAGGGGCTATATCAATTAACAAAAGTCCTATACTATCCCTTAATGTATTATACCAAGGATAAAAAGTCTTATACTATATATAATAACTTTAAATCAACTTAATACTTATTTAATGCTTTGTTTTAAAATTCATTTTTTTATAAAAATACTTCAAAGTTTTATATTAAAATTCAAAACTTATATACAAAGTCGTATCCTCAAAGATGACTCATATAATTTGACTTATATTAATACTAATAAGGGTTTATATTAATGTATAAAAGTTTTACAACAGGATCGAAACTCTTATACTATGTATACACATTTTTAAACCAACTTAATACTTATTTTGTACTTAGTTTTAAGCTTAAGTTATTTTAATTAAAATACTTTAAAGTTTTATATTCAGATTCAAAACTTATATACAAAGTCTTATACTCAAAGATGACTCATATAATTTGACTTATATTAATACTAATTAGGGTTTATATTAATATATAAAAGTGTTATACTAAGATTTAAATGTTCTATAATCAGGATCGAAACTCTTATACTATATATAAACATTTTAAAACCAACTTAATACTTTTAATTAAAATACTTTAAAGTTTCATATAAAAATTTAAAACTCATATACTAAGTCTTATACTGAAATTTGAGTCATATTATTCATATAATTTGATTTCTATTAATACCAATAAGGTTATGTTGTTGTAAGGATATCAACTTTTACATAATGGTTCAAAAGTCTTATACAGTATTGAATTAAGTTTTATTAAAATTCTAATTAAAAAATTTAATTTTTTTTCTAGTGTATTTTAATACCGTTTTCTTATGATTTCATAAGAAGATTTTAAAAACTTTAAAAAAATTTGGTCTAAAGACCACCAGCAATATTTTTCTGTGAAAATATTAAAATATTTTTTTTTAAATACTAAAAACTATTATTAAAAAAAAAACCAACTGATAACAAAATTAATTACATAAAAACTGGATAGAAATACAAAAATATCATAAATTTATTATAGTTTTATTTAAAAAAAAAAAACTAACAAAATTTTATTCCCATAACTTCATATTTACGCATTAATGCTAACAGTAGCAGCGTTTGAGTGGCAATAAGTTGGGTAAGTTTCAAACACATTAAAACCGAAAATAAGGTAACAACTAAAACAACAAACACAAAAAGAAAATAATAATTGTAATGACAATAAATTTAATGACAGTCTTGAACAATAAAAACAAAAAAAGAAGCAACAATTAAAACAAAAATATAGAAGAAAAATCTACAACTGCATACTACGTCAACATGTGTGAATGACTTATTAATGCCGAAGAAGTGTCAGTGGCAACTAGCGAGTATTGGGTAATATAGATAGTAATACGGTAGTAAGTAGTTGGTTGGTATTCAAAGTAATAGTTACCTGTACTCTTCAAAATTTATTTGTTTTCAGGTGACGACTTTAACTTGTATTTCGAAAATTACAGAAAAAAAACACTTGTTAATGATGAGTCTCTTTTTTGATTTTTCATAAACTCCCGTCATGTTGAAAAGTTATTACTTTCGTAGAAACCCTCTAATTTATGGTGGGAATATGATTTTTGTTAAAAAATCTATCTATTTTTTTAAATGTGTTGTTTTTTTTAATTTCCCTATCTCTTGCTTGGGGTTTTATTAGGCGGCAGAGCGTGTAGTTCATAAAATTATTTTTTTTTTAAATAAACAATTATAATTGTTTAATATTTTTCTTCTTTTATTTTGTATTTATTGTAAATTTTTTTAACCATTTCAAAGAAAAAACTTTGACTTCTCATAAAAATGTGGACGTTTTTCATTTCTAATTATTTCATAATGTTTATGCAATGAAATAAAAATGACAACAAATAACTCTTATAGAATATATTTAATAAATAACAAAAACATTAAAAAAACTTACCCTTAATCTCACTCGTGTAAGAATATCAATCGTAACTTATCTGAAAATAAAAAAGAAAAAATCAAAATAAAAATGCTTTAGAAAACTTTTAAACTACGTACTTTGTGAGCTTAAAATGATTTATGGGTTCAAAAGTCTTATACATAATTTGTTAACGCAATATTCGAAGTTGTTCTAATGTAGTGGTATTTTACCACCACTGCAAAATCTTTTGATTAATCTTAGGAATCTTAAACTTTATTTTCTCTTGTCCGTCTCCAAAAGTCTAATACTGAAACATCCAATGCTAATATTAAACTAAAAACTTAAAGTCAAATGCTAAAGCACACAAGGATATAACTTAAAAGTATTATAATAAAACGACTAAGTCAAATACGAATATAAGAAGTCTTATACTAAGACTAGAAAGTGTTATTTCAAGACTCCAAGGTCTTATTCTATCACCAGATAGTCTTGTACTATGACTAGTAAGGTTTATACTGAGACTTATACTTTCTAGTCATATACTTAAAAGTCTTATACTAAGATTAGAGAGTCAAATACTAAACCTAGAAAGCCTTATACTAAGATTTACGATTTAAGTATTATACTTACACCAAAAAGTCTTCTAGGAAGATTAGAGATTCTTATACGAATATTAGAGAGTCTTATACAAAGCCAAGATAAAGGTCGAATACAGTTTCATTCATACAGTGAACTCTCGTTAATGTGAACTTCCAATATAGTAAATTATTTAGTAATATTTTTTTTACCTTAGCGCTCGAAATAGTGAAAAAAGTTTAATGGCTCTAAATAGTGAACAAACATTTTGGCGATTTTTGATTATTTTCTAAGTGCCGGTTCACACACGTCAAGTTTGACTCGTCAAGTCTTGAGTTTTTAGGAGAGACGGGAAAAGAAATGGCCATCTCTTTTCCCTTCTCTCCTAAAAGCTGAAGACTTGACGAGTCAAACTTGACGTGTGTGAACCAGCACTAATCTTGGGTATCTCCCGATTGAAAAAATAAAAAAAACTTGCATACATACTTTGACATTTGTTAATGACGGTCATTTGCCTTTCGTTAAGCATACAAATCGCCTGAACTTTATATTTTTTCGTACACACCTATGCAAGTGGTTTGTTAAGATGAGAAATAAAAACCTTCCGAGAAGTTGATTAAAGCTGAAAGAAAAAGCGAAACAGCTTCATTCCAATTTAAATGAAAATGGACACGACTTCAATGCCAGCGATGGTTCGCTTCAGAAATTAAAACAGAGATACGGATTCCGAGTTTTAGAGAAAAGCTTTCAGCGCAACCTCATCTGGTAGATCCTTTAACATTGAAGGCCCATACAAATACTTAAAAGTTTTATACCAATACATAGATGTATTTTACCACGATTATAAGGCTTATACAAATACTTAAAAGTTTTATTCTACGACTTCGAAGTCGTATACTAAAACTTAAAAGTCCTATACTAAAACACAAAAGTCTTATACGAGGACTAAAAAGATATATAATAATACTTAAAGTTGACTAATAAGTCTTATACTAAGACATAAAAGTCTTAAACTTAGACTAATGACTCTAACACTAAGACTTATACAAATACTTTAAAGTCGTATACCAATACATAGATGCATTTAGCAAAGATTGAGAATTTTTTTAGAAGTCTTATACTGCGACTGAGAAGTTTTTTACTAAGAATAAGAAGATAAGAAAGCAAAGCATTTACATAGAAAAATGTCTCAATTGATGTGTTATTGTTTTCAAAAAAGTTTGCGAAATTTAGTTTATCTTTTTTGTACTTTTTTCCTTCCAAATCCTAATTCAAATTTATTCTTAACATTAAACAAAAACTTTGTAATTTTTAATTTGACAAATTGTCTCATGTTTTATGTCAATATTTTGTCATGTTTTTTTTCTCTTCTTAAGTTTGAATTTTATGTAAACATAAGATATTGAATATTAACATAACAATGACTAACATGTCAATATGTGACAGAGTCTCTGGCAATACAAAAATAAAAACAATATAAAGCGTCTTAATCCCTGATCATTCCCCAAACAATAAAGTCGTTAAATGTATTTTATACACCTTCTTTATCTCTGGCAATCTGAGAGTTTAAATTTTTTTCCTCAGCTTTGTTGTTATTTTATTTATGCAGAAATATTTATAAGATTTATTGACATAAAATCATCTACAAGTATTAAAGCGCAGAAATAAATGCCAATCCTTGAAAGCGCAGGCGTACATATGATTAAATTGTTGTTTAAAAGCGAGACTTTGAATGAATATTGAAGTAAAAGGAATTAAGTTTAAATAAAATCAGAAACCTAACAGAGAACAAAATAAAAGCAAAATTTATTGATTTATTATAAAAACAATGAAATTTATGCAAAATCAAGAAAAGGAAAAAACGTCACTAAAAATTGTTTAAAGAGATATTGAATTTCATTAAGGAACAATAAATTTTTCGTAAACAAAATATTGAATCATATTGAAGGAAGTTGTGTGATTAATACTGGGCGATACAGTGAGAGAAATTGTAAGAAACCAATTTAGTGAACTATTTATGGGTTTTAATCCAAATTTTTAATATTTTAATCAGTCTTAAGTTCATCAAATTTAATTTTCATTAAATTATTTTTATGAAAAAAGGAATTTTACAACATGAAAATTAATTAAAATTGTTACCGCTGGTTACCGCCTGGGTTCGAATCTCAGGTCAGTCAAGAATGCATGATTATCAATAACAATTTTAATTAATTTTCATGTTGTAAAATTCCTTTCTTCACAAAAATAATTTAATGAAAATTAAATTTGATGAACTTAAGACTGATTAAAATATTTAAAATTTGGATTAAAAACAAATTTAGTTTTAAAGTTCAACTTTTAAAAAAAGATTGTCATCTTTAATAATCAGTTTTTTTTAGAGAGAATAAAGGATAAGTCTTGAAACTAGAAAATAGACCCTAGAAAAATTTCGTTTCATTCATTTAGAGCAGGACCTACAGTTTTAAAGGTTTTTACAGCTTCCAAGTACAGTCCCGATTTGATTCAAATGATAGTTATATTCTAAGAATCTTAAAAAAAAAGTTTTTTTTTATCAAATTCTAATTAAAGTTTCTTATCTTTTTTCCTTGTTTAAATCAAATTTAAATTTTTTATCATTCATTATAATGCTGTGGCATAAATTCGATTACCGCTTATCTGTTCTTTTTGGAAAACAACCAAAAGTCATAATCGTAATTCTTAAATAAACACCCTACGCCTACAATTAACACACCAAGATCTGAAAACAATAACCAAGAGTTTCAAAATAAACAAAAAAAAAAAAAAAAAAAACCCACAAGAACCCACAGAAGAAACATTTCGCTTTTTATTTTCGGGCCAGCAAACAAATAAGAAAGGAAAACAGAAAAGTAAACACAAAATGCAGCAGCAATAAAAAAAAAATACGTTGTAACAACATGTTGAACATACAAAATCAAATAATCAAATAAAAATGATGGACGCATGTCATACATAAACTACAAACTATAAAGAACTTGTAGAAAAAAGAAAAGAGCCCGCATTCTTAAAAAAAAAATACTCGCAACTTGAGGCAACTAACTCATAGATGAATGAGTTGCACGATGTGTTTTTGTTGTTGTTGTAGATAGTATATTACCCAGCAAACATAAATACTGAAGTATTTGTTTAAGCACTTGTTTACAAATTGATAATCGTTACAAAATCCTCCCCACGAACACAAACAGCCATAATAAAAATCTTTAATTAATTTTATTAAATTATCAGGCACCCTACCTTGTTAAAAAAATCAAGATGGATTTGGTGCTATTGACGTTAGATATACGTTCTATACTAAAATATAACATTTAAAATTATTATGCTAAAATTTAGAAGTCTTCTACTAAAACTTTAAAGTCTTGTTATTTGATTTTAAGTTACAGGGCACAGGGATGATTTTTCGGCAAAAAATGTATGCGAATTTTCTAGTATTGATGTAAAAAGTAAGTAATATACTTCCCATACTAAAATATATACGTCTAACAAAAGCCTCCTACTAAAACTTAGAAGTCTTATGGCCCATTTTCAGGATTGCTATTAAAACACATTTATTTTTAAAATCGTTTAAAATGCAAAATTCTCCTCTTCACTAAAAACTTAAGTGGAACTTAAGTCACCGATGTGGTACAACTTAAGTTTCCATTGTAATATTTTAGCAAGGTGACCTCAATATCACAACAATGCAACTACAACAGGCAACAAAGCATTAACAGTCAGCTGTTTTTTCAGACCACCTTGTAAATAAATACACTTGTTTATATTTTTTTTCATTTAGTAGTGCTACCATAATTTTATCTTTTTAAATCCCTTAAAAAACCCTGAAGAAGGCACACAACGGAGTGCAGAAATATTGGTTCAATAAATTTAATATTTTTTAAAAAAAGAGACCTCAAACTTAATTAAATAATAAAAATAACTTTTGTAAAGGTCGAATAAAATTTAATTTAATGTATAGATAGATTTAAAAATCATATACTAGGGCTCCAAAATTTATTAACATTTCAAACTCTTATACTAAGACTCAAAACGCTTTTAGAAAGACTTTTCAGTTATATTTTGATAAATTCCACTGACTTTAAAAGTACTCAAACATCTTATTCCAAGACTCAAAGTCGTATACTCATACTTAAAACTTTAACAACAACAAGAGCTTAAAGTCTTATACTAAATTAAGTGGTACACGAAGACTTAATAGTGGATCTACTTTTCTGCTTTCGAAATCATGAAACCTAGAGACCAAAAGGTTTTTTCAATGACATCATCTCAGAGAAGCAGAGCGTTTAAACCGTTATTTTAAAGAGTTTAAGGAAAATTTAATTGGTTAGAGTAATTCCTAGTTTTTAGGAAGCTACATAGAACTTTGTTAAGAATTATACTGAAAAAAAATCTTTTTGGGGAGTATCTAAAGCATTGCAAGATGAAAGAGAGGACGTGTTAAAAAGCAGGCCAAAACACATGTTACAAAAGTGCTAATTGAACTTCAAGTAGGGTGGAGGTTTTTTTTTTTTTTTAATTTACAACAACAATTTGATTGCTTTCATTTGATCTACATAAAATTTTCTTTATATTTTTAGATGATTTATCTTGTTTTTAGATTTATGTATTTGTTGTGGTTACCAAACATCAATGTTCTGATTTAATTTCAATTGTTTACATTGTTTACACAATTATTTACCTTGCGTATACAACAACCTGCTCAATTGTTTACTTAAAACTTACAAAAAAAAAACAAAATAAAAAAAACTTAAAAACAATATTAAAAAAATTTTAAATTAAACGAAAATTTTTGTTTCTCAAATAAGCGCGTGTTGATTATTTGCTTTTAGTTTATGAGTTCGTTTTTTTCCTTAATTTTTTTTTTAATTTCAATTGGACGGTACTGTTCATGATGGGAGGGCCATAAAAAATATTTATCTGATTTGTTGTTAATGTTTTTAATCTTAAGAGGATGTTTGGTTGATTTTTAACGAATTTTGTTTTTTTGTCAATGGGATGTCAGGATACGGTCGGTTTCTTTTTTTGATACACAGAATTTCCTTAAACATAACAAAACAATTTTTATGAGCTTCACATTTTTTAGGTGTGATCTTGCCGACATCGATAGTGACAAGCCATGGAGACATTCAGAAAAAGATTATTTTAAAGCAATACAAACACACAGAGATTTTGAGATTAAAAGCTAAAAAAAATCGTGTTAACCTTAAAGTTCAAAACTCTATTTGCAAGGTTTAAAAGCTTTAAAGCTTAGCATAAAAAAGTTTAAGAGACAAATCTGGTTGGCAAAACACTTAGTCGGGGCTCACACTATGAAAGGATTTTTTTGGTGAGAGGGAAAGAGAAGAATGTTTCCCGCACCCTCTTCTTACCAGAAAGGCTCAGACTTTCTGGAGGAAAATTTTGATAGTGTGAACCCAGACTAAATTGTTCTCCAATTTGATATGCCTTTTGAACTTTTTTTCTGTCGAGCTTTAAAGCTTTTATTTTTAGCAAGATTTATAGTGGTTACAACGCCAAAGATTTATAAATAAACTTTAAAGCTCATTTTTTATTTCCTAATTTAAGGATGTTATACCAAACTTTTCAAGTTTTCAAAAAGTTTTATCAACTTTTTTTATAAAATAAATATTTTCATTTTAGATAGCTTTTTCTAACAATATGTGACCTCCTCCGAGAAAAGGGACCTAGTGTGTCAAAAAACGGGTTTGGACTTAAGAGTGGATTCTGGTATCCAAATCTTTATTTTCTCACACTAGTTCCCTTTTCCCGGAGATGGTCACATATATTAATACCTCCAAAGTTTAAAAGCTCAAAGAACTTAAGAAACCAAAGATTAGGATTAAAGCATAAAGATTAAATCATATGTACATAAAATTCTTTTTTCCCATCTCTTTCTTAAAACTGTCTTTAACTTCTCAATAATTTTCCCGTTAACTCAGCCAATCTTTTTCGCTCTTTAAGCCGAAATATGTCAAAAACTTCATGTTCAAATGTCAAACTTAATGGACAAACTATTAATTAGTAAATCAAAACTACAAGAAACATGAAAGATATAAAAAATATTATTTCACACACAACGCAAATCACACGAAAATACTCCCAAATCAATGAGAATGAGAAACTTCAGCAGCAAGAGTAAGAAAGAAGAAAAAAAAACTACAAAATACCTTTAGGATCAAAGTCAAAAATCAAATTAAAATCGTAAGTAACCCACAGAGGTATTCTATGGAGTTTTTTTTTATTAACTTTGGTGTTATAATCAAAAGATGTCAATCATAAGTTATACGCGCTTTTCCACTGCATTAACTGCAAAATTATATAAGAACCGAACAAAAAAAAAAAAGAAATTTTAAATAAAATAAATAACGAATAAAAGGATGAGGTGAAAGGAGAAGATGGGTACAGGGGACACCAGTCTGTATTGAAGCAAGATTTTTTATTAACTCACTCACAATCTAATGTATTTTGTATCAGATTTTTTTTTTTTTTTGAAGAAAATACGCATTTAGCTTAAGACTATAGGAAAACAAGTATTGGTATTAAAGAAATTTATGCTGGCTGGCTTTGTGTGAAATGTGAATTAACCCATTGAAGGACAAAGAAAAAAATTTCTTTAAATAAATAAGCTTACAATAAATGCAGTTGCTCTAGGGAACTCCTTGATGATCGCAGCAAAGAGTCATCCAAAAGGGCGGTTTGGATAACTACTTTGGTGTCTACTTGCACTGAAAAATGTACAGCTACATTGGACTCAGTTGCCGCGGAACTCCTCTTGTTTTCCGGGCAGCAATTTTTTAGATAAATGCAATGTGCAATGCAGGACGTCCAAATTAGACATCCAGGCAGTATCTGGCTACTGTGGTATTGTTTGCGTGTGTATGAACGCCTTTTAAAGGTGCACCAAACAAGTTTTGTTTTTAAAGATGCTATAATTAACTATAAAAGCTCTCCTTCCTGGCACACCTCGGAAAATATTGAATATAAGATGACTTCTCCAACTAGGAGCCAAGGTATACCAGACAAGATTGTTCGCCGTATCCGCGAGCTAAATAATGGAGCGGAATCTAAAGTGCGGTTCGATGGTAACGAGAGCCGCTCATTTAAACACAGCTACGTGCTAGACAAGGTTGCGTGTTATCTCCCACGTTGTTCCTTTTCCTCCTAGATGTGATAATGGAACTAACAAACATTGAAGCTCCTCATGGTATACGCTGGAATCTAAACGATGTAGACTATGCGGCTGATATATGCTTGTTTGCCTACCGATTCGATGATATACAACAAAAACTCATATGCCTTGGTAGGAACGCTAGGAAAGTCCGTCTTAAGATAAATCAAACAAAACTCATGCGGATTGGCAGCATTAACTTAACTCCTCTTTCACTACATGGAGCCATAATTCAGGATGGGACACATTTTGCTATTTGGGTAGTCGCATTTCGAAGGATGGATATTGTGGTATTAACAAAGTTAGAGTCCCATTCCACTCGCTGTATAAAGTCTGGCAAGCGAACAATAAATCTATAGCTACTTTAGATTAGAATTTTAACTGCAGTGTAAAATCCGCCCTACACTTCAGCTGCACTACATGTAGCACAACGTAAACTACATGTAGCAATTTGAAAACATTTGTGAATCGTTGCCTTAGACCAATTCTGCGCATGTTCTGGCCTCATTAAGTGACACATGAATAACTTTTGTTCGTGGCCAAATGTGTACCGATTTTGATAAAAATTAAGCGTCGAAAGTAGTCTTGGATTGGCCATATTCTACGTAGGCCATGTTAGTAAATCATCAGAGATGCAGTCGGTTGGAATCCGCTGGAATAAACACGTTTTTAAAGTGTCGAAAGAAGCATTCAAGTGTTTAGGGTTTTTAAAACGGTGCAAGGCTTACTTCACTTCATCCGATCTCCTTACTATCTATACCACCTATATCCGACCGAAGATGGAATACAACTCCCATATATGGGCAGGGGCTTCAAAGTCTATTTTGAACCTTCTGGACCGTGTACAAAGGAGGGCGGTGAAGCTCATCAATGACAGAAGGGTATCCAACTCTATTGACTCATTGGAGCATCGTCGGAATGTGGGTTGTGTGACACTTTTCAATCGATATTACCATGGGAGGTGTTCCACTGAGATAAGTGAACTTATTCCACCCGCCCGAGTATTTCTTCGTAATACTCGCTCATCCAGTGGATCACATCCGTTTGTAGTCGATTGTCCTGTGTTTCGCACAACGCATTATAGAGAAAATTCGTTTTTCAGTCGAACTATCCGTATGTGGAATAAACTTCCCGCAGAGGTCTTCCCCGGTACTTATAATTTATAAAGATTCAAGTCAAATGTCCACAAACACTATTCCCTCTTTCCTCCTTCCCAAACCTTATTTTCCTGATCAACACAATGCACTGCATATAAATTGGGCATCCCCTGAGTGTTGGTTTATCGCTAAAAAAAAAAAAAAAAACAACGTCACTGCCTGCCTGGTCGCTCACGAGCAAGTGGTACAAACTGAGAAATTAAATTCAAAACCGTGGTTCACAGTAGACATTTTACCCAGTAAAATATGGAGCTTACTGGTAAGCAGTTTTGTAAGGAAGAGAAGCACAATACCCCTTACCAACCTGCTTACAAGAGGAATGATTTTATAAGGCGAATTCCAACTTGGAAGCACTAAATTTTTCCTCTCTGCAAAAAAAAAAATGCAATTTTCACGTTCGGTAATATTTCGGGAATGACTGTAAAGACATTTTAAAATCATTGCAATACAACCTGCTTCCATGTAATAGAATAACAGAAGCACTTAGAACACTGTTCGTGAATTTTTTCCTTAAAATAATGATTTTGATTATGCATACTTATAAGGGATACTGCGAAGTTATTCAATAATTTTTATTTACTTAAATTTAAAATTCACTTCAATGGTATTCCCATCTCTGCTGCTTCTTAGAAGTATGTAAAAGCCAGCGCAAATAATTTTCTTGCTTCTAAAAACATTTACATTTTTTGCTGGGTAGCTCCTCTATTCAGATCGTGTTGCTATTAGTTTGTTAGGTAATCGCAATTGCGGATTATGTACGGTGAAGGAGTAGTGCCATATATGCTGTTGCTCCCCAGCAGGCTGCAGAAATTTCAGGTTCCTTGAGTTATTGTTTATTTATCATCTAAACAGGCTCTGAATAGAATTTCGATCTGTGTTAAGAACGAAATAATGTGGAACCACGTTAAATTAAAACTTTTCGGCAGAGCGTTAAGTTCAACCCAGAGTTTTTTTAAGCATTTTCCTAACTGGCGGAGAAATTTGGCTGCAAATTTAAAACCTGGGGCCAAATAACGGCAATTTAACGGTCAATGAAAGTCCTTATGTATCACAATTATTTTCGAGCTGGTTCACACACGTCAAGTTTGACTCGTCAAGTCTTGAGTTTTTGGGAGAGAGGGGAAAATAAATGGAATTCTCTTTCCCCTTCTCACCTAAAAGCTCAAGACTTGACGAGTGACACTGGACGTGTGTGAACCGGCACTTTGCTTCTTTCTCCTCCCCCCCCCCCCCCTTAATGGTTTAATTTCTCCTAAACTTTGTTATATGAAATTGATCAATTTCAACAGTTTCATAATCTCTATACATAAAGTTGTATTTGAGTCAAACTTCTGCCATCACCAGCAACATTCATTCTTTTTTTTTTTTTGTTTTTGTAACTTGTCTTTTAACATTTTTTCCTGGTTAAATGTTTTATGTCAATCATTTAATTCTGCGCTTAGAACTTGATTGTGTATAACACACAAGAGTGTTGTCCGTTTTTAGTTGATGAATATGGAAAGAAAGAAAAAATCTGCATTTATTTGTTTTTCATATTTCCTTTTTTCTCTCCAAAGTTAAGCTGAAAGCATTTAAAACACTTTTTATTAGGGATATTTCTAAAAGCGACTAAATAATGATTGATAAAATTATGAAAGAGTAAGAAATAGAGTTAGATTCGTGCAGAAAAGTCAAACATAAACAGTTAATTAAATTTTGTTAAGCAACTTGTTTTATAAACAGTTAAAAATCCGGCTACTGGATTTTGAAATTTTTGTTGAGACTTTAGATCAAAATTAAGCTGTGAAGAAAAGCTACTGGACATCGTCGAGAAGAATAATTTAATTATGAAGTTAAAGTAAAAAATTAAACCAAAATAAAAAACAAAGACCGGCAAAGGTTTGCGTTACAAACAATTAAGCTAATAAATTCAAAGCCTACGTTAGGGCTTCAATTCCTAATCTATTTAGAAACTTTAGATCAAAATTAAGCTGTGAAGAAAAGCTACTGGAAATAATTAGGAAGAAGCATTAAATTGGCAAGTTAAAGTAAAAGTAAATTTAATTAAAATATTAAAGATCGGGAAGGGTTAAGTTTTTAAGATTCAATTCAAAGCCTACATTAGGCCTTCAATTAGTAATCATGAAAGTTTTCTTTCAGAAGGTCCGAAGTTATTGGCGAGAGGGGAAGAGCACATGCTTTTCTAGTCTCCTCTCTCACCAATAAACTCAGGC
The DNA here is from genome assembly GCA_949318255.1 of Pollenia labialis. Taxonomy (NCBI): domain Eukaryota; kingdom Metazoa; phylum Arthropoda; class Insecta; order Diptera; family Polleniidae; genus Pollenia; species Pollenia labialis. The sequence goes on along the minus strand of OX439142.1, from coordinate 17,547,475 downwards.
TTTCTGAAAGAAAACTTTCACAGTGTGAACTGAGACGAACCGGTTCATCGTTTAAATAAAAAGTTTCCTTAATTAAGACGTACCCTAGATTTAACTTTTAGTAGAAGACAATGTGCTGAAAACATTTGTAAAGCGTGGTTAAATAAAGTACGGATGTTGAACAGCTAAACGCCAAGTTTTTTTCTGCACTTCATTTAACATTTCTCAATTTCAGACTAATATAATTTGAACTATGGAAAGATGCACAATCGAGTAACGCGTTAAAGTAATTCAGGCTTGTTATGAAAATGGGCGTTCAAATGGAAATGCATATCGTGCACTTCGTGATTTTTTCGGTCAATTTAATCGTCCAAATGTGCGTACAAACACCAGTGCATGCTCGTACAGCTCGTACCGCAGAAAATATTGCTGCCGTTCGCGATAGTGTTGCTCCTCAACTCGTCGTCGTGACCAACAATTGCACCTCTCACGCTCGTCGTTGGTGAACATCATGCAAGGTGCAATTAACACAAGCACTAAAGCCTCTTTATCATTCCAAACTTTTCTGCCTCAAAGTTCTCGACTGCCATAGACTCGAGGAAAAAGTGGCAAACGATACGCGAAATTGGTATTGGAAAGCCTGGTGTTCAGGAACAATGAACGGCCGATGCAAACACTTTAAATGCACAATTTTTAAATACTCGAAATGTTCAACCAATTTCTGACTACTACCATTTCTCTAGTGACATTTTAGACAATGGTTTCAATTTTGCAAACGTAAGCCAATATGATGTCTTATCCAGCCTGTTGTCAATAAAATCCAATGCAATTGGTGTGGGTGGTATTGATCCTAGGCTTATTAAAACTCTCATTCCAAGACTTCTGCCATTTATAACATTTGTTTTCAATAAGATTTTCACAACCAGCTGCTATCCCAAAATATGGAAACTTGCTAAGATTATTCCTATACCGAAAACTAATGTTGATTATAGGCCGATAGCAATCTTACCATTTTTATCTAAGGCTTTTGAAAGATTAATTTATAACCAAGTCTCGCAGTATCTTAAAACCAATAATATGCTCACTGATGGTTTTCGTAAAAATCACAGTTTTATCACGGACCTGATAGATGTTTCTGAGGATATAAGACAACAATTATACTGCAATAATGTTACATTTTTAGTTCTCTTGGATCAGTCCAGAGCGTTCGATATGGTTGACCATAATATATTGTGTCTTAAACTTACCATATGTTTAGATTTGCATCAACTACCACAAGTCTTATATATTCATATCTAACAGATAGATATGAATATGTTGAAACAACTACATCAGTTTCTGGCTCTTTGCCATTAAGTCGTGGTGTTCCGCAAGGTTCAATTTTAGGCCCATTACTTTTTTCGTTATACGTGAATGATCTTCAGGATAAGCTTGAGCATTGTAGGGTTAGATGGTATGCAGATGATGCTCAGCTCTATATTAGTTGTAGCAACACTATGATTGATGAATGTGTGAGGACCTTAGGAGTTAGATCGTGTTTACGGGTGGGCCACCGCTAATGGTCTAGCAATTAATCCTATCAAGTCCAAGTGTTTGATTATTACAAAGAAGGCGTTAAAACTTGACGGCAATCCTACTCTAACTTAAAATAACCAGTCCATTAAAATTGTAAACTCTGCCAAAAATCTTGGTATATACTTTAACAACACCCTCACTTGGTCTAACCACGTTAATTTTGCATGTGGTCGAACGTTTTCAATGTTAAGGAATCTGTGGCAAGCCCAGTATTGTACTCCAATTAAAATAAGAATACGCATTGCTAAATCATACTTGATACCCATCTATTTGCCAGCTGTGACAGCGAAAGTAAAGGGAAACTTAATGTGGCGTTTAATAACATTGTTCTGTACGTCTATGGTTTAAGGAGATATGACCATATTTCCTCCTACGTTACTTTGCTTTACGGAATCACTTTTGATGATTACTTAAGAGTGCGTATTTTACTGTATCTGCACAAAATTATATACACACATCAGCCTGAGCATCTCTACACACGTTTAAACTTTTCAACACTCGACAGAGGTAAAAGACTTCTAGCATTTGGTCATCGGACACTGATTTCTAAATACCATTTCTTTATTCACGCAATCAGTCTATGGAACGGAATCCCCTATATATCACAAAAAATAAGTAACGCACGTCAATTCAGGAACTATATTTTTTGTCATTTTCCTTTTTTTTAGCTTGTTTTAATTAATTTCGCTAACTTTAAGTAATAAAGCGTAATCAAATTTTAAATTTTATTTTATTTTATTTTTAAAACTTTTAAATATAATTTTATACAATTTTAGTTATTTTTTAATTTCTGATTTTTTCTGATTTATTGTATTTGCATATGCTCTGTTCCATACTGCAATATAAGAAATGGCAACAGTGGATGATAAATTTTCGAAGAAAATCATCTTCAGTGATAAGGCATTTTTTTCCATACATAATTGAACCATGCCAATATTAGCATAATAAAAAGAAATTACAATAATTTCATAAATAATTTGTGTTTTATTCAAAATCCACATCGGCCCTTAAAATTTAACCACCATTTATTTTACCCGAGATTAAGCCACAATTCGGTTTTTAGATCACCTTTTCCCTATTTTAACCATCCTGATATTAATGATGATAAGGTGTTGATGTTAAACACTATTTAATTAATGAATTCTAGGCAACTGTAAAGATGCTTTTTAAACAACAACATCGGCAGCAACAACAACAACTAAATGCAAGCCCACAATATGCAAGTAACAATTCATCAAACAGGCACTTTCGCCCCCCTCCCAAAAAAAAAAAAAAAAAAAAAAAAAAAAAACCTTAAACTGAAGGAAAAAAATCTACATTTAAAGATGTAACCAAACGTAACGTTAAGAAATAACTCTCAGCAGCGGTTAAATGTCTCGTTAGACCTGTGGCGGAAAGAAGACAAATTTGACTTCCTCAATAATGTGCTCTCATACTAACTTGGGCTTAGAATATTTGCATGTTTCAGGTGAAAGAAACAACAACAACAACAACAAGATTTAGCTGTTAAAGTTGTTAGAGTCAACAAAAATGTTTTAAGCAAAATTTTTGTTGATGCTGGTTTATCTGTTTTTTTTTTGTTTTGGTTTGAGGTGTGAACAAACACCTCATCGTTTTGCATTAAACTTGAATGAAAAAGGCCACAAAAAATGCAGTTGTTGAAAAAAATAATAATAAAAATGTGTACAAAATTGTGCAAAAATTTTAAAAAATTGCAGTGCACTGCAAAAGTGTTTGTATTCACTACTTTTGAAGTTGGTTAACAAGACCAACTGTAATTTTTGGACCGCAATGGTTGATAGTTTTGTTTAAATGGAATTAAGGTTTTAAAGGATTCTTAAAGTTAAACAAATAAGAGATCTTGAGCAAATAGTTGAAAATTGCATGGCTTTCTTCACAGCGTGAAAATGAACTGCGACTTGCCACGCCCCCATGTGATTTTTAATCTTTAATGTTATTTTAGCTGTGCGAAATAACAACAGCACATAGAGAAACCCATTATACGATGGGCTTTATCCTAAGTTTAAGAATAAAAATCACACTCTTGCTAGATTGGTTTTAAGAGCTTCAATGCCGTGATTTAGGTTAAAACTAGGGGTGCGCCGAATATAGTTTTAGAGAATGGGAATGCGAATACAAATAATAAAACTAAAAATTTGCGAATGCGAATACTTACAATATGTTCAAAATTATTTTTCTGCTTTTGATTGGCATTCTAAACGACGTTGTGGTTGTTTTGATTGCTTATCGTTTCAGATTCAGTAAATCTGTTAGATTAGAAATTATGTCAAAATATAATTTGGGAATTACTATTATTGAGGTTTTTGTTTTCCTCACGGGCTAATTATGATCAATAATTTGTTAACAAATGTAATTAAAAAACATTTATGGTAATTATATTTGATTTGCCCAACGTTTCGTTTGCTTTTTTCGAACTTCTTCAGGGGTTATTTTTATTGCATAATGATGAATTAGAGTTTACGTTTGTATTGCAATTTTTCAACTATTTAATATTAAAAAGTGGACTACACGACACAGAAATAAATAAATAAATAAATAAATAATTAATAAATAAAATACAACACAAACACCGAATACGGGTCAAACTTAATGGGAATTTCCGTTGTAAATATCGCGAAGGAATATAATTTATAACGACAAACTACTCTAGAAGAAATGAATGAGCAAATCATCATATTTTGCACGTTGCCCTTAAGAAAATGATAAGAGACAGCATTCGACAAAACGTGGGCAAGAGTGGAAAAGTGGGCGTGGCAGAATATAGATTTATTTATATCTAAAGCATGGGAAGGGAAAAATTGCCCAATACTTACACATAGTAAACCACCTCTATAAAAAAAATGGACGGAATAAGAGAAGTGGGCATGGCACCTTTCATATAAAGCCATTTAAGATTTCCGTATATCTGAAGAACGGCAAGAGCCAAAGTTTGCAAATTAGTACACAACATCTGATAAAATGTGGGCGATATTGAAGAAGTGGGCGTTAAATAGATTCAATTAATGTTATAGCTTTTTAGTAAAGCTTAAAGTCGTAATTGATATTTTTGTCAACAAGCTTTAGATTTAAAGCGCATTAAGATTGATTAACAGAATTTAACTTCTGTCTGCCACATTCTATTATTAAAGCCAAGTACTATGTTCAAATTTTATCAATGTTACCTATCAAGCGAGTTTGTACAATTTGACGTTTTTATTACTGCAAAGTATGCGACATTGTTTTGCGTATGATGTAAATAAAAACCCCACATGTATTTAACTAAAAATTATTTTATTTAATAAATAATTTAATAAAAAAGAAAGTAAATATGGATAAAAAAAACTGTTACCGGTTGTGTTATTTTGATTTTTTATTTCTTATTTAATAATCAGTTCATACTTTTTTGCTTTTGCTTAAAATTACCCGTGAAATAAGTGCAGTTTACATTATTTCGCAGTTGTCGGAAAATGTTGCCGGAAACAGTTCGGATTTTTTTCACAAAATGAACAGGATACAACTCTATCGACATTATTTCATAGATATTCCGCAAAAGTGTTTTTCATATGCGTTTTGGCAGCATTTCACGTGAAATGTTGAACAGAGTACCAGGCTTAAGGTGTTAAATATTTTTAAGAATTTTTTTTGTTGTTTAATATCGGATATTTTTAAATGGTTCCATTACTGTATCTGCCCATTGGTAGTGCGTTTAACAGCATTTTGCTGTAAATGCGTTAAATAAGATTTGTTAAGTTAAAAAAAAACAAAAAATTTGGTTGCCATTTCTTTGTTCTGTACTTATTTTACTCTTCTTTTTTTCTTTTTTTTTTTTTTTTTTTTTTTGAGGAAGCTTGAATGAATGATAAAGTGTTAAGTTTTGTTAGTGTCTTTGGCAGCGTAAAGTAACATAAAGAACCATATTATGGTCTTAAATATATTTTAGGTGTTTTCCCCATCATTTGTTTTTTTTTTTTTTTTTTTTTTTTTTGTTGCGCTTTTCTTTCTCAAACAGTTAAAGGTGGTGGTTAACAAGCTTAAGAAAAATTACCACATTTCGCCCTTTCATCACACTTTTTTTTTGTAGGAAAAATAAAGAAAAAAAAAATAATGAAACATAAATAAGTAAGGAAAATGCAGTAGAAAGAAATTATAGCCCAAAAGATATGGCAAAAAGAAATGTTGTATTCTTTTTCCCTTTTTTTCGTTACTTAACCAGCAAAAGCTGAGACAAATAGTTTTATAGCTTTAGGCTGGAAATGCACTTTATATAAAGATATTTCTTTTTTTTTTTTTTTTTTTGGAGGTGCCTGATATTTTCATAAGAAATTTTTTTTTTTTTTTTTTTTTTTGTAGGAACATTTGGAGAATTTGTGTAGGCCACAATTAGTACGCGAAACATTCAAGACGATTTATCTTCACCTTAAGCTAAAATTGTTCATGGTAATACGAGTTTCGAGTACAGATAATGTTATGGCAATTGTATGCTAAATAGTACTTAGGAACTGTTTTTCGGGGTTACAGCTTAATTTTTATTTTTTTTTTTTTAATACTCGTAAGAAAAGAAAGAAATATGTATCCGTTAATTTGTGTTATACTTAAGAAACTTAAGGCCATTTTGGGTTTTTCTAAGGAACAATTCTTTTTAATTTTTAAAATGAATGTTTTAAAAGTTCTTTAACAATTTAATTAACTTCTCTAAATTTGGCTTAGTTTTGCTATTTTCATAGTTTTTTTTTAATCAGAAAATCTTGTTGATTTTTTTATTCATAAAAAAACGCATTCATCTATTCCCCTTAACCTCTGGAGTGTGATTTTAATTTCATACTTAAATAATTTCAAGTCAAATGTAACGAATATTTCATCATTCCTAAACTCACACACACACACACACACTTTTCATAGACAAATCAGTTTTTTCCCTTATCTGCTGCCTTAACATAATAGATACTAAAAAAAAAATTCCGAATATTAATCCAAATAAAAAAAATCTAAATAATGAAAAAAATATTACTCCCACGAAGATTAATAACACCGCAGAAACATATTCCAGCAAAGGCATATGCATATTTTCCCCAAAACCAGCCAAAAACCTTCAATTCCTGGCAGGAAAAAAATATTTTAATAAAAACTAAAGAAAAAAGGAAAACCAAAAGCCAATGAAACAGTGAATACACAGCAGGTTCATGCATGTTATACCAACCTCCATTCACTTACCAAAAAAAAAAAAAAAAAGCATTCCATCACTTCTTTTGTATGATTATTATTTCATTGTAAACCAAATAGTACTAAAAGTTCGTTTATTCAGTCATTCGGTTGTTTTTCATTTCATCATTTTTTACCTTCAGTTAGGATAAATAATTTAAAATAAAGTTTAAGAATTGAAATCGCTATTCATTTGGAATTATTCTCATTTGAAATTAATTTTAAAATAGCCTTCTACTTCTCATTAGGTGATTACAAATTTCTTAGATTACAACAAGAAAACGGCCAGCTTTATTCGAGTGTAGGGGAAAAGAGCAAAATAATAAACCAATTAGATGTCTTTAAAAGAATCCCTATTTAAGATTCTAGCTCCACCTAGTGGTCACTAGAGAGACCAAATAACAGATTATTCTAGTTGGATAATATTCTAATGGGAATTCATAATCATCAGGGAAACCAAAAAAAATATGCAATTGCATGTTTTTCCTTGTGCGACCAATGAAGGTAGAAACAATATATTTATCCGTTTTAGAGCTTTTTACGAATTTTAGCATCGATTTGTTAGTGCATATTTTTGCATATTTTACCATTTGCAAAAAATCTCTTTTTTGCAGCATTTTTTAAGTTTTTAGCTCATATTTTGCCTTTTGAGGCATATTTTGATACATTTTTTTCGCATAGTACAAGTTGCAATCTTGTAGATGAACGAAGTCTATGAAAATGGTGAGAATCGGTCTATAACTTTACATATTCCCCATACAAACTTCTTTCCAAATAAAACTCTTTGTGTCCGAAAGCCATCTTATTATGTTGGTATTTAGATAGAATTCCCAAAAATATTTTACTGCAAATTAAATTATTTTCGAATCAGTTCCCATTCGCCCAAAACTCCCATCTATAAAAAGCTTTAACTTCCGTTTTAAACGTTAAAATTAATAAAACATTAAGGGACCGTCCCTCAAATCCCTTTAAGATTAAAAATTTCATATGGATGTCAATATCTAGATAGTATTCGGCACAAATAACTCTTTGATGAATTTTAACCTCTTAACATAACTTTGTTTGCTCATACTTTCTAAATGGGGTTACCCTAAATTCTTGAAAACTCGTTTGTAAATATTATGGTGTTTGGGCTTTACCGATTATAATTTTAGGATTGTTTTTATTAAATGGAGCCGTTATTGAATTGTTGAATATTTTGTTTTCAAATTAGCAATTTTTTAATTTTTTGGGGCATATTTGTAACAATTTTCAGGGCATATTTTCAAATGGGCATAAAACGTGTTTTTAGAGCATATCTCTGGTTTCCCTGATAATAATCTAGAAGCCGCTTACGTTTACTGTAGGGCATAGGCCTCCTTTAGTTATTTCCGTGTTGTTCTGCCCTGTGCTAAAGGGTGGTTCAACCATAATGCACGATATTCACCCCTATCGCGAATTAAAATTCCTTGGGAGTTTTTCCCCTTTTTCCATTTTTCCTATGTTAATTCAATTGTAAAAATGCGAAAAGGAAAAAAACTCCCAAGGAATTTTTATTCACGATAGGGGTGATTAATTGTGAGTCACACCTTAAGAGCCAATAATCTTGACTCGTCGTCGTGCTCTTCAATTGAACATCTCACGAACATCACTAGTGCAAATTTTGAATAAAGATTTGAATTTACAAATGCTGAAGCCTACTGACCATTTAAAACGTCGTCAATGCTCCGAATCATTGATTGAACAGACAGAAGTGAATGGTGACTTTGCAAAGAAAATAATCTACAGCGATAACGATACTAGTCCATACATGCATGTAAAGGGTAGTCCATAAAGGAGTAGGAGTGCTCCAAAACAACTCCAAATATATGGGTAAAATTAACATAACGATGTCCTAGGAGGGGACCATATAACTCAACGAACTAGTTCCTAAACTACTCCATCGAGTACTAAAGTGGGTTAGTTTTAAAAGTACTCCATGTCACTACAGTATGGAGTACACTAAAGGGGTAATTTGAAAACTTCTTCATGCCACTACTGAATGAAAGACTAAAAATAACTTTACGCTTAAGCTTTTTTATTTTTGTTTACTACAAATAAAATACTAATAAAAACAATCCTTTTCTCACCCATATACCATATTTATATATGTATACGGTGAACAACTTAAGTTCATGTAGTGCTATTTTGAAGAAAATGTTTATTTAATAAAAAAAAATTAGTGTTCCATTTTTTTTAAATTATCCTTATAAAAAACCTAAGTTAAATTAATTCATTTGTCGTTTTGAAAAAAAACCTAATAACTAAAATAAAGTTTCATAAATAAAATATATATATGTCATGCCTTTTTTCACAAATTTCACAAATTTTCCTCTTTCACTTTTAAATAAACAATTAATAATGGACACCATCAGGGCTACCAATGTGTAATATTGTAAACTATACAAAAGTATACATCATGCAGTTGTTGGCAGCACTACATGTTAATTTCTTATAACATGGTCCATACTACAGTATATTGGACCATGTTGTTAGTAGTCCATTTAAGCCAGAATGGACCACGTAGTCCAATATTATCAGTAGGGCTTTAACAAGCGGCTTTGCCTTATTTGAGCAAATGAGAATCCACTAGTGATTATCGAAAACCCGATGGATCCACTAAGAGTGACAGTTTGGTCCGGATTATGGGCTGGCGGCTTCATCGGGCGGTACTTCTTCGAACAAGAGTTCGGCCAAGCAATAACCGTGAAAGGCGTTCGGTATCGCGAGATGATAAAGGACTTTCACTACTCATTTCAAGATTTTTTGGATATTTTGTTTTTTGCAGTGTTGATGCTTACCTTATTAGTCGTTAACTTTAGTTGCATGAACGTCTGTTTTGCGTCGTGTAGGTTGTCGGTTATAAAAACGATATCGTTAGCAAACCGTAGATGCTTAAAATATGCGTCGTAAATCCTTATGCCTTTATCGTTCCAGTAAAGGGTTTTAAAAGCATATTCCAGTTCTGCAGTAAAAATATAGGGGATAAAAAATCGCCACGTCTAATTCCCCCCTGTATGATAAATTTTTCAGTAGTTTCGTGTACCATGTACTCTCTGGATACCCTTGGGATAACCTTCCTCGTGTATTAGAATTGTAACTGTATTATGCCATTTGTATTGGATTATTCCATTATCAAGGCACAGATAAAACAATAAAACTATTTCTCCACTAGCCTTTAAAGCTTCACCAGCAATTCACAATGAAGCGTTTTGGTCTCCAGGTGGAGGTGTGCCTTTGGGCGCATAACCCTTCTTAACCTAACAGTTTCTTCACAAAATCTTCTTCGGGGGATTTACTGTGTTTTTTCAACACAGGCTTTCACTTCTTCGATTGTTTTTGTTGTAGCAGCAAGATAGGAAGAACTGGTGTTGCTGAGTTGATAGTCCTTGCTCGGGGTACTCCGAGTCATTCCGTTGCGTAGCACCGATTGTCGTCGGAATGTTTTTCGTTGGGGGCTTTTAGTAGATCCCTAAATCCAACGTTAATAAGTGTACTCTTATTAAGTGATGAAGGTTTCGGTTTTCTTCAGAAAGGGTTTATCTCGTAATCTTCTTTCTTCGATTTTCTTCAATTGTTTTCTGGATCTGTTCTGTATTAAATGTTCTTACATCTTTTCGTACTTACTATGAAATAGTTTAATTAGGTCTACGTCTACGTAAAACGAATAAAAATCTATCAATTCCTTAAATTTTAAACTAAAATTTTATTTTCTTTCTGAGCCTCTAATTAATGTATTAAATATTGATTTTGATTTTTTTTTTTTGTAATATCATTTCTTTTTTTTCCACCAACATTTAATGATTGTTGATGTTTATTACGTGTCTTGTATCAAACGCAATTTTCTTGTTTTGATCAAAATTTATATTGACAATAAAAAATTGCCCTGTGCCTTAGTTTCGCCATTAAATAAGTATTAAATAAATGCTGAAATTACCCAAGGACACTGTCACTAGATAAGACACACACATATCACCCCACCACACACAAAAAAAAAAATATTTTCCATTTGCGAAAGCAGACCATTGTGCATCGCACTATTAATTTCTTTTTTATATTTTCAGTTCGAAGTATTAAAACCCCAAAATCTATATTTACGATTATTGAAGTTTATGACGAAACATTTTCGTATCATTCTGTGACGCTTCATAAACATGTTGCAAAAAAAAAAGAAAACATACATGGTAATAGACACATGACACATGTATTTCTACAGAAGAAAAATAATAATAATAAACTTGCAGAGACATGGTGCAAAAAAAAAAAAACATTGAAGGAAACAGGAGTTTATATGGTCATTCTAATGAGAAGACTGAAGTAAAAGGGCCTCAAACAAAAAGGCCTTTTTGGTATACAAGATTTCATGTAATTTTTTACGGTCTAGTCTATATTTTGTTCTAGAGTCTAGCGTAAAGTCTGGCGGCTAATTATGGCATTCGATATCTATTGAAATTTTCTTTTAAATTGCATTGTTATTTTTCCCCCACTTTCGGCGTTAGCAGCGTTCGCTATCGTGTAAAACGGGGGCTTGTGAATACAACATGTTCAGCACTTTCATCTTCTTCCGTGCCTTCTGGACACCTAAGTGAATTGTCATGCTTAAAACGATAGAAATATGCACTCCACCTCCCGCAAGGAATTGGATCAGGTTATTTGTTACTTTGGCATGCGGACGTTTCAACCATCTTCCGATGTTGGGAAGTAGCTTATAGGTCCATCTGCCTTTTTGGCAAGTTATCTTATCTCTTTGCCAGCTTTGTTTTGATTTATTGCTTTCAGACTTTCGGGCAATATTTTTGGCTACCAAGGGGTTGTCTACTATCTTCTAATAGGTGCTAGAAAGTTCCTTGGCTGCAATATCTATGGGTATAATTCCTGTTTTGATGCTTGCTGCTTCATCTGACACCGTCGTGAAACTGCTACAGACTCTTAGGCAGCCCCTCCTGAGTATTGAAAGCAGGCTCTTTTTTGATAAGTTGCTTGTGGTGTTTCCCAGACAAAGGCGTGGAATTTGTTACTACTAAAATCAGTCGTCTACGTCAAAATATTTAAAAAAATCGCATGCTATAAAAAATATTTAAAAAAAATCGCATGCGATAAAAAAAATATAATAAAGAATAAACGGCTATTTACACGGAATTTTAAAGTTTTAATGAAATATCAATGATTTTTATTTAATATTCAAAACTTCTTTAATAATTTATTAGATTTTTAATATTAAAATTTTAGGCCAGATCATCAGGAAACTTCATCCATAAAAATTTTAGAAAAACTAAAGATATTAAACCAAAAAAAACTGTTAAGCGTATAAGAATTACAGAAACAGTTCTACTTGCAACAATATCAAAGTTTTAACCAAAATCATCAATAATAAACAGTGAGTTTATCTCTCCTTACATTCCCCACTACAATTAATTGGAATTCTTCCAACATTAATTGTAGTTGTAAGTAGGTTAAGAAAAAACAAAATAAAAACAAAAACAACTCGCCTTATTGTTTTCGCAAACAAAATATAAAGCGGGCTGCCAGTCAGTTTTTATAGGCCGTGCACTTGCCAGTTTATTATCAAAATAATTTTCGTGGGAATACAAAATTTAATAAAAAAAACTTTATAAATTCGTGTAAATAATCGTATTTTCTTTATAATTTTTTTTATCGCATGCGATATTTTTAAGTATATTTTTTTTACCGCATGCAATATTTAAAAAATAAATAAATTCAACTTTTTGTGTTTATCTTCACACACAAAGCATAAAGGCTGATCTTTAGTCTGGCCTTTGGTACAATCTAGTCTATAGATAGCATCGTCTTACATCTAGTTTATAATCGGGCCTCAGTATGATCTTTAGTGTGGCCCTTTTTGGCTAATTTATAGACTGATCTTTAGTCAAGTCTACCGTTCAGCATACAATCTGGTCTTTATTCTGATATACATACAGTCTTCTGTATATCGTGGTCAAGAGTGTTGCCTTAAATCTGGTTAATGATCGGGTGCACAGAATGATCTGCAGTGTGGTGTTTAGTGTGGCCTCTAACCTTTTTTTAATCGCGTCCACAGTATAATCTTCAGCTTGATCGTCAGTGTAGCCTTTGGATCGGTCTGCGATTTGGTCTTAAGTTTAATAAGAGTCTGGTCTCGTCGCTATTCTGGTTTCTAATCTGCTCTATAATCTGGCCTAGACTGGATTTATTGGTTTGCGTTCATGCTCTAGTTCATAGTCTAGTATTTATTCCTGTCTGGCATAGGCCGGAATTTAAGTTACCTTCCTACGGGGATTTTTGGTCCCGTATTCCCTCCCTGCTTTTTTGTGTAAATAGCTGGTGTAAATATAATTCGAATGCCATCATATCATTTGCCAAACATGCTCGCAGTTATTGAAACACATTGCAGTCGTTAAGTTTCGAAAAGTAGCTGCAAAATGTAAGTAAAAATTACAATTGTATTGGATTTCAGTGGCAATGCCAGTACATTTACACACACACATATAAATATATACAAAAACAAATACATGCACATGTTTTTAATACATGTGCAATGAAATTGCTGTTATTGTATTTACACAAGTCATAATTAGTGTGTGTGTGTGTGTGTGTGTGTGTGTGTGTGTATGTAAAGAAAACATTTCATTATTTGCCATTCCACTCTTTTTCGTTTCATCTCTTTAAGGGAGGCTGTTTTTCCCATAAATTTGTGTCATTATTGTTGTTGTTTTTGTGTTGACCATTTGACCAGATTCTTAGATTGTTGTTGCTGTTTTATTTTATGACTTTAATGAATCCTCAATGTCCCCAAGAAGAATTAAAAGCGTAAAAGTACTGAAAAACAGAAGAACAATTTTCGTTATTTGTAGTATTTTTTGCCGATTATTGATGAAATTTTTATTACACATTATGTGCCTTGTGCGAAAGTGTGTGTGTTGTTTTTATATGTGTTGGTTAAGAAGTTTATGAGGCGTGTGTTCATTTTTGTATTTAGACCTGATGCGAGAAATTCCATTAAGAAACATTTTACCTGCTTATTTCCTACAGTTTCGTTTAATTACTTTAAAGTTTCTGTAGTTTTTTTTAGTTATTTATTTTAGTGTAACTGAAATTATTGTTACAGTTTCTTCGATTTCATGTTTAAAACCCATATAAAACTTGTATGAGAAATAAAATTATTCTTAAAGTAAGTCTTAGTAAGGAAATATGCAATAAATAATAATAGTATGTATTAAGGAATAGTGTATGTTTTATTTTCTATAGCATGGTTTTAGGGGTAGGTAATTAAAAGAAATTACTTCATTAATTTCGTACGTAAAGCATAATGTGTAGAGTATGGTTATAAATATTTAAGGAAGAATTGTTGTTTTTGTTTTAATACATTTTATTTAAACAAATAAACAGACCTGCAGTAAATAATTAAGTGATAATAAAGTTGAAAAAAAAGAAAATCAATATTTCAACTTCTAAAAAAAGTTTTGAAAACAATCTTTTAAAACAAAACCTACAATATCATTCCAAATCTGCCCTATTTAATTTTACATAAAAGGAAATTGATTTCAATTTTCCCTAAAAAAAATCAAAACAACAAAATTATACTGTTTTACAAATTATGTAAAAACCAATGACTTTTAAACTCCCTTCTGTCCCTTATGCCATTATCCTATGGAGCGTTAGAAAAATGTCAAGTGGTGGCGGTAGTCAAGCTTATCAATAGAGCAAAATCATGTCAGTTTAGCATTTGACATTTGAATGGTTTTTGAATCCCCCCCTACTTAGAAGCCACTTCTCTTCTCAACAAATTTAAATTGTATTTTTATATCTCATTATCTATGGCATCTATTTGTTTGTTAAATGAAAATATATTTTATATTGTTAAGGCCAATTTTTTCCATTTGTTTCTTATAGATTTAAGATTCGGTTTTTGTTTTTGGTTTTCTCTTTTTAGGAGTGGGACACAAAAAAAAGATTGTGGATTTGTTTTGTGTCTTTTGTAAGGGACCAATTTTTATGTTTAACTAATGATTCCAATTCATTGAATTGTAAAATTGTTTGTTTTCCTTTAAAGACATTATAACGCCAATTGAGGCTAGAAATTGTGGTGGTACAAAAAAAAATTAAAACAAATCTGAGGGAAAAGGTCTTAAAAGGACTTAAAGTAATTTATTTTTATTTAGGAAATCTAAGTCTTGAATTTTCTTAAAGAAATTGGGAAATTTATGCCATCTTTAAGAAACTATAAAATCATAAAAGCTTATAAGCTTTTTATAAAACCAACATTTACGGATCAATGTCAAAACAGTCAAAGTTAATAAAAGCTTTTGTGAAACTTTTTTTTATATATATTTTAATAAAATCACTTTTTTGAAAACAAATGTTAAGAGAAAGCTTCCAAAAATCTTTAATGCTATTTGACACGAGTTCAAAAATCCCCTAAAGCTTAAAGCTTTATTTTTGTTAAAAAAATTCTTAAAAAAAAGCTTTTAATTTAAAAAAAAACTTAAAAGCTTTTTATTACATGAGGTTTAAAAAGCCCTTTAAGGCAATATATAATTTTTTATTCCAAATGCCTAAAAAAGCTTTAATTAAAAGCTTGAATTAAATTAAATTAAATTTCAAAAGCTCTTTGTAAGATGAACTAAAAAAAATATCATTTAAACAATAATGGCTTATAAATAACTGATGGCTTAAACGCTGGTTTAGTTGAACTAAACATGAATTTATATGGAGTTTAAAGTGTGTTGTTAAAAAATTAACATGTGGCAGCACTACGATAAATTTTATCAAATGCCATATGGTCTGTATTGGTGGCTTAAACGAGCAATTTTATGCGTTTAAAGATGGTTTATATGTTTAGTGATTTAAAGATTTGTTGGCTTAAACACATTTTAAGCCAAAAAGAGAGTTCTACTTGCCATGATTTTTTAGCCCTAAGTATCTAAAGTATTGTGAAGAAAAAATTAGTTTTCGTGTACTAAATGCTTAAAAAAAGCTTTTTTCATAAAAAAAATATAAAAACCTGTTTGTAAGAGAAACTTAAAGAGTCTTTTAAACTTTAAAGTCTGTTTAAATGAAAAACATTTTTTTGTATAAAATGCTTTTAGAGACCTTGTTTTAAAAAGCTTTAATGAAGTAAGAATTTTTTTGAAAAGAAACGCTTTTTGGCTTTTTCTCAAACTGTTAATTAAACAAAGCTGTAAAACCCATTTAATCACACCAAATAATCGCAGAATTTACTAGAAGTAAAAAAAAAAAACAAATAAGCCACAGCATTAAAATAAAACTTTAAAAGATTAAATAAAACTTTAAAACTCTAATACTTTTTTAATGATTAGTCTTCTGAAAAAGATTAAAAGAGCTTTGAAAGACTTTTAAGATAAATTAAGAGAGCTTCAATCACACTTAACCAAACAAATTTAAAGTATTACTTTAAACGAAAAAGCTTTAGAAAGATCTTAAAATCCGGATCTTTTAAAGCTTTTATAAAACTAAAACCAAAAACGTAAAATAATACGTTTTAATGTAAAGGCTCCAGAAAGCCTTTTGCTTTTGTTTAATAAAAGCTTTAATAAAACTCTAAACAAAATCGCAAAGTATGTCATACTTTTAAAAGAAAAATCTTGTTAGGAAACAAGAAAACATTTTTTGAAAAAATTTTACATACTTTCTTATAACAAAAGATCAATAGAACTTTTAATATAAAATATGATAATATTTATTTTAGGAAAAGTTTAGAAGAAAAGTAAAGAAGAAGAACAAATGCACTGGTCTATAAATTTGAGGAAAAAATTGAAATCTGGGGTAATTGACAGAAGACCACATTCATTCTAAATCTTCATAAAAGTAGCGTTAAAGCATGTCAGGGAGATCGTGTGTTACTGATTCAAGCTATTTTTTCTTTTTGTGTGATGAATATTTAGTTGGAAGGATTTGCCATATCAGAATCATTCAAATATGCATATTTACATTATTTTGGTTTTGCAGTCAGAAACTTGGGCAAACCTTGGACACCGACAATGTTTTGCATATTCTTCATTCGCATTAAGATTTTTTTCCTAAAAAAAAAACTAGATGCAGTGAGCGCGAACAAGGCTCACCAAGATTTAATAAAAATTGAAAGAATTTATCAAGGATTTTGAGACAAAAGCATGCTGGGAGACTATTGCTGGACTCAAATGCGTGAAACCAAACCAACAAAATACAAACGACGTTCAAATAACGCCATTCACTTTTGAAAATTCATTGATTTTTAAATAAACTAGTGATTTTTTATGTAAGAAACCAATAAAATAAATTTTTTTTTAACTCGAAAACCTGACGTTATAGAGAAAAATCCATTACTGATTCGAATTCAGCCCACCAAATTGACTTCGGAAAGATATTTGGTTGCTCCAGTCCAAAAACTTGTTGGCTAGTGATATTTTTTTTTTAAATAAAGCATAAATAAGTTTTTATTAAAACAAATTAAATAAACTTTAAGCTCTATGAAACATTTTTAAAATAAAAACTTAAATAAGTAATTTTTTTCTTAAAATATTCAAAAGCTTTAATTAAGTTTTTGAAAGCTCTTTTTATTCAAAAGAATTTAAATATTTTATTAAAAAGCTTGAAGCTAGTTGAATTTGTTAATGTATTAATTAGGCTTAAGATCATTAAATTTAATTTTCAATAAATTATTTTTAGTGAAGGAAGGAATTTATAACATAAAATGAATTAAAATTTTTTGATAATTTTATTCTTGACTGAACACGGGATCGAACTCGGGTCAAATATACTAGTTTCGAGATTTACCACATTCTCATCATCAGAATTCTTTGCTGTTCTCCCGCATGCACCGCTGCGGTGCCTGTTGGTCTATAGTAAAACATCAATCTTTAACCAATGATTTGCTGTAATTGATTATCCATTTTCCATTTTATTTACATGTTTTTTCTTTTAAGGATATAAAAAAGCTTTCAGAAATCTTGAAGTTTATAATAAACAAAATGTTTCTTAAGAAATATTTAGCTTTTGTATTAAAACTAAAATTTTTTTCAACTTTTATTAATTCAAACAAATGTGTATCAAAAATACTAACAATTAAGATGGTAGACTTCTGATAAACTCCACTCGCATAATATATTTAGTTTTTAACCCTGACTCTCAAACTAAATAAAAAGCAAAAGTGTAAAATTAACGACTTTAAAGTTAAAATTTAACAAGAAGCAAAACAAAACAAATCAAAAAAGTTTATTTTAAAAGTGGACAGCCGCTAATGAGCAGAAGTGGAAATTTTACAGTAGTCCGACAAATGTTTGCAATATTCTAGGAATGATATTTTAGTTTTAATTCAAAAACAAGAGATAAAACCGCTTAAAATGTTTAAAAAGGTGTTTAAATATTAAAAAAAAAAAACTTTTATAAGATCGTTTCTAGTTTTGACTGTAGAGAAGAAGTTTCAAGGTGATACACATATGAATATGACTACTGTTTAAAATAATGGTTTTTGAAATTTATCAGATTTAAGAAGCGGACAAATTAGCTAATAACTTTAGTTGCAAAGTAATAAAAAACTAAAGTACTTTGGTTTTAAAATTGTTCTAAATTTATTTTTTAGATATTTTTTTTTTGTTTCAAAGATAAGTGTAATAATGTCATAAACTTTTCCTAATGCCTGTTAGTTTATTTAGGCAAACAAACCAAAAATTATGACCATTAAAACTCAAATAAATTAAACAAACAAAGACTCTAAATTTTGCTTTTCAGAAAATCAAAAAAATTGCTTGCTGCTTTCCTTAACAGCCCCCTAAAAGCAGGCAATTGTTTGTGTTTAATAAGCTTTTGCTGGTAAGAAGATTGTTCTTGTAATTGGTTTGGGGTTAATTTTTGTGTAAAACATAATTTTTTTTTTTAAACAACATATATTTTCTATTTAACTTAGTGATAAAGTTAAACAATTTAAGGAATTGATGTTTTTTAGTTGTCTTAACCAAAAAAAAAAAAAAGAAAAATATGTACCATGTTTATACTTAAGTCAACAAAGGAAATTGTTTAACTTGTAAAAGCAAAATATTTTCATCTTTCTCTTCAAATGGTCTGGTACTTAAACAGAAGAGATCCTGTTTGTTTGTTTACACTTTGGCTTTTTGCATATTTAAACTTTGATTTTTCCCACTGACCTTTTGTGTATGTATGTCTTAAGCCCTAGACTTTATGCTAAAAACAAAAAAAAATAAACGAAAATATTTGAAAATTTCAAAGTCAATTTAACTGGCAATTAATGCAGATTGCTTTAAAACAACAGCTTTATAGACAACAACATCATCACCATTCTAGACATCGCTTGAAATCGTCAGACCAACATACTCATACTAAATATTCTCTATATATTCATTGATGACATGTATCACCAACTTCTACTGATGCTGCCTGCTACTGTGGTGCTGCCATATTCATTTGATTGTTTTTGTTATGTGTGTGTTTGTGTGTGTCCCCAGGGTGTCATCTGTATTAAACATTTGCCGCGTTGCTTGTTTTGTTGTTTTGATTGCATTTACTCCTACTCCTTTTGCTCGAACTTCTCAATTTTCCCATCCATTTTTACTATAGATTACAAATTTGTTTCGAATTCCATTCTCCTGTTTTCGCCAGTTTACATCAATTGCCTCATCTCATCATAAGTAGCTGGTATCAGTAGCCATCAACATGATTGCCAAACAGTTATTGCCTTTTTGGCCTCAAAAATTTGAATTCAGAGTAAAATTTCAATGTGTTCGTTTGTTCGTTAATGCAGGACAGGACTCCTTTCATTTTGAGGTGTTTGATTGGATTTTCAATTATTCATTATTATTGGTTGCAATTTACACAACACATTTTGAATCTAATCTACAACACAGATACTGATTTTAATGCTTTTTCCCCAACACCAACAAGCAACAATGTTGTTTAAATAAACCGAGAATGAGAGGATAGAGGTCAGAATATGGAAGCTTATGGGTCTTCTTCTCTGTATGTTAATGGGAAATGAGCAAAGAAAACAGGATGTGGTTGAAATTATATGGATAGAATAAAGTAATTCAATTTAGAGGCTGTAAGAACCTGGAAAAGATTGAGATCTTAAATCTTAAAGATCATTTAAATTTTGCTTCTGACAAATCTTTTGGTTTCAAACATTTTTAAGAAAATAAACAGAATACAAAAATAATAAGTGCACATTGCATGTTTTAACGGGTAACACATTTTTAGGTTTCAAAAGTAAAGTTGAGTAAGACACATAAAAAGCTATGATTTCACTATAACTTTTATTTCATTATACTGCTTGGACCTTGCCACTACGTACAAAGTATAACGTCATTTAAATGGCCACCTCTAGATTGGCTGCAGCAGTCGATGCTTTTAAGGTAGTTTTCAACCACTTTTTTGCATATTTCGGGCGATATTTTTTATTGTTATTTTTTAATACCTCTGCAGGAAAGAAACTAGAGTCCCTGTCGCGAATCGAACCCCAACCCCAGCGCTGATAGATTCGCTCACTACCAGCTTGCCTACTGGGAGATACGAGTGCATTTCGGCGATAGCTCGACGAATAGGTCAGGTTCAAGGGACAGCGACACGAGGACGGCTTAGTTGGGTCCTTATATAAGCCCCTATGCGATACCATTAGCCAGTAACCAGAGTAAAAAAAGTATACACCAGATTATTCTCCAGACGTCACTGCTGCCTCGCAACACCGTGACTCCCTGCAAAACAGAGAGATCGTGTTCAGTCCTCCAGTAGACACAGTGTCCAAACAGGCCAATTCTGGTCTCCTTAAATGTATGGCAAACCCTAATAGCCCCAAAACCGGGGCATTGGCGCAGAAAGTGAAACGCCATTTCCTCCTCCTCCTCATCATGTCAATTTCTACAGTAGACATTATAATCCAGACCCATTCTCACCGGATAAGTCCCTTTCACTCAGTGACCCGTCATAACTGATATCACTTTCCTAATCTTGTAACTACCGAAACCAAGTAGCACGCGCCTTCTTGCCGCATCCTAGCCAGGCCATAGAGTCCTGGCCATTTAGCAGACATTCTTACCATGTCATCTCTCGTAAACCACAACCAATTGAACACCTGGAAATCAACATTCGAAGAGTTATCGGTGAAATACGGCCGCAGATGCTGCAAAACAAATTTGAAAATATGTGTTCCAGATTGCGCCTTCTACGCGCCAGCCGTGGCGGTCACATGACAAAAAACATATTGAAATATTAATTTCATAAAATTTTCGGTCCAATAAAGCCCGTTTCATTGATATTATGCCTTCCAAATGGCAGCAGTGTTTAGTGTATCGAATGCCTTTTCAAAGTCTATGCGGAGGAAATATAGTGGTGGCCTCCATTCTGCGAGCTGCTTAACAATTATTCTAAGACTGTTGTCATGGTTAACACAGGACTTTCCTCGGTAGAATCCACCTTGCTCTTTCCTCATACTGGGTACAATTTTATCATAGAGCCTTCTTTTTATAATATGGGCTATAACTTTTTAGCTGTTATTTAAGAGTGTTTTACCCAAGGCGAATTCACTAGAAGGTGGGGTCAATTCTACAACAATACTGCTTTGGTGGTCGGATTGTCAAAAATATTGCTATTAAAAAAAGTGTTTGATTACATAAAAAACTTGTTTTTATACAAACTTTGACAAGTCGATCACCGTAAAAACGCCCACCTTCTAGTAAAATCGCCTTGATTATACTTCTCCAGGCGCCTTTCGTCGGGACTTCAATTATTACACCCATTAAGAGTTTCTTCGATACATGATTAGAGGACCAGAACCTATCAATAAGAGGAAGCAACAGTTTCGAGCCGGGGGCTAATTCTGGCAGTCGTGATCGAAAAATTTTTCGATTCGAAAGCAATTTTATTTCTTATTCATTCTGTTAATACTAAACGAATCGAAATAATTTTTTTCAGTGTCTTAAAACATTTATTTGAGTTTTTACAACACTAAAAAATAATTTCGATTCAACTGAAAGATTAAGAAATAAAAATTGCTTTCGAATCGAAAAAGTATTCGATCATGACTGCCAGACATGACTGATCAATGGATCCACAATTCTTCGGTTTCTAAACGATCCATATTTGTGAATGGCAAATTTTTTATTTAATAAATGACTCGGCAGATGAAAGATATTTTACAGCTGACAGCCGTGCCAGAATACCGGCGGTTTTGAAAACACTAAATGGATACCCAGGTATAAGCTTAATAAAGGATCTAATTGTCAGCAGAAAGTGATTCTTAAAACCAGGAAATGCCCATACAAAGATCATGCATGCTAACATAAAACTTGTAAGCGATTATTTTAAATTTTTAAGGCAAAATCTATTTTTAGAGCACATTTTTTACTGGGTAACTTTTTTTTTAATCACCCTTATCGTGGTTGGCGTATTTAAACTACTCCTACGACTGTTTGGTAATAGATTAAAGAAAATAAGTTCACCTTCTCTTTAATCTATTACGAAACAGTCGCAGGCGCATTCTAAATACGCCAACCTCGATAAGGGTGAATAATTTCAAGGTTAAAGCACCTAAAAGCTTGCAACAGTTCATATTTTGGAAATCGCGAAAGTGTTAACGTTTCTAAATGACGTACAGGGCATAAATTTTATGTATCATAGTTATTACTTTCGAGTAATGCTTTTTGGTCACAGCAAACAAAAATGCTACATAGCTTTAAGATAATACAACACCTAAATGTATGCTTTAAATCTATATGCTTATATCACTTGCTAAAATTATAAACTTACAGATGTTTCGCCAATTTCGAAATTAAAACAAATAATTTTAAAGCAGACGGCCATAATCTATTTAACATTTGGTTTGGATAAATCATTTAGAATATTTTCCTATGGTGTACTTTGAGCATTAGCCTCCACTGTTTATTTTTTAACTTTAGTTATAGCATGAGTTTTTGAATGTTTAGCGTTAACATTTACATTGGAATTGATTGTATTTTGTTTTCATATCATCAAGCAACTACAAATGATATATTTTTTTTTTTACATTCCACTCTCCACAACCAAAAAATCTCAGGGTAACATTTTAATTTTAAACAGACTTGAAAAGCTGGAGAAAATACACATTTTGTTTTTTACTATTTTGTGCAATTTTCCGACACATCAATTTCGATTGCAACATTAAAAGGAATTTTTAATGTTCTAAATGAAAATTAAAAGAAAAATCTCTGCACTAGTCACACAAACAATTACAGGAAATTTCATTACACATTAAAAAAATATTTTTAAGGGATTTTTTAATTAAAATATGTATTTGTGTTTTGGAGAAAAAATAGAAAGAAACTACAAAGAAATCCTGTTTTATGTTTCCGATTTTTTTTTTCATCAGTTAAGACAAATAATTTCCAAACCTCCCCCCACCATCAGTTTTTTTTTTTATTAAACGTGAGAAAAAAAATTTCTTTTAAAAGGAAATTAAAATAAAAGTAATTTGAGGCAAAAATTATAAAAAAATTCATGGGCTTTTAAGGTTTTTTTAAGTTTTTTTTTTTTTTAACAAAAAAGGTCAAACTTTTTTCCGCAAGACAAAAGGATAAAAAAACTCAAAAAAAGTATTGGTTTTTGTTAAAGAAAAAAAAAGCAAACTGCATAAATATTTGTTAAACAAAACTTTAGCATAATTTATGGCCAAGAAAACCCTGAAAATTTTAAAAGTTTTTGCTATTTACCATCGTTACAAAATATTTTTGGTAAATACATGATTTTTTGTTGTCTGAAACTTATCTTTAGTGCATTTTAATGTTAAATAGAAAATGTATTAATAGTAAAATGCTAAAACAAAAATGGGATAAAAGGACAAAGCAAAATAATTTTAACATTATTTTAGAATTAAGGAAAAACAGCCTTAAGGTATGCACTAAATTTTTAATTAAGTTTAATCCTAAAAAAAATAGACATAAAATTGATAACTGGCCGTTCTTTTTAATGATGTAGATCGAAAATAGAAAACCAATATCCAGTTTCACTTTCTTTTGGCTGTTTAAAACGCCTAAAACGAGACAAAGAAATCTACTTAGATTAGCTGAACAGAATGGAACAGAAGGGATTTTTTTTAAGGTACCCACACATATTATTCATGCCATATTATTGTGCAAATGTCTGTTTGTATATTAAATTAACAGATTGCACAATATAATGGGGAAATGGACATTTTAAAATGGTTCACTCGGGACAATATCTGCGACAGGAATTAAAATTAACCGAAATTAAAGTGGGTATTTCAGTAACCGGGTACAACGTGTCAAAAAGATGCCAATTAGCACACCCCTAGAAGATCGTCATGTTAAAGTGACAGGTCCCCTTCGTATTCAGTGTTAGAACTAGAACCAGTCTCTTACACTTTAGAGCTGTAAATTGGCAAGTTTGGTGTTAGTTCCTTTCCCCTACAGTTGTTTTATCACAATTTTCACAGAGAAATAAATATTAATTAACGTAAAAATATTGAATATTTATTTATAACCCATTTCGATATTTATGATTGCAAAGTCACACAAGTGCAACTTTTCTCCTTTGGATATTTCAATTGCACGTTTTCAGCCCAATTATAAATAAAAATTCGCCGGGAGTTTCTTCCCTTTTCCCATTTTTACAATTGAATTTACATAGGATAAATGGGAGAAGGGATAAAAATCCCGGGGAATTTTTATTCATAATTGTGCTGTTCGTTTTTATAAAATTTCTTAAAGAGAGACATTGTGCATTGCCTTTATCCCTATTTACTTTTTCGGAGGGTACAAAAAGTTAAAAAAGAATGCATTAGAAACTAAGCGATCGCAAATAACTGTAATTTTTTCTTTGTATTTTCTAATATTTCGATGTCACGTGCGACGTTGAAAAACAACATTTGCTATCAGAGCGTCGAAATAAACTGCAGAAAGCTCAGAAAATATCAAGGATAAACAATCATTTTTTATAAAATTAAAATAAAAGAAGGCTAATTGAAAAATAAGAAGATTTTCGATCTTGGTACTTATATAAAGTTAGTCACGTGCGACATCGTTAATGTGAAAATTAAAAATTGGAATTTTTTTTTTTAATGATTTATTTGTGTACACATGTTCACACCTGTATAAACGCACTGGCTCTCTCGAAATACTTTGTGTTCCTGCAGTGTAGTCAGTGTTTAGTTCTTTTTAGTCTTTTTTTTTAATTTATATTTGTTAAGATTGAGGTATATTTATTTCTTTAAAATTATTTATTTAATTTTATCCGATATTTCCTCCTGCCTTTGTATGACTTCTTCAGGGAAAATTAACAATTTAACATTTTTTAATAATTTTTAATGAATTAAAACTTTTTATGATTTAATAACGGAATAATAGAAACGAATAAAATAATATATATGTATATAGAAAGCCATTTGTAAATTTTTCTTAAGTTTTAGTAGCCCTAGTTTTAAGAAAGAATCAGAAATTAATGCATATGTACTTAATATGAAGGTATAAGTATTTATTTTTACAGTTACTGTCAAGTAGTCGAAAATCGGTCACCGGGCGAACCTAGTACATTGAGTATTATTGGAAATGTCACGTGCGACAACAATTTAAACTTACAGCCTGTTTAACAATTTAAACGTAAACTTTCGCAAAGAATTTTAAATGGAAAATATATTAAAAACTAAGTGTTTTTCATAAAAGCTTCTATGCGAAGAGGCAGTTACTTAAAAAAAGTATAAATCGATTTTGGGTTAAATCAAAAACCAATTTTTAAGAGACATAAGTGCATAACATTCTAAAATTAGTCGCATTAAAATATTGGCTCAGGTTCGCTGAAATCGGCATTTGAATTGTTGGCCACGGAAACCACTTCTGGTTTTGTCACGTGCGAATGCATTGTTCTTTTGCAATAGTCTGGAAAACTTATTAAGAGATATAAGCTACATCTTTTGTCAAAATAGAAATTAGTATTATTTCGACTTTTTCACTTTTAAAGTTTACGACGGTCACGTTCGACCTGATGGATGAAGTCCATGTATATTATTTAATATTGCTTATTACCTATTACATAGTGTGAGGCAATAAAGTTCTTAATAATATTGTGTAGTCGTTGGTCACTTTAAAGTTTCCTTTTAAAATTACTAAAGAATTTGTTTGATAAGCCCTTTATAAACCTGTTTTATTTTCTATAAATAAGGCGGTTACTGTTTAAGAATGTGTTATAGTTTAAGAAAAAGTTAAAAACCCCTAAAATAACTTATTGAAGGCTACTTAGTTTTATCAGAAAAAATATATGATTTAAGGATATTTTAAATAATATCTAAATGCTTTTCTTTTTAAAGGAGAAATTATTTTATATTTCTGCTAAAAGTCTGTTACAAAATTATATAAAAAAAATTAACCCATTTAAAATACTTTTTTGCCAAGTGACTTGTTTACTAAACCAATGAGGCTTAAGTTTTAAGGTGTTCATATACATATACTCTTTACTCTAATATGCTCCTAGAATTATTCTTCGAAACTCTCATAAAACCTGGTCGCTTATATTGAATTAGAGTTCCAGTATTCTATAATCTATTTTAACTGCCGTAAAGGTCACTTGCTATACGTTTGTTAAATTCAATAATCGTTTATGAATACGGGTAAAAGTAATCCTAAAATGTTGACCTTAAATCGAAGAAGAATAAATATTTTTTGTTATTTAACTTATAAAAGTCCTTTTTAAGTTAAACAAACTTGAATCTATTATCCCTTAATTGCATTAAACACCTAAAAGCAGGCAGCAAAAACTAATTAGTTGCTTAAGTATGCTAGGATTGAAAGATCTATGATTTAAAACTTTAACTATTAGTTTTGAGGTGTACTTTTAAAATTTACTCTTATAAGTATGCTTCATAATTTATAATAATTTTAACCCTAAGAGTATACTTCAATGTAAAATGTATGATTTAGTTCAGTTTTCAATAAGCTTCTTCAGCATATTAAACTCCAGGTAGTGAAAACAGCTATGAATTGTGTCTATAAGAGAGAAAAATCAGCTTGAAATTAAATTTTTTTTGAGTTTTTTCTTTTGGTCTAGAATTTGTTTCCTCATTACATTTCTGACTTCTTCATAACCATTAATGATTTCTGCTAAAAAAAAACCATATTTATTACACTCACGTCAAATGTTTAGTAATATTTATTAACCTTTTGGGTATTCATTAGCTAAAACTGATACTAACGCCTGTTTTTATATGACCAGAAGACTGTGTAGTCTGGCCCACATTTTATATGTCAATATTGACAAACAACTGTCATCATATGTGATGGCAATAACTAATACCAGGTCTGATAATAAATCAAGTTTCTTTCTAAGAGAAATAATGAAAAATTATGTTAAAATGAAAAAGATTTGGAAATAAAGAAAATAGAAAAACATTTGTCTGCCAAACAACTCCAAACAAAATACTAGAGAAATAATGATGAAACTAATGAAAGTCAGTCGTAAAATTGACACATAAATAATGACAAGGACATTAGGTTTTATACACAAATTCACACACAAACACACAGACACGCGCTCTTTTATATGGCAGCACAAAAAATAAACAAAGACAAATGGTCAAAAGACGCATTGTACACAGAGGTATTTGCTTATGCATTCACATATGATTTGCCAGGGTAGCTCTTACAACATTAAAAATGTCTCTTGTTGTGTATGTGACATAAATAAAAATTTTAAAAATATTTTGTTATTTTTTCTACATTAAAATCCTTTGAAATGTTCTGCACGATTGCACCTTGCAAAATTATAATTTACTATTTCGTTGTGGGGATCGAAATGTGTCAAAACATTTTCCTCTTTTTCTGTTTTGAATTCGTGCTCATCTTTTTTAAAGTGTTTTAAAAGCTGTTTTGAAAAAGCGAATGACAAATGATCTTTAAGGATGGGCTTAGGCTAAAACCAGACCGTGCTTAAGAGGACTTTATAAGAAAATTGTTGGATGGGTAAAAAGGGTTTTTAATACTTTCGGGATTTTTCGGCGCTACGATAATAAAACTCACATATACGACTTCGAAAGAACCCTGCAGTTATGAAAATTGTCTCTATCTATTGTAAAGCTTTTTAAGTTTTTTTTTTATAACAAAAATTTTAGTGTTTCAAATTAGCTATTAATGCTTCTCTGAGGAAAATTAAAAAGAAAACAACAGAACTTTGGCTCCCAAACCAAAAAAAAACCACCTTTAAGAGAGCAATAATTTAATTTAAAAGAATCTTGGAAACATTTTTTGATATGAAGAAAAAATTATAGATAACTGGACTTAATCATATATTTTATATTGAAGTATGCTTTTCGGGGTAAAATTAGTATAAATTATAAAGCATACTTATAAGAGTAAATTTCCAGAGATTTAAAAGTATTCTTTTAACTGACTTCCTTTGCATTACAAGAGAGGCTATTAAAAAATGGGGGTCTAATGGAAAAGTGAAGCGCAAGCAAATTTTTATATTTTTCCACATAGCCAATCCTTTCTTAATGTCAATTGCACCTGGTGTCTAAAAGACTTGGTGTCCGCTGTCACGCTAACGTGGCTCTGACGACCAAGCTTTGGCGGTATAACCCTAATATTTTGTATGGCTAAATACCTACATACTTTTGCACGCCTGGTGGCGATGTTGGCAGCCCCAACACCAGGACCGGACGTCATGGCCTAATAACCCGTACGTTTAAAATAAAAACCTTATTAACGAAAGCAGAACAAGATTGAAAACTAATAAACCCGATATAATTGACGGAATTTGTCATGAAATCTAGGACATGAATCGGAACATGGAATATACGTACTCTTTTGAAATCTCAAGGCTTGCATAATTATGCTAGGAATTCACCGCCTATAAGCTCTCATTATATGAGCTATGCGAAGTAATATGGTGCTAATCTGGAAAATTTACAACAGCAGAAATTATTACAGTTTTTTTTCAACGGAAAACCGGCGAACCAGTTGCCTCGATCAAGTGGCAGCGCATTCGTTCCATCAAACTAGTGAAACGTACCCTAATAGATTGGAAAACTCACTCCGATGGAATCATTACTGCCAGAGTGCGCGGCAAAGCCCGGGATGTTACGTTTTTCCAATGTTATAACCCTCTAAAATCTCGGAAAACTCCACAAGGAAATCTTTTTATAACCTTCTCGATAGTGTACGCGCAACAGTGCATAAGGGAGACAATTTTACTATGATGGGTGATTTTAACGTTTAGGTACGCCCCAAAGATGGAGAGCAAAATAGGCAGGCATGGCCTAGGGCAACTAACGAAGAATGGAAAAATGTTTCTGGACACCTGCACGACCAATAATCTTGTCATTAACGTTACGTTATTCCCTCATCCAGGATGTACACAAGATCACCTGGATGTATGCTCCCTCGAGGAGTTAAAGGAACATAAATATACATATCTTGACAAATAGAATCAGTTAACTTTGCAGGGTTTATTGAAGAAAATAATGCCTAAAAAGGGTACCAATAAAACTTGATATTAAGGGAAGCCAATTGAATTTCCACTCGTTACAAAAACCATTTTTTGCTTTTTAAATTAAATTAATGCATTACCTTACCCATTTCCAGGACCGCAATGGTAGAGACACTTTAGTGCTTTTTGGTTTACAAAGTAATCTGTGTTAATAACTCTTCTTTTATCAATAGAAAACTTGGCTAAATGGAAAATAGATAAAAGTATCAGTATATTTTTACCCAAACATTTTGTTTTCAAGGCAACGAATCTTGGACTAGTCTGCAGTAGAATTGTATGGCGATTCTTTTCTTAGAATATATGAACCCTCTAACACTCATTATAAGGAGCCATTTTTGTCGTTTTTTTAACTTCCACACAAAAGTATACTTAAACGACACTTTAGAGGGTTAAAATGTTCGACGAATATTTTATGCATAAAATTTCACTAGGGTTCTTCTAAGGCCAAAAAAATCCTGTAATGTATGTAAAACGGATTTTCGAAATTTCGGGCATTGAAATTGTTTAAAGAGCCCTAGTGAATTTTGATGCATAAAATATACGTCGAACATATTAACCCTCAAAAGTGCCGTTTTAGAATACTTTTATGGGGAGGTTCAAAATATAGACAAAACTGGCCCCTTAAAATTGGTGTTTGATGGTTAATATATTTTAGGAAAGGAATTCTACTGAATCCATCTGAAATAATATTTTAGCTCAGAAGTACATTAATATATTTTTTTGAGTTCTACCAAACGCCTTTTGAAAAAATTCTAAAACTTAAGGGGCCCATAATTCGGGAACCCGAGAAAACTACTCTACCAATAGTCTAGTTTAACTTCGCGTTGCAATTATTGAAGCAGACGGCGATGACCCGAATTTTGTTTCACTGTGTTATAATTCGAAATATAAGAAGAAAAAAACAATAACAACTTATCATGACAGGGTTGTATTTTCCTCAAAATACGTAAGTCTTGTGTGAAGGTGTAAAGTAACCTTAACAAGCAACTAATAACCAGAAATCTGGAAAAAAAATTATATAACATAACAAACTGCTTATAGATTTTTTAAATTAGACAAATTATTGCTTCATCCATTCCCATGTCATCTAAGGAGAGTTTAAAAACCCCGTTAAAGAATTAATTTTACGTTAAACAAAAGAATTTTCTTAGTTTCGGAACTACTGGGTGATTATCAAAAAAAAAGTGTGTATGTGTGTGTGCAAAATATGACATTCATAATATGAATTTATAGATATCATCATGCATACATTTGTTTGTCATTTGTACTTGTCGAAGATGTCATAGAAATTTGAAATTATTTCTATTTCCTGTGTGTATTTTTTGTTTCAATCAAACATTTTTTATTTTTTTTTTTTGCTATTTTAACATCTATTGTTTGTAGTTGTTGTTTGTCACTGTCACTGTTGGTCATTAATATTTATTAATTTTTTGTTAGCAATGATATTTTAATATTCCAGAAAAGATATATGCAGAGAGAAGAGTCAAGAAGCAAAAGGATTTAAATTTACTTTGCATTAAAATAAGAATAGTGATAGAGAGCTAAAGAGAGGAAGGAGTCAGTTTACGTTAATACATTCTAGAATTGTTTGTGTTACATAATGATATTTTTGTTATTGTCATCAATATTATTACACATTTACTTCAAATTCTGTGTCTATGTAACCAGTTATTAGGAATAGCAAAAGTATGTTAGTTCGACAGAGACTGGGTGTTTACTTCGTTGTGGGTACTTAAATTACAGCAGGTTTTTATCACATGAAATTCTCCTTCATCACACACTTACACAGACTCAAACACCCGCTCATACTTCATATCGTATCGCCTATAAGTATTAGTAGTAACTGTTTATTATGCACTTAAGTAAGTGTATGTGCATTTGTATCTGTTAGTTCTGGTTTGTTTGCTCTAGATATTGATGTTACTCGAAAGCTGAATATGGTCGTAAAAGGACAATATTCGTGGCCGTGGTGTTGGTGGTTGTGTGCTTGAAGGCAGGGGATGTTTGATTTTTGCTTGTATTTGATAGATTAGTTGTGTCTGCATAAGAAGACATCATGTCATCTACAGTTAGTAACTCCTCGCTCTCTTTCAATTTCTTTTTTACATAAATGTATGTAAAATCTATAAATGAACTTGTTAGACGTGTTTGGAATTAACAAAACAAGAAAAATTTAATATTTATGAATTTATTAAGGGCAAAATTATATTTTTTATATTTTTGTTAAAATACCTTAAATGAAAAGTTTTAAAGAATGGGGTTTGATATTGAAAAATACTTTTTGCATAGTCTAGGGAAAATCTTAGACCTTTTACAGGTCAACAGTAAGTTTTATGTCTGGCCTAGATAAGGGACTTAGCTGCAGACAGCAAAAACTGGATTTAAATTAAAAAAAATTGTAAAATTTATTAAATTTCCACCAGTTAAAAAATTAATAGTTTAAATTAAATATTTTTTTATACAAATGAACGTTTAATTCACTTGATTAAATTTTTAATTAAAACTGATTTTATTTTTGATGAATATTTTAATTAAAAAAAAATTGGCGATAATTTTTTCAGTGCAGACAGTCTGCAGCCCAGTTTAAAATCAAGTCAATGGTACAGAGAAAAAATAAAAATTGATTTCAATTAAAAAATATTAATTAAATTTGCACCAATTAATAAATTTATAGTTTCAATTACATAATTTTGATATTAACAACATTTTCTCCAGTAATTTTGTTGACATAAGTTAACGTTTAATTCACTTGATAAAATTTTTTTAATAAAACTGATTTTACTTTTGATTAATTGAAACAACTGGCGAGAATTTCTGTGTACGTTATTTGCAATAGATGTCTGGTGCGGCTTAAAAGTGATGATTACAATACGAACGAGAAAGACCATTCACGAACAAGATTACCTTAATTGATATCGATCGAAATTACAAAAAAAAAAAAAAAATTATATGCAAATTTCTATCCATATTGATTTTTGTAATTTTGCCCTAGGGCAGACCTTAAAGGCCGTAAATAGTTAATTGGGAGGTACTACTCCATGAAGCTCATTATAAAACTCGAGAAGAACCTGCAAGATCATTGGAAGCTATTTAATCCAGTTTAAAAGCAGCAGAAACTTTTTCAAAGGCCAGGAATTGGGGTAACATATTAGTTAAGCCGAGACACGTTGAAAAACTCTAAAGCGACAAGTCGAATCAACGCCAATTCCAAATAACCATAGCGTCAAGGTAATGCTCTGTATTTGGAGAGTGCAAAATGGCAATTTAAGCTGCTGTGTTGGTTCAGACAATCCTAAAGGGCCCTAACCGAACACAGTTATAAGCCGATCGTTGGCCAAGAAACACCGGGAATATGCGACCAGACATTAAGACGTAATTTTCTATCATGAGAACGCTCGGCAACGTTCTGCAAGACCAATGAACTATTTAGAAACTAATTATAGTTAATACTTTAGTTTAGTCTCTTGTTCAGTAGTCCATAGTCTAGGATATGGTATAATCTGTAGTTTAGTGTATATAGCCCAAGCGTAGTTTAATTCATTATATTGTTTGTATACAATGTATTGTTAAATCTGTAATGTTTAGTGATAGGTGAAAGTAATAAAATAACCTTCACAATGAATCAAAAATGTATGTACTTGGAGACGACGAAATTTTACGTTTTACGCTGTTGTGGTCCGTATGCCAGAGAAGAATGAGATATTTGTCGACAACAAAGTGGCTCTAAATGTTTTCCAATGATTTCTCTCGATTCTTTTAAAAGGCACTCACAGTTTATTTGTGTTCAAAAATCATCAGATGCCTTTAAATAACTTTTAATGCTTTTGTGTCGACTTCTTCCTCTAAAATGGATACAAAGAATTTAAGAATTTTAATTTACACAGATGGGAAATTATTTAACTGAATTTACAAATGCGTTTTTTACTTTGTTTTTAATTAGAGAAAGTGTTGGTAATAGAGACGACAATATTTTCCATTTTGCACTGCACTTTTGTAGTCAATCAAATAATATTATAAAAAAAACTAGTGCGAACTGAATTGTAAGAAGAAGTGCCGAAAAATGCTATACTTACATTGTTTCAAAAAATAACTTTACAAACGTTACGTTACCCTTATTAAACTTTTTTACTTCAACGCACGAGTTCGTTGAGCCAACTAATCAATTGTAG
The DNA here is from genome assembly GCA_949318255.1 of Pollenia labialis. Taxonomy (NCBI): domain Eukaryota; kingdom Metazoa; phylum Arthropoda; class Insecta; order Diptera; family Polleniidae; genus Pollenia; species Pollenia labialis. The sequence continues at coordinate 17,514,065 of OX439142.1, read as the reverse complement.
ATTTTTTTGATGGGGATAATTTTTATTGAAGGTTTCATCAATTGAACGAAAGCTTTATTAAGTTTTACGTACGGGCGTGTTATGACAGCCAAAATTCCGTAGAATTTACTTGCGTTGATATTGAAAACACTTGTTTATTAATTTCAACGTCCGAGTTCCGTGGGACAACGAATGGTTTATATACGCGCTTTTGTGTTAATAACACTTAATAAATTTTTCATCAGCTCAACGAACATTTTATTTACTTTAATGAACATTTTTATTGAGGTAACATATAATTGTGTTAATTTCTACAAACTATTCCTTTGTCAAAAGAAAGTTTAATTAAATTTTTAGCATTTGTTATAACAACGAATTGTACAATATTCATTTTAAGTCCATTTAGATGAAATATTTAATAAATGCATGTTCATTGAGTCAATGGAGGGTACGTACGTTTAAATATTTTCATTGAGCCAAGGAAAATTATTTTACTAAACGTTGTTAGTAAATATTATAAACACTTTTTGGTTCAGTGTATGATCTACTTAGTTGTCTTTGAAATTAACCTATCGATGGCTTAAGCTTTATATGTTTACACTTAAGAAGTACTTAAAGCCCCACATGTAACCACCATTTTTATAAAATATTTGTTTGATATTTTATAATGATTGCTAGATTAAACAGCATTTAACAATTGATTGATGACATTCCACGACAATTTGTTCAAAAACCTTGTTGGCCTATTCACGGCGCACTGTGGTTTTAGATACCACCAGTTCAATATTGGTAATACATCTACCAAAATGTGCAGATTTTGTGAGGTGGATGCCGAAAGTAAGAACATCTGCTCTGCTGCTGGCCGGCATTGGGGACGTCTAGGCGGAAATTTTTCGGGGGGCAAATAGTGGACCAAACTGATGTTTATGATCTTTCACCGGGCAGGGTAATGGGCTTCATACGCAGCCTGGACATGACATGGTTAGACACATGGTCTGCACAAAAGATCCTCTAGATCGTGTTGCTTATGGCCTTAAACGTACATACATACATACAACAAAAATAATTAAAAGGAAAGATAAAGATTGGGCAATTAAGTGGTCACACTTTTTTTCGCCTAATATTTGTAAATTGTTAGTATTTCTCTTCACTAATAAAATTTTGTTATGATGTGCTAAATTTCTAATTTTTATTCTTTAATATCGGGGCATAATCTAGTTTCTATGACCATTCCTTTGGTTGCTTAGGCCAGATCATCAGGAAACCTTTATCCCAAGACTTTGGAAAAGCTAAGGATGTTATACTCATAAAACTGTAAAGCGAATGAGAATTACATTTCTTTAGAGTTTAGTTTGACCAAGATTTTTTGCTTAGTCTAGAAAATCAAACAAATTTTATTTCTTTTTTAGGTTTTATTTTAACAAATTCTATTTGCTTGAGCCCAGAATAAATCAACAGCAAGTCCATTAACTTTTATTGTCTTTTCTTCGTTTTATTTTCAGACTTTGTATCTTTTTTTATTTGACTTGCATTTGTCTAGCTCTCATTAAATCTTAAAATTTCAAAAGCTTACCATAAATTTAAAATATTTATTGAATTTTTCTAAACATATCTAAATACCACCCTCAAAAAAAAAAAATACACAGAAAATCTTATAAATTTTTTGTAAAAAAAAAATTTATGTGTCACGGTAGCATGTGTTTCAAGGTATAATAAATATATAAATACCGGCAAAATTGCCGATAAATTTTTTTTTAAACAAAAACAATGTAAAACTTTAAACCAACAAACCAAACCTCATCGTAATACCCAGCACAAGGTCGAGGATTTAGAAAGTTAAGAGATTCTCTTTTTGTAAAGGAAATAACAAAAACCCACCACCTATGAAAATTTTTTTGGTTTTATAGTTAAGAGACTTTTAAATGAAAAATTTTCAGTAGATAAAGAAAAGTTTATTGATTTTGTTAATTTCCATAAATCTAAATGTTAAACGTAATAAAAGACCTGTTTCAGTAAAAGTTTTCCAATTTGAGCCATTAAATTTAAATGTTTTGAAAATAATTAAACCCTTTTTCGAAAATCAAAAACCATATATCAATATTTTATTTTAACTACTACATACATATAACGTTACCTAAAACACAAAAGGCCCTAACTAACCCAAAAATTAAAAAATTACTTTTTCATTGATTTTGATGTATTGAAAACGTCCACAGCAAATTTTAGAATCTTTCGACAAAAATTAGCGATTTTATTAACAAAAAACAAACGGCTGCATCAACAAAAGCTTATATGATGCACGCTAAAGGGCCTAACTAACAGTTTGTATAATATGCAACAGTGTCAAAAAAAAAACTGGTAGGTTTTACAAGATAAAATTTATAAAATTTTCATGTTAAATAGTTTTTTGCTTCTCCTGTAATTTTCAAAACGTTAGAATAGGGCCTTTTGCGTTATAAGTAACGATATGTAGACACATATGTTTGAGTAGATTTGAACTTAAAAGGGAGTTATGTGTAAATTTTGTAATTATAAAAGTCATTATTTAAGTTTAATTGCGTTACGCGTATTAATATTTTGTTCAGTTTAACAAAAATCCTGTGACCGTTTTACAGATGTGTGCGTGTGTGTGTGTGTGTTTAAAGGATATCAAATTAACTTGTGATACTAGTTTTACACATAATAATATTAAAAGTAATAAATTTAGAACAAAACCCCTGAGTAAAGGCATGGTTTAAGTCCATAGCCAAAACTTTTGTTATATTTTAAGAGAAATTCAAATAAATGAATGGCCTACTTTTAGGGATGCTCAAGTAAATCGGCATAAAGTTTACAAATGAATCACTAATTTACAATTTGTAAATTATTTAAATCGTAATAAAAACTTTTAAAGCCTTTATATAGGGTGGTACAACCACAATGAACGATGTTAATTGTGAGGCTAACCCTCAACTTTATTTGCCATTTCTTTGTTTCAGTGTTTGACAAATGCAACCATGAATAGGTAAACAATTGAGTAGCGCGTTAAGATTGTTGAAGCCTTTTACGAAAATGGGCGTTCAATAAAAATGCATTTCGTGAACTTTGTGATTTTTTTTGGTCAGCATAATCGACTAAGTGTGTCCACAATCGCGAGAATTGTGCGCAATTTTCAGCAAAAGCAAATTTGAAAAGCCAATGCGATTTATGGGCTGGCGGCATCATCAGGCCGTACTTCTTCGAAAGTGAGGTTGGCCATGCAGTTACCATGAATGGTGTTCGCTATCGCGAGATGATAACGGACTTCTTCTGGCCAGAAATTTAGAAAATTGACCGGGACGATATGTGATTCCAACAGGAGGGTGCCACTTGCCACACAACCAACGAAACATTGGCTATTTTGCGCGAGAAATTCAATGACCGTTTTATCTCATGTCGTTGCGATGTTAATTGGCCGCCATGATTTGACACAGTTTCCCTTTCTTTCTTAGGGGACATTGAAAAGAAAAAAAGCGTACGTTTATAAGTCAAAAACAATTCAAGAGATAAACGATGAGATAATTCGGCACATGGACGTCATTGTACCTCAATTATGTCGCAGAGTCATAGAAAATATGGACCATCAGATAGAGGCATGCCACGGCTAGCATTTAGCCGATATTTTGTTTCACAAATAACTGTCACAGATCCTTTTATAGTAATAAAAAATATTAAGATAATTCTCTGAAACTTTTTGCTTTACTTACAATTAACATCGTGCGTTCTGGTTGGACCACCCTTTGTTAAGTTTCAAAGTATTTAGTGTAAATTCCAACTTATAGTGCCCCTTAAAGCTTTTGCATTATTTACCTCTCATAACTTAACAATTAATTTAAAACACTTATCACGAGTTATTGAAAATTTATTCAAAACTGTCTTGTAATGATTTGGCATTGCTTTAAAACCCTGTACAGCTGCTACATGTTTTTTATTTGCCGCCTACGGCTTATGCACAGAAAATTGCGTAATTTCATTATCAACTGCTAGCAATAATTGGTGGTATCATTGTGATATATCACTCATTGGGAATATTGGCATGTGCGTGCTTTTTTCCAACACCGCCTCAGGTATGAAATTAATTAATTGTTTTCATATTGATGGCATTTTTTTTTTTTAACAATTCCCAGGAAATACATATTGATAATTTAAAGCAAATATTATGATGTAATTAAAAATTAAATAAAAAATAAATAATTTAACAGCTAAGGGGAAAAACAAAATCTCAAATTTACTAGCAAACATGACAGGAAAATATTTGTTTGTCCACAGCAAATATCCCTATACTCCCTTATCGTAGATCCTATGATTGGTTATTGAACATTTATCGAGCAGGCGCATTAGTAAGTAAACTAGAAAACCCTTTACTGCCCTTTCCCTTTCTCATTATTCATCTAGGACAACCAATACTCTGTCATTTACCTGTGTTCTATTGTTTTCTTTTGTCATTCCTTTTTAAGGCAACACCTTTCTTGTGCATTTCTAAATGTGCAGGAGTTTTGCAAAATTTTACCTGTGTTTTTTTCATATTTTCACATCTCTACTAATTCTTTGTTTGCTTTCTGAAAATTTTTATTTGTTGATTTACACATTTTCCCTGAATTTTTTTTTTGTCTAGGGTTCTCAAAAAAAAAAAACAAATATGAAAAAATTGCTTAGTTAGCAGTTATGTGTAGAGAACTACCATGACTACTCAACTAGGAACCGAATAAATAGGGTGGCTCAACATTTAACTGACCTCAAGCTCTTTAAATAAACAATAATTGTATCTTAAAGTTACATATAAGTTACACATTTTCTAAGCATTTCATAATAATAATTAAATGAAAAGTTTTCTTAAAACCCAACGCCGGATTTTTCTTAAAAATGTTACCTCCCTATTTCCTCTTTTGCTATCTTGATGTCTAATATATAAAAAATGGCCATTTTTCTCATTCATAAAGCAGAAAATAAACGAAAAATAAAACTCGCGAATATATTAATGACTTTTAAGATGAAATATAAAAAATATATATGATTTTTAAAATAAAGGGTGCCTCAAAGTATGCTTTATTCTTAACTTCAATAACTATAGAGGATGGAATTTACCATAATTAAAGTTTAGTAAGTGCCCATTCACATTATACGATTTTTGTCGTAGCGATTCTTACCTTATGTACGAGAGGGAAGAGAGGAATTAAAAGGGTTATACAAGCGAGTGTACTCTTCGATTCATTTTGTTCGCTCATTCGTTCTCTCATTTGACGAAAAATGTATTGAAGTTCGGTTGCAAAAAAAAAGTCGTAACGACAAAAATCGTACAATGTGAATTGGGACTAAGACTACACAAAATTATAGATATTAGAATTAAATTTACTCAAGGTTCTAAACTAGACTATACTAGATTCCATATGCTACACTTAAGCCTAGCCAGTAGTTTGGACTTGTCTAACTGCCGCTTCACACACGTCAAGTTTGACTTGTCAAGTCTAAAGAATTAATTTAACTCATGGTTCTAAACAAGACTGTACTAGTTTCCACATGCTACACTTAGTCCGGGTTCACACCATGAAAGATTTCTTTCAGAAAGTCTGAGTTTATTGGTGAACATTGTGTGAATCCAGACTTAAGCATAGACTGTAGTTTGGACTTTAGTTTACCCAAGGTTCTAAATAAGACTATAATTGACAAATAACGCTGTGCGACAAATTGTAGGGGTCAGTGATCGGGAAGGGTTCAAACTACCGGGGTAAGTTATATCGGTAAAAAAGAAGTTATACGTGCCCGGCGATTCGCTGGGTCACGTCTAGGAATCGAGATATATCGATTTGAAAAATGGGCTTAAAAACATCAAAATTTTTATAAAAAGCTAAATTTTAAGGCTGCCATACGTCCTATGGATATGACTTATATACCAAAATATCAGGAATTTTACCTTCGGTGAAGGGTATAAAAAGAGTAATTTTTGGGAATTCAGTATTTCGGTTATAACTCAGCCATTTTTTAACCGATTTGACAGATTTATATTCCGATGTGTTTAAGAAGAAAGAATTACTTGAGTTATAAACCTTGGACTCGGGGAGATCTATGGTTCCCGAAAGTGGGTATTTAAAAATAAATTTAATTTTGGTCATAACTTTTTTGTATCTGAACCGATTTTTAGGAGTTTTTTATAAAATATGTTCTACTTAATTTTCCGATTTCCGATATTTTTGTATATAAGTCATATCCATAGGACGTATGGCAGCCCTAAAATTTTGATGTTTTTTACCCCATTTTTCAAATTGATATATCTCGATTCCTAGACGTGACCCAGCGAAACGCCGGGACACGTATAACTTCTTTTTTACCGATATAACTTTCCCCGGTAGTTTGAACCCATCCCGATTTTGACTGTCGCATAGTGTAACATGCTACACTTTAGCTTTGACTGTGTTTGGAATTCTTTAAAGATTTAAGGGCATAATAAACCACACAAATGGCTTGGCAAAACTGTAAAAACTTCAAGTTTGTACAAGTATTTTGTGTTGTTAAATGGGGTGTTTGCTGTTTGGACAAACAATTGAAGCAATTTTTGTAGAAATATTGAAAATTTTTAATAAATGTTCGGCAGACCTGTAACTAGTAAATATTTTTCTCTGTTTAAAGCGAAACGCAACAAAATTGCCATTAAAAAAAACCTGCTCAGCTAAGCCTGACTCTCCTGAACCAGCTCTAACGTAAAAATACTTTACAGTAGAGGCTTGAATTTAGTTTAGACTATTGATAGATTGCTAAAACCCCCAAAAGAGAATGCAGCATGACCCTGTATTTTACACCTTTTTCACACCTATTGTTTTCTGATTCGTTTTTAACTCTATTTTATTTTTATAAACATTTATTTTTGCGAAGAAAAAAAGAAAATGTGTAAAATCGTTATCAGCACAACTGAAAAAATTAAAAAGTCATACGTGGAAATTATGCGAGTTTGGCACTTTTTTTTTTACCAAAACCTTCTCATAATTGACCAACAATTTTTATACGATTCGTTAGCAAGAATTTAGATTTTATAAAAATAAAAAAATTAAAAAAAACCTTAGAAAAAATTTAAGAATTTAAAAACTACACAAATCCTGGCGTTTGTTTAAAAGTTTTGTTAGAGAGCTCTTGTTAAATTACAAAGACTTTGTGGTTTGTTACAATAAAACATTATGTCTGATCTCATTAGGATTTTTTCAATTTAGCTTTCAAACTTACACACATACATACATACATACATACATATGCACATACATACATACTTAGAATGAATCATAAATTAAAAATTCATGTCACAGGCATTCCAAAAAAAAACCTAAAGGGCGCCTTTGTGGTCATTAGGTCATTTCTAGTTTAATGATTTTGAAGCTCACAAAAAAAAAAAAAAAAAAATAAATAAATAAAAAGGGATTAGAAATGAACAAATGTCATTTGTTTCATAAAATTAATAAAACTGACAGTTAAAGCCACCCCTAAATTAAACATCTATGCAATAAAATAAAAGTCTTATATATAAAAAGATTAAAGCAAAGCTAAAAAAAGATATTGAAAAGTTTAAAAAACTATAAGTAAAATTAAAAAAACAATGTTTTACCTTGATTAATCGAAATATACGCCACTTGTATGCAATAATAAAATAAGAAACCCATATGTTTGCTGTTCATTATCACGGAAATCTTTATTAATGATTGAATTGTAAGGGATTTTCCAAAGACCATATATAACCTTAAGGCCATAGTTGACAGTAGACAATCATCTGCACTTAAACTTCCATGCACATATGATGAGTCTTCTTTGGTTAATAAGTAAGAAATACAAAGAAAAAAACCCCTAAAGGTGCCCTAAGATAAATTGTTAGTTTTACGCTGAGACAATTGCAAATACATAAATACAAAAGAAAAAAAAGAAATCTTATAATACTCGTATGTAGACAAAAAGTATTTTTCACTTTGATGTATTTGCTGCCAAGTTACATCTATCTATAACTTGGCTGACTGACTGACTGTTGGAGGTCTTATAATGTAAAGGCGTCTTGAAATAATGATTTAATAAGGATAACAGCATAAATAAATAGTAAGGCATACTTTAAGGCTGTAATATACATTGATACTTAGTTTTAATACATATTGTTTGCTTTATTCTAAATTACATTATCTCTCTCATATTGAATGATGTCTCAAACATTTCAATATGTAGTTAATGATAATGTTTACGAGCGAAGCTGCTAATGCTTCTCCTGTGCGAAACTATGAAGAAAATGTAATAAAATCATATTGGTTTTTGTGGTTATAAATAGCTTAAGTAGCTTATTATGAGATATTTAAGATAACAAAAAAAAAAATTGTGTAATGAAGATAATTTTTAAGGAAAATTTGAAAATATGTGTGTAGTAAAATTAAGTTTTGGTGAAACCTAAAAGTAGGCAACATGTTGTAAGTCTTTAATTCAGTTTGTACTGCTAGTATATCCTATAGTTTCGTCTTGCATTTATATTCGCACATATGCATATGGGGAATTCACAAGGTAGTCATAAAGGCATATGTCTTAAAAAAAGAAAAGCAAGAAAAAAATTTAGCCGCTGTGAGCAACCTCTCATAATTTACATTTCTACAGTGTGGAGTTTAGTACTTTTGTGTTTGAAATACAAGAAGATTTTTTAAGCTATTGAAAAATATTAGGATAATTTCGCAATATAACTTGCTAGCACACTGTGTGAATCTCCTTATATAGGAAGCATTGGGCCATAAAAAGGTGGTTCCAAAAATCTCGATCTTCGGCTCAATGTTTGACTTCGTTCCACTTCATACGCAAAATCTAAAGTTCTGCTGTCAGTTGCCGCTAGCAAGTATGCGCTCGTCTCCCGACTCGCCTGCTTCCCTGCTGGTTTGAATCGAGGCATTTTTTTTTGGCAGCTTAATCGTCTGGTTTAGGGAGGGGGTGACTTATCCAACTCCATTTCCGCTTATTAGCCAGGCTGGTGGCCAGAAATTTCGTAAGAGGCATTTTCTGAGAAATACCTGAAGGTATTGTATGTCACGTGGTGCCATGTTCCACGTCTCACATCCATATAACAGGGTAGGAGTTAGGCTGGAGTTAAATAATTTGATTTTGATTTGTTTCGAAATATTAGGGGATTTCCAAATCTAGTTTAACTGGGAAAAGTCTACTCTATAATTTGCTCTCTGGTCTGGTCTTAACTTAGGTCGTTTGTCTGATGTATAGTCTAGTTCCACGACTTGCTTAAAGCATATTCCACAGTTTTATCATCCTTTAGTTCAATATAAAAGCTGGTACAAATATATTTTGGATTATAGTATATAAAGTCCACTCCAATCTACTCTTTAAAAAGATTTAAATTTTTCTTACATTAGTAAATTTTCTTATACAACCCCTAAAAGTAGGCTGTATTTATCCAAACCCCTTAACAGTATGCATTGATTTTTATTTTATTTTTATTTCTATTATTTAGATTATTTTTCATTTGTTTTATACACGTTATTCTCGGTTATTTTATCATGATTTATTAACGAATCAATATTTAAATTTCATAGCAAATTTACATGCCTTCATACATTTGTTTGAATTGTTACCGTACGATAAAGATCTTTAGACATGTGACCAACAATTGTTGGTAAAGTATTTGGCACACAATGTCCTAAAACCTATAACCGCATTAGGAAAACCAGCAAATGAAATGAAACACAAAAAACAAAATATAATAAGAAAAAACCGATAAAACTTTAATAAGGGCGTTTGGTTTGGTTTAGATTTTTTTGCCATATACTTTAAACGAACGAAAAAAGTACTCTAATGACTTGGCAGTTTATAGATTTTTTTTTTTTACTAATAACCCTTTTTGTGCTGGAAACAAAACCTCTATTAAATAAGTAACTTTGGGTGTAGTGATTAAAAGCAAACAAAAACAATTCTAATGTTAAAAACAGGACAATTTTTTTTTTTTTTTTTTTTGAATTTCTGTTTGTTATAAATTTGAATTTTATATGAAAACTATGAAAAACACGCCATTATTGAAATTGACCATTTTATTGGAGCCATAAACAAGTATTAAATGTTAAAAGGGGATCGGGGTTAGGAGTTTAAGGCGGTTAAAACCAATTGTTTGGAATATTTATTAAAGAAAACTCCCAGTTTAATTTAAATGTTTGATTTTTGCGGCCATTATTTATTTTATTTTTTCACAATTCCAGCACGAATCGCTGATTAGTATTATCGATAAGCCGAGTTTTTGTGAATAAAACTAAAAATACATGGCATGTCAAGTTGATAAACTCTTAAATAAGTAAAGCATATTTCAAGGGGGAAAGGAGGTTTTGGTTTGTTTGATGTACAAATAAACCTTAAAAAACATATAGAATAAAACATGCTTAATATTGCTATCGATTTGATTGTGGTTTTTAATTCTTTTGTATGATTTTATTTTTTTTTCACAATAAAACACACACACAATTGTTGCTTAGACATGAATGCGAAAAATTATGAGCGATCGACACGCAATTTGAAAATAGCTGGTTTTCGTTTTTGGCTTAAAACCGCAATACACAATTCATTATTTTTTTTGTTGGTCGGTAGGTTGTTTGGGTGCTTTAAAATAGGCAACATTTTATTTATGCAGTTGTTGGCATTTAACAACTTTCTATTCAGGGATATTGTTTTATGCATTTAAGGCCAGACATACAATTATAGATGTTTAATAACACACAACAAATTTTCAAATATGTTTGTTGGTTTAACTGGTCGCAAAACTAACATGACATTTATTATAACAACAATGATAAATGATAAAATCAATTTTGAGGTACAATATTATGGCTAAAAATTGTAATGCCAATGCGAAAAAGAAACCAACAAAAAGTAGGCAAGAGTTTTTAACAAGTTAAAATTGTAACCTTAAAAGTATGCAATAGTCTTTGGAGCTTATAATATTATTAAATCTTAAAAAGCGTAAGAAGAATTTGTTTAAGGTTAAATATTTATTGAAGTTCCCAGACGTAAAGAAGGCAGTTGTTTTTATAAAATAAAGGGTGGCCCAGCCAAAATACACGATGTTAATTGTAAATAAAACAAAAAGTTTTCAGTGAATTATCTTAATATTTTTTACATTATAGTAGAAGGTTCTATGACAATTTTGTGTGGAAGAATATATCGACCAAATGCTTGCCACGGATTCGGTGGCATAACTCTATCCGATGTTTCTATTTTCTATGACTCTGAGACATAATTGCTCTTAAATTGTTCTTGACGTACACTTTTTCTTTAAAATATCCCCAAAGAAAGAAGTCAAACGGTGTCAAATAAGATAATCGTGGCGACCAATTAACATCGCCACGACGTGCCATAACACGATCATTTGAAGTCATTTTTTGTGAACGCATCGGCTTTTCAAATTTGCTTTTGCTGAAATTTGCGACCATTTCTCCCGATTGTGGTACATTGGTTGATTTTGCTGACCAAAAAAATCACGAAGTGCGCGAAATGCATTTTCAATTGACAGCCCATTTTCGTAAAAGGCTTCAACAATATTAATGTGCTCCCCAATTATGTACCTCGCAATGGTAAAATTTGTCCAACAATAAAACAAAGAAATGTCTATTTAAGTTGGACAAAAAACTTGAAGTTAAAGTGTGACTCACAATTACCATCGTGCTTTATGGTTGGACCACCCTTTATAATGATAATTTCTTAATCTCTTTGTAGAACTTGCACATTCAACTTTATTAGCCGTACTTTATTTCTATATTAAAGGCAAAACAAATTACAACATAATTCTCAAAAAAAAAAAAAAACAAAAATTTTAAGAAATAAACACACTAAAATTAAAAAGCTATTACAATTTTTACACAGCAGACAAAGTTATTGCCAAAAGATTATCGAATTTCTTTAATAATTACAAACACCATTGAATTTCCAACAACCAACACCTAAAATTATACACTACATTAAGGCCCCTCAGAAATATACAACAGTTTTATTAGCAAATAAAAAAAAAATGTTTAGGAAAAACTTTTGCTCTTATCGTATTTTTACTAATGACCAAAATATAAACTATAAATTATCTTAAGTAAAAGAAAGAAACACATTAAAAGAATCTACAAATTATATTTATGCTAAGGCCTCCCTTAAAATATGTTTTGATTTTAACACACCAAAAAAATATAAATAAACATAATTGCAGCATATTTTTGGTCTGAGTTTATTTATTTTTTTGCTTAAAACGGAAAAGCTTTGAAGTTCGATTGGCGTCATTAAAACAAAGATAAAAATCTATAAGTAATAATTTTTCCTATTACAGACATTACAGAAACATTAACACCGTTAGGTCATTAGTAAGGACAAAGTATAAAGCAAGAAGGAATGGAAAATGCACATGTTTTTTTTGGGTAAAAAAGCAGCATACTTTAAGGAGGATTATTAGAAAGCATGGCTAATATGTATTTATAATGTAAAAAAGATTTTATGCAGATATAAAAGGAATAAGATACAAATTTGGGGTATAAAAACAATAAACTGCTTGAAATAAAAGTAAGAAATAAAGCTGTTCAGCATAAAAGGCTTTTTTTAAAGGTTGTTAAGAGTATGCTTTTGGAAGAATGAAATTTGCTTGTAGCCCGATCTTAAATTTTTCAAAGATCTTTGTTACTCTTTTTGCATTTTCAAATTAATTTCCTTATTTTTTCCAATTCAGTTATTCAAACCATTTTAAATTTGTTTAGTTTTTACAAACTAAGTATCTTCACAATTTCAACTTAAGTATTACATACTTATAAAAAAATTTTAATTAATTAGTTTCAAACACACCTATAAGGTCTGTCCTTCTGCTTTAAATTTTTTTTTATACATAGAAAAAACGTTCTGCAATTTTCAATTACCTTTATGTGTCTCTTCCTATAAAAAAAAAAAAAAAATTACAAAGAAGTTGTGTTAGTGTGTTTTAAAACAAATGAAACCACTCACTCTCCCTTATAGACTAATTAACATAATTTATCAAATGTCAACACGAGTGTATTTAGTTTTTTTATTCCTTCTTCACAAAGACTTAAATTTTTTGTTTCACTTTTCTCTACACAAGTTTTTCTGTTGTTTTCAAATGAAATGTTAATGATGCATTTAAATGATTACCGACCCAATGACTGACTTAGGCATGACTGGCTAATAATTGAATTTATTTTAATAAAAGTTTTACAGTCAGGCGAATAAAAAAAATGGAACAGCAGAAGTTTAGTTAAATTTTAGTTTAGGCATTTGAAAACAAACATTCTAAATTGCTGTACTTCAGCGACATTTTTAACTTAGAAATTTGAGGATTTTTATAAATTTTCCCATTAAAATGCCAAATAAACGATACAAGCAGTTTGACAACAACTATAGAAAGATATTAAGAGTGTATATTAAAAATTGTTTATATTGACACAAACATGCTCCGTTAATGGAATTCAACTTTAATGTGTGGGCCGGTACTTCAAAGTCTATTTAGGAGCTTCTCGACCGCTTGCAGGAGAGGTTTTCATTGGTGACAGAAGGGTATCCAATTCTATTGATTCCCTTGAGCACCGTCGCAATTGCCTGTTTTATTGTCACTACAATGGTATGTGTTCTCATTTAATTAGGGATCTGGTTCCCGAAACCCGTCGTTTTGTTCGCAATACACGTTTTTCCTCATGCCCCCATCCTTTTGTGATCGAATGACCGGTGCATCGTTCAACGCTTTATAGCGAAAATATGTTTTTTAGCCGGACTGTTCGTGTGTGGAATAACCATCCTGCTGAAGTCCTCCCTCTCACCTTCAACATGAATTAGTTCAAGTACCATAACCTATTTTCCTAGTTAGGGGTCATTCTCTGAATGCTGGTCCTAACAAGAAAAAATCGTTTGTGTGGTTTTTTTGACTTTTAAGTGTGAAGATTTGAACAAGAGATCATAAATTGATTTACAATTTATGTTATTTCGCATTAAATGTCAGCCTTTAATAAATCGTCTAAAGCGCCATTTAAAATTCCTTGACTTCTGGCTATAACCGCCGCGGCTGGCTCGGACAAAGTCCAATCTGTAGGTCCAATTTTCGATGACTTTTTCCACCAATTGGGGCCATATATCGGCATTAACTTGGCGAATGTTGGCCTCCAAGTGGTCAATCTCTTCGGGTTTATCAGCGTAGACTTACGACTTCACATATCCCCAAACAAAATAGTCTGGCGGAGTTAAGTCGAACGATGATGGAGGCCAATTCACATGTAGCGTTGTCTTGTTGAAACCACAGCTCCTGCACATAATGGTTGTTCAGTTGACAAACAAAAAAGGTCAGTAAGGAATCATGGCTCTATAGCGGTCACCGTTGACTGTAACGTTCTGACCTGCATTCCCTTCAAAGAAAGAGTCAGTTTTTCTGGATGTAATTGTGTCTCAACATTCACTGCAAATGCAGCAGTTTTTTTTATTGACGTATCCATTCCAATAAAAGTGAGCTTCATCGCTAAACAAAATTTGCATATACAAATCGGGATTAACGGCAACCTTGTTTTGGGCCCATTCGCCGAATCTTCGCCTTGCTAGGTGATCGTGTGGCTTCAATTGTTGCACGTCCATAAAGTGGATTGATACATAACTGATTCCGGTGCACGATGGCGGATAGACCTACTCAAACTCAAAATATTTTCAAATTTTCTTTTTTGACTTGTTTCGCTTCAGCTCTGAGCCCTTCAATTCTACTTTAGCGCCAGCTATAATAATATGAGCCCTTAACTAAAACCTCAGCTTTATAAATCGTTTCGCCGTAAGACGTCATTTATTAGCTGCTCTTAATCTTTTGATTTCCACTGTAAACTTTGCACATATGCTTTAATAACCGACTGTTTGTAAGAGGGGGTTTTTCCAATGTCCATGAGCTTCTGGTCCTTTAGTGAAAAGTGAAGAGCCTCCTCAGTGTGCTTAGAAGTCATTAGTAATAACATCAAACACGCAAAGAAGAAGAAAAAAGTGACGAAATGTCATATTTTGACAAGGTAATGAGATAAACAGATGTCTTAAAAAAAGAAGCAGACAAAAAAACATTGATAGAAAATTTCGTTTTCATTTCTATGACAAGCAAATATCCCATCAACAATAAATTTCAGTTTATCAATAGTATGAAATGGGAATTAAGCACATCTAAACGAAACCTTCTTCAATAATTTTGAATCCCAAGAAAAACTTTTATAAATTTTATTTAGTTCTAAAAAAAAACTTTTAACTATTCCATTATTAAATATTTGCAACATGAAAAAAGTTTTAAAGCTTAAATAATAAAATATATGTTTATATGTATAGTTGTTTATGAAATTTATGTTGTGTTACAGTTTTTTTCACAAATTTTTCGGCTCATAATTTTCTTAATATGTACTTCCTTCCATCCTTAAGTCATTGTATTTTTTTATGTTTTTCTTTATGAAATTTTATTTTATTTTATCTATTTTTATGGCAAATATGCATAAATATGTCAGCAAAATTGGCTTAGTTCTGTTGTATATTGAAAAAGGGGTGTTATGCCGCCTAAAAGTAGACTTTTTATTTTTCGCCAGCATAAATTAATGGCATATTTTCGTATATCCGTTACGCTTTTTTTTAAACATATTGTAATGGCTTCATATAAATTTTTTTTGTTAGCATAATATAAAATTCAAATGAAAGAGCAAAAATTGTAAATGAAGCCTTTTTTAAGTTTAAAACTTTATTTTGGCAACACTGTTTTCAGTGAAATCGATTTTTATTGAACTGCCGGTCTTAGTGTTTAGCTTGATTTGTCATTCTGTTATATAATTATTTTGCTCAACGCAAAAAAAGCTGGACAAAATCGATCTCTGGAAGAAAACAGGATATCGAATCTTCAAAAACCATTAACCGACCCAAAGGGCTATGCGGCGGACGTTTTGAAGCTGGTATTAGGAAAGTTTCTTTTTATAGGATTAACGAAGTCAATATTTAGTTCTAGTTCAATTGCCTGCAGTGGCCACTTATAAGGGTTGAGGAGCTACTCTAGAAAATACAAAGAAGTTCTATTTATTTAACAAAAAAAAGTTACTTAGTCAAGAATTTCTCCTACTCTCACTGGGAGGATCTGAGCTAAAACAATTATATTCAAATAGATTCTACTTGGACGTAAGTTGTCAAAAAAAGGCAACTCGAGAGTATCCGAAATTGTAAAAGATAAATAGCTTAGGACTTAAACCAAATCTGGCAGCATTGCCATACATAACGGTAGGAAGACATATTCTTATGAATATTGTGTCGCAATGTTGATTACTCTTCGATGCTTGTTCATCCCTTCGAAAATCTTTTCAGCGCTCTATGCCATGCCGGGTAATTTCCCGTCTTTTGGAAAATTGCCACTTTCTAAAAAAGGAGTGGCTAATAACACTGAAAATAACCGCCCGATTACAATTTATTCGGCACTTTTCAAAATTCTGGTAAAAGTTTTAGAGTCAAACTACCTGCTAGCCGGCCTCCAGTATGGCTTTCATAGAGGGCGCTCTCCTGGAGACTTACTGGCCATTTTGGCTAAAGTACGGTAATTTCTGGGACAGGGGGGTAAAGCGTCCCTATGTTACTACTATTGAGTGATACGGGAAAGATTCCGTGATGACGTTAACCGGTCCTGGAGGGATAGAACAGATTGCAGAGTGTCAAGGGCACTATGGGTCGGATTGGGCGCAGGGGCAACCTGGGTTCTACTAAGATTGGATAGGGGTGGTCTTAAGACACTTATAGGGTTCTTGACGGGTCATTGTCCTGTTAGGGCTTTTACGGGCAAATGGGACAATACCATACCGGACTTCTGCAGATTGTGCGATGACTCTGAGGAGCTATAACAATTGCAAACTCTTTGCAATTGTTATATTCTCTTTTCAATTCTGTTCCAAGTACGTTCTCTTGTGAAAATTGCAAAGTTAATATTGTAAAGTGTAGTTTGCACAGACTGCAAATAATTATGCGGTTTCGTTCCACAAAAACTGTGAATTCTATTTTTGCAAAGCAAATTTTAATAAGTTTGTCAAAACGTTGCAAAGTGAGCGATTTCTTTGCATATTCATATTGTTACATCTAGTGTACCTCTCAAAATGTAAAGACGCGCATTTTTATTCGACGATAGTGGAGACGCGGTTACAACAAGAAATTATAGAGACCGAATTAATTTTTAGGGACTTAAAAACTTTAAAATTAGCACTATTTCGTTTAAATAAAATAAAAGTTAATTTCAGTTTAAATAAAATTAGAGAAAAATTAAAGCAGAATGCACAGCGCAGTAATTCTGTGTCAACTGCCACTGTGCTGGCATCGATAAAAAGAAATAATTCTCACGTTATATTTACAATAATTTTATAAAAAAAACTTACTAGAAAATAAAATATCTTTTTTATTTCTTTAACAACATGCAACACTGCAAGTTTTTTTTTCTATTTTTACTTTTTAGCTCATTTTAATAATTTCTATTTAGCAATGCAAAGTGAAAAGTGGTAAGACAGAAATGCGCAGAGACTTTGCAAAGAGAGCAAAATCTTTGCAAAAATTTGCTTAGTGCAAAGTGAGATTTGCAAAGAATCTTGTGGAACAGAAACTCTAATCACTTTTCCAAAAAACGCAATTTAATAAGTGCAAAGTGAAAAGTTGATAAGTTGTTTTGTGGAATAGGGCCCTGGTCATTTTAACATTCTAAACGATGCTGATGAACTAAAATTAATTTCAAAAACACATCTACCCTGGAATTATCCTCTATAGAAAGTTGGTTTATAACATAATGGGTGTGCAATGATCTCTTGCGGGTCAAAAATGTATGGGCTATGGATAGTTATTTTGAAGGCCTGCTGACGCCAGCCTGTTTTAGTCAGAAATTCTGGGGATATAAAATCCACATTTAATGCAAAGTAATGTTGAGACAGGGTTCGGAATAGGCATAGCTTTAGTTTAACTTTCTGCGTACTGTCAATTGCTTTCTGCTTTCAAAAAAAAAAAAAAGAAAATCTTATTTATTTATTAGAATAAATAAATTTTCAATAAACATCAACATCTCAAATTTAACTGCCGCTTTTGGCTTAAAGATCACGCTTCCCTGTGTATCCTTTTTAATTTTTCTGCCTCTTTCTTGGCATTTGTAGACAATACAAACCCTTAAAAAGGCCATAAATTTTGTTCAAAAATCTTAAAATATCATAAAATTTGACATTTGAAAATTGTCGAGGATTTGCTATACGTACAAACACTAAAAGACGCCATCAATACTATTACAATATACGGCTGTATTCGATATGAAGACATGTAGGAATTTTTTTTTTATGGATCTTTATAACCATGACGCCATATGCAAATGTCTCATGCCACAAAAAAATTAAGTTTATTGTGGAAACATTCGATGTTGTATTGAAATATATAAATACATATAAAATAAAATAAAGAAAAAGGAATGTGATAGAAATATTGAAATATAACGGAAATATATAGAAACATAAATATGGTGGTGACTTCCTTTTTTTTAAAAGGCAAACACATACAAACACATGAAGTTTTTGAAGCAGTAGCATTTAAAATTGTTCCATGTAGAACAGTGAACGGCTAGAAGAGAGATTAATAAAGTATGATTAACAAATCTTTTGTGCTTTTAATGAAATAAATTAAGTTCTATACAAACTCTTTAAACATTTTTTTTTGTTGGAAATCAAACTTCTTTATAAGAAAATCATTCGTTCCATGTTTGTAATAGAAGCCTTCCATTGCCTTTTGGTGTATTGATGATGACAATAGTTGTATTGTATTTGATTCTGTGTGAGGTTTCTTCAGCAAAAAAGGATTCAAATTCGACACGCGTTTAAACAATATTTCCTATTGCTATTTGGCTTTCCTTTTTTTATTCTAAAATATTCAATATTTTCTTTTTTTATGGTTGTTTGTTGAGCCAGAGAGCAAAAAAACCAGGAGGCAGGGGGCAGGGGGTTATAGACAATTTATTAGAGATAAAAAATGTAATATTTTGGAAGCCTTTTTCTTTTGCTTCTTGTTTTTGACTAAAAGTGTTAAACTCTTTTTATACTTTTGAGCCTTCATGTGTGTTAAAAGAAAGTGAAGTGAAAATTTTGTTATGATGTCATAATTCTTTCAAAGTTTTGTAGTTTATTCTCGCCTGTCTTCAGGATTATTTTGTTAAACATTTATTTTATTTATTAATGATCAAAGAGTTAATAACAAGGAAAAGAAAACACATGTTAGGAAAGTCAATAAATTTCGAAAGGATTTTGTAAACGAAAAGGGCGCATCGATGAAATATTCTAGAGTTCTATTGGTAGTACAAATAAATTCTTGATGTTTCTTTACGGAATATATGGATCAATTTCAAAATATGTATTGTTAATTGTTGGCTGGAAATATATTTTGTCTTTGTGACAAGTTAATGACTTCATGTGCGGCCATTAATGAACAGGTACAATCTTAGATTTTAACCGACCTGATCTTTTATACTCATAGAAAACTACCTCCATGTATTGATGATGCCCTAACATTAGAATTGTGACAATTTTGTTAAATCTTATGTTTCATCTATGAATGACTACAGTGACGTCAATTCGATGCCACAATTTGTGTATTATTAACATTATTTTCATGTTTAAACAGCAAAATAATAAGCAAAAATTCCCATATACTATTTGTTTAAATTATTTAGTTAAATACATCAAAGTAGAATGATAACGAAAACCATATCGGCCATGCTGCTACTGTCTAATGGTTGAGAATTCTTCTGTAAAAAAGTGAGGAATACAACAAAAGTGAAACAAACATGTGTAACGAGTAAGTAAATAACAATATTCTCACACTTTTACTTAAAGTCAATTCCAATGACTCAATTTGATGACAATGAGTTCTTTCTCCGATGTTACTGAGTCATCGCGCTGATGACATTTTAATTAAACTGACTCCGATTCGATATTTCTGTGATGTCGATGTGTCATCCTATTTATGACATAATTTCACCTGATGACATTTTCGGCAAGTGATGTTAAGTCTGACATCACAATGATGACAAATGCCATGGGGTTAAAACCTAAGACACTTGTCATAGTACTGATGACAAAATACATCAGCGTTATGATGCCTTTTCTATTAGTGTATGTACTTTAACTTTGCTTAATTGCCGAAACTATTAACCTCCACTGCACAATAAGCACCTTTTCAATGCACAGTTAAGTCTACCATCAGACCGAAGTTAGGGGCAAAAGTCAGACTGCAACAATTTCTCTAAGGTATCTCCCTTACACATTTTGCGCATAAGCCATAGCAAAAACGTAGTTGTCGAAACTACCTTGCCCATAACTAGTCCCAGTGGTCTCTAAGTGCTAAGAGCAGGGCTCCCTCATCTCATCAGAATGAACATAACTTACCAGCCATAAAATCACATTTTTAATCTCTATGCGAGGCTTAAGTACGGAGTACCCCTGAATCAGATACTCCTTTAGACAAATACGCCCAACTGCAAAGAATGAAGGGACTTATTTCAAAATTAAATTTTAAACTGAAATTACCAGCCATAGGATTAAAATAATAGCCTCTATGCGAGGTTCAAGTATCGAGTAGGACTGAATCAGATACTTCTTAAGAGAAAAACGCCCAACTGCAGAGAATGGTTGGACTTTTTTCAACTTCGTTGTACAATTTTACTTAAATTTTAAATCGAAATATAATTTTCAACTTAAATTACCAGCCATATAATCACAAATTCAGGTATGGAGTACCATGAAGGAGATATTCCTTAAGACACATAGCCCGACTGCGGTAAATGATTGGACTTTTTTCAGCTTAGACGTACAATTTTAGGACCTAGATAAGTTTGTGGTATTGGTTATGCTGTCACAATGCGAGGGTGCAACGGCAACAAGTGCTCCTTCAGGCGTATACCCTTTTATCCCGTTTTCTCTTTAATAATTGGAAGTCACACAGAGCAATTTAGAGGTTGGTTTTGAGGCGATTCGTTAGCAAAATGGATTTAGGAAAATTGGGTTGCCAGTCCCCCTTTCCTATATTGGTGAAAGGCTGCTATCTCCTTGCCCAAACCCACGATGCAGACATTATTCACCAATATTCATGTTATTTCTTTCGTGAGACGTTAAGATGTATTTTAACCATTTAGGCTACATGACTAGTCCCCTTCTCACTTTAGCTAGTTGACAGAGGAATCTGAAAAGCCAGTGCCCGGGAGATACTTGGTGTAGGACCAGTGGTAGTATGCTGCATGGGCCGTTGGCCCATTATGCTTCAGTAGGAGCAAGAGGAATATAAACACACAGGGCAAAATCTTAACCTTTAATGGAGTGAGATAACAATTTTTTTAAATACATCTTTACTGAGAAAGGATTATAAGAGAGAGAGAGAGAGAGCACTGTCATGGTGGTAAAAAAAGGAACAATTTTAGCTCAGATGCATTGAATTTTGACTGCAAGGCTCTTAATTAATAGTATTAATTCTAACGTGATGTTAATACTAACGTTTTGTTAAACGTTTTGTTGTAAATATTCCCTGGCTCTAGTTTGCCTTACGGCGGCAAATAGACTTTACTTAGCTTGAACTTACGACCCTAAAAGTAGGCTTTAGTTCGAGCGTTCAGCTTATAATAATATAAACCATTATAAACCTGTAGAAATCCAATAATGATGTATAAGTAAGTTTTATTAAGAGAAGTCTAAACCTTCTAATAAAATTAAAATTATTAACAAATTTCGTCGAGCTCCCTGTTGTTTATTTGCCAAGAATTGTATCCCTCATTTATGCCATTCAATTTAACTTGTAGTAGGAGTTTAAGTATTTTTTTTTTGCAATGTAGCTATTCCATAATGATTTCCTTTTTTACGCCCTTTTGCCTCATACACATGATCACCTTTGTAGTCAATAAATTATTTTGCATTTATGTTAATGAGACAATTTTTGCTTAAGAAAAAAAAAACATAAATTTTCTTAATGTCACCCATGTTGCATAGACATGTTGCCAACAATAACACAAATTGAAAAAATGATGCAACTTTCTGGTGGCGGCTAAAACAGTATCATGTCCCTGAATCGGGAAAGCAAAGGGAAAGCAAGCGTAGGTGCTGGGGCGCAGCAAGACCAGAGACACACAAATTAATGCCACAACATGTTAAAGGTAATGAAGTTATAATTAAAATTCAATTTTTTATTTCTTAAAATGCAAAAAAATATTATTAAATGATCAGAAATCATGCCTCTGGCAGACAGAAATTAATTTTAAAAATTTTTGATTTATGTAGAAGATTCAAATAGCGACATTACAAGAAAATTGGAATGAAAAAATTGGCAATAGCTTCAGAAATTTAACTTGAAAATTAAAATTGAAAATGATTTCTTAGCACTGAGAGAAACGTAGATCCCTTTAGAACTTTTAATTCTGTTTCTGTCAAAAAATTTCACCATTTGTACGCGTTGTTTTGTAAAAATTAAATAAACATGTTAATGAAATTTGACCTGGAAAAAAGCCCTTAAGCTGAAATATTTATTTAAAAGAAAAAAAAATAATATTTTTAATGGAAAAAATTTATAATTACCTTGAAATGTTTGTTTTCTACACAATACGAACAAAATAAAAATCCCAAATATAAAAAAATGTACAAAAAATTTAACGGAAATCCTCAAAATCAATAGAAAAAACGCAGAAAAAAATCTAAATGCTTTTGTATGAAAGCAAGAAATGAAATCATCAAAAAGGATGAGGCATTAAACCACCACTTAAAAATTAAACAATGCCATTATTTTCGTTATTATCACTACCACCACCATCACCATTCATCCTCAAACACCCAGAAAAAAAAAACAAAATTACTCCACCTTTTGGTAGGCCTTTTTTTCAAACTAACTTCAGGCAAATTTTCATAAATTAACAGAAAAAATCCTTAAAAAAATACAAAAAATAAAAAACTGATAAAATTTGTTAAAATTTTCTGTGTTAGAAAAAATTTTTAAAAAAAAGTTTAACAATAGCCAGCCAAATGACAGGGGTGGAGGAGGAAGCTTATAAAAAAAAACTAGAAATATGGAAATATAGGAATTAATGTTTTATCCCTGATTACCTGGAACACAAGTTATCAAATAAATGTGAAATAAGTATAAAAAAGTTTTTAAAAAAATGAAAAAACTACCTTAGAATAAATTCAAAAAAATTATGTTTATTAAAAAATAATGTAAATACAAGATAGTCTTTAGAAAATTTCAAGTTCCATAGCTCTTAATATGACTATTAAATAAATTGTATTTCCATCCTAAAAATAGGCAATAGTTTTGTAAATTTAACTTTTTCTAAAAGTATGCACTAGTCTCATATGCTTTTAAGAGTGAGTAGTTGTTTCATTGAATTATGGTTTCAAACTAAATTTAAAAAAGAATATTTTGATTTCATAACTGCCTAAAATTATGCACTGAATATTATTTAAGAAGAACAGATGCTGCAGTTCATGTCCGATTAAGATATTGGCAGAATATTAGCTTTAAAATTAGAATAAGATTTGATTCATTATCGTCAGGTCATATCTTCATATACTTAAAAAAAAACTAATTTCATTTCAAATAATCTTAAAAGTATGCAATGCATTTTTTTAATTCTAACAAACACTTGCGCTTTATTACCAAAAAACTTTAAATTTTTACAGATTCTTTAAATTTATCACTTAATTTTAATCAATAATGTTTAAAAAAATTATCTTGAATATAAGCAATAGTTTATATTAAATATGTCTGAGCATGTCTTATTGGCCAAAGTTTTGTAATTTAAATTGTTTCTTAGTTTTTTTTTGCTTTAAAAGCAAATAGTTGTGTCATTGAATAACTGTTGCAAACAAAATTTAAAAAATAATATTTTGATTTCGTAACTGCCTAAAATTATGCAATCAATATTATTGAAGAGAAAATATACTGCAGAACATGTCCGATCAAGATGAGGAACCGTGATAAGAAGAATTTTTTCCGGTATTGGCAGGACATACATAGAAAAATTAATTTTTTTTTTGAGAATTTTAGTTTAGGCTTGAGTTCATCAAATTTAGTTTTCATTAAATTATTCTTACTGAAGGAAGGAATTTTACAAAATAAAATTTATTAAAATTTATTGATAATTTTTATATTTGGCTGAGCTAGGGATCGAACTCGGGTTCAATTTACATGTTTCAAGAATCACCAAATTCTTTTATCAGAATTCGTTGACGTTCTAACCTCTGCACCACTGGGGTGCCTGACAACCAACAGTCAAACATCAATCTTTAACCAGTGGTACTGGCGGTTCGAAATTTGCTGTAATTATCATTTTCTAATTATTAACATGTTGCTACTTTTCTTCTGTTTTTTTTCGTATTCTTTCTGTCGACCTGAATACATTTGTCTATATTCTTGTTGTGTGGCCAATGTAATTGTACAATAAATAAGATTTTATTTTAGCTTATACGGCCTAAAG
This sequence comes from Pollenia labialis, assembly GCA_949318255.1. Taxonomy (NCBI): domain Eukaryota; kingdom Metazoa; phylum Arthropoda; class Insecta; order Diptera; family Polleniidae; genus Pollenia; species Pollenia labialis. The sequence continues at coordinate 17,489,593 of OX439142.1, read as the reverse complement.
TTCTATATGTTATTAAAAATGCATAATTATGACTTACAATAAGAGAAATAAATTTTTTATTACATTGAACAATAATTTTTTGTAGACAAACATAAAAACATTTAACATGAAAAATTAAATTAAACACAAACTTAAAAATTATATCACAGGTTAGTTGTTTTTAGATATTATGTTTCTTGTCCACTTTCGTCCACATTTTATTTAAATTAATATTTGATTTATTATTGTCAAGTCATTTCTTTAGATGCAATAAATAAATATTGAAATATTGAATTTTATAAATACGGACGATAATCTTTAAAGTATGCAATACATTTTTTAAATTACAACAAACAGTTGCGCTTTATTATTTTATATATATTTCATTCTAGGGTGTAATAGTGGAACAGAGAGCTACAAACAAATTTCTTCCATTCTGAGCGGTCTTTTGCCAAATTTTTTTATTTTACTTCAGATTTTTTTTTGTGGACTTAACTTTGATTTAAACTATTCTCCTCCATGTCTGGGCTGGCCTTCCTGGTCGTCTACTGCCTTGCGAGTCCCAGTTTATTGTCATTCGCGCCAATTCCATTTCTTTAAAAAGTTTCAAACTTCAAGGGTTTGCTTTTCTCTTTAAGCTTAGTACTAGATATTGCTGTTGGCCAGAAAATACGAAGAACTCTGCTTAACGATTTGTTGACAAAAACCTGTAGGTAGGTGTTACATTTGAGGAGAATAGCCGCAGTTTGGTGTTGATTGAGTAAAAAGAAAATCTCCGTACAGGGTTAAGGGCACCAAATGCATGTTTTGACTTATTTATACGGCTTTTTATATTCTCGTTAGATCCTCTTGAGGATAAGATGATGCTGCCCAAAAACAAAAAGTTATTTACTTCCTCTTGTTCACTTTAATTTTTTTTAACTTTGACGTATTTCTGGTGTTCATTCGCATAACTTTGGTTTTGTTAAAGTTGATATTAAGACCGAAATATCTTCCCAGTTCTTGAATCGTATTAAGTTTAAACGACTTTTCATCAAAGTTGTAGAAGATTAAGTATGTGTATATCATCTTCATAATCCAAATCCTCTAATATTTATTATATTAAGTATATATAAAGACAAGTGACACAGTAGAAAAACGCCTTTTATAAGGCTAAAGATTAATTTTTGATGGATTATCAATCTTCCTAAAATTATGCATTTTATTTATTTTGAAATAAATTAGCCTACAAGTACACTACTATTATTGATTTTATAGCTATAAGGAAAAACATTTTGAACTAATTTTAAATCTCTTAAACTGTACACTAAAAGACATATTTTTTATAACCCTCTAAGTATGCAATTATTTTCTTAAACTCGTTCAAACAAACTTGGCTTCATTAAGTAAGACTTCTAAATTTAATTTTTGTTGATTTGTTAATTTATCTAAAAAGTTATTTGTTTTTTATTTACCCTTTTGTTTTTCTCCTTTAACTGTCTCCAATTCTGAAAAACACCGCTTTTCCCTTGTCCTGCTTAAAAATTTCTATTGAATTTTAACCTTCAATTAACTGTGTACGTGCTTTTACTTACTTTTGCTAAATGTTGTGATTTTTAAGTGCCCAAAATTATGCTACAAATAATAATAACCATAATAACAAATGTTCGAAAATTGTTAAAATTTGTTTATTTTCAAGTGCCAGTACACACACACGCACACACTTATTTAAACAAATATTATTTCATTTAAACATTTATAACTCAGCCATAAACATGTGTGCGAGCATGTCTGATATTTGCACTTATTTTTGAGTATTATCGAAAAACTTTAACAATATTCCAAAACTATACGTGTTTTAATATTTGACTTTCACTGGTAGTAATTTGGAGAGCACAAAAGTATTTATTTTGAGGTGTTTTTATATTTTATTACTTGAGTATGACTGTAGTGTTGTAAGGACCAGCAACATTTTTCAAGGACAAATTCGAAAATTTTGTTGCATTCGTCAAAGTTCTTCCAGAAGAGATCCAATCTTCAGTTTTATTTATTCTGTAGTCCATGCCTCCCCCGGTGTATAAGCTGCGCCTCTCAAGGTGCATAGTTAAGGAGCATTAGGAAATTCGTTTTATTGATGAAACATCTTCTGCGGTATATTAGGATTTGGTCCATGCTTATAAAGGTCCGCCCCCATAGCAGGCGCGGATCCAGCTCGAGCCTTAGGGGGGGGAAAATTTTTTTTGATACAAACAAGTAAAAAAAATTTTTTTAAAAGTTTATTAAAATAAATATGTGTATATTTATTAAAAAAAACTCAACAATAAGGTTAAATGAAATATATGAGTAGTTCAATATAAATTAATTTTTTTAAATATGCAATTTATGATTTCCTCGTGAGGCAAATTTAGATAGTACAGTCTTTCTTCTGTCATTGTTGATCTGAGCCATGTTTTTATTAGACGTCGGGTAGGAAATGACCTCTCTCTCGTAGTATTACTGACGAGTAGGGCAAGTTTTTTATGGCATATGCCATTTTTGCCATTTCTTCAATTATTTTTTTAAAAAGCAATTTTTGGTCCAGCTTGCTAAAGAATACCTTTTTGCAACATAGAAAAAAATTTTAAATAAGCTTAGCGAATATGAGGCAGAATCTATTCGAAATGCTAACTGAATAATGCAAATATCGGACGTAAAAAGTACTTTCAATGCATCTGCTCAAGCCTCTTGAAGTTACAAACGAAAGGGATTTCTATGAATGAAAGCTTTGGCTTAATTGATAGTGCTAATGAAAATAATACAAGATGTCAATAAAAAAGATTTTGTTGAAAAGTTTAAAAAACGTTTTAGATCGTAATACATGTGGTAAATTATTCAATACTCCTGAAAAATCTATATGGCTTAGCATTTCAATTTTAAAAAAGTGTTTTAATCGATTTTCTCACAATTTTGTTTTAATGAAAGTGAGACGGATGAATTTATTGACAATCTTTCTCCATCTGAACTTTTAGTGTTCAAATATGCTCCAGTTACATCTTGCGATGTTGAAAGAGTGTTTTTTTCATTTATAGAACTGTTTTATGTGATAACAGAAGATTATCAGGGGTGTTCTAGAAATCGAAGACGCAAAACGCAAGAATTTTAAACGTCGTTTTTTAATAAGATTTCCCTGATAAAATAATTTTATGACAAATATTATAAAAATATTTCTTTATTAAACAGAATTTTATAACAAAAATTAAATTAAAAGTGTATTGAAACAACTTCCAAATTCTTGCGTTTTGCCCCCCAGTATTTTTTTTTTTTACAATTTGAAGAAACATACTATTGTACTCACAATAAAAACTTAATAAAATAAATGTCTCTTAAAAAACATGTTTATTTTTGCCATTTTTCGTGCAATTTTTTATAATTTTTCGTGCCATTTTGCCAGCCATTTTTAATCATTTTTCGTGCCATTTTAATCTTGCCCTGCTCACGAGCATTGAAACGAAAATTAGAAATATTTTTCTTAGATTTCGGTAGATATCTTCATCACAGTTTATTAAAGCATCTACAACGTTATCTGATAGATTTTCAGATATTTTCCATGTTTGTTGCCAATGCAACCGTTCAGAATCAAGTTTAGATGTTATTAGGTGTTTAAATATATCTTTTATCAACATAATCAGCTCATCAGCTACTTTTGATTTTAAAAGTTTTGTATCTGTATTTGACTTGATTACACTTTGAGGTAGAAGTTTAGGTATGTTTAATACATTTAGGAGATCTATTGGAAAACGTGTTTTGAGATCTTCTAAAATAAATTCAATAAGAGGAATGTAACCTACAACTCGGTAGTAATCTTCAACATTTTGAATGTGATTGGAACCTCGATTTGAACGCAGATAACTTTAACTTTTTCGAAAATCGCTTTAAATAGTTCTTCGGCTTTATTTCTTTTCTCTTCAAGGCACATGATTTAAGTTTTGATAAGGCTTGATCCTTTTTGAAGATATATATCGTGCTTTTGTAAAATGATACTAAATGGCTGTGATACAATAAGTATCACACTTAATATGTTTATTCCGTAAATGAATTCAAAAGTACTAAGCGAGTTCCTTAATATAAGGCTTTTGGTGAAGTATCTCTACCTTTCCACTCAGATATTTTTTCCAAAGCTTCTACTATATGATGTACACTTGTTGAAAAGTGAATATTGAGTCGTGACGGTCCAACCATCTTGTCTCGCATAATGTAGAGAGTTTGGCTCCCAAATACTTTGCTAAAACTGTGTTTCGCTTGGGATGAATATATTTAAAAAAATTTGTCGTTTCTTTAACAACTTATTGTATTAATGGCATTTTGTTGCTTTTTAAAATTGAGTTGTTTGATTTATGGGAATAGCAAGGCGTTTGTTTTGCATTTGTCCAGAATTTTATAACAGCTCCATTTTCTGATGACATCAGAGGACACCCATCTGTTCCATATCCTACACAATTTTTTAGGTCAAGACTAAACTATGTCAAAGCTTTTAGAACTATTGATGATAGTGCCTTCGCATCAATTGACATATCACATTATCAATATCCTTTGAAGCCTCTTCAAATGCGTTTACAACAAAGCCAATAAATGCTTTCCTAATAACTTTTTGTTGTATGTTGAAATATCTTTAAGATAAGGAAATCTGGGTTTTGCCCGAAAAATCTGTGTTTTCGTCAAAAATTATCGAATAGAATTTTGATTCATATAACACATATATACATAAATATTGCATATACATGCTAAGGCTTATTAATAATTCGACCGCACGCATTTTCAAGTCAAACGTTTATTCTTTGGATATAAATATATGCCACCTGCCGGGATTGAATGTAGAATAATAAGTATTTAAATACAGTAAACTAGATGTTTCATTGGAAATATCTAATAAATAACTATTAGAATTAATTAATTAATTTTGGATACTTATTGAAAATTTCGTTAGATTCAATAAAAAAAACAAAAAAAAAACTTTGCTGGGATTTCCTAAAATTTTGTGCATATAAAAAAATATTATTATTGGGAATTCTTGTATTATCGAGAGAAACCAAAAATATTTTTAGAATTTAGGGGGGGGGAAATTTCCTTATTTCCCCCCCTCTGAATCCGCGCCTGCCCCATAGAGAAGCCATCTAGAGTTATCGGACGATTTATCTTTCCAGTTTTATTGCCATACTGCAATGGAGTTCCTTTGGAGCAGAGAAATGGTAGCGGGCTAGAGAACCATGAAAGTTAGAATAGTGTCGATATTGAAAATCTATTGAGAGCAATCATGGTGCATGCATACCTAGGATGCGACAAATAACCGAATAACAGGGCTTTTGAAGCTTTCGCTTTTCTTGAGACCGGGGTAGTCACTAGAGTACCCTATTACCATTTGGCACTATGGGAGTCAGTGAAACCTTTGGGTGTTCGGTATTTTTCTGAATGTTGCCTTAGGCCTCCATTAGTATGCTTCATGTCTCAGGAAGATTGTCTTGTGGAAGCCTTGCTCTTCTTTGAAGGCATACTTTCGGGGATCGTGTTCTGCCTAAAATCGCTGGGAGGACCTCCACCACAGGCAAGGCTGATTTGTTTCCATTGTGGGAACGTTCGGCCTGTGGAGATACCTTGGTGCTTGCTATTCAACAGAAGCTGTTGAATTTTCTATAGCAGTGGATGTTTGATAGCTTCAGCTCCTAAACGAGGGTTGAGAGTATAATTTTTGGGCAACTATTCCGATCCCTTCTAGAGAACGGGCGTTTTAAAAATTATATTGAACTTTTTTTGAAACTTTTGCTGGGTTATGTTGGATATTTTTATGAACTTTCAAGTAACTTGTTTAAACATTAAATTCAAAACGGTTATTGGTTTTGTTGTACAAACTATTAAACTCTTCCAATAGATATAATAAAAAAATAAAGGCGATTTGATTATGCAAGATTGTAAAAAATAACTTTTTTTTTAAATGATGTGAATCCAAAGGGCTAAAACTTATGCAGTATAAGACTATATTTTGATTTGAGGAGAGCACAAGAAGTTCATGGTTGATACAAAAATACACCCCAGAATGGTCCAATGCCACTTTCTATTAAAAACAAAGAGGGGATTAGTTTCTTAAAATTAATCTCTTTAAAAAATATTCACATTTTCTGCCACTTCAATTTTCGTGTCTTTCTTCAAACTGTTTTGCATATCATTGACCTAATAAGCCAACAAAACTCCTTCCCCTTTCCTTTTGCTCCTTCAAACCATTTACTAACTCTTCCTCTAACCAAAACCAAAGCGTCAATGTCATGTTCCACTTGATTAACTTAACAAAATTCCAATCAATTTAAATTTGCAACGTGCAATAATGTTTAAATGTCAAATTGAATTTACCACTTTGCTGTGTGATGATGAAAATGATCACTATCCCGTACATGATCTTGTGTATAAAGATGATAATGACATGATCATGATGTTGGTTTTTTTTTCTGTCCGCGCAATGATTGCAATACGATTGAAGTAGTCATCAATTCGTTTTGTTCACTCTTTCACAGGCGTTTCATTTCAGTGTTTATTGTATGGATTTCGTTAAGAATTTCAATTGATTTGTTTCTGTTTTTTGTGTGTGATTTTTTTTGCGTTTCTTCTACTATTCCAGCAGAGAAATTGAAAAAGACGGTGCTTTTGATGACAATTTTGCTGTTGTTGTTGCTGTTTTTTAAGACTTCTTTTCATTACGACAAAGTCTTCATATGGTAAGACAAATAAACTACACACACTAATTGTTAAGAGGAGCTTAGAGGGGAGAGAAGGATATGGCAAAGGAGCTTCAGGCAACAGCTGTGAAAACATTAAAGTCAAATAGGCGGCAAATAATCAAACATCATGTTGACATGAATTTTATTTTGTGTTTTTTTTCTTTTTCTTTTTATTTCATTTTATTTTTTGATGATTCACTTTGTGACTGGAGATGTGGAATTGTATTGAAATTCGGAAAGAGGTGTTGCAGTAATTTTAATTGATTTGTTGGGAATAATTGTCAGTTGCTTTAAAAAACTTTAATATTTTTTTTTTTACAGAATTTAAAGTGTTTAATTGTAATAATTTTTCGTTTGATTTTTTTAACGTCTAGAAAATTGCTTAATATGAATCGTAATTCTTATTCGTTATGGCAGCTATTTTAGATTCAACAACAATGAAAATTACTAAGAAAATTGCAAAGGTACTCCAAACGGTTAAAACGCAGTATTGCTAGACCCAAAATGGATCTAATTTGCTGCAAATACTACCTTAAACTTTGTCTGCCTCCGTTTTTTTTTTATTTGAAAACTCAATTCTGTTGATATTTTTTAGAATTTTTTTTAATTTTTTTTTTTTTTTTTTGCTTACCAAACACAATTTCAATCAGTTCCTTTCCCTCACATTTCTGTTCAACGAGGCATGAATGTAAAGAAGTGTTGTATTTTGTTCTTGCTGATGTTGCGGACTTGTGTATGTGTGCGTGATAAAAGATCAATTTAGCTTGCAATGCGTCACTGATTTAAATCCGATATTGTAAAATTGAGCAAGTTGATCCATGCTAAAACATGAACATGGTATTTGCAATTATTGAACTTCAAAAGGTAAATGGAAGAAGAAAAAAAAAACTTTAGCAAACAAAGAAGCAAATCACACAGCTAAGAAAAAAAAAACATAATCAGACGACAGCAAAACAATGCAAAGGAAGTTTAACAGGCGTAGTTAAAGGTATTATTCCACATGAACTAAACATGTGCAGAAATAATCAAAGAATTGTCAAAAGTAAAATTTATATAAAGAAACATACGCCACTGGGCAAGACACTGCATTTATGTGGTGAAGGGTGATCACAGTTTATGAAGTACAATTTTGTTTCTTAAGTTCTAAGTATGCAGGTATTGCAAAGATAAGAGGACCAGTCCAAAATTATGCGACTTATTACGATTTAAGTACTTAAAGACATCCGAACAAAACAAACAATTATGTATTATAAAATCACTAAAAGCCTCTAATTCCGAAATTTGTATGTTTTAAGTTCGTGTGTGTTTGAAAGCTTTAAGCCTTTAAGGAATTTTTCCATAAACAGTCCAAAGCTTTATGTGTAGGTCAAAGTGCAAACAAGTCAACAGATTTGTTTTTATGTCAAAATTTTAGTTACTGAACCGGGAAATTAAGCAATGTAAAATGATAGTCACAAACTTCTTCTAACTCCAAGGTGGATCTGAAGCTATTTTGCCTAGAAGAACTAAGATACATCCGACAGCAGGCTGGGTAAACGTTTAGAAAGGTAAGTGTTTAATTTTTCGTGGTTTTTTACAATGAAATGCTTCTTTGTTTGTTTGGTTGTTTGTGTTCCACCGGTGAACATTGAATATTTCTTGGCTTGGATATGGATGAACAACAGATTGCGGATATGCACAATCACCTTTATCGTGGTTGGCGTATTTAAAATACGTCTACGACTGTTTGGTAATAGATTAAAGAAAATAAGTTCACCTTCTCTTTAATCTATTACGAAACAGTCGCAGGCGTATTTTAAATACGCCAACCACGATAAGGGTGCATAATAGCGGATTTAATTTTTTGGGAGGCGTTGATGATGACTAGAATATATATATATATATATATATATATGATTTCCTTTAACTCCTACTGGAGCTTGGGGCGTCAAAAAAAAAATGATAACTAGAAGTCCTGAAGTAATCCGATCACTTCAATTATTTGAAGAATAGATGATAAAAGAATACGAGAGGCAAATACTTTAAATGTAGATCAAAGTTCCCACGGCTTTTCTGGCGGACCAAAGAACTGCCAAAATCTGGACCTGATATAAACGATGTTATCGTTACTTCACAGGGACGCTCCGACTCGAACATCCAATACTTTGTTTAGAACTCCCCGGGGATGCAGATATCATATAAAGATATTTTGCCTTCTCGTGTTGCATCATCCGGATCATAAAAAGTGCAGCTAATGCCTGGGATTTAGACAAAATCCAAAATTGGCAGATCTCTTGAGAAGGCGGCAGACCAGAGGTCATATCTGATAGCACGGGAGTCAGTAACATGCCGCCAGTCTGACTATGGGTTTAGACGTCCATTAGTATGCATCTTGCGAGATGTGCCTTCTGTCTTTCAGGGAAGTTTCACCTGTATGCTGCTAGAATACTTTCGCGGTGGTTGTGGCTTTAACCCAAAGTCGCGGGAAGGGATTGTAATGAAAATCCTGCTAAGCGGCTGATTTTTCACCACTCGTGGGAGAGTTTGGCCTAAGGGACGACAATGTTGTGCTGTTGCTTATTAACAGAAACTGCTGACATTTTTCAAAAGCTTTGGAGGTTATATAGTACCAGCTGCTATACAAGGAGGGAGTGTATAATTTTGTCAAATTTAATTCCATATTGGGTGTGATGGTGCCTCTCACTCTCGGGAGTAGTTGGTAAAAGCATAGTTTGTTCCCAATATAGATTGGATTTACCATGAGAAATCCAAAATGGCATTCAATTGCTGGGTAGTTTACACTTGTTGTTATGTACAAAAAAGCGTTGAGTAAGAGAATAAGCTAGACTCGCTCCACTGCAGGCTTAAGCGATGATAAAATATGTCGCAGGTAGGGTAGAACCAAATTTTTTTGCATTGCGGCTCTACAGCTCGTCCCAACACCAGCACATCTTTATGATCTAGTTTGAATCCCCCAGAAGACAGCCGACATTGTGAAAGCGAAACGCATTCAAAAAAAGCCGCTTGCGGTTGTGCCACACCCCCAGTCAGAAATAAGGCTTGACAATCTTGGCCACCTACCGCGTTTTGTAGACAGCAATTTTGCGTCAAAATGTCGCCAACCAATATTCTCATCACTCTGTCGTGCAATATCTGTTAAATAAAATGTTTTTTTTATGTTTTCTGGAAAACTCTTAATGCTATTGTTTCTCCCTAATCAGTCATTTAAACCTGAAGTACATATAAGTGGATGGACCTCCTTTTGCTTTCACTTGAAAATAATAATTAAAAAAATAATAAAACCCATTATTTTAGTTACACCTCATAAGATAAAAAAAAACCTTTTAACTTAATCGATTCAGGTTCAGGTCTTAAAAGGTTTGCGTGAAACCATGTGAATGTCTGTACCAACTACTAGTCCAGCGCCTATCTTGAAGAACCTAATTGTTCCCGTGGTATAAGATTGAACTCTAATCAATCGCAATCTGAGAGATCTGATCATTTTGGGAACCAGGCAAGCTAAGGTATTGCCTTATCCTGTGTATATACTCCAAAACTAAAACGCTTCTAAATAGCTGTTCTCCAGGAAGATATCAGCACCTGCGGGGGGCTTTGAGTCAGTAGTAGTTATTGTATATAGTAAACTGTGATTATCCCGTTAACTAAAACATTTTTTCTTTAGCGGCTTTTATATCGACAATTTCTTGCTGCTGCTAATGTACGTGCCTCCCCCCGCCTTCACTCCCTTATGTATGTGTATTGTCCAAATGATCAGTTGTAAAGAAAATTTATTAAATTGTAATCAACTTGTAGGCATACAATTGTAGTATTTACTCTTTTACTACCATACAAGAAGCCATAGTTAGTTTTGCTAGTTCGTTAAATGATTTTAAATCAAATAGCTGGGGACGCAACAGTAGTAGTCAGTGAAAACTAAATCGATTTTAATCAAAATTTATGATAATTTTAAATGAAATTAAATAATGTTCTATCATGCAGCGAACGAACCAACAACATAAACGAAGCAGCGCTCTTACAACTAATTGGCATGCAATAATGTGTTTATGGTTTGACATGACAATTCATGTTTAAGAGAGATGGGAATTTTTTTTTAATTTTTTCGCTTTAAAAGTATCTAATGAGTTGAACAAAGTAGTAAAGATAATTTAAGACTGGATTTTTAAAATTGAAAAATAGAATAGTTCAGTAAATGGAGATAACGAAGGTAGAAGAAATCAGAGATACGTTTTAAAAATATTAAACAATTTCGAAAAAAGATTTTTGATGAGATCACTGCTATAATTCTAGCAGTGTGGAGTATTTTATATTTATTATTTACACGTATTCTTTAATTTATACGACTTTGCTATAAATTTCAATCAATTTGAAATCATAACTAATACCTTAAATAAAATCAAACTCGTCCATTCATATTTCCTTAAGAAACATTAAGAGCAATTTACTGTCCCCAATAAAATCCCAACCAATAATGTCTATCTTAAAGAAATTTGCCAAAAATCAAAATTGATGATTATTGCTTTTTGACAGCCAGAATCAGAGTGTAAACGTATAAATGAAAACAACAAAAAAATGTTAACGTTATAAAAATTAAATAAAATATACAATTTAACTAGCCATATTTCCCCATTGTACTTGCAACATCAACAACAACAACAAAATCATGTAGCAATAAAAATATAAAAAAAAAAATACCAAAGACCAACAACACAAACAATCATAAAACTGCCAACAGCTGCAACTGTTAAATGTCCTGGTCAGGAACAGGCTGAAAACCAAACAATACATAAAATCTTTTAGAAAGTAGTGGGAGGGAGGGAGATGTGAAGGCTAGCAAAACAAGAAAGTTTATTTTTATATTTTCGTTAACAATGTTGTATGTGAGTATCAATAAAATACTAAAAGAAAAATATATTTATGACCATGTTATAGTAAGTGCAAAATAATAGCAGGGCAATATTATTGGGCGGATGAAAAAATTACAGTGAGTGCTAAAACAAACAAAAAATTGTTGAATCTAAAATGTAAGAAAAAGATTGTCTACTGTGGAGTGCTGCGGGTGTTTTACAAATGCGCTTCAGGGTATACCAAGGCGAATTTATTAAATGGTGGGGTCAAGTCAACATATGGTTTTTTTCGGCGGTTGAGTTGTCAAAGTTTGTATACCAATTACTGTTTTTTATGTGAACAAACCTTTTATTTAGCAATATTTTTGGACCACAAAAGCAGTGGCTGTAGAGTTGACCTCAACTTCTAATGAATTCGCCTTGGGGGTATACATTGCCATTTGAATTTAAGAGGATATACATATAGGTTTGGTCAATATCACAGGTTCAAATCTGCCAGATAATCGAAGAATCGCGGCCAATCCATATATAGTTCGTTTGAACTCAAATCAGTAGCCTTTGGAACTTTGTAGGTCTACCAGGAGGACGGAAATTCCGGCCTTTAAGCCACCATGGCTGAGGGGCTACGAACTTTCCCTGTCGAATAGTAAATTTCCTGGACTAAAAACTATCTTGGAGATTGAATACTTAACACAGGGACAAGATGGCTCCTAACCTGCCGTAAAATGTTTGGAGCAAAGTGGACCCTAAAGCCTAGACTGGTCAATTTACACTGCAATAGTACGGCCAATTCTTACATATGGATCTTTGATTTGGTAGACCAAAACAAGCAGGAAACACGTCGAGGACCAGCTGGGCAGAGTACAAGATCAGACTTGGAATAACAGACACTCTACGCACTAGACCTCCAAAGGCGCTAAATACCAATCTGCACCTAATTCCGACAGAATTTGAGAAGAAATTAAATGCCATATTTCCGTTAGATGGGAATGGAGAAGGGGAATCTTTGCTAATGAATACAGCACTAAAGCTTACACATATGGGTCAAATATGACCTGCGGTGTTTGCTCTGGGGTTTTCTCGAAATCTTTCTTATCGTCTTTCGGATGAAATATTGGCGATTAGAGAGGCATGTATATATTAGTGGAAGAATAAGCATTGTTGTCGATAGCCAGGCGGCTCTGATGCCATTTAGTTCGCATTAAACAACGTCCATTCTCGTTAAGCAGTGTGAGGAAGAACTATCCAGACCGGCCAGCCTATTTGACATAACCTCATTACGGTAATGAACAGGCGGACGGGCTGGCCAAGACTGGAGCTGCTTTCAATATTTTGCAGGGTGTGCAAAATATCAGAAGCGAAATCTTTAGACACTTTAGCTTCAGTCGTAAGGTCATTTCGATTCGGTTCACATTTTAACTGGTCATTGGATGGTCGGTAAGCACTTGGAACTGAAGAGACAGTATTTCATCCCCAATGTGATTGCCCAGTATTTAAGTATCTTCCGCAAGGACTCTCGGATATATTGCGGTTGAACCCCAGCAATTCGTTAAAATATATCAACGCAGTGGGCTGGCTCTAGCCACTTCAGTTTTGCGCTGGTTCCTAATCTTGACGAGTTGTGTTCTGTCTAAACGAAGTCACTGTCTACTTGGAGCACGCCTTGCTTGTGGGCGTGCTACCACGTTTACGAACCAACCAAGATCTGACAGCTGGTTATTGTGTTTAAAACTTAATCGCTGAAAGGTATGACCTTAAAAATATCGTTAAAGGTTCCGTTTTTTGGTATCTCTGTGTACCAAGTGAAGTGTCCGGTTAGAATCCCGAAGAATAGTTAAATACAGTGCCTACAAATAGGGTAATTTGTTGGGAACCCCATTAGGACGGCATGACTAGTAGCCAAAGAACCTTAAACAAATGTTCACACAAAGCAGCGAAAGGCAAATTCAGGGTACCGCGTCTTTTTCTCTTTTATCACTTACGTGTGCACACACATTGTAACAAAATTAGCACCAACATATGTAGAATTTATACAATGCGTATCGCAGCGAAAGCCTTTTTCCGTTTTTAAAACATATTTTTTTAACACTGACTGTAACCCTAAAAAGACACAGTAAAATAACTTGCTTGTAAACCAAGCTACAAAAATTGTCTCTTAGATTTCTTCTAGCAAAGCCCCTTTCCTTTACGGCTAGTAGACAAAAATCACGTTTTTGCACCCCCAGCCCTCCTCCCCTACTCCTTAAAATAGGCAATGAGTTTTAAGCCTCCCCCCCCCCCCCCCCCCAATTACCGGAAACTCATATAAGCTACTTTTCTTTATGTATTTGTAGCAGTATAATTTCAAAGTGTTTGTGGACAGAGATCATTTATGAGACTGCTGCCTCTACCATCTTACACATTTTATTCCTTGACCAAAAGCAATAATGCACTCGACACTTTTATTTCTTTTTCATTAGCCAGTCCCCATAAATGAATGAAAAAGGAGGAAAATAAACAACAACTAAATGATTATTTATCTAGAAAACCATTCAGCAGACTTGGAAAATATATTTTTCTATTTTCCAACTTAAGTATTGTTTCTTTATATTTTGTGTATATTTTTTTTAGGAAAACAAAAATTTGAAATTTTCTAAGAAAGTGTATTGAGAGTACGAAAATAAAAAATGTTTGTGGTAGCTGAATTGTGTTGGTCCTGAAATGCTGCTTTGATTTTTATGATTTTATAAGAGCGTTTGTGACTTTTGTTGTAAATAGGAAATGTTAAATAATGAAAGAAATTAAAAAGAAACGAAACAATTGTCATAAGTTATCATAAGCTGACGAAGACTTAAAACTGCAATACATACCTCGAAATAATGGAAAAGAGTAAAAGTGTTGAAATAATTATTAGCAATAAAGCATTAAGAAGAAGCATTTATGTGCCTTAATGGTAAACAACACTTTTTCCTCTTGATGGAATTTAACCATAATATGGTTGCCGGTGACAATAATATGGTTAAAGAAACCATTATATGTTTAAAAATTGTCTTCTTTTTTCTCTGGGAGTGGGCACTCCATTTTCGATAAGCTGTCCCATATGTATTAGGCAGTGGTGTTACAAGAATAAAATGAATTGTCTAGTAAGTGGGTTGATTTAGCCGAAATTGTCTGCAACTGAACACTAAACTGGACCTTAAACTTTATATTTTTAATTACCAGTGTGTTCATACGGCTGCTTGTAGAGCCAAATCCTCCAAAAACTATCTTGAATGACAACATTTTTAATATGAAGAGTTATCTAATTCCTTATATTGTAAGTGAACTAACATTAGTTCAAAACACAATTAAATCATTATTTCCTTTATTCTTTCCTCCTTAAATGTTGGATTGGCCTTAAAATTTTTATATCTGGGATATTTGATTAAAACCTTGTTCACAGATTTTCATGAATTAAGTATTTTTTCTATGGGATGGTTTTTAATTTTTATTTTTTTGAAAGAGAGACCGTCAGAAATATGATAACCCAACAGGTGACCGGCCAAACCCTCTTTTGACAAAAGAACATTTGCCATTTCAGAAATATATAAGCAGTAACTGCAGTTATTTGACGCAAACCTTTCTACTTCGGGACGGAACTTTTCAAATATCCTTTCAGTATTGACATGATTTCAGCTAACAAAACATTCCGAGTATCCACAAGAAATTAGCGATCCTAATTCCAAAAAAAATATTTAATTTATGAAAACGTTATTTGCTTCCCCGTCAATAAATTCAAAGGTTACTTTATAATTAAGTCCCTGCTTTTTGGGGCCGAGTATTACTGGAGAACAACAACACATTTTGAATATATACAGGAAAGTGATCCTTAAACTGAAAGATTTTTTTTAATTTTTGAAAACGTATTTTCTTGCTCCATCAACAAATTTAAAGGTAGCTTTATTTTTAAGTCCTTTGCATTCTTTTTTTGGGTGCAGTAATACAAGAGAAAGCAAAAAATGGTAGTCCTGATTTCGAAGAAAACTATTCATTCATCAAACCAATTATTTTGTCTTGTAGTTTTTCAAAATGCTTACGGCGAGGCCAGGATCCAAGATCGGCTTAGGTGTGACATAATCAACGTCCATTTGCCAATTTATATCATACAGGATTCTTACATGTTCGATGTTATAATCCCTCCAGGCTCTAGTTGCCCTTAGTCTTACTCTTGCATTTGCAGCTAACATTTTCGCCAAAATCTCTGGTGGTAATCATTTCAAAATCGCTAACAGTGCCTTAGGTAGTTCTAATGGTACGCTAGCTCTCCAGTTTAGGCCAGTGGCTCTTTTATAGCAGTATAGTGCCGTTGACTCCTTAGTCGTCCTGGAAATGGTGTTCTTCCTCCAGTTCAGTTAGCTGTCCAATATAAGTCCAACATATTTAGCATAATCGGACAGTTTTAGTGAGACCCCGTTTATTCTTGAGGTAATAAATTGAAGAATTTTGTACCGCGATGTAAGAAGTACCAGCTCCCTTTTGGAAGGGTTAACATTCAGTCCACAGTCCTGGCACCATTTTAATAGGATGTCCAGTGCTGACACCAAAAGCTCCTTATGTAAGCAAGTAGTACCAATAAATGGTACTCCTGATCCCAAAAAACAAAACGCACACACACCAACTACTCAGCATAAATCAGATCACTTTTGAAGGACCTTTTTTCTTTTTATTTCTCTTTTACTTTTGAAACACATAAACACTAATCTGAATATTTAATCATTTTGTTTAAATAGTATCCAATTTCAATATCTTTTTTTTTTTTTTTTTTTGGTATTTGTAAAGTTTTTTTTGGTTATTTTCTGGCATTTTCCCCATTTCTTAAGACATCTGGTGTAAAAGATTTGATATTTGGTGGGTCTTAATTGTAAATTAACTACCAATGAAGCCTGCTGCATAAATTTTGTAGCCTTTTTTCTATTTTTTTAAGTTTTTTTTTTATTATCTAGATTTGAAATTTTTAATACAAAGTTATAAATTTAGATACACTAGAGGTTTGATTTTTTTTCTGCACTCAAGTTTCAATAGCTGGTTTTGTGTCTTTTAATTTTTTTTTTTTTTTTTGAAGTCACTTCAGTTTTTTGTTCATTTGGGCCTTCATTGTCTTAAAAATAAAATAGGGAGAAAAAGGATTAAATAAATAAATCACTTGTTTGGAAAAAATTGCACAATTTTTCTTACTTTTTGTTGTATTTCAAAGACATTTTCCTTATGCTTTCAAATACTCTACCAATCGAGGGATTTCTTTCTTATTTTTTCAACAAACTCATACCAGTTAATGAGCTAAAAATTGTTTAAACAAAACTGTGTTCATATCTTTTTTTTTGTACAAATTTTCTTTAATTCATTATTTTCTTTTCAGCATTTTTTTTTTTTGTATTTTTCAAAATTAATGAAGATTTTGTCTTATTTCGAGAGGTTTTTTTTTATTGTAGCAAAAGGGTTGATTGGTAGCAACACTTGTGTGTATTTAAAGAAGAAAAAAATCATTTGATTTTTAATTACGTTGATTTTTATTCAAAATTTCCTTGAAAAAAAATTAAAGAAAAACGGAAATCATGGTAGCTTTCATTTATGGCCTAAAGTGTTACAGTCTCCAAGGACTTTTAGCCAGACACTTGAGCCACTTTTCAATGAATGACTTTATTCTTTCATTTTTTCGTTATTTGTAAAAAAAAAAAACAAAACAGAAAGTTGTAATATTGGGTTTTTCAACTTAATTAAACTTTTTTTTGAAGGAATTTCTTTTTAACATGAGATTTATTTTGTTACAACAACTGTCATCATATTGGCCATAACTAATTGACAGCTAAAGTGATACAAAATTTCTTTTAATTAGCAAACAAATTATAAAGAAAGTTACTCGATTTGCATAATGTAACGAATGATAAAAAATAAATAATAACAGATTATTAAAACAGGGAGGAAAAAAGAGAAAAATAGTTGAAGTTAAAAAATACCCGTTTAAAATATAAGCAAAAATAATTATAATAACAAAGTTCCATCCGAACCAAAAAGTTTTAAGTTTTTGGAAAATTCACAGATTATTATTTCCGCTGTATCCCTCTTAATTGTTTTCCAGCAAAAAACAAGATTTTTTTATAAAAAATGTAGAATTTTTGAAACATACTAGTGACCACATTATTTTCGCTGCATCTTTTGTTGTTTTCGAAAAAAATACGATTTTATGTTATCATACAAAAAATTGATTTTAAGTGAAAATATCAATGTTGATTTTTGGATAGCTTAAGCTATCGGCGTCATAGCACAATCTAGGAAGATTTTTATCATGCCTCATCGACGCACATTTCTACAAATTGCATATGTATGTCCCATTATCATCGCACATTGTAACGATTTTTATTGGCACATATTGATTAAGCCAGAAACGAGAAAATAATCGGTACAATATGATCACACTATCCATAATTTTCTATTAAAAGAAAAGTTAAACAAAACTTCTTATACAAAGTAAAGTTAAACAAAATTTCCTAAAAAAAAGTAAATTTAAACAAAATTTCATTTTAAAAGTAAATTTTAACAGAAAAAAAAAAATTCCTTTCTTCATAAAAATAATTTAATGAAAATTAAATTTAATGAACTTAAGCCTAATTAAAAATATTAAAAATTTGGATTAAAAACCATAAATAGTTCAATAAAATAACCACAATACTAATAATTGTTAAAGCTAAGGCACGAGCTCTATGTTTGCATTTGTCCTTCAAGTTGTGCTGAAAAGGTCAACAAGAAAAAGAAAGACAAAAAAATGAAGAAACAAAAAATATATGTACTTTGAACTTCAAGAAGAATTCTTGACAAAAGTACGAAAAAAGAGAAGTAAAGGAATAACATGTTAAAATAAATTAAAATAGATAATCATTCAAAAGCAAATTTCGATCTACCAAAAGGTTGAATACAATTTGGTTTAAGGATTGATGTTTGACTAATGACGTCAGCAGTCGTCGATGGCTGCGAGTGTTAAACGGCAAGCCCTCTGAAGAGATTGAGTGGTTGCAATCGAAACATGTCAGGGTAACCTGTCCGTAAACACCTGGGTTCGAGCCCAGATTGAGTCAAGAATGAAAAATTATCAATAAAAATTTTAATTAATTTTCATGTTGTAAAATTCCTTTCTTCATAAAAATAATTTAATGAAAATTAAATTTAATGAACTTAAGCCTAATTAAAAATATTAAAAATTTGGATTAAAAATTTTATATACTAAAATTTAATTTAAGCAAAATTTCCTATAAAAAATAAATTTTAGCAAAATTTTCTATAAAAAGAAAAGTTAAACAAAACTTCTTATACAAAGTAAAGTTAAACAAAATTTCCTAAGAAAAAGTAAATTTAAACAAAATTTCCTTTTAAAAGTTAATTTTAACAAAATTTTCTATATTCTAAAATTTAATTTAAGCAAAATTTCCTACAAAAAATAAATTTTAGCAAAATTTTCTATAAAAAGAAATGTTAAACAAAACTTCTTATACAAAGTAAAGTTAAACAAAATTTCCTAAGAAAAAGTAAATTTAAACAAAATTTCCTTTTAAAAGTAAATTTTAAAAAAATTTTCTATATTCTAAAATTTAATTTAAACAAAATTTCCTATAAAAAATAAATTTTATCAAAATTTCCTATAAAAGTAATATTAAGCCAAATTTTCTATAAAATGTAATATTTAAAAAAATGCCCTTTAGAAAGTAAATTTTAGCAAAATTTTCGATAAAAAGTAACTTTTAACAAAATATCCTATATCAAAATTAAATTTAAGCAAAATTTCCTTTAAAAAATACATTTTAGCAAAATTTTCTATAAAAAGTACAGTTTAACAATATTTCCTATAAAAAGTTAAATTAAACAAAACATCCTATTAAAAGTAAATTTATACAAAATTTCCTATATTAAAATTAAATTTAAGCAAAATTTCCAATAAAAAGTAAAGTTTAACAAAATTTCCTATAAAAGTTAAGTTAAACAAAATTTCCTATTAAAAGTAAATTTAAACAAAATTTTCTATATTTAAATTAAATTTAAGCAAAATTTCCTATAAAAAGTAAAGTTAAACAAAATTTCCTATTAAAAGTAAATTTAAATAAAATTTCCTATATTAAATTAAATTTAAGCAAAATTTCCTAAAATAAGTTAAGTTAAACAAAATTTCCTATTAAAAGTAATTTTTACAAAATTTCCTATTAAAAGTAAATTTTATCAAAATCTCCTTTATTAAAATTAAATTTAAGAAAACTTCCAAAAAAAAGTAAATTTAAGTAAAATTTTTTTAAGTGTAAGTTTTGGAAAAATTTCTTATAAAAACTAAATTTCAGGTAAATGTTATATAAAAGAAAATTTTGGCTAAATTTCCAATAAAAATAAATTTTAGCAAAATTTGCCATAAAAATTAAATTTAAGCAAAATTTCCAATAAAAAGTAGAGTTACACAAAATTTCCTATAAAAAGTATATACAGTTTGATGGTGTTTCAAAGCACTAAATAAAAATCTTCTTAAATATCAAAGTCTCTGAGTTTTAAGGCCTTTTTTGTAGAAACATTTTTGATGCTGATATCGATGGGACATATTTACCGGATACCAATTAAATTACAAAGTTTTTTAAAGGAAAATGCTGCAAACTTACTTCATCTCGTCTAAAGTTTAATGTTAATTTTTTCTTTACCAGCATTTTTCTTATCCTGACTGTTTTTTAAGCAAAGCAAACATCTTAAGCTGTTCAAAGAAATTTTATAAATTTATAATACAAAGAAAATATCTGAAAAAAATAAGACCAATAGAAACATGATTGTTAACATTTAAAAGTCTTACAAAGAAAAAAAAACTTAAAAGATCTAATAGCGAAAACTGATAATCCGTTGTTAAATAAAACATCAAAGTCGATAAATCTGTCTTTTTATTTTCAAAAAAAAAAAAAAATATATAAAAAACCAGGGTAAAGTATAATAAACTTTCCTAAAAAAAATTACCCGTTTAACGTGTTAAGAAAAACAATTTAAAAGTTATTAAACTTTAAAAAGCAATTTAAGCAAGGAGAGGTTTTTCCGCTCTAACAAAAGAAAAACAATTAGTATAGGATTACAATATTTAGCAGGATATATGTATCCTTAGAATGTCCCACCTACATGTGTTGCCAGCATATCTTTAAACCATAACAAGGTTAAAGTCATTTGCAGGAGAAAAATGTTATTGCTGACAATGTCATTTCAAATAAATGACCCTTTTTTCAAAAAAAAAATTAATACATTTTTTTTCAAAGAGAAAACATTGTTATTCTCAATAATGAATTTGTAAATTAAGAAAAGACCACAAACAATAAACAGTTACATTTGTTTACTGTTCAAACTGAATTTAATTTTTAAACTCCTACACTTTGCAAAAAAAAAAAAAAAAAAAAAAAAACAACTCTCCAAACATTTTCAAAACTATCGAAAATCTTTAGTTGTTTACTACTCATCCAATCAAAAAGATACTTTCTGTCATTGTTACTAAATAAACTATAAGTTTTTATTTCTAGAAACAATTAAACAAAAAAACAAAAAGAAACAAGAATAACAATAAAAAGGTCCTTTAAATCCTGCTGGGTTTTGGGTTCAACCAACAACTAGTAGCATTTCAAGTCAAACACAATTCCTGTCGCAAAAGTTCATTATAAACAACACTTGACATTTGTGTTTGGCAATATAATTTATAGACAAAAGACAAGTGATTTTTAGCAAATACCACAAGATTTCAATGACCAGAGGTCATTTGAAATATTTATGACAAAAACAATTGTCTTTTCGAAGTCCAAAAAATATTTAACAACAATTAAAAGGAGGAGTTGTTTATGGAAACAAGACAAAAAAAGTTTCAAGAAAAAGTTTTGAAATTGAAGAAACTAAAAGGAAATGACTGGAGCAAAATTACTTTCTCCAGTAAGGAGGAAACAGTGACTCATGTTTAAGGCATTGCTGGAAGATGCGTTGTCTTGGGTTTATTACTCTATGGAGGCCCTAACTAAATTTTCCTTCTTCTCCTCATTCAATCAGCTCTTGCATTGCTTATCACAAGGCATATTTCCTAGGAAAAAGAAAACTAGCACTTAGCTGGTCACGGTACAGTTCTAAAGTTATAGGGCCGGTTCTATTTCTTACACTTTATATAGTCAATTTAACTTGGTGATGGTCAGGAGGGGTTAATTGGCACCTTTTTGATACTTTGTAACTTGTCACTTAAACAACCTGCCTGTCGCTGATATTGTTCCGAGTAAATCATAGTCATATGATAGATCCCCTGAATGAAAAGTAATAGAATCAGATAGAATTCCTAGGAGAAAGAGAAATAACACCAAACATGTCACGTGACAGTTCTAAAGTTGTAGGGGCTGGTTCTTGTTCTAACTCTTTGTATTTAGGGGACTTGTCAATTTAACATGGCGATTTTCTAGAAGGCATTTAATTGGCACCTTATACACATACAATTTCGGTTTTTATGTTGCCTGTTGTAGATATTGTCCCGAACGAACCATGTTAATTTGATAGATCCCTTTTATATAAAATAATAGAACCAGAAGAGTCACTAGGAGAAAGAGGAACAATACTAAACTTGTCACGTGGCTGTAACGTGATGTGACTGATTTTGACCTTCACAATTCATTCCTTTTTATTATAGAATTATGTATGTTCTCTGAGAACGGTTTAATTGCTTTAAGAACAATTGCCACAAATTTCCTGTCAAATGACATAATGAAAAAAGATTATGTATACAAGGCGGTATAGTGAAAATCTTCCAGGATTCACAACGATCTCCTGTTGTTCATTCTTTAAGACCCTTGGTATTCTTCTTGTCCTCTCTTTGTTTTATCCGTATAGACTTTGGATTTTATTTAGCCCTAAAGAAAAATATCCCAAGTTGTCATAATACCAAATCTTGAAAAAAATGAGTTACATTTTTTGTTCTCCAACCTGTGCGGTATGAGAAATTGCTATGTGCGAACTGCTTGCACCTGGATATAAAGTGGGCTCGTAAAGCAACCTGGATTTATCTTTTAAACATCAGTTTTGTTAACGATGTAGCCATCAAGCCCTTCAGTAGAATAATTATAAAGAGCTTAAGCTATTCATTGAATCATTTTTTTTTAAAGAATAAAAATAAATATCGCAGATCTAGAAATTGTATGAGTGTTAACATTGGTAGTTCACTAACAGATAAGGATCAAAAGGAGTCCAATTAGAAGTCACGGGGAGGTTTCTACCCAAATTGTTGCTAAGTTTGATTGCGGGATCATGACTTGAAAGTTTTAGCCTGAAAGTTAAAGTCGATTTAGCTTGATCTGCTTTCTTTACATAAATTTTGACGGTCTAGCAGCAGGAAGTATAAAGAACTTTGAACTTTTAAAGGTATTTTAATATAAATTTAGTTCCTCTTTTTTTAAGTCCAACCAAAAAAAATTCTAAACTAGTATTTGTTTGACATTCTCTACTAAATACAATTCTTCTCTCCCCTTCAAATTGACATTTTGAAGCATTTGCTAACCAATACCACAAACATCTTTGGGGTTTGGAGTTGGTGTCCTACTAAAGAAATGGGACGAGTGTGAGTGTGTGTTTATGAATTTGTCTACATGTGGTTTTTGGATTTCATAAAACAAAATTTATTTCTTTACAAATATATTGCAAATATCTAATAATAAAAACAAAAGAATTGAACATACAATGCTCACACCACATCCCTACCCCTTAAAAAAAAACTTAATAATGAAAACCCCTTCTCCCATTAAGGACATTTGCGTATTTGTGTTTTGTGTGTCAATGTCCCAACATGTTTTATAGATGTATAGATCTTTGAACATTCATTTTGTAATTAAACGTTGATACATTTTTTTGTTTTTGCTTTTTTGATTTTCTGTTTTATTATTTGGACACAAATGTTTTTAATTGTGTACTGCTAAACTAAAGTAAACTTTCGTTAAGCATACAATAATGATGACTGCAACATCAGTTAAAAGCAACAACAATATTTTCAATAATGTAGACAGACAGACAGACAGACACTGACAGGGGTAGTCTTCATAAACTACATGTTCATAATACACAGAATGTATCTCTAGCATGTGTGCAAAAGAGAATGAGTATTAGAAGAGCTTTTGAATATTGACTACTATTTATCCATAAAACCAACTATCCGTCTATGCATCGTACTTCTATTCAATCAAGCAACCAAACTTAATTGTAGCCATTCATATATACAACGATACGTATTCTGGCTATCTCACTAGCATTTGTAATATTTTGGCTATGCCGAATCTTTGATACCCTCCATCGACTTTAAGAATCTAGATCTGTGGCCATTTTTTGCGAAGGTTAATACATATTCGGGCTCAAAACTGTTTTCCTATTAGGCCGATCTTGCTGCATCTTAAGCAAAATTGTTTAGGGACAACTTTGACGTTAAAATCCTTTTACTCTATTCAGTAACTAGGAAGTTAGCGAGGTTTCAACAGATCGCCACTTTTGCCTTGCTCGCCGTCATAGGCCGTCTTACTACTCATAGGCCGTCAATAAGTTGTCTCCATCTTTGTCGACGTGCGGCTATATCTCTGTGCTCTTCGGTGGTGTTGATGGTTCTTCCTAGACGATGGCATATGGAATAATTTCCTGTAGTGTTGAACGTCGCCAGTTTATTGATATAAGTTGTGAAGTAAAAAGATACAAAATACACTTCAATAAGAGATGGAGCGCTATATCCCTCAAGAACACGAAATAATTGCTTAGATTTTCTTGTGCAATAATTCGTCGGTGATGTTGGTGTTGAGCGACGAGTTTAATTTTAATATCTATGGATACGTGAATTAGCAGATAAATCGCTTAAGAAGCACATTAAAATTCGCACAAAGAGCAATTACACCCGCTTAAATTTACTGTATGATGTGGAGCTTGCGCTGGAGGCATCATCGGGTGTACTTTTTTCGAAAACGCCGTGGGCCAAACGAATACTGTGAACGGCTTTATTCTAATTCAGCTGGTTGAATTGGGACTGGAGTCCATGTGGTTCTAACAAGATGGAGCAACGGCGCATACTGCAAGGCCTACAATCGAAGTTCGATGGGGCTTTCCGGGACGCCTTATCTCTTGTTTAAGTTATTTATACTGGCCGGCAAGATCGCCTGATGTAACTGTTCTAGACTTCTTTCTGTGGGGTTTGTTAAAGGCACGAGTCAATGTCAACAATCCTCAGCCTCTTTTGAAGTCCTCAAAGAGGATAACACCGACAGTTCTGGCAATAGTGATAGAAAATGCTATAAATCGAAGTCCTATGGCCATTAATTGGGACGGCGGCCACTTGGCCTTTATCACTAAGGCATTAAATACACACAATCCAAAAGCAAAGCAACAGTTTTTCAGATATTAAAAAAATTAAAGACAAAGAACATCGGAAAAAAATTTGCGCCGTCTTGGGTTCTACCTCTAGACATAAATGAAAATCGGGATAAACAGAGGCGCACGTAGTGAGGAATGTTTCTGATTGTCATTCAATTGAGCGTGATCTGAAATGTCATAGGCCAAGTAGTTCCCGGGCAACTGTTTTTTTTTCCGCCAAAAGCTAGCTTGAGAGAGAAGGCGAACAGTCATGTAGCCCGAATAGTAAAAATTTAGCATGACTACTCAGGCAAGTAGGTGAACCCATCCTTATCACCAATCTAGGAAAGGAGCGCCATGATCCCACCAATCTACACTCAACAACGCTAACGAATCAAAAATAAAATACCCTTCAAATAATTTTATTGAGTTCTTATCTTTAGGTTTTTCTGCGGAGTTCCTTGGGAGTAAGAGAGTAAATCCTCACTAATTACTCATAATGTGTCATTCCTTTTCTGGCTGTTGACTGTCTCGAGGTAGCAAATGAAATGATTAAATCATAATACCAACCATGTATTAGATTGCAAGTGCTCAATTCTTAATACACCCAACCAAAAATAGCACACACTTCTCTATCTTCATGCACTCATTATATAGACTTGGTATTTGTGGAAATGAGAACTCTGGCATCCAAACAAACGCACTTGCTGCCAGGCTTGTATCCTGCTGTATGTGCGTTTAATTATGTTTTTTAATCATCATCATATGTTGCTGTTATTGTTCATATCCTCATCATTATTGTCAGCAATAAGCCAGCTATTTTTGTTGCTCCGTCCGTCTATCTATGGTATCGTGCGTCAAACTCATCTTCACTTCTTTCATCATTCAGGCGGTTATTTACTTTGTATTGGGCCTTAACTGCCGAGGAGTCCTTGCGTGTTTGTGTGCGTGTATGTTTTTGGCTTGTAATAGTGTATTAGTTTTCGAAACTCGTCATAATTTTTGTAGTTTATTCTTCCTTTTTTACATTTCCCATTTTGCATTTGCTTTTTGTGTGTTTTTGTAATTGTCATTGATGTTTTTGGAAATTCGTGGACAAACCAACAGCAAAGACAAATTGATAATATTTAGAGTGTTAACGTGGTTTGGTTTTGTTGGCTCTTAATGTACAGCAGCCACGTAAAAGTATGTTTTGGAGTATGCTTTTGTTTTCGGTTGGGGCAAAGTTTTAACGATAGATGTTTTGAAGAAAATTTTGCAGCTGCGACCATACAAAATTGAGTTTAAGGTATAAGTGCCAAGGTTTTCTAGAAAATTAATCGAATAGTGAGATAAAGGGGTACATATTTAACTGAAAGAAGAGATTTGGTTTATTTGGAACCAATCCATAACCACAAAGTCCGGTAGAAAGTGAAACCTTGGTCAACTAATAGAACTTTCTTGATTATTTTGTAAGCATGAAGCTCAATCCGAGACATATTTTTAAAGACTAGTGTTAGACTGGATGCCATAATTTATCACTGCGTGAAAAAACCTCTGTATGGAAAATTGTCATTTGTCACAGAAATCTAAAAAAAAAATCGAAATAAATTTTCCAAAAACGTCCCAATTAATAACCATTTTTTAGGATGTGGACGATATGTGGTTTCAACAGAACGGTGCCACTTGCCACACAGCTAACGAACCAATTGCGCTTTTGCGCGACAAATTCAATGGTTGTGTTATCTCACGTGGTGGCGATGTCAATTGGCCGTCAAGATCATGCGATTTGACACCTTTTGACTTCGTTCTTTGAGGTTATTTGAAAGAAAAAGTGCACTTCGATAAGCCAGCAACAATTCAAGAGCTAAAGGATGAGATAATTCGGCACATTAACGACATAGAACCTTAATTATGCCTCAGCGTCAACGAAAATTTGGACCATCGGATGGAGGTGTGCCGCCGAGGTCGCGCTGGCCATTTGGTCGATATTTTGTATGTTTTTCGAAATCAACATCGGCCCTTAAAATTTAACCACCCTTTACAATATAAACTAGTTTGAAATTACAAGTGCAAATACACTATTAGAGGCTGCTTCCAGGGCTCTTAACATAAATTGTAAAGAATGCTTTTGAGTATGTTGTAATGCTTCCACAAGTTAGTCCATGCTCTTGTCGTTGCACTCTTGGATAATGTAGGTGCAATTAATATTTAAATTTCATGCAACGATTAAAAAACTGCAACCAAAGCAAAAAAAATTGCCATTTCTTTTACCACTGCTTTTACTACTGATTCATTAAATGTCAACAGTTGCTGTCAAACCAACTCAAAAAGCGAAAACTTGTACACAAATTTTCGTTTTTTGCTCGACAATTCTTAGTTTCGACTGCAGACCGCTAAAATATCGCATTTTAATAGTGACTTATCAAATAACACAGGATCCAGTAACCACCAAGAACTTTAATTTCCAAAGACCCAACCATAATATGCATAAGCTGACTTAAGCAACTGTGGGAATACATGTTAATCATTTTAAAATTAAGGAAACTTATCTTTTGATGAAACTTACTATGAGATTAGGGAAAGTTCGAAACAGATCGTATTTTCTGTACGGAATCAAATGTTTTTTTATTTTAAATTTTAAGGGCATTTGGCGGGCCATTCGTTAATTTTGACAGTAGCTTTAGCTATCTTAAAATCACAGTTATCGTGGCTTACACCTGTAGCGAGGGGGTAAGATTTTACAAATGTTGGTTTGAATTTAAACCTTCTTTGTAGGCTTAGTAAAAATTGGTGGTCTGTCCGTCTTTCTTTCTGTAAGATATTTGTATATAACAGAGTCTAAATAGACATAAGATAGTTTTAGCTCCAAAAGTGCGGCGATGTGCTTAAATTGTTCTCTGGATATTAATATTATGCAGAGCTTTTAAATTCTACCGTGTTTTAATATTAATCGCTCAGTGACGATTAATATGGGGCAAATCTATTGACTCTTTCTTAGAACTTTTACAATATAAAATAACTAGTAACTGAACTACTTTGAAATCAATAACTTTTAAACGGTTATTTAGTTTCGAAACATTCGAATAAAATCTATATCACTTCAAAGATCTTTTTGCTTACTTACTTTCATTTTTCCTTATAGCTTATTCTTTCACTTTATTCCTTAAATGCTTTACTGAAAGAAATTCGCCTCCGCTTTAATTTAACTCATTTATATCAAATCATTAAAAACTCATAAATTTCTTTTGCCAAAAATTAAATATAAATAGGTGCTGATTAATCGTATGCACACACAACAAACCTGTGGCAGTCTGCCACAAACACACATACTAAAAACCCATTGAATTAGCAATGGATTTGCAGCAATAAGAAGGGAAAAAGTGATGCCAGCCAAAAAGATATTGCAACTTAAAAACAACATAAGAAATTCAATATCGTCATAAATGCTTTTAAGCAATAACAGCATAAGCGTGTATGTATTGTTGGCGTAGTCTGGCGACAATGTAGGTGTTGTTCCGAACCCAACAATAGAATAAACTACAAAAGAAGACTATAAAATTAAGGTGGAAGAGCAGCTATTGAATGTGAATAAAATGGCCCTGGCCTCACTGAAATAAACGGGTTTGTGTTCCAAAAATAAAAAAAAAATAAAAGCTTGATCTTTAATTTAAACTTATAGGAAGACTGCGAGTAAAAACACTTTTCAGTACTTACATTTGTATATGCTGTACAATGTATTGTGTGTGGTTTTTTGTATAAAATTATCTGCAAGTTAATAAATTATCAAACTCCTGCGCATTGGTCAACAATAACTAAAAAGCAAACCAAACCAAACTAAACCTTTTAAGAGAACACCAAAACTTTTTTCAATGATTTACGTTTAAGGCACGCGTGTGTAATTTACTTTTGATTACGGTAGCAAAATGAAATGACATTTTGAAAAATATTATAAAATCTTTTCAGGCATTTGGTTCGAAAGTTTTACTCTTCCTGCAAAATGTTGTTCTTTTCTAGCATATTCCTTTTTTTTTTTTTTTTTTTTTTTTTTTTTGGTACTAAATTTCGTTAAACTTTTTTAATAAAATACTTAAAGAAATTTGTTTTTCTTTGTACTTTTAAACACTCAAACATGAAAAATAAATAAAATGCAATTAGCAGGATTTGAATTAATTACAGTAAAAGTATATTCAGTTCATTTTTGTAAACGAGTATAGATGAATGGAATGGCAGAGAATAAGGATGAACGTATGAATGAATGTTTAAATAGATAAATGTTTTAAATAGTAAGTAGTTTTTATTTAAGTCTATAAACTCAAACAAACGTCTTGTTACACATTCATACACTACATATGAAGTAAGTTTTACTTTTTCATTCGTTTCTTATTTAACCACACTTGTATGAACATATAGATTTTCGGCTGCTGCTAAAGTCTTTGCAGTCTCTTAAGAGATTTTAAAGAAAAATTTGTCTTTTGTTTACTTGAAGAATCTTTACCGAATGTAACCAATTTTAGTCAACAAACTACTTTATACAATGATCATACATTTACTAAGACACTTATGAAGAAATGCATAGAACAACACACGAAGAAAAAGAGAGTTTGACAAATACGTACACCCAGAGAAAAAACATTTTAAATATGGTCACGTCCATCAACACTATTTTTAAAGAAAATGCTAAACATATTATGATTCATTTAACAATATTATTGTCACCGAAACCATATTACGGTTAAATTAGTTCCCCATCAAGAAGCCACAACAATATTATGGTTGCCTGGAACATGTTATAGTTTTTTTTTTTTTTTTTTTTTTTTTTTTTTTTTTATTTAAAATAACTAAAACATGTTTAACAGTTATAAAAGCATGGTTGGTTTTTAACCATAGCATGTTGCTCTTGAAAAAGAGGAAAATACTATTGCTAACTTTAAAACAAATAATTATAATATTTAACCATAACATGTTGCGGCTTCTTGATTGAGGATTAATTTAGCCATAATATGTTTGTCGTTGACAATAATATGGTTATATTAAACATAATAAGTTTAAAATTGGCATTAAAAAAGTTTTGTTGGAGGTGACCATATGTAAACATGTTTTTTCTCTGCGTAAAGGCAACAATTTTTAAGTAGATAGAAACCTCGTAGTCACCGGTAAACTACTAAAAAAGCTTAGCTTAATTTGACCTTTAGGGTAAGCGTAGAAGACAAAACGTTGATGTAAAAGTCAATGCTTGCTTTGTTGAAATAGACTGTCTTCTTGAACGCATGTTGCTTTCTGCAACGAATTCCGAAACACAACCGCACGTATCTAGCACACTTATACCCAATGATCCACTGTGTTACCATGGAGTTCCACTAAACCGGACACCCAGCGTAGACCCAACCCAAACTCCTGACGATGTTTAAAATGGCATTAAACTGCCAGAGATATCATACAATCCGTCAAAGCTAGTGGGTCCCAGTTGCCTTCTCGCCTGTGCAGGGCAGTGACAATGAAGGTATTTTACATCCTCCTCCCCAGTATCAAGCTCCCAAACGCAGTGCATGCCTACCTATAAGACAGTGCCGCGGGACAGCAGATACCAAAAGTCATCGCTAATAGAGGCGTCTGTCATTCATACGGGGCCACAACTGCCTGGCAATCCTTAATCCAGTTTACGCGGACCATTTGTCTTAAGCAATATCGTTATTATATAGATCGCCAAAGTGCGAGTTTGCAGGAGAGCAAAGGTACCCCAAGGCCTTCCAGATTTGTGAAAGCAAGCACAGCAGCTCTAATGTTCACCAGTAAATCCCCGCACCCTGGTACCCATGTGATTCTGATATCAAACTGATTAGTTATCTCGTTTAGAGAGGAGCGGCAGTGCTTATTCTCAGGAAGAGGGTATCTAAGGCCCTGACGGCAGCATGACTATCAGTGAAAATATCCAAGGCAGTCATCAACACAGCTGATAGCTTAAGGCAATCAACAGCTTTCTTGATCGCAAGCTGGTAGTGAGCAAGTCTATCAGCGCCGGGGTGCGGGTTTGATTCACGCCAGAGGCTCTGGTTTCCTGCAGACAAACGTAGATTTTCGCGGGATTAGCTTAGGAATTAAAAGAAAAGAAAAATTATCGCAACTATCTGCGCCTGGAAAACGTAACAGTGTTTCAGAAGTGTTCGCGATAAATTGAGGTTGAGTTCCCTTGAGTTTTCTCCGAAGCCCACTGCTTTTCGTGACTTCAAGCTACCCGTGTAGAAGACATTTCTGTTACAAACCGTTTGGTCTGGCGAGGTTTCCAACTAGCTATTTAGCATGCATGACCGCTAGAAGTTCCCAACACAACTCTACCACATGAAGAATTTGGAAGACAGCTGTTTTTCTCCTTTGGCCTTCTAAACCCCATGGCATAGGAGCATCCGCTTATCTTCTTCCTATAAACCATTATCCACCTGACCACTAATCACTTATCACTTCTTCGCCAAGCATTTCTCTATGCATTCCGGCTTGGTACCAGCGTTCTGTAACGACGATCGTGGTCCTTATCTCTTCATAAATTGGGCGTCCTGAATGCGCCTCTTCAACAACAGCCAGGGGGTGCACTAATCACCGAAATCATTTAAATATTTTAATGCCATTTTTTTGTGTTTTTTAAAAAAGAAAAATTTTTTATATAAAAATATAATTTTTTATGTTATTCGCTCCAATTTTAAGTTCAATTGGGCTTAAAAAACATTTGGAGGAGTACCCTTAATGTAACTACTAATTTGCTTTTATATTTTAAACAAATCCGTGCAGAATGAACTTTAGTTAGTAAAGTTCAGCCAAAAAAATTAAACTGATTTTATAAGTTAGCCAAATCAATTCCTTAGCAATTTTACACTTACTATAAATTTTCTCTGACTGTCTCCTTGATAAGCTCCAAAAGGTAAAAAAAAAATTATTTTTAAACCAATTTTTCTATTTACTTTTACTCCAACTACACTCACTTAAACTTTTTTTTAACAAAAACTGTAATAAAAGTAGTCAAAAAGGGTAAGAAAGCTGAGAAGAAAGAAAAAACCTTTCGGTTTATCTATAGAAAAACAATTATCACAAATTGTCTTATGCATGAAGTCAGTCAACAGATGAACAGATACAAAGTTTGCTAGAGGAAAAGGAAAAATTTTAGCACAGGTGTTTTCATTCCGGTAGAAGGAATTAAAAATAAAATGGAAGAAAAAATAAAGTTATTTGAAAACTTGTTCATATTTAAGTTAGATATTTTAAGTAATTGATAGAAGTATTTGAAAACAAATGAAATATTTATGGAAAAAATAAACAAGTTAAGTTGCAAGAGAAATTAAAAACTTTAAAGTAACAATTGGGATAATGTGAGAGGAATTGTATGGAACAGACAGATTTGTTCTAGATGATCAATTGAACAGCTTTTTTTTGCCTTCTTTTACTCTTCTCAGGCATTCATACTTATTTAGCATGCCTTCCTCGTACATATAATTTTTTTTTTAGCAATTTTTTTCTTTCTGTTAAATAACATAATAGATAAATACATCTTAAATCAAACATCACGTAGGAAATCACTTAACTTTTCTACTGATTATACCTACAAATACAATACAATGGGGAGTTAACATTTGCCACAACAATAATAACAACAACAGCAACAAAATGACTGCTCCATAAGCAGCCTTTTCGGTTTCCTTTATTGTGGCTGCCATGGCACTCCAAACTCACGCAAATCGTATGCGTACAAATCAATTGTTAACGTTTGTCTGTTGTCTTCTATTTTTTAACACAAAATTTATTGAAAATAAAATTTGAGAAACAAAAAAAAAAAAAAAAAAAATACATCCAACGTCCTGTGTTTCTTGTTGCCATTTACAACAATTTTCAAACGAGTAAAATGAGTAGCGTGCCAGGCATCACAAATGAGTCTACGAATTGAGGTCATTGATACACATCGTTTTATTTTTGGTAAAAGATATTTTCTTTTTTAAGGGGGAATTTCAATTGTTTTTTTTTTCTCTTTAAGTTGTTGTTTGGGAAATATCAGTGGTCAATTGGTTGTTATTGCAACAAAAGGTTGTGTTAGATTGTTTTTCCTTTAGAAAGGACACGTGCGGTAATTTTGATTTTATTTCTTTCAATTCATTTTTTACCAGAATTATTTTTGTTATTTTTTTTTAAGGAAAATTTTTCATTGCCTAGTTAAGAGGGGGGCTTGTTTTTTTTTGGTGATTTTCTTTGGTTTTTTTTTATATAATTTTATTGTTGTTGTAATATGATTAGTTGTCATTTGTAAATGGTTTGTTATCAATTTTCAAGATGATTGAATTAAGTGATTTATTTGTGGCATGTGGCTTGTTTATGAAAGCATTTGTTATTTGCCTTGATCGTAATGAATAGACAATGTAAAAAGAATATTAAAAGAAGAAAGTTCAAAGGTGCGCTTAAGAAAAATAAGTATTTTTAATAGAGAAAAATTAATGAAAATGAAATATTTGGCCTAAGAACACAGCCAAACACACACACACACTTTTATGTAATCCATTTGTGGAAAAAATTAATACAATGAATACCCTAAGATGTACTTCAGTCTAGAAAACACGATAGTCCAGACTCTAGAGAAAACTTAGTGTCTAGATAATACACTATAAGTTAGCATATTAAATACACTATGGCCTACACTGAATATTTCATTGTAGCCTTCGATCCAGGTGGAAAAAGGTGTATATAAGTTTGTGATTCCGTTTGTAATTTCTACAATATTCTGGGTCCTTATAAGTTGAAATGGGTTTCCGAAGACCCCAGATATGATGGGCATTTGTTAGTTATATATTTATGTCATACATAGTCCAAATTGTTTACTAATGAAATTCAGCCCGATCGGTCAGCAAATGGCTGAGATATGAGCCAATAGCCTTGTTTTTTTTCTATATCTCGAGAACAGCAAGAGTTAAAGTTTTCAGATAAGATACAATCATCTTCGTGCTCATTACACAATCTCTCAGAAAAAATGTGGGCAAGATTGGAGAAGTGGGCGTGGAACAAAATACAAATATTTATATCTAGAGAAAGGTGGGAGTAAAATTATATAAATTTGGTACTCATAGCTGGGCAAAATCAGTCAAAAAGTAAGTATTATTTGATAAGTGAACGGTCACCTTCTAAAAAAAACAAAATAGATCCGTAACAGTAAAAGTTACAAAATTTAGACAACTGAACTCATAACATCAGAATTGGGGCATCAAAAAAGTGGCATTAATTACTAAGCATCATCTATGCCATGACTACTACAGTGACATGAATTCGATGCCTAAATTCGATGTTTAAAAG
This sequence comes from Pollenia labialis, assembly GCA_949318255.1. Taxonomy (NCBI): domain Eukaryota; kingdom Metazoa; phylum Arthropoda; class Insecta; order Diptera; family Polleniidae; genus Pollenia; species Pollenia labialis. Next base: position 17,455,389 of record OX439142.1, on the reverse strand, counting down.
GTAAAATAAGAAGCTAAAATTCCCATATTCTATTTGCTTAAATGTTTTAGTTAAATTTTTGCATTATTTTCCAAGTAAGATTACGAAAACCATATCCGGCATGTTGTCGGCGTTTTCTAATTGAGAGTTATTCTGTAAACAAAGGGGGAATACAACAAAAGTTAAACAAACATCATGTGTAACGGGTAAGTAAATAATAATATTCTCTTACTTTGACTAAATTCAATCCCAATAACCTAACTTAATGACATTAAATTGGACCTAGATGATGAATTTTTTCTTTTAACTGACTCTGATCCGTCCTGTGATGCGGATGAGTCATCCCATTGATCACATAATTTCAATTGTTCATCCTGATGACAATTTGGCCAAGTTGAGTCATGGGATCAAGAACACTTGTCACAGTACTGATGTCAAAATACATTAGCGTTATGGCTCCTTTTCTACCAGTTTAGCTTAGATACCACTACAAATGGGCGCGGAATTTCTGTCTCGCATATCAGGAGATCAGTCGCGGAATAAAACTCTTAGTTGCTACTTTTAAATTTAATCTAGAGTCTGGTGAATGTGGTTGCATGTAAAAAAAACAAATAACTAAGGACTAAACACCGGTCTAGTCTAGAGGTTTTACTATGGTTTATTCTATAGATAACATTATAGCGAATTTAAGAAAATACTCTATGGTTGTGTCTAAAGATTACTTTACAGTCTAGTGTAGAGAATACACTACGATCTAAGGTAGAGAACACACTACATTACGGTCTATTATAGAGGCTACACTATAATTTAGACTAGAGGCTATATTACAATCTTGTATAAAAAATACACTACGATCTAGTCTAACTACTACACTGCGATCTAGTATAGAGGCTACACTATAATTTAGACTAGAGACTTCATTACAGTCTAGTATAAAAAATACACTACGATCTAGTCTAACTACTACACTGCGATCTAGTGTAGTGGCTACACTATAATTAGGTATAAAACAATGCACTACGATCGTGTCTAAAGGCAACACTACGATATAGTCTTTAGACTACACTACGGTCTAGTATAGAGGCTACACTATAATTTAGGCTAGAAACTACATTACAATCTTGTATAAAAAATACACTACGATCTAGTCTAACTACTACACTGCGATCTAGTGTAGTGGCTACACTATAATTAGGTATAAAACAATGCACTACGATCGTGTCTAAAGGCAACACTACGATCTAGTATAGAGGCTACACTATAATTTAGACTAGAGACTGTAGAACAAAATACACTACGATCCAGTCTAAAGACTGCACTTTAGTTTCGTATAAAAACCACACAATGGTAAAGTTTATAGGCTGTGCTATAAATTGCACTATAGCGTAGTTTATAGACTGCAAATTGGTTAGTTGTGTAGCAGTTCAGATTACAGCCCAAACTGTTGAATATACTGTAATCTTGTCTATAGACCAGGCTACGATCTAGTTCATAAACTGCGAATATCAAGTCAAGACTGCGCTTAAGTCTTCTCTTTAGACTAATCTGGGCTAAAAGCTTTACTTCAGACTACAATTTAGATAACACTAAAGACCAAATAGCGTAGTCTACGGTATAGACTTCACATTAACAATGTTTTAATTCAATTAACAATATTCAATTTAACTATGTATTTTAAATTACCATTTTTTGTATTATTTTCAACTTCAAAAGTAACAACATTTAAAATTATGAAAAACATTTACTCGTTTTTAACTTGCCACTATTGCAAACAACCTGTTACTTTAATTGACATTAAATTTAATGCTGATGAAAGCTAATGTCATTAAAAAACACACACAGGATCATAGAACAAAGAAAAAAAAAACATTCAGCCTGAATACTTCAACACTTAGAGGGCTGGCAATATGAGGAAAGAGAGAGGGAAAGTAAATTGCAGTACAAAACAAATGATGACACAATAAGGCTGTTGTCATTTCTATTAATAATATTACAGGGGAAATTAAGCAAAAAAAAAAAACTGTATTTTTTCAAAATGTTTTTTCAGGAAAAAAGAACACATGAGCCGCAAAATATGCTATACAAAAAATATCATTAAATTGCAGTGGCAAACCAAAGAATTTACATGCAAATAAGGTATAAATACAAACATGCTCTTTTTTTTATTTTTTATTTATAAACACAGACAGGCTGTGGCAACTGTTAATGTGTGTATTTCATCCACACTGTGTTATATGACACACTGAAAGTGGAAGACTCTTTGCATGTGGCTTGTCTTAAGATTTTTTGGCGGCATTATTTTTTTGTTTAAGTTTTTGCTGTGTGTTGTAGGTGTAAAATGATGTTAAGTTTAGTGGCAAACTATAGTCAAGTATTTGTTTGTGTAAAAAAAGTTTACCATGAAAATCAATATCACGGAAAACCAGCAAACTCCACGATACACAGTATTGTTTTCTTAAAGATATTCTTGAAGCAAAAAAGCATAAGGTACAACAAATTTGTGTTCTGCGTTAAAAACAACAAAGTGTTGTAGAAGAAATTAAGTTTGCCATTTTCCATTGTGTGTGTAGTATACGGTTGCATATTTTATGTTGCATATGCTAAGGCGCAAAATGAAATTTAAATCTGACACTGTTTGTTATGCGAACATATGTTGAGCAAAAAAAAAAAGAAGAAAAAATTAACGGTCTACATGTACAATTCTATTAAATAAACAAGACTATGCAAAAATGTATTAGAAGCTGATACTGGGATTCAGGGGTAGTGTAAGAGTACATAACCTATTTTAACAGTTTTTCAATGTTCTTATCAAAAAACTTTTGTAATTGCGGTGAAATCTTATATAGACAACATAGCACTTGCCTAAACAAATGTAAGACCAAAATACTCACAAAGATAATTTCATATTTTGTGGTAGAGAAGAAGATTCAGCATACTTTGGCAATTGCAGGAGTACGAGTTTCCAACAGTTTTTAGTGTTTGGTCACGAAAATTGAAAATTACTTTTTACTAAATTTTCTTCTGTTTCTCTTCTACTCACTCACTATTTTATAAACGTTTATATGTGCCCTCTAAAACTACAGCGGCTGTAACAACATCTATAAACATTTTTGCAAAAAAAAAGGTTATTAAAATAATTTTTGAGGGCATAATTTAGCTGAAGATAGTTAGACTTTTTACACTAACACATGTGCTGGTAGTGTACGGGTATTTATGTTTGAGGACTTGTTAAAAATAAAGAAACATTTTAGCTGAACAATATTGAGTTTTAATTAGAAATGTTAGACTTTGAAGTGTGCAGAAATAAAAAAAAACTACTTTTAAAATAAAATAAAAGTTAAGTTTTATTTTAAAGGGTTATATATAGGGATGAGATTTTGATGCACTTAAAAATCGAAAATATGCACCAAAAAATCCAAAATATGCACTAAAAACTTGTACATTTCCATACAAAATTGTTTTTAATTTTTACTAAAAACAAAAATGTGAAAGATTTATTATATTTTTATTCAAATATCTTTAAAAAACTTAAATAACAGATTTAATTTTTTGTTTGTTTAAATAAAGGACTACTTTTTTATTTAAAGTAAAACCTTGTCTCGTACTTGAAGAATGCCAATGCATTGATAGTCTAAGGCATACGTCTGTAGTGTGGAGTGTTATCATAAACCGAAATGGGAGATAAAATCCTCATGTCTAGTTCGGAATCCGTCCAATCTTCCCTGTGTCGATAATATCAGAGGTATCGATGGTGCAGTGCTCCTACTAATGGATTCATTGCAGTTGACGACTGCCTTGGCAAGTAGGCCAATGCTAGGTTAGGGCAGAGATCCTCCGCCATTCACAGGCAAGAAAAGATTGTCGTAGGTTGTTTAATGTGTCAACAAACCATGATAATTGGGCGAACTATAAGTCATCATTGAATATGTTCAGAAATTTGATTAGATCGGCGAAAAGGAATGCTTAGAGCAACTTTTGTAGCGGCATTTAGGACTCCTCGGCGACAAACCGTTTACGCAAAATAATGGCTTCGAGCCCGGTTGTCCCGACCTAAATCCGGAAATTGGATGGTTGCTGGACTGACTGTTAATAATCAAGAAACACTCGAGGTGTTAATTAATACTCACTTTCCTGGAAATTCCCAAGGAGGCTTACGGGATACCGTTTGTGTGTCGACATTCACTCCTACGTCCACTTCGATGGGCTATGATAGGATTGGCTGTTGACATTTTGAGCCCATATAAATCTTCGGCTATGGATTGTATAATTCCGGCGGACCTTCAAAGGAATTTGACCTTGATTAAACCCTGGCAAATGGCTTTATACAGAGGATACGTTAGACTTTCTTGTGTACCTGTAAACTGAACCTTGTGTAGAGTGATCTTTACCTACAGAAGAGGGAAAACTTCACATACTAAGCCGAAGGATTATAGACCGATAAGTCTTGCATCCTTTCTTCTTAAAACTCTTGAAGGGGTAATTGATATACACAGGACAAGTAAGAGCAACTTTAAACAGGTTTTCAGGTAGGTATTTCTTTTCTTATTCTTTTTTGGTCTGCAGGAGACCATAGTCTCTAGCGTGAATCGAACCCGCACTGATATACTAGCTCACAACCAACTAGCCTACCGGTGCATCGGGTCTGTTATCGTCCACACAATATTTAATTCTATATCCGATCTCATTTTCAGGAATATCGCATTCCTTCTGTCTTCATTACAATATTTTTGTTAGCTTAAACAAAATTCTTTGCATTATTTTTTTCCATAAATCACTTGTTGTTACCATAAATAAGTGGATTTGTCAATTGTAGATTGAGTTAAAAACATAACAAAACAATTTGAACAACTAAAAGTATGCTTCAATAAATATATGATTATTTTTAATATTTTACACACATACGAATATAAAAATTCCAACGATGATCCAATAAAGTACTTAAGAGTTCATATTATAGAAAAAAGTGAATAAAAAGAACAATAATAAGAAACTAAAAAAAAAGAATAATACAAAAATCATAACATACTTAAAGGGATATAAGCTTGATATGAGTTCGCATAACAGTGGTGAGTATAGAAATAGCATAAAAAGCAGCTAAAAATTTGTCTAACGAAAAACAAATTGTAAAAGTCTATACTTTAGCCATTCTGCAAAGCTAAAAGGATTTTTTTTAATATAAGACTAGTTAGGAAGCCTACTTTTAGGAGTAAAAACCCGGTATTTGTCCGAAACATTAAAAGTTTCCTATATTTCTCATCATTACTTTTACATTTCTATACCATTTTTTGTCTTTCAAGAATTTTCAATAAATTCAAATTCAAATGTAAATTCAAAAAAAGTATTGCATACTTATTTGCTATGTATGTGTATGTGTTGTATGTGTTCTTATAAATGAAAATAAATATTTTGATGGTTAACGAAATGCAATGCATGATTTATAGACTCTTAACGAAATGAAGAAAGAGTAAGGGCATGTTAGGATGGTAGGAGTGATACAATATTTGAACGAGTGGTAAGACTAAAAGTAATGTATTGAAAACTTGTAGATAAACCGTAAGCATGTGTGAGTGTGCGTTCGAGAACTATGTGAATGCGTTTGACATTTGCCAGTTTTATAATACGTGAAAATATTTCAAGTGTGTCTGCTTGAAATTATTCTTCGTTTTGTTTCCCCTTTAAATACATTCGCAAACACAAATAAGATATTCAAGTATCAAATTGTCTAAAAGAAAAATATTTCTAGCAAAAAAAAAAAAAAAAGCACGAGAATTTTTGGAATAACAAAAATGATTTATATGAATTTTTTACATTTGTTAAAAGCAGCTTTGTTTTGTGTACGCCAGTAAAGAGAAAAAGATATGCATGACAAATTGTGTTACCGTTCAAAATGTATACAAGCAGGAAGCAAATAATATAAAGACAGCCTGTATATATGCTACGCAAAAAAATTATATATTGAACGCTAATGCGCGTTTGGTTATCAGTTGCGAAAGTATGTATGAGAAACGTGTGAGTTTGAGCGAGTGTAATACTTTTAAATGTAATAGTTAAAGGTAAGTATTTCATATGAACATCATCATTATCATCAGCCAGAAAAGCACATGTGTAAGTTTTACTTTCAGATTGTTAAAGGCAGGGAGGGGTGTGAGTGAGTTGATGTTGTTATTTTAATAAGCTGAAAAAAATACCTAAAAATTCCTATTTTAAGTAGTCTTTTTATTGTTTGGCTGTATGTGAGTTGATTAGTAAGTTATAGAGTAGGAAAAATATCTACTTTATTTTGAAAGGTCTACATGATTTATGGAGAAATATTTTTCAAAACCAAAGTATAAAAAATTGTTGTTTTAGAACTCTTTAAATAAAGCAAAAACGTTAGAAAATGGGAATTTAATGACAAAATAATGTAATATAACCGGTTTATTTAAATCTAAAAAATTGGGTTTTAAAAACTTTATAATTTTAGGAACTGGGAAAATACAAAGTTTTAATACATGGCCAAAGACTTGTTTATGATCCAAATAACTAGCAACCATTAAGTTCGTACATGACATAATAAAGGACAGACGAGCTGGCCAAGACTGGATCTGCTCTTGTGATATCGCAGAGTGTGCCGGTCGCAACACCCCTGGGAACTATCAAAAGCGAAATCTGCAGACACTATCTGGATATGGCTAATGCTGTATGGAAGAAACTGGATGGCTGCAGGGCTACCAGGGTAACGGGGCACACATGCGATATGAGTCGCTCTGCGTGACCTCTAAACTTCAGTAGTAGAGACATTTTGAGGCTGGAATTCTGGTCACTTGACGATCGGTAGGCACGCTATAAGACTCAGTCTCCCTTTTAAGTAAATGCTTCCACAGCTGTAGAGAACCTGGAACTGAGGAGACAGTATTTCTTCTCGTATATAACTACCCAGTGTTCAATTCAACAAGACATGGATTATTTGAGAATTACCTTCTACAAAGACTCTCTGAGATATCGCGCGTAAAACTCGGCCATTTGGTGAAATATCTCAACGCAAAAGGCTGGCTTTAGCTATCTCAGTATTGCCCTGGCGTCACGCTTGATCCGGGGTTGCTAATCTTGACAAGTTGTATGTTGTCAAAACGGGGACATTGTCGACTCTATCTGCAGTTTTTAAGCGTGCTAACTCGTTAACCAACCAGCCAATATGACATTAGAAAAAAGCACTCAATCATCTAACCACAATAATTGCCGAATAAATCTGTAATCCATCCGAGATGAAAAGAATCTTCTAAATTCGAAGCAGTAAAATTTACAAATTTAAAATTCATGCGCAATCCTCTTGGCGTTGCATTGTTTTTGGATACTCTTTGAGATTCAATTAGAGCTCAAAAAATTCTGCTTTTCATTAACTACTCAACATGGTTGATCAACGGTTCAGATATTGTGTTAGATAGTATTGTATTTTTAAACAGAGTTGTATTTCTACAGAGGACTATTTAATTTTCCATTGAAAAAACAATTTTGAAAGTATTGAGAAACAACTTTTCAGGATTGAGTTTTAAAAACAATCTAAATATTCGGTACTCGGTATTCACTATTTAACACGTTGGGCAATTTTTTCTGTGATATTCTTTATAAAATGGCCGTGGGCGGAGAAGCAGCTCATTAATTTTTGTCATTATTTCTTAAAGGCAATCAAGCGGACAATTTTATCTGCTTTTCGTAAGTTTTTTATTATTTGATTGGTATTAGGAAAATATGTTGTGAGGAAAAGAAAAGAGGGAGTTGTGTTTGTGGACAATTAATTTTAATTTTTTAAATTGTAGTCGACTGAAAAAAGTTCGCCTGGAGTCTATTTTATAGTTAGACCGATAAATGAATTTTCTCTGTAATGCGTTGTGCCCTACATTGGCAAATCGGTAACGAACGGATGTGTTCTGCTGGAACGGTGAGTACTGCCGGCATGGACCCGCGTCACAGAGCTGAACACTAACCGTGGTAATATAAATAGGACAATAACGCACAACCTACATCCCGACGATGCTCCAATGAATAAATAGAGCTTGATATCCTACTGTCATTGGTGAGCTTCAACGCACTCTGATCCAGAAGCTTCAATATAGACCTTGAAGTACCTGCCCAGATATGGGAGTTGTATTCCATTTGCGGTCGGATAAAGTCGGTATAAATATTGAGGAGATCAGACGGAGTGAAGTAATTCTTGTACCGTTTTAAGAAACCAACGGTTCCAACGAACATATCAATGAATTTTATTGCCTGGAACATCAAGAGTGTCTGCTTCCCAAATATCTGTACAACCCATGGATACAGATCACGCTGACTCCATAAGACGTCTGTAAGTCAAAATACAACATTGAGTCTTTAGAGCAACAGGTATGACGAACTTTGAAATCGACCCTGTTCGTGAACCGTACTCTGAGATTGTCGTAAGGTCATTATTTAGTGTGTTGTTCATGTTCTGCCTCATACCTTCAACCTCAGTAAGGCTTGGGCTATGTATAAAGAAAAATGAATGGCAAATCCTGCTGTCATCTACGAAAGAATAGATGGAATTGGAAGTTAAGCCAAGGATGTCATTAAGAAAGATCAGAAAAAGTGTAGGAGAAAGAACACTGCCTTTCGGTACCCCTCAATTTAAATGAAACTCCTCTGATAAGAACCCATCTATAACAACTCGTATAAAGCAGTGCTTGCGTAAGATCGACATAAATCGAGACTAATCACTGCGGACACCAAACGCAATAAGCTTTGAAACAACTGCACCGTGCCACACATGATCAAACGCTTTGTAAATAAATAGAGCAACCACTTTTCTTTCACCAAATTAGTGAATAGAACAACTCCAACGTTCCGAAAGAAACGTCAACAGGTCTCTTTGTAGAACGACTTCTTAAAAATTTATACCATCTATTATACAAGAATTAAATAGACTCCAGACTCCTTTTGGGCTGTAGTTTTCAGGGTTTGTTGCCTCAGTCTTTTTTGGGATTGGCAGGACGTTTGCCACCTTCCAGCAAGAAGGAAAAAAGTCTTATTCGGTACGCGAAGCTAAATATTGTTGCCAAAGGACGTGACAACGGCAATGCACATTTCTTCAGGACTACAGCCGCAACGCCATCCGGCCCCGGGGTATTGTTTATGTTAAGATCTTTAAGGACCCTTTTAACTGCACGCGCTCGAAAAAAACTTCGAGCGGTGGTTGATTCCTTTCCGACGAGTATGCATTCTTTGCAAAACTTTAAGCAAAAAGGTTGGCTTTATCAACCGGGTCTGTGAATATTTGGTCGTTTATTGTAAGAATTGGAATGCATAAGCTAGTTTTACTCTTTACCCTTTTAACAACTGACCAAAAGGTCTTCTTACCGCTTTTAACCTCACCATTTTGAACTTGTTGGAGAAACATAGAAAACTCGGATTGGATTACTGGTTGAAACAAAAATACTCTGGAGTGGATCCTTGAAGCATGGCGATCCTTTGGGATTTAAGACAGTAGATTGCTTAATATTAAAAACTGAATATTTTTTAATTTGGTATTTCATGAATATGTAGTAGAAGCCAATACCATCTGCGACATCAGCTAATCATACAAATATTTAAAATGCCCTCAAAAGATGTTGATTTTTAAGTTTTAAAACAATTTTAAAGCTTAGATAAAATTTAAGTTCTATACATTAAAATTGTAGCCTACCTTTCAGGGTTGTGCAAACATAGCATGCTTTTTAGCTTAAGAATTTATATTTTCAAAATTGTTCAAGTTAAATTTTAATTAGTTTTTTCTATTAAGCATAAAAGTTATATTTTATAAGAAAAAAAAAAACTTATTAATTTCTAATTAAATTGCCTTTCATTCAACCACCCTAACAAACAAACGACAATATTTGCCCTTAAAAGTAGGCTTTTTTAAAAAAAAGCACTTAACCCTCAGGTGACTAATAAGCATTTGATAATTTTTTTTGGTTTTTTCATCGAAAAATTCCACGAATTTTTCAACAACTTTTTTAACAAATTAAACAAAAAATTTTTTGTTTATCCAACATGAAAAAAAGAAATATTTTTAAAATTGGAAAATTGTGAAACGTAAAGAAACCTAATGACATCTGCTTGATTTTCTTACATTAGCATGACTCTTATACACTCAGCAATTGTATTAACATACAAGCCAATCTGTAAGAGCCATCCAATTCGCTTTCTTACCTACCCACCCTTAAAAGTGACCGCCCATAATCAATTTACCTTCAAGGCTTTGGCAAAGGACGTATTTAAATTTATCAAATATTCAAAAGGAAGTACAAACATGTACAAGCAAAAAATAAAATTATTATATAAAATATTTCATTTCCCTAAAAAAAAAAGAAAAATAAAAAGTTTCCTCAAAAAATTAACAAAAAAAAATGTATATAAAATTTAAAAACATTTTTTTTATTTATCCTGGAGTTTTTTTCACTAAATCCCAAAGGACGTTATTATTTTGTTAAGACCTGGCTAAAAGGCACAATATCTAAATGAACTATAGTCTTAAAAGTATAAACAACTGTCGATGGTTTGTTGTCTACTTCATTGAGTATTTTGCATATTTTAGGCGTAAAAATTAATCACTTATTTTACAAATGTAAACTACAGGTAGACAACAACAACAACAAATTAGATGAGCTGTATTTTGGAGGCTAAAGCTGTTAAGGAGGCCTCGGTAATGTAACAATTTTTCAACTTGCAGATTTTTTTTTTTAGAAAAAAACTTCCCCTGTTTTAGAAAATGTTTTATAATTTCTTAGAAAAATAAAAACAAAAAGCAATAAGTAACAGCCAGAAATAAATGCTTTCTTTAAACTAATTGGGCGATGAGCCATAAGAAGTTTTTTAAACCTGTCATTTTCTTGGCAATTACTTTTGTCTTGTTTTTTTTTTTTTTTTTTTAAATATATTTTACATAAAAATACTTTAAGCAAAAATGTGTTGAGTGTCTTGAAAAACATTAAAAACTAAGAAGTATAACCTAAATAGTGGCAAAGGTACTATTAGGAGGATTAATAGCGGAGAAAAATAATTAAATTGTTTTGATACTTTTTATTAGATTATTAGGATCATTTCAATATGTTAAATGCTTTAAGGGAAGTAAGGAATAAACAAAATCTTTAGTAATCACATCTTTTCATAATTTCCGTTTAAGGTATGAATAAGCCTAATAAAAGGTTTACAATGCGAAAATGGTTTAGAGTGTCACAACTTTGAGTTGGCATCACTCCTTTATTTAAACACCCATTTAACAGTTATAGTTGCTTTTTGTTTAGCTTGCATTGAACGACTTACACCAGAGCAAGGCGTGCAAATTGTCAAAATAATTGTTCCATTCGTGCACTTTTCGTGCACTTCTACCAATTTATGGCGTACATAATCGTCCTTCAGAGCGGCTCATTCAAAGAACAATATATCGTGTTTGGATCACATTCACTGTTACTGATAATCTCGCATTGGCTCGTGTGTCTTCAAAACCTATAATGATCAGCATGCTACCGTCAATGGTGAACAGTATAGGAACATGATTGGAAATTTGTTCGTACCTCAATTACGTGGCATTAATCTTGATAATATTTGGTTCCAACAGGACGGAGCCACATGCCACAGAGCGGGCGCTACAATTGATTTACTCAATGAAACTTTTGATGAAAAAATAATTTCACGTAATGGCCACATTAATTGGCCAACAAGATCGTATGATTTAACCCCATTGGATTATTTTCTTTGGGGTTATGTAAAGTCACTTGTCTACGTCGATATGCCACAAACTATTGAACACCTGAAAATCAACATTCGAACAGTTTTCGGCGAATAACGGCCGCAAAAGCTGCGAAAAGTTGCTGAAAATTGGTGTCCCAGAATGCGCCTTCTACGCGCTAGCCGTGGCGGCCACATGGCAGAAATCATATTAAAGATTAATTTCATACAATTTTCATTCATAATAAAGCCCGTATGATTGATATTGAATATATTTTCTTGTTTTATTATGATTTTAACTGGTGTCACCATATAAAAAACCCTTTATACACAAAATTTCACAAAAATCGGTAGAGACGTTTCGGAAGAGGTTAAACACAAAAATCGTGGCACGAGATTTTTATTTTTTCGTATTTTGGTGTTAAACGTGAAAGAAAAGTGAAAGAGAGGGAAAATCCATTGGATATCGTATTTTCAAGGACATTGTTTATAACAAGCAGAAAGAGTAGCAAAGACAGTAGGCATCCCTGTCAAACACCCGATTTCGGAAGAAATTCGAACGGCAGCCTCCTGGTTCGTTACGCTATTTCGTTTCTATTTTACCATATGTTTTTTTAGGAGGATTCTTGTAAGTATATTGGTTGGTATAGAAAGAAGTAAGATTTCACGATAATTCTTACATTGCGAAGCGTCCCATTTTTCGGTATTTTAATAAGGATTCCAGTCATCTTGTATTTTTTCTTCGTACACAATTTTCTCGAAGAGTGGATCAAATATCCTAGCAGTTTTACCGTAGCCACGATCCTATTCCTTCAAAAACTTATATCAAAATTACGTTTAAAGAAGAAGTCTTAGTAAACTTCATCATTCTGACCGTTCTTGAAGCTTTATACACCAAAGAAAAAGTTTTATCTCAGCAAGTAATTAGTTTAGTTTTAGTCTTGGGCATTATATTTAAAGCTCTTTAAAAGCGTTTTCTTTGCTTCTATGATATTTTGTCATATACACTTTTATTATGATAAATACATCTTGAGCATATTCCGTTTATTATGACACGTTTGAATAACAGCAAAAATATCAACAGCAACAACAAAACAAAGAAGTAATTTTTGACTTGTGTGATTTTGTTTTATTTGCTGGTAATTTTTCATTGGATGTCACATCATAAACCAGAGCAGCCAAGTAGAACGAACACTCAACACCTTTAACCAAACAAAAAAAAAAATTTATAAAAATAAAACGGCAATGACGACAACTGTTGGTGGCAGAACTGAACAAGGAAATGTTAAAGATTGTAACAAAAAAAAAAAAAAAAAAAAACGTATAGAGTACTAAACAGGTTTGAGGTTATAAATTTTATTTTTAGCACAAATCACACGTATAAAACAAAATCCGTTTCCGAGAAAATTTTTTTCTTCTAGCTTAAAAAAAATGTGTGTGTATGTGTAAGAGCACCAACACAAATGTAAGATGTCATCAACAGTTAACTAAAGAAATGCATCATGCATAATATACCGTTGATAATTTGTTATATATGATTATATACACACACACACACACACACACACTCATACACTTTCACATTTACTTACTAATACAAAAAAATTTATATAATTTTTTAAATTACTTCATTTCATTTTTTCCATTTTCTTACATTCCTACATTTATATTTCAGTTTTGTTATGTATTTTAAAATATATTTTAGGTTTTTGCTACCGCCACCACCACCGCCATCTGAACACTACCACAGACATAAGAGCCGTTTATAGTGTTGCAAAAAGTACAGTTGTGTTCATAAGATGACTACAATTTGAATGTGTGGACGTGACATATTTAAATGAATCTGTTTAAGGATTTAAGAAAAAAAAACAACAAATAAATAAATACACAAATCATATTTTTACAAAAACAACTATACGAAGTTTAAATCATGTGTAAAGCATAATTTTGTTAACAACAATACAAAAATTTATAATATAAGAAATTTAACTAAAGTATGTATATAAAACGATTTATATAAATTTGTAACGATTTGAATATAAAAAATTAAAAGGATTTTAAAATAAATGTTAAGATGTTAGACAAAAAATATAAAAGAAGCAGGAAAATGTTTTATGATTAAAATAAATAATATCGGCGAAAGAATCACCGAAATAGAAATTTAAAAAAAAACACTAAATTTAAGGAACCATCCTTAAATTATGTAACGGACACTCTTTTTTGATTATAAGCTAAACAAAATTGGTGACAAAGATGTGACCTAAATGTTGTGCCACATATTTACTACAATTCTGCCTAAAATACACTTTTAAGTTCAGGGTATTTTAGGCAAAGTTTATTTGAAAAACTTGTTTCACAATTAGACTTTAGAAAATCATGCTGGGCCCACAATTCCCTACATTTTTGATTCAAATGTACTTTCGTTTTAATAGTTTATAAAGATAATTAAGAACTTATGTAAAAACAAGTTAGAGTGCTATATGCAGCTGTGCCGAGTCTTTGATACCCTCCACCGACAGTTCGAATATTTCAGGAGTGATATCTATATGATGTCTATTTATTATTAATTTATCTTTATAAAAACAGACATCAGCATTAAAATTGGTTGCGGTTTAGGCCTGTATTAAATTTTTGACCGCCATGGTAGCTTATGAACCAATCATCCCAAAATTCCGCAGAGTGATTGCGCTGGTCTTAAAAAAACATTAATTTCAATACAGCGATGAAATAATGGTGTTTTCTTTTCTACAAAAAAATGTGCCTTTTTTTAAAAAAAAAATTCAATTTGGTGTCTTTTTCTTAAAAATTTTGCTCCCGAAAAGGGTGGCTTGTTTAATTCTAAAAAACTCATACTTTTCGGGAGCAAAATTTTTAAGAAACAGACACCAAATTGCATTTTTTTAAAAAAAGGCACATTTTTTTTGTAGAAAAGAAAACACCATAAGTTTTAGCGTTTACAGTGAATTTCAGAAGGATGATTATTATGGAATCTAATGTAAATTATGGACCGTACATCACAAAAATGCATAACATTTATTCTGGCCATTTAAAGCTAAGTTGGAAGAAAGTTAACCGCCATATCTATATCTGCTGCGGTTTAGGGCTTTATATGGGGCCTATACGAAATTATGCACCGATCATCACGAAATTTATTATTGTGATTGCTAGTCCTATAAGTCTGCGAAGTATTGATATTTATTCTGATAGCACTACACAGTACAACACATGATAGAGAGAAGAACTTCTGCATCATTTGTTGGGTCATGGTACCTTAACAAATAATTTGAAGTTAGTAATAAAGGGCTGCATGAACAACTTCATTCATAAACATACTGAAATGTTTATTCATTGAAAGTCGTGTTCGAATAAAATTGAGATTACCGAACAAACTGTTGTTTTATTCATGCTGCTATGAACACATTTCGTTTCATGTCGTAAACACACAGAGGTTGTTCAATGAAACCGGCTTTGTTTCATAGTTTTCATTCTCTCTCATTTATTTTTATTAATACTCAATAGCAATGTTGCCACTTCAGTAAATTCAAGTAATTATTTGCATGCGTTGCCCATGTGTAATTTAAATTTTAACACATATGTAGATATACCTATGCACATATATGTATAGTATACATATTTGGAATATAAACAATAAATAATATGCAAAATATGTTTTTTTTTTGATTGTCATTTGCATTTTTGAATAATACAAATCTTTGAAACATGGCAAGATTTTATTGTCTTGTAATGTACTGTACACGGCCCTGAAATGAAACGAACTCATAAAAAACACACACATTTTTAGGTGAAAGATGAAAAACAAAAGGAGGAATGAGTTTATGAGAAATTTAATTGTTAGTTTCGTAAGTGTCTTAGGAGTTTGACCACGTGGTTGTTTTTTTTTTCGAAAGATATTAAAAACTTGAAAATGAATGTAAGCCAATATTTTTCTGTTTAAGACAAAAATATTGCCGAAAATTTTTTAATGTTAGTGAATGTTTTTGAAATTAAAATTAAATATATTTAATTTTATTGAAAATTTACATTGAAAACAAACATAAATTTGAGTTTTTATTTCCATATTAATGTATCTCTTTAACTTGTTGCATTTACCCCTCATGGTTATTTCTATTTTTTTTTTAACTTTCCTATGTTTTTATTTTTCTGCAACTGGCAACACTGACATTTAAATCATACAGTTTTTCCATGAACTTATTCGAGATTTGTTCAATGGTTGTTCTGTTTCATGGTTGTTAATGTTCATATTCTCTTGTATAAGCAAATAAACTAATTTTTTCTTATTCGTCTTTTAAATATCGAGTGTTCATTGCTTTCATTTCATAGTGTTTCATCTTACTGAATACGAATGAAGCGAACACAAAATTATAATGAAGGTTTCATGAACATCATTATTAAGTTTCATGCAGATGTTTAGTTAGTAAGTATCGTATAGGGGAATTTGTGAAAGTAATTTCGCTTTCATCTTTTCCAGCCGCATTTGCGGTTCTAAATTTTATTTTTTTTTTTTGAAACATTCTTGTCGAATTTCACAATATGTATTCAAAGCTTAATCCTTGTTGTTATTTTTTAGGTATTATTAATGCAATAGAAATTTGTCGAGTAAACTTTCGTTAGACACTGTTTGAGGCAATATACATACATATATTTTTAATACATTACGTATGCATCTGTTGATGAATATTTGCAACTCCCGAATAAGCGCGCTGGTAAGCAGGGTGACCGTTGAAAATTTTCGACGTGCAGCAGTGTTGACAAAAAAAAATATGTGAGAACTATTTCCAAAAAGGGTCAAAAAGTCGCAAAAAATAGGTGAAAATTATACAAAAAAAATAATTTAAAAAAAGGGTCATAAAAGGCATCAACACCATCGAAAAATGTGTGTGAAGTTAAATTTTAAAATTTATAACCCTAGACACATTCTGTTATGTTTACAGAGCAATGTTAACCACTTAACAGAACTTATGTTAACGCTGTTATGATGCATGATTCCAGATTTCTGGAAAAGGAGTCAACGTGGGCGATAAAAAATGATTAGGATTTGTGGACAATACTATTCTCCATCGTTCTCCATCCCCAGAATTTGTAACAGAGCGAGTTGGAGTTACTTATGGCCAATTTACTCTTTTGAAGTCTCTAGGGGATGAGTCCAGATTTCTGGAAAAGGAGTCAACGTGGGCGATAAAAAATGATTAGGATTTGTGGACAATACTATTCTCCATCGTTCTCTATCCCCAGAATTTTTAACAGAGCGAGTTGGAGTTACTTATGGCCAATTTACTCTTTTGAAGTGTCTAGGGGATGAGTCCAGATTTCTGGAAAGGGAGTCAACGTGGGCGATAAAAAATGATTAGGATTTGTGGACAATACTATTCTCCATCGTTCTCTATCCCCAGAATTTTTAACAGAGCGAGTTGGAGTGACTTATGGCCAATTTACTCTTTTGAAGTCTTGTGACGAGCAAAAGAAAAGTCGGAGCCCTCGTTTTTGAGTCACATGCCCTAGACTTCATCTCCGCACCAGACCAACCTGGCCCAAGATGAATCATAGTTATTTGATTTTATTATTATCTTTTGTATTACACCGTATTGCGTAGCTTATATTATCCTTTAGTTTTATTGAATTCATATTATGTTTAACTTAATTTTAATAATTTGTATTACCTTCATCCTCTTATTATTATTTGTATTAAATAAGAATTAAATTGGCCATAAGTAACTCCAACTCGCTCTGTTAAAAATTCTGGGGATAGAGAACGATGGAGAATAGTATTGTCCACAAATCCTAATCATTTTTTATCGCCCGCGTTGACTCCTTTTCCAGAAACCTGGACTCATCCCCTAGAGACTTCAAAAGAGTAAATTGGCCATAAGTAACTCCAACTCGCTCTGTTAAAAATTCTGGGGATAGAGAACGATGGAGAATAGTATTGTCCACAAATCCTAATCATTTTTTATCGCCCACGTTGACTCCTTTTCCAGAAATCTGGACTCATCCCCTAGAGACTTCAAAAGAGTAAATTGGCCATAAGTAACTCCAACTCGCTCTGTTACAAATTCTGGGGATGGAGAACGATGGAGAATAGTATTGCCCACAAATCCTAATCATTTTTTATCGCCCACGTTGACTCCATTTCCAGAAATCTGGAATCATGCATCATAACAGCGTTAACATAAGTTCTGTTAAGTGGTTAACATTGCTCTGTAAACATAACAGAATGTGTCTAGGGTTATAAATTTTAAAATTTAACTTCACACACATCATCGAAAAGGGGTCAAATTAATACTTTAGTATCATAACGGTAACACTGCTGGTAAGGAATCATGTTGCGCATCCATACAAGAGTCTAGATTTCACACAATACTCAAATATATTAATATTTCCCAATATTGGAAATACATAGCAAAACTTCGCCTTGTTTCTTTAGAGGGTTCTTTACGTCGAGTGTGCTGCTAATACTACCAAGGTATTCAAAACTCGTAATATCTTCGATTTCTTTATCGTTTATTGAGAATTTAGAAGAGCTTGTTGCATTAACTCTCATTGTATTAGCTTTGGGTATGCTTGCTTTTAGACCTACTTTCGTTGATACATTTGTGAGAGATGATAGATGCAATTGCATATCGATCTGGGGACAAATTATGGCAGTTGTGATCGACTACTTTTTCGATTCGAAAGCAATTTTATTTCAGTCGATTCTGAACGAATCGTAATTATTTTTTCAGTGTTGCGAAAACTCAAATTAATGTTTTTCAACACTAAAAAAAATAATTTTGATCCGTTCAGTATGGGCAGAAAGAAGTAGAAAAAAATAGTTTTTGAATCGAGAAAGCATTCGATCACGACTGCCTCAATTTGCCGCCTGCTTATTACAAAATACAACCACATCGTCAGCAAACTCAAGGTGTTGAAGTCTATTGTGCATTTTCCAATGCAGACCCACAAGCAATGTAACGATTTCATCTTATACGATATCCATTACGGTGATAAATAATAGTGGTGATAGTGCGCATTCTTGTCTCACTCCACTGTTCGTGGCAAAGTAATCGCTAAGAGCACCATCATGAAGCGCTCTGCACGTTGACTGTTCATAGCTTCTGTTTAAAATATTAATAATTTGTTAGGGGATTCCCCTAACGTCAAGTGCGTTCAAATCAAAATGCACATCCTGCACTTAGTGATTTTTTCGGTAAAGTTAATCGTCCAAATGTGCGTAAAATCGAAAAAATCGTGCAAAAATTTGAGCAAACCGGGTCTGTAGGAGTAGTGAGATGCTCGTTCAGCTCGTACTGCACAAAATATTGCTGCTGTTCGCGATAGTGTGATGAAGAGCAGTCCAACTCAACTCGTCGTCTTGCCCAACAATTGCACCTTTCACGCTCGTCGGTGATGAACATTATGCATAAAGACTTGCATTTACACGCTAACAAGTTGCAATTCACCCTTAACCCAAGAACTAAATCCTCTTGACCATTCCAAACGTCGTCAATGGTCAAAATGGTGGCAAGAAATGGCAACAGTTGATGATAAATTTTCAGTGGTGAGGCACATTTTCGCCTCAGTGGATTTGTCAATAAGCAAAATTGACGCATTTGGGCGAATGATAATCCAAGAGTGATGGTCGAAAAACCAATGCACCCACAAAGAGTGACTGTTTGGTGCGGTTTATGGGCTGGCGGCATCATCGGGCCGTATATTTTCCAAAATAAGGCCGTTCAGGCAGTTACTGTGAATGGTGTTCGCTATCGTGAGATGATAACGAACTTTATATGGCCCGAATTGAAAGATATGGATGTGGACGATATGTGGTTTTAACAGGAGGGTGCCACTTGCCACACAGCTAACGAAACAATGGCTCTTTTGTGCGAAAAATTCAATGCCCTTTTTATCTTACGTGGTGGCGATGTCAATTGGCCGCTAAGAACATGTGATTTGACACCGTTGGACTTCTTTCTTTGGGGTTATTTGAAAGAAAATGTGTACGTCGATTAACCAGCAACAATTCAAGAGCTTTAATTCGGCACATTAATGGCATAGAACCTCAATTGTGTCGCCGAAGTCGCGGCGGCCATTTGGCCGATATTTTGTTCCATACATAACTGAACCACACCAATATTATGATAATAAATATTTACATTGCAAATCTATCTTTAACTTAATTCTGTTATGCAAAATCCATTTCGTATTTAAAATTAATTCCACACAAAAACCCAATTGTTAAATTGTTTGTAATTTTTATTCATTCACGCGGCTTACGCGAATGCCACAAGAAAAAACATCCAGGGTGGTAGTGGTGGTGGTGGTAACAATCACTTGATGAACATTTTCGCGAATTACATGAAACGTATGTTCAAATATCTTTTGCGTTAAACCGCGTAGGCGTAGATATTTTTTATGCAAAAAAAATTTTTTTTGTAAACAAATTTATATTTGGAAAATATTTTTTTCTTTAGCTCTCTCTCTCTGTCTGCCGTTCCCCAGAGGCGGATTTTTTCAAACATTGACATCATCAGTCTATATGGAAATCTTGTTATAAAATTTGCAGTCTGAATAGGAGTGTGTGTGTGTATGTGTTTTCGTATCTGGGAAAATGTTTGTGAAAAACATTAATTTCTTTTAAAATGAATATGTGGATAGGGTGGGGGTAGGTTTCTGTTAAGCAAGTGAAAGGAAGATGGTATTTACCACATTAGGCAGTATTTGACATGTGTTCGATATATTTCAGAATTTTTTTTTTTATTTTATAGGGGAGCTTATAAGGATATGTAGATGTCTGCATATGTTTAAAGTAATTTTTTTTGTATACAATATATGAATGAAAATTAGTTAAAAAGACAATCAAAGATCAAAAAATATTTTGTTCATTTCATTTTTTGATGGGATAAGTGGGGATAATGTTGGCAAAAATTATTAGGAAAACGTGCAGATGAATGGAAGATAAGTGGTTAAAAAAAACTAAGCAATTGTGTGTGTATACACATGTCAATATGTTTAGCCTAGTTTAAGGAGGCAAAAAAAAAAGAACATAATAAAACAAACTCACTTGAACAAATTAGAAAATTTAAGATTAAAATGATTAAAGTAACAAAAGCTTAAGCAATTTAAGGTTTTGTATAACATATTAGAATGAATTTTCTTGCTTTTTTTCTCTTTATGAAAAAAACTTTTGTTGCAATCAATCTATCATTTGTGTTTCAAGTTTTCTGTTAGAACTCTTGCTTAAACTAAACTTAATTAAAAATCTCAATGTATGTCCTGCTTTGTGCATTTTTAATTATTGGTTTTTGAAAAGTTTTCGTTTTAAGTTCTCTCTCTCTCTCTCTCTCTAGTCGTTCGTATGTAAAATGCAAAGGCCTGACTGGGAAGTCAGTTACCAATTTGTTATTTAATTGTATTTCTATTTATTTTATTTTTTAATTATTCTCTTTTTTTCTTTCCAGTTTCCCTTCCTTTGCCTTCAATTTCTATGCTGAAATCACCAGTATTTAGGTCTTTAATATTTTCAGCAGCACTGAGAGAGTTCAAACATACCATTCGTTCCTTATATTAAATTCATAGAAATTTTAAGTTTTTCATTTGTAATTTTCTATGTTTTATGCCAAACCCTCTTCTGTTCTCCTGTTCTATTTAGTTTATTTTTACTATTGCAGTTTTGTAAAAGTTTCAAGTAGTAGTGTTTGTGTGTTTTTTGTGTACATATTTAGTTTGGGAAAAATTGAAATTGGCATTGATGTAGAAGTTGAAAGGATTCTGATATAAATAAAGGAATATACTGGAGTTTGTAGAAGAAAAAAAATCTGGTCAAAATTTAGTAGACATAAAGATAAATACAAAGTGTAAATTGAATGTTAGAGGGGGTTAAGAAAATAAAAAATACCACAAAAAATAAAATCAATAGGATTTTTTTATCTTAATTAAAGACTCCTGCATATTTAAAGGAATATAGTAACATACAAATATGCAAAGACAAACCAAAAAATGCATAACAAGAGCTTAAAAAAAACATATTTAGGCAATTCACTAAGTGTACTATCGTATCATTTAAGTTGTATATAATTTATGAATGTAGCATTATTAAATATATATAGCAAATACAACCAATAAGACACAATAAAACACTTTGTGAATTGCCTAATTAACCAGTTCAAGTTTTTTTTATTGAAATCAGGGTTCAAAAGTAAACAGCGGCATAATTCTGGCAGTTGTTATCGAGTACTTGCTCGATTCGAAATCAATGAACGAATCCAAATTATTTTTTCAGTATTGTGAAACTCAAATTAAAACTCAAAAAATAATTCTGATTCGTTCAGTATTGACTGAAATAATTAGATATCAAATTACCTTCGAATCGAGAAAGTTTTCGATCACGACTGCCATAATCAGGCCCCAAAATATTATTAACCCTTCGTCTTACTCATGAGTCTGGCCAGACCTTTTTCGATTTTAAATGTTATTTTAGTATATTTAAAACACAGGTAGGGACTTGAAATTTCAGGTACCCTTCTAAAATTTAGTTTACTATAAAAAGCTGAAAAATATAACCTGGAAAGGATATATAAGGAAACTTATTCCAATATTTTACTGCACACATCACATTCGTAACACATGTGGTTTGGCCAGACCCATATATATTTTGTATAGAAGATGACGTATTTTTAACTTTCTTTCTTGCTGTTTTTTATTATTTTTTTGTTAAATTATCTATTATTTATTTATTTTTATTAAGCACACAAACTATTAGCTCCATCTAGCTCTACAGATTAACCCTCCGTCTTACACATGTTTTTATTTTCACATTCGTAACGCATGAGTCTAGCCAGACCCAACAAACTTTTGAATAAATAAAACCAATTTTTTTAACCAAATGTTATAATTTAAATAAAATTTTAAAATATGAATTTAAATTATAAATGTGTATAATATAACAATAGTTAAAAAAAAATTGGTTTTGTTTATTCAAAAGTTTGTTGGGTCTGGCTAGACTCATGCGTTACGAATGTGAAAATAAAAACATGTGTAAGACGGAGGGTTAAAAGTACGGCTCACACACCAGTAAGGGATAGTTTTTAGTGTTGGTGTATAAGACCACAACCCTTAATTCCGTTCTTCTTTATAAGACAGAAGAATTGTAATGACTCTGTAGACATACACCAAATTTTAAAGTTCTGTAGTGTTTTTTCTTACATTAATGAAGGAATGAGTAAACAAAAAAATTTAGCAATGACCACAGCAAGAAAAGCTTGAGTGTATACTGCGTACATACCTTTTTTTTTCGTATAATGATTTTGTTTTTGTAAAAAATTTTTGGTTTTCATTACCAGCCAAAAGAATGCTTAAACGGACGAACATTAATGTGCTGAACCGAATACAACGAAGTTTGTGGTTGAAAAAAAAACAGATCGCAGTTAAATGTTCTTATCATTTTATTGAGTTGGATAAGTACAGTATTATTCTTGTGTTCAAAGATCACAAACAGCGAAACGTTAATTTTTCAATTATTTACTACACAAACACTATTAGCGTTTAAGGAAAGATATTTAATGTTTATTTTCGAAGACTGTAAAATTTATCAATATCGCACAGTTCAATAGCAACAAAAATTAACCCTTAAACACCAATTTAATTTATTGCGTCTTCAAATATTTATATATGAACTAGCAATAATTAACCAAATCTTATTAAAATTGTTAAGTTCACCTCCTGCCAATATAGCACGAAAACTCTCGTAATCACCATTCACATTCACATAACTGCTTAGCGCTTTGCTGATCAAATAAGTGCGGCAGGCATGTCTTCCCTTTAAGCGACTGTGGCCGCCATCATTTCAAATATTTCGAGGAAGTGAATTTGGTCGTCGTTCAATCCTTTTTGATATTTTATTAAATAATTTGTAATAATTCATATTTTTTACTACTGGAACATTGGGGTTCTTGTGAATGTTCGAGTTTATTACAAACCTTCGGATTTTTCTGTATTGAAGTAGCCCATAACTGAATACCGTAGCACCAGGTTGTCTTTAAGATAAAGCTGTTATGTAGAAGTTTACAATACAGACTAAGGGCAGAATTTCTTCCAATGAGCCAATTTATTTGAATGGTTTGAAGTTATATTTGAGTTAACTTTGCCTCTAAAGCAGTCAAGAGATGACCCCTTCAATTGTAATGGAAGTAGTGCTTGAGAACATTCGACTTCAACTTATTCATGTTGAAAGTGCGAGGGAAGACTTCAGCAGGAAAGTTATTCCATATTCGAACAGTTCGGCCAATATACGAATTTTCCCGGTAATGCATTGTACTATGCACCGGCCAAACGACCGCAAAAGGATGGGCTCTTGAGGCAAAAAGTGTATCATGAACAAAAGTACGTGTTTCAGGGTACCATCTCCCTAATTTCATCAGAACTCATCCCATTGGAGTAACGATAAAACCGGAAAATACAACCCACATTGCGACGATGTTCATTGGAGGCAATAGAATTTGATATCCTACTGCCAACAATGACAACCTTTGCCTTCTCATTCACGCGATCGAAAAGCTACAAAATAGACTTTGAGACACCGGCCCACACATGAGAGTTGTTTTCCATTCGCGGTTAAATATAGGTGATTTAAATAGTAAGGAGATCAGATGGAGTGGGGTATCTCTTACACCGTTTTAAAAAACCGAAGCACTTGTCTGCTTCTTTCGTCATCTTGAAAAAATGTTTGTCCATCGGACATCGCATTGTATTTTTCTGTCCAGAACATCAAGAGATCCTGATTTCTCAAGAATTATACCACCCATATACAAAGATGAGGCACCTTGATCCGTCGCGCGTTTATGCGTCATCGTGCAACTTTCGGGCATTCAAATCGACCCTATTCGTACGTGCTGCAAACTGTTCAGCTTTGATTTTTTCCATCGGTCCTCCTAAAGGAAAGTTTTGATTGCGACATTGTGTAAACCATTTAGATAAACATTGCTAAACGTCTTCATATTCTGTAAGGCGCAATCTTTTGCACTTTAAAGTTTTAGTGTTGCAAATAATCTCCTGATTTTTTGAAATTTTAGAAATAGTACTCGGCGGTATATTAAATTGTTTAGCAATTTCTTGCTTAGATTTGTCACCCCGATCAACAGCATCAATTATAGAAATATTTTCTCGTATAGAAATTAATTTACGGTTTAATACACAAATTTTGTCAAAGAACCAAAACAGAACTGACTATATTTGTGGTGCTTAACATATGCAAAGACATTTATGTACCTTTCGTTGTTTTTAAACGGGACTTCCCCGTTGTGCTTAAAATGTAATTTTGATTTATTCTAACTTCGTTGTATGGAGGCAATAGTTCAAGACATCGTTATGTAGGGGCTTTTGACAACGGGATTTTAATGACTTAGACACATAAAATGTAATACATATGTATGTATTTCTCAATTATAATTTCGTTATATAGAGGCTTTTGAAACAATACTTCACTATATAGAGGCTTTATAGCTCAGAATATCTTCGTTATAGCTATAGAGCATTTTTGTATGAAAAACTTTGCAATAAAAAGGTTTTTTCAAGGGACTCAGCTAAAAATTCATTATTTTGAGTTTTTCGTTATAACGAAGTTCGTAATATCGAGGTTTCACTGTATTAAGCAATTTTAGTACAATCTTTTTAATTCAAAAATTGATTGCAATTATTTAGCAGAAAAAAAGGTTTAAAGAAACTTAAATAATAAATATTATAAAATAAAAAATTTTAAAATAAAATATTTTAAAGGATATCCTTAGTGTTTTGTTTAAACCAATTTTTTTTAAACAAATCATATTTTTTAAAGCCTTTCGGCGTTTGTATGATACTAAATCCCTTATATGACACACATTTTAAAAGATATTGGGCCAAACTTTTTATTTGTATTCTAAAATGCATTAAATATCTTATAAAACGACACCCAAAGGATTAGTTTTCTTCTGTTTTTTTTTTTTTGTGGTTAAAGTAAATAAACTTAGACATCATTTTTAACCATGACTAACAGTAAGACTTAAGAAAAAATGGAACAAAAAACACCCACAAATAAAACCACAAAACAACTAACTTAACAAACAATACAATATATTTAACAACGAAAAAAAAAATACCTCAATACTGTAGTAAATACTCTCTGATATGTAGAAAAAAATTTTGGGAAAAATTTTAAATATTTTTTATTTACAAAAACCATAAATCAATTGGACACGCCACAATGCAAATCTATTTTTAAATGCGAAATAATACGCAAAACAACCCTTAAAATCACCAGGACTTAAAACATATATGAAACTAGATATTGATACCTTTTTTATGGTTAAATGCAAAAAAATAACTCTGAAAAGCTGTGTGTTTTTTTTAACAAAAAGCCACGCGGGAAAATTTTAAAAAGTCATATCCGAGAAAAAAAAACCATTGAAATCAGCATAAAAACGCCACAGGGTTCTCAGGCAATAAAAATGTAACATGCATACGTAACAAAAGCAATAAAAATTGTGCTGTATTTTTTCGAGAAAAAAAAAACAAAAACTTTTTAAAATGTTTTAGTGAACAATATAGAAAAAGTCATTATATGGGGAATAAATTTAATACTTATATCGAAAAAACCTTGTCTTTTTTTTAGATAAATAAATAAATTTGGTTTGAAGGTAAAAAGTTTAACAACTATAAAATGTAAAATTGCTAAAAGAAAAAAATAAAAGAAATTGAAAGAACGTTTAAGCAGACTAAAGGATATTGCTACGAACTTATATTGGGAAAGGGATCAATATTTGGTGAAAAATGACAAGAGCTCTTAGTGAAACTTTCACAGGACGGCATAAATCCTTAAAGAAATTCTAACATCAACATTTTTCGCTGCATTTCTGTAAGAAAATGCAAAATGGTATTACTTTGTGGGCAACTTATGCTGTAAGACATTAGTTTAGTTTATTCATATACATATATAAACAAATATATTTAATCCTAGAGTTTCATAGAGGAACAAAGGGCCACAACAATTTTCTTCCATTCTGATCTGACGTTTGCCAAATTTCTTATTTCACTCCAGCTTTTTCTTGTGGATTTTACTTTGATTCCAACCATTCTTATCCACGTATGGACTGGCCTTTCTAGCCGTCTACATGCCATATATACTAAGGAGAACAGTCGCAGTTTGATGTTGATTGAGTTATGAGAAGATCTCCATACAGGGCTTAGGGCACCAAATGCCTGTTTTGCCTTATTTATACTCCAGGGGATGAGATGATGCTGCCCAAATCAATTTTCTTGAAACTTTGTCGTATTGCTGGTGTCCATGCGCATAGCTTTGGTATTGTTGAAGTTCATCTTTAGGCCGACTTTTCTTCCCAGTTCTTGAATCATATTAAGTTTCATTGACATTTCGTTAGAGTATTACAGTATCTAGCATTATGTTGAACAGGAGTGGGGATAAAATGCAGCCTTGTTGTACACCAACATTAACAGGGTGAAGCTCACCGAGTTGTCCATCGTGAAAAACTAGACAACAAGCATCGTTGTAGAGTTCTTTGATGAGTTCGATTAGTTTGTCTCGCACACCTCTGCCACCAAGAATTTTCCTTATTGAGTTGTGGCTTCCTCAAAATCTATGACAATTAAATATAATAGTGCGCGCTATTCAATAGATTCAATTATTCTCAGACTATTAACCCTCTAATGGCAAGTATCAGAATAAATGGGAATATATTATGAAAATAAATTTTTAAGGGTCTGGGGTTCAAAAAAAAAAAAAAATATTTTTGAGCCCGCACAATAAGTAGTTTACGTTCCAGGTGAGAAAACAATAAGGAATGTTATAAAAACACATTAAATTTTTCAGAATTCTATTTGTTAGTTTGTATTGAAAATAAAAACTGATGAAACAAAAAAACACTTTTATTATTTTAGCAGCATAATTGAAGTTTGCGTTTTGAACAAAAGCATTGTGTTCGCGATTGTTTACAATGCTTTAAGAGATTTCAAAGCTTCCACAAATATTTTTCTAGATCTTTAAGCAATTGTAAAAAAACGGAAATAAATATAAATTAATTACGTATTGGACGTGAGTAGAATTTTTGTTAAGCTTGCCTTGAGGGACTCTAAGGCATTAGAGGGTTAAGTTGATCCACACACGAGCGACCAGCTCTAAAACCAGGCTTCTCACACCCTAATTCATCCACAAAAGTTGGCGTGAGTCTAGAGTTAATAATGCATGTTAAGGTTATACTAATCATACTAAGTAGTCATTCCATTCCAGTTTAACATCGTGAAATATTCCCTTTATTGCGAAATTTTATAATAACAACTTCTTCAAGATCGGAAAGTAGTATCTGTAGATTCCAAAAGTCATCGATAGTAGGCGTAATAAATAGAGCACTGGTCTAAGGGTCGCCTTTGAGAAGATCTGGCGAAATGGAGTCTATACCAGGTGGTGACTTATTGTTTTTAAGGGATTAAATTGCGTTCTCTATTAATGTAAGACTGGCACATCTATATCAGTCCTATAGTCTAATATAAACATTTCGTTCGATATTCATCACAGCATAGATGTAAAATAATGTCTTCTGAAGTAGATGCCAAAACTACTTAGAATCATGCCAAGTTTAACAAACGCCTAAAAGCATTCGACCTTTAGAGTAGCGAAACTTCACTTAGCGCCAATGCAATTGACAAAGCTTTTAAGAATTTTTTTTAAGCCTTCGATTAAAACTTCCCTGTCTTTTATGACCTTCTTTTTATTAACTGTACAATGTAGGGCTCTCCGGCTCAGTATGAGGCTTCTCCACTCCCCCAACCTTAAACAATCAGTGGCCGATTTGTGGTAAGCCACTGTTTAACTTAAAATATAAAAAAAGAGAAAAAAAAAGAACTCATCCTTTTTTCTTAATATTTACATAAAAAAGCAAATAGTATAATAAACTTAGTTAAAGATATATTTACATATTCAAACATCACACAAACAAACCACTACAACATGTAACAAATCTAGCAAAATAATGTAAATCCTTATGAATTCTAAACAAATCCTTTTTTATTTGCTTAAGCCAACAAATCAAGTATAAACAGAAACTTTTTAACACTTTCTTAGGGGTTTTTATTAAAAATTCTTTTTGGGTATTTCCTAAGATTATAACACACTTACCAAATGGAATCTAATAAAAAAAAAATATAACTCTTTTACTTTTAACCAAAAGAGGAATCGCATGTCTTTTAAAATAATCCTTCACATATAGACATGAGCATAAAAAATAAGGAGTTTTTTATAGACAATTTTTTTTTTAAGTTGATATGTATAGAATCAGATTTTCCTTTTCTTTGATTGTGTTGCAATGATATGGATTTAGACATGTTTAGACGCTTACAGACATACTTTAGGGCATAAAGAAACAAAATCAAATTTGTGTGCATAATTTTAGGCTTTTCATTACATTATAAACTAACAATATGCTCTATATTAAACAAATGTCTTTAGTTCGTTGACTGGCATGTATTTTGAAGTGAATTAATTTTTTTTTTTTTTTTTTTTTTTTGAAGGAAATGGCCAGTGGAAAAACAAACATGAAAACCAGAAGACATTAGGCTTTCTAGATTAGATTTTTAGGATATATTTTATGCTCAGAATAAAGCAAGCTGCATTTCGTACTTAAAAATCTTGCATCGAACACGTTAGCAGTCTAAAGGCCGGGTGCAATTAAGCAGCATCATTCCAGTAAGTTCAGAAGAACGACAAGGCTGGGTTCTTTATCCGTAATATTTAATTGTGTTCTCGACAGTGTAATGGAAAAAGCTACAAAACTAGATGGGGAACCACGTGGGGCCTGCAAGGAAGACTGGAGGACCTATACTACGCCTATGATATCTGCTTGCTCAGTCACTATTTTTAAGACATAGCAATTATAGTTGACACTAGTTATCAAGACCATAAACCTTGTGGTACTTTAAATAAATATTGGCATATCCAAAGCATTAGGACTGAATGCAAAGACAGAGCAAAAATGTTTCATCCAAAATCATACGTGATAAAACTAATTGTTCAACTGCAGACTTACCACGACGCATTAACAAAGCTCGAAAATCCTTTGGTAAACTAACTCCTGTGTCCAATTCATCATTCATATCAATAAGAACTCATATTATCCTGGTTTCAACGTGATAAACACTATATTCAGGAGTTCGTGAGCAAATGCCTGCGTAACATTCTACGTATATATTGCCGCTCAACACTATCCAACATCCAGATTCAGCCAAAAAATCCAGCGATCGATAAAAATGGAAATTCCGAAACCAAAATGGTGCTGGGTAGGACACACGATGCGGTAAATACGAGATGATTTCGCTCAAAAAGCTATAGACTGGAATCTACAAGGTAGGCGGAATATTGGGGGCCCAGCACACACTTGGACACTTCAAATTACAAAAGAACTGTCTCTTCAAATGGAATAAAGTTAAAATTAGGCAGAATTGATGGTCCTACGATCCTCACAGGAGTAAAAGGATAACATATACATACATATATCTTATTTTGAATGAAGAAGACCAGTAAGAAAATCTTTCACATTAAAAGGTCTCTACTCTGGTAGCCCTCAGTCTCTTTCAGAATGATTTTCCTTTTTTTTATTTATCATTAATTTCAATACATTTTTCCTAAGCAACGTTTCTAAGCAATTAGTTTTTTTCATCGATAAGAAATAATGTAATTGTCTTACAAAGATTCTCAGAAAAAAAAGTTACATCAAAATCAAATCTCCGAAAAATTTGTATGTTCTGCTGTCAAAAAAGCTGTCAAATGGTCACACGCCTACTTGCAACCGCTTGTTAAACACTTTGTAACTGAAAATTATAATCTAAGACCGTTACATCAATTTCAAATTTTACATTTTTTTTTCAATATTCACTTAACAGCAAAAAAAAAACACTTAAAAACCTACAGAAAATTAACAGAAAAACACATCAAAAATTAGAGAAAAAACAAACGAGCGCACTACTCCCTTGTCCAGAGACACACTGCTCATTTTAACGGTTCTATTACCATCAGTCATCGAGCAAAATAGCGATTATTCATAAATCATTAAACACAATTTCAGTTTTTTTTTT
The DNA here is from genome assembly GCA_949318255.1 of Pollenia labialis. NCBI lineage: Eukaryota > Metazoa > Arthropoda > Insecta > Diptera > Polleniidae > Pollenia > Pollenia labialis. The sequence goes on along the minus strand of OX439142.1, from coordinate 17,424,600 downwards.
TGAATGATCCAAAAAGGCTCGTTTAAAACATTTTTATCGCTGTTTTTTTAAGAAAAAAAAAATAGAAGCCAAAAAAACGGAAAAACTGTAAATTTATAAAAAAAAATCCTAATGAGCCAAAAAAAAGTTAAAAAGAAATAAAAAAAAAGTTAAAAATCAAAGAAGAAAAGTACCCTGGTAAATATTTGGTCGATGTTTGCTGAACACAACCACCACCGCCAACAGTATCAACACTACCCAACAACACTGTGTGACACCCTGAGCTTTACTTGTGCCGTAAAATAATTTGCATACAAACATTAACAAACTCCCAGATAGAAGACCAACCTCATCATTCTTTTTAAAATTTCATTTTTTTTTTTATCACAATTTTTATTTTTCTTTATTTTTTATAAATTTTTGTTTGAATTTTTTTCTTTGTAAAACGAAGACATTAAAAATTTTGTTTGATACTTGTTCTGGTCGTTTGATTTCCGCTTCCGTTTGCCGTTGAGATTAAAATTTTGCTGTTGTTGTTTTTGTCTATATGCACATTATTATTTTTATTCGCGGTTGTAATGGAGGCTGTCCAAGATTCTCGTTTTAAGTGTCTGTTTCTCATTGTAATTTCTATCGCTTTTTTATTTTTTCTTTTTTTTTTAACTTTTTTAAGGGGGGCTTCACGTGCTGTTCAAGCAAACGCGTTTTATATTAAATTAAAAATTCATCTTTAATCAAAAATTATTGTTTGCCCAAAAAGTTTTTTTTTTGTAAACTTTTTTGTACTAAAAAAACATCCAAAAGAAATAATAATAAGAAGTAAAAAAGTATAGTCGACCATTTGATACCCTACACAGTATTAACCCAAATCGTACCAGAACTTTTTTTGTAAGGAATTTTGAAAAAAAAAACTTTTTCACAACAATCTGATATGCAAAGTGCAGAAAACTGCTGTGTCCATATGGCTACATGGGTTGAACATGGGTGGTTTTTTATAAAAAATTTGTGCAAAAATAATTATTTATTTCGCATTTGAATATATTGTAAGGTATTTTGAAAGATTTTTGAAAAATATGTCGTGTTTTGTAGGTTAAAAATTTTAATATTCTTATCCCAAACAAGAGAATCTTGTAACAAGAAAATTTTCTTGAAATATTTAGGAATAACTGGGTTCAAGTAAGTAAATTTAAAATTTTCGTAAAAAAGTAAGACATACTTAGTCAATTCAAATGCATGTTTGGTCTTTGAAATTCAGTAACTAAACACAAAAGAAAACTGAATTAAGTAAATTTACATTTAACTCAATATAAACTAAATGAGAACTGTTGCTATTAAAACATAAGAGCGATAGCATTAGTTACTTATAGAAAACTTAATATGAACTAAGAAACTTTTGATTGATTCGCTTGATATGTCGATTCAAATTAAAATTATTTGAATCTAACAAATCTTTCTTGAGTATTTTCTGAAAAAATTTAAAAAATCTCTAGCATTTGTTTTTTGATGCAAGAAATTCGATTCTATTTAAAAATCAAGAAAACCAGACGTATATTAAATAAACTAAGCTTGAACTCAAAAAATTCTTTCTTATTTACAATAAAAACAAGCAACTTTTGAATTTTTTGTTTTAGGAAATATTTGATCATCTACTTAAAAACGTGAATTTTTGATCATGAGATCATGATCATGAGAAAGTTAAAATCAAGAATTATTTTTGAATTTTCTTAATTAAAGCAACGATGTTGATTACCTTAGAAAATCAACTTCTCTCCGTGTTACATCCATCATCACAAACGCATAATACCCTCTCTTCTATTGTGGTGTGGGTATAAAAATAGATGGAGAAATAATGCAAAATATTCATAAAATTAGTTTTAGAGAAGCTGTACAGTACAGTTTCGTTGAAAGCATAGATGGGGGTAAAGCACTCATTTAGCAGTTTCAACTCACAGTTTGTGATAGTGCAAAAATATTGCAGTCATTTTGTTGATGTTGCGCGATGAATTGAAAATTTTAGTGAGACAATATTTGTATGCAGCTTTTTTGATTGCAAGTCCAAATTTTGCACTATTTGAATTGAGTGCAGCTTTTTGCATTCAATCTGCGTTTAGTGATAGTGAAAAAATTTTCCAATGTCACTAAATATTTTTAGTGGTAGTTAAACAAATAGCAATCATCACTTAAGCTGTTAAAAAAGAGTGCAAACTAATATTTTTGAAATTTTATTTAGGGATAGTGCTCTATTGATTTAAATCAATATTTAGTGCACTACCCGCAACAATGGTTGAAAGTGAACGTTCAATTATTCCACAGAGAAACAGTAAACGATGAATATTCGCTATTTCTTTATGGTACCCAGGGCTGTGGATTCGTGAAAAAAATGTTCTAGCTCCTACTACGACTTCAACCGCTGAAATTTTTTGAGTCCGACTCCGATTCCTACTCTAACATTAATGCTAAATGTATATGAGACGGGTGTTTATTTGACTTTAAACTCTTTTTTCCGGCAGTACCTTTTAAATGTTCAAATATAGCAAGAAAATCATTCTGTAAAAATTTAAAATCGGTATTTTAAATATTGCATCTCTAATTTCAAAGAATTTTTATTTTGCAAAATATTAGAAATTTATTTTTAATGTTTTATGCCAAAAAATTTTGGAGTCTGAGTCGCGAGATTTGGGGAAAATTCGACTCAGACTCCACAGCCTTGATGGAAACAACAGCGGTATTCTAAAATAGATGCGTTTTTTATTGCAACTATTAGCATTTATCGCGTATTTTTACGTAGCTGTGACCGCCCTTTTCCACATTTTTGCAATGCTTATTTCATTAAGTCTTTGTTTTCGACATCTTCCAAATAAATGAGAATATCCGGTGTCCTTTTTTATTTCTGTCGTGTTGGAATACATTTTTATAATATTGCTTTTGTAGTGGCGAAGCCTTTGTTGTTTTATTAAATATAGCGATTACATCACTATTTATGACATTGCAATATAAAATACAAGAAAGCTATACAATTTTTAGCGTTGCAAAAACGCTAAGGTGAAGCAAGTGCAAATCTGTGTATTTGGTTATTCGTGTGGGCAAAAAAATACGCAGCGGCATTTACACTTGCTTTGTTGCAAGACCGTTTGAAATTGTTTTTGAACACCATTAAAGAACTGTATTTAAGCATTTCTTTTTAAGAAAAAAAAGAAATGTTTTAATAAAATTTAAGTTTCTGTAAATTTTATTCCGCTTCTAATCTTTTTTTCTTTTTATTTCATTTTATATTTTCAATAACCTTTAGTCTCCTTTTTTAAATTGCATTAATTCAATAGATAAAATAAAAAAAAAAGAAGTTTGCATATCATTATAAAACAACCAACTAAACAAAGTTAATCTATAGACTTCAACTACCTTATAAGATATTCCTGAATCCTTGTAGCAGGACTCTTATAGATTGTAAGTAAAACAAAAAAATAAAAAATAAAAATAATACAAGAAAACAGTTGAAAAAATACACGCGACCAAAGTTAAACGACCACCCGTTGATGTTGAAATTTAGTAAGTTACTTGTTGTTGTTGTTGCTGTGGATTCTTGTTGGGGAAAAGGCACGAATTTTTATGGTAAAAACAGGCGTTACTGCGGCATTGCGGGTCATCGCGTGAAATAATAACCCTTTCACGTGTTAAGTTTTTTTTTAACAGACTGACGTTGATTCAAAAAAAAAAAAAACAATGAAATAAAAACACAATTGGGTATGTATCGAAAACAGGAAACGGATATGAAACAAAAAAACGATCTCTTTTAAATAAAAGAAAAAGTATTAAATTGTTAAACAATTTTAAACTACGTCGTCCCCCTGCTAAACGCCATCCAGCCAGGGTGTTTGTTTTAATGTTTTGTAAACTCTGCCATATAAAAATGTAAAGCATAATTTAAGGCTGCTAAAACAATAGATGCCCTGCTAAAGACAATAAAAAAGAAAACATGTGTATGCAAATGAGTTAAAGAAAGTAAAAAAATAAAGAAACAGACACGAATTGATTAAAATTCGATTGTTTCTTTTCGTTTTTTTTTTGTTTTGCCTTTTGTGTAGACAAGAAGAAAACGTCAAAATACTGCGGGTAAGAGTGTTGATTTGGTGATAAAGGGTTGTGTTTAAGAAAGGGAGGGAGTAAGTAAGTACGTAAGTAAGTAAGGCGGTGGTGGGGTGGTTGGTGTGTCTGTTTGAGCAGTGTAAAGGATTAAACACATTTAATGTTTTGTTGTTTCTTTTGCTGCTGTCATTATATTTTAGCTGTTTTTATTTGGCATTTATTACGCTCTTGTGGAGATTCAAACATAATTTTTGTATTATATTTAATTACTCCTCGCACAAAGTTTTTTACATCTGTATGTTACAAGTTGTTCAAGATAAAAATAGAATAAATATTTATATACAACATGAATGGAAAGGAAATTATTATGCAAAAAAAAAGGATGTTAACTGACACTGAGAGAAATTTAGCTAAGCCTGTTTCGGGGAATTTAAAGTGGCTTGCATTTTCTTTAAAAAAAACTTTATTCGGGATCATCCATAAAATCATTTAAAATAGTATTTTTTAAACTACAATATTTTAAAATCTAACTGCCTGTTCATCTTAATATCCGAACGAAGACTTCGGTCGCTTAACTTACATTTAAAACGCAGAACAAATTATAAAATATGGTTTTTGTTTTACATGAGAGTTAAGCGAACGAAAACAATGAGCAGCTTATAAAATTAAAGGTTATTCCTAAAAAAAAAATGTTTTTTTTACAAAAATAACCTTAATTTTTAATATAATAGTGGAAAATCTATATAAGTAAAATTATCGTTTGACGATGATCGCAATTGAACTCCTTTGTATGTATATTTGTTAGGTATGAGAATAAGTCGTTAAGTATATTTCATATCTCTAGAAGGCGTAAAAAGGGCAAATGGGGTAATAGCTCCCCATCCCTATATCTTCTTTATTAATTATCCAATGAAAGTTTCAAGTCTTGAAGGAACTAAAGGCTATAAATTTTGAATATTAAGGGCATAAAAAGAAGCAAAAAGGGTAAAAACACCCCTCCTATACCTTATTAATTAATTAACCGATTGTCTTCAAAATTTTTTTGTATTTTGAATATGTTACGAACAGGAATAAAAAAAAGGCTATTGCTTTTTTGATCGTCGATCATGGTATAAAGCGCTTCATATATTTTACTTATATACATAGATCTCATCACCACACACTTGCAAGAAATTTGTTAATTTTTTAATATAAAAATAGACCAAAATATTCACTACAAATAAGTTATATGGCAAAATAACGTTTAGTAATTTTATAAGTATCTAAAAATTTGTTAAAAATTAAATAAAATCGCTTTAATAAAAACAAATGTACTTACACAAATTCGGCTTTTGAGGTTCTAGGAAGGGCAATCAATCATTTTTTTCATTTCATTATAAACAATAAAATTTTTATATTTGAAAAATATTTTTTTTTAGTATTTTGCACAATTGATATTAATTAAATTTTTATTGATGAAATTTTGAACACAAAATGCTTTTTTGAATATTATTTTTTTTTATTTTTTTTTTTAATCTTACTGGCGTATTCATAAAGAATTAAAATTGATTTGAATTGAATTTTAAGAAAAATTTGTATGAAAATTTTGTCTTAATACACATTTCAAATTTATTTTGTTTTTAATGAATACGGCAGAAAATCTTTTTATATTTTCAAACAATTATTTTATTTAATTATAAGCCTCGTTTTGACTTTTATTTCAAGCCGAAAGATCATTAACCGAAAACCCGAAAGTGTGAATATTTGCATTTAACTGTAAAATTGACGACGTAATTTTTTGTTACGTTTTGAAGAGTAGATATAAAAATACGTTTTACTGTTCAAACAAGTAACCGACCGATTTCTAACCGATTATTTCCATTCAAATATGACGCCATACAATATAAATTTCTGTTTCTTAGCTGGAATTTGAGAGAACAAACTTAATTTGTGGTCATTTAAAATATCTTTACAGCCCTATGCTACTTATAGAAACAAAAGGAATTAATTTATCGTACTGGTAGAGACAAAAAAAATTTGTTTTTATTAAAAATCTTTCAATTAAAACTCGATTTTTCAATCACCGGTCTGTCTGCTTTAACAATCTAACTTTTCTAACTTTTATTTTTTGAAATCATTATTATTATACAAAATTTTACAAAGTAATATTCCAGAGAAGAATATGAGAAAAAAATGGAATATTAACTGAGTTTATTATATTTTAAATACAGGAATTCATCAGGGTTACTGAAAATTTAAGAAGAATTTCCTACAGTTTTCTTTTTATGTGTAGTCTTATACTAGAAAAGGGGAAACAATTGGATTTTTTTTTTTTTTTTTTTGTTGATAAAATACTAGAGACATTGATCTAAGATTTTTACGGTGCATAGACTTGAGCACTTTTAACTGGTTTCTTGCTAAAAGGGAAAATTGAAAAAAAATTTTGAATTGACCCTCTTTAGAGGAGAAAGTGCGATATACTTAAGCCCCCTTAACGTCAAAGAATTCTGATGAAAGAATGTGGTGATTCTTGAAATATGTAAATTCAACCCGGGTTCGAGCCCCAGCTCAGTCAGGAAAATTATCAATTAATTTTAATAAAATTTCATGTTGTAAAAATTCCTTCCTTCAGTAAAAAATAATTGAACGAAAATTAAATTTGACGAACTCAAGCCTTACTCTAAAATCAACTAAAAATCACAATTGTTCTTAAAATTTATTTGCATTCAGAGAAAGTTTTTTATGCTATTGGCATCAAAAGTATGCATTTGCATAGTTAAAAATATTTCTTAAAAACTTAACAAAGCTTTTAATTGAAATGTTGGTCCTCAAACGATGATCAAGTTAAAAAAAACAACAATTTGTTTTATAAAAGCGAAACAGATAAACATATTTACACACTATCTTCATGAGAACATATTATAGGTACCTACGTAGGTATATCTGCAAATAATATTTTATATATAAATACATACATATATTGGAGAAAAAGTCCCATAACTTCCAAGCAGACGCTCCTAGGTGGATAATATGTATGACCGACCTCCATTAGAATTTTGTCCTTAACATTAGCAAACTCTACATAAAATCATCATTATTTTTTACAAGACACTTTTAAGCGTAATTTTTGTGAAATAGTGATTACTGATCAGCCCTAAAAGCGGTCAATACCCAGGTATAACGAATATTTTATTTAAATCAAATTTCATTGAATCTTAAAAAAATGTTTGTGCGAAAATGATTATAATTTGCTTAATTATCTAAAAGAAAGTCGATTAAAAAGAGCATAAATACATGGTTTGCGGTATTTAAAATTCAAAATGCTTGCTGGACATGTATTTAAAATACAAAATACTTGTACGTCATGCAGGTATTTAAAATACAAATACAAAATAGGTACGTATTTGTATTTTAAATAAGTATTTCAAATACTGCCCAGACCTGCCTACTTGAATGTAGAAATTTGCTGAGTTTGTAGGTGCCTAATTGACTTCACATTTAAGTGAAAGAAAAAAATTATTTAATTGATACGTACGACATTAGGTACCGGTTTTCGAATATTCCGAATAGTTGCTATTTTAAAAAAAACACGGTTTTCGGTTAAGCATTTTAAAAATAACCGGTTAGCCGGTTTTAATTCGAAAATATAAAAATAGAAAAATCAAAATAATTTTTGTAATAAAACGTTAATAATTAGAATTGTGGTTATTTTGTTGAACTATTTATGGTTTTTAATCCAAATTTTTTAATATTAAATTAAATTAATCAAATTTAATTTTCATTAAATTATTTTTATAAAGAAAGGAATTTTACAACATGAAAATTAATTAAAATTGTTATTGATAATCATTCATTCTTGACTGACCTGAGATTCGAACCCAGGCGGCTGGTTACCATGACATGTTTCGATCACATCCTATTGACTTTTACTTTGTGTTAATCATTATTCAGTTAAATTATTATGGAAAAATTTCACGTTCGAAATGTCACGTAGCGACCCAGATTTGTCCATAAAAAAAAAAATACAGAAGATTTTTGAATCAAACCAAAGTCATTTTAATGTTACATTGGTACGTAAAATTCTGAAAGTAGTTTGATTAAAACATTGTTGCAGGTTTCGCTGAATTATGCCTTTTTATACATGGCCACAAAAACTACTTCTATTTTTTTCACGTTCGGCCCGCTACTTATTTTGCCATTATCTTTGACCTAGAATCGCGCCTTCCATAAACTTTAGCATAGATAACAATGCCTTCTTTGTGCTTTAATTTAAGGGTTAAAAGAACGGAAAAATATTTGTTGCTTAAAATGTTATTGCATTTTCAATTCGTACGACTGTCACGTTCAACACTATGGAATTACCCATATACATAAATTACATATTACTAAAATAACCGGTTTGTTTTACTAAGATAACTGGTTTATTCGATATTCGAAAAATGGACATTTTAAAATATTCGACTTGGGCAAAACTAAAATAACATGTTAAAACCGGTCGAATACTATTCGGTCGATCTCCCTATTAGGTACCTACCTACATAATAAAAATAATTTAAAAACTGGGAGTTATTTCCTTTCGAAGGTTACTTTATGTTATACCTATTAACATTTTTTATTTTTTGAATTTAGCTCATAGAATAAATTCGAAAAATAAAAAATGTTGAATATACAAATAATTTAATATGTATATCAAAAATTTAAATTAATATAGTAGGTATAAATTTATAAAAAAAACTTCATTAATGAAAAATAATTGTAATCACAAAAAGCTTCACCAAATAAACTTTAAAAATCTACCTACCTACCCTTTAAATGCAAAATAATTGCATGCACCTACCTACACAGGTACCTATAACAAAAGCAAGTTCCCAGCAGAATTAAACACTAAAGTTATTGAGAAAACAACTTACAAAGTCATACAGGTAATAACAAAAACAAAATACACGAACACAATCAGTAAATACAAATTAAAAAAAAACAACCCACACCAATAAGCAAAAGCAATAATAAAATCAAATAAAAGGTAGGTATTCCCCTTTACACATAATAATATTCAATCTTCACTAAACCATCACTAAAAATCTCTTTCCCATTTCAACTACTTCAGCACTAACTAATAAAATTGCAAGAAAAAACCAAAGCAAAACAATAATTATGTAGTATGTAAATAGGTACCTACTTCTGCAAAACAGATCTGTAAAATACACAAACACTTTTAAATAACAAATACTTATTTCCTCTAAAAATCACTTTAATCGCGTGATCTTCAATGAAACACTATGCAGCCTTGACTGCCTGTCCACCTCATACCTACTTTGTTTCACACAAACATCCATACACTAACTCCAAAAATTCTTTATGTCTAGAGCAAATCGTATTAAATACCTACAAAGAACCCAATTGATGACGTCACATTCTGTTATACATACCGAACAACTGACCGTAGAAATTCTTCACGGAAACTTTAAACACAAATAACTCACTTTTTATTAAAAACTTAATTTAAATTTTTTCACTTTTTTATTAACGCTTGTTTTCCTTTTAATTTGATACTAATTTTATTAAATTTAATCAAATTTTACTAATAAAATTATTGATTATAAAACGCACTTAATATTTATTAGCGACAGAACACCGTGTAGAAAAATCTAAAACTAACGAGAAACTCCAATTGCTTAAATGATTTATGCTACGATTAATATTTTGCTAATAAATACCCCTTCTTATTAAGATAAATGTCCACTCAATACAAAACAATAACAAATACATATGCCTTAACTAGGAAGAGTCAATAAGAAAACACTAACATCATTCTCTTAAAAAACATCTCCGTCTCCAAATAACCGGAAGAGCAAAAGCAAATAACTCTTTTTCTAATATACACACACACACACACTGCATATTAAACATACCAACTTATACCCCCTTTTTGAGAATTTCCTTCAAGCAAATTAATGCAATTGAGGGTTTTTTAAAGGGAGCCTCTTGTTAGTTCGTGATCTTTGTTAATATGGTTTGGATGCTTAAGCGTAAATGCGTGTTAGAATTAAATAATTCTATTAGTGAAAAGTTATTAAATTTAATAAAATTAGTATCAAATTAAGGCAAAAAGAAAATTTAAAAAAATTGTAAAAGAATTTAAGTGATATCTTAAGTGTGAAGAAAGATATTTGTGTTTAAAGTTTCTAATAAGAATTTGTAAGGTCAGGTGTTGGGTATGTATTACAAAATGTGACGTCATAATTTGTTTTCTTTTGTATTTTATTGTTCTAAAATTGTTCTAAAAATATTTTATTGCATGAATGTTTGTTTGTATAAAAGAATATACATACATACATATGTATGTACCGATGTACATACATATACCTACTAAATTTTTGTATATTTTGCAGAAGTTTTCAGAGAAGGCGAGTTAATTAATGATCATTAATGACCTAATTTTTATGTTAGTTATTATGTATTTGAGTTATTGGCAGTGTTTCTTACAGATTTTGATGGCAAAAAAGTGCGTACATATTTATTATAGGTACATACCTACATACTTATCTTGACAAAAGACCAAATGCATTTTACAGAGAACTTTGTTTGTATGTATGTACCGTGTATTTTACTTTCGCTATTGTATTCGGTGAGTTTGCTTGCAATTGACAGTGGGTTTTTATTTTGTGTTTTCTTTGAATACGATTTCAGTGTGTGTTTTGTTTTGCTTTTGCACAATTTCGTTCGTTTAGTAGTAGTTTAATGTAAAGGGGAAAAATGTTTTCTAGTGCGTGTTAAATAGAAGGAGGATATTGTGAAGCGTGTATTGATGATTTTTTTTGATTTTCTTTTTCTAAGGTTTTTATAGGTATTGACAACTTGTTGTTAGTGTTCTTAGAGCAGTAGGAATTTTAGTGGTGAATTGTTGTTTTTGTAGGTACCTATGTAAGGGTTTGATAAGCAATTTGTGTGATTCTCTCAATGCATTTTTGTTTCTTTTTAATAGCAAGGTAGGTACATATGTGCCTAACTAGTTATTTTACGAAAACCTTTATTTTTTAATATTTATGTTTGTTGTTCTAAAAACAAGCTAGGTATCAAAAAATTATGTTATTCCGTGCTTATGTAGGTATATTTTTATGTACCTATGTAGGTAGGTACCTACTTAGCAAATACTTTACTTACAATCCTAATTTAAAAGATTTCCAGAATATATTATTTTGTAGTTTTATTCGCCACTTTTTGGATTAATACTAGTGTTTTTCATGCGGGATTTCATGGGACAAAAATCCCGGGATCCCGCACATATTTCGGGAAACAATTCCCGGGAAATTTGTGCGGGAAATCAAGAGATTTTTTTTTTGAAATGTATAATTGTAAATAAGTTGTGTCTATCAGAGTACTATGCAATAACTAAAACAAAAACACGATTTCTGCAACCAAAGAATATTTCTAGCAACATTTAAAATAAGCAATAAAGGGTGGTTAAAATTTAAGGGCCGATGTTGATTTTGTATAAAACACAAATTATTTAAGAAATTACTGTCATTTCTCTTAATTATGATAATATTGTGATGGTTCAATTATGGATAGAACTAAATATCGGCTAAATAGCCGCCGCGTACTTCGGCGGCACACCTCCATCCGATGGTCCAAGTTTTCGATGACGCTGAGGCATAATTGAGGTTCTATGCCGTTAAGTGCCAAATTATCTCATCCTTTAGCCCTTGAATTGTTGCTGGCTTATCAAAGTGCACCATTTCTTTTTGTTAAAAAATACCTACACTAAATAAATACAAAAAGCAAAATATCGCCGATACTGATATATGGAAAAATCAAAAGTATTGCCGATATATCGGTATTCTTTATACCTATCCCTAATTAATTTTGTGATAAATTTAAAATATTTTAATATTTTTTTCTTTTTATTTTACTTTTCAGATTTTCGCAATAAAAAATTACACATAAATTAATTTCAAAAAATGAACAAATTTAAAAAAAAATTAAAAGTGTTTAATGCAATTTATTTTTATAATGAAAAATTATTAAAAACTTAAATTAATTAAATTAAAAATGTGTCAAATAACATTTAAATTAAGTTCAAAGGTGTTTAATGTCTCTTAGATATAAAAAGTAAAATTTAACCGTTTGCAGAAAATCAACCTAAAATTAAATTGAGAAACTTTCATCGAGAATACAGAATATCAAAATAGGTAAGTTCATTTTTTTTATTAAATTTTTATAAATATTTCAATGTAATTCTCTAAACTAAAAAACAAACATTTTAAAAGTCTTCAAATATGTTAGATTTTAAAGTAAATGTTTGACGTTTCTTAGAAGTTTAGTGTCTTAGAACATTGAAATATGTAAATAGATAACTGATTTTGGTTAAAGGACCCCTTAACTTTTATGTGCTCGGGAGTGTAAACTTACGTTGGCGTAGCAATAGTACGCAGAGTGCTATACTTTAATGTAGTTTTATAGAATCTAATAAAGTAAAATATGCAAGCACACGCATTTATACACACTTGTGCACAAGAAAGCAAAGAGTTAAAAAAAATGACATGTTCGACATGCCCCATTCAAAAAAATTGAGATAAGTTAAAGAGTGATGTGAATTTCGATACATTTTATATGGTGTCTACATTTGTAGAATGTCGGCCAGGAGATGGTCATTTTGAAAAGTAGGCTCTAAAGGTTGCTGTAAATTATTTTTTAACGTGTTTGTGGCCAAAACTGCTTCATATTGATTTTTAGGAAGCTACTGTAAATTTCGGAGCCTGTTATTGTATACATTCTTTTATTATCCAACTTTTTCTGCAAAACTGCTACAAATGTAGACTACCGAGCACATAAAGCTTCGTTCACAATCTCAGAAACATTTTCACTTGGTGTTCATAATAGAGCAAACATTTTTTTTGCAACCACACACATTTTGCATTGAGAAACCGTTTGCAAATTTTACCCACAACAATATTATGCATTTAGTTATTATTATTTGTTTACAACGTTATGTTAAAATTTACCTTCAAAACTCAATAAAATTATTTTAAATGTCAGCAACAATTTGTATGAAATGAAGTTCTAGTTGACTCAACTTTTTAAAAAAAATCTTTGGCTAAATTTTTGTTTATAAAATGGAAGGAAAATATATGAAATACTTTGGGAACGAAACGAAATTGTAGCTCTGATTGCGAATAAAGCTTTAAGATTAAGAAAATGTATTTATTTTCTTATATGTACTTTCAAATGGTAATTGTCAACTTAAATATGTTCACAGATTAGACAATGCAATACGGCAAAATTCCTGGAGTCCTATTACGTTTTTATTGCTGAGGGATTCACAAGTTGTGCTATCAAGTCATATCGTCATAATGTCCCAAATAATATTTTACAATTGTTAAACAAATTATTGTTGTGTTTCAAACAAAATAAAAATATTAATACTGTGTTCATTGATTCTTCATAACTGTATAGTAGAAATCTAAATTATAAGCGGTTGCCCACAGGAGTCATAAAAATTCCTTGTAATTATTTTAATAAAACTTTATGACAACCTTGTGAATACCCCAAGTCTGTTCAAAGGAAAAAATCATTTGAATAGAATATAATAAAACTACATTTAGAGTTGACGAAAAATCAACCAATTATAGTCGGGACTTTAAGAAAAGATAAACTCACTGTTTATTGTTGTTGTTTTGTTTAAGCTTTGATATTGTTACAAGTAAAACTGAGGTTTATAATTCTTATTCGCTTAACGGATTTATTTGTATAATATCTTTAGCTTTTCTAAAATATTTGGATGAAGTTTCCTGACGATCTGGCCTAAGCATCCAGCGAAATGCGCATAGGAATAGTTTATCCCTTCAACAATAAATTTCCGTTTCTCAATTGTATGAAATGGGAATTTAGCACATTTGAAAGAAACCTTGTTAATTAATTTTTGAATCCCAAGAAAAACTTTGATAATAAAATATTGTTCTATTTTTAAACAGGGTGATCTTCTAGTCCTATTTTTTATTTTTTATTTTTGGAAAATAATAGTCTAAGGCCCGTTTTCATAACTTGACGAAAGCTAAAAGTAGACTATAACCGGCCTTATAAAAAGTGTTCCATTATTAAAACGTTCACATAGAAAATTACATTTAAAACAAAAACAATTTCTAAAATTTGTTTTTGTTTTTAATGTTACTGTGATCGAAACTGACCCTTTGGGCACTTGGCGTTTTAACCTAATTCGGGCGCGATAAGTCCAGTAAGCACCGTTGTTTTAAGGTTAGCTCTGGTTTTCGAGATATACCGTTATTTTGAAAATAGAGGAGGTTGCACAACATATATATGTTCGCGTAACTCTGTAGTGCCTAGAATGCCCCTAGATGGGTCTAATGTATGCCCAACCCTTCTTTATTTTTCAATTCCATTATTTATTTCTAACCAACCTACCCTGTATCTTCATTCATTAAGGGGGCTCCCATACAAAATTTTAAATACTGACTAGAAATGTAATTAAGAAAAAGCCCGATAGCTGCCAAGCAGTCGCCCCTAGATAAATAAAATGAATGACGGACCTCCATTAGCTTTTTATCCTTAACATTTTCTCGAGGCATACTTGCCTCTTATCTCCACTACTTAGGTGAGCTCCCATACAATTCTTAAATTAATTAGAATTTTTCGACTTTTGTGAATAAAAAGTTGCTAACACAATTTAATCATTTATGGCTTGTTTTGTTTGCAGCTTCGTTTTTAATATGTCTGCATTTATTTAATTTAAATTTTTTATGAATTTTTTAACAAACAAAAATTTCGAAATTTTGATGAAAAAATTATTTTTTTCCCAAAAAAAAATTATGTTTCTAAAACGACTGCGCATTTTATACTTTTCTTAAAGGAAATTTTATTGCGGAATTTCGGTTTGTTTAGTTTTTTCAATAAGCTAAAGCGTTTTTGAGTTACGCAAACCTCCTCGAAATAACGGTATATTTCGAAAACCAGAGCTAACCTAAAAAAACGGCTAGCACCATTGGATTCAGCGCGTGCCCGCATTATGTTAAAACGCCATGTGGCCCGCTTGTCTATTTTTTCACAGTGTTATTGTGAGTTCATATTTAATATATGAAGATTCAATAAATAAATAATGAAAGAAAAAAAAAATGTTTCAAAAAAAACCCATCAGTTGTGAAATGACTGTGCTTAGGTAAAAATTTCCGGCAAATTTTGACGCTTCTGAATTATAGAGTTATTAAAGGTTAAACTCGAATCAACATTTTTAATTGTTTGCTGCATGTAGTCCTAAAAATTTCTCTAAGTGTCAAACTTGTTGTTTGCCAATACTTGGTATCTCAACAAATTTTTTTTCAAAATTTCTTTTCTTTTGTCTTTAAACTAATCAACAGAATATCACACCCTTGAACTTTTGTGGAAAGAAAATTAACCCCTTTCCCGATCCAAACGCATACTCATAGATAAATAAGCAGAGACAACAATTAGGCTTTGATACCTTGATGTGATGATTTCAAGAATTTTAAGTTTTTTTTTAAAGGGGTTGTCTTCTGTCTATTTAAGGGTTTGTATTTTTTGTAATACTCATACGTTTTAAAGTTTTTATTATTGACAATGCGTGTGTATTTATTCGATTTTTTTAATTTTTTAATTCGTTATCCTGCCAATGCATCTCTTTTGTTAACTTTTATCTACTTTAAAATTTTTTTTTCTTTTTTTTTTTTTTTTTAATTTTGCATAATGTGGAAACAAAAGGGTTAAAGGTTTTTAATGAGTATCAGATGAACTTTTATTTTTAGTCAGGGAAGTCGGTCGTACTGTGTTGATTTCTCGGTAAGAATACAACACACTCTTGTTGACATTTGACAACAGTCATGGTAGAGATATGGGAGTCTGTATTAAAAAGGGGGTGTTATTGGTGGGAGAATGAATGAGACTTTTATGGAAAACAAGTTTGTATTTAACCGGCTAATTTATAAACTTTTTATGGAATACTGAGAATTAGCTTTATCTTATTATAGAGTAACTGGCTGAAAAATATGATATAGAAAAAATATTAAAAAAAATAAATATCGGCAGTTGAAAGATTTATGCCCATATTTTAAAGGAAAACCGAAGGTTAAAACACGTAGGCAAAATAGACGTTGAAATAGGTATAGATAACTGTTGGGTACGAACACGGCCTGCTTTCTTTTTGTAGAAATTTCGGGCATTAAATGAAGGTATTAGATATATGAATTTAAACTTGAAGTTTTAACCCCCATATTCATAAAAAACATTTCAGGTTTATAAAAGGTTCTTGAAACGCATCGCTGGATGTAATCCGGCTGATCCACTGGGGTTTGTCAGGGAAATAGTGCGGTTGTTTCTGTTGAAGCGACTGTAGAGAGGTTCTTCGTGGTGCCTACTAACATTCTAACTTTCTTATAACTTTATTAATTCCACCTCATGCTTCTTTTCTTAGCTTTTCTCTTTCTATCATTGAAGGGATTCACAATGGACCGCATTGGTCTCCGGGTGGAAGTGTGCTCTTTGGCACATAACCCTTCTTAACCTAACCTAACCTTTTATAAATCACAATTTCTTTTATGCATATGGGGGTAAAACTTTAGTTTAACACTATTAATTACCATATTTAATAACTAATTTAAGTTTAAGGAGGATTTCCTCCTAAAGGGTTAACCTTTCTTTTCATGAATTTTATTTCTATTCAAATTTCACATCCCCAAAAACTTGCTGGGTTTTTTGAAAAGATACTACGCAGCTTATTTAAATACATTCCTCACAATTTCCATTTTTATATATATTTTTTTTTTATAATTTTTGCCAAAGGGTTAAATATTGACTCATTTTACATTGTCGAAACAAACAAATTCTTCTTAAATATTGACCTTTTATATTAAATACTGGAAATATAAAAAAAATATCTACATAAATTTACATAAACTGCATTGTTTGTTGTAACTCATCCTTAAATTATCCTTGTAACTTGTCAAAAGTCATGTCTGATTTTATAAAACGAACTAAATTTGTTTGAACAAAGCAAATATTTTAAACCCCATTTAAAAAAAAAACACAAAATAGAAAACAGAAACCCCCGTATTTATAAACGATTATTAAATTTAACAAACGTTTATTAAGGAAAATTTTCATACAAAATTTGTTTTGTAAAGCTTTATTAAATTTTAAAAATTTTTATAAAAAATACGAGCGAAAGAGTTTTGAGAATTAAGCTAAGAAAATTTGATTTACTATCCCAAATTTTAATTTCATTTCAATATTTCCCTAAGCCCATCGAAGAATCTACTTAAAATTTCTTAGGGAAACTATCTTCTATCCAATTGAAACTTATGCTCTCGCAACTGCGAAATAATTGACTTTTATAGGAAACTTAAACCTGTCATTGTGAATACAAAGGCTGCACAAAAGATACAAGGGGTCGCACAGTGGGGATTTGGTAAAATTCGTAATGTTTTTAGACGAAGCCCATTTCCACTTGTCAGGCAGTATCAACAAGCAAAATTGCCGAATTGAATGCAGCCTTAAAACTCAAAATCCGTGATTTGATTAACGAAATAGACCCGCAATTTTGCCAAAAAGTTATAAGAAACTTTGATGAAACAATCGACATCTGTCAGCGTGCTCGTGTTGGGCATTTGCCAGATATAATTTTTCATTCATAACACAGAAAAAAATTACGACAAATCAATTGTTATATTGAATACCATATTCGTCAATACAATTAAGTTTTTAATTGAAAAGGCACCAACAACCGATTTTGTTAATATAAAAAATACTTTTGTTAATTAAAATTGTTCTCATTCAACAAATATTTTTAACATTGAGTTTGTAACATTAAATAAAATAATTGTTGGCAATCAAAAACAATTTTTTATTACAAAATTGTCATGTTAACAAAATAAATTGTTGCTAATTAATTTTGAAAAATGTATTGCACTTTTAAAAGAAGGAAATGCATTACAAATACTGATTTAAATAATTTTTTTATTTAAATATATTAAAGATCTCATTACAAACAACTTGAGCAGGGACATACTAAGAAGTGGATGCGCTTGAAGGTTTTAACATGTGCACAAAACGGAATCTTGACACAACCATCAACTATAATTTGAAAACTAAAATAAACAAAACCCCTTTAAAATGTTGATAAGAAGTTTTAAATAAAAGCTTAACTTAACCCAGAGATTGTCTTAGTTTTCAATAACAGTCATATCGTTAAATCTTTACGAGATTAAATTCAAAAAATATTGAATTTTTGACACAAAATTATTTTATTTTTTCAACTGAAACAAATTGTTATTATGACAATTTACAAACAATTTAATTAAGAAAATTTTTAAAACTATTAGAAAATTTTAAACATTTTTTATTAATTACATAATAATTCTTGTTATTTTTTTCTGTGTAATTGCCGAACTTTTCTCTTCGTAAGACAATACAAATTTTATTAATTTTCATATAAATTTGTTGTTTTATTTTGTTATAGAACACAAAGTTCCTCTTGAAAAACACTTTATGTGATATTTAACGTGATTAGAATGCGGAATATTTAGTTGTTATATTAACAGGATGACAATTTCCCCTCCTGAGAGAAAGTGTAACATGCGCCTACTTTTGAGATCGTTTCTTTAACTCTCCAGTTTTCCAGTCCTGGACGCCTCACATAATAATCTAGCTCTCCTGATGCTATGCATGGATCTGTGTGTGAGCGTCCGCGGACATTACGACACTGCTCTGATGGACATTATGACACTTTTTTGAGCGTCATAACGTCCATTGACATTGTGTCACTCGCCGTTATGACATGCCACCATTTTATGAAGTTCTTAGATTTAATTAACGTTTTTTGTCTTTTGTGAATAAAATCAAAAGTTGTAAACAGATTTAAATCATTTATGGCTTGTTTTGTTTACTATTTCACTTTTTTTTACGTTTGGAAAAAATTAGAAGCCAGCTGCATTTTGCAATTTTTTATGAATTTTTAAAAAACAAAAATTTCGAAATTTTGAAAAAAAAAATTATGTTTCTAAAACGACTGCGCATATTAGAGAAAAGTTTTAACTTTCTTAAAGGAAATTTAATTTCGGAATTTCTGTTTTTAAGTTTTTTCAATAAGCTAAAGCGTTTTTGAGTTACGCGATTATATGTTGTGCAACCTCCTCCATTTTCAAAATAACGGTATGTCTCGAAAACCAGAGCTAACCTAAAAAACGGCTAGTACCACTGGATTCAGCGTACCCGAATCAGGATTAAACACCAAGTGCCCAGCTTGTGTTGTGCTAGATCATAAATTAATAAATAAACCAAAAAAAAATCGAGTTTTTTTAAGGCATCATCATCATTTAGCAGCGGCATTTAAAATAACGAGAGATTTGTAAAAAGAATACTTAACATATTTTTGTAAATAAAAACTACTTTCCCATTATGAAAATGATCAAAAGCGAAAAGGTTTGTGCCGTATTGATCTTCAACAGTTGTCAAAAATAGTTTAAAGTAAGAAATTATGGTGTTCTACTTAAAAACACTAGTGATTTTCTTACAAAGAAATCTAACGCGTTTCATGTACATTTTTTTAACATTGTAACTCTTGCATCTAATATTCCTTAAATCTTTTTTCAATACCAAATGTTGCTATCAACATCCCATTGACATTCTTTAAAAAAAATAAAAAAAAATTATGCAAATTACCTGACATTTATACAGGACATTATTGAAAATACATCAATATCCATGTTAAAAAATTAAATTCAATGTAAAGTAAAGCTGTCATCAGTATAATAATCGTGGATAAATAAACAAACTTACATACAACTAAAACAAGGACTTACATTACTGTCAATAATGGCAAAGAAACAGCCTTAAGGATAATTTGACAACGACAATTTTGTATAAAAAAAAAACACAACAACTTTGACAAACAATTCTTAATAATAAGTAAGCGGTAAATGGATGAATGAACGACAGAACGAACGGTTGAATGGCAAACGAATCAATGTCACTTAGACAACGGAAATATAAATAAATATCTACAAATATTGGCTGCATACTTATGGGCGCTGTATTGAATTCTAAGTATGTACTTAAAAAAAAGGTATTTTTTACAAGGGGATTCTTCTCCTTAACATATTTTATTAATATTAAAAAAGTCTATATTAAATTTTTCAAATGAAACAGGCACTTTTTTTTTTGTTAAAAAGCAAAATGATTTTTGCGTTTTCTTTTTTATCAAATGAAATTGTTGACATTTATTTAAAAGGAAAATCAACAGGATAACTGAAGGATCCATAACAAAAATAAGGGATATATGAAATGTTAGTAGAGAAAACAACTGTTCAATATTTGTCTAATACCGGTTGTGTACATGAATTACAAAATAAATCTAAAGTGATTGTTAAGTATAACCTCAAGCTAAAGACAAGATTTTTTTATTAAAAGAAAACAGATAAAACTGTTTATAAATAAAAACTTTCTAATATGCAAATATCTATATTTCAAACTAAAATAGATTTTCATATATTTTGTTTTACCACCACCCTCTTTCGTTTTTTTTTTCGTTTTTTTTTTGTTTTTCCTTTTGATTTTGACAATTTAATTTCGTTAAATGACTAATGATCCCTGTGTCACATTTGACAACGTTGTGTCAAAATAAACATTTAAGGATGTTTCATATGTGTTCTGGAAGAGATCATGTGTGTGTGTGAGTGTAAGTAACCAATGGCTTACACATTATTTTCATTATGCGAAGCTTAAATTTAATGGTTTTTCTATGATTCAACAAACAATTGAGGAAAACTAGCAACTGTAAAAAAATCCTAAAAAGAAAATATACAGCGTGAACAATTCGTTCATATGTGTAACATTGTATTTTCCAGATTAAGAGTTTCATGTGTGTCTCTATTTTCTTTTTTTCTTTAATGACGAAACTGTCATACTTATCATTTTTCATGGCCAAAAAAGAGGATTAAATCTAAAAGATATATTGGGGATAGTAAATTTAAAATAAATTGAACCACAAACTTCAAGTCGAAATAGCAATAGAAAAAAATTCGATGCTGTATAAGAGTTTCAAATAAAAAGTAAGTTCCGCAGAAAGCAGTATAAAACAATTTTTTATTAAAAAAAAAGAGTCCAAATTTAAAGATAATTGCGAAAACGTAACATTTGGACTCAGAAATGGAAATCGCCCTTCAGTTTTTCAGAATGGATATATTATTTATTTTGGCGACATCTTGGTATGATACTTGTCAGACTTCTAACCCGGAGACCCCACATAAAAAGTACATCGGATCAATTAAAAATCAAAACAACGAGATTAATTGGGGCTAATTGAGACGCATTCGCAATTGAATCTCAATAACAAATTAAGAATTTTTAAAGCAATTAGTACGCCTGTGCGGTCGCTGGGGTATTACCAGTAGTTCATCGACTGAAATGCTCTAAGGATATCTGTCCAAAACTATCAGAATGGTGTCTAGCAAACAAACCATTAGAAATTACAACATGCAACATATGAAATTTTTTTTTACTTCAATAACCGCTATATATTTTGTTGATCCGCTATAATCACTTAACTGCAAAAATTATCATTATTTAAAATTCTATGGCAAAGTTTTTTTTAAACAAATTTAGATTTTTGAAAAGGTTGCTCCTTACATCTTATCGTAACTTTGGAACTACGTACCCGATTTGGCTATGCAATCCGTCAAAACATTTTAAATTACGCCAGATTTAAGTTTCTCTAATATCATTTTTTAATTTAGCCATTATTTTTGGAGGTTTTGAGGCCGAAGTGGCAAAACAAAATATTTTTTTTGTTACTACTTTTAATTATTTAAGCTTGAGGTCGTTTTTTATAAAAAATTATATATATTTTTTTTTTCAATATTTCGCTAACCTTTGGTTAGCATCGTCAGGAAATTAACAAATTTTAATAATAACAAAAACGATAACAAAATAATGAAAAAATGTTTGAATTCAAAAAATTCATAAAAAATTTAAATCAACAAATACTTACCAGTTTTAGTACTTTAGCTGAAAGCAGCATGTGTAAGAAGTAAAACATATTTTATTTCATGAAAATCCATGGATAAGTTGCTGTTTTATTCCCGATAAAGTGAAAGTACCTACCTACTTTGACATTTTGTATCGCAAATTTGTGTAGAGCTAAAAATCACAAAGTTTTACCTTTTTATAACACAATATTTTTTAATCCTTTACTTTAATAAATTTTTTTATAAAGCTGCATATAATAGAAATAAAATATATTTAGTTTCATGAAAATCCATGGAAAAATTCTTTTTTTATTCCCGATTATGTGAAAGTACTTAGTTTTGACATTTTTTTATCGGAAATTTGTGTCGAACAACATGTTTTGTTTGTGTTGACAAATCGGCCAGCGAAAGCACCAAATAAAATGCAATTTTGATTTAGTGTCACCAACACCGTTTACATGAATGCGCATTGTTTCCAATCAAAAATGACTATAAATAGTATAAAAAATATCATATAACATTTTGTGTAACTTTTTTAAGAAATAACATTTCTTAGAATATTTGGTTTTTATATGTATATGATAAAAAATTGTATAAGAGTTTAAAATTGAGAAGCAAATCATGTTAAAATTAGAAACTCGAAAAATACAATTAGTCATACAAAAACCTTTATAGAACTTTTATTTCTATTGCTCGTTGTTGATTTTTTTCCTTTTTTTGTTTTTCTAATATGTATAAGAGTTTTAATACGGAATAAATTAGAACACAGAATGGTAGTTGTTACATAAAGATCAATTAAGTATTTAGCTCTGTTCTTAACAGTATTTTTTAATAGCTAATTATTAAGAGGTTTGCTATAAAATTTAGTCTTATACCACTTGTATAAGAGTTGACAAATTTCTGAAAACACTAGAAAATTCCAATACAAGTTTACATTGCAAAATTTCTTCAGTTATTGATTTTATAATTTAATGCAATTCCTTAGAATTCAATGGAATCTTTTAATAACGATCGTTTAGTTTTTGTAGAAAAGTTTTCGTATAAAAAAAAGTTTTAAAGACTCTTACGAAAACGAAATTTCCTTATTTCTCTTTATTTTTAAACATATTTTTGGGGAATTCACAAGGTAGTCAGTCATAAAACCACATGTCTTAAAATAATAATAAGAAAAAAATATGAGTGTTGTGTACAACCCTCGTAATTAAGATTACTACTGAGAAGTTATGACAAATAAGACAAAAGTCTTATTATTTTAGACTTTTTTTATATGAAACACAACAATAATTTTTTTTAACTATTGCAAAATATTAGAATATTATGACAATATGACAATATGACAATATGACTTGATAGCACACCTTGTATATTCATTTCTTTTAACTTATTAGTTCTTATACTAAGTTTAAATCTGATTTCTTATGAAAATTATATATTTCTATTTCAATTGTATATATACAACTGCTTAAAGGACTCCAACAAATTAGTAGAAAATAAAGTTCGACCAGCTGCCAAATAAACTCTTATAAAAGTTCGAACAACAAAATATTAGTGACTGATTTTTCTTCTAATGATTAAGAAATCTGAAAAGCACTTCTTATTTATTAAATATTGAAACTCTTATACAAATGCCATAAAAATGTTTCAATTTATTTTATACACGCAGCCAATAAATATTTTTAATGAAACTCTTATACAAGTATATATAGAAACTATTGTTCGTATGTTTAAAATTTGCTTCGGCCTTTTTATCGTTTGACAGATTGTCAGTTATTTCAGCCATTAAACCAACCTCATAAATTCACATGCGGTTTTCTTAAACACATGTGAGGTTCAATCATTAGAAAAATGTTATTTTTTTTAACACAGATTATCATTTATCATTTTTTAGAGGGGTAGAAATTTTTGTTCTTTTTTTAAGTTAAATAAAATTCTAAAAAGACATAACAAACAAATCATAAATATATATCAAAGGCTTAAAATTTTGTTGTCTTACCTTTTTCTCCCCTAACTAATGACCAAAAAGCGGTTATATGACTAAAAAATTAAAAAAAAAATTGAAAAATATTTGTAAAACAAACAAATTTTCAATTACATATACAAAAACATATACATACTTATACTACCTTGCTATTTTTCTTGATGTTATTGTAGATAATACTCTTCCTCGAAAAAAGCTTCAAGCGATTTTAATTTGTTACATAGAAAACAAAATAGATACAAGAGAAAAATAGAAAAAGAAAAAAAAACAAACTCAAATATTCTAACAACAAAACATGTCATACAAATAACAAATAAAAACAACAACAAGCTGCAAACAATACTTAATAAAAGTAAACAAAAACATATAAATATTGTTGACAACAAGAAATCATTGTCAACAATAACTACAATACAATAATAAAAAGGCAGTTGCAACAACAGCAGTAGCCTTACTCAGCCTCTCGAGTGGTAGTAACAACATGACCTGTGCTATAGTTCAAATATGAAAAAAGAAATTGAAATACAACTATTGTTTTGTTTCGTCTATTTTTTTTTATATAAGAAAACTCTTATACACAAACGGTTTGGTATACAAATAACTTGCAAACTGTTGTAAATTTTATTTGATGTAAAACAACTGTAACAAGCCATAAGAAGTATAAACAAAATGAGTAATAATACTTTTGGATTAAGTGTAGACTTGAAGATATCTCTGAAAGTTTTTTATATACTAAAAATTCAACAAATTTAATATCAATTATAAGTCAAAATGAAATATTGATAAATCTGCATTAATAACTTTTTACTTATTGTCGACAATGAAAAACCTATAAGGGTTTCTTAGAGAATGCACAATGTATTGTTATAAGAGTTTTTGTTTTATATTCAAAATAGTTAAAGGTTTAAAAAGGATTTTCGAAAATTTATATATAAAAATTACTTAAAATTTTAAAATGTATAAGAGTTTACCAAAAATTTGTATACATATTTATCTGATCTTCATTTAAAAAAAAACATAAAAAATGTAAGTATACAGTATAAGAGTTTTAAATTAAAAATACATAAGAACTAGTAAAGTGTATAAGAGTTTTTATATAAAACTGCAAAATTTAAAACCTTATAAACATAAGAAATACTCTTCTAAAAAAATATGATCCTGTTAAATAGTTTTAAATTAGAAGCATAGAAATATTAAACTGTATAAGAGTTTTTAATAACATTGAGGACATGTTATTATAAACCGCCAAACTCTATTCCTTTAAAATAATTTAAAAAAAAACATTAGAAATACTTTTAAATGACCATGATACTGTATAAGAGCTTTAAATTTGAAGATTAAAAACAAATTATAAACTGTATACGAGTTTTATCAACGATATGCTTTTAAAAACCACGAAATTCTTTGCCTTTTAAATGGTTTTAAAAAACATAAGAAATATGTTTCTCTTCAAAAATTATTAAACATAGAAGGGTTTTACATTAAAAGCAAATAAAATATCATCATCATCATCAGCATCTTTTGGTTTTACCGGAAATTGCTGTACCTTTGAAATAATAAAAATAAACATTAGAAATACTTTAAAAAAACTATGATACTGTATACGAGTTTTAAATTAGAAAAATAAAAAAATAATAAACTGTATAAGAGTTTTTTCAAAAATATAAAAATATGTTATTAAAAACCGCGAAACTCTATACCTTTTAAATAATTAAAAAAAAAACATTAGAAAAGCTTTCACCAATACTATGATACTTTTTAAGAGTTTTAAATTAGAAGAATATAAAAAATATTAAATGGTATAAGAGTTTTTAGAAATATGTTACTCAAAACAACGAAATTCGTTGTCTTTTAAGTGATTTCATACCATATTAGAAACATGTTTCCTATAAAAAATTATTAAATTATAGAAAGGGTTTTACATTAGGAGTATATAAAATGTCATCATTATCAACCCGATGTGGGCCTTAACCTCGTTCACATTCTCTTTCCATTCGGAGTTGTCTAGAGCTACCTGCCTACCACAGCCATCTTGTACTACTTTAAGCCATCTACTTCGGGGTTTACCTGTGCGTCTAGTGTTGTATGTGTTTAAAATTCTTTTTCGGGCTCTGTGCTCCGGCATTCGTGTCACATGATCAGCACAGCTTAGTCTTTGTGCCTTGATAAATGAGACTATGTCATTACCGTGGCAAAGACTTATAAAAGTATCATCCATCTTTTCGAACTTTCTTTCAAAAACTCGCAGTTCATTTTATCCGCCATAGTTAAGGCCCAATCTTCGCAGCTTTATGTAAGTACAGGTAGAAGAACAATTGTCTTAAATAGCCTCATTTTGGGTATTTGATGTGATTCATAGAGTTTCAGTTGGGCATAAAAAGCTCTTTCAGCTGCTAGCAGTCACTCCTTTATTGCTATATATTCATATCGTTTTTGCTGTTGTGTATACAAAGTATATTAAAGTGAATAAAAGATTTATAAAAAACCACGAAATTCTATCCCTTTTAAATGATTTTAAAATTTTGGAAAAATTAAGGGAGATGTGATCAAGTTTAGCGACTTTAAATGTGATGGAAATAAAAATTCCAGTGTTTAGGCATTTCTGATTAAGTACAGTGCCTTTCTGACTTCTAAAATAGCGAAACCGTAACTTTTTCCTCCTTGTAATTTTTAATTTGCATGATAAAATACACAAATTTCAATATTAAAAACTAAGCGAAAGTTTGTGCCAGCAAATATTCAAATATGTATATCTTAAATAAAACATTTAAAGCTTAGATATCTCTATTATTATTCTTCGCCGCAGCCGTGTAACGTGTAGTCATGTAATCATTATTACTGATACCTTCCGCTAACCTGTATTTTACAATCTTGTATTTTTCTGTTGTACGTTTTATTGCAGTTGTAGTTGTTTTGTTTTATCATCATCATTCAAACATTGTTTGTAGCTCTTGTGCACGTTCTTGGAGATACATGTCACCTGGTATTAGGTTTACTGATAGAACTGTCATCTGACATAGCAGCCATATTGTTTTTTTTTATAACAAATACAAAAAAAAAATAAGCAAAACGGACAAGTTTCTACACTTAAAGAAATATTTTACTTTATTTGTAACTTTGCTAAGTTTTAGTGTTGTAAAACTTCAATACTTGAACTACTCGACACTTTTGAAATATTGACTCGATACTACTGAATACTTCAACGTTTTCTAAACTGAAGAATAAGATAATGAGGAAAATTTAAAAAGAATTAATTTTGAGCGACAGTTGGTGTTTATGTTGAAATGGGTTTTCCGAAGACCTCAGAAATGGTGGCGACTAGGTTGATATATATTTATGTTACATATACTTTGTTTAAGTTTTCTATTGAAATTCAGCCACATCGGTATATAAATGACTGAGACAGGAGCATAAAACCTCGACTGCCTTTAATTTTACCAAAAATATCCGTTAGTGATGGTTTTTTTTACATCTGAAGAACGGCAAAAGTGAAAGGCTAAAAATTATACAGACGCATCTTGGTTTTCAATACACAGCCTCTCTGAAAAAATGGGCGAAGTGGAGGAAGTGGGCGTGGCAATTGCCATACAAACAAAAAATATAAATCCGTATATCGGAAGAATCGTAGCAGTAAAAGTTTACAAAAAATGTACAAAATGCTTCGATGTTAATACATGACATCTGGAAAAATGTGGACGGAATTGAACAAGTGGGCGTGGTACAAAATAAGTTTATTTATACCTGGATAGCGGTAGGGGAACATTTTTCCAAATTTGGTACCCACAGCTGGGGTTTCAATACACAGAAGCCGTCAAAATTTGATGTTATTCGATGCGTGGGCGTGGGCGTGGCACCTTCCATGAAAATCGTTCTTTTAGAGTTTATTGTTGCGGTGGGAAAGAAGAATATAGTTTGAACCCTGACTAAATTATACTCAGATTCATTTGATTTAAAACGCATTTCTCTCAGTGCCACATTTCATGTGTCATTTCCTTTTAAGCTTGTTGTATTTCATATTTCTTGTTTTCCATATTCCTTTTAAACATTTGGCATCATAATTTTCCACTCTTACCAAGACTATTGTAAATTTCGCTTTTTTCGGTTGAATCTTGCAGTTTTTGTAATTCTGTAAAGGTGTGTTGTAAAATTTTTTTTTTTATTTTTTTAATATTCACAACAAACAAATTTAGTTTATTTTGTTTTTGTATTCTTTCTCTTATTCGTTCAATTTCTATTCATTGCAAGTCATCAGAAATGGAATGGTCTAAATATTACACATTCACTTTGGGTCTTGATGAAATGTATTGCAATTTTGTAAATGACACAAAAAGAAGAAAAAACCAAAACTTTTATATAAACAAGCCAAAGTTTATGTCTTCTTATATGAGCTGAGTAGCGTTGAAATGGGCAAAAATAACAATTCATTTGTTGTTAGTGTTGTTGCTTTTAAAGAGAAAAATGACCCAAACGTAAAGCAAATTTTATGAATACCAAACAAATAAACTGCAAAAAAGGATCAAGAAAACTGAGAATGGTAATTAAAATCAGGCGGTTTTTTTTTAAAACAAAGGATTTATAAATGCCGTAAGAAGAATGTTAAAGTTGAGGTTGGAGGTAATTGAAATTTACAAGGATTTTTTAAAAACTGAATTTATAAAAGAGCATTGAGTTTTTAATCAAGGAAATCTATTTTAATTTGGAACTTTGATGGTTGCGTTTAAGAGCAATGTAGGTATAAAATTCTGTATGATCGAGCCACTTTAATCAATTCGTAAGCAGATTTAAAGAATTTATTCCCAACATTAGTCTTTAGTTTTTTTTCTCAATAAATTATCTGTAGTCTTCAACTTAGATCACACTAACGGCGCCATCTACCAAATTTTGTTTAGTTTCATGTTCCGATAATGCGACGCCAGTAATTTTTTTAAAAACGATAATCTGCGCCGAAATCGCGTCAATTTTTATATGAAATTTAGTTGAAATTTACTTTTTATAGCATATTTTGTTAAAATTCACTTTTTATAGGAAATTTTGATAAAATTTAATGTTTTTTTTAGGAAATTTTGTTAAAATTTTCTTTTTATTGGAAATATTGTTAAAATTAAATTTTTTTAGAAAATTTTGCTAAAATTTACATTTTTAAGAAATTTTTGCAAAAACTGTAGAAAATTTGCCAAAATTTGTTTTTAATAGGATATTTTGGTAAAATTTATTAGTTAAGAAAATTTCGATAGGAATAACTTTTTAAAGGAAATTTTGCTAAAATTAAGGAAATGTTGTTGTTAACTTTTTATAGGAAATTTTCTTAATGTTTCCTTTTTATAGAAAATATTATTATTGTTTACTTTTTAAAGAAAATTTTGTAAAATTTATTACTTATAAGAAATTTTGTTAAAAATTTACTATTAATAGGAAATTTTGTTAAAATTTATTATTTAAAAAAATTTTATTGAAATTATTTTTTTATAGGAAATTTTTGGAAAAAATTTACCTTTTATTGAAAATTTTGTTAAAACTACCTTTTTATTGAAAATTTTAGTAATGTTTACTTTTTATAGGAAATTTTCTTGAAATTTTTTTTATAGGAAATTTTTTTAAAACTTACTTTGTAGCGAAATTTTGTTAGTGTTTACTTTTTAGAGGACATTTTGTTAAAATTTACTTTTTATATGAAGTTTTGTAAAAATTTACTTTTTATAGGAAATTTTGGTAATACATATTTACTTTTTTAAGAAAATTTGGCTTAAGTTTACTATTTTTTAGCAAATTTTGTTAAAATTTATTTTTATAGGAAATTATGTTAAAATTTACTTTTTATAGGAAATTTTGCCATAATTTACTTCTTATAGGAAATTTTGTTAAAATTTATAAGACAAGGAAATTTTGTTGAAAGTAACTTTTTACAGGAAATGATGTTTGTTTACTTCTAAAAGGAAATTTTGTTAAAATTTATTTTTTATAGGAAATTTTCTTAATGTTTCCTTTTAATAGGATGTATTGTTAATGTTTACTTTTTATAGGAAATATTGTAATTGGTTACTTTTTAAAGTAAGTTTTGATAAAATTTATTATTAATTTAGGAAATTTTGCTAAAATTTATTTTTTATAGGAAATTTTGCTAAAATTTATTTTTTATAGGAAATTTTGATAAAATTTATTTTTTTAGGAATTTTTGGCAAAATTTATTTTTATACGAAATTTTGTTAAAATTTTCTGGTAATAGAAAATGTTGCTAACATTAACTTTTTATAGGAAATGTTGTTAAAATTTACTTTTTATAGGAAATTTTCTTAATGTTTCCTTTTAATAGGAGATATTGTTAATGTTTACTTTTTATAGGAAATATTGTTGTTGTTTACTTTTTAAAGTAAATTTTGCTAAAATTTATTTTTTTTTAGGAAATTTTGTTAAAATTAACTTTTTATAGGACATTTTGTTAAAAATTTACATTTTAAATAAAATTTTGTAAAATTTACAATTTTTAAATTGATGTTTCTTATACGCTTAACAGTTTTATTTGTTTTAATATGTTTGGTTTTTCTAAAATCTTTATGGATGAAGTTTCCTGATGATCTGGCCTAAGCAACCAGTGAAATGCGCATAGGAATAGCTTATCCCATCAACAATAAATTTCAGTTTTTTTATCAAAAATAAAAATTGAGAACTAAGCACTTTTTGTTAAAATTATTTTTTTAGGAAATTTGGTAAAATATACTTTTTATTGGAAATTTTGCTAAAACTAACTTTTTATTGGAAATTTTGTTAAAACTAACTTTTTATTGGAAATTTTGTTAATGTTTACTTTTTATAAAAAATTTTGTTGAAATTTTTTTTTATAGGAAATTTTGTTAAAATTTACATTTTATAGGAACTTTTGTTAATGTTTACTTTTTAGAGGAAATTTGGTTAAAATATACTCTTTATAGGAAGTTTTTAAAAAATTTACTTTTGCCATAATTTACTTTTTATAGGAAATTATGTTAAAATTTTTAAGACAAGAAAATTTTGATAAAAATCATTTTTTTATAGGAAATTTGCTAAAATTTACTTTTAGGAAATTTTGTTAATATTAACTTTTTACAGGAAATTATGTTTGTTTACTTCTTAAAGGAAATTTTGTTAAAATTTACTTTTTATAGGAAATTTTCTTAATGTTTCCTTTTTATAGGATATATTGTTAATGTTTACTTATTATAGGACATATTGTAATTGTTTACTTTTTAAAGTAAATTTTGCTAAAATTTATTTTTTTAGGAAATGTTAAAATTTTTTACTTTTTATAGGAAATTTTGCTAAAATATATTTTTTTTAGGAAATTTTGGTAAAATTTATTTGTTATACGAAATTTTGTTATAATTTTCTGGTAATAGAAAATTTTGCTAAAAATAACTTTTTATAGGAAATATTGTGAAAATTTGCAAGAATTGGAACTTATGCTTATATTAACTCTTTAAAAAAAAATTTAGCTAACATTAACTTTTTTTAAATAAAACTAACGGATTGTAATAAAAAGCCCTATAGCAAGTGCAATTATGAATTATGACATTGTTTATGAATCTTCATATGGATATTAAAATATTAACCAAAAATTATTAATTCTAGTTCTTAAGTTTACGTCCTGCCAGTAGGTGTTTAGGGCTCTGCAACGACTTCCCTTAAACAGGCACTAGTTTTTGTTTTCAATAAATGAAGCGTGGTCTTATGACTTTTAGATTTAGATTTTTTAAAAGTTCTCATAATCTTTTAAAGTTTTTTTTTTATCAAGTTTTAAGGATAATTAAAACTTTCAAGTTTTAAGGTGACAAATCCCATTTTTTTTATCTAACCTCCCTAAAACTAGGCTATATTTTCTTAACTTAGTAGCTTGGCGTTAAGATATTCAGAATGTGCAAACTGTACAACAATTTAGTTAATTGGAATTTTATATTATTGTTACTTATTATTTTTTTTATTTAACTCATAAATTCTACAAAGAATTTATTTATCTTACGTTTAGACACACAGAAATATACATATGCAAAACAAATTCAAATGTATTATTTTTTCTTTAAACAAAAATATCTGTTATGTAGTATGTGCTCAAGTGTAAATTGTTTTGTTATTTTAGCATTTATTTTACAATAATTAACAAAACAACAAGAACAATACCATCCTTCTCATACTCATCACTAAATACCCAAAGATTTTTTTTATATATATATTCTCTAATCTATGCATATCAACCCAATCCCTCCCAATTTTTTTCCCAAGTCTTAAAAAAAATTTCTTCGCAGAAAAAAACGTTAAAAAAGAATTTTTATGAATTATAAGTTGAATCATAATATATGATGCTACAACAACAATAATATTAACAACAACAACAACAACATCAGAATCATCAACTAGAAATACAAAAACTACAATTGTATATTGTTTTACATCTGCTTGATGAAGATGATGAAGAGTATGATGATCTAGAAAATACAAAAACAAAAATAGAAAAAAATAAAATAAACGAGAATGCCTACGTGTGAGTATCAACACCTCTTCTATGAGAATCTACACTAATACATATGCATAATTGTTGGCATACACACAGATACTTTTTTAAAGGCGGGGAATTTGAAAATACTTGTTTCTAAAAGATATCACGCTTTAAACATAATAACTCTAGATGAAATCTTCAACTTATTCCCACACCATGCGTTCAATGCATTTTATGCGTGTGTCATAAAAGTAGTATCAGTGTAATTGTTTTGACAAGCTACACAGCAAACGCATTCTACGTGATAATCCTTGTATTTAAAATCTTGCCTGCTTCGCATGCGTTTTGGCAAAAGATCAAGAAAGTATAAATCGCATGGAACGCATAGTTTGTGCTACCAACTTTAGTGAGAACTTAATCTTCCTTTTGCGATCGGAAATGGTTTATGTTTTGCGCTCCCTAATAACATCGAAAATCTCAAAAGAAAGTCCCTAAAACAATGATATTTTTCTCTGTTACATCCATTCTATACATCGGAAAGGTTTGGGTAGTACCTTTTAGTCATATTAATAATGTTGCTTCTTCGAAATGTGGATTCAAGGGCGAGGTGGGGGGTCATGACCTCCAAGAAAATACTTGGGTAGTCTTGTGATTTAAATTCATAAGTTACGATTTGAGGCTGCACCGACTACAACAAAAACTCCAAGGAATATCTTTTACCAACTTAATTCTTTTAAGGTATTTGAAAATATGTTTGTTTAAATTTTTTTATCCAAGTGTAATACCGAGACATTTTGGAGTCGGAATTCCCAGTTTTTGAAGGTACTCTGACTCCAACTCCGTTAAAAACATTGCGACTCTGACTCCTTTGTTCTCATATTGTATTCATTACAACACTTTCAAAAGTTTCAACTATTATTAATGTTTCGTATTTCATTGTCCGCCCTTGGAGTCTAGAATTTACTCGATATGTAGTGTTTTTTAAGAACTTAGGCATAGTTTCGCACCCAAAAGTATCACAATTCCTTTTGCAAATGATCGAAGTAACATGGAACAGTCCTACCGCCACATATGGATGTGGTCCGTGGCAGCAAATGAACAGCAGCGTTTAAGAATTTTCGAGAGTAAAATTCTCCACCAGATATTTTGGTTCAGTGCAAGATAAAAACGGCAAATATGTTCACTTTAAGACCGCAAAAGTCGTTGTTAAACTTTGATATCAAAAACAAAAGAAGAAGAGCATGCCCGCGAAGAAAAAAACTATACATAGAGAAGGTTAGGTTGGCACAGCTCACGTGGGTACATTAATTAGTTCCCATTTTGTTACCATGTTGCACCGTCTTATGCTGGCTGCTAATATTCTCACTCACCCACCCGGTTGATTCAATAAAGGAGTGGATCCTGTTCAAATTAATAGCCAAGAAACAGGCTTTGTCCCCACGGTTTCTTCGGCCAAACAGTTCAAGTCTTAAGTTTCCGAATGCAGGACAATGACAAAGAAGTTATTCCGTGCGGCCTGGGAAGTGTGTATTCATCGGGAGCTCAAGGGTATCCCGACTGTTTGTGGTCCAGGATCTATCTATCTTCTGAATATACGGTGGAATAGGCGGTCTAGAGTATAAAATCTAACGTAGCCGACTTGTCTCCGCGGAGTTTTCCACATCGCTGCAGAATTTCCTCCTCCGGGACTTGTAATTGCTCCAAACAACTTTACGTTTCGCCTCATTAAAGAGTTTTCTGCTTTCCTTGCGCTTTTCAGCAATTTCTGAATTCCATTATATGGGCTTAGCCTTGCCTTTACTTTGCATTCTTTCACTTGTTTATTGCCTCCATTAAGACACTCGTCAGTGACTCCACTAAGGGGTCAAGCGTGGACAACCAGCCCAAGAGACAAACCAGTTGGTCTTTCTTCTGTTCGTATAGGGTTTCACTGAATCAATTTTGAGGGAAATATTGAAATTAATGTTCAGGTGTCCAGAGAAGAAACAGTCCTTTGACACGTTCCAATCGCTAATCATACCTTAAAACCTATCGCTAATAAGCGTTACACCAAGAACTCCCCTTCTGTTAGTCACAATTAAAGTGGGATCATTACCCCTATTAACTACTGCTAGTTTATTTTCTACTATGATGTTCAAACCTTACAGCGAGCTGTAAGTCAGCACAATATGAATGTATCCCTATCCATACGCACAAAACTGAGACTTTTTAATGCGTGTGTCAAGTCTGTGCTAATGTGGACTTGGATTGGCCATAAACAAGTTGTCTACCAAATGAACCCCCAAGGTAGAGGACGCCCACCGACGCATGTGGCTTTTAACAAATCAAGCAAAAGCTTAAGTGAAGTAAAAACTTAGCATCGAACAGGAATAATTGGAAAGAATTTGTAAAGGCTCAATGCTCCTTAAAGGAGCCAAAGCAACCAATATATATTGCTCGCATCAGTTTTTTTTTTGTTCTCTTGTGGTCTTTATCACTTCGTCCTTCCCCTAATACATATGTATAAATACTAATGTATATAGACAGACATAAACACACTCACGTAGGCATAAATTTGCATTTGTATTGTGAAAGGAAAAAAAATTCACATAACGTTTGTTTTTTTAACTGTTATTTCTTTTTCATTTATTAAAATACCTTGCAAAACGAAAACTGTTAATATGTATTTGAAAGCGTGTGTGTGTTCAACATTATAAATATGAATGCATGAATTTAAAAAAAAGCTTTTGAAGAAATTATTTTTTATTCTAATTTTTTTATACTTATTGCTTGGTAAAGGACATCATATTTTTTTTTTTTTGCTTCTCCTATTTCTTTTTGCAACAAACACACTCATCTGCGCATTTTTTTCACACAAACAAAATGATTGTATGTGAGTGTTATCTTCTTCTGAAGCATTTTTCATCTACTCATACACACAATGAGATCATTCATATATCACAACGATGTTTTTGAAGAGTTTTTGAAATAAAAAAATTCATACCAAGATGCTTAACTAAAATCAAGCCGTTTGCTTTTTTTCTCTCTCGAAAGGCTGGTGTGAGAGAAGGGACTATCTTTTGGAGCAGGGGGGAGGGGGGGGGTACTTAGTGTTGGGAAACGTATGAGTAGAGTATGTGAAGACTGCATGACTGACGACTGACTGAATGGTGAGGTAAGTAGGCAATATTTGCATACTCAATTGCATTGTAAAATCTTTTTTTTTTGTTGTCATACGTTCTTTCGTTGGATGAGTGAGAAAAACTTGCATTTTGTATAAATAAATGTTTAACTAGAAACGAAATACACAATAAAAACACTGAAAAGGTGCAAAATTATTAAGAGGTGATGCCTGAATATGGTGGGTAATGGAGAGTGAGTGGTAGTAGGTTGTTGTTGGGTTGGAGATGCTATAAATGCTAAGAATAATTGCTTTGCAGTTATTATTTTCTTTCTATAACAGAAACAATTCCAAGATAACAGCAACAACGACGACAATGACAAAAAATCCGTTTCGTTTTTCTTCACTCATTCTTTTCTTTTTTTTTTTTTTTTTGTAAGGAATAAATCAACGTTTATAGGTGCAAATAGTTAGGGTATTTAAAAGAGTGGACTCATTTTTCAAATATTTAAAGATCAAGATACGTTTTTTAAGACACGAGCTTCCCTCCCCTAAGCTAATCGCACGAAGTTTTATGCTTGTCTGCAGGAGACTAGAGTCTTTGGCGAGAATCGAATTCGCAAAATCGGCACTGATAGACTACCTCACTACCAGCAAGCCTACCGGGGCACCCTCTCATATTCTCCTTTTTTTGAGAATCTGTCTCGAGAGTCTAATAGAATGTTAGTTTTGTTAAAGTTTTCGTGATATTTTTACTTCAGGCTGCTGTGATTTGAAAACATCTTCCGAAGTCGGTGATAGCTTTTATGCAGTTAAATTAAGGAAAAAGATCGTAAGATATTTTTAATTTTACTTTTATTTTAAAATTAGTTTAACAAGCCTTTGCAAGGTGTGGGTGGGAATAAAAAAATAAGACGTCCAAATATTTCTTTTAGTTCCTAGGTAGAACATAGGGCCACAACAAATAAGTTAAAATTTGGTTTGTTCAATGCCAAAGCCTTTATTTCACGCCATGTACGCCCTGCTGCTAGTCCCTTAGATTCCACCAGTCTCCTCCATGTATTAGCAGGTCTTGCTTTTCTTTGGCAACCCTGTGGATTCCAGTCAAGCGCAGTTCCGGTAATGTTGTCTGGGGGCATACTCAACATATGCCCAATCCAATTTCTATTACGCCATCGAATTTCGGTTTTTATTGGTTGTTGGCTTGATGTTACCCACAATGTGGCGTGAGATATAATTTTACACAAGCGTGAAATATTTTGAGTTTTGTACGCTTAGAGAAGAATGCTGATCGCCAGATTTAATTTAGCATTCCAAACGATGTTCTACCCTTTGTGATGCGGGAGCTTATATTATCACTTGCTCCACCATTACTGGAAACTTCCCAGGTAGCAGAATAAATCGACAAATTCGATCGGTTTCCCCTAAAAAATAGAGGGTTAGTGTAGTCAGTATTAATGTCCATTAGCTTGGTTTTCGTACTATTAATTCTAAGGCCAGATTTAACTGCACACTAGCTCAGGTGCTGAAGTTTTGTCGCGATATGGGAGTGTTTGTGTACTAGAATAAATATATCATCTGAATACCTTGGAGACCCCATCTAATACCGGTGTTATTGTGTGTCACCTGGTTCACTATTGTGCCAAGCGTTAGGTTGAACAGTAGAGGCGAGAGGACAAAGCCCTGACGGACACCTGTCTGGATATTTATATTGGCACTAAATTGGTTCTCGTGAGTGGTCCGAAAACCAGCTCCGATGTTTAGTCGGCACTCCTTAACATTCTGGTGCACCCTCGATCGCTTCATGGATGACTGTATTAAAAGCCTTTTCCAAATCAATGAAGCACATGTATACAGGAGTGTGCTACTCCACTGACTGCTCAACTTAAATGCGTAAGGTGTTTACGTGGTCAATGCTTGAGCTTTAAGCTCTGAATCCTACTTGCTCTTGCCTTGCGCCATGTACGAGCGATTATGACAGCATATTATTGATACTATGGACAAATACTTTAGTGACCATGTTGAGCAGAGTTATTCCCCTCCAGAGTGCCCCGCCAGCGGCTCTGGCTTCTTCCCTGCAGACAAGCGAAGAGCTTCGCGGCATTAGCCATGGGAATAAAAAAAATTGTTGCGCTGCGACAGGTTACCCTTTTGAGAAGGAGAGTAGCGCTAACTTCTTTCAACTCATGTGGCAGTGTTTCAGTTTCCCAAAGTTGTCGTATTAGTTGGAGGAAAATGTGTGCACTAACCAGGGATCTGCCTTTAGTAATTCCAGGGATATGTTTTCAGGGTCCGGAACTTTGTTGGGCCCAAGTGCCCAAGCTGTACTGATACCTTTTCGTTCTTGGTAGTGCGTTCAGCAACATATTTTATCCTGTCCTGTTGGCGTCTTAGACAGCAGCTCTGCCTAGAAGTCTTCGTATATAGGGATCTGTTCCTCTTTTGGTGTTATTGAGTCCCCGATAGTGGTCTCAAGAGGTTTGAATTTTGCGAACTTCACCCTGGTCAGCTTACGCACAAAGTTTAACAAGTCTCTGCTACAACAGGTAGCTTCCGCTGCCTGTACCTTTGCGGAAATTCTGTCACTTCACGATCTCTTGTCTTTCCTGGCACTCTTCTACACCATCCTATTGACTGGGAAACTTGGGGTGGAATCTTTTCCTGGTAGAGTTAAGCTTATTCCTTAGCTGTTTTCTTTCGCTAATGAGTTTACAGGTAGCATTGAAGATACAATCTTTTCACTGCTTTTCTCTATACGCAATCGTTTCTTCAGCTGCTTTTATGTATCTATCTCGGATGTCTTGCCAACCTGCAACATTTTTGTATAGCTTTTCCTCGGAATTATTACTTTTTTTAAAGTTAATTGGTTTATAATGAGGAATAGAATTTCACTGTTGTGTTGTTTCACTGCATTTTTATTATGAAGAATATGAACCACGTTTAAAGGGCTTCTGCATGCCAATATCAAGACATGCAATATAAGATTAGCTTGTAAGCCCTTGATGCTGCTTGTCCTTTCTTCCTCCATAATCTCTCTATTTTGATTTCACTTCTTCTTCTTCTTTATCAGACCCATTTTTACTTAAACTAACTTTGTCAAGGGCTACTCTAGACAAGACCGCGTCTCTTTAATTCTCTGACTCTTCGTAGTTGTGTGAGTATGCATTTTGATTGTTTACAACATTTAAGTACTTTTTCAACATGACATCAGTTCAGTTCAGCTTGTATTCGGTACAGTTGCTCTCAATCTTTTCTCTTCAACTGCAACAACAACAACAATAACAAAAATATACAGCCAAATCAGGAAAAAAAATGTCATGCTATTTGTTGGTGTAATTGTTTGAGCCCACTTGTAGCCATAGCTAAAACAACAATAACAACAACATTTGAAAAATGAATATGTGATGTATGAGGTGTAGGTGTAGAATAGTAGCAGATATTGCCTTTGATGCTTAGTAGTTGTTATTGTTGTTGTTGTTGTTGGATTTGTTGCAATATGATGATTTGTTGTTTAGAGGTGTTCTGATTTCTTATGCTGCTCTGCAGCCACTGACGATGATTGTTGGTTGCAATGGCGGAGGTGATGAGGCGTGGCAAGGCATTGTAAGCCAAACAAGAATCGTCTGAAAGCAAATAGAAATGGAAAATATATTTATAATTTACATAAAGTGGGGTACAGCCAACAAACACTTAACATATTCTAATTATTCTTATGCTTATTTTATATTATTATTCTCTTTTAATTATTGTTGCAGCAATTGCTGCTGCTATTACATGTGTTGTTGTTCTTGTGCTTATTATTATGAATATTTTTATTATTGTTACACACTTGACTAGTTCTAGTTGCTGCTGCTGGTGCTGTGGATGTTGTTGTTGCTGTTATTTTGCAATTCTAAACTTTTGCATTTATTTTTAGCGAAAATACTTAAACACAATCTTGACAATTTATTTTGAAATATATTTATGCAAGTGGAACATGGATTCTTTCGTTTTTCCTGCAACTATGTGGTGGTCATGCATGAGATTTGTTTTTTTTTTCTCTCTCTCTTTTGAATGAAACAAAAATCATCATATCAAAAGGATTTTATAATAAAATATTACAAGAGTGTAGGAAATAAGTTTGTATGTAAAATCAAGAAAATCATTTTAAAAGGGGTAAGAGAACTGAACTCATTCTCTAAGCTGTCAGTTTATTTAAAACTGAAAGATTTAGCAGTTTCATCAAAAGAAATCCAAAAGAATATTCTAATACAAGAACACATATCAAATCAAAGGCCATCCCTAGCAAAGCATGCACAAACAAAAATAAAAGAAATAGTTTTACAAAAACTTGAATTTAGTAAAGAGAGAGAGAGAGAATATGTGAATGAATGGGGGCAAAATCTGTACAGAAAGTGATAAAATTCTCGAAAAAATTTTGATAACTAAGCTAGAAAAAATTACATTAAGCCTTCTGAGCATTATTAATCGAATTACAACGGCAAACAAAGATTTCTTTAGTAGCTGGTAAATCTTAGATTCAGTTTAAAAAAAAACTTTTCAAATCAGCAAGAGTTCTTATTCATTTTTTCGTTAGATTTCGAAACATAAAAGTCGTTTTTTTCCTAAAGGAGGCCTTTTATAAAATTGCCACTACGTTCCAGCTTTACATGCCTGGAAAATACTAATTCAAACGGAAGCTATTTTCCTTGCCACATTTGCTTGTGGCCACCCGTATGTACAATCTTTTTTCCGTTCTAAGGATTTGTTTGTAATAAAACTACTCTATTTTTTTAATTTAACGTATTTGCAACATTTTGCACTAATTTTTCCGTCACAGACACACGAGCAAATACATACATACAAACTCATAGTGTCCGTACAACAAACAATACAATCTCTTCCACACTTTCTGCTAAACTTATGCTCATATACAATTTTCCTTTTAACAACAAATATATTTTGTATGAAACGTTAAAAATATGTTGTAAATTGTTGTTTTGTTGTTTCTAAATATGAAATAAGTTAAGCGGTTAAGTTTCTGTTAAGCTACAAGGACTGTAGCAATCAAAAAATGGAAGCACAAATTTCCAGATGGATGGAGAGCAAACAATACTATAAATGGAGAAGAAGAAGAAAAAAAACAGGACACATCACATTCATATATGCTCAGTGACACTAATCAAAAAAAGGGAGAATAACGTGAGCCACTTCTTTTAGAGGATAGAATATGTCCTTTTATATCACACAAAATCGGTCTTTGGGCCGAGTTTATCTTCTTGTTATTTAACTTGATATGAAAATTGCATTTAAAATTATCAGAAAGGACTTTATTGTAATACTAAAGTTTTTGCCTAAAAAACCAAGCACCTCAGGTTTGATCCGTGGCAGATGACAAAAAATTTTCATAATGGTTTTCGAGTTTTAAAAATTAAATGGCTTAACCCATTAATGGCCACTGTACCTGCACAGGTACAGAAAAACACTCATATTTGAATTGCTATAAATCCAATAAGAAATGACTTTTTTCAGTGCTTGTTTTGATTTTGTGTTATGTGTACTCTACTTTATAAAAGCAAATTGAAAAAGCAGCGGCAGCAAATAACGGTACTTCGAATTTTGCGTTGCTTTACTTAGCCTTCAACAGATTTTTTCATTTTGGGTAGGTTAGTGATTGTTTGACTCTGTCAAAAGTGTACAAAATAGCAATTAAAAAAGTTGGCACTTGATTTTCAAATAAAAAGGCTTGTTTTTTCTAGTTAAAAAAAATTTTTTATAAAAAAGTGATTTTGCAAGCGAAAGGTAAGTTTGAAAATCAGTGTACTCGCTTGGGTACAGTGGCTGATAACGTATACATTTTGGTAGATTTTTTTTTGGAATTGGCATGGCGTTTGAAAGCATCAACCCATCAATCTTTTATGGAAGAAGAATTAATAACTTAGACAGTGCTTTGGATTTTGTGGAAGTGGCTTCAAACCATAATTTTGTTGATGTTGCGTATATTCCACCAGACGCTGATATCAATACAGATGAGGAGGACGGTGATGCTGAGGATATTTTCGCTAAAATCATGCCGCAAGATATTTCGGGTGAAATAGAGGTTTTTTGCAGCAGCGAAAGCGAAGACGATATACCCCGTCAAGAGCTGCGTCGGAGAACCCAGCACTCAACACAAGGTCAAAACTCTCCCAAATGGTCAAAAAGAGAATGTTCCATGGCAATGTCAAACACAAATTTTTTTTACACAACAAGAACGAAATGATATCAAATTAAGAAGAAAAGTCTGAGCTTACGAAATTACACGCAATCATCTATATCTAAACGATCGGTTATTCCTAGTGTCAACATCAACATCAATTTTGGAGCAGCGAAAGCGAAGACGATATTCCCCGTCAAGAGCTGCGTCGGAGAACCCAGCACTCAACACAAGGTCAAAACTCTCCCAAATGGTCAAAAAGAGAATGTTCCATGGCAATGTCAAACACAAATTTTTTTTACGCAACAAGAACGAAATGATATCGAATTTAGAAGGAAAGTCGGAGCTTACGAAATTACACGCAATCATCTATATCTAAACGATCGGTTATTCCTAGTGTAGCACTTACTGCTGGAACCCACTTCCCGAAAAGAATTGGAAAACCGTTACGCTGTCGTCAATTCCATAACCGAATAAGATGGTCTTGTGAACTTTGTGCCGTAGCTCTGTGTATAGAAAAGAAGTGCTTAAAAAATGTTCATACCAAATAATAGCATAAATTAATACATGCATTGAGCCATTGTACCTGCTTGGGTACAGCCTTAAAACCCGTCAGAATACACTTTTTTTTTTATTTCTTCATATTTTTTAAGTTCTTTATGTTCCTTTCATTTAAAATAAATAAACATAATGCGTGATTTTTAATTTTAAAGACTGTTGGCTTTTAATGGGTTAAATCCCCCTCCAAACAATCCATCCATCATGAATTTGTTTAATATTAATTATTGTTCAGAACAAAATTAACTGAGTTGCCACTTTTTCCAATTTGTACATAAAAGTTGAAATGATTGTTTTTTTTTACTGAATAATAAAAAAAATAAAAATATAATTGAAAATAATAAAATCACTTACCTTTTTCGTTTATTTTCTTTAGCACACTTTATAGAAAACAATTCAAAATAAGTGTAAATCATATGGTAGGTGAATAGTTCTGCAGAACAGTCTCAGTAAAAAAAATATTCTCCAGACAAAAATATTGTGCGGAACGCATGGATGAATTCATATGTATTCAATCCAGACGATAGAACCCACGATTTCGATCTTCCACTTAAAACCTGGTGTAATATAAATCAGGTAGCATTGTTTTTCCGGACACATTTTCCGAAATGGGTGAATCGATCTGCAGAACAGTCTCAGTAAAAAAATATTCTCCAGACAAAAATATTGTCCGGAACGCATGGATGAATTCAAGGCGAATTCAACTACAGGTGGTGTCGGAACTACAACAATCCAAAAGAACATAGGGGGTATTGCATTGCATTGTTAGTGTGTACGGCTCGAAATGTCAACCATTCTAAGCAAAACACTAACAAATCAAAGCAAATAAGCTCGAACTGTCAAAATCAGATGCCGTTTCGACACCACCTGTAGTTAATTCGCCTTGGATGAATTCAAATTTACTCAACCCAGACGATAGAACCACCGATTTCGATCTTCCACTCAAAACTTGGCGTAATGCTTCAAAATCGAGATGATTACCCATACATTGAAGTGATTAACAAATTGACATGATTACAACTAAATCACTTCATAAACCACATAGAATCCTCTGAACATACCTCAAGCCAAGGCGAATTTAAATTCGTCTTGCCTCAAACTGAAATACGGCCACAATAAACGTACCTCTTTGACAGTAAGTTTTTTTTTTCATTAAATAAACAAAAAGTTAAAATATAATAAAAATTAAATGGATTTGGAAAAGAAAAAAAGAAAGAAGCCTTGGAGTCAGAAGGAGGAAGAGATGCTAGTGGAAGTGTGGGGTGGGAGTAAATAATCTGCTGATAACTTTATTAATGTATTTCTTTCCATTTTTAATGTTTTCAAGAAATAAAAATTTGCTTGCTCTTTTTTGTTTATCGATCAGCTGTCTTTGCTGTCAACTTAATCATCTCAAATGTAATGTGAACGGCTTTGATTAGCTAAATCAACATTTTGCTTAAATGCGTTAGCATAATATAAACCGCTTACGCACATCCACTGCCAAAACTATGGCTTCTCTAACCAAGTTGGGCTTGCTAATGACACCAGCTGTCCATGCGGACATCCTTTATAAACGGTTGACAAATAATTCATAATTGCCCAGTCCCAGGAAGCATGGAAGAAATCAAGAACCTAACACCTGAAGTAATATCCTGACTAAGTTCTTAACAGCAAAACTAAGAAAAAAGAAAAAAAATAGATATAATATTTTAACAAGCTCTTGAAAATGTTTCGAACCACCAGCGTCTTAATATGAACAAACCTTTGGACCTAAACAGACCTCAATTTTTACCCACATCTTGACCAAATCGGTCATGCCATTGCACATATGGTATTTATATTTATAATAAAAAAGGATATCCAGAAATTGAGGTGTTTTTAATTTTAATAAAAAAAAGAGGTTATTTGAGATATTAAAAATATTTTTATTTCAGTTTAGTACAAATTATGTCGGTCAAGTGACCCTTTTACCAAAATTCTTAATTACTTCTTTTCAATAAACTGTTGTCAATGTTTTAAATCTTCTCGATAATGTTGTTTTTAAGCTCTTGAACTGTTGTGGGATTATTGCTGTACACACTTTCGATTTCAAAACACCCCACAAAAAAAAGTCTTAAGGTGTCAAATGGTACGATCTTGATGGCCAATTCACTTCTCCTCCACGAGAAATAATGCGATTTTCGAACTTTTCTTTTAAAAAAATCCATTGTGTCTTTTACTATGTGGCGAGTGGCACCATTCCGGTTAAAACCACACATTCTCTTTGGATCATCTCCCTGTAGCAATTTTCATTGACCGATTATATCTCAAGTTAAGACTCCCATTATATTATCCACAAAAATCCCCAGCTAAAAAAGTGATTTTTCCCAAAAAAAGGAAAATCCCTGTGGACTTTCATGAAATTTTTATCCCCAATTATAAATTTGGAAACAAATTCCTAAAACGGAGAACGGTAACTGGCGTGAAAATTGTTCAAAGAATTGCTTTAGAAAACTGTTATACGAGCACTCGAAAATGTTTAAAAGTTAGTCTAGTAAATATTCCAACGAAAAGAGAGTCTTAATCTTTCCCAATTAATT
Source organism: Pollenia labialis (assembly GCA_949318255.1). NCBI lineage: Eukaryota > Metazoa > Arthropoda > Insecta > Diptera > Polleniidae > Pollenia > Pollenia labialis. Next base: position 17,379,733 of record OX439142.1, on the reverse strand, counting down.
TTTGTTCTCAATACAATATTTTAAAAGGATACAAAGACCGGAAAACGAATATTTAAGTTTTCAAAAAGATCTTAAATGGAAAAAATTAATCATAAATAAAATCAGTTTTAATTAAAAATTTAATCAAGTGAATTAAAGGTTTACTAATATCAAAAATAATAGTGCAGAAAATGTTGTTAATATCTAAAGATATTTAATTGATACTACTAATTTATTTGCTGGTGCAAATTTAATTAATTTTTTAATTAAAATGTATCACAAATTTTTATTATTAAAATCAATTTTTATTTTTTCTGTGGGCAATGGAATTGGAAAATGTAGGATGAAGGAATATTCAATTACTACTTAGGAGTAGAACGGTTCGAAGTCTTCATCTTTAAGATTTTAAGGAAAGGAAAAAAGGATTTTTTAGAAAACCTTCATTATGGCTCTAGTTTTTTAATAAAATACCACCAATTTGCAAGCGATATTCCAATGACCTCCTTAAAATATAGTTGGCCTTGTTAGTGTTTAAAAGCAAACAATTTTTTTCTTCGTTAGCTTTCGCAGTTTGTTATTTAGGTAGATTTCTAGTTTATGAACGAACTGTATATTTCGTTATATTTTTGGTCTTTCACATTATTACAATTGTTTTTTAGATTTGTTTATGTACAGAAATAAGCAAATAAACCGTAACATGGCAAAAAATTTAAAAAAAAGAAGAAAAAAAAAAAAGGTTCGAAAGACAGCACAAAAACAAAAATAATTATTAACATTGTTGCAAAAATCTATGTGTAGCATATTGCAGTAAATCTAAAAAGTATTATTAATGCCAAAAGGGGTACGTACCTACACATACTTATTAATGCATGTATATGTAAACACCTAACCTTACCAACACATTCATCTATACACAAGGTGTATCCTTGTGTTGTCAACATAACCATCATCGTCATCGTCATCATCAGCAGCAGTAGCAACATCCAAGTCGTTGTCGTCAGCATCATCCACGTTGTTGTTGGTGTTGTTGATGTTGACGTTTTGTTAAAGATTTTTGCCAACTAAAGATATTTTTTTTTCTTTAATAAACGTATATATTTTTTTAAATTTTTTTGCTTCTTATACTCATCATCTGTAAAATATGTGAAAACAAATACAAATACAAGAAAAAGGACTACAAAACAACATTGTTATTAACAAAAATTCAAAAAATATTCATCATATGAGTTTAAACAAATACATTGAGCCAAAAAAGGATACCTGTACTCTTATAATTCCCCCCTCTCTCGCTCTCTCTCACTCTACTTCCCTCTCTTTCTTCTTTTAATATATATTTCGTTTATTTTTTGTTTTAACGAGTAGCAGCTAAATAAAAAATAACAATTGTCTTACATGTGACATAAAATTTATTTGTATTCGCCTGCTACATTTTTTTTTTCTTTTGCAAATTATTTCTAGAATTCAGTTTATGCATCCATCGTGTATTTTTTCTTTCATTTATTCATTCACTCATACCTTCAGTCTTTCCTTTACAATGATTATTATTTGTTGTTTTAGTAGTTGAATGAATTTTAGTTTTAAGTGATGATATTTTTAATGTAAATTGTCTTCGTTGTTGCTGCTATTTATATTTTTTATTTCTAATGATTATTGTTTGTTGCTGTTGTTGTCTTAAGTGTTTTTATTTAAACAAAAACATGGACTTGTTTTAGTTGTAACAAGTTTCTGAAAGTGACCAATGAGTATTTTTGGAAATTGCAATGAAATCGTTACAATACAATGGAAAAATTAATGAGTTTGAGTATAGGGAAATTATTCCTCGGGATCCTGCGTGAAAAGACACTTTCCTAAAGCGGATACTAAAAACACAATTGCACTTCTCACGCCCGTCGTTGATGAACAGTATGCATACAGACTTGCATTAACACGCTTACAAGGTGCAATTGACTCGAGAACTAAAGCCTCTTGACCATTCCAAACGCCGTCAATGGTCAGAATGGTGGCAAGAAATGGCAACAGTGGATGATCAATTTTCGAAGAAAGTCATCTTCAGTGATAAAGCACATTTTCACCTCAGTGGATTCGTCAATAAGCAGAATTGCCGCATTTGGGCGAATGATAATCCAAGAGAGATTGTCGAAAAACCAATGCACCCACAATGAGTGACTGTTTGGTAAGGTTTTTGGGCTGGCGTCATCACCGAGCCGTATTTTTTCCAAAATGGGGCCGGTCTGGCAGTTACTGTGAATTGTGTTCACTATCGTAAGATGATAACGAACTTCTTATGGCCCGAATTGTAAGATATGGATGTGGACGATATGTGGTTTCAACGGACGGTGTAACTTGCCACACAGATAACAAAACAGTGCCTCTTTTGCACGACAAATTCAATGGCCTTGTTATCTCACTTATTGGCGATGTCAATTGGCCATCAAGATCTTGTGATTTGACACCGTTGGACTTCTTTCATTGGGTTATTTGAAAGGAAAGGTGCACGTCGATAAGTCAGCAACAATTCAAGAGCTAAAAGATGAGATAATTTGGCACATTAACGGCATAGAACCTCAATTATGCCTCAGCGTCATCGAAAATTTGGACCATCGGATGGAAGTGGGCCGCCCAAGTCGCTTAAAATTTAACCACCCTTTAGAACATGCCCGAGTATCATTTGTGTCCATTGGGACATGTTTGTTTGTTTAATTTTAAAATTTTGTATCCATGTTCGGTTTTTATTTGAATGGTGAAATGGAAGTACACCATACAGCAGAGCCGCATACCGTATTTGGGCACAAGTTACAGCCGAGACATTGCCAGTGTCCGTTCTAAGACACTCTAACGCAGTGCCCCGGTAGGCTAGCTGGTAGCGAGCTAGTCTATCAGCGCCGGGGTTTGCGGGTTCGATTCCCGCCAGAAACTCAGGTTTCTTTCCTGCAGACAAGCATAAAGCTTCGCGGGATTTGCTTAGGAAAATTAAAAAAAAAAAAAAAAAAAGTGCCGGATTTTTATCGAGCGTCCTCTCTAGATCTACCATCTTCTGCTATAGCAGTGGCACCTTGTGCAGGATGTGAAACGGGCTTACGCATGGACGGTCTTTGGTTTTCTGAAGAATCAACTGACTTACTATATTGCACTTTCTGATACCCATAGCACTCGTTGCTTGCCACCCAATATATATTTCTATTTTGGCCCTCTTTAAAAACAAAGTAAGTGTAGGTAGGGCTTATGATACCTGTTAAAAATGTCCTACAAACCGATGTAAAAATCGAGCGATGCTATTGCGCAAAAAATTTTACAACTATCGTAATGACTTCCACTTGCTTGCCTCCATTTTCACAACTTTCTCATGAGATTATTGACATCTATTTATTATATTTTGAAAGTTATGGATTTTCACAACTTTGTAAGCAACACTTTAATAAAAAAAAACATTTTGGAAGGTCAGTTTTAAACTTTTGATCATTTTTAATGATTTTTTTTAACAGAAATAAACGGTTACAATAAAAAAATGGAGCAATTTCTTTTTTAACCACTTACAACTACATTTGATATCGCTTGCAAGTAACACTTGAATGTTTGTAATTCCCATTCGCTTTATAGTTTTATTTGTATAATATCTTTAGCTTTTCAAAAGTCTTTGGAAAAAGGTTTCCTGATGAGCTGGCCTAAGCAACCAGTAAAATGTGCATAGGAAAAAGTTTTTCCTCTACAATAAATTTCAGTGTATTTATTAAAAATAAAAATTGGGAATTTAGCACTTCATGGAGAAATCTTATTAATAATAAATATATTATTCCCATAAATAACTTTGATGATAAAATTAAAGTCTAATTTCCACTGGTACTCAAAAAAAATTTCCCAATAAGCAACTTGGTTCAAATTTCTTTCCACTATAAAATATTTAAAATATCAATTTGTCGGCAGTTCTTTTATATTAATTTCTAATATTTAATTTATTAAACAAAGATATTTTACTATCCCTAACCTCTTTTTTTATTATATTATAGTGTATCCTTGTTATTTGCCAAATTAAGATAACAATTTGACAAATTGGTTAAAGTGATTTGCAAAAAAAAAAAAACATCAAATTATTTTTTTTTTGCTTACAAATCAAAACGTTTCTTTTTTTTCATTAAACAATACAAGCCATAAACTTATAAAGAGATAAAACAACGACAACAAAAGAAACCTCATCAAATAATACCAACAATATGGCAAATATATCCTGAAAAAGGGTTGCAAGCACTATCGATGACTCAATAAAACTGTCATAATAATATTGATTTCTTTTTTTCTTCTTGGTATTTGCAAGTACTTAAGGGTAGTCTTCTAGCAAGGATATAAAAAAAATCTTCTAAAAGAACAATTCAATAACAAGTAAAAACAACACAATTGACAACAATTTTTTGGCATAGATTTTTATTTGCCTAAAACAAGCAATCCTTTTATAAGCAGATAAAGGACTTAGGCTGGGGTAGGAGAGTGTAGTGTCTAAAGTAAAAGAAGTGTTCATATGTATTGGTTACAATTATGGTATTATGACATAAATTTATGTCTGGTAATTGAATGTTTGATGAGCCAAACAATTTTGATTGAATTTAGTTAAAATGATACCAATTTTTTTTTTGTTCTGTTTTGCAAACAAATATTTTCTTTAGTGATTTAACATAATTTTGTCCTGTTAAAGGACTCTAAGGGGAAGATTACCCTTTTTGGCTAAACAGAATTCTTTAACATTGTCATGGTTTTGTGTTAGTTTTTATTTAGAAAGATTTTCAAGGGAAAAAGGGTTGTTTTTTTTTAATACTAAATAGACCTTTTTCCGCCTTGAATTTTTTTCTCTTATAATTTTAACGTTGTTGTTGTTTTTGCTAAAAAGATTAAGAGATTTTCAAGTCATGTTGTTTAGTTTTTCTTGCATACATCAAAAAGGGAAAGGATAGAGGCAGGCAACAACAAGTTCATGATGATGACGATGATGGACTTGTGTCCATGTCAAAAATGCAGCTTTAGTTCCTTAACAATTTTTTTTTTTTTTAGAAAAATAAAAACGTGTGCGTTAAAATTTAATAAGGTATATTGTTTATAATATATGTGGATAGTGTGTTTTGTGGCAAATTACAAGGGTTATTGAGCAAATCACTAACGTGGGCCTTGTAAAAAAATACAATTTTATTGTTTTTCTAGCAGGAAAAACATTTTGGTTTGTTTAACATAATTTGTTTGATATTATGTTTTTTTTTACCTTAAAGCCTTTTGACCCATTTTTTCTGGTACATTCTCTTTTTTTTTGTTGCTATTTTTTAAGCCATTATGACTTGACAAATTTCGTACTGTCAAGTCATAATAGTAAAATGTATTAATACAATACAAAAGGGTATAATAAAATGTATGTTGTTAGTTAAACATGCGTGCAAATGCTTGTTTGCACACGTTTTATATATTAATTTTTATTGAAACTACAAAAAGAAAATAATAAAAAAAAACAGTAACAAAAAATAAAGCCTTAATAAATTTTATTAAGCCATAAGAAAAATTATTAAATCCTTTTTTTTTTTTGGATTAATAAAAAAGGATTTTAGTAAAAGCTTTTTATGGAATTGCAAATTGTCTAGGCAGCAATCATAAAAATAACTTAATAAATTAATTTCCTAAAAAAAACTTTCAAATCGGATGAATAGAAAAATAACAAATAAGCCTAATCCTGGGGGATAAAAACAAGCAAGAATAATGTTAAAAAAAATTAGGCATTACTTAAGATTTCTTATCGTGTTAATCAAGAAATATACCAAATTATGATTATCAGCAAAGAACTAAGGCTTTGGGACGTCCATGTCTAATGTCATCTTAAGGAAATTAACATTACTTTAACCTTTTTATTTAGTTTTAGTTGGTGCATTTGGCCCTTTGGTGCTCACAGGAGTAAAAGAAACCAGTATCTATATATATAAAAATGAAAAATGTTTGTATGTTTGTTTGTTTGTTTGTTTGTTGGCTTATAGACTCCGAAACTACTGAACCGATTTTCCTGAAATTTTTACAGTAACATCACGTGAGCCCTAAAAATAAAATAGGCTACTTATTTTTTCGATAGGGGCAGGGGAATCGGTACCCCCCATAGGATGCCAATATTAATTATCGCATATCTTGAGAGCCGCTGGACGCATTTTGCTGAACTTTTTGTAGTAGGATCTTCTGAGCCCCGAAATTGAAATAAAATAGCAGCGGGGGAAGTGGTTCCCCCCATAGGACGCCAATGCTTAATATCGCATATCTGATGAACTGTTATAGTGAGAATGTTCAAACTATGTGAAAGCCACTCTTATGGTATACTACACTTTTGAAAATAAAAATAAAGCGGGTAGGCGTAGGAGGGGAAATACCTCCCATAGGATCGATATATTAAATATCGCTCAACTGAAGAACAATTAAAGGGATAGTCTTCAAACGTAGTTAAAGCTACTACTATGGCAAACTATAAATTTCAGTATAAAAATGGGCGGGGTAAACAGGGGAGGAGCAGTACACCTCATAGATAGAAATATAAATAAGAGCCACTGCACGCATTTTGTTAAACTTTTGGTAGTAGGATCTTCTGAGCCCCAAAATTGAAATAAAATAGCAGTGGGGGAAGTGGTTCCCCCAATAGGACGCCAATGTTTAATATCGCATATCTTAAGAACTGTTATAGTGAGAATGTTCAAACTATGTGAAAGCCACTCTTATGGTATACTACACTTTTAAAAATAAAAATATAGCGGGTAGGCGCAGGGGGGAACTACCTTCCATAGGATGCATATATTAAATATCTCTCAACCGATAAAGTGGTTAAAGCAGTGTAGCGAAGCGCACCGGGTTAAGCTAGTATATGTATATAATTGCATTAGGACAGAACTCCTTAAATAAAACAAACGCAAGCTTCTAAGGAAGTTCAACATGCAATCCAGTTCTCTGTTAGAGGTACGGTACAATCCTTCTAAGGCGAAGGATATTTTTTCGGCCAGTCGCCTTTTTGCCAATGCAGGATAGTGACAGAGAAAGAGGTCTACGTTTTCCTCCTCATTTTCAACATTGTAGCTGCAGCAGTAAACTTAATATCTGGCTCCTAGACCTTGTGCATGCCTACCTAACAGGCAATTTCCCGTGATAACAGATACTAAAAGTTACACATATTTATTGGCTATTGGTAGTAGAGACATGGCACACCTGTCATCCATGCGAAGCATGAGTTGCCAGATAATCCTACAATCAATGTTGGGTGCCCATCTATCCCTTACAATATCGATAGTCAGTCACATAAGTTCAAGTATCCAGGGAGCAAAGGTACTCCAACGCTTATCTAATGCAGGCGTTAGGGTACCTCTGCCCTTCTATCAAAATTGATCTAAGTCCTAGGAACGTCCATCTCTTATCTCACCTAAGGAAAGTTTAAAGGTTATTTTAAGCAGAAATAGCAGGCAGAACTTATCTGACAGACTTGAAATTAATTATCTCTTGTGATACCGTAGCATTTCACTAAATAGAACTCCCACAGTAGAACCAACCTGAGCTTCTAAGAAAGTTTAACATTCAATCCAGTTCGCTGCCAGATTTGCCGTACACTCCTTCGAAAGTGGCGGATACCTTTTTGGCCAGTCGACTTCTCCCCAATGTAGGACAGTAAAAGAGGAGTTGTGCCTCGTCTTCGTCCTCATTATAAACAAGCACAGCTGCGGCAGTTATTTCAATATCTGGCTCATAGACGCGCATCAGATAATGTCCCGTTTTAACAGATACCAAAAATTACACATCACTTCCGGTCATTGGTAGTAGAGACATGGTACTCCTCATGGAGATCGTACATACATTTTATTCTCCTAGAGGCGACTCCTGGGCAGTTATGGGACTTTTTTTTGAATATATTTTTAGTCTGTATTGATAATTTTGTATGGGAACACCCTTTAGATTTGAAGACAGCGGGCAGGTATGTTTAAAACAAATAATAGGGATGAAAAATAAAGTTGGTTTGGTCATATATTTGACCCGTCTAGGGGCCAAATTTAAGAATTTCATTAAACCACCATATCATATTTGTATGGAAACCTCCTAATGACTGATAATAAAGGGTAAGTATGTTTTGAGAAAATGTCAATGACAATGAAACAATTGGAGGCCGGTCATACATTTTATCCACCTAGTCCATCACAGAAGTTCAAATTTGTAGGTAAACAAAGGTAAACAGTGGTGTCGTCTTGTCAAAACAGGGTCCTTTAAGCTCTACTATCACGATAACTAACTAACCAAGACTTTGCGTGAAATTTATGGGCCCATCTACGGGTGTGGACTCTTTAAACTCTCGTGAGGCAATAAAAATCAATGAGATATAATGCCCAAATTATTAACAAACTAATTAAGGCACGTTTGAAGTCGACTTTGGAGCTTAAAACCCTTATTTTTAGTTGCTGATTACTGTCTGTCTGTCAATAATTTTTTATTGTCTTCTATTTTTTTTAAGCAACTCTATCTCATTTTCTGTTTTCTGCAAAACTATTTATTTTTATAGTCTTTCATTCCGCTCTAACCTCCATTCCCATTCGAATACCCTTATGCCCAAAACATTTCCAATACCAAATTAGCAATTTTCTTAATTACTTTCCATACATTTAGTTTTACTACCTTGTAGTATTACAATTAGAAAAATACACTTTTCGCCAATTGCGACCAAAAGAAAGTAGAAACCAATGTTGCTCCAAATCATTTGATACTGTGTGTAATTATTTTTTTTTCTCTACTTTTAATTTCTGTCTGACCATAAACAATTAAATGCTAAAACAATTTCATTACACATGTTAAGAACATCTGAAGCAGAAATGGAGTTGATTACTAACGACAGATAGTACGAGTGTTTGACAAACAAACAAAGTTGCGACATTATAACCGATAATAATAATAACAACAACTGTTTGCCAATTTGGAAAACTCCCATTCTTGCCGTTTCCTTATTACAACGAAACTGTTGCTGCTTTCTGGCCAGAACTATAAAATTTTATAGCTTTTTACGGATAAATATTTAGTTTTAATGCGAAACTTTGATGATCAAACGTGTTTACATGTTGGCAGGTAGTTGTAAACATAGAAAAAAAAATTATTTACAAAGTTGTAAAAAATCTCCTTAAACGTTTAATGAAAAGACAATTGTCTGCAAGAGGACTAAGTGAAAAAGTTAAAGCGGAAAAGATTCACTTGATATCGAAATGTTATTTTATAGACTAAATTCTGTTTTATTGGATTTTGTATTTTTCTAATAACAAAAAAAAATTTTATCGATCCTGGGGCCAAATTACGGATTTCGATATCGATCGAAATTCCCATTTAAATTGTATTGTAATTTCAATCGATATCGGATGCCGTAATTTGGCCCCTGGTCAAACTATAACCGGATTTATTTCTACAACCTCAAACTTGTTAAAAGTTAGCAATAGTTGCCTTATTAAAGGTCTTTTCAAACATCAAACTATTTAACGTGGCTTCAAACCATATCCTGCAACTTCCAACCTTGTATTTGTGCTATTAAAAACAATATTATATTTCTGCTACTCTGGCTAAATTTTATGATTTTATGTAAAACTTTAAAATTATGTCAAGGTTTAATCATCAAAGAGGAGTTAAAGTTTTCCTCGAGGGTTTTGAAAAGCAATTCCAACTTCAAACTATTAATAGCAACATCGAACTAGTTCTTGAAGCTTTAAACTATTTCGTGCAACACCCAATCACTTTAAAACAAGCTTCGATTTATGCTACTCTGGATAAATTTTATGATTTTATATAGAAAATAAAAATTTTTTCAAAGTTTTATCATCGAACTATTAACTGCAACTTCGAAGCTTGAAACAATTTCATACATCTTCCAACCAGTTGAAAAATTAACCTTCTATATTTAAATTTTTTAATAAAACTAAGAATTTCTCTGAAGTTTTTTTTCTCGAAAAGGAGTTTAAGTTTTTGCAGCATTTGCAGCTTCAAACTATTTGTTGCAACTTCGAACACGCTCTTGTAGCATCAGAATCAAGCCTTAAAATTAAAGTTGAATTTTTTAAACTGAAACTTTTAAATGGAATTCGTTTTGACATTAACAATTTTTACTCTATAATATCTTCAGACAAATTTAAGCCCTTCAAACTTGTTCGTATAGCAACAAACTTGTTTGATTAGGTTTTTAAATGCAATAGGATTGCTGTAAATTAACATGGCTTTTTGCTTAGCTGATTCATTTCAAACCAGTTTCATTTAACTAAAAAATATTTCTTTAACTTTAAAACAGTTATTTAAACATTAAATCACCTGCTAGAACTTGAAACAAACATCAAAAATTTTAATTATGTTCTAAGTTACTTTTCCAATTTATGACTAAATCCCTTTGAATATTTTATCTTTTTTCTAATATTTTTTCTTAAAAAACTTTTTAATTCCCAATTTTTGTTGATTTATTTTATTGAATTTTGTTTGCTGTTGCTTCTTTCTCACTTTCAAAAAATTATTTATTTCTTTCGAAACTAAAAAATATAAAATAAAAAAATATTTTAAAATTTGTCGCGTATTTGCCATTATTTTCCAAGATTGTTTCGTTGACATCAACTCGATTTTAATAAATGATTATTGTTTTCTTTATTGCTGTCTATTACCAGCAAGGATAAAATTCGTCGTCTGTCGGCCTTTGTGGTGTTATACACATGTGTAAAACGTTTTATGATTTAAGGAGTCCTGCCAGGAACCTAAAGTTTTCTGCCTTAATGGCTTTTTATTTTGCATAGAAGTGATTTATATGATTTAAAGGAAAATAAAATATTTTTTAATGTTTACAATGTAGGAATTTGTTGAATAAAATAATAATTGTTGCTTGTGTTTGAAGAGGGCAAAGGAGAAAATATTGTCAAATTAAAATCCTTTGGATATATGTATTTTTACATGTTGATATGGAAAATAAGTGTTTAGAAACATGCTGCTGGTTATTTGCTACTGGCAACATATTGAAACTGTGCTTTTTTTAACATGCTGTTGGATAAATACAAATTGACATATTCATGTTGCGAGAGTTATATATAAAAAGTTTATGTTAACATGATTTAGTATTGCAACATGTTGCAGTTTTATTGTAAAAGAAAGCGTGTAAAAAACGAAGCAATCAATTGAATTTAAATAAAAAAGGGTTGTTTTTTGAGATATTAAAAATATTTTTATTTAGATTATTAAAAAAAGGTTCCGGTTTTAACCACAAAATTATGTCGGTCAAGTGACCTGGCTCGGCAGGGTCCTATTCTTTTACCAAAATTCTCAATCACGTTTTTAAATAAACTGTTCTCAATGGTTGATTGCTGCCCGATAATGTTATTTGAAAGCTCTTGAACTGTTTTGTAATTATAGCTGTACATTTCGATTTAAAAAAACCCACAGAAAATAGTCTAAAGATAATCGCACAATCTTGTTGACCAATTAAATGTTGCTATAATGTGGTTTTGTTGAATGAATCGTGTTTTTGTTTTACTTGTTTTAGGTATTGCAAAGTACTCTGTTCTAACTTGCTAAAAATGTTGTTCAACATTGATTATTTCTCACGAAAATTTTGACATCTATTAATATATTATCTATCGCGCGGCTTTGCAAAACTTAACGTTTTTATTTGTTACAAGTAACGCTCTTCATAAAAACCCCTACACATATACATAATAAAAGGTACAAAAAAATGTTGCATTAAACTCTGTGAGCTGGATTTCGGTATTCGATATATATGAAATTTCGGTTTAAATTGTATAGCAGTTTCGAACGATATCGACTGCAGTTATTTGGCCCCTGCACTTGTTTCGTACGGAAATCAAAAATGTTGCTAAAATATTTTGTATGTTATTCGCAATATAAAAAAACAAAGTACAACTCTTTCAACATTTTTCCGTATACATTTCACAGTATATTTTTTTATATTGAGTTTGACAACATTTTGCAAGAAATACAGAACAGAATACCAGTTGTCAAATTCTGGCATTCGCTACCGATCGAAATTTTTTATATTGAAAATTTCAATCGATATCGAATGCCATAATTGTCCCCAGACTTTTAATCGAGTTACTGGATACATTTTTTTGGTATTCAAAATGTTGCCGGTAATTTTTTTTAAAGTTTCTTTTATTAAAATTTAATAATTAAACCCATATTTCTGTCAGTCCGTCTATCCGCCAATATTTTATAATTAAATTTTTAATTATGATGAAGTATTTTAATGTTTGTTTTGCCATTTTACATAATTAATACAAATCCAAAATTCATTTAAATAAATTTCTAATTATATTTGTACAGTTTGTTATGGTTTGTAACCTTTTTTTGGTTTTAATAAACATTTATTTAAATTTATAATTAGCAAAACTGTTTTGTTTATAAAGTACGAGAAAAAAAACAACAGTACCAACGAGTACAAAAGTGCATTAAAATTTATATAAATTTTATTATGGCCATTTTGTATTATTGCCATAATAATATTTATATAATGTATATAAAAGAGTAAATTTTACATAATAATATATACATACACTTTATCTGCAAGTATATAATGCAATTGTATACAATTGTTTGAGAGAGACAATTAATTAACAAATAAAATGTCAATTAATTCTTTCGTAACTCCCAACAATTAAATTTACACTTTTTACACTTCCTGGTTGTTTGTTTGTTTGTTTGGCCAAAAATAATATTGTATGGCTGCAAATAAAAACTGGCCAAATATAAATAAATAAATTCAGCCATACATATAAATGGAAGGCAGGTTGGTATCCTTTAGGCGTGCAGTAGTTTACATTGGGCTGATATCCTTGGGGAAGTGGGTATTTATATGCTGTATTAAATTTGCAAGGGAACAAAATGAAAAATACAATTTCAGTTGTATTTTATTTATTAATTAATATATGGCAGAAAAATGTTAAAATTGTATTAATGTATAAGACTGGTTGGCAGGTGAAAAGTGATTACATCCGAAATGGCGAAAAAGATTTGCAATAATTTCAATTTAAAAGTTAGACTTTTATAAAAATATTTTTAATTTAATAAAGATTTTTCTATGAAAAATTTACTTAATAAACGTTTAATAATCGTTTATGAATGCGGGGGCTTTCGTTAAACAAAATGCTCTAGGTTTTATTACTAATTATATTTTGTTGGTATTTTTGTTAAAATTTCTGTTTGTGAACTTATAACATTTTGCCTGGCAACATGTTTATGAACACATATTCCTAACTTTTTTCATTTAAAGTCTGGTGTACTCTGTTTAGTATTTCGTGCTAAATGTCGCCAAACTCTACAAAAAACATTTTTGTGAAATATCTACCAAAAAATGTTGATATAGTTGTTTTCTGTTTGTTTTGGGAAAAATGTTTCTGGCAACATTTTGGTTTTCGTGCGAAATAATTGCAGCTAATATTTTTTTGTAACTGTTACCTTCGCAAAACAATGTTGTATTCTTGTCACTAATAAAAACGTTAGGTTTTTCCAAACCTCTAGATTGATAATATTGATACATGTCCAAATCAATGTTGCTCAACATTTTTTGAAGGTTCGAACAGAGTAGTAATAGGCTATAGGGTGCTAATCTTTTTAGTATTCATTCTATTCACGCTTAAATGTTTCTAGGGATATGTTTAACAGTTTCTAGGGACATGCTTAAATGTTGCTAAAGAATGTATCTAACTATGTACGAGTTTATGTATTATAATATGGGTTGTTCTAAATTCACAAAAAAAAAAAATAAAAAAAAAATAATACTCACACATATTGTAGGACAAATTTTACTCAACTAATGTGTGATACTTTTTATTTGGCACGTATTACTATTTACATATACATGTTGCTAGATACATATATAACGAATACAGTAGGTTTTGGCAACCGCGTAAGTGATAATATTGATACATGTCCAAATTATCGCGTGAAATAATCAAAGTTGCTCAACATTTATCGCAAGTTCAAACAGAGTAGTATAGTATTCATTCAATGAACGCTCAAACGAATCTAGTTACATGTTGATTAATAAATGTTGCCAAAAATAATATTGTATTGCGTTTGATGTGTAATGAATACAATATTCCGGATTCATAGCTATGTATACATATGGCTCATTGTCAGTGTTGCCAGGAGCTGGAAAAAGAAGCTTAATTGACTTGAAAAAAAGCTGAGAAAGTTAAACCGCTTTTTTTTTAAAAAGCGTAAAATATTATAATAAATATTTTTGATTTGTAAAAGTGTTATTGAACAAATTTCCTATGAAAATTTAATGGTTTTATTTAGTTTTAAAGGAAAAAATATGGAACTTTATATGGAGGAAACAGATTCAAAAAAGACAATTCGAAAATATATTGAGGCTGAGCGAATGAACTGCTATTAATCTCAGGAGCCATTGACTAAAGGTGTCAAATCGAACGATCTTGTTGAACAATTCACTCCTCCTCTACGAGAAATATGCTATTTTCGAAATTTTCTTTCAAAAGCTCCTGTGTTTCTCTTGCTGTGTGGCAAGTGGCTACTTCCTGTTGAAACCACATATTCTCTACGTCTAAATCGTTAATTTTCCGCTATAAAAAGCTTCGGATAATTCCCTGTAGCGATTTCCATTGACCGATGATACCTTTAATTTCGACATCCTTTACACTTTAAGATTTCAGTCAAGTTGCTTAAAACATTTAATGTAGCTACATGTTGCTATATATAATATTATTTTGCTTTTATTTCTCCAACTTTAAAAAATCTTCTAACAAAGCCAAGTTTCTTTATTTTTTTAATTTTTTTTTAACCAACATGTTGCTAGAAACTTATGCTAGGAACATGTTGATCAAAATTTTAGAAACATTTTAGACATTGTACATATTTAAAATTCGATTTCAAATATGTTTTTGGTCACATGTTGATTATAAGTAAAATTTTAAGTTATATGCTAAAACATAAAACCTGGCAAGACCGCTAACTTGGAAGAATGTTGCTACCAGTATGTAGTTTTAACATTTAAGCCTGGTACCCTGTTCAACAGTTCACGTGAAATGCTGTCAAAACGCATATGAAAAAAACTTGTGCGAAATATCTATGAAATAATGTTGATAGAATTGTGCTCTGTTCATTTTGTGAAAAAGTTCGGAAATGTTTCTGGCAACATTTTTTACAACTGCGAAATAATGTAATCTGCACTTATTTCACGTGGAATTTTTAGCAAAAGCAAAAAAGTATTAACTGATTATTAAATAAGAAATAAAAAATTAAAATAACACAACCGGTAACAGTTTTTCATCCATATTTTTATTCTTTTTTATTAAATTTTTTAATAAAAAAATAATTTTTAGATAAATACATGTGCGGTTTGTTTACATACGCAAAACAATATCGCATACTTTGCAGGAATAAAAACGTCAAATTGTACAAACTCGCATGACAGGTAACATTGATTGAGGCTTAAGCCTGGTACTCTGTTCAAATTTGTGAAAAATGTTTAGCAACATTAATTATTTCACACGAAAATTTTGACATCTATCAATATCTTCCATCTCAAGATTTTTCAAAACTTAACGTGTTTATTAGTTGCAAGTATACAACACTGTTTTGCGAAGGTAAACAAAAACCAAACACTTTTCTTCATTTTATGTTTACGATACAAAAATGTTGCTAGAAACATTTCAATGTGTATCTCAATATAAACAGAATACAACTGTATCAACATTTACTCGTTTGTATTTCAGAGAAATTTTTTTTTATATTGAGTGTGACAACATTTCGCACGAAAAACTGAACAGAGTACCAGGCCTTTAATACTTAAAATTTGATTTCATAAAAATGTTCGGGTAGGTATCTAAACAATAACATGACATTTATCTTCTCTTAATAAAATCAACTTGTGCCTAAGAATACAATTCCCAACAATTATATTAAATATTTATATGCTGAATAAAACTTTTTAAATAATGTGGCATATTAGTAAAATTATAACCAACATTAAACTGCTCCTCCCTCTCCTGACAAACATTTTACTTTCATTATTTGTTCTAAAAAACTTTGCTAATAATCTTGCAAGTAAACTACACTTTTTAGTTGATGCCTTCAAACGTTTTTCAAAAATGAAAATTTGGTGTATCATTATGACAAAAATTTTTTGTACAAAACAAATATAATAAAATTCACTGTCTTAACCTCCCTCCCCCTCCACCCCTTTTAATTACACATAATGTTTCCAAAAAATGTATACATTTTTTTTAATGAATTTTATTAAAAAAAAAGATAAAAAAAAGAGTTTTATTAGCAAATATTGACTTGAGAAAATATTTAATTTAAAAATCGTCATTAAAGTTTTCGCAGCAGTTGCGGGGATAAATGAAGGAGTTTGGTGAATTTCATTTCATCATCTTTTATTTAATAAAATAAACTTTCTTTGATTATTACAAATCATACATTTTTTCTTTGTTTATGCTGCTGCTTGAATGAAAATAAAATAATAAATTTAATTTTGTTAAGCACAAATATTTAAATATTCATACACTTTCTTTCTACACATGTCATTTCGTTATTTAACACTTGAAGTTTTTTTTAAAGAAGAGGAGTAAAAGGAGAGGAGTACCTTCTGATATGAGGATGATAGAAAGAATGTCATTACAATGGCAATTAAGAATAAGGGAACTTAATTAAATTTAAAGTAAAATTTTGTTTGAATATTCGAAAATGTTGTTCATAAGTTGTTAAAAGTAGAAACTGAATAAATTCTTATAAGCAACATGTTGCTTTAGGTTCTATAAGACTCTTCCTATATTTTAAAGTCTTAAATATATTTATTAAATTATATAAAAATAAATAAATTAAATTTTATTTTTTTATTTAAGTTTTCTTCAAAAAACATTCAGATTATAAACATGTCGCTGCAAAGATAGTTGCTATTATAATGTTTTTTAAATAAAAGTGTATTTTGCTACAATATCAGATAAGACTTTAGTATTTTTAACAAGTTCTTCTACCTGTAAACATGTTGCCGAAGACTAATTTCATGTATTTTTTTTTGTAATTTTAAATTAAATTCTAAAGTAATAATTGGCAGATAAGTGTAAGCTTTAGCAACACTTTGGGGTATTTCTTTGATATTAAATATCATCTTAAGTGTTCTTAATGGGTTTTAAGCAGCATTTTGTAGCTAGCAACATGTTGCTGATGCAAATTGGCTGATTTTTCTCTATTTTAAGCAACAGCGCTATATTAAATTTTATTTATATATTTAAGTTTGAAGAAAATCATATTATAATCATGATGCTGCTACGGTAGTTATATGTTGCTATAATTTTAGATAAGAATCTTGTGTTTTTATAAGTTTTTCTACCTATAAACATGTTGCTAAAGACTAATTTCATGTTTTTTTATAATTTTAAAATAAATTCTAAAGCTTTTAACATTGCAACATGTTGCTAACAACTAATTGTAATGTTTTCTTTGCGACAAAGCAATACGATTAAGTTATTTTTATCTATGGGAACACGTTAAAGTATTGCTTTTTTATTTATTTATTTATTTATTTGGTATATTTGGTATATAATATAAGTCGCTTTTTAAAACAACCTGTTGCTAGTAGCTTATTCCATGTTTATTTTATCAGTCTGTTTTCATTAAATTATATTAGTTTTTGATTCTGGCATTTTTTATTTTTAACTAGCAACATGTTGCTTAAGCTTGTTTGCTCATATTTCTTTATTTGCAACAAAAACCTAAATAAAATTTTTTTATATGACAAGCAGTGAAGACGTTTAAATTTTTTGGTCGAAATAGCGGATGGCAAATAAAAAAACAATATTAAAAACACAAAAATGTGTGTATTTTTTATTTATAATTTTTATATGACCTTAAGCCAAACAAAAAACAACAACATAGATAATCGACACAGGTCAACAATAAATATTTAACATTTCTTTTATATTTAATATATATTTTAAGTGTTTTTAATGTGCTTTTTTAATAGCAGCTTATTGCCTGTAACTGATTCCATGTTATTCAACCTGTTTTCATTTAATTTTTTTAATTTTTGATAAAATTTATAAAAACCACTTCCAAATTTAAAATATCTAATTAGCGGAATATTTAAAAATGTTGCTAGCAACATGTGGAGTATACCAAATTAAGAGAAAATATTGATAAAACTGTATTGTCAGCAAAATATTTGTGGGAATGGAAATGTAAGAGTAAAAATATCGGAAGAAACTTGTTGCTTTATCTTTAATTTCAAGGCGTTTGACTGAGTTTGGGATGGTGCACTCTTTCTAAACCTTGTTGAATTTGGTTTCAGCGATAATTTATCTCGATTTATGAACATTTAAGAGTTAAAATATCGGAAGAATCATGTTGCTTCAAATATGTTCCCATCAACATGTTTCAGAAAACTGAAAAAAACATTTTACTAAAACTCCGCAATTATAGCCCAGTACTTTGTTCGAACTTGCGAAAATGTTGAGCAACATTGATTGTTTCACACGAAAGTTTTTTTTATATTGAGCTTAACAACATTTCGAACAAAATAATAAACAGAGTACATAAGATAATATTCCTCGAAATAAAAAACTTAAAAATCTTTTTCCAAGCAACATGTTGATACAATGCTAAGATACTTTAAGTCACTTTATATATAACTTGAATCATTTTCATCAACCAACAAATCCTTTTCCTTCTTAATCAATATTTGTTGTTACAGATCTCATTTTTCTTCATTGAATTCCACCCCTCTCTTCAAAAAACACTTAATTTGTTATTTTGATTTTATTACTTATTTAAAGAATTTT
This sequence comes from Pollenia labialis, assembly GCA_949318255.1. NCBI lineage: Eukaryota > Metazoa > Arthropoda > Insecta > Diptera > Polleniidae > Pollenia > Pollenia labialis. The sequence goes on along the minus strand of OX439142.1, from coordinate 17,360,951 downwards.
CTTGTTTATACACACAAAAACCCTTTTTCCAAAAATCCTAAACAAAAACAAACAAATGTCCATTTCTTAAGGAATCACTAGCCTTTTGGCTGCTCAAGACAAACCACAATTATCTATTAAGAAAACAACATGAGTTTAACCAGCAAAAAAAAATTGGTTTAAAAGAATGCTCATACTCTTGTAATTAAGAGAAAACAAAATTTTTTGGGAAATTCTTTAGGAAAATCTAAACTGAAAAAAACTTTAACTTCCGGTTATTGATATTTCGAGTTAAGTTTATTTACAAGTTTTTAGATAACTTCACAAGAATTTACACTTGAGTCTAGGGCAATCTAAGCTAAAAATTATGGTTTCTATTGATGCCGTTTAACGGCGTGCAAGTGTGCAACAGTTTTTGTAGATTCGTAGATTCGAACTGGTCAGTTTTTTGTTCATCCTTTTTTGTTTAGATTTGTACTTAATTGTTTGGTTTCGTAAAACTTTTTTGTCTATCATTCAATAACTTTTCCCTTTTCTCAAAAGATATTAGAGTAATGGGAAAATAATAAACAACAAATATCATCAGCAACATACCAAAGTGTCTATAATTTTGTAGTTTTCAAACTTCTTTTTTCTTCTAATAGTCGATGTCTGGTCAAGTTTGTTTAGTTTTGATTTTGGTTTAAATAGAACGAACTGTCAGTTTAATAAATTTGTGAAAATTTTAGGGAAAAGAGTTTAATACTGTAAGAAAAAGTGTGGGAATATTTAGAGAAATCACAGCAACATGATTTGGAATATCAGTTTTAATTCGAAATTTAGTTAAAATATCTGATCTTCTAATGACTTATGGAGATATTAAAGGTCAAAGGTCATCTTAATTCTTCTATTTTTCTTATACGATTTTATTTTGAATACCAGTGAATGTTCTAGAATTTAATTCATATTAACAATGTTCTGCTTAAAGTCGTCACTAGTTTATTTTGGGATACTTAAAAGGTTAAAGGTCAAAAGTCCAATGGAGTACTTATATTTATATTCGGGAATTGGGTCTTCCACTTGGAAAAGACAGTTAGCGATTCCTTTGTTCGGAATTTCCCAAGCAGTTTACTTTTGGTTAAAATAACCGTTTTACTGTAGCTAAGTTCAAAAGCGGACAGCTGAGTAGCCTGAATGGTTAACTTAAACCAGCGCGCCTCATGCAATCAGGTGACAGGCAATTAGGAGAAACTCAACTTTGGCCATTAACGGTTTGCCTTCTTAAATGCTGTAGGCAGCACCAACAATAGCATCCTCAAGCTTGCCTAATAAGTCCCTTTGTCTTTAACTCTTTTTATAATTGATATCAAATTTGTCCCTCTTATGAATAACAGGACATAATATGTATGTATAAACTCCGCCTTAAATAAAAAAAGCGAAAACTTATTTTTCAAACAGTTTTCTGTAACCAAAATTTAAAGGAAAGTTCAAAGTTCATACAGTATTATATTAAAAAAATCTTGTTCAACAGTTGACGTATTTCTAATTTTCTTTATATTTACTTATTAAGAAGATTAAATTAATTTTATATTAAAGGTCAAAGGTTACACAGTATATTTCTTAGAAAAAGTAAGGCTGAAAAGTGATGTAGTGGCCTAAAACCTTTTAAAAATTATAAGATACAAATGGTAGCCGTGGTAAACCAATTTTTTTTACCGTAAAATGTTTTTGAAGTCCTTAATCTTAACATAAAGGTCACTATAAGAGCTAAAGCCTAAATAGCGAAAATCTGTGGCTTTTTTCATATTTTTATATTATAAACTTTAAATGCGTTTTTCTCGATAACTATAAAATTAGAGCTTAAATAACGAAAATCTGTTCTCACAACCAAAAATTGATTTTTTTTCATATTTTTATATGAAAAACTTTAAATACATTTTTCTCGATAACTATAAAATTAGAGCTTAAATAACGAAAATCTGTTCTCACTACCAAAAATGGATTTTTTATCATATTTTTTTATGATAATCTTTATATGCGTTTTTCTCGATAACTTAAGAGCTAGAGCTTAAATGACGAAAATGGATGTTTTTCATATTTTCATATGATAAACTTTAAATGCCTTATTCTCGATAACTATAAGGCATTATGGCAACAATTCTTTTTTTCGAAAATATCGCATATTAAACAATAGATTCAGAAGATGTATTCGATGTTTGGATTCGATGTTTGAATCAACATTTATATGTGAATCTTCATTTTCTTTATTGATTCTTATAAAAAATAAATACCGAAATCGTCTCACGGATGAACATCTCGAAGACCTCATTCGTATAAAATGTTGTCCCTACAAGTTTAACATAGATTAAGTAATCAAAGGTTTTGAATAAGTTTAGTTCTTCTTTTCTGTCTCCATTATGTGTTTCAATGTTAAATAATAATGGATTATAATGAAGTTCGATCAAGCCTTTAAAAGGCAAAAATGTCGTAAGAAATATAATACCAAAATTGAAAGAAAACAATTTTTATGTAAAACTGCACAATTTACAAAAAAAACTAATTTTTTAAACAAGGAATTATAAAAAAAAAACTTTTTTATGAGAAAAAAAAATTTTTTTAACAAAAAAAAATCACATTTGGCAACACTGCTCAAGCAACAAGCGTAACACAACATAGCTGTGCGACTGCTCATGCAAGACTTAATTGTTTACAATTTTTTCTTCTGTACGTGTGCTTAAGTACGTGTAAATAAGAGAAGAACAAAGCGCCCATGGGCGGCATTTTGCCTATCTCTGCTTTAAAGGTCAAAGGTGACAAAATCACTCGCGTCAATTACCCCGCTTAAAAGATGTTGTAGTTGTCTGGAACAACACTGATAGAATAGGCGCCATAACGCTGTTGCATTTTGACATCAGTACTATGACAAGTGTCTTCGTTTTTGAACCCATGGCACTTTTCATCATTGTGATATCAGCATTAGCTAAATTGGAATCAGGTTAAATTATGCCATCAGACTTATAAGACAGTTTGCAATTAAATTGAGACAAACTGTCAATAAATTGAGTCATTGAGAATGACTTAAGTCAAAGTGAGAGAATATTATTATTTACTAACCCGTTACACATGTTTGTTTCACTTTTGCTGTATTCCGCCTTTTGTTTACAGAAGAACTCGCAATTAAAAGACAACAGCAGCATGCCTGATATGGTTTTCGTAAAATTTTGTGTATTTAACTAAATAATTTTAACAAATAGAATATGGGAAATTTTGCTTCTTATTTTACTTTTTAAACATGAAAATAATGTTTATAATACACAAAATGTGGCATCGAATTCATATCACTGTAGTCTTAGCATAGATGGCGCACGAAATATGATAAAATGTTATGATGACGTTCGTCATTGGGTTGATGGCACTTTTTGTCACATTGATGTCATTTGTAATGACATTGATGTCACAATTCCGATATTAGGGCATTATCAATATGTAGATGCATTTTTCTATGAGTGTACTACATAATGCAATGTAGTTTATATAATTGAGTTTCAAATATAAAAAACTTTATGTAAAAGCTATAAAATCCGAAATTTCCGGAAATTTCTTTTTTATTCATTTGGTCCTTTTACTTATTATTTACAGCAATAAATTTCAAAAGTATTCCTTAAAGAGTTCTGCCTGCTATTTTCAATATTGGAAATTCAATGTTGTTTTTTGTAACCATCCAATAATAAAAAAAAAATGTATTGAAATATCCTGCTGCTATTAAAGAGCCTTCTTCCCTGATATTTCTCATTTATGTAGATTTTCATTTTTTAATATTTTTTATAATAAGACATATACATTCATTATATTCCACGAATAAAAGAACACAGTTTCATATTTAAGATACAAACATAATAATCATCTATATTCATGGATTAGTATTCAATTTTTATTTTCTTCATACACCCAAACAGCTCAGCTCCCTGGTTTTGTGGCTCCTTGGTGTATCCACTACGGCAACAATGGGGGTTAAATTGAAAATAATAAAGGAGGAATGAATGAATGAATGTAAATATTTTTTACAGCTTAAGGTAAATTGGTAGACAAACGCATAAAAATTATAATATTGAAGATTACAAAGGAGAAAAAAAACAAAGTACAACTACGAGACAATATTGCCAAAGCGCTAATAAATTTACAAAAAAAAATTTTTTTTTTTTTGTTTCATATTAGATTTTTTATTATTATCACGAAAAGACAAAAACTCTGGGTAAACGAAAAATTAAAATATCTCAAAGCTAAAGGTGGGTGTTTGAAATTATTAGAAAACATTTGCCTGTTACAAAGCTGATGAGAAAAATATCCTTGAATGATACTTTATATAGTTACACTCATACTACTTACTGCCTTAAAATTTTTTAACAAGGATAACAACAAATACATCTACAAAATACAACAAAAGCATATTAATGAATAATAGCTGCGCCATAGGGGTTAATAAGTAATCTGCATTTTTTGACATTTATTTATGTTTTAAGGATAATGAAAAAGCAAAAGCATAAGGATCATCTGAAGCTAAAATTTTGCTGCTATGAACTCTTAGATTATTTTTTTTTTAAATTTTATATTATTTATTCGAAGGGATTTGTTTGGAGATATCTGTTACCTACGAAAATCATTGATGGCTACAAAAATAATTTTAATAATTGCCAATTTATTTGAACCGAAGATATTAAATAAAAAAATGAATGTAAATTAAAATAAAATATACGGAAATTTCGCTTAAAAAATGCGTTTTAAGATAACTGTTGCTTTTAATGTTGCTGGCAACATTTTAATATATACATTTTGGGATCGACATGTTGCTGCTTGCATTTTGCCGTTTGCGTTTGTAAACAAACCCTCATATATTTAACTAAAAATAGTTTTTTTTAATTAAAAATTTAATTAAAAAGAATGTTAATATGGATAAAAAAAAAACTGTTACCGGTTGTGTTATTTTAATTTTTTATTCTTATTTAATAATCAGTTCATACTTGATTTTGCTTAAAATTCCACGTGAAATAACTGCAGTTGTAAAAATATGTTGCCAGAAACATTTCGGATATTTTGCACAAAATGAACAGATTATAATTCTATCAACATTATTTCATAGATATTCCGCACAAGTTTCTTTCATATGCGTTTTGACAGCATTTCACGTGAAATGTTGAACAGAGTACCAGGCTTTAACAAACAATTTTGGCATGAGCAATTTTGAGCGATAAAACAATTTTTTCTAATAAATCTTTTTTCTAGAAAGCTATCTGCAACATTTTGCTTATTTTGAAAATATAATCTTCTTTAAGTTTAATTTTGATAACAAAAACTATTTTTTTTTTTATTATTTTAATGCATTATTTTATTTTAGCAACATGTTGCTAAGCATTAAATGCTTGCAACTAAAAAATACAATTTAATTTTCAGTGATCAAAAAATTTTGTAATAAATCTTTTAACTGAAATAAAATAAAATGTATCTGTAATATCTTGCTGATGTTGGAATAATAATCTTCTGTAAGTTTTATTTTGTTTATAAAAACAATTTTTTCTTATTATTTTAATTTATTGTTATATTTTTGCAACATGTTTCTATACATACAAGACTTGCAATTATTTCAATAATCGTTATTTTGTTTCCTTCATTCAAATGTTGCTGAAAGGTCTGCTATTTTGTTTTCGATTTTGTCCTGTTTCATAACCAATGCATGACTTTTAAATTTTAATATGCATTTAAATAGAGTTAATAGCAGGTATGTATATTTCTATGAGTTTTATTTTATTTTATTAATAGCTTGTATTTTTTGGGGTTTTCCTATTTATTATATGTATAAGGTTTTGCATACCAAATAATTAAGTTCCAAATTTATTACTGCGGTAGATAAACAAACTGTGTACTATAAAAACTATAGAAAATAAAAAAAAAATAACCAACTACAAATAATACCAGTAATAAAATTTTAGTCATACGCAGGCAAGTTTTAAAGTGTTTCGCATGATTTTTGCAAAAAAAACTTTATTTGGATATTTTTTAATTTGCCATAGTCATATGGTCACTCGCGTATGTGTGCTTGACGAAATATTCGCCGTAATATCTAAACTGTTTGATTATCCATCCAGCATCGTCGGTGTCACACATACAAACACATTTTCACTAATACTACCATAGAGCTTGATGAGACATTTTGACCGACCTTTAAGGACAATCTCTGATAATTGTATCAAATTTTTCCACTTCAATTAACATCCATAAGTGAGAAATTAGTTACTTAATTGTTTTTGAGCTTTTTCGCTTCTTTATTTTAAATTATTTGGTGCATATAAAAACTTGCCTTGGTCACATGTAATGCATTTAAATAAAATTGGGATGTTTTTTTTTATTTAGGAAGGTATTAATTTTAACACATATGTAGGAATTAAATACAGCCAACCGAATTTTAAGGACTAAATTTTCTAAGAACGGGCAATGAGAGACTTTCGTATAAGTTTCATTAACCCGAAGAAGTAGCATTAGCTGGTGGAGTACCTGAAGGAGGAGCACCATTAGGTGGGGGACCGCAGGGACCTGCAATGACAAAGAATTAAACAATTTCAAAACATAATTTAGTTAACTTTACTTACCTCCATGACCATTTCTGGGTGGCATACCACTAGGATGTGGGCCGCTAGGTGGTGGTCCACTAGGTGGAGGGCCACAGGGTCCCTGTCCTTGACTTTGAGGATAGGCTGGCTGTTAACAGAAGATTTTTTTTTTATTAAGATTTAAAATTTTTTTTAATTAATTTCCAAAAATATTACCGCCATATTTGCCATTAGAACACAGCTTATGGCTATAAACACTATTACTTTCGACCACATTTTGTTGTTTATATAAAATTTCTATTCTAATTTGTTCTTATTTATACTATTTTGCCGTGCTTTGTTTAACGAAGCGTGTTAAAAAAAATACATTGAAATTATTAAATTTGTTTATTTTTTAAATAATTTTATTATGAAATCATTTACTATGATCAACCATTACAACAAATTTATCTGATGTTTAACAAAACTAAATTTTAATTGTTGGAAAAATATAATTGTACTAAAAATTGTAATTTTATTTGTTAAAATAAGCAACAAGTGTGAAGTGACAAAAAATTTAAATGATTCTAATAAAGGCCTAATTCACTTCCGGAATTTAAGTGATCCGAAAATGAAATCAGAAAGCAAAATAAAAAATCAGAGAATAAATAAGATTTATTTGAAAAACTTAATATATCTCAATAAAGGTCTTAACAAATAAATACATAAATTGGTTCGAAGGACCATCTTAATATTTATTTTTACTTATCTGAGTTGTTACAACCAACAAGGTTGATTCAAAACACCTTCTTGGTAGTTTTCTATAATTTGAAAAGCTAAGCTACCTAAATACGCAAGGAATCATAATGAACTTCTATAAGAACTAATAAGGTAGCTAAGGGAAATATGTGGATTTCTTCTATCAGCTTAAAGAACTAATCATAATTCTAATAAAAATTAAAATTACCAGAACAAGATGATATCTAACCAAATATGTAAAACATTTCAGATTATTCTCCATGTTTTGACTTCTAAGCCATGAGTCTTTAACTAACGCTTGTAGCTGTTGAATGGAGAACATTTAATGTTGTTTCCATCATCAAAAGCCAAGTTTTGAGAATGTAAAAGACTCCAGGTTTTTTTTAGAACGATCTAGTGATATCTGTGATTGGATTTGATGATGTAACTTTTTCGGAAGGGCTGCAGGAAGACCTGAATTTTAAACTTAATTGGTGCAGAAAGAAGGAGCAAAAAAGAAACCTTGCCAAAAACTTCTCTGGCACCATTCACCAGACGTAGAGTTCTGAGTCTTAAGGAACCGGCATTGATCGGTACCGTTATTGTATTCTTTAATGAAGTGAAATACTTGGGTATCATTCTAGATAAACCCCTTAACTGGAACGCTCAGATATACCAGAAGTGCGACAAGGTAATATATGCCTGTCAAAAACTAGTCGGAAAACAAGGGGGCTGAAGCCTAAAAATAATTTACTGGTCTTTTGTTACGATAATGATACCAATCTTGAACTATGCAGCCCTACCGTGCTTGTAAAGTTGGTAAAGTTTTCGCGTGATCTGCGTATTGATCACGGACGTTATAAAGACCTGCCCCACCAAATTGAGAGTTGTTTCCATCAGCAAAAGTGAAGTTTTGAGATTGCAAAAGACTCGAGCTTTTATTAGAAGTTCTTTAATGTTGTAAAACATTGCTCAAAGCTTTTTCACATAACCAAAATCTTTAAAATGATTTTATGAGAACTTGATATTTTCAACAACTTTGGGAAATTTTAGGAAACGTGCTCGAAAGAAGTTGAAGAAGTAGAAAAGTTGTTTTAATTTATTTATTTTGTTGCAGAAAATTTGTTTCATTTACAATTAAAGACATTTTTCAAGCTTTTAAACGCAATTCTTGTAAAAGGATTGGAAGGACCATTCCTTAAGGGGTTCGTAGTACCAAAATATTTAAGAACTTTTTAGTGTTATTGCTAATTTTTTTTAATAGTCTGTGATTTCTTAAATTCTTATTGGTTTAAAATGACAATTTTTTAGATTTTTAATTCACTGAATCAAAATCTTTAAAATGGTTTTACAAGAAATTTTTAATATCAAAAACTTTCACTAATTTTAGGGAATGGGTTCGAAACACCAACTCTTAACTGGTTTGAAGTACAAAAGTTGTTTTATTTATTGCAAAACAATTGTTTTTTACAGTTAAAAAAATTTTTTAAGCTTTTAAACACAATTCTTGTAAAAGGATTCGAAGGACCATTCCTTAAAGGGTTCGTAGTACCAAAATATTTATGAACTTTTTTTTGTTAATTTTACCACACCACAATAGTGGAGAGGGTATTATGCGTTTGTGCTTATATGTGTTACACCTTAAAATATCCTAGACCCATCGTAAGGTATGCCGATCGGCTTAGATTTACTTTCTGAGTTGATCCTACGATGTCCGTCCGGATGGCTGGCTGGCTGGTTTGGTTGTGCGCAAAGTACAGGTCACAATTTTGTAGATAATTTGATAAAATTTGAGACAGAGATTTTAATCGGCACAAGGACCAAGTCTTTTGGGGTGAATCAGTTAATTTTATATAGCCCCGTTACAAGCTGCTTACCGGAATTGGGCCTTTGTGCCCAATCTCAAAACAATTTTAATTAAATTTAAAATATAGATACATGCATATTTATAAACATAGGTAGAAAAATATTTATATGAACACATAAGATATGCAATTTTTCCAAAATAGGACCACGAGGGGAGATATGAGGCAATTTCTGCTTCTCAGACACTATTAAACCGATTTTAATGAAATTTTACACATAAATAAATTCATATTTATATGGACACATAAGCTATTTACTTTAAAAAAAATAGGACCACCAGGGTAAATAGGGGGCAATTTCTGCCTCTCGGAAACCGATTGTAATAAAATTTAAAATATAGATAGACACATATTTATATGGACACAAAAGCTGTGCATTTTTTCAAAAGTAGAACAACGATAGGAGATAAGGGGCAATTTCTGCCTCCTGAAATTTAAAAGATAGATAAAAAACATATTTATATGGACACATAAGATATACAGTTTATCCAAATAGGACCAGAGGAGCTAGAAAATAGGATACACTAGCAAAAATTATTTTTATATTCTGTGGTGTAGGGAATGTATAATATGGTCGGGCTTGACCGACTAACTTTCTTACTTGTTTTTTTTTTAATTTTCTGTAATTTACGTTTAGTCTTGTTATTGGTTTAAAAAAAAAATTCTTAAACTGTTTGTATTTATAACCAAAATATTTCTGAATGTTTTTAATTTATTGTTAAATTTTTAAAGTGCGCTAACTTTTATAAATGGGTTTAAAGGTCTTGGTATTTCTTTAATGGTTTGTTGTGCCAAAATGTTTATGAATGATTTCGATTAATTGTAAAATGTTTTTAATGTGATATAATTAAATTCTCATTTTTTGTAGTGTCAAAATACTTGGTAATGTTTTTGTTTGAATGTTAATTTCTTACTTGGTTTGTAGAACCAAAATTTTAATGAATGTTTGAAATTCTAATTTGATCTCATTTTTAATAATGGACTCGAAGGACCACTTCTAAAATGGTCCGTTGTAGCAAAATTTTTAAAAATATTTTACAGAGTATTAATGAAAGTAAGCAATTTTTAATAATTTGATCTAATTTTTTAATAATGGACTCTTCCAAAATGATTTGATCTCGACGGACTCGAAGGATTTGATGATTTAATATCATTTTTAATAATGGACTCGAAGGACCATTTCAAAAATGGCCCGTTGTAGCAAAATGTTTACAAATATTTTGTTGCGTTTCCTAATTTGTTGTGACAGTAATAAATGTTTTTGAAATTTTAAATGTTTTATTTTTTTAAATTTCATCGAAGTTCGTGTAGAGTATTATGAAGTTTAATTTGCTGTTTTTAAACGATTATTTGATATTGAAATAATTATTACACAATCATAAAATGTTGTTTTTCACCTATAATTATTACAATTATTATCAAGAGTTTTAATTTGCGACAAATTTTAAATGTATTAAAAAAGTGTAGATAAAGTGACCCGATAGTGAAAATTTATGGAATTTTTTATTGCAAACTAGTTTTTAAATTAAGAACAATTTTAAACTAATATTTAAATTAAACTCTTCTAATTTTGTTAACCGAACTAAAAATAAACCAATAAGTTCTTTTTTATTTACTACCTTCGTTTCTACCATTTCCATGCGTTTGTCTTGGTGTTTCAAAAAATACGAAAGTATCTGTGGATTCTTCTATATTTTTGTATATTTTATAAATATTTCAATTTTTTTTTATTTTTTTTTTTTTTTTTTTTTTTGAAAGTTTTATTAGTTTTCCAGTTTTGTTTTATACATTCTATTATTTGCTGTAGATATTTTACAGTTTTGAGTGTAAGTACAGTTGGATTCTGTTTGAGGATATGCCACCATTTTGTTTGAGCAATGGCGGAAGTAACGCCATGGCAAAAAAATTAAAAATAATAAAAAGTCATAAAAAATAAAAGAAAAAAAACCAAAGAAATGCAATGATTACAAATGAGTTCATAATATCAAAAAATATAAAATAAAACGAAATGAAATGAAAAAAGATTCAAACGAAATGTTGGTAACTGAAAGATGTATACAGATACATATTTAGATAGATGGATACAGATAGATACCAGCCAAATATGTTTGTATATATTAAATGGTATAAGGAAAAATAAAACTATATTTTATTACAGCAACTCCTGGCGAAAAATCTACACATTGAAAGCCTCTTCTCTACATACCCAAGAAACGCTCTATGTAGATATTGAAAAATGCCTTTACAGCTGAACTACATACGACGGACTGACTGAAGAGCTGACTATTTGCCTGGCTTTCATAATCACCATACAAATAAAAAAAATATATAAAATAAACTTAAACTTTGGAGAAAATAAATTCATAGATACATTCATAGATATTGCAAAAAAAAAAAGCATAGAAAGGAAAATAAAATAAATATATAGACAGATGGATGGATGGTTGGCTTCAAGGACGGATGCCTGATTTGTACCAACGATCCAACTAAAGTAAACGAGTGAGTGAAAGTTGCTTAAAAAAACTTAGGTCGATGAATAAAAACTGAAATTTCTGTATATTTTTATTAAACACCATCTTCATCATACTTTTGAACTTCTTTTTTTTTCTTTATATATTTCATATTTTTATTACAAACTTTTCCAACACTCCTCCCCCAATTTCTCCTCTTTCTCTACCATATCTTAACTGCCGTAACCCAAGGAAACTTTTGAGATTTTAATTTAAAAATATATAAAAATGAAACAAAAAATTATGAATTTTAGAGCCACCTTAAGAAAAAGTTTGGTCAGAATATGTTTATGTTTTCTTTATTGGTTGCTGTATGAAACAAAAAAAAAAAGCTAAAAGAAATTTGAAATATTCCTGATACTAACAAATTTTCAACGAAATTTTTTATTTTTAATATCAATCTCAAGAGTGTCATTTCTTAAGAGTTATTATTAAAGTAACAAAAAGATAAGAGTACCGAAGAAAGCCAAGAAGAGGAAAAAAATATTCATATTGAAAGTTATTAAAAGTTGTAGGCAATAAATTTTGTTATATTGCTAAACTAAAGAAATTTAAGATAAAATTGGATAAATAATTTCTAAAAAAAAAATTTAAAAAAAAGCTTTTAAGGATACACTAACTAAAATTATAAAGATTTCAAATGCTGGCTAAAAAGTATCCTCAGCAAAGTCCGAAAAAGGTTCATCACATGGTCTAGAATTTGTTTAAGACTATTTAGAGTACCTGTATGACGGTGTAGATCCAGGGCCCTTAAAACTGCCTTTTACCTATTTGTGAAAACTACTACGAAGGTTAAAGTTCTGAAATAGTTTTATCTGGAATATGTACTAAACTTCCTGCTTAGAGCTAGAAATATCTAATATGCACTAAAAGATTAAATTGCATAGCAAAAGCTCACAGTAGTGTTCGAAAATATCGCAATTAACTGCCCTGACGGTCACATTCTACCAATGCTCATAAAAGCCAGAACTATTTTACCTCCACTATAAAAGCAGCTTATGTTAAATAGCAAAAACAAAAACGGAACATCCACAAACACGTCGAAATTCGTCCTAGATTACGGGACAAAATTAGCTCCTAAACTGTTTTTATTCTTTAAATAAATTATTGCCCCCGAACTACAGTACACAGAGAGACCTGCTTACGGGAAAAACATCCGCTCTGGGATCAAAGGCAAAATTAGTCCCTTCTAGGGTCTTAGGTTTAATTTACTTAAGCTTAAATAAAGTTTTTTTTCTTCTTTGCTAAATTAAGTTTTTTTCCTTAAGCTTAAATTAGGTCTTTCTTAAAGCTTAAATAGAGTTTTTTTGCTAAAGCTTGTGTTAAAGCTAAGTTGTATAAGAAGAAGTGAATCTTTAAAACACTCTTCTATACCACCATAGGAATATCAACAACCAGCAGAGTGACCTGCTTAACAAAAAAAATCCGAACGGGTGAATAAACTAAAATTAAACGTTTAATTTATTTTAGATTTAATAAAGCTTTTTTCCTTAAGCTTTAATAAAGCTTTTTGCTAAAAGCTTAAATCCAGCTTTTTCCTAAATCGTTAATAAAGCTTTCATTCTTAAAGCTTTAACAAAGCTTTCTTTCTTAAAGCTTTTACTTTTTCCTAAATCATTAATAAAGCTTTTTCCTAAGCATTAATAAAGCTTTTTCCTAAATCATTAATAAAGCTTTTTCATAAAGCATTAATAAAGCTTTTTCCTTAAGGGGTTTCCACAGAAAATTACTCATTATAGCTCAAAAATTAAATTATTATTTTGAATTTTTTTGGCCGCTTATATTATACAAAATAAATGTATCTGCCATTTTCCGAAAGATTAACTTTGATTTTCTTTATACCAACAAAAATTTGCTACTTTGAGTTACCCATAATAAATGAATTCAAACACAAACAATTATTAACTTTTTAAAATGTAGCGACTGTTACTTAAAAAAAAAATTTTTTTTTTTGGTAACTAATTTCTTTGAATTTAATCAGATATTTTTTACAATACATGATGGTTGCTTCCGACATTTGAAAACAGCACATTTATAAAGTAACGACCGTTACTTTTTTAATGGTCAAAAAAAGTATTGAAATTACATTTTTTATGAATTCTTTCGGTTGCTGCCGTTGCTTGAACTTTCATAAGTCCAAAATAGAGCAATCCTCGTGGCATATTTGACTAGGTTGAAATTTTATTTAAAAAATCTCCGAAAATCGGTAACGACCGTTACTATGGAAACACCCTTAAGCATTAATAATGATTTTTTCTTAAAGCTTTAAGAAAGCTTTTTTCTTAAAGCTTCAATAAAGCTATTTTCCGAAAGCTAAAATCAAGTTTTTTCCTAAATTTAAAATTAAATCTTTTTTCTAAAGCTTAGACAAAGCTGTTTTCCTAAAGGTTATATAAAGCTTTTTGCCTAAAGTTTGTTTGTTTGTTTGTTGGTTTATTAGAAAAATGTCACCAGTGCAATAAGATAAATTTAGCACTGGACATCAATATTGGCAACGTTTTTACTAAGCTTCTGCCAAAATCTTTAACAAAGTGTTTTTCTAAAGCTTAAATTAAGCTTTTTTAAGTGCTTAAATTTTCTTAAAGCTTAAATAAAATTTTTTTTTCTCAAACTTGTATTGAATTTTTTTCAAGTTTTTCGCTAAAGCTAAGATTAAAGCTAAGTTGCGTAAACCGTAAAACTTTTAATCTATTCCAAACATCATTGGTGCATTCATTTTAAAAACGTTTTTAAATTCAAATGTTCTTAAATTTAAAATTTTTGTTTGTCCTAAGGTCATAATTATTCTTGGGTGTCACTCTCCTTCTCCCTTCCGACTGCTTACAAAATAGGCTTATTGTTTCTATAATACAGCCATTACTTGTACTTTATTGGCAATATTGCCTGTATTATGTTGACATTGTTACAAGATTGTTGTAAAAGTTTTTTTTTTAATTTATTTTTCAAATGTTTTTGTTGTATATTTTTATCGCCTTATTAACTGATTTTTGTGGTGTCAATTTACAGCAACAACAAAATGTAACAAAAAAGTCCATAAGTACCTACAATAACAACAATAGCAAAAGAAAAAAACGAAATCATTTAAGCTCTACTAAACAGATATTTTCTCACTCACACCGAGTCCTTAGACATACCAAAAGGAGTATCAAAGAAATTAAGGCATAAAATACTTCATGACATTGTTATGCGTGAGTTCTCAAACTGAACTGAACTGAAATTCAAACTTTTGCTAGACAAAGAAACTTTTAAAACATTTTTTTTTTTTGTTTTTTTATTTTTGAGTTTTTCTTAAAACAAAGAAAGAATATGGTTTGTGATAATCATTTTCTTTGGCAAAGGGTGTAAAGGGAACTCAATATAAATATAATTTTGTAATGGAGCTGTGTAACGCCTAAAAGCCATGTTTTTCAACAAACAATAAAACTTCAATTGAACGCGTCAATGTTTTAATATTTTTCTTTTCGATGAGTGTTTTGTTGTAGTTAAAATTAGGTGTTAATTTTCAAAAAAAAAAAACTGCTGCTGCTAACCGCGTTGTTGCCACAACAACCTAAAATATATTAATACAACGCCTACCCCTGCTCCACAAAGTCTTTTCAGAATTAATAACATTAAGCAACCCTTTTGTTTCTTAACAAGATTTGTGTCATTTTTGTCCGTCGTTAAGTTTTCTTTCAAAAATCGAATTTGATCTTGTTTGTTTAAGAGTCTATAAAGCCCTCATCGTCATCGTAATTTTTAATTACCCCCCAGAGACTGTCGTAAGTTGGTTTTTTGTAAACAAAAAAAAACGAATATTGTTTTCAAGCAATTCCAATAGTGGCTGGGTACTTTTCTTCAAACATCTTTCAAATTATGTTTATTGTCATAATCATCACATCTCGAACTTGTCATTTATTTTTTGCAATTATTGCCAAAATTAACTTAATAAAATTGTTTTAAAAATTCTTTAGATTAGTGGTTAAAATAACATTTATTTTTATTGTTTCTAAAAAAAAAAATTTAAACAAAAAACACATCTGGTTTTGAAGTTAATCAATAAATTTTCATTTCTAAACCCTTTTCTATTACGATTCTAAATAAGCTGTACTTTTTGTAAAAGCACGTACTGTTGTACTTTTAACGCCTTAAGCTAAAACATGTATTTAGAAGTGTTACAGTTCATTGATATAGATAATAATAATAAGAAGGCAATATGGTTTGCAGCTAAAATACTGGCGAAAACAATTTTCAAAACTTTTTCTTTTGGTGTTGAAAATGTTAAGCAACAGCGCTAATAATTCACACCTCAACAAATGCAGAGCTGTTGCGTGTTTTTTTAAGGAAAATATTTATACAACAATTGCAATTAAAATTGTTTTGAAAGGAAGAGGGTTTAATTACTTTATTTGTATCCTTGAAATTTCGAAATTATAGGATTTAATTTAAAAATATCAAAAGTTTTACTTATAGGATTTTGTTATTTTATTTTGTCTCTGAAGAATTTGTTAAGAATTAAGGAAGTTTAAATAAAGAAAGTAATGGCGAAAAAGCTTTAAAAGCTCTTAGCAAAGCTGTATAAGCTGTACGCAAATCTTTTATTGTTCTGAGTAATTTCAAATTAATCAATTTTGCTAATTTACTTGCCTTTGAAGAATTTTTAAAGATTTTGTAAAAGTAAGCAATGACTGAAAAGCTTTTAGCAAAGCTTTTAATCTTGGTTTATAAGCTTTAAAAGCTCATAGCAAAAGAGTTTGTTTTGTTTAAGTAAGCAATGGCGGAAAAGCTTTTAGCAAAGCTTCAAAAATTTGTTTGTTTTGTTTGAAAGCTGTAGAAGATCAAAAAGCAAAATACGAAAGCCTTTTTAAAGCAACCCTACACATTAAAATACTTAAGTTTTGTGGTTTGTTTATATCGGATTTTGTTACTTCATTTTGGCACTAAAGCATTAAAAATTATTTTTTTAAGTAAATAAAAGCAAAAAAAAGCTTTAAATGCTTTATAAACTTCAACGGTTTTAACTACTTTTCCTTTAGAAAGTCTGAGTGTATTGGTGAAAGTGGAAGAGGGTATAATATTATTCACTCCCCTCTCACCATTAAACTTAGAGTTTCAAAAAAAAAACTTTCATAGTGTGAACCCAGACATACCGATACCTTAAGGTTTAACTTTATCTTTCGTATAAAACGCGTTACATAAATACAACTTCAATTTTGATCCTACCAGGTAGAAAGCGCTGACTCCTAATTAACGTTAAGTTGTAAAAATGGAAAACCTTTTATACGGCCGATAAAATTCTATTTTTGTTTTCTACCTTAACCATTTAAAATTATTAGAGCGACCTGTTTAGCAAAAAAAAAAAAAACACTTGGCAAATAGACTAAAATCCCTCATTTAGTATACTAAAGATTTAATAAAGCTTTTTTCCTAAAGCTTTAATAATGCTTTGTTTCTTAAAGCGTAACTAAAGCTTTTCCTATTAAGTTTTAATTAAGCTTTTGCCTAAAGCTTAAACAAAGCGTGTTTGTAAAGCTTTTATCCAGCTTTTTTCTAAAGTTGTAATACAATTTTTTTCCCTAAAGCTTTTATACAGTTTTTTCCTAAAGCTTTGATACAGCTGTTTTTCTAAAGCTTTAATTTTTTCTTAAGCCTCAATACAACTTTTTCGCTAAAGCTTTAATGCAGCTTTTTTCCTTAAGCTTTAAAGCAGATTTTTTCCTCAAGCTTTAAAGCAGCTTTTTTCCTTAAGCTTAAATAAAGCTTTTTTCCTAAAACTTAAATTAAGCTTTTTCAAGTTTTCGCTAAAGTTAAGATTAATGCGAGGTTGTGTAAGTTTTTCTAATAAACAATCCTTATTTCTTATAAAATTTTGTTACTACATTTTGTCTTTGAAGAATTTAAGAAAATTTTACTAAGAAAGCCATTACGGAAATGCTGTAAAGGTTTGCTGAAAGATTTTCCGCCTCTTGCTTAATAAGCTTAAAATTTGAAATTCACTTAGAAAAGCTTTAGAAGTTATAAGCAACACTGTAAAGTTTGTGTTGTTTGAAAGCTTTAAAATATGAGAAAAGAATATCAGTAAAGCCTTTTAAAGAAACTTTCAGTTTCTGAACAATGAAGTTTTGTGATTTATTTTATCTATGGATACACAAAATCATTTTGAGGAAAGAAGTTACTGAAGTTTGGTTTAAGCTTCTTCGTTAAATCTAGAAAGAATGTTAGAAGTTATTCCTAACCAGACAAAATACTATTCGGATCACAACAAATCGAAATGTTCGTGTCATTAATGATACATAAAAAAATTTCCGTTTTTGAAGTTTCCTATAGGAAACTACTAGGAAAATACTATAGTAATTAAAAATTGTATTACTAAAAATAACAGCTTTGTTTCAGTAATAAACATTTTCATTGCATTAAACGATGGGTTTTTCTGTTTAAATCTTTTGATTCAAAGAAATTAAAATATTTCTAAGAGCCTCCATTTTGAATTTCGGGCTTTTACCAAAAGCTCTTTCCTCTCAGTTTAATATTATTGGAAATTTTTAAAAAAATCAAATTTCAGCTGTTTCAGCAACCCCCAATCTTTTAAATAAAAAAAACTCATTTGAATTATCTGTTTAATTTAAAGAAGATATTGTCATAAGCCTTCACATACATACATGTGTACACCAAATGTATGTTAGTGTATGTGTGTTTATGTAGGTGTTGATGAAATATTTTTAATTATATATATGAGCACGATTTTTTTTTGTTTTTAAAATTTTTATAGCTTTTAATTAACGTGACTAATAAAATTTATTTTTTTTTTGTCGTATTCTTATATTTTATATACTTTTATGTACAAACATTCATTATATAAACAAAACATTATACACATGTTCAAAAAAATTATACGCTTATATGGAAATTCTAATACAAACCCTTTTAGATATGCTATATGTTATAAACCAAATAAATAAACAAAAAATAATTTGTTTTTTACTAAGAAGCCTGATAAATGAAAAAAAACACATCCATTGAACTCATCAGAAGCCTACTCATCATATCATCCTTATCATCACCCTTTTATTTTAGAATATTTTGTTCTCCATATCAGTTTTTTTTTTACAAAATGGAAAATGAAAAAATAATATGTACATATGTATGTATATAAATTATTAATAATTAAAAAGAAAATGTTTATGGAAAATTTTACAACAACAAAAAACACACTAAGCCAAAAACCTTATCGTGGAGAAAAAATGAAATGAAAAAGCTTTATGGCCTTTTAAAAGCACACATACACAATCACTCACTTACTCTCTTTCTCTTTTAGATAAACACACACATATGAGTCCTAAATGTATCTCTGTGGCTTTTACAAATGCATAAAACTGATTACAATAATAATAATAACCTTTTTTTTAAATTTATGTTACAACAACAACAAAATAAGCAAGTTTTCGAAAAAAAAAAAAAATTCATCAGCAGAAACAAAATCGAGCATGAAATAGCGAATTAAGCTAACGCAAGGTGTACATTATGATAAGCTGCTTTGTAACGTAAATGTAGTAGAAATAGAACAAAAAACACAGTGGTCGAGAAGGAACAAAATTTCATTCAATAAAAACAAATTCCCAAAAATCTACAATATGCCCAACATTTTTTTAAAGTTAGACGGTGTGACATGGTAGCACAACGAGAACTAATTAATGTACCCACGTGAGCTGTGCTTGATCACGGCTGCCAATGGAAACTAACCTATGCCCTAAAGTTTGCAAACAATTACGAACTTTTTTTTTATTCAATATGTTTATTTGATAAATTAATTATTTTTTTGATAAATGCACTGAAACTTATTGTTGGGCGAAAGACTTGTTCCTATGCACATTTCACTGGTTGCTTAGGCCAGAACATCAGGAAACTTTCTTCCAAAGACTTTGGAAAAGGTAAAGATATTTTGCAAATAAAACTGTAAGGCGAATGAGAATTACAAAAACTCTTGTTTTGTTTGCAATGATATCAAAGCAAACAAAAAACAGTGAGTTTATCTTGAGTTTTATCTAGTTCTTAAAAGAATTTCATATTTGCCCACAAAAATTATATATACATACAGGGCTTTTCAACAAGAACTTTGTTGCACAAAAGAAAATTAAACAACACAACTTGATGAAAATCATAGGTACCCACGCCACAATAATGAAAAGGGTATTATGCGTTTGTGCTGATGTTTGAAACATGCTAAAATTATGGGTTTCTCTTGTATTCCGCACGTGTGCAAACACATTGAAATTAATTTAACAACAATATACAAATGTAGAATTCATACATTGCATACAATCGCAACATGTCATAATATAGATTGCCAATCGTAGTCTTAGACCCAACTTTAAGTATACCGATGTCCATCCATCCGTCCAGCTGGCTGGTTGGCTGTCCATGTAAATCTTGTGCCCAAAGTACATGTTCCGTTTAAGGAGGTAATTAAAAGAAATATGGTACACAGTTTGTAATTGTCACGAGGACCAAGCATTTTGAAAATGGTGAAAATGGCTCCACAATTTCCCAAAGCCCCCCAAACAAGCTTATTTCCGGAACAGAGTCCATGTGTTTTATTGTGTTGGTATTTAGAATAAATTTGGGCCAAACTTATTTTATTGCAATCTAAATCAAATAATCAAGTTTTAATGGAATCTTCTATATTTGACAGCTCTCTAAAAAATACTACTCCCAAAATTACTGGATGTCCAAAAATTTTAACTTTTTTTTTTTTTTTTTTTTTTTTTAGCGATAAACCAACACTCAGGGGATGCCCCCTATATATGCAGTGCATTGTGTTGATCAGGAAAATAAGGTTTGGGAAGGAGGAAAGAGGGAATAGTGTTTGTGGACATTTGACTTGAATCTTAATAAATTGTAAGTATCGGGGAAGACCTCTGCGGGAAGTTTATTCCACATACGGATAGTTCGACTGAAAAACGAATTTTCTCTATAATGCGTTGTGCGAAACACAGGACAATCGACTACAAACGGATGTGATCCACTGGATGAGCGAGTATTACGAAGAAATACTCGGGCGGGTGGAATAAGTTCACTCATCTCAGTGGAACACCTCCCATGGTAATATCGATAGAAAAGTGCCACACAACCCACATTCCGACGATGCTCCAATGAGTCAATAGAGTTGGATACCCTACTGTCATTGATGAGCTTCACCGCCCTCCTTTGTACACGGTCCAGAAGGTTCAAAATAGACTTTGAAGCCCCTGCCCATATATGGGAGTTGTATTCCATCTTCGGTCGGATATAGGTGGTATAGATAGTAAGGAGATCGGATGAAGTGAAGTAAGTCTTGCACCGTTTTAAAAAACCTAAACACTTGAATGCTCCTTTGACACTTTAAAAACGTGTTTATTCCAGCGGACATCGCACTGTATTCTCATGCCCAGAACATCAAGAGTATCCGATTCTTCAATATCAATGCCACCCATTACTACAGATGACATAGTTGGTCCCACGGCCCGTCTGTGGGTCAACATACAACATTGGGTCTTGCGTGCATTAAATTCGACCCTATTCGCTTGACCCCACTCAGAGATTGCAGCCAGGTCCTGATTAAGTGTGTCATTCATATTCTGCCTTTTGCCCCCAATCTCAACAAGGCTTGGCCTATGATCGAAGGAATATGAATGACAAATGTTGCTGTCATCTGCAAAAGAGTAGATAGGATTTGAAGTATGACTAAGAAGGTCATTAAGAAATATAAGAAATAGCGTAGGAGAAAGGACAGAACCTTGCGGTACCCCTGAATTCAGATGAAACTCGTTTGATGCAATCCCATCTATAACAACACGTATAGTGCGATCACTGAGGAAACTCGATATAAATCGAGAGAAATCATTACCGACACCAAAAGCAATAAGCTTTGACACAAGCGCACCATGCCACACTCGATCAAACGCCTTGGAAATATCCAGAGCAACCACTTTGCATTCACCAAAGCGGTGAATGGACCGACTCCAACGTTCTGAAAGAAACGCTAACAGGTCTCCTGTAGATCGGCTACCACGAAAACCATACTGTCTGTCACTGAGAAGTGAATTCGTCTCCAGATATTTCACAAGATGGTAATTAACCATGCTCTCCATCACCTTCGAGAGCGAAGAGCAAATTGCGATTGGGCGGTAATTGTCAGGGTTAGTAGCCTCACCCTTCTTGGGGATTGGCTGAACATTGGCCACCTTCCAGCAAGAGGGAAAGATTCCCGCACGGTACGAAGAGCTGAAAAGGTTGGCCAACGGACGAGCTAACGTCGAACAGCACTGTTTCAATACCAGTGCTGATATGCCATCCGGCCCCGGTGACTTGTTTACGTTAAGATCCGAAAGAACCCTTTTGACTGCGCGTGATCGGAAAAATATCTTGGGCATAGTACATGATACTCTTCCGACCACGGGCAGTGATTGATTGCTTTCCGGCAAGAACGAATTACTTGCAAACAGTTCAGCCAAGAGGTTAGCTTTATCAATCGGGTCAGTAAATATTTGGTCGTCCTTTAAAAGCGCTGGGATAGAAGAACTAGCACTGTCCCTAACTCTTTTAACGAAGGACCAAAAGGTCTTACTGCCCCGAGGAGCAGCAAGGACCTTAGCACGAAGACGCTGTTCGTGTAGAAATTTTTCCCGTCTAAGTACTTTGGCACACTCAGATCTTGCCTTCTTTCGTAGGTGATCAGTAGTTGCGTTTTTATTCAAACGCCAACTACTAAACGCCTCCTCTCTGGATCTGACTGCATTTTTGCACGTCTGGTTAAACCAACACTTAAGTTTTGGTTTAACCGAAATTTGCTTCGAGGGAATAAAAAGTTTCATTCCAAGCAAAATTACATTTACGACCATTTTTGCTGCGGCATCAACATTATTGTCAAGGAAACAAAGTTTCCAGTTGAAATGCCGGTAAAATTCGTTAAGCTCGGCCCAACGAGCCTTTTCATAAATAAAAATCGAGCGTTTCGGGGCTGTTTTCGAAACGCTATGAAGTGCCGAATATGAAAAGTAAGCAGAAATGGTATTGTGATCCGAATTCCCGAGAGGATCGAGTGTTCTCACTTCGTACTTTTCAGGGTGAGAAGTGAGAAAAAGGTCAAGAGTATTTCGAGATTGCCCTACAACACACGAATTGTGTGTTGGCTCATTCACTAATTGCGCTAAGTGGTTATGCGCGGCGAATAACTCAACGTATTGGCCCTCGGGAGTTGTATGGCTCGAATGGCGAAGCCAGGAACAGTTGTGGACATTAAAATCGCCAGCAACTACAATTTCACTGTTCGGACAACTTTCCAGGATTCTAGAAATGGTATCGGAAAGGGCGTCAAAGCCATTAAGGGAAGCCGCCGTTTCCATGTTTGGACTTCTATACAGAAATCCGAAATGCAACATGTGTGTCCTGATCCGGAATTTAACCCAGAGGGAACTAAATTCCGCATCACCACATGTAAGATGTTGCTGGTACTGGTACACAACATCGTTGCGAATGTACATAGCAAGGCCCCTATGAAGAGAAAAAAGGGATAGAAGTTGATACCCAGGTATGGGAAAATCCTGTGGATCAGCATCCCCACACACCTGGGTTTCACATAAGGCGAAAACATCCGGCCGATGGAAGCGAATGTGAGCATATAAAGAGAAATAATTCGCTCTCAATCCGCGTATATTGCAGAAGTCTATGCGAAATCTACCTGTCATTACAAATTAAGAAGATTCAAGGCAATACTCCTTACGATAGTAAACGTGACAAAAATACCAAATTGCTGCTGAGAAAGTTACTCAATGGCCAGTGTTATGCCTTTGTCATTAAGTAACCAACAGCAATCTGGCATAATGCCAATTAAACTTCGTAGAAAAATGGTATGGGAAAAGTGAACAGCAATGGCACTGTAAACGGGGACATAAAAGCCCCTCGTTTGGTCATTGCCAAA
Source organism: Pollenia labialis (assembly GCA_949318255.1). Classification (NCBI taxonomy): domain Eukaryota; kingdom Metazoa; phylum Arthropoda; class Insecta; order Diptera; family Polleniidae; genus Pollenia; species Pollenia labialis. The sequence continues at coordinate 17,337,364 of OX439142.1, read as the reverse complement.
AAAATATATTTTTAATCGCGTATATCGAGGTGTAAATGTATCCTGATATTGTGTGGTTGTGTATTTGATGTGTGTTGTAGGTTATTTATGTAGATGATTGTGCACTTGTTTAGTTGTTATTGTAAATTAGATTTTTAAAAGAGTTGAAATGTGTTTTATTGTTTTTGTTTTTTGTTTTATTTATTTTTTTTTTTTTTTATTTCGAATTGAAGCCACAGTTATTAAGTGAGTGTTGTTATTGTATTTTTTCTTTTTAAGTGTTGTTTTTTTTTTTTTAAATATTTTCAGTTATGTTTTGTGTATATTTTTTGTTTGTTTTGGATTTTGTGTTTTTAGTTTAATATGTAAAATTGTTGGTCTATTTTATTGTTTTAAGTTTAAACTATTTCTTTTGTATTTATTTAAATTTTTTATTTTATTTTGTTTATTTATTTTTTTTTTTTTTTTTTTCTATTTAATTGACGGACGACGTAAACACCAGTAATTTAATTTTAACATTAAAGGACGAGAACACGGGGACAATAAAGAAAAAACGTGTTAACAGCACGACGGACAAAACACTACTTTAATACAAATATGAGTTTTTTTTAAAGATATTAAAAATATTAATAAGTATTTTTTTGAACTGTTTTTGTTTTTAAATCCAAATTTTGATATTTTAATTAGGCTGAAGTTCATCAAATTTAATATTCATTAAATTATTTTTATGAAGAAAGGAATTTTACAACATGAAATTAATTAAAATTTATTGATAATTTTTCATTCTTGACTGACCTGAGATGCGAACCCAGGCGACTGGTTACCCTCACATGTTTCGATCGCTACCATTCGATCTCCGCAGATGGATTTGCCGTCTTACACTCACAGCCATCGACGACTGCTGACGTCAATGGTCAAACATCAATCCTTAAACCAAACTGTATTTTAAACCCTTTGGTAGATCGAAATTTGTTTTTTTTTTCTTTTTTTGAATGATTATCGATTTTAATTGATTTACATGTTTTTCCTTTACCTCTATTTTTCGTACTTTTTGTCAATAATCCCTATTGAAGTCCAAAGTACATTTTTGTTTTTCCATGTTTGTCTTTCTTCTTCTTGTTGACCTTTTTCAGCACAACTTGAAGGACAAATGTACACAAAGAGCTCGTGCCTGAGCTTTAACAATAATTAGTATTGTGGTAATTTTGTTGAACTTTTTATGGTTTTGGATCCAAATTTTCAATATTTTTAATCAGGCTTAAGTTCATCAAATTTAATTTTCATTAAATTATTTTTATGAAGAAAGGAATTTTACAACATGAAAAAAATATTGAAAATTTGGATTAAGCCCCAGAAATAGTTCAACAAAATTACCACAATACTAATTATCAAAATTAAATAAGCTCGATCAGCTGGGTACAGAGACTGAAGAATTGAGTTAATGTCTAAACAATATGACGATATTTTGAAGGGTATTGCTGAAAACAACAATAAAGTCGATATGGTGCAGAAAGAGAATTGTATATTAAAATGTGAAGTTGCTACGTTAAAGGCATCTGTAGATCTTTTAAATAATCAACGGGTCAAAAATGATTGCATAATAAAAAATGTTGTAGTTAAAAAAGATGCAACTGATATTGATACTGTTTTGGATCTATCAGCTAAAATCGTTATACGTATATATGAAGGAAGAGAGTATAGAAGATTCCTATTTCTTAAAAAGGGGGAAAAATGATAATGATAAAACAATGGTTGTAAAATATAACAGCAGGCGTAAAAAAGACAAACTTATGAATTCAAAATCTAGACTAAGTGAAATTTATTCTACAAAATCTGTTTATATAAACGATTATTTGAGTAAAGAAACTCTTCTGGTGTTTTCTAAAAAAAAAATACCATATTTTAAAAGTGCATGTATAAAATGTCTTGCCGAACATGTAATACAGCAATTTTTTATTTGACGGGGAAAAAACACAAAATTGGATCGCCCTGTTTTTAACAGTTAACAAAAAGTTTGTTCTTCAAAATATAAAAAAAAATATTTATACATAAACCCAAATTTGTTAACAGATTGATATTAAATACATAAATAAATAAATGAACAAAATGAATGACGAAATTCCAATTTCTTTAGTTTGTTTCTCATGAAACAAGAAAATACTTTTGCCAGATTGCCGATTTATTAACACTTAGTTTTTACGATTTCTTGATTTGACGTTTTTTTTAAACACTGAATCCATTTAAATTTTATATCACTGACAACCTACCATTACCAATGCAATGCTTTCTTTTGTTTTTACTATAAAATAATAGAACAAATAACTATTAAAACTTAAATTTTTACTGTCCTGATTAGAGGTGATTTTTTCCCAATTTCGTCTGGTAACCCCATATATAAACAGAAGCCATCCTTTTACAGGGAATTATCAACACACTCGATTTATACGGGGCGTAACTTGAGGGTTACTTTTCCTGATATTTTGGAGAATTGTATGAGTTAATATGGCCGTAGTTATTGCATTATTGTTGGTGAATCAAATGTAGACTTTTCTAATGGCGCAACATCAGCTGGAATTTCGAATTTATTGCTACATTTTGATTTTAAAAACTGCCATAGCTTGGTAACCCGTCCTGCCTCTACACTGCATACTTTTGGGCTAAATAAAAACAATATCTGGCTTTGTCTAACTTTCTTTTAATATTCGTACTTACAAACCACTGTCTTTTTTTTCAAATTCTGTAGCTCTGTGGCTCGTTTCTGTTTAATTCTTATGATTTTTTTTTGCCATTGTTTATGGTTTGTTTCTAACTGCGCCTAAATGTATACAACGACTGCTTACTTATTAAAATGCGTTTAGGTGTGCATGTGTGTGTGTGTGTGTGTGTGTATATTTGAAACCATGTTTTCCTTTTAAATGCTGCTGATGATGAGCTTGTATTTAAATCATAACATATCCTTTTAATGATACTACTTTTTATGCGAACGCCTAAAAAACAACTACCAAAAACAAGCGAAAAAAACATGTTTGTAAATTTTAACGATGGTAGCGGTGTTTGTGATTATTATGGAGGAGCTTCCAAATAAAAAAAAAACTCCCCAAAACACACGTGATATTCCCTTCTGAGCTATAAATATGAATGTATGGTACGGTTTTTTCTTCTCTTTTTGGAAAACGCAGTTTTTTATGCAAATTAAATGTTAAGAAACATTAGTAAGGGTTTCTTTTCGGCTTTAAATTCATACGGGAGGCCATCAGCTTTTAAATGAGAAGGCAGACATGTGTAAGAGATAAGCGCTAAAATGTTTGTAGCAGCTAGGAAAAATGTTCGCACAAGAACCTTATGCAATTGCTTAAATCGTTTTCAAATATTACTTATAGTACAGTCGAAACGTTAGCTTTGTATATACTATTGGCATCTTGGGTCAAGTCTTAAATACAGCTCGGGCCACAGTTCATTTCATAGTCTGATTCAAAGACTTTTTTTTACTTTGACCCAACACTCAGAGGATGCTCCCTACTAATGCAATGCATTGTATTGGTATTAGGAAAATGGGTTATGGGGAGAAGGAAAGAAGGAGTAAAGCTTGTGAACATTTAATTTGAATTTTTCCAAATTGTAACCGACTGGGAAGGCTTTTGCCGGGAGTATATTCCACATACGGATACTTCGACTAAGAAACGAATTTTCTCTGTAATGCGTTGTGCGATACATTGGAGAGCCGACAACAAACGGATGTGAACTGCTGGAAAGGCGAGTACTACGGGCATGCACCTGCGTCTCAGGGATGAGTTTGCCCATCTCAGCTGAACACCTTCCGTGGTAATATTGATAGAACAATGCCGCACAACCCACATTCCGACGATGCTCCAAAGATTCAATAGAGCTGGATACCCTTCTGCCATTGATGAGCTTGATTCTAGTTAAAAGCATAAAGCCTAGTCAATAGTCTAGTCTGGAGTCGATCCTAAAGTCTATTCCATAGCCAAGCTTACAACCTAGTCTTTAGTCTATTCTACAACCTAACCCATAGTGCAGTTCATAGTCCAGACTAAAGCTTAGTCTTTATCCTTATCTGTTGCTTAGCTTAAATTCCTTTCTATTCTATGATCTACGTTACATAGTTTTCTCGAGTGCCTTTCGCCGTTAAGTTATCATTATCGTTTGGTTTTGTAGCTCTATAGCTTTGTATGTCTATAAATTTTGTATCATATTTTGTGGTTTTTCCTTTTTACATAAATTTTCTTTTAATTTCTTTTTGCATAGTCATTGTTTTGCACGCCATTTTACTTTTACTGCAGCGTCCAATTTGAAAATAAATTAACGCCCTGTTTGGGTTTCAATTTTTTTTTTTTTTTTTTTGTTATTTACTTTCCATTTTATAAATAATTTTTTTTCCTTTTGTTGCCAATTATTATTATTGTGTATATAATTTTGGCTGGTTGCTTGGTCCAGTTGAGAATTCTACTTCATTACTTCGGTTATTAATTATTCATAACTGAATGTGACTGAGTTCTGTGTGAGTTCCACTGGAGTGAGATACCAGGCAAGGGATTGCAAAGAAATGCTTGCATGTAAATTTTTTTTCAAAAATGTTCCTATGTTGTTCCTTTATGGTTCCATTCTTGTGACTTAACCTTTATTTTTTCAAAAACAACAACAAAAATGATTTTATAACTTTAGATTATAAAAAATGACAACATTTATTTCAAACATAGAAAACACTATAGAAATTTTCCAAAACCCAACGGAAACTTATGACAAACACTTGTCTCCAATGACCATTGAAATCCAACAACCGCTTTCTCTAAAAGTAACATTTGAAGCAAATTGAAAGGTTGAGAAAACATCAAAAAAATATATAAAATGTTTCAATTCCACACTTGCCTTGTATGAAGAAACAAATGAAAACTAAATACCTAAAAAAAGCAAGGCATACCAAAAGGCGTTATACCCCCTTTTTCGTTTTGAAAAAAAAGAGACAGAAGGTAACCCCTTTTGTGCTAATGGGGGTCCCAGTAAAAAAAAAAAAAACAAAACAAAAATTGACAGAAAAACCCACCGGCATCCGCTTTAGAACCACAAGAATACTCATGGTAGTTGTTACAGCACAAGTAAAACGGAAGTTAAACAGAAATTTCCAAATTCCAAATACTTGAATGCCAAACAAAACCCGTAAATGTAACAAAACTATACTTCAAAAATTTCAAATTCAAACCAAATTCATCGACAATCTAAAGGAGAAACAGAAAGAATAGAGGGAGAGGGTAAGGCCAAACTATTGAAACTTCATGAACATACAACTCTACTCATATCAAAACAACAAACATTTGCTTAGTTTTCTACATTGGAAGTTGTACAGCAGGCACTTAAAACAAGAAGTAAGGAGGAGACAAAGGGCAGCAGCAGTTAAAAGCACGTCCCTGTATGAAGATGGTCAAATAGAAATTTTTATAATAAAATACAAAATATTTATAAATTTATAAAATTATTTTGAAAATGAAGTCATTGAGCAGCAAAAAAGTGAACATATAAATAAAAACAGGACAATACACACATACAATCACAAACTTCTACTTCTATTTACTGGCAATTGGAGTGTTCTGGAGTCTACAATTATTATAGAGAGTTATAAATGTGTGCAGACATGTTGGCATGTATGGCCGGCCTGTGAAGTGTCCCGTTTATATATTTTACTGGGAATGGGCTATTGTTTTTTTTTTTTTGGCAGGAGTTGGAACCCTTAATTAAATAAATTCAATAAACTCAACTCGTTCTAGAAAAACGTGCATCAGCAATGGAACAGAGAAAAAAAATAAATCTGAAATGAAAACAGCAACAACATAAGCAAACCAAGCATAACGTTACCAAAAATGTAGTCACTAGGAATATTTGATATTGGACAAATTCATTTATTTATATAAATTTATTAATACGAGGGTAGTTCAAGAAAGTTAGATGTTATCAGATGAATCTATTTTGTATGAAATTGGTCTGCAATTTGTCATCTGACGAGTAATTTTTTTGATGAAAATTTTGCCATTTACGAATATGCATCGTTTAACAACCAAATAAGGCGTAAAAATAAAGGGTGTACAAATTTGTGAGTTTTATCGCTAAAGCTTTTGTAGCGAAAAATTTATAATTTAGACGAAGAGAATATGTGGTTTCAACAGTAGGGTGCCACTTGCCACACAGCAAGGGAAACAATGGATCTTTTGAAAGAAATGTTCGAAAATCGCATTATTTCTCTTAGAGGAAGGAGGTGGAGTATTGGCCACCAAGATCGTTCGATTTGATAACTTTAGACTATTTTTTGGGGTTTTTTTTTTTGAAATCGAAAGTGTACAGAAATAATCCCACAACAGTTCGAGAGCTTAAATCAACATTATCGAGCAGATATCAACCATTGAGAACTGTTTATTGAAAAAGTGACTGAGAATTTTAGTAAAAGTTTGGGAGCCTGCAGAGACAGTAGGAGGAAGTGGGGGTTACTTTGCCCACATAATTTTTAATTTTTAACCGAAACCTTTTTGTAATAAACTAAAATATTTTAAATATCTCAAAAAAAAAACTCTTTTTTTATTAAAATTAAAATGATACCTGCATTTGGGACACCCTTCAGCTTAATCTTACTACAAAAGCGTTGGTTCAAACAAGGCACACTTTTCGAGCATTACGGGGTGTTTTCAAGTTCAAGGAATTGGCAAGATTATAATAAAATTTGAAGATACTGGAAGTGTTAAAGATGTAGCCAGGCCTTTACATTATCGCAATGGGTGCACTGCCGAAAATATCGGAAAAACGTGGATTAAAAAGCACTATGGCCCTATGGTAACCGCCTCTTTTGCCCCGCAATTGAAAATAATTAACTGGAGGATGCGTGGTTTCAAAAAGACAGTGCTACGAGCCACACAACACAACCCGGTTTGGCTTTATTACATGCGAAGTTTCCAGAACGCCTTATTTCACTTTTTGGCGACGCCAATTGACCACGAAGATCATACGGTTTGATGCCGTAAGTCTTTTTTTGGTTGGGGCACGTAAAAAACCGTGGCTACGCAGATAATACCCTAACGTTGTATCATTTGAAAAAAAACATTCGGCAAGTTACCGTCGAGATACCACCCGATATTTGCTAAAAAGGGATCGGAAACTACCTCAAATTGACTCAATCGACTGCTGCATCTAATGTAAAGGCAGAAATTTTAATGACATTGTATTTCGCACGTTATGTTGTTTGGTCTATTTTCTGCCTTTTTACGATACTGTATATTCTAGTGTTATCAATAGCTTGACCTATAATCTAGTTTCTACCCTTCTTTATAACTTAGTTTATACCTTCGTGTAAATACTTGTCACATAAAATTGTGGATATAACAACGAACTCCCCTAGGGGAAAGGGAACTAATACTAAACATGCCACGTGACAGTTCTAAAGTGATAGGGACCGGTTCTAGTTCTAACACTTTATAAAAATAGGACTTGTCACTTTAACATGACGATGTCCTAAGAGGGGATAAATTGACACCTTTTTGACACTTTTTAAACGGTCACTGAAATAACATAAATGGACCCATTAAATTTCGGTTAAAAAAATGCCTGTAGCAGACATTGTCTTAAGTGAACCATGTTCATTAAAATTAATGGATCCAGATAAATCAGCCTGCGTGTATTTGCGGATTTTATCTGTTTTGGCTATTGGATATTTGATCAAAATCCATTCACATAACTAGTTTCGTGTCAATTACCTTTCCTCACATAATCATAATCACAAAATCTATAATCTAGTCTATATTTACTACTAACTATTGGCCCTGACGGGGTGTACTTCTGTACTAGGAACCTTTCTTTAGTGCGGGGTACGCAGCACATATGAAATACGGTAGTGTACTGTTAGGTGAAAGGGCTTTGCTTGGGACGCCCATTAGGGTCTATACTGTAGGTTCAAGGAAAGGATAAATAGTTGGCGGTGGTTTCTTCATAAAGGAACTGGAGATAAAAGTTCCCTGTTGTCTGCCGGACGGCTACAGTGTCCTGCTAACTGACTTAGGTATATCGGGAGAGATATGAATATTAACTGATAGCAAGCCTGCTATTGCTTCCCTAGCGGGTATCTACACGTCTTCTAGGTTATTTGTATAATGTCAGATGCCTTTTAAGAAGATTACGAAGCATGCGAGATGGTCGTATGGATGACAAATTTATTGATCAATTCGTTGGCCCTCCAATAGCTCACTGTATCACTTATCAAGCGCGAGTCTTATAAAATTACGCATATGGGATAGATTTGCGAATCCACCTGCTCTATATCCAGGGCACTATGGCTTGGCTATAAAGAACGGATAACAAGCTCGCTACTTTGGTTCAATAGGGACCAAATTCGGACAAACGTCTTAGTTGTAACTGGGCACTGGCCTGTGAGGACTCATTCTAGGAGACTGGGTCTGGAAACCAATGACTACTTTAGAAGTTGTCATGATGAGGAGGAAGAGGAAACTGTGTTGAACTTTCTATGTCAATCTCTTGAAATCCAGGGCATTCAGAAAATACCTGGGAAATCGGGTGTTTGCCTGCTTAGGGGATCTTTCTAGGATAGAACTAAGGACGCGTCTTCTCTTCATTAGGAAGAAGAATTGGTTAAACTCTGCTGTGACGCTATCTGAGAAACTGCTCTGCAGGATGGGCATTGACGCTGGGTAGCGCTAAGGGACCACTAAAGGACCCAAGTAGTTATCCATCGATGGCTGCTTAAGAGACCTAAACTAATCTAGTCTTAAACCATAACTAGCACTAAGGCCGTGCTCCATTCCTACTTTTAAATATTTTCTTAAAGTTTGAGTAAAGTTTTTTAAACAACCCTCGTTCAATTATAGACATTTTTACATTCATATGTCCCTGCTCTCAACGTTTAAAATCGTCATGGCATTGTCCTTCAAGTTGTGCTGCAAAAGGTCAACAAGAAAAAGAAAGACAAAATGAAAAAACAAGAAAATGTACTTTGGACTTCAAGAAGAATTCTTGACATAAGTACGGAAAAAACAGAAGTTAGGAAAAACATGTAAAATCAATTAAAAAAATGGATAATCATTCAAAGAAACAAATTTCGATCTACCAAAGGATTGATATTTGACTATTGACGTCAGCAGTCGTCGATGGCTGCGAGTGTAAGACGGCAAATCCATCTGAGGAGATCGAGTGGTTGCGATCGAAACATGTCATGGTAACCAGCCGCCTGGGTTCGAATCTCAGGTCAGTCAAGAATGAATGATTATCAATAACAATTTTAATTAATTTTCATGTTGTGAAATTCCTTTCTTCATAAAAATAATTTAATGAAAATTAAATTTGATGAACTTAAGCCTGATTAAAAATTGAAAAAATTTGGATTAAAAACCATAAATAGTTCAACAAAATAACCACAATTCTAAATATCGTCATGGCATTTTAATATTTAAAAGCGTTTCCTTTAACATTCATATAAAATAAAACAACCAAACCAAAAAAAAATGTTTACATGAATGTACAGAAAATGATAAAATGAACCAAATATAGAATTAAAACTACAATACAAAAATGGAAAAAAGGGGTTAAAGGCATGAGGATGGGGGTGGTGGTGGTGGTGGTGGATGTGACTATTGAACACCAACCTGAAACTCATACCCATGCCACTTTTGCTATTTCCAAGTGTCCAGCTTTTGTGCACATTTATGAGACATGTGAGCTATAAAAATATTCGACATTTTATTTTGATTCTAAGCAAAATTTTATTTATACAATTTATATGCAAAAAAAAACTAGCCTCATCCCCAGATACATTTTATCCTTTGAGTTGTTTTTTTTTTTGATCCTTTAAAGTTTTGCTCATTTGCCGTAACTCGTTCAGTTTGGTTTGTTACAGAAAACAAGAAAAGGAATGAGAAATTACATTTAATGAGGTTGACTTTTCGTTATTATGGACAATGGTCCATATCGTCCTCGACAACAATAATAATTTTCATTTGGTCATCATCAAAATCATTGTATTAATATTTCTGTTCAGTTGGTTCTTTTTTGTTTTTTTTTTTTTTTTTTTTGTTTAACTCGAGTATTTGAGTTTTTCAATTTTAAATATGCATCACAAGCCTCCCAAAAGGTTAAATTAAATTGACTTGACCTGTTCATAGAGTCTACGTTTTTTAACAATTTCTTTACTTCCAAAAGCTTCTTTGGTTCAACATGGAAACGCAGTAGTAACGACTTTCATTTCGTTTTGAAATAAAAGGATATTTGCATATAAAGAATGTAAGCAAGTGAAATTTTAGTTTGTCTGTATGGCCAGTATTATTACGTTTTAGTCCTGCCATACCCAAAGGGTTACTCTCAAGTAAAATTGATTAAAAATTCACAAGCGTAACGTCGACGACGACGATACCCTTAATAAAATTCAACTAAAAACTAAAAAAAAAAAAAACTATAAAATAAAATAAGCAACAAAATGAAAATAAATACTTGAATTGAACAGAAATTTTAATGAGCTGGAGCTGCTGAAAAATTTTTTTTGTTTAGTTTTGGCCAAAAATTTTGTATGTTTTAATTATCTAGATGTGGACAAAAGGAATTGAAAATGAAAATATTTTAGTAATAATTTATGAGAGATAAATTGCTTTAGGAATGTGCAAAGATAGTTTTAAAGGGTTCAAAATTAAAGACAACGTTATTGAGCGGTAAAGGAAAGGAAGTGTCTAACTTAACCTAACGTAGGATTGAATATCGCGTTTAAAATAAATAAAATGGATTAAAATTAAATTTTTAATGATTTGAAAGACTTATGGAAAAGTAAAAAAACAATGAAAATTCTCAAGAAAACGTATAATGCCAGGATTCCCAATTTACTCCAACCAGCTAAACTGGAGTAATTCTATAAGGCTGCTGGACCACTGCAGAGTCATTCAGGCTGAAAAAAATGGAAATATACACAGCCGCGTGACACATTCGGTATAGTGATAGATATGTCGGGATGTTAACATTATTACCGATAGCAAGGTGGCCATAAGATTCCTGGAGAAAGTGTTCATTTCATCAAGAATTGTCAAAGAATTCCGGATGTCGCTGGATATTCAGTGGTTAGCTTTAAGTTAGTGCCCGGACGCAGCGACATACATGGGATCTGTATGGTGGACTCGTTGGAGCCTGCAGGTGTTCACTCCAAGAAGTAAGCAACTTATTGCACACAAGTTTTATCTCATTGCCGGTCAGAGGCGGCTTCGTGAAACTGCCTGTGGGGAAACCAAGAAGACCTAGCCCATCATAGATGAAAAAACGATTCGGCGGGCAGAACAGCTGTCCAGACATCACCTCAGAAATCGTTTTGCGGTTATAACTGGCTACTGGCCCATTGGGAGGCACAGCCAAAGGCTATTGTCTGGCGTTCGGAGATCTAAGGTTTACGGTTCAACATGGTAACACAACGGGAACTGAGAAAAGTTTTCGTTCAGTTGGACTGAGCTTGAGAGCAAATAAACAGCTGAATAGTTCCTAGTTCTAGCCATATAAAAGACGAACGACGGTACTTAGCTTCTTAAGACCACTAAATGCTCAAGAAAAATCTAATCTCAAATAAACCTTAACAGAATTGAAAGGCAATGCTGTGTAAATTATTCTACGAATACACGGAAAGAAAAAACTCGTACTAAATTTAAGTTTTTTCTAATTTAGTTTATTGCGAGTCGTTCTTAACAATTTAAGTACGAATAACACTAAAAAGTAATCCAAAATGGTATCACTTTCGAAACCCAATCCTGGAATCTCTTTAAATAAGTATTAAATTCTAAAATCAAGTAAAGAAACTTGAACTTTTCTTTAGTCGTGTCACTCTGAGAGTAAAACTACATGGTGAGAATATTATTCTCAGAGAATTTATTAGCCTCATATCTCAGCATTGTTTGTAAGAGTTTGCGGTAGAAACAACAAAAACACTGCAAAAGTTGGTAAACAAAAAAACATGAGTCAAATAAACAAGACTATGCAATTTTCGTACAGTTAAGTCTTGCGAGACGTCATTTACAAAAATGATCTTGATTTACATGAATACCTGCCAAATTGGCCCAACTTCATAATGGATCATAACCATGAGTGAGTTAATATTACCAAATGCCCCTGTGTGAGTATGAATTCGTTTGCACACGCGGTTATCAATTTCGAGAATATAGACCCGCCGCAGAAATATTTACTCACGGAGGTTAGATTGCTCCAGCCCTCAAGGAGCTGTCTAACCTCTGCTGCCTTACCCGTTGAATAGAAAAAAACACCTAGGGATCCCTCCATGGACCGAACTTAAAACAGGAAATTAAAAGATCCGTCCTTATCAGGAAGCCACCCTAACCGCGATTTTGTGTTTTAACCACAGCTACTACGTGCTCCCCTGAATAGTATCCCTTCCATTAGAAAGGCAAGGCTTCCGCAAAGACAATCAACGTGAAAGACAACAAGTATTACTCGCAAGAAGCATACTAAACGGAGACCTCACTAGCAGTCAGACTGGCTTGCTCCGGAGGCTACTGACACCCTTAGCACTTTCAATTTATAGTTCTGTGGTAAAACTTTGAGTTCAATGAAGTCCAATCAAGGACCCCTGTGTTTCGATAGTTCTACGGTGCTAACCAGTAGCATTCAATAATATTCAGTGCATGAGATTCCAAGAATGCTAGTACACCTCTATCCGAAGTTAAATACCTAACCGTGGCAATTTAAGGTCAATTGTCCTCTTTTGGTTCCAGGAGTGACGCCAACCTGATATTCCTCGAAAGATGTAACACCTAAATACGAAATATCCTTAAGATGATCCCTACAACCACCGGAGAAGACGTCATTGACAGTAGATAAAAAGAGGAATGCGCCATCTCTGATTGTTGCTTCATGGGTAGAAGACAAACATCGCTATTTTCATTTTTAGAAAGCAATAATTCCCGGTTTCTATATGCTAAAAATTATTAATTTAATTGAAAGTATAAATTCCGGATTAAACGAACTAAGCAATTTTTAACCAAGCACAGCTTGAGATTAATTTGTAATCTTACTTTGAGATATAAGTCAATCTCGTTTTCGGATTGTTTTAAGTACGGGGCACTTGAAAAATCCTGTACTTGATTTAAGGAAATCCGTACCTGCTGCACTATTGACACCGCTTCGATTTGACTTAAATACGGATGGATTGAATTTTCTTTTCAGCGTATTCAAGCGGAAAACGTATCCAAAACAAGATTTTTGTTTGAATAATATTTCAGTAGCACTTTTGAAAGATTTGTTGTCTTAAAAACGTCTCGGTAAGTTCCACTTAAATCATTAATTGTCCCAATTTCTTTTGATAATACATATTCCCTTTCTTTGATAAGTTAGTAGTTTTAAACAATTTTAATCTTTTTAATACAACATTATTTTACCAAATTAAATTTAAATTTCATTTAAGTTTTATACCATTTTTATATTGCACTAATTATAATTTTTGTAATAATAAATAATCTCTTTACTTTATTAAGTGTTTTTTGTAATTATAAACAAATTGCTAAAACTCCTCTTACTTTCATTTGTATTTAAACCGAATATCTCTATATAACTCTTACTCACTTTTCACTTAAAACACAAAAACGCCTAAAAATCCACTTCAATTATAGACAAAAGCCAGCAAACAAACAAACAAATAAATAACCGTTTAAAATAGACTTACAGCACTCATGTTTAATGATTTTTGCAAACATTAAAACCAAAAAACCAACTTCATTATCATCACCAACAGCAACATAATAATTATTATCAGCAGCATCATCAACGTGACCATCATCAACATTATCCTATACATCAATAAAAGCCAAAGCGAAATACATGCAGCAAAAAAAAATATATAAAAATAAACGTACTCACTCTTCCACATACAAGATGCAATGCTGATACTCTGGTGTGTATGAAAATCCGTTAACCAACCATAGAGGCTCAAAATAATCGACCGCGAAATCCGCGTTAATATGCTGCAATTGATAACCCCCACTAATACCAATACCACCTACAAATACAACCTCATACACAAGCACAAACACATGCTTAGTAAACACGCAATAACAACAAGTGATGGTAACGCCAAAAACAACAGCAAAAAGTGTTTATTGGACAAAACAACGGACTATGGAAAGTGATAAACGAGTTTGCAACAAATGTACACACACAAAGGCTCTAACTCCTAACTCCCTCTCCTACTGGCATATAAATGTAAATACAATTCTCTTCATACACACACACACACACACACACACACACACACACTCATGTACTTTTGTAGTAACCCCATGTATAAGTATTTTGATTTAAAGCGAGGAGTTTAGCAGAAGTCTATGCTAGTGCAATAAAAAAACAATCGTCCTTTAAAACAAATAGAAAAATCCCCCACAATTAAATGAAACTGTGAAAATTGCACAAAAGGTCATGAAGAGTATTAAAATAAAAACAATGCAAAAAAAAAAAAAAAATTAGGAAAATAGCAGCAAAAACAAAACACATGTTTGAACATGACAGGTGGCATATGAAATCAAATAATGACAAATATTTTGGGGGAAAATTTAAAAGAGAAGAATATTGTTCAAACATTTGTTTCTAGAGAAAATGATTTAGAATAAACTTTTGATGACGAAATAACTGAAATATAATTCTGTGTGAAAGTCTTAAGAGCCTACATGGCCGGATGATTAACAAAATGAAGGAACTGGCCAGTAAGTTAATACTTTTTACGAACCCTGGAACATTCAGTTAAACATCGCCTAAGCGTCAAAATAGTAAAAAGATGGATGGAAAATATGGATTTTGCTACGGTTACCTTAAAGGAACAATGTGCTCAATGGCCAGCTAGTTAACCGCCCGCTCGTCTCCAAATAAATCTTAAAGTAACTTCTGCCAGAGGGGGAACTTAGAGGGTCTAGGGTTTACTTTAGGCCGCAAAAAACTTATATTAATGAAGCGTTGTCGGGATAATCCAAAAGTTCAAAGAGAACTAACTAAAAGAAGGTATCTTTAATGGATTAAAGTGCATCAAGCCTTCAGGATGAGGAGGAGGAGGAGAAAACGTTTATACTTTCTTTGTCAATGGACTGGTCTCAGGGATAGCAGGTACAGTTGGTTTTGGGATAATAATTGCCCTGTTTGGTCACTGGCTAAGGGTATCACAAAGGTAGGACTAAGGTCGATCATTCCTTTCAGCAGGGAATGGAATTGGTTGGAGGCCACACTAATGTCTGGGGAGTAATCTGGTGAACACTAGCTTAATTTTGGCCACTAGTCTCTTAATAAATCTTAAGGTTATTTCTATCATCTAGGGTTTACTTTAGGCTACACAAAACAAGCAAGTTGTCGTTAGGATTAAAGTGTATTAAGATTCTAATTGGGATCACTGGTTGATATGGATCCATGCAAAAAGGATGGTCCTTGATTATAATGACCACTGTGGAAGCTTCCAGTTGGAAGAGAAAACGGTGTTTCACTCTCTTTTTCAATGTCCTGGTCTTAGCGATAACTGGCTGAGGCGTTTTGGGATACCAAAATTGCCCTGTTTGAATGTTCCATCTAAGGTCGATCTTACTTTTCAGCACAGAATCGAATCGGTTGCAGGCTGCACTGACGTCTGGGCAGTTATCTGGCAAACACTGGCTTTACTTTGGTCACTCCCTCAGGGTATCACAAAGGGAGTTACATTGGAGAGACCATGTGATCCCTCCTTGTATTGGCTGCCTCTCGAGACTTTGAAACAGAAGAAAATCAAGAAAATTCTGTGAAAGAACTGCTGCTTCTTAACCGCTATGTAAGGCCGATAAAGAAATGACAACTGAACAACCAGATAAGAAAAGGAACTTTAAGTTTGTATCTTTAAGGCAAAAAGCCTTAGGTCAATAACTCTAGTTTTTTCGTAGTCTTAAATTGAAAAATAATTCAATTGCCTTGTTTAATTGACTTATTATCTAAAGAGCATATGTATACGATTGGAAGCTGGAGAAGGGGATGCGTTAGAAACATGATAGGTAGTATTACGGGCAACTGTATGCTAGGCGGGATGGCGGTAAGGATGGTATCTAACTTGTTGGATATGTGCCAGAGGAGTTAGAGATGGTTGAGCACATTCTGTGTCACTATCCTAGGCTGCAGGACTGCAGGCTGTTGTGGCTTGGTTGAAGATTCTTAGAAGAATTAGCAGATGTCCCGGGTTATGGGCTCCTGAATTTTACGGGCTACGTAATGGGAATGACCTGGCTGCGCAACAGGAGACTGGCTACATGTAGGGCAGATTTCTGTTTTATAGGGTTCTATTTTGTTATTGGCTACTCTTTTCAACTTCTTTTTCTATTCGTTGGCTTTCACTCTTTATTTCTACTATTTTTTCCAATCAGTATCCTATTACTAACTAATGGACCATATTGGTCTCTGGGTGAGGATGTGAAGGTGACTTCGCACCGGCCTTTCCACTTTACCTTACCTTACCTTACCTTACCTTACCTTACCTTACCTTACCTTACCTTACCTACGATTGACAGCAGTTGTCCTAGACTTAAGTTATTGATAGCAAACGAAAGAGCGAAAACACTGGAGTTAAACCCAATTTAAAACTGAAAATGCATTTTTTTTGCCTCAAGACCTTTTTGCTTAACATCAAATATATGACTGCTCCTTCGCTTAGACCATAGAGTAAAAAGCTCTAATTAAAATTGAAAAAATCCTTATAGAAGGACCCATATCCAATTTTTCCAAAAAATGTACATACGTAAAATAACTTTTGGCCAAAATGTTCACCACGGACTTTAGTCAAAAGTCTTTGGTGGAGTACTATTTAACCACTTAAACCAATTTAAACATTTAAAGAGAACCTTAGCCGATTGGGTACTAGAAATTTTCAAATTATCAAGCTTAGATTTTAAGTGAAATGCTGTTAGTAGTTACACTGCGGGAAATTTGTGACAATTGGTCCAACAGACTGGTCCTGGGATTTGTGAAAATAGAACAAGTACAAAAAGAAAGAACTCCAGACCAGTGAAAGGAAAACCAATCATTTAACTGGATTATAAAGAAGTAAAAGCTAGAAAAAGTGATGAATTACAGTACAGTCTTCACCGGTGGTGTAGCACATTTTTTGGGACTTTCTACAATTTGGTTTTTGAATTTAATTCTCGGACTTGTTTTATTAAAACAATACTACATTTTAGTAACTGACACTAAATAGGTTCATTTAGAATAGATGTGTGACTGGCCAAATCATGTCAATTGACTCCCTAAAATGACAACCCCATGTAAAAGTGATTGGTCTTATTCATATAAAGTTTTAGAACTAGAACCGGTCTCTACGACCAAAGAACTATCACGGGACTAGTTTGGTGTTAGTTCGCTTCCCTCCAGGGTAGTTTGTTTAATAACTGGGTTGAATTTTATATCTAAATAGTAGCCAAAAGACCACTTAATCCGACCGTTATCCTGGCACCAAATTTTCAAAGAAATTATTTTGAAAAAAAACCTGATCAGCTAAAATTCAGACATAGAGTTCGAAGATCACAATAGAAAAGAATTTAAAATCACTCCTTCTTCCAACACACCTCTTATTCTATTTGTTCCATCTACCAAGAAAAAGGACCATTTCCTAAAATCACTTTTCTTTTCAAAAACTGACCAACTCTACTATTTAAAGCTATTAAAATGTCTACTTGATCCTTTAAAAACTTTAAAAAATAAGTATAAGTATAAGTGTCTGTGTCTGTATTTTCAATGTTAGAAAATTCTTTTATATTTGCCACGCAAATATGACAAATGTAAAAGTGTTAAGTCATTTTCCAAACAAAAAAAAGACCCCAAAGTATGTTGTTATATTTTTGGTGCGCGCGGACATTTAAAGTTTTTTAAAGATAATTTGCACAAAAATTCTCATGTTTTCCCACACAAACTTGTACTACGAAATACCTACATACACGCAATTTTTGGGCTTAAAGGGAAGTAAGTCGGCTAGCCAAACATCCAAAGAGGCAGTCAGTCAGGTAGTCATCATCCTCATCATAAGGAACAACAATATCATGAATGTTTTTCTGTGTGTATATATTTTTTTTTTTTTGGTGCCAGCAACAGAGTCAAATAGCAGGAACAGTTGTTGTACATTTATTGTACCAACAACAGCAGCAGTAGCAACAACATCTCATCTTTGTTGTAACACATTATAATTTTCATTTTCATTCAAGTTGTTGTTTGCTTTTCTCTTCTCTTCTATTTTTTTTTTTTTGTGAAATGAGCGCTTTGAGGGCGTTTTGTTGTTGTTTTACATCTAATTGCGTTGATTACAATGACGGGCAGTGGCAGTGGTACTCGTAAGTAGTAATAAAAGCAGTAGTGCGAGTAACTCTAGTATGAGTCCAACATTTTAATGCAGTCACTAACTATACAATGTTGTTTAATGTTTCAACAGTTAAAAAAAAAAACAACATTCTCCACACAATGAAAATTATGGTCATGATGATGTTTTGAAACTGAGGACATTTTGGCTGGTTTTCATAATAATCATAATAATTTTTTTAATAACGATGTTGCCAACGTCACAACACATACAAAACCAAACTAAAGTTTAAAGCCCAATTTCTAAGGCCAACAAAACATCACATACAAAAAATATATGGAAGCTTCTAACTTTAGATATGTACATGAGACTTAAAGTGTTTAAGTAACAACCGTCTGCGAAAAAATTTAGCGATTTCTTGTTGTTTTTATGACCGCTTTTTTTGCACGGGGGTTGCTTTTGTTTCGAAGCTTTGCGAAAACAAAAAAATTTAAGGTTAATTTTCTGTGTTAACTGGCTCTAATACGTTTAAATTTCAAGGTCAAAACACATAAAACACATGATGATAAACAACAGGTTTATAATTTAGCGAAAAAAAACAAAGCAGAATTTAAGGGGTTTTGCAAAAAGCGAAAAAAAACATATTTTAAGGCGTTTTTACTGAAACATTATAATAAATTTTTATGTTAAGAAGAGAAAAGTTATTAAAATAATTTTGAACGCCTTTAAGCAATTTAAAGCCGAATTTCAAACTGAAATATACTTTAAGGAGTTATGGCAAATACTGCCTTTTATTTTATTAAAGAAAATCATATTGAACTAGTACTACTAATATCTTTTAAAAGTTGTAGTATATTTCTAGGCGTTATACTTTTTTTTAAATTTTTTTTGATAGCATATTTTCTAAAAATAAATGTTTGAAAACTTCTAAATATGAAAAAATTTCCCAGCATTTTTTAAAAAAAATATTTTTTATAAGAAAAATCACCAGTTTTGTTTATAAAAAATTCCCAGTAAATATTTTTTATTAAAAAATCACAGTAGGTTTGTATTTTTTACAAAAAATTTTCAGTATTTTTTACAAAAAATTTTCAGTATTTTTTACAAAAAATTTGCAGTATTTTTATAATAAAAATTCGCAGTGTTTTTCTAATAAATGCCCAGTTTTTTTATAAAAAAAAATTGCCCAGTATTTTTTATAATAGAAATTCCCAGTATTTTTTTTATATTAATTCCCAGTATTTTTATAATAAAATCCCAGATTTTTTTATAAAAAAAAATACCCAGTATTTTGTATAAAAAATCCCAGTATTTTATTATTAAACTTCTCCTTAACTCTTATAGTTTTTTTTTATAAAATGAACCAGTAGATGAATTTACTTTAAATGGATCATGTGCTCAAAAAAAAATTTTATAATTTAAAAGAATTTTATTTAAAAAAATTTTTCCAAAATTGAAGTGAACTATAATAATTTTTTTGGAATTTCTCAAGCAAATTGTATTAAATTTTATAAAATTAAGCAAGCTTCCAAGCCTTCTTATTATCTTATTTAATAACTAAGGCATACTTCTAGGTGTTCAGCAAATTTTTAAACAACATAATTCGGTCGGTTTTTAATTTTATAAAAAGAATAAAAACCAAATATTTTTTTGGAAAGCTTCTTAAGTTAAAAAATATCCCAATATTTCTTATTATTGAGTGGCTTTCTAGTAGTGATTCAGTCTATCAGCACCGGGGTTGCGGGTTCGATTCCCACCATGGACTTTAGTATCTTTCCTGCAGGCAAGCTCAGAACTTCGCGGGGCTTAGCCTAGGAAATTATAAAAAAAATATTTTTTCCCAGTATTTTTTATAAAATATTCCCATTATTTTTTACAAAAATTTCCAATATTTTTTTATAAGAAATTCCCAGTATTTTTTGTATAAAAAATTTCCAGTATTTCTTTATTAAAAAGTTCCAGCATTTTTATAACAAAAATTCCCTGTATTTTTTATAATAAAAATTCCCAGATTATTTTAAAACAAAAATTCCCAGTATTTTTTTATTAAAAAGTCCCAGAATTTTTACAACAAAAATTCCCAGTAATAACCCCGTATTTTTAATAAACCATCTTAACGTTCACAGTTTCGTTTTATAAAATGATCTGGTAGAAATAAAAAATAATTGAAATCTTAAAAAATAATTTAAATGGTTCATATGTACAAAAAAAAAAAATAAATTGCAAATATTTTATACAAAATTTAAGTAAATTAGAAAATTTTTTTAAATTCTCAAGCAAGTTTTATTAAAGTTTTTATTAAAACCTAAGCAAACTTTCAGGCCTTTCTTTTATTTTATTTAATTACTTAAGCATACTTCTAGGTGCTCTACAAATTTTTTTAAACATTCGGTCGGAGTTCATAAAAAAAATTTTTTAACAAAATTAAATTGTTTCAAACCTTTTTCATTCGAAACATTAGGGCTTCCTAACCATTTAGTATAAAAGCAGTCTCTACAGTTTTTTTTTAGCATGATACTTGTTTTACGAATGTGTTTTTATTCATCAGAAATCTCATTTAAAAATTTCACTTGAAAAAAATGCACCCTTAAACCAAACAAACAACTAAAGTACACACAAACCCTAACGAGAGAAAATTCTGCTAAAGCTTTTTGAATATGCCAAGAAACCAACTTGCAAACATAGCAACAATATCTTTACAACATGTTGCCTGTTTGGGCTTGCAACTCACTCAAACATTTAAGAAAACAAGGGGAAATTTCTCAAGTTCGAATTTCGAAAATTCTTCAATAGTCTCATTTATAATGGTATCTTTTAGGACAAGGGTGGATAAGCCAGCGGCAAAGAAGGTGGGTTTTTAAGATGTACAGGACAACAGTAGCAGCACTAGTATAAACAAAGGATTTTATGAATCTTAAATAGGATAAATAATTGTCTGGTGTTTGAGGATTTGTATACACTGTTGTGTGAGAAGTTGTGAGATGGTTCACAGTAGAAAACAAAGAGTAGACGGCAGTAGATGGGAACGAAGAATATGATTCTAATATTCAAAAAAGGCAATAATTAAAGATCACTGTTTGAAATTGAAATTTTTTTTTGATTTCTAAGCCCTTATTTTCTAGTAACTTAAAAAATGTTGCCTAGTTTTAGGATGCGGATATTTTCTAACCTGTTCTCTAACAAAGCAACTTTTAATTAAACAAAAATTAATTCTTATTTAACTAAAATAGCAGAACATTTTTAAGAAAACTTTGCATCAATTTTGCTTTTTTACAAATTTATTTGATCTAAGCTTTAATACACACTCTTATTTTTAATAAAGCACATCTCTAGGAGATATTTAATATTCTTAACGGAATTTTTATCACTAATAACAACAGTACCATAAAAGCTCTATAGTTATTCTAAGAAATATTTCCTTCAGACATGGAATTACAAAAACAAAGATATGCAAACAAAGACTCTATATTTATAAATAACTGCATACTTAAAAACGCCAAAAACAAAAAACCCCTAAACTAAACAAATCCATTGAAAAGGGATTTCATAGATAGAAATAAATACAAGGACTTCTTGCCAATCAACAGCTTTATTTCTATCCTTAACTTCTTCATCATCAACATCTACCTCATATGAGTTGATTTCTATTTGTATTTGAAAAATTTCTATGACTTCTCCTTATTTGCCAAATACTCCCTTCCTCTATGTTTCCACATACCTAATTTTTTTTAGTTTATTTTAATTATTGCCGAAGATTTTTGTTTTTAACATTGAATTAAATGAATAGAGAAAGGATTCAATGAATGACGTCTGTTGTTTGTATATGACTGTCTGTCTGTCTGACTGTTGGAATATTTGTTTGTTTATTTATTTAAATTCATGTGTATACAAATAGTTTTTTGATTTTTGCATTTTCAAAATGTTCCTTTATTTTCTTAAGAACTGAGTATTGAATAATGGTGAAAGAGATTTGGTGGGTTTTGATTTAACTGCTTTTTCAAAAATGTCTAAAACATAATTTTTAGCGAAAGGTTTTTTTTTGCAGTTTTAAAAGGAATTATTCGTTGAAATAAATCTTAGCTGAAAGAAGACTTTTGATTTAAGATTTTAAATAGAAAAGGGAAAAAACGATGGGGTAAATAAGGCGAATGAAGTATCATTTGGAAAATTGCGTGAACAAGTTTGAATTTTATTTTTTATATTGAATAAACAAAAATTATGGTATTAAAGTTATCTTCGGGTAAACAAAATGTTTTAATAATAATTACTTATGACTTTATAAATTCCCAATTTTCATTTGATAAATGCACTGAAATTTGTTGTTGGGGGATAATCTAGTTGCTATGCGCATTTGACTGGTGGGGGGGGGGGGGGGGGACTTTCGAAAGACTTTGGAAAAGCTTAAGATATTTTACAAATAAAACTGTAAAGCGAATGAGTATAACAAACACTCAAGTCTTATTTGTAACGGTATCAAAGCTTAGACAAAGCAACAACAATATAATAATTTGTTGGACAGTGGCTTTTTCACTTTTGAGTTCTATTCATAGACACAGACACCAAATCATATAAGCATATGTTTGTTTGTGTTGTACAAGCAATTATTTGAAATCGGTGAACAAAAAGAAAAATATCAGACATTTAAAAATCTTGCACGTTTTAAGTGTCCTAATTAAAGAACCCCAATGTGTTCAGCGCCATATCCTAAACTCAAAACCTCTTTTGAATTTTACGTGCTACTCCCCGCCGTCGGAAGTAAACTAAACAACGCGCGAAAATGAGACTTAGGGTCTTGTTCCAGCGAGTTCATTCCACGACTTAAGGAAGCATAGCTAAATTCTACTAGGGAAAGTTCCGTAGATATTCGAAGCAGCTGCCAGGGCAGTCGTGCACAATCGGCGGTTCTAAATGGAGAGTCTCAGAGGGTTTCTAGGTGGCTCCGGACTCCTAACAAGTTCTGAGTGTCTACTCTACTCGGGACGACAAGGCGAGTGATTGGTACCTTTAAATATCCAATTGCCAACAAATACCAGCGACTGTTTATCTTGTCAGAGGCAGCAGGAAGCGGGCGTCGAATCTTGTAAAAAGCGACTCGCTATATAAACATAAGTTAAGGCTTTTTCGCTAGCCCGCCTTTAGATCATGCTGGTAGCCCCAGTTCCAGGATCGGATGCAAGAGCCCAATCAGCTACTAATCTTAAACCAACTAATTACCGGAACCTCAAGAAATTAGAGGTCCTATGCTCCTTATTGGAACTAAAGGAATTAACATATATTATTCGATATTAAGTAGAACAACCGTTTAGGAAAGCATATTTATTTCTGAAAAATTTTAATGCTGCCTGCCTCATTGTGCAATGTAAAATTGTGCTGTCAATGTTATATCGGTGTTATATTACTACTTTTGTTTGGGTCCCTGCACATATTCGTTTTCTGGTCTATGATACGACCACATTTTGGGCAACAGCAGACCAACTACCAATAAAGACCGCAACTCGACGACGTAAACGGAATTGGATCTTATCGCATACGTTGGGAAAGCCCCCAGACAATATCACTCAAAATGCGCTTGACTGGAATCCACAGGGTAGCCGACGAAAGGGAAGACCTGCTGATGTCTGGAGGAGACTGTTTAAATCTGAGGGACTAGCAGCAGGCCCTTTATGGTGTGAAATAAAGACTTAGGCATTAGAAAACCCAAATTTTAACTTGTTTGTTGGAGCCCTTTGTTCCACCTAGGAGCTACGGGAATTACATAAATAGGTCTACCGCAATTAACCGGTAGACGAGCATGTTCTGCTTTACATCTAAATTCGATGTGAACTCCACTAAGGACCTTTAGAAATAAACTCAATATAGATGGATTAGGTGCTTTAAGCGTTGCCAGATTATTGTTATGATTTTTGAATAAAAAGTAAAAACCATGTATATTTAGGGCAACCATGTAGAATGACGCAAAAAATTTTTTTCATTATCGTTGCCCCGGGTGAATAAGCACACTTTTTTCAACCTTTGAATTTGAATAGGAAAAATGGGACAAGGAGAAATAGATCCCGGGAAATTTTTATTCATAATTTGGTTATATATTTTTCAAAATTTAGGCTCATATTTAGTGACCTTTAGAGATAGATGTCTTACGGCTAAGCAATTCCGTCTCTAACAGTTCAAGGGTCTATTCAAAACGGAGTCCTTACGATTAAAGCTGACTAATTGCCAGTAGTGCATTGCCATGATAGTCAACCAAACACAGATTAAATTCTAGAATATACTGTAAGCTAAACGTTTATAAAAGCAGACTATGAAGAGGACCACTGACTTATCTTTAAATCCTAGGTCATGAAGAAAGTCATCCCAAACTTGCCGAAATGTTTATGGACAAAACTATAGCTTAAGCTTCTGGTATAACATAGACTACCACTTATAGTATACTAAAAACAAAAGAATACTTTACAGACAAGAAGAAAACCCGAAGCTTTCTGATTTTAACTGTAATTTGTTCTTACTGTTTGTCTTCCAAGTTATAAGAAAACTCTAATATATCACTGCCGACTTTTAGGATTTTTCAATAATAAAACGTAATTTGCCTACCTTAAGGCTCCTTAATATATTTAATTAGCATTTGTTCACTTTTTTTCTTTGTTTTATTTTTATTACACAAAATGTGCATGTTTTTAGTATTTTTTTATAATTTTAATTACATTTCCTTTGTAAAAACTCAAAAATGCATACGAATTGTTGCTTACATACAATACGTTTACATCACTTAGACTTGTGAGCACCTTTTTTGCTGCCATTTATCTCTGCTAAAAAAACCGCTGGTATGCACATATGAAATGTGTAATGTAATCTTTGTTACTCAAAAGAAAAATATGTATTCTTAAAATACATTAAAATTTTAATATAATATGATTAGCATTTGCCGCTGCTACTAACACAGCAAGTACTGGCATATTTCATGCTTTATGTGGTCACTTTTAAAAGGGATTTTTTTTTTTGAGATTTTATGCTGTTTCTTTTGCTGCCATGTCGTGTTGGCTATTGTCCAAAAAGGTGTTCCTTAATAAGCCTTTTGATGCGTAAAGTGTTTTTGGTTTTAGAGCTCGTCTTTTTTTTCATTTACAAATACAGTTTCAGTGTTTGTTTAATATTAACAGCTATGAATAAAGAGTTTTTTAAAATTAAACCTTGAAGAAGCGTTTGATAGGAAAAAATTTAAGAGTTTTAAAATTTTTTTTTTAGAAAATAAAAAAATTTCAAGTTTTCTTGCTAAATTAAAAAAAAAAAAAAAGATTAAATGTTTTTCTTACCAGTTCCTAGAGGGTTAATATGTATTCAAATCAGGAAAAAAGAGCACAAAACTGACATGTATCCTTTTAATATGATTAACACATGTTGTTTGTGTATGAGTTTAAAGTATTGTTTTTGTTTGTTTTAGTGTTTAATTTTAATGAATTTACTAAAAACAGAAAAAAAAACTGGCTAATAAAAACATAATGACACACAGTTCTTTAAAAACCCCTTAAATTAGGCTGCATTTTTTTTCTTCTTCTTTTTTTTAATACACATCTTTAAACAGTTTTATTTCGTATGTAGCTAATTGGCCTTAGTGCTTGTACTAAACATTTTACTTGTCTTATTTCTGTCTGTTTTAATTGGCTGGCAATTGTAGATCTCAGTGTTTATATGATGCAGCCTAACAATATGCAGCCTTTTTTTCATTTTTTTTTTTGCTATTTAAAGTATACACAATATTTTAAAAAGTAAGAACTTTGCTTATCTTTTTTTTTAACAAAAACAACAAAAATATTAAGAAAAAAGAGTGTCATATTTGAACATGTTATTTTAAGTTGTTGTTGACAAAATATTTTCTAAAAAACAAATATTTTTGCATTTTAAGCTTTAGAAGGGAAAGAAACGACCGCTTATGAGTTTTGGTTATTTTTAACGAATTCTTGTTTTTTTCTAGCAAAGCATAATCTTAGGTGCTTGTTACTTTTTTTGTGAAAAGAAAAATCTTGGTTTGTTTTTGAAATCTGGTGGTTTTTTATTCCTGTTTATTTAAAAAAGAATTTATTTCAAAGGCATACTAAGTTGTTTTTTTCTTCGAATGTGTATAGAAAAATCCCTTTTTGTAAAAAAAATTAAATATTTAGCATATGCTTAGGAGAAGTATAAACAGATTTTATGCCAGCAATTTTGCTTTGGTAAAATATTTTAGGATTTCTTATAAAAAAAAAACAGCGGGAAAATTAAAAAAAGTGTTTACTTTTTCTTAGCTATTCTATAAAACAAAAAGATTTTAATAAAATTCTAGCTTTAGGAAAATAAAAGCATAGCATATTTAGGGAATAGCAAAGAAATTTAAGGAAAAGAAAAACTCTAAAGGATTATCGTATAAGAAATAGTAAAATCAATTTTTGTATAACAATTATGAAAAAATTATATAATCTTTCAAACGAAATTAACACGTATATTTGTTTTAAATTAAAAGTAAAGCATGCTTTTAGGACATTTTGCGAAAAAGTAATACAGTCTTAATTTGAACGAATGCAACTGAAATAAAAGATTTAATAGAATCAGGGAATTTATTTCTCATGATAAGTATCATTTATTATATAAATATTCATATTAATTCGAATGTGTATTCTAAGTCAAATTACAATTTTAAAAAGCTTTTATACTTTAATAGTCTTATTCCTTCAAAATTTTACAGGAATATATTCTATGCACTATCAGAATTTTTCGTTTGTATATTTCTGTTACAACGCTTACTTAAGCTATCCTTTTTAAAATAAAATTGTGCAAAAAAGTTGTACAGAAATGTATACCACTATTAGATTACGGCAGAATGTAATGCATTCTCTGGTCCGCTACGGCCTTCGTCAGCATTCTTTTTATCTTCAAACTGAATAGCTTTTAAAAATTGTAATTTAACTTAAAATACACACCCGAATTAATATAAAAATGTATATAATAAAAGATTAAGTATAAAATCATTACTTCAAATTTCTTTAAAATCAGCTAAGAAAAAATTAAATGTATGATCTTTCAAATGAAATTAACACTAACACAATTATTACCTTCAAAAATTAAGCATATTATTTAGGAGTTTTTGCGAAAAATTAATAAAGTCATAATTTGATCGAATAAAAAAAAAGATTTAATAAAAAATCCTTATATTCAAATTACTTTGTTACCTGATACGCTTAAAAATAAATGCATGCATTTAAGAGTACTGAAACTACTGCCATTATTAGCTTAAAAGCTAAAGCATACCATTAGGATTAAAACACTTTTCATGATTCTTAACGAATAAAAAAAATTTAACTCTATTTAAATAACAGATTAAATTAAAAACTTGTATTCTAAAATATATATATAAACATTTAATTAGCTGAAAAAGTATTGAATACTTTTAGGTCATTTTGCAAAAAATTAATAAAGTCATAATTATAACAAATAAAACTTTAATAAAAGATTTAATTAAAAATAATTATCTATATTCAAATTTAGTTGATACTTAATTCAGATAAAAACAAATGCATACACTTAGGAGTATTAAATGCCATTATTAGCTTTAAAGCCAAAGCATACAATTAGGATTAAATCAGATTAAAAAAAATGAAAGGAAAACGTGTTTCTTAACGAAAAAAAATTAAAGTCTATTTAAATAATAGATATTATTAAATATTGTAATACTCAAATACATATAAGCACTTAATTAGCTAAAACGGTAAAGCATAGATTTAGGAGTTTAAAAAAAATTGATAAAATCGTCATAAAAAAATCCGTAATTACAGAACTGAAAGGATTTAAAGCAAAATAAAAATAAAAAAAACCATGCAAAGATTATGTTTGGACACTCACCGCATTAGGTGCATACTTATAGGCGTATACAAATTATTTAACTAAAATGTAACTAACATTCTAGGATTTTTAAAAGAAATTTGATATTATATTGTAATAAATAAATCGTAAAAATGCTCTTAAAGAATTACAAGCAAAATTAAAGGTTTAATCATGAATACAAACGAAAAATCGGCTTAGACACACATCGCATTCGGTGCATACATATAGGCGTATAAACATTATTTAACTAAAATTAAAGAAATTTGATAAAAATTTTAATAAATTAATCGTTAATAACGCACTTAAATGATTAAAAGCAAAATTAAAGATTTAATTACTAGTCCATACAAAGACTCGGCTTAGACACTTACCGCATTTGGTGCATACCTTAAGGCGTATAAACATTATTTAACTAAAATGTAACCAAAATTCTAGGATTTTTAAAAGAAATTTGATATTCTATTGTAATAAATAAATCGTAAAAATGCTCTTAAAGAATTACAAGCAAAATAAAAGGTTTAATCATGAATACAAACGAAGAATCGGTTTAGACACTCATCGCATTCGGTGCATTCCCATAGGCGTAAAAACATTATTTAACTAAAATTAAAGAAATTTTATAAAAATTATAATTAAAAGCAAAATAAAAGATTTAATAACTAGTCCATACAAATACTCGGCTTTGACACTTACCGCATTTGGTGCATACCTTAAGGCGTATAAACATTATTTAACTAAAATGCAACCAAAATTCTAGGATTTTTAAAAGAAATTTGATATTGTCTTGTAAAAAATTAATCGTTAATAACGTACTTAAAGAATTAAAAGCAAAATAAAAGATTAAGCTACGAATCCATGCATAGATTCGGTTTGGCAACTCATCGCATTTGGTGTATACCTTCAGGCGTCTAAATATTATTAAACTAAAATTTAATTAGAATTTTGATAACTTTTAATAATAAGATATTATTATTACATTTCAAATAACAAAACCTTAAAAATATAAAATTTTTTTTATTTGCTTCTTTTTATCTTCTATCTAAATCTTTCAATTTAAATCTTCTTTCCTTTAATTCTTGACCCATTTTTGGTTCTTTTACAATTGTTACTCAAAATTTGATCTCTGCAGATAGCTTTATATAGATCTAAACTTTAAACTTCCTTAACAAACTACAAAAATGGTTTACCATAAAAAAAAATAATAGAGCTCCAATGATGTTTACTTAAAGACTCTTCCATATATAAAAGCTTAGCTAAATTCCTTTTGCAACCCGTTTACTTTTAACAAAAAAAAAAAAAAAAAAAAAACATTTATGACAAATTTTTCCAAAAAACTTTATGGTTACGCATGATAAGAATAGTTTTTTTAACGTAGTGAATTTTGCAGAAATTTGCATACAATGCCACTCTTACGCACTTGTTGTCTCTGATGTTGTTTATATCAGTAGCGGCACATATTATGTCATTATGTTAATATTTGTTGAAAGGTAGTAGTACATAGTTCGCTTAGATGGCCAAAATGATTATCATGGCCAAAGTAAATGGCATAGTGGAAAGAATGGCAAACATTTGACTTAAAAGAAGGAAGCATAACTTTTGATATTCAAACACAAGTATTTTGAATAAATTTGTCTTAAGTTTAAAGGCAAAAAACAAGATGTTATTTAAAAGAAATTGATAAATTTGGGAAAAAGTTAAAAAAAAAAATAAAAATATTGCATGAAAAATTGAGTAGATTAGTGATAAAATATAGGCTTGTCTCTAGTCCAAATTATATATTTGTATATTGATATTTTGAATGCGTAACTTAAAATTAAGGTTCCACATCTGTTAGTCTAGGTTCACACTATGAAAGTTTTCTTTCCGAAATCGTCAGTTAATTGATGAGAGGGTTAAGACTCAGTTAGCTGGGAGTAACAGTAACGTTGCCTCATTTTGTTGTATGTTACGTCTCAATCTGTAAGCAATTCTTACGATAAGGTTAAGTTACTTTAACTCCCGGCTAACTGAGCCTTTAGCTATTGCACTTATAAACAAAAGAGTTTATTTCTAACTCCAATAATTTTGGATAATGTGAAGTACATCGATTGCTCGCTAAAGCACTTCCGGAATATGCTTCTCCGATGTTTAACTGCTAAAAATGACTTATACCGATCAAAAGATATGATTCTGGCATGAAAGACAGCCACCTCCCTGGTCTGTGTTATTAGTTGGAAGATAAGTAATTGGAGGCATTGGTCAAAGGTTATCTAACGCATTAACGCCAATGAAAAATTGAGAAAACAACAGACTGGGTTTTGCCTAAAAAATCGAGCATGGACCATATAAACTCATTGACAGTAATCATAGAGCTCTCAGTTGAATGGAGGACTCCTCTGTACCTCAGCTTTATTGATTTCGAAAAGGCATTTGACAATATTGCGCCATAATGTCATCTGGAATGCTCTAGAATGTAAAGGAGTACCACTAACCAACTCATCCAATAGATAAAAAGTATGTAGACCTGGGAGATCTGGCATGCTTTGTCGAAACATTACGGTTGGCATTGACGTTCGTCAAGGGTGTGTGATGTCTCCACTGCTGTTCAATATAATGCTGGATA
The DNA here is from genome assembly GCA_949318255.1 of Pollenia labialis. NCBI lineage: Eukaryota > Metazoa > Arthropoda > Insecta > Diptera > Polleniidae > Pollenia > Pollenia labialis. Next base: position 17,306,612 of record OX439142.1, on the reverse strand, counting down.
GTGTGATGCACCAGGCAATGATGGGAATCGTATGGGGATGCACAAAAAGCTGGAGGACCTCGAGTATGTAGATGATATATACCTTCTCTCTCATAGATATACTGAGATGTGCGGCCATCTAAGGTGTCTCACCTTCATATCGGAGAAAGCAAGTTTGAAAATCAATATAAAACAGACAAAAGTTATACGAATAGATTCTGGAAACTTGAATCAATTTCTTATAAATAATGAAATATTAGAAAATGTTGAAACATTCTGTTACCTCGGAGCTGTTATAAACCGCACTGATGGATCTAGTGAAGGCAATGTATGCCGAAAGGCCACAAAATCTTTTGCCCAGCTCAGTGAACTATGGAAATTTTCCTCAATATCACACAATGTTAAAATCAACATTTTCAACACGTCAACTCTGCTATAACAATATTAAACATGGAACACTGCCTCCCGAGACATAAACACTTTACAAGTTTTCATTAACACAAGTCTCCAAAGAGTTCTACGAATCTTCTGGCCACAGACCATCTCAAGCAACAATCTGTGGGCTGAAACACGTCAAATACCGTTGTGGGCAGAAATACAGAAAATAAAGTGGAACTGAATTGGAAACACACTCCGTAAGCAACTGTCCGATCTTGCCAGGAATATTATCGAATGGAACCCGCAGGGGAGTCACAGAAGCGGCCGAGCAGCCGCTACATAGAGAAGGCAAATTGATAGCAAGTCTAGAAACATGAAGAAAAGCTAAAGTGAAGTAAAAACTATTGCGATTTATAGAGCTGAATGGAAGAAGTTTGTTGAGGCCCTATGCTACTCATAAGATCTAGGGGAATATATATACACATATTGGTCAATTTCGCTAGTTTCGTTTGCAAGCAGCAAGGTTCCAACAAAAGCAAGAAAATTAAGTACCACCCATGTAAAATCCAAAAGAAGAAAAGTCAAAAATTCAATCCATTACAATAACCTGAAGCGCAGGAAATCATATGAAAAATTCTGCAAACCAACCGAATGATGCCTTGACGCCACAGAAGTGCCCATCTATGATGAGCTGCTGCTGCAATCAAGCCAGTCGTTCACATTTGACCACACCAAATACAATTGATTCGTTTAAATTCGAACATGGGCCAGAAAACACCCGAAATATGCGATCAGACATGAAGCCGAATCAATGCACAGTGGGTTGCTTCTTGAACACCATTAACAGAATATTGCATTAAATCATTACTGACTATAAAATATTTACCTAAAACGTAATAAATCCCATAAATGGTTTGATCAACAAGCCGCACCAACGTTCTCGCAAAGCTCTATATTATGTTTGAGACAAGAAGGGTCAGTCCCCTCTTTTATGATTAATTCAAGCCAGACGTTCACATTTGACCTTAACCGAATATATTAAGCCTAGACCGGAAAATACCCGAAATATGCGTTCATATATATACAATTATGACGAGGCTCAGCAACAAATAAAATATCCCAAGCATCTCTAAATGTTAAACTTAAATAACTTAGAACTTATTGCCTACTTTTCTGCTGTAAATCATGTAGATAAATATTGCCTACTTGCTGGCTGAAGTGTATGTGCTTTATGACTGTCGAAAAATTTTTCCATTTCAATTTATTTCATAAAATTGTTCAAATCTCTTGCGGTAAGTGACAAAATACCTACATTTACTAAATTACGAAAAGTATAAAAATCTAATAATTTTTCCAAAGTTTGTATGCATTATTTGTTATTTGTGCTACTATTTGCTATCTAACGCAAATATATAAGAAAATAAGCAACCTGTGTTTTTTGTTTTAGGAAATTTTACGATTTTTCTATAGGCCATATAGTCATATATTTAAGCCACTAATATTGCAATATTTGTTTATAAAAAAGAGAAGCCAGAAATGTATGTCTACTAGTGATTTTCTTTACAGGCGAACAGAGTGGGAAGAAGGTTAGTTTACGACATTTTTATGACAGAATCAAAATTGACAATATCTAAAGGTCTCGGCGAAGAAATAAGATATAAAAACTATAAATGTGTGTGCATTTAAGTAAGAAGTTCTATAAAATATTGTAGTAATAAATAAAATGATGAAAGAGACAATCCACCCCGTCCTTCAAAAAAAAAAAAAAAAAAAACTCATCATTAAGTCATATTGAACATTTATAAAATGGAAGTAGTAAATTTTATTATTGATGTGGTTGGAACGAAAAGTTAATGTAAGTTGTGTATGGAAAATGAAAATAAATCTAGATAAATTACAAAACTGTGTAGGCAACTAGAAAAGATCCTTAAACAAGGTGGCGAAAAAGTCATCATTCTACTGAAAGATGGTATTATTTTTGCAAATGGCTGTAAATGTCAGTACTATTTGGAATGGAGTACCGTACTCCTCAAGAACTTGGAATAAATGTCCTAAGAAACATGAAAACAACTATTCATGGAAAATCTTTTTGAGCGACGAGGCCTATTTCCATCTCTGTGGATATAAGAATAAGCAGAATTATTGCATCTGGGGTAGCGAAATTGCTAAAAAAGAGTCATTAAACACACTCAAGGTTACTCAATGGTGTGGTGTTTGCTGTAGAGCCGTCCAAACGACTACTGTGAACGTCAAGCGGTACGGAGCCATGCTTAACAAGGTTTCCCTACCTCAACTAGATTATTTGGGACTGGATAACACGTGGTTTTAGATAGAGCAGCGGCGTATACTGCCCAAACTACATCCGAAATTCTGAAGGATGCATTTTCGGATCGCCTTATCTCTTGTTTTCTGATCCGCACTGGCCTTCAAAATCACTCAATTTTTTCGTTTTAGACATCTTTTTGTTAAAAGTTACTCTATGGTGTGGTGTTTGCACTGGCAGCATCATCGGTCCTTATCTTTTTGAAAATGATGTGGACCAAGTGACGGCGAGCGCAACAAAGCCATGCTCAATAACTCCCTCCTTCCTCAACTTGACGAATTTGGACTGGAGAACATGTGGCTTTAACAAGTTGGAGCAACGGCGCATACAGCACGATACACAGCGGAAGTATCAGAAGCGAACAATCTTACAATACACTAGGAATATTAGCGGCAGAATTGGCATTTTTGTCGATAGCCAAAAGGCTGTGATGTCACTAAGGTCGCAAAAAACAACGTCCATTCTCGTTAGATAGTGTAAGAAAGAACTATCCAGACTGGGCAGCGTATCTGATATTAGGACCATAACGGTAATGAACATGCAGTCGAGCTGGTCAAGCCTGTAGGTGCTTTTGGTATTCCGCAGGGTTTGCCAGTCGGAACACTCCTGGAAACTATAAGAAGCGAAATTTCAGACACTTTCCGGATAAGGCTTATGATAGATGAAGGAAACTGGTTGGCTGCAGTGCTACCAAGGCAATGTGGCCCACATACGACATGAGTCGATCTGAGCGATTTCTTAGCTCCAGTGGCTGGGGTATTTCAAAACTGGTTACGTACTTACTGATCGGTAAGCACGCTATGGGACTCGGGCTCCCTTTAAATGAATGCTGCCGCAGCTGCAGAGAACCTGAAACTGAGAAGAAAGTATTTCATCTCCAATGTGATTGCCCAGAGTTAAATTCAGCACGACAAGGTTTATTTGGAAACTACCTTGTATAAGGGCTCCTTGGAAAAACGAGGGTGAAACTCGGGAATTTGGTTAAATATCTCAACGCAGCGGACTGGCTCTAGCCTTCTCAGTACTACCTAGTGTTACGCTTGATCTGGGGCTCCTCCTCTTGACGAGTTGTGTGGTGTCACAACGGAGTCACTGTCGACTCTACTTGCAGCATGCTTAGTTTTTGGGCGTGCTACCACGTTAACCTACCAACCAACAAACAGCCGAAATTCGTATTGCCTTAACTCCCGTTTTGTTGATTTGCACTGGCCGTCAAAATCGTCAGATTTTGCTATACTTAACTTCTTTTTCTTGAGTTTCCTAAAGTCGCAATATTAACAATTCACAGACTCTTGAAGTCCTCAAAAAAAATATCTGTTAAAAATGCGGGAAGCTCATAAATCGAACCCGAATGGTCATCAATTCTGGGACGACCTTCTCTACTTAATGGAAAAATTAAGACATCAAATAAACCCAATCCAAAAGCAAAAATAAAGTTGATCATTTATTTCAAAAAATTACATTCAAAGAACATCGGGTGACAACTTTTGGGCCACCTTGTACAAGAAGTATTTTTTTTTTCTTTCAACTTTTAAGTAGTTTAATTTTTCTTTAAATAAACATTTAAAATCTTAAGTGCACAATAACTAAAAAGAGGTTTGGAATTCAATTTCTCTAATAAACTCAATTTAAGGTTAACCAATATTTAAGCAAACAAGACAACACCTCAAGTGTTTAAAAACGAAAACAAATATTTTACTTTAACATCCGGTTTTTTTTTTTTTTTTTTTGTTTAAGAAAACTAAAAATATTCCCTTAAAAAACATTTTGTTCCCACAATACTTTACACTGCATATTGATATTTTGAATGCATTAAATAAAAGTTACTTTCCCAGCTCTACCAAGGATACATTCGCAAAACACACACGCACATGTGTATGAGTACTACTTTAAAAGTGTCTTAATGTTCAAACAAACTTTTTAAGCAATTTGATATCTTGTTATCGACAGTTCAAATTTGGCATGTGTATCAAAATGATGCAAAAGTTCCGTTACTTTGGCACAAGCGTTTGTAGGTGGGTGTGAGAATGTGGGTATGTGTTCTTATATGTGTAATTGTATTGGTAACTGTTGTGTATCTTTGAATTGTGGTTTTTAACATTTTACTGCCAAATGATGCTTGTTGCTTGACAAACAATTTTGTGGCATAACCATCAATGTTGATGCCTTCTATGGCATCTTACTCCAATATACTAAATCTATCTTTGCTCTTTTAGACATTGCTAAGTTTTTGTTTTGAAATGAGGAAAATGTTTGGTTAGATTTAACCTTTGACACCGAATGTGTTGGTAATTTGCCTACTTGTGTGTTTTACATGAGAAAATGTTGACATTGACATTGCAAACATCAATAAAAGATTAATGTTGCAGGAGGTTGAGATGAAATGAAAAATGGGCTACAATTTTAAAGTTCGACTTGTGTTATTGAAGAGAGATGCAATAATTTTTTTGCTACAATACAGCAATAGTTAGTTCTTAGTGTAAAGTCTAGTTTATAATCAAGTGTAGAGTCTATAGCAAAAGTATTTTGTCAAATCATTGATCTATTTTATAGTCTAGTGTATAGCCTAGTGTATAGTCTAGTGTATAGCCTAGTGTATATCGCGTGAAGGATCTACGAACAGCATAAAGGCGAATAACCGAAAAAGCATATGGTTTTTTGCATTGCATTGTAAGTGTTCACGGTTCGAAATGTCAAACATTCCTTGCAAAACACTTACAAATCAAAACAAATTGGTTCGAACTGTCAAAATCAGATGGCTTTTCGACACCACCTGTAGTTTAATTCGCCTTGAACAGTATCTTTTAATGCAGAGTAAACGCTGTTCGGCCCCTCGACGTGAGGGTAGTTCTGCTGGGATAGTGATTTAGCTTGGAAAGGCGGCTTAGTGAATAGACGATGCACAACATTCAGTCAAATCTTTCATAATAAATCAGCGTAAAAATATTAAGAAGATTTGGAATATTATTACAAAAAAAGTCTGCTTTAGTGTACATTCTAGTGTAAAGTATAGTGTAATCTCTCTATACTAACACCTTACTTAAACGGACACCCTCTTTCGACGGATGAAAAAGTTTTGCACCTTTAAAAAAAGTATTATTTAGTGTATATTGGCGTGTTTATTCAAGTGCGTATTCTGCTGTACAGTCAAGTGTAAGGCACAGTATAATCTTCCATCACAGACACCCTCTTTTGACAGATAAGAAGTTTTTGCTCATTTAAAAAAAGTCTTAAGTGTATATATTTTTTTGTTTTATAATTTAATTTAATATCAAGACTGTCTTCTTTGTAGCTAGATTCTGGATGTTTGACGCGCATATTGGTTTTATGATAGACTTGTTTAAGAGAACTTTGTTGTCTAAGGACCAGTTTGAGTTTCGACCGAGGAGCCAATGTAGTTGAGTTGCTTTAAGTTTCATAGCCGTCATTTTCGCTTCAATTTGACGAGACCAGGACAAGTGCCTATCTATAACTTTTGGGTCCTGATGTACACTAATAAATGCTGTGTCGTCTGCAAACGTAGAAGTATGTTTGCTTGGTCTTGCTGGCATATCAGCTGTATACAAAAATTATACACAGTAACGGCCCTAATATTCTGCCTTGAGGGTCGCCAGCAGATATGTTCTTGGAGGGGGGGTGGGGAGGATTTGTTTTTTGATCTCAACATGAATGCTCTGCCAGATAAATAGCTCTCAAGAAGTTTGTGAGTGTTTTGGGACAGCATTCGTGTTATTTTAATGAGTAGCCCATCATGCCAAACTTTGTCGAATGCTGGGGAAACGTCTATAAACAGTGCTGAGCAATATTCCTTTCTCTCAAACGCTGATCTAATTTGGGTAACAATTCTATGCACTTCTTCGATTGTACCATGCTTTAATCGGAATCTGAACTGATGATCCGGCATGATAATGTGTTCATTTAGATAGGGAGTGTTACTACAAAGAACTACTTTTTCGAATAGCTTTGATAAGATTGATAGTAGGCTGATTGGTCTGTACGACGTTATTTTACTAACGTATTTTCCTGACTTAGGAATCATAACAATTGTAGAGGTTTTCCAAGAGGATGGGAAGTTGCCAACTCGAGCAGCAAGATTTAGTGTATATTCAAGTGCGTTTTCTAGTGTATAGTCTGGTTGGTAAACGTAGTAGCACACTAAAAACTAAGCGTGCTCTAGGTAAAGTTGACTCCATTTTGACACTAAACTACTTCTCACGAGTTGGAACCCCGGATTAAGCGTAACACCAGGGCAATACTGGGGTGGCTATTGTTATTCCAAATCCATGTCGTGTTGAATTGACCACTGGGCAATTACATTGGAGATGAAATACTGTCTCCTCCGTTCCGGGTTCGCTGCAGCTGCGGCAGCCTTCATTAAAATGGAGACCGACTATCACATCGTGCTTACAGAAAGTACGAATACCAGTCTCGAAATGTCATTGCAACTGAAGTTAAGAATTTACTCAGAGCGACCCATGTCGTATGTGGGCCATATCCATATCGCTCGGTATCTGATACAGTTCGAAGTTCACCAGAGCCTAAAAAGAACCGACACTTTGAGCATAGGCTTTTTGAATGCAGTTAATTAGCGGTTAAATTGGTAATAACTTAAAAATAACAAAAAGGATTAAGCTTTGAATACATATTTGGGGGATTCACATGGTGTGCTATCAAGTCATATCGTCATAATGTCCCAAATAATATTTTACAATTGCTTAAAAAAAATATTGTTGTGTTTCCAACAAAATAAAAATTTTAATGCAGCAGTCATATACATTTCTTGTAATTATTTTAAGACATATGACTTTACAACTTTATGACTACCTTATGAATCCCCCAATTGTAATTTTCGACAAGAAAGATTTAATAATAAAAAAAAATAAAGCAGATAGTTTCCGAAGATTACGCTTCTGATAGTTCCCAGGGGTGTAACGACTAGCACACCCTGCGGAATATAAAAAGCAGCGCCAGTATTGGCCAGCACGTCTGCCTGCTCATTGCCGTAATGATCCCCATGCGCAGGACTCCAACTAAAGGTTATATCAGATAGGCTGCCCAGTCTGGAAAGTTCTTCGTTACACTGGTTTACGAGGATGGACGTTATTTTATGCAAGCTTAGTTATATCAGAGCCGCATGGTTATCGACAAAAATGCCAATTCTGCAGCTAATTTTACTAGCGTGTAGTCTGCAGTAAGGTATTGTTTAGTCCACTGTAAGGAAGTGTTTAGTCTACTGTAAGGTAGTGTTTAGTCCACAGTAAAGTACAGTGTATTCTTCCTTAAGGGACACCTCTTTCGACGGACGCTGTTGCATAGTCGCGGCCACGTTTCATTAGGAATGCATTGGGTTTTTTAAAGAGGGCATCCCCCTTGTATGGACACATTAAAATGGTCTCCTTTGGTGCTCGGTTATTGTATATTTTACATCCTAGTGTATAATATTGTCTAGTTTATATTCTGGAGCAATATTTTATGTTATATGTTTTTCTGTATGTTCTAGTTTAGTAGTCTTACTTATAGTCCATGTTGTAATCTATAATCTAAGAAACCCCCTCTTTATTTCATTTTTTTCATAACCCCTCCTTTATATAATTTTGGCTCTCATCCCCTTCTAATAAATGCTATTTTTTCTGATCATTATATTTATTTTTAAATTGAACCATATTTGAAAAATTACACCACAAAGAATATTGAATTAATAATAAACCTGATGCGAGTACAATGAATAAAAAGGCGAAATATTTAACCTCCTACCAGACCTTAAACAAACAGCTCCTTTGTTAAATGTCAAAAAGACGCGTGTAAAACACAAGAGTCAAACATGACTAAAGGGATTTTTTTGCGATGCCAATTTTTTTTTTTCAAAGTGTAATTTTTGCAATACAACGTTATTAACGTGTACGTTAACGGTGAAAATAAAATAAAAAACGAAAATATTTGGCAACATGTTTGCCATTAACAAAGCCAAAGGCAAAAAATCACAAAAAGTCGCGCAACGTATGTCATTCGAATGAGCTGGCAAAGATTTGGGCGGGGGCGGGAAACATCGAAATGTAACTGAGTGAATAGTCATACTTACTTTCTGATTACTACGCGCGGTTAAACGCAAAACAAAAGTAATTTCTCAAATGAAAACTCCGGCAAAGGCATTAGCGACAAGAAGAAAAATCGCTTAAATCCCTTTTGACAGCCGTAGTTAGCAGAACATCAAACTGCTTTCTCAATGACACCACCGCCACCACCACCACCACCTTCACCGCCAAATACTCCAGCAAATCATTCAATGGCAGTTGTTTGATTTATTAAACATGAACCAAATGAAAGAATGAAAAAAATTTGGAATAGAAATTGATCTGTTTTCTGCGGTTAATGGCTTATTTAAATGGCTTCGATGTTGGCAAATGAAAAATTGCAAAATTGTTAACACTCGCGTTTTTTTTTTCTTCCTCCTTTGAAAATAAAATTTGTAAATGAAATAGATATTGATATTTCTTTAAGGCTTTAAATCATAATCACCCATCGTAGTATTTATTCAAATACAAAATTGAAATTGAAAAATGTTTTTAGTGCCCTTGTTGGTTTCCATAAAAACTGAAAGAAAATAAATTGTAATTGCCAAAGTAAATCATAAAAAATTTAAAACTCAGGGCTACACAAAATGTTCAGATATTCTAGAAAAAAAAATTTGCATATTTTTAGGGTGGCTTGGGGTTGGGGAAGGCAGAGGTACTATTTTTTAATTTTCGCGTAATAGCAAACGGATTTTCCATTTATAATATTTGAAAATTAATCTAATAAGCAACATTATTTCCTTGTTGTAGCAGCAACGTTATTTCGTAATATTCAATAGGCAAATGCAAAAAGGAAGCTGGGCGGAGAGTCAAACAGCAACTTGTTAAAATATGAGTTTGTTAAGAGGTTTTGTAAAGTTTAAAATTTGAACTGTGTTTTTTTTTTTTTTTTTGAGTTTGTGATAAGTCAATTTCACAACTCATTGATGCAGAAGATCAAAACTTCCGTAATTTTTTATTATTAAGTATTTGTTTATATTGTACACGTAGAACATGAGACAGACACAACTTCAACGTTGTCATTTTGCTTGAAGATGTTCTGCCTTAATGTTGAAGTTTGCTAATAAAATTTAAAATAAATATAAGCTGTTAATGAAAAGTGAGAGACGAATTTTGAGGTTAAGATTATTAACTGGAAATAAAGAAATGAAACTGAAATATTGTTGGCAAACTAGAGACTTTATATTGTGCTCAAGCATCCAGATTAGCTGTGGATTATATTCTCGGTTAAAAACTGGGCTAAAGTCTTGACTATTGGATGCCTTTCAATCTCGACCTTATGCAAAACAATATATGCAAGGCTTTACTCTAGATGGTAGTCTTAATTATATGTATACTGTGCAAACTTTTTGGGGAGCACTGCATCGCTGACGTGTACCGGAAACTAGTAAAGACGTTATACTCCAACTTATGTACTCCAACTCCCAAAATCAGGTGCTATGCAAGAGTAACATGTCTGAAACATTCACTATCAATGTGGGAGTACTCCAGGGCTGTGTTTTGGCGCCCCTTCTTTTCCTGTTACTCCTAGATGATTTCATGACAATAACAAACATTGAAGCAACAGACGGCAGTCTCAAAACTAAACGATCTTGACTATGCTGATGATTTATGTGTTTTAGCTCATCGATACGAACATACAGAGAACAAACTGAAGGCTCTCCATAACAATGCTCTTTAAGTTAGCTTGCGAAAAAACAAGCTAATGAGAGTAAACACCACCGTTAACACCTGTCTAACTCTAAATAATAACACCACAGAAAATGTACAATCTTTCTGTTATTTAGGCTGCAAAATCACAATGACCAGCGAAGCAAACGAAGACGTTTCAGCGCAAATCAAAAAGGTCTGGGTATCATATGAGTTATCATCACAACTAAAGACCAAAGTATTCAACACTTGTGCAAAATTTATACTCCTTTATGAAGCTTGGGGTATATGCAAAAGCGACGTACGACGACTGCAAGTTTGTTCGATGCTTTGGGCTCAACACAATAACTAATGCTAACCTGTTTCGAAGCACGAAACAACAGCTAATCCAGTACGACATCCTGAAAAGGAAATTTGAATGGAAGAGTCATGCACTGGTGTCCGATAACATGGTAGTTAAGGCAGCGTTGCAGTAAAACCACCCAAGGTTTTCGGTGCGTGGACGTCCAAGAACAACTTGGCACATCGTAACCGTGAGCTGCCTACTACAGCGTTAAAATTAAATTAAAAAATGGAAGAAGGGATTTAGAACAGCCCACTACAGAGACCGTTGCTAGTTGGAGAATAGTCGAACAACAGACAATCTGCAGTAGGCTCCAGCATGAAAATGTTTTTAGATCAAGCTGCAGACTCGACTTAAAGCTTTAATTACTACAAGGTAGACTATAGATTTAACTAAGAATATGGGAACGTTTGTAAGAGAGATAATAGACTCGATCGAGCCTTTTTCACTTGTCAATATTTTACAACTACCAGCAGTTGGCGAAGATGTTAAAATTGTACCATAAGAAATGTACAGGGCTGAAAATCAACTTCTTCCTACATCTTCGCAAGATTTTCCTATTGTTTTTGATCTCTTTTATATCTTCCTTTATTCGCTTAATTTTCTTTCTCTACTACAAATTAATAAAAAAAAATCCTCTAAAGTTATCAATTCTTCCCTTTCATTGCATGAGATTCAACCAGATGATATGCGTTACCTACTTGCTAAACTTACTTCGCATAGTTAACCACATTTCCCTCGGTGCTGCTTTAAGGTATTACATCGTGTGCCAGCATCTATACTGGTTCTCTTTTCCGTTTGCGCTTTATCTTCTCAGTGTGAACCAACATGCCACTAAGAGCCATTATTACAACCTAATGATAAAGTTGCTGATAGTTAACGTGAACAATAGCTATCTTGAACGATAAAGTGACCAATAAGTTTTTTCCATTATTACAACTGTCCAATAAAATAGAAAATGTAATTTATATACTGTGGCAACATTGCAGTATATACCGACTACTTTTGTTCGTTTAAAATACATGGTGGCAACGCCTTAGTTTTGCTTGTTTCTTTAATTGAAAGCAGAAGTAAATTTTTTGTGCTTTATTTTTGTGTTTATGGTAGATTGTTTTGTTTTTTGTGTTAAATTATGAATTTTGAAAGAGTGGAATAATTTAAGACTGGCGTTGAAGCTACCATATCTTTAGCAGAAAATATGGCATCTTCAAGTTCTTAAAGTTCACTTGTAAAGTTACCATGAGGACAAACATGGTGTTAGCTTATCAGTCACTTTTTAGGTTAATGTTAACTTGTAATAACCAAAAACTATTTATCTGTTAGATAGCATCCTAATAATTACTATTTGTAAGTTGTAATAATGGCCCTAAGAATACTTATAATAGTATAGAATAGCATGTCCCTGTACATGTTGGGCATATGTGTGACACGTCGTGGCCACATTTAGAGATATTGCTTTTGTAGCCTCCATGATCTTTCAAGAACTGGGTCAGGTTTAGAATAAGCAGTAGACTAATTGCTAGTCTCAACTAATTGTATACTAAACGGCAGGTTAAATGTGAAAATAGAACATACCCCAACTTTATTATGAACAAATTTTGGGTAAACACGCTACGGGACAGTGTAAAGTAAACGGCGATCTTTTTAAGAAAACGTGCATCTAGAACGACCATAAAATAGGAGGGTCTGCATTTCGCCACAAATATACACATAAGATGTCCTGAAAACCTCCAGCAGGACATGCAGAAACCCATATTGATCAAATCTGCGTATCTCGTAAATGGTTCCACATAGTTCACGATGTAAGAAATAAACGAAGTGCAGATATTACCGAAGCGAAATGGAAGTACCATGCGAATACCATTGGCTAGAGACAAACTGTAAATAACCTAGCAAACCTCCAAGGCAGAATAAGAGCACTTGACCCCCTCTAAGGCAATAACTTTGACTTGCAGCTAATAGAGGCGACAGAAAATAACTTTTTAAAATCAGGAAAAAATAATAGGAAAAATTCAAAGCAATATTTCGTGAGTCGCATTGTCGCTAATAAGTGACGCACAGGTTGTGTGTTACACTAACGACAACGCCATACGCAATAAGGCCGAATACATTGTGGCGTAATGGTAGATGTCGAAAATAGGATACGCAAATCCTGTGAATCTTTTGCGATATTAATCCGCATTTGGCAAACCAGAACTCTGGATAGACAAGAAAACAGGACTCCAGTGTTGATTTGAGAAAATCAGAACTAATGCCTTTGGAAAGGCTTGAATATAAACTAGACGATAGACTCGACTATTTCTTGACTTGAGACTTTACTTTTAACTCGAATTAAAACCAAAAACTATAAAATCCACTCTTTAGGAAACTGTTAACTAGTCTGGCAGAATGTAAATAAGAATCATATATTTTTTGTAGCATTAAAGTATAAACAACTTTTGCTGCCTACTTTAAGGAGCATTGCTTTAATCATAACTCTTTGCTTTTCACTAAAGCAATTTCTTTAAACAATTAATTTCCATTGCATACTTTTAGTTAAGCAATTACATGTATTTCCCTCTTACCACTCATAATTAGATTTTTTTGTGTACTTGTTGGTTTTTAATCAAATTCATCTAAAAGACTATTGTTAACAAAAAAATATCAAAAAAAAATACTCACAACATACCAACACATAAATGCAAATCATATGCTCTTTTACATCAACAAAAGCCAGCTTAATGAATGGCGTAGGACAATGTGTTTAAAGTGCGTATAAGGTGGGTAGTTTAGTGTTTTGTAACCTAAAGAAAAATTAAATGAAATCAAGAACTCATTAAGCCAAAACGGATGCTTGTAATCACACTTTTCTTAGAACAAGCCAAAACGTTCTATAAAAAAAAACGAGAGAAAAACCCGCAGCTAAGAGAAGTCATGTTCATTTCATTTCAAAATTTTTCCACCAACGCTGCTGCTACAACTACAATTTAACACAAGGAAACTGAAAACAAATAGAAAATTTGTCGTTTATAAGTTGCACATAGTGGTAGGTTTAAAAAGAAAACAAAAAAAAAAAAATAACTCTACTTGTCGCCTACAATTATTCATTAACTTGCAGCAAAAAATAAACCTCAGCCAGTCCAGAGAAAAGCGGAAATATATGCTCCGCAAAAATTAAAACGAAACACAAAACAAAGATATGCCAGCGTCACAACGAGTACTTTTCAGAGTGGAATCTCAAAAAAAAAAAACAAAATATAGAAATTAAAAAATATATTGTACTATTAACTTAACTGTCTCTGCCATACTTAGACCAGCCATCCATCCATCCCTGTCTCTTACCCCTTTTTGGGGCTTCAAGGTGGGCTGCAATTTTAAGTCGAGCATTTAGTTGTTTTATTAAATGGAAGCAGTGTTTACCACTAATAAAACAAAAAGTCAAAAGTCCTTAAGCATTTATGAGCAGTAATGCAGCCCGATTTTCTTTTTTATTCAACTGCTGCAATTGTAGTTGCTGTTGTTGCACCGAAATGAATGGCTGACTGACTGACTGAATAAATGAAGAAAGAAGGCAGCATTTAATCAGTATGAGTGTCCTGGGAGGCAGCATATTCAAAGGGTTACGACCCGTATACCAAATCATCGTGTACTGTGAAAGCATGTGAGCAAAAAAAAAAAAAAAAAGAAAAGCGAATCACAAAAATAGTGCGACACAGTGGATTTTTGTTGTAGGCTTAAAATTTCCTTCTCTCCACTTTTTTCCAAGCCATAAAAATTAAGACTACAAAATGCGGGCAAGTGGCAAGCAAGCATTTCCGTTGTTCAAGTTTCCTCTCTTTTGCACCCGCTAACAAATTACTGTTTTTTTCATATGCTATAGACTACTTTTAGGTGGATTTTTAAATCGCTATTTTTTTATTATCAACCTTATAATTAAACCCAAAGCAGAGCTGAACTGCTTTATTTTTTTCATGAATCCTTTTTTTATTTTCTTTGTACGGCTGTACACTAACAATAAGTGTTCAAAACAATAAAAAAAATAACGTTTCAGCAAGAAAATGTACAAATTGTTAAAGGCCTGGCTGGCAGTTGTCATGTGGTCACAAACATTTTGTTACAGCGCGCAAAACTTCTAGCCCGCTTGTATCTCACAGATTTCCTTTAGCTGCACAACTTTTTGTCCATAAACTTTGTATTTATCATACAAATCACACACTCATACACTCGTAATTATTCATTACAAGAAAAAAAAAATAAGAGAAAAGAAAAATTATGAAAAAAAATTTGTATATAATATTCATAATTACATTTACTCCGGTAATTAAAAATTATTGTAATACTGGTACAACTACTTTGTAGAAGAAAACGAGGAATGGGTTAAAAAAAAATTATATAAAAAGTGGGTGGTCAAATAAATATGCGTATCTTTTTTTTAGAACTAAAGAAATAAAAAAAAGGAAGAGACACAAAATAATTACATAATGTAAAAAGCAAATTTGTCTTCACATTCTGAAGAATATAAATAATTTTTAAATGCATTTGATGTATAAAACTCGCAAAAATTAATCAAATCACCTAAAACTAGGCAACAGTTTACTGATACAATACAAAATAAGAGCGCCTTAAATTAGGCAACACCTTTTAATACAATAAATATGAACAGCTTGCAATGTTAAGATGTACCGCTTTCTTTCTCAGTTAAAGAGTCTCCTTAAAGTAGGCAATACTTATTTGAACTATGCTATACATGCAAGCAACATAAAATATGCAGTTAAAATAAAACCAATCAAGTCTTAAAATGTTTTTAAGAACATCCAATACTAATTTACTATTTCATTGTCCACACTGTTTTTAGGGGGAATAAAGCTATCGAATATTTTTTTATATAAATCTTATGATTTATCTATGCTTTTAACTCAACACAAAAAGCCAACAAGCCACTAAAATTTGATAAAGAAACAACTTAAAAAAAAAATAAAATATAAAATCAAAACGTCTTCAAAAAAATTTGCATAAAACCGCGCATTTGACATGGTAACTCGTGCCTCATCAAACATCGTTCAAAGAGGGTGTAAATCTTAAGCAAAAAAAAAAAACCGATTTAAAAATGCCAATTGAATCTGTTGCAAAATTTTGCGAATACTTGATATTTTTGCTAAATGATTAATGTGTTTTTTAAAGAAGGAGACAGACACACTAAAGAGACTTTATTTTTGCTTTTCTTACATTATTGGCTTTAAGCTCAAAAGTAACAAGAATTTGATTAGTTTTTAAACACTTTTTTCTGAGAAGAAGATTAAAAACAATGATTTTGAATAAATAAAAACACTAATTCAAAATATTGAAAAGTGGTTTGAAATACTAAAAATTAACCCCCGTATTTGTAAACGATTATTAAATTTAACAAACGTTTATTAAGGCTTATTTTCATACAAAATTTGTTTTGTAAACCTTTATTAAATTTAAAATTTTTTTATTAATACGGGCGTAATAAACTAAATGTGTACACCTAAAATTATGCTATAGAAATTTTGTTTGGCTAGTACAAAGACTACAGCCAGAACTACACACCAGACTATAAAACAGAATACAGTTGAACTTATTGAAGAGAACGAAGGCAAGACTATAGACGAGACCAAAGACGAGTCCATCGACCAATCTATATTTGAAACTAATAACGAGACTACAGACGAGAGTATGGACAAGACTGTAGACAAGGCATTACAATCGACATGACTTTAGGCCAGGCTTTAGATGAGACAATAAGCAAGACTTTAGCTGAGATTGTAGGTGAGAATGAAGGCAAGACTAAAGTCGAGACCATAGACGAGAGAGAGAGAGAGACTATAGACAAGGCATGAGACGACGCTAAAGAATAAATTAAAGACAAGACCATGGACAAGGCTACAATTAAAACTATAGAAGTAACCAAAGACAAGAACAAACACGAGCCCAAAGACGAGCCCTTAGACCAGATTGTATTCGAAACTATAAACGGTACTAAAGACAAGAGTTCGGATAAGACTGTTGACCAGATGTAACACGACTTCAGGCCAGACTTAATACGAGACTATGAACAAGACTCTAGTTAAGATTGTAGGGGAGACTACACACAAGCCTAAAGTCAAAACCATAGACGAGAGAGGGGCAAGGAATAAGACCGTATTCAAAACTATAAACGAGAATATATAAAAGAGTATGGATGAAACTGTAGACCAGACAAAGGCAATGGAGAACACTCTATATAGAAGACAATATTATAAACAATGGACGGGACTGTAACCAGACCATGACCAAAACTATAGGCGAAAAACAGACTGGAATTTGGCAGAAGAAACCAATTCATAAGCAAATGGTGCTTTGTTCACAGTTGATCATGGCAATGATAACGATAATAAGCGATCTTTGGAACTGGCCCAAAGGGTATACACTGATGGTTCTCAGATAGGCAGCAGGGTAGGTGGAGGTTTCTTCATCGAGGAACTGGGCGTTAAGGTCCCTTTCAGGCTGCCAGATGACATCAGTGTATTGCAGGCGGAAATATCTGCCATAAGGCGGGCGGCAAACTGGCTGAGGTACTATCGTATATGGAGATATATATGCATATTACGGATAAGGGTGCCCCGGTAGTCTAACTGCTAGTGAGATAGTATATCAGTGCGGGGGTTGCGGTTTCGATTCGATTGGTCTCCTTTAGTCAAGCGTGGAGTTTCGCGGGATTAGCTTAGGAAAAAACAGCCACTGCAGCTCTGGATGGTTAACTGTGAAATGCCGAATGTCTCTCAATGAGATACCGGAAAATGCCAGAGTAACGCTGGAGTGGCTGTAGGTGCCCGGGGAACCAAACTGCAGACATGTATGTAGATGGCCTTATCGGGATTTCAATGGTTCGCTGTAAAACTCTCAATAACGTGAGTCTTACAGGAGGGCTCAGTAGAGATAGCAGGGCGAGAATACCTGCTGGTTGGCCGGGACTCTATGGCGCGGTGAGAGCGCACGTGCTATTTGGTTTGGGTAGGTACCAGATTACGACAGTGTAATCGTTCATGACGGGTCACTGGGAGATAGGGCCTCATGCAGGGAGAATGGGTCAGGATTATAACGACTTCTGTAGAAGTTGTCATTATGAGGAGGAGGAGGAGCGTACGGTGCTTCAGTTTCCCTGCCAGTGCCCCGGTCTCGGGGCTATTAGGCTTAGGCATTTTGTGAGACCATAATTTCCATGTTTAGACGCTAGGTCTAAAGTGGGACTGATCTCTCTGCCTTACTGGGAGTCGGCTACAGTGATGTCTGGGGAATAATCTCGTAAATACTGGCTGGCTCTGGTCACTGGCCAAGGGTATCGCAAAGGGACCACTATAAGGACCCAAGTGAGCCGTCCTCGAGTCGGCTACCCATTGAACCTAACCTAAGTTAACAAGGAACAGATAAGAAAAGAACGGGAGCTGAACAAGCACGCAGTCAGTGATGTAAACATAAGAGCGGGCAAATACTGCTTGCAACTCGCGAAGAAATAACACTTGGCAGTATCGACGTGTGTGTTGTAGTTCCAATAATCCTGATCTTGCTTGACTTCGTTACACTTCATACGCAATCCTGAAAGTTCTGTTGTCAGTTGCCGCTTCCATGTATGCGCTGGTCTCCCGACTCGTCTGCTTCGCTGTGGCCTCCAATCTGGCATTATTATCGTCTGGTTTACGAAGGTTGTCACCTATCTAACTTCATTTTTATTCTATGGTGCTGTTGGCTTGCATCCATCCTGAGTTTGTTATTGTTACAGGCTAGAAAATCCGTAAAATTTTGCTGAGGCATTTGTTGAGAAATACCTAAAAGCATTGTATGCCACGTGTTGCCATGTTCCAGGTCTCGCATCTGTTTAACGGAATGGATGTTGGCCGTGATAGTGGTAGTAGCCTTTAAGAATTTGACATACCCAACCAAAACCTACTAAAAATAATGACTTGACTACAGTCTAAAATAGAGTTCAGTTTATGGACTAGACTTCGGACTTGAGTAAAGATTAGATTAACACATCTTCATTTTTTAAAGTTTATCTCCAATTAAAGTAAACTGCTTGGTAGTGCTTAATCCTCTAAACACATTTCCTCAATTAAAATGTCCCCCTTTATTTAATTACCCTTAAATTCTACCACAATAACTAATTCTATTATCAGTAAAAACTATACATCCTTTAATACAAACTTAAAAAAGGCCATTTATTCTGTAATATCTTTTACAATTGACGCTTGTCATTTTATATTGCAATATCATCCATCTCTTCCAGAATCCCTTAAACAAGTACTACCAAAAAGACAAACAAAAAAATAATACACCGAAAATGTTAAGCATCTTGTAATGTCCTTTAATCAATTAATTTGTTTTTCCAACTCCTTGCATAGTCACACACAGACACCCTATAACACCAGCTGGCCCAGCAAACGAAACCTTACACTTAAGCTCGTACAAGGATGCTTATTGTGTCTGACAGTCAGTTGCCAAAAAAAAAAAAAAAACAAAAAAAAACCCAAAGAAAACATTTGAAATGTACCCTGGTTTATAATCCCTTGTACAGACACACCCATTGGAAAATTGAAATAGAAACAGCAAGGAGCAACACAGGAAACCTTCGCATACTAAAGTAGTTGATAAAGTAAATGATACAAAGACATACTTGAGCTTCATTGCTTCTTTTCTTGTTAGACTAAAATTAAGAATTCCTAGTGAGTTTCTGGTATGAATAAAAAAAAAGCACAACTTGAATTAACAATCAATTGTCATTTGAACTTCGAGTTGGACTTTTTTTCTTCTTAATTTTACAAGCTTTAAGAGCTTGTGCTCTTTTTTTTATTAATGTTGAAAACGAAGAAATCGGATACAATAAAAGATGTCCTTTACAATGGTCTGTCTATTATTGTCAAGTGTTTTTTCAAATGATTTGTAGACTTTTGACAGTTCTGTTTCTTTTTTTGTTTCTTCTACTGTCTTCTATTGCATTCCTTTTTCCAAAGACAATGTTTATGTTGTATTGAAAAAAGGAGGTGTTAAAATACATTCGTAGAATATATCTTAAGGAATAATAAGACATTTTATTAAAATTGTATAGCATACTTCAAGTGACAAGTAGTAAACTTTGCAAATTTTTATTGAAAATGAATTTAAATATTAGATTTTGCTTAAAAGAAATATTCTGATAGGAAGGTTAACTTACAAATCCAATATTAGGAATATTTTTAAGTTAAAATTAAGAGGAAGATATTTTTAAGTATGTATTTAGACAAAAAAATATTCTGACCACTCAAGCCGTTGCATACTTTTAGGCGTAAAAATTAAGTTTTTTTTTAATAATCCTTTTGTATTTTACAAAAAATTTTCTCTAGCTAATAAAATAATTCTCAACAAATTTTATATATTCAGAAGATTTTAACTTGGAAAATTTTCCATTAAATGATTGTTCGCTGTCATAATAAATCGTTTAAAATTGCATTTTTCTAAAAAAAATCCTTAACAATACTTGTGTGGGAACTTAAATAACATGTGTGGGTTTTTCTTCCCTTTCATGGTTTGTTTTCTATCATTTTAAATGGGAAAAGATTTCTTTAACTCAATTTCCTTAAGCGTTATTTCCAACACTTACGCTTTATTGCCTTTTAGACAAAATAAATCTTTCAAGTAAAACACTTCCTTCCTGATTTTCCTTCAAAAAAATAAAAAAAAAATCAAATCAAAAATCCTCTAAAACCAGCAGTAAAAAATTTGCACAAAAATAACACATGTTTTCAAAATTAACTTAAAAAAATTCCCCAAAAAAAACGCACACACACAAACTACCCAACATATCAAATTACACCCTTAAAATCTCAAATTTTACTTCACATATTCTTGCGCCTGAAAGTAAATCGATCCCTGCTTTAAAAACTTGTATTATGCAGCTGTGTAAATAAACAACCACTGGCCGCCTAAAAATATGTTCGAAATAAATCGACAAGTGTCATTTCAAAGTAAAACAAATAACAAATAATACAGAACATTTAACAATATTTATTTAACTTTTGTGTTGCTATTGTATACATATTTATTTTATTTGACATGACTGGTAACTTGTTAATTACCTTGTTGCTGCAAGACTTTAAGACTAATTATTCACCTTTGAATATTGGCTATTTATCTACTGGCTGTTTAGAGAAATTTTTTATGGTTACCCTCTTAAATTTAAGGGAAATTACTTAAAGGAATTTCTTACATTTGGAAAATGTTTGTTTCATTATTACAAAGAAGATGCTAAAGCAAACGTATTGAAATGCTTTTGGTGTTTGCTGCTGCTGTTGGCTCTATGGAACCCAAAAGATTAATTAACTGTGTGTGTTTGGTAAGACACCCTCTTTGGTTCTAATTTTTCTCTTTGTGTTTTTTTTCTATTTTTTATTTTTTGGCTCAAAATTAATTGTTAGTTATTCAAAGACATTTTTTCTTATTTCTTGTTTAAACAAGGCCGGTAAGCCTATGTGTATGCAATAGATTTTTGTAAATGTTTTCTCTGCTTTTTTGACATGTGTTGTAGGCAAAGTCAATAAGTAAATAAATGTAGATAATTACACTTAAAGTTAACTTAAAGAACAGGGTCAGTGAAAAATTGTTAAATACTGAGTTAAAAATAGTAGAAAAATTTTAAAGTTGTAGCATATTTATAGGAGCAACATAAAAAACATCTTAAATTAATTTAAGTTACTAAAAAAAGGAAATCAAAAGTTAAAGTTGCTTAGAAAAAAGAGAAGTGGATTTAAATTTAAAAAAAAAATATAATTTTAGGTGAAATACAACTATAGACTTAAGTTGGATGCAAACATTTTAAAAATTCCTTTCTTTTAACTAATAAATAACTTAATTTTACGAATTTGTTTGTTTGTAGAAAAAAAATCAAGTCATATTTTAGGAGTTCAACTGTCCAAGCTATTGCAGCATACTTTTAGGTGCATAAGAAATAATAGGTTAATTGTAAAGGGCAATTTAAAAATAAGATATTAAAATTGTGGCAAAAGAAATGAGTTCTATGCATAATTCAATATATGGTCCGTGTAAGAATTTTATTCTAAATTCTGGGTTTTTTGCAGCGAATTGTAATAGCAATCTGCATCAAACTTCATACTAATGTTCATAAAACTTTCATTATTATATTGTATTCGCTTCGTTTGTATTCAGTAAGGTAAATAACAATGACATGAGAGCAATCAATACTCGATATTTAAGAGGTAGTGATTCATCTTATTCAATACAATCTAAGCACATACAAAATCTCAAGTTTCATGCAGATGTTAATTAGCAAATAAATAACATTCCTAAAATACTTGCACAACACAAAGAATATTTGTTCAACAACTAAATAATATTTTCTATATGTGTCAACACAATTTCGAATAATAATAAGTAAAACAAAAAAAAAACTTTATAAATAGTTTTTATTTGTTCAACTGTTTTTTTGTAAAAGTAACTTGTTTGTTTCTATGTCAGGTGTAAGACTTTTAGCCAAATATTAAAAAATAAAATAACGTCGTATTTAGTTTTTTATATTAATAACAAATAAATGGCATCTCTAAAATACAAAGAATATTTGTTCAATGAACATTCTTTTTCAATTCATGTTTTGAGGTTAGAAATCTAGAAATAAATTACCGGAAAAGTGAAAAACAACCAGGAAAATTTTTCTAAACGAGAGGCCTTCTTCATAGTTTTCGGCAATTGCAATTAAAAGTAAAAAAAATCAAAGCCTATTTATTTTAATAATTAAAGCTTCTTATGTAGCCTACATTTAGGTAAAACATAATTAAAACTTTTAAAAAGGCAAAATAAAGGGTAGTCCAACCTTAATGCACGCTATTAATTGTGAGTCACACCTTAACGGCAAGTTTTTTGCCCAACTTAATTTGATGTTTCTTTGTTTCAGCTATTGACAAATTCAACAATTGAGAGGTACACAAATCTGCAGCGCGCTAAGAGTGTTAAAGCTTTTTTACGAAAATGGGCGTTCAAATCAAAATGCATTTCGTAATTTTTTTTTTTTTTTGGCAGCATAATCGAACAAATGTGTCCACAATGGGGAGCATTGTGCGCAAATTTGAGCAAACCGGGTCTGTAGGAAATGTGAACACACCTGTGCCTGCTCGTTAACCTTGACTCCTCGTCGAGCCCATCAATTGAACATCTCACGAATGTCACTAATGCGAATTTTGAATAAAGATTTGAATTTGCACTCTGACAAAGTTCAATCGACTCGAGAAATGAAGACTACTGGCCATTTAAAGCTTAATCAGTACACCGAATGTTTAATTTGATGTTTGACTATTGACTGCCAGCCATCGAAGATTGCTGAAGAGATAGTGTGGTTACTTTCGAAACATTTCAAATCAACCGGTCCGCGAACGTGGATTCGATTCCCACGGCAGTCAAGAATAAAAAATTATAAATAAATTTTAGTTAATTTCATGTTGCAAAATGCCTTTCTTCATTTAAATAATTTAATGAAAATTAAATTTAGTGAACTTTAGCCTGTTTAAAATATCAAAATTTGGATTAAAAACCATAACACATTTCAATAAAATAACAACAGTTCTAGTTATTGTTAAAAAAAAGATTAGGCAATAGCTCTATGTTTACATTTGTCCTACAAGTTGTGCTGAAAAAGGTCAGCAAGAAAGAAAAAGAAAGACAAAAACATGAAAAACAGAAAAATGTACTTTGGACTTCAAGAAGAATTCTTGACAGAAAGTACGAAAAAACATAATTGAGGAAGAACATGTAAATCAATTAAAATAGATAATCATTAAAAGCAAATTTCGATCAACCAAATTTAAAATACAATTTGGTTTAAAGAATGATATTTGACTATTGACTGCCAGCAGTTGTCAATGGCTGTGGGTGTTAAACGGCAAATCCCTCTGACGAGATTGAGTGGTTGCAATTGAAACATGTATGGGTAACCTGTACGTGAATGCCTAGATTCGATTCCCGCGGCAGCCAAGCAGGAAAAATATCAATAAATTTTAATTCATTTCATGTTGTAAAACTCTTTTTTTCATAAAAATAATTTAATGAAAATTAAATTTAATGAACTTTAGCCTGATTAAAATATCAAAATTTGGATTAAAACCCATAAACAGTTCAAAAAAATAACCACAGCACTAATTAATCTTAAGATAATTCTCTGAAAAGTTTTTGTTTTATTCACAATTAACATCGTGCATTTTGTTTGGACCACCATTTATTATGAATCTTTGCAAATTTAATTAATTTTATTTACAATTTTTTTTATTTGCAGTTAAATGTCTTCAAAGGAGATTTAAAGTAAGTGAAACCTTTTAAGTTAATTTTAAATGATTAAAAATGGAATGTGCTTTAATTAAAGTCGTTAAAACAGGTGCAATTTTTTTTATATTAATAAATAACTTAATTTTAACCAGTGTAAAATTGTTAAAGGATATTTTAAATTTGCTGTTGGGATTCAACATTTCACTTGTTATGGTTTAGTTAAGTTTTATTTTCTTGATTTTTTTTTTACTTTTCATTATTCTCATGTCGTTGTGGCAGCTGTTGTAGTTGTAGTAGTTGTTGTTGAAGTCTCATTGCGATTTCTGCAACCTCCTCCTCCTCGATAGCCCCGACCTCCTCCACCATGTGCTACATTTTCCACCTGATGAAAACCAAATTCGATAGGTTGATCCAAAATTAAAGGGCTAGAAAGCTTAAATAAATATTATTAATAAATAGACATCCATTAAAAAAGGGGTTTAAAGCCTACCGTTAAAGCCAAAGTTAACACTAGAAAACTGGCAAACAACCAAAACTTCTGCATGTTGATATTTCTCTAATAAATCTGTAACAAAACTGAAAAAATTTTAATAGAATTTATGAAATAAAAGCTAAAATGTTGTAATTATTTTTTTTTTATTATTAAAAAAAGACTTTATAATTTAAGAGCAATTATTACAATAATAAATTAATTTGACTAAACCTAAATCACTAAAGCAGAAAATTCTAATTACATTTTATTGTTTATTACAAATTAAATTATTAAATTGTTTGCAAGTGCCAGCTTTTCCCATTGTAACCGTATTTAATTAGAGTTTTTGTATTGTGACTTGAAAGTGTCATAAATCATAAACAAATCAATTTACCAAAACAATTTGCTATCGATAGAGCTTAACTCGCCTAATGGTAGGCTGTACAATATAACCCTTTGTTTTGATATTTTCTCAATTTCTCTCTCACTCTATCTCTCTCTCACTCTCTTTCTCTCTTAGTATTATAGCAAAATGTTTTTGAACGACAATCTGTAATAATCCTAGCCAAACGATTCAATAAATCACCTTCAATGCATTTCAATGTGCATTCTATCCCCTTTGATTTCCTAACCCCTAAAAATATACCATACCAATGCTTAAATATAGCAAATACATGTTTTTTTTTTTTGAAAACAAATGAAGCACAACAGTTGAAACTGTTATCCTGGCGGCAGCAACAATAATTACAAAAAACATAATTTACAAGCAAAAATCATTTCAGATTGCAACATTGACTTACCCAGTGATATCCTTCTGCCTGTCTGTCTGTAAATGCATGTATAAATGTGCAAGTATGTAATACAATGCAATAACAAGTTTAACATAAATCTTTTATCCTTGCAACTAAGCATACATACACTTAAAAACACTTCTTGCATTTGTATTTGCAAGTTTATGAATCAATGCCTAAGATTTACTATAGAAAACAGACTTACGAATATTTGTTGTAAGAGAAATTTAGTTAAAGGGTTTTGGAAACAGGAGAAGGGGCAGTGTCATGTTCTTAAATATAACTAATAATTCTCTCACATATTCACTCACTATAACACACACACAGCCAGACTTGTACGTATGGAAAGTTATGCTTAAGCTGGTAATCTGTGATTTTCGAAATTGTTTTACAAAGTGTCATAAATCAATAAAGTACCAATAAGTCGTGGTGCCAAAGATATTGGGTGAAACAATGGTGGCAAATTATGTAGTTAAATGAAGCAGGGGCGGAGAGAAAGGAGAGTCATTTATGATACCCTTTAAAATTTATTGTAAAGCATATTTAAAAAAAATAAAGAAGTACTGTAGTGTGCATATGAATGTTATGCAATAGAGTTTATTTATATGTAAATGAGTTTGTTTAAATCGTTGAGTAACACAACTGATCAGAATTGGGTCAACCGTTGCAACAAAGGAGAATTATAGAACAAAAGTATTTGGACTTCATCCATTTGACGAAGTCTGAATATTTTGGATTTCTTTTTATTCTATACAAAACGTATGCATATAAATGGATAACTTTGATTGTAAGTAGTAATTGAGTTAGGACCTTGCATAGACCGTGTTGGTATCTTGTGTTTCGACGATGTACGATAACCCGTAAATAAAAAAATAAGTTGGATGTGAGGACACCTACAGTACTCCACACTCTTGATGAATGCTAGGAGTCTCATTCGTCCAATTCCTGCGAATTCCCCAGGATCTCCCAGACAATTCGATATGGAGCGAGTAAGTGCCGGACACTAGCAGAGTGTGTGTCTTTTTTCCCCTGGCACCCCACATCATCTACAGTTGTCACTAGTCAGTTGTCCCGCTCTTTTGGCGTGTACTGCCGTCCAACAGTGACCCCTTTTAGAACCTACCAGAAGCCTACAGTATTTTCTTGTTAGCGATAGAAGAAGTTTAGTCGATTTTGGATCATAGGATCCACACACTACTTTGGATACCGTACACGTTTATAAAGGGTGGTTAAATCTTAAGAGCCGATTTTTATTTTGAATAAAACACAAATTATTTAGCAAATTATTGTAATTTCTGTATTTTCACAAAATATCGGCCAAATGGCCGCCGCGGCCTCGGCGGTACACCTCCATCCGATGGTCCAAATTTTCGATGACGCTGAGGCATAATTACGGTTCTATGCGGTTAATGTGCCGAATTATCTCATCCTTTAGATTTTGAAATGTTGCTGGCTTATCGACGTACACCTTTTCTTTCAAATAACCCCAAAGAAAGAAGTCCAGCGGTGTCAAATCACATGATCTGGGCGGCCAAGTGACATCGGCACCACGTGAGATAACATGGCCATTGAATTTGGCATAATTCGCAATTTGTATTCTTGATAAAAACACCGAAGTTTGTAGTTGGAGGTTAAGCTAGTTTCTATGCGCATTTAACTGGTTGCTTAGACCAGATTATCAGGAAACATTCTCCCAAAAAATTTTAGAAAAGCCAAAGATAAAAGCAAATAAAAGTCCAAAGTAAATGAGAATTGCAAACCCTCAAAAAGTCTTTTTTGCAACGATATCAAAGCCTAAACAAAATACCAACAATCAACAGTGAGTTTATCTTTTCTTACATTCCCCACTACAATTTTTAACAAATAAATAAAACGTTTTACTGCAGTTTCTTCATTATTTAAAATTCTTTATAATATTTCAAACTGAACCAAAAACCACTTTAAAACTGTAAAAGATGACAAATAATAGGTTTATTTGCAATATCACAATAACTTCTGTTAATTATTAGCTCATGGTCCTTCGAGCCAGCATTTTTATAATTGATTTCCGACCATCTAACGACGTTTTTTACAGCATTTTTTCACTTATAAAGCGCTTTACAAAATGTTAGGTTTATGCTTCAAATTAATAGCAAATGATCGGTTGGCAAATGGTCCTTCGAACCTGAAGTTTCTTAAAACTTGCATTTAAAACTTAAAAAAAACTAAGTTTGACTTTTTGAATAAATCTATAACATGGATGTATTTGAAATGTAGAACATTTATTGTCATTTTGAAGAACTTAATTGGGTCGTTTAGCCTTGAAACGGCATTTCGAACTAATGTTTTCTTTTGCGCATTAAGCCACTAACTTTAAAATAAATTTTAAAAAATCCAACCAAAACGCACGATGACATTTGTAAAGAAAACAAAAAGTTTTCAGTGAAATATCTTTATATTATCTTATTGAAACAAAATATCGGTCAAATGTTCGCCACGGCTGCGGTCGAATACCATTATCCGATTTTCAATGACTCTAAGACATAATTAAGGTTCAATGTCGTTATTGTGCAGAATTATCTCATGCTTTAGCTCTTGAATTGTTATTGGCTTATTGACGTGCACTTGTTCTGTGTCGAATCATATGATCGTGGCGGCCAATTAACATCGCCACTACGTAAGTTAACACGGCCATTGAATTTCTTTCACAAAAGAACCATTGTTTCGTTGGCTGTGTGGCAAGAAGCACCATCCTGTTGGAACCGCATATCGTCCAGGTCCATACCCTCAATTTCTGGTCACAAGAAGTCCATTATCATCTCGCGATAGCGAACAGCATTCACGGCAACTGTTTGGCCGATCTCATGTTCGATTACGCCGCCTGCCCATAAACCGCACCAAACAGTCAATCTTTGTGAATGCATCGGTTTTTCAACAATCACTCGTTTATACTCATTTGCACAAATTGACAATTCCGCTAGTTAACGAATCCGATGAGGTAAAAGGGCGCATCATCGCTGTCCCATCAACCATTCGGACCGACGACGCTTTAATGGTCAGTAGGCTTCAGCTCTTGAGACAATTAAACCTTGTAAGCGTGTAAACTCAAATCTTTATTCAAAATTTACACTAGTGATGTTTGTGAGATGCACGACGACGAGTCAAGGTTCACGGCCCTTCTGCTACTCTATCGCAAACAACAGCAATGTTTTCGCAAAACGAACTGGGCGAGCATGCACAGGTATTTTCACATTTCCTACAGACCTGGTTTGCTGTAGTTTGTGCACAATTCCCCCGATTATTGGCACATTTGACCAGAAAAATCACACGTGGTTGGGCCACACTTCAGAACGTTTATTTAAAATTGCACTTTTAAAGAAAAAAAAACAGCTTTATTTGATATTTTAGCCTTGAAACGGTTCTTCGAACCAAAATTTTCTTTTAGCATAAATTTAAAAAAATTAAAGTAGACTTCATTTATTGTATTTAAATTGTCCTACTTTAAGAATTTAATGAATTAATAAAAATAAACTTTTTATCTTTACCTTTTATTCTTCAAATGATCCTCTGCAAACCTTTTTTTTGTATAAATCCTTGTTTACATGGTGAACTTGTATTTATTGTAAAGACAAACATTTACTAAGGTGGTCTGGAGTACCTTCAAAAATCCTTTTTATCTAAAATTCCTGCACCCGCCATTCCATTTCCAAATAATGTTTTAACTAAAAAGATAAAAAATTATAGCGTCAAAATTTTTTTTAGAATCATTAATTTTATAACTTTGTTAATCAATTTTAAACGGTCCTATGAAATTTAGTTCGCAGTTATTAATTTTGTCAAACTTGTATTGAAATTATGCCTTTTTTTCAAGCACAAAATATGACCGAAATTTCAATAGAAAACATTTTAATCCTTGAGCCTCCAAAATATTTTTGAAAGGCGTCTTCTCTCTTGTTTGGATGCTTCTATTATTAAGGAATATTATTACAACTGCAAGTTGGCTTAAGTTAAGATTAAGTTGACAAATAGTAATGTGTTATCTGTAATAAATCGTCTGTTATCTGCCGGATAACAGCCAACACCAAGTTATAATAATGGCCACAAGTAAAACTTAATCTATTTAAATGCAGTAAAATGTCAAACGTGTTTTTGAAATTGTAACTTAGAGAAAAGAGATGTGTCTTCTGTCTTCAAATAGTCCATTATATATATATATATATATATATATATATATATATATATATATATATATATAGTCCTTCGAACCTTGAAAAACGTTTTTCTTTGAATACCCATTTCAAAATTTTTTTAGAGCTCCTTCTTTGTTTTTACTTACGTACTAACATACCGACGCCTGCAAACACAAGACGACATTTACGAAACTTGAAAATGCAAATTTTGCAAAACGATGCTTGCCTTCCTCACACATGTACACCAAACTAGCATCAAATACACAAACATTTCTGCAGCCTACTTTTAGACAACAAACAAAATTTAGCCTCATTGCTGCCATACTACATACAACAACATTCAAAAACAAACATCAACAACATATTTCATGCAATTTTCAATTGAATTCTAAATCAATCAGATTGAGACGATGACATTTCGAAAACAAGAACTTACTGGTCAAGTCTCAAGTTATTAAGAGAGTGAAATGCAACGAAAGAAGTGGGACGTAGAGTAAGAGAATTAAGGGAAGAGAAAGGCAACGGAAGGGTTAGTAAAATGTTAAAAGGTTATAAGATATTAGATCATAAATCTTTACAATGATTTTATGAATCCTTTAAAGCATATAGACAAAACAAACAGCAACAAGAATTATAACCATATTACGTATGTTGTTGCACTGTAAGTTGCATGTTGCACTAACGGAAATATAGGCTAATATGAATTGATTTTGATATATTAATGGCTGAAAAGAGCAAAGACTACAAATTACAATATTTCAAATTTTGAATTTGAATTTGTATCTACTTTGGCATAAATAAATTTTTAACACAAACAAACACATGCGTTGGGCAAATAGATTCAAAGGACTTACATTTTCTTAATATGTTTGTATGTGCATTTGTATGTGGGTGTGCATTTGTAATAAAGGATTTTAGAAATTTATCTTTTCTAATATACAATATTGACCATTTACAAACATTTCTCGACTCCGACGCACGAACACACACACACACACACACACAGACAAACAGAAGTATTTTCATATATGAATAGTCCCATCACTTGCTACTTTTCCTTTTGCTTATACATGATAAATTTTCTACAAGAATTGCTCTTCACTCTCTGCTTCTTGGAATATGTCCTTATTCCTTGTGTTCGTTTGAGGTTGTGCGTTGGATTTTGAAATTATGAAAATTTATGTGCGGAAAGGATTGGAAAATAAATTTTCTTCTTCGAAATGTAAGTAATATATTGGTTAGAAAATTGTTTTGTTCTTGTCTGTAGACACTTAGAACAGGATGTCCTGCTAAAAATTTATTTGTTATAATGCATCTCTATCTCTGAAATGTCCTTGTAGGTGTGCATTTGTATTATGAAAGAAAATCCGATTTTTTTTTTTTTTTTTGTATTTTTTTTTTTGTTTTTCAAAATGTGTAATTGCAATTAAAATTATATCATAATTCGTGCAATAATAGAATAATTTATTTAATAAAGTTTTTAAACAAATTACAGGTAATAAACAGGAAGACAATAAAGATTAAACTTATAGGAAATCAAAGAGAAAAATATTTAGAAAATAGAATTTTAAAGTAGTAATAGACCAATCAGAAAAGAAATTTAAAGTTCGAAGGACTATTTGAAGGCAGAAAGATAAAATGAGAAAGTTCGTTTTTGCATAGGAGGTGAGCCGAGTGGGCAGCCGAAACGAGGATGGGTCACTAGGTTCCTTAAAGAGGTCCCGTTGTGATACTTTGAGCCAGTAACCAAAGTCAGCCAGCAGCCACCGGACTATTTCCCAGTCATCACTGCAGCCTCAAACCACGCCAACTCCCTGCAAAACAAAGAGATCGATTTCAGTCAAAAACTAGACACAGCGTTCAAGTATGACAATTCTGGTCTTCGATAATGCCCTGATACCGGGGCATTGGCAGGGAAAGTGAAGCACTTCTGCACTAGTCATTATAATCCAGGCCTATTCTCCCCGCATGAGTACCTAGCACCCAGTAACCCGTCATGGCTGATATCACTATTCTAATCTTGTCCCCACCGCTTCTTATCCAGGTCACAGAGTCCTGGCTTTTAAGCAGAGTGAACCACCTGCCATCTCTCCTGAGCCCTTCTGTACGACTAACGTTTAATAAGAGTTTACAGCGAGCCATTCCAATGCCGATCAGGCCCTTAAAAATCATGGCGTGCAAGAGACATGCCTGTTTGGCTAGTTGGGTTCCCCGGGCACCCACTGTACCCTAGTAAGTTTAAACAGAAAAGAAATAAAAGGTTCGTAGGACTATTTGCTATTTGAACGTACCAGTTGAATGATTTTAGTAACATAAGTATTTCCTTTCGATCTTCTGATATATTCCAAAATTTAAAACAATTTTTTTAAGCTCGAGCCAAGTTCAATATTATTTAATTATTTAATTCAAATATTTTATTTTTTAAACAGGCTAAAGTTTATTAAATAACCACAATACTAATTATTATTTATGAATTTTTCGATATATAGAATTTCTCTTATTATTTTCGATATTTCTTTTATTGTTTTGTTTTTGAATTAATCAAGTTTCAATTGCTGTAAAAATCCATTAAGACCCGCTTAATGCTGCTTATTTACGGCACAAGCAGCACTTACGATAAGCAGAACCCATAAAACGTAGAAAATTATGGTTCGTAGGACCATTTTTAATTAAAAATAAATAAACTTCAAGTACGAAGAAGCATATAAAAATAAATAATTTTATCCAAATTTTCAATTTTTTAATCAGGCTTAAGTTCATCAAATTTAATTTTCATTAAATTATTTTTATGAAGAAAGAAATTTTACAACATGAAAATTAATTAGAATTATTATTGATAATCATTCATTCTTAACTGACCTGAGATTCGAAACCAGGCGGTTGGTTACACTCGCAGCCATCAATACGACTGCTGACGTCAATCCTTAAACCAAATTTTATTTTAACCTTCGGTAGATCGAAATTTGCTTCTTTTTTTATCCTTTCTTTAATGGATTCTACATGTTCTTCCTTTACCTCTGTTTTCTCGTACTTTTTGTCAATAATTCTTCTTGAAGTCCAAAGTACATTTTTGTTTTTTTTCCATGTTTGTCTTTCTTTTTCTAGTTGACCTTTTTCAGCACAACTTGAAGGACAAATGTACACATAGAGCCCGTGCCTTAGCTTTAACAATAATAAGTATTGTAGTTCAACAAAATTATCACAATACTAATTAATAAATAATTTGTTTTAAATGTAAACATCATTAAGTATATTTAACACGACAATTAAAAAAAATTAAGGCTTAAATAATCTGAGGTTCGAAGGACCATAAATTTTTCGATAAAGCGAGGAGCTTACTCCCAACAGAGTCAGGTCTGTTGTACTTAGCACCTTTAAGGAACATATAAAAATAAATAGTTTGTAGGGCTGAATTTGTGGTTTCAATAGAATGGTGCCACATGCTACACAGCAAGATAAACAATGAATTTGAAAGAAAAGTTCTTAAATCGCATTATTTCTCGTAAAAGAACAGTGAATTGTCCACCAAGATCGTGCGATTTGACACCTTAAGACTATTTTTTTGGGGGGTTTTTTGAAATCGAAAGTGTACAGAAATAAGCGCACAACATTTTCAGATCTTAAGAACATTTTTATCGAGCAGATATCAACCATTGACAACAGTTTATTGAAAAACACGGTTGGGAATTCGGGTAAAAGATTGGGGGCCTGCCGAGCCAGTTTAGGGGTCACTTGTCCAACAAAATTTTTCTTTTAATCGAAAACCATTTGTAATAAACTGAAGCAAAAATAATTTTAATATCTCAAAAAAAATCTTCTTTTTATTAAAATTAAAAAGATACATTTGCAGATTTGGATTCGAAATTTTTAAAGAAAATTAAATTTCTCAGAAAATTAAGCGAAAATACTTGTAAAAAATAAGCAAAAATTACACATATAAATTATGTTTGGTTTGAAAAACTATCTAAGAAATATTTTTTTTCTTACATAAGTAAAATAAAGATTTTTTCTTATTAACCACATTTGTTAAAAAAAAAATTACCTTAACCCTGGTCTAACTCTTATCTTTATTAATAAATTATGTCATAATTAAAATTGTGACATGCTACTTTATAATTTAACTTAATACTATATTTTTCCATCTATTTCGTTGATAAATTTTATTAACAATAAATAAGAATTTATCAAAAGTTATTCAAAATCATCTATTATTAACCCGCCCCCTGCCCCAGCTCTCAAACAAACACACACCCTCTTCATTAGAAATATTGCTGCTCTCGAACACACCAAATAATCCGCTTAATAATTTTACCTAAAAACATTAATTTCTAAGTTAAAATTTTTTTTTTTTTGACACGTTCGTCTGCCTAACAAACCGACGCATTCGTTACTTTAGTTACTTTTGTGTATGAGTGTATGAAAATTTAAGTTAAATGAAGTCCATTTTAACTGATGACGCCTAAAATTTAATTACCAGTGTCATAATAATATAATTGAGCATTATGACACGCATCAAATAGTGTTACGGAACGCAGTGAATTGGGTGGAGATGGAGTTGGATGTGGCAGCGGTAAAGTGAAGTTGTAAAGTACGAGTATGACTGTCTGTCTGTCTGCCTGTCTATGCTATTCTATTCTATTGTAAATTGTTGTATGCAAAGGCCACAAAGTAGTGACAATGACTAAATAGTCAGCAAAGTTAAAAACTCAAAGGGTGGTAAATAGTTACAAATAGAGTTAAATAGAATTTAGAAACAGGTAGCTCTTGAAAACATGAAGACTTATTACAAGAAATTGCTTTAATTTTTAAACATACTTTTTAAGGGACGAGTGTTGCTTGAATTTATTTGACTGTTGCTATACGCATATTAAGTATCATGTGTCAGAAATGCATAAATGTAAATAC
The DNA here is from genome assembly GCA_949318255.1 of Pollenia labialis. Classification (NCBI taxonomy): domain Eukaryota; kingdom Metazoa; phylum Arthropoda; class Insecta; order Diptera; family Polleniidae; genus Pollenia; species Pollenia labialis. The sequence continues at coordinate 17,272,253 of OX439142.1, read as the reverse complement.
AAATTAGTTAAAAATTAATTGTCATCATACACGCATTCACTCAGCCAGTCAAATAGTCGTCTGACCATTTTCCAAAAAAAGTGAAAATGAAACTGAAATGAAAAACAATTTTCCGTTCAACACCACCACGCAGCTCAAAACAATTATTAACGAAATGTTGACAATTCCAGCCATCATTCAGCTAACAATCTACAGCAACATACAAAAAGGATATTAATTCCCCAAAAAAAAAAGAACTTTCGAAAGGTATGCCTTTTTAATCGGATAAAATTCATAATTATTGTTATTACTGTCATTTGTTTGTTAAGCTCTAGATCTCCAAGACAGGAGACTCTTTCCTCTTTTTTTAAACATTTAAAGGACTTTTCTCTATTGCGTGTTAATTTCCATTATGATGAGTTATCTTAGTTAATGCTTAAAATGAAGTTTTGCTATTTGTTTTTAGATCCTTTTGAGTTTGAAATAAAAACTATGATTTTTCTTGGTTTTTTGTTTCTGTTAAATTAAATAATTAAAATTCCGCTCCTTAATTTGCATCATTAATTAAAATGATGACCAGGCGTTTTTTTTTTTTTTTGTTTTTGAAAGAAGGTGATGCGAGATGTTGAGGTGTTGATAAGTATTCAAATAAAAAAATCTGTCGTGTTTTATTATTTTAGGGGAAAAGCCTAAAAGCATACTAACTAAACAAAAAAAGCAATAGAGATAAAAAGATAAAAATTTTCAATTAAAAACTTAATATTAGGCCAGGAAACTCAAAATGAAATAAAGTATTATTTGTAGATGATCCAAAGATTTTTGTGGCGGAAAATTGATAATTTAGACGTAGAGATTATGTGGTTTCAACAGGATTATGAATCACACTTGTCAAACAGCCAGAGAAACAATGGATCTTTCGAAAGAAAATTCCGAAAACTGCATTATTTCTCGTAGAGGAGGAGTGAATTACCAAGATCGTGCGATTTGACACTTTTAGACAATTTTTTTTGTGGGGTTTTTGAACTCGAAAGTGTCGAGCATTTAACCCACAACAGTTCAAGAGCTTAAAAACAAAATTATCGAGCAGATATTAACCATTGACAACAGTTTATTGAAAAATGTTATTGAGAATTTTGGTAACAAATTAGGAGCCTGCTGAGTCAGTAGACCGACATTAATTTTCATTATTAACCGGAACCTATTTGTAATAAACTGAAACAGACATGGCAATTCCGGTCTCCCAAAATTCCTAAACCTAATGTCCCCAGACTGGGGCATTGGCAGAGAAAGTAAAACACCATCTCCTCCTCCTCGCACTGTTGGTAAGGTATTATAATAATAATCGTCTTATGTTTTGTTTATAGAGCTGTTTATTTTTTTTGTTACAAAAATCGCTAATTTTGGTCGAAAGATTCCAAAATTGTGGACATTTGTAATGATGCAATTATTCAAAATCAATGAAAAAGTCGATTTTTAATTTTTGGTTAGTGAGGACCTTTTGTATTTTAGGTAACGATATCTACTGATGTATATAAGTATGTGCATATATAGGTATAATATTCACTTTAGTAACAGGCCCAGCGCAAAACTTGTACTTCTTTTCATAAACATTGAATTTTTAAATGTAAAGTGCTTTTATTTTATGCCCGATAGAAGTAACAAAGGGCCTAGCTGACAAACGAACTGTCATACTGCTCTCTCACTTTTTGACGTTTATGATCAGTATATTCTGGAAAATCATCATGATTAGATTCAAGATTGAAAACATAACCAAATTATTATTACGATTCACGCTCATCTTTGTTGGTAACCTTAAGTGTCACATATGGAGTGAGACCTACCGACAACAGAACCTAAAGACTTTTTTATATCCAGAAAATGCACCGCTTGGTGTGGTTTATACGCTACGGGGTTCATCGGGCTTATGTCTTCAAAAATTAAGAAAATTAGACATTCACTCTTCAGCATCAGATAAACAGCCTTTTCTTAAAGAATAAATAAAACCGGGTTAAAAAAAACATTCCACCTGTTTCCGATAAAACACGCTTTTTAAAAAGCGGTGGATAGCTATCCATCATTAGCAAGCTGGCAAGCTCTCATTTCAAGTTCTAAGTCCTACACCCATAGAATAGTTTTAAATAAGTTCATCTCCAACAAAACTATTTTCAAAGAAAGTTTTAAATATACTTGGGGATTCACAAGGTAGCCATAAAGTCATGAATCTTAAAATAATAACAAGAAAAAAAATTTAAAATTCTACCAAGTAGTTTTAACAAAACAATAAAAACAGCATAAAAAACTCTTATTATTTTAAAATATTAGGATATTATGACAATTTGACTTGAAATCACAACTTGGGAATCCCACAATTATGTTTTACTTAACTTTATAATATTAAATACAAGTATTTAATATAATGTCTAACCCTGTATGCGATAACAATAGAAAGAAACATTTAGGCTTCCCCAAGTATAGGGTATTCATTATCTCTGCGTAACGAAAATTCGTTTTTCGAGTAGTGTCATAAAGCTAATGTATTTTGACATCAATTCTATGATAAGTGTCTTCGTTTTTGATCCCATGGCACTTTTTATCATGTGGTGTCAGCCTTAACATCGCTTAACCAAATTGCCATTAGGCGAAAATATGTCATCAATGGGATGACACATTGGCATTACAGAAATGACGAATCGGAGTCAGTTTAATAAAACAAGTCTTCAGTGCGATGGCTCAGTAACATCGCAGAAAAGACTAATTGAGTCATTGGGATTGAGAGAATATTATAATTCACTTACACGTTAAACATGTTTGCTACACATTTGTTGTATTCCGCCCTTTAATTACAGAAGAACTCGCAATTATAAGACACCAGCAGCACCTACTTTGAAAATGTTATTGTATAAATAATATAATTTTAATAATACACAACTACTTGGCATAGAATTGATTGCACTGTAGTCATAGCATAGATGACGCATAAAAAATGACAAAATTGTATGATGACATTCGTCATTGGATTGATGTCACTTCTTGCCTCATTGATGCCATTTGTAATAACGAGGGAAACCAAAAATATGCAATTGCATGTTTTTTTCTTGAGCGAGCAATTAAGGCAGAAACAATACATTTATCCGTTTTAGGGCTTTTTATGAATTTTGGCATCGATTTGTTAGTGCATATTTTACCGTTTGCAGCATTTTTTTTTTGTTGCATTTTTTAGTTAAAAGAGCATTTTTTAAGCTTATAACGCATATTTTGCCTTTTTGAAGCATATTTTGATACATATTTAATTTTTTAAGATGCCTACAAAGCTTTCGCAAATAAAAAACAATTTTTTTTGCAAAATTTTGGCTTTACTGTTTTAAATATCTACATTTATAAAATTATTACAGTAGCTGATTGTGGGTTATTTAATTCGTTTTTCGTACTGTTAAAATTTAATAAAAATTTTACGAATAATTTTATTTTTCAACATTTGTGTTTGTTACTCAAAAAACAAACTACCAAAAAATAATGTTTTCCGTATTAATTTTGCTATGTAGTTTGATTTTTTTCGGTTAAAATATATTTTTTAAAAGTAAAAACTGTTAAATTTTACGGAATATGCTGTTTAATAACTTAAAAAAATTAAAAATGATTGTAAAAATCATTTGTTTTAAATGAAATGTAAATGATCCGTTTTTTAAAATGAATCTTAAGTTGTTTAAAATGAACTTTCGTTTGAATTTAACTACATAATTTTTTGAGGGTATCTGTATACCCAACGTGTTGCTTAAATTTCGTCATCTTCATTTAATTTTTACTCGTAAATTTTAAGACAAATCAGGTTGTTACTAAAGATAAATGTTCTTTTTTTTAACTTTAGCAAAAATTAAGGAAAAAACAATTATTTAACATGTTTTGGCGATGTGTGTAAGACATAGAAATCTGGAGCAATCTTTTAGTATACCGATGGATTTAGAATCACTTTTTAAAGTGATCTAATGATTACCATCCGTCCGTCTGCCTGGTTGTCTGAGTGCCCCGGTAGGATAGCTGGTAGTGAGCTAGTCGATCAGCGCCGAGGTTGCGGGTTCGATTCCCGCCAGAGGCTCTGGTTTCTTTCCTGTATACAAGAATAGAGCTTCGCGGGATGAAATAAAAAAAAATAATAATATTGTATAATTTTTGTTTTAAAATTCGCAATTTTTGAATTTTTTGGGACAAATTTTTAAACATTTTCAGGACATATTTTCAGGTTTTTACTGCATATTTAACTTTAATAAAACGCGCTTTTTTTAGAGCATATTTCTTGTTTCCCTAGAAATAACATTGACGTCACAATTTCGATAAAAGGGCATTATCAATATGAAGATGCATTTTTCTATGAGTGTACAAATAATGGGAATGACTAAATAAGAAAGAAATAACAGTTGTTTCCCCTTAAAATTGGTTTACTGAAGGACAGCTCCCATAGGCGAACGAACTTTCTAAGTTCATGTTTTCTAGGTTCTCCCTTAAAACGGCCTGCGGGAGCAGGGCTGTCAGATATGGCGATTTCTCGCCAAACGTGGCGATTTTAAAATGTGTTTGGCGGCGGTATTTTCCATGTGGCGACTGGTGACTTTTATGGCGATTTTTGATATAACTGGCGATTTACTTGGCTATTTTTACCATTTATATTCACCCTTATTGTGTTTGGCGTATTTAAAATATGAAATTAAAATATAAAATTTATGTACACATGTATTATTTAAAAAAAAAAAATTCGGGAAAAAACACAACGTCCCATCTTCGGTAACTACGGGATTTTTTAAAAGTTTCAGTCTGTCAAACCAAACACTTTCGAACATGTCGACTGCCGATGTTCTTTGTTGTGTACAACTTTTCGTTTTTTGCTTTTGCCTTTACTGCGACTGTTTTCATTTAATGAATCAGAAGTAAAGGCAACAGTTTATTTTTGTCCAATGAAAAATGAAGATGTCGAAGTTGCTGCACAATCTTATGACTTTTACTGTCTCAACTGCAGCTTTTTAAACGCTGGACTTGTGTTGTTAATATTTGTTTTTTAACCGAATATATGATCTTAATTTTATGTTATTAAAAAAAAACAATAGAAACAAAACTAAATTTACTTTTGCCGACTTTTTTGTATATTTTCTCAGTTTTTGGCGATTTTTGGCTGCAAAATTATACTTGCTTTTTTGCATGCAAAATTTAATTTAAAAAAAAAGAAAAAAAAATTTGAAAAAAAAAGTCACAAAAACTGAACAAAATTGACGTTTGGGGATTTTTGGCGATTTCTGACATCAGGTTTGGCGATGGATCTCAAAAAAATCGTACAACCCTGTGCGGGAGCATTCACTGAATAAGTTATTAAGGACACAAACCATGTTAAAAATGTTTAACATTCACACAAACGTGCTAAATATTTTTTTCATATGTTTGTGTGGCTTATCTTGTCCTTTAAGCTTTATTTTTAATTAAACCATTAATTAAAAATAAAATCAGTTTTAATTAAAAATTTAATCAAGTGACTTAAACGTTTACTTAGAAAGGGTGGTTAAATTTTAAGGCCCGTTATTAACAATATTAGTGCAGCAAAATGTTGTTAATTTAAAGAAAATTTTAATTGACTCTATTAATTTGTTTACTGGTGCAAATTTAATTCATTTTGTAATTAAAATCACAAATTTTTTTTAATAAAATCAATTTTTATTAGACTGTTCAAACATATTCTAAAAATTTATAAAGTTTGGCATACTTTTTGAAAGCAAAAATTGAATTTTTTTGAATACCTACAAGCGATTGCGATTTCCTTAACTTGACAACCAGCCACAGGAATATGCCACCAATATCATTTACACCAAAACAACAACAACAACAAATGTAAAAAGCTTGGAAAAGTACACCAAAGTAAAAGCGACGCCAGGAAGACATCCCAACAACTACAAGCAAAAAAAAAAAAAATAAAGGAATAAAATGACATGGATGAAAAAGGAAAATGTTTTATTTAAATTCAACGTAACGTAAGATGTGCAATACATATCAACCTGTTTATGAATGACACAAAGTAAATCACAAACTAACACTCCCGTACAAATATTCAGTAAAATACAAAAAAGTACATACACATGAGAGTATGTTTCCTTATTTTTTTTCAAACATAAATCTAAGCGAAAAAGTGGGTGGTGGAGGACTAAAAGAAGTTGAGAAAGAAAACCAGCTTTGATTAAAATAAAAAAAAAAAAAAAGATACAGATATATGAGTCTTTCTATAGGTATTTCAAAAAGGCTGGAGAGGAGGTCTCTTGGTTATGATGGTGACAAATACTTGCGCATTATTAAATGTGCAACAAAACGGATGATGGATTTTTTTTTTGCTCGAGCTTAAAAAAATTCTTATGCATATTTTTTTTTTTTGTGTTTGGATAATGTTTCCATATTTTCCATATTCGTTTTTATTTTTGCTGTTGCAAAAGAAAATCATTGCGCATCGTTTGATTTTCAGTATTGCAAAAAATAATTTTCTATTTCTGTTGCATACAAGTTGGGAGGGGTGGGGGGGTGGGTTTGTAGCTAAAATTGCATATGAATTCATTGCACTTCTTGTGGCTGCCAGGCATAAAATGTGCAGCTAAACTTTTTAAGATTTTTCATGTAAAACTGCTCAGTGGGTGAGTGTGTGTGTGAGAGAGAGAGAGAGAGAGGGGGGAGACTGGCTGCTGGAAGGACAAGAGTTTGAACGGTTATATCGAAAGCGTTACTAAATCTGTCATTCAAACACCAGCTTATTAATTATTTCCATAATTATGCATTTTCAAGTATCACCTTTACAAATCTTTTTCTATTACAACATATTTATTTGCTCATGTATATGAGCTGCCTTTTTTTAGTTTTAACACATTCTAAATATAAAAGTGTTTTGCAAACTTTTTTTCTATTAACACTTTAAATAAATTTACAAATACTAACATGTATGTGTTCTTCAAGCTAATAAATAACTGACATACATGACATTTAATGTTTTTGGTATGGCCTCTTTCTGTTGGATTTATAAGTGCTAAGGCAACTTTACGGTTGAGGGATTCTTGAAGTTATATTACCGGATACATGAAAAAAACTCCTGAATTGAAGAAATTAAGGGCTGTCTCGGTATGCCAAAGATTGTATTACTTCCACCTGAAATAGTTTTCACTAAAGTAGTTTATAATTTTCAAAAAATGTCAGCAGGATCATAAACAAGAGTGCTGGCTGAACCAGGGCTTCGGATTCGGAGTTGAGGTTTTTGTATCGCAGTCGGAGTCGAAGTATCCACAACAAAACACGCAACTCCGGCTTCAAAATTCTAAAGATTTTTGTCGCAGCGATTCCTACAATTTCAAAGGCGATAGGGGAGAGAGGAATTAAAATCCGTACTCAAGCGAGTGCTCTCTTTGATTCGGTTTGTTCGCTCCTTTGACGAAACATTTATTTAAGAATGGTCGCGAAAAAAAAGCAAAAAGCAACTTCAAAGAAGAACCGACAAAAGCTGCATCGACAAAAATCGTATAATGTAAATGGGCACTGAGCTAAACCCAATAAAAAAAATTGTATTATTTTGCGAAGCACGAACGGTACATTTTAAAAATAAGCGCGTAATAATGCGCTACGCATTAGAACATACAGAGATGCAGTCACGTAAGTGAACGAACTCTTAACAAGTTTAAAAAAAAAACAAAAAAATAAATTTCAAGTGCCACGGCACTCCCTTACTACGAAGCCGGTTTGTAAGGGAGAATACTAAAAAATAACTGTAAAAAACATTCAGTGGGTAAATCTAATAGCTACACTCACCAATATTTATATGGGTTGAATTAAGCGATTTTTGTGTCAAAAATTTATTTCTTCAAAGTGGGAACTCACAATATAAAATTCATGCCTTCCGTAAGCGAAACTCTTACATTTCTCCCTTACAAACCTGCTTCGCTCGAAGCACAATTTTTCATTGGGAAAGTTAAAAAAAAAACTTATTTTGCGCAAATTTAATATTTAAACTTTATTCTTCTCAAATATTGAATTTCCTATAAATAAATCACGATCTCGAAACAGAAAACTTTTCGAAGTATTGCCACCAAATTGTTACCAAGTCCAGGTCTTTTAAAACTCCACATTCTGTTCGTTCATGAAATCCAAATCGTCTAGAAAATCGTTAAGGACTTAAAACAATTATTATTTGATTTTTAACTATAAAAAATTCGACAACCCACCTTCCAATTCCTGTATTTTTTGCTGAAAATCCTTAAATAATATTTGCAAATTATCCAGATCTTCTTCCTTCAACCAATCGGAAACGGGCATGGAGTGCTAAAATTATTGATAATTTTTCAAATTAAAAATTTATCCCCGTATTCATGAACAACTATTAAATATTGCAAACGTTTATTAAGTGCTGGTTTAAGTTTGAGCCTTCTAGTCTTGAGTTTTTATGAAAGAGAGGAAAAAAATGCATTATCTTTTCCCTTCTCTACCAAAAGCTCAAGACTTGGCGGCTAAAGTTTGAGGAGTGTGAACCAGCACTAAGTAAAATTTTCATATAAAATTTGTTTAGCAATCTTTAATTAAATAAAAAATATTTTTATGAATTTAACGGACAACTTACTATGAAATTCAGCCAGAGCATTATGAAGATTAAAACGAATTGTAGTTTTAGTATCATGGCTTTCGAATAATTTTTAAAACAATTATGACTTCAATGGTTATTTTGTTTACTTTTTATACTAAGAGATGAAAATCTGATAATATTTTAAATAATTTCATGGTTCATTTAAAGCAGCTAATCTAAAATAAAAAATATCAAAAATTCTAGCATTTTCTCTCAATCTATAAGCTGACCAGTTTTCCATCATTGGGGCAAAAATTGGCATCAATCCAATGTTAAATGTCATCATAAAATGCTATGCTATCTATGCTATGACTACAGTGACATCATTACTCTGCCACATTGTGCATAGTAATAACATTCTTTTCATGTTTAGGAATTAAAATAAGCAGCAAAATTCCCATATTCTATTTGTTAAAATTATATAGTTAAATATAATTGAACTAAGGGAGAAATACAACAAACACGAAAGAAAAATTAAGTCAATCTTAATGACTCAATTTGGTGACACACTGTCGTCTTTGAATTGAGCCTAATGCTTCATTTGTCCGATGTTACTGAGTCATCGCACTGATGGCTTTTTTTTTATTAAACTGTCTCCGATTCGTAAAATTCTGTGATGCCGATGTGTCATCGTATTGATGACATAATTTCACCTGACGTCTGACATCACAGTGATGAAAAGTATTCTGGGGTCAAAAACAAAGACACTTGTCATAGTACTGATGTCAAAATACATCAGCATTATGACGCCTCTTCTATCAGTGTATGAGTATAAGTTTGTCATTCCGTTTGTTATTGAACTTAGACCTTAAAAAGTATATATGAAGGACTCACAGCATTCCCACGTGAAAAAAAACCGATGTGGTTTTTGCGGCCAACAATTCAAACGCCAATTTCAGCGAAACCTGAGGCAATATATTAATGCCATTAATTTTAGAATGTTATGCACTGATGTCTCTTAAAAATGGTTTTGATTTTACCAAAAATTATTTATGCATTTTTTTTTTAAATAGTTTTAATCATTGTCATGTTATCGTGTCACGTGCGACATGTTTCCTGTCTTGCTTATGGAATTTAGCCAAATCGGCCGATGGTTAAGTTAAAAGCGTATAAAAAACACGAGTGCCTCAAGTTTTACCCATAAACCTCTAATTTTTACCCATAAAGCATTACTTTTTTTTGAAGACTCTTTTTTGGGGGAATCCCATTTTTTTTACAAATTGTATGAAAATATTTTCTACATTTATGATTCAAGATGGGGGCAAGTTACGGCATTCGCTATCAATCGAGATTTTCATTAAAATTGTATTGTAATCTCGATCGATATCGAATGCCGTAATTTGCCCGCCCCCTGGTTGAACTTAAGACCTACTTTTATTTTGCTATATTGGATTACAAGTTAAAAACAGAATTGTAATTCAAAGCAGTTTTTTGAAAAGTACCGACTTTATTGTTTAACTATGATAAGGGGCCTTAATGTTTTATGGTCTAAGATAACCCTTGAAAATTTTTTGTTTTTGTTTTCGATCTATAAAATAAATCGTGACGGAAATATAATTAAATTCGTGGTTTAAAAAATCTAAATTTCTGACTTTATTTACAAATTTGTTTTTGCCATTCAAATATTTCGCTAGTTCATTTATAAAGTAAATCACGAAATGTTAAATTTAAGCAAATTTTTCATCGTTTTAATAATTTGGAATATGACAGAGTCTTGTACGGTCTTCGAATCTTGGTATAATGAAATCGAAAAACCTCATATAGTTGTAAGTATATCTTAAAGGATTGCCTACAAAAACGTGTCCAAATTTTGTGTAATTTTTGTATTTACTTTTTTTTTTAATAAACTGTAGACTGTGGGTTCCATTAACCCTTTAACTGGTCCCTCTCCTGAATTAGTTATCCCCAGTATTGGTGATCGCCGCAAACGTTCTGTTAACGATTTACATTACGAAATTTCTTTAGGTATGTTATTACTTTACGATAATCTTCAGTTTCAATTCTGAAATTCAAGTGTTTGGACAAGTCTGATTTCAGATTGCGAAAGAGTTAAGTCGACCAGTGAAAAAAGAGTGACAAAGGGATGAGAAGATGTTTGTGAATTTAAGAAACTTAACAAAGTCAAATAATCAAAACAAAAAGTTTTTTTCAAATAAATAAAGATTTCCCAAAATGATTTTTTATACAACAATTCTATTTTCATTATGAGTTTTGGTTTTTGTAGTTTTTCAAATCTTTATTATGATTAATAAATTAAGGTTAATAAAGCTTTTTACAATATTGATCATTTTTCATTTAAGTCAAAAGTTTTGTCGATCTTTTTTAAATCCTTAAGGTATGCTACATATTCTGACGAATATATTTTGTATAGAAAGTCGCTTTTAAACATTTTAAAGTATTAAAAGCCGTTGGAGTTAAAAATAAGAATTTGTTTGGTTTCCATATAACAAATTTTCTTTTAAAATAAACAAGTAAGAGTGCTATATTCGTCTATGCCGAATCTTAAATACCCTTCACCATGGTGAGATAAGAACAAGAAGTTTTTAAAAAGATCATACATATATCATGTACAAGCAGTTTGCAGTTGTATGTCTGTTATTGAAAAAAGAGAGAAGGCATAGAAAATGACTCAATGGCGTAAAACAAAAATGGTATTCTATGGACACGAATGCAGTTTCAAAAGATAATTGGAATAAAGTTGTTGCAGCAAATGTTTCATAATATGGATGAGAACTAACTAATGCAAAAACCAATCAATTCTACTCTTTTAATTTTTTTCAGGTAAATCAATGTTTACTTTTCAATAAAAATGTATGTTGCAGCAATTTTCTCTCATCTGGCCTTTTCTAGAATATCGTTGCTGTGTTTATTTTTTCTTTGCGTATTGAAAACCCCTATTAGGCAGGAATGGGTTAAAGGCAGCTTTTTGAAAATGTTTTCTTTATAACTGAAATGGAATTATAGTCAGCACTATGGCGGTTTTAATTATTCGGATGGGTCTACTACTGTACTTTGTATGAACATTTTAATTTTTTAAGTAATTTTGTTGATTTTTGTTTTATATCCAAACAAATAATTTTTAAAACGAAACTTTTTGTAAATTTCAAGTAATTTAGTTTTATTTACACAACTGTCTGTCTCTATTGTCGAATTTTATTTTCGACTCGGGACACTAAAAAATTTATCACAAACAAAAACCAACTTGGCAGAGAAGGAAAGAAAAGGGGAGTTTTAGGGTGCTTTTATTAGTTTAAAATTAAGTCAGATATATGAAATTTTTAATATATTTTTTTTTTAAAAACTATTTATTTAATTTCATTTACAATTAATTAGCTTATTTATTTTGTTTATTTATTCTAATTAATGTTTCATTACCAACACACTTGAGTAATTTTTTTGGAACAACAATATTGGTTATTTTTATTTTAATCACAATAAAAAATTTTTGTATATTTTTTAAGCTTTCAACCATTTTTCTTATTTTTAAAACCACACTCCGTGTGAAACTTTAATATTTATCTAAGACTCTATAAAGTATATATGTATGTATGTATATTTTGGGTGGTATGTTTAATTCTAAGTAGATTTGACCGTGTCCAACTGTCTGTCCGTCTGTTGAAAACACGCGCACTACAACCCAATAAAATTTGAACTTCCAACGAAGCAGGTTAGTAAGGAAGAAATCTTACCATTTCGCTTACGGAAGGCTTGAATTTTATATTTTGAGTTCCCACTTTGAAGCAATACATTTTTTGACACAAAAAGCGCTTTATTCAACGCATATAAAAACTGGGAAGGAAATGCCGTGGCCCTTGAAATGTTATTTTTTTTTTTTATAAATTTGCTAAGAGTTTGTTTACTCACTTTACTGTCTTATTATTGGGAAGTCAAAGGAAAAGACCAATTTCGGCATCGAATCGGGTCTAGTTTTACTAACATGAGATTGATAATCAGCCAAATCCGTTTAGGAGGATAAGAGTTATTAATCCAAATCGCCCTAAAAACATTAACTCAAGGCGAATTCATGTAATATGAATTTGCCTTGCATAAAATTGTAAAAAGGTTTTTTTTTTTGTGAAATTTAAAACAACAAATAAAGAAACAAAATAGGAATTATTAAAAACGAGACATTTTAAATTGTTGCTTGGTTTTGTATTAATTTTCAAAGCAAAAATTTTCATAAATGTAAAAAGAATAGTTCTTGAATTAAGAAGATGCGGTTTGAACAGCGTAATTCGTATTTGTAATTCAAAAAGAAAACAACTTAATTCAAGATGCCGTGCGAACATAACGTTAAAAAAAACGATTTTTTTAATATTGAAGACTTTCGTAATTCAGTTTTTTGAAACAGCGTTGCAGTTTAGGCGTGTATTATTTACATAATTAATGTTTACGTTGTCTTCAGATCCATTGACATTTACTGCAATATATGTCGCAATAATTATCTCTGGTATAGACGGGCAGTTAAACGCATACAATTGAGCGTTTAAGCCATAGAGCACACAGAGGCGTCACGAGACAGGAAATATTGTGTTTTTTCTGTCTTTTTCTTCGAAAGCTGCCCTTATTGCATTTTTGTTTTGATTGCCACTTCACTACCACAAAACGTTTACTTTCATTTTCTTCGAAAGCTGCCCACACAAATGATTTGGGCATTTATCAACGTAATTTTTTCATCTCTGAATGCTCTGTGGTTTAAATAACCAATACAGACCATATGAATTTGATAAGATTTTTCGCAGTGCTGCCTCATGTTATTTTTTTAACAACATGGGACACTGATTTGTAGTTGTTGGTCTTAAACGTCATAATAATTCAAGTTTAGTTCAACTAAACCAGCGTTTAAACCATCAGTGATTTATTAACCATTAGTCGTTAATTAATTAACCAGAGTGGGCTTTATATGCTCCTAAAGTAAATAATGGACCGATCATCGCGAAATTTATTAGTGTGATTTCTAGTCCTATAAAACTGTGAAGTATTTATTTAATTTTATTCTGGTAGCATTATTAATTATAGTTTAAGGTAGGAGTTGGGTTTATATCGAGCCTTTAGTAAATTATGGACCAATCTTCACGAAATTTTACAGTGTAATTTCCAGTCGAGTGGAACGAATTTTTGCAAAACTTTTTATCATTCCGTGCATTGTTCCATCATTTATGTTCGTTTTTGTAACAAAATTATAAATTGTTTAAGGGGGTGGTTCAACATTTTGATTTATAGCTCTGATCCTACTGAACCGATTTTGCTGGATTTCATTCCCAAACTGCTTGCGATAACCAAAAGCAATTTGACACCAAGTTTGTTTACTTCTTTTGAATTTTTCGAAAGTGAGCGTGTTTTCAACAGACGGAAAGACAGACTGACATGGCTAAATCGACTTAGAATTACACAAGGAGCCAAAATATATATACATTATGGGGTATGAGATGAATAGTAAAAAAGTTTCACACGGAATGACAAACTCACAGCTATGACCTCTTCACAACTAATTGTGGTGAAGGGGAAAATAATGAAATATGACAAATACACATATGGGGTATTCACTAGGTGTGCTATCGTGTTATATTTTCATAATGTTCTAACATTTTATAATGGTTTAAAAATATTTTTGTTGCTTTGTAAACAAAAAGTCCTTTGTGTATTGTGCGGTCGTAATTAATCCGAAGAGGCCTGCGCTGAACGGCTGAGCCGAGCCGCAGTAGTTTTTGTAAGTCGTCGCCGTTGATGGTAAAATGTAGCCGGCTAACATCCGAATTTCACCTGCGGCTAGCAATTTTTGCAACAAATCACTTGCGGCATAAAATTAGATCGGCTTAGGACTCTGCCTTTTTGGATATCAAACAAAATAAAATTTATTTGTGATTTGCGTCTGAAAAATGGAAAATAGTCAGGTAAGATCTTATTAAATTTATTAATTCATGGATTAGAATTAAAAAACATTTTGATGTTAGGTAAATATTTATTTTTATATTTGTTTTAAATCAGCTGATTTAAATTCAAAATAGCACACTGAATTTTGAGGGGGTATTCACAACAGTCGTATTTTTTCATGTTATTATTTTAAGACATATGACTTTATGACACCTTGTGAATCCCCCAATAATGTACACATAACTTAAGAATTTCACAAAACGCCATATTTATATGGGATCCCTAGTAAGGGGTGGAGATAAAGGGCAAGTATATTTTGAATAAATTTTAAGGACGAAAGACCAATGATCGGTCATATATTTCCTTCCCCTTGGGACAACGACTTCTTGGCAGTAACCGGGTATTTTATTCAATATATTTCTAGTCTGTATTGAAAAGTTTTTGTATGGGAGTCCCTTTAAAGAATGGTGATTGCGGGTAGATGAGAAATAAATGATGGAGATGAAAAATTAAATGGTGTTAATCATATAGTTGACCCGTCTTGGGGCATCCTAGTCGCTGCCAGGGCCAAGTATTTTTTGAGAAAATTATAAAAGGACGAAAAACTAATGGAGGCCGGCTATATATTTTATCCAATTAGGGGCGACTCCTAGACAGGTATGGGACTTTTTCTACTGTATTGCCACCAAAAACGCAAAACGCCCTATTTCTTGTTAAACCTACGAGTTATTCTGACAATTAACAATGTTGTTACGTCTTTAAGCATTTGCCATATAATCTTTTGTAGATAGGGCCATTAGTTTTTTTTGTCAATAAAATCGGTTATGTTGGTTGAAAGATTTTGTAGACAATATTTATTATTACTTATTAATTAATTATTAAAGAACTAATTCTGTAACTGGCGGCAAAGTGGATCTACTCTTATAAGACAAAGGAAAGGTGATTTTATTAAAAGAATAGACAAACGGACGGTCTATTTTTTAATTTTTATCTTAACATTATGATGTTTTAAATAAAAGAAAATTTAATTAATTACCTTTTATAATAAAATTGTTTCTATGTTTTTTTTTAATTAATCAATTATAAAAGAATAATTCCTGTAACTGGCGGGAAAGTTGATCTCTCTAGAGAGACAAACAGGCAGATATTTTTAATTAGAATTTTTTAATATCTTTTAATTTTTTTTATTATATAATACAATTACAAATTTTATCCTCACCAAATTTACAGAGCAATAGTTACGTTGATTTTCAGCCTGAGGCATTGAAACCGACAAGAGTCTCTAGTGGGAATCGAAAATGCAGTTTTTTTAATTTAATGTTTCTTAAAAAAAAATCCTTTTGAAAATAACATTCACAGAAAAAATGTTTGCAAAAAATTATTCAATTAAATAATTAATTGGTGTATATTTATTATTCAATTAATTTTTTGTTTGCTGCAATTAATTTTTTTAATGTATTTTTAAGTTTATGCAATTAATTTTTTAATTGACTAAATTTGTGACCCATGACTCGAAAATTTTTGGTGTATTTTTAAGTTTATGCAATTAATTTTTTAATTTTTTAATTTGTGACCCATGACTCGAAAATACAAATCCGTTAATTGATATGATCAATTCCTTTGCAGGGGCACAATTAGTAAAATATTTAATTGTCTAAACGAATTGTTTAATTAAAGTTGATTTTCTATTCTTTCTGTGTTCTTTTTATAGACTTTTAAGAGAAATCGATATTTTTATATTTTTTTTTCGAAAACAAAATCTGTAAATTATCAAAGTTATTTTCGGGAATACAAAATTTATTATTAATACGATTTCCGTATGACGTGCTAAATTCCCAGTTTTTCATATTTGATATATACACTGAAATTTATTGTTGAGGGAAAGCTAGCTTCTATGCGCATTTCACTGGTTGCTTAGGCCAGCTCATCAGGAAACCTTTTCCAAAGATTTTAGAAAGGCCAAAAATATTATACAAATAAAACCCTAAAGCGAATAAGAATTATAAACACTCAAAGTCTTACTTGTAACAATATCAAAGCCAAAACAAAACACCAACAATAAACAGTGAGTTTATCTTTTCTTACATTCCCCTACAATTGGTCGGGTTCTTTCCGACTCGAATTGTAGTTGTAAGTGGGTAAAAAGAAAAAACAAAATTTAAAAACAAACTGCTTCATTCTACTGTCTTCGTAAGAAAACAACAAAAAAACCAATTTGCCAATTCATTTTTTTGCACGGGCACATGCAAGTATGTATATTATCAAAGTTATTTTCGGGAATACAAAATTTATTATTAATACGATTTCCGTATGACGTGCTAAATTCCCAGTTTTTCATATTTGATAAATACACTGAAATTTATTGTTGAGGGAAAGCTAGCTTCTATGCGCATTTCACTGGTTGCTTAGGCCAGCTCATCAGGAAACCTTTTCCAAAGATTTTAGATTTTAGAAATCTGTAATTGGCGTGGAAATTAAGTGGGTTTTTTTTTAGCAGGAAGGAGGGAAGGACATACGGACAACTATTTGTTTAAACGACTAAATCTAGTGAACTTAAAATACTTGTAAAAGTTTCACAGAAAAAAATTAAATTAATCTCAAGTAATGAATTCGTGACAAATATTAATAAATTAATTAAATTTGCACCAGTAAACAAATTAATAGTATTAATTAAACGTTTAATTCACTTGATTAAACGTTTAATTCATTTGATTAAATTTTTTATTAAAGCTGATTTTGTATTTGATTAATGCTTTAATTGGTGAAAAATTTTGGATAATTTTTCCTTAGTAAATTCTTTTTAAATTTGGAAATCTTTAAAGGAATTTTAGTTTTTCGAAATAGATTAGACAATTTCCTTTAATTGGTGGGAAAGTTTATTTTCTTAAAAGCCCGCCCAGGAAAACAAACGAAATTAATTATTAATGATGTTTTTAATTGGTTTAATCTAAATTGAAGAAGTTTTTCTTTACAAAATTAAGTTTTCTTACTTTAACTACACGCGCTTTAAATTTAGCTCAAGAAATACTAAAACTAAAAAAAAAATTTAAAAAAAATTATTAAATAAATTTAATCAAGTTAATTTGCAAAACACTAAAATTTTTGTAAACACACACATGCAGACACACGTTTAGAAAATCATACAACAGATCATGTTCTAAGATCGCTCTCAATGTTTTCAAACATCTCTTGAATAGTCATACAAATATTCTACTACTGCCCACCCAAATTTTTTTTATTTTTAACTCTAGACACTAAGAAATTGAATATTTTTAGAAATTTTATTGTAATGTTTAATATTTTTTTTTTTTTTGTTAACTTTTACTTGCTTAATTTTTAAGAACGAATGAGACACCCTCTTGTGAGACTTTTACGAATTTTAGCTTGAAAACTAATGATGAGTATGATGACAGTGGCCCACATTTATTACAAATTTTTTTGTTTGCTGTTTATCTCCACAAAAGGGGAGAGATTTTTTACTTTTTTTTTTATTCGTAATGCAAAATTATATTTAATTTACGCGTTTAGTGATTTTGTTTTTAAGCTGTGATATTGTTTAAATTATAGAAGAAGATGCAAATGTGGATAGATTTCTGACGGAGACACTCACTCCAAACATATGGACTAAAACTGAAATATGATTTAGTGATCACACGTATGTTTGAAATATAGTAAAGATTTAAACAGAATTGTGCTTTGACTGTAGGCAAAGTACCCTACAGCTGGCAGATAGAGATAATTTGATTTATTTATTAACTGTTACAAATTATATTCTTAATTAATTTACTGAGCAATGGGAATAAAGACCTTAAGCCCGTTGTAGTGAAACAGATCAGAGTCTCTAGCGGGAATCGAACCCGCAACTCCCGCACTTGAAGACTACACTAATAGAAATGGCGTCAGAACGCTAATGTATTTTGACATCAGTACTGTGACAAGTACTTTCGTTTTTGACCTCATGACACTTTTCATCATTACGATGTCAGCGTTAACATCACTTAGCCAACTTGTTATCAGGTGATATTATGTTATCAATGGGATGAAACATCGTCATCACAGAAATGCCAAATCGGAGTCAGTCAGAAAGGACTCTTACGGCTTGATTTATTCACAAACTGTCATTTAGTTGGGTCATTGGAATTGACTTAAGTCAAAGTTAAAGAATATTATTATTTACTTACTTGTTCGTTACACATGTTTGTCTCTCAATTTAAAGACACCAGCAACATGGCCGATATTGTTTTCGTAACCATTCTACTTTGAAAAGTTTATGTATAAAACTAAATAGATTAAACAAAAAAGAATATGGGAATTTTTGCTGCTTATTTTACTTTGTAAACATGAAAATAATGTTAATAATGAGACACAAAATGTGGCATCAAATTAATGTCACTGTAGTCATAGCATAGATGACGCTTAATACAACCTTCGTCATTGCGTTGATGTCACTGATTGCCTCATTGATGCCATTTCTAATAATAATGGTGTCACAATTCTGATGTTAGGGAATCATCAATATAAACTATACAACTTGTCTGCCGGTCACTCAAAAGATAATTAGATTTAAATTCATGTTTAAGTCTTAAAAGTAAATCACAATTCTCTTAATAACCAATATTTTCAAGTTCCTCTCAATTCGTTTAACATCTCCCAGTACTGATCCTCACCTAGTCGACCTCAACTTAACCCCGGCGGTTCGAAATTTTCTCACAGACTTATTTATTAGTTTTTCTGTTATTCGTTGTACACAATTTTATTGTATCAACTCGGTACGAGTATAAGGAAATTTGATTGTATTTGAAAAGAAAAAAAAACTGAATTATAAAAATAATACTCGCAATAATAATAATAAAGATAATCATGAAAAAAGTCACTAAATAAGAAGAATTGTAACTGGTTACTCAAACTTAGTAGCGGTTGAGTGAACGAGTAGAACAAACGATCGGAAATAAAAAGCGGATTTAAATAAAAACGAAAAAAAAGTTGTTTAAAAGAAAATGAACTGAAAAAATTATAACAAAAGAAATGACTCATTAGAAGATCCTTTTTAAAATAAATTAATAGAGGCTTTTAAGTCTCAAGTGTCCGTGGAAAAACGGACGAAAATTAAGGAAAAAGTAATGAAATTAAATTGTTCATTAAAATGTAAAGAAAACAAAAGTGAATAAAGGAAAGAGACGAAACAAATTAAATGTTAATGCAAAAGTGAATGACAGCCAAAAATTAAAAAAAAAATCCTCAAGAAGGACTCAAAGTGAAAGAAACTGTATTTAAAAGAATATAAAGACATACATAAGATTTTTTTTTAAACAACCATAGGCCTTAGAAATTTGTTTAAAAAAATCTGCGATTTAAACTTAATTTTGCCTTAGAAATGTTAAAAATGCCTGCAAAGGACCTTACAAGTATTCCTTTAAAGCCTTTTGAGAAACTTACTCTAAAAAGTTCTAAACAATTTTAAATTTCTACAAAACTTTTCAAAATTTATTATATAGAATAATTTATATAAAACTAAATTTTAATAAGAAATATTATCTGTTAATAAAATGTATACTTAAAAGGTCCTTCGAGCCTCAATAGTAGAACACCACTTGAACACATGTGGCATTTTCTATACACTGGCATTTAATAAAATGTGTCAATATTAAATTAAATAAAAATTATACTTTCAAATGGAAAAACATATAAAAGACAACAATTTTACGTTGCTTAAAAAGTTTAACTAAAATGATCCTTCGAATCCCACAGTTTCACTAATAAGAAAATGTAAACAAAACCCTCAATGTGGCAATTATAAATATTAAAACTAAAGAAAAGTTTTAAAGGGTGGTTCATCCAAAACGCCCGATGTTAATTGTAAATAAAACAAGAAGTTTTTCGGGATATATCTTAATATTTTTTATTATGAAGGAAGGATCTATGAAAATTATCTCTGAAAAGATCACCTAAATGCTCGCCACGTCTTCGGTGGCATACCATATGGTCCATATATTCAATGACTCTGAGACATAATTGAGGTTCAATGTTTTTATTGTGCAGAATTATCTCATGCTTCAGCTCTTGAATTGTTCTTGGCTTATTGACGTACACTTTTTCTTTTAAATAGCCCCATAAAAAGAAATCCAAGGGTGTCAAATCCCATGATCGTAGCGACCATTTAACATCACCACGACGTGAGATAACACGGCCATTGAATTTCTCGCGCAAAACAGCCATTGTTTCGTTGGCTGTGTGGCAAAGGGACCCCATTCTGTTGGAACCACATATCGTCCAGGTCTAGGTTCGTTATCATCTCGCAATAGTGAAAACCATTTGCGGTACCTACTTGGCTGACCTAATTTTCGAAGAAGTACTGCCCGATGACGCCGCCATCCCAGAACGAACAGGGTGAGCATGCACAGGTGTTTTGACGTTATCTACAGACCTGGCTTGCTTAAATTTGCGCACAATTCTCCCGATTGTTGATACATTTGGTCGATTATGCTGACCAAAAAATTCACGAGGTGCACGAAATACATTTTGTATTGAACGCCCATTTTCGTAAAATGATTTAACAATCTTAACGCGCTGCCCAATTGTGAACATTTCCATGGTTGAATTTGTCAAACACTGAAACAAAGAAATGTCAAATTAAATTGGGCAAAAAAACTTGGCGTTAAGGTGTAACTCCAAATGAACATCGTGCATTATGGTTTGGCCAGACTTTAGAAAGTAGAAGATAAAATCCATTACATATCATTGCCAAGCTTAAAAACAGGGGCCAGATTACGGCATTCAAATGCCTAATCAAATTGTGTTTTAAATTGAACGGCATTAAAAGCCGTAATTTGGCGCCAGAGTCTCAGTATTTCTTTTCGAAATTGGTCCTTCGAATCTAATATATTTTAGGATATGTAATTGATCCCACAAATTAAAAATTTTTCCTTTCAAAATTGGTCCTTCAAAATTAAAAATGTTTCTTTATTCCACAAAAAACATTTTCGTTTGAATTGCAATTTTTTTAGAATTCGGTCCTTCGAACCCATGAATTTCAAATAATAAATAAAGTAAATATTTAGCTTTTCCTAAAAAAAATGATCCCTGGAATTCAGTAAAAATATTTTTTAATTAGAAAATGTTTAAAAAAAAAATAATAAAATCTTTTTTAAACTTGGTCCTTCGAATCCATTAATTATATTTAAAATCAAAACGAAGGAAATAACCTAGAAATTAAAAAATCTACATGGCAGAAGATGCTAACTAAAAAATCTCAAAATTAAATGGAATTTTATAACATCGCTTTCTACATTATTCATACTGAAATTTGATAGAATAAAGTTTTTATAATAAAGCAAAGCCGCAAATTGTAAATTTACACAAAAGTCAAGATTTGTAAAAGAAACTCCTCTCCATACTCCTCTAGAACTCGACAAAAGCTCTAACCAAATAACATATATGTAAAAAGAAACGACAATTTTCCAAAGCTATTAACAATATTCCTAAAACTTCTTAAAAAACTCCCTAAAGAAACTAAATACTAACAAAAAAAAAATATCTCATAAGAAAACCTGTAAAAATAATGTCCCACAAAATGAATGTCGACGAAGTGCGCACGAGTCTCCAACGTTTTGGTTGGCCCGATTATTTGGTGTTCATTCTTATGCTGGCCAGCTGTGCCCTTATTGGAGTCTTTTTCGCCCTAAAAATGCGCAAAAAGTCCCAACTAAATCGTCAGCAAAGCAATAAAGATGCGGAAGATGATTATTTGGTGGGCGGACGTAAAATGTCAATATTCCCTATAACAATGTCATTGATATCAAGGTAATAAAACTAATGCAAAAACAACAAATAATTTTCTAATAAATTGTATTACAACACCCGCTTGTGCAACTCTTGTAATGAAAAGGCAAAAGAAAAAAACTTTTCAGGATAAATTAAACGTAACAATCTTTTAAGTGAAATTAGTTTAGAGATGATGACTAGTAATAAGATGATACTTTGCAATACTTTAAAACAAATTGTTCTTTATTAAATTTCCAAAGGTCACAAGCAAACAAACATTTCTCTGAAGTCTTTTTAAAAAAAAAAAAAAGCAGTTGGACAGAAAATAAATCTTAGTTTACACTTTTTTTATCGCGACATTTGAATACTTTTTGAAATTAAAGTACTACTTATACACAATCTAATAGCGTATAAGTAGTGTTTAATTTTCATGGAACTGTTTTTGTTGTAGCTACTTTTTCAATTATCTACCTACAGAAAAAAAAAAAACAAAACGAAATGGTTTTTAGCGGGCATCACAGCAAGAGTGAGTTTTCTGAGTACGCTACAGTGAAATAAAAGAATGTTTATTTCAAGTTTATTTTAATACCCCTAAACTAATATTTTTTAAGATACGCTTTTAATTTCTTTTAATTTATACTACTAGTTCTCACATGTAATTCATACAAACACCATTCTTATACTAAAAGCATTCTTAAAGAAAAAGTATTGTTATACTACAATTATATATGTATGTATGTACTTTAAATTCTTTAACGTCGTACTCTTATAATACTTAAATTATATGGTTATATTGTTTTAAAACTTATTAACACTATCCTTATACTTTCAGTATATACAAATATAAGTACATTATAACATTATACTCTTATACTTTTCTAATTTTTTTCTACAAATTGCACTTAAGCTTATGCCACCTGTTAAGTTTGTACTTATAATACATCTTATAATGCCATTTTATCATATACTATTTAAATCACTTATACATTTTATCCGTCTTATACTAGTTCAAATTTTTTTTCTTCTTCACTACCATGAAGTATATTTCTTATATATAAAGTAAATTTATACAACTTTCATATCATTAAGTACTTTCAAGTCTTATACTACATATAATTTATAAAACATTTGCAATTATTGTGCTTTTTAATCTACTAACCCTGCTTATACAGCTTATATAAGATATATGTATATCAAATCGTATACTACTTACACATTCCTTTGCATACACTAATTATAATCCCCATTTAATTTATATGCGTATTATTTTTATAAAAAACTAAAGGTGTTTTCCCGTACTACTTCAAATTCTTATAAATCTTATATGAAATAAAAATACAACTAACACTGTTTAAGGTTCTAATACTATTTATACATCTAAAAAATGTTCACTTCTTATAAAAACTTTGTACTGACTATACGTCTTACGTAGACAGTTTTTAATTATTTATACTTCAATTTTTACTATTTTACAGTTCAAACTCTTATACTTTAAGGTGTTAAAGGTATATAAGTGAAATAAGTTCAAACTCGTATACTAGTAAAACACATTAAAGGTGTATATCGTTACGTTAATATCGAAAAGCCCTAACTAACGTTTTTCTTTATTTACAGGAGATGGAAAAAACTAAATAAACATTTTAGTTTTGAGGTCCGGATTTTTTTAAAGGCAGTTTTTTTATTAAATTGCTCCTGTAAAGTAAGGAAAACGCTAGTAAGGGCTTTTCTATATTACAGTAACGATATGTGGAATAAGTTTTGCAGTTTTTATTATCCCTTGTGCATTATAATATTCTTTAACATTTGAAACTCTTATATAGTATAGATGTTTAGTTATGTATAGGTCATATAGTATATAGTATAGTAAAATTTTAACTCTTATACCACTTACATAAATGATTCTGTTTATTAAATTTTATTTTTATTTTTTGTGCATACATTAAACTTATACTTTTATGCAACTATTTTCGTAGTATAATAGTATCATAAAATTAAAACTCTTATACTACATACATAATGCTTCTGTTAATTAAATTTAGTTAATATTTTTAATACATACCTTAAACTTATAATTTTATATAAAAAGTTTCATAGTCATCTAATACGTATAAGAGTTTAAAAACTCTTATACTACTTTCATAAATGATTCTGCTTATAAAATTTTAATATTATTTGTTATAAAAACATTAATCTTTTACTTTTTCCATAGTCATAAAACACGTATAAGAAAAAAGAAACTCTTATACTACTTACATAAATGATGCTGCTTGTTTAATTTCATTTTTATTTTTTAAACAAACATTAAATTTATCCTTTAATACAACTTTTTCATAGTCATCTAACACGTATAAGAGTAAAAATTTATTAGTTTGTCATTTCGCTGGCTCAATATTACAAGGTTGTTTGTGCAAAAGCAAAGATATAGCGAAAATCAAGTTTTTAATTTCTTAATTCTATTCGCCTTTTTTTTTTAAATAAAGAGTGAAAAAACTTAATTATGCTCCTTTATTCCTTTTTTTTAACAAAATATAGACAATTTTTATTTAACATACATCTTTAATACTCCAACTTACTATGAGGCGATATTTAGTGCTACATAGAACTTTGATTTTTCGAATTATTAATAATCTTATGCAACTTGAAATTGACGAGTTAAAATTACAATTATCAAAAGGTATAAAACAATATAACGCAAATATATTTTAGTTTGGACATTAAAAGCTATTCTCGGAAGTAGTAATATTTTGGGATCCAGCGGCAAATATGTACCGATACCAATTAAACTTGGTAACCTGATTAATGTTGGAATTAAATATTTTCAGGCCAAATTCAATCTCAATACCAACATAAAACAAGTAAAGAAAGAAAATCGGTCGAGTCCGTTATCCTACTTCACATTATAAAAAGACACAATTTCGAGATTGTACCCTATATGGGCCGATTCTCATAATTTGCGTGCTTGGGTCTCTGGATCAACACTTAAAGTTTTAAATTGTCCCATACAACCCAGAAACGCTTAAACGTTATAATCTATGTTCTATGTAGCACATTTAACTTTGTTTGACTTTGCTGTCCAAGGACCTGCTGGCGCCTCTGTATCAACACTAAAATTTGTAAATTGTCCCATATAACCCAAAAACGCTTAAACCTTATTATCTTTGTTCTATGTTGCACATTTAACTTTGTTTATTTGTTGTTTGACTATGAAACACTCTAGTTTAAGCTGTCCAAGGAGGTGCTTGCGATTCTGGATCAACACTAAAAGTTGTAAATTGTCCCATATGACCCAAAAACGTCAATAAAATTTTTTACATAGAACCTTGTAATATTAAGCCAGCGATGTGTAGTCTATTTTTTAAACATAAAGGCAGCTAATTATACATGTTAGTCAC
Source organism: Pollenia labialis (assembly GCA_949318255.1). Taxonomy (NCBI): domain Eukaryota; kingdom Metazoa; phylum Arthropoda; class Insecta; order Diptera; family Polleniidae; genus Pollenia; species Pollenia labialis. The sequence goes on along the minus strand of OX439142.1, from coordinate 17,246,624 downwards.
TGCTAGCTCTACTTTTTCTCATTTATATTTAAATTTTACTTTTGCCTACCAAGAATAGTCTCCTCTTTTATCTTTAGCTCAAAAATTTTTTCTCTTTCACAAAACAAAAAAAAAATAAATATCAAAAATTTCGCATTATATCGTATTTGCCCCCAGACCAGTCATACCAATACATATATGAAATTGTATTATGTAAATTTCATTGTTGTGAAAATATTTAGTTTCAATTATGCTTAAATCTTAATTATAACAAATACAATTGTGGCATCTAAAAAGAAATTGTTAAAAAAAATAACAAAATAAGCGAAATAACAAACCGTTCAATTAAATCAGACACACAAAAATCGCTAAATGACTATAAATATAACAAAAATTACTTAAATATCTAGAAAAGATGATAAAAATTGATTATGGAAAAATCTATTTTTATATTCAGTGTAAATTAAAACACAATTCCTAAAACCAGAGATTTAAAAGAAATATATTTAGAAAAAAAAATCCCATTCAAAAGAATTTAAAAAAAAAATTTGTATCATACTTCGCTAATAGTTAATAATAGTTAATAACTTATTTTATAGTAATTATATGAAAAGCTTTTTTTCTCTAGATTTCATTTAAAAAGTCAGGGAATCTTTCATGTTCTAGTGTATTTTCCCACACCAATGAATTTGTCAACAGCCAGTAATTAATTAATTTTATTATTAAAACTATAAATGCATTTTTCTAACAAATAACAACTTATGGGACTTTTTTTATTCGCTGAACAAAATAATTCATCTGAGATAGATTTTTATTTAATAAGATTTTTTTTTTCAAATTAAGGCACGTAGAATTAAAAAAATTTTTCAATAAAAATTCTAGTTCAAAACTTCTTAAATTCACATTAAAACACGTGCAAAAAGTTTTGAGTAGTAAACAATAAATTTTAAGGGAACTACACAAGTAGAAAAACTTTCAAATAAATTTTGCTTACAAGAGTTGCCAGTTCAATTTTATCAAAATGAATGAGGAAAATTTCAAATTTGTATTTAAATATTTTCAGCTTTATATCTGGCATCACTTTGCTGGGAACCCCTACCGAAGTGTATTTGTATGGCACCCAATATTTGTATATTATCGGGTCCATGATAATTATGGGCCTCTTAATGCATTATTTCTATTTGCCAGTTTATCACGAACTCAAATTAATTTCGACTTATCAAGTGAGTAGTTGTGTGTTATTCCTTAAGAAAATAAAATCATGTTTTCATGGCACTTAAATCACGCTTGTTAGACAAAAAATCTAATTGAAATAAGAAAAATATTCTTAAAAGTTCCTGACTTACACACAGAAAAAATTAAAAATATATTTCTATTAAAAAATTTGTAATATTAATTAAAAAAGTTCTTAAAATTGCACCAGTAAGCAAATTAATAGCAGCAATTAAATATTCTTTGTTGAATAAGAACAGTTTACTGAAGTAATGTTGTTGATATAAATAAACGTTTGATTCACTTGATTAAATTTCAAATTTAATTAATTTTCATGTTGTAAAATTTCTTTCTTCATAAAAATAATTTAATGAAAATTAAATTTGATGCACTTAAGCCTGATTATAATGAGGGCTGCCAGAAATTTTCAGCAAAAAATCTTAATTTCACCAAAAAAAATCTTATTTTTGAAGAAAAAATCTTATTTTTGAAAAAAAAATCTTATTTTTGAAAAAAGTAGTTTTTTTTTTATTATAAATAACAAAAACAATTCATATTTTATTTAATACATAAAATAAACAAAAAATAAACATTACAAAAAATTTAATTTCTTATACTAAATTGTTTTATTTCGTTTAAAAATTTGTAAATGGGAACAAGGAAGGTTTTTTTTTATTGAACCTAACCTTCGTCTAGACATAACAAAAAGTCTTGTTTTTGGGGAAAAAATCTTAAAATCATTTTTCGGTTAAAAAATCTTAAAAAATAAGGTAAAATCTTACTTCTGGCAGCGCTGATTATAATGTTAAAAAATTTGGATTAAAAACCATTAATAGTTCAACAAAATAACCATAATTCTAATTAAAGCTGATTTTATTTTTGATTAGTGGTTTAATTAAAAAAATTGACGATCATTTTTTCTGTGTCCTACTGAGTGCAATACATACTTCACCATGTAATACGCTATAAACTACACTATAGAAAGGACTGAAAACAAAACAACAGCAAGACTATGGACAAAACAAAAAAGGAGACTTCGGACAAGACTTTGAACAATTCTTGAGACATGGCAATTGGTATGACTATAAGCAACACTATAAACAAAACTTTGAACAGGACTATAGGCTTACCATTTTATAAGACTAAAGATTTTTCATTAAAGGTGATTTTATTTTTGATTAATGGTTTAATTACAAAAGAATTGGCGAAAATTTGTTCTGAGTACTACCGAGTACAGTACTTAATACACCATTTAATACACTAAATACTACACAATAAACTACACTATAGTCAAGACAAGGCATTCGAAAGTACTGAAAAAGGCTACAGCAAGACTATGGGCAAAACAAAGAACAAGACGTCGGACAAACAAAAAACAAACCAAAACTTTGAACAAGACTATAGAAATTCATTTAATAAGACTAAAGTTAGATCAGCCTTCATGCAGGACTATAGATAAGCCTACGGAGCAAGCCTTTGGACAACAGTATATATTGCGCTATAGCCAACACTATTGATAAACCAAGAGATAAGACAAGAATATGTCTACAACTATTAATAAGTCTATAGACTAGTGTATCTACAAGAAGAAGACTATGAATAAAACAATATGCAAAACTATAGCGAATACACAAGCCTACAAACAGTTCTATAGACACACCTTTTACAAAACTATAGAATATACAAAACTACATGGCACTCTATATACTACGCCATGAAATACACAAAATTCTAAACAATAAACTACACTATAGACAACACATTAGCAAAGATTGCGACCAAGGCTACAGCAGGACTATCAACAAACCCATGAACAAGACTATGAACAGTTCGTCAGACATGACTATAGGCAGGACTTTAAGCAAAACTACGCACCAAACTATAAGCAAATTTTTGAAAAAGACTGTAGGCATGTATTTTAGAGGCTATAATGTTAAGATAAACTAGTGTACAGACAAGAATACATATATGTTCATAAAGAAAGCATTAATAGATCAATATGAACGACTTTAGCAAAGACACCAGTCTATTAATAGTACCAAAAACTTTTATAAAACTATAGAATATACAATACTACAGATCACACTACATACTACTCCATGAAATACACTAAATTATACACTATAGAAAAGACATAAGCAAAGACTGCGAAAAAGACTACACAGCAGGGCTACCAACAAAACCATGAACAAGACTACGAACAATTCGTTAGACATGGCTACAGGCAAGCCTATAAGCAAAACTTGCTCTAAACTATTACCAAAGATCGTAGACATGCATTTGGCGGGGACTAAAGATGAGTTCAGAGCTCAGGCAGGATTAAAATTAAAATATGGGCATAACTGAACATAACTATGCTACTGTAGTCAAGTCTACAGACAAGACTTCATGTTTAGAAGACTAGAGGCAGGATCATATGAAAGACTACAGCAAAAATAGTGCATCATGCAAAAATAGTGCATCATGCAAATATGTGCCCAAGACTATAGAAAAGACTGTAGGCAAGACAACAGACAAGATTATGGGCAGTAGTAAACACCAAAATGAACAATTAAACTAAAGAAATGACTGCAGCCAATACAATATAAAAATAAGACTATAGACAACAAAAAAAAACTTAAATCGACAAAATTGCTGACGAAACTTTAGAATTCAAATTGGGGGCGTTTTATTATAAAATTTACTATTGAGTACTAGATTATGAAGTACGCTACGAACTCGAACTTTTCTACAAAGTTGACTTCTAAATTTTGCTCATACTAATGACTATAATTCTGACTACACTATAAGTTCGACTATGGATTAAACTAGAATATAGTCAATACTGTACATATACACTATATACGATATACACTAGTTTTTACCCTAGACTTTAAGCTCAACTATTTTTTCTTCTATTGAGTTGACTGGGACTTATTTATAGAGTAGACTGTACACTTTGGGTTTATCTAAACTAAAAACTAGACTGTTTGCTAGTCAATAAACTACACTATTACAAAGTCTAAACTATAGAACGATGTATAAATTAGACTTTAAAACTAACTATACACTAGAATTTTTATCAAGCCATAGCCTTATATAGAGTAGCTTATGGACTAGACAGTAGACCAGAGCGTTCTCATCTGCCATTCTTATCATAAACTTTAAATATCTTCTTAATAACAAATTTCTTTGCTATACCTCTGCAGTATTTAGAATCTCGTTTTGATAGAAAAGTCAGACTATTCGGTTCCATACTTTTCATATGCGGCACGGTAAGTGTTTTTTGCTTTTGATATCAACAAATTGAGAAACTATTAATTTTAATTTAAAAAAAAAACTAAATCACAGATGTTGTGGCTGCCCATAGTAATTTATGTGCCGGCTTTGGCTTTTAATCAAGCCACTGGAACTAATATACACTTCATAACTCCGATGGTGTGTTTAGTGTGTATATTTTACACCTGTGTGGTTAGTTTTGAAAAATACACGAAAGAAACAATTTTCATTAAATATGTTTATATTCCAGGGCGGCTTAAAAGCTGTGGTTTGGACTGATGTTGTACAAACCCTCATAATGTGTGGTGCCATGTGTTTGATAATGATTAAGGGAACCATTGACATTGGTGGTCCTGGGGTGGTGTTTCAAAAAGCTATGGATAGTGGCAGAATAGAGCCGCCTAAGTGGGTTATGCAATTCATTTAATATTTTCTAATATTTTTTTTTATTAAAAATGGTTTGGGTTTTTCCAGTTTTACCTTTGATATTACCGAACGTTATACTGTGTACTCTCTGGTTATTGGTGGAGTTCCTCACTGGCTAAAATCGAATGCCATTAATCAGAACATGATACAACGTTATTTGTCTTTGCCTACTTTAAAAAAGGCCCAAAGCGCTATTTGGTATTTTATAACGGGAGTGGTCATATTTTTGATTATATGTGGTTATAGTGGCCTACTGATCTATGCTACATACTCAGATTGTGATCCCTTGGAGACTAAGGTACACGTATTTTTTAAGGTTTTTCCTTGTTCAAGTCAATATCTAATTTTTAGCTGGCCAAACGCAATGACCAATTGTTGCCTTTGTTAGTAATGGAAACTTTGGGAGATTATCCCGGCCTACCTGGTCTTTTCGTAGCAGGGGTTTTTAGTGCTGCCTTGTCTTCCCTATCTACGGGCTTAAACTCCATGTCGGCTGTTATTTTGGAAGACTTTTTCAAATTGTTTTCCAGTAAGCCTTTAACCAAAAGACGGACTTCATTAATAATGCGTTTAGTTGTGGTAGTGTTTGGCTTTCTCTGCGTATGTCTGGTATTTGTAGTGGAACACATGGGCACTGTTTTACAGCTAAGTATTACTCTGTCTTCGGTGGCCAATGGTCCTTTACTAGGAATATTTACCTTAGGCGTAATGATACCCTGGGTGGGAGAGATTGTAAGTAAAGTGGTAAAGTATATTTAAAGGAGTTTGTCTTAAATCATAATTTAGGGAGCTTTAGTAGGCGGGAGCACAGGTCTCATTTTTATGGCCTGGATGTGTCTTAAGGCTCAGTTGGATAAAATCAGTGGTGCTGTGGTATATGCGCGTAAGCCTTATACGATTTCGGGCTGTAATTATACCTTCCCCGATATGGCCGCTTTGAATTTGGTGGCTGAAAAAGTTACAGATACTCTAGAAGAGACCAGGTTTGGATGGAATTAAGGAATTGATAATTATGAAAAATTACTTTAATTAATTCTTAAATAATTTCAGTGATTCTCCCTTTAAAATCTACAATATCTCTTATCTCTACTACACCATGGTCGGAGCTTTAGTCACAATTTTAGTTGCTTTATTCGTAAGCTTTTGTTTGGGCTTTAACAGTCTAAAAAGTGTGGATCCCAAACTGTTGTCGCCTTTTGTTAGACGTTGGTTGGAACGCCGCCATTTGGATAAACCTGTTATTTATACCTCGACGGATCCTAAACTGACAAATGGAAATTTCCAAACGATAAAGGAAACAAAAACGTAAATTTTTTTATTTTTTTAAGTTAAATTAATTATATTAGTTTAATTTTTTTTTTTTGTATTAAATAAATGGAGTTCCTTGTCTCGAAAGAATATTTTTTAAGAAAACAAAACTTTAAAATAAACTATGTTAGTTTAAAGAATATTATTTTTAAGTTATAAAATAAAAAATAAAATAATTATTAATTAAAATGTACACAAAATTAAAAGCTTTCAACGAAAAAAGCTTTTAAAGCTTTGTTTAAAAGTTAACAGTTCTGATAAATTTTAATTGCTTTTACTCCGTGTTATTTATTTAATCATTACACATACAAGCTTTCTAAAAGCTTCTGAAATCCTTTTTTAAGAATATCTTAGTAAAAAATTTTCTGAAATAAGGTTTTTTGTTAAGACAAAAGCTTTACAAAATTCATTAAACATATACAATTTTTTTTAAGACCAAAGCTTTAGAAAAAGCTTTACAAAATTAATAATGTGTAAAAAAAATTGAGAAAGAACTTGTTATAGACAAGTAACAAATTTGTTTGATTTCTCTTCTAAAAAGCTTGGTTAATATTAAAAAAAAGTGTTTTAAATCAAAGCTGTTCAAACTTATTAAGCTTCTAAATTTTTAATATGACACAAAACTTTATCTCGAAAGTTCTTTTAAATGACTAAATATCTTTTTTTTATATTTTAGAATTTTTGTATTTACTTTTGGCTAGTCGAAGCTTTTAAAACTCTTATCTTGAATTTCAATAAAAATTTTATGAAAAGTTTTGTAAAGTTGTTAAATGAATTATAAGAATGTTATTACTAAAAGCTTTTACATTTAGAGCATTAACAAGAACGTTTTTTTTTATTTGCTAACAAAAGCTTTGCAAAGTTGTTAAATTAATTATAAGATTGTTATTACTAAAAGCTTTTTTCATGTAAAGCATTAACAAAAAGGGTTTTTTATGGTATTTTTTACTAAGGTGGTTTTCTTAAATAATACTAATAAAGTTTTGACTTCATATAAGTAAAAAAAAACTTTTTTAACAGCTTTTTAAAACCAAAATCCCAACTATTATATGCATAAGCTTGCTTAAGCTTCTCTCAAACATTAACAAATGCATTTTAAATGCATTAAAAAAACAAACTCAAAAAACATTTGATTCCGTAAGGAAAGTGCGATCAGTTTGGCACTTTCCTTCAGCAAATGACAAATTCATAAAATGTAACAAAAATATTCCTTAAGTTCAATATGGTTTGACACATTTGACTTACATGCATTAGCACAGTTCTATAAGCAACTTAAGCATATTATATATGGGCCTTAAGAAAATTTTGTTGCATTAAATCAGTTACGACCAAATACACATACTTTGATATTTGCATGTTCGATAAACAGCTTTCAAAGCTCTTACAATTTGTTATTGTATCTTTGCAATTTGTTATTGTATCTTTGCAAAGTACATACATACTTACAATTTGTTGTTCTTTCTTTGCAAAGCAAACAGCAAGCATTGTTGTCACCGCGATCTGATTGTCTGGTTTACTCTAGTCGGTGTGAAAGCCCAAAAGCTCTTTTGAAAAAGCTTGCCCATTAAGCATATAAGCTGGAGGTAACTGCATTAAATAATTGTTATTTAAGCAAAAAGTTTTTTTAGCCTTTCGGCTAAACTATTTGTTTGTGGTTCTGCAAAAGCTTCTGTTTGATTGAATGCAAAAAGCTTTTAAGATTATAAAGATATTTTGCTTCGAAATTCGCATCTCTTTTTCGAAGACAAATAAATGCTTTGTTTAAAGCTATGTTTTATTAAATAAACATATTTTTTTAAAAAGAAAGTTTTGCTCAACGCCTTTTTATATTAAATGATCACTTTTTTATTTAAAAGCTTTAAACAAAGATTTTTTTGTTGTATTTGGGTTTGGGTTTTCACTACTCATACCCAGCGGTAAAACGAATTAGTTAAGAGGCCTTCTTAAAGGCCACATTCCATCTATATTTTCAATTTACATCTCGTGTTATTGGAGACTAAGGCCTTGCCTACTCGCATCTTCTTTGAAGGCTTTAAAAAATAATTAAGAATTAATCTTTATTTCAGCAAAATTGTTGTTGCTAATAAGAATTTTTTAAAATACTATTGAGAAGTTATTTGCACATAACTTGAGCGACTTTGATATGGCTTATTTTGAAAAGCAAGCTTGAGTTTGTAAAATGTTTCATAAAAGACATTCTTAAAGAACTTTTTAAAGAAAACAGAGTGAAAAGCGTAAAAGTTCGATAAGAATGCAATTTAAGACCCTCTTAAAGGCCGGAAAAGTAGAAGCTTTTGCAATTCTTCCCTCTGGGTTTTTTAGTATATTTTACTCTTCTTTGGAAAACTTTTCGTTAAGATTTCTAAATGAACTTTTCCGCGAATGATTAGAAAGAAGTGCTATTCTCTTTTCTTTTGTTTTTAGAATAAAAAACGCAACCCCAACATCAAATATTCTTCTCATGAGTTCTTTAAGGAAAAAAAAGCACAACAAGTGTTTGAAACAAAAAACAAATAAAAAAAGGACACACAACTCAAACAAAGTCCTTAAAGTATACAAAACAACAACAATAAAGAAGTGGCAATATCCTTGTATATTTTTCTCCTTGTTTCTTTTTTTTTTATTATTATTATGAACCCTAAACAGCAACCATGTGATGATGATAAAGATGATGGGGAAGCAACATTTGGTGGTCACTTCTTAAGATGTATTGCCACTTGTAAGTAGTTGTGGGGCACTCAACAAAAAGCATAAAAAATAAAAAATAAATAAGAAAAAAAATCATAAGGGTGGCATAAGTATAAAAGTGGCACAAGCGCTTGGCCAAACCTCAACAATGTTTTATAACCAACCACCTCCTTCCTTTCTTCCTTTTGCCAGCCTGTTTTTAGCAATAGCGAAGCAGGGGTGTTGCTAAAAATTTACAACATATTGTGGTCTATTTTAAAACTTAACTCCTTCTAATAGGAAAAAAAACTATGGTATGGGCTTTACCATTTTTTTTTTTTAGATTTTGGGTTAAAAAATTCTAAAAAAAAATCTTAGAAAATAAGAAGAAAAAAAGGTTTAAAAGAAAAGTTTTTCATTTGTAGTTTGTTTTAGAAACAGAAAAGAAGAAAAGAATTACAAATGTTTTTAAAAACTTGCGAATAAAAATGAAAAACTTTTTACTTCGAAATGCAATAAATGCTTAAAAGGATTTATCATCTAAGAAAAATTTTCAATGTATATTTTTTTTTTTTTTTTTTTTTGTTAAAAACTGTAAAAAAAATTATAATAAAAACGACTGATTTTTTTTGAGGAACCAACAAGGCTGAAATTAACGGCATTAAGAAAAAATGTAAAAGCGAGGATAAAAACCAAAAATATTCAAGGGTAATGAAATAAATTCGTAATTATAGCTTTCACTTTCTATAGCAGCCCGGCCCATAGTAAAACTTGTAGTCTTTTCTTAATTCAAATACAAATTATTCAAGTGTGAAATACTTGACTTGTCCTAATTTAATCCCGAATTCTCAATTAAATAAATTCTGAAAACAGGATTGACTTAATTAATAGTGAGAAAATTTAATAAGAAACTGTGCTTGATTCAAGAGTTTCTAAGATGGTTTAATCTCGATTCGTACTTGAAATAATCCGAAAGTAAGATTAGATTACTTCTAACCTTAACACTTACCCTACAGAGCCAGAGAGAATATTATTATTTTACTAACCCGTTACACATGTTTAGTTCACTTTTGTTGTATTCTGTCCCTTGTTTACAGAAGAATTCACAATTATAAGGCATCAGCAGCATGCCCGATATGGTTTCCGTAATAATTCTAAAGGGTTAAATTTTAAGAGGCGAACGTCATGTTTTCTCTGCATTTCATTTAACATTTCTCAATTTCAGACTCACTTAATTTGAACCATGTTATTCAGGCTTATTATGAAAATGGGCGTTTAAATCAAAATTAATTTCATGCACATCGTGATTTTTTCGGTTAATTTAATGATGAGGCACAATTTCACTTCAGTGGATTCGTCACTGAGCAGAATCGCCGCATTTGGGCGAATAATAATCCAAGAGTGATTGTCGAAAAACCAATGCACCCACAAAGAGTGACTGTTTGGTGCGGCTGTATAGAACCTCAATTATGCCTCAGCGTTATCGAAAATTTGGACCTTCTTAATTCAGAAATTTAATTAAATAATTTAATAAATAGAATATGGGAATTATTGCTTCTTATTTTACTTCTTAAACATGAAACTACTCTATATTTTTCTTCTTTTAGTGTTATTGTTGTGTCTATAACTAAGTTTTGTAAACCCACGCGTATGCACGCATATAAGTTTGCGAAAGTTATCCCATTTTGGATTTTTTTTTTAAGTACTTTTAAATGTTATCCGTACTTAAATGTTTGGGTACGACTCGTACTAAAGGAAGAAGAAACAAGTTAGAGTGCTGTATTCGGCTGTGCCGAATCTTTAATACCCTCCACCGACTGTTCGAATATTTCAGGAGGGAAATCTATTATTAATTTATCTTTATAAAAACAAACATCAGCATTAAAATTGGTTGATTTGAGGTTTAGATCTATATTAAAGTATTTAGCAATTTAAACTAGCTTGAGTAACAGTTTCAATTCAAATTTTGTTATGATAGCATTATTTTTATCAGTTTTAGGCGTACTAAACTGTTTTCCGGGGCCTAGGGTAAATTATGGACGGGTCTTCACGAAATTTTACAGCGTAATTTCCAGTCGAATAAAACAAATTTTTGCAAAATCTTATCTCATTCCGTGCCTTGTTCCACCATTTATGTTTTTTTTTTGTAACAAAATTATCATTTTTTTAGGTGGTGGTTCCACATTTTGATTCATAGCTCTGGTCCTACTGCACCGATTTTGATGAATTTCAATCCCAAACTGCTTAGGGTAACTAAAAGCAATATGGCACCAACTTTGTTAATATCTTTTGAGTTGTTCGAAAGTGAGCGTGTTTTCAACAGACGGACAGACAGACTGACATGGCTAAATCGAATTAGAATCACTCAAGGACCAGAATATATATACTTTATGGGGTCTGAGATGAATAATAAAAAAGTTTAACACGGAATGACAAACTTAATATACCCTCTTCACAACTAATTGTGGTGGAGGGTATAACAACTTAAATTTAGTGCGAGTTTTTTCTTTCTGTATAGTCTTATATGTAGTCCAGTCTATAGTCTTGTAGTTTAGTTTACAGTTTTGCATATCGTCCGAGCTATAGTCTTGTCTACAGTAAAGTTTTTAGTATTGTAGACTAATCTCTAGTCCAGCCTACAATATTGCCTATAGTCCAGTATATAACCTTGCCTATAGAATAATTTATAGCCTTTAAGTCTAATATTTAGTCTTGCTTATAGTCTAAGCTTTATTCTTTTCTATAGCTTAGTCTACTCTCTAGCATATAGACCATGCTATACAGGGGTGTGCTGGGAATCGTAAACGTAAAACGTCAAAATTTGGAAGTTGTTTTTAATACACTTTTAATCTAATTTTTAAAAAATTCTAAGTAACAGAGAAATATTTGTATGATATTTGTCCAATTTCCAGCACCTGGATAGTTTTCCTATGGTCCAATCTAAAGTCTTGTCTATATTCTAGCCACATGCTACAAAAGAACTCTCAATTCTAAGACACCAGCAGCAGGCCCGATATGGTATTCGAATTAATTCTACTTTTACAATTTTATGTATTTAACTGAATAGATTAAAAAAATAGAATATGGGAATTTTAGCTTCTTTTTTTATTTTTTAAACATGAAAATAATATTAATAATGATACACAAAATGTGGCAACGAATTGATGTCAGTGAAGTCATAGAAGAGATGACGCATTAAGTAAGACAAAATTGTATGATGACTTTCGGCATTGGCTTTTTGTCATTTTTTGCCCCATTGATGCCATTTTAAATAACATCGATGTCACAATTCGCAATGTCATGGCATCATCAATATGCAGATGCATTTTTCTTTGAGTGTATAGTCTTAAAAATAGTCAAATTAGTTTACTTATGTGTAGTCACGTCTGTAACCTGGCTTAAAATATTTTGTAAAGTTTAGTCTAACATCTTAATCAAGTCTATGATCGATTCTATATTTTAGTCAAACGTTTCTTCGATAGTCGAGTTCATTGACAAATATATTGCTTTGTCTTTAATTGGACTTTTGGTCAATAGCTTTGACTATAGTCAAGTCTATAATCTAGTTTTAAGTATTTTCTAAGCTCACGTCTAATATCCAAGCTGTAGTTTAGTCTCTGATTGATTCTTGATTCTACTCTACAAATTAGTCAAAAGTTTTCTCGATAGTCGATTTCATGGGTAGGAATATAGTTTTGTTCGTAATCGGGTTGAAATTTAGGTCGATAGACCTGACGGTATTTTATTTCAATATCAAGTTTTAAGTATGTTCTTAAGTAAAGTATAATATCTAAGCTTTATTTAAGGCTATCATCGATTCTATCGTCTTGTCAACAACTTAGTGAAAAGTTGCCTCGATAGTCGAGTTTAAGGTTAAGGATATAGCTTTGTCGGCAATCGGTTTTTGAGTTAAGTCAATGGCCTTGACTAAAGTCTAGCCTTAATCCAAGCTAAGGCCTTAGGTTTTCTCAACTCTATAGGTTTGTTCTTGGCCTTACCTTTAGTTGCGGCTAAGGATATTTTTGTGTTCTTACATTTAGTAAAAAGTTCAAGCAAGTATCAAAATATTTTTCTCCCTACTCCTTGCTCCTTAATTTATTTAATTTTATTGCTTTAATTGTAGTTGTTGTTAGTTGTTTTATTAGTACTTGAGTTACTCTTGGTCTTTGGAATGGACTAAAAATTTTGTGTAGATGAAGAAGTTTCTTTACGTTTAATTTTTCTTGGAAAAAAAAAAGTTTCAGGTGTCTTTAGTGGTGTTCTAATTACTAAACAAACTTAATAAATTCATGTTGCTCAAATACTCAGCAACAAAAGCTCTAACATGATCTCAAGGCAATTTTTTTCTCCAATTTTTTTGTTTTTTTGTAAAGTATACTTTAAGGCTGAGGTTTATTTTATTTGCAAATAGTTGGTGATTAAAATGCTTTTATAATGTTCAAGAAATTGTTGTAATTTCAACAAAAAAAATCCAAAAAAAAATTATTAAATGCACAAGAATCTTTTACATCTAACAAATTTCAAACAATGAACTTACCACATGTGTATAAATTTTTGGTTTTTTTAGTTACCAAGAATTTCTTATTTTTTTTTTTTTTTTTTTTTTTGTTTCTTTTGGCCAACAAAACAAAAGAGTTTGTTTAGAAGTCTTTTACTTGGCTTTAGATTAAGAAGAAGTTGAGGTTTATTTTAAAAGAAATTTATAACTTTGGCTAAACATGAACGAACAAACTTCCATTAAATATATCTATTGCATAAGAAAATGTCCAAACTATGTAAAAGGCAACCTCTCAAAATGACCGTCTATAAATTTTGTTAAATAAACTTGAATTTAACAAAAGTTTAGTTAAGTTTTAGGCAAAAATGGCAAAAAGTTCTTAGAGGTTTTGTTGCTCCTTAGCCATGTTCCTGTTTTATTACCCAGCCATTAGTTAGTGACTTTTGTTAGGACTTCATATAGTTCTCAGCTTTAGTTTCATTTTTAATTTTTTTTTTTTTTTTTTTTGTTTTTTCTTCTCATTTTACGATATTTTTATTGGTCTGCTTAGGTAATTTGCGGTAAATGAGCGAGCCAAAGAGTGCCTTAAAACCTTCAATAACAGTTTACTTAAGTAAATAATTTTTCTTATTATTTCTAATTTTTTTCTCTTGTTTTTTTTTGTTTTTTGTAAATTGTTGCACTAAAAAAATCATAAAATATTTGTTACATTTACCATTTTACGAATCTTCTTCTTTTTGTTTTATTGGGGGGAGGCTTTTTTGTTTGCTTTAGAGATGTTTTTTATATGAGTTTGAAATGTTTTTAGAGAATGTAGATAAGAAACGTGGTGATTACTAATGCAACTCTGCTAAAATATTTATTCCTAAATTGCGTTTCAAAAAAAAAAAAGCCCATTAATGAGCCATAAATTAACCAGTACATACTTCCAAGTAATGACAGAAATGCATTAAGTGTCAACTTGGTTTTACAAACTTTATAAATATTTCAAAATATATAATTTATTTGCGGTTTTTACTTTATGATAAAAATACATATTTCTTTTTTTTAGAGTTAGTGAAACTTTAATTATAAAAAAGGAGAGGCATGACAAAGGCAACCAAACCTGTGTAGTAATAATAATATTAAATACAAGATCATTAATGCAAAAAAAAAACTAATCCGCCTATTCACAAGCGATTGTTAAATTTAACAAACGTTTATTAAAGAAAATATTTATACCAAATTTGTTTTGTAAACCTTTATTAAATTTGCTTTAGCAATTGTGTACTTCATAGACTTAAATATAGTGTACTCTTAAGACTTTATACATATACAGTTGTGTACTATATTGTATCGACTTAAGTATCTTCTATAGTACTGTATTTTATAGTTTTAACCAAAGCCTACTATTCATAAAGAATATGCATTAGAGAGAGAGAGAGAGAGAGAAAGAGCAAGGTGTATTTGTAACTCCAAATGCGTTGATCATAAAATGTGCACGTGTACAGTAAATTTTCTTTTCCAAACAAACACGGAAGTTTGATTTCAAATTGAAAGTGATTTTAAATCAAACCTTTTCTCAAACCACAAACGTTTGATAGTGATTTGAAAATCACTTAAAAATCGTAGCATTCTCAACAAAATGTGGAAATTATTTTCAAATTGAGAAATGCATTTATTTTCCACTTGCTTTCAAATGTAAGTGCCCATTCACATTATTCGATTTTTGTCGTTGCGATTCTTACCTTATGGACGAGAGGGGAGAGAGAAATTAAAAGGGGTACACAAGCGAGTGTACTCTTCGATTCATTTTGTTCGCTCATTCGTTCTCTCATTGTTCTCTCATTTGACGAAAAATGTATTGAAGTTCGGTTGCAAAAGAAAAAGTCGTAACCACAAAAATCGTACAATGTAAACATCAGACAGACTTCAAAGAGGAAACGACAATAATCGCAACGACAAAAATCGTATAATGTGAATTGGGACTTATTCCCAAATGTTTTTCATATGTGGATTTTAAAACAATGCGGAACATAAATAAAATTTTTTTTTTTTTAAATTAAATTCATTATTTATTTAAACAACCTGTCAGCTAAACAGTCGGCACGATACCTAAAAGATGAAATATTGTTCCTTCCGTCCTCAAAATCTTGGAAAGGCGAACAACTTGCCTCCTTTTTGTTTTGAAGATAGTAATACTTGACTTTTTTTTTTTGTAATAAATTGTATAATCATAAATAATTTTAATTTTTTCACAATAAATAAAATTTTCTAAGGGCGAACTCAGCTAAAAGCATGTAGACATGATACTGATTTAAGCTATCCGGCCTCATAATTTTCTGACGTAGTCCCGGATTGGTGTTAGTGGTGCTACCGTGGGGCCACAAGCAGAAAACGCGCTGTTTATTTTATCAACAAAACAAGTCTTAACTGTGGTAAACGTTGCAGGCTTGATTTTAGTGAATTATATATGGAGGGCTCAGAGCTGAAGCGAACCAAGTCAAAAAAGAAAATTTATTGAGTTTGAGTAAGTAAATCGCCATTAATTACTGGAGCCACTAACTTGGGCTTATTACCGTTACCTTAGGAACGAAACTGTTTTTGATTTACCCCATTACAGAACTGGATTGAGTTAAATTTTGCGGAGATTTTCGCACCAGATTTCAAATACATATACGTGATATAATTTATGACTTGGTTCGGTTCAGCTCTGAGCCCTCCATATATAGTCCTAACTATTGTCAATCCGAAATCTGGATTTTGCCCTTTTGGGTAGTTAACGGGCAAACCTAATATTTGGAATGGTTTTGTCACTTCATTTATCTTTCAAACCAATAAATATAGCAATTAAAAATTATGTAACATTCGTAACGTGTCTAAAAAATACAAATATAAATTTGGTACTTTTTCGAAATTCAAAAGAGGTGAAAATCGTACCTGCTGCTGGTACTTTTTTCAGAACTTTTTTCTCCATGTATTGTGATAAACATACTTCCACTACAATATTGAAATTTTTGATACTTCAATGGGATGAAAAAAAGGAATCAAAAAGGGGAAATTACACTTCATTCTTTTACTTTTCCGTGCTGCATGTGATAATTTTTGAATTTCCTATAATATGGAACTTAGAAATATAAAATTTTAGGCGCAGGGTCCTAAGTGAGGTTCTTATAAGACGAAAAATGTTAGTACTTTTTTGTTCTTGAATTGGTACTTTTTAAAATTTCTTTGCTTTTTTACCTTGAAACATAAAATGAAACGTGTCAGATTCTGAGTGAATAAGAATCTGTAAGGGAAAGCTTTTTGGTACTTTTTCGTAACACAGCTGGTACTTTTTTACTAAACATGAAATTCCCTGTGTGGATGAGAATCTATAAGAGGGAGCTTTTTGGCACTTTTTTGTTCCTCCAATGATACTTTTTGAATTTTCATTGGTATTGGACCTAGAAACATAAGATTAAACATACAAGGACCTAAGTAAATGAGAACTGCTAGTGGGTTCTTGTTGGTACTACTTTGTTTTTGACCTGGTAGTTTTTGAATTTTTATTAATACTAATCCCAGAAATATAAAATTTAACATGTAGAGTACAGATTGAATGAAAAACTATAAGAGAAGACTTTTTTTTGGTACTATTTTGTTTCTCTATAAGGACATTCTGATTTTTGATATTATTGAACTTACAACACTAAATTAAACATTAATGTGCTGTTTTCACAACACAAGTGACTGAACGTGTAGTAAAATTTATATTTATATTTTATATTTTTTGAGTGTTTTCCATATAAATTTTACTACACGTTCAGTCACTTGTGTTGTGAAAACAGCACATAACGGACTTGGGTGGAATGTAACATATGGTTTATCCCTTGTCAAATCGATCCGCTAATAGGAAAAAAACCAAATGCCTTAAGACATACCAATTCATATACTTATATGTATGTATGTTTTCTTCATATTTGAAAAATAATTATGGTCGAATTTCAACCATTGGGCAAACACTAGAGTTGATAATTTCTTTCTTTAATTTTAATTCAGAAGTATAATTACTTTCAAGTTTATTCTATTGCTTCTTTCATAAGCGTAATATATATTTTGTAAGAGGCTATCGTGTAGTTTTAGTCTTGACCAGAGATCGAAAAAAAATGTACACTTAGTTAAATTTTTTTAAAACCCAACTCTAAATCTTATTTTTGTGTCCGGACGAACACAAACACTAAGATAACAAACCGCTTTTCTTTTAGCGTACATGTAGTGTTTTTGGGGGTACTTGTTCTGTATTTTTTGTAAACGCGTAGTGAACTTTTAGCTTACTTATTCTGTTTTACTTTTACTTTTAGTGTATATGTAGTGAATTTTAAATGTACATGTTTTTTTAAAGGAAAGATATAAAATAATAAATTATATGTATGTATGGGAAAGAAAATAGGAAATATAATTTTATAATGGTTTCTTTATTAAAACAAAAAACTAACAACTGATCTTAACTTACAATGTTTTTGCCTGCGCAGCCTCTCTACACTGACAGTGCCTTCTCCTATTCTAAACTGCTATTACAATAGCGCAATTGGTTTTTCTATCTTGAATATATCCATTCGCATTAACAGTTAAAAATACTATGATCTACAAACTTACGCATAAAAATCTCTACCTTTATGAGAGATACTTTGGTGTAAATAGATTTCTTTTGTTTTTCCTTACTTTTTTTTGAGCGACTGTACTAAACACCCATTAAGATTTATTTTTGGTAAAAATGCTATATTTTTTTAAAAACATTATTACACTTTTGCATGTTTCCTATATTTTTGCACTACTGTTAAAAGTTCATCTTCAAATTATATTTTGGCTTTTTTTCAATAAATAAACCATTAAAAATTTGTATTTCTTATTTTCTTTTCCATACATCACATAGAATGTATTATTTTATTTCCTTAAAAAAAAACGAGTACATTAAAAGTTCACTACGCATACACTAAAAAAACGCGACACGTTAGCTTAAATTTCACTACGCGTTCATTAAAAAATACCAAACCAGTACCCTTAAAAATACTACACGTTCACTAAAACAAGATCGGCAAGTTATCTTGGTGTTTGTGCTCTTCAGTTCACAATTGTTGTGTGCCATATTTTGTTTGTGCACCAATTCATAAACACAAAAAAAATTTTTTTTGTATTTATGTTCACTTTACTGGTTTTTTTCAACTCTGTTGTGCGATTCACTAGCTTTTATAACGATGATCGTATCCTTAAAATAAATATATCGAAAATTTATCGAATATGCTGTACAGTAAAATATTTAACGATAATCGCTGTCGTTAGAAATCAGCTGTTACTTTAAGCAGTTTTTTTCGTTATTTTATCATTTGTATTTTTATGTATGAACAAAAGTTTAAGTTTAAAATATACAAAAAAATAAAAAAAAACCGCAGAATTAACCCCTCGTCTTACTCTTGAGTCTGGCCAGACCTTTTTCAATTCATATCGAATGAAAAAACATGTATAACACGGAGGGTTAGTAACAATTTCCTTTTTTTTATTTTATTCTGTTTTGTAGACAGGATGTAAAGGACAGAGATGTAAAGAAACACAGCTGTTATCAGGGCTGTGGAGTCGTCCGAAAAAAGTACTAACTCCGACTCCTACTCCAAACGCTGAAATTTTTTAAGTACGACTCCGACTCACGACTCCTACTATAATCTAGATGCTAAATGTTTATGAGACTCAGTGATGTTAACTTTTATTTTTTCATTACCGTACGGCCTTCTAAAAATTAGAGTTTTTGAGAAGAAATTACCGTAAGCAAACATAAATGTGCTGTTTCCAAATGACAGGCGATTGATTATGTAGTAAAATGTATATGAAAAGCACTCAGTCCATCGCTTGTCATTTGGAAACAGCACATAAGAGCAGTATTCATAAACCATTTCTTTAAATTTTAAATGTGTTTTTTATGAAGATAATTTTTATTTTGGAAACATTTTTTTTTTAATTTTTAATGTCGCGAGTTTTTGTGGGTACTACGACTCCGACTCCGGCACAAAAACCTCAACTCCGGCTGTTATCTATCGTTAAAAAAAATTACAGAACCACACTAACGTTACTGCAAGCGAATTTATATGTCGACAAATATTACGATCGGCGCTTCATTAAAAGTAAGCGAATCGCACCATTGGTCTTAACTATAGTTTCGTCTATAGTTTTAACTAAATTTTACTCTATAAACTTAGCTTTAGTGTACTATATACGTTGAACTATAGTGCATTCTATGGCTTTACTATAGTGTATACAATATTTTTTACTCTAGTGTATTCTTAATACGTGAATTTGGGGTATTCTATAGCCTTAACTATAGTGTACTTTAAAGACTTGAATTTAGTGTAATCTATAGTCTTGATTTAATTATTTTCTGTAGTGTACTATATAGTCTCCACTTCAAACTATAATTAAAACTATAGAGTTGGATTTAAATCTGTAGCGTAGACTTTAGTTTATTCTTTTTTCTTGACTTTGGTGTAGCCTTTTGTCTTGACTTTATTATTCTCTACAGTCTTGATTTTATTATTTGCTGTTGTGCCCTTTACTATAGTCAAAACTTTAATGTTGTCTATAAATCTTTTTTCTTGACTTTAGTGTAGCCTTTTGTGTAGTGTACCCTATAGTGTACTCTATAGCCTTGAACATAGTTTTTCTGGTTTGATTACATTTTTGTATAAGTATATAAACTAGACTATTGGGTGCTTAGTCTGGACAACAGAGTAGTCTGTAGTCCCAAAGATAATTTTTTTTTTTTTAATTTTTTTATTAATTTAAATTTCCATTTTGGTAGCCTCTTGTTCCCGTAGTTAATCCCCTTTGTTTGTTTTATTTCTTTCAAAATTTTTTTTATCTGATTGTCATGACATAAATGTTTTTTTTTTTAATATTATATTCATATTCTTATTAATATTTATACAAAAATAAAGTTTATTATATTATGAACATGGATTCCATTTATGACATTTTCTAGCTAAACAGATGGGAAATGTCGTGTTTTTTTTTTTTGGACACCCATGTTACTGCGGGTATGTGTACGTATATAGAAAGTCCTTTGGTTCCTTATTATTTTGTTGTCATTTTCATTGTTTTTAGAAATTGTTTTTTTTTTGTTTTTTAATAATAAAACTAGTGGCAGTGGATTGTTAGAAAAATTTGTTAATGTGATGAAAGCCCGTTTGTTAAAAAAGGCCTTTAGGGTATTGTAACTCTTTTTGTTTTTTTTTTTTAATTTCTAAATTACATTTACCTTTTAATGAGATTTAAAATAATCATAGAATATAATAAAGAATAGACAAACAATTATAGTTGTTTTTGAGTTTTTTGGGAGATGAAGTCTTTGATGTCGTTGTATAACGGTGGGTTAGAGCTTAGGGTTTTTGACAGTTTCAAAACTATTGTTTAAAGGTTTTCTGACAGTTGGAGTAGGGAAGAGGCGTTAGCTTTAAATTTGTATTTAAAAAAAGTTTTTTAGAGGTTGTTTAATATTTTCTTAGGGATTCATTATTCAAATATTTTTTTATTTCTTTAGCACTAAATAACAATAACTTTTTTTAATAATTTTATCACTTTTTTTGGATGGAATTCTAAAACACTTATTTAATATCGGTTAATTCGTATTCCGGCAATTTCTCCCACAACTCTTTTAAATCATTATTTGTAACAGCCGGATTTTTGTGAGACAACATGTCGTAACCAATCTGAGGTGCTTGCACTCTGTCCTCTAAATTAACATCCTCCACAGATAAAGAAGGATCGCCCACTTCAGCCGAAAATTCTGAGCAGTTCTACAAGTTTTAAGATTTTATAATTTTACTTTCGTAGGTACTATATTCTCTAAGATATTTACTTACTGCTATTTGAAGAATCATAAAGATTAAGAATATTAAATAACAAAATTTGATTTGAATATGCATTTTTATTTTACGTTTTTATCTTCTTTTGTTTTTTTTTTTCTTTCTTTTTTTGGAAAGGTGTTGATAACAAATTTGCTTAATTAAATTGCTGATTCTGAGAATTACATGTTCAACGTTGGCTGGTTTAAATACTTCTAAATAGCAAGAATAATATATTTTTCGACCTAAAGCTCTCTGTTATTTTATTTGTATTTTTGTTTATGGTTTTTGATTTTGTATTGTGTTTTTTATTTAAATATTTTTTTTTTTTTTTTTTTTGCAAAATTATTAGTCATATTTTTTGTTGGTTTTTTGTGTTTTTCCTCCTTAATGTAGTATTAAAATTTATTTTTGTATTAATTTGTTTGATGTTTAAATTACTCACTCAAAATGGTTATTACTACAGTATTTGCGTAAAAGGGGAGTTCACAGTTTCTGGTAAAATTCAGTTAAAAAAATTAAAAATAATATAAATCGAGGCGAATTTAACTACAGGTGGTGTCGAAACGCCATCTGATTTTGACAGTTCGAATTAGTTTGTTTTGATTTGTTAGTGTTTTGCTAGGAATGGTTGACATTTCGAAAATAAGTAAATATGGAAGACAATATAATAGAGATTGGAAAAAAGAATGCTAGACTATTTGTAAGTAGCTATGATGCATCAAAGTATTGAATAAATGACGGATATATGTATTTTTATTTTTGATTATAAGGATAGCTTAAAACAATTGAACAAGCCAAACTATTATAAATTGGCTCATTCGTCTTCAATAACAGCATATTGTTCAGCTTGTAATTCCTCACTGAAATCACACTAAAAGGATTTAAAAAACATGCCGAAGCCAGCCGCTACAAACAAAATAAAATAATATTTTTGACTAAAAATTTTTATTTGGGGATTTTTGGGGATTTCTTATTAACATTTTTCTTACTTTTTTTTAAAAAAATTTAGAATTTGGTCAGAAAAAAAACCAAAAAAAATTATTAACTTTATAAGTTTTATTTTATAATTTGGCGATATTTTTTTAATTTTTTGGGGACAAGGAAAAATGTACCTGGCAGCCCTGGGAAAGACATCGTGAAAAGACAAAAGGTTTTTGGTAGCATGTTCAAAAAAAAATGTCAAAAACAGACATGTCTGGAAAGACATCGTGTAAACTCCTTCTATGCCTTTTCCTTTAAGGTCGTTTTGTGTCTTAGTTTCTATCCAATAGGACTAACCTTGGTGTAAATTTCATCCAATTCGGAAGATATCGATTGATTTTAAAATTTGGTCACTTGACATGAAATCGTCAACGGTTGGAATCGGAGCTAAAACTATTTTTGGACGACTCCACAGCCCTGATAACAACACATACATGATTTGTTGCTTAAAAAGAGATACATATGTGGATTTAACGAACAACCGTTCTCAATATATTTTATTTTAATGCTTTTTTAGCAATGTACTTTAGAGGCTGGGTGTTCTAAGGTACTGCATTAGACACGTGTTCTTCTGGTTCGAAGTTCTAATATAAATAATGCTTATAGTGTATATGTATGTATGTATATATTTTTATTTATTTATACAACTTTCGGTTCTTATTGCACCACGGTGAAGGTAATATAAGATTCGCCATAGCGAAATAAAGCAATCTTACTGGTTTTTCATTGACATGTATTTTGTACCTGTTTACTTTGCAAATGTCCAAGCATCTTCTGATAGTGTAAAGACTTTTGCGCCAACTTGTTAGACTATATCGTATTTAAAGCTTTCCTAAATAATTTGAAAAATTCGAAACTGCCCCATTCAAGAAAATTATTGACAAATTAAAATATGTATATGATTTCTATTTGCAAAACGATAACAAAGTTTTTCAACAAAAAATTTCTCCAACAAACTGTGACTATCCCCCACTTCCAATGGCTGTCATTAATTTATAAACTCTTTTGCTAATAGCGTGCTTGAATTCCAACAACAAAAAAAACCAAACACAACTGTATCAAAACAAAAAACAAAAAAAACGTGAGAGCTTCTCATTGAAAGCTCAACACTTTTCTTTTACACTCGTCTTCGGCAGTTTATTAATTTTTTTGTTATTTTTATTATTAATTAATAATTTTCTTAACAATTTATTTATGTTAATACCTTAAACGTCGTCTTTATTATTATTTGGTATTAAAATATTTTTGTTGTATTTCAATTGCTAATTTACATGAAATTCATTTACATTTCTTAGCAGTTCAATAAAATGAGTAACGAGTACAATGACGCGTTGTTCTGTGGCGCGTCTTTAAATTTGATTTGCAATTTCAAACAAAAATTCAGTTTGAATGTTTTTAATAATTAATTTGTTTTTTTTTTTTTGTTTCTTTGGCTCTTTACCTTCAATAATAATATTTACAAAATAAAATTAAACACTTAACAAATTTGCAATTCAAGCACGTTTGTTTTTTATAAATTATAATTTTGTTTGTTGTAGTAGTAAATTTGCTGTAAAATTAAATAAGGTTGCCAAAGAAACACACAAATAAAAACAATTCAAATAAGAACGGGTAGGAAGTAGTATTTTAATGCAATATGTATAATAAGCAGCAATTGATTTAAAGTCTACAGTATAAAGCACGAAATTGTTTTAAAAATAATGAATAGCCTAATACAGTCGAACTTCCTTATAGTGAACTTCTATATAATGAAGTTCTCCTTATTATGAACTTAAATCAAGAACACAACTTTTTCGTTCCACTTTCAATGTATTTTGATCTCCGTATAATGAATTTCCATACAGTGAATTTTTCTTTACAATAAACAAAATTTTGGAACCAAAAATACATTTCACGTGTGTTTTTGTCTCCATATAGTGAACTATTTTTTGCAGCTTTATTTTTCACTTGTTAGCAACACTATTTATTAAGAAAATAAGAAATGTACCGTACATGAAAACAAAAAATTTAATGATTTGACTTTTAACACCAGTTGCCCGAGTTCAGTGAACGAAAATGACGCACCGGAGTAGCATTTCTCTTGAAAAAAGTTATTAGTAATTAATAAAGTTGAAGAAGGGACATCAAAGAAAAAAGATATAAGTAGCTAAAGAGTTTGTATTTCTTCCCAGTACATTATCAAACATTTTAAAAAACAAGTCAGTAATTCAAACAAAAATATCAGATAAATAAATAAAAAAAAAAAAAATTTCTTTATAATGAAGTTTCTATATAGTGAAATAATTGTCTGTCCCCGTGGAGATTCATTATAGGGAAGTTCGACTGTACATACTATAGTGTATAACCTAGTGTACAGCATAGTGTAGTTAGGGTAAGTGTATGTTACGCATTGCCTAGAGTTTATTATGGTATACAGCAGGGCTGTGGAGTCGTCCGAAAAAAGTACTAACTCCGACTCCAAATGCTGAAATTTTTTAAGTGCGACTCCGATTCCTACTCCGACTCCTACTATAATCTTGATGCTAAATGTATATGAGACTCAGAAATGTTAACTTTTATTTTTTAATTACCGTACGGCCTTCTAAAAATTAGAGTTTTTTAGAAGCAATTACCGTATGCAAACATTAATGTGCTGTTTCCAACTGACAGGCGATTGATTATGTAGCAAAATTTATCAGGGGTGTGCTGGAAATCGCAACCGCAAGAATTTGGAAGTTGTTTTTAATAAACTTTAAACCTAATTCTTATAATTTTTGGTTTAAAATCCTGTTTAATAGGAAAATATTTGTTAAATATTTGTCATAAAATTCTTTTATTACAAAAATCTTATTTAAAAACAACTTTTAAAATTCTTGCGTTTTACGTTTGCGATTTCCAGCACACCCCTGTATATGAAAAGCACTCAGTCCATCGCTGGTTAATTTTAAACAGCACATAAAAGCAGTATTCATAAACCATTTATTTAAATTTTAAATGTGTTTTAATAAGATCATTTTTATTTTGGAACTTTTTTTTTAATTTTTTATGCCGAAAAACTTTGGAGTCGGAGTCCCGAGTTTTTGTGGGAACTACAACTCCGACTACGGCACAAAAACATCAACTCCGACTCCGACTCCACAGCTCTGGTATATAGGGTAGTGACGGCTCCAAGATTAAGCTAGTGCATAATTTACTGTTATATTGTGTGTAGTGTACAGCAGGGCGGTGGAGTCACCCAAAAATATTTCTAACACCGACTCCAACCGTTGAAATTGTTTAAGTGCTACGCCGGCTCCAACTCCTGCTCTCACATTGATGCTAAATGTATATGAGACTGGTCCTTATTTGATTTTGAGCTCATTTTTTAAAAAAATGTAATAACCGCAAAATATTAAATTTTAAAAATGGACTAAGTCAAAAACCAATTTTTTTTTTTGCTGTTTTTTTTATAGAAAACCTCAAACTGTTCTTTAAAAATCTGAAACTTTGAAGGAGGTGTTTTTTTTAAGATATGATTTTTTTTTCTTTCGCAACTTTTAAAAAAATAATCTGAAAATAAAATTTTTTTATTGTACTTTTGAGCAATAAGTACAGTGTGCTAGTTGCCAAAAACAGACTAGCCGAGCCCCTGGCATTTTAACCTATTTGGAATATGCTGATTCCAGTGGTGCTAACCGTTTATTCAGGTTAGCTCTTGTTTGAAAAATATACCGCTATTTCGAAAATGTAGAAGGTTGCACTACATTTATTCGCGTAACTCAAAAACGGTTTAGTTTATTGAAATTACTTAAAAAACCGAAATTCCGCAATAAATAATAAAGTGGGGTTGGTCAAACATTTGACCAATGTAGTAGCATCCTACGTGCTGCAGGGGCCAAATCAAAGAATTTTATTAAACCGAAATATTTGTATGGTACAGCGAGTAGGATGCTAATAGATGGGTCAAATGGAATTACCCATATATAAAATAGAAAATTTTGGTGTCAGAGTCGCGAGTTTTTGTGGATACTTTGACTCAAAATCCGGTTCAAAAACCTTAGCTCCGGCTCTACAATTCCACTTGTAGATTTTCGATTAGTAGTTTTGAGAAACAGGGCCCTCGTGTATAGTAATGTCTAGTGTTTATAGTCTAGTTTAAAGTCCAGTTTATAGTTTTTTCTATATTCCAGTGTATAATCTAAATAATAAATCCAAATAGCATATTACAGTGAAGTCTATATTGTAGTCAATAATAATGCTTATAGTCTAGTACAGTCTGGTGCAGTCAAGGATTACCCTATAGTGTATAATTTACTGTATTGCATAGTGTATATAATTGTTCTTATTTTACAGTATTGTGAATATTCCAGTCTAACGTGAATTCGTGTACCTCGTAAAACATTTGGGCTATTCCCAAGGTGTGCTATCAAGTCATATCGTCATAATGTCCTAAATAAAATTTTACAATTGTTTTATAAAAAATATTGTTGTGCTTGAAACAAAATAAAAATTTTAATGCTGTGTTCATTATTTTGTCGTTACTGTACATTTGAAATATAAATTATAAGCGCTTGCCGACAGCAGTCATAAATATTTAAGACATATGACTTTACAACTTTATGACTACCTTGTGAATAGCCCAATCGTTTAAATTGTGCTAAATATAGCACCGCATAGCACTTGTAATTTAGGCTGTACACAAAAGTCTTGCACGCACACATTTAATTGTTGTTGTATGTTTGAATTTAAATCCGTAGAATATTTAATAGTCTTCTGAATAATTATTTAAACAGTCTAGTCTATAGTATCCTCTAGCCTTTTGATCAAATCACTAGTCTATTCCGTAATCCGTTGTATAGTCCATTATCTAACCCAAAACCTAGTTTATTCTACATGCCATAAGCTATTCTTTGACTATAATTAAAATCCTTGCAACGTATTATATCCTTTAAACAAACTTATGCCTGTCTAATGCTTTCCCTTAAAAAAAATATGCTTGTGCAGCAAAACAAACAAATATCTGAAAACAACACTTTTGCACCTTGTCACAACACTTTGTTACTCACTCTCAGAAACTGCTATCGATATGCTAAATTTGCCAACAAATAGCGCAATACAGGGACACGGTCAAAGGTAAACGATTTTCATACTTTAGGGTTACAAAAATTCAAGGAAATTTTACTAGGAAAAGCAGCAGAAAAAAAAATAAATGACGTTGTTTTGCTGATGTTTGATTTCACATATCACAGGCAAACATCAATAACATGCAAACAACGAAAAGGATATTCGTCCATGGCAGGCTTAGGCCTAACAAATTCAAACAGTATGGTGTTGAGGCAGTTGTCCTTGTGTCATCCTGCAATGACATAGAAGTATGTCGCCTTATTGCTTGTGATAAGTGAGAGGTGATTGCTAACTGCTGACAGACTGCCTTAATGAATGAATGAATGGTGTTTGCTGTAGAGCATTTTGGTGTCACCGTTTTGTTTTGTTGGCATCCGCAGACTCATCATCGGAAATGAATCATTTGCTTCGTTTGTTGGCATCCGTTTGGCGGCTATTTCCGTTTTTTGTCCTTATTTTGGCCATGTTCACTAAAACAAACAGCAACCAACCATTTGGTTTATTTAACGCTGGGCTGTCAATGTGTGTTTCTCAGTTTGTTTTACCAATATGCCCCCTCATATTTAAAATTTTTATGAACATTTATGTTTTGTAAAGATTTTTAGTTGCAATTTTTTTTGTTGTTATTATTATTTATATATTTTTATTTTGCCTCATATTATCCATTTTTGAAGGTTTTACATGTTGTGTATTTTTTTAATACTTTGTGGTCTTTGACACCTGGTGGCAGGTTAAAATTTTTGTGGTACCATCATTACAATATAAAACGGATACCGGAATTACACTTGTGAATATTTTTGGTTTATGTTATAATTGTATGCGAAAAATGTGAATGAAAATTAGAAAAGAAATTGGAAAACGAATGAAAAATTACAAGTTATAAAAAAAGAACCAAAGACTGGTCTATGGAATTAACAAGATGGTAGAAAAGAACTAAATATATGTACATTAGTACGCTATAGTGTGAACTATAGACTTGGCTGTAGACGCAAGAATAGAAAGGACTTTATAAAGGGTGTCCTAAAATTAAAGTAAAAAACATAGAAAACAAAGTTTTTAGTATTTTTTCAAAGGTTGCCAAAACTTTACTGCACAAATGGCGACAAATTCTAATATTGCGTTAATTTTGGGATACCTTTTGCTATAGAAAAGTAGATGCTGCCTATTATGAACTAAATTTGATTTTGGACTGTAGTCGAAAAATCTGATCGAACGAATTTTATTTGGTATTATGACGCCCGTTCGATTTAAAAGCTCCATTTGGGAATTTTACTGATTTCTTTTATTCACAGTAGTAGATTTCTATCAAATGGCATTTAAAATAACAAAAATTTTTCTTACAATTTACAAAAATTTTATTTAACATGACTAAGACGGAATTATGGTTCGATGATTCTTCGGATGAAGATACACGCTTCAGCTGCCTACACACGAGCGCGTAATTTGTTCGCGTGCCATTTCTCCACACATGACGAACAAATCACAATAACCCTAAACGTCACTTTTGATAATTTATTCTTGTACTTAACGAAAAAAGAAATTAAAAAAGAATCAAATGGACGAATGACTGGCTTTTAAAAAAAATAGGAATTCACATATAATTTTACCAAAAAAAAATATGGACACAAATTAGCATTTTGTTGTGCACTAAAACAAAAAAAATGTTTAAATGTTTGCGCACAAGCCCACTAACACATCGAAAAAATCACAAGAAACTGCAAATTTTCAATTACTTTGGATTTGTGCGTGCACAGCTCCATTAACCAGGTCTGTCAGATATGGCGATTCCTCGCCAATTTTTTTAATTTTGGTTTTTTTAACCGAATATATGATCTCCATTTTATGTTATTTAAAAAAAAAAAAAACAGAAACAAAACTAAATTTAATTTCGGCGACTTTTTTTATATTTTCTCAGATTTTGGCAATTTTTGGATGCAAAATTATATTTAATTTTTTTGTATGCAAAATTCAATTTAAAAAAAAGAAAAAAAATTCGACAAAAAAAATTGTTACAAAAACTGAATAAAATCGACGTTTGGCGATTTCTGACATCAGGTTTGGAGATGGAGCTCAAAAAAATTTGACAACCCTGCCATTAACAAGTAACAAGACGACGAACATGAACAAATCACACGCACAAATCCCTCGTGCAGCTGGCCAGAGGCACAAAAAGCTTGAGGGATACTTCCAACACTTTGGAAATCAGCAATAGTTTTGAGTCCAGGGAAGGGATTCTACGAACTCAGCCTTGGATTATTAAAAAAGGGCTTGGGCTTGCACAGCCCACGGCATCTTTAGTGCTGTCAGAAGTTCTAGAAGTTTTGGAAAATTATATTTGCCAAAGATATATCAAATACAACTATTAGCGGCAAGAAGCAAAGTAGCAAATTCCTTTGTCAATAAAGGATTTTTTTTTACTATAAACTAAAGTTATGATTATAAAGGGTATCCTTAGGGGTGAATAAGGCAAGGGACGACCCTGCCAATCCTAGTTGTGGCTGATATTGAGAGTGCAGGCAAAAAGGTTGAACAAATTTGGCGAAATGCTGTGATAGAGCCAGCAGATACCGACCTTTATTCGGTACTTAGCTATAGGTATAGGATACCCTTAAGATAGGTGGAACTCCAATTTATGAATTCTGTCGATAGGTATTAATAAGCCCATTAACATCCTCATTAAAGTATTTCAGAAAACAAGGAACATAAATTGGCGAAAAAATGGGGAAAACGGGTATTCTAACGGGTGTCCAAATTTGAGGTATCATCGGTCAATGGAAATCGTTACAGGGAGATGATCTGAAACTTTTTGTTGCGGAAAATTTAGAATTTAAACGTAGAGAATATGTGGTTTCAACAGGCTGGTGCCACTTGCCACACAGCAAGAGAAACAGTGTATCTTTATAAAGAAATGTTCGAAAATAGCATTTTTTTTCTCATAGAGGAGGAGGGAATTGGCCACCAAGATCGTGTGATTTGACACTTAAGACTATTATTTTGGAGGGGGGCTTGGTCACTTGACCGACATAAATTTTCATTTTAATAAACTGAAACTAAAATACATATTTTTAAAATCTTGAAAAAAAAATTTCTTGTTAAAATGATGCCTCAATTTTGGACACCCTTTAAAGCTTTGGAACAATAACACTAACTATACTTTAGACTAGCTACTGACTAATATATAGATTAGACTATTCGCTAGACGATTGATTGGAATATGACTACACTTCAGATTAGACTACAGACTTCTATTCGAATACTTGTTTTTAAAAACAATTTAATTTATTTAGGATATTAATGTTAATATTTTATTAAAATTTAATATCGTGTGTAGTTTTTTACTACTTATTATTTCAGCCAGAATATTCTTTAATGTGCTTAACATTTAATTTGTTTATTTATATTAATTAATTAACTTTCTACTAAGCGATCAGCTTGGCTAAACAAATAATTTGTTTAAACAAAAAACCAGTATTCAAATCAATTTTTAAAACAAAGTACAAAATGACACACATTTTATTTAGATATACAGACAGACAGACACCTTCAAATGAAACGCTTTAAATTAAACTGATTATTAAAGCAAAAAAAAATTAATAATATAAAAACTTCCGTAACTTATTGTTTATCAGTTAAAAGGAAATGAAATTATTTGGAAAGATTAAAAAAAATCTAAAGAGCATTAAAGGAAAAAGAAATGGCATGAGGAAGTGTAAATAAACAGACAAATTGCAATTATTGCACTCCAATAAATTTATTTTTATGGCAAACATTTTGTTCCAAATTCGTACAATTTGTTTCAGTCTATTTCTATGAAACCAAATATGGCATAAACACATTTGTCCTTTTACACTTATTGTGCAAAAGCAAACACAAGAACGGAAGGACCAATTTTATTTTCAAGCCTTTAGATTTTACTTCTGGTGTTTGCTCCATTTTTTGATTTTTTTTTTGATAATTTTTTCTATATATTTCTTTTTTTTGTTTGTTGTTTTTACTGCCAAACACACATTTTTCCATCAGTCGCACTCATTTGCGTCCCGCATAAATCAATTGCACTTGTCATCAACTCAATTAATTTTTGGCAAACAAAGTGCAGTAAATCAATTGCTTTGGCACTTGACTCTTGCTCTCTCTCTCTCTCTCCCTTTCTCGTTCTCTTTTATATGGCAAATAGAAAAGCCTGTATAAAGTATTTATTTTTGTCCCATTAAAAAAAAATGGTAAATGAAACAAAAGTGGTCTTCAATACCAAAATGGTTACATGGTATCTGTATCTATTCATATAGAATGGTTGGCAAAACAACCCAGCAAAAGTTTTAAAATTAAGGTCCTACGAACCCGGAATAATAACTTTAAATAGATCTAAAATCAACAAATATTGCTTTAGAATTAACTCTCGAGCTTATTACAAAAAAAGTTAACTGCTGCTTTTAAAAATTGACACAAAAACTTTTAAGGAAGGTCTTTCAGGCCAATAAAAGTCTTAAAATTAAAGAAAAAATGCATTTAATTCTTTTAAAATAAAAAGAGTTATCCTTAAAACCTTAAGACTTTTTAGAGCAAAGTGCAACAAATATACAAAATTTTAAAAACCACCACGAAAATTATGGTCCTTCGAACCAACTGCTTTTATAACAACTTGTCTCGACATGTCTAAAGTTTTACTCCCGTATTCATAAACGATTACTAAATTTAGCAAAGCTTTATTAAGGAAAATTCTCATACAAAATTCGTTTTGTTAACCTTTATTAAATTTAAACAATTTTTATGAATACGGCCATTAGAAATTAAAGACAGATTACTGTTTTCTTTAATCCGTTCGTTATTACTAAATCTTTCACTGGGTTAGAAACCATTTTCGAATTCAATTTTATAGCTTTTGTATTTTTTTTTTGTTCACATGACATTTCACATACATTTTTTCCTATTCCTACTATTTGCTTGATTTTGTTTTAATTTTTTTTTTTTTTATTCACATGATACATTTTTTTGCAGAGGACATTTAATGTTTTATCATGTTCGAGCATTCAGTTACATGCCACAAAATAATGCAGACAACTCGACATTGGCATGTTGCAAAATGTAAAAGAAGAGTATTAAATTGGGGTTAAAATGTGATTAAATAGCGATTTTTTTTCGATGTTTATTACTCTTGTGACGCGGTTGTGTCAACAACAAGTACTAGTCTTTTCTATTTTTTTTTTTTGATAAAATTTTTCCATGAATTTTAGGGAAATTATACGCTTTAATTCAGATGAAGAGAGGGGGTGGGTCTAAAATCGAAAATTATAGAAAAGCAAAAAAGTTAGAAGGATCATTTTTTTTTAAAGACAATATAATTTGGAAGGATCACATTTTTTAATTATAACAGAATTGACTGTAAGATCTTTTTGGACAACATTTTTCAGGAATTTCAGGGGCATTATACGCTTTAATTCGAAGAAAAGAAGAGAACAATTCAGATCATAAAGGAAGTTAAATTTAGAGGGGTCATAATTTGAAACAATTAAAGAAGTGGCTCTTAGATACATTGGGCTATAGAAGACTTGGCTAACGATTAATCAACAGACTACAGAATAAAATGCAGAATAGGCATTTGGAAAGACTATAGGTTAGGCTATATAACAGCCTATAAACTTGGTTTTAAAACAAATTATAGACTTGGGTGTAGAAAACACTCTAAGCTACGCTATCGGCCGTGTTCTGACAATCGCAAGATTTATGCTGTATGGACACTCATGTGTTTTTCTTGCGATCGGCCATAGTTTCTTAAAAATATTTTAATTCCCTTGAGCAATAAATGATGCATTGTTACTATACTGTCCTAACCTGGTCCCTACCGAAACCAACTAGCACGCGCGATCTCACCGCGTATTATCCAGCCCATAGAATCCTGGCCATCAAGCAGGTATTCTCAGCCTGCCATCTTTGCTAAGCACTTCCATTGAAATTCCGATCAGGCTGTCGACAAACATGTCGTCCAAGAGCAGCCCTGAAGCACTAAATAACATGATTAAATTTGTTCATACAAAACTAAAAGAGAAGGAGCAAAAGCGAAAGATCAGCCGACAACATATGCCAGAGGGTAGTCAAGACGTTTTAGCCCTGCGATGGAAAATCTGGGAAGATAGTTAGGACCGCAGGTTGTTTAAAAAATGAAGCAGGTGTTTAGTCGGTAAGAATTCGATAAAGCAATTAAAAATCTATGCAAGATTTACACCAGCCTAATTAAAAAAAGACTATAAACGAGACTACAGACTCATCAGTGCACTCATCCGTATACTAGACTTCAAAATAACCAATTTGTCAGCTCATTTTTGGTTTGGCGCATATGCCAAAAGGTCGTAGTGGAGAAAAACGATAATAAAGGTTTACGTGAAGTTTTCTGAAAATATACCCGATAGAATTTTTTTGTATTTTCACCACAGCCTACGGCATAAATTTTTGTGAACTTTCGTGAATGAAGTTAAAAGAAAAAAGTATGTTATTGAAAGTCAAAATTATTGTTTTTTGCCGCATTCGCCACTTTTTTAAATTTATTTCTAAAAAGGAGCTTTTGTTTACATTCTATTTTCTCTTTGTTTTTAACAGGGTTTAGAAAACTGCATTTGAAACCAAAAAAACTGACGAACAAAAGACTAAATTTTTTGTACAACTTTTCACTTTTTGAGTTTGTTTGACAGCGACTGTTTACATTAAATGAATTAGAAGTTAAAGCAAGAGTTTTTTTTTTTTTGGCTAATGACAAATGAAGAAGTGTAAGAAATGGCAGTTTTTTTACTTTGACTGTAGTTTTTAAGCGCTGGTTTTAACTACTTTTTTTCCTACGGCAATGAAGCAAAGCAAGAGTGAAATGTATGTTCTTGCTGTCATTTAATTTTGCTTTCGCTTTAACTACTTACTTTTTCCTTAGGGCAATTCAGCAAAGTAAGAGTAAAATTTAGTTTGCTCTCTTTTGTATGACGAATTTGCTGTATTCGCCAAACAGTGTCGCTTGCTCTGCACGCCACAAAATTTATTAAATTTGTAAATACCCAGGCAGAAAAAGACAATCACAACGGCGATGTGCAGACGTTGCAGGGGGTACTATCAACATCAATACAACGTACTGTTTACCAAATTATGGGCCAATGAATTTTTCGAATATCCGCATTCATCAAAAGAAATTGGATTACAATCCAACTACACTATTAAATTAAGACTGAAATTTGTATACACAGTGTTGTAGCGGTATAGTTTTATGGTTAATACGACTTTAAAAAACCAGTGTTGAATCTTTTTAAAAACGGTATTAAAAAACTAAGGTTGTATTTTTGTACCACTACAGTGTTGTGATGGTACCATATTTTTGGTAGAGTCACAATTTTGTATGTACAGGGTTGTGGCGGTAAATAATATTTAGAAGAGTCGTAACTTCTGCCTGGGTAGTTCTTGTCGAGCAAAATTAATTCTTGTTCAATGGGTATTCAAAATATATATGCCCCTTATCTAACTCAACTTTTAAATGGTCGGTAGGTCAAACCAATTATGAGCTGACGAATTACAAGATTACAGGCAAGTTTTAAGTATAAACTACACTAACGGTCTATGATTTCTATAAAAAATTGCTTAAAGCTTTTTTTAAATCTCTGATTA
This sequence comes from Pollenia labialis, assembly GCA_949318255.1. NCBI lineage: Eukaryota > Metazoa > Arthropoda > Insecta > Diptera > Polleniidae > Pollenia > Pollenia labialis. The sequence continues at coordinate 17,211,725 of OX439142.1, read as the reverse complement.
ACAACTTTAAACCATAAATTTATGATTTATACAAAAATTCTTTATCATTTCATTCTAAAATCGTAATAAATATGGAGAAATGCATAAATTTGCATTTAACTTAAAACTTTGTTTTACTAGATTTTTAATTTGAAGATGCTGTTTTACTAATTTTAGATTTTTGTTAAATTTTACCAATAATTCTTGTGTGATTTATGACACATTCCAACATTCGTTTGAAGAGCAAAGAACAAAATACAACATACATACAAACAAACAAATAAATAAATGAGTGAAAGAATGTTGACCCAACAAAGTCTTTTCAAAGATTTTTTTCCTGGTCTTTTTTCTAGTTGTTGCTATCGTTGTTGTGACTTTGAGTTAAGACTTCTTGACCAATTTTCTATGAGTGTTGTTTGTGGTTTTGAATTATGGCAGGATTCATTTCGATATTTGGCACAGGGCTTGATTTCGAAAAAAAATAAAAAAAAAACTCGAAGAGCATGAGTAAGACAGAGTCACATATACACAGTTCTTTCCTAAAGTGTCATAGGATATTAGCACAACAACAACGACAACAGAACGCAACAAACTCTTAAACAAATAGAAGCCTATTTTATAAATGCACTCCAAACATTGCAAGTATAGTGCACTTTTAGGGGTCGTTTGTAGCATTAGGCTTAACAAAAGGACTTCTACCAAAACGTAAAGTAAAAAAAAAAAATAAATTGCAGCAAAAAGAAACCCAAGTTAACAAGACTACTACTGTTGGCTTCAATGTCCATTTGTTTTGCCTATGCTAAAGTTGAAAATCCCTACGTCTTTTGTACGTTCTGTGATTTCATCTACAATTCATGGATTTTTGTTCTTGCTTTACTTTTTACACGCAATCACAATGCGTTTGTTTGAAAACGGAAAAGAAAAGGCTATATGACATTAGTGGCGCTCTCAAACCCTCATCTTTGCTTTACTTACTTTAGCCGGACTGTTGGCAAAAGTAATCAAAGTGGACGACTGCATTCAACTTGCAGGGTGGGTAAAAGTGCCCACATTTCTCAAAACTTTACTTACTGCTAGGCCACTTTAACTTTTTTGTTGTTTTTTTTTTTTGCATTTCTCATATGGATAAGAATTCATGTGTGCCCAGAACTCGTCATGTTGCAATACGGCCTTGTATTTTATGGTTGCATGTTTCGTTTGTTTTCGGGAATTGTTGGCGTTGTTAGTGTTCATGCAAAATTGCCAACAATTTGACTTTGAAATTTTGTAAGATAGAACACTTGAACAATACCGCTGGCAAAAGACAAATTAAGAAAAGTTACAGGACATTTTTTGAGAAGATCCCTATAAACGGAGCTATAGACTAGACGAAAGAGAAGATAATAGACTAGACTTAAGAGTATGTAAACTACTATGGTATACAGATAAGAATAATTAAGACCAGACCTAGGCGAATTCATGCTCCTTTTTTTCTTACTTAGAGGGAGGAATGGCAAAAGTTGCTTGTGATTTTGACATATCGACCAACGACAGTAACAGATAAAATGCAATGCTGTATTCTTGGTATTGAAGTATCGCCACCACCGTTTGCATGAATTCGCCTTAGACTAGATTAAAGCAGATCCAGGCAAAACTACTACGCCGTGCTTTTTTCTCTTTTCTCACACATACGAGCACTCAAGGCGAATTTAAATAGGTAAACTCAACTCGTCAGCCGTTCATCAGCTGTCTCTACGGCGAAATAAAAAAAAATAGGGAAACGTCAAAATATAATTTTGTTTATGTTTTTGCGCAAAAATAACCGAAAAAATTTCTTAGAAAAACATTCATATCTTGCATAAAGCCAATCAACCTCGCTTGAGCTTTCACATAAGATGGAGGTGTTGCTTCTATTCAGTGTTACCATTTAGGTATATTTTCATGATTGTTTTTAAACAGTGTTGATGTGATACAATTATAAAAGAGTATTTAGTTTAAAGGAAATATTTTCTATTTGGCTGATTTTGGAATAATATTTAAATAAATTTTCATTATCATAAAAGTCTTTTGGCAACACTTCTTACAATGAAAAATTTTTCAATTTATAAGTTAGCCGTGGTCTGATTAAAAGAATATTCTAAAGATTGGAATACAGACAGGACTAAAGACTTTTTTTAATACTATACTCGCTGATGTAATGTTGTCGTCAAGGCGAATTCACTACAGGTAATTTCGGTACTACAACAAGTACAACTAGTACAAAAATCACAATGTCAAACACAGAAACAAAGATAATAAACAAAATTTTGACATCTTCAAATGCACAAAAAAAGTTACCAGCAGGGCTTTTAAGATCACTTGTAATGAATTCGCCTTGGTTGTCGTTGTCCCGGTGTAGTTTTGGGGATGACTAGGGTGCAATATATGATAGCTTGCAATGACAACGTCCAAGACTCTAGACTGATCTAATGACTTAACCATTAACTCCTCTTAGTCTTAAGTCTAAACTTTTGACTAATCTAAAGATAAGCCTTCAGACTAGGCTCTAAACTCGTGTTATGTATTCTCTGTTGTTACCATGAGATTGTATATGTTTTTAAAAAACATAAGACTATTTGCCTACTTAATCACCTAAATGAAGCAATTAATTTAAAATGGAAAATCTTTGCAAACAGAAATCTTCACACTACCGATGATGCTGACAAGTGTCATTATTCATATTGAAATTGCTCAATATTTACATATAAAATGAAATAGAAGAAGGGAAGTTTTTCTATAAAACAAATACATTTTTAGCAATCAAACAAATATTTTAAATGAATGCTCGTATAGAACTCCTTCTACAAACAATAACAATGTGTGGTAATCCTTCTAAAGGACTTCCACAAAGTTCTGTAATCGTTGCCTGCAAGGGTGGGAGTGAGTTGCTTGCTACTGCTGACTAGTTATTGCATACCAAGACCAAAAGCAAGACCATTCTTGGTGCCAAGATTGATTTACGTTTGAATAGATTTTTGCAGCCATGCTTAGCAAGCATGTCCTTGCTGTTTTATACTGTCCTCTTACGTACAAGCACTACAAATATACCTAATAATTTTTGAATTTCCAAAAAAGAAAAAACCCACACTTCCTCAGTAAAAAGTCTTGCCTGTAAGTAGCTGCTCCTTTTTTTTTTTTTTTTTTATTTTTTTTTTTTTGATAGTTGCAAAGAAAATAACCAAACGAACGAACAAATGAATGACTGAGATTTATCAAAAGGTAATTTATATATTTATACTACTTTTTTCCAAACAAATCTGTGTTTCTTCCTACAGATTCTTCTACATACGAGCTTATATGACGACTGTTTAGGCCTTTAGATACAATTTTTCCATTTGAGTTACTGCACTGAAATTGTATTGGTTTCTTTGTCTGTGATTTTAAAAGACCAAGTAGTTGTTGTTGTTGTTTGGTTTAGGCCTTTTTTCTTCTAAAAGTATACTTTACATTTATAAAACAAATGGCGAAATTTAAGAGAATTTCAAAGTAATAAATCGCCTTTAACATTTAAACAAACTTTTCTACACAAAACTGCACAAATAAAAGTGTAATAGAAAGGCAGAAAGCAACAATTGTTTGTTTTTGGTAATTAAAGGGGGCCATAGAAAACAGTACTCCTTTTTTCGTTAGTATGATCTGGATTCTAGACCAGTCTTTAGTGTTTACTTAAGACTTGTTAATGGTCTGTGCTATATTCCAGTCTTGTCTTAAGTGCCTGTACTACATTGCAGTATTTAGTGTATGTACTACAATATTCTATCGTTAAGGGTCTATACCATGGTTTTATTTTTAGTGTACGTACTATGTTTTAGTCAATAATCTGTTCCGTTTTCGGTATATTAGCCTGATCTATTGTCTAGTTTTGTCCCCTTATAATAGCCTGCATTATACTTAATCTGTACTATATTCTGGTCTTAAGTGTCTGTACTATATTCTATTGTTAAGGGTCTTTACCATGGTTTTGTTTTTAGGGTATGTATGTACTATATTTTAGTCAATAATCTGTTCCGTTGAATGTATATTAGCCTGATCTATTGTCTTGTCTTGTCCCCTTATAATAACCTGCACTATACACTATCTGTACTATATTATTGCTTTAAGTGTCTATACTATATTATAGTCTTTAGTGTCAGGACTATATTCTATTGTTAAGAGTATATACCATGGTTTTGTTTTTAGTGTATGTACTATATTTTAGTCAATAATCTGTTCCGTATTCGGTATATTAGCCTGATCTATTGTCTAGTCTTGGCCCCTTATAATAACCTGCACTATACACTATCTGTACCATATTATTGCTTTTAGTGTCTGTAATATATTACAGTCTTTAGTGTCTGAACTATATTCTATCGTTAAGGGTCTATACCATGGTTTTATTTTTAGTGTGCGCACTATGTTTTAGTCAATAATCTGTTCCGTTTTCGGTATATTAGCCTGATCTATTGTCTAGTCTTGGCCCCTTATAATAACCTGCACTATACACTATCTGTACTATATTATTGCTTTTAGTGTCTGTACTATATTACAGTCTTTAGTATCTGTACTTTATTCTATTGTTAAGGGTATATACCATGGTTTTGTTTTTAGTGTATGTACTATATTTTAGTCTATAATTTGTTCCATTTTCTGTTTATCAGTCTAATCTATTGTCTAGTCTTGGCCCCTTATAATTCCCTTTTCAGCATAAACATAACAATTGTTAAACTTAAACCTCTATTTACCATTCCTGAAAAAATATTTGTGCACTCTGTAGTTTCTTTTCATTTGTTATTCCTTTTTTCATTCTTCATTTCTATCTACACACAAACAAGTAGAGGAACTTCTTTTCTACACTTCTACACAAAACACGAAAAAGGACCCTAACGTTCGCAATGTTAAACATAGTCTCACAAACACATACAAATGCATTTATAAATAATATATGTATGTATTTATACAATGAATATGAATGATTTTTCATATGCTACTGTTTTATTTTTTTCACAATTTTTTGCTCCTTTTTGTACTCCTTTCTAAAATAGAAAAAAAAACACACAAAAAAAGGATAAATTGAATTTATAGAAATTTTGTTAACAATTTTTGTTGGCAGAAACAAAAGGACTTTTTCTAATGTGTATTTTTAAGTTGAAATTTGTCCTATGTGAATTTTGATTTAAATTAATTTCAAATTCACTTAGCAAAACTATACAAATAAAACAATAACAGAGTTAAAGTGTTTACACTAGGCAGCATTTTCAAGGAATTTTTAAAGATTGTTTTTTTTTTATTAAATAGTTTTATAAATAGTTTCGACGACTAGTGTAACTGCTGAAGTACTAAAACTTTACAAATCATTCGTAGGTCCTTTTGTATGATTGCTCAGGACATTTGATACATTTTTCTTGCCATTTTTTGGATAAACCTTGTTTTTTTATTTAAGATTTTTTTTGTTTGTTTGTATTTCTATTTTTATACCAGATTTATTTGAAACATTTACATTTTAAGATACAAATACTTGCATGTTTAGATTTGTATGTGTGTGTGTATCTTAGTTGTATTAAAACATTTATGCATATGAGCGAATGTGTCCTGATAAATTCTTGAATTATGCCATGGCATGCAAAAAGGCATTTATTATTGCTAATAATAAATCAAATACATTTAAAGTCTTAAAAATGAATAGAAATATACAGTAGAACCTTGAAAAAATTAAATAAATTTTAAAATGTTAACAAAAATTTTTTTATAAATTAATAACAAATTTTGGAAGAAAAGCTAAAAAATTGTTAAGAAGACTTAAAAAATTCAGTTTATGTTATCAAGGGCTTACTGTGTTTCCTCTAACACCTTTGCTGTTTAATAAAACACTTTAAATTTATTAAAAAATTTCTTTTATTTTCCTTTACTCTTTTGCTTATATTCAAATATTCTATCAATTATAACTATGATAGAAATAATTTGCCATAAATTGGCATATTTTTGGTAAATATTTCAAACAAAATACAAAAACATGCCAAATTCAATTCAAATACATGTGCTGCTGCCACTACCCCCTCTCTTCAGCCTGGTTATATGCCGGCAACACATGTTGTGTTGTGTTAAAACCCCCCTAAATATTGTGTAAAGTCTCTAGACTAAAATTCTAGTTTAACAAGTAGTCAATACACATTTTGACACACTAAAATAGTAAACGTGCAACATATTTAATGACAAGCCATTTCAGAAGGCAATAGACCCACAGACAGACAGACAGACAGACAGACATACATACAGTTTTGAAATAAAAGCATTTCGATTTTACTGCCTTTTTAATGCAACAAATGAATGAACCAGCAAAATGCAATCAATGCACAAGAGAAAGTCAATGTTTGCAAGCAAATTCAAATACTCTCACACTCTCTTTTCCATCAAAATGCATTTGTGTATGAGATTGAATATTGCCAAAGAACGTTTTCAGTTTAAACACATACATTCATATTCCTACTTTGTATGTTTGTTGCAATTCCACAAATGTGTTTTTGTTTTAAATGGATTATTCACACGCTATTGATTTCTAATTGAGTTGACTTCAATCTATCTGTCTATTGACATTCAAACCGTTTACTCTTTACCCTCCCGAACACTTGGATCTGAAGCAATTTGATATTGACAGGCATCATCAAACCAAATTCTATCGCATTATAAAACACATCAGTTTAGAACGGAAGTTAACAAATGAATTTTGATTTTATACTTAAAATTAACTCTCTACTCCTCTCTAACTCTTATACACTCTTATAAAATCCATACAAATTTTAGATTTGAATGCACATGTGTTGGTAAAATATTGAAAGGGTGTTGAAGCAGACATAGATGGATGGATGGTTGAATGACTGAACGAATTAATGGTTAGATGAATGATTTTAAGTGTTTAATGTCGTAGGAGGTGGATTAAATGTAATTAGTCAATTAATGTTATTGACTTTAATAATAAATGAAATAAATTTTAATTGAAATCGAGAAATATTTACTTTCAAAGGCTTAAAGAAAGTTATTATAAAAAAGTTAAAATTAAACGACATATAAATCATTTTGTGTAAAAATTATGATTTTTAGTTAATTTAATTTCAAAAACTTGTGCTTCTTTTACTCTTATACACCTTAAATACTATAGAATTGTTATATGTACTTAAATTTCTTATATATGTATAACAATTGTATGCTCATAACATGTGATATTGAAAACCCAACAAATAACGAACTAATAAGTTATGATACTATTTAAACTTAAGCTACTGAAACTCTTATACATCTTATACAAAAGAAAATAATTATTGAAAAATTCCAAAAACGTATGTTTTACAAAAGTTCTACTAAGAATGTTATTTGTGCGTAAAAAATACTTTCTTTGCTGACTTATACTACTTTTATAATAAAAACGTTCTATACACTATGAAAAAATAGTATAAGAGGTTCCCAAAAGCAAACACATAATGCGTTAGGATACTGCCTTAACTTGTTTCACCAAAACTTCCTCGCCAAAATCGCTTTAAGACAAACAAATCTCATATAGACCTTAATAGTTAAATTATAATCGGCACAAAGAACTCTTATATGGATAATAACCTCACAATATTTATTAATTTGCCGGGTCCATGATTAGCCATGGACCCCAAATAGAGTTCAATTTCGAAAATGTATGTTTAATACTGTGGTGTAGGCTATCAAATGGTTGGGCTTGACCAACCATACATACTTTTTTACTAGTTCTCTCTTATTTTTTTGCTTTGATGCGAAATACAAACAAATTAAATTTCTAAAAACAAAACTATTGATTGAGCAATTTAAACTCGTATACATATTGTATTTTAAAATTTAAATTTCTAATAAAAAATTTTATATAAAATAATTTTCAAACTTAGGCAGCATGTAAACAATGATTTTTAAAACATGACTTTTATTAATTTTCTTTCGAAGATGTGTCTTTTTTTATGGTTGTTTTAAATAATGCTTTTGCAGGGTAGATTTTTTTACTTATAATCGGTTGATTCCGTTTTATTAAAAGAAAATTAGAAAAAAAATACACGAAGAACAGAAATCATGTCTTTTTTCTGTCTTTTTTCTACCCATCATTCTTCTCTAACGAATTCATCTTAAAAATGATGCGTTAACGATGAATTACTGCTACTTAAACTCTTATACTCCTTTTCTTGATAGTTAAAAAAGATGTACTAAAATATTTAATACATCAAAACTTAAACAATGTAATAATATTTCTGTTACATAAACTCTTATACAGGTACTCCTTCTCTTTTTACTTTCTTGAAAAGTAAAATAGCTGATGGTGTTATACTAAAATCTTTGGTGCAGCCAACTTTTGAAAATGGGTTAATACGCAAAACATTTGATTGATACTAAAACGTTTATACTAATTTTCTGGATAAGTAAAATAGTAAATAAGTAAAATATTCGAAAATTTGTTTTTGTTTTAAATATAGTTTTCTATGCGAACGTTGACGTTCGAAATCGTTGAACAGGCAGTAAGTTTATATTATTATTTATATGATTTATGCAAAATGGAGATAGTTTTGTGTACTGCTGTCTAATATTTCTATATACTTTTTTATGTGATATTATTTTTAATAATTTTATATTATACTTTTGAACTCTTATACTATTATACTATAATATTATTATAATGTTATACTAGTATACTAATAAACTATTATACTATTATACTATTACACTATTATACTATAGTACTCTTATACTCTAATATTATTGTTCCCTTATACTATTATACGTGTTTACTCTTATACGATTATACTATTATACGATTATACAATTATATTATTACACGATTATACTATTATACTAGTATACTATTATAATATAATACTATTATACTATTATACTGTTATACTATTACACTATTATACTAGTATACTTTTATACTATTATAATCTTATACTATTGTACTAGTATACTTTTATAATATTATACTATTGTACTGTTATACTATTATATTATTGTACTATAATATTATTATACTAATATACTATTATACTATTAAACTACTTTACTATTATACTATTTTACTATTATTATATTGAACTCTTATACTATTATACTGTCATACTTTTATACTTTAATATTATTATACTGTTATTCTTTTATACTTTTACACTATTATACTATTAAACTACTTTACTATTACACTATTAAACTACTTTACTATTACACTATTAAAAAATTATTCTTTTAAACTATTATACTTTTATTATGTTATGCTATTATTATATTTAAACTTAAGCTACTAAATATCTTTGAATATATGTCTCTCTTTCTCCCCACTTTTGAACAATTAATTACCATTATCCTGGTTAACTCTTCATTAAACAATATCCTTTAGTTATTGACCATTTAGGCACTAAACACTGGCAACAAAAACACAAAAGGCTCTTCATATTCAATTCTTAAATGAAAACATTGAAAAGGCCATAGAATTTCGTCAGGATAAAAACTCCAAAACCTTAATTGTTCTTGCGGCATTCTATACAAATTAAACACATGAAGAGCATTGTGAAAAACAAAATTGGTCTTTGAATAAGATCAATTTAATAGGGAAACAATATATTGGTAACTTCCTTTTACCTTTCCTTAGAAACTCTGGAAAATTTTATTATTCATTGCTTGAGTCTCCAATGTGTGAATTTTTGTGTATGTGTGTGTGTGTGTGTGTGCGTGTGTGTGTATGGTTACAAAGAAAACTTTTCAATAAATTAAAGAATTTCATAAACGAGTTAATATTTAAAATCAAGTGTGGCAAAACTTTTTTAAAGGAGTAAGTTAAGAAATTTATTCCTCCATCCATCCATACATATAAAACTGATGAACATTCTCTAGGCCCTTGTTTTGCAAACAAGTGTAAGAAACACTTTCATTTTTCTTCATGGTATAAGAGTGGGTTATGGCAAAAGAAGTAGCAGGAGTTACTATAAGTAGTATGTGAAAGTATATGAGTGCTTGGATGTTTATTTTCTTGTGGTTTATTATTCACGCCTGAATTAATTGTAAATTAAAGTTTTCGACACAATCAGGCATATTACGTGCCGCATATATAAGAATTGTTTAAGAAAAATTTTTGAAAAGAATTGAATGGGACCAACTTGTGTTAAGAAAGATTGTTTAGTTTGTAAATTCTTTACTCTGCTCTCCTGCAAACTCGAAGTTCCGCGATCGGCTATCGATATTGCTAATGAAAGATGGGCGGATAGCACTGGATTTCTGGACTGCCAGGCACTTGTGGCCACGCATGGATGATGGGCGAACCATTTCTCTACTATTGATGACTAAAAGGGACGGATCACATTTATCACGGGACACTGTCTTATATGTAGAGATACACAGTGTTTGGAAGCCGGACACTCTGATTACTGCCGCAGCTGTGCTGACATTAATTAGGGGGAGAACGTCGAACTCCTTCTCTGTCACTGTCATGTACTGGCGAGCAGATGACTGGCCGAAATGGGTTTTTCCACCATTGACGGATTGTACGATATCTTTAGCGCTAAACTGGAGCTTTTAAAAATTTCGTTAAAAGTTCAGGTTGGTTCTGCGGCTGGGGGTTCTGTTTAGGGGAACTCCATGCTGTCAGAATGAATCATTGCCCCTAAGTGTGTCATATGTGTACTGATTGCCATTTATATCTTACCTTAACTAACCTAACCTAATGCTTTACTACGAATATTAGTAATACTTCTAATACTTCTTAAACAATTTAAATTACTTATACATCTACTAGTTTTTAATAAGTAAATTTATACTTTTACTTTTTTACCCCTGAAGATATCTTTTTATTACTTATACTACTCTTTCTGAAGTTCTCTTTCTATCCCTTATATGAACTACTTTGGTTTCTAAATCGTCTTCTATAACTTGTTCTTCTTATACTTAATACAGACACCACTTATACTATTAATAATTCAAATTACTTATACACCCACTAGTTTTGATAAAGTATTATTTATATTTTTTCTTTTGTATCCCTCAAGTTACTTTTCTATCATTTATACTACTTTGGTTTCTTATACGTCTTCTATTACTTATACTGCATACACCATTTATACCATACACTATCTTAGTTTTCTAGTCAGGTATGTCACAGACTTTCAACGAAAGTGAGTATTTACACATTTTTTATATCGTTTTGCTTGGCTTTTTTTAATGAAAAATTATCAATAAATTTTTATTAATAAGATGTTGTAGAATTCCTTTCTTTATAAGAATAATTTAATGAAAATTGAATTTGATGAACTTTAGCCTAATTTAAAATATCAACATTTGAAATTTTTGCGTTTTTCGTTTTCTAGAGAAGATGAAAACGATTTCCTTTTCACTTTTGAACGAATTTGCTTTCTGTGACACATCCGATTATAAAAGTATTATAGGATTTAATTTAAGAATTCAACAGTATACTTCAAATACATTTAACTCCTATACTTCATACGCGAAGTGTAATAGTATAGCAGCACTAGATTATATTAGTAAAACAGTTATAGATTTTTAGAGTATAAGAGAATAATAGTGCAAAATGGGTGTAAAAAAGTATTAAAGTATAAGAAATTAATATATTTTTAACTTTTATTCTAATTTTGCTTAACATCTTATACTCTTTATGCCTTTAATTCTATGTATACGAGTATAATATTTTATATTCATAGGAGTATAAGAGTGCAAGTTGGGTGTATAAAAGTATTTAAGTATAAGAATTTAATATGTTACTAAATACTAATTTTCCTAAATTTCTTATATTCATTATAGTTGCCTTTAATTCTATACATACGCTTATAACATTTTATATGTATAAGAGTATAAGAGAATAATAATGCAAGAGTAGATTAAAAAAGTATTTTAGTATAATAAGACAGAGTTTTAAAATTTCTAAGTGTAATAAATAGTATAAAAAACTTAAGCTATAAGAAAGAAATAGTATAAGAGAATATAAAAAACTAAAGTAAAAATTAGTTGGTCCCCTTATTTCCTATTATTATTATTACAAAATATTTTCCCTAAACTCAAGCAGTTTATCATAAAGCAAAACTCATCTCCTGCCCACATTCGAAAATACAAAGAAATATTATTTACTACATTGAATTGAAATTTTTAAGGTATTGAAAGGTTTTGTCTGTCCTTACGTCTGTCTGTCTGTAAATACTTTTGAGGTCAGCCTATTTTAAGTTCAAACAAAAAACACATACTGCAAACAGTATTCAGTATTTGTTTGTATTTATTTTGTCACTGGGGAAAACTCTTTAGAAATATTTTTTGCTACTCCACTTGTTATAATTGTTGCCATTTATAGACCAAAAGATACTTACACTTTTCTTACTATAGGAAAATATAAGAGTTTGTGTGTGATTCCTAACAAACTTTTGAATAATTTTGCAAGTATTAGAAGCCAAAAGGCATTCAAGTGTATATAAGATGATTACACATCATTTAACTGACTCCGATGGACTATAGAAGATACAAGATATTGTTGTTTGAGTTTTCAAAGGGAATAAAGAAAACTATTGTATTTAATTATTTCTTTCTGGATCCAAAAGTTTTTTTTTAATTTTTTGTTATTGTTTTCCTAAGCAACACTTGGTAGTAGTTGCTTTTTTTTAATGTTTTTCTATGCAAGAATATTGATTATTGTATTTTGAAGTTTGAGAAAAACGCTCGAGAAAAATTTAAAGTAAAGAAGGTAGCAGTAGTAGTTGTAGTAGCATATGAGTATAGAGACTACTTATAATCTACGTAGTGCAACTTGTATCAACAGCAATTGCAATTTATTGTTAACGTAAAACCTAAAGCTAATTATTTTATTATGGAAAATAAACGTTGTTGTTTCTACAACAAATATCGTCACTTACATAGCTGCCGCAGCAGAAGTTTAATCATCTTTCTCATTTTATTAACTCCTAACAACCAACGATTTAAGCTGCAGGGAAATAACATTTGCATTATTGTCTTTTTCAGCACCTTGTTTTAAACATGTTACTAACATTTTCTTTTGAGCTTTCATTGACAGATCGTTTCAAATATGTATACTTAAATGCATTTTCAGTGTATAATTTTTAAATAAAGTTTTATAGTAGAGTATTTTTATATATCTATTTTGTCAATATCTACACAGAAAAGAATTTTACACCAGTACAAGCATTAATCAAAAATAAAATCAGTTTAAATTAAAAATGTAATCAAGTGAATTAAATGTGCAATCAAGTGAATTAAACGTTTAATTGATATTATTAATTTGCTTACTGGTGCAAATTAATATTGTCAATTAAACTTTTAATATATTTGATAAAAAATTTGATTCACTTGATGAAACTTTTAATTCACTTGATTACATTTTTAATTAAAACTGATTTTTTTTTTTGATAAATGCTTTTACTGCTGCAAAATTTTTTCCTGCGTAGAAATAAATGAATTCAATTGAGAAAAATATTCTAAAACAACAAAAAATGTACAAAAAAAATTAAAATAAATTCAACACGATGTTAAGACAAAGCAGCGAAAATCGAAAGAAAAAACTTATAATTCTCCAAAAATATATACAAAATTACATTTTTAATTAAGCTCTACTTAAATTTTATGAAAAACAATTTAAACAAAATTTAAAATTTTGGCTGCTTTAAGAATAAAAATATATTGCCTAGTTTAAGGGGCAAACAATTGTCAATTGTTTTTAATGATTAAAATTCTTTTAATTGTTACGAAATTAGATTTATTTAAGTTTTATATGTGGTTTTAGTTATAAGTTATCTGGTAAATTAAACTGTTATGTCGTATTAGTTTAAATTGTTATGAACGGCACTTTACGAAATTTTCTATTAATTGGAATACAATAGCTGTTACGCCTAGAGGTAGACTTTAGATTACGTTGTATAAAAGTAATTTTTAATTAATTCGAACAGAAAAATCTGGAATCGACTAGAAACGGTTGTGAACTTTAAATTCAGGCTAACTCATAAAAGATTTGCATAATTTGTTTTGAGATTAAAGAATAGGAGGGCACTTTAAAAGGGGTAAAAACGGGATGAAATCGGTACTTTTTCTCTTTTAGATAAGTTTGGTATACATACAGAACTACGCTTAAATAACCATACAGTAAACCTTCTGGGAACCTAAAATGAGGAAAAATTGGTACTCTTTTGCCTTTGGTACTTTTTCTCTTTTCGATAGATGTGGCACATGACAAAAAATATTGTACTTTTTAGATGATAAAAACGGGATAAAATTGGTACTTTTAATACTTTCTCTCTTTTTGATAAATTTGGCATGCGGATTGCGTATGTTCTAGCTTAAAATATGAGGCACTTTTTAAGAGGCAAAAACGGGATAAAATTTGAACTTTTTCCCTTTTATCATTCAGTGTACTTTCTGGGGCCCTAAAATGAGGAAAAGTTGGTACTTTTGAAACTCTTTTACCCTTGGTACTTTTTCCCTTTTCGATAAAATTAATATAAAGATAGCAAAGTTAAAATATCAGGTACTTTTTAGGAGGTAAAATCGGGATAAAATTGGTACATTTGATATTTTTTCTCTTTTTGATACAGTGACCGGAATATATTTGGACATCCATTGTCAATATTCGATGTACTACTAGAAAAAGTTGTGCAAAGTTCGACCGCCAGGATTGCGTTCATAAGACGCAGTCGCGGAGGCCATATGCAAGAAATTATTTTTAAACATTTAATGCCATGAAATTTGCAAGCCAATTTTTTTCTTTGAATTTGTTTGGGTTTTATTAAAAAAAAATCAATGCCTTTAAAACAAAGACCCCTTTTATATGTATATTTCAAAGTTATTTAGTTTTAGTTAAGCTTTAAACATTTTATGAAGCAAAATATATTTTGTTCCTTTAAATTAAAAAAAAAATTTATATAAATCATTTTAGTAGATCCAAATTCCTTGCCTATTTTAAGGAGCAACGATAATTTTTCTTAATTCAATTCTTTTCATTTAAGTACTTTAGGTGCTTTTCGAAAACAAATATTTTGCATACTTTGTGTACGTCGATAAGCCAGCAACAATTCAGGAAATTATGCCTCAGCGTCATCGAATATTAGGACCATCAGATGGAGGTGTGCTGACGAGATAGCGGCGGCCATTTGGCCAGCCGATATTTTGGTCCAAACAAAATTTTTCCATGCCAATATTCTCATAATAAAAAGAAATGACAATAATTTCCAAAATAATTTGTATTTTATTCAAAATCAACATCGTCCCTTAAAATGGAACCTCCCTTTATTTTTAAAAGTTAGTTTTTCAAAAAATCTTTGACTTGAACTGATTCCATTTAAAAATGACATACGTTATTGAAGTTTTTGTTATCAAATCTGAAAAAAAAATAAAAACTTTTACCTGTTAAATGGTACTTTTAATCAAAAAAAAAAAAAAAAAAAAAAAAAAAAAAAAAAAAAAAAAAAGAGAAAATTATGTATGAAAAGTTTATTTTAAACTCAGTTGTTTTTCTATTTCTAACTACCGGACAACTTTTCATTCTATTTTTACTATAAAATTTACAAACAACCACAAAGCAGTTTTATAAGCAGCTTTTTTTTATGTCAACTTTTTTACAAAGAATTTTTTTCAAGAAAAAACTTTCACAACAAAACTGTATGTTTGTTTTTTTTAACAAAAAACTTGAGATAAAGTGTTTTAACAGCAGTAAATCAGTCTCTGTTTAACGTGTGTGTTTTTGTTTTGTTCCCATTTTAAGGATTTTAGGATACTCTAATGGAGGAGAAACAAAAAAAAAAAAAAAAAAAGAATTGCATAAATAAAAAAAAAAATTAAATTGAAGTTTTAGTTAGAAAGAAAAAGTGTTTTGAGCAAAAAGAAAAAAAAACTTTAATATGTGGTTAATAAAATTTGCTATTAAATATTTTATATGATGGCTGGTTGCTTGTTTTAGGTGGTGTTAATGAAAAACTTTTTAGAAAGTTGTTTTTTTATTATAGGAAGATAAAAAAAATGTGGTAGAGAAATTATTGGAAATTAGGTTTAAAACAAGTTAAAAATCTATTTAAGAAAATGCATAGCATACTGTAGGGAGTGTTGCAGAGTTTATATCTAAAGCATAATTTTAAGAAAATTAATAACAAAATTTTTATAGTTCTTATCATATTTAAAAAAAAAAATTAGACATATTAAGATACATTTACAAATATGCAACTTGTACGATAAGATCTTAAAGTATATTTAATTTATTTTTTTCTTACTTTTAGAGATTTATTTACTTTTACTGCCTTTAGAAAACTTTTATATCAATTTAATAACACAAACTATCTTCAGTACACTTCTTATATTTTGAGTACAATTTGTAACTCTTATAACTTTTATAATATTATACACATCGAAAATCTCTCATGATCGGGCGCCGAAGGGACCATTAAAATGTGCGCGATAAGGCGGAAGGTCATCTAAAAATAACTTAAATGCTTAACTGATAGGAAACAGGGTCTGTCGAAAGGGAGTGTCTGCTTAAAGGAGACTACACTGTTCTGTTGTTGTTTCCTATATAATTTATGGCGGGATAAAATTGGTACTTTTTCTCTTTTCGATAAATTTGGTATACATACAGATTATGGCCTTCGTTAACATACTGGGTGTACTTTCTGGGGGCCTAAAATATGGAAAAGCTTTATTTTTGTTACTTTTTCTATTTTCGATAAACCTGCTATAGAGATAGATTATGCCACAGGTTAAAATATTGGGTAATTTTTAGGGGAAAAAATCAACGGTATAAAATTGGTACTTTTGGTACTTTTTCGCTTCTTATTAAATTTGGCGTACAGATTGCATACGGTCCAGATGAAAAATAAAGGGCACTTTTAAAGGGGTAAAAACGGGATGAAATTGGTACTTTTTCTCGTTTTGATAAATTTAGTATACATACAAATTACAGCCTACCTGTACATATATTGTACTTTCTGGCGGCCTTAAATAAGAAGGCAGTTGGTACTTTTACCTTGGGTACTTTTCCCTTTTCGAAAAACTTTTGACACCTTTTCTCTTCTTCAGTTAAATGCGGGAAATTTTATTTCTTTTTCTACTTCTCCGTGCTGCATGCTTAGAAACATAAAAAATTTTAGGTGCAGGGTCTTGAAGGAATGAAAACTATGAGATAAAAAAATCTTGGTACTTTTTTGTTCTTCAGCTGGTACTTTTTGAATTTTCGTTATATTGGTCCTAAGTGAATAATATTCTGTAAGATCTGGGTGAGAATCGGAAGAGGGAACTTTTCGCTACTTTTTGGTCCTTTAACTGACACTTTTTGAACCTACTTAGTGAACCTAGAAGCAAAAAATTTAACATGCAAAGTCCAGATTGGTTGAGAAACTTAAAAAGGAGACTTTTTTGGTACTTTTAGTTTTTCAATTGTTACTTACTAATTTTTTTAACGAACTTGAGTGGGAGATAATCTATGGGCCGGAGGTTAGTACCTCGCCAAATCGATCCATTAAGTAACAATAAAATAAAATAATAATAATAATTTTCGACTGGATAAGAAACTCTTTCCAGCCCAAATATGAATAAAAATTCCCCGGGAGTTTTTCCCTTCTCTCATTTTTCCTATCTAAATTCATTTGCAAAAATGGTAAAAGGAAAAAAACTCCTGGGGAATATTTATTCATAATTGAATTGATCGGTTTTATAATAGTTATACTTTTTATACTTTTTTTTGTAATTCGAAATAGTTATAAATACATGTTATTTTAACATACCCCTTATACTACTCATAATTTTTATGAAACCTTAATTTATTTCTTTTAAAATTGATTGTATTTATTATACTATTTAGTTATACTTATAATACTTGTTTATACAGTTTCATTATACTTTTTATAATACTTATAACTCCTATAGTTTTTATCAGGCCTGTTCACGTGATTTCAAATCACATGTGCCTACTAAAATCACACGTGAGATATTTTAGCTTCCCGTTTTTGTGTGTTTTGGTGTGATCTTCAATTGCAGAAAGCACACCGAGGAACACAACAACGGTATGACTTTCAAAACACCACAAAATCACACGTGTGATTTGTGCCCCGGTAGACTAGTTGGTAGCGAGCTAGTCTATCAACGCCGGGGTTGCGGGTTCTATTGCCGCCAGAGAATCTGGTTACTTTCCTGCAGACATGCGTAAAGCTTCGCGAGATAAGCTTAGGAAATTAAAAAAAAAGCACGTGATTTTCAGAACGGCCCGTATATTAAGTTTCTTTGGTTTGAGTTTTTTTTTTAATTTTCTTAATTTATTTTTTCTTTTACTTATTAAAATTTTAAATCATTTATCAGCCAAAAAACAAACGTATGCATATTTTGGTGTGGGTTTTTCAAACAAAAAACTTTGAAATCTTCATAAAATCAGTTAAATATTTTATGGACAAGTGTTGAAAGTCCTATTGAAATCTCAAGATGTTCACACCTTTTTCTATTGAAAAAAAAGAAGAAAACAGAATGAGGAAAAATCTTAAAAACAAACTAAAACTAAACGCAATTTATGAGGGAATAGATTGTTAAGAAATTAAACTTCACCTAAGTAAACAATACCACCAAACTCTTATACACAAACTAATAAATTGAAAATAAATAAAGTTAAAAAGGAAATAAGGAAATTTTTAGGTGGAAGGGAGAGGTGCTGTAAACAGGAAAATTATTAGCAAACAAGTTTAAACTTAATTTAAGGTTCAATACAAAGAAGATCCTAAACATACACAACACACATCAGGAAATATTTACAAACAAACACACCCGTTCTAATTCGGATTGAAAATTGTTAGAAAATACGGGAAAACTTGGGAAAATATGTAAGTATAAGTACTTGAAAACATTGTTAGACATTTAAGGAAACACATACTTTTGGGTAAAAGTATGTAAGCAAAACTTACGACTTTCGTCTTGTAGTCATATATAAAATCCTGTGGTTTATTAGATTTTAATAATTCACACGCAACCCTGTTTTCATATTGAATAGCAGCACACACATACTTTTCGGCAGCAAAAACTATAGACCACAAGACATTGATGACGACGCTGGCAGGAAGTTAAAGGAGCAAACAAACGAAAGAAGATGTGTTTAAGTTTAAGTTTGTTTACCTGTGTGAAGCCAACAAACTTTTTCTTAGCTCATATGTTTTTTTTTATATCAAACAGCCTTTTCTGTATACGAAAAAGGAAGGAAATTTTTTAGTTTTTGTCTTTGGAAAAGTAAAAATCATGTGTTTGAAGAATTTGTTATCATGTATTTAAGAAATAAAAACACCTACGGGTAAGTTTTTGGTAAAAAAAAAAGTTTACAATCACAACAGCAAACACTTGATTTGCATTGATTTCTTGCAAGTTTTTCAACACATATTTAAAGGTAGAAGAAAAACTAAAAATCTATAGCATGAGTTAAGGCTGCAAAAAGGAAATTTTAATCATATTAATAAACAAATTTTTATAACGATGATTATAATAGGAAAATAAAAATTATAATTAGAAAGAAATTATTTACCTTTAAGAAAACTTCTTAAAAAAAATCATAGCATATGCTAAGGCTGGGGTCTAATCACCGCATACGATATCGAGCAAAATTGATGGAAATTATTTATTTTGGTATCATGACTCTCGATATCGAATGAAATTTATTGAATTTGAAATAATAGCATTCGATATCGAGTAACTCGACATTACATTTCTCGAGTTTTCATTCGATACGTCAGTGTCTATCGTATGCAAACAAATTTGATAGTTTATTCGATACGATTGTTGTGATTAGACCCCTGTTTTATATTTAAAGTAACCGTAATTTCCATAGAAGTATTTAGATTTCTTAACATTTTATTTATATATTATTTACTTATTATTTATTAACAAAAAAAAAGCAGATCATAATACTACTGACACTTGAAATATACTACATAAAATTTTTTCTCAGGCATTGTTCATCAAAAACTTTGTTATTTAAACTTACAACAACTTGTTTTTTTGATAGAAAATAAAATTTTTAACTAAAAAAAAACAAGATACTAAAACTTAAAAAAAAACACAAACACTTTTAAAAAGTGTAAATTTTCTTGCAAATGCCAAAATGTAAAAAAAAATAAAGTAAAACTCAGAGAAACTTTTCAAACAGACCATATGAGTTACACATGCCTTGGCAAAATATCTTTGAGAAAATACAATGTAGAAAACATTAAGAAAATGTTGAAGAAGAAAAAAAAATATAATAAGTTTTATTATGGTTTAACCAAAAACAAAATGAAATGAAATAAAATAAAAGAGTAAAAAAAAACTTTAAATATTGTACAAGTTTATCAGTTACGCCAAAGAAATGTTATTTCATGTGTCATTTTGACAGCTGTTCATACATACGAATGAAACAGCTGATGGCGTTTTTTGTTCTCTTGCTCTTTTAGAGCAGGCAGAAAGTATAACAATTTATTGTGATATTTTGCTAAAAATTAAATTTAAGTTTACAAAATTTAAATTTTTTTTTATTAAAGCCTAATTATATGCTATAATTTTATAAAAAGCTTATTTTAAATTCCAGTTTAGATAATTTTTTTTTATTTTCATTATTAATTATTTAAACAAAAATAGAATCCGGGAATTTATTTTATTTATTTGGTGAGTAACATTTATTATATAAATTTTCATATTAACCGAATGCGTATTCTTAGTCGAATTACAATTTATAAAGCTTTCATACTTTAATATTCCTGGAAAATATTGAAGAAGTATGAAAGCTTTATAAATTATAATTCGACTTAGAATACGCATTCGATTAATATGAAAATTTATATAATTTATTCGATCTTTATAAATATTTAATCGAGCAATCCGTGTAATAGCGCTCTCCCCTTTACCTAACGTTCATTGACTTCGAGAAAGCTTCCGATACTCTCTCACAAACAGCAACATGGGAGGCGTGACCATGCAAGAGTCTTCGGGAGAAAATAATGCAGCTCATAAAGAGTCTTTACTACGAATTGCCGTGTATTGCACGAAAATATAATTGGTGGCACTATTGCAGTCAAGGAGGACGTTAGACATGACTGTATATAATCACCTCTATTATTTAAAATCGTTCTTGATGCAACAACTACCAATGAAAGCTGGGGCCTGGAGGAATGTTTAGAAGACCTCGATTATGCAGACAAACGATATTTTCCACCTTGCTCACAGATACTCTAACATGCAAGACAAACTCGGTACAATAGAGCAAATGTCCTCAGGAGTGGGACTTAAAATTTAACTCAAAAATACCAAAACATTGCGCATAAATGCATCAACAACTCAGTCATTCCTCTTACGACACAAACCTGTAGAAGATGTAACATATTTTTGTTGTTTGTGCTGTACTATTACAACAACCGGCGGCTCATCTCAGCACGTATAAACCAGATTGGACAAGGCCAGACGGGCTTTTGCTATGCTAAATCCTTTATGGCGGTCCAGCCAGCTATCTACCTAAACCTAATTTAGAATCTTTAAGTCCAAGGTGAATTCTATACTGCTGTATGGCAGTGAATCTTGAAATGCTGCACCCAAACATATCAGTTTCATCCAAGTATAAGTAATTGGGATGCTGCACCCAAACACATTAGTAGCATCCAAGTATTTGTAAACAGATGTCTCCGTAGAATCCTACGTACATTATGGCTTGAAAGAATAAGTAACATTAATATCCAGTTGGAGATACGTAGACGTAAGTGGCGCTGGATTGGCCATACGCTTAGCACCCGACGACATTAGCAGAATGGTTATCGACTGGAAGTTCCAGGGTCAACGACGTATTGGAAGGCCTGTTCATACTTGAAGGAGGCAGCTGGATACCGCAATAAGAATTTCAGGACGCAACTGGAGCGAAATAAAACAAATTTCAAATGAAAGAATTGATTGGAAGAACTTTGTTGTGGCCCTACAACAAGATGTAATATAAAGTAATTATAACTTAAATATGAACTAATAATATTTAATTAGTGGCTATGGGTAAGGATCCCAGACTATTGTCTGAAATTATGGAGTCCACATTGGACGTTCTAACAAAATGTTGCCAGGGATGTGGACTGGATGTAAATCCTGCCAAAACAGAAATGGTACTCTTCACAAGGAGATACAAAATTCCCAAATTTGATACCCCGAGGATAAAGGAGAGTCCCACTGGAACTGTCCGACAGCACCAAGAATCTTGGGCTAATACTAAACAGCAAACTGAACTGGAAGATGAACACCATTTCCAGGACTACTAAGGCGTCAACTGCATTATATTGCTGCAAAAAGGCCATTGGCTTCAACTGGGGAATTAACCTGAGGAATGTATACTGGCTATACGAATGTGTCATTAAACCTATTCTATTCTACGGTGCAGCTGTTTGGTGGCCGGCGCTCATGGTAAGGAGCCATCAATCTAGGTTTGAACGTACGATGAGAATGGTGGCGAAAACGGTAACAGGTGCCATTAGAACAATCTCCTCTAAGGCATTGCTTACGATCCTGAACTGGTTACCACCAGACATTTTGGCGAAAATTCTAGCCGCAAACACGGCGGTAAGACTTAGGGCCACTGGAGTATGGAGGGATTTCAATATCGGCATGCTTAAATACTGCTTGAGATGAATTGGCGCATGAATAATGAATATGTCACACCCATCTTTGATCCGCGCTTCACCATATGCATTTTGGATAATATGGTTCACTATGAGGACCAACAAATTCCGCGAATGTGATTCAGATATTCACTGACGGGTCTAAGGTGTCGGCTCTGGCATATTCTCCGAGCAGCTAAGCTGGAGTTTTCCTATTAGGCTGCCAAATCACTGCAGTGTCATTCAGGCCAAAATAATGGTCATATACACAGCCGCGAGACACATTCGGTATGGTGAAATATCTGTCAGGGATATTCACATTATTACCGATAGCAAGGCGGCCATCCGATCCCTAGAGAATGTGTTCATCACATCCAAAATTGTCCAAGAATGCCGGATGTCTCTGGAGGAAATAGCGAGACATTCAGTGGTTACCCTTAAGTGGGTCCCCGGATACAGGGATATACATGGAAACTGTATGGCGAACTCGTTGGCGCATGAAGGAACCACTTTGAATAAAAACCATTAAACATGCGATATAGGTGTTGCGCTCCCAAGGAGTAAGCAGTTATTGCACACAGGTTTCATATTGCTGCCGGTCGGAAGTGGCTTGATGAAACCACCTGTGGGGAGTCCAGGAAAATCTGGCCAGACATCACCTGGACCTTATTGCGGTTATAACTGGCCAGTGGCCCATTGAGAGGCACGCCCAAAAGCTAAGCTCCAATACAATGACCTATGTAGAAGTTGCGGTCATGAGGAGCAGGAAGAGTCAACAACTTCTTTGTCATTTGTCCGTCCAGTGCCGGACGAAAATTTTCTTCATTACGATTTTATTAATGACTTTAGAATGTTCTTTTTACTTTTTTGTATTTTTATTAAAAAAATTTGTTTAAACAATCAGTTTTATAGATTTTCAGAAATTTGCATTTTTGCTATGCCTATTAGTATGCTATGAATTTTGTTATATAAAGTATTAGTTTAGTTTTTTGTTTATCGCTGTTCACTTTCTAAAATATTTTTACTTAATCCATATGATTTTTTCTTCTTCTTTTTAGGATAACATCCTGTTCATAATACTACACATAAAATATTTCTTTTAATATGCCTAATCGTATGCTAGGAAATTTATTATATCTCATATTTGTTTTTTTTTAAGCTTATAACAGTTTTTAGCTTTTACACTGTTGATTTTATAAAATATTTTTTATAATTCTCTTCCCTTAAATTGACCAATAATTTATACATATAAGAAAAAAACAATTGCCTTTATTCACGTTCAAGCAACTAAATCCTTTTTCACTTTATTAGCCAAGCCAGACAAATAAAAAAAAGCATTGAGACATTTACCCATTTCCTTAGCACAATTCATCTTAACTATCATCTATATTTCCCCCTCTATTAAGAACCTTTGCTTCCTTAACTTTTACCTTTAGCTTATTCTTTTGTTTGTTGCCTACTTTCAGGCAAAATGAGTTAAACTGGAATGGGAGCCATATATCACCAGACACATTTCATTTGCAGTCGAAACGCACGAAACGGAAGTTGTTTAAACAGATTATCTTTTCAATGCATGTTTCTTTAGAAAAGGCAAAATAGAGAAAGAAAAAAACTACAAATGAAATAAAATAAAAATAGATTTGTAATTGGAAGGCGTGTTTTTCAAAGCCTTCTTTCTTTTCTTCGCCTCATATTTGGCGTTGAAGTCTAAATTATTGTATGAAAATACTTGCCAAAAAAAAAAAACAAAAAAAAAATTATATTGAGTTTGAAATTGAAGCACTTGTAATATAAATTGCTGGAAAAAAAATATAACCGGAAAACGGAAGGGGCCCATTAAGTGATGCCAATGATTAGTGAGTATAGAGTTGTTAAGGAAAAATAAAGGAAATTATAGATTTCAAGCCAAATTGCAATAAAATTTGAAAACAAAACTAAAGCAATCTATCGAATCTTGTTAACTGCTTAATGGATTTTGCACATAAATCAAGTTAAAAAAAGAAATGAAAAAAAATCTTGAAAATTAAAAGGAATATTCTTTAAGTAAAGAAGACAACTACAATTCGAGTCGGAAAGAACCCAACCAATTGTAGGGGAATGTAAGAAAAGATCAACCCACTGTTTATTGTTGGTGTTTTGTTTTGGCTTTGATATTGTTACAAGTAAGACTTTGAGTGTTTATAATTCTTATTCGCTTTAGGGTTTTATTTGTATAATATTTTTGGCTTTTCTAAAATTTCTGGAAAAGGTCTCCTGATGAGCTGGCCTAAGCAACCAGTGAAATGCGCATAGAAGCTAGCTTTCCCTCAACAATAAATTTCAGTGTATTTATCAAATATGAAAAACTGGGAATTTAGCACGTCATACGGAAATCGTATTAATAATGAAAAGGAAAAAATATTGACGATAATTTAGGGAAAATATTTGACCAAAAACGAAGTTTAGGCTACAAAAACTTGAAAAAAATTTTTGCTTGAGATCAGATCCCTACACGGCAGTAAAATTAGCTGACTCACTACCAACAGATCATTGAGCGCATTTAAAGTTTAAAGCTTTAGATAATTGGGGTATTCACAAGGTGTGCTATCATGTTGTGTTTTCATAATGTTCTAACCCTGCAGATAATATTGGACTACGTGATCCATTTTGATGAAATGGGTTAATCCCTGGAATGGTCCAATGTTTTGCAAGCATGGACCATGTCATTGTTAAAAACAGTTTTTAGTGAAACGACATGTCTTCATTTTAAAGCGAAATGTTTTCGTTTTTAAATGAAGTTAAAACTAATCCTCTGGAGTATACCATGGAGCAGTTACAAAACTAGTCCTCTAAAGTATGTGTTAGCATGCAGTAGTCTTAAGACTACTCCGTTGTAATGCAAAACTGGGTTATATGGTCAACTCCCAGGACATCGTAATGTTAAATCGAGCACCTTTTAACCATATATTTGGAGTACTCCTACTCCTTCATGGACTACTCTTTACATGCATGTATGGACTAGGCTCGTTAACTGCAGGGAACATTTTGCAATGGTTTAAAAATATTGTTGTTGCTTTGTAAACAAAAAGTATCTTAAATTAATAAAACTTTGCTTTGCTATGTTTATTGTGCTGTCGTAATTAATCAGAAGAGACCTGCGCTGAGCGGCTAAGTTTTTGCAGCCGTCGCCGTTGGTGGTATAGTTCTATCCGGCAAACATCCGAATTTAACCTGCCGCTAGCAATTTTTGCAACAAAACACTTGCGGCGTCAAATAAGATCGGCTTAAGACTCTGATGTTTGGTAAACAAACAAATTTATTTGTGATTTGCGTCTGAAAAATGGAAAAAAGTCCGGTAAGATCTAATTTAATTTATTAATTCATGGATTAGAATTAAAAAATATTTTGATTTTAGGTAAATATTTATTTTGTTTATATTTGTTTAAATCCACTGATTTAAATTCAAAATAGCACACTGAATTTTGGGGGGTTATTCACAACAGTCGTATTTTTTCATGTTATTATTTTAAGACATATGCCTTTATGACGTCTTGTGAATCGCCCAATTGAATCCCAAAAATGTTTTTTAGCGTATCTACAAGTTATGTGGAAGGGGCTTTTATATGATATCAAAACAACTTTGGGGCATGTTCTTGCAAATAAGGAACGCACGTTTAATTGTCAAATATATAAAATATCCACCATTTTTCTACCAATTCTTATAACTCTAATAACGAGATTTACACTATTGTTATTTTTTTTATACCGCCTAAGTTTTATTAGCATACGTTTTCGAGCACGAGCACATTTCCAATCAAACCATTTCTGTTTAGGATTAAAGAAATCTTATTTTAATTTTTTTAAATAAAAACCCCGATTTCAAAGTGTTTAAGTCAATTGTTTTTAAAAATTCCTTGGTTTTTATTTTAAATTCTTTTTAAAATTATTAAATTAGCATGCATAGCACATAATTTTTGTCCAGAAAACATTGTATTTGGAACTCCCTTTAAACCTGAATAAAGTTAAAAAAAAAATCAATTAATAAAAATGTAGAAAATTAAAACATAAAATCCTCAAAAAAAAAATGTCCCCTCCTCCCAAATTTATTTACATTTTTCGCTTTAAAAACCACCCAAAAAAAAAAGTTCACAACCTCTAAGAAAAAAAAAAGAACGTGACTTTATTAATTAACACTGAAGAGGATGATGAGGATTTCAAAGCAGTGAGAGTAACAGTGTTCATTTAAGTACTAAATTTCACGCCTGATTGGCAACACTTAATGCTCGACGCCAAACAACACTGTTTTAAATTACAATTCAATTAAATTAAACAGCCTAAAATTATACTATCAAACTAAGACAAAAAAAATATAAAAAAACAATTAAACTGTTATTGATACCCGCGTGCTTGTTAAGAACGTTTTAAATTTCATTAAAAAAAAATAACTTTTTAAGTTGAAAATTATTTTTTTAACGATTTTTTTTATAATTTTTTGCTTTAGCAGCCCTTAAAACTTGAAGTGATTGCGCTGCTCTTTTGATGTGTTGTGCATGTTAGCAAAGACGGAGTAGGAAAACAAGAGAGAAATTATTGAGGCAAAATGTTGTTATTATTGTTTAAACATCAAACGGAAGTGTGTCCTTATTGTTAACAAAACGTCTTATTGACACTTTGGCTTTTCCTTTGGTGTTTCGATTTTTTCCTTTTATTTTTTTTTTTTTTTGTTTTTTGTTCTTTTCCAACAATAAATAAAAGTCAAGGTTTTTTTACTTTTCCTAAGAGGTTTTTAATGAAGCTTTCATAAATATTTGGTGGATTATTTTAATGATTTGCAAATGGTTACAAATAAAGCGGTAAAATTGATTTTGTGGGTAAAAAAAAAGAAGTAAAGATTTGTCTTTAGCATATTATTTTTTTATATAGAAATCTAAAGTTTACTTCTAGGCTTCTAAAGAAAAGCGACTTTTAAGCCTTGATTAAGGTCCAAAGACTCTTGTCAAATACTCGTCATGAAGGCGAACTCACTCGTGTACGTGTGCTAGACGTCATATCTGATTTTTTTGATTTTCCAACCAGCATCGTCGGTGTCACACATGCAAACACATTTTTACTTATACTACCACAATGCTTGAGTAGTATTATAATAAGTGTATTTATCAGGTATGTGATGGAAATCGATTTTAAAAACGAAACGATTTGAAACCGAAAATATCGTTTTTAGTATCTTTTAAAATGGATTTTTAATACATGCTGCTTTTATTTTCAGTCTTTATTCTTTTAAATATTATATTTTATACGTTAACTGAATTGTATTCTGACCGAAAACTTAATCCTTTAATTCAGAAATGGATTTTAAAATCCCTCGAAATTCATCACACCTTTTAAAAACGTTCGTTTTGAAATCGATCGATTTCCATCACATACCTGTATGCCTTTTAATATTGTTTCTATCAATTCTATTTATGCATTTATTAAATTTGAAGTCTACTTTTAGGCTCTTATAGAAAAATCAAAAATTTTTACTCATTTTAAATACGTTTTTACAAAGTTGCTTATTTCGTTTCTGAATTTTAGTTCAATTCTAAAATCCTAAATTAAAAGTCTACTTTTAGGCCTGTAATTCAAAAAAAAAAACTACCATTTTTCAATTTTCCATTAAAAATCATAAAATATCACAATGCTCTTCGTAAGCCCTCTTTAAATTTTACTTTATTCTAGATATTTTTTTCATTTGCTATTTTTAACTTCAACATAGGAAAAAAATATTAATTATTTTTTTATCTCTATATGTTTTTTAGGAATATTTTTCTAATGGCAAAAAGTCAATAAAAATTTACAAACTTTTCTAATATTTTTTTTTTTTTTTTTTTGAAAGAAAAATTTTTAATGAAAATAGTTTCATGCCTACAAATGCCAAGTGAAAAAAGTGTCGAAATAAAATAACAAAAAAACCAACCAGCATTTTATAAAATCAGCAAAAATGAAATAAAAAAAAAACAAAATATTAGCAAGAGAGAGAAAGAATCAAAAACGTTAAGCACTTCAGCAAATATTGACAGGCATAAAGAGCAAACAGCAAAAACAACAAATTTTTCAGCCACTAGTATGAGTTTTGAATTTACATACCAAAAACACGTATGTCCGTGCTAGTAGTCTTTCTGCAAACTAGGTCGTTTAACCACTACAGTTTTTTGCTATACAGATTTTTTAAGTCAAGTACAGTGCACACTCGATTTTTGCTACTTCCGATTATCGCAATAAGCCAGTCAAATGTATTTTAAAACTTATAGAACATATTCATGTTTCAATGCTAGTGATAGATTGTTTAAGATATTTAAGCATCGTTATGGAATTAGAATTGTAAAAATTACCGGCAAAAACTTTTCTTGGAAACCTCATCTTATTGATTCATTTGAGCAAGAGTTTCAGGATTATGTTGATGAGCAAGGGTTGACACTTCATCAAATTTACAATGGACACAGTTGAGCACATAATGTGTCCTTGACCCAGGCTGCAGAACAGCAGGCTGAGGTGGCTAGATTGAAGATTATTAGACGAATTGGGAGATGTCCCGTGCTGTTGGCTCGAGAATTTTACGGGATTCGTAATGGGAATGACCTGGCTGCGCATCAGGAGACTGGGTGCATGTAGAGCAGATTTCGGTTTAAAAAGGTTGTTCTGTCTTGATTGATTCGATTTTATAGCTTCCATTACTTTTTCCATTCTTAGGATTTCACTCTTTATTTCTCCTATTCTTTTCTAATCAGTATCAGTATATATGGATTTCTAGGCGAGGGTGTGTGAAGGTGATTTTGCACCGTCCTTTCTACCTTTCCTAATCTTTCCCTGATTTCAAAAGTAGTTTTGGCAGAGGAAATTGGTCCTCAAAGTATGCGGGATAATAAAAGAAATAATTTTATTAATTTTGATCACAGGAGAGTTATAAAAATTTGTACGATTTCAGATCCACGTGAATTCGATTTCTACAAAATGCCCGAAAATCTCCATTTTCAATAAAAATATTTTAAATGTAAAAATCAAGGTAAAAATATTAATAAATAAATTTTCATATTATTCGAATGAGTTTTCTAAGTCAAATTACAATCCTCAAAAGTTTTTATATTTTCCAGAAATGTTTTTTTTTTATTTTAGTATTTTAACAATAAAACATAATTTTTTAATAAAATTTTTGTATTCTGTTATCGGGAAAATTCAGTTTTCGCGACTGGTCTGGTTTTTAATAAGTATAGAATATCAAGTGCGCACTGTAGTACTATTATTTGTTGTATATATGCGAATACTTAAGTTCTTATATGTGTAAATATGTGTAAGCCAGTATTTGTTTGTTTAGAATTTTATTTTGTAGATTTCAAGTCAAAAGTGGTTTTGTTGCTTTGAATACAAAACAAAAAAAAAATAACGTTTTGTAATTAGCTGCTGAATCATTTGGCATATTAAGGCAGCAATTCTGAAAGTTTTAAAATGGATTTGTTTGGAAACTTCCAATTTTATAGATTTTTTTTGTTTTTTTTAAGTTAGTTGAGAACTACTTGAAAAAAACGCCCAAGTATATGCTACATTTGAAAAATAATCGAAATCCTTTTAATTTTTAAATTTTTCGATTAATTTCCTATTAATTTCTTAAGAAATTCTATTACAATATTTTATTCATATCTCAATTCACTTTCAAAAGTATTTGTTATTTGCCTAAAAATTCGCAATGCTTTTAAATTTTTAACTCGCCCTAGAGTATGCAATTGTTTGTGTTATCATGAATTAATGAAAAGTAAATTTTACATTTTCAATGTCAACTAACAATCAAGGCAAATTTGCTTAAGATTTTGATAATAATAATAAAAAAAGGGAAAAATCTAGTCAAATTGGCATAGAGAAAGAGAAATTTCGCAAAAAATTGCAAAAAAAAAAATGTGTAAAAAAAATTGTATGAAACAGTAAGATTTATGGCTAACAAATCACTGATGGTTTAATCGCTGGTTAAGTTGAACTAAGCTTGAATTTATATATAAAATCTAGCCTATAGTTTAGAATGCCGTATTGGCTATAGCTTGGACCTTAGCCCTATCCAAAGTTTATACTAAAGTCTTGTCTACAGCCAGAGCTATAGCCTATTCTATAGTTAGAACTTAAGTAAAGTCTAAAGTCTAGTGTAAAACTTAACCTATGTTCTTCACTTTAGTCTATAGATTTGGCTGACAGTTTCGCCTTCAGTTTCCTTTTACCAAAAGTTTCTTTCCAAAACATAATGTACACGAATTTACTTTTTCCCCAATAATAATTTATTTTTTCATAATTCTTTGCATACTTTTAGTCTGCTTAAAATATTGTTTTCATATTAAAAGTCAACATTTCATTTACTTTCAACTGCATTTACTTACGATTTGTTATTAATGGTCTTCTGCCGGCAACAACCCCCCAGTATTTTTTTAAGCAAATTCTTTCTCCTAGTAGCACTAAAACAAAATCTATAGTCTACTTTGGGGGATTGGCTTTCTTTTTCTTGCTTAAAATTGTAGCTCCCTTTTTGAAGAATTATCAAAATTTCGAGTTATTGTAAGAAAATGAATTCTATTATTTGCAACTTTGTTGCCAAAACAGAAGAAAAGAAAACAAAAGGAAAAAAGACTTGTCTGTAATGTAAACATAATAAAATTAATCTCTTAGGATTTAAACAAAAAAAAAAAAAACATTAATTTAAAGTAAACGCTATTGAAATATGAAAATGACATAAGCAATTTTTTTTTTTTTTTTGAAGTTTTAGACAATTGTACAATGTTTGGTGAAATTTTTAATTTCTTAAATAAATATTTGTTGGACACTTAAATTATTACACATCAATAAACAGTTTAGAATAAGAGAAAAAGGCAATTTAACGAAATCTTAAGGCATACATAAAGGGGTTTGAGAATTATAAAAATAAAGCCTGAAGCACGGGTTAAGTATTAAATTCAATGACAAGTATCATAAATTTATAGATTTTTTTTTAAACAATTAATAATTTAGTTTAATTTAAATATTATTGCATACATTTCAGGGTTATAGATGAAGAACATATATAGCATTCGCTTAGGCTTTAAAACTTTTTTTAAATTCAATGTTATTCGTGTGAAGTCATCAGTATTGTTTATTTTTTTTTAAATATTGAAGCATTAATTGGAGGGTTTAAAAGGAATAAAAAGTGTAGTATACATGTAGGCTTCAAAATTATTTTAAAATTTCGTTGATTTTTTTAGCAAATTAAAATTAGTCAATTTTACTAAAATATTATGGTATTCATTAAAAATTATTAGAAGCCTACATTTAGGCAACAAAAATTATTGTTTCAAAATTTAACGATTTTGTAAGAACGTTTAATTCACTTGACTACATTTTTTTATTAACACTGATTTTATTTTTTATTAATGGTTTAATTGAAAAAAAAAACAATTGGCGAGAATTTTTCTGTGTATTTTAACAACCTTTTCTATAAATTTTCTTTTCAAAACTTTTTAATTCAAATCCAATATGTTTGTTTTTTTTTTATTTTTTTTTTTTTATTGGATCAAAAAAACTTGTTGGTATTTTGCGGCTGGTATTTTCAATATTTTATAAGCCATTTTAAAAAAGTTTTTTTGGTTTTGTTTTTTATTTTAAACAAACAAGTATTTGTTGCTCTATGCGTTAACACCTCTAGACGACGTTACACATGGTTTATGGTTTCTGCCACTGTTAATGTTGTTGTAGTTCATTTGCTGAACGATACCTACGAAAACACTTGTTAAAGGAAACGGAAGTGGCAAACTAAGGTTATATTTTCCTTAAACACTTTAAGACTTAAACGAAAACAAACACACGTACTTACTTACCTTAAATATAAATATATGAATGAATGCAAAGCTCTATCCTGTTGCTTTTTGTTGGTTTGTTGTTTGCAAGGAGAAGTATAGAGAAATTTTGTGAAAATTATGTTGTTTTATTTTAAAACTCCAATACGACAAGAAAATAATAATTGTTGTTGTTTTTGTGTGTAAAAAAAAAGGTGTAGAAGGCATTAAATTTTTCCCGACCTTTAGAAGGAGTATGTAGATCAGGTTTTTCTGATTTCGAAAGAGCTTCGACTACAAGACGATTTATTTCCCAGGAAACATAAATACAAAATACCACACACAGGCACAAACATACTTACTTTCAAGTAGACAGAAATATGTTTAAGAAATTGTATAGAAAATACCGCCAACATCAATGAGGCAAAAATTAAACAATGCAAAAGATTAAGTGCAGATTTGGGACTTTATCTGCTTGTGCCATAAATTGGTATTTAAGGATACCCCACAATAACAACAACAACAATACAAAAAACAAACAAAAACATTTACTAAACAAAACATTTACACACACACACACTTTTATCCCTGGAAAATTCCTCATTTATTTATAACTATCACACACTTAACAAAAACACATACAACCAAATGAAAGAGAGAGACAGAGAGAGAGAGAAAATATAAGGAATAAAAGTTGTTAAGGTATTAGTTAAAATGTATGTGCACTTGTAAGTTTATTTAAGTGAGTTATTGTAGTTGTCATTGTCGTGGTTTAATGGTTGTGTTTAGGAGAGTATAATTTTTTGTATATAACCTAAAGAAGGCAGACCGAGAAGTATTTAGGAAAATTTAATATCAATTAAAAATGTTTCTTTTAGAGCACAACGTTAAATAAGCAAAATAAAAACATTAATTACAAAAACCCTGGCTTCAAAACTTTTCAGTTTAACCTCGTCAATTTCCTAACAAATACTTTACCAATCAAAAAGTTACTTTAAAGACTAACCCACTAACAATCCACATCGTTTCCCTTAAGCCCAACCATATGTAATTTCTTTCTATTTCTTTTAATAGATATTTGTTTAATATTGTTGCTAAGAAAAAGTTTTCAAGTATTCTTTCTTCTTTTTTTCTGTCCTTGTACCTTAAAAATATCTCTCTTACTTTTTTCTACAAGTTCGTTATTGTATTCCCAGCTTCTGTTCTAAGTTTTGTCTTTAGCCACAATTACACGATGTTCTTAAGCAAAAATTTCTTGGTATTTGTTTTGCTTGTTCCAAAAAAAAAAAAAACAAAAAAATAGAAAATAAAAACTTTCTTTTCTATAGATATTTTTTGCAAAGTATAAACCAAGATTAATTGCAAATGTTGTTCGAACATATGTTTTTTTTTTTTTTGGTCTTGCTTAAGAAAAAGTTTTATACCTTAACAGAAATCTGTAAATGAGCAGGGTAAATAAGGAAATTGACAATTAAATTATGGAGGGTAATTGAGAACAAGGTAAACTTATCAATAGAGAGAAGGAGATAAAACAATTGAAATGAATGACTACTTACATATGTTATTTGCAAAAGTTGGCAAGATAATATAATTTAGGTAAAAATTTCATTGAGATAAATCAATAGGAATGTACAGATTACTATAAAGTACACTATGATCAAAACTTTAAGCTACACTAACATCGGCACTAAACTTTATTCAATACTAAATTGTTCACTATTTCTGAGGCTATGTAGATAACACAGTAGTCGAGATTAAAGATTACACTGTAGCATAGACTATAGCCTGCACTATAGTCTAGACTACAGAGTACACTACAGTCAATACTTTAAAGTAAAACCTAACTGTAGAGTACACTATAATCAAGACAATAGAGTACACTATAGTCATCACTAAAGAGTACAAATTAATCAATTATATAGAGTACATATTAGTCAATACTATAGAGTTTAGTCTGACTATACAGTACACTATAATCAAGACAATAGAGTACACTATAGTCATGACTAAAGAGTACAAATTAATCAATTATATAGGGTACATATTAGTCAATACTATAGGGTTTAGTCTGACTATACAGTACACTATATTTAAGACTAGAGAGTACACTATAGTCGAGAATATAGGGAACACTATTTTTAAAGTTAAGAGTCCATCCTAGTCAAGGCTATAAATAACGCTATAGTAAATACTTCATTGTACACTATATTCAAGATTATGCTATAATCAAAACTATATTGTACACTATGATTGAGACTGCAGAGAATAGTCAGAACAGTAGATTATAGTTAAGTCGAGCCTATAGGTTACACTATAGTCAAGTCTGCAGAGTACTCTACGGTCGCTTTAGAGTATAGTCTGACTATAGAGTACACTAAAATTCAGACTATAAAGTACACTGTAATCTAGAAAATAGAAAAAATTCTATAGGGTACACCAAAGTCAATACTATAGAGTATAGTCTTATTATAGAGTACACAAAGTCAAGACTATATAATACACTATAGTCAATACTATAGGGTACGCTATTTTTAAAATTAAGAGTCCACTGTAGTCAAAACTATTAATTACAATATAGTAAAGACTTCATTGTACTCGTACACTATAGACTATAGATTGTGCTATCATCAAGACTATATTGTACACTATGTTTGAGACTACAGAGAATAGTCAGCACAGTAGATTGCACTTTCAAAACATTATAAGTATAATCCTCAACAGAAAGGAACACTGGGATGTAGTATGCTCGATGAAAACATCCATCAAAAACTAGTGATAGAGGAGAGGATAAGGTAATCTCAAACAATGGACGCAGCCTAAATATGGCTTTCGGTCCCTGCGATGCAGTATCTTTAGGGACAGTTCCGCAGGGTGCTGAATGACGCAGGAGGTATTTTTTAATCGGTTAGAATCCGACATACCCCGGGGTCAAGGAGGACACCAGCCTTATTGGAAAAAAATTGCACTTTAGTCGAGCCTAAAGGTTACACTATAGTCAAGACCCAATAAAAAATTGTGCTTCGAGCGAAGCAGGTTTGTAAAGGAGAAATGTAAGAGTTTCGCTTTCCATCTCGCTTACGGAAGGCATGAATTTTATATGGTGTGTTCCCACTTTGAAGCAATACAATTTTAACACAAAAAGCGCTTTATACAACGCATATAAAAAATGATGAGTTTAGCTATTAGATTTGCCCACTTTTACGGTTATTTTTTAGTGTTTTCCGTATTTAGGGAATGCCGTGGGGCACTTGTGCTTCGCAAAATGATTAAATCTTTATTGGGGACTTTAGTGTACACTAAAGTCAACATAAGCCACATAACTTGTTAATAATCTTAGAAAAGTCTTAAAGTCAGTCAAGACACGCCAAGACAAGCCAAAACAGATTAAGACTTGTCTAAGATTATAGAGTTCACCGTAGTCAAAATTAAGATACAGCCTCTAGTTTATACTCCAGCATAAAAACTTAACAGCAGTCAAGGCTCCATCGGTTTAATTATGAGCTTAATATCTAATTTATTATCATATTTTCTATTCATATGCATTTTTCCAACATTCTGCAAATTTCTTGGCTTTTTTATTTTTTTCTTAGTCTATTAATCTTATTAATGATTATGTTGATTGTTTGGCTTCATTATAAAAATAACTTATGTGCTCTTGAATTGTACCTGAGAATCTATAAACATTAAAAATGGTTTTTATCTATTGTTCTGCAGCAAAAAATATCAAGTAAAAAAGCAAAGTAAAACAAAGTTATTAACATGAATGTGTAGAAAAACTAACATGTGTGTTTGCATTTTCCGTATAAGACGAAGTTTTTTTTTCTAAAATAATAAGAAAATTATGTTGTCTGAGGTTAAAGGGGGAACTACAAGATGATGCTAGAAGTAGTAAAGTAGGTTTTATTAAAAAAGGAAGTTCATTTAAGTTTTTTCTCCCAGATTAATGGTGACCTTTTCTGTTTAATATATTTGATAGGCTTAAGCCTAGACTATACGAAAGGCTAGACCTTTTTTGAACGTAGTGATAACGGGTTATTGTTAAGTGACCCTACTATTTCATTTTCAACATCAATCCTGAATTTCTGAATAGACTAGGCTTAATGCTAGCCTCATGTTTCCAACGGCTTGAGCAACATGTATGCCTAACACCAGAGAACACCGTAGAAAACGCGGTGGCATCTTAAGAAAAACTGGAATAGTACAAAAGAATCTATTACATTTGTAAATGTCTTGCTAAGAAAACAAGAAAAAATAAATTCGAAAGCATCAGATGTCAGATCAGCCACATCTCTATTTAGAATAAAGATTGGCCTATAAGCGAGACCATTGACCAATTTCCATTCCGATTCTTCAGTTTATAATTTTGCATGTTGACTTTTATACCAAACGTTAGAGGTTTTAGACAAATTCGGAAGATCTTACTTCCCCGAGTGACTAAGTTAGGTAAGAGCAAAGGGAAATTGGAGGTGCGCCACATCATGGACCCAGTTGGAATCACTTTCTGAGTCGTTATTACGACGTCCGCACTCCGTCTGGCTGCCAGGATAGCTTTCTGGTTGTCTCTCCAGTAACCTTGTGTGCAAAGTTTGAAGATAATTTGAAGATAATTTGATGAACTTGTGATGAGGACGAAGCCTATTGAAAGTCGGGCCATAATAGAAACTTCTTACCTGAATAGTCTTTGTACCCATAGACTATATCGCTATGATGGTATTAAGACACGTTGGGAGAGTACCCTCCCACCATGCATTTTTATTCAAAATTCTAAAAAAAAAACAAAAGTTAAAGTTTGACCTTAAATTTCTCAACAACTGCTGAACCGATTTTGATAAAAATTATAATAAAATTATACTTAGAAAATCGTCTCTTTCATTAAAAGATCTCTATCGCTTCAAAAACTATAGGCCGATGAAAACTATTCTGAGCCACTGTGCGACGGTAAATTTTGCCGAATCTCACAATCAAATCTTACAATGATTCCGCAGCCCATATAAGAAAAGCTATAGACAACAAAGTCAAATAGTTCTATAGAGAGTAGAGATGTATGTGACCTGTACCCATGTTTTGGAACTTAAGTGAGAACTTCTCGCATCGTTAAGATGTGAAACAAAATATTCCGTCGTTTCTCGAAAGATGAGAAAAAAACTGTGTCTCTAACTCATTTCGAACATTGTTGCGTTATAAATGTCATAACATTGCACTCAAAGCTGATGTAAGAGCCTAAACACAATGTAACGATAATTTACTGCGATGCGATTTTCCATACGATTTTGAAGTAAAAAACCGCAGTGCGGAACGAAATAAAATTAAAATATATTTTATTTTCATTGCGGACTTTCCTTCTCTCCCAACAAAGCGTATTTAATTCGCCTTGTCTCTCAATTTTTGATACTCGTTCTCTTTCTGATGTTGCCATAGTTTTTGAATAATTGGCTATGTTCACAACATTATTGAAAACAAGCAACATGATAAAAGTGTATGCACAAATAAATTAATAAAAATTAAAACAAAATATTACAACTATTTCCGTCGCCGTCTTCCGTTGTATAATGTTTATTTTTCCCTCCCGCAACGTGAAATCGCACCGCACCGCAAACATTGTGTTTAGACTTTTAAGGTAGAGGTACATACCACGCGTTAGTGCGCGCGCCCCCTGTAGACTTCTGTCAAAAAAAGTTAAACTAGTGTATTTTCATAGATCAAGCTACATGCAAAATATTTTAACGCGTTAACGCCAGAAAGTTGGTTAACTTTGAACTTTTTAACGCGTTGTGTATTTTTGACAAGTAATCAGCTGACAATAAAAACAAAAATTTAACAAATTTGCGAATCGTGAAAGAAAAATTTATTGAAGAGCTTTAAAAACATACAATATTAATATAAAAAGAATAAATTCAGTAAAATAAATAAATCTTGATATACATACTTTCGAATCCGTTTTCAATGCACAAATAAGTAAACAAATAAAAAATAGCTGACAGGAACGGCTTTTGTAACGCGTGTTGTGTAACTTGCAATTTTTCATGCGCTAAAGTTTTTAAACGCTCGAAAAACGTCGACGAAGGAACGCGTGTTATCTACCTTTACATTGCAGACGTTGCGGACGCCAGTAACACCTGTCGTTGACGGCGAGCAAAATTTACCAAAATTGAAAAATTTTTAACGACGGCGGTGAAAATAACACCGTCGGATGTACCAAATAATGAATAGTGCGTTTTTCATGTTTGTTGTTTGCAAACGAGCTTTGGAAATTTTTTTGGAAAAAATTTTAAAGCAAAATAATTAAACAATGAAAAAATGTGCCAAGAACAAAATATTATTTTTATTATTCTTTGCATTTTTAATCGTTTTTTAATTGTTAAAATTGTTTCTCGACCCATTTTATCGTGTGTTAATTTGACAGTTTGAAGCCGGAACTTTTCTCACAAAAATGAAACAGACACACTTTTTCTGTAAATTGGCGAGTCATTTCCTTACGTGACAGCAACTACTCGCTAAAAAAAAGTTACAGACACAGGTTAGTGAGAAAAACAGCTGTTTGTTTCAATATATGGCATTTTTGCTCCATTTCACACATTTCAATCGAAAAGTTTCTCGACGCGAGTATTACAGAACATGGGCTCTGGAAATCTCTTTCCCGTTCTCATTCTCGGAAACCACCTGTTAAAGCAAATATTTTTATTATTTCTTCCTGAACCTTGTGTTTTTTTGAAGAATTTTAAATAATTGTTGCTTAAAGATTACACCGTTCGGCTTTAAGTTATAATAATTTACTCCTTAAGGTATTGACTAAAGAAACACACACAATTAAACACGCTCGCTCTCTTTTCGCACGAGTGTTTATTTCCTGTTTCCGTTTTTGATTACCTTATTCAATACAAAAGCGTGTTTGTGCATAGAAAACTTTGTTTTTATTTACTATTTAAGTATCAATACAACGATTATCTCCTTTCAAAGTAAAACTGTTTATATTCTTTAATTTTTTTTTTTTTCTTCTTCTCAGCAACAAACAAAAGCTTTTATGATGATTGTTTAGTACACAAATAGGAAAATGCCTTATTTATATCTTAGATAATCTTGAGGAAAACATATGCGTTTTTAAAGGAATATGAGTGAGTAGCTCCACCTTAAGTACTCGTTACTTTAGTACGAGTAGTATTGTAGCTCGTAGTAGTGGTAGTTGTTAATCATATAAATCATTTTCTTTCTTTTCTTTGCTGTTTTTGTTGT
Organism: Pollenia labialis; assembly: GCA_949318255.1. Taxonomy (NCBI): domain Eukaryota; kingdom Metazoa; phylum Arthropoda; class Insecta; order Diptera; family Polleniidae; genus Pollenia; species Pollenia labialis. Next base: position 17,172,109 of record OX439142.1, on the reverse strand, counting down.
TGATTTATGTGATTGTTTCTTCATAAATGTTAAAGGAATACAAAAGCACTCCATCCAGTATCCACAAAACTAAATTTCATCTTAGGAAATTTTTTTACGGCAGGGGAGGGGGAAATTATTAACGTTATTTGCCATCTATATAAATTGAGTTCTATTAGTTTTATTATTCAAAAAAAAATAAAAATGTTGTATAAAGAAAGTAAGAATTTTGTAGTTCTTGCCTTCTTCTTCTTCTTTTATAAGAACAGTGCGAAAAAAAGGACTTATAAATCATTGACATGATTAAGTGGCGCCTGAAATATTGTGAGCAAATAAGGAAAATGATAATTTAGTAATGAAATATAGATAAATAAATGATATTGCAAAGAAAAGGAAAACTTTAATAAGTAATAACCTCAAAATGTTAACTAAACATATACAAAGTATACTTTTAGGCATTCTAATTACTAAAAAAAAAACTATCTATTTTAAGGATGACTTTTAAATTTCAGACTTTATAAGAATTTTCAAAAAATATATTAACATTTTTTTTGGAATATAATAAGACATACTATTTCTTTTTATCTATTATTTATATAATTACCTCAGCCATGTACCTCTTGTATCAATTTTAAATTACCTGTAATGACACAACTCCATAATTATTATCTCAGCTCCTGCTTTCATTTCAATGGTTGATGATACGAGCAGTGAAAAACTTTCGATGATAGTGGTGGTTGTATTACTATTTTACACGTACTAATTATAGTCATAATGACAAAAGATGATAGTACATAGAAAATAAGAAACTAAATGAAAATATATGATGTTAGAGGTATGGGAAAAAGGAAAATGGTTAAAGTATCTATTCGATTAACCCTTGAAGGGACTAAGAACGAAAGAGAAAATAGATAGATTGAGATGTAGACTAATGTTCTGTTTCCAGGTGACAGGCAAATGATTAGTTTTTTGAGTGCAATTGCTTGACACCTGGAAACAACACATATAAGATGATAGACTGTAGCCATATTCTGTAATTCGCTTAGCTAAAGCTTAATCTCAATCGCTTAAATGCCTTAGAGAATACAAAATTTAAAAATGTTTAACGATGACATAAAAAGCTTAAATTGCGGCGAATAAAATTTTTAAAGGCATTGTCTAATTTAGCAATTCACGTTACAGTATTCGCATTCGTAGTCAAGAAACTCTAAGTCAACTTTGTAGATTTTTTGCGATAGAGATTTAGCTTTAGCGAATTAAAAAATACGGTCACTGGTCTATAGTGCATAGAGTATGCTCCAAAGTATTTCTTTTACCTTAAGCCAACACTCAGAGGATGCCCCTGGGTATTAGGAAAATAGGTTATGAGGAGAAGGAAATATTTTAATTTTATTTTAATAATTTTTTCAAATTGTATTCGACTGGAAAGACTTCTGCGGAGAGTTTATTCAACATAGGACTAGTTCTACCGAGAAACTTATTTTGTCTGTAATGCGTTGTGCTGGACAGTCGACAATGAACGGATGTGATCTGTTGGAATGACGAGTACAACGGGCGTGCGCCCGCGTCTCAGAAATTAGTTCGGACATCTTAGCTGAGCACTTATCGTGGTAATATCGATGGAACAATGGCACACCACTCACATTTCGACGATGATCCAATGAGTCAATAGAGCTGGATACCCTACTGTTATTGATGAGCTTCAACGCACTCCTTTGCACCCGATCTAGATGATTTTAGGTAGAACTTGAAGCATCTGCCCAGACATGGGAGCTGTATTCATTTTCGGTCGGGTATAGGCGGTATAAATAGTGCCCCAGTAGGCTAGTTGGTAGTGAGCTAGTCCTTCAGTGCGGGGGTTGCGAGTGATTCCCGCCGGAGACTTTGCGGCATTAGAATAGACGGAGTGAAGTGTTTCTTCCCAGCGGTTACAAGAATGAGTAAAAATGCCTAATAAAAGACCTTATTTAGGGGACACAAGCCCTCCTAGCCGCATTCCAGACTTATTTTTACACAGTTTTTCGTTGGAAGCCAGCCCTTCCACACTCCCTTTAATAACAACTTCGTTCCCTACCCAAAGAAAGGAGTAAGAAAGGTCACAAAAAAAACTAAACAACTTCCTTTATCCCCTTTTAAAGAAGAAAATAGCGAATGTGTACTGAATATATTGGAAGTTCTTTCTAAAAGATATTTAAACCTTTTATAAGGCATTTTTCTAAAGGAAGGATATCATTCGAAGCGAATCTTTTAGAAAGGAGTGTATACGCCTTCAAAAAGGGCTGCCACTTGCGGTGTTTTTAATATTTAACGCTGGGTTGCACCGTTTCAAGAAAACAAGACTATTTAAAGCTTCTTTCGATACTTGAAAACATGTTGGTTTCACAGAACATCACATTGGGGTTTCATGCCTAGAACATCAAAAGTGTCTTGTTGTTCAATAGTTATACTACCCTTGGATACAGATTGCGCTGACTCCACAAGCCGTCTGTGGTTCAACATATTCGCAAGACCCCAGTCATAGATTGTCACAAGTTCACGATTGAGTCTGTCGCTTATGTTCGGCCTCATAGTTTCAGCCTCAAAAGGGCTTGGTGTTTGATTTAAGGAAAATTAGTGAAAGACCCAGGAGGTCGTTAAGAAAATTAAGAAAAAGTGTAGGAGAAAGAACAGGGACTTGCGGTACTCCTGAATTCAAATGAAATGCTTTGGAAATATCTCGAGCCAACCAATTGGTGAATATAACTAGTCCAACCTTCCGAAAGAAACGATAACAGGTGTCCCGTAGAACGACTTCTTCGAAAGCCATAATGTGTATCACACAAAAGTGAATTAGACTCCAGATAATTTACCAAATGGTGATTGATCATGCTCTCCATGACCTTCGGGAACGTGGATAAAATTGATATTGGGCCATAGTTTTCAGGGTTTGTAGCCTCAGCATTTTTTTGATGAGCTAGATGTTGGCCACCTTTCAGCAAGAATGAAAAACTTCTACTCGGTACCCGAAGGCAAATATTGTTGCCAAATGATGAGACAACGGCAATGTATACTTTTCAGAACTGCAGCCGTAACACCATCAGGTTCTGGGGACTTGTTTATGTTGAGATCTCGAAGGACCCTTTTAAAAGCAACGGATATCCTATCGAGTTCGGGCGGTGGTTAATTGCTTTTCGGCCAGTATGCATTCTTTGCAAATATTTCATTAATGGATTAAGCTGTAGATTAGATAAAAGACTGGACTATAGACAGGAATATAAAATGGGGGGTTTTAAATGATGTTGTGTAGAATGATCTATAAACGAGGTTATATACTGCACTACAGGCAACAGACTGGACTATTAGCTCAACTAAAGACTAGACTTTTGACTGGATGTAAATTAGTCAAAATCTTGTCAACAGACTAGACGCTAGACTCGTCAATAGACTAAGCTGCAGACACTACACATAGAATATCTACAAGAATAGAAAAATATATAATTTGATTTTAAAACGTTGCCATATTTTTCTTGTTTCACAGTTAAAGGGTTAATTTTTTTTTACAAGCAAAATGGTTTCTATTAGTTTATTAAATATGCTTTAATGACATTTATTTATGTTACAATTTACTTGCATGACATATGAGTTCATATTCTTATACACGCTCGTGCAATATCTTATGCTCTCTCACACCCTTTTCTACCCGTCATAAATTATTGGTATATGAGGAGTACGTAAAAAGCGTAGCATACTTTTAGGCAATGAGTTAGAAGTGTAAAATTAAACTTAATTATTATGCATACAAACATAAATCCAACACACAACTACGCACTCACTAAAAAATGCATAAGGTTTTTCGCGTTATAGTAATTAAAAATAATATTATCATAAGGGATTAAACATTTTCCAAACATTAACGATTTCGTTTATATTTTTTTTCCTTTGTGAAAGGCTTGAATTTCGCTTGTTTGTTTAAGGAAAAATGTATAAACCAATTTATTTTTTATGGCCTTTTCTTGATAATAAATGTTTAATTTTTTGAAGTTGCTGCAGTAGTAAATCAAATATTCACAATTATTGTGTACTTTTATGGCATCAATTTAATTTTTTTTTTTTTTTTTTTTGGTTACTGGGTTTGTTGATTCCTTTTTTTTAACTCAAAGTAATGATTTTTATTCTTCTTTTCGAAAATAACATTCAAATAAATTTTAATGTTCAATTCTTGTTTGCTGATGGTGGATTTTTCTTTTTTGTTGTTGTTGGTAAAATCTTGTTTAAGAGTGTATATTTGTATTGCATGTAACCAAGGTGAAAATTATATGTAGCATATTTTTAAGGGCAATGATGAGTTGTAGTTAAAAGTGCTAGAGAGAGAGAGAGACACAGATAAGAAGGTTTGATGGTGTGAGAAAGTGTAAGTAAATGTGCTCAGAAGTTTGTTATTTGCCATTACGTATTTTTTACGTTGCACTCAAGCAGACAACATTAAAATTTTATTTTAATGTCATCGAGCGCTGATTTACTACGCTTTTTCTATATTCTAGAGGTAAATTTTATAATAATGGCTCGGGTAGGGAGAGCATTTGTATGGCAGGAAAACATACCAAAGATGATAATTTAGCAGACAAAAAGAAAGTTTTTTTTTAAACTTATTTTCCAATAGGAAAAGGAAAATACACTGTCAACAATTAGGAAATATTCTGTCAAGCCCAAATTAATAAGTTATAGAATTAAGATCAAGACTACAAATGCAAAAAGATTTCTTAGTCTGGGTTCACACTATGAAAGTTTTCTTTCAGAAAGTCTATGTTTATTGTCAAGAGATGAATGTGGAACGTGCTTTTATTCTCTACCCTCTCATCAATAAATTCAGACTTTCTGAAAGAAAACTTTCATAGTGTGAACCCAGACTTGGTGCTTTTTGTTTCAAAGATTTCTATGTTATGTAAGTTAAATAATTTGTCTGCGTGTATTTCGAATCTTTCTCCAAAATGTTCTATAGATTCTTTTTACTCCAACAAGCATAATTTTAATAATATTTTATTGCTTCGTATTTTTTTCATTACTCATTTTCCTTCAATGTTAGTACGAAACGAAAGATAGGTAATAACAATAATAACAGCCAAAAAAGTGAACAAAATTTATACTTTATTTTCAAACAAAAACGAGATGCAAATAATCACATTCTTTGCATCTTTCTTTCCAGGTTTTAGGGGGAAGTTAGAGGAGTAAAATATTTTGCTGTGTTAAGCAATAACAATTTAAAACGCTAAATTAGTCACAAAACAGACAAATAGACAACAAAATATTTTACAATAATAATAATTTTTCCAAAGCAAAAAAAAAAAGAAAACTGAACGTCTGCCAAATAATTGTAGTATATTTTTAGTGAAGTGTGTCTATGATGTGGCAATAATGAAATGGAAGGTAAAAACCAACATTAATTACCGACAATTACTTATTGTTATAAGATACCGTGGAGTTTTGCCTTTTTTTTGATACAAAAAGGAAGTAATAAAATTTTATTTAAATGCATTTGAATTGATTTTACTTATTGAGAATAAAAATTGATTCCTAGAGATTAAGTTTAGAGACAAGCACATGGCTGGCTTCTTTTCAATTAAAGCTGCCAGACCATCAGCTTTTTTATTTGGTTTGCTGTTTCTTTTTATTTTCATTAAATAGCTGCCATATTTATTAAAGTATTTTACGGTTTTATGAATTAAAATTCAATAGTGACTAAAAATATTACGAAAATTTTAATATTATTTCTAAAAATACCGAAATGTTTTTTTTAATTGTATTAAGTAAAATTAAAAAAAAAATTATATTGTGGTTATTTTGTTGAACTGTTTATGGTTTTTAATCCAAATTTTAATTAGGCTCAATTTCATCAAATTTAATTTTAATTAAATTATTTTCATGAAGAAAGGAATTTTAAAACCTGAAATTAACTAAAATTTATTGATAATTTTTAATTCTTGAGTGGCGCTTGAATAGAACCCAGGCTTTAAAAAAAATCTTAAATACAATCGTTCTTTGAGTTCTACGGAACTTGTAGAATGATTTATTCTTTTACCTGATAACATTGGCAATTTTAAGCATCTTCTATTTCTTTTGCACTTGCATAAAGTCCATTACATTTTAACAACTACATAGTAAAATTGCTCTAATAGTCCGTTTACACTACAAATAAATCTAGTACATTAGCACTGCTCTTTTTCACATTAGCGAGATTTTGTTTTCATAACAAAAACAGCTGACTGAAAGTTTTTTGTGTGAAACGGCTTTTTTCATTTCATGGTCATTTTAGGAGCATTCTAAATATCATATTGTTCGAAAAAGATTTAATAATAATTAGTTAATTAACCAGATTTCGTTTGTCGTGATTTATTTCCAATTTTTATTCATCATAAAAAAAACACTGAAATTTATTGTTGATGGGATAAGCTATTCCCATGCGCATTTCACTGGTTGCTAAGGCCAGATCATCAGGATAACGAAATAACTAATGATATTATACAAATAAAAGTGTTAAGCGAATAAGAATTAAAAGCACCAGTTCAACTTGTAACAATATCAAAGCTTTAACAAAAACTATAAACAGTGAGTTTATCTTTTCTTACATTCCCCACTACAATTGGTAGGAATTCTCCCAACATTAATTGTAGTTTTAAGTAGGTTTAGAAAAAACAAAATAAAAACTAAAACACTTTATTTGCTTTATTGTTTTCGCAGGAAAACCCAATAATATAACAAGTTTCCAGTTCAGGTTTTTTTTTAAGCCGTGCACTTGCCAGTTTATTATTAGTAAATTTGTATCCCAAAATCTACATTAAATAAATTTTTAAGGCATTTACTAAAAAAAATGCACAATTCTGCGGCACAAAACTATTGGCACACTCAACCTGTTATTTGATTGATTCCCCTTTTTTGTATGGTATGGCAACTTGGTTAAGAAAATAACTGTTGTTGTTAGCCAGCAGCCGTTGTCTAGCAGCTTTTGCATTTAATGTGACAGTTTGCTTAGAAAATTTTATAAATTAGTCTGCGAAACTATAAAATGAGTCCAAAACAAAACTTACTATAATTATAAACTAAAGCTGGGATCACACGATTGCCGCAAATGCACCAATATGACACAATTTTTATTGTGCTTTATTGACGCACAATAATGAAATTGCACCAATCAAATATTCTGAAATCACACGATTGCCCTGTTTTAAACAAATTTAATTGCCGCTAGTTGGTACAAAGCGAAATGGTTACAAAAATTGCCGCAGCACAGTCACACGATTGTTCTTACTTGTGTTAACTTCGAAAACAGCTGTTGTGGTAGCTTTTTTATTTGTTTGAAAGTTCTTGTTGGTTTGTTAATTGAAAAAAATTAAATTTGTAACATTTACTTAAACAAATTATTGTTGAATAGTTTTATTTAATTTTTTTAAGACATTCGAAAAACTAACAGTCTGTTCAACAATTTCGTAAATTTAGTTTCGAATAGAACAGCTAAATATGCTTGTGAACATACACACATACTTAAAATAATTAATTAAAAAAATTTAAATGCAAACTAAATAAATATGTACATACATATTTATTTTTATTACCTACTAAAAGAAACACAAAAAAGCAAATCTCATAAAAAGGCAAATATTGGCGCGTATTGTGTTGTTTGATTGCCGCACAAGAACACAATAAATATTGGTGCATTTTTGTCATTTTTATTGACGCGCGGTTGCATAGCAAACAGTTACACGATTGCCGCACCAGGGCTGCATTTGATTGGTAAAAGTAAGCACAATATTGTCCTCGATTGGTACATGAGCCATTTGGTTGTGCGGTCACACGATTGGGGTATTAAAAAGTGTGAGAATTGGTACATTGCGGCAATCGTGTGATCCCAGCTTAACATATCTCAGCGCAAAATAATACTGCACGTGCACAATCAAGGAAAATCGTACGCTAAGATTGGTATAATAATAGACAGAATATCACAATACGTAGTATTGTAAACCGTTTTAAAGGGCAGTCAAACTTGGCAAATATTAAACGAACTGGCCGTCACAAAATATTAAGTGATCGCGAGCGTAACCAAAAAGTGCGGAAAATAAAAATAAACCCCAAAACGCATCCACAAAAATTGCCGCTGAAGTTAAGGATGACTTTGGGAAAGACATTTACTTCATGACAGTCAGAAGTGTGCTGACGAGGCCAATTATAATGATCGAGTTGCTAGACGTAGGCCACTTATTATTGAAGTTAACCAACGTAAGTAAGCCTACCAGCTACTGGGATCAAGTACTCTTCTCGGATGAGAGTAAATTCGTATGGAGAAAGCCTAATACGGCATACGAAAAATCAAATCTTGCGCCAACAATAACACATGGTTTGGTGAGGAGTAATGGTGTGGGGCTGCATGTCTACTTCGGGTGTTGGCTGGTTTTCATAGATGGCATTATGGATTAAACTGTTTATTCAAATATTTCAAAAGGATTTTTTTCTTCTACAGGAAAATAATTTTTAGTACTGAAGGGAAAAAACCATAGTTGCAGCACTATCACACAAGTCTTATACTATGTTCACACTTGGGCTCTTAAACGCGTTTAAGGAACTCGAACGTGATTAAGCTCTAATCACATCAAAACCGAGATGATTAACTTTACATTGAAATGATTTGTTAATCACTTGCAATCCAAATCACTTCACAAGAAACATTCCTCAAACTTAGTGTAATGTAGAATCGGCGGCAATGAACGTACCTCTCACGTATACAACCGACCACGATTTCTTCGTAGTGTTTTTATTTCGTCTGTAAATAATCCATTCATTTTCTCAATTTCATCAATTTATTTATTTTTTATCCATTAAAGAATTATAAATTTGTTTGTTGTTTGTGTTTTTTTTAATTAACTGTCATCTTAATCAAATCAAATGTAATGTGAACGGGCTTTGATTAAGTATGGGTTCACACTGTGAAAGTTTTTATGCAGAAAGTCTGAGTTTTTTGATGAGAGGGGAGAGAATAATTGCATGTTGCCCACCCGAAAGAAAACTTTCATAGTGTCAACCCAGACTAACTTAATCAACATTTTGCTTAAACGCGTTTAAAAACCCAAGTGTGAACAAGGCGTTACGTATTTTGTGAACAGTACAACCCTGCCTTAATAAAATATTACTTTTCAAATCAGTGCTGCCAGAATAACAAAACATTTTCTTTAGTCGCCATTTCTATAGCATTTTTATTTAATCATCTTAATTTTAATTAATTTAATTTTCTTAATATTTATTAACGAATTTTTTTCAAGTTTTGCTCCATTTTTCTTATTTTATTTTAGCTGTTTATCATCATGATATATTACTTATTAAGATAACCACATTTTATGCTTATCAAACATTATAATAAATACCAATTTTCCAATTTTTATTTTGCTTTGCACCCTCTGAAATGTAATATTTTTGTAAAATTTTTTGCTACAATTTTTTTAATTATCAAATGCGTTAATGATAATTTTTTAATGACAATCATGTTTATTTATGGCCAAACTTCCGTTTTTTTTTTTTTTTTTTTTTTTTGTTTCTTTTCCCAGACTTCTTAATTTTTGGCTGGTGGTAATTTATGGCAAACAATGACAAAGTCTATAATAATTTTTTAACAAAGTGAGGTTATAATGGTTGGTTTTTTCCAAAAATTGTATTTTATTAATTACAAAAAATTGTTTAAATTTCCTTTAAAAGAAAGGCCTGTAATGTAAGGATTTTTATGATTCTTGTTGTTTTTTGCTATAAATCTTAAAATAACACACTTGAGTGCTTACAATGACATTGTTTTTGTTAAATAAAATGAACCATGGCGGTGGAGGGCAGGAGAACATTTTAAAAACATTTTTCAATTACAAACAAATATTTGTTTCCCTTAAACATTAAAATGTTTAAGAGTTACATACTGGTAATATAAACTCCTTGACTGTGTTTTATGTGTTTCTTTTCTATTTCATATACTTTCAAAGATATTTTACATATTTAAAGCCTTTTACGTTTATTTTATATTCTATTTTCACTCCTTTCCTTTCTTGTAGATGGTGAAAAGAAAATTAAAAGTATTTCTTGAATTATTGTTAATGATGATTAAAAAAAATGTTGTCATCACCTTTCTTATTTGTTTCTTTTAATTTTTTTTTTTTTTCGTATTAAAAAACTGCTTTCTCCCATCCATCCCCCCCTTTTAAGCCCCGTGTGTATTTTCCGTATGTATGAAGTGTAAGTTTCCTTTTAACATGTAGGAATATGTCAAGTAATTTTTTCTAATAATAAAAATTGTTTTTAAACATATTTATGTGATCTTTAGCTGACGATGAAAAAAAATTTTGAAACGAAAGAATTATATTATTTTGGTATTTGGGGAATTTGTTCGTTTTGAATGGTTTAGAAATCATGTACATAAAGGTTGAGTGAACTTTTTAATTTGTAAAAATATATTATTTTAATTAATTTGATTAAATTATTAAAATTTTATTTTAGGCATTAAGCAATTCGCCAATTATTTATTAAGAACAAAATTTGATTGCTTGTTTTTAATTGGAAATGAAAGGAATTACAAAATTATTTTGTTTACATCTGTAGAAAGGGGTTGCCAGAATGTTGTCTAAGCCGCTTAAATCTCAAAGCATAAAAACGCCCAAAAAGAAAAGTGTCAAAATAAAGCAAAACAACAAATTATAAGAAAACTACTAGAAGAATAGGCAAGTAACATCTTTCATTTAGTATTAGGACGAGATATTTTTTATTAATTGTATGAATTAAGCAAGTTATAGATTGTTGGGGCGCTAATGGGTTACCTGTAGAGTTGATTCGAGATGGTAGGCACGTCTTAGGTTAACTTCAGTGGTTTGGTGTCTCAATGGTTTGCTGGTTGAAGCAGGTCGTGTCTCACACGTGTTGGCTAAACTACCCTTATCGTTAGTGGCTTCTTGGAGGTTTCCTCGGAATTTGTTGGGTTCTGCCTTTATAGAAGCTGATAATATTTCCTGATAAATTTTATTAATAAAAACCTCCAATTTTCTTGCAAAAAGAACCACTTTAATCACAACACCACCAATTCAATCCAAAGTACTCTTTATTTTCTTTCTTTCTCTCTTACAATTTTTCCTTTTCGTTAACTTTAGTCTAGTTAAAGTTTTAATTTGTTTTCTTTTAGATTTTGAATTTATTTTACAATTTCACTTTATGTTTGGTAAAAAAAAAACGATGGCAGACGTCTGGCTGGTGCGAAAGTTCAAAAAACAGTGTCAAAAGGTCCAAAGGTTGACATACTCACCACGCTACATGTGAGGTTGCCAGATGCCACCACCACATGCAGCATGGCTAACACCATTTGATATTCCCCATGTTTCCATGTTCCGATGGGGCTGGCTTCCCACGAGCCAGACGCCAACATACATAGATACATCTTAATAATAGTGTATTTTTACTTTTTCTTTTAAAAATTCCAAAAAAAAAAAAAAAAGAAGTCCAAAAGCGTTAAATCACATGTTTTTGAAAGCCAATTAAAATCGCCACGACGTAAGATAACACGGCCATTGAATTTTTAGCGCAAAAGAGCCAATGTTTCGTTAGCTGTGTGGCAAGTGGTAGCATCCTGTTGGAACCACATTTTGTACAGGTACATATCATCAATTTCTGGCCACAAAATGGCCGTTGTCATCTCGTGATAGTGAACACTATTCCCGGTAACTGCCCGATACGCCACCAGCCCAGAACGAACTGGGCGAGCATGCACTGGTGTTTCACAGACCCGGCTTACTGCATTTTCGTAAAAGGCGTCAACAATCTTAAGGCCCTGCTCAATTGTGTACCTCTCCATTATTGAATTTGTCAAACACTGAAACAAAGAAATGTTAAATTAAGTTTGGCAAAAAACTTGATGTTAAGTTGTGACTCACAATTAACATCATGCGAGATGGTTGGACCAGGCTTTTGAAATTTAGGCAAATGAAAAGCAATATAAAGACAAAATCATGGATTTTTTTCTGAATAATGTAGCATAAATAACTATCATTGAAGTCATTTTAATTTTTTTTTTCCATAATCTCTTAAAAAATCTGATAATTAAAAAAATTGCACAAATGCGCCATCAAGCTGTTTTTACCATCAAGTTAATATCAAGTGCTCTCTCCTTCACTCCCTAAATGACACTTATAGTTCTCGCTTCAACACCTTTTTTAATTGCAATACTTAATGTCTTGTTCTTTTTTGTATAATTGAAATAAATAATTATTAATATTTATAGAAATTTATCATATTTTTATGTGTTCCTGCTCATTAAATTGCTACCTCAAAATGTTTTAATGACATAACTCTCACAAACATCCAAACAATAGAGCCACCACATCATTATAATCCATTCAAGTACCCACACATATACTTATGTATGTATGTATGTATGTATGTATGTATGCATTACAATCCATTGATTCTTAATAATCAACTCATGAATGTAAAAAAATATCGCACAAAATAAATGTATAAATGTACGAGTAATAAATGAAAATCAACAGCAGTAACACTTAATTAAAACACTCTGTTCACCACTCCCAATCGATCTCTCCCTCACTCCTATCACTTTTAATAACTGTGACAAACAACACAACACAACCACCGTTATCTTATTTCTACCATCCCATACAAAACAAAAAAAACATTGTAATGACATAAACATTGTCATTTTCACTTGTTGTGTTGCCAGAGGTAAGAGTTGTTAAGGTGGCCGGTTTTGCTTGCTTTTTATAGTGGTTGCCACATCTTCCCCTTTATCTCTCCAATAAATGTTGTATAACGATTGCACATTTTGCATTAACCCTTTTCCAGTTGTACAATCATACTTTTAATATTAGGGGTATGAAAGAGCATGTGTGTGGTGTCATATCAATGTAAAATCGTAATTGTAATTGAAAAATCATTTGCAATATGCATAATTATCTTTTATAGCTACAATATAATAATCTGATGCAAATTTTTTTGTTTTTTTTTAAACCTTGTCTACATCAAATCCATATTAATGAATTGTTTTATAGAAAAAACATAAACAATATTCAAAAATGTTGCTGCATAAAGGGCAGCAATTTGTGTCATTTTATGAAAAGGGAGCTTGGTGGATTTTCTTCCCAACACAAATTCACACTTTTGTTTTCTGTTTTCGCCATTTCAACGCCTGCTGATGATGACACGTTAACAGAAATTTTATTAAGAGCAATAAATTTCAATTGATTTTTTGTTTTTCAATTTGGTAAAGAGTGAAGAGTTCTTGGTTTTTCTTCAAATTTTGTGGTCGTGTTTCGATTTTAGACATTTCGTTGTGGTCTTGAAGTCTTCTTAAGTAAAAAAGATGTACTATTTCAAACTAATAGGATTCTTTTGCAAAAGGAAACCCCCTGGAACGAAATTATGACTACAAGGGCCAACAAATTTTTTAACCCACGAACCAGAGTAAAGAGTGGTCCAACTATAGTGCACGATTTTAATTGTAAGTCACACCTTAACCTCAAATTTTTTGCCCAATGTTTGACAAATTCAACCATGGAGAGCAACACAATTGAGCAGCGCGTTAAGATTGTTAAAGCCTTTTACGAAAATGGGCGTTCAAATCAAAATGCACTTTGTGATTTTCTTAGTCAGCATAATCGGCCTCAGTGGATTCGTTAATAAACAGAATTACCGCATTTTGGCAAATGAGAATCCACGAGTGATGCATTCACAAAGAGTGACTGTTTGGTGCGGCTTATGGGCTGGCTGCGTTATTGGGCCGCCAAGCAGTTACCATGAATGGTCTTCGCTATCGCGAGATGATAACGGACTCATTGTGGTCAAAAATTGAGGATATGGAGCTGGACGATATGTGGTTCCAACAGGATGGTACCACTTGCCACACAGCCAACGAAACAAAGGCTGTTTTGCGTTAGAAATTCAATGTCCGTGTTATTTTACGTTGTGGCGACGTTAATTTTTACCGTTGGACTTCTTTCTTTGGGGATATTTAAAAGAAAAAGTGTTCGTCAGTAAGCCAAACAGCTCAAGAGCTCATGGATGAGATAATTCGGCACCTTTACGACATTGAACCTCAATTATATCTCAGAGTTATTGAAAATATAGACCATCGGATAGAAGTAGGCCACCAAAGCCGTGGCGAGTATTTGCCCGACATTTAGTTTTACACATAATTGTCATGGATCCTTCTATAGTAATCGATAATATCAAGATAATTGTCTGACAACTTTTTGTTTTATTTACAATCGTGCGTTTTGGTTGGACCACTATTTATACTTTTTTAAAGCTTTTTTGCCATAGTCGAGACGTTATAACTGCTCGAATTTAAATATAAAATCTTCTTTTAATCGATTTCGAAAGAATTTTTGATACTGATTAAAGGCAGGCTTTTAGGAATGCAATCGCGTTCAAGGGTATATCAGTATATGCGTTCTATCTTCCATGCTGTTTATAAATCTACTTGACTTGATGTTATGCAGCAAACTAACATTGATTTGCCCCATGGTGTCCGCTGGAATTTAAATTAATATCTTAATAATATTGATTATGCTGACGACCTGTGCCTAATGTTACACCGCTTATCTGATATTGAAAAAAACTACACAAACTCACTTCCAATGAAAATGCAGTGCGTAAAAACAACATAACTAAAACTTAACTAATGCGTATTGGTTGAGTAATCGACACTCCTCTTACATTCAATGGAGAAGTCATCGACGACGTTAAATTCTTTAGGTTCCTGGGAAGTATCTTAACTTAAGACGACGGTTAAAAAGATGATATCGTAAACAGAATAAAAAAAAATTTGGAGTAACGTTCCACTCTTATATTATAACCAGAAAAACAACAATACGCATTTGTGTCGTGTCGATTCTACTAACGATTGCTTAATCTGGGTTACAACACAACATCAAATAGCTTAGAAAAAAACGTTAATTGACCGATGCCTACGACAAATACACAAAATTTTCTAGCCAAATTGGGTGACGAATAAACAGTTGCTGTCAATGTGAAATATAGTCCCTGTTCCGACGGAGATACACAAACGTAAATGGACGTGTATTGACCACATACCCCAAATGGCAACCCCAAGGAAATCGTAGACCCGGTCGCCCTCGTAACACCTGGCAACGATCTTAAAAAAAATTAAGTCAAATTTATAAAAAAAAAAATCACAAAAAAATGTATTCTTGCTGAAGTTGCTTTCAGAAGTGACTTCCAGAAGTTTTTGTCGTGTAAACACGCATTAGAAGTCGTTTTACAGAATTCAGATGTTATTTATGTACTTGCAGCAACTATGTGGAAACACGTGTTTGCTGCTTGCTGGAAGCAACTTAAACGACTTGCTGAAGATGTTGGGTATACGGTTTGTGATATTCTCTTCTGTTTTCAGTTATGAAACTTGTCCTGAACACGTCCTCAAAATACTATAAGAATAAAATTAAAAACCAAAACGCTCTAAGCGAAATAGCCAATGATAAAGACGCGCCCGAAGAAGATATCAAAAGGAAATTGTACAACCTCCAAACGCAGTTTGGAAAAGAAGTATACTGCTTTTGAATACTGGTTTGAATTAGATATAAAATATTTTCAAAATCATCCGTAGACATTCGCATGACATTTTTTAGCTGCATGGAATCTCCGGCCGCAATTCTTCAAGTAAAGCATTTTGGAAACTTAAATCTACTGCGATGGCTGTTGCCAATCTTATTTTGAAACACTTAGTGCCGGTTCACACACGTCAAGTCTTGAGTTTTTAGGAGAGAAGGGAAAAGAAATGGCATTATCTTTACCCTTCTTTCCTAAAAGCTCAAGACTTGACGAGTCAAACTTGACTTGTGTGAACCGGCACTTATCAAATACTTGTAGAAGTTCTTCCACAAGTGACTTGTTAGTAGACACACGGCTTTCAATTCCCCTAAAAAAAAGATCCCGATTTTAAATAAAATTTTTAATTACAAATAGAAATTGGGAATCATGGTGATTGCATAGAAAATATTCCTGAAAAATATTGAAGAAATAAGACTATTTAAGTATAAAAGCTTTTGTGGATTGTAATTTGACTTAAAATACACATTCGAATAATAATAAAATTTATATTTTTTATTACATTTTAAAATGTATAAAAGACTACTATTTAACCCGCTACTTCGTTAGCGTCTCCTCTTCCTTCGTGGACATATTTTTCTGCCAAAGTTTATTAAAAAAATACCAGTTGTAGAACCAAAAGGCTAAAGAAAAATATTAAATTTCCCGTATTTCTTTTATTGGGTACTATTTTACCACCCTAAGTATCAAAAATTTCAGTATTGTAGTGGCAGCCCATAATTTAGTCAATGAATGGAGAAAACTGTTTTGTAAAAAAAAGTACCAAAAATAGTTACGATTTTCACCCCTTAAATGTTCGAATTTCGAAAAAGTACCAAATTTGTATTCGTATTTTGTTTATAAGTTTCGAATGTGGTATTAACTTTGTTTCTATATTTATTGGTTCAAAAGATGGATGGGATGTCAAAAAAGTACCGAAATTCAGGTTTTAACCGTTTACTCACTAATAGGGCCGAATTTCAAAAAAGTACCAGACATCTGTCCGCTTATTTTTCTTAAGAACAACGATAAGTTTTACATTTTTTTTGTATCTCTTTTATTTTTAGAGATAAAAGGCTACCGAATTTTCCCGTTTTTAGTCTTTTTAACCCCCTAAAGTCAAATTTTCAAGTTTTTAGCTTCAGGTGTTTAGGCTGTGCGATGATGAATCAGTTAGTAACGTTACAATTTCATATATATATGTAGTATATACATAGATTAATAAAAACTCTCTAATTTTCAAAAGCGATCTTTTGTTTTCTTTCAGGCAATTTTCAATATTGACAATACAGCTTTATTTTAAACTTTAATCCTCAATAGTGATTGTAGCAGTAAATCCTGCCACTGGAGATATGCCATCTTTCAAAAGAAACACCAAAAGATATTCACCTCTGGGAATGTCATCAGGCAAGAAATCAGCTTTCAGTTCATAACCATCAAAAGAATATTCTTTCTAAAAACAGAAGCAAATATTTTAAAAAAAAAAAATCGCAATTAAAAACAAACAAATGAATCAATCGCCCACTCAAACATAAACAGACACAACTCAAAATCTGTCAAAATCGTTCAAATCTTTAACGATCACGAAAATATCGTTTGCATTACTGTCTTCTTTCACTGGAGAAATACCGTTACTGTAGAACTCAATTTAATTACAAAATTACAACCAAACGTTTGCGAATTTTGAGCTGTGACTGTTTATGATGCAGTAAGCGAGAAGTACCTTCGGTATAGGACAAGTTCCTGGTTCTGGTAAATTCGATTTCTCAATAATGCCAGGATAAATGTCCTCATCTTCAGCTGCGAATTTACAAACTTCCTTTTCCAAATTGAAAATTAAAGGACCTTTGATTTTTTTGTCTATGTTGTAAATGAAAATTTGGATGTTGATCTTAAAAAAAAAGAAAAAAAAATGTTATTAAGTAAAATGTATTTAAATTTTTTTATTTTGAATAACAATTACCTTTTGATCGTCGCCCAAATTTCGATTTAAAGAGAATGTACCTTCAATCACAAATTTATTGCGTCCTTTTTTCTTCAATCCCAAAGTATCCCAGTTTACATATTTCTGATCATATTCAGTGCTTATTTCGAAATTGTCTATTTCCACTGTGTATGGAGCCTCCTCGCTGCGAATAACGTGGCCACATGAAAAAATGCCAACTAAGAACAGCAACGTATTAAACTGCATTCTTCCTTCATTTGTTTTTTTCGATATAAACATTTTTTATGGTTTTATTTTATTTATATAGAGCTAAAAATATTAAAAAGATTTACAAAAAAAAAGTAAAAATTACATTGTTATTGGAGTATGTAATTAACATGCAATATCAATGTTCTTGTTAATTTAATTAACTTTTTTTTTCAAAAATAAAAATCTTTTTCCAATTAGCACTTGTTAATTATGATATGTTAACACAACCTTTTGCGTATTTATTTAGATAAATAAAATTTAATAATAACTTTATTAAAAATTATTTAATACAAATAAAGAGGTTAAACAAATTTCCAGAATTCTATTAAATTTTTCCTATCATACAAAACCGAATCATTATTAGATATTTAAACAAAAATTTTTAAAAAATAGAAACTGGGAATTATTTCCTTCCGAAGGTTACTTTATATTATATTCAACATTTTTTATTTTTCGAATTTATTCTATGAGCTTAATTTCAGTCCTATTCCTTCAAATTTTTCAGAAGTGACTTTATACACTACCAGACTATTTATAAAATACTACATAACTGAAATTTAGCTCATAGAAAAAATTCGAAAAATAAAAAATGTTGAATATTTTTAAAAAATTATCATTTATTTTTTTTATTTCCCAGCGGTAACAAGGATGAGTAAGGAGCCCTAATGGAAGGCCTTATTTAGCAGACACAAGCCTTCCTCGCCGAATTTCATACTTATTTTTTTTACACAGGTTGTCATTGGGAGCAAGCCCTTCCACACTCTCTTTTTAATTACAATTTCGTCCCCTTCCCAAAGAAGAGAGTAAGGAAGGTCACTAAAAATAAAACTGAACAACTTGTGTACGGAATATTTTGGAAGGCCTTTCTAAAAGAAATATATACCTTCTAGAAAGCATACTTCTGAAAGCAGGATATCATACGAAGCGAATCTTTTAGAAAGAAGTATAGAGGCCTTCAAAAAGGGCTGCCTTTCAGTATTTACCGCTGGGTTGTTAAACTCAAGGCCCATCTATTAGGTCTGTTTACTTGTAACAAAAACAAAAAACGACATGTATTTTGTTTGTGTAAAATTTCTTTTAAGCTTTCAAAAACTAAATATCACGTGTATGTGTGGCATACCATAAACGCCCAGCGGGAAAGCTCAGAAGACCTTCTCACTTCAGGTCTTTTTAAAGGCTTGCTTAAACATTCTTTTGGTTCAATTTCTATTCTTATCTAACAGCCAAAGAATGCCTCATTGAAGGCCTCGGCTCTTTGGTATACAAGATAAGATACACCTTCCACTCTCGCTTCTATGAGAAGGGAGTAGAGAAGGAGTAACATTTTTTATATTGTTTTTTAGCACAAGCAAAATAATTATTATTTTTTTTTTTTTTGATCCCGTTACCATTCTTATGCACCTGTACAAGAAGCGAGAGCGGAAAGCCTACCCCGCAATGACAACGTGTGTCAAAAAGATATGGGTATGGAATGGAGCGATCAGGCCTTGTTTATTCAAAAGAGGGAGTACAGAGGCCTCCTATAAGGCATCCGTACTCCTTCTTTTTCCCGCTGGGCTTAAACAAACATTTGCATGTATAAAAAACAAACGTATACATGCACATGTAAGCAAAATGTTAACAATTTCTGACAGCTCAAAAGAACAAAAACAATGATCATCAAGCTTCTTGCGTAGACCTGCTCAATGGGCCTTGGTTAAACTATTTAATTTTAAAAAAAGATTTGAGCCACAAAATTGAAGCTTTAACAGTGTAGCCAAGCGCACGGGGTTAAGCTAGTGTCCCTATAAAATTAAAAAAGTGGTTTACGCCCTTTTGCATTTTAGGTGACGATATGGATGTGCTACACAAAAAAGTTTTAAGTCAGCTGTTGTTGTTATGAAAACAAAATCTCGCTTATGTCAAAAAAGTACAATGTAAACGAACTAGATTTTGAGAAAGATATCAAATATACTAGATTTCGTTGTAATGCAAACGAGCTACAAGTGCCGGCTCACACACAAGGGAAAAGAGAACGTCATTTCTTTTCCCCTCTTTCCTAAAAACTTAAGACTGGACGAGTCAAACTTGGCATGAGTGAACCAGCAGCAAGTGAAATTAACATTTTAAAGATGCCAGACTGTTGAGGCAGATTTGCTGGCTAATTTGGAGTTTAGGCTGTGAACCAAGCGCAGGATTTTAAATTATAAATAACTTATTAAGCCAAATTTACCATTTAGAGCTAAAAACATATTTGGATACGTTTTCTTTGGTGTTTTCAGTAGATATTTTTAAAAAAAGTTTTCAGTTAAATTGTTCATTCTTATATTTTTCATAATATTTTAAATTTATTTTACACACAATCCGTTGCCACATCCACTTTAAGCACTTAAATCCTGAATGGCAGTAACGACTACAGCAATAATCTACTTAAATGAACCAGAAAATCATTTTTAAATAAATATTGTATGTAAATGAAAAATATGCAAACTAATAACCCGAGAGGAAATTTACTCCAGAGCAGTGCTTAATTGTCTTGAATTCATGTTTACATGTATTTCAATAAAACCTCAAAAACTTCAACACTTCCCTTGAATTCTTAAAAAACAAAATCGAAAATGTATGCAAGTTAATTTTTGGTTAGTAAGCCTTTTGGTAAAATTACAGCTTCTAAGCGCTTAGGCTTTGATTTCACTAATTTTTCACAATACGATGGTTCGAATTTTTACCATTCCGCAAGAATAGCGACCTTTAATTGTTCGATATTGCAAATTGTGCAATTTTTTTTAATTTTTTCGCAAGATTAATTTTGAAGGGCCTATGTTGATTTTGTATAAAACACAAATTATTTAGGAAATTATTGTCATTTCTTTTTATTATGATAATATTGGTATGGTTCAATTATGTATGGAACAAAATATCGGCCAAATGGCCGCCGCGGCCTTACATACGTAATTAATAATATTTATTTCCAGTGACCGTGGTAAGGTTTCCAGAGAGTGCGGTTGATTATACAGACGCCGCGAACTACGGTAAGGTTAAGTTACTTTACTCTCAACTAACTTAGCCTTTATTGTTTCCTATTGTAAATCTTAACATAATTTCCAACCGGCCTTTAAAATTGGTTGAGTATTATTATATAAAAATCAACATTTACCAAACAGTTTTTGCCTTTTGTTGTTGTTATTACCGTATAAACCTTAATTTTTTTTTTAATAAATGTTTTTATATCATAAAAATCAACAGCAAAAACAGCCATTTACAATAATAATAACTACGAAAAGTCTGTATTTGTGTTGTTTTTTACAGCCCCCCCCCCCCTCCCACAATAGTGGAGCGGGTATTATGCGTTTGTGCTGATGTTTGTAGCACCTTAAAATATTGGTCCTACACTAAGAATATTTTTCTGAGTCGATCTAACTATGTCCGTCCGTCTTGTTAGCTGCCTGGTAAGCAAATAGGGTGCCATACGTACTGTTTTTAACAGTACATATACTGATTTTTTGCAATTGTACTGTTTTATGCATAATGTCCAAAACAGTACGCAAATGTACTGTTTTTTACACTTTGTACTGTTGTTTGAATTTTTGTTTTTCAGTCTACGAAAAACCAAGATATTAAGAAAAACCCTGTTAAAGTCATATTTTGAAAATATCCTACTATTTACCTAACAGTACATACATAACCTAAAAAAATGTTGTGTTCCAAACAAAAAAGCTCTAAAATAATAAGACTTTTTACGCTGCGGTCATTGTTTTATCATAAATACGCAGTAGAAATCTTAATTACAATGGGTGACTCGCAGCAGTTGTATATTTTCATGTTATTATTTTTAAGACATATGATTTTATTGATACCTTTTCAATAGTATTTTCCTTTAAACACCTGAGAAAGACAAAAACAAAATATTGTTTAAAATATTATATTTTTTAAATACTTATTCCAACACAATTATCTTAAATTCCTAGAATTTTTTTTTAATACTCGGGCAAGTAATGGAATTCGAAATCACGTGAAATTGAAAACGTACAAATTTAAAAAATTCTCCGGGCTCAAAATTTATAAAAATACCTAATTCCTTTCAGGACCACTTTTCTTTCTCTACCTAAACTACTTTTGAAATAATGAAAAGCTACGTTAATTTTTACAAAAATTTTATTGAAAATCTTCAGCGTATAAATTTAATTGAAACATGTTTTTTATTATTTTCAGATTTTGTTAAATAAAAATACAACAAACTATGTTTTTTGGATTTTAAAGATTATAGCTGAACTTGGTAAAATTGTCCGTAAATAGATTAAAAATTTTTTGAAATTGGAAAATTAACTTAGGACACATACATTTTCTCAAATTCTATATGATTTGTGCAACTATGT
This sequence comes from Pollenia labialis, assembly GCA_949318255.1. Taxonomy (NCBI): domain Eukaryota; kingdom Metazoa; phylum Arthropoda; class Insecta; order Diptera; family Polleniidae; genus Pollenia; species Pollenia labialis. Next base: position 17,149,975 of record OX439142.1, on the reverse strand, counting down.
GTGTGGTGGAAATTGCTTTGAATACAAATAGGCTTTTCTCCTTTCTTATTTGGCTTACAGGAACGTTATGATTTTCCTGTCTTCAAATTAAAAAAAAACAAAAACATTTAGGCCAAATGATTCGTTTTAGTGTTTTTTTTTTTAACGCAAATGGAGTAATTTCGTATACATACGTATAAAATGCCATAAAACGGAAATCATTCCTTTGACGTTACACATTTCAAGTGTTTTTCGTTATATAATTGTTGCATATTCAATCAAAAGTTTTAAATATATAATAATTAAATTAAATAGTTGTGTTTTCGCCAAAAAAAATTTACTGTTTTTTCTTGATTGTACTGTTTTTTTGTGTTCAATGTACTGTTTTTTTGGAATTTAAAATCTGGCTACCCTATAAGCAAACCTTGTGCTCAAAGTACTGGAGAAAATTGGATGAAGTTGGGAACATTTGGAATTATCACAAGAACCAATCCTATTGAAAATGATCGGTTTATAATTTCACAAAGCCCATTTACAAACTTCTTTCCGGAATAGAGTCTTTGAGCCCATAAATCATCTTATTATGTTGGTATTTAGATTAAATTTAGTCCAAACTTTTTTTATTGCAATCTATCTAAATCATTTAATTGGAATCGGTGCATAGATCCCATACAAATACTACTTCCGAAAAAAGCTCTTAAGTAGTATCATAACTTCCTTATAAATATTATTATTTACGACAATGACATTTACGATAGTAACTATGGCATGACAAAATGTTGTGGTGGTGGGTCCAAAATTAACCATGTGTCCCATATAAACCCCCACCCTAAAATCTTATGTACAGGGGTGTGCTGCAAATCGCAAAACGCAAGAATTTAGAAGTTGTTTTTACCAAACTTTAAACCTAATTCTAATAATTTTCGGTTTAAACCCCTGTTTAATACGGAAATATTTGTTTAATTTTCGTCATAAAATTCTTTTATTACAGAAATCTTATTTAAACACGACTTTTAAAATTCTTGCATTTTGCGTTTAACTTTTAATTAATTCTTAACCTTATAACATACTTTTTTGCTGGTGGGTCCATGATTGCTCATGGGTCCTCCCAATTAAGAAAACAATTTCGAAAATTTGTTTTTAAACGCTGTGGTGTAGGCTATCATATGGTCGGGCTTGACCGACTGTACTTTCTTACTTGCTTTTTTATATTTTCATCAATTTTTAAATGAACCCTTTCACATGAAATTATGGATAAAAAAAAATTACACACAATAAATTTGTGTATGTGTTGTTGTTTTTTTGTGGAAAATATAAATATATTTAAATAAAATGACCACTTGACTTTTAAACCATTCACCATATACCTACATAGTTCAGCTTATGTTGTTGTTTTTGTTTTTATGCCAATTTGTATATTTATTCAGGCTCAATTTCACCATATTCGGACACTTTATTTCCCGTTGTTTTTGTTCTTTTTGTTTACTTCCTCATATTTCTTGTTTTATAACGGCATAACACTCCAGAGAGTGTAAGTGAAAGAGTAGGAGTTAAGGTTTAAAAAGGAGCCAAACAAACAAAAAATAAATAAAAATTTTAACAAGCAAATGATAAAAATGGTGTTGTTGGTGCAGTTGTTGTTATTTTAACGGTATTACTTGGTTAAAAAAGCTGAATGATTTTATAATGAAAATTCTGCCGAGATGCTGATGATGATTGTCTAGTGGATTGTATACATAGGTACATACATACATATATTTTTTTATTTGTTTATATTTATTTTATTATTATTTTTTCTGGGTAAAATCATTTATTATATAAAAAAAAAGTTTTTTTTCTAGGGTTCATATTTAATTTTTAGTTGTTTTTTAGTACCAGGAGTTAAAAAATCCTGTAGTAATATGGCTGAAAGTAAGTTGCCTTTTTTACTTGTGCCATTTTATTAATGAATTGTACATACATACAATATGTATGTATGTATGTACATATGTATAAGTGCATGAAACGAGACATCATCTTCATTGATATTAAATATTATTCTTAAAACTAACAAATATTATAAACACTTTAAAACAATTAATATGTAATTTAATAAGGAGAGGTCAAAATTGTTTACAAAAATAATAAATTTGGGCCGAAGAGGTTTTTTTGGACAATATATAAGTATGTATGTACATATGTATATTAGAAAGGAAACTCTATTAATTTAATGTAAAATAAAATAAAATATACCAAAAAGTATTTTTGGAATACATGAGAATTTTTTAGACCTAAAACAAAAATTACTTTAATTCTAAAATGAATTTGATTTGTTTGATAGCTAAAAAGTTAAATATAAAACTTTATAGTGTAGCAGCTCTTAGCAATATCGGTGACTCCGAATCAATTTCTGAGCAGATATAACGATGTCCGTCTGGCTGGCTGTCCATGTAAACTTTGTACACAAAGTACAGGAATTAATTTGATGCAATTTGCTGCATAGGTTTTAATTGGCACAACGACCAAGCCTTTTGAAAATGGGGCGAATCGTTTCATAACTTCACATAGCCCTTATACAAGCTTCTTTCCGGAATAGAGTCTTTGTTCCCATAAAGCACCTTATGTTGGTATTTATATTAAATTTGGTCCAAACTTATTTTATTGGTAGGATTATACCGGTTGCAAAAACGAACTCTCCAAATTTCCCTAGTGACTTTTGGATTATTAGTATACTTCCTGTGCTTGGTAAAGAATTTGTCACGGCAAATGATTGACTTCATCCATACAAATTGCTTGCTGTCTCCGTTGCAATCTGGGTTTCGCTCAAACCATAGTTGTATTACTGCTGTATTGAGAGTACTAGATGATATCAGGCCAGCATATGATGTGGGTAATTTGCCGCTAATGTGCTTATTGGACTTTTCAAAGGCCTTCGATAGAGTAGCTCATTCACTTCTTTGTAGGAAATTAGAATGCTTCTTTGGCTTTGGTGGAAGCGCAGTGTCTTTCATAAGCAGCTACTTATCTAATCGTGTACAAATTGCTTAGAGAATTGAACAAAAAATTGCGTTTAAAAAAAAATCGTGACTGCAAGACTATAATTTTTATTAAGTTGTTTCCTTCTTCTGTAAAGTAAGGAAAACATTATTTAGGGCTTTTCTATATTAAAGTAACGATATGTATGTTTGTATGTTAATGAACTATAAACTGCTGTTTATTCATTGGACCACTTGTAGCCCCCTTTGATTTTAATGGTGGAGCTGCTTATTCAAGTACTTTCTTATAGTCACTGTGTAAGTGGTGAAATTGTTGAAGAACATTTACGTTAATATATTTTTAGATGCCTGTTACATTTAGCATTATTGGATTTATCCTTCGTACAATATTTTTACACCAAACTCATCCTAAAGAGAGATACACATGAACTATTTTGTAAAAAAAAAAAAAATACGGATGTGTTCTAGAAATCGAAATGAAGTGGATTTAAAATCGAGCAAATTTTAAAAACGACCCTGTAATGAAAGTTCATAAAAATATTCCATTTTATCTACTTCATTCTTTAAGTATCTATTATTTTTGCAAGAACAACACTTAAAAGAACGAAAAACTACGATTTCAATTTCACTTCATTTCGATTTCTAGAACATACTCGATAAATAAATATAAATCTTTGAGTTAACAAACCTTTGTTGTTTTTTCTTTTGACATAAATAAAATTGTCGTGAGCACCCTGTTGGCACAGTGGAAAAGGTTATGCTGTTTAATGGATAAGGTGATCCCTTCAGCGCTTCGTGATAGAGTTTTTGTCTATCTAGATGGTATTTTGATAGCATCGCCAGACTTCAAAACTCATCTGGAATTGCTGAATCGCGTGGCGCATTGTTTGGATTCGGCGTGGCTTACCATAAACGCAGCAAAGTCGAAGTTCTGCTTCAGAGAGTTGAGGTACCTAGGATATATAGACAGGTCAGGAGTTTCATGGGAGCTACTGGCTCGTACAGGAGTTTCATCCCCGACTACGCTTCACGATTTTTAACACTCTTAAGAAGGGAAACCCCTTGAGCTTTACCGAAGACGCTAAAGAAGCGTTTGATGCCCTAACCACCGCACCAGTTCTTACTCATCCCGATTTCAACAAGCACTTTTATGTGCAGTGCGATGCCTCAGATATTGGCCTGTGAGCCGTTTTGTTTCAAAAAGACGAAGGGGAGCATCCGATAGCTTTCTTCTCCCATAAGTTGACCAGTGCGCAGAAGAATTATTCGGTCACTGAGAGGGGGTGTTTGGAGGTCTTAAAAAAAAATTCCGGCCCTACATCGAGTTGATGTCCTTCACGGTAATCACGGACCACAGCAGCCTTAAATGGTTAATTTAAATGGTTAATTTCCCACAAGGATTTAAGTGGTCGACTAGCCAGATGGAGCTTGCATCTTCGGTCTTTCGCCTTTACCATCGAGTACGGGGCCGGCTCTAAGGATGTTGTACCCGACACGTTGTCAATATATAATATGGAAGAGATATCTGCGGAGGTGAACAATTTAGTAAATATGGATTCAAATATTTTAAAGAACAAAATTACCTGGATTTAATCTCCAAAATAACGGAAAACTCTGATAGCCTACCGGACTTAAATGTAGTAGACGACATAATTTATAATGTGTGTGAAGATAAATTCGAATTTATAAACCCAAGACACAAACCGACGCTTTTAACATACAACGATTTCCAGGTTATCATTGCACTGTTACATACTTAACACATCTATGTTAACATTAAAGAAATTGCAAAAAAATACAGCAAATTTAATAAAATATCACTATCCCACTACATGGAATCAATGGGCAGGAAAACTGTCTATCGAACGAGGGTAGCGGGAGTTCTCAAATAATTTCAGAACTTAAGAAATTTTATAAAAAAAATTAAAAATTCTAACTTTTTACGTTCTTAAGAGGGATGAGTGGTCACTATGGAGTCCATGGAAATACTACCACTATCCCACTATATAGAATCGATGGGCAGGAAAGCTGTCTATCGAACGAGGGTAGCGGTAGTTCTCAAATAATTTCAGATTTATTAATACAGTATAATAATTGTAGAATATATAACCGAAATAGTTTAACAGAACAGAGAATTTATAAATCTGTAACATATATACCAAAATTTTCAGAAAGATTAGAAAAATCAAATATATATGATAGTAAAATATATAAAATAGCTCATAAATCTTTTAACACAGTAGGTAAACTATTTACTAAAATGAAAGACAAAATAAAGTAGATGGAAATGTCAAATATTGTTTATAAAATACCTTGTAAGGGTAATGATAGTGGACAGTGTTATATGGTATATATAGGTACAACAAAAAATAAACTAAAGACTAGGATAGCAGGACATAAGTCAGATCAAAAATATAGACATATTTCATCACAAAAAACAGCTTTATCATCCCATTGTGCTAATCTAAACCATTATCCAGATTTTGAAAATTCAACTGTTTTAAACACAGAAAATAATTATAAACGTAGATTTATGTTAGAAATTTTACAAATCATAAATGTACCGATAATGTCGAGAATTAATTTTAAGTCTGACACTGAGAATGTAGCACAAAATTATAGACATTTATTTTATAAAAACAGAAACGGAAGGTAAAAAATTTTTTGTATATTGTAATAGATCAAGTTTGTATTGAAAAATATTTTATATTCAATTCCAAAAAATTTTCATAAGTTTGTCAATTTTTGTTAAATTTGTTTTATTTTAAAAAAAAATTGTTAATTTTTTGTTAAAAAAGAACCCTGAAGAAGGCACTCAAAAAGTGCCGAAATATTGGTTAAAAATAAACGTTAAAGTTTTTTATATAAAATAAAAAAAGACCTCAAGCTTGAAAATTTAGTTGTATTACATATAATAATAAAGGTCGAATAAAATACATATAATATACATAAAAATTTTATAATTCAACATTATTTTTAGGGGTGTTCTGGAAATCGAAAATGCAAAACGCAAGAATTTTAAACTCCGTTTTTTAATAAGATTTCTGTAATAAAAGATTTGTTTGACAAATATACAAATATTTCTCTATTAAAATTAATTTTATAAAAAAAAATTATAAAAATTAGATTAAAAGAGTATTAAAAACAACTTTCAAATTTTTGCGTTTTCGATTTCCAGAACACCCCTGTTTATTTATTGGAAGCTATCTAAAATTGCATTCCTCATAAGAATCGCTTCATTAGAAGTGTCTTCAACATCCATTGGCTCAAAGAGTATTTCGTAATCCACATACATACATATTCATCCAGATCGTCCAAATGTTCATTTGGCCGACAGAAATGTATTCTCATATTGTGGAGAGCACAACACACATTCACAATTCTTGCGGCCTTTTCAGGAGAGTAGTAAAGACCATTTATAAGGCATCTAAAACAGTTTTTTAGAATTCCGATTGTTCTTTCAACTATGTTCCTACTCTTCGCATGTGCCAGATTAAATTTACTTTCACGGCTTCCAACAGAAGGTGATCTATATGGAGTAAGTAACCAAGGCTCCAGTGCATATCCAGCGTCTCCTAAAATTAAGTCCCTTTTACCTAGATTTTATTGCTCCACAAAATGCTTTCTAACATTGGAAAGCTTCCAGATATGAGAATCATGACAGCTGCCAGGGAACGTTGGACTGACAAAACGAATGCGATTCAAATGGTCACAACCATATATAATATAAAAAATATATATATGTATGTAAATAAACACTTCAACATAACGGGATGATTCAGTAAACAATATTTTAAATGAATTTTAGTTTAAATGACTTACAAGCATAACATTTATACTGTGATAACCTTTACTGTTATAAAACAAATGGCGATCACTTGAAGGGGTAACAATCTTAACATGCGTTCCATCTACGGCCAAAATAACTCGTGGAATTGATGATTTTTCAAAAAAATACAAGTTGGCACTTTCTTTCGTTTGATCATCCATTTCAATGTTTATCCATTTAGGGCATATACATATATTGTTCCAATAATACTAACATTTCTGCTAGTATTTTTGAGAATGTTGACTGAGATACGTTGAGGTGCCAATCTTTTCCCACACCATGTTGGTAGTTTCCTTCTGCAAAAAACCTGCTTTCAAGGATCCTAAACGTTGTGCGCCCATTTTGTCCTCTATTTCATTAAGAATGTACTTGAATGCATCCTAATTTATTCTGAAATTTTTCGTAAACCTATGTACATACATATCGCTCATTTGCTGCAAGACCGGCATAAGTCAAAAAAATCCATTTCGAGATAAACGCGTTAAAAGATTTTGATTTACTCTAATCACTTAGAAAAAGTAACGATATATTCTCTTCAAATGGGGAAAGTATAAAAGATAAAAAGATGAATTTTATACACAATATAAAGAAAAACATAGCGAACAATTCTGCATCACTAACTCCAAAATTGTATTTTTTGATTTATGCCGGTCTTGCAGCAAATGAGCGATATGTATATTCAGGACAAAATTATTATAAATGGCAAACATAATCTTCATATGTACAAACATACAAACATTTCGCACTTCCCTGCATATATTATTGGACCACCTGTTCCAATTTCATGAAATGGTCTACTCCATGGACTGGTCCGCTGTAATGTAAGCATGGACCATGTCATTGTTAAAAAGTGTTTGTAGTGAGACGACATGACTTTGTTTTTTAACGACATGTTTTCGTTTTTAAACGAAGTCAAAACTAATCCTCTTGTATACACAATGGAGTAGTTTTAAAACTACTCCTTTGTAGTCCAAATATGGGTTATATGGTCCTGCCCTATATAAATATCGTGTTATTTTGTCCATTTTTTAGTAATGAAATGGTTGGTTTTAAAATTATTTTTCATATCGTCGGCTTAATATGCAAACCTGTTAACTCCCTTTCAGCGCATTTTATAGGAGACAACAATTTTTTTATATTTGCAGCTTGAAACCCAAAAATATAGTTGGTTTAGTATACTTCAGGACTTAAATTGAAAAAAAAACTACATACATATGTACATGCTGGTCGACGTGTCGTATCTTTCTCTGCCACACGGCATCAAAATCTCAATTTACTTAAAAATAATTTAGCAGGTTTACATAATAATCCGACGATCTTTAATGAAAAATTAAAAATTGTTTTGCTTCTTCTAAAAATTCTTAAATTTTGAGTTAATTCAGTATTGCTTATCAAGTTCAATATGTATGTACAGATGTACGTGTTCATATTTTAGTACTTACATTGTATCATCCATCTCAAATATATTAATTGTGTTGCATCTAAGATTGTTTAATGCGCGCCGGAGATTATTTTCTTCAAAATTGTTTAAAAAAATAAGCTACGGAATCCATTATTTCTTTTATTTATTTTTTGTTTTGTTTATAAATTTGGAAGTGATTACAAAAACTCGATAAAATCAACCGATAACTCTTCGCGCGTATTTTAGAATCTGTCGGCTTCGATCCATCGAGAGTGAACGGTCGACGATAGCGAAGTGAAGCACGTATTTTGGAATAGCCCTGATTATGTTCTTGTGGTTGTATTTGCTACAAGAAACGCAAGTAGGTTTGGAAAGGTCAGTGTTTTAAAGTGTGAATTAATAAATATCTTGAAAATTTGTATAAAATTTATAACCAGAAAGTAAAAAAGGTTAAAGTATTTCACCAGTTATTTCTTAAATTGTTTTTTTATAATTTGAAAGAAAATAGTGGAATCAGTTTAATTAATTTTAAAAATATAAACAACAATTGTTTGTACGATGAGTTTTTTTTTAAAGTAAATGGACTAAAAACTATTTTAAAACCCTTAAAAAAAGGTACTAACAAAATTCAGCGTTTAAGAGTTTATTCTTTTTTGGTCAGCATTGTAAGTAAAAAACATATATAACTTTGAAGTCACATTCGATCATAAAGAGGGTTTTAATTTACTTATATATACTTGATATTGGGATGGCAACCAGCCACTGCAGTTTCTTAAACTCCTCCTAAAAACACAAGACTTGACGGCTAAAAACAAAGAGTATGAAGCAGCACTCAAAAAGATAAAAAAAAACATTTCTAAAGAAAAATGCCGACTACTGGTACATGCCGAACTTAGGGATACCTACTTTATCCACCCGCTGTAAAAATATCTTGCTAATTTGCCTACTTTTGGGTAATGGGTTAAAAGGTTAGTTTAAAATTTCTTTTTTATATGACTTTAATATGTATTAAATTAAAAATAGTTTTGCTTATTCTGAGAATGTTAAAATTTTGTAATAAAACTTTCTTTTAGATCAAGTGCGACGTGCTTAATCCAATATGTCTGTTTAATAAAATTCTGAAAATATTTATTAAAATTTAAAATATCTTAGTCCTCGTCCATATTAAGAAACATTTGAGTTTGAAGGAGAAAAGGGAAAGACGTATGGAAAAGTGTACTTTGTTATGTGTACAAGCATTTTTTGTGAGCTTGTTATTGAAAGGAAGAAGAGAGACGGTATTAAAGTTTTTTTTTACCGGACAACGTTATATTTCTAAAGATAATGCCTTTTCTACAACATGTGAAGAGGGAGCATCATTCTTTTACGATAAAGATTCGGTTATTGAAATGCCAGTTTTTGATTACAAATATGTTTTAATTCTTATTATTTATCGCTCGCACTTCACACTAGTTTATGTGCATAATGAAAATAAGACAATCATATGTACATCAATCCATTTGGTGAAGAATCAAACAATTTTTTAGAAATTTTTAACTCAAAATTGAAAATAAATTATACAATGTGTAAAGTGGATCATGATATCCAAAAAGACTCATTTAATTGCGGGGTTTATATTTGTTTATTCGTAAAATCAATTTTGGAAGAAAAAAAGAACTTATAAATCTTGATAGTCCAAATACTTTTCGAGAAGAAATAAAAACAACACTTTTAGAACATACAGACAACATTTCAAAGATATGTTTGCATTATGGAGGCAATATAAACGAAATAAAATTCACATGTACCCCCCCCCCCCACTGTGAGGGATGCTTTTCCTATTATTATGGAAACACCGGCTTTGAATGCATTTTTTGTGGAGACTCTAAGATATGGTAAGTTTTTATTTATTTTTAATTATTATATAAAAATATGAATAATTTAAATTATGTATATAATTTCAGATGTCAAATATGTTCAACAGTGTGTTCCAAAAAATCGCATAAATTGAATTCGCTTAAAACTAACACTCAAGTCTCGTTTAATGCGATAGATGCGTTCCAAAAAAATCGCATAAATTGAATTCTTTTAAAACGATATTCTAGCTTAATATAAAAACATTTGTGAACCGAATAAAATATTTTGTTAGAATTCCTTTATATTTGGCATAACTTTGGCATCTAGTTCTAGTAGTTTAGTTTAGGTTGCTCTTATAGAAAAAATTCATCTGCAAAACCGGAAATGACCAATGTTGTACCGAAAAAGACAGGAAAGAACGAGTTTAAATTGAAATTTTTCTAACTTCCACCTAATTTTTGATACTATTTTTTTTACCGAAATTAGCCTTCGTTGTAAAACTAATATTATATACTCTTCGTTAGTTTAAAAACACTCTTACATACGTATCGGCTATGCATATAAAAAACACAACATAAAACAAACTATAACGATTATATCAGTGATGCAAACTTGGTTTAATTTCAGAAACGGTAAAAAAAGCATAAAAAACATCTTAAATTTCAAAAACCGTAAGTCTGCTTTCACACGTTTCATCTTTTGATGCTCAACTCTTATGTTTTTAGGTGAGAGACGAAAGATGAAAGGGGGTTAGTACGGAGATGCCTGTACTCGGTCAGTACGCTTTATGTTTTTATTCGTTGGTATATGCACAACGATGGCTGCATGTAATTTTTTTTCTTTTCTTTTTCTCTTTGATTAGCTGTTAATAAAATTGTTGGTGTTTTGAACCGAAAAAAGTTGAAACCGATTGCTGCGTGTGATTATATTGGCATCTTTAAAAGGGAATTGAAAAGAAGTTAAGCATCAAAAGATGAAACGTGTAAATTTAGACTAAGTAACCATTGTGACCACTCATCCCTCTTAAGAAAGTAAAAAGTTAGAATTTTTAATTTTTTTTTTATAAAATTTCTTAAGTTCTGAAATTATTTGAGAACTACCGCTACCCTCGTTCGATAGACAGATTCGTACCTTCGTAGGCAATTGCCAGATTTGCCGAGAAACTAAGCCAGCTAATTTGGTTCTGAGACAGCCGATGGGAGCAGACTGAGCGCCCAATCCAGAAAATTTTTATTGATTTTTTGGGACCGTACCCGTGGTCTAAAAATGGTAAATCGTTCATATTTATAGTCCTAGACCACCTCACAAAATTCATCATGCTTAAAGCTATGGGAAAAGCTAATACGAAGAACGTAGTTAAATTTCTCATCTCAGAGGTTTTCCACAAAGTTGAAACTCCTGAGACGATTTTGTCTGATAATGGTAAGCAGTTCGTAAGTAAAGAGTTCCAAGATATGGTCAGTAATTTTTGCGTAAAGCACGTAAGGACAGCCATACACTCGCCCCAGGTCAACACCTGGGAACGGGTGAACCAGTCCATTCTGTCCGCAATTCCGTCATACTTGCAGGGTACGTTTGGGACATCTTAATATTCAGATGTCATGGTAGGGTCATCAGTCCCGAGTGGGAGGGCAACCGCTGCCATAACACCAGCAAGCCAAATTGTTCGAGGTATAGTTCAACAGGGAGATGGAAATAACCTACTCGTTGCCCCTTTCTTTTTAATTTTCATAACAATGCTGATATGATTTTTTTTGTGTGTGTGTGTCCGGGTATAGAGGTCCAGAGTGGTAGCAAGAACCACCCCATCCGGTGAGTTCCAAGCCCGGCAAACGCGAGCGTATCAGCGCCGCTTCCCCTCTAGCAACACTCGTTTTTTGTTACGTATCACCACACTACAAAATTATCAAAAATCGAAAATAAGACCAACATTCAAAAAATAAAAATTCACTTATTCCCTAAAAAAAGTCATCGAAACCACGATAATATTAAATTTGTTTAAATAAAAGAACAGATTTCAAATTAAAGTTTACAAGCAAAACTACCATCATTAAGTCTTTTTTATACCTCTTAAAGATTTGCCATGTCCCTTTTACCACCGCCAAACTATCAAATTCTAAAAATGTTTTTCGTTTATTAAACGAAAAGTTTTTGCATTTAATATCCCTTTTTAGCCACTTAAATATTGTAATTTAATGTTTCTTGCTGTTTTTTTGTTTTGTAAGCAATAAATTCATCGAACCATCAACTGCAGTTAGACTGACTACACTTCACCCAAACTCCAGAAAAATGAACAACTTGTAGTGGAATGTACACTTAACATCCTTATAGACTTAAAAATTATTGTGCGAAGAACTCAATAACTTCCGGCATTTGTGTTAAATAACTAAATAAGAAGTTTTTTTTTGTTTTGTGTTTTATGTTTTTTGAACACAAATTGTACAACTTAAAAGTAGTTGGTGAGTTGTTTAGCAAAAAGAAAGTTATAAGACATAATTTTAAGAAGTAGGTACAAAGAAAATGGAGTTGAGAAATGGTGGTAATAACTTACGCAGAAGTACTTATTCCAACACAAAAGCTAAAATAGAATAGAAATATTGCAATGTGGGTGACGATAAATATGTCGAACTAAATATGTTTCGACGTAACATCTTACGTCTTCACATATTTAAAAAATAAATTTTTCGTATTTTGGACAATTTTTCAAATATGTTTTAATATTTATGACAAACTATTGAATACTAGCTGCGTTCGTTTACCCAAAAATTTGTACTGGATTTTACTGAAATGCGTTCGCGTACACATACATTTTCATATTATTCACCTACTGGATTTTACTGGAAAAGTAAACGATCGCACAAACTATGTTTTCGTATTTGTGACATATGTATTTAAAATATCAAATTATTAATTGTTACATATTTAATGAAATTTAAAAGAAATTAAGAATTTATTAACAATGCAGATTCTAAAAATTCTTTAAATAGCCCAGAGGTTTTTTTCTCAAAAAGCTAAATAGATTATAAAAGTGGGCATAATTAAAATGTTTTTAACAGCACAGGTAACACAATCAATAATTTTATTTTTGGCAATTTCACTTTCAAACCTTTCACCATATTTATTCAGGTCACTTACATTTATGTGACCATATCTTTCATGCCATATTTTACGATTTTCTCATCAATAGCAGCATTTATTTTTTCACTATTTTCAAATTTTTTTTTTAAATCAGCTGTCAAAATATTTTTATTTTGTTTACTTTTCATTACCCAAGGTCTACACTAAAGATAATTATATCAGCAAGTTGGCAATAACGGAGCTTGAATCAAAGAAACAAGATTGCGCATTGCGCAGTTCCGTTATTTTTGTGTGTAACGAAACGATAGACTTTGTGTATGTGCATTTGTGTGTGTCTTACATTTTTACAAGAAACACTCATATTTAGTCTATGATGACGTATGTAGATGCGCAGTAGAAAAGTTTTTTGTACGACTGAGTGCGCAATCTTGTTTTTTTGATTCATGATAACGGAGCAATATTTCTTATTGCTCGGCTTGTGCCAACTTGCAAAAATTATTTTTACTAATATAATTTCTTTTATATTCGACTTATTTTTTAAATGTATATTAATTTGTTTAAGCTTGAGATCCTTTTTATATAAAAATATTAATTTTTATTAAATTTATTTTTTTGTTAACAGTTATTACCTTTACTTGTTAAAATAAAATTTATATTTTTATATAAAAAATAACTAAATCTTAAACAAATTAATAGAAATTTAAATAATAAAGATCGAACGAGCAAAAAATTATATTAATAAAAATAATTTTGACAATTTTATTTTAGTGTTTATTTAATTGTTTAATTTAATTATTTTACTTAAAAAATAATTTGCTACAATTTCACAAAATTAATTTCTTTCCCACAAAATTTGCTTCTATTTTTTTTCTTTTTTTCAATTGACAACCAAGTTTGACGTTTTATGTTAGCAATAATTGTCAACAAAAATGGTCTAACAATTATTGCAACATAAATTGCTGGCAATAAATATGTACGAAAAATTGCTGTCTACATCAAAGACAACATAATTTTGGCATTTACTGCAATATATGACGCAATAATTATCTCTGGTACAAGGCGAATTAACTACAGGTGGTGTCGAAACGGCATCTGATTTTGACAGTTCGAGCTTATTTGTTTTGATTTGTTAGTGTTTTGCTAAGAATGGTTGACATTTCGAGCTGTAAGCACTAACAATGCAATGCAAAAAACACTATGTTGTTTCTGTTGCTGTTGATTTGTTGTAGTTCCGACACCACCTGTAGTTGAATTCGCCTTGCTCTGGTATGGACTGGCAATATGGCCAGCTTTAACAATTTTGTTTATTGACAAAAAATTTACATTTACAATACCTTCAGCATAGATGCTTTTACCGGATGCTAATACAATTTTTTGTTTTGATTCTGCCAACGTTTCAAAATAAAATACATGTGTGACGTCGCGCCGCTTTCAAGTACCCACAACTCATTCAGACTTGTTTTTATTTAATGAACAAGGAAGGTCATCTTTTTTCTCATTCTCTTTCCATTGTGCTCGTATGTGGCCCTTTTTACCACAACGATAACATTTAATATTGTTGTTGTACTTAGCTCGTTTCCCTTTATAAAATTGCTTAAAGGATAATCGTCCTTTAAAAGCATTAAAGATTCATCTAAGGACAATTCTTTATCTGGTCTAAAGTTGTTTCTAAAATGTCTTAATACTAAATGAAGTAGCGGCATAACTTTTTCCAGCTTTCCTGTCCATTTAACTTGGTCAAACGACTCATGGCAACTAAAGCATTTAAGAATTAGCTGGAAACGTCTTCCGGACATCACAGCCGCAAATATTGGCTGGTAATACAGTTTATTTTTTGAAAACATTTTTTTTAATGGATGGATTTCTGTTCTGACGATGTAGCAAGCACAAGCCAAGAAATTTAAGCATTTCATCTATTAATGTTTCAGGAAAAATTTGTTTAGGTCGCTTTCTTGACGACGGTTTAGTATTATGATTCCCCAATTTTTTTGCATAGGCATTGCACGAAGAAGTCAATAAATTAATTATGTCTTGATCAAAAAGTGGAACACCATTGCGGAGATGCAACATTATTTATTTCGCGAAAGACGCCCCCTGATTCGTTGAATGGAAACGATGGTATTGACTTTGTATTCTCGTGCCAAATTTCATCTGATTCATTACCATTAATTTCAATATCTTGAGAACATGCATTATCGTCCTCCTGACAAGAATCTTCTTGATAAGACTCATCTTTATAATCATTGCTTAAATCGCTGGTGTCGTTAGAGCTTGAATATCCTGAGAAGTCATCATCCAATGAAATTTCCAGTTCAGGATCACTTAAAAGTTCATCCACCCATTTTTGCAAATATTTGCCATATTTAAAAAAATACCGTAAGAAAAATTATTATTTATATTTTTTTATCCGTAAATTACTTCATCAAACTGATTGCACTCAGAAACTCAACTAATTTTACGTACATGTATTTCTTATGAACGTTTGATGGGAATTCCCGCAATATTTATTTTATTGAGGGTGTTTTTACACAACAAAAAAAATATTGTACGTTCACATAAGTGACAAAAAATTAACACTTACACCGAGTCACAACAATACACAACAATCAGCTTGTAGATCAGGGATTTCCAAAATTTTTTTGGTTGTGTATTAGTGAGTACCAGAGAGTAAGCAAATTGAGAGAATGCATTTATTTACAGCCGAAATAAAATGCTAGTAATATATTTTATAAGTTGTATAACACAAAGGTACAAAATTAAAAATTTTTTGTGTTGATAAAAAATTTGTAGCAATTCTTTACCAATGAAATGTCGCTGGTTTTAAAACTACACTTTTTTTTATTCGGAAGCTTTTTGACTCTAAATCAGTTTCAAATATCTTATCAAACAATTGTAAAAAATTAAAGATTTTTATGTTTTAAAAGTTCATAAAAAATAAATATTGCACGCAAATCACAGCTGATAGAAAAAAAGTCCAGTTTTAAAATCAGCGACATTAAATTGGTAAAGAACTGCTACAAAGTTTCTAGCAACACAAAAAATTTTTAATTTTTTTCCCTTGTGTTATACAAGTTATAAAATAAAATCTTCTAAATTTATACTTTTATGGCAGTTTCGTAATAGTAGAATGGTTTTCAAATGGGATAAACTTAATTTATTACGTTGCTTGGAACAAATAAATTTTAAATCCGAAAAAATTTGTTGGCATAGGTAAGTAGTGCCTAATAAAGAGAGGCAGAATTAGTCTTTACTTTCTGTTTCTGTTCTGTTCCGTGCCGTTCTGTTTCAAAATTGTAAAAGTTACTTTTTCTGTAGCAACTTATTAGCCATTTATGACAAATTTATTAGTTTTGCACCATCCATTGTTTTATTTCAATAACTTTTATGCACATAACTTTGAAGAAATAAAATTTAATTAATGTATTTTTTATTATTTATTTTGCGGTCACTTACAATTACTTTACAAGTTTTTGATTTTATCAAACTGAACCGCAACAGAACAGAACAACTAATCAATTTCACAGGTTTTTTAATAACAAAACCAAATCAGCTGGTTCGTAAGAGAACAGAAAGTAAAGGCTTACTGAGGCTTAACTCTTTGGGCTCGGTCATAGTGCGAAAAATAGTGCGAAATAATAAAGTTTCATTAATACATCAATAAAACACATCTTCTTACCCAAACATTTTACCTACCGTCACATTTGCTTTTATGTGTACAGGTTATTTACACATAAATTGTAGCAAAACAAGACTTTTTTACTTGTTTTTTAAATATTTCTACTTACTACAGAAAAGTGTTTTCGAAGAAAGAAAAAACCCACCGACGCGATTAGTACAGAAACCAACATATTTTTACAAGCAAAATACCAACAAATTCCTTTGGCTATTTTTGTTCTTAATAATTTCTGCATTTAGGTACGTCTTTTTAAAGAAAGCAAAAGGGACCCTTTTACAGGTATCAAAGAATTTTTTTTCACAAACAAAACACATGTCGTTAGCTTAAACGTTGCAGTAAATGTTATTGTTGAAAAAGTTACTTAATAAAATTTACGTTAGCTTTGCTGTTATATATTTTCAACAATTTAAATTATGTTAAAATTAACTAGAAATGTTATATTACTCTGCATTTAAGTCTTAAAATTTAGACTCTAAAATTTAGAGTCTAAATATTGCACGCAAGGCATTGGATGTTACCAAAAGCATTTTTGACTGCACAATATTTTTGAGTGTAAGCTGAAACAAAATAATATAGCATCCGCTAAACATGTACACTTGTCGAAGTCACACCGACGACTGAATTGAAGAGCATAAAAATATGTGTTCGTAGTGGTTTGCACAATTGTGCAGGGCTGCCAGGTACTTTTTTTCGTTCTCCCCAAATTTAAAAATAAATTTCCCCAAATATCCCCCGATAAAAGAAGGAATCCCCAAAATAAGCCCCTGTAAAAAATACATAATTTTTAACGGATAATTTAAATATTTATTTGAGTTTTACTTGTACCATGTTCTATAAGAGATCATTTTTATCGAAAGTTGTTTTTTTAAATATGAATTTGCATGGGACCACAAAATCATTTAATTTTTAAGAAAGTTTATTATACAAAATTAATTTTATTTCTACTATTATTAAAAAAATATGAGGCTGTTCCAGTTTGGATTACATTCCCACGTGCAGCAGTTATCCATTTGAGAATTCCTTTATTGGTTTCTCTACAAATACAAGTTTAAAGGCTCATAGTGCTTAATTGCTTGCATTCTACATTTTAAGAATTAAGGTTGCTTTAGTCGACCGTAAATGTTGTGCAATTCAATTCAATGTAACGTACCGTAACGTACTGTATTTTCTGTAATGCGTAATTAATATTTGACAATTTTTAGTCTTTTGAATAAAATATTTATTGCACAAATCAATTTTAAAACTATTAAAGGTGTGTGCTCGCATTTCTAGGTCAAGTAATAATTGGCCCGTTAGTGGTCTGGGGCATCATTTATTACTAGTTCTAAACCGATTTTTTTTTCTCTTTTAAAAACATAATGGTATGTTCATTTCGAATTATTTATAATCTAGACTAATAACTTTTACGACATTTAAAAAATTTTCCAAAAACTTAAATAAGTGATTGTTTTGCCTTGTAGACACTATTTGACATTTCAATCGACTTTGCTTTACCCAATCGTCACCAAACTTAATATTAAATGTTTTTATATACAAAGGAACTAATAAGCCCATTCATTGGATTTAGAGTTCACTTTAATTTTTTTGAACACCTCTTATAGACATGAAGTTGTCCAGAAAAATGCAAATTTTGGACTTTTTGTACATAATCGAATTATTGACAGATTAACTTCAAACTTATCAGATATTTTTATTTTTAATAAAAACGAAACTTTTTTTTGCCCAGTGCTCATTGATATCAAGTAATGTTGCAAAAATAGCCACTTTAATGTGTATGTGACACATACTATGTGTGCATTAAACTTAGTTGTCTTTTAAAGAAAAATTAAGCTCATATTTTTTATTTCCCCAAAAAATCCTATGGTTTTTTTTTTAATATCCCCAATGCAAACCCCAAACCCCAAATAAAATTTTCTGTCCCTTTTAACAACAAGAAAACCCCTAATTTGGGGTCAAAACCCCTAAACTGGCAGCCCTGCAATTGTGCAAAGAAATGGAAACCCCTGTTCAAGGCGAATTGACTTTCAGGTGGCGTTGAAAACACAGCTGTGCTACTTTTTTTTCTTAATTAGAGAGAGGAACGTCAAAAGTTACTTGTGTTTTTGACATATCGGCCAACGAAAGCAACAAAAAAATACATTGTTGTGTTTTTGGTGTTGTTACTTGTTGTAGTATCGACACCACCGTTTACATGAATTCGCCTTGCCCCTGTTGTAGATCTATTATTGCACTAATTGTAGCTTTTTATTCTTATTTATGTGTCTGTAACTTTGAGCGCAGTTATCAGTGTCACTCTTTGCTGTTTTAATGTATTTTAGTTCAATATCTCTTAATTTGGCTTCAACATAATCAACAGAGCTGCGAATATAT
Organism: Pollenia labialis; assembly: GCA_949318255.1. Lineage (NCBI taxonomy): Eukaryota > Metazoa > Arthropoda > Insecta > Diptera > Polleniidae > Pollenia > Pollenia labialis. The sequence goes on along the minus strand of OX439142.1, from coordinate 17,130,830 downwards.
TCCGAAGCTCGAGTTCCTTTAAGAGTGATATTTTTCATAATACATAGAAAAATATATCTCAGCTGGTGCATTTGAAATTCTTGTAAAATGATTATCAACATATGTATGTATGTTTTCAACACATTCATTCTGTGTTCAAAATAAGTGTCCATCTTAGGATTTAACAAAATACAGCAAACAGCCTCGAACCATACCCATATTTCACTAAAATTGGAAATATTAATCGCTTTAAGCATTAAATATTTGAAAAAATTACCCTGTTCTTCATTTTCAGAAGCTTCATCAATGTACTTGGCAATAATTTTAATGAAATGGTAGCAACATATTTGAACCATTACGAAATTAAGTGGACCCGCCTTTTTATTTAAAAATAAATAACATTTTGCAAGGTATCCATTAATTGGTGCGACATCCTTATTAAAAGTTTTTAAAACTGCATTGATTATTGCCCAACTCGTTTGCATGGTGGCCATGAAATGTTATTTGTAATAGGTTTTTTCACTTGCTCATATCTTTCATTCTATCGCAAAGATTATATGTAGCATATTTTCATAAGAATTGTAAATAGGCTTGCCAGACGTACTTGCTTTCTGCATAACACCTAAAAAAGTACGCTAAAGTACTTTTTTAGCCTTTTGTACTTTTTTTCTGTGCTTAACGTTTTTAGTAATTTTTTTTAGTGCAGAAAAAAAATGTTTTTTGAAACACCCAGTAAAAATATCTACAATGGCGATTGAGGGTACAAGTACTTGAAGGCTTTAGCTTTGAATTTAGATTGTTTCCTAACATTATACGTGTAAGTAGAAAAGCAGAGCTACTGCTGGCGTTTTTGCTATACTTATTAAACGTTTGGTTACAAGCAAAATTTAAAGCCAAAAGGCCCAACCAGAACATGAATGAGGTCGCTTAAGTCAACTTAATTAGCTGTGCGAATACATATAAAACATATATGGCAAGCTACAATGTACTTAATGATGCTTTTCGTCAAGTTTCGTCAAATGTCATTTGCTTAAGCAAAGTGCCAAACTGAACGCACATTCCGTACGAAAACAGCTGTGTATGTATAACAATAAAAAATAAAATAAATTAAAATGTACTTTTACATATTTTAATTTATTTTCCATTTTTTTTAAGCACTCACAAATTATCTTTTTTTAAATTCTTTACAAATTAAATAGCAAAAATAAACAAATACACGGTTGGGCTTTTTGGTACTTTTTAGTTTGAAGTACTCGCAAAAAAACAAAATATTGCACAAATATGCAACAATGCTTAAATTGATATTAAGTACATACTAAAAGTCTTTTTTTATTTGCTTATGCATTTGACAGACTTTTCGTTAATTTTTGACAAATGCTTAAGCTAATACATGCATGTTCTGGTTGGGCCTAAAGCCTTCGATATACTTCCACTCTGGATCAAAACAAAACGAATGTCAAACATTTTACGAGAGCGATTAATGTGAAGTTTTTAAAAGTTATTGTTAAATATCGTGCTGTTTTAGATATTTTAATTAAATTTTGAACTTAGGTAAGTAATATTTATTTAAGGCAGAATTAGTCTTTACTTTCTGTTTTTGTTCTGTTCCGTGCGGTTCTGTTTCGAAATTGTAATAGTTACTTTTTCTGTAGCAACTTATCAGCCATTTATGACAAATTTATTGGTTTTGCACCGTCCATTGTTTTATTTCAAAAAGTTTAATGTAGGGAATGGTAAATCGATTTCGATTCCAATCGAAAATCGATTTTGTGGTAAAAAAAATCGATTTTTTAAAATCGAATTTCGTATGCGATGAAATGAAATATGAAAATAATTAAACATTTTCATTGCTTACGAACAAATTTGTGGTCAAATGAATTGAAGGTCGAAAAAATGACGATTATTTTACTGTATTTTAAAATTTTTTCTCGTAGTAGATTTAATATTTAATCAATCTGAGCGCCATTAAGCTTTAATTAAGGCTTGATAAATTATCTTAACAGAACTTTTTACAAAAGAACTTATTTGATAGTAATTTGGTCTTTTATTGTTAACTTTCTTGATAACGAATTACTTCTTCAATGTAGTCGTATGTAGACATTTGTCGGCCACTGTATTAAAAAATATTTAAATTAATTTTATTTAAAAAAAAAAGAATTGAATTTGAAAAGACCTGACTAATTTTAAGTTATTACTTATTTTTATTTACGATCTTATTTTTATGTTCTTTGTTAAATAAATTGTTATTTTATGTTATTTAATGAATTTCCAAAACTTTTAAAAAAAAAAAAATACTTTTTTCTTAAAGGTAAATAATATTAACGATTACATTTTTATGTTCTTTATTGAACAAATTGTTATTTTATGTTATTTAATGAATTTTTTAAATGTTTAAAAAAAAATGTACTTTTTTTTCTTAAATGTACTGTTTTTTTCATCAATGTACTTTTTTTGTCAATTCCATATCTGGCTACCCTAATTGTACAACAGGGCTTAAAATCAACATCTGCCTTCATCTTTAAAAAGATGTTCCTATCTAATGTTGTTTCATTCAACATCTTTCGATTATTTTAGTGTCATCACTAGAAAAAACAAATAATTTGTTATGCTGTGTTCATACGACGATATAAACCACTGGTTTTGCTCTCTGAAACTAGATGGCCAAACATGCTGTTCATACGATTTGTTCTTGTTTCATTTTGACATTTTTTTTGTGTTGTTAGTGTGATTCTTTTTAAAATAGATTAAAAAAAAGTTAATAAAACTTAAAAATTTATTATTTAATACTTTTATTATTATCACTTTATTTTATTAAACATCACTTTATATTTTGTTTTTTTTCTTTGTTTTGATTTTTTTTTTTAGAGGTAGTTCAGATAAACTAACGATAACTGTTATCAAAATTGGAAATGATAGCACAGTTCTCTTGTTTCGCAGCCTGTTTCAAAATGAAACGACCTATTTTGCTCTCAAAATTTTGTATGGGGAAACAAGTCGTTTCAATCATGTTTGGGGCGCGAAACACGAATATTGCTGTCCGTGTGAACATGGTATTAAAACGTATATACCACTCGTAAAACTGCTCTGAGTGGAGAAGCAGCTCGCGCTTGTTGTAATTTTTGTTTTAAGGGGCAATCAGGTCATGCTTCTTTGTTTGCTTTTCGTGCGTTGTCACCCAGCATTGGTTAATGGCTTGTCGTCGTATAATTGTACCGAGTTACGGGTTTTGCGGCTTTCGCCGTTGATTTTGTGAAATCGTTTTGTAACCTCAATTTAAATGTTTTCTTTGGTGGAGGACCATAAATAACTCATGTGACTGGAAGCTCTCGCCTTCCTATACGAAGGTTTAGGTCGAACGAGGTCTTGTAGTTGAGGCTGTGGAATTTGTGTGATACCCCGGCATTATAACCTACATTGGTTATACCATGTTCACACGGACAGCAATATTCGTGTTTCGCTCTCTTATTCCTGTTTCGCGCCCTAAACATGACTGAAACGACTTGTTTTACCATACAAAATTTTGAGAGCGAAACAGGTCGTTTCATTTTGAAACAGGCTGCGAAATAGGAAAAATGTACTATCATATCCAATTTTAATACCATTTATCGTTAGTTTATCTGAACTAGCTCTCAAAAAATATCAAAACAAAGAAAAAAATAAAATAAAAATTGATCTTTAATAAAATAAAGTGATAATTATAATATAATAATATTAATAACAGTATTAAATAATATATTCCTAAGTTTTATTTACTTTTTTATCTATTTAAAAAAAAATCACACTAACAACACAAAAAAAATGTCAAAATGAAACAGGAATAAATCGTATGAACAGCATAGCATGTTTGGCTATCTAGTTTCAGAGAGCGAAACCAGTGGTTTCAATCGTCGTATGAACATAGCATTAGCCAAAAATTTTTTTCGTGTGATACCCTGGCATTACTTTTAGTTTTTTAAGTAAAGTAAAAAAAAAGGTATATACCATCACTAGAAAAAATACAAAAGAGCAGGACAGCAATAGCATTTATTTAGTTTTTATTCGCTCTTACACGTGAAAATAAATATTTTTATGATGAAAGACGTTACAAATGCAAACAAATTTTTTTTATACCCTTCACCGAAGGTAGAAAGGGTATATATAACTTTGTCATTCCGTTTGTAATTTCTACAATATTGATCCTACACTAGGGTTGCCAGATACCAAAAGTCAACTAACTGGACAATAGAAAAATTCACCTGGATTTTTAAAAAAATAACTGGACAATTTGAAAAAGTAAAATTTTACTTCAGATTTTATTTTGCAATAAATAAATAATTAAAAAGCTAGGAATCGAACCCCCATTAAAGTTTCAAAAATTTCAGTATTGTAGACATTGCATCTTGAATTTTATGTTCCAATACTAACGGATATTCCAAAAATAACCAGTTGAAGAACAAAGAGTACCAAAAAGTTCCGTCATAGATTCTTATCCACTCAGGGCATTGCATGTTGAATCTTATGTTTAAAGGTCCAACATTTACGATAACTAAAAAAATACCAGTTGTAGAACCAAAAAACTAAAGTAAAATATCACATGTTCCGTATTTCCCATTTTGGTACTATTTGTCCCCCATTAATTAATTAAAAATTTAAAATTTGTAAAAAACGTGCAAAAATAGTTACGATTTTCACGCCTTAAATGTTAGAATTTCAAAAAAGTACTAAATTCGAATTCGTATTTTTTTGATAAGTTTCGAATGTAGTATAAACTTTGTTTCTATGTTTATTGGTTCAAAAGATAGATGGGGTGTCAAAAAGTACGTAAATTTAGGTTTTACCCGTTTACTCCCTAATAGGACCGAATTTAAAAAAAAGTACCAGACACCTGGGTACTTATTTTTCTAAAGAACAATGATAAGTTTTACATTTATTTTGCATCTCTTTTAGTTTTGGAGATATAAGGTTACCGAATTTTCCCGTTTTTACCTTTTTAAACCCCCTAAACATCCGAATTTCGAAAAATTCCGTCTTAGTGGATCGATTGGGGAGTGAACAATCGCTAGTCAAAATTTCTAGGGTCAGCGGCTTAGGCTGTGCGATGATGAATCAGTCAGTAACGTTACAATTTTATATATAGAGATATTTGGAAAGTTGGTGCAAATTCGAAAAACATATTTTAAATATATGAAGACGTAAGATGTTACGTCCAAACATATTTAGTTCGACATATTTACCTTCACCCACATAATATTGCATTAAAATATTAAAATTAAATGTAAATTTATTTTAACAAAAAAAAAATAATTAACAAAATTGTTATTGCTTATAAAAATTTTATACATGAATATTTTTCATTTATCGTACAACCTTGAAAAAATCTTTGTTTGAAAATTTCCCTTAAAGCGCCATCTTTGTGTGAAATATTTCTTTTTTGTTTTCCTAACCAGCTGTTGCGCACTAGAAATCCGTAAAAGTACAACTGTGTGTAAAATTTTTTGCCGGCCAACAATAAAAAACAAGCTGTTGTTGTCAAATAACTAAACAAAAAGTGTATTTCTTTTGCTAAATTCGAGATTAAATTGTTTATATAAATTATTTAAACTAAAAAAAGGACTATTGGTGTTTATTTTGTTAAAAAAAGTGTTGTGTTGTTTGTTTTTCTGCTTTGCACAATGATTTCCACCGATTGTTTGCAATTTAACAAAACCAGCATGTTTGCCAAAATACGTGCTGGTCTGCCTGTGGAACGTTTGCAGACACAGAATCTATTGGAATGCAAAGATGATTTGTTATATTGTTGGGACTCCCAGGAGAATTGTTTGTTGGCTTTAAGTTGGCGTGCTGCTTTGGCCAAAGGTTTTGATGAAGTTAAATATCAGGTAAGTGACAATAGTCTCCTTCAAGTTGCCAATGAAACAATTTGGCGCCAAAATTGTGACCGAAGTAATGGAATCGCATTAAGAGACATGAAACATATATAATGGAACAATTTAATATTATGATATCCAAACAAACTTAAATAGAGTCGTTACCTAAAACGCAAAAGGCCCTTACTAAACAAATATGTATTAAAAATCGACTTTTTCATTGATTCTGATGTATTGCATCAAGACAAATGTCTACAAAAACTTTTGGAATCTTTCGACTAAAATTTGCGATTTTATTAGCCAAAAACAAAAGGCCCTATCTACAAAAGATTATATGGTAGGCGGTAAAAGTCCTTGGTAACAGTCTGCATAACATGCAACATTGTTAATTGTCAAAACAACTCTTAGGTTTTACAAGAAAAATAAATTGTTAACAGTTTAAATTTAATTAATCAATTTATTACAATTTCACCAAGTTAAGTTAAAACTAATTATTACTTTAACTTCCAGTTTACAATATGTTTTGCTAACTATAAATGATAGTTCATTATAACTAGTGTTTTACATACGGAATTTCCCGGGAAAAAAATCCCGGGATCCCGCACATTTTTCGGGAAAAAAATACCGGGAAATTTGTCCGAGAATTCATGGGATTTTTTTATTTAATTCTTTATTATTGATATGTGTATGTAAATTAGTTGTGTCATGAAATAGATCTTAGCCGTTATGCAAAAAGGTCTTAACTCAAAAAAAAAATGCATTTTGAGTTTTTGATTGGCTTTAATTTTTAATTTTTTTTCTCTTTTGTTTGGTTTAAATCACTTTTGTCTGGCACAACTGCTTCAAATCGTTATCATCAGCTCTTAGAAAAAAGTCAATGAATACACCAAACGAATAATTTTCAATTTAACATAACGAAAAACTACAGTTTCTGATTTAAGACAATTTTGCAAAAATTGAATGATTTTATATGCAGAGCAGCTGCATAAAAGATTTTTCGGATTAGATTCTGTAAGAGATGATGACAAAAGTTATTGATAAAGAAACCGATAATTCGATTCGAAGAAAATAATTAAAAAAAAAGAATTACAAGTTTTAAATGAAGGGTTAAGAAAACTGAAAGTGTTTAGACAATATAGTATATAATGTTCCTTTGTCTTTAAAGGCAAACAATGTTTGTCTTTATAATCAAAGGAACAATATGTATAATCTCTAGACACTTTCAGTTTTCTTAGTACTTCCTTTAAAGCTTGTAATTCCGTTTAAAAAAAATTATTTTCTTAAAATCGAATAAGTGTTTTCTTTATTAATAACTTTTGTCATCATCTCTTACAGAATCTAATCCGAAAAATCTTTTATGCAGCAGCTCTGCATATAAAATCATTACATCTTTTGAAGCAAGTGGGAACAACTTTTTTTTCATTTTTATAAAATAAATCTGGGCTTTTAAATAAATTAAAAATTTTGTACATTTTTACTCATCTTCTTTTAAAACTTAAGAGCATTAAACATTGCCTCACTTATCGGATATGAATTGACATCTCTTCGGCGTTTGGCAAAACTGTCTATTTCATAGACTTTTTTCCTAAGTGCAGATGATAACGATTAGAAGCAGTTGTGCTAGACTAACGTGATTTAAACCAAATAAAATACCTTTTTGTCTTACGGCTAAGATCTATTTCATGACACAACACATTTACAATTATATGTATCAGCAGTAAAGTTGACATAATTATATTAAAAAAATCCCGGGAATTCCCGCACAAATTTCTAGGGATTTTTGTCCCGGGAAACCCCGTATGAAAAACACTAGTTAAAATGTTCATCGACTATTTTCTGCATCAAATTTTACTAGGGGTCATCTAAGACCAAAAGAAATTTCGGGCTTTGAGATTTTTTAATTTCTTGAAAAAGCGTTTGGTACAAGTTAAAAAAAATATAGTTAATGTTCATCTGAGCTAAAAAACTATTTCAGATGACTTCAGAAGAATTGTGTGGCGGTTCTTTTCTTGGAATATATTAACCCTCTAACATTAATTTTAAGGGGTAATTTCTGTAAATTTTTTTAACTTCCACACAAAAAAAAAATACTAAAACGGCACTTTAGAGGGTTAAAATGTTCTACGAATATTTTCCGCATCAAATTTTACTAGGTGTCTTCTAAGACCAACAAATCGTGCAATGTATGTAAAACGGATTTTCGAAAAATTTAAAAATTTCAACGCCCGGAAGTTGGAAAATCCGTTGCACGAACTAGATCTACGTCTAAATCATCAATTTTCCGCTACAAAAAGCTTCGGATCATCTTCCTGTAGCGATTTCCATTGACCATTGATACCTCAAATTTGAACACTCTTTAAATACGGGTTTTTTTTCTTTTTATCTTAATTTGTATTTGTTAGGATAAAAATTTAAAGAACAAATTTTCTATGTTGAGGCTGTTTTATAAAAAGAAGACTAACACTTGCATAAATGATAAACCGATTCATATTATTTGTTTGTCTTAATTTATGCAGCAATTAAGAGAATTTTTAATAATTAATAATCCATGCACCTTTTTATTTAAATAAACTGTATAATATTTATTGAGAACTTTTTAAAATTACTATTTCTGGAAGCCTTTTTTTAAAGCAAGAAGAAAAAAATCACAATGCATATCACTTTGAAGTTATTTATTTGTTGATTAGTTATTTCAAAATATTGCCACATCCTACTGGTAATTTTGTTATATCACTTATCTGTTTTAAAGATTAGCTAATTTACCTTGTATAAATTGCCAAATTACTTGGGTTTTAACAAACAATTGCAAAATTTATTTTATCAAATACAACAACAATAACAACGATAACGAACGTTAATGTTCGCATAAAAAATTTCTATGAAAAACACTCAGTTTTGATATTTAACAATAAAATTCTATACAAACGTTTACGTTCGAAATAATTGAACAGGTAGTTCATTTTTTAAACTTTCCTTAATAAATATATGAGTTTTTAGCCGATAGCCATTGCTGCTAGTTAGTGCTTTTAGTTTTAAGATTTATTGTAATTTAAATTATAAGAAATACGAATTAATTATTCCGTTTCTAAAGCTTTATTAGTAACACCTCCTTCCACAACAGTTGTACTTGCTGTTGAATAATCCATTGGAGGAGCACGATCAGCTACAACTCTTTTATTTTGTGAGGGTGGAGTATCCACTAAATCCACAGATTTTCTAGTACCTTGAAATGAGTTGTATTAAAAAAAATTTAATTTTAAATGCTGGCGCAAAACAAATGCGCCTTTTTTAATACATATAGATGTATGTACATATATAAAAAATTTACTTACTGCAGCAACAACCCATTTCTTAACACTTTTTAGCAACAACTAGACTTCTAACGATAATGAAGTCATTTTTTTTTTTTTTTTTTTTTCTTAACAAAAATAAACCATAATATACCGCAAAGAAAAAAATATGGGGGTATTCATACGATGTCTTTTCAGACTCGGCTAACAAACCCGTTTGTTTTGTTTGTTGGTGACCGGGTTAGAAAAGAAGTCCCTCTGGGTTGCCAAACAGACACAAAATGAGTTTTCACGTCTGTTAATATGATTTTTCTTGTTTTTTAATATGTATATAACATGGGGTCTTCACCTGACAATTTTTTTTGTCATATAAACGTCAAACTTCATATAAAAAAAAAATGCTAACAAAAATATTAGAGTTTTTTTTTATGTAGACTTTAACGGCATAACAAAAAATTGTCAGGTGAGGACCCAATGTAAAGAAGATTAGACATGAAAACAGACATATCTAAAAAGACATCGTATAAATGCCGCCTAAGACTTAATTAGCTACTTTTTTGATAAGATTTGTTAGTATATACTCGTTAGTTCTATGAATCATTTGTTAGTAATAGATATGGCCCATTACTGAGTACACATTCTTAAATAAGCACAAATATTTGACTATTTAACCATATAAACAAAAATATTTTCTATGGTAATATAAAGGGTGGTCCAACCAAAACGCACGATGTTAATTGTAAATAAAACAAAACATTTTCGGAAAAAATTATCTTTATTTTTTTTTTTGTTATTATAGAAGGATTTATGACAATTATGTGTGGTCGAAACGGCTTCGGTGGCATACCTCTATGCGATGGTCCATCCATATTTTCACTTACTCTGCGAATTATTGAATTGTTCTTGGCTTATTGGCGTACACTTTTTCTTTTAAATATCCCCAAATCAAGAAGTTCAACGATGTCAAATCACATGATGGTGAAGGCCAATTAACATCGCCACGACGTGAGATAACACGACCATTTAATTTCTCGCGCAAAAGAGCCCTTGTTTCGTTGGCTGTGAGGCAGGTGGCACCATCCTGTTGAAACCACATATCGTCCAGGTCCATATCCTCAATTTCTGGCCACAAGAAGTTCGTTATCATCTCGCGATAGCGATCATCATTTGCACAAATTCGGAAATTCTGCTTGTTCCACTGAGGCGAAAGTATGCCATAAAATGCATTTTGATTTGAACGCCCATTTTCGCTAAAAGCTTCAACAATTTTACCTTTCCATGGTTTAATTTGTCAAAAACTAAAACAAAGAAATCTCGAATGAAGTTGGGCAAAAAACTTGACGTTAAGGTGTGACTCAGAACTAACATTGTGCATTATAGATGGACCACCCTTTATAAAATTTATTTATTTATTCCATTTCCATTAGTCATTTTCCTGTTCCCGTTGTTGATAAAAACTATGTTTTACTTTTTAGTAGAGTGTTTAAAATTCGTTGAAAGTTTACTTAATTAATTTTTAACAGATAAAACAAGCAGTGGGACATGCTGCTTATCTCTAGTCAAAGGTATTTGAAGCAACTGTCAGGTTATTTTTAACCTCGTAAATTTTATACGGCAAAAACTGTTACGGAAAGCAGTGATGTTAACCGTACGGTAATTACCCTTTTTTGCGGTAATTTTGGGCCGCAAAAGGTAATTCTATTACAAATACGGTAATTTAAAAAAATTTGGATTTTTGAAATACATTGTATACATTTATATACTTACATAAATATGTAGGTTTTATAATTTTAGCTTTTGAGAGGTAATTTTCAATTTAAAAATTTGCCTTGGTTTAAGTACAAATATGTAGATGGATTGATTTTTCTTGTGACTATAAAATTTCAAAAATTATTTTTAATGCATAAATTTAAATGAATTAAACAAAACATTAAGGGTCCTCATGATGTCGCTTAAAATTGCCATTTGTGCAAATGCGCAAACTTACGAGTCTTGTTTCATGAAGCCCCTTTTTTACTTTTGTGTAATTTTAAACAATTAATGTCAGTTTGTAAGAAACGTCAATACAAAAATAAATTAAAAATTATAAATTCAAAAATATAAAAATTTGTGTTTAAATTTGTGATTAAAATGTATGAGAAATTTGCTTTTAAAAATGCTCAAAGAAAGCCAAAAGACCAATTTACTGAAATTATTGCTAGAATTTATTGTTTGTGATTTATAGACACTTGGATTTTTCATTGAAAACGACGTTAAAATCATTAAAAGATCTGTTTGTATAAATGCACAATTGAACAGCGCAAGTTTACGAGACAAAATTGTTGGGCAAATTTACCAAGTTTGTGTAAATGAATTCTCATACAATTTTTGACAGTTCATTAACGAGGGCGTAAAAATGCACAGTTTGCACAGATTACGAGACTAATAAACGATATCATGAGGACCCTTATTATTTTTTTAATGTTCTTCACATACATTTGTACGCTAAGCCTATTAAATAAAAATATTTTGAGTTTAATGAATATCAGGCTTGCCAGAAAAATTAAAATTAAAAGTGCTAAATCGACAAAAAAAAAGTGCACAATTGATCTACAGTGAAAAACAAAAAAAAATCGATAATAAAAACTTGATCGTGTAACCCTCAAGTTACTTGAATTGATTATGTGAGTTTTTAAGTGGGTTTGGGGTAAAAAAAGGCTAAAAATGCTAAATAATTATAAAAAAAGTGCTAAACTAGCACTTTTTTCGAAATTCCTAGTGCTAATTCAGAAGAAAATGTGCTAAATCTAGCACTAAAAGTGCGCTGGCAAGCCTGATGAATATACATATGTACCTATTTTATTCATAAATTTTTTACTGCCGTATTCATAAAATATACAATAATTTTGGTTTAAATTGCATTTTAAGACAAAAATTTCCCTTAAAATTTTCCTTAAAACACATTTAAATTTTAAATAAATTGTTTATGAATGCTGCTCTTATCTGTTGTTTCCAAATGAAAGGCGAGGGACTGAGTGATTTTCATATACATTTTACAACACATTCAATCGCCTATAGTTTGGAAACAGCACATTAATGCTTTTATTAAAAACATTTGCGTACCGTAATTTCGTCTCAAAAACGGTAATTTTTAGAGGGCCGTAAGGTAATAAAAAAAATAAAAGTTAACATCACTGACGGAAAGTTTGAATATTTATGAGAAATTAAAAAATTCGCTCACAATGGCAGCAACATTTTCACTGGTGTTCACAATAAAGCAGCAATTTTTTCACAACCACGAATGTTTTCAATTAAGAAAACGCTTGCAAATTTTGCCCAGAACAATATTACGTTTTTATTATTATTTTTTTTAAGAAATTTTGTGAAAGCTTTCATTTAAAACGCAATAAAATTATTAAAAACGTCATTTAGAATTTCATTTTAATTGTTGCTGAAGTATAAGTATACTTAAGCTCGATTCACCCATCCATTCCGAACGATATTTTTGTCTGGACATAATTTTTTTATATTAAGTTGACGCAGCATTGCCAGAATGAAGAATTTATCTTCTTTTTGAAGATTTTTTGACCAAAATAAGATTTGAAGATTTTTTTCTTAAATGAAGATTTTTAATTTTTAGAAATTAAGATTATTAACTTTGTTTGTACAACATTTTTTAAGTTTTTTAAACAATCAATTTTTAAAACAATGAGGTTTTGTATCAGCTTGTTGTCTATTGGTTTTGCACACTTTTGTACCCATTGTCTATCATACACAAAAATGCATCATTATCTCTGGGTAAAAAAAATATTAAAAAAGCATCTTAGATTAGCGGTTGTTCATTTTGGCAAATTTTTCTTGTGAAAAGAAAAAACATATTTTTATAAAGTTTCATATTTTAAAGAACAAAAAAGTGCATGTATTTAGTACCAATGGAACTTAATCCTAGGATAACCGTCTTGGCCTAACTAGACCAAATTTGTGTGTTGCTTGCAATATTTTTCGAATATTACAGGCGCGTGAATTCTATAAATGATATGTGCTTAATCGAATGCAAATAATTTGGAATCGATTGGAACAAATTTGTGGGTGAAATTCCTTTTTATGTAAATGTCTATGAAATTGCCCTCTTGGCCAGATCAAATTTTTTCTTTTTCTTTTGCTTGCAATATCTTTCAAAAAAGAAACTAAGGACTACATTTTCGATGTCTTGCATGTAAAATAAAATAATGAAATAATAAAATTATATAATAAATTTGTATAATATGAAATAATAAGCATACGTTAAATAAAAAATATATTTATTTACAACAATTAGTATTGTGGTTATTTTGTTGAGCTATTTATGGTTTTCAATCCAAATTTTTAATATTTTTAATTCGGCTCAAGTTCATCAAATTTAATTTTCATTAAATTATTTTTATGAAGAAAGGAATTTTACAACATGAAAATTAATTAAAATTGACTGACCTGAGATTCGAACCCAGGCAGCTAATTACCATGACATGTTTCGATCGCAACCACTCGATCTCCTCAGATGGATTTGCCGTTTTACACTCGCAGCTGGGTTCGAATCTCATGGAAAAAATTAAAATTTTTTGATAATTTTCATTCTTGACTGCCGCGGGAATCGAACCCAGGCTTTTACGGACATGTTACGCTTACATGTTTCAATTGCACCCTTTTGAAGAGATTGAGCATAATTTTAAAGCTTATAGGGTAAAGTATTTTTGGGATTTTTTTCAGATTTTTAGGAAGAGGTTTAGCGGTCGCTCATGTCGAATTTTTGCCACAAATAGGGTTTACCGGCCTTTTTTTTAGTTTTCTTTATAACATTGTCAAAAACCACGATTTTCTTCACTTTAAAGGAAATAATTTAAAAAAAGTGTCCAAGGTTTATTTTGGTGTACAAAGACTATAAGTTATTCCAATGCATTTGCTCATTTAGGCACCCTTCATTACAATTTTTTTTTAATTTTTCCATAAATTTTTTAAATAATAAATTAAAAGCGCAGAAAGATTGATTTATTCTAAATAATTTAGAATTAACACCGGGTTTCACCTGTGTACCCAGTTTATGATATTAGTTCTCATACCCAACAAATACATAAAACTTAAACGTTTTGCTTTATTAAAAATCATTTATTGGAGTCCTTACGATGTAGTCTATGCCCTGCAATAAATTCTGAAAATCAGTTTCAGAAGTTGTGACATTGAGCTAAGTGTTAGCCAAGGCCACCATTCCAAAAAGTAGTATGTTCTTATAAAACTTATACTTTTTTGCACTTGTTATTAACCATTTTAAGATTTTTCTCTTCAAAATAAGATTTTTTTTTCGCCAAAAAAAGATATTCCTTCCAAATCTTCTGGCAACGCTGAGTTGACGTCTTGCTTTTGAGAGAGAGAGAGGAATTATTTGGATCGGCAAGTTTTTTCTTGAATTGGTGTTTTTACATTTATATTACAACCAGTGTGACCAGATTTTTAAAAAATATAAAGCTAAATCATGCTTGAAATAGAGCTAAAAAGAGCTAAAAAATAAAGCTAATTTTTTTTATAGCTTCTTGTAGTAACTTTTAATTATATCGATATTTTTCATAGATTAAATATTGTTTAAGTAAGTATATATGTATAATATCCTTTGATCTTAAAGGTCACATTGAAAAATAACATTTAGGACCGTTTTCACAACTTACCGATAGCTAAAGGTAGGAATTTATCGGCCGTATAAAACGTACTCCATTGGCACAACTTAACTTAATGGAAGGTTTATCCTACCTTGTAGGTTAATGTTTAGTTGTACTAATGGATCACTTTTTATACGACCGATAAAATCTTACCTTTAGCTATCGGTAAGTAGTAAAAACGGTGGTTAAAGTTTTTATAAAAATTTTTTTATTATATGCATGTAGCTAAGAATAACTCCAAACCTTACTTATCAACTTTGACTTCGATATATAATAGATGTATACATTTACTAGCAGAATTTACAAAATGTTCTCCCATTTACTCAAAAAAATAAAAAAATAAATGAACGCTTTACTACCAAAAACTAGCAAGTTAGCCATATCGACACTATTCAGATGTAATAAAATAGATTATATCGTAATTAATTTAATTGTTTTAAACCATTTGCCGAAGAATATAATTCTTAAATTTTAGAAAAATAAATATTTGTGTATGTAGACCTTTTCACTTGCTAAATGTGTATGTTTATATTGTATGTGATTGAGACTTTTAATTTAAAAATTTTGAAAATAATTTTTTAAATAAAAATATGAAACAGGTTAAATGTTTTTAATAAATTTAAAAAAAAAATTGTGACGAGTCGTTTTCGTGTTCGAAGTCGTTTAAAACGATAATGTAAAACACATAAGTAAAAAGTTGTTCGGCCAAACTAGATATTTTTACCCTGATACCTAAACCAAAAACTAATTTTTTTCATGTCGAGAGTTGATGACACAAATTAAACGATTTAATTCTTAGTTCTTTTATATGGTAGAACGTTTTGCTAATGTGACTATAATGATCATAATTCGATTTACTTTTGCCTTTGCTGGCCGCTTATAGATGGAATATGCTTACATCCCTTAATGGACTATCATGTAAATCTTATATATTTACTTACAACGGCAGCAAAACAGATAAATGGGAATCGCTAAAGTTGGGAATAGAAACGAAAAGTACTGTATGCTTAAACCTTTTTTTAATTCTCATGCAGTGGGCATATGCTTGAAACTTACTCTTTGCTATGCTTTTGTTCTATTCATAATTGATAGTCTTGGTATTATCACTGAAATATTGAATAAAAATATGTATTTGGTTTTTACAAATCATATAAACTTACTATATATTCAAGAAATATTTTGAATTGTAACTTTTGACAAAAATTTTTAACTTTTTTGAAAAATTATCAAAAAGTAATTTCAATTTTTGGGAATACAAAATTTTTAATTTCAAAAGTTTTTTGAAAAATAGCGTAACTTTTTTATTCTTGCCCTGCAGCACTGTTATGTATGTAGTTCAAATCTGCAAAAGCGATTACTTCTGCACTGTCACACTATTACTCTTTTAACTAAATCACAAATAAGTTTATTTGGATAAACTGTTTTATTTATTTTGAAATATAAATAAACACGAAATTAAAATAAAAAAAAAGCCAAAAAAAGCTAAATGCATTGTTGAAAAAAACCGAAAAAAAGCTTAAACCTAAATTAAATATCTAAAGCTAAACATGAAAAAATAAAGCTAAATTTAGCTCGAAAAAAGCTAATATGGTCACACTGATTACAACAATTGTTTGTTTGCTGAATACATAATTAAATAAAAAAACAAATTAATTTTAAAATAATAAAATTACTTATAGTTGTGCCGCCATTTTGTTTTTCCGGACAAATTTTCCAAATTCGGTGAATCGTTCTGCATAATACACTCAGTAAAAAAAATATTCTCCGGACAAAAACATTGTTGGGAACGCATGGTTGAATCTACCTTTAAAGTTTAAAGCTTCGTTCAAAATAAACAGTAAAATTTTCACTGGTGTTTAAAATTCAGCAACAATTTTTCTACAATCTCACACATTTTGCTATAAGAAACCACTTGCAAATTTTGCCCACAACAATATTTCTTATTTATTATTATTTTTTAAAACATTTTGTTAAAATTTTCATTTAAATGCGCATTCGAATTAATATGAAAATCTATAAACTAAATAAAATTATTATAAACTTTATTTTCAATTTCATAAAAATTGTTGCTGAAGTAGAAGTAGACTCAAGGCTAAAGGCCCAACCACAATGTGCTTAAGTTGGCTTAAGCAAATTTGCGAATACATGTTGATTATATGAGGCAAACCATGTTCAACTTAAGGAAACGTTTTGCTAAGTTTTATGAAACTGTCATTTGCTTCAGCAAGGTGCGAATATAATCGCACATTCCGTACGGAATCAAATGTTTTTTGTTTTTGTTTTTTTTAAATAAATTTGGGAGTCTTTTTGTTAATTTTTGACAGTAGGTTAAACAAGGCTATGCATATTATGGTTAGGCCTTTATTCATTTTTCAGCTGGCGTTGAAAGCTGTGCTACTTTTTTTCTCTAAATTAGAGAGAGGAATGTCAAAAATTACTTGTGTTTTTGACATATGGACCAACGAAAGCAACAAATAAAATAAAAAGTTTTTGGTGTTGACTTAAGTTTTCAAAAAAAATTTTAGTTACAAAGAATAAAACAAATTAAAGAAAAATATGATCATCATCATCATATATATGTATTAATAGGCAAGTGGATTTCTTTTGCTCCCTTTTACGACTACACTATACATTGGATTTTAACAAATGATACATCATTGGAGAGATATTTTTTGGTAGAATGTGCCAATTTACATTTTATTAAAATCAGTATTTTAGGAGTTACATATATGCATTAGAAAGTGTTACTAATACATATAAATACTCACATACGTGTGAGCAAAAAAACAAATAACAGAAAAACAGTTTTATGCTTCTTTTTTTTGTGTTTTACGTAGTAAAAAGAACAACAACATAGGATTTTTCTCCTATGCCTTAAATTGGAGAACAGTAGAAAATAAGATAAAAGAGACGGACAATTGTAAATGTTATGTTTTCTTTTGGAAGAGTTGTTGTTTTAAATGTTACCGTTGATTTCTCGAACTTTGTGCATATGAATAATTTCAATGTTATAGGTATTATTAGTATGGTAACAAAGTTAAGAAGGGGTGTATTATATTTATTTTAAAACAATTCAGTGGCGCTTTACTATTTTTTTTAAATATTTTTTGGTGTTACTTTAAATTAATTAGTGTTTGGTGTTAAGTAGTTTAAACTTGATTTGAGTAACTAAATTTATAATTGTATGAATACCTACACAGAAAAAATAGAAAATCGACTTTAATTAAACAATTCATTCAGACAATTAAATATTTTACTAATTTTGCCCCTGCAAAGGAATTGATCATATCAATTAACCGATTTGTATTTTCGAGTCATGGGTCACAAATTTAGTCAATTAAAAAATTAATTGCATAAACTAAAAAATACACAAACATTTAATATTATGGGTTTTGATTAAAAAAATTAATTGCAGCAAACAAAAAATTAATTGAATAATTAATGTACACCAATTAATTATTTAATTGAATAATTTTTTTGCAACATTTTTTCTGTGTATTTACAAATATTCGGTTGTACTGATGTGTGTAATAAATAAAACTATTGATCATAGGCAACCACGAATGACTGCAATGAGGTTAAGATTCAAGTGAAAGTTATCTGTGCAAAATTTTGTCTAAATATCTTCATCTATATAAGATTTTTTCGTCTCCAAGTGATTTAAGGGAGGGGGTTTTTATGGGACCAATGGTTAAAATGGACGAACCAATACGAAGTTCACATAGTAGCTGTTATAAAAGTTATCGATGCCAAATTTTTATTTATACCAACATTTCTAACGAAGTTATATCATTTGTGGTACTTGTATGGGAGCTGTGGTCAAATATGGATCGGTTCCAATAACACTTAGTAACATTTTTAAGGCTGCAATTAAATATTTTTGGGTAAAAATTCGATGTAAATACCAATGTAATTTGATGGTTAATGGGCACAAACTTATATTCCGGAAAGATGTTTGTATGAGGAATAATGTGTTATTTTGGACCAATTCTTACAATTTATAATAAGAACCATTTTGTTCAGCAGGCAGAAAAACCAAAGAAAATTAAAAATTATTACAATCTTTCTGTTTCTGTTTCTGCCATAGATATAGAGGATATTATGTTATTGTACTGAAGTATGTAACAGATAACAATATTGGTTCTGAACCCCCCCTTTAGTGTTCCAATAGATTAAGTCCGTTTGGCTGGCTGGCATACGCTTAACAAAGTCTTTATTTCTAGAATGCAGTCGATTATGTCGACTGCTGGCGCATACTAGTATAAAATAATTTGGGAAGAAATGAGAAAGGAGATGAAACAAAATTGTTGCTCCCGTTGTGAACGAAGCTTTAAGTATCGGTTTGAAGTTACTAAAGGTAAAACTTGATCAGCAAACCTAAAGAAAGTAACTTTCATAATTTCTATTTTCTTTTTTTTTATCTTGACCATCTATTAATTTCCTGTTTTTTATACATTTAAAAACTTTATAACCATTTATTTCCTATTTCATATAATTTTTAATTCTTAAATACAAGCAACTCCTGATTTTCCCTGATTAAATTTGAATAAAGTTGCGTTTTAATTGAAAGTAAGAAAGACATAACAACATAAAGAAGATGAAACAGGAGATGAATAAAATTAAATTAACGACAGAATTAAATGAGCTTTAAAAATGGCGCCAGTTTGAATGTATTGTAATTTCTAAAAAGGAAAGAATTCTCTAAAGGAGGTAGTTGTTTTTTTTTTACTTGCCACTTTTTTTTTATTTGTTAAAACGTGACTTCATTTATTGTCCTTTACAGGAAATGATGGCAAAGCCACTTCCTCTAAAGCCTGCAAACGAATGATTCCTAATTGAAAACTATTAAATTTAGCGTTTTCTTTTCTTTCTCTCCTACTTCCTTCAGCTCATCATCACTACTTTTTTTTTTTTTTTTGATATTTCTTAACAGTTTTTTTCCACATTATTTTTATTTTTCAACATAACCATACCCATTGAAATTGTCCAATTTTTCTGTATAATTTTTTTTTCGCACTAAATTTCATTTCGAATGACATTCGCTCCATCACGCGTCAAATGCACACCGAATAAAAGAAATAGAGGAGAAAAAAAAGAATGAAAATAAATATAAAAAAGCAAACCAAGTGCTCTAGTATTCTAAAAGCATGTTTGTTTGAGAAGAAAAGAAAAAGGACATTTTCATTCATTCGCGTGAATATTTAATTAGATGCAATTATTTATGGTATTAAATAGATGAGGCGGCATTTAATGTTAGTGGGGGTAAAAAAAAATTGTACAAGGTTTTGTTTCGTTTTTTCTGTTATTTTTTTTTTCGAAGGCGATGCAAAAGAATTGTAATAAAATGCTAAAAAATTACGTCAACAAGCTTTGATAAGAAAAAAAAGGAAATCAATTAAGTTCTTTTTATTTTACTCTAATGAAATCTACAAAAAAAAAAAAGAAATGAAATATAAAAATATATAATAAAAATTGTAGATGTATTCTTTGGAAAAAAGGAGTATTTTCTTAAATGATGTGCCATTAATATTATACATTTTGTTAAATTTTCATTAAAGAAACATAAAAAAGAACTTTGGAAAGAACTGAAATTATAAATCTTTTATTTTTTTTCTTGATTTATAGAAATACATTACTTAGTTTTGAGCTTTATTAATATCGGGTTTTTCAATAAGAGCGCTACAAAGTTTTTTTAAAATTCTTTATTCCTGGGAAACCAGGGCACGTTTGCAGAAGTCCAGACGCTGAACCCAAATTTCGACGGTTTTCAAGCATAAATCGGCCGATACTGCTGCAATTTCACGTTCAATATTCGAACGAAGTTCATCAATCGTCGCTGGCTTGTTGGCATAGACTTGACGTAGCCCCACAGGAAAAAGGCGTCAAATCGCACGACCGAGGCGGCCAATCGACTGGACCATTTTGTGAGATAACACGTTCTCCAAACTTGATTTCCAAAAAATTGATTGTGACATTCGCTGTGTGGCTTGTGGTGCCGTCCTGTATATGTTTATATTTGGAGGTAGATGATGTTTTTTTAAGGTACGATTTAAAGGTCAGTCTTTATTTTAAGCAGAGAATACACTGATAGAAAAGGCGTCATAACGCTGATGTATTTTGGCATCATTACTATGACACGTGCCTTTTCATCATTGTATTGTCAGCCTTAAAATCACTTGGCCAAACTGTTATCAGGGTCAGAAATTAAAATTATGTCATCAATTGGATGACACATCGGCATCACAGAAATGATAATTCGGAGGCAGTTAAATAAAAAATGTCATCAGTGCGATGAGTCATTTACATCAGAGAATGGACTCATTACGGTCAATGTAATGAAAAACTACCATTAAATGGAGTCATTGGGATTGACTTAAGTCAAAGTTAGAGAACATTATTATTATTTACTTACCCGTCACACATGTTCGTTTCACTTTTTTTGTATGCCGCCCTCTGTTTACCGAAGAACTTTCAATTAAAGGACACCAGCAGCATGCCCGATATGGGTTTCGTAATCAATTTTCTCTGAAAATTTGGTGTATTTAACTAACAAACTTAAACAAAAAGAATCAGGCCTTCTCTGCAAATCACTTTTACTCAAATCACGTGATTTCAAATCACATGTGCCTACTAAAATCACACGTGTGATATTTTAGTGTTCCGCTTTTGTGTGTAGTGGTGTGATCTTCAGTTGGCGAAAGCACACCGAGAAACACAAAAACGGTATGACCTTCAGAACACCACAAAATCACACGTGTTATTTTCAGAATAGCCCCGAATATAAGAATTTTTGCTCGTTATTTTACGTTTTAAACATACAAATAATGTTAATAATACACAAAATGTGGCATCGAATTGATGTCACTGAAGTCATAGCATGGATGACGTATGAAATGTGACAAAATTTTATGCTGAAGTTCGCCATTGGATTGATGTTGCTTTTTGCCGCATCGTTGATGACATTTGTAACATTATTGATGTCACAATTCCGATGATATGGCTTTAGGGTTTTTTATATGGAATTTCCTGGGACAAAAATCCCGGGATCCCGCACATTTTTCGGGAAATTTGTGCGGGAATTCCCGGGATTTTTTTTATTTAATTAATTTAATTAGATTTTAACCGTAAGGAAATTGGGTTTAATTCAATTTATTTTCTCTTTTGTTTGGTTTAAATTACTTTAGTCTAGCACAACTGCTTCTAATAGTTATCATCTTCTCTTTGGAAAATTGTCTATGAAATATACCAAATAAATGTTTTCAATTTAACATAACGAAAAACTACAGTTTCAGACTTAAGACATTTTTGCCAAATGACAAAGCAATATTTAATGTTTAGTGCTCTGAAATTTCGAAAGAAGAAGAGTAAAAAGGTACAGAATATTTTATTTGTTTAAAGATCCAGATTTATTTTATAAAAACCCAAAAACAGTTGTTCCCACTTGCTTGAACAAATTTAATGATTTTATAGGCAGATCAGCTGCATAACAGATTTTTCGGATTAGATTCTGTAAGAGATTATGAAAAAGTTATTAATAAAGAAAACGCTTATTCGATTCGAAAAAAAAAATTTTTCAAAAAAGGAATTACAAGTTTTGAAGGAAGTGCTAAGACAACTTTCTGTGTCTGGAGATTATATAATGTTCTTTTTGCTATAAAGGCAAACATCCGAAGAAAGAAAATGTGTTTACTCCTTGAAATCTTCTTCAAAATTAGAAATAGGCTTTTAAACGATTCTGTAAATGCTTATTTTGAACTAAAACCCTAATTTAAAAGAAATATTTTGTTATAATTTGTTGAAATAATTTAACTTTTTTGATTTTATATAAATGCTGTTGGCTTTGAATTTTTTTATTCCTAAGCACTCCTTATGTCACAGATCTGAGGTTTTTATTATTTTAAATGTTATTGCACTTGGGGGAAAAAATAACGAAAACGTCATTTTGTTATAACTCCCTCCAAAATCCTACAAAATAATTGAAATTTTGCCCATTTGTACTTTTGAACACTTTTTATAAACTTATTTAATTGATCCCATTAAATGTTATTTGCTTAAATTAATTAAATTTAATAATATTTTGCAACGATTTGTATTGAGCGGGATTTCCCGTGATCCCGGGAAATTGATAAATAAATCCCGCTTTCCCGTGAAATGAAAAAAGTCCGGGAAAAGAAAAACTCTTTATGGCATCATCAATATAAAGATGCATTTTTCTATGACTATGGACTAATCTACCTCTAACTACCCTAGAGGGAAGCGAACTGACACCAAAGTAGTCCCGTGATAGGTCTTTGGTGGTAGAGACCGGTTCCAATTCTTACACTTTATATGAATAAGACCTATCACTTTTACATGGGGTTGTCATTGGAGGAGGTCAATTGACACCATTTGACCAGTCACAAAACTAATCTCAATGAACGTACGTAGTGTCAGTTACTACAATGTAGTATTATTTCAATACAATGTAGTCGGTTTTCAATAAAACAAGTCCTAGAATTATATTTAAGAACCAAATTTTAAAAAGTACCAACAAATGTGTCATAGCACCGCAGAAGACTGTACTGTAATTCGTTACTTTTTCTACCTGGATTGGTTCTTCTTGCACTGGTCATGAGTCCTTTCTTTTTGTACTTGTTCTATTTTCACAAATCCCAGGACCAGTCTGTTGGACCAATCGACACAAATTTCCCGCAGGGTATGGTCACAGGCTTAGGGTATTACAAATAGAGAGCTGCAGGGACCCAGGTAAGCCGTCCTCGTGTCGGCTATCTAATAAACCTTACTTATCTATTTTATACACAAAGCGAAAAAACAAAAAAAAAATTGCAAATAAATTTTCTTGAAAAAATAACGTTTAATTTTTAGCTGCAAAAAAGAGACTTTTCATGCTTTTCTTGGGTTATTTTCAAGCAACTTAAAAATAAAAGAATGTATTTCTTGTAAATAAATTACCATTTTATTATTATTTTGCCCTGCGTTTTTTTTTTGTATTGTGGTTAACTAATAAAACATGTATTGTCACTTTAATGTTTCTTTTTTGTGTTTTGGAGACAAAACTTTTTGTTGAAAAGGGTTTAACAGTTTCTTTCGTAAGTTCTTTTTTATTGCAAAAGAACGAAGAAAAAAAAAGAAAGGAAAATTTATTAGACAGTTACACGCCAAGCATTTTATTTTAACCATCATTGTGATATTGGCTTTATTAACTTCTACTCTTTGTAACACCTTTTTTTTACATTTCTTTAGAAAAAAACGGGGTCCAGTCTGGAAAGTTAAGAATAATTTTATTCTTTAAATGTCCTTTATAACAAAATACCAACAAAAACAAAAAACAACAATGTTCAATAAACGTAAGCAACAAATAGATATTAAAATTTTCCCTAATTTTTCTTTAAGTTAAAAAAAAAATCCAAACAAAAGGGATAAAAAAACTGAAAGAATATTTATTTTCACACTATTCATATTAAAAAACCATTTAAACAAACACGCAAGCTTTAACCCAACTACATCTTCTATTTATTTCTACATTCCTTTCGAAAAGTGTTTTCACACTTAATAAAAAAGGGCTATACAAGTGTGTGCTTACTGCAAAGGACATTAAAAAAAATAAAATAAAATGTCTCCTGTAGTATTTTTGGGGAGTTTTTGTTGGTTTTTTCTTTTGTTTATTGTTTAAATTGCAAGAAAATTGGTTACAAAAGATGCTAATGATTTATATAATCGATTTGACCATATGTTGAGCATTTGTGTGTTGCAAGACAAAAAAATTGTTGATAAATGATGTTTTAAAAAGGATACCAAATAAGGGAAAACAAAACGTGTAAAAAAATTAGTTACTATCAGGACATACATACATATAATGTTTTGTGTTAGTTAGATGATGATAAGCGTAAAAGTAGTTTTTTTTTATTGAAGGGACAAATTTAAATACAATTTGATAAGGGTTAATATTATTGTTTAAAGAAAGTACCAGTGAAAGGGGTCAATATTGAGGTACATATTTAAAGGTATTGGAACTATTTAAGGTAATCACTTATGTTTTCGTTTTTCAATTTCGTTAATCTTAAACGGAAAAAAGTTTATTTTCTAATTCAATTCAATTTCGTTTTTAAGACAAGCAAATCCAAAATCTAATAATAATTTCTTGATTTTAACTAATTTTGTTTTGTTCGTATCTAAAAAATTTTCTTAAATGAAGAAACATTTAGCTTAAACCAAGCCACACACATATTTAGGATAAATAATTTTTGGCTTGGACGAGAATCGTGCAAAATTTTCTTGGTTTAACCCATATCGAGCCTAGGGATGGGCAAGTTGAAAAAATATATCGATATATATCGAATCGATATTTTTTAGAGTATCGATGTTTATTATTTCAAAAATATCGATATATCGAACGTATTTTGCTGAAATTATTACCAAATTAAAAAATTCAGTATACCTTTGTACAAACATATTTATGAACAAACAAATTATATGAAATTACATTGTTACTTTTTATTGTTTCATTTTATTTAAAAAAAATTAATAAAAATAAAAAAATTTAATCAAAACAAAAAATTCAATTATAACAAAAACAAAAGGGAAGAATACAAAAAAACCATATGAAATAAAAAAAAAAAAAATTACGAAAAATTTCAATGGAAGTAAATAAGTCATGGAAGTACCAATTTTCCTTAAAAAGTACCAACTGGTTTTAGTCAAACCAGTAATCATCAGATATGGACATCAGGAGCATTCTCTGTTTTATGTGCTCTCCAGTCAATCTGCTTCTTGTATCCGGCTCTGCTTCTTATAAATGCCAATCATTTTAGATCTTCATATTAGTTTAAAAAAACATATGATGCATGCAATGATTCCAATTCTTAAAAAACATATTGTTTAAAAAACGGCTAAAATTTTGAATTCTTAATGAAGACTGACTTTAAAAAATATCGAATTCGATAGTCGTATTTCAATATCGATACATCGATATATCGGTATTTAAAATATCGGCGATATAAATCGATTATATTTTTTTTAAATATCGATATTTTGATATATCGATATTTTGTGCCCATTCCTAATCGAGCCTTTACCGTGAAAATAACGTAAGCGCCAAAAATCAAATTTTACTGGCGAGAGTTTTTTTAAATTTTATTTTATATAAATTTTGTATAAAATTTGTTGCTTACGATAAAACTGTTCTTGCTATAAAATCGTAACGGTACCTTATGTGGCCGTGGCATTTTAGGAGATGATGCAAGTGTTGCCAGTGAAATCATTTATTAAAAAAAAAGAAGATTGAAAATGATGTCGCTTACGTTATTTTCGCGGTTAGTGCTCGATATTTAGTCCCCTTTTACAATGTGACAGACAGAAGGTAGACAGACGAATTAGTTGGTAAGGGGGCGACGCTGTATGCGTGACACACTTTACTTTTTTCCTCTCTCGCCTACAAACTTTGACTGCCTGCCTTCTGTTTGTCACATTGTAAAAGGGGACTTAGTTAATAGATCTTTCCGTGTTTACTTTAAAAAATAATGTTAAGTTTACCGTTAACTTCATTCAATGTTGCCAAACTGTGCTATTACACATATTGTACGTCATTTATTACACATATTGTACGTCTTGTGTCAAGAGATTTTCTCTTCGAACATAGAATTTTTGTCTTTTTTTCCAGTTTCCATCACAGCCAAACTTATTTTTAAGCCCTGACTTTTTTACTTTCCATCTCCACGAACAATAATGCTCTACTGACAAATTGCACTGCTAAGACTGGAGAAGAATATCATGTTTTTCTTCCTCTCTCATCAATAAACTAATATTTTTTGCAAGAAAACTTTTATATTGGAAACCCAGTGTAAAAGCTGATCTAGGCGAAGCAATGCAAATGCTTACCGGAATTTAATGTACCGTGGTTGCAACGTACAATTCTGTATAAAAAAGAATTTTATACCGTTTACCTTTACCCTAAGCTTTAAAATTATGCTTGAGACCCAACACTCTAATTAACATGTGTATGTAAATGCTAAACTACATATTTGTTTAATATAAATATCAAATATAAACTTGGTAATGTTATTTTAGCTTTACAAAATACTATTTTAATAACATTTAAATCACTTGGCACTTTTTCTGCACAGCGGCCATTTGAATATTTTTAACCCCATCCAAAGGTTGTTTTGTTTTATTCATACTATTGCTTTTTTGTTTATGTATGTGAAAAATGTATTATACGTTTGTAATGTATTTTTTAAGTGCACCAACGTGATAAAAGTACGGTACAGTACGTTACGGTTAGAGCACCAACGTGCTAACCAGAATGTACTAATAAAGTGACCTCACAAGCGCAGCTGTTTGCAGTGGTTTTCTTCGTGTGTGACGTTTGGCGTCATTTTTTTTTTTTTTTTTTGCTTATTTACATTTTTTATAAAGGCATTTTGACATTTGGCGTCTCCATTCTAGCAACAAAATGCCTGTTTTTCTATTGTTGCATTGTTGTAGTACTGAGGTCACTTTGTTAATACATTTTGGTGCTAACAGTGTGGTACGTTACGGTTAGAGCAACTATCACCTAACTCAGCCTTGACACTAAAAGTTCATGTGTAGATCGCAAAAACAGTTATGTGCACATATTGTATCGCGAAATAATTGTTCAAAAATAAATATGCGCATCGAATTCTTTCTTACTACAGCAATTCGTCAGCTCATAATTGGTTTGACCTACCGAACATTTTAAAAAAAATTTAGGTAGGTTTGGGGTACATATATTTTGAATACCCCCTTTCTGGATCCAAAACCTCTTTTACAAAATTTTTATGGTTTATGAGAATAAAAGCCTTAATTTTGTTCCATATCAACTATTTTCAAGATTGTTTAATATTGTTTTGCTCTACACTCCACTGTTTAGCGAATGCAGCAATCTCCTCAGACAAAAACGTACAAAATTAATTTCATTCTTGCTTCGCTTCATTGCCGTAAGAAAAAATTAGCAAATGCAAAAGCAAAATAAAATGTCAACAACTCAATACACAGCAGTAAGTATATGTACGTATGCAGCACAAAAAGCTACTTTAAAAGAAACAATTTAGAAAAGAGGCGTATGCGTCACAAAGCAATAATTTTCACTTTCAATTAAATATTATTAACTCCTTAGTTCACCCAAACGGTGGTATTAAAACTAGCCACCTAGATATTCATGTACATAAGGAGCGCACAGCAGGCCCAGTAGAGGCCTAGGTGTATATCACTTGATATGAGGCTGCATCTTTGATGCTTTATTCCCCATTCGCCCTAACCTAACCTAAGTTCGTTCATAAAAGTTCACAAAAACTTACATTTTTCTTCAAAACTTTGATATTTTTAGTTAGGGGTTAGTTCATTAAAATTTAATTTTCATTAAATTATTTTTCCAGAAGGAAGGAATTTTAAAATTTGGAATTTTATTAAAATTTTTCAGAACATATGCCGGAAGCAGTGATGAAAATATAAAACATAAATTCAATCGGATAAATTTTCAGAATACTCGTATGTTAACCTTCATTGTCGTTTTTCTCAACTACGACTTTTTGGCAAACGCGCCAAACCAATAATGAGCTGACGGATTGTTAAGTTTTGCTTTTTTCTGCAAACGTAACCATTTAATGGCTATCAATAAGGATATGGAAGACGAATTCATTCTATCAAAGTTGCTTTTTTTTCTTTTTGTGTGTGCATTTTTACTTCAGGTTTGTAGTTTCGGACACAGTCATGCGTAATTTCGGAATATGTACTTCATTGGCAACACTGACTTCATTACATGGTTTTTATACATTTAGTTACATTATTACATTTGTTGTGTCAGCTTTGCCAAATCAACATATCGTCTCCAATCTAATGCGTTTTTAACATGTATTAGCATAATATTGTATACAATAAGATATAATCTTGTAATTTATAAAAGCACTGTGGCATGGTGGCATCATTTAAAGGTCATATTGGAGTTAATTTAAAATGACTCGTGTAATATCCTTCAATTTGTTTAAGTGACACACATTTTTCCCTAAGTACATTTTTGTCAATTTAAATACTTACATACATACATACATATGTATGTACATATATTTTTTTTGTATACTCTTTTTGGTTGATATTATTAAACCAACAACCACACCTTCAAGTAACAAACACACATGCATTTGCATGTTTGACAAATTGTTCAGAAACAAATGGAGTAAAATTAAAAAAACTAGGTACAAAGTTGACAACAGAACTACTTAGTACTACGACTAGCAAAATTTGTAAAAACCCCATATACATACTTACTTACATTACACCAACATTTCATTCATTAATTTCCATTTAATTATTTTTACGAAATCATGTGAGAGAAAGAGTGCATTATTCCATTTCAAATGGATTGTAGTTTTCGTTAAACTTTGTTGACGCCTTTTAACGATTTTTGCACACCCTAATTATTACTTTTTTTTTAAATTTATTTTTGCTCTTTTTTTTTTTTGATAAACATACAAAAATAATGTATCCTTAAAAAACTGTTTTGCTAATTAGTCGCTCTAGCAGCCACTCAAAATTGTATTTATTCGGTTTTATTATTATTTTTTTTTTTTTCATTTTGCCATACAGATAAAAATCGCTTATTTTTTTATAACTTTTTTGTTTGCTTAACTTTCTCACCAAAGTGTAATTAAATAATTTAATTTATATTATTGAAAGGAAATGTACAAACAAACAAATGTTGTAAAACAAAAAAAAAAGTTTATGGTGTTAATGTGCTTATACTTGTTTATGTCTGTGTTCCAATGTATGTTTTACACATAAAACACTCCTATTTTTTGTTTGGTTTTGTAGTGCGTTTTTCAATTTTTTATGTGCGTTTTAAAGTTTGCATCTAATTAGGAAAATGTTTAGTTTTTTCTAGCATGAATTTTTACAAATCGGGGTAATTGAAAATTTAGTTTAACTTGCATGTTTGATAGTAATTAGATTTGTTTTAAGATTAAATTTTAAGTTATTTAAATAATTGTTGTTTTCTTAAAGCGTACGTACTTAAACGAACATAAATTCTATTATAATGCTAATTAAAAGCAATCCCATTTTTTGTTGTCAATAAATTATACAGTATTTATCGCTCATGTATGCATATGAGGTTATGGGTACTTTACACTATCACACAAGTCTTACGTGTTTCGAGGAAAATACAACCCTGTCATGATAAGTTGTAATTGTTGTTTGGAAATGTTCAAACAATAATTAGATCACAGATGCATTTTCGTTAAAATACATAAGACGTTTGCAATAGTCTAAAACATAAAACAGCCTTTATAGGCATTTAAGGCTTTTATTTATATCAACTTGTGCCATTAAAAGATTAATGCCCAATTTTCAGGATTGTATTTAAATCTATATAAAGTTTATTTTCATAAAAACTTAAATCGTATGTATTTAAATACAGATTGGTTTTTTTTTATCATTATTTGAAAAGTCTTATTTAATTAAGATTAAAGTATGATAGCAGTACTAAATACCAAAAAAAAATATAAACAAGTGTAATTATTTACAAGGTGTTCTGAAAAAACAGCTGACTGTTAATGCTTTGCCTGTTGTTGTTGTATTGTTGTGGTATTGAGGCCACTTTGCTAAAATATTACAATGGAAACTTAAGTTGACATTAAGTGTACTACATCGGTAACTTAAGTTGCATTTAAGTTTTTAGTGAAGAAGAGAATTTTGTATTTAAAACGATTTTAAAAATAAATGTGTTTTAATATCAATCCTGAAAATTGGCCATAAATGTGCTAAATTCCCAATTCTTACTATTGATAAACTGAAATTATAAAGCAATTATAAAGCGCAAGAATTTGGAAGTTCATTTAAATACACGTTTAATCTAATTTTTATAAGTTTTGTTATAAAATTCTCTATAATAGAGAAATATTTGTAAAATATTTGTCATAAAATTCTTTTATTACAGAAATCTTTTAAAAAAACGACGTTTAAAATTCTTGCTTTTTACGTTTTTGATTTACAGAACACCCCTGATAGTTTGCTATTACAAAAAACCCGAAACGGGTTTGTTCTTTAGCATTAGCATATTCCGCTTTAACGCATCACAATAAAATACAATTTGAATAAAATGCCTTTAAAATATGTTCATGTACGCATCGTTTCAAACTTGAGGCAATTATAAAAGAACTGTACAAAAATTAGTCCATCGAAAAATTTTAATTAAACTATATATTACACGGAAATGTAAAAAGCCACATGCGCATGTGGTTCTGACGTAATTTTGACGGCACTACAAAGCCACAATAGCAAGTTCGTGTTGTGGGATGACGACAAAATTACGTCAGAACCACAAGCGCATGTGGCTTTTTACATTGCGTGTACTATAGGCTTTAGAATGTATAGATCAGAGATCTGCAATGAGTAGTGAAAAAGTGAGTAGAGCTAAATCATGACTCATAAATTCTTGTACTTATACGCACTCATACTTATTGCAATGTTATTCAAACTCATATTCACTCAAAAGTTTAATTTGATTCATCGTACTCATACTTAGCAACATTTGTAGTGTTTGACTTAGAATCTACTCAACACAATGCGTAAAGGCAAAGAAAAAATGCGAGGCTGCCAGATTTGTCCCCGAAATAGCAAAGTGACGATTTGGCAATTACAGTTTACTAAAGTTACATGTATGAAGTGGACGATTTTTCGGCAAATTTATCTGGCAGCGCTGATTATTAAGTTGTGTGTTTTGTCTGTTGTGTTAAAACGGTAAATGCCTGAGCTAAATGATTTGAATCATTGTAAGTATTGTAAGTATTTTCTTGAAATTATAAATCAAGCTGAGTATGCGTATAATGTCGACGTCGCACTTATAAATATTTCTCTTGTGAGTATGAGTGAGTCAGAGTAGTTTAGTTTAAATGATTTCTACGCACTTATACTTACAATTGCATGAGTCAGTATGAGTAGCGAAAAAGTGATTCATTGCTGATCTCTGGTATAGATGAACTTCAATGCAAATAAAATACTAGCAGTTTTATTCTTGATGTTTTTATTTTTTTTTTATGCACTGTATATGCACATAAGCTAGTTTTTATAGTTGCATTTCTCGTTTTAAAGCACCAAAAGACATGTAAAACTTAAAATGCAAGAAAACGATAAATAATTGAAAGTAATCGATAAAGTTAACATAAATTCATAAAATTCTTTATATTATCGCTTGCTTTTTTTTACACATTTTATTCTATTTGGCGGTTGAAATTTTGCCCTTTTTTTGCATTCCTCTCTTAGAGCTTCCTTAAGGATTTCTTGGCTATTTATGTTCCTTTAACGGATCTTTCGGTCTAATAATCTCAAATATTCTCAATAGGATTGAGACAAAGTTGACTTGGTGTTCGGTATGCCAAGCATTCCTTTGCCAAACGGGATGTATGCTTGGAGTCATGTTCTTGTTGAAAGATCTAATGTCCAGGCAAATCCAATTTAGCTACGCTTGGCAGAATTTTTTTTTGCTAAAATCTGTACATAGCCTTGCGCATTCATTGTCGTATTAATGAAGTCAAGCTCACCAACTCCAGATGCCGCAAAACAGCCCCAAGACATAACGGAGCTGCCACCATCCTTAATGGTGCATTGAATATTTTGCTCAGCCAACTCCATGTTTGTTTTTCTCAAAATTTTTCGATGTTTTTCTCTACCAAAAATCTTGAAGTTACTTTCATTAGTGATGAGAACTGTTTTCCAAAAATTAAAATCTTTGTTTTCGTACATTTTAACGTAATTCATATGTTTCTTTTTATTACCTTTTGAAATAAAAGGCTTCTTTCTCGGACGTCTGCCATTAAATCCATATTTATGCAATATACGCCTTATAGTACAGCCGCTCACTTGTTTTTCGAAATCTGCACTAATGTCTTTGGAAATTTGCGCCGCACAAGAACGAGGATTAATACGGCTGTTTGTTTTCACAACTACGGAAAACCAAATTTTAGTTGAATTTTTGAACATTTTATGCTGGTAATTAAATGGGAATAAAAAAGTCTTTAAATTTTGACTCGAAGAATTATTCCACTCAGCGTTGCCAGAATGAAGATTTTATCTTATTTTTGAAGATTTTTTAACCAAAATAAGATTTGAAGATTTTTTTTCTCAAATAAAGATTTGTTAGACTTAAAAATAAATATTTTTAACTTTAAGTTTGTACAACATACATACTTTTTTTTCAAAGTTGTTTTAACAATAAATTTTTAAAACAAGGATATTTTTTTTTATCAGCTTGTTGTCTAATGGTTTCGCACACTTTTGTTCCCATTGTCTGTCACACACGAAAATGCATCATTATTTCTGGGCATACAAAGTATTAAAAAAGCATATTAATGGAGGCCGACCTGCTTTAATGGCCCCTGACAAATTAAAAAAAAAATTGGTTTATTTCTGTAATATTGTGTTTTATTATTTTAAATAATTTTCTTCGAAACGTTGTGACATCTTTGTTTATCTTATATTTACAGAAAATTATCTTTCCAATGGTACCAATAATTCTTAATAGTTAGCGGTTGATTTATCGCGCGGTTCGATATATTTTTGCCCCCATGTGCGATGTACAGTTTGCTTATTGTGTACGAATTGATAACTTTTTTGCTGCACTTTGGGACAGATTATTAATATTTCTTGCTTTTACGCCATATCGTGGGGCGCATAGGTAAAAATTCTACACGGTTGCATTTTATTATGAAGTTAAAAAATCGATTTGCTTTACACCAGACGTTTTAGAACTCAACCATAGATACATACGTATCTGTTGACAAAAAATATAAACTAATTCCCCTTTTAAAGAAAATTTATTTTTGTTCTCAATAAATCTAAATAACTACAAATCATAAAGTTCTTATAGTACAGATCAGCCTTAAACGAAGTCGCCAATGTTTAAACCAAATGGTATCCGTATCCCGTTCGCGTTTTATGGGTATGTTTCTCGACAATGTTTAATGAATGTACCGTTTACAAATCTTTTAGCTTTCGTCAAAGGCAACGATGACGATGTTAACGAGAGCTGACTACATGATAATGGGTTTAAGGGGTTTACTAATTATTTTAGATCTATAAAAAAGAAAAAACATAAAATCAGTTCAAAAAACTTATTATAATTTTAAAAAACAAAACCAAACTGGGAAATACTGCAAATAATGCTTTTTTTATTAACTGCGTAAAATTATGATCTCTTGGTAATATTTTCAAATGAAGTGTGTAATAAAATATTTTTACACCATAATGGCTGAAATAATAAACCCGACGCATACACATAATATTGACAATATGTTGTAATATTAAAAATTTCCACATACACCTCATTTACATATAGAGAATTTCACACCTGTTTACATTCTCTTGCTATTCTACGTTTATTCCTGGCGAGAAACTAACTCATCTCTTATTGTAACTAGGGTTTTCCCCCGAGATTAAATTATTTTATTTCCCGCTTTCCTGGGATTCTCTTCGCGGGATCCCGGGAATTTAAAAATTGCTTATAGTTTTAGAAAACAGCTATTTTTACTATAAAATTTAGTTTTCTTTTCTCTAAAAACTATCATCTGTGGATGGGTTGTCGATTAGATCAATTACATATAAGAAGTGATACATAAATCAATGTCTTTTGCTGCAATAAATCTATTAAAAGCAGAATGATCAGTGCAAGAGTTGATAATTAATAAATTTAGTGAAGTGAAGAGTTGATAAACAACATAAATTCAAAATAAGATGCAGGCAGTAAGTTCTCATTGTCCATAGGCATATCGCTCCTTCATTGCAACATAGTCATACCTCCAAAAAAATCGTGCTCGGCAATATACCCGTGAAGTGCAGGGAAACCGAAAAAAAAAAAAAAAATAAGGAAACTCGTGTAAGATACTACAACGTACAATTTGAAAAACACATTTGGGGGATTCACAAGGTGTCATAAAGTCATAAGTCTTAAAAAAATGACATGAAAATATACGACTGTTGTGAACAACCCCTCATAATTTAATGTGCTATTTTGAATTTAAGTCAGCTGATTTAAACAAATATAAAAAATAAATATTTTCCAAAAATAAAAATATTTTTTAATTCTAATCCATGAATTAATAAATTAAATTAGATCTTTCCTGACTATTTTCCATTTTTCAGACGCAAACCACAAATAAATTTATTTTGTTTTTTTACCAAACATCAAAGTCCTAAGCCGATCTAATTTGACTCCGCAAGTTTTTTGGTGCAAAAATTGCTAGCCGCAGGTTAAATTCGGATATTAGCCTGATAAAACTGTACCATCAACGGCGACGGCTACAAAAACTAATGCGGTTCGGCTCAGCCGCTCAGCGCTGGTCTCTTCTGATTAATTACGACACCACAATAAACATACCAAGCAAAGTTCTATTAATTTAAGACACTTTTTGTTAACAAAGCAACAAAATTTTTTTTAAACCATTGTAAAATGTTAGAACATTATGACAATACAACATGATAGCACACCTTGTGAATACCCCAATTGTCTTCAAGATTACAGATGGACCTAATGAAAGGAAAATGTTTGTAAGAAGTAGTCCGGATGATGCTATTTATGGCATCAACCCTGACATCAGAAGCATGCAACAACGGTGCACTTTTTACTATTTGTTCAACGTCGGTAAACAAAAGTGAACGAAACATGGTAATCAGTAAATAAAATCAGAAATATACTCTTTGACGACTAACTAAACGCTTTGAGTGTGTCAGAATTAAATTGTTATGTTTATGTTAACTTTTTATCTTGTATCTAGAGCATAATAATACGGAATTTACATATAAAAGCGTAACTTGGTGGCCACACCAATTCCATTCAATTTGCAATACACTCTCACTTTTTTACTAACACACCCACACTTTTTAAATTGAACACGAGATGCTTTTCAATTTCACCTTTCCATTTGTTTGACAATTTTACTTTCAATTTAACAGCTGATTACATGCTTGTCTTTATAAATTGTTTCCTTGATGACATCTTGAAAGTAAATTGCTTACAAATTGAGTGCAGCCTACGTCACAACTTTCAATTTATGTAAATTTTGACAAGCAGTATATGTAAAAGACTATCAAGAACAAAATGATCGGTTCGCCGCAGGCCGCTTTCAATCTACAATTAATTTTTGTAGTATTTAAGCATTTATTTTACTTACTTTGTAAACAAGTTCAACTACGTTTGTTAATAAAAGTTTTTGTCATTAATTAAAAATAAATTTATTTTGTATTATTTGTATGCAACGGGATCCCGGTAAATTTTTTCCGGCTTTCCCGAGAATCGAAAAACTTCGGGAAGAAAAACTCTAGTTGTTACTGAAAAAAGAAGAGTTTGTGGCATGATGTTGTAATGTTTGTTTATGGGCTTTAACAATTAACAGAAATACAAATGAAAATACAAAATAAAAAGTTAATGTAAAATTATAATTATCTAACGAAAAATTAAAACGAATGAAACGTACCAAACGTCTAAAACATTTGTTAATTTAAAACCCCTTTTCAAGGGGTTGGGCGCTGAAGTTGGAAAGAAAATTATAAGAAAACGGTATGATTATAATATCCATACATACATATGTATATTCGTACATTGTAGTTAAAAACAATCCCCAAAGTAATAAATATAAAAACAACCAAAAAATATGCCATAAAATTTCAACAACATGCCATTTACTCTTTTTAACACTTTCTCATCGGCTAGAGGTCTATCTAAAGCCAATACAAGGACTTCTCTGTCTATAGAGTTTAGTGAGCTGGTTGAATGGTTTGGTATCATTACAAGATTAGGCCACCAAATATGCGTTGTGTTGTTGTTGTTTGTTTGTTTTCTATTATGACTATTATTGACTACGTGTGTAGGCTTCTATTCCTTATAAAACAAATAATAACAAGTAAAACCCGTTACCTCTAGCGTATATTTTGTGTGTTTGAAAATAATGGGGTGACAATAATACATTTTGAACCCTTTTTAAGAGCTAGTAGGTCCCATAAATTTTATATGTTGTATTTGCCTTTTATTTACTATAAAACACCAACAACAATGGCAGCAGCAGTAATAATAAAAAAGCGCTATAAATATTGAGCTTAGTTGCTGTTGATGGTCGGTCGCTCATATTGCTGCAACAGTTTGTTAACCAAGTATTACAGCTTCTCTGTATGCCATCATTCATTGTTGTGTAGTTTTTCCTTTTCTTTTATGAAGTTAAGTTAAGTGTTATCTTTGTAACATTGCCGAGAAGTTCTAGTGGAATAGGACGGCTTAATAAGTCCCTGTTTTTTTCTTCTTAAATTTCAAAAAAGTCTTATTAAAGTGGCCGCTTACAATGGCAAGCCAAAGTTTTTTTGGGATGTACAAATTTATCTTATGGACCGATTCTTTGCAAATTAAAAAAAAAAAAGAATAGTACAACATTCAATCAAGAGAATGCCAAATAATCGGGTGCCGAAGCAACTACTTCCAAACTAAAATTCATGCGTGGAGTTATTAAATGGTTCCATAAATAAAGGGAACCTTAAATAGATGGACGCCCTTAGAGGTAATTTTTTATTTGATTCACTACGCATGTTCTGGAAGGATCTGCTCTATTTACTCATACGTTTTAATATAACTAAAAACCGAACGAACGAATGACATTTTTTTGTAAATGTAAAAAACTTGAGGAATCTAAAATTGGTGCCCATATACAGATATCAACCTTAAAAAATTGTGTAATTAGATATCGTTTCGAATTTAATTACAACGTGTATGTAAAAAGTGTTAATATGTGCCTTAGGTTATGTGCCCGGTCATAAAGACAGTGTTGGCCCCTAACGGCTAGTTCGATGTGATGATACCCAGAGTACTCCGTACCCTATTGGCGAACGCTAGTAGTCTCACACCTCCGATTCCAGAGATTTCCCCTAGATCTTGAAAGAAATGATCTCCCAGACCGTTCGCTCTGGATGGTGTGAATTATGTGCTTTGGTTGCATTATTTATTATGAAAGCATTCACAATTACAGTGTTTTTCAAACCAGCATTTTGCATCGCTTCTTATTCAAAATTATATACACAACTATTTCGTGGAGTTCCCAGGAGTCATTCCTAATTAAGCTTAGTAAACGTATAGTATATTAGTATATTCGCCCTAGGGCGCACCTCTACCCGAAGACCAATGCGTCGCATTGTGAGTCCCTTCAATATAGAAGAAAAACAAATAAAAGAATAGGTAAGTAGAATCCCTTTCTTGAAATAACCAGCCTATTCTCTGACAAAACCTAGCAGATCGACTGGACTATATCTAGCGATACTCCCCAGTTCATTTTGAAACATATCTGCTAGCCATTACTGCTTGCGATCCTGTACCACCCTAGGACAATGGCATAATATATTCCCAATCGTCTCTAGCTCCTAAGCATCCACGCATAATCTGCAGAAGTCCGGTAGGGTATTGTTCCATTTACTCGTTAAAGCCTAAACAGGACAATGTCCCGTTAAAACCCCTATAAAAGAGTGTCTGAGAACACTAATATCCAAAACCTAATAGAACCTTGGTTGCTTTTGCATTCAATCCGTGGCATAAAGCCCTAAACACACTCCAAACGGTTTTAACCATGCAGAACCGGTTAACGGTGTCGCGGAATGTATCCAGTATCATCACATCACATTAGGGAGGGCTTTACCCCCCTCACCCCCTTTGCGTCTAAGTCTAGCTTCGCATCCTATCTCGCGAGTTCGTCCGCTACTTCATTACCATCCACCTTGCAGTGTCCGGGTACCCAACACGACTTTACCGTAAATAGTCCCATAAGCTTCCTCAGAGCATGTCTACACCGTGCGACTATTCAAGATCAACCCATGTAATTTGTAGGACAGATATAGTAGGATACCTACTGCTACTTGTGGTTTGCTTCTTCTTGCACCTTTGATGCCAAGTGATGCACTCCTTTGATCTTTGTTGATTATCTTACTATATCTGTCCACCCCCAACGTATCCCATTAAACAGTGCATCCAAAAGTAAAAATAGGCCTAAGCACCGATGTATGAATCCGGTCTTAGTCCCCAATTCTTGCCGATGGAGTTTCTGCATGTGTAGTAGGCATTGAGTCCCTTTTTATGCTCTCCTGAGTATTTCTCCTTCAAGACAGCTTACAATCAAGGAAGTTACCCAAATACTTATCCCATCAGATCGAGTTAGCTCGACGCCACATCCAACACTGGCATTTTAAAACCATCTATCCTATACATTCTGTTAAAGAGCATCAGTTCAGTCTTCGCAGGGCTCTTGGCGCAGGCCCTTGTCCTTCGCCCATGCCAAGAGTTTGCCCAGCATCACCTGCATAATTTTGCTTGTGGACAGAAATTTGTCAGTGACCAGTAAAACTATCAGCCCAATTATGAATAAAAATTTCCCCGGGAGTTTTCTCCCTTCTCCCATTTTTCCTATGTAAATTCAATTGTAAAAATGGGACAAAGGAAAAAACTCCCGGGATATTTGTATTCATAATTGGGCTGTATGTCATCGCTTATGCGGCTTTCAAGTAAGACTTGAATGTTTCACACGCGCATATGAACAAGCTTATCCACCAACAATAAATTTTAGTGTATTTGTTAAAATATAAAAATTGGGATTAGGGAGCATTATAATTAATGAATAAATAAATAAAGATTCGCTAAACATTTTGTTTAATTTTTTCAAAATTTCCTAAATCACGAAAACTTTTTTACTGATTCGATAAACTTAGTTGTTGACAAGGCTTTGAGTCAAATTACCCGAGAATCCCGTGTGAAACAAAGGAAACAAATTTATTCTTTTAATGTGAACAAGGATCGAACAGTTGTTTGACTGGAATTTATTTTGAACTATTTGCTTTTGGAGCTCCCAATCAAATAAAGGTTTTATGAACAAAAAAAAATAGCTGAACTATTCTCTGCTATAGCTTAAGCCTTAATACTGGATATGCATTTAGAGCGCTATGAAACGCCTTTCAGATTCTCCTATGCCTTAATTATTTAACTTAAATGACTTTAGCTCTAGACTTCGTTCAAAATGTAATATTTGTAAACATTAATAGTGATGAAATGCGTTTTAAAAGTCGTTTAAAAATTCTGTATATTCAAACAACCCACGCAACAAAGATATGTGTGTGTGTATCTAAATGCGGCCTTTGAGTATCAAATGATAATTATCTAAAGTTCTAACACTCCCCACTCCAGTTACCCCATCATACCCCTTACCCTTTTGCCGTTTAATGTTTTAGGACTAATGGTGATTTGCTAGTGTTAATAATTTTTTAGCCATACATTATTTTTGGGGAAAACTCATAAAATACTTAAAACTAAGTATGACAAGGTATTTTAATGGCTCTTTCTGTAGCCATTTGTAGTTAAATATTTTGAATGGGTAGGCGTTTGCAGGGGTTGTTGGAGTTGTTTATTAAAAAACATTAATTTCTTATTGTACAAAAGTGGAAAATAATGTTTTGTTAATTACAATTTTAAGAAAATTGTTTGTTTGTTTTTGTTGGTTTTTTTAAGCGAAATAAATTTAGTTGTTTTATTTTTTGCAATGGAAATAAATTAATTTAGTGCTAAGGATTTTAAGGATTTCGCTGTAAATCACTTCTACTAAAATGACTTTAACACAAGAAGGGTGCCTTGTGCGAATCAACAACCCTTTTTTTTAAAAAATAAAACAAAGAAATAAAATTATGTCCACCTGATTGGTTAATAGTGCGCCGGTCATGTATTTTTTTATATTGAAAAGTCATCAAAAATCAATACATACATTGATTTAGGTGCCTCTTTCAGACAAGCAACCAACACATTTTCTTACATCCTTTCAAAAAATTCAACCAATCAGAATTTAGCTCAATAGTGGTTGGTTGTAAAAAAAAACAAACATTTTTTTCTAATGGGATTTTTTTCTTTTTTGTTTCTGAAAATGCAGATATTATTTTTCAAACACCATAAGATTTATCATGATTTTATGCTCAATGTTTAAATAGGTCATTATTTAGCTAAAACCGAGACTAGGAAATGCTAAATGAACCATTTATTTGGTTTCTTTTTCTATTTGAAATAATGTTTAAAAATCATTTTTTAAACATATAATTAATGTCTATATTAACATTTTTCTTTTTATTTTTTTCATTTACAGATTTGTATGCCAGACCTTAGATCAAACTTAAATTTAGACATAATCTACCCTCCCCATTTCTATACCATTTTATTTGCTTTTTTTTGTTTTACAAATATTTTATTTTTCACATATAAAGATTTGCTTTTGTCGCTTTAAAATTAATTGCCAGCAATTTTTCTAACTTAAAATTTTTGCTATTTTTTAAAATAAAAAACACAAAAAAAGTTCGTTCAGGACATTTTTTCCAAGTTAAAAAAAAAAAAAAAATCATTCATGATTTTTTAAGTAGTGGCACTTTTTTTTAAGGATTGTTGTTGGTAAATTTTTTTTTTATAATTTTGCTTCATACCCATTATCTTAGTCATTTATTTTGCTGCTTATCATTCAAAACCAAACGTTGGCAATTGTTTGCTTTTTTAGAAAAAAAAAATTCTACAAAAAATAAAGCATCTATAACAGTTTTTTTTTTGGGTCCTTTTAATATTCTCCCTCTATTTTATGTATTTTTCTTCTCTTTCTTTATGGATTTGTTAAATAAAAAGGACATGTTATGGAAATTAATGAAATCTATATGTCATTGGCTCTTTTTTTGTTTTATTTTTTGTTTTGTTAAAATTTTTTTTATAAGCATATTAATCAATTAACTGTTTAAATATTAAACTTTAAAATCAAACATTAAAGAAAAGTTTAGGGGATCTTTTAAATTGGTGCTGTTTGTGAGATGTATTTGACACATACATAACATTTAATTGAAGTTAAAAGTTGAAATTTTCTTAATCTTCTAGCCAAACTAGTGGATACCCTTTGCTCCCCTCCTTTTTAAAAAATGCATAGCTAATGTGTTCATATAAATAGGGATCTATCTTTTAAATTTCTTTAAAATCTATCAGATAGTTTTCTCGTTCCCGAAAAGATAACACATCTTATAAAAAGCCTGGGGGGCTACTCTCTATTGCGATGGGAAAGAAAATGGTAGCAAATTTAGCGATTGGTACTCTTTAATGCGTTTGCGCATTCGTCTTTCGCATCTATTAATTTTTTTCTTTTCGCAAATCATCACTATTTGCTTTATTTTAATTTTCCAGTTTCAAATATTTTTACATATTTTAGCATTTCATTACTGTCAATCTGCGCCATCTTTAATTTTTATTGCCAGTATTGCTTTATTTTCAAAAAATTTTGCGAAAGTGATAGAGAGTACTAAATTGGCATTTAGCTTTCGCATCGAAATTGCTTTCGGATCGTAATAGAGAGTAGCCCCCCTGTACTCCGATGCTAACTTAAACCCAGCTCGGTGATACAGTGGCTGTCAGGTATGGTGTCAGA
Organism: Pollenia labialis; assembly: GCA_949318255.1. NCBI lineage: Eukaryota > Metazoa > Arthropoda > Insecta > Diptera > Polleniidae > Pollenia > Pollenia labialis. Next base: position 17,088,588 of record OX439142.1, on the reverse strand, counting down.
CAGGGTTGCGTGCTATCGCCACTTTTATTCAATATCGTCTTGGACAATATCATGGCCAAAGCAACTCACATAATATAGACATTCCTTGGGCCATCTAGGGCCGCTTAGAAGATCTGGACTAGCATTTGCGCTGTCTTATAACTCTCTTGAAGAGCGTAGGGTCCTTTAAATATTTAGGCTCTGTCATTTCGAAGTTAGGAGTCTCCTCACAAGTCATAAAGAACATACTGGGAAAGGCAAAGCATGCATGTGACATACTAAACGCGATATTCAGCTCCTCCCAACTCTCCACAGGCACTAAAATTAAAATTAGAATCATTAACTGTAATGCTAAGTCTATACTGCTTTACAGCTACGAATCATGGAACGCCACAACAAAGGATGTCTGCGCTATCCAATCTTTTGTTAACCGCTGTCTACGAAGAATAACGCAAATTTTTTGGCCTGCGCGTATCAGTAACGAAGAGCTCTGGGCTACTACGCACCAAACCCCTTTAGGGCGCTGGATAGGGCATACCCTTAGGAAATCATCCCACTTTGTATCCAGAACTGTTTGTTTTAGACTGGAATCCAAAATTTCAGAAATAAAAACATCGCTTTAATTAGAAATTGCTTAATCTATTTTACTCGATCTTTGACGGATTTAAATTTTACTAACCAAAAAAATATTCTGCTTTTAAATGGAGCTGTCCTGAATTCTTAAACTAAAGAACTCTCTACTCTTTCTTTCAAGCCATAAACATTTTCGATTATTTGAATTTTTATTCTCTTAATTTTATATGTAGAAGTGACATTTGTTCTTATAAGTATGCGTTGGTCCTATTGCATGAGTTAATGTACATGAAGTTGTATTTATAAATATTTTTCTATCATTAAAATATTTTTTCTTGTGAACAACATCTTAATTACTCAAGATAAGCATGAAATAATGCCAAAGTCATGTAACCTTATCCAGAATATACATTTGCTCTATCCCTAGAAAGATAGTCATACATACATACATAAGATGGTGTAGGTGTTTACAGTGGCTAGTTGATATTAGAAAATTTGTTAGAATTTGTAAATGGTTGATATTTACATATGTACATATTTACATTTATTAAAATTTTGTATTAAAACAATACTTTTTTATACTCAAATTTGCTTGCTGTCTCTAGATGAATTTCTTATTATCGACTTCCTACTGTTTCTTCGTATCATTAATATGTTTTTGACTTTATGACAATTAACTTGTAAAACAGTTTTTATTTTATTTTTTAACTTTTTCTTACATTTCAGCGAGTATATCTGAGTAGTATATTTATTTTTATTTTAAGCTTCATAGACTTTATTTATACTCATGCCACCATCATCAGGACATTGTTCCGCAACAACACATACATACATGGCTTTGTGTCTTATTTTCTAAAGGATATTATAAATAATATTAAACTTTGTTATAATTATCACACATGTATGTAAAATTTTTACGGTTTATTTCTTCTTTTTTTTTAAGCTTCTGCCTGCACAAAGATGTGAGAAACGAAATAATGTTCATATCTGGAAAATTTTTATGAATGTAATTTTTTCTTTTCTGCATACATTTTTATTATTAACCATAAACAAGATTAGAAGAGAAGAGGTGGTAAAGAATAGAGGAAAAGGGGGATGGTGAGATGGGTATATACAATTAGAGAAAAATCGGCTAAAAATTATGAAATAGGGGAAGATTATGGCGAGGCTTTACAAAAATCAATGGCTTGTATTTTTTTTAACTTAAGATTTCAAAAGGAAATGTTAAAAATTCCCTCCTTTTGGTAGATCTAAACTTAATCTACGGGCTTTTTTTCCTTTTGGAACTCCCAATTGGTGCCTTAACTGTCCCTTAGTGATTTTGCATTAGAAGTTGGCAATAAGGGCCCTTAATTCAATATGTGTGTCTCAGTCCTTTTTTTAGCTTGAGCTAGGATTCAGGCAACAGTTGTTTCTGTTGCTGGCTCGTAAGCTCTTGACTGAAGAATCGTGGCTCCTTCCGGTACGTACCCCCAGTTGTTGTAGGAGTGAATAAATAGCTGTTAGATCTGGACGGCTTCAATTGACAATCCATTTGCTTTTAAGTCACGTTTATTTTAACTTTAAATTAAAGACAACAAATCCGAGTTTGGGACTATTTTGAAGTCGTATAAATTGTACTGTAAACACTATAGCGGAGTCTTAAAAACACCTTCTTGTTATGTTTAAGATCTAAATTTTTTTTCTTTTAAACAATCAAAAGTATTAAATTTATTTATTGCACAGTCTACTATCGAACCGTCCAGAAAAGCCGGCTTATACGCTTTCGACATTAATTGAAATTACAATACAATTTAAATAAAAATTTCGATCGATATCGAATGCCATAATTTAACACCTGATATTATTAGGTGGGTTGCGTAAACAAAATTTCACAGGAGTCTATGGTCCACCGACTTGTTTGACAGTTTTTGTTTGATCAACATTTTAATAAACAATTGGAATCCTCGTTTTCGTTTTAATTGATCAACATTTATATCGCTTGTCAGGGATGTTACACGACGTTCTAAGAACTGGACGCCATTATATTATCAAGTTACTTCCGAACTAATGGACAGTTTTGACTCTCTCAGGACGATAATATAAAGGGGCCCAAAATGACCGAAGGGGTTCGAGTTCGTTATAACTTTTTATTTAAGAAATACGGCCAAGTTCTGGTAATTGAAAACGAGTAAAATCGAAATAGAAGGAAATTTTCAGTTATTTTTTTTATGTAATTCGAAAAAATATATGAGCTACTCAAAGTATGCCGTATAAAAAACGGAATATTTTTATGAACATCTAAACCAGGATCGTTGAAAACTTGTTCAATTTCTATTTCCCTCGGTTTCAATTTCTAGATCATGACTGATAATTACACTGTGCAAGAATTTGACACTTTTTGTGAAAAGCGAGGCACCTGGCGTTTGAACCTAATTCGGGTACCCTGCTCTTGTTTTCGAGATATACCGTTATTTAGAAAATTGAGGAGGCTGCTCTTTGCAAAAAAAATAATCTTTTAGCAAAAATTTTTCAACACGAATAGAAAGCAAAGTTTCAAACAACACAAGTCATAGATGATTAAATTCTGTCTACAACTTTTAATTTTATTCACAAATGATAAAAAATTTTAATTAAATTTAAGAATTTCAAAAAACGCCATATATGTATGGGAGCCCCCCTAAGAGGTGGAGAAAAGAGCAAGTATGTTTTAAAAAAAATGTTAAGGACGAAAAACTAATGGCGGTCGGTCATAAATTTTATTCCCCTCGGGGAGACTACTAGAAAGTTGTGAAACTTGCTCTTCAATGTATTTCTAACCTGTATTAAAGATTTTGTATCGGGGCGCCATTAAGAAATGGAGATAGCGGGTAGTTATGTTAGAAACAAATGATGAGGTTGAAAAGTAAAGTTGGGTTGGTCATACATTTGAACCTTCTAGGGGCATCCTAGGCGCAATATTTGGCCAAATTTAAGAATTTCATTGCACCGCTATATTTGTATGGAAGCCTCCTTAAGGGGTGCAGATTAAGGGAAAGTATGTTTTGAGAAAATTTTAAAGACGAAAAACTAATGGAGTTCGGTCATACATTTTATTCCCCTCGGGGAGACTCCTAGAGAGTTGTGAAACTTTTTCTTCAATATATTTCTAGCCTGTTTTGAAGATTTTGTATGGGATCCCCCTTAAGGAGCAGAGATAGCGGGTAGGTATGTTAGAAACAAATAATGGGGATGGAAAATAAAGTTGGATTGGTCATACATTTGACCCGTCTAGGGGCATCATAGGCGCTACAGGGGCCCCCTTAAAGGGTGGTGACAAGGGGCAAGAGGTCCCCATACAGACGACTCCTTGGCAGTTATGGGACTATATCTTCAATATATGTATATGAAGAATATAATTCTGATACATTTTTGGAATTTTAGATCCCATTCTTTTATGTCAACAATCCAGAGTTCATCTGCATTTTTATTCTACGTTTATTCTTATTATTCAGATTTGTTAGGTACTGAAGCAATCGTGGATAAACCTAAAACTTTTTTCTCTCAGTGCTTTTTATATAAAAAAATATTATTGTTTCTTGTTTATCTTTCTTTCAGTGCGTGTTACATTTAAAATACGTAAAAATTTTTCTAAACTCTTTCTTTTAATTTATAACTTTTTCCTTTTTGCTAAAACAAAAGGAAATGATTTGTTTATTTGTTAATTTTAGCCCAAAGCAAAAATTTATAAAACTTTACCTCGTTTTTTTTTTTTGTTATTTCTTTACAGACTTTAATGCCTTCGGTACCCTTAAGTTTTGAAGTTGAACGGGTGTTGACATCGAATGAGGGTTCATTGATTGCTCTGGCTGGTCCTCGGGGAGTATGTGTATTGGAATTGCCCCGGCGTTGGGGAGCATATGGACAGTTTATGGAGGGTAAAGGCAAAATCACCTGTCGGTAAGTTTGTTTAAATAATTTCTACCAATTTTATTCAAAAAAAAAAAAAAAACTACGTAATCAAAAAACCATTAAATTAAACTTTTAACTGTCATTATTCAGGCTTATTGTATTAAAGTATTTTTTTATTTATTTATTTTTTTTTTGTTTGCTTATATTTTAATAAATATAAAAATGTCCTTATAAAAATGATAAACTGCATAGAAAACATCGCGTCACATTTTCTTCTTTTACTCCATAAAAAAAATGCAGAAATTTTAAACTTTTTTAAAAAGTCATTATTGTAATTTTTTTTCTTAAGAAAACTGTTGAAATGTCTTCTTATACTTATATTTTTCTCTACCTTATTTTCTGTAGTAGAAAAAAGAAAAAGAAATTATAAACGAAACTTTGTTGATGGTAACAGGTTATGTTAAATATGGGTAATGCATTTATTTTTCTATTCCTCCTTCTGCCCCTCCTTTAGATACTCCTTTGCCTTAATTTTCTTTCCAAGATTTTTTGAAAACGAAAAGGAAAAAAATCATGTTCAAAAATTTTGTGCTGTTGTTAGCACATCTGTTTTTTATTACTTTTAATTTGCCATTAATAAAGCATTTCGCTGGAAAAATTATACGTCTTTCTCGAACAAACATTAGTCACCTTTATGGACTTTCGTTGTGACTTCTTGTTGCTGCTCATCCCGGGGTGTTGTGAAATGTTTTATTATATTTTTTTAATTTAGCTTGATTTGTAGTTAAAACCAATAAGTTTTTTGAATGCATATTATCATCATGAGTAATTATATTGAAATTATATGCAAATCGCTTAAAAATTAACGCAATTGGTTGTCTATTGGCCGGCAATGAATCAGTTTTATTGACATTTTTATGAGCCTAAGGAGTATTAAAAGCAAATGTTGCTTAAGAAAACTTTCCAAACATTCATTTATCATTTGCTTTTTAAGCTTAAGAAGAAGTTTTTAAGGTGGATGGTAAGTATTTATTTATAAATTTAATCCTAATACTGTGGGCTCTATGATAACACAACGTTTTGCTCAGCTAATTTGCAAGCAAAACATGATTTTTTTTTTATAAAATTGTAAAGTTATTATAAAAATGTTTCTCTTATTTGAAATTATGACATTTTAATTGAGTTTTTAACAATTCACAATAAAAGTGACAGATCAAAGCCCTCAGCATATATTCAGTTTAAAAATAGTAATTGAGCTTTTATTTTATAAATATAAACAAAATTACAGCAAAGCTCAAGTCAATATTGTAAAAAATCACAATTACCACTACAGATATCAAATCATAAAAAGATAAGTAAAGGGTGGTCCAAAAACAAACATAATGTAATTAATATTGTGGCTATTTTGTTGAACTGTTTATGGTTTTTAATTTAAATTTTGATATTTTAATTATTTGTATTATTTTTATGAAGAAAGGAATTTTACAACATGATGTTAATTAAAATTTATTGATGACTTTTCATTCCTGACTGAGCTGGGAATCGAACCCAAGCACGACCTCTATGTTTACTACATTTGTCTTTCAAGTTGTGCTGAAAAAGGTCAACAAGAAAAAAGAAGGACACAAACATCAAAAACAGAAAAAATATACTTTGGACTTCAAGAAGAATTCTTGGCAAAATGTACGAAAAGTTTAATTCTAAAAGAATCTGTACAAATTTGGTTAAAATGTCAAATCATCTCACTAATCCTAAATCTTGCAATATTCATTCACAATAACAAGCATTGAATTTTTGAGAATTTATAAAATAATTTTGAAAATTGATGCAACGTTTACAACAATATTTTACAGTTATTTTCAAAATTGCAAACAAATAATTCACAATAAAAACACAAAGTTTTCATTTGAGGAAAAAAACATTTTTAATATAATTGAAGACCCACTAAACAGAATAGAAAAATTCTTTTTTTTTGTGCACATTTTAATTAATTTTTTATTAGAAATCATTCACAATAACGACAATTAAATTGGGTTTATGTAAAAAAAAAACAGTATTAGAATCCGATTAGTTATAAATTATTTTTACAATTATTAAATTCCATAACAAAAAATGGGATAAGGGAAATTGGGCTGATACGAATTTTAATTTAAATGGAAAGCAAATTTTGATGTCAACTCCTTCTTTGTTATCAAATATTTTGCAATAGAGATTAAGTGTTCTTAATAGGTACATTTATTCACAATAACCTCAAAGAATTTTTTTTAGGAAATTTCCAAAAATTCTTCAATTCAAAATTTGTACAAACTCACTCTCTCTTTCTCTGTTCTTCTTTGGCAAGCTCTCTATATTTTCCCAAATTTTTTCACAATTTACAACCATTCACAATAAAAAAAGGCAACAACAATTTTTTTACAAAAATGATTTCATATAAATCTTAAGCCAAGGGAAACTAAAAACTTTTATTCTCTATTGTAGTCGCCATTATTTTAAATACGAAAGAGATTTTGATTTCTTTTAGTTAATAAATTCTTTAGCAATAAAGCAAATTACCTTCACTTTCCCATCCCCGCCACAAACAGAGCAGTTCTTAGTTCAAAATGCAGTGATGACAGCAACGGACATCCTTTAAAACCGGTAAAAGAATTTTTTTTTTGTTTTTTTTTTTACAAAAATTTCGCGCAATATTTGATTCTTTTTTTTTTAACAATAAAAACTATAGTATAGGGAGGCTTAAAAAAGCATCTATCTCCCTCTTGCTTCCCAATAAATTTTTACCAAACCATAGACAAAAATCATTTGTTAAGACTACAAAATACTACTTGTCGTTTGACTACACAGAAGAAGTCTATTCATATAAAAGTTTTCAAGTGCTTTGAATTTTTTTTGTTTTTGTTTTTTTTTTTTTTTTTTTTTTTTTGGAAGAAAAATCTTCAACTCTTTATTATTGCTGCTATTGAAGAACTACAATTGCATTGCATTACGTTACGTTATTATGGCAGTAGATGGTGTGTAGCAGGGTTCCCCAAAGAAATGCTGATGATGGCAATGATGATGTTGCTAATGCTGCATAATCATACAAAAAATTTTCGATTGCTCATTTTGAATTTGTGTCTTCTTCTTATTTCATTTATTTTCTAACAACGGAAGACGTTGGCTTATTTAGTAGAGAAGGCTAAAGGAGGTTTCAGGGTTGTTCCATCAAGGATGTAAATTTTTGGCAAATTACAATAGAAATTACCACTTTTTATCATTCCTTCATTTACAGACTCGAATAAAATACTAAGCAAGAATTTTAAAAAAAAAATTTATTATTGTAGGTAGAAAACTTGCAATGTTTGTTTTTTCTTTTTTTTTTTTTTTTTTGTACAACAAATTCTTAATAATGAAATACATTAAAATTATACGCCAGAATGGCTTAGAAATTTACTCCATCTCTATAAATTTAGCAACTAGAAGAGCCGGGGTTTTTTGAAATACAAAATTTATAAAAAAAAATAAAAAAATTTTGCAAAAGGAAACCAAAGTTTCTTTTATTTTTATTTTTCTATTTCGTAAAACTTTCGAAAATCTACAATAAAATATGAAAACAACGTGCAAAAACAAAAACAAAAAAAAGAGAAAAAAATTGCAGTTTTCAAGCCTTTTTCACGTTGTTGTCTTCTTGTTCTCGCAAAAAAAGTTTATGATTTTTAACATTTTATGGCATTTTAGAGTTTTTCGATTTGCATAGCATAACAATTAATGTTAAAACCTTTAAGTTTTTTATACCCTCAAAAAATAATTCCACAGAATTATCAAACAAGAAAAATAAAATAAAGTAAAACTCAAGTGTTAAAAGTTTAACAGGTCTTCTTTTTTTTTTTTTTTTTTTTGTAATAGAAGTTACTTCGCCAAATAGGTTTAATAATGTCTGTAAATGTTTCTTCTATACTCTTTCAAGTGTTACAATTACAATTTTCCTTTTACTTAAAGTGTTATTTAATTATATTTTCACTTATAGACGACTGGCAGAAAAGAGACAAGTGCCACAAACAAACAAATTTTTAAGAAAATATTAATAAAATGTTGTCATTTTACCACCTTTAGGCCTCATTAATTTTTGTTGAAAATCATCACGCGAAAATTTGTTGATTTAGGTTGATTTTCTTTATAAAATTATGATAATTTTTAGTAAACAACCAAACTTTCCTTTCCAAGTCGTGGCTTTATCACGAATTTATCAGTTGTTATTTGTATTCACAGCACTTTTGCCTTAAAAACGCCCCTTCTCTTAACCCTTGACTGTTTTTATGTTTTTTGGTACTCCCTTGTTGTGGGCTTTGTGGGGTTATAATGAAAAAAAAAAAAAAATAATATTCGAACTTGTTATTGAGCTTATGAAAGTAGAAAAAACTAATTTTCATTAAAAGGATTAAGAAACGAAGAATATAAATGATTTAAAAAGTTAAATTTGTTTTGAAAAACAGTGGCGGTGAAGTGGGGAGGGACGAGGAAAATTGGAGCGAATAAGCGATGTGTCTTAAACAGACAAAAATTAAGTTAAAAAAAAAGAAATATTTTTATTTTCCCATTACTCTTGAAACTTGATACCAATAAGGATCTATTAAACCTAGACAACCCCTTATGGCTTTAATAAAAATAAAACGGATTTTTATTTTGACAGCAGATTTAACTTATAGCTCTTATTAGCCCTATAATTGGCGCTTTAATTCATTCAATTGCAAAAAAAAAAAAAAAATCAAGGCAGAATGTGAAAAAACAGAAGTGGTTTTCGCGGCCAACAATTCAAAAGTCGATTTTAGCAAAAACTGAGGCAATATTTTAATGCAACTAATTTTAAAATGCTAAGCACTAATGTCTCTTTAAAAAATGGTTTTGATTTTAACCAAAAATTATTTTTACTTTTTTTTTAAATTAGTTTTAGGCACTGTCGCATGTGACCTGTCGCACGTGACATTTTTTGCCAAGATTATATTTATGTTATTTCTCTTTCTCTTTTTACTAAATTATATATAAACGAGCTAAGTGAAATTGTTTTTTACTGAACACAAGTATTCAATGTACAAAGTGCTCCCTCCCGGTGGCCGAATTTCGACCACTTGACAGTTAGTGCATATATGTACGTATGTATGCATTAGTGATTCTTTTTTTAAATTAGGGCTACAAAAATTTAAAAAAGAATAACAAATGGCTTTCTATAAACATATCCCCATACTCGTTTATTTAATTTCGCTTTAAGATTATAAAAGAATTGTAATTCATCAAATATTATTAAAAATTTTCCCTGAAGTCACATAAATAAATAAAGGCGTGGCAAAATATCGGATCAAATTTATAAAAAAGAATAGACCTCAAGCTTAATAAGCAATATTAATTAAAAAAAAAATAAATAAATGACTTCAACCAAGGACTACACTGCAGCAACACAATATATTTCTAGAGAACAAAAGCGCTTATGCAGGTGTGTACATGTATGTTTGTAAGTAAACGTATTTATTTACATAAATAAATCATTTAGTACATAAAAAAATCATTTTCCAATTTTTAATTTCCACACTTTCAGCTTTCTGCATTTACTTTCGGCGCACTGATAGCAAATTTTGTTTTTAATGTCGCACGTGACATCAAAATATGAGGTAATACAAAGACAAAAATTACAGTTATTGGCAATTGCATAGTTTCTTAAGCATTTGCTTTTGATTCTTTGTAATGCCCGAAAGAGTTTAGAGAGTAAAAATCAATTCATAATGTCTCTCTTAAGGAACCTTAATTGCAGTGCTGCCAAAGCTTGCTGATAAAAAATGCCTAAATTAGCGGGAAAAAATGGCTAAAAATTTGTTGAAAAAAATTATTAAAAACTTGTTTAAATAAAAACACGTTTAAATTCAATAACAAAACAAAAATAATACAAAGTTATTTCTGGGAATACAAAATTTATTATTAATAAAATTTCCGTATGACGTGCTAAATTCATTAAAAACTTTTTACAAAAAAACTTAAGATCAATTTGTTACAAAAAAAAAGCATTTTTGACGCTAGCAAATGTTGCTTTGCTGCTTTTTTGGGAAAACTGATCGGTTATAGCGATCTTCAACATTTATAAAAGTTGCGATTTAAATTAAATGCGTTATAGTTGTTAAAATTGTTTTTTTACTTTAAGCAATTTTATGAATGTTTATTAGAAAGACAAATTATTTTTTAAAGGAAAAGCGGAACAAAATTTTTATGGCTAAACAAGTGTCAAAATGGCTTAACTCATTTTATAATGGCTACACAAGGTGAAAAATGTCTAAATCTAGCCAGTAAATAGCTAAATTGCCAACACGGCGTAAAAAAACAATATTCAAATGAGAAAAGTTGCTCTCACTTTTCGTTCATAAATCTCAAAATTGGATATAAAGGGTGGTTAAATTTTAAGGGCCGATGTTTATTTTGAATAAAACACAAATTATTTAGGAAATTACTGTCACTCCTTTAATTTATGATAATATTGGTATGGTTCAATTATGTATGAAACAAAATATCCGCAACCTCGGAGGCACACCTCCATCCGATGATCCAAATTTTCGATGACGCTGATGCATAATTTAGGTTCTATGCCGTTAATGTGCCGAATTATCTCATCCTTTAGCTCTTGACGTACACCTTTTCTTTTAAATAACTCCAAAGAAAGAAGTTCAACGGTGTCAAATCACATGACCTTGGCGGCCAATTGACATCGCCACCACGTGAGATAACACGGCCATTGAATTTGTCGCGCAAAAGAGTCATTGTTTCGATAGCTGTGTGGCAAGTGGCACCGACCTGTTGAAACCACATATCGTCCACATCCATATCTTCCAATTCGAGCCATAAAAAGTTCGTAATCATTTCACGATAGCGAACAACATTCACAGTGACTGCCTGGGCGGCCTTATTTTGGAAAAATACGGCCCGATGATGCCTCCAGCCCATAAACCGCACCAAACAGTCACTATTTGTGGGTGCATTGGTTTTTCGACAATCACTCTGGGATTATCATTCGCCCAAATACGGCAATTCTGCTTATTGACGAATCCACTGAGGGAAAAATGTGCCGTTTGGAAGTTTGGAGGTGCAATTAAGGAGGACGGCTCTTTAGCCACAATATCGCGAACAGCAGCAATATTTTCTGCAGTTCCAGCATGCACTGGTGTTTTCACATCTCCTGCAGACCCGGTTTGCTCAAGTTTTTGCACGATTTTTCCGATTGTACGCACATTTGGACGATTAAATTGACCGAAAAAATCGCGAAGTGCACGATATGCATTTTGATTTGAACGCCCATTTTAATAATAAGCCTGAATAACTTTAACGCGTTGCTCGATTGTGTAAATTTCCATGATTCAAATGAAATGCGGAAAAAAATTTGACGTTTTGGTGTGGTTCTCATTCAACACCGGCCTTAAAAAATTTAACCACCATTTAATAACTATAATTTTCTTTCATTAACTAAATTTGATTGTTTTCCTGTGAAAATATGCTAAAACAAAGTCTCTTCAAGAACTTATAATTTTTTTTTGTTGCGGTGGAAATGTTACATATCGTCGGTTGATAATTTAAATGTCGTATGTGGATTTTTTGCGGTTTTGAGTTAAGATCGATTCCTTAGGTTTTCCGACCTAATCTTTCATTTGGCGCTATCAGTTTTTCAATACCTCATACGGTTTTCGAGATATGGAGTGTCGAGTTTGTCGTATGTGTGTATATATATATAAGAGTTCGAACTTCAAACTCAATTTACTCGAAACTATCGGAATCCACATACGACAATTAAATTATCAGCCGACGATATCAAGCATTTGTTCATCTTACAGCGATTTAAGAGAGATGATTTTAATGTTAAATATGGTCAGTTCTGTAACTCCCAGTACAAAAGTGATTGTCGCCCAATTTTATACCAATAGCAATTTTTATATGGTAGTTAGGGCACTTAAAGTTTTTTTCTGCAGTAGTATTTGTTTGTTTGGGAGTTATGGTCAAATATGGGCCGATTAAACAAAATTTTATAAGACCAAATTCGAATGAAATACCAAAATAATAAGATGGCTTTTAGGTACAAAGACTCTATGCCGGAAAGACTTTTGTATGGGGCCTTTGTAAATTAATAATCCCAGCGGTAACAAAAATAAGTAAGGAGGCCTAATAGAAGGCCTTATTTTAGAGACAAAATCCCTCCTCGCCGCAATCCATACTTATTTATTTATATTTTACACAGGCTGTCATTGGGAGCAAGCCCTTCCACGCTCCAATTAATTTAATAACAGCTTCGTTCCCTTCCCAAAGGAGGGAGAAAGGAAGGTCACTAAAAAAAACTAAACAACTTCCTTTCTCCCTTCGTAAAGAAGGGAGTAGCAAATGTGTACTGAATATTTTGGAAAGTCTTTAAAAAAGAAATGTATGCCATCTAAAAGGCATACTTATTAAGGCAGGAAGCTAATCTTTTAGAAAGCATTAAAGAGGCCTTAAATAGGCCTGCCACCTGCGTTCCTTTCAATATCTACCGCTGGGAATGGACCGACTCTCATAATTCAATAGGCTTTGTCCTTATGACAATTGAAAAGTATGTTCCGTATGCCTTAAACCAATATTTTTATGTGTCAGACACATCAGCACAACCGCATAATACCCACTTCTCTACTGTTGTGTTGTGGGTATAAAAAGTGTGTAGACAAATACTTCAAATACTTATGGAATTATTATTATTAGCAGTTGAATATTTAAAGTGTTTATAGAAAATACAAAACAGTGTAAAACTGTTGTACTGTTTGGCAACACTTTCCATGCAGTTGAAAGTCAAACAAGGTAGCACTTCTTAACTCACCCGCATTTTATGATGATATTCTAATTTCCAAAATTGTTTCTTTTCTTTAGTTTTATTAGAACAATATTTTTCTGTTTTCGTTAGCACAAACAAAGTAATAACCGAAAATGGTTTTTATTAACATTCAAAATCACCATAATCTCTTGCTAAAGAATTTTCAAAACAAAATGCCTGGTTTTTTAGAACGTTAAGCCGAAACTGCTTCCCTTCACTTTTTTCCTACTCATCCCCCATTTTCAATTATTAAAATATTTAAATTTTACAAATATAAATTCGTTGTGTCGTTGTTGCAATTTTAGAAAAAAATTTTTTTTTATTTTTTTTTGTTGGATTTTGAAACACCACCTTGAAGATGTTTTAACGTTCATTTTTGTTTGCTGATATCAGGTAATTTCATTTGACATTACAATAACTGTCAAATTACTTCGATTAGCATAGAAATGGTGACATTTTCTTAACGTTAACGTGCTATTTCATTGCTGCTGAAGTCAGCTGGTTGGTTGGTTGGTTGGTTGAAAGGAAAATGATGGTGCTGTTCTGATGATATTTTTTCCGCTGACACATTAAATTCTGCAGGCACGGTTGGTCATTACGATTATTATTATTATTTTATATATACATTGTACTTCATATTTCTATAATATTTTGATGAGGTTGTTTTGAATTTGAATAATTTTAGTGTTGGCAGGAAATTTGATTATTATTTTTAGCATAAACTTTTTAATAACGCCATTAAATGTGGGTAATCTAATTTTATTTTTTGGCTACAAGTTGTGATGAGAAATTATTCCAGGTAATAAAGATATAGACAAGGATAAGGAGCTGTATTTTGAATTTAAAAGATATAAATCTGTCGTTTAAAGAAAATTTAAAACTACTTTAATACATTGCAAAACATTAGGGTTATTAAATAAAAGGGGCGAATATTTAATTATCCTAATACGATCTTACATTTTAAAGACATAACAAGCGAATAACGGGAGATTTGTGAATGCTATTGCCAATTATACACTGATAGAAAAAGCATAATGACGCGGATGTATTTTAGCATCAGTACTTTGACAAGTGTCTTTGTTTTTGAGCCCATGACACTTTTCATCTTCGTGATGTCAGCCTTAACATCACTTGGCCAAATTGTCATCAATGAGATAACACATCGGCATCACAGAAATCACGAAAAAAATGTCTTCAGTCCGATGACTCAGTAACATCGGTGAAAGGACTCACTAGGCTTTAATGACTTAAGTCAAAGTGACAGAATATTATTATTTATATACCCGTAACACATGTTTGTGTCACATTTTTTTTATTCCATCTTTTATTTACAGAAGAACTCTCAATTATAAAACGCCAGCAGCACGTCCGATATGGTTTTCGGAATCGTTCTACTTTGAAAATTTAATGTATTTAACTTAATAATTTTAAACAAATAGAATATGGGAATTTTAAGTTCTTATTTTACTTTTTAAACATGAAAATAATGTTAATAATACACAAAAAGTGGCATCGAATTGGTGTGACTGTAGTCATAGCATTGATGACGCATAAAATATGACAACATTGCATGGTGACGTTTGTCATTGGATTGATGTCACTTTTTGCCTCATTGATGCCATTTGTAATAACATTAATGTCACAATTCTGATGTTAATATTTCCATCATCAATAAGAAGATAAATTTTTCTATAAGTGTAGTAGGGCAAGACTGTCATTGTTTTTATGCACGATTATCTGCAACACATCTGCTCCAAGTGCTATGATAGTCAAAGCTTTAAAGCTGTTAAATAAATTGGGAAATCAGGATTCAATTTGACCAATCAGAGTGCAATTGTATATATTATGTAAATTAGTTGCTTACAGGATGTTAGAGTTCTGAACTTCGTAATGAGGCATATTTTAGGATCAGTTAAAGCGGTGTTTTAAGTTCTAATTTCAGAGACGACGATTTTTTAAATTTCAAGTCAGTGTGTAATTTCGTAGTATTGGGAAACGGATCTCTCTGTATGATTTTGCTCTCCATTTGAGCAGCAATTACAACAAATATTAAATTAGTAGCTTCCGATCCTAAGCAAACTCCTAAACCAAGCAGCCATAAACAAACATTGCCCAGCAACTGGGGTCGTTTGCAGACGCATTTTTTCTATGAGCCTTGACTTATTAATAACATGTATCCCAGATAGTCTTAAACAAAAATCTTAAACTAATGTCTCATTAATTTTCTTCTTCAACAACAACAGCAACAACTTTGTATTTGTTAATAAATTATTTTATGAACGCATTTACAACAAATTTATAATAGAAATTTGTTGGCAGAAGAAGCGCCAAAAACTTTATTTCAAATTTACAACATACACAAAAATTTGCTTTTGCAGCAACAACTTTGTACATCGTAGTCGTCGTCGTTGTCGTCGTCCTCGCACAGGTGATATTTTGCGAGCAATAAATTTTTTGGAAATAAACACAAAATGAAAGAAAACAAAAAAGAAAGGAAAATATAAACGAACATAAACGGATGTGAACGCCAACGACAAATTCTACCTTCAAATACATTATTTTGGCAATGTTTCCTTTAGCTTTCGCTAAAATATAGCCACCACACATACACTCAGTTTCAATGGGTACAGGAGGATAAAGTTTCTTTAACTTGTTGTTGTTTTTGTTCATATTTTATTACATTTTTTGAAAACTCTCAAGGATTTATTAGTGAGCCTAGTTTGTAGTTGAGGCGCAAAGTAGTATTACAGAATATGTATCTAGATGATTACGGCTACAGCTCTCTTGGTTATGGGATTGTTGCCGCTGCTTTGTTTAGGAGGCTGGAGTTTTAGGATAAACTAATGAGTAGAGTTATGGGATTTAAATAAGAGAACAATAAAAATACAGAGCCAGTTTAGCTTTTTAAGAAAAACTTAAAATAAAATGTTGGTAAGTAATAGAAATAAAGTACAAAGTTCTGAAATTTTAAACTGCCATCATTAAAAAGATATAAAAAGGCCACCAGTTATATTTTGTCATATAAGAAATATGATTTTTTTTTTTTCAAAATTGTTGTAAGTGTTCGCTTAAAGAGAGAAAAAAATTAAACAAAAATTATCTCTTCCAAAAGTTAATTTAATCAGCGTTTAAAAAACTGCAGTCAAAGTAGAAAAACTGCCATTTCTTTAACTTCTTCATTTGGCATTGGCCAAAAAAAAAAAATTTTGTTTGCTTTTACTGCTACTTCATTAAATATGAGCAACTCAAAAAGCGAAAAGTTGTGCAAAAGTTTTCGTTTTTTGTTCGACAGTTCTTGGTTTCAACTGCAGTTTTTTAAACCCTGACTTTAATGCAATAATCACAAAGATTTAATTCCACTTATTATTTTCTGTTAAAAATAGATTTCCTGCATAAAGGCCGGGTGAAAACAATCGACCTTATTGTGGTTGTCGTTGTCGTTTTCGTATACGAATGTGTAATAGATTAAAGTAATAGACAACATGTGTTCTTTAATCTACTACAAAAAACGACACGTTTGTTTACGAAAACGACAACCACAATAAGGCTGAATGTATTTGCGAACGCCCCGTGTGTGTAAATTTTAGTACGTGAAGGCCCGACTTTAGGGATACCTCAGCTTAACCCCTCTCTTAGAGGAAAATTAATCGAACTTCACATTAGGAGTAACTGTCATATTTAAGATATTTTCGCATATCTCCGAGTTCTGCTACAACTTGTGGACCAAACTAGTTTCTTTGATACCAAAATGGAATGGGTCCTGCAGCGTTATATCCGTCAATTTATGGTCCCTTACACTCAAACTAATCTGGGGAATTTAATTAATAAATTCATTTTGTGCAACTAAGAGTGGAACGCAAAGAGGCTTGGTACTCCTCTAGGTGAATACGTACAAACTTCCCGGTGACGTTCTCTATGGAGACTCGATCTGACTATTGAACATAGGCCCCACATGATCTCCACGTTTTGTTTCCAAATTCTGGAGCCAAGGCGTTCTTTTGATAACAAAATGGAATTAGACCAGAAGCGATCTATGAAAAATCTGTCAATTTAAGAACCCATTTACTAAAACTTGTCGGGGCCTTACATTAATATATTGTCTGCAACTATTATTCCCGAAAGTGCAACACCAAGATATGTGGTACTCCTTAAGACGAACACGAACAAATCTCGGGGTGATATTTTCTGATGAGACTCGTAATTATCCTGATTTACGATAGGGGGATTGCTTTCGACGATCTTACTATGGAACTTAGCCACCATATGATCTCCCCGTTCGAATGCTTGTGGAGCCAATTCTTTCTTTTAATACCAAAATGGAATCGGACCTGTAGCGATCTTTATGGTCCCAGATACTCAAACATTGACATATTGTCTGCAACGACATTTCCAAAAAAGTGCAACGCCAATAGGTTTGGTACTCCTTTAGGCGAACACGCACAAATTTCGGGATGATTTTCTTTGATGAGACTTCTAATGGTCTTGATTAGCGATAGGAGGAAGGCTTTCCACGATAAGGTTCGGTGATGAGAATTATAATTGCCTCGATTGACATATCAATAACCAACCCTCTTTACTTGTTAAATTTTAGGATTGTCAAAAACGATACCTCAACGGCAAGCAGTAAAATTGTTTTCGACTTTCTAAAGGAAATATTTCGCAAACGCATAACTTTCCGTAAAGCTCGCAAGGATCGTGCGAATTAAAGCATTTAGTTTCTACTATAAAAATCTACACATTTTGAATGGTTTTGTTTAAACATTTAATTTTGTTTCTTATAATAATCATTTCAAGTTTGGGGAAATAAAAGCGAAAACATCTGTGTATTTAACCCTTTCATTTTATTGCCACTATTACACTCCCACAAAATTGTCCTTAAAATGGACATGGGCTACAAATATAATCTCTATTTAATCCTGTAGCCGCGTTTGTTTAAATAATAACAAAATGACAATTAAAATATGTGGGCATCATGTTTAAATTTTTATTTACACCAAAATAAAATAGAAGAAACGGAAATACAGAATTAAAAAATTTTAAAATTGCAAAAAAAAAAAAAAACTAAATCTACAAAACGCACAAATAATATAACGCAAATGTCCTAAAAAAGGATTAATACAATTAAATTACCTTTTTTTTCTTCAAAAAAAAAAAAAAAAAAAAAAAAAAATTAAATCTAAAAAGGGGGTGTTACTTCAAATAAAAATTCATAAAAGCAAAAGGACATAAAAAGACAAGACAGCAACATGATGCAGTTACACGTACAAAATCTGTTTATGTTTGTCTTGTCTACTCATGGAAATAAGCCTCGTTTCATTTTATCCATTCACCCTTTTATCTTAATATTTGTATATCCGTAATTTTTATGACAAAAATGCGTGTCTTTTTTGTCAAATTCTTGTTGTTTTCGCTAAATACTTTTGAACATGGAGGCGTGTCTTTTTTTTTTTTTTTTGTTCATAAAATTAAGAATTGCATATAAATATTGTAGGAAATTATGGCGTTTTTCTTTTTTTTTTTTTTTTTTGAAATAAAAGGAAATACAATTTTAAATGCTTTAAATGAAATGTATCCTGTGTAAATAGTTAAGAGTTAAAGAAAAGGTTTAATTCGCAATTAGCTTAGGCTTAGTTAAACTTGATTGCGCTAATTACATTTAATCAACATTTTTTTAAAACATGCCTACTTCTTTTTCTAAATTGTTTTGCCACCTTTTACATTAGAATTTTTTTTTTAATGTTCTAAGGGTAACGAATTTTATTGTTGATTGTCCTTTTACAGATGGGATGAGTGATATATTAATGGCAATTAAGTGAAAGAATATGGATGGTTAAAATTAATTATATTAAAAATTTTGTGCTTTAGGGGACTGTTTTGTTTGAACCTGGGACTTCCACTGATCATTGTTTTACGGAACTTCTAAGAAATTCGTCTGATTTTTGAGCATTTTTCAAATTTGAAAAAAAAAATTGTAAAAATAATCTTTGAAACGACTAAACAATAAATATGTATATTTTATTTATTTTTGAAAAATTTTAATAAAAATGTTGAAAATTTCCAGTACAACAGTTCAATTCCACACAGTTACGGACCCCAAGTGATCGGTGGATCCCATAATTAAATATTGTCGACATCAGAGGCTTGATTTATCAGACAAGTCGTACAATGCACGGTGGTCAATTCCGGCGAAAACTTCTTTATCTCTTTAAGTAAATAGCTACAATTTTGTATTCAACTTAAGACCCCTCGCTTAAATTTTGGACAGGTACGTACAGTGGTTGGCCAAGTAAACATTGACGACCCAAAAGTATTGAACAAAATTAAAAAATCGGGTATCGGAGGTAACCTGTGATCCTCTCCCGCCCCTTATTTTTATGATTATATACACACACACGTTGCAACTGATCACAATAAAATCGTGTTCGAATCACCCAGCCGAAAGCCGAGTACAAGTTAGCTGTTGTTCATAAACAGATGCATTGCTTTTAAATGAACAAATCTAAGCATGATTTTGCGATCGCTTCATAGTTCTTACTGAATTTTTTTTGGTTCGTGATGACGTTTGAACGAGAACGAAACTGTAGAATTCCTGTTTTGATTTAAGGCTCAGTTAGACGAACGTTGCTGTACCGTATCTGTACTGTATCAATCAGCTGTTCGCTTTTTGTCATATAATAAGCAATACAAAAGCTTACCGATATGTAATGTACCGTCTATAAAATAGAATTTCATACCGTTGTAACGTGACATTTTTAAGATTTTAAACAGAGATGGGCGGCTTGTATGTTGCATTGCATGAGTGTATTTTTGCTCTTTTTTTTTGGTACTTTTTGTATTGTATAGTGAATATCCAATTTTCCTTCTCCTTTGTCCACAACTGCATCACTCTATATAATCAGCCTTATTGTGGTTGTCGTTTTCGTCGTCGTTTTTTGTATCAGATTAAAGAACACATGTTGTGTATTACTTTAATCTATTACACAGTCGTATACGACAACGACAACCACAATAAGGCCAAATAAATATGTGTCTTACATGGCTTTATAAAAATTAATTATTTTATTAATATTATTTTGAATTTTATTTTTGTATGCATTACATTAACAAAAACTAAGAAAAACTACCAAAAATTAAAAAAAAGTACCAAAACGATTTATATTTATATTTCCTAAAAGTACCAAAATGTCTTTGACCTTCTTACGAAGAGGAGAACACAATTAAAATTTTATTTATATCTTTATTACTTTAGAAGAAAAATGGGTTACCAAAAAAGTACGAAAATTATATTTTTGCCCTTTTTCGTCCCAAAAGTGTACAAATTTAAAAAAACTTCCAAACAAATGTCAATATAGTTTTTGATTCAATAATGATATTTTTTGAATTTAAAGTCTACCTCTGTTAGATCACGAGATATAATGTTACCGACTTTGTTTCGTTTTTTCCATTCTTAACCCCATGAGCCATGGGATTTGAATTTCCAAAAATCGCTTACTATTTTATCTGCACATTGGAAGGGGAGTCGTCATACAAAGTTTTAAGTCTCTGGTTTAAGTTAAAGGCTGGGCGATGATAACCCAGTCAGTCACGCTAATCTTATATAAAAAGATGAAGTCACTAAAAATGTTTTGAAGGAAAATAAATGTTATTAGGTCTTCGTGGTCTACAGTGGTACCCATTAGATCTTCCGTCATAGACTAGCCGTCTTGCTCTTATCAAACTTTCAACTCTTAAAAGCCGAAGGACTATGTTGAATGTGGCGTTTATATTAAATTTAATAAATATTTTAATGTTCCTCATCGGCCATCATCTCGACACTTTGAATTGTTATCAATTAAATACTTCAGGACAAATTACGCTAATGCTGATCCATTTAGAAGGATGTGCAGTCAATTTAATAAATTTTATACAGTTTTAGATTTTTCTTTAAATGCAAATGTTATTAAACGTAAAAATATCATATTGTTAAACAATAACAATTAAAATTTTGTTAATAAAATAAAATAAAAAAAAAAAAATTATTTAAAAATTGTCACGATCACGCACTCACTAACGCATCATTTCAATAGTCTCACAGTTTCTTAAGTTTTAAATTGACCACGACATAAACAAGAAACGGAATTTATTGAAAATAAAGCTTCAATAATACAAAATAAATGTTTTTTGCATCGTGGTAAAAACATGAGGCCTCCAAGCCGCACTCCAACTTTATTTCATTGCAGATCAAGGCCTTTTTTTCTCAAACATACTTTAAAGGCCTTCTAAAAATAATAAAGAATTAAGCCTTCTATCTCTATAATTGTTCGTGCTTATTATGCGAAGTGATAACTGTTGATGTTGAGTATTTTTTTTTTTAAAGTTTTAGAAGCAATTCCTGCACGTTCCCACATAACTGCTAATACACTGCTAGAAAAGGTGTCATAACGCTGATGTATTTTGTCATCAGTACT
The DNA here is from genome assembly GCA_949318255.1 of Pollenia labialis. Taxonomy (NCBI): domain Eukaryota; kingdom Metazoa; phylum Arthropoda; class Insecta; order Diptera; family Polleniidae; genus Pollenia; species Pollenia labialis. Next base: position 17,066,880 of record OX439142.1, on the reverse strand, counting down.
ATGACAAGTGTCTTCGTTTTTGACCCCATTGACACTTTTCATCATTGTGATGACAGCTTTAACATCACTTGGCCAAATTGTCATCAGGGTCAAACATTGAAATTATGTCATCCAGGGGTGTGCTGGAAATCGCAAACGTAAAACGCAAGAATTTTAAAAGTCGTTTTTAAATAAGATTTCTGTAATAAAAGAATTTTATGACAAATATTTAACAAATATTTCCCTAAACAGGTTTTAAACCAAAAAATTATAAGAATTAGGTTTAAAGATTATTAAAAACAACTTCCAAATTCTTGCGTTTTGCGATTGCCAGCACACCCCTGATCAACTTCACAGAAATAATGAAGCGGAGTCAGTTTAATAAATAATTTCATCAGTGCGACGACTCAGTAACATCGGAAAAAGGGCATATTTAATGACAGTTTGTGATTAAATTAAGTCATTAGGATTGACTTAAGTCAAGTGAGAGAATATCATTATTATCTTACCTGTTTCACACGTTTGTTTCACTCTGTTGTATTGTATTCCCCATTTTTTTTTTATTATTCTACTTTGAACATTTTATGTATTTAACTAACTAATTTAACTAAAAATAAATAGAGTATGGGAATTTGTATTTCTTATTTTACTTTTTAATCATAAAAATAATGTCAATACTACACAAAATACGGCATGGAATTGATGTCACTGTAGTCATAGCATAGATGACTCATAAAATATGACAAAACTTTATGACTGCGTTCGTTATTGGACTGATGGCAATTTTTGCCTCATTGATGCCACAATTTTGATATGAGGGCATCAAAAATATAAAGATGCACCTTTTCTATGAGTTTAGAACGATTTCGAAAGAGGTAATCTTAGAATGGAAATATGAATTTGTAAAATCTTTTTAAAGAAGGCAGAGTGGAATGAGTAAAAGTTCATTAAACATGAATTTTTAGATCTTCTTTATGAACTGAAAAGTGGAAGAGCTTGCCATTTTTCCGCTGGGAACGATTAATAGACCTGTTACGATAATTTAAACCGGATTTCGACAAAATTAAAGCATCAATACAAATTATCAAGACTGCCATTGAACTCTTTGTTTCTTACACTCAAAGAAAAATTACACGTCATTTTGCCAAATATTTCCCTTTATTCTTCCACACCCTGATAAATGTCTCCTGCTAAATACCTGTTAAAAGTATTTTGTTAAATTCAACAACAATTTTAAAAGAATTTGTTGTTTCAAAGAAACTAAAGCAAAAAAAAAAAAAAATGTGACAAAATGCTGTTTCTGTTTTTTTGGCGAAATTCCACTAAATATGCAAAATGGTAGAAAGGATTAAAAAAAAGTAGTAAATAAATGACAAAATATGAACAAACCTAAAGGATTTAATGGCACATTAAAAATTTTATTGCCATACAAATGAAATGCGTTCACAACAGTTTGCATTACTTTACCTCCTCTCTATTTTTATTTTTGGCTTTCATTACAAATCCATTGTCTATAAACCAAAGATGAAGATGCTGATGACAAATTTTTGGTGGCCTCTTTAATGAGAAGTAAGCAAGGTAAAGGGTGTTTTTTTTAAGTTCAATAAATTTGAAATTGTAAAAAACAATAGAAAAAAATTAGTTTTATTTAAAAAAATTTCATAGCTTTAACATTTGAAAATGAAAAATGGGCACCGCAGTTGTTCTTGACGAAGCACATTCATTCTAGACGCCCCATTTTATATGTTACGAATAGCACGAACAATATTGGCCTTCAAGGTGTCGATTGTTTGCTGTAGTATTAGCATAAACCAGGGGACTCATCACCGCATTCGATATCGAGCAAAATATCGCATTTTTCTGCATACGATAGATACTGACGTATCGAATGAAAGCTCGAGATATTTTATTCCTTTGGTAATTCGATATCGAATGCCATCATCTGAAATTACGATACATTTTATTCGATATTGAGTGTTTTGATACCACAATAAAAAATTTCGATCAATTTTGCTCGATATCTCATGCGATGATTAGACCCCAGTGACTTTACAAAGTCCCACAGGAAATAATCGAGAGAGCAACCAGCACTCACAGGCAGCAATTTGAGTGTCTAGGCATGATTATGCACTCGCCTCTTGTTTAGGAGCTGGAGCTTTCTAACCTCCCCTGCTTTTGGAAATATGCTAGTAGCTTTAGTTGTGTAGAAACGTGACTTAGCTTCGGATGATCCATTCCTCAGACTGAACTCTCACACAATTGTTGAAAATCCGGCCTAGAGTGGGGGTTTCAGGATATCCCTTCCCGCCACTAGGAAGTAAATCACAACCATCATGCGATCCCCGAAAGTATCCTTTTAACGGAAAAGTAAAACTCGCCGCGAAGACAATCTCGCTGAAAGACAGAAAGCATTTACCGCAAGGAATATACCTTCGGAGGCTTCAACCAGTAGTCATGATGGTGCCGTGCCTGACTCCCATCGTACCAGATGTACAGAATTCTTGGGATTATTTAATTTTAGGTTTTTACCGAATTGCAGGTATAGATTGCACTGCTTTTCTCGAAGAATGAAAGATCAGAAGGTGAAATATCCTATAAATTATGCCAACAAATCCCTGGGGGACATTCGAAGCCAAATGTGATTAAGATTTACGTGACCTTATTTCACGGTGGATCTCAACCACTTGCTGACTAGTTCTGTTTCTACCAGGAGCCTCCGTGTATGCTGGTATAACAATTCATACACAGGTAGCAATTTAAGTATAAACCGTTAAAGTTTGTACAACCCCTTGCTAAGGAGTTGGAGCTATCTTACCTCCTCTGCGAGCATCTATAACCAACAGCATCTCAAATAAGGGTAACAACAATCCTTAGAGCAATTACCCGCATTTGGGTGAGCCATCAACCACCACGAGTACTCTGCAAGTACCATTATTTTAAGGAATAAAAAATAGTCTATCACTGTGTAACATTACTGGGGCTATATGACTCCCGTGGTGCCAGACCACTTATTAAGGGTGCCCTGGTTAACACCCCAGACTCAAGGAATCTAAAAACTTCAAGAGCCGTTTCATTTTGGCTATTAACTGTAACTTTGATATGCATAACCGTATGCTTCACCATAGGTTTTCAATATCCGAGGAAAGAATATTAACACAGTAGTAACCTTGCGGATCCCAGGCATGACCTCCTCCGGTTTTGTTTCCTTGCACCATATTATTAATCAAAGGAGATCCCTTTTAAGGTGTTCTTCACCCCGGTAATGGACCATTGATCTTATCAATAATCACTATATAAAAAGGTTAATTTGCTCTAAATATTTGACTACTCTTCCTAAGAAGAGCAACTAGAGAAATCTAGCTGTTTACGATAAACGCCACGCGGAGGTAGAGCATATGCCCTTGCTGTGGGCTGGTACCCCGAACCAACTATCGACACCTTTGTTTCCTACCTTCGAGGGCAGTTGGCAGGTCCATATCTCGAAATCAATTTCGTCAAATTTTGATTTTATAATTCGAAGGTTGCGGTCGCCATCCTGTGGAAACCCCATCTCGTCCAGATCAATTTCAACCATATTTTCAAACAAAAATCATTGATGATCTTGCGATATCACAGTTGATCGTTACGCTAGCTTCGGCTTAAATATTAAAGAACAAAGTTCCAATGGTGCCAGTTTGTTAGACACCATTAAACTTTTTATATCAGGCTTAAAAAACACTCTTTACCAAACTCCTGCTACTCTTTCAACTTTGTCAAGTCAATGTTGAATGCTTCTTGAAAGGATATAAAAAGACACTGATGGCATTTTTGTCAAGTTTAGCATAAAATGACATTTATTATGTTTTAGAGTTTGACAGTTTGAGGAAATTCAAGAAGTATTTATGTGGATTTTCTATGTGGAGGGGGGTTATTATTAAAATTTGTCAAGGTGTGTGTTTTTTTTCATCAAGTAATTTTGTGGTGGCCAAATGCAAACCCTCTTAAATTCTTTGCTAATGTTGGACATTTTTTTTTTAATGAAATTAATTTGTTGAAAATATTTCTTAAATAATAATTCTTACTATTATTAGCTCTTTAAATATTTTGCGAAGTTTACAAAAACATTAAATTATTAATGCCAATCATATTTTTCCTTTCTTCACCTCATTCCTCCTCTTCTTATTTTGCTGCAAAAATATCATTAATTATACTTTTTGTAAATTCGCCTTGTTTTACACCTGTTTTGGCTGGTATTCGCAAGAGTTTTAGTGTTTTTTTTTGTTCTCTTTCGAAAAATATTGCTGATAACTTCGATGTTTATGCATCGGCACGTTTCTCATTGGCTTTTGAATAATCAAAAAAGGATTTACCTAACGCTAAAACACTTTAGTTTTGTTTTATTTTCGTCTCTTGTTGCCGTGTTTAAATGTTCTCTATGTGTTCTATAGCATACCACAAAATCCCTTTTTTTGTTATCCCTGTTGATTGTTATCCTTTGTAAAGAAAACAAAACCTGCATAGAAAAACGCCAATTTTACGCCGAAGCTTGTCCTTTAAATGGTGGCATATTGGTTGTTGTTGTTTGCCGCGCACTCATCTAGCACCCTCCAAAAAAATTATTAATTTACAGTGCGGTTTATTGAAAATTTATTTAAATTTTATTTTATAGTGTTTAAAAGAGGTTTTGTTAAGTTAAATTGGAAAACAAGGTCTTATTGAGTTAACAGAGATGCTCAGGGGAACTTTTTAACAACTTAAAAACGCAAAATAGTCTTATCAATCCAATTATGTATTGGTCTCTAAAGATCTCTGAAGCAATTTCATCCATAAGCGAATCTTTTTAAATCTATATGAAATTAATTGTGTCTTCTTGTTCCGATTTTGTATGACAACAATCTCCAGTGATTAAAATCCGGTAAAATTGACTCACCGCTTGTTTTCGATAACAAACTATTTTATTGAATTTTTTTTTGCAAATCAGACCTTATTTAAACATCTTTGAAAAAATTCCATATAAAAAAGTAAATTTTCACAAAATTTCATATAAAAAGTGAACTTTGACAAAATTTCCTATAAAAAGTCAATTTATTAAAAATTTCTTATAAAAACTACTTATTGGAAAAATATCCTATAAATAGAAAATTTTTACCAAATTTCCTGTTAAAAGTAAATTTTTACCAAATTGCCTGTTATAAGTAAATTTTTACCAAATTTCCTATAAAAAGTAAATTTTAACAAAAATTAATTCAAAAAAATATTTCTTATAAAAAGTAAATGTTGAAAAATTTCGTATAAAAAGTCAATTTATTAAAAATTTCATATAAAAACTACTTATTGGAAAAATATCCTATAAAAAGTAAATTTTTACCAAATTTCCTGTTTAAAGTAAATTGTTACCAAATTGCCTGTTAAAAGTAAATTTTTACCAAATTTCCTATAAAAAGTAAATTTTAGCAAAATTTCCTATAAAAAGTAAATTTTAACAAAAATGAATTTAAAAAAAAATTCCTATAAAAAGTAAATTTTAACAAAATTTCCTATAAAAAGTAAACTTTGACAAAATATCCTATAAAATTGTAAATTGTTTCCGTAACAAACTATTTAATTAAAAATTGTTTTGATAAATCTCTTCATTGTGTTAAAAAAAAGGTGAAAATCCGATTTTATTTAAACACAGCAAGTTTTCTTGTGCAAGTCTTTAGTCAAAAAAAAAGATAGAGAGCGAGAAAAACTAAATTGAAAGGGTTACCATTGAATATTCCGTATTTTTTCTGAGTTTTATTACACAGCAACAACCCATTTACACTAAGCAATTTTTTTTGTGCATGAAAATAGAAAAAGTAAAGTAAGTGTTCAAAAAGATTTGAGTCTTCAATTCAAATCCTAAAGCCCTAATTAAAACATTGGCAGTAACTTCAAATTTTATTTTATTGTTTCCATGTTTAATTTTCTTTTGTTTTCATTTTCTGTTTATAAAATGTATAAAACTTAATGACAATATAGAAAATTATCTAAATAAGTTTATTTACACAAAATTTCCTATAAAAGTAAATTTTTACAAAATTTCCTATAAAAAGTAAATTTTTTCAAAACTTCCTATAAAAGTAAACTTTGAAAAAAATTTTCTATATCAAGTAAACACTGACAACATTTCCTACAAAAAGTACTTATTGGCAAATATCTTATATAAAGTAAATTTTTACCAAATTTCCTATAAAAAGTAAATGTTTACCAAATTTCCTGTTAAAAGTAAATTTTTACCAAATTTCCTGTTAAAAGTTAATTTTTCCAAACTTCCTGTTAAAAGTTAATTTTTAACAAATTTCCTATAAATTTAAAAACAAAATTTCAAAAAAAAAGTAAATTTTAATAAAAATATTCAAAAAAAAGAGTAAATTTAAAAAAAATTCCCTATACAAAGTTAATTTTGACAAAATATTCTATAAAAAATAAATTTTGAAAAAATTTCAATAAAAAGTAAACTTTGCCAAAATTTACTATAAAAAGTTAATTTTTACAATATTTCCTATAAAAAATACTTGTTGACAAAATATCCTATAAAAAGTAAATTTTGCTAAAAATTTCCCATAAAACGTTAATTTTTACCAAATTTCCCGTTAAGTGTAAATTTTTACCAAATTTCCTATAAATGATAAATTTTAACAAAAATTTCAAAAAAAAGCAAATTTTATATTACATTTCCTATAAAAAGTAAATTGTAACAAAATATCCTATAAAAAGAAAACTCTGACAAAATATCCTATTAAAAGTAAATTTTGATAAAATATCCTATAAAAAGGAAACTGTCAAAATTTCCTATAAAAAGTAAATTTTTATAATATTTCCTATAAAAAGTACTTATTGACAAAATATCATAGAAAAAGTAAATTTTGCTAAAATTTTTACCAAATTTCCTGTTTAAATTAAATTTTTACCAAATTTCCTATAAATGATAAATTTTAACAAAAATTTAAAAAAAAAGTAAATTTTATATAACATTTCCTATAAAAAGTAAATTGTAACAAAATATCCTATTAAAAGAAAACTCACAAAATATCCTATTAAAAGTTAATTTTGATAAAATATCCTATAAAAAGGAAACTTTGACAAAATATCATATTAAAAGTAAATTTTGATAAAATATCCTATAAAAAGGAAACTTTGTCAAAATTTCCTATAGAAAGTAAATTTTTATAATATTTCCTATAAAAAGTACTTATTGACAAAATATCATAGAAAAAGTAAATTTTGCCAAAATTTCATTTAAAAAGTAAATTTTAACAAAAATTTCCTATAAAATGTAAATTTTAACAAAATTTCCTATAAAAAGTAAACTTTGAAAAGACATCATAAAAAAGTAAATTTTGAAAAAATTTTATATAAAAAGTTAACTCTGTCAAAATTTCCTATAAAAAGTAAATTTTTTACAAAATTTCCTATAAAAAGTACTTATTGACAAAATATCCCATAAACATTAAATTTTGCCAAAATTTCCCATCAAAAGTAAATTTTTATCAAAATTTCCTATCAAAAGTAAATTTTTACCAAATTTCCCGTTTAAAGTAAGTTTTTACCAAATTTCCTATAATAAGTAAATTTTAACAAAAAAAGTAAATTTTAAAAAATTTCCTACAAAAAGTAAAATATAAAAATTTTAATAAAATATAACGTAGATTTTGAGCAAACAGATGTCCGCTTATATCTTTGCTGATTGTCCAGTATAATCGGCGCACTAGTGGCCGACAACAATCGGAACATTTTTAATGTTTTGATTGGTTAACATTGTGCTAAAGAGTGTTAACATTATCGGTACATCAGAGTTGCTTTTAGTTGTATAAAGTTAGCACGATTTCACCGTAGATTGTCGTATATCAAAAAATTGCGTGCGTTCACATTATCGGCACATGAAAGGCAACGAAAATTGCTACATTGCGCCGATTGTGTGATCAAAGCTTAAGAACTAAAAACCTGGTAAATTTCCAGGAGCCGTTTAAAAAAAAAATACGTTTTCTAACTTATTTATTTTAAGGTTTGTTTTTAATATCTATATAAAATCGGAGCAAAAGAACTCCTGGGACTAAGAATAGCGATATAATGATTGAATCGATAGTTAATAAAACTCCCGATTATCCAATCCTAAATCTAGACCTTACTAATCTTAAAAAATGGAATAAAGTTTTTAAAGATCTAGAGTAAATTAAACTAAAAAATCCACCATTTTCTATCATAAGCGTAGAGTCCTCAATAAAACGAATTTTTTATATCCATAAATTTGATATGGCACCAAATAAGACCACTTTTTCTTTCCCTCTCCCCTTCTGCAAAATTTTTTAATTTATGCATGTTTGAAAAGAGTATTTAACATAAGTAATATTAATACCATTTTTATAATTTATATCTGAACGTACTTTTTTTTCTTTGTTCCTATTCAAGCACTTTCATATATGAATTAAAAAAAAAAATTTTACAAATATATTTTATTTAGAGGAAACTGTAAAGAAAAAAATTTTACGTGGCTAGCAAAAATTTTTTTCTTTTAACTCGAAAAAAATATCCTTTTTCTGCTAAATATGCGAATGCGGTAGAGAATAGCAAGGAGCAAAAATGTAAAAAAAATTAAAGAAGAATCTATGTAAAAATAAAAATACTGTCATTTGTAATTTAAGCAAAAACTTATACCTCAAACCTTTAATATGTGTTATGGCCAGAAGTGTATAGTCCATTTACCACTCATGCTACCACTCGCCCATTGGTTATAACACCAACCCATTGGCCGCAATTTGTAGCACATATGGATTTCGTTGAATTTTTTCTCAATATGAAATTAGTATCTTTCATATTCTTTTTTTTTCACTTAATGTTTCATTCATTTATGTATTTTTTTATATTTGAATTTTATACTCCATTTTTTTTCCAATGTTGGCAAAACTTACATGATGTCGTATCATCATAACAAGATTGTAACTGTATCTTTTTTTTTTTTTTGTATGTTTATTTTTTCTATTTCTTTACAGTTATTATGGTCCTTCCGACCAGTCATGCCACGCCTTTTGTAAATGATTTCTATTTTTTGTATGGAGTAAATGAGATGTTATGGAAAATTGTTAAAAGGATTTGGTTCGTCGAGAATTTGGCACAAAAAAATTAACAAGAAACTGGGTTTTAATTTTAAAAATTTGGTTGACATGGCTTTACGGATTCTGTACATATACTAGTGTATATAAAATCTAAATTTTAGTAAAGACACAAACCTAAAAATGTTTTTACTGTAGTTGGTCCTAATTTACACTATGGACATTTCTTGCCGGACAAAAAAAATTTGTAGGCGGCCTAGGAAAAGAGTAAGCATACAGTGTCGCCCTCTTACCAACAAACTTAGTCTGCCCGGCAAGAAATGTCCAAAGTGTAAATTGGGACTTGGCAATTGTAAATTGTAAACAAAATCCTTCTTTAATCACTAACAACTACAGTTCGAGTCGGAAAAAGCCCAACCAATTGTAGTAGGGAATGTAAGAAAATATAAACTCACTAATGATATCGCTTAAAATTGCAATTTGTGCAAATGGACAAACTTGCGAGACTCGTTTCATGAAGAACCTTTCTAATTTTTGTGTGATTTGAAACAATTAATGTCAGTTTGTAAGAACCATCAATACAAAAATAAATTAAAAAAGAAAATTCAAAAATATAAAAATAAAAGTTAAAAATTTGTGATTAAAAAATATGTTTTAAAATATGCCCAAAGAAAGCCAATAGACTAATTTGCTCAAATTATTGCCAGAATTTATTGTTTGTGATTTATAAACACTTAGATTTTTCATTAAAAACGACGTTAAAAGCACTAAAATATCTGTTTGTATAAAAGCACAATTGAACAGCGCAAGTTTACGATTCAAATTGGTGGGCAAATTTACGAAGTTTGTGTAAATTATTTCTTATACAATTTTTAACAGTTAATTTGCGAGGGCGTAAATATGCACAGATTGCCAGACTTTTAAGAAATATCATGAAAACTCTTACTGTTTATTACTGGTGTTTTGTCTAAGCTTTCGTATCGTACCAAATAAGACTTGAGTGTTTGTTGCAATTCTCATTCACTTTACAGTTGTATTTGTATAATATCTTTAGCTTTTCCAAACTCTTTGGAAAAAGGTTTCCTGATGATCTGGCCGTAGCAAACAGTGAAATGCGCGGAAGACCTTGCTTATCCCCCAATAATAAAAATCAGTAGTGTATTAAATGAAAAAAATCCGAATTTCGCAGATTATTACAAAATCCTATTAATGAATAAAAAAATCCAGTAGATTTGATTTGAAATCTTTCTCAAAATGTAGAACGTTAACATAATACTTTGTTAACATAAGCGAGATTTTGTTATAATAACAAAAACAGCTGACTGAAAGTTTTTTGAGCAAAACATACTTTCATATAGAGAAATACGCATTTGAAAATTTGCTTTTATTTATAAATTTGCCTTTTACTTAAAATCAGCTTGATTTATTTTTATCAATTTTTACCATTTTTTCAAAACATTGTATATCAATTTTGTTTTGTTTTTTTTTTTTATTAAAATCTCATTTTTTTCTTGTACAGGGAGGTATTTTTTTTATCGCTATATGAATAAACCATAGTTGCTTCACTACCATAGGGGAAAGGGAACCTACACTAAACTTGTCACATGACAGTTCTATAGTGGTAGGGGCCGGTTCTAATTCTTACACTTTATATGATGGGGATTTATCACTTTAACATGGCGATGTGGGTTTATGGGCACAATTTTGACACTTTGTAACAGTACACTGAAATAGTCTAAATGGACACATTCAATATCTGTTAAAACAATCCCTGGCCATATATTGTCCCGAGGTAACCATGTAAAAACGATAGATCCAGCCACAACCCGCACAAACTACTTTCACATGATTATTTTTGTGCCAATTACCTTTCCTATGGAGTAACTATCACAAGTTTTTTCACAGGGTACGTTCTAGTGCTGGGAAACTGTCGTTAGTACTATCGATAGTCTTTAAATATCGAAAGGAAAAATATCGATATTATTATTTTTTAAAACAGCAATGAATACAAACAAGAAGAATAAATACCACCAGCCATTTATTGCTTTTTTACTGCAAATCAAAGGCCTTAATGTCGAAATTTGTATATGTTAATATTAGGACTGAAATGTTCTATATTTTTACAATTGCAATTGCGAGCTCATTACCAAACAATGAACGGCCATTAGAGGAAAAGTCCTCTAGATTGATTATCTTTTGGGTTGAGAATCAAAACTTATTTAGTACATTATCTAAAGGTGCAGTAAAATATCTTATAGGCCCTGCTAATTCGGTTCTTTCAGAAAGGTGCTTGCCAGCAGCACAATTTTTCATAAACTGTCATCTAAAATAACGTGCGAACATATGTACATACTTCGCATACGTTCCATAAAATGATAAAAATAACGAACTGTAGTCTGATTAAACACAAGTAAAAGTTTTCCTGCATAAGTACAAACATTTATTCGATAGGAATCTAAACTTTCGATAAATATCGATAGTAGAAAATATCGATAGTATCCCAGCACTAGAACGTACTACTTGATTTTGAGTAGATTTCGTCAAAATCAACTGACGAATTAGATTTTATTTGGGAAATCTATTCAAAAGGCTAGATTTAGCTCGAAATCTCGTAAGTACTTCACTTCGTTGAAGTGTAAATGGGCTCTAAGAAAAATCTATTTAATGATCTTGCTTTTGAAAAATTTTAATAAAATATGTATGCCCCTATTTCGGTTTACACCTTAACGCAGATCAGGTGAAACTTAAACAACTTTTTTTAAATGTTTGATGTTTTTTTTTATGTTAACTGCACCTAAAGAGCGCGGTGCGAAGGCTTTGCAATTGGAAAATCCAATTTTGACAGCGCATTTAATAGTGAAGTTGGCCGCTATTGTTAATAAATACTGACAATTTAGCTATTTGTTGGTCAATCTAGCGGTTTTATCCGCATTTTTTATTTCAGTTATATGGGTTTTATTAAACAAGAAAGTTAACACTACTGTTCTTCACACAACGTTGACGCCATTGTTTAGGTATGGCAACTCAGCGTAAAAGCTAGACAGGCGAGTTACATATTCACTCCTTTGTCTAATAGTATTGGCTGGTAGAAGTGTAGGGAACCAACATCATATTACATTTATATTTTATGTTCCCACATTTTTTCCAGACAGTAATATTAAACGCTTAAAATAAATATAATATTACAATTTTCTATTCCCATAGTTTAGCTTTTTTACAAATACAAAATTATTTTTAATTAAAAAATTTAGTCTTAAGATTCATTTAAAATAAATAAGACGTTCTAAAGAACGTCAGAAAACAAATACTTATATATTTTGTTTTATTTAAAAACTGTTTCTCCCCAAACAGTTAACTGGCGCAGTCGGTTTCGCGAACCATATTTAATAATTTTGAGAAAAAGTAAAGTGTTAAATCCTTATTTATACAAACAAAAAAAAAATTAGAAAGAGAACTCTAAAAATATTTGTGAAAAGAAAGAAAAATTTTTTAAGGAAAAATAAATAAACATATTTTTTTTATAAAACGTTTGAATTGTTCAAACTAAAAACAACAAAGTGATATTTGTTAAAAGATACTGCGAAAAGATGAATAGATTCGATGTAAACAGGGATCTACAGCAAGACGACCGGGCAATGCAGGAAAAGATCGCTGAATTAGAGGCGGTCCTGCGGTTGCAAGAACAAAAAATCCTCCAGCAGCAACAGCAGTTGCAAGAACAACAACAGGAACAAATACAACAGCAACAACTAGAACAAGCTCAACAAGAACAGCAACAGCGTCAACAATTACAAGAACTTAATCTACAACAAACACAACAACAACAGCTACCCCCACAACAATATCCTCTGAACGATGAGTTCGGATTTAATATGACGGCCAAGGACGTCATTGAACAGTTCCGGCGTCTAAAGCCTCTTGACGAAAGGCATAGCCCAAGAGCATTTATACATGCCGTTGAGGCAAATCTTGCTCTCTGCAGGAACAATGAAACTCTGGCTCAATTCTGCATTAGGATTGTGGCAAACGAAAAAGTTCTCGGAAATGCTGGTAAAAGGGTGAGAGAACTACCAAACAATGCCTCCTGGGAGGAAATTAAAGCAAGGATTCTACAAGAGTACAGACCGAGAAGGACCTATGCGGAAATCTTCAATTACTGCCGTACAATAAAAGTAAGGAATCTAAATGAATTATTTAATATATTTGAAAAAGCTAAATTCGAAATAAACGACATATATTTAGGGGATCAATTCAAACCAACTATATATAGGCCAGAAAATGTCGACAGGGATCTGGTAGATATTTTGCTAGAAAAAATAGACGGACCTATTAGGGCACACATAGGAGAACATGAGACTTTGACCGACATTATTCTTAAATACACAAGACTTAAATTATTGGACGATACAAGAGCCATTGCTTTCAACCATAGGACTAAGGGATACAACCAAGGAGTTTCAATCATTAACAAAAACCAAAACCACCAAATACGACAAAATTATCGCACAAAAAATTACAATAATTTAAGCTCACAAAATTCTAACCGAACACGACAAACCTATCATGCAAATAACCAAAATATTTTTAGCTCAGAACACACAAATAGAAATTATGAAACCCGACATAATTACCAACCAACTAACTACAATAATTTAACTACACAAACTAGTAACAGAAGGCAAAGCCATGAAAACAGACAAGAGTACAACCCGAATAAAGATAGATATAGCAATCAAACAAGGACTAGTCGTACTGACAGTCGTAATAATCAGTCCACGGACGAACCAATGGAAATAGGCAACCTTTATAGGGAAAATGAAATAAATTTTCTGATGCAGCCTCAAAATCAACACTGCCCATAATAGTTATTTCATTGGGAAAGCAAAAGGTCAGGTGCCTTATAGACACCGGATCAACAACTAGTATTGTTAAGAAAAATATATTGATTGAAAATTACCCAGAACAGAAACTGGAAACCCCAATTAAATATCGAACTATCAATGGGTTTAATGAAATATGTTTTCATGTGGTTACACCTTTCCCCAAGGAATTTCAATGTAAGGGAACACTTAGTTGGAAAATAGTAGATTTTAGAAATGATAGATACGACGCTATAATGGGTCAAAATTTTCTGATACCACTCAAGGCTGTAATAGATGATGAGCATGGTTATGTGAATATTTTAGGTAATAAATTCCTTTTTGAGAAAATAAACCATCCACTCCATACTGTTAACATATGTGCATTGGAACCTATCTCAAGAAAACATGTTTTAGATAAGCTCGATTTTAGTCATTTAAACGAAGACGAAAAAAATACAATGATACGTTTGCTTAGGGATTTCACGGACTTATTTTATGTCGAGGGAGACAACCTTTCGGCAACAACTGAGATAGAACACCAAATAATTACTAACATTGATAGACCTCTTTATTCAAAAATATATAGATACCCCCAAGTTCACGAAAGTGAAATCCAAAGGCAAATCAAAGACATGCTCAGACAAAATATTATAAGGGAAAGTAATTCTCCTTATAATAGCCCCTTATGGGTCGTACCGAAAAAGCAAGATAATTCGGGAATAAAAAAATGGAGAATTGTCATTGACTACAGAAAGCTTAATGAGAATACAGTCGATGATAAATTTCCCATACCAAATCTAAACGGTATTCTGGATAAATTGGGAAAATCCCAATATTTTACAACCTTAGACCTTGCCAAAGGTTTCCACCAAATTTTGGTAAGAGAAGAAGATCGCAAGAAAACAGAATTTTCAACGCCTTTCGGACACTACGAGTTTATTCGTATGCCCTTCGGCTTGAAAAATGCGCCATCAACCTTTCAAAGGCTGATGAATTCAATTCTGCGTGAGCAAATTAATAAAACATGTGTTGTCTATATGGATGACATTTTGGTTTTTAGCACGTCTCTAGAAGAACATAAAAATTCTTTAAAATCAATTTTCGAGGCCATAAGAAAAGCCAAATTAAAAATCCAGATAGATAAATGCGACTTTCTGAAGAAAGAAACGCAATTTCTAGGTCATTTACTGACCAATAAAGGCATTAAACCGAATCCCGAGAAAATTAAAATAATACAAAACCTGCAACTTCCTCAAACGACCAAACAAATCAAATCATTCCTGGGAATGACAGGTTTCTACAGAAAATTTATTAAAAATTACGCGAAAATCGCAACCCCTTTAACAAAAGCGCTTAGGAAAAATGGAAAAATTAATATATTTGATCCCAATTACATTTTGGCTTTTGAAAAATTAAAAGAAATCGTCACCAATGCACCAATCCTAAGATATCCAATCTTTTCCAAAAGATTCAAGATAACCACTGACGCAAGCAATTTCGCAATTGGCGCCGTTCTTTCACAAGAAGGCCACCCAATTGCATATGCCTCTCGAACTCTGAATGTAAACGAAACAAACTACTCAACAATTGAAAAGGAATTGTTGGCGATAGTATGGGGCGTTAAATACTTCCGACCATATATCTATGGAAGAGAGTTTGATCTTGAGTGTGATCATGAACCATTGAAGTGGTTACAAGTAAAATATACGGGTAAGGACATCAACCCACGTCTTCAAAGATGGTTGGTTCAATTGGGAGAATATAATATGAAAATCAATTATATAAAAGGTGAACTAAACAAAGTTGCCGATTTCTTGAGTCGTATTAATTCTGACACTAATGAAATTAATTACTTAACAGAAAATGACTCCGATGATACAAACGATAATAGGGATCAAGATTCATTGTTGGTACACACTGATCATTCTCTGGATGAAAACTCAATCGAAAGTTTACGAGAGTTTAATGAGAAAGTTTCAAGAATTCAATCAGAAATCTTTTATAAAACTGAAGATGTTACAAACATCAAGATCAGAATGTATAACAAATTTGAAAGTATTGTAAGTATTGACTTAGTTAACGAAACATCAAACTTCGGTGAAATGCTTTTAAGGTTACAAAAAAGAGCTAACAATAATGGCATTTATATTATAGAATGGGCAAAGAATGATCCATTTTTTTCTATATGCTCTGTTCAGAACTTTAAAAACCATTGTAACAAAGTACTTACTACTTTGAAAATTTTGTTGGTTGATCAGTCAGAAGACGGTGAGACCATACACTCTCAAGAGGAAGATCTAGGCGATAGTGTTCCAATATTAGATACGGTGGTTAATCGTTTTAAAACTCAAATTATAATACTAGATGTTAAGGAGGTAGTCACTGAAACAATTTTTGGTAAAAAACGAATTTACATAGACAGAAACGACATCGCGAATAAAAATATTTCAAATATTTTAAGAAGGGAGGTTGCTAAAGGAAAAATAGGAATATTTTCCAAATTGAATGATCACGAATATTACAAGGTTCAACTGAAGTTGATAGAAGAATTTCCTGACAAAAAGAACTTTAAATTTGTTAAGTGTTCTAAATTTGCCAAAGATATTGTTGAGGAAAATGACCTAAAAAAACAAATAGCATTGTTTCACAAATTCGAAACGGGCCATGCTGGCATAATTCCAACTTACGAAAAAATTAAACACAAAATATACAACCCTAATTTGAAAGAATTCGTACAAAAAGTAATAAATAATTGCGAAACTTGTTCCGGGGCTAAATACGATAGAAACCCAATAAAACCAAAATTCAAAATAACTGAAACCCCTTCCACCACGAATGAAATAATTCACGTCGATACTTACGTAAACAGTAAACATTCATTTATAATTTTTATCGACAAATTCTCAAAACATGTAATTTCATTCCATTTGCACGACAGAAACAGTCAAACCCTAGTTGGTAAAATTCGAGCATTTTTAGCCATCAAAGGTAAGATTACTAAATTTGTTTTAGATAATGAATTCAATAATGCGAATGTAAGGGACTACCTTGATCAAGAGGGAATCCAATATCATTTTACAAAACCAAACAGCCATACCGGTAATTCGGATATTGAAAGATTCAATAATACAGTCACAGAAAAAATCAGAGTTTTTAATTTGGAAGAAAAACTCCCAATAAATTCCCAAATTCTTAAAGCAATAAAATTCTACAATAGTAATTATCATAGCACAATAAAATGCAGTCCTTTAGATGTTCAAAATAAATTGATTGATCATAGCATTATAAAAGAGAGACTAAAAAATGCTAAATTCAAAATAGTTCAAAAAAGAAATAAATATCGTGAAAACTATGTAGAAAATAGGAACGTAGGTTTTATAAAAAATTATAAAAGCTTAAGGCATAAAGAAGAACCAAAGTTTATTAAAAAACCTTTAGAAAATGTTCATGTATCAAACATTAAAAGACCATTCAAATTTTCAGACAATATCACTGATGCTTCTGTTATTGATGAACATTCAGCTGAACTAATCCACTCTACGGATTAATCCAATAACAGGAGACGGCGGATTCATCAAAATAAGAATAGGCGAAGTGGAAATTGTCAACAAAACGACTACTCTTGTACATGTCATAAACATAATCGAAATAGAAGAAATATTGAACCAAATAAAGGGAAACATAAAACATTTACTTTTACATGAAGAGATAATTATGCAAAATGAAATTAAATTAATAGAATCTAAGATCAAGACTCTTAAACCAATTCAAAATAGGAAACGAAGAGGTTTGATAAATATAGGAGGAAAGGTCTACAAATGGCTCTTCGGGACAATGGATGATGATGATAGACAAGAAATTCTGGAACACCTTTCCGTTACTGAACAAAATTCACACAATTCAATCGAGACTTTAAATAAACAAATAATAATCAACAATTCGATGAACAAATCACTGCATCATCTGAAAACTGCGGTGGAAAACGATAGAAAGGAAATAAGCATATTTTTGCAGAAGATAAAGAACACGAATAATGAAATAGTGAAGGAGATAATTTACTTAGACCAACTTACAAAACTTAAAACCTTAGAACATAAAATAGATCAGATTCAGGATAATGTAGTTTCAGCAAAAAGTAATATTATACATCCAAGTATGTTTACTACACAAGAAATAGAGAAGTTTGAAATTGATTTTTATAAGCTAAGGATGTTGAAAGTAGGCATAATGACTTATAGTGATCATTCTTTGATTATCGCGGTACTAATTCCTGACAATTACATTAAAACTGATTTAAAAATGATTACACCTATTCCAAACAAAAACAAAATTGAAATAGACGCAAATGACGAATACATAGTCGAAATTGATAACCAAACTTTTGCATATCAAGATAACGTACCTTTAAGGAAATTGAAAATAACTAATCATTGTACTTATTATAATACGTGTAAATTTAATTTTAATAACATTACATCTATATTAAGTCTTGACGAGGAAACAATTATTGTAAAGAATGTTTTTTTCGAAAAGGTGAATCAAGATTGTGATGATAGAAAATTTAAATTGGAAGGAAACTTTTTTATAAATTTTAATAATTGTAGTATAACAATTCGCAACCAAACATTTTCCAACAAAAAATTTATAATAAAAGAAAAATATTTTTATCCAAACTTTAATAAGTTTGAGAATTTAAGTATATCAAATGTTAACCCAAAATTTACTAATATCATAACAGAGCATTTTGAGAACATTAAGCAAATTGAGGAGCTTAAATTTCATAAAACAGTTTCTTATGGTATAAGTGCAACGCTAGTAATTATAATCGTTGTGATATCTGTAGTTTTGTATTGCCTTATTAAAAGAAATAATGTAAAGGTAACCATTAAAGAAAATGTTGCAACTAGAGGTAGCAGAGCCGAATTATCAGGTTCAAATGAAGTAGGAGAAATATTAAAAAAATATAAGTCATAATAAAAATCTAATAATTTAAATTTAAGATAAAATTTTTATAAAAATAAAATAAACTGGAAAAATGCAGTATATTTACAATGGAATATTGACAAAATAAAAATTATAATAACACTTAAAGTTTAAAATCTATTTTATATTGATAAATTAAAAAAACAATTATTTAAAAACCATAAGAAAAATCAAGTATAATGAAATCCAGGAGTATTTCAAACAAGGGGTGGAGGAGTTACATATTCACTCCTTTGTCTAATAGTATTGGCTGGTAGAAGTGTAGGGAACCAACATCATATTACATTTATATTTTATGTTCCCACATTTTTTCCAGACAGTAATATTAAACGCTTAAAATAAATATAATATTACAATTTTCTATTCCCATAGTTTAGCTTTTTTACAAATACAAAATTATTTTTAATTAAAAAATTTAGTCTTAAGATTCATTTAAAATAAATAAGACGTTCTAAAGAACGTCAGAAAACAAATACTTATATATTTTGTTTTATTTAAAAACTGTTTCTCCCCAAACAGTTAACTGGCGCGACTGTAGGCCCTTCGGCTAAAAAGGAGAATTTTCATTCACTATTTAATCCGAAGGACTATATGTATGTCCAAGATCTTAAAAACTTTATTATTTGGACAAATAAACCAGCGATTAAAAAACTGCAGTCGAAGTAGAAAAACTGCAATTTTTCCACTTCTGTCGCTGTCAAACCAACTTAAAAAGCGAAAAGGTGTACACTAATTTTCTTTTTTTTTTCAACAGTTTTTGATTTTGACTCTAGTTTTTCAAACCTAGAAGTAAACTACTTTTGAAGATTCTTAACTTTAATTGAAAATATTGAAAGATTTTTGAAAACTTGGTAGAGTCTTTATCAGTCGTTGAGAACGTCATTATTTTTTCAAGTTAATTTTTGTATATTGTTTCCTCTTTTACAGGAAATAAGTAGTGGCAAAATGGTATTGAAACCATTTACATATTAGTATATTTGGTTTTAACAAAAATGTATTTTTTTTTAAATCTTTCTTCCTGAACATGTATGACTGTCATTTAGATTATCCTTTCCTTTTTTTTATCTCTTACCCCTTTTTTCATAAGAAATCCCATATAAAACAGGCGAGGAAGTACCCATTGGTTGACAATTTTTATATTTGTTACAAATATCTGACAATGCAAACAAAAAAAAAAAAGAATAGTAACACAATATATGTGCATACATACATATGAATAAAAGTTATATAAAATGACAGTTAAGCATCCTTTTTTCTTAAAAAAAAATTATAGAAACATTTTTATAATTTTATGGTTGGAAAGTAAAAAGAGCATAGATGTTTAGCATAAATAATGTAATTAAAATCCAAAAAAGGAATAGAATAGAATATAAAGATTCATACAATTGTAAAACACATTTAAAAATGTTAGGACAATAAATGTGCAACGGCATACATACATATGTATGTATGTATTTATGTATGTATTTGCTTGATAGTAAGAATGTATATAAAATTCTTAAACAAACGCTTGGAAATTACTTCAAACGATTTAGACACTAATTTGCAATTACAATTTTGGGTTTTTTTTAGTTTTGAAGTGATTTTAGTATTATTTATTCTTTAGAGCTTTTAAAAAAAGCTCACTTATTTATTAAAAATCTAAAGGAAAGGTTTTTAAATTTTTCATATTTAGGTTAATAAACTTTACAAAATTTGTGAAAGCTGCTTGTGCATGCGAAAAATGGAAACTGTATAAATTTCTAGTAAAAAGCTCTTTCCTAAACATTTTGTTTATACAGGTTAAAAGCTTTTAAAAGAGCTTTTGAGGTCCTGATATTATAAGTTGATTTTCTTTTTCTTTTATAAAACGGATGCTTTTATTTTTAATTGTAAGTTCCTTATTAAAGCTTTCGTATTCAGAAACTTTCTTATCTCAACATCGTTTATTCTCATATATATATTTTATATATGTATGTATGTCCTATTTTAGTTAAACCTTTTTCTTAAACTTAAATTTGTAGTAAAAAGCGCTTTTATATAAATTTTGCATTTACACGTTAAGAGCTTTTGAGGTCTTGATATTATAAATTAATTTTTTTTCTTTTGTTGAACGTATGTTTTTATTTTTAATGATAATTTTCTTATAATAGCTTTCGTATTCAGAAACTTATTATCTCAACATCGTTTATTCTCATATGTTTTTTCGACATGTCCCATTTGAGTTAAAGCTTATTTTAAACTTAAACTTGTAGTAAAAAGCTCTTTACTAAAAATTTTGTTGTTACAGGTTAAAAGCTTTTTAAAGAGCTTATGAGGTCCTTATATTACAAGTAAATTTTCTTTTTCTCTTAGAAAAATTAAGGCTCAACCATAATGTGCTTAATTTGGCTTAAGCAAATGTTCGAATAGATGAACATCAAATGAGGCAAACCATATTGAATTTAAGGAAACAAAGTGCGAAACTGATCGATCGAATCAAATGTTTTTTGATTTCGTTTTTGTATTTTTAAATACATTTTAGAGACTTTTTGTTAATGTTTGACAGTAGGTTAAGCAAGTCTATGCATATTATGGTTGGGCCTTGATTTTATTATTTTTAATGATAAGTTTCTTATAAAAAAGCTTTCGTAATCAGAAACTTTTTTAATAAAAAGCTCTTGTTATCTTAACATCGTTTATTCTCATATATTTTTTTAGTTATGTCCATCTTGGCTAAAGAATTTTTTTTAAACTGCAATTTACAGTAAAAAGCTTTTTACTGTAAATCATGTATGATAAAACGGATGTTTTTATTTTCAATGATAAGCTTCTTATAGTGGCTTTCGAATTCAGAAACTTTTTAAAAAAAGCTCTTAATATCTCAACATCGTTTATTCTTATATATTTTTTAGATATGTCCCATTTATAAAAACAATTCTGATTTTTAGTTGAACTGTTAATTTTAATTTTGATATTTTTAGTTAGGCTTGAGTTCATCAAATTTAATTTTCATTAAATTATTTTTACTGAAGGAAGGCATTTTTACAACTTGGAATTTTATTAAAATTTATTGATAATTTTCTTGGCTGAGCTGGGGCTCGAACCTGGGTTGAATTTACATGTTTCAAGAATCAACACATTCTTTCCTATTTTGGTTAAAGCTTTTTTAAACTAATTATGGCTTTAAAATCGCAAAAATTAATTTATAATTTATTAAAGGATCAACTAACGATTTTATTGAAAGCTTTTTTAAATTATGGTCAAGTGGATTTTTTTTAGACCTTGATAGTTTTTTTTAGCTTCGTAAAAGCTTTTTGTAATGCAACATGATAGAGAAGTTTTCTCAAACCTTAAAAAATTATTAATAGTTCCCGATAAGAATAATAGAAAAATTAAAAAAGTTCCGTTTAAGGTTTAAAGCAAAATGTTTTAAGGAATAGGGCCATAATTAAGCAATATTAAAGTTTCTGAGCCCATTTGTAAAATCTAAGCATATTAAAAGCTTAACAAAACGTTTAATCGCTTAACCCCTTAAAATTTTAAAAGATTTTAAGATTAAAACAAGATTTGTTATAAGATTTTTTTTATTAAAACCAGATAAAATAGGTTTTTGAAAAATTTACAAAAGTTCCTAATAGCTTTCTTTATTTAAATTTTTTAAAAGCTTTTTAATTTTAACAAGATCAAGTAATACATTCTTATATTTCAGAGCCTAACGAAAGTTCTCTCTTGAATTAAAGAAAAAGCTTTTCGATTCTTAAGTTAAGTGCTACAAATATTTTTTGTAGTCAAATTTGATCCTCATCCAATTATTTTCCTAAACTATTTTATTCTAATAAATCAACAGCCTTGTAAAGTTTTATTTGATTCCAAAAAAAAAAAAAAAAATAATAAAAAACTTTTAGTTCTATCTCTTTGACGTTTTTACAACAAGATAAAAGTAAAACAGCCAACACACCTCCAGCTATAATAATTTTGTTTTTGACTAATTGAAATAATTTAAATTTTGATTACTGATAAACGAACCGTTACATTTTATATACACAAGACCAAAAAACCAAAGCAATTATGTAACCAACCCACAACCTCTGAACCAAATTTTAGTTTTTATTAAGCTGTATTTAAGAGAGAGTAAAAGAGACAAGAGGAATAGAAACGAAAAGAGCCAAAAAGAATTAAACAAAAACAATAACCATTTGTACAGAGCGAAAATATAGAGGAAAAAATAGAAAAAAAACTAAACTAAAATGATTATAACTATTTGCACTAACTGTAGAACATCAAATACATGTAGTCAAAAAATAAAATTTGCTAGATAGTGGGCTCTAGAAATGGACTAACACTTGAAAAAGTTAATACTTTTCTTAGATTATGTAAAATATTTGATGACTATTTTCTAGATTCTTATTATGTCGTCTTTAAAATTCTCAAAAACATACATGTATAGAATTTTTTATAATTAATTGCTTTTTTTGCCCACTGTATGAAGAATTTTGTTGAAAAAAATACTGCACACCTTAAGGTTGGAACCTGGTGATGTTGTGAAATTTTCAAATCTGAATTTGACTTAATGACTATTTTGACTGTTATGGAGAGTAGAGAACAAGCAGAATACAGAGTACTATGGGAAAAAAGTGCCTCTAAGCCATTTATTCGGTAGTCGTTGTTATATTAAATCTAGAAATAAACACACATCTAAAGGTAACAAAAAGTACTTGGAAAACAAATATGTATGTTGGTACAATTACTTATTACACACACAGGCTGCAGCAAAAGATTCTACTCCCACTCCCATCCAACTAACACTTACACACTCACAAACACATTATCATTATGGTTGTTAAAAACCAATGTTGAATTGAGTAAAGAGTGATTGTAACTGTAAAATCAACCAAGTGAATGATTCGCTTATACCATTGTCCGTTTATGGAGTTGTTGGTGCAGCTGGCAATGATGTTGGTTGGGAAGAGCGAGTAGTTACTGATAATAAGGGATAAGATACAGGTTTTTGGAAGCTTTTTTTACTTACTACCTGTTCCGATTGCAGATCTACGAAAACATCTTCTTCGATGCCATCCAACCTTTTGGGTTTAGTTACGTTTATTTTGTGTAGGTGTTTGTTTTTTTTTTTTTTTTTGGGTTTCCTTTTGTTTTGTAATGTTTGTTGCAGGGTAGTTACATTGTTGTTGTAAGTAACCTGTTGTTGTTGTTTGTAAAAAAATATTTTCATATATTTTATTAGCCTTGACTGTACTGTGTTGCATGTCGATTGTTATAGCTGTTGATGTGCCGTTTCTTCTTTTTTTTTTAAAGCATGAAGTAAAGGGACAAGGCACAGTGGTTTAAACAATAACTGCCTTAAATTAATCCGGTAATTTTAAAATTTCTGAAGGCCCGGGTGCATCTTTCTCTTGGTGTTGCTTTTTTTTTGGCGGTAACATATCGCTCATTTGCTGCAAGACCGGCATAAATCAAAAAATACAATTTTGGAGTTAGTGATGCAGAATTGTTCGCTATGGCTTTCTTTATATTGTGTATAAAATTCATATTTATATCATTTATACTTTCCGCATTTGAAGAGAATGTATCGTTATTTTTTCGAAGTGATTAGAGCAAATCAAAAACTTTAAACCCGTTTATCTCAAAATTGATTTTTTTGACTTATGCCGGCCTTGCAGCAAATGAGCGATATAAACTAAATTGTCTCGGCCTAAAATACATAAAATCTTTAAATGATTGCAGCCGATAAGATTCCAATTAGATCAATTTAAGGCTTCAGATTTCTAAAATATTGGCTATTGAATCTGTCTACTATTGCTTTTTTGGACAATGCATAAGACTCTTCAGAATAAAGGGTGGCTTAACCAAAACGCACGATGTTAATTTTAAAATAAAACAAAAAGTTTTCAGAGCAAATTATCTTAATCAGGGGTGTTCTGGAAATCGAAAACGCAAGAATTTTAAACGACGCTTTTTAATAAAATTTCTGTAATTAAAGAATTTTTTGACAAATATTATACAAAAAGTTCCTCTATTAAACAAAATTTTATAACAAAAATTATAAAAATAAGATTAAGGGGGTAATTTTGTTGTTCACTTCACCTTGCGTTGAGAAAATTCATTCATATAAAATTTTTTGAATTTTAAAAATTTCAAAAAATTTTATATGAAAATTTTCTCAACGCAAGGTGAAGTGAACAACAAAATTACCCCCTAAAAGTGTAATAAAAAGAGCTTTCAAATTCTTGCGTTTTTGATTTCCAGAACACCCCTGAATATTTTTTATTATTTTAGAAGGATCTGTGGCAATTATTTGTGCCAAATGCTCGCCACGGCTTCGCTGGCATACCTCTATCCGAAGGCCCATATTTTCAATGACTCTGAGACATAATTGAGGTTCAATGTCGTTAATGTGCCGAATTTTCTCATCCTTAAGCTGTTGAATTGTCCTTTTGTTCTTGGCTTATTGACGTAAACTTTTTCTTTTACATACGCCCAAAGAAAGAAGTCCAACGATGTCAAATCACATGATCGTGGCGGCCAATTTAAACCCCACAACGTGAAATAACACGGCCATTGAATTTCTCGCGCAAAAGAGCCATTGTTTCGTTGGCTGTGTGACAAGGGGCACCATCCTTTTGTAACCACATATTGTCCAGTTTCATACCCGACATTTTTATGATTTCACTATATTTGAGTTTATATAAACCACAAACACCACCCCATCTAGAATTTTTTGAAATTTTTAATCATACAGTAGTTTTGACTTAACTGCCTTTTGTTAAAGTGCACTTTTGACTTAACTGCACAAAAGGACTAATTTCTGTCATTTTTCTTTAAACTTTCTATACCTGCACATGTGAGATAAATATCCAAAATTTTTGGCATTTTAAAATTATTTTCATTCAAAAACTCAAAGTTAGCTGGACTTTGACTCAACTGCCCAAAATACATATTTCCTGTAATTTTTCTTCAGAATGCTTGTTTTCGTGCCTTTTGTATACCTGTGTATTTATCATATTTTTGGGCAGCTTTAAAATATTTTAATATTAAACATCACGCATGAAAAAAAATGGTGGCCACTTTTTCATAAAAATATCCAATTTTAACAAAATATAAATTTATTAATAAAAACGTTTTTTCTTCATCTTTTAAACTTTAAACTTTACTTTAACTGCGATTTTATGCAGGTAACCACAATTGTGTACCTGCATATTAAGGCAGATAAATACATTTAAGATAACAGCACTTTCGATTTATCAGCACAAAAAATCGTGCAAAGGAGATGGTGCAGCCAAGTCAAAACTACTGTATTCGAGTCTTTTTTTTAACTGTTCAGCGCGATTACAAATGCGCGCATTTTCTGATCATAAATGATACTTTTGTCGGTGGAAAATGGTACTCTACCCGCGACACTTCTAAATGAAAACGACTCAAGCCGATGATTTTTGAAAAAACAATCTTCCAAATGCTAGCAGGGACGTGATTCTTGAAAGGTCACCACTACCAATAACCAAGAAAATGGTACCAAATCTACAAACTGTCATTAAATTGAGTCATTGGGATTGGCTTAAGGCAGAGTGAGAGAATATTATTATTTACTGACCGATGTAAAACATGTTTTTTTTTCACTTTTGTTGTACTCCGCCCTTTGCTTACAGATGAACCTTCAATTATAAGACTCCAGCAGCATGCCCGATATGGTTTTCTTAATCAATCTACTTAAATTTGATGTATTTCACTAAATTATCTAAATAGACAAATAGAATATGGGAATTTTTGTTTCTTATTTTACTTTTTACACATGCAAATAATGTTAATAATACCCAAAATGTGGCTTCGAATTGATTTTACTAAAATCATAGTATAGATGACGCATAAAATATGAAAAATTTTTATGCTGAAGTTCGCCATTTGATTGTTGTTACTTGTTGCCACATTGATGCCATTTTTAATAATATTAATGTCACAATTCTGATGTTAAAGCAGGCATTATCAATATGAAGATGCATTTTCTATGAGTGCAGATGTCATGGAAGGACGCTGGTCACTCCCCATCAACTGATGATCTGCTTATGTAGTCTACTGTAGGAAGGAGGTTCTCCGGGCGATTTTGCTCGTGCATCTTGAAGAACTATCTTACTCTGGCCGTTTTCCACTTTCAGCCAAAAACTGGCAAATCTTAACTAGATCGCGATTACAAGATCATTAAATATCATAAAACTTGATAGTACCCTAAGGAGGTTTTTTTTATTTAGTATTTATAAAATTTGAACTTTTTAAACACTGTCCCTTAAGCATTCAGTCCATTTTAATGTGGAGTTTTTTTTTATATATATTTTTTGATGGTTTATCCCCTGTAACCAAATAGAGAAATATTACGGAAAAAATTGCTTCATTTTGTTAATGTTTTTTAATTACATTTTAAAAGTTAATTGAAATGGAAATTAGTTGAAATTTGTAAAACGAATTGAATTGCAAGTGATTACAACAAAATTGGGTTTTACAAATACCAGAAAAAAAACAACCAGTGTTACATGAAATGTAATGTTTGGACTAACAAAATTTGGGTTTCAATTTGTATTATTTAATTATTTTATATTATTTAATTTTGGTTTAATTGGTTTAAAGGGTTGGGTTGTCCATTAAACAATTCAAAGACCACAAAATAATTGAAAAATCATTTAAATTATTTGATTTAATTTGATATCTACTATTTAAAAAGCAATGTCTGTTTAAATAAATTTACATGTTGGTTAACTTGCCTCAGTTAGCTGACAGTAACAGTAACGTTGCAAATCATCTGCTTCAATTTGTTGTATGTAAAGCAATTAGAACGATTATTGTTAGCAGTAAGATAGAACTTAAGCGGGTTTACATTATGAAAGTTTTCTTTCAGAAAGTCTGAGTTTATTGGTGAGAGGGGAAGAGAACATGCTTTTTTCTCTCCTCTCTCACCCATAAACTCAGACTTTCTGAAAGAGAACTTTCAAAGTTTGATCCCAGACTAACGTCTTAATCTGTAGAAATTTTATTTTTGTTACTTTTTATACCCTCCACCACAATTAAGGAGCGTATAGACGACATGTTTTTTACAACTTTGCAAGTCACATGTAATCGTGCATGTCTGTCAAAATTGCTGTTTTACATAAGGTTTATAATATTCGGTCACAAACGTACATGTAATTTGCTTCTGACATTGCTGTTTTTTTTCGCATAGTTATTGCAGAAACCAAAGAAGTTCTCGGTTTCAAAGTAGCATGCGGCCGCCACAAAAATTTTTATTTGCGCCGTAAGAGTTCAGCCATCTTAAAAATGTATTCTTTAAATTGGAAGATGCCAATTTTGGATATAATAATGAAACGTTTTTTAAATATGTATGTCTGTACAGTATTTCTATTAAAAGGTTAAAGAACATATTATCGGTATTGTAAAATAACAACTTCGGCCGGCTAATGATTCCGTCAAAAGTGCACCGCCGCTGCCGGCTTCCTAGCGGCATAGATTTATAACAACATTTTGTTTTTAAATAACAACACTGATGTCAGATGACTTGTCAGAAGAAAATAGAGCTCACTCTAAATGAAATTTTGTCAGATGACTTTGCGTCTGACTTTTACAGAAGCAACGTTAAAAAGGTAACACACGACATGTATGTATTTTGCAGTGGGAAATTTGACATGTCAGATGACAAAATTATGTCGTGTACAGGCGTCTTTAGTTTTGAAGAGGGTATATTAAGTTTGTCATTCCGTGTGAAAATTTTTTATTATTCATCTCAGATCCCATAAAGTCTATATATTCTTGCTGCTTGAGTAATTCCAAGTCGATTTAGCCATGTTTGTCTGTGTGCCCGTCTGTTGAAAACACGATCACTTTCGAAAAACTCCAAAGAAATAAACAAACTTGGTGTCAAATTGCTTGTAGTAATCCAAAGCAGTTTGGGATTGAAATCCAGCAAAATCGGTTCAGTAGGATTAGAGCTATGAATCAAAATGTGGAACCACCACCTTAAAAAATTGATAATTTTGTTGCAAAAACTAACATAAATGGCGGAACCATACACGAAATGATATAAGATTTTGCAAAAGTTCGTTTTATTCGACTGGAAATCGCACTGGAAAACATTTTAGAAGGCCTTAAACCGTAATAAAGAATGCTAATATTACAAAATTTGGTATACCACAGTACTATAGGACTAGAAATTACACTGTAAAATTTCGGAAAACAGTATAGTACGCCTAAAACCGTTATAGATAATGCTAGAAAAATAAATTTGAATGCTTCACAGTTTTGTAGGACTAGGAATAACACTAATAAATTTCGTGATGATCGGTCCATAATTTACTATAGGCCCCATATAAAGCCCACTCTGGTAAATTAATTAAATATGCCTAAAACCGTAGCAGATATATTTATTGTGGTGAAATTTCTTCCAACTTAGTTTTATATGGCCAAAAAAAACGTTATGTAATTTTGTGATTTACGGTCCATAATTTACATTAGATCCCATATTTAGCAGCTCTCTTTCACTGTAAACGCTAAAACTTATTTCGGCGCTGTATTGAAATTTATGTTTTTAATACCAGAAATCACTCTGAAAATCATTTAAGTTCGGCTTAAACGGTTACGAATCCTGATATTTTACTCAAGATTGTCGGTCAATAATTTAACAGGAAAAGTGTGGTTAACAATAAAAACTGTATCAATACAAGAAAAGTCTAGACAACATTGTGGACCAACTAGAGGACCAGGAATGATCGACCATACCTTATTTTAAAGACAACTATCCCAGTAAAGTGTAAACCGCAACCAATTTTAATGCTGATGTCTGCTTTTGTAAAAATAAATTAATAATAAATAGATATCGCTCCTGAAATATTCGAATTGTCGGTGGAGTGTATTAAAGATTCGGCACAGCCGAATATAGCACTCTAACTTGTTAACTGTACATTACATTACTGTTACTGGTAAAAAGAGCAAAAAGGGGTTAATTCAGTAACCTTATATCTTTAGAAATAAACGAGATTAAAAAAAAGGAATACTTCTCGTTGTCCCTTAGAAAAATAATCGGACAGGTGTCTGGTACTTTTTTGAAATTCGGCTCTTTTATGCAGTAAATGGGTGAAACCTGTGTTTTGGAACTTTTTTTGTCACCCCATCTTTCTTTTAATAAACATTGAAATAAAGTTTTATCATATTCGAAATTAATCTAAACAGTACTAATACGAATTCGGCACTTTTTCGAAATTCGAACGATAAGGGGCGAAAGAGTTAACATCTTTTAGTACTTCGCTTACAATATATTTTTCTCCATTCATTGACGTATAAATTTGTCAGCTCCCACTGCAATAGTGAATTAATTGAAACTTTAATGAAAAGAAAAGGAAAAAGTACCAAAAAGGGGAAATACGGGACATGAAATTTCATTATTTATCTTTGTGTTTTACAACTGATACTTTTTTAATTATAGTTAAAATTTAACCTATAAACATAAAATTCAACTTGCAATGTCCTTAGTGGATTAGAACCTGTGAGTGAATTTTTGGTACTTTTTTGTTCATTAAATGGTATTTTTTTAATTCCCGTTTGTATTAGGCCTAGAAACATGAAATAAAATGTGCAAGTTCCTGAGTGAATTAAACGTGGACGGTTCTTAGTGAATGAGAATTTGTAAGAGGCCTTTTTGTACTTTTTTTTTCTTTTACTGGTACTTTTTGTATTTCCGTTAGTATTGGACCTAGAAACATAAAATTGTACATGCAAGGTCTTTATGAGAATCTGTAAGAGGGATTGTTTTGGTACTTTTTTGTTCTTCAACTGGAACTTTTTGTATTTCCGTTAGTATTGGACCTAGAAACATAAAATTGTACATGCAAGTTCTTTGGTGAATGAGAATCTGTAAGAGGGATTGTTTTGGTACTTTTTTGGTCTTCAACTGGTACTTTTTGAATTTCCGTTAGTATTGAAACTAGAAACGTAAAATTAAACATGCAAGGTCCTCAGTGAATGAGATTCTGTAAGAAAGATCGTTTTGGTACTTTTTTTTCTTTTACTGGTACTTTTTGTATTTCCGTTAGTATTGGACCTAGAAACATAAAATTAAACATGCAAGGTCCTCAGTGAATGAGAATCTGTAAAAGTGATATTTTTGGTACTTTTTTCAATTTTCCTTAATGTTGCGCAAACTTTCACATTAAATACTTAAATTAAATTTTTATTTTCAAACAAACAAATTTCTTTTTTTTTCAAATTAAAAATAAACACCAATAATGGATTTTCAATGTTTTTCTTGTCTTTTGGCCAAAGTTTATTTCTGTTTAACTTTTTAACTGAATTGTTGTTGATTTTCTCGTTTCTCATTTAATTAATTAATTTATGAATGAATATTTTCCCTTTTCAAACATTTATTTAACTTTTGCTTCTTCTTTTTCTTTATCTTTTGCTTTTATATTTTTATTTTCATTTCTAATGAAAAACGACAGTCACATGACATGAAAAATATACGCGTTTTTTTCAAATAATTTTTTTCGTAATTTCTGTTCCTTTTTAAATCATAAACTTTTTGACCGCAGATTTGTTTTTTTTTCAAATGGAACTTTTTAGTGGTGTGAGTTAAAATTTAATTCAGTCAGTAATAATTATTAACTCTTGGCTTAAGGATGGAAAAAAGGAACTCCTAGTTTCAGATAAAAACACAAAGAGGTAAAAATTCTACAGACAACAAATGGAAATAGAAAAAAATATTATGTATGTTTATATGGTCTTAAATAAACAGCTATAGAACACCTGTTAAGAGAGTAGTATTTGATACATTGAGAAAAAAATATGACTTAAGCTATGGACACATTGGACAATCATTTGACGTCCCACAAGTAACCATTAAAATTCGTTCCGGTGCGTAGAGCCGATTGTCGTGGAAACGTGAGGTTTACTTACATTCGTGTTAAAGCGTTTTATCCTGCTGCCAAAAATATAGAATCACTATAATTGTATTGACAAGTTCCACAGAAAACGCGTAGCCAACATATTTTTTACTTTTACTTAAGCATCAGTAGCATGTGTCTTGGATACAGGTTAAGAAAGTGTCAAACGCATAGAACGCGTGGAGTGAACCTCCAGCTTAAGTGTGTAAAAGATCGCGCTCAGCTTTTGAACGTTACGAGTGCGGTTCTTTTTCTTCCTTTTGTGCGGGCTGATTATCATTTAGTAAAGTAAATACAAATCCATAACGAATATTCTAAATACCTTTGGAAAATCAAGGTATAATGTGTTAAATACTTGTGTCAAAGCATTTTAGGATTTAGAATTTTAGGCGCTTAACAACACACAAATTGCCATATTTTAATGGATGAGTCTTCTCCACAAGCTGTTAATCTACATACACCTCCATGTTGAACGCCGAAACTTCCCAAGACAGCCAGCACCTTATGAGTATTAAAATGTGTTTTTGCTGGTACTCCACCAGCATAATGAAAAAAGTAAAGTTAAAGACGAACAATTAACGTCGTAATAAGCAATGCGGAAAAAACGAGGACGAGAGCGAAAATGAAAATGTCTGGCGTGCTGATTCCCCACTCAGAGAAGATTTACGAATTAAGGCTCAGTTAGCCGGGAGAACAGAAACCATACCGTAAAAAAGTAGGACCAATATATTTCTTACAGATTGAGACGTAACATCTTAAGCTTCGTACAGACGGTGGTCAGATCTTACAATATTGGTAAGCAGCGTTGCTTAAACTGCATTAAAATTGGCTAAAATATCTTACAGCTGTGTGAACATTGTTAGCTCATTTGTATTTGTAGAAGTGCAAAATTAATGCATCTGACAATTGCACCATTGTCAGAAAAATATTGCCGTTGGCAACGCCTGCTTACAAGATTGTCAGATCTGACCATCGTCTGTACGAAGCTTTACTTTTAACTATACTCATTCTAATTGCTTTACATACAATTAAATGATGCAGCCGATTTGCAACGTTAATGTTACTCCCGGCTAACTGACCCTTAAGACTATTTCAACTGCAGGTTAACGAAAGAAACTTTCTAAAAGAACAATAAATTTTGAAAATGTTTTCCATATGATCTTCTATGCGAACCTTAACATGGGGTCTTCCCCTGATAATTTTTTGTCATACCAAACGTCAAAGTCTTTACAAAAAAACACTCTAAAATTTTTGTCAGCAATTGTTTTTTATAAGAAGTTTGACGTTTATTATGACAAAATATTGTCAGGTGAAGACCCCATGTAACGTTCAAAGTTGTTAGAGAGGCAGTAAAATAATTTCGTTTTTTGTTTCTATGAGAATTTTTTAAATTTTTGTTTCATTTCACTTCTTTATTGCTATTGCAGTACATATTTGTTTCACCCTGTATTATAATTTTTCTCTTAGTGTATGACTCTTATGTACAATTATTATAAAAAATATGATAAAAAAAAAAACGAATTGTTGAAATAAAACAAAGTGTGTGTAAACATAATTTAATTGAAAATTATGTTGCCGGTTTTTTTCTCTATTCCTTACATTTTTTTTTCTATTATAACTCATACATTTTTGAATTTCGTGACATTACTATGAATTTAATAGCAGGACACTTAGAAATAGAACCCAGCAAAAGTTGTCAGACAAATAGGACAAACGGAAATTATTTAGATAAAAATATATGTACTTTAGGAATGTTTCATCAAAAAGAGAGAGATAAAAGGTTTCAACAAATTTCAATTATTGGTAGTTGAGTTAATTTGAGCCTTAAAAAAAGAGAAGCCGTTTAACTTTGTTATTGCCATTTTCTCAATGTACCGACAAACTGTCTGTTACTTAATGTCAACATAAATTTATTAGACCTATAAAATGTCTGTTAACAATTTTGGGTTCCTCATCATACCGACAAAAAACATTGTTTTCAGTTGGCAACACCTCTCAAAATACATGTAAAAGTTGGGAGTCAGCTGATTGAATTTATCTGTTCGGCAAATAAACGGAAAATGAATAATTTCCAGATGAGTGCTGGTTAGCTTTGCAACAGAATAGAAGCGAATGAGACATTAAGAAAACCAAATTTCATTAATGTGCAGTTTTTCGTTGCGAAAAAAGATAATCGTGTAATGAGAAAACGGCCATAAGTGTTTTACAAAACCTTGCCAACACGAATTTCTTTCTGCTTTATTTTTAGATATTCGGATTCTTTTAAAGAATAGATAAAGAAGGGAAGTATATTCGCAAGCAAATATTAATTAGCGAATTTATTTTCACAATCTTTTAGACGTACTCTTAAGAAAAAGAGCCAACTTGCACTAAGAATAGATCAAGATAGCTCTTGAAGTTCTTTTGATTCCTCTAAGTGTGGGTACGACCATAGTGGAGGAGTATTATGCGTTTTTGCTGATGTGTGTAACACCTAACAACTCCCTTTAAGCTTACTGCCCACCCTCCTTTAGTATACCGATCGACTCGGAATCACTTTATCAGTCGATCTATCGCTGTCCGTACGTCCGCATACATCTTATAAATAAATCGGCAAAGGTAAAACAGAGAAGAACACATTCCTCCTCTGTTTGTCAACCGATTTAGACAAAAAATACACCATTGGAAAGGTAGTTGCTTACAAAAGTTTACAATATATTAAATTTGCTAATGTTATATTTTCTCTATTTTTTTTTAATTTTTTAATACTTATCGTTATTCATTGAAAAATAAGCGGATGGGTGTCTGGTACTGGGCCTTTTGGAGATTAAACGGTATAACCTGTATTTTGGAACTTCTTTGGACCCCCCTATCTACCTATTAAACCAATAAACTTAGAAATAAAGTTTATACCAAAGTTACGAATAATCTAAAACAAATATAAATTTGGTGCTTTTTCAAAATTCGAACGTTTAAGGGGTGAAAATCGTACCTACATATATTTGGTACATTTTTTACAAAACCTTATCCTCCAATTTTTTGCCATATACCTGTACATAAATACGTATTTGATTATGGGCTCCCACTAAAATCTTAAAAATATTGATACTCCAATGGTGAAAAAAAACTTTTATATCAAAAAGGGGAAATAAGGGATAGTACATTTCTTTCTTTTACTATTCCGTGCTGCATGTGGTATTTTTTTAATTTTCTATGATATTGAGCATAGACAAATAACATTTTAGGAGTGAATGAGAACCTATAAGATGAAACATTTTGGTACTTTTTTATTCTTCAATTAGTACTTTAAGAATTTTCGTTAATATATCACCTAGAAACATAAAACTAAACATGCCTGGTTCTGAGTGAATTAGAATCTGTAAAGGAGAGTTTTTGGTTCTTTTTCGTTCGACAACTGGTACTTTTTTTAGTCATCGTGAATATTGGACCTAGAAACATAAAACTAAGCATGAGAATCTATTAGAGAGAATTCAACTAGTACTTTTTAAATTGAAATTTGATTGATTGAACACATTCGAAAAATAAAAAAATATCGAAAGTTTAAACAAGTTTTTTATAAAATTTTAATTTTTTTCTTGTACAGCTGCATGAGCACTTAAAATGATAATTCAATATAAAAACAACCTTATCTGCAGCACTTAGGACATATCTTAAGATTTTGAGTAGATTTCTTCAAAATCTAGTCACGAAGTAGATTTTGTTTTGTATTGGAAATCTAGTCATCAAGATTTTGCTCGAAAATTCATAAGTATTAGATTTTGTTGCAGTGTAAACGGGGTATACGAGAATTGTCACATTAACTTGTTTCGCTTCATCTCATTAACGAATTTATTTTCTCTCGTCTCTCGTTTTTTTTATTAATAGAATCTGTTTCTGTTTTAAACATTTTGCTGGGTTATTTTTTATAATTTTTTTCTATTGTAGTCATTGGGACAACAATTACTAACTCTTGGTGTCGTTTTATTTAAATTTTTTTCAACTCACAAAAAAATAAAAATTAATTTAAATTTATGTTAATTTCTCTAATGTACAGTTTATAATTTTTGTTGAAAATTTCCATTTAAAAAAGCTTTTGAAACAAACATAAATTATATTTTCGTTTTTTTTTTTTTTAATATTTTATTTTAAAATAATTGTTTTCCCTAATAACAAATAATTTCTATGACATTTTCCTTAACAGAAGAAAAAAACAAAAAAAAAAAAAAAGAAATACATAAAGCAGAAAATCTAAGAAAGCCAGAAGGGGGAGGAGGGTGGCAAAGGTTTCGAAAACAATTCAAAGATTTTGTACAATTAAGTTTTGAAGAAGAAATTAAACACTTACTATAGAAATACGAGTAAAAATAAGAAGAATTTTGCTTTAACAATCAAACAGTTTTTGCAAGGGTTAAAAACATTAAAAAAAAACATTTTTTAATAA
The DNA here is from genome assembly GCA_949318255.1 of Pollenia labialis. Classification (NCBI taxonomy): domain Eukaryota; kingdom Metazoa; phylum Arthropoda; class Insecta; order Diptera; family Polleniidae; genus Pollenia; species Pollenia labialis. The sequence goes on along the minus strand of OX439142.1, from coordinate 17,030,696 downwards.
TATTTCTCATGTATTGTTTAACATGTTAAGTTGTGTGTGTAACTGCCAGCCAGCCAGCCAGCCTCTCTTTCCCCGGTTATTTATGAGTTGGTATTGTTGTTTCATTTTGTTGCACAAAGTAGGTGAAGTACCTTGTTCCTTCTCCATATGATGATGATGATGGTCGCTTGAATGAATGGATGATGGGCTTGAAATATTCGCACTCATTCATTGTCGTTTTATATATATATTGCTGCTGGTTAAGTTTAAAGGAGGCTGTTGCTCTCTCTGCCTGCCTGCCTGCCTGCCTGTTTTATATCCATTTTATATTTTCAAATACAAATACTTGAGTTTTTTTTTTCTTAGCTCTGACTTCGTGTATTGCTTTGCAAAGCCTAAATTCCGGTTGCATTTATAGTAATTTTCCAAATCTTTAGAATCTCTTTCTTTTACTGCACATAAAAGTGTTAAAATGCAGCAAAAGACTAAAAAAAAACAACAACAAAACTGAAAACCTCGTACTCAAATGAGGAGACCTTTGATTGTTTTGTCAAGTAGAACGAAAAGAACAATTTACGTATTTTTCTTTTTTTTCTAAAACAATCGAAAAGAAAATTATAGAAAATTGTTTGAGTTCTAACAGTTTTTTTTTTACACAAAAAATTCAAAATGTCTATAGAAAATTTCGCTTAAAATATAGCAGCATAATTCATTTGCTTCAAAAAACTACTTGCAAATTAAATGTCTTCTGATTAAACATTTTAAAATTTTAATCGGGGACTTGAAAAAAATAACACTTAAACTTAAAAGTAAATTATTTAAAAATAATTAAAGTTATTTAGGAACTTGTAAAAAACAATTAAATTGCAAAAATTTTTAAAGTTCGAAAAATTCTGAAATTTATTTCGAAATTTTAAAAATTAGATTAAAAAAGTTCTGTTGAACGTTGTAAAATTTCATTAAAATTGTTAATATTACATAGTTAAAAAGTTCCAAAATCATGTTGGAAAAACTTGTAAAATTAATTTTAAAAAATTCTAAAATTATGTTCGAAAAAACTAAGATCACATTTAAAAATTTTTTATTGGATTTCTATATAATATAAATTTTTGCTTAAATACTTTTAATTAGTGTTAGAAATATTTATACATTTTTGTTAAAGATTTTTAAAATTTAAAAAAAAAAAAAATCATTAAAATTTTGGTTCATTTGGAAACTGTGTTCAAAAAAGGAATTTTGAATAGTAGTTTACTTAAAAAAATAGGTAAAAATGTAATTAATTCAAAATAGTTCATATGATAAAATTTCAATTTTACCGATGTTCGAAAAAGTTTCGAAATAATGTTCAAAATTTTTTTTTACTGTCACTAATACAATGAGTTATTTTTTTTTTGTAGAAATATTCAATTCTTGTGTTAAACCCAGCTTAATATGTATTTATAATTTTCAGTTTTATTTATTAATGCAAATTTCGGAATGAAGTTTTTTCCTAAAAAAAAGTTTAATATGAATTTTTAATTAACTCATTTTGAATAAAATTTTTTTGAAAATATTGTTTTCAAATTATGTTCATATGCAATATTGTTTTCAAATACATATATCTATTGCTTTCGAAATAAGTTCGAAAATATTTATTTTTTCTTAAAAATTTCTAAAATTGAATTTTTGATGAAAAAAATTATTACAATTTTATCAAACATTGCTTTATATAATTAGAATTGTGGTTATTTTGTTGAACTATTTATGGTTTTTAATCCAAATTTTTTTAATTTTTAATCAGGCTTAAGTTCATCAAATTTAATTTTCATTAAATTATTTTTATGAAGAAAGGAATTTTACAACATGGAAATTAATTAAAATTGTTATTGATAATCATTCATTCTTGACTGACCTGAGATTCGAACCCAGGCGGCTGGTTACCATGACATGTTTCGATCGCAACCACTCGATCTCCTCAGATGGATTTGCCGTCTTACACTCGCAGCCATCGACGACTGCTGACGTCAATAGTCAAATATCAATCCTTAAACCAAATTGTATTTTTAACTTTTGGTAGATCGAAATTTGCTTCTTTGAATGATTATCCATTTTTAATTGATTTTACATGTTTTTCCTAACTTCTGTTTTTCCGTACTTATGTCAAGAAGTTAGGAAAAACATGTAAAATCAATTAAAAATGGATAATCATTCAAAGAAGCAAATTTCGATCTACCAAAAGTTAAAAATACAATTTGGTTTAAGGATTGATATTTGACTATTGACGTCAGCAGTCGTCGATGGCTGCGAGTGTAAGACGGCAAATCCATCTGAGGAGATCGAGTGGTTGCGATCGAAACATGTCATGGTAACCAGCCGCCTGGGTTCGAATCTCAGGTCAGTCAAGAATGAATGATTATCAATAACAATTTTAATTGCTTTATATGTAAATTTTTTTTTTGTATATTCGAAAATTTTTTCGAAATTAAGTTCGAAATTTTTTTGTAAAAAAAAAAAATTTTTGTTTATAGAAAATAACTGTTTTTGTACAAAAAATATTGCTAAATGTGTTAAATTTTTAATTTTGTTTACTTTCGGTAATATAATCGAAAAGTGGAGTTGCTAGAAAATAGTCGAAAATTAAATTGTTCTTTTTTAAACAAAACGTAAACTATTTTAGGCAAGATAAAAATTTTTGAAGTCAAACATATTGTTTTCAAATTAAACATATGTACATATACTACATACATATGTATGTATGTATTGCTTTCGAAACAATTTCAAAAATGTTTATTTTTCCTTGGAAATTGCTTAAATTTTATTTGTTTGATAAAAAAAGTTATTATAATATTAAAAACGTGGCTTAATTTGTTAAAATTTCTATTTTTTATATGTTCGATAAAGGTTTTCGAAATAAAGATTGACATGTGTTTTGTTAAAAAAAAATTTTTTTATAGAAAATAAATGTTTTTTGCTAAGTGTGTTAAAATTTTTATTTTGCTTAATTTCGATATTATAATCGTGAGGGGTGCTGCTAGCAAATTGTCGAAAATACATATTTTTTTTAATATTATTTAGTCATACATGTTGTTTGTAAATTAAACATACATATGTATGTATATGTATTGCTCTCGAAAAAGGTTCGAAAATAGGTTTTTTCCCTTGGAAATCGCTTAAATTTAATTGGTTTGAAAAAAAATTATAACAATTTTATAAAAAAATATTGCTAAATGTATTAAAATTTTAATTTTTTTTAATCAAATATATTGTTTTCAAATTAAGCATATACATATGTTTTGCTTTCGAAATAAGTTCGAACATATTTATTTTTCCTTGGGAATTGCTTAATTGTGTTAATTGTTTGATAAAAAAAATATTTGAAACTATTAAATTAATAGTTTAATCTGTTAAATATTTTAAATTTTTTTTCGAAATAGACTTTTTTTTAAACTTTCGAAATTGGTAACCAAAAGAAGTTCTTTTTCTCTTTGACTAAAAAAAAGTAGTATGTGATAAAAAGCCACTAAAACAACTCCTGTTTGCTTTGACAACTTCCCATGAGCATCGACACATTAAACAAGAACAAAACAATGTGCGTGTTGTTGCAAAACCTTGATATGAGTTCCATGTGTGTTGTTGGCTGGCTGCGCTTTGACAATTGTAGACAAAAAAATTGAAACAAGCCTTTTAAATCATTTATATTTTAGTATGACCAAAATGTAGACTTAGGACGTGCTTTTAATATTTTTACAACAGCAGCCTTTAGTCAAAGATAAAACACGTTTAATTTTTTCCAAAATACCAAGGCAAAACAAGGAATTGAGTTGGTCCAAATACTAAAAAAGCTAAACAATAAAAAAAAAAAAAATACAAACTTAACCAAGACCAACGGTTAACATAAAATATGGCAAAGTATAAATCCCAAACTCCCAGTTGCAATATAATTTTAACAAAAATAAAGTATATGAAATAAAAAATCCTCTTCTCTTTCACATCATGTGTGCCACAGCAAATGTTAGGAAAAAAATGGAAAACAAATGCCACGATTTGTTAACAAGAAATAAAATCTAGTATGTTTGAAAAAAAAGTATATAAACTAAAAAACAAAGTAGGAAAAAATGCTAAAATCACATTTGGTTGTACATATTTAAAGCGTGCATTTACATAATGAAAGATGTTTCAATGGACATTTTATATGAGTTGGAATAAACTGAGAGAATGACAAAAAAAATCTGCGAATAAAATAATATATAAAATATAAAACAGGACATACAGAATGGTGCAGAAAACTAGTGATTAGCTGACTGCCCATTACATCGGCTCATTAGCATCCCGCTTAATCACACTCAGGGAGAACGAGATCGCAAGTTTTCTGAATTCTTTGCAATTAGAATTCTTTTGTCGTTAACAGCTCGAATGTTATGATCTTTATCTGATTGACCTTTGTTGCTTGCAATCGTTTGTTTCTTCTGAAATCCTGAGAATAATACAATCAGATATCTCCACACCAGATCGCAAGTTTTCTGAAAAAAAGCAATTAGAATTATTTTTGTTCGTAACCAGCTCGAATGATCTTTGGCTGATTGGTTAGGTAAGGTTCCATTGGCAGCCGTAATCAAGCACAGCTCACGGGGGTCCATTAATTAGTTCCCCTTACCATGTCACACCGTCTCCCGTTGGTCCTATGTTACCTGGCTGCTAGTATTCCCATGCAGCCATCCTGTCGATTCAATAAAGGAGTGGATCCTGTTTGCATCAACATCAGAGAGACAAGTGTTGTCCCCAAGGGCTCTTCGACCAAACACTTCGAGTCTTAAATCTCCGAATGCCAGGCAATTACAGATAAGATGTTCCGGTGACTCTTCCTCCTCCTCGTCGTCGTAACTTCCTCACAAGTCACTTAAAGGGAGCCCCAGCCTCTGGGCGGACCTCCCAATGGGCCAGTGGCCAGTTATAACCGCAATTAGGTTTCTAAGATGATGTCTGGACAGCTGTAATGCCCGCCGTGTCCTTTTTACATAAGTTGAACCTTCTCGATTCAAGGTGGTACCTGCATACGCCAACGAATGCGCCATGCAGTTCCCCTGTATGTCCCCGAGTCCGGGGACCCAATTAAGGGTGACCAGTGAATGTCTCGCTATCTCCTCCGGATACATCCGGCATTCTCGGACAATTCTCGATGTGATGAACACATTCTCCAGGGATCTTATGGCCGCCTTGCTATCGGTAATAACGTGAATATCCCTTCCAGATATTTCACCGTAGCGGATGCGTCTCGCAGCTGTGTGGATGGCCATTATCTTGGCCTGGATAACACTGCAGTGGTCCGGCAGCCTTATAGGAATGCTCCAGTTTAGTTGCTCGGAGATATGCCAGAACCGACACCGTACAGTGTTTTAGACCCGTACGTCATCATAGTGGGCCACGTTATCCAAAATGCTCACCGTGAAGCCTGGATCCAAGATTGGGTCGGGTGTGACATAATAAACATCCATGTGCCAATTAATTTCGTTCAAAATATTAGCATGTCCGATATTGTAATCCCTCCATGCTCCGGTGGCCCTTAGTTAGCCGGAATTGTTTCTCTTAATAACGTCTTAGCAAAAACAAATCCATACGGTAAAGAAAAGTTAATTCAGACGATTGACCTGCATGCAAACTTATTTTTTCAAGTTGTTGGTAAAAAAATGTAGAGACGAAAGAGGTATTCTGTAGATCAGTCAAATACGATTTAAACTGTTTTAATTATGTCATTTTATCTTCTGCTGGTAGCCTTTTTCGCATTATATCCATGAATTTTTCGGTGCGGTTTATTAAACATTTTTCTGTTAGTTAAAAGGAGTTCCTACGCTTTTAGAGTTGGTACGCAGCAGAGGTTTCGTTTTTCTGACTAGAACGAAAATATAGCTTGAGAACCCAAAAACTGATACACTGACCAGAGGAGAAGTTTCTTGGTAATCCAGAAACTTCTTTTACTACGGCACTTATTAAGCGGTGGCCTAAGTTTGTTTTCGAACTTTAAGATACCGAAACAGCCAGACCTGTCACAAAATCAATTCCGATCGAAAGTAGAAGTGGTTTCGTATCTTGCTTCTCTGTGGCAGGCCTGAGAGATTACAATCGAGATTTTATTTTTATTGTAAAAAGCTAGGGGGACTTCGAAGTGATTGGATTGAAGCTAAAATGAATCTCACAACATTTTGACTCACTTTGGAAGTTATTGTGGGTATCTAGCGTTATTGCTATACTACACGCTACTCTTAACATGGGCAGAAAAAAATGTCTCTGGTAGCATTTTTTGTTCATAAATTATTCATACTTAATCTAGTACTTAATCCCTGTTCTAAGTATGAGCCAGGTAAATGAAACCCTCACAGTAAATGCAGCTTCTGTTAGTCAACAGTACACAAAGACTGTCTGCAGGACGATAGGTGGATAGAGGGAGTAGTGCTTGTGAACATTCGACTTGAACTTATTCATGTTTAATGTGAGGGAAGACTTCAGCAGGAAGGTTATTCCACAAACGAACAGTCCCTGAAATGCGTTGTACGATGCACCGGCCAGCCGACCACAAAAGACTGTGCTCTTGAGAAAAAACGTGTATTTCGAACAAACTTACGGATTTCGGAAACCAGGTCCCTAATATCATCAGAACACATCCCATTGTAGTAACGATAAAACAGGCACATACAAACCACATTGCGACGGTGCTCAATGGAGTCATAGAATTGGATACTCTTTTGTCACTAATGAGAACCTTGGCCTTCTTCTTTACGCGGTCGGGAAACTCCAATTTAGACTTTGAACCACCGGCCCACACATAAGAGTTGAAGTGTGAGTGAAGTATCTTTTACACCGTTATAAAAAACCCAGGCACTTTAATGCTTCTTTTGACACCTTGAATATATGTTCTCTCCATCGGACATCACATTGCATATTCATGCCCAGAACATCAAGAGTTTCTGATTCCTTATCTCGATATAAATTGATGGATATTGTCGCCGACACCAAATGCAACAAGTTTTGCCAAGAGTGCATCATGCCAGACTCTGTCAAACACCTTGGAAATATCTTAAGCAACTACCTTACTTTCGCAAAATGGGGAATGAAACGGCACCACTTTTCCGATAACAGGGCCAGTAAGTCTCCAGTAGAGCGAACTCTACGAAAGCCATACTTGCGATCGCTTAGTAGGTAGTTTGACTCTAAAAATTTGAAATGATAGTGATTAACCATACTCTCCATAACTTTGGAAAGTGCCGATAGCAAATTGCAATTTGGGCGGTAATTTTCAGGGCTATTGGCCACTCCTTTTTTAGGCGTTACATTAGCAACTTTCCAACACACGGAAAATTTCTTGGCATGGTATAAAATACTGAAAAGATTTGCTACGGGACGAGCTAGAATCGATCACAAATCACTGCTTCAAGACCAGTGCAGGTATACCACAACAATATTCCAAAACTTCACCCATAAACAGTCCGGGCCTCCTCCTTGGCGGTTGCCGCGGCGGCTGTTTCCTGTGATACCAAATTGAACTCTGGTCAACTAAAATCTATTAAAGTTCTGCTAATTTTAATTTCCTGATAGGCTTGAGGTTTTGGATGCATCAAGTGGAAGATGCTCTTAAAAAATCATTAAGGGATACTTATGTTGCACAGGTTAATGATAAAAAACAACCGTGTATTTTTATTGTTGCTTTTGTTGGTCGATACCTTAAAAAAACTTCCGCAACTCTTGACATTTCTTTCTCTATAGCTGCACACACACGAGTGATTTGTGCGTGTGATTTGTTCGTGCTCGACGATTTATTACTTGTTAATGTGGCTGTGCGCGCACAAATCACAAGTAATTTCTTGTGATGTGTTCTATGTGTTAGTGGGCTTCTGCGTGAACATTTTTTTAATTTTATTGCACAACGAAACGTCAAATTTCCATATTTTCTTCAAAGCCAGTCATTCTTATATTTGCTTCTTTTATTTTAATAACTCTTTTTGTTGGGTACACAAATAAACTATCAAAAGTGCAATTGCATCACCGCTTCTCAAAATATATTTTTTTTGACGTTTAAGGTTTATGTGATTTGTTCATCGCGTATGGAGAAATTGTACACGAGCAAATCACACGCAAAAATCACTCGTGTATGAGGAGCTTTAGTAAGGAAAAACCAGCCCAGCTGTGTCTTCAACGTCACCTGTATTGTGAATTCGCCTTGCTACATTCACTACATAGTTAATTGTTGCTGCTACACTATTCTAGTTAACAGTCACTTCTGGTTCACGATTGGCACTAAAATATCACGAAGAAAAGGTTTTCAGAGGATTTCAAAGACCGGACACTTACAGGGCGTCCCAGACAATCGGAATTTTGATTTTGTATTAACAACGGTTTTTCATGGAATTCTTCATTTCAATGAGACAGACACTCACAGAAAAAATTATCGCTGACGCTTTTTTTTTTTTTCAATTAAAGCATTAATCAAAAATAAAATCAGTTTTAATTAAAAATTAAATCAAGTGTATTAAAGGTGTAATCAAGTGAATTAGACGTTTATTTAATATTTACCATTAATTTGTAAACTGGTGCAAATTAATTAAATTTTTTAATTTTTATAAAAAAAAATTTTTATCGAAAAGAACTTTTGGTAACCGCCCTGCCCATTTGGGGAAAAAACACTTTTTGCTATATTTCTGACCTTTTCTATTCTTCTTCTCTTACTGCTACAAAAAAATGAATAAATAAAATAGAAAAAACTAAAAGAAATTATAACATAAAATATTGAAACCAAAATGTAAGTATTTGTCTGTATGCAAAAAAAAAAAGAAAAAAAAATTATATAAAACCCCTGAGAAGATGTATCATCATACAACACCCACTTGGTAAAACTAAATGCATTTAGGTTTCAGCTTTTCGTGTTATATGTTCCGTTTTTTTTTTTTTTTTTGCAACTCCTTGTTTTCCTTTAGTTCTTGTGATTTCTCATACATTTCCTTTATGTCAACGATTATAATGTGTGTAATGTCCTTTTTTGCCTCTCCTCTTTTATTTTTTTTTAAACACATATTTTAAACAAATAAATTTCATAAGCATGCGTTTTTTCGTTTTACATTAAAAAATTTAGAATTTTTTTTTATATTTTTTTCTTTTATTTTCGGTTAGAGATGTCCTTTTCTAGCCTTGCATTAAAAATTTTTTCTTGCTTATAAAAAAAAATATTTAAAATTATTAGCTTTTTTTCCTTGATAAGGCAAAAGGAGTGGGTTGAAATGCCACTGCTGAATGCCTGCCTTGTTATAGCAACTACAACAACCTTTATTTATATGTTGTATATCCTGCGGCAAATGCGCATAATGAGCGCGTATTATTTGCATATGCAGTTGTTTTAATATCCTTGTATTTTTTTTCTTAGTATTTCTGTGTATATCACTAGATATAGTTGTTGTTTTAGAGGGAGGGGTTCTTGACAATGTTAATTTTTTTTCTTCATTCTTTTTTAAAAAATATAATGGGTCCCATGCTTTTGGAACTCCTCATGTTTTTTTTTAATAGATTTTTGCTTACTTTTTTTATATTAAGTGCTGCATACTTTTTTGGTAAATTTTTTTATTTTTTTTATTTATTTTTTGCATATTTGTTACAATTTAAAAAAATGTTAATGTACATTTACATTTTTTTTGTTTTTGTAAAGCTTAAATTTATTCGTATGTAAGCTTTTTTTATTAAGCGTAAATCCTTTGCCGGTTAGATAATGATATGTGGTTAAACATTTGCTTTGTAGAAAATTATTTTAAATTTTTCTTGTTTTTTTTTTAACGAAAAAAAAACTTAATACAACTTTAGAGGTTAGGTTACACCTTTTTAATGGCTGGATATTGGGCGGAGTTATTAAAAAGATTCGAATAAAAATAATTTTATATTAGTAAAGGTAATTTGTTTTAATATTAACGTGCAAAAATGTTCGCATAAAATTAATTAGATTACTATATTTTGCTCTAACAAATCATTAGATCTTTATTGGCTTGGTGCATATGCCAATAAGTCGTAGTGGAGAAAAACGACAATAAAGGTTTACGTGAAGTTTTCTGAAAATAAACAGTTGTAGTCGGGACTGTAAGAAACTGTTTATTCTTGTTGTTTTTGTTTAAGCTTTGATATTGTTACAAGTAAAACTGCGGTTTATAATTCTTATTCGCTCAACAGTTTTATATGTATAATATCTTTAGTTTTTCTAAAATCTTTGGATGAAGTTTCCTGACGATCTGGCCTAAGCAAGTAGTGAAATGCGCATAGGAATAGCTTATCCAATCAACAATAAATTTCAGTTTATCAATAGTATGAAATAGGAATTTAGCACATTTGAACGAAACCTTGTTAATTAATTTTTTGACTCCCAAGCAGTGTTGCCAAAACTTGGTGACCAAAAATGGCTAAATTTACGGAAAACAAGTAAGAGTGCTATATTCGGCTGTGCCGAATCTTATATACCCTTCACCATTGTGCGAGCAAAATACAGAGCAACTAGACAAAAACTAAATAATTTTTACATACACGTACATACATATTCACAATTCTAAAAACTTCATTATAAATTAAATTTAAAAATCTAAAACTAGTAAATATTTTTTTAAATCGTTTTTAAGAACATAAAAATTAAAAAAAAATCTCTTTGAAAAACCAAGATTTGAACCAGAGGACTCACAGTTTCTAAACTCAACCCCCTAGACGACTGAACCATAAACGAATGTTGTTTGAATATCATTAAAATGAAATATGGCCAGTTTTAGGTTTCACAACTCAACTCAGTTATGTCAACTCAACTCAGCAAAGTTGTAAACCATAATACAAAAATTACAATTCAACTTATTTGGGATTTTTGGAAAAAATTAGAGGTAGTCGTGGTTTTTTGCTCATATCTCAGCCATTTGTGGACCGATCTGGCTGAATTTCAATAGCAAAATTAAAATAAGAATACCTGACATAAAAATACCCCAAACAAGTCCCCATCATATCTGGGGGCTTCGGAAAACCCATTTCAACAGACAGACGGACAGACGGACAACCGAATTTGAACTTCGCTTTTCATAAGGACCCAGAATATATATACTTTATAGGGTGTAGGATCAATATTGTAGAAATTACAAACGGAATGTCAAAGTTATATATACCCTTTTTACCTTCGGTGAAGTGTATAAAAATGGCTAAAAATTGGCTAAAAAATGCCTAAAAAAAATTTTTAAGTAAAAACACTTTAAAATTGAATAACAGAACAGAAAAAATTCATTACAATAAAATTGTTAGTTGAGATCAATTTGTTAGATAAGAATAAACGTAAATTAATTTTTTAGCATTTAAAAATCTAGAAATTCAATGCCATTATTGATCATCTCATAAGGAATCACTCGTGCTTATTAGTTTAAAAATTTTGAATGTAAATCATAATCATGACAATATTTACAAGACCTTTTGAGTTAAAATCTAAAATAACCACCTACACCACATTAGAAATTTTTTTTTTATTATCTCCAAAATTTTGACCAGTACTTTGCGCACAAGGTTTACATGGATAGCCGATAGCCAGCCAACCAGCCGCATGGACATCGTTAATTGGACTCGGAAGGTGATTCTGAGTCGATCGGTATACTTTATTTTAAGGTATTACAAACATCAGCACAAATGCATATTGCCCTCTCCACTATTGTGGTTGGTGCAGCGTTTAAAAAACTGCAGTCAAAGTTGAAAAACTGTAATTTCTCCCACTTCTTCATTTGTCTTTGGCAAAAAAAAAAAAAAAAAAACTGGTGCTTTTACTTCTGATTACCTTAATGTGAACAATCGCTGTCAAACCAACTCAAAAAGCGAAAAGTTATATACAAATTTTCGTTTTTGGTTGCGACTGCAGTTTTTTAAACCCTGGCTGTGGGTATAAATATTTTATTGTTATGGTAAAAATAATTTCCTAACCGATAAAATCGAATTAATGGTTGCTATATGTAATCTAAATCTTAAATTACTTTCAACGATGTTAACTGGGCTAAACACCATCTCTACTTCAGCATTTTACCATGGCAGTGAGCGCAACTTTATAGTAAATTCTGTGTTGATCCATTATAAAAATTTAATATTGGCATACTTTTTCTTTATTTTGAAAGATGCTTCAACGTCATCCTTTATAGCAATTTTCAACATTTGTAAAAGTTGTGATTTAAATGCGTTTTAATTGTTTAAAAGGTTTATTAAACTTTTAAAAATTTCTAAAAGAAAGTAAACGTTTTTAATTTAATAGAAAAAATGGCTAAATTAATTTGAAAAATTGAAAAATGGCTAAATCTAGCCACTAAATGGCAAGACGGCTCCCAAGAAAAACTTTTTGAACCCGATAAAATTGTTCTCGTATTTGCACCTGGCATATGTTTTGAAGAAAAATGTAAATTTTTGTGATCATTCATGAACAGAAGTAAATAGTATTTTGAATTGTCTATTCATAATAACTTGCCAGAGTATACTGATCAGCAGGGTTGTCGGATTTTTTTGAGATCAATTGCCAAACCGCATGTCAGAAATCGTAAAACGTCAATTTTGTTCAGTTTTGGTAACATTTGCTCTTTAAAAAAAAAAAAAATTAATTTTGCATACAAAAAAGTCAGTCAAAAATCGCCAAAAACTGAGAAAAAATACAAAAAAGTCGCCGAAATTAAACTGGGAATTTAGCACGTCATACGTATTCATACGTAATCGTATTAATAATAAATTTTGTATTCCCGAAAATAACTTTGATAATTTAAATTTTGTTTAGTTTCTGTTTTTTTGTTTTAACTAACATAAAATGGAGATCAAATATTCAGTTAAAATAACTTAAATTAAGTACACAAGTCTATAAGATCGTCCACTTTAGCCTCATCAATTTCATTACTGGTATTCTGATCTGCATACATACTATTAAGTCCCAACCATAATGTGCTTCAGTTGGCTTAAGTAAATGTGCGAATACATGTAAATCATATGAGGTAAACCATATTGATCGTAAGGAATGCTTTTGCTAAGTTTTATGAAGCTATCATTTGCTTAAGCAAAGTGCGAAATCAATTTTTTTTTGATTTTTTTCTTTGTTTTTTTAAATACATTTGAGAGACTTTTTGTTAATTTTTGACAGTAGGTTAAGCAAGTCTATGCATATTATGGTTGGGGCTTTAGAATTAAATAGTGACTGAATATAAAATTAACTGAAAATGATAACAAAACAAAAATCATGTCATAAAAAGTTGCCAGATTTTTTTAAATTAGTAATGATAACAAAAAACGACAAACTGTTAAAAAAAATCGCTGAAATAATATGAATGGTAAAAATTGCCAAGTCAATAGCCAGTTTTATCAAAAATCACAACAACAAAAAAAGTCGCCAAATGGAAAATCCCACTGCCAAACACGTTTCAAAATCGCCATATCTGACAGCCCTGCTGATCAGATGTGTCAAAAGTGAGCGCAGTATAACAGTTTGCTTCGTAACTTCTGTTGGGTTTAAAAAAGTACCCTTTTTATATAGAAAATACTTCATGTTATATCACTACCGTGTTAAAGCGTTTTTGGTCAATAATGAATCGAACTTTTCAAAATGTGAGACTCATTCCTTTTCATATACAAATTCCAAAAGTTATGCCACCAAGCAATTAATCTTGTATCTAAGACCCATGTGGCTCAAATTGTTCCTCTCTTTAACTTATTTGCACTCTACACTAAAATAAAAATTCACAAGGTTTGCTATCAAGTCATATTATCCTATGGTCCTAAATAATATTTAACAATTGAAGCACAGCCGCGAATAACGCTTTAAAAGCGACTTTTTACAAAAACTGTTTTTTTTTTTGTTGCAGATATCCGTTAACATTACTCTCTTACACTGCTTAAACCTCAAATCACCCAAAATTATGCACTTTACCTAACACCTTCCGAATGACAAAGAGTCAACTAGTGGAGGAACGTTGTAAGTTAAATGGTTTTGAAACGTTGAATAACGATTAAAACGCCGCTTGCGTAGTGGAAGAACGTTTTAAATGACATCGCGCTTGTGGATATGAAACGTTTTTCCAAAAAATAAACTGTAAATTTGCATGTAATTTTAATTTTAAATTTCTTGATATTTTGCATAAAAGTTTTTATCATCATTATTTTTAATAAACTAAAGAAAAAAATTAATAATCTTGCCTGTTAAAAACGTTGTTTTGCTCTCCTGAAAAATAATTATTTTGTAACTTAAAACGTTATTCGCGGCTGTGCTTCAATTGTTTAAAAAAATATTGTTGTGTTTCAAACAAAATAAAAATGTGAATGATGTGTTCATCAGTGATGTTGTCACCAGCAAATTTCTGATGAAGCAAAATTACCCGATTTAAATGAAATTACACCTGCTATAAAATTAAAGTTTTAGTTAATAAAAAGACATTTACAAAGAAGCAAAACACAAATAAAACTCATTGAAAGAAGATTAACATTAGTCAAACTGTTAAGATAATTATTATAACTTAAAATAAATTGACAAAAATAAAATTAAAATTAATTATCTAGAGGAGGCTTAAAATGCTTATTGCCATTCCTTTATAATGGGTTTTTTTTAAGCCCGATAGAGCTTGCGAAAGGTTAGCTGTCAAACGAACTGTCATACTGCTCTCTCTCACTTTTTGCTCAGGCACATCATCATGAATAAATTCATGCTTGAACAACGCTACCAAATCATTAAAATTTACTTTGAAAATCAGCCATCGATTTTCGCATCTTATAGGCGATTTAAATGACGCAACTTATTTTTTTAAATTGGAGGGGATGTGTTGATTAAGAGAAAATAAACTGTCAACTAGACCTCAAGGATGTGTGATGTGAAACCTCTTGATTGTTTTCCGTAGAGCTGTGAAGTCACTGGATTATGGTGATAAGCCAGCAACAATTGACGAATTGGAGTTCAACATTGTTCATTTAATTCGTGACATGCAGCCAGAAATACTCGAAAAAGAGGAACAAAATTAGAGGTCTGCAATGCATTTCGTCAAGCACAGGCGCGGTGTATATTTGTTTGAAAAAAGTTTTAATTGGTTTTAATCAATTTTAATTAATCTGTGATTAAAATTAATTTTTTTTGTGTTGATCAGCATTTTCAGTTTCATGGTCCTTAAAATACCCTCTATACCTTATTTAGTAAACAAAATGCCTGCAGGGTTTGATACAGCTTTCGTAATTCAGTTTTACAACTGTTAAATATTTGTCAAACTAAAGCATTTGAAAGTTGCCAGATAAAAAAAATTAATTATCCGCCCAATTATGAATAAAAATTCCCTGGGAGTTCATTCCCTTCTCCCATTTTTACAATTGAATTTAAATAGGGAAAAATGTGAAAAGGGGAAAAAACTCCCGCGGAATTTTTATTTATCATTGGGCTGTATATGTTGGAGGCTAATTTTAAGTTTGAATAACTGTTTTCAATAGACCTCAGGTTCTAAAGACATCTTTATCCAAATCTAATGGTGTTTTCTTTTCTACAAAAAAAAAAAATACCACATTTTAAAAGGTGCATGTTCAAAATGTCTTGCCGAACATGTTAAACTGCAATTTTTTATTCGACGAGAATCAAACACAAAATTGGATCGCCCTGTTTTTAACAGCTGACAAAAAGTTTGTTCTTCGATATATAAAAAATATGTACATAAATCAAAAAGCGTGTTCTTCAAAAAATATACATAACCCCAAATTTGTTAATAGATTGATATAAAATTAATAAATTTAATGAACAAAATGAATTACGAAATTCCAATTTCTTTAGTTAAATATGTAAACAAGAAAATACCTTTGCCAAATTGCCGATTGATTAACACCAAGTTTTTACGATTTCTTGATTTGACGTTTTTTTTTTCAAAAATAATTTTTAACACCGAATTCATGTAAATTTTATACCACTGACAACCTACCATTAACAATGTAATGCTTTCTTTTGTTTACAATAAAATAATAGAAAAAATAACTATTAAAACTTGAAATTTTTACTATCCTGATTAGAGGCGATTTTTTCACAACTTCTTCTGGTAACCCCATATATAAACAGAAGCCATCTCTTTACAGGGCATTATCAACACTCTCTTTTTATACGGGGCGTAAAGTGCCTTATGCCTTATGCCATTTATGGGTGATTTTTTTAGAATAAAACACGCTGCCCTTTTAGAAAGCAAAGCATTTTTAAGAAACGAACACCAAATTGCATTTTTTTAAATAAAATGTGACATTTTTTGTAGAAAAGAAAACACCATAAGAGTCCATCTTGCGCCATTCATTATCGAACTTTAGAAAATATATGTATATTAAATGATTGAAGACTTTTCTTAAAAAGAACCCGTCTTTGGTTAAGAAGACTGTGCATTTTTTTATCAACAATATTTAAAAAGAAATAAATGACACCACTGATATCGTATCTTGATTTTATTTGGGTGTCTAAAGTAAGAATTTCGAATAACACCTAAGAGAAATTACCCACGCTCTACCCCCGACAGTAAAAACTATACCAAATTCGGGTAATTACCCACAAAGTGGCAACACTGGTGTTCATTGATTCCTCATAACTGTATAGTAGAAATCTAAATAATAAGCGATTGCCCACAGCAGCAGTCACATACATTTCTTGTAAATATTTTAAGACATATGACCTTAAAACTTTATGACTAACTTGTGAATAACCACCCCAAATATATAAATTATTCTTTGAGAAACTGTTTAAAAAACTTGGTGGCGTAACGTGACAAAAAGTAGACTGTTCTGTGGAAATACCCATTAGCATTGCTTTTTAATTTATTATTTTAATATTTTTGGTTTTAATTAATTTTTAAACCTTAAAGATTTCATAAAGCTCTTAAACATGTAGTTTTCTTCACTTTTTGTTATACAGTAGTTTTGACTTAACTGCCTTTTGTTTACGTGCACTTTTGACTTAACTGCACAAAATTGATATATTTTGGAATTATTCTTTCTAATTCCATACAAATTCCTTTTTTAAGTGCACTTTCTATACCTGCACATTTAAGATAAATGCACAAAATTTTTGGCATTTTAAAATTATTTTCATACAAAATATCAAAGTTAGCTGCACTTTGACTTAACTGCCCAAAATAAATATTTTCTGGAATTATTCTTCAAAATCCTTGTTTACGTGCATTTTGTATACCTGCACATTTTTCATATTTTTGGGCAGCTTTCAAATATTTTTCATACAAAACATCAAAGTTAGCTGCACACATAAAAATATATGGTGGCCACTTTTTCACATAAATTTCCAATTTAAGCTGTTTATAAAAATATAAATCGCAATTATTTTGTTTTTTATGTTTTATGTTCTTTTGGCATGAAAAATACGCCTATTACGCTTATTTAGGTAGCTTAGTCATACGGTGACGAGTTGTAAAATAATACCTACATACATGAGTCTCATACGACTCTTAAGCGGCTCATACACTTGCAATAAAATTGTGCAATTTTACGTGTTGTACAATTATATCGCCAATGTGTATGTGATATTCGAAGATGACACAATACATTGGCATCAATCAAAAGACTTTTGATTTATATTGCACAACGAAAAGAAAGTGAAATGTGTTGGCAACATTGTACAATGCTGTTTATGTTATTCCTATAGGTTATGTTCACCTTTTTATTGAATGAATGAAACCATTGTGCGACTTATTGCATAATATAGAACAAATTGGAAATAATATGGTGAATATTATATACAATAATATTGCAAGTGTATGGGCCGCTTTAGCATGCTTTTTGAAAGACTCGTTAGATAATCTCAACATACATCATAAACAATTCCCTTTACGATTATTATAAGCGTTTTTCGCTGCGTTATGGAAGAATCTCTCATACGAATCAGCACATGTAACAGTTACTCCCGTATAGGAATCGTCTACAGTTAAAAAATGAGCTCGTCGATGATCAAAAAGACTCTTTGTGAGATTCCCAGTAAGCTCCTGGATTGAAATAAAATTTTAATAAAATATAAATTTATGTATTAAAAAAATAATTTTTTTATTCTACTTTTTAATCAAACACTTTACTTTAGCTGAAGTTTTGTGCAGGTAACCACAATTGTGTACCTGCACATTAAGGCAGGTAAATGCATTTAAGATAACTGCATTTTTGATTTACCTGCACAAAAAATCGTGCAAAGGAGATTGTGCAGCTAAGTCAAAACTACTGTAATAACGAAGATTCCTAAAAAAAAAACTACTAAAATCCTAAACATATTTTTCTAAATTTTATTTTTATTTTAAGAAATAATTTGTACATATTTTTTCTTTTCTATTTCTTTATTTTAGAGCCTCAAATTTAGATGGCCATTTCTTTACAAATAATCCTCATTTGGAATTAAGACAATTGCGCTGGCATCCCGCCTCACCCACAGACTCTCATTTGCTGGTACTGTTAAGTGACAATACAATCAGGTAAGCCAAACCAAGCAAGCCCAGAGATTAACTGTAACTAATTTATAAACTAAAATATTTTTAATACCTTTAACACGGTTTTTATTTCTTTACTTTTTTTTATCCTTCCGTTTTTTTACAGAGTTTATGATAATGCCTCTCTGCGCCATGTTTGGCAAGTTGGCCCAATACCTTTGAAAACCGATGGTAATCCTAACTCCTCCACAGTTTATGCTTTGGGCGAAGCGGCTGTGGATTTTGACATTGCACCTGCTGTTAATGTGGCCGAAATGCAAACAAACATGAATAACACTTTAAGCAGCAATGCCACCATACGAGAGCAAAAAGTTTTAATGAATAGCACACGTCTAAGTCAGGTGACAAAAAAAAGTGTAACAGCAGCAAGTGAAACTAGTAAGGTGAGCACTTAAAAGTGTATAGAATATAATTACATACATACATACATACTTTTTTTCGTTAATAACATAGAAATATTTTCTATTTTATAGATGGCTTCTTTGAAGGCAGAGAAAATTGAATGGCCTTTAGTTGTTTTGCGTGAAAATGGCAATATCTATGTTTTGATGTCGGGTTTAGATACGGAAAGGTTTGTTGCCAAACAAAATTTGTACTAGACAAGTCGATTTTTCTCCAAAACGTATTTCCATCAGGGCTGTGGAGTCGTCAAAAAATAGTAGTTTTAACTCCGACTCGAACCACTGAAATTTTTCAAGTTTTTTAAGAGACTCGTCCTTATTTGACTTTTAAAACCAGGGTTGTCAGATTTTTTTTCACTTCCATTGCCAAATAGTATAACGAAAATCGCCAGCATTTTATTTCTGTAGATTTTTGGTAAAAAAAATTCGCCAAAATGGCCAAATAGAAATTTAAAAAAAAAAAATTTTTGATTTTATTTCGTAAAAAAAAATTAGGTAAAATGTATACAAAACTGCGACTTTTTTCGCACTGCACACCACATTGAAAAATACTCTTAATACCATTACATTTGTATAACCAATCAATGGAAATTTGTCTTAACCCTGGATGCATACTGTTCGTCAAATCGACGAAGCTCATTTACATTTTATTATGGGTATTCACGTCACAAGTTGCGAAAAAGCAAAAGTGCAAAAATATAACAACAACCACACAGACAATTAGTTGGGCGTAAATAATTTTCTTAGTGGTTGTTGTTATGTGTTGGCACTTTTGCTTTTTTGCAAGGATGCAACTTGTGACATGAATACCCTTATTATATAGCTTGACTCTTATTCGACCTTTACAAAATTTTTTTTATTACACTGTGCTCGAGATTTACACTTTTTCTTAGACAAGCTGGTCAGTTGTCGTTTTAACATAATTCGGGTACGCTTAATCCAATGGTGCTAAACGTTTTTTTAGGTTTGCTCTTGTATTCGAGATATGTATGCACAACAAATAATCGCGTAACTCAAAAACGGTTTAGTCTATTGCGCAGTCGTTTTAGAAACATAATCTAAGGGCATCCTAGGCGCCGCAGGTGCCAAATTTAAGAATTTTATTAAACCGCCATATGTGTATGGTTGAAATTCTATAATTTTGCTACTGCAGTGCCAAGGATGCCCCTAGATGGGACAAATGTATGACCAACCCCACTTTATTTTTTATCTCAATCATTTATTTCTAACGTACCTACCCGCTATCTCCATTCCTTAAGGGGGCTCTCATACAAAATGTTTAATAATGCAGACAAGAAATATTTTGAAGAAAAAGTCCCATAAATGCCCAGGAGTCGCCCCTAGTGGGATATAATGTATGACCGACCTCAATTAATTTTTTGTCCTAAACATTTTCTCGAGACATACTTGCCCCTTATCACCGATTCTTAGGGGAGGGGGCTCCACACAAATATTGCGTTTTATGAAATTCTGTAATTAATTTTAAGACTTTTGTGAATAAAATTAAAAGTTGCTAACAGATTTTTACCATTTATGGCTTGTTTTGTTTTTATATGTCTGCAATTTTTTATGCATTTTCAAAAAAACAAAAATTTCGAATTTTTCATAAAAAAAAATAATTTTTTTTCCAAAAAGAAATCATGTTTCTAAAACGACTGCGCATATTATAAAATCGTCTAATTTTGCAACTAGCACAGAGTTATTATTTAATTAAGCTTGAGGTCTCTTTTTTACATTATTTTTCAACATTGTAAGCTGATGATTAAAGCTTTAAAAAATAAATAATTTGAAAACACAAAAAAAGTGCCAAAATTCGTATTAAATTTTGATTTATTTTTATTTTTAAATAAGTTTTTGTTGATTTTTTACTTTAAAAATGGTTCCGCTAGAATTTTTTTTAACAAAGTGCTCGACTAAGAGTACCAAAATGTAGAGTAGCCTTTCAGGGTTAAAACGGATTCACTTTCGGTATCCGATTTTTGTTTTTTTGAAATTCAATTTAATACGCAATCGTAAATGTTTTAGTTTTTAGAATTAATTTTCCAAAATAAATTAAAAATTGACTAGTTTTTCGGTAAAAATCCGATGAGGGAAAAGAGAATGCCATATCTTTTCCCCTCTCTCCTAAAAACTCAAGACTTGACGAGTCAAACTTGACGTGTGTTAACCGGCACTTAGAAAATAATCGGGCATATTCTACAAATCGAAATGAAGTGGAATTGAAAATTCGAACGAGATTTCGGTCTCAATTATTTACAATATGGCTGTAGTTTATCCGGTTTTTAACAGTGGTTCTCGTAAAGATAATTAGTACTCGAAGTATTAAGTATATAAAATGGAATATTTTCATGAACCTTCTTTACGTGGTCGTTTTCAAAATTTGTACGATTTTAAATCCACTTCATTTCGATTTACAGAACATGCCCGAATATCAACTTGAAATATTGCATACTGTGTAGGCCCGATGATGCCGCCAGCCCATAAACCGCACCAAAGAGTCACTGTTTGTGGGTGCATTGGAGTTTCGACAACCATCTTGGATTATCATTCGCCCAAATGCGGCAATTCTGCTTTTTAACGAATCCACTAAGGTGAAAATGTGCCTCATCACTGAAGATGATTTTCTTCGAAATGAATTTTGATTTGAACGCCCCTTTTGTATAAAAAGCCTGAATAACTTTAACGCGTTGCTCGATTGTGTATCTTTCCATGGTTCAAATTGAGTTAGTCTGAAATTGCGAAATCTCAAATGAAATGCAGAATAAAACTTGACGTTTAGGTGTGGTTCACATTCAACATCGACCCTTAAAATCCCGTTATTTTAACAAATGATAACTTCTGATAAAAAAATCTCTGAAAATTTAAGAAAAGTTTTCTCAGAAAACTGAAACTTTATTCCAAATTTCTATAGCAACAATTTTCAAATGGTTTTAATGTAAATAATTATCTGGCAATATTGTCAATTCGTCATCTTAACAATCGCATTCGTATTGCGATTTTAAAGTTTGTTAAAATTAAAAAAAAGAAGTTTCTACAAAAAGTTTTAGAAAACAGTTTTTAGAAAAATAGCACATTTGCACAAATATAAAATTGGTATGCTCACGATCAATCATAATATGCACTGCAAATTTACACATTGCAAATTTTCACAATGACCATCGTGATTACCCTTATAAAGATGCGTTTTTGAAATCGTTTAAATAATCGCCAAGTTTTTTAAATATCGCCACAAAAAAAAAACGTTTGGCGAGAAATCGCCACATCTGACAGCCCAGCTTTAAACTCCTTTTTAATGCAGTATCTTTTAAATGGTTAATGGTGAGTTTTTGCGGGTACTTTGACACCGACTCCAGTACAAGAATCTTAACTCCGACTCTACAACTCTTTATCTGACTCCACAGCCCTTATTTCTATGTTTGGATATAAAATTTGTATAGATTTTAAAAAATAGTATTAATAATTTGATATTCTTTGTTCTCGCAGACCCCGTTTACAGGGCCCCATTACCATCACCCCCTCTACAGAGGATAATTATGGTTTGGATTCTTGTTCTATATTAATAATACCTTCATTGCCTCCAACTTTGGTAATAGCAGAAACTAATGGCAATTTACATCATGCCCTATTCCTAGAAGCAGAAAATGTGGAAGATGTAAGTTGTATATTTTTAATACAGGCCGGCATATATAAAAGGAAGACTTTTGTTATTAAAAAAGAAATAAGTTTTAAAGCAAACAATAATTTTTTTTTTATTTGGTTCGTATGTAAAAGTAATGAAATTTCCTTATAGTGAACTAAAATCTCTCTCTTTTTTTTAGTTCGCTATAACCGTGTTTGATTGTATTTTGTTTAATTTTTAACAGGGTTTAAAAAGCTGCAGTCGAAACCAAAAACTGTCTAACAAAAAACGAACATTTTTGATTTGGTTTGACAGAGACTGTTTACATTTTAATAAATCAGAAGGAAAAAGCAACATTTATTTTTTGTCAATGAATGACAAATGAAGAAGTCAAAGAAATTGCAGTTTTTCTACTCTGACTGCAGTTTTGGAAACGCTGATTTTTAAATTTTCAAGCTTATATTTTGCTTTTTGTTTGTTGTTAGTCTTTTAATGAAGTCGACGAAAGTTTAAGTATTCATCCCTCCGAATGGACTGTACATGTTTTGGAAACTGTAGAACTGGAATTGGGTTTGCCCAAAGAGGAATTACATCAGCCATATTATTGTCCAATTCATTTAAAAAGGTAAGAAGAATTCTATTAGGAACACAACCTTACGTTAAGCTAACCACACACAAGTTATTTGTGCGTGTGATTTGTTCGCGCAACATTTCTCCACACAGGACAGGAGAAATCGCAATAACCTTAAGCGTCAAAAAAAAAACATGAATTGTGAAGTGGACGATGATGAAATTGCACTTTTGATATTTTTTTTGTGTATACGACAAAAAATTACTGGCTTTTTAAAAGAATTAAGCGTTCACATGTAATTTTTTTAAAAATTATGGAAATTACATCTCCGTAATAAATACATTTTGACGTTTCGTTATACACTAAAATGAAAAAAAAATAAATTGTAAAATGTTCGCGAACAAATCACAAGAAATTTAAAATTTTTAATTACTTGTGATTTGTCAATGCACAGCTCCATTAGTTTGTTCTCATACGGCTCATGTATTATTGACATGATTGCTACTTTTTAGGCAAGAGAGACGAGGGGAAAAGAAACGGGTACACAGTACGTTTTGCTTTCTCATTCGCTATTTTGTTACTTTCTTATTCGTATTTAAAGACTATACAAAAAAAAAGCTTGTCGTCAACATGACATGAATTGCTTGAACGCCAATGAAAGTTAAAAGAAGAAAATGTTAGAATCATGTCAATATGACTTGAGCCGTATGAACATAGACTTAACAAGTAATACGACGTCGAGATCGAACAAATCACTCGTGTGTGGCAAGCTTTATACAATTGTTGAAATCGAAAAAATAAACGTTTTTCTTACAAAATTTTCAAAAGGTATTAAATTTAGTATCTGCCAGTTTTTATATGATGAACTCAAAGTTCGTTCGTTTAACTTTTTAATTTACATTTTAAACCAAAACCAAATTTCAAAATTGTATGTATAAATAAAACGAACGAATTTTTGGAGCGTCACTGAAAGACCAGCCGTATTTCTATATCTGTATTTAATTCTAGGGATTTTATAAATGAACTGCGTTACTTTGCCTATCACAATACTGGCTTGCATGTTATCACAGTAAATTTCATAGCAGAGTTGCAAAGATATTTGGAAAACGAGGGTAATTATTAAAATTATTTATAATATAGTAGCGGCTTTCACTCTTTGTGTTAAGTTTACAACTCTGATACATTTTCTACGATATTATATGTACTACAAAAGTGTGAGTGTCTTCTTCGTATGTATTGAATATAAATGAATTTGATGAGAGTGAGAAAGAGAGAGAGAGAGAGAGAAAGAGTTTTACTCTGATAAATTTTCAATACGTGTTTACTACAGCTTTTTGTGTTGTTTGTTAAGCACATCGTAATAAATAAAAGTTTTATACATTTTGTTTTTGCTGCGTTGCAAATGTTATTACGTTCACTACATAAATACGATTAACAAGATCTACAAGAGTACTTTACTACCAAGAGTGAAAACTACTACTATTTTAAAAATGTTGCTAACAGGCGTCGTCAACCAACGCCACTATTCATTTTTTTTAACAGTCAATTCCGATATCAACACCCTGTCCACTCCCTCACATGCCGAATATATTGTTTGCACTAAAATCGATACCAGCGAAAATATAAATGCTGTCTTGGGTTTTGTTCTTATGCAAATGCCCTCTTGCGCAGTTCTTTTGCTAAGCAGTGGACAAGTTATTAGCTTGAAATTAGTAATAGATCCCAAGTTACTTGTTGATTGTCTAACACAATCCAAAGATAATGATACAACCCAACCTCCAACAGAGGATTTACAACAAACTCAACTCAATCAAGTTTTGGGTCCTTCATTTATAGATCATATTAAAAATATTCTTAAACGTACGGTAACACAGCCTATTTTATCCTTGGATAAATCGATAAATCCTTCGCCTCAAGAGTGCTTTGAGCTGTTAGGCCAAGCTGTGGAAGTTTTAAGATCTCAGTACTTGAAAAGACATGAATTGGTTAGAACTGAATTTGCCAGGCGCATACACACCATTAAGTTGTGCAAAGAACAACAGAAACAGGATATTGAGGATTTGGAAAGAGAAAGGGAGGTTATAAGGGATAAGGCCCATAAGTTAGCAGAAAGATTTGAGGAAATCAGCGATCAGCAGGATGTTTTGACCAAACGGTAATAATTATATTTTATCAGCCATGTCACAGAGTACAATTCCGTTCGTAATCGAACAAAACATATTTCTGTGGTTTTCATGGGCGACCGCGTATGTCCATTTTTACATGTTTCTAAAAATGTTTGAACATAGATGGATCAATTCCGATTTTTTAACGTAAAGACAAGGTTTAAAAAGTGCAATACCTACCTAGCCCATAGTTTGATCCAGAATGGTTTTTCGGCTCTCCTAAAAAAATTTGTTTTAAGACATACGCGGTTGCCCATGAAAACCACAGATTTGTTTATGGATAGAAAGTGTATTTTGATAGTTTTTTGACCTTTCAGATACAGAAATCTCCCATTCTTTTTATGAAAACCAAAACGGTTTCATTCCGCAAAAATTTTTCGTCAGTTTTTGAAGCACTAAAATACGGAATGAATTCCGTTTCCGAACGAATTTGTACTCAGTGACATGGCTGTATGTAAGAGAATTATCTAGATAATAAATAATTTCAACTTTTGTTTTTAGCTGCCAAGATTTAATGCGCCAGGCTAACACCTCTTTACCCAGCAACACTTTGGCTGAAAAAGAATTTGCCCAAGAGGTGGAACGTGTTAATAAATTGACCAGAACTATGGTGAATTCTTTGCAAAAATCTAAAGAAGCCATTAATAAGCAGATCTATCATGTAGGTGTTTATACAAATATTTTTTTATTTAATGAATGGCTAATTAAAGTTTTCTTTTATTTAAAGATTTCCAAATACCAAGAGAATTCGAAAAAGAAACCCTTTGAATTACCAGAAACCCAAGAGCGTACCATTAAAGAAATTTTATTGCAAATGTAAGTTTTTCAAATAGTTTTTTAGTTTTAAATCATTTTTATACATCCATGTTTAGGAAATCGAATATAAGTAAAATTAAATCCGATAGGTTTTACTTTTAAAAATATTTGTCAATCAGCGGGAATAAATCCTGAATTCACATAAAATTGCGTTAAATTATTTGAAAAATTTCCACAATTTAAATTTCTATTGAAGAACGTGACCAAGCATCACCTAAACTAAAGCGGCAATATTTTGCATATAGGGGGGGAAAAAATATATATATATTTAGTGGATTCACAAACCTTTTGGATAGTTACTAGAATTTTGTTGTATGTATTTATAACACAGTGCCAAATGTTTTTACCTGTGAGGTGAATTCAATATTACACCACTGTGGTGTAGTTATGTATAGAGTGAAGAATTGCTGGTATTACTTTGTTCAAGAACCTTTAAAAGAAATTATTAATATACTTTTTAATAAAAAGTAAATCAGTTAATTTGTGTTTATTCCGTTGCGATACAGATAATAAGCTTTTCGCCATTATTTTTTAGCACTTGCTTAGAACAAATTGTGCTACAAATGTACAGTAGAAATAATATTGTTGTAGTAAAGGTTTTTTAGTATGTAATAAAATGTCCCTTGAAATTGTTTGCCTTTTCCATAGAAAACGTATAAATGTATGTATGTACTGCACTTTTTTATGCCGTCTTTCCTCGACTCCTTTTTATATTTTATTGTGTACTTATGCATAAATACAAATACACCTTCAAACAACATCAAGATGAAAAGTGAGAATTACAAAACAGAATTGCAGAGCACTTAAAACCACAGACATAACCTTAAAACTGCGGACGAGTTCCAAAACATCAAAACACATTGCAGTGATGCATTTTTTGGTACTGTTTCGATACAAAGCAACGTGCTGTTTTGTTTAGTCACCACCTAGACTGGGAAACATTTTGAAGGGAAACATTTAATTCGGGTGCATATTACGGGTGGAGAACAGATATGGGATACGTTCGTAAATGCAGTTGTTGCGCATTAGTAAAGTTAAATGTTCATAAATGCAGCACTAGTAAGAAACTTGGCATTACTTTCATATGTCAAAGGTTTTTTTATGCAGTGATGCCGCAGCTCTGCAGCAAATATTACTAATTACTGCATCAGTTAATGCAATAATTTTTAAAATAAAAGAAAACGTTTTATTTTTCTTTTTTTATGCTTTTTCTTGTAAGTTATAAGAAAACTATTACTTTTTGGTTAAATATTTTCAATAAAATTTCTTATCGCTATTGTTGATAACATATTTTTTTTATTATTTTATGTTCGCTTATAAAACTTTTAAAATTTAGCTCGTGTTCAAAAATTCAAACTTAGCACAGCTGTTGTGCAGTTTAAGCATCACAAGCGCAACTGGTGATCACGCATCAGCATCAAAATTTTGCATCACTGCAGCAGTGATGCATTTACGAACGTAACCATTGTTTTTGTATTCGGTACTCGGCGGCACGTATTGTTCACATTTACTTTGTTGATATTTACTTTGATTTTTGAATAGTAACAAAATGTTGCCGGCCACATGTTCGTCTCTGTGACCGCGAATGAAAAAGCAAAAGAGTATTCCAGATGTTTTTCTTCCAAATGTTTGTTCGTCTAAACAAAGCATCAAAAAATCATTGATGCACAGTTTGCGCATCGGAAATGTTATTACACATTTAGGGACGTATGGCTTTGTTAATGTTTAAATGGTTCGGTTTAGGAATGCTTGATTTGTTCGGTTGCATTGCAAATGACGTTTTGCACTTCACCCTGCGTAGCCCTTCTCAATCTTCACACTTCTCTCTACCCAATAAACTCAAGAATTTCTGCAGCAAAATTGGAACTGGCACTTACGAGGGAAAGAAATATGAAAGAAATCATTAATACAGCAGTGCGTCAGCTCATTATTGGTCTGAACTACCGACTATACAAAAAAAAATATTGTTTTCTGAATCCAAAACCTGTTTCTGAGATATTAAGTATTAATTTTGCTCTAAATCAACTATTTTTCAAGTGTATTAAGTATTGTTTTGCTCTACGCTGCAGATTCTTCATACAAAAATGTACAAAATAAATTGTACTCTTGCTTTGGTTTATTGCCGTAAGAAATAATGTAGTAAAATTTAAAAATAAATAGTAAGCAACTCAATACACAGCAGTTAGTTGGTATACGTATGCAGGGGAAAATCCTACTTTTTAGAAATAAAATTAGAAAAGCGGCGTATGCGGCACAAAACAATAATTTTCATTTTCAATAAAATATTATTAACTTCCAAGTTCGTTTGTGAACGTTCACAAAAACTTACAGTTTTTTTAAAACATAATGCCGGAAGCAGTGGTAAGAATACAAAAAAAAGTTCTGTCGGGTAAATTTTCAGAAAACTTCATGTAAACTTCGTTGTTGTTTTTCTCCACTACGACTTTTTGGAATATGCGCCAAACCAATAATGAGCTGACGATCAGTAGTTTTCTAAATTATTGCTTACAAATGTCAGCTGTTTGGGTATCAGGGATGCAAACGCTACTCGTAGCAGAAAAAGCTATACAGTTTTAGTATTGCCGCCAAAGCAATGCTGTGGCAATTGCAATTCTGTGTATTTTGTTGTTGGATTGCAAACAAAAACTTTAATATTTTGCATTTGCACTTTCGCAAGACCGTTCGGATCAAACACTGAACGCCGCTAATGTATCGAAATGTACATACTAAACTCTAAAAACTGCTGCAAAGTCCGAGTTTAGATGAGCAAACATTCGGAAGAAAAACATTTGGAATTCTCTTCTGTTTTTTCATTCGCGGTCACACAGACGAACATGTTGCCGGAAACATTCTGTTAATATTGTTGTTGTTTTTTTTCTCAAAAAGCAAATAAAATGTCAACAAAGAAAATGAGAACACAGCGTTTCGCCGAGTAACGAACACAAAAAACATTCTTTTTTTTCCCCAGCCGTAATTTGCTACCAAACAAAATGTTTCCCTGTCTAAATGGGCCTACATTTTTCAAATATTAAGGATTTTTTTTAATGCAAAAATTACGAACTGTACTAAAGGATATTACGCACATACAGTGTACTAAAATTTTTTATTCGTTTGTTTATATACAAAACTTCAAAGACTTTTCGAAATGTCAAGCAATAAAACACTAAAATGTTCAAATGCTACCCAAGGAATTGTTGTGCCACTGCTTTATATCTTTTGCGAAATTTAGAATAGACATTTTTCTTCTTCGGTTTCTATTTCAGATATTTTCGCATGCCATATTCATTTAATTTAATAGTTAATCTTCCATAATCACTTCCATTTTTAAAGAATTTTTTTCTCTTTTTATCTTATCCCTTGTTCCTTTATCTCACTCTCTCTCTCTCTTTCCAGGACCGCTGAAATCGATGGTCAAATAAAGGAGGTAAAACGTATTAATAAAGTTGTGGGTATTTAAATAAAAATCTCCTGATCAAAAGTTATTTTTACATAAAAATTACTCTCGTTTTTATTATTCTTCGCTTAAAAACTATAAGATTTATAATAATAATAAAAAAAATATATAAAACTAATTAATTGTTTACATTACAATTACACGTTTTCTTCTCCTTTTCTTTTTCGCCTTCTTACGTAGTGTATTATATCTTTTAATTTGCTTAACAATAAACGCCTTGATATCATGACTATTATATTTGCGCCATGATACTGTTAGTAGAATTAATGAATTAATGTAGAAAAATAATCTTAAAAATAAATGTTCATTTTTGACATTTTCATCATTGCTCCAAAAATGTTCGCTGAAATTTTCGTAGACGGCATTCATGCATACGTAAGTTAAGATGGCTCCACAACGTTTTAGATCTTGCCAAGAACCACGGGCTAATAATGCAATAATAGCCTCGTGGACATAATCGGCAAGTCAGTGATCAATTAGGGGACCCCAAAACATTTTAGATATTTTAGTTTCATCTTCGGTTACAAAAAATTGGCGGCCCAAATGGACAAACTCTTTAAACGACACTTGGCCGTCACCGTTAATGTCTATCACAGCAAAAGAAATAGCAGCATCCTCGTCGGAAAGGCCCAAACAACGGAAGAATAGTTTGTATTGATCTAAATCTAAGTAGCCCGAGTGATCGTAGTCGACAGCCTAAAATTTAGCAAAAAAAAATTTTTTTTTTGTTAATTTTTAATAGTTTTAAAAGATTTCCTTGTTTAAAAAAAAACTCACCTTGAACAAATAGGGCAGGAAACGGCCTACTCTTTTGAACATTTTCTCATCGTTTAAACGATGATGTACATCAGCCAAAAATTGTTCTGCTGTTACAAGATTATAGGGAGTTATTTCACCAAATTGTTCTTCCCAGGTTTGTTTCAACTCAGCCAAAAATTCGGCTGATAGTTCCGGTGTTAAATGTCCTAAGTCGGAGAATCTTTTGTGCAATAAAGTAAAATCATCAAATGAAATCACACCATCACGATTAATATCTAAAATACGATGTAAGGTACGCATTTTACGGCGCCAAAATTCTGAATCACCCTTGAATTAAAAGAAAGAAAGAGAACAATTTGAGGTTAGTTTGTAAACTTTTTTATTAAGAATGAGGTTAGGTTTTAAATTCTCAAACAAAGTTCATTTGTTTGAAAACTTTTTATAAAAATATTTTAGGTTAATTGCTAAACTCTTATTAAATGTTTAGTAAAGTGTTACCTCCTTCTTCTTAAACGTTTATTAAGGAAAATTTTCAAAGAAAATTTTGTTTTAAACCTTTATTGAATTCAAAATATTTCTATAAAAAGTGGCATTCAACTTTAGTAAAATTAAGGTTAAATTCTAAATTTGAATCTTAACTTTTTGTGAAATTGAAATTTACGCTTTTTTTAGACAAGCTGGGCACTTGTCGTTTTACCGTAATTCGGGTACGCTGAATCTAGTGGTGCTAGCCGTTTTTTTTTGCTAGCTTTGGTTTTCGAGATATACCGTTATTTCGAAAATGGAGGAGGTTGCACAGCATACATTCGCGTAACACAAAAACGGGTTATTAAAATTACTAAAAAACAGAAATTCCGCAATAAAATTTACTTTTAGGAAGGTTAAAAGCTGTACCGGCTAAATTTAAGAATTTCAAGGATGCCCCTAGATGGGTCAAATGTATGACCAATCGCACATTATTTTTCATTTCAATTATTTACTTCTAACATACCTACCCGCTATCTCCATTCCTTAAGGGGGCTCCCATACAAAATTTTCAATGCAAACTAGAAATATATTAAAGAAAAAGTCCCATAAATGCCCAGGAGTCGCCCCTAGTGGGATAAAATGCATGAACAATCGCAATAAGTTTTTTGTCCTTAACATTTTCTCGAGACATACTTGCCCCTTATATCTAATTCTTAGGGTGCTCCCATACAAATATTGCGTTTTATGAAATTCTTTTATTAATTGAAATTTTTAGACTTTTGTGAATAAAATACAAATTTGGTAACAGATTTTAATCATTAATGGCTTGTTTTGTTTGCAATTTCGTATTTTATACGTCTGGCATTTTCAAATTTTTTATGAATTTTTAAAAAACAAAAATTTCAAAATTTTGATAAAAAATAATTTTTTTCAAAAAAAAAAATTCAGTCTAATTTTAAATAAAAATTCCCCGGGAGGTTTCTCCCATTTTTCCTACAAAGATTTAATTGTAGAAATGGGAAAAGGGAAAAACTCCCGGGGAATTTGTATTCATAATTGGGCTGCTTATGTTTCTAACACGACTGCGCATATTAGAAAAAAGTTTTACTTTTCTTAAAGGAATTTCGGTTTTTTTTTTTAGTTTTTTCAATAGCTCAAGCGTTTTTGAGTTACGCGAAAATATGTTGTGCAACCTCCTCCATTTTCGAAATAACGGTATATCTCGAAAACCAGACCTAACCTTAAAAAAAACTGTTAGCACAATTGGATTCAGCGTAGCCGCATTATGTTAAAACGCCATGTGCCCGGCTTGTCTAGTTTTTCAACTAGCACAGTGCTATAAATTAATGTTAGAAAATTGTAGTACTGGTTTAGTTGATAAGTTTCTCCATTTATTCCTTTAAATCTTTTTAAATAAAAAAGAATTGAATGCAAAGTTTTAAATTTCTTAATTTCAACTAATTTTGTAATACGTTGTTAAAACTTAAAGAAACTGCTGTGAAAATGCAAAATTTTCTTTAAAATTTGTTTTAAAATTAACTCCAGTTTAAGCTTTTTAATCGTAAAAATATGATCTACTTTAAAAATGTATGATCATCTTTCGTAAATTTCTTTCAATTTGAAAAAGTTGTTCTATAAAATTATTACAAGTGGAACTGTTGCTATAAGTCTTATACGTTTAACATTTTTATTTGGTTTAATATCTTTAGTTTTTCTAAAATCTGTATGGATGAAGTTTCCTGATGATCTGGCCTAAGCAACCAGTGAAATGCGCATAGGAATAGCTTATCCCATCAACAATAAATTTCAAGTGTTTTTATCAATAATAAAAACTGGGAATTTAGCACGAATAACAAAATCTTTTGAAAATTGAATCCATTTTTTAAAAGTTATATAAAGTTTATAATTCTTTTAAAATCTTTAATAAAGTTAAATCTTTTATTTGTCTTTAAAATGGTGCTCAGTTTGGTATTAAAATCTTACTTTTTTTATTTATTTACTTGCCAAACAAGTTAAAAGTTATTTTTGTAAACAAATTTCCTTAAAAAAACAAGAAACAGTTTAATTTATACAAAAATTATTTGCAATTTTTTTTTGTTTTCTAAAGCGCAAATTTGTTTTTTAAAAACGAAACAATATATTTGTTTTCAATTACCAGACTAGAATTTTAATGATTTAAGACATAGCCAACCTAATTAGAATTCAAAACATATAAAAATATTTTTTTTTTTAAGAAAGAAAGAAACATGTCCCAGACACGCTTAACTCCCTTTTCTAACATTTATTCGAAATTATGTATGTCGTTGTTATAAAATTTTTCTATCTCCTAATTAAACATACCTTTTGACTATATTTTTGATTAGATTTTTGTCTTTTACGTTCATATTCATCATCAGAATCGGAATCACTTTCAATATCTTCCTGTTGTCTTGGTAAGTTTTGAACTTTTTTATTATAAATATGTGAAGCTTTGCCTGCTTGATTTTTGGTAGGATGATTGGTTTGTAAAGATTGGGGAGTTGATTTTATTAAAGCTGAAGACGATAAGGAAATAGGACGGCTGTGTATAGAGTTCTGAAAGTAACAAAAAAAAAAATAAAAAGAAAAAGTTATTAAAGAAATATATTGAAAAACAAAAGTTTAAGCTTAAAGCAAGATTCACAATAGATGCAACATTTTCACTGCACAGAACCATTAAACTTAATCCACATCTCAAAAACCCGGTCTTAGGGCTAATAAAACTATGTTTTTGGTTTAAAATGTATAAACCAGCAAATCTATAATTCAGTAAACATTTAAACCATCTCTAGATGCATAAAATTTCGCGTATAAACTACCAATAAAAACAATACGTAATTGACAACATTTATCGTAGTATTGCTGACATTATTATTTTTGCACTACATAAAATGTATGGGGCACTGATTTACAGCTGTTAAGTTTAAACTACACATACAGCCCAATTATGAATACATATTTCCCGGGAGTTTTTCTCTTTTCCTTGCCCCATTTTTGCAATAGAATTTACATGGGAACAATGGGAGAAGGGAGAAAACTCCCGGGGAATTTTTATTCATAATTGGGCCGATAAATTTAAGTTTATTTTAACTAAACCAACGTTTAAATATTCATTGATTTATTAGCCATTAGAATGCTAAGTCCCATTTTACAAAGTGGCAAGTGAAAAGCAGACGGACGAAGTTTGTAGACGAGAGAGGAAAAAAGTAAAGTTTGTCACGCATTCAGCGTCGCCCACTTACCAACAAACATCGTCTGTCTGCCTTTCACTTGCCACATTGTAAAAGGGGACTTAGGATAGGTTTTGAGATCTCAGTTAATTTAGGTTTAGTTAATCTGAGAACAGATTTGTGCCACCATTACCAAGTTTGTGCAAAAAACTTTGACGGAACAGCTTAGTTTTGTTGGTCTTTTATGAAATAAAAAATCACATTTCGACAGAGAAATCCGAGTCTGTTCAAATTCAATGCAAATTTACTGGATTGTTGTCAAATTGTAACTAAAGTTTTAACCTGATAAATGTAATTCACAAGATTTCGTTTGCCGTGCTTAATTCCCAATTTATTGTTGATAGGATAAGCTATTCATATGCGCATGTCACTGGTTGCTTAGGCCAGATCGTCAGGAAACTTCATCCAAAGATCTTGGAAAAACTAAAGATATTAAACCAAACGAAACTGTTATCAGGAATAAAAATTGGGAATTAACGAAATAAACGACAAACGAAATCTTGTAAATTAAAATTCTGTATTCCCAAAAGTTACTTTGATAATAAATGTAATATTATGATTGATTTTTTGAAATAGTACCTAGAAGAAAGCTAGTTTATGCTGGACTTTTAATTCAGCTTTTGTTCTCCAAAAAGGTTTTTATTTACAAATTGTATGCTTTTTGTTTGTTCACTAAATTGAATCATATGTTTTTGTTTGCTACTGGATTTTACTGGGAAAAATTTGTTTAGTAAAAATTTGCAGGCTCTTTGCTGACAACTGTCACTGTACTCTCGCAGTAGATGCTCTCCTTTGTAAATTTATGTGTACGCGAACGCATTTCAGTAAAATCCAGTACAAATTTGTACAAATTTTTGCAAAATTTGCGGTAAAAAATAATGCGAATATAAATGAAAGTAAACTTTTTGCCACGTTACATCAACAAGCATTTAATTTTAAGTTGTTGCTCAAAAATTAATTTAGATATTATTTAATGTTTTTGTATTTTGGTGAAAGCGCAATTTAGTGAAAGAGAGGAAACATTTTAACAACGTGGGTACACTAATCATAAACAGTCACAACCAGGGATGGAATGAAACATTTAGATGGTACTGACCACCAAGCAAAAGAGTACTTTTTCAACATTTTGATCCTTTTTTCAAACATATTTTTTATTTTTTTTTGAAAATTTACTTAAAAATTAAACCTAAAATACATATTTTTTTTCTCAGAAATTTATGAACCGAACTGGCTAAATTTCAACAGCAAATTTCTGATGAGGATATTTGACATTAAAATATACCAACATGCATATCTATATACTTTTGATAAAAATAAATTTTGTTTAGGCAATGTTGTCAAGAGCGCTGTGGAGCCAGAGTTGTAGAGTCGGAGTTGAGGTTTTTGTACCCGAGTCGGAGTCGAAGTGCCCACAAAACATTCGCGACTCTGACTCCAACATTTTTCGGCACAATAATTTCCAAAATAAAAATACTTCGGAATTGGCGATGGAATATTTAAAATATCCAGGGGTGTGCTGGAAATCGAAAACGTAAAACGCAAGAATTTTAAAAGAAGTTTTTTAATAGGATTTCTGCACTAAATGAATTCTATGACAAATATTATATAAATATTTCGCCATTAAACAGATTTTTATAACAAAAATTATAAAAATTCAATTAAAAGTGTATTAAAATCAACTTAGATTAGGAGTCAAAGTTGGAATTTTAGCGGTTGGAGTCGGAGTTAGTACTTTGTGTTTACGACTCCACAGCATTGGTTGTCAATCTTAAAAAAAAAATCAATGCTAAATTTCTACACAAAGAAGCATAGCAAGAAAGAGTACTAAAACGGACGTGAAGGTACCGTGGTATCTTAAAAAGGAAAAAGTACTGAAAATAGTACCATAGTACTGAACTTTCCATCACTGGTCACAACCCAAATTTTATCAAAATATTAATTTTTTCTAAAAATTTTCATCTTACTCGAATTTGTATTCTAAGCAGTGATGCCAGGAGAAATGTAAGAAAATCCCTGCGTGTCTTAACAAAAAATCCCTTTTTTCCCTACAAACAAAAAAAATTCCCTAAATTTTTCCCTACGTTAAAAATTTATTGTTTTTTGCAACAGGCAAACAGGTATATTTTTTGTTAACATTTTGTAAATATTTATATACATAAAATCATTGAAACAGGTGCGATTGCAGACCAATGTGTCTCAGTTAATGAATGGGGTTATTAAATTATTTATTAACAACAAGAAAAAAAACCAAAATAAATATGTAAATGCCATTTACACACTTAAAAAAATTTATTTAAAAATAACATTGTGTGACAAATTTACTTTTTTTCTTTTTGGCAGAAACACCTCTATATATCCTTTAACATAGAGACAAAACATAGTCAAACTTCGTATTTGATTTTTCATTTCCTCACAATTTTTCCTTTTAAAAGAGCTTAATAATTTTCAAGAATATTTATTTTAAATATAAGTATCTAATAATTTTTTAGCAAACTTGTTACCAAATAAAAGAGAAGGCTCTGCAAAATTTAAAAAAAATATTTTCTTCAGTTCCCCTGAAGAAAATATAAACAAAATTTCCTTATAAATTGAAATCCTTTGTTATCCTTAAAAGTTTTCATTAAAAATTCGAAATTGTATATTTTAATTTCTCTTAGCTTAGAAGGTGTGATTTTTTTTTTTAAATTTCTATATAGAAATTTCAATTATTATATATTCGCCCCATAATAACATATTCATATATTAGGGGGTTCGAGGAATATTCGGGAACATGGTTTTAATACATGGATTGCCAGACTGTTAGGACACAAAGTATATATGGCTTCTTTTAAAAAATACAAAATTTTTAATTTTTAAATGAAAATAAGTCGAATAATACGTATTTTAGACAATTAAATATTGAAAATCAGATATCAGAAATCAGTTGAAACTTGTATGGGGCGCATAACAACCGGAAAAATTTCGTTTGCGTATTTTCTTCATTAACTTAACATTTGTGGAATTCAATTTGAGCTAAAATTTTGCAACGAAGCTTTGGAAGCCAGTGTTTTGTCTCTCCTGAACATTTTTGAATTTTAAGTTGTGACTGTTTATTTATGATTTAGTGTGTTTGTATTTCTTTAATTTTTTTTATTTACTTTTTTGTTTTAAAATAAAACTCAATATTGACTTTCTTTTAAGACCAGGTAGTTATTTATTTAAAACAAAACAAAAAACATTTTTGCAAACTCCAAAAAAAAAAATATCAAAGATCTCTAATCTTCAAGACGAACATGAGAAAGAGCACACACTAATGATTATTTTTTCTTGTTTTTAAAATTGAAAGGAAATTAAAAAAAAAACAGAAATTAATCGTATGATAATAAAAATAAAAAACAATATAAAAAATTGTTCAAGGTTGAACAAAAAATATTCTTAACACCAAAAAAAAAACATTTAAATTAATACAAAAAATTAATTTGTAAACAACGTTATTTATTACAACAAAAAGTTCTAGGCTTAAGTTCTTTTTAAGGTTTGAATTTATTAAATTAATTTTTGTTTCTCTAATTGTTGCTTTCTATCTTTAATTTAATTTGTGGCTTTATTTGTTTTATGCATGTTCAAAGTTTTTTATTTTTGTCTTCCTTTTTTTTATTATAAAAAATTCCATTTTAAATTCTTATTTATTTTCGTATTCTTCTTTTTAATTTAATATTTTGTACATATGTACATACATACATACGTACATATAAGAAATTATTTTATTATCAACTTGTATTGGCAAATTTTAATGGAAATTTTTGTTAATTTTTTTTTTTTTGTTATGAAAATTAATTATTAAGCTACATTTTTGTTTTTGTTTATTAAAAAAGAACTGTCTTTTAAAACTGCACGTTTTAATGCATAATTTAAATTTGCAAAATCGTACATATGTATGTATGTATGTGTTAAATAAAAAAAGAACAATAAAAATGTTTAAAAAAATCTTATGTACCTACAAGTCTTCACACAATACCCAAAATAATTTTAGCTTAAGACCTGTTTATAAAAAAAAAAACTAAAACCACTTAAAAAAATACAATAAAACATAAGAAATTTAAAGTAGACTACATAAAAAATAGTTGATATGTTAAAAACAAAAAAAAAGTATAAAGAAAAAAATTACAAAAAAAAAATATTTCCTAACCGGCCTTTTTTATAAAACTAAAACAAACTGCGCATTAAAATTTATAAAACTTTGATAAACAAAATAAAAAAAATTTGGACTTCAGTTGGAATTGAGTCAATGACTGATGATACTCGTAAATAAAACAAAATCAGTGGTAGAATTAATATATCGTCACCTCATTATTGGTTTGACCTACGCACAATTTAAAAAAAAAAGTCGTGTTAGGTATGAGGCATATATTTTGAATACCCTCTTTTTGAATCCAAAACCTGTTTCCCGAAGTTTTTTATGGTTTCTTAAATATTAAGCATTCATTTTGCTCTATATCCACTATTTTAAAGTGTATTTAGTATTGTTTTGTTTTAAACGCCACTGAGAAGGAAGAGGAGACTGTGCTTCACTTTCTCTGTCAATGTCCTGGGTAACGGTGCATTAGATAAAAATATCTGCGAGAGCCGGTGATGTCCTGCTTGGATGAACTCTCTTCGATGGAACTTAGATCGCTTCTTCTATTCATTAGGAAGTTGAATTGTCTTAACTCTGCAATGACGTCATCGAGATAATTGCTATATGGAACGGGCATTGGCGCTGGGTATCACCGCTGAGGGGCCCAAGTGAGCTGTCTTTCGATGGCTGCCCATGGAACCTAATCTAAGCGCCACTGTTTGGCGATTGCAGAAAATTCCTCATACAAAAAACATACAAAATAAATTTCAATCCTGCTTTACTTTTTTGCCGTAAGAAAAAAGTAGTTAAAGCGAAATCCAAACAAAATGACAACAAGAAATTATATTTCAGTCTTGTTTTTCAATGCCGTATAAAAAAAAGGATGTAGTTAAAGCAAAAGCAAAATAAAATATCAACAACTTAATACACTGCAGAGTACGTATTCGTATGCAGTACAAAAAGCTACTTTCCAAAAATTAATTTAGAAAATTGGCGTATGCGACAGAAAACAATAATTTTTACATTCAATACAATACTTTAAACTTCTAAATTTGTTCATATACGTTCACAAAAACGTACATTATTCTTCAAAACATATGCCAGAAGCAGTGGTGAAAGTACAAAAAAATTCTATTGGGTTTATTTTCAAAAAACTTTATGTAAACCATCATTGTCGCTTTTCTCTATTACGACTTTTGTGCAGCGTTTAAAAACTGCAGTCAAATTAGAAAAACTGCCAGTTCTTCTACTTCCTCCTTTGTCATTGGCCAAAAAAAACTGTTGCTAACAAACTTAAAAAGTGAAAAATTTTACACAAATTTGAATTTTATGTTCAACAGTTTTTGGTTTCGATTTTAGTTTTTAAACCCTGCTTTTTGGCATATGCGACAAACCAATAATGAGCTGACGATATACATATGTATATATTATGAATAAATTATTAAAATATAATGTGTCGATTATGTACTACAATCGGACTTCAGTTCCGTTGCCATTAGATAATAAAAATATATAAAAATGCATTTTAAGTAAAGCAACTTTTGTCAGTTGCCATTTTGACAGATTGGCAGCCGATAAAATGTAAGAAATAAAGGCAAAGAAATTATTTACACGCTTTAGGTTTTAGCTGTCAAATCTTGAGTTTTTAGGAAATAAGGGTAAAGAGCTTGTCATTTCTTTTGCTCTTTCTCTTAAAAACTCCAGACTTGACGACTTGAATCGGAACTGTGTGAACCTGCACGAACATAATCGGTTCTGTACATACATTTTTTTGATGACCAAGAAAAAGAAGTAAACGTGGCATCTGTTGGGCGACGCTTGAGTGGCAATTCTTATCAGCTAGCATAACCGACTCTTGAGAAGCAATTCTAATCCGCTAGAATTACTTATAAACAAATTTTCTTGCTTCATTGGCTATTTTTGTCTTCTCAAAGATGCTGTGTCTTATTTAGTAGCGAATATAAAAATTGAACACAAATTTATCAGTCAACTGCAATGTCAACACTTTAATTCGATTTCACTAGTAAGTCAAAGTCAAATTGTTGGGCCGTGGTAATTTTCTTAATTTTTTTTTTTATCAAAATAAGAAATTTGTAATAAAAGGAACATTGAGAATCTGGACATCAGAAGGTCATATAGACTTCCTGACGAATGCAGTGAGGTTCTGGAGATATTGAGGGCCGTGGAATTGGTAAGAGGCTCGGAGGTCACTATATATGTAGACAGCCAGGCAGCTCTTATGGCCTTAATGGCCTGTTATGTTAACTCTAAGCTAGTGGATAATTGTAGGAGGTCTCTAGGAGAAATCTTAGGGATATATGTGGTGAGGCTCTGCTGGCTACCAGGTCACTGCAACATCACCGGCAATGAGATGGCTGATGAGTTGGCGTGACTAGGTCGGGAAATGGAGGATACTGACAGTTTAAAGGCGGCCAGGCCTCCAATCGGGTTATGCTTTGGAAGAATCAGGGAATGGGTTCTGAGCGCAACTAATCGAGTCTGGGGGAACCGTACGGACTGCAGGGTATCGTGTGCGCTGTGACCGGTGCTTAGGAAGTCTGATTCGGATTCGCTGCTGGGCAGGGGTAGGGTATTCGTCAGGACCATTATCACATAGGCAAGATGACAGTGAGGATGAGATACAAATTGTCGAATATATGTTGGTTTTGTTAGGACCCAGAGGAGTTGGAGAGAGTTGAGCGCATTCTGAGTCACTGTACCAGGCTACAGAACAGTGGGCTTAGATGGCTAGACAAAGATTCTTGCGCGAATTGGAAGGCTGCACAGCAGGAGACTGGGTACATATAGGGCAGTTTTCTGTTAAGTAGTTTTCTTGCTTGCTTAGTCCGATTTTTATCCTCCACCACTTTTTATATTCTTGAGCTGTCACTCTATATCTCCTATTCTTTTCTAATCAGTATCCTTTTACTTACTATATGCATTACAATGGACCATATTTGTCTCTGAATGTGCAGTTGACTTCGCGACAGCGTTTTTACCTAACCGAACAAAAACAAGTACAATTTTTTAGCTTAAAAAATCTACAAAGCAACCAAAAATTTAGCAACTGAAATGGTCAACAGGTGCCTTCTGTAATAAATTTTCGGCAACTGGCAACTCAACTAAAGTTCGGTTGCCATACATAATCGACCCATTAATTAAGTATGTTTTAAAATAAATATTAACAACATGTCAAAAATATGATCATTAACTTTTGTTTTATCATTGACCCAGTCATTATATTATTTTCGTATTTTCAAACACAAAAAGTTTTGAGTCAAAACACAATAATGATGTATGTACATACATATGTATATGTACATTATATATAAATTCTCTTTTATTATACCATAATATACCATTCCTCGACAAAAGTTCAGGGTGTAATAAAACAAAATTAAATTATTCAAGGTAAAATTTTAATTAAAATTTAATATGAAATTAAAAGTAAATTCAAACTTATAACAATGAATTAAAAAAACTAACGGTCAAATACTGGCGGTATTTAAAATTAAATAAATTATCATATGTATTTGCATAAAAAACCCGATTCTAGTTAATTAATAATTCTTTTAATTTTAGCATGATGATCATCCTTAGAAAATATTAAGTTTAGAATTGAAATCCCTGTTTAGAATGAACTTCTACTATTAAGCCAAGCCAGATTAACAATGAAAACAACATTTTTACTGGGAATTAGAGCAGCAATTTGTTTTTTTTTTCATAAACACACAGATTTTCAGTAGAAAAACATATAGACATTTCCATATGATCGTACTTGAAATTTGTACGCCTTTAGAGAGGTAAAGATTTTGCAAAAATTGTAAAACTTGAAAATATTTTAAAAAAAGTTTGAGTGTTTTTATTTTTTGAGTCGTGGTTACCATTCTCGTGGAAATGCCTATATGCAAATTTTGCCCCAAATAACATTTCGAACATATGTATAACATATTATTTTCAAAACACATTGGTAAAAAAAAATTATCATAAACGTCAATTACAATTTCATAAAAAACATCAGTTACTTTTTTGTTTGAGAAATAAAAGGAAAATGTATGAAATACTTTGGCATCAAAATGAGGTGGAAGAAAACAAAATGAGGTGGCAACAAGCAAAACAAAATGAGGTGGCAACAAAATGAGGTGGAAGAAAACCAAATTATTGTTTTTATTGTTAATTGTTAAGAAATTAAAAAAAAACATCAAAATGTCTAGGTATTAAAATTTTGAAAAAAGAATTTAATTTTTTATTTTAAGTTGTCTATTTAATAAAGTTTTTTTTATAAAAAATTCTGAAATTTTAAAAATGTCGATTGATATGTTTAAACAATGTCGTTATCTTTTTCTTTTTTTTTATTATTATTTAAATAAGCTTGAGGTCTCTTGTTTTAAAAAAATATTAAAATTTTGAAAAAAGAATTTAATTTTTTATTTTAAGTTGTCTTTTTAATATATGTATGTAGGTATTTTTTTTATAAAAAATTCTGAAATTTTAAAAATGTCGATTGATATGTTTAAGCAATGTCGTTATCTTTTTCTTCTTTTTTATTATTATTATTGTTTAATTAAGCTTGAGGTCTCTTGTTTTAAAAAAATATTAAATTATTTTAATCCAATATTTCGGCACTCCGTTGTGTGTCTTTTTCAGGGGTTTTTAATGCAAAACGTGTTGCATTTTTGAGTTATGCAATGTGGCATCATAAAAATTCAGAGTTTATTTATTAAAAGTTGGCAGATAGAGAAAAGTTTGTTATGAATTAACCGTGTGCCACAAAGCTGCTAAGCTTAATCGGCATTCTAGTTAGCAGCTCGTTGTGCGTAGTGTGCAAACTGTGGCTAACTTTTTGTTATTAATACGGCTGTACGTATCTGACTTAAAATTAATTATCGATATTGTCAGTACAATTTGCAACATTTCGAACATAAATCTACGTTTATAATTATTTTCCGTAGTTTTTTATAAAAAAAAGAGACCTCCTCAATCACAATAAAATAATAAAAATAAAAAATTTTCTTTTTTTTCTTGTTTTTACTTTGAAATAGACTTTTGTGAATACTTTTATGAAAATCCTTAACATGTATTCAAATCATTTACAAATAAAGGGAAGTTTTCACTATCACACAACTCTCACGTATTTTGAGGAAAATACAACCCTTTCATGATAAGTCCCAATTCACACTATGGATATTTCTTGCCGGACAGACGAAGTTTGTAGGCGAGAGAGGAAAAGAGTAAGCATACAGCGTTGCCTCCTTGCCAACTTCATCTGTCCAGCAAGAAATGTTTATAGTGTAAATTGGGACTAAGTTGTTATTGTTTTTTTACAATTTTCAAACAATAAATAAATTGTTGTCAAAATACGTAAGACTTGTGTGATAGTGTAAAACGGCCTTAAAGTACATCTCGGTACTTAAATTTTATTTAGAATTATTTTTTTATTAATTCATTACCACTTGTAAATTTGTTAAATATATTCGCTCATATACATAATTCAAACATTCCAATTAAAAATAATATTTTTTAAACGCTGGCTTATCAAATTTTAAAACCAAGCAAAACAACAAACATTTGATATCAAAATTTAATAAGGTTAGATTTATTCTAACCTTTTAATGTTAGCTTAAGTTCAGCAAAAGAAATAAAAATAAAAATCAAATAGATTAAATTAAAATTTTTCTTTATACCTGGTAAATATTAATTATATATAAATAAATTTAATAAATTAAAATGAAAACTTACATTAATATCAATATCCACAAAACCATTTAGCACTGTTACAGCACCGATAGCCATATTGCGTTCCAGTAGTTCTCTGGAAGAACGCAATAAACAACGGCTCACCATTGAAAATGCCATAATGTCAAAAATATATTTTAAAGGGATTCAACCAGCTTAAAATTAAACGAACAATTTAAGGTGGGGTCAAAATGTTATCTTCTTATTTTAACTTTTAAGTAAACACTTAATTTACATTTACGTTCTCTTTTTTTTTATTTAAAATTTATTTTAATAGGTACATAGGTACATATAAACTTTTTTATAAAACAACCAAAAGTTAATTTTCCTTTTTTTTATTTTAACACTTTCTCTTTTTCGTCTTTTTTATAAAATTATCACTCTCTTTGTGAATTTTCTGTAATTGCAAGGATCACAAGGACTTTTTTGTTCTGTTTTTTTTTAGGTTGCTTTGTTTTTATTTTTTAAGGGAGTTTTAATTACTTCCAGCGTCTGTTTACGTCTGCTTGCTACAACGTTCGAATATGTTTTGATTTTGGATTTTTAACTCAATATACGATGAAAACATACTGAGCAGATGGAGCTCCTCAACACACACATAAAAAATAACAATAAAACAAAATATTAAAAAGCAGCGGCAGAATCCAGACCATAAACATACACATATGTATATACTCGAAACATTTGTACATTAGTATGTATGCATGTAAATACACTCGAATACAAAAGTACGAACACACCGGCATACGTGTCATACAAACAATGCTCGTTGTTTTCTGATCACAAAAAGTTGATTGTACAAAAAAAAAAGAGGGGTCTTTTTGTACAAGAAAAAAAAAACAAACTAAAAAACAACAACAGAAACCGGCAAGACAAATGCAACAAAGAGCAGCGATAAAACAGGAATTTGT
The DNA here is from genome assembly GCA_949318255.1 of Pollenia labialis. NCBI lineage: Eukaryota > Metazoa > Arthropoda > Insecta > Diptera > Polleniidae > Pollenia > Pollenia labialis. The sequence goes on along the minus strand of OX439142.1, from coordinate 16,986,009 downwards.
AGAGCAAAGAGAAAAACAAACAAAACGAGAACAATTTACATTGTAAACCGGTGATGTATCATTTGTGTGTAACTAAAAACAGTGATGTGAACAAAAGGTGAGTACAAAAATCGCTTATAAAATTATATTATATGATTGTTTCTTGTGCATAAATCAAAAAAATTTGATTTCAACTTTGATTAAAATATAAGTACAAAGCTGTAATCTTTTTTTTAAACCCAAACTTGAATAAATTCTATAACTCCATTTTAAAAACTAAAGATTCGTTATGTAACAGCGTTTGAATGTGGTATGGAAGAAATAATATTACACTTTTTCTCAAATTTAGAAACTATCAATTTGTCTTCTGTTGTCTTCTCTTTTCGTAATGACTCGGCGAAAGCCTTTAATATTAAAAACTCATCGAAAAGAACATCCATATACATATGTAAATATTTTTATCGCAAACAATTTTCCAATATGACAAACTATTTTATATACTAAACAAAGTTGGAAGGTACAATGAGAATGGTAACATGTGAAATTATGTAGAACAATCCCCTCTAAGGCATTGTTTACGAACTTAAACTCTTTACCACCAGACATTTTGGCGAAAAGGCCAGCAGCTAGCTGAACGCGGCGGTAAGTAAGGGCCACTGAAGAATAGAGGGATTAAAATATCGGATGTTGATTATGTCACACCCGAGCCAATCTTTGATCCTGGCTTCACGGTGAGCATTTTGGATAACGTGGTCCACTATGATGACCTATTTACGAATTCCCGCGAATGCGATATTCACGGACGGATCTAAAACACTTTATGGTGTCGGTTCTGGTAAATAATGCGATCAGCTAAACTGGAGCGTTCCTATAAGGTTGCCGGACCACTGCAGCAGTGTCATCCAGGCTGAGATAATGGCCATCCACACAACCGCGAGACGCATCCGGTACGGTGAAATATCTGGAAGGGATATTCACATTATTGCCGATATCAAGGCGGCCATAAGATCCCTGGAGAATGTGTTCATCACATCGAGAATTGTCCGAGAATGCCGGATGTCTCTGGAGGAGAAAGAAAAGCATTCATTGGTCACCCTCAATTGGGTCCCCGGACACGGGGACATACAGGGAAACTGCATGGCGGATTCGTTGGCGTATGCAGGCACGTCCTTGAATCGAGACGGTTGAACATATAATGTAGGTGTTTTACTCCTAAGGAGTAAGCAACTTATAGCGTACAAGTTTCATCTTATTGGCAATTAGAGGTGGCCCGATGAGGCCCATTGGGAGGAACTCCCAGAGGCTGGAGCTCCCTTATAATGACTTATGTAGAAGTTCTGGTGCGACAAGTGGAGGAAGAATCAACGGAACATCTTCTCTGTAATTTTCCAGCATTCGGAGATTTAAGACCTGAAATGTTTGGTCGAAGAGCCCTTGGGGACAAAACTTGTTCTCTGATATTGATTTAAACAGGATCCACTCCTTTATTGAATCGACCGGGTGGCTGCATGGGAACACTAGCAGCCAGAAAACATAGAACCCATGGGAGACGGCGTGACATAGTAACACAACGTGAACTACTTAATGGACCTACGAGAGCTATGCTTGATCAGGGCTCCCAATGGAACCTAACCTAACCTAATATATAATTGCAGTACAAAAACAATACATTAAAGAAAATATCAGTACATTTTCGTACTAATTTGTTTGTTATGCTGATATAAACAGTACGACTGGCAACCCTAGCTTAAATCAAGAATATTAACTCTATCGAAGTCCAAAATGGTATTTATACAAACATTTAAAACTTGTTTAGTAATCTTAAAATAAATTTATTAAATTGGTGTTCATCCAGTTTTTTTTGGGCTTGCCCAGTAACCAGCTAAAATACAATTTGTCCGGTTGAAAAAGAATTTCTTTAATTTTGAATAATTTTTAGCAAGCTGTACCTACTGGTAAAACTAATTTGTTATGAAGTTAACACTTGTATTCCCGATTAAAAATTTTAATACTGAAATACCACAAAACGATATTCATTGTTCAATTGAAATCAATCCAACTCTGTTCATTAAAATCTTTCGTTATTAGTTTTTTCCGCGGACAATTATTGTTTGCGATTTTATATTTCTTTTAAAGGAATTACTTATTTAACTCTATTGAATTCACTGTGCTAGTCGCAAATTGTAGCAAACTGAGGGAATTAATGGTAAAGCTTATTCGAGTACGCTGATATTCAATATGATATTGGAATACATGAGAAAGAACTTTGCTTCATTACAAACATATGTATATTGAAATCAGACGGCACGAATTGAGGTCTGTGGAGAAGGAGACTAACGAAATTGTCACCTCAAGAGAAGCCAGCCAGCATATTGTAAAAAATCTTCCAAGAAACACTTGAAGCAGAAAATATAGAGTTTTGTTTATGTTTACAAAAAGTCCACGTTTTGTGCTGTGATTAGTGTATTTTATTAAAGTTTTTGATCATTTTATATTAAAATAAATGAGATAGGAATTGACCAAATTTAAAAAAAAATTTAGCTAAAAATTCATTAATTTCATTACGTTCAGCGGTTTAAAATGTTTTTTGACGTAAGCTGGGACCTAATTTCCATTTTTTGTTTAATATTGTATTTGTTGCCGTTGCGATTTCACCTGCTTATTTCAACATGGATTAATGTATATCCGAATAACGGATGGGTAAATAGGGAAGAAGAAAATATTAAATGTGTATATGTAGGTTTTTGTTTTTGCTCGTAGTGCGAAGTGCGATTTGGCGATTTTAATGCAACGTTTTGATGAAACTACAAAAGAACAATTTTTTTTGATCTTCATTAAAACCGCTTGATTGTCAATATTTTTAATGTTATACATATGTACATCATGTACACATAATTTTAGATTGGTTTTTTATTTTACATTAAATATCTAAAATATTTTTGAAAATTTCATTAAATATGGGTAACATTTCAATAAAATGTTTGCAGGGGGGAGAAATTTTGTTAATACTTGCATACATATTTACAAATTTTATCAAATATTACAAGGAAAACACATGTACTTATGCATGGTATAATCATCTCAGGGTAAGCTCGGAGCGCTAGCTGATTATTTTTTCTTTGCTTTTTTATTGTTGTTTTGTAAAAGGAACTGTCAAGTGTTGTTTACACACACACATACTATGTGTAATAACAAAATGTGACAGTTCCTATTATAAAACAACAATAAATAGCCCTGTTTTTTATTGTACCTACATTTGTTATAGCTTCGAGCGTACCTGGTAGATGATTAGTCCATGTTCTTATACATATGTACATATATGGCAGTTATGCTTACACTCTGCCCCTTATTATCATTTTAAGGAGAGGGAGAGTCCTCTCTTAATACTTTTCTTCTCTTGGCTTAATTCACAAAAAATATAAATTTTAGTAAATGCTAAAAAATTATAGCAAAACAAGTTAGAGTAATTTACTTGGCTATGATGAATGTTATTTACCCTTCACCATGGTGCGATAAGAACATAAAATTATATTAATACCCTTCTATGTATATGCATAAATAAATCTATTCTGTAACACGCCCTTTTCACAATTCTCACCCAAATTTTGCCGGTTGTTGTGTATTGATAACCAAGATGGTTGTTCCTTATTTGAATTTAAATAAATTTGTCTTTCTATTGGGGGGATTTAAAAGGTAGTCATAAAGTTATAGTTCTTAAAATAATTACATGAAAATATAATTTGGATTTATTCTGTGTATTTATGACAAAACAATAATGACAGCATAAAAACTCTTATTATTTTAGAACTTTTTTCTTTGTAACACAAGAGAAATTTTCTTAAACTACATATGTATGTATATACATTAGCGTGGCCGTTAGTTGTATGGAGAACTTTTTTTTTTTGATTTCTTATATTCTCCCCCCCCAAATCGGTTCAGTTTTATGTAAAAAAAAATACAAAAAAATTTCGTAGCGAGAAGTTGTGTTTTAGGGGGGGCGTCCGCCCCTCAAAGTTTGCCATCAAGTCATTTATTCAAATGTAATTTGTTTGCATATTACTATATCTTAAAAACAACATTTTACAAGAATATGATATATGGCAATATTTTAGCTCTTCTAGTCAACAACATTAGCTTCGAAGAAAGTTTTTTGCTAAAATTAATATTTTAGAAAATAATTAAGAAAACAACAATAAAATACCAAACTTTTTATATACGTTTTAAATATATAAAAGCCGGATTAAATGTCAAGTGACCCAATTTTGAAATCGATGTCTTCCGATTAGGATGAAATTTGCACCAAGGTTAGTCCTATTGGATAGTAGTTTAGACACAAATTTTCAACAAGATCGGTCAAAAAGTTTCAGAGTTAGAGGGTTATTGTTATTCACGATAGGGGTGATTTATGACAATATGTCTTTATAGCAACCGTTTGAAACCACCAAATGTGTATTACTTGAACAGGGTTTGTCTTAATATCTTTTTTTTTTTGTAGAATGAAAAAAAGTACAAAAACAGTACAGTGTAAAAAATAGTACAGTATTTCTGGAGAGGTTGTGTATTGCCAACCCTCAACTTTTCTTTTGGCGTTCTTTAGATACAAATAAATCAATATTGTGACATGCCCACTTTTTCACTCCCGCCCATATTTTATCCAATGATAAAGATACACGGTTATATGGGCATCGTGAAATCAACTTCGTTTGTACTTTACAAGGTCTACGAACAATATTATTATTACAAAAGCAATGGCAAACTTATATATGTACATACATACATACATACATACTTATGTATGTACATACATACATACATACATACTTATGTATGTACATACATACATATGTACATTGGTATAGTAAAGAATTAGAAAAACTTGTTATTATGTAATAGATTTTTTTTATTATTTCGTTTTATTTTAATGTTTTTCTTTTGAACATTTTCTTATAAATTTAGTTGTGCTTTTCCAGTTAATGGCTGCTAAAAATGTTTTGCCTTTTGGATTTTATTGGAAATTTCTGTTTTGTTTTGTATGTATGCTATGTTGCTGCTGTTGTAAATTTGCTTAGTTATGTTTAATTAATGTTGTTTTTGTAAAAATATGGTTTCATTTCAATGCACTTTTTTTTTGTTAATTTGTTTTTGCAATTGTTTTTTTATTTCTGTTTTACAAAGAGAGAAAGATAGAGAGAGAGCAAAAGTCAATAAACTGCAGTCTTGGGTTGTTTGCATTTTAAGTAGGGTATTGGTTTAAATATGTATGTACGTAAAGAATTGTTTTTCATTCTTGACGCGTCTTTACACTATCACACAAGTCTTGAGTATTCCATAATACAGAGGTGTGCTGGAAGTTGAAAACGTAAAACGCCAGAAATTTAAAAGTCGGTTTTTAATAAGATTTACATATGTATGTGATAAAAGAATTTTATGACAAATATGATACAAATATTTCTCTTTTAAACAGAATTTTATATAAAAAATTATAAAAATTTGATAAAAAGTGTATTAAAAAAAAACTTCCAAACTCTTGCGTTTTACGTTTTCGATTTCCAGCACAACCCTGATAACACAGTGATACAAAATCGAACTTTCCGAAACCAATTGCAAATGCAAGTTACTGTTTTTGAAGTCGAGAAATTCATTTTTGATATGTATCTATTTTTACCTAAAACTCCCGCTAGTTGGCGCTGTCATACAAATGGTGCTATTTCTTGTAGATTTTCATTAAAAAAGCAGTGTATTTAATTTCTTTTTAGGATGAAAATTCAATTTTTGATGTTGGCCTCATTCTAAAACATACAGTGAACCGCAAAAGTTAGGACACATCAATAAGTTTTTAAGTTTTTTTTTAATTTATTTACATTAACAAAAACTAAAAATAATATTCGAGTTAGCAAACAACAAATGTGGTTATTCAATCTAAACAAAAAATAAGGAACTTCGTTTCGTTATTAAGGAAATATGCATTAAATGTTAATGTAACCCTATATATTTACATCGCAAAAGTAAGGCAACACCTACAAAAATAATAAATTAAATTTAATAAATTTGTTGCAAATAAAACAAACATTTCACAACCATAATATTTAGTGGGATATGCTTTATTCTTTAAGACAGCTTTCAGCCGATTGTTCATGGTATCCACTAATGCTTTTGTGGTTTCGACACTTATTTTGTTCCACTCCTCCAGAAGAACCCGTTTTAGTTGTAACTTGCCCAGAATTTCTTGTTTTCGCACATTTCTCTCCAAAATCTTTGATAAGTGCTCTATGGGATTGAGGACTGGACTATGTGGAGGGGTTTTAAGGGTATGGGGTGTTAAAAAGAAGCCACATTTTCACATTTTAGGCTGTGTGCTTCGGGTCGTTTTCTTGTTGGAAGTAGTAGTCATCAGCTGAACCCAATTTTGATGCACTTTCCCGTAGATTATTTTTTAAAAAATCTAAATAGATCCATTGTTTTTTAATAAATATAAGATTACCAACCCCAGACGATGACATACAGCCCCTCACCATGATACTCGCACCTCCATGTTTCACTGTCTTCACCGTATTTTTTGGATTCAATGCTTCTTGTTGGAACCAAATATGTTATATTTAGATTCGTCGGTGAATATTACCCTGTTCAAGAACTGTTGGGGCTTATCTAAATAGGTTTTTGCAAAATCTATGCGCTTAGCTCTGTTAATCTTGTTTACAAGTGGATTTTTTTCTTGGGACACATGACTTAAATCCCTGATCAGCTAAGCATCTTCGAACTGCATCAGGCGAAACTTTTTTTGTTTTGGTACTTTTCAAGCTCTGCTGCTATTTTTGTGGCGCTAGTGGACGGATTTTTCTCAGTGGTGCGCTTTATGTGACGATTATCTTTATCTGTTAGCTTGGGTGGCCGGCCTCTTAAAGGTTTATTTTCAATTAGGTTCTCTTTTAATTTTCGTTGAATGACTTTTCTTACCGTAAAACGACTACGAGACACTATTTTTCCTATTTCACGGTAAGATTTATTTTTATTTTCGTACAAATGTATTATAATTTGTCTGTCTTCAAAAGTGAGCTGCTTGCGCGAGTTATATGTATATGTAGGTACACACCAACCGCAATCGCACCAACACCAAATCAAAGGCTAATGCACTAGACAAAACGATGCATAATTTAATTCATTGTAAAATTAATCAGCCTTATTGTGGTTGTTGTTTTCGTAAACAAACGTGTCGTTTTTTGTAGTAGATTAAAGAACATCAAAACGCTTTGATATTTTGAGGTTGCATTGAAACAGATTGCATCTAGATTGCACTGTCTGTACCCAGCATTGCAAATAAGCAAGTAAAGAAGAATTACCGATAACAACAAAATCAAAAAATCATCGTTTGAATCTGTTGTGTTTTGGGAAGCAACTTTTAAAAGGAATTAAAAAAAGACATGATTTTTTAATCACGGTCTGAATCTGATTTTTAAAAAAAACGGTGAGTCGTTTTTCGAAATACCTACTTGTTATTTTCATAACACATTGCATTCACACTATCACAATTCTACATATTACATACTTGAATTTTTGACATGTTTTAATACAAAGTATAATTGGGTAAACTAGGCTTTAGGAATTAAAGAAATTTACATAGTAGATTAAATAAAACCGCCCATTAATAAGTTCTTTTCTTAGAAGACTCTTATAAAATAAAATTGTTTGAAAATGTATCTTTTTAGATTAAAATAAAAGATCTTTAAATTGTTTTAGAATCTAAAAGTTTTTCCTTTCAAAAACAAAATTTTTTTTCAGTTACAATTAAAGATGTTTCTGTTTTAAAAATTCGCCTAAAAATTTTTCCACATCATTAGAAATTTTGAAAATTGTTTTTACTTTAACTCAACAGGTAGTTGTTTTTAATTCTCTATAGCTACTACTATCAAACATTTATTTATTTTGTACATACATACATACATATGTATTTATGTTTTAACAATTTAAAATATTTGTAATTCTCTGTAAAAAAAACAACAAACTCCCATAAGTTTCTATTGCTATATAATGTGTTTATGTATTAACACACAAAGTGGAATTTTTTTAAATTTACAGCGCAATATCTTTCAAAAACTTTATAAGGGTTAGTTTTTGAGTTTCCAAAATACATCTGGAAATTTGTTTACATTTATAAGGGTGTACGTGCTAAATTTCACGACATTCTTATGAACACTCACTAATTTTTTTGCGCTGTACCCAATTTAATAAACTACATATTAAACAATAAAACAAAAAACATGTTTAAACTTAATTCTAAGCAAATTAGATTTTACTTAAGATTATAATTTATTATTATTGTAGAAAATGTTAAGTTTGATTGTTTATAACAAAGTAGGTATGTTGTTAATAATATTTTACTCAATTTAATTTCATAAAAGTCTAAATTTAATTTTCCTTATCAGTTGTGAACAAAAAAAAAATGCCATGAAAATTCTATAACAATTCTGTTTCACTTGATTGATTTATACATAAGTTTTAGTTTTATTAATTTCGGCCAGCGGGGAAACGCAGAATACCTTCTTACTTCAGCCCTTTTTAAAGGCCTGCCTAAAAATGTTTTTTAATTCAATTACTATTCATATCAAACTGTTAACGAAGGCCTCGGCTCTTTCGTATTATTCCACATTCGCTTCTATGAGAAGGGAGTAGAGAAGGAGTAACCATTTTATGTATTGTTGTTTTTTTTTTGCACAAGCAAAAGCAAAATAATCAAAAAAACAAGATTGCGCACTTAGCCGTACAAAAAAAATTTCTACATCTACGTCACCATAGAATAAAACTGAGTGTTTGTTGTAAAAAATGTAAGACACACACATATGCACATACACAAATTCTATTTCTTCGTCACACACAAAAATAACGGAGCTGCGCAATGCGCAATCTCGTTTCTTTAATTCATGTGTATCTGCTAAAAAAGCGCGAGCAGAAGGCCTAATCCGCAAAAAAAATATATGAGTATGGAATGGAGCGAGCAGGCCTTGTATATCCAAAAGAATTACTCCAGAGGCCTACTAGAAGGTATCCTTATTCCTTTTTCCGATGGGCGGCCGTCATTTGGAGGCCTGCGAAACGACATCAAAGCTGCTGCTCAGTTAGTTATTGTGGACAACACGACATTTAACATGACAATATTAAGTTTGGAGAGGCTTATGATTTCGATTTTGTAATACGATAGAGAAGGAAATCCTTATCTCTTAGTATAGTGTCCGATACTCTCCTATTAATAATTTGTGCCAGTGTTTTGTTTACTATGCTCAGGATGTTGAAGCCCCGCCAGTTCTTGCGATTATCAGGCCACTTTTTGTGGGAATGTTCACTATAACCCTTAAACTCACAGGGGTGTTCTGGAAATCGAAAACGCAAAACGCAAGAAATTTAAACGTCGTTTTTTAATAAGATTTCTGTCAAGGCCCATTGAAAAGGTCTGCTCAAGAAGCCTGATGATCATTGTATATGTTCTTTTTAGTTGTCAAAAGTTGTTTACATGTGCATGTATACGTTTATGGTATGCGACACATACACGTTTTTTCCTTTTGCTTTGTATATGTGGTAGTAAATTTTTGACAACTAAAAAGAATCGTTTTTGTTTTTGTACAAGTAAGCAGACCTGATAGATGGGCCTTGATTTCTGTAGTAAAAGAATTTTATGACAAATATTATACAAATATTTCTCTATTAAACAGAATTTTATAGCAAAAATCATAAAAATTAGTTTAAAAGTGTATTTAAAATAATTTCCAAATTCTAGCGTTTTGCGTTTTCGATTTCCAGAACACAGAATTCTGTACCATAAATTTCTGTGGAAAAAGTGATCTACAAAATAACTGAGAACACAATTTCAAAAGGGCAACAATTAAAATCATAAAATAGTTTTTTAACAATTTTTTGGATTTTGAAAATCTCTTCGCAATATGGATTTATATGGTTGGCATTGTGTGGCAAATTTACGATGTTTTAGGAATTGTTATACTTTGATATACAAAGATATTGGGAGTCACATTTGACAGCCTGTTCATGTCATCGGCGCATGCGATAGAATGCGGAGTAGAAGCAAGGTCATCAAGTCTCTAGCCGGCAGCACTTGGGGCATAGAAAATGACACCTTGTTAGCTACATATACATAAAACAATTTGCCGGTCAGTGGTTAAATACTCAGCGCCTGCGTGGACCCCAAGAGTCAGCGATACGCAGTGGAAGAAGCTTCAGAGCTGCCAAAATGCCGCCTTAAGAACCGTAACAGGATGTGTTTGGATGACATCAATATAACTGCATGATGAAGCGAAGATGATGACAGTCAAGGAATACAACATAATGCTGACGAATCAGTTCCTTCCACTATCTGACGGAGTCAGACCCCCCCCCCCTAAAACATGTCAGGAAAGATCTTCGCTGGTATGAGAGTGAAGTCCAACAACACCTGGACTCTATGACAGACCACACCTCATACAGGGCAGCTCTGAATGCAGTTCTTAGGGAGTCGGTGGAGAATGCGATGAACAGCCACCGGGACAATATCGTGTTAGGAGGTCGTCCACCACCAGTTGCAAACGAAAAGCGAGGGTGACATTGGCACAATTGAGATCGGGATGGTGCGCACGTTTAAACTCGTACTAGTCAAGAATAAATAGCACCATCCCTGACCTTTGCCCTGCATGTGGAATAGACCCACACGACGTACCTATTCAACTGCAGTGCAAACCCAACCCTGCTAGAAGCAGTGTCCTTATGGACCCGCCCTCGTGAGGTAGCACAGCTACCAGAGCGAAGAAGAAGAAGAATAGAAAATAAATTTTATACATTCTTGCTTTTCAGGTCGAGCTGTTGCAACAACAACTGAAGGTGCATTCCCAGGGAAGAAATTTTAGCTGCAGTAAGTAGAACTTTAAAAAACAATGGATATCTTTAGGATTTCCTTAGAAAACTACAAATGCAAACTAAATAAAACAATAATGTGCCAAATTGTTGGATCGATTAAACAAAGATTGTATTTTAACAAGAATAAAGTGAAACAACAGTAAATTTACAAAAAATTTCAAGGCGTTAAAATTTTTTTTAAATTAAAAGTTAAAAATATAAATTTGATGTTATTTATTAATTAAATTTCTTTCCACTTAAACTCATTGAATTTGTTTAGATTTAATTAAATAAAAAATATTAACCACATAAAAATAAACCTGCAAATTTAATAGCGATGAGCATTTTTGCACGTAATCGTCTTTCTTCAACACAAAGCATGGGGCCATATTGCTCTTATGCTCTCACAAAAAAAAAAAAAAAAAAAAAAAACAAACAGCAACAATACGCTGTTTGTCAATTTTCCCTGAGTTTTGGGGAAATGTAACACAAACCGGCATTGAATTAAAAAAATTGTTTTTTTTTTTAAACGCTTCATTTTGTGATTGTAGTCAATGTGTGTTGCGTATTCATATCTCTACAGAAATGCACGTTCTTCAATATGTACTTTGGGTAGAGACTGACTGACACCAATGACGGTCATTAATCCAGTCTCACACACACGATTTTTCCAGTCTGTATCTTGAATTTGTTGCTCATTGCTGATCATTTTGATAAGGAGTGGGTTCTGAAGAGAGGAAGGCAATTGAATGATTTACACTCTTGCGAGCATAAATCACTTTAAAGTAAGAAAACAATTTGTGAAATTGTTATTAAAAAAGCCTTAGTTCAAAGTCTTTTTGATTAGTTTTCAAGTATATTTTTTATTTTTATATTTTTTCTTTGCATGCAGTTGCATTTTTGTTTAATGTAAAGAAATGGAAAAGTGAAATTATGATATCAAATAATTGTTTTACTGATTTTTAAAGCTTGTTAAAAAAAACTGCAAAAAAAAAATTGTAATTTAATAAAATTTTCTTGATCATTTTTTTAATAATTATATAAGGCAAGTTTAAATTCGTTAAAATGCGATTTTTTTAAACAAAAAATTGTCACAAAGAAATTGCAACTGCATAAATATTTTAAACAATAAACAATTTTTTTTTCTTCTCTATAAAGAAAGTGTTGTACATACTTATTTCCTTTCATTTCTGAACAAAAATGCAAAAAATTGTTTTTAACAAATTGATGGCCCAACGTACATATATACGCTTAAGTTGGCTTAAGCAATTGTGCAAATACATGTGATTCATATGTGTCGAAACATATTGAACTTAAGAAAACTTTTTGGTAAATTTTATGAAACTAACATTTGCTTAAGCAAAGTGTGAAACAGATCGCACTTTCCGAACGGAATAAAATATATTTTAATTTTCTATTTGTTTTTTTTTAATGCTTTTGAGAGGTTTTTTGCTAATTTTTGAACGTAGCTTAAGCCAGCTTATGCATATTATAGTTGGGCCTTGAGTCTACTTCTACTTCAGCAACAATTTGTATGAAATTATAAATGACGTTTGTAATAATTTTATTTAGTTTTAAATGAACATTTTTACAAAATGTTGCAACGTTTCTTAATTGAAAATTTTTGTGGTTCCGAAAAAAACTTGTTGCTTTATTGTGAACACCATTTGATAATGACACTGACATTATAAACGAAGCTTAAGTCTACTTCTACTTCAGCAACAATTTGTAGAAAATTGTAAATGAAGTTTCTAATTACTATTAAAAATAAGTGTTGCTTTATTTTGCACACCAAGCGAAAATGTTGGTGTTGTGAATCTGACCTTAAGGGGTCTGTACACGGTCACGCATTTTTCATCAAGCACTATGGTAGTACATATTAGTAAACTGTGTTTGGATGCTGGATGGAAAATCAAAAAATTTTGATATGACGGCTAATATTTTGTCCCGGAAACGTACACGAGTGAATTCGTCATGACGTCAAGCATTTTGACCGCGTACAGACACCTTGAGCCAACATTTTTTAAAGTTTTTTTTTAATAACACAAAAATGTTCGTCATATTTTAATGATTTGTATCTTTTATTAGTGATAAGTTAGTAATTAAAGTATAAAAAAATTTTCCCTAATTTGTTTTCAACCAGATATGTATTTATTTCCACACAATATTCAAGGTAGACAGACTGCCTAAGGTTTATCTCGTTAAAGTTAATTAATGTACCCTAAAGTTATTAAAAGGGCGTGGAATTTAATGCATTTATTAATTGGAAAATATGCGCATAAACATGTTAAAACAAGTTTAAAATTTTTTTGATGCCTGTTTTAGTGATGCTTTTAAGAATGCGCCGTGCAAGAATTAGTCTACTTGAGTTTTTTTAATTTTACCTTGAATTTAAATTAAGTATTCGTATCGGTTTCGGTATACCCGATATTTCTTTTCGAGTATCGGCAAAAAAGGCGTATCGTTATATGTATCTTTGCTTGAAGGCTCTTTCATAACATCATTTGATGGCTAAAGGGGACCTAGGACAATATGTACATATGTAAATCTGTCAATGCATGTGATGTTTTCATTAAAATTGTTATATACATACTTACTTATACATATATGGGGGATTTCGTGTCAAGTGACCCAACTTTTAAATCGATGTCTACCGATTTGGATGAAATATGCACCAATGTTAGTCTATTGGATAGTTTTATACGGAATGTTTTTTTTTTCTCAAAAGAAAGCTTTTTGTCTTTTCCTTTAAGGTAGTTTTGGTCGCTTTTTGGGATGCGATAAAAAAAAATAGTTTCTAACTCGAGACGAAGGGTTACAAATTTTTTTTTCAAAATATTGATCAAATAGTTATCGAAGCTACTTTTGACAAATTTTGCTAACACCAAACCGTAATAAGTTACATGGATGAGAAAGAACACTGCATAAGCTAAAAATTCAAAAATCCTCGTCTTGAGTTAGAAATTATTTTTTTTATACAGAAGCCACTCGCATCCCAAAAAGCGGCCAAAACTACGAGTTAGAAACTATTTTTTTTTTATCGCATCCCAAAAAGCGACCAAAACTACCTTAAAGGAAACGACATAAGCTTTCTTCTGAACAAAAAAAAAACATTCCGGATAAAAAAAAATAAAAAAAAAGTTTTAAATTAAAAAAAAAAAAAAATTTAAAAAAAACAAAAATAAAATTTTTTCAAAAGATTGTTCAATAGCTATCGAAGCTACTTGGGACAAATTTTGCTAACACCAATAGGTAAAAAGTTACATGGATGAGAAGAACACCTGTATAGCCAAAATGTCAAACTTTGACCCCCTCTAACTCAGAAACTTTTTGACCGATCTGGTTGAAAATTTGTGTCTAAACTACTATCCAATAGGAATAACCTTGGTGCAAATTTCATTCAAAAATGGGTCACTTGACACGAAATCCCCCATATGTATGTGTATGTTCATGAAAGTTCTCTTTTTGATCACGTTGTTAAAAGAATAACGAGAAAAAGTAATAAAACAAAAATAATAATAAACAACAAGACTGGTTGGCCTTCTAGTTAAAAAACATAAACACAACATACTTGTTTGTGGTGAATAAATATTAGATTAAATAATAAACAAAATACGGCTTTTTTGTTATTTGTTTATTTTAGGGAACAATAACTTGATTAAGAAATATTATAAATCTACAACAAAAAAACTAAATAGGTACTTAAGCATATAATAAAATTAGAACACCAGTTCTAGTGTTTTGGAGTGGTACCCTGCAAATAATAGGACTAGTCCAAACACGCGTGTAAAATGTAGCCAACAAGGGACTAGGACTACTCCAAAAGTAACCCAATCGTATGGAAAAAAACATGGTCTATTAAGCATTACTTAGCTTTGGGTTACAAAGGAGTAGTCTTACACTACTCCATTGTATACACAAGAGGATTAGTTTTAACTTCGTTTAAAAACGAAAGCATGTTAAAAAACGAAGACATGTCGTATCACTACAAACACTTTCTAACAATGGCATGGTCCATGCTTGCATTACATCGGACCAGTCCATGGAGTAGTCCATTTAAACAAAATGGAGCAGGTGGTCCAAAATTATTTGCAGGGTATCCACTCCGTCCGTCAGTCATCCATGCATACATATACATACATAAATGCAAATTACATACATACTTACATAAATCTTTGATTATTTTGATGAAATCATGCATTTACAAATTGGAATACATATGTATGTACATATGTTTATGTTTTCAATTAAATTCTAAATGGAAAATATAAACACAAACGTGTGACGGTTTTATAAAAAAAATATCTTATTGTTTTTTTGTGGGATGATACTTAACTCACGTTTACCATCTGGTTACTATTCCACTTACATACATATAAACTTTTCACTTGCACTTATCGAATTTTTCGTCAATTTGCAAAACTTCATGTTACTCAGAACTATAGAATTTGAAGTTTAAATAACTCTCACGTTGATTTGATTATAGAAGTGTACAGATAGCGAAATAAATTTTCGTAAATTTTTTATATGTTCATCATTGGCGTGTTTTCAAGAATAGCCTTGAATAATTTTTATTAAGTACATAATTGACTTAAGGGTAATTTTATTACATACATAATAATTTTTTAATTATAAAAGGTTTGGGAACTGGAAACAATATAAATACCTATTGTTTCCATAAGAATCGGACCCTAAGATTTCCCATTATTGTTTAGCTCAGTGAGGGAAAATTCAGTACTATGGTACTATTTTCAGTACTTTTTCCTTTCAAAAATACCACGGTACCCCCACGTCCGTTTTAGTACTATTTCCCTTATGCTTCTTCTTTAGAAATTTAGCGTTGATTTTTTTTTAATATTGAGTCGTCAACAAAGAGTACTAACTCCGATTCCAACAGCTGAAATTCCAACTCCGACTCCTAATCTAACTTTAATGCTAAATTTATGTATATGAGATTGGTCCTTATTTGACTTTAAACTCTTTTTTTAATGCAGTTCCCTTTAAATGGTTAAATATAGCAAGAAAAGGATTCAGTAAAAATTTCCAATTAATATTGCATCGCAAATTTCGAAGTATTTTTATTTTGGAAATTATTAGAATATTTTTTGGAGTCGCGAATTTTTGTGGGTACTACGATTCCGACTCTGGTACAAAAACTTTAACTTCGACTTTACAGCTTCGACTTCACAGCCCTATTTACAACATTGCCTACACAAAATTTATTATTATCAAAAGGTCATGGGGCCACTGCTTAATTTAATGCCAGATATCCTCATCAGAATAAATGGCGGAGATATGAGTAAAAAAATGTTTTTAAAACGGTACCAAAATGTTAAAAAAAGTACTCTTTTGCTTAGTGGTCAGTTGGTTAGGTTAGGTTTAGCTGCCGCTACAATTTTCAGCTCCTACCCCGTTTTGTTGACTTCTGCTGCTTCGATGCCTAGAAAAAAGAAACAATAGGGGTCGTTAATAATACATATCGCACTTGATCAACAAGAGGGTATTAACTACAATTTAAAAATTTTCCGTAGAAGCAAAACAATTTTTAATTTTACGTCAAAGGTATATGCAAAATAATTTTTTAACCAGCTGTTTATCCATTACCAAAAAGTAAAAAAAACATGATATTCTTACAGCGGGTAGATATGAATATCACGTGTCGAATTCTTCCAAAGAGTAAAAAAATAAAAATTTTGAGTTAATACCCTCTTGTTGATCAAGTGCGATATGTACCTATGTATGTAATTAAATTTTTATGTTTTTCACCATGCGAAAAAAAAGTTGTTAGCTAAATAAATATGTATCAATAAATTTTAACGGTTCATAAAGCTTTATGAAACAAATTTTCTATGAAAATTTAAAAAATAAACCTTTTATAAACCTGTTTTATATTTTATGAATAAGAGTCATAAACAACTTTGTTGAGTTGTAATTGAGACAACTGGTTGTGATCAGTTGTAATTTTTGTTATGTATTTGTACACCGCAATATAGCAAAGTTGTAAACCATAATACAAAAATTAAGAAATTACAACTCAACTCAATTGAGTTGTAATCCGTAATAGGGGACTAAAACTACAGTATAACCCGCTTAATTATCCCATGCTTATTTGCCATGAGTTTTAAATCCCCGTCTTTTTCTTCTCTTTTTCAAACAAAAATCCACGCTTAATTGCCTAACGCTTAATTACCTAATTCGGGTAATTGCCTTAAAAATTGAAGTCCAAAAAATAAAATTTTAACGAAATATCATTCGTTTAATTGCCTCAGCGCTATTTTATGAAATCAATGCCAGTAATGCAATTAAGTTTATGGGGAACCCGGAAATATCTAAAAAAAAGTGTGTTATAAGCATTAAATATGCACACAAAAAACTTAAAAATATGCACTAAAAATTGTTTAAAAAAAAATATGCCCAAAAAACAAACAAAAATGTTGTAATTGAAAGCAAAATTTTCAATTATTTAATATTTGCATTAAAAAACAAAAAATTATAGTTGGTAATGCTTGTACACTGATGGGCACTAATTTGCTCACAAGAATAAAGCTATGCTATGATTCGTATAAGAGTTCGTATTATTCGTTGGACATGTATTAAAGTACATATGCTTCAAAAACGTGAAGTATGCACTACAAACTTTTAAAGTGTTCTTTTAACAAAATAAGTGTGCAACAAAATAGCAGAAATGGCTAAAATATGCGAATTATTTAAACAAAAATAACTATATTGTTTCTGCCTTCATTGGTCGCACAAGAAAAGCCATGCAATTGCATATTTATGGTTTTCTCCCTTTTGTTAGTAGGATATGACAGGACATCTCAAAAATCATTACAGATAAAATTTAAGGCAACAAATCTCATTGTTTTTAATTGATATCTCTTTAGATTGAGCTGATACATGCAAAATTTCCTGTGTCTTAGCTTTTTTTCATACATCAAAGTTAAGGTATTTTGCAAATCACACGTTTAATCACCTCAATGAGGTAGTTAAACGTATTCGTTAAAACGCTTAATTACCCAAAAATATTGGCATTTTTGGCGAGGTAATTATCCGTGTAATACGTTATGCACTATAAAATAAAGTGACGTCAGTTATACATAAATGTTTAAAAGCAACAAATCTTAAAAATAATTTTCTCGAAATTAAATTGTTTCCGTGTTATTTATTAAAATAAGATGAAAATAGCAAATAAATGAATTTTTAAAACAATAATAAGTTATTGAACTTAATCATTAAATCTGAAATGTATTGTTTAAAACAAAATGAGTGATACAAAAATACTGAAATCATTTCTTTTCTTCTAGATAATTTATCAATCATCAGCAAATCGCTTATTTACTGCAACGTAATCATAACTAAAAAAATACATTTCGAAATAAACGTGTTTAAAGTTTGCTCGCAACACTTGAAAAAACAACGACACATTCTCTTCTAATAGGGAACTTACCGATAGCTAAAGGTTGGTGTTATCGGCCGTATTAAAAGTGTTCTAATATTACAACTTTACTTTTTTTGAGTTATGACGATGTTAATGAGCTATATTTCGTTACCTAACCTCCCGTTTCCACATGCAAGTGCAAGTTCGAAAAACTTAATACAATCACACTTTTTCACTAACATTCACACAATTTTTGTACTCTCAGCCAATCCGCTGCTTTCTGGATTTTTCGTTGATAATACGTATGTATACAATACTTGCAAGTAATGTGGAAACGTTGTAAAATTTACATGTACTTCGCGCACTAGGTTAACATATATGTTTGAAAATAATTCGGTAATATTTTTTTTTGTGAAGACAGACAACCAGCCACACGTACGTATGGACATACATAGTTATATCGCTTTAACAAATGATTATAAGTCGATCGGTGTACTAAAAGATTGGTCGAAATTTTTCATGAATTGCACACCTCACCAAAAACGTATATAATTGCTTTTTCCTTAATTTTTGGTTATATCTTTGCGATTTTATAGCAAGAAAATGTTATCGTAAGCGACAAATTTCACACAAAATTTATATGAAATATAAAAAACTCTACTGTAAAATTTGATTTTTAGCGCTTACGTTATTTCGCGGTTAGGGGTCGATATGAACGTATGTATATACAATTTAAAAAAAAACATTTATCTTTAATGCCAACCAGCTTTGTCTTACAATTTTTATGGTGTTTTCTTTTCTACAAAAAAATGTGCCTTTTTTTAAAAAAAAATGCAATTTGGTGTCTGTTTGTTAAAAATTTTGCTCCCGAAAAGCATGAGTTTTTTAGAACAAAACAAGCCACCCTTTTCGGGAGCAAAATTTTTAAGAAAAAGACACCAAATTGAATTTTTTAAAAAAAAAGGCACATTTTTTGTAGAAAAGAAAACACCATTAAAAAGTTGGTCCCAAAGTTCAATAGAAAAGTCCAATTTTTTTACGATTTCAAAAAATCTGTAATTTCACATCAAAAATCAGAAAATCTCGCACTATAATTTTTGCAACGAAAAATCGGCAAAATGCAGAGAAATCTGCACTTCTGACAACAGTGATCGTATGCCATATTTTGCGATTCTATTTATATTCTAGCCCAGACGGGTAAATGGCCATAGAACGTTTGAGCTCTGACGTCTAGATAGCTCTAGAAGATATGACCCCCAACGTCTATTTTGCCAATTAAACTTAAGCATCTATAGTTTTTAACATTGTGCATTAACTATATGGCTGAATTAAAATTGACTTATGCATCATTAACTAAGGTATACTTAAAGGTGTTACAATAAATTAAGTTATCTATACCGAAAATTCTAGTATTTACATTGGGGTTGAACTACAATTATGCACAAGAATTTTAACATTTCATCTGTGCATTGATGCTTACACTAGAAGTGCGCAAACAAAGCTTGGAGCTGCGTTGGTAAACTAGATTTAATTTTGTTCCTTATGTACTTTTGTTTGACGTTATATCGAATTGTAGTTATTCTACCATGATTATACCGAACTTTATTTAACATTTTTAGGAAACACACCTATTGTGTATTCGATGGATGCCTTTAAATAATAATATCTGTTTATCTGGACTAATTTAGTACCAACAAAATGCAGTTCTGTTATATTCATCATAACAACTGTCAAAAACAGCTGACTTCTTTTGTTTTTTGTAAATAGAACAAAAGTTGATTCTGTGTCCTTTTTTGTTTATATTCGTGCACAATATTATGTTGAAAAAAAACATGAATAATCTCAATTTTGATTTGGATAATACAACAGATGAAGATTTCTTTGGTTCCTTAAAGGCGTAAGTGGTAATAGTAAGCAGAAAATAAAATATATGTAACTAAAAATAAATATTTTGTAGAAATAAATCTTCAAAATTGCAACAATTATTTGGCGAGGATTCCTTATCTACTGATGATAACCAACAATCTTTAAAATATCAACGTCCCAAGGCTAACGATTTAAAAAAACAGGATGTAACAAATACAGCAACCTCATCCAATAACGCCAATATAACTTTAATGGCTAAAGTTGTAACGGCTTATAGACAGGGTGAATTACAAGGTAAAGTGGGCTTGGCCTTAATACAAAATCCTGAAAGTACTTACAATATAATATTGTATAAAACAAAGGAACATATTTTGGCCACATTTAAATTGAAACCGGGAGAGGATCTGCTTTATAAACAAGCAAAATATTGGCAATTTTATGATGAACAAGCTACATATTGGAGTTTTACCTTTAATTCCACAAAAGATGAGGAAGATTTTATGGATTATTTAAATACAAAAAGTATAACTTTCCAAGAAAGCCAAGAAAAGAAAAAAGCAGAAAATCATTTTGATTTGCAAAAATTGAATAATGAAGCACAAAGTTTCGAAACTGAAGAAGATTTTTCGACCAAAACTACTACAGGAGCTGCAAAGGAATCTAAAAATTCCTTAATTAAGCGCATGGCCAAAATGGGAAAACCTTTGCCAACTTTGTTGACCACAAACCAGCAAACAACAACTGAATTTAGTGACTCTTCAGATACTGAAGTTATAAAAACTCCAATGGCCTCTTCCCATAAACCTTTAATAGCACCTAGAAGCAATAAATTAAGTAACTTTAAAACTAATCAACAATTGGTGCCCTCAATGTCAGATATTCATTCTGCTACAACAACCGTTTATCCTATCAATCCTTTAGAATCCCAGTATATGCAAATGCTTTTGACTGAGCAAAGAACCCAGGGTTCAGAATTACGCATAAATATGAATAAATTAGAAAATAAAATTGAAAAGGTTTTAGATAAACTAGAATTATATGATAGACATGATGGAAAACAAAAACCTGAAAAAGATGATGAAATTTTGGAATTAGAAGAAAAACTATTAATGTTAAAAAAAGAAAACAGAAAATTGAAGCAAAGTTTACAAGAAAGTTATGCCAAAGAAACGAAAGAAAATAAATTAGAAGACATAATGTCGGATTTCAAGAAAGATTTAAGAGATCTAAATATTGCTCATAAGCAAGATTTAAAAACGATTTTGGAAGAATTAATTGAGAAAATTAAAAATGGTAATAATAAAATAAGCGAAGTGCAACAGTATTTGGAGGAAACTCAATTAAATGTGAAGGAAAAAGCAATCAAATTAGAGTTAGAAACAAGCAAAAATCTTGACCTGCAAAAAGAGAACAGTTGCTTTAAACTACAAGCAAATGAGCTGAAGTTACAGCTTAATGATAAAGAAATGGAAATAGATAAAAAGAAACAAGAAGTTTTAGATTTACAAATGCAGTTAAAAAACCAAGAAGCAATTACTGACCATGGATTAGTTAAAGATATTATGAATAATTTATACTTAAATATAGCAGATAATTTAGATAATACCAACTTACAACAAACCGAACAAATTTTAGCAGTTATAGCTACTTCCATTAAACAACAGACATTAAAATCTTTGCAACAAAGTAAAAAGAAAGACACAAATTAAAATGAAATCTTTTTATGTCTGAATTTCTAGATGTGAACAAGGTGTTTAAACAGTTAAGTATTTAATTAAATTATTTTTACGACAATTATAATTAAAATAAATGTTAATCATTGAAACGTAAATTTTTATTTTACATTAATAAATCGCCATAAAGATTTAAAAGTTGTTTTATTTTTAAAAAGTGTTCAAATAAAAGTCGAGTGAATTAAGTTGTATCGTTTATTGTATTTATTGCTTAATTTAAAAGGAGTCGTCAATTTTTAAGGTAAATAGATGAAATTTATTATACTTAAGAAACAATTGAATATAAGGCATATTCAAACTTAAACTTTTTTAATTGTAATCTATTTATTAGGAAAAACAAAATAAATAACTGCCTTATTTTACAGAAAAACTGTTTTAATCTCTTTACAATATTAAAGAAATATGTTTATTAAAGCTATTGCTCTAGAAATTTGCTGTCTGTAGTTGTTTAATATATACTATTATTATATATGTATATACCTATGTAAATATAAGTATGTTGCTTTAAAATTAAAAAGTGGAATTTTTTTGTTGTATTATTTTTTAAGACTTTATTAATTATTGTAAGTTCATGTTCAATAAATAAATATTGAAAAAAAAATATTTTGTTAAACGGTTATAAAAATGCTTTTACTTTACTGTTATACTTTTAAATACATATATGTACTACTATTTTGTTTTTGTTAAGGGATTGGGAATTGTTTTTAGGAAAAAATTAGTTTTATGTTTATTTTGTAACCTATGAAAAGATGGGATTATAAAATTACTCTTTATGGTCAGATTTGGTGGGCAAGTAAATTCAAAACTGTTATACGTAATACCAGCTAGAGGAATTTTACTACTTCAAATTACTATTAAATGTCTGTATTTAGAAAATGAAAACAAAAGCAAATTATCGTATTTTAATTGCTGTTTTCAATATTATTTTTTACATGAAGTTTTGTTTTTATTTTCTAAAAATAGCCCATAAATAATATAAACAAAAAACAAAGTTTCGCTTAAGTTTTAAAATATATCTTTTTTTGTTTAAATAAAACTAGCATACTAATGAATTTTTTTTAACTCTTCAACAAAACCGAAACCATAAGCTGGTTCTTGAATTTTCTTTTTACCTGATAGGTATAAAATTTTATAATTCTTTCAAGAGATTTCATAAAGCAAGAGTCTGGTCTTTCTTGAAAACTATACTTTCTAAAAAAAAAACAATATTTTGCTATTTCTTGTGTCTGCAATCAATCTGAAGAAGATTCATCTTCTGAATCAGAGGTGGTATCGGAAGTCTTGTAACGTTTACGCTTTACTTTTGTTTTCTTACGTCTCAAACTAGGAGTCTCAGAGGCTTTACGCTTGTATTTACCCTTCTTGCGTACTTTACGTCCCGTTTCATCAGATTCACTAGTGGAAGATTCTTCATTATCGCTAGAGTCGGATTGGGTGGTAGCATCGCTGGAGGACGAAGAGGTTAGGGAAGATGTTGTTGACGATGAGGAGGAATCTGTTGATGAGCGTTTCTTATGTTTCTTAGACTTGCCATGCTTTTTATGGCTTTTCTTTCGTTTAGCCTTTTTCTTTTTTTTCTTCTTCTTTTTTGTGGATTTTGAGGTTTTTTTGTGCTTGCTAAGGAGCTCTGCTTCCTTCTCCTTCAACTCTTTCATGCGCAATTCAGTCAAAGGTGTCAAATAGTCTAGTTCAGAATCTGAACTAGTGCTTTCAACATCAAGTAAAATTTCCTTATTAGGATCCACCTTAAAATAGTTGTAATTGATGCTTTAATTGAAATCTGTGAAAATGTTTAACAAACTTGTTTTTTTACCTTAAGAAAATTTCTACATTGAAATGTTAGATGGCCGGCATAACCACATTTTTTACAAGCCGCCCTAGCCGATTCTTTATTAGGGTTTGTTAAAGGAAAACTCATTATGCGTTTAAGAGCTCCTTTTGTCACTTGAAAATTTTTAAGCAATGCTGCTTTTACTCGATATTATTTAATTATGTTTTCCTTGTTCGTTTTCCACAAAAGTTTAGCTGCAAATAAACAAAAATGTAATAATGTTGAAGAAGACGAAGAAAACAACTACAACAAACAGCTGATAAGACAACCAAAGATGGCCTTAAAAAAATCTCTCTCAAAAAGATATAACGGGTGGCATTACTACGCCAGATGACGAGTTTTTGCTCACTGTTTTAAACAATGTCATGGTCCATGCTTGTAAATATAACATTGGACCAGTCCAGGGAGTAGTTCATTTCATCAAAATGGATCACGTAGCCAAAAAAAACTGCAGGGTATCTGCAGGGAAGACAAATTTCGATTTTAGCTTTTACATATTATTTGTTGTCGTAACGCTGCCACCTGTATTATTTTTCAATGCTCTCAACACCACTTTCTCTTTGTCATCATCCAGACTTGCAATATTTGTACAATGATTTTACAAAAACCAATTGCTTGTGGTTTTTGTACGAGTTGTACTTGTAGTACCGAGATTACCTGGGATGAATTCGCCTTGCATTTTTTTTAATTCTTTGAAATTGCTTTAGTTTATAGATTATGAAGCTAGTCTTGTAATTTTTGTATTTTTATCTTGTATTTTAACTTCTCCTTTTTATATTTTATATATAAATACAATTACACCTACGGCCAACAAAACAAAGACACCAAGCGTCAGAACACAGAAACAACTTTATGTCGTTTTTTGTTTTTCTAGAACTGAGGTCACTTTATATGTATACTCTGGTCGCGACCAAGGCGAATTCTCCTTCTTCTAAACGATAACTTTATAAGCTGACAATCAGGAATGGAAAAGTGTCAAAAGATTTCAACAATTTTTATTAATATTCCAAAAGTAGAAATATTTTAAAAAAAAAATTATGAAATAAGAAAAAAATTTAAAAAAATTTAAATATTGTGGTATTTTTAAAAAGAGATTAAAAAGTGGTCTATTAGCAAACTTTTTTATTGCTAATTTTGTTCGTGGCAATTGTTATTTATTTTTCTTTGTTTTTTTCTATCAGGGCTGCCGTTTAAAATGTTGGGGCAACCTTAGAAGAAGTTGTCTTCACGCTTCAAGTTAAATCTATATTGTATTTGATTAAGAACCTCAATATAAAACTTTAATATTTCTAGTTTAACTTCTAGATCGTCGTTTGGATTTAGATTTGTTGAATGTACTTCTTTTGAGCCTATTAAAATATTTAAACTATCAAAATGATTATTTCTATTATTGAAATGGACTACAGTATCGCTGTATATGATCAAATCTTTTTGAAATAAAATTATGCACTTAAAATAAGTAAAAACAATTGACTTCAAACTTGAGTACAAAGATGACAAACGAGAGCTCTCTGACTATAAAATCCATTATTAGCATTATTTATTACGGGCATATATGACAAAAGTTAAAAAAATAGTATTTGACTTTATAATACATAAGTTCTGCAAGTTCTTTTGCTCATATAAGATTGACTTCAAAGAAAGCCAACTGTATAGGAAACACCAAATATCTTATTGGGTGGTACAGAACCACATTTTTTTATTGGCAATATTTTGTAATAGGAAAAACTTTAAGCGGCATCTGACTTGCTAATCAAGTAAGGTGGCAAAACTATCCTTTATAAAACTAACGCCTTCAAAGTAAAGTAATAAATTTCTTCATTGCCGCATTTTATTAAGTTATGTAACACTTTTGTAATTATTTTTTTTATGCACAAACATATGTATATTTATTTGTTTTATAATTGTTAGAAGAATTTGGCCTTTAAAGGCCAGGTTATGAGTAAGGTAAGAAATAAATAAATAATTAGATATTAAATGTGCACTTATCTGCTATGCGACCGGTGTAAGTGTTCTAAATTTCTTAAAATAAATATAGCACATTCAAACAGACCAAACGAAAAATACCTAATCAAATTTGGTTGATAAAGACCAAGAACGCTAACCCTGATTTCTATTTATTGTGATTGTGCAAAAAATTATAAAGCCATCGTCCAAACTAGTATCTTTTGTTGCTGCAATTTTTTTTTAATTCTTTAAAATTGCACTAGTGTCCAGATTATGAAATTCTAGTGTTGCTATGCAGATAAGCTTAAAATAGCAAAGGCAGTGTTTGTTATACCATAAAAGAGAAAATCTTTTCGATCAGCTAAAGGACTTCTAGCTAGAGAAGCTTTAGTTACCAAAGCTGGTGTTTGTAATTTAATACAATATTTTTACACTTTTTTTTGGAATTTTGTAAAAACTGTAATGGGAGTTAAACATTTTGATAGACATTTGTATATTCAGAAAGATCTATTCAAGAGCTTTAATATAATACCAATATTGGATCTATACGTTCAGAATTTTAATTGAAAATCGCATATTTATATGAAAAGTTTAGAGGTCCATAACTCGAAATCTATGCGTTTGTGCCACTTTTCTCACTTCATATTTTCTTCTTATTTTTCAATTTTTTATCACTGTAGGTACTTTTAATTTTATTTGGAGCGGCGTTGATAAACTTAATTTCTTCCTATTTTATATATGTATACAAAAACATTTAGAGATAACTTCATGTTAAAAAGTGTAAAAACAACAAAACAGAATTGCAGAGTGCAAGAATTGCTGCAACGAAAATTGCAAGTCTGGACGATGACAAAGATGTCAAAAACAATTGCCACATAAATAATTGCTTGAAAAAATACAACACTGAAAAAAACAGCAGATGTTTTGTGCGGACCTAATTATTGTACCATGAAAGTGTCAAACTTATTTACAATTAAAGAAAAATTTGGCAGCAATTCAACACTATACAAAAACAAAATACATGTTTTTCCTCTACAAACAACAACAATATTCTTTTTCGTTAGAGATTTTTTGACAGCCATTTGCTGTCAAGTACGTCATCAATTTCATTGTAGTTGCAGTCAAGTGAAAATATTGCAGAAAACTTTTAAAAAATAATTATTTTAATAAAAAAATCTATATAAATACTAAAATATTTTGTACATTCAAGTACATAGTTAGTTATAGAAAAAAATAATTGCATTCCAATATTGACAGAATTATTGATATTTTGTTAAATAGATAATCTACAAAAATCAACTTTTTGCTTTGCATTTCCACTGAAAGTGTTTGTGAGTGTGAGTGTGTAAGAAGAAAAATACTTTGCATTATTTTTTTGCTGACCTCTTATCTTATTTTGCTCGTATGCTATCTTCAAGTTCTCCCATTGTTTTAGCTGGGAGTCTTAATAGTTTAACAACAGCAGCTGGCATGCAACAGCAATCGAACGCCTTTTCCGCTTATGGAGATAAACCCCAAATGGGTTTAGACATTGAATATGGCACAGATCCCGCAAGCGGTGCCATATTTAAATATGAAGGCCGCAAACATGATGATTTAAAACAAATGTTGGATAGTAATAAAGATGGCCTTAAGTTAGAGGCCATGAAACGTATAATAGGTATGATTGCCAGAGGACGTGATGCTAGTGATTTGTTTCCAGCTGTAGTCAAGAATGTGGTCTCGAAGAATATAGAAGTTAAGAAATTGGTGTATGTGTATTTAGTACGTTATGCCGAGGAACAACAAGATTTGGCCCTTCTTTCAATTTCCACATTTCAAAGGGCTCTAAAAGATCCTAACCAATTAATAAGAGCCTCGGCATTAAGGGTCTTGTCATCGGTTCGTGTGGCTATGATAGTGCCAATAGTTATGTTGGCTATTAGGGACAGTGCTTCAGATATGAGTCCTTATGTCCGCAAGACCGCTGCCCATGCCATACCCAAACTGTACTCCATAGATCCTGAACAAAAAGATGAATTAGTGACTGTAATCGAGAAATTGCTGTCAGATCGTACTACCTTGGTTGTGGGCTCCGCCGTAATGGCTTTTGAGGAGGTCTGTTATAACATAAATAAATTTTAGGAATAATTTTGTAACAATTAAAACATTTTTTAAATAATTAATTTAGGTATGTCCCGAACGTGTTGATTTAATCCACAAAAACTATCGCAAACTTTGCAACCTTTTGGTGGATGTCGATGAATGGGGCCAGGTGATTATCATTAATATGTTAACACGTTATGCACGTACCCAATTTGTTGATCCCAATGCTGATGAATTATCTGATGATGAAAACGCACAAATTTCTGAGGAGAATAAAAAGTTTTATGATGATTCGGATGATAGCGATTCAAATTCCAGTGATGATGACGGCAATAAAAAGGCAAAACCTAATCAAGGCGATAAAAAACAATCATCTACTTCTTCTCCTTCATCAAGTTATCATGTTGACCTAGATCATCGTTTATTGTTAAGACAAACAAAGCCTCTGTTACAATCGCGTAATGCTTCGGTCGTTATGGCTGTAGCTCAACTATATCATCATGTAGCTCCTCGTCAAGAAGTGCAAATTATAGCTAAAGCTCTTATACGTCTTTTACGTTCACACAAAGAGGTGCAAAGTGTAGTGTTGACCTGTATAGCTTCAATGTCCACTAAACGTAAGGTTATTTTTGAATCTCATATTAAGTCGTTTTTTGTACGCACAAGTGATCCTACACACATAAAGTTGTTGAAATTAGAAATTCTCACCAATTTAGCATCACCTGCTAGCATCTCCTTAATACTAAGAGAGTTTCAGACCTATATATCGAGCAATGATCGTCCATTTGTCGCTGCTACCATACAAGCTATAGGTAGATGTGCTGGGTCGATTAAAGAAGTAACAGAAACTTGTCTTAGTGGTTTAGTACATTTACTATCGAACCGTGATGAACATGTTGTTGCTGAGAGCGTAGTGGTCATTAAGAAATTGCTGCAAACCAAGGCTGCTCAACACTATGACATCATATCTCAAATGGCAAAACTTTTGGACTTTATAAAAGTTCCGGCAGCCAGGTCATCAATTATATGGCTTATAGGAGAATATTGTGAAAAAGTGCCTAAAATTGCACCAGATGTATTAAGAAAAATGTCCAAAACTTTTGTAGACGAGGAGGATGCAGTTAAGTTACAGGTTCTTAATTTATCTGTTAAGTTATATCTCACTAATCCTCAGCAAACTTCATTGTTATGTCAATATGTTTTCACTTTGGCCCGTTACGATGTCAATTATGATATACGCGATAGAGCTAGGTTCTTGAAACAGTTTATTTTTCCTACCAACAGCAAGAGTAATGTTCTATCAGAAGTGGCCAAAAAGATGTTTCTTTCTGCCAAACCAGCTCCGACGATGGAAAGCAAATACCATACACGCAATCTCTATCAATTAGGTTCTCTTTCGCATTATTTGAACATGCGCTGTTCGGGTTACAATGATTTGCCCAGTTTTCCGGAACAACCTTCAGATCAATCGGTACGTAATGTCGATGGTTTTATGCAAGAGAATGTAAGCAAAATGACGAATCACTTCGCCAACAATCAACAACACCACACCCCTCAAAAGGAGACCAATGCAAAACAAAAGAAAAACAAAAATACCGAAAATTCATTCTTCTCAGAATTTGAGGAGAAGTCTTCAGAATATAGCAGTTCAAGTGAATCTTCATCGGGTTCATCATCTTCTTCAGATTCAGATAATGATAACAAAAAAGTGGATGTAAAAGATGCCCAAGCGCATAACTTAAATAATAAAAAAAGAACTAATGTTACGGCAAATAATAGCCCAGTTAACAATGCTAATGGTTCTGGTACATCAGATTCAGAATCATCATCCTCTTACGATTCATCGTCGTCCTCGGCAAGTGAATCCTCAGAATCGGAATCGGAACCAGAATCTAAAGACGAATCACCAATTAAAAATAATAACGCCAATTCTGCCAAACCAGATACTGAAAGTAAAAAAGAACAAAAACGCAATTTAGATTTGCTCTTGGATTTAGATGATATTCCTCCTATAGGTCCTGTTATGACACCTTCTTTGGGTGGCTTTTTAACACCAGGTATTTTATTTTTTTTAACTAAGCACGTAATTTAGCACTGAATATGATATTTCTTGTTTTTTTTACTTTAGGCACTCCTTTAACTGCTTCTTATACTGCATCTTTAGTGCCACAGAGTGTAGCAGATCGTATAGATTTTGTGGGACCTTCATATATCTCGTACAACCACAAAGAGTTGTTAAACAAACTTTCGGGGCATGGCCTACAAGTAAGCTACCGCTATACACGTTCTCCTCATCTCTACTCTTCAGCCATGGTTTCCATAGAATTGCAATTCATTAATCAAGGCAATGAGGAAATTTCAAACATACAAATGGGTCAGAAATCTTTGCCACCTGGCATGCAAATTCAGGAATTCGCTCCAATCAACTTAATAAACCCTGGTCAGTGTACCACCAGTGTTATGGGGGTAGATTTTAATGATTCCACTCACGCTATTGATTTTGAAATATGCTCTAGCAATGGCATTTCTCGTGTGACTTTTAAACCCTTTATAGGGGAACTTGTACGTTCAGTGCACATTTCGGAAACTTTATTCAAAGAAGAAAGACTCAAGCTAAGAGGTATGAATGAACATCAAACTAAATTGAAATTAAAACAGGATGCTGTTGAAGCAACGACTTTAAAGCAAAAGATATTTGAATGCATTAATGTTGCCGCCTTAAACAACAATACAGACAATTTGTACAACTTTGTGGGGCAAACCATGACGTCAAAAAGTTTGGTACTAATTACTTGCGAATGGTCTCAATCACCCGACAATTTAGTGGTTCAAGTCAATTGTGAAAAAATGGTTATAGGCTCGATCGTTCTAAATGAGATAACAAGTTATTTAAATGCGACATTTAAATATTAAATTTCAGTCTAAAAACGGCAACGAACTAAAATTTTTAAAATAAATGTAATGAATCAAACAAAATATCCTAAAATAAAAATTCTTTAAAATTAGCTTTAAGCTCAATTTTGTGTGTCCCGCTCTAAATGTTAAAAAATATTGGATTGTGTATTGTCTTAAATGTTGTAAGCTAAAACGACTTGTTACTTTTTTGTTACAACTGAATTCTTAAAGATTTGAATTCAAGAAATCTTTGTTTCTAAATTGAGGAATTTTAAAGTAGAAGTTTTCGCCTATTGAACAAATTAATTTTTTATAAACGTATTGTTTTTAATACCATATACAAAAATAGGAGAAATTTGTGTAAGAAGTTGCTGAAGAAAAATGTTTATAAAAATGACTATGAATAATTTCGTAATGCCCTTTTATTAGGAATATTCTTAAAATTTGTGTTTTAGAAAATTTAATGCTTCAAATTATACATGTTTTTAATCAGGTTTATTCAAACATTAAACTTAGTTGCAGCTTTTTTTAAATTTTTACACAATTTTTTTACAAAACAACGTGTTAATATGTATTACAATATTCTATATTCACAATGTATTATAGCTAATAAAAGCATATATGTATGTATAAATTATTAATTACTCTAATCATTTTTAAATTACTTTGCGATTTGCTGGCCTAAGTCTTTACTAAATATTTAAAACCACTGTAAGGTTTCCGTAACAAAATTTTTTATGGCTAAAGCTAAGCTTTCTAAATAAAGAATTAAAAAATATACAACAACTGGTTTTTCTTAAAAGAGAATGTAAAGAAGTGTATTGCGTTTATAGGTGATAACACGTTGGGATAATTTTTTTACTGGATTCCAAAATCGGCAACTGGTTGTATACATTAAGGGATATACATATGTATATTGTCAATGTTTATTGAAATGGCTTCGCTTTGGAATGCAAGACTTTGTACGGTTACATATGCCTTTTTGGAATTTATTCAACTATTATTCCGAAAAAAACGTTTTTTTAGTTTTCTGTAAATTTGTTTTAAATTTTTATGAAAAAATCAATACAAAAAGATAAGAATTCTGTCTGTTATAAAAAAGTTTTTATCACAGAATTGTATTCCTATTATTTTATTTATTTATTGTACCCTCCACCACAATTAATTGTGAAGAGGGTATATTAAGTTTGTCATTCCGTGTGAAACTTTTTTATTATTCATCTCAGACCCCATAAAGTGTATATATTCTGGGTCCTTGAGTGATTCTAAGTCGATTTAGCCATGTCCATCTGTCTGTCCGTCTGTTGAAAACACGCTCACTTTCGAACAACTCAAAAGAAATGAACAAACTTGTTGCCAAATTGCTTGTAGTCCTAAGCAGTTTTGGATTGAAATTCAGCAAAATCGGTGCAGTAGGACCAAAATTTTGTTTTATTCGACTGGAAATCGCGCTGTAAAATTTCGTGAAGATCCGTCCATAATTTACCCTAGGCCCCATATAAACACTACTCCCGGAAAACAGTTTAGTACTCCTAAAACCTAAAAAATAATGCTATAACATAATTTGAATTGAAACTGTTACTCAAGCTAGTTTAAATTGCTAAATAATTTAATATTGATCTAAACCTCAAACCAACCAATTTTAATGCTAATGTCTGTTTTTATAAAGATAAATTAATAATAAATAGACATCATACAGATATCCTCCTGAAATATTCGAACAGTCGGTGGAGGGTATTAAAGATTCGGCACAGCCGAATATAGCACTCTAACTTGTTTATTTATTAATTCCGTCATAAAATCACTCAAATTCTGAACGAAATATTTGCCAGACAGCAAATCGGTTAAAATGTTTGCCTTTTCAAATTGTTTAGTGCTTTTTGCAATCGAAACAGTTAGCAACACCACCAGTGTGCAAGAAATGACATCACATTTGACAGTTGCTGCGACAACACAGTGTTTTTTTTTGTATTGTAGCACAACATTTTGTGAAAAAATTTATTTTTTATATTGTTTTATGTTTTTTATTTAAAAAATATAATTCATGCTCAAAATCTAAACAAATAAACCACAAGTGTTTATAATTAAAAAATCTTTTGTATAAACACAAAAATAGAACGTTAATAGTTGTATTAAAATATGTATCAAATATAAAACAAGGTAGAAAAAAAGAAAACCATAATGCAATAGAAAAAAGATTTGGAACACAACAACAATTGCATGCGTGGTTGTATGGGGAGAAACCCGTAAGAAACAAAAATTGATTAGGTATACAAATCAGGAACTAATAGAGATAATATTTAAAATTAATTGAAAGTGTGAGTGAAAACACAAAAACAAAGAACTTGGGGTATGAGTAATAACACATCAACAAATGGTGGCAATGGCGGAGGACGCCGCACACAACAAGTGGATTGGAATCGTTTTGGTCTAGGTAGCGAAGATGATGGCGAAGTGATGGTGGCAAATTTCCGTCAACGAGCCAATACGGGAGGCTTTATAGATTTGGGAAATGAGCACACATATGCATCAGGTGGTCATCAGGCTTCTGGAGCAAATGAAATATTTGCCCAAGAACAGGGTGATAAGCCTTGGTAACATACATATTTGAAAACTTAACTTTATTGTACATGCTTATCTAAAAATTTCATTGATTTAAGGTGGCGTTCTAATTTTTTTATATCTCAACCTGTATTATTTGGCACCTGGGATGGTGTCTTTACCTCCTGTCTCATTAATGTTTTTGGTGTCATTGTATTTTTACGCTCCGGATGGATTGTAGCACAGGCAGGCATTTTAAACGCCATATTAATCATATTTTGCACGGTAGTTATAGCCTTAGTATCGGTACTCTCTGCTGTGGGCATTTGCGAGCGATGTCGAGTGGAAAGTGGTGGTGTATACTTTCTTATTGCACACACTTTGGGCTCTCGTTTTGGTGGTTCTTTGGGTTTGCTGTACTGTTTTGGCCAGGCCGTTGGTTGTGCTTTAAATGTTATGGGTTTTGGTGAATCAATGGCTGGCTTGGTAGGTTTAGAAGATAATAAATGGGCCATTAGAGGTTTTGCAACGGCAGCTGTTTTACTATTGGGTTGTATTAATGTGGCGGGTGTAAAATGGGTTATAAAATTGCAATTTATATTGTTAATGATTTTGTTAGCATCAGCGTTAGACTTTATGGTGGGCAGTTTTATAGGGGAAGATCGGGGTAAGTTTTTTTTAACAAAAATTTCTTTAAAAATAAACTGATATTTTGTTTTTTATATTTACAGAAAATGGTTTTGATGGTTGGGCTAGTAACAATTTTGTTGAAAATCTTTGGCCCAAATATGAAGACGGCTATTCCTGGTTCAGAGTGTTTGGTGTATTCTTTCCCACCGTTACGGGTGTTTTGTCTGGCATTAATATGAGTGGGGATTTAAGAGCTCCCTCCACTGATATACCCAATGGCACCTTGGCTGCTTTTGGCACTTCGTAAGTTTTAAGCCATACAATTTTTTAAATGTTTTTTACTTAAAACAAATTTCTTATTTTAGTACCTTCCTTTATATGGTGTTTATTCTGTTTTTGGGCTCCACTTGCCAAAGAGATACTTTATTAACAGATTTTATGATTGTTGTTAAAGTGTCTGCCGTACATTTGCTTTTAGTAGCTGGTATTTATGTATCCAGTATGTCTTCTTGTTTAGGAGCTATGTATGGCACACCCAGAGTTTTACAAAGTATAGCTAAGGAAAGTGTTATACCCGGAATTGATATTTTGGCTAAAGGGGTAAGTCTATTTTCTTAAATTTCTCAACATAAATTATTATGAAGTTTATTTTTAGCGTGGTCCCAACAAAGTTCCCCTTTATTCCATGGGTGTTGTGGCCGTTGTCACCGTTACTTTTATCATAGTAGGCGATATTAATTTCTTAGCTCCAATTGTCACAATGCCCTTCTTACTTACTTATGCTTGTATTGATTATTCATATTTTGCTTTGGCCCAAACTTTTGACATACAAGAACAACGCGAAGAGCGTTTTCGCATACAGGCCTCCTCTCCCTCTTATGAAACCCGTCGTTATGGTGCCACTCAAGAAGGCAATGATTTAGATTTGTTGTTTCCCGATCGAGTGCGCCATAAAAATCTACAGAGTCCCCAAAATTCACCTTTACATGTGCCTTCAACTACAAATAATGCTACACAAAACGGAAATGTACAAACAACTGAAGCCGCCTCAACGACTCCAGCTACGGCCACATATACAGAAGGTGTTAATAGTACAAATGCTGAGGATAACTTAGAGGCTGTTACCACACAAGACAATGAAGATGAGGAACCCATTGCACCTATTAGACCTCCTATACATTCCAAAACGAAAAACTGGTATTCAAGTTATTGCAATAGATGGGCTTCATTATTGGGAGTAAGGATTAATTGTTAACATTGTTAACATAAATATTTATTTGATTATATTTGCAGGCCTTTACCAAAATATTAGTTATGTTGTTGGTGAATTGGTATTATGCCTTAACATGTTTTTTGGTTGTATTCGTTATCTGGTTTTATGTTGGTACAGCAAATCCTGCTGTAAAGCCTGGTCTAACAGCGGAGTTCAACTTCTTTGCCTGGTTGAAAAGTGTAATTTTCCGGTGTTTTGGGTAAGTGTGGTAAAGTATTATAATAGAGCTAATAGTTAATTATGATTATAGAGCTAACATAGACCAAATTAATTAAATATAAAGAAGTACTAACAAATGTGTGCTTAATATCAAATGTATGTGATCCGAAAACTTTGATATGTTCAGTTTGAAGTTAAAAAAATAGTACGACCCCATTTTCTTCCTAGGATAAGTTTAAAAAAATTTGAGAACTAGAATCCACATTACTTGTTAATACAAAATATCCCATTAAATAGTTGTCATTATATGTATATATTTTTCAGCAAACGCATGCATGAGTATGAACAAATAGTGGTTACACCTTCATGTCCAGGCGTTGATGTGTCACCAACTCAACTTAACGAAGATAATGAAGACTTTTCGCAAAGAAGAAGGTATCATCACTCATCCGTTGTGGAAGGCCATTTAGTTAATGACATTTAAAAAGCAGCTTTAAATAAATAAATCTAAGAAAAATCGACATTTAACATAAGCTGGACCAACCTCAGATAGAAAACACCTCCCCCTATATTAAAAATGATATACATTAAAATAATGAACCAATAATTTAAAACTGATCGTTATATAGTAAAAAAGCAATATTTATCACAAAAAAAATAATATAAAAAACAAACATATTTACAAATTTTTGAAAGAAAATGAAGCTCAAGTAAACTTTTGGAAAAATTCCCCCTTTTTTAAACTATAACCGAACCGCCTTTATGACGTCTAAGAAACCATTTGAAAGATAAACGTATAAAACATTGGTACATATTTGCATTCTTTATTTACTTTAACTTAAATATGTTGACTTAACATTTCTACAATTGCTTTAGTTTTAGCTTTACATTAAAATTTAAAAAACAAATTGGTATGTTTCCTTAAGTTTTTTGTTTGATAACATATTATTTTTTCTAAGGAAACATGTGATACTTGAGATAATAAGTATTAAAGTTAAAATATTGAACTTTAATAAAAACAACCATATACACAAAATCAAATTGTAAGCTGAAAAGTTTCAAATCAAACAACTGTTTAATAAGAATTCTTATTTCATATCATTTCTTTTTATTTAAATAGTTAACTTTTTTCTTAACCTACTACATATTTAAAATATTTTTAAAATATTTAAAACTTCAACTTTTTTTACTAAACTATTTATCATTTAATACAAAGTGTAAAAAGTAATAAAAAACAAATATAAAAAATTATTTAAATAAATTTATATTATCATACAATAAAAATATTAAAAGCCCTATAAATGTATTTAAAAAAAAAAATAAATTATAACAATTTGTATATGTATAAGTAATAAACGCATTTAATGTAAATTAAGATAATTTGCTATGAATTTAAATTGAGTTTTTCTTATTCTCTTCTTTAATTTGTATACAATACAATTAAATTATTTAACAATTTCAACCTTAACCCTAATTATTTTGTAAAACATAATTTTCTTTTTGTTTTTAACGTATACAAATTATGTAGGTGCAAACAATTTAACGCCAAAACGAAATTTACAGCAATTACTATATTGTTCAAAATGTAAGTATGTACATATGTATGTAAAATAAATATTTACAAATTTTATTTCTTCGGTACATATTTTTGTAACGAAATTATAGTTTTAATTTATGTTTTTTTTTTTATATTATTTTCAGGTAATCTAACCTCATGTTCTACCTTAATGCTGTTTTCAGCAATACAAGGAGGTAAATAGAAATAAAAAATATGTAATAATTTATTACACTAAGATAGTGGTGCTACTATTTTGATATTTATCTTCACAATCATTTTTTTTTAAATAAGCTAAATTGCTATTTCCTATTATGTTGTGCTAATTGTAATTTTTTTTTTTATTTCAGATAAAACAAAATGAACTGTTTATTGTTAACCACAACCAATCGGAAGTAGTAAAAACTAATTGTAAAGTATAACGTAAAAAAAATAAAAAAGTACGTGTGTATGAAAATAAAACGACTTAGCCACAAAAAAAAAATCGTTGTAGACGAACTATGTTGAGTTTTGCTGATTGTATTATCTTGTCCAGAGAGATAGTTTTTGTCGGTAACGTACATTATAAAATACAATTTAACATGGTTTAGTCTGTTATCGATTAATTAAGCTGTATACTATAAAAAGCAAATCAACAGCAAACACAGTGAAGCAATTGTTTTGTAGAAACCTAATGAAACTTGTAAAAACAAAATAAAACCTTTCACTTGAATATGTTTGTATTTTTGCATTTGTCTTGAAAATTTAAGTACATATTTATGAAACTATTTTATTTTACTACTACAAACTATTTCCTTATAATTATTTAACTTATTAAATCTGGCCTTAAACATAAATAAGTCATTAAACTTGATTTGTTAAAAAGATTTTTGATAAAGTCAAAATAAAATTTGGTTGCTTTAAAATTATCTCTTTTTTTATAAATTAAAAAAACCAGGTTAATGATTAAATTAATAGCGACTTAGTTTTTTTTTAATAATTTAAAGTTAACATTATATTAAATGTTATTTATAACTTTGCATATGCCGTTATAAGAAATTGTTTTTGCAACTCATAAAAGCATCTATCAAATTGTATAATTTTAAATTAAAACCTTATTTTACTTAAACTTTAAATGCAAAACGTCTTACATACTTTTGGATTATGTATTTAATAAATCTTGATAGTTTAACAACATCAATATTGATTTGCTTTTGACATTGTTATTTTTATTAGCAATAAACCGCATCATCTCCATTGCCATCATCATCTCGAACGATTTCAGTATTTTTAAATGTGATTGAAATTTTAATGGTTTATTCCTTTGTGTATTACATATGTATATGTATGACCACTTGACTTTATGGGCACGTATCTTTCGCACACATTCTCACTTTTACTTATCTAGATACACACGCACACACAAATACTGTATACAATTTTATAAAATACAATTATTTGCCATTTATTACTATTTCTTTAACTTTTAAACTAATAAATACTTTCTCCTTGGTGTGGTTTCTTATTTAATTTTTTTTCTTTTTTGCTTTTTTAGTTTCTTACATTTTTTATGCTCTGTATTTGTTTTCCCTACATTTTGCTGGTATGGCTTGATTAGTCATAAAAAAAGTCATAAATTGTATTTGCTAATCATCATATGTAAATGTTTCGGCAAATACTTGTATACAGACAGTTATTTAATAGTTAGTAAACAAATTTTAGGCATGTGTGTGTGTGTGTGTAAAAAAAGTATTAAGTTTTAGTTTTAATTATTACGTTTGCTGAGTTGCAGTTTATGATTTCTGGTTTATTTAAAATACATAGAATATGAAATAAAAGAAAGCTTAAAGATTTTTTTTTATGAAATATACAAAAGAGTTAACGATGTAATTTTGGAAATGCTGCGAAATTGTTATTATTAGTTAATTTACTTTAAATGACCTTATTTTTTTTTTAATTGTTGTGCCATTGTGTACAAACTTACTTTGTTTTCGCTTTAGAAGTTATATCAGTTAGTCTGAATTTACACGTTTCATCTTTTGATGCTCAACTTCTTTTCAATTCCCTTTTAAAGATGCCAATATATTTACACGCAGCAATCGGTTTCAACTTTTTTCGGTACAAAACAACAACAATTTTAATAATAGCGAATCAAAGAGAAAAAGAAAAGAAAAAAAATTACATGCAGCCATCGTTGTACATATACCAACGAATAAAAACACAAAGCGTACTGACCGAGTACAGGCATCTCCGTACTAACCCCCTTTCTTCTTTCTTCTCTCACCTAAAAACATAAGAGTTGAGCATCAAAAGATGAAACGTGTGAAAGCAGACTTATAGAACTTATGTATATCAGTTTTTTATTGCTTTAACATTATTCAAGGCTTCAATTAAGAAAACAAATCATTTTAAATCATTTAAACTATGATATACAGGGCTGTTCTGGAAATCGTAAACGCAAGAATTTGGAAGTTGTTTTTAATACACTTTTAATCTAATTTTTGTTGTAAAATTCTGTTTAATAATGTAATATGCTGTATAATATTTGTCATAAAATTTTTAAAAATCTTATTAAAAAACGACGCTTAAAATTCTTGCATTTTCGATTTCCAGAACACCGTTGATATATTTGATTTTTTCAAGTTTTTTACGTATTAAATAAAACAAAAGACTTTCCAACCAAGCACATATGATTAATTGTTAAAAGATTTAAGACACAAACAAAACAAATGTTATGTTTAAAGAAAAATTATTATCGGCCATGTTCTGGAAATCGAAACCACGTGAAATTGCAATCGATCAAGATTTTTAATTGAATTTTTGTAAAAATTAACGCAGCTTTTCCTGATTTCAAAAGTAGTTTAGGTAGAGGAAAGTGGTCCTAAAAGTATGACGCATTGAAAAGGAAATATTTTTATGAACCTTGAACACGGAAAAGTTTTCAAAATTTGTTCGATTTCAATTTCACGTGATTTCGATTTCTAGAACATATTTAAATGCATATTTTTTTTTTTGTAAACTATTATTATTAGTTTCTAAAATCACATCTGCCTCAAATCTATTTGTTTAATAAAAAATTGTTTCAAACAGGCCTTTGTGTAAATATGTAACACTTTAAAATATAGCACACACCAGAGGTATGCTTTGAATAACTCACTTGTTTGCCTTTACTCAAAGTGCACAATATTTATTCAATTATAAAACATTTAAAAAGATAAGAAGAGAGTAAACCATATACAAAAATAAGAATGAATGAATTGAATAAAAAACTTGTTTACTGTAAATGAATAGGAGAGGCATTCATAAATAACAAAACATTGGAATGACCCGTTAGAGAGAGCAAGTTTACAAAAAATATTCAAATAATTTTTGAATTATTGAATGTGCATACATTTATTTGAATACCTTGCCATAATATGTGTGTAAGCTTGTGGCTTCTTTTATTTATAAGAGTTAAGCTTATACATACATACATAATGTGTAGGTACACATATTTTACATTCAAATTATATTTGAATAATTTACTCATTTGACTTGAATTGATTGAATAGAATGAGTTTTTATTGTTTTGTCTCTGGTTTTTTTTTACATTTGTTTCGTTATCATTGGATGATCGACACATTGTAATTAAAAAACAAATGAGTGCGTTGAAATTGCTTTTTATTTATTCTTGCAGACCTCTAGCACACACTTTTTTAATTTAAGATATACAATTGTCTTTCACAAAAAAAATAAAAAAAAAACTCAATACAAACCAATCACAGATAACGTATTTTCAAAGTTGATGATTGGGTTTCAAACTTATGCAATAATATTGTAAGAAAAACCCAAAAAGAGACTAAAAAAAAACACAAAAGAAAGGTATAACAAATATTAATAAATATATAGTTCATATTATTTGTGATAGCATATAACAGCAATTGATTTGTAAGGCAATACAAAAAGTTTAAACAAGTACAATACTAATAAGAGCAGCCAAGCAAAGCAGTTGGTTAGACTGCCACCAAAATATAAATATGTACATATGTACATACTTTTTTATTATAATTTTTTTTTAATAAACAAGCAAACACTAAATAATAACAGAATAAAAACCGTCTCAAGCGTTTTTTTTACTATCTTGATTAATGTTTACAACATTTATTGATAATGATAACAATTAAAGGCAGTAGTAGAAGCATTAAGCCATGTACTGAAAATGCTTTAATGTATATTAAGCTCTTTTTTTTATTTAAGAGCATAATATGTATGAATAAACTAAAATAAGAAATTTGTTTTCTATACTCTTACTTTAACCAAACACAAAATAAGAGTGTTTTTGAGTTTTGTTTTTATTTAGCAGGTGCCTATGGTCATGGTAAGTTGTTGAACTTAATAAAATTTTTAAGTTTTAGTTTAAAACTTTGAAAATGACTCCATTTTTTTTATAAACCATTAAATTCAATCAAAAAAAGTTGTGTAACATTGAATTAATTATTACATATTGGACAAAATAACAAAAATAGCTACTGATATCGAACTTGTTTGCTAATTGGAATATTATTGTAATCTGATTAAGGAAAACTTTAAAAATAAATAAAAACCCAATAGAAATTTTCCAGCTTATTCTTAACACATTCGGCTTAACTGCGGGAATTCCCGTCGTTCTTTGGTCTTCACATAAACTAATGACGGGAATTGCCGCTTATGTTCAAATCAAATTTGTTAACGGTCAAACTGATATATTTTTACCATTGCACAGCAATAGAGTTTCTGGATGGTTAAACTAACAAACAAACTCCAATTTAACATGAGAATTTCCATTTAAATTAATCCATCATTCTTAAGTCTTTGCTGTGTTTTTTTTTGTGTAAACGTCTTCAATGAAGCAAATTGCGGGAATTCCCGCACAACGTGTATAAGCTTTACATTGACGTCAAATTAATTGAGTTTTTGAGTGTGATCAGTCACAACGGGACTTCCCGTCATTAGTTTGACACTGCGAAAAATATGATTCAATGATAAAAAGCGGCAATTCCCGCTTATTATTATTATATGAAAAATTTAATTGATTCTCTGGCAGGCACCAGCTAAATTTAATTGCAGCCGAATGTGTTAAAAAGAATTAACACAGAAGCACATTGTAAAACATAATAAGAATTTTGTACAGCATACTTATAGGCTAAAAATTTGCAAACCATTTTTGAAAAAATGTACCCCATTTTGAAATAATAGGGTATGGACATTAAGTCTTTGTATAAAAAAAAACGTTAGAATAAGTTAAAATTTTATACGACAAAGATTTCATAAAAAATCCCCTTTTTAAAAATGTATCTTAAGTCTTTAATGCTCAAAGTAAATACAAAAAGGTATACAGACTTAAGACACAAGCGCATAAATGTTGTCTAGATACTGTCGGTCATGTATCTTAAGTCTTCTTCGAAATAAGCAAAGGTAAATTCCAAAAAGACTTAAGACACACACGTCAAAAAAAGTGATTTTTGTGAAATCTTGGTCGAATCGAATTTTAATGTTTATTTTCGGATTCAGCAGGTGCAATGCGTATGTATAGGGGTTTCCAGCCATATTCGCCTAGTAATTTTCGAGAAAAAAGCAAAAAACCTGTTTTTTTACAAAAATGCATCATTTGTATGTATGTGTCTTAAGTTTTTTCGACTTCTTCTAATGCTTCTTTTACACAAAGACTTAAGACAGATGCGTTGCAATTTCTATTTTGCATAAATTTTTTTTTGGAAAATATTTTTA
The DNA here is from genome assembly GCA_949318255.1 of Pollenia labialis. Taxonomy (NCBI): domain Eukaryota; kingdom Metazoa; phylum Arthropoda; class Insecta; order Diptera; family Polleniidae; genus Pollenia; species Pollenia labialis. The sequence continues at coordinate 16,943,541 of OX439142.1, read as the reverse complement.
AGAATTACCAGGCTGTTTAACAATTTTGAGCTTTCGCCTAGAATTTTATATGGAAAATGTTTTTCACAGAAATAGAAAGCGAGTAAATGGAAATTTGTGTCGATTCAATATTTGGTAATAATAAAACACATTTTTACATAATTTTTTTTTTATTTTTACTAGTTAATATGTGTATGACGTTATAGTTTATAAAAGTTTTTAAAAAAGATCTGTAAAAGGGTGAGCTGATCACAAAGAAGTTTCCTTAGCGAATAAGTAAAGCTTTTAGTAGACCTCTTCCTGAAATGAAAAACATAAAAAGATATTTTGAATCCTTAAAAGATAGTTAAATAAAATTTTAGAATATGTTGTATGTATTGTTACGAAAGTTAAATATTCTAAGAATTATTTATAGTTACAATTATAAGTTATCTTGTAAGTTATAGTTTTATGTCATATTAGTAACTTGAAATTGTCATGTATAATTTTCAACACAGCTGTATTACCGCCTAAAAGTATACTTACAGCCTGTTCATCGATTTCGAATGTTAACGTTCGCATATACCCCTTTCACACTCGGCAAGTTACTTGCGCAAGTCTCTTGCGCAACTCTTGGTTTGTAGATGTCAGCGGTAAGGTCGGGGTAAGGAAAAAAAATTGTGTACAAACTTTGTTGTTACTTGCCGAGTGTGAAAGGGGTCATAGAAAATTACATTTAAAACAAAAACAAAATTTTGAATTTTGTTTTTGTTTTAAATATAATTTTCTATGCGAACGTTGACGTTCGAAATCGTTAAACAGGCAGTTAAATTATAACAGTCACTACATACATGAATTTCCCAGTAATTTCTAGAAATAGTTCTGAAATATAAAAGGGGATGACTCATGAATTATTAGTTTAGTTTGTTTGGAGACATAAAACGGTTCTGTTCGTAACTAACAATATTGGATAAAAATTTGATTGTTAAGTTAAATAAGTGTGTGTATTTATTCGGATTTGCAATTAAAAGAACCCAAACGCGTTTTTTAAAGGAGGAAAAACGTAACAATATGTGTAAATATTGTAAAGCTTTTACGTTACGCCTGTCTGGCTTTATCCAGTATCACTTCTATAACTTATAATTTAACTTGCCTTCGTTAAGCAAAATATTCAGGTATGTGATGGAAATCGATTTTAAAAATGAAAAGATTTAAAATCGAAAATGTCGTTTTAAGTATCTTTTAATAATTTTGATTTTGATTGAATTTTTCTTTTATTTATTGCCAAAATGTTTCTTAATTTTATGTAAAACATACATACATAGCGTCACCTAAAACCCAAAATTTACTGCCAGTTTTACGATTTCGAACGTCAACGTTCGCATAGAAAAATACAAAATTCTAAAATTTGTTTTTGCTTTAAATGTAATTTTCTATGCGAACGTAAATGTTCGAAATCAGGATATTTAAATCTACGTTTACATTGATTTTGATGTGTCTTTTGTATCATCATAAATGTACACAAGTTCTGGAATTTTTCGACCAAAATTAGCGATTTTACTAACAAAAAACAAAAAGCTCTCTCTACAAGGGATCATACGATCATGCAGCCTTAAAAATTGTCAAAAGAACTGGTAGGTTTTGCTATAAAAACATAAACAGTTTAAGGCAATTTACAAATTTAAACAGTTTTTTTTTTTTGCATCTCCTGTAAAATATTCAAAATGTTAGATTGGGCCTTTAACGTTTTAGGTAACAATACATGTTAACTAAACTGTATTTAAAACAATTAAGACGATGATTTATATTTGGATTGCAAAACCGTTCGAAAAACGATAGATTTCGATCACACACTAACTGAACAAAATTTTATTAAAAAATATACTCTCGACTTAAGTTGAATATTATTTTATTTATTTTATGATTTTAATTAAAAGTATATTTTGTTGTTTGTACACTTTTGGACCTGAGTTTAAAATTAAAATTGTTTCGTTGATTTTATTATTCTTTTCATTTACTCTTTTTAAACTTAAGAGAGTTTGCCACTGTTTTTACGTTAATGATGGTAGAAATGATTTGTGGTTTAACTCTTTAATGGTATTGACAATTCAGTTGAGTTGTAACAGCGGACGAGTAAAGTTGTAAAAACCAAAAGCGCAAGCCGTTTAAAAGCGATTTTAAGAAAAAACCGTTGAAAGTTCGTTTTGAAAAATATAAATAAATTTTGAAAAGTTGCCAATTATAAATAAAAAATAAAACAAAAAGTTATTTGCTAGAAAATTTAAAACAAAAACGTGTTTAATAATAAATAAATGGTAATCAGTTTTTTTTATAAGAAAATTAACAAAGAAATGTTGTGTAAAAAAAAGAAATTGTTAAGAAATATTTTAAGAAAAAAAAAATTTAAAACAAAACAACAAAGGTGTTAACATTATTTTTTTTTTAAGATGGTTGTTTATTTAAATGTGTATAAAATATTAAGAAAAATATTTTAAGCAAAAATGTAGGTGAAAGTAAAAATATGTCAATAATGTGCATGAAAAAACAAAAAAAAAATAAATTAATACAACAATTTCGAACACTCTAAATGGTTGGATCTGTCTGTAACCGTTTCCTTTTTAAGTTAAAGAAATCAAAAGTGAAACAAAATTTACATTTTATTGCTTAAAAATTCCAAAGAAATTGCACAAATCGCCAGACAAGCCATATTTGATAAAAATGATTCATATCCTTATAAGTTGCTAAAACTAAAAAAAAAACATTCATTAATTTTTTTTTAATTTAATTTTGCTATTGTTTTAAGTGCTTTAAGAAAAGTGACCACGCAACCACCAGAAATTAAAACAAGTCATTTGCCAAAGATATTACAACAAATACAATAAAATATAAAAACAACATTCACCCATTAAGTCCAAATAAGAAAAAAAAAACTGCAAATTAAATAAAATAATAAAAAATGACCAAACACAACTTGGAACTGAAACTGGATTTAAGACTCAGTTGTAAAGCAAAATTTTGTCTGTCTCTTGTTTTCAATTCGTTTGTGCCAAACTTAAAGAATTTTCCAGCTAAAATCTAAAGTGATTTGAGTATGTGTTTGATTTTGCTGCAAGTCTGTAATTTTTCTTTCTTAAAATTAATTTAAAAACATGTTATTTTTTTAAGGAAATCCGCATATATGAGCATATGAATTCACATATTTATGTACAAAGCACAAGTGAACAAAGTTGTAAACCAGATTAAAAACAATTTTATATTAAAAACTGTTATCAAAAGCTTAAGCCTAAATGAAAAAAAAAACACACACAAAACTGCAACAACTTGTTTCTTGATAATACAAAAAAAAAAAGCAGACACTTTTGATCATCATCATCAACGTCAATTGGCGTCTTAATAGACAGACGACTTTTTTTCTTTTTTGAAAAGTGACAGCTTTTTTAAACAGGTGTTTTTTAGACAGAAAAAAATTATTAAATAAAAAACAATTAATAATACTAAGACAGGTACATACTACATACCTCTGAGATCTTGCGAAATCCTTGCACGAAACCAACAAAAAACAAAAAAAACTAAACATTTAATAATTATTTAAAAGAAAAATGTAACGACAAAGGAACCTATTTCTTTAACAAGCTAAAACAACAAAAACAAAACAAAAAAAATGTTAGTATTATAAACTATTTTGTACAAGGCGAATTCATGTAATAAATAGTAACAACACCAAAAACACAACAATGTATTTTTTTTGTTGCTTTCGTTCTCCGATATGTCAAAAAGACAAGTAACTTTTGACATTCCTCTCCCTAATTAAGAAAAAAAAGTAGCCACCTGAAAAATGAATTCGCCTTGCTAATGTAAGAGAATTATTTGAATCAAATGTCAGACTAGAATTCCAATAATAAAAATAAAAAAAAAACAAATTATGAAAACAGTCCATTATTAAAAAAAAAAACAAAAATGTATCAAACACAAACCAAAGACTTAAAGCACAAACTTGTTAATTAGAGGATGTTGGAAAAATGCAAAAGACTTAAGACACAAACTTGTTAATCAGAGGATGTTGGAAAAATGCGCAATTTTTTTTTTAATCATAAACACTTAAAACTAATGCATATGATTGACTTAAGACCCAGCCAGAATGTGCATAAGCAAGCTTAAGCTACTGGCAAAATTTAACAAAAAGCCTCTCAAATGCATTTAAAAAAGCAAAAACAAAATCAAAAAACATTTGATTCCGTACGGAATGTGCGATTAGTTTTGTACGTTGCTTAAGCAAATGACAGTTTGATACAGCCTCAAAAAAAGTTTCCTTAAGTTCAATATGGTTTGACTCGTATAAATTATATGTATGTACATATTCGCACAGCTGCTTAAGCCACGTTAAGCACAGTCTGGTTTGGGATTTTTAGAGCCAAAACGAAAGACTTAAGACACGTACATGGAATTTTTGATAGCCTAACGAAAACATATCTGTGGCATTTTGACAAAACATCTTAAGTCGAGATAAGATAAGATAGCAAAAAAGAATTAAAAAAAAATCGGCGAAAAAGTCATTTTTATCAAATAATAAAATAAACCAAAATTAAAGAAAAATTTCGTTTACAATACAAAATTTTAAAAACGTACACAAAAATGTTTTTTGAATGAAAATTCGTATGATTAACAACATTTTGTTCAACTTTTTAAATTTGACTTAAGATGTTTTGTCAAAATGCCACAGATATGATATGCTAACTATAATATGCTTAAGTTGTCTTAAGCAACTGTGCGAATACACATCGTCAGCTGATAATTTGATTGTCGATAGTTTCGAGTAAATTGAGTTTAAAGTTACATTTCATTTGAAAATTGCTTCAGCAAATACCACATACGACAAACTCAACACTCCATATCTCGAAAACCGTATGAGGTATCGAAAAACTGACTACGCCAAATGAAAGATCAGGTCGGCAAACCTAAGGAACATTTAAATTATCAACCGACGACATGTTAATCATATGAATTCAACCATTTTGAAATTAAGGAACATTTTGCTAAGTTTTATGAAACTGTCATTTGCTAAAGCAAAGTGCGAAACTTTCGTACATTCCGTACGGTAGCAAATGTTTTTTGATTTTGTTTTTAAATGCTTTTGAAAGGCTTTTTGTTAATTTTTGACAGAAGCTTAAGCAAGCTTATGCATATTAAAGATGGGTTTAAAAATTGTTTTAAACAAATTTCCAAAAATGATTCGACCCCCCTTTAATTTCTAAATCACTTCTTAAAAATGTATTTTTTATACAAAACTTTTTTAAAATTTAAATTTAAAAATTTCATGTAAAAAATGTTTTATTGCAAGGTAAAATAACTAAATAACACGAAGAAAAGATAGGGAATTCTTGAATATATAAAAATAAGTTTTAACCAAAATGTAAAGATACTTCGGGAATAGTCTGGAGATGATTTACGTGAAGTGTCTGCGAAATCGGGCCAGTGTTTCCGGAGATATGGCATTTAGATTTTCCTATATATTTTTCCCATACAAACATCAACAAAATGCCTTTCATTTTCCATATTATAATTTTTTTATTGTCGCTTGAAAAGATAACAAGCCATGTATCTTAAAGTCTGTGCACAATGACATTCGGAATAGATCGAAGTGTATATTTCATATCGCTAGAAGGAGTAAAATAGGGCAAAACGGGTAAAAGTTCCCCCTTCCAATACCTTCTTAGCTAATCAACCGATTTTCTTGAAATTTGGCAGGCAAATAGTGTTGCATCTGGAAAGATCTATAACTTATAATTTTTATTATTTAGGGCGCGAAATAGGGCAAGAGGGGTAACGCTCTTCTTAACTAATCAACCGGTTTTCTTAAAACTTGGCCTGCAGACACTGTAATAACTTTCCAAAGGAACCTTAAGATATAACTTTTTTGGAAATTCCAACAATTAGGGAGTAAAATAGGGCAGAAGAGGTAAAACCTCCCTCTACCCATGGCTTCTTAATTAATTATCCGATGATAGTTTCAAGTCTTGAATGACCTTAAGGCTATACATTTTAGCATTTAGCACCCCCTCCTATTCCTTCTTAATTAATTTACCGATTCTTTTGAAAAGTTCATGTATTTTTTTTGCAAAATTTTTCTTCTTCGGTTATTCTTCTTTGGCCATGTCATTTTACACGATTGGTTGTTGAACATTATCGAAGATACCAGTTTGAATGGTAAATTTCGAGACGAAAATGCTTTGCTGCCATGAATTCCGATGATTGCCACAGACGTCCCTATTAGATTGACATTTGCAATGGCGATGTATGTCAGCGGTTACCGGGGCACCGCTTTTCAATTAATATTTATTACCATTTCACAACAAATTAAAACTCCCGTATCTGGTTTTATTTCATAAGCTGTGTTCTGGAAATCGAAAACGCAAAACGCAAGAATTTTAAATGTCGTTTTTTAATAAGATTTCTGTAATAAAAGGATTTTGTGACAAATATTATACAAATACTATTAAAATTAGATTAAAAGTGTATTAAAAACAACTTTCAAATTCTGGCGTTTTGCGTTTTCAATTTCCAGAACATCCCTGATAGTATCGATTAATGTAAATGTCAACTTTATTAAAGAAGAAGAAAACAAGAATCGTATATTTTTAAACTATAATCCATACGACAGAGTTTGTGCATTGGATAGGAAATGTTCTTGTCGACATAGAGGGACAGGTAGTAAATTTTCAATTTCTTGTAGAAAAAAAAGAAAAAAGTTATTTTCACTTTCGCTCGGAACCGATGTCTGTGACATGGGTGGTTTAAAAGTATTAAATCGCTTTTAACAGATTATTTTTCGTTTAAAAAAACTTGTCTTTTTAGAAAAAAAAAAAATATAAAATAAAAAAAAAAATACCAGTCTAATTTATTAAAAGGATTAACATACAGAGAGAAAATATTGGAAAAACTTAAAACAAATTTAAGGCAAATGAACATTTAAAGACAATTTCCTTTTCCAAAGATAAAAAAAAACATCAATATAAAACATGTTTCAAAAAGGAAATCCAGCAGGTTAAAACATTTAAAAGCATAATGAAAAAAAAAGAAAAAAAAAACAAACTTTCATAAATAATGCATAATTAGAGGTCAAGCAAAAGACTAAAAAATCCACTTTAGTTAAATTGTATTTAGTAAACTTAAAGAAAACTTTTTGCAATTTTTTTTATTGGCAAACAGTCTAGTAAATAACTGAGAAATAACTTTTTAATATAAAAAAAAAAAAAAATGAACTTGAAAACATGGTACATTTACACAAGGTAGGCTCATTATCGGTTAGACATAAGCCCCAATCGTCAAACTTCACATGTATGAGCCAAAATATGTACATCTGTGCGTTAAATTGTTTTTTTTGTTTTATATGGAAACAATTTTGACAAGTCGGGTATTTTTGTAATGCTCTCCTAAATCAGTCTACCTTGTGTAAATGAACCTTGCTTAAAATACATATGTCCATAAAAGAGCCATATTTTAATTAAAAATAAAATCATTTTTATTTAAAAAAAAAAAAGTTAAATAAATTATTTATTATGTTTGCAACAAGGCGAATTCAACTACAGCTGGTGTTGAATCGCCATCCGATTTCCAATGGGTTTAAAATATTTTTTATCCAAAACTGTTACAAGTTACTTGCTTGACATATGGCTTATAACGCGTTTCAGAGGAAATTAGAAGCCAATTTGATAATATTTAAATTTTTTATGAAATGTATTCCTTGCTCAGGACTGCCAGACTTGGGGATTTCATGCAAGCAAAAAGGACAAAGAAAGTCATTTGGGTATTGGGGATTTTAAAATAAAATTTGGGGATTTTTTGGGGATTTTGCACATTTTTAATATAATTTTCCTTCTTTAATTATTTACGCATATTTTTCTTTTTCTCGCATATAAAATATGATAAAAAGTAGAAAAACTTTTTTCTTCCTCTTATCAACAACTTATACGGTGTAAAGGGTCCTAATAAGGATTACCATTTTTTTGTTGAGTGTGCAGAAGGTACTTAATCAACTTATGTTATTTTTTCTGAGTGAGTGTTTTAAAAAAGAAGAATTTAAAAAAAGAATCCAAAACCGTTAACAATTTTTGATTTTTTAAAGACAATTTTCAGGTAAATATGTTACAAAAAATTACGAAATATGAAAGACAATAGAACAAAGTTTGGGAAAAAGAATGCTGGGCTATTGTTAGATACTTACGACGCATCGAAGTATTAAATAAATGACTTCAAAAAGAATTCTTGACATAAGTACGGAAAAAACAGAAGTTAGGAAAAAACATGTAAAATCAATTTAAATGGATAATGATTCAAAAAAGCAAATTTCGATCTACCAAAGGTTAAAATACAATTTGGTTTAAGGATTGATGTTTAACTATTGACGTCAGCAGTCGTCGATGGCTGCGAGTGTAAGACGGCAAATCCATCTGAGGAGATCGAGTGGTTGCGATCGAAACATGTCATGGTAAACAGCCGCCTGGTTTCGAATCTCAGGTCAGTCAAGAATGAATGATTATCAATAACAATTTTAAATAATTTTCATGTTGTTTCTTCATAAAAATAATTTAATGAAAATTAAATTTGATGAACTTAAGCCTGATTAAAATATTAAAAATTTGGATTATAAATGACGGATATATGCATTTTTTCTGTTGATTTTAAGGATGGCTAAAACCGATTGAAAAAACTCCAAATTCTTATAAATTGGCTCATTCGTCTTCAAAAGCAACATATTGTTCTGATTGTAATTCCTCACTGGAATCGAAGCTGGCAACCCTGTCCTTCCTTCCCCTTCCATTGCATGCCTGGGTATGTAGTTGAAAAATGTATTAATAAAGTGACCTCAGTACTACAACAATGCAACAGGCATTTTCTTGCTAGAATTGAGACGGCAAAAGTCAAAATGCCTTGTTAAAAAATGCAAATGGGTATTTCTCTGAAATGGTCCACCGTGACTTAAAAAATCAAGGCGCTCGCATAATTTTTATCAAGGAAAAAATTAAGTTGGATTAATTTTGTAGTATATTTTTATTTTTCATTTTTGAATAAAAGTTTAATTTTTTTGTTAAAAACTTCTGAAAATATATGTAAAATTACTTAAATATGTATGAAGGTAAAAAGTGTCGCGTGCGTAATGTCACGTGAGTAATTTAGAATTTATTTTTTCTTCGCCAACCCATGCATAGTTGCTTTTGAACAAAACATGATTATAAAGGCCCATTACTAACCTTTATAAAAACATTTTTTCCGAAATAAAAACCTCCTACAATTCACTTACTTTCGCACTTTTTCTTACGGTCCTAAAAGGCACTTCTATTTTTGTCACGTGAGTAAGTCAACTTTGATTGCATGGCATTTGGGTACCCAGTGCTCAATTTACCATTATATATACTTTTTAGAAAGAACTCATCACAAACAATGTAACGATTCTAGAATTCATTCTAAAATTCCAATCCACTTCTATTTTTTTAATATTCAAACACAATAAAACGCGTACAAATGTCGCGTGCATAACCAGAGAAACACCCAAATAAAAAAAAAAAAAGACAACAAACCTCACACCACGAAGAAAATCACTACAAACAGCAGCGCTTGTGAGGTCTCATTTTGTTAGTACATTCTGGGTAGGTGCTTCAGAATTCTATTTAAAAAACTTTGAGTAAATTAAGTATGTTTGACGAGCTTTTTGATACCGATGATTATGCAATTAAAATAGTAAAAGAGATATTAAATTTAAATAACATCAGAAGTCAACTAGCATTTATTGGGGTGAAACAATAACTAATTAGGAGGGATTTAGTTCACTTAATACTCAAGTCAAATTAATTGATATTGCAGAAAGTAAAATTAACAATGTGGACGGAAGAATAGAAAAGACAAATTAAAAAAAAACCCAAAACGTTTTGAAAAAAATGAAGGATTTCAAATATTTTCGATCTCATCTAGAATCAAAGTGGGATTTGAAAATCATTTTTTTCAAAATGCATTGGCATTCTTCAATTACAAGATAAAGTTTTACTTTTAATAAAACCAAACTTATTTATTTAGACAAGCAAAAATTTATTTGTTACGTCTAAACATAAATTCATTTAATTTTTTTTATAGATGTGTATTTGAATAACAATAGACTGAATTGTTTATACTATATTTGTTTTTAGTGAAATTAAAAAGCGATTTTTTATGAAAATTTTTTAAATTTTTAGTGCATATTTTGTATTTTTTAGTGCATAATTTAAGCTGATTTTTTAGTGAATGAAAATCTCACCCCTACTTACAGTGTAGCCTCGTTCAACGCAACACCCAATTTCATAACTTTGGTGACTCTGTAAAGGCAACTTTTCAAAAAACAAAGCCTCAATTAACGCAACTTTGCAAAAGCAAAACAAGTAACAAGCATTCTTTGTTTTTTTTTAGTTTGTTTTTTGATAAACAAATACAAAACTAAAACGTGTGTATGTAAAATCTTATGCTTAAGTGCAATAGTCTTTTTGATTTACCGAAAATTTCAGAATTTTTCTCTTAAAAACATGAATCTTTAACTCGATAACAACCATCAGTACAAATTAACGTACATTTGAATGTGTATTTTATTAATTTTTTATTAAATGAATATTTTGTTTTTATTATTTATTTCAATCAAATAAATATGATTATTAAAAGCTCATATTAGTTTTTTGTTTTTATAAAATTCTTGATTGGCTTAAAATATAAAAGCTTATTTTAAGCCAATCAAGAATAGAAAAATATTACGAGAAATTTGTGACTTGGTTTGCGCAACAACTCAGTTATCGCAACATCTCAAAATTAATATTGGTTGCGTTCACCGAGGTTACACTGTATTAGTAACGAATTGAACCGTTTAATGTCTTGAAACAAACTAAACTAAACATTTATGACTTACGGCCATTTTCACCAAGTTCGGTTAAAACTAACTTTCAATTAAAGTTCCGGTTACCAATATGTTTTGACAGCTATAACCGATAGTTAATTATAACCGAACTTGGTGAAAATGGCCGTTTGCCTGTATTTATAGTTCACAACCAAAAGTAGTAGGAGAGTAGTAGATTCAAGAACCTTCTAGTCGATTCTAGAACATCCTGTTCGAATTTTTATTTTAAATTCTACAATTAAATCTAAAGTCTACAATGCAGACTTGCAAATAACAATTTAAGCTAATACGACATAAATTAAAATTTACAAGATAACTTAAAGCTAAAACTATTAATAACTATAAGAAAAATCTAACTTCGTAACAATCATCCCATTTCTGAACACAAATTACCCGGGAGTTTTTTCCATTTTTACTACAATTGAATTGACGTAGGAAAAATGGGAGAAGGAAGAAGGGAAAATTTTTATTCATAATTGGGCTGAATATGTTTGCCGATTTTTATTTTCAAACTCGGGTTTTATATGTGGAATTGTTGATGCGTCAAAACATTTATTTGAAAAAAAAAAAAAATAAAATAAAATGGATTACGTTGGAAACGTAAAACTTGGCAACTGACAAGTCGGTGTTTAGTGGGCCGCTTAGGAGAACGACAGTGAGTGACTTGTCGATTGGCATTTTGGGCAGGGCTGGAAAATTGTTTTAAAAAAGTGTTACTTATGTTTCAAAAAGAACCATGCATTGCAAACGCTACTCTCTGGTGTTTCTATTTTTGTTTGTTTTTAATTAAATTTTTCCCCTTAAAGCCATTTCTACGAAAATACAACTTTTATTTATAGTACAGTCAAATCCCGATAATTCGTACCCCGATAAATCGTAATTTCCGATCATTCGTAATAAACTGTCGGTCCCTTCAAAAAATCTCGTTAATTCGTAAAATGTCCATACATTTTGGTCCCCTCGCTAATTCGTAATTTTTTTTTCCAAATAAAATCTTCTTTACCACTTATAAATCGTAATTGTTTGCTAACTACCACTTACAATTCGTAATAGGAACAACAAAAACATGGAAAGAATAATATTTTGTTTACCGCTATTTTTCGTGTGGGTTTTTGCTTGTGTGTGTGTTTATTTTCTTAAGATCAGTTTGTTACATGAAAATGTCAAAGCACACTCATCGTTTTAGTAAATAAATTGAAAAACCCCGTTAATTCGTAGTTATTTGTTTTTAACCCCGTTAAATCGAAAACCCCTATAATTCGTAATAAACGGCCAGTCCCTTGCGATAACGAATTATCGGGATTTGACTGTACTTTAATTAAAGTACTTGTCTCAATATTTAATAATAATTTTAGCTCAGCTATTATGCTTGACTAAACATTTTACTTAACTGTTTAACAAAAAGTTTTGTTGTCAATAAGGAAAGTTATTACAAAGCGGTCACAATTTGTTTTCAAAGACAATCTTTCGAAAATTTTTTTATTTTTAATTTTAGGCACTACTTAACATTTAGCATAAAAAACATTTTTTATTTTTCGTAATTTCACTTAATATTTGTCATTAGGTAAAACAAAATTGGATTTTTTAAGTTCAAATGTATAATTTATCTAATAAATTTTTCTTTAAACTTATTGTTTTTCGTCATGGCTTTATTAATACAAATCAGTTGGTTTGATAATGGCCAATACAAAATTACAGATGCCCACGACAAACTGCACGAGCAAATTTCAAAATTTATGCTGGAACATTTTTATTCACATCAAGTCTTTCGGGTTTTAAAAATTCCCCAAGAACCGGCCATAGAAGAAGAATTGCTCAAGCTTGTCAAACATATTCTGAGAGATGAAAGCAGTTTGGTTGTTTTAGACAATGAAAATTGTATTAAAGGCGTTGCCTTGTTAAAGTGTATGAGCCGAGAATGGCGTTCTTGGACTGCTTTGCAATTGCTTATCGAAAGTGAACGTTTTAAGGAGCTTTGTGCCATGGTACTTTGGTGTTTGCAACAACAAATGCTAAAGCACAAAGGCAATCCGGTGAAGGATTCATTGCATATATTTAGCTATCATTTGTGTAAGGACTTGCAGGAGAATAACGAATTTTTGCAAACATTTTTTAAAACAATCTGTGAGGTAGCCCGTCATATGCATATGCCCAAAGTAACTTACATGAGTTTAAGTCAAGCGGATGGAGAAATTATAAAAACGGCTGGTGGTTTTAAGGAAATTATTAGAGTTATTTATTCGATTTATGTTTATAAGGGTAGAAGGCCTTTCGATCGCTTAAGAGATATTAATGAAATGTATGGGATTTTCTATGAGCATAAAGTAGAGCCTTTAAGGCCATATCAAGAGATGGTAATAAGACACGAAGAAGCAAAAGAGCTGGCAATAGCTCCAAAGAAATTAAAAGAACAATAAAATCAAGAAAAATAAATGATAACGAAGCAATTACAACATGACAATGACTAAGAAAGGTTTGGGCAGACTTGCTTTTAATTTAACTTATTTTCTCATTAAATTCAAAGACTTGTTATCTCATTAGCCGATTTGGCTTAAAAGCCATTTTCAATTATAAGACAGTTTTATATCAAATGGAATTTTTTGTGGCTCTTTTTAATAGTTTTTCTAGCATAAAAATAAAAATAAAAAAAAATTACGAGCTGTTAAAAGTCCAAAATCATAAAAAAAACTCAATTGATTGGATTTTTGGATGATATTTTTTAATCTTAGTTCGTTAAAGGCCTTAAAAAGTTGTCTAAGGTCAAGCATAACATGTCTAAAACAATAAAAAAAATATCTCATTTTATAACAAATACGAAACAAGCAAAAGAGTTGTTTTCTCTATTAATAAATATAAAGAGCAAAGCAAAAGAGAAACAAATATTTGTTTAAAACAAACTCTTAAATTGTTTAAGGCATTGAATAACGAAATATTTTTTTTTTTATTAGAAAAAGAAAATGCAGCTACAAACTTTAAAACAAGAACATTATAACAGTAAACAACTTGTGTTTCAGTGTAAGAAAATCAAAAGACTTAAGCTACAAACATTTAAATAAAAGATAATGTTTGTGTCTTAAATCTTTCGGTTTTATAATGGGGTTCGTTCGTGTGGTTTTTTTTATGCTTTTAATCAATTTTAAACCGTTTATTTATTGATTTTAAAGAAAATTATAAAAATCTCCATAATAAATGGTCTACTTTCAAGACTGTTTGATTTAAAAACGCCGTTTCAAAGACCTCTTTAAACTTCTTTTTTATGGCAGTTTGATTGATATTGATCTTTTTGTATAAAACCAAACTATTTAAAAAAAAAAAGATGTTAAATTCAAAGAATTTCTAGATAAATAAATCTGCTTAAAGTTTTTGAAAAGTTGAACCTTGTTTAACTTTGTGGTTGAACGCTTAAAAATTGTTTTAAAAATGATAAATGTAAGCTTTTGTTTCTTAACAATTTTACCTATATTTTTATGATCTTGTCTTCTGAACTTTAATAACATTTTTTTTTGTGAAACTTTAAAAAAAAATTACCTCACATACTTTTTTTTTTTTTTCAAAAAACTAAACCAATTTGAATTTTGGTGACTTCAGCCATAAAAACATGAATTTATTTTTTTGTATATTCAAATTGAGTTCCGTAAAGTTAAAGTTTCTCTGTAAGTAAATATAAACATTATTCATCATTTATGTTGTTATAACGTTTATGGCCTGTAAGGTCGTTTAAAAAATAAAGCCATTAACTTGAAGTAAGACAATTTTTGAAATAACAACAAAAAGTGCGACAAAATTTTAACAAGTGTAAACGAAAAAAAAATTATATTTTTTTTTTGTTTTTTTAAACTGTTAAATAAATAAAAAAGTATAAATAGAAAAAATGACGAGCGCATCGTAGGAAATTGCATAAGACATAATCACATTTAAAGTAAATTAAATTAAGCCCTTACCGCAAAAAGGCTTAAGTGATGAAAACACAATTTTACAGAAGATGGTTATTTTTGTTTTATTTCAAAAAATTTTTGTATGAAAGTTGCCGCTTAAGCAGAAATAGTTTTTGCTACAAAATCGTAATGGTACTTAATGTGAACATGACATTTTAGGAGGTGATGCAAGTGTTGTCAATAAATTCATCTATTAAAAAATAAAAAAGAAAATTGAAAAATATTCCATCGTTTCTCGAAAAGTGAGAAAAAGGTGTTCTGTAACTCATGTCGAAAACTTTTTAAACAGATTACGTCGTAACGCCATAAATGTTTTAATATTACACTTAAAGTCTAAGTGACATTGCAGGCGTTGAGAACGCCATTCACACAGATAGTTGACGGCGACAAAAATTTACTAAAATTGAAAAATTTTCAACGACGGCGGTGAAAATTCAAGCGCCAGCTAAACCAAATAATGTAAAGTGCGACTTTATTGTTTGTTGCTTACAAAATGGCTTTAAAAACGTTCGTTAATTTTTGAAAAATGTAAAAAGCAAAATAATTAAAGAATGCAACAAATCAACTATGAACAAAATACTTATCTCTCCCGTGTTATTATTCATTGCATTTTTAATATATATTTTTGTGTGAAAATTTTTCCTTACCCCATTTTTATTCGTGAGTTTATTTGACAGTACAAATCGGGAATTTTCTCACAAAAATTTTACAGACACATTTTCTCTGTTAATTGGCGAGTAACTTCCTTACGCGACAGCTTTTACTCGCCAAAATTGCTACAGACGCAGTTAAGCGAGAAAAACAGTTGTTTGTTTTAAATTTTGACATTTTTGTTTCGTTTCTCATGTTTCAATCGGAAAGTTTCTCGTGGATTCTATTGGAGTAAGTGTGCACACGAATGAATTTTTTTTGAAGAGGTTGTATATTGATAGCCAAGATGCTTGTATGTAATTTGGAAACTTTGACTCTTGCCGTTCTCCAGATGTACAGAAAAAAGGAATAAATAAAAACCAGCAACAACAAGAGATTTGTGGGTAAAAGTAGTAGCAGTCGTGGTTTTTTGTTCATATCTCAGTCATTTATTGACTGATCTGGCTGAATTTCAATAGTAAAATGAGCATTATATTATTAATATTTATTTATTTGTTTAATTAAATTGCTTCCTACGAAAGACTAAGAGTCGTATGTCGTTTTCTTTTCTAAAAAAAGTGTTGCATAAGTGTAACATGTGACTTGGCAACATTTTTAAATGCTACCCTAATTTTTAAGAAGTGTGTCATATTTTACGTTTACAAAACAACACAAATTTCGGCATAAAACAATAAAGTACAATTAGCGCAAGGTAAATTCAATTACAGGTGGTGGCAAGACTGCAACAATTTAAAGCCAACAGAAACAACAGATGTTTTTTGTATTCATTGTTAGTGTTTACGGCTCGGAACTTGCCACCACCTTGTATTGAATTCGCCTTGATCTAGTGCTGCACTCATGCCCTTTTAATTAAAATGAGTGTTGAACAAGTAACATTTTTTTTAATTTTAAAGGGAACATCATCAGAAAAGAACGCTTTACACTTTTAAAATAACGCATGTTTTTCAGAAAAGAACATAAAAAAATGTAAAAGGCAGAATAAATGCAGAATTTTACTCAGAAACGAAAACGCCATTATTTTGCAGTATGGAACATTATCTAACATAAATATATACCAACCAAGTCCCCGTCATATCTGGGATCTTCGGAAAACCAGTTTTAACAGACGAACAGACGATTAACTGGCTTTGAACTTCTCTTCACATGAGGATCTAGAATATATGTACTTTATAGGGTGGTCTAGGATCAATACTGTGGAAATTATAAACGGAATGACAAGCTTATATATCGTCACCTTAACGGACGTAACTACACAAAAATTCAAAATTGAGTTTCTCATTGACTGTGGTGCGGTTTATCAAACAATATGACGCGAATGTTTAGACCTCTGCGATTTATTGAAGAAATTCAAGCTCCAAAAATACTTTATTATTATTAATACGATTTTCGTATGACGTGCTAAATTCCCAGTTTTTCATATTTGATAAATACACTGAAATTTATTGTTGAGGGAAAGCTAGCTTCTATGCGCATTTCACTGGTTGCTTAGGCCAGCTCATCAGGAAACCTTTTCCAAAGATTTTAGAAAGGCCAAAAATATTATACAAATAAAACCCTAAAGCGAATAAGAATTATAAACACTCAAAGTCTTACTTGTAACAATATCAAAGCCAAAACAAAACACCAACAATAAACAGTGAGTTTATCTTTTCTTACATTCCCCTACAATTGGTCGGGTTCTTTCCGACTCGAATTGTAGTTGTAAGTGGGTAAAAAGAAAAAACAAAATTAAAAAACAAACTGCTTCATTCTACTGTCTTCGTAAGAAAACAACAAAAAAAAGAACCAATTTGCCAATTCAGTTTTCTGCACGGGCACATGCAAGTGTGTATATTATCAATGTTATTTTTGGGAATACAAAATTTATTATTAATACGATTTTCGTATGACGTGCTAAATTCCCTCAACAATCAATTTCAGTGTATTTATCAAATATGAAAAGCTGGGAATTTAGCACGTCATACGAAAATCGTATTAATAATAAATTTTGTATTCCCGAAAATAACATTGATAATATACTTTATTATTATTGATTTTGTAATATTTTTTGCTTCTCCTGTAAAAAAAAATTAAAGTGAAATAACGTCCATTTGCATTTAAGGTGACGATATAACCTTTTACCTTTTACCTGAAGGATATAAAACACATTAACAAACCAATGAATTCTCGTAGTAAGTTAAACTTACTTACTTATCAATTAAATCAGCTTAACTTCAACATAACCTAACACTTTTTATTCAATTATTACTAAAGTGAGGTTAGGTACTTATGTAAAGTAAAGTTGTACGAAAATTTAACTTAGCACTTGTTTCTTGGTAAATATCCCTACTCGCAATCTTTCAAAAGTACAAAATTTTATTTTTTTAAATCTGCAAATTCACTTATTGGCAGTTTGTATTTCAAATCAAAAGCATAATTTTAATTTTTATTATTATTTACTCTTAATAAACGTTTTAAAAATGTAATAACTAGTTTAACAAAAACTTTTTTTGAAATTTATTTATTATTTTTTTTTTTTTTTTTTTTTGTAATTTAAACACACACTTCCTTATTTCATCAACAGTTTGATTATGATTACTTTTTTTTTTTTATTAATTTCTATTAATCTTGGAAACTCATTTATTTATAAACTAAAAGCTTCTTCGTTTTCTTCTCTTTAATTTCAGTTAATTTTCACACAAATTATAATGAAAGAAAAAAGTTGCTTTGAATTGTATTTATTTTATTTTTTGCAGCAACAGCACATTTTAACACGTGCTAAAGCGTTAAACTGTTTATAAGAGAATAAACAAAATAAAAGCGACAAAACGAAAAAAAAAAAAAATGTTAAAAATTACATCATAACAAATGTTTGAAATAAATTTAACCAAATTATTAATTTTATCGTTAAAATTTATGAAACTTTCTTTTTCTTTTAAATATCACACATTTTTTATTGTACAGAATTAAATTAATTTATTTAGTTTGGTTTAAAGTTTCCCTTGAATTCAAAATTTTCCAACGACCATTTAAAATTACGATTTAAGGCATTTATAAATGGTATTACAAAGTATTAAAACTTTAAAGCATGAAAATAATATGAAATTCTCTTCATGTTTCAAAGAGAGCACAAAATTCTGTTATAAGAAGTTTTGATGTTTACACGAATGGTATAAGTTAAATCAAAGCAAAGATATTTAACAGCTCGGTTATTAACAAAAATTGCGCAAATTGCAAATAAAAAAAAATTTACCTCAAAACTAAATATTGGCAAAAGCATTATAATGGGGAATTCCATGTCAAATCTACCAAGAGTGGGACCCGACCCCTTTCGATTTGTATGAAACTTAATGAGAGCTTCCTTTTATCCAATAAATAACATATGTATATGATCGAATCAATTTTTAATTCAAAAGTTATCTCATATTAAAAATGTATTGAGTTTATTTCTTCAATATCTCGAAAACCAGTGTTTAAAAAGCTGCAGTTGAGATAGTAAAAAGTCATAAGATTTGTCATTGTGACAAGTTTGAAATGTGTTTTAAGGCAAAATTTTCATACAAATTTTTCTTAAAATAAATTTGAAATGCATTTTATTTTTTTTATGAATACGGCAGTTAGTATTTAAAAAAAAAAATAATATGGAAAACACAACGTCCCATCTTCGTTAACTTCGGGATTTATTAAAAGTTTCAGTCTGTCAAACCAAACACTTCCGAACATGTCGACTGCCGATGTTCTTTGTTGTGTACAACTTTTCGTTTTTTGCTTTTGCATGGACAACGACTGTTTTCATTTAATGAATCAGAAGTAAAAGTTACAGTTTATTTTTGTCCAATGAAAAATCAAAAAGTGGAAGAAAATGCATTTTTTTTTTTATTTTGACTGCAGTTTTTTAAACCCTGTCGAAAACTAATTTACAGACGAAGATGATTTTTATGTAATTTTAAAGATAATATGTAATTATTATAAAACCTATTTTTTGGCTGTTCTTTAAAAATCCTAAAACTTTGAAGGGATGTTTTTTTTCTTTTTTAAGATATGATTTTTTTTCTTTCGCAACCTTTAAAAAGTAGTCTTAAAATAAAATATTTATATATTGTAATTTTTAGCAATAAGTTTCACTGTGGTAGTTGAATAAACAGACAAGCCGGGAACTGGGCGTTTTAACATAATTCGGGTACGCTGAATAAAGTGATGCTAACCGTTTTTTTTTTTTTTGGATAGTTCTTGTTTTCAAGAACTATTTCTTTAATTTCGGTTTATTTTATTATTTGCTAAAAATGATTTTTTCACCGATTTTTTTTTTTAACTTATTTTGCTATCTTATCTCGACTTAGGATGTTTTACTGTGTGCCCCACAAGGTTCTTTCGAATATTTATATTGAAAACAAAAACCAATTTTAATAAATATAAAAATATAAAAAACGAAAGAAATATTCTTGTCGACATTGTGGTCAAGGCTGTTAATAACAAGCTTGCCGATTGCCGCTAGCCGCTTTTCGCCTTTATTCTGTTTCCTTTTGCCACAATTGTTTTTGCCCAATTGCATGTTGATTTACAAAGACAAAAATTTCAACAATTCCATTTCTCTTCAAAGACAAAATAAGAGACGTTTTATTTTTGTTGTTGTTTTACCAGATACTCTATATAACATACACACAAACTACATATGGGCATTTCCATTTTGACGTGTCGTGATATTTGTACCACAAAATGTTAAAAAATTAAATGAAGAAGTCAAATTTGTAAAAAATGTTTTTATATATGAAAAGTAATGAATTAGCACTATATTCAGAAAAAAAAATTACAGTTATCGACGCAAAAGGCATAAGCAAAAATCTGTGCTGGCGTGACGTTAAAAAAAATGGAAGTGGATTTTGGCTTGCATTACCAAACTGAATAAGACTGCGAATTGAGCAAGATGTTTTGTATAAAACCTTTTTTAGTAAGTTTTGGACTAATACAGATTTATTTTCAATTTATATAAAATTTATAAATCTTTGCTCCTTTTAAGGTAAATATGGGCATTTTCAGAGAAAAGTCTATTTTTTTAAATGTAACGCCAGATTACAAATAAGGTTTTATTTTCGGACCATGTTGTTCAATCGTTATCCCTTTTATTACTAAATGTTGAGCTCGTTGCGCTTTACACCAAAATATAAAAAAGTAAACTGTACATATAACATTTTTTGAGAAACAATTTAAAATATTTCTGGAAATGCCCATATATGAATTTGTTTAATACATAATATTGCGTGTAAATTTATTTATTTTTTTAAATGCAGTAATAAACATGTTTGTTGACGTAATTTTTTCTTTTATTTAATATTCGTGTTGCTACCGCTTCTACGACCGACTTCATTACGATGTTTGATCTTTTTTTTTATAAATTGTTGCTGCTTTTTATTTAATTTTAGCGAATTTTATGTAGATAATATTTGTTGCTGAAGTTGGTTTGATTGTCTTTTGTATAATTATTTTAATAACTTTTTTCTCAGTTAAACATTGTTTATAACAGATTTATGAAAAAAGTATAATAATAGCATAATTGCGGCGTTAAAGTCAAGACATTAAACATGTAATTAATCGACATTAAAGCGGCTTAAAGAAATTGTTGCTTTATTTTGTCTTAAATTAAAAACAATTTTGTTATTTCTTTAACTAATTATTTGAACACGTTTTTTTTTTTGTAATAAATAACATTAATACATACATATGTATGTATGTATGTATAAAAAATGGGTTTAAATAGTTTTCTAATACAATTTTTAGTATTTTTACAAAGTTTTTGTTTTAGTATTTTCTATAATGTGGATTTTTTTTTTAAAAATATGTGAAATCCATTTGTAAAAGACCGAGCTATTTAAAGAAAATCTTTTCTTAATTTTGGAATAAATTTGCTATATAAGCCATCGTCCAGACTTGCAATTTTTGTTGCAGAAATTTTTTAAAATTCTTTAAATTCTTATGAAATTCTGGTTTTTATATTTTATTCATATTTATATTTTCTTCACTGTACAACCCCAGGTCTACACTAAAGATAAATATCTCAGCAAGTTGGCAATAACGCCGGCAGAATAACAGAGCAATATTTTTTATTCAGCTTATGTTAAAGGCATGGGAAAACGTATTTATGTTAACTCATAATTTGAAAAAAATCAATGAAGAAGGTGCAGTCAGGGTTGTTAGATGTGACGATTTTTCGTAATTTTGACGAATTGTTTGAGAAAACACGGTAAAATGACGATTGGCGATTTTTTTTGACTAAAAGTAATAGTGTTATGACGATTTTCTGGCATAAATAAAGCAGTTACAAGAAATATTTACAATTATATTGGGGACAGTTCAAAACGTAAAAATCAATTTTTTGAAATACAAAAGTTAATGGAAATTAAACAAAAAAAAAAAAAAAATTCTTTCCCCATCACAAACCAGGTGGATTTCGTTAAAAGCCTTAGTAGTTCGAATTCTACAATTATATGAATGCCATCGATACTGCAAAAAAAATATACGAGAGCCCCGATTTGCTTTTTAAAAATTGGTTAAATCCGTTTTGCGTTTTTATGTTTTCGATTTGCGTCGCTACAAACGATTAAATTTTTTCGCTGAAGTCATAAATAAATAAATTTTCGTTATGTTTTTATGAAAATATATTTTTTCTTATGTATTTCTTTTCAAATGATAAATATAGTTCAGCCCACTTGCTGAAATAAATAGAATAAAACTAAACCACATCCCTTTCTTTATCATAAATAGAATTTCTTGCTAAACATTTATATTTTTGAATCACTCAATGCAATAAATTGTCTCTCCATCGTAAAATTTAAATATTTGACGATTTTGTTAAAACTTTTGACGATTTTTGAAGAAAAAAGCCTAACAACCCTGGGTGCAGTGTAAAAACTAGCGCCATCTAGAAAAAATTATTTTTATTAATATAAATTCTTAACTATTCGACTTTTTTATTTAAATGTATTAATTAATTAATTAATTTGTTTAAACTTGGTCTTTTTATTATACAAAAATATTACTTTTATTAATATTTTTTTTTTTTTTTTTAAGTAAAATTATTATTTTTATATAAAAACGAACTCAAAATTAAACAAATTAATATAAATTTAAATAAGAAAAATCGAATAAGAAAACATTTATATAAATAAAAATAATTTTTGGAAATTTATTTTAGTGTTTATTAAATTCTTTTACTACAATTAGAATTTGCTACCATTTTTCAAATTTAATTTCTTTCTCACACCATTTGCTTCGATTTTTTTCCTTTTTTGTTCATTTTGTTCAATTGACAACCAAATTTGACGTTTTAAGCAAAATTGTCAACGAAAATAAACTAACAATTATTGCAACATAAAATGCCAGCAATAAATATGTACAAAAAATTGCTGTCTACATTAAAGATAACATAATTTTGACATTTATTGCAATATTGTCGCAATAATTATCTCTCTGGCATAGACGGGCAGTAATATAAACATAAACACAACAATAAAGTTTAGTCGGTCAAGCCCGACCATATGATACCCTACACCACAGTATATACGATTATGGCTGGTTTACAATCTGTTCATGGACCCCTTGCAAAAATATTAATAACTGTGAGTGTTAAACGGCAAAACCCTCTGCAGAGAATGAGTGGTTGCAATTGAAACATGTAAGAGTAACCTGTCCGTGAAAGCCTGGGTTCGATTCCCGCGGCAGTCAAGAATGAAAAATTATCAATAAATTTTAATTATTTTCATGTTGTAAAATTCCTTTCTTCATAAAAAAAATTTAATGAAAATTAAATTTGATGAACTTTAACCTAATTAAAATATGAAGATTATTTTTTATACATATTTTTTTTAAATTTACTGATTTAAAAACTTTGTGCTAAAAATCTGCATTAAAAGTCTTTAATTAATTATTCATGTTCTAAATTTTAATTCGCCGATACTTTTTTTTTTATCAAATTAAATAATTTTGCAATAAATCGAATACCTTTAAGAGTCCAAAGACTAACAACAATTTGTAATTAACATGTATTTAGTTTATTAATAATGAACGAAAAAGTATATGTATAAAATATTTTTGTTTAAATTATTGCACCTTGACATAATAAAGCAACATGTTGTTTAAATAACTTAAAAAAAGTTTTTGATATTCAACAGTGATTTGATTTGCTTAGAAACGAAGTAAATTACAAACAATTCTAAACAATCACTTTAAGAAATAATTACAAATGCAATAAATGTTTTTAAAAAAGAAGAACTTTTGAAACTTTGAACATCACACAAGTCAAGATACAAAGAATTAAAACGAGGACAGCAGGTTCAAATGAAATGATTATTTTTTATAACTTTGGAATTTTTACAAAGAAATTATCTAACTTTAACAAATACTTTTAATGGGTTACATAATTGTTATTATTATTTAAGAAATTTTAAAGCAACAACAATTATTTCTTTGAACAACTACAAACTATAATCAAAAAAAGTTATCAGCAATTTATTTCAAACTCTTTAAACGACGTGTAGCTAAAACAGAAACTAGTTATTTTTTATTTTATTTTGTTAGGAAACAAATAAAAAAATATTATCCTTTAATTTTTTTTTATATAATAAAAGTTTTTTTTTTTTGATATTTTTATGATGAACATTTAATTAGTACATGTTAAACCAGTTAAATAGTTTTACAAATCTACACAATCTTCTTTATTAGTTAAGGACAAAAGCAAGTTCCTAATGAAATCGAAATGCTTAACAATTTCTTAATTCTCTACGCATAAAAAACTTTTATAGCTAACATTTTTTTTCCTAACCTTCTCTCTTTTAGTTAGCATGCCTTATCCACCCAAATTAGTACCACCTCTTTAC
This sequence comes from Pollenia labialis, assembly GCA_949318255.1. Lineage (NCBI taxonomy): Eukaryota > Metazoa > Arthropoda > Insecta > Diptera > Polleniidae > Pollenia > Pollenia labialis. Next base: position 16,919,239 of record OX439142.1, on the reverse strand, counting down.
GCCGGTTTAACACTAGTATGGCTTGTTATACTGCCCCTGGCGGCATATGCGCTACCCACAGTACCTAGAAGTTTGCAAGGAAATTTAATACAAAATTTGGATAAATCCTTCTTTCAACCCCCAGCTTTAGAGGAAACCATACATGAAGTGCAAATGATATTAAATCTGGATCCCTCACTGCCCCGTTTGACCAGGTAAAATTAGAAACCAATAAAAATGAAATGTCATAACCATGTCTCTCTCTCTCTCTCTTTCAAGCAGAGGTGAAATCGAAGAACTTTATGAAAAAGTAACACGAGAAGAGTATGAGAAAAGTGTTAGGGCTGGTGATAAAGTCAGGGCTGATAGTATGCGAGCCCTAATGTTAGTATTGCCCTATAACACTGATAACAAAACCGAGGAAAATTTGCAGGTAATTTTTTTTAATATTTAACACAAAAATAAAGGAAAATTATTAATTTGAAAAAAAAACTCATTTAGGAACTTTTTACCCGTCCCCCTGTTACCAGAGTGGTGGACTCTTATAGCTCTCATCAACCCATACAGTTCTTGACACCCTCAATGAATAGTGAGGGAAAATTCAATACAAAAATAGTGGGTCAAATTGATGCTACTACTTACAAACCATCATTTTCAGTAAAAACCAGACCAATGCCCTTCAAGCCCACTACATATCATCCTTCTAATCCACCAGCTGTGTTATATCGCATGACTCCAACAGTAAATCAAGACAACTTTGTACCCTTTAAGCCCATTATGCCTGAAGTGCCACAGACTTATGATTTCAATCCTAAAGTGCAACGCTTTAGCAGCACTTATAGTGCCAAAAATGCCGAATTCCTAAAAATGGGTTCAGAGAAACAAAAACTGCGATATTCCTCTACATCCACAATTAAGCCAGTGGCAGATGTTTTAGAAAGTTTAGGCATCAAACCGGGAAATTCACGAACTAGAAGTCGGATTGGCATAGAAGATTATTACGCTGCCGAAAGCGCTCCAAAACCTTCAATTGTCAGTGTCGCTGATTTAAAGGGTTTGGGTCCACAAATCAAACCGGATGCTTATTCTATGTTTAAGCCTTTGAATATAGGCGAAGAAATACGTGTTAAGCCCGAGATTGAGGATTATTTGACTAGATTTGGCATAGTGGGTGGAAGGAAGCGCAAAGCAATAAAGAAAAATGAAGCATCTTCTACACAAAATAGTTTAGAGCCTTTGAGTCAAGAAAGTGAAATAGCAACTGCTAAGATACCCTCCAATCATGTCAAGGCAAAGAAGGGGGCACCCAGTTTAGGCAACTCAGAGCTGGAAAAGTTGTTGGAAAATCTAAAGGAGTTGGAAAGATTAAACGTTAATCCGCCAGCAGTGGCAACTACAGCTAGACCCACGACAACTTCTACAACTACCACAACAACAACTACTACCACAACCCCAGCACCAACAACTTCTGCTACTTCGTTGATTACTAATGGAGAACCCAAGTTGGTGGAACCCAAGAAGCCTAGAAGACGCATAGATCCCAATATCGATATAAATTTCGCAAATCATGGCAACCACCAGACGGAATCCAGGCAATCGGATGAATTATCTAAGTTGTTGGAAAACTTACAGGAGTTGGAAAAGTTAAAAATTACTCCCGAAAAAGCTTTGCAAACTCCATCTGCCGCCAGTAAAGGAACAAACCCCGCAGCATCCAGAAATATAGCAGTGGAAACTCCAGCACCTATACAAGCTTCTTCACTCACGAATCGTTTCACTGCCGCTCAAGCCTTAACACCACAACAACAACTATTATTATTCCAACAGCAGGCTCAATCGGGCGCTACGGCACCAGATTTGGATCAGTTGCAAAAAGTACTGCAACAATTGCAAATTTATGAAAAGATTAATGCCAAAAGTGCCTCTACTACTTCCACCACCACCACCACCACAAAGAGACCTGTTAATCTTCAAGCTCAAATAGGACCCACAGATTTGTGGCAGTTGCGAAAACTCTTGACTGATGATAGTGAATTGGAAAAATTGTTTGAGCAAGCCAAGGCCAGACAGCAGCAGACAGCGAAGCCCAAGCCTACTACAACTACAACAACAAGCACTACTACTACTAGCACTACGAAGAAACCAACAACCTCTATGAATGATTTAATACAATTACAAAGATATTTGGCTGATTTGGAAAAGGCCACTTCAAGAACTACTACCACAGCCAGAACCACTACTAGTAGGAGGACCACCACAACAACTACTACACCTCGACCTGCAGTTATATCACAATATCAGGCCGGTGAGTATGAAGAAAAACCAAAGAAAATAACTATGGAAAATAGTGATTTGCAAGCTCTTATTAATCGAGTGCAACAATTGGAACGTTTGAATTTACAACAGAAAGAGCTACAGAAACCGCAAGCCACAGACACCCCCCTATCTCCCTTCATGGGTTTCACCACTCGCAATGTTAAAGCTCCTTCTCAAAAGCAAGAAGATTTTCGTTTACCGGTCAACGATTTTGCCAATTTAAGAACTTTATACAAGCAAGTGGAAGATGCCGAAAAACTGTCGCGAGGAGAAATAGAAATATCCACTAAAGCTACTGCAGACAAGGCCTACCAGGATCAACAGCTAGAGACTGCCACTCGAAAGGCTCAAAACTTTGCCCAGCGCATTATTGATATCACAAATGATACGGGATCTGGCAGTAGTTTGCAGGAAGTAGATCCTAATGATTTTGTACAACTCCAGAAATTATTGAGTAAAGTGCAAGAGTTGGAAAGAGTGCGCATCAATGTGCCTACACCTAATCCTAGAAATAATTTAAATTGGGAAACCACTAAAGCTCCCAACTTAGATGCAGCTGCGTCACAAAGAACACACAATGTACAAAACGTAAATGGGGCCCACATAGTATACCCTACTAAAGTTGGTAACTATAAAAAGACAGAGCATCTTCTAATAAAAGAAGCGGAACCTGAGGATTTAAAGTTGGATCTGCCGGCCTACAAAAAGACCACAGAGAAACCTGTTGTTGCTAGTGATATGAAAATTAAAGATTTAACCTCAAGTGAAGAATTAAAGGAGTTGGTGTATGCCAAACCCTCAGCAGATGAAGAGGCCTACAAGAATCTACAACCTCCCATGATCTACAAAACTGTCACCAAAGAACCGCCGCGTTTTGTGGCCACAAAGAGTCCAAAAGATATTAAACAGACAGCTAAACCAAATGTTGATTTAGAGGAAATACAAAAATTGCTAAATAACGCCCAGGAGCTAAAGAAGCTGGGTGTAAATTTGCCCAAAGAGCTAACACAGCAGTTGGAGACGAAATTTACACAAAGCGATAATGGCTATAATGGTTTCAAGAAACTGCCCTCTGCAGGATCGGACAAAACTCACAAAAAAGAAGCTGCTGGCTTAGAAGAATATCTACAGAAATTTGGTTTATCTAAAAATGTCCCGGTAGCAACCCAAACAGAAAGAAGTGTGGTATTTACACCCACCACTTCCTCCTCGGAAGAAGAGGAACTAAGCGAACGAACAGCGGTGTTCTCCTTAACCACTATGAAATCTTTAACACCAACGCCACCCAAAACTACCACAAAAAGTTCCGTAGAACTGCCGGTATTCAGTGCCACTAAGATTATAGAGGCCGCTATTAAAAGAGCCGCTAATCGAATAGGAGTTTCTACCGAGAGTCCCAACGATTTTCTCCGTAGAGAGGATGTTAATGTTAAAGAAACGCAAGATGATATGATGTTAGGTGTGGACAGTGACAGTGACGGTGATTTAATGACAGAATTTAGTGAGATAAATTACCAATTGGCTTTGCCGGATGATACACCCATTGAGGATCTTAAGGGCGCATACAGTGAAGTGAATTATCATGTAGCCTTGCCTGAAACGAAAGGCAAACAAGAGGAACCTTTGCCCGACCTAACAGCAAATGTCGATGAGTTGCAAAGACTTATTAAGAATCTACAAGAATTAAAAAACCTTAACCTTAGTCCAAACGATAAAGCTTTGCTAAGACAAGCTGATCTTAAGTATCTAGAAAATTTAAAAAAGCAACAAACAGCCGCAGATGATACCATTAAAGCTAGAAGACAAAGTGAGAAGCCTACCGAAGGAACCACAAGTAATACGGATAGTAATACAGAGGCCAGTACTACCACTACCAGCACGGAATCTCCCAGAATTCAATTAAATTTGAATTTAGATGATAGCGATGCTGAGAGCACAAATAATGGTGAGGCGCCTAGTACAACAGCGGCCACCACAACTTCAACCGAAGAATCCCGTAATGGTTCCTTAACAGATTTAGAAGATTCTTTTGGACCTAATCCCATTACCGAATCGCCACCGCCAGCCAAAAAGAAAAATGGTTTCTATTTCTTGGCCGACTGGAATTCTTTCTTGGAAGTAGGAGATGGTGATGATCAAGTTGTAGTACGTTTAAGTCCAAAAATAGGAGATCCTAGACTATTTCTACCCGTTAAAATTCCTTAGGCTTTAGACAGCTTTCGAAATAACTAATAAATAATAAGCACTTGTAAATATTTGAGCAATTCTCTTCTTTAAGATAATTAAAGCAGTCCTTAAGTAAATTTTAAGGTCTGCCTGAAAATCTAGTGGAATTTTTTTTTTTGTTGTTGCAATTATTAGTTTGATAATTATATAATATTTATTATAAAACTAAATTTTACTAAAATATGTTTTGGCTTAAAATCAAATACGGACAACGGATTTCAAATTCAAACCACATTTTTAAAAAAAAGTCTAATTTTCATCAACATAAAATAGTTTTTAAGGCTAATTAACGAAATGAAATAAATAGTTTATTTAATAGGCATATGTAAGTAAGTAAAGCAAAATTTATTAATGAACAAATAATAATTATTTAATAAATGTTTTAAGAAAACCAATTTACAAACAATCTAAGAATATCTGAGGTATGGCAGGAAGAACAGTAAAGTTCCAGCCCTCGATAACAAATTCATAAAATTTAACATTATTTTCTGTTAACAATAAGAGAAAATGTTTTAAAGATCCGTCTTGAGAAGGTACGGCAACGGTAAGTATTTGTTTGATATATTCCTTACTAAAAATATCTGCAAACTTTTTGAAGCCTTGAGACCCGCGATACCTTAGAATCTGCACTTGGCAGCAGTCCTGTATATACAAAAGGAACGTTTCCTGTTTTATTCTTATATGTTGCAAAGATCTGGGTTTAACAGCCGTTATAACTTGATACAGTTGCCTTTTGAAAGCTTTGACATAGAGATAAATCCCCGGATTATTGTTAGCTATTAAAGAGGTCTTTGTGTAAGTTACCGCCCATAAATGAAGGGGTTTTGTATTGCCTCCCACCTGTAAAGGCAAAATTTCTCCCTGTTTGTAGCCCGGCAAATGGGAATTTTCAACAAACATTAGATCATCTTGGACATGGGAAAATACACTAAATTCCCGTTTTGTGGACGATTCTGGCAAAAGATCCTTTTCTAAATTTTTAACTACAGGTTTAACATCTTGGTGTTTTTCCAAGGCTTTTAGATACTCTTCCAAATCCTTTTCAAAAGTCCTAATGCGTTCTATAACATTTGTTAAATCTAAGGTATAATCCTTAGAACGATTTTGCTTATTAGCCAGCATTAAAACGTCTTTTATTAAGATGCCTAGAGATTTTGTAATAGAGGAACATAAAGGATGATTATGGCTTTCGTTGGTTTTTATATACGAATGAATCTCTTCGATTTCCACAACCACAGGCCAGGATATTTGCACTACCCGAGCTGCTAAAACTTGGGCGGGATTTTTCGGCACCAAAATATGATCGAAACTTATATTGAATTCTACCGTGGGATATATTTTTTGCTTTTTTAACTCCTTTATTATGGCCAAGAAATCTGGAACCAAATGCTCATCAAATAAATCGGATTCCGGTATACTTAATTGGGTTACATTAACTTGCTGATTTAAACGCTGACCCAAATCAATGAGAATACGTTCTATAACCTGTTTAAAATCGGCAAAAACAAATGCACGTGTTAGTGAAATATTGGGCTTAAGTAATGATTCCGAGTTGTTTTCCTTCAAGTTTTCTAAGAATGAAGTTCGGAAAAATGTTGCTTCTTCTAAAGCTAATGCAGATTTATTTAAATTTTTGCCCAAATGGTTGTTAAGTAAAACCAAATGTTGACCATTTGTTAATAAGATTTCCTGTTGCTCCTTTAAAGGCACAAATCTGTAACGAGTGCTGTTTTCTGCCACTGGTAACTGCCATTTTCGCTTGATTTCGTTATTTAAATTCAATTCCTTGATTGTGTTATTGTCTAGTGTCCATATGGAAGAATCATTTCCTTGAAATCTATAAGCTACATCCGAAGACTGAGGTAATTTACTCTCTAATACAATCGAATCGTTTCGTAATTTCCATTTATTTACAGGGCTTAAAGAACAATTTGTGTTATCTGTGTTAGCAGAATTTGTAATGAATTGCAATTCATTTGATTTGCTAAAGAAAGGTATGACTTTAATTTGCTCGATTGGCCCTGATTTGTAGGACATCTCAAAATTAAATTTATTTTCTGCGGCCAACCATTTATAAATAAAAGACTGGCATTTGAGATTAACTAGTAAAAAATGTTGTTGGTGTGATTTCAAATAAAATATTTTGTTTGGCGATTCTTTGTGAGTCTCAAGTTCTTTATCCAAATTCATATTGAATTCCTCTTCTATATATTTTATATACACCGATTTATTGCCTATATCCCGCCAGATTTCTTTGATTAGTTGGCATATTTCCTTATCCTGAATATCATCTTGATCATCATTTCTAGGTGAACGTATGTAGGAATAATACTGCCAGGGTTCATAGCCATTAATCATATATTGAAAATCTTTGGGTCCATTTGTAACCGTTAGATTTTTAATAGACCAATTACCGGTAATATACTGAGTACTTGACTGCTGATATTTGACAGCGGAGGTAAACCATTTATTAAAATCTATGCCGGTTACTAAATCGTTCATTATGACTTGAGGTGTATAGATCGATTGGATATATAGAGGTGATTCTAATATTAAATCTTCCCCTAAAGTGGCCACATCAGTTAAATTCTTATTTTTGTTAACCAGGCCGCGTACAGTAAGATCTCCTAAAACTTCAATGGATTGTATGGTTAAAGGTGTAGTGACATGTTGATTTCCATAAGTCTGCAAGGATTTATTGTTTATTGAATTGACATTGAATTACGATTAAAATTACATTAACTTACCATTAAAGTATTATTAAATTCCTTTTCTATATTCAAATTGTTTACGCGGCCTTTCGTTGAAATAAAACCATTTAAAATGACATCTGAGAACTTTACAGTTTCGTTAAAAGTTTGAGCCGTATTTAGGGTAATAACTCTAGAAAGATCTAAATCGTTTAAATAATTCACCGACAATGAATTGCCATCTAAGCTGCCAGCAGCAAAATTTAAGAAATCTATAAATGAAAAATTTTTACAAAATGATCTAAAATTTAAAAAAGAAAAAACTTACGCGGTATATATTGATCCTGATCCACTCTCAATGAGTTATTTAGCCATTCCTTCAAGCTGCATCCATTTAAATTTTGAATCTCCAAAAAATTTTTGACTTGTACATCATTAGCCTGTACGAAGTCTTCAAACTGAACGGGGCTTTCTATAACAATGGCTTGAGGTCCATGCACGAAAACCAAATTATTAAAAAAATGCATCAGATCATGGCCGTTTAAATTCCTTATATAAGCCCCGTTGTCTATGGAAACACGACCAGTAAAGGTATTTTTACCTTTAAGCAGGCATACATGATTTTTGAAAATTAAATTTTCAAAGAAATCTGATAAATTCGTGACATCATTTAAATCACCCAAAACAGTTAAATCCTCCAGTAACAGCGAATTTTTGAATTCGGTAATATTTTTCAAAACGAAATATTGTAAAGTCTCATTAAAATATACAAGATTATGCAAATCTTGCCAATTGAGATTGTTGATATTTCCTTTTACATTTATATTACGGACCACTAAATTACCTTTTAGCTGCATAGAACCTTTGAAATTTAGTTCTTTGTTTTTCCAAGCCATATTTTCCATGGGAATACCATTTAAGGTTTTGACTTGGGTGTTTTGTAAAACGTTTATGGGCTTTAAGAAACTTTTGGAAGCTTTTATATCTATGCAGGTATTATAAGATCTTATGACTATATCGTCTATTATATCAGGCAAAAAGTCACCATTGAAATTTCCCATTATCTTCAAATCACCTTTTATACTCGAGTGATTTTTAAAAGTTAGTTTTGTGGACAAAATGTTGGGTTGGTTAAGCTTAATGGTATTCAATTTTATTTGCTCATCAAAATTTAAATCATTTATTTCGTTGAGTTGTACATCTCCCGTAACATTTATACCATCCACCTCTATCTGACCATTTAGAACCATTTGCGGCAACTCATCTACTTGAGTTAGAAATTCCAAGAGAAATTCTGCTTTAATGCCATGCAATTCATCCGTTTGTATACCCTGGCCCAAGATTAACTCATTAAGGAATATATTCCCACTAGTGGGCGATTCATCTGCAGAACTTCCATTAGCAATCGAATGCAATTCTATATTGTTTAATTTGCCTTGGCCCAAAATGTCCTGAGAAAAATCAGTTTGCTGTGAATCTAAACTCTCGAATTCAGCAGATTTAACAATCAAATCTTCTTGAAGTGTTTGTAAATTATCTTTTAAGGGTTGCTTATTAAGCGAGTCCAATATCTTAACAGATTTCGCTTTTAGATCCCCGGGAAATATTAGTTCCGTAGTGGATAAATCTAAAGGGTTCTCTAAAAGTATAATCTCTTTTAAAACATCCTCAATTCGGACGCCATCATATGAGCCATTTAAGGTCAAGTTATAGAAATAAACATATCCTTCTAGGGATCTTACAGCCAATGTTTGATTGGTATTAATGGTAACAAAGTCACTGACTGGTATTTGGTTTATAGTATTATTTTCTAGCTGAAAGTCTATGGGAAACGTGACCAAACCAAAAGATTTCGAAGAGGGTACTACAATTTCTTCATTGGGATCTTGTGGTTTAATAAGTACATTTTTAAGAAGAGGACCCAAAGCTTGCTTATCTATTTCGCCTTTCAAAACTATAGGGCCGTTGACAAAAAGTTCATTGAAATGACAAGCCGCCTCAACAACATTGGTTTCCTGTAGAGTAGGATTTTGTGGAAATGACTCAACATTTCGACCATGGACTTGGCCATGCAGCTAGAACAACAAAAAAAAATGTTAAATTTTCTTAATTAAAATTTATGCTGTTGGTTGATACCTCTAAAATCTCAGCTACTTCCAGCTGCTTAAAGGTGGGCATAGCTTGCCATGCTTGTGGATCCATTAATGTTATGGCATTTAAAGGATTTTTGCCATTAATCAAACCATTTGTGTCAACTGAGCTGGCCGATAAAGTATTAGCGAAATGCTTTTCTGCCACGACTGTAGAAGTCCTAGGACCATTTGAGAGCATATAATCATTGGGGAAATCCAAAGTATTTAAAGTGTTTATACTTAACGAATTTTCGACAATAATTTGCTAAAAAATTAAATTATTTAACCAACTAGTGAACGATTTTACGCACTAAGAAAAAAAAACTTACTCCTTCCACCTCCAGCTCTCCAAAATTCTGTTTCTGATTTTTAAACACTAAATTATCTTTTATATCACGCCATGCCACGTTATTTATAATGTCAAATTCTAAATCACCGTTCACAATAAAATCCTCATCGTCATTTACTTGGCGTTTTTGCAAATCTAATAACTTTTCGAAAACTTCTAATTGCGAGAAATTTATAACGCCTTCAAAGTTCAAATCACCATTTTGTATGAAAAACGTTTCACCATTTAGGTTATCCAATTCCAAATCTTCTACGATCACTTCATCAAACTCCAATTCTTCATGCAGAACATTATTCAGATTTCTTCTTTGCCTGCCCGAATTTAAAGATTTCTCAAAGTCTTCCATGTTTTGTATAATGAATTCTAAATCTATTTTAGAGTCTTCTGGTGTCCATTTATAATCGTTCACATACATCTCTCCTATATTTCCATTAAATACAAATTCAGGGGTTTTTAAAGACTCTAAATTTGTTAAATCTGGCTTCGTGTCTACAAGTTGTTCGTTTGGTATTTTTAGAAAGGCTTCCGCTTGAGCTACCAAATCATCTTGTTCTTTAACCCAGTCTTTTAGAAACTCAAATATTTCTTGCAGATCTAAGAGTTCGGAATTTTTAGCTAATAACTCGGTGTGGAAGCGGAACAAACCAGATTCTGCTTTATAACGTGGCACTATAACCGATATGTCATCTCCACTTTTTAGCAAAGCTGCTCCTTTAAGGCCCTCATCTCTTTGCAAGTCTAGCATGCAGGCTACGCCAAACACCACATGCTCGCCCATGTGACAGGGTACCGGTATACTAGTTTCAAAAGCCTCACCATCCCATATTAAAGTTTCCACTACTGTTAAAGTATGGGTGCTAAAATCTACCCTGTGTTGTACTAATAATATCAGATCATCCCGATAAGTTCTGACAGGTATTGGAAAAAATAGCTCGACCAAACCAAAATTATTGCCTAATATAGTTTTAGAAATGAAATCTCCGTGTTGGTAAAGCAATATTTGGGGCTGAAAACCTGTTAAAGCTAAATAACTGCGTCCACCCATTTTAAATCCCGCTATCGTTAAAATACCCACCGCCGTCACCGATCTTTTAAGCTGGAAACGTATGTGAGAAAATTCGGCCTCATGGGGATTAAATGTAAAAATGGCAGCTGTATCGTTTTGGGGTATAGCCAATATAACGTCTCTGCCAGTGTTTAATACGGTCACTTCTTCACAAGGAAATTTTAGTTGCAAACGTTGCGCGATCCAAAATTCCTTGGTACTCAGTTTATATTGGTACAGATTAAGGGCATAATGACCCGCCAATGACGACTGGTTGGATGATATGGTTATATAGTCTTTGGAATCCAGGCTAAAATAAGTTAAACCGGTAATAGTGTTACCCACTATCCAGTCCCAATACAATTCTATCTGTTTGGTTTCATTGTTGGTTCTATACCATAATACTTTATCTCCTGTGGCTATGAGTATAATACCTTCTTGCTGTTGCTGGTCTAAATTCCAATAATTATAGGTTTCTATGTAATTTATAACATGCCCTACATCTACCACCATAGCCTTTTCATATTTAGCAGTGTCTTTACGTACTACTAATAAATCCGTAATTCGGCGTCCTACGAAGTACTCCTGACCTGCATGTACAATATATTTCCATTCGTGGACTTCGGGCCCAAAATCAAAGGAAAAGTCTTCTTCTATATACTTGAGTATTAAAACTTCTCTGACACGTCTTTTGGCCACCTCCAAGCGTTGCAGTTTACGCATATCTATCTCCGCGTCATCAGCTATACTAGCTGTTATTATATTAGGAGCTTTAAAGTTAGTTCCTTGATCTTCATTGCTATCTGTACCTGCTCCTACTTGTTCTTGTTCTAAGGCTAATGCATCTTTTTGTTGACCTGTCATTGCCAGTAAAGCTTCCCTGCCTTTCTCTTTCAGACTAAAAGAATCGGTCAAAGCTTTAATGTCTTGAGATTTTGCAGTCCCACTTGTGACAAATTTATCCTTAACTACTGCTTGTCCAATTTCAGCTCTTAAAGCTGCCACTTCATCGCGTATTTTAGCATTGTCTTCTACTTTTACAGTTTCCTTTGGATCGGGTTTATTTGCGCCCTGAGTCCAAGCAGGTTGTACTATTGCTCCTTTGGCCCCTACATTTTCATTATCACTTTCTAAAGCTTCTGCAAGTTCGGACTTTAAACGTTGTACTTCTAGACGTTGTTGCTCGGTTATAGCTGCTACTTCCGATATAGAAAATTCAAATACAATAAACTGCAATATTTAAAGAAATTGTTTAGTATTTAAAATATTTCTAATTAGATATTCTGTTAATTAATTACCTTAATTAACAATAAATTGTAGAACAGGGAATAGACAGTTACACATTTTGTTGTTGATTTTTTAAACATTTTCTGGTTTCTGTTTAAAGCGCTTGATGTTCAGAAAACCTTTTTTTTTCTTAACACTTGTTCTCTTACTAATGAAATGTATTCTTTTGTTTAATGCTTTATAAAAATTATAACGGTAGATTTTTAACAAAAATAAAGAACTTCATATAAAAAAATAAAATAAAGTTTAAATAACAAGCAGAGTTTCTTAATTTTATTTAAGATGGGTGAAATTTTTTTGGTACAGATGAAAACAATTATTTTTGGATTTTGATTTTTTCGAGCAGATCATAAATAAAAGTTATTCTTTAAAGAAATGTACATATGTACGTGTTTTAATCAGTGTTCGAAAATAAATACTAAAAATATTGCTCCTTAGTATTCGGTTCGGTATTTTAGGTTCTATAATATACATACATATACATACATATATATTTTTTTAGGATTTTATTTCAAGTTTTTGATATTTTTATTAGGCTAAAGTTCATCAAATTTAATTTTCATTAAATTATTCTAATGAAGAAAGTGGTTGCAATCGAAACATTTAAGGGTAACCTGTCCGTAAAAACACCTGGGTTCGAGCCTCAGGTCAGTCAATAATGAAAAATTCTCAATAAATTTTAATTGATTTCATGTTGTAAATTCCTTTCTTTTTAAGGATAATTCAATGAAAATTTAATTTGATAAACTAATAAAAAAACCTAATTAAAATATTCAAAATTTGGATTAAAGCCCGTAAATAGTTCAACAAAATAACTACAATACTAATTATTTTATTTTAATTATATTTTTATAATTTTTTATTTAATTAAAAATAATTCTTGTTTAAAAATTTTTTTTATTTTTCACATTTTTAAACTTTGGGAAGCACTGTCACTATTATTTGCACCTCATATACTTATAAACAGCAACAAATTAGCACAAACTGTTAGCTAACATTTTACTTATTAAATTATGTTTACCTTTTAAAATACTCTGTTAACTTCACTTTATCTTAGCCCTGTTATTTAATATCATGTTAACCACACACTAACATAAACTTACAGAGCCGGTCTCATTAATAAACAATGTTAACTAGCAACTAAAACTTACACAGAATGTTAGCATATGTTTATTTATCTCTCTTATTCAGTTTCGAACGTGCAGGGTTGCCGTTCTTGGTATTTTCAAACCAAATTTGGTGGGGTATTTTTCATCAATAAAATTGCATTCGCAATAACTAGTTGTGTATTTTAGTTTATGAGTGTTATTAAAATAATTTTTATTGTATACCTTTTGGTGTTTTTACTTTTTTGTTACTTTATCAAATTTAAATCAAAAATACATATCTGTGGCATTTTTACAAAACATCTTAAGTCGGGATAAGATAGCAAAAAAGTTTTTAAAAAATGGTCGGTGAAAAAATCATTTTTATCATACACTAAAATAATCCAAAATTAAAGAAAAATTTCGGTTATAATACAAAATTTTAAAAACGTAAATGGTTTTTTGAATAAAAATTCGGATGATTAACAAGATTTTTTCAACTTTTTAAATTTGACTTAAGATGTTTTGCAAAAAATGCCACAGATATGCATATATGTGCATATTTCTTTTTAAATATTGAAAAAATTGGTCGGTTTGTCTCCTTTTAAGGTTCCCACAGACCAGGGTACATGTGTTACTATTTATGTTTCATTTTTTACCACAGACGATCACACTAAAAACGAAACATCAGTATTGCGTGCTTTTTAAATTTACTACTACAAAACAAAAAAAAAAAATTTTTATTTTTGTTTTTATACTTCACATTTCTGTGGCCTTTTGACAAAACATCTTAAGTCAAATTTAAAAAATTTAAAAAATGCTGTTAATTCTGCGAATTTTTCTTCAAAAAAACATTTTTGTTTAAGATTTTAAAATTTTGTATTATAAACGAAATTTTTCGTTAAATTCGGTTTATTTAAATATTTGATAAAAAGGATTTTTTCGCCCAGTTTTTTTAAAACTTTATTTGCTATCTTATCGCGACTTAAGATGTTTTGTCAAAATGCCACAGATTTTATTATTTATAATATTATTTTATTTATTTAATGTCCAATAAATTATGAAAATTTTTAAATTCAATTACAATTGTTTTCCAATTCTCATAATTTGCAATTGTTGCCATTTTCCGATTTCTTTCTTTATGTATTATTTTATCCGAGAGTTGCCAAAGCAACGCACTCAACAACTGCTTTCAACAAAATGAGAAAGCAAGAAACATTCAACATCGCCAAACACGATAAAAAATTGTGTTTGAAAACACAAAATATCAAAAAATTTTGATATTTGAGAAAGCAGAAAGGTAACTACATGTAGCAACATTTAGTTAAACATGCCCATGTTTCGACAAATGTTTCCTCGTCTGTGGGTACATTTACAATGTGGAAATTTCTTGCCAGATAGAAGAAGTTTGTTGTTAAGGCGGCGACGCTGTATGCATGAAATACTTTACTTTATCCTCTCTCACCTACAAACCTCGTCTGTTTGGAAAAATATGTCCACATTGTAAATGGCGACTTTCAAGGGACTTTGGTAGGTTTTATAGACAATTTGCAAACGGCAACCCTGAAAACGTGCTCATTTTGTTATTTTATTTATTAACAGTTGTGTTAACATTTTACTAACCCAACATTAGTTGTTATTGAGTAGCAAACGTGTACACTTCGCGAAACGGATAAGAGGAAAATTAATAAAGAATATTTTTGTTATTTCATAAAAGAGAATAGAATTTTAATTAAAGTAATAAATATTATTTATATAAAATTATAATTATAAATTTTTGTGAATATTTTAAATGCATTTTATCAAATACAAAGCAAAACTTAATGTTTATATTTAAAGAAATTAAAATAAAAAATAATGTCTAAAATAAATGTTTTTTTTGCCTTTTGCTTTGTCATCTTCCTTTAACTTGCAAATCTTTTATTCCTAGTAAATGTTGTTTGTTATTTTTTTTTTGCGAGTGTGTGTTTAAGTGCATAAGATTTTGGAAAAGAAACAAAATATAAAAGGTGCAACTGTTAAAAAAATTATAAATTTTTTTTTGAATTTATAAAAAATTTTCCTAAAAAAAGTTTGACGAAATTTGTAATAAAATAAAAAAAATATTAAAGAATTTCAAAAAAAAAAAGTGTAAAAATTTTCCAGGAGTATTGAAATTTTGTAACAAAAAGGGTGTGTTCCTTGTGTAAAGGAGAACAACAACAACAACAAGAACGTGTATCAACATTCTCTTCTTCAGCAAAGTCAAGGACTTTTCTTTGAAGTTAAAGAAAATCTCCTGGTTAAGGACTTCACAAAACTTAAAACTCTACAGGGTAATTAAAATTTATTAATATTTTGAAAACATTTTGATTAAAAAAATAAACAATTGAGTGTATAAAAATAACATTCCTCCCTTACAGCCATCCTCCCCTTTTTTCTGTAGTATAGTAAAGTACATTTACCCTGACCTTTTTTTTCTTGTAGTTCCAACTGCTGGGCAATTTATTTATTTTTTTTTTTTTGTTTTATATATTTTTAAGATTATTCTTTTGTTGCCGTTTTCATGTTGTTCCCTTTTAAATGTTAAATTTTGCTAATTTTGCCAAATCTGTGTATTAAAAATCCTGTTTTTTTGCTTTTATATTAAACGAAAATAAATAAAAAAAAAAAACTACCACATTTCATTTTAAAATGTTTTAGCTTTTGTTATAATTTTTCTAAAGCTGTTTATTCTTTGGCGCGTGCTGTTATTATTTTAGGCTTACGGCCAGTTCAAATCATTTCTCATTTTATTGTTTTTCAACTTCTTTTCGTATGTGTTTTTTGTTGTAGTTATTACAAATTTAACTTAGAAAAACTTTGTCTTCCTGTTTATTCTTTGCAGGAATAGGCAAGAAAAAAGCCATTAATATTTTTAGCACATTTAAAATTGTTGAAATGCTTTTAGCATTTGAAGTGTTCTTTCGTTCAGCAATAAATTTAGTGGGTGTTTTAAAAGGGGCTGTTGCACATTTCAAGATTTAACCGCAATTTTGATTTTCGTTTTAGGAAAAATCAATATTTGTATCCGGGACTTGTACAACATACGCACTAAATGTTGCATGAATCTATTTTTTTTATAAATGGCCATATGGCGCATGTTCCTGTTTTTTTTTTTTTTTTTTTTTTTTTTTTAGTTTTTGGCGAGATAAATTCTCATTTTATACTCTCTGTTTCGTATGTATCTCTTTATCTGTTATTTATTATGCCAAGAATTGAACATCAAAGTTGAGTTAGTTGTCAAGGAAAAGTCAAATAGTTTTTTTAAGGGAATTTATTTTTTTATTTTATGAAGAAATAATAAAAATGTTTAGAATTCCTTAAGGGCTTCATACTCTATTAAAATACTGATCAAGCGCTATGGTAATAAAGGGTGGTCCAACCAAAACGCACGATGTTAATTGTAAATAAAACAAAAAGTTTTTAGAGAATTATCTTTTATTTTTTATTATTATAGAAGGATCTATGGCAATTAGGTATGTGTGAAACAAAACATCGGCTTAATGCTCACCACGGCTTCGGTGCCATACCTCTGACTCTGAGACATAATTGAGGTTCAATGTCGGTAACGTGCCGAGTTATCTCATCCTTTAGCTCTTGAATTGTTCTTGGCTTATTGACGTACACTTTTCCTATCAAATATCCCCAAAGAAAGAAGTCCAATGGTGTCATATCACATGATCGTGACGACGTGAGAACACGGCCACGGAATTTTCCGCGCAAAAGAGCAATTTTTTGTTAGCTGTGTGGTAAGTTCCACCGTTCTGTTGGAAACACATATCGTCCACTCTTTGTGGATGCATTATGTACACATACATGAGCTTGACATCAAGCATTTGGACAGTGTATGGTGAACTTTTAACAAGAAACGTTATAACGTTATAAAAAAGAACACTTTAATAAAAATTTTCTATAAAAACTGACTTAAATAGATTAAACCATCAAAGCTGATTAGTAAACCTCATCTTATAATTTAATTGTGTTATATAATTGTCCAAATCAAATTTTAAAATTAAGTAGGTGACAGAATAGTCGTTGTAGTACAAAAGGTAAAAACGGCAGTTGCAAAGTGGTTTCAACAAAATACGTAGTCGTCGCATTTGAAGTTGAAGCGCAAAATTGCTATAAAAAAGTTTAAAGCAAATTCATTTTTAATACCAACCAGGGAAGCAGCTTGTATTAGGGATATTATTATTATGGTTAATTTTCAAAAGGATTGGTCCTTGTGACAGTTAGAATCCGTGTTCTTAATTTTTATCAAATTATCTCCAAAACTGGGAAATGTACTTTGCACACAAGGCTTACATGCTTTGCAGCCGGCCGGACGTACATCCTTAGATCGATTCAAAAAGTGGTTCTGAGTCAGTCAATTTACAAAAAAGTGGGTCTAGGACTGCGATATGCCACTTTAACTATTAAATTTTGCGTTTGTATGCGTAGTATACATTCTACATATTGTCAGTTCATTATAAGTTTGGCGCATATGCCAAAAAGTCGGAGTGAAAAATGCTTCCGGCATGTGTTTTGAGACAACATGTAAATTTTTGTGAACTATTATAAAACAAATATGTATTAAGTTTAAGCCAAGTTTTATAAATTAAACAAAAGAAATAGATTTTTGATAATTCTCTGCAAATATTTTTGATCTGAAATGTAAGCTTGTCTGAACTTGCAATCCTACTCAATTTTTTTACAAGTTCGAAAATAATATCAAGTTTAACTTGGTTAAACCGAAAGTAGACAAATTGTGATTTTATACATTTCAATTCAATAGTTCAAGTTTTTTTTCTTAAAACAACAAGCAAAACTTCATAATTCTACAGCTTAAACGAAAGCTGCCATACGTTCTATTTACAGAAAACTCAATTACTTCATTTCCCTTAAGCAAATGTTTTTTCAATCACTGAAATAAATTTTATTTAAATGAAGTTTTTTTTCTTATTTCTTAAAAAAAAGACAACACAAAAATGCGTAGGCTGTCATATATGTATTTTTGTATAACTTTTTTGTGCAACTAGTTTGGAAAACTGTCATTAACATCGTGGCAGGATCATCACATGTTCGAATAATGAAAGAACACACAGAACTCGAATGTAACCACACACTAGGCGCGATCGGTAGAAGCAAAAAACAAATACGACACGAACGCGTCTGGATGGAGGGTCTTTAGAAATATGAATCTTTTTAACAAAAACTTACCTAAAGTTTGTATGTATGTAGCTGCGGCGCTTTGGGGCATTACCGGTTTATTAGTTCTACAAAAAAACTCAGACATATGAATAGAAAAAAATACACCAAGTACTTAATGATTGTAAGGAAAAAGAGGGGATATCAAAGAGTAAAATCATTTAAAATTTTGCTCTTATCTTACAACTCTTTTAACTTGAATTGTTTGCCGAAAGTAAATTCTGTGATTGAACGAATTTTTGAAAAGAAACAACAAAATAAATTAAAAAATTTAATGAACATATGAAATGAATTTAAATCAATTTTAAGAATTGTCATACAAATATTTTTTGATTAGATGCAAACATATTCGGAAATGTTTTGAAAGTTATATTTTTGATCAAATCGCCTTAAAGACTAGTTCTTCAGAACTAGTTCACTATTAAAATTCTCAATAATTTTGCGTGTTTGCAGGTTAGGATTCAAAGTCAACTATAAATATTATTGCTTCAAAAAAATATATTCGTTGTTTGTAAGAATAGTTTCTATGAATTAGTTCGTTGGTTAGTTACTTAAGGCCCTTTCACACAATTCTCAAGTATTTTGATGAAAATACATAGTTAAAAAAATTTAGCGATGACATTTAAAGCTTAAATTACGGCGAATTTAATTGTTATGGCATTGCCAAATTTAGCAATGCACGTTACAGAATTGCATTCGTAGCCAGAAACTGCTAAATCAACTTAATAGATTTTTAGCGATAGAGATTTCGCTTTAGCGAATTACAGAATACGACTGCTGATCTAATTAATCTTTGAACGTTTTCAAAAAAAAACCAAAAATTGAATATAAATAAAACCCTAAAGCGAATCAGAATTATAAACACTCAAAGTCTAACGTGTAACAATATCAAAGCTTAAACAAAACACTAACAATAAACAGTGAGTTTATCTTTTCTTTCCGACTCGAATTTTAGTTGAAAGTGGGTAAAAAGAAAAAACAAAATTAAAAAAAACTGCTTTTAATTCTACTGTCTTCGTAAGAAAACAACAAAAAAAAATTTGACATTTCAGATTTTTGCACGGGCAAAAGCAAGTATGTATATCAGTGCTATTCAACCTTTTTGGCTAGTGCACCACTAAATTCACGAAAAACTTTTCGCGTACCACAAAAAAAATATAATGTAAACAATTTTAAAATTTTTAATCCATTTTATTTATTAATAATAAAAAACAATAAAATTAAAAAAAAATAATAAAAATAACAAAAAACATAACAAGAACATGTACATGTACATTAAAAATATATTTTAATAAGGAAATCTTTCATTTAATTTTTATACAACTTATAATAAATTAGTAAAAAAAGAAATTTTTAGAAATTTAAGAAATTAAACATTAAGAAAGAATTATTCAAAGTTAATAAAAAACGAAACAAAATTAAAAATAATGCATTTATAAAAAACTTAACAGAACGAGTAAATTAATATATTCTAATTAAGAGATCTTTCATTTGATTTTTATCCAACTATTAAATATAATTTAATAAAAAATTAAAAAAATAAACTTTACAATAGAACTATTCAAAGTAAAAAAAAAACGAAACAAAAATGTATTTGCAATTAATTTTATAAAAATCCGAATCAATGAGATCGTTGGCACTGCAAATAGAAATCGTTAAAATTTTAAAAGATTTCGCGTACCACCTGGAAATTTTTCGCGTACCATAGGTTGAATGGCACTGATGTATATTATCAAAGTTATTTTCGGGAATACAAAATTTATTATTAATACCTTCATTGAATGGAGAAATAATTGTATAAAACAGTTCCTCTGCAGCATAAATATTGATTTATATCAGCAGTGAGAGCACTATCACTAAATAAAACTGCAAAGAAGTTAGTTTGCACTCTTTTATTACCAGCTTTATTGATGATTTTGTGATATTGCAAATGATTTCACTATCACTAAACGCAGATTGAATGCAAAAATCTGCACTCTATTCAAATGGTACAAAATTTGAACTTGCAATCAAAAAAGCTGCATACATATATTGTCTCACTAAAATTTAAAAAATTTAACTTTGTATGTGCATGGTTTTTGATTTTTTTTTGAGGATATGCATAAGCAAAGAACATTAAACAAAATGAAATTTTGTCAATCATGAAAAAACAAGTTTTTGATTTTTAATTTAGTGAGTGAAGAAAAAAAAGTTGCAATAAACTGATGAATGCTTTTTTTTAAATCTAACTATTTTTTTTTGAGTGCAAGATTTTTTAACATCACTATCACTCATGTTAAGTGAGGCTACAAATTATTTTCAATTCATCACTCAACATCAACAAAATGATTGCAATATTATTTCACTATCACTAACTGTGAGTTGAAACTGCAAAATGAGTGCACGCACTACCCCCCATCTACGCTCTGCAGTAGTTTTTTTAAATTCTTTCGTTTTTTATACCTTTCGTCACGGGTTGAAAGGGTATATAAGTATATAAGTTTGTCATTCCGTTTGTAGTTTACGAAGACCCCAAAAACTACATTACATATACTCCGTTTAATTCAGGCGGATCGGTGCATAAATTACTGAGATATGAGCAAAATAACACGACTGCCTCTAATTTTTACCCATAAATCTAAAATGTTTACCTAAAAACCTTAACTTTGCGAAGGCCTCTTATAATTTTTTAACTTAATTTTTTAACTTTCTTTTAAAACACATTTAGTAGAATATTGGCAGTTAAAATCAACAATATCGGTCCATAAAAAGCCTGGTGATATACCAATAACTACCTTTTTTCCCCTTATAAGCTAGAAGGACCAAATTTGGCTTAAATATATTTAAATTATAGTATTATTATTATTTGTTGCTTTTACGCTTGGCGCATAGTGCCAAATTTTAAATATAAATTTCTGGCCTTCTAACAAGTGTCCTACCGAAGGGTTTTAGTGCGTAGGGCCCATACAAAACTAGCTAAAATTGCGCTTAAATAATTTCAGTTTTTAAAATATGTTCGGTTTTTTAAATCAGAGATTTCGATCTATTATTTGACCTAGCGGCCGGAAAAATATGCTCCCGAAATAGCAGTTTTAGCACAATAACGCCCATACCGTATAAGCTAAATGGACCAAAAGTGGCTTATATATTTCTTAAATAGTTATAAGGGGTATCTCATATTAAAGATCAACAATATCGGTCTATTATTCCATATGGTCCCCATACAAGGGCCCCTCGGAGTTTATTGTTTTGGTACGATAGGTCCCATACAAAACGAGCTAAGGGGATAAAATTGAGCTTATCACTTTCATCTCTTTTTTAATCATGGTGAAGGGTATATAAGATTAGGCATTGCCGAATATTTTACCTGCTTTTATATTACAATGTTTAGATTGTACTGTCGCAAAGATCGCGGAAAGTTTACATTAGCACTTTAGATTGAGAACTATTTGTAGTTTTGTTAATAAATGGTTGGTTCTGGTTTACAATTTCTCTCATCAGTCTGCAAATAAAAATTTTACTGCAAGAACGAATTTCTTTCCTCTTCTGTTCCCGTTCAAACAGTGCAAAAATACAATAAAAGTTTTTTTTTTTATTTAACGATTCATTTTATTTTTATTTGCAACAAACTTCACCAAATGTTGTGACAAGGTAATCGAGTTTGTATTTTTGGCATAACGAGTACGAGTTTGCAATGAATGAAAAGTACACAGGGAATAAGTGCCAAAGTCTATATGCGGTTTTAGGAGACGTTAAGGCTTGAGGCAGTTTTTTTTTTTTTTTTTTTTTTTTTTTTTTTTTTTTGACATGAAATATAGTTAATGATAACTGCAACGCATACGCAATGATTTTTTTTTTAATAAATACATATAAAATTAGCAATTGCTTAAAAACAAAATATGATTCAATGTCAAGAAATACATTAATTATATACACAAATATTTGTAAATGACTGTTCGTTCATATGCACAAGTCAGACAAGTCAAGCAAAAGTTCAGTAACTTTTTGACGGTTTATCTGCTTTTTTTTTTCGTTGGAACATAAAAACAGGGTGCAAAAATTAAATTCGACACAAATTATACGAAAAAATGAGTCATATGTGGAAGTTTGGGTAGATTATATAACTTATTAAATCCTTTTCATGTTTGTGATATACATACATACTTATGTTTGTATGAGTCATTTAAGATATTAAGGCAATTTAATATGTTTTTTGTGGTTTTATGTTTAATTGCTGCTTATCAATTTAACCCTTTTTACAAATTTATAGTTAACGACTTAATTTATTATTTAACACCATATTTTCGGTATCCGAAATTTCGAAGAAAATTAACTTTATGCTACAAAAAAAAAAAAAAAAATAAATATAAATTCTATAGTCTTGCTTTTTGAAATATTTAACAAGCAAAAATTTTAGAAAACAGCATGTGTTTTTGTTTTCCTTCTTTTGTTTTTATTATAATTTATTTGTTTTTATTGTTGTTCAAAACCTTTGACACATCTTTGTGTCTCTGTATGTCTCTAGCTTGCGCTCGGCATTGTGTAAAATGTCATAACATAAGGGTGGTTTTTTTTTTAATTCTCAGCAGGCTTCTAAGTAAACACTTACCAAGACTCTTGTATCAAGGAGCCTACTAGACGAATACAAAATTAGAGCCAGCGACTTTGAAAAGGTCATCTTCAGTATTTAGTAGCCAGCTGTGGTTGACTCTCAAGAAATTTAATTAGTTTTCTAAACACATTACTATTTATTTTCTTAGTTCATCGAATAAAGTGCATACGGGCACTTGGCGTTGTTTAGATGTTTAAAGATACAAGTATGTATGTAAAGGGTGTCCAAAATTCAGGTATAATTTTAATTAAAAAAGAGTTTTGTTTTTGAGATATTTAAAATAAATTTATTTCAGTTTATAACAAATACGTTCTGATTAAAAATAAAAATTATGTAGGTCAAGTGACCCCCCTACTAGCTCGGCAGGCTTCCAATCTTGATCAAGTTCTCAATCACGTTTTTCAATAAGCTGCTGTCAATGGTTGATCTCTGGACGATAATGTTGTTTTTAAGCTCTTCAACTGTTGTGGAATTATTGCTGTACACTTTCGATTTCAAAAAACCCCACAAAAAATAGTCTAAAGGTGTCAAATCGCACGATTTTGGCGTTCAATTTCCTCCTCCTCTACGAGAAATAATGCGATTATCGAACAAATCTTTCAAAATATCCATTGTTTATCTTGCTGTGTGGCAAGTGGAACCATCCTGTTGAAACCACATATTGTCTACGTCTAAATCATCAATTTTTCGCCACAAAATTCTTCGAATCAATTTCCACTGACCTCATATTTGGACACCCTTTATATACAATTTGGTTATTTTAAGAGAGGTTTTGTAAATTTCCTTATTTCAATTATGTTAAAAATGTCATCAGGAAGTTAATGATTTTTTTTCTTTAATTTAAGTCGTATCCTAATTTATTAAAAATTTTAATTCACAATAGGAACATTTTAAATAAGGCATTCGTTTTTTTTAAATATTTTAAAGAGTTTTTGTTAATTGGAATCTGAAATCGATAGTTTAATAATCCAACTAATTTTAAAGTTTTATGTTTTCAAGGGATATTCTACCTTGAAAAATTATGATTAATATAAAACAACTTTATTCACAATAGATAACCTTAAGATATTAAGGCAAGTATTTATGCGAAAATATTTAGACAACTGTCTTATAAATTGCATTTTTAAAATCAGAATATTAAAAACTTTAGAAAGTTTTTTAAGGGAATTTCTTGTAAATTTTTTTTTATTTAAATTCATAATGCAGATTTATATTTCAAACTAGTTTTTATAAACTTTTTTTGTTACTAGCAATTTAAAAGTTTTTAAAATCAAGAAATGAAAGAAACATGTAAATAGATAACACTGCACAAAGTTTGATTGAAAATTTTTTACTAGTTTGAGGTCGCTTATTTCAAATCTAATCTCCATTTTATCTATCAGCACTTCATTTCGAGATATACCGTTATGTGCACAAATTTTGATTTTTATCACAGACTGAATATCGATTTCCGCAAAATGAGTGTTCCGCAGTGTAATCAACCACAGCATATTTCGATCGATTCGAGATTTATGTTTGACCAAACTCTGGCATCCGCCACAGTGGCGCAAACGGTAGAACTGCAAAGAATTTTGATGATGGGAAGGAATGTGATTATTCTCGAAACATGTTTATCCACCTGTTCAGTCAAGAATAAAAATGAACAAAAACAATTTTAATTCATTTCATGTTGTAAAATTTTTTTCTTCACTAAATTTAATTTAATAAAAACTTAAAACTATCAAAAATTTCAGTAATTAAAATCTAAAGATTATTTTGTTAAGGCAATTTGAAAAAGATATTTTTTTTTCAGTCATCACTTATTTAAAAAAAATTAAGATTTTCCTTTGAAAATTTTCAAAGTTTTTTATTCACAATAAATAGTTTTATAAAGAGTGGTCCAACCAAACGCACGATGTTTATTGGAAATAAACAAAAAAGTTTTCAGAGAACTATCTTAATAATTTTTATTATTATAGAAGAATCTATGACAATTATGTGTGAAACAAAATATAAGCCAAATGCTCGCTTACATAGGAAAAATAGGAGATAACTCCCGGGGAATTTTTATTTATAATTGGGCTGATTATGGATTTGTATTCACAATAGAGAGTTCAATCTTATTGAAAATTTTTAAGATATTTAAGAAAAATTTGGATTAAAAACCATAAATAGTTCAACAAAATAATTCTAATTATGATATTTAAGAACTTAATATTTAATTTTAAAGTTTTCAGAAATAGTCATCAAAATTCTTTAGTTAATACTAATCGTAAATTTAATTCACAATAGATGACCAGCACTTAAAGTACGCTTGACGCTTTTATTTTGTTAGTTTCGTTTTAAAATTAAAAGTTTGATCGTTATTGTTAAAAATAAGTTCATGTCCAATTTTATATTTATTTTAGTAATTTTAAACACTTTTTTCTTTTTTTTTTATCCAATATTCCTCCTGTTCTTTCGCAAAAAACCCATAAAATTTATACAATCTTGTGGATTTTATAATTATCTAATTTTAAATTTTCTCATGTACAAATTTGTTGACATGCTATTGTTTTTTTTGTTTTTTTTTCATTTACTTGCTTAAATTTTGCAAAATTAGCATAAAAAATATAACAAATTGTTAAAGAGTATATTTTCTCATATCTTAGAAACATTTGTTTACTGTACTACAATTAGGACTGCAAGCGACTATAAATAACAGACACAAAGTGTTGCCAATATTTTGTTTTGAAAGTCAGCAGAATCGCGATTTTCAAAATAGATTTAAAGACGGCTCTGCACTATTTCAATTCTTTTATGCAATTTTGTGTTTATTTGCAAATTTACCGTTATTATAAAATTATGCTCCAACAGCTTTACATAATACATACTTCTCTCTGCAGTACTTTGAAAAAATATTGTTAAACAAATTGTTTAGATTTACTAACATACACCATAACAATAATTTAATCATATGTCAGAAATTTAATTAACTTGATAAATAAATTTAATAATTTTCTCACACTTTTCCATTGTTTAATTTGTTTCGAGTTTTTGTTTAATTTTTCTTGTGCAAAATAAAAAAAAAAAATGTTTACAGTTTATACGATTTTAAAGAACCTGTAAAATATGCAAAGTTTATTGCACTTTTTGTTTAAAAATTTACAAAAAAAAGCATTAAAACAAACTTAAATGATTTTAAAAACCAACAACAAGTAATAATTTTTAAGCGAAATAAGATAAACAAAAAAGGGTAATCACATACAAGGGGTACGAATATATGGCCTGTTTGGCCATTTGGTCTCACAGAAGCCAAGGCGAATTTATGCTTAATGAGACTGATTACTTAGCTAAATGCTCCTCGACAGTAGCTTGTTATATTTTGCCAAAGAACACCGCTTTGCGAACTGTGAATATCCCTAATCACTATACATATTAGTTTTTTTTTGTTTTGTTATGTAAACAAACAATGCAAGTGATTTGTATTCTAAACAAATCACATTCTGTTGTTGTTGTTGTTGTTCTTATTTTCGAATTTGAGTTATTTTTTTTTTTTGTTATTGTTGTCGCTGCAACCGTAAATAATGTTTTAAACATGAGATACTACAACAACTGCCACTTCTGTCGCTAAGCTCTTTTCCTCTAATACAACTCAACCATCTGACTAGAAAGATTAAACTGCTACACAATAATTACAACAAATATGTTCAACAGCAACAACAACAACAAAAAAACAAGTGCAAATTTAATTAACTCTAAAGTACGGAAGTTGTAGTACTTCAATATTTAGTTTATTTTCTTTTGCTGCTGTTTACATTTGAACTAAAAATAAAAGTACCTCGTCGTACTTTTTATACACACACCACAATTGTGGAGAAGGTGTTATGCGTTTGTGCTGAAGTTTGTAACACTGTAATCCTAGACCCACCTTTTACTATACAGGTAGACTCGGTATACTAAAACGTCCGTCCGGCTGCCTTTCCATGTAACCTTTGTAAGCAGAGTACAGGTCGCAATTTTGCAGATACATAATTTGATACATATGTAGGCTCTAGTTGTCAAAAGGATCAAGTCTCTGTCCCTCATACCAGATTCTTTCCGGAATAGAGTCTTTCGGACCATAAACCATCTTATTATGTTTTTATTTAGATAACATTTGATCCAAACTTATTACATTGCAATCTGAATCATCTTATATAACTTTTAGAATGGTTCCATATTCTACCATACTTTAATAAAAGTACTACTCCCGGAAATAGATTTTAATGCCATAACTTTCTTATACATGTTGGTATTGACAAACAATTTTGCGACAGAAACTTAAACGATAGCTACTATGTCGTGTTAGAAGATCCAGTATTGAACGTTGGTCCTATTTAAACCTCCTCCCTAAAATCACTTGCATAAAAAAAATCGAATATAGATGAAGATATGTAATACTTGGTAAAAAGAACTCTAACATTAATCCTTACCTCATAATATAATTTTGTTCTGGCGGGTCCATGATTGCCCATGGGTTTCAAATAGAGGACACTTTTGTTTCTAAAAAAAATTTGTCTCTAAAAACTGTGGTGTAGACATGGTAAAATATGATCGGGTTGGACCGACTATACTTTCTTACGTGTTTTCTATTGGTACAAGTGCTTGCTCTTTCGCTAACATTTCAACTGCTATAAGCAGTTGTTTATACAAATGCTATGACTGTAGCGAGAACTGCAATTTATTTAACTTTTATTCCGCATAGACCTACATTTGAACTACAATATTGGCACACAAAAAAATTTATGAAGGGGGAAAATACTTCAACAATAGTAGACAATTATTTATTTTCTAGCTGAAAATACGAAGTCGACAACTTTATTTAACTTTTTTTGTAAATGTCGCATAGAAGTTTTGTAGGATATTAAAAGTAAATTTGAACATAAGCAGACTGGAACAATAGCTTAAACTTAATTACTTGGGATACTATCCCTTTCAGCTGTTTACTAAATACATACGAATGTTAACATATGGGAATTTCCATGAAAATATAAACCACAACTCAAAAATATAAACCCTTGAAACTTTTATTTTAAATATGGTAGAAGAAAAAAAAATCATTCAAGCTTTACTATGCAGAGGTTGCTTATTACAATCTTTATTAAAAAACAAAAAATAAAAGTTTAAACTAACTATCTCTTGGATACATTTTAATTAACTGCAATCAATAATTTTTACCTTTCTGCCGATTAAATTCAGATTTGGCAACATTGTAATTGGAAACAACAATGGATCCATTAGAAAATACCAAAGATATTGTTTGATTAGCGATGTAGTTTTTGGTACGTTTCGATACTATTCTAATGTCCCGTACGTGGCGCAAAAACACCATTTGTCTTTGTCAATTGTATTTGATTAGTCGCAGGTGTTTCCCAATAAAAGTTTAAAGCAAGATATTTGTTGCAAAAAAATATTGAACAGATTTTTTTTTTTTTAAATTGGTATAATAAAAATTTTATTAGCTATTAAAGGTGTAAGACCCACAAATGCAACTCAATGTATCATCTCGTTATGTTGGTTTTGTTCCAAACTTATTTTATTGAAATTTAAATCATCTAACCAACTGTTATTGGGATCGGATCCTATTTGACCAAAGCACCCATACAAATACTACTACCAAAAATAGCTTTTAATGCAGAGGCCGCCAAACACATACATTCACATGTCTATTTTCTCTTGGTTGTTTATTTTTGAGCGTAATTGTTTTTGTTTGTGCAGTGTTTTCTAGAAAAAATATAAACTTATTTCTCATGCTCTCTTCATTAGTGTGAGAGCATTAGCACATGTGCGGTGTTTTGCAAACCTCTTCCTTAATAATGCTGATGTTGCAAGAAAAATTGGCCACAATAACTTTTACGACAGCTACTATGTCATGAAAAAAAAACGTTGTACTGGTAGGTCTAAAATAAGCCATATGTCCCATATAAAACGCTTCCTTAAATCGGTTAGAGGCAAACAAACTTCATATAAATGAAGGTATCGAAATAATATTCGGCACAAAGAACTTTTATATGATTCTTAACCTCATTTACCAAATTTTGTTCTGGTGGGTCTATGATTGGCAATGGTTCCTAAATAGGGTAGATACACTCTCGAAAATTTTTAAAAATTATGGTGTAGGGTATCAATCTGTCGGGCTGGACGGACTATACTTTCTTTTTTGTTTGTTTTAAGTTTTTGTATACATTAATTAACAAAAATATATTTCATATCTTGTAAATGGTAATAAGAGAAAAGTCTGTCACGTACGAACGATATTATATTTTGTTCATTATGAAACCAAATTTTGTTCAAAAAATATTAGGTTTTACGTAAGAAATTAAATAAAGAAAAAATACTTCCCACGATTCGCAAATTTTCGCATATTTTTTACCTTCTCCCCAAAATCTCTTACGTTTTTATGTCGTTATGCTCGATATTTTGGACAACGAGGTTCCTAATCTAACAATTTTTAATATATAGTACACTCTTAATACAACATAATAATATGTTTTTCCAATTACTACTAGTTTTGCAGAAGCTCTGCCTCTATCACGTACGATTTAATGGAAATGCCCATATGTATGTATATGACTGAGTACTTAATATTATTACTTATTCCGCTAAGATAATTTGATCAATGTGGCTTTAATGCGGTTTAAATGAGAAGGTTCATTTTATTTATTTTAAACTCTACATTAATTGTTACAGTCAACAGTAAAGGAAATGATTAAAATATAATAGAAACCATAAAATTGTTTATAATATTAGAAACGAGTAGAAATGGAATTTACTAAAAACCAGAAAACAATTTAGATGATTTTATTATTAATTTAAAAATTACTAAAACTACTTTTAATAATTTTTATTGTATCTTAAATTTACAATTTATCTTGTTACTATCAATTTCTTAACAACTTTTCAAATAAAAATGTAGTGAAGCAAGATTTTAAAAACTTAATTGATGACACTTTAAAAAAAAACGACTATTAATATTCTTTTCTAAATGTAAAGTAAAATCATTTAATTGAAAATTTCACAAATGGTCATAAATAGTTCGATAAAAATTAATATTTTAATTAAGAGAGAAAAAAACTAACTAGGGCCAGACCAGCCAGCCACATTTTTTAATTAAAGAAAAACTTGTGTTATTTTAATAAAAAAAAAACACATTTAATTAATTTTTATTATTCTATAAAATTTTATGAATAAAGATTTCGATTTGTGTGTATTTTTTTTAACGTCAGACAGAATTGACATTACAAAGCACTTAAAAAAATTGCTAAAAATATACAGTTAAAATTGAATTTCCAAAAAAAAAAACTTCAAAATTCATTTAGAGAATCAATAGATAAGAGATGATAAAATAACATTTATTTATATTAAACTTATGAGCATTTTGAAGTTTTCTTTAAAGTTCGTTATTATTAAAACAAACATTAGGGGTGATTTATTAAATAGAATTTTAAGATCAAAATTAAATGAAAAATCCTTTATAAACTCCCATAGCAAAAGCAATTTAAACTCCAATTTCTTTTTAATAAACCAACAAGAAAAATATGAAATACATTTTAGAAATAAACCAAAAAAGTTCAAAATCAAGTAATATTGATATTTTGTAATATTAACAGTTTAAAATTATATTTAAAGTAATATTTACTAGTGCATTTATCAAATCTCCCTCAAAAATTAGATTTACGAACATGCATTAAGTTAAATAAAAAATTTTAGAATAAATTCGAAAATAAAATAAAAAATGTTGAATATAATGAAGTAACCTATGAAAGGAAATAATTCCCAGTTTCTAAAAAAATTTAGTTTATTTAGTTTATTACATATTTGTTATATGTATATACATATTTACAAATACAAACTTAATTTCGAAAAATCTTAAACTTCTAAAAAGCGATTAAAAAAATAAAAAGTTTTAAATACACAAAATAAATTTCCGTTTATTTAAACAGTTAATATACATATTTTCGAAATTGTATAATATAAACAAATTTTCAATTAAAAGTATTTATTTTAAAAGCTTTTAATATATTTTATACATTTCGAAATTAATTTCGAAAACTTTCGAACTTTCGAAAAACGATAAAAATTTAAAATTTTGTTAGTACAAGAGTGAATAAGGTTTTTATTAAGGAAATTTAAAATCTATATTAATTTTTTTTTAGCTTTTTTTATAAAAATATTTCAATCTATATTTCGTCATGTCTTTGTGTGACTTCTTCAGGGTTAATTACCATTAAGAAAATGTTCTTAAATCATTATGGAAGAATACAACGAAAATGTCATAAAGTCAGCTCATTATTGGTTTGGCCTACGGACCATTTAAAATAAAATCAATTATGTATGAGGTTTGTACATATATATATTTTGAAAACCCTGTTTTTTAATCCAAAACCTGTTTCACGAAATTTTAATGCTTTCTGAGATATTAAGCATTAATTTTACTCCATATCAACTATTTTAAAGTTTTTTAAGTATTGTTTTGCTCAACTCGGCACTGTTTGGCAAATTTAATATACAAAAACGTACAAAATAAATTTCACTCTTGCTTTGCTTCATTGCGGTAAGAAAAAAAGTATTTAATGCGAAAGCTAAATAAAATGACAACAACTCAATACGTATAATAAGTATACGTATATGCAGCACGAAAAGCTACTTTTTAAAAATAAATTTAGAAAAGTGAACCACACTCACACAAACAATCAATATTGTGGAAACCGCGTATTTATTTCGAAAACTTTTAAATTCTTTAAAAATAAAATTTATCAATTTTCATTTATATTTAACAGATTTTCGAAACCTTTTAAAATTTCGAATACCACAAAAGCCAAAAATACCTGAATATTGTATTAAATGTTAAAAATTTAACTAAATTTAATTATTATTTTAACTAATAGAATGTGGGATTTTATTTCTCAAATTGAGTAACATTTTATTTTACAAATTTTCATATTATTCGAAATAAAGAGAAATAAATTCCCAGATTCTATTTGTTAAAATAATTAAGTTAAATACATACATATATTTTACAATAGGCACTATCCAGTTATAAGATACAAAGAATGCTGACGAAGGCCGTAGCGGGCCAGAAAATGCATTACATTCTGCTGGTATCCTAATAGTTGTATAAATTTTCTTTACAATTTACTTCGTTGCTAGCCAAAGGATAGCTAAAAGTAAGCCTCGTAACAGAAATATACAAAACAAAAATTCTGATAGTGCATACAAAATATTCCTGGAAAATATTGAAGGAATAAGACTATTAAAGTATACAAGTTTTTGAGGATTGCAATTTGACTTAGAATACACATTCGAATAATATGAAAATTTGTATAATATTATTTAAACTTTTAGTTAAACAAATTTTTATTTTAAATCAATTTCGAAAATTCGAACTCAATTTCGAAAAAAAATTTTATATCTCGAATATGCCAAAAAACTGCAGATTTCTGATTTTCGACAGTATTTCCGAATTCCCCTACTATTTCTGTTTATATATTAACTCGAAATGTTTTCCAACAGAAATTCTTTCCCAGAAAATGTTAACCAAAATAAAAGAACTTTCAGTTTCTTTAATTTAGGGGATAAAGTAAGGAATTTAATGAATAAATTTATGTATGTTTGTATGTATGTATGTTTATGTACATGTGTATGTCTGGCTTCATATCCCAAAAAAGCATGACTGTCACTAATGATAAATGCACGTTTTGTGGTGCTGTCAATGAATAAAACCAACAAAACAATGAAAGAACAAAATTAATTTTTAAACACCAAAAATAAAAAAAAGAAACACAACTTTAATTTTTTTCTCATAAAGGGGAAGAACAACAAAGGAATAATGTATTTTTTTAATATCTACGAAACATGAAACACATTCAAAAATATATTTATAAACAACTAAAAATTTTAACCTGATATACCAAACATGTCATGAACTCCAGAAGGAAAAAAGACTACAGCAAAAATTATTGGCTATAAATATCCATCTAAACTACTTTTAGTCTACTTTTGGTTCTTTTATTATTGTAAATTTTATGGGAAATAACAGGAAAAGCTAAACAAAATTTGTACAACTACAACAACGTATTAATTTAAGTTTGTAAACTCATTGAAAAGGCACGTGCCATATGTTTTCATCTAGTCGTATTATTTTAAAACAACATCAGTTAAAATTATTTATCTAGAGAAATGTGTGTTTTCCGTAGATTTTATTTTATTTATAATATGACTCAAGTAAGTGTTAACAGTTTAATTTTGTTCAGTTTTATTGTGACTTTTTTATTTTAATTATATAAAATTGTCATGTAAATGAAATTGTTAATGCAAAAAATAAATGTGTAAGAGAGGGGAATTAAATCAGTAATAGAAATAAGCATTAAATACTAACACCTCATTTAATTGTCAGCTAATTGAAATCATGAATGAAATATTGATTATTTTCTAGATTTTCTTAACAAAAATCAAGTAAGTAGTGCTGGCAAATTCGTAAAGTCAATACATTTCAATTGGGTACTCAATATTTTCAACAGTGTTTTTTTATTTATTTTAACATCATCAGATGTATCCAAACGGAGTTGTGTTTTGAAAGAGACCCGCTAAATTTCCAATTGAACTTTGTTCAAAAAGATGGGCAACATAGTAGTTGGAGGTTTCTTCATAGCGGAATTGGGCAGGAAGGTCCTTTTAGGCTGCAGTATGTTGCATGCGGAAATCTCTGTCATTAGGCGGTCAGCAAACTGGCTGAGGTACTTTTGTATATCGAGAGATATATGTTTATTAACGGACAGCAAGGCCGCCATTGCAAGTCTGGCTGGTGTCTTCACAACATCTATGTTAACTGTGCACTGTGTAATGCCGGATATATCTTAATGAGATTGCGAAACATTCCAGTGTAACGCTGGCATGGGTGCGCGGGGAACCAAACCGGAGAGAAGAATGTTCGTCGACGGCCTGATTAGTATTTCAAAGGCTCGCTGCAAGACTCTCATAAGACGTAACTCGTACAGAAGGGCTCAGGAGAGATAACAGGGTGAGCTTACCTGCTTGATGGCCCGAAATCTATGAACTGGCGACGACGCGGCGAGAACACGCGTGCTACTTGTTTTTGGTAGGGACCAAATAGGGACAGTGATATCCGTCATGGCGGGTCACTGGGTTATAGGGCCTCATGCGGGGAGAATAGGTCTTGATTATAATGATTGCTATAGAAGTTGTCATGATGAGGAGGCGGAGGAGACGGTGTTTCATTTTCTCTGCCAACACCCAGGTCTCGGAAATATTAGGTTTAGGCCGGAATTGCCATGTTTTAACGATATGTCTAGTTTAGGATTGAAATCGATCTCGCTGTTTTGCAGGGTGTTGGGGTGGTTTGAGGATGCATTGATTTCTGGGAAATAATCTAGTGGATACTGGCTGACTCTTGTCACTGGCTAAGGGTATCTTAAAGGTATTGCCCATTGAACCTTGCCTAACCTACCCTTTAAAAAAAATACTACTCTGAAAGTATCGATTAACTTCTTTGAGCATCGATTAGCCAAAAATAAGTGCAAATACTCTATACTCGGTACCCACTACTTAATACTTTGTTTGCAATCACTTTAAGTAAGTGCCATTCTGTTACTGTTTAGAACAGTGGTCGCCATTTGTATTGCCGGAAACACGAAGCCGATGAGCTTTTTTTATATAGACTAGGCGTCGCAAAGAGAGTTTTGAAATGTTGATTGTTGTTGTTGATGTAAAAATGGTTTTGCAACTCTGTGTAATTTGTTTGTGATTAAAATTTAACATAATGTCATTTTCAGACAGTCACAAAACGCTTAAAATTTGCGATTCTGGCTTGAAATCGTATACTAGCTGATTTGTAAATCGCAAGAAGGAAATTAGAATATTTTTAAGAAACTATGACAAATCTCAAACAAAACACAAGAGTTTCAGAACACCATAAAATAAACCTGGCGTTTTGCGATTTCAAATCGTGCGATTGCCAGAATATGGCCTTAAATGGCCAAGATATCTTGCTCTCAAACTGCCAAACACGACATGATTACAGAGCCTTTTCCTTAAGTTATCGGTCGACCTAAAACTTTATATAGGAAAAGCGAAAAGTTCCAGATTTCGCTCCAGAGTGTTATGGTCTCCCCTGGTCCCTTTTCCTATTTTTTTTCCTGGGTACGCCTTTACAGATGAGTGCCTTGCAAATGATAGTGTGGGCAAGTGTGTCGAAAGTCTATAAAAACCAGGTAGAGGGGGATCAAGATTCAACAGACTACTCAAATATAATACAGAGGCTATTAATGTGGTCTATGCAGTGTCAGCAATCAAACTAAGTCTTAAATAGTACTCCACCAGTAATCATAGTTCTCCGCCATGTCAACGCGAAAAAAAGGTTAAAAAGCAATTCATGCAGTTAATACTGAAAACTGTAGAAACTGTAAATCGGTACAGTTATACGACGACAAGCGATTAGCCAGTGCGAAAAGAAACACGCGAAAGGTAGACAAACAAAGACGATCTGACCTGATTGCCCTTAAAAAATAATCACAATGATGTGCAGTTTTACAAATTATAGCTACAATATTTTGCATTTGCTCTTCCACAACACCATTTGCTTCATATGCCTTGAGCTATTCCTTCTCATATGCATATTAAAAAAAGAGTCAAATAAAAAGACATTCGCTAAAAAAAAAAAAAACAACCAAATAACTTTGTTAGCTCACTAATAACCACTGCTTTGAATCAGTATTACAATTAATTAAATTGGTTTCAAAATATTTTTAAAAAAATTATTGTAGTATTGTTTGCTCTTTCAAATATTTTATTAAGGCCAATCTTAAACTTATTCTACTATTTTTTTAAGCAAACTTAACAAAATTACATTTATAAATACAAACAAAAAAAAATACGTAGTTGTAGCAGTTATAAATTGTTATCGATTCTATTGTTAAATCATTGTCTTAGGAGGTCTTTTAAAATGTCATTGTTTTTATCTTTCGTTCTGAATTGAATAACAAAAGTGAATTTAAAAGTGGGTCTCTTAAGAACAGAGACTTCACTCTATTTTATGCTGCTCTACTTCATTCTATTCTCAACCTTTTTTATGTTAAACGACTCAACACTTTGTTTATTTATTACCTTTTTTGTTTTGTATGAAAAATAGAATAATGAACGAATAATAAACCTTAAAAATTATTTTTAAATTTAACGGGTTCTTGTCCATTCATTTATTTATTTATTCTTTCATATGGATACTAAAAAAAACTATCTGGTTTGATAAATAATAAATTCAGGTATTAGGATCAAATTCTTTAACCACTTTGGTGGTTTCTTTGCTTTTCTATAGCTTTTATTTGTCAATATGTCAGCATTTGAATTAATAGAATAAGAGAATTTTTCTTTTTTTATTGAAGTTTAATCGTCGTACAGATATTTCGCTTATGGTCAATGGAAAACAACTGCTTATTTGAGTGACAACTGCTTATTGAGTGCTATAAAAGGTGTAAATCGTTTAGACTTCTTTTCATTCTATTACTCAGCAGTTTAACTTTCAGTTTATTTTTACTACAAAATTCCAAAAGATTAGTTTGAAACTGAAACTCTTAAAAAAGAATTCATAACCAAAGAAATGTTAAAGAAAATTTTTAACTTAATAATTTAATATCAATGGAGCTTTAATTAAAAAGATGTTAAATAATGAACTGAAAAATTAAACAGGCAGTTATCCTGCAAAAAGCTGCACCAAAAAATAAAAAAAAAATGTTCGAAGATGGCACTCCTCAGGGGCTGCTCCTAGGTAGTTATGGGTATACATGGGAAAAGTGTAAATACCCGGTAAAAAGGGAAAATTGGGCAAGAATAGGTTAACACACCCTGGTATTTATCCAAAGGATGGTTATAAATGTTTTGGACAAAATTTGATACAAATTTATTGTTTAATTTATTCAATATTAACTTTACTAATAAACACATACCTTCTTCACAATTTCAATTCAATATACATACTCCGGGTTATTGGAGGTTTATTGCGATTTTTTCATTTTAAAAAACGAAGAGCAATTTAAAATTAAATTAATTTTATTGACAGTTAATGAATGTACATTTGTGTAAATACCCGGTAGAATACCATCCAAGGCGAATTCATGTAAACGGTGGTTTCGATACTACAACAAGTAACAACACCAAAAACACAACAATGTATTTTTTTGTTGCTTTCGTTGGCCGATATATCAAAAACACAAGTAACTTTTGACGTTCCTCTCTCTAATTAAGAAAAAAAAGTAGCACAGCTGTGTTTTCAACGCCACCTGAAAGTCAATTCGCCTTGATACCATCTATAGTTATGGGACTTTTTCTTCAATATATTTCTACAATGTATTGAAAATTTTTTATGAGAGACCTCTTAAGAAAAGGGGATATCGGGTAGAGATGATAAATGATGGGGATGAACAACAAAGTGGGGTTGGTCATACATTTGAACCCTCTAGGGACATCCTATGCGCTGCAGGGTTTAGAATTTCATTAAACCGCCATATTTCTATGGATGGTAATAAGGGGCAAGTATATTTTGAGAAAGTGTTAAGGACAAAAAACTAATGGAGGTCGGTCATACATTTTATCCCCCCCCCCTTCTCCTTGGCAGTTATGGTTATTTTTCTTCAATATATTTTATGTATACAATTTATATATACATACATACCAAAGAAAAAGTTCCAAACTGCATAGGAGACAGTCAATTCTCAAGAATTTTAAGAATCCGAAATTTTTTGTAAGATGCCCTTATGCGTTTCAAGCGTATATGTATTTAAAATTATTTAATCGTAATTTATATCAAAATATTCAATATTTTCTAAACTTGAGCATTCATTACACTGCTTTACAAATTTTAAATTTGGAAAAATACCAAGAACGCCACATGCCTAGATAAGTTAATTGGGACCTCCTGAACACGAAAAACGCTGTAATTTTTTTTTTCTAAGTACCGTTTTTTAGATAACGGTACTTTTGTGTTTTTCGGTGTATGGTCCCACTCAAACCCTTGTGGAGCCCAGCCGAGAAGTCCGATCGAGATAAATGCTACATCGTTGCAAAGGTAATTGAATGCCTTTTTTGTCGATATGTCGGAAATTTCTATCTGATAAGAACTGGCTGAGTTATGGTACCTCAAAATTCAAAATTTGCCTATTTTTTACGTTTTTTTGAAAATTTTTCATTTTTATTTCGTTTTTTTTCTACGTTATAGTAAAGATCTGGAATGTTTTATTTTTTTACCTAATAGTTTATTTAATTACCAACATTTTAAGTGTAATTTGAAAAAAATCGGATAAAAAATAAAGTTTTTATTAAGGATTTTGTGAAACGACAATATTTTCATCTTCATTGCTCACACACTATATTCGGCGGAATTCAAAAAATTTAAATTAAAATGACGAGCGACTTGAACTGTTGCGTTTTTTTCGGATGGATCTTCGCGAATGAGGAACCAACAATAGTCCGCCATCATTTGTTCGTCCCACCAGCCTTTGTAACGTCTCTCGATTTCTTCCATTTCTTGGTGAAATCTTTCACCTTGTTCATCACTTTCGGAGCCCAAGTTCGTGGGGAAAATATCCAAATGACTGAATAAAAAGTGTAATTTAGGTGTCATATTTGAACCTTAAGGTTAAAAAGAATAAATTTTAAAATGATAAAGGCCTTTTTGATATACGTGTTTTCACTCAACACTTACCAATGGCATTAAATTTTTGCAGTAATGTATCGATCTTCTCTGCGTAATCAGGACTTCTGTAGTTTCCCAAAAAGTTGTGAACGATGTCCTGGAATGCTTCCCATGCCTGCAAATGAGCTGGACCTAAACACTCATTAAATGATTGGTCACCGTACAGAGCCCGAATTTGAGGTCCATCAAATATACCAGCTTCAATTTTGCTCGCTGTGGCTCTCGGAAATTTTTGTTTAAGGTATTTCATGGCAAGACTGTCTTTTGGCAACTTTTTTACAATATTTGTAAATAACCCAAGCTTTATATGTAATGGAGGAAGTATTATCTTCTCCAGAGGAATGAGTGGGTCATTTTTGATATTGTACTCTCCGTGCGTACGTCCACTTCGCTCGGGCCAAACTTTTCGGGTGTAGTGATTCTGACGGTCACGGCTGTCCCATAGACATAGAAAACAGGGAAACTTCGTATTGCCCCCTTGCAATCCAGATGGTATGGCAACTAATTTAAAATCAGAGCAAACTTTCCATTGATGTTGGTCATAATGTATGAGATCGAGAAGTTCTTTCATTGCTTCATATGTTTCCTTTATGTATTTTCCATATCCGATTGGAATTGATGGTTTCGTAATCCCTTTATGAAGCAAGACTGCCTTCAAACTATCCTTGCCTCCACCCATAAAAAGACGCCATTCCTCTGGGTCATAATTTTGTTGGAGATCATTGAAAAGACCACATATGATGGCACAAAAACAAAAGTTTGCCGTTTTTGCGAAGAAAAGTGCAAGTTGTTTGCTGCGATCACGGTAATATGTAACACGTGTCTCAGGAGCACAATATCCCCACTCTTGTAATCGTGATGCAAGTAGTTCAGATTTCGATTTCGGCAAATACAAATCTCGGCACAAATCATTGAGCTCGGCCTGAGTAAGTAAATGGGGTTTCTTATTTGATTGCATTTCTGCTTCACTGCACTCATCTGATGAATCATTTTTTATTGTTCTTTTTCGTATTTCTGTGGGGCCCGCTACAATCAGCTGCGGTTTGGGGCACGATACTGAGTGCGGCACTGGTAGCGTCACCGAGCTAACAACTGGATAAACTGCTTCAATTCTACGTCCGATAGCCTTTTCCGTTAAACAGAAATAACAATCAGTTGTATAGTTGATCTGGTTTCTCCATTGCATTGGCTTTCCAAATGTGAAGAAACACTCTTGACCCATACCAATTTTATTTATGCACTATTCGGTGTCCACGGTTTGTCGAGAGACGCAGGTCGAAAACCGAAATACTTCTTATACGCTTCAGATAAATTTTTCGCATCAAATGTTGTGATTTCTTTTTCACAAGAACACCACAAACATAACAAAATTCGTTGGGATCGATTGAACACATCTTATTTTTTGCACGAACAAAGCCAAACTGACATGTTTTTACAAAATGTGTTTTTTATACATCTGTAAGAATTCTTTAAAAAATTTATTTGCATGGAAAATTGTTAAAAAAAAACTCATCTTTATGATGGTGTTTCGCGCGTTTTGTTACCTGTAAGACAGTAAAGGACCATAAAATTTTGGAAAAACCTTAATTGCTTAAAAATCCGATGCACAATAATAGATCTGCCTGTTTTTTAAAATTAAAATGTAAATCCGGGAACTTGCATTGACAACAAAAACAAATTTTATTTTTTTATTGTCGTTTCAATGTAAATTCCGCCGAATATAGTGTGTGAGCAATGAAGATGAAAATATTGTCGTTCCACAAAATCCTTAATAAAAACTTTATTTTTAATCCGATTTTTTTCAAATTACACTTAAAATGTTGGTAATTAAATAAACTATTAGGTAAAAAAATAAAACATTCCAGATATTTACTATAACGTAGAAAAAAAACGAAATAAAAATGAAAAATTTTCAAAAAAACGTAAAAAATAGGCAAATTTTGAATTTTGAGGTACCATAACTCAGCCAGTTCTTATCAGATAGAAATTTCCGACATATCGACAAAAAAGGTATTCAATTACCTTTGCAACGATGTACCATTTATCTCGATCGGCTGGGCTCCACAAGGGTTTGAGTGGGACCATACACCGAAAAACACAAAAGTACAGTTATCTAAAAAACGGTACTTAGAAAAAAAAAATTACAGCGTTTTTCGTGTTCAGGAAGTCCCAATTAACTTATCTAGGCATGTGGCGTTCTTGGTATTTTTTGGCTGTAAACCAGTGTTATACAAACAATTTTTTAAGAAATTTCAAGATTATAAATTTTCAAATTAATAAACAAATATTAGGTTGATTATCTTTAAATTAAAAAAAATTTCAAAAGTTCGAACTTAACTTCGAAAATTCGAACTGAATTTCGAAAATTTTTAAACATGTCTAAATGTGTTATAAGCTCTTAAAATAGTTATTTTCAAATGATTTACACAAAATTAATGCTATTCTAGTTATTTTGAAATTTTTCGGGAATTCTTCAGATTTTCAAGAGTCCGGAAATTTTTCGGAAATATCCTTATGTGTTTTAAATGTTTATTTAAAAGTTATTTGAACGTAATAAATATCAAAATAGCCAATATTTTTGAAACTTGAACATTTTTTTTATTTTTGAATTTTTAAGAAATTTTAAGATTATAAATAAATTTTTAATCTAAAACATAAACAAATGTTAGGTTTATAATCTTTTAACTAAAAAATTTTGAAATTTGAATTTAATTTTGAAAGTTTGAACTTAATTTCGCAAGCTCGAGGTTAATTTCGAAAATTCGAACTCAATTTCGAAAATTTTTAAACAAGTCCAAATGTCTTTTAAGCTCTTAAAACAGTAATTTTCAAATGATTTATACAAAATTTAGATTTGTACATTTATTTATTTAACAAAATATTATAGGTAATATAAGTTAAAAACAAAAACATCTCAAATCTTGAGCAAATAAGCACACTCAATCGTGTAATAATTATATTAAAAAAAATTTGTATTTTTCAATATATTAAACCGTTATTTAAGTTTAAAAAATTAACAATTATTTAATTTATTTGCTTAAAAAAAAAATTTTAAATTAATAGCTGTAGGCTTTTAAACAATTTCAAAATGTTTTGTTTAAGTTAAACATTGTTTGGTTTTCTAATTATATTTAAGGTCATTTTGTGTTTACAAGAAATAGTTATTGTTCTAAAGGGTGTCCCAAAATTAACACAAGATATAAACCTTTAAATTTAATCTTGCGTCAATTTTGGGACACCATTTATAAAGAAATCTTTTAGGAAATTTTTTAAGAAATTTTGTAATAAAACGTTAATGTTTTTTTAACATAACGAGCATTTTTAAAAATTAAAATTTTTTTTGTATATTAAACTTCTGATTTTCTAATACTTGAAACAGCATTGTTTTCATTATTTTTTTCGTTCTCCATTGTTTTTAAAAGTTTATTAAATATTTTTTTTATTAAACATACAAACGATTTGCAAATGTTTTAAGAAAGAAAAAAACCAAGTCATTTAAGGGCAAGACAGTTGGATTTTGTTATCTGCATCTGAAAACAACAACAAAAAATTGTTTATATTTCTCTTGCGTTTATTTTGCACAATAAGCTAAATAAAACACAATTCATACGATAAAAAGAAAAATGTCGAAGAAAATAACTTCAAGTTAAAATGAAGAGTTGTGTTCCACTGCATACAGATAAAAAAAAAATAATATAAGGAAATATATGAAAAAATAACGCTTTATAACAGACTTTTGCCTTGAAAAGGAAAAAAATTAAAGCATATAATTATAAGACGAAACCACTTAATCATGCCTTTCGGCAAAACACCCACTTCCAAAGGGCATAGAATTGCGTATCTAGCCACATTATTATCATCATCATTAACACCAAACACAATAAAAAGTTGAACAACCCTGGTGGTACAATGTACACAATCCAAACAAATGACTTGGAACTGAACGGGGCTGGTAGACTGCCTGTATTGTAAAAGAATAAAGTAAAGGTTTCCTGTAACATTACAAATGCATCCAACTCTCTTTTTATTTAATGTTCTAGCAAATCTAATGCAAACTGTTACAAGTTACAAGGGATAATGGGAGAAGGAAATACAGCAAAGAAGGCTTTAACCTTGTACTATAGCAGCAGCAGCAGCAAATTTTACCATGTTATATTAGATATATACTGCACATATGTTTTCAGGACGAATGCAATGACCTTATGCTGCATAAATTGAGTTTATGCTCTAGCTATTTTATCACATTTAACTCATAAAAACGAGTGTGTAAATAAATATTTTATGTTGCTGAGCAAATAAATACAAAAAGTTACTAGTTTCTAACATAACAAAGGTTAAATTATAAACAATGCGTTAAGCGACAAAACTGCACAGCCACAAAAAATATAGGTATCGTACAACCGGAGGAAAACGACTAGAGAAGAAATTCTCTCAAAACAAAATTTAATATATTACAAAAGTTACAACAACAAAGTTAATACCTCTGCAAATAATGCGACTAGTCCGTACACGCATGTAAAATGTAGCCCATAAGGGACTAGGACTAGTCCAAACAGTTTTTGCATTACAAAGGAATAGTCTTAAAACTGATCCATGGTATACTCCAGAAGATTAGCTTTGAAATCGTTTTAAAACGAAAACATGTCCTTAAAAAACGAAGACATGTCGTTTCACTAAAAACTCTTTTTAACAATGACATGGTCCATGCTTGCATTACATTGGACCAGTCCAGGGAGTAGTTCATTTGATCAAAATGGATCAGGTAGCCCAATATTATTTGCAGGGACATTTCTTACACAAGCATAGACTAAGGTGATTTTGGCTTATTTTCCATCTATTTCTTTTCTAATCGTACTCTAGTGTAAAAACCAGTGTTCGAAAAAAAAACATTAAATATTCTTTAGTGTTCGGTTCGATGTGGAAAACATAAAAGCTAATAGTGTTTGTGATCTACGAACACAGAAATAGTACTGTAATAATCCAACTCAACAAAAAGATAAGAACATTTTATTGCATTCTGTTTTTTTTTACACAAAAACTTCGTTTCAGCACATTAAAATTCGTTCGGTTCAGTTGTGCCTAGCGCCGTTTTGGCTGGTAAAGAAAGCCAACAATTTTTTGCA
Organism: Pollenia labialis; assembly: GCA_949318255.1. Lineage (NCBI taxonomy): Eukaryota > Metazoa > Arthropoda > Insecta > Diptera > Polleniidae > Pollenia > Pollenia labialis. The sequence continues at coordinate 16,875,505 of OX439142.1, read as the reverse complement.
AAAACTAAAAGCCAGCAAAAAAAATTGTATACAAACAAAACATGTACACACACATATTATTCGTGTTGTGGCCATTGCTAAAATTTTTTGTTGCTCACTTCTTTATCAATGCAAAAAAACACTATAGAACATTAAAATATAATGTTTGTCTACAGAACCACTACAATTGTTTTGTTTTATAGCGAAGAACAGAACACTATATGATGTATGTTACTTTCTTGAAAATAGTTATGAACGGTATTAAGGGTTGTGTACTAATAATACACAAACACAAAAAAAATAAGAAATCGTTACAAGGTGTAAAAGCCGTACGCTTAATAATCTTCTGTTAATTTTCGTAAACTGGTGAAAACATTCATATAAGACTTGACGCTTTAATTGTGTTTCTTTTTCTTAATTGCTATGCATATTTTGAATGTTTGCTGCAGCCACCCCTAAAATGTTAGCATGTGCATTTTTATTTTCAAATATGCTAAACAAAATATACAACGCTTTGCTTTTTTTTTTTTTTTTTGTAACTTGTCTCTGAATTTAACACCAAATATGTTGTTTCATTTAAACTCTGAAATGATAAGAAGCATACTCTAAAGGGTTTTATATCTTTCACTTTCCCCCTTCTCTTTTCCTCTCTCACACTTTTTCTTTCTTTTTGCCAATTTCGCTTTGTATATGCTGCTGTAATTGTGGTAGCAAACATTTAAATTTGTTTTATAAATATTTTATTGCCACCAAAGTAGTGAATTGTTTGTAGGTTGCATATGTTAAAAAAAAAAAAATACAAATGTAACATTTTGTTACTGTAATCGTCAATTATAATATTTACGCACATCTAAATATGTTGAAATGAACTTTTTTTTAAAGTACAACAAGTTTATTTGTTTTAGGGTAGGTTGACATATTTTCGCTTAATTAACCCTTAGAGGACTCTTGATGGCAAAAAAAACGAAAGGAATATTTAAGTGATCCTAAGAGTTTAAGAAACTGATGTAATATCTACTAAAGTCTATAGGGAAAATAAAAGAAGTCAAAAAGTGCTTAAGGAATTGAATAATGGAATGCTGTTAAGTTAAGGATAAGAGAGAGATCACAACTTTTAATAGCGATGCAAATTTCAATGTAATTTGAATAAAAACTTTAAACAATATCCAGTTAAAAATGTATTTACTCACAATATGCAAAAGTGAGTTTTTAGATAACGCCGAAAAAAAACTAGTGTAATCTCGCAAACACCCACTTTCGACGGACACAACACAAAAAGAAAGGCACTCGGGATAAATTATGTTTTTTATACTTACTTTAAGAACGAGTCGTACTCAAAAATGCAGGTACGAATAACACTAAAACGTACTTAAAACAATCCTAAATAAGATTACATACTTTCGAAAATCAATCCCAGAATTTCTTAAAATAAGTACAAAATTCTTAGACCAAGTAAAAAAAAAAAGATTCAACTTTTCGTTGGTACTGACACTCTGAGAGTAAAATTACAATGTAGGCGTTTTAATCTCATTTAACTTATCAAAGTTGTTTGCAAAAACGAAATAAAAGTATACTATAGTTAAAAAAACAACTTGCTTGTTGTGTGTAGAAACAACGAAAACAGTAGAACAAAACGAAAATACATTATTTTCATGTTTAAAAAGTAAAATTGAGAACTCTTTGATTTGAGTACGGATGGATTGATTTTTCTTTAGAAAAGCTTTCACAAGAAGTTCATTGACTTCTTTTGAAAGGACATTCCTATTGTACGGACACTTTTAATGTATACAAATTTCTATGTATAACATTATAAATACACATTTCACACATTTAACACATTTCTATGTATAACATTATAAAAACAAATTTTTATTATTAAAACGATTTCCGTATGACGTGCTAAATTCCCAGTTTTTCATATTTGATAAATACACTGAAATTTATTGTTGAGGGAAAGCTAGCTTCTATGCGCATTTCACTGGTTGCTTAGGCCAGCTCAACAGGAAACCTGAAATGCGCATAGAAGCTAGCTTTCCCTCAACAATAAATTTCAGTGTATTTATCAAATATGAAAAACTGGTAATTTAGCACGTCATACGGAAATCGTTTTAATAATAAAGTTTGTATTCCCGAAAATAACTTTGATAATACAAATTTTTATATTTTAATCAGGATAAGGCTCATTAAATTTAATTTTTATTTAATTATCTTTATGAAGAAAGGTATTTTACAACATGAAATTAATTAAAATTTATTGATAATTTTTCATTCTTGACTGAGCTGGGAAACGAACCCTGGGTGTCACGGACAGGTTACCTTACATTTAATCTCTTCAGAGGAGTTTGCCGTTCAACACGTCGGCAGGCAGTCAATAGTCAAACATCAATCTTTACACAAAATGGTATTTAACCTTTGGTTGATCAAAATTTGCTTTGTATGATTTATCCATAAAAACAATTAAATATAATTTAAAAATAATTAGAATTATATAATTATAATTAAAATTTAATGAACTTTAGTATTGATTAAAATATCCAAATTCGGATTAAAAACCATAAAAAGTTCAACAAAATAACCACAATTCTTATTATCACAAGCTGCGTTCGTTTACCCCAAAATTTGTACAGGATTTTACTGAAATGCGTTCGCGTACACATCAATTTGTAAATTTTTCATATTACTCACCTACTTGATTTTACTGGGATTTTACTGGAAAAGTAAAAAAAATATGTTGTTGCAGTTTTACACGTATGGAATTCAGTGTTGCCACTTTATGGGTAATTACCTGAATTTTGTAAATCGCCTAAAGCCGAGACCACGGCCAAGCGGTGCCGCTCAGTAATACAACTTGTCCTAATTTTTTGTTGTTCTCTGAACGGCAAAAATAAACATGGCCAAAGTGAATGGAGAGCTTCAGCTGTACATAGCCGACCGCTTTTATGGCAAGACTAGTTAAACTTTTTGCTACAGCAAATCAAAGAATTTCACAGACATACGGCCAGTATTGCCAAAATGTGTCTGGAAATTTGCGTAGATTTTTATATAAAAGGTTAAATTCTCCGTAATGTCGCCTTGCTTGATTTATGGGATAACCACCACCACCACTTTTTTTTCTTAAACGCATTAAACTTTATATACATATATGAAAACGATTTTCGCGTAATTAACTAAAACAGACTTCAGTAATAAGCCACTTTCCACTCCACTTCACCACTCTGCGCTCATTGCCCTAACATTGACTACAAGTAGATAGTAATGTGGCGAAAGTTGTTATTTTATAAATAATTTCTATTCAAATGAATATTAAAGTTGGAAAAACTTAATTATGAACTCCCTAATATTTTTTATTTCCTAGAAATATTTTCCTACTTTAATTACCTTAAATTGTACGTACTCTAAATAAATCATTAAAATGAAATCGTAAATTCCCATACAACAAACTAAGAAAAAAGGTAACTAAGAAAAACTTGGCAAAATTTATGATTAAGTGAAATTCAATATGCAAAAGTGACGATGGTTTATTTCCTTTTAGCGTGCCATTAGACACTTTACAGAAATAAACACTTTTAAAAATTGCAGGAAAAGACAAAAAACCAACACATCGTGTACTTGTAGATAAATTTCTAATAAACTTTAATATCCAGATAAATTCATTCAGTCAACGTTAAATAAATTGCATACAACCCAACTCGCTACAAGTTTACAATTAAGCATTTCGTTGTCGTCTTCAAACAATTTTGGTCTAAGGAATTGCAATAGAAACGCCAATAGAAATATCTTAATGTGCTCGTATGCCTTCATAAAATATTTATGCATTTCTTTGGCAGTGAATCTAACCAGACATTTCTAAGTCATATACATAATAACTTTCGTCATGTCATGAGAAAACTAAAATTGACAAAAAAAAAACTTTAAAAGAAAATCCTTAGAGCATATGCCCGACTTTCATACCCTGCGCTTCCAACAACAATCTAACAATTTCTAAAGGGGGGCTGGTATTTGAAGTAAAATTTCCTCTCAAACACATTCACTTGATTGCTCTGTCATGGTCATTAAGAATTTTGCTACAATCCATGTGTATTTTATTTCCATTTTTTTTTTATTTTTCTTTCTTTCCTCCATAAAAACTTTTAAGGCCTTCATGTATTGTTGGCAACTATACGAGAGCACATGAAGATGAAAGATGAGTTTCTTTCAATAGTATGAAAAACATACTTGAAAATTTCCATTTTTTTTTTTTTTTTTTTCAAAATGATTGGAAATCTAAAATTAACTTGAAAATACCGCTATTTTATACTACAATGCCATAGATTTTGCAACAAGATTAGAAAACCAAGTGAAATACATGAAAAATTGACTTTAATATCAATATCAAAAGCAATTTTTTTTAATCATATTTGCTGGAAGATTTTTGTCTGGTCTTTATTGTTTAGTGGCAGTTTTTCATTGGTTTGTCATTAAAATGTGACAGGCTTAAAAACAAGTGATGAGGTTTTTTCTTTGCTTTCTTTTATAAGAAAATGATGTAGACAGATTAAGAACATTTAATTTTGTTAGAAGGAAATCCTTAGCATTTTTATAGGATTAAATATTATGGGGTTTGGAAAAATTGCCTTTTTAGAAAAGTACCTTTTTGTAGTGTACCGTTTGCTAAAGGGATCTTTTAAAAATATTCGATAACAACTGAACTGAGTGCCAGCAATGAAACCAAGAAACGCCGAGCCGAGCATGTTAAAATATAAAATAAAAAAAAATTTGTATATTTTAAAATGAGCCGCGGCGTTGCCTGATTTCGCAGCTGGAAACTAAGCTGAAGTTGAATTGCCATCCGTAGTCAACTCATTAGATAAATAAATTGAAAGGTACTTGTTTACTTAAATGTAATTAATATATTAAGAAAAGTATTATTTTTAAGCAGATACAAGCTCTTTTCCCCAAAAGAACCTTTTTCTACAAGTAACCTAACAGTGGTATTGATAAAGTCCCCAATTTGATAATTATGGAACCTACAAGGTGCTTTTTTAATGTTTATTTTTTAATAAATCGACTTGCAATTCCTTTTACAAAAAAAATAAATAAACCGTTAACTTCTAGAAAAGGGACTTCAACAAATTAAAAAGGTACCTACCTTTTGAACAAAAAATAAATTTTAAACAAAAAAGTACAAGTTTTTTGAAGAAAAAGTACATTTTGAATAAAAAAGTAAATTTTTTGACAAAAAAGTACATTTTGAATAAAAAAGTAAATTTTTTGACAAAAAAGTACATTTTGAATAAAAAAGTAAATTTTTTGACAAAAAAGTACATTTTGAATAAAAAAGTAAATTATTTGACAAAAAAGTACATTTTGAACAAATGAGTAAATTTTTAGCAAAAGAGTAGATGCATTTATAATTAAAAAAAATTAGTGTTAAAAAAAGTACAATTGGTAAAGTGTGTACATTCTCAACAAAAAAGAACTACAAAAAAAAGTATTTTTTGAACAAAAAAAAAATAAGTTTTGAAGAAAAAATAATTTCTGAACAAAAACAGTACGTTGTGAACACAGAAAATTATGTTAATCCAAAGGTACGTTTTTAATAAACTGGTGCATTTTTACCACAAAAAAAAGTTTAACAAAAAGTTGATGTTTAAAAAGAATATTACATATTTAATAAAAAGTAATGTTTTAAACTAAAAAATGCAATTGAACAATTAATTAACCGCCTGTTTTAGAACGCGAACACAAAAGTGACGCGTTTAAATAACATTTAAAACAAAAACAAATTTTGAAATGAAAAGGACATACATATATGTAACACAAAAGTACGTTTTTAACAAAAAAGTACGATTTTATCAAAAAAGTACGTTTTTAACAAAAAGTACATGTTCAAAAAAAAAATAGTACATTTTTAACAAAACAGTACCTTTTTTAACAAAAAAAAAATTTAACAAAAAAGTGGATTTAAAAAAAAATTACATTTTGCATTAAAACTTATCTGTTGAACTAAATAGTACAATTGAACAATTAAATGAAAAAGGACATTTTCATATGACACAAAAAAGTAAATTTTTAACAAAAATTAAGTTTTTAACAAAAAAGTACGTTTTTAACAAGAAGTACATTTTCAATAAAATAGTACATTTTTAACAAAAAATTAATACATTTTTAACAAAACAGTACCTTTTTAAAGAACGTTTTTAACAAAAAAGTACGTTTTTATCAAAAAATAACGTTTTTAACAAGAAGTACATTTTTATTGTTTTTAACAAAACAGTACCTTTTCTTTTACAAAAAAATGGCCTTTTACCAAAAAAAGTGAATTTAAAAAAAAAAAAAAATACATTTAGCGTAAAAAACGATGTATTAAACTAAAGAGTACAACTGAACAATTTAATTTAGAACTAAATATCAACATTTTTACCCAAACAATTTCGCTATTGTCAAAAAAATAATTTGGTTTCTTGCTCATATCTAAACCATTTGTAGACCCATCATTAACAGCAAACAATTCCAGACTATATGTGACTTAATTAGATAACTTCCAAAACCATATCATATCCCGGGGCTTAGAAAACCCAATTTCAACTGACAGACGGACATCGTTCAATTAACTTCGTTCCTCACAAGGAACCAGAATTTATATACTTTATAGGGTCTTAGATCAATATTGTAGAAATAAAAAACGAAATGACAAACTTGTATTTACCATTTTACCTTCGGTGAAGGATTTAAAACTAAAACATGCATTTAAAGAAGAACTATATTTTTTTTTATACTGAAAAGAACTACATATATACAAACTATAGAATAAAAAACTAATCCTGTATTTAAAATATAAATTATTTGCTTTCTTTGGTACTAAATAAAAACATGATTTCATCTTCTTACTCATCATTTCCTTTGGCTACATTTTTTTGTAAACCATCTGTAATAATAACGTCAATAACATTGGCGCCATTTCGTTTAGAAACGTTGACAACTTTTATTATTGTCTAGGTTTTTTCCCACATCACATTTTCTTGCAGTGTATATTATAGTTTAGGTTGGCTTTTAGTACTTAACGCACAAATTACAATACACTCAGAATATGACATAAATTCTGTTCGTTTTTTTTTAACAAACTAAACCAGACTGAAAGCTAAAACCCCTACTTCAAATGCTCTAGATTTTCAGCGTCACTGTTTCTAACATCAAAAAAGTGTAGCCAGCAACAACAACAAAAATACACAGGGATCAATAGTTTGTTGATGAGTATGCCAAAAGCAGCAAAAAAAAAACTCTCATCCAAAACAAAAGAGGGAACATGGGCAGGGCTTTTATAGCTTTAAAGAACAGTTATATATATTTTTTCTTTAGGTAGAAGAAACCCATCCCTAGCAACTTTTATAACTATTCAGTCATAAAATAAACGTTTACTTTTAATATGTGTGCATTTCTATGACATAATTTTTTTTCTTTTCTTTTACGATGTTATTTTTTAGGTCATAAATGAATTTTGTTGTGAATGTTTTAAGATTTTTTTTCGCTTTTTCAATTTAAAGCTTCATTAAGCTTGAAATATTTGGTAAAAATTGGGTTTTTTTTTTTAAATTGAGAACGAATTTAATTAAGAGGAAATTATGTTTTTAGTTAAAATAATGAGGAGGTATGAAGTACCCCTGGTAGTTTTTGTAAAGAAAACTTAAGTGCTCTTAAATGTCTAATCCTTTAAGAGGCCACTCAAGTTAAAACACTTGAAGATCTTTTTTTTATTATTTCAACGATAATGAACTTTAAAAATAAGTAGTTTTTTTATATTTTTATTTAAAGAAGCAAAAAGTTCATTCTGAATTTATTTTATTAAAAAAAAAGCAATTAAGAGGCCGCCAATAAGATTTATTAAAACATAATAAAATTATTTAGCATTAAAACCTAATCAAGAGTGAAATTGTTTTTTAATTATTAAGTCTGAGTTTATTGCTAAGAGGGGAAGTGAACGTGCTATTTTTCTCACCCCTCTGATCAATAAACTTGGTCTTTCTGAAAGAAAACTTTCATAGTGTGAGCCTAGACTAACGTAATACTTTTGGAAAAATTACACTTTCAACGAAAAGTACATATTTAACAAAATAGAGTACTCTTTTTAAATAGGGACTTTTAAACAAATTAAGCTATAAATGTTTATTGTTAACAAAAATTTATCCTTTTAATACTCAATCCTTTGAAAGAGAACGAAAAAGTACCATTTAACCAAAAGTATTGATTCTAATTTTTTTAGTTTTAAAAGTGACTTTTAAGCAAGAAAAGATACTTATTGTTAACAAAAAGTTATCCTTTGTAAAGTGGAAACTAAATGTGGAAGAAAGTGGGAAAAAGGCAACAAACGCGCTAGAGAATGCTGGGCAAAACTTGGGGTCTAACCCCTGCTCTTACACATTGGATTTACCCATCTGTGCCGAGACCAATTTTACTTTACGAAATACTAGTGTGGTGGACGGACTGGAATAAAATATCCTACCGGAATAAGCAAGTGAGCACTAAAAAACTCACTGAGCTTAGTATCACCGGAGCTTTGCGTAGCATACCGACTGCGGCACTTGATGTAATCCTGAACCTACAACCGATGCATCTGGAAGCAGTAGGGACTGCGGCGAAATCTGCGATACGCTTCAAAGCCACGGGACAACTTGTGTATGGACCTTACGGGCACGCCAGTATTATAAGGAGTATAGACTGCAGCATATCCACTAAGTATAAATACTCTAGCGATTCGATTAAAAGTTCTCTTTTGAACAAAAAAAAGGTCTTCATAAATCGATAATAACGACAAAGTATTCTTTTATTTAAACAAAAAGAATATCTTTATTTTAAGAAGCTTTCTTATCCTTTCAAACTATTTGCTTTAAAGGGTCTCTTGTGTATTATATTGCCAAATAAGTTTGCTAAGAAAGAACCATAAAACTTGCTAAATCAAATGGTTGTTAATTTGTTTGAAGAAATAACTTTTCTCAAACACGCACCAGGGTTTTTCTTGCAAACAAACAATAATTTGTTCAATGTTTTTTCACCCCAAGAAACAAACAAAAAAATGTCTGGACGAAATATTGATTAATTTTTGCAAGAAACCCCCAGTTAAAAGAAAAAAAAAAACCAAGAAGTAATTTTAAGAAGTCTTAACAAGGGGAACAAAAATACTACTCCCGTTACAAGAAACCAAACTTAATTTGACAACTTAAAGTCACCCAATTTTTTTTTTTTTTTTTAACAGAAGTTGAAAAAAAAACTTGACAAAGAAAATCTACTTAAAGTATTTTTTCTTTAAGACTTAAAATTTGTTTTGCAATATGACTTGCTTAAGTAATCCTTTTTTCAATATCTTGCGGTTATTTTCCTTTACTTTCTCCTTTAACAAAGAACAACCCCCATTTTTGCTTTAAGGCTTATAAACACAGACATACATACATGCATGCATTCATACATTCATATATTTATCCTTAAAAAGCAAACCTTTGTATTGCATAAAATCTTTTTGCTATTATGGTTTTTGCAAGTGTTTTAAATTATACAAACAACGAAAAAGGGGTTCCTTTTTTCTTTGATTTCTTTAAAGCAGATTTTATACAAAAAAAAAAAATATGGGAAAAAGATAAAGACAAATTACAATTTTCTATTCTAAACTTTAATTTAATATACTTTGAAAGAAAGCACTAAGAAAAGTAGGAAACAAGGTACATGTACAAAAGGTAGACTCATTGGCGTACAGACATAAACCCCACCCAGCGGAAAAATGAAGAAGTACGGATGCCGTCTAGAAGGCCCCTATACTCCTTCTTTTGGATGTAGAAGGCCTGCTCGCTCCATTCCATACTCATATCTTTTTTACATACATACGGTATAGGCCTTCCGCTCTCGCTTCTTTCGCAGTTACATAGGAATCGTAAAGGTATCAAAAAAAATAATAATTCTTTAGCTTTTGCTTGTGCAAAAAAAAAAACAAAACAAAAAATTGTACTCCTTCTCTTCTCGCTTCTCATAGAAGGGAATGTGGAATATGTATCTTATCTTTTAAACGATAGAGCCGAGGTCTTCTATGAGGCGATTTTTAGCAGTTAGATAAGAAAAGTATTTGAATCAAAAAAATTTTTAAGTAGGCCTTTAATAGGGCCTGAAGTAAGAAGGTCCTCTTAGTTTTCTCGCTGGGAAATTTTCAAAATTTGTAGAAGCCAAAATATGTACATGTGTGCGTTAAATTGTTTTTTTTTTTTATATGGAGACACTTTTAACAAGTCGGGTACTTTTGTAATGCTCTCCTAAATTAGTCTGCCTTGCGTAAATGTTCCTTAGAAGGATTCGTTCAGTATTGACTGAAATAATTAGATATTAAATTGCTTTCGAAACGAGAAAGTATTCGATCACGACTGCCAGAAGTGGAAATGATTTCGTATCTTGCTGCACATAAAACTAAATCACTTTCGAACGGAATTGATTTCTGTGACAGGCCTGTATATAAGCCGTTTGACAACAACAACAACAAGATGTTTGTGTGAATGTTAATAATTTTTAATTTTCATACGTTTGTTTAACCGTTTGTTTGGTTATTTTTTATTTAGTTAAGTTTAAACCTCGGAATTTTTTTGAAAATTGAGCTGTTTTTGTGTAAACAGCCAATAAGTATATTTTTCTTGAACAACTCCTCCTTAACGTATGCTTTATTTTTATTGCTTATTAAAAAAAAATCACTTTTTACAATGTTGTTTTTATGCATTGTGCGTGTTTATTAGGCAACTCCTTAAAGTATGCACAAGTTTTCATGTTCTATTGTTCATTTAGAGTATTTAAAAGAAATTGTGGTGGGAAACAGAACAGTGGTGGGAAATTGAAACCGTTAATTAAAAACTACAAGTTTAAAAAATCTTTTATAATTTTAAATGACTTTTAGTCAAATTAAATTAATAGAACTTAATTTTAAGCAATTTTTTCTACAGAATTTTTAGATAAAATAAGCAAACCTCTATACTTTAATAGTCTTATTCCTTCAATATTTTCCAGGAATATTTTATTTATTTTAATATGAAAATTTGTATAATAAATGTTAATCAACATGGGAAATAAATTCCCAGATTCTATTTGTTAAAATAAACAAATTTAATAAATTGTTTATACAAATTTCGAAGAAAACATTTGTACAGAAGATATTCTTGATTTAATTGAAACAAATAAAATAAAATTAGAATCCCTACAGGAGATTAAGTTAATTGTCAAAATGTCACTAGTACAATTCCTAGAACTTCTTCTACTAGTGCTAACGGGGTTAGAGTTTTTATATAAATTTACTAGTGCTTATGAGTACCAGTACCTGATGTTGTACAAGGACACCACTTGTAGACCGATAGAATTTTTTTGCAACAAAACTAAAATTTAAGTACATATTTGTATTTTAATACTGCTTCTTATATTTGATTTAAAATTATTTATTTATGCCATTTTTATTATAACAAAATGTTAAAATCCAAAATGCTAATTTTTTCTACACACAAGAACTAGTAACAAACTGGTTCTTAAGCATCCAATGTGGTCCACGTGTACTAGTACACGTCTAGAACCAATATAACTAAAATTATTTCTGTGATGTCGATGTGTCATCCAATAGATGACATAATTTGAATTTTTGACCCTGATGACAATTTGGCCAAGTGATGTTAAGGCAGGCTGGCATCAAAATGATAAAAAGTGTCATGGAGTCAAAAATGAAGACACTTGTTTAAATCCTGATGTCACAGGATCGGATTTTCTACTTTCTTACTTGTTATAAGTAAATTACTTTGTTGTGACAAATTAAACAAATTTTTTAATTTTTTCTACTTTCTTAGTTTTTTTTTTTTAAGGATTACTTTGCGTTGAGAAATATGTACCCTGCAGATAATATTGAACTACGTGATCCATTTTGATGAATGGACTACTCCCTGGACTTGTCCAACGTTATGCAAGCAAGGACCATGTCACTGTTAAAAACAATTTCTAGTGAAACGACATGACTTCGTTCGCATGACTTTTCGTTTTTAAACGAAGTTAAGACTAATCCTCTGAAGTATACCCTGGAGTAGTTTCAAAACTAGTCCACTAGAGTATGTATGAACATGGAGTAGTTTTAAGTCTACTCCGTTGTAATGCAAAACTGGGTTATATGGTCCACTCCTAGGACATCGTAATGTCAAAAAGACCACCTTTAAACCATATATTTGGAGTACTCCTACTCCTTTATGGACAACTCTTTACATGCAGGGTATAATTTGTGGGGTTTTTTTTTTTTTTTTTAAATTTTGTATGAAAACATTATTTAAGAAGTGAGAAGCTAAAATTTACCATTTTTCTTTTGACACCAAACTGCTTGAGTAACAATTTTGCGTAATTTATTTTTTTTAATGTTTTACTTGAACTTTTTTTCCACCAAACGTTAAATACTTTAAACAAGTATTTTTTTAACTACTTCTAAATAAATAAATAAAAAAATAAGAGAAAAGCTGTCGCTAGACGCAAAAAAAATGCTTAATTAATTTATTGCAATCATGCATGGCATGATGATGAAGATGATGATGATGATGTATGAGTCTGGTGCCAGTACTAACTAACGTAATCCTACTAATTGCAACATTTACCACAAATAACCACTAGTCATATGCTACAGAAGACACAGCAAATGATGCAGCAACCAGCAATGAATAAAAAAAATTTCAAAGCTTAACTGAAAGGAAACATGTTTGAGTTTGTGGCAAAATTGTTTTTTTTTTCTTTTACACAAAAAGTGTTATTTTTAACCCTGTCTCTTAGATGCGTTATGGTGGCATATATAATTTTTTGGTTCCATCAAAAAGTTAAACCACATTCCTTTCAAAAAAAAAAAAAATTATAATGAAATATTTACAACTTTAACATGATTATGTCTAAAAGACCATAAAAGTGGCACACATTTTTTCAAAAATTTAAATAAAGTTTTAAGCGAAAAATTGTTTTTTAAAAAGATTAAATTAATCACTTGGGAATCAAGCGAAACTAGAAAATAAATTATGAATATTCTAAATTGTATTGTGTCAATAAAGCATTAAAACCTTAAAGTTTATAGCCTAATAAGGCATTTATTAATAAGGTAGCCCTGCTAGCTACCTAAAATTGTCTTTGTCTCTTACTTTGTGCGTAGCTGTCATATGATTTATCAATAATGAATTATCTTAATAATATTTATTAAACGTATCTGTATCCCCACACCCACATGTCCATAACTGACATGATATTTATGCTCTAATGAAGCTTGTTGTAGAGTTATGAGCATCGACACACGTCAAATATTGATTTCTTTATAATTTTCATTCAACGCTGTCGTTTTAGTTTAATTTCTATCTTTAAATTTTATATTTTTTTAATTGTATCCGATCTATGACACAAATTAAAAAAAAAAACAATTTCCTTAACTTTAATGAAGTGTTTAAGTGGGCGTACTGATAAAGTTTTTGTTTTACATAAAACTTTTAAGGTACTCGAAGTATCAAATTCTAAGTTTGATTGGCTTACCTTAAACAACAAAAAGTATTATTAATTATTAAGGCGCAACCTTCTTAAGATAATTCTACGTTGAAAAGGTCACAGGTATGTATATGTTTCATAAGCGATTATGTAAAAAGTGTTCTAAACAAAAACTCTAAAAATAATCTCGTAATTAAGAGCAGCAACAAAGGATTAAAATAAGAGCAAAAAGTATTTAGAAATATTGTTTTGATAAAGAAATGTGTCTGCAGAAAATCTCCATAAAGAAACTTTTGTTATAAAAAAAAAACGTTATACAGTGGAAGCTCTCATGGACGGAAACCACAGAGATGACTGCAAAGTGTCCGTACAAGAGGGACGTTATCTCATAAAAACTCAATGCTTTCCTTACGAACGCCGCTACAACAATGCAACAGTGTCTTAAAGGGGTGTCCGCATAGCGAAGGTATCCGTAGCTCTCATCACCGGATACCGAAGAGACGACTGGAAAAATGTGGCCGTACAAGGAGGAAAAGAACTCAGTGATTTCCTTACGAACGCCAACCATACAACATATGTACAACCATACAACAGTGTGCATCGTAAGGCTGTGCCCGCTTAACGAAGGCGTTCGTGAAGGCAAATTACACAACACTCACTAAAAATACCCCTTTAATTTACCCCATAAAAGAAGTTTGAAAAAAAAATTCAGAGACTAATTTTGTCTATTTTAAATTAAAATTAGATATGTAACACTTAAAAAATCTCAAGTCAAATTACTTGTCAAATTAAATGGCCTGATGCAACATGAACGATTAAAAAGAAGTTTAAAACGAATTTTCCTTTTTTTTAGCTTAAAATAAACATGTAAAGTTTTACAAAAAAAAAAAGAGAAGAAACTTAGGAGGGGTCCCAATTCCTACTATGCTTGCAGATTAGTAGGAGCTGGGGACTCCAGCCTTCAGTGGTGGGATGGCTGTACACTTCGGTGGTTAGACCCATTCTTGCGTATGTATGCCTTGTTTGGTGGGAGGCATTGCGACTGGCTAGTCAAAGGAAGTTTCTGTCTATGGCTCAGAGGTGTGCTTCGATCGGCACGACAGGGGTTATTAAAGTTCTCCTAAAGCGGCCCTGGATGTTATTCTACATCTTCTGCCTATTGAGCAGTATGTATGTATATGGGAATGACAGCCAAGAGTGTTCTTAGACTGAGGGAGTTAGGACTGTTAGGATATTTCACGCAGGGTCACTCGCGGATCTTGGCTGAGATTGGCGCTAGTGGATATTGATTTTGCTCGCCCTGCTCCACAGATAATGTGGGCACTTGGGTCGATTTTGGGCGTTTGCCGGGGTTAATATTTCCGACTAGGGAGAGCTGGTCAAGTAATGGCAAATTGTATGGGGATTTGTCGTTTTCACTAATGGCTCGAAGATGAGGTGCACGGGTGCGGGGGTCTACATTAAGGATCTGGACACCAGAAGGTCATATAGGTTTACTGACTACTGCAGTGAATTTCAGGCAGAGGTTCTAGTGATCTTGGGGGCCGTGGAATTGGTAAGGGCTCCGAGGTCACTAACTATCAGTGTACAGCCAGGCGGCCCTTAAGACTTTGATGGGCTGTTATGTGAACTCCAAGCTAGTGAATGATTGTAGAAAGGCTTTTGGGGAATACTTAGGCGAGTATATGTGTAAGAGGCTGTGCTGGGTACCGGGTCACTGCAACATCGCCGGCAATGAGGTGGCTGAGGAGCTGGCCAGATTGGGCTTAGAAATTGAGGATCCCGACTGTTTGGAGGCGGTCAGGCATCCAATAGGCTTTTATTTTGGAAGGATCTGGAAATCGGGGAACCGAACGATTCGGATAACCTGCTGGGCAGAAGTAGGGTCTCCATTAGAACCATGATATTATCACGAGCCACTGTATGATAGGCAGGGTGGCGGTAAGGATGAGATCTGGGGCCTAATTCTGGCAGTCGTGATCGAGTACTTTCTCAATTCGAAAGCATTCGATCTTGGCAAACAAGACAGATATGCCAACAATAGTAGAGAGTTTATCCTTTAAAATGCCAAATAACAACAACAAGATGTTTTTGTGAATATAAAAAACAATTTTGATTTTCGTACAAACATGTTTGTTTCGTTTTTCATATATATTATCAAGCCGTTTATGTGGTTAATTGCTGTAAAAAAATTTAGTGTTCGAGGCAGTGAGAAAATTAGATTGAAAAATGTACTGAATGGTTCAAAGAAGTTAGTTGAATTTGGACCTAAAAGGGGCAAAATAGATTAGAAAATACCACAGGGCCATCAAACATTTAAAAGTGCCGAAAAAAGCCGAAATGTGCCACATTTTACATTACTGGTATGAAGTGTTTACTTAACATAAGTTTTGTCCATTCTCAGGTCAAACATACGATTATTAAACAAAATAAAATTGTTTTAAACTTTGAGGTCTGAAAAAAATATACAGAGCAATAAAAGAAGTTTGATCTAACTTCAATAACGTTGTAAAAAAAAAAAACGTTTTTAAAATTAAACAAATAAATATTTGGTGTTAAATAATTTTTGTTATTAACCAGATCTCATAATATTCATTTTCGAAATATTTTTCAAAAAAAAACTCTTTCAGATTCTAACAAACTGTTTGACACAAACTCCGCTAAAAATGAAGTAAGTTTGAAGCTTAAACTAGAACAGATTTTTTTCTATTCTCAGCTTAGATACAAACAAGTATTTGATGACATTTTAAGAGCCATTTAAGTTGCCATCTAAAGTCTAAAAAAATTGTCTGGATTTTATGCGTATTCAAACGAAAATTTTGGTAAAAGTGTAGAAAAAGAAAGTAAAATTAAATTTTACAATAATAAAACTCCTCATGTTTAATGCAACCTAGACTGAGGCAAAGCAAGTTTGGCATACAAAATAAAGGTTTGATGAAAATTATTGAAATATTTTTATTAAATTTGAAAAGAACTTGTTTGCTATACGAGATTAAAAAACTTATTTGAAATATATGTTTAAACTAATCAAAAAATAAATAAACAACTTCTAATGATTTTGTTTTAAAAATTGTAAGCAAATTATGGAAAGCGATGGAAGTTAGAAGTCTGATTGATGGTAGTGGAGATTTATGTAAAATTATTAAGGTTTTATGAAATATTTTTAATTAAAAACTTGTTTGATGAGAACACTAGTGGGAGGTTGAAGTCAACAAGCCAAAGTTTGTTTAAATTATTTCTTAATTCAAATCTACTTAAATAAACATAGAAGTTACTATGTTTTTTTTTAATAAAAAAAAAACTCTTTAAAGCTTCATTCACATGAAACCAAAAAATATTAAGATTCATGTAAGAATTACCAAGATTTGTCATCATTAAATATTAACGTATGTCCGCTATTCAAAACCACCCACATGTTTATTTATTTATTTAATTTTTTGTTTTAATTTCGTAAATGAAAAAGTTTTTGTTTTCAATTTCAAGTGCTAACAAAAGCTTATTTAAAATAAATATTTTCCGCCCTGACATTAATACCGGTGTAATTATGAAAAGTATAACAATAGCATTAGGGGTTTTTCAAAACTAAAAGGCTACTTGTCTTACGAAGTACATATTTAGTTGTGTACACGCTAAGAAAAATATGTACATATGTATCCAAATGGTCACGGCTAACTAAAATATTTTTAACGAAAATTGTTCATGCATATGACAGTTACTTCAGATCTGTGTTCGAAAATAAACACTAAATATCGCTCCTTAGTGTTCGGTTCGTTAGAGTTGTGGAAAACACAAACGCTAATAGTGTTTGTGGAGAAACAACACAAAAATTATACTGTATGCTAAAAAATGTATGGCCGACCCCACTTTATTTTTCATCTCAATCATTTATTTCGAACATACCTACCCGCTATCTCCATTCCTTAAGGAGGCCCCAATACCAAATGTTCAATGCAGACTAGAAATATATTGAATAAAAGTCCCATTAATGCCCAGGAGTCGCCCCTAGTTGGATGATTGTATGACCGACCTCAATTAATTGTTTGTCCTTAACATTTTCTCTTAAGACTTTTGTGAAAAAAATCAAAATCAGACTTTAACCATTTATGGCTTTTTCGTTTTTATATGTATGTCTGCAACAATTTATTAGCCTGGCTGCTATTTCCAATTTTTTTTATGAAATGTAAAAAAAAAATTTTTCCAAATTTTGATAAAAAAAAATATTTTTTTTCCAAAAGAAATTATGTTTCTAAAACAACTGCTCATATTAGATAAAAGTTTTACTTTTCTTAAATGAAATTTTATTGCGGAATTTTTTTCTCTGTGTGTAGCTGCATAACTATCAATTACAGCCTGTTATGATGACGTCTTGAAGTCTCTTAAAAGATATTTTATTGAAATGAAATTTATTAGTTAAAAATAAAAAAAAAAAAAAAATTTTTTTGCATTAATTTTTAAAATGTTGTCTATAAATGTATTTATTGGGTTGTTTTTTATTGGCCATTTCTTTTTGATTAACTGGCTGTGGGCTAAAATGAAAACGAAAGTATTATTCATCTTCTTTTATAGAGTTTGATTAGTTTTTTTTTTTTTTTTGCCAAATTTATAAGTTTTGTTATGTTTTTTTTATTATTAATTTTTAAATATAAAAAAAACATTATGTAATTTTTTATCTTTAAACTCTTCTTCATAGATTTTTGCCGATAATTTTTATTAAAAATTTTTCAATAACTAAACAAAAGAAAGTTTAGAAAAAGTTTGCTTGATTAAATAATTTTTTTTTACAAAGAAAGTTAAAAAAAATATATTTATTATAATTAATTTCTGTTGATGATGAATGCGGCTTAACTGTTAACAGAAGAGCCGATGATATCAATAAAAGACATAAATCAAAAAAAAAAACAAGTAAGAAAGTATAGACGGTCAAGCCCGAACATATGATAGCCTACACCACAGTATACAAAAAAAAAATGTTGCTAGTGTACTGTACTTGGGACACATGGGCAATCATGGACCTGGCTCCACGAAAAGCCCCCCCAATGGAATAACACCCAAACGAGAAATGAAATATGCCCCCAATTTTTTTCATACATTTTTAGGTGTTATTTCATATGAAATAACACCCAATTTTTTGGGCCCTTTTACATTTTTTTTTGGGAAATATTTCATTCCCCATTTGGGGTTTTCAAATTATGAAATAATCTCCAATGAAATAACACCCAACAAATTTTTAAAATTCGGGGCTTGTTTCATAGCGTGTATAATTTGGGTGTTATTTCATTTTTTATTCGGGGGTTATTTCATTTCTAAAGCTGTTGGTTTTTGGGGTGGGTGAAACTGACTCTTTTATGAATTTTAGAGCATAATTTCATTTTTGTTGCTGATGGGGTTTATTTCATTGGGGTTATTTTATTTTCATCATTGGGTGTTATTTCATATGAAATAACTCCCAAATATTGGGGGTTGTTTCGTTTTCGCTTTGGGGTTTATTTAATTTATTTTTCGATGTTATTTCATTCACTGTTTTTGGGTGTTATTTCCTATTTTTTGGGATTTATTTCATTGGGGGTTATTTCCTGGGCGTTATTTCATTGGGGGGCTTTTCGTGGAGCCCATGGACCTGCCTTAATAAAATTGTGTTATGAGGTTAAGATTAACGTAAAAGTTATTTGTGACGAATATTATTTAGATATCTTCATAGACAGCCAGCCAGCCGGACGGACGGACATCGTTAGTTTAACTCAAAAAGCGATTCTGAGTCTTTAAAAAATATTTTAAGCTGTTACAAACATCAGCACAAATGTATAATACCCTCTCCACTATTGTAGTGTAAGCATAAAAACAAAGAGAAGACCCAGTGACTGACTGCCCTACGATATTTTATGTCATTTAGCTTAAAATTATTTCCCACAGTGGTCTAAGAAGTTTAAAAAGAGGAAACATAGAAATCTAATAACTTTTCTTGTAGTTGGCCAGTTGGCCAACATTTAATTTTAGTTCTCTGTGGTAATTTAAATACTAAAAAAAAGCAAGTGCATTTTCAGATTTACACACAAAAAATGCAAGTTTTTTTTGTCAGACCTTTGTTTTACAAAACGCTTTCACCTTTTTATTTCAGTTTTTTTCTGCTCTTCTTAAGTTTTGTTGTTAAGAATTTGATTGATTACAATTTGTTTGTTTTTTATGGCCTACCAGCCGATAGCAACATTTCGTTTAACAAGCATTTAACAGCGATTTTTTTTGTTAAAACAAATAATTTTATGTTTTTTTTTAAGGCATAAAACTAACAACTATTTAACATTCGTTTAGACGTGCCTGTCTGTCAGCTCTTCCAGCATTATGGCTTCTTTTTGGTTGGTCTTGAAAATTTCCACAATGTTTTTGTTTAAGATGTTTGTAGGAAGTTTGAAATTTTGTTGTTTTTTTCGGTTGCTAACACAGCCTTGACCCCATATTGTGTTTCAGTTTTTTAATTAATGTGGGGAAAAACTCTACTTATTGCGGTTGAAGGAATTCTACCGTAAAAAAGGTTTTTTTTTGATGAAAGATTCAAAGTTGAAAAAATTGGAAATAATTTATTTAATTTTGATCAATTAACACTTTTATATAAAGGGTGGCCAAATTTGAGGTATCATCGGTCAATGGAAATCGCGAAAATTTATGATTAAAACGTAGAGAATATGTGGTTCAACGGGATGGTGTATGTCCCTTGCCCCACAGCAAGAGAAACAATGAATCTTTAGAAAGAAAGGTTCGAAAAACGCATAAAGTCTTGTAGAGGAGGATTGAATTGGTCAACAAGTTCGTGCGATTCGACACCTTTAGACTATTTTTTGTGGGGTTTTTTGAAATCGAAAGTATACAGCAATAATTTCACAACAGTTCAAAAACTAAAAAAAAAAACATTATTGAGCAATTATCAACCTGTGCCAAATGCATCTTTAAAGTTATGTATTAAGCTTTGCCCGAAATTGCATTAATTTTAGCTGAACGTCATTTTTCCAAATAACTATTTTTTACACTAAATCTCTCAATATCAGGAGATATAGAGAGTTTGCATTTTATTTTTTTTATTAACTGCTAAATACCCAGTTAAAATTGATTTTTTTTTAGCAAAAAGGACTACTAAATAAAAAAGTAATGCTCTTTTAGAAAGAAAAGTTTAATTTTGTACAAGAATGGTACCTTTTCAAGGACAAGTACATTTTGTTTATAAATAAAAACTCTTTTAAACATAAAACTACACTTTTATTCCAAAAGCTAACTTTTTTAATATCAAAATCTTTTTTTTTTTATAAAAAGTACCAAGTTAAAAAGGAAATATTTTATAAAAAGTACTTTTATTGTAAAATGTACTTTTTTAAAAAAAAAATAAATTTTTTATAAAAAATGTACTTTTTAAAAAACATATTTCTTTAAGTAAATTTTTCATAATAAGAAGCTGTTTTGTAAAAGGTACTTTTTTGCCATGAATTAAAATTTTTCCTAAAAGTACATTTAGTTATAAATAAAATAGTTAACACTTGTATTCTGAAAAGGTATTTATGAAAAAATTCTTTATTAAAAGTTTCATTTTTTTAAAAAAGTAAATTTTTTGTAAAAAGTACTTTTTTACCAAGAATTATTTTTGTACAAAGAGTACTTTTATTTATAAAAAATAGTTTATTATTATTATTATGTATGTTTTTTCGACCTTTTTGTTTTCAATACGTAAGCGAATAATTGAGCTCGAGGCCTTAGTTTTTAATAAATTTTATTTATTTATTTTTATGTATCAATATTTCGTAACCCTTCGGGAAACATCTTCAGGAATAAAAATAAAGAAATTATTATTAGTACTCTTATTAATAATAATAATTTCTTTATTTTTATTCCTGAAGATGTTTCCCGAAGGGTTACGAAATATTGATACATAAAAATAAATAAATAAAATTTATTAAAAACTAAGGCCTCGAGCTCAATTATTCGCTTACGTATTAAAAATAGTTTATTGTAACTTTTTCATAATAAGAAGCTGTTTTGTAAAAAGTACCTTTTCACCAAGAATTAAATTTGTACTAAAAGTACTTTTAGTTATAAAAAAAGGTTTACACTTGTATTCTAGAAAGGTAACTTTTTTTTATAAAGATAAAAAGTACAATTTTTTGTAAAAAAGTACTTTTTTATAAAGATAAAAAGTACTTTTACAATTACAATCTTTTTTAAAGTACTTTTTTTATAAAAATAAGCTGTTTGGTAAAAATAAGATTTTTTTGTAAAAAAAAAATTACATTTGTTATAAAAAGTACTTTTTTTGTAAAAAGTTAATTTTTTATAAAAAAAAGTTCTTTGTTGCTGTTTTTTAAAAAGTACATTTTTAGCAAGAACAAAATTTGTACCAAAAGTACTTTAAGTTATAAAATAGTTTACACTTGCATTCTAAAAAGGTAAAATTTTTTATGAAGAAATACTTTTTTTTATAAAAAGTACTATTTGTTTTAAAAGTAAATTTTTTATTAAAAATTACTTTTTAAAAACAATCTTTTTAGAGTTACTATTTTATAAAAAAAAAGCTGTTTTGTAAAAAGTACAATTTTATGTAAAAAAAAAAAATTACCTTTTTGTTAAAAGTTAAAAATTACCTTTTTGTTAAAAGTACTTTTTTTCAAAAAATGTACATTAAAAGTTAATTGTTTATAAAAAGTACTTTTTTTTAAGTAACTTTTTTATAATAAGAAGCTGTTCTGAAAAAGAACCTTTTTACCAAGAATTACATTTTTACTAAAAGTACTTTTAGTTATAAAAAAATACTTTTTTTAATGGAACCCCTTTGTTAGGGAGTGATATCAAATTTTTATTACTTTATTTACATAAAAGGTTTAAATTCCCATTAAAAAAACGCCAATTAAAGTTTTGCAAGAGAAATTTCAAGTATTTTAACGCTTTTCAGCCAAATTGTCAAAGGCAACAGCAAAAACAATAAAAACCTAAAACTCAATCATAAAAATTAAGTTGATGATTTTAATGAACACATTTATGATCAATTTACGATGGCAATGAGTGGACGGACGGACAATCAGACAAGTAAACGGAAAAATGCAGCCAACTGCAATTTCAGCAAAAAAAAAAAAAATTATACTTAAAATTTTCAACAAGAAATTGCAATTTAAGCAGAAACAGAAAAAAAGGAAAATAGAAATTAAATAATAAACATTTTAGTTATTATTTAAGGTATTTTGTTTTAGATAACAACAACAACTTGTTGAAATAAAGTGAATAAATAAAAAAAGTATTTAAATGTAATGGTTATGATTATATTGCGTGTTAAACTTACAAATTGAACTACTTTTCTGGACAATGGAGCAACAACATCAGCCTTTCCAATTTAAAACACACCTTCTGCTTCTACAAAGAAAAAGTTAAAAAAAAAACAAAAAAAAAATTATAATTATCAACATGAAATACCAAATATTTGGGGATTTTATAGAAACAAAGAAATTTAAATAAAAATAGTTTTTAAAATAACTTTTAAATTTTTTTTACTAAATAATTTGTTTATTACAATTACATATTTATTTAAAACTTGATCGGTCACATTTCATTCAAGCAAATGTCAAACTTTAAGAGGAAAACTAGAAAAAGTTTACAAAAACAAGAACAACAAAAGCAAGAAAATGTCAAATGTAGATTAAACTAAAATGAGTTATCAAATAAAAAAAAAATAACAGCAAAACCAAAATAGCAAAAACAAAAACACTAACATCATTTACAGTCTAATAAAGAACAGAACAGCAGCTAGAAGGGAAGGTTGGAAGAAAACATGAAAAAATATTTATAAGGAAGCCCCCACAAAGAAATTTTATTCAAAAAAATTTTGAAAATTTTTCTTTTACAAGTTTACAGTGTAAATTTTCTTAGAAATATAGTTATTTGAAATTTTTTACTCCACTAGCTTCCCTTCTAAATCATTTTCTCTATACAGCCAACCCAGGTTTTCCTCTTCTCCTTTAAAAGTATCCACTACAGATGATGCAAATGGAAAATCATGTTACATTTTCATAGTTGCTATTGGGTTTTCTTTATAAAAATGTTTTGATTTTTTTTAAATTTTTTGTTTCTAAGCAAAAGTTGATATAATAATTATATCATGGTGGTAAGTAACCATGTAATCTGTCTGCACTATATGTTTGCCTGTTTGAAAAACACATAATCATGAAATTTTATAACATCTAGTTGATATTTGCATTAAATAAAATTTAAGGTTTTTTTTAAGTTTGTTTTCTCCTCCCCAAATTTATTAGATAATTGTTGCAAATATTATGTGCTAAACTCTAGCACAAACTGATTAGGTACAGTAGATAATGGATATAACATTTTATGTAAGAAAAAAACGCTTTTAAGAAAGTATTTTAAGAGTATTTTTCAATATGTGTCAAAAAAAACTTTTTATAAGAGAAAAAAAAACGGATACAAGAAATATTCTGTTATGCAACAATAATAAAAATACGTAAAAAAAATATTTTTTATAATATTTTTACGCAAAATATCCAAACAAATGCGTTAATACTTGCTTGCACAAAATATCCAACTTAGTGTAAATGCACTTTTTACATTTTAAGCTACAAGTTTTTGTTTTCTTATAAAAAAGTATAAACTTTTCTAATAAATAAATTTCTTTTAAGAGTAAAAACTTGTACAGAAATCTAGCTGACCCTGCAAACTTTGCTTTGCAATATATGTAACTAATTTCTTTCAGCTGTTACAGTGTTTGCATAACAAGTTTTAAGAATACCGGTTAATTAGCTAAGCATATAGGGAGGAGGAGCTTTTACCCCTCTTACCCTATTTCACGCCCTTAATAATACAAATTATAGGCTATAGTTGATTTCAGATTTTAGATTATTTGCCTGCCAAATTTCAAGAAAATCGGTTGATTTGTTAAGAATATATAGGGAGGGGGAGCTTTAACCCTTCTTGCCCTATTTAATTTCAGATGTCTGCGTACGAAATTTAATAAAAACCGGTTGATTAATTAATGAGATATAGGGAGGGGGAGCCTTTACGCATCTTACCCTATTTCACGCCCTATTCCCTATTTAAGAACCCATTTTTCGTGGGTACTTAAACACACTTTATGTACCATTTTGAAAGAACAGATATCTCCCCCCAATATCCAGAACCTCAAGATAAAGAGCAAGCTATAAGGACCCTGAAAAGCAATAAAGCACCCGGCAAAGACAATATAGCACAGGAGTTGCTGAAAATATCGCCAAAAATCAGCGCACAAATACTACTCCCACTCATCCACACATTCTGGGTCGATGGTCAATTACCAACAGACAACAAAGAAAGTATAATTTACAATCTACCGGAAAAAGTGACACCACCAAGTGCAAAATTTGGAGAGGGATAACGTTGTTGAGTATGTTGTATAAAGTCGTTGCTAACATCCTAAACGCAAGACTCAGTGCATTGCTATGTGACGATCTTAGACCAGAACAGGCAACTTTTCGACCCGCAAGATCGTGGTTTGTCCACGCCTACAGTTTTAGAATGATAGTCGAACAATAAGTTGAATGGCGTTAAATTTTACCTTTGCATTTGTCGACTTTGAGAAGGCCTTAAATACCGTGTCTCACAAAGCAGTTTTGGTGGCATGGAGGTGCAGGGGTGGTCTCAAAAAAATAACACATTTAATAAAAAGCCTGTACTTCGATGCTTACTGCGTGAGCTACATGAAAACCAGCTCGGTGATATAGTGGCTATCAGGAAGGGTGTCAGACAAGGTTGCGTGCTATCGCCTCTTTTATTCAATATCGTCATGGAAATCATTATGGCCAAAGCAACTCAGAAAAAAAGAAGCATTCGTTGGGGCATCGGAAGCCGCTTAGAAGAACTGGACTACGCAGATGAAATCTGTGTACTTACGCATAATTTCGCCGTATCCAGGAACACCTACGCATGGTTAAGGTGATGACCGCTAAGGTGGGTTTAAAAATAAACTCCCTTAATCCGAAAAATAAGCGGATCAACACAGAAAATACCCAAGCATTTGCGCTGTCTGGTGGCTCCCTTGAAGATGTAGTGTTTTGTATATTTAGACTCTGTTATTTCGAAGTCGGGAGGCTCCTTCCCAATAAAATGCGGTAGTATTGAGATCCTCCCAGCTCTCCACAGGCTCTAAAATTAGAATCTTTAACATTAATGTTAAGTCCATACTGCTTTACGACTGCGAATCATGGAACGCCGCCTCAAAGGATCCAATCATTCGTTAACAGCTGTGTACTCTGGGCTATTAGGCACCAAACCCCTTTAATGGTAGAAATCCGTAATCCTAAATGACGCTGTATAGGACGTACCCTTAGGAAAGACGGGAACCCCCAAGACCAAAGACGCGTTGGAAGACCAGCGCCCACATGGAGGAGTCATCATGACTATCAACTTTTTTGAACCTCCTTCAATTGGTTTAAAATAAATTTATCGAAAGCTTAAATTACTTAGAATGCATCAGACTAGTTTTTACAACACCCAACATATTTTAGTTGCATCGAACTTGATAAATTTGCTAAGCGATATATTGAGTTTAATTTATGAGAATTTTTTTTTTGCTAATATGTACTAATTGCTTGGATAGAGTCTAAAGTTACTTTTTTATTCCCATTTTCACGACTAATCGATAGCTAAAGAAAGGATTTTATCGACCGTATATTAAGTTTTCAATTATTATAGATTGACTTTAGCCTGAAGTGAGCGATAAGTTAAAGGGAGGTCCTGGCAGGTTAAAGTTAAGTTGTAATAATGGAACATCATCCTACCTTTTGCTTTCGGTAAGTAAATATGGGTTAAACGTTCAATTTGTATCTCTTTCACATCGAACACCAATGAGTTGCATCAAACCTCTATCAGTTGCCTGGTTAATCAAACATTAAGTCAAACAAATTTGTATTCATCTTAAACTTTCCTGAGCATCAATTGAAATTGTAAACAAAAAAAATGTATGTAATTCATTTGCAATAATTCCATATGTCATCCCATTAATATGTATAAACCTAAGATCATTAATTCTTCTGATTAATAATAAACTCTTTAACAACAACAATAACAACAAAAAGTAAATCAGCATTATTGCATGATACGAGTATTCAAACTTTTATTTTCAATTTTACGTTGACTTCCTAGAAAAAAAGTAAAATTTGTAAAATATCACATCCATCACATTATTTTTTCTTTTTTCTTTCACAAGTTTTCTTTGTTTAGAGAAGAGAAGAAAAAAACCTTTAACAGAAAATTGGTAACACAAGCAACAGAAACCTGGTGACTTATTTTACATTTTATGTTTCTTTGTCTGTCCGCAGCATGTCAGTATAAAAGTAAGACTGTCTATTTGTCTGTGATTTTTCTTTTAAAATTTAATACAAAACTAAAGTTTGTGCTTATTTTGTTTGTTACTCTAACAAATTGTTAATATGTTTTTCCTTTTTTTTTATTTTGAATTTTATTTTCCTTTGTTACAACAATAGTAATCGAATATCTACAGAAACGAACGAATAAAATGTTAAAAAGAAATACTTTTTTGTATTTGGCGGCAAAATCTTCGCACTCAAAATGCCAATTGAAGCCTATTGTGTGGTAATTTGGTTGAATAATTTTTAAAGTTGCTGGCTAGCTTTTTTTTACTTCTCTACTAGACCAGACTAGTATCCCAAATATTCAAGACGACAAATATTGTATTTAAAGTGTCAGGAATGGATATTGGGGAACATTAAAAGCCGATTCAATGGGGTATCCTTTAATTAGGGGTTATAATACTTTGATTTCTCTTCTTGATTAACGTAAGTTCCTGTTTTTGGACCTACCACTCACTTGTGGCTCTCAACAAATTGGAGAGTTTTATGGCACTTACCGAATGCCCCTATGTGAGTATGACTATTTGCTTACACAGCTAGCAGAGTAGAGTGAGTAGTTCGGACTAAACTTCCCACTCGCCCCCTGTTTAGGAGCTGGAGCTATCTTTTCTCCGGTGAATTAGAATAGTCTACAGTAGCTGTTGATTCGACAACAGCACCTAGAGTTAACTTTCCCAAGGGAAAAATCAGTCCTCCATGTGAATGTCATGTAACTCCAGAGTACCTCATCCAAAGAAAGTAATCTCCCTACACGAGCTCATAAATTCGGACAAAAGCAACGCCATCAGTGGATAGTAAAAATCATATCGCACCATAATTTTAACATCTTCTTCACATACATCTAGTTCTGCTTCGGGGAGGAATTCATACAAAATCCATTATCTCATCATTTTATTACTTTTAATCCCACGTCCAGTTCTGCTCATACAGCATTCAATTATTGGCTGATTCCACTCCTTAAGATCGGGTCATACATACGCATGGACCGGCTTTTAGTGTCTTTATACAACACTTATAGTCGAATCATTCGCTTCTCTCTTTATCAGACATTCACTTGGCTGTTAGTTGTCGCATCACATAGTATCAGGCCTGGGAACAGAATAAAGTAGTTGTAGAAGAAGCTGAAGCTAACGAATGCTTTGTAGCCCAACAAAGCTTGCAGCGCTATTCGTAACCTTGTACTTCACCGACTATTCTGTTCCCCACTTCATTCATACCCATTATCTCAAACTTCATCTTCCAGCATTTGCAACTTTAACCTCGTTTCCAACTTTAACTTAATTTTCCAGCATATCCAACTTTAACTTCTTTTACAACTGCACTCCATCTTTTTCTCATCATCTTCATCCAATCCTTTAGTTATTCTTATCAAAACGCAACATCCGCCAAAACTATTACTAGAGTGTTAAAGTACTTTCTCCTGACATGTATACTCACGGAATCCACAGCAAACAGTCATCCCAATATCGAAGTTTCGGTGGTCCACTATTTTCCGTGGTACCAGAAGACAAATTACGTTGGTGTCACTTCGAGTTCGTTAATATCATAGATCCCAAGTAACCCTAGAATGTTGGATGTAAGCCGGATCACAGGTTGAATACACCTGTATTCCCCAGTGGCACAGACAAAATTCTCCAAAATGTTTTACCAATTAAAGCATTAATTAAAAATAAAATCAGTTTGAATTAAAAATTTAATCAAGTAAATTAATCGTTTAACCAAGTAATTTAATCGTTTTATAAAGTGAATTAATCGTTTAATCTATTCAATTAAATATTTAATAATATGAATTAAGTATTTAATCAAGGGAATTAAACGTTTAATCAAGCGAATTAAAGATTTAATTGATACTATTAATTTGTTTACTGGTGCAAATTTAGTTAATTTTTTAATTTATATCACAATTTTTTTAATTTAAATCAATTTTTATTTGCACTTGTGGTCCTCAAGATGAATTAACTAGGCCCCCTAAGAGGCGCAGCCCATCCCGCAGTTATCCTCTTGTGTTTTTATAAAATTAAAGTGTTCCCATCCCTGTATCCACTAAAGTTTGCTAGGAAATATTGAATTTTTTTATTTTATGTTTCAGTTTTTATTGGTGCCAGTTTAAGTTAAAAAGATTTTGGAAGTGTACTACACAAGTAGTTTGTAAAAAGAATAAAACGTAAATTGATTGGATTTCCTTTACAACAAATTGCTAATTAAGTTAAAATTTAAAAAACAAATGATATGATATGAATGATATGATGAAATTATCATTAACAGATAAACATTTGCACGACAAAATGACAGACGAGTAGACATCGTTTCGAAAACGTCAATAGGGTTCTTTATTTATTACCAGGTAATTTATATAATAAATATGATTGATTTCTGATGGCATTTTTGAAAGAAAATAAGTAGAGAAATTTTAAAACTTAACTTATTTAAACTATCAGCCATGTTCTGGAATTCGAGCGAAATTAAAATCGAACAAACTTTGAAAGCAATCTAGTGTTAAAAGTTGATTTAAATATTCCGTTTTATATACTTTATACTGTTATACGAACTACTTTTAAAATCAGGAAAAACTACGGCCATTTTCAAAAAAAAAATAAACTGGAAATCTCCATCGTTTTCAATTTCGCTCGATTTCGATTTCTAGAACATGGTTGTATAAAATTTCGGGGTAGTTATCGTTTTGATGTAGTTTAAAAAGGCATTTTACCTGTTACCAGGTAATCAATAAGATATTTAAGAAATTTCCATTAGCCCCCTAAGGCTGGGTTTTTGAGATGTTGATTAAGTTTAAGCTTAGTTTAAGTTAATACTGGTAATGATTACTTCACATTTTATTTAAAATTTGAAGCGTTGACATATTTAAAATACAAAATGTTTGTCTACTATAGAAATCGTTTTGAAGTAGTATTTAGCAACGGTTCCCAATTGGGGTTCCGTGGCAGATTTCCAAGCGGCCCGCGAAAAAAATACAGCAAATGTTATATTTTTCATAAAATTTTTTTTTTTATTGGAATTTAAAATAGATCTTTTTTTAAATTTAAACCTTTCAAACGTCTTATTAAAGCAAGAAAACTTTGGCTAAAATACGTTTACTTTGACGTACAAGCCGAAGCGGTGTCAATAGGACAGTTAGTATGGATTTGCTTAAATCAAGTACAGAATGGTTGATTCAAGTACAGATTTTTTTAAAAAATTCCAATACGGCATTGACTTAATTAAAAGTGATATAAAATAAATCTTAAGCTCTGCCTGATTCAAGAATTTCTAAGTTTGTTTAATGCTGATTTGTACTTGAAATAATCCAAAAATTGTAAACAAAACTATTACCCGATATAATTGTTGTTGTTTTTACACAAAGCAAGCAAACAGGGCTGCCATATTTGGGGATTAATCCCAAAACTTGGGCATTTAATGCGAGAAAAAAGGACAAAGAAAGTCATTTGGGATTGGGGATTTTTTTTGGGGAATTAAAAAAATAGCGGACTTTTTGGGGATTTTACACATTTTTATATATTTTCCCTTCTTTTTTATTTACGCTTATTTTTCTTTGTTCGTTTATGAAATATGAAATATTATCAACAACTAATACGGTGTAAAGCGTTCTAATTAAGATTACCATATTTGTTGTGTGTAAAAGGTACTTAATAACCTTATGTTATTTTTCTTGAGTGCGTGTTGTAAAAAGAATAATTAAAAAAAGAGAATGTTAAACGGTTGACAAGAATAAGTAAATATGAAAGACAATAAAATAAAGGTTGGGAAAAAGAATGCTGGGCTATTGGTGGGTACTTATGAAGCATCGAAGTATTAAATAAATGACGGGCATACCTATTTTTATTGCTGATTTTAAGGATGGCTAAAACCGATTGAACAAGCTCCAAATTTTTCTAAATTGGATTATTCGTCTTCAAAAAACAGCATATTGTCACTGGAAATTCCTCACTGCAATCGGATAAAAAGGATTTAAAAAACCATGCAGAAACCAGTCGCTACAAACAAAATAATATAATTTTTTTTACTTAAAATTTTTATTTCAAGATTTTTGGGGGGTTCTTACTAAAAATTGTCTTACTATTTTTAAAAAAAATTTAAAATATGGTCAGAAAATAAAACAAAAAAAAATATAAAATTTTTAAGGTTTTGTTTTTTAATTAGGGAATTTTTGGAGATTTTTATTTTAACTTTTTGGGGACAAGGGAAAAAGTACCTGGCAGCATTGCAAGCAAATAGTTTTTACTTTCTTTTGTAGTGTTGTTGTTTTTGTTTCTACTACAATTTTTGCACAATTTGTACTAAAAATAAGTAGAAGTGTATATTTCTGTCTAACTTTTGTAAATAAAAATATAACGTTTGAAGGTCCGCGGAAAAAATGTGCTTAAGCAGGGTCTGCGAAGAAAACATTTTTTGGGCTATAGATAAACTTACCCATTACCAGGTAATCTATGAAAAGATTTAACGTTTTTTCTTGGTGTGTGTATATTGATTTGAAAGCTATAAAGCATGCTTTATTTCTTTATAATCGTTGCTACACTTTTCTTTTGCCTAGTTGAGGTCACTGTAGCAATTACCATGTAATCTAGAACAGAGTTAAGTGATCTTTCTTCGCATAACTAAAAGTAAATAATAGAAGGTAAATACATTTCCTTAATTTTTTCATTAAAGGAATCTCAAATACGTTCGTTAAATAGTTAGCGTTAATAGCCTGCAGTAGTCAGTGGATTACTATATCAATTACCAGGTAATCTATGATATAATAAATTGATTTCTCTTTTTGTATTTTTAAAAGTTAAGAATTAATTTTGTTATACTAATAGTTTTATTGTTGTTTTACCTGATTCAAATTCGACTTTACCCATTACTAGGTAATCTATAGTCGGGGTTTTTTGTTTCCCTTAGCATTTTGGGTAATAAACAATGGAAAACTTATAATAACTTAATAATTTTTCGAATACTGTTTTATTGCCCTACCTCTTTTCTTGCTTAAACTGACCATTTTTATTAATTTTATAAATATTTTCTACCTAATAAAGGGTAACCAAATTTGAGGTATCATCGGTTAATGGAAATTGCTATAAGGAAGAGAGAGAGAGAGAGATAGGGAGAGAAACAATGGATTTTTTGAAAGAAAATTCGAAAATCGCATTATTTCTCGTAAAGGAGGAATGAAGGGGGCACCAAGATCGTGCGTTTGGACACTTAGACTATTTTTTTGTGGGGTTTTTAAATCGAACGTGTACAGCAATAATCCCACAACATTTCAACCATTATTGAAAAAACGTGATTGAGAATTTTTTAAAAGATTGGGAGCCTGCCGAACCAGTAGGGGGGGGGGGGCACTTGGCTGACATAATTTTTCTTTTTTAAACCATAACCTGTTTGTAAAAAATAAAAAAGAACTATTTTTAATACCTCAAAAAAAAAACTCTTTTTATTAAAATTATACCTCAATTTTTGGACACCCTTTATTCCATCACTATTACCTTATACAATATTCTATTAAATAGCAAGACCTTTGAGTATGTATCGAATGAATGTCTTCTGATTTCTAACAAACTTTCAATTTCTGTTTAAATAAAAATTGCTTATAAACAAAGATAAAATATTAAAAAAAAAAATCAAAACAAACTGATCAAAACAATAAAATGAAAGTGAAATTAATAACAATAAATACCATATTATAATAATAAAACTCCCCGAAACTTCCTCTTATGAATTCTTAAAATTTTTCAAAAAAAAACTGACTAAACAAATGACGCCCTCCTCTTTTAAATTGAAAAAAAAAATAATAATAAAAGAATTAACATGAAATTACAAATAATAAAAAATTTAGTAGAAAAAAAAAGTGAAAAGTCTTTAAGCTATAAAACGCTTCAATTCATTGGATAAGTGCAACAATGATTTAAACATTATAAAATTTATGTGGTGTATGTGCTTAGATATTGTTAACAATTCATCCGGCAAAACCCTTCATTTAAAATTCTGCTCAGCAAAAATTGGTTTCACCACACAGTCTCGGACAAACAGACACAAATCACAAAATTATAGAAAGAAAGAAAATACTCGACTTGACTAAAACGCCCAAGAAATGCGTTTTTTTTTTTTATTTTTCAAACAGTGCTTTTTATGTTGACATTCAGCACGCTCTCGCTCCTTTTACTTGTAAAAAAAAGACAATTTCTATACAGAAAGAAAGTTTAGTTTACAAGTAATATTTTCTTTTTATTTATTTTTTGTTAAATAAAGAAAAATATACATAATCTTAAAATTAATTTTAATTTAAAAAGTTGAATGACTGAAACCCAATAATGGATTACTAACCATGGTCAATATATAAATAGATATTTTCATATACTATATACTATATTATTGGGGCAATCCAAGTGAAATCCGACAGTTTGGAGAAAAATATTTTTTTGATTTCCTTTATTTTTTACTGTGTTGATGTTTCTTCTCAACAGCAAATTTTCAGATGTTTTTTGGCAAATGGTTTAAAGTCTTGGGGCTGCAACGATGGTTAGATATCAAATATTTAACAAAAGAAATGAATCAGTATTTAAAATATATCCTGCGAAATCCTAGAAAACTTGTGCACAGTAGTTTATATCGAACAATTTTTCTAACAAATTTAAAAAAAAAAATCAGAAAAATAGTAGTTATTTAAATCCCACAACCAGATGGGCCTTAAAATTTGTGGAAAAAATCAAAGTTTTATATAAATTCATGAAAATCAAAGAGTACAAATAGTGAAAAAAATGTATTTAAAATATTAAATCCCGAAAATCGCATCCAAGACCACAGTGCAAATTTTTTTTTATATTTTTCTTCGATAGTAGACAAAAAAAGAAAAAATACAAAAAAATAATTATTCTATTTTTTTAATATTCGATATCTCTGTAACCATTAGCTGAAATGTGCTGCTGAGAAGGAACATCAACAAAATAAAAAATATAGGAAATCAAAAAATATTTTTTTCCAAACTGTACGATTTTACTTGGATTGCCCCATATACACAATACATTCATATAAATGTATTTTTAAATATTAATATTTCTAGTTCACTAAAGAACAGCTCGGGAAAACTCTAGGCTTTACCGCAAAAACAGCTTAAGAGACATCATTTAAAATTTTTTTTTTTTTTTTTTTTTCAATAAATGATTTCATTGGCAACACTTGCATCATCTTCTAAAATCTCATAGTCACATAAGGTAACATTCCGATTTTATAGCAAAAACAATTTTATCTTAAGCGTCAACCAAAAATTGTATGGAATGGAATTAAAAAAAAAAATTGTTTTGCTTTTGTCACTTAAGCTTTTTTGCGGTAATGACTCTAAGTAGTGACCTCGAAAACTCAACAACTGGAGATCTAGACAAACCACATCACGGAACTCCTTAAAACACCAAGTCAACCGAACGTAAATAGATTACAAGTTCGTTGATATTAATTTTTTCCAATAAAACTAATCTTTTGTTTCGAAGGACTAAATCTTGAAAATCGATGATTCCCTAAAAAAGAATGATTCCAAGCACTATCATAAAAAGCTTGGATTACAAATATTTGCATTAAAAGCCATTAAAGTCTCGGGAGACTTAACGAGTGATTAGATTTAAAGGAACAATACACTCGAAAACCATAATCATTCGACTCGAAGGACCGCTGGTAGGCATTGACTTAGAGTTGCCATAATTATGTAGTTAAAAGCAACATAAGACATATTGAAATGCAAAGGATCATACAATTTTAATTAGATGGATTCGATTTTCCATCAATCATAGAAAATAGTTTTCAGTGTAAGACCGGAACCCTCAAAAACTTTCAAACCATTTTCCCTTAATTTTCTCCCATCCCACTGTTAATTTATCTTCATCACAATCGACATTTTGCCACTTGTCTAAACAGCCACTCGCTGTGACCATCTTCATCATTATGATCATGTTAATTTTATGATCATAATGATGGCGATGGGGAACTAAACAACGCAATTGAAATGCTTATCATGTAACTGTTTATTTTCTAAACAGTTTGATGTTCAGATTTAATTTCTTTCGCGAGTTTTTGCATTTTTTTTTGTATTAGAAATATTAAAATAAATAACAAATTTAAAGAAGAGAATATGCAACAAAAACGCTTTCTTTTTGCTAATACTACTATTTTGTTCAGCTGCAAAGTACATAATATATGCTTTAATGGCTGATGAATGAATCTATTAGCGGGGCATTTAAAGCATGCCAGTGCATGTTTAAGCGAAATAAGAGAATTAACTCTTTACAGGGAATACAACCATTTAATATTAAAATTATGTTCGAATATACCTACGTGAGAGCAAAGGCTTTAAGCCTAGACCTTATATACCCGGATACAGGTGTGACCTGTATGTATCCCCTAGTAATCTACCTTCTAAACTGCTTAACAAAGAATGACTTAATGAACTGAATCTAGATAGATGGTGCAAATCTGCGACGATTGACAGCTCAACTACTGTGCTAGGTCAATGCATTAAGGAGCTATGAGCCTACAAAGACGAGACCACCAACAACGTATTTTCAAGTGCAGGACGTTGGTGGCAAAGCGTCAGCTCTTTATCTCTCTCTCTCTCTCTCTCTCTCTCTTGAAAATCCTTGCTTATAATATTAAGCTCGCTATGCCAAATTTCGTGTTGAAATTGCGCATTACCTGAACATTAATTTACAGCTCTTTAATGACCGGCATACAAAGCTCCTTGGCCTGCTGGCGAAAAAGGCGTTTACGCCTCAACTTACTGTATGTTTTGTTAGTATTATTTTTAAAATATGACGTGTGCTGTCAATGCCGTCAAATAAATCATATTAAAAAATAGATATAATGGCCAACGCCTTGTCTTTGGAAAGTATATCCCACAAGGATTTGGTCCATTAAGTCCACTCCCCCTTTGTGCCATTATACGATTTATTGATTTCTGGTTTGCCGCTTGTCCTGGTAGCATCACCCTTATGAATTTATGATAATAAAACAACTGCCTTGTTTTTTTCCGCATGTATGAGCATATGGATGTGTCGGGCATACAACCGAAGACCGTGGACTACACGGGGAGATCTTTTTGCACAGTTCCAACTGCTGTCAAATTCATGGACCATAAGTTTTGAAACAAATAGAGGTTTGTAAAGAATTGTCCGTTATTACGCACGTTTCCACGAAAGCGGCTTGACAAATACTTAACAACGCATTCAACCTGATTACTTTCCCGTCCCGCAACAGAGTTTTTGGCATCACATAACCACAACACTTTGATACCATACATATCCGAATTTGATGGAAATTACTGCGTGAAAGGGTTACGGCCACGATAGGGAAACAAATGCTCGTCCACGGTAAGATTTTCACTCGGTTTGTACAAATGTTTGAAGTTTCAATTCATCATTGTCCATTGGTGCAGTTTTGTCAGTTTATTGGCGTATCACTCTTGTGCTTGAATCATCAAACCTTTTAAAACGTAATATTGGAATTTGATTAATGCCCATTGCTGCACGATTAAGTCATAATAAGCATTCCCATGAACGCATACAAACGATAACTTATGTATGTGTTTATTCTAATGCTTTAAGCAAAAAATCAATTACAGAGAATATAAGTTTGGTTTGGTTCGAAGGACCTTTTTTGTTTTGCTAATAACTTTAATGAACTAACTCTTTCACACATCATGCCTTTTTTCTACAAAAAAAAAAGTTTTGATTATTTTTTAGACATAAAAAACACTATTGCAATTTCTTCTGCTTGTCTGTCTCTACATCTTTTTCTTTAATTTTTTATCTATTTGGCACCACAAACAATGTTGGACACATGACTTAATGTTTGTTTTTGGTTTCCGAAGACATTTAAACACTTTTAATTTGATTTATGGCTTTCTGTGGCAACAGCCAAGCTCGAGAGTTTAAGGAAATCTAGATTGTTTTCTTAATGCCATAAGCGTACATCAAGACATCAAGTCGTTAAATGACAGTGCTACTGTTTGCCTTAAAAAAAAAACTCTACTTTGTATTTCTTTTCCTTTTCTTCTTTTTTAAAAAAGTGAAATTTGTTTCAATATTAAATAATAAGAATTTCACCCAAAGTAAACAAAAATATAAGCGACATTCAAAATCTATTATTTATTTAATTTTTTTTAGCAAATTTCTAAAATTTTTTTCAAACTTAACTCATGATTTATTTTTATAGTTATTCATATTTTATTTAAAATTATTCATTTTTAATTAAATTTATTAAATTTTTATTGCAGCTCCATCAAAATTAAGGTGTTTCCTTGACGCTTTAACTTCAAAAAAACAACATTTAAATTAGCAGGTGTGTATGAATTGCGTTGTTTGCGTTTTTAATACTTTTTATTTATTTACTCCAGCAAATTTTTAATGATTAATGATGGAGGATGTTTCAAGCATTTAATAAAATTTTTAAACTGGTTTTTTTTTTTTTTTTTTGCATAAAAGTATTAACAAAATGACTTTTTAAAGTAATGAAATGAGTTGAAAGAAAAGATTTTAATCTGGATTCGAAGGATCATAAATTTAAAATGAAATTCATGAAAATGAGAATGTAAAAAATGTGACAATATGTTAAATTGGGCAAACAAATTGGGATTTAATTAAAAATACTTAAAATCAAAAATGTTTCATAGAATTAACCAATTGTTAGATTAAAATAATAATACGTTCTCACTCTTAGTTAAGGTTAGGTTAAACTGGCAGTCGTCGCCGCTACTTTTACATAGGTCATTGTAAAGGGCGTGTTTCCTAATGGGCCATTAGTCAGGTATAACCGCAATTGGGTTTCAGAGGTGAAGTTTGGACAGCCTTATTGCGCGCCGTGACCTCTTTTCCTCTATGATGGGCCAGATTTTCCTGGTTTCCCCCATGTAGTTTCATCAAACCACCTCTGACTGGCAATGAAATAAAATTTGTGTGAAATAAGTTGCTTACTCCCTGGGAGCGAAACACCTATATCATATGTTTAGCCGTAAAATAGAAGTGATTTGATTACGCATTCGTTTAGGCCAATGCCCCTTTTAGAGCTGTATAGTGCAGTTGCTGCCTTAATAGTCCTGGAAATGGTGTTCATCTTCCATTCTGAGGATGCTTTGGCATTATTGGACAGTTTCAGAATGACTTTTGTACCGTCTTGTTAAAAGTACCAGTTCCGTTTTGGAAGGATGATAAACATCCAGTCCACAGTCCTGGCACCATTTCAGTAGGACATCCAGTGCGGACTCCAAAAGCTCATATTGCAGTCTAGGATCCTTACTCATAGCCACAAATGCCACGTCGTCCTAATATGCAACGAAAGCCATAATAAAATAATTATTAGGGAATTGGTATCCTAAAACCCATAAATAAAACAACACATATTTATATTTGATGTTTCGAGTATAAGACTTTTCATATTATTTGAAAAAATTTTGTAATATAAGATTTTGTTAGTTTGTTTTTTTTTTTCATAGAAATTTTTGATTTTGTAGTTTTTTTTTTAAAAAAAACTTAAACGATGGATAATAAAATAAGGGCATGTTTAAATTTTTGGAACTGAGTATAATAGATTTTACAATAAATTATTTTATAGAAATAATAGCAGTTTCAATTAAACATTTTGTATGTTTTGTTTAAATATTCCAGTTTTTGATAAAGTAAAAAGATTTTAATTGAGTTTTGAATTAAGAAAATTTGTTATTTCCTAAGAGTATAAGAGTAATTCTTACAATAAAATTAATGTGATTTGTTTAAGTAGAATAAAAACTCATTTAAATAATAAATATTGAAATATATTCTATGAAAGTGAAACTTTACACGTTTTTCAACTCGAAAAATAAAAGTTGGTAGTCAGCTGATTGAATTTATCTGTAGAAAAGAGAAGCAAATAAGACAATGAGAAAACCCAATTTCTATTATCTACAGTTTGTCGTTAGGAAAAAGAAATAATCGCCTAATGAGAAAACGGCCATAAGTTTTCTTTTGTAATAAAACTACTTAAGTTTTGTTTTGTGCTTTTGTGTATTCAGTATAAGAGATAAAGCAGTTTCGATCGAACATTCTATACTTTCAGTTGAAGTTTTATTTTTTTTTTTATTTCAAAATAGTTTTTGGATTTAGAATAAGAGGTTTAAAATATTGAAATTTTTTATATTATAGTTAAGATTATTTGATTTTTTTTAATTAAATATTTTTGCAAAATATTTCTTTAAGAGTTTCTTATTTCCTAATTCTGATTAATTCTTTATTTCGGTTTAGTTTATTATATAAGAGTTTCACTTAAAACTAATTTTGATGTTTACGTTTAAGTTTATTTTAAATGTAAGCGAAACAAACAAAACTTTTGTTCGATATCGATGAACAGGTAGTAAAAATATCTTTTTTTTTAGGATTTCTACAAACTTAGTTAAAGTCTTTGTTAATATAAGAGTTTACTTTTGCTAAATCTATATGTATAAAATACAAAAAATGTTTCTATGTCCTTCATAGACTCTGAAACCATCCAGCCAATGTGCTACAAACCGGTTTTATTAGAAAGGGAATTTTGTTAAGATAATTTCGGGCTTTATATTTGTTTTTTAATCTAGGACTACGAGGGTAGTTAGGGGGTAATTTCTGTCTCGCCAAAACTATACAACATATTTTAATAACATTTTAAAGATAGATGGATTCCTGCTTATATGGACCGCTTTGATATGCTTTTTTTT
This sequence comes from Pollenia labialis, assembly GCA_949318255.1. Classification (NCBI taxonomy): domain Eukaryota; kingdom Metazoa; phylum Arthropoda; class Insecta; order Diptera; family Polleniidae; genus Pollenia; species Pollenia labialis. The sequence continues at coordinate 16,835,965 of OX439142.1, read as the reverse complement.
AAATAGGGCCACGAGGTGAGGTAGGAGGCCATGTCCGCCTCTCTAAAAATATCCAACAGATTTTAATGAAATGTTAAAGACAGATAGATTCCTACTTATATGGACACATTAGCTATACATTTATTTAAAAATAGGATCTCGTATCTAACAGATTCGAATGAAATTTAAACATAGATAGATCCCTATTAAAATAGACACAAAAGCTATGAAGGCTTTCAAAAATGGGACTCCAAGAAGGGGAGAACGTAGTACACGTAGCACACGCCGGGTATCCGCAAGTATTTTAATATTTTATAATTCAGCGTGCAAGTTTTACGTATAAAGTATTTTATTTAAAGATAGTCTTTCCATTTTCATATTTTTTTTTTAGCATTTGAGTCTCTTAAAAAAATAATCAAGAGTTTTTATTTTTTTCAAATTATGTATATGTATGTATAAGACCTTTCAAAAAATAAAAAAAAAGAATCTACAAAATTTTATTCCAATTAATATTTCGTTGTTTTATTAATATAAGGGCTTTTTAAAGAAAGCCTTTTTTCTAAAATGTATTCTTAAGCATCCTTTATTATAACATCTTTTCTGTAAATTTTTTTAGTATTAGAGCAAACAAAAAATAAGTATAAGAGGTTTTTATTAGATGATTTTTTTATGTCTTATATTTTTTCTTAATAAATAATTTTTTTTTTAGGAATTTTTTTATTTTTGGGAAAACTTTATTAGTATAAGAGTTTTGGTTTTTCTTAAAGCTTATTAACTTTAAAATATTCTTCAATATGTTATATAACCTGTTAAAATATTTTTATTTTTTCCAATAAAATCTCATAAAATAATTCATTTTATTTCTATTAAACAAATTAGCTTTTATTACTCGCGGCATTAAATTTTGTTCAATTCATTAAGAGTTCTATGCAGTTTTCTAATTTCCGAACAAGCAGTTTTATTTTTTTTTTTTTTACAAATTTCGTATAAGTATGTATAAAACCTTAAAAAGTAGAAGTAGAAAATTAAAAAATTGTTTCCCATTTGTTTGTTGTTTTTTTTATATTAATAAAAGAACCTTTTAACATGCTTTGCGTACATTTTTTAGTATTAGAGCATACAAAAAATATGTATAACAGTTTTTACTTGATGCATTTTTTTTATTTCTTCTATTTTTTTATTAATAAACAATTTTTTTTAGGAATTTTTGTATATTTGAGAAAATTTCATTAGTATAAGAGTTTTGGTTTTGCTTAAAATTTTTTAACTTCAAAATATTCTTCAATATGTTATATAACCTGTTAAAATATTTTTATTTTTTCCAATAAAATCTCATAAAATAATTCATTTTATTTCTATTAAACAAATTAGCTTTTATTACTCACTGCATTACATTTCGTTGAAATCACTCAGGGTTCTATGCAGTTTTCCAAATTCCGAACAAAGAAATTTTATTATTTTTTTTATAAATTTCGTATAAGTTTGTGTAAAACCTTTTAAATTAGAAGTAGAAAATTCAAAATTGTATTCACATTAATAGGTTGTTGTTTCTTTTTATTAATATAAGAACCTTTTAATATGCTTTGCGCACATTTTTTTAGTATTAGAGCAAACAAAAAATATGCATGAGTTTTTTATTCAATGCAATCTTTTTACTTCTGATATTTTTATTAATAAACAATTTTTTTTAAGAATTTTTGTATTTTTGGGAAAACTTTTATTAGTATAAGAGTTTTGGTTTTGCTTAAAATTGATTAACTTTAAAATATTCTTCAATATGTAAAAATCCCTGTTAAAATACTTTAATTTTTTTTACCCATAAAACCTCATGATTCATTTTTTTTTTCTATTAAACAATTTAATTTTTATTACTCACTGCATTTCATTACATTTTGTTGAATTCATTAAGAGTTCTATGCAGTTTTCTAACTTCCTATAGTTTTATAAATGCAATCATACAATTCGTTCGACTTGATTTTAAATGTTTATACAATTTTAAAAACTTTAGCACATTCCAAGGTTTTTCCCTCAAACTCTAATACTCTAATACATACTTTGTGGCCGACATAATTCATAAGTTTAGAAAAAGGGGCTTAACAAGTTGAAAAATGCAGCAGTAGCAGCAGCAGAAGAAATGTAATAAGAAGAAATTAAAAAAAAAATCTAAATATGGGTTGCTTTAGAAATCGTGATGATAACCAGCCACTACCCATTATGATGGCATCTACTACTGGGTTTGTTTATTGTTTATGATTTCTTATGGATTTTTTTTTTCTAGTCTTAAAATAATTGCAACATTTCAGAGAAATACTAAAAAACTGGATGGTCATAAACAATTTGTTAACAAAAAAAAAATAATTTTTCATACTTTATAAAAAGGGGAATTTAAAACATTACCACACTTTTGTTTGATGAATAATCAAAAAGAGATTTCAAATAATTTCAAAATTATCAAGATTTTATTAGTGTTTCTGGGTTTTACGTTCAAAACGATGTCTTGATGTTTTGATTATAAATTGTTGGTTAGATTTTATTTACCAATTATTTATGTACACCCTTCATCGAAGGTAAAAGGGCATATGTATATAAGTTTGTCATTCCGCTTGTAATTTCTACAAAACTGATTTGAGGCTCTTAAAAGTACATGTATATTCTGGGTCCTTATATGGAGCGAAGTTTATTTAATGATGTCCGTCTGTCCGTGTGTCCGTTGAAATGGGTTTTCCAAAACCCCAGCTATGATGGGGACTTGGTAGTTATATTTTTGTGTCACATAAGGAATTATTTGCTATTGAATTTTAGCCTCATCGGTCTGATATATAAGCAAAAAGCCACGACTTACCCAAAAATCCCTTGCTGTTGTTTTTTTTTTTTATTTTATTTTTGTATATTTATTTATGCAGAACGGCAAGAGCCAAAGTTTTTAAAATAGGTACAAGAAATATTTGGGTTAGATTAGACAAGTGGGCGTGGCACTTCGCATACAAAGACATTAAAGATTTCTGTGTATCTGGAGAACACCAAAATGCAAAATTCCAAATTAGGTACAAGCATCTTGGTTATCAATACACAGCATCCGACAATATTTGGCTTAGACTGGACAAGTGGGCGTGGCACTTCCCATACAAAGACATTAAAGATTTCTATGTATCTAAAGAACGGCAAGAGCCAAAGTTTCCAAATTGGTTATCAATACACAATATCCGACAAAATGCGAGCGGGATTTGACAAGAGGACGTGGCACAAAGTTGGTTTATTTATTTATATATCTAAAGAACGGTGTTTATATAAAAATTTCTGTTATTATCACATCATAATGAAGGGCGTATAAGATTCGGCAAAGCTGAATTTAGCACTCTGACTTGTTTTTTTTTTTAAGTGGGTAGAAAAAAATTGTTTAATTTTTGTGAAATGAAAGTGTTGAAGAGTTTAATTTAAATTTTTTTTAGATAAGTTTTGCAGGAGTTTTAATAATTCACAAGAAAGATAATAAAATCCCAACCCAGTTATTAAAGAATTTGGATCTCTAAAACATTCCAGCCCTTTTTGAAATTATTTCCATCTTTTTTGTTTCTTTTATATCTAACTGAAATACATATCTTTATTTTAAAGTACGTGATTTGAATATTTTTATAAATTGAATTATTACACAATTAAACAGTTCTCGTTAAAACAAAATCATAAAAAAATATTGTAATTAATTTTTAACTTGAAATGACAATTTCTTGAGAAAAATAATTCCACTCATACATATTTATTTAAAGCTAGAAAAAAACTTATAAAAAAAACTAAAACAATAAATTATAAATTAAAATTACATTTACCACTTTTTTTCTCGCAAAAGACCCCATAGTAGCCATTAAACAGCTTCATGCCTTAACACCATGAACCAACCAGCACAGCCGTTCAAATCGTTTTAAACTGAAAACAAATGTGTGTTTTTTCTCTTTTTTTTTTAATATAAAAAAGGAATTTAAGTACAAAAATCAGTTTAATTTTTAAACAAAAACTGAATGATCTAAAAAATAAACGTTAGCCTTGTTAAAGATTTTTCTTTCTTTTATGGCAGCTTAAATACTACAAAAAAGTGTTTAACAAGTTCAAAATCCAGAGGAAATGTAACAGAGATCTTTATGGTATTTAAATGGTTTAACGAGCAAAGAAAATAGATACTTTCTCTGGTAATTTGATGGTCTTTTAAAGATTATTTTCAGGGTTAAAAGACAGCAAGAGTGAGGAAGGAGATCCTTTAAGATAACAGAAATTGAGAGTTAATTGCGTATTGAAAACAAAATAAGCATTAAAACAAATTTTGGATTAAATTATGCATTTTACTTTGAGAACTTTATTAATAAATATACGAAATACTAAACAATTTTGAAAGAACTTCTAGTTAAAGGTCAAAGTTCACTGACTTAGAAAGCGAGTTCCAGAGAAGTTAATAGCTTAACTTTTAAAATGTATGTGAAAAATATTAACTAGAAAAAAATATAATAAAAAATAAATAAAAATAATAACTAGAAGAATTTTTTGTTAACGGTCAAATGCTATTAAATTAAGGTTAATTGTTAATAAAAACAAAAAGTTTTCAGAGAATTATCATAATTTTTATCATTATGATAGAAGGATCTATAACAACTATGTGTGAAACAAAATATTGGCCCAAAGGACGCCACGGCTTCGGTGGCATACCTCTATCCGATGGTCCATATTTTCAATGGTTCTAAGACACAACTGAGGTTCAATGTCATTATTGTGTCTAACTATCTCATAATTTAGCTCTTGCATTGTTCTTGACTTATCGACGTACACTTTTTCTTTTAAATATCCCCAAACAAAGAAGTCCAATTAATATCGCCACCACGTGAGATAACACGGCCATTGAATTTCTCGCGCTAAAGAGACATGGTTTCGTTGGCTGTGTGGCAAATGACACTATCCTGTTGGAACCGCATATCGTCCCGGTCCATATTCCCAAAAAAAAGGTCCGTAAAGTCTTCTCTTATAGTTTCTTAATCACTCTGGACTCTGCATGCTAATTTTTTTTTAATTATTTTCAGTATTAATAAATAATCAAAAAGTACCAGTTAAAAAACGAAAATGTACCAAAAAGATCCCTCTTGCAGATTCTCATCCACTCAGGACCTTGCATGATTAATTTTATTTTTCTATCTCCAATACTAACGGATTTTCAAAAAGTATAATTTAAAGAACAAAAAAGTACCAAAAAGTTCATTGTTATAGATTATTACCAACTTAGGACACTGCATTATTTATTTTATGTTTCTAGGTCCAATAAAAACGAAAATTAAAATAGTACCAGTTGTAAAAAAGCTCCCCCAACAGATTCTTATTCACTCAGAACCATGCATGTTTAATTTAAAGTTTCCAGTTGAAGAACAAAAAAAAGTTCCAACTTCATTTCATCTTAAAAGTTGTTATTCAGATGCATAATTTTATGTTTCTAAGTTCAATGGTATAGAAAATTTAAAAATTACCACCACATGCAGCACGAAAAAGTTAAAGAAAGAATTTAAATTTCCGTATTTTCCCTTTACGATATGATATTTCTTTTATTTTTTATCCCATTGAAGTATTAAAAATTTCAATATTGCAGTGAGATCCCATACTTTAATTTAATACGTATTTATATGTCAATAATTACGATTTGCACCACTTGAGCGTAGGAATTTTGAAAAAAGTACCAAATGTATATTTGTATTTTTAAAATAAGTTACGAATTTGATAATATCTTTATTTCTATGTTTATTGGGTTAAAACAGAGATGGGGTGACAATAAAGTTCCAAAATACAGGTTATACCCGTTTACTCCCTAAAAGGCCCGAATTTCAAAAAAGTACCAGACACCGGTCCGCTTATTTTTCTAATAAGCAACGATAACTATTAAGTTTTTTTGTTGTATCTTTTTTAGTTTAGAATATATGGGGTTAACGAATTTCTCCGTTATTACCCATTTTACCCCCTCCTGTATATTTTGCACTTCAGTAAGTAAATACCTTTCGATTAGTGTACAATCGGTTGACACTTAGAGGAGGAAAGTTTTCTTAACTGTTTTGCCTTTGCCGAAGATTAAGAAAACGTATTTAAGTTTTATTGAAAGGTCAAAGATCATGCGAATTAAATAAAGACGAAATCTTCAACTAAAGCTGATTTTTTTTTAAATTCGGAATGAAACACTTTATTTGATATCGCTGCTCAATTTATTGGCGATTCCTCAAGAAAAAAGGTAATTTAAAACAAAAGCATGAAAATAAAGTAAACAAAATGCAAATAAATTTAAAAATTAATAAAAGCAAAAGCCTTTTAGCTCCCTTTTATTGATTAAAAAACATTTGTTTTTGTCTAGTTGACTTCTATGCATTTTAAGACTTTGTTCTCAATTCTTTTTGTTCTGAAACTTTTAAAAAAATCTAGAAAAAAAGCAGATAAATTTGATTATGTTTTATGTGATGCCCATATAGAAACTGTAATAAATCTAGAAAAACTTAAAAAAAACATCTAAATGTTCAAGGTCAATCCATATGTAAAACACATTAAATTTTCCAATTTTGTGTTCATAAAAATAATAAGAATAAATAAATCTTAATAAAAAATCTATGTGTATTTGTTTAACAAAAGAATACATTTCAAGTAAAAAAAAAAACAATCGATTTGCATAAAACTGTTTGTGACTTAAGTCTTTTGTTTTCAAGAAAAACAAAAAAAAAAAAAAAAAAAAAAAAACAAAAGAAACAACAAAGAATAATATGGACAAATCGGCTAAAGTTGTAGATTACAAGACGATTTTTTTGTGTATTTGACTTTGGTCAAGATCTAGATTAAAACAGAAGCAAAAACTTAAAATAACTTAAAAAAAATAGTTTAAAATTAAAAAAAAAATTTTTAAAGTGATTTTTTAAATTATTTACGTTCATCCCTAAAAAAATGACAAAAGGCTGCTGACTACCCGCTTAAGTCCAAAAACTTTCATTCAATTATGAAAAATTTCTTTTTGATTTGCCGCCGTTAAGAAATTTATCTGTCAAAGGACTTTTATCCTATTGAATTAATAAAAATTATAAAAAAAAAACAAACCCTTATACAATCCATTAACAAGCATTAACGTGTATTAAGTGTTAATATTAACCATAACTATTTAAATTTAAATTAACTTTTTTTTATCATCCAATTTAAAATATGCCTTTCATTAAGCCATAACTATTCAAAAATAAATTCTAATAACTATAAAAAGCTAAAAAGAATTCTTATAACTTTAATTGCAACTTTAACTATTTTATGCGAATATTACACAGTTTTTATTGCTTTAAAATCCTTTGCCGCCTTAAAGTATAAGAGAAGCCCCTTTTTTATGGCCACAAATGATTGCAAAGAAATCAAATATCTAAAAAATTTCTAAGTACATATTAAAACTTCTTAACAATACAAGTTTTATGCTTAGCATTTAAAAAGCCTTCATTTTAATTTTGATTCAGTCAAAGGATTACTTTAAAGTTAGTGGATGGCTTTCATAAGCAATTTAACTAGAAAAGAATTGTTAAAAACAAACCGCCTGTATATTTTTAATAAAAAAAAGTTTCTTGGCAAATTGCTTAAGATTTTTTTTTTTTTTTGTTTGTGTTGTTAGGTTCAATTTATTTTTACATAATGGCTGGGAAATTTATTGCTCTATTAAGTTTAAAGTAATTGTATATGGCATTTTTTGTTTTTTTTTTAATAAATTAAAAAGAAATAGTTAGACAACAGCTAAACGTATTTCAAAAGCACTTTAATATAAAATATAAGCACTTCAATAAATATTCAAAAATTTTGCAATATTCTTTGAATAGATGACTAATTAAAACTCTTATACATATTATACTTCATCGAGAAAATACATCTTAAACCGTCTTTAAAAAAAAAAATATTATAAATAAATATAAAAATTATAATAGTTAAATTCCTGTTCTAAGATTAATAAGAATTAGATAAAAAGATGACTAATAAAAACTCTTATACATATTAAACATAATCTATAAAATACACTTACAATTTTATTTTAATAGTTTAACTCCTGTTCTAAGAAGATTAATTAGAATTAGAGGGTTAAATTTCTTATATTATCAAAACTCTTTTACAAATATTTGTTATTTAGTATTATAAATATGGGCATTTCCGTCAAAAGGTCCACAGTGACCGAAAATTTAAAAGTTATTAAAAGCTGATTATTTTACGATGTTGTTATAGAGAAATATTTAGATTTTACTAACTTTATAAATTTATCCATAAATTTGATCACTTAGATGAACAATCTTATTTGTGAAAATGTTTTCTTGTATGTTTTCATTAATATTGTCTTCCTTAAAAGATTTGATATTTGATAAAAATTATTCCAAAAAAATTTTCTTACGTGGTCTGAAAAAGAGTTCGAAGAGAAATATTTTGTTCGGATTAACGGTAAATTTTTATTTTGTTTTAATCATTATTCCGTTAAATTATTATGGAAAAAATTTCACGTTCGAAATGTCACGTATCGAACCAGATTTTGGCTTAAAAAAAATTCGGAAGATTTTGGAATCAAACCAAAGACATTTTAATGTTACATTGCTACGTAAAATTCTGAAAGTAGTTGTACTAAAAAATGGTGGCAGGAATTACACCTTTTTATACATAGCCACAAAAACTACTTCTATTTTTTTGCCATTATCTTTGACCTAGAATCGCGACCTCCATAAACTTTTGCATATATAACAATGCTTTATTAGTGCTATAATTTAAGGGTTAAAAGGGCTATTTGTTGTGCAAAATGTTATTGCATTTTTGATGCGTACGACTGTCACGTTCAACACTTTGGAATTACCCATATTAGTTAGAACTTTCGCATCTTAACTCTTTTTATATATTAAACGGCCCACTTTAATAATGATGTATTGTTTTGTTAAAATTCTTATATGATCAAACTCATATACAAAAAGTTTTCATATAAACTAATTTATAGTTTAAAGCTCTTATACAGATAGAAATTAATTATATTACAATATATCACTGTTAAAACCATAAAACTTGTTTTGTTTATAAAGATCTTGTGTTATAAAAACTCTTATACTAATGCAAATTATAACATTTATACTAATCAATACTATTTAATTTCTTATGGTAATATAAAATATTTCAATAATTATAACTCTTTTTTTCTGTGCTAATTTTTTTCAGTATAAGACTTTTTAAAGCTATATTTATTTTTTTTAAGGACTAATATAACAGTTAAATTTTAATTTGATTGTTTTAATGCACATCTTAACTCTTTAATATATAAAACGGCCCATTTTTGTTTAATTAAAACTATTACACTGATCAAAATCATATACAAAAATTGTTCATAAAAAACACTTCTATTATAAAACTCTAATACAGATAGAAATTAATTATATTACAATATATCACTGTTAAAACCATAAAAATAGCTTTTTTTATAAAGATCTTGTGTTATAAAAACTCTTATACTAATGCAAATTATAACATTTATTCTAATCAAGACTATTGAATTTCTTATGGGTATATAAAATATTTCAATAATTAGAACTCTTTTTTATATATCTGTACTATTTTTTTTAGTATAAGACTTTTTAAGGCTATATTTATTTTTATTTTTAGATGGTTTATTATTACAGTTAAATATTAATTTAACTGTTTTAATGTAAGAGTTAGATTATAGTTTAAAAATAAATATGTATGCGTGTATAAAACTTAAAAAAAAAGTATTTATCTAAGAAAACAAGTCTTATACATGCTAATTAAAATCATCACACTGAGCATTAAAGCTGTTATTATTTAAATATTCTATATTACTATTGCAAATTTTTTAAATATGTACATACTTAGGTATGATAAGCAATAATAATAATAATTTAGTTAGTATAAGAGATTTTATAAAAGAAGATATTTGAATAAAAGTGACCATTTTAATTAGCATTATCCCATTACTGCATAAAGGTTGTTGTTATATTGCGAAAGATAATTGAATTGTAAAATTTGGCTCATATTAAACATTCCGTTAAAAATTTTTTTTTTTTGCAAAAGTATAGTTTCGATTTTATGATCCTTCCGATATATCGGACGTTATCAGGGCGGAACTATATGCTGGCTTAGAATTAACGAGAGAGGTATCTGCGTTAATTTTTTTTATAGTTTATTACAAAAATGCAAGATTTATTATTATGCATTATTATTTTGTGATGATGAACCAATAACTCGTTGATTTGCACAGCGCCGTTCAGTGTTAGGGGCACATTGCAATGTTCTCTTCCGTCTTAACGCGTTTTTAATGGTTTTGTTGGCTTTTAAACGTGATGTCGTGAAGATCTTTATTCTTTTGACCAGCGTACAGATGGTCTAGAACATGCCGCACTAAATCTTTGTGGAAAAAGATAGTGAAATAATTGAAGGGATCTTGGTGGCAGTTTTTGTCTTCCTATTTTTGGTTGTTTTTTTTTCTTAGCTTTTTTTTCGAAGTAACATAAAATATACATTTTCAAATAAAACATTTATTCTAAAAACTTGCTTAGCAAATTTATAACTTACAAGTCTTAAATTAAAACTCTTAAACTAATTAAATCTTAAGAAATAAAGCATAAAACCTTTCTATAATAAGCATTGTAAATGTTAAAACGTTTTGTTTTTTAAGCTCTTATACTAAGTAAAAAAAGAAACATCTTAGTGATGTTTTACGTATAAAAACTCTTATACCCCAAAAAGAAGCTTAAACAATAAATTTAAAGCTAAAACTGTATATTTATTTTTAAATATTCTTTCGCAAGTAAACACATTTTTTTAATAACTATAGCAAAAACTCTTATACATTGCAATGACAAAGACATGTCGATTTTCTTTTTTACAAAAAAAAAACTTTTTAGATTAAGTCTCTCAAACCGTAAAAATTACAACAAAAATTTACTTTAAGAACTCTTGTACAAAAAGAAAGTTCTTGAAATTATTGTTATAAAAAGTTGTTATCTTTTTCTTATTATTATAAGAACTCTTATACAAAAAGAAATTCTATAAATTATTAGTATTAAAAAAAGATAATAAAATCTTTTTTTATTTGTTTAGCTATTTGAATTAAAGCATGTTTAAATCCAAGATAAATTATCTTAAGAATTTTCGGCGAAATGTGCAAATTTGCTTTGAAAGCCAAACAATTTTGCAAGTAATAATATAAAATAATTTATTCAAAACTTCATACCCAACAACAACAACAACAGCAATGAGAAATAATTTTTCAAATTTAAGGTACAATGTCTATATCAAGTATGTGTTTAAAGTCTTTTGTTTTTAGTTTATCTTAAACTTTAGATAATGATTTTTCGAAAATTTATAAAAAAAAAAATCCCCAAAAACATGATCATTCTGTGATACAAAGCTTTTGAAACAGTCCATTGACAGTGCCTTTAGATGTCACATCTTTTGTTATTATGATTAATTTGTTTTATCTGTATTTAACTGGGTTATTATTAACACAATTACCGCTAACAAACTGTTATATAAAATTGTATTTATTATTTTTTTTTTTTTTTGACAAAACGACCACCAAACGAAAATAAACTACAGAGCAACTTAACTAAACTAAAGCAACTACTTGAAAATGACCTCAAATTCAACTTTAAACACTTGATTGCGCCTCCTACACTGGGCTTTTTTTCGTTTTGTTGTATTTGCCAGTATATAATGATTTCGAAATCCAAACACTTAACATAAAGTTGATATTAATTAAAAAAGTCTGATAGAAATATAAACAAAACATTAAATAAAAAAAATTAATTAATTTAAATAATCTGGTGGGAAAATCGTTTTGATTTATTAAATTTTTCGGTTATAGGCAAAAGGCAAACTTTTTAAATTGGAACAAAAAAATTAAAAACATAAGACTAGTCAGTAGACCAGGCTTTAGGCTTGACTATGGATTAGTCGAAAGACTTGCCAATTGGTAAGTATATTGGCGAGACAAAAGATAAGTTGTTAGGCTAGCCGTAATACTAGTCGATAGGCTAATTATTCGTCACTAGGCTAAACAATAGACCAGTCAATAAACTAGATTTAAGACTAGGCTGAAGAATAACTTGACTTAAGACTAGACTTTAGGCGAGACTTAAGACTTGACTAAAGACTAGACTTAAAACTAGACTTAAGACTAGACTTAAGACAAGACTTAAGGCAAGACTTACGACTAAAATTAGGACCAGACTTAAGACTAAACTTAAGACTAGACTTAAGATTAAAATTAAAACAAGACTTCAGACTAGATTTAGGACCAGACTTAAGACTGGACTTAAGCCTAGACTCAATACAAGACTTTCGACTAGACTGAAGAGTAGACTTAAGACTGGACTTAAGAACAGACTTCAGACTAGACTTAAGATTAAACTTCAGACTAGACTTAAGATTAGATTTAGGACCAGACTTAAGACTAAACTTTAGACTAGACTTAAGATTAAACTTAAGAGCAGACTTAAGACTAGATTTAGGACCAGGCTTAAGACTAAACTTAAGACTAGACTTAGGACTAGACTTAAGATTACATTTAGGACCAGACTTAAGACTAAACTTAAGACGAGACTTAAGATTAAACTTAAAACAAGACTTCAGACTAGATTTAGGACCAGACATAAGACTAAACTTAAGTCAATGCATAAGATTAAACTTAAGACTGGCCTTAAGCCTAGACTCAATACTAGACTGAAGAGTAGACTTAAGACTGGACTTAGGACAAGACTTCAGACTAGACTTAAGATTAAACTTCAGACTAGACTTAAGATTAGATTAGGACCAGACTTAAGACTAAACTTTAGACTAGACTTAAGATTAAACTTAAGAGCAGACTTAAGACTAGATTTAGGACCAGGCTTAAGACTAAACTAAAGACTAGACTTAAGACTAGACTTAATACTAGACTTAGGACTAGACTTAAGACTAGACTTAAGACTAGACTTAACACCAGACTTAAGACTAGACTTAACTAGTCTTATCTTAAGGGTGCTCCAACCAAAACGCACAATGTTAGTTGTAAATAAAACAAAAAGTTTTCAAAGAATTATCTTAATATTTATCGAAGGATCTATGGCAATTATATGTGAAACAAAATATCGCCCAAATGCTCGCCACGGCTTCGGTGGCACAACTCTATCCGATTATCCGTTGGTCCATATTTTCAGTGACTCTGAGACATAATTGAGGTTCAATGTCGTTAATGTGCCGAATTATCTCATCCTTTTGCTATTGAATTGTTATAGACTTATTGACGTAGACTTTTTCTTTTAAATGTCCCCAACAAAAGAAGACCAACGCTGTCAAATTACACGGCCATTGAATTTCTCGCTCAAAAGAGCCATTGTTTCGTTGGCTGTGTGGCAAGTGGCACTATTCTGTTGGAACCACATATCATCCAGGTCCATGTCCTCAATTTCTGGCCACAAGAAGTCCGTTATAATTTCGCGATAGCAAACACCGTTCACGGTAACTGCTCGCTCGGCTGACCTCATTTTTTAAGATGACGCGGCCAGCCGATAAACCACACCAAACAGTCACTTTTTGTGGATTCCAATTTTTACAGACCTGATTTGCTGAAATTTGCTCACAATTCTTCCGATTGTGGACACATTTAATCGATTATGGTGACAAAAAAAATCATTGCCCATTTTCGATGATGCCGCAAGGCCATAAACCGCACCAAACAGGTGTTTTCACATTTCAACAGATCCGGGTTTCTGAAATTTGCGCACAATTCTCCCGATAATTGACAAATTTTGTCTATTGTGCTGACCAAAAAAATCACGAAGTACATGAAATTAATTTTGATTTGAACGCTCATTTTCATAACAGGCTTCAACAATCTTAGCGCGCTGCTCAATTCTAAATCACTTTATGGTTGAATTTGTCAAACACTGAAACAAAGAAATAACAAATTAAGTTGGGCAAAAAACTTGACGTTAAGGTATGACTCACAGCTAACATCGTGCATTATGGTTGGACCACCCTTTATTTGATAGTTTAGTCTAAAGTATTTAGAAATAGACATGTATGTATATTTTTTGTTACTTTGTGACTAATTAAGCTACAACGTATGTATTTAATTAATTCATTTGTTGAATTAAATTTTCATTTTATCAATTTTTTTATTTAATCGCATAAATTAATTTTTAATTTTTAAAAAGTTTAACGTAAATTATTCAATTGATTTTGCATTTACAACTTTCTATTTCATTAAATATTTTTTTTTTTTTTGGGCATTTTTATTAGGAAATTTATAAGAAATTTATATGAAATCTTTTTTTTACAGATTTTTTTTTTAAAAATACTTTAAAAGCAAAAAAGCACAAGATGTTTATTTAACATAAACGCAATCATAAACCGTAAAATTACATTTCGCAAAAACCCAAAATTTTATAAAAAGAAACAAAAATGTCTTGTTAACAGTCGAAGGTAACAAAAATAGAAATGGTTTAACTGAATATTTGAAAAAAAAAATCTCTTAAATTTTATTTAAGCTCTTTATTGCTTTAAGAAGCTCTTTTTTTATTTCGGCAGCAGTAAAAAGCATGAATAACATTTAAGCGCAAGTCTTGTTGAAAGAAAAATTTGCACAGATAACCCAGAAGAAGAAGCCGGGTAAAGTGTAAATTGTTGTTTAAATGAGCTGGCTGTTTGTTTGTTGGTAGTGGTTGTTGCTCTTTTCTTTCCCGTTTTGTAATTTATACTCAATTTTGTTTAAAACTGAAACTTAAAACTCTTAACTAAAGCCAAAAGCAGGCATGCAAGCACCTGTTTATACATGTTTTACTTGAGCTAAACTTTTTTATTTTGTTTGTTTTTTTTTTGTCTTTCTTAGGTTTTCTTATGACTTTACACTAGACTAAATATTTCTCAAATAAAATGCAAAAGTATCAAGTCATTTTTTTTCACTGAATATTGTTTTTATTGTAGTTGTAGTTGCATTAGCTCTAGCAGTTTGCGGTTTTGTAAGTTTTGTATGTTGTAGCTCGTTTGCTAGTGTTTCACTGTGTGTGTGTGTGTATGTCTAGTGGGCCTATCAATTGCTAAGAGTGTCTTAACGTTTGACCAAAGCAATCATAACGTCTTTAAACGTCGAGCTTAATGCACGTTACGTCTATGTGAACGCGCTTAAAAACTTTTCTGCTTTATTTCTTTTTTTCCTACTTTTCAAACTACAAAACGAAAACGAAAGAAAAATATTAAAAAGCTTAGTATTTGTTATCAATTAAAACAAAATTATTGTTAAAAAAAAAAAAAAAAAACTGAAAATTATTAAAATAAAAATACAATATTAAAACAAACAAACGAACGTTTTGAAATTTACTATAAAAATGTGAAATGAAAGTTGCTTTTTTCTTATTTTCAATTATTGAAAAAACATTGAACATGTTATAAAAAAAATGTATTTAAAAACTTTAATTTATTTTTAAAACCCATCCAGAAATAAAACTTTCTTCCTAAATTTAAAAGAAAAAAATTGAAAACAATAAGAAAATTAACTTGTAATAACTATTAAATCTTTACAAAAACAACTTTGTTAATCTACGAAAGAAAATCTTGATAAAAAAAAACATTATCAAACCAAAAGGAAAACAAAAAAAATTTAATATTCAAACTTAAAAAAAATTCAAAACCCCTCTAAAACAAGTCTTTAGATTTTAAACGAATATATATTTTTCCTAAAAATATTTCAAACAAAATGCAGCCGCTACCATCAACAAAATTAATCATCATTTGCATAAATTAATTAAACAAATTTAAAAAAAATTTCTATTACAAAATTGTGTTTGATAAGAAAAATAAATAAATAATAAAACAGATTTAATGCAAACATTTATGGAATGTTTGTAACAATTTTATACAAAAAAAGACAAGAAGGGTTTGAAAAAAACATGGACTTCAATGAATCTTTCAAATGAATTAACAAATTAATTGAAATTTGTTAAAAGCAAGTGTTTAAACGTTTTTTTTTTTTTAATTCAATCAAAGTGAAAAAGGATTAAAGGGCAAAAATGTGTTCTAAAAATCAAATGAGTACCTTAATGGAAAAATTGAACACGGTAAGTTTTCAAAAAGGAAAACAGGACAAACAAAAAATTTAAATTTTAAAAATTTCATTAACAGAAAATATTAAAAAGAAATCAAAGTTTATATTTGACTAGCGAATACCCGGCGTGTGTTACAACGTTCCCCCTTCTTGTAGTCCCATTTTTGAAAACATTCATAGCTTATGTGTCTATAAAACTAGGGATCTATCTATTTTTTAAATGTTATTCGGATCTGTTCGATAGGCAGAATCGCTTCCTACCTCCCCTCGTGATCCTATTTTTTAAAAAATGTATAGCTAATGTGTCCTTATAAATATGTATATATCTATGTCTTAAGTTTCATTAAAATCCGTTTGATAGTTTCAGAGAGGCAGAAATCGCCCCTTACCTCCCCCCCTGATCATTTATTTTTTAAAAATTTATAGCTTATGTGTCCATATAAGTGGGATCTATGTATCTTTAAAATTTCATTAAAATCTATTGGATAGTTTCAGAGAGGCAGAAATTGCCCCCTATTTCACCTCGTGGTCCTATTTTTTAAAAAATGTACAGCAAATGTGTCCATATAAGTAGGAATCTATCTATCTTTAAAATTTCATTAAAATCTGTTTAATAGTTTCAGATAGGCAGAAATTGCCCCCTCACTCCCCTCCTGGTCCTAGTTTCGAAAAATGTAAAGCTAATGTGTCCATATAAGTAGGAATCTATCTATCTTTAAAATTTCATTAAAAACTATGGGATTGTATCGGAGGGGCAGAAATTTCCCCCTAACTCCCCTCTTGGTCCTAGTTTTGAAAAAAAGTATAGCTAATGTGGCCATATAATTAGGGATCTATGTATCTTTAAAATTTCATTTAAATCTATTGGATCGTGTCGGAGGGGCAGAAATTGTCCCCTTTCTCCCCTCTTGGTCCTAGTTTTGAAAAAATTTAAAAAGGTAGAAACGTTTGTATTTTATGTTTATTGATTAATAACAATTTGTTCTGTCAAAGATTAGTTAAACTATCGATTGTTAAAATCACTTAAGAATTAAAGCCCGTTAAGCTAACTAGAATCTAATTTAATCGGCGAGTTAAATCTTTACCCAGTTTAAATGCTTGTTTAACTGTTTCTGCAAACTCTTCAGTAACAGTTAAACTACCTTTGCACTCAAGTTAGTAATCAAAAAATTAGTCTGAAAATCAAAAGTTTAACCGTCTTTGAGGTTAACAAACAGTTAAAACAAATTGAAGCAGCGTTTATGATTTTAATTATTAAAGATGGTTAACTGCCAAAGATTAGTTTCGACGGCGATCGTTAAAATCACTTCAGGATTAAAGATCATTAAATTATAATCGAATGGATTGATTACGGATGGCAGCAAATTTTTTTTTTTATTTTATATTTTAAAATGAGCGGCGTTGACCGATTTCGCTGCTGGCAACTCAATTTCAGTTTAAATACCATCCGTAATCGACCAATAATAAAAATTGTCAAGAAAAACCTTTTTCCAGATTGAAAGTAAAACAACCCTTAAAAAATCAAGTTAAACTGTTTCTGTAGAGTTTTATCACGACTAACGTCCAATTTCACCAAGTTTAGTTATAATTAACTATTACAATAACAGTCAATTAATAAATTGTTAACATATTGTTAACTTTATAGTAATAGTTTATTAACCATGAGCTTAATGAAGTTGACTGTTAAGCTTTTTAAGTAAACACGGATTTAAAACCAATTCAATCGATTCAAATACATAGTTTCCATTATCAAAGAATAGTTTGTTAATCAAAAGTTTAACTGCTAGAGACAAGTTTAGTCAAAAAAGGCTTTCACCGACCATCGCTAAAGCCACTGCAGGATAAAATACCATTTAGGCTGGGTCTTCCAGATCCACATCTCAAAACCCCGGCCTCAGTTAGAATCCAATTGAATCGGCGAAATTAATCTTTTACAAGCTTAAACTAAAAACATTCTCTCAACTGACAGGATATCTGTTGCTATCGAGTTTTACCATTAAACTCTAGTTAGTGGCCAAAAAAAAATTAAAAATCGAAAGTTTAACTGTCAAAGACGAGTTTACTCATAGACGTGCTTAAAAGTTTAATAGCCGTTTTCTCATTACACGATTAACTTTTTTCCCAACGAAAAACTGCACATTAAAGAAATTTGGTTTTCTCAATGTCTCATTTGCTTCTATTTTGTCGCAAAGCTAACCAGCACTCATCTGCCGATTATTTATTTTCCTTTTATTTGCCGTACAGATAAATTCAATCAGCTGACTCCCAACTTATACATGTATTTTGGAAGGTGTTGCCAGCTTAAAACCATGTTTTTTGTCGGTATATTGAGAAACCCAAAATTGTTAACAGACAGTTTATCGGTCTAATAAATTTATGTTGACATTAAGTAACAAGCAGTTTGACGGTACATTGAGAAAATGGCCATAAGACAATTAGAATCATCAGAGATAGAATTGAGTTATTCACGTCCTAAAAAAAAAAAAAACAAATAAACAGTCTGTTAAAAGTCAAGAATTAGTTTAATCCTCAAAGGCGAACTTTAAAGTCAAAAGTGGGGAATCGGACCCGCAACCCTCGTTGTGATCAATATGTCTATTAGAGACGATATCAAAGGTCGGTTAAATTAATAACCAAAGACAAATGAGGAAAATTATTGGCAAAGTTTCTCGAAAAATTTTATAAATGATAAGGAAATAAAAACACTCATGCTTGGCTTTCAAATGTTATACATATTGGGGAAATAAAGCAATAAACAAGAATCTAATTAAAAATGTAAAATATTTATCATGTAATAATATTCTTGTGGCTGCTATTTCTTATATAACAAAACAAATGATGTCATATTAAAATAAGCAACCTGTTCGTTCCGTTTAAACACTCCACTCTAAATTCCAACAATTCTTGATTTTGCATTTTCTGCACAAGCCATAAATTTTAATGCAGATACAACGGAAAATATGTGAAGTTTTTTTTTATTTCACATTATAATAAGCTTTCAAAACAAAACAAATCAAACTGAATTTAAATTATTAACCTTAAGAATACAAAACTGCATACAGGCTCAGTATTTAGTACAGGGTACTAAACAATTGATTTTTATAATCGAGCATGTTTGTCGAACTCTTTTTAACAAGTTCGAACTTTTCATTTATGTACATAGTTGTTCCTGTTAACCCAATCACCGAGACAAATGAATTTAAAATCATTAACACAGAAATATTATTATTATTATGCATTCAAATAACGAGAATATGTGTGAGAAATTATAAATGAAAAACTCTTGCACGTTTACTTACCATCATAACACACTTAAATAATAAATCGCTCTGCTCTGCTTGGCCAATAAAAAACAATCTATAAATGCCGGTTTTTTTCTGCAACAGCGTTTTAAATGTTCAGCTAACAAGTTGTAAGACCAGAATCTTTCAAATCCAGTGACTTATGTAACCTCATTTCCATATTGGAAGAAAATAAAAAAAAACTTTTTTACAATTTATATAAAAAGAAATACAAAAGACAAATAAAGATACAAACTATTGGATAAACTGACATAGAAAAAGTATGGAAAAAAATAGAAGAAGAGAATGTGAGGTTTTCTTGCTGCTATAGCGAATGCAAGAAAAGATTGTGCAGCCAGCTTGAGAAATCGAAATGTAAGCGAAAGACAGAAATTTTAAATTTATTCGTTTGAAACAATCTGGAAATTGGAAAATATTTACATGAATAATCGGTTATTCGGTCTGTTTTTTTAAATTTATTCGTTTCCAACAATCTGGAAATTTGAAAATATTTACATGAGTAATCGGTTATTCAGTTTGTTTTTTATTCGTTTGAAACAATCTGGAAATTGGAAAATATTTACATGAGTAATCGGTTATTCGGTTAGTTTTTTTAATTAATCGTTTGCAACAATTTGGAAATTTGAAAATATTTGCATGAGTAATGGGTTATTCGGTATGTTTTGTAATTTATTCGTTTGAAATAATCTAAAAATTTGAACATATTTACATGAGTAATCGGTTATTCGGTGTGTTTTTTTAATTTATTCGTTTGAAACAATCTGGAAGTTTTAAAATATTGACATGAGTAATCGGTTATTCAGTTTGTTTTTTTTTTGTATTATTAGCTTAAGGAAGAAAAACTTAATAATTGAATTAAAAATGCTGTTAATTTCAAAATATAAATATATTTTTTTTAATACGAATATTTGCCATAAATGTAACTTTGTACCGATTAATCGGTTATTCGGTTAACCTATATATGTATATATTTAGTTAATGTTAATTAAATTCAAGAATAATGCGTCAATGTTGACCGAAAGGTTGACATAAGTCAAAATCATGGTATATATTGAGGAAGAAGGACCATTACAAAAAAGTTTTTAAATGAATTTTGAATCACAAAAGCATATTCGAAAAAAATTTTCAGTAAAATAATTTATATAAAAAGAAATTCCAGATTTTATTTATTTAAAATTATTTTTTATTACAAATATTTCCCATTTATTTTTGTACCGAATAATCGGTTATTTGTACCGATTAATCGGTTATTTGGATAACTAAATATACATTTTTATTAAAAATAGCTATAATATAACTTTAAGCTAAAATGCAAATAGCGCCTCCGCTTATTTTTTTTAATTGCATATTCGCAAATATTTACAAGATTAATCGGTTATTCGTTTTGTTATTAATTTTATTAGTTTAGAGAATAATAAAACCTGTAGCAATAAAATCTTACTAATCTAAAATAATACCAGATTCTATTTCATAAAAATGATTTGTTTAATTACGAATATTTTCCATTTATCTTCGTACCGATTAATCGGTTATTCAGTTAACTAAAAATATATATATTTATACAACAAAAAAGTAATTAGTAATTAAGTCAACATTAAAATGCAAATATCGCTTCCTTTTATTTATTGTAATTACATATTCGCAAATATTTACAAAATTAATCGGTTATTCGTTTTGTTATGTATTTTATTAGGTTAGGGAATAATAAAACCTGAACGAATAACAACTAAGTAAATAAAAAAGCTATTCATATTAATAAAGAATATATAACGAATATTGGCTATGTCTATTTGTACATATTAAACGGTTATTCGTTTAAGCGAATATTTTGTTAAATATGCATGTAGCAATTTAAACTAACTTATTAAAATTAATAGATTGCCATTTTTATATAGTTAAAGTTTTTTTTAATTACGAATATTGGCTATGTTTATTTGTAGCGATTAATCGGTTATACGTTAAAGTATATGTTTTGTAAAATACACCTGTAGCAAGAAAAACTAGCAAAATAAAGTGAAAAGCTGTTAATTTTAATATTGAAATAGTTTTGAATAATAACGAGTATTGTGTTGTTATTCGTTTAAGCAAATATATTGTTAAATATGTATATCTATTTTTATTAAGAAATCATGAAAATTTTAAATTGCACTCGAAATTACGTTTTCTAAAAAATTCGATTATTCGGTTACTTTTTAGGCCACTTCCAAATTAAAACTAAAATAAAGAGTACAGGTTTTTTTCATTATTTTTTTATAAATTTTGGAGGATAATTTGCTCTTTTTTGTTGATTTTGTTGCCGATTAAGCGATTATTCGGTCTCTCAGGACCAATTATTCGCTTTTTTTATTATAAATAAGGTTTTGTTGTCGATTGAGCGATTATTCGGTTTCTCAAGAGCAATTATTCGGTTTTTTATTAAAAATTTTTTGAAGTTCTTATTATCTTTTAATGTTATTTTAGCAAATAAAATAAATTAAAAAACGATTACTCGATTCTTCTGTTACTTTCTAGGCCACTTCCAAATTAACCCAAAATAAAATAAAGAGGAGTTTTTTTTCATTTTTTTTATAAATTTTGGAGGATGTTTTGCTCTTTTTTTAGATTTTGTTGCCGATTAAGCGATTATTCGGTTTCTCAAGACCAATTATTCGCTTTTTTATTATAAGTTTTATGATTTTCTTATTATAATTTTGATATCTTTTAATGTTATGTTATTTAAGTAAAAAAAAATATGTATATTAAAAAACGATTATTCGATTATTCAGTTATTTTTAAGCCATTTCTTAATTAAAACCAAAATAAATTGATAATAAAGTTTTTTTTTTCATTTTTTTTTTAGATTTTAAAGAATATTTTTATTTTTGTTAATCTTTTGTTGACGATTAAACCATTATTCGGGTTCTCAATACCAATTATTCGGTTGTTTTATTAAAAATTGTATGACTTTTTAATTTTATTATTAATATTATTTAAGTTATATTTGATTAAATAAAAAATAGGATTACTCGATTATTCTGTTGTTTTTTAAACAATTTCTAAATTAACAATTCTCTAACAATTTTGTTTTGTTGTTCGTTGAAAATTGCCTTAAAAAAATCCGTGAAATATGAGTAAACATTGTATATGGCTGTTTCCACAGGAAAGTCAAGTCTACTTTTTGTCACGTTACGGAACCAAGCTTTTTAAATTGTTTCTCAAAGAATAATTTATATATTATTTATTTTTTTGTATTTTAATGTTAAGCCCAATTTAATGAAAGAGAGGAAAAGTTTGAACAACATGGGTCAAAAATACAACATTAATTGTTTGGTGGAGTAGTGTGACAATTCTGTAGAAGTGCCCAAATGTTTAATACAAATTGGGGTTTTAATAGAATACATTAATACGAATAACCGATTATTTGTTTGATTTTTGAAAAACAATTGCTATTAAATTTTTAATTATTAGTAATATTTCTTATAATTCAATTCTCCAATTAATTGTCAATAAAATGATTTTAACGTTTGTCGCCCAACGTTCTAATTGTAGTAGTGGCACACATTAACCAACAAAGTATTTATGTTAAAAATACTTTATCATTTGGTATGTGTCATTTTTTTAAATTTTTTCTTTTATAAATGAAGGAAAAAAAGTTAAAGAAAACAGCATAACTGAAATAACATGGCAACAGTTTTAAAGATTTTTTTATTTGTATCGTCAAAAGTGTGTAAAATAATATGAAACCCAATGAAGCTTAAAAAAAAGAGGCTGACTGCATTATTCGAAGTTATTTTTAACTGAAATTAAGTTGGATAGCTGTTTGGTTGGTGGGATTGTTTGGCAAAATCCAATAACAGATTTTGTTACTTGTACTAAATACTGGTTAAACTTGGTGGCTGAAGTTTAGTTAAGCATAACTTAACTAAACTAAACACAACAGCATAAATTCAAACTATCAGTGATATAGAAGTCGAGACAGACAGACAGACAGACAGCCATGTAGTCTGTTTTGTTTAAATGTCTTTTGCGCTTGTAGTATCTTCTGGTTGCTGTCGTTGTTGTTTTTAGTGTATTTATTACAATATTTGTATGTTAATAAGGTTGCATAACTGTTGTTTAAAGTTGGTTAGTAAATTGATAAGAATTTAATTCAATAAATTTATGTGACAACAAAAACACTTGAGAAGTTTAAAAAAGAAAAACAAAAAAAAATTAATCATTTATTATTAATACTTAATACATGAGAGTTAAAGAATTAATAAAACTGAAAAAGAAATTTATTAAAGTGTTTTTTTAATTATGGTTTGTTTACTTTATGGAATAACTTAAGCAAGGAAAATTTCTCAATGGAACTTCTAAAGCTTTCTTTGCCTATTTTACACTTAAAAAAAATTTGTTTTGATTTTTTTTTTCTTCACACGCTAATTAGTTATTCATTTAGCATACTTTATTGAAATAAAAAGTAACCAACTACACTTCAATAACGCGCTGCTTTACACTAAGTTCACTCTTTTTTGGATTAAAAAAATGGCTTTACAGTAGTTTTCTACATAAAATTAATAAAATAAATATTTGTCACCCACTTTACTTTCTCATTTTTTGTTTAAACGTTGTTTAAACAATTTTGTCTTACTTTTACGATTTTTAAATAACTTTATTAAAACCAAAAGAAATTTCAATTGAAAAGTAAATTATAGTTTTAATAAAAAAAATGTTTTCAAATAATATTAAAAAAGCTTTTAAATAAAGGGTGGCCCATCAAACACGTTTTCGGAGAATTATCTTAATATTTTTTATGAAAATTATGTATGAAATAAAATATCGGCCAAATGCTCGCCACCGCTTCGGTGGCATACCTCTATCCGATGGTCCATATTTGCAATGACTCTGAGTCATAATTGAGGTTAAATGTCGTTAATGTGCCGAATTAACTCATCCTTCAGCTCTTGAATTGTTCTTGGCTTATTGATGTAAACTTTTTCTTTTAAATATTCCCAAAGAAAAAAGTCCAACGGTGTCAAATCATATGATCGTGGCGGCCAATTAACATCGCCACGATGTGAAATAACACGGTTCCTGAATTTTTAGCGCAAAAGGGCCATTGTTTCGTTGGCTGTGTGGCAAGTGGCATCATTCTGTTGGAGCCACGTATCGGCCAGGACCATATCCAGAATTTATGGCCACCAGAATTCCGTTATCATACCGCGATAGCGAACACGATTCACGGCAATTGCTTTACGAAAAAGAAAGAAGCTTGTATTAGAATTAAAGACCGATTCTCACCATTTTCAAAAGGCTTGGTCCTTGAGATAATAAGAACCCTTGTACCAAATTTCCACTAATTATCTTAAAAATTAAGACCTGAACTTTTCGCACAAGGTTTACATGCACAGATAGCTAGCCGGACGGACGGATGGATATCGTTAGATCGATTCAAAAAGTGATAGTCTAAGATCAATATTTAAGGGTGTTACACACCTCAACACAAACGCATAATAGGCTCTCCACTATTGAAGTATTCGTATAAATATTAATCCAAATTATGCTCAATATAAAATAATTATAATCTTCTAAAAAAAGTATTACTCAAAACTTTGAACTCCCTACTCAGCAAAGACAAAAACCTGATTTTACTAAAGGCTTTTTAACTCGTAGAATCGATTAATAGCTAAAATGTGTTAGTTATTAAACATAACAATTGCAAGAAAATCTTTAATATACTTGAAATTTTTTTCAAACAAAATTAATTTTGCAATTTCTTTCAATCGATTATTCGATTACCCAAAGTCACGATCACAAAAATAATTAAAGAATAAACAGAAACATCAAAAAACGTACAAATACCTACAACATTTATTAATGAGAGAACATTTAACTTCTATGATGGAAAGCAAACAGCAAGCGTTCAATGCGTCTAGTAGTAGTGAAAAATTGTATTGACTAGGAACACAGCAAACGCGTTGAACACAAATACGTATCGAAAGCATGAAGTAGGATTACCTTTCTATTTTAGCATGCGCCTTAAAACAAGATACGCATAAAACGCGTGGCGTGGACCGACCTCCAGATTAAGAACCGCAAGACAATTTATTATTCAGCAGCGGTATTCTGTAATTCGCTTAAGCTAAATCTCGATCGCAGAAATGCCATTGACAATACAAAATTTAAAAATTTTAGCGATGACATTAATAGCTAAAATTGCGGCGAATTAAATTTGTATGGAAATTTAGCAATAGACGTTACAGAAGTGCATTTGTTGCCAAAAATCGCTAAATCAACGTCATACAATTTTTAGCGATATCGGTTTAGCTTTAGCGAATTACAGAATACGGCCACTTATTGGGTTTTTGCTCTGCCATTGAATGTGTTATTGCTCTTAGTTGTTTTGCAAAAAAAAAGCATTGCAAATTAAATTGTTTGTTGAAAAAAGAAAATCTAAAAAAAATATCTTCGTATCGCCATTAAAATATCGCTGATAACACAGGCAAACTCGAAGTATTGCCAATATATCGGTATCGGTATTTGTTACATCCCTAGTTTAAATGCTAAATAATCTTACATTAAAACCAACAAATATTTGAAACGAATAGCCCCATTAATCGATTATTCGGTTACTCGTTTGACTTTTATTTATATAAATTAGCTTTACTAAAAAATGTGATGTATTTTTGGCCATAACTGATTTAAATATTTCAAAATTCGTTGAAAATAATTCAAGAATCACAGCATATTAAATCTTGTTAATCTATAATTCAGTTATTTAACGTTTATTATTCAGTTACTAAAGACATTATTTTAGCCTAACTTCTATCTCTTAGGAATATCTTTCTAAGCATATTTAAGCAATTATTCGGTTATTAAAAGAAATTTTGTTGCAAACTTATTCATCGAATTTTGGCAAATATGACCTAAACTAATTCTAAATTTTATTTTTAAGCTTTTTTGGTATATTAATCGTTATAAAGAATAAAATATTCGGTAACTCGATTGCGATTTATTTGGAGCTAAACATAATTTGGATGTTTTTAAGTTTAAGTTGCTTTGGATTTTTAATAAGATTTTCTGTGTAATGCAAATAATTGGTTTAGTCTTATATGTACTTAACTTAGCAAAGACATGCACCAAACTTTATTAAAACAAACGAGACCAATGGAATTTAAGACATTTTACACTTATTTCTGATATATTTTATAGTTTTTTTTTACTCTTTAGGTCAATGTTGTTTTCCAAAATGCAAAATGTTGTAATAATTAGCTAAGCCATGAACCTAAACTTTTTTAAAAGCAATACATAATTAACCTTGATTTTCGATTACTTGGTTGCTGCTTTTGTTTGCAAATTACTTTTACTTTTTTTGTTAACATTTCAGCAATTTTTATTGTCTCCTTAATTGCCATTTAATTGTGTCTTAAATAAATTTTTTTGAACAATAAATATTAAGACAACAAAATTGATTGAAAAAAATTTTTGTTTTCTTTTTGCCACAAGTTAATTAAAATTTCTTTATAAATCTTTTAAGAAAAGTAATTTTTGTGAAAGTGAAAATTTCAGTTTTCAACTATTATAATTTTGAAAACAATGTGGACAAAATTGATAAATAAAACATGTTGCTATTTTAATTTATGTGTTTTTTTTTATTATTATTTCTTTTATATGTCAATATGTTAGACTTTTTTATTGAATATTTTTATTAACTATTGTTTTGAGGCATTAATTTGTTTAATAAAATTTTTTTATAACCATAAAAGGAGAGTGTTTATGTTTAAAGGTGTTGGGTTTTGCTAATAAAAAAATAAACAAATGTTTGTTTAAAAAAAAAAAGAAGTAAAATTTTTATTAAATTATTTTATGTGTAAAATTTTTGTAATAAAATTTGATTTTATTTTTTTTAGACGCCACTAAATCTTTTAATTTTTACATGAACTATCCCAACTTGAAAATTTCTTTTAATTAGTCTCAAGAAATTCAGTAAGTTTTAGGATTAAAGACGAAGAACGTTAAAGGGAACTAGTTCTTTTAATGTTTGCTAGTTTCTTTGAATTATCTTAACCAATTCTCCAAGTCTTTAAACAACAATCGAAATTACTGAATGAAAACTGTAAATAAAGGGTGTCCAAAAATTAACGCAAGATTTGAATTTTCCGTCATTTGTGCAGTAAAGTGTTGGCAACCATAAAAAAAAGAATAAATACTGTGATTTCGATTTAGTGAAAATTTTGCGAACATTTTGGGACTCTCTTTATAAAAAACCTTTTGAAAACTTCAAAAGCGTAAAATTTAACTGTTTTTTATAAAAAAAAGGTTAAAATCCAACTGTAGATCGTGCTAAAAAAAATGAAAGAAAAAGAATAAAATAAATTGAGAAAGAAACTTGTTCTTTAAGATCGAAACCAAAAATAGCAAATTAGTTCCCTAAAAAAACGTAGTTTGATATTTATTATTTTAAAGTTACTTTTATTAATTTTTCTTTGTTTTGACTAAGAACTGTGAATTTCGATAGGGGCGATGTCCATCTGTCCGTGAGTCCGTTGAAATGGGTTTTCCAAAGACCCCAGATATGATGGGGACTTGGTAGCTATATATTAATTTTACATATAGTCCAGAATTGTTTGCTTTTGAAATTCAGCCTGATCGGTCCACAAATGGCTGAGATATGTGCAAAAAACATCAACTGCCTCTAATTTTACCCAAAAATCCCTTGTTGTTGTTTTTTTTATATTTTTTATGTTTATCTGGAGAACAGCAGGAGCCAAAGTTTCTAAATAAGTTACAAGCGTATTTGCTATCAAGGCACAACATTTGATCAAATGTAGGCGGGGTTTGACAAGTGGGAGTGGCACTTTCCATAGAAAGCATTAAAGATTTCCGTATATGTGTAGAAAGGTACAAGCGTCTTGGTTATCAATACGCAACATTCGACAAAATTTGGGCGGGATTGGACAAGTGGGCGTGGCACAAAGTTGATTTATTTTTATCTAAAGAACGTTATTTACATAACTTTCTGCTATTATCGCACCATGGTGAAGGGTACATAAGATTCTTGTTACAATTGAATTTAAATAGGAAAATCTCCCGGGGAATTTTTATTCTTAACTGGTATGAATATGATATTTTTGAGACTCTATCTACCACAGTTGCTTTAGTTGGGGGCGTGTTTGTTGAAAGCCTTAAAAGTATGTCCTTCCGTCTGTCTTTTAAAAGAAACAATTAATAAAAAAAACTACAGCCTGTCCACCTTCATTCACATTTCAAGCAAAATTTTCCATTTAATTCAATAACACAACAAGATTTTTTTTTTGTCTTATAAAATTAATGAACTTGCCAGAGTGATACATTTTATTTGCTACGCAGCATACGAGTACATTAAACATGAGCAGCATACAACATGAAAACATTGACAATTTTTTTTTTTTTTTGTTGAGTAGTAAAAATTAAAACAATAAAAAAAACTTTAAGGTGGATTATGGTTTTCAGGTGGGTTTAAAAATAAATACGACATTAATTCATGACTTAAACAAAATAAAAGAAACCCAAAATTGATTGTAATGACATGCAACATGAAATTATTGTTGGTTGGTGTTTACACTTGTTATGGTTTTTATTTAATTTATTTTCAAAAAAAAAAAAAAAAAATTTAGCTGTGCAAAAACTGGCGGATATTGCACAACACACCATAAAGTTACACTTTTCTTTCAACTTAAATTTGTTATTAAATATTTTATTTGTAATTTTAACTTTAACTGTAGGAAAATAAAACTGCAAGGTCATGTTAAGACAATAAGCCCTGGGGAGGAAAGAGAAAAATAAACTCTTTGAATTTTTTTTAGAAAATTGTCGGTTTCAATACTAAAAATTATTTAGAAAGAGTAGTTCTTTATTTTTTTTTTTAATAATAAATTTTAAACATTAAAATAAATTACTTTTTTTTTGTTAACTAAACATAATCCCAGCTTAAACATTTTTTTCCAAGTATTTTTAAACTTTTTTCTTTTGGACTTTCATTATTTTTGCCGGAAGTTTTGTTAACTTTTTTTCTTTTCTAAAAGACTAAAGACTATTTTGCTTTTAAATTATCTGTTCAATCAAAACGGTGTTTAAGCTGCTTGTAGAATTTTTAACATTTAAATGATTTTATGGGATTATAACAAGCCAAGCAGTCAAGAAGCGTTCATTTAAGCTAGAACTGTTAGATGTTCAAAAATTCTTAATAACAAGGAAATAATGTTTTTTTAACCCCTTAAAGTGCTTAAATGAAAAAAAAAACTTTGCTCTGAAAAGACAAATCAATCCAGCCGTACTAAATCGGTAAGGACGGATTTACTTAAATCAAGTACGGAATGCTTGATGCAAGTACAGAAAGTGCCCCGTACTTATAATAATCCGAAAACGGAATTCACTTGATACAAAGTGATATAAAATTAATCTTACACTGTGCTTGCTTCAAGTATTTCTGGTATAATCCCGGTATGTACTTGAAATAATCCGAAAGTGAGATTGATTTTCTAATCTAAACACTTACCCTACGGAGAACCAGAGGTAGAGAGAATATTATTATTTATTCACAAGTTAGACATGTTTATTTCACTTTTATTGTATGACGTCCTTTGTTTTCAGAGGAAGTCTAAATTATAAGACACCAGGGCCCTGTTTCTCAAAAGTTACAAATCTACAAGTGAAAAAATCGACAATTTTACAATTTTGTTTTCAATATAGTTCACTTTTAGCTTTGAGCACCATACCCGCTGTGGTTTTCGTAATCATTCTGCTTTGATTTTAGCTAAATAATTAAAACAAATAGAATATGGGAATTATTGCTTCTTTTTTTCTTTTTAAACATGAATATAATCTATATTTTTTCCTCTTGTAGTTTCGTTGTTGTTTCTACACAAAACCTTGCCTTCTCTTGAAGTGTTGTTGTTGTTTTAACAACAAACTTTTACAAATACACGCATATGCACTCATATTGCTTTTTGAAATTATCCCATTTTGGATTGTTTTAAATACTTTTTGGTATTTTTCGTACTTAAATTTTTAAGTACGACTTGTACTAAAGTAAGTAGAAAAAACTTAAATTTAGTATGAGCTTTTTCTTTTTGTGTGCAAACAACTTCTATTTTTTACTTGTTTAAGTCTAAGTAAGCGCAGTATGACAGTTCTTTTGCCAGCTCGTTTTTTTTTTGAAAGTTCAATCGCGCAGAAGAAAAACAATTACAGTAACTAATTTTTTGCTTTAGGTTTACTAAATTGTTGCTTTATATTTAAAATAAGTTTTAAATGCATTAAAATATATTAAAAAAAATTATAAATAAATGCTTTCCACAAAATTATAATTTACAGCAAAGCTTGTAAATAGGAATTACTTGGCCTTAAGATTATTATAAAGTACCATTATCAATAGGCTTGCCAAATTCAAATATGCAAGATTCTTGATAATCGCAAAAAAAATTGGGATTTTGAAAAGAATTCTTGACAGGTAAAAACTGTCTTAAATAACCTTTTATAAAAATGACGCAACTTGTCTGCTCATTACTGGTTTGTCGCATATGCCAAAAAGCCGTAGTGAATAAAAACGATAATGAAGTTTTGCATGAAGTTTTCCGAAAACATACCCGATAGAATGTATTTTATTGAAAGTGAAAATTATTGTTTTGTGCCGCATACGCCACTTTTCTAAATTTTATTCTAAAAAGTATCTCTTTGTGCTGCATACGTATACTTACTGCTGTTTATTTAGTTGAATTCATTTTCTTTTACTTTTAATACTTTTTTCTTACGGCAATGAATTTGTATGAGAAATATGGATTGAATCCAACAAAATAAGTTTGGACCAAATTTAGTTTAACTCCCAACACAGCAAAATAATAGGCACAAAGACTATATTTCGGAAAGCAGCTTGTATGGGGATTAAGGAAGGCGTGGTCCTTGTGGCAATTATCAAATTTCATCGAATTATCTTCAAAATTGCGACCTTGACTTTGCGCACATTTAAATTTACAGCCAGCCAGACGGACGGAAATCGTAAAAAATATTTTAAAATGTTACAAACGTCTGCACAAACGCAATACCCTTTCCACTATTGTGGTATTGGTTAGTTGATGTTCAAAGACTTGAAAAAAAAACAATCAACCAATTAATTTAATTTAATTTTTTTGCTAATTTTTAATTGGCAAAATTAAAAATATTCTCTTAAGTAAATTTTGCACCCGAGTTTCAAACTAGCTTTTTAGATACGTTTTATCATATCCAAACCAGGGTTAAAAACGTTTAAGCTTTTTTATTAAATAAAATAATTTTAAATTAATTCCTTTTTTAAGTAAAAAATACTAGAAGGTGAATAACAAATGGGTTGGTTTTGAAAATAATACTTAATAATAAGACTTTAATACTAATGGACATAAGATTTAATGTGTTGAATTACGTTATTATAAAAAAAGAAAGATTAAAAGTTGTTTAAAATGAGCTTAGGAAAAGAAGAAGCGCCATTTTTTCGTATTTATTCATTTTAAAATTTAAAAAGCAGGAAGTTAAAAACCTTTGATACAAAATAAGAGATAAGTAATAGATTATTTTAAAAATAAAAAAAAATACTAAAAGTGAAAAGTAGATATTTTTTTGTTACAACATCGATTTAACAAATTTGTAATTTTGTACTCAGAATGAAAGAAACATATTTTTTTCATTACTAAATAGTTTTTACAAAATTAAAAACTGGCAGCTTTTTACACAAGTCAATCAAACTTTGTTATGAAAAATGTACACATAAACATCAGAAATTTTCAGTAAATGAAGTGAAAATTAAAAGCTTTAGACCGAGTCGTCTATATATTCGAAAATAGAATCGTTTATTTATTGTCTAAGATTCTTTTTATTTTTTTTTTTTGTTGTTGTTCATGTTATAAAACTAATCCCCAATTGTCTAATTGATTCTCATCGGGTCAGTACATTATATGTATACTTTATTTTTCTAGGTTCTATATAACGAATATAAAAAAAGTACCAGTTAAAGAACGAAAAAGTACCAAAAATATCCTTCTTACAGATTCTCATTCACTCAGGGCTTTGATTGTTTAATTTTATGTTTCTTTCACCAATAGTAACGGTAATTCAAAAAGTACCAGTAAAAGAACGAAAAAGTACCAACAAGATCCCTCTAACATATTCTTATTAAATCAGGGCTTTGTATGTTTAATTTTATGTTTATAGTTCCAATGCTAACGGAAATTCAAAAAGTACCAGTAAAAGAGCAAAAAGTACCAAAAAGTTTTCTCTTATAGATTCTTATCTAATTAGGACATTGCATCTTGTATTATATGTTTCTATGACCAATATTAACGATGATTTATAAAAGCTGAAGAAAGAAATTAAATTTCCCGTATTTTCCCTTTCTGGTACTTTATTTTCTCCCCATTTTTGTAGTGAAAGCCCATAATTAAGTTCGTATATGTCAATGAATGGAGGAAAATGTTTTGTAAAAAAGTACCAAAAAAAAGTTACCATTTTCATTTCTTAAACATTCAAATTTCGAAAAAGAACCAAATTTGTATTTTTTAGATAATTTTTTAATGTGATTTAACCTTTATATCTATTTTTACTGGTTTGAAAAACAGATGGGGGACAAAAAAAGTACCAGAATACAGGTTTTACCCAGTTACGTCTATAAAAGGGCCAAATTTAAAAAATTCCTGTCCGCTTTTTCTAAAGAACAAGGATAAGTATTGAATTTTTTGTATCTCTTTTAGTTTTGAAATATAAGGTTGCCAAATTTACCCGTTTTACACTTTTTTTACCCCTTAACATTAGAATTTCCAAAAATCACGTCTAAGAAGATCGATTTGGATCCGGTCCAAATTTTTTTTGGTCAGAATGTGTGCACAATCGGGAGATCTGTGCGCAACGCCGTTTCTTTCACAAAGAGTGATTGTTTGGTGCGGTGTATGGGCTGACAGTGTCACCGGGCAGTACCCCTTCGTTAATGTGGTCGGCCAAGCAGTTGAGTGCAGTGAATGATGTTAGCTATCGTGAGATAATAACGGATTTATTGTGGCTAGAACCTGGCCACATATACCTGAGTATATGAACCTGGACGATATGTGGCCAACGAAGCAATGGCTCTTTTGCTCGAGAAATTCAATGGCCGTGTTATCTCACGTCGTGGCGATATTAATTGGCTGCCACGAGCATGTTATTTCACACCGTTGGATTTCAATTCAAGAGCTAAAGGATGAGAAAACGACATTGAACCTCAATTGTGTCAAGAATCATTGAAAATATGGGTCATCGGGTAGAGGTATGCCACCGAATCCGTGGCGATCTTTGGGCTGATATTTTGTTTCACACATAGTTGTCATAGATCGTTCTATCATAATTAAAAATATTAAGATAATTATCTGAAAACTTTGTTTTATTTAAAATAATATCGTGCGTTTTGGTTGGACCACCCATAATAATTAAACAAAATTATTGTTTCTTAAAATGTATTTAATTCATTTTTCTTTAATTTCTATTTAACTTTTTTTACCATCTTTTTTTTCGTAATTTTCTAAAATCGTTCATTAGTCCTTAAAAAAATATTCCTTTTTTATTTACTAAGCCATTGACTTCTTGTTTTGCAAAGAGAATGTAAACAAACCATCTATTAAGTCTGCTCTCCTGTTTTGTATAAATGAGTTAGTGTGTATGTGATAAAAGTTTGTTGTTTAAGTCTTTGATTTGTTTACAAACAATGACTGTTAATAAATAACAGTACATACTGTTGTTTTTGTGCATGCTAAAGAGTTCGTGTCTTAAGTTTTTTTTTTTTGTATTATGCTTTTAATTAATTTCTATTTGCTTTTAAATTAATAAAAGCGGAAGTTATTATTAAGTAGAAATTAATAAAAAAAAACAATAAAACAAATACATACATACATATGTGTCAATCATGAAATTTTTTATAAATGATTTGAAACACCTGAAACAAGAAAGTTTAAAGAAAAGATTCCTAATTTTTTTTATAAATTTGCCAAAGAAATGTAAAAGTTTTTTAAATTTTTTTAAACAAGCAAATAAATTAAATAAGATGATTTTAATAAACATTTATACATAGTTTAATTTAAGCAAAAAATGGTCTTTCTTTAATTTTGTTAAGCTTGATAATATTTTATTAACAATTTGTTTTAATTTTCTCAACTTTGGTGGCTTGTTATTATGTCATGGTTATTCAGTTTTGTAAAATAAATTTTGTAAGTTTTTTTTTACAAGGGAAATTAATAGAACGTGAAATATTGCAAAACTTTACCTTTTTCACAATGTATGACAACAATTTTGTTAACAAAAGCAGCAAAAATTAGCTAAAAAGTAAAAACTGTGAATAAAAAACATGATCAAAATTTGTTCAATTAAAAAAAAATTTTTAGAAAATTGTAATAAATGTTTTATATAACATCAACAAGAAATATAATTTTGTTTTAACGAAAAATCCAAAAACTTTACTTCTTTATTTTCTAAACCTTTTTTACAAATTTTAAAAGTTTTGTTTAGAAATTTTTTAACGAAATGTTTTTTAAATAAAACATTTTAATCCATTGAAGTTTGCATTGAGTGCATTAATAATAATTAAGATAATTGCCTTTTTTATTTAAATTGCTGGAATTTTTCTTAAATTTCTCTATTTCTGCTTTAAAATTAAATTGTTATAAGTAAAAAAAAAAACTTAAATATCTTAACCAGTTTCAGATTTAAAAATTTATTTTAATAAATACTCTACTAAACTATATTTAAATTTCTATTAAAATTTTATCATATTTCTTTTCTCTCTTGTAACCAAAACTCCCCTTTTTTTAACTTGAGCATTAATTTTCAAACAATTTTCATATATAAAAACCTTCCGCTTCCTGCTTAGACCACTTATGACGCAGTTATGTTTAATATAGTTTGAAGAAAGGCAACAAGATTTAAAATATTTTCATTTTGCATCAACGAAATAAAATAACACATGCAAATTATCTAAATTAAAATAAAAAAACTAATACATACAAAAAAATTTTTTTTATAAAAGTAAAAAAAAAACAGTGCAATTAAGATGATTTTTAAAAAACTTTTGAATATATTTGTAAAATGTTTTTGAAATTTAATAAAGATTTACAAAGCAAATCTTCAATGAACATTTTTAGTCTATACTGAAAGAACTATGCTTTCTAAATCTAATGAATGAATATCATTAAACTTTTTTTTTAGTCCAATGAAAAATTTCATTATGGGAATGAAATTTTACAAATTTAGTTACCACTACGAAATTGAGTTTCGTAATTTCGTAAAATTTTTCATTACATTAATGACAACCGAAGTATTTATAATCTAATCAAATGAAATTATATTGTTCGCCAACATTCGGAAAACGAATAGGCGAATAAATAAGAAGAATGACCACTTAACACCTCTTTTAAAAGAAAATCCCAACTTATTGTTAGACTTTATATTAGTAGATTGTTTAAGATTTAAATAACCTATTAAAATGAATTTTAATAAAAACAAAAAATTTCAAAATATTTTTCAATGAAAAATATCACAAAATCAATGAAAACAAAATAAAGTCCTCTCTCTAACAACAAAATATTCATAACTTGAAAATATGTTCTTCCTTCAGAAAAAAAAAATTGATTTCAATTAAAAAATTTGTGATGATAATTAAAAAATTAATTAAATTTGCACCAGTAAACAAATTATTAATTTCAATTAAATATTTTTTAATATTTACAAAATGTTTTGCTGTAATGTTGCTTTGATATAAGTAAACCTTTAACTCGCTTGATTAAATTTTCAATTAAAACTGATTTTTTTTTTTAATAAATGGGTTAATTAAAAAAAAAACTTGAGATTTTATTATGTTTAAAACGTTTGTTAAAACGAATTTTTAATTAAATTTTTGGCATAGACATTAAAAAAATTAGTAAATTTTAATGTTTCAAAATATTAATGAAAAAAATTCATTAGGTTAAGGTTCACGGCTCACTTGGATCCTTAAAGCGGTTCCTTGGTTATACCCTGAGCCCCTGAACAGATTCAGCCAGTATCCACCAGACAACTCTGCAGTCTCTGACAATTTTGACTCACTGCAAAAACAGAGACATCTAAATAGTATTCGACACAAAGAACTTTTACATGAATCTTAATCTCATAACAAAATTATATAATTATAATGTTCTGGCGAGTCCGTGCTGGCTCCCAAATAGGGTATGCTCTCTTAAATTTATTTTTAAATTATTGTGGTGTAGGGTATCATATGGTGAAAAAAGTGTTCCATTAGTACAACTTTACTTTCCGGAAACCATTTGTGAATAGATCTTTAATTAACTAAAAAAAAGTTTTGAATCTATTCACTTTCTATAAAAGGAATTTCCAAAAATTGTTAAACTATCAATGGAACTGAAAATAGGCATTTTATTTAAATATTAAACAAATTCCCCATTAAATTTTAAGCTTTTTTTGTATTAAATTTAAATGAATTTTAAATTTAAACCATCAACAACAAAAAATTAATACATATTTTTACACTGTTTTAATTAATAAAATTTTAAATATATTTTATAACATAATAAATATACATGAGGCGGTAAAATTTGTAATAAATACATTAAAAAAAAGGCAAAATATTCAAAATATTCAAAGCTGAAATTAATAATTAAAAATTAAAATTAGAAATTTTTAAAACTTAAATCAAACTGCTTTTAGCAGCTGGAGTTCAGACATTTTAATGAAGGCGAAAAAGCAACTTTAATAAAGTTACAAATTTAACTTTTAATTTAAAACTTTAGTCATTCGACTTTAACAAACAATTTCTTTTTTTTCTAAAATTTTGGTTTTTATTTTAAGTTTCCAATTAAACAAGAGAAAAAAAACTTGGCTCTTAAATCACAACAAATAATAAAACATTGACTTAGTTTTGTTGTTAGCCAAGAAATCAAAAAAAAAAGTTGCTACAAAATTTTACTAGGACACAACTGTCAAAGTCTGCTGTCAATGAATTTTAAAATTACAGAAACTAGACATAAAATGTCTCATAAACATCTCCAAAAAAAAAAAAAAATGTTAACTGGGGAGAAGCCAATATACATGTCATTTGCAGACAGTTTGCTACTAGTATGTATGTATTTGTTTAAGCTCACAAATCAAATAAAATAGTTTTGTAATTTAATTAAAAAAAAAAAACGAAATATTTTCAATTAAACTACGACTCGATATTTTGCCAAAAATTTTAAAAATTTGCTTTTACTTTTAATCAGCCTTAATATTTATTTTTACAACGATTACGTAGCCGCACAATTACTTGAGAGTGTACAGTGAATCACAGTGAAAATGGCCCACCATGAAATTAATCAGTATTTGGGTAATATTTAATAAAAAGGAAGAAAATAAAAAATATATTTTTGTTTAAAATAAAGTTTATTTGGTATTCAATATAAGGAACTAAAAATTTTTTTTTATTACATTATTAATTCTTTGATTTTTTACATCAGAAACAAAAACAGTTCAAATTTAGGTCACAATGAAAATAGCCCATTATGTTATTATTAAAGAAATAACGTTTTTTTCTTATTTTTAATATTTTGTAGGAAAGCCTTTTTGCCTGATTACCGATTTTAAACGATTAGGAATGGATTCTACTAACTTTTTGGTGTAACTTGATGAAATTTTTTCCCATTCCTCCAGTAAAGCCGCCTTCAGGTCGTTCACATTAGAAATTTGGTGTTTTCTCACTTCTAAGTCTAGCTTATGCCACAAATTTTCGATTATATTGAGGTCTGGTGATTGTGGCGGAGTTTTAATAACCCTTGGACAGTTATATAATGACCATTCTTTGACAACTCCAGCGGTATGTTTCGGGTCGTTGTCCTGGTAGAAGTGGAAAGTGTCCTTTATTCCTAATTTTTCTGCACTCTGCTTTAGGTTATTTTTTAAAATTGACAAATACTGAAATTTGTCCATGTTTCCCTCCACAAAGTGCAAATTTCCAACTCCAGCCGCAGAACACGCACCCCATACCATAACGTGTCCACCACCATGTTTCACTGTGGGTCGCAAGTGCTTCGGATTTAACTCCTCGTTCGGCTTTCTCCACACATTTATCCTGCCGTCTGATCCAAAAATATTAAACTTCGATTCATCTACGAACAAAACGTGTTGCCAAAATGAAACATCCTTCATCAAATAGTTATGGGCAAAATCCAACCTTAGTTTTTTATTTTTTAGGCTCACGAAAGGTTTTTTTCGAGCAATTCTTCCATGCAATCCAGCTTTTCTGAGAACTCTTCGTATTGTTTCTGCATTGCAGCTAATGTGTAGATGTTCCTCCACCATGTCTCTTAATTTTGGAGCACTTAACCTTGGGTCATTCCTGGATTTATGGAGTATCCAACGTTCGTCACGTTCAGAAAAAAGTTTTTTTGGGCTGATTTTTGTTTTACTAGCGATTCGTTTTTCATCATTAAACCTTTTGATAATATTTTTTACTGTTCCTCGTGGTATTTCGACAATTTCCGCGATTTCTCGCTGGCTTCTTCCACCTTTGTAGTGGTCAATTACTAGTTTTCTTATTTCAATTGTGGTATGACGACCCATCTTCTTAAAACCGAATTTAATACTGATTTATTAACTTTTATCAATGCGGTCAGAAGTAAATATGAAGTAAAATTAAAAAGATGGAATAATATTTTATTCCAACTTGGAATTTACCGTTATATGAGTACGTTTTTTTAAATGGGCCATTTTCATTGTGAGATAAAAAATTTACATTCTCATTTTATTTTTACATATTTTTGTTGTTGTTGTAAAAAACATAAGTTTATGTTAAATGTATTAAAACTAAGATGACCAGCTTTAAAAATATGTGTGACATAATTAGTATTTTTAAATGTTATGTTAGAAATTTTGCAAAAAAAAATTATTATTAACGGTGGGCCATTTTCACTGTGATTCACTGTATAACCATGGACATGTTGTCCAGCGTGATTTAGTAGCTAAAACCTTAACAATTTTTTTTTTAATAAAAAAAAGACAAGCACTTAAACATAAATTACACCAAATAGCGACTGACCACAACCTTTAAGAGAGTTCAGTGTTACACATGCACTTTTAAGAGCACATAAGGTTCAAAATGTAAACAATCATGTTAAAGATACAATTACAATTAAAGCGATACGGCGGCAAAGTTTATTTAAAGTAAAGAAAAAAGGAAATTTAAAGTAAATAAAATGATTTTTTTTTGTAGAAAAAAAAATATTTAGGACAAAACGATGATTGTACTGAGTTGATGAAAACAAACGTTTTTTTTTTTGAAATGTTATCGCCTTTGGAATAAGTGATGGTAATAAATTTGCGATTTAACACTGGG
Source organism: Pollenia labialis (assembly GCA_949318255.1). NCBI lineage: Eukaryota > Metazoa > Arthropoda > Insecta > Diptera > Polleniidae > Pollenia > Pollenia labialis. The sequence goes on along the minus strand of OX439142.1, from coordinate 16,796,247 downwards.
TATTTTTCAAAGTACTCTTCCATCTTTCTCAAAAATAAAACTAAGACCTTTATTCTTGTCAACATATTTTTCTAGCATCCTGCTCTGAACCATCTTAGGTTATGGCACTCTTTTGTCTAAGTCCATACAAGGAAGTTTGAAAAACGCGTTTAGCAATCTCAGACGGAGCAGTTAAGCCTTTTAAAACTACTTCTCCATAAATATCTTTAATTTTCCGTTCTGGTGTTACCTCCATAAATTCTCATCAAATTTAACCAAGCTAAAAATGTGTTCTTAGAACTTTTCTTTAGAATATTTCTAGCGAATTCTCCTTGTTTGAAGAGAAAGAGAGTTTTAAAGATGATTATTTCCATTTTCGTTGTTATATGACTCGAGAACAGCTGACGCTGGTACAAGAACATACAGTGGTTCGCATTTCTAATCTTTCTAGGCACTTCACCTTTAACATCTTTTAAAGAGTTTACTTTAGTACTGATAAACATATCAAGGGCTTATATACAAATAGTTATATCTGCAATTTTTTCGAAAATGTGTTTTTTTATAGATCTACCAACAAAATGAACTCCCGACAGTTTATTTTAATCGGTCATATTTCATATGAAAACGATAAGGACGATTTTATAACCAGCTTTTGGTTCAAAATTTGTCACAGTTATAATTGTATCCCCAAAACGTATTCTAGATTCTAAGAATGAATCTGTTAACGAAAATTTAATCTCTTGTTATGTGAAGTCTGTTTTTCTGCCAATGGGAAAATCCTTGTCAAGGGTCTGCAATATTAAAGATGTTCGACAGTATGTAAAATTAATCCTACTAATATAAAAAATGTGAAATTTTGTGAGCTTGTTAGTTTGTATCGTAATCAAGCAAAACCCGCCTAAAGGATTTGGAGGAAATTTGGTAGACGGATAGCATATGGCCTAGAATCAAATAAAGGGTACTTTTATGAGATAAAAAACAAGAAAAAATTGTACTTTTTTTACTTTTTCTCGTTTCGGTTATATTGATTGAACATGGTCTTGATTAAAATATAAGGTAAAACACGGGATAAAATTGGTACTTTTTACGGGGTAAAACTGGGATAAAATTGGTTCATATTCTCTTTTCGATAAATTTGGTATACATAACGATTATAGTCTACATCAACATACAGTGTACTTTCTGAGAGCATAAAATGAGGAAAAGTGTTACTTTTGGTACACTTTTATCTTTGGTACTTTTTCCATTTCCGATAAATTTGATATAGAGATAACATATAGCCCATATTAAAATATAGGGTACCTTTTAAGAGGTAAACGGGTAATAAATTGGTACTTTTGGTACTTTTTTCTTTTTTTGATAAATTTGGTATAGAGATAACATATGATCCATATTAAAATAAACGGTACTTTTAAAGAGGTAAACGGGGAATAAAATGGTACTTTTGGTACTTTTTTTTTTTTTGATAAATTTGGTATAGAGATAACATATGATCCATATTAAAATAAAGGGTACTTTTTAAGAGGTAAACGGGGAATAAATTGGTACTTTTTCTCTTTTTTATAAATTTGGTATAGAGATCGGCTACGGTCCATTTGCCGGAATATACATACTTAAACAACCCTGACAACAGCTGAATGTCGGTTGCGCAAAAGTATCGACTGCTTAAAGTTTATATGTTTTTGTTTTGTCAATTATGTCAATATCATCTGAGTATTCTTGAATTTGTGTGATATTTTGAAATATGACAGAAATAGAAATATTGTTATTTGACGCAACTTCATGAGTTTTACGGGCACTTAAAATTCGCCTAGTAAAGTTTTTCCCTATAAACAAAGGCAGGGTTGCTATTCAACAGTAACTCAATAAGTCGCCTTTCTCATGTACGGACAACTCAGAGCATTGACAGGTTATACATTGCGAACTTGACTGGTCGCGAGACAGGGTTTGTACTTAGAGTTAGAGGTAAGAGACGGGGTCTAGAACCCACCTTGTGTCACTACAAAGGATGATCTTAGATTCCGCAATATTATTAACCGGTTATGGCCCGGATTAAATGCTAAAGGCAACCAAGGTTATATTAGGCTTGGATAGGAGTGGTCTTAGGACTCAAATAGGGTTTTGGACGGGGCATTGTTCTGTTAGGGCTTTTACAAGTACATAAATGGGACCATACCATACCGGACTTCTGCAAATTATGCGAGGATCCGGAGGAGCTAGAGGCGATTGAGCATGTACTGTGCCTCCATCCTAGAATAAATGGCCTCATACGAAAATTGGTGGGCGATATGTTTCACGACGAACTGGGGAGTATCGCTGGATGTAATGCAGTAGATCTAGTTACTGAGTTTTGTCAGGGAAATAGGCTGGTTATTTTGGATGAGGGGACTGTAGGAAGCGTGTTATTCTCTGAGATTTATCTTGATTTTATATATCAATTATTTTCTTCTCTCTTTCTTATTACTTTACATTGAAGAGATTCACAATGGACCGCTTTGGTTGACTGGAGATTAACTTATTAGCCATACGTGTGGCATTTTCTCATTACTTCAAATGTTGGTCGGCAGGCCACAGAAATGTTCCGATGGATCGGTTCCTCCATCTTATAGCTTTGCCACAATGCCGTCTGTGCCTGCAGCCTGAAGATTTTTTAATTTTGTTATTGCTCTTTATATCTTGGATATAATTGATGCGTACATTTTGACACGTTATAAGATAGGAGTATCAAATCGGTTTAAGAACGTAAGACTCCATTGGCATGATACTCCTTGCGTACTTAAAAAAGTTTTTTTTTTCTTGAAAAAAACAAATATGTATGTATGTATGTTTTTTTAAAAACCTTTCATTTATTTCATATTTGAGTTATATTTTGCCACAACTTTTCTTATATACAACTGTTTGTTACATAAAAGTGATTGGAATTTATTTCATTTTAATTTGTTTTTATCCTTAAAAGTTAAATGAATGTTACCGATACCTCAAATAGCAAATACGTAACCAGTACAATCAATCACATTAATAATTTTTATTTTCGTTTAATTGTTTATTTACGGGTTTGTTTAATATTTTACAACATAAATTTGGTATTTTGTTAATAAATCTGGTTGCAAAAAATATTGTGTAAAGCAAGTTAATAGGAATTACACCTTCTTTTGTAGTTTTCAAACAATTTTGACACACTTTAAAAAAAAAAAGTTTAAAATTAATTGCTTTTAAATATAAGCTAAAGATTTTTAAATTCAATTAACACATTAAACAAAAGATAATAGGTAATTAAGGCAGTTGTTTAAATGATTAACAGGTTTAATTGAAAAAAAATTTTGAAATACAACCCGCTTCATTTTGTGGGTTTTCCATATTAAATATTTTAACCTCAAATTTTTTTTATGATACCAAATATTTTTCTTGCCGTATTATTTACATTTAGAATTCTTATAAAAAAAAAAGAAAAACAAGATTCTTATCAAATAAACTCTTGCATAATTTGAAACCTTAAAACGCAAAAACCAGCCTAACTTAAATTACTTGAAATCTTACTTGAAGTAAATGATCGTAACCGTATTGTATGCAAACTTTGTCACTTTTTTACACAAAATTCATTAAATTTATTAAATTTGCTTTTTTCAATTTACTTAATTCACCTGCCAGCTCAAGGTTAATTAGTTGTTTTAACCGTTAGTTTTGAATTGAGTTCCAGTTTTCTTTCATTTTTCTTCTCCAATAGCAGTTTAGCGACACTATTAAGTAGTAATTTATGTTTTACTGATTTTTTTTTCAAATTCATTTACAATTATCACTTGAATTTATTTTTATTAGTATCAATTGAATTTGGTCAAATTATAATGAAATATGACAGCGGTTTTCAAATCATTAAAACCAAAAAAAAATTGGATTGTAATTAATAGTAGATTGAAATTAATGCGTGATTTTCTGGTGAAAAACAAGGCCAAGCCAGTTAATAATAAAATCAGTTAAAAAAATTCACAAGCTCATAGTGAAGAAAAAAGGATATCAATGTAATAAAAATTAAAAATATCATAAATTAATATTTTTTATAGCAAAAGAGAAGTTTAACCAGGGTTTAAGCAAAAATAAATTGGAAAAAATAAAAGATTGCAAAAAAAATCAGGATTTTAGCAGCAAAAATTTAAAAAAAAATGGCAACACCTGCTTGAAGTTTCTTTAAATCATGACGACAATACTGTTTTAAAAAATATTTCAAAATAAATTTATATAATGACCATAGTTTTATAACAACTATAACCATACCCTAAAGGAAAGGGAACTAGCACCAAACTTGTCACGTGACAGGATCGTTTAGTCCTAATACTTTATATGAAGGGGAGTTTTTACCATGGTGATGGCATAAGGGGGGGTGGTAATTTAGCACCTTTTGATACTTTGTAACAGGTCACTGAAGTTACCAAAATGGACACATTGAATTTCAGTTTAAATAATGCCTGTCTCAGATATTGTCCCGAGTGAACCGTATTAATATGATAAATATCCTTCATATAAAGTAATATAACATGTGTGAAGATAAATATGAAAGTTAAATTCATTTTTAAAAAATATTGCCTGCTATAAAAAAATATATAAAAAAAATATCGCATGCATATTCTGAAGAAAATACGACGATTTCCACGAAATTTTTACAGTTTTTATGAAAAATCAATAACTTGTATTAAATATTAAAAACTAATTTGATATTTTATTAGTCTTTTTATATTAAAATTTATGATTTTTTAAATAATATGACAGACTGAGATTCTTATGAATGAGTTCCGTGAGGGATATGGCCACTGTGTCCAATTCCTTCGATCTCAGGGAATCAAACCTAATGGAAAATGAAGACTATGGATCTAATTAGTTTTAAATATTAAATAAAAATTATTGAATTTTCATTAGAACGGTAAAATTTCGTATAAATAGTCGTATTTTCTTTATAATACGCATGCGATATTTTTTTAAATATTTTTTATCGCATGCGATATTTTTTAAAAATTAATTTAACTTTTAAATAAATAAAAATTATTGAATTTTCATTAAAACTGTAAAATTACGTATAAATAGTCGTATTTTCTTTATAATACGCATGCGATATTTTTTTAAATATTTTTTTATCGCATGCGATATTTTTTAAAAATGAATTTAACTTTTCATATTAATCTTCACACACGTATTCCAATATGTACATTATTTTGTGTCCAGTAAGAGCCGGACAAAAATTGTCCCACTGTTGATTTCTGTTCACATATAAAACAGCCGTACCTAAACAAGAGCGGAAGGCGTTTTCTAGCTGTCAAAAATTCTCATGTCCATACAATGTGTATGAAGCATCCCTAAATAGCGCGGCGTCAACGCTTTGCAATTGGAAAATTTTGACAGCGCGTCTAATAGTGAAGTTGGCCGTTATTTTTAATAAATAACGGCAAATGAGCTATTTTTTTTTCTTTTTTTTGCCAACACAACACTGACGCTCTTGTTGGCATTTGGCATATCAGTGTAACAGCTTAGCGGAAGAAAACGTTCCGCCTTGCGCTCTTGGTACCGCTGTAAGTGTTTAGCGCGCTTTCTCTCTATCTCTCTCTCTCTTCTCCTATACCGAGATATATTTTTTCATGCAAGTGTTGATGTATTATTTGATTAATGATTTTAATAAATTAGTTTTGTTTGATGACAACACCACGTTACAGTTTAAAATTCTTGCTTCATAATTTTAGACAAATTTTTGTTTAATTGTTAAAAATTCTGGCAACACTTACCTTTCATTCTGCTGCTGAAATAAACAAAAGTAAGAAAATCTTATTAAAAAGAAGATTTAAAATAAAAAAGTTATGAAGTTATAAGAATTAAAAACTAAATTAAACTTGTTTTCACGCTTGTTTAATGAAAAATATTTTAAAACATGTGGCAATGCTGCCACAGCGATAGCTTAAATTTGAATATATAAAAAGTTTTTCAACGTTAAATACGTTTGAAAAAAAAGAACATTGAAACACTTTTGAATAAAAAACAAATCGATACTCCATAAATTACTTTTTAAGTCCATTGGACATACTCATTAATTAATTATTAATATGTGTCGCAGTAATTGAAAATAACACCAACATATTTTTGATCAATTGTTCACACTGTTTTTGCTAAAATTGAAAACAAAAATTAACTTGAACTGAAAATTTAACTTAAAAATATTTGTTTATTTACACAAGTGTACGGGCTACAAAAAAAGAAATGATTAGCCAGAATTTAGTGACATTAAAGGCAACAAGTGTTTGCATCAAAAGTGTAATAAGCACTTAATAATTATTAAAAAAAAAAATTGTTTCTACATAAAGAAAAAAGATAAAAAGTGTTTAGAGGTAAAATAAAGATAATAAGACAAAAAAAATAAAAGGGGTAAAATAGCAATGCACCCGGTTTAGAAGAGAAGGAAAACTCTTTTTAAAAGTTCTTTAGAACTAAAATATGTTTAACTTTTAAAACAACAATTTTCAAAAAAGACGCAATTAAAGTCTCGCAAAATATTTGCTGAAAACAAGACAAACCGTATCACTTGGCCTTTTGTTAAGAAACGTCATAAGTTATTTTAAGTTTTTTTTTTGTCAAAAAAATGTATGTATTTGTTTGAAATATTTTTATTTTTTTTTTCTTAATCGTTACATTTTATCTGTTAAAAATCAATGGAGAATTTTTTTTTTAAGTTAGACTTAGTTCACTTTTCTTTATTACGGCTTACTTTATTATATTTATTTTTCTCAAGTTTAAATAAATTTGCTTACTACGTTTGAAAAAAAGAATAAGTTAAATGAAATCTTTAAAAAAAGTTAAAATCTAATTTAAATTAGTAAAATAAAAGCCATTTAAATTAGAGGACGTTTTTTAAAAATTACCAAAATTGTTAATTGAAACTAAAACAAAAAAGGAAAAATACCCAGCAATAAAACAAAAAAAAACTAAACTAAGTGTAATTTAATTTTACCTTAAAAAAATGGTGCGTTTTTTTAACAAATTTACTATTTCAACAAGTTCATTAATGTTTGTTGACCAAAATTCCAAAAAAAATACAAACAAATTTTTCAGTTTATGTCACGATTTTATACGATACAAGTTTTTCAATGACTTCACTTGACCCTCATCAATAAGCTTTTATTTTTTAGTTGTTTTTTTCATCTTCTTTTACAAAAAAAAAAGTAGTGGAAAATGCAATTTGGCAACGATATTCAATATTATCAAAAAAAATTATTATTGAAAATAATAAAAAAAAAAATTCGAAATAAAAAAGTTATTAAAAATAAAAAACAAAATTAAATTAATGTTGGTGTAAATGTAAAAAAGTGTTTTTAAACTTGCATTTTCAATAAAATTTTTAAGTGTTTGTCTGCAGTTTGGGAAGATTATAATGACATAGTTTGCTAATGAAATAAGGAGATTTTCAAGTTCACTACATAAAAGTTTTTGGTTACAAATCTTAAATTTCTCCCTTACAAAGCTGCTTCGTTGGAAGCTCAATTTTTTATTGGAAAGGTACTTTTGTCTATAAAGGTATTTTATTCTAAAAAAGTACTTTTTTCTAAAAAGGTACGTAGTCTAAAAATATAATTTTTCTAAAAAGTTCTACCCTTTTCTAAAAATTTAAAAAGGAACTTTTCTCTGAAAAAAGTACTCTTTTTCTTACAATATGCTTTTTTCAAAAAATGTTCTTTTTTTAAAAAAAAGGTACCTACCTACTCATTTCGAAAATTGTGCTTTTTTCTTAAAATGTACTTTTTCGAAATATGTACTAAGTTTTTTTGCAAAATAAGGTTTTTTATAATATTGTTAAGTCATATCAATTTGATATACATTAGTGTGCGATAAAAAAAAAACAGTACATTATTTAGCGTATGGCTCACACACCCATAACCAAAATCTATATTTTGAATGTTTGTGAATACGAACACAACCTTTAATAACGTTCGTAACTAATTTCAGAAAAGTAGCGAACATTGTATAGTGTTCTGTTCGGTTTCTCTTTATAGAACAGAACAATTGTAGTGGTTCTTATTTTAATGTTCTATTGTGTTCCTTTTTTACATATGAGCAAACATAAAAATTTAGCAAAGATCACAGCACGAATAGCTTGCGTGTGTATTGTGCACATGTTTTGTTTGTGTACATTTTTTTCGCTAACTTTTGCTTTTTTCGTATTTATATGTATTTTGTTTTTTGTAAAACCTTTTTGGTTTTCTTTGCCAGCCAAGAGGGCGATTAGCAAAACTGGAACGAACGAACATTAATGTGCTGAACCGAACACAACGAAGTTTGTGGTTTAAAAAAAAACAGAACGCAATTAAATGTTCTCATCTTTTTGTTGAGTTGGATAAGTACAATATTATTTTTGTGTAAGAAGATCACAAACAGAGAAATTCATTTTTTTTAATGATTTACTACACAAATCTATTAGCGTTTGTGTTTGCCACAAATCTACCGAACTGAACACTTAGGAACGATATTTAATGCTTATTTTCGAACTCTCATATGTATACATATTAATTACGTCGATAAAGAAAATATCCCAAATAGAGTTAAATACAGGGTGGCTGAAACGAAAACTTGATCTCGACGGCAACGTTAACAAACAAAATTATTACATATGGTCGTGATCGAGTAATTTCTCAATTCGAAAGCTATTTATTATCTAATTATTTCAGTCAATACTGCACGAATCGGAATTATTTTTTCAGTGTTATAAAGAATTAATTTGAGTTTCACAATACTGAAAAAATAATTTCGATTTGTTAAGTATTGAATGAAATAAAATTGCTTCCGAATCGAGAAAGTACTCGATCACGACTGCCAGAATTAGGCGCCTGATTTTATTTTTGATTAATTCTTTAATTGGTAAAAAATGTTTTCTGTGTAGCAGTTATGAAAAAAGCTAAATTAATATAAAATTATATGGAGAGTGCCTTGAGGCCCTCTTAGGCATTAGAGGGTTAAGACAACTAAAGCGTACATACTTTTAATTCATAACACTTTCCGATTATTATTTAAAATTTCTTTTTCAATTTTCAAAACGTTCAATCAAAAGTATCTATTAAAAAAAAAAAAGTAACTAAAATGATGATTTAAGTATTCACAGTCCATCCGTCCGTCCGTTCGTACATTTTTATGAATCAATGAATATTTGTTTACAACTAAACTTTGCAATTAGCTTTTCTTGTTGTAAAACATTTGAAATTTATTTAAATTCAATTTCTAAGTTTAATTTCACTTTCATTTTAATAGAAAAAAGCAATAATCAAAAAATAGGCACAGACACAAAAACACAAGAGCCTAAAAACACTTTTGCTCGTCTTATACTAAAAAAAACACACTTGAATTGACGACTAGTTTTATATACAAAATGTAATATCTAAAAGATACATAACACCACGATGCATCTATCCATCCATTCATCCGGGCACTTTGAATTTTATTTTACATCACCAGAAAAATATCATTTTTATTATCAATATTTTTTTATTTTTTTTTTTTACAAAAATCTATTAAATATATTTGAACTGACGCGTTTCCAGTCATAGTCAAATAGCAAACGAGTAAATTTCATAAATGCTACGACTTTTTTCTTCAATAATATTTTACCATGTAGTAGTCATTAGTTTAGTGTAAAAGATGTTTAATGTTGTTTTATTGTCTATTTTTTTATTCCATATTGGTTTTTTTGTTGGTATTTTTTATGATTTTTGATAACGAAAGAAAGTGAAAACTTTTTTTTTTTTTTTGGAAGTGGAAATTAAGGCGGTCTTTTTAACCTCACGAATATTTATGTATGTAAATATATGTAAGCCCACCAAATTAAATACAAAAAAAAAGTAATCTTCTCTCCCCCATTTGTCATTTAAGGTTAACTTAGGTCAGGTTTATGATAATTTCCACAAAATTAAATATTTAAAATAGTTACTAATTAAACGTGTTTGGGATGTTAAAATAAAATCATAAAAAAGGCAAACAAGAAAACAAAAAAAAAGTGAAATACTACAAATTAATTATTGAGGTTTAGGTGAGTGAGAGTGATTTTCTACATAAAATTTCTCTTATGCCTAGAGTTGTATTTAAATAGAAATTATTTCCGCTTAAGCAAAGCAGGTACTTTTTTTGTTTTATAAGGAAAGAAACTAACAGTTTTACATTTAGGTTTAAAAGAAGGTGTGCTTGTTAAGTCGTCCTTTTGACGACTCCTTCCAAAAGTATCCCAGTAGTTTGGTAACGAAAAATATGTAACATTTATTTGTTTACAATACAAAAACAAATTATATTATCACATAATGCATGTTCTACAGTAATGTAGACCTTCAGCCAACACTCAGGGGATGCCCCCTACTAACGCAATGCCCTGTGTTGGTTTGTATAAGGAAAATAGGTTATACGGAGAAGGAAAGAGGGAGTAGTGTTTTTGGACATTTAATTTGAATTTTTTCCAAATTGTAGCTTACTGGGGAGACTTCTACCGGAAGTCTATTCCACATACGGATAGTTCTACCGTGAAACGAATTTTCTCTGTAATGCTTTTGTGCGATATATTGGACAGTCGACAACGAACGGATGTGATCTGCTGGTAGGGCGAGTACAACGGGCATGCACCCGCGTCTGAGGGATGAGTGGGCCCATCTTAGCTGAACACTTATCGTGGTAATATCGATAAAACAATGACGCACATCACACATTCCGACGATGCTTCAATGGGACAATAGTGCTGGATACCCTAATGTTGATTTGATGAACTTCAACGCACTCCTTTTCACCTGGTCCAGACGCTTTAAGATAGACCTTAAAGCACCTACCCAGATATGGGAGTTGTATTCCATTTTCTGTCGGATATAGGCAGTATAAATAGTGAGTAGATCAGACGAAGTAAAGTAGTTTTGAAACACTTGTAAGATTCTTTCTATGCTTGAAAAACATATTGGTTCCAACGAACATCAAGAGTGCCTGATTCCTCAAAAGCTACGCCTCCCATGGATACAGATGACGCCTACTCCACAAGACGTCTTTGAGCCAACATACAACATTGGGTTTTACGAACATTAAAATCAAAGAATGCAAGACCCCACTCGATAGTATTGGAAGTTAGACCCAGGAGGTCGTTTAGAAAAATAAGAAAGCGTGTAGGAGAAAGATCAGAGCCTTGCGGTACCCCTGCATTAAAATAAAACTTTTTCGATTAGAGCCCATTTAAAACAACACGTAAAGAGCGGCCCTTGAGAAAGCGCGAGAGAAATTACTAAAGACACAAAACGCAATTAGCTTTGAAACACACGATCCAACGCTTTGGAAATAGATTATCGTGGATACATGCATGGTCGCCCTTAGCCTACGGTGCTCCAAACTCCAAAGGGACACCCCACGTGTGAGAAGGACACTACGCAACATACGTAGATGGCAATTTTAAGCCTATGGGTATCGGCAGAAACCAGAACACTCAATGGTCCATTGCTAATAAGCTGCAGCTGTGTCCCTTGCTAATAAGCTGCAGCTGTGTTACCATCACTGTTTAAAAACACTGCTGTTTTTTTTAATGAGCATTCCCACTTAGGGAAATCTGCACACCGAACTTCCCCAGAATATGTGAAAAATCAGACCTAAATGCTGACATATATGTATAAATCAAGTAGACTTATCCATAACCAGTGGAGTATCGAAGTTTCAAAGGCTCCTGTTGTCCCAGTAAGGATATTTGATCAGGCTCCATTCAAAGAAGGAAGATCAGCTCATTTAACTGCGCCGTGCTAGGTATTTACTGCTTAAATACTGCAGTTTTTTTTAATGCGCATTCGAACCTAGGATAATCTGCACGCCGAAATTTCCCAAAATATGTTAAAAATCAGTCCTAAATGCTGACTTTTTAAGATCTCACAGCCATCACATATTCCCGAAGAAGCCTTACCCATAACCAGTAGCGGAGTGTGGTCTCAGATAAGGATCTTTGATCAGCCAAAGAAGGCAGATCTGCTAATTCAACCGTGCCATGCTAGATATTTGCTGCACCTATTTTCCCAGAAAATATTACACCGAGGTGAAGGTGAAATATTACCAAAGGTGTATCCTTATATTCCACCGGCTAATGCGAAACACCAACTATGTTAAGGCCCGTTTTCACAACTTACCGATAGCTAAAGGTAGGATTTTATCGGTCGTGTAAAAAGTGTTCCATTATTACAACTTTACTTTATCCTACCAGGTAGGATTAACCTTAATTTGCTTAATCGCTTACTTTTGGTTAAAGTAAAGTTTTAATAATGGAACACCTTTTATGAGGCCACTTAAAGTCTACTTTAAGCTATCAGTAAGTTGTAAAAACGGGCCTTAATCTTCTAAAACATTGCCACTTAAACCCCACTAAAAGTCACTTTAGACCCTTTAAAGAGCACGTTACCTAAGAAAAGATCTCCTGTCATAAACCCTGGATAGTGCTCTAAATTAGTAGTTTTTAAAACTGAATTACCTAATAATTGTAAGAATACTCTCCTTAAAGTGACACTCTTAAAACCTGACGGACTCCAGAAAAGTAAACCACACAGCTCTTAACAACTTAAATACACAATTCACCCCAAAACTTTCCATTATATGTAAAATAAAATCATCTGAAAGAGAGTGGATTTAGGTTTAAAAAAAGATAAAAACCATTCGGGTTTTACTTAATACTACTAAGGTACTCCAAGAAGGTATCACAGAGCTCTGGCTGAAATTTATTTTTAAAGTTGTATAATTCAGTCCTTAACAAGAGCTTTTTTTGAACTTTAAAAACAAAACGTGCTTCTTTTTTAATAAAATTAACAATGTTTAACTAGAAAAAAAACAAAACTCCAACAGAATAACGAAATAAAAAGCAAACAAAATATTTTTTTTAAAGAAATCACCCATAAACGGTTGAAAAATAAAAACATTACAAAAGAGCCTTAAGGTTTTTTTTTTTTTTTTTTTAAACATTTAACACGCTTAACACAGCGTGGCCAAGCGTTGTTTTATTTAATTTTAAAATCAGCGGGCGCAGTGAAGAGTTAAACTGTGTGTGCTACACAAAAAACACTTTCATGAATTCAAGATCTTTAAGTTTTAACCTGATGAATCTAAAAGCCACAATTGAAGTCTGTATTCACTAGGACTGTCTGTCTGGCTGCCATCTCTTTATCTAAACGAAGGCGTTTCACTTTCGATTTCAGTGATTTAAGAAAGAAAAACAACAGGCAACCTCAACTGTTCAAAAATAAAGAAAAAGTAACAAAATTGTTCATTCAAAGCTGTCATTGTCGGTCGGTCGGTTGGCGTTATTTTAAATGTATCTTAACAAAAGAAAAATACTGTATTTTGCGTATTTTTTGTTGCAGTGTTAAATTAATCATTAATGAAAGCATTATTCAATAATTATCTAGTTAGTTTTTTAGACGAGTTATTAAAAAAAATGTTTATAAATTAAAGCGATACATTTTGTTTTAAAGTTATTACAACAAAATATATCGCTGGTAAGAGATTTTTAAGTTAATAATTGAAGGGAATAGTTATTTGTTTTAAAAAAAAATGTATGAAAAAATTTCCAAAATTTTGTATATAAACCTTTTTAAAAAAAACTTATTAAAGTCTTCTCTTTTACTGCCTTCATTATCTCACCCTAAGTCAATGCCATTTCTTTATTATCTCTCAAAACTTTCATTTTATCATTTTTTTAATATCTTTTGTTCCCGGATCTTTGTTGCTTATACGATAAGATAAACAACAAAAACACTGTTAGCCAAAATTTACTATAAAAGTGCGCATTTAGCATTTTTCATAGATTCTATATAGAGTTTTTCTTTCCCCAAACTTTTTCTTTCCCCGGTATTTTTCAATTTCCAGGGAAATTCCCGCCCAATACAAAATGATGCAAAATATTATTAAATTTAACTATTTTGAACAAAAACTGATTATGAGATCTATTAAATAAGTTTATATATGCATTATATATTTAATTAATTAATTATATATTAAATGCAAAGCGAACAGAACTGATATTATACCAAAAAAATTTAAATTATTTATTTATTTATTTGTATGTTCAAATCCTGTACAACAAGAGTTATTCTTATAATTAGAGTACAGGAAAGTTTTATTGATAAGTTAAATTAAATTAAACAAACTATTTCATTGAAAAAGGGATTTTAGTACAGAAGCATTTACAGAATCCTTGAATTGTATTTTTCATATATATTCTAAAGAAGCAGTCCCATAACTGCCTAGGAGTCGCCTCTAGGGGTACAAAATGTATGACCGTCCTCCATTAGTTTTTTGCCCTTACGATTTTCTCAAAACATACTTGCCTTTTGTCACAATCCATTAGGGGAGCTCCCTTATAAATATGGCGGGTTAAAGAAATTCTTAAATTTACCCTCTAAAGCGCCTAGGATGCCGCTAGACGGGACAAATATATGACCTACGCCACATTATTTTTCATCCCCATCATTTGTTTCTAACAGCCCTTCCATCCATTCCTATTTCCATTACTTAAGGAGGCTCCCATACAAATTTCAATACAGGCTAGAAATATATTAAAAAAAAGTCCCATAACTGACAAGGAGTCGCCCCTTAAGGGATAAAATGTATGACCGACCTACATTAGTCTTGTGTCCTAAAGATTTTCTCAAAACAAATTTATCCTTCATCGCCACCGCATTGTGGGGCTCCCATAAAAATATGGCGTTTTCTGAAATTCTTAAATTTAATTAAAATTTTTCGTTTTTCGGCAATAAAATCAAAAGTTGTAGACAGATTTAAATTATTTATGGCTTGTTTTGAATTGTTAAAAAACAAAAATTTCGAAATTTTGTTAAAAAATTGTTTTTTTTATACCAAAAAAAATTATTTTTCTAAAACGACTTTAGAAGACTTTACGTAAAGGTAATTTTATTGCGGATTTTTTTAGTTTATTCAATAAACTAAATCGTTCTTGAGTTACGCGAAGATATGTTGAGCAACCTCCTTAATTTTCGAAATAAAGGTACATCTGGAAAACAAGAGCTAACCTAAAGAAACGATTAGCGCCACTGCATTCAGCGTAACCGAATTAGGTTAAAACGCCAAGTGCCCTGCTTGTCACAAAAAAAATGTCAAATTCTTGCACAGTGTAAATGCTGCTTTAAAAATTTCATTATACACACAAAAAAAATCATAGGTAAAATTACCTAAATATATGGTATAAAATTAACTAAGCGCAAGGGTAGCATGGCAGTATCTAAGTTTCTTAGCTAATAAAACTATTAACTTAGGTAATTTCTATGTTCGAAAAAGTGTCTAATTATTTTGTTGAAATTACTTAAAAACTTTGAAAATTTACCAATGATAGCAAAGTTATTTTATATTTTTATTTTTGGAAAATTATCTAAGTTTAATTTTGTACCATGGATTTTAGGTAAATTTACTATATACTTTTTTGATTACATACTTTAAATAAAATTAATTTCATTTCATTGTAATATTTTATTTTTTTCATCAAACGGGGAAAGTATAAAACATATAAAGATAAAATTTACACACAAAATAAACTCATAGCGAGCAATTCTGCATCATTAACTCCAAATATCATATTTTGGATGAGTGATATATATTTTTTAAACCTATTGGAATTTAACAATAAATTTGATTTATTAAATTGTCAAATTAGTGCATATTAAGTTTGCTTTCACTTAAACTTGAATTTTGTGATTTTTTGTTGTAACAAGCGCATCCAGTGGTGTTTCTGTGGAAGTCATAATTTTCATTAGGCCTTCCTTCTGTTAATGCTTCTAAATCTTTTTTTACCTGGTTCTTTTTAATGGAATTCGTGTGATAAATAACGAAATGCTTCTTGGTAGTTTAATATGCCACAATTGTTATACCAATATAATCCAATTTGGAAATGTTCGCTTCGTCCATATTAATCGTCATCAATAAAAGTAATAAATAATTATTGTTTTTATTTTTTATATACATACATACATCCTTTTTGTTAAAAGTTCAGTGGAGATCTTATGTTTATAATATACTCACATAAATACGTATCTTTATACTCTATCTATAATAGTTCAAAAATTCAAAAATTTTAAATTGAAATTTAAACTCTTTTCACAAAAAAATTTCCAATTGAAAGAAAAAATCAAATAATACATACATATATTAAAAAAATCGAAGAAGACACCTAACCCAATTAGTAATAATAACAAAAATTTTAGGCAAAACTTTTTTTATAAATTACCAATTATCTTAGGCAACTAAACTTAGTTTTTTGTTTTTATATAAAAATAAATTACCTATGTACGCATTTGTAAAATACCCTAGATTATTTTTTTGTGTGTATGTTAATTTTTCACTCTTACATAATAAGTATTAACTACATTTTCAGAATCGAATTCAAAAAGTATTTAATGCAGCTGCCATAACTAAATAAATAAATCCCAGAAATTCCCACACAAATTTTCTAGGATTTTTTTTCCGAAAAATGTGCGAAATCCCGGTATTCTGTTTTCGGGAAAAAACACTTGTTCTCTTATAAAAAAAAAATTAATTAAATATGTATGATTTAGATAATTGCTGTTGGTTGCAATGTCGAAAAATATCACATTCTATAGAAAAATAAATAAGAATGACAAAGTGTTGTCAAGAATGTCTTAAATTGTAAAACAATACAATAACAAAAATGTTTTACCACCAATGTCAAGTGCTAAAAGAATTAACGGAAAATAATTTTTGAACTAATAAGAAATATGGGACAAAAGAGACATTCGAAAGACCCCTTTCACACTCGTTAAGATACTTGCGCAAGTCTCTTGCGCATCTCTTGGTTTGTAGACGTCTGCGGTAAGGTCGGGGTAAGGAAAAAAAATTGAGTACAGACTTTGTTGTACTCGGCAAGTAACTTGCGCAAATAACTTGCCGAGTCTTAAAGGGATGTAAGACTACAATCAATACGACTCGTTATTTTCAATGCTCATATAAAATTAGTGTTACCACCATGAAAATTTAAAATTACATTTGGCATGAAGCAACGTTACCCGATTAAAATGCAATTATACCTGATGAAAAATTACAGTTTCATATTATAAAAAAACTTAAAATTTAAAAACAATTTAGAAAAGAACAATATTATTTAAATTTATATATGTACATATCTGTGGCATTCTAACAAAACATCTTAAGTCGAGATAAGATAGCAAAAAAGTTTTTTAAAAAAACTCGGTAAAAAAATGAATTTTACTAAAAATTAAAATGAACCAAAATTAAAGAAAAATTTCGTTTATAATGCAAAATTTTAAAAACGTAAACAAAAATGTTGTTTGAAAGAAAATTCGTATGATTTACAACATTTTTTTCAACTATTTTAAATTTGACTTGAGATTTTTTGTCAAAATTCCACAGATATGTATGTTTATATGTAGTAACTGAAAATAATTTAAAAAAACACGTTAGAGGGCTTTATTTGGTTGTACTGAATCTTTGATACCCTCTACCGACAGTTAGAATATTCGAGGGGTGGGATCCCCCACCACTAGTGGTGAATGAGGGTATACTAATGTTGTCATTCGGTGTAAACATTTTTTGATATTACCCTAAGGGCTAATAAATCTGTGCAAGTTAAACTCTCTTTCTGGTTTAAAGTGTGTTTATACCATCAAATTTATAATTCAGTTAACATTTAGACCATCTTTAAACGCACAAAATTGGGCGTTTAACTACCAATACAAACCATATGGATTTGACAGCATTTATCGTAGTGCTGCCACATATATGGGGCACTGATTTACAGCCCATATAATTTATAAATTTATATTGGAGGATTTTTTTTTTCGAAAAAAATTATTTTCCGTGAGAGAAAAAATTCCTTGGGAATATTTGTGATTTGGCTGTATATATTTTTTATTTATTAAACCCAAATTTTCGCAACCGTTTTATAAAAAAATATCAAACCAAATCAATAAGTTAGCAGTACTTTTAAAAGCAATATTTAAAAGCTTAAGCGAAAAAAACACAATATTATTATATTTCCTACAAATTTTGTATGAAGGTTGGCCCTTAAGCTAAAATGGTTTTTGCTATAAAGTCGTAACGGTATCTTATGTGACAATGACATTTTAGGAGATGATGCAAATGTTGCCAATAAATTCGTTTATTAAAAAAAAGCGAAAATTGAAAATGATGTCGCTTAAGCTATTTTTGTGGTAAGGGCTCGATATATTGATACAATATATGTTTGTCTAAAGAAAAGAACAGTTTTAAAACATTACAAATATGCAAGTTTTAAAATTTTTTAAAAGTTCTGCTTGTTTCATGTAGAATTCCTTAAGAAATGCTTTTTAAAGTAAAAAATTTTAACAGAAAGCTGATTGAAAATTTTAAGAAATTTTAGGAAACAATTAAAATTTAATTACTATTATGATACAATTTTAACTCACATTATAGTTTTTAGTTCCGAAAGTTTTAAATAGCTTTTATAATATTGTAAAATGTAAGCAGCTTAAGCTAATTTACACATTATTCGTCCTAGAAAAAGCTCTTTTAACAGCTTTACAAATAAAAGCTTGGCATTTGCATAAGCGAGATTCTTTTATACTTTTTAAACCGTAAAGTACTTTATTTAATGAACTGTATTGTTTTAAGCGTTTTAAAAACTTTTAAAACTGTAATGTACCTTATATTGATGTATGGAAAAGTGCTGAACAAAGGGTTAACACTAAACTTTTTTGAATGAAAATTGTAAGGCTATTTCGTTTAAACTTGAGGGAGTTATCTATAAAAATACATTGAAAATAATAATAAGAAAATAATTTTGCGAATATCAAATAAGAAATCGAAAAAAAATTTCTATAAATTTAAAGTATTAATACATTTTTTGAGTTGTGAAAAGCTTTTTTGATAATTCTTAGAAATTCCTTAAGTGTGGTACATATGTATACTATCGATCACGAGTGAAAGTTTGGCTCAAAATTTTGCTTGATCGATAGTGAGTGTGATTATTAATTTTTGTCAGCCAACAGTCAAGCGCAACATTATTTTGTGGTCGACTGTTGAATAAGGTATGTTTTCTTTACTTTAAGTGCCTTTAGATGAAAGCTCTATTAAAAGCTTTAAAGCACGAATAAATTATTCAATTGCCTATACAATTTAATTAGTAAAATGGTTTGTCAAATTTTAATACAACTTTCCATAGCTTAAAGCTTTTACTATGCTTTAAGCTTTTTAAAAGCTTGCTTAACAATATTTATTAATAATTGTTTATTTTAATTTAAAATTAAACAAAAAAGACATTAAAAGTTATTACACATTTATTTGAAAAAAAATAAAATAAAATAAAAAAAAGAAGCAAAATGTATTTATTTATTATATTAATCACCCCTATCGTGAATAATTTTTCCACTTTTCACATATTTGCGATCATGAAAAACTCCCATGAACAAAAGGTAATTCAAAGGGGAATAATAACGTGAAAAAATGTTCACGGGAAAAAATTCCCCTTATCCTGAAAAGTTTTTTCCCTCGTAATTTGTTCACTTTTCCCTTAGATTTTCTCACTTTATTTAAGCTAGGGAACAGAACATGTATGTAAGTAGGTCCTCCTCTAAATCGAATATTAAGGGCTTGATACATTAATATGGCACAAACAAAATGAATAACAACAGGTCGATTGCCTGCGGGAAGACGTGGTGGAAGAATTTTGGAAAATATTTTACTACATAAAATTCAAAAAGTGCAAAAACTAACGTTGTAGACAAACTATCCCTCCAATACTAAATATGTTGCTTTATTATTTACACTTTTCTTTAAAATATATATGTATGTACGTGTATACTTTTGAACAAAAATTTCATTGATTTTTAATTTTTTTTTAATCTTTCTTCTTATTTTAACATTCACTGGAACTGATAGCGTTAAACATTTTTTACATCAGATTCACAATTGCTTTTTTTCCTTCGAGGGGAATTAAAATTTCATGGGAACAAAAATTCCACTTGTTATTCACGATAGGGGTGATTATTTATTTAATTAACTTTGTTGCAAGTCAACCTCATTTCCATTTTAATGTCTGCCTTGATCTACGCTAGAAATAAATACTCAACAGCACTTTGTAATGAAATATGTACTCTATTTACTCTTTCTTAGCAATCTATTTTGAGAAGAAAAAAATTTTAAAATATAACAACAAAAATTTTAAATACTTGGCACCCATTTAAACAAATATGAGCTAATAAATAAAATATAGTTACGGCGCTATTAAATTTAACAAAATGTAAAGAATAAGTAAAATATATCATGTCGTTTAGTTAGGTTTTTTTTTGTTTGCTTTTAGATATTTATTATAATATAATATCACATCTAGTTTTTTTTTATTTTAAATTACCCAAATACCAGCATTGGAGGAAATAATGTGTACCCTACAGACCTGATTCTTTGATAATGATAGTTATTTAAGAAGATTGTACAAGTTCGAATATTAAACAAGTCTTTCAATAAGATTCTACTAGTTCAAAATTGAACTCGAAATAGTATCGGCAAACTATGCCAAAAATATTTTTCCGGGTAGAGCTGTTAAAAGAGTTCTTGCGGATATCGACATCAAAATATATCTCCTGGGCCGGATGGCATGCCTGCACTGGTCTCGTAGCTCGTTCCTTAGCAAATCTTTTAAGCACCTTGTACCATGCCGGGGAAGTTCCCGTCTACTGGAAAGTTGCTAATGTAACTCCAATTCCTTAAAAAAGGAGTGGTTAATAACCCTAAAAATTTCCGCCCAATTGTAATTTGTTCGGCACTTTCCAAAGTTATAGAGAGTATGGTAAATCGCAAATTTTACCGGTGATAATTTCTCTCGATTTCTATCATGCTTTCTCAGAGATCGCGCTTTACGAGTTGTTAGCCTAGAGGGAAGCGAACTGACACCAAAGTACTCCCTTGATAGGTCTTTGGTGCTAGAGACCGGTTCTAGCTTCAACACTTTATAATGAAAGTTTATATGAATAAGACCTATCGCTTTTACATTGGGTTGTCATTGGAGGGGGTCAATTGACACCATTTGAGCAGTCACATATATATTCTCAATGAACGCGTTTAGTGTAAGTTACTACAGTGTAGTATTATTTCGATACGATGTAGTATTTAAAAAAAAACAAGTCCTAGAACTAAGTTTAAGAACTAAATTTAAGAATGTCCTAAAAGTATGTATATGTCACACCACCATTGAAAACTGTACTGTAGTTCATTACCTTTTCTATCTAATTGTTATTTTTTACAAACCAGTTAAATGATTCGTTCTCCTTTCACTGGTCATGAGTTCTTTCTTTTTGTACTTGTTCTATTTTTACGAATACCAGGACCAGTCTGTTAAAACAATTGATACAAATTTCCCGCAGGGTATAGATAGGGTTTCGTCAAATGAGTTCAAGATTCGTTCAGGGGTGCCGCAAGGCTCCGTTCCTTCTCCTACCCTGATTCTTATTTTTCTAAATTGGAGCATTGAGGCAGAACATTAATGATGCGCTTGGCAGAGAACTTGACATAATCTAGGAATTGGGTCGTGGGGATAGGGTCGATGTTAATGCCCGAAAGACCCAACGATGCATGCTGAAGCATAAGCGTGCGACGGATCAAGGTGCCACATCTGTACATGTGGGTGGTATAATTATTGAGTAATCAGAACTCTTCATGTTCTGGGCATGAAAATCGATGTGATGTCCGATGGACAACAAATATACTCAAGCTGTCGAAAGAAACATTCAAGTAGCTCGGTTTATTAAAACGATGTAATATATACTTCACCACATCTGATCTCATTAATATTTATATCACCTTTATCCGAACTCTCATGTGTTTGGCGGAGCTTCAAATAGACTTTCTGATTTTGTAATCAGATTTTCTGATTTTGTAGCTTCTCGACCGCGTGCAGGAGAGGGCAAAGGCTTTGGATACAGTAGGGTATCCAAAGCTATTGACTCCCTTGAGCTCCCACGCAATGTGGGTTGTAATTGCCTGTTTTGTCACTACTACAATGGGATATGTTCTGATGAAACTAGGGATTTGGTTTCCGAAACCCATACGTTTGTTCATAATACACGTTTTCACTTAAGAGGCCATCCTTTTGTGATCGATTGGCCGGTGAATCGTACAACGCATTACAGGGAAAATTCGTTTTTTCGCCGTATCGTTCGTATGTGGAATAACCTTCCTGCTAAAGTCTTCCCTTTCACGTTCAACATGAAAAAAATTCAATGCAATGCATTAGTAAGCGACATCCCCTGAGTGCTGGTTCTAACAAAAAAAAAACTGCTTCTTTAATTAATTACCAAGATATGAATACTGTAGGCAATTGGTTCGTTCAAGGTAGTTATTAGACTAGTCCGTTGGAAATAAAAAGTTTTAAATAGACCATTTACCGAGCGATAGAATCAAAGTAATTAAACTGTTCAAAGAGGATTCTAAATTCTAATAGAACTCTAATGGCCGATTATCTTTTTCCCCAACGAAAAACTGCACATTAAAGAAATTTGGATTTCTCAATGTCTCATTTGTTTTATATTCTGTCGTCGCAAAGCTAACCAGCACTCATCTGCCAATTATTTAGTTTCCTTTTATCAAGGCGAATTCAACTACAGGTAGTGTCGCATCTACAACAATCCAAAAAACAACAGAAGCAACATAGAGGGTTTTGCATTGCATTGATAATGTCAACCATTCTTAGCAGAACACTAACAAATCAAAACAAATAGGCTCGAACCGTCAAAATCAGAAGGCGTTTCGGTACCACCTGTAGTTAATTCGCCTTGCCTTTTATTTGCCGTACAGATAAATTTAATCAGCTGACTCCCAACTTGTACATGTATTTAGAGAGTTTTTGCCAACTGAAAACGATGTTTTTTGTCGGTATATTGAGAAACTCAAAATCGTTAACGGGCAGTTTATCGGTCTAATAAATTTATGTTGACATTAAGTAACAGACAGTTTGTCAAAACATTGAGAAAATGGCCATAAGGATATTTTACTTTAAACTGAATTTTAAAAATGAATCTTATATTTTGAGAAAAGTGCATTGGCCTTTTTCTAGTATGCAGCATATACGCATTACAATGTGCATAAATTGAATTGAATGACTCTACAATAGATTACCTAGGAATGAGTAAGGAAATTATTTAATAACATGGGAATAGGTGATATCCAAGACTTTTGTAATTCACGTTCAATACAAATAGGAATAATTAAGAGGGTAAAACAAAAGTTGCATTTTTAACCAGAAGAGAGGGTTTTATGCGATTCTAGACTAGATTACCTGGAAGTAGTTTAAGTATGGAGTACAGAGAGAAGGATTTGCTATGTCCTGACATTTTTAATCTATGAAGTCATAATCAGTTAACATGCTAATGGATATGCAATAATGACATCGCATAGCCAGTTACCTGCCAGTTTTGTTATCGAGTGCAATATTGCAGGGTACCTGGTGTATCCATATGTTTTGCTTTACATATATTCAAGAATTACGTTGTTTTCAATAAAGTTGTCGCCATATTCGTGCTTAATCTGGTTAAGGTTTCTATTAAAATTATTTTTTTCTTTTCTTAAAAGAATTTTTAAATAAACTTAAATAATAACATGTTTCAGTCTTTGTGTACTTTGCTGGTTCTTTCGATCTTTTTTTAGTTGTTGTTTTAAAATCACTAAAAGTCAATTTATTTCTATTCGTTTAGTTTTTTATACATTTTTCTAATTGTTAATACTACGTACTAACTCTTTTATTATTTTAATATTATTATTTCTATTGTTTGCATCAAATACTTCGTTTATTTGTTTAATTGGCTGTATTTGTTAAAAATATTTCTTTTTTTATTTTAAGCGTGTTTTCTGCTGACACAATTTGTTCCGCATTCTTGCAGAATTTAATAAAAAAATTGTTTTTGAGCAGCTTTTTTTCCTTTTAAATTCAACTTAAGTTTGTTTTATTAACTGAAATGCGTAATTATTTTAAAGTGCTCTAATTATAATTTATAAACATCAAATAAGTTAAGCAAAAAATTATAATTAACTGGGAATAAATTTAAAAATTGTCTGGTTTCACTTTAAGAAACAGAAAGGAAAAATTACGTGAAGGGTGGTCCATAAAAAACGCACGATGTTGATTGTAAATAAAGCAAACAGTTTTTAGATAATTATCTTAATATTTTTTATTATAATAAAAAAATCTATGACAGTTATATGAGTAACAATCTAACGACCAAATGATCGCCACGGCTCCGGTGGCATACCTCTATCCGATCTCGATATTTTCAATGACTCTGTGCCATAATTGAGGTTCAGTGCCGTTAATGTGCCGAATTATCTCATCATTTAGCTTGAATTATTCTTGGCTTTTTGACGTTCACTTTTTCTTTTTAATATCTCCAAAGAAAGTCTGACGGTGTCACATCACATGATTGTTGCGGCCAATTTACATTGCCACGACGTAAGATAACACGGCCTTGGATTTTTTTGGCGCAAAATAACCATTGTTTCGCTGGCTTTATGGCAAGTTCCACCATCTTGTTGGAACCACATATTGTACAGGTCCATATCCTCAATTTCTTGCCACAAGAAGTCCGTTATCATCTTGCGATTGCGAGCACCATACACGGTAACGGCTTGGACCACCTAAACCGCACCAAACAGTCACTCTTTGTGTATTTCATTTCCTACAGACCCGGTTTTCTGAAACTTGCGCACAATTCTCCCGGTTGTGGACCCTTTTGGTCGATTATGCTGACAAAAAAATCACAAAGGGCACACTACGAAAGTTTTCTTTCAGAAAGTCTGAGTTTATTGGTGAAAGGGGAAGAGAACATGCCAACAAACTAAGACTTTCTTAAAGAAAACTTTCATAATGTAAACCCAGACTAAAAATCCGGAAGTCAAATTTCCTATTGGATATTCTGTTAAGCCTAAAACATTTATGGCCTGTTCAACGATTTCGAAAGAACGACTTCGATCGCATTCTAAGCGATCGAAAACTATTTTGGGTTCAACTAACTTTATTCTATACGAACATTCGTTTAGACGACAACTCGAAAGAAAACGTAAGTACTCTCATACAAAAAGCGGTTTATTAATATCGAAGGTATTGTCGACATTACGAAAACAAATGTCAAAACCACTCACTTGTTGTTTTGTTGTCGAATCATGGTATTAATAACAAACAAGAAATATTTAAGGGTAATTTAAATAAATTATAAATAAAAATAGAGAACAATTGGTAATTTTTTTTTGATTACAATACGCCACAACAAATTAGACTTATGGCCTGTTCAACTATCTCGACAGCAAAACGAAGCGATCGCCATCCATTCGCTCGATTTCGAATCAGATTGGGTTCAACAATTTCGACAGCTTTCGATCGCTTGCTCTTACGTTTGTAAATATTTGTTACTTACGTATTAAAATAATTAAGTATTGCCATATTAGATATTTCTATATTTTGTTGCTTTTTTGTTCAAAAGTATCAAAAATAATACTAAATGGCTTGTTGACAAATACAACCGCGTTTGAAATTTTATCAGCTGTATAAAAATGTCAAAAAATAAAAAAAAACCTTTTTTGTTGAAACCAAAACTAAAGAAAAGTGTAAACAAAAATTGAATTTAATAAAAAACAAAATATTCAAGCAAAAAAAATTAATGAAACAAAGAAATAAATAAATAAATAAGTCAATCAAACCAAACGTAAGAGCAGTTTGTATTTTATTTCTAACTCTATCCTTCTTCGTTTGGATGAAGTTTTAAAATTTTTAATGTTTTCATTTAGAATTTGTAGTGTTTCACATAATATTAAGGGGCCTGTCTCTTCAATTTTTCTTTCTTGTGCAACCACCGTCGCAGCTTTAGAAACTCTTGGCAGTGATTCTGATATCTGCTGACTGAGTTTTAGCACTTTTAACTTTACCCGCCAACACTCTACAAGACTAAAGCAGCGTCCGATCATTTATATGATCTAGGGAAGTTAAATAGTTTTGTTTATAGGTACCAACACTGGTTTCTTGCAGGCTTTTGTTGTTTTCTGAAATTTATTTTTGTCCTACATTTAAAATCTTCCCATGTCTGTAAAAATATGTAATATTTTCAAAACCAATTAAAGCTATGGTTGTTTTCTGCCTTTAATTATAATGTGGGATAAAATTTCCCGCCTTGAATAGAATGGATGGACCAATGAAGCTAAGTTTTAGGCCTATTATTTTCCATTACTCGCCCATTGAAAATTTATTTGCTCCAAACACTGGTGCACCCTTCGCCATCTTAGGATGTTCCTCCATTTATTCGCCTAATGTAAGCAATATTTCACTTATTTATTTCTCTCAAGAAGCAAATCATGTTTTTCTGCAGTTGTTTTAGCTCGTTATTTTGAAAATTGAATTGTTCATCTGAATTGTAAAAACTATTGAATAAAAATGTTTTCCACTTTCAGCACATATATATACTGTGTTGATCGGATAAAAATTTACTGTGCTACATGCCATTCGATTTAACAAAAATTATTTTTTTATGTTTTTCAATATTAAACAAATTAAAAAGCTTGTAATTCAGTGAATTTTTATCCGATCAACACACTATAAAGAAAGGAGGATAAACATATTTATTCAAAATTTTGGAAATATAATATTAATCCAGACAAACAAGATTTTCGCGAATAATTCGAAAACGATTATGAGAGAAATAAATGAGTGCAATATTTGAGTTTACCCGCCCCATTAAGCTTAAACAAAATCTAATTTTTAAGTCTAATTTGTTGTGGCGTATTGTAATCAAAAAAAAACAATTACCAATTGTTCTCTATTTTTATTTATAATTTATTTAAATTACCCTTAAATATTTCTTGTTTGTTATAAATACCATGATTCGACAACAAAACAACAAGTGAGTGGTTTGACATTTGTTTTCGTAATGTCGACAATACTTTCGATATTAATAAACCGCTTTTTGTATGAGAGTACTTACGTTTTCTTTCGAGTTGTCATCTAAACGAATGTTCGTATAGAATAAAGTTAGTTGAACCCAAAATAGTTTTCGATCGCTTAGAATGCGATCGAAGTCGTTCTTTCGAAATCGTTGAACAGTCCATTAAAAATTAGATTTTGTTTAAGCTTAATGGGGCGGGTAAACTCAAATATTGCACTCATTTATTTCTCTCATAATCGTTTTCGAATTATTCGCGCAAATCTTGTTTGTCTGGATTAATATTATATAGTATAGTGTGTTGATCGGATAAAAATTCACTGAATTACAAGCTTTTTAATTTGTTTAATATTGAAAAACATAAAAAAATAATTTTTGTTAAATCGAATGGCCTGTAGCACAGTAAATTTTCATCCGATCAACACAGTATATATATGTGCTGAAAGTGGAAAACATTTTTATTCAATAGTTTTTACAATTCAGATGAACAATTCAATTTACAAAATAACGAGCTAAAACAACTGCAGAAAAACATGATTTTCGCGACTATCTCGAAAACCCTTCTTGAGAGAAATAAATAAGTAAAATATTGCTTACATTAGGCGAATAAATGGAGGAACATCCTAAGATGACGAAGGGTGCACCAGTGTTTGGAGAAAATAAATTTTCAATGGGCGAGTAATGGAAAATAATAGGCCTAAAACTAGGCTTCATTGGTCCATCCATTCTATTCAAGGCGGGAAATTTTATCCCACATTATAATTAAAGGCAGAAAACTAGCTTGAATTGGTTTTGAAAATATTACATATTTTTACAGACATGGGAGGATTTTAAATGTAGGACAAAAATAAATTTCAGGAAACAACAAAAGCCTGCAAGAAACCGGTGGTGGTACCTATAAACAAAACTATTTAACTTCCCTAGATCGGACGCTGCTTTATGGCCTGTTCAACGATTTCGAAAGAACGACTTCGATCGCATTCTAAGCGATCGAAAACTATTTTGGGTTCAACTAACTTTATTCTATACGAACATTCGTTTAGACGACAACTCGAAAGAAAACGTAAGTACTCTCATACAAAAAGCGGTTTATTAATATCGAAGGTATTGTCGACATTACGAAAACAAATGTCAAAACCACTCACTTGTTGTTTTGTTGTCGAATCATGGTATTTATAACAAACAAGAAATATTTAAGGGTAATTTAAATAAATTATAAATAAAAATAGAGAACAATTGGTAATTTTTTTTTGATTACAATACGCCACAACAAATTAGACTTAAAAATTAGATTTTGTTTAAGCTTAATGGGGCGGGTAAACTCAAATATTGCACTCATTTATTTCTCTCATAATCGTTTTTGAATTATTCGCGAAAATCTTGTTTGTCTGGATTAATATTATATTTCCAAAATTTCTAATAAATATGTTTATCCTCCTTTCTTTATAGTGTGTTGATCGGATAAAAATTCACTGAATTACAAGCTTTTTAATTTAATATTGAAAAATATAAAAAAATAATTTTTTTTAAATCGAATGGCCTGTAGCACATAAAATTTTTTTCCGATCAGCACAGTATATATATGTGCTGAAAGAGGAAAACATTTTTATTCAATATTTTTTACAATTCAGATGAACAATTCAATTTTCAAAATAACGAGCTAAAACTACTTCAGAAAAACATGATTTTCGCGACTATCTCGAAAACGCTTCTTGAGAGAAATAAATGAGTGAAATATTGCTTACATTAGGCGAATAAATGGAGGAACATCCTAAGATGGCGAAGGGTGCACCAGTGTTTGGAGCAAATAAATTTTCAATGGGCGAGTAATGGAAAATAATAGGCCTAAGACTAAGCTTCATTGGTCCATCCATTCTATTCAAGGCCATAGCTTGAATTGGTTTTGAAAATATTACATATTTTTACAGACATGGGAAGATTTTAAATGTAGAACAAAAATAAATTTCAGAAAACAACAAAAGCCTGCAAGAAACCGGTGGTGGTACCTATAAACAAAACTATTTAACTTCCCTAGATCATATAAATGATTGGACGCTGCTTTGGTCTTGTAGAGTGTTGGCAGGTGAAGTTAAAAGTGCTGAAACTCAGTCAGCAGATATCAGAATCACCGCAAAGAATTTCTAAAGCTGCGACGGTGGTTGCACAAGAAAGCAAAATTGAAGAGAAAGGAAAACATTAAAAATTTTAAAACTTCATCCAAACGAAGAAGGATAGAGTAAGAAATAAAATACAAACTGCTCTTCAGGTAAAAAAAGTGGAATATGGTTGTTGAGGAACAACTGTCGTTAATTTGTCGTCAAATGAAACAAATGCAACTACTTCCAAGGAGCAAGCTAATGCTAGCAAAATATTGACTTGGTACTTATTTAACTTTCTTTTACGTTTGGTTTGATTGACTTATTTATTTATTTATTTCTTTGTATCATTAATTTTTTTAGCTTGAATATTTTGTTTTTTATTAAATTCAATTTTTGTTTACACTTTTTTTTAGTTTTGGTTTCAACAAAAAAGGTTTTTTTTATTTTTTGACATTTTTATACAGCTGATAAAATTTCAAACGCGGTTGTATTTGTCAACCAGCCATTTAGTATTATTTTTGATACTTTTGAACAAAAAAGCAACAAAATATAGAAATATCTAATATGGCAATACTTAATTATTTTAATACGTAAGTAACAAATATTTACAAGCGTAAGAGCAAGCGATCGAAAGCTGTCGAAATTGTTGAACCCAATCTGATTCGAAATCGAGCGAATAGATGGCGATCGCTTCGTTTTGCTGGCGAGATTGTTAAACAGGCCATTAATTTAATTGCTTTTTGATTTCTACAAACAGTGAAGTATTATGACATTGTTTCACTTGACCTTTATAGATATTGAAAAAAAAAACTATAAAACTATAATAAATAAATATGAAATAAAACTCATTCTCTAGAACCCACATTAAAGAAACACACATATAACTCAATTGTTGAATCTGAAATAACACTAATCATAATGAAATACTTTAGAAAAACCGCTGCATGAAATTACTTCCTCTCTTAAAAACAATTAAACTATTACTGTGGATTTTAACCTTGAATTTGAAATGATAAAAGATCATTTATATTTTTTTTTTTTTTAAGAAAGAAAATAAATGAAATTTTATTTTTAAAAATAGCGAACTTTAAAAAATCATGTTTCTACTTATTTAATTTTTTTTTCTTTTCTGGTTTCTTTACAGGTATGTTTCTTTGTCGGCCAAAATATCATTAATTTCCAGTTTTTTGTTTGGTATTGTATTGAATATTTTAAAATTATTTTTCCTTAAATAAAAGCCATATTTGTTTAAAATGTCAAAAACCACAATATGTATTTTGTGTGGCATTAAAGCGAAAACTTTAACAAAACTTTATATTCATAAGGTTACACTCTAATAGATTTGGTTTTTCAAAATGCAAAATGCAGAATTAAATAAAAGCCAAATTGCACTTGTAAGTTTAGAATTAGTAAAACCATTAAAAGCATTCATCTGTTTAATACTTAAATGTTTAAAGATCATTATGAAATTCTTTTGTCTTTCAATGCAATGAAGTCATTATTTATAAATGTTTCAGTCAGCCAACCCTGCCTGCCATTAGCTTTTAAAGTGTAAAATGTAGATGATAAAATCATAGTCTGTCTGTCTGTCTGTCTGTCTGTCTGTCTGTCTGTCTGTCTCACCGTGTTATTTATCTTAGACAATTGAACGAGAAATGTTAAAAAAGATCTTGATGATAATATGATTTCATCAATTCTATTGAATTTTGTTTAACAATGAAATAATTGGGTTTTACTTGCAGTAAAGTTTTAAGGGAAACAAAAGAGATATGCACATTGAAAATAATTAAAAGCTTTTCAAAATTGAAATAGAAAATTATTAAAAAAAACACTTCTTTGCTCATCGTTGCTGTTAAAACATCAATTTAAAAAAGATTTTTTTTTAAAAAACAATTTAAATAGAGCATGAGTTTTAGTAAAGAAGCATTTTTAGTCTAAAAACATAATTAACTAAAATAAAAAATTTTAGTTTAGAAACTTTTTTATTTTTTAATTACAAATTAATTATTTTTAAATCCAAAGATCTTAAAAATTTTCTTAACCCTGACTTTAAAAATTTTGCCTATTTCATAAATTTTTAAATTTTTTCCAAAAAGTCACTTGATAAAAATGTTTTTATTAAAATCCTTTATTTAAATTCAAAAAGAAAAGAATATGTTAAGTTTTCCTTACCCTGACTTTTAGAAAAGCTTAAATTATATAAAAAATTTGTATTTAAATGATTTCTTTAAATTAAGAAAGTAAAGAATATGATAAGTTTTCCTTGTGTATAACTTCCTACAATCTTGAAATATAAAATTTTCCTAACCCTGCTTTTTAGGAAAAGTTACAGAAATTTTATTTTTTTAATGAAATATAAAAAATTGTCAATAGATTTCAACAGAATGTTTAAAATTTGTCAAAAATTCCTATAAATTTTAGAAATCTTAAAAAATGTTCCTTACCTGACTTTTAAAAAACTTAAAAAATATACGTAATTTTAATTAAGAAATACATAGAAAAAAATTGTCGCTAGATTTTAACAGTAATTTTGAAATTTGCCGATTATTCGTTTTAATTCTAATCTTGGAAAAGTAAGTTTTCCTTACACTGACTTTTACGTACACTTTTAAAATTTAAGTTTATTAAAAAAAAATATGTTCTAAACGGTGAGAAAATTAGATTGAAAAGACGGTTTAAAGAAGTAAGTTGAATTATTACCTGAAACGGCCACAATCGATAAGAAAGAACCACAGGGCTATCATACATTCAAAAGTCCACAAAGGATCCAAGTGCGCCACATTTTGCATAACTGATTTAGAATAATTAAAGCATTTTAATGATTCTATAAATGTTTAAATTTTTCAAAAATTTCAAATATAAACAACTTATAACAATTTTAAACAAAAAGGCGAACTAAAGCAAAATTTCAGATTTACAAAGAAGACATATTTTAGCACATTTTCAAAAAACTTCGTAAGACCCTTTTCACACTCGCCAAGAGACTTGCGCAACTCTTGATTTGTAGACGTTAGCGGTAAGGTCGGGGTAAGGAAAAAATATTTAGTACAGACTTTGTTGTACTCGGCAATTTACTTGCGCAACTAACTTGCCGAGAATTGAATGCGCAAAATAAAAAAAAATAAAAAATAAAAAAATATTGTAAAACAGTTAAAAGTCAAATATTAAGCCGGTCAAGTGACCCCCCTATTGGCTCGCCTGTCTTCCAATCTTTTACCAAAATTATCAATCACGTTTTTCAATAAATTGTTGTGATTGGTTGACATCTTCATAATGTTGTTTTTATGGTCTTGAACTGTTGTGGGACTATGACTGTACACTTTTGATTTACATAAAAACCCCCACAAGAAGTAGTGTAAAGGTGTCAAATTGCACGATCTTGGTGGCCAATTCACTCCTCCTCTACGAGAAATAATGCGATTTTCGAACTTTTCTTTCATGCTGTGTGGCACTATCCTGCTGACACCACATATTCTCTACGTCTAAATCATAAATTTTTTCCTTCGGATCATCTTCCTGTAGCAAATTTTTCTTGACCTCAAATTTGGCCACCTAAATTAAAATTTAAAAATTTAATTTTTATGATCTTCTAATTTAAAGCAAATAAATTTTGGCATTTTTCACTTTTAGCATATTTTTTTTTAATTTGTTTTTTTTTCTCCTATTCAAAATTGCAATTGATTTCGTATGGCCATGTAAAACACGATTAAACGTATAGTTTAATAATATTACAGCCAAGTTGTCTAGTTTATATTGACCTGATTTTTATGCCGGCTGGTCATAAATGTTCAAGTCTATTTAAATCGTTTTAATACAACAAAATGTTGTGTGAAACAATAATGACGATGAGTTTTTTTTTTCTTTCTTTCTGGCGTTAGAAAAGCTTCATAATTATTTAACAAAGTGCATACTTACAAAACAATTTGCTATTGATGTCAAATATGACTTTATCTCAATTTCTTTTGTTATGGAAAAATCATTTTAATTGTATTTTATTACCATTTTCTAAGTTTTCAATTATCTTTGCATTTCTAAGTTTGTAGAAAAGTTCTACAGTTTAAAAAAATGGGGTTATTTGAAAAACTTTTTCTTCTTAGATCGAATTAAGCCAGCTCTGCAACACATTTAATGGAAATGTGTAATGGGTCATTTATCAACTGTGTTCTCTAAATAACGAAGGGGGGGGGGGAATTTAAACTGATCATTAATCCATTAAATTTAACATCTTTAAGACATTTCAATTTATTATAAATGAATGTTTTAATGGGTCGCCTGCTTTAAGTATGATTTTAATAGAATTATTACAAGAAAACAATGTAAATGGGCTAATGGATTGATGTTTAACGATGTTTGGGTTTAATGATACAGATAAAAAGCTAAACGGAACTAATGGATTTAAAGAAAAAGGTTAAGTTTAGAAAAAGAAAAAAGGAAAAGAATATTACAAAAGGAAAACGTTAGCAGAAAACTACAAACTTGATGATTTTTGAACAAGTTTTTAGATAAAAAAAAACCGGTAAATTTTTAACCATTAAAATCCCTCGTAGTATTTAAGACTTATAAAATTATGTTATAAAATTCAAAAAATATTCTCTTTGCCAGCTTGCAACCTTTAATAACAATCCTCATAAGAGACAAATTACCATATTATTACTTTTATTTGATAAAAAAAAAAAATTAATGAAAATTTGTACAAGCACGTTACAAAAATTTATAACGTTTCGAACGTTTGATGAAATATATTTAGACACCGAGAGAAATTATATGGTCAGTTAAGACCAGTCAGGAAATTTTGTTTCAGAAAATATTTTATTTAATTATATGTAGCTACTAGTGTTTGTCTAGGGGTCGAAATTCGATCACAATTATTTATGCAAATGTGATGAAAACCTTCCAATAAGTATATGTATACTTACATATATGAATAATTAAGTTTCGAGCATTTGTTTTTTTATCGTCTTAAAGGATTGATTTCCATTTAAGTCCGTGAATGTTTTATTTAGTTTCATAACTTTAATAATATAAAAAAAACAGAAAGTACCATTTAAAAATCAAAAAAGTACCAAAGTCTCTTCTTATAGTTTCTCAATTATGTTTCCAGGTTTTGTATAAATAAAAATTCCAAAAGTACCAGTTAAAGTACAAAAAAGTACCGAAACGTTCCCTTTATAGATTTTCACCCACTGAGCCCATTGCATGATTAATTTAGTTTTCCATGCCCAATATCAACAAAAATCAAAAAAGTAACAGTTTAAGAACGAAAAAGTACCAACAAAAACAAATTATCAAAGTTTTTTTTTTGTTTTACAAGTAATATGAGCGAACGAAAGCGTTCGAGTGACATCGTGAAATAGGCAGTTATTAAAAAGCCTTCTCCTGTAAAATTTGTATTTTGGTGCTTACAATTATTTCGCAAAAAGGGGTCGATATTATGGTTGTACAAGCAATCGTCTTATAACTCTACATAACCACACAATTATTTTTGGTAACAACTTATCGCTCTTAAACTATTGAGGGCGTCCATAATATGATTTTGTGGCCATACGGAGGTCTAATTTAATCATAAGGAATAGTATAGTTTTCCATGACAATACAGAAACTTATTTTCGCTGCATGTAGAAATTTTAAGACTTTTTTTAGCTTTTCTTTTCTTTACGTTACAACAACAACAAAAAATTAATAATGTTTGGGTCAGTAGTTACAAATGGCCATAAATTAAAACTAGTTCGAACTTAACACAGTTTTACCATCAACGCAAAGTTTGTAACAAATAAATTCTATTGAATTTTCAGCGTTGAGCGTTCAATAAACAAACATGTTCATATTGATAAAGGTTGTTCGTTAGTTTTTCAAACGTTATTTAAATTGCATGTGTGGCGGCCTTCAAAGTGTGAGGTGCGAGTATGTGTCATTTTTTTTAAATTTTTAACCAGCAGACATTGAATTTTAATATTTGCACAGAAAAAAATATTTGCAAATAATGCAACAACAAGCTTTAGCAATTAGTTGAAATTAAACACGAAAAAAAATTCTGAACACGTTAAATGAAAAAAAGAAGACAAAGCAGAACTAGAAGAATTTCAAAATAAATAAAAAGAGAAAAAGTGGGAGTAGATAAAGAATAAACAAAGTTTAAATAATTTTTAATACGATAATTTAGATCTTTGGTGCTTGAAAGAAACGCAGAATATAAAATGAAATAATAATAACAAACATTTTGAATTTTTCTTAGGATTGATTCTTTATTTTTAAGTCCTTTTTTAAAAGATGTAATTGTCTATTCCTAAAAAAAAAGCTTTTAAGTTCCTATATTAAAATAGACTATTTTGAAAGAGTACCATCTCAAAAATTAGTTTTGATGTATTTTTTTAAAAAATTTTTACATAATACGACATTATAAAAGTATATGAAAAGTACTATATATGGTGAAAAAAGTACTTTTTCAAAAAAAAAAACATTTCCAAAAATAAATTCATATGCATTTTGAAAAGGTAACAATCCCATAAAGTACTTTTAAAAAAACTTTTGTTTGAAAACATACTATTTGGTAAATGATTATTTATAAAAAGTACTTTTTTGAAAAAGTCCATTTTTAAAAAAGTATTTGTTTATTTCCAAAAAAAAAATTTTAATTCCTATATTAAAAAGGACTTTTTTGAATAAGTATCATTTTAAAAATTAGTTTTAATGCATTCTTTAAAAAAAATTACATAATACGATATTATAAAAGTACTATATATTTTGAAAAAAGTACTTTTTTTCAAAAAAAAAACAATATTTTCAAAAAGAAATTCATATGTATTTTGAAATGGTATTACATAACTCCATAAAGTACTATTTAGAAAAATTTTGTTTTGAAAACTAACTATTTAGTAAATTATTGTTTATTC
This sequence comes from Pollenia labialis, assembly GCA_949318255.1. Classification (NCBI taxonomy): domain Eukaryota; kingdom Metazoa; phylum Arthropoda; class Insecta; order Diptera; family Polleniidae; genus Pollenia; species Pollenia labialis. The sequence goes on along the minus strand of OX439142.1, from coordinate 16,760,334 downwards.
CTAAAAAGTACTTGTTTATTCCTAACAAAAGTTTTTAAAATCCTATATTAAAAAGGACTATTTAAAAAAAGTACCATTACCATTTAAGTGCATATTTTATTTAATTTAAAATAATCACGAACAATGTTTTATGTGCTTCTGTTATTCCCTTACATCGAAGCAGGTTTTAATGAAATTACGTTACAATGTCTTACGATCATACCGAACATAGAAATCAAATTTTTTTAAAACGCAATCAGTTATCAAATTGTTTTTTAGCAGAGAGGAAAAAAGTAGTGCTTTCAAATGGGAATTTGCCATATTAAATCATGCCTCTTGTAAGCAGGTTTGTAAGGTGGTATTGTGCTTCTCTCCCTTACAAAACTGCTTACCAGCAAGCTCCATTTTTTACTGGGATACGATTCTTTACATGAAACACTCGAAAGATAATCTTTACCCACGTCTTCAACGATTCCAACAACGATTTAAGAAGCGTTTTAGACTGTGCTATGGAGGAATGTCAGTCGTTTTACAGTTTTTCCCATCTTCTACAATTAACAAATGCGGCCATCGACGATCAAATCTACCCGTATCTCTTACACGATTGAAAATGCTAGCTTGGTATGGAGTAATTATGCTTTTGTTTGAATGTTTTTTATAAAAATCAAACAAAAACTGTTTAATAAAAACTAAATTTTAAGTTGACCGATTTTTTTTGACGATTTTTCGAAACGAGAGAGACGATTTTTTTATTTTTCTCAGGAAATTTACGATTTCTTCACAAATTTATCTGGCAGCCCTGTTTGAAAGAAAAGAAAATACATCTCTTAACTCGTCGTTTTCAGTTAAATCGCTCTTAAAATATGAATTTTGAATGTTTTTTATAAAAATCAAACAAAAACTAAAAAAAAAAAACTAAATTTTAAGTTGCAAGTTGTAATATGGTAAAAATGTATACAAAAACAAAAGAGAATGGATGCAAATATGTTTGCATTCATTCTATTTTGTTTTTTAAAATTTTGTTCGTAATATAATGTGCTCAATGGAAAAAATATGACCGTACGTTAATTCGCGAATTCGTTAAACTGAGTATACATTAAACCGGGATACCACTGTATTGGATAAAATATTTTTTAGATTCTTTTAAAATATGATCGGAAAATTATACTATTTTGACCATGGTGGAATAAGCAGGTGGCATTGTTACGGCAACAAAATTGGAAATTACATCACCGTTTACGTCAAAAAATAAAATACCGTTTACGTCAAAAAATCAAGAGTGCCGCTGATCGTGATGAAATAAATAAATTTTTAGCCAATTTTTATATCATTATAGTCAATATCTTATTTATTTTAATTTTAAATTATCAAAAACTTTATTAAAATACAATAATCTCAGCACAAAAAGTGGACTTTTTGTAAACATTAACAAAACTTTGACATAAACCTAGACAAACAATGCAGGAGGAAAAAATCGTCATCTGGCGTAGTGCTGCCACCTGTTTATTTCACCATGATTTTGACAATGTAGTTTTGCAAAATGTTCTCTCCTAAAGAAAGTCCTATCTTAAAAAGTTATACTTCAGAAAATTCAAAAATTTTATCTGAATACTAAAATCCTCAGTCTGGGTTCACACTATGAAAGTTTTTTTTCAGAAAGTCTGAGTTTATTGTGAGAGGGGAAGAGGACAAACTATTACTCTCTTCCTTCTTATCAATAAGCTTAAGAATTTCTGCGAGAAAATTTTCAAAGCAAATATTTTGTAATTGCGATAACAGTTTGACTTACTACACTACTTTTCTACTTCTTTGATTAACTTTTATTTTTTATAATTTTGTTTATTAAAATTTCTTTAGTTTTCTTTTCATTTTCTTAGCTGTTTTTTTTTAATGTTACGAAACTATTCATTTATAATGCTTCTTTATTTAAAAACTATAACACTTACACTATTTATTGTCACACATTTATATAATTTATTGACAATTGTATTTTTCACAATGGCATTAAATTTTGTTTCTACTTTAACACTTCGTGGTAAACGAAATATGAGATGTTGTTGTGGTAATAATAACTTTATTAATATTTAAATAAAAAAAATTATTTCCTTAAAAAAATTAACAATGAAATTAATAAATAAACCTATACCTCAAGTTACCGGTTTGTTGAAATGTCATGAAGGCAGACCCAGCAAGTATGCAATATAGCTGACATTTGATGAAATTATTTTTAGATGTCATTCATGTAGATTATAAAAAAAAAATCAAGATAAGTACAGCTCGAACTTGTGTTAACAATCTGGTGAAAAGTTTTTCGGTCCCGATTTCAGCAACTAATAAAAGATGTTACTCACAGAGACGAATTCAACTGCAGGTGGTGTCAAAACGTCATCTGATTTTAGTAGTTCGAAACAATTTATTTTTATTTGTTAGTGTTTTGTTAGGAATGGTTGACATTTCGAACCGTATACACGAACAATGCAATGCAAAAACCCTATGTTGTTCCTATTGTTTTCGGATTATTTTAGCTCCGAGAGCACCTGTAGTTGAATTCGCCTTGTTACCCAGAAAAAAAACAGAGCATTACTTTGGCGCTATAGATATTGAACTTACCGTGTAAAAATCACGACTTCTGAACATTTATCGCATGTTAGGATCAATGGATAAGATTTGGTAAGCAATGCACGTGCTTTACAGCCTTAGACACTCCACAACTAGTTGTCAAGAAGGTTTGCAAAGCTTGTCATTCCGCGTAAACTTTTTTGATATTTATCTAAGACCCCATAAAGTATATATTTATATTCTGAGTCCTTGAGTTATTCTAAGTCGATTTATCCATGTCTGTCTGTCTATCCGCCTGTTACAATTACCCTCAATTTCGATTGATTCGAAAGAAAAGAACAATATTTTTGGTTAAATTGTTTCTATTCTATATAATTCCTTAGCAGTTTAAGATTAAAATCTAGCACAATCGGTTCACTAGGAAAAGAGTTATGAATCCAAATGTGGACCAACCACCCTCAAAAGTTGATATTTCTGTTAGAAAAACTAACATTTACTGATGGCGAAATGCACCCATTGTTATTAAATTTTGCGCACAATCTTGTTATATATATTACAAGAAATCATACTACTTAATTATGTGATGATCGGTCCATAATTTACTATATGCTTCATATAAAGCCCCCTTGAGGAAAATAATTTAGTACGCCTAAAACTATTAAGAATATGTCCATTGTAAGGTGCGTGACTGATGCTGTGTTGCTACAGAATTTAACATTTTGGAAGGACAAACTATTGTTGTTTACACTATTTCATTTAATGACTATGAGAGAATATATGACATTTATTCGCCCCTACCATACCAATTATCAAAGACACAAACCATGTGTAAAAGGTACGCCATCTGGGTTAAACGTGGGTTAAAAAAACTTAAAGGTTTCTAATATTTTTTTGATTTAGATTTATTTAATATCAATACAAAAAAATTAAAGAATAATCAACCTTAAAGAAATGTTTCAAGATTATTATTTTTTACTTCTTCATAAGGGGTTTCTTCCCCTAGAAAATTCTTCCCATAACAAACCAATAACTACTGGTTTTGAAATCGAATCAAATTGTTCAATACAACGAATCAACCAATAACAACCATTAACGTAACTGTATTTTTGTTAACTTGAAATTTTAAGCCACCAAAAAAATAAATAAAAGCGAAAAGCTCAGCAAAAGCAGTGCAAAAGATTGTATTGAAAAAAAAAAACTTTTCACAACAAAAAGGAAAATAAAATAAAAATATGTACGTGACATTAACACTTGATTCGTTGCATAAATTAACACTGCATTTTTATTTCGTTTATTTAGTGATTAATTTTCCGTTTTTAAGTTACAATACCAATATTAGTGCAAAACAAAACACTGCAAGTACGAACATGTTCATACATGGATAAAATGCGGTTAGCAATTTGTTATGTTTTAAACTGCTGGGTCTCTAGGAAAGAAGTCTTGGGTTTTGTTGGTGTAAAAACGTTTGCTTTTACTACTTTAATACGTTCAGTGCTGTTTAAAATTTGCAATTACAAAAAAAAACAACTTTAGTTTGAACTTTTTTTTTTTTTTGTTACCAGTAGTCTTTTTCCAAATTCATGCAACAGTGTCTCAAGTTTTTTTCCTGTCGATTTTATTTTAGCGTTTTAGATCGTTAGGAGGATAAAATCGTGTTTGGCCTAAAGGTTTTATTTTGCGTTTTTGTTTTTTTTTCTTTGTACATATTTGGCTAGAATTGTTCGTTTGTTTGATTTTGTTTTAAAACTATTAAAACCCCGTTAGTTGTTCTTTTAACAAATGTTTATTTTTATTGCAACCACAAACAAAAATGTTAAATAATTTGATAATTTATAGTTTTTCTTGCAAACGCGCGACACTAAAAAACAAGCATGTCCCAGAAAATAAGATAAATTTAGAAAATAATATTAAAGATTTTAATAAAAAATTTAAAATGTTTAGAGCATTTTATTGTCAAAATTCAATTATTATAGTTGCAGGATTCTACACAGAAAAAAAATTGATTTTAATTAAAAATTTGTTTAAAAAATTAATTAAATTTGCGCCAGTAAGAACTAACTCTTAAACTCAGAAACATTAAGACTAAGCATTTCTTTTGGCGCAAAATTTTTATGTTGCCAGAAAGATGAGACGATCGGTCCAAAATTCCACACAGCCTACGCTAAAAAGTTTAAAGCTTTACCTGTAACCGTTTAAGGGTTAAGACTTGTTTTAAGATTTTAGTTAATTCTATATGATCGTTCATATTTTAATATTTTCCCACTAGTCTGTGAGTTTTTTTAATTTATTTCTATTTGAAATAACCATTTTCCTCAATAAGCACCTGACTTTTTATCTTTAAAACCAAAAAAAATTAACCTTAAAAAGTAAAAAATTTCAGAATTTTAAAATTGCTAAATAAAATCACATTTTACTAAAAATCTAAGCAAAACAAAAAAAAATAAAATATCACCAGTATTCAAATGTTCGAATACAAGCCAAGCCTCCAAAAAGTAAAATAGTTTTTCAAAACACTTTAACTCAGCTTCAGAAAAAAAAACATTAGACATTTACTAAAACTCTACTTACAAACTAATAAAATGTCTGTGTTTAACATGAATTGTGAAGTTTGCCACATAAAATCTTTGACTACACAGCCAAACACAACTTTTTCTCAAGCTGTGCAGTTTAAAACAACAAAATGTATTGATGGATCTACGAGTATAATGAAGTTTCGTTACAGTAAAGTCTCGCTTTTAAACATCTTTTATGCCCTTTTAAAAATACCGTGGAAGTAGGAGAATCAGTAAAAAAAAAAACAATCAACCGTGAATTTGTAAGTAAATAAAGAAAAAATTTATGTTTCAGGCAAAACAAGTTAGACCACATGCCAAAAGAAAATTTGTTACAAGAAATTTAAAAAAAAATCCAAGAAAAGAAAAATAACACCAATAACATGATTTTCTTTTTTTATGTAAAAAAAAAAGTTAACAGTAAAGGTGTAAATAACGGTGGCAAACACTTTTCCTTTTTTCTCAGCATTTTCTAGGTTTTAAGGGTCAGTTTTCAAGAGGAACTCAAGCTAAACCAGGATTAAACTTCATTTTAAAAAGTTAATGCAATTTAACCTCCTTAGGCTTTTTTTGAGATCTCAGTTAAACTATGTTTAGTTAATTTGGTTTGTGTCGCCATTAGCACGTTTGTGCAAAATTTTGACGGAACCATTTAGTTAAATTAAACCTTAATTTATATGAAGTTTAAACTAAACAGCTGTAAATCTTTGCGCCATATAATAAAACGTCAGTTCATTATTGGTTTGGCGCATATACCCAAAAGTAGTAGTGGAGAAAAACGACCATGAAGTTTTCTGAAAAAATACCCCATAGAATTTTTTTGTATTTTCATCACTGCATCTAGCATATGTTTTGAAGAACAGGGTACATTTTTGTGAACGTTATGAACGAACTTAAAGTTAATAGCATTTTATCCATAAAGACAATTATTCTTTTTGCCGCATACGTCACTTTTTCAAATTTATTTTTATAAAGTAGATCTTTTGTGCTGCATGCGAATACTTTCTTAGTTGGTAACAGTTTATTTTGCTTAAGCTACCTTTTTTCGTACGGCAATGAAGCAAAGCAAGAGTAAAATAAATTTTCTTGTTGTCATTTAATTTTGCTATTGCTTTAACTCCTTTTTTCTTATGGTTATAAAGCAAAGTTAGAGTGAAATTTAGTTTGAACGTTTTTGTATAAGGAATTCGCAGCATTCGCCAAACAGTGGCGTGTAGAGCAAAACAATACTTGATAAACTTTAAAATAGTTGTTGATATGGAGCAAAATTAATGCTTAATATCTTAGGAACCATAAAAAGTTTCGTGTAACAAGTTTTGAATTCAAAAAGGGGGTATTAAAATATTTATAACCCGTACCTAACACAATTTTTTTTTGAAAATGGTCGGTAGGTCAAACCAATAATGAGCTGACGATATGTTGTTTTAAAAAATAATAATAGTGTGGCAACTCTACGATATTGGTAGTTTAAACGCCCAATTTTATACGTTTAGAGATGGTTCATATGTTAACTGGTTAATAAATTTGCTGGTTTAAACACATTTTTAGCCAAAAAGATAGTTTAACTTGCACTGATTTATTTTCCCTATTAAATATTAATTTTAGTTCAACTTTTATTTACCTTTGATTTATAAATAGCTTTATATTACTAAAGGAACTTATTTTCTTATTAAATTTTCAGCTTTATGACTTTACGAGTTTGAAATGTAAATTAAATTAAATTTTAAACTAAGATTATTGTTAAGCTTAATTTAAACTTTAAATAAACTTTTAGTTGTTAATTTAAATTAATTTAAGGGTTTATATACGCGTAAAATTTAATTTAATTAATCTTAAATTTGAAATTATTAGAAATCTGACATGAACTGAATTCAAGTTAAAACGGACATTTCAGTTTAACTTATACTTTAAAATAAAACTTATAGCTTTTTAAAATAGAAACTTATTTTATTTTAAAACCACCGTTTTATTTTACTAAACATTTATGTAATAGTTTAGTGCCTAAAAATCAGTGTAAGTTTAAATGCTGGTTTAGTTAAACTTAACTTAAATATATGCAGTTTAAACTCAATAGTTATAAATCAGTGCCGCATATTTTATATTTAGTTTTAAAAATAACAATTTGGCAGCACTACGATAAATGTTGTCAAATTCATATAATGTGTACATATTGTTAGTTTAAACGCCCAATTGTATGCTTTTAGGTTTATATGTTTTTTACTGATTTAACGATTTTCTAGTTTAAACATATTTTAAACCAAAACGAGAATTTTACTTGAACTGATTTATTAGCCCTAAGTCAACTTTATGGAACTCGAACTTGAAGCTTGGGTAAACATGACCCTAGTTTAACTTTAGTTTTATCAAGTTTAACTAATTTTAACCTAAAAAAAAGCAAATATTTCATATTTTTTAATTTCTAACAAATTTGTTTTTAATATCTCTTAAAGAAGAGATAGAAAAATGTGTACTTCACCATGTTTGTAATTTTTTCAAATACCTGATAGTTGTGTTTTAATAACCTGATAGTTAAGATTTATTTTATGATTAAAATTATGGCTTAAAACGTTGTAATTATTTGCAACTTGTTGCCAACTGTGAATACATTTTGTTTTTTTTTAAGTTTCTTATTATTTTTTCAATCAACATTAAGTTTAAGCTCATCTTTACCCACTTTAAGTGATTTATGTTTTGAAACCTATTTTTTCAAATATTTTTGAGTTACACATGTGGTGCAACAAGATCTTGTTGAAAATGTTGATTAAGATGATTATAACTTGGTCAAGCCAGCTCTTAAGTCTTGAGTGACAAAGATGGGTTTTTAAGCATCTTAATCGATAATGACTTCATGTGGTACAACACTTTTGATCATGCAATTGTGTTTTTTTTTTTTAATTTTTTTAAAGAGTAAAAGTTTTGTTTTTTTTTAATGTTGTTAATAAAAAATGAAAGCATTTTTTGTAAGTCGGTTTTAAAAATTGAAATAAAAAAAATATAATTTAGAAAACAGAAAACAAATTTCAAATGCCAAAAGAATTTTATTAGAATTTCATAACTATTTATTTTTTTTCATAAGCATGTTCAAAGTTATAGATAATCATCGTGAATAATTTTTCCCTCGTAATTTTTCCCCTTTTCACATATTTGCGATCATGAAAAGCTCCAATAAAAAAAGGTCATTCAAAAGAGAATAATAACGTGAAAAAATGTTCACGTGAAAAAATTCCCCTTATCGTGAAAAGTTTTTTCCCTCGTAATTTGTTCACATTTCCCTTAGATTTTTTCACTTTATTTATGCTAGGGATCAGGACATGTATGTAAGTAGTTTCTCCTATAAATCGAATATTAATGTTTATTTCCGTTAATAAGGCACCAACCGATATATTGGTCAACAAAATGCAAAACAAGAGGTTGATTGCCGGCGGATTTGTAAAGCTTTCGAAAGACGTGGTGGCAGAATTTTGGGAAATATTTTACTACATAAAATTTAAAAAGTGCAAAAAACTAACGTTGTAATCAACCTACCCCTCCAATACTAATCATTTAGCTTTATTAACTTAAGTTTTCTTTAAAATATATACGTAAATATTTTTGAACATAAATTTCATTGATTTTTAATATTTCCTAATCTTTCTTCTTTTTTGTTACATTCACTGGAACTGATAGCGTGAAAAATTTTTCACATGAGATTCATGATTGCTTTTTTCCCTTCGAGGGGAATGAAAATTTCATGGGAACAAAAATTCCACTTGTTATTCACGATAGGGGTGAATATTTGTTTAACTAAACATTCACCCCTTTCGTGAATAACAGGTGGAATTTTTGTTCCCATTAATTGTTCATTCCCCTCGAAGGGAAAAAAGCAATCGTGAATCTCATGTGAAAAATTTTTCACGCTATCAGTTCCAGTGAATGTAAAAATAGGAAGAAAGATTAAAAAAAAAATTAAAATCAATGAAATTTTTGTTCCAAAGTATACACGTATATATTTTTATAAAATTCTGCCACCCAGGACCAGGACCTACTTACATATGACATGACTTATCCCTAGCAAAAATAAAGTGAGAAAATCTAAGGGAAAAGTGAACAAATTACGAGGGAAAAAACTTGTCACGATAAGGGGAATTTTTCCCGTGAACATTTTTCACGTTATTATTTCCCTTTGAATTACCTTTTGTTCATGGGAGTTTTTCATAATCGAAATCTATAGAATCCAATAAAGTAGGACTCAGAATTAATCTAGATAAAACAAAGGAAATGGAAATAAACCTCACACTAACTGACCCATTAAAACGTCTACATAGACATTTTCTCCGGGTAGAAGATTTTTAATACTTAAGTAGTATTATCACAGAAAGCAGAGGAACTGTCAAAGACGTGGAAAGCGGTATCAAAATAAAAAGCAATCGGCGCATTTACATAACTTCATAACTTTGCGGATGCGAAACTTTGTTTCTAACGGATAGTATACAAAACAAAATGAGGGGGGGTCTTTGTTAATCGCAGCCTCCGAAGAATCCAAAAAATATTTTTAGATTTTGGTACAGATTTGATATGGTTAGTTGGGTAGGGTACACACTTCGAAAACCACCCGAAGAAATTTCCTACAACTGTCTTGTTTATAACTCCCAAGGAAGTTGGAAAAGAGGAAGGCCAAAAACCACCTGGCGACGATTAACACTGCGGGAAATTAATTGCATATCCCATAGTCTAGAAAAAACCTTTAACGCCATTAAAGAGTTCAGAGATAAAGGCGCGCGCCGCACATTTCATTTCAGCTTATATTGCTTATTAAAAGTTATTGATTGCCCCTAGATTAATGAAACTTGGCAGAAATATGTGTTATGGTCCTAGGCAGGTAAATCTTAAAAATATATAAAATCGGACCAAGGAAGAAAAAATAGTCCAACCTCTGAAAAATGCAATTTTTTTTTTTTAAATTTTCCCATTCTTTTGTTTAGCAAATGCAACTTTTAACGTCGGCGAAAGTAAAAAAAACTAAAATTGGACCCAGGAGATCGTAAAATTGCACATTTCGTCCCCGCCCCCTTTTGTGGATGGTTACATAAATTAATATTTAAAAAAAAAAAATTAAATAATTAGATTCAACATTTTTATTTTTTCGAATTTATTCTATGAGCTAAATTTCAGTTAAGTATTTTATAAAGCTTTTTTGTAATAGTCCTATTCCTTTAATTTTTAGGAATGACTTTATTCGAAAAAATAAAAATGTTGAATATAATAAAGTAACCTATGAAAGGAAATAATTCCCAGTTTCTATTTGTTAAATAATTAGTATTGTGGTTATTTTGTTGAACTGTTAATGGTTTTTAATCCAAATTTTGCTATTTTATTCAAGCTAAAGTTCATCAAATTTAATTTTTATTTATTTTTTTTTATAAAGAAAGGAATTTTGCAACATGAAATTAATTAAAATTTTTTTGATAGTTTGTCATTCTTGTCTGAGTTGGGAATCGAAACCAGGTTTTCGTTTAGATTGTAACGACACAATTTCTTCAGAGGGGTTTGCCGTTTGACACTCGCCGCCATTGTCGAAGGCTGGCAGTCATCTAAATATTAAAAAAAAATTAACGCCTTAATACCAATAAGAATTAAATTTTTGAACTCTTATCGACAGGGGGAGGTATCCCTCCAAACACACATCCCCACCCCCCCCCCCCCCGACCCTGTCAAAAAAATTTGTTTATTTTATTTTTTGCTAATTTCCACAAAATATTCATTTTTAAGCTTTTATGTGACTTTTATGCATTTCATAGTATTTAATTTATGTATCTGAAAATAATTAATTTATTCGTAATTTTAGCTTATTTATAATAAGTAGAAACAATAAATTTAATTTAAACTAATAACAACTAATTTATTTAAAACAACCTCTCTTTTGCACTAAGATTATTATGAGTGCCACGGTTCTTCTTCGCCTGTGTCTTTAGAGTCCTCCTCCGAATATCTGAATTCTCTTCAGCGCCAAGTACAGGTGAAAGCATGATAGAAATTGCTTCTTTCGTAAAGGATAATGACCTTTTTTTTGGTCAGTGGGTCAAAACTGAGCAAAAGTCTATTTAGCAAAATTCCTCCTGTAAAGCCGAAAATGTTTATTTCGTGCCTCAGACGCTGCTTCTGATAAAAGCCCGATAGGTAGGCAACAATGCCTGCGCCATGTATTAAAATCTTGGTCACTGTAGGTGTGGCATAGGATGCCAGGGATATAGAGTAACGTAATGTTTTGCAGTGTCTAAGAAATAATCGGCAAACTTGTGCAAATGGATTTTATGGCCACTTGTAATTACTTAAACAACAAATTTGATTCGGTAAATCAAATGCAATTCCAGTTTTTTCTGCAGATAATTTAGGATTGGAAAAAATCTTCTGCTAGTGTTACCATCGTTGATGTTTCCAAATGATATCTTCGGTACATCCACTATTAGCCCCAATTCACTTCTAACTACAATATAACTTCAAGTTGTTAGCCAACTTATTTTAGAACCCAAAAACCAAAAAGAGACTTTTTAAATTTCCTTCAATAGTTGGCGGAATTGTATAAATTACATTCATGCTTTCAAATTCGCTTTAATTATATTAAACCTAAATATTTTTACACAGTTTTATTTGTTAAACAATGTTTCTTTCTTTGGAAAAGATATTTTTTCACTATGTTGGCCACAATTTATCAATTTTTTTCTCAATCTAATGACAGTGAAACACTCCTAAATAAATTTAGTACCACTTTAATAACCATTAAATGAATATAATTGATAATTTATTGTATTTTTTCCGACTCTGTAATTCAAAGATTTCTTTTTTTTTTAATAAAAAGGGGAGTTGAGTTGTACAAAAAAAAAAAAAAATTAAAATCAACAGGTTTTTGTCTCAACCGACATGCAAAGTTTACTGCTTGATTGGTATGTAAAAAATTTAAATTTGCCTTTTTGTAAAAAATAAAAAAGAAAAACAAAACAAAATAAAATTGAAAATGATTATTATTGTCGTTTAAACGTTACAATTTTTTATGTTGATTTATGCAAATTTGTTATTGTTTTATTACTAGACACCTAATAAATGTCACCAGATATTAATTGCTTTGTTAAAAATGCGGTTAATTATTGATTTTTTTTTTTTTTTTGTTTTGTTTTGTAGCGATTTTAAATTTTTCTTATGAGGCAACCGATGTTGTTGACCTTATGAAATGGACGTAGGTTAAAAATTTGAAAGGTTAAATCCATATTCCGTAGATATTTTTAAGGGAGTTTTTTTTGAAGCAAAGTGTTAATTATTTTAAATATTGTTGTAAAGTAACAATTAATAATAAAACCCTAAGCTATACATTTTAAGGGGTCATAAGTGCGGCAACTTAAAAATAAAATGTTTAACAAAAAAATATATTAATAAATTAAATATTAATGATCTCAAACTACAAAACTGCCATTGTAAAGCTGGCAAGCAAAAAAAACTTTTCCAGATATTTAAATAAAGGCTGTCCAAGTTTAAGGTATCATCGGTCCATAGAAATCGCTACAGGTAGATGATCCGAAACCTTTTGTGGAGGAAAATTTATGATTTTTGAAAGAAAAGTTCGAAAATCGCATTATTTATTGTGGAGGAGGAGTAAATTAGCCACCAATATCGTGCGATTTGACACCATAAGAATATTTTTTGTGGGGGTTTTTTTTTTAAATCGAGTGTACAGCAATAATTCCACAACAGTTCAAAAGCTTAAAAACAACATTATATTTTGTGGTTACACACTTAAAGACTTTCTTAATTACAAGATTTATAAGCGATGAATAATGATTCATTTGAAAGTTTCACAATTAAGAGTTGTGAACAACCTCTCCACCGGAGAAGCCTGACCGAGCAGATATCAAGCATTGGCAACAGTTTATTGAAAAACGTGACTGAGTATTTTGGATTAGGAACCTGCCGAGCCAGTAGAGGGGGTCACTTCACCGACAAAATTGTTTATTTTTAATCGGAACCTTTTTGTAAAATACTGACATAAAAATATTTTTAATATCTTAAATCTTTTATTTAAATTAAAATTATCTTCAATTTTTTGAAACAAATATCATCGAGAAGACTGCCCTGAAAGTTAGCCCGCAAATATTCTGCTTATTATGAACTGCAGTCGAGATCATAGTCCTCAATTTTAAGAGAGCAAATACAGGGTGGCGCCAAATGAACGTTATTATTTAATAAGTCTTCAGCTCATTATTGGTTTAGAGAATATGCTAAAAAAAAGTCGAAATGGAGTAAAACGACATTGAAGTATGCCTTTTCAGCACAGCTTCTGGCATATGTTTTGAAGAAAAATTTACATTTTTGTAAACGTTCATAAACGAACTTAGAAGCTTATAGTATTTTATTGAAAGTCAAAGTTATTGTTTTGAGCTCCATACGCCACTTTTTTAAATTTATTTTTAAAAAGTAGCTTTTTGTGCTTCATTAGTATACCTTCTGCTATTTATTGAGTTGTTCACATTTTATTTTGCTTTTGCAAAGCAACACTGAAATTTATTTTGTATGAGAAATTTGCAGTATTTGCCAAACAGTGGCGTGTAGAGCAAAACAATACTAAATCAACTTTATAATAGTTGAAATGGAGCAGAAGTAGTGCTTAATATCTCAGAAACCATAAAAAATTTTTGTTAAACAAGTTTTAGAATCAGAAAGGCGGTATTTAAAATATACCGTCAACTAAAATGAAAAAGGGCGTAACAAGAAGAAAAGCAAACAATTTTCCAAATTCCATAGCAAAAAGGGGTACTTGGCGTTTGAATTTATTTAATAAACTCGCCATTTTTGATCGCAGGGATCTAACATTTTTTGTGAACATGTAGTTTATTTTAATAAAACGAACAAAAATCAATCAAAAACTCTATTTCGAATTTTTTTGTTGTTACGCCCTTTTGCATTTATGGTGGCGCTATATGCCATGTGCCAAACTCAAATTGTTAAAAAATTGTCGGTAGGTCAAAGCAATAATGAGCTGACGAAGTGAATTAATTTTTTGTTTACTGTTTTTTTTAGAAAATACTTTAAAAACTTTGGAAACTTATGATGGAAAGACTTAATATAAAACAATGCCATTTTGAAAGTCAGTATTCAATTATTTAGAAACAAAGATTATCCTCTTTATGCAAAAAAAGTTACAAGATCACACTAGCTAACCTACAAAAAATATGGGGCATGGAAAATCCAAGAAAAGCTAAACATAAAATGCACCCACGACGAACAAGTTAAGGTTAATACCGGGCAATTATTGAAAACTTGTTAAGGCTCGAGGTAGAGAACAATCCAAAATTGTGCTTCCAACAAGATGTTGCCTTAGCTCGTCCAACTTTTGCCTTTTTTTGGCGATCATAACGTTATTAGGCGCCACCCTAAAGTAAAAAATCGTGTTGTGGTAACACTAAATAGGAACAAAAAAAACTTCGGATGCTACCGACTTTTGTGGTACAAACTTATTTGAAATCTCCCATTTTGAACCTCAAACAGGCATAAATCTATGTATTTACCGATAGTGCAGAGCCAAGGGGAGTTTCCTCTAGACTCAGAATGTCTTTCAAGGGCTGGGGCCAAATAACGGCATTCGATGACGAACGAAATTGCAATACAATTTAAATGGAAATTTCGATCGATTTCGAATGCCGTAATTGCATCAAAAGTTTGTTAAAATCTCGGGCTTGAATTATAGAAAGCCCTTTTCTTCTAGAGAATTTTTTTAATCCTGCACGTTTAGTCTTCGTTGAATCGTTTCATTTACATTTTATCATATAACTTTTTTTTATGTATTCAAATAACGTTGTTTTTCTCAACAACGTTAGCTGATGCCGTAAGCTTGTGTTGAGTGGACGTAAGCTGGATCCTAATTTTTTTTAAGTTAAAATTCAGAGGTGTGTACTCGTCGCATTGCCGAAGAGTAATTTTAGTGTTAGTTTTTGTGTCTATTTTTTTTTGGAATTTTAAATGCAGTCAAATCCCGATAGTTCATACCCCGATAAATCCTAATTCTCGATTATTCGTAATAAACTGTCGGTCCTTTGAAAAAATCTCGTTAATTCGTACAATTTTCATACATTTTGGTCACTTATAAATCATAATTGTTTGCTAACTTCTATTTATAATTCGTAATAAAAACAACAGAAACATTGAAAGAATGATTTTTTGTTTGCCGCTATTTTATGCGTGGGCTTTTGCTTTTGTGTGTGTGTGTGTGTTTATTTTCTTATGATAATAAAGAAAAATGTCAAAAGTAAATAAATTGAAAAACCCCGTTAATTTTTATTTTTTTTATTTTAACCCCGTTGAATCGAAACCCCGCTAAATCGAAAACCCCTCTAATTCGTAAGAAATAGCCGGTCCCTTGCGATTACGAATTATCGGGATTTGACTTTCCCTTTGTCAATAGATACGTCATGTATACTCACAATATGTTCCATAAATATCGAAACCACAAAAACCGACGACTGTATCTAGAAAATCTTTATTAATCTCTCATGGCTCCCTATTTAATAAGCAGATTCGATATACCTCCGTTGCAGGCCTTAATTAAGGAAAAAATTCAAAATAAAATACCTTTTCGAAAACAATCCGTCGAAAATGTTGTCAAAGGACCAAAAGAGCGTAGAATTTGTCATCTCCGTCCCTATATCAAACTCAGAATGACGAGAAGGACATGTTACATATGACAGAAAAGCATCTGTTGTAAAATAAAAATTACACTTTGTGTCTCATGCATTAAATATGGCTAATAACTAAATATTTTTTTCTTTTGTATTATTTGACTGATTATTTTTAAAGGCTGAAAAAGAAAAAAGTAATTTATTTTTTACCTTTTTAGTTTATGTTGTTTTAAAAAGTGAATTAATTTGAACAACAAAAAAAAAGAAGTTCAAATTCGTATCGAATTTAAGAGAGAATAAGAATTTTTATATTTAATTTTTTAACAAAACGCTTAACTAAAACTGATTTTTGTTTATTTTTTACTTTAAAAATCGTTCCGCTAGAATTTATTTTTTAAAAAGTTCATCGATTCGACGAAGAGTTACCTCAATGTATTAAAATGAAGAGTAACCTTCAAGTTTAAAGGGGTATGTATATGGTCAAAATGCTTGTCATACAGCCGAATTCACCCGTTTACGTGGGCTGGACGTAATATGCGCCGTCATATCTAAATTTTTGAGATTTTCCATTCACACACACAAACATATTTTTACTAACCCTACTAAAGCGCTTGATGAGAAATGCTTTACCAACTTTAAAATTTCTTAAATTCTGTTAAAAGTTAAATTTAATAAATAAACTTGGAGTAACAGTAATATCTTCCAAATCCATTTCTATTTTGAAAATCATGTAATTTTTTATTTTGTATATTTTAATTTAAACACAAATTATATGATTTAAAGCCTCTGCCATTACAAACCACAATAATTCAAAGTTAATTAAAACGGCATGTGTTTTTCGCAGGAAAATAACTCATCAAAAAAAATAAAATACTACAAATTTAAAAAATAATCAAATAACAAAACATCTTTGCCACCATAAACAATTTGCCACCGACACCAGCCAGCATTAATTTAAAAAAAAAATACAAGCAGACAAGACCAATATTTTAAGAAATTTAATCAAACTCAGTTTGTACATTAAACATTATTTAATGCAAATAAAAAAAACACTTTAATTTAAAATTTAGTGGTTGTGGTTTAAGATTTTTCATCAAATATTTGATTAGTATGAAGGTACTTGAACAATTGTTATTTGTACAGCAGCATATAACGGCAAAGCAAACAAAATCAAAACCATCAGATTTTTGTATTGTGTTTTTTTTAGTTTGTTTCTTTAAAAAATAAAACAAACAATCAACTACTCTTTACATTGTAAAGTTTACAACCATCAACCTCCAACAAAATCTACACAATAAACACAACAACAACACCTTAATTTCAAATTGAAACCGAAAGTTTTAAAATCATGTTTACAACTTTTAGATTTAGTACTTGCATGATGATGATGATGTTGTATCAACTAAAACGACGCGTCGTAAGTATTGTGTTGTGTTTTATTGGTTGTAGCAAGAACGGAAGCTAAATTTTATGTTTTCGTATTTTCAAAATGAATTGCAAGCACGACATAGAAAACGAATTTTATTAAAAACAACTAAAAACAAAAGACCAGCAGTAATTTACAACCGTTAAATGTTGGCAACCAACCAACACAAGGGTGTTTCATGGAAAGTTATCAAACCGTCATCAACAAACTTTTAAAAGTCAAAACAAATCAAAATTATATTTTGTAAGTAACAGTTTGGTTTCCTAAAACAAAGAAAGTTGACAATGATTATGATGTACTAAACATGGGATTGAGGTTAACATTTTAGAACAATTTTAAATTGGAAACTTACTTCAGAGCGTTAGATGTGACGAATGTGAAAAAACTGCTATCAAACGAATGTTAGCACCAAAAAATTAACAGAAATATAGAAGAAGAAGAAACGGTTGGTTGGCAATTCGATTTTAGGCCATTCAGTTATAAACAGCGTTACCGTTGTGATACTAAAGTATCAATTTGACCCTTTTTCGACGGTTTTGATACCTTTTATGATTCTTTTTTTTAATTATCCTTTGTATCATTTTCACCTATTTTGTGCCACTTTTTAACCCTTTTTGGCAATAGCACTCACATTTTTTTTTTACACTGCTGAACGTTAGTGCTAAACAAATGTTTTCGAAATAAGCCGAGATGGAGGAGTGGACTTCAATTGAAGATTTAATACTAAAATATAGAACGCACATTCCTTAAAAGTAGTTAGTATTCGTAAAACGTTTGTGTTAAAAGCTTTTCTATGGCTTCTTAATTAGATTTTCGATAGTAAAGTACAATTTCCCTAATAGCAAATATAACTCATATACATATTTGTTATTTTTTATCTATTGAATAACTTAAGGTTGTTTCTTTTTAAAAAAAAAGTGACATTTTATTTAAAAATCCAATTAGGTGTTCGTTTCTTCAAAATGTTTTGCTCTCTTAAAGAGTAGCAAGTTTTGTGCTAAAAAATTCACCGGCATAAGGCATTGCATTTTTCGCCCCTTTTAAATCGACAATGTTAAGAGTGCCATGTAAAATATGTGACTTCGGTTTAGGTATGTGGCTATTTTAAAAATGGCTACGATTGCCCTAAAGAGTAACAAAGCTTCGCAAAAATGTGAAAACTCGAAAATGTTTGCAAAAATAGCGCTCTAAAATTAATTAAAAATGTCCCTAAAACAAATAGGAATGAAAAAATTCGGTCAAAATTTCTGAAATTCCCAAATATTTGGTAACAACGGTATGATAGCAAAGTCTTATATTTATTAAAAATCGTAAAAGCTTTAAAGAAAAAATCGCTTTAAAAAAAATCGTGAACGATTGCAAAATTTAAAACAAACCCTAAAATTTGTTTGAAAACTGGAAAGGGCATTCCATAAAAAACTAAGTTTTTTAAGCACTGCCTCCCTGAAAAAAATATTTTTTGTTTGTTTATAAAAAACTTGGTCTTATTATATATATTTATAAAAATGGAAAATACTGCTTTTAAAAAACTTAACCCTTTTTTATTGAAATGCCCTTTTTACCCTTTTTTCGGGAAAATCCACGGTAGCCCTGGTTATAAAGAAAAATCAAATTGGTTTTTAGTTTTAAAATATGATTTTTGAAAAGTTTTTCAACTTTATATTTAAATATGGAACATCAAATCGACCCATCTAGTTTGGAGTCATTTTGAGCCCAAGTGCATTTAAGGGTAAATCTCCATTTTTCCACTATTTTGTCTTCATATGACTGAAGGGTATATTTTTCTCCAGTTTCATATAAATCGGCACAAAAATTTACAATAGTTCGCTATCTTTCCCTAAGAAATTCCAAATATGTCAAAATTTGAATATTGACTTTCATGATTTTAAGGTTAATGTTTTGTTTGATTCAAGTTAAACCTTTAAAGTTTATTTAAAATTACCTGGACTATAATAGTCTAAATAAGTTTAACATAAATATCATAACAGTGAGGAAACTGGGATCATACGCCAAAATATGCCCAAAAAATTAATTTTTCCCAAAATGGCAAAATTTTAATCGCAGGTACGGAAAAACTAAGGGAGGCATTGACATTATTTTTTCATATTTTTATTCTCTATTATACCCTCAATAAATCCCAATGTGATGATCAAAAAATTCGGAAATTTGTTTAATAAAATTTTTAAAAATTTGAAAATGGAGTTTTGAAACTACCTTTAAAAAAATTGTTTTTTTTTTGTCATACCTGCGAATAGGTTAATGGCATACTACGAAGACAACAACTCATAAAAAAGTAAATACGAGTGTATTTTAAAAAAAAAATTAGCTCTTATTCAAATATTTCTACATATGTATATGTTGATTTTAATCCGACATTTCTTGTTCGAGTGGCCTGAGTAACGTTAACGGTCTGGGGAAATTTTAATGACTTTAATTCTTTATTTACCAAATTTTTTCTTTTATATAAAAGCATTAGAACGATAATTGCGTACAAATTTCGATTCTTCTACATTTAATAACCAAAAAAGTAAATGTTAAATGGCAACATTTTTCAAAAGCTGCAAAAAAAAAATTTCAATAGTTATTTATTTATGAATGATGCTAGAAACACAACTGGGACGAACGACGAATAATTCGCAACGAATATTCGTCGTCAGAAATAGAACACATGTGTATGTACGAAAGTACACACAATCATTGCGTGGACCGAAATTCGTCCTGCGTAACGAACACTGCGATTGGTTTATTTCTATTTCTTACGCAGACGAACGACGAATAAATTGGGACGGGGGCAGCTAATCGCAGCTAAATCGTGAAAGCTGTAAAGAATCACAGGAAAAAATCGCTTCTATTGCGAACTTGGCTAAAATTTGCAAAAATGGGCAAAATTCGCGAAAATGTTTAATATTTCAAAATTGCAAATTTCGAAACAAACACAAACATTTATTCGAAATCGCTAAATCAGTTATTATCAAAATATTCGATAATAACATAAAAAAGTTTGCAAAAATAGCGAAAACTCGCGAAATTTTTTCATTTTTCAAAGAACCCATTCAATTGATTAAAAGTCCCTTAGAATGTTAGGAATGGCAAAAATTTGTTAAAAATTGCTAAATTAGCGGATATTCGCAAAGTCTACTACTTATAAATCGTAAAAGCTGTAGAGAATCAGACAACTTACAGGAAAAAATCGCGAACATGGCTGAAATTCGCGAAAAATTGAAAAATATGAACAAACCCAAAAACGAATTTGAGTTTGCCCAAATCGAAATGCAGAACACCAAAAATGCTTAAGTAATCCACTTTCGAGTGGATTCAAATTCTAAAACACATTCAATTAAGAGTTTCTTATGATTTTTTTTTGTTAAAATATGATTTGATAAATGTTAATTTATTGCTAGTTAAAAAAGATGAAAATGGATAAAAATACATACATATATTTATAAATTAAAAAAAATTTATGTCACATTAATACCTGGAATTCACGCACTTATTGTGTCTCATTTGACGAATTTACGCAACGAATTCTTGCCGACGAATTCGTCGTACTATGCGAAGTTCGTCGTTCGTCCCAGTTGTGTTTATACCATGAATCTCACATTCATTTAAAGTAAACAAGTTTTATACTCAACTCATTAACTTTTATTTGTGTGTAAAGGCAAACAAGTGAAAGCTATTCAAAGCAGACCTCTAGTAGGTTCAGATTAGTCTTTTGTCTTCCCTTATCTTTACCGATTTGATCATTTTAGACTTAGAGAAACTTCCTATATTGGATTAACATAAAAAAAAGGAAATGGTTGGCTGAACTTTATCGCAAAGTCTAGTATAAAAATTAATTTCCAATCGAACACCTCCCATATTAGTCATTGGTCAGCCCTTATCTTTTTTAACCGATTTGCAAATTTTCGACTAGGACAAGCTTTTTGCATTAGTTGCACATACATACACCAAAGTGCAACGCAAAGAGGACGAACCTTTTTAACTTAAACGAATTAACGCAATCTGGGGAATTACGCGAGATTTTTGTAGCCTCCACCTCTTGATGCCTGAAGAAGTCTTAGTGCCCATTCACATTATACGATTTTTGTCGTTGCGATTCTTACCTTATGGACGAGAGGGGAGAGAGGAATTAAAAGGGGTACACAAGCAAGTGAACTCTTCGATTCATTTTGTTCGCTCATTCGTTCTCTCATTTGACGAAAATGTATTGAAGTTCGGTTGCAAAAGAAAAAGTCGTAACACCTATTCTAACATATGGTTGTCAAATATGGTTCAACATTTCCCCCTCTTACATGGAAAAATTGAGAATTTTTGAAAGAAAATGTCTGAGAGGTTGTACGTCTCTTCATAGAACCTCACGTAGTAATTATGTAAAATATATTTCAAATAGTAAACTATATAATGAAGCACAAATCTGTAGAATTGATAACTTCATTATACACGTAATAAGGAATCACATTATGAAAAGTCTTGAATGCTACGAAAATAATTTAATTATGGCACCTTATTATGCTAGTGATGAGTATATAAAAAAAACGTTACAAAATGGATTTGTACCTCCTGAGGCCTTCCTATACCTCGATAGTCAAGGTTTTATACAAAACGAAACTGGCACTCCTATATTTTACCACATTTATAGAAGAGCCAACATTAAGAATGTATATAGCAAAGAACTTACAACACAAAATAGCAGATTTGATACCAGCGTTTACGCAGCGGATAAAAATATAGACACAAATATAAATATGAAAAAATATTGGTGGCTCAATGGATAATTGCCATTTTTTTTGTTTTATCTTTTGACTTTAGTTTTATTTCTTAAAATATATAAGTAAGGTTTTTTTTTCAAATTTTTGCTTTGCATTTAATTTTATAGAAATACATAAATCGTATCATTAAGAATTAAGATATATTATCCAAAAAATTATGAAATTATAACATATAGAAAATACTTGAGAGCTCGTTTATGGGACTTTGTATAAAACTAAGTTATAATTCTACTATTTGTTTATTTATAGTTAATTATATGTTGTTTGTTCAAATAAACGTTAATAAAAAAAAAAAAAAAAAAAAAAAAAAAGTCGTAACGACAAAAATCAGACCGACTGTGAACACTTTTTCTAATTTTTTTTTTTTTTTTTGCATTACCGGCTTTGGGAGCATATGGCTTCCACAAAGCAAACCCATTTTACACGATTTGTTTCAGTTGCTTTCGTATCATAGCATGTAAGATTTCACTGTCCTAGTTCTTGGAGTATCGATCCATTCAGTGTTGTTATTTTGCCTTGTATCAGTTCCGTTATCGGTTGTTGTTCGAGCTAAGTAACAAGATTAGAGGTATTAACAACGGCCAACAAGGCGATCACGAACAAGGCGGTCAATTGACTGGTTCATTTCTTGAGATAATACGCTCTTCAAAAAATCGATTGTAACGTGTGCTGTGTGGATTGTGGCGCCGTCCTGTTGAAACCACATGTCGCTCAAGTCCATCTTTTTCAATTCGGGCCAAAAATAATCGGTAATCATGGCGCGATAGCGATCGCCATTCTGAGTGATGTGACGATTGTTATTGTCGACGAACATGCAAACCGCAACAAACAGTTATTTGTGATTTATGAAGCACATGCACAGAAAGTAACACACTCGGGATAAATCATGCTTTTTATGATTACTTTAAGTACGAGTCTTACTTAAAAATTCAAGTACGAAGCGTACCCAAAACTATCCTAATTGGGATTTCTTTCGAAAATCAATCCCGAAATTTCTTGAAATAAGTATAAAATTCTTAAATCAAGTAAAAAAAAGATTAAACTTTTCGTTGTGTTTAACCATCCGGCTTACGCATGTTTTAATTTTCTATACACATTGAAAAAAGGTCTGGTCAGACTTATATGTACAACGTCGGGTTAAAAAGTAACTTGGAACTCTTGCTTCTCATTTAGTTTATATTTTTGGTTAATTATGTTCATAAAATTTCTAAAGTAAAAACGATTTTAAGATTGATTCAATCTTAGTTTTTCTTAAACCAATCTCATTTGCGGATTATTTCAAGTACGACATCGGGATTGACTATTAATAATTAAAGTATTTTGCGATTAAAAATCCGACTTGACTTGAATAAATCTTTCTGTACTTGATTCAAGAAAATCCGTACTCATCGTAATATTAAAACCACTTCAGATTGATTTGAGTACGGATGGATTGATTTTTCTTTTGATTGTGTGGATTTTTACCAAACCAATATCGCATATTTTTCTTATTGACGAACCCATTGCGCCAAAAATAAGCTTCGTCTCTGAAAATTATTTTGGGATGAAATTCATAATCTTGGCGCATCTTCTCCAGTGCATAATCGGAGAACGTACGTCGCTTGAACGGCAGCGATATTTTCGTCACTTCGACCAACCCATTGTCTGACTTGTTATTGCTTGTCTACTAGGACGAGAATAACGACCGAAAATTTGATCTAAATTAATTAGCATATGTTGTTCGTTCGTGTATTTAACCATGATGAAAATGTTGAGTTTAATGAAGAAGAGGAAAGTAACAGTTCACAAATTAAATTTAAAGTTGCCAAGTACCTATTGGAAAACCTCATGAATCTAAAAAACAAGATTGCGCAGGTCCGTTATTTTTGTGTGTGACGAAGAAATAGATTTTGTGTATGTGCATTTGTGTGTGTCTTACATTTTTTACAACAAACACTCAGTTTTATTCTATGATGACGTAGATGCGCAGTAGAAATGTTTTTTTGTACGGCTGAGTGCGCAATCTTGTTTTTTTGATTCATGGAAAATCCCGGTGTTTGATTGGCTGCCATCTGTCGTTGCCTAGGAACAACGCCCTACTTATATTCTGCTATAGTGGTGACAAACCTTGCAAATCTTTGATTCCTACCTTTTTCCCCAGGTGGCACCTGCCTAAGTGTTGCCATGCTGTTATCCTCCTTTCCAGGGGGAGGGTAGATCAGAGTTGGATGGATTGTTTGGAGGGAGATTAAATCCACTTTATTTTTAAATTTCGAAAACCATGATGAAAATTTTCGTCCTCTGCCAAGGATCGAAACTTGGGTGCAAGCACTCTAATCATCATGACGCCAAATTTTTTGTAATTTTTTGAGAATTTTACGGCCATTAAAATGGGTATTTGTTTGTGAGATGAGTTTATCGTTGGAAGTCAAATCTCTTTTCGACGAGAAATTTCTTAAGGTTTGTAATCAAGAAATAGTCACTAGGGGGAAAATCCATAGAATATGGCGGATACATCATGGGTTTTAGCTGTAAAATGCTTAATAAGCACTAGTAATTCAATTTTTTCCCCTTAATTTTCTATTCAAATCACGAAGTAGTCGGTTATCAATGGCTGACCAACACAAAATAAATAATGCAGCTGAATAAAGTTATGACAGGAGTCAACTAGCACCTGCGGGAGCAATGTTGCCCTTTAAGAGGCGGGAATTGTCCGGTCATCAAAATAGGTATTTGTTTGTAAGATAAATGTTTCGTTGGAGTCAAATTTCTTCCCGACGAGCCATTTGTTAAAGTTTGGAAACAAGAAATAGTCACTAGGGGCTAAGTACGGAGAATAGGGCAGATACTTCATGGATTTTTGCTATAAAATACTTAATGAGCACGAGAAATTTACAGACAGAAGTTTACTGGCATCTACAGAAGCAGTGTTGCCCTTTTAGTTGAGGCATAAAATTCAAAAATTCACGGACTTATTGACCTGTCCTTGCATTATTTCAGCCACCATATTTCTCGGATTTATCGCGGTTATACTTTTTTTTTTTAAACCATAATGCTTTAAAGTAATTTTTATGAGTTTCCTTCTGAAAAAAGCTACACCAAGAAGGATTTTTTTCTTTGGCCAAAAGAGTCAAAATAAAATTGAATTACATGCATTTATTTATATGTCATATTGTTAGTTGTTCCACAATTTATAATATATTATTTACAATTTTTTGTTTTGTTGTCCACTTAACTGACCACCTTATGTTTTTCCCAATTGTTAGCTAACAGAAAATTCATTAAGTTTAGGAGCTTTGTTGTTAGACTTGAGCTCGTGTTGTCGATGTTTTCCTATTTTTTTTTTTTTTTTTTTTTTTGTTAGTGAAAGTACCATTTTCATATGAACAAATTTTTCTTTGGTCAACAAAAAAAAAAGTAAAACATGTGTTGCATTAACAATTGATGATCACCGGGTCTAAAAAAGTTGCAACATTAACTGATGCCACCATAAATAATAAAACAAAAAATAGTTTATCTACAATTAACGAAACATAATATGAATGATTTGGACGCATGTTATTTTCACATTATTCAGATGACAATCAAAATCATTTAAATGATTTGTTAACAAATTAGTTTTTCGTTTTTCTTATAATTTTTCTTTTAAAAATATGATTTTTTTTTATAATTTGCTTGCCTAATATTTGTTTAATGTCTGTTATATATTTTTAAAATTTTTTGCTTTATTAACATTTTTTTGTATTTAGTAATCAGCTAAAAACATGCAATGTGGAAATATGAATCTAAAGAGTTGCCAAATTTATTGTATGAAATCATGTTTGGTTTTAAACATTAAAAATAACATAATTTTTCAAATTAAATTATCGACTTAACGAAGCAAAACTGTTGAAATATGAATATAAATGAAAACTGTTTTAGTTCGAAATTAATTTAATATAGAATTCACACATTTAACGATTTAAGGGGTTCGATTCCCTCAAAGTCTGGCAATATTGAAGGTTCAAAATGGTATATACTTATCAAACCTAAAAGACTTTTAAATCAAGGTAAATTTTTCGAAATGTTTTGAGTTTAAGTCCTCTTTCACACTATGCGACATGTCGCACAGATATATTTCATGAAACGAAGGGTGAAGAAACGCCTGTTATTTAAACAATGCACGATGATAATTATAAGTCACACCTTAACGCCAGGTTTTTCCTCCAACTTAGGCCCCTATTAGTGCCGGTTCACACACGTCAAGTTTGTCTCGTCAAGTCTTGAGTTTTTAGGAGAGAGGGAAAAATAAATGGCCTTCTCTTTTCCCTTCTCTCCTAAATACTCAAGACTTGACGAGTCAAACTTGACGTGTGTGAACCAGCACTTACGGTTTACAACTCAACTCAGTTGAGTTTGCAACACAGTCAACGAAACAATGGCTCTTTTGGGCGAGAAATTCAATGGCCGCGTTATATCACGTCGTGGCACTGTTAATTGGCCGCCAAGATCAAGTGTTTTGACAATGTTGGACTTCTTTCTTTGGGGATATTAAAAAGAAAAAGTGTACGTCAATAAGCCAATAACAATTCAAGAGCTAAAGGATGAGATGCTGTGGCCAGCATTGTGCCGATATTTTATTTCATACATAATTTTGATTGATCCTTCCATTACAATTGAAAAATATTAAGATAATTCTCTGAAAACTTTTTGTTTTATTAACAATTAACATCATGTGTTTTGGTTGGACCACCTTTTATTAAGCACGAAATGTAAAATCAAGCCCGGGTTCACACAGTGAAAGTTTTCTCTAAAAAAATTCTAAGTTTATTGGTAAGAAGTGAGAGGAAAATAGCCAGGGGTGTGCTGGAAATCGAAAACGTAACACGCAAAAATTTGGAAGTAGTTTTTATTTACTACACTTTTAATAAAATTTTTATAAATTTTTGAAATTCTTGCGTTTTACGTTTTCGATTTCCAGCACACCCCTGATTATGTTCTCATCCCCTCTCCCCCTCTCAACAATAAACCCAGTCTTTCTGAAAGAAAACTTTCATAGTGTGAACCGAGACCAAGCAATAATTTTATGTTTCTCTTTAATAGGTTGCGTTTACATTTTTAGTTTTATATTTAAATTAAAGTATAACGTCAAATTAAAGCTCGTGGCTGGCAACGTGAACGTGTTTTCGAAGAGACACCAAAACAAAATACGAATGGTGTTGCAGAGTTACGTCGCATAGTCTGAAACAGAATAAGATATTCAAGTTACAAAAAGTCTGACAACATAGAAGTTACACAAAGCGAAATCAGTAGCGCAACAATATTAATTTCTGTTGATCATTTAAGGAGCATAGGGCCGTAGCGCAACAAGAAGGCTTTGAAATTTGAGGAAATTATTCTGGTTCAAACCTGAATTCTAAGACAATTCCCTAAATTTTGTAAAACCTTTTTTGAAGTTATCGTCTAAAAACCAAACATTAACATTTTGTTCATAGTTTTCGAATACAAGGGGTTAATTGACTTAAAGCACGCTTGCCAAATGAACAGGCAACAAAAGTTGACTGTTCCAACTAGCCAAACACTATCAAACAAAAAAAATCTTTTTTTTTAACCAAAAATTGTTACAAAACAACACCTTTCAAAAACTTTTGGGGAAAAAACAAAAATAAATAAAACCAACATGTGTTTCTTTACTAAAAGCAAAAAACTTTTAGCAAGACAGAGAAATGTTTATTCAAATTGAATTTTAAAAATTCATAATTTCTTAACGTTTAAAGTAAATTTGAAACTGCATTTAACTAATTAATAATGAAACCATTTTCTTTTTTCTTGAAATCTATTTTAGACTTTACAATCGTGTCCTATCAGCAGCTGTACTAATGAACCTGATACTTTGAGTAACAACAACGATTCACTGCAGACCACACCAGAAAGTACGCTACAGAAACCAACCAGTCTGCAACAGCAGCAGACGCAACAAATAAACCACATAAACAAAAGCCATCATACCACCACAACAAATAATAACAACAACTCACGTCATCTCTCTCTTAATGCAAGTGCGAATAGTGCTACCAGCGATACTTCATCTACATCCTTTCACCAGCGTTTTGACTTTAGTCAATTAAAAGCTCGTCTACCGGAACTTAATTGTCTACACAGTTTTCAACGCTACTGGCAACAGCATAATAACGGCGCCAGCGATCCTAACGATCCACAATCATTGCAAAAAGATGATGGTGGTGGTGGTGGTGTTTCAAATTCCTTTTATGCCAATAATATTTTAGGTTATACATTCGGTTATCAATTTGGTGGCAAAGACGCTGGCAACGCAAAAAGTGAATCTACACGTGAGACACCATTGCAAAAGTTCTATAGACATCAGCAGCAAAAGAAAATGCCAGCGTTTAGAGGCAGACGCGGTTGGTGTGGGTGTTTTCAGGTAGGTTTTTTCTAGAATATTGAATTAGTGTTAGGAAAACCTTGGCAAGTTAATAATAATAATAACCATCATGCGACATCGTTTTAATGTGAATTTTAATTTTAGTGTAAAGTGCAAAAGTGATTATCGTTAACCTGTGATTTTCAGTCATCACTTCAGAACATTTTAAGGCAATTAATTGTGTTTTTTTATTGTATAGATAATTTTATTAGCCTTGGCCATAACATTAAAATTAAACGACAGAGCAAAACATTATAAAATACACAGAATAAAGAAATCTACACAAGAAAAGAGGAACTTAGTAGATTTGCAATAAATCCGTTTCACTTTTCAAACTTTGCAGCAAACAAGCTTAAACATAATTTCGACTTTACTTAGGGCCATTGTTACAACTTGCCGATAGTCAAAGGAAGGATTTTGTTCCACATATAAAAAGTTTTTACTTTAAAAACTTTGCTTTAATCTAAAATAAGCAATACCATCAGGTCATTATTGGTTTGGCGCATATGCCTAAAAGTCGTAGTGGAGAAAAACAACAAAGAAGGTTGTGAAAATTTTTTTTGTATTTTCACCACTGCTTCTGTCATATGTTTTGAAGAAAAATGTGAACTTTTGTGAACGTTTATAAACGAACAAAGAAGTTAAAATTGTTTTGTTGAAAGTGAAAATTGTTTTATGCTGCATACGCCACTTTTCTAAATTTATTTCTAAAAACGAATTGTTTGTGCTGCATGCGTATTCTTACTGCTGTGTATTGAGTTGTTTACATTTTACTTAGCTTTTACTACTTTCTTTCTTATGGGAATGAAACGAAACAAGAGTAAAATTTATTTATTTTCTTGTTGTCATTTTATTTTGCTGTCGCTTTAACTACTTGCTTTTCTTACGACAATGAAGCAAAGCAAGAGTGCAACGAGCTGACTATATCTTAAAGGCAAGTATATCCTACCGGCTAAGTTAAAGTCAAATTGAAATATAAAATAACTTGCTACTCACCTCCTACAAAATCTAACTTTAACTAACGGCATATTGTAATAATGGCCCTTGATATAATTATCAAAACTTCAATATCAAATAAATACTAGATCAAATATTTCATCATACATCATCAGTGTTGCCAAAACTTGGTGAACAAAAATGTTTAAATTTACGGAAAAAATGGATAAAAATGGGCTAAAAAATGGCTAAAATTTTATGGAAATAAAAACACATTAAAATTTAATGACAAAACAGAAATAATTCATTAAAAGTTGTTTACGATGAAATTGTAAGTTAAGACCAATTTGTTAAATATTTTGATAGATATTTAAAAAATTAAGTCATCGATAAATTCGATGTCGGTATTGCTCATCTCAAAGAAATCACTCGTGCCTATTAATTTCAAATAATTTGAAGGTAAATCATAATCACGACAACGTTTACTCAACAACTTTTGAGTCCAGATCTACAATAAAAAAACTAGTAAGAAAGTATAGTCGGTCAACCCCGTCTAATGGTACCCTACACCACATTAGAACCTATGTGACAAATTTTATCAAATAATCTCCAAAATTGCGACCTGTACTTTGCGCACAAGATTTACATGGACAGCCAGCCTGCCAGCCAGCTGGAAAAACATTGTTATTTCGACTCGGAACATGAACCCTCTCTACTTCATCATTGGACGATGGAAGTGAGAGCAACTTTATAGTCAATTATGAAATTTCTAAAAAAATTTTGTTGCCGAATGCATCTCTTTATTGAAATACTTGCAACCAGAAAGAAACACCGATGTTTGTGTTGATCCATTTTATAAATTTAATATTGGAATGCTGTTCGTTTAATTTGAAAGATTTTTCATCAGAATAGTTTATAGCGATTTACAACAATTGTAAAAGTTGTGATTTTAATTAAAGGCGTTTTAATTGTAAAAAATTATTATTTTACTTTTATAAATTTTTATAATAAAATAAAAATTATTCTTTTAAAAGAAAAACGGCAGTAAAACTTTTATGGCTAAACAAGTTGAAAAATGCCTAATGGCTAAACTCATTTTTTAATGGCTAAATCTAGCCACTAAATGGCTAAATTGGCAACACTGTACATCATTAATGATGTACAGCTAACCAACAAGTATGATCAAACTTCTTTAAACAACAATAACATGCAGTATACAACTGACATAAAATGCTTAACTTTACCACTAATATGGTGTTAGTGTTAAGTATAGACTCATCATGTTAGAAGTTTTCTCATGTTATAATACGGTTGTTAATGCAAATGTTTTAACAACGCTTTTATAACAGCAAGTCATGTCAGATGTAGACGGGCAGTAATGATGCTTAAACATAAGTATATTATCCATGGTAACAAGCAGAGCTGTGTAGTCGGAGTTTTAGTAGAGGTTTTTGTACCGGCATTGTAGTCGAAGTT
The DNA here is from genome assembly GCA_949318255.1 of Pollenia labialis. Lineage (NCBI taxonomy): Eukaryota > Metazoa > Arthropoda > Insecta > Diptera > Polleniidae > Pollenia > Pollenia labialis. The sequence goes on along the minus strand of OX439142.1, from coordinate 16,729,597 downwards.
CCAACGAAAACTCGCGACACCGACATTTAAAAAAATTGTCTAATATTTTCCAAAATAAAAAAATTTTAAGAAAAAAAGGACCAGTATACTTTACATATGTAAATGACTATATTAAAGCTCAATAAAAAAAAGAGTTTAAAGTCAAATAAGGAACAGTTGCATATACATTAAGCGTCAAGGTTAAAGCCGGACTAAAAAAAAATTGATCAGTTGGAGTCTGAGCCGGAGTTAGAACTACATATTTTTTGACACTCCACAGCCCTTTACCCATGTTCTGTAACTGTAGTGAGATATTCTCGCATCGAAAAGATGTAAAACGAAATATTCCATCGTTTCTCGAAAAGTCAGAAAAAAGTGTGTCTGTAACTCATGTTGAAAACTATCAAAAAAGATTACGTCGTTACATTATAAATGTCATAATATTACACTCGCAGCCGATATGAAATTGCAGACGTTGAGAGCGCCAGTCACACATATCATTGACGGCGATCAAAATTTACTAAAATTTAAACATTTTCAACGACGGTGGCGAAAGTACAACCGTCGGCTACACCAAATAATATTATTTTGATTATACCATGTATTTTGCATTTTTAATTGTTTTTTAGTGTATAAATTGTTTCTCGCTCCATTTTTTTGTTTTTGTGAGTTTTGACAGTTTCAAGCGTTAACTTTTCTCACAAAAATGTTACAGACACACTTTTCTGTAAATTGGAGAGTAATTTCCTTACGTGACAGCTAGAACTCGCCAAAAAAATTACGGACACAGTTTAGTGAAAAAAACAGCTGTTTGTTTCAATATATGGCATTTTTGTTTTATTTCACACATTTCAATCGAAAAGTTTCTCGATACGAGAATTACAGAACATGGGCACTGTTACGAAGTTTGAGACCACAAAAAGCGTAACCAGTAAATTGATCCACAATTTCTTCACGATAGGGGTGATTGTGAAAGTTTGTATGTTTGTTTGTTTGTTTGTGGCTCAATCACGCAAAAAACGCTTAATAGGTTTGGATAACATTTAATAGACGGAAAGCCCAGGTTCAAATAAAGGGTACTTTTTATGACGTAAGAGCCGAAAAATGGCGAAACTGTGGTACTTTGGTACTTTTTCTCTTTTTGTTAAATTTGGTATACAGATTGAATATTGTCCAGATTTAAATATAGGGTACATTTTTAGGGATAATATAAGTACTTTTTAAGGGGTAAAATGGATTTAAATTTTTTACTTTTTCTCTTTTCGATAAATATGATACACATACGTACAGATAATAGCATACAGTGATCTTTCTGAGGGCATAAAATAAGGAAAAGCTGGTACTATTTTATTGTTGTTTATATCGGAAAAAATTTTTTAACAAATTTCAAAAAATCAGATCAGAAAAAATGGTAGTTATTTGAATCCTACAACGAAATAGTTATTAAAATTTGTGGAAAAATAATAGTTTAATACAAAAAAAAATCCAAGCCCACTGTGCAAAATTTTTATCTATTTTATATTGGATAGTAGACAAGAAAAGAAAAAAAAACAAAAAAAATTATTCTATTTCGACTAATATTGAAAAAGTTATGAGTATTTATTTGAACATAGTTTTGTTATAACGCGATTTTTTTAAATTTCGATATCTCTGTAACCTTTAGCAAAAAAAAAATTGAAAAATTGCTAAAGGGTGCTGTTGAGAAGGAACATCAACACAGGAAAAAATAAAGAAAATCAAAAAAAAATTTTTCTCCAAACTGTCCGATTTTACTTGGCATAATTGAGATTCTATGCCGTTAATGTGCCGAATTATCTCATCCTTTAGCTGTGAAAGCAGTGCATGCTCGTATAGCTCGTACTGCAGAAAATATTGCTGCTGTTCGCGAAGTGCGGCTGAAGAGTCGTCCACCTCAACTCGTCGTCGGGCCCTACAATTTCACCTCTCAAGAACTTAAGCCTTATGACCATTCCAAACGTCGTCAATGGTCAGAATGGTGGCAAAAAATGGCAACAGTGGATGATCAATTTTCGAAGAAACCCATATTTAGTAATGAGGCACATTTTCACCTCAGTGGATTCGTCAATGAGCAGAATTGCCGCATTTGGGCGAATGATAATCCAAGAGAATGATAATCGAAAAACCAATGCACCCTCAAAGAGTGACTGTTTGGTGCGGTTTATGGGCTGCCGGCATAATAATCGGGCCGTATTTTTACCACCATTAGGCAGTTACTGTGAATGGTGTTCGCTAACGTGAGATGATAACAAACTTTTTATAGCCCCAATTGGAATATTTTGATGTGGACGATATGTGGTTTCAACAGGACGGTGACACTTGCCATACAGCTAACGACACATGGCGATGGTCTTCTTTCTTTGGGGTTATTTGAAAGAAAAGGTGTACGTCGATAACCCAGCAACAATTCGAGAGCTTAAGAGCGAGATAATTCGGAACATTAACGGCATAGAACCTCAAGTATGCCTTACCGTCATCGAAAATTTGGACCATCGGATGGAAATGTGCCGCTGAGGTCGCGGCGGCCATTTGGCTGATATATTTTTCCATTCATAATTGAACCATACCAATATTATCATAATAAAAATAAATGACAGTAATTTCCCAAATAATTTGTGCTTTATTCAACATCAACATCGGCCCTTAAAAGTTACCCACTCTTTAAGTATGAAATTTTAATTTTAAATAAATCGATTTTTATTTCAAAATGAGGTAATTCACGTCACAACTTGCATCCTTGCGAAAAAGCAAAAAATCTTAAAACATAACAACAACCACATAGACAATTATTTATATACAACTATTGTCTATGTGGTTGTTGTTATGTTTTTGAACTTTTGCTTTTTCGCAAGGGTGCAACTTGTGACGTGAATTACCTTAATATGTTTTTTAAAATTCTTCAATCTTTTTTTGAAAGTCTTTAAATAGCATTTGAACAACATGAATATAAGTATGCATTTAGTTTGTTGCTTGTCAAACAAGACATACACAGATATGAGCCTTTATTTGGATAAACATTTAAAACATATTTTAATTTGTTTTTAAGTAGATTTTCCAAAAAAAAAAAAAAATATTTAGTGTAACATGTAGCTCATGTAATAAAAGTCGGCATTAACCTCATGGGAGCAATAAAGTAGGATTTAAACTAAAGTAAAAAAAAATCCATCAAATTGTAAAAATTAAATGCAGTCGGCTTCAAATCATAATACACTTCTTAAATTAGATTATTTCAAAGCTTTTTATTTCGATTTATATTTATTTATTTAAAAATTTTATGGAATTTTCGAACTGCGAATACTGCAGAGGTGCAAACAACCCTTCTTAGCACTCCATTCCAAATCCTGTCAAACATTACACTTCTAGAATTTTACACTTGTTTCTGTGAAGCGCGCCACCTGGCGGGTTTACCTAATTCGGGTACGCTAAATCCAGTTTAAGTTTATCTTTTTTTTTAATGTAAGCTCTTTTTTCGAGATATTGCGTTATTTTGAAAATGGATGAGGTTGCACAACATATACATACGTATTCGCGTGACTCGAAAAAAACCGAAATTAAGCAATAAAATTACCTTTAAGTAATGCTTAACATGTTTGTAATCAGCGCGGTCGTTTTGGAAAAATAAATAACTTGTAAACAAAATTTCGAAATTTTTGTTTTTTAAAACGGAATAAAGAATTGGAAAAAACAGCTATGCTCATTACTACACGTAAACATAGACACAAAGTTCCAAACGAAACAAGCCATAAATGGTTAAAACCTGTCTACAACTTTTGGTTTTATTTCCGAAAGCTGAAAAATTCAAATTTAATTTTAAATTTCATAAAACGCCATATTTGTATGGGAGCCCCCCTAAGTGGTGGATAATAAAGGGCAAGTATGTTTCGAGAAAAGACTAATGGATGTCGGTCATGCATGTTATGCCCTTAGGGGCGACTCCTAGGCAGTTGCGGGACTTTTTCTTCAATATATTTCAAGCCTGTATTGAACATTTTGTATGGGAGGCTCATTAAGAAATGGTGCTAACAATTGATGGGAATGAAAAAAGGTGGGGTTGGTCAAACATTTTACTCGTCTAGGGGGGAGGGGGGGTACAAATTTAAAAATTTCATCAAACCTCTATATTTGTAAAGAAGCCCCTCTAATGGATGATGTTAAGGGGCATTCATGTTTTGAGAAAATTTAAAGGACAAAAAACAATTGGAGGTTAACCAGATATTTTATCGCCCTAGGGGCGACTCTTAGGCAGTTATGGGACTTTCTTTTAGTATATACATATGAATTATAATTTTAATATGTATGTATTATAAATACATGGGCTCTGTCTGACTCTGGCAGATGAAGAAAAATTAAGAATCTTTGAAAGAAAAATTAAAAGAAGAATATACGGCTCAAAACGTGATGACGACGAAGGCTTCCTGAGAAGAAGCAACCGAGAGTTCGACAGTATAATCGAAGCTAAAGATGTGGTAAATGTATAAAGGCCTAACCGGCCAAAGACACTTGTCAAATGCTTGTCAAGCAGGAGAAATCACTCGTTTACGTGTGCTGGACGTAATATTTGCCGTCATACCTAAATTTTTTGATTTTCCATCCAGCATCGTCGGTGTGACACATACAAACACATTTTCACTAATACTACCACAATGCTTGATGAGTAGTTTGATAAGTGTATTTGGGCCTTAAAGATTAAGCTGGGCAGGACACGTAGCCAGAATGCCCCGGAACAGAGCTCAACAAAGAATTATGAATGCAACAAAGAATTATGAATGCAAACCAAGGTCCAGATGGCTTAATGGAGTTGAAAAAGATTGGAGGAAAGCGTAAAAAATATATCAGATTGGAAGAACATAAAGTGAATGAGGTTAAGGCTTACACCGCCCAGGCTGTAGCACCAAAAGATGATGACGATGGTATTTTCTTAAAAAAATTTTTAATAAATTTTTGTTTCGTTAAAAATTGATTTATGTAAACGTGTATGCTTATGCCCCTAATGACTTTACAGGATTAATATTAATACTAGTTTCTAAACAACTGTACACATTATCTATGTTAAAACATCAAAGCAAAATGGGTTGTATTAGAAATTCACAAAAAAAAAAAAAAATATTGATAAACATTTTTTTTTTGCAAGTTATTCAAACTTTAAAAGCAAATTTGTTTTATATATAAATAGCTAGCCTTAAGTAATTTATCGATTTACTGCTGCATTAGGTGAAACATTCATTTGGTAAGGAAAAACAAAAGAAAAACCTTACTTGGCACTTGGTGCATAATAAAACTAAAACGCCAACCTAACCAAACCAAACTACCTCTTTAGAGACTTTATGTACAAAACTTTGTTTTTACCAATCACTTTAAGTCGATTAATAATGGAGTTTTTTTTTTTTTTTGCTCTATCTACATTTTACAAATCATTAATTGGTTATGCACTATTAACAGTGAATTAATTTTAAAATGATACTCATACGATAAAAAAACTATTACAAAACTTTTATTTCAAAGCAATAAAAATATGATTTTTGTTATTACAGGATGACGAACCGCCTGAAATTTGTGTGGTGGAAGGAGCTTTCACCCTACAGACTTTAACACCCACCCAGCCCATGCCTTCAGTTGATGAATTAGATACCAAGTTTGCTGAATTGGTCGAAGAATTGGATTTGACTGCCCCTAATAAGGAGGCAATGTTAAGTTTACCGCCTCAAAAGAAATGGCAAATATATTGTTCGCGAAAATCTCCAATGGACACCATAGATGGTAGTCCTTCCAGTAATATAACACAACCGCCTACAGCAGAACATTATGTGGAACGTCTTAAAGACCTGGCTATGCATATATCCGTGAGTCCGGAGGATTCTCCTTGTCATGAATACAATGTACGCATCGAAAGTCATACACAGTTTCTTGATGCTTTGAAAACCGCTCTTAGAACTTCGACCCACAGTTTTGTCCTGAGATTTGTGGAGTTTGAGGGTTTACCGGCTCTCCTAAATCTACTGCAAAAAATGGATATACGCGTGGCGAATAGTCCATTCCATACTAGTCTAATTGGTTGCATTAAAGCTTTAATGAATAATTCGGTAAGTTTTTTTTATATTTTCACTTAATCCAGATTTGTTAAAAGATATTTATATATATTTTTGTCTATTATAGACTGGACGAGCCCATGTTTTGGCTCACCCCACCTCCATTGATACCATTGCCCGCTCTTTAGCGGCCGATAATATTAAAACTAAGGTTGCAGCCTTGGAGATTTTGGGTGCAGTTTGTTTGGTGCCTGGTGGCCATCGTAAAGTTTTGCAGGCCATGTTAAATTTCCAAGAGTTTGCAGCCGAAAGGACTAGATTCCAAAGCATTATTAATGATTTGGATCGTTCAACTGGGGCTTATAGAGATGATGTTAATTTGAAGACCGCTATTATGTCTTTTATTAATGCTGTGTTAAATTATGGACCTGGTCAGGAAAATTTGGAGTTTAGACTGCATTTGCGTTATGAATTCCTAATGATGGGCATACAACCCATCATCGACAAACTAAGGAAGCATGAAAATGAGACTCTGGACAGACATTTGGTGAGTTTAATTAATTATTAAACAAAAAAAAAAAAATTTTAAAAACTTTCGTCAAATTAAAAAGGACTTTTTCGAAATGGTTAGAGCTGAAGATGAAAAGGAATTGGCTCGTAAATTTGATCATGAACATGTGGATACAAAAAGTGCCAGTGCCATGTTTGAGTTATTAAGACGTAAACTCAGTCATTCACCAGCCTATCCTCATATGTTGTCTTTATTCCAACACATGTTATTGTTGCCATGTGAGTTTATACTTTTTAAAACGCTGTGAAAATTATAGAAAAAAATGTCTTGCCTTTTTCCAGATACTGGTCATTGTACACAGCATTGGTTGTTGTTTGACCGTGTGGTCCAGCAAATCGTTTTACAAACCGAGGGCAGACCTCGCAGTGATATTGATACCGACGATCCTAATAAGGAGAAAACCGCCATATCCCCTGTACACGATCCCGATGTTTCTCCTCTCGATATTAATGTTTCCAAATTGGTACATCTTTTAGTCAAGGAAGAAGAGCTTACATTGGCCCGAAAGAGGGCCGATGAATTGGAGAAAGAAAACTTCGATATACAATCGCGTTTAGCCAAAAAAGAACAAGAACTAGATTTGCGCATGCAAGAGAAAGAAGATTTGGAGACAGGTTTGGCACGCATGCGTGAACGTTTGGAAAAGGAATCAGCCAATCACTCGCAAGCAGTTCAAAGAGCACAAACTGCCGAAATGAAATTAGAAGATATGCAACATAAACTTCTGACCGAACAGCAAGAGCGGTCCAGATTAGAGCGTTTAGTTACCGAGGGTAGTATACCCGATGACCAAAAGGTGGCTGGTCTGACGGGTTGTAATGGTGCTGTTTCACCTCCACCACCACCACCACCCATGCAAATTATACCACCTCCTCCACCACCAATGATGGCTGCCCCACCACCACCGCCACCTTGTCCAGGACCACCTCCACCACCCACTATGACTCAAGCTATGGGTATATTTTTTAGATTTTAGAAATTTTAGAAAGTCAGAACTGAAAAAAAAAACTTTTTTGAATTTAATAGCTCCTCCAGCTCCTAAGCCCGAAGTATCCAAGAAAAATGTGCCACAGCCTACAAATCCTTTGAAGAGTTTCAATTGGTCCAAACTTCCCGATGCCAAAGTTCAAGGTACAGTTTGGAGTGAATTAGATGAATCCAAATGGTACAATAATATTGAGTTGGAATCAATAGATAAGCTTTTCTCAGCCTATCAAAAGAATGGAGTTGCAGTAAGTATTCGGCAAAATAGTTGAAATGTTTACAAACACATTTAATGTTTACAACAAAGAAAATAAATGTTAGCAACATTTTGAAGAAATGTTTATAAACATTTAAAAAAAGTGTTCAGCTACAATTAAAAGAAATGTTTAGCAAAATTTTGAAAAAACGTTTTACAAACAAATTTTTTTTCTATCCGAAAACTTCTTGTTCCTAAATCTTTAGCAAGTCACAGATGGCTCTATTGAGGATCTACGCATGATGGGCAGTAAGCCACGCAACAAAGTGCTCTCAGTTATAGACGGTAGACGGGCTCAGAACTGTACAATTTTATTGAGTAAATTAAAGATGACAGATGAGGAAATCTCTAAGTAAGTTTAAGAAATAAGCAGCCTTATTAAAGTTGGCGTTGTCTTCAATTACAGCATCGTTTTTTTGTCGAAGATTAAAGAGCACAGGTTGCGCGTCACTTTAATCTATTACAAAAAAAACGACAGAATCGTTGACGATAGCGACAACCGTAGTAAAGATAAAAATTCTAGTTTCTGAGGCAAATTTATTAAACCTCTTATCCTTTAGAGCGATATTATCCATGGATTCGAATGAACAATTGGCTTTGGATATGGTTGAACAACTGTTAAAATTTACTCCTTCTGCAGAAGAAAGAGCTTTATTGGATGAGCATAGTGAGGATATAGAATCTTTGGCTAGAGCTGATCGTTTCTTATACGAAATATCAAAGTGTGTGAGAAAATAAGAAATACAAAGAAAAAAAAAATAATTTTCCCGAATTTTCTTTATAGAATACCCCATTACGAGCAAAGATTGAAAAGTTTACATTACAAGAAACGTTTTATGATAACGGTTAATGATTTAATACCACGTATAACCAGTGTAATGGAAGCTTCTAGAGAAGTAGCACGCTCCCGACGCTTAAGGAAATTACTGGAACTTGTATTAGCTTTAGGTAAGTTCAATGATGATTTTAAGCTTCTTAAATTCTTAAATAATTTTTTAATAAAGGAAACTACATGAATCGTGGAGCTCGTGGTAATGCCTCTGGCTTCCGTTTGGCTTCTTTGAATCGTTTGGGTGATACTAAATCCAGTGCCGCCAAGGGCACAACTCTCTTGCATTTCTTAGTTCAGGTTATTGATAAGAAATTCAAAGATCTACTTAAATTGGAAGAAGATATACCACATGTCAGAGAAGCCTCCAAAGTGTCTTTAGGTGAAATGGACAAAGACATACAAATGTTACGCACCGGTTTAGCCGATGTGGCTAGAGAAATAGAATTCCATCGTTCTTCGGGACCAGCTCAACAGGGTGATCGTTTCCTACCCGTTATGCGAGAATTTCACGCCCAAGCTTCAGTACGATTTGCTGAATTGGAAGATAAATTCCAAGATATGAAAACAAGATTCGATAGAGCTGTAAGATTATTCGGCGAAGATGGTTCTGTCTTGCAGCCCGATGAATTCTTTGGTATTTTTGATACATTCCTAACTGCTTTTGCTGAAGCCAAACAGGATAATGAGAATTTGAGAAAAAGACAAGACGAAGAAGAAAAACGGGCCAAACAGGAGGCCGAATTAAAGAAACGCACAATAGAGCGTAAAAGCAAAGAGGGCCTTATGTCTTCAGTGGCTAGAAATTTGGGTTTGAAATCTTCCAATGGCCCCGGCAGTCCCGTCAAAGCTGACAACAAAGGAGAATTTGATGATTTAATATCTGCCTTAAGAACGGGTGATGTTTTTGGTGAAGACATGGCTAAATTCAAAAGATCACGCAAAACTAGACTCGGCAATGGCAGTACTTCACCCCCCAGACATGGTCTGCATAGAGAAGAAAGCCGAGAACGTACAGTAAGACGACAGTAGAGGATTTGTTATCAAAAAAAAAATGCTAAGGAATCTCGTTAAAATGATGTTTGCCATCTTTGTATTTATTGATTTTTAAAGGTTTTGTTTTTATATTTAATTGTTAAATTCCACAAAGATTGTAAAAAAAAAAAACCTTAATTATATGATTGTAATTATTATATATTTTTTTTAGATATGAAAAAAATTCTATTCTATATTTTTTAGTAACTATTATGAAAGAGAAAATGTTCTTTTTTTTTAAACAAATGAAAGCATTAAACCAAAATTATTTAAAAATATATATTGTATGTATTAAACACTTAAAGAAACCTCTTCCCAAACACACACAGACACTTTTGTATGAAAACAATTTATTGAATTAGTTTTTTACGATATTTAAAAGAAAAAAAATTAAGAAAATGTTTTTGAATTTTGCTGTTTTTGTTTGAGAAAAAGTTTATGTAGAAAAAGACTAACAGCAGATAAATATTTATAATTATTGAAAAAACAGAAAGAAAATATTAAAAATTTTAAGAAGAAATTGTATATGTAAAGTTAAGCATATGAATTATTAGAAATAACTTTATAAAATAATAAAAATAAAAATTAAAAAACCCCATACTAAAAAAATAGAAGAGTATTATTTGTATGAAAAATTAAGCACAAGATTCATATTTTTTAACCAGTTGTCTAAAAAGTTTGGCTACCTTTTTGTGTTTCTGGCACAAAACTCCGCCTCCTCTTTGTAGCTGATGATGTTGACGATTAATATCCCCTACACAAATCCAGTTAGAGGTGGAAGGTAAACGCCAACGCCAGAATTTTAAACCGACACTTTGTGATACCGCCCATTTGGAGTGATCGAGTGTAGTGGGAAATTCAATGTTCAGTTGGTTTAACTGTATGGCCTCTATATTATAGACATTGTCATTTAGAGAACAATTCGAATGGAAATTACCGGCCCCATTACGCCAAGTTTCCACCAAAAGATTTGTATCTAATATAGGAGCCACAAAATCTTCATACAATTCTTTATTAAATTTAGAAGTTTTAGCGAAAGTTTTAAATACTGTGCCCTGTAAAGAATTCAAATCCAATACATTGTTAAAGGGAGCTAAGTGTATCCATTTTTTCAGTACAGCTTGTTCCAAGTGAGGAAACTTTTCACTTAAAGTAACAGGCAAACGATCGTAATAAATATTTGGTTCATTGAATAGCAATTGTTCTCCTATTTTCTCCATTTCTGTGGCATTTAAGGTTATGCAAAGAAAGGTTTGCCCATAATGAGTACCGCTAGGGGGATACTCATACTTGGGTAATGAGGGAAATTTTGGTACCGAGTGTATTAGCCAAATGCCAGTATTGCCATCAGTAGCTATAACACCTTTTGTATGACCCCCTGTAGCCATAACCTGGCCATTTGGAAATTCATCATTGTAGGCCATCAGTAGAACCAATGGATCAGCAACTAAAGGTTCTAAGGTTAAAGCCGGCATAGAAGCAGTTTCATTTATTTTCAACTGGGATAAAGTCCAATCATCGTAAGAAGAATTAGTTAAATACATATAACTCAAGCCAGCTGGATCCACTCGACTTGTTTTATCAGCGGAATAGTGGGCTGGCAGTTTATAAAGATAAAACCTAAAAAATAATTTGAAATTAGTTCAAGACTAGAATTGTTTTTCTATTTTAGGCTGTTTACCAATCCACATTTTCCCCCTTTTCATTTTTGCAGGAAACTTTAATATCACCACTGACTTCAATCAAATAATTTATTAAGTTAAAGATAAAAATTAACAAAAATAAATTTCGTTGTTGTTTTAAAAACATTTTTAAGCGCGAACACGATACTTCTTTGTGTAGTTTTAAACATAAACTGAGTAAGAGAATTAAGCAAATTGATAAGGAACATGTTGATGTTATTCTCAAACTAGGTTTACATTGGGCAAATTTAGAAAACTAATATTGTACGAAAGAGGAGAGGAATAAAAAGAAACACAAGCCTGCCTGCAATTTATTTTTTCATTCGAAAACAGATGCTAAACAAAGATTAAAAAGAGATTATAAAAAAATGTGTATTAATGCTTCGCTTAAACAATGATTTCATAATATGTATTCATACAACTAATTCAACATTACTACTTCAACTCTACACCAACGGTTTAGGATCAAATTTTTTGTTGAACAGGCAAAAAACAAATAAAACAAAAAGAACCCCTAAAGTGATTCATAAGAAAGGGTTGCCTTAGTTGTTGTTTTTGTGTGTAATTGCAGTTTAAAAAATACATAAATATGTAGTACAAAAACGGATTCTTAGAAATTATTGAACAATAAATAACAAATTATTTTATGAGGAATTTCCAAAACCTGTTGCTTAGAATTCATTTCAGGAAACTGAGAAATTTTTAAAAGTACATACAATTTATTTTAGAAATCATACAAAATATTTTAAAACTTTGTAAGATAAAACAATCTGTACTTCTTTTTAAGGCATACAAAACAATACTCAATTAGTAGTAATACAGTGTCTATTGTAATAATTGAAGTTGAACGTTTTTTAACGAAGTGAAACAGTTTCCTTTTTAAACCTGACGCACAGAGAGGTGAACAGTACCAAAAAAACGAGGATAAATTCAAAAATTGGGTTATTTTTTCGTATAAGTAGATCATAAAAGTTATTGGTATAAAATCATACGAAGTAAACAAAAAATTTGGAGTACCTCAAGGTTCCGTTCTAGGCACACTAGTATTTATAATTCATGAAATGTCAAATATACTAAAGAAATGCGAAATAGTTCTTTATGCGGATGACACATAAATCTATGTGGAAGAAGATACAGATGAACAATGTAGACAAATCTAATGCACGACACAAATAATATAAATAACTGGCTGAAAATGAATAGATTAAAACTTAACGAAAACCAAACAAAACTACTTGAAATAAATATGAACAGTAAATCAATAATTACAATTCATAATGAAACAATAGAAAAAGTAAATAAAATTAAATTCCTCGGTTTTATAATCGATAAAGACTTAAAACTAAGAGAACACATTGACTTTAGATGTATGGATGTAAGAAAATTGGCAAAAAAAAATTGGATTTTTTAAACGGGTTAGAAATAAAATGTCTCAAATAACGGCAATAAATATGTATAAAACAGGGATAGAACCACATTTTGAATACGACTTCACCATTTTGTACACCTGCTGCTCAATAAAACAAATAACAAGTTAGAGTGCTATATTCGGCTGTGCCGAATCTTTGATACCCTCCACCGACAGCTCAGTGGGCTTTATATTGGGCCTATAGTAAATTATGAACCGAGCATCACGAAATTTATTAGTGTGAGTATTGAAGTATTTAATTTTATTTTGATAGCATTATTTATTACGGCTTTAGGCGTACTAAACTGTTTTCCCAGAGTAGGGTTTAGATGGGGCCTAAGGTAAATTTTAGACCGATCTTCACGAAAATTCAGGGTAATTTCTAGTACTATAAAACTGTAACGTACCAAATTTTGTTATGATAGCATTATTAATTACGGTCTTAAGCGTACTAAAATGTTTTTCGTTAGTAGGGTTTTTATGGGGCCTAAGGTAAATTATGGACCGATCTTCACGAAATTTCACAGTGTTATTTCTAGTCCTAAAAAACTGTGACGTACCAAATTTTGTTATGATTGCATTATTTTTATCGGTTTTAGGCGTACTAAACTGTTTTTCGGGAGTAGTGTTTATATGGGGCCCAGGATAAATTATGGACGAATCTTCACGAAATTTTGCAGCGCAATTTCCAGTCGAATAAAACAAATTTTTGCAAAATCTTATCTCATTCCGTGCCTTGTTCCACCATTTATGTTATTTGTTGTAACAAAATTATCATTTTTTTTAGGTGGTGGTTCCACATTTTGATTCATAGCTCTGGTCCTACTGCACCGATTTTGCTGAATTTCAATCCCAAACTGCTTAGGATAACTACAAGCAATTTGGCACCAAATTTGTTCATTTATTTTGAGATGTTCGAAAGTGAGCATGTTTTCAACAGACGGACAGACAGACGGACATGGCTAAATCAACTTAGAATCACTCAAGGACCCAGAATATATATACTTTATGGGGTCTGAGATGAATAATAAAAAAATTTCACACGGAATGACAAACTTAATATACCCTCTTCACAACTAATTGTGGTGGAGGGTATAAAAAGACAACAAATTACAAAATAAAGCCATGCGGTCAATACTAAAATACAATGCAAAGGGTGGCTAAATTTTAAGGGCCGACGTTGAATGTGAACCACACCTAAACTTCAAGTTTTTTTCTGCATTTCATTTGACATTGCTCAATTTCAGACTAACTCAATTTTACCCGTGGAAAGATACACAATCGAGCAACGGGTTATTAAAATGGGCGTTCAAATCAAAATGCATATCGTGCACTTCGTGATTTTTTCGATCAATTTAATCGTTTAAATGTGCGTACAATCGAAAAAATCGTGCAAAAATTTGAGCAAACCGGGTCTGTAGGAGATGTGCAAACACCAGTGCATGCTCGTTCTGCAGAAACTGTTGCTGCTTATCAAACTCTGATCTCCAAGTATCAATTCTTTATTCATGCCATCAGTCTATGGAACGGAATTCCCTAGAGATTACAGACCATTAGTAACGCACGACAATTCAGCAAATATATTTTTTGCCATTTTTCACGTTGAATTTATATTTATATTTTTGCATGCTTTATATTGATTTTTGCTAAGATTGTCATATAAAACTAAATTATAAATAATCATATTTTAATTTTTTAATTACTTAATAATATATGATACAGTTTTGTTATCTGATTCATTGTATTTATGTAAGCTCAGTTCCATACTGCAATATAACACTTAAGTCTTGTGTATGGGACACCGAAAAAAGAAATAAATGAAATAAATGAAAATGTTCGTGTTAGTGTGGATGAAGAGCCGTCCACCTCAACTCGTCATAGTGCCCAATAATTGCACCTCTCACTCGTTGATGAACATTATGCATAAAGACTTGCATTTACACGCTTACAAGGTGCAACTGACTCAAGAACTAAAGCCTCTTGACCATTCCAAACGTCGTCAATGGTCAGAATGGTGGCAAGAAATTGCAACAGTGGATGATCAATTTTCGAAGAAAATCATCTTGAGTGATGAGGCACATTTTCACCTCAGTGGATTCGTCAATGAGCAGAGTTGCCGCATTTGGGCGATTGATAATCCAAAAGTGATTGTCGAAGAAACAGTGCACCCACAAACGGTGACTGTTTGGTGCGGTTTAAGGGCTGGCGGCATTATTATTATTGGACCATCGGATGGAGGTGTGCCGCCAAAGTCGCGGCGGCTATTTTGGCCGATATTTTTTTCAATTCATAATTGAACCACCCCAATATTATCATAATAAAAAGAAATGCCAATATTTCCAAAATAATTTGTATTTTATTTAAAATCAACATCGGCCCTTAAAATTTAACTACCCTTTACTTAATCGTATTTTGTAAAGAAAAACTTGTTAAATAATAATATTTGTAAAATTTTATAAAGTATTATAAATTGTACTACTAAATAAATAAATGATTATTTTAGTTGTTGTTATTTTTCCGAAATGCCGAAGTTTCTGCTAAAATTACAAAAATTGATAGAAAGATTGCACATAATACTTATTGTTGGTTTCTGTGGTCACAAGATTCACTTCAAAAATTTCGCGACTTTCCCCATAAAACCGCAAGTTTTTTCGAAAAACTTTATCTATGATTTTATATGCCACCCACTATACACAAGTTCTTAATTCATATAGCCGAAATAGTTTCCCGTGCTCTATTGCCAATAGGCCAACTTTCTGAGGCACAAGAAATTCGTTATAAAGATTTTAGAGAACAACATGCTCGTAAATGCAGTTGCATAAGATAGAATGAAGAAATTTTTAATCGGTTTCTTATAACTTCAGATCCTTTAATTTCAAGCAAAAACAAACATTATGATAAAAAAAAACTATGTACATAATTAAAATTTACCACAAGCCGCAGTTGATTTGCTTATTCTGCTAAATATTTCCGATGTTGATGATGATAACATGAAGATTGTGATTTTGATGAAGGTGAAGGTGAAGATGATTTTTTAATTCCATATTTTAGCAATGTATTGTGACTTTATTAAAAAAAAATATATGTACATATGTATATTGTTCGAAAAAATAAAACAAAATTGAAATTCCTCTAAAATTTTACAACAAAAGTTTTTTTAGTAATCAATATACACAGAAATCAAAAAAAAAATGTCAAAAATTACAGGATTACCCCTCGTTTGTCATATGTTTCACCCAACTGTGTGACATAAGTAAAATCGACAAGTTTTCCCTAGATTTAACAGAAATATTGTAAAGATTTTAAATTCTTGTCTTTGTACTTTTTTTTACTGATCGATGCCATTTTTGTTTTAAACGTCAAACTCAAATGTTAAAAACTTTAATATATAATATGTGCAGACAAACCCGCCTACATATTTTCCATCGTTGCGATTTAAACAACTGTTCAAGCTCAAACGATATGGCATGTTTGTACTCTTAATACTTTTAAAATTCAAAAATAAAATCTTACCCGAATTTGTTTAAATCATTTTTTGTAGTATTTTAACATTTGCAAAAGTTATTGGGAACAAAATCTGATTAGTTTTTTATAAAAATAAGATGTTTAAATTCTCAAGTAACCAATTTACACTCAACAAATCTTCTGTCCCAAAGTTTGCAAAAGAAAAATAAAATCGTTTATATTTTTCCTTTTTCATCTACAATCTTTATTTTTGCACAAAACCCTCTCGCTATGAAAATTGATCTAAAGGTTTTCTTTTAAATCAAAGTTTTTGTTTAATTGTAAAAGATTGTTTTTTGTTTTTGAAATTTCTTTTAGAACATTTGAAATAACAATTTATTTATTAATAATAAAAAAACTATATTTACATTATAAAAAATAAAAGAAAACTCACCATTTCTTTTAAACAGTTATTTGCCTTGGTTTTTCATTTGTATTTTACGTTTAAGACTTTTCACCAACATTGTGTTTTCTATATGCTGTTTAGGTTTTTTACTAACACTTTCTTCTTCTATTTCATTATTTTTTTGTAAATCCGTAGAATCAGCTTTACCATCACCATGTCTTCTTTTAAGTTTTTCATGTATCAATTGTTCCATGGCTTTGGTTTTCTTAAAGTGAGAATCTGTGGGATCTATGTTAAATTCGTGGGAGGTAAAAACAGCCTTGAAACGTTGATCATTTATATTTAATTGGAAATTATCATCTATGGGCTTTTGTGACTCTTCTATGTCAGTTTTAGATTTCTTCAAATGCTTCCTGCGTTTCTTCTTCGATTTAGTATCCTGTTCGCTTTTTAATATTTTTTCTAAACTGAAATGTTGTTTGCCTTCCTCCTGATCATTATCATCCAAAAGAAGTTCCAGTTCCTTGGCTTGTTTTGTATCTTCTAACTCTTGTTCAGCCTTTAGATTTTGTTGTTTTTTCTGTTTTTCTTTACGTTTCGTTTTAGGATCTATGAAATCTCCATTGGCAAACTCTTCTGCGAAATAGGGATCATCCATGTCAATAGCATCGGGTATGGAGTCACCATCAGATTCCGAATCTTGGCCATTAGTTTTCAATTTCTTTTTCTTTCTTTCTTCTTTACGTTTTTTATTCTTTTCGTTTCGTTTTTGTAAGACTTTTTCTATAGGCGTAAGATTTGCGTTGGATTTGTTATCGCTATTAAGATAGTCATCATCTTTAAACGGATTTGTTTTATCAGTTTCCACCTCCCAAGAGAATTCCATTTCGTATTTCTTTTTCTGTTTCTCTTTTTCTTCCTTTTCATTAATTTCTGCCAACAAGGCCTTGTATTTGTTTATAACGTCAACTTTTTTCTTGGATTTTAACTTAGGTTTTTGTTCTTTGGAAACTTTAGTGGATTCTAAATCTTGCTTATCTTTCGTCTCAATTTCTTGTTCATTGTCAGATTCTTCCTCATCATCTCCCTCCTCTTCTTCTTCACTGCTGTATGCCACTATTTTGCGCAAATCCTTATCGCTAATGCCCTCCAATTTGCCCGCAGATAATTTATCACCTAATTCTTTTCTATCCACGGCAGTTTCGTCCCAAGTTAAATCCACTTTAGCTTGTTGCAAGGCAGTGGTAGTGAATTGTCTAGGTTGGTAGCTGTTCGAATCTGGCAATTCGCTGCAAACATCTGTAGGCTCATCTTCGTCAAAGGAGGTATCATCGGGTATAAATCTAAGATCTACTTTTGTAGCTGAACTTTCATATTCTATGCCATCACATTCTTGATAGATTTTATCTGCCGTTTGCACAGAATCACATTCCACCACAGCATAGTAGTAACGCAAACGATTAAGTTGATACTGTCGCAACTTTTCCATATGATAATCATCACCTTCCCCGGCATCACTGTCCTGATCTTGAACCAATTCATCTTCACCAGCAGTATCATCAGCGGAAGCATCTTCCCGTTTTGAGTCACCATTCTAGAATGTACATTGTTTTAAAATAAATTTAGGAAAATATTTTAAGCAATAAACTCACAATAAACTTACTTGTTTTAGAGCTTCTTTACCCAAACCCACTAACTCGGGAGGTCCATGTAATTCCTCTTCCTTTATGCGGTTTTTGCCAAATTCTGAGGGATAAATTTTTACGCTTAAAACGGAGCCGCCCGGAGGCAAAAATGAACTAAATAAAACCATTAAGTCAATAGCTCTCACACGATCCCAATCCATATTGCAGACAGCCAACCGTTTGGTAGATTCCTCAGTCGATTCTGCGTCATTGGCCAACTCACCCCAGACATGATCTATAAACATTTCAGGATCTTCATCTTCCGAAGATTCATCATCTGATGATGAATCTGTAATTAATCTACCCTCTCCTCTAGCATAATCTATATTAGGGTCAACCAAGCGTTCACGCAAACTTTTAGGCACTTCCTCGCCATCACTTATCAAGGCATCATTTTCGTCTATATCACTATCCTGCTGTGTGATAGCTTTCTCTTCCTTTCCCCTTTCTTCTTCTTCGTCATCCTCAGAAGAACTGAGTTTGGTAACTTCAGTATGACTATCTTTTTCTTTTTTATTTCCTTCTTCTTTCTCCTCCTCACTTTCTTCGGCACTAGAATCTAGCTCGTAGTATTTTTTCAAATCTTCGGCATTTGATTTATTAATCCGGCGTCCGTACTTGTCCACTGTGTACTTTACTTTAAATTTATCATTTGTAAACATGCCCTGGAAACGTTTATCAATTTTAACTTTCCTTTGGAGTTTGGGTAGACTTTTGAATCTCGGGTCCGAAACCAAATGCTGAAAACGTTCATCTTGCAAAATGCCACTTGCTGGCTGTAAGGATTTTTCTGGGGCATTTTGTTTATCTTTACTTGAACTTTTCAGTTTTTCTTTTTTATTCACTTTATCTCTTGCCATTTTTTAACAAATATTTAATAAGTTTATTAACAAAGTTATTTTATTGGTGTAAATAAACTTTTAACAATTTCTAACTTTATCGACAATAAAAAAAATTTTCCCGCACGTGCACTTTTCAACCGATGTTAACAAACCATACTCTTTTAACAAACATTTTAGCAGAGTTGTAATAAAAGGTACTACTTCGAAAAATTCGCCGCTTATAGGGTACAAGACGAATTCAAACAGGTAAACTCATCTCGTCAGCCGTTCATCAGCTGTTTCCACGGCGAATAAAAAAATATGGTCAAACGTCAAAATATGATTTTGTTTTGAGAAGAAGTTGAATGAAAAGTGTTAAAAATATTATTTTTATAATAAAAAAATTTCAAAACTGCGAATGATTGAAGTAAATTTATTAATTTATTTTATAAAAAAGTGATAATTTTAATATGCAATAAAAAAATTTTGACAACCAACCAGAAAATTGTATAAACAAAATACATGGGGCTTTTTGTAGTTGTAGAGATGAGTTTACCTGTTTGAATTTGCCTTGATAGGGTATTACCAAAAAATAAATTAAAATCAAAAATCCTTATATAGTCGGGTGGTAACTGGTTTGCCGCACGGACCACAAATGTTTTTTCAAAATAAATGAAAACTAATGTTTTAATTAATATCAGATATAATCTGAATCAAGGTATATTTACACAAGGTAAACTCGTTGGCCCATATGTTTGTCAGCTGTTTACCTTAGTTGGAACACCGATGTCAAATTTCGTGTATATGAGCCAAAATTTGTACATGTGTGCGTTAAATTTATATGAAGACAATTTTGACAATTCGGTTCCACTCGGTTATTTTTATAGAGCAGCATGTCTACACTCCTAAATGAGTCTACCTTGTGTATATATACCTTGATCTGAATGATGAATTTTTTTAGGCAAAAGTGCAGAAAAAAAATTTAACCCCCTCTGAAATTAAAAAAAAAAAAAAAACAAAATTAAAATTTAAGGGATCTGAGGACCGTGGGCCCCCTGGATCCAAAAAACCGCCTCCACTTAGTGGAATGTGTGGGTACTCAAATTAAAGGTAATTGTGCAAGAAAAATTAAAATAATAAGATTTAGGGCAGGCGGGACTTTTGGGGACCTCTGAGTCTAAATATAATGCCCCCATCCACTCACATCTATGTGTTGGTACTCAAATTAAAGGTAGTTTGCTCAAGAGTGTAAATAGTTTGTTTTATTTTGTATTTTTTAATGTTTTATGCTCGATTTAAAAAAAAACTAGAGCTTCTCTGCATAGCCGGCCTTTGGCCGGGCGCAAGGATTTTTTCCTCTATGGTATAACAAATATCGGCATCGCTAACTAAAGCTTCTCTGCATAGCCGGCCTTAGGCCGGGAGCAAGGATTTTTTCCTCTATGGTATAACAAACACCGGCTAACTAAAGCTTTTCTGTACCTAATAGATACATACATACATAAATTAACCTAGAGAGGAAAATATTATGCAAATACAAAAACAAAATACATATTTGCAATCGTGAGGAAATTACCTTTAGTTTGAGTACCCACACATGCCACTAAGTTGGCGGGCAGTTTTTTGAGTCCAGGGGCCCCACGGGCCTAAGCCCCCTTAAATTGTAATTATGGTTTTTTCTTTTTTTTATTCTGAATCGGGTGACATATTTTTTTAATTTTATTTTCGTATATTCAGCCTCTTTTTTATTAAAAATAACGTGGTGTGCGATATTAAAATTTCAATTCGTTATAACTTTTTGAACAACATAAAAATTTGTTAAGATTTAACTAGCACTGAGTCTTCACCTGAGATAATATCTGATATAATATGTAAGAGAACGTACGCAGATGACGGAACAAATTTCTTCATTTATGTCACTTCTAATTGGACCTTAAAATCAGAGCTGCCGTTTTTTGGTTATTTCTAACCTAAATTTATGGTTATATTTGTTTTCAATGTGGAGATGTGAATATTTTTTTTCGTTTTGGTTAATTTTGTCTTAAATACGTACAAATATGTTTTTGTTGATGCAATTCATTACGAGCTCAAATAATTTTTACTGTGTACTATGATTTTTTCATGAACAATGAACGAAGCTTTTGTGATTTGTATATCAAAAAGGGCCATGTTCGAAACAAATAAAGTTTTTAGCAATGGAGATTTGCAAATTTGTTTTTAATGAGCGTAGTTTTCCTTGATTTTAAGAGTAGTAAAGAGAAGTAGTGCATGAAGTAGGTAGTGTATAAAATCATGCGGAATCGATTTCAGAAATAGAATGAAAAATTAATCAAAAGTCGTTTTGAAAATAAGTTTAGTATTCTAAATTTAAGTTATTTCCAGAAGTATATTGAAATACCTATTTGAAAATGCACATAGGAATTTTACAGATTTTTCTAAAAACATGATTTATAATTCATAATTTTAAAATTTATGGAACTTTCTGAAAGAAATGGCCAAATAAAAATAAAAAAATTAAATACTGGAGAATTTCGTTAATAACTTAACCCCAGCGCTATCTACCTGGTCGGTTATTCTGTCAAATTCGCCTTTGTTTACTTGACCAAACAAAGCAAATTCGCTTTAAAACATGGCGACGTTGACACTATTCATTTTCAAAACACACCAAAATAAGAAAAACGCGAATTTTGTGAAATGATGCACTTAACTTAAAGGCCCAGGCCCACGATGTCTACAAGAACATTTCTTTCGTATATTTGTATTGAAAACAAAAACAAATTTTTGTTTTTTATTATTGTTTTCAATATAAATATGAGAAAGAAATATTCTTGTCGACATAGTGGGCCTGGCAGAAAATATATGTGATACTAGGCTTGCCAGACGTACTCTTTTCACCAGTATGCGTACTTTTTTTACTATTTGTACTGCTTTCTGCATAACCATTAGCCCTCGTTTCCACATAAAAGTGCAAGTTCTAAAAACTGAATACACTAACACTTTTTCACTATATACATACATATAATAGAAGGGAAGCCGTCACGACGACGGCTCACTTGGGTCCATTTAGCGGAACCTTTGTGATACCCCTAGCCAGTGACATATTTGCCAGTATATTGCGCCAGCGTCGAATATCACTTACAGATTGGCGATATAATTGTACAATGCGAAATATTGAACAATTATATTGCAAGTGTATGAGCCGCTTAAGAAATGTCTTTAACTCTTTAGCTTTGTAATTTTGAATATTTCTCTTTTATTATACAAGAAATAAAATAATGTGGGTTGGTTAACTTTTAATTTGTCGGTCAGGGTGGACCTTTCAGAGGAAGTTATATACATCGCCGGGTGGTTTTTTTTGGGCATATTTTAACAAAAATTAAGCTATAAATCAATTATAAAAAATAAATGTGACCCCTTTTCACATTTTTAATTCATTTTTTAATATTTATAATATATTTAGAGATACCGAGGCCTAACATTGCATCATATCCTCAATTTTACAGTTCTATAAACATTGTTTTGCTCCATTTGTCAGTTTTTTGGAATGAAGCAAATTTTTATTATTGTTTGTAATTGTTATGCTGCATGTTCTATTCAAAAAATGTATATCAAAACATTTTTGTTCCGTGCGGCAAACCAGTAGCCACCCGCCGACATATAACATAAGCAATACATTGAACTATTTAGGCTGTACTGTAACTGTTCATTTATATTCATATCCTATCATTTTAGATAACAAGCAATTAAGAAAAACATGAATTACTAGCCCAAAATGCAATGTTGAAAATTCCACATTAATGAACGAATTTAACAACCACCAGTAAAAAGTACATATGTATGTATGTACATACATATGTGTGAGTTTGTGTAAACTTCAGCAGAAAAAAAATGGAGACACACTCATCTAACGGAAAACAAAGAAACTCTTAATAATGTAACACGTGGGGAAGAAATACTTAACAAACTGCAATAATAAAATGTACACAAACGTATGTCTGGAATGTCACGCAGCTTTTCACTTGTGAAGTGTGTGTATGTACATGTATAACGGTAAAAAGGATGGGTGAGTGTCCGCAACGAAATAGCCAGACAATGGTAGAGGACTATAAAATATACAGTTGCTTTAACTGGAGAGAAAACAGAAACTGTAGAGAGTAAACGAGTTCAAAAGAGAATAATTCGTAAATAAATTTTAGGAATGAAGTTGGAAAACATAAAAGAAGTGGGGGTGTCTAAAATTCAAAAAGATACACTAAAACCAGACAACTAAGCAACAGGCAGAATATTTAAATTTTTAGTCGAAGTTCTACCATTAAACAGGGCGTAACAAGAAGCGCAAACAAAAAAAATTCTAATAAAAAAATGACTGATAAAAATTTATAATTAAAAAAAAAATGGAATTACAAAAAATATAAATTAAAATAATTAGATTATGATAAAGCTTGAAGTAATAAAACATACATAAATGTTAAAATAAAACTAAAATATGCTTAAACATTTTTTTTGTTTGTTTAAAGAAAAGTGTTTAAAACCAACACCTAAAAAATTTATTTAAACAAGGAAGAAAGTTTTATAATCAAAGTAGTAAAATAGTTTTTTTTTTGACCATGGATTTTCGAAACCTTAACAATGGCGGTAGCGGAAATAAATATGTCTGTCCCAGCGACAGGCAATTGGCATTGAGAGCAAAGTAAATATACCTAACAAATCCACAAAAATTTTCTATATTTTTTTTAATAAACTCGAGGAAATACCTAGAATTTTTTTATATTGCAACCCTTTTAAGAAGGTTCACCATTAAAAAAAAAGGAAAATACGCATATAAACTCACACTTTTATTTATGGTAAAGTTTGTTGTATTTTATACCCCAAATGTACATACTTGAACTTCATTTTAACCAAACAAATATTATTTTACAAATGGAGGTACCTACATATTACACCAACAACAATTATAAAATGTAGCAACAAGAAATACCTAGGTATGTCTTTTCTTTTAAATACTCTTCCCATATAATTTGTTTTTATAGTTGTCGCTTTTTTACTGTTGAATTATTTTTAATACCGTTATTGTATTAATACTTGTTTTCTCTCCTTTTTTTATAAGTGTACATAGGTATGTAGGGAGGGATTTCTTTGGAAAATAGTAATCATATGTTTAGCTTGCAGTGCTGCCATAACTGTTTGATGAAAATATGCCAACACTTAAAAAAAAACTTTTTCTGAAATCTGCTAGATCGTTATATGAAGAAAATATGCTAAAAATTTGCTAGGATTAAAAGCTAAAATTTGTAATATTTTTTTTAAATTGCTAAAAAAAATATGATTAATTTTTCCAAAAAAAAATTTGCTAAAAATCTGCTGAATTTAAGAAATAATATGCTTAAAATCAGATTAAAAAGGAATCTTAAAGGTTGTCCAACCAAAACGCACGATGTTAATTGTAAATAAAACAAAAACTTTTCAGAGATTTATCTTAATATTTTTATTATGATAGAAGGAAGGATTATGTGAGGAATAAAATATCGGCCAAATGCTCGCCACGGATTCGGTAACAAACTTCCATCCGATGGTCCATATTTTCAATGACTCTGAGACATAATTGAGGTTCAATGTCGTCAATGTGCCGAATTAGCTCTTCCTTTAGCTCTTGAATGTCTTATTGATGTACACTGGCAGGTATCACACCACTAAAATATCTCAAAAGAAAGAAGTCCAATGGTGTCAAATCAAATGATCGTGGCGGCTTATTTACTTCGCCACGACGTGAGATAACATGGCCATTTCTCGCGCAAAAGAGCCATTGTTTCTGCTGGTCCGATGACGCCGCAAGGACATTAACCGCACCAAATACATTTCCTACAGACCCGGTTTGCTGAAATTTGTCCACAATTCTCCCGACAGTGGCCACATTTGGTCGATTATGCTGACAAAAAAAAAAAATCACAAAGTCCACGAAATGCACTTTGATTTGAACGCTCATTTTCGTAAAAGGCTTCAACAATCCTAACGTGCTCCTCAATTGTGTATCTTTCAATGGTTGAGTTTGTCAAACACTGAAACAAAAATGTCAAATTAAGTTGGGCAAAAAATTTGAGGTGTGGCTAACAATTACCACACTTTATTTCATTAAGGCCCGTTTTCACAACTTATCGATAGCTAAAGGTAGGATTATATCGGCCGTATAACGAGTGTTTCATTATTACAACTTTACTTTAACCTACCAGGTAGCATAAACCTTAATATACTTTATCGCTCCCTATAGGTTAAAGTAAAGTTTTAATAATAGAACTCGTTTTATTAGGCCGATTAAAGTCTACTTTTAGCTATCAGTAAGTTGTGAAAACGGGACTAAAACATTTCTTTTTTTAAAAAAAATTTACTAAAAATTCTGCTTTTCTAAAAAAAAATTTGCTTTTGAACAAGAAATTATGCTAAAAAGCAGTTTGCATAAGTTCTCAAAAAAATATGCAATTTCCCAACTCAATCTGCTAAATCTAGCAGAAATTATGCTAAAATGGTAACACTGTAAGTATGCATGCATGATTTTATTTTTACTAGCTGTTGATACAAGATAATTTCATTATGTTGTTGTATTTGCTGTAGTTGCTATTGTCGTAGGTATACAAATCAAAAATTTATTAAATAAAAGGAACAAAAAATACACAATTTTTCTATGTTTAGCTGTAACTGTAAACTTTAACATATGCTTAGTTAAATAATCATGCAATTTTTTTGGTTAAGGG
Source organism: Pollenia labialis (assembly GCA_949318255.1). Taxonomy (NCBI): domain Eukaryota; kingdom Metazoa; phylum Arthropoda; class Insecta; order Diptera; family Polleniidae; genus Pollenia; species Pollenia labialis. The sequence goes on along the minus strand of OX439142.1, from coordinate 16,703,707 downwards.
AAAAAGTAAATTCGTCAAAGGGATATATGATCTGGGCACATACAGACATATTTTAGAAAGATAAATGAAAGTACTTACGGCCTGTTAATAACCATAATATTTTTTTCAATTTATAAAAATCACATTTGTTTTAAAACAATTTTATATTAATTTAAAATTAAATTGGCAATTTGAAATAAAATATTAAGACATCACTTATTCAGTCATGTTTGCTGGACTTGCTCATTTTGTAAAACTGCGTTTGCATTAAATGCAGGTTTACAAAATATTTTTACAAAATTCTTTTTTAAAATTTTGCAATTTCCTTTAATACTTTTTTTTTTTGTTAGGACAACAATTTTTATTTGTAGTCTTTTGTCTTAAGGGGTCTGTACACGGTCAAAGTATTTTTACAGTGTTGTATCCGTTTTTAAAATATTAGCGGTTTTCATCCTTGATGGTAAAGTCCCTTGTAGTCCTTGTGAATCTAACTAATTTAGTTAAAGTACTAAGATCTACAACACTGCAACCACAAAATGTATTAGATTTTATAAAATTTACTACGCTGTGGTTGAAAAATCCAAGAAAAAGCTTTAGTAAAGGCCAGTTTACACGGCAATACAATGTACTACGACATGTTGAAAAATTATGTAGAATGAGAAAAATCGTATCATTTAAAAGCAAAATGTATTGAGTAAGAGAGAATATGGATACAAAATCTGACAAGCGGTCGTTAAAGGCCATGTCAGATAAGAATTCTTCGCTTTGCGTGAAGTTTCTATCATTTTTTTTTTTAATTCCCAAAGCTAATCCCGCGAAGCTCTACGCTTGTCTGCAGGAACCAGAGTCTCTGGCGGGAATCGAACCCGCAACTCCGGTACTCAACTTTAACAGAAAAGCGTAACGCAAAAGGTGTATGTCACAATAAACACTTTGACAACACACACGAATTGTTTGTTAAACATAAATAAATAATAAAATTATACTAGCAGACTGTTAAAGCGCGCAAAAAGATGAGAGTTGCCTAGCTTTTCGCTTCGCTCTGCGTTAAAAGTTCTTTATGTGACATGTTTCGTATAAGTATGAATATTTCACCTTGGATGTCAAAGCGAATCTCTAACACGCCGTCCAGACTTTCCATTGTTATGTTTGCTCAAGAACAAAACGATGGCAGAATTAGCGACGTACAATTGTTTATGTTCTTCTATGCGGAGAAAACGTATGGCAAGAAAAACCCTATAAAAAGCAACAATAACAATCAATATGGCGTTTATTTATATGGCAATACTGCAGTGATGTTAGACATAGTTGTGCAAACAATTGTTTTACCAACGCTGTTTAAACAAGAACAAAACACCGACAACAGCAGTCTTCACTATCCAAATTCATGTGTGCACAAGAAATTGTTTGTTGTTTTAACATAGCGATGTCTAATATAGACGGCCTGTAACGCAACGCGAAGCAAAAGTTTTATCTGACATGACCTTAAATGTTTTTTTTCTAAGCCATTTTAGAAACTTATGTATTTTCATCACACCAGGGGTGTATTTCAACGGAGTATATTGAAGGTCTTAGCATTTTTATACAATTACAAAAACAACTCAAGAAACTTTTATGTTGTTTTTGTTAAAATTGTAAAACTGTAACCATCTGCCCACGGAGAGAATTTCATATTATTTTGATTCTACAAAGTCGTAATACATTGTATTACCCTGTAAATTGGCCTTAAACACGTTTGTTGAATAATCCAGAATAAAACAGCTGAAGAAACTATAGCTGTCTCTTTCCCTCACTCAGCAACTTCATTAATTTACAATACTAACGAAAAAGACACTCATGCTTTATAGTATAAAATTGTATTAAGAAAAGCAGAGTTGTACACGCAATACAAAGGGGGAACACCGCTATTAATTCGCCTTTGTTACTTCTATTATTTCTTTCATTATTTTTTGTATATTTGACAAATGAAATACTAGAAAAATAACCCAATGACACTATGAAAACACATTAAAGCATTTTCGTTTACCACCTACGCAAAAAAAATTAAAACATACATACCTACGTATGTTTTTAAAAAGAGTTAATAAAAAATTGTAAAAATACTAAATTTAATCAGAAGTGTCGTAATATCTTGGAAAATTCTTAAATATTTTTCTAAATAATTAATAAAACAATTTATATGCCATATTTAAGAAAAAGACAAGGTTCTCTTTCTTTCTCTAAGTCAATTTACAAATGCATACCAAGTAATAAGTTTTTTTCTTAATTATATCTAAAATAACCTGTGGTGCTATTAACAGATCATCATTAAATTGTAATTAATTGCAAATTAACACTTCAACTTCGCTTGCAAAATAACGTTGGAGAGAGAAGTTAAATAAAAACTCATTCAAAACTTATGCACAATTCATACACTCACATTCAATCATCTTAACAAACATACATATTTCTAATAAAAAAGTCCACATGTTAAACAATAGAAGATGACTACAATGACGCCATTTACGCCAACTATAAACATTACGACGCCAAAACCAAACAAAAATAAATAAATTGTTGAACACGGGAAGAAAAGATTCAGTCATCATTAACATTATAACTAAATACTAATACACTTAAGTTTAATGATAATGGCGTCTTTAACATATCCGGTTTGTTGTGTAGACATGCAGCATTGCATTACATGTGTTTGAGTGTATGTGTGTGTTTTTGTAAAGTACGAGAGAGCTTCAAATGAAAAAACCTTGTTTTAATTAGACACCCTCTCACTCCCATTTGCTCATTAGTTAAGCACGAATGGTATGCACAGTTTTGTTATTGTAATTATTATTCAATTACTTACAAGACCACATTAATGTTGCCAGGGAGGGGAAAACGATGTTTAAAGGATTTTTATTTATTAAAACTAAAGAAGTTCAAAAAAATGATAAATAAATAAATAAAAAAAAATTTAACAACTTTAATAAAAAATTTTAGAAACTACCCAGTAAAAACTTCTTCTTCTTTCACTCAATATTTAGCAACTTTCTTTTTTAACTACCTCTACAACAAATTCTATAACTACTTTTTTTTTGGATGTTTGTAGTTAAAAAAAAAAATAATGACGTACTTTTGAATGCGTTCATTGTGGGACATCTCTTGTAAAATGCATTGGTTCTTTCAGTAGAATTGTAAGTAATGCTTTTATGTTTTTCTGATTACTCAACACATTATTTTGTAGGCGAAGTTTTTACTGGGTATTAAAATACAGAAAAATTAAGATTATCTTAATTTTGAGTATGATAAGCAACGTACATATTGCACTGATCATAAAGGGGGTAGGTATTAACTTTTTTTACTTTAAAAAAAAAAGTCGACACGTTATATTTATATTTACCCGCTGTAGAAGTATCTTGCTATTTTGTCTACATTTTGGTTATGAAACGGTTGGTTTAAAATTAGGTTTTATATGCCTTTGATATTAAATTAAATATTGTTTTGCTATTACTGAAAGTTTTTAAATACCCTATTTATTAAGGCGAATTCACTTGAAGGTGGGGTCAAGTGAACGTGTAGTGTTTTTTTTTTTGGGTGGCCGAGTTGTTAAAGTTTGTATACAAATTAGTTTTTTTTGTAAACAAACCTTTTTTATTAGCAATATGGGGTACCACGGTATGCTAGGTGGTAGTGGGTACGATTTCCGCGAGAGACTCTGGTCTGTTTCACTACAACGGGCTGAAGGTCTACGTTACTATTGCTCGGTTAATTAAGTTTGAATATAAGTTGTAATTCTATTTGTAACTCTTATTAAATAAATCAATAAAAATATTAGCAATATTTTTGACAATTCGACCACAGAAGCAGTGTTGTTGTAGAGTTGACCTCACCTTCTAGTGAATTCGCCTTGCGAATTATATAATTTTTTTACAAAGTAATTAAGGGTATATGTAAACTTTATTGTGCCACTATATATTAAAAGCCTTTTTAAGCAAGTTCCCGAAACTTTTATTATTTTATGAACAAAAAAAAAAATTCTTTAATTTTGACATTCACTTTAACTTTTGACAAAAACAAAATACATACATATTATTTTTTAACGAAGTGAAGAGTGAATCTCTCTCAAGTGACCGCATACCTGTATAAATTCGCCTTGAGTTAAACAAAACTTAAAAAAAAAGAAACAAATTTAATTTAAAATTGGACTTTTGGTGATTTATTATACACATACTACTATATAATATTAATCCAAATATTGATATTTTATGATTTTTAATCAAAATTTTGATATTTTAATTAGGCCACTTGATTAGGCTCATAAAATTTAATTTTCATTAAATTACATATTACTACTTTTAAATATTTAAGCTTGAGGTCGTTTTTTATAAAAAATTATATTTATTTTTTTTCAATATTTCGCTAACCTTTGGTTAGCATCGTCAGGAAATTAACAAATTTTAATAATAACAAAAACGATAACAAAATAATGAAAAAATTTTTTTGTCAGAAATTAAATTCAAAAACCTATTTGTCTTAAAAAAATTTTTCAAAAACCATTATAACAAAAAATAAAAATTTAACTAAAGTATAACAATTCATATAAACTGAAAAAAAAAAAAAAAAATTACATATTTTTATGAAGAAAGGAATTTTACATGTAAGAGTCCCTGAAAGCCTGGGTTCGATTCCCGCTGCAGTCAAGTAAGAAAAATTATCAATAAATTTTAATTAGTTTCATGTTGTAAATTGGATGAAGCCTGATAGCCGAATTAAAATATCAAAATTTTGATTAAAAACCATAAACAGTTCAACAAAATAACCACAATACTAATTTTACATAATTTTATTTTATTTATTAAACAAATAAACTTGAAACTTTATTTTTAATGTATAAAAGCTATTTGTTTAGCGAAAATTTAAAGAACTTTTTTATATTTCTTTTGCAAACTTAACGAGAGATAATATTTTTTTTTTATGATTTATTTTCTTAAATTCTAGTTTAAGCGTTTTTATTCTATATTTCTGAGTATTTTATTGTTGCTTATGTTTTTTATTTAATTTTCTATGAAAACATACAAAAAGGAAAATATGAAACTGGCATTTGCTGTCAACAATAGCCTGACAATTTACTGGCATTGTACAGTTTTTTTTTTTTTTACTGAAACAGACATTAAGAAAGTCCGATTCAACAGTAAAGTAACGGATATGACATATAACGGCAATAGCGTATACACAATTTCTCTTTAACCCGCAAAAAAGGATAATAATCAATAATAATAATATTAAATAAAGCATTGATCATAAAACAAAAATGGAGAGATTTTTATTTGCTAGCATTTTTTATAGCATAGTTTAAGGCTTTAGCTATACATATTTATACATTTGCTTTAGAATTAGAAATTTTAGTAGATATAAAAAATATATTCGAAGATATATTATTGTGTTTAAACACCAACACCTTTTTTATTGTTTTCAAACTTTTGTTTTAAAAACTTGTTGTTGAATGTGTAAGTTTTTCTTTCGAAAATCTAACTAACAGTTTAGGTAAAAGAAGAAGTAGAAAACAAGAACTTTTGCTCATTTCCTTACTTGAAATTTTAATTATTTTTTCTTACTTGGTTGGCTTCTTATTTTTATTTATTTTTTATTTTTTTTTTAATAAACTCTGACTGACTAACTAATGTAGCTAAGTTGTTAAAAAAAAAACATATTTCGATGATGGCTTTTATGTTAAGTGTAAAACAAATGTACATACATGTAAAGTTACTTATACATACTTCAAAATAAATAAGAATAAATACAAACATACTGACGTTTAACAGCACCACCCATAAATACTTAAAAACCTAAGGACATTTCAAAAAAAGGGATGCCATAAAAATTAAAAAAAAAATCCCATAAATATAAATTAAAAAAAAAAATATATGAAATTAAAAAAGTAATGCTTAAAAATAAAGTTTTGAATAGCTAGTCGAAATGTTGGGGTTGAAAAATATAGGGAAAGAAAAAAATAGCAACAAAATGCAAGTAGAAAATAACTTTCAATAAAAATAATTTTTGTTAAAGTAAAAACATGTTTTGCTTGGAATATCTACTTACATACATAAAAAATTCAACAAAAATAATTTTTTTTAAATGTTTTTTACTCATTTACTAACATTTAAATGCCATTTTATCTTCTTCATTTTCCACAAATACTTTTAAAACGAAAATCGTTTTTTATAAAACTAAAATTGTTTTCTTATATTCGCCTTTAATTTTTAACGAGTTCTATGAACATATTTTGTTCGCCCCTAAAATCCTACTTCATTGATTTTTCCATCTGGCACCTTTATCTTGTGAATATTTTATACACATACAAAAAAGTCATACACTGAAAAACACAAACATACTTACACTATTAAAAAATCCTGTTTTTCAATCATTTATTTGCATGCTCTTAAGAAGCCCCAGTCACTCTTTTCATTTAAAACGCAGAGTGGTGTATAACATAAACAAAAGCCATTAACCCCGAATATATTCATACACATGTGTGTAAAAGTGACTGTCAATACACAAACTAGCAATATACATTATTATTATTATTTTTTCTTATATTCTCATACCCATGTGTAACCAGTTTTTCGGTGCATTTGTTTGCATAAATGGACGTGAGTAAATAAACACCTTTGGTTTGTTTACATTAAATTTTTGTAAATATTTACAGGTTAAATGTAACCAACTAAAATATGGGAAGGAGGATTTTTTGACAAATCTATGAAACAAGGTTGGTAAAGTTGCTACAAATCAATCCATAGAACAAAAAAAATGCCAAGATCGGCTTTTCGCGAAATAGAACTATTTTTAATGTTGAAAATGGTTCCTTGAGCCTTCAAAAACAATAGTTGTTCTACGACTTTTTTATATTTGGCGTATTAAATAGTTACCGTTATTTTTCAGCTGCCGAAGAAAATCTCCAATTAGAGCTCTGAAACCTTAAAATAGATTTTACAATGTTCTATAATTTTTTTTTAAACTGTTATTTCTTAATTTTTTATTAACATACCAACCTAGACAAATTTTGAATATTGAAAAATTTGTATCAAATACTTTATGAACGCCATCTTGCGGCGCAAAAATTGATAAATTCAAAAAGTACCAGTACAAAAAAATACCAAAAAGCTCCATCTTATACTTCCTAAGGACATTGAATGTTTAATTTTATGTTTCTAAGTCAAATATTAACGAAAATGCAAAAAGTACCAGTTGAAGAACAAAAAATGTCAGTTTTGTAGTGAGAGCCCATAATTTAATACGTATGTATGTATGTATATGTTAATGAACGGAGAAAAGTGTTTTGTAAAATAAAATGTCAAAAATACGTACGATTTTCACCCCTTAAACGTTCAAATTTTGAAAAAAGTACCAACTTCATATTTTTATTTTTAGATAAGTTACTAATTTGGTATAAACTTTATTTTTATGTTTGTCCCAATTTACAATGTAACAGACAGACGAAGTTGGGGGTAAGAAGTAGACGCTGTATGCGTGGCACTCTTTACTTTTTTCCTTTCTCGCCTAAAAACTTCGCCTGTCTGTCTGTCTGTCAAAGAAATTCGAAAATACAGCTTTTACCGTTCACTCTTCCAAAGGGCCAAATTAAAAAAAAAAAAAAAACAGACACCTGTGCGCTTTTTTTCTAACGGACAACGATAAGTGTTAAATTTGTGTGTATCTATTTAGGTTTTGGAGATATGAGCCGGACATTATCTTACAAAATGGAAGGCATGCACAAAGTCTAGTATCCGAACTACATATATAATTTCTGCTGCAGTTTCGATGATGAAAAAGAGGAACATCTCCTCTGTGAGTGTTTTGTAGAAGGCGACTGGCAAAAAAATGGAAATAGCCACTTTCAATGAATTGTTAAAGTATCAGTTTCTTACCTAAATTTAAATTTAAACTTTTGTTGATTTTACCAAAATCCACCCAATTGTATGAATATTTCTCGTTATTTAAAAAATTTTGGCTTTTTTAGCGTTTTAAGCCATGTATAGTGCCAGATTTAACAGTAAAAAAATTAAGATCTGGTTACACTGATTTCTAGTTTTGTTTACTTTTGACATGTATGTGCATACCTACGCTTTTCTTAATTTAAAATGGTCATAATACTCATACGTAACGGTAAACTCAACAAAATATTCTCAAATAATTTCATTTGGTTTTATTACTCATACGTGACGTTGCACCTACAACAAATGTATGTATGTGTGTTTGTGTTGCTTCACATACAGGTTGTTTTTTTTAACTATTCTCTTTTTTTTAATAGAATGCAAATAACAATGCTTACACATGCAAATACATACTACATGCAGACAAAAATCTTCATTTTAATGGACAAGTTTTGCTATGTTTTTTTTAAAGACTCTTTGCAATTCTTGAAGTTTGTAGTAATACAAAGAGAGAGTTTTTTTTTTTTTTCTTATAAAATTATACAAAGTTAAAAATGCGGATAAATATAGTTTAGTTTCTTTTGTTGTTATTTGGTTTAGTAAAACGTTTGGCTGTAAGGTCGTTTAGTAGGTGGCATTGTTTATCAAAAACTACAAAAATTCTATTCTTGTTATGTTTTGTTGTTTGTTTTTTTTTTTTTTTTTTTTGTTTTCATCAGTAAACTCAAACAATAAAAGCAAAATTGTATACAGAAATGGAATTAATTAATGCTGATCTTGAAATTTTGCTGAAAACTTTATTAACCTCAAAATTAACCTAGCGCAACTTGTTAATTAACCCATATAATGCTATTTATGTACATAAATTATTTCGTTATGTAATTCATCTAGGTGTCAAGAACTTTAAGGGTTTAATGACTCAGTCAGAGTTGAGGGTCAATAAATTAATTTAACACAAAATTAACATGTGTGTAATAACATGTTAAATTGAAGTTTTTGATATTTAAATTTGGCTTAAGGCTCGTAATTTCTACAAAAATAAAGCTGGTCGTGTTCGTACCTAACAGTTATCTTTACCAATTTCAACGTTTATTTGGACTACGTGATTGTTCCTTCAGTTTTCATTTAAAGTATGAAAGATTTTACCCCATACATTTCTATACACAGCTAGATTTCTTTTTGTTGAAATTACGGGCATAAGTTCATCAAATTTAATTTTCATTAAATTATTTTTAGTAAAGGAAGGAATTTATAACATGAAATTAATAAAAAAAAATTTTGACAATTTTATTCTTGACTGAACACGGGATTGAACTCAGGTCGAATTTGCAAGTTTCGAGCATAACCACATTTCCATCATCAGAATTCCTTCCCATTCTATCGATTGCGTCACTGCGCCTGCCAGTCTTTAGTAAAACATTAATCCTTCAGCAATGGGATTGGTGGATCGAAATTTGCTGTTTACATGTTTCCTCCTTACTTCTGAATTGCCTAATTAAGATTTTGGTTAGAAAATTTAAATTTTTTTTAAAAAAGCTTAAGCATTTTTTTTATACATTCTCACCTCACTTTAAAAATTTTTTTATAAATTTTTGAAAATTCAAAAATGAAAAATTTCTTAACGAAAGCTCTAGGAATTTACAAAACAACTACCTAAATTTTTGGTTTTTTGATAAAAGTTTTATTCATAAAAAAATTTTATATATTTAATAAAGGTTTACAAAACAAATTTTGTCTGAAAATTTTTCTTAATAAACGTCTGTTAAATTTACTGCCTGTTTTTAGAAAAAAAATTTATATTTAAAAAAGGTTTAAAAAACAAATTTTGTATTAAAATTTTCCTTAATAAACGTTTGTTAAAAATTGACTGCCTGTTTTTAGAAAACGTAAACAAGTGAGTGAGTGAGAAATTATATTGAAAACAACAATAAACTTATTTTTACGATCCTAACTTTGAAGATCTCGAGCTGCATATTCGTTACTTTTCAAATTATCTTTGAAAATTTGTTAAAGTTTCCCTTTTTGTTTTTTTATTAAAATTTAAATTTTTTAATTTTTTTTCAGACTAAGAACCGGTTGGAATAGTTCTCAAATTCATGAACCCCTTGGACCCGAAGAACAGGCCGCCATAATTTCTGTTGTTAAACGCAATGAGGAACTAGAAATAGCCGAACGCCAGCGTGTAGGACGTTTAGTGGATAGAGTAGAAAAGATTAAATCACGTGCTGTAGAACGTGGACCCAACTGTTGTCGTTTGTGTGGCGATGCATTTGGCATTCTGCGAGCTCAGCGTATAATTTGCGAAGATTGCCGGAAATCAGTATGTCCTAAATGCAGTTTAGACATAAGTATACGATATCATGCCACGGAAAAGGCCAGAGAGATCTGGTTATGCCGTATATGTTCCGAGACCCGAGAAATGTGGAAGAAAACGGGTGCTTGGTTTTTTAAAGGGCTTCCTAATTATGAAGTGCCAACGTCAACAACATCAACTCCCACCAAAAATACACCGGTCACTTCAGAGACTAGTGATATGATAAGCCAACGTAAAGCTCAAAGTTGCCAAAACACCCCAACCAGAAATGTGAGGGTGAAGAAATTGACCATACGCGTATGTGACTCCAGCAGCTCGGAAGAAGAAGAGAACGGCAAACAGCAAGTAAAAACTGCCGACGTGGTTGATAATGCGTGTAAAAATATGAATAAAATGTTTATGAAAGAAACTGACAAATCGGTTGCTAAAACAAGTCCCACTTCAAGTGAAGGAGGTAAACTGCCAAGAGACGACAGTTTTCGCATGCGCACATTTGGTTCTATACGCAATTTCATTGACGGCTCTACAGGAGAGCGAAAACTTTCCAATGCTTTCTTTTTTAACAATCGCTTGAATTCCAGATGTGAGACCACTACTCAAGCGGATTGTGATAACATATCGACAGCTTCAATGGGCACTGTTGCCAACCGAAGAGAAAGCGTAAATTATTGCTCAACACAACGACGGAGTTCTGTGTCTTCTTCATGGTCGATTAGTGATAGTTCTTCGGGCAATTCCGCCACCACCGCTTCAATGTCTGTAGCTAATCAAGTCAATGCCCACTGCCGTGATCCTTTACTGGGCTGGCTAGAGGTGGCCATAAGCTATAGAGAAAATTTTCATACTTTAGATGCTGTTGTGGTTAGAGCTCGAGATTTACCCACCATGGATTCGGCTGGTTTGACCGATCCTTATTGTAAACTAAATTTGATAACAGCCGAGGGCACGGCCAAATATACCAGATGGCACAAGACCAGATGTGTGCATAAATCGCGTAATCCGGAATTTAATGAGACGTTGCAGTTTGTTGGCGTCGAACCGGAAGAACTGGGCAATGCTTTGTTATATGTGGCTATATTTGATGAGGACAAGTATGGTCATGACTTCTTGGGAGCTGCAAAGATTAGTTTATCGACGGTAAGAGGAGATTTCGTAAAAAAAATTTTGCAAATAACTAAATTTTAATTTGAAAATGTTTAATTTTGTAAAAAAAAATGTTATTTAATAATTTTAAGTTTATTTACGAAAAATGTCCAGTTTTAAACCACATTAATTTTCTTAAAATTGCAAGCTTTAACCCAGGGTGCTCACTCTTTATTGCGGTGCGAAAGCAATTTTCAAGGCGAATTAACTACAGGTGGTGTCGAACCGCCTTCTGATTTTGACAGTTCGGGCCTATTTGTTTTGATTTGTTAGTGTTTTGCTAAGAATGGTTGACATTTCGAGCCGTAAACACTAACAATGCAATGCAAAACTCCCTATGTTGTTTCTGTTGTTTTTGGATTGTTGTAGTTGCGACACCACCTGTAGTTGAATTCGCCTTGGCAATTTCGATGCGAAAGCTAAATGCCGACTTGGTACTCTCTATTACTTTTGCAAACATTTTTTTGAAAATGAAGCAATCAAGGCCCATCTATCAGGTCTGCTTACTTGTACAAAAACAAAAAACGATTCTTTTTAGTTGTCAAAAATTTACTACCTCATATACAAAGCAAAAGGAAAAAACGTGTATGTGTGGCATACCATAAACGTATACATGCACATGTAAGCAAAATGTAAACAACTTTTGACAACTAAAAAGAACATAAACAATGATCATCAGGCTTCTTGCGCAGACCTTTTCAATGGGCCTTGGAAGCAATGCTGGCAATAAAAATTAAAGATGTCGCAGATTGACAGTAATGAAATGTCAAAATATGAAAAAAAAATTTAAATTTTAAAATTAAAAAACAATAAATAGTGATGATTTGCGAAAAGAATTTTTTTAATGTTTGTGTATTAATACACAAACCTTCATACCGTTCATAACTATTTTCACATAAGTAACAAACATTATGACGTGTTCTATTTTGCGACATAAAAGAGAACAACTGTAGTGTTTCCTTTTTACATTGATGAAGGCAAGACGAATTTAAAAAGGTAAACTCATCTCGTCAGCCGTTCATCAGCTGTCTCCACGGCGAATTAAAACAAATTGTGAAACGTCAAAATATAATTTTTTTTTTGAGAAGAAGTTGATTGAAAAGTGCTAAAAATATCATTTCAAAATTTCAAAACTGGGAATGATTAGAGAGAATTTAATAATTTCTTTTATAAAAAAGTGATAATTTTTATTTGCAATAAAAAAATTTTGACAGCTATGAATTAAATTGCAAAAACAAAATACGTTGGGATTTTTGTAGTTGTAGAGTTGCACTTACCTGTTATGAATTCGCCTTGGATGAAGGAAAGAGCAAAAAAAAAATGTTTTCAACACCTTCTCACCAGCGTTGCCACGACCCAAAAAAAATTTGAAACCAAAATCAAAACTAAAAGTAACCAAAAGGGAAAAAGAGGTGCAAGCTTATTCTCCAGTTCAGTTATATTTCGCTTAAGGAATGGCTAGTTGGGTAATTGTAACTTTTTTTACTCACAAATGCAACCTCAATTTTATTTTTGACATAAACGGTGTCGAATAAGATGAAATGAGTTTTTCTCAAAACTTCATTTTCACACACAAGGTCCTTTTTTTCTCGGAGAAGGTCACATATAATGTTTGGCTGACTTCATAAACGCAGTATTGCAATGCAACACTAAATGGAATAGTTTCATAAACTTCACAACTTTTCTGTAGACAATGCTTTGAGTTCCTCATAACATGGTAACTGTATTCATTGCACAACGGTTGCGAAATTTGTGCATTGCTTTCATTTGTAATGCCTTTTTAACGCATATGTGCTGTGTGATGCTTGGCAATACGGCGTTTATGAAAGTTAGGTAAGGTTAGGTTCCATTGGCAGCCGTGATCAAGCACAGCTCACGTGGGTCCATTAATTATTTCCCATTGTGTTACCATGTCACATCGTCTCCCATGGGTCATATGTTATCTGCCTGCTAGTATGCCCATGCAGCCATCCGGTCGATTCAATAAAGGACTGGATCCTGTTTACATCAACATCAAAGAGACAAGTTTTGCCCCCAAGGGCTCTTTGAACAAACATTTCGAGTCTTAAATCTCGAATGCCGGGCAATTACAGAGAATATGTAATTGCGTTTATGAAATCATCCTTTATTTTCAAACACTGCCTTTTTTATTTTTTTTTTCAAATTATGAGCGAAGATAAATACGTGTTACCATGTTGTTAACATAAGCTGAGCAATACGAAATATTGTTCTGTTATTCTGTCGACTTTATTGCCAAATTGCTGAGATATTTATTTTTGGTGTAGACCGGGGGTAAAGTAGACATTGAAATTTAAACATATTTTAATATTTTTTTCTAACTTTCTAAAAGTCGAAGTTAAAATTTTCTTTTCGCCAAACTAATGGGTCGATTACTGATGGCAACTGAACTGAAGTTGAGTTGCCAGCAGCGAAATTAGGTGCTCTTCAACATGTATAAAAAAAAAATATAAAAACATTTTACATTTTAACATGAACAACGTTGCCTAATTTTGCTAATCAACAAATAAGTTTTACAAAACGAATATTTTAACTTCGAATTTTAGAAAAAAAAATATGTTTAAATTCAGTTGTGTTGCCATCCGTAATAGACTTATTTAAGTTTATATACATATTTTTGTGTTTAAATTAGATGTTTTAAACCAAATCTATAAATTTCGAAGTAAAGTTTAAAAAATTCGAAAATTTTCTTGTACAAAATTTTCGAAATTTTTTTATTTGACTAAGTTCGAAAATTAAGTATTTGTTATATGAAGCCTTTTAAAATTCCCTTTTTTTAGGTTCATAATACCCATCAATATCGTATTTCCGTGCCCTTGGGACCTGAAGATCAATACAGCAATGCTGCTGAAATGTCACAAGAATGGCCCCATGGAAAAGTTTTAGTTTCTTTGTGCTACAATACAAAAAGACGAGCTCTGGCCGTTAATATTAAGCAATGTGTGAATTTAATACCCATGGACAATAATGGCAGTTCAGATCCATTTGTTAAATTGTAAGTTGAAAAAGAAATTATCATTTTTTTTTAATACATTTTTTATTAAATTTCTTTAAGACAAATGAAACCCGATTCCCATCGCAATAAAAAATACAAAACCAGTATCAAATGGAGAACTCTAAATCCCATTTACAATGAGGAATTCTATTTCGAAGCCAGTCCTCATGATTTAAATAAACAATCTCTAATCATTACTGTATGGGACAAGGATTTAGGCAAAAGCAATGATTTCTTGGGTAGTTTAGTTATTGGCTTTAACAGCAAAGGAGAACGTTTACAGCAATGGCAGGATTGCATACGTTTGCCTGATCATTTTCATGAAAAATGGCATTGTTTATCGGGCGATAATCCTTTGCATTAGATGAGTTTGGTTGTTTCTTTGATCAAGGCATGGCCCAATTAGTAGGTCTGCGCGCAACTACAACAATCCAACAATAGAAAAAACAACACGCATTTTGTTTGTGAAAAAAATTATAAAAATGTCAAGAACAAAAGCATTTGTTTGTGTAAAAAATGGTAGAGATGGTAAAACCAATTGCACGTAAAAAACACAACTCTGCAAAATTTCAGCAGGCATTTCGAGTAGACCATGGTGAAATAATTAGAAGGTGGCAGCACTACGGAATCTATTATTTTTTGCTCAATTCATGGTGAACTTTCATTATGTCAAAATCTTTTGTTTGTTTTTTGATGTAATGCCACTTAAATACACAAAAGATTATAAAAATTATTCTTCTAGATAAAAACACAAAATTGAAAGTGTAGTGCAAGTGAATTTGAGAATTTTGTGTATGTGAACTGGTTTGGTTGGGTTTGTTGATTTGTGAACCACCCAACAACAGCTAAAGTGGAATATGAATAACATCGTTGTACCGCTACATAACTTTTCCACCAAAAACTACAACTTTAAATCACCCGCCCATGCTAAAAGATTGTTTTTAAGAAATGGTTTCTTTTAAAGTTTTAAACCTATTATTACCGGCGCGCCAGAGGAGCATGTAAAGGGTAGACGTAGACGCATCTATATGTCACCTAAAAATGCCATGCAAAGTGTTACCAACAATGTGAACACATGACAAATTGATTTCGACAGTCGTGAATGTTGAGAGAATCCCTTAATGGGATGCTAATCATCGTAAGTCAAATTTGAGATAGTGTAAAGGCAAATTTATTTAAGTCCTCCGTTTCATTGGAAATCCCTTGTCTAATATGCTAGTCAGCTTTGCTTTCCATGATAAAGCCATTACTTTCTTAAATAATTATTTCAAAGTATTCTTTGTTCTTGATATTTGTGTCATGTAAAATTGTCTTCTTTAACCTTTTGCCTTTTTGGCTACTACCTTACTGTCGCTTTTGGTCTTTATTGCCTAAAACCAAACTAAAAGCTTTTGTTCCCGGGAAAACTTCGCCTATAGTTCATTTAAACTGCGGGGAGCTTCCACTTCATTACTTTGTAAAATTTCTCGATGTTAATATTCAGGTTTACGACGATTCATTAAATAAAAACAATAATATTTTGGTGTGGTGAAAATCCATATTTTTGACATAATGGACTATTTTACACAAACAAATTTGCCTGTTTTTGTTGTATTGTTGTACAACAACTCCTAGTGCTGCCACCTTCTAGTAATTTCACCATGGAGTAGACCTACTAATTGGACCATGTGATCAACGCTTGTCTTGCCAAATTTATTTAAAAAAAAAAAGCATTTACCAAATACTGATGTTTGTGTTTTTTTCTCTATCTCTCTAAAAGACATGCATACATATTAATTTTGATAGTAATTAAACTTATAATATATAAAATATATTTTTCATAATAAATTTTTTTAAGTGTCCTTAAAAGGCTTAAGTTTATTTTACAATAAAAATGAATAAATTGGAAAAAGCATTAAAATTTAAAACTAAATTATAATTGTTTAGAAAATCTTTCAAAGTACATAATAAAAAAGAACTTTAAAACTATTTACAAAATATATAAAAAAAAGTGTTTAATTTAAAATATCATAAGCAATTTTACACTTAGCAAGTCTCCTTAAGTTTTAAGATTACTCTTATTTCCACTACCTACTACCATCTGTATGCATTCAAAACGGCTGCGTACTTACCCAGTTGGCCACGTCTCTAAGACACCTTTAACGACGGGTACAAGAAAACAGTAAGTCATAGAAGACATTGTGAGGGCAGCTCAATACAAATCGTCGGCGTTCACACAAGACTAGATGAGCGACTATCAGGTATGTACTTATATAATAAAGAATTTGAAAGAATATATGCAGGGAAACAGAGAAAAATATGTTGGAAATCAATTTTTAAAGATACTGAAAACGATATTATCTGTCTGAGACCCTGCATTCCAGGACAGTGGCACAGTAAATGTTCGATCGTCTCCAGCTCCTTAGAATCATCGCCCAATCTGCAAAAGACTTGTACGGTATTGTCCCATTTGCCCGCAAAAGCCCTAACAGGACAATGACCCGTCAAGAACCCTATAAGCGTCCAAAGACCAAGCGTCCAAGCTGAGCCATAGTGCCCTAGACACCCAGCAATCCGTTCTATCCTTCCAGGACCGGTTAACGTCAGCACGGAATCTTGCCCGTATCACCCCATAGTAGTAACATATTAGGGGGCTTTACCCCCTGTCCCTTACCACTAAGTCCAGATTCGAACCAACTCGCGAGTTCGTCCGCCTTCTCATTTTCATCAACCATGCAATGTCCAGGTACCCAACACAGCCCTACATTGAATACCTCCATGAGTTCCATAAGAGCATTCTACACCGAGCGACCAGGCACGAGCGCACCGTATAGTTTGTCAATGCCCTTGGCGCTGCCTGACTTTCGACGCTAATTGTCACCACAGATCCACCCACGATGTGATCCAGTATCTTTGAGTCGTAGCGGTTCGAACCATGCTCAGGTGTTTCGCTTTCAAGGAGTAAGCAACAGAGGTAGTTTGATGAGACTCCATGTAGGGGAACTAGGAAATTCTGACCCAACATAGATGAAAGTATCTACCTAATTGCGGTAATAACTAGCCACTGGCCCATTCGGAAACACACCCAACGGAAGGGGCTCCCCTTACAATGACCTATGTAGAAGTTGCGGCGGCAAGGAGGAGGAGTAGTCAACGGAACATATTCTCTGTCACTGCTCGGCATTCGAAGACTTAAGATTTACATTGTCTGGTCAAAGAATCCTCAGGAAGAAAACCTGACGCTCTGACATTGATTTGAACAGGATCAATTCCTTCATTGAATCAACCGGATAACTGGGTGAAAATATCAACAGCCAGGTAACGTAGGAACATTGGGAGACGGTGTAACATGGTAACACAACGGGAATCCCGGCAGACTAGCTGGTAGTGAGCTGGTCTATCAGCGCCGGGGTTGCGGGTTCGATTCCCGCCAGATACTCTGGTTTCTTTCTTGCAGACAAGCGAAGAGCTTCGCGGTATTAGCTTAGGAAATAAAAAAAAAAAAATAATTGGACCCACATGAGCTGTTCTTAATTGAATCGTTTATTTCAGAAACCCGTCAAGTGTGCCTATTTTCAATGAGAGTTGACGGGTTTCTGAAATAAACTTCAATTGTGGATGTCAGTGGAACCTAATCTAATCTAAGTATGTAGGTATAAGTTAAAACAACGCACACATGCACATTTTAAAAATACAAAACAAAAACAGCTTTTGAGACATTTGAAAAAACAAAAAAATAATTCAACCAGCTGCTAATCGGATAAGTTCTTTTTATGAATTTGCATTAAGGAAATAAGGTCTTTCAAGTTTGCTATTAACTTAAAATTTGCTTACAAGTTTAATTAAAAGTATTTTTTAAATTTGTTATTTCATTAAATTTTTTTATTTGTTGTTTGAATGAATTAAATTTTTGTTTTTTAATTTTATAATTTTATTTCTCTGTTTATTTCTTTTTTTTTTTTGTTCATTTTCAATGCATTTATTTAAAATAAAATTAATTTAATTTATTTTAAGACTAGTCTTTTAAATAAATTATTATATAATTAAATCAACTACACTTTAATCTGTCCTTTTTACTTCCCCTTTAGTCTCACTTTCTTTCTTTTGTTTAACTAATTCTTAACTAAAAAAGGAAATCATTCCCCTTATTGTGGTTGGCGGATTTAAAATACGCCTGCGACTGTTTGGTAATAAATTAAAGGAAATAAGTTCACGTTTTCTTTAATCTATTACCAAACAGTCGCAGGCGTATTTTAAGTTCTCCAACCGCGATAAGGGTGATTACTTAAAAGCAAATAAGAATAAAATATTTGGCAAAACAATCTTACAGGTTTTTTCATTTCTTTTTATGGTTTGTAAAATTTTAGGAAAGAAGCCTTTAAACTTTTTTTTCAATGAAAATTATTTATACAAAAAATAGGCCTACAAACAAACAAAATCCTTTTTTTAAGTCTCGAATAAAATTATTCTCTGGCCACTTTTTTAGATCTTTTAGAGGTTGTTTGCTGTGGCATACTAGACAAAGAGCAGGACAAGGATATTGCTGTGTTGGGTGTATTGGGCGTACTATGCTTGTGTTTGTGTAAACGCTTGTGATAGCTTTGAGCCAAGGAGTTTACTATAGAGACTACAAAATAACACACCATACATATGACAAAAGTTTCAAAGATTTTCGAGAGCAAATTGCCGGATTCGGCTAGTGTGGCATTGCGTTGACGATGCAAACGTTGTTTCTGATTGTTGAGAAAACCCTTAAAGGGTTCTTGTAGTTTTTTGCCTATGACGGGTATGGCAGCTAAAGTATCGACGGCCTTTTCAATCAACGATTCGTTAAAGGCAATAATTACAAAAACTTTTTGTATGTGCATTTTTACAATGGCCTTGCCGATAAGAGTGGCACCAAAAAATGTCCAGAAGGGTACCAAGAAATGGCCACAAGTAATGCCAGCTAAATCGAATAAGGGGTTTGGTATCTGTGGAAAGAAAAAAGAAAAACAGGTGTTACAATAAATATTTGTAAAACAAAATAAATTCAAATTCAAACACTACAGTGAAAATTAAAAAAAAAATAAGATTTTTAGCAATAATTTTTTTTTTTAATTAAACACGTTTGTTTTCTTTCAAGCTAAACAAATCAAAGAAAGTTTTCAATTTGAGCCGTTTTTTTAGAGTATCGAAAAATTCGAAATTAATTTCGAAAAATTTTCAAGTTTTTTAAACGTTTGTGGTAATTTTAAAGCACGAACAGAGGCTGCAAAATTTTGGATAAAGTCGAAACCCTGACACCAGAGTATACTTTTCTAAGTTTTCGATTTCAAATATAAAAACTGATATACATATTTAAATAAAAAAAAAATCTTAAAAAAAATTAAGTTTAAATTTAAAAAAAAACCAAAACATATATGAAAACCTAAAAATATAGCGAAAATCCATAAATACAGCGAAAACCTTGACATTTCAAACATAACGCCTTGAATATGGCAAAAAACAGGGGGATAATTCTGGCAGTCGTGATAAAAACTTCTTCGATTCGAAAGCAATTTTATTTCTTATTCTTTCAGTCAATACTCAGCGAATATAAATTATTTTTTTAGTGTGATGAAAACTCAAATAAATGCTTTACAACACTGAAAAAATAAGTAAAAAAGTATAGTCGGTCAAGCCCGACCATTAGATACCCTACACCACAGTATTTCAAAACACATCATGCTAATGTGTCCATATAAATAAGGCTTTATATATGTTTATAATCTTCATAAAAATTGGTTTGAAAGTTTGTGAGAAGCAGAAATTGCCCCCTACCTGCCCTTGTGGTCCTATTTAAAAAAAAAAAAACTGTATAGTTTATGTGCCCATATAGATATGGATTTATCTATGGTTTAAATTTCATTAAAATCGGTTTGAAAGTTTCTGAGAGGAAGAAATTTTCCCCTATATTCAATAGGATTGGTCCTTGTGGCAATAAGAACCTATGTCCCGAATTTTATCAAATTATCTCCAAAATTGCGACCTGTACCCTGCGCACAAGGTTACATGGACAGCCAGCTAGCCAGCCAGCCAGCCAGACGGAAGGACATCGTTGGTTCGACTCAGAAAGTGAGTCGATCGGTATACTTTAAGGTAGGTCTAGGACCAATATTTTAAGGTGTTACACACATCAGCACAAATGCATAATATCCTCTCCACTATTGTGGTGTGGTTATAATCATTTAGATTCGTTCAGCTGTAATGACTAGAAAGAGTTAAAAATAAAACTAATTTCAAATCGAAAAACGTTTTCGATCACAACTGCAAGAAGATATCTCTGAGTTCAGGTTCGGATTCAGCGCAACTTAGAAAAGTATACTCTGACCTTTGGGTTAAAAATTCCTTAAGCACTTACACTTGCACAGGCCAGAATACCAAAGAAACCAATACGTTCTACAACACGTTCCATAAATAATTTCCCTCTATCCATTAAGCCCAAATTCTTTTGATTCTTTTTGGCCTTTAAGGCCTCAAATTCAGCCATTTCTTCGTCATCGTCAGGATCATAGCCAGACAAACGGGCAGCTTTGGCCATAAAATAAGGTGGTAGTTCACCCAACGCAGTGCCAGCACCCCAAAGAAAAGCCTCAAAGCGTACCTTAGACATAATAGACCAAATATTCGGAATTTTCTGAACATAAGGTTCTTCAGGGCAGACGATACTAAACAAAAAGGAAAAAAAGAATAACTTAATTTTGTTTGTTATGAAAAAAAAAACGAATATATTTAACTTACTCATCTGGATATGGTGGTTTGGGGAAATTTAAAGAATTACATTCATAGGCAGCTAAAGTAACACTCGCTATATGAGGCCCCAAATATAATAAAAATGTATGCAGACCCGTACCCAAACCCACGGAAGATAAAATACCCAAGCCAGTCCAATATACCACAAACATGGTATTATTTTTTAAAAAATCTACTATAATTTGATGGCGACCTGGTATTTGATATAAAACAGCTATAAAACTAGCCATTATTAAAAATACAGCAAACGAAGTCTTCCTTTGCATTAATCTAAAAATAAAAAAAATAAAAAATTTTTATAAAATGTGTCGTGTTATATTCAAACAAAAATAACTCACTTTCCCGCTAAAGTCTTAACAAGTTCAATTACTTCTAAACTACAATATGACAATGTTTTTGTTGGTTGCCTCCATAATTGTAAAGCCTCCCGTTCGGCTTTAAGTTTTTCCTTTTGTTGTTTATTCAATGGTTTCACTTGTTTCACATTCATTATCGACAATGTACCGTTATTAGTTTTTCTAAGTTTTACCACTGAATTATTAGCTAAGGATGAGGTGGTTCCTGGAGTTTTTGTTCTTGTTACTGATGATGTGGTTGTTGTCTTTGTTTGTTTGTTAATAGAGTTTTCTTTTTCTACATTTTTTCTCTGTTTCGTTTCTTTGTCTTTTTTTTGATGTTGTGACATTTAAATAGAAAATAAATTGGATGTTATTGGATTTGTAATAACTTTGATTTATAGAAAGTTTGTTTTAGATTATTTTTTTTCTTATACGAAAAACAAACAAAGTAATCCTGCTTGATGTATAGAGATGAACAGTAAGGAAAAGTTGGCGTAATTCTTTTTATGTTTTGTTTGTTCCAAGACAATTTTTTTGTCTTTGTTAATAAGCTAGAATTGAAAGATTTTAAAAAAAGAATTTAAAATATAATATGTTTGTATAAATTTCTTTAACTAAAAAATATTGGGAAAATTCATTCAACTTAACCTAAAACAAGTAAGAGTGCTATATTCGGCTATGCCGAATCTTATATACCATTCATCGTGGTGCGATAAGAGCAGAAAATTATGTAAATACCGTCCTTTATATATAAATAAATCTATTTTGACACGCCCACTTCTTAGTTCCACCCATTTAAGTCGGATGTTGTGTACATATTGATAACCAGAAATCTATAATGTCTTTGTATGGGAGGTGCCACGCCCACTTTTTAAAGAGATTGTGTATTAATAACCCAGCTATGTGAACCAAATTTGGTCAATGTTTCTCTTACTGTTCTTTAGATATAAAAAGACTTTTTGTGACATGCCCATTTCTCCAATCCCTCCAACCAACCGAGATGCTGGTACCTAATTTGGAAATTTTGGTATGCTAATATTTAAGCCAATATTAAATAATTTTATTAAAAAAAGAAACAAATATCAATAAGCTACAACAAAAACATTAAAAATCGACAGGAAAAATGTCTAGATACAGTGTGGTGGAGTTACCAAGGTAAGTAAAAAAACCAGGGCTGTGGAGTCGGAGTTGAGGTTTTTGTGCCGGAGTCGGAGCCTTAGTACCCACAAAAACTCGTGACTCCGACTCCAAAGTTTTTCGGCATAAAAAATTTATAAAAAATTTTCCAATATAAAAATAAATTATCTTCTTAAAATACATTTAAAATTTAAATAAATGGTTTATGAACACTGCTCTTATGTGCTGTTTCCAAATGACAGGTGATGGACTGAGTGCTTTTCATATACATTTTACTACTTAAGCAATCGCCTGTCATTTGGAAACAGCACATTAATGTATTCGTACGGTAATTTCTCTCAAAAACTCTAATTTTTAGAAGGCCGTAAGGTAATGAAATAATAAAAGTTAACATCACTGAGTCTCATATACATTATATGAAAATTTTCTCAACGCAAGGTGAAGTGAACAACAAAATTACCCCCTTAGCATTAAGATTATAGTAGGAGTCGGAGTCGCACTTAAAAAATTTCAGCGTTTGGAGTCGGAGTTAGTACTTTTTTCGGACGACTCCACAGCCCTGAAAAAAACTAAGAACAGAAAGGAGGAACCCACCCTTATTTTAAATAGCTTATAGTTTCCTACATGCAGATTTTCAAGGTCATTAATTTAATTTAATGTAAATAAAATATTATTTATTTCATTCTCAATTATTTTTCTATGTTATTTTATTTGGTATTAAAATCATTATCTTCAATTTATTTTACAAATTCAAGTGGAAGAAGTAAAATATCTGTAATTTTAACGATAAAAATGGAAGATAGGTAATAAGGAGGTACCGATCTCTGTTTAAATTATTAAAGTCAGTGAGCGAAAGAAAGGCAAATTGCGAAATTTCCAAAAAAGTAAAGCTTAGTGTTGTAATAGTGCAGAAAACACTTAAAAATTATGAAGCAACTGAGAGCACAGATAATAAACCACACACTGGCAAACCTAATAAGCTTCGGCTTGAATTTTATCTTAACAAGGATGTTGACTTTTGGAAGCGTGTGATATTTACTGACATTTTCGGAAATGATGGAAGATCAAAGGTTTGGCGGAAGTCTAGCACTGCACTGAATCCAAAAAATATTATACCAACAGTTAAACATGGTGGCGACAGTGTTAAGCCTTTAGTACACGGAATGTAAAAAGCTACATGCGCATGTGGTTCTGACGTAATTTTGTCGTCATCACACAACACTAACTTGCTATTGTGGCTTTGTAGTGTCGTCAAAATTGCGTCAGAACCTCATGCGCATGCGGCTTTTTTACATTCCGTGTACTAGAGGCTTTATGGTTTGCGGGGCCATGGCATAATCTGAAGTGGGTCGGTAAGTCTTTGGATCGCTTTCAATATTCGAACATATTGAAACGAAATCTGAAGGCATCTGTTGATTGCTAAGGCCTTGGTAATCAATAGATTGTCCAACAAGACATCGACCCGAAGCATACAGCTCACTTTGTAAGAGACTGGCTTCTATATTTTGACCCGTGACAATTAAATTTCCCACCACAATCACCTAATTTAAACCATATTGAGCATATTTGGAATATTTGAGAGAAAAAGGTACGAAAATATGACACAAGCAGTCGAAAAGGCCTAAAAACTGCTCTCGTTCGAGCATGGACCGTAGTTTTTAGATATACAAATTACATCTTCTTTACTTTTGATGGCAATACTGAATCTTTCTATTTTCTTTCTTCTTCAAAATCGTAACCCAAATCCATTTAATCTTATGCTAAGTAGAATAAATCTGTTTCTATCGCCTCAACTATTTTTGTTAGCTCTTCACTTAATACGCACAACATTAAAAATGTTATAACTTAGTGCAGGACTTCACAGCCATACACTTTTTATTGCAGACTGTTTTTGTTGCTTAATAAAAAAAAAACGAAACGAACAAAATCCCCAATCCCCGTTTACAAAATATAATCCCCAATTTGGAGATAAATCCCCTAATCTTACATCACTGTGCTATTAAACAATAGAAAGAGGTACATTAAAGAGGCGGTACTTTAAACAGTTGTAACCTTTAGAAATGTATGCCCTAAATTTAGACTTATTAGACCTATTTAGACAAAATATGCGAAAATAAAAATAAACTACGACACAAAGCTTTAAACAAGAAAAGAAGGAATCATGTGCAAGAAGTTTTTTTAGCAGGTATTTATTTTATTTACTGCTTATGTACGTATGTAGGTATGCTTTTATATAGATACATACATATATACATATAAGTAAGCAAAAACTGTCAAGTGCTCTTTAAAACCTCAAACTATGATTAATCTTTTAATAAGAATAAAAAGTGGCTGTTAGTACTTATCAATGTATATGTATCTAGTACTTATTATGAAAAACATACAGTATGTATGTACATACATACATATGTTTGCATGTATTTGCAAATAAATTTATTTAAAATAGGTACTAACATATGTACATATGTATGTACATAATACCTACATATATGTACGTACTACATATTATATAAATACAATGAGGGAGGAAATACCTATTTAATTTAAATTAACTGCCTATTTCATTAAATGGAAAATACTCTTTTTTTCGCACAACTACATAAAAAACAAACAAAAACAAATTTTAAAAACGTTGCTTTTGTTTCAAATGTGTTTGTACGAAAGAACCCGTTCTTTCGACATCGTGAAATTGGCAGTAATTGCTGTTTTTGGTATTAAAATACGATAGACAATTTTTTAAACAATTATCTTATAGGTATGTAAAAGGTATTAACTTAAATTATTCAAAATATATGTATGTACCACATAAAGTTAACTCACTCATGAAAACAATTCCTGATTAACGACACTATCGGGGGTGTGCTGGAAATCGAAAACGTATAACGTATTTTTAATACACTTTTAATTTAATTCGTATGGGCCCCACACACGTTTCAATTCAATTGTTAACTGAGTCGTTCAACTGAAATGATGCTTGGCCACACACTTCATCAACTTAATTGAACCTTTTTTAAATTCATTTTAAAATTTATTGAAATAAAAGAATATTTTTTAAATACTTAACTTTTTTTTTGCAAAAGAAAACTACAAACATTAATTTTGACAGCTGATCAAGAGACTCGAGCACACACAGTACAACCGAATTGTAAGACTTATGGCCATCATTTCAACAAATAGCAAAAATAAAAGTTATTCTCTAAAGAAATGTACGTGTATTAATAATTTAGATGACTTTAATTGTTTTTTTTAATGTGTATTCATTATTGGGATTTCGTATGCGCATGAAAATAAATAAGTATTTAAAGTCAACTAAATTATTAAACCACGTACATTTCTTTAGAGAATAACTTTTATTTTTTTCTCGAAAAAATAAAAATCAAAAAATATGTAACTGGTTTTTTTGTTCAAAAAAATAAAAATCAAAAAATAACTGTTATTTTTGTTTTCTTCTGACTTTTATGAAAAAAGGATTAACTGTTACGGTCCCTGATATAAAATTCATATGTAGGTATAAAGAAATTGTTATTTATTCATCCTAATTAGTACTGCAGATAGGTTATTTGGTTTCAGATTTTTACATTTCCAAATAACATAAATAAGTGACATGACATAAGCTGTGTTTAGAAAAACAAAATGTTCTCAATCGATATATGTAGATATATTTCTTAGAAGTTAGGAAAAACATGTAAAATCAATTAAAATGGATAATCATAAAAAAAAACCAAATTTCGATCTACCAAAGGTTAAAATACAATTTGGTTTAAGGATTGATGTTTGACTATTGACGTCAGCAGTTGTCGATGGCTGCGAGTGTAAGACGGCAAATCCATCTGAGGAGATCAGGTGGTTGTGATCGAAACATGTCATGGTAACCAGCCGCCTGGGTTCGAATCTCAGGTCAGTCAAGAATAAATGATGATCAATAACAATTTTAATTAATTTTCATGTTGTAAAATTCCTTTCTTCATATAAATAATTGAATGAAAATTAAATTTGATGAACTTAGGGGGTAATTTTGTTGTTCACTTCACCTTGCGTTGAGATAATTTTCATATAAAATTTTTTGAATTTCAAAAAAAAAAATTTTATATGAAAATTTTCTCAACCCAAGGTGAAGTGAACAACAAAATTACCCCCTTAACTGAGCTACCTAAACAAGAGCGGCAAGCGCTTTTTTTAACATGAAAATTCTATTGCCAATACATTTTTAATAAAATAAAACGACCAAGCGATCTATCAAATAAAATTTTTCAGCCGGGTGGTGTTGAAGTCGCGTTCTAAAGGTTTGTTTCGTATAAACTGTATGAAAATGAAACGTTTTGACATTAAACAGACGCTTGCCGCTCTTATTTAGGTAGCTCAGTAAGCCTGATTAAAATATTAAAAAAAAAAATTGGATTAAAAACCATAAATATTTCAACAAAATAACCACAATTCTAATTATTTTAATTTTTTTGTAACTAATACAGCCCAATTATGAATAAAAATTCCCCGGGAGTTTTCTCCCTTCTCCCATTTTTAATATGTAAATGCTATTGCAAAAATGTGAAAAGGGAAAAAACTCCCGGGGAATTTTTATTCATAATTGGGCTGATTGCCTTTTTCCGATGTGCTAAAGAATTCTTTTCTGCGTAGCCGTCCTTCGGCCGAGCGCAAGGATTTTCTCCTCTATGGAATAACAAAGACCGGCTTCGCTAACTAAAGCTTCTCTGTAAGCCGGCCTTCGGCCGGGCGCAAGGATTTTCTCCTCTATGGTATAACAAATACCGCATTCGCTAACTAAAGCTTTTCTGCATAGCCGGCCTTCGGCCGGGCGCAAGGATTTTCTCTTCTATGGTATAACAAACACAGGCTTCGCTAACTAAAGTTTTTCTGCACCTAAAAGATACTTAAACTAACCAAGAGAGGAAAATAATATGCGAACACAAAAACGAAATACATATTTGCAATCGTGAGCACATTGCCTTCAATTTGAGTACCCACACATATCACTAAGTGGGCGGGGCAGTTTTTTAGGTCCAGGGGGCCCCACGGGCCTCAGCCTCCTTAAATTTTAATTATGTTTTTTTCTTTTTTTATTCTGAATCGGGTAGCATATTTTTTTTTCGTACGCCCCGTAAAGTGCACTTCAGGCAAATTTTTTTCGTGGTAATTTAAAGGAGAATAATAACGTGAAAAAATGTTTGCGACTAAAAATTTCCTTATCGTTAACACTTTTTTCCCTCGTAATTTTTTCACTTTTCGCTTTGATTTATAAGTACGACTATAATACCATCAGGGGTGTGCTGCAAAATCGAAAACGTAACACGCGAGAATTTTAAAGTGGTTTTTTTTAATATGTAAGCTTTCTGTAAAAAAGAATTTTATGACAAATATTATAAAAATATGTAGGTTTATCTCTTTTTAACAGAATTTTATAACAAAAATTAGATTAAAAGTGCATTAAAAACAACTTCCAAACTCTTGCGATTTAAGGCTCAGTTAGCCGGGAGTAACAGTAACGTTTAAAATCAGCTGATTCATTTTGGTGTATGTAAAGCAATTAGAACGATTACAGTTAGCAGTAATATGTTACGTCTCAATCTGTAAGAAATAGATTGGTCTTACTTTTTTACGGTAAGGTTACTGTTACTCTCGGCTAACTCAGCCTTTACGTATTAGATTTCCAGCATACCCCTGCATGTCTTTCCACTTAACAACCCAAACAAACTGGCATCACTATCAAATAATAAAAACGTGTTTTTTTCTTTCAAAACAAATTTAACTTTGGTCAAAATGAGAGGGGGTTAAATGTAAACAGAGAAGGGGTAGTTTTTTTATGCACAAAACAGTGTTGTCATATCATAACATTTATCTAATAAAATATATCTTCACTCAGATTAGTTCATATATGTATATTATAGATATTTTAAGTTAACAAATGTTTATGTTAAATTTTTTGAAAAATAGAAATAAAGCACATGCAGTTCTAGTGATTTTTAACCAAATTTTAAAAAAGTCTGTTTTGAAAAAAAAAAAAAATTTGGCAACACTGGCAAAAAATAAAAAAAACTTCCTATTTTTGCACTCATCTAAAGGGTTGTCGGATGATTTTACCTTCGTCGCTAAATTATACACCAAAAACCGCCAAATTTAATTTCCTTGATTTAAAAAAATTTACCAAAAAAAGTACATAGAATAATTTTAGCGCTTATAAAAACTCAAATACAGTAGAATACCGATAATGCGATTTAACGGGGTTAAAATAAAATAAATACGAATTAACGGGGTTTTTCAATGTATTTACTAAAACGATAAAAAAAACATAAAAGACAATTGTTAAATATAAACGCCCGTATTTATAAAAAAATTTTAAATTTAATAAAGGTTTACGAAACAAATTTTGTATGAAAATTTGCCTTAATAAACGTTTGTTAAATTTAATAATCGTTTATAATGATGGGGTAAAATGTATAAAAATTATTAATGTAACAAACTGATCTTAATAAACACACACAAGCAAAAACCCACGCAAAAAAAAGTAGTAAACAAAAAATTGTTCTTTCCATGTTTCTGCTGTTTTTTTACGAGTTATAAGTGGTAGTTAGCAAACAATTACAATTTACAAGAGGTAAAGAAGATTTTATTTGAAAAAAAATTACGAATTAACGAGGGGACCAAAATGTATGGAAATTTTACGAATTAACCATATTTTTCAAGGGCCCGACATTTTATTACGAATTATCGGGAATTGGCTGTATAAATAAATGTTAATAAATTTAGACCAATTCCAAAAGTATGTTTTGGTGCAAGTGGCAATTTTTTTAAAACTCAATTTTCGTGAAATAAGTAAACTAACTTTAACAAAATGTATTCCGTTGGAGATTGCATACCTTCAACATCATTTCAAATTACACATAGAATTTAAGAAAACATTCAGGGGTGTGCTGGAAATCGAAAACGCAAAACTAAAGAATTTTATAAGTCGTTTTTTAATAAGATTTTTGTAATAAAAGAATTTCATGACAAATATTATACAAACATTTCTCTATTAAACAGAATTTTATAACAAAAATTATAAAAATTAGATTAAGTGCATTAAAAACAGCCTACAAATTTTGAAAGTTTCTAAAAACTTACATTCGTATTGTCAGTAATATCCTCTTTTTTATAAGCGCAATAAAAGTAAAAAATTGTTTTTAAAAAATGTTTAATATAAATAAGAAAATATCTGAAAATTGCGTTTTCCACATCACCCAAATAAACGCCAACAATTTTAATCATCAAGGTTTATCGCCAAACGCAAAATTCCATCACCAAATGTGATATACATCGCCAAGTTTAACGAGAAATCGCCATATCTGACAGCCCAGCCCACCCATAGTCTCTATAATATAGTCGCTGTAGCCGAAATACAGATTTCTCTGCATTTTGCTGATTTTTCGAAGTTAGATTTGCAAATTTTTGCTGTCAAATTGCTGATTTGTTGAAATTGAAGAATTTGTAAAAAATTGCAAAGACTTTAATAACAATTTTGGAGATAAAATAAAATGTTTGATGAACGGCGAATTCAAACAGGTAAACTCATCTCGTCAGCCGTTCATCAGCTGTTTCCATGGCGAATTAAAAAATATGGTCAAACGTCAAAATATGAATTTGTTTTAAGAAGATGTTGAATGAAAAGTGTTAAAAATATTATTTTTATAATAAAAAAATTTCAAAACTGCGAATGATTGAAGTGAATTTATAAATTTCTTTTATAAAAAAGTGAATTATAATTTGCAATAAAAAAATTTTGACAACACCATAAAATTGTATAAACAAAATACATGGGGCTCTTTGTAGTTGTAGAGATGAGTTTACGTTTGAATTCGCCTTGCTACAGGTGGTGTCGAAACGTCTTCTGATTTTGACAGTTCGAGCCGGCGAATTCAACGTGTACGTGTGCTGGACGTAATATTCGCCGTCATATCTAAATTTTTTGATTTTTCATCAAGCGTTGTCGGTGTCACACATACAAACACATTTTCTCTAATACTACCACAATGCTTGATGAGTATTTTGATCAATGTATTTGGGCCTTAATGTATTTGGGCCTTTAGTGTGTTGCTAAGAATGGTTGACATTTCGAGCCGTAAACACTCACAATGCAATGCAAAACCCCCTATGTTGTTTCTGTTGTTTTTGGATTGTTGTAGTTCCTACACCACCTGTAGTCAAATTCGCCTTGTACATAGAACATTAAAAATTAATATTTGTCTACAGTATCTCTACAATTGCTGTTTTTAACTAAGAACAGAAAAATATATAATGTTCGGCTGTTTCTTGAAAATAGTTACGAACGGTATTAAGGGTTATATTCGTCTATACAAACAAAATAAAGATATAGTTGCAGGGTGTGTGAGCCGAACACTAAATAATGTTCTATTTATTTTCGAACACTGCTAAAAAGTAACGATATCATGCAATATCATGTATGCTTGCTGTTGACGTAATTGTATGTTTTCTGCTGTTAACATATACATAGGTTAATAAAAATTAAACAAGTTTTGTCTGGGTTCACACTGTGAAAGAAAAGCATAGCATCTTCTCCTCCCCTCACAATAATAAACTCAGACTTACTAAAAGAAAACTTTAATAGTGTAAACCTAGACTTTAACCCCCGTATTCATTAATGATTATTAAATTTAACAAACGTTTATTAAGCATAATTTCCATAGTAAATTTGTTCTTTAAGCCTTTATAAAATTTAAAAATTTTTATAAATACAGGCATAAACTTTGCCCGATATTTTCGATGATTTTTAAAAACGAAAAAGACGATGTTTTTATTTTCTCCTTAAGATTTTGACGATTTTTTCACAAATTTATCTGGCAGCCGCTACCGTAAGTAAAAAAAAACAACAAAAAATATACCGAAAACAATGGACAAATGAAATAAATTTAACACGATACAAATTAATACAATTTAACGATTTTTTTCATGACTATTGCAGAATACATTTAAAAATAATCACTTTAAATATAATGAAATGATTAAGTTTTACGAATATTTTTTGGTAGTTTTTGTAAAAAAAAACAACTTTTCTGATCATGAACTGATTACAACTTTACTGTCTGCAAAATTTCTTTACCTTTTTTGATGTTTTGCTAATAAAAAGAAACGTATTCGTTATTTGTTTTGATATTAAAGCTTATTATTATTTTAACACTTATTCTCAACTAAAATTACAACTTTCTGCTACGTTTTATTAATTTTTCACTAGAATATCTTGAATTAATTGCTAAAGAAAAAAGTTACGACAACCAACCACCGCACAATGATTTTTTTACACCACTAAAAATAAGAACGTCAAAAGAACAAACAAGGCAGTGTTAGCAACAGCCAGCCTTGCCAGAGCGATGATGTTATCACAGTTTCGATTAATTATGTACTTAATTTTTTTAAATTTGAGTGCTTATCGGTTCATTATTTGAGAAATATATTTTTTTCTCAAATTGATGACCCAATAAGCAATCAAATTTAAAAAATTCAAGTACTTTAAATATTTCTGGAATTCAGCTATTGTTTATGCTCTATTTTCAAGTCAAAGTCAATTTCATACAAAAATCCCCACAGATTTCAAAAAAAAAAAAATTATATCATGTCAAAGGAAAAATAGGCATACATTCATCTCTTAAATTAAATTCATCAATGTAATATTATTAAAGCTAATTTTTTTTGTACTTTGAAAATTGTAGTTGAAAATTCTACATAACACACAAAACGCACACTGAAAATAATTATGCATCAATGTTTATCATTTTAAAAATTCAGAACAAATAGCTTCTGGTTCAACAATTAATGCAAGCTTGTTTTACATGGTGTATATAATAATATATTATCCCCAGCGAAAAAGTACTTTTTTGTATCCCCATTTATAAACAAATTCTATAATTATGGTCAAAAATGATTAAATTTGTTTATTTTTCAACGATAAAAACTTACTTTTACTACAGCTGCACCCGAGTTGCTCGATGATGATTGTTTTTACCAATGACACAACCGATCTTGCACTTTTTTGACGGAGCTGATAAAGTTGTTTTATAGAATACAATGTTCTTTGAATTATAATTAATATTTTTTCTTAATATGTTCATATGTATTTCGCTTTTATTTTTTAACGTTTTTGAACTTTTCCTTTTTCATTAAATTTTACAATTTTTAAGCTTTTTGAAAGCACACTGCATCGAGCTGTGTTTTTTTTAATAATTTTATTTTATGTAACAAAACTGTTTTGGTTTTAATACGTTTTTCAAAATTGTTAAACTTTTTAAAATAAAAACGAAAAATTTTTAATTTTAATATGTGTTTTTCGTCTTCTTATTATAAAAACAAAAATGCTGCCTTTTATTATAAAAGAAACCCTTTTCGTTCTTAACATGTTTGGTGAAAAAATAATATTTTTGGATACAAAAACGTAAATTTTTGCTTCAAATATAAATTTTTTTGCCTAGTTTTCTAAACCACACCGTTTCTTTTTTAAATAAAATTGAAAAATTTTGTTTTTAATTTTTTTTTTTCAAAGAAATTGCTGCATTAAAAAAAACGTAAAATTTTGTTTTTAATATTGTTTTTTTGGGTAAGTGTACAAACATACCAGAGAGCTGCAAGGAGTATGATCGAGCCGACTCAATCACTTCAGCTAAAAATTCAGTATAAATCAAAAAAGTATTCTACAGTTTTGTTCTTGTTCAAACGCCAACACGAACCAAAAAATTCAGTAAGATGTATGAATCGATAGCAAAATTATGCTTGTAGTTGTTTATTTAAAAGCGATGCATCTGTTTATGAACAACAGCTTACTTGTACTCGGGTTTCGGCTTGGTGATTCGAACATGATTCAATCGTTTTTGTTCAACAACAAGAAATTACTTAAATGCAAAAAGTTCGTTTCAAACAGTCAGTTTGAATTCTTGTACTCGCAACGAACATGAATGTATATGTTTCTTTGGTATGCTAGAAGTAAAATTCATGTTATAAGCTCGAGCCACTTGTTTAAATACACATTGTGATTTATTTATATAAGCAATATAAAGCTCATGTTATGGTGAGCGTTGCGTGTTGTTCTTAGTAGTACTGTTCCTTTTATAGTTATAAATTATATTTTGTTATATAATACTACTTGTATTGAAAACCCATGTTCCCTTTTACATTTTGATATAAAAATATGTTTAAAAAAATGTTTTTTTATTATTAACTTTTTTTAATATCTCCAAAAATTTCTTTGAATTTGATTATATGCCTAAAAAATAATAATACATGTATGTAAATACATATAGACAACTTTTTCGCAAATTTAATTTTCAAATAAATTTAGCTTGGGTTACGATTTTTTAACATTTTTTTCACTATATTCATATTTCCTAAAAATGTATGCACACAATATGAAAAAACAATATGGGCTTACATATGTACATTCATTCAAAAATTTGTATTTTTTGAACCGATAATGTTGCGACTGATACGTACATATGTATAATGCTCAAACGAGAACGAAACTGTAGAAGACATGAATGGTTTGTACTTAAATTATCGCGTTAATGATTGAACCGACTCCATCATACATGTTGCAGCTAAATAAACTTAATATCGCATTTGAAAACAAATATTGCAAGAATGATGCGAACACCGCTTCGTTTTCTTACCAAAAAAAAAATTTTAAACGTTCATGTTCGATGCGAGTACAAGAATTCAAACTGATTGTTTGAAATGAGCTCGTTACTCCAAAATAATTTTTGTTGTTGAACAAAAACGGTTTGAATTATAACAATTCAGAGTAAATGATTGAATATACTCCAAATTTTAGTATTCGTTGCAGTTCTCTGATACATACAACATTTTTATTCATATAACAACATTTTTCAAAATGTTTAAATATTTTTTTCTTTAATATGGTACCCCTTAAACTTTTAATTTTTTGAAAGTGACACCTGCGGACCTAAATTGAGCTGGTTGCGCGCTATCGAATTTAGTTATCAGATTTTAAAACACGGCAAATTCATAGTTTTATTCATATTTGTAGAATTTTTTAAACATTTTTAACTGCCAACTTTTTTATGAAAACTATAGCACTTGCAATGTTTTCTTATATATTTTTGCATGCGTTTTTATTGTTTTTCACGCACGTGCTGCTGTTTTCAAAACAATAATAATAGCACGTGTTCAACAAAAAAAAGTGCTTGTAATTGCGGCTGATTTTGAAAAATGTTTCTGTAGATGCGTTAATTTCTTGTGGAATTGTTATAGTGATGGGCAAATTAAAAAATATATATCGATATATACTGTTTCGATATATTTTTAAGAATATCGATATTTATTAATTAATTAATTGGGGGGTGGGACTTTTCGCAGAGGTGGAAAGTTTCTGATTTGACACACACTGGGAGTGGCCAGGACGATTCCTTTGTTGAACTGTCCAAGCAGCTAACTACTTCCGGTCTTAGACCAAGTACCCCCGGGCAATGGCTTTGTAGCATCCGCTTTAAGGCTAGCCAGAGTTAGAAGGCGCCACAACCATGTATCCTGAATGGTCGAAAGGACGTCTCAGGAAAGTAGGCGATAACCGCTGAAACATGGTTGCATCGTGGGATTGGACACGTAGATAGCAGCCCTATCACCAATCTAGGGGACGAGGGTTAGCAGCCCACTTTCCCGAATCACAAATTGCTAACGAATCGCTAATTAAACAGCCTCTAAATGGAAACCCTCGTTGACAACCTTTGCATATCGAACAAGGACTACGATTGGATACTGGAACGTAAGAACGCTAAGAGATACTGACAACATCAACTCAGGTATGAATGCCAAGTACATGCAAGTTGAACGTGAAATGCAGCGATACGGCCTTGCCATCTTAGGCTTGAGTTAGATCCGCTGGACAGGCCCTGGAGGATACTCGTCAACTACATCCCAGACTGTTATGATTTATTCCGGGAGGGAAACGGGCAACAGCCACGAATCCGGAGTGGGAATAATGATGACAACAAATGCACATAAAAGCTTAGTTACCTGGAAACCTGTCTCGGACAGACTTATTCTTGCTCGCTTTGCATCCAGAGTAAGAAATATATCATCGGCGCCCTATGCTCCAATGGGAGTTAGAGGAACACATACATATATATTAATTAAAAATATCGGTATTTCTATATATCGAACGTACTTATACCATGTTCACACGGACAGCAATATTCGTGTTTCGCTCTTTTATTCCTGTTTCGAGTCCAAAACATGATTGAAACGACTGGTATCCCCATACAAAATTTTGAGAGCGAAAAAGGTCGTTTCATTTTGAAACAGGCTGCGAAACAGGAAAAATGTACTATCATCTTCAATTTTGATAACAGTTATCGTTAGTTTATCTGAACTAGCTCTCAAAAAAAATCAAAAGAAAGAAAACAACAAAATAAAAATTGATGTTTAATAAAATAAAGTAATAATAATAACTTAATAATATTAATAAAAGTATTAAATAATATATTTTTAAGTTTTATTTACTTTTTTATCTATGTTTTTTAAAAAGAATCACACTAACAACACAAAAAAAATGTCAAAATGAAGTAAGAACGACCCTACAAGAACTGAATGAGCGAGTAGTCACATTTTTCATTTTGGTGTTAAGAAAATGATAGAAAGAAATGACCGAAATCAAATTTTAGGTCACATTCGTAAAGACCAGAGAAAATGTGGAAAAGTACGTGACATGTGAACGCTTTACTTTTCCATTAGTCACTCTCGAATTCGATAGTTGTAAATAAATATCGATGCAGCCCTATGCTCCCCAGAGGAGTAAAAGGAACAATTATATAAATTAATATCGATATATGGCTAATTAAAGTATTTGCGATAAATATTGATTATTTTTGTTAAATATCAATATTTTGATATATCGATATTTATCACCCATCCCTATATTGTGAGCAAAACTTTTGACAAATAAACAATTTGCATCTAATCTAATCTATCTGCAAGCTCATTTTGCAAACTTTTCTTAATTTTTAACTTAAATTTTATTAAAAAAAGGTAAATTTTAACGAGCTAACGATTTTTCTTAAATATTTATTTAAAATCTACAATTTTGCAGATATTTTTAATTCCATTTAGTACAATAGTAACTTTTTGCTGTCACAATTGTGAGGGTCTCAGTGATTCAGCATGGATTCTGAGGCGCCAGCTACCTCATTAGTAGACACTAATAACACGGTTAAAAATCTGCCACCTAGTGAATCAACTACCATGGATACAGACGAAAATATCAATAATAATCCTGAAAATGCAGGCGAAGAAAGTGGTAAGAGCGAACAAAAAGAGCAATAAAAATTAAAAGCGGTAATAAAGTAGAAACCAATTGCTCAAAACGTAAAAACCATTTTATTTTATTTTCTTTTGTTAATTGTAATTATAAATAGGTATTAAATAATTTTTTATAAATTCAATTTTTTTTATTTGTTTAAGGCCTTCCCGAAGAAAGCATGGATACCGACAACGGCAACACGAAAGTCCCGTCTATGGATAATTTGCCTGTAACTAGTACTCATACTGATACTGCCAACCGTTTGCAGCCCGGCGAATTATCCTCTTCTACTGCGGGCAAAGGTAACTCACAATCGGATCAATTAGATACCTCCCATGAGAATTTGACAACATTGGCTGCCGTATCTGCAGCCGGGGCCGAAGTCAATGCAAATGCAAATCCAACACCACAAACAAAACCACAAGCAATGGATACTTTATCGAATGCCAATCAGCCTGCAACAGAGGAAACAAAGAAAACTGCAAATAATAACAATGCAAATAATAATCCAACACCAGCAACTACACACACAACGAATCCTCCCTTAGACGAGGAGGATGCTAAATGGCATACAGTGGGCATATTTCAAGGTCTGTCAACTACCGTCACTAGTTATATAGACAATTCGGTTTGGTCCTCCTCAGGTTTGAATTTAAATGCCGACGAAATCCCCGAATTAAGTCCACATTCTCGTATTAATTTGGAACCTGGTACAGCATACCGTTTTCGTATACGAGCTTTAAATTCCGTAGGAGCAAGTGATTGGAGTGAAATATCTAGTTTTAAAACCTGTTTACCGGGATTTCCCGGAGCTCCATCTGCCATTAAAATTTCTAAATCTTCAGAAGGAGCTCATCTTACTTGGGAACCACCACCAAGTTGTGTTAGTTCCAATGAAATTGTGGAATACTCTGTTTATTTGGCCGTTAAACCGGGTAAAGAAAAAGAAACTAAGGCTGGTCAAAGAGCCCCGGCTCAGTTGGCCTTTGTAAGAGTGTATGTGGGTGCAGCTAATCAATGCACAGTGTCGCATACTTCCTTATCAGCGGCGCATGTTGATTGTTCTAATAAGCCGGCAATTATCTTTCGTATAGCGGCTCGCAATGAAAAAGGTTATGGCCCTGCAACTCAAGTCAGGTGGCTACAAGATCCTGTACAAAATTCCGCAAATAATCCGGGATTGGGACCTAATAGTTTGTTGTCGCCTACTAGGGTTAAACCGGAACTAACTGGAGCATCGCCTAGCAAACGATTTAAGGCAGCAGTAGGAGGAGGGCGTTAGAGACAACTAATTTTCTAAACATTATCTAAAAAGTAATTTTTTTTATTTTCCTTTTTTGTTTAATTTAATAAACAAAATAAGAAGATTTTTAACTACGTAAATTAGGAAAGAATTTTCAAAAAAAATTTCATTATAATAATTATAACAAAAATCATAAAAGAGTTTAAACTTAAAAATATTGTATTTTTATTCTCTTTAAGTAAATTTTTTTTTATAATTCAACCTTACAAATTTTAATTTTGTAAAGCAAATAAATATAACCCAACAACTTTAATATAAGTTATTTTAATTACACCTTTACACAATTTTTTAAATAACAGTCTTTTAATTAAATAACTTTAAATTTCATTTATGTTAAAAGGTAATCATTAATAAAACATTGTGTAAAAATAAAAAAATAAAGTTCTTTGCTTTTTAAATTTCTTTTAAGCAAGGAAAGTTATAAAGAACTGTATTACATATCCTTGAAATAGTCCAATAGTTTTAATCATAATAAAATGTTGATCAACAAACTGTTTAATATTCTGGAGTTTTTCGAAACACGATTTATTTAGCTATTGATTTGAAAAAATTCAAAACAGATTACAAATTTTTGAATAATATTCTTCATGGCGAATTCATTACCGGTGGTCTTAAAGGCCCGGGTGATAACTTTTTTTAGCTTTATAACTTATAAAGTTAAAAATTATAAATTATCGGGGGTGTGATGGAAATCGAATACGTAAAACGCAAGAATTTGGAAGTAGTTTTTTTAATACACTTTTGATCTAATTTTTATAACTTTTATTATAAAATTCTTTTTAATAGGGATATATTTCTACTTGTCATAAAATTCGTTAAATACAGAAATCGTATTA
The DNA here is from genome assembly GCA_949318255.1 of Pollenia labialis. Classification (NCBI taxonomy): domain Eukaryota; kingdom Metazoa; phylum Arthropoda; class Insecta; order Diptera; family Polleniidae; genus Pollenia; species Pollenia labialis. The sequence goes on along the minus strand of OX439142.1, from coordinate 16,664,673 downwards.
AAAAACGAATTCTAAAATTCTTGTGTTTTACGTTTTCGATTTCCAACACAACCCTGTATAATTGTTGGAAGTCAGAATTTTGTTAATTATTTTTGTTTCAGTTTTGGTTCAAGGCTTATTGAAAAGGTCTGGGCAAGAAGCCTGATGATCATTGCTTATGTTCTTTTGAGCTGTCTAAAGTTGTTTACATCTTGCTTACATGTGCATTTATGTATATGTGTATTTACGTTTATGGTATGCCACACGTACACGGTTTTTCCTTTTGCTTTGTATGTGTGGTAGTAAGTGTTTGACAGCTTAAAAGAATCGTTTTTTGTTTCTGTACAAGTAAGCAGACCTGATAGATGGGCCTTGGGTTTGTTTCTGTTTTTTCAATTGTACAATGATTTTACAAGAACAAATTTCTTGTGGTGAAATAAAGAGGTGGCAGCACTACGCCAGATGACGATTTTTTCCCTTGCATTGTTTGTCTAGGTTTATGTCAAAGTTTTGCTTATGTTTATTTATTTTTAAAATAAATAAGATATTGACCATAATTAAATAAAAATTGGCTAAAAATGTATTTATTTCATCACGTTCAGCGGCACGCTTTAATTTTTGTTTCAAGTATTTTTGACGTTAACGGCGATATAACTTCAATTTTTGTTGTAATGTTGTATTTGTTGCCGTAACGATGCCACCTGCTTATTCCACCATGGTTTTTTGTACGAGTTGTACTTGTTGTAGAGCCGAGATTACCTGTAATGAATTCGCCTTGATATTCTTATTTATTTTGCGAAATCGATAATTATTAACAAAAAAATGTTTTTGATTCCCATTTATTTTTACTAATATTGCAACATTTCGGCTCTAAATCCTATCTCTTCAGTCAACTTTCCGATCAAATGATTTTAAATTCCCGTCCCAGTGGACTTTCTACTGAAAGTTCCATGTTATTTTCTTACAAATTTCTAAATTTCAATTGATCCTGATTAATTTTAGCAATTTTTTTGACAGTATTTTATCAATTTCCATCCCTGCTTGCTCTCTATTATTCGTATTTATAAATTATAATCCCAAATTTCAAATAAATAAGTCCGGTTTACTAAAATTTATCACTTTTAATACGATTTAGTTTTATTTATTTTTAAATAAAGTAATAAAAAGTCTAATTATGCCACTCATTTACGATGCATACAATCTGGGGATAATTCCAAAGAAAAATTGTTTTCTGCATCTCATTTTGTTATTGCTCAACTTTTTTTCTAAGGACTTTCTAAACTTTAAGCGATGGGTCCAGAAATTCAAACTTTTTACATTAGCCTAAACATTTGTATCAAACTGTAATCATATTAACTTTTCCAACCCTGCTTTATTCTTCTTTTATTTTCTTTTAGTTTTCTTATTAGTTTCTCTTAAAATTTAGTGACAGAAAGACGCACGCGATACGGTTGTTTATTTTTCGGCTCCTTAAAAATAGTTAACATTTTTAAAAATAATATATAAATATTGTTAATAAAACATTGTTTAATAAAAATATCTTATTTAAAAGAAAAATATTCAATTGAAATGTTTTCCACAATAAAAACAAAGTCTACGTGCAATTGGCAGCTTAACAAACATAATTTTGCCATTTCCTTTTTATTCAATTCGTTCGTTGGCGCGCAAATTGTAAAAAGTTCTCTGCTATCGCTATCAATTTGTTGTGCATTCCCATTAGTTCCTCTAGACATTTTTTTGCAGCATGCGAAAGCATTATCGGGTCGTTTGACATCGTTTAAAAAGTAAAAATATAAATGAAATAGTCTTAAAAACTGGCAGAGAAAATAATATTAAAAAAAAAATAATATTCCGTGTTTTAATAAAAGTAACAAAAATTATAACAAGCAGAGGTGCGTGAAAGATGTTGGTTATCGTCAGATCCTATAAATCTTTTAAAAATGTAAAATTATTAGTAAAATTAAGCAAAAGCAATAGTGATTTAAAAAATTTAACGTTTTCTCTTAAATTTTTGCTACAAATGTGTTAAGTTAATAAAATTTTAAAAAACAACTTAACTTAAAATTAAAGCTAAAATTTGTAATTGTTCGTTTAAAAAAGCTTTTTCGATAAAATGTTCTTTTAAATCTTTTCTTTCAATTTATTTACAAAAAATGTGCCTTAAAGTGTATAAAGAAATTCGGTAATTTTTAAGCAAAAATTCAATTTTGTTATAAAAGTGTGTTTAAAAAGCTGCATACAAATATTGTATCACTAAAATTTAAAAATGTAATTTTGTACATATGTACATAGTTTTTGATTTTTTTTTGAGGATATGCATAAGCAAAGAACATTAAACAAAATGAAATTTTGTAAATAACGGTATAATTATTGGCTTTAATCATGAAAAAACAAGTTTTTGATTTTAAATTTAGTGCAACAATTTTAAATGCACTCAAATGAGTGAGGCTGCAAATTTTCAATTCATCACTCAACATCAAAAAAATGATTGCACTATCACTAATGGTGTTTTCTTTTCTACAAAAAATGTGCCTTTCTTTTTAAAAATTCAATTTGGTGTCTGTTTCTTAAAAATTTTGCTCCCGAAAAGCATGAGTTTTTTAGAATAAAACAAGCCACCCTTTTCGGGAGCAAAATTTTTAAGAAAAATACACCAAATTGAATTTTTTTTTAAAAAAGGTAAATTTTTTTTGTAGAAAAGAAAACACCATAAGTGTGAGTTGAAACTGCAAAATGAGTGCACTACCCCCAACTATGAGAACACTGAAATTAATTGCTGATTCCTATGCGCATTGCACTGGTTGCTTGGGCCAGATCATCAGGAAACTTCATCCAAAGATTTTTGAAAAACAAATAAAACTGTTAAGCGAATAAGAATTTTAAGTTACAGTTCCACGTCTATCAATACAAAAGCTAAATCAGCCCATACACTTGCAATATTATTGTATTTCACATTCGCCATATTATTTCCATTTTATCCTATATTATGCAATAAGTCGCACAATGGTTTCATTCATTCAATAAAAAGGTGAACATAACCTATAGGAATAACATAAACATCATTGTACAATGTTGCCAACACACATCACTTTTTTTTCGTTGTGCAATAAAAATCAAAAGTCGTTTGATTGTTGCCAATATTGTGCCACCTTCGAATATCCCATGCACATTGGCGATATATTAGTACAATACGTAAAATGGAACAATTTTATTGTAAGTGTATGAGGCGCTTAAAACATAAACAACGGCAGCAAACAGTGATTTTATCTAGGAATAGCTTATCTCATCAACAATAAATTTCAGTGATTTTATCAAAAATAAAAATTGGGAATTAAGCACGACAAGCAAAATCTTGTTAATTATATTTTAATCTTAGCATATTTTGTTCATTTTACGATTTAGCAGATTTTAGCATATTTTTTTTCGAAGTTTTGGCATATTCTCATCAATCAGTTATGGCAACACTGAATCAAAACCTTGACAATTTCAAATGAACAAGGTGCTGGTTCACACTCATTAAGTTTAAGTCGTCAAGTCTTCAACTTTTAGGAAAGAAGAGAAGATATAATGCCATTTCTTTTCCATTCTCTCCTAAAAACTCAAGACTTGACGGCTAATACTTGAAGAGTGTGAACCAGCACAAGGCCTTCAACATATTCTGGAGCATGGTTTTTTTACAGTTACACTGTAATAAAAAAATGCTTTTTCGCTACCTACATATGGCTTTGTCTTAAGCTTGGCCGATCACTTTCACGAAAAGCTTTCAAGGCGTGTACCAACAAGGTCAGCCCCTTTTCAAAATATCACACACATGTTAAGTCCTGAATGAAATTTTTTAAATTTTTATTTTTTTTTAACTTATTTAATAGAAATTGATATTCTCAAAATTAATAAAAATTTAGGCAAAATAGTGAACATGTTTATAACAACCAGTGTTACGAATTTCCAGAAAAAAAAATTAATGTACAAAGTTACATAAATAGCTCAATTTCTCAAACCGATCAAAATAAATTTAAGTTTACCATCCGACCAAACGAAAAATACCAAAAGAACAATAATGGCATTACTGGTGTCAACTGACATTACAAGAAAACTACACAGCTATTTAGGAAAAGGACAAAGTCGCAACAAAGTTTTTGTTTTTTTTTTATAAAAAACATGGTAAAATGTAAAATTTATATCGCTCCAATTGTTCTCTTTTGCTGTTAAGTGATTTCGCCGCTATACTATTTACACAAATTTATAAGTCCCATGTTAGCCCCATGTTAAAATACGATATAACTGTATGGGAATGTCTACGTTAGAAAAGGGTAGAATGTTTTAACAAAAGAAAAACTGAAAATAGGTTAACAAAAAATAGTTAAAAGGGAGAATTAGATATTTTAGATTATATGCTAGTTATTGTAGTTAATAGCAGTTTGTTAGCTTTTTTTCATTATTATTCTTTACTCGAAATATTCATAATGATTGTAAAGGGAGTATATTTTTCCTTTGTAATTACCTTTATCGCCACATATTTTTTCATATTTAATTTCATTAAATATACATATGTATATGTATATTTTTATGTTTATTCTTTCTTTTTTATGTACAAATTTTCGTACGTATGTATGTATATGTTTGTATGTGTGAAGGTATGAGTGTATTTTCTTTTCTATATGATGTCATCAATAAAATTCAAAATGGACATGTGTTATTTTTATATTTGTAGTACACATGACTACTGCATTCGCGCCTATAAATTTATTTATTTCTGCATTTAAATTTTGAATTTATTACAACATTTTAACAAACAAATTTTAAGTATGAAATAGTACTTATTGTAACTATGAAATCTTTTCTTGAACAACTAACGAATTAATGGGTAGATGCGATTTTAAGATGGTTTATAATTTTCTAAATTGAAATCCTTTGAAAAAAAAACATATCTTCGACTTAATATGCAAACCTATTAAATCCACTTTTAAAGTAAATTGAGATTTGTATGCCGTGTGGTAGAGAAAGATACGCCTCGTCGACCAGTGTGTAAAAATTTTTTGGTCTCTCCTGTAAAATGTTGATTTTATATTGTGTAAATTACTATAAAAATAAAACTTAAAATAATTGTTTAAGTAGAGCAACGAGTTAAAAAACTATTTTCTCATGCATGTAAGCGATAAATATTACCGATAAAGTTTCATACATAAATGAAATATTTTGAATTAAGTCTGGGAACACACTATGAAAGTTTTCTTTCAGAAAGTCCGAGTTTTTTGGTGAGATGGGAAGAGAACATGCTTTTCTTCTCTCCTCTCTCACACATAAACTCAGACTTTCTGAAAGAAAACTTTCATAGTGTGAACCCAGACTAAGTGGCTAGACCACACTGACATTAATAATAATTTAATTTCATATGTATTTTTAAGCAATAGATATAATAATGTAATTGTTGCGTACGACAAAGTTTTAGTTTCTTGAATAAGTTCTTTTTGCGAAATTTTGAAACGTTGAATTTCTGACTATAAACTTTTACGAAGTTTCACATTTACTAGGTTATATTACTTATCTCAATGTAATATAAAATCCTTTATAAAGAAAATCGTTCAATAGTTAACTAGAGGGTCATGAATTGTTTAACCTAATATTTGCATGGCTTTTATGTTATTGTCCTCTTCATTATTTGTGTTTGTGTGTGTGTGTGTATTGTTGTTTGGTTTATATTGTATGTATTTTTGTTGCGATGACAACATCAATGTGAGCAACAAAACAAAACACATCACAACCAAAGTTTTTTTCAATAGAAAAATAATGTGGTAGGAAAAGCAACTAACAAAAGACCATTCGGTTATACATACATATGTACATACATGCATGCATCATACATATATGCCTGCATACATACAAACATGCATGCACACATACAAGCATATATATGCACATACATACACCCAAACATACATACATCCATACATAAATGCATACATAAATGTCGTTACCTAAAACGCAAAACGCTCAAAGTGCAGGTTCACACTCTTCAAGTTCTATCCGTCAAGTCTTGAGTTTTTAGGAGAGAGAGGAAAATAAATGACATTCTCTTTTCCTTTTTCACCTGAAAGCCCGAAACTTGACGGTTAAAATGTACATACCAAACGTCATATTAAAACGTCAAAGTCTATATAAAAAACTCAAATATTTTTGTCAGTGTTTTTTTTTATATGAAGTTTAACAGGGTCTCCACCTGAGATGAGATATAAGATTTTTATATTTGCAAAAGCCAAATTCAATCGCAGAGATTATTATCTTACGTGTGAACTCTCAAATAGTATTAGTATTAATATTTTAATAAATGTTATGAGACAGTTGTTATAAGAAATCTTATAACAACTATCTTATAAGATGATCTGTCAAAAGACACATACAAACAGATAACGATACTAGTCCATACATGCATGTAAAGAGCAGTCCATAAAGGAGAAGGAGTACTCTAAAAATACTCCAAATATATGGTTAAAAGGTGGTCTATTTAACATTACGATGTCCTAGGAGTTGACCATATAACCCAGTTTTGCATTAAAACGGAGTAGTCTTAAAACTATTCCATGTTCAAACACTAGAACTACTCCATGGTGTACTCCAGAGGATTAGCTTTAACTTCCATTAAAAACGAAGACTTGTCGTTTCACTACAAACTGTTTTTACCAATGACATGGTCCATGCTTGCATAACATTTGACCAGTCCAGGGAGTAGTCAATTTCAACAAAATGGATCACGTAGTCCAATATAATCTGCAGGGCATACATATAAAACAATAATAAAACGCATTCATTAAAATGTTTAATTTTTTAGTGCAAATAGTGAAAATCTTGTGATAAGTTTTTAAAAAAACAATATTTTTAACTAAAAAAAATAGAAAAAACTAAAAAAAAGAATAAAAACGACACAAGTTTACTGTACGAGAATCATTCGATTATGAAATCTTATAACAAACGTGTTCCTCTTGTTTAAGATTGAGATTAACATTAAGAAATTTGTTCTTTAATTCTGCCGACGTTCTCTCACATATTATAAGCTCTGTTTCTTTACTCTACTTTGGGATCCTTCGGGATCCAAATTTGCACGAAAAGCCTTCCCGTACTTTTAATTTTTGTAAATGAGAGCGGATTTAAGAAAATAAAATTCTTCTTCTTCTTCTTGCACGAAACAGCCCAGACTTTTTCTTCGTGCAAATTGTGTAAATTGTCAGACAGCTGTAAAACATAAACAAAACAAAAAAGGCAAAGGAAAAAGTTCATGATCCAAATTCTGGAAAAAGTGTTGTGGAATAAAACAATGTACTTAAATAAAAAGTTTTGCACTGATGTATTAGGGAAACATAATGTTAGTTATTGTAAAAGTGCTTGTTTTGTTTTATTTTTGGTAAAAATAGTTTATTTCCTGAGCCAATATAAAATTTTTGAAAAGTGGCGCAAATTTTTTTGGTGTTGTTAAGACTGTCAAAACACTGAATTTTTATTTTTTGCTTAAAAATTGTGTTTTTTCTGTTCCGGTACTTTTATGTAATTTTGTCTCTTTATGAGAGAAATTTATGCTTGCACTCATTTTCACGATCTATACCTAAAAAGTAAAGAAACAGCGCTATTATATCAGATATTATCTCGGGTGAAGACTCAGTGTAAAGACTGTCAACCAGCACTAACTAGCAAAAAATTCATAACCAACTTTATTACAAATTCCGCTGCTCTCTCACACACACATATTTATTTATATACATACATACATATGTATTTAACATATTAACTATATACATTTGGATGTATGTATAAGTATTTGAGTAAGTTTTCGTAATACTTTTAATTCATATTATAAAAAACTAACCGACGTTAATAAATGCCCTTTTAATGCTTGGTTTACTTTGAATGTTGTTCAAATGGACAACAGTAAAAATTTATAAAAAAATATTACTCCTGCTTTGAAATTTTGTTAAAATACATACATTCGTACATATAATACTTTGTCCTCTTAAGTGTTTAAAGTTCTAATTACCCATGCCGTAACTAGAATGAGTAAAGAGGCCTAATATAAGGCCTTATTTAGCAGACACAAGCCCTCCTCACAATCCCTTCCACACTCGAACCTGAATATTTTAGAAGGTCTTTCAAAAAGAAATTTATACCTTCTATAGAAGGCATACTTCTGAAGGCAGTATATCATACGAAGCGAATCTTTTAGAAAGGAGTAAAGAGGCCTTCAAAAAGGCCTGCCATTTGCGGTCCTTCCAATATTTACCGCTGGGTAATTGTATGTTATATATGAAATTTATTTATCTGTGCTCACATATAAAAAACCATAATTGGGAATTATATTTGACAGTTGATGACTTCACCCTCACTCACACATTAGATGCACATATAATCGGGCATATTCTAACAATCGGAAAAAGTTTAGTCGTTGCGAGTCTTTAAATCGCGATTGCAAGAAGTTATGCCACTTAAAATTGCAAAAATATGCTCAAGGGAACTACATTTACAATATTCTGTACGTAAACTTAACTGAAATTGTAATATAAAATAAATGAAAATTCAGTTAAAACCCGGTCTACTTATTTTTCATTTATTTTTAACGAAAAGTTCATTTAATTTTTACTGACAAAAATTCAACCGCGAATTCCGTAAAAACAAAAAATTAACAAAATTTTCCGGAAAAATTAAAAGAATATTAAATTAACTATTAAAAAATTAACTGAATATTCCGTAAAAACAAAGGAATATGCAGTTATTTTATTAAATTCAGAAATTTTCGTTTACTCCATAAAAGAGTCGAATTTCTAAAAAAAATACCACACAGACACCTGTCCGCTTGTTTTTCTAATGAGAGAGAGAGAGAGAGAGAGAGAGAGAGAGAGAGAGAGAGCGAGAATATTATTATTTACTTACTCCGTTACACACGTTTGTTTTAATTTTGTTGTACTGTCACATTGTTTACAGAAGAACTCTAAATTATAAGACACCAACAGATGAAAGATATGGCTTCGAAATTGTTTTACTTTTTAAATTTGATGTACATATTTAACTAAATCATTTTAACAAATAGAAAATGGGAATTTGTTACACAAAACAAACAAATCGTTTTTTTTAAAGATAAGGAAAAATGCATTTTTGGTAGTTAAATTATATAAAATAACTGAATATGCATTTGTTTTTACGGAATATGTAGTTAATTTTTTTACAGTTAATTTATGTAAAAGAACTGAATATTTCTTTGTTTTTTACGGAATATTTAGTTAATTTTTGTTTTTACGGAATTCGCGGTTGAATTTTTGACGGTAAAAATTAAATGAACTTTTCGTTACTTTAAATTACATTTTCATTTGATTTTAAATAAAGAATATATTAACCTAATCAACGGACAATATTAACTGCAACTGAAAATCTGTATTAATATGCACTTAGTTTTTTTTGAATAAATGTTAGAATCAGTTAAAATATAAATTGGCTTGGAATTTTAAATGTTTATTTATTTAAAAATGACTGAACGGAATACTTCTTAAATAAACTACAGTCCATTACTGTAATAATATTGTGAGTGTAGTATATCTTTTAGAAAGTTTCAAATCACCATAAAAATGAACCATACAATATTATTCGGTTAATCGAATAATTTTAATTTTGTTAATTTATTTAATTATTTTTTCGATATTTTGCTAGCCTTTGGTTAGCATCTTCAGGGAATTTAACAAAATTGTATATGTATAACACAAATAATAATAATAATAAGCATTCCATATATTTTTACTTTTTCTTATTTTTTTCTAAAAATTATTAGTCTTTCATTGACACTTTTTTTTTTTGATTTTTTAACAATTTTAATAAGTCTTTTAATAGTGTTGTTGAGGTCGGGTAGAAAGTTGTTTTCATTCGTCTCAGAAAATCATCTTTTTCATCTGAATCATTGTGGTAAAAGTCTGTACTAAATATTCTCAAAAGTAAATTATCTATTCCCAAACTTTTTGGTTTCAGACTTTGTACTTTAAAAAATTGTTAACCTAAGGAAATGTTCCTGAGGGCATTTACAACTTACCGGCTAGTGTTTTACATAAAAAAAAAACTAACATGTCCTTTGAAAAGACAAATTTTCGAATAATCGATTAATCGACATAAATTATTCGAAATGTTAGTTAATCGAAAATAAGCAATTTTAAATTATTCGAATAGTTAATCGCCCAAAATTATTCGATTAATCGAACAACGGTTAATTGTTGGAATACCCTATTATGTATCCATCTATGTTTTTAATTTCATTAAAATTTGTTTGATAGTTTCTGAGAGGCTGAAATTTCCCCCAATCTCCCATCGTGGTCCTACGATTCGGCCCATTTTCAATAGGCCTGTATGCGACCTGTACTTTGCGCACAAGGTCGGACGGACATCGTTAGATCGACTCAGAAAAAGGTTCTGGTATACTTTAAAATGGGCGTAGGACCCAGATTTCCCTTCCCATATTATCCTCTCCACTATTGTGGTGTGAGTATAAAAATATTAACTTTTTTAAATTTTGCAATGAAAAAGGTATGACCTTAATTTATTAACTTCCTACTTCTAGTTCGCTTCGCGTTTGTAATTGCTTGTGTATACCATACATATGAAATTAACTAATGTAATACGAATTTATTTTCCTCTGGGTGATGTTAATTAAAACCTACGGGAATTGCACATGAATGCAAAGTACCTAAATATTGCTTAAAAACTCTTAACAAATTAGCTAAAAACATGATTAGCCATGTAAGAAAGGGGTGTGTTTTGTTTAGAGGCATGGATATTTTCTTTTTAAAAATAAAACCGAAAAAATTCAATGAAATTACCAAAAATTTTTAATGTTTGAAAATAATTTCTGACGTATGGCCTCTCCGAATTCGCTTTTTCGTGCATATCCGGTCTTATTTTGCCATTAGAGCCGCAGATTACTTTTGTTTTGATCACGCCATTTGTGTTGATTGTTGCGGCCTGTTTTTACAGATTGCCACTTGACTACCAAACAAAGCTTTCTGTCTCTTTCTTCGAAAGCTGCCTTCGCAACTGATTTTGGCCTTTTCACACGTCCTGGGCTGCCAGATTTGAACAGAGAACGATGGAGAATAGAATTGTCCACAAATCCTAATCATTTTTTATCGCCCACGTTGACTCCTTTTCCAGAAATCTGGACTCATCTCCTATAGAATTCAAAAGAGTAAATTGGCCATAAGTCCCTCTAACTCGCTCTGTTAAAAATTCTGGGGATGGAGAACGATGGAGAATAGTATTGTCCACAAATCGTAATCATTTTTTATCGCCCACGTTGACTCCTTTTCCAGAAATCTGGACTCATCTCCTATAGAATTCAAAAGAGTAAATTGGCCATAAGTCCCTCTAACTCGCTCTGTTAACAATTCTGGGGATGGAGAACGATGGAGAATAGTATTGTCCACAAATCCTAATCATTTTTTATCGCCCACGTTGACTCCTTTTCCAGAAATCTGGACTCATCCCCTGGAGAATTCAAAAGAGTAAATTGGCCATAAGTGCCTCCAACTCACTCTGTTAAAAATTCTGGGGATGGAGAACGATGGAGAATAGTATTGTCCACAAATCCTAATCATTTTTTATCGCCCACGTTGACTCCTTTTCCAGAAATCTGGACGTATGCATCATAACAGCGTTAACATAAATTCTGTTAAGTGGTTAACATTGTTCTGTAAACATAACAGAATGTGTCTAGGGTTATACATTTTAAAATTTAACTTCACACACATCAATTTAAATACTATCGTTAATGATACAAGATCGATATTATATATTATAATTCACCTAGACGATTTCGTTATAATATCGATTGGTTGATTGAGAAGTGTGGTTTTTATTCAAGTTTTTAATTTTAAAATGCATATCAAAATCAATTAAGTATTTAAATTTTTCATATTCAAATCAATTAAAAATCCTTCTTTATTTACAATAAATAAAAAAAAACAAATTGTAAGAACAATTATTTAAAATCAATTTGCATTTTATTATGAATTAATGATAAATTTCTTCAATTAACTCATAAACAAGTACTTATGTATCCGATTATATGTCAGGCCTTACTAAACTACTTCTATCTAATGCAAATGGTATGAAGTAGTCATTGAAAAGTAAGTTGTTCAGTAATTGCAAGTCATTATCAAGTTTTTGCTGGGTTACATTTTATACATATTTATATTTCGCAACTATATTTTTACACATAACTAACTATCATAACATTTACTCAAAATATCTTATTTAAGGCCAATTTCACCAAGTTCAGTTAAAATCAACTGTTACTTAAACTTTCTGTTAGAAATATGTTTTGACAGCTGTAACTGAAAGTTAATTCAAACTGAAATTGGCCTTCTTTTTGTAAACTGTCATATCGTAATTTTTAAAATTAAGATTTATGCACTAACCGTCGTATTCATAAACGATTTATACATTTAACAAACCTTTATTAAGTAAAATTTTTATAGAAAATTTGTTTTCTAAGCCTTCATTAAATTGAAAATATTTTTATAAATGCGGCAGTTATTTTTTAACTGTGAATTAACGGTTCTTTAAGCTCTTGTAATTTCATTTACATATAAGAAGCTCAGCTTAAATTAAAATTTTTTTATTCTTGCTAATATTCTTGTTTGCTTAAGTATTTGCTTAAAACATTTGTTGATGTGTTTATGTATGCAGGTATTTTAATTTAAATAGTCTATATATTAAGGGGGCCCCCCTTACGATGTCTTTTTAGACATGTGTGTTTTATTCTTTCTCTTTTGAACATTGGTTCCAAAAACCTTTTGTATTTTCACGATGTTTTTCCAAACGTGTCATGACTTATTGTTGTATCTTCTTTTTATTCATACATACATACATACGTATTAAAAACATGAAAACTCATATTAGCAAACATGAAAAATCATTTCGTGTCTGTTTGGCAGCCCCTCTTTCTTCTCTAACCCCATCGCCAACAAACAAAATAAGCGTGTTTGTTAGACATGTCTGAAAACACATCGTATAAATGCCCCCTAAGAAGAAGGTTTTTAGTGTCCAACAGAAGTTACTTTTAAGGTCGATGCCGAAGTTCGGCAAAATTGGCTAAATTCGGTAGAACCCCAATTTTACTTATCCAAATTCACAACAAGAAAATACATTTTTAAGATCAATTAATTTATTAAACAGAAAAAACATTGGGTAATAAAAAAAAACAAAAAAAAAAAAGTTGCATATAATTGTTAATACAATGTAAACATTTTAATTTGTACAAAAATAAATATGTGTGACGGAAACGCTTTTAATTTACGTGGGGCGTAGCGCATCCTTGTAAACAACATTCGATGTCGTGTTTCCCATGAGAAAAAGACGGACATGATTGGCGTAGAGCATTGCTACTATATGTGTTTAAATTTTATTAAAATTAGTTAGATTATTTTCGGAGAGGCAGTAATTCTCCCTATGTCCCCCTTTTGGTCCTAGTTTTAAAAAATGTAAAGCCTTTTTTTCAATTTCATCAACATCTGTTCAGCTATTTAACCGATAAAGCGTAGCAAACGCAAAAGTCACTTTTGCATTCGGTCAGTGGACGGTCGAGCGGACATATAGACTTGTTTTTTACTATGTTTTTTTTGAGCATGGAAACTATTGCCTTAATAGATCTCTTCTAAAACAATAATTATTATTTTCTGCATAAATGAGCCCTTTAGTAAAACCTTTTATATGCCTTTGTCCGTTGGCAGGCTCAATTCTTCATTCTGTTGAAAATATTTTTAAAATCAAACAAACAAAAAAACAAATATCACCTTTTTATAACCTACATATATACAGGGTGCTCCACATGTCACTGAACATCTGTTAATAATTCGAAAAATCTTAAGCGGGTTGCAAAGCCTTGCGGCAAAATTTCATATACCATTTATATCTTGCAAGGAAACAGTAATAATTTTTTTTTCTCAGCAGTAGAGTTCTTTCATTTAAAGCGGTGTGGCACGTTTGCGAATCGTTGTTTTAGGGTTCTTATTTACGCTCTGCCGAAATCGTTAGATATTCAGCCCAATTATGAAAACAAAAATTCCCCGAGAGTTTACTGCCTTCCACTTGTAGAACGAAAAAGTACCAAATAGTTCCCCCTTACGGATTCTTATTCTTTAAGGGCAATACATGTTTAATTTTATGTTCCTTGGCCCAATATTAACGAAAATTAAAAAAGTTACAGTTGAAGAACAAAAAAGTACCAAAATTTTCTATCTTATTGGTTCTTATTCATTTAGGACCCTGTACCTATAAAAAGTACCAAAAAGCTCCTGCTTACAGATTCTTATTCTAACTGGGCCATGCATGTTTAATTTTATGTTTCTTGGTCCAATATAACGAAAACTCAAAAAGTACCAGGTGAAGAACAAAAAAGTACCAACATTTTCCATCTTAAAGGTTTTCATTCATTCAGAACCCTGCAACTATAATTTTATGTTTCTATGTTTAATGTTATAGAATATTCAAAAATTACTGTGCTGCATGTGGTAATTTAAGGAAATAATTTTAATTTTCCCTGTTTCCCATTTTTGATACTTTTTCTCCCAATTGCAGTATTAAAAATTTCAATATTGGAGTAAAAGTCCCTAGTTAATTAGGTACATTAATGTCAATGAATGCAGAAAAAGGTTTTTTTAAAAAAAGTGCCAAAAATAGATACAATTTTCACTCCTTTAACGCTCAAATTTCGAAAAAGTACAAAAAATCGCATTTGTATTTTTAAGCTATAAGTTACGAATGTTAGATAATTTATTTATTTTATTGTTATTATTTCTATGCTTACTGGTTTAAAAGGTAAATGGGGTGACACAAAAAGTTCCAAAATGTAGGTTATATCCATTTAATCCCAAAAAAGGGACGAATTTAAAAAAAGTACCAGACACCTGTCCGATGATTTTTCTAACAAGCATCGATAAGTACATCGTATTCAATTTTTTTTTGTATCTCTTCTAGTTTTGGATATCTAAGGTTACCAAATTAACTCGTTTTTACCCACCAGATTTGATTAAACTATTTCTATATGGTGCACTTCTGGAAGTAAATACCTTTCAAATGGTGTATTATCTGTACAAATCAGTTGACAAACGGAGAAGGAAAGTGTTCTTAACTATTTTGCCTTTGCCGATTTTTATTTTTATTTGTAATTCTACTACAAAGAACTTAAATAACGAATAATTACATCCATTTACACGTGCAATTTAATAAAACTAAGAAAAACAAATACATACTTACATACAAATGACAACCAAAAACCAATAAAGAGACATATTGTTTATTTTTACAGGCAACACGAAACAAGAGTTCAAAAACTCTTTCCCGTTACAGCTGCCCCATTTATGATGTCAGCAACTTGCAACAATATACAAAAAAGAGTAAAAATAAAAACTTGTTTAAAACTAATTTTTATTTAAATCGTTTAAACATTTTTAAAAATATTAATTGATAAATTAATTGTTTTGTCATGGATTCATCTTTATTTGTTTGTAGAACAATTTAACTGCACACACAAAGAAAAATATAAACTTTATTAAGTACCTTTTTAAATACCTACAAATCCATATACATATGTATGTATGTATGTATGTATGTATGTATGTATGTATGTATGTATGTATGTATGTATGTATGTACATATATACATGTACAAATTGGCCTAATTTAAATAAATGCTAATATTGTAATTGTATCGTTTTTTTTATTTAGGTGTAGACTTTAGAAAAATGAGTCAACGTTTTCCTTTATTAAAAAGTATAAACATTTCTTCTGACAGCTGTCATCCTTAAAAAACTAAACGAAGAGTTAACGAATCCTAAACGAAACATAACGGTGGGGCGAAAGTTTATATTTTCCGTAAACAGACCAAACCAATATGTTGTTGTTTGTTTAATATTAAACAAAATTCGTTTATCCACTGTAGCGCAGTATAGACTACGGCTTTTTTTCTTGTGTGTGCAAATGTGTCATAATGACCGAGAACATTTGAAAACTTTCTCGGAGGAGAGAGGCGGTGAGTCATAAAGAGAAACGAAGGGTGCCAATGTGCTTCGTTGAGAGCCGAACATGTATTTGTTATAAATTTAACGAAAACTTAAGTCTGTTAATGGTAAAAGTAGATAACGAAAGTTAGTTAAAGCGAACCACGGAGACGAACGGATTTCGGGTAAAACCATCGGCGTTAATTTTTTAAATATATTTTTAAATATATATACATATATATATATATGAATATATATATGTACATATAAAAAATATAGTTTTTTTTTTTTAAATAATAAACATACACATACACAACAACCTTCTGTATCTCTTATGGAATCTATAAAAAAAAGCCTTGTTATATAGTTAACAAATAAAATACAGTTGAAATCTATACTAAAAAAAGGATTTGCTCAATTAATAATTTTGTGCTTAACTGTTTAATAAAACTGAAGCTTCTCAAAAATATTATTAACAAACGAATGGAAAAAAATCAATACCATAAAAAGGGATAATTCTAATACCAAAAAAATAAAAGAAAATCTATATGTACATTTGGTAATAGAGGTCACTAAGAGGAGAGTTTTTTCATCTAAATTTTTTTTTATTAAAAAAGAAATTCCAAACCCAATTTTTATTTTAAAATGAAAATTATTCGAGTTACAAATTTTCTTCATCAATAATATAAAACACGAAAAAAATGTATCTAAATTCCATAAAAAAGAAAAATGAGTCTTCGATTTTTTTTTTCTTTTCCTAGGTTATGTATACATTGTGGAAAGCTAAGGAGAAGATTTTGAAAAAGAGTACGAGTTTCATATGTGTGTATGTGTATATGTATGCGTATAGTGTATATTTTGAGTACAAAAAGGATGTGACCACCCCTGTGCAAACCTAATTTCGCTTGTACTTTTCGTGCTTTGTTTTATATATACATCCATATTTTTTTTTTGTTGGTTTGCCATTGTAGGATGTGAACCAAAGTACTCTCAGCTTGCTCAACTTGTTAGTCAGTCGCTTGTTTGTTAATGTGTGCCATTCGTACTCGCATTCTGTTGTCCTCGCAATTAACGTCTAAAACGTAAAAGTTGTTTTGTGTGTGTGTGTGTGTGTGTGTGTATGTAAAATGTGTTCGAGTGTAAAATTTTGTTTCTAAGTTTAGGCGAAATTGTGATAGTGTTGATTCTTATTTAGTGTGTGAAATGTTGACGTTGTCGACGCCATCGTTTTTTGTATTATTCACATTTTCTGTTTTATATGTGTGTGTGTATGTATGTATGAATGTATGTATGTATGTATGTATGTATGTATGTATGTATGTATGTATGTATGTATGTATGTATGTATGTATGTATGTATGTATGTATGTATGTATGTATGTATGTATGTATGTATGTATGTATGTATGTATGTATGTATGTATGTATGTATGTATGTATGTATGTATGTATGTATGTATGTATGTATGTATGTATGTATGTATGTATGTATGTATGTATGTATGTATGTATGTATGTATGTATGTATGTATGTATGTATGTATGTATGTATGTATGTATATGTATGTATGTATGCATGTATGTATGTATGTATGTATGTATGTATGTATATGTATGTATGTATGTATGTATGTATGTATGTTTTTTTTTTTTTTTTTTTTTTTTTATACGAGGAAAAAATCATCGAAAGACCCTGGCCAGATGGTAGTGCCAGGAGTGCGAGACTTTAACACGCTAAAACAACCTCGTCTCACATGCCCCCTATCCCTGCGGAACCACCGCAAAAGTACTACTTCGCAGGGGGGGAATGGTTACTAAACCCTAACCAGCGAAAGATCTTCTTCGGACATCTTCTTGCCTTCGTAGCTCCAAGAGCACCGCTTTAACATACTCGGTTACTATCTCCCAATTTTCCAGGGAAACCAGCATGATTTGAATTATATTTCCAGAGCTTACATTTTCTCCTACTTGCTGCCGTAGGTTTGCTCTCTGTAGGTCAAAACGAGGACACACAAAGAACACATGTTCAGGATCTTCCATATCCTCAGGACAACATGGACAAAACGGCGAGCTGTCATGTCCGAATCGATATAAGTATGAACGGAAACACCCGTGTCCGCTCAGAAATTGTGTCAGGTAAAAATTTAAATAACCATGTCGCCTACTGATCCAAACTTCCAAATCAGGTATCAGCGCGTACGTCCATCTACCTTTGGTAGAGGTTTCCCACCTCCTTTGCCACTCTGCCATGGTAGTTAAACCATTTACGTCTGGACCATTTCCCGATGTGCGCCGAGCCAAGAATTCCCATTTTGCATTCCTAGCCAAGATATCAATGGGCATTAACCCCGCAATTACTAGAACTGCCTCGTCTGACACAGTCCTATATGCTGAGCATACCCGTAGTGCCGCTAGTCTGTAGACAGTACTGATTTTACCGCTGTATGTCTTGAACCTTGTAGATTCGGCCCATATTGGAGCCGCATACAAAATGACGCTTCTTACAACACCTGCTAATACCCTTCTCTTCATATACCTGGGACCTCTTGTATTTGGCATTATCCGGCACAATGCCGAGCATATATTTAAAGCCTTATCTCTCACATAATCAAAATGTTGTTTGAACGATAAACGGTTGTCTATCATGACACCCAAGTACTTAAGACAATCCTTAGTTTTTATTTTACAGCCTCCTATATCGATGGTTAGATATTCCACTTTTTTACGACTGGATATTAGTACGGCCTCCGTCTTATGATCGGCTAGTGTTAACCCCATTGAATTGAGCCATGCTTTAACTATCTGGATACCACTTTCAGAAATTGTCCTAGCCTCGTCTAACGACTTTGCGACCATCACCAGAGCTATATCATCTGCAAAGCCGATTATTGTTGCTCTTTTCGGGAAAAAAAAAAAAAAAAAATGTATGTATGTATGTATGTATGTATGTATGTATGTATGTATGTATGTATGTATGTATGTATGTATGTATGTATGTATGTATGTATGTATGTATGTATGTATGTATGTATGTATGTATGTATGTATGTATGTATGTATGTATGTATGTATGTATGTATGTATGTATGTATGTATGTATGTATGTATGTATGTATGTGTATAGTAAATGTATGAAATTTTTTTGTACCACTTCTTATAGTTGCCATACAAATTATCGCGTGCATCGGTTTTAAGTCCGCAGTTTACGAACTATAAAAATAGGAACAAAAACACCACTTTAATAACTTCAATAAAATTAATTGTATCTGATATAAAAAAAAAATTCACAACAACACATTTAATAATATGTGATGCAAAATAATTTTATAGAATAAATAAATATGAAAGTTCGTTATAAAATATACTTCAAAATAATAAAATATATAGATTGATAGTAAAAATAAATGAAATAATAACAAAAAAACAACAACAGAAAAAAATTTAACTAATAAAAAAGTGGAAAACTAAATTGCAAAAAAAAAATTAAATACAAAATGAAAAATAATATCTACCTGAATCAAATTTAATAAATTTTAACCGCCGTCGTATTCATAAACGATTATTAAATTTAACAAACGTTTGCTAGGAAAATCTTTCATAGTCAATTTTTTTTTAAAACCTTTAATAAATTAAAAATTTTTGTTTTTGAATACAGGAATAATTCTTTAATATAAACATAAAATATATAAATGTTAACTATTTGCTGGGAAATAATTAAATATTTTTATTTTTAATGGGAGAAATTTAATTTTCAAAAGCCAATTAATTCTACATTCAACACTGTCAACGAACATTATTTTCTTATACGTTGGCGTATAATTAATATTTCACGCTTGCTTAATAAATATTAATCATACGTAGCCGTCTAGCCGCTTATTGCGAATGTGATGCCAGGAAAAATTTCAACAAATCCCTGCGTGTCTAAACAAATCCCTCTTTTTCCCTACAACCAAACAAATTTTCCCAACACTTTTTCCTACGTTAAAAATTTATTGTTTTTAGCAACAGGCAAACAAATACACAGTTAGTAGAAATTATAATAAAAGCATTAATACCACAAGAAAAAAAAAAAAAAAAAAAAAAAAAAAAAACAGAATGCATATGTAAATGCCCTACACACGCACATATACAAATTTAATTTCAAAAATAACGCTGTGTGACAAATTTAAATTTTTTCTTTTTGTCAGAAAGCCTCTATCAGACATGTCACAGAGTATAATTCCGTTCGGAAACGGAATTCATTCCGTATTTTAGTGCTTCAGAAAATTACGAAAAAATTTTTCGGAATAAAACCAATTTTGTTTTCATGAATGGTGCAGTGGGTAGAACTCAAAGATTTTCTGAGGATAGAATGTGGTGATTCTTGAAACATGTAAAAATCAACCCGGGTCAAATCCTCAGTGAAAATAATTTGATGAAAATTAAATTTGATGAACTCAAGCCTAATTAAAGAATATCAAGAAATTAAAAATTAATAGTTCAACTAAAATCAAAAATTGTTCTTATATTGATAATATTTTAATAATTTCCTACATTTGCCTTAAAATAAAAAAGTCTGTCCTTTTTTCCATACGCTTGAAAGTTTCCGAAAAAAAGGAAAATTCCCTACTATTGTCATCACGCAAATAATGAGACTAGTCCATACACGCATGTAAAATGTACCCCATAAGGGTGGCCCCTTTGCAACAATCCAGAGAGTAGTCCATTTGATCAAAATGGATCAGGTAGTCCAATACTGTTTGCAGGGTAATGCCGAATTTATTCTGAAATTAAGAAAAATATTTACAATCAATTTAAATTTTTTAAATATAAAAAATGTGAAAACAAAAACATTAATTGAGCATTGATTTTTATATTGTACAAAAGTAAAGGGTGTTCCGGCAGGCTTTTAATCTTTTACCCAAATTCTCAATCACGTTTTTCAATAAACTGTTGTCAATGGTTGATAACTGTTCGATAATGTTGTTTTTAAGCTCTTGAACTGTTAAGGTACACTTGCGATTTCAAAAAACCGCAGAAAAAATTAGTCTAATGGTGTCAAATAGCACGATGCACGGTGGCCAATTCACTCCTTCTCTACGAGAAATAATACCAATTTTCGAACTCTTCTTTCAAAGGGCCCATTGTTTGTCTTGTTATGTGGCAAGATGCTCCACATATCAGGTTTTCAAAAACTGCAGTCGAAACCAAAAACTGTCGAACAAAAAACGAAAATTTGTGAACAACTTTTCGATTTTTGAGTTGGTTTGGCAGCGACTGTTTTCATTTAATGAATCTGAAGTAAAAGCAGCACTTTTTTCTGGGCCAATGACAAATGAAGAAGTGGAAGAAATTAAAGTTTTTTAACTTTGACTGCAGTTTTATAAACGCTGCCACATATTCTCTACGTCTAAATCATCAATTTTCCGCCATTTCCATTGACCATTGATAGCTTAAATTTGGCCCCCCTATACGTATGTATATATTTATGTACCCAGAGGTAAATATTGAAAGGACCGCAAGTGGCAGGTCTTTTTGAAGGCCTATATACTCCTTTCTAAAACATTTGCTTCGTCTGATATCCTGCCTTCAGAAGTATGTCTTCTAGAAGGTATAAATTTCTTTTTGAAAGACCTTCTTAAATTTTTAAAACACAGTCGCTACTCCCTTCTTAAAAAACGGAGAAAGGAAGTTGTTCAGTTTTATTTGTTTTTTATTTTTCGTGGCCTTCCTTACGCCTTTCTTGGGGTAGGGATCAAAGTTAATATTAAAGGCAGTGTGGAAGGGCTTGCTCTTAATGAGAATCTGTGTAAAAAATAAATAAGTATGGAATGCAGCGAGGAGGGCTTGTGCCTGCTAAATAAGGCATTCTATTAGGCCTCTTTACTCATTCTAGCTACCGCTGGGTATGTACGTATGTGTGTGTGTATGTATGTAAATACAATAATATTTAACATTTTCTATTTTTTTAATTTTTTAATAGAATTTTTTGTTATCTTCTTATAGAGAAACCAAATATTCTTAAAAAAGGCATTTTCATTTGGTCGAGAGTTGAGAAAGTTATGACATTTTTTATACATATAAAGACCATTATTTGGATTTGCGCAGAATAAGATTTGGTTTTCGACCTATGGTTTCTTCTGAAAAGTTTGTCAGAATTTTCCGTAGATTTTAATTATGCTTTACGACTTTTCAGTTTTTTTTCATCCATACAATTTGACCCCACAACTCGTGCCATTTATTATCGTAAAAATGCAAAGCAATAACTTAAATATATCAATCTAGTGTAAACAGAACAACCATTGCAACTGAGACAATACCAAATAAATAAGAAATACTTTCTTACAAAACATTACCAAATATCTATTATTTTCCGTAATACGTCTAAAGAACTAAACACGAAACGAAGAATATAAAGTTATGTAAATTTGTGACGTTAAAGTACATTTGTTCGTAAATATTTTCTTCTACAAAGAAACGTGTAAAGCTAAACGAATGTTTGTGGCATTTAAAACGTTAAACTCCACACAACCCCTACTAAATAATTAAATAAATTTAAAAAAAATTGTACTTGTGTTGTAAATAAATGGTGTGAGGATGTGTATAGAATACTTCCAATAGCAAAACCAATGTATAATTTCTTATTTTCATTTACATTTAATTACCTCCAGTACGCACTTGTCATTATCATCTTTATCATTCACTTAGATTTACTACTGCTTTGAGCTTAAAGAAAATATTCAAATAAAAAAAATTTTTACCATACGGACTCTTTCACTTTCATTCGTAAACAGCTGATAAAATAGAAAAAGTATGTACACAAGTATTTATTTTTTAATAATTTATTTAAATTTAAAACCAGCCAGCAAAATACTCTGACGTTGTCTGAACCAGACGTTTCTTGCAAATGTCTGGGGTCTAATCACCGCATTCGATATCGAGTAAATTATCGTATCGAGTAAACTTTCCTATCGGGTAAACCATCGCATTTTTCTGCCTACGATAGACACTGACGTATTGAATGAAAACTCGAGAGATGTAATGTCTTTGGCTAATCGATATCGAATACTATCATTTTAAATAACGATACATTTCATTCGATATCGAGTGTCCTCATTCCAAAATAAAAAATTTTATAATTAGAATTGTGGTTATTTTGTTGAACTATTTATGGTTTTTAATCCAAATTTTTAATATTTTAATCAGGCTTAAGTTCATCAAATTTAATATTTCATTAAATTATTTTTATGAAGAAAGGAATTTTACAACATGAAAATTAACTAAAATTGTTATTTCATTCTTGGCTGACATGTTTCGATCGCAACCACTCGATCTCCTCAGATGGATTTGCCGTCTTACACTCGCAGCCATCGACGACTGCTGAC
The DNA here is from genome assembly GCA_949318255.1 of Pollenia labialis. NCBI lineage: Eukaryota > Metazoa > Arthropoda > Insecta > Diptera > Polleniidae > Pollenia > Pollenia labialis. The sequence goes on along the minus strand of OX439142.1, from coordinate 16,641,314 downwards.
GTCAATAGTCAAACATCAATCCTTAAACCAAATTGTATTTTAACCTTTGGTAGATCGAAATTTGCTTTTTTGAATGATTAACCATTTTAATTGATTTTACATGTTTTTCCTAAAAAAAATTTTTATTTAATTTTGCTCGATATCGTATGCGGTCATTAGAACCCTGGCTTCATTCTTAGAGACTTCGTTGAGATTTCTATCAGACATTCCAAATACGTACTGACTGGCCGCTTTCTGATAGATTTCGCATGGATATATCGTATATTATGTACCCATATTTCATATAGATATCCGACAGTAATAATACATATAACGAGACTTAATTTTTTTTTGTGAAAATAATGACAATTCGTCAGCTCATTATTGGTACCACCTACCGGCCATTTTAAAAAAAATTTATGATTTTTAATTCCCTCTTTCTGCATCCAAAACCTGTTTCACGAAATTTATAATGGTTTTCGAGATATTAAGCATTAATTTTTCTCAATATAAACTATTTTAAAGTTTATTAAGTATTGTTTTGTTCTACACGCCACTGATTGGCGAATGCTGCAATACAAAACCGTACAAAATCAATTTCTACTATTGGGTATATTTTCAGAAACCTTTATTGTCGTTTTTCTCCACTACGACTTTTTTGCATATGCGCCAAACCAATAATGAGCTGACGAATTGCCATTAACTGCTTGTCACACGATTTCAAAGGAAAATTTTGAAATGTTTTTGCTTCAAATGTAAGTTAGACAAACAAAGTTTTCTTTCAAAATCGTGGGACAGGCAGTTTTGAAAATAATATTGATTTTATTTTATTGTTTAAAAAAAATATTAAAAAATGGTACGCACATGTAAAATTTTTATTTATAATCTTTTAACACATCAAAATTTTCCATGCCTTTTCATTTAAGTTCTGTCAGATATCTGTCAGAAATGCCGGAAAAAAACCTAGAATTTCCCACAACATGTCGGCCAAAATTCATGCCAACCACTTTGTACATTGTTGGGTCAGAAATCTGACAAAATAAGTTTACAGATTTCTTATAGAAATCTGAGCGAATTTCAACTCTTGCAGAAATGTGAAATTAGACTTTTATAAACATTTTTCTACCCACTCGAATGTGGGCAGCTTTAATGACAATTGTCGTTTTTTTCTGTAAACAAAAAAAAAAAAAAAAGTAAACAGGAACTAAGACGCATTTGTATGAATTCAATTAGGAATCTATCAGACATATCGATACATAAAATCCCCTCGATATATCCACACGAAATCTATCCGAAATTTGTGCAAAAACTGTCTTATTCAGGCAACATAGGACTATATTGCTGTAGGAAAACTGCACTGATTTACTATTGACTTTATCACCAGTACTACTGAGCTTTATCACCAGTACTACTGAGCAACTATAGGCCAGATAATGCATTAAGCTCAGACACATAGCTAATGCTTGTCATTGAAAATCCACTATGTACCTTTAAACTATTGACTAGGTAGTTTTTGTAGGATCATATGGAGATATTGGAACCAGAGATTAACTAGTACATTTGAATAGTTTAATTTTAAATTTTTGAATTCGTTACTAGATTTTTGCACTAATTATTTTAACGAACAAAGCTGCCCACACATTAATTAAATCTAAAAGAACCCTTCACCGAAGGTAAAAGGGTATATATTAATAGACCCTATAAAGTATATATATTCTGGGTCTTTATGAGGAGCGAAGTTGATTTAAGGATGTCCGTCTGTCCATCTGCCAGTCTGTCCGTTGAAATGGGGTTTCCGAAGAACCCAGATATAATGAGGACTTGGTAGTTATATATTTATGTCACTCATAGTCTGGAATCGTTTGCTATTGAAATTCAGCTTGATCGGTCCACAAATGTCTGAGAGATGAGCAAAAACCACGACTGCCTATAATATTACCCCAAAAAACCCTTGTTGTTTTTTTTTATTTCTATGTACATACATCTTGAGAACGACAGGAGGAGTTTTTAAATTAGGTACAAGAATCTTGGTTATCAAAACACAACACCCGACAAAACGAGGGCGGGATTGGTTAAGTAGGCGTGGCACAAAGTTGATTTATTTATATCTAAAGAACGGTAATTAAGCAACTTTTTGTTATTATCACACCATGGTGAAAGGTATATAAGATTCTGCATAGACGAATATAGCACTTTTACTTGTTTTCAATTGTTTTTTTTATTACTTTATTTGGTCGAAAATGGAACTGAAAGAAAAAATAAAATTATTTGACGTTGTCATTACTGTTTCCTTCTATTATTGTTTTTGTACTTATCTCGTGCTTGCAATTTTTTCTTCGAGTATGCTTTGTGACAGACAGTTTGTTGAAATACTAATACAAACTCATTGATTTACATTTGTTTGTTCGTGTTTTGTTATATTTTCAATTTCTGGCCTTGTATTAATGTACACACACGTATACTTAGATGTGTGGGAAAGCACAGTTTTATTTTTGTGTGGATTAGAAAATGTTAAACATTGTGGTGGTTAATCGCGTGTGTGTGTGTTTTTTCATTAGAAAATGTAGTTTAGAGTGACATCAGTTACCTATTTACTGTTGTGATTACATTTCGAATTGTATCTTTTCTGTTTTTCGGTTTGACGTTTTTCTTTGGATTGCGAATGTTTATCTCAATCTGTTTTCTGTTAATGTGACGGTAAAAAAATTGCAAAAGAGTCTTAAGCCGGAAGAGAAAGTATTTAAATAAGTTTGTATTCTAGATGGGCCGTAATAATTCAATTTAGTAGGTTAAATTATGTTATTAAATAATAAAGTAAGCGAATGCAACTACCCTACAAGAAATTAATGAGAGAGTAGTTACATTTTTCATTTTGGTGTTAAGAAAATGATAGAAAGAAATGACCGAATGTGACCGAAAACTTGATTTCGGTAATTTCTTTCTATCATTTTCTGAACACCAAATTGAAAAATGTGACTACTCTCTAATTCATTTCTTGTAGGGTATATTTTGAAATATAACACAACTTTCTGTTGCTTATGAAATTTCAGCTTAAGTTTGAAAATATTCAAATCTTGATCGAAAATTAATAATAATAAAATGAGAGAAGAATAGAAAGATATAATTAATTTTTTTAGTAAAAATATTCTGGAGTCTTATGAGTAGCAAACTTGATTTAGCGATGTCTGTCCGTCCAACCGTAGGCTTGCCTGTCCGTGTGTATGTTGAAATGAGTTTGCCGAAGACCAAAAATATGATGGCGACTAGGTTAATATATATTTGCATCGCGTATAGTCCGGAATAACTTGCTATTGAAATTCATTAAAAACAATCGACAAATGGCTTAGATATCAGTAAAAGAGCACGACTGCCTCTAATATTTACTTAAAGATAGGGAGACCAACTTTGGCTCAGATGTATAAGAAATAAATAGTATTTAGTATTCAAAATTTGCCAAATAGAACTTTTTAAGATAGAGAATAATTAGGTTTTCAATATTTTGGTGAAGGGTATACAAGATTTGGCAAAGCCGATTATAGCACATTTACTTGTTTAGATTGTAAAAATTTAGGCACAAATTATTTTAAAAGCTCAATGTAAATAATGTTATATTTCAATTTCCGTTGATGTATTTAGGATTATTTGTCGGCTTATTTATTATGTGTTGAAGCTTAAGCAATGTTAAAAACAGCAGAGAAGCAAAAAGAAGAATATTACTCTCCGGCGAATTGACGACTATAACATGTACTGTTAAAGCAATGAATGAAATTTTTTGATGTCATCCTCTTTTTATTTTTTTTTTTTTTGACTAAGTAAACTTTACCATGACGTTTTGCCTTTTGGTTACGTTTTGGTGTTTGATACGAACGGTTGGCTTTTAAAATTTAAGAAAAAGAATAAAGAAAGTCTAAAAGATTAACATACATATAAATTAACATATACATTTAAATGTAAATAAAATAAGTAAATTTAAATTAAAATTATAAAAAAAATAAATTTTTTAATTATTTACAAATGCAAATAATAAAATTTAAAACCAATATTACTTTTAAACCTGCTAGGAGTGTCCTTTTTAGGTTAAAAACTTTTACATATATTTGAATATTATATGTATGTACATACATATGTATGTGTGAAAATTGTGAAAAAAAATTAACCTCATTTCTTTGTCGCTTCTATTAGTCAATAGAACTCGTTGTACATTAAAATTATTGTATTTAAGACAACGATAAAAATTACAATTAGAAATTAAACAACAAAAAAAAAACAAAGAAAAAAAAAATAAATTTTAAAACTTAACTAAAACTCCTTAAAAATAAATAAAAAAGATTTAGTCATATGCATATGTATGTACATACATGCATATTATTATATAAGAAGTGCAACAATTTCTATACGTTCGAGCAATAATTAAATTTATAAAATTAAAACACCCAAATAAATAATTATACAATCAAAATACGACAAGGTTGCCAGGAAAAAATTTGTAAAAAAAAAGTTTTTTCCTTTTGCACAAAAGCTAAGATATACATAATGTGGATATTGCGAAAAGTGTTAAAAGCTAAATATTGATAATTAAAAAAAAAATATAATAATAAAATAATTGTGTATTTAACTATTTTTTTTAAACTTGTTAACGTTTTTTTCTTTCTTTTGTTCCAACGAATTTAGCATAAAAAGTCATACAAACTTTAAAGAAAAATTATTAAATAGTTTAATAAAAAAATAAATAAAAATACAATTTACACATAATAACACGAATGGAGCTTTAAGAATAACAACATAAAGTGAAACAGGCCTGAAAATTCCAAACAAATTAACACCAAATTAATTAACCTCATATAATAAGGAAAAATACAACAACAACAACAACAACAAAAAAATTAAAATTATTGATTTAAATAAATTTTAAATTAAAAAATTTGATTAAATACAAGCAAATCTCAAAACAGATCGATTGACATCGATTAATAGTAAGTATATAAAAAAATTTAATGAAAATTATTTTCAATTCACACACACACACACACAAACTCACACACAAACAAGCAAATGAGAACCTCAGTTACCTCCATGGAATGGTCCGATGTAATGCAAGCATGGACCATGCCATTGTTAAAAAGTGTTTGTAGTGAGATGACATGTCTTCGTTTTTTAACGACCTAATATTTGCAGGGCTTTTCCACTAACATTCATACTACGCTCTTTACTACACAGACACGAAGTCCTTAAAAAATATTAAATCATACATAAATATTTATATGTATGTTTATGAACATGTTAATAGCAGTCATGTTAAAGTTAGTTACTCTACATATCTCTCTCGTAAACTGTTAACGAGATTCTGACAATTTTTTTTTTGCCTTCAAAATAATCTTTTTCATTGTCTGACATTTTCTTTTCCGCAGCGTGCATTAAGTTTCGTTAAGTTTTTGTTTTCCTTTATTTTATTCATCTGTCACTTGAATAAACAGTAATGCGCAATGCAATGGTATAAAACGAAGCACGGAATTTGTTATTTTCTCGCCTTACACACTTTCTTACTAACTCTCCTTGCTCTCTTTCCCTTTCTGCTGAATAGACGGAAAAATAAAGTTGTCCAAGTTCATAGTCCAAAAATTATCAGTTCTGCTGTACATGTGCCTATGTACGTATGTATGTATGGGCCAGTCAGCATGTTTCTAGTTTTTTTTTTGCAAGACTCATTAAGATTTTTTTTAAAAAAGTTTAACGAAAACATCTTGTCTGAACTAGAAAATCAGACACGTAAATGTTTAGTTGATTTGCGTTTCAATTCGGTTTTATCATCTGGCAAATATTTCGTTCGAAGAGGTCAACAATTAAGTTATCACTTGTTTGTTTTTTTTTTAATCTACGTGTTTCTAATATGTAATTTCAAAGTTGCAAACATTTTATGATAATGAAAAAAAAAAAATCAATCATAAATTTGTTCGAAATGGTAAATTAGTGATAATCAGGGACGCCGTTAATAAATTTAATGTTTTTTATTAGCCCAATTCACGTTCTTGTGCAATTGAGATTGCAAATTTATGCATTTGTAAATATTTTCTATCAATTGTGATAGACCTCTTTGGCTTCATATGTCGTAGTGGAGAAAAACGACAATGAAGGTTTAGATGAAGTTTTCTGAAAATATACCCCATATAATTTTTTTGGTATTTTCACTACAGCTTCTGGCATATGTTTTAAAGAAAAAATTAACAGTTTTATCAACGTTCAAAATAATTTTTTTGTACCGCATACGCTACTCTTCTAAATTAAATTCTAAAAAGTAGGTTTTTGTGCTGCATACGTATGCTTACTGCTGTGTTTTAAGTTGTTGACATTTTATTTACTTTTACTACGTTCTTTCTTACTACAATGAAGCGAAGCAAGAGTATATTTTTTTTTGTTGTCATTTTATTTTGCTTTCGCTTTACCTACTTGTTTTCTTATGAAGAAAAACAAAAGTGATATTTATTTTTTACGTTTTTGTATAAAGAATTTACAGCATTCGCCAAACAGTGGCGTGTAGAGCAAAACAATACTTAAAAAAACTTTAAAATAGTTGAAATGGAGCAAAACTAATGCTTAATATCTCAGAAACCATAAAAAGTTTCGTAAAATATGTTTTGGATTTAGAAAGCGGGTATTCAAAATATATATATACCCTATATATAACTCAATTTTTTTTAAGAATGGTCGGTAGGTCAGACCTATAATGAGCTGACGGAGAGTCAAAGTTTTCAAATTAACATCTCGGTTTTTGTATAAAGAGAAACCGGCAAGAGCCAAAGTTTCCAAAAAAGGTACATGCATCTTGGTTATCACCATACAACATCAGACAAAATGTGGGCGGGATTGGAGAAGTGCTTAGAAGGATATTTGTAGTGAAAATTATAAAATCGGTCTATAAATGATCTAGTTATAGAACTGCAAAACTAACTTTCTCTTCCAAAAATCATGGTTTTGGTACAGTAATGCCCCCACCACATATAATAGAAGCACTTAACTTTGCTCGGATATTTCGTATACTAAATAGTATTTAATATACATAAGTATTTAATTGGTACTATGCGCCAACGATTTGGCGTAAAATATAATAATATCATAATGAGTTAAATCGGACCATATTTTGCCTTGGAAACAATTATATTTTCAATATTATGGCAAAGGGAATATACAATTCGAAAACTTTAACTTATTTTTCATTTGGTTTTAATTTAAAAAAAATTGTACATTAAACTTCTCATTACTGAACTATACATATAAAAAAAAAAACAAGTATGAGTGCTATATTTGGCTACGCTGAATCTTATATACCCTTCACCATAGTTTGGAAAGAACAGAAGTTTTTATATCTTATATATAAATACGGGAACAATTTTTTGATGTTGGAAACCTAATTGTTCGCTATCTTTAAAAGTCCTATTTGGCAAATGTTCAATACTATACCCCCTATCTTTGGGTTAAAACTAGAGGCAGTCCTGCTATTTTGCTGATATCTAAGTCATCTGTCAACCAATCTGAATGAATTTCAATAGCAAATTATTCCGGACTATACACAATGTAAATATATAATTACTTAATCCCCATCAGATTTATGGTCTTCGGCAAACCCATTTCCATATACACACGGACAGGTTGGACGGACGGACGGACATCGATAAATCAACTCAAAATAATCCAGACTATATATTCTTTATAGGGTGTTAGACCAATATTGTAAAAATAACGATCTAAGTGACAAACTAACTTGCAGTTCAACGATTTCGAACGTTATCGTTCGCATAGAAAATTTATATGAAAAACACTCAGTTTTAAAAATATTTTCCATATAAAAATCTATGCGAACGTCTACGTTCGAAATCGTTGAACAGGCAGTTATTTAGCCCTTTCCAACTGCCAGCATAGCTCTCTCTGACGCATATACCTTTTGAATGTGCCTCGATCCATGCATATGGATGAACATTATTTTAATTTATCAAAACTTTTAAAGTTAAAGCAAAAAATTTTATTGTTGTCCACAAAAATTTTAATTTGTTTATTAATTTTTTAATATATTTTTCCTTTGGTTTTCTCTTCTTGATTTGGGAGAGCACTACAAAAATACCCGACTTGTCCAAATTGTCTACATATAAAACAAAAATAATTTAACGCACACATGCACATATTTTGGCTCATCATACACACGAAATTTGACAATTTGGGTTTATGCCTGTCAGTTAATGATTTCAATTTTGTACTCTTTGAAAAATATTTTGTTCTTGTTTTATTTAAATATTTTCAAGCAGCACTAATTTACTCTACGTTTTATTTTGTGGAGTTAGGCCTTTTGGCATCCTTCTGAAACATCCAAATAAAAGTGAACTCTACTTTTATTAAAAATCTAAAGGGCCAAATACACTTGTCAAATGCTTGTCCAGCCGGCGAATTCAACGTGTACGTGTGCATATTTAAAATTTTTATTTTTCATCAAGCGTTGTCGGTGTCACACATACAAACACAGAGGTAATAACGCGGGGGAAAACGGCTACTTTCGTACTTTTTCTCTTATTTTGATAAATTTATTATACAGATTGCATATGGTCCAGATTAAAATAAATGATAGTTTTAAGGGATACAATTGATTCTTTTTAAGGGATAAAATTGGTACTTTTTAAGGGATGAATTTTGTACTTTTTAGGGGATAAAATTGGTACTTTTTAAGGGGTAAAACCGGGATAAAATTGGTAAATTTTTTTATTTTCAATAAATTTGGTATACATACAGATTAAAGCCTACATCAAAATACGGCGTTCGCCTAAAATGAGAAAAAGTTGAAGATCGTGGAAATTTTACCTTTGGTAGTTTTCTCTTTTAGACTGTGGTACTTTTTCTCTTTTTTGTACACAACTTGCGCATGGTTCAGAATAAAATATATGGTACTTTTAAAGTGATAAAATTGGTACTTTTTAGGAGAAAAAAAATAGGATAAAATTGGTACATTTTTCTTTTCGGAAAATTTGGCATATGCACTATAAGTCCCAGATTAAAATAAAAGGTACTTTTTATAATGTAAAAACTGAAAAAACTTTCAACTTTTGGTATTTTATTTATTTTTGGATACATTTGGTATACAGATTACGTGTGGCCCAATGGCCGGAATAAACATATTTATAAACCCCTTGCTTTTCATATGGACAGTTAAATATCGGTTGCTCAAAAGTATAATCGAGTACTCAAAACTTATGTGTACACTGAAAAGACAAATCAATCCATCCGTACTAAAATCAAGCCAAAGCGGTGTCAGTAGTTCGCTAAGTACAGACTTCTTTAAATCGAGTGCAGAATGCTTGATTCAAGTATGGATTATTCAAGTGCCACTTACTTAAAGTAATCCGAAAACGGGATAGACTTAATTAAAAGTGGAATACAAATAATCTAAAACTGTGCTTGATCCAAGAATTTCCAAGTTGGTTTAATCCCGATTTGTACTTGAAATTGAGAGATTAGATTGATTCTAACATTTCCACTTACCTTAGAGAACTAGAGAAAGATAGAGAGAATATTATTATTTACTTACCCATTACACATGTGTATTTGACGTTGGTATTTCGGTCTTTGTTTACAGAAGAAGTCTTCATTATTAGGCCGCACCAGAATATAATAGTTGTAGCAGTAGCACAAGCAGACGAAAACGCTGTAGCGCAACAAAGTTTAAAATTTTGAATTTTACGCTTCAACTTCACCTGCAATGACTACTACAACTACGAAAACTGTGGACATTACTTTAAAACTGTCGTTTTGAACTTATGACAGCTTGCAGCGCTATTCGTAACGTTGTACTACAGCGACTATTATGTTTCCCACTTAAGACACCAGCACCATGCCCGGTATGGTTTCATTCTACTTTGAACGTTTTATGTATTTAACTTAATAATTTTAACAGTTTTAAAAAATAGAATATGGGAATTCTTATTTGAATTTTTAAACATTAAAATAAATCAATATTTTTCTTCTTGAAGTGTTGTTGTTTTTCGACAAAAAACAAGCAAATCGTTTTTTTGCCTTCTTATGTAGTGTTGTTGTTATTTCTACAACAAATTTTTACAAACACACGCTTATGCACGCATATTGGTTTCCAAAAGTTATCTTATTTTAGATTTTTTTGAAGTACTTTTTAGTTTTATTTCCAAGTACGACTTGTACTAAAAGTAAGTAGAAAAAACTTATTGGTCGATTACGGATGGCAACTGAAGTTGTCGAAAAATAATAATTCATTTAATGTTGTTTCTAGAAATATTTTAATATTCTTTATAACATTAAGCCTTTTCTGTAAATTTTGCTCTAATTTTTAATTGTACGAAGTACCAGCGTAAAAGCTGGTAGAAATATATAACGGTATATAGTTTGCTGTTGTAAGTGAATTTATATTATGTCATATGCAACCAAAAACGAGCGTGTGAAAGCAAAAATTATAAACCTTTTATATTTGCTAAATTTAACAGACATGCGCAATTTCGTATGGATTGTAGTTTGAGTTTGAGTTTTTATGTGAGAGGGGAGCGAAGAATAGCATTTTTTCTTCTCCACTCTCCTATAAAGTCAGACTTTCTGAAAGAAAACTTTCATTGTGTAAACCCAGACGTACATCTGACAAAGCCACTACAAAATACATATCGCCTAAAACCATCTTAAGTAATTAAAACTTGTAGTATTAATTGAAATGAACGGCATAAAAACTAATTAAGATAATTTGCGCACCTTCGCCTATTGTCAAAATTAAATAAATTCCCCCAGTAGTAATAAAACAATTAATGCAGTAGAGAGTCATGTAGATGTGGTCGTATTCGTTATGCATAAATGGATGTATTAATGAAAATGCCACACAAACACACACACGCCTTCATAGATGTATTTTAAACCACCCAGCTAGCATTTTCTATCATAATCGAATCTTTAAGAAAACAGTTTGAAGAGCAAATTAACCGCAGTTGAGCATTAATTGAATTAAACGTTTAATTCGCTTGGTTAAAATTTTAATTACAGCTGATTTTATTTTTAATTAATGCTTTAATTGGTGAAAAAAGTTTGTCTGTGAAAAAATCAGTTGTGCTTAGTTTTTGATCGTATGAATGAATCATATGTCAATTCTTTTTCAATTGCTCAAGTTATAAGTCAGATTTTAATCATCAAAAGGTTCCGAAAAGACTCATTTAGTTGATTTTTATAAAAAAATTTACAAAAAACCCAAATGTTAGCTGGACTTTTCTTAATCCAGCTAGTATTTTGGATCACAATCGAATCTTTTAGGAATCAGCTTCAAGAGCAGAATATACTTGTTGTGCGAAAATGGTACCCTACCGATGAATCACCTCAAAGAATTATTTGTGATTCACTAAAAAGAAAAATCAATCAAAGTTATTTTTGGAAATACAAAATTTATATGACGTGCTAAATTCCCAATTTTTCATGTTTGATAAAGGCGCCCGTACACGACATGTTTTTGACATTTGACATGTCAAATTTCCCACTGCAAAATACATTCATGTCGTGTGTTACCTTTTTAACTTTGCTTCTGCAAAAGTCAGACGCAAAGTCATCTGACAAAATTTCAATTAGAGCGTGCTCTATTTTCTTCTGACAAACCATCTGACATCACTGTTGTTATTTTTTATATTTTGAAAAGAAAGTGTTGTTAGAAATCCATGCCGCAAGGAAGCCGGCTGCGGCCGTGCACTATTGACGGAATCATTAGCCGGCTGATGTTGTTATTTTACTATACTGATAAATGTATGTTCTTTTAAACTTTTAATAGAAATAATGTACACAGATATATACAAAACGTTTCATTATTATATCCAAAATTGGCAGCTTCGAATTTAAAGAAAACTTTTTTAAGATGGCTCAACTCTTTTGCTGCGCAAATAAATTTTTTTGTGGTGGCCGCACGCTATTTTGAAACCGTGAACTACTTTGGTTTCTGCAATAACTATGCGAAAAAACAGAGATAATGTCAGAAGCAAATAACATGTCAGGAAACCGTATCCAAAGATTTTAAAAAAGCTAAAAATAGTATATGTACAAATAAACAATCAAAGCCTTTTTTCTAACCATATCAAAGCTTAAACAAAACACCAACAATAAACAGTGAGTTTATCTTGTCTTCCATTCCCCTACAATTGGTTGGCTCTTTTCCGACTCGATTTATCATCTGAAAATCAATCCATCCGCACTCAAATCAATCCGAAGCGGTATTAATAGTTCGGTGTAAGTACGGATTTTCTTAAATCAAGTACAAGAAAGAAAGATTGATTCAAGCACGGATTTTTAATCGCAAAATACTCAACTTATCCATATTCAATCCCGAATTCGCACTTGAAATAATCCGAAAATGAGATTGATTCAAGTATTGTAAAGTTAATATAACCCCGAATTCGTACTTGAAATAAACCCAAAGATAAATTAGAAGGAGAATTTTATCATGATTGAGTTACTTACCTGTTTTACATCTTACAGAATTTTAATTATAAAACACCAATACCATTCCTGATATGGGTTTTACTTTAAAAACCTACTGTACACATATATATGTATGTATAACTGAAAACATAAACTCAATGAGAAGCAAGAGGTCTTAATTTTACTTTTTGAACATGAAAATAATCTATGTTTTTCTTCTTGTTCTGTTGTTTTGGTTGTTTTTGCACACAACAAGCAAATCGTTTTTACCCAACTTGTGTGGTGTTGTTGTAATTTCTACACCAAATTTTGAAAAACACACGCGTATGCACACATAAAAGTATGCAGTGCTGAGAGATGAGACTAAAAAGATAAATGAGATTAAAACCAGAGATGCCAACTATTCAATGGCAAAACGTGCCGACCGAGCAGTCAAAAAGAGCTAAACAGTGCTAAATTTAAAAATATTTAAGATTGTTCTGTTTTAAATCCATTTATTATTAATTTTTATAATTAAAACTCATTTACATTAAAAAAATTTAATATTTTATGTTTAATAAAATTACTACTAAAAAATTTTATGCAAATACATATGTATGTTCCCGAAGATCCTATAAGGAGCATAGGGCCACTTAGATATGGTTGAGGTTTCATTAATAAGCGTTATTTAAGATGCGGTAGCTTATTAGGCTTCCGCATCCGATCCTGGTGCTGGGGCTGCCAGCAACCTCCAGGCAGGCAATTTGTAAAGTTTTTCAAAGGCAGAGATTATCCGCGTTCCTTCTACTTCCTGAGACGCCCTTAACGAACCATCAGGATACTTTACAAAAACCAAGTTTCAGAAGTTCTTCCTACTGACCTGAGACGTCTTTCAACCATTCAGGTTACTTAGCCGCCTTCTCACTCTAGCTAGCCTCTGAACGGGTGTTCTAAAGCCATTGCCCGGGGAATGCCTGGTAAAAACCGGAGGAAGTGAGCTGCCTTGACTGTGACGCAAAGGAATCATCCTTGGCCACTCCCAAGTGAGTGGCAATCAAGAACTTTCAACCTTTACTTGTCACAGTTCATTCCCCATTGCAATATATTTATTATTTCAATAAATATAATTAAACATATGAACAGTAATTTTCAGAAATTTTTATAAAATTTTTACTTTTTATTGGCCATTTTCTCAATGTATCGGCAAACTGTCTGTTACTTAATATCAACATAAATTTATTAGACCGATAAACTGTGCGTTAACGATTTTGGGTTTCTCAATATACCGACAAAAACCATTGTTTTTAGTTGGCAACACCTCTTAAAATACATGAAAAAGTTGGCAGTCAGCTGATTGAATTTATCTGCACGGCAAATAGAAGGAAAATACTTAATTGGCAGATGAGTGCTGGTTAGCTTTGCGACAGAATAGATGAAAATGAGACATTGAGAAAACCAAATTTCTTTATTGTGCAGTTTTTCGTTGGGAAAAAAGATAATCGCGTAATGAGAAAACGGCCATGTGTGTTTCAATTGAATTTACTTTTACAAACACGCTTGATTTGCAAAGGTTATTAATTGCTAAAAATTGTGTATATAAAGCAAGATTTGCGTGTGCAATTTACGTTTCTGTCGGAATATCTGGCGAAAATTATATATCTGGTTGGTATAGTACAACATACTTAATTAAATGGCGTCATTTTTTCAGTTTTTGAGTCTCCGCATGGTGTACTAAATAAAACTGTTAAGCTTTTTTTATTATTGAATTGTAATATTTGCATACAGTTTTTGACGGATCTTTTGTTGGTTTAATCCATTTTTTAAACACAGGTTTTGATTCCCAAGGGAAAAATTACAAGCCAGGAGTAATTAAAAAGAGCTAAATCTAGCCACATAATAGCTAAGCTGGCATCACTGATTAAACCCCTCTCTTTGTAATTTTACTCTCAGAGTGCCACTACCAACGAAAAGTTCAATCTTTTTTTACTTGGTTTAAGATTGTTTTTAATTTTATGAAGTTGCGGGAATGATTTTCGAAAGTAATCCCATTTAGGACTGTTTTGAGTACGTTTTAGTGTTATTCGTACTTGAATTTTTGAGTACGACTCGTACTTAGAGTAAATATAAAAAAAAAACTGTGTTTTTCTTTCTGTGTACAATTTGCTGATTCCTTTTTGATCATATGAATGGATCATATATGAATCCTTTTTCAATCGCTCAAGTGATAAATCAGGTTTTACTCATTAACTCATTTAGATAAATTTTACAAAAACTGATCACCGAAATGCTTGCTGGGTAATAGTTACTATACCACAACACAACACAACACATCACATCACATCACATCCTAAAAGAATGACAAAAAATTTAATTTTACTTATGTGTGTATGTGCAAACATATGAACGTAAATGTATTGTAGTTTTAATTTTGTTAGTGTGCATTTAGTTATATTTTTATCCTTTTTGTTATTTATTTATTTGCAGAATACGTGTCTGTGGCGGGCGCTTGTTTGAAGATGGCGCCTCGGATATAGTTGTAACTTTGATTAACAGGCGACATACATGTGCCTAATGTAAGTGTGCATAGTACTAAGCAGTAGTTTTTGGTTTTTATTTTGTTGTTTTCTGTACGAGTATGTATGAATGAAAATTATATTTTGTATTTGTATAATAATTATATGTATCCATATGATTGTGTCTTCGTATTGAATGGAAAATTTTGCAATGAAATAGGCCTTGGATAACTGAGGCTCTCATCGTTGGCCGCATAGACAATGACAGAAGATTCCGACTCGATATCTGAGGAAGAACGTAGTTTGTTCCGTCCCTTCACCCGCGAATCATTGGTGCTTATAGAAAATCGTATCGCTGAACATGAAAAACAAAAGGAACTGGAAAGAAAGAGACTCGAAGGAGAGGCGCCGGTAAATATTACGAAACTAAAATTAATCCCTTAAATTCTTTTTTTTTTTTTTCCATAAATATTTGTGTTCAAAACTTTTGACTCAAAGTGAGATCATCACACTGAGGAGTGTGTTCTCACACCCATGCATTATATATACATACATACATATATAATATGTTCATATGTATGTATATATACATATGTATGCGATCAGAAACAAATATATATAAATATTTTTAAGTGTTTTTTTTTCTTTTTTAAATGATTATTATTTAAAAACTTTTTCTCTCTAACAAACAGTATAAACTTTAAATGTAAATGTGGAATGTTAGCCGTATCATATTGTAGTTATTGCAATAGTCGTTGTTGTTGTAATAACTACAAAATATGAGAAAGCTTATAACTAACTAACTTAACATGCATATATCATTTTTATTTGTCTAACCCTCATCTTTCTAACAACTATTTAGTTAGAAAATCTCTTTTTAATTATACCTTTATTATCTCATCCCTTCTCT
This sequence comes from Pollenia labialis, assembly GCA_949318255.1. Lineage (NCBI taxonomy): Eukaryota > Metazoa > Arthropoda > Insecta > Diptera > Polleniidae > Pollenia > Pollenia labialis. The sequence continues at coordinate 16,625,489 of OX439142.1, read as the reverse complement.
CAATTAATGTACAAAATTTCTAGTAACTTCTTTGCCATAGATATTAACATTTCCCTCATCATTAACTACATACATACAAACATACTTATATATTTTAAGAACCCTCTACAAAAAAATCCTGTAGTTACTCTAAATATTTGTTACATAGATCATGTTGTATCTAATTTATGTATTTTTAATTAGTATAACATTTTATAATGTATGTATAATTATTTATGAATAAGTTTCTTTAAGTAAGCCATTTACTTGTCAGCCGAAACGAGTAACAGGACACTTCGAGTGTATTAAGTTAAACGTTAACAATCTACATTGAGATAGACGGGCCTGACCTACTCGTATCGGCCGGCTTTGTAAGTTAATTAGGTTAATTAAAATTATTATTCTTTAATATACTTTTAAAGCTTCTTAATTGGTTGTAGTGGAATTTTCTACGCCTACTTTAACTTGTGTAGTTAATATTGAAAACAAATACATAAATAAAATTGGAATTTGATTTGATTTGCTGTATTTTTAAAGCACCTTTCTTTCCCCTAATTCTATTAAATGTTGTGTAAGAACTTGTAATTTAAATATTTTTTTTTGAAGTTAACGTGGAAAATAATTAAAACTTGGATTCTGATTTAGACCAAGGCGAATTCAATTCCATTACAGGTGGTGTCGAAACGCCATCTGATTTTGATAGTGCGAACCAATTTGTTACAGCCGTATTCATAATGAAAATTTGGCATGAAGTTAGCAAAAAGTTTATTCATAATACACTAACCAAACTCTGGCTAACGATTTGCTAAACTCTTGTTAACGAGCTGCCAAACGTTTGCCAACTTGTGAAAAACAGCCGTTTAATGTCAAACAATTTTGTTGGTTTTTTTTAATTACTGTTTTTTTTTATTTTCTGTCTTTTACTTAATTTATTTTAATTTTAAAAACTTTTTAAAATTTTTATATGTAAACGAAAAAAACAAAAAAATTACAAATTCAGCTATGATTAATGCAAAACGTGCTGCATTTTTGAGTAATACAATGTGGCATCATAAAAATTCAGAGTTGATTTATTAAAAGTTGGCAGATGGAGAAAAGTTCGTAATGAATTAACTCTGTGCCAACAAGCTGCTAAGCTTAATCGTCATTCTAGTTAGCAGCTCGTTGTACGTAGTGTACAAACTGTGGCTAGCCTTTTGTAATGAATACGGCTGTTAGTGTTTAGGTAGGAATGGTTGACATTTCTAGCCGTAAGTGTCAGTTAACACACGTTTTTAGGATAGAGGGGAATAAAAGTGGCATTCTCTTTCCCCTTCTCTCCTAAAAGCTCAAGACTTGACGAGTCAAACTTGACGTGTGTGAACCGGTACTAAGCACTTACAATACAATCCTATGTTGTTAATGGATTGCTGTAGTTGCGACACCACCTGCAGTTAAATTCGCCTTGATTTAGACATCATATCGAACTTGTTCCTCTTAAGAGAATCAACTCCATATTGTTTTTAAGGAAAATTATAAATTTAACATTTTCGTGGGTTTAAATATAAAAAAATATTAAATTTAAATTAATTCAAAAGAAAAAATTTATTTAATTTTAATAAGCAAATGCAGATTTTTTACAGTGCTGCCAGAAGTTTTTAGTGTTGCCAGAATACATTTTTAGAAAAATAACATATTTGCACAAAAAATAAAAGTGCTATGCTCACGATCAATCATAATATGCTCTTCAAATTTACAAGTTTGCACATCGTGATTAACCTTAAAATTTATAAATTTTCAGTAGAGACAAAAAACTAGAAAAAATTGATCTAAGATTTTTACGGTGCGTGGATACGACCACTGTTCATCGATTTCTTGCAAAAAGTGAAAATTGAAAAATTTCGAGTTGACTCTATTTAGAGGAACCAGTGCGATATGTATATACATTTAAGTTTAGAATACAATACTGAACAGCAGCAATGTTAAGAGTGGTCCAAACAAAACGCACGATGTTAATTTAAAAAAAAACAAAAAGTTTTTGAATTATGGGGTCTAATCACCGCATACAATATCGAGCAAAATTCTTCAAAATTATTTATTTTGGTATCATGACACTCGATATCGAATGAAATGTATTGTAATTTGAGATGATAGAATTCGATTTCGAGTAACCGAAGACATTACATCTCTCCGAGTTTTCATTCTATACGTCAGTGTCTATCGTATGCAGAAAAATACGATAGTTTACTCGATATCGAATGCGGTGATTAGAGCCCTCCCAATAAAAATGTTTATCATTTTGGAAAGCACTAATGGCACATTTAAAAATATAAGCGCACAATTATGCGCTACGCAATAACACATACAAAGATGCAGTAAAGTAACTGAAGGAGCTCTTAACAAGTTTCATTCAAAAACAAAATAATATTTCAAGTGCCACGGCATTTCATTACTACGAAGCAGGTTTGTAAGCGAACACATCAGAAGTAACTGTAAAAGATCATTTAGTGTTTAGAGCTGGTAGCTACGATCACCAGTTTTTATATGCGTTGAATAAAGCGCTTTTTGTTTAACAAATGTATTGCTTCAAAGTGGGAACTCGCCACATAAAATTCATGTCTTCCGTAAGCGGCATGGTAAGCGAAACTCTTACATTTCTCCCTTACAAACCTGCTTCGTTTGAAGTACAATTTTTAATTGGGCTGCTTGTTTTAATTGGGCTGAAGTGAAAGTGTGCCTCGACTCTGAAGATAATTTTCTTTGTAAAGTCGCCATTCACTTGTGTCTGTTCGACCAATCATTCGGCGTATTGAAGACGCTTGAAATGGTCAGACGGCTTGAGCTCTTGAGTCAATTAAAAGTTGGTCAGACGACTTGAGCTCTTGATTCAATTAAACGTTGTTACCGTGTAAATTCAAACCTTTATTGAAAATTCGCATCAGTGATGTTCGTGAAATGTTCAATTGTTGGGTACGACGACGAGTCGATGTTGACGGCTCTTCTGCCACACTATCGCGAACAGTCCCGCGGCAGTCAAGAAAGAAAAATGATCAATAAATTTTAATTAATTTCATGTTGTAAAATTCCTTTTTTCATAAAAATAATTTAACGAAAATTAAATTTTATGAACTTTAGCCTAATTAAAATATCACAAAATTTGGATTAAGAACAACAGCAATGTTTTTATCAGAACGAACTGGGCCAGCATGCACAGGACTTTTCACTTTTTCTTCAGACCCGGTTTGCTGAAATTGATTTGTCAAACACTAAAACAAATTAATGTGAAATTAAGTTGGCAAAAAATAAACTTGAGTTAAGATGTGACTCGTAATTAACATCGTGCATTATGGTTGAAGCACCCCTTAAAATTAATTTCATTTCAGAATACAATAAATGTATTTGAAAAAAATTTGACCTGAAAAAAATATTTGATTGGTTTTGTTGACAAGTCAGAATTCATGTGAGTTACTTTTATTTGCAATTTTATTTTTTATGAATTATTAAATTTTTTATATACTTTTTTCCTACTTTTGTATATTTGATGTTTACAATTGTCATTGGCTTCACTAGAAAGTGTTTTAATGTCAAATCAAAAACAAACAAACAACAGAAAACAAATTGTATACAAAATACAATCAGTTTAATTTTTTATAAGGCAAAAAATTATTTTGTTTTCGAATTTACTTAAAAATTAGTTCTGTTTAATTTTAAGACGTACATACATATTTTTTTTAACATAAAACTATAATTTTTAAATTAGTTTAAATAAAATTAGAGTAAGGTTTTCTTTTTTTTTTGGCTTTAAAAGAAAAGAAATTCCGGTTAGGTATTCAAATACATATACATATATATTATAATGTACATAAATAACAATAATTATATTGGCATTCACCATTTTACAGTCCAAATGTGGATTGCATTTACATAATTGAAGTTCAATTCAAAAACAATTCCAGAAATTTGTCCATCTTCTTTACGCGCCATTTGCTTAGTCATCCTTTTCATTTTGATTATCCAAATTATCCAAAAAAAAGTTTAACTGTTCAATTATCGATAAATTATCTGTATACATACATACATACATATGTACTTTCATTTGTTATATTTTGAATATGTTTAAAAAAAAAATACAGCGAATCTTAAAAGCTTATTACAAACAAAAAGACAGACATACATACATACCTATGTATTTGCTTTGTTTGTATATATTTTTTCATAGATATTTATTACTATTTTTTTTTCTTTTTATTTTTTTTTCTTTTTTCTCTCTTTCTCTTCTACATTTTACGGCGTGGAATGTTAACATCTTATAACAAACAAAATATTGAATAATAATAAAACAAAAAAATGAAAAATCATTGAAAAACTTGAATAACTCCGTTTACTTGCTAAACTCAACTCAACTAACTCACTTCGTTCGTCTCAATCAATGACTAAACATGTTGTTTGTAATCCAAAACCATCCGAACATCCACCAACCAATCTACCACCCATCTCTTCCTCTTTTTCGATAAAATCATTGTAAAACATATTGGCGTTGGCAAAATATAATAATAAAAATCATACATTTGTTGTTTTCCATTTGTTTTTTTTTTTGTTCAATACATGTATCATTTGTGAAATGGACTTAAAAAAAACCCCTATCCGTACCTCCCTTGAAACACACATTGTTATAAATCTTCTTTCAGCCGCAATATGGTCGCAAGAAAAAACAGAAAGAAGTAAGAGTTTTATTACAGCTGTTGCCAAATTTAAAGATTATCTATCCATGTTTTACTTTTTGTTTGTCCTGTCCAAAGAAATTATTTACTATATACATACATTATATAACTTTAAATTTGCTTAATTTTATTCTTATTCTTACACACTTACTTACTACGACTTCGCGAAATCCTAATTTAAGTATGTTTTAAAGATCACACGAGAACTAAATTGTTCTTTCAAGACACTTAACTCTTACACTAATTCTATTCAACTTTTCAATTTCAATTTCCGTAAACGTTTTGTTTTCTATTCTTTTTTTTATTTTTTAAATAAACACAAATAGTTTTTTGCCTCTAAAAAGTATTAAATACATGTTTATATGTGTACATACAAATATGTTTATGTAATCGTTATATGCCCGTGCTTTAAAAAATCGCTTGTACTTAACTTTTTTTTTTTTAATTTTTGCTGCCCAAAAAGCAGTTAATGGTGCATGGAAAGTTGACTCTTAAGACCCAAATACACTTGTCAAATGCTTGTCATGCAGGCGAATTTATTCGTGTACGTATGCTGGACGTAATATTCGCCGTCATGTCAAAATTGCTTGACGAGTACTTCGATAAGTGTATTTGGGATTGATTCTTTTGTAACATTTTGTCGGCTTTTAATTTTCTTAGCTAATAAAATTTTTCAATTGAAATGAAGGAGATCATTTTAAACTTGTTTTATTTTATTCAGTGCTACCACCAGCAAAATTTTAAATTAAACTTGAGATGAAAAAAATTATACGGTTTAACTAAAAATACCCCTGATATAAAATTAATGTATTTTTCTCTAAAAACGCTACCAAATTATGCAAATAAGCTTTTAAAATCAGTCATCGATTCGCGCAACTTAACGGCAACTTTATGATTTTTTTCGCACATAATCGTCAATCTGAACAGGTTTGTTATGAACAAAATTGCCGCATGTGCAGTGAAACCATTCCATAACAGACTCCATTACATCTAAAAAAAAGCATGCACGTTTTGTTGCAGCTCATATGCTGGTGGCTTCATCGGTCCCTTTTTTTCCAAAAAAACAAAGAGAAAAAGACTTGTCAATTAGACTCCAAGGTTGTGCGATTTGACACCTCCGAATTATTACGTGAGGTCACTGGTTTATGGGCAAAATAAACCACACAAATTGCTTGGCAAACATGTAAAAGTTTTACGTTTGTACAAATATTTTGTGTTGTTAATCGGAGTGTTTGCTGTTTGGACAAATATTTGAAGCAATGTTTGTAGAAATATTTAAAATTTTTAATATTTGTCAGACATGGTGGACATTTGTCAAACTTTTTGTGGTGTATATTGCAAAATGTAATCATTAAATGAAAACGTAAACGAAGAAGCATACAAATAATTTTCAGACATAAATTCAAATTTTCGTAACAGCATTGTTTGCCTTCAAAACAGCTCGTTGTTTAAATCCAATTCTTTTTCTTTACTTTATAATTCTTCTCTGTTTTTAACAAAAAGTGAGCAAAACTGCCACAGCCAATCGTCGCCTGCACTCGTTGAACACAAAACCAAAAATAAAAAGTTCAACGCCACTTTTCTTAATTTATTTCTAAAACGAAGCTTTTTGTGCTGCATACGTATACTTTTTGCTGTACATTAAGTTGTTGACATTTTATTTTGCTTTCGCTTTAACTACTTTTTTCATATTGCAATGAAGCGAAGCAAGAGAGAAATTTATTTTCTTGTTAAAATTTTAATTTGCTTTTACTAATTTTTGTTAATAACGGCAATGAAGCAAAACAAGAGTGAAACTTATTTTGTACGTTTTTGTATGAGGAACTTGCAGCATTCGCCAAACAGTGGCGTGTAGAGCAAAACAATACTTAATAAACATTTAAATAGTTGTTGATATGGAGCAAAAATTATTGCTTATTATCTCAGATTGTATGAGGAACTTGCAGCATTCGCCAGACAGTGGCGTGTAGAGCAAAACAATAAAACAAAAAAAAATAAATAAATAAACAATACTTAATAAACTTTAAAAAAATTGTTGATATGGAGCAAAATTATTGCTTATTATCTCAGAAGCCACACCAATTTTCGTGAAACAGGTTTTGGATTCAAAATATATATATACCGCGTAACCTAACTCAATTTTTTTTTTAGAATGGTCGGTAGGTCAAACCAATAATGAGCTGACGATATGTGTGTATTTTTTGTATGGGATATATGTTTTTTAAAACCTCTTTTTTGCATTTAGGATCCATTTGTTTTTTTTCAATTTTCTTTCAACATGTCTGCACCATTAACTGTCGCAAATGTTGCTAATTTTAATTTGCATTTTTTAGCAATAATAAATAATGAATGCTTTGTTGCGAAAACTTTAGAAAGCCAAAAAGCAACAAAAAAAAAATTCAAGTTTTAATTAAAAATAAAACTTAAAAATTGTAGTGCAATCAATGTCCACAAATAATATTTCATGTTTTTTTCTTCCTATTTTACACAACTTAAGCGCTGCTGTTGTTTTTGTACAAAATATTATAAACTACATATACAGAAGAAACGCTAACATTTAATATACATTCATATATATTTATATATGTATACACACACATACATGTCAGTTATTGCACACACACACAACAACCCAATAAAAGTAGGTCGGGAAGCTAATTTAACTAGTACGGGCAAAAACGTAAAAAAGCCAAAATAGAACAGTATGGAAAAGAAACTTACGTTAAACATAAGAAAAATACACAAACAAAAATTAAAACTTGTACAATATATAACTTGTTGTTTTTGCTTCTCTTTAAAAAGACAAAAAAAAAAAAAAATTATGACTAGAAAGAAGTGTGTAACTACAAGAAGAAAACACACTCTCCACACGTACTAAATATTTGCTTACGTATTTTTTCACTTTCATTTGCTATTCTTTGCTTATACTTGCCTATTTATATAATTTATTTATTGTGCTAAAACCTGCGTACACATGGTTTAGGTAATGCTTTTGTTTTTGTCACTTCCTTTGTTTCCGTTTTCCTTTTAAACTTACTCACAATTGTGTACATGTGTGTGTGTATGTGTGTGTGTGTGCGAAAGAAAGTGGATGGATTTAGCGAAGCAAGTGTGTGTGTATGTTGCAAGTATGACTGTAGTTAAGTGTGATTGTGTATATGTGTACTTCTCTGTTTATGCAGTCTTGACTATTTTAATGAATTATTAATGCAAACTTGTGTCTATGTGTTCTTCTAATACTTAAATGTAATAAAAAATATAAATTCTTTTATGTTTTTTTTTTTTTTTAATATATATTTTTTTTAATTATTGTTTTATTATAAATATATTCACTAACAATAAACAGTACATTACCTAAGGACCCGTTTACACTAATCCTCAAAATACAATTCAGTTGAAGAAAAAAACAAACCCGAAATCAGTTTTGTTTTGACAGTTTTTGATTTAATCATTGATTTTGTTAAAATTGTGACAGTTTCAAAACTGTAATTTTGTTAGGATTTAGGTTTTCTTTTGACCATACTATGCAGATGTCTGATGATTTTTTGTCGACGTGTGAACACTAAAAAGAACTTTGTAAACCAAATAAATATAACTCATACATAACAGTATCTGGAAGATGTATGAGATATTTCGAAAATTATTATAGTTCTAGTGTTCAATTCATTATTAATATTTATTTTTTTAAACGAAAATCGGAGTGGGTAAAATATTTATAATGTGAGTTTTTTTTTACACAAAAGTAAGTGTTTAGAGATTTTGTTTTTAAAATTAACAATTTTTTATTTGTAGTGCATTCAAACAAATATCAATTCGAGAACAAAAACAAAAATATCAGGCCATTTTCACAACGTAAAATTTGTCAAAACAGCAAACTTTTTTATTCTTTTTTGCTATAAATGTGTCATAAATGAATGTCAAATAATTACAAAATAAGAAAGCTTTATAGAAGATTATAATTTTAAAATCAGATTTTTTTAAATTAATTTTGTGAAAGTGGCTTGTGTAAACAAAAATAAAACTATTTAGTTGTAGTGAATAGTATAGAGAACAAAGCCCATAACTTAAAACATTATTGTACACATTTTCAACTGAATTAATTCGATGAGTTTTAAGCGAAATATTTAGGAATCTCAATTTAAAACATTTGTTTTTGAGAGGTTTTGAGATCTTAGTTGAACTAACTTAAGTTTATCTGAAAACAGATTAGAACCGCCATTACCAAGTTTACTTTACAAAATATCGACGGAACAGCTTAGTTTTACTTCAAATAATGGTATTTAATAAAATAATAAAAAAAATCAAAAAACTAAGTTTAAACCTAATTCACATCTTAAAAACACGGACTAATTGGTAGGTTTTGTAAACCAGCTATCAAATCAAAATCGATAACTATCGAATTGTAGCATTTTTATTTTCTCGAATACAGTTAAATATGAAAAGATGGGGTTAAATAAAATTATTAATGGGCATAATAAACACTAAACGTCAAAAAATTTCCAAATTTCTGGAAATCTCGTTCAAATGAATGTTAAATCAAACGATTTTTAGACTATCCGAAACAAAAATTTTGAAAATGTTTAATATTTGAAACCTAGAAATTCTTTCTTTCGCACATTGCAGAGCCTTTATTAAGCTAAGATACAACGATCATATTGGCGCACATTGCAGACCCTTTATAAAGCTAAGAACACACTATCGGCGCAATGTACCGAATTTTTTTGCATTGCTTGTGCCGATTAAAATTTACTTTTTATAGGAAATTGTAATTTTTATAGCTATTTTGCTAAAATTAATTTTTTTGTAGGATATTTTGTTAAAATTAATTTTTTTATAGGAAATTTTGTTAAAATTTACTTTTTTATATGAAATTTTGCTAAAATTTACTTTTTTTTAGGACATTTTGCTAAAATTTTATTTTTTATAGGAAATTTTGTAAAAATTTACTTCTTTATAGGAAATTTTGTTAAAATTTACTTGTTTTTTTTTTTGCAAAAATTTACAATTTATAGCAAATCTTGTTAAAAATTTACTTTTTATAAGACATTTTGTTAAAATTTACTTTTTATAGGAAATTTTGTTAAAATTCACTTTTTTGTAGGAAATTTTGTTCAAATTTTCTTTTTTATAGGAAAATTTGTAAACGTTAACTTTTTTATAGGAAATTTTGTTAAAACTACTTTTTTATGGGAAATTTTGTTAAAATTTACTGTTTTATAGGAAACTTCGTTTAAATATTTATAGAATAGTTTGCCAAAATTAACAATTTATAGCAAATTTTGTAAAAATTTACTTTTTTATAGGAAATTTTATTAAAGTTTACTTTTTTTTTATAGGAAATGTTGTTAAAATTTATTTTTTATAGGAAATTTTGTTAAAATTTACTTTTTTATAGGAAATTTTTCTAAAATTTACTTTTTTATAGGACATTTTGCTAAAATTTTATTTTTTATAGGAAATTTTGTAAAAATTTACTTCTTTATAGGAAATTTTGTTAAAATTTACTTTTTTATAGGAAATTTTGCTAAAATATTTATAGAAAAGTTTGCCAAAATTTACAATTTATAGCAAATCATGTTAAAATTTACATTTTATAGGACATTTTGTTAAAATTTACTTTTTATAGGAAATTTTGTTAAAATTCACTTTTTTGTAGGAAATTTGGTTCAAATTTTCTTTTTTATAGGAAAATTTGTAAACATTTACTTTTTTATAGGAAATTTTGTTAAAATAACTTTTTTATAGGAAATTTTGTAAAACTTTACTTCTTTATAGGACATTTTGTTAAAATTATTTTTTTTATGGGAAATGTTGTTAAAATTTACTTTTTTTTAGGAAACTTTGTTAAAATATTTATAGAAGAGTTTGCCAAAATTTACAATTTATAGCAAATTTTGTTAAAATTTACTTTTTTATAGGAAATTTTATTATACTTTACTTTATTTTTTATAGGAAATGTTGTTAAAATTTACTTTTTTATAGCAAATTTTATAAAAATTTACTTCTTTATAAGAAATTTTGCTAAAATTTAATTTTTTATAGGAAATTTTGTTAAAATATTTATAGAAAAGTTTGCCAAAATTTACATATTATATCAAATCTTGTTAAAAATTTACTTTTTGTAGGACATTTTGTTAAAATTTACTTTTTTTTATAGGAAATATTGTTAAAATTTACTTTTTTATAGGAAATTTTGTAAAAATGTATTTCTTTATAGGACATTTTGTTAAAATATTTATAGAAAAGTTTGCCAAAATTTACAATTTATAGCAAATCTTGTTAAAAATTTACTTTTTATAGGACATTTTGTTAAAATTTACTTTTTTTTTATAGGATATATTGTTAAAATTTACTTTTTTATAGGAAATTTTGTTAAAATTTAATTTTTTATAGGAAATTTTGTTAAAATATTTATAGAAAAGTTTGCCAAAATTTACAATTTATAGCAAATCTTGTAAAAAATTTACTTTTTATAGGACAGTTTGTTAAAATTTAGTTTTTATAGGAAATATTGTTAAAATTCACTTTATAGGAAAGTGAGACTATGTAATAGGACCGATTATTGTTTCGTTTTTGGTTTAGATGATGTGATCGCTTAAAAATAAATTGTGGAATTCGGAGAAATGTGTGCAGATGAACCACGATAAAAATCTCAGTAGATTGTGCTATGTGCGCCGATCGTGTGATCTTAGCTTAAGGTTATATGGTATGTATTTTTAAGGATGTTTTTTATTTTTAGGCCATATATGCAATGTTTTTTTAAAATAATAATAATTATTAAAATAATTAAAGAATGCCAACCTGTTTGATAAAATATTGTTGGAATAATGACAATGACATGGCATAAAATTTTTACGAGTATTTAAATTTGCTACAAGTATTCAAATATAACTTCAAAAAGCTGGTATTTAATATTAAAAGGTCACGCAAAAATTAAAGTAATTACTTATGGACGGCGGTTGGGAGGTAGCAGCGTACATTTATATTTATTAATAGTTTCAATAAGGAGTGGTGGGTAAATTATATCGTAGTGAGCTAAAAGAAAATATGTACTTTTAAAGTAGTTAAACGTTATAAAAACCAATCGCATGGTGTTATATTTATACCCTTCACCGAAGGTAAAAGGGTTTATAATTGCATACAAGTTTGTCATTCCTTTTGTAATTTCTACAATATTGATTTTATACCCTGTATAGTAGATATATTCTGGGTCCTTATGAGTAGCTAAGTCGATTTAAAGATGTCCGTGTGCCCGTTTGACTGTGTGTATGTTGAAATGGGCTTTCCGAAGACCTCAGATATGATGGAGACGTGGTAGTTATATATTTATGTTACATATATTATAAAATTGTTTGCTATTGAAATTTAGCCTGATCGGTCCAAAAATGGCTGAGATATAAGCAAAAAACCATGACTGCCTCTAATTTTACCCAAAAATCCCATGTTCTTGTTTTTTATTTTATTTTTATGTATATCTGGAGAACGGCATGCGACAAAGTTTCCAAATTAGGTTAAAGCATCTTTGTTATCAAAACACAATATCCGACAAAATGTGGGTGTGGTACAAAATAGGGTTATTTATATCTTAAGAACGGTATTCATATAACTTAATGCTTTAATCTTACCATGGTGAAGGGTAAATAAGAATCGGTATAGCCGAATACAGCACTCTTACTTGTCGCTTAACTAAACTCGAACAATTTACAGCAATAACTCTGCTTATCATACACAGACTAACGTTAGGAACATTTTTCTCTCAAGCTTTTATGGTCTTAGAAAATGTGTACTAATACAAGCTTTATATTACTTTAACCTTTTTTTCTTTACTTTATTCTTAAAAAATATATTATTTTAATTAGCTCTTCTGCATTCAGCTTTCGTAACAATATTTTACTAATAATTTGTGTCCATTTTATTTTTTTTTTTAACAAATTTTTATTAATTTGGAATAAGAAATAACTTTTTTTACAAAACGAAACTTTATAAATCAATTTAACATGTTTTTAATTTTTTTAACATGAATTTGTGTTCTTTTGTGTTTTTTTTTTATTTTTTTGGAGGAAATGAAAAGATTTTACTGAATTAAATAATATTTAATTTTAATTTCTAACTTGAAATTAGATCCGATATGATGACGAGGACGAGGATGAAGGTCCACAACCGGATCCTACACTTGAACAGGGTGTGCCCTTACCTGTTCGACTGCAGGGCAGCTTCCCGCCAGAACTGGCCTCCACTCCTCTCGAGGATATCGATCCATACTACAGTAACATACTGGTAATTAAGAGACATAACGTTTACTGAAACGCAAAAAGCCCCAACTAACCAAAAATTAAAAATCAAATTTTAATTGAATAAGCGATTTTATGTTAAAAAAAAAAACAAACGGCCCTTTCTACAAAAGATTATTGATAAACGCTAAAAGGCCTAACTAAAAGTTTGTATAATAAGCAAAATTGTCAGTTGTCAAATTATAAACAGTTTAAGGCAATTTAATAATAATTTATCATTTTAGTTCAGTTATAATTAACTCTCAGTTATAGCTGTAAAAATATATTGTAAACTGGAAGTTAAAGTAATAGTTAGTTTTAACTGAACTTAGTGAAATTGGCCGTTATAAATAGTTTTTGCTTCTCCTGTAAAATTTTCAAAATGTTAGACAGGGCATTTTGCGTTTTAGGTGACGACAAACTAAAATAAAGTAACGAAAAAGTATAGTCAGTTTTGCAGTTATGCCTACTGTGCATAATTTACCAAATGCCAAATGCTTTCGATGTACAGATCCTTGGGTCTTTCGTTATGTTTTCAAAACTGACATATACATAGTGCTGTTTTTATTACACTCTAACTACACACAATCATAAACAAAAATTGTTGTTTTTATTATTGTTTTTTTTTATAGACGTTTGTAGTAGTAAGTAAAGGAAAAGATATTTTCCGGTTTTCCGCCTCAAAAGCAATGTGGTTGCTCGATCCATTTAATCCGATACGTCGTGTAGCCATTTATATTTTAGTACATCCTTTGTTTTCGTTATTCATTATCACCACTATCCTTGTTAATTGTATTTTAATGATAATGCCGACAACGCCCACGGTCGAATCTACTGAGTGAGTACTAACTGAACAATATTTCCTAGACATTGATTTATATTACTTTATTAGTTAAACAAACAACTAACTATTTATTATCTATTGGTAGTTATACTTATTAATATTTCTTAATGTGTTTTATTTATTCTAATTTATTTGAAATGTTTCGTTTCAATTAATTTTTGTTTAATTCAATTAATTAATCAATATCAATATTTATGTATTTAAAATGAAAAATATTTAAGCAAATTCTTTTTATTTTCCTATATAATCAGTATATATCTGAAAAAAAAAAATTTAAATAAAAAATATGGTAAAAATACCCTTAAATGGTATTTTAGGCAAATAACTTTTCTATTCCAATATTTTAATTGTTTTTTGTATTTTACGGTAAACAAAAGTAAATATTTTATTTAACTTTAAATTTCCTTTTTTATAATAAAAAAAAAAAACACAAACAAACCAGAGTTAATTTGAAATATTTTCAAACTGAACGAATATGAGATTTAATACATATTTTTAATAAAAAAAAAAAAATAAAAAACGAAAAGGTAACAGAAAAATTAAAAACTTTATTAAAAAAATGATGTCATGCTTTTAGAGCCTATGACTTCGTAGTTTATATTAAAAAATATCCATTAAAGTAAATAAAAATTCGCGCTTCTGACACTTGTAAATTTTTTCATATGATGTTTTAAATCAAAAATTTTTGTAGGCTTTTAAAATTTTTTTAAATAGAATTCACAAATCAAATACAAATGCATTGTTGCCAGATTATTCATCAAAATAAATAGTTACAAAATCATCTCGTCATTTTCTTAACCATCAAAATATTGTAAATTTCTATCTAGGACATTTGTAAAAGCTTTAACAAGATTCCTAATTGATTTCAATAATATTCAAATCATTTAACTTATGTAATTTTTAATAGTAGCGGAGTTCAATATTAGGCTTGCAAAAGAGGAAATGCAAAATATCGTTGCACTTCAATAAAATCAAATGGAAACACTGTGTATGTTGTTGTTGGATTTAGCAAAAGAGCTACGATATTTCGCATTTGCACGTTTGCCTAGACTCATACTCAACTCCGCTAGTGTGTTTAACATTATTTAAATAAGTTGCAACATTTTAGTTCCTTGTGAATTGGAGTACTGCTGTTCTTTTATCCAACATGAAAATATGAATTTAGTTCGTTTTGTATGTATGTGCCGCTAAAGGGTACTTTACACCATCATAAAAGTCTTTTACGTATTATGGAGAAAAATACAACCCTGTCATAATAAGTTGTTATTATTTTTTTCAAAATATGTACATATGTTTTCTTAATATTTGCATAAATAATTATGGTGAAATTTCGACCACTGGGCAAACACTAGTTTTATTGCCTTGTTTTAATTTAAGTATTTTTTCAGAATAATAGCTTTTCCGATTGTTTTTTTCAATAACGGAATTTTCAATGATATTAAAGGGTACGATAGTGTAGCACAAGTCTTACGTACATATTTTATGGAAAATACTACTCTGTCATGATAAGTTGTTCTTGTTTTTTTTTTGAAAACCTTCAAACAATAATTAGATCAGAGAATCATTTTCGTCAAAATACTTAAGGCTTGTGTGATAGTGTAAAACGGCCTTCAGTTGTAATGGAAAAATGTGTTTTTCTAACAAAAATAAACTTCTACTACTTCTAGACCAACCAATACACTACACTACACTACACTACACTACACTACACTACACTACACTACACTACACTACACTACACTACACTACACTACACTACACTACACTACACTACACTACACTACACTACACTACACTACACTACACTACACTACACTACACTACACTACACTACACTACACTACACTACACTACACTACACTACACTACACTACACTACACTACACTACACTACACTACACTACACTACACTACACTACAATACACTACACAACACTACACTACACTACACTACACTACACTACACTACACTACACTACACTACACTACACTACACTACACTACACTACACTACACTACACTACACTACACTACACTACACTACACTACACTACACTACACTACACTACACTACACTACACTACACTACACTACACTACACTACACTACACTACACTACACTACACTACACTACACTACACTACACTACACTACACTACACTACACTACACTCACTACACAACACTACACTACATGTCTTAAATAAAGGAATACCGTGGCACTTGAAATGTTATTTTTTGTTATAAAAGTTGTTAAGAGTTCTTTCACTTACTTTACTGCATTTCTGTAAGACTTGTGTGATAGTGTAAATTAAATATCATTGAAAATTCCGCAATTGAAAAAGTCTTGAAAAAAGCAACCGAAAACCTTTAAAAAATACTTAATCTCATTCAAGTTATTAAAACTAGTGTTTCCTCAGTAGTCGAAATTTTACCATAAATATTTAAGCAAATTCGCAGAAAACATAAATCTAGTATAAATGAATTTACATGTTTCGAACATTTGATTTTTCAAACTTCGTGGATCGATTTGGCAAAGGGACCAACCGTGAATGTTTAATTTTTTTTGTAAGACCAATAATATAAAAAAAATCAGAAAGTACCAAAAGAAAAACAAAAAGTACCAAATGATCTTCTCTAATAGATTCTCATTCACTCTGGACATTCCAAGTTGAATTTAATGTTTCTAGGTTCAGTATTAATAAAAATTCAAAAAGTACCAGAAATATAACGAAAAAGTACCAAAAAGCTCCTCCTTACAGATTCTTATTCACTTAAAAATACCAGTTGAAGTTCCAATTTTTTGTAAGTTCTCATGCCCTTGAGCCCGGCACATATAATTTTATGTTAAATATTATAGAAAATTCAAAAATTACAACATGCAGCACGGAAAAGTAAACTAAAGAAATTTAATTTCCCGTATTTCCC
This sequence comes from Pollenia labialis, assembly GCA_949318255.1. Classification (NCBI taxonomy): domain Eukaryota; kingdom Metazoa; phylum Arthropoda; class Insecta; order Diptera; family Polleniidae; genus Pollenia; species Pollenia labialis. Next base: position 16,608,769 of record OX439142.1, on the reverse strand, counting down.
TTTTTGAAATTTTTTTCTTTTTCCCCATTGAACTATCAATTATTAAAAATATTGTAGTGGGAGTCCATAATATAAAACGTATATGTCATTACAAGGAGGAAAAGGTTGTTTAAAAAATTACAAAAAAAAGGTACGATTTTCACCTCATAAACGTTAGTGTTTTGAAAAAGTACCAACTTCATTTTTATTTTTTTTTAGATAATTTGCAATTTTTTCATATCTTTTTTTCTATGTTTAATTGTTTTAAGAGATAAATGGGGTGACAAAGAACTTTAAGGTTATACCCCTTGACTTCCCAAAAGGGCTGAATTTCAAAAAAGTACTAGACACCTGTCACCACATTTTTTTTTTAAAGAACATCGAACGATAACTATTAAATTTTTTTTGTATCTCTTTTAGTTTTGGAGATATAAGGTTATCGAATTTACCTTTTTTACCAACTGAGATTTTAAGTAAATACCACTCACATGCAGGGTTTACAAAACTGCAGTCGAAACCAAAAACTTTCGACTAAAAAAGGAAAATTTACAACTTTTCGCTTTTTGGGCTGGTTTGACAGCGACTGTTAACATTAAATGAATCAGAAGTTTAAGCAATAGTTTTTTTTCCAATGGCAAATGAAGAAGTGGAAGAAATTGCAGTTTTTCTACTCTGACTGCTGTTTTTTTAAACACTGCTCAAATGGTGTATTTTTATCAAATCGGTTGACAAACAGAAGAGGAAAGTGATCTCAACGGCTTTAAGATGTGTAAATGCTAGCTAGGATTAGTAAAGAAAATCATATTTTCTGCAAAAGAAAAAAATCGGTTCTATTTCCCTCAAATAATTCCAAAGTTTTTCAATTCCTTTTTTTTTTTTTAATCATTCATTATTCGTGCTTAATTCCCCATTTTTATTCTTGATAAAAACACTGAAATTTATTGTTAATAGGATAAGCTATTCCTATGCGCATTTCACTGGTTTTGAAAAACGAAAGACATTTAACCAAATAAATCCGTTAAGCGAATAAGAATTATAAGCAACAGTTTTCTTTTAACAATATCAAAGTTTAAACAAAAACATCAAGAATCAATTCCCTAATTCCCAAATAAGTGGTTTACAAGGTTGATTAAATAAAATTCCCTATTAAAGTGAATCGCAGTATAGATACAAACATGAATTCTCATATTCGCCTCATTTTGTTTAGTGTCTGTAATTAAACAGTGTTACCATAATATTTTAAAACTGTTACATATTTAAACAATTTTGGCAACAGTGCTTTTAAAATATTTTAATCATTAGTAATGAATTAAAAAAAAACTACATTAAAACTTTTTTTAACGATTTGTTTACTTAGTACAAATTGTAACGAAATAAAAATTGTTGGTTATTAACTTTTGTGTAAAGTTAAGAATATATTTAAAACAAAACCAAAAACAATTAAAAAAACATTCAGTCAAAGTAATGAATAAATTAAATTACAATGGTTTGTTCTATAGAACTTTCAATTTATGCTAGACACTTATAGTCAATCATGTATGAAGAAAATATTTTTAAAATCTAAACTTTTATTAGAAATTTGTAATAAAATCGTTAATCGTAGAAAAGTGTAAAATCATAAGAGTAGTGCTGGTATTGTTATTATGACATCACATAGTTTTAAAACAGTAGTAGAATTCATTGTAAAAAACTATGTAAAAATAATATTGTAGTCTTAAGAGTTATATAACTACGTATGTATTTATATATAATATAATGTAGATTGAGCTATTTCATGTAGTCATTTATTTAAGAGATAAAAGCATTTATGTATACTTTGTATTAGAGACAGTTTTTAATCTATTCTACCACATCCAAAAGACAATACGGATTATTTGAATAATTTATTAAGAATAAGTAGAGTTTAAAAGGTGCCTACATTAACCACTGATATGCAAAGTTAACCAACCCATTTCCTGTACTCCAATTAAATTTTACCGGATGTGCAGTAAAGGACGAGAATAATGCTTTTGTCTATTTTGTAGTTTATAAATTGTAAATTATAAAAAGAAATTAGAAAAATTATTATCCCCGTATTTTGTAAATAACTAGAAATAATAGCCTCAAAATAGAAAAAACGAAATTTTTAAGAAAAAAATGAAGAAAATTGAAACAAATTTTCAAGTTAAATGTAACGTCATTTTTTTAGCTGGTATCAAAATTGTCAAGGTAGATTTGGTATCAGAAACAAGCACCCCTCGAAAGTCAAACTAAAAAAAATTAAGAAAGAAATAAGAAAATACAAATAAAAATAAAAATACATACTTCAAATGCCTGTATTTTCTACAACAAATAATATTTTGTGGCTAAAATTTCTTATTGTTAATTTAAAAAAAAAAAAAACTTAAATTTATAGGAGTATCTATATTGATTTCGAATTCTTATTATGTTAACTGGTATTAAGTTTTTAATTAAGTAATATTTAAACTTGCTATTTTTTAATGGTTTTTACTGGTAATTTTAATCATTCTTAATATTAATTATTAACGAGTTGCTTGAGTTAATGTGTTCTTTGAGGTCTAGATCAAATAAATATATATAAACATTTAAGTACGGTAGAATTTTACTCATTTAATATAAACAAATCCAAAAAAAAAAAAAAGAAAACTCTATAAACAATTTTGTACTTGAATAATTATTTAAGTTTTTACATATTAAAACCCTCACATACATACACATACAAAAGCCTTAAATTACATGTTCTAAAATTGTAATACACAAACGTCAACTGCAAAGTCGGTAGGTGTGGCAAAATGAAGATAGGAGGAACAGTATATAATTGGGTATGAATCAGTTTTCTAACTTCTGTTGTGGACTTAGAATTTGTCTTTGACTAAGGTTTGATTGTAGGCATGTTCGTACCACATGCACGCATAAACTTGATGCAACTGCTTCACTAAGAAGGTTCAGCGTTTAGCTCCATTGTTATTGATATGAGTATATAGGAATAGGATAATTTAAAAAAAATCGATCAATAATGGACAAATGTTAACACTGCTTTCAAAGCGAAAGCCATTTTAGCAGTGATGCCACAATAATAATAATATAATTTATTGCCACTTTTGGGTTGAATTTACATGTTTCAAGAATCACCACATTCTTTTATCAAAAAAAAAGTTTAAATTTCTTCCTTCAGGTTAAATAATTTAATGAAAATTAAATATGATGAACTCAAGCCTAACTAAAAAAATATTAAAATTAACAGTTCAACTAAAAATCACAATTGTTCTTAAATTAAAAATTTTTTTAAAAAAAAACTTTTTTTCTGCAAAAGTAAAAAAAAAACTTTTTCTACAAAAGTAAAAAAACAACTTTTTTTCTACAAAAGTGACAAAATTTTAAAAGAAAACACAAAAATGTTTTTAAAATTCAATACACATACTTAAAATTATAAAATATATTAAAGAAAAAATATTCACAAATGGTAACGCTGCTTTCAAACAAACGTCTTTTTGTCCGTGATGCCACAATAATAATATAACTTATTGCCACTTTTCTAGTGATGACACTAAAAAATCTAAAATCTTGTAAATATTCTTATGCCATGTTTCCACGACAATTTGAATCACATGCTTCGCTCTCTGAATCATGCTAATGAATCACAGTGTTTACACGACTTATCTACTTGCTTCGATTGGACAGCGTTGTCAACTTTGCATTTTCAAAACGCATCGAAATGGAGAAAAAACGCAGCAATTTTAAACTTTCTTTTTTATTTAAAATATTTATTGAATTAATTTTCCATAATATTTTTTTATATTAAAAATACAGTAGAGGTGTTGTGACTTTAAATCAGCCGGTGCAAATTAAATCTAAGTGAATTTGTTAAAAATAAGTAATTTAAATAAATTTTCCTGTTTTATTTTGAAAAAATCTTTGTTTATTATTGCATTTAGTGGTTCGAAAAAGTTAGGTTAGGTTAGGTTAAGAAGGGTTATGTGCCCAAGGGCACTTCCACTCGGAGACCAATGCGGTCCATTGTAAATCCCTTCAATGATAGAAGAGAAAAGTTAAGAAAACAAGTATGAGATGGATAGAATTAAGAAAGTTAGAAAGTTAGTAGGTACCACGAAGAACAATTACCCTCTCTACAGTCCCCTCAACAGAAACAACCGCACTATTTCCCTGAAAAGCCCCAGTAGATCAGCCGGATTACATCCAGCGATGCACCACAGTTCGTCGTGACAATAAAACAGTCTTTACAGTTCAGAGTTTTTAGAAAAAAAGTAAATCTTAACAAACAAACAAAAACTACACAAATTTGTTTGTGTTCATTCAAGGCGAATTCAATAAGAAAAAACTCATTTTGTGTGAAACTTTTATTAAAATTGATTACAAAGTTTGTATACTTACTGGTTTTTCAATAGCTTAATCAAAAATTTAATAATTGTTCCAAATTAATAAAGTTACTATTTTCATCAATATTGTTATCGCAGAACAAATATAAAAAAGCACCATAAATGGTGCGAAACGCAACGAGTTGACAACTCTGAAATAATCGATTTATACAGCTAGTTCAGATAAACTTGCGATAAAAATTGTAGATGAGTGAAATGTTTCGTGTTTCGCAAGTAGATTCATATTGAATTTACTTGCTTCTCTCTCAAAATTTTGTATGGCGAAGCAGTTGCATCGTTCATGATTGGAATGTGAAGCAGCTCTACATATATATTTCTTATGGGAAGATGTTAAGATCTTCGAAAATTGATGGCAGACGTTAGATGTTGATCAGTACCACTACCACTTTCACGCTACGTGGAATCGATGGGCAGGAAAACGGCCTATCGAACGAGGGTAGCGGTAGTTCTCAGTGGTATTATTTCTATGGACTCCATAGTGACCACTCATCCCTCTTAAGAACGTAAAAAATTAGAATTTTTAATTTTTTTTATAAAATTTCTTAAGTTCTGAAATTATTTGAGAACTACCGCTACCCTCGTTCGATAGACCGTTTTCCTGCCCATCGATTCCATGTAGTGGGATAGTGATATTTTATTAAATTTGCTGTATTTTTTAATTTTTTGCAATTTTTTTAATGTTAACATAGATCTGTTAAGTATGTAACGGTGCAATGTTAACCTTGAAATCATTGTATGTTAAAGGCGTTGGCTTGTGTCTTGGGATTATAAATTTGAATTTATATTCACATACATCCCATATATCCATATTTTGCAAAGTTTTATTTAGTTAGATATTTGTACGAAAATGCCTATTTTCCACCCCCGTAAAAAATGGAGCTTACTGGTAATCAGTTTTGTAAGGGAGGGAAGCACAATACCCCCTTACAAACTTGCTTACAACAGGCATGATTTTTATATGGCGAATTCCCACTTGGAAGCACTACTTTTTTCCTCTCTACTTAACAAAAATTTGAAGACTGAATGCGATATAAAAAATTTTTTTTTTCTTTGTTCGGTTTCGGGAATGATCGTAAACACATTTCAAAGTCATTGCAATACAACCTGCTTCCATGTAAGGGAATAACAGAGGCACTTAGAACATTGTTGGTGAATTTTTTCTTTTAAATTTTAAAATATTGCATCGCCGATTTCGAAGAATTTTTATTTTGGAAAATTTTTTTAAATTTTTTGTGCCTAAAAATTGTAGAGTCGTAGTCGCGAGTTTTTGAAGGTACTCAATTCCGACTCCACAGCCCTGGCATCCATGCCGGTATTTATCTTAAACGATATTTAAACGGTATTTTAACGGTGTCTTAACGATATTTAAACGGTTTTGTTACTGTTATCGGTTACCAACCTTGGTTTAAACTCATGTGAATTTATGTCAATGAAAATACTTAAAAGGAAAGAAACTGCAAAAAAGTAGGTTACATGCATCAATATCAAGTGTTCATGGTTGAAATTCACTACTACGACAATGACACAGTCCGTTAGACAACAGTTGCAATAGTATAAGTAAGATTATACAAATACATCGATATATCGCATGCTACGGGGCTCTTACCAAAAGGCTTTTAACGGTTTCTTTTACATTCGACTTTGTAAAGGGTGGTCCTACGCACGATGTTAAATGTAACTGAAACAAAAAGATTTCCTAGAATTATGTATCTTAATATTTTTTATTATTATAGAAGGTTCTATGGCAATTATGTGTGAAACAAAATAACGGCCAAACGCTCGCCACGCCTTCGGTGGTGGACGGAATTAGCTCCTTAATTGTTTTTAGCTTATTGAGGTACACTTTTCCTTTTGAATATCCCCAAAGAAAAAAGTCCTACGGTGTCAAATCACATGATCGTGGCGGCGAATTAACATCGCCACGACGTGAGATAATGCAGCCATTGCATTTCTCGCGCAAATGAGGCATTGTTTTGTTAGCTGTGTGATAAGTGACACCATCCTGGGGGAACCACATATAGTCCAATTCCATATCCTCAATTTCTGGCCACAAGCAGTCCGTTATCATCTCGCGATAGCGAACATCATTCACGGTAACTACTTGGCCAACCTCATTTTCGAATAAGTATGGCCCGATGACACCGCCAGCCCATAAAGCGCCCCAAACAGTCACTTTTTTTGGATGCATCGGCTTTTCAACAATCTTTTCTCATTTGCCCAAATGCGGCAATTCTGCTTGTTAACGAATCCACTGAGGTGAAAGTGTTGCTCGTCGCTGAAGATGTTTTTTCTTGTAAAGACACCATTCACTTCTGTCTGTTCAACCAACAATTCGGCGTATTGACGACGCTTAAAATGATCAGTATGCTACAGCTTTTAAGTCAATGTAAATTCAAATCTTTATTCAAAATTCGCGTCAGTAATGTTTGTGAGATGCCTAATTGTTGGGCACGACGACGAGTCGAGGTTGACAGCTCTTTTGCCACTGTATCGCGAACAACAGCAATGTTTTTCTCAGAATGAACTGGGCGTGCATGCGCACAATTCTCACTATTGTGTCCACATTTGGTCGATTATGCGGACGTCAGAACGTCTTTTGTAAATGCATAACTTTAAACAATTACCCCAATATTCATAAAAAATTTTTGATTTATAAAAGGTTTATTGTATAAATTTTCACAGAAAATTTATTTCGAATTTATTTTCCTTAATTTTTTTTTTTTTTTTTTTTTTTGCAAAGAAATATTATAAATGTTATAATCCATACATAATAAAAGAACAAAACCTAAATATGAGGCGCTGTTAGCGTAGGGAACTAGTAAGGCCACCCTCGTATATATTTACAAAAATAAACCAATCTAAACATAGATACAATCAACCATCCGTGGACCGTATGTTAATTGGACAAATCCGTAAGGATTTTGAGGTTAGGTCATTTACGAAAAAAACATTTAGAAATAATCAATTTAGTATTCGTTTTTAAGCAGGGATTAATTTCTTCACTCGTTCTCATTTTTAATATGTACATTTTATCGTTATACTCTCGATTTTTCTACCCATAAGTCTTGTTAAGTATTTAGAGTTTAAAACTTTTCAATTAATTAATTAAAATCAGTTCTATTTTAAAACATATTTAGTAGGTTAAGTAAAAAAAAACAAAACAAAACAAAATGTTTCTCTTAAAAACAAATCTATTAAAATACATAAATACTTTTTGAAAATGAGCAATTAACAAAAAAAAAAAAATTGAAATTTCGTCCGGTATAATTTTGTTTTCAAATTAAATTTAATTAAATCGAATATAAATATTTAAGTTTGTTGGTTTTTTTATTTCTATTAACATCTGAGTACAATTATTATCTAACTTATAATTTGTTTATAATTTATGTGTTATTGTATGTAAAAAAAAAACAACGATTACAAAATTCGTTTTTAGGGTGATATTCACCGGAATCTACACATTTGAATCAGCTGTTAAAGTGATGGCACGAGGTTTCATTTTATGCCCGTTTACGTATCTTAGAGATGCATGGAATTGGCTGGACTTCGTAGTAATAGCTTTAGCGTGAGTTTTATTATTATTTTAAATGTTTATATCATATCACTGCCGTGAGATCTTTCATTTTCTTTATATATTTCTTTTTTAATTCATAACTTTAAATTGAGATTTAAAAAAAAAATTAGTTAACTTTTTGCTTTTCTTTTAACAACTTTTTTTTTTTTTTTGGTTTATTTCAACAAAATGTTCATAAATTTGTCAAAGTAATTTTAATTGTATACTTTCCTGACTTATAAACATATATATATATACATATATAGAAAATATATATTCCTTTATTTTCGGATTCCCCTTTCCTCAACCAGCCCCTTAAAAAACATTGAACAGCAAATCGTATAAAATAATCATTAGTTTTCTAAATGTATTTAATTAAAGCGAATTTATTAAAAAAAAAAACAAAACAATTATTTATACAAAAAGTAGTTTTTGTTTTTTAATTTGTATTTTATACTTTCAAGAGAGAGAAAAAAAAACAATAAATAAATAATATCTCATATATAATCATACAAATATTTATCTTAATATACATAAATCATAGAAAAATTGACGATTATTTTTTTTCTATTTCTTTCTATAAAAAATTAAAAGTATTTTTTCATTTTTCTTAAAATTGTTTAACAAAAAGTGATACCAAGGCGAATTCATGTAAACGGTTGTGGCGAATCTACAACAAGTACAACACCGAAAACACAACATTGTATTTTATTTGTTGCTTTCGATGGTCGATGTGTCAAAAACCTAAGCAACTTTTGACTTTTCTCTCTCTAAGTGAGAAAAAAAGTAGCACAGCTGTGCTTTCAACGCCACCTGAAAAATGAATTCGCCTTAGGTTATACTTTTCTTTAAAACAAAAATAAAATTATTTTATTACAAAAATCTCAAGTCAAAATCAAGAAAAACATTTGGGGGATTCATAAAGTATGCTTTCATGTCCTATTGTCATAATATCCTAATATTTGACAATAGTTTGAGCAAATTGTTGTTGTGCTTCAAAGAAAAAAGTCCTAAAATTATAAGCCTTTCTATGATGTGTTCATTGTTTTGTTATAACTACAAATTACAACGTTCAATATGTTTATTTTCCCGCAAACCGGCTATTATTTAAGATTTTCGCTTTTTCTGGGCATTTCGACTTCAATTACAGTACTTCATGGATAAGTGCATAACGCTTAAGTGAGTTTCACGCTTAAATGATTCTAAAATGAAACAGTTTCCTTGATACATTTAATTTGTGTACATATTTTTCTCTTCATTGCATCCCGCTTAACTGCGTTCCACTCATAAATAAATGGGTCTAATATTTCGTTAAAAAATAAATTATCAAACAAAATTTTACGGTTAATTGCACGAACGTAATTCTTGATATAATTATGTTTTTTTTTTGTAATTTTAAAGGATTTTTATTTTGCTTTATGTTTTAAAATAATTAGGCAATTGACAAAGTGTTCCATTGTGACATATTGGTTGTCTTTGCTCTAATTCTATGACTGCCTATTTAGCACATATTCCTCATTTGATGCAAAATCGTCATAAATCAACAATATTAGACTTACAGAAAAAACTTTGGTGAAGTATTATTATGAACTAAATTCGATATTCGACAGTAGTCGAATAAGTTGATCGAACAAGTTTTCATTTGGTATTATGGTGCACATTCGATACAAAAAATTACTATTGTGATTTAGTGTATTCACAGTAGTAAATTTTCTCCCAGCAGTTACTTGAAATTAAAAATTTTTGTATACAAACTTAAAAAAAAATTAACTTAAAGTTAAACGGGACCTCGACGGAATTATGATTGTTTCCAACAAATTTAGCTTCTGCGGGGATTCATCCCAATTTTACATGCTGAAACTTTTATGCAAATCATTTTGTCAAAAAAGGAATTTTTGACAGTGCTGCCAAATCAAAATACAAAATGTACATTCGGTAGTCGATGTTTGGTAGCCAGTGAACATCGTTTGTCGAATGTAATTCATAATAATGGCAACAAAAAAAAAATGCTATGCTTCTCTCAAGAGTTACGTTAACAACATATTCACATGAAATTATTGTCATGATAGTGCACTTCATAAAACACCTGTATTACTATGCATTTATGCTATTAATAAAAATGTTCGATTGTTGACATATGTCGTTGCTGCAGCAAAAGAGCGATATAAGCATTTGAACTACATTTTCAATACTTGCATTGCAAACCCAATTTAAATAGAGTTCTCTGAAATCCGTCATTAACGCAATTAAACGAGATGCCTTTAATTGCGTCAATAACTCATTTAACCGAGATTCTTTTAAATGCATTTCTTGCTTAAATGAATTTGGCTTGAGGCATTTTTCATAAACGCATTTATCCGTGTATTACTGTAGCTATAAAGGGCGGTCCAACCAAAACGCACAATGTTAATTGTAAATAAAAAACAAAAAGTTTTCCGAGAAATATCTTTACATATTTTTTAATGCTATAAAAGGATCTATGGCAATTATGTGTGAAACAAAATATAGGCCAAGCCAACTCCTCGTCACGGCTTCGGGGGCATGCCTCTATCCGATGGTCCGATATTTTAAATGACTCTGAGACATAATTGAGGTTCTATGTCGTTAATATGGTGAATTGTCTACACCTTTAGCTCTTGAATTGTTCTTGGCTTATTGACTGTAGGTATTTTCTTTATTATTCCGCAAGAAAGAAGTCCACATGATCGTGGCGGCCAATTAACATCGCTACGACGGGTGAAAACACGGCCATTGAATTTCTCGCGCAAAATAACCAGTTTCTAATGGCTGTGTGGCAAGTGATACCACATATCGCCCAGGTTTATATTCTCAATTTCTGGCCACAAGAAATCCGGTATTTTCTCGCGATAGCGAACACGGCCCGATGACGCCGGCAGCCCATAAATCGCGCCAAGCACTCACTCTTTGTAGATGCATCGCTTTTTCAACAATCCCTTGGGGATTCTCTTGTTAACGAATCCACTGAGGTGAAAGTGTGCCTTGTTGCTGAAGATGATTTTGTTTGTAAAGACACCATTCACATCTGTCTGTTTAACCAACCATTCGGCGTATTGACGACGCTTGAAATGGTCAGTATGCTTAAGATCTTAAGTCAATAGAACCTTGTAATTATGTAAATTCAAATCTTTATTCAAAATTCGCATTAGTGATGTTCAATTGTTGGGCACGTCGACGAGTCGAGGTTGACGGCTCTTCTGCCACTGTATCGCAACCAACAGCAATTTTTTTCTCAGAACGAACTGGGCGAGCATGCAGAGGCGTTTCACATTACCAACAGTACCGGTTTGCGGAAATTTTTGTCCACATTTGGTCGATTATGCTGACCAAAAAGAATCACAAAGTGCACGAAATGCATTTAGATTTGAACGCCCATTTTCATAAAAGACTTCTACAATCTTAATGCGCTGCTCAATTATGTACCTTTCAATGGTTGAATTTGGCAAACACTAACACAAAGAAATGTCAAATTAAGTTGGGGGAAAAAACTGGACGTGAAGGTGTGACTCACAATTAACACCGTGCATTCCAGAATCGTCGGTGTGACGCATACAAACACATTTTCACTAATACAACCACAATGCTTGATGAGTATTTTGATAAGTGTATTTGGGTATTTATGGTTGAACCACCTCTTAATTGTTTTTTTTTTTGTCATCAGCTGACTCAAATTCGAAATAGCACTCTCAATTAAGAGGTGTTGCTCACATTAGTCTCATTTTCTCGTGTTATAATCATATTATTATATGACTTTATGACTGACTACCTTGTGAGTCCCCCAAATAATTTATCTCGCTAAAATATTCTATTTTTCTTAGAAAATCTACTGTATTAGCATTCACTTTTTGTTAAAAAAAAACCCGATTTTCTTTTCATCATTTTATCGAATAATATTGAAAACGAATCAATCTTTCGTTAAAAAAATAATTTGCATATATAAAATGTACATAAATATTAAAATTTAAATAAATGTTTTTTATTTTCTTTAATAACAAAAAAAAAAAAACCAAAAACAAAAACAAAAACAAAACGAACAAATCAGTTATGTGACCATGGGTATAGATTTAGGTAATCTCGCAGCTTTGAGAACATTTAGGGTACTCCGAGCTCTTAAAACCGTAGCCATTGTGCCAGGTAACGTGTAAAAAATTTGCTTATATGAATTAAATTTTGTCATGGTTTCGATTTTTGCTGCTAATGGATAAATGTTATTAGGTTTGAAAACTATCGTTGGTGCTGTCATTGAATCTGTAAAAAATCTACGCGATGTGATAATTTTGACAATGTTCTCTCTTTCGGTGTTTGCACTGATGGGTTTACAAATTTATATGGGTGTTCTAACACAAAAGTGCATTAAAAAATTCCCCCTCGATGGCAGCTGGGGTAACCTGACGGATGAAAACTGGAAGCTTCACAATGAAAACTCCTCCAATTGGTTTACCGAAGACAATATAGCATATCCATTGTGCGGTAATATATCTGGAGCGGGGTATGTTTTAAAAAAATATATATATTTAAGCCAAGTTTGTGCCTTCGAATGTGTGAGGAAAATACTTAATGAATGCATTTTTTTTGTTTTGTTTTGGTAGGCAATGTGGTGACGATTATGTTTGTCTGCAGGGCTTTGGTCCAAATCCGAATTATGGCTACACTAGTTTCGATTCATTCGGCTGGGCTTTTCTATCTGCCTTTCGTTTAATGACCCAGGACTTTTGGGAGGATTTGTATCAGCTCGTCTTGAGAGCGGCCGGTCCGTGGCACATGTTGTTTTTTATAGTCATCATCTTCCTAGGTTCATTCTATCTTGTGAATTTGATTTTGGCCATTGTTGCCATGTCTTATGACGAATTGCAAAAGAAGGCCGAAGAAGAAGAGGCTGCTGAAGAGGAGGCTATACGTGTAAGTACAATGTTTTTCTCGGTTTCAGATATTATCAATTTCCAATTTTGGTTTGGTCTGTGCAAAATTCGAATTGAAAATATTTGTTTAACCGATTTGAATTTCAGTTAAAACTTAAATCGAATTTAGAAAGTTCGTTCTTGTCTTGAATTTGATTGATGTCTAGTTATGTTTAAGCAAAATAACAAAAACAAGCATTTAGAATTGAGAATAACAATCGATCACATTGCTATCGAAGATATCAAGACGAATTTTTCTTCTCAATAAATGTTTCGTTTTTGATTTTTAGTATTTGTTTTTATATCATATATTTAATTAATTAATTCTTGTTCTTATTATTATTACTGAATTAAACTAAATTTTTCTTTTGCCTCTATTAAACATGTCTTTTAGCCAGTATTTTGTGATATTCGAAAGTTTTATATGCCCAATGTTTTTTTTAATATATTTTTATTTTCACTAGAACAGAAATTAGTTATTAGAAACCAAAAATATGGAAGGCTGTTGTCGAAAAAAAACACACTTTAAATTATTTTTTCATTTGGAATGGCTGAATTATTTGAAAGCAATCGACTACCAACCAATAATTTTGTTACTTTGCTTCAATTTGAAAATATTAAAAGTAAAAGCAGTTAAATGTTATTGCGTTTTTTTTTTTGAAAACGCAAAAAAAAAGAAACCCTAATTTTATTTACAGCTGACTTACTGACTAATAATTGTATCATTTGCTCTTCATAATTAACATATTGTTATAGGAAGCAGAAGAGGCGGCAGCAGCGAAAGCAGCTAAATTGGAGGAGCGAGCCAATGCGGCAGCTCAAGCAGCTCAGGATGCAGCTGATGCCGCCGAGGCAGCACTGCACCCCGAGATGGCCAAGAGTCCAACGTACTCTTGCATCAGCTATGAACTGTTCGTTGGCGGGGAGAAAGGCAATGACGACAACAACAAGGAAAAAATGTCCATACGCAGCGTCGAAGTGGAATCGGAGTCGGTGAGCGTTATACAAAGACAACCAGCACCTACAGCACACGCAACTAAAGTCCGTAAAGTTAGTACGGTAAGTACAACGCAGCTGGCTAATGTGCTTTCAAGTTCCTCTTTTCTTTCTGTCTCCCTCTATCTATCTACTATCTCTCAATTGCGATTTGTTTTTTATTTAAAGATTATATTTAAAATCTTTATAGTTTTCAAATTAATAGATTTATTGTTGAATTTTCATTTTTTTTTTAACCAATATTTTCATTTAATTTAAAGAGTTCTTTTTAAAGAAGAAATTTTGCAAAAAAAAAAAATATTTTTTTAAGTTTTTTTCCCAAAAAAAAAATTAAGTAGATTTTATATTGGAAACCCCCTTTTATCTAAATATTTAGCCTCCTGATTTCTTAGTATTATCCTTGAATGTTGCATGTGTGTTGTCATTTTTCAATAATAATAAAATGTGCTTAAGTTAAATCAATATCAAACGTCAAATTCCAAGTTAATCAACCGGAGCTCTTATATTGAAGGGACATTTTTAAATTGTTTAAAAATGCCACAAACCAAAGCTCTGGGCTGTTGTAGCAATGTCTGAGACGTACTTTATTCGAATAAATTTTTAAATAAAATTTTCTTGTACGTAGTCTTATGCCATGTTCAGATAGGCACCTTAATTGAGTTTAGCGCAATAAATGCCATTATTGAGCTCAATTTTCCATACACAATTTCAATTTCGTTATTGTTCAATTAATACGAAATTGTTATAATATTGAGTAAAATTAAAATGCCACACTGTCACAAGTGTGTTTACAACTCACTATACAAAGTGTTTTGACATTTGGCAACTGAAATGTGAACAAAACAAATGTGACTACATCCGTTACATGGGGTCTTTACCTGACAATTTTTTGTCATAATAAACGTCAAACTTCATATAAAAAAAAAAAACGCTGACAAAAATTTTAAAATTTTTTTTGATATAGACTTTGACGTTTGGTAAGACAAAAAATTGTCAGGTGAAGACCCCATGTTAGGCTTGCGCAAGCAAAAGACAGATGTTTATTTTGTTTATTCTTTAAAGATAACAAAAGTTGTTAACATTTTGCTTGAGTTAATTGGTAATTGTTAATTTAGTGTGTGTGAACGGAGAGATAATTTTGTCAATAATCCGGATATTAACCCAATAAAAAATTTATATCTCTACCCATGTCCTGTAACTTAAGTGAGAATTTCTGAAACAAAACAAAATATTCCATCGTATCTCGAAAATCGAGAAAAAAGTGTGTCTTTAACTCATGTAGAAATCTATTAAAAGAGATAACGTCGTTACGTTTAAAATGCCATAGCATTGCGCTCGAGGCCGATGTGACATTGCAGACGTTAAGAACGGCAGTCACACATATCGTTGACGGGGACCAAGATTTAAGGCGGCGGCGAAAAGTAAAGTGCGACTTTTATGTTTGTTGTTTGCAAAAGAGTTTTAAATTGCTTAAAATTGCCATTTTGTGCAAATAGGCAAACTTGCGAGACTCGTTTCATAAAGAACCTTTTTAATTGTTGTGTAATTTAAAACAATTATTGTCAATTTGTAAGAAACGTCTCTACAAAAATAAATTAAAAAAGAAAATTCAAAAATATAAAAGAAATTTTAAATGAAATGTAAACATATTTACTGAATACGTTTTAAATAAAAAATGCAAATTTAAAAGAAGTTATGGGCACAAATTTTATTCGTAAATTAAACGCGAAAATTCGGAAAAGTTGGCTAAAATAGCGAAAATTCGCGAACATTTTTAATATATCAAAAAAGCTATAAAATTCACTAAAAGTCCCTAAAACTATAAGGAATGGCAAAACTTTGGTAAAAATTGCAAAATTTGCAAAAAATTCCTAACAGCGACATGATAGCAAAGTCTAATATGTATTTAAAATCGTTATAGAATAGTAAAGAATCAGAAAAATCGCTTCTATCGCGAACATGGCTAAAATTCGCGAGAATTGCAAACTTTAAAACAAACCCCTTAAATTGATTTGAAATCGCTAAATCGGCTAAAAAAGAAAACAAAATGTCGCGAAATAAAAAATATTTTTATGCAAAAATAGCGAAAAATCGCAAAAAAAATTTAATATTTCAAACAAGCCATAAAATTGATTTTAAGTCCCCTAAACTATAAGGAATGGCAAAAATTCGGTGGAAATTGCTTAAATAACGGAAATTCGTAAAAATTTGCTAACAGTGTCGCGCATGATAGAAAAGTCTTATATTTATTAATAAACGTTAAAGCTATAAACATGGCAAAAATTCGCGAAAATATTCAAAATTGGAAACAAACTCTAAACTTTATTTTAAAAAGCTAAATCGGTTACAAAAATGTGTCGGAAAATGGTATAAACACCGTTAAAAAGTGAGTAAAGAACAAAAATAATTGGAGATGGGATTTTTTTTTTTAAAATTCGATAACTAGTCGACGTCGACACAACATTCTTATATTTGTATTTGTTTTTATTGATTTTTAGTATTGATATTTTTTCTCGCCCCATTTTTATTGGTGAGTTTATTTGACAGTTCAAAGCGGGAACTTTTCTCGCAGAAATGTAACAGACACACTTTTTCTGTAAATTGGCGAAAAATTTCCTAACGTGACAGCCGGTACTCGCAAAAAAAAAAAGTTACATACACAGTTTAATGAGAAAAACATATGTTTGTTTCAATATATGGCATTTTTGTTTCATTTCACACATTTCAATCGAACACCATATTATCTGAATAACAAAGTTACCATGTCTTCGAAGACTCCTTAAAAATTGCATAAGGCACAAGGAAATATTCAGCACTAAAGTATTGGAAAACATTTTTGAAAAGCTACAAGATGCTCCAAAATCTTTAATATGCATTATAAATATATTTAAAAATATGTCAGACATTGATTCCTTGGGTTAAATAATCACCCCTATTATGAAAGTCGTCGTCGACACTAGCGACAATTATTGACAATAATCGACTTGATATTTTCTTATGCGCTTTTAAGTCGAGACGTCGCGTAGAATGTCTCTGTTTTAGTCGACATGAAATTTTGCGACGACTCAAATGATAGTTTAAGACATTTTAAATAGGATGTGCATATATTTATTAAATACGTTTAAAAAAATGCAAATTAAAATAAAGTTAGGGGTATAAATTTTATTAGTAAACTACATAAGACCCCGACAACGTATTGAAATAAAAATTTAATGGCTAAAAGATACATTTAAATAAGTATTTACTCATAAATTTTTCCTACTGTATGGATCTCAAAGTTACTCTTACATGGGGCCCACTGTTGGCATTTAATGTCCCATGTCCAAAAATAGGCCAAAAGGCCGCCGCGACTTCGGCGGCACTCCTCCATCCGATGGTCCAAATTTTCGATGACGCTGAAGCATAATTGAGCTTCTATATAACCCCAAAGAAAGAAGTCCAACGGTGTCAAATCACATGATCTTGGCGGTCAATTGACATCGCCAACCCGTGAGATAACATGGCCGTTGAATTTGTCGCGCAAAAGAGCCATTGTTTCGTTAGCTGTGTGGCAAGTGGCACAGTCCTGTTGAAACCACATATCTTCCAATTACCTACATGTGGCAATTCTGCTTATTGACGAATCCACTGAGGTGAAAGTGTGCCACGTCACTGAATATGAAATGCACGAAATGCATTTTGCTTTGAATGCCTATTTTGATAATAAGCTTGAATAACTTTAAAGCTTTGCTCGATTGTGTATCTTTCCATGGGTAAAATTGAATTAGTCTGAAATTGAGAAATGTCAAATGAAATTCAGAAAAAAACTTGACGGCCCGTTATTAACTTTTCTAAGCAATGTAAACGTCGACTTGATTTGGCAACAATTTAAAATTAATGTCGACATCGTCAACGACCTACATAATAGGGGTGATTATAAAAATCAAAAAGAATATAAAGCATGCTATTTTAGCCAATAATATCTTTTATTTTAGTTAATTTAAACATCCTATCCAACTTCATCTATTAAACTATTGCTTTGCCAGCTTAGTTTTTGGTTTTGGTTTTGAGCACTTAACAATTTTCGTTTTTTTTTTAAAGTCTTGTTAGCAAACTATTTCTAGTTATGTATAAACTTATTAAAAAAAACATGATTTTTAAAATATAATTATAAAGGATATTTTATGTTTTGGTAAGAAAAAAAAACAAAGTAAAAACAATTAGCCTTATTACGGTTGTCGATGTCGTTTACAACTAATTCGTTAGTTGTAGTAGATTAAAGAACACAGGTTGTGTGTGTTACATTCAGTTAAAAAGTCTGAATGAATACAATTAAGTCTCAATGTAAAATATCCTTTCTGAAATATCTATTTAGGGCTTGAAATGTTTATTATGATTTAGAACTTCTTTGTCCTTATTGTTTTTATAAAGAATCGACAGAATTATTGATACAGCACGCAGCAGCTTAGGCAACACAAAACCAATAGTTAAACTAAGCTTTGCCACAAGCTGCGTTAAACTTTCAAAGAACTACACACACTGTTTTAACTGTCTTTTAGAGGGACATTTTTTTTCTCAATTAAATTAATTAAAACAAAATTATTATTGTTTTACAAGCAAAGAACGAAACTAATAAATAATAACAATAGAAAAGAAAAGAAAATCAAATCAAATACTTTTGTTAGCATTTATAACTTGTTCTTTTAAATTATTTTAAGTTAAATGTCTTGCCTTCATAATGCCTGTTACTATCTCTAATCATTATTATACTACAAATTGGCTTTTAAATTTTTAAGTAGTTCCTTAAAGTCCAAATTGACTACATGAGCTTTAAAAAGCTAATTTGTAATAATTATTAGATTTCTTATTGTGAAAATAATCTATGGAATTATTACAAATTGGCTTTGCTCCAACGTTGCTCAGGTAGGTTTTAAAAATAATACTACATGCCCTAGACATAAACTTTAAAAAATAAAAAAATATTGGCTTAAGAATAGAATTTGTTTCTATATCATTTCAAAAATTACATAAAAAACACATAAAACTATTTACAATTCCCGTTTCATAATTACATTTAGCGTAGGATTATCGAAAATTCAAAATTTTTGCAACGAAGAGGCAGAACTAAACTGAACTGAACATTAATACTCTTTTAGCCGTTTTAAAAAACACATTAAATAGTTATTCTTTCGAATTTGTAAAAACTAATTATTTAAATATTAACAAGTGAAAAAAAGGTTTATGCGGCCGTGCCGAATCTTTGAACCCACCACCAATTACTTCAAAAAAGAAAAAAATACGACGTTAAATTATAAAACAAAAAAAATATTTTACCCAAGAATGCAAGAAATAAAGATTACGTCTTGCGCATGTTTTACCGTTTGATGACGTAGTAGTTCCCTTGTAAAGATTACCAAGTCTGTTTTATATGTGAAAATCGTAATTGCTTACAGTTTTGGCTGTTAATGTAATTTTAGGACTTTGCGTTTTACACAATTAGGGCATAAACATATGTATTTTGTGTTTCTTTCCATTAAAGTTGTCCTCCAAATCATTAATAATTTCAAAATATCGGTCAATATCTTGTAACATAAACATTTTTAATTTTTAGCAAGAACTTTTTTATTTGGCGAAAAACAGCTGATGCTGTTGTTTAATGAGTTAAAAACAACTTCAGCTAGTTTTAAAATTAACACCGGCTTTATGTAGATCAAAAGCATGTTTTTAATAAACGTTTACTTTAGAAGTCTTAAAGTATGCTTTGTTTATGATTATGGTTATGGGCCAATATGTCAATGGTGTTCTAGAAATCGAAAACGCAGGAATTTAGAAGTAGCTTTTAATACACTTTTAATCTAATTTTTATATTACTTGTCATAAAATTCTTTTAACGCGGACATCTTATTAAAAACGACGTTTAAAATTCTTGCGTTTTACGTTTTCGATTAAATTATAAAGAAAAATGTAACTTCTAATAAAAAATGTTCTGTTTTCAAATTATTTAAATAGAAAATTAATAAATTGTCCCACTGTCGTGTTAACACATAAACATAACAGTTTGAAAGCAAAAAATTATTAGCCATTGTGAATGCAGGTTCGCTGACGTCACAGTTCCTTCATGTGCAGTAAAAATTGTTATATCTGCCTGATGTCGTAATCTTTATTTCTATCATTCTGGACTTTACCAATAACAATTTAAAATGAAAAAGAAATACAACCCAGGCATTCTCTAAAAATCGAAATGAAATGAATTTTAAATCTAATAAATTTTAATAATGATTCTGTTAAGTAAGTTCATAAAAAGATTCCTTTTTTTATACCGCATACTTTGAGTCCCAGTTATCTTGAGAAAAACAACTCTTAAAAACATGAAAAACTACAGTAAATTTGTAAAAAATTTAAACCAAAATCCCGTTCTATTTCAATTCCACTTCATTTCGATTTCTAGAACATGATCGATTCTCTATAAATCGAAATGAAGTGAATTTTAAATCTAACAAATTTTAATAATGATCCTGTTAAGAAAGTTCATAAAAAGATTCCTTTTTTTATACCGCATACTTTGAGTCCCAGTTATATTGAGAAAAACAACTCTTAAAAACAGCAAAAACTACATTCATTTTGTAAGTAACTGAAATCAAAATCTTGTTGAACTTTAATTTCAATTCCACTTCACTTCGATTTCTAGAACATGATCGATAATTAAAAGAAAGTTCATAAAAATATTCCTTTTTATATACTGTATACTTTGAATCGAAATTTTGTTCGATTTTAATTTCAATTTCACTTCACGTCAATTTCTAGAACATGACCTATAATTAAAATTTGTTTTGGGGTCTAAATAAAATAGTAGACTGTTCTACCCCCTTTTTGCAACCCCGAATTTCTTGTATAAAACAAGTATATGTGATAAATGTTGTTGCTATAGAGCCTTCCGTATGGGCAGGCTAAGTGAAATAATGAAACGATTGCCTATTTTCAATACCAACGAATTTGTTGTCCGAAAATCTTTTTTCCCAAATTTATAAGTCTTTTATTGTGACCTTTATCGTGCTTTCAACCGACGGACGGACTTGGCTTGAACGTCTAAGAATATAAAAATAATCTAGAATACATATAATTTATAGGGTTTTCGACTTAAATTTCTATATGTTCCAAAAGGAAGGACGATTTGGTGGTGGGCAAAAAAAAAAATCAAGTTTAGTACAATTGAGTAGTTCACTTGCAAACACCGCTAAGTTAAGAAAAATTTAAATTCTGTAAGAGCCGTCATGTAATTGTTTTTTTTAAATGCATCCCTAAGTCATTATCTCGTTGACATTGTACACATCTAACATCTACCATCAAACAAAAATGTCGGCATTAAAAAAATATTTTTAAATAAACTTTTTTTCTACAAAAGTAGGAAAATTTTAAAAAGAAAATAAAAAAATGTATTTGAAATTCAATTTGCTTAAAAATATATAACAAAAAAACATTGCAAAATAAGGGAAAATTTGACAAATGGTAACGCTGCTTTCAACACAAACGTCTTCTTTTCAGTGATGCCATAATAATCATATAACTTATTGCCACTTTTCTAGTGATTACACTAAAATTATCGAAAGATGTGGAATGGAATTAAATAAAATACGAACATCTTGTAAATTATTTCTTATTACCCTTTGTATACTTGCATACATTTCGGAGGAATGCATGGAATATGTTGAAAATGTGAAACATGCGTTCACACTTAAGCATCTAAAATCTAATATCAATAAAAAATTTACCATTTCTGAAAAAAAACTTTTATTTATTTTAAATACTTTTTTTTCTACAAAAGTGACAAACTTTTAAAAGATAACACCAAAATGTATTTAGAATTCTTATTGTTTAATAATATAAAAAACTTAAGCAAAATAAGGCCTGCAAAAAAGGGAAAACTTTGAGAAATGCTAATGCTGCCTTCAAAGCAAATGTCATTTTGCCTGTGATGCCACAGTAATAATTAAATTTATTGCCACTTTTCTAGTCATGGCACTAAAATAATCGTAAGATGTAGAATGGAATGAAATGAGATACGAACATCTTTTAAAGGTGCTGGGTTTTAGCCCTATGTTTTTCTTATGGAAAGATGTTAACATCTTCGCAAATGGTGGCAAATTGATGGTAGATATTAGATGTTGATCAGTGTAAAAAGGCTATAAAATGCTATTTGGTCAGTGCTGCCACAATAATAATAGAATTTGTTGCTTCTTTTCTAGTGATTACGCTAAAAAAATCGCAAGATGTAAAAGGGAACCAAATGAGATTGGATCGATCATCTTCTTAAGATGTTGAAAAATTTTGTTTTTTTGCCTCATGTTTTTCTTATGGGAAAATTTCAACATCTTCGCAAATTGTTGGTAGATTTTAAATGTTGACAAAAGTGAAAAGGATGTACGGGAAGATGTTAACATCTTCGAAAATTGATGGTAGATGTTGGAGTTAAAATTTATGGTTAAATATTAAATACTCCTGCAAAACTCTCTACATCCTGCAAAACTCTCTACATGGCACTTCAATTTAAGAAAAACTGTTTTAATCGATTTTCGCAGAATTTTATTTTTTTAATTAAGTGGTGTCTGCAAGTGGACTCCTCAATTGATGTCCATGCATATCGAGCCCTAATAGCAAAAATTATGTAACCACCAACATATTAGATTTTTTTTTTTTGATGAAAATCGATCATTTTTGATCATTTGCATCATCTCTAAAAATCGCATATCTCTGGGAAGTACCGTTACGAAAAAAGAGCAAATCAATTTCAAACGAAACGCTAGACTTGAGGCAAAAATATTTTAAAAAAACCTTCTCCTGTAAAATTTAATTTTTTTTTGGCAACATCATTTTTGCTATAAGTGCTCGATATGTTCTGACTTTCTTCGTCAAAGAGACAAATTTAGATTTATATTTTATAGCTAAAACTATGCTTTCTCCAGTTTTTCTATATTGCTTTAAATTACAAAAACAATATATTTAAAATATTTTTGAAAAATCATGAATTTCGATAAATTTGGAAAAACTTTTGAAATAAAATTTGTATCTGCCTGGGGAGTCCGTCTGTCTGTCTGTCCGAATAACAAATGCTTAGTCTTGGTTTACACTATGAAAGTTTTCTTTCAGAAAGTCTGAGCTTATTGGTGAGAGTGGGAAGAGAACATGTTATTCTTTTCACTCCTCTCACCAATAAACTCAGGCTTTCTGAAAGAAAACTTGCATAGTGTGAACCCAGACTTATCACCTATCCCTTGAACATCAGTTAATTTTTAAACATAATACATTTTTTTTTTGTGGTAAATTAATAAATTTCTATCAAAGAGCCAAATAAAATTTTTAAAAATTTTATTTACTATTTAAATAATAATGCTTTTTTTAACAAAAAAAAAAAATTTTTTAAAGTTTTTAATTAGAAAAGTAGCATTTAGTTCTGTTGTTGGCCTTCAATTGAATTTTCCCCAGTAGCTGTAATTAATTAGTATTGTTGTTTAATTCCTAGTTAAAATGTTATTCAACTGATTAACAGTAGTTTTTAAAAGTTTATATTTTATTTCCTAAAAAAATAAAAAAAATTGATATTTACACCCAGATAAAAATGTATAAAAAATTTTTTTAAAAAATTAAATCACATTTTTGAAATTTGTTTCTCTTCTTTAAAAGAAATACACTCACCCTACACATTTTACGTTTTTCTAGTAAAAAATTTTATAATATTTACAAACAAACCAAAAAATCTTTGATTTGAATTTATGATTTTCTTTTTTCTTCTTCTATATATTCTTTTTTTTTTTTTTTGAATTTTTTGTTTTGGTACAAAAAAAAAACTTAGACTTCCTTATCCTTACCTGGTTCACCATTTAACATACGCCGGGGATCACGTAGTTCACATAAGGTAAGATAAAAATGGCATTCCAAAAAAAAAAACTTAAGAACAAATCAAAAAACAAGAAGAAAAAAAAAACAGAATTCAAAACATAATTTGCACACTTGCTGATGCCTCTCAGCTCCTACACCCTAAACTAATAATAATATTTATACATAAAATTAAATTATTGAAAAATAAAAAAAACACACTTAAGGGTTGTCATTCCTATCAAATAAACTTCTCATTTCAATCTGCACATTTGTCATCTCTTTCATCCTAATCATTCATTAAAATATGAGATTTAGCTAAATAAGTGAGTGAAAAAGGGTCATCTTTTTTACGGTATTTTCGAAGTAATTGTCAGGACATAGACAATGAACACACAGTTTCCTCTTCCTCCTCGTCATGACAGTAGTCATTTAATCCCAGACCCAGTCTCCTTGCATGAAATCCCACAGGCCAGTGCCCAGTCACAACGGAATATAATTCGCTAAAGCTAAATATCTATAAAGTTGATTTAGCGATTTTTAGCTCCGAATGCAATACTGTATTTTGTACTGTAATTTGTCATTGCCATACGCATTCAATTCGCCGCAATTTTAGCTTTTAATGTCGTCGCTAAAAAGTTTAAATTTTGTATTCTCTAAGGAATTCTAGCGAGCTTTAGCTAAGCGAATCACAGAATACGGCTGCTGGTCCCTAGTCAACCTAAGTAGAGAGCTTGTTCTCCGTTCATTAAAGCCAGTCCATAGTTCTCTGGATGCAGAGCAAGTGGAATCGCGAATCCATCCCATTTGCGCAGATCTATTAGACTCGCGCTTGATAAGTTACTTTTAAGGGAATTCGCCTGCTGGACAAGCATGCTTGACTTGTACAGACCTTTGAGCCATTGGAAGGCCAACAAATTGATCAATGAATGTGTCATCCAAACGACTAACTCGTTTGGCAAGCTCGTCTGCTATCAGGTTACCGAGGCATTCCGCATGCCCACAATAGCATTACCTTCGAATGCTTCGCAGTCTCGTTCAAAGACATCCGAAATTCTACAGTTATCCTAGATTTCATATAGACACCCGCTAGAGAAGCAATAGCAGCCTTACTATCAGTAAATACACATATATCCCTCGATATGCGACCTAAGCCAGTTAGTCGCCTGCTTTATAGCACAGATTTTCGCCAGCAAAAAGAATAATTTGGTATAATTTCAATTTGTTTTTTGCCATTCCGGGCGAAGGTGTTTTGAGAAATTTTAAATGTGCCCAATTACTATCTACATATCACACTGGCTCCTAAAAAGAGAGTCAAATCGAACTTTTTCTAATTTTAAGCTGACTCTCTTTAGAGGAACAAGAGTAATATATATTTCGATTCATAGAAAAATATTTTTGCTTAATAAAAGGTTTATTAAAAAAATTTTCTTCTTAAAACTCCTTATTTAAACCTGTTTTAAGCAAGTCCTATAAAGTTAAACTACTTCTAGACACCAGTTTTTTCAAGTCTTTATTTAGTTCAGATCTCGTAACAGGTTCGCTACAAGTTCCATCTATTCGTACACACATCATTAAATGAATTAGCATAAAATATATGATGATATTATTATAATTATTTGGAAATTTCTCTTTTTTTAACACAATATCGCCTATACTTAATTAATAATTAAATGTACAATCAAAGACTTCTACTTAAACTTTCATGTCTCTTTTAATTATAGTCATGTATTTATTATATATATATATACATACATACCTTTATATACAAAAGTATATGAACATATATGGATGTGTGTATGTTCCTAATATAGACAGATTGAAAATTGTTTGCCGTATTCACAAAATAACTTGTTGTATCGTTGTATCGATGGTAGAAGGGGCTTTGTGAATACGGGAATTATATCTGCAATTGTATTTTATTTAATCATGTGAAATCACTTTAAATGTTTTGTTTTTATTACTCCTAAATTTACATATATTTTTTTTCTTAATTCCCGCACTTTTATTATTATTATATTGAGTATTTTTTTTAAAAATCCATCAAATATTTATTATCTATCAAATATATCGTAAAATTCTTGTGTATTGCAATCCTAAACTATAATATGTATTAATTTTTGGTCTAGATTTTTAAAAAGTTTTTGATTTTCTACTACTCATCTACGTATTCGAAATTATTTTTATTTGAGATTTAAAGTTGAAGTTCTTATATTGATTTTCCGTAATGAAATATATCTTTAACACTGTACGACGGGATTTTTCAACCATGATCAAACTGACCAGATTCGGAAAATAAAGCTTTAAAAAAAACAATAAAATTACTTAAATACCGTTCTTTAGATATATATAAATCATCTTTGTGCCGCGCCCACTTCTCCAATAGCGCCCACATTTTGTCGGATGTTGTGTATTGATAACCAAGATGATTGCACCTAATTTAAAAACTTTGGCTCTTGCCGTTCTCCAGATATACAGAAATGTTTAATGTCTTATTATGGGAAAAGCCACGCCAACTTGTCCCATCTCGACCAAATGTTGTCGGATTTAATGACTTTATATGGGAAGTGCCATGCCCACTTGTCCAATCCCGCCCAAATTTTATTGGATGTTGTATATTGATAACCGAGATGCTTGTATCTGATTAGGCAACTCCTGGCGTTCTTCGGATATACAGAAATATATGATGTCTCTCCATGAGAAGTCCCACGCCCACTTGTCCATTACCGCCCACATTTTTTCGGATGTTGTGAATTGATAACCAAGATGTTTGCACCTAATTTGAAAACTTTGGCCCTTGCCGTTCTCTAGATATACAGAAATGTTTAATGTATTTTTATGGGCAATGCCACGCCCACTTGTCAAGTTTCGACCAAATTTTAGTCGGATCTTGTGTATTGATTACTGGATGCTTGCATCTAGCATGGAAATTTTAACTCTTGCCGTTCTCCAGATATACAGGAATCTTTAATATATTTTTATGGGAAATGCCACGCCCACTTGTCCAATCTCGACCAAATTTTGTCGGACATTATGTATTGATAACCAAGAGACTTGTATCTAACTTGGAAACTTTGGCTAATGCCGTTCTCCCGATATACAGAAATGTATAATGTCTTTTTGGAAAGTGCCACGCCCACTTGTCCAATCCCGCCCATTTCTTTGATGTTGTGTATTGATAACCGTGATGCTTGTATCTAATTTGGAAACTTTGGATCCTGCCGTTCACCAGATATACATAATAATAAAATAAAAAAACAATAACAAGGGATTTTCAAGTAACATTAGATTCAGTCGTGGTTTTTAGCTCATATGTCAGCAATTCATGACCCGATCAGGCCGAATTTTAATAGCAAACAATTCTGGACTTTATGTGACATAAATATAAAACTACCATATCCCCATCATATCTGGGGTCTTCGGAAACCCCATTTCAACGGACACTTGGACAGACAGACATCGTCCTCATAAGGACCCAGAATATAAATGAGCTGTTTAAAAAAAAAACTGGGAATTACGTGCATATTATTTAAAGCTTTATTTTCAGAAACTATTCAGTTTGATCATGGGTGAGGCCAAAAGTTGAAATTTGGCGTACAGTGTAATCCTAGTTATCGTCCATGTCATAGAAATCGAAATCCCGTAAAATTGAAATCAAACAAATTTTAGAAACTCTCCCGTATTTAGAGTTAACTTTCCTCTACCTAAACTTGTTTTTAAATCAGGAAAAGCTGCATTTAGTTTGAAAAAAAATTTACTTGAAAATCTTCCTTAAGTTCAATTTCACGTGATTTCGATTTCCATGACATGGCCGTATATTTTAAAAACAGTTTATAGTCAATATAAATTGTTAGCATAATTAAATAAATATGTACTCTGCTCTACATAAAAAATATAACTAAAACTGAATAATCGATTGTTTTAATCCTTAAAATCAATGTGCTTATTTTCTTTTGTTCATATTTAAATTTATTTTGAATGAAATTTGTAAATTCGATTTCCATAACTTCCTTTCACCCAAATGGTTCTATCTATGATTGTTTGTTCTGTAACTGGATTTTTTTTTAATATTTTGTTTTTTCGGTTGGAGTTCAAAATTCATTTTGGTTTTAATTTAATCATGGTTCTAATATTTTATTAAGTTTTGTTTTGTATAAAATACAACAAAAACAAACAATTCAAAATATGATTTAAAAAATAAAAAAGAAATAAAACCACTACAAAAAAAAAATCAATTCAATTCAATTCTTATATAATAAAAATATAAATCATCATAATATTTTTGCCACTATTCACCACTTGTTCTACCCTAAATGTGTGTTAAAATGTAAAGCAACTACTAACGAAAAGTTCAAATAAAAAACCACCTCAGTATACAATACGGAATGGGCGTGGACGTTTTGGTATACCGGGTAGTGATCGTAAGCCTTTGGTTTTGTCAACATATCAGGATGCCCAGCAACACTTGCCATATGCTGATGACTCGAATGCCGTGACACCCATGTCCGAAGAAAATGGTGCCATTATAGTGCCAGTTTACTATTGTAATTTAGGTAAGTTCACCACAAATCATCCATCCACGTTTAATGTCTTGTATGTATATTTGTAATCAAATTCCAATCAAAGGTTCTAGACACTCTTCATATACCTCGCATCAATCGAGAATCTCGTATACATCACACGGAGATCTTTTGGGTGGCATGGCGGCTATGGGAGCCAGTACAATGACAAAAGAAAGCAAATTACGCAGCCGCAATACCCGTAATCAGTCTATAGGTGCCTCGAATGGTGGAACCCAATATGTGGATAATAATCACAAGGATCACCATCAGCGTGAATACGTTAGTCTCTAATCTAATTGTTTTACAGGATTTCTTCTATTAATTTGGCTTTTTTCTTCTGTTTAGGAAATGGGTCAAGAGTACACAGATGAATCTGGCAAGATCAAACACCACGACAATCCTTTTATCGAGCCCGTCCAAACTCAAACAGTGGTAGACATGAAAGGTTAAAACACTTGCATATATGAGGCATTATTTGTGAAGCGGACATACCAAAAAAAAAAAAAAAAAAAAAATTGCCCAAATTTCTTCATATTTGTTATAACTATAGTTCTAGTAGATATGAATCTATGTGCTAAATATTTTTTAATGATGTTTATTGGTCGAGTTATGAGGTGCTAAAGTGTTGCCGTTTTTGAAAATTGGTTTTTTTAAAATTATCTTTTCGAACTAGAAAAGAATTAAACAAAATAATTAAGATAAGTGATTCTTATAGGAAAGCGTTTGATCTTTTCAAAAACTAATGGAGGTCGGTCATACATTTTACACCCCTAAGGGGGGATTCCTATGCAGTTATGGAGCTTTATCTTCAATATAAACAGTGGTTAATTTTAATGGCCGATGTTGATTTTGAATAAAACACAAATTATTTAGGAAATTATTGGCATTTCGTTTTACTACGATAATATTGGTATGGTTCAATTATGTATGGAACAAAATATCGGTCAAAAGGCCGCTGCGACCTCGGTGGCACTCCTCCATCCGATGGTCAAAATTTTCGATGACGCTGAGGCATAATTGAGGTTCTATGCCGTTAATGTGCCGAATTATCTCATCCTTTAGCTCTTGAATTGTTGCTGGCTAATCGTACATACACCTTTTCTTTCAAATAACCCCAAAGAAAGAAGTCCAACGGTGTCAAATCACATGATCTTGGCGGCCAATTGACATCGCCACCACGTGTGATAACACGGCCATTGAATTTGTCGCGTAAAAGAGCCATTGTTTCGTAAGCTGTGTGGCAAGTGGCACATTTCGTCCACATCCATATCTTTCAATTTAGGTCATAAAAAGTGGGTTATCATCCCACGATAGCGAACACCATTCACAGTAACTGCCTGACCGGTTTCATTTTGGAAAAAATACGGCCCGGCCCGATGATGCCGATAAACCGCACCAAACAGTCACTCTTTTTAGGTGCATTGGTATTTCGACAGTCACCCTTAGATTATCATTCGCCCAAATGCGGAACTTCTATTTATTGACGAATCCACTGAGGTGAAAATGTGCCTCATCATTGAAGATGAAGAGCACGATATGCATTTTGATTTTAACGCCCATTTTCATAATAAGCCTGAATAACTTAAACGCATTGCTCGATTGTGTATCTTTCCATGGTTCAAATTAAGTTAGTCTGAAGTTGAGAAATGTCAAACGAAATGCAAAAAAAAAACTTGACGTTTATTTTTAGTCTGTATTGAAAATGTTGTATTTCGTTCACACTAGAAACACCTAACATTTACTATCAAAAAAACTTTTATTTTTTCAATACCTTTTTTCTACAAAAGTGCCAACATTTTAAAAGATAACACCAAAATGTGTTAAGAATTAATTTTGTTTCATAATATAAAAAAAATTAAGCAAAATAAGAAATGGTAACGCTGCTTTCCAGGCAAATGCCATTTTGTCAGTGATGCCACAATAATAATAAAATTTATTGCCACTAATCTAGTGATGACACTAAAATAATCGGCAGATGTAAAATGGAATACAATGAGAGAGGAACATTTCATAACGATGTTGAAACATTTTATAGAACTTTTTCTTCGATATCTTCTCCATATGTATTGAAGAAAAAGTCCCAGTACTACATACATACGTAGGATTTTTTTCTAGTTCGGAAAGATAATTTAAAAAAACAATTATTAAAAAACGGCAACACTTTAGCACCCCATAAGTCATAAAAAAATATTTTGCACACACAGCTCGCAAGCACAAATTTTAAAACGAGAGAATTGACTCGAATTGTGCTTACTAAAATGGAGATGTTACTTTCTTCTTTAGGAGGGCAGTATAGTCATGCCAAATATAAAGATATTTGTGCACATTTTTTATGTCCGCTTTACGAATAAGGGGTCATATCCTTCATCTGTACCCCTGTTTATAATAATTACATTTTGTCTTTTTATTAGATGTAATGGTCCTAAATGATATAATCGAACAAGCCGCTGGTCGGCATAGTCGTGCTAGTGACCGAGGTGGTAAGTTTTATTTGTTTAATTGTTTATCGCTTTTTTATTTGACTGTACTTAAATGTGTTTTTATTTGATACATATATTTATTAATTGTATGTCTTTAAAATCTAATTCGGCCTTAAACATTATTTTCTGTTGGAAATGCAGTTGAGCATCGATTATCCGTGCTTCAATTAACCGGGAATATTATGCGATTGATAATGAAAGAAAGTTTTTTTTTTAATATCAACCGATTAATTATGATTAAATCAATTATCTGGGATTGCAAAATATAAAATTTAAATCTACCGCGTCCATGAGAAGCTTTTGGTCGAAAATATACAGGCTTAGAAGAAGAAACAAACCCCATTAAATGATTTTTTTAATACCCTGCTGGATTTTTGTATACATTTTTCTTAAAACACTTATACCCTGGCCAGTGCACAACATATTTTAATACAAAGGAACGAATTGTGACGAGTGAATACAAGACCTATCGCTTAACTGGTGATAATGTGTTTAAAGTGTAGTTGCTCCAATGGAAAGGATATCAACATAAAACTGCTCATGTGACTGGATTTTGAGCGCGAAGTGGCAGATTCTATTACTTTATATAAAGGGGGTCTATTATATTAACATGGTTCACTCGGGACAATCTCTGCGACAAGTATGTACTATAAAGGCTGGTCTAACCAAAATGCACAATGTTAATTGTAAATAAAACAAAACGTTTTCAGATAATTATCTTAATATTTTTATTTTATTATTAATTATTGACAAAAAGAACGAAAAAGCAGAAGAAGGGAAGAACATGTAAATCAATTTAAATAGATAATCATTCACCACAAATTTCGATCTACCAAGGTTAAAATACCATTTGGTCAAAAGATTAATGCTTGACCTTTGACTGCCAGTTATCGTCAATGGCGGTGAGTGTTAACCCTGCAAATAATAGGACTAGTCCAAACACGCGTGTAAAATGTAGCCCACAAGAGACTAGGACTAGTCCAAAACGTATGGAAAAAACATGGTTTATTTAACATTACGATGTCCTAGGGCAGGACCATATAACCCAGCTTTGGATTACGAAGGAGTAGTTTTAAAACTACTCCACTGTATTCAGAAGAGGATTAGTTTTAACTTCATTTAAAAACGAAAACATGTCGTTAAAAAACGAAGACATGTCGTCTCACAACAAACATTTGTTTTACAATGATATGGTCCATGCTTGCATTACATCGGACCAGTCCATGGAGTAGTCCATTTAATCAAAATGAAACGACAAATCCCTCTGAAGAGATTGTTTAGCTACAATTGAAACATGCCAGGGCAACCTGTCCGTGAAAACCTGGGATCGATTCCCAGCTTAGTAAATAATGAAACATTATAAAAATTTTTTATTAATTTCATGTTATAAAAATTCCTTTCTTCATAAAAATAATTGAATGAAAATTTAATTCAATGAACTTGCTCCTGATGACAATTATGTGTGAAACAAAATATCGGCCAAATTGTTGCAACGGCTTCTGTGACGGCTTCTCTATCCAATGGTCCATATTTTTGACTGTACGTCTTTTCTTTTCAATATTCCGAAAGAAAGAAGTCCAACGGTGTCAAATCACATGATCGTGGCGGCCAATTTACATCCCCACGTCGTGGGATAACACTGCCATTGAATTTCTCGTTCAAAAAGCCATTGTTTCGTTGGCTGAGTGGCTAGTGGTACTATCCTGTTGGAACCACATATCGTCTAGGTCCATATCCTCAATTTCTGGCCACAATCAGTCCGTTACAATCTCGCGATAGCGAACACCATTCACAGTAACTGCTTGGTTAACCTCATTTTCATCGGGCCGACGCTGCCAGCACATGAACCGCATCAAACAGGTGTCTTTACATTTCCTACAGAACAGGTTGACCAAAAAAATCACGGTGTTCACGAAATTTTGATTTCAACGCCAATTTTTGTAAAAGCCTGCAACAATCTTAACGCGTTGCACAATTTAGTATATCTCCATGGTTGAATTTGTCAACAAATTTGAATTGGACAAGAACTTGGCATTAAGGTGTGACTCACAATTGACATCTCGCATTATGGTCACACGGGACAATATCTACGAAAGGCACTTCAGTAACCGAAATTGCATGTGTCCATTTAGCTTATTTCAGTAGCCTGTTACAAACTCTTAAAAAGGTGCCAATTAACCCCCTTCTAGAACAGTGCCATGTTAAAGTGTTAGAACTAGAACCGGTCCATACCACTTTAGAACTGTCACGTAACAAGTTTGGTGCTAGTTCCTTTTCTTCTAGGACCGATTTACTATTATTACCTCAATTGTATGTGTTGGCAAAATATAAAAATCAAATCTACCAAGAAACAAGTAAGAAAGTAACAAGCTCGACCATATGATACCCTACACCACATTATTTAAAAACCCATCATATAAATATGGACTTATCTATGTTTATAAACTTCAATCGGTTCAAAAGAAAGAGGCAGAAAGTTTCCCCTTCCTCCCCTTGTAGTCCTGTTTTTGAAAAACTGCATAGCTTATGTGTCCATATACATAAATATGTTTCTATATATGATTTAAATTTCATTTAAATCGGTTTGATAGTTTCAGAGAGGCAGCTTTTCAATAGGCTTGGTCCTTGTGTCAATAAGAACCTTTGTCGCAATTTTCATCAAATCATCTCCAAAATTTGCGCACAAGGCAACAGGGACAGCCAGCCAGTTGGACGGACAACGTTAGTTCGACTCAGAAAGTGATTCTGACACTTTAAATTGGGTCTAGGACCAATATTTTAGGGTGTTACACACATCAGCACAAATGCATAACACCCTGTCCACTATTGTGGAGTGGGTAAAATATACAGGTTTTGAAAAAGAAACAAAACCACATTAAATGATTAACCGGTAACATCGATTATTCGGAACGCTTCTTTCTGGTCCCGACTAACCCGTATAATCGAGGCTCAACTGTAAACATAAATGAATTATTTCCACTTTTTAATTTTGTTTTTTTTCGATTTGCATTTTTAACTGAAAAATTATTTTTGACACATTAACCAACATATTTACAAATATCTTATGAATATTTTAATGTTATTCTAGTCATTGGTCTTTGTTGTAAATAAAAATTTTTATTTATTTTTGTATTTGGAAATGTTTCTGCCGAGTGCTATACATATTTAAATTAACAAAATTGCTTACAAAAACTTAATTATAATAATGAGATTTAAATATTTAAAACAAAATTCGTTTTTATGACATGATTGCATTGGAATGTATATAATAATCTAAAATTATTCATTTGCTTGATTTATTTGAAAAAAAAATTTACTTTTTAAAATCACATGTTAAGAATGATTTAAATTTAATATGTGTTTTATGTTTTACAAATGTTTGTGTTATTATTATTATTTTTAAGTTTATTTTTAATTTAAAATCTGGGACCTAATTGTGGCCGTCGTGATCGAAAACTTTTCGATTCGTCTTGTAATTGTTTCAGTCGATACTAAACGAATCGAAATTATAGAAAACTCATATAAATATGTATTTTACAACACTGACAATTAATATCGATTGGTTCAGTATCGGCTAAAAGAATTAGAAATAAGATTGCTTTCGATTAAAAAAAAAAGTATTTGATCAGCAGTCGTATTCTGTAATTCGCTTAGCTTAAGCTAAATCTCGATCGCTAAAATGCCTTAGAGAATACAAAATTTAAAAATTTTAGCGGGGACATTAAAAGCTAAAATTGCGGCGAATTAAATTTTTATGGCAATGCACGTTTCAGTGTTGTATTCATAACCAAAAATCGCTAAATAAACATTATAGATTTTTAGCGATAGCGATTTAGCTTTAGCGAATTACAGAACAGGGCCACAGGACTGCCAGAATTAGCCTCCTGGGTTGCTCTTGCCCACATCTAAATCAGACCCTTCAAATTAAATAATTCGGATTTTTTTTGTTTTTTTTTCAAGGCCACTTTTAAATTTATATTATTTAAATTTTTATTGCTGTAAAGAGAAAAAAAAACGTCAAAAATATATATTTTTTCAAGTACATATTGCAAAAAAAAAACTTAAAAACATATTTTTAATTAAGAGCAGGCATGCCAAGTTTTCTATTATTATTTTTAAAATACTATATTTTCCCGAACAATTTTTTTAAATTAATTCCTAATTCTCTCTTTCTATATTTTTAGTTTATTTTTCTTAAGCCTTACAACTCTATAACTAATTTTTTTAATATTCCCCCTTTTAAAATGACTTCTTTGACTCGTCCATTTTTTGCCTTAAGTGGTGATGCTAAACAATCTAAAAAAAAAAAATATATACAAGAAAAATACTCCATAAAAAAACTGAATTCGAAAATTTCATAACAAAACACATACGCTCACATACTGCCCACCAAATTTGATTACATCTAATTAAATCAATTCTTTAATCCATCATTAATTATCGCTAGAACTTTCACACTCCAGTAACACTTATATTCTTTCCCCCTCCTTCATTCAAATCAGTAGTTTAAGAAAAAAAAGCAAACACCTAAACAAAAAGCTCTTAACTCAGCTAAAGCTCAGCAACTTGATAAAAAGCTTCAAAGCCAATAATTAATGCACCTTCTTCAAGCCGTACAATTCATATCAATAATTAACGGTCAATTTCAGCAAGTTCAGTTATAATTAACTATCAGTTATAATAACTCTCAAAAACCTTTTGTTAACTGAAAGTTAAATTAGTAGTTAGTTTTAACTGAACATAATGAAATTAAGCGAAAATACAAAAAAATAAAATTAAAACAAATTTACACAAAAAAAAAAAACAAAGTTGCTGCTTAAAATAATCACCTTTAAAGCTCGTTTTTCCAAAAGAACTTTTAAGCTTTATTTTGTTCTCAAAACTCGAAAAAAAACAAACAAATTAAAAATCCCCTTTTATTTATTGATTATTGTTACTACTCGTATATTGTTGTTATTAATTTTTAATATTGTTTCAATAATTACAGAAACTACAATATTTGTTTTTTTTTTATTTAATAATAATTTACATACATAAATATGTTGTTATTTGTTTCTTTTTCTTATTCTTATTTAGAAAGAAAGTAGTCGGTTTATTAGTTGCATGACTTTTTCGATTTGCCACTAGAAATCATACGTTTTTGCTAGATCAATAAAAAAGCAAATTTATCAACAGTTTAATTGAGATTGCATGCTTTAGAAAACGTTTAAAGTTTACAATTATTTTTTATACGATTTCTTAATTACTTTTATAATTTATTTAATTCTCTTCAAGTACATTCTTGTGATGTAATTTCTATAAAATTACTTATTTTGGAGACTTAAGTTAAGCTACTTCTTCAGTCATTATAATGCATTTATATTTAATATGAATAAGAATTAGTGAATGTGAAATTTTGTATAGAATAAACAAAACTGTCACTTGAATTTAATTTACACTACGTCTTCATGCGCTATCGACGTGAACAGGACATGAACCTAAGGCCGGCAAAGCAACGGTAATAATTTTTTCATGTTCTTGTATGTGGCGAATACGTGTTGATGTTCACGTTCTGATTTTTGTTGTAGACACAAAATGACATTTTAAAGGCTAATAAATCAGTGCAAGTTAAACTCTCTTTTTGGCTTAAAATTTGTTTAATACTCTGTTCACACTTGGGTTCTTAAACGCGTTTAAGCAACTTGAATGTGATTAAGCTGTAATCACATCAAAATCGAGATCACTTCAAATTGGCATGATTACAACTAAATCACTTCATTAATCACATAGAATTAGGGATCGATTTCAACAAATCCCAAAATTCGGGATTTAGGGATTTTCGGGATCCCGGGATTTTTCGTGATCAATTTGTTTCTTTAATGTAGTACAACTGTTTTAAATAAACAACACTTTATTTATTTATGTTTGAATTTTTAAAAAAGAAAACTTAAAAAAATAATTAATTTTATATAAAAATTGTAAATTATTATTATGGTTTTATGTCTTTAATTAATTCTTACGGTCATTTTCACCAAGTTCGGCTATAGTTAACTATCGTTTATAGTAGTCAAAACATTGGTAACCGGAACTTTAATTGTAAGTAAGTTTAACCGAACTTGGTAATTCATAAAAATAAATCCCGGGATTCGGGATTTTTCAGTCCCGAAAAAACCCGGGATTTGTCAGTTCCCGTTTGGCATCCCTACATAGAATCCATTGAACATACCTCAAACTGAGTATAACGTAGAATCGGCCAACATGAACGTGTACAACCGGCCACGATTTCTGCTTCATGCTTTTATTTATTTTTCCTTAAATTATTCATACATTTTCACAATTTCAACATTAAAATGATTAAAATAATCTTCTGATAACTTTATAAAAGGGTTTTTGTCCATTTTTAATACTTTAAAGAAAGATTTATTTGTTTGTTGTGTTTTTTTCTTAACCATCTCAAATGTAATGTGAACGGCTTTGATTAACTAAATCAACATTTTGCCTGAACACAAAAACTCAAGTGTGAACAAAGTATAAACCATCAAATTTATAATTCAGTAAACATTTAAACCATCTCTTAACGCATAAAATTGGGCGTATAAATTACCAATACAAGCCATATGAATTTGACAACATTTATCGTAGTGCTGTCACATTATTATATTTTGCACTACATATAAAGTAGCCCATACACGATTCAATTCAATTGTCAACTGAGTCGGTTGTTGTCCAAATCCAAGCGTGTATGGCTTGGTCAATTCATTATTTTGACGCTTGTCGAGTTGGTTGAAGAAAAATCAAAAGATTTTGATTTTTTCAAGTTGACCACTAAGAGCCACTTTTTGGGTTTGAGATTAAAGTTAATTTTATTCTATAATTAGATAATCTGCGAATTAAGTTAATCTAGCATAAATTGAATTTGATATTTTTGGGTTGTGGCTTAAACCATGTAGTGCTACCATACTGAGCACAAATAAATGGCAATATTTTTTTTGCAAATGTAAACTTTTTATCAAAGCAAGATGGATGTTTTCAAAGAAGAAGAAGAAAATATGCGAATTTAATATTGTTTAAGGTAGAAATTTTTACGTTTAAAGAAAAAATATATTAATGAAAAAATAAAGAAAGGAAAAATTATATAAAAGTATATATTTTATTTTTAAAATAATTTTTTGTTTATATTTTTGCATTAATTGTTTATGTTAAACATATGTATGTTGACAGTTTAAGTTAAGGTTTAAACCACCATCAATGGCCGCTTAAACTAGCAAAAAGAGTTTAAAAAAATACAAGTCAAAAAGTAAATACGGAGATTAAAGTTAATTTAATCGCAAATCTCTAACCCAAAAAGTGGCTCTTAGTCTTTCAATTCGATTGTATTGTGTGTGCTCGAGTCTCTTGATCAGCTGTCAAAATTAATGTTTGTAGTTTTCTTTTGCAAAAAAAAAATGTTTTGTATTTTAACAATTGTCTTTTATTTCATTAAATTTTAAAACTAATTAAAAATCTTTCAATTCAGTTGATGAAGTGTGTGGCCAAGCATCAATTCAGTTGAAAGACTCAGTTGAGAATTGAATTGAAACGTGTGTGGGGCGGATAATATATGGGGTACAGATTTACAGCTATTAAGTTTAGACTACATATAAATTAAAGTTTAGATCAACTAAACCAACGTTTAAATATTCATTGATTTATTAGCCATAAGGCGAACAATGTTACGCAGACATATGTTTAGGCAACACATGAATAAGTCTGAATTTACACGTTTCATCTTTTGATGCTCAACTTCTTTTCAATTCCCTTCTAAAGATGCCAATATATTCACACGCAGCAATCGGTTTAATTTTTTTTCGGTACAAAACAACACCAATTTTATTAGTAGCCAATCAAAGAGAAAAATAAAAGAAAAAAATTAAATGCAGCCATCGTTGTGCATATACCAACGAATAAAAACACAAAGCGTACTGACCGAGTACAGGCATCTCCGTACTTACCCCCTTTCTTCTTTCTTCTCTCACCTAAAAACATAAGAGTTGAGCATCAAAAGATGAAACGTGTGAAAGCAGACTAAATTATGAACATGACAGTCTACACCAGCAGAATTCATGAGTGACATGCTGTTCTTGCCAAGTTGTTGGAAAGTGGAGACGGGTAGTCAACCAAGGAAGTGAGTGAGTCTTTGGTCTGGTGGTGGACGATATACATCTCATCGATGTTTTAAACGAAATTTTTTATGGTTTCTGAGATATTAAGCATTAATTTTGCTCCACATCAACAACTATTTTAAAGTTGTTTGAGTATTGTTTTGCTCTACACGCGACTGTTTGGCGAATGCTGCAAATTCCTCATACAAAAACGTACAAAAGTAATTTTACTCTTGCTCTGCTTAATTGCCGTAGGAAAAACAAGTAGTTAAAGCTAAAGCAAAATAAAATACACAGAAAAAACTTCAAGTAAACCTGCACTGTCGTTTTTCCCCACAACAACTTTTTGGTATATGCGCCAAACCAATAATGAGCTGACTATATTTTTTTCAAAAAGTTTCAACTAATAGTTAAATATGTAATAAAAAACACCAAAAAATACCTAAAAATCTATAGAATTTAGTGATATTTTGCAGGGACGATTTGTGTGACTATTAGGGATGGCGAGGTTAATACGTGTTTGGCGTTTAAATTGGTAGATCGATCGTTGAGTCCAACTTAGAAAAGTAAAACTTATTGCAGCAACTTTTAAATCTGAAAGTTTTCTTCAAATTAAGTAAAACGAAATGTTTGCTGTTGTTTAATTTTTTTTTTAAAAAATATTCTTAGTGTATATATGGCGATATTTATATCAGTGCGAACTGATGGGAAAAATTAAAAACAAACATTAAATTGCTGTCCTACTTTTAAAATTGGGGTGTTTCGTATTAAAAGTGTTTTGATCACAAATCTGATTTTAATATTGTTATTAAAGCTCAAATTAGACGTGAAATAATCATAGCAATACAAAACATCTGGTTGAACCAACCTTAACCATAAGCATACAAACCAGTTGAATTTTAGTTTCTATAGCCATCGTTACGGCTACGATGTTATGTTTAATTCACGTCTAAGTAATCTTCCCTACCGGACGTCGTTGAGCGATTACTACCAAAATAAATAATATATTAATCATTTAGTCGGACTGTTCAACAGACTGAGAGATTTAAAATTTGTAACTAAAGAGTAAAGCTATGGTCACACTTGACAAATATTTTACGTGCAAGACGTAACCACTACTTTTATCAAATATTTATTTCATTTTGCATAAAGTTAACTGGATCGAAACGAATTTCAGGCTTTGTTAATAACAATTTACTTCGATTTGTTTTAAGGCATATTGTGAAGGTTGTTATAGATTACAACTGTTAAAAAGAAAGTAAATGCTTGATGAAATTAGTGGTCACGCTTTTTTCGGTAAATATTCGATAATTGTGAATATACCTTAAATAGAACCGCAAAACAAATTTTACGTTTCTGCTTTCTTTACAAAACACAAAAAGGCGCCTTAAAAGAGTCAAGATATTTGCACAACCTATTAAATATTTGACGTCCTACACGTAACCACTAGTTTTATTAATAAATTATTTGCTTTTGTGAAAAGTTTGGCCAGATCAAACATCATTCAACAGTTTCTTGATAACATTATACAAATATCTTCTTACAAATAAAGTTTTGTAAATCAATAAAAATGATTAAAAATAAAGCTTAAGTTTGATTAATTTTCTGGTTACGCTTTTTTTTTTTTTGATTTTTTTGGAAACATTTTTGCTAGGTCTGAACATACCTTAAGAGTGCCACAGTGCCAGACAGTATTCAATAGTGTCAGAAATGGCATAATTGTGCCGCAACTCCCATCACTGACATCTACATCGCTTAAGGGTTAGTTTACACGGTCACACAAGTCGTACATATTTTGAGGGAAGTAAAGACCTGTCATGATGAGTGTTTTTGTTTTTCAAAATTTTCAAACAATCATTAGATCAGAGAAGCATTTTCATCAAAATTCTTAAGACTTGTGCGATAATATAAAACGGCCTTTAGTTTTTCAAGTGTAGGAAATTTTCTTTTTTTTTTCATTTGTTCATTTTTAGTTTTAGTATTAAAGTAATGTTGTTGTTATTGTTTTTAGATGCCTTGTAGTTATTATCATAATTCTTAATCAAATCTCTTTAACTGGAGCAATAATAATAAAAAAAAAAACAGAAACAAAACAAAAACTAGTCAATAAAATTTGCCTATTAAATGTTGTTTAAATAAATCTGCTTAGAAATGTTTGCTAGTCTTTTTAGTTTCAATAGTTAATTTATATTTATATTGAATACATATGTATACTAGATATTTGTTTCTAACTAAGTACATATTAGTATTTTTAGAGATGTCTAAGTGTCAGAATATGTGAAATGTGTTTTGCTCGATAAATTTCAATATAAAATGTCAATGAAATGAAAAAAAAACATTGATAAATCTTAATGTTGCCTCTTTCTATTAAATATGATGAAAAATATTTAAAATAAATTAAAGTAATAAATAACAGTTTTGTTAGAAAATGAAATTGAAACAAAAAACGGCAGAGTCAAAGTGTGTCAAAATTCACTAATTCGCAATTTTACGGTACAGTCTCCGTTTATTATTTTCCCACAGAGGACGATGACGAAGATGGTCCAACGTTTAAGGATAAGGCACTCGAATTTATACTAAAATGTATAGACATCTTTTGTGTGTGGGACTGTTGTTGGGTGTGGTTAAAGTTTCAGGAATGGGTCTCCTTTATTGTGTTCGATCCCTTTGTGGAATTGTTTATTACACTGTGTATTGTAGTCAATACAATGTTCATGGCCATGGATCATCACAACATGAATACCGAATTGGAAAGAGTCTTGAAAAGTGGAAACTACGTAAGTAAAAATCGCAAATTATAAAAATCGTATATTTAATTTTTCAATAACATCTTTTTCAATGTCTTACAGTTCTTTACTGCCACCTTCGCGATAGAAGCCACAATGAAACTTATGGCCATGAGTCCGAAGTACTACTTTCAAGAAGGCTGGAACATTTTCGATTTCATCATTGTAGCTCTTTCACTGCTGGAATTGGGTCTGGAAGGTGTCCAGGGTCTATCAGTTTTAAGAAGTTTTCGTTTGGTGAGATATTTTTTGCTCTTATCTTATTTACACCTAATTTCCTTTTACAGTGAATTTCTGTTTTTTTTTTGAGAGTTTAAGAAACATTAAAACGCAAACGTTATTTAAACGAAAATAAATTATAAACAAATTAAAGCAAATCTCAATTATACATTTGAAATTGATTCGATTTAATTAAACTTTTAAACTTCATACTAAAAATTCCAGCTTCGTGTTTTTAAATTAGCCAAATCGTGGCCCACATTAAATTTATTAATATCCATCATGGGCCGCACAGTGGGCGCTTTAGGCAACTTGACTTTCGTCTTGTGTATTATAATCTTCATATTCGCCGTGATGGGCATGCAATTGTTTGGCAAAAATTATACAGGTATAAAGGAAAATGCCATACACAATTAATATATATATATCAATTTCAAAACTTTTCCTTAAATTCAAATATGCCTTTACTCTTTTTTAAATAAATAACTTTTAACAACTTGAAAAAAACACTTAAATTTTATTTAAACATATTTATATCAATCTCTGCTTTGAGCACGTACTTTTTTTCTTAAAATTTTTTTTTTTTTTTCTTTAAACCCTTTTTAAAACGTAGCTGGATTTGAAATATAATTGATCGGAAATATTGAAAAAAAAACGAAAAATTTTTTTGCAAACGATTAATTAAAACAAAACAAGACATGTTTTTTTGTTTTAAATAAATGGGCATGAATACGCTGCGCCTATTCTGAATTTTTGTATTAGAAACTTAAGTACATACAAAACTATTTAAATTTAAAAAAAATAACGTATATTTAATATTTACATTTTTATTAATAATTTTTTTTTATCTATATATACTTTTTTTAACAACAATCAATTTTTCCTATGCTTTGCCCGGCTTAATTAAAAACTAAAAAACTTAATAAACAATTTAAACAAATGTGCAAAATTACAAACTAAACACCTCCATCACACCCGACATTTATTTTTATATAAAATAAAATTAAATTAAAAAAAAATTGTACAAAAATCAAAAAAAAACCCCTGCAAACGAAATCAAATTAAAAATTGCGATCGAACAACAGCTTCGTGTATTCAAATTGGCAAAATCTTGGCCTACACTGAATTTACTTATTTCAATTATGGGCCGCACAATGGGTGCATTGGGTAATCTAACATTTGTACTTTGCATTATCATCTTCATATTTGCCGTAATGGGAATGCAACTGTTCGGAAAGAATTATCATGGTAAGTATTTTTATTGTTGCAACACAAACACAATCAAACAATTTTGCACCCCTTAATATAAAAAAAAACAAATTAAATGTGAAAACAAAAAAAAAAAAAAAAAAGAATTAATTAAATAAGTTGTATTTATGGTTCCTATTGTTACTGATTGTATTGTTGTATCGTGTTAAACTAATTAGTAAAATGCTATTTTATAGTTTCATAAAAAACATATTCAAACCATAAAAATACTAATTTTTATTGCTGGTACACATAGAAAAAAATACCAATGTAAATTTTACATGCGGCAATGTTGATTGGAAATCATAAATTATTTAAAATTATACCGAATTTTTTGATTAATTAATTTTAAATGCAAGATAATAAATTGAAATTGTTCAATATTAGTTTTAGTTGTTTTGTGTAGAAACAACAACACCACTACAAGAAGAAAAACATAATTTATAAAAAAGAGGAACAATTCCCGTATTCTTTTTGTTAAAGTTATTATTTAAATATATCAAATTTTAAAAGTATAATGATGACAAATCAGATCACGCTATCCTGCTGGTGTCTTATAATTCTGAGTTCTTTCGCAAACAAAGGAGAATACGACAATATTTAAACTCTCTAAGCCGATAGCCATAGCTGCTAGTGCTTTGGTTTTAAGTTTAATTGTAATTTTAATTATAATAAATATCTTAATAAATAAATAATAAAAAAAACTCTCTCTGGTAAGAATTATTCCAAAATAATTACGTATGATTTCTCTCAAGCTTCTTCTCGCTGCAATTGCACACTCAAATCAAAATGATTCTACAATGGAATTCACGTTGTTTCAACTTGAAACAACTTTCATTCGTTTTGATTTCTAGTGTTATTTCAATATCAATATCATTTGGTTTTAAACTTACTGGAATGTAAAATCAACATGAATTATAGTTATTTTAAAAGAAAAAAAAGATATTATTC
The DNA here is from genome assembly GCA_949318255.1 of Pollenia labialis. Lineage (NCBI taxonomy): Eukaryota > Metazoa > Arthropoda > Insecta > Diptera > Polleniidae > Pollenia > Pollenia labialis. The sequence continues at coordinate 16,564,713 of OX439142.1, read as the reverse complement.
GCGAGTTATTAAAAAATCATATTAAGTTAGCATGACTTAACTATAAAACAAAATGACTATCGAATAATGTAAATTTAACCTCGTTTTCGACGATTTTACATTGATTTTTTTCTGTGTGTAACATCAAACAATAAATCTCATCATAAAAAAATTGTGTTTTCACACAAACACGTTTATTTTAGGAATTCCAACGGTATAAAACTTAAAATACACATTTTTAAAATTGGAATCTGTTTCTATTTGGTTTAAATCCAATAAGTACCTCCCCTCCCTCCTAAACATAATTGGGTTACTTAAACTTTCCCAAGTGTCTGCATGATACTTTTAGGAAATAAATTTAAATATTTGCTAATTAAAAAATAATGCGAAATATTCATAAGAAAATTTATTTAAAAAAAAAAAAAAATATTGAAATACCGAAAATAAGGTTTATGTACTTTCAAGGCAAATTAATTTTTGCCAAGGCGAATTCATTTTTCACGTGGCGCTCAGCTACTTTTTTTGTTACTTTAACTTCGTACAGAACAAGGCGAATTCAAACAGGTAAACTCATCTCGTCAGCCGTTCATCAGCTGTTTCCACGGCGAATTAAAAAAAAATGGTGAAACGTCAAAATATGATTTTGTTTTGAGAAGAAGTTGAATGAAAAGTGTTAAAAATATTATTTTTATAATAAAACAATTTCAAAACTGCGAATGATTGAAGTGAATTTATTAATTTCTTTTATAAAAAAGTGATAATTTTAATTTGCAATAAAAAAATTTTGACAACTCACCATAAAATTGTAAAAACAAAATACATGGGGCTTTTTGTAGTTGAAGAGTTGCACTTACCTGTTATGAATTCGCCTTGGTACAGAAGGTTATCAGATCTAATTATATTGTCTCAGGGATGAAAAATTGGGTTTCGGATTTTTTAACAACTTCATTAACCAAACGTAGTAATAATAATTTTATATTTTATCTCTTAGTTTTTATAAATATTTAGAAAACAAAGACTTTTTATTAATAGCGAAAATTTGTTTCTTAATAATGCCATCAATGTACCAAAAAAAAAGTACAATGCACCATAGTTTCCATCCCTGATATGCATAGTGAAAAGAAAAAAAAGTTAAGTTTTGCAAAATTTAAAGAAATTTTAATAAAAACCAATTATACCAATTGCAAACAACATGAACAAGTTAAAATCCTTGCTATTGCTTTTTCCCTTCAATAACAGTATTTCCACGTTTCCAATTTATAAAAAAACATTGTCTAAAAGCAGACAACCAACCGTGTGAACTGAAAATATTTGTTGGCAGACGAATTTATTGTCAGACAGTTGTCTAACAAAAATCTTAACTGGCAATTTACTTTTGGTGGCGATTTTTGTTTGGCAATATTTTGTCAGCACATTGCAAGAGCTTACACTATTGTAAGGCTTGACGACCGTCTGTTCAAAGCTTTAAAGAGTGGAATGTCAAAAATTGCTTATGTTTTTGATATATCGACCAACGAAAACAACAAATTAAATACAATTGGGGTTTTCACAAGGTGTGCTATCATGTTATATTGTCATAATGTTCCAACATTTTACAATGGTTTAAAAAAATTGTTGTTGCATTGTAAACAAAAAGTGTCTTAAATTAATAGAACTTTGCTTGCTATGTTTAATGTGCTGCGGCAATTAATCAGAAGAGGCCTGCGCTGAGCGGCTGAGCCGAACTGCATTAGTTTTTGTAGCCGTCGCTTTATCCGGCTAACATCCGAATTTAACCTGCGGCTAGCAATTTTTGCAACAAAACACTTGCGGTGTCCAATTAGATCGGCTTAGAATTCTGATGTTTGGTAAACAAACAAAATCAAATTTATTTGTGATTAGCGTCTGAAAAATGGAAAATATGTGTGTAGTCAGGTAAGATCTAATTTAATTTTTTAATTCATCGATTAGAATTAAAAAATATTTTTATTTTTGGTAAATATTTATTTTTTATATTTGTCTTAAATCAGTTGATTTAAATTCAAAATAGCACACGGAATTATGAGGGGTTGTTCACAACAATCGTATTTTTTCTTGTTATTATTTTAAGACATGACTTTATAATACCCTTGTGAATCCCCCAAATGTTGTATTTTTGGTGTTGTACTTGTGTAGCCACCGCCGTTTAAATGAATTCGCCTTTTTTACTAGCTATTCAAAAATTGATTAACCAAATCATTTCATTCAATAAACATAATAAATTTTTTAATTTTTGTAAGAAATGTTTTAGTAAAACTCTGTAAGTATTTTGATTTAAGTCACTTTCAAACTTAACTCACTTAATATCAGTTTTAAATCTAACACCAGCTTTCCAACCCTGTTCGCTGGATTTTTTATTTGCCTCTGTAGTTAAATAGTAGTAAAATGCTTTGTTTTACTTCTTATGGGCTTAAATAATTATATTCAATTAAAAAAAAAAAAAAAATAATACTAAATATTTAATGCAAAATGTAAAATAATTTGATTTTATTTTTAATTTAATTCTTTAGATCACAAGGACATGTTTCCCGATGGTGAATTGCCAAGATGGAATTTTACCGATTTCATGCACTCATTTATGATTGTGTTTCGTGTGTTGTGCGGAGAGTGGATAGAGTCCATGTGGGATTGCATGTACGTGGGCGATGTATCGTGTATACCATTCTTTTTGGCCACAGTAGTTATCGGCAATCTTGTGGTACGTATCAAAACTGTTGCAATTACTCACCGCGCCTCCCACACGCGAGTCTGATTTGTTTTATTTTTCTGATTTATTGATTTCTTGTAACGTTTCTTGTAGGTTCTTAATCTTTTCTTAGCTTTGCTTTTGTCGAATTTCGGTTCTTCTAGTTTATCAGCACCGACTGCCGACAATGATACCAATAAAATTGCAGAAGCCTTCAATCGTATTGGTCGTTTTAAGAATTGGGTGAAACGTAATATTGCCGATTGTTTTAAGTTAATACGTAATAAATTGACAAATCAAATAAGTGACCAACCATCAGGTGAGAGGATCAACCAGATCAGTTGGATTTGGAGCGAAGGTTTTTATCCACTTGTTTTTTTATAACTATTATTATTATTATTATACATATTAAATATTTACAAATTCCAATTCAGAATACGTTCAAACAACAAATTTTTATAACTAAAAAAAAAACTCTAGATACTTGTATTGAAACAAAATCACGTTTAGTTTGTAATACTAAAAGCACTACATGCATATCACTTGTATCTCCGTATGTATGTAGTCTTCAATCCATTAGTTTAGTTAAAGTTTCTTTGTCAGTAATTAATTTAATCTTTATAACGTACTTAACATTTATTTCTTTATGGAGTTTAAGTAGCTCACATTATATCTAAATTCATAAATTCGGTAGCATTTAGTTAATTTTCAAATTAATCAATTAAGTCTTTACCTTCAGTCGTAAAAGAGCAACCAACATAAGGCCAAATGTTTTTTAATTCGGGGTTTGATGCAGTTCAATAGAGTACAACAAAATATAAAACTTCCCATCAAGGCTTTAAGGGACACCTGGCTGTCCACATACATATTCAATTGTCAATTCTTCTGCCTTCTAAATCACAAGAACCTACGCCAAAAATGCACTGCATAATATCTGTATCCTCAAGGTAACCCCCTGCCCCTAATCCATGAGCCATCAGTAAAAAAAAAACAAATCGCTCATACAATCTCCCATGTTCTGTAACTTTGGTGAGAACTTGTCGCATTGAAAAAATGTGAAACAAAATATTCCATCGTTTCCATCGAAAAGTCGGAAAAAAATATGTCTGTAACTCATATCGAAAACTTTTAAACATATCGTTGACGGCGACCAACATTTATTAAAATTTAAAAAGGAAGATGTAAAGTTTGAGAAGTACTCCTCATGACCCCTATCATGCCGATGGAACTACACCTCTGAGCCTTAGACAATAAGGTTCCTCCGACTTGCCAGACTCATTGCCTCCCACCAAAGACATCACAAATACCTAAGAATGGGTCTCACCACCTGCGTATGTGTATTAGCCATCCCACTACTGATGGCCTGAGTCTCCAGTTCCTACCAATCGATGATTTGCAAGCATAGTTAACATTGAGATCCCGCCTAAAATACATTATTCTTCGTTAAAATATAAAATTAAGGACGAGGGAAAGAAAAATTGCTAAGTCCCTATTAAAAGTATGTACCAAATATTTAACAGAAAAAATTGGCACATGGACATTGATTATGTCACACCTGAGCCAATCTTTGATCCTGGCTTGATCACAAGCGTTTCGGATCACATGGTTCACTATGATGATCTTCAAATTCCCGCAAATGCGATTCTGATATTTATTGACTAGTCTAAGGCACTTTATGGTGCCAGTTCTGGCATATACTCCGAACAGCTAAACTGGAGAATTCCTATAAGGCTGCCGGACCACTGTAGTGTCATTCAGGCCGAGATAGTGGTCATCTTCACAGTATCAGCCAGGGATATTCATATAACCGATAGCAAGGCGGCCACAAGATTATAACCGGCCACTTTCCCATTGGGAGGCACGCCTAAAGGCTAGGGCTCCCTTACAATGAATTATGTAGAAGTTGGGGCGACGAGGATGAGGAAGAGTCTGCGGAGCATCTTCTCCGTCATTGTCCGGCATTCGCAAATTTAAGGCTTGAACTGTTTGGTCCAAGAACCCTTGGGGACAAAACCTGTCTCTCTAAAATTGATTCGAACAGGATTTACTCCTTTATTAAATCAACCGGGTGGCTGAGTAAGAACATTAGCAGCCAGGTAACAAAGGACCCTTAGGAGACGGTATAACATGGTTGCACAACGGGAACTAATTAATGGACCCATGTAAGCTGTGCTAGATTACGGACCCTAACCTAACCTGACAATAAAACAAAGCTGCATTTACAGATTTCAAAAAATATTTTGAACTAAAGATTTTTAACAAGTTTTTTTCCTCTCCTGTAAAATTTATCAAATTGGAGTTGTCTCCTTGACGACTGAAGGTAACGACGTCTGTAGTTATTCATTCCAGATTAAATAATAAAAACAGAATTGCAATAAAAAGTGAAATTTTAAATAAAAAAAAATTTTCAAGTAAATTTATTATAGTTTTGTTAATGTCACTAAAGGGTACTTCACACTTACACACAAGTCTTACGTACAACCCTGTGTTGATTATTTGTTATTAATTTTTGAAAATGTTCAAACAAAAATAAGATCAGGGAAGCATTTTCGTCAAAATACGTACACTGATAAAATTATTACAGTAACTGATTGTGGGTTATTAAATTCGTTTTCCCTACTGTTGAAATTGAATAAAAATGTAGTTATTTTACGAATAATTTTTTTTTTCAACATTTGTGTTTGTTATTCAAAAAACAAACTACCAAAAAATAATGTTTTTCCGTATTTATTTTGTTATGTAGTTTGATTTTTTTCGTTTAAAATATTTTTTTTAAAAGTAAAAACTATTTAATTTTACGGAATATGCTGTTTAATAAATAAAAAAATTAAAAATGAATGAAAAAATCATTTGTTTTAAATGAAATGTAAATAATCCGTTTTTTAAATGAATTTTAAGTTGTTTAAAATGAATATTCGTTTGAATTTAACTACATAATTTTTTGAGTGTAAGACTTGTGTGATAGTGTAAAGTACCCTTAAGTCTAGAATAGCATTTTTAATATATAATTGTATAGATACATTCAAAATTTCAACATACTTTCTTCCTCTTTCATAGCATTTGAAATTAATTGTAGTAATAAAAAATTATTGAACATTTAGATTTAGATACGAACAAGTACGTTTGTGCGTAGCTTTGATGAAAAGTTTTTGAACGTTAAAACCAATTATTTGGATATTGAAAGAAAACCTATAAACGTTTCTCGATTCTAGTAATAACCATATATATTTTTGAGATACATACTTAATTAATGTTTGGATTTTAGTTAATACTTAATATTTAAAGTTTAATCTTTCTTGTGATTATCGATAACCAAAATTTATTTAAAAATTTCAAAGTCAAACAGTGGATTTTACCCTTCTTATTTATTTAAATAGTTTTTTTCGGTTTTCATGTTTTTTCTTATTTTGTTTTTATTAAACTTGGTGAATAATAGAGCAATCTTAAGTAAAATGCAGTTTTTATCCGCTTGACAATGAAGCAGCAGCGAGCATTTAAGTAACACACTTGTGAATGATCATTAACGTTACTTGATCGAAAAACTGTATTTTATTTGAGTTGTTTCGTTTGTTTGTTTATTTTATGTTTGTTTTGTATTGTTATTTAAACGATTACATTAGAATCATAACAGTACTCGTAATGCATCCCAAATATGATCATCATCTCCCCCACATGCCAACAGACATTTTGAAATCATGAAGTGGCCTTAAAATGTTACTTAGGGGCCATCATTGAACTTGTCGTCATCAGTCATTTGTAAAATATATGTAAAATATATGCATTCGCTCATCTTGAGATATTCATAAATACAATTCATTAATCTAAGTCGATGTTGTAAATGTTGTATATTGTAATTAATAATTTGTCCCGTTTTTTATTCTGGTCCAAATTAACTAAGACATTTTTAAAATTTCATTTATTTTTTGAATACGATTTATTTTCATATCAAATGCATCATATAAATAAAAACGCATAAAATTGGTTTGCATCTCCATATCAAAATCAAAATAATTAAAAAAAAAACAAAAATCAACTGTACAACATCTACGTGCTCATTTATCAATATCCTAACAAAAATCTAACATCAATAACGTAATGAACGTATCCAATTATCTTAAAATAACTCGTTTTTGATCAAAACAAAATAAAAATTCAATTAAATTTTAATTATATCAAATAAAATTCGTCAATATAACAAACAAACAAAAATGAAAAAAAAAATTTTATAATCATTTACAATAAAAAATTTATGATTTGATCAAAACACAAAAAAAACAAAAAAATGGTTGAATGGATACGTTAGGCAAAGGGATTTGTCGTTGTATATCTGCAGAGCATGGTGATAATGAACTGGAATTGGGTCACGATGAAATATTGGCCGACGGTTTAATCAAAAAAGGCCTGAAGGAACAGAATCAACTAGAAGTAGCAATAGGAGACGGCATGGAATTTACCATACACGGTGATATGAAGAATAACAAGCCGAAGAAATCAAAATTCTTAAACAACACAACGGTAAGTAAACGAATTCCGCATTTGAGTATCAGCAAAAAGCAAAAATTTATACAATCCGTTTAACAGAAATTTCATAGAATCTAATTTATAAATGTGCATATGTATAAATTATTAAATACAAATTTTAATATAAATGTTATTGATTCACTAGATGATTGGAAACTCAATAAACCACCAAGACAATAGACTGGAACATGAGCTAAACCATAGAGGTTTGTCCATACAGGACGATGACACTGCCAGCATTAACTCATATGGTAGCCATAAGAATCGACCATTCAAAGATGAAAGTCACAAAGGCAGCGCCGAAACAATAGAGGGCGAAGAGAAGCGGGATGCCAGCAAAGAAGACCTCGGTCTCGATGAGGAGCTGGATGAGGAGGGCGAATTGGAGGAGGGCCAACTGGATGGTGACATAATCATTCATGCGGCCAACGACGATGAGATAATCGATGATTATCCCGCTGACTGTTGTCCGGACTCATACTATAAGAAGTTTCCAATCTTAGCCGGCGATGATGATTCGCCGTTTTGGCAAGGATGGGGCAATTTACGACTGAAAACTTTTCAATTAATTGAAAATAAATATTTTGAAACCGCAGTAATCACTATGATTTTAATGAGTAGCTTAGCTTTGGTAAGTTTTTCTCGTAAGAGTTTGTTGTTCGAATGCAACAAGTTCTTGCCAAAAAAAGAAAATGTTCACTTATTGTTGTAAAAAAACATAAATGCTTTGTAAATCGCAAAGTAGTTTTTTGTTGAGAAAAACCGTAAAAACTATACCAAAGTTGTATGACCTTTTTGAAATTTTAGCAAATTTTTTATACAGAAATTAAGTTAATGGCTTTAACATGTAAATAAAATATGTTTCTATAATTTGTTTTTTTTTTTGCCTTCTATTTTATTTGTTTAATGATTTCCGCTTATAGAAATCATTCAAATAAAAAAGAACGTCACTTTACAAATAGAACATTTAAATTGTCTCGCCAAGCGTACAAGTCACCAAAAAGCACCCTCAAATTTGCAAAAAAAAAAAAAACAACAACAGAAAAATGAAGTGTTTTATTTGAAAGTACATTCATACAAACATTTTCAAATAAAAGTGTTCATGGTGTTTTGACTTGCAAGCTTCGAACGAGACTTTATGCAAATCCTTCACGTAAACGTAGCTTATTTTTGCTTAATACCCCCCCCCCCCCCCCCCCAGATCAATCAATCAAGCTTCAATAATTTTGTCTTCAATTTCTTTGAAAATTTTTCTTTTAATGTTTTAACACAATAGCGTTACGAAGTTGCCTTTTATCCTTAAGTGTTCAATGTTTACTTCAGTTGTAGATGTTTTTGACATCCCTGATGTCTAGCTGAGAGCAAACTAATGATTTGTTTATAATAATGAATGTGTTTATTTTTATATACATACGTCTAGGCCTTAGAAGATGTTCATTTACCAGATCGTCCCATACTACAGGACATTTTGTACTACATGGACAGGATATTCACGGTGATATTCTTCTTGGAAATGTTAATCAAGTGGTTGGCTCTAGGTTTTAAGGTTTACTTCACCAATGCCTGGTGTTGGCTTGATTTTGTCATTGTGATGGTAAGTCATTATGTTGGCCAATTGCCTACCAAAATACATTTAACTACAAAAACTATAATAATTTGTCAGGAACAACAACAACACATACTAACTAACTAACTAACGGACTTGAAAATTTTAAACTCTACAAAAAATCCTTTAACTGACTTTGTAAAAAATTATTTATTATCTTATTGTTTTAAGTTGTACTTACTGTATTCTTTAGTCAGTTACTTTTCATTACAATTATTATTTATGTTTTAGTTAAAAAAAAATTAAATAAAAATACTTAGTTTTCGTTATTAATTTACAATAGTTCTGTTTCAAAAAAAAAAAAAAAACTAGAGAAGCCATTTAAAGTATAAACTAGAAAGTACACGATTAAACTAACAACAAATCCATTCCATTTAATTAAAACCCTTTTATGTATTTATCTCATAAATAGTTAGAGTAATATTAAGATTTAAAAAAGTTAGTGCAGTAGAGTTATGTACATGTATATGAAAATATCAAACACTAAAAATATTCATCCGGTTTTACCGCCATGACACTTACATCCAGTTTCACCAAGTTCAGTTATAACTAACTATCAGTTATAGCTGTCAAACAAATATTGTTAACTTTAAGTTATAGTAATAGCGACAAAAAGTATGAACAACAGAAGTAAGGAGGAACAATTATAAAGATAACACAGGGGAACAAAATTTAACTTTTTTTGTGCAGCCTGGAACCTTATAGCAAATTGTAACTAATTTGAGGACGCTGATTTCAAATCTAATTTCTATTTTTCTCTATCAGCTCTAGTTTTCGAGATATACCGTTATGTCCATAATTAAGGCACTTTCACTTCATATATTGGAATAACTTGAAAACGGCTCTTCATATTCAGTAAAAAAAAAATCCGAAACTCGGCAACAATATTATTTTTAAGTCGTGCTTAAATTATTTTTAAATTTGCTCAATAGTTTAAGAGATATCGTTGAAGTTTTGATAAAAAAAAAACTAACAATTTAAAAAAAAAATATTTTTGCTCCTTAAAAATGCGAGAAAAATCCCAGTTTCGGTCCAAAAACATTGACTTAAACATATTTCGAATGAAATGAGCTTTAATTCCTTGCAAGCGGTGCACAACTTTTGATTTTATACACAGTTTACTGAGAAAACTGAATTTATAGAAATCGCGATTTCCATAAAAACCCCATTTTTATACCCTCCACCACAATTAGTTGTGAAGAGGGTATTTTAAGTTGGTCATTCCGTGTAAAATTTTTTTATTATTCAGCTCAAGCCCCATAAAGTTTATATTTTCTGGCTCCTTGAGTAATTCTAATTCGATTTAGCCATGTCCATCTGTCTGTCCGTCTGTTGAAAACACGCTCACTTTCGAAAAACTCAAAAGAAATAAACAAACTTGGTGTTAAATTGCTTGTAGTTATCCTAAGCAATTTGGGATTGAGCTCCAGCAAAATCGGTTCAGTAGCATCAGAGCTATAAATCAAAATGTGGAACCACCACCTTAAAAAATGAAACTAACATTAATGGTGAAACAATACACGGAATCATATAAGATTTTGCAAAAATTCGTTTTATAAGACTAGATATGTCTCTGTGAAATTTCGTAAAGATCGGTCAATGATTTACCCTAGGCCCTATATAAACCCTACTCCCGGAAAACTGTTTAGTACGCCTAGAACCGTTATTAATAATGCTATCAGAATAAAATTTAATACTTCACAGTTTTAGAGGACTAAAAATGACACTAAAAAATTTCGTGATGATCGGTCCATAATTTAGTATTATTATATATCGAACTGTCGGTGGAGGGTATTAAAGATTCGGCACAGCCGAATATAGCACTCTAGCTTGTTTAATGTGTATTTTGAAACAAAATTGAAATTTTTTTTGTGTTAAATTTTCTCAGTAAATTGTGAACAAAATCAAAAGTTGTGCACCGATTGCAATGCAATAAAGCTCATTTCATTCGAAATAAGTTTAACTAAATGTTTTGCACCGAAACCGTAATTTTTTTTTATTTTTTATGAATTTTTTAAAGAACAAAAAAATTTTTTTTTAATTGTTGTGGTTATTTTTTTTTTGCAAAACTTCAACGATATCTCTAAAACTACTGGGCAAATTTAAAAAACAATGTAAACACTGCTTAAAGCTAATATAGTTGCCGAGTTTATTTTTTAAGTGAATATGTTGACCCGTTTTCAAGTTATTCCAATATGTATGTAGGGAAAGTCCCTTAATTTTGGCCATAACGGTATATCTCGGAAAGTCGAGCTGATAGAGAAAAATGGAGATTTGATTTGAAATCAGCGACCTCAAATTAGTAAAAAAATTTAATAAAGTTCCAGGCAGCAAAATGACTGTTGCCCAGTGTAACCATTCCCAACAACAAATTTCGATTTACCAATTAAAAATACCATTTGGTTTAAAGATTGACTATTGACTGCCGGCCGTCTTTAATGGTGGTGAGTGTTAAACGGCAAAGATTTCTGAGGAGATTGTGAGGTTACTAGCGAAATAAGTAAAATCGACCTGTCCGTGAACGTGGTTTCGGTACCCGTTCAGTCAAGAATAAAACATAATCAATAAATTTTCAATTCATTTCATGTTATAAAATTCCTTTCTTCATAAAAATAATTCAAAGAAAATTTAATTTGATTAACTTTATTAGCCTGATTAAAATATATGTATAAAAAAAGTAATAGTTAGTTTTAACTGAACTTGATGAAATTGACCGTTATAATATTAAATTTAATTAAATGTGTACTGTACAGCTGTCGCTTATAAATTTGGTCGCGGTCTGGTCTGGCTTAAATGATATTCCCGTATTTAGATCTATGCGTACTCTTCGTGCTTTAAGGCCTTTACGTGCTGTTTCTAGATGGGAGGGCATGAAAGTAAGTAAAAACTCTCTAAACAAATACTACAAAACAAACAAATTCAATTTAATTGAGTGGACTTATGAGGCTTTTCAATTTACACATAGCTTTATCTATGTGTGTGTGTTCTAAGCTTAAGACAAAACAAAAAATATTAAAAAATAAAAAAAATCCTTAAATGTTGTGTTGCCACCTTAAATGTGTTGGTGTGTGCTACTACTACTACTTTTATTACTTTTTAGAACTACCACTACTACTTCTTCTACTACTCTCATTGTTTAATGTTAAAACGTACATTTTTATTTGGTATATATTATTATAAATTGTATTATACATACAACTCTACAATTATACGTAAATATGTATGTATACAAAAAAAATTTTTATTACTAAAACTCTTATACTTTATAAAATTATAAAATAAAGTGGCTTAGAAAATCAAAAAAGTAATTTTCAGTATAAAAATTCTAACTGAATAATTTATTATGTATAAACGTACAATATTTACTAATTTTAATTAATATTCTCATTATGCACTATATATGTATGTATATAAATAAATATTTGTATATACGCATATATATATTGGTTACTTTGGGTCCTTTAAGGAGCATAGGGCCTCTTTATACGCATTTACAGTTAAAATATTGTGGTGCTACCAAGTTATATCATTTAATTAACATTTTTCCTTGTACTTATGTGTATAACATCTAAATATTTTTTTATTTCTTTATTTTTTTCATAAGTTTCCTTGTCTCTTCTACCATATTTAGGTCATAACATGATATTTGACACGTAACTCGTTTTAATTATCGAATGGTTTATAGAAAATGTTATTGATATGTAAACGCTGCAGTATTGTTGATAAATTTTTATTTACTAACTTAAATGTTGCAAAATGGTTTATGTAAAAAAAAAAAAAAAAAAAAAAAACGGAGAAAAATATATTTAATTTCATATTTTTTGAGCAAATTAAACAGATACTTATATGAATATATTACGAAATTCCTTTAAAGATCAGTTTAGTTTGTGGTTTTCTAAGATGCTTGAGCTTTGTAAAATATATATGTACATGTATGTACGTACGACTTTCAATGTACATAGACACAATGTAAAAGAATAAATATTTTTTTCGTGTAATTTGCTTTGTGTTGTTGTTAAAAATTATGAAATGAGATCATTACGGAGCAGTTATAAATCATTTTATACAAAAATTTACCTATACGTATTTAGTATGTACAAAAGTTTAAAGAAAATATTTATTTGTATTTAAAAGGGTGTTTTTTTTTTAGCTGCATGACCACTTCAAATGATAATTAAATTAGAAACACTGTAAGCCAAGGCGAATTCATGTAAACGGTGGTGTCGATACTACAACAGCACCAAAAACACAACAATGTATTTTTTTTGTTGCTTTCGTTGATCGATATGTCAAAAACACATTAAAAAAAAGGAGAATTTTTCGCTGAAAATGCCCATATTTACCTTAAAACGAGCAAAAATTTATAAATTTTTTAAGCTTAAAAAAATAAATCTGTATTAGTCCAAATGTTTACTAAAAAAGGTTTTATACAAAACATCTTGCTCAATTCGCAGTCTTATTCAGTTTTGTAATGCAAGTCAAAATCCACTTTCGTTTTTTATCGTCACGACAGCACGGATTTTTGCTTATATCTGCAAAACCTTTTGCGTCGATTACTGTAATTTTTTTCTGAATATAGTGCTACTTCATTACTTTGTATATATATAAAAGCCTTTTTTACAAATTTGACTTCTTCATTAAATTTTTTTACATTTTGTGGTACAAATATCATGACATACAAAATGGAAATGCCCACACAGAAAAAATTTTTGCAAAAAATTTATCCAATTAAATAATTGATTGGTGTACATTAATTATTCTATTAATTTTTTATTTGCTGCAATTAATTTGTTTAATCAAAACCCATAAAATAAAATGTTTGTGTATATGTATGTGGTGTATTTTTTAGTTTATGCAATTAATTTTTTAAATGACGAAATTTGTGTCCCATGACTCGAAAATTCAAATCCGTTAATTGATATGATCAAATTCTTTGCAGGGGCAAAATTAGTAAAACATTTAATTGTCTGAACGAATTGTTAAATTAAAGTCGATTTTCTATTTTTTCTGTGCATATAAGTGTTTTTTATTAACATATTTTCTATAATTTTTCGCAATATGTTAAGTGTAATGGCCCGGGATTTCATTGCCAATGTTGGTTTTTAGTTAAGGGATGCTTTTTGGCTGCTTAACATACTGTCTTTCTTTCACACATTTCACACATTTCGAAGGAACGTGTAAACCGCACCAATCAGTCAATTTTAATAAATGTAATGGTGATTCGTTAAGTATTTTCTTCGCTCGAAATATAACGATTTTGCTTACTGACTTAGCAATTTAATCAGAAATGAGCTTCGTAAAATGGACGAAATTTCCTAACAGAACAGATTTCTTTTTCTTTTTACACTTTTGGAAGCACTGTTCTAGCGTTAAACGATTCATGATGACTTGCCAAACTTTACTGACAAGAAATGTCCTTCTCAGTTTGACATTCTCAGCTGGCAAACCAAAGTTATCGATATCGAAAGTTCTCTTGCAGCTAAAAAATATACCCGATTATTATGTAAGTAGAAAAAATTAGTTAAATATTTAGATGTAGATGTAAAAATGTATAAATTTTTAAAGTAAAATTATTAAGTATATATTGATCTAGATATAAAGTTATAAGTTCAAAGAAAAAAATTTTTGCTTAGATATTTACCTCTTAGGAGTAGACAATGGTATTAAGAAGTATTACAAAAATATATTTTAAACAATAATTAACTACCCTGCAGTTGGTAATTTGTAAAGTTATATTTGTAGCTGTTGTTACATATATTGATCTCTTCCTTAAATAAAAAAAAATAATAATAAAAAAAACAAATAAATCATAGATTTGTATTTGTAGCTTATAAAATATTGATCTCTTGATAAGAGACAATATTAGAATATTTAGAAAGGAATGTCTTCTACTCATATTTATTAAAAGTATGTAGTAAATCAATCACTGAATCACTTGTGAGTCTATTTTAAATTTTCCATAATATCAAGCAAGTGTAAATACTGTTTTTTTTTTTAAATTTCCCAAGCACTATTAAAGTTTAAAAGTAAAACCCAAAACCCACTGTAATAAATGAAAAAAAAAAAACAAAAAAAAAATAAAAAATTCACTGTACAATATTCCAATTGAAACATCAAAAGTTATTGTATCTTAATACAAATGAAATTAATTTAAACCTGCGCAGTGGTGGCAGTGTTTTACTTATGAAACTCCTAACACACTAAACAAAAATCCGTAATTAGTGAATAAAAATAAAATTTAAAGAAGACAAAATAAATAAATCGCTTGGTCTTGGGGAATTAGTTTATGCTAGTAACAAAACAAAAAACCAAATTATCCAATTTCTATAGAAATTGTTGGTGATAATGATGATGAAGTTAATAATGAAGTTGATCAATATATACAATATGATATTCATACAAGTATGTTAACAGCTACTCCTCCATTGAGTCCTGCAGCTAAGTTAAAAGCAAAAATTTGTCAAAATTAAGGCAAGCCAACCTAGTAGATTATTTTATATGAACAAATGTTGTTATAAGCTTATTTATAATATTGGATCTGCAATAAACAAATGTTTTTTTCTTTCTTCGATATCATTGCGCCACCCTCGAGAATGCCAAAAAAAACATTAATTGTATATAAAAATCTAATCGTATGTGTATATATAAAGTGCAAACATACAACTAATCAAAAATCAGAGCATTAAAACCACAATTCGATTTAAAAAACAAAATTCATTTATCTGTTCATCTGTGTTTTATAATTTAATGAAAGCATTTGTTTATAATAGATCCCGATTAATTAAGGTATTTATAGTAAATCTAACATTCTTACATTTATCGTATACCAAGTAACTATCTCTTACTATACATGCATACATATCTGCCTATCGCTACTTTAATTTAGATAAAACGTATCAAACATATACATTTTTTTGAAGTTTGCGACATAAAACTTGACAAAAAAAAATAAGTATATATCGAGGGTCTTTATCCACTTTCTCCTATGTAAAATATAATTTTGTAAGTTCAATAACATAAAGAAATCAGAAAGTACCAATTGAGAAACAAAAAAGTACCAAAAAGTCTCCCCTTTGTTTCTAAATCACTCTGAAGCGAATTTTATGTTTCTAGGTCCAATTATAACGGCAATTCAAAAGGTACCGATTGCAGAACAAAAAAAGCACCAAAATGTTCCCTTTTATATATTCTCATCCACTCTAAACATTGCATGTTTAGTTTTATGCTTCTAGGTCCAATATTAACGAAAATTTATGAAAAACTACCAAAAAGCTCGCTCTTACATATTCTTATTCAATAATATAAAGAAAATCAGAAAGTACCAATTAAAAAAACAGTACCAAAAAGACTTTTCTCATAGTTTCTCAATTGCTCTGAACTCTACATGTTTAATTTTATGTCTCTAGGTCCAATACCAAAAAAAATTTTAAAAGTGCAAGATGCAGAACAAAATAGTGCCAAAAAGGTCAATCTTACAGATTCTCATTCGCTTATGACCTTGCATTATTAATTTTATGTTTCTTGGTTCAATACTAAGAAAAATTCAAAAAGTACAAAATGCGGAACAAAAAAGTACGAAAAAGTTCCCTCTTATAGATTCTCATCCATTCAAGGAATTGTATATTTAGTTTTACGTTTCTAGGAAATTAACGGAAATTCAAAAAGTACCAGTTGCAGAACAAAAAAGCACCAAAATGTTCCCTCTTATAGATTTTCATCTACTCTGAACATTGCATGTTTAGTTTTATGTTTTTAAGGTCCAATATCAACGAAAATTAAAAAATGTGCCAGCTGTTAAATGATAAAGTACCTAAAAGTTCACACTTGCAGTTCCTTTTTTAATATTATAAAGAAAACCAGAAAGTACCAATCACTCTGAACTCTGTATTAATAATTTTATGTTTCTAGGACATTCCAAAAAGTACAAGATGCAGAACAAAATAGTACCAAAAAGTTCCCTCTTATAGATTCTCATTTATTTAAGATATTGTATGTTTAGTTTAATGTACCTGCACCTATAACTTTTTGTTTTTATGCTCAAAATGTAAAAGAAAGAAATTTAAATTCCCGTATTTCTCCTTTTTGATACTTTTTTCTCCCCATTAAAGTATAAAAAATTTCAGAATTGCAGTGGGAACTCATAATTTAATACGTTAATGTTAATGAATGGAAGAAATGGGGTGGCAAAGCAACCCATCTATATTAATTAAACCCGTTTACTCCCCAAAAGGGCCGAATTTCCAAAATGAACAGGCACCTGTCCGCTTATTTTTCTAATTAACAACGATAAGTATTATTTTTTGTCTCTTAGGCTACCGAATTTACCCGTTTTTGCCATCGTTACCCCTTCAGATCCTTAAAAAATATGTATTATTCCCTTCTGTAGGTAAATACCTTCAATTCAATTCTTTTGCCCTCCTGAACAATTGTATTTTTGTAGATAGGAGATAGTGAATATAGACCCTCGATATAAAAAGGCTTATGTATACTTTCAGAATAATAAGAAAAGAAGACAAGGTGCTACAATTCTTTTAGTTTTAAACACATCCATAAGCTTTTTTATATATGGACATTTCCATCATGTCGAACGTGACCATCATACACTTTTAAATCGATGCTATTGTTCATTTTGATAAATTTTTTTAAGATTTAAGACAACTGCAAAAAAAAAACAAAATATTCGCACGTGACAAAAACCGAAGTGGGTTTCGCGACCAACAATGCAAACGCCGATTTCAATGCGACTAATTTAGAATGTTATGCACTAGGTTAGGTAAGGTTCCATTGGCAGCCGTGATCAAGCACAGCTCACGTGGGTCCATTAATTAGTTCCCGTTGTGTTACCATGTCACTCCGTCTCCCATGGGTCCTATGTTATGTGGCTGCTAGTATTCCCATGCAGCCATGTTATGCACTAATGTCTCTTAAAAAAAAATGGTTTTGATTTTACCCAAAAATTATTTAGAAGTACTTTTTTTAATTTAGTTTTAAGTACTGTCGCACGTGACATTTGTTGCCATCATAATATTTATGTTGCTTCTAATCCTCTTGTTACGAACTTATCAGCCTGTTCGTCGATTTCGGATGTATAAATAAACGAGCTTAGTTTTAATGTTTTCAAATGAATGAAATGGCCGAATTTCGACCACTTGACAGTTACTGTAGAAATAACACTTTAAACCTACATACTAAGTACGTAAATAAGAACATTAGGGCAATAACCAAATTTTTGACATTGTTCCACGGAGTGGCCAAGAATGTTTTAGTAATGAAAACACCTGTCTCCCGTCGTTTTGCGAAAAAACCCTCACGCATGGAAGCAAATTTGTTTGCTCTGGTAATTTGATTAGCTTTCTGAATTAACTTACGTCGCACTGATAGAAAATGTTGTTTTTCAATGTCGCACGTGACATCGAAATATGAAAAAGTTGCAGTTTTTTTTTGCAATCGCATAGTTTTTTATGCATTCTTTTCTGACTCTTTGTATTCTCTGAAGATTTTAGAGAGAACAAGTCAGTGCATAATGTCTCTCTTTAAGAACTTTTACAAAAACAAAACGTGCAATTGAAATATCCAAATGAGAAAAGTTGGACTTGTTCAAGGCGAATTAACTACAGGTGGTGTCGAAACGGCATCTGATTTTGACTATTCGACCTTATTTGTTTTGATATGTTAGTGTTTTGCTAATAATGGTTGACATTTCGAGCTAATGGCACAAACAATGCAATGAAAAAAAACCCTATGTTTTTTCTGTTGTTTTTGGATTGTTGTAGTTCCGACACCACCTGTAGTTGAGTTCGCCTTGGACTTGTTCGACCTTGCATTTCTTTTCTACATGTATTAAATTTTCAGGGGCCAAATTACGGCATTCGATATCGATCGAAATTCCTATTTAAAATATATTGTAATTTCGATCGATATCGAATGCGGTAATTTTGGCCCCAGAACTTGTTTTTTTTTTGTTTCAGTGGACCTATCGGTGTAAATGTCTTTATTCTTTTTTTTATCAAGTTTTATGTCTCATCAAACTTAAAAAAAAATTGTTATGTTAGAAACGCCTTTGCTGTATTTAAGTAACGATATGTATGTGTATGTTTCTAGTGCTAGGAGCTTAAATGAACTAGTAATGAAGTAAAGGAACAAAGGCTTTGTCTTGTTGGGTATTTTAGTTTTTGCATAAGGTTTATTTAAACGAACAATATCTTTATAAATGTATGTATGTATTTATGTACAAATCTAAGTTCTGCTCTCTGTCTCTCTCTCTCTCTCTTATTCATACACTCGTATAATATCTATTAAATTATGGCCAGACTATAGGTTTAGTTAATAAGTTTGTTTATTTTTTTATAACCTGAGTGGCATTGGCTTCATTGAAAGGAAAAATAATAATTTGGAAAATGGAAAATGCTAACTGCTAATCCTTATCCTTTTTTTTACTATTTACATGCTTTTTTGTTCAATATGTATATTTTTTTTTTTTGTTGTTTTCCAAGTATTAAATAACATTTATTTGATTTTATTTGTTTGGTTTTTGTTAAGTTTTGTTGATTAAAATTCCAAAGACAAACGAGTTGACAGTTACAAAAATACATTTGCAATTTAATTTGAACAAACTATGTATTGTATGTGTGTATCAAAATGTTTTCTTTTGAAAGCTGTTTTAAATATGGCTTTTCTTCATATTTCGAATACATAAAAACTCACTCAAAAAACAATTTGAACCAAAACAAATTAAAATCCCCAATTATAACCATTTGACAAACTAGGTGTCGCTAATCAACTTCGTTGCTTCACTTGCTGGAGCTGGTGGTATACAAGCCTTCAAGACTATGCGAACGTTAAGAGCACTGAGACCACTACGTGCCATGTCCCGTATGCAGGGCATGAGGGTACGTACTTTCTTTTCAATTCATCTTAACATTTTTAATCAATCAATCAATCAATCAAAAATTTAAAACCAATCAATCAGTCAGTTACAAACAACATTACACGGACAACTTGTTTTAAAAACCCTTAAATAATCTTAAACAAATTATAATAAAAATTAACCACCACTAATAATTTTGTTAAACACCAAATAATTTATACATGAAAATTTAAAAAAAAAAAAAAGCATTTAAATACTTTTGCATTAGTTTTGAATCGTATTAGCCTTTTTTCTTAGTCCACCATTCCATCTGTAGTTTATCTATTTTCAATTTCTAATTTTAATATAGATATAAGTATATATGTACATATAAATATATATATAATTATATATATTTACATATATGTATGTATATACATATATATTTATATTAAAATCTATATTTGAATAATTAAATATTGTTAAATCACCGTTACGAGAATGAATTGCCATCATGTTAACCATAATTAGACAAACATACGTTATTTATATATTTGAAAAATAATTTTTATCGTACATTTCTTTGCTGCTACAATATTATTTAAAGTTAATTTTTACGAATGCAATTTTATTAGATTTTTTTGTTTTTTTTTTTTTAATTTAAACGCTGGTAGATTGATAGAACTTTATTTAAAAACATGTAGATATAAAAAACTATAAATAAGAATCTTGGTAATTTAAGTTGACATTTCCTAATCAACGGCCAATTAGCAATGTGAAAGTTAAAAATTTTGTATTTAAATTATAAATTTCTGAAAATATATTCACATTTATTTCACTGATTTATACATGTTAACTGGCCTTCTACAATACCTAAACCAACATATAAAAACATTTTAATTTTTAAGAAATAAATTAATTTTTTTTAGTTTTTCTTTAAAGATTTTAAACTATTTTTATTCATCGTACTTTAGTAATAATCTTTTTTTTTTTATTGCAATTTGTTATTTTATTTCGTTGTTATCACTTATTTTATATCCTAAACAATTACTAACCGCTAAAAAAAAAGCTTGATTCTGTTTGCTTAATCCCGCAAAAAAAAACGAGATTAATGGAATGTTTAAACTGCTTGCAACAAATACATTTATTGCAATTGAATTTATACTGGTAGTTAATCAGCTGTATTAATTTTTGTGTAGAAAATTCATTCGTTGTTCCCTTAAACATCTCGTCAATTCATTATTGGTTTGACCTACCAGCCATTTTTAAACTTTTCATGGCCGCTTTCTGAATCTAAAATCTGTTTCTTAAAATTTGTTTAAGGTTTCTGAGATATTAAGCATTAATTTTGCTTCAAAACAAAACAAAACGTATTAAGCATTAATTTTGCTCCATAGCAACAACTATAAAAGTGGCTACTACACTCCGCTGTTAGGTGAATGCTGCAAATTCGTCATGCAACAACGTTCAAAATAAATTTCGCTCTTGCTTGGTAGTTAAAGCGAAAGCAAAATAAAATGGCAACAGCATTAAGTATACGTATGCAGCACAAAAAGCTAATTTTGGAAATAAATTAAGAAAAGTGGTGTATACGGCACAAAACAATAAGTTTCACTTTCAAACAACTATGCCAGAAGCAGTGTCGAAAATATAAAAAAAAATTCTAGCGGGTATATTTTCAGAAAACTTCATGTTAACCCTCATTGTCGTTTTTCTCCATTACGACTTTTTGCCAAATGCGCCAAACCAATAATGAGCTGACGATATTTACAAATATTATCTGTAGAAATATTGTAAAATACACCGCATGTTACAAATCGTCGTTCATAAGTGATTGTGTTTTATATGACAAACAATTTTTTTTTTTTTTTTTGGTAAATCGCTGTTAAGTCTGGATCATAATTATAAAAAAAAAACTTAACTGAAAAAATTGTTGCGACCTTTTTTACTAAGAAAAGTGATAGAACTTTTGGTGTTTTCTGTTTAAAAAAAATTTCAGTCTTTGGAAACGTTTCGAAGAGTAAGAAGATTTTTAAACCCTTCACCACAGGTGGAGAGGGGTATATATAAGTTTGTCATTCCGTTTGTAATTTCAACAATGTTGATCTTAGACTCTATAAAGTATCTATATATTCTAAGTCCTTATGAGGAGAGAAGTTGATTTAACGATGACCGTCTGACCGTCTATCCTTCTTACGTTTGAAATGTGTTTTCCGGAGACCCCAGACATGATAGCGGCATTTATGTCACATATAGTCTAACATTGCTTGCTATTGAAATTCAGCCAGATCGGTCCAAAAATGGCTGAGATATGTGCAAAAAACCACGACTACCTCTTATTTTTCCAAAAATCCCTTGTTGTTGTTGTTGTATTTTTATTACTTTTTTTCTGTATATCTGGAGAACGGCAAGAGCCAAAGTTTCCAAATTTGGTACACACATTTACGTTATCAATACACAGCATCCCACAAAATGTGGGCGGGATTGGAAACGTCCCGTACAAAAATTTTTATAAAAACCTGATTTTTTGGTTATCCCTTGTATATCAAAAGATGGGAAATCTTTAGTAGAAAATATTTTCTGAAAAACTCGGAAAAATCGGTTAAGATACGAAAAAGTCATGACCAAAATAAAATCTGTTTTTTTTTAAATACCCACTTTTTCGAACCATATTTCTTCCCGAGTCCAAGATTTATAACCCAAGTAACTGGCAATAACCCAACTTAAACATGTCGGTATATAAATCTGTCAAATCGGTTAAAAAATGGCTGAGTTATAATCAAAATACTGAAATCCCAAAAATACCCTTCACCACATGTGGAAAAGGGTAACCTCTCTGGAAAAAAAATGAGCAGGATTAGAGAAGTAGGCGTGGCACTTCCCATACAAACACTTTATAAATTTCTGTTTAACTGAAGAACAAGTCAAAGTTTCTTTATAAGGAACACGCATCTTGGTTATCAATACACACCCTCTCTAAAAAAAATGAGCAGGATTAGAGAAGTGGGCATGGCACTTCCAATACAAACACTTCTTAAATTTCTTTAACACAATGGAGAACAGAAAGAGCGAAAGTTTCCAAATCAGGTGCACAACATTCCAAAAATATGGGTGCGATTGGAGAATATTTTTTGTTTATCTAATGAAGAGAAATATTGTCCAAGTTTGGTACGTACACATAGCTGAATTATTAATGCACAACCCCTCCAACAAAAAATTGGGCGGGATTGGAGAAATGGGCGTGGCGCGTCTCGTACAAAGACATTGTAGATTTCTATATATCTGGCGAACTGCAAGAGCCAAAGTTTCCCAATAATAATTTGATTAATGGTTTAATTGAAAAAAGAATAATTGGCGAGAATGTTTTCTGTGTTTACAGCCAGCCTGCCGGACGGACGGACATCGCTTTCTGATTCGATCGTTATACTTAATACTAAAAGTTGGGTCTAGCACCAATAGTTTTATGTGTTACATATTTTACAATTTTCTTTAAACTTGGATATGGAAGAAATCATAATTTTTAATTAATGTTTATTTTATTTAGGGGGCGAATTACGGCATTCGATATCGATCGAAATTTCCATTTTAATTAGTATATCGTAATTTCAATCGACATCGAATGACGTAATTCTACCTCAGCATTTTTGCTTTACTTTTGTTCTATACGCACGATTTTTTGAACAAAGAATACAATAGCTTAAGAGGCTTGTCACTTAAAGTGTTGTATAGCACAAAGTCGCTGTCTCATAACTCGAAAACTATAGACGATAACAGCAAACCGATTTATTACACAGATCGATAGATCTCTAAAAGTTTATCTAATAATCAGAATAAGATCAATTTTCCATCATATTGCTGTATAGAACACAATTAATCACAAACGACGAAATTAATTAATTGCACGTAATCAAACACTTGTATTTAATAATAATAATTAAGTATTGTTGATATTAACGATGGTAAACACTTTAAATAAAAATCACACCATACAAAGAAAACACATTTTGTACAATATGACTTCATTAACGCAAACATAAAATTAGATAAATATTTATTTTACAGTTAATTTAGTTGATTTTAAAATTAATTGTATAAAAATCTTCTATTTCCCCAAACACCAAAACACATCTTTTCAAAATCCCATTTAAAAACAAACATCATTTGTTCAAAACAACTCATGCCTCCACAATAAAACTTTACAAAAAAAAAAAAAAAAAAACAAAACAAAACAAAAATCCAAAACATGCGATGCCGGCGCTTAAAAAAAATCGAAAAGGTTGTCGTAAATGCGCTGGTTCAAGCTATACCGTCCATCTTCAATGTGCTATTGGTGTGTCTGATATTTTGGCTTATTTTTGCCATAATGGGTGTACAGCTTTTTGCTGGAAAATATTTTAAGGTACGTTGACATATTAAACAGGTTTAAGCAACAGAAACTCCTTGATTTATCTAGCGAAACGCAAATCAAAGAGTTTGGCATTCGATCTGAATCGGGTCTAAAATAGCAGTTTCAAATTAGCATTAAAATCAAAGTAAAAACATAAAAAAAACTAAATCGTAACAAATTGAATAAAATTACTGAAATTTTAAATTATAAAATAATTTTAAAGCGTATCTTTGCATCTATTTTTCGTAAATGGTTGATAATGATGATTGAAAAGTTCTTCATATCCTCAATACTTCTTATCAGTATGGTGGGGAATGTTGTAACTTTTATAATGTATAAATTAAATTCAATTTTAATAATTAGAGTGTGCTTTAGGCAAGAGCCGCCTGTATATACTATTCAAATCTTTTTACTTAGTCTTTTAATTTCGATTCTAGGCGGCTCAAACTGTAGAATTCTTTAAAAAAAAAAAGAAACAGTGC
This sequence comes from Pollenia labialis, assembly GCA_949318255.1. Lineage (NCBI taxonomy): Eukaryota > Metazoa > Arthropoda > Insecta > Diptera > Polleniidae > Pollenia > Pollenia labialis. The sequence goes on along the minus strand of OX439142.1, from coordinate 16,540,188 downwards.
ACTAAAGACACCTCATATCTAAACGGTATAAAATAGTTCGGAAATAATTTGCTAATTAGCTGCTTTTTGCTTAAAAATATTAAACTCTCTAATAATTAGTTAATTTGAAAAAATACTATAATTTATTTTAAAAAAAAATAATCATTAATGTTTTCTGTATTATCAAAAAAACAAAAAAAAAAAATTTAATAAAAATATATGTACAATATAGTGTTTAGATGACAATGACACGGTTTTGAGTCATGAAATCATTCCCAACCGAAATGCCTGTATAAGTGAGAACTACACATGGGAAAATTCACCGATGAACTTCGATCATGTAGGTAATGCATATCTGTGTCTATTTCAAGTGGCCACCTTTAAAGGCTGGATACAAATTATGAACGATGCCATTGATTCAAGAGAGGTAAACTATCGACTGTATTCAATCTTACTATATTTTTTTTTTTTTTTTTTATTTAATATTTAGCAAAATTACTTAACTAATTAATACTTTTTCTATTTTTATCCTTTTTTCTTATTTTATGATTGATAATTTTAATATATGAAAAAAAAACTTGTCTTGTTAAAAAAAATATATATATATATTATTATTATGAAAAATAAATGAACAACAATCACACCAACCAATATCCAAACCCAACAAACCAAATCACTTTATATTATGTATGAACAACACACTGTATCCAACTAACTAACCAACCAACCAATCAACCAACCTACCAAAATACACATCAACATCACATCAAACATAATACACCAATATGAAATCAAAATAAAATCCAAAAAAAAAAAAAAACCAATATAAAACACCCACAGGTGGACAAGCAGCCGATACGAGAAACCAATATCTACATGTATTTATATTTCGTATTCTTCATTATATTTGGATCATTTTTCACACTCAATCTGTTCATTGGTGTTATCATTGATAATTTTAATGAACAAAAGAAGAAAGCAGGTGGATCATTAGAAATGTTCATGACAGAAGATCAGAAAAAGTACTATAATGCTATGAAAAAGATGGGCTCAAAAAAACCATTAAAAGCCATTCCAAGACCGAGGGTAAGGCTTCGAATTACAAAAAAAAAATTAAAACAAAAAATATAAAAAACCAAAAAAGTCAATCAAAACCAAACCAAACTTTTAAAACTAAACGAAAAATCGAAAAACTTCTACTAACATATTACTAATGAACAAATTTTTTTATTACAAAACGACATTCAGAAAAATATTGTATGTATATTAAAAGGAAAGCTTATTAATTTAGAAAAAAAACAAAAACAAAAATTAACACTAAAATCTGTGCCAATTTCAAAAACTATTTTGGATATATTTTTAACAAATTTAGTCCCATGACTCTTTTTCGAGAGTTTTTTTTTTTTTCTTATACTCTAGAAACTATGACTTAACGTCTCTTCCTTCTACCCACCCCGCCCCCCCCCCCCTAAAAAAAATCTATACCAGTTCTTCTCTTATATCAACGACAATATTTATAAAAAAAAAAAAAAAAAAGGTTATCTGTTAATAAACATTTTTATGTCTGCCATTTGAAGATTTTCAAATGTTTCAACTTAAACAAAATAAATGAAACGAAACGATACGATACGATACGAACAAAAACATTGTTCGTCCTTTATCCTCCCTTCTTTGTATGTATATGCAATGTATGATTATATACTAATATATATATAATATATAATGAAAATGGCATGTTTTTCTCATATTTATTTAATTCCTAAATACTAATCCTACACAAATCTAAGGCCAAAAAAAAAAAATTCAAAGTATTTGTTTGTATATCTCTTTATTCCAATTAAAAGATTAAATTAATTTAAAAAAAAATAAAGAATCAAACCACTAAGACACATTAACAAGCATGTTAATGCATGCCAAAATTTGCATTAAAATCGAATAAAAATAATTCACTTTAATTATCTCTATCAAAAAAAAAGTCTTATCACTACAATATTTTCAGTGTCAACTAACTCTTCACCTTAAGAAAACTTTTTATCAGGAAATCACACAAAATGATTTTTTTACAATTTATTAATGGCCCTATTGCGGTTCTCCACTCAACTTAGTTTGGTCGTGTGAGGGTGAGCCCAACTTATGGACAACCAAACTCATTTCGGGTACATATTTTGATACCCCACTGTTAAAGCAAAAGTTGCCAACTTAAAATATCAATATGGCAACTTTAAATACCACGTTTGACAAGTGAAAATTTAATAGTTTTGTTTTTAAGCTAAAACTGTTTTTAACTGTTGTGTCGAATAAAAAGCATTTATAATTTATTTTAGTGTTGATTTATTTTATGATGATGATGAAAATAAAAACTCTTGTATAAAGATGCTACGTGCATACGTACATAAATGAAGAGCAATTCGTGATGTTTCCAACCCTTTTGAACTGCCCAGTGCCAAGTAAGAACTTGTAATAAGTTACAAAACTTTCTTGTGTGTAATGAGTTCTTCTTCTGGTTGGGGTAGCTGTTAGCAAATCTGCTCAGTACAATTATCACTTGATGGTGGAATATTTTCAATACCAAATACTTTGTTTGTGCAACGACAAGAGCTGCGAAACAGTACCCTAAAGGCTATTTATTGTGATGATCCTCCCCTATCGCTTGAATGTTTCTTTTATTGTTGGCAAGTTTTCTGTTTATACCTGCTCTGTAGTAGATCCAAACTTGTGCCAAGAAGGTTATAATTAGATTAAGAAGATTGCAATTGTCCAATATTGTTTTATTCAAAGAAAAAATTCTTTAAAATTGTTCACTTATTAAAGCATTAATCAAAAATAAAATCAGTTCTAATTAAAAATTTAATCAAGTGAATTAAAAGTTTAATCAAGTGATTTAAAAGTTTAATTAATTTAACTAAACGTTTAATTGATACTATTAATATGTTAACTGGTGCAAATTTAATTAATTTTTTAATTAATATCACAAATTTTTTAACTGAAATCTATTTTTATTTTCTTTTTTTCTGTGTTAAAACACACGTTGCCACTCTTGCGAAGTTCTTGTCGTGTTTTAGACCATTTAATGGCCAAACACTTTGTTCGAAATCGACAAACAGCCCATAACTCTTCACATAACTCCTTAAATGCATTTTTCGTCATACCAAACTTTGGTTTTCCGGGAGCATTTTCTTTGTTTCCCGCAATAAGCTGGACTAGCCGCTTAAATTTAGCTTTCTTATGTTATTTTCAAACTAATAAAAGTCTTTAAAAATAGCGAAGAAGTTATTGCAAAAATGTATATGTACTTACGATCTCTCCATTTTCACCGCTTTAATAAAAAAAACAACATTTACAGTCAATAACAAAACAACTCTTAGCAGATGTATGTTTTAAACATTTTTATCAAACAGACTTTTACAAAGTTAAAAACGGCACCACGAAAAATATAAACAGATACACAACTGAATAGTCAACTGCCAGTTGAGTTGAGTATGGCAATGCCAATTTATCGAAGAAAGTCAAACTTTTACAAAAGTGGAGAGCCACAATAGGGGCATTAATTAAAATTCAGATCATTTAACAAAACCTGAAACTATTGTAAATATTCCCTCTCAAATCGACCGTAATAACAGGTCTTTTTCCTTATTTTTGTTCTTCTTCTTTTTTTTTTTAATAGAGCACTTTTTGTAAATACCTTATTTATGTACTTTATAACTACAATATTAACTATAATTAATACTCTAATCGAAATTATAGAAACAAAAAAATGTTTTTTTTTTTACAAAACAATCATAATGCATGTAGTATGTGTATTTGGCCACACATAAATTTTAATTCACCCAAAAGAAAAAACATAAACTACAACTTAAAAACACTTTGGGTTATCGATTGGGGCTCATTTCGAAATCGAAAAGTTTTTTTTTTTACAATAAAAAAAAGTTTTATTTATTGGCACAGATGTACTAACAATCAAATGAGATAAATATCGAAAAGTAATATACAAATACAAAAAAAATGAAAAAATTAAAAAACCGTTAGGCGAATAAAAATACGTTCGATACGCAAAACGCAGAAAAATAGATGACAGGTCTAAACAACAAAGTTTTCACCAAAAAAAAAAAAACAAAAACCAAAAAAAAAATACTTTAAATATGAAATTACATATTGTATGTTTTTTATATAAAACGATATTTTTTCTTCCCTCTTCTCTTCCACATCTTTCTCTATATTTTACAGTGGCGTCCTCAAGCAATAGTATTTGAAATAGTTACTGATAAGAAATTCGATATAATCATTATGTTGTTTATTGGTTTAAACATGTTTACCATGACACTCGATCGTTACGATGCATCGGATACATATAATGCTGTCCTTGATTATCTCAATGCGGTATTCGTAGTTATTTTCAGTGGCGAATGTCTATTAAAAATATTCGCTTTACGATATCACTATTTCAAAGAGCCATGGAATTTATTTGATGTAGTAGTTGTCATTTTATCCATCTTAGGTAAGTAACCAAACGTCCGATTATGACTTGTTTGATCCGTGTTAACCGGAGCAACCAAGTTCAACCCAAAAAAAAGCCTCCAAAAAATACAAAAATCCGTTAAATTCTTTGTGTTGTTTTTGTGTAAAATAATATGTAACTAAACCAAACCTATTAATAAAAATACTATTAATACTCCAAACTGTATATAATCTTAAATATATTAATAATTTAGTATTTTGGCTTAAGGCATATGGTGCATTTCAGGTTACGACCGCCTTTATCTTATGACCAGGGGCCTAATTCTGGCAGTCGTGATCGAGTACTTTCTCGATTCGAAAGCAATTTAATATCTAATTCTTTCAGTCAATACTGAACGAATCGAAATTATTTAATTTTTCAGTGTTTTAAAGCATTTGTTTGAGTTTCATAACACTGAAACAAATTATGTATTTCGATTCGTACAGTACCGACTGAAAGAATTATATATTAAATTGCTCGCGAATCGAGAGAGTACTCGATCACAACTGCCAGAGTTAGGCCCGAGGGCGTGTCGAACATTGACTCCACCGTAGAGCCTTAAGTTTCTTAATGTAAGTGTTGTGCTGTAAAAGTTGTTGTTAATTACAACCTTAAATGTTGTGCTTAAGTATCCTTAATTTCCCCATATTTATTCAAATTTATTTATTTTTAGTTTACCTGTATTTAATTGTTTACATATTTATTATTGCTGTCAATTATATTTACAAAAATTTCCGTTTATATGTTGCTGTCTAAGGCCGGGTTTTTGAGATGTGGATTAAGCTAAAACCTAGTTTAGCGTAATCTGAAACCCAAATTTATCCTGCGCCATGGGATTTTTTATGATTTTATTAAAGACTAACTATAAAACCCCATATTCATAAAAAATATTTTTGATTAATAAAAGGTTTATTAAACAAATTTTTAAAGCAAATTCGTTGCGTAAACCTTTCATTAACCCGAAATATTTTTAATGAACATTAGGGTACAATTTTAAGCAAAACTAACCTGTTCTAAATTTGGTTTACAAACTTGGTAATGGCGGCACAAATTTGTTTTCAGATTAACTAAACCTAGCTTAACTGAGATCTCAAAAACCCAGCCTAATTTGTACAATTATTAATTTTTGTCTCTATTTATTTATTTATTAAAAAGAAAAAAAATATACTAGATATCGTGTATTTACGTAATGTTGTACATAGTTGAATATAAAATATCAGATCTCGTATATTTTTGAAAATTGTTTTTAGTTCATTTGTATTTTGTCATAAAAAATTTCATGCCTTTTTTTCTCATTTTAAAATTAAAAAAAAAAAGCTTAATTTTTGGTTAATTCTTTAATTTCGAACAGCTTTTGTACACATAGATTTTAGAGCTTCTAAATTCTGTTAAAACTCCAACTCCAGTACCGTAAAAGGGAGCTTTGCACTATCACGCGCAAGTCTTAAGTATTTAAAGGAAAGTACAACCCTGTCATGATAAGTTGTTATCAGGGATGGATGCATTTTCATTAAAATACGCAAGACTTTTGTACTAGTGTAAAGTATCCTTAAGTAATAAATTCTTTCCATTATCTCATCAAAACCATTGAAACTCGTGTAGTTAAAAAAAAAAAAAATAAGAAAAAAAATCTATCTAAAATTTAATTTTTCTAAACTTTTGTACTGTAAAATGATTATTGCTCAACTATGTTTCCCTTGGGTTTGAAAGTTATAAAATTATTTCCGCAGGTTTAACTGTGCAAAATGGAATATTGAGATTAAATCTTAAAGTTTATGTGTACACAGAAGCAAAAGTATTTATTTGAGTTTTTCATTCAAATATTTGGACAGTGATATTCAACCTGAGCATCTTTGATCTACATACAAAAATATTTAGTTTTTAAATATTTAAACAAAGATACTTTTTAAATGTCATTTTAAATAAAAAACATTTTTAACTCGTTTTTAAGTATTTGACTTGTAAGATCAATTTTGAAATATAAAAAAAGAAAGAAATAGTTTCCCCTAGAAAAACTGTAAACTGTATATGGCAAGGCACATTCATAAAGCCCTTATGACACTACATTTTTAATGCATTGTTCAAGTTTTGGTGAACAGTGCAAATATAAAGTAATAGAAAAATTTACCAAGTGCGAAGGGTTCAGCTGTATTAAGATAAATGGCAAACTATCAAAAATTTTACTAAAGTTATCGATAAAAAATGAAGTTATGTCAAAAAAAATGTAAAATTGTTCAACTTAAAATTGACATTTAAAGCTTGAAATATTAAAAGTGTTGCTGAATCTGCGTTTTATGGGCAAATTCAGCGATTTACCGCTTATTGTTTTTAGGTTTCTCATAAACAAAAAGTTGGCAACATTTAATAAAATTAACAGAACAGGGATGGCTAAGTTGTTTCAATTGTACTTTTTTGTTGATACTTTTTAAACTAAGATTTATAATACCTTTTTGTGGTGTTTTTTATGAACATAAATAAAATAAAAATTCAACTAAAAAAATCTTTTAGTGCAATTAGGGTAAAAAAGTAAAATTTTTAAAGGTTGTTGGTACAATTTTAAAAATTCTCAACGCCATCCCTGAAACAAAACCATAATAAGAGAAAATAAAACTAAAAAACTTTGTTTACATTTTTTATAGTTTGTTCTTTCTAGCATTTACTGTTTCTGTCTATAAATTCTATATCAATTAATGAATAAAAAATGTAGTGTCATAAGGGCTTAAGGTACACGCATCCGCAGTGATGTCAACTTAGCTACTATGGGGCTACATTTAGCTCTTTTTAATTACTCCTGGCACCTTTGACACTTTTTACATCTATCAGTAAATACTAAAGTTTTTACCCTCTTGTTTCGTCTTTGGTTCAATTTTATATATGCGAACACATTTTTTGCTACAGCCAAAAGTATAGAAAGGTTTGGGCAACAAATGAATTAAACCAACGAAAGATCCGTCGAAAGCTTTATGCAAATATCACAGTTCAATAATAAAAGCTAAACATGTTCATTAAGTACGTCATTCGGAGACTCAAAAATATTAGAAATGAATGGCGTCATTTAACAATGTTGTACTATCCCAACCAGATATTTCATTTACGCCAGATGTTCCGACAGAAACACAAATTGGACACGTATATCTTGCTTTATACACCGCAGTACATACACCATTTTTAGCAAATGAAAATAACCTTTGCATTAATTTAGGTTTTACATTACTGAAAAAATAATTTCGATTCGCTCAGCATCGTCTGAAAGAATTAGAAATAAAATTGCTTACGAATCGAGAAAGAACTCGATCACGACTGCCAGAATTAGAGCCCAGATAATTAAATAAATACGACTACAAGCAAAACATCAGAGCTTGGGTAACGGAGATCCAATAGCAGTTCATTAGTGACAATTACACTTTAATTAAACGTATTTTGCCAAAAAATTGCCCTAAATATAAAAGCATTTTGGAAAAAATACGACCCGTTGATGTCGCCAGCCCATAAACCGCACCAAACAGTCACTTCTTGTGGGTGCATTGGCTTTTCGACAATCACTCTTGGATTATCATTTGCCCAAATGCGGCAATTCTGCTTATTGACGAATCCACTGAGGGGAAAATGTGCCTCATCTCTGAATCACGAAGTGCACGATATGCATTTAGATTTGAATTCCCATTTTCATAATAATAATTCTGCATAACTTTAACGCCATGCTCGATTGTGTATCTTTCAATGGTTCAAATTGAGTTAGTCTGGAATTGAGAAATTTCAAATGAAATGCAGAAAAAAAACTTGACGTTTAGGTGTGGCTCACATCGGCACTTTAATTTTTCATTCAAATTTAAAGTTTGAGCATATCAGTATTATTTAATGAATACTTTACTTTTAAAGCGCTTTCTTAATATATTTTCAAAGGGCTTTGCTTACTTATCAGATAAAAATTTCAAAATGTTCCTTCAAACCCCTAAATATAAATGAGGCCCCCTGAATTTGCCACTTAATGAAATTAAAAACCCCTTAATATGGGAGTAAAACCCTAAACTTGCAACTCTAATGAAATTTTGACGTCCGCAATATTTTCTTTTTATTTTTACTTTTGCAAAAACATTTCTAGGAATACAAAATATTCTTTAAAACGTAAATATTGCAGAAAGCAACTTGGGATTTATAGATAATTTTCTAAAAATTCTGAAAATAGTGTTAATGTTTTGCTTTAATGAGATCTATCTGCCCACCATACGCTAAACCTTCTATTTTTTTGTATGTTGCCAGATATTGAGAAATGATATACAGTTTACAATTAGGGATGCCAAACGCGATCGATTTTCACAAATCCCGGGATTCGGGATTTTGGAAATCCCGATCCCGAAATCCCCGAATTTTCGGGATCCTGGTATTTTCCGGGATTTCGGGATCAATGTGTTTCTTTAATATACAACTTTTAAACAAGAAAACTTAACAAAATAAATCATAAGCAACTTTTTTTTTTAAATTAACTAAATTATATATATTTTTGAATTTTTAAAAAAGAAAAATTAACAGAACAATATATTAACAACTTTTTTTTTATAAACAAAAGCTAATATATATAAAATCCGGGAATTTAATTATTCGACTTTTAATTGTTTTAAAAAATTGTATCGTTATTTAGACGAAGCCAGCTTGAATATCGCTTGTCCTATAAATACCTAAGCACAAATGACAAAAAAAAAATAAAAATAAATGGCTTAAAAGAGTTCAGACTAATTATAAAACGACAACTCCTGTAAAAAAAAAACAAAAAAATAACAAAGTTTAACGCTAAATTTAAAAGATGGCTTAAAATATGCTTTACTACATTCAAAAAACAGCAGATGGCTTTCATTTCATATCAAAGTCTTTTTGTTTTCTCTCAGAAAGCAAAAGAGATTCGTAATGAAAAGAAAGTTTTATTTTACAAAAAAAAAAAACTATTAAAAAAAAAATTGAAAATATATATTTCTGCTGTTGGCTTTAAACTTTAAACTGCGCCTAATAGCTACGAATTTAAGCTCTTCAAATTCCTCAAGTTTCTTCTTTCTCTTCAATATTACTTCTACTACGTTTAAGATTTAAAAGTTTTTTTAAACTTTAAATAATTTTTTTTGTTTTAAATGTTTCTTTTACTTGTTAAATTTCAATGTTAATTAAATGTTTTTTTTTTTTTGTTCTAACGTTTATAATTTCGCCAAGCTTAAAAAGCTTTTAAGTTTTATTTTTCTTTGTTACTTAAGTTATGACTTATATAAAAAAAAAAAAAAAAGTTCCACAAAATGAATTTTTTTAACACCAAAGCTTAAAACCACTTTTACAAAAAGTTATTAGGAAAAGCTTTTTTTAGCTTAAAGCTTATTTGGTAACATACCATACAAATTATCACTTTGATCTTTAAAGGCCGTTATACACTATCCCACAAAGTCTTTAGTAATTTACAAAAATGCCACCCTGTCATGATATGTAAGTTGTTATTGTTTTTTGAAAATTTTTCAAAGAATAATTGGATCAGGGAAGCACTTTTGAAAAATACTTAAGTGTGTGCGATAGTGTGTAGCGGCCTTAAGTGATATCCATAATGACGAATATATTAATATAACCACTTAATAGAAGCCTTACTAAAGCATACGAAAATTGAAAATGTCTTCTCGCTAACTAAAAACCAATGAGTATCGCGTTTACCTCTATTTCTCTGGAAACAAATGCTCTATTGACAAAAAGCTTTCATTGCTTTTAAAAACAATAGAAAATGTACGATGTATAAATATGGCTTAACCGGTGAAGTGTTGCACAGCAAAAGTGCAATGTCTTCATCAGCTTCGTTCGATTCAATCAGAGATATGTATGATTATGCTTAACTCTCCTTACAAGGGGGCACTATCCTACATGCCTCTGAAAACTTTTGCATTGGCATGAAGCTTAAAACTTTACACACTTATGTAAAAGTTTTTTTTTTTTTTTGCATTTCCCTTAAATCAGACCAAATTTTTAAAAGTTTTACATTTTTATATCAACATTAATATGAATCTGTCAAAATATGTCTATAAAAAATAAAAAGAAAAAAATCATGCCAACAAAAGTGTGAATCATTTTAATGGTTTTGGTCCATACTGCCAATGGAAATTATGTACTTTACTATGAACTCTCGTAGTTTAATAGTAAACATTCTCTTAAACTTCAACTAGTTAAACCAGCAACCAAATCAAGCAATCGTAGCAAAACTTCACATCAGAGTGCATTGGTACTTACTACTGTAGTCGATCAACGTACTTCTTACTACCTACCTACCTACCACTACTTTACTAGTGTACCTGCTGCCATTTAGAATATTTATTCAAAAATTTTAGTACTAAAACTAATTAACAACCATTACGTAGTACTTACTAAAGTTACAATTATGATACTTTTATACTCGTACATTTTATGTTAATGCATGCTTTTTTTGTAATTTGTAAACTTATTTAAAATATATTCTTATTATTAATTAAATACAATTAACTTTTAATATTGTTATTATTTTTATTTTCAACATTTAATAAGTAATTGAAATTTGAATGAAACGTATTAATAAAACAAAAAAAAAAAAAGCTTTGATTTTTTAAAAAAAGCTTTTTTGTTTGTTAAAAAAATTCAACCTCAATAATAAAAGTTTCAAGCAAAATATGTATTAGTTTAACATTTTTTTTTATAATTAAAAGAGTTTTCTAGATGAATTTAAAAATTTTTATATATTTTTCTTAAAAAAAATTTATCATATCCAAAGTTTGTAGTAGGGAGATCGATTATTCGAACTTTTTACAAAGAACCCGGTTTTCGAATAGTTGTTATTTTAAGAAAAACCGATTTTCGGTTAAGCATTCGAAAAATACCCGGTTAACCGGTTTTAATCGGTTCAACGATTACGGACTTAGTCGTTCGCATAGAATTTTATATGAAAAATATTTTTAAAACTGAGTGTTTTTCATATAAATTTTTCTATGCGAACGATAACGTTCGAAATCGTTGAATTGGCAGTTTTTGATAATTTTTTTTCCTAACTGAACACAGGATTTAACTCGGGTTGAATTAACATGTTTCGAGAAACACCACATACCCATCATCAGAATTCTTTGCCGTTGTAATGTCATCAATCAATCTTAAGCCAATGGTAGTGGTGGATCAAAATTTGCTGTAATGATTATCAATTCAATTAAAAACGAACAGTTCAATAAAAAAATATATATTAAATATTTTTTTTTTACTTGAGCCAACACTCAGTTAATGCCCCCTACTAATGCAATGCAGTGTGTTGGTATTCGAAAAATAGGTTATGAGGAGAAAGGAAGAGGGAGTAGTGTTTGTGGACATTTAATTTTCATTTTTCGAAATTGAAGCCGACTGGGAAGACTTCTGCCTGGAGTCGAATCCACATACAGCTAGTTCGATCGAGAAAAGAATTTTCTCAGTAATGAGTTTTTGCAATATACATATATCTCATAAAAGGTGAGTTTTACGGGCATGCACCCGCATCTCAGGTATGAGTTGAACACTAACCGTAGTAATATTGATAGAACAATGACACACAACCACATTCCGCCGATGCTCCAATGAGTCAATAGAGCTGGATACCCTCTGTCATAGCTGAGCTTTAACGCACTCCTTTGCACCCGATCCAGAAGCTTTAAGATACCCCTTGGAGTATCTACCCAGCTTTTGGAGTTGTATTACATTTTCAGTCGAATATAGGCAGTATAAATAGGGGGGAGTTTAGACGGAGTGAATTAGTTCTCGCACCGTTTTAAGAAACGAAGACACTTGAATGCTTTTTTTTTTGACACTTGAAAAACATATTTGTTCCAACGAACATCACATTGAATTTTCATGCCTAAAACATCAAGAGTGTCCGATTCCTCAAAAGCCATACATCCCATAGATAAAGATGACGATGACTCCACAAGACGTATGTGAGGCAACATACAACACTGGGTCTTGCGAGCATTAAAATCGACCTTATTCACAAGACACCACTCGGAGATTGTCGTAAGGTCACGATTGAGTGTGGCGTTCTTATTCTGCCTCAAATCTTCAACCTTAGCAAGACCTTAATCTATAATTAAAGGAAAATTAATAGTAAATGCTGCTGTCATCTACGAAAGAATAGAAAGACCCAGTAGGTCGTTGAAAAAAAAATTAAGAAAAAGTGTAGGAGGAAGAACAGAGCCTTGCGGTACCCTGAATTCAAATGAAACTCCTCCGATGAGAACCCATCTATAACAACACGTATAGAGCGTATAGATCACTACCGACAACAAACGCAAAAAGTTTTGAAACGAGTGCACCGTGCTTCAACCGATCCAACGCTTTGGAAATATCTAGAGAAACCACTTTGCTTTCAGCAAATTGGTGAATAGTAGTAGCTTTTGTATTTTAATCGCTTATCGGGAAGATTTATAACAAGAGTAAGGAAAACGTATATAAATTACACATTATTAAAATAACCGGCTTAGTCTGGGTTCACACTATGAAACTTTTCTTTAAGATTGTCTTAGCTTATTAGTGAAAGGCGAGAGGAGGAAGAGAATAATAGCATGTGCTCTTCCCCTACGACAAAATTAACAACGAAATCAAGGAAGAAGTATATAAATTACACATTATTAAATTAACCGGTTTAGTCTGGGTACACACTATGAAAGTTTTCTTTAAGAAAGTCTTAGCTTATTGGTGAGAGGGAAGAGAATAATAGCATGTTTTCTTCCACTACGGGAACATTTACAACAAAATTAAGGAAGAATTATATAAATTACACATTTTTAAAATAACCTGTTTAGTCTGGGTTCACACTATGAAAGTTTTCTTTAAGAAAATCTTAGTTTATTGGTGAAAGCAGAGGGAATAATATCATGTTCTCTTCCCCTTTCAAAAAAAACCTAGAGTTTCTGATAGAAATCTTTCCTTTTGTGAACCCAGACTTATGAAACTAAAATAACCGGCTTATTCGAAAAGTGGACATTTAAAAATAACCGACTTGAGCAAAACTAAAAAACCGGTCGTACAATAACCGTTCGATCTCCCTAGTAAGTAGTCTCTGCATTCAATCGTAGTTATTGTGTCTTTTTGAACTAAACTTCTTTTCCGAGATAAAAACTGCATTATAACAACAGTTACGCAACTGAAAAACAATTCATAATCAATTGAAACAGTGCAGCCAACAATAAATATTATTTAAATATAAACAAAAAGACACTTTCTTTAGACATACATACATATGTGTGTATATGTGTATGTATGTAGAAGCATAAATCATTAGAAATCATTCTATTGGTTTTTGCAGTCAGATGACTACAGGCAGTATGAAATCTTTTTCGTCATATGACTACAAATTCAATTCAATTAAAGTAATTTACATAAGTTTTAGAAGTTTTAGATTTAGAAAATCAACATGTGTAAATGTTCATTATTTATTAACTTTATTTATTTATTTTTTTTTACAATTAATAGTAGAAGGAATTTAATGCATATTTTTCTTATTGAGGTTGGATTGAAAAATTCTCTTTATTTTGTATTTTTTAAATAAACTTTTAAATGAACCCAACTTATCACTTCCCTAAACAAAAAGAACTTAGTTGATGTAGCAGCAATTATCATAACCCATTAGAAAACCTCTTGTGCATTTTAGTGATTAATAAATTAATTTAACAAAAAAAAAAAAAATAAATAAAAAGATAATCCTTAATATCAATCAAATTCATTGTTTAAAAGCATTTTCAAATCGAACCAACCAATGAACAAAATATTGAGCTCTTTCAATTAGAAATTGGCAAAATCAAATTCAAACTGAAATGTATCCAAATTATAATGTTACGATATTAAGAAAATAATGAAAATTTTGCTTTAAAAGAAAGGAAAAGAATAAAGCCAAAACAAACAAGTTCGCCAGGAAGTGTGAAGTGATAATGTTGGGTAGAGATATTTGCTACTAACCATATGCTACGAATTATCGCAAAAGAAATATAAAAAAAACTATCATTTATTTTTACAAAATCGCTAAAAATTATTAAGGCAATAATTGTTGCAAACAAAGCTTTTGCTAATTATCAAACAATTCTTGCCTAAATGTTCACACTTTATTCATTCACCTTTAAGTAACTTCTTAACTCATTTTCATCATTCTCCCGAATCACTAGCGTGACGCTATTTTGTAAAATTTAAATGTGTTTCAACTAAAAAAAAAAAACCAATTAGTTCTTATTCATTTTGATGTTGTTATTGTAATTGTAAATGTAAATGTAAAACAATTTAAACATACATTTTACATTTAATTTATAGTTTTTATTCTTTATTTAAAACAATATTTACTCGATTAGAAGAGAGTCCTTAAGCCGCTAAACAACAAGATGTTTTAGCTTTTTGTTCTACGCTCAGCTATAAGCGAAAAGCCCAGCCTAACCCAGCCTTAAATACATATTTAAAATTTAATTAATGTTTACATGTTGTTGTTAATGTTTTTATTTTCCTGTTCATTTAATTGGGTTTTAATTTTTAGTTTAAAATTAACTATTTTTACAACTTTTTATATAATTATTATTAACATTATTATCGTATAAGCTGTGTAACAAAATATTTCGTATTGTCCTTAAAAAAAAAAAATTTAAATGGATTTTGTTGAACAATCAGTTGTATGCTGCTATCTATCTTTGTACCTTTTTTTCAATTCCTCCCCTTTCTCTTTTTCCTTTTTTTTTTTTTGGTTTTCTATGTAACTACAATGTTTCTTCACATACAAATAAATAAAAAAAACAAAAAAAAAATTAAAATAAAATAAAAAATAAATAGGTCTTGTACTCAGCGACATCATTGAGAAGTATTTTGTATCACCGACATTGCTGCGTGTGGTGAGAGTGGCCAAAGTGGGTCGTGTCCTGCGTTTGGTCAAGGGAGCGAAGGGTATAAGAACTCTACTGTTTGCGTTAGCCATGTCATTGCCTGCTTTATTCAACATTTGTCTACTGCTGTTTCTGGTCATGTTCATCTTTGCCATCTTTGGGATGTCCTTCTTTATGCATGTCAAAGAAAAGAGTGGCATTAATGACGTGTATAATTTTAAGACATTTGGCCAAAGTATGATATTGCTCTTTCAGGTAAGCTACCACAATTCTCAAACGGTTAATGTTGTCTATTGTTGTTGTCGTTGGGTGATATTCCCTTTGGTATACTATTTAACAAACGAATTATGAATATTCACACACACCCTCACACTCACACCCTCACTATCTCTAAAACACTTAGAAACACACTAACACACATGCAAACATATGTATATTAGACTAAATAGAGGTAGATTGCAATTGGATCGCTCGCAGGCGACCCACCAAACAATCAACAGAAATTGTGATAAACTTTTGGGTCGATTACGAATGGCAACACGGCTGAAATGGAGTTGCCATTAGCGAAATCAGGAAATCAGGAAAATAAATAACACTTTTGTATTTCTAAACATGAGCGGCGTTTGTCTGATTTCGCTGTTGGCAACTAAATGTCTGCTGGGTTGCCATCCGTAATCGGCCCTTAAAAAAATTACTAACCAAAACTGGTGTATGCAACAAATACTTATAAAGATTGTTTACGTCAATAGGTTGTACTCTTGCGAAAAAGCAAACGTGCAAAAACATAACAACAACCACAAGGACAATTATTTCGCACAAATAACAGTCTATATGGTTTTTGTTAAGTTTTTGCACTTTGGCTTTTTCACAAGGTTGCAACTTGTGACGTCAACAACCTTATAAATGTCTTTCTTGAAAACGTATGTATCTATTTTGGTTGGGTCGTTTCAACTTTCCAATCGTGATTTAGCTCTGACATATGGAAGAGAGGAATCTGTGTATGTTTTTTCTAGAAATACATTGACACTGTTCGAACCTCTTAACCAACAACAGCAAACAAAATAAAATATCTCAATTACAACAAAAAAAAAAAATATATTACAAGCAAAATAGAGAAAAGGGAATATCACATGTTGATTCAAGCTGCGGTAGTTGTTGGTAAAAGCTAAATTAGTGCGTTCCTTATCTTTACTTAACTAAACCAAATCTGTATACATTCATATCAAAACTAATCTATTTAAGTTCAATCCTTTAAAAAGCTTCTGCTGCTCTTAAAATTTTCTTTTCATTTTTATTTACTTTTATTACATATTAACTCTTAAATGTTCAATATTTATTGAGTTCCGTTGGGGCAGCAGATGAAAATTTGAGCAAAAAAAAAAAGTTTTTCATTTGCTGCAAAGTTCTGCCTTTTCAGAATTCGGAATGGTGGAATTGGGAGCAATCAATAACAATTGAGTAAAAAAAGCCTTTTGTGGATAAGTCCAAAAGCCGTGTCACATTTTTTTGGACGTTTAAGGGATAATATATATTTCATTGCATTTTAGCATATCTGTAAATTATGTTTGCTATGTTGGTTAATAAAACATTATTTTTAATACTTAAAAACTTTTTATTTTTATTTTTATCTGTTTGTTTTGGTTTTGTTTATTAGTTAACAAAAGCTTTTGCCTTAGAACATTTTTATTTAGATTTAACCCGAATTGTTTTTAGTTTGTGGTTTTTTTTTAATACCTTTTTGGTTTAATTTCTAAAGTGTCCCCCTCCCCCTTAACACTATGTTTTTACGTTTAAGCTTTTTTACAACTCATTTCATTTAAGCTTCCTGCTCTACTTAAACAAAAAATCTAATTCAGCTCTTTCAACAATCACCAAAACAAATAATGTTAAAAAATCCTCATTAAACAGCTTACAGCATTGAAAAGAAAAAAGATGAAAAATGACGCTATTAAAAAACACTTGTTTTTTCCGAAAATTTCATTCACAAAACTATGGCTTTGCTTCCTTGAAAAGCTTAATGGGAAAAAGTCTACTGAAATAGAAACAGACCAACAAGGCTTTTATTGCAAACAAAACAAAAAACATGAACTTTAAATGATTTTACAAAAGAAAACAAAAAAAAAAATTTTATATAAAGCAAAAGCTTTCGTAGGATAAGATCATTTCTTTCAAAAGCTTTTCATACATGTAAGCTTTCCAGTGAGATCATGTTATCATAAATTTTTTATTCACTAGGAATAAGTTGAGAAAGAGCTTTCAAGGTTTTTTCGTAAACCTTCTTTCTTTCTTTATGATTTTTTTGTTTTCCTTAGTACAATTTTGTAGCAATTTTCTAGAACTTTAGATTGATTAGTTTATAGTTTTATATTATTTTTCGTTCATTTGCTTACTGGCCTTCCCCCCTCCCAATACAATATACAAATAAAAAAAAAAACAAAAAGATAAAGCAAAAAAAAAGTTTCAACTAGAGTTTAGTAATTTTTAGATTGATGTATAATTATTACAGGATCTTTGGTTTATGGTCTAGTTTGACCACTTGCTTTTTTTTACAAAAAAAAAAAAAAAATTAGCTAAATTTGTTTATATTGTTAAACCACTACCAAAAAATAAAACCACAAACAAATATTTGTATTCTATAAAGTATAGAATACATACAACATACATCAGTTACTCAATCAAAAAAAAAAAATTCAAAGTGATTGTTTCGTTAACAAAGAAATGTTTTACTTTATGTTTAATAATTGTACTACTACTACTAATCAAATCACAAAATAATTTTTCTCTATATTAACTAATTCCAAATATTTCTACCAATTTCTACCAAACTTTTTCCACTGCTAACAATCAATCAATCAATCAAACAATACTATAATATAAAACATGAACGAACGACCACCTGTCTATTCATGTATTCAACTTACCTACCATGCCAACCCAACCGTTTCTAAACTGACAATCTGTGGTTTTTCCCCTGATACAACTCAATTTGATCGATCTATAAATCAATTTTAATACAAAAATCAAATAAAAAAAACTCCCTGAAACGAAAACAATAACGTTGTATTTTTAACAAAAACACAGATGTCTACCTCAGCCGGTTGGGATGGTGTTTTAGACGCCATTATCAATGAGGAAAATTGCGATCCACCCGACAACGACAAAGGCTATCCGGGCAATTGTGGTTCAGCGACCGTCGGAATTACGTTTCTTCTCTCATATCTAGTTATAAGCTTTTTGATAGTTATTAATATGTACATTGCTGTCATTCTCGAGAACTATAGCCAGGCTACGGAGGATGTACAGGAGGGTCTCACCGATGACGACTACGACATGTACTATGAGATTTGGCAACAATTCGATCCCGAAGGTACTCAGTACATTCGGCACGACCAGTTGTCCGAATTCCTGGACGTTTTGGAGCCGCCACTACAGATTCACAAGCCGAACAAGTACAAAATTATATCGATGGACATACCCATCTGCCGAGGCGACATGATGTACTGCGTAGACATTCTAGATGCCCTGACCAAAGACTTCTTCGCACGCAAGGGCAATCCTATAGAAGAGACTGGTGAAATTGGCGAAATTGCCGCTCGTCCGGACACAGAAGGTTACGATCCGGTATCGTCGACGCTATGGAGGCAGCGCGAAGAGTACTGCGCTCGTCTGATACAATCGGCGTGGCGCCGCTACAAATACGGCGAACCTGTCGATGAAAAATCTGCCGAGGGCGAGGAAGCTGGCGACGGCGCAGAAGGTGGCAGTAACAACGGTAACGGCAGTGGTGGTGCTGGAGATGGTGCCGATGCGCTTCTAACGAGCGAGGCCGGTGTGGACGAAGACGTTGGTGCTAATGGGGGACCCTTAAGCCCGGGCTGCGTCAGTGGCGGCAGCAATGGCCGCCAGACGGCAGTGCTAGTCGAAAGCGACGGTTTTGTTACAAAAAACGGTCACAAGGTTGTAATTCACTCGAGATCGCCGAGCATAACATCCAGAACGGCAGATGTCTGAGCCAGGCCTCGCCCCCCCCTCCAAGATGCACGCGAGAACTAAAGCGTTAATTTTCTGCTAATAATATAAATATATATCACAATGTACACACACAACAACAACAACAAAAACAACAACAATTTTGAACAACTTCAACAACACCGTACAAACAAATGCGCAAATAATTCTTTTGAGTTAAACATACAATAACAACAACAACAAGAACGGACACGGCAACAAAAAAAAAAACAAAAAACCTTGAAACGAATGAGGATGCGGAAGAAAACATCAAACGGAACGAATGCAGATTTATTAATTTAAGAACAAACAAAAAAAAATATTGTAAAAGTTTTAAATGTAAAAAATGATAAATGAAGTCAAGATATGTTTAACAAATTTCCAAACTTTTTTACTTATTATTATTAATATTATTTTTAATTATATTTTATACTTCAAAAACAAATTTAATTTATTTTTTTATTTCTCTAATTTCCTTAAAAATAACAATAATGTATATATAAGTAACTTAACAAAACAAAAACAAAACATAAAACAATTTAAATTACAAGCTCTGATAATTGTATTGTAAACGGGTTCTTTTTTTATAAACAAAAAACATATAAAAAAACATATAAAAAAACAAACAAACAAACAAAATAAACATTATGATTTTTTTCTACTATAAAAGAATACTGAAATTAAATTGAAAATATAAATATATTGAAAAAAAATGCTTTTTAAAAACAAAACAAAACAAAAAATTTATAATAAAAAACAACATAAATTTAAGCCGACTGCCAAACAAACAAAAGTAATAAAAAAAATATTTTAAATATAAAAAAATTAAAGCACAGCCTAAATTAATTCAAAATAATAATACAAAATAGCAGCAGAAATACAATTAATTTATAATAAAAATAATAATTGTAACATACAAATTTCATATAATAGAAAAATAATTTAAAAAAATAACAGAAGCAAATAACACTTTTAAAAGCACACCACCTAAAACTACACAAAACAAACAACAGTAACAACAATAATTCTCTCACTGCATACTTTAAAATACACTTGAAAAAAAAACTTGGAGTTGGGGCGCAGAAAACTTTTAAAACCTTTTTTTAACAAACGTAGTAAATTCAAAGACATTACAAGAAAATATTTATAAAAAAAAACCTGACGTGTTGTGATGTTGATAATTAAAAAGAAAAATTTAAAAAAAAAACATTAAAAACAAACTATAAGATCCAAATAAAGTAAACAATGACAAAAAAAAAAAGACAAAAGCATAAAAAAGACAGAATTTAAAAACAATTAAAAACTTTATGAAAAAAAAACACAGTGATGACATTCAATATATCAAACGGAAACCCCTAAATTCGGGGTACAGTGGACTACTCAAAAACTAAACTGAACTTAAATTGAAAAAAAAATCATACTTTAAAGAAAAAGATAAACAAAAAAAAAAAACAACAACAACAGAACAATAATTAAAAGTGAACTTGTATGTAAAAACAAATAAAAGCGAAAATAAAAAAATGATGACGAGTGTATGATTTTATAATTTTTAATATACATAAGGGCTGTTCGCGTCAGGCGGCTTATCAGGTTATCTGGTTATATACATAGTTATATTAAAAGCAACAAAAAATAGTTTATAAATAATTTAAATAAATCTAATTGTTTGTTGTAAATATAACTAAATAACCATATAACCTGATAACCAGCCTTTCGTGAACAACCCAATAATTTTTTTTTTTCTTTATTTATTTAAATGTAAAATACCTAAAAAATAAAAATGCATAATTTGCTTCAAGAAAAAAACAAAAAACTAAAGAAAAAAAAATTTTAAAAGGCGACTTAAAGCAAAAGGTGGTAGAACACACGTTAATCAAAATTCGAAGAACGTAAAAACAACGCGCTCCTTGTTAATGATAATATAAACTTGAAAGTGAACTTAAGTACAAGTCAATTTCCATACTTCCTTCCTAAAAATGGATTTCCAGAAAAAATATTCCCAAATTTGTTTAGCACTTCTTCTATTTATTTCTTCAACATTTACTTTTGTACTTAAGTTAACGAAAATATCTTGTGAATCATAAGCTAAGCATTGCAAAGGGAACATTAATAAAATGCAAGCTTCAACTTGAATCAAGTACAGTTGGACCTCGATTATTCGTAATGGTTAATAATGGATAATCAATTTTCCCGGTTAATTGAGTACCAGCTTTGTTTTCAATTGTTAAGACATTTCTGTTTCCTTAACCCGCTGATACGAATATCAATATAAAAATACAAAACACAACAATTAACACTTCTCAAATCTTAAAACTAAATATGTATCTGTACAAACGCTTTTGAATCATGGTAGGCAAACAAGGGAATTCCCCTTTTTCATAATTCACTAAAGTAAATAACGGTTAATCGATGCACGAAAGTTTTAATTTTACTTTTCTCTCACGGATAATTGATGCTGCCGGTTAATCGAATCACGGATAATCCAAGTTCAACTGCATTCAACAACAGAATAAGCGATCGAACGATCTCCTTGCAACTTTTAGTAAAAGATCCATTAGTATTTTAAACATCCCAGCAAACATAATTGTTAATTTAGTAGTTCTTATTTTTGTTGCTTAATATTTTTCTTTACAAAAGCAAAATATTATGTTTAAATTGCACACGTCTTATTAAAACATAAATAAAAAAAAAAAAAAAAAACTTTAAAACAACTTGAAAAAATGTACCCCCACAGTTAAACAATACACTAACATACCAACACACTCACTCACATATGTACCTACTACTACATACATACATTCTACTACATTATTTCGACTTATAAATAAAAAAAAATCTATAAATTTAATAACAATTGAAAATTTATAAACATTTACAAAATACTTAATTTAATTTTTTTAAGAGCACCCGTATTAAATTCAATTAACAATAATTTCCAATTGGCTTCTTATTGACAACAACAATTCTTTTGTTTTAATTGATTCAATTAAACCATTTCAAAATCAATTACAGAGCTTTAGCATTTTTAGTATTTAAAAAAATTTTTTTTTTAATATTTTAATTTAAATTTTTTTTTTAATTATTATTGAAACAAGCTTTTGGCTTATTTATTATTTCGTACATTCAGATTTCTATAACAAGTTGGAGTGGATTCCTTAAAGGAATCCTTTACAGCCACTTTCACCTTTCTCTTTCTTTTTTTTTTTTTTTTTTTTTGTTTAAATTCAATCATACTTTTGTAAATTCCTCCAACTTTTTAAACCCACACCACAATAGTGGAGAGGGTATTATGCATTTGTGCTTTACCGTGTACCGATCGACTCAGAATCACTTTCTGAATCGGTCTAACGATGTCCGTCCGGCTGGCTGGCTGTTCATGTAACCTTGTGCGCAAAGTATAGGTCGCAATTTGGAAGATAAATTGATAAAATTTGGTACACCCGTTCTAATTTAAACGAGGTCCGAACCTTATGGGGCGAAGCGGTCTTCATATAGCCCCCATACAAGCTGCTTTTCGGAATAGGGTTTTTGTGGCTACTATAAAACCAATTTTAATGAAATTTAAAACAAAGATATTTCCATATTTATGTGGACACACAAGTTATGCATTTTGTAAAAAAAAAAATAGGACCACGAGGAGGCAATTTCTACCTCAGGAACTATCAAGCCGATTTTAATGAAATCTAAAACAAAATTAGATACATATTTTTATGGACCCCCACGAGGGGAGAAAGGGGATAATTTCTGCCCCTCCGAAACTATCTTAACAGATTTTAATGAAATTCAAAAAAAATAAATAGATAGATCCATATTTATATGGGCACATAAGCTATGCATTTTATAAAAAAAATAGGGCCACAAGGGGCGATAGGGGGCAATTTCTGCCTCTCCGAAACTATAGAACAGATTTTAATGAATTTTAAAATATAGATAGGTCCCTATTTTATTTGGAGACATAAGCTATTAATTTTTAAAAAAATAGGGTCACAAGGGGTGATAGGGGGCAATTTCTGCCTCTCCGAAACTATCGAACAGTTTTTAATGAATTTTAAAACATAGATAGATCCCTATTCATATAGCAATACACTCTCTAAAAATTTGTTTTAAAATATGTACTGTGGTGTAGGGTATCTTATGATCGGGCTTGACCGACTATAATTTCTTATTTTTTTTAAGACAATTTTTTTTTTCAAATATCCACCTTGTTATTTTCTATTGCGCTAAAACTGAAAAAAAAATTCAAACCAAATTCAAAACGTGCGTATTCGAGTACAAGATGGTTCGAAACATTTCAACAAAATAATTCAAATGCTTACAATTAAAAAACAATTAAGAACTGCTTCAATCTGTTGTTTACTTTAATTTTTGAGCTGATTTCGTTTTAATTGAAACAAAAAAATATTTAGTAAAAAAAAAAAATACCAACAAACAAAAACTAAAAGAAATGTTTGCTATGCAACAGAAAATTAAGTTTTTACATTAAGAACAAACTTGAGTGCACTCTTAACAGCGAGGGGCGGGCGAGATGAAACAAAAAAAAAACAACAACAACAAAAACGTAAATAAATAATTTATACATAATTTAGATTAATTATATAAAACATAAATAATAAAGAATTTTATAAAAATACATAAAACAAAAAAAAACCAAGGAAATTGTTCCTTTAACCTAAAATAAATAAAATATTTAATTAATTAATAATAAATATAATAATAAAAACTAACAACAAAAAGGAACAATATGCAAAAACATTGCCATTTAGGAAACTTAATAAAATACTACAATAATATAATACAAACAAATTATAAGAAACTTAAGCTAAAATTAAAAACAATAAATCAAAGTCGCGTTATTATTTTTGCTTCTTCTTCTATATACAATAAGACAAAAAAAAAGAGAATTTAAATTAACAAACATGTAAAAAATAAAACGTTTTAATAAAATAGCTATGAATTTCACTGATTAATAACTGAAAAAAAAAAATTTAACTAAATAAAAAAACAAGAGAAAAAGAGCTTTAAGTGTGTATAAAATAATTATTAAAAATAATCAAATTTTTTTTTTAACATTTAAAAAAAAACTTTTGTTGTCTTTTTTTAATTCCATTTGGAAGAAAATTGTATAAATTATAAATTAAATTACTTATTAAATAAAATTGCTATGCCATTAAGCCTTTAGACTTATTATTAAAAAAATTAAAATAAAACTTAAAATAAAAAAAAATAAAAAAAAACTCAAGGAAATTCACAGTTGTTTTCTTTTCCTAAATAAAATCTTACAAGAGAAAAAAAATATCTTTATTAATAAAACAAACAAAAAAAAACACAAACTTTAATCAATATATAGGGAAAAAGCAAAAATATGTAAATTATATTATATTTTTTTTATGTACAATTACGCGCGATTTCATAAACAAAATAAAAAAAATTTTTTTGAAATATCAACAGCAATGGCTTTTTTGTTAATTACCATTTCAAATTAATAATAATAAATAAATTAAAAATAATTAAAAAAAAAAAATAAAACCACAACAAAAAACAAACAATATAAAATACAAAACTTTAGCTTTATACATTGTAAATTACCTTAATTTAAGTCTAGCTAATTAAAATTAAATAAACAAAAAAAAAATAAAAACAAAAAAAAAATTCAAAAGTAAAACAAGAAAACGAAGCTCTGATTTAAGAGCATTTAGGTAAAACAAAATTAATTTAATGTCTTTAATAAAACTCATTAACAAATAACAAGACGAAGAAGACAAAGACGAAGAAAAAACTCAAAGCAAATGCATTAAATATAAAATAAATAAATGAAAACAGCAACTCTCCCCAAAAAGAAATAAACATAAAATAATAAATCCCAAGAAAAATTTTCATTGTTACCACAATAACTGTGTAAAGGCAGGCGCCAGTTTATCATGAACAGAAAAATTTTGTAAAATTACTTTGCTTAAATAAATTCGCATTCTTTATAAATTTATACCTTAAACGGCCAATTTCATCCAGATCATTTACAACTAACTATTACTTAAACTTTCAGTTAACAATATG
Source organism: Pollenia labialis (assembly GCA_949318255.1). Taxonomy (NCBI): domain Eukaryota; kingdom Metazoa; phylum Arthropoda; class Insecta; order Diptera; family Polleniidae; genus Pollenia; species Pollenia labialis. The sequence continues at coordinate 16,514,793 of OX439142.1, read as the reverse complement.
TTTTTGACAGTTATAACGCGGATAGTTAATTATAACTGAACTGAACTGAACTGAACTGTACTGGAATAGGCCGAAAGTATCATAAAAATTAAAATCACTTTATTTTTGATTTAAATTGGGGAGGAAAATCATAAAACGGTCTATAATTGAAAAAAAAAATCAAAATTTCGCAGTTTTACATTGAAGTCTCAAGTGTATCCCCCCAATCAGTGATGCCAATAGTAGGGAATTTTCCCTATTTGAAGGGATATTTTCTGAAAATTTCAAGCGTATGGAAAAAGTACAGGGGTCTAATCACCGCATACGATATCGAGCAAAATTGATCGAAATTATTTATTTTGGTATCATGACTCTCGATATCGAATGAAATTTATTGAATTTGAAATAATAGCATTCGATATCGAGTAACTCGGCATTACATTTCTCGAGTATTCATTCGATACGTCAGTGTCTATCGTATGCAAAAAAAATTCGATAGTTTATTCGATACGATAGTATCGAATGCGGTGATTAGACCCCAGATTTTTTATTTTATTTTAAGGCAAATGTAGGGAATTTTCAAAATATTATCTCATTTTCAATATAATTTTCCGATTTACAAAGCTCTTTCGTATGGCTTATCGTTAAAAAAATACGATTTTTGGTTTCTTCTTCTTAAAAAAAAAGTTTACATTTACATTAATCGACACTATGAAATAAAACCAGGTATGGGAGTTTTAATTCGATGCGAAATTTCGACAAATTTTATCTGGCAGCCTTGGCTATGAGTCCTAACAGCCTGGCAATCTTCAACAAATGCGAAAACAATATACATACCCTACAAGAAATGCATAACCAAAACTAAAAAAATTACTATTACTATAACACTATATTGGTCAACACTACCGGTCATATAACTAGTAAAATGACCGGTAGTCTTCTTGTAGGGATACTTATGCATATATAAGGGCGCGACAAATATTCGAGTTCGCACTCACATTCGCTAAAATGTATGCGAATATTAAAAACGAATATCTAATCAATGAAAATTCTACCCAAAAAATTTTATTTGTACCGAGAAAATTAAGCAGTCCCACCTTAACAAAGAGAAATAATATCAGACGATTAACTTCCTCGTAGCTTAATTTCTGTTAAGCTATTGAAACAGGGTAATGCCAACTTTGCATTGGTTTCGCACTACCCGTATTGATAACATGTTCCAAGTTCCAAAAGAAAAGCTTTTCCCAAGCGTAAGATTTCAGATGAAGAAAATTTCTTGAATACCCGTTTAACATCGTTATTCTACAGTTCTGGTAAATCATGTTCATTCTTGTCAATTCTATTACAAATTTAGCGATGAGTCTAGTCCAAAAAGTTTCTAAAAATTAAAGCACAAATAAAGTTTTTGCGGAAGTCCAGGAGAGATATAAATAGTTACTGATAATGATCTGTCGTTTAATATTATTGTATTGTCAATTTTTCCTATAATTGACATGGTCGACAACCTGATCTTAATTCTTTCATTTCAATATCATATCGAAAGAGCCTGTCCCTAAGACAGAAATTGTAGCATCACTGTCGAACAAACCCTTAACCTACTGGCATCACTGATACCCATGTGCACAAAGAGCAATTCGATAATTTGAAACGTGGGGATGTTGTAGAATTGAAGTGGAAACTGCTTTTTTCTATTAAAAAAAATTCGTCAATGGCATTTTTCAGTTACAAAACTTCCTCCTCTTGAATTTTTTATTTATTTTTTTTTTGTTATACTATTTCGAGTTTTTAAACATTTTTCGACCTGAAAATCTACAAAAACAAATCTCTTTGTACAAAATTGCCTACGTGATGTTAAATACAAAAAACACAAAAAAAACATTAAGAAATTACCAAAATTACAAACCTAATAAAGCATTTGTTATACTTTTTATTTAATAAACAATGATTTTGAAAGATTCTCTTGTTGAGTTATTTTGATATTATTAAGTTACGAACGATTCTTAATACATATCGTCAAATAAAAAGCAAAAGGGCCTATCTCTATAAGAAACGTAATGAAAAGCAAACTATTGTGATCAAAAAAAAGTTTTTTCAGAAAAATATTATCAAGTCATTATGTATTTGTTAATGATATTAATTAGAACAAATCGTTGTTATAATCACAATAGTTGGCATTTTATTAAGATTTTTAACTTTTATGAAATTTTTTTTTTAAATAATGTTAGGCCCTTTTGTATTTTATTTGACGAAATAGTCTTTTATTTATATTATGACAATTATTTTGTTCAAAACGTTGTGAATACCTGTTTTATTGTTATTCTTTTTGTTTAATTTTACACACATGGATATGGCTAATAGAAGATTTTTCTTAAATTCTACAGACAAATCACAGCACAGCGTCCTTTCTTTGCACGTTGTTTTTATGAGAAAATTACACATTTGATTTGACATTTTGCTTAATCCTTATCAATAAACTTAATTAATTAATTAATTAATTAAACAACATTTTCCAGATATTTGTATGTACTTATGTATAATAAATGTATTTTTTGCTATAAATATTTATGTGAAATACAAGAGTAAAATATTTCCATCCAAATAGCTTTTAACATAAGCAATTGATTTATTTATTAAATTTAAAATAAAACAAGAATAATCAGATATAAAATATATATTAAAAAAAAAAAAATATTAAAAAAATAGACTGAGATCGTTAAAAATAATATAAAAAAAAGTAAATAAGAAAAACTACGCCAGTATAACAGACATTGTACACTGACATATAGAAACATGTGAATATATTTTTTGTTACTCGCTTTACAATTGAGAAACAACTACAAAAATTGCATACAGAATAATCATTATTATAAGTTTTTTTTCTTTATTTACCCCTATAAAATTTCAAATTGACAAATAGTCGTTCGTACGATTGTTACACAGAAGAAAAAAAAATAAAAATTTATTTCATTCAAAAAAATTTGTGATATTAATAAAAAAATTAATTAAATTTGTACCAGTAAACAAATCAATAGAATCAGTTAAAAATTTAATTTACCTGAATAAACGTTTAATTGGATTGATTAAACGTTTAATTGGATTGATTAAACATTTAATTTTTCCGATTAAACGTTTAATTCACTTGATTAAATTTTTAATTAGCACTGCTTTTATTTTTGATTTATACTTTAATTGGTAAAAAAATGTTGAAGAATTTTTTCTGTGTAGCAAAACTTAAAACTTCCTTCTTTGACTCATGGCAGTTTGCTCTAACCGACGACACTGCTCTTGTTCAACCAGTTTTAATTGGCACTGTATTAAGAATTCTAAAGGTTTTTTTTCAAGTATTTCTAAATAAGTTATCCCTTGCAAAAAAAAAACTCTAATGTATAGCAACTTCCCCGGCTATGTTAGAGTAAAGTTTTAAAAGAATAATTTATAAAATCTGGGTTTTATTTGAAATTAATTTCTTACAACTAAAAGTCAATTCTTAATTCTTCCCTATTTGCTTATTGTACACACACTTGCCTCATACTTCTATTAGCAATATTCTATAAAGACAAAAAACTTTGTTTAATTTTCTTTAATTTTTTTTTTTTTTTTAAGAATTTTCGTTACTTTTTACAAACATTCGACCCAATTAGTACCTTCAACAAAACTGAAAAAAACATTTACCTTAAACTTCAAAACAAAAAACCAAACAAAAAATCCTTAAAATATTTCATATCTTTTTATACTTTTGTTTGTTTTCCAAAAGGAAAACTCAAATCTATTTATAAAAAAAAACTAAAAAAACAAAACACAAAATCAAATTGTTAAGTTTGAATCTTTTTTACAAGCAAAAAAAATAAGATTTTTTATAAATCTATCGAAAACTCTTTAATAGCAGAGAAAACAACTTTGTTTTTTTTTATATTTAATTAAAGATTTAAACTAATTTTAAATGATTAACCTGTATTTATTAAAAACAAAAATAAAAAAGGATTTAAAACATGCCTGAAATAAAAAAAAAAAATTAAACTACTGCAAGAGGTAAAAAATAAATACAAATGATCCCAATTTAAGAAAACAAAATGCACAATAAAATTTAAATCTTATGTAATAAAACAAAATCTTTAAAATCATCTTCTCTACAAAAATAAGCGGTTTATATTTAACTAATAATTTATTATAATTTTCCCATCTTAAAAAATATATATCAAGTCTTTTTTTTTATATTTGTCTAGTTATGATTTTGAGATATTCATAATGTTTTTAATTAAAAAAAAAAATAAAAAAAAATAAACAATAAACATTAAAACGTAAATAATATAAAAAACTTGTATAAAAGAAAAAAAAGTTATAAACCAGAAAAATAATAAAAGCGAAAATTTTTTCACACTTTAGCTTAATAAATTGTAAAATACAAAAACAAAAAACAAAAAACCAAAAACTGAAATAAAATGAAATTTAATTGAATTTGTTATGCAAATGGAAAACTTTTTGTTTCTCTTCTAACTAAATCTTTAATATGGATGGGTTTTTCCACATCAAAGTCTACTTTTTGTTACGTTGCGCTACCAAGCATTTCAAATTGTTTCCTTAAAAAAATAATTTAGATATTATTTTTGTATTTTGGTAAAAATCGCAATTAAGTAAAAAGAGAGGAAAGCGCACGGGTCTCAAATACAAGATAATTTACATTGGGGCGTAACGTGACACTTTTAAGGAAGAGCCTATATGCAAAAAGAAATCCGATTTAGAGCAATGGTAAGTAATTAGAAAGTTTTTGGTCAAACGTTTTATAATAGTTAGCAGAAAAACGTTCCTTTTTGGAAATAAAAAAAAAAATACAGTTACAGAAAAAAACTTATAAAACTTATGTATTTCACATGGTCATTTTATGAATTTTAAAAATATAGTTACTTTTTCAACTAATAAAACAAACCTATTTTATGTCATAACCAGTGCTGCCAATCCATGTGTGATTACACGGTTTCCACATGCAAGTACAAGTTCGAAAAACTCAATACAGTCTCACAATTTCTTGTACCTTCAGCCAATCGGCTGTTTCCTCGATTTTTCGTTCATATTACGTATACGCCACTTGCAAGTAATTACTTGCATGTGGAAACGCCGGGTTAGGTTAGGTAATCAAGCACAGCTCACGTGGGCAGGGCTGTCAGATTTTTTTGAGCTCCATCGCCAAACCGCATGTCAGAAATCGCCAAACGTCAATTTTGTTCAGTTTTCGTAACATTTTTTTTTTTAATAATTAAATTTTGCATACAAAAAAAACTAGTATTTATAAACAAAGTGAAAACTTGTCAAAAACTGAGAAAAAAATAAAAAAAATTTGCCGAACGTAAATTTTGTTTAGTTTCTGGTTTTTTTTTTAATAACATAAAATGGAGATCATTAGCCCAATTATGAATAAAAATTCCACAGGGGTTTTTCCCCTTTTTTACAATTGAATTAACATGGGCTCACCAGAATAAAGTTAGTCTTAGTTTACACTATGAAAGTTTTCTTTCAGAAATTCTGACTTTATAGGTAAGAGAGGAAGAGAATATGCTTTTTTTCTCCCCCTCTCAACAATCAATTCAGACTTTCTGAAAGAAAACTTTCATAGTGTGAACCCAGACTTATGGTATGAGGTTAAGATTCATATAACGGTTATTTGTGCTTAATATTATCTTGATACACCAAATAAATGCGATTTTTCGACTTAAAGGGATTAAAGAAAAGGTCGCTAAAATTTAAATTATTTAACAATTAAATGGATAAAAAAGCTTGAATATTTTAGGGATTGATATTCAATCTTAATACGAACATGATTAATGCCGGTTATTTCTACAAAAAAAAAGCAGGTCGTGTTCGTACCTAACAGTTATCTTTACCTATTTCAACGTTTATATTGCTTTTATTTACGTGTTTTTACTTCAGATTTCCTTTAAAATATGGCAGCTTTAACACCATAGATTTCTATGCACAGCTAGATTTCTTTTTGTAGAAATTACGGGCACAAATGGTTTATGGGCATAAAGAAAGAAGTATGATGGGGATTAAAAATGTGATATTATAGACCGATTCTCACTATTTACGTCGTGTTCGTTCTTATGACAATTTAAAGGCTTATATGGACAGACAACCAGCCAAATTGGACGGACGGACACGAAAAGATCACTTTAAAAAATGTTTCTGATTCGATCGGTTTACTAAGCGATGCGTCTAGATTTCTATTTATCGGTACAAATTTATATAATTGCTTTTTTCTTGATTTTTGCATTTTTGTATGTACATTAGGGCGGGTCGATTTGTATGGATGAAAAAAAAATTAAAAATCGTATAGCAAAAACATAATCTACATAAAATTCTAAGAAAATTCTCCGAAGAAACCATGGGTCTAAAACAAAATCCTAGTCCGCGCCTGTCGACTTGAAAATTTTTTTACTTGGTTGAAAATTTTTTCAATGTAAAAAAATTTTGATTGTAAAAAAATATAAAGTGCAAAAGAATAACCTTACTAAACCATTTTATTAAAAAAAATTCAATTTCTTTTTGGAAAAAGCTATTTTTTCAAAAAAATTTTTGTTTTTCCAAGGCGGGCAGCCAAATTTTCAAGTCGAGAGGCGCGGACTAGGATTTTGTTTTAGACCCATGGTTTCTTCGGAGAATTTTCTTATAATTTTATGTAGATTACTTTTTTGCTATACGATTTTTTAAAAAAAAAATCGACCCGCCCTAATGTACAAACATATATGACTTACAATTGTAGATCGAAAATTAAATGATGGCGAAATTAAAGCAACAGAAAATTCATCTGTTAACCAGAATTTTAAGCAACTTTTTTATTGCTGAACATTTATTTGCAGCAATTGCTAAAATTGGCAAATTATGCACAAACAAATCAATACCAAAATTCATAAAAGCTCTTAAACGGTTAAATATTTTCTTATGTAAATATGGCAAAACAAAATTTTTATTGTATGGACACGAATGCAGTTTCAAAAGAAAATTGAAGAAAGCTTCTGCAGCAAATGCTCCATAAAATGGACGAGAACTAAAGTGACTTATTGGCTTCAAAAAAGGCAGTAAGTAAGATTAGCAAATTCACGAACTAATTTTGAAATTGGTGCTGCCAGATGTGTTTTTTTTTAATATCCTTAAACTAACAAAAAGCTTTTATAAGATCACTTTTTTCTGTATAAATGTTGACAAATAATTATTTTTCTATTTATTTGTAATAATAATTAAGTTTTAAATTTGCAAATTTTCAAATACCCAGTCTTTCATCCTCCCTGTTTATCGCCCTTAGTTTCTGGTTTTTTTGCAAATCCTCTCTTGGCGTCAATTCTGGTTTTTCTTTTTTGTTTTGGAAAGAAATCGCATTGAGTAGAGGCAGAAAACTTTTTCAACTTGAGTCTTCTATCGTCAAGCGGTATAAAAGCATGGTAATGAGCGGCATGATCCTCTTTGCTACTAAAAACTATTTCAGTTTCTTTACAATATTTCCTTGCCCAATGGAATAAAGCAGTCGCATTATATACATACGACACTCAGCTGGCATTCCAAAATCTTTTTCATGAGCTATAAGATCTGCGCAGCTACTTTTGTTTTTAAAATGTTGACGAGCTCCGTCCGAAACGTAGTACACCTTCTCTACTGTAAAATTATATTTTAGATAATTTAGTGTTATATTCTGGTATTCATAAACTGAAACGGTTTCATGCTTTAAATCGTCGGATATGATTGCCATACTTTTATGTTCCAGTTTTTCATCTTTCATGTAGTAAATAACTACTGCGAATATAGTTGATTGGTCGTTATTGAAGTGGAATGACTGTATGGCATCATAATATAATAAATTAACTGGTATTTCGGGGAATGGCCATAAAATATTTCCACCTGATTTAAAAACTTGTCTCTGGGCCACCTGATATTTTGACAACAAAAATCACATTTAGTATTACGTGCGCTTAAAACTACTTATTTTTATATGTAAGAAAAATTTTGGCGTTGAAAAATTAATGGCGGTCGTCCTTGCATTACGAAATCAACAGCTAAACGTAGTAAGGCCAATAAAGGATTGGCAAAAAAAAGCAGAAAATTAGGGCGATAAATAGGGAAGATGAAAGACTGGGTATTTGAAAATTTGCAAACTTTAACACTTTATCAGCTACAACAAATTAAATGTAAAAAAAATTAGAATATAAAAGGATCTAATGTGATTAAGATTAAAGTAGGAAAAAAATTCAAAAAAGTGCATATGCTACAAATTGTTAAGCCCTCGTCTAGCGTTAGAAATTATTTTATTTTTTATAAATCGGTCGCATCCCAAAAAGCGACCAAAACTACCTTAAAGGAAAACCCATAAGCTTTCTTTTGAGCAAAAAAAAAAAACACATTCCCTCTAAAAAAAATAAAAAAAAGTTTTAAATTTGAAAAAAAAAATTTTTAAATTTAAAAAAATAAACAAAAAAATTTTTTTTTTCAAAAGATTGATCAAATACCTATCGAAGCTACTTGAGACAAATTTTGCTAACACCAATTGGTAATAAGTTACATGGATGAGAAAGATCACCTGTATGGCCAAAATGTCAAACTTTGACCCCCTCTAACTCAGAAACTTTTTGACCGATCTTGTTGAAAATTTGTGTCTAAACTACTATCCAATAGGAAGACATCGATTTCAAAATTAAGTCATGATTTCATGACATGAAATCGCTCATATGTAATTTACTGTTCATTTTTTTCATTAAAAGGGCGTAGAAACAGACTACAATCAAATGTCGAATATATTGGACAACAACACTGAAAGGGTTAAAATAAATAAAAAACTTGGATTTTTTTTTTTAATTATATGTATATTTTATTTATTCTTAAAGATATACAGAACGTTATATATATATGTATGTATATATATATATATGTATATGTTTGTTTGTATGTATATGTTTCTATATTGTTTAAAACACAAATAAAAAAAAATATATCTAAACAATAAATGGAGAAACAATTTAAATTGCACTTTAAATGCCAAAACGAAATACATACACATGTAGATTTTTCATAACAAATATTTTTTTAAAATAAATGAAAAAACCAAATTTTTTAGATTTAATAAACATTCATTAATATGGCATTTTAAATTATTGAGAAGACAATAAATACAATTCCTTTTAATTTTGACAAATTTTAAAAAGACCGTTATTAAATACAAATTCAAAGCAAAGTTTTTTTTTTTTTGAGTAAAGGCTCAGTTAGTCTTAACGTTCTGTTTATGTTGCTGTCACTTACAATTACTTAACAAGTTTTTAATATTACAGATTGGACAAACCGTAACAGAACAGAAAAACTAATCAATTTTACAGGTTTTTTGTAAAACAAAAAAAAAACAGATGATTCGTAACAGAACAGAAAGTAAAGACTAACTCTGCCTTAATAGTAGTAGTTTTAGTTTCAGTTTTTTTTTTTTTTAAATAATGTGTTAATTGTATAAAGGCTCAGTTAGCCGAGAGTAACGTTGCAAATCCATCTGCATCATTTTGTTGTATGTAAAGCAATTAGAACGATTATCGTTAGCAGTAAGATGTTACGTCTCATATCTGAAAGAAATAGATTGATCTTACTTTTTTACGGTAAGGTAAAGTTACTGTTACTGCCGGCTAACTGAGCCTTAATTTCCATTGTTAAGTATAAAATATTGCATATACATTTGTATGTATGTATGTATGTATGTATGTATGTATAATTTAATGTATGTATGTGTTAATACAAAGGGTTACGTTATCTTTAATTAATTAAAACTACGAATGAGTAACATTTAATTGACATCTCTCTTGTCGCGTTGACTTATTTGAGCCATTGTTATGTATTGACGTACTAGACGTGATATTTCATGAGCTTGTTCTGTTTGGACACGTATGACGCGCTGTTGCATTAAATTGCCAACCTTCATATCCAAGAATAAAGCACCATCTTCAGAACGTACCTGGAAAAAGATGCAAAGTTAAAAAAAAAAAAAAGATAATTTTTGCCGAATCGATAAATATGACTAGAAGTCGGTTGTACCTTTCGTGTTGATATGACTTCCATAAATGGCCAATGTTGCATAGTTTCATGTGTATTGGGATCTAAGAATAGAACGCCTCGTCGGTTTAAGGCTAATATCAAGTCTCGCCACATGGGGTTATCGTCGACATGAGGGCCTTCATCAGCCCATATACGTTTTACAGCAAAAAAACTACTGCCGAATAAAGGCCATGCCGATAACACATTTAAAAATTGAGCCTTCACCTGGGCTGGACTCAGATTTGCTACTTGCGGCCAAGCGGATTGAACTAAGCCCACCCATTGGGCAGGTCTTATTTCTCTAATGCCTAAAGCCGGTTTAGGCAATAGGAATTTGATTTCTTTCATAGCCGGCACATGACTTAAATCGGCTGCTCTATGCAGCAATGCTGCTATGCGAGCCATATCCCTGACAACTTCTGGCGGTGGTACTCCTGTACTTGGCAACTCTAACAACAAGCCCTCCAAATAGTCAGGCGCAACCTGATTGAATAATACTTCTACATAGAGGGAAGTTGGTGCTGGATCGCGTTTTAACGAAAAATGCCAAACTGACCGACAGAATATTAAATAGAAGGGCTGGCCTGATTTTAAAAGTTCAGTAGTCACATCCAAAATATATTCATCGGCGGCCAGTGGCATCGTGAATGCATCTCCCTGGACTATGCAATACAGAGAGAATTCCTGTTGCTCAGTTTCGGATTCAATACCCAGTAAGGCACAAAGTTCAGATATTACGTCTGCCACAACAGTAGAACATCTGGTATTCACCACACGCTCAGCTCCTCCTGGAAGCCTATAAATTTGACGTCTAGCCGAGCGACCCGCTGAAACAGCGGTTACTTCTTCAACACTGGGCACATTTTTGCGACCGCCACAACGAGCAGTCTTACGTAAATTTGTTAAACAGACCGCAGCTGTACCGTGGCAGGATCTTCTGCGGTCTGAAGCTGCGGAGGTCAGATGTTCGATCAAATATGGTCGCAAAGCATCTGAACATCCGAAATACGCTGCTAGAATACTAAGCAAGCGCCATCCCCTTTGTGTTGAATCGGGACAAGGTGAGCGATTAGCAGTAGTTTGTTTCATTAACTGGCAATAAACTTCATCACGTAAAGCCAAATATTTATGACAATGCTGAAGGAAAAGTAAGAAAAGCATTCAACGATTCAATGATTTATGACGGAAAATAAATTCATTTCTACCTACCATTAGAACAGTGTAGACACATTTAACTTCTGTTAAATCTGGTTCCATGGGTATATCTCCACAATAACGTAATATGCAATCGAAGCACTCCAGCGCCAAAGGAGCCAAGTCGTTTGGCAATCGTAGCAATGGAATTCGTATGGGTGTACCCTGCCATTTTACCAGTTCGGCATAAGAACGATTTGATGAACGATCCGAAACTTCACGTCCATGAGAGCGGAAATCGGCAATTTGACTGAAAACAAAGTTAATAGATCAATAAAATGCTTACAAAATATTCGGCTTTTTTGCTTTTTAAACTAACTCGTTTCTAAAGTGTTGCATAGCAAACTGCAACAGAGAATATCTTGTAACAGATGGTGAGGTTGTGCCACCACTTTGCTCCTCAGTCATATAATTTGCCTCCAAGTTCTGCGACTGATAGCCCTGCTGCACCGACGAGTGGTGATCTCGAGAATGCGTATTTGTTGAATGATGCTGATTTGAACTTTTGCGTGTTGAATGTAGGAAACTTTGTTGCTTTGTATATTGATGGTGTTCGTTGAAATGTTCTCTCTCATCCAAACGTTCATCCTCCTCTCCGTGGCCATTGTAGTGATGGGCTCCTTGAGTTAATTGAGTGTGATGATCTGTGGAGTCATTTATGCCATGATGCATATTTCTTGAATGTTGCTCTCTAAGTTGTTCACGTTGATGATAATGTTGTTGCTGCTGTTGTTGTGAATGATGGTGTGGCTGTTGTTGTTGTTGCTGCTGTAGCTGTTGTTGTTGTTGTTGTTGTTGATGGAGATGTTGTTCTTCATATGAACCACTCATCATGGGCGACGAGGTATTACGTATATTGTGCTGTTGAGTTATTGCACTTTGCGTATTACTTGTTATTTGTTCGCGATTATTTGATTGCCGCGACTCGAGTCTTTCAATGGGAACATTGAGTATCTGTGCGGCTGCTCTAACACCAGAAGAAAGTGTTGAAGCTTTTGATTGCGTCTGCGTAATGAAAGCAAATGTTTAAGGTTTTTAAAAAAAATGCACAAAATAAAAAGAAGCATACTAAAATATAAAGTAATTGCCAAGGCAAGTTTTTCCAGCTATTTGGCTTAAAAATTAAGTTTTTGCATGTTTCGCAATATTTTTGGAAAAATGTTTTGTGAAACTGCATAAATGTATTACGCTGGGTCTCTACGTAGCATTTTTTTTTTTTTTTTTGCTAAGCACAAGTAAAAACGTCGGCAGAACAATGGCTGATTATATTGCTGGAGAACACATGAAATTGCCTTGGCATAAACAAACGTACAGAGAAATTAAATTTCAGATGAATGACAACTGATTTTATAGCAAATTGCTAGGCAATCAGAAGAGCAATCATTGCGCAATGGAATGCCACTCATGGCAATAAAAGGTACCATCAAATTTATATGTTGCAATCAAATTTGACGTTTGCCGCAATAAATATTGCAACGTTCAGACCCGGGGTTACAAATTAGCAATCAATTTCATTCAAAGTCATAACTTTTTTCTCTGATAATTGAAATACTTTTACAAAAATAAACTTAAAGAAATGAATTTTCTATATTTTCAATCAACAATTAACTAGACAATGTTTGTGGTATGCATATCCTTGCTTTTTTTTTTTGCATAATTTCGAGCTTGCAAATTTTAAAATTTGTTGTTTCATATAAAAACTCGCCCTGTAACTATTTTCGTAAACCCTCGGTAAGTGTTATGCTTTTTTTAATCTTTATAAATATTGTCCACTGAATTTACTGTAATAAATTATTATGGATGTGAAAGTATGTATAAATTTTTGTTACATTCAAGGCGGCACCCATGGTGTAGGTTCGATCAAACGACCAGTGAATTTTAATCAAACATTAACTACATGCAACAAAAACTATGTAGTTGGCAAGGAGCCAATCATTTGCTGCCTGAAAAATCTATTTCTCTCACACACTTACACTCTTTTATAATCCTAAAAAATTGTATCGAACATGTTGGACAATTACCAAAGACTTGTTTTGCAAATAAAGTTATTGAATTTGAACTTGTTAATCAGAGAAATGTAATCTTTGATAATAATCAGTGCTGCCAATTTAGAGATTTTACCGCTAAATCTAGCGGGAAAAAAGTACGTCTTAGCGGTAAACGTCTCTCAGCGGCTCATTTTTGCTACAAAAACTCAAATTATCAAATTTTACATTTACAGATATTTTTCTTTTCAATTTTTTTTTTTTATTTTTCTGGCTTAAAACTACTCGTTAATGTTCGGGGTTTTGCGTACTTTTGTAAGTTTAGTGAACTCAAGATTGTATGTGACATTTTTTTTTCGATTTTCAATAAGTATTTTGGGCTGTATGTGACAATTCACAACTTTAAAATTGCTAAAAATTTTTGAAACAAAAGGTAAGGTATTGATCTAAATTGTCTCGATATATCCCAAGCAATATAATTCACTAACTTTCATCCAACTTATTTTATCTATCATATTGCTTAAAACGGCAAATAATTGGCAAAAATAGCGTGTATGTTATAAACTGTTTTGCGTTTTTACAAAGGAATTGATATACCGTCCACCACAACTAGTTTCGATAAGGGTATACTAGGTTTGTCATTCCGGGTGAAACTGTTTTAATATTCATCTTAGTCCCCGTATAGTATATATATTCTGAGTCCTTGAGTAACTCTAAGTCCATTTAGCCGTGAACGTTTGTTGAAAAAGGATAAATATTGGCATCCAATTGTTTCTAGTTCTTCTAAGCAGTTTGGGATTGAAATCCAGCAAAATCAATTCAGTAGGAGAATAATTATGAATCAAAATGTGAAACAACAACCCTAAAAAATATATATTTTTATTACAAAAACTTTTATAACTATTGGCGGAATGCATATATTGATATAGGATTTTGCACAAATTCAAGTCATACTGTCGTGGAGATCGGACCATAATTTACAATAGGCCCCATAAAAAGCCCACTAACGAAAAACACTTTAGTACGCCTTAAACTGTAACAAATAATAATATTGTAATGAATTTTGGTCTGTCACAGTTTTATATGACAATAAATTACACTGCCAACTTTCATGCCGATCGTTCCACAACTCGATCGGACAAGATTTTCAGTTTCAAAACTGACTCTGAAAAAAAATTTGAGGCTTGTTAGGGGCTTACTCTAAAAAATTTTCAAAAAAATTTTTTTTTTAGTTTTGATAAGCAAACATTAAAGATTTTTTATCACAAATTATTTTTAAAAATTTTTTAAAAAAAGAGTATGTTATGCAAACAAATATAGAACAAATTGATTTTGTTGATGTTCTGCATATAAAAGAAACTCTTAATATATATCGGCCACGAAGCCGAGCTAGAAATATGTACTAACAACATCTTAAGTAGTGATATTGTAGAAATTAAAAACAACATTTTACTTTTTTACCAAAAGCTGTGCAAAGAAATTTTATCAAGAATTAATATTAGCGATAAGAGGCTGAGTTCATTAAAGGTTTTAGATCCAGTATTTATTAAGTCAGCTGAAGACATAAATTACTTTGAAATTGTTACCGTTTTTATTGATATAATTACTAACCCAGATGATTTTGTAAAAGAGTTCAAACTTTTAGAAACCAGATCAAACGATAAAAGCTATGAAGCAATTTTTAAAATATCTAAGCCTGAAACATTTTGTTACGAAATTGGCAATTTAAAAAACTGTTTGGGTGACAATTTACATCCAAACTTGTATAAATTTGCTTCGTATGTTTTTACTTTACCACATAGTAGTGCATCCGCTGAGCGGATTTTTTTTAAGTTAGCATATTTAAAAACGTATTTTTTTATAAATATGAAGTTTATTTTTTGTTATGTTTAGTTTTCGATGAAAATAATTTAATAAATACATATGTTTTTTTTAAATTTTCCTGTTTTTAAAGTTGCCCCTTTTTTTCTCAGAATTCCCCTTTTTGTGACACTTTTTTTTTGAAAATCCCCTTTTTGTGCCCCTTTTTGAAAATTTTGAACGGTAACACTGAGGCTAGTTTACACTAGATGACCTTATCTTGATACGTAAGCAACAGCTGATTACTAACCTTGTGTCAAAATTATATACCTCTCATGTGGTTCTGGGGAATATTTACTAAATTCTATAATTTTCGCTTAAAATTATGAAATTTAAAATTTTTTTATATTATTACATTTCAAAACAAAAAGTTTTAAATAAAAAAGAAAATTAAATATTTGTTTGAATTGCGCATAGGAATAGCTTATTCCTATACGCATTTCACTGGTTGCTTAGGTCAGATCATCAGGAAACTTCATCCATAAAGATTTTAGAAAAACTAAAGATATTAAACCAAATAAAACTGTTAAGCGTATAAGAATTACAGAGACAGTTCTACTTGTAACAATATCAAAATTTTAAACAAAATCATCAACAATAAACAGTGAGTTTATCTCTCCTTACATTCCCCACTACAATTGATTGGAATTCTTCCAACATTAATTGTAGTTGTAAGTAGGTTAAGAAAAAACAAAATGAAAACAAAAACAACTCGCTTTATTGTTACGATAGCTACTATGTCGTCACAAAATGTTGTGCTGGTAGGCCCAAAATTAATCACAGGTCCTAAACAAATAATTTCATGTATATGAGGATATTTAAATAGTATTCGGCACTTTAACATGAATCTTAACCACATAACTTAATTTTGTTCTGGCGGGTCCATGATTGCACATGGATCTCAAATAGCGTACACTTTTGAAAATCGGATTTTAAATACTTTGTGGTGTAGGGCATCATTTGGTCGGGCTTGACCGATTATACTTTTTTAATTGTTTTTTTTTTAAATATCGGTATTGGTATCTATCGGCAAAAAGGCGTATCGTTACATCCCTTTAGGTTCATTAACTAATTTAAATGGTGGAATTGTGTTTTCCTTATATATCTATATATCGTTCGCTAAAATGCAAAAAGGCGTAACTAAAAAAAATTCAAAATCGTGTTTTTGATTGGTTTTTATGAACAGCGGTTAAAAAACTGCATTCATAGTAGAAAAACAGCAATTTGTTACACTTCTTTATTTGTCATTGGCCAAAAAAAACGTTATTGCTTTTACTTCTGATTTATTATATGTTAACAGTCGCTGTCAAACCATCTCAAAAATCTAAAAGTTGTACACACATTTTCGTATTTTGTTCGACAGCTTGCGGCTTCGACTGCAGTTTTTTTTAACCCTGATTATGAATGCCATTGAACTAGGAAACCAAATGTTAAAGTAGTAGAAAAATTTTAATTTTTACCAGGAATTTTTATCATTAGGAGTAAAACTTTGGAAAATTTTGACTAGAAGGAACAAAACGGGTAAGTTTTTTACTTTTGATACTTTTTTTAGGAATAAAAATATTTTCAAAATAATTATGCGGAAACTTAAAAATGGAGATGCAAGTTCAAGACATTAACGTTATTTATTTAAGAGTAACGTTCCAGAAAAAAGGTAAAAAGTGTAAAATAGAAAATATAATAACTTTAACTAAGAAATATGTAATTAACAGACTTTAAATTTAAAAATGGATTTAATTTTATCAAGAAATAAATTTAAGCAAAAAAAAAGGTAAGATTTCTATATTCGGCTATATAAAAACCTTTAAAAAGTAAAGGTTAATTGGTAAAAACTAGAGATTTATGGGTAAAATTTGAAAACAGTCGTGGTTTTCTGCTCATATCTCAGCCATCTGTAGCCCAATCTGGCTTAATTTTAATAGCAACCTATGCCGGACAATGTGCAATGGAAATCTATAACAATAAAGTCCATATCATATCTGGGATCTTCGGAAATAGACATAAACATGGACAGACAAACTGACGGACTGAAAGAGGGACATCACTTAATCAACTCCGCTTCTTATTCTTTAAAGGGTCTTAGATCCGATATTGTAGAAATTCAATCAGAATGACAAATTTATATAAAAAACTAAATAATATTGAACCTTTCCACCTGTGGTGAAGGGTATGAAAATAATAATGTGGCAGCACTGTCATAAATGTTGTCAAATGCATATGGTCCAAGGCAGAGTTGGCAATTTAGCGCCTTTGACGTAAGATTTAGCGCTTTTTAACTGTAGAAAAAGCCCATATTTTTTCCTTAGCGCTATTTTTAAAAAGAGCCCTAAATTAGCGCTTTTATTGTTACCCAACATTTTTGTACAAAAACGTCGGCAAAACAATGGCGCAATAATTGCTGATTATACTGCTGAACAACACGTGAAATGGCTTTGGCATAAACAAACGTACAGAGAAATGAAATGTCAGATAAATGACAACATATTTTACAGCAGATTGCTAAGTCTGAATTTACACGTTTCATCTTTTGGTTCCCAACTTCTTTTCAATTCCCTTTTAAAGATGCCAATATAATCGCACGCAGCAAACGGTTTCAACTTTTTTCGGTTCAAAACAACAACAATTTATTTAACAGCGAATCAAAGAGAAATAGAAAAGAAAAAAATATATGCAGTCATCGTTGTGAATATACTAACGAATAAAAAACAAAGCGTACTGACCGGGTACAGGCATCTCCGTACTAACCCCCTTTCTTCTTTCCTTTCTCACCTAAAACATAAGAGTTGAGCATCAAAAGATGAAACGTGTGAAAGCAGACTAAGCAATAATTGCTCAAGCAATCAGAAAGCAATCATTGCGCAATGGATTGCCACTCATGGCAAAATTTGACGTTTGCCGCAATATATATTGCTACGTGGAGGCCCGGGGTTAAAATCAAGACACATTAAACCAAAATTTGTTTCCGTTTTTTAAAAAATTTACTCTGAAATACATACTATACAAGGAAAGAAGTTTATTTTCTAAAGTAAACCATGTCGTTTCTTAAAACAAGAAAATCCAAAAATAATTTTCTGATTTTAACTTGTTTTGTTCGAATTTAGTTAAATAGATAGTAAATAGAATCTAAGTTCTTGCATCCAGAAACAAATGCTAGGAATTTCTTGAAATTTTTCAGAAAATCCTCAAGAAAACTTGGTTTGATTCAATTGATTTTTTTTGGATCGACATGTTATTTTATTCATAATATACCTGGGGCCAAATTACGGCATCCGATATCGACCGAAATTACAATACAATTTAAAAGGGAATTTCGATCGACAACGAATGCCGTAATTTGGCCCCTGGATTTCTGATAAATGAGAAACAATGGTCGCTACTAATCAAGAAATAACACTGCGGAACAGTAAGTTTGCGGTCGGGAATGTGATTGCAAATTTGGATTTTGTTTTGTGCGGTCTGGAATTTGGTTGCAAATTCTTACTAATTTGAGGTCGCTGATTTCAAATCTAATCTCCATTTCTATCAGCTCTAATTTTCGAGATATGTATACCGTTATGTCTAAAATTAAGGCACTTTTACTACATATATTGGAATAACTCGAAAACGGTTGACCATATTCAGTTAAAAAATCCGAAACTCGGTAACAATATCATCTTTAAGACGTGCTTACATTAAGGGTATTCACGTCACAAGTTGCACCCTTGCAAAAAAAGCAATAGTGCAAACACATAACAACAACCACAAAGAAAATTATTTACGCATAACTAATTGTCTGTGTGGTTGTTGTTATATTTTTGCACTTTTTCTTTTTCGCAAGGATGCAACTTGTGACGTGAATACCCTTATTGTTCGTAAATATGGCCTGTAGTTTCAGAGATCTCGTTGAGTTTTTGAAGAAAAAATAGGAAAATTTCGAAAAAAAAACTATTTTTTTGAAAACTAGAGCTGACAGAGAAAAATAGATTTGAAATAAGCGACCTCAAATTAGTAAGAATTTGCAATCAAATTCCAGACCGCACGAAAAAAATCCAAATTTGTTCCCTTGTGTAATCATTTGTAAAATATCAAAATCGCACAAATCGTTCTCAAGTTATGATCAAATGTACGTAGCATAAACGCCTCATTTCGGTCGAAATATTAAAAAAAACTAGACATGATAGAAAAACTGCAAGCGGATTTGAATGTAGCGCTGTAAAATCTTTGTATTTTATTTGTTTTTATTTCAAACGATTTTTTGACGACCAGTGTAACAAATAAAACTTGGTCCTTCTACATTTCATTAAATTTTTTTATTGAAATTTTATTATTAGCTGTTGAGCGCTTTTTGATTGGGGGCACAGCGCTTTTTTATTAGAAATAGTTTACAATCCTGGTTTAAGGTACATTAACACAAGGTAGACTCGTTAGCGGACAGACATAAACTCACAATTGTCAAATTCGTGTGTATGAGGCAAAATTTGTATATGAAGACAATTTTAACAAGTCGGGTCTTTTTATAGAGCAGCATGTCTACACTCCCAAATGAGTCTACCTTGTAAATGTTTAAATGTGTAAATGTAGCTTGATATGGTCTGTTTTGGTAGTTTAATCGCCCAATTTTACTCGTTTAAAGATGGTTTATATGTTTACTGATTTATAGATTTGCTGGTTTTAAACACATTTTAAACCAAAAAAAGAGATTAACTTGCACTAGCTGATTTATTAGCCCTAATAAACAGAAGTAGAAAGTAACTTTGTATATATTGAAATCGCCAAACAGCATCAATCAGTCACTTTTAATTGTGTCTCAATCAAGATTGCACGTTTCCATTCAATTGGGTCGTATAATATTTATCAGTATTTTTTCATATTTCTTTATAATTAAACATGATGGATGCGTGAAAGCATCCATATGCTAAAAAAAAAAATTTTATAATTTTCAATTAAATATTTTTAATTCGAAATCTAACTAACCGATTCTAAAGTTTGTGCGGATAAGTGTGTGTATAGATTTCTTAAGTCATACCCTGCAAATATTTTAGGACTACCTGAAACAATTTCATGAAATGGACTACTCCATTGACTGGTCGGATGTAATGCAAGCATGGACCATGTCATTGTTAAAAAGTGTTTGTAGTGAGACGACATGTCTTCGTTTTTGAACGACATGTTTCCGGTTTTAAACGAAGTTAAAACTAATCCTATTGTGTGCACAATGGAGTAGTTTTAAAACTACTCCTTTGTAGTCCAAAGATGGGTTACATGGTCCTGCCCTAGGACATCGTAATGTTAAATAGACCATGTTTTTTCCATACGTTTGGGTTACTTTTGGACTAGTCCTAGTCCCTTGTGGGCTACTCTTTACACGCGTGTTTGGACTGTTCCTATTATTTGCAGGGTAGCCATACTAACCATAAGTATGTGTGAATGTATTTACTTTTTGGCATTATAAACTATAACTGTAAGATTATTATTTTTCTTGAAATGCACTTGTATTTTTTTAAATTAAACTCCAAATTGTACTCGTTTTTCTTTGGTTTTGTATTCAGTTGAGTGACCGAATGCTCTTGAACGTTTCAAATGAAAAAATAATTTTGTACGTTTCTTTTGTTTTTGTGTGTGAGTTCATCTTCGTTGACTGGCTACAGAAAAATATTTAAGATTTAAATATTTTTTTATTGTTTCTTACTGTTAGTAGTATGTACTGCTACAATTGCTTTCTTACATTTTTAACTTTCATTCACATTTAATCAACATAATGATTTGATTTTGTAAAATATTAAGCAAATGTAGAAATTCCATTAAAAAAAAACCACTGACGTACTAGATTTTGAAAGTTAATTATACTTAAAAATTTGTTCGAAATCAAATTTAATTAAACAGTATCTTGCAGATGCTTTGCAAGTCCAAGTTTAAACAAAAAGTCACTAGTGCAAGTTTTTGGGGTAATAAAACGTATAAGTGAATAAAAAAAACTTTGAATGACCCTGCCTCTATATGTTTGTCTCTTTTTATTATGAAAAATTACACAAAATTAATCATTTTAACACCCTTTTTTAAAATTTACATACGTAGATTTTTAGATACAGAGCGTTGATTTGAAAAAGACAACAAAATGTTTGATAATGACTTAAACAAAAGAGGAGATATTAAAAGCTATTATGTCATAAAGTTGTTAACAATTATGTACTAAAAATGTTTTCTTTAGTGTTGAGTTGAAAATTAAAACAAAAATTAATCAGTATTTCTTTTTAATGTAATAAAAGAAACACAATACTTGAGTAAAGTTTGTAAATATTGCAAGAAAATCTGAATAAAAAAACAGTAAATGGACGACAGAATAAATTACCTTTCTAACCAAAATGGGTAACAGTTTGTGTAAACAAGTTCAAAGACAGGGGGCAAATTATGGCAGTCATGATCGAATACTTTTTCGATTCGAAAGCAATTTTATTTCTAGTTCTTTCTGTCCATACTGAACGGATCGAAAATATTTTTTAATTTGTTGTAAAGCATTTATTTTAGTTTTCACTGAAAAAATAATTACGATTCGTTTAGTATTGACTGAATTAAAATTGCTATCGAATCGAAAAAGTATTCGATCACGACTGCCATTATTTGCCCCCAGTTTGTCTAAACGCGCTTGAGGGTTTTCTAAATTAGGAAAAGTAATTAATAATAAAAAACGATTTGTAATAACAAGCTAATTGATAATAAAAGCGCTGACAATAAACTTTATCTTGAATGGTGAGCTTTCACCAAACAAACATCTTTAAAAAGACAGAAATGTGCTGCTTTTGTTTATTTTATGTCCATTTGATTCAATCAATACCTTTTCATGAAAAAAGTAACAAATGTTCTTGTGTAATCGCGTTTGTGCACGTGCACACATTTCAGAAAAACGCATGGAAGATGTTGAAGTTGTGAAACCTGCATTCACACTATAAACATCTAATAGACTTTTTACACTTGATCATATCTTAGAGGAATGAGTGGAAGATGTTGAAAATTAAAAAAAAATTGCTTACATTTGGAACATCTTTCATTCCCATAAGGATAGTACAGGGCTAAAATTCAACATATTTTTTCATATTTAAAAGATGTTCCCATCTAATGTTGTTTCATTCAACATATTTCGATTATTTAAGTGTCATCACTAGAATAAACAAATAATTTGTTAAAAATTATACACCATCACTAGAAAAAAAGCATCACAGTAATAGGCTTTTTACACTGATCAACATCTGACATCTACCATCAAAGATGTAGAAAATGTGAAACACTCGTTTAAATTTTACATAAAAAAGAAACCACAAATACTTAACAAACAAAAAACATTGCAATAAAAGAGAAAACTTGACAAATGGTAACGCTGCTTTCAAAAAAATTTGTTTTTTGTCAGTGATGCCACAGTAATAATTGAACGTAATGCCACTTTTCTAGTGATTACCCTAAAATAATCGAAAGATGTAGAATGGAATGAAACAAGATATGAACATCTTTTTAAGATGTTGAAAGATGTTGGTTTTAGCCCTTTTTATTTCTTATGGAAATATGTATGTACACATCTTCGCAAATTGTGGCAAATTGATGGTAGATGTTAGAAATTGATCAGTGTAAAAAGGCTATAATATCATTAATTTAGTTTTTTTTATCGCTCTTTCACGTGAAAATAAATATTTTTATGATGAAAGATGTTACAAATGTAAACAAGTTGTTTCCCCTTTTTAATATCTTCCAGTACATAAAACGCGTTCTATTAAAATACACTAGTTTAACTTTTTTTTGACAGAAGTCTACAGAGTGCTCGTGCACTAACGCATGTTATGTACTTCTACCGTAATAGCCTTTTTACACTGATCAACATCTAACATCTACCATCAATTTTCCACAATTTGCGAAGATGTTAACATCTTTCCATAGGAAATACATAGGGCTAAAAACTACCTTCTTTCAACATCTTTAAAAGATGTTCCTATCTCATTTTATTCCATTCTACATCTTTCGATTATTTTAGTGTCATCACTAAAAAAGTAGCAATAAGTTCTGTTGTTATTGTGGCATCACTGGCAAAAAAAAATTGGCTTTGAAAGCTGCGTTACCATTTTTCAAGTTTTCTCTTTTATTGCAATGTTTTTTGTTAGGTATTTTTTATATTTTTATACAAACTGAACTTCAAATACATTTTTGTATTTTCTAATTAAATTTTGGCACTTTTGTAAAAAAAAAAAATTTTTATTCAAAAATGGTGACATTTTTGTTTAATGGCAGATGTTAGATGTGACCAATGTAAACGAGTGTTTCACATTTTCTACATCTCTGATGGTAGATGTTAGATGTTGACCAGTGTTAAAAGGCCATAAGATGTGCTCAAGTGTTAAAAGGCTATAATAATAGAATTTGTTGCCATCGAAAGATTTATAGGGAACAAAATGAGAAAGTAACATTTTGTTAAGATGTTGAATGAATGTTAGATGTTTAATGTTAACAAGTGTGAAAAGGCTATTACTGCATTACAACGGTGGTATATTTTATTTATAAAAACAAAAGGCAGCATCAAAAATCTACAATTGTTTCTATTTAATTTTTAATCAAGTAGAAGTGTACAAGGTAAGTTTTACCTTTTATTTAAAAAAATATTATTTTTATTATTATTATATATTATTTTTTTGTTAGGAATTAAAGACTAATTTTTTTTTTTTTTTTTTGTTAATTTAAGCTTGTTTTTTATATGTTCATAGTAATAATTACGTGTACAATTGGAATGTAGGTACCTCATTTTTGTTCATTGTTTCAAAACGTTGTAAAATTTCCTTAACAGAAATTTTACACTCCGTTGGTTCTTCCAATATTGTTTCCATGCGTCCCACTGAACCACTGGAGGCAACGCTTGAACGACGTGTTTTTGCCACACTACCGTTAGTTGCTGCTGCAGTTGGGTTTGTGAAACTGCTGTTTGTATTACTACCGACATCTTCAATGGTATTGTCAATTTCTATTTCATTTAGATTTGGCTTTATAGGCATATCGTTAACGTGGGACTCTTTTTGTTGTGTTATGTCATTAACAATCTGTTGTATGTGGGTTAAGGGGCTATTTGCTTCTTCCATTTGGTGGTCCTGTTGCTTTTCTAATTGTGTTTCCTCTAATTCCAATTTATCCATCCAGTCTTGTGTGTCAACTTCTGAAAAGCTACACTCATTATTATTGGCATCTTTTGTGGTAACTTGTTGGCCAATCGCAGTACTTTGTTGGCAATTTTTGAATTCATCATGTGTAGAGTCATTGTATATATCCTCGTTGGACTGTTTGTGTGTGGAACTCTGTTCTAGTTCTTCCTCATTTTGCCAAGAGTTATAGAACTCCATATCGTGACTTAGCGAAGAGCACTGCTCGTTAAATTCGCGTATAGTCTCGTCAGTTAACTGATCTAACTCAATGCGTCTATGGACTTGAACGGATGTAATTCCCGTTATGTGAGCAATTTCTGCATCATCGGAATCGGAGTAAATATCATTTGTATGGTTGCTGGTAGAAGAAGTTATAGTTGCAGTTGTGTTAAGGGTTGTGGTGTCATTAGTGTCACGATCGTCAAAACTATCCACATCAGTGAGATTATTTAGAGAATCCATGGATGTAGTCCGTTGGCTGCCATTTAAGTTGGCACTACTTTCATATTTGCTATTATGTTTGTATTCCTGTTTAATTTTTGCTTTTCGTTTATTTTCCTTATGCGAGCTGAAATACTTATCCCCATCATTGCGAGTCGCATGATTATGTTTGTCATAATTCATTTTGCTTATGAGGGACTCTACCTTATTCACAATACTGCTAAATTTGTTAGGAATGCTGTCGTGATTTCTGCCATGACTACTACTGCCACTGCCACTACTGGTGCTATTATTACGCGAACCGGAGGATTTCGAACCACGCAAGCTTTCTGACATTTTAATGCCAAACGCAAAAACATTCAAGAAAACACGAACAGAAAGGAGCCGCTTTGCCGATTTATAACAATTGTACTACCATCACTAACCGCAATTAAAGGCTTTGAAAATTGTAAACCAAATACGAGTTTATTGTTTCTTTTTTTATGCATTTACACATTAAATCCACTCAAAACTGCAAATCATAATGGAAAACTTTAAAACAGCATCCAATGAAAAATCACGTTTTGCACCAATTTTGTTTACGTTAATGTTAATTTTAACGGCTTTTCAAGTTAACTTAAGCCTGGCTGAAGGCAAAAATCAAACTATATAAATTCTGCACACAACAAAAATCAAACAAAAAAAAAATTGGCAGTGAAAGTTGTTTAAATAAATAATTTACAATTGTTTAATGCACTTGCAGTTCAAAATCGTTTGTTTTTCTACTTATTTTATATGCATTTTTTTATTTTTTTTTTCTCGCTAAGGTCAAGGCTTTTTTATGTCTCTTAGTGCTGGCCCTCTTTATAATCGACTAATGCGGTTTTAAGTTTAATTCATACATCGAACTATTTCAAATGTGACATTACACTTGCCATTTTACAGTCTTAATACACGTATAAACCGTAAACCGGATGTTTATTCCTATTCCACTTAACTATGGCTTTACGCCCAATTTCACTTTAGAACATTTTGGTTTTTTGTTTAACCACTTTTTAATTGTTTAATAAATAATTAAGTTGTTTCGTTTGCTTTAAAGCTAAATTTCATTTTTTCGGAAACATGGCAGGCAGTATTTTTCTTTTTTTTTTATATCAGTTTTTTTTTAATTCGTTTAAATATTTATTTTTTTTTTTAATTAACCGCGATTCATGTTTAAGCTGGTGGACATGTTTTCTTCGACTGAATTGTAGTGTAACTCCACAAAAGGCGCTTGACCATTTCACTGAGCAATCAGCGAAGCTTATAAATGTTTGAGTCAAACATACACAGATACTCGCTTGCTGTGTGTACGACTGTATGAACATTTATGCATATGGAAACAATATAAACTGAAGCCCCAATATACGGTATTTTATCATACATAAGTACATTACAATTGACATAATGCGGCCCCTCGACGTTGCTACTTGTTGTACAATTTGATCAAGCAGGTTGTTATGTTAGAGGTTTGTCTTAGGCCCAAATCTGCATTCATTAGTTAATCATTAGTTAGCTAAGATGCTAACTATTGGCTAACTAGCATTTCATTTTTGCAGTATATTGGTTAACTAAAAATTTTTCATCAGTGTTTTTCTTTACATTTTTATTATTTCTAAATATGAAAAAATACCGAAATGTCATAGAAAACAAGCAAAGTGTCGGTGTTACTGCTAAACAAAGAGAATATGCGTGGAAGCGTCTGTGTACAATTTATAAAAGTCATTTTCTACAAGAGAAAAAAAAACAATGTATGTATGTATATAATAATTTTCAACAAAAGAGCTGGAGCCTAATTCTGGTAGTCGTGATCGAGTACTTTCTCGATTCGAAAGCAATTTTTTTCAGTTGATACTTAACGAATCGAAATTATTTTTTCAGTATTGTGAAACTCAAATTAATGCTTTATAACACTGAAAAAATAATTCCGGTTCATTCAGTATTGACTAAAATATTTAGATAATGAAATGCTTTCGAATCGAGAAATTACTCGATCACGACTGCCAGAATCAGGCCCCTGGTGTCTAACTAGTGGTTAACCGATAACATTTGATAGTTTAACTAATGGTTTATAAACCATTGCTATAAGCTAACTAATGACTGTAAACTTGGGACTAAGCCGAAAAATAATGATAGAAAACTATTTTAAACAAAGTTAGAAAGTATAGCCGGTCAAGCCCGACCATATAATAGCCTACACCATAGTATATCAAAACAATTTTTACTAGTGTTCATGTATGGTATCCATAGGCAATAATGGACCCGCCTTAACAAAATTATATTATCAGGTTAAGAGACATGTAAAAGTTTTTATGCCGCATATTATTTCGATTTTAGAATGGAGGTTTATGCGGGACCTATGGTTAATTTTGGACCTACCAATACAACAATTGTAATATTATAGTAGCTGTCGTAAAAAGTATTATCGGCAATTTGTATGTTAATACCAACATTTATAAGGAAGTTATGGCAATAAAAGCTATTTTCGGGAGTAGTATTTGTATGGGAGCTATGGTCAAATATGGGACGATTCGAATAAAATTTGGTAAGATAATTTTGATTGCAATAAAAAAAGCTTGGACCAAATTTAATCTAAATACCAACATTATAGGACGAATAATAGGCACAAAGACCCTATTGCGGAAAAAGCTTGTAAAGCAAAAGCAAATTAAATTGTCAACAACTCAATACACAGCAGTAAAGGTGCTATCAGACGGGATGTATTTTACATATGTGCTGTCACTTTTCTTACCCATATGTAATTCCGTGTGTATGCCAAAATTTCCATTTTACACACGATTCATAATTTTTGCTATCACACCTGCTTATGTTTTTCCTTATGACATAACCTATAAATGTAAACAAAAGCTGACTTTTTAACGTGTATAAATTGTTTTAATTACAAAGCTGCTGAAATTATAATGTTCTAATAAAATAATTGTAGCGTCCAGAATTATTGCAGTAATATCTGAAATCTATATATATAAAAGAAAGTCGTGTTAGTTACACCACTTATAACTCAAGAACGGCAGAACAGATTTGGCTGAAAATTGGTAGGGAGGTAGCTTAGAGCCAGGAGACGGACATAGGATACTTTTGCCCCGCCCACTTTTACGCCCACTTTTTTCGATTTACCTAAAATCAGAAAACGGCTCCATCGAGTTGACTAATTTTTCTTTCAAATCTTCGTATTAATCAACTTTAAGTTTTCATCGAAAGAAAAATTTACCACGCCTACTTTTACGCCCACTTTTTCTATTAAGCGCATAACTGGAGAACGACTTGACCGATTTGGACGATTTTTTCTTCAAAGATCGCCATGGTTTAACTTAGGTTTTTACGGAAAGAAAATTTTGCCCCGCCCGCTTTTTCCGATTTACCTAAAATCAGAAAACGGCTCTTTCACCAAATAAAAAAAAACAAAAAACATTGTCTATGCGCTGGCCTTAAGATGAAGTAATAAATAAATATAATTTCCAATTTGCCTTAAACACATGCGTTTCTTTTTTGATTGAGCCCATATCTACACCATATGTAAGTTATTTTGTAAAAAAAAACTTAATGATAGGTATTCCATGGATTTTTATTTTAAAGGCCGTAAATTTCGTTAAATGTTTAATTTAAATCGTGTGGTAATACAACACTACTGTTTGCTTAGGGTCAGCAACGTGGACCGGGTCAGCTAGTAAAAATAAAAAAAAGAAACAAAAACCATCTGTTTTGTTTATGTTTGCCACAGGAAAATAGAGCGTGTTCTAATCGAAAAAATTACATATGTATTTCCACATGTATTTTACACATGCAAAGTTTCATATGTATCACACGATGTTTACAACTTTTACAGATGGAAAATTTGACAGTACCTATGTATGTAAAATACATCCCGTCTGATAGCACCTTTAGTAAACGTATGCGGCACGAAAAGCTACTTACTAGAAATACACTTAGAAAAGTGGCGGATGCGGCACAAAACAATCATAATCACTTTCAATCAAATACTATTTACTTCTAAGTTCGTTAATTAACGTTCACAAAAATTTACATTTTCCTTCAAAACATATGCTATAAGCAGTGGTGAAAATACAAAAACCAAAATCTATCGGGTATATTTTTAGAAAACTTCATGTTACCTTCATTGTCGTTTAACTCCACTACAACTTTTTGCCATATGAGCCAACCCAATAATTGCTGTATTCACAATCCTGTTATATAGTTGTATTGGTTATATTATGTTTTCAGTGAAAAAAATATGGAGTACGGATGCCTTCTAGAAGGCCTCTGTACCCCTTCGTTTGGATGTGCAAGGCCTGCTCGCTCCATTCAATACTCATATCTTTTTTAAACACGTTGTCATTGCGAAGTAGGCCTTCCGTTCTCGCTTCTTAAGCAGGTACATAAGAATGTTAATGGGATCAAAAAAAATATTTTGCTTGTGCAAAAAAACTATAAAAAAATGTTACTCCATCGGTACTCCCTTCTCATAGAAGCGAATGTATACCAAAGAGCAGAGGCCTTCTGTGAGGCATTCTTTAGCAGTTAGATAAGAATAGTAATTGAATCAAAAAATTGTTTATGCAGGCCTTTAAAAAGGCCCGATGTAAGAAGGTGACTTTTCCCGCTGGGTTGTATTTAAATGTTAACTTTTGTTCTTTTATACAACATACAATAGATACAACGATACAAGGGGTTTTGTGAATACGGCAAATAGTATTTATACAACTCGTGTAGCTACATTTTTTTTAAATCTTATAATTCCTTTTTAATCATTATTATACCAAGTTTGCTTGAATAAACAACGTTTTATAAAATTTAATTAAAACCTTAAATTTTAAAATTAAAAATTGAAATACTCGAAAAGTAAGCTAAATATCAGTAATGTAAAAATGAATTTTTCAATGGAATTCCTCTTGAACACTTCGAGAACGTATCTCTTTGATCTTTTCCAGTTTTTTTTTTTTTTTTTTTTACTTTTTTATAAAACACTCGTTCATCCGGTCATAAGTGTATGTAGTTGAAAAACACATGTAACTGTTATTTTGTTTTGTTAGATAAATAATTGTGCGAGTTTAGAGCCGAAGTCGCTCTTGCTTGATGGCTATAAACTGCACGTAAAAGATCAAACCTGATCCATAAACCAGTATATGTTAAGCCTTCTTTCTCAAAAAGAAAAACTATCACTGTTTGTATCTATAGATCTGCAATAGCTGGTATGTATGTATGTATGTATACATATGCACAAAGTTTACAACATGAAGTCGTAAAATGATTTTGTATTGTTTAATTATTAACTCATTACTTTATTACATTTTTAAAACTATTCGAATTTGATTTTAATAAATGAAGAAGATAAAAAATAAAAGAACACAATAAAAAATAAAAATACATTAAAACCGAAAGAAATCAAAGTAAATTTTTGTTTGCAATTTATAGCGAACGAATTAAGTTTTGAAAAATTGGTAAGCATTTTTTTTTTATTTATCATTTGTTTTACTGTATATGGTTTTGAATTGGACTTAAGATGATTTAGTGTATATTTATCCCTCTAATTAGACTTCGAGTTAAACTTTTTATACTAAAAACAATGATGTATAAGTAAGGCGGTTTCCCTAAACGCCTATTGCATTGTAGTAAAACAAGACAACATGTTCTTAAATGCAAACACATATAAAAATTTTGAAAATGCACAATATGTTCTAAAAATGCAACTTTGAAGTTGTCAATGAGCAGAGAAACGCAAATAAAGCAGTTAACAAAATTTAGATGCAAAACAAAAAAAAATACAATACAATGTGGGTAGAAAGGTAAGTACACAATGCATCAACACGGTGCCAATACTGTATTTACACATTGTGAACATACGTTTAGGAAAACAGCCTTAATGCCAACAGGAGATAAAAAAGTATACAATAAAATCAGTATAAAAAATAATAAAAGCGTTATTAAATAATTACATTCTATTCTTGGAATCAATAATTTGAACATCCAGCCCGATTATGTAAGTCGTTTTCGATGTCGACATTAATTTTGAATTGTTGTCACATCAAGTTATTTCGACATTTATTTCGGTATTTTATAAGAATGTTGTGTCGACGTCGACTACACAGACAAAATTAAAAAATTTCTCTAATCACCAAATTCATAGAATCAAGCAACCCATTTGTTGATTTTGCACCTATTACCAAAATTATTATATTGATTACTTAAAATTGTAAAAATTTTGTATTTTAAATATTTTTTTTTTTCAATAAATGATATTTTAAATTTTAATTAAAAAAATGATCAAAAAACTTTGCCGCTTCAAACAATGTGTTGATTGATTTTGACAGTTTCCAACAACAATTTCACAAGTTTGAATTATTTGATTTAAAATTAAATAATTTTTTGTTATTTGATTATTATTTTAATTCAAATTTTATTTTAAACATGTAAAATGATAATTAACTCAAAATTATATTTTTAATTTTCGTTCAACAAAAATTGGTTCAATTATCACATTAATTAAATTTAAATACTTTTTAAATCATTTTTTTAATTGAAAAAAAAACTACTAATAATTTTTTCTGTGTAGTTATTGAAAATCTGATTAAAAAAAATCCCATCTCTTATTATTTTTCTACTATTTTTGTTCTTCATCATTACACTTGTCAACATTTAACCTCTACCATTAATTTGCGAATATGATGAAATTTTCCCATAAGAAATACATTGTGCTAAAACAAACAAACAAACACCCCTATCGTGAATAACAAGTGGAATTTTTGTTCACATTACATTTTTATTCCACTCAGAGGGAAAAAAGCAATCGTGAATCTCATGTGCAAAATTTTTCACGCTATCAGTTCCAGTGAATGTAAATAATTAAAAATCAATGAAATGTTTGTTCAAAAATATACACGTATATGTTTTAAAGAAAAGTTAAAATAATAAAGCAAAATATTTAGTATTGGAGGGATAGCTTGATTGCAAAGTTAATTTTATGCACTTTTAAAATTTTATGTAGTTAATTATTTTTTCAAAATTCTGCCACAAAAAATCTGCGTCAAAAGCTTCACAAATCCGCAGGCAATTGACCTGCTTTGCATTTTGTTGAACAATATATCGGTTTGTGTCTTTTAACGGATCTAGCCCTTAATATTCTATTTATAGGAGGAACTACTTACATACATGTTCTGTTCCCTAGCAAAAATAAAGTGAGAAAATCTAAGGGAAATGTGAAAAAATTGCGAGGGAAAAAATTTTTCACTTTTCGTGAACATTTTTTCACGTTATTATTCCCCTTTGAATTACCTTTTTTTCATGGGAGTTTTTCATGGGAGATTTTCATGATCGCAAATATGTGAAAAAGAGAAAAATTACGAGGGAAAAATTATTCACGATACGGGTAAAAATTTTTCAACATGAAATAATTAGTTAAGCTCAAGGTCAGTTTTTTTATAAAAAAACATTAAAATTACAACAACATTAAAATTACAACAAAAGGTCGAACAAATCACATATTGAATTTTTCAACATTTTTATAAAATGTTCTTATCTAATTTTGTTCCCTTTTACTTCTTTCGATTTTTTTTAGTGTGATCATTGGAAAAGTGGCAATTAATTATATTATTATTGTGGCATTACTGACAAAATGGCATTTGCTTTGAAAGCAGCGTTACCATTTCTCAATTTCATACTTTTTGCAAGCCTTATTTAGCTTAATTTGCTTTACATTATTTAACAAAATTAATTCTAAATGCATGTTGGTGTAATCTTTTTAACATTTGGCACTTTTGCTTTTTTCAGAAATTGTGATTTTTTTATTAATAGTAGGTAGATGTTAGATGTTCCAAGTGTGAACACGTATTTCACATTTTCAACATCTCTCATGCGCAAGTATACAAAGGGTATAAGAAATACAACATCTTTACAAAATGGTAATATTTTATAGCCTTTTCACACTTGTCAACATTTAACATCTAACTTTAATTTGCGAAGATGCTGAAATTTTCCCATTAGAAATACATTGGGCCAAAAATCAAATTTTTCAACATCTTTACAAAATGTTCCTATTTCCATGTATTTCGCTTTTTCTTAGTGTCATCACTAGAAAAGTGGCAATAAATTCTATTATTATTGTGGCATCACTGACAAAATGGCATTTGGCAAGGCGAATTCATAAGAGGTGATCTTATTTTATAACGTTTACAGTACTGTAAAATATT
This sequence comes from Pollenia labialis, assembly GCA_949318255.1. Lineage (NCBI taxonomy): Eukaryota > Metazoa > Arthropoda > Insecta > Diptera > Polleniidae > Pollenia > Pollenia labialis. Next base: position 16,481,916 of record OX439142.1, on the reverse strand, counting down.
TTAACGTTAACAATTTAAACAAATATTTCATTTTCTTTTAATTTAGCGAAAATAATAAAATTAAGTAAAAATTCCCCAGAACCACATGAACGGTATATAATTTTGACACAAGGTTAGTAATCAGCTGTTGCTTACGTAGCAAGATAAGGTCACCTGGTGTAAATTCGCCTTGGCATTTGGTTTGAAAGCAAATTTTTCTTTTTTTGCAATCCTTATGTTACTTCATTTTTTTTTTAATTAAAAACAAAATGAGTTCTAAATACATTTTGGTGTTATCTTTTAAAAAAAGTTGGCTCTCTTGTAGAAAAAAAGTATTAAAAACAAAAAGCTTTTTTTCAGAAATGCTGACATTTTTTATTGAAAGTAAATGCGTTCCTCCGAAATGTATGCAAGTGTACAAGGGGTATTATTTTGTTCCCTTTTACATCTTTCGTTTTTTTAGTGTCATAACTAGAAAAGTGGCAACAAATTTTATTATAAACGTGGCATCACTGACAAAATTGCCTTTTTTTTTGAAAGCAGCGTTACCATTAGTCAAGTTTTTACATTTTTGCGAGTCTTTTTTTTATATTATTAAAAAAAATTAATTCCAAATACTTTTTTGTGTTTTCTTTTAAAATTTTGACACATTTGTAGAAAAAAAGTGTTAAAAAAAATAAAAGTTTGTTCTCAGAAATGGTGGCATTTTTTTATTGATAGTAAATGTTACAGGTTTCAAGTGTGAACGCATGTTTTACATTTTCAACATCTTCAATGCGTTCTTTGGAATTGTATGCAAGTGTACAAAGGGTATTACGCTATTTATGCTATTATCCGACATTTTGTTTTTAACCGATAAAGCGATTTCAAATAAATTGTAGAGTTTGTTTCCGATTTCGCCTTTTTGATATGTTCGTTATATAAACGATTTTTTCCTGTAAGTTTTCTAATTCTTTACAGCTTTTACGTTTATTAAACATACATATGACTTTGCAAATTTCCGCTAACATCGTAATTTTTCCGAATTTTTTCCATTCATTATAGCTTTAGGGTCTTTTTATAACTATTTTGTTGCACTTTGAGGCAATCGTCGCAAATTAAAGATGTTGGCGAGTTTTCGCTTTTTAGCAAACTTTTACGAGTTTTTGCAAATTTTCGCGCTTAATTTACTAACAAAATTTGAGCCTATAATTTCTTTTACAATTGCATTATTTTATTTTAAACGCATTTAATAAAAATGTGTTTACATTTTATTTAAAATGTCTTTAACTTTCATTTAAGTCGTCGCAAAATTTCCTGTCGACTAAAACAGAGACAGTTCTACTTGACGTCGACTTAAAAACGTCTTAGAAAATATCAAGGGACTGTCAATAGTGAAAGATAATTGTCAATAACGACTAAGAAAATACAATTTCTGTTGCAGTACCCTCGCCTTGTGCCGTTTCATAGGGATGATTATTTGAAATTTTGTAGTAGCAAAACCACTTACCTTTCTAAAATCTTGTACAAAAGAAGTCACCATTGCCTGGATAGCTGCAGCTCTAGAAGCGTGTAGTTGGACATTTTTTCCATTGCGTAAATTTAGCTGTAGCGATGCTGGCCGTGGAAGAGTAACTGCGTTTTGTATTTCATTAAATGGTACCGACTGGACCACAATCAAATAATCTGCATCTCGTCGAGCTAAATACAAGCCATTGTGTGAAATGCCCATTATGGAAACGTCTGGATATTGAGGTGCTCCTTGCACTGGGAAGAGGCGAGCAAAGTAAAGAGGCCACTCTCTAGCCATATCGATTAAGTGTCGTTTAACTATTGCGCGAACATTTTGACTTCGAATAGAATCGACCGTTGCGCCATGACCATTCAGCATATTGATTGCGGCTACTTTTTCTTGAGGCGAAATACGCAAAGAGGGCGTTAAGCCAAATACATCAGATGATACTTGTGCAAATAATAGATCTAATGCTATGGGTGGTCCTATAGGTTCATTGGGATGAAAAACTTCCTTGCGTACTCTCAACTTCCATGGCACTCTGTTGTAAGTGAGGCACGCATTAGCGGGACTCTTTAAAGATGGTGGAGCGGGTACCGGCGCTGGTATAACAGGCAATGGCCATTCATCACCTCCATCTGTTTCCTCATCGCGTCGAGTACTTTGCGATATAGTGGTGGATGTAGCTGAGGATTTTCGTTTTCTTTCTTTTTCATATTTCTGGGCCATATGCGTGCGGAACGTAGCTGGAGTATTAGATGCCATTGAGGTTGTAGGACTAGGTGCAGAGGTCATTGGTCTGTTGTTGATATTATTATTATTATTATTTGACATGATGGCCTGATATGAATATTTTCGATCTTTAGTTATTGCAGGTCCAAAACTATCTGTACGATCTTGTCGTTCTATGGTAGCTGTAACAACTTTAGGTGGAGCTGGTTGATAAACCTTGTTGCTTTCTTTTTCTCTTTCAACTTGCCGCATTTCATAAATTCTATCACGCTTTTCGCGTTCTTTTTCTCGTTCCCTATCGCTGCCACTAGAAGCTGGTCCTTCAACCTCTGACCTATCCCATACGGATTCGGAAAACTCATCGCGATCTCTTGAACGGGAACGTGATCTAGATCGATCTCGCTCATGATTATTCTTAATTTCTTTTTTGAAACTCTTTTCATATACCATATCCAATTTCGCTGCTTCCATTCTTCCCCAGGAATCGTATGCATCTTTTGAGTCATCAGAACCGTTCCAGTTGTGTCTGGCACCAAAAGTGTCGCGTTCTTGACGTTGTATGAATGCTGGTACATCTTTGCTTTGGCTACGATATTCATTCTCTTCATGTTCGATGTGCACAGGAGGGCTCTTGGGAACTGGTGGTGGAGCTGGCGGTGCAACATTTGGTGGTCTTATTGGTGGAGGTGGGGCTGGTATATTAGGTGCTGGTGGCACATGTGATGGCCAAATTGGTGGTGGGGATAACTTTTCCTCCATGCGTTCAACTTGAGAACGAACTGAATGTAAATCGACAACAGCATTACTATTATTCTCTATTTGGGCAAAATGTCCACTTAACTGTTGTTGTAGCATTAACTTTCTAGTATCTTCTAATTTAGCGGGTGCACGTTGTTCTGATTTCGTACTTACAGTGGAACGAACAGAGTGGCCAGCTGTGACTTGTTCTAATCGTTGTCTCATTTCTGAGCTTAATTTTAATTTTCCAACACTACCTGGTGGGGGTCTGTCAGCACCAATTTCGAAACTTTTCTTGGCTACTTTAGTTGTTACTAATGTTTGTTGCGTTGATGGTTGGATTTGTTCCATCATTTGTTTACTGGTATTTTTAGGTCCCGTTTCTATTTTAATTTGTGTCCGTACCATTTGTGTTGTATGTACTGGCATAGCCCCTGCCGGCGAGGGACTTTTTGAGCTGTCATTAACTTCAAACTCTTCCCATTCCATGGCGGAACCCGTCAGCGAGCCATTGCTACTGTGAAATTGTGACTGAGGGGTTGTTTTTCGTTGATTTTGACGCATTTTGAAGGCAAAAAAATCTTCTTCGGTTTCAAATTGTGGTCCATCTTGTGGCGGAGGCCATCTCCATTTCCCAATTCGAACTGTTTTGGCACGTCCGTAGGGATCCAAGAAGTGTCTTGTTTCTGAAGGATCTTTAACTTCAATTGGAGGTGGCATTGGTGGTGGAGGCGGAGGAGGTAAAAGAGAACCTCCACTATCAGAGGAAACTTTTCTGTTGCGGTCATTTTCAGAAAATTGGGATATTCTGTTTTTGACACTTTGTTTCCGGACACTCGTCTGTTCGCTAGTGACCATAGTTATTTTACTGGTTCTACTATTCGATGATGCCGATGATTGTTGAACTGTAGTTAATACTGGTATTACAGGAGGAGGCGATGTTGTACCCGTTGGAGCCGTATCTTGTTGACTAAGTAATGTCTGCAGGGCTTGATTTTGGGCTAGAAGTTGTTGTTGAATCTGTAAATTTTGGGCCATCGCTGATTGCAAAAATGCGCGCTGAACTTGATGTTGATAAACTGCTGGGTCTGCATCTGCTGGAAGATTGACAATTTGTACTAAGCTTTCAGAATTAGATGCTGAAATTGGACTAATTGGGCCTACAATAGGCGAAGTTACAAACGTTGAATTTCCATTTGACTGTGTTTGGGCAGTTCCTCCGCCCTTAATAGTTTCAATTAATTCAGCTTGTTCTGTAAGAACTTTTACAGCATCGTTTACAAAAATTGGTTTAAATAAACCAGTTATGTATTCGTCTAAATTGGCGGAAGGTGCATCTTCAGAATTTGCTGCTTTTTCGCCGCCTCCTTTTATTTTGCAAGCCAATGAAGGAGTGTCCCAAATTAAATCATTCATTTCACTATCTGGTGCTTCAAGAAACTCTGTTTTGTTTATATCATAACTTGAATAAAAATAACCTTTTCCTCCTCTAATGCTAGCTGCTAGAGACCTAGCATCCGATAACTCATCTAATGAACCATCTAAAACCGGGCTAAATAAATCATCTAAAAACTGGTCAACATCTGAAGCTTGGGAAGGTACACGCACACGACGTACATGTGAAGCCAATGAAGGGGCTTCACTTGTATCCGACATAGCTGAAGAACGAGTAGCATACTCCGATTTGTCCATATATTTGCTGGAGTGAGATCCCGCATGTGATCTTCTGCCAGCATATTGTGACTTTTGATATCGAGGTCCAGTCTCTTTACCCATTGGCGTTAAGCGTTCTGCTGAATGGTATCTTTCATTGAGACGGCTTTCCGAAAGCCCTAGATTAGTTAAAGGTTCTGCTTCTGTTACTGGATCCAATTCTGTGATATCACCAGTTAGGAGATCGTCAAGGGACTTAGACCTGGTTTTTTCTTGGTCAAAATAACGGTCATTGAGAGCAGAACTTCTCGACAATAAATTACGAGAATTTTTACGTATTGGTTGTTCATCATTTGAATCTAATATTGGGGACTCATTTGTGGGATTCACCTTAATTGTTGGTGGTTCCGGCGGGGGTACTTGTGGTCTTCTAGGTGTACTTGCATCATGCTCTGATAGTACAGTTCTATTGAATTTAGCTCCTGTTGTCATTAAATCACTTCGCAGCGCAGGAAAAGCTGGACAAAGCTCTTTCTCTGATATCAAGTCAAGCACATAATCTAAGCCACACGAATCTGTTACTAATTTTCCATCGTCCAACACTACAGTCCATCCACGGTTCGATATGCCTAAAGTGGAAACGGCCAAAGAAGCAGCTTCTTCACAAGTTGTCCAAGAATCGATGGCCACAGTTTGATTAGCATCATCTGGTAGAGTTAATGCTACTGCAATGTCAGACATTCGTGATATTGCCCTCCATTCGACCCAAGAGGGTGTAAAGTTTCGACAATTATTTGCCAAATTTGCATTACGCAACACTTTTTTAAGTAGCATTTCCCTTATGGAATCAGGAGCATTATCGACAATAAATTTCATCAGATATTTACTAAAAGCAGGTCCTGGTTGAAAACATGATAAGCATTGAGCCATCAGTTGCCAAATTCGCCGTGCTTGTAAATCATCGGCATTATAAACCTGATTGCATAACTGAACCAATATCTCATCTCTCAAACCTCGTGATGATAAACCTTTATGAACTATGTAGTCTGAGAGAACTTTTTCTTTATTTCCATCCATTGTTTTATCATTTGTCCAGCGAAGAATCAATTTAAACACTGCCAAAGAATCTTGAAAATCTTGATCTCTCGAAGCAGCTCTTGTAAGAAATGGCGTGTTTATGGGCTCCCTTCTTGACGACAAACGCAAGCCATTGCAATACACCGAACTAAATTTTCCGAATGAGAACTGATCTAAATCTTTAGGCAGATCAGCTGCAACTGGTGGTCCAGGAACCGTACCTACTACTTTTACTAAATGACGATCTCCATGTACAGGTGTCCAACCATCACTTTTTGAAAAGATAAACGCCAGTTCTGCTGGAATATCCAAATAAGATATTTGACTGCGTTCCAAATTTTCTTTAGCTTGTTTCTTAGCTTCGCGTTCTTTTTGAGCTCTTTGTGCTTCTTGACGTCGCTGATATTCGGCTCGAAGTTTACTAGCCTTTTTTCGACCCATTTTACCACGCCATAATGATTGAGCTTTAGTAACACCTTTTCGTAACTCACGGAATTTCTGTTGTTCTTTATATCCTCGCCATTTTGTCTGAATTTGCGTCGCAGCCTTCTTTTTACGACCCAATTGCCTACGGACTAACATTCCTCTTACGTGTTTTTGTATTACAACGGCCGATGACTTCAAACGATCTGAACGACCACTTTCCAACATACGATGTAAAGCTTCGCGGAGAAAAACTCTTGTGGCACCCAATTGATAATCTGGTCCCTCTATACCAGTATTAGGCATTGATTCCAAAAGTATGCGACAAAGTTCTCTGTAGGGTGTGCCCCGGGGTAATGGTGATCGCATTAAATGCCGATAACGTTCAACAAAATGTTGGAATCGTAATCGAACTGGATAGCCTTTTTGACGTATTTGTATTGTGTCTAACATGCCCAAATATCGCAACTGCTGCAATACACATGGCATGTCCATCTTAAGAGATTGTTTCTCATTGTTAGGCTTAATGCAACGCACAAACCATGGATTACAGCGTCCCATTGATTGCAAAAGCTGTTGTAGTGAATCTGAAAATCTGGCAGCTACTGTAGGTGTTCTAGGTTTCATAGTTACAAATCGACCATTGTTGCCTTTTGGCAATGTTTTTCCAGAATCTCGTTGTGCTCTTAGCTGCTTAGTTAGATCTGAAACCAATTGTAATTTGCTGGATCCTAAAAGCTCCAAAACATCGCCTCTTAAAGCATCGCGGTTTTTATCTAAGAAACCATCCACACAGTACCACACTTGGCCGGCATAATGAGTGATACCAAACTCTTGAGCTCCAATTCTGGGACGCGAATACAACTCGTTTAGAGCATGATTGTAGTGACATTTTTCTAGAAAGCTCATATCAGAAGCTCGTGGAAAATTCGATTCGTCGTCCAGTAAATGAAAGATACCAACTGGCTTTTTAGCCAGCAAATGAATGACGGGCAAATTATCATCCCATGCTAGGGGAGTCCACTCCAGACGCTCGCGAGAATATTCTGCTTGCTCAAGTTTAAAGACATGTTTGTTAAAATAGAGTTGAAGGTTTTCGTTGGCATAATTAATGCATAACTGTTCGAATGAATTTTCGGCCAGGTCTTCGAAACCGAATATATCTAATATGGAAATTCTATGAGCGTCATGCGTCCCTCCTTTTTGAACGATTGAATTGATACGAGATACTAACCAGTTGAAAAGACCTGAATATAAAGCTTTAGCGAAAGCATCTCTGGAATCTAAGGCCTGATCTATACTTAAAGGCGTATGAAGACGTTCCGATCTGGCCTCGGTTATACGACTGGTCAAGGCTCTATGTAAACCTTCAGCTGATATATGCAGCAAATGAGCTGCCCATTTAATTTCAGCATCTGAACCAACTTCTACACCTTCTTGTCCATGTCTTAATTGCCTTCGATGGAAGTAAACATTGCCCAAGTGTAATACAGAAGCCAAAACACGTATAATGCCTTCGCGTTCACCTTCAGATACACCTAGCACTTGCATAGCACTTTGAAGCGAATCCCAATCAACACGGCCGGGAGCACAATCTGTAGCTCCCTGGTTTAAGTAAAAATATTTATCGGCCTCTAAAAGACCATATTTAGTGCGTTCAGCTTCTGACAGACCACCTAACATTTCATAAAAGACGTGGTAGTTGCGTTCTCCTGGTGCTTGAGTAACAATTCGTGACTTTTCCAAAAGGTATTGTGTGATTTTGGCTCCAACAATAGCACCATTTTTAAAGTACACTTCAAGGTATTTACCGAATCTCGAACTATTATCATTGCGGGCAGTGCGGGCATTACCAAAGGCTTCCAAAAGAGGAGCAGCCTCCAAAATTTGTTCAGTAATAACAGCTGAAGCAGAACCTCCACCCGGAACAACAGCTGCCAGGTATTGCATTACCAGCTTTGTGGATTCTGTTTTTCCAGAGCCTGATTCACCAGATATTACCACGACTTGTGGCGAAGGTAAAGCAGCATGGGCTGCTGCCCCAATAGCAAATAAATGTGGAGGCATGGTACCCAGAGGTTTACCTGCATACTGCTTGGCCACTTCCAAACCGTACGAATCAGGAAACATTTTGTACGGATTAACCGCAATTAAAATACTACCAGCAAATGTATAAATGAGACCTTTATCGTATCTCAATCGAAGATTCCACAAAAGCGATGCCTCATGTAAGTCTTCCAACATGGTCATATCCTCCACTCCACTACTTCCCAGGTCTTGACGTGGTCTTAAATTTCCTTCGCCAGGTTGCAAAGCAAATGTTTGGGGCTAAAAGAAAAAATTGATTTTATATTAATTCTCATGTTTATTCGTTTTTTATTTCAAATGTCTACGAACAAGTCTGGCTATCACATCGCTGCACAATGTCGACAACTTCTTAACTATTTGGGGATAACGGTTTTGCATTTTACGTTTCTTATCTACAAGATATTGAAAACGTAAGGTTTCTGTATTTTTTCCCAAGCTGGGAAAATCTTCAATACTTGGAGGTCGCTGTCGCCTCAATACGTGCGGCGACAAAACAGTAACTGAAGGTGATGGAGCTGGACTAGGCGTTATAGAGCCACATCGTTGCCATGGTTCCAAATGAAAGCGCACAATACGCATTTAAAGTTTGTCGCAATATGTACTTGTATGTATTTGGCTTCGTTTTTATTTTTTTTATATTTTTTGTTTACTTTTTTGCTACACTATTATCTAGTTTGCATATTTAAGAGCAAATTGTCAACAAACAAGACAAAATATTAATGCGTTAATATTTTAGAACGCCACTTGATATGAACGTCTTTGTATTGCAACTAAAAGGAGACCATTGGCTAAATGCCAACCGAAGCCATGCAGCAACATTCGGTGTAACACATTTACACAAATGTGAAGAGCCATTTGATTGGAACATGTTTAGAAACACTAGAAAAAAATCAATTGCTATTGAGATTCTTTCACAAAGCTTGCCACAATTGTGATCTTGATAAACCAGAAAAATATCTCCTTTTTGTATGGTTTTTTCTTTTTACTATTTTGTGGTTTTTTAAATTTTTTTTGTTTGATCTGAAGAGTTGTTGTGATGATAGAGTTTAGAAACAATCACAAACTTTATATAGAATTGAAATATTCCATACTAATCAATTATGATGGGAATAAATAAATAATTATTGAATAGTTTAACTTTATTATAGAAATCTGACAGCCAGCGACAAATTCGCTTCAAAATAATAAGTTATACTGACCTTTCCTTTTATAACAGCTTGCACAACAATGACTTGAGCTGCTCTATGAACTTCCTGTATTTCACCGGGTATAGGGTGACCCACGCCTGGATCAAACCATACCAAATCACCTTCAGACCAATCCATTTTGTTAAGTTTGGATTCTTTTAACAAATAAGCACACCAACCTCTTCAATGTTCGTTTATAAATTAAAAACTGTATAAAATAATTGAAGACATTGCTCTGAAAATAAAAATAAATTTAGAAAAAAAAACCCACATTTAGTTGACGAACTTTGTACTTTAAAACCAATCCTTAGAAATATTTCATTCATACATACATAAATAGCAAATTATTATAGACAATAGCGGAGCTCAGTGTTTGGTGTAAATGTTCTTGCGAAAGAGCAAATGCAAAATTTCTAAGCTTTTTTATTAAATCCAACTCCGTGTATTTTGTTGTTGGACAGCTTTGATATTTTGCATTTGCAGTTTTGCAAGACCATTTGCACCAAGCACTGAGCTCCGCTAATGTATTTGTATGTAGGTAGTCGTATTTTATATTCTTAAAACTAAAAAAAAATTAAATTTGTACTACATAAATAGAAAAACTTAGACGAAACATTGATCATAGCAAAAGACTTAAGAAGAAAATATATTTGTTTGCACATCTTTGAAATAATTGTTTCATTACATTTCTTTTTAACGCAACACAAACCAGTTAAACTTATTTCCATTATGACCGTTTCAGCTAAGAAATATCGTTTTTTATATTTCTAGATTAATTATTGTACGTGAAATTATAAAAAAAAAAACTTTCACCTGTTCCAAACATAAATACATGCTTGTATATACATACATATGTACAGCTGTGACAACCAACAACATTTACAAAAGAAAAAAAATTGTAAGTTACAAAAACATGTGTCGAAAATAACATACAAACAATTCTTTATATATCTACATTTACCTATTCGTGGATTTATTTGTGCTGTAGATTTTAGCTGTTTAAACAGCTCAGCTTTCTGATACCTGCCTATAAAAAAAAAGATCAAACTGTTTGGTTTTTTTCTCGACGAGATTTTAACAAAATAAACAAAACCTCACAGCAAACTTGTTCAGCAATACAAATCTTTTAATTAAAACAAAAAAAAAACAAAACTAATCATCAGAGAAATATTTTGCTCTTCTAAAAAAAACAAGCTTGTGTACATCGCAAATGCCAATACAAAATTTTGTTCATTATGCTTGAATTTGCTCAGTAGTTTGAAACATTAGAGAGTTGTCGCTGCTGCAAAAGACAAACTATTTTACTATTGACGTGATTGACCGCATTCCAATACCTGCAAACAAACAACAACAGCAAAAATCAAGAATGAAAAAAAAGCAAAGTTAACGTTTACACTTGGCGCGTTATACAGCGAGCAAAATAAATGGATAGAGTTAACCCATTAAGTACATGAAATAAAATTACGCCTTTAAGCTACACACCTTTTATTGCAAACTTTAGACGTAGCGGTTGTAAGTGACTGAGTCACATTGGAATATAAAGAATTAATTATAACCCACACCGAAATAGTGAAGAGAGAGAGAGAGAGAGTGTATTACGCATTTGGGCTGATGAACACCTGGGGCCTGATTCTGGCAGTCGTGATCGAGTCATTTCTCGATTCGGAAGCAATTTATTATTTAATTATTTCAGTCAATACTGAACGAATCGGAATAATTTTTTCAGTGTTATAAAGCATTAATATTAGTTTCACAATACTGAAAAAATAATTTCGATTCGTTAAGTATCGACTGAAATAAAATTGCTTTCAAATCGAGGAAGTACTCGATCACGACTGCCAGAATTAGGCCCCTGAACACCTTAAAATATTCAAGTATACCGATCGACTCAGAATCACTGATTAGAGGAGATTTGTGGTACAATTTTATCAAATTTGACACAATCCAAGTTATCAGGGATGTTCTGGAAATCGAAAACACAAGAATTTGGGAGTTGTTTTTAATACACTTTTCATCTAATTTTTATAATTTTTGTTATAAAATTCTGTTTTATACACCCAAAGAAAAAACATGTTTAAATATGGCCACCTCCAACAAAACTATTTTTAAAGAAAATTTTAAACATACATATTATGATTCATTCAACAATATTATTGTCACCTACAACCATATTATGGTTGAGTTAGTCCTCCATCAAGAAGCCACAACGATATTATAGTTGCCTCCGAACATGTTATGTTCAAAAATAACTAAAACATGTTTAACAATTATATTAGCATGGTTGGTTTTCAACCATAGCATGTTGCTCTGGGAAAAGAGTAAAATACTTTTGATAATTTTTAAACAAATTACTGTCATAGTTAACCACACCATTTTTAGAGACAACCATAATATGGTTGTGACTTCTTGATGAAGGACTAATTCAACCATAATATGGTTGTAGGTGACAATAATATGGTTAGATATAGTAACCATAATATGTTTAAAATTTTCTTTAAAAATAGTTTTGTTGGAGGTGGCCATATTTAAACGTGTTTTTTCTCTGCTATAGAAAAATATTTGTATAATATTTGTCGAAAAGTTTTTTTATTACAAAAATCTTTTTTAAAAACGTTGTTTAAAATTCTTGCGTTTTCGATTTCCAGAACATCCCTGTATATTGGTACACTTCTACAGTTCATCATTTTTTTGGTACAATTTATCAAACTTTGATGTGGATTTACTAACTTTTCTTTTCAATAACAAAACTTCTAATTACATGCATATCTCCAGCCCTGACAACAACTAACAAAAATTGCAGTATTGGTAATTAATGTCCATCATGTTATGCTAATGCATTAAGTACATACAAATATAAAAAAGTATTTGTACTCGTATCCCTGTAGGAAGCCTGGCATCAAGTGTCTCCAAATCGACACTTCTGTCGATTGTTTTAGTGACACTGTCAATGAATGAAGCGTCTACACTTTTCTCTGCCTTTGAAAAAACAAGAGAAATAGTGGAGAGGAAATTATGCTTTTGAGCTGATGTATGTATGTAACACTAAAATATATTGGTTTTAAAACCAACTTTTAGTATACCGATCGACTTAATATTACTTTTCTGTTAGGACCAACTCTCAGGGGATGACCCCCGTGCATTCCATTGTGTTGGAACTAGGAAAATAGATTATGGGAAAGAGGATGGAGGGAGTAGTGTTTGTGAACATTCAATTGAACTTATTCATATTGTAAGTGAGAGGGAAGACTTCAGCAGGAAGGTTATTCCACATACGAACAGTCCGGCCAAAAAATAAATTTTCCCTGTAATGCGTTGTACGATTCACCTGCCAATCGACCACAAAAGGATGGGCTCTTTAGGAAACACGTGTATTACGAACAAACATTCGGGTTTCGGGAACCAGATCCCTAATTTCGTCAGAACACATCCCATTGTAGTAACGATAAAACAGACAAACACAACGTACATTGCGACGGTGCTCAAGGGAGTCAATAGAATTGAATAACCTACTGTCACCAATGAGAACCTTCGCCCTCTCCTGCACGCGGTCGAGAAGATCCAAAATAGACTTTGAAGCACCGGGCCACACATGAGAGTTGTATTCCATACTTTCTGAGTCGAAATAATGATGTCCCGGCAGGCTGGCTGGTGGTCTGGCCATGTAAACTTGTGCTTTAGGTACAGGTCGCAATTTTAAAGGTAATTTGATAAAATGTTTTACATTCGTTTTAATTTAAAACTGAAAATTGTAAGAATTGGTCCTTAATTTTACATGGCCGCTATACACACTTGTTAACCAACTGGTAAGTCCGAAAATAACCATAGTCCCATATACTTAAGGGAAAACAAATCCCATATAACCTTCTAACATAATTTCGTTTTCGCGGGTCCACAATTATCCATGGGTTGCAAATAGAGTACAATCTTGAAAATGTGTCTTTATATACTGTGGTGAAGTGTATCAACTTTTTGTTTTGTTTTTATTTTTAATGAATAAAAATATGCTATGAATTGCTTTTTCATTTTAAAGCGAAATTTTTGTACGATAGATGTATGTCAATTTGGTACAATTTGGCCATTGAGACGGTACAATTTGAGAATTGTCAGATCCCAACAGTGATGTATGTACATATGTATTGAGCAATTGAGTTTTGGCCGATATGTACCGAAAAAAATTGTCACAATGTCCGACGATAATGGGACCACCCAAGAATGAATTGTGCGATGTTTTTAAATGTGCGCCGATATTGCACTATAAAAATCGCCATACATTGTACTATTGGAGCCGATAGTGGGATCTTAGCTTTAAGCTGTGCGGTTATTCGATTAATTAAATATCTTGATAACTAAAACTTTACTCACTATATGAAAAAAAATTCCCCGGGAGTTTTTTCCCTTTTCCCATTTTTACAATTGAGTTAACATAGGAAAAATGGGAGAAGGGAGAAAACTCGCGGGGAATTTTTATTCATAATTTGGCTGTATATAAATCAAGGCGAATTAAGTATGGGTGGCGACGAGACTTCGAAAAGTAAACAGCTAAAAAAACAAGGCGAATTAATATATAAATGTATTTGCTTTGCACTAAACATTTGACTAAAGCAGGGCTACCAGATTTGGCGTTCTAATTTCAAATTAGATTTAAAAAAATGTATTTCGGGTTTATATTGAGGATGTAAAAAAAAACAATTTTTTACGAAATTTTTGAAAGTTTTGTTTCTTTAACAGGCCAACCTTTTTTCAAAAACTCATTTTAATACAATTTTATTAAACAAATTATAACTCAAATCCAAAATCGGACGGCTGAAAATTCTGATTTCACTGATCGCTTTATCAGCTTTCCATTCAAAATGTTTTGGCAGCAGAATTTTTTTATTTAAAAAACTTTGACGCTTTTTTTAGGTTGACATTTAAATATTCTAAGAAGTAAAATTACTTTTAAACAATGTCCACTAATATAATGGCTAAGCCAATTGTTATTTCACGCGTTAAATGGATCTGTTTATGAGGTCGCTGCTATATCTCTTATTCTCTACATTTGAAATGTTCACAGCTTCAAGAGTTCAAAAACGTTGTAAAATGGTTAAGCATGGATTTTCATGCTGACACCATTCATGCTAGAAGTATGTTTGACAATATGCATACGATGCTTTAAGTATTATATTTAAACCCAAAGTCATACAAGTCTTAAAAAGTATAACTGAATGATACATATAAAAGTGTGAGCTTGAATTAAACAGAATCCACAAAGAAATGGTTAATAGCAACAAAAATAGTTCCCGGTAGGCTAGCTGTTAGTGAGCTAGTCTATCAGCACCCCGGGGTTGCGGGTTCGATTCCCGCCACAGACTGCTTTCTTTCCTGCAGACATAGCGACATAGAGCTTCGCGGGATTAGCCGCGAATAACGTTGTAAGTTACAAAACAATTATTTTTAAGGAGAGAAAACAAAACGTTTTTAACAGGCAGGATTATTTATTTTTATATTATCAAAAATAATGATAATTAAAACTTTTATGCAAAATATCAAGAAGTTTTAATTTTAAATTACATGCAAATTAACTGTTTATAAATTTTTTTTCTAGTGAAAAAACGTTTCATATAAACGCGAAGTCAGTTTAAACGTTTTTTCCACTCGCAAGCGGCGTTATTCCACGTTGCAAAACCATTTCGTTTGTATCATTTTGTTAGTAACTTACAACAATTTGTATCGCATTTTGATTGCGTTAAGGTGCATAATTTTGGGTGATTTGATGCACCAAAAAAAAAACAGTTTTTGCAAAAAGTGGCTTTTACAGCGTTATTCGCGGCATACAGATATACAGATATACAGATATTTTATATGTATTTTCTTTTAATGTTTATTGCTTTTTGTTTTTGACATTATTATTACATACATATGTATTATGTATTTTGCTTAGTTTTTTTTCCGTACTGAATTTTAACAACTTTGTTTTCAAATAAACGCTTTTTCCCAGACTTAAGTTTTCAAAACAAAAGCAGTCAAGAAGATAATTCAAACTAATTTCGTAACTTCAATTACTTACTAATTGCAAAAATACTCCAACACAAAAAACACATACAAACGCAATTACGTATCCGAAAAATCGTTGTCTCTTGCACAAATAAATCAGTAGATAGTGGAGTTTGAAATGCATTCATGTATGTACTTGTGCAGTACACAGTGCATGTTTAAAGAAAAAAAATTGAGATTTCCAAAAAAAATAAGAAACAACGATAACAAAAAAAAAACAACCTTCAAATTTTTGTCAGACAACAAATCAAGCTTGGTCATACTTAAAGCACCCTACAAGAACTAAATGTTAAGTACCCGCAAAAGGAAAAAATTCAAATAAATAAATTTGTTATGGGTGCAATGGTATCCGTGCGAGCGTTACGGTTTTGATTACCGCCAGTGAGTGACGTTGTTCTGTTTCACTACAACGGGCTGAAGGTCTACGTTACTATTATTTGGCTTATTAAGTTAGAATATATTCTGCAATTGTATTTGTAAATTTATCAGGACAATTAATATTTAAGATAAATTAAAATACATTATGCAACCAAAATGCATTTAATAACTTTCTTCAATATATTCTCATTTATCACTTAAGTTTGAAGTTCGAAAGACATAAACTGCAATACACAAAATATTATTTATATAAGTACCGACACGAAATATTTGCAATTAATTAAGTTTGTTTTTTTATTTGTAATTGTGTTTTTATAGAAAACAAACAAAAAGTAACAGTTTGTCGAACCGATTGAGTTGCTGAGCGTGAAATCGAATGGAAGTTAATCAATCCATCATCTGCATGTACGTAGGTATGTATGTATGTATGTTTGTATTCGAATAGCAACAATTTAAAAAATTTAAACGCTCACATTGCCCACATGCACACACATACATGCACAACAAGTTTAAGGCATTCTATTTTGAAACATTGTTAACTGAAAGTGAATTAAACAGAATGAAAAAGAAAATTTAAACGTTTTTCAATGATCTCAAAATTTACCAAGAAGCCCAGTGTTACTTTCAGCACCAGTTGAATTGAAAATTTTGAGATAAAATTAAAAAAGAAATGAATGAAAAATGTTGAATGTTAGTGAATAAAAGATTTCATGGCATAATTTAAAAAAATTATTATTAAATTTTAATTACAATATTGATTTATATCATTTCTTTACGCATAAATGATAAGAAAAATGTGCTTCTTTATTTGACTAAAGAAAAAAACAAAAAAAGAGCGATGAAAGTTTTATTATAATTTAATTCATAATTAAATGCACTAAAAAACAAAATTGTTTAGTCAATTTCAATTAACTAAAAATACAAAACATGCAATTCTTATCAAGTATCTTTTTTTCAAAAATAAAATAATAGCGATATCTACATTTTATATAGTTATAAATCGGAAAAGGCAAACACTTTCCTCCTCTGTTTGTCAACCGATTTGAACAACAAATACACCATCTGCAAGGTATTTACTTACGGAAGTGCACAATATATAAAGGGTGATCTAACCATAATGCATGATGTTAATAGTGAGTCACGTTTTTTTGCCCAACTTTCTTTGACATTTCTTTGTTTTAGTGTTTAACAAATTCAGCCATGAAGAGGTACACAATTTTATTGGTCAGCATAATCGACCAAATATGCCCACAATCGGTAGAATTGTGCGCAATTTTCAGCAAACCGGGTTTGTAGGAAATGTGAAAACACCTGTGCATACTCGACCAGTTCGCTCCGTGTCACCGGGCCGGGCCGTACTTCTTCTTCGAAAATTAGGTCGGCCAAGCAGTTACCGTGAATGATTGGATATGACCAGAACGATATAAGGTTTTTAACAGGATGGTGCCACTTGCCCCACAGCCAACGAAAGCCAATGAAAATTAATTTAATTTACTTTAGAAACATAAAATTATAAATGCAGTTTCCTGAGTCAATGAAAATCTTTAAGATGAAAAGTTTTGGAACTTTTTTGTTCTCCATTTGGTACTTTTTAAATTTTCGTTAATAGTGCACTTAGAAACAAAAAATGAACATGCATGTTTTTGAGTGAATAAGAATCCGCAAGGAAGAGCTTTTTGGTACTTTCCTTTAGTATTGGATCTAGAAACTTACAATAAATCATGAAATGTTCTGTGTGGGATGAGAATTTATAACAGAGGAAACTCTTTGGTACTTTTTTTGTTTTTCAAATGGTATTTTTTGAATTACCATTTGTATTGGACCTCTAGAAACATAAAATTAAACATGCAAAGTCGTAAGTGAATGAGAATCTGTAAGAGGCATTTTTTGTACTCTATTTTGTTATTTAACTGGTACTTTTTGAATTTTTATTAATACTGAACCTAGAACCATACAATTCAACATGCAGAGTCCAGAGTGATTGAGAAACTATAAGATGAAACATTTTGGTACTTTTTTGTTTTCCAACTAGTACTTTTGTAAATGTTCGTTAATATTTTACCTAGAAGCATAAAATTAATCATGCAACATCCTGAGTGGGTGAGAATCTATAAGAAGAAACTTTTTGGTACCTTTTTGTTCTTTAAATGGTACTTTTAGAATTTCCATTTGAATATGTCCTAGAAAATTAAAATGAAACGAGTGAATGAGAATCTGTAAATGGTATCTTTTTGATACTTTTTTGTTCTATAACAGGTACTTTTTGAATTTTTCAACATGCCACATCTACAACTGGTACTTTTTTCAATTTTCGTTAGTGTAGGCAGAATCTATAAGAGGGAACTTTTTTCTACTTTTTGGTTCTTCAAATGGTACTTTTTGAATTTCCATTACTATTGGACCTAGATACATAAAATAAAACATGCAGGTTCCTAAGTAATAAGAATCTGTAAGAGGGATCTTTTTGGTACTTTTTTGTTCTTTAACTGGTGCTTTTTGAATTTTTATTAATACTGAACCTAGAACCATCATAAAATTCAACATGTAGAGTTCAGAGTGATTGCGAAATTCCAAGAGAAGACTTTTCGGTACTTTTTTTGTTTTTCAGTTGGTACTTTCTGATTTTTTTTTATATTATTGAACTAAGAAAACTAAGTTAAACATTCCAAGACAAGAGTGGAAGATTAAGCTCGCCAAATAATCATATTATGTAACTTAATAATACATGCAAGCTTGTGTTTATAGAAAGTTTATAATATCGAAATAAAAGCACATACAAAAGAAAATAAATAAAGGAGCAAAAAAACGACTTGTGTAAAGATTAACAACTGTTTTCACCAATATTTTTGTTTAGAAAGGTTTTTTGCATTAAAACTTCTCTTTATTTCTTACTGCATTTTTTACATTTGTATAGTATGCAAAACGAAAAACTTGCAATAAATAGTGCTAGTATTATGCCCACCATTAACATTGTATTTTAATATTTTTAAAATATATGTATGTATGTATTTCTAAAACTTGAGAAATAAAACGAAGCGAAAGTTTAAGTTGCTAAGCATGTGATTTCCTTCCAATTTTAAATTTACACCTTAAATTTGGAAACTGAATGAATGACATTCAAAATTATGAATAATATTGAATAGTCTGCCAACGAAAGTATGTATTGGTGCCTACGTTATGTTTCTGTTTCTGTGTGCGTGAGAGTGTCTATGAATAATCGTAAAGAACAATATAACAAAATATAAAAAGGTTTGAAAAGCAGATTCAATTTAATAAGTAGAAGTATGTTTAAGAAATCATTGCAATAGTGTGAAGAATTGAACTAAAGGCCCAACTAAGTATAATATGCTTAAGTTGGCTTAAGCAACTGTTCGAATACATATAACTCATATGTGTCGAAACTTTTTGTTAAGTTTTATGAAAATGGCATTTGCTTAAGCAAAGTGCGAAACTGATCGGACTTTGCTTACGGAATCAAAAGTTTTTTGTTTTTGCGTTTTTTTTTTAAATTTAAATTTAAATAATTTTGACAGCAGATTATGTTAGCTAATGCATATTTTAGTTGGCCCTTAAATGCCGGCAAAATAATTTTTTTTTTTTTTTTCATTTTACATAAACAAATAAAAATGCTAAAGCTTTTTTGAAATTGTTCATAATAATTAAGGATCCTTGACTTTAAAGCTCATTAAAGCATGATTAAACAAGAATGTAAACAAATTTTATTATGAAACAAATCGAGTCGAATTTTTGTTGCAAATAGAAAATTTTTTTATAATGAAAAAAAAACCCCCGTTTACAACTTTAAATAAGTTTCAAATTTCAAATACAAGTTTATTGGCCCCGACTTATACGGCAAAGTGAAGTGAAGAAAACCCTACAACAATAAGGCACAAAAACAACAACAATAGTTTAAGAGAGAGGGAGAAAGAGAGAGAGAGAGAGCGAGTAAAAGATATTTTTGTACTGTTATCACCACACACTATCACATTACATTCGGTAAATACCGAACTCGTGCACTAAACACAAAAAAGTACAAGTGCCAAAATGGCTAGTGAACATAAGGCGATATAGCGGTATCAACGTCTTATTAAATATTTAATTTTTTTCAGTGTTGCTACCTACTGATCATGTTTTTATTGTTATGAGCCAGCCGGTTATTATTAATTCATGTATGATTTTCTTTAAAGTTATTTTTGGAGATACAAACTCATAAAAATGCAGTACATATAAATAAGACGAAGCAGAAAATGTTATTAAAAATGCGACAGTAAACTTCAATATACATATATGTATATAACTATATACACATTTTGTTTTTTTTTTTTTTTTTTTTGCAATAAGGAGTTTCTAAGACTTGATTAACAACCACCAACACTGGCATTCATTCGAACATTTTTTAAAAGTTAATGTCTTTGTTTGTACAAATAGAAAGTAAATTTTTTAACACTTATTATTATGCTTAACGTTAAAATGAAATGCTTATATTTAAATATTTTTATTTAATTTTAGTTGCAGCAGTTGTGTGAAACGTTTCTCTACAAAAAAAAAAAAAAAACGAATAAATAAAAACAAAAATATTTTCTCTTTTGATTTTGATGAAAAAAAGGAATCAATATAAAGAAAAAATCTAAATGTAGAATAAAGAAATTTTAAATTGACTAATAATAGACCAGAAACTAAAAACGAATTCTTTAAAGTAACAAATTACACGTTATTCAAAGATGCCAATTAATGTTCAGTAAATCAGTTAAGGCACTTTTACACGGAATGTATTTTGCAGAGGCTTCTTTGTCAGAATTCAAATAATCATTTTTGCGTCCACACGTTCGTTTTTGGTGTCATCTGGCATAACCTTAAGTCATTCATAACAGCAAATTATAAACTGGTTTATATTTATATTCACTTTTAATTGTATTTTAGTTTTTTAATGAATATGTGTAAATAAGTAAATAAATTACTTGCAAAACAGCTGATGTCAGATGGTATGTCAGTTTAAAATAGAACGCTCTAAAGGTACACAACACGCGTAAGTGCGAGCGCGCTCAGTAGACAAGTTAAATGCAAAATATTTTGACGCGTTTTCGTCAGAAAGTTGATTAAATTTGAACTTTTTTAACGCGTTGCGTATTTTTGACAAGCAAGTAATCAGCTGTCAATAAAAAAGAATAATTTCACAAAAAAAAAAAAACTTATTGAAGAGGTTACAAAACATACAATCAGCCATGTCACAGAGTACAATTCCGTCCGGAAACGGAATTCATTCCGTAATTTGTTGCTTCAGAAAATGACGGAAAAATTTTTCGGAGTGAAACCATTTTTGTTTTCATGAACGAAAAGGGAGTTTTCTGTATCTGAAAAGCCAAAAAACTATCGAAATGCACTTTCTATTGATAAACAAAAATGTATTCTTCAATTCCGAACGGAATTGTACTCTGTCACATGGCCCAATATATACAAATAAAACAACATTAAACATATATTTTCGAATCCATTTTCAATGTACAAATAAGTAAACAAATAAAAAACAGCTGACAGGAATGGCTTTTGTAACGCGCGTTGTTTAACTTGCAATTTTTCATTCGTTAAAGTTTTTAAACGCACGACACACGTCGACGAATTAACGCGTGTTATGTGCTTCTACCTTAATTGAAAAATTTTACACTGCTAATTCGAGCTGACATTAACAGAAGCAAATTTTTGTTTTCTTTTACGAGACACGTATGCATTTTGTAGTGGAAAATTTAACAAGTACACTGCTAAATACATATCGTGTAAAAGTACCTTTAGTAAAATGTTTTAAGAAAAAGTTTTTTTGTAAAACTCATTATTTTTACTGCGAATTTTAAGAATTTTTCATATATAAAACAGCATAGATATAGTAAAGGGTGGTCCAACCATAATGCACGATGTTAATTGTGAGTAACAACTAAACGTCAAGTATTTTGCCCAACTTAATTTGACATTTCTTTGTTTCATTGTTTGACAAATTCAATTATGGGGAGGTACACAATTGATAAATACGCCGAATGATTGCTTGAACAGACAGAAGTGAATGGTAGCTTTACAAAGAAAATCATCTCCAATGGATTTGCCGCATTTGGGCAAATTAGAAACTACGAGTCGATGCATCTACAAAGAGTGACTGTTTGCTGCGCTTTATGTCCTGGCGGCAACATTGGGCCATACTTCTTCGAAAATGAGTTCGGTCAGGCAGTTACCGTGAATGGTAATAACGGACTTCTTGTAACCAGAAATTGAGGATATATAGACCTGGACACTATGTGGTAACAACAGGCTGTGAGGCAAGTGGCACGAAACAATGTCTCTTTTGCGCGAGAAATTCACTGACCGTATTTTCTCACGTCGTGGCGATGTGAATTGGCCGCCACGATCATGTGATTTGACACTGTTGGACTTCAGTCTTTGGGGATATTTTAAAGAAAAAATTATACGTCAATAAGCCAAGAACAATTGAAGAGCTAAAGGATGAGATAATTGGGCCCATTTACGACATTTAACCTCAATTATGGCTCAGAGTCATTTAAAATATGGACCATCGAATAGAGGTATGCCACCGAAGCTTTGGCGAGCTTTTGGCCGATATTTTGTTTCGCACATATTTGTCAGACATCCTTTTAATATAATAAAATGTATAAAGATAATTTTGTGAAAACTTTTTGTTTTATTTACAATTAACGTTGTGCGTTCTGGTTGGGTCACCCTTTAAAATTAATAATTCTGAGAGAAAAGAATAACTAGAAGAGGAAAACTCAAAATGAAAAAAAATGCTTTTAATATCACAAGACTTAGACAACAAACTTGGCAAAAAATTAGTTGTTCTTTATAAATTTTAAGCTTTTTTTATGCATGTATGCATCAGTGTGCATAAGTTGTTTTTTGTTTTCTTAACATTTCTCGATTTCCTGTATGGAGTATGTGAGCATAAATAAAAAAAATCTAAATAAACGAAAAGAATTTATAAATTTTTGGTTGTGGTTGTGGTCGTGGTGGTGGTGGTGGTAGTGATAGTGGTGTTGGCTGTGGTAATTGCTCTTGAGTTATAAAAATTATCGATTGGCTTATATTGCTTGGCCGGAACCAGTTCTTTTAAAGCTATTTTCTTTTGTAGTCTGTTTTTTTTCGTGAATTGTTGTTTTTGCATGCTTAACTGTTTTATTTATTTAGCATTACCGTTCTGCGTGAAGTATTCGATTTTGTTTTTTTTTTTTGCAATCTTGATTGGTTCACAGATATATGTGTGTGTGTGTGCATACATATCGTTACCTAAAACGCAAAAGGCCCTTTCTAACATTTTGAAAATATTACAGGAGAAGTAAAAAAACTATTTGAAATGATAAATTAATAAATTCTATTAAACTGTATATAATTTTTTTTCTTGTAAACTGAGCGTTTATCATATCGCTGGCTTAACATGTAAAGGCTCTTAGTCCATATTTGAAAATTTTACAGGAGAGACAAAAAATAATCAAAATACATGTGATGGAACAATTTGAGAGAAATGGTTAAACTGTACTTTTAATTGGGACTTAGAGCTTTTTCTTGTGATAAATGGGACTTAGCGCTTTTGCTCATCACTACAAAACAACAACAAAAAATGAGATAACTGTAATTTGTTTCTTTGTAAACAATGTCTTTTTACTTATTGCACATTACTGCATTAAAATCTCAATAACTTAAAAAAGTAGACTTAGAGCCTTTACATGTTAAGCCAGCGATATAATCTTTTGTAGATAGGGCCGTTTGGTTTTTGTTGGTAAAATCGCTTTTTTTGGTCGAAACTTTCCAAAATTTTGTAAACATTTGTATTGATGCAGAATATCAGAATCAATGAAAAATTTGTCTGTTAGTTAGTGCCTTTTGTGTTTTAGGTAACGATATATGTATGTATATAAATCAGTACGTTGTTCGTATATTCTTACATAAACATGGCTGCAGAGGCCTTATGAATTTTTGTTGGTTAAAAGAATTTAACGGCTTAAACGGTAAAGTGTTGTAGACGTTTACGCTGTAGTATTTTTTGCGAAAATAATTCTAAAAATGGGTTGGGTATATGATTGAAATTGTATTGTTTTGGCTTGCAGCCAAATAAGCTTGTTTTGGTTATTTGCCGCTCTAAACAGGAAATTTACTAAGCAAAGAAATATACCATGTTTTTCTTATATTTAAAGCATTCTGATTAACCTCTAGATTTATGGAAAACTTGACCTAGTTTTCAAATATATTTTTCAAAATAATACAAAATAGTTAAATAAATTCCTTAAATCAAAATTCACCTAAAACTTAAACGGAAAACTTATTCAAGACTAAATGTTTGACTCATTATTATGTATTATTAAATAAAACTTTATTATTTGCATAATTCTTTTCGTTCCTGTAACACATTCAGTAAACCAACAAAAAAGTGTGTATGTATGTATGTACATATGTAGATAAATTCAACAGGTTCATGTTGAGTTATTGAAACCAAATATCTACTGCATTCTTGTGTAGTGGTATTGTATAATACCACACCTTCTAAGACATCTTACAATTTAAGATGGCTGCTTCTATATTCCATTTGAGCTCAAAACAAAAATGTCATTAATATGTTAAATTATATGATGATGACAACAGAGATGATGATAATATTATAAAATTTCTATTTTAAATGTTTAAATTATTCCATATTCTTTTTAACTATAAATTACTTCAATAATTTAAATTTATATATCGATATTTTCCAATATGCCACGCAGTTAATTTTTTATTTTAGTAAATACAATTTACTTTTGGTTAATAACTAATCACTTTGAGATTTAACAGAAATATTTTTGTTATGACGAATATTTTTTTACAATTTTTTTTTCACAGGCATTCTATTGTTTACCCCAAAAAAATTACACTTGTTGAATTTAATATATTTTTTTTTTTCATACTTATACATATAAACATTTATATTTATGTATGTATGTATGTTTGTGTGTAAGTTTTATACCGTATATTATGAATATTTTTACTACACACCTTTAACTATATTTAGTTGTTTTTTTTCACTGATTTACTTTAAAGTCGTAAGTAAATATAATTCTTTAAGGTTGTATAGGTTTAAGATATTCTCTTTTCTTGTTGTGGAAGTTGTTTCTTTATTTTATTTTTCATTAAACAAGAAATATTTTTTGTTTGCTTTTTTATTTTGTTTATTTTTTGAGTAAATCCACTATTCATTTAAATTAATTTTGTTCACGTTTTTAGAATCTCAATGCAGTTGTTAAGCGCGTTTTATTTAAAACGCCACCAATTCGATCAACAGTCAACAGCCAACTAACAGGTACTCGCTCATTCATTTTACACTACACTACTCACATTAAGACAGAGAGACAGACACTAAAATGTACTTTTGCCTTTAACATAAGCAGTAGATACAACACGTTACTCAGGGTTTCTGTATGTGAGCTCGTTTTCAACAATAAGCCTCAATAGCTTTCCCTTTTAAGCCAGAAATCATTCGGCTCAGTTAAGACTCTCTCGCCGTCATAAAATCAATAATAATAAAGTTTTATGAATAGAAATTTTCTAAAATAAAGATTTCAAATTCTTTTTGTTTATTTTTCTTATTTATAGTTTTACCGTCTCCTAATGATCTCTTTTGCTAAAAAAAATCTCAAAGGTTAACGCTACAAGATTTAATATGTAAATTCTATTCGCCCTTTATGTTTTAATAACAAGTGTTTGTACAAGTTAACCAGAAATTCAATTTTAATATGTACAACAGTCAAACAAAAGACTTAAGAAACAAACGGAATTATTACATAAAACAACAGGATGACTCTAATAAAATTATTTAAAAATATGTACACACATTCGACCCAAGGCGAATTCATAACAGGTAATCTTAAAAGCCATGCAAAAAGCAAACTTTTTTAGCTTTATAATTGTTGAATGTTAAAATTTTGTTTATTATCATCGTCTCGAGAATATTTGAGCTTAAGAAAAAAACGGAATTATTACTTAAAACAACAGGATGACTCTAATAAAATTATTTAAAAATATGTACACACATTCGACCCAAGGCGAATTCATAACAGGTAATCTTAAAAGCCATGCAAAAAGCAAACTTTTTTTAGCTTTATAATTGTTGAATGTTAAAATTTTGTTTATTATCATCGTCTCGAGAATATTTGAGCTTAAGAAAAAAACGGAATTATTACTTAAAACAACAGGATGACTCTAATAAAATTATTTAAAAATATGTACACACATTCGACCCAAGGCGAATTCATAACAGGTAATCTTAAAAGCCATGCAAAAAGCAAACTTTTTTTAGCTTTATAATTGTTGAATGTTAAAATTTTGTTTATTATCATCGTCTCGAGAATATTTGAGCTTAAGAAAAAAACGGAATTATTACTTAAAACAACAGGATGGCTCTAACAAAATTATTTAAAAATATGTACACATATTCGACCCAAGGAGAATTCATAACAGGTAATCTTAAAAGCCATGCTTCAAACTTTTTTTTAGCTTTATAATTGTTAGATGTCAAAAAAAAAGACTTGAGAAAAAAACGGAATTATTACGTAAAACAACAGGATGCCTCTAAGAAAATTATTTAAAAATATGTACACATATTCGACCCAAGGCGAATTCATAACATGTAATCTTAAAAGCCATGCAAAAAGCAACATTTTTTTAGCTTTATAATTTTTGGATGTTAAAATTTTGTTTATTATCATCGTCTCGAGCATATTTGCGCTTAATTTTATTAACATAGCTTGTTTTGTGTGGACCTTATCGTACCAAATGCCTTAACTCGAGAGGACTCTTTAATTTTCGTCAAAAGTCGATTTTTTATATAAAATGATTATACAAAAATTTTAAAAAAATTTAATTCGCTGTAGTTTCAATAATCAAAATTTTGACATCGATCAATTATATAGCTAAAAAAAATTATCAGCATGGCTAAAAAGACCGCCTGTAATGAATTCGCTTTGGTCTAAGATCAATACAGTGCACTCGGGAAAACGTCAACACTCGTTTACGTCAACATCCCAAAACGTCAACCCTTTTTTTTTTACATTGCCTACTCTAAAACGTCAACCCAACTATAAAGCTCTAAAACGTCAACTCTGAATAAAATAAAATTTCGAATTTAGCAGCAGTTAAAATACACACATTTGTACAGACACACATTTATTTTATGAAATCAATTCAGAAATTGGGGATCCACCTTGTAAGTAGAGTAAAAAAAATTACAACTGTATGTCTGTATTGTCTTTTTATTTATGTTCAGTTGCTTTTTTGTGCAGACAATAAAACCAAGCGAAGCCGTCGAAATATTTAACAGGGCTTTGGATTGGGCTCAATGCGAGAATGTTGAGCAAAATGACTTAAATGTATTAAGACGTTTAAGAGAGAAGGCTCTTTTCCAAGTGTTGGATAGAAAAAAACAGCAGAAAAAAATAACAGATTTTTTTAAATGCATATGTGTGCATGTAAAATTAAAAATATGATCTCATTTAAAATGTATTCTTTTAGTTCCAGTTGTCTTCTATGGTTTTAGTCAGGTTGAATGCCTTTTATATTTCCTTTTTGAATTTGTTTATGTTTGGATTTAGTTTATAATTAATAAAAACGTTTAAAAGCACATTATCGATATGTTTTTTATATAAAAATTTTACATTCGTAAACGTCAACAATTTGTTAAACGTCAACACCCGCGGTTTTAATTAGTTGACGTTTTCCAGAGTGCACTGTATTATAGAATTTGCAAATGGAATGACAAATCTAAATACAAAATATTCAGCCTTATTGTGGTTGTCGTTTTCGTAAACAAACGTGTCGTTTTTTGTAGTAGATTAAAGAACACATCTTGAGTATTACTTTAATCTATTACACAGTCGTATACGACAACGACAACCACAATAAGGCCGAATATAAAAAAATTGTCTTACTCACTAAGAACTCACCTTAACTGTTTGTAAAATTTCAGAGTCAAAATTTAGGCTAACCGGATGACAACTTGAATCGAAAATCAATTAACTTAGCACATCAGGGAAAAAAATCCGGGCACTTCCACAGAAGAGTCACATAACACCAACAAGCAATTAATCTTGTATTTTACACTCAGGTCGTTCAAATGTTTCCTCTCTTTCCCTAAATTGCGCTTTACAACGAAATAAAAAAAAATTAAATAATCAGCCCAATTATAAATAAAAATTCTCCGGGAGTTTTCTCCCTTCACCCATTTTTCCTGTGTTAATTCAATTGTAAAAATGGGAAAAGGGAAAAAACTCCCGCAGTTAAGGTTGACGATTTATTTAGTATGCACAAATCAGTTAATTGTCAGAAAGCACTCGGAAGTTGTACAAACATACATAAATGCCGTTTATCATGTATGCTGTCAAAAAAGGTTTTTCTTGATTTATGTAAATTAAAACGCATTAAATGTTTTTGTTTGCCACATTTTTATTAAGTTTTTCTTTGTTTTTATTTGTTGTATGTAAGTAGTATAGCTATTTTGTAATTTACTTGAAATAATCAATTGTATTAATAGATTGTTAATTAGTTTTTTTTTTGTTCGATGACACACATAAACGAAGTTATTTACTTGTGTGTTGTTAGTAACAGAATGGAGACTTTTTGTTTTCTAAAAAATAAAATATTGATTGGGTAACTTCATAAATAAGAGTTCGTTTGAACAATTTGAGTTTTTAACTTAAGATTCATCCCTTCAATATACTTACTACACACATTAAGAAATTGTCATATTTAATTGATCGAACATTAAGTTAGTATATCGTATTAATTTGTAAATGATTTTTTTTTCGTATACTTGATTCTTTCTTTTTTTAGTTTTATTTAATAAAAACTTAAAATACAACAAACTATAAAATAAGTGGTTGGTTGTTACAAAGTAAAATTTTAATTAGTTATAGCTGCTGCTGGTTTGTTTGTGAATTATTATTGTTGGTTTAATATTTTTAAATCTAAAAAATATTGCATCAATATTGTTAGTTTAATTAAATATATATATATAGTAATATTATGTATAGTTTTTGTATATATATATTTATATTTATACTTTAAGACTTGGTATACATCATTTTGTGTTTTTTAGTATACATTGAATGTAGTGGTTATTTTTTAAGGTTTTTTTGATAATACTAATGTGTTCGAAACTGTTTTTTTTTTTTTAGATAATTTTGTGAGGCCCAAACAGTACATTTGTTTCCTTTTGTTTTTTATTAAGGTTTATTATGCAAAATTAAAATAAAATTTATAATTTATCTCGTATACATGTTAAAAGTTTTAACGTTTTCTGATTTTTGCTTTCAATCGTATAACTATTGAGTTACATAATGTTTTTTCTAATACTTTATCGAAATTTTTTTTTTATTTTGTTTTTTTTTGTTTTACAGACAGAGTTTAAATTAAGTTTAAAATTTTAATCAGTATACATACGGTTACAAATTTATATCTCAAGTATACTTGTTGTTTGTTTTAAACCTTAATGTTAGATTTAGTAAATACTTAAAATTGGAAAAAAAATTTACGTATATGCGGCCGTAACGCGATTAAAACAGAAATTGTCAAGTTTAAAATGTCAACTAAATCGAAAAAAATGTGAAAGGCAAAAATAAGAAAACAATTGCATTTTTGTTTTTTGTTACACTTAAATTCTAAAGATAAAATTAAAAGAAAACTTTAAAGAAAAAACAAATTATTTTATATAAAAAAAAAATAATAATACACCTACTACTTTAAAAATTATGAAAGCCCATTTAAGTAAGTATAATTAAGGAAGAAATAAGAAGAATGTATACTAAAAATCAAAGTGCGTTGGTTTAGATAAACTGGGTTAACGCCCCATTTAGTATTTATTATCGAAGTAACGTCCTCAAGGGCTAAGATCCTGGTGCAAGGTAGGATCGTAGCCACCCATGCTATTGTCATACGGCTGCTGTTGATCGTAGCCCCCGGAACCCATGGAATAGCCCATCGAATCTTGGGGAGGAGCAGGTGACATCATTGGAGTAGTGGTGCCGCTGGGAGGTCCTGCCATAGAATAGGGAGAGGCTCCCGCTGCCTTCTTAGCAGCATACAAATTTGCCTCCTCCTGTGCTTTACCAATATTCTTCTTATAGCGAATACGTTTATTGCCAAACCAATTTGAAACTTGGGAGACCTTGTTAAAACAACGCAATAAATTAAAATATTAGCAATTTATAATGGATGTTATTTTGGTATTTTGGCCTCACCGTTATGCCACATTTACGTGCCAATTCTTCCTTCGCTTCCTCAGAGGGATAGGGATTGCTTAGGTGACTGTAAAAGTACTCGTTTAATATCTCCGATGCCTGTTTGCTAAAATTTCGCCGCTTACGTCGCGCATCTAGGAACCGAGAACGCAAGATCATGACCGCCTCACAAGTTGACTGTTTCAATTGCATTTGAATGGAACTAAATTTCTTGTGAATAATTTGTACCATACGCTCGATCTCCTTGGGAGTAATAGGTCTAGTAAATAGTTAGAATTATATTATGAATATATGACATAAAAATACTAAACTAATCTCTCTTTTTATAGAAAAGTCACCTTGTACGACTTTGTTCCCGCAACAAATTCATGACATGAGTAGTGAATTCATTGCACGCTTGTTCGTATTTTTCCAATTCTTGATGATAAATTTGACGAATTTGTGCCAGTTTAGCACGATAGTCTGAATGCTCAATTGCATTATCGGCGCCATCAATAGACAGAGACGATCCTACTTTTGGTTAAGAAGAATTTTAAAAATAAAAATAGTATTTAGATAATTTCATATTTAAGGGTGCCTACCTTGGCTTGCTGCAGCAGCAGAAGCTGCAGCGGCTCCACCACCGCCTTTTTCGGGACCAGCAACACCCTCGGCAATTAACATGTTGTCTAAACGCATTAACTGAGGATCTGGTGGCTCCTCCTCTTGAGTGTTGCGAATGGAGAGGACTAAATAATAATAAAACAATTCAAATCATTACACATTTTATTGAAAATTTTTTATGTAAATCATGCATGTGTTTTGATTTTGTTAAAGTAAATACTGGAAAGTAAATTTTGATTAATTTTTTCTTTAATTTTCTTTTTACACAAACTAACATACACTAACATATATTTGATTCCTTTCTTAATGTTTTTTTTTTGTCATCAACATTCGAAGCAACATGAAAAACATTTTCTTTGTTAGAAATACAATATTAAAGTTTTTGCCGTTTTTGCTCCAAAGATGGTTTCTTATAGACCTTCATAAAATTTTATTTGTGTACGAAAGGAAAAACAAAATGTGTATAAAAGCAGAATCGACACAAAAACTTAAAGCATTTCAAAAGATGACGCCAACTGTGGCAGAAAATATTAAAGCAGTTTTACGAAGACTTTTATCATTTTCTGTTTTCAATAACTCCTTAGCAAAACAAACTTAATCAGTTGGTATACAGACAACGAATGTTATATTTTAGTTCTCTGAAAGCTGAGGACTAAATACACTTAAAGCCAAGTAAAAATACGCTAACTTTTGTATTAAAACTAAACATATACAGCGTATTGTTCGGTTAAACCTGTAACGAACCCTATGGCAGCAAATAACAACATAAATGTCTGGGGAATCACTTGGATGTCTCTGAACTTATTTTTTTTCATTTCTAAATAAATTAAGAAGTTAGGCAACATTGTTTGTTTAATAATAAGAAAAAAAGAATTGGATTTTAGTTATTAATATTTACTAGTCTAAATCTGCGCATTGACAATTAAAAAAGAAGAACTCTAATGGCCTGTTCGTCGGTTTCGACTAACATTTAAAACAAAAACAAATTATAAAATATGGTTTTTGTTTAACATGAAAGTTAAGTGAACGAAGTTTTCGTTCGAAATCGACAAACATGCCATAAATGAAACAAGTCGACTTCATTACAGGTGATCTTAAAAGCCCTGCTAATTGCTTTTGTTTAGCTTTATAATTGTAAGATGTCAAAATGTTGTTTCTATTTTGTTTTGTTTCTGTTTTTGACATTGTACAATGATTTTACAAAAACAAAACATTGGCTTTGATTTTTGTATAAATTGTACTTGTTGTAGTACCGAATTTATCTGTCATGAAATCGCCTTGAAATTTAAAAAAGAAAAAATTTAACTCATAGAAGCAGTCTTTTTATTTTAAACAACAAGTCAATATGCCAATGACAAATGGTATTGCAAACTAAATATACTGACTATTACATTGTACGAGATAAAACTTTTCTAAGAAATTTAAAACTTAAAACGCTGGTTGATAAATAAAATTTCCATATAATACTCTAGAGGATTCTGAGATTCCCAAATACGGCTATTTTAATGCATTTTTAAAAATGTTTTTTTTTAAAGCAAATTCAAAAGAAAATAAGCAAAAAAAAAACAAAATTCACAAGTCTGAAGACTCCAGCAATGTAATCCAAGTTTTATGACAAAACACAAATGGGGAGGGTAAGAAAGAAGTAAGTAAGTATGTATAGTAAAGGTATTACCAAGTTATCTTAACTTGACTAAGAACCACCCTTTAAATTTTTGGGTATTACATACAAATGAACATGTTTTTGTGTTGTGTTGTTTCTTTTTGTATTCGAAAAACACTCAGAACTCAACGCACGTTTTCGTATTGTGCAGCAAAAGTTGATTAGATTAAGAATAAAATAAAAGAACTTTTTTCTTTTCTTTTTCTTGTATATTAAACGCATCAGCAAAATACTATTACACATACTAAACATGTTAAATAGGGAGTTGAATAAAAAATGAAAATATTTACGGAAGTGGAATATTTTAAAGCTTTAACAAACAAAATTAAAGGTTTTATTCCTTTTGATAAACAAAAAATTTTTAATAGATAGATTTTTTTTTTTTGATATTAAAAATAATTTTTTGTACTCTCATTTTACCTCTTTGTAAATAATTTTGTCCAACTAAATACATACTAGATAATTTTTCTTTACGTTTTGTTGCAAAAGCTTAAAAGCTAAATGTATTTTTTCATTTTCCGATCCTTAAGAATTTAATTAAATTATTATAAAGTTATGTTATTAAACCCTTATTAAAGAAATTCCTAAGTCAAACAAATGAAATTTATTTGGTTTTCGTTTTTTTTTTTTTTTTTGTTTTAAAGGGCAACAATATTACTCTAATTCATTAAATTTAAGGCTGTAGCTGTGGCTTTCCCAACCAATATACATAATATCCACAGATGTTGGAAAGTGTTATTAAAAAATCCAAAAATATCATCTTGTAACGCGTGCAAAATATTGCAAGAAACTTGATTCAAGTTTCTGGAGTCGTTTCTATTTTGTTTTTTGAGGGTAGTTTGTTAATGCAGGATTACTAGTAAGCATTACGTACGTATTTTGTTTGTGTAACTTTTGCCTCTTGTAACTCTATTAAAGTTTTAATGTAAATGCTCGCACCCCAAAAGATAAACGTGCCAGAAATGACACTACAACTAAAACGACAACATCAACAAAAAAGAACAATTATGTCGGAATCTTAGAGGATAATGTGGTGTAAAATGTTACCAAATTACTAAATATAAATCAGTTTTATTGCTATGACTAAAAACAGTAGGCAATCAGTACAGTAGGTAATGGATATACGATAGTAAATAAAAAACAAAAGGTTTTTCTTTTAAGCAATTATTTAAAAGAAAAAAAAAATTCTTAAACAGTTTTTACTCTCATAAGAAATTTATTTCTTATAAAAGTATATATTATACTAGCATGAATTCCGCTACTTCGTCCGCGTCTCCCTTGCTTTCGTTGACACATGTATTTATATGCCAAAGTTTATGTTTCTGGATTAAAAAACGACCATTTGTAAAACAAAAAAGTACCAAACAGTTATTCTCATAAATTTTATGTTTATAGGTGCAATATTACGAAAATTTAAAAAAAGTATCAGTTAAAGAACGAAAAAGTACCAAAAAAGTACCCTTTTACAGATTCTCATTCACTCAGACCTTGCATGTACAATTTTATGTTTATAGGTCTAATACTAACGGAAATTCATAAAGTACTAGGTAAAGAACATAAAAGTACCAAAAGCCCTCTTACATATTCCCCTTCACTAGCGACCTTGCACGTTTAATTTTATGTTTTTAGGTCCAATACTAACGGAAATTCAAAAAGGACTAGTTATAGAACGAAAAAGTACCAAAAAGGTCCCTTTTACAGATTCTCATTAACTCAGGAGCTTGCATGTACAATTTTATGTTTATAGGTCCAACCCTAACGGAAATTCATTAAGTACCAGCCAAAGAACATAAAAGTACCAAAAACCCTCTTACAGATTCTCCTCCACTAAGGATACTCCACGTGTTATTCACTCAGGACCTTGAACGTTTAATTTTATGTTTCTAGGTCCAATACTAACGAAAATTCAAAAAGTACCAAATAGATCCCTCTTACAGTTTCTCATTCACTGAGGACCATTCATGTTTAATTTTAGGTTTCAAGGTCCAATACTAACAGAAATTCAAAAAATACCAGTTGAAGAATAAAAAAGTACCAAAAAATTCACTCACAGTTTCTTATCCACTCAGAACATTTTTAATTATTTTTTTTTTTTTATTTATATTTATATTTATTTGTCGTTCCATACACAAGACTAAGAGTCTCATATTGCAGCACAGAACTAAGTATTAGCAAAACTAGTTACAAAAATCAACACTTTATATTAATAAAGAAATAAATGTATAACATTAATCAAAAAAGAATAGAATTTTATCAAAATCAAAAATTAATTATTATTAATCAAATTAATAATTGTCTTTTTGAACGCATGTTGAATTTAATGTTTATAGGTAAAATATTAACTATAATTAAAGAGAGTACCAGTTGTAAAACTAAAACCAAAAGAAAGAAATTAAATTTCTCGTATTTCCCGCTTTTCGGTACTCTGTTTCTCACTCATTAAAATATCAAGAATTTCCATATTGTAGTGGGAGCCCATAAGTTAATATCAATGAATGGAGAAAAATATTTTGTAAAAAAACGTACCAAAAATAGTTAAGACTTTCGTTCAAATTTCGAAATAGTACCGAAATCGTATCTAAATTTTTTAGATAAGTTTCGAATGTGATATAAACTTTATTTCTATGTTTATTAGTTTAAAAGATAGATGGGGAGACAAAAATAAAAAATACAGGTTTCACCCGTTAACTCCCTAAAAGGGTCGAATTTAAAAAAATACCAGACACCTGTCCGCTAATTTTTCTAAAGAACAACGATAGGTATTACATTTTTGTATCTCTTTTAGTTCCGGAGATACAAGGTTGCGGAATTAACCCGTTTTTTGGGAAGAGACCAACCTCCTGTCCAAATTTCAAGTTTTAACTTCAGGCGTTTAGGCTATGCGATGATGAATCAGTCAGTAAAGTTATAATTTTATATATTTAAATAGACTATGCGACTTTTAGTGATAAAAGGTAATGCAAATTTGTAAATGCCTAAAGGCCCAACCATAATGTGCATAAGTTGACTTAAGCAATTGCACGAATACATGTAAATCATATGAGATAAACCATATTGAACTTAAGGAAACTTTTTGTTAAATTTTATGAAACTGTCATTTGCTTAAGCAAAGTGCGAATCTGATCGCACATTCCGTACGGAATCAAATGTTTGTTGGTTTTATTTTTGTTTTTTTAAATACATTTGAGAGACTTTTTGTTAATTTTTGACAGTAGGTTAAGCTTGGCTATGCATATTATGGTTGAGCCTTAATTCTTTATATGCATGTTAGTGTTAAACAAAAAACTTGCAGTCAGCTGTTTTTGTTACGACAAAAATCTCGCTGATGGCAAAAAGTACAATGTAAATGCACTAGATTTTGAGGAATGTTTCAAATTAAATCTTCTATACTTGATTTCGTAGTAATGTAAACGCGTTATAAAGGCCGCGTTATCCGGCCGTAAATTTAAAAATGTAAAAGTTAAGAAGTTTCTGTTATATGGAAAGCAGTGCAAATGCTTAACTGACTGTAATGTCACTCAACCGTAACGTGTCAACCTGTAGAAAATAAAATTTCAATACGAGGTTACGTGACAGTTGTAGACAGTGATGGGCTGGGCTAAAGCGGCCTTAAGTTGGATATTTTGTGCAAGCAAGTGTGTAAGCACTTGAATTGACATTTTGCGTAAGCAAATACAATATTGCCGTATAATAAAAAATGTTTCTTATAAAATATATTTTTTGCACGTATTTTTATTAATGGTAGGTGCATGGCAAAATATTTCTTGTTCTTTCATTAGTTTTTTTTTTCTTATTAAAAGTTTTCTTAAACAGAATTCTTTTTATATTGACACAAACGGTACTTCTAAAAGTCTTTCTTAAAATCGGTTTTTTCATATATGATATATTCGTATATCCGTTGTCTACTGTACCTTGCATTTAAATAAGAATTTTTATTATAAGATTTAAAAACTTAATATGTATGTATATGCACTTTAAAATATCATAAGAATTTATGGTCTACTAAATGAGATATTTTTATATTCCAAAAATATTGGGATATTTTTACCCTTTCATCTCAATATGGGAATAATATTTCCACATCGCCACCTTTAAAGACTCTTCAATAACAAACAAAAGGACTCCCACACTACCATAGCAGCACCTCCCTCCCTCTTATAAGGTTTAAAATGATTTCGAAGCTATAGCTTTTGACTGCCTAATGAAGCATCTTAATGATATAAAGAAGAAATAACAGAAAGGAAAAAGTAAAAGTGAAAGCAAAGTTAAGGCATCGCCATTATTATTGAAAGCAGTAACAATAAATGTATAAAACATAAAAATCCTTTACATTTTGTCGACGAGCAATTGCTCTCTTGTTACGTATCATAAACTTGAACAACCTTTAGCTTGAGAAAAAAGTAACACAACAACAGCAACATATTTACATACATATTGAAAAATGGAATGAATTAGTTAAAATGCTACAGCTTGTAAAGAAATTATTAGGTTGAGGAATATCTAATGTCGTGATTTAAGGTTTAAATAATAAATACTTTTCCCGTTATTCATAACAATATTTTAAATTTATTAAAGGCTTACAAAACAAATGTTGTATGGAAATTTTACTTAATAAACTTTTGTTTAAATTAATAAATGTTTATGAACACGAGGGTTTTTACTTTAGTATTTTATAATTTACCTATACATCGATAAAGTAGATGTTTTTTTAAATTGGTTTTTATTAATTTCTAAATTTGACTTATGCATTTTCAATATTCTTGAACCGAAATATGTTATAAAAAAATTTTATATCATTCGCTACAAACTGAAATCTATTTTGCCCTTAACCATTTGTTTTTACCTTTGGCTTTGTTTTCTATATCTGTGGCAAAACGGAACAAATCGCTTAAGTAGACTTAAGCTAAATTTGAGTTAATAACACCTTTGAGATCTTCATGTTCAAAAGTTCCCATGGGCAAAGGTGGTTAAATTATTTTGTACGATTTTTCAGGAAGTTATAGCAAAAATTATGTTTATCTTATCTTTTTTTAATGTTCAATATAATTTGATTTAAAAACTGAAGGGTTAAAAAAAAGTTGTAGGTTCCTAATCGAACGTGAAAAGATAAAAGAATTAAATAAGGATAGCGGTCAACGATCTCTTATAACTTTATAGAAAATTGCTATAAAAAAAAAACGAGAAATATGCCGAATGCTCTAAACAAAACGTACAACTACGTTTATCAAGCAATTAAGGCCCCTATTACGGTTCACAACTCAAGTCAGTTGAGTTGTAATTTCTTTATTTTTGTATTATTGTTTACAACTTTGCTATATTGCGGGGAACAAAAATTACAACTGATCACAACCAGTTGTCTTAATTACAACTAAACATTTCAAGTGCATCGTAGATGTGCCAGAATAAACCTCAAAGCCATAAAATATTTAAGATATTGGCCCCCATTATGAGTTACATACGATAAACGATTTTCGCTGGCTAGCGAACATCGACTATTGAATGTTAATTTGGTATTATGAGTTGGCAGCACCGTCGAAAATTTCGTTGTGCATCGAATTTTTCAACGAAAATAAATTTGCTTTCGACGGTGCAAATTAATGTAAAAAACTTGTTGAAAATGTAACTATTTGTACATTTTTTCAAGGCGAATTAACTACAGGTGGTGTCGAAATTGATTTTGACAGATCGAGCCTATTTGTTTTGATTTGTTAGTGTTTTGCTAAGAATGGTTGACATTTTGAGCCGTAAACACTAACAATGCAATGCAAAACCCCCTATGTTGTTTCTGTTGTTTTTGGACTGTTGTAGTTCCGACCCCACCTGGAGTTGAATTCGCCTTGATTTTTTTGTGTTGGTATACCAAATACCATATTCTTTATCAGTTTTGTTCATTTTATGCAAGTCAAACGTCGTAAACAGCAATTGGAAACGACCATATCCTTATGGAACAAAATTCTTTTTTGACCAAATGATTTGCAGCAAAGTTCAGAATTTAAAAAAGTGGGATGAAAGCCCACTGAAGATAAATTATTTGAAAACAACCATAATTCCGCCGTTGTCATGCTTAACTTTAATTTAATTTTTTAAATTTGTAAACAAAAATTTTTTTATTTTAAGTGACAGCTGATCGAAAGTGTACTATTTACTGTGAATTAACAAATCGAATGCGCGCCATAATACCAAATGAAATTCGGTCGATCAGCTAATTCGACAGCTGTCGAAAATTTAGTTCATAATATGCACCATTTACAATACCCACGACAATCTAGCTTCGATACGATAAGTCAAATACAAATTAATTGAATAATCAATATGAATCAATATGATAACTAAAAGAAAAGTTTGGAGTCTAATATAATGCCTAAGCATTTTAATCGATCTTCAAAATCAATATGCACATCATCCAAACAATATCAATGTCTAGAATAAACCGATTTGTAGGGCCGAACATAATGGCTTTAAGAAGGATTAATAGTTAAGGAGTTATTGGATTTACAAATAAGAACAAAATGGTCAAGAGTTAAATGCCTTTAAAAGATCAAAAGAAATAAGAGCACTAAGAGTGTCCTCATTCACATTTTGCCTTATATTATCAGTCAAAGTAAGAAGCAGAGAAGATGTATTAAAGCCTTTCCGAAACGCAAATTGTTTAACACAAATAGAATCCGAAACTTCATTCAGAATTTGGTTCTTTACTATATGTTCAACAACTTTAGATAAGGCAGGTAGTATCGAGATCGGTCTAACTAACATCCTCAGGTCCATGAACAACCCTTGATTTCAACATTGGAACAACCCAAGCAGTTTTCCAATAAAAAGGAAATTTGGAAGAGGTCAATATATTATTTACAAAAAATAATATGTATTCAGACATAAATGGATAAATTAATTTAATGAATTTAATTGAAATTTCATCAATACCAACAGATTTAGAATTTACCTTATCAAACGCATCAAGTAATTCATATTCATTTACACAATAAAATGAAAAGGAATTACCAAAATTATTCAAATTTTCAAAATCAAAATCATCGTTGCTAGTAGAGTTATTATAAGCAAAAAAAAAATATTTAACTAATTGACATCACCACAATTAAAAATCAAATCATCATTAAGACAAACCGAACCTCTTAAAATTTTCCACAAACCTTTAGAATTCAATCCAAAAGTCTAATAAAATATCTTCTTTTAATTCGCCGAATAACATTTGTATCTTTATTTGATTATTGTATTTAGGGATAAAGACTTAAAAACCCTTTAAACGAATATAAGAATAGAAAAAAATTTTCAAAATTACTTCTAAAGTTTAAAATTGCTCTCCTACAAAACTAAAAAAAAAAACTTCCTTATTGCCACAGATATACACCCTTATCATGAATAAAATTTCACATGTAAATTTCCGAACGTGTGAACAGTTGGTATCATGAATAAAATTTGTTGTGGAAATTTCCGAATGTTTATATTTTTAAACTCCGAAAAAAAATAATTTGTGAATTTAGTTTTTTACACACGATTGTTAACAGCTCACATGTGAAATATTTTTACAACTTATAAAGAAAATAATTCACAAATAGTTGTCTGTCGGAAAAGGAAGCAAATGTGAGTTTTTATTTAAAATTAAAAAAAAAAACGTTTAAAATGCATAAATTTAACTTATTTCATTTAGCGATCCCAAATTGGTTTTAGGGTTTGTTTAAAATTTTGCAATTTTTCGCGAATTTTTGAAATGTTCGCGATAGAAGCGATTTGTCACTGTGATTTTTCTGATTATTTACAGCTTTAACGATTTACAATAAATAGTAGACTTTGCCGTAATGCCGCTGTTTGAAAATGTTTGCGAATTTTCGCTAATTTTACAATTTTTACCGAATTTTTGCCATTCCTTATAGTTTTTTGAACTTTTAATTCGTTTATGGCTTGTTTGAAATATTAAAACCTTTCGCGAATTTTTTACAAGTTTTCAATTTTTTGCCAATGTTCGCGATTAAAACGATTTTTTCCTGTGATTCTTTACAGCTTTAACGATTTTTAATATATAGTGGACCATGTTGCTGTTTGCAAATTTTTGAGGATTTCCGCTAATATAAAAATTTTAACCGAATTATTGCCATTTCTTATAGTTTCAAAAACTTTTAATAAATTTTATGGCTTGTTTGAAATATTAAAACTTTTCGTGAATTTTCGCTATTTTTGCAATTTTTTTTTTGTTATTTTCCGACACTCTGTTCTTTTAGCCCGTTTAGCGATTTCAAATAAATTTTAGGGTTTGTTACCAAATTTTTTTTTTTTGCTATTTTTCGCGAATTTTATCCATGTTCGCAATTTTTAATAAAAATTAGACTGTGCTATCATGCCGCTCTTAGCAAATTAGAGATATTTAATTCAAATATGGAAATAATTCCATAAATTTCCAAAAAAACAGTTTTCTTAAATACATTAATTGTTTTTTGTTAACAACTCCGAATATAATGACAAAGGTTTTTAAAATCAGGTATGTTATTTTATTCACAGGGAATTCATGATGCGAAATTAAAATCCATGTGAATTAAGAATTTCATTCGGAAATGTGATTTTCATACGGGATTTCCCAATATTTTCCGAGAAAAATTCTTGCAATTGAGATTTACATAACACCTATTACGCGATTTCAAGTCAGAATCGCAAATGTTATGCGTTTTTCGACTGTCAAAACATGCCTGGTAAACAAAAGTTTAATATCCCAGTTAGCATTTTCAATCGTGTAAGAGTCTACTGGGAATCTCATGAAGGGCGTCACACGGGAGAATCTGTTACACAAGCTGATTCCACTGTGAGATACTTCCACAACACTGCGAAAGACGCTTATATTGACTGTAGAGGGAATCGTTTGAGATGTGTGTAAAGATTATCTAAAGAGTATTTTAAAAGGAATGCTTAGTATCGTACGAGACTCATGTAGGAATTATCTTACAACTCCTGAAATGCTCAGCCGTATAACTGAGCTACCTAAATAAAAGCATCAAACGTTTTTTTTTTCACGTCAAAACTTTTCATTTTCTTTACAGTTTATAAGAAACAAACCTTTAAAACGCGAATAAAAAACTGTGTGTGGTAGCTGGGATATTTTTTGTTCACTTAACCTACGGTAAAACCAGACAAATATTTGACGCCCCACACGTAACCATTATTTTTTTCTTACATTTGTTTGATTTTGTATAATGTTTGCTTGATCAAACAGCGTTTTACAATTTCTTAGTTGCACTATACGACGAATAAATCAAGTTAAATAAAGTTAAGTAAATAAACAAAAATTGTTAAAACGAAAATTACTTATCAAATTCGTCAAATATATGTTTCATGTGAACATAGCTTATGATGCCTTATGATAAAATAAAATTTACATACATATAAGAAGCCTTTTTAAATTATTTCTAGAAAGAGAGAGAGAAAAAAAACGAATACTATTACCAGCAAACATTTTTTTGGAAACTTCTAGTTGTAGTCAGTCCATAGTGAGACAGAACAAAGTGTGAGTTAAGCCAGTTAAGCTGGATCGTTTGCATTTGTTTTCAAAAACGCGATTTTATTAAAAGCCGGTTTAACATTTCCCTGCATAATCATTGTAGTCGACGCCTTGGTCGTCATCACACACAAACATTATATAATGTATGGACGAATGTTTAAATATCTGTATATATTTGTACCTGAGTGCGATTACAAAGAGTGACGTTGTTTTCAATGTTTCAGTTGAAATGCTCATAAAAT
The DNA here is from genome assembly GCA_949318255.1 of Pollenia labialis. Classification (NCBI taxonomy): domain Eukaryota; kingdom Metazoa; phylum Arthropoda; class Insecta; order Diptera; family Polleniidae; genus Pollenia; species Pollenia labialis. The sequence continues at coordinate 16,439,868 of OX439142.1, read as the reverse complement.
GTTATAAAATATGGAAATTAATGACGATTACATGCATAAATTCTTTAACAATAAGTTGTATTAAAGTAAGTTTATTACACATTTCATTAATATCGCCAGTGGACTTTAAGCGTTTTATTGCAAGGACTTAATAGTTATAACTTATTCGATGAAAATTGCTAAAAATTATTATAAATACATTTTTATTGTAATTATTATTTAATTTTTTTTTTAATTGATAACTAGGGATGCGATTTCCATGCAAATGCATGCTTTTTGTCGATAGCCTATGAACGATGAAGAACAATTATCTTTCCGAATCATTAAATATTAGTGAAAATTCATATTTTTGCATATTTAGAGTTTAAATGCATATTTTAACATGTTTGTATGATTTTTTTTTTTAAATTCCATATTATAAAAAAAGTTCTTAAAAAAAATTTTTCAAATCAATAAATAAATTCTTTTGGAGCTTTGATTTAAATAAAAGATTTTCAACATTTCGATAAAAGAATGTTCTTTTTTAAAACGATGCAGCACCCTACATGGCCAAGGTTTCCTTCCAATAGGTTTAAAATAATTTATCCAAAACTGGTAATTATGCAATTAAAAAAAGTAAATGCAATATTAAATTTAAATAACATCAGAAGTCAATTAGCATTTGTATTTTCCAATTACGGAAATATTGGTGAAACATTAACTACTTAGAAGGGATTTAGTTCACTTAAAACTCAAGTCAAACTAATTGAATTGCAGCAAGTAAAATTAACAATGTGGAAGGAAGAATACTTAGCCCGACAAAGGAAAAATGAAGGATTTTAAAAAATAAAATAAATTTCATGTATTTTTGATCTGATCTGGAATCAAACTGGGATCTGAAAATTATTTTTTTCAAAATGCATTGGCATCCTTCAAGTACAAGACAAAGTTTTACTTTTAATAAAACAGTACTTTTTTCATATAAAAATGTTTATTTTTAATTTGGAATAAAATGTTTTTTTATTTTCTTTTCGAAAAAAATTAAATAAAAATCGTTTATGATATTTATCACAAAAGTTGAAAATTATTTTAATTTTTTTTTTCATCAGCAACATTTAAACCCGTTTTCACTACTTACCAATGGATAAAGATAGGATTTTATCGGCCTTTACTTTAACCTTAAGTGAGCGATAAGTTAAGGAAAGAACATTCTAAATAAAGCCACAATTCAAACAACAAAAACTAAATTAAAATCGATATAGGCATTTGGCAGCAACGGTGCCACAGACACACATATTCAAGAGGATACAGCTATAAAAGAGGATAAACTTCTAATTGGTTTTACCGATTTTCTTTAAACAAAGGTAAGAACATTCTCGATCGGCATTAAATCGATCAGATTTTAAATCTACTTAATTTTGATTTATAGAACATGCCCGTGTATGTACTTTTATGCTTTAAAAGTTCCAGAGAAAGAGAATTATATTGGCAGCTTTGCTTTGAAATTGCATTAGTTTCCAAAGTATGAAATTCTAGTCTGCAATTTTTGTACATATTTTAATCTTTGTCTTTCCTCTTCTTGTGACTGGACACGGGCTGGTGGGGACTCATGCTGGAAGAATGGTTCTGGAATTTAACGACTACTGTAGAAGTTGTCAGAACGAGGAGGAAGAGGAGACTGTGCTTCACTTTCTTTGTCAATGCCCTGGGTTGCGGGGCATAAGGGAAAAATACATGGGGGAACCGGTGTTTACCTGCTTGGAGGCTCAATCCAGGATAGAACTTAAATCGCTTCTTCTCTTCACTAGGAAGACGAATTGGTTGAACTTTGCAGTGACGCCATCAGAGTAACTGCTCTATAGGATGGGCATTGGCGCTGGGTATCACAATGGGACTAATAAAGGACCCAAGTGAGCTGTCTCTCGATGGCTGCCCATGGAACCTAACCTAACCTAACATTCCTATTCTCCTTTTTATATTAAAAAAAAAAATACAAATACAGCCAACTTCAAGTTGAAAAGTGTAAGAATTACAAAACAAAACCGAATTGCAGAGTGCATGAAACCGGTGTTCAAAAATATTTAAAAATTAAATATCGCTTCTTAGTGTTCGGTTCGGTAGACTTGTGGAAAACACAAACGCTAATAGTGTTTGTGTAGTGAATCATTAAAAAAAATTAAGTTTCCCTGTTTGTCATCTTCGAGCACAAAAATAATAATGTTCTTATCCAACTCAACAAAAGATGAGAACATTTAATTCCGTTCGGGTTTTTAAAAAAAACCACAAGCTTCATTGTGTTCGGTTCAGCTCATTATTGTTCGTTTGTTTCAGTTGTGCTTACCGCCCTTTTGGCTGATAAAAAAAAAAACTAAACATTTTTTACAAAAATAAAATGCATATACGAAAAAAACCAAAAAGCCATCCAAAATAAACACATACACAAATTAGACACAAGCTATTTGTGCTGTGGTTGTTGCTAAAATTTGTTCCTTGATCATTACTTTATCACTATAAACAAAGAAACATTTTAGAACATTAAAATATTATGTTTGCCTACAAAATCACTACAATTGTTCTGTTTTTTAATGAAGAACAGAACACGATTTTTAGCACACCCCTGTATATAATGTTCGGTTCTTTTTTGAAAATAGCTACGAACGGTATTAAGGGTTGTGTTCCTATACACAAACACAAAAAAAATAGATATCGATAAATAATGTTTTGTTTATTTTTGAACACTGGATGAAACTGAGGACCCTCCCTTATCATCTCACCTCTTACACTAATATGTAGCATATACTGTCCCACTGTCCTAGGACGCAGGGTCTCAGAAAGAAAAGGCTAGAAGATAGATTTCACGACGAACTGGGGTGGATCGCTGAATGTAATCCAGTTGATCTACTGGGGTTTGTCAGGGAAATAGTGCGGTTATTTCTATTGAGGGGACTGTAGAGATGGTAATAGTTCTACGTGGTACCTACTAACTTTCCTAATTCTATCCACCTCTTATTTCTTTTCGTCACTTTTCTCTTTCTCTACCTTTTTCATTGAAGGGATTCACAATAGACCACATTGGTCTCCGAGGGGAAGTGTGCCCTTGGGCACATAACCCTTCTTACTCTAACCTAACATACACCAATATAATCAAGAATTGCTGTAACAAAAATTGCGAGTCTGGACGATGACTTACAGGAACATGCATATAAGAACATAAGTAAAGGCACTTAATTGATATTTTTTATGTTTTAATACTTTTAATGTTAAATAAAAAATGTCCCATTCAAAGGATATACAAGCATAAATGAAAAAAATAAGCGATTTATAAGAAAATATTTACTTGAAAAGATGTAGATATAAATTTTATCATTGTGTTTTAGCACATTAATTATTTTTTTTTTTGCATTTTTAGCTTTTTTTAAGCCAATTAGCTTTTAAAAAATTTTAGTATCTGGTCACTCTGAGCATTAAAAAAAGTTATTAATTGAAAATATGTAGAAGTTTTGTCCAACAGATATTTATTAACATTCATTCATAATAATTAAAATCAAATTGTTATAGAATATTTTTTAAAAGTGCCAATTTTTGTACATGAAAAATTAGCGTAGCTATTCATTATATTGGGTCCTACTTTATTGTTAACACATTTAGCAACAAAAAAACATCTTAAACATTAACTGACGTATTCATAAAAAATTAAAATGGATTTGAAATGCATTTTAAGAAAAATTTGTATGAAAATTTTGCCTTAAAACACATTTCAAACTCATTTTATTATTTATGAATACGGCAGTAAAAATGCATTAACAAATTGGTTGCTTTAAGCTAATAATTACTCTTCTGCAGTTAAAAACATTTAAAGGAAGTTTACTAACTGCAAAATATAAAAAACAATTCAAAAGTGTAAACCTTAAACATTTGAATCGTCTAATTCTTTTATTTCAAATATTTATGCCGACTTCTGGCTTATCTTTTGAAATTTCTTTGCTACTAAAAAGTTTAAATGATATTTATATACTTATTGAAATAAGGTTTTTTTCTGTTATCTGCTGTAAGATTTTCGTTAAATATTTACCTTTAAAGATAAAATTTGAATTACCGAATTTGTATAACGCTTTAGATACAATTTTTATAATGTCGGCACTTCTTTTTAAGAAAATCTTGATTTTTTTTTTGTTTGTTAACGTTATTCCTTTTGATGTTGTAAAACAAATATCTATTTATGAATGTAATTATATTTGATATACATATGTTCATATGTATGTATGTAAATAAATACATAATCAACAAATTAATATTAAACGAAGCCTAATTTAATAAAATTATTGTTTATATAATTAAATAGATTGTACTGTATATATGTACTTAAGAGAATTCAGTAGGATTAAAATATATTTTCGTAATTCTGCAAACGAATTTTAGAAGTTCCGCCTCGGTAGATAAATTTATTAAGAACACAACATGCATGCTTTTAAAATAAAAAAGATTCAGAACTTACCGGTTTTTTCTTTAATTTCACATAATACTGAAAATAGTGCCGGTTTCATGCGATGACAATTTAATGTATGTTTCCTGGCCTGGGCCTCATCCAACGATTGTTCCGATATACTCATTATTTGTTGCAAAATTTCTCCTATATCCTTTTGTTTTCGCACCTCATTTTCGTTGCCTGTATTTTGACCATCATCTTGTCCGGGCATACCATAACCTTGTGGTGCCATCATGCCTCCCGTATGAGCCATCATACGATTGGGATCCTCCATGTTTACCACTGCCGTTCAGTTAATTGCAATCAAAACTAGACACAACAGCAAAACACGGCTAAAATAAATTTACAATATGCAACGGTATCCGCGATTAATTAAAATATTCTTTAGTTTCTTTTATTTTCATAAAATGTTTAATAAGAAAAAGCAAATACAAACATAAACAGAATTATTTACCGAATACAAAGAACTAACTCTAAATACGCGTTCAACCCCGACAATGATAAAAAGTAAACTGTGCTGTTGTGCCACAGTAGTGAACATATAGACCCAATAAAAACTGTTAGCAGAGTAAATGTTATACACAACTTTGATAAACACATACATATGTGTGTATGTATGCATTACCCCAATTGAGCAGATATAATAAGAGAGTTGTGATACAAATAGTAAACATAATGAGATTACAGTAATTTAATTTCGCTGTAAAGATGATTCAAAACAGGATAACAGGTTGCTTTTATTAAAAGATGAAATAATGATAACTTGTCCAAGTGTTGATGTTACTATTTAAGAAAAAAAACTAAGATTAATTTTAAATTTTTCTAACTTTAGTTAAACAATTTAAATATAAATTTTGGACATCCGGACGGCAGATTCGTATTTAATATAAACGTTCATAATTTCTAGTTAAGGTCATACATACACTTATACAAACATATGAATGTATGTTTTTTGTTATAGAATGTTGCAATAAACAAATCATTTTATATTGTTTATGCCACATGAAAAATGTTTAAGCGACGACGCGTGTCTTCGGCAACCTAACGTATGTTTGTTTATATTTAGTTCCTTATATTCATAATGGTCATATACTCAAGTGGTGATATTAATAATATAAAGAGAAAGCTAACTTTCTCCAATGTGTAACCTTGGGATTAAATGCATAAACATATTATTACTTGTTGTTAAATGCAATAGAAAATGTCCTTAACACTTTTTGAAATACTTTTAGAGTTAAGAAAATATAATAAAATTTTAAACCCGATTGTACTCAGATATTTATCATATAAAGGGTGTCTCAGTAAGGATGCACTTTTTCATTTTAAAACAAAAACTTGTATTTTTGAGATAGTTGTGATTTGTTTATTAGATTGGAAAGAAAACATGTTCCGATTAAGTATGAAATAAAATGTCCGTCAAATGGCCGCCACGGCTCTGAAGACAGGCCATTACTCCTTTTATGAAATTTTCCCATAACTTTTTCATAGAGGTGTGGCTGTATCTCGCTAATGACGCGTTGAATCTAGGATTTAAGCTCAGGGATTGTTTCTGGTTTATTCGCATTAGCCCAAGATTTTACAAAACCCCAAAGAAAAAAATCACACGGCTTTAAATCGCATTATCTTGGCGGCCAGTTGATATAAGAATTTCTTGAGATAATTTTTTCTGAAAATCGTTGTTGCAATAAATCGATTGCTTCTTGAGTAGTGTTGCAGGTGAAGCCGTTTGCTGAAACCCCATGCCTTCCAGATTTATGCCGTCCAGTTGAGGTCACAAGAACTCCGTTATCATGTTCCTGTAACGAATGCCGTTGACAGAACGATGCCGAATTGATGTTTTCGCGTTTTTGGCGAAACTATCGTTCACAGCAGCAATGTTTTCAGACTAATGCCCAATTTTCAGGATAGTATTTAAATCTATATTAAGTTAATTTTCATAACAAACTTAAATCGTATTTAAAACAGATTGGTTTTTTGAGTTTTATTTGAAAAGTCTTATTTAATTAAGATAAAAGTATGGTAGCACTACTAAATGCAAAAAAAAAAATATAAAAAAGTGTAATTATCTACAAGGTGGTCTGAAATAACAGCTGACTGTTAATGCTTTGCCTGTTGTTGTTGTATTGTTGTGATATTGAGGCCACCTTGCTTAAAGATTACAATGGAAACTTAAGTTGAAATTAAGTGTACCACATCGGTGACTTAAGTTTGATTTAAGTTTTTAGTGAAGAAAAGAATTTTGTATTTAAATCGATTTTAAAAATAAATGTGTTTTAATATCAATCCTGAAAACTGGGCATAACTGTCTTTAACCGACTCAGTTTCATCGAATTGTTGACGCATAAGTTGCACTTTCTCGAATTAAAATTCAAATTCTTCGAAGTTTGCTAGCGGTCTCAGCATAATTTTTAAAATTTTTGTATTATATTTTCATAAAGCATTGTTCTTTTGTAATTTTTAATAATTGGAATAAATAAATCTAAAGCGGTCCATACACTTGCAATATTATTGTAGTATATGATATTCGCCAAATTATTTCCATTTTGTCCTATATTATGCAATAAGTCGCACAATGGTTGCATTTATTCAATAAAAATGTGCAAATTACGTATAAAATTATCATTAACAGCATTGAAAATTTTGCCAACACATTTCACTTTCTCTTCGTTGTGCAATAAAAACAAAAGTCTATTGATTGTTGCCAATATATTGTGCCACTTTTGAATATCACATACACATTGGCGATATAAATGTACAATACGTAAAGTTGAACAATTTTATTCCAAATGTATGAGCCGCTTAAAGGTTTCCAGTTGCACAAAAAAAATCACACAAAATTTAAAAGTGCACTCTTACTGAGACACCCTTTACATACATACATATGTATGTGTGTATGTATGTATATGTTTTAACAATAATTGTTCGTTTAACCTTAAATCTTCGGATTAAGTGATTAGATTATGGATAAATTACGGATTACAACACAACCGAAGTTGTGTTGCTAGAAATGAGAAAATTGTAAAATTTGCTCTCACAAAAAGCTGTTGTCCAAAAAAGTACGCGAACGCAAAATTTGTAAAAATTCGTAAAATAAAGGCAACAGCTGATGGCAAATAATTGAAGTGCTGAAAAATGTTTACAATTTTGACTACTAAACTCGTTTTCTTATTGGTACTCGATTAAATACTTTTTAAAACACGAAAATTTTTGGAAAATACAAACAAATTATTTCATAAAATCTTTCATATTTGTTTGTTTTTTATTTAATTTGATGTTACAAATTTTTAGCGGGTTAATTTATTCATAAGAATAAGAATACATTTTTGCTATTGATTACTTAAGTACCCAAGTACTTCTTCACACTTTTACAACTCTAAAAAATTAACATAACAAAAAAAAGTTTCAAATATTGGTATTTAGCCAAATAAATGATTCACAAACAAGTTAAATGAATTAATATTTATTCACTTTTTGTTTTTATTTAATTTTTTTTCAACTTTTCTTTTATTTAACAATTTTTTCACAATTTGTAAGCATTTTGTTTGTTACTTTTGTTTGTTTACCTTTTGAAACATGTATGTTTTTTTGATTTACTAAATTTTACTGCAAAAATTTCTGCAGTAAAAATTTGTAAATACTCAGACAAGAACTGTCATTTTTCGCTCTCAATTTGTGTTCTCAATTACTGTATTTTGTGTACGCGAACGCAATTTAGTAAATTGCAGTAAAGTTCAGTAAAAAATAGTAAAAACTTTTGTGTTCTCGAACGCAGCTATTGTAGTAAACAATTTAAACAAATAACTATTTTATTTATTTATTTATTTTATTTATTTATTTATTTATTTAATCAATACAAAGAAAGCCCATAAGGCCAATTATACATGTATTGTAAGATTAATATCCATGTTTAATTAAAAGCATCAATAATAATAATAATAATAATAACAAAGAAATATTCTTAAATTCTTCTATAAGTAAGTTTTTATATACATAAGTAGTATTCAATTACTTAACATAAGTGGCTCCCCAACCACATAAATATTTTCAAAAATAAATTTAAGAATCACCAGAGATTAACAGTAAGTTATTTATTCAAACAAGTTCAAAAGCTTTTTCTTATATGTAAAATAAGAATATGAGAATAACCTTAATGAAGGTGGCAAATTATTCCATAAACGACATATTCTAATTCTAAATGAACGTTCGAAAACTGAAAGACTTATTAGAGGTATCTCAATCTGTACATTTCTAGTAGAGTGATTAAATGTGAATTCCTCCACTATAGATTCAGGTTTACTGGATTTTAAAACTTTATAAAAATGAAGTAAAAGACGCAAATGTAAATATTTATTGAAATCGCAGCCTAGAAATACAATAAAAAGTTCAGATACCCTATCATGTTCACGTATGCTAATATTAAAAATAAAGCGAATAATCCTCCTAAAAATTTTATTAAGATTAGTTAAAATAGTAGATGATGTTCCCGAATAAACCTCCAAACAGTAGTTTACCTTAGACATAAGCAGAGCATGAGCCAGACGAAATCTTACACACCTAGGAGTATATGGTCTTAAAGCATATAACCTTCTCAGAATAAACGAAACTTGATTGGATAATAAATTTATATGCCTTTCGAAGTTTAAGTTCGAATCAATAACAACTCCCAGACAATTGTGCGAGTCTACATACTCTATCAATTGATTCCGCATCCATATTCTAGGATAAGTAGTAGTATATCTAGCTAAACGAAAATATATTGCTTTAGTTTTGGCCAAGTTAACTTTAAAATCATTTTGATGCATCCAACTCAATATAGAATTAAGATGATTATTCAAACGAATCTCAAAATTTGTATCCAATATAGAGTTGTGTAGGTAAATAAGAAAAATATCATCTGCATAAATAAAAGGCTTACAAAAATTGTTACTCATAATAGGAATACCATCATTTAAATAAGCAAGAAATAGTATAGGGCCCAACACAGATCCTTGAGGCACTCCTGAAACGACACGACCAACACTAGAACTTAATCCATGAAAGGAAACATATTGTGATCTATTATTCAAATAAGAATAAATGAGTTTACATGCAGACCTTGAAAACATAAATTTAGTTTTAAGTTTGTCAATAAGAACATTATGGTTAACACGGTCAAAAGCTTTAGTTAGATCAAGCGAAACTAATATACTATTTTCATGCTTGTTTAATTGTTTTCTCACAAAGTCCGTCAAGGAGACAAGCAGAGAAGATGTGCTGTGATAACGTCTAAAGGCATACTGATTAGAGTGAAGCAGTGAATACCTTTCAAAATGCTCCATGATCTGTCCCTTCATTATATTTTCAACAATTTTAGACATAGCCGGCAAGATGCTTATTGGTCTTAAATTATCAATATCATACACACCCTTTTTTGCAATCGGTACAATGCGACCTAGTTTCCAAGCATCAGGAAAATTGGAAACCATAAACATACTATTTATTAGATGAAGTAATATCGATGAAATCAAGGGAAAAATTGCTTTCAAAAACTTTATTATCTCATTATCTTTTTATTTTAAATTGTTTGTTTTGAAATGCAATAATTTAAAAAAATTTTAAATATCATAATTTTAAGTGAAAATTATTAAATTTAGTAAATATTCCCCAGAACCACTTGAACGGTATATCATTTGGACACAAGGTTAGTAATCAGCTGTTGCTTACGTAGCAAGATAAGGTCACCTGGTGTAAATTCGCCTTTAAGTAAACCAAAATGTTTTAGAATATAAATTCGAACGTTTAATAACTTTTTTTTAACTTTTTAAATTTGACTTAAAACGTTTTGTCAAAATTCCACAGATACCTATAGGTAGGTACATAGTTTTAGTTATAAATAAACACCCTATATTATTTTATAAAGATCCGTTATCACAACTAACCGATAGCTAAAAGTAGACTTCAACCGGCCTTATAAAAAGTGTTCCTTTAAAAAACTTTACTTTAACCTAAAGTGAGCGATAAAGTAAATTAAGATTCATCCTACCTGTTAGTAAGTTAAGTTTAAATATTGGAACACTTGTTATACTGCTGTTTAAATCCTCCTTTAGCTATCAGTAAGTTGTGAAAACGGGCCTAAGAAGGGTTAGAAAAGCACACCGGGTGTTTCTTGTTATTAAAAAAAATTGTCCACTTCAGTTATAGAAATTTGAATAGAACTACATACCTACTTCATAAAATAACTTTATCTTCCAGTTCTGTTAGATGGCAAAAAAGATTAAAAAATTATTTTTGGATACATGTAATTATTAAGGAAGATGAGACATTCTGGAGGTATTGAGATGTATATAAGGCGCGGATTTTTTTCGGTGTACATACATATGTATGAACCTTTCGATTTTTAATTAGTTTGTCTAGCAAAACCTTCAAAAGTCCTGCGTTTTTTCTTTTCAATATTTTTTTAAAATTTGTCACTAGCAAAACTAATGTTTTTACAATATGTAGGTATAAAAATGTATCTAATCCGAAGTAGGTATTATAGAAAATATCTGCAGGTTTTTAATTGTTTTCTTGTTTTAAACTTTTTTTATTAGAATTGCCATTTATTTCTTAAATTTCAAACCGGATAAAGTTGACCAAGTTAAAGATGCGTTTCTCTGAACTCTGTTAATTAATAGTAGTTTGTTTTGACAAATTTAAATTGTGCATTTTTCCCTAATGTCTAACATATCGCCTTGATTGAATTAATAATATTGATGACAGAATTGCAAAACAAGAAAGTGACAGCTAAATTACAGTAGGTACATACATAAATAAATAAAATGACATAAAAGATTTACTAAATTAATTAGTATTGTGGTTGTTTTTAATAATTAATTTATTTATTTATTATTATTAATAAATTTAAATAGGTTTGTAGGTATAAATTTTAAGTATTATTTGCATCACGCCCATTTCTCACGATAAACGATTTATTTAACTAACGTCCATTAAGCTAAATTTTCAAAGAAAAATTTGTTTTGTAAACCTTTATTAAACTAAAAATATTTTAATGAATGGTAGTAAATATCTTAAATGTTTTAAACTTAAAAGGTTCAAATGTTCATACAAATTTGCATTTAATCACATTTTGGAAATACATAGCTAAATAGTAAACAAATAAACATTAATAAAAACAAATCGTATAAAACTCCATAAAAGTTCGAAGATTTCCCCAATAAAGTCGCAATTAAGGAAATATGAAAAACGTACATAAAAAATACAAATTTATACCCAATCATACACACACCACATAAATCCGAAGAGTTATCACAGAAATATTTGGTACTAACACAAAAGGATTAACGTTTTGGAATATTCAAAGTTATTTTTAATTATTTTGAACATTCTTAAACTAAATTTTCTCTTTAATTCTGTATTTTTGTCGCTATTGTTGTATACAGAAAAACAGGTACATATAGAAGAATGGAAAAGAAAAAAATCTCGTTCACTGTTGACTTTAGCACATTTCTTGATCAAAATTAATGTGTACAGAACAAATTTTTAAAAAGAATTCTGCAGCATTTGAAATCAATGTTTTTTTTTCATGAAAATAGAAATTATTTACCAGAAATTCGTAAAATCTTTAAACTGTATACCGCGTCGAGTAAAAAATGTTGCTTTTGATTTTTTCACAATTTTCTTTGTATGTATGCTTTGTTCTTATTTCTTCGTTTATTTTCAATAGAAAACAAATATGGCGTATAGAAATTTCGTTAAGTAGCGAGCAACTCTGTTTTAAAATTATTTTATAAGTGTGGCAGCATAGCGCACGGTAGTCTTGCTTGTTTTCCATGAACTAAACAGACAACAATATGAAATCACGATACAGACAGTGTTACCTCAAAATATTTAGATGTTGATTAAATCTCGAATGCAATCCGAAATAAGATCATAAACATTAATACAAATGATGCAATCCACAATGTAATTTTTCAGATTGCGTAAATGCATTGCTTTGTGTACCTATATAAAATGCGTTAACAAAATGATGCCTATAAAATCTATGCTATTTTTTTAACATAACCGTAGCAACACATTTCGATCATATAAAATTGTATCTACGTCGTATGTCGTCTTGGATTTATTACCATTTCATATGCCGGTTGTGAACGTTTGCCATAAAAAATTATATTATTTTTGAAAAGAAGACAAAATATGTATGGTTATGACGGAATTTTGGGAAAATTGTGCGTGCTTCTAGAAATTTATGGCATTACGTCCTACGTTCTTACGACGTACGACTCAATAGTGCTTCTAGCATACACCACACTTTTATAAAATATTTTAAGTCTTGCGTAAAACTGCTTTGGCCGGGGAAGCAGCTAACGCTCGTTTACATAATTTGTTATTGACAATCAGGTCGTTCTTGTTTTTCTGTCTGCATTTTACAAACATAATCGGTTGATGGTGTGGCGTCGCATAACTGTAATGATTTAAGTGTTCAACATTAACCACGTGCATTCGCTTTACCCCCAATTTCGCCAAGTTCAGTTAAAGCTTTCCTTATTTTTTACTTGTTCTGACATCTTCGTATACGGTATAGATAGTTTTGCGCATTTCTTAAAAAACCTTCCTTTTTTGTGTGATACCCTGACAATACGACTAGTGGAAAAAGCAACTTCATGTGAAGAAAGAATAAACAAAATCTTTAGTCCTGGCTTATAAGTATATGGTTTTCTATTTACCCTCAGTCAAGGTATATTAGCAGTTTTCACTATTTGTAGTAAATCACCCTTGTAAACCCTGTTAAACTTTTTAATGTAGTAAGCGTACTAATACTATTTACAACACCGCAACAACAATATGTATTTAACTTTTGTCTTTTCGGCATATTTTGTGAGTTTTTTTTATAAAAAATTACAGGAGTTGAATCAATATTACTTTTAATAGTAGATATTTCGAACTAATTAACCAACTGTTACAAACAATTAAATCTGGAGGAAATCTAATGGTTTGGCGCTGTTTCTCAACAGCGAGAGCTGGACGCCTGGTAAAATTGATTCCAAAATGAATGTAGTAGTGCTGAGGAAATGGGATTGGGGGACTTTTTGTTTCAACAAGATGATGATCCTAATAACATAAGCACGGTGGCTAAAAAATTGTTTGAAGAAAAAAAATATTAAAAAATTGGATTGACCTACTCAAAGCCCTGATTTAAACCCTGTTGAACATCTATGGTCCATTCTGGATACCAAAACCCCTATGGAATTGCGCACAACCTTTCAACATGTTGGGATAAAATGCAAGCTGAACGGAGAGCGATTCCAAAAGATATTTAAAAAAAATAATTTTAAGTTTGTAAAAACAGCTAAAAGAGATTATTATCAACAAAGGTAAAGTAACAAAATATTACTTAACTGAATATTGCAGACTCAAAATGATAATTACTTAAATTTATACTGTATTTTTCGAATAAAAATATTAACTAGGTTTCATTTTGTATAGTATTTAAAAAAAATGGAGCTGAATATTATTATTTTGTTGTTTTTTTTTTTATAAAATTTTAAGAAATAATAAATTAAATAATACATATTAATTTTCTTAAGCCAACATTTGTTTTTAATTTTATTTAAGCAACTTAAAAATATTTAAATATTTTATAAATCATTTTGCCCGAGAGTGTATGTGTATTTTAAGTAATAACAAACTATAAAAAGAAATTTGTTTTTATATTTCTGGCAACACTTCACTCATATTCTACGCTACGCGTTATTACGTCAAAGTTCGCGCGATGGTTGGAATAGGTTGGATGTAAGTATATGTATCTCAAAACCAGCTGTCAGTTGTAGTTGAAGTAAATATATGTGTGTATGTATGATGGTATGTAGTTAAGATTTTAGTCATCACTTTTATTTACATTGTTAAAAATTCACGCAGTTTCGCTTTTGCCAATAACAAATAAGAAAACTAGTTTTATTTTAAGAGAAGTTTATGCAAATTTCTAAACGTGATTCAATAATTTTCACAAAGAACCTGGATTTATCGGGTTTTCCCACTAATAATGAAAATATATGTTGTATATTGAGACATTACAATTGGGTTGTAGTAAGAAAAAAACATGTCATTATCGAAAAAAGATCCCTCCTTACGTGTGGCTGCCAATGATCCGCATTTGGTGAGCTTGGGTGGGGGCCGCTTGAGTACGGCAGTAACTATACATAATATACCAGTTGGCGATTGTACTATTGGTTCGTCTTCCCAGTGTTCAGTGTCATTAAGTGGCGCAGGCGTAAGGCCCATACATTGTACAATATATCGTAGTGAAGAAAACCAGGTTACTTTAGTGCCGGAGCGAAATGCTCGTATATTGATCGATAATCAATTGATAAAAAATGAAGTCGATTTAAGGCAAGGAGCCATGATTACCATAGGAGAATCGTATTACTTGCGCTATAATAATCCTGCCGAAGCTTTGCAAATGAGATCCGCAATGGAGGAGATTTTCGAACATGACTATCCACATAATTTAGATTATTTCTACGAGTCAAATGTGAACCCTGCCTCCAAATCTCGTCAATCTGATAAGTCAACATATAGTGATTACGATAATTTAAAAAATTCGGATACTTCTGTCGATTTTATGGGGTGGCAATGCCCAAAGGTATTTACTGCTGACTTGGTTACCGTCAATATGCCTGCTAAAGACGTTTTGGGACAAAAATATGCTAGTTTTGCCAAGAATCTTGCTGAAAATCATCGCAAAGATAAGAATATAAGTGTTCTCAATGCCAACGATCATATTTACAGCAATGTTACCCTAAACAACTCGCTATCCAAGAGCAAAGAATTGCTAAACAAAGTAAATTGCACGTCAACTCCTGTAAAAACAAATGATTTGCATGGTTCAACAGCAGAATCAAAGCACAACGAAAGAGATCATTTAGAGGACATGTTAAAAATATGCACTGAGTATTCTGATCGGCAAGACCGATCTTACACTGGCGGCAGTAGCAGCATTACGTCATCGCCTATTGTGCAAAATCGTATAAAAACAAATGGATCCCTGCCACGTGATAAAAAGTCTCCTTTTTATCAGGAATTACAAAGTTCTTTTGAAGGCAGCAACAATAGCCCTAGTCAATCGCCGAAATCATACCAGAAGTCATCCGGCTACGAAAACATTCCACTTTTGCAACAAAATCGCGTTGAAATCGTAACTACAAATAAATCCACCGGTTACGAAAATGTTAAACTTGTACCACATAGTCCGCGTACTAAAATTAGAACAAATTGTTTGTCTCCGAAAAAGGAGGTAAATATTAATTCCATATTTAACCCAGCACCCACAAGTACAGAAAAATCTACAACAAATTATGAAGACTTAATCAAGTCCTTTGAAGAAAAATTTCAAAAGGAAATAGATGCCATAGAAGAGAGTTCAAGATCTGCAGTGCAATCACAAAAATCATTATCTAACAATTCTTCGCCCGCTGTCGCGAAAAGAACAAACAAAAATATTAATAATCTAACAATAGATATTAAATCGTTTGTCTCTCCCTATAATTCACCTACACCTCTAAAGAAACCTACTCCAGCCCCTAGAAAAATCAACAAAACAAAAGGTTATGGCACAGGAAGCCTAACAAATTTACTTGCCAGTCATTCTTCCCACGAACAACTACACAAAGAACGAGAAGATCTGCTTAAAAAAATTCAAAGTCTTAAATCGGAATTGAGAGCGTTACAAAAGCAGGACAATGAAACATTAATTGAAATGGATATGGAGAATGCTTTGGTTACGGCGGAGCTGGAGTCACTAACAGCAAATAAGCAAAAACTTCTAGATGAGTATCAATCCTTACAGCAAAAAATTCATAGGTTAGAAGCCCAACGTAATGCCACGAGGGTAATGGAGGAAAACCAACAGTCCAAGCTTAAAAACAGCATAGAAATGAAACAAGATCAAGTGGAAAAACTTATTGAACTTCTAAAGCAGAAATCCGATAATTTGTGCTTGAAAGAAGAACTCTTAAATGTTCGAGAATCATTGGAAAACGATAAGAAAACTTTTGAAGATTTGGAATTTCAGTATTTGGAAGGGGAGTCCGAGTGGCTGGCTTATCGTGAAGATTTAAATGCGGAAGAACAGAACTTAAGCAAAAAAATGGAAGAATGTCAATTATGTATAAACAATTTGGAAAAACAGGAGTTGAACTCCTCTAACGCTGCCAGTGCAAAACAACGTCGCTTAAGCAATTATTTGATTTCACTTATTAAGGACTTACAGCAATGTGAAGAACAATTTAAACATTTGGAGAGAAAACTCTCGCTTAAAATTAGCTCAAACTCTTTGCTCTCAGAACAAGAAGACCAAGATTCAACCAATACAACCGGATCCCAGTCCCAAATAACACAATCATTATTTGGTTCTACTGAAATGTTATGTCCGAAATCATACACTGAAGACTTGATGTCCAAAAGTGTAAATGAGAACATGTTTTATAACAATAAAATTGAGTGTGCAAAGAGTACATTAACATCCAATAAAGAAAAGGCTTCAATAGATTGTGTAGATTCTAAAGAAGCTACTTGTAAAATGTACGATACAATAAAGGAAATTGAAAAACAACGCAAATTATTAACTACCCAAAAGGGCCCACGCGATTTAGATTATGAACGACAAAAAATAGAAGAGCTATTGAATAAGTTAAACGTGGAAGCCAAACAACAAACCATAACAAAGATAAACCCTGAAAATTTGCCATCAGCAAGACACTTTGAAAAGCAGTTCTTACAAAAGGGCTTAACTGCAAGTCCTGCATTCACTAGCAGCCCTCCTCTATCCGCCTCAAGTTCCGAGCCCCAAAATAAATTATCGCCAAGATTAAACATTTCAGCACCCGATAGCTCTCGATGCTTTTACGTTGACGACAAACGGTCAAGTAGTGTAATGTCGAATGAACTCTCTTCTCTGGGTGATAGCTCTAGCATATCGTGCGGTCGTAAAAAATCGCAGCAGCAAAAACAACAAAGACCACTAACACGTTATTTGCCCATATTCGCGGATGATTTGGATCTTAAACGTCATATAGAGTCGGCAGGACATCCCATATCTCTTTGCCCTCATGTCTTTTTAGATGCATGCAGTTGCCGTGGTTACCTTCATAAACTCGGTTCCACTTTCCACACTTGGTCTAAGCGTTGGTTTGTTTTGGACCGACAACGCAGTGCCTTAATATACTACGCGGATAAATCGGAACGAAAGCCAAGAGGTGGAGCATACTTTTCCTCTATTGATGAGGTTTACATAGATCACTTGAACGTCTCAAAAAGCAGTCGACCGCATTCAACCTTCATTGTTAAAACAAAAAAGAGAAGTTACTACCTACAAGCAGCCTCTGGCACAGCGACCAGAATATGGATAGACGCCATCATAACCGGAGCTCAAGGTAACATTGATTATTAGACACAACGAATTGTATTCAACGTTTAAAACCCCTCCAACAAAAACAAATCCATTTTAATAAACATTTTTTTTAGTATTAAGTATGTACCTAGAATTTTAAAGGTATAATAATTATATATAAGAAAAAAATTCAAACTTTTTTGTATTTATTAAGATAAAAGGTAAACTATAAAATCTGTACTGTTACCTAATAATTGCTCAATATTATACACAATATATATTAACTAAAGATATGATGCACTTACATTCCTACTTTCTATTAAGAATTAACTGAAGAATTGTTTAATTGTTAGCGAAATTATTTAAGAAACCCTTCACGTAGTTTACATATTTGCCTTAAACTTAACGTTTTTTTTATTTTTTTAAATAATTTTTTTACAAATATGTACTACTTGAAATAAAGCGAAGCATTTTATAAACGTGGTTTTACCTATGCAAATTTTTTTTTAAGTTGCATGACAAATCTTTCCTTAGAAATCTTAATTTAGACGGGCAATTAACCTTTCTGTTAACCACTTTTACTTGCTGAAACCTCTATACAACATATTCCTAAAAAGTTTTAAAGTATTACATATGTTTCTATTTAAATGTGCCTAATTTATAATCAATTGATAATAAATACTGTATTTTTATTTGAATTATTCTATAGCTGTACTTTTATTTCTATTTTAAATTACAGACAAATGTATATAGAAAATAAGATGTGTGGTAAAATTATTGTAATTTGTTAACATAATTTTGTTTAAATATATCAAAAAGACAACTAAAAGTTGAGTTGTTAAGAAAGAAATAAAGTTATAAAGTATGTTTATAAACAATACATGTTTTGGGTACCCTATTAATTTAACGATTTCTATAGAAATATGGAATCAAGATTTTCACTAATCTATTTTAATGGAAACAATTTTAAAAATAAATCTCTCTTGGTTTTAAATTTTGTTTAGATGATTTTCCTTTTTCTTTCGTTTTATTAATAGTTAAATTTACATGATTTGATTTATTTGTTTTATAGATTAGTTAACTATTTTTATTAAAAAATTGAGATAAAAATATATGAGCGAGCAGTCAGCCCACTTGCTGGTTAATACATAAAACCAAATTCTGAGAAAATCGATTATATACCAAGCAATAAAGAGTTTTGAAGTATTGAATATTAAACGAGAAATTGCGCGTAACTTAACGAATTTTGAACGTGATTGTTAACGGATTAGGGAGGCATTTAAAAAAACCAATTAAATTGTGGCTTTTATAGAACTTTTATTATTATTATTTTTTAACTTAGCAGTGTTTGCAAGGGGACTTAAGCTACGGTCACACTTATTTAACATTTGACCAAATAAGCATAACCACTACTTTTGTTAATGTTTATACAAATCGCTTAATTATATTAAAGTTCATTTTTAACATAGTGCGTTGTTAAAGCTACGGTCACACTTATTATATATTTGACCAAATAAGAGTAACCACTACTTTTGTTAATAATTAGTGAAATTTAACAAACTCTTAATATCACAAAATAAAGCTTATTATACTGCTGGACATAGCAAAAAAGCTGTTTTCTGTAAGATGTGGGATTATAATCAAAATAAATATTGGAAATAAAGAAAATAATTATTTAGTTTGCTTGTTGGTTCCGTTTTTTTTTCGTCAAATATTTGACAAGTGTGACCGTAGCTTAAGAGTTGCACTCAATGTACATGATGAATTTTATGACGTCCAATTTTGGACGTCATTTTTTTGTTTGGAGCAAGCGGTGTAAAGAAGAGGGGTAGAAAAATAGACATGATTTCTGTTTTCTCTGCCTCTTTCTTCTCTACACCGCTTGCTATCAAACAAAAAATGACGTCTAAAATTGGACGTCATAAAATTCATCATGTAAATTGAGTTTAGTGAGATTTAACAAAGTCTTAGGCCCGTTTACACAACTTACCGATAGCTAAAAGTAGACTTTACATAGCCTTATAAAAAGTGTTCCATTATTAAAATTTTACGTTAACCTAAAGTGAGTGATAAAGTAAATTATAGGCCATCCTATCTGGTAGGTTAAAGTAAAGTTGTAATAATGGAACACTTTTTATTCGGCCGATAAAATCCTACCTTTAGCTATCGGTAAGTTGTGAAAACGGCCCTTAATATCACAAAATAAAACTAATTACACTGCTAGACATAGCAAAAACAATTTTTTGTAAGATGTGGTATTATAATCAAAATAAATATCAGAATTAAAGAAAATTTTATTTTAGTTTGCCTGATGGTCACGTTTTTTCGTCAAATATTTGACAAGTGTGGCCGTAGCTTTACTCATACGTTTGTTTATAAATATTTTTTATTTATGTATGTTTATAAAATCTCTGCAAATAATAGGACTAGGCCAAACACGCGTGTAAAATGTAGCCCACAAGGGACTAGGACTACTCCAAAAGTAATCCAAACGTATGGAAAAAAACATGGTCTATTTTACATTACGATATCCTAGGGCAGGACCGTATAACCCAGCTTTGGATTACAAAGGAGTAGTCTTAAAACTACTCCATTGCATATACAAGAGGATTAGTTTTAACTTTGTTTAAAAACGAAAACATGTGGTTAAAAAACGAAGACATGTCATCTCACTACAAACACTTTTTAACAATGACATGGTCCATGCTTGCATTACATCGGACCAGTCCATGGAGTAGTCCATTTAATCAAATTGGATCAGCTGGTCCACTATTATTTGCAGGGATGAAAATACGTTACAAATAATCACCCTTAGGCGTTGGCGTATTTAGACGAAAAACGCCAAGGGTAAAGATATATTTTCGCTTAGAAAAACATATAAAACTGTGAAAACGTAATAAAATAAATTAATTGTACAATAGACGGGAGACATTTTTTTTAAAAATGAATCAAACCAATGAACGTTAAAAATTAAAATTGTAAATACATTCATATTAAGTTAGGCTCGTACAAGGCGAATTAATTGCAGGTGGTGTCGAAACGGCATCTGACGTTGACAGCTCGAACCAAATTGTTTTGATTTATTAGTGTTTTTCTAAGAATCGTTGAAATTTCAAGCTTTCAGCACTAACAATGCAATGCAAAAACCCCTATGTTGTTTTTGGATTGTTGTAGTTCCGACACCACCTGTAGTTGAATTCGCCTTGAACTCGTACAAGTGTTAACAAAAGTCATGTTGGTTAGATTTTAATCTTTAGTTATAAGACTGGAAGTGGAGGCATCTAATATTTTGATTTTAGTTTCGAAAGGATAGTATTGATTAAAAAAATCTTCTGGAATTTTAAACATTTATGCCTGCGTTCATAAAAATATTTTAAATTTAATAAAGGCTTGAAAACAAAATTTTCTATGAAAATTTTCCTTAATAAACGTTTATTAAATTTAATAATCGTTTATGAATACGGGGTATAGTTTTTAGTTTAAAAGATTTTGAAAGCTTTTTTTATTATTTACACAATCTTTGTATGTACCTATGTAGTTTGTCAGATAGATCCGCAAATAAATCTTGTGTTAATTAGTCTAAGCAATTTAATTGCTTATTTTTGTTTCTTTTTTTATTTAAGTTTTAAAAGCTTTTTCCTTCGTAATAATTTGTTGTGTTTCTGTAGCGTGCTGCTGTTTATGATTAATTTTGTTTTTATCACATGTGTAGTAAGGGATCAGCATCGCTATATATTACCCGCACTATGATAGTATTGAAAACTATTGAAATTTACAGGCGTTTTAGGGCTGGAACAAGGATACAGAAAATCATCGTGTTGCAATTGGGTTTGAGTAAGTGTTGAATCACTTGCACTGCGATGTAGTTTGGGCAAAGTACGCCATGTATACTCAAGCATGTTCAGTAGCAACCGAAACAGGGGTCTATCATTACGATCATACTTGATGCAATCTTCTGTAAGGCGTTTCAAAGCTTGCGGAGCATCAGATCGTATTCTTGTCCAGTCGGGTTTCAGTAATCCTCTGCCTACCATGAATAAAATTTGATCCTTATTGTTGATATGACTGTAGGGTAAACATTCTGCCAGTAATTCGTACAACACAATGCCAAAAGCGTAAACATCAGATTGAAATGAGTAGGGATTTTGTTCTTGCATTCGTATAACCTCGGGAGCCATCCATAAAATGCTGCCTGTTGGCTGATTCGCTTGCTTTTCGCCGGACCATCTGGTTTTCGCCGTTGCTAAACCAAAGTCTCCTATTTTTACGGAATATTCATCTTGTAAAAAAATGTTGTTTGACTTCAAATCTCTGAAATATGGAAATCATACAAAACATATGTTACCAATAGAACAATTTCGTTATACCATTAATATCTCGACAAACCTATGTATAATATTTTTAGCATGTAAATAGTCCATTCCCTGAGCTACTTGGCGGCCGATGTCAATTAGAGTTTTAAGTTTGAATTTAGTTTCTTTTACATGTATGTGCTTGTACAAACTACTCCCTTCACACCATTGGGTCACAATGGCCAGCGAAGGTTTAGATACACAACCCATGAACAACAAAATATTACAATGTCTAGTTTTTTTCAACATGGCGACTTCATTTTTAAACGCTTGTAACTGTGCTAAACTCGGTGTTTTAACATTTAATGTTTTGACCGCAACTGGACCATGCCAATGTGCTTTATATACTGTTCCAAAAGATCCAGATCCAATGCGAGGCCCTATCAATATTTCTTCCGCTTGAATGTTCTACAATTGAATTGTATTATAAATTAAGTTAAATCTTAGACAATAAGGTCATTCATTCAACCGTACATACCCAGTTCTCTTCTGAAGTGCGGTTATCTCTTGATAACAGGTTTTTATTGCTTTCGTCTGCAGAACGAGCTCTTTCGCGTTTTACATGCTTTAAGGTGCTGGTGGGAGAAGCCTGAGTAGAATTGGAATGATCTCCAGAATGTTGTAAGGGTCCATGAGTTTGGATTAACTTGCATTGTGCTTCGCTAAGAGGTTTGATGTTATTAAAACAAACATTTGGAGCTGAGTTTGAACGATCCTGCTGGCTTATTGAACGGGGATGGCGA
Organism: Pollenia labialis; assembly: GCA_949318255.1. Classification (NCBI taxonomy): domain Eukaryota; kingdom Metazoa; phylum Arthropoda; class Insecta; order Diptera; family Polleniidae; genus Pollenia; species Pollenia labialis. The sequence continues at coordinate 16,416,966 of OX439142.1, read as the reverse complement.
CTCTTAAAACAAAACAAAGCAAATTTATAAAATTATGAATGAATTTTTTAAATTTTGTATACAATTTTTTAATTTTCAACTCACCGAAAAGTCACTAACTATTCCCCGACCAGGATGTATAATTCCTACAGCATTTTCTGGATTTTGTGCCAGTAAGCGCTGATAGTAACTATCTACCGGAAATTGTTGACAAAGCGTTGGTACCTTGTCGTAACATCTTTGATGAAATCGAAAGTTACACTGATTGCAATAGAAGCCTGTAAATAGTAGCCTTCGACAGCACTCGCAAAAGGCCAAAGAAAAAAAAGTCTTTCTTATAAACTGATGCGATATGTGTGTCATAATCGGACATTTGTCTAGAAGCTTAACAAAGATTTCCTCAACCTGTAAACTAGCTATGTCCGTGTGCCATGGTATAATTTGCCGTCCATTTTCGGATGTTGTAATTTCACACATTTCTGGCGTCAATTGACGCAATTTTAAAGCCTTCATTAAAGCATCACATAGTCTTACGCCTGGAACAACTTCGACAGAAGTTCTCTGTTGGTTGGGTAAATGTGCTCTAAGCAAAACTTTCCGTTGCCGTGTTAAAGTACTGCATTGGCTTCCTCCATGGTTGGTACTCTGCGAAGAAATTAGGCTGTCGGTCTAAAATTTTAAATGAATTATAGGAAGTTTAGGTTTTCATTAAGTTTTATTTAAATATTCGATCTATTTACCATATCATTTCCCTGATAACCTGGCCTTGCAAGTAACTGCTGCATATATATTTGCTGTTGGTTTTGATAGTGAGATTGGAAGCTTGTATATTCATTGTATGCTTGTTGCTTTTCATCTAGTTCCTGTTGCGCATTCATTTGCTCCATCAATTCTGTCTCTTTTGCCTCCAACTCGTGCAACTTCGACGTTAATTCCTGGTACTCTGCAATATACATGGGTGGTGGCTCCTGCAAATTCGCAAATTTCGCATTAAGAGCATCAATATTTTCCCTTGTCACGCGTATAACCAGTTGTATGTTTTTCAATTCCTCTGTCAATGCATCGTACAGCTCCTCGCTATCCTCTGACGATGGTGAACTCGTCATTGTGGCTTTTCCTTTACATAAACTTCAAAATTATGTCTGTAAATATTTGTAACCTTTACCATAGTAAGGAATATTTACATATAAAGAGCACCCACTTACAACTTTAAAATTGCGTAGGACGAATTTCTACTGAACTTTTTCCGGAAATTTTTTATTTTTACTTTTGTAACTTTTAGTATTCTAGTTTAGTCATATCATCACTCATTTTTTGTCTATAAATGGATTGATTACAAAAAGTATATAAAACAATTTGCTTCCATATTATGTATTGAAAAACTTATTGATAGATGAAAAAATTAAACAAACATTTATGTATTATTCATAAAATCAAAACAAATTAAAGTTGATACACAATAACTAATCTAATTACAACTTTTCTTGCAAATTTCCTCAATAATTTATAAGTTAAAATTAGTATTTATATATTTTTTTTATCCGCATCCTTACACACGAAAAAAACAAAATTTTTTCACAAAAAATAAGGATCAAATAACTATATACACCGGATAGGATGCCACACTGTGTAATATTTTCGACAAGTACACAGAATTCCTTAAGTGTATTGGCAGGATTTTAATTTGTCGATAATGTAATAAAATCGTCAGCAATAATTGAAGAAATAAAATAAAAATAATACCTAAGTGTCGGTCAAGTCTTGAGCTTTTAAGAAAAAAGGGAAAGAGAATGCCATTTCTTTTCCTTTCTCTCCTAAAAACTCAAGACTTGACGAGTCAAACTTGACGTTTGTGAACCGGCACTAACGAAAGTCTAAAAAGAAAATATATATTTTTAACTTTTTTATTTATTATTTAAAAAAAAAAGTATATAAAAAAATGTCTGGTATCTTTATACCAAAAATGATAAGTACCCGTTTACATTGTAAGGAGCAAGGCGAATTCATACAGGTGACATTTTCGAGCCATCTGTTTATTGTGTATGCCAAATGTCAAGCTTTGCTTACATTTTGTGAAAAAATAGCTTAAATCTAAATACTTTAATAAATTTTCATATTATTCGAATGTGTATTCTAAGTCAAATTATAATTTTTAAAAGCTTTTATAAATTAATAGTCTTATTTCTTTAATATTTTCCAAGAACATTTTCTGTGCAAAGAAATAAATGAATTGAAAATATAAACACAAGGAATTAAAAATGCGTAAGGAATGCAGTTAGAATAAATTTGCAATACAGGGGTCTAATCACCGCATTCGATACTATCGTATCGAATAAACTATCAAATGTTTTTGCATACGATAGACACTGACGTACCGAATGAAAACTCGAGAAATGTAATGTCGAGTTACTCGATATCGAATGCTTTTCTTTCAAATTCAATTAATTTCATTCTATATCGAGATTCATGATACCAAAATAAATAATTTCGATAAATTTTGCTCGATATCGTATGCGGTGATTAAAAAAATGTCCTTATATTTCCATATTGCTTTGAAATATATCTTCATACGTGAGAGTCTCTCAAAATGAAATAAGAGTTAATCGAATATCAACAGAAAAGCAACAAGATTAAAATATTTAATAAGTAGTTTGGGAGTTGCAAGGGAAAGTATTGATGTTAATGTATTTTTGTTAAGTTTAGTTAACATTTGTTATAAATTTATATTATATAGAACTCTTTGTAATATTTGAATTATGTACTTGAATATTTTTCTTTAATGTTAATTAATCATTCAAAAATAAACTTTCAACAATAAAAGTGATTAGACCCCAGGAAAAAAATTTCCTTAAGCAATTGTGTATATTTTATAAAGAAAATGTTTGTTTATATTTTTAACAAATAATTTTAATTTTTACAAAATACATAGTATATTTTGAAAAATGGAAGGCATAACTCAAGGTGAATTCAAACAGGTAAACTCATCTCGCCAGCCGTTCATCAGCTGTTTCCACAGCGAATTAAAAAATATGGTCAAACGTCAAAATATGATTTTGTTTTGAGAAGAAGTTGAATGAAAAGTGTTAAAAATATTATTTTTATAATAAACAACTTTCAAAACTGCGAATGGTTGAAGTGAATTTATTAATTTCTTTTATAAAAAAGTGATAATTTTAATTTGCAATAAAAAAATTTTGACAACTAACCATAAAATTGTATAAACAAAATACGTGGGGCTTTTTGTAGTTGTAGAGTTGCACTTACCTGTTATGAATTCGCCTTGGCATAACTATCTCTTGATGCAGTCACCTGTATGAATTCGCCTTGGAGGGGAGAGTTAATAATTTCTACACCCATGATGTAAGAATCGCAGCAACAAAAATTGCACAACCAAAACATGATTTCATGCAACTGTAGCTTCTATACAAGCTTTGACAACTGGACCACCGAAAAACCCCATATGTTGATTTGGCCCCTTCTTCTAGTGAATTCGCCTTGAAATAAATTTTCATATAAACTGTTGCACCTCCTCTATAAACGATGTGCGTCTGCAAATGAGGTGCAAGCATCTTTGTTATAAATACACAACATCCGACAAAATATGAGCGGGATTTGGGAAGTGTTCGTGGCAGCTCCCGTACAAAGACAGATTTCTGTATATCTGGAGAACGGCTAGAGATAAAATCCAAAATCAGGTACCAGCAGCTTGGTGATAAATACATACGTAACATCCGACGAAATGTGGGCTGGATTGGAGAAGTGGGCGTGGCACAAAAGGTTTTATTTATATATAAATTTAAGGGCCGATGTTGAATGTGAACCACTTCTAAATGTCAAGTTATTTTTCTGCATTTCATTCGACATTTCTCAATTTCAAACTAACTCAATTTGAACAATGGGAATATACACAATCGAGAAACGCGTTAAAGCTACTCAGGATCAAGGCGAATTTACAAAGGTAAACTCAACTCGTCAGCCGTTCATCAGCTTTCTTCACCGCGAATTACAAAAAAAATACGTAAATGTCAAAATATAATTTTGTTTTGAGAAGAAGTTGATTGAAGTGTTAAAAATAATATATTTATAATAAAAAATTTCAAAACTGCGAATAATTAAAGTGAATTTAATAATTTCTTTTATAAAAAAGTGATAATTTTAATTTGTAATAAAAAAATTTTGACAGCTATCTATTAAATTGCAAAAACAAAAAAAAAGGGGATTTTTGTAGTTGTAGAGTTGCACTTACCTTTTTATATTCGCCTTGTTCAATAACCATTATTGCCGTATTTTGTCGAATGGTAATCCAAGGGACGGTTTGGTGCGGTTTATGGGCTGGCGTCATCACCGGGCCGTATTCAGACAGTTACTGTGAATGGTTTTCACTACCGTGAGATAATAACGAACTAATTGGAAGATATGGATGTGGACGATATGTGGTTTCAACAGGACGGTGCTACTTGCCACACAGCTAACGAAACAATGGCTCTTTTGCGCGACGAATTCAATGTCCGTGTTATCTCACGTGGTGGCGATGTCAATTGTCCACCAAGATCCTGTCATTTGACACCGTTGGACTTCTTTCTTTGGGGTTATTTGAAAGAAAAAGTGTACGTCGATAAGCCAACAACAATTCAAGAGCTAAAGGATGAGATAATTCGGGACATTAACGGAATAGAACCTCAATTATGCCTCAGCGGCCATTTGGCCGATATTTTGTTTCATACATAATTAAACCATTAAACCAATATTATCATAATAAAAAGAAATGACAATAATTTCCTAAATTATTTGTTATTCATTCAAAATTGACAGTGGCCCTTACATTTTAACCAACCTTTATAACTTTATGCTCTCGCACCATAATGAACAGTATATAAAATTCGGAATAATTGTTCGAATAATCTAGGAACTTTTCCGTTATTATACGATTGAAAGTTTACAATAAATTCACTCGATATCCAGGTATAATAAATTGGTTTTAAAAGTTTTTCAATCCCATTGTATAAAATAACTTGAATTATTCAAGTTATCCGAACATTTTAAAACCCTTTTTCAATTAAACAAGCAATTTTGAAATTCAAAAATCGATTCGACCAACACCTGGTACTCTAATGTTTATGTTTTTAACCGCAAATTTAATTATTCTGATTTTACACAGGGTCTCCACGTGAGATAAGATATAAGATTTTTATATCAGCAAACGTCAAATTCAATCGCAGAGTGTATTATCTTACGTGTAGACTCTGAAATAGTGTTAATATTAATATTATAATAAATATTATGAGACAGTTGTTATGAGAAATCTTATAACAACTATCTTATAAGATGAGCTGTCAAAAATACACATATATGTATGTACAACACAATAAGACGCATTCATTAAATTGTTTAATTTTTTAGTGCAAATAGTGAAAATCTTGTGGTAAATGTTTAAAAAAACAAATAGAAAAAACTAAAAAAAATAATAAAAACGACACAAGTTTACTGTACGAGAATCATTCGATTATGAAATCTTATAACATACGTGTTCCCCTTGTTTAAGATTAAGATTAACATGAAGAAATTTGTTCTCTCATACTGCCGACGTTCTCTCACATATTTTTATCAGATATTATCTCAGGTGAAGACCCCATGTTAAAGGTAAGTAACAAGTGCCGGTTCACACACTTCAAGTTTGAGTAGTAAAGTCTTGAGCTTTTAGGAGAGAAGGGAAAAGAGAATGCTATTTATTTTCCCCTCTCTCCAACAAAACTCAAGACTTGACGAGTCGAACTTGACATGTGACATGTATCATGCCGCTGTTAACAAATTTTTGCGAATTTCCGCTAATATAGCAATTTTTACGAATTTTTGCATTCGTAACAGTCTAAAGGACTTTTAATAAATTTTATGGGTTCCTAAAATGAAAAATTTTCTCGAATTTTCGCTATTTTGGCAACATGTTTTTATGTTATTATCGAATATTTTGATATTTTTTTTGCTGATTTAGCGATTTCAAATAAATTTTTGGGTTGGTTTCATATTTTGCAATTTTTCGCGAACTTGATGCCGATGATGCAATTTTATCTGTAAGGGTTGTGATTCTTTACAACTTTAAAGATTTTTAAAAAATAATAGACTTTGCTATTATGCTGCTGTTAGCAAAGTTTTGCGAATTTCCAGTAATTTAGCAATTTTCACCGAATTTTTGGCATTTCTTATAGTTTTAGAGACTTTAGAGACTTGTTTAACCAAGTTCGCAATAGAATCAATTTTTTCCTGTAATTTTTACAGCTTTCACGATTTAGCTGCGATAAGCTGCCCCCGTCCCAATTTATTCATCGTTCGTCTGCGTAAGAAACCTATCGCAGTGTTCGATACGCAGGACGAATTTCGGTCTACGCAATGATTGTGTGTATTTTCTTACATACACATGTGTTCTATTTCTGACGACGAATATTCGTTGTAAATAATTCGTCGTTCGTACCAGTTGTGTTTCAAGCATTAGCTTCATGATTTTTAAAAATCTGGTCACACTGCGCATGAGTGAAAAAAATAATGCCAAATATGCAACTGTTCATGATTTTTTATATTATTTGAACATATTTAATATATGTACCTACATACATATATATAAAACATATATGTATTTTGTTTAATTAAAAATATTTATAAACAAAATTTCATTTTATCAATAGTATGAAATGGGAATTTAGCACATTTAAACGAAACCTTGTTGTTAAACATTTTTTTATTTACGTATATTTGGCTCATTTGTAAAATCATATTTACCTGATAATAAAGGGTCCGCCAAATAACTTTTTGTTTTTGAATAAAAAAACTGCTGAATATTTTCCCAAATTTCTTTTTTTATTTGAAAGTACAATCCTTCCAGTTAATAATGGAAAATAATTTCATTCAAATGGCTGCCTCGGCTGGCCATGCAGTAGGTTACAATGGCCCAATTATGCCTCTGGACCAAAATCCGCACCAAACAGTGACTCGTTTTGGGTGCATCGGCTTTGCAATGTATGCGTGCGGGTTTTCTGTGCCCCTTATGCGACAATTTTGCTTGTTTATATACCCGCCAAGATCAAAATGAGCTTCATCTGAAGAGATGATTTTTTTTTGGCAAAATCCATTACATTATGCGCCCCATACACTTTTCAATTCAATTGTCAACTGAGTCTTTCAACTGAATTGATACTTGGCCACACACTTCTTCAACTGAATTGAAAGATTTTAATTCAACTGTCAAATTTAGATTTTTTTACAATTTTACAAAAATTTATTTTCTCTCCAAGTATCCATGTTTGCCACCAATGTCATTTTTTTATTTAAAATTTTATTGAAATTAAAGACAATTTTAAAAATATTTCACTTTTTCTTTGCAAAAAAAAATTACACACATAAATTTTGACAGCTGATCAAGAGACTTAAGCACACACAGTACAATCGAATTGAAAGACTTGGAGTCAACTTGAAAAAATCAAAATCTTTTGATTTTTCTTCAACCAACTCGACAACCGTCAAACTAATCAACTGACAAGGCCATACACGCTTTGATTTGGACAACAACCGACTCAGTTGACAATTGAATTGAATCGTGTATGGTCTGCTTTACATTACCATGATTTTCAAAGTAATGTCGCAATATTTCCAAGCGTTAATCAAGCGTATACACTACCATATTCGTTCAACGCACGCAATAGTTGAAAAAAAAGTTAGATGGCGGACCTGTTACTATCCAAGGCGAATTCACCTTAATACTATCATACGAAGTTTTTTCATGGTTGCCTTTTTAATACAACTGTGCGTATGCGCTTAACTTTTTCGGCATAGCATTTTTTTTAGTAATTTATTCACGTCGAAAACTATAATTTGTGTCGAAAACGTTTACTGGTAGAAATTGTTGAAATCTATTTTATGTTTTGTTAATTAGTTGTTATAATATAGAAAGTCTTAAAAATAAATAATATGGAAGAAGGTAAGAAATGGTGTTGTTATTTTATGAAGTACAAACATTACCTGGTAAGAGACTTGAGAAATCTAATAATAAATTGATTGCATTTTTCGCAGACTACCAAGCCTCCTCTTCTCAGTCTGCAGCTAAGAAGGTAGGCAAGCAGCATAATACTTTGCCATTATGGGGAAACGAGTCGACCATGAATCTGAATCCTTTGATACTGGCAAATATTCAAAGTTCAAGTTACTTTAAAGGTACGTGCACAAAGGTACAGTAGAACAAATTAAAAAAATTTTTTGTTAATTCTCTGGTAAAGAAAAATGTATAAAAGTGGGGTTTTAATCAATTCCAGTGCATTTATTTAAACTGAAGACATACCATGAAGTAGTAGACGAAATTTATTATCAAGTTAAACACATGGAGCCATGGGAAAGGGGTTCACGGAAGACAAGTGGTCAAACCGGGATGTGTGGCGGTGTGAGTTTATGAAATGTACCTTTTTCGTTTTGAATGAAGAACTTTTGTGTCCGTAAAAAGAACAGTCGGAATGAAAAGTTAACAACAAGTATTAAATAATTTTAATTAAAAAAAAACTGCATGTGTGGAATTTTTGTTAGCTTTTGATTTCTTGCTGTTCTTTTTCAGTTTTATAGCAAATACTGGTAGTGGGAGGCGTAACTAATACCATCGGATCTTTTTGTTACATTTAAAATTTTAGGTTAGAGGAGTTGGAGCAGGAGGAATTGTATCAACAGCTTACTGTTTGCTCTACAAGTTGTACACGCTACGTTTGACCCGTAAGCAAGTTAATGGTTTAATAAATCATACCGACTCCCCCTATATAAGGGCATTAGGTAGGTGGTAAGTCGATTGAGTAACCCAAAGAAACGCAATCACTTTCTTTTAAGTTAATTACAGTCGAATAACAAAATTATTGTAAAAAAAACACCTTAATACTTGCCTCATGGTATTGTGAGTTTAATATTTTTTTAAAGTAACTAAACGTTAAATGTATTTTCCCAATAATTCCGATAGGTTTTATGTACTTACGGTATACTCAACCACCGGCTGATTTATACGACTGGTATGAAGATTATCTGCAAGATGATGAGGTAATTGACGTGAAAGCCGGTGGTGGACAGGTGAGTCGATTGTATGATATTTTTTTTACTTTCTTGCGCAGCTGGGAACTCTTTAAAAACAATCTTTTTTTTTTTGCTTATGCATTATAAACTAGACAATTAATATGGGCCAAATGGTTTATCAATTTCTAACGAAATTGGATTGGTTTTCCACACTGTTTCCCAGAATTCCGGTACCAATTCAAAAACAAATTGAAAAAAAAATCGAACAATATTGCAGGGAGAACAATGTAACTGTTCATCAGTTGAGTGCTGGTCCAAATATGACTTCTGCCAATTCACGTGCCAACAGAGCAGACTTTGAACAAGAATCGGAAGGTTACAGTGAACGATGGCAGATTAAAACATCAATATCGAATTACAGGGGCGAACATGACGACCGTGGTGATTATAGAACATCCAACAGAGATTATCACGAGCCACGTGATCACAAACCGAAACGTCATGAGGAGAGATATTCGTCGCCTGAAAGTGTTTATCGTGGTACAAGCAGAGAACGAGAGCGTTACAGAGAAAAACATAAGAAAAAGCACAAACATAAGCATTCTAGAAGTCGTTCTCGTAGTAAGTCACGTTCCTACTCCGATCGCAAGAAAAGCGAACGCGATCCTCACCACCATCATCGTTCAAAAGGTTACACAGATGGTTATTCCGAGGATAGACGTTATCGATAAAACTATATAAGATGCACATATTTTCTAAAGACTTACCGATTTTAATAATAGTTCTTGAATTCGTTAAGTTTTGGGTTCATTTTTTTAGCAACTTTATTAAGAATATTTCATACATAAGTTGCATACTTATATTCTTGCTTAAATAGAATATTTTAATTCAAAATAGGAAGTATTACCAATTATGTCACTGTTTTCTCTATTAAGCATAAAACAGCACAACAAAAAGCTCGTAAAAAACTATTAATTTTCTATTTTAAAATCATTGTTAAACTCAGGTGAATTATAAAACAAATAGAATTGTTTTTGTTTTCAACAGATTAAACATATTGCTAAAACTTTGTTATACATCCCATTCCCTATATAAATTATTGCTGCAGTAATATATTGACGTAAATATTAATAATTTTATGTGAACTTAAAAATAAACTCAGAAGTATGAAAACAAAAACGTACCTACATGTCTTTTTATTTCATTGAATCACAAACTATTTATGTACATATATACATACATACATATAAGGGTGGCCTATAAAAAAGTGTTCAAACTCTCGGTCTCCCATCCCAGAAATTCGTAATTAATAATTTTAGTTATATACCTATTATGGAAACTACAAAAATGGAGATAGCTGCCTTTCTATTTTTGTATACCACTCATTTAGCGATAAAAACCTGTAGTTATAACGAAACTGACTTTTTGGATCAACAATATCCGAATTAAATCTTTATGTATTTGTTTTAAAACAAAATAATGTAAAATTACACCTGATCTACTTAACAAGGTTTCACTTAAATGTGCTAAATTCCCATTACATAGTTTTGATAAACTGAAATTTATTGTTGATGGGATAAGTTATTCCTATACGCATTTCACTGGTTGCTTAGACCAGATCGTCAGGAGACTTCATCCAGAGATTTTTAGAAAAACTATTTTGCCAGTTCAGTGTTACATATTTACACTGCCACGTGCATATTAGTTATCAAAGTTTTTCTTGGGATTCAAAAAATGAATTAGCAAGCTTTCGCTTAAATGTGGTAAATTTCCATTTAATACTTTTGATAATCTGAATTGCATTGTTAATTGGATATGCTATTCCTGTGCGCATTTCACTGGTTGCTTAGGTCAGATCGTCAGGAAACTTCATCCAAAGATTTCAGAAAAACTAAAGATATACAAATAAAACTGTTAAGCGAATAAGAATTATAAACCCCAGTTTTACTTGTGACAATATAAAATCTTAAACAAAAACAACAATAATAAACAGTGAGTTTATCTTTTCTTACAGTCCCGACTACAATTGGTTGATTTTTTGTCAACTCTAAGGGCCATTATTACAACTTGCCAATAGTTAAAAGTCGGATTTTGTCGGACCGATAAATAGCTTTGCATTACAAAACCTTCATTTATTATGTTTTCATCTATTAAATATTATTATTATTGAAAATAGAAGAAAAAAATGGAAGTTGTAATAATGCAAAGTTTTTTATCGGTCCGACAAAATCCGACTTTTAACTATTGGCAAGTTGTAATAATGGCCCTAAATGTAGTTGTAAGTGGGTAAAGAAAAAACAAATTATTTTATTTTGCCAATTCAGTTTTATTTACACTGCCACATGCATATTAGTTATCAAAGTTTTTCTTGGGATTCAAAAAATTAATTAACAAGATTTCGTTTAAATGTGGTCAATTCCCATTTCATTGTTATTCCCAACGACTTTCGGCTAAATGTTGTTTAAGTCACCAATCAGTGTATAAGTTTTTAACTTTTTTAAAGATTTTATTGTTATGTTTATGCAATCTAACGTTGAAAATACTTGCATAACTCTGATAGGCTTATATGTACATATACATACATAGGTATCTATTCATAATTTTTTTTGTAAAAACTTCCGGTTGATAAAGCTGTTAATAAGTTGAGAATATTTGGCGAGTGGTGAAATATTTACAAATAACAATTTGGTTGTTGAATTTGCTGTGTTATTGTTGGATGAACTAATATTTTTTAGTAAAATAATAAATCTGGTGGCAACACGTATATGTATATGCATAGTAAAAACTGTTTTGATTATGCCGCAAAACATTGAATAAAAAATGTAAAATTGATTTATATACATAAAAACGTTTGTTAGATGTACGTGTTGTGTGACTAAAACTCCAGAACCGCTGGAACAATTGAGACCAAATTTGGACCAAAAATTATCCCAAAAAAGACTACCGGTAATTTTACTAGTTACTATAGTTGAGTCTGGAACCAGGCTTCACTTAAGTTTAATCCCGAAAGGTGGCGCTGTTGCCGTGATATTAAATTTTTTTAATTGTTGGTACCAAGGTACATTAAATATACCTTGGATGGTACTATTTGGCTGAAATTCACAAAATATCAGAGTTGTCAACTTTGAAATTTCAAAACTCGCCTCAAAAAAAAAAAAACGCACCAAGAATTTATTTTTTATTTAAAATATTTATTGAACTAATTTTGCATAAAAAGTAAAATATTTTTGTATTTAAAATATAACAATAAAATGTCTTTTACAGTCCAGGGTTTTTAGAAAAAACTGAACAAAAAGAAAAAAAACCAAACAAATTTGTATTCATTTGTAATAGAAATAGATATAATTTTTTTTATTTTTATAATATAAATAAGTACCTACAAACCCTTTTAAAAAGAGATCTAATCGTTCAAAATTAAGAATAGTTCAGTATTTATCCTTTTATTTAAATTCATATTATTTTTATTTTTTTTTTAATTTACAAGTTGTTGATATTTCTTTCTTTGCTTCATTGCTTATTTTTTTCTCACACTGGAACAAAAACTTGTGTGGAATTTTGCCTTGGTGCCAACAAAAATTTAAAAAAAACGCATTGAAATAAAAAATTGTAAAAAGCACTAGAAATGGCGCGAAACACACTGAGCTGGCAACGCTGCAAAATATTCATATGTATTTATTTATTAAATAAAAATAAGTTTCCTGATAAAAATAAAAAAAAACAGTGCTTATATTTTATTTTGAAAACCCCGGGCAGCGGCGGGACCAAACAGCTAGCATAAAAATATTTTTGGTGAGTTGTTGTTTGTGTAACAGCTCTTGGCTTAAATCTAGTTTACCGACGCAGCTCCAAATAAAAAAAAAAGTACCTAGGGGGATAGAAAATTGAAAAATAAGAAGAAAAAATTAAATAAAAATATTGGCGCAAACGCTTAGTTTTCGAGTTATGGACGTTTTTAGTTTTCATAGAAATATGTGATTTGGCTGAAGTGCAGGTTAAAGGGCTACGAAAAAAAAATAAAAAAAATTTGCCACCCAATTCAGAATAAAAAAGAAAAAAACCAAAATTAAAATTTAAGGGCGCTGAGGCCCGTGGGCCCCCCCTGGAATTAAAAAACTGCCCCACCTACTTAGTGATATTTGTGGGTACTCAAATTAAAGGTAATTTGCTCACGATTGCAAATATGTATTTTGTTTTTGTATTCGCATATTATTTTCCTCTTTAGGCTGATTTAAGCATTTTTTAGGTGCAGAAAAGTTTAAGTTAGCGAAGCCGGTGATTGTTATACCATAGAGGAGAAAGTCCTTAAGTCCGGCCAAAGGCCGGCTATGCAGAGAAGCTTTAGTTAGCGAAGCCGGTGTTTGTTATACCATAGAGGAGAAAATCCTTGCGCCCGGCCGAAGGCTGGCTATGCAAAGAAGCTTTAGTTAGCGAAGCCGGTGTTTGTTATACCATAGAGGAGAAAATCCTTGCGCCCGGCCGAAGGCCGGCTATGCAGAAAAGCTTTAGTTAGCGAAGCCGGTGTTTGTTATACCATAGAGGAGAAAATCCTTGCGCCCGGCCGAAGGCCGGCTATGCAGGGAAGCTTTAGTTAGCGAAGCCGGTGTTTGTTATACCACAGAGAAGAAAATCTTTGCGTCCGGCCGAAGGGCGGCTAAACATGAAGTGTATGTTTGCGACATTGGTGTTTATTATTTTATAAAATTTGTACCTATTACACTTTTATTTAAATATATGTATTATACCTAAGTACACAAAAACTGTAATGTGAGCTTAAGAGTTAACAATTTTTAAATCAATTCTATATATCCGGAAAGATCTAGTCAAAACCTTCAAAATTATACCAATATTGGCCATATACCTTTAGAAATGTAGTGGAAAAATTACACATTTCTATGAAAACTAAAAACGTCCATAACTCGAAAACTAAGCGTTTGCGCCAATTTTTTTATTTAATTTTTTCTTCTTATTTTTCAATTTTCTATCACCCTAGGTACTTTTTTTTTTTATTTGGAGCTGCGTCGGTAAACTAGATTTGTTCCCAGCTCTTCTTGTATTGGTGTTGCTGAGTTGACAATCTTTGGTCGGCGCAATTGATTCTCCGAATCGTTCCGGTACGTAGACCCAATTGTCGCGGGATTTAAGGTGAGTGTGTCTGTTTGATTTACTGCAATCTGTATGTAATGTGCGTGCCTACACTAGACAAATTGGCGTAAAGTTTTAACTGTATTCAACTCCGCACCTACATATGTACGTCTTTAAGATAACGACGGGTATAAGACAACCAGGGCTGCCAGATAAATTTGTGAGAAAATCGTCAGTTTCCTGAGAAAAAATAAAAAAATCGTCTTTATCGTTTCGAAAAATCGTCAAAAAAATCGGACAACTTAGAATTTAGTATTTTTATTAAAAAATTTTCGTTCGATTTTTATAAAAAAAAATTCAAACAAAACATAATGACTTCATTCCCAGCTAGCATTTTCAATCATGTAAGAGTAACAGGGAGTCTCATGGAGAGCGTCTTTGATCGTCGATGACAGTATTTTTTTAATCGTAGAAGATTCCTTTCACGGGAAAACTGTATCACCAGTGAGATTCTTCCATAGCACAGCGAAAGACACTTCATAAATCGTTGTGGGAAATGTTTAAGACGTGGGCAAAGATAATCCAACGAGACTTTCATGTCAAGAATCATGTGAGACTCATGTAAATATTGCCTTACAACTCGTGAAATGCTTGCCGTATAATTGCTGAAAATTTGATTTATACAGAGAGCCGTTAATGGTGCGTTCATTCGATGATGGTTTGACGAAAGATAAACAAAGTGTAACATTGTTGTTTTTGTACTCTGAAAATTATCAAAGAATTTTTAAGATATGTATATTACAGCCGTACATAAACAAAAGCGGCACGCCTTTTCTAGTTTTTGAATAGAGCGACCTGAACGCTTTGCAAATGGAAAACCCGATTTTCACAGCTCGTTTAGTAGTGAAGTTTGCTGCTATTGTTAATTAACAATGGCAATTTAGATATTTTTTGGTCAATCTTGCATTTTTATCTGTATAATTTGTGGGTTTTATTAAACAAGAAAGCTATCACTACTGTTCGTAATACAACGTTGACGCTCTTGCTTTGGTATGGCATATCAGATTAAAAGCTAAGCGAAAGAAAACGATCCGCCTTCCGCTCTTGTTAAGATACCGCTGTTAAACTTTCCAAGATTTAAAACCGAAATTGTCAGGAAATGTAATGTTTTATTCAGACTTTGGAGACTGAAAAAAACGTCACTTTTTAGAAAAAAATCAGCAAATCGGCACTTTGCTAATTTCGGAACAAAAAATCGTCAAAATGACGATAAATCGTCAAATCTGGCAGCCCTGAAGACAACAATAAGTCTTAGAAGACATACTGAGAACAGCTCAACTGAAAACGACGATGAAATTTTCATACAATAAGAGAAGAGCGACAATGTCTTTAATAATTTCGTCGTCTTTATGCATATGTACATATGTACAATGTAAACACAAGACAATCAGCCTTATTGTGGTTGTCGTAAACGACTGTGTCGTTGTTTGTAGTAGACTAAAGAACACGGGTTGTGTGTTACTTTAATCTATTACAAAAAACGGCTCAGACGTATACGACAATGACAAACACAATAAGGCTGAATATCTCCTACTTTGTCGTCAACGACTCCCTGCATGACAATATCGTCTATTTTGTCACCCACCACAAAAATCATCTTAAAGACCTAATAACCTATTCAAAAATTTCAAAATTGAGTTTTTTATGGATTTTTGTTTTCTATATTATAACGCATACTTATGTGTGCAAAATGTAATATTAAAAATGACAAAGTTTTTGTACCTAGAGGACCGTTTCGCACAAAAAAGAAAAAAATCACGATAAAAAATTTAGTTGTATAGTGTAATTTAAACAAACATTAAGTACATTTTTTACCTAAACCAGTAAAAGAAACTGACTGTTATTATTTAATGTATATAATATTCATATGCATTCAATTATGGCAGAAGAAAACTTTGTCTTCGCTTATATTGTAACGCAAAGAGTTTCATACAAGACAACTTATAAGACAATGTCGCTTATATTATCCCACGTAGAGTTTAATAGAAGACAACTTATAAGACAATATCGTTTATACTGTGTACACGACGATTTCCTTAATTTTTTTACTAGTAAACCTAAACGATAGGGGACAAGTCGTGCATAAGTCATTGACGACGATGTCGCCAACACAAATCTGGCCAACTGGGAAGCACAATTTAAAAAAATACAAAAAAAAAAAAAAAAAAAATGCATACATACAAGGTCCAATGAAAATATTTTAAATCCTTTTTCTAATTAATAATTAATTTAATCATTATTTTAATAAAAATATCCTACCAACGCTAAATCAAATCATGAGATGAACGATGTTAACATGAGACTTCTTTTAATGGGATACACCCAATTTAAGGGTGGTTGCTTTATGCTGTTTTCATTCACTTCCATTTTTAGTCTGTTGCTCCAATTCTAACAACAACTCAAAAACAAATTCTGAAAACGTTGTTTTTTGCTTCAAATGTATTTGTGCGGAAGAAAGCGTTCTTTCGACATCATCAAATTGGCAGTTAATGTTGCATTGTAATCATATTCATACATATAATCATAATTTTGGATAATAAAATAGACGTGAATGAAGCAAACAACTCATAATTTTATTATAATTCGCTGGAAAAAGGATATGCATATAAATTACCTTATTAGCGAAAGTTCTTCTGAATGTTTAGAGATTTGTTTTGCTTTTTAAAATATACATATAGCGATTTATAAAGTTTTCGTTAATGTGCGTTTTGAGGCCAAATATTGAGGACTGACAAATGTCATGACTAGTTTAAGCGTTTTGTTTAAACAATTGGGTGGAAAATATGCAGATTTTGTTGTTTTGTTTTCTGCTTTAAAGTTCGCCACCCCTCTTAAATACGGGGTATAAAAGGGTTTTACATTTTTTAAGAGTATTTGATGTAGTTTTTATGACTTTTTGTAATAAAAGTATATGAAAATATTTATTAAAATTTACTTAAAAATTAAATTAGGGTTAATGTGACTTTTAACAAAACAAAGAAAAAAATTTAAAACGAAATGGCTGACGACAAATTGGTAGCAATTTTCTTCTTTTCAAATGATTTTCCGCGTGATTTCACAATTTGTACGAGTTATAGAAAAAAATTTAAACCGCCACCACCCTTTTAATTACCCGCAACTTGTTTCAAATTTAACGGGTGGTTTTTTATGATTTTAAAATTGTTCGTTTTGTTTATAAAAATGTGTGTGCGATTGTGCAGATTTTATGGATCACTTGCTAAATGATTGAAAAAAATAACAAAAAGAAAACAATAAAATACTTACACAAACTCATATGCCAACACCAGTCCGCAGAAAAGGCGGTGTAGAAATCACTGAATTGGAAAATTTAAACAGGAACTTTCACTTTTAAACTTTTTATATATTTTTTTTTTATTTTGCACTGTTAAGTAAAAACGGTTTACGTTAATTGTCCTTTCCCTATAGACACATTAAACCCGTTTTAGTATTAATTCTAACACATGTCCAAACTAAATATAAATTTTTCATTTGTGCAGTGGACATAAAACAATTTTTAGACGAAAATTTAATAATTCCAAACGAATAGTAATATGAATATTTTTTTGTATAAAATAAATATCTGTCCATTCGTCGACCACAACCTTCCATGACTGTTGTTTGATTTCTTCAATTTTGTTTATTTAGTTCTTGGTGTTTTTATACCCTTCACCGAAGGTAAAAGGGTATATGGGCGATTCTATTCTAGACAACTTTTAACATCAATTTTCAAATCACACTATTTGATACTTTTTTGATGGCAATTTAAAGTAAAATATCTATATTTTATAATAATATGATTTTTATAGACGTAAGCTTGAATATAAATTTGTTGTGCACTTCGAAGCATTAAGATTCATAGATTTGGCGCGAACCGAAAATGCATTGCATGTTGCACCCGTCATGGCTTAAAGAGCAAATTTCTTATTATTGGATTATATTTCTCTACGATGTTTGATTTGATAATCATCGTCTGATATCTCATCTTTCATAATAAAAAAGAATAATACAAAAAAAGTTTAAAAATTAACAGAGTTTTGTGT
The DNA here is from genome assembly GCA_949318255.1 of Pollenia labialis. Taxonomy (NCBI): domain Eukaryota; kingdom Metazoa; phylum Arthropoda; class Insecta; order Diptera; family Polleniidae; genus Pollenia; species Pollenia labialis. The sequence goes on along the minus strand of OX439142.1, from coordinate 16,398,775 downwards.
TTATGTGGTATGATCTTATGAAAGTTGGCCAATTTGGTTGCACCCGTCATGCACTTTAAAGCTCTCTCGAGGCTATTTGATCGTTTCATATAAATTCTTGTAAATAGATAACAATAATATATAACAAAATGTTACCCCTTCTAGAAATAACTTAATTGCAAATGTGTTTCTTTCTATTAGTAAAAGACGTTTAAAGCGTCTAAATGTTGCAGCCGTCAGAATAGAATCGCCCATATATAACATTGTAATTCCGTTTGTAATTTCTACAATATTGATCTTAGCCCTTATAAAGTATATATATTCTGGATCCCTATGAGAAGGGAAGTTCAAATCCGGTTGTCCGTCTGTCTGTTGAAATGTGGTTTCCGAAGCCCCCAGATATGATGAGGGCTTGGTTGGTATACATTGCTATCAGGTATTCTTATTATAATTTTGCTATTGTAATTCCGATCGGTCCAAAAATGGCTGAGATATGAGCAAACAACCACGACTACCTCTAATTTTTTTTCCAAAAATCCCTTGTTGTATTTTTATTACTTTTTTCTGTATATCTGGAGAACGGAAAGAGCCAAAGTTTCCAAATTAGGTACATACATTTAGGTTATCTATACATAGTATCCCACAAAATGTGGGCGGGATTGGAGAAGTGGGCGTGGTACCTCGAGTACAAAAATATCAAAAATTGTACAAAAACCTGAATTTTTGGACTGTCATATGACCTACGGTTATCCTTTATATATCAAAAGATCGAAAATCTTTAGTAGAAAATATTTCAACCGAAAAACTCGGCAAATTGGTTCAGATACAAAAAAGTTATGACCAAAATATAAATTTTTTTTTGGAAAATACCCATTTTCAGCAACCATAGATCTTTCTGAGTCCAAGTTTTATAACTCAACAAAATGGCAAATTTGTTCTTAAACACGTCGGTATATAAATCTGCCAAAACGGTTTAAAAATGGGCAAGTTATGAGTAAAATACTCATAAAATGGGCTAAAAACATCAACATTTGTATAAAACCCTAAATTTTAGGCCTGGCATATGACCTACGGATACGGCTTGTATATCAAAAGATCGGAAATCTTTGGTAGAAAATATCTTTTGAAAAACTTGGAAAGATCGGTTCAGATACGAAAAAGTTATGACCAACAATTTTTTTTCTAAATACCCACTTTCGGGAACCATAGATCTTCCCGAGGCCAAGTTTTATCACCAAAGTAAATGACAAATTTATTCTTAAAGATGTCGATATAAAAATCTGTCAAATCGGTTACAAAATGGCCGAGTTATGACCAAATATTGAAATTCAATCAAAATTAAACTTGCTATATATTAATTAAACTTTTAATAAAATAATAATAATAAAATAATTAAAAAAAATTCAGCGATATACTTATATTGTGTAAATATGCATGTATATATACATACATATATTAAGATTTATATAAATATGTATAAACTTCTGTTCTTTCCAAACCATGGAACTTGTTATAAATAATTTTGAATTTTTCCCATATCGTTGATACCGCCAAAATGTCGAAGTTTTTAGCATAAAGATAACGGGCATTCCGTCCTCGGCAACACAATGGACTAATATTGCACCCAATGATTCATTTTTGTCAGCGTATTTTAGTAAAGTATTATTTGCCGTCCCTTTAGAACTACATATGTATTTGGAACGGAGTCAAGATTTATTTGGCGCACATTTATGTATTTACACAGTTCACATTTACATGTTCTTTGACTTTTGTTTCATTTTGTTTTGACATTTTTCATATAAATTTAAGATTGCCCAATTTTAAATTATAAAAATGACACAAAAATAACCAGTTTATTCGACATTCGAAAAATGTTCATTTAAAAAATAGCCGGCTTAAGCAAAACTAAAACAACCGGCTTAAAACGGTCGAATAATAACCGTTTGATCTCACTAATTTGCACAGAAAAAAAAACTCAAAAAAAAAAAGAAACAAACAGTTAAGAACACTTTCCTTCTCTGTATGTCAACCGATTTGAACAAAATATACACCATTTGACAGGTATTTATTCACAGAAGCGTACAATATATATTTTATTATCTTCAATAATTTTAGACTTAAACGCGATCAAATTTGTTACTAACACAAATGCAGAACACATACATAAATATTTTTTTTTTCAATTATTTAAGTAATAAAAAAAAATAGGGAGGTCGATTATTCGACATTTTTCATAAACCGGTTTTCGAATATTTCGACTATATATGTAAATCTTATGTATAAATCGGCACAGGCTTTCATCCTTTGTTTGTTAACCGAACCCCTATGGGGAGGAAAAAGTATCAAAAAGGGGAAATATGGGAATTAAATCTCTTTCTTATACTTTTCCGTGCTTCATGTGAGAGATAATTTTTAAATTTTCTATAATAGTGAACTTAGAAACATACAGGGATGTGCTGGAAATCGCAAACGTAAAACGCAAGAATTTTAAAAGTTGTTTTTAAATAAGATTTTTGTAATAAAAGAATTTTATGACAAATATTTATCAAATATTTTTCTGTTAAACAGGATTTTAAACCAAAAATTATAAGAATTAGGTTTAAAGTTTATTAAAAACAACTTCCAAATTCTTGCGTTTTGCGTTTGCGATTTCCAGCACACCCCTGATAATTTTATTGTAACTGAGTGAATAAGAACCTATAAGTTAAAAATTGTTAGTACTTTTTGTTTTTCATCTGGTACTTTTTAAATTTTTTATAATATTCGACCTACAAAGATAAAAATAAACATGCATGGCCCTGGGTGAATAAGAATCTATAAGAGTGTAGTTTTTGGTACTTTTTTGTTCTACATCTGGTGCCTTGATTAATTTTCGTTAATATTAGACATAGGAACATAAATAAAATTAAACATGCAATATCCTGAGTGGATGACAATCTATAAAGGAGACTTTTTCAAACTTTTTTGTTTTTCAATTGATATTTTTTATATTGAACTTACAAAATTAGATTAACTCACGTAGAAGATATAATATGACCCGGGCTGGTCCCTCACCTAATCGATCCACTAAGATGGAAAAAAATAAATGCTCGAAATATGTAAATTCATATCTGTGGCATTTTTGCAAAGCATCTTATGTCGAGATAACATAGCAAAAAAATTTTAAAAAAAAATCGGTGAAAAAATCTTATTTGTCAAAGCAAAAGTGCAAACGCATAACAACAACCACAAAGAACATTTTTTACGCAAAACTAATTGTCTGTGTGGTTGATGTTTTATTCTTGCACTTTTGCTTTTTCGCAAGGGTGCAGCTTGTGACGTGAATACCCTTAATAAAATAAACCAATATTCAACAAAAATTGCGTTTATAAAACAAAATTCTAAAAACGTAAACAAAAATTATTTTTGAATGAAAATTCGTATTATTATGTAACAACATTTTTTTCAACTTTTTAAATTTGACTTAAGATGTTTTGCCAAAATACCACAGATATATTCTTAGAAGAACTATATTTTCTTTATATTTTTGTATATAACGGGTCCGCCATCTAACGTTTTTTTCAACTAGCTTAGCTCATGTCTGATTTGACAGATAATTAGTTTTATCCTTCCGCTGAACGAATATGGTTGTGTATACGTTTGAACAACGCTGGGAAATATGCGTTTTCGCTTCGCTAAGTGGGCCTGCGATCGACTTACAGAAGATGCCGATTTTGCCAAAAAAATATCATCTTTTCAGATGAAGCTCATTTCGATCTTGGCGGATATGTAAAGAAGCAAAATTGTCGCATTTGGGGCACAGAAAACCCGCACGCATACATTGAAAAGCCGTTGCACCCAAAACGAATCACTGTTTGGTGCGGATTTTGGTCCAGAGGCATAATTGGGCCATTTTTTTTCGAAAATCGACAAGGAGTGGCCGTTACAGTCAATGGCGATCGTTATCGGGCCATGTTGAACGAATTTTTGTTCATAAAAATTGAAGAGGAGGATATTGGCAGCATTTGGTTTCAACAGGACGGCGCTACGTGCCACACAGCCGAAGCTACAATCGATGTTTTGCGCCCTGTTTTTGAAGATCGCATTATCAGCCGCAGAGTTGATGTCGTTTGACCACCTCGGGGCTGCGATTTGACACCGTTGGACTATTATTTGTAGGGTGCCGTCAAAGATAAGTGTTACGCCGACAAGCCAGAGACAATTGACGCTTTAAAGGACAATATTCGTGAAGCCATTGGTGAAATACAGCTGCACACAATCCATAATGTGCTTAAAATTGGACCCATCGTGTAGGCTACTGCATGGCCAGCCGAGGCAGCCATTTAAATGAAATTATTTTCCATTACTAACCGGAAGGATTGTACTTTCAAATAAAAAAAGAAGCTTGAGAAAATATTCAGTAGTTTTTATTTATAGCATTTTCAAAAAAAAAAGTTATTTGGCGAACCCTGTACAAATGTTTGGTCGAATTTTGACCATTAGGCGAACACTAGTTCAAATAATTTTACATTCAAAATATATTCGCAAATTCAACTTATTTCACTTTCGTTGACTGAATTGAATGTGTTAGTAAATTACTTCCCTTTGGTTATTCACTCAATTGTTTTGTTATTATTGGATGAAAAACTCATTGTAGTTATAAAACAAATGAGTGCGTTTATATTGATTTGTATTTATTCTGGCAGACCTCTACTTAACACCACATTCCTTAACAGTTTACTTGCTTTATGTGTTGCAAAACTTTAAAGAAGTTTTAATGCGCTGGCATTTAAAAAATATCATAATTTCGTACGTTTTACGTAAACAACAAACAACACCGGGTGCTCAAAAATTTTTCCCTCTTCTTCATTAAAGACACCCATGAGGATGTGTAACAAAACCTCAATTTTTGCAAAACAATGCAAAAAAAAAAAATTAAATAAATAAAGTTATGCTAAGAAGGCATGTTTTGTTTTTGTATACGTCTAAAACTATTTTTACGAGATTATTGAAAATTCATAATTTTCTCTTAAGGTATCATTATACCCTTAACCGAAAGTAAAAGGGTGCAAATAAGTTTGGTATTTCGTTTGTAATTTCTAAAGTATTGATCTTATACCCTATAAAGTGTATGTATGTATATATTCCGGGTCCTTATGAAGAATGCAGTTGATTGGACGATGTCCGTCTGTTCATATGTATGTTGAAAAAGGGTTTCCTAAGACTCCGAGTATGATGGGTCTAATGTGAACCAAACCTAAACGTCAAGTTTTTTCCTGCATTTCATTCGAAATTTCTCAATTTCAGACTAACTCAATTTGAACCAAGGAAAGATACACAATCGAGCAACGCGTTTAAGTTATTCAGGCTTATTATGAAAATGGGCGTTCAAATCAAAATGCATATCGTGCATTTCATGATTCAGTGATGAGACACATTTTCATTTCAGTCAATAAGTTAAATTGCCGCATTTGGGCGAATGATAATCCAAGAGTGATTGTCGCAAAAGCAATTCACCCACAGAGAGTGACTGTTTGGTGCGGTTTATGGGCTGGCGGCATCATCGGGCCGTATTTTTTCCAAAATGAGGCCGGCCAGGCAGTTACTAGAAATGGTGATATGACAACGAGATAAGATGCTAACGTACTTTTTATGGCCCGAATTGGAAGATATGGATGTGGACGATATGTGGTTTCGACAGGACGGTGCCACTTGCCACACAGCTAACGAAACAATGGCTCTTTTGCGCGACAAATTCAATGGCCGTGTATCTGGGTTAGAATAGTATATATGTATATCGTTACTTTAATATAGAAAAGCACTAACTAATATTTTCCTTACTTTACAGGAGAAGGAAAAAACTTTTTAGACGATTAATTGTTCGAATAATTTAAAATTGCTAATTTCGATTAGGGGATTAATCGTAGAATTTATACCGATTAATCGAATAATAAAAATATATAGTATTTCTGTTAAATGTATAATTTTTTTTAAAGTTTTTAGTCGAATAAACAACCCAAATGTATGTGTCCATTGGAATTTAAAAAACAGTCATGTTTAGTGAGGAATTTAGCTTTTTTTTTTAATAAATTTTTAATAAATCATTTCACGAAAGAAAAAAATCGACAAAGGTATGTTAACTCAAAGGTTTATATTTATTAATCGGATATCTTCTTGAAATCGAAATGAAGTGAAATTGAAATCTATACGATAATTTAAATTCATTTACTATTTACAAAATTAACGTGGTTTTTCGTGGTTTTAGCGTTGTTCTTGCAAAAATATTAGATACTTAAAAAATGAAAATTTGCTCGATTTTAAATCCACTTCATTTCGATTTCTAGAACACGCCCGTTTTTTTTAACATAATAGCTCATGCGTTTCTCTATAGAATGAGTTTGGTTTAAAAACATTGTACGAAGGATAAATTTAATATCGCTAAATGTAACAGGTGTTTAAAAATGTATAACGATAACGGTGCTTCAACAGCTTCACTAATTTACCACAAACACAGTGACTATAAAATAGTGCTTGAAGAAGATGCTCCATCAACAAAATTAAAGGGGGCTACAAGTGGTCCAATGAATAAATATTTTAAACAAGATACTTCGATCGATTTTCTTGAGGAAATTATTTGCAGAAGCATAGCAGAGGATGGAATGTCTCAAGAAATCCAAAGTTATATTGACTCTTTTTTAAAATCTAATTGCCCGAAGCAACATTTTGGAGCTACATTGACAAGTTTTATTTAAAAAAGAATGTTTATTCACTCAAGTACTAATTTGTTCTAATATTATTGAAAAAAATCTCGTAGAGTATAACATTTCTGGATTTAGAATTTTTCAATTAATCGATTCATTTTAAAATTTTATTCGTTTAATCGTTAAAAAAAATAAAACCCGATTAATTGAACACCCTAATATGTACATAAATATATGTACATATTTGCTTATATCAGTTTCTGTTGCTATTTCACCATAATGATGGATATATAGTGTTCGGCATAGCCGAATATAACACTCTAACTTGTTTTTGTATGTCGTTGTTTAGGCTGTATCCAGCTTTAGTCCAATTTATTGTGGTTTACTTCTCTAGACTTTAGTTTCGTTAAAGGCCCTTTTACACTATCAAACAAGTCTGAAGTATTTTAAAAGAAATGCCTTCATGATCTAATTATTGTTTAAACATTTTCAAACAACAATAACAATTTATCATGACTGGGTTGAATTTTGCTAAAAATGCATATGACTTGTGTGATAGTGTAAAGTACCCTTAAACGGGAACAAGATGTAATACTGTTCTTAAAAATATGCTCTAATTCAAAAGGTGTCGTTGGAAAAAGTGAAGAAAAAAAAAATGCCAACTTTCTTGAAGAGGGTTGTCTTTTGGGGTGCTGTTGGTAAAAAATGAAAAATAAATAGACCAACTGCCATGTCCTTTGTTTACAATTACTTACTCTGTGATTTGTGATTATAGATCTGTGTTTGGTTTTTTTTTTAATTATTCCTTGTGTTTCCTTCATTTGAGGTTTTTATTTAATTTATTTTATATGTATGTTCATATGTACTTCGTTTAGTTTTAGCCCCTTTCGTAAATTAATTAAAACGAATTTGTGAAGCAAACATATCATAGAAATTTTTGCAGTCATATGTTCTTTATTTTGGCAGATTTTTGTGGTGTTGTTTGTTTTTTGTTTCGGACTTTGGATCCTTTATTGTGAGGTTAATGCTTTCTTATTCTTAACAGGCAGCTGTTTGTTGCAAAATCCAAATCAAACTCTTATTAATAATTATTTAATAATTTAATAACGAAATTTATGACATCGTAAAATATCCTTTATATAAATTACTTGCATCCTGCTGATTGCAATACTTTCTCATCTATAAGGAAATGTGAAAAAGGTTTTTAAGCAGATTGAAATGTTTCATTTGCAACATCATTCGGAAAATAAATTTTTGTTATAACATATCAAGCCATAACCGCAAAAAAAGCTTAAGCGACAAAAACAAAATTTTACAGGAGGTTTTTTTTTTATTTCATTTCATAAAAATTTTGTATGAAGGTTGTCGCTTGAGATAAAATTGTTTTTGCTATTAAATCGTAACGGTACTTTAAGTGACCATGATATTTTAGGAGATGATGCAAGTGTTGCCAGTAGTCATTTATTAAAAAATTACGAAAATTAAAAATGTTGTCGCTTAAGCTTTTTCTCCGGTAAGGGCTCGATATATTTAAAATCTATGTAAAAAATAAATCTTTAAGCCTAGTACTCTGTTCAAATTTGTGAAAAATGTTGAGCAGCATTGATTATTCCACACGAAAATTTTGGCATTTATCAATGTTACCAATCTTGCGAGTTTGTACAATTTGACGTTTTTATTCCTTCAAAGTCAATACATCAGATCAATGAAAAAGTCGATTCTTAATTTTTTGTTAGTTAGGGCCCTTTGCGTTGTAACTCAAAAAACTAAATTTTTCAGAAATCGGAAAAAACTGTTTCTGACCTAAAAAAAAAGTTGTATCATTTTGATGGTGTATTTTTTGCACAAATAAGACACAAGTCTTAATTATATAAACTCCAACAAAGATTTAAATTATCAAAAGTGTCACAATTCGAATTAAGACTTTTTAGCACTTAGCAGTAGGAATCTACGACTGTTATATTTTTCACACAACTAAAAATAAGTCACTTTTATGAATTGCAACGGTTATGCCTTTAACCGTTTGTTAATAACAGTTAACAACAACAAAATACACTGATATTTTTTTTTTTATAGATAAAGAAGTGTATTGTGCATAGTTGAAGCATATAAATCCTAAAAATGAACAGTTTGAGTTGAGTCACTCTTGAACTAGATTTGCTATATATAAAGTTTTCGTGTCACGGTGTTTGTAATTTAACTCCTTCGAAACGGCTTGACGGATTTTTATGAAATTTTGTATGTGTATTTGTTAGGTAGGAGAATAGGTCGTGAAGTTTATTTATTAACGATAGAGAACGTCAAATAGGGCAAAAGGGGATAAAAGCTCTCCCTGGCTATATCTTCTTAACTAATCAACCGAATTTTCTTGAAATTTGGCATCCAAATAGTGTTACATCTGGAAGGAGCTATAATTTATAATTTTAATTATTTTGGCAATAGGATAAGAGGAGTAAAATCTCCCCCTCCCTATATCTTCTTAACTAAACACGAACAATATTTAAGATTAAAGATAAGTTAATACACTTAAGAAATTAACTTAAAGACATACATTTTTTTGGAAATTGGTGTAAAATAGGGCAAAAAGGGTAAAAACACTCCCTCCTATACGTTTTTAATTGATTAACCGATTCTCTTGAAAATTTTATATATTTTTTTGACAATTTTGTTTTTCTTAATTCTTTTTATTTGGCATTAAAAAAATAACAAAGAAATTCGCCGACCATGGTATAAAATCCATTTTAGCAAACGGACGGACATCGTTAAATCAACTTCGCTTCTCATAATGATACAGAATATATATATATACTTTAAACGTTCTAAAGGCCCAAATACACTTATCAAAATACTCATCAAGCATTGTGGTAGTATTAGTGAAAATATGTTTGTACATGTCACACCGACGATGCTGGCTGGGAAACAAGAAGGCTTTATTACAGGTAATCTCGGTACTACAACAAATGCAACTCTAAAAAAACCACAAGCAATTTGTTTTAGTAAAATCATTGTACAAAACGAATGACGTAAGGCGAAAGCATAAAATATTAAGTTAACCATGGCGAATTCATTAATTAATAATAATAATAATTAATTAAAAAAATAATGCTGCAAATGCGAGAAATTTTGTGAAAATGTTTGCAGCAACGATTTGAGTCTTGGAATAACTTAGCCAAGGTAAATAGGGCGCCAAGCAACGAGCCCTATTTGGATTAAGAAGTGTTATGCATTACCATTAAAGTCATAGCCGAGGAAAAACCGGATACTTAAGGTCAATCCCCGGAACGTTTACTTAAGAAAGCTACGACTCCTATGGGTTATCAGTGTGTTAAACATGGCTCCAAAGATAAGGTATGGGAATTGGCAATTTTAATAGCTCTGAATCCCTTAAAGAAGGCCGAAAAATTGGTTAAAAAGCTTTTAGATCCTTTCCCGGCGAGGAATTGATGTGTGTTACAAAACAATCATTTGCCCAAGAGGCTTTGGAACTGTGTGCAGAATTTATTCAAAGATCTTTGGAGACCTTTACCCTGCAAATTATACGACTAGTCCATACAGGCATGTAAAATCTAGCCCATAAGGGACTAGGACTAGTCCAAAGGTAACCCAAGTGTATTGAAAAAACCTGGTCTATTTGACATTATGATGACCTAGGGCTTTGCATTAAGACTACTCCATGTTCATACATACTCCCTGTAGATAAGTTTTGAAACTTCTCCATGATATACTCCAGAGGATTAGTTTTAACTTGGCTTAAAAACGAAAACATGTCGTTTAAAAACGAAAACATGTCGTTTAAAAACGAAAACATTACGTTTAACAACAAACTCTTTTTTTACAATGTCATGTGCCATGCTTGCATTACATTTGACCGTGTTGTAAGTAGTCCATTTTATCTAAAATGGATCAAGTAGTCCAATATTATTTGCAGGGTAACGCATTTTTACGTTTTTTCAGTTTTTTTTTAATGTATTTTCTATTGAAACTTTTGCCACTTTTTTTTGAAATTCATTTATTTTATGTTGAAATTTTTTTTCCTTCCTGCCGAAAGTTTTCAACTTAAATGTAAACAAAAATAATAAACAACTTTTTACATCCAACAATGATAAACATAAAAAAAAATTTTAACACCTGGGTTCATTGGACCACCTGTTATGAATTCGCCTTGATGGGAAATCAAAAAATTTAGATATGACGGCGAATAATACGTACAGCACACGTACACGATTAAATTCGCCCCGCCTGCATGGCAGGCATTAGGCAACCCTGCATATAATGTGACTAGTCCATACACGCATGTAAAATGCAGCAAGTATGGAAAAAGGGCAGGATCATGTAACCCAGCTTTGCATTACAAAGGAGTAGACTTAAAACTACTCAATGGTATACTCCAGAGGATTAGCTTTGAAATCGCTTAAAAACGAAAACATGTATTTTCTCTTCAAACTCTTTTTAACAATGACATGGTCCATGCTTGCATTACATTGGACCATAGTCCATTTGATCAAAATGGATCAGGTAGTCCAATATTATTAGCAGGACAGTTACAAACGGAATCACAAACTTATACATATGAATGTATAATTTTACCTTTGGTAAAAGAGTATAAAAATACTGAAGTTAAAGTTCAGTTTGAAAATATTTTTGACAAAGACTACATACATATTTATTATTTACTGCTTTAAGAAGTTTTGGCTATGAAAGTAATAAATAAATAGCTGGTACCTGCTGATTTTTAGACGTGTGGCAGAACTAACAGAATTATCATTGAATTTTTTTTTTACTACTTTAAACATTTATGTTTTTTTTTTGTTGTCTTGGGAGCTGTTTTAAACAGTAGGTGTCTAAGCCGTTTAGTTAAACTACACTAAATGAAATCTCTAGATCACAATTAGCACCTCAAGATTAAATATATTTGCATGTATATTCAAACAAACATACATACATACACACATATTTAAATTTAAGTACAATATAATAGATGTTAGATTTATAAAGTATTTGCCAAAGCAAAGTTGGTAACAAATAAATTTTAATATTTAAACTGAGTTTGCAAATCTCCAGATTTAAAACGAAGCGTTCTTTTAATGAATGAATGCTATTTGTAAAAATTTCATTAAAGAAATAAATTTAAGCCATATGTGTACCTATGCCTGGGTGTGTGTGTGTGTTTTTATGTTTGCTTTAGTTTTCAGATAATTAAAAAACATCCGTTAAGCAAAGATTGACATTATCCTTATTCTTTAACTTAGAGGATTATTTAACTCGGTTAAATATGATTTTTTTTTGTTTAAGGATATTCTTTTTAGTTGAAAAAAAAAATTATGCAAAACTAAGTACGCAAGAGATTTAGGTAAATTTCAGATGTGTAAAGAATTTTCTAGGGATTAGACATTTTAAGGTTAAGTCCATTTTTTGTATGAATCAAAAAGAATACAATGCGCCAAGGTAGATTTTTGGGTTTTTTTTTAAATAAAAAATACATTGTAAAATCAAATCCTTTTTCAAAACGGCTACTAAAAGCAAAATTTCATTTTGTATTTCCTCCCGGCTTTGAAAGAAAGTTGTTGAGAATGTGTAAAAAATTACGTTTTCATTCAACATTTTTGTAATGCCTAAACACGTTTTTGGCATTTAATCAATTAACTTCTTTAACTTAAATTTGTTTTGAAAAATGTTGGTTTACCAAGCAATCATTAATCATCGAAAATAGATTTAATTTAGCGATTGTTAAAAATAAAAAGAAAAAATAAACTTGCCCACTAGTCATTAACATGAGCCACAGTTTTTAATTGTTATCCTTAAAAACGCGTGGCCAGTTCCTCGCTGCGAAAACCAACAATGACATACATACATGTGTGTATACATATGTATGTATAAACATTAACACTGTACATACTTGTATTTACACAAACCAGAAAATCAATTAACTCGCTGCACACTAATGACGTTTACCTCAAGCCCCCATGAGACTGTCAAAAGAAAAAAAAGCACACATTTTACAACAACTATTTATTATATGTTGTAATAAACGGTGTTGAGTCCTGCCTGGCGCTAACAGTTATTTATCAAACTTTAATTTTTCTTGCCGTAAAAAAAATTTTAAAACCTTTTTTGCTTAAATTGTGACGAATTATTATCCTTTTGTCGTTACAACTTGTCATTTCCGGTTGCACTCTTCTAACTGCGTTTAGAGTTTTTGTTTTTTGTTGCGTTGCGTTTAACCTTTTGCTAAATGTTATTACTGTGCCTTGTTGCAAGTTAATGACATTCAGTAATATGAAGCTTTCATTAAGTCAAATGTAATCTGTCACTTGGTACAACATGTCATTAAAACATCAATACTGTTGTTGCCTGTAAAATACATACATACATACAAGCAAACATTAACAGACGTATGTATCAGTAAGTTGTAATCAGCAGTTGGTCAGCCAGTCATTGATGGTGGGTGGGTGTGGTCCCTTTAACTCGTTGTAGAAAAATATAATTTTAAATTTACATATTGCAGCAAGCATTTTAATAGGGTTGACAAAAAAAAATAGAATTAAACCACAACAAACTAATATTTGAGTGACACATGGCGCAGTGGTGCTTGAGTGTCCTTGTGGCAAATTAATATCTTTACTGTTGGCTTTTAATATGAATATGACAAGCAGTTTCAAACAGTTACAATTTTGTTACAATTCGTTTTAAGAAAATTTAATTTTTTTTTTAACATAACGCGTGTCCAGTAAACGCGTATGTCACTTTAACTTATTTGGTGGCTGACAGATAGAATCTTTATCACTTTTATATGACTGAGTTGAAATAGACAGACCGCACTTAAAAAGTAATAAAACTGATTCTAAAACTATGCCTTGGCTCTGTTAATTAACTTACCTAATATGTACCTACATTAAATCTGAGTAATAAAAATTACGTATTGTTTTCATATCTGCTGAACAAGATTTGAAATTATGGTTAATATTTTTACTACCTGAAGCAGTAATGCCAACAGTAGGAAAGCGTAGGGAAAAAGGGCAGACTTTTTGTATTTTAAGGCAAATGTACAGCATTCTTAAAATATTATCTCATTTTCAATATATAAATATTTGTCTTATGCTATTTTTACACTTGGCTTTATTATTTGACATCAAAAACACAATTCTCAAACCTTTTTCAATTTCTTGATTTTAACATTTGAATTCGAATTGATAATTATTTGAATATAAACATTTGACATACAATGTTTTTCCAACTTGATATCAAATTGTTATTGTCAAATCAAAAATAATCTTGGCAACACTAAAGCGAAAAATAAATGTAAACATTAAAAAATGTTGATTGAAGTTAAATGCGTTTTACACTAAAAGATAAAACTACATGTTACGTGAAGTGAATTCGCTACTAGGAAACCTTAATTTCTTGTGAAAAATATGAATTATTTGTGAGTAAAAAATTAATTACAAAGTGTAAGAATGCGAATAAAAATAAAATGGGAAAGTGCAGAAAGTATAAGTTTGTTGTACGATCGCGGTGGTACGCCATGACAATTCTCAAAATAAAAATAGAGCCAAGTATTTCGTCTTTCCAAGAATTTTAGGACGGAAAGAAAACTACATACATATTATATTTTATCTATGGCGCCGAATTTTTAGCTGATTATTTATTTAAATAAATAATGAATTTTAATTTTAAAAAAATATTTTTCATTTATGTTCCACACTGTAATGAAATCCACATTTGAAAAAACTTGAAGAATAACGTTTAAAAGCAAGTTGAAAATAAATGCATTTCTCATTTTGAAAATAATAATCCCTTTTTTGTTGAGAATGCTATGATTTTCAAATCATTATCAAACGCTTATCGTTTGAGAAAAGGTTTGATTACAAATCTTATTCAATTTGAAATTAAACCTCCGTGTTTGTTGGGTATGTTTAAAATAATCTTCTGATAACTTTATTAAAGTATTTTTATCCAAATTTATTTCTTTAAAGAAATATAAATTTGTTTGTTGTTTTTTTTTTTTTTTTTTTTTTAATCAACCTGACATCTTAATTATCTCAAATGTAATGTGAATGGCTTGGATAAGCTAAATCAACATTAATTATGCTTAGACGCGCTTAAAAACCCAAGTGTGAACATAGTATTATTTTCATTTAGAAATTAAAATTTTTCATATATGTATACAGTAGAATCTCACAAATTAGAACCACTGTGCACCGGGCAGTTAAAATTTCTGAAAAGTTCGAATTTTTGGACATTTTTTTTTTACAGAAAATTATAAAAATTATAATGAAACTAGTTGTGTTAGCTTTATTTTAACTTGAAACAGTTTAACATTTAATTAATTGAACATATACTGGATACAACGATATCGATACGAACGTCAAAAAGGTTTAGAAATGTGTTTACTGGACTAATAAGGATTTTTTTTTACATTTGTTTGACATTTTTTTATCTTTCACACGTATGAACACTTTACCTTGACCTTCAGTTATCATCTGACCCAAATTTGTACAAGCATATCATATTTCATACGCATATGACCGAATTGTACACACCAGCAATAATTTGGTGATTCCCCCATTTATTTTTACTTTAATTAGCGAAAAATAATAATTTGTAGTGAAAACACAAAAATAAAAAACTTCCAAAAATTAGAACCCCCTGTTCTAATTTTAGAGCGTTTAATTTGGTTTTTCGCCTATTAAGATCAAAATCATAAAAAAACAGATTCCTGGTAGAAATAAAAACAAAAAACTTCCAGAAATTAAAACCACAGGTTCTAATTTCAGAGCGTCCAATACATTGAAATGGCCAGTTCTAATTTCTGGACGGTTCGAATTTGTGACGGTTCGAATTTGTGAGATTCTACTGTAATAGCATTTAAGCACAAATGTATTTAACAGAAACCTTATACTCCTTACAACCTGGAAAGCTGCAACAATTGCCAAAACCAGTATTGGGGTTCGCATTTTCGAACTGTTGTCTTATTTTTGCTATTTCCATTCGCACTCACATTCGCTAAACTGTATGCGAATATTAAAAGCGAATATTTAATGAATAAGATTTCTACATAGAAATTAATTTTGTAGCGAGAAAAAAAATAATCGCACCTTCTAAACTAAGAGGAATAAAAAAATACAATTTCGAATTTAAAAAAAAAATTTAATAAAAACTACGAAAACCTAATAAAAATGGAGCTTCCAACGAAGCAGGTTTGTAAGGGAAAAAGGTAAAAAGTTTCGCTTACCATATCGCTTACGGAAGACATAAATTTTATATGGCGAGTTCCCACTTTGAAGCAATACATTTTTGAAACATAAAGAAAGCGCGTTATTCAGCGTATATAAAATTTTTGAATGCAACGATCAGCTTTCCGTGTTTTTTTTTAGTATTCTCCCTAACAAACCTGCTTCGTAGTAAGGGAATGATGTGGCACTTGAAATGTTATTTTTTTTATAAAAGCTGTTGAGAGTTCGTTCTTTCACTTACTTTACTGAATGATGTGGCACTTGAAATGTTATTTTTTTTATAAAAGTTGTTGAGAGTTCGTTCTTTCACTTACTTTACTGAATCTCTGCATGTCTTATTGTGAAGCGCATGATTATGCGCTTGGTTTTTTTAAATGTACCATTAGTGCTTCGCAAAATTATAAAATGTTTTATTGGGCAGAAACTGTCCATAGCTTACCATAGGCCCGATATAAACATTACTTTATGTACCCACTATTTGATATAACAATATATTAATGATCATTAATTAATTTGCAATAACTTATTTGTGTCCTCTTTTTGTAACTACATATTTTTATTAAACTTTTATGTATAAAAAAACATATTATTTTTTAGGTTATAATTGGCCAAATTATAAGGGATTACTTTTGGGACATCGTAAACAAAAATAAGTACTTTTTCTAGTAGAAAAGTAAGTACTCGGCGCGCCAAGTTCTCATTATTTTTCTGCTTATTTTGTAAGCAAAGTTTTTGCTGGGGATATATAAGCTACCTTCCTATGTTTTTCTGTGTTTTCAGTAAAAAAAATATATATACTTATGTACCTCTTTCTTTGTCACAATTTCAAAGATTTTTTTCAAAATTTTTACAGCTTTTCTATGATAGACGGATATTTAATCTCTTAGAATTTTAGAATATTTTACGACAATTTTATGTGCAGTGTTTTGCCAACAAAAATATACACATAAACAAACGTATATTCCACATTTGGTTTGAATTCGCTTCAAAATTTTTAATGTAATAAAATCCTTTAAACATACATACATATTTGAAATAAAACAAAATATATTTGTATATTAATTGAAAAAATAAACATCAATAACCCTGAAAATGCTGCATAATTTAAGGTAAATTGAATGTATCACATTGCAAGGAACAAATATTACAAAGGCAAATGTTCGTATTTATCCTGTATATGCATAAGAATCCTTAAGATTTCCTATTACATGCAATCACACCTTCCCAAAAACTAAACAGCTGCTGCGTCTTTCTCACTAAGAATGTGTAATAAAAATCGTACTAAGTGAAATATTTTGAATGATTTTGACTGACTGCCTGGCTGACTGAATGTAGCTTACCCTCTTAAGGTATTTTGACAAAAATCTTGTATGCAAATCTACACATGCGCAGTGGATGATATGTAGTATATGGACGGAATGCTGTTAGAGCTGTGTTGTTTGTATGGGATGAACCATTAAAAAACAGTTCAATTATAATTTATGCAAATTAATTTAACTTTTTATAACTTCTTGGTGGCGGTTAACGAAAAGATTCAAAATCTTGACTCTCATATGGCATGTGATTTAAGGATCGTGTTAACGAAAGTAAAAAAAAACATCCTGTTTGTACCTTCAAGAAAAATCAATAAATTGAAAAATGTCACCCATTTAAAATTTGATTTAAAAGGGTGGATATTTAATAAAGTTACTCTAAAAATATCAATACTAAAATATTCATATCTAATTGTTCTTCTTTCTGTTTTAAAATTAGCACGAAACTGCGATTAGTATTAAAATTTTTCAAATAAATTTCAAGAAACTATTCTTCAAATAAGCTGTTGTAATTATTTTGCATACACAATTTTTCTCGGGGTTGTTTTTTTTTTATTGTTACTCTCTTTTTAGAAGAGAGCCTTGTCTATCCAATTATGGTTAAGGTTAACCTTCTATCAAACTGATAAAGATCTTATTTACCAGTAATGGCTGGCTTTAATAATTCGTTTGTATAAACAACATGTGCCACGTGTGTAGGCGCTTGATGGAAAACTTAAGATAAGTGATATTTCTTTAAAAACAGTTTTCTTATTTTATGGTTGTATCTTATACTTACACGCGATTTATATTTACAATTGACCCTTAATGTCAACTTCAAGTACTCCTTTGAATATTGTGTGTCAGATATTTAAAAATAATTAACCAGATCCTTAGAGCGTAAACTAAGCGGATATTGAAAGAAATTGACTACAAAGGTTAGACGAATCACCTAATTTTATTTTAAATTGTTTTAAATGACACTTAAAAAAAATTCTTTTTAGGTTAAAATTTGAAATTCTTTAAACATTTTACTTGACTATTCATCTTAACCTTTTGAAATTAAAATTTTAAATCATTAATTTTGTTACATATTAAAAAAAAACAACAACAACAAAAATAATGCATTTTTCAAGCCTAAAAAAGTGTATGTACACATACGGAATTGTAAAAGTAATTTTGTAGTTGCATACAAAAATGAAGGCTCTTTCTTTTGTGCTCATGAGATTTTTAGTTACTTTCTTTTATTTTTTGACCGGGTGAACTTTAAAGCCAAAATTGGCAAACAAACTGCAATTGAAACAAGATTGTTAATGTTAAAATTAAAAAAAGGAAGGCAAATCATTACAGAAAATCTTTTAAAAAATTATAGACAAGCAGAAAAATTTTAAAGTTTTGAAGACCAACCACGTTCTGGAACACTCACACTCACCCCTACAACTGGACCTGAAAATTCCGGAGTTGTTATTTCCCACAATTATAACTACATAAATATTTGATTGTATTGTCGTAACCAAAGAAAGTTTATTATTCGTTTTGATAAGATTATAAATAATGAATAATCTTTTCGAAATCATAACTAAATGTTCATTTCTTTTTTTTTTTTTTGAAAAGTTAAAAAAATAAAAAAAGTATTGTCAATATGTCTTATCTGGTTTAAAATTTGCAGCTGTGTAGTTGTTTTTCTTTTGTGTCCTTGGAAAATTTAAAAAAAAGAAAGCGCGAAAAGATTTCCTTTGTTGCTGTTACACAAAAGTAACTTAAAATGTGTGAAATTTTGGTTTATCTCGTAGACAATTGTTGTATTATACCGGTTGAGTTGTTTGCTTTACATTTCAAGGCAATTGTGCGTGTGTTAAAGCCTTTAGCAATTTGCGGTTAATAATTTTCACTTTTCATTGCAATTTTTTTTGTTTGGCAAACTAATAAATCTTGTTTAACTTAACGTTGCTTTTGTTTTGATACAAAAGAATTAAAACAAAATTTTTTTTAATAGATTCTAGATCTTGAGTATGTACTTGTGATATTATTATTTAAAAAATAGTATGTATGTAAGTATAAACATACATTCATAAATCATAAAATTTCAATAATTCAATTGTTTAATTCGCCGCCTTTTGTAATACCTATACATAATTATGCATTTTTATTTTACTAGATTTGTGGTGTTATTTTTGCCTCTATCATCAATTAAAGATAGTTTGCTTATCTGCAAAGATTTTATTGTTTTCTTTTGTTGATGCAAAATTAGCCCAAGGTATGGTAAAAACCAGAAGTGATTACAGTTTGTCTTTCTAAACTTGTGATCTTTGAAATGCAATGAAGCAAAGCGGCACGTACTTTTGCAATAATTTAAAATATTAATGTTCGTTGCTTTGACAACTTTAAAAAATAATGAATATCTGCCACATTTACTGCCGTTTTCATAAAAAATTAAACAAGTTTGAAATGTGTTTTTAGGCAAAATTTTTATACAAATTTTTCTTAAAATAAGTTTCAAATCTATTTTAATTTTTTATGAATATGACAGTTTAAGCCATATTTTGGTATGTCAAGAGTCAAGTTTGACTCGTCAAGTCTTGAGCTTTTAGGAGAGAAGGGAAGAGAGAATGCCATTTCTTTTACTTATTTACTTGATTTCTTTAGTGCCGGTTCACACACGTCAAGTTTGACTCGTCAAGTCTTGAGTTTTTAGGAGAGACGGGAAAAGAAATGGCCTTCTCTTTTCCCTTCTCTCCTAAAAGTTCAAGTCTTGACGAGTCAAACTTGACGTGTGTGAACCGGCACTTAGTAATTCAACCAAGGCAAATTCATGTAAACGGTGGTGTCGATACTACAACAAGTAACAACACAACAATGTATTTTTTTTGTTGCTTTCGTTGGCCGATATGTCAAAAACACAAGTAGCACAGCTGTGCTTTCATAGCCACCTGAAAATGAATTCGCCTTGAATTCAACATTTAAAAAATTAATAAAAATAAAAATGTCGATTTACATATTACACATGTGATCAGAATCTATACTAAAAACAAATTTGTCTATGTAAATTTTTAAAAAGTAGGTGGTGCGAAAAACGGTTAAAAATTAAAAATTATTATAAAACAAGTACGAGTGCTATATTCGGCTGTGGCAAATCTTTGATACCCTCCACCGCTAAGTAGACAACAATTTACTGAAGCATCCTATTTTGCAAAATTTCTTTAATAAACTCCGTAGAAATGTGGATTTTTTTTGGTTTGGGAGGTGGGAGTGATTATCCAATTATCCTTCTCCTGTAATCACAATTGGGTCACTATATTTGACCTTCTCCGAGAAAAGGGACCAACCTAGTGTGTCAAAAAACGGATTTGGACTTAAGAGTGGATTCTGGTACCTAAAAGAGTGTAGAATAACATTAAATGCGTTTTGCTCATAACTTAATTTTCACACACTAAGCCCCTTTCTCGGAGAAGGTCACATACATATATGATAAATATGTGTCTAACATAGTGTCCAAGGCGAAATCATGTTAACGGTGGTGTCGATACTACAACAAGTAACAACACCAAAAACACAATAATGTATTTTTTTGTTGATTTCTTTGGTCGATATGTCAAAAACACAAGTAACTTTTGACATTCCTCTCTCTAATTAAGAAAAAAAAGTAGCACAGCTGTGTTTTCAACGCCACCTAAAAA
This sequence comes from Pollenia labialis, assembly GCA_949318255.1. Taxonomy (NCBI): domain Eukaryota; kingdom Metazoa; phylum Arthropoda; class Insecta; order Diptera; family Polleniidae; genus Pollenia; species Pollenia labialis. Next base: position 16,377,914 of record OX439142.1, on the reverse strand, counting down.
ATGAATTCGCCTTGATAGTGTCATATAAAATTATTTTATTTTATAAATTTTCATATTATTCGAATGTGTATTCCAAGGCCCATTGAAAAGGTCTGCGCAAGAAGCCTGATGATCATTGTTTATGTTCGTTTTAGTTGTCAAAAGTTGTTTACATTTTGCTTACATGTGCATGTATACGTTTGTTAACGTTTATGGTATGCCAAACATACACGTTTTTTCCTTTTGCTTTGTATATGTGGTAGTAAATTTTTGACAATTAAAAAGAATCGTTTTTTGTTTTTGTACAAGTAAGCAGACCTGATAGATGGACCTTGGTGTATTCTAAGTCAAATTACATTACATTCTACTGGTATCTAATAGTTGTATAAATTTTCTTTGCAATTTACTTAATTGCTAGCCAAAGGATAGCTTAAGTAAGCCTCGTAACAGAAATATACAAACAAAAAATTCTGATAGTGCATACAAAATATTCCTGGAAAATATTGAAGGAATAAGACTATTAAAGTATAAAAGCTTTTGAGGATTGTAATTTGACTAAGAATACACATTTGAATAATATGAAAATTTATATAATAAATGTTACTCAACATGAGTAATAAATTCCCAGATATTATTTTATTTTATTAACAATTTTTTTTTAATTAAATTTTTAAATTCAATACATAAATAGCTGTATATAAAAAAGTACCAAAAACATTATGCATACATTCCAAATTCCAAAAAGTATCAAAATCTGTTTGAGAGCTTCCTTCCTTCTTAAGCAGAAAAAAACACAATATAATTTTTATTTCTATGGGCCATTATTACAACTTAAAGTTAGCTAAAGTTAAGATTAAGTTGACAGATAATAATGTGTTATCTGTCAAAAGGCGTCTGTTATCTGCCGGGTAACAGCTAACTTTAAGTTGTAATAATGGCCCTATGTGCATTACTTTAGAAGATGAATGGGCTACCAAAAAAGTACCAAAATTATATTATTGCCCTTTTACATCCCCAAAATGTACTAAATTCAAACATTGGCTTAAGTTGTTAGGGCTGGGCGATGATCACCCAGTGGGTCACGTTAGTCTTATATAAATAGACTAAGTCACTAAAAATGCTTTGGTTATAATAAAGGGTGTTCTTTTGGGGTGATACAACTTTGAGTTGGTATCACTGACTTATTTGACCACCCATTTAACAGCTGATACTTTTTGTTTAGTTTGCTTTAACATTTCATTATGGATCGACTTACACCAGAGCAACGCGTGCAAATTGTTGAATTTTTTAATCAAAATAATTCGCCGAATGGGCTGAAGCACAAATTAATATTGATTTTCAATTTCCATTCAAAATTTTATTTACCGATGAAGCTTTTTTCTGATTGAATGGGTACGTAAATAAGCAGATTTTTTTTAGACAGACAGACGGACATGTCTAAATCGACTTAGAATTACTCAAGCATCCAGAATATATATACTTTATGGGGTCTGAGATGAATAATAAAAAAGTTTCATACGGAATGACAAACTTTGTGTACCCTTATTCACCACTAGTGGTGGTGGTGGTGGGTATAAAAAAGAACACTTTCCATTTCAACTAATCCTTTTTCAACAAATAAAACACTTAAAATTGTTCAATTCCTCTCAATTGCTTCTATCAGCTGTCTATCGATTTGAAATTTTAGTAATACAAATGTAAAAATAACACATGCACCATGTACAAGCAAGCATTCAAACATACTTACACACTTTTTTTTAGCACATAATGAACAAATAATAAAAAACGATATTTGCACTGTGGGAAAAAAACCTCTTGAAATCTCTATTAACATAAAAGATTAATGAAACTGAATGAAAAGACAGCATAATATGACAACATTTAAAATAAATAATTCGAATAATTGACACATTTCATAAGTGCAAAAAATCTTAAAGAGTTCGCAACAACTTTTTGTTAGATTGAAAGTGCACATTGTGTTCTACATAAATTTAACAGATCACGCTTCACTTGATATCAAGAAACCCTTTCTATTCTTCTTTAAATTTCTGCATAAAATAAAATGTGTTTTTTCAAATTCAAAAGACATGTTTCTTATTGTCAGAAAAAGATCATTAACACTTAACACATACATACATTGTTGCATAACATGTATCCTTTTTTTACAACATGCAATTAAGAAAAGGATATGCAAAAAAGAAAAATTGAAAGAAAAATTTAAATGATATCAGGACCATGTTAATGATAACAATAACATTATTCACTAGAATATAGGAAAAACTTAATAAAATATTCCTTTGGGATCTCCAGAAAAATCTTTGTTTTGTATATGTAATATTTTTGGGTTTGGTGATGAGTAAAAAAGTGTTTTTGTTAAACTAAAGATTGATTGTGCAACAAGATACAAACGCTTAATGATTTTGCATTATAGATCGTTAAGATCATCGGGGTTTTTTTAAAAGGGGATGTTTGCATTTTCTTTATTTATTGCACATGGCTAAGAGTTAAATTATTGTTCATTATTTATGAATTTGTATATTTTATTAAAAAATATTGGTCTTCTTCTAGTCATACACTGAAAAAACAAATCAATCCATCCGTACTAAAATCTAGCCGAAGCGGTGTCAATAGTACGGTAAGAACGGATTTTCTTAAATCAAGTACAGAATTCTTGATTCAAGTGCGGAATATTTAACTAATTCGAAATTAAATATGAATATAAACAGCATTGACTTAATTGAAAGTGAGATAAAATTAATCTCAAACTCTGCTGGATTCAAGAATTCCTAAGGCGGTTTAATCTCGATTCATACTTGAAATAATCCGAAAGTGAGATTAGATTGATTCTAACCCCAAACACTTACCACACAGAACCAGAGAGAATATTGTTATTTTACTTACCCGTTAGCACTGGTTCACACTCTTCAAGTTTTTGCCGTCAAGTCTTGCGTTTTAAGGAGAGAGAGGAAAAGAAATGGAATTCTCTCTTCCCTTCTTTCCTAAAAGCTCAAGACTTGACGACTTAAACTTGAAGAGTGTGAACCAGCACTTACACAATTTTATTTCACTTTAGTTGTATTCCGCTGTTTGTGTACAGAAGAACTCTCAATTAATAGACACCAGTAGGGTTGTTATGCTTTTTTTTTTTTAAATCGTCAAAAGTTTTAACAAAATTCGTCACGATTATTTAACAAAATCGTCAAAAAAAATCGTCAAATATTAAAATTTTACAAATCATAAGTAATTTATTGCACTAGGGAATGGTAAATCGATTTTGTGGTAAAAAAATCGATTTTTTGCAATCGAATTTACGTATGCAATTTTATACTGAAATCGATTATTGGGCTTTTAAAATCGATTTTTTTATTTTTATAAAAATTTTGGGAATTTTTAATTTTAATCTTAATAAAAACGATAAATTATGGGCATGCACAATATATAGGTAGTATGTTAATGCAGTTTCCTAAGTTTAAAGTTGTAGCTTTACGTCTTTACCTATTAGTACCCTTGGTATACATACTTTCAACTTTAATATAGGGGCTCTTGTTCTTCAGAAATTAAAGTCATCAATGGGACAGTGAACAAAACAGTCCAAACATATCGTACCGAACCAAGTACTGAAAGTCAGCTTAATGAAAATCAACATATTATAGAAACACAACAGGTGTATTAAACCATGGCATTCCTGTGCAAATACGCTAATATTCAAACAGACAGACCAGTGTGTGATCGATATGTAAATCTAGTATAAGCAGAGCGCAAAACAAAAAGTATGTAATTTATCCTAACAAATACGAAATAACAAGGAAATAAATCTGCATCTTTCCGACACCATTTTCAATTTTTGGATGAAAATTATAAACAGTAGTCATATCTACCCACTGTAAAAATCTTAGTTCAATTTCTCCAGTAGTTTACCAAAAAAATGCTGGTGTATCCCCCATTGTGATAAAAGGAATAAGTTTGCAAATTTATCTTAAACGAATTTGAAATCGATTTACGCGTTCGATTAATCGATTTCAAAAACCAAAATAAAAAAAGTCGATCTAATAAACCAAAATCGATTTTGGAATCCATTTACCATTCCCTATATTGCACTGATTTTTTATTGATTTGTTCAAAAATATAATTTTTTAAGCAAAAAATTCTATTAATGATACAAAAGTGATATGGCTGCATTTTATTCTATTTATTTCAGCAAGTGGGCTTATTAGATATTATAAAAAAAATAAGTAAAAATATATTTATCATATTTATTGCAAAGAAATACATAAGAAAAAATACATTTTCATAAAAACATAACAAAAATTATCAAAGTTATTTTCGGGAATACAAAATTTATTATTAATACGATTTCCGTATGACGTGCTAAATTCCCAGTTTTTCATATTTGATAAATACACTGAAATTTATTGTTGAGGAAAAGCTAGCTTCTATGCGCATTTCACTGGTTGCTTAGGCCAGCTCATCAGGAAACCTTTTCCAAAGATTTTAGAAAAGCCAAAAATATTATACAAATAAAACCCTAAAGCGAATAAGAATTACAAACACTCAAAGTCTTTCTTATTAATTAATTAATTTATTTTTTCTTATTTATAAATCAAGCTCAAGATTTTTTTTTTTGTTTAATTTCCAATAATTTTAGTATTTTGAAAAATTTATTGTTACGATTTGGACTGTTCCCAATATAATTGTAAATATTTCTTGCTAGTGTTTTATTGATGCCAGAAAATCGTTATAACACTATTACTTTTGGTAAAAGAATCGTCAATCGTCCGTTTACTGTATTTTCAAAATGACGAAAAATCGTCACATCAAACAACCCTGGACACCAGCAGCATGCCCATTATGGTTTCCGTAATCATTCTACTTTCTAATTTGATGTATTTAACTAAACAAGTGTTTTCCTAATGGTCGAAATTCGGCCATGTATTTTTTTTTTTAATATGAAGAAAATATAGTAAATATAAGCATATATGAATTTACATGTTTCGAGCATTCATTTTTTCCCCGTCTTAGTGGATAGATTTGGCGACGGACCAACCTCCGGTTCATATTTTATGCTCCACGTGAGTGGTTGACAAACAAGGAGATATCGTCTTAACTGGTTTACCTGTGTCGATTTATATATAGATTTTTATAATCGAAATATTCGAAACCCGGTTTTTGAAAATGTCGAATAATCGAGCACCCTATTTTTTATTATTTGATAATTGGAAAAAACAAAATTTTTATTTATGTGTTTTGCATATGTGTTAGTATCAAATTTTATTGCTTATAACTCTGAAAATATTGAACAGATTTTAATAAAATATATATTGTGCACTTCTGCCAGTAAATACCTTTCAAATGGTGTATATTTTATTCTAGTCGCTGGGCAAACAGAGGATAAAAGTGTTCTTAACTGTTTTGCCTTAGCCGATTTATATATAGAAGATAATTTTAACAAATAGAATGTGGGAATTATTGCTTGTTATTTGACTTTTTAAACATGAAAATAATCTAAATTTTTCTTCTTGAAGTATTGTTTTGGTCTTATCAACAAACTTTTACAAACTCACGTACATACATATGTATACGCACGAAAATTGGTTTTCGAAAAAGATCCCATTTTGGATGGTTTTAAGTACTTTTATGGGTTAAGGTATGTTCAGACCTAACAAATATTTGGAAAAACCCGTGACCAGTAAATTAATCAATCTTTGGATTTTTTTTTTTTTTTTTATCAATTTTTATTGATAATTTTATAATGTAATTTAGAAACTGTTAAATGATGTTTGATCTAGCCAAACGATTTGCAAAAGCAAATAATGTTTTAATAAGTGGTTACGTGAAGGACGTCAAATATTTAATAGGTGTAAACGTAGCTTTATTCGCTAAAATTTTTGAGTACGACTTGTACTAAAGTAAGAAGAGAAAATTGAAATTTAGTATACGTTTTTTCTTTCTGTGTACTTATTTACCCGGTAAGTTTTTCAGTTTTCACTGTAATACTAGTAATGATGTAAGTACGTTTTTTTATTGTGAGTATTAAATCATCAATAAATTCATTTTGTTTTTGCAAAAAAATTTTATGATGGTCCAGGGTGTTTGTAACTTAGATAATGATTAAATAATATTTTTACGCTTATCATCTAAACAAACAAATTGTTTGGCACGCGTTTTTATGCGCACATTTAATTCCTCCTTCATCTAGACGTTAAAATGCATTGTGCATATACAAACATACATACACACATCTAACATCCCCTAACAATAAGCCGCGAATGACCAAACAAAACCACCCATCATTATCGTAAAAATCTTTTATCACCATTATAATCATACTAAGTAAACATTGCGTTTGCTATGCAAATATACATCTGATAAAAGTATGCGGCAAGCAGCAAGTAAATAGTGGCCGCGAAAGAAGGAAGGGTCGTGGTTATTTGACTTAAAAAAGTATTTTTTTTATTTTCCAAAGTGACTTTTAGCTTTAAGCCATTTATTATCATATTAAATGATTAGAATTATGCTTAAAAAGTAACAATACAAGTAGTTTAAACCACTAACAAACGAAAGTTGGTGGTTAAATTTTAAGGGCCGATATTAAACGTCATGTTATTTTCTGCATTTCATTTGACATTTCTTAATTTCAGACTAACTTAATTTGAACCATGGAAAGATACACAATCGAGCAACGAGTTAAAGTTATTCAGGGGTCTAATCACCGCATGCGATATCGAGCAAAATTGATCGAAATTATTTATTTTGGCATCATGAATCTCGATATAGAATGAAATTAATTGAATTTGAAATAATAGCATTCGATATCGACATTACATTTCTCGAGTTTTCATTCGATACGTCAGTGTCTATCGTATGCAAAATCATTCGATAGTTTATTCGATACGATAGTATCGAATGCGGTGATTAGACCCCAGGCTTATTATGAAAATGGGCGTTCAAATCAAAATGCATAACGTGCACTTCGTGATTATTTCGGTCAATTTAATCGACCAAACGTGCGTACAATTAGAAAAATCGTACAAAAATTTGAGCAAACCGGGAGATGTGAAAACAGTAGTGCATGCCTGTACAGCTTGTACTGCAAAAAATATTGCTGCTGTTCGCGATAGTGTGGCCGAAGAGCCGTCCACCTCAACTCGTCGTCGTGCCCAACAAATGGTCCTCTCACGCTAGTCGTTGATGAACATTATGCATAAAGGCTTTCATGATGATTAATTTTCGAAGAAAATCATCTTCAGTGCTGAGGCACATTTTCACCCCAGTGAATTCGTCAAAAAGCAGAATTGCCGCATTTGGGCGAATGATAATCCAAGAGTGATTGTCGAAAAACCAATGCACCCACAAAGAGCCACTGTTTGGTGCGCGCTGGCGGTATCATCGGGCCGTATTTGTTCCAAAATGAGGAAGGTCAAGCAGTTACTGTGAATGGTGTTCGCTATCGATGGCCTGAATTGGAAGATATAGATGTGGACGATATTGTGGTTTCAACAAGACGGTGGCACCTGCAACACATCTAACGAAACAATGGCTCTTTTGCACGACAAATTCAATGGCCGTGTTATCTCATGTGTTATCCCACGAAGTCAATTGGCCGCCAAGATAATGTGATTTGACACCGTTGGACTTCTTTCTTTGGGGTTATTTGGAAGAAAAGGTGTATGTCAATAAGCCAGCAATAATTCAAGGGCTTAAGGATGAGATAATTCGGAACATTAACGGCATAGAACCTCAATTATGCCTCAGCGTCTTCGAAAATTTGGAGGTGGGTCGCCGAGGTCGCGGCGCCCATTTGGCCGATATTTTGTTCCATACATAATTGTACCATACCAATATTATCATAATAAAAATAAATGACAATAATTTGTGTTTTATTCAAAATCAACATCGGCCCTTACAATTTAACCACCCTTTATAACTGGTATTAAATAAGAGAACTTAAAAGGGCGGTCAAAGAAATTTAATTATATGAAAAAATATTATTTTCTTAGAAAAAAAAAAATTATATCAGTCACTTCAAGACAAAGTCGAACACTAATATTTATATATTTGATTTAGAGAAATTTTTACCGTAAGAAAATATTAAACAATGTACCAAAATGTATTAACAAAGTGACCACAGTACTACAACAATGAAACAATAGAAAAAACATCAGGAATTTTGTTGTAGAATTGAGACGGCAAATCTCAATACAGTTGCTTCTGCAAAATCTCATATGTCAACATTTATTCAAATTAAGTTCCATGAGGCTAATGTTCTACCATGTATAAGAACTATCGATATCAAATTGTAAATATTAGGGGGTTCATTTAATCGGGATTTTGCTTTAATCGGATAATCGTTCGATTAATTAACAAAAATTATCCGAATTTTTATTTTAAGTGAGAGAACTTTTTAACATCATCGGCAATACTTCGGCAAATCGTTTACAAATTAAGATAAAAGTATTGAGCCAAGATGGCTCCCACGATTTCGGGACACCAGTCAGACACCTGTCCGCTTATTTTTCTAAAGAACAACGAAAAGTATTACTTTTTTTTGTATCTCATTTAGTTTTGGAGATAAAAGGTTACCAAATTTACGCGTTTTTACCCATTTTTACCCCCTAACCATTCGAATTTCCAAAAATTCCGTCTCAGCATATCGATTTATGGAGTGACAAATCTCTGGTCCAAATTTTAAGTTTTTAGCTTCAGGAGTTTAGGCTGTGCGATGATGAATCAGTTACAATTTTATATATTTGACCTTCTCCGAGAAAAGGGACCCATTTTTTGACACACTAGGTCGGTCCCTTTTCACGGAGAAGGTCACAAATATAGAAGATGTAGATTAGTTAAAAATTATATTAATTAGAATACTACTGTTGTAAGAGTAACATACATAATAATTTTCTCTTATTTGAGACATTTCTCTGCTGTCTTGAAGAGTATAATTATAACAAATTCTCTTAAGACTTTATCTAATTCTCTTTTTACACTTCGTTTACTCTCCGAAAAACATATGACAAGCAGGGCTGCCAGATATGACGATTTATCGTCATTTCGACGATATTTTGTTCCGGAACTAGCAAAGTGCCAATTTGCTTATTTTTTTCTTAAAATTTACGATTTTTTTCAGTCTCCAAAGTCTGAAAAAAACATTAAATTTTCTGACACGTTTGTTTTAAAATCTTGGAATGTTTAACAGCCGTACCATAACAAGAGCGGAAGGCGGAACGTTTTCATTCGATTAGCATTCACGCTGATATGCCATACCAAAGCAAGAGCGTCAACGTTGTGTCACGAAGAGTAGTGATAGCTTTATTGTTTAATAAAACCCACAAATTATAAATAAAATTAGAGATAAACACGCTAGATTGATCAAAAATAGCTAAATTGCCATTATAAATAAACAAAAGCGGCAAACTTCACTATTAAACGAGCTGTCAAAATCGGCTTTTCCAATTGCAAAGCGTTGAGTCTTTGTTGTTGTTGTTTTAAAGCGAAAAAAGTTGAAACCGATTGCTGAGTGAGATTATATTGACATCGTTAAAAGGGAATTGAAAAGAAGTTGAGCATCAAAAGATGAAACGTGTAAATTTAGACTTACGTCGAAGCGTGTTGTATTGCACTCAGTGTTGCCAGAACTTTTAGAGGAAAAATCAGCAAAAAACCATAATTTTTTATCAAAAAATCTGCAAAATCTGCATCAAGGTTTTAAAAATCTTCAATAAACCTTCAAAACACATTTATTGCATTTTTTATGTAGTTTATTTAGAAAATGATATTATGATATTTAATAGATGAAAACATAATAAATGAAGGTATTATAATGCAAAGCTATTTATCGGTCCGACAAAATCCGGCTTTTAACTATTGGCAAGTTGTAATAATGGCCCTAAAAATATCTACCCAAATTTAATTACTCAGGCTGAGTAAGGATTAGTCACATCTTTGTTAATTTAAACAACAAATTAATATTAATGTATCAAGACAATGCGAATTTTTAATTTTTAAGTAATCTTTTGTGCATGAAATGTCTATTTCCACGCGGATCTTCCATGAATGGTTGATTACTATATTTATTTATCAATGCAAGAAGTGGAAATAGTACAATCATGACAATGTAAATAAGTTTCCAACGAGCTAAAAAATCTGCAATGTTAGACCAAAAATCTGCAAATCTGCATTTTGACAATTTTGGGGAAACAATCTTCAAAATGCAGATAAATCTGCACTTCTGGCATCGCTGATTGCACTGAATTTCTAATGTGTTAACGATCATTCCCGAAATATTACCGAACATAGAAATTAATTTTTTTATAACGCAATCAGTAATCAAATGTTTTTTTTTAGCAGAGAGGACAAAAATAGTGCTTTCAAGTGGGAATTTCCCATATTAAAATCATGCCTCTTGTAAGCATAAAATCATGCCTCTTGTAAGCATAAAATCATGCCTCTTGTAAGCATGTTTGTAAGGGGCTTCTCTCCCTTACAAAACTGCTTAACAGTAAGCTCCATTTTTTACAAGGGTGCGATTCTTGACATGAAAGACTCGTCTTTACCCACGTCTTAAACGATTTCCACAACGATTTAAGATGCGCCTTTCACTGTGCTATGGAGGAACCTCAAAGACGCTCTGTATGAGACTCCCAGTATCTCTTACACGATTGAAAATGCTAGCTGGCTATGTTTTTGTTTGAATGAAAAACCAAACAAAAACTGTTTAAAACAAACTAAATTTTAAGTTCTCTGATTTTAGGACGTTTTTATGAAACGTGAAAGATGATTTTTTAATTTTTTCTCAGAAAATTGACGATTTCCTCAATAATTTATCTGGCAGCCCTGATGACAAGGAAAATACACATTTTGGATCATTTCCTTTCACTTCACTTTATTTATAACCTTTTTTTTCGAATGCCTTGCAAAGTCTATAAATACTTTATTATTTATACACAAACATATATTAAAAGTATTTTATTAGAATTGGTCTAAAAACTATGTAAAATTTGGTTTTTACACGTAATTTTGTTTTTAAATTCGAAAAAATTTTAAACGTTTGCACTTCTTCATTTAACATATGGTCGTTGGATTGAAGTGAACACAAGTCGAAGGATTAGAACTTTACATAAACGTAGACTACTCGTACATACATTCATACATACGTTTGGGGGTAAGCACAATGCAAATGTTGTGAAACAAGTTTTACGCTTCGCTGCAACTGACGGACGATTTGTATGAATGGCCGAGTAAAGGATATACATATGTATGTATGTACATACCATAAAAGAGTAGTGTTTGGAAAAACGATTTTGGATGATTTTTCATGCAATATTTAAGTTCACACCAAGCAAACCAGGAGTATCAAACTAATAAATTTAAGGAATGTATGTATATGAATGTAGACGAGTCGGTCTATCTCGTACAGACCAGTTGTTGATTTCTTAAGTAGGACACGCAATAAATGTATGTCTTGAATTATTAATGTGCTTAAATTTAAGTGGTTTTCTTAAAGAAAAGTCTTTCTAGAAAATTGTGCTAAAAAAACCAATAAAAAACATTATGAGAAACGGTTTTCCAGAATGGTTTTAATTACATTAAATTTACATTTTCAAATATTAATAAATATATTACAATTCTAAGCAAATGTGTACATTCATACATACAACTTTTTTTCATACATACATACATACATATGTACATACAATGCATACTTTGTGAAATGGAATCTTATACAGTCATGAAAAATTGTCTTACATTAATTAAAAAAGTTGAAATACATCTTCCGTGTGATATGGGACAACAAAATGTAATTTTAAATATTTTTCTTTTTTCTAAACTAAAATACATACATATCTATGAACAAATAAAAACGATTTCCAAATGTTTGCCATTAACATTAGATGAGGCATTAAACGAGACCGTCTCTTTAAAACCGTACAAAAGAAACAAGGAATTTCAAAATGATGTATGACACTTTAGAACAAACATGTATGTATCTGCTTCGTCAATAAGTCCTACATAAATAACGAAAAATTTCGATTTGTATGTCTAATGTAGTGTAGAAAAAACAAACAATGAAATAAGTTATATATGGACTTTAGCCAAAGTGAGAACTCCATTTATCCTTTTTTTTTTAGCTGTACAAAATCACCTGTTTCTCGGTTTGTGTAAACCTAAAACACTTAAACGAAAAACAGCTTGTTGCCCTCAATAGTTTAATAAATTCCAAATTCCACTTGACTCACTAGTACAAACTGTGTGATAAGGAATCAATAAGCAAAGCAAACACTAGCGCGTGTCTTTTGAAATTGTGTAAGAAAAAACAAAAATCTACAGGTGTAATGAAAAATAGTTAAAGAGAACGGACAAATCGTGAAAGAAAATTTACAATCCTTTTTCTTTTCCACAATTTTTTTTGAGATAAGCACCACCTACCTGCTTTTAATTAAGACGCTAAAATGATCTACAGCAGCAAAATATTATGCTTTTGTAACAATAATTTTGTGTTATTATGTAAAACAGCGTTGCTAGAAGCTTTGGGAAGAAAAGGTACATTTTAACTTTTACTTTTTTAATTTAATTTATTACAAAGGCAAAATACATGTATACATATAAAGCTACCATATTTATACAAAATTAAATATGTTAAATTTGTGTTAAATTTTCAATAGAACCTACACATTTTTCTTAAAATACATTTCGTTTCCATTTTAATTTTGTAAATAAGAAAAAGTCTATAATAGCAAAAAGCTTCATTAAAGGCTCAATTAGCCGGGAGTAACAGTAACTTAAACTTACCGTAAAAAAGTAGGACCAATCGATTTCTAATGGTGTTTTCTTTTCTACAAAAAAATTTGCCTTTTTTTAAATTCAATTTGGTGTCTTTTTCTTAGAAATTTTGCTCCCGAAAAGGGTGGCTTGTTTTATTCTAAAAAACTCATGCTTTTCGGGAGCAAAATTTTTAAGAAACAGACACCAAATTGCATTTTTTTTTTAAAAGAAAACACCATTACAGATTGATAAGTAACATCTTATGCTAACTAAAGGGCGGTTAAATTTTAAGGGCCGATGTTGATTTTGAATAAACCTCAAATTTTTTATTAAATTATTGTCATTTATTTTTATTATGATAAAATTGGTATGGTTCAATTATGTATGGAACAAAAAATCGGCCAAATGGCCGCCTCCATCCGATGGTCCAAATTTTCGAAGACGCTGAGGCATAATTGAGATTCTATGCCGTTAATGTTCCGATTTATCTCATCATTTGGCTCTTGAATTGTTGCTGGCTCATCGACGTACACTTTTTCTTTCAAATAACCCCAAAGAAAGAAGTCCAACGGCGTCAAATCACTTTAACTAGGCGGCCTTTATCTTAACGGCCAATTGACATAGCCACCACGTGAGATAACACGGCCATTGATTTTGTCGCCCAAAAGAGCCATTGTTCCGTTAGCTGTGTGGCAAGTGGCATCGTCCTGTTGAAACCACATATCGTCCACATCCATATCTTACAATTCGGGTGCATTGGTTTTTCGACAATCACTCTTGGGTTATCATTTGACCAAATGCGGCAATTCTGCTTAATGACGAATCCACTGAGGTGAAAATGTGCCTTATCACTGAATCACGTAGTGCATGATATGCATTTTATTTTAACGACCAATTTCATAATAAGCCTGAATAACTTTAATGCGTTGCTCAATTGCGTATCTTACCATGGTTCAAATTGAGTTAGTCTGAAATTGAGAAATGTCAAATGAAATGCAGAAAAAACTTGACGTTTAGGTGTGGTTCACATTGAACATCGGCCCTTAACCACCCTTTATAATCATTATAATTTCTTTACATACAAAAAAATGAAACAGCTGATTGCAACGTTACTGTAACTACCGGCTAACTGAGCCTTAACATTTACAATACATCAATCTTATAACATTTATAGAGCTTTCTATTCTAAGATTAGTGATATGTATATCGCCACCTAAAAATTGACTTTTTGATTGATTTATGTTCGCTTTATTAAATGTTCACAAAAAATTTTTCATCCCAACCATAAAAAGTAAATTTTCGCCAAATTTTCTATGAAAAGTAAATTTTAGCAAAATTTCCTATAAAAAGTAAATTTTACAAAAATTTCCTATGAAAAGTAAATTTTAGCAAAATTTTCTATAAAAAGTAAATTTTAACAAAATTTCATATAAAAACTTAATTTTAACAATATGTATATCCTTTAAAAAGTTAATTTAACAAAATTTTCTTTAAAAAGTAAATATGTATTGGCAAAATTTCCTATAAAAAGTAAATTTTAGCAAAATTTCCTATAAAAAGTAAATTTTAGCAAAATTTTCTAGAAAAAGTAAATTTTAACAAAATTTCTTATAAAAGTTAATTTTAACAAAATATCCTATAAAAAGTTAATTTTAACTAAATTTCCTTTAAAAAGTAAATATGTATTAGAAAAATTTCCTATAAAAAGTAAATTATAGCAAAATTTTCTACAAAAAGTAAATTTAACAAAATGTCCTATAAAAAGTAAATGTTAGCAAAATTTCCTATAACAAGTAAATTTTAGCAAAATTTTCTATAAAAAGTAAATTTTAACAAATTTTCCTATAAAAAGTTAATTTTAACAAAATATCCTATAAAAAATTAATTTTAACAAAATTTCCTATAAATAGTAAGTTAGCAAAATTTCTTCAAAATGGTAAATATGTTTTAGCAAAATTTGCTATAAAAATACAATTTTAACAAAATTTCCTATAAATAGAAAATTTTGTCAAAAATTAGCAAACAGATGTTCACTTTTATCGGCGCACAAGCAAGTGGTCGATAAAAATCGGCACATTTGTAACTTATTGATTGCTAAACATTTGGGCTAAATAGAGTTGACCTTATCGGGTTGCTTTTAATTGTCTTGAGTTAGCACGATTTCGACCCAGATTTTCGTATATTAAAAAATTACGTTCGTTCACATTATCCGCACATGAAATTCAACGAAAATTGGAAGTTTGTGATCTTCGCTTAATGCTAAAATGGCAAGAATTGCTTCAAATTTTATATAAAGAAATATTTTATTTCTTTAGTAGTATGTATGTATTTAAATAGATAAAGTGTGGTGTTGAAACCGACATATTGCGGTGGAGAAAGATCAATTGATTTATAATAATCCTTTAATAGCTTAACAACACGGGTTTGTGACCAGTATATGAACATTGTTCATAGCATATGTACGTATGTGTACTTCCATTACAGGCCCTGTTAAAAAAGAATACCACAAAATTATTATAAATGTTGCTGTTAAAATTAAGGACCTTCAAAAAAAAAAAAAATGGTAAATTAACAACTTATTATTTTCTTTTGTTGACATCAAAATTTTTGCACATGTTTGCAATTTTGTTGTTGTTTTGTTTGAATTCGAGTACATTTTCTCTGTTTATACAAATGTAAATATGTATGTATGTATCGATGTTTATTCATTGATCAAAAGTCGTCGTTGTTAAACACGTTGGTTGCACGCGTTATCCACTCATTTACAATATTGTCAAAATTTAAAAAAAAAAGCAAAAATTTAGGTGAATTTGGAATAAAATGTAGCTGGTCTGTTATATGCGGGTAAAGGTGTTTGTTCTTTAAGTAGATGTGCGTACGTACATAGTATTGACTTGTATTTCTAGTGATCTGGTGTCAACAGTCGGGGGTTTGAATTTTGTCGTTTATTGCAAACGTTTGGCCATCCAACGATTATTACATGTTGTTGTAAATATGTATGTATGTTCATAAGTAAGAAAGTAGCTAAGAGAAAAATAAACGAAATATATGGGTATAAAATTGTTATTATCATTGTGTCTCTGCTGCACGTTCTGAAGATCGTAAACATTATTAAAAGTGCTGGTTGTTTTGGTGTGTTTGGCTACTTTTGATTAAAAGTAGCAAATGAACCTCTATAAAGAAACAATTAAAACATGATGTTATTGCATGTAATGACATCGTTATTTAATTATGTATTTTAAGTTGAGTACAATATTAAGCTATTGTTCTAATAGAAATTGTAGTAATAAAATTTAATGAAGACATTTTACAATTTTAAGAATGTCACAAACTTATTTGCGAAATACAAATTTTGCAAAAATTTTAACTTTTTTTTTTTTCGTTAGTTCGTATCCTTCCAATAATAAAATATCTAACATGTAAAAACATGTTATGTTGTTGGTTATGCTTACTGCATTTGGAAATAAAATGTGAAATAATTAATACAACGGAATTATCTTTTAAACTTTGAAGCATTCAAAAGAACAAACAACTACGTTGGTATGTACATATGTAGTTTCTAACAAAATAACTTGCCGTGTGGTCTGTTGCTTCCTGAGAGATGTCAGAACACGTCCTGTTAAATGTAAATATGTATGTATGTATGTTAGGTTTATGCAATATCTAGAGCCTAATAAAAAGGGCGCTTTCTTAATACAAACATTCTCTGCGTGAGTCTACTACACTCTCATGTCTGTAGAACTTTTTGTCATTTTTTTAATTTAATGAATTTGTAGTGTGTTATGCAAAGATGACAATCTTTAATGCAAAAAAGGGTAATACATATCTGGTTTGTATCTTGCATATTTAAGAAACAAAACTACAAGATGTCCTTTCTTCACTGATTATACATAGCTGAAATTAAAACAAAAACAACAAAATTTAGAAAAGGGTTTAATGGCAATTTCTAATGCATATTGTTGCTATAGAGCATATGCCACACGAAGAAAAACAATTTTGTTCCCAAATTCCATAAAGGGACAAGAAAATGTAGGATATGCACATATAAATTTTTATACGATCAGTGGTGTTTCGTTAATAATTGTAAACCTTTTTCAAAAATTGTTTTGTAAGCAGTAAAAAAAATGGACAACAGTCTTAAAAAAAATTTAAAATTAAAATTTAGACAATAATGTCAATACTATAGTTTACAAAATCGCTTTCAAAATATTAATTTCTTTTGGGCCGGAAAGGTACGAAATTTCTATAAATAGATTTTGAAAATCGGCTCTTTAGGGGGAAAAAGTGCGTAAAAAGGGCAATTATAGGTAGATTTTAATGAACCCCATTAAGGATGAAAACGGTTAACATTTTTCTATTTTTAAGCTCAACCTGTCACCACGGACATTTGTTTTTATTCTTTTGAGTTTCTATAACTTCGTACAAGCCGAAGAAGTACATTTTGAAAATCGGCCGTTAAAGTGGTTAACAAGGGAAATTTTGGGTAATTTTTATTTAATCTATTAAGACTGCAAAATTTAAAAAAATTATTTAATTTTATGATTAATTTTTTTTTATTTAAGGGCAGAACAGGAGGAAAATCATACTTTTGGTAGTTTTTTTAAACCTACGTTGCTTCGGATAAAACGAATAAGTACATTTAAGTTGTTAACCAGGATGTAAATTCGTACTTTTGGTACCTTTTGAAAACATGTTTTTTTTTAATAATTTCGCACAAACTTGCAATCCATATTCTTTAACGTGAATACTGCAAACAAATGAAGAACATTTGAGAGACAAAACAGGGTTAAAATGTGTACCTTTAGTACCACTTAATAACAAGATTTTTTGTAAATAATTTCGAACGAACTTAAAATCTATATTCTTTAGCAAAAAGACTGCAAGCAAATGAAGAAAATTTAAAAGACAAAACTCACAAATAAAGAGACCCCTATGGTCCATTCTGACGCCTTATAGCTGGGGTTTCAATACAAACCATCTTTAAAAAATCGGCGGGATGGGGAAAATATATAAGTAGGCGTGACACCTCCTATCGAAAGACACATTTCTGTATATATGAAGAACGGCAAAAGCCAAAGTTTCCAAATTAGGTACACGCAATACGCAACATCTGACAACAATCTGGGAGGGAAGTGTACACGGCATAATACAGATTTATTTATATCTAAAGAACGGTTAGAGAAAAATTGTCTAAATTAAATAGTAGTGTATAAAGTCATTCCTAAAAATTAAAGGAATAGGACTATTACAAAAAAGCTTTGTAAAATACATAACTGAAATTTAGAATAAATTCGAAAAATAAAAAATGTTGAATTAAATAGATTTACTTATATTTTAAGAACGGTAAGAGAAAAATTGTCTAAATAAAATAGATTTATTCATATTTTAAATTTGGGTTTGTATTGTTGGGTTTTCAATACAAACATCTGTCAAAAAGTGAGTGGGAGTAGGCCCAGCACCTTCCATACAAAGGCAAAAGAGATTTCGGTATATCCTGAGAACGGTTACAGCTAAAGAGTTGAAACAAATAGCTTAGTTATCAATACGCAATATCATCCGAAAAGCGGACGAGATACCATAAGTGGGAGTGATAAACAACATCTGTGTACAAAGGCAAAAGCGATTTCTGTATATCTTTAGAACGTTAACAGCTTAAGTTTCCAAGTATAGAGCAAAAAGCTAGGTTATCAACACGTTACATCGGTCAAAAAGTGGGCGGGATTAGATAGGTAGGCGTTGCACAAAATATAATTCTTTATATATTTAAAGAGCGATATGTGTAAAATTTTAAAAATTTTGTACAAATAAAATGGTTATCAATGTCGCAAAATGGGCGGAATGGGAGAAGTGGGCGTGGCATTAAGCTAGTACTTTATACATTTCCTTAACAATAGTTATTTATCACACACAAAGCATCTAGCGTGATCGCGATTTTAAAATCTCTCTTTAAAATAGAAAGCCGCTTAAATTACTATTAGAAAAATGTTAAGTTGTCATCCCTGCCAGTTGTCTGTTCATATGTGTATTTTGCGGCAAAATATGTCTTTTATAAGCAAATGTTTACAGGCTTTAGCGCACAATGTTTTTGTTACAATTAAATTTAAATAACAAAAATTGAAAATTAAACGTTTTCTATAAATTTTTCTTTACGCTTGACAAACTATTTAAGAAAACTGTCAGCTCTGGGATTTTCATAGTGCATTTTTTCTCTTCATTTTTTTTAATGTGTATGAGTAAATTTATTATATTGTAAATATGCAAATGGATTTTTGTAAATGTGACAACAACAATGTTTGTCCCTTAATTTCCCTGAGATTGTGTATGTCTGTAGATGGGATGCTGTATAAACAAATCTTAAAGGTTGCATGGCAAACGTTTGTTTAACTCGTTACTTTTCTTCTACTTGTTATCTTCATCATTTTCTTTGATGATAACTTAATCCTATTGAATTATCATTTAGAATATTGGTAGTGACCCATATCAACTACTAAAAAAAACAAAACAAATCATGTTGCATTAGGGTTAAATTACTTAAATAAAATAAGAACGTATGTATGTATGTACGTTAAATAAAAAAAAGTTTTTTTAAGGATTTCATGACCGCACGTTATGCTCGAAGGCTTTAAAGAAAGCCAAATAGTGTGAAATTATTCAGCAAAATTTTTAAGTCTGCATGTGCTAAAATTTTTCAGAATTTTAATAGTTCTATAAGCTTAATTATCAGACTAAATTAAGCTTATTTATTTGTGCCTTAAAACATTGTCTTAGTCTGGTAATTTCACAAGATAACTTTACTTTTTTTTATTATCATTTAAAATAAATTCTTAAGGATCTTTGTTCAGACTTGCAATTTTTGTTGGCGTTTTTTTTTAAGTTTTTCTTTGAAATTGCATTAATGTCCGGCAGCCCTATTCTGTAATTTGCAAAAGTAAAATATTTATCTCTAAAAATCTATAAAGTTGATTTAGCTACTTTTGTCTAAAAATGCAATTCTGTAACGTGCATTGCTAAATTTGGCAATGCCATAAAAATTTAATTCGCCGAAATTTTAGCATTTAATTTCATTGTTAACATGTTTAAATTTTGTTTTCTCTAACAGCATTTTAGCGATCGATATTAAAGCCAGGGGTGCCAGAAGATTTTGATAAAAAAATTGGCATTAACGGCACTTTAATTAAAAAATAAAAACGACAAAAAATCGGCAAATTTAAAATACCTCTTTTTAATACAATAAAACATATTTTTAATAACAAAACAGAAAAATTCAGCATTAACTTATGTGTGGAACAGAATAATCAATAAAAAATAAAAATGTTTTATAAATAATTTGTAGTTAATTAAAAACAAATATATATATTTTGTAATTTAGGGTAATTTTTTTTATTATAGACAAATATTTGAGTTAAATATTTGAGCTTTGTAAAAGGAAACTGAAGGTTAAGACACGTTGGCTGAAATAGGTAAATTTAACTGTTAGGTACGAACACGACCAGCTTTATCTTTGCAGAAATTACGGGCATAAATCATACTTGCTAATTCCGGTAGTGGTGATCGAAACTTTTTCGGTTCGAAAGCTAATTTATTTCTAATTCTTTCAGTCGATGCTAAACGAATCGATTTTTTTTTCAGTGTTGTAAAGCATTTATTTGAGTTTGACTGAATGCATTAGAACTAAAATTGCTTTCGAAACGAAAAAGTATTTGATCACGACTTTCAGAATCAGATTGTTGATTGAGGTTGATTGAAAAGTGCTAAAAATATTATTTTTATAATAAAAAAATTTCAAAACTGCGAATGATTAAAGTGAATTTAATAATTTCTTTTATAAAAAAGGTGATAATTTTAATTTGCAATAAAATAATTTTGACAGCTATCAATTATTAAATAACTACTTCATGTTGGCCTATTTTGATGAGAAACAAAATACATTGGGCTTTTTGTAGTTGTCGAGTTGCACTTACCTTTTTAAATTCGCCTTGCTAACGACCTTCAATTTGCAACCAGCATACAACCTTCACATACTATATTTGCATTAAGAGGTCTGTACACGGCCAAAATGCTTGCCATGCAGGCGAATTTAATCGTGCTGGACTTTTTATTCGCCGTCATATCAAAATTTTTTTAAATTCCATCCAGCCTCGTCGGTGTTACACATACAAACACAATTTCACTAAAAATTAGTGAAAATTTGCAATAAAGTTCCAGTCCGTAAAATGAATGTTCCGCAGTGTAATCTCAAGAATTGCTGCACACAAAATTGCAAGTCTGGACGATGACTAAGTAGGTGTTAACATTTAAAGTTTTTCTTTTTATAAGCCGTGAACTGATAGCCATAAATCTTTTGCTTGATTACGGTCATTTTCACGCTTTAGATCGTTATCCAAACAATTGGTCGTTAAAGTAAAGACAATAGGATTTCTTTAAACAAGATGTCATTGCATTATCATCCACAATATCCGCAAAAGTCACGATGTTGACATTCTTACAAGAAATGTGTGACACTGTGAAAACAAACGCGAAAAATCACCACCTTGTAAGACGCAAAGCTTGCAGTGCTAATGATAATACAAAACAAAAAAAATTAAGAAAAATGACCATCAAAGGTAAAATAGAAACATATCATCCCTGTGCAAATGAATAAACATTTTAATTACTTTTGTATTAAACTCGGTGGTGGTCATTAGATCGCGACATCACACGTTAAATGTGTTTGTTACAAGGAAAATATTTTGATTTCGTAACCTTTTCTGGTTTTCGATGTCTTCAGCGAAAACTGTGTCGTTGATTGTTGAGGAAATGTAAATGAAAGAAAGAAAAAAAGAAAGGTTATGTTCTGTTTTCATTAAATTTTTTCTTGTTTAATTGACCATTGGTCATCATTGCCTTTGTTTATGATACATTTGCATCAAAGTTGTATGTACATATGTCCAATGTTTATGCTTCAATATTTTTTATTGTTATTACATATTTTATAATAACAATAATAATAACATGAATAAACGAGCTAAAGATTTCAAAGTAGACAAGTAATTCTTTTGAGAAGGGTCATGCAAAGATGTATTAAACGAATTGAAATCCATGCTGCCCTGCCCTTCTGGTTGGTAGTCGGTGAATTCCTGATGTTTAAGTAAAAAGTTGTTAAATACAATTAAATGTTAAGAGTTTGTTTTAAAAAAAGGTTGGCAGATAACAACTTAAAGACACTGAAAGTAAAATTCTGTGTATTACATTTTTAATGTTTTTTTTGTTGGAATTTACGCTCTGGTAATTTTTTTAGGTATTTTATAATGGTGGGAACCATAACCTGTAATACGGTAAGCCTAACAAAATTAAAACTAGTTTAATATGTACCCCCTTCCACTAAAGGTTTGTATAGGTACATGATATTGGAAAATACACAATTACCTTAAAAAAAAGTTTGGTTAACAGTGGAAATTATGAATAAATTAAATCAAACCGATTTTTTAAATCATTTTCTATTCAAACCCTTTTAAGTTGAATGAAAATAAAATTCTCACGTTATTAAAATTGATTGATTTTAAATAGAAATTTCTTTGACCGTTAGAAACTTTAGCATTTGCTAGCACTTGACAATTAACTTTTTTTTTATTATTTTAAGCTGCCTCCTTTCGTAGCACTTAGAGTTGAAAAAAATCAATACAATTTTTTTTGGGGATGATTGCTTTCACTATAATTTCCTGTACAAATTTTTGTATGACTTTCTTTTAGTGTAATTAAAATTAAAACAAAAATGTAAAATTGTGGCCACAACGTAAACTTGTTTAAAAAAGAAAAGTAATTTATTACTAACTCTTTTTTTTAAAGGCGAATTCAACTACAGATGGTATCGAAACACCATCTGATTTTGACAGTTCGAACCAATTTGTTTTGATTTGTTAGTATTTTGTTTCTTGAAATTTTTTTGTCATAATAAACTTCAAACTTCATATAAAAAAAAACGCTGATAAAAATTTTAATTTTTTTTTTTTTAAATATAATATAGACTTTGACGTTTGGTATGACAAAAAATTGCCAGGTGAAGACCACTTGTAAGGAATGGTTGACATTTCGAACCGTAAACACTTACAATGCAATGCAATAAACCCCATGGTTGTTTCTGTTGTTTTTGGATTGTTGTATATATCGACACCACCTGTGGTTGAATTCGCCTTGCTATTTTTATAGTATCTAAGTATATATCGGAATCGGGTATACACACATATGCATATGCATTAAATAACAATTCAAATGTTTACTAATACCCCTCCGGTAGCCACTGGAAGTTTTCATCAATAATGGAAAACAGGTTCGTTAATTTTTAAAAAGTCATTCATATTAAAGCAAATCAGAAGAAGCACAAAAGGATATGATGATTAAGAATTAAGGGCAACTTTTTCACTTTATATTCTGCAATGTCTTGTGGCAGAAGGTATAATCACAAAGACACGTCATGTCAAGTTAACGCACAATCCATTCATTCATAACTTACAATTTTGAGGGATTTTTTTTCTAAGTTTATGTCATTTGAACGAAATTTTAATTCGTTGCACAACACAAATTCGTATATGCGCCTTGAAGAAGAGAAATAAGAGCGCGAAATCTAGATTTATCAACAAAAATTTGTGACAATTGATGCATAAAACTCAAAAGAAATTTTTTATCTACAAAGATTTCTTTACGAAAATCGTTTGTAAAAGGTGTGCTGTGCTTTCCGACAAACTCTTATACTTAATTATTGTACATAGTATGTGTGTATGACACAATGATTAATTGTTTATAAAAGAACACGAAGGATCAATAGGACTTATTGAATGTAGGGTAAAACGGCGAACTACACCATTTTCAAGTGTAAATGAGAGTATTCCATTTTGATTTTAGAAAAGCACAGAAGAGAACGTTTAAAAATGAGATTTCCGAAGAAAACATATAAAATTAATTTAAATGATTTTGTTATTCGTGCTTAATTCCCAATTTTTATTCTTGGCGAATGTAAGAAGATATAAACCCACTGCTATATTTACATAAGATACCATGACATTTAAGAAGATGATGCAAGCAAGTGTTGCCAATTAAGTATTTATTAAAAAAAAACGAAAATTGAAAATGATGTCGCTTACGTTATTTTCGCAGTTAGGGCTTGATATATTAAAGAAAAAGTCCCATAACTGCCAAGGAGTCGCCACTAGAGGGAGAAAATGTAAATGTTTTTTTTTCTAAATCTAATTTTCAAACAGCCTTTTCTCAAATTGATGTGAAAAATCTAGTTACCAAAGGGTTTTTTTTCTAAGAACGAATAGAAAAATCTCTATTTCAATTGTTCCATTTTTTTTCAATATACATATTTCTAGTCTGTATTGAAAATGTTGTATGGGAGACTACTTAAGAAATGGTGATAGCGAGTAGGTTTGATAGAAGCAAATGATGGGGACGAAAAATAAAGTGCAGCCATATTTTGGCGCAAAAATGGAAAATCTCATTTAAGTTTTTCCTTTCCAAATTATAAATAAAAATTCTCATTTAGAAATGGTGTAAATCTAGAATTACCATTTAAATAGGAAAGTAGCTGTAGTGGCAGCAGAAACGCAGGACATGTGTGAAATAGTTTAAAATTGTCGTGTAATATGCTCTGATTATTACCAAAAGATAAGCATGAAATGATAAAGCATTTTCATTATTTGTAATTTTACGATTGAATTTACAAGATTTTCCTTTAATTTCTATACAAAATTAATACATACTTATGTACATACAAGCGTTTTACTGTTAACTTATTGTTGTAAAAACACAAAATAATAAGAAAAAATCTTGGCGCGCAAATCATTCTGATTGTGAGTCAACAATAGCGATTGTTCAATATTAGGTTCTTTGTTGTATGTGTTTTTTCTTTTTCTTTTCTTTATTTATAAACTTCTGCTTCATTAATCGCCTACAACTGGCATTTGTATTTGATCAGGATCCTTTGCAGGACAAAGAAAATTGTCTTGAGTGTGCAAGAGAATAAGTATTCGTGGGGATATGTGCATATGGATGTGTGTGTGTGTGTTAAACAATCAGACGTCCTACACAACTTTTACTTACGTACATTAGTACGTAGTAGTTTAATACTTCCATTTACTGCAACGTCTGCACAAATAAACGAACGTTGTATAATAAAGTGCCCTTGACTCGTGCTGGCGTAGACAGATGTCCGTAGTGTCGTTTGTGCAAAGTTTGTTAGTATGCTAAAAGGGATTTGACATTTCCTTTTTTGCATTACACTTTTTCATTTTACACCGAAAAAAATGTGAATGCGAGTGTCTTCAATAAACTGTAATGATAATTTATCTTAAGGCAAAAACCAAGAAACAAAGAAATTATGTAATTGCAATCTATAAAAATACCCAAATAGAATTTTACTTTAAAAATTCCTTTCTTTAAGTGCAGCCGTATTTTGGCGCAAATATTTCACCAGTCAATTGATTATATTTTTATTTGCCTTAAGGACTTTTAACTGCAATACCATAACCTACTCGTATGTATTTCGTGTATAGTTATGCAAGATGAACCTTTTATAATTTGTGTGTGACACATTCGCCAACGACAACAAGGACACACGTTAAGAGTAGCACACAATAAACTGTAAATCAAAGCAGCTGTATAAAAATTCTAAAGAATATTTTGTATGTGTATGTATTTGATAAATAATAAAAAATAAGGTTTTCTTACATAAAATAGCGTAGTTAACAAAATAAAGTTTTATTGCATCATAACAACATCATTAGACAATTTAAATGTCATAAATACGTAATTTTGAAATGTTTTTATACTTCAATATTTCAGTGGCAAAAACGAAAAAGTGTTTAAGTTGACTTAAGCTTAATATGAGTTAATGGCACATTTGAGATCTTCATGTCCAGAAGTACCCATTGTACTGTTCAGGAAGTTATAACAAAAATTACTATAAAAAGTAAATTAAAACAAAATTTCCTATAAAAAGTAAACTAAAACAAAATTTCCTATAAAAAGTAAATTTAAACAAAATTTCCTATAAAAAGTCAATTTTAACAAACTTTCCTATAAAAAGTAAATTTAAACAAAATTTCCTATAACAGGTACATTTTAGTAAAATTTCGTATTAAAAGTAAATTTTAGTACAATTTACTATAAAAAGTAAATTTTAACAAAATTTCCTATAAAAAGTAAATTGTAGCAAAATTTCCTATAAAAAGTAAATTCTGGTAAAATTTTCTATAAAAAGTAAATTCTGGTAAAATTTCTATAAAAAGTAAATTCTGGCAGAATATTCAATAAAAAGTACAATTTTCTATAAAAAGCAAAATTTTCTATAAAAAGGAAATTAAACAAAATTTCCTATAAAAAGTAAATTTTAACAAAATTTTCTTTGAAAGTAAATTTTAACAAAATTTCCTACATAAAGTCAAATTTGGCGATATTTTCTATGAAAAGTAAATTCTGGTAAAATTTCCCATAAAAAGTAAATTCTGGTAAAATTTCCTATAAAAAGTGAATTCTGGTAAAATTTTCTATAAAAAGTAAATGTTGGTAAAATTTTCTATAAAAAGTAAATTCTGGTAAAATTTTTTATAAAAAGTTAATTTTAACAAAATTTCCTATTGAAAGTAAATTTTAAGAAAATTTCCTATAAAAAGTAAATTATAACAAAATTTCCTATAAAAAATAAATTATACCAAAATTTCCTATAAAAAGTAAATTTTAACAAAATTTCTTATTAAAAGTAAATTAAAACAAAATTTCCTATAAAAAGTAAATTGTAGCAAAATTTCCTATCAACAGTAAATTTTAGCAAAATTAATCTATGAGTAAATTTTTTATAAAAAGTAAATTTTAACAAAATTTCCTATAAAAAGTAAATTATAACAAAATTTCCTATAAAAAGTCAATTATACCAAAATTTCCTATAAAAAGTAAATTGTAACAACGTTTCCTATAAAAAGTAAATTGTAGCAAAATTTCCTATAAAAAGTAAATTTCAACAAAATTTCTTATTAAAAGTAAATTTAAACAAAATTTCCTATAAAAAGTAAATTGTAGCAAAATTTCCTATCAACAGTAAATTTTAACAAAATTTCCTATGAAAAGTACATTTTAATAAAATTTCCAATATTTCCTATAAATAATAAATTATAATTTATTAGTAAATTTTGTCAGAAATTCCTATAAATAGATTTCACGTTGATGTGTTTATTTGATTAGCAAACAGAAGTTCGCTTATATCGTCGCTGATTGTTCTTAGTCATACTTCAAATCCTATCTACTCTTTTGCAGATGACAGCAACATTTGTCATTCATATTCCTTCGATCATAGGCCAAGCCTTGTTGAGATTGGGGGCAAAAGGCAGAATATGAATGACACTCTTAATCAGGACCTAGCTGCAATCTCTGAGTGGGGTCAAGCGAATAGACCCAATGTTGTATGTTGACCCACAGACGGGCCGTGGGACCAACTATGTCATCTGTAGTAATGGGTGGCATTGATATTGAAGAATCGGATACTCTTGATGTTCTGGGCATGAGAATACAGTGCGATGTCCGCTGGAATAAACACGTTTTTAAAGTGTCGAAAGAAGCATTCAAGGGTTCTGGTTTTTTAAAACGGTGCAAGACTTACTTCACTTCATCCGATCTCCTTACTATCTATACCACCTATATCCGACCGAAGATGGAATACAACTCCCATATATGGGCAGGGGCTTCAAAGTCTATTTTGAACCTTCTGGACCGTGTACAAAGGAGGGCGGTGAAGCTCATTAATGACAGTAGGGTATCCAACTCTATTGACTCATTGGAGCATCGTCGGAATGTGGGTTGTGTGACACTTTTCTATCGATATTACCATGGGAGGTGTTCGACTGAGATAAGTGAACTTATTCCACCCGCCCGAGTATTTCTTCGTAATACTCGCTCATCCAGTGAATCACATCCGTCTGTAGTCGATTGTCCTGTGTTTCGCACAACGCATTATAGAGAAAATTCGTTTTTCAGTCGAACTATCCGTATGTGGAATAAACTTCCCGCAGAGGTCTTCCCCGGTACTTATAATTTATTAAGATTCAAGTCAAATGTCCACAAACACTATTCCCTCTTTCCTCCTTCCCAAACCTTATTTTCCTGATCAACACAATGCACTGCATATATTGGGGGCATCCCCTGAGTGTTGGTTTATCGCTAAAAAAAAAAAAAAATAGTGGCCTATAAAAACTCGCGCATTTCTAACATTTTGATTGCTTCAAATTGAGCTAAAGAGTGTTCACATTATCGGTACACCAGGGTTGCTTTTAATTGTCTAAAGTTAGCGCGATTTCGGCGAACATTGTCTTATATTAAAAAATTACTTGTCTAAACATTATCGGCACATAAAATACAACGCCGTAGTGTGATTTTATCTTAACAGAAAATAGCAAAAATTTTAAAACTAAAAATTCTAGGAGAAAATTAATGTCGAAAGGCAGTCCAATCTAGCTAGCTCTTCGAAATCTTAAGCTGTAGGTCTGCATTGCATGATTTTTATTCCTTACTTGCGTTACGATTTAAGTTGCATGCAATGCTTTTTATGCGGCATCACACCAAGAAAAATTTAATTTCATTTGTGAAAAACAGCTCATTTGTTCGAACGCTGCTTGTGACGCTTACAAAAGTAGAAACTAAACCTACTTTTCGCATTCAACGCCACAAAGCATCCAACATTTTGTGCATGGAATTTTTGCGTATAACTACACAGATTCTACTTTTTTGACAGCTGCGAAAAGGCATGTAATGCGTTGTTTGGACCCCCAGCTTTTGTTCATGGTTGGAGTTGAAAAGGGAGTGCCTTGAAATTGGACTTGGATAATTTTCTTGTTTTGGAATATAAATTATTTAAAAAAATCTAGTTTTTTATTTTATAATTTGAAAACAGCTTCTTTTTTAAATTTAATTATGTTGACTGGACATTCAATTTGCTTTACTTCTGTGTCCTTTTTCACACGTGTAAATAATAAAAAAAGACGTCTTGTTAAACATCCCTATTTGATAACAAATACTCACCTGCTCACATCAATTACAAATTCAATAGTTGTTTTATCTTGAGTTTTTAGTTTTTTTTTACAAGCTGTGAACGCTAAACAAAATGATTTGAATTTAAACAAAAAAACACCTGTTTTATAATCGTAGAGTATGGAAAAACATCGAACAGGAATATTTTTGAGTTAAATAAAGTTTCCTGCATACATTTTTTTCTTGAGTTTGTTGATCTAAGGACTCCCATATGTTTTGGAAATTGGTTGGTTGTTTATTGGAGAACTTCTGTTCTTATGCATAAATTAGTTCTGGTCTAGTGCTGTGTTACAACAAAAGGACCTTATTAGCATATTACTTTGCTAAACGACTAACTATTTCGTTCCACTAAAATTATCCTTGAGAAAACCAAGCGGAAAGAAAAACATTTGTTGTAGGTGTAACAGCAATGCATATAATAAGCTACCAGATATTGTTCAAAGGAGCTTACTGTTTAAAAAAAAGGTTGATAAGTGTTCAAAATGCAATTGTTATGGTTTAAAAAAATATTTTCTGTAACGGCTTTTTGGCTTTAAACATAAATTAATGTTTTCTTATGAATGAGAACGCAAATTTTTGGTTTTTGTTTTTGATATTTCAAATTTATTTAATAATTCTTAGCAGTTAAAAACAATCAAAATTAATAAATTTTCAACATTTTTAATTAAATTAAACATTTGAAAATAAATTATCTTTTTTTTTTAATTAAAAATTAAGGCCGTAACAAAAACTTAGAATCGCAAGAATGTAAATTACGTTCTATTTAAGTTTTTAAAGGAAAAACTTAATCTTCTCTTGGTATTATCTAACGTTTTGTTTTCATCTGTCATACACTCTAAAGTGGAGTCATCATCCTCTTCTTCTTCGTCGTAATCGCTAGAGGAATTGTGGCCACTATCAGGACTGAGATTGCGCATAAGTTTCCGTGGATGTATTTCATCGTGTATTAGTTCATCCTCGAAGACTTTGCGCAAGTTATGCGAATGCATGCACAACATTTGCCCATGTGGACTTTTACCAAGCAACTTCTGGGCGGAACTCATTACACTGGCAGTAATTTGAGTGATTTTTCGCTTTCTTCTGAGACCACCTTGTCGTCTTAACTGGCCAGGATCCAAAGTCTCTTGCAATTGCGGTGAACATATTTCTCTTTCATTAAATAGACTCTTTTTGGTTAATCCGGCTCTAAATTTTAATTCCTTTTGCCTATAGCGTGCCTTCTCAGAATCCCAAACTTCGTGCAAATCGCTGGCTGGATCTTCAGCTGGCGTGTAAGTGGGTGACATATTGGGTTGTTGTTGTTGTTGTTGCTGTGTAGGTTTTTGAGTTTTTTGAGATTTTTTCTCTTTGCGATTGCTCTCAAGAATGGCGTCAATCATACGTTCTAAGGTCACATCGCCCATTTTGGACGAACTTAAGCTTGATTCCTCCATATAAACGGGATATTTTAAAAACGGCTCGGCAGATTTCTGAATTGCTTTCGTTTCTAAAGTGTTATCCTCGTTAATATTTTCCGTTGCTTCCTTAGGATAAGGTGTTATATATCTAGGCTTTTCGAAGTAACTATCGGGAATTCCAACCCCCCTCAATGCCAATATAGGACCGGGAATTACAGCACAAGGTGAATATTCCACATCGAATGTGGGTAGAGTAGAAGCATAGTTGTTAGGAAGGTTTTTCCGGGCCTGAGTGCTTTCAGGAGTTTTTAAAATATTGGGTGATTTTTTATTAGAAGGCAGTCTTAAGGGAGAGTTGTTGCACGCGGTTTCTGGTACAATGTTGCTTAGATCTTTTAAGCTATCCATTTTACGAGACGGGCTGCCCAGAATACTTCTGGTCGATGTGTGCAAAGGTGTGGAGGTATATTGATTTTCTTTGTCATACCAAGATTTTTTGGGCCTAAGCGTACCTAAATCAGAAGATTTACGTTTTAGCCGGCTTCTTTGCTGCTGCGATGAGGAACTGGAAGCCACAGGAATTTCAAGATTATTATCCTCATTTTGCAAATAACTTTGGCGAGGACCATTAACTGCCCATTTCAACATTTTTAAAAAGGTTTTTTTTTAAGGTCACAACTGAAAAAAGAAAATAAATAAAATAATGAAATTCTGGTTTTTTATTGTTATAAAATTTAAAAATTATAATAATTTTTATTAGCATACTCGTACTTGTCTAAGTAACTTTTATTCTTCTTACTTTATAAATTGTATGTCGAAAGGCTTTTTAGTGCAAGTAGACTTTTAAAATCATTTAAATAAAGATTCTTAATGTATATTGCATACAAACGTGTATTCCTAAATGAAAGAGATATAAAAAATAATATAAAAAGGTCGTCTCCATTGTGTATCTGTAAACAAAAAAACTCGTTTTTTTTTCGCAAAAAATAAATTTGCGCGCAAATTTTCAATTCTTATTTTTTTTTTTTATTTTTTTTATTTTTAACGCAACAAAATTGGGAGTTTCATATGAGTGTTTTTGTTTTGCCTTCGATTTCTTTTAGGCAAAAAGCTTTCTTGTTCTTTAGCTTTTAAAGGAATTCCAGCTGTGTAAGCAAAAAAAGAAAAACCTGAAAACAATACCCAAAGTTCATACAAAGCAACGAGTTCAGGTTTTACAAATGATTAACTTCCCTACAAGAGCAAAAACAATTCATATAAAATCTTAAGCAATTGCGAATGTGCTTTAAATTTGGTAATTTATCCAAATTTGCAATATAAGCACATATTTATTTAAGAAGAAGTTTTCAAACCCTTTTAAGAATTATATGTATGTATATTCACACTACTTAGGAGGTTGCTCAAATTGGTGGATGACAGAGGTTGCTTTAAATAAGTGTCCATTAAGAGGTTTATTGTGTGTATGAATATTTGATTTAAAGTATTTTTTTTAAGTGTTTTTAGCATTTACAGTCCAGTCACTTCATTTACACTCAATTGATTTGGCAGTCACTAATTCAAACCGAGTTTGAAATTCAACTTACCTTAATGAAACAATTAATAAAGGATCCCAGAGCAGCAGCAATGTTATCCAAAATAATATTGATAATCCAAAATATATAGAGAAAATTTCACTAAAGCATTGCTTTATAAGTTTTAAATACTTGATTTAATTTTTAGACTTTGGTAGTATATTTTTGGTAAAGTTTTTTTCGAATTACCTCAATTCAAAAAATTTGCTTAGCACTTTTCTTTTTATTTTTTATTAAATATAACAACACACACGTCTTTTCCGTTCAACCTACGCAACGTATCTAAGTAAAATGTGTTCTTGTCGCCGTTTAACTATCGAATACTCTTCATGTCGCAACCACCCTGGCTATTTATACCACAAAAATTAGAAATAAATGTTAAAGAGAAATTTTATATAGTCTTCAAAGTCTTCTCTTTATTAGGTTGTATGCATACACAAATATATTTAAAAGAGTATTTACCGTGTTCTCTTTTCCGTTATCCTTTTTGTGCAAAACAAAAAAAAAAAACGTTGGTGTAAAAGAAGGATTGCAATTTTAATTAGGCCAGCAAAATAGTAATTGATATTTTTTCTTCTTACAATAACTGTTGATTTGTGATCAGAAGATGTTTCAACGAATGTTTAATGAATAGCTCGATATGTAAACATATGTATGTATGTATACGTATGTTTCTGGCTTGGCTAATCAATAATCTTTGATCTTTAACAAAAAAAAAAAAAAAAAAAATTTCAAGGGACAACTGTGATTTAATAAATATAATTTGTTTCCCATAATTTTCTATATCAACTATTTCAAAAATCTTAGCAGTATAGTGGGAAAGGAGTTTTATAAAAAGACATGATACAGAAATGACGGTATTTGCAGCAAGATTACAATCCAATTTTAGTCTAATAGACTTGCATACAGATGTACATATGTATGTGTGTATGTACATTAGGGCATAACTTTTTTTGAGTGCAAAATACTACTCCAGTACCATCTCGTGAATGTTGTTCTGATAATAAAAAACTTTTTTTTAGGTTGATTCGGTGAAAACAGTTTCCGCACCGAAAGCGATTTCTAAAGTGCTTTAAATTTTAATTTTTTAAAAATTACGATTTTTCATTATTGTACAAAAATACTAGGAATTATAAGATATTAACTTTAAGTTTAATGTGCGTATGATTTTACATTGTGGATATATGTATGTATATCCTGCATCACTTTAATCGCACGCTCGGCCCATATGTTGCTGCGCTGATGATTTTTAATTTTAGACGGTTCTATTGCCCAATGTCTTAAGAAGAATTCGTTAGCTTTCGTGAAATTTTTTTTAAGACTTAATGCTTCAAAATCATTCTCGTTGAAGCAATGACTACCAAACCGAATTTTAAACCAGGAAGCACAAACAAATTCACAAATAGGTTTTAACTCATCTTGATACTTTGGAAGCAGGATAAAAGCCAAAATAGCTAATATTGCTTTGGAATTCCATCTGGCATTGCTAATTGATGGAAATATTTATAGGATTGGCAAAGTGAATATAAAAACTCCATATTATCTCTCCATTTTTTTTTTTTTTTGAGAATTTAAGAACCACTTGATTTTGCTTATAGCTAGATTTTAGATTTTCATAATTCTCCGCTAGTGGTCGGTCGGGACTTGTTCAACAATAGTGTATTTACTTAAGATTTTTACTTTGTTCACTTTTTGGAAAAAATCGACACGTAATATTCATATCTGACTGTTGTAAAAATATCCTGCTATTTTGTCTATTATTTGGTCATGGAAAAATAACCATACACGAAAGAGCTACAACTTTGTCTCAGAGGGTAAATCCAAATTCCGAACGGTTTGCAAGATATGAGCCTGTGAAAATGATCCCTTTTTTGCAAAAATTACACCGAGGCCCCAAATCTTTGGGGGCCCATAAAAAAAGTGCATGACTTTGGGCAAAACTGAGAGACACGGTTCTTTTTTTTTTTTTTTGTCTTTTATCACGTAGTTTTGTCGGAATGTGGTTATTTTTTTCGTGTTGTACTGTTTTAATAAAATATTTATCTATTTGTATTTAACCCTTATACGGTCTTCGTGTGAAATTTCACCAAATATAATATCTCTTAAGCATTTTGCAGGATCTCAATGAGAATTTTTTCTAATTTTTTTAAATTTATATTAAGTTTTATTTTGGTATATCTAAACGTTACAAGATTATTTAAAGAATTACGAAAAAGTCCCTCGGGTGAAATTTCACCCATTTATAAAAACGTGTAAGCTACCTACATCCGATTGAATATTATGGATGATTTTAGTTTATTGTTTTCTTAATTAATATTATTTTCTTTAAAAAAAAAAGGAACACCTTCAATTAAGGAAAAATCCCTGTTTATTTTCATTAAATAATCAGTATGGGTGATTTTTCACCCGAAGAACTTTCCAGCAAGTTATTTTGAGGAACGTATGAGGGCTAAAGAAATTTTTGAAGAACTTAGGAATTGTATTTAAATGCAGATACTCTTACGAATTTTAGGAAATGCTAAACAAACTGAAAAAGATTATATTATCTACATAAAAAATCGATTTTTGCTGAAAAATATGGGTGATCACAGATTTTTTCTTATCCTTTTGCTTAAATACATTGAAACGGATTTTAAAATTCGGGATTATAAAGTTTGATAATAAATTTTGTAATTCGAGATTTTGATTCTATTCTTTTTTTTTTGTATTTTAGTTTTAACTTTTTTAGGGGCATATTTAATTTTATTTCTGGGTATATTTTTCATTATTTTGGGGTAACATAATCAAAAATAGCAGAAAATTTGGTGGCAATTTTCATTTGTTTTTTTTTCGGGGCCATATTTCCGAGGCAACATTTCGTTCGTTAAGCCTAGAATTTTATTAAACAAACAATTATTAAATGAGCAAAAACATCATAATGGTTTTATTTTACTTATTATATGGTTATAAAAAAGTATCGTCTTATTTCTCAATGTGATATGAAATGCCATATGGCTTTATTGCATATAGATTTATAACACTGCACCGTCCAAAATACTAAAACATACTGAAGGGATGTCCCATAATGTACGCATTCAGATTTAACAAAATGGTACTAGATACTTAACTGCCTTAGCAAAAAAAAAGTTAAAGTTCACATTGGCAAAAGTGTATGGACTTTAATTTAAATTTTAACTCTTTTTACGCATAAGATGGTAACCTTTCTAGTAAATGTGAATGCGTTCATTATGCGACATCCTTTTAAAAATGTATTGGTTCTTTCAATGGAATTGTAAGTGGTATTTTGACTTCCTTCTTCTGATTACTGATTACTGATTACACATTTTTTTGTAGGCGAAATTTTTACTGCGTATTAAAAGTAAATAAAACCTTTTTTTTTATAAAAATAAAACAAACTTATTTCTTTGAGATATTTGTCGAAGAAGCAAGATTATTATTATTTACGTTGTTACACATTCCCGAAATTCCCATAAAAATCAATTAAAAGCATTAAACAAGATTTTACGGGGGGAAAATTTATTAATTGAATTTTTTATTATAACTTGAAGACAAATTTTAACTAGCCCTGATATTAAAAATTACCCTTATTGAAGAATAAAAAAATTCCTTTTTGATTTATCTGCAAAGAATTTGCTAATATTTTCTTTTTTTGCTAACACGAACTACAAACACAGCTGTTTCAAACGGAACCATTATTGATTTCCAAAAAGGATAATAAGTATCCTTAAAAAAAAATACAATAAACTTAGGCAACACAAACGAAAAGGAAGAAAAAAAAAACAAAGAAATTTTCCGCATTGGTCACTGTGATCATTTCTTAAGTTATTGTCTTCTGCAAATACCACAGAATTTCCAACAACAACATCACACACACGTACATGTGTGCATATCCCTTGCATAAGGTTTATACAGTGGTGAAAAGGAATTAAATCTATTATTCAAAATATACACTAGGCAGAAAAAGTCTGCGTACAAAATAAATTAACTAAAACGATTGCAAAAAAAAGTAACGCAACGATAACTTTTCATAGCTCAAAATTATTTTGCAGCCTTTATAACAATATGTAGATTAATTGAAAAAAAACAACAAAATTATAGTCTAAACAAGTAAGTCTGCTTTCACACGTTTCATCTTTTGATGCTCAACTCTTATGTTTTTTGGCAAGAGAAGAAAGAAGAAAGGGGGTTAGTACGTACTCGGTCAGTACGCTTTGTGTTTTTTTCGTTGGTACATGCACAACGATGGCTGCATGTAATTTTTTTCCTTTTCTTTTTCTCTTTGATTCGCTGTTAATAAAATTGTTGTTGTTTTGAATCGAAAAAAGTTGAAACCGATTGCTGCGTGTGAATATATTGGCATCTTTAGTAGGGAATTGAAAAGAAGTTGAGCATCAAAAGATGGAACGTGTACATTTAGACTAAGGGTGCGATATTCGGCTACAGGGCTGCCAGACTTGTGGATTTATCCCCAAAGTTGGGAATTTCATGCGAGCAAAAAGGACAATGAAAGTCATTTGGGGATTGGGGACTTAAAAAAAATTCTGGGATTTTTTTGGGATTTTACACAGTTTTAATAAATTTTCCTTTCTCTTATTATTTGCTTTTATTTTTCTTAATTTCGTTTATAAAATATGAAAAAAGTCTTACTCTTATCAACAACTAATACGGTGTAAAGTTCTTGAGTAAGAGTTTTAAAAAAGAAGAATTTAAAAAATTTAAAGAAAGAAAAATGCAAGGTAAATTTAAAATGAATTCGCCTTGGAAAAATGCTTGATGCCACAGCGAATTTACTCGTGTACGTTTGCTGGACGCGACCCATTTTCAATAGGCTTGGTCCTTGTGTCAATAAGAACCTTTGTCCCAAATTTGATCAAATTATCTCCAAAATTGCGACCTGTCCTTTGCGTATAAGACATGGACATGTAAAGTGCTATTCTGAGTCGATCGGTATACTTAAAGGGTAGTCTAGGACCAATATTTTAAGTTTTTTAAAACATCAGCATATTAATGTTCAGTACCCCACAGTACTTTGTTCCATATACACAAAAAAGGTGAAACAATGATGTTCCAACGTTGAGTGCACCGTTTTTTCAGTTGCCCTTCTATTGTTGTAAATAAACAAATTTACTACATTTTGAGTTTAAGTGTAATTTTTTGTGCTTTTTACGAAACACCAAATTGTACTTGTTTTATATATTTTTGTATGAAATATTTTAATTATGAAATATTTAAATTGTTTGTATTTAAGACTTTTTTTAAACCGCCATATTTGTATGGTTGAAATTCCTAAATTTGGTTGCTGCAGTGCCTAGGATTCCCCAAGATGGGTCAAATGTATGAACAACCCCACTTTATTTTTTATCTAAATCATTTATTTCTAACATACCTACCCGCTATCTCCATTCCTTAAGCACAGAAAAAATTATCAGTAGTTTTCTATCAATTAAAAAAATTATTTAAACTTAATTAGTGTAATAATTGAATCAATTATTTTTTTTTTGTTGATCGAAAACTAAAAATATAATTTTGATTTAATTAACATTTAAGTTCTTTTTAAATAAATTTTGAATTAAAATAATAATCAAATGACAAACAATTTTATCGTTTCAAATAAAATAATTTAAACTTGTGAAATTGTTGTTGGAAATTGTCTAAATCAATCAACACATTGTTTTTTGATCATATTATTTATTAAAATTAAAAATATCATTTATTGAAAAAAAAAAATATTCAAAATATTAAATTTTTACAATTTTAAGTAATCAATATGATAATTTTGGTAATAGATGCAAACTCAACAAATGGGTGTTGCTTGATTCTATACATTTGGTATAAAATTGGTGATTAGAGAAAATTTTTAATTTTTTCTGTGAGGGGGCTACCATACAAAATATTCAATACAGATTAGAAATATATTGAAGTAAAAGCCCCATAACTTTCAAGGAATCGCCCCTAGGGGGATAAAATGTATGACCGACGTCCATTAGTTTTTTGTTCTTAACATTTTCTTAAAACATACTTTCCATATACATATATCCACCTGTTAGGGGGCTCCAAAAAATTTGCTAACAGATTTTAATCATTTATGGCTTGTTTTGTTTGCAATTTAGTTTTTTCAAACGTCCTAAAACGACTGCGCATATTAGAAAATAGTTTTACCTTTCTTAAAGGAAATTTTATTGCGGAGTTTCGGTTTTTTTTTAGTTATTTTAATAAATTAAACCGCTTTTAAGTTACGCGAATATACATATGTTGTGCAAACTCCTCCATTTTCGAAATAACGGTATATCTCGAAAACAAGAGCAAACCAAAAAAAAAAAACGGTTAGCTCCATTAGATTCAGCGCCATGTGGCGAACTTGTCTATTTTTTTTTAACTAACACAGTGATATCAAATATTTTCCCTTCATGTATATTTTCCTTAAAAGGACATACATACATACATGTATAAGAAATGCATATCCTTCAGTTTGTTTGGCTCTTAACTCTTTTATAGTAGTGATTTTATATTTTTGTGATCTTTTTAAGCAAAAGGACATTTTAAAATGCAAACATCCTTCTTAGAATTTATAAAAAATTAAGTACATACATTTTTTGGTAATTTTCAACAATTCAACATAAAAAGTCTTGCCGAATTAATTTTTTTCAAAAAAAAGGATATATTAGGAGGAACATGAATCCTTTGACGGAATTATTTCACAACTTGAAATTTTTATTGTTTATTATTTTCATATATACCTTTATGCAAAATATTATTAGTCTGGGTCAGCTCCTTCTATTTTTGTACAATTTTATTCTACATCAAAGTATTGTGTACCCTCTCCACTATTGTGGTGTGGGTATAAATGATTTATTGTTATGGTTAAAATATTTACTTAATTGATAAAATCGAATTAACCGTCCATTTAGCGACCTTTTTTCAAATTACTTTTAACGATGTTAACTTTGCTAAATACCCCTCTTTTCTTCAGCTTTAGACCATAGAAGTGAGAGCGACTTTACAGTAAATTCTGAAATTTCTAAAAAAAAATTTATTGCCGCCTATTTTCTATTTTAAAAAAATACTTGCGACCAAAAAGAAACAGTGTTGTTTGTGTTGATCCATTTTATAAATTTAATATTGCAATGCTGTTCCTTTATTTGAAAAGATGTTGCCTCATCATCGTTTGTAGCGATTTTCAATGTTTGCATATCTAATATTTTTAGATTTTCTAAAATGTTTTGGGTAAAGGTTGCCTGGTGATCTTGCCTAAGCAACCAGTGAAATGAGCATAGGAACTAGCTTATCGTCCAACAATAAATTTCCACGTTTATATCACGAATTAAAATTGGGAACAGGGCAGCCAGATACTTTTTTTCCTTGTTCTCAAAAAATTAAAAAAATATCCCCAAAAACCCCCAAATTAAAAAACAAAACCTTTAAAAGTAAATATTTTTTTTTTTCTGACCAAATTTTAATATGTACTAAGAAAAATCCCCAAATAAAAATTTTTAGTAAAAAAAAAAAATGATTTTATTTTGTTCGTAGCGACTGGTTTCGGAATGTTTTTTTAAAATCCTTTTAATGCGATTCCAGTGAGGAATTACAAGCAGAACAATATGCTGTTATTGTAGACGAATGAGCCAATTTATAAGAACTTGGAGCTTGTTCAATTAGTGGGAGCCATCCTTATAATCAACAATAAAAATACATATATCCGTCATTTATTTAATACTTCGACGCATCATAACTACTTACCAGTAGCCCAGCATTATTTTTCCCAAACTTTATTATATTGTCTCTCATTTTTATTTGTGTACCCTTCACCACAGGTGGAAAAGGGTACATATATATATATACTATATTAGGCTGGGTCAAAAAAATATTTTTTCTCTTATCGGCTTCTAATAGCGTAAATATGTTGTATTTTTGTCTGAATTAGATCCCTGTAAAATATTATTAATTTATTTTTAGTGTAAGAGCCCGCGCTTTGACCTACAGTTTTGTTAAATTTTTAATAAAGCAACAATAGCATTGTATTTCAGAAAAGCATATTACTGTATTTTAACGACTTTTAGGTTCGTGAAAATAGTGTCAAAAGCATTCATGACTCTTTGCGCTAAAAAAGTCAAGCGATAGTTTAATATAGACGAAACTTGAATCAAGACGAGAGATGCCCGGATTTGACAGTAAACAAGATTTTGTGACCAAAAAGGATTTTATTGTTTTATGTTGCATAAGAACCAAATTTTTATTTTTTTTTAAGTTTAATTCAAAATATTTTAGTTTTAATTAATAATAATTGATAGTAAATAAAATATTAAAATTTAAAAAATGGACTTTTTTCAAATATTCTTAATTCTTAGGAGCTCATGCGCGGGCTCAAGATGACACTTTTTTGAACTTTTTTTTTGCAATTTTTATTTGTTTTAACGTAATACAAAAAAATATTGCTATTAGAATATGATTCGAGAACTTTTATTTTTTCTCATACATCAGTGACCCACCCTAATGTTCGCAATATCAGCGACTTTTTCTGTGGTATCTGATTTATTACAACTTTAACAATTTTTAATAAATACTAGACTTTGCTTTCATGCAGCTGCTTGCAAAATTTTGCGAATTTTCGCTAATTTCAAATTTTTGCCATTCTTTGTACTATTAGGGACTTTAAATCAATTTAATGGCTTGTTTGATATATTAAAAATTTTCGAGAATTTTCGCTATTTTTGCAAATTTTCTACATTTGTAAAATTATTTGCAAATTTCTTTAGTTTTCCGAATTTTTTAAAATTTTGCGTTGTTTTTTTGCCAAGCGCCGAAAGCCGATAAGCGAACACTGTTGATTTATATACAAGCATAAAATCTATTACATTTTTGAAACAAATTTCGATTCGAAAGCTTTCGAATGCCGCAATCCCGTTTTTGATACGTGACGAAGTTTGTGCGATACGAAAGTTAATTCGAAAACGTGTGCGACGATTTGTTCCCTGATTTTTTGGACTGT
Organism: Pollenia labialis; assembly: GCA_949318255.1. Taxonomy (NCBI): domain Eukaryota; kingdom Metazoa; phylum Arthropoda; class Insecta; order Diptera; family Polleniidae; genus Pollenia; species Pollenia labialis. The sequence continues at coordinate 16,337,169 of OX439142.1, read as the reverse complement.
CATACGACCAATGGTTATCCCTTACATATCAAAACATCGGAAATCTTTAGTAGAAAATATTTTCTGAAAAACTCTGTTCAGATACGAAAAAATTATGACCAAAATAAAATTTTTTGTTTTTGATTATCAAAATAATTTTCGTGGGAATACAAAATTTCATTTAAATGATTTTGTCATTCGTGCTTTATTCCCAATTTTTATTTATGATAAAAACATTGACATTTATTGTTATGGGTCTAGTTGCTCTGTATTCTGGTCGCAAAATGGTGGAGGGTCTATTAGATTCCACACAGCCGAATATGGCACTCTTACTTGTTTTTTTTTTGATGAAGGCATAAATATTTGCTTGAAAATTGTCTTTAAAAAAATCAAAAAATTAAATGTGTTGTCAACGGTTTTAGATTCTATTTTAAAATTCTTTTTTTTAACACACTCAAGAAAATTAACATAAGTACCTTTTACACACTTAGCAAAAATTGTAATCTTAATTAGGACCCTATACACTGGAGTAAGATAAAAGTGTTTCTACTTTTTTTCATATTTTACATAGGTATATACGAAACAAAGAATAATAAGCGTAAATAATAAAAGAAGGGAAAATATATAAAAAAAGTATAAAATCCTCAAAAATCCCCGATTTTTTTTTAAATCCCCAAATGACTTTCTTTGTGCTTTTTGCTCACATGAAATCCCCAATTTTGGAGATAAATCCCCAAGTCTGACAGCCCTGATTGAGAAATAGGCACAAAAAAATAAAATCTTATTAATTAATAAAAAAAATACTTTAAAAATAAAATATTATATTGCATCAATAACATTTAGCATCGAAGTCGGAGTTGTAGTCGAACTTTAAAAATATCAACTGTTGGAGTTGAAACTATTTTTTGACGAAGTTGATTTGTTGCCTGCATGTAAGGGGGTATGATATATACATACGCCTTTTTTAAATTAAAATAACGAAATAGAGATCAACTAAAGCCATTTAATTTTACATATTTGCATTATGCGCTTAGAAATGGCAAATTTTTTTTAGCAAATATTTTGCGTTTTAGCCACTGTACATTTAATATGTATGTATTTAAAATTGTACTGTGCATACATTTTTAACAAACAATCTTTAATTGTCTTCTCAAGATAAAAATGATTAGAAAATATCTACATTTTATTCTTTGCGAACCAACAACTCACACACTAGCAATGACAGAAACACAATTACGTGCATCAAAGTCAGATAATACATGCTATACGAGGGTGGTTCCAAAATTAGCCGACCTCACACAGAACACACAACAAATTTAGGAACATTTTTCCATATTTTCCAGCGGTATTTAACAGTTTCGATACCCTGAAAACAGTGCTAAATATGGGAAGTCCAACTTTAATACATTAATATGATAACGCGATACATGGCACTTTTTTAAACGCCGACGATCATCCAAACCATTTTATGGATTTTCTTAGTCGTTTCTGGTGTAGACACCTCAATTGGTCGACTACTACCACGATGATCATATTGGCAGCTCGTATGGTCTTCTGTTGAACTTTTTCGCCCAATATTTTATAGTCGTTAATGAAAAAACAAACTCCTCCAAAGTGGAATCTAGCTCGACTAAGGTGGAACATTGGGCCGCAATACAATTTTTCCAATCATTTCATTTTAATTGTAGCAATTATTTTCTGCGCCTTCCTATGTTCGTCCTGAACTTATCGTCTCCATGTTTGAGCGGGGCTGCCTCTGCATCGGCTACCCTGTGGGTTCCCTTGTAGGGCTTCTTTGGCAAAATGTTCTTAAAGCTTTTTCAATGTATGAGCTATCGAACGCCACGTTCTGCTTTTAATTTCATTATTCATTTGCTTTTTAAGTCTGTAATTGGGAGAAACATTTTGTAAATAAAAATTTTGCTCTCTCGTTGCAAGTTTCTGCCAGTTAAGTAGATGAACTCACCTACATATAATGTGGACGAATGCAAAACAAACAAAGTGAAGAAAAATGACAATGCCCGATATAATTTTGTTTGTATTTTTACCACTGCTTCCGTTATAGGTTTTGAAGAAAACTGTAAATTTTTGTGAACGTTCATGGACGACCTTAGAAGTTAATAATATTTTATAGAAAGGGAAAATTACAGTGTTGTGCCGACGCGCCATTTTTCTCAATTCGTTTATAAAAAGTTGTTTTTTGTGCTGCATATGTGAGTAGTTGACATTTTATTTTGCTTTTACTACTTTTTTTTCTTACGGCAATGAAGCAAAGCAAGAGTAATATTTATTTTCTTGTTGTCATTTTATTTTCCCTTTGCTTTAACTACTTATTTTTCTGACGGCAACGAAGCAAATCAAGGATGAAATTAGTTTTGTACGTTTTTGTATGAGGAATTTGCAGCATTCGCCTAGCAGTGGCTTGTAGAGCAAAACAATACTTAACAAACTTTAAAAGAGTTTATATGGAGCAAAATTAATGCTTACTTAATATCACAGAAGCCATACAAAATTTCGTGAAACAGGTTTTGGATTCAGAAAGGTGTTATTCAAAATATATATCGCTACATAAAACGTAAAAGGCCCTAACTAATCGAAAATTTAAAATCTAATTTTTTTTTATTACATCTCATGTATTGCATCAACACAAAACTGTCAACATTAGCGAGTTTATTGGCAAAAAAACAAAAGGCCCTATCTACAAAAGATTATATGGTGAACGCTTAAACATTGTTAAATATTAAAACAACTGGTTGATTTTACAAGAAAAATAAATTATCAATTTATTATTTTAAATGATTTTTGTTTCTCCTGTTAAATTTTCCAAATGTTAGTTAGGGCCTTTTGCGTTTTAGGTGACGATATATACCCCATACCTAACACAATTTTTTTTTTAAATGGTCGGTAGATCAAACCAATAATGAGCTGGCAATATGTTTTAAAAAGTTGCCACTTTTCACCAAAATGTTTTTTTGAGACTGCCTTCGTATATGAGATGATATTAATACAGTTACGAGATAAAGAGATTACAGAGTTTGAATGTTTGTACATACTACTTGCATAGTCTGTATACGGAAGATAAACGAAAAATATGACAAACTTTGGATCATAAAACGGTCATTAAAACAGTTTAAAATGAGTTCTGGCTGGGAACGTATACGCGTACGTGTGGAAACCGGAGAGGTAAATGGAATTAAAAAAAACTTTACCTGTAAAAATTAATGAAAGATCAAAATAATTTTTTTTTTTAGAGTTTAGAGTCTGAGATGCCTCAGGATACTCGCACATTGTCCACTCACGTCTTGGACACATCTCTAGGTAAGGCGGCAGCTGAGATTCCATTAACTGTTTACCGGTTAATCGAGAATCAAAAGTGGCAGGAATTAAAACAGGCCGCAACTGATAAAGATGGTCGTGCCAGCCAATTATTAGATGCAAATAAATTTAAAAGTGGCATCTATAAATTGAAGTTTGATGTTCAAAAATATTACGCCGCTTTAGCTGTTGAATGTTTTTATCCATTTATTGAGATTACAGTTAAATGTGTAGCTGGTCAACATTATCATATACCGTTGTTGCTATCTCCATTTAGCTTTACTACATACAGAGGAACGTAATAAATTTTTTAATTCAAGATATAAACAACTCGTAATTTCCTGTTTTTTTTTTAACGTTAATCAAAAAGACTGCAAAATTGTCCATCCATTTTAAAGGTGGGAAATATAAATTTGCAGTTTTATAAAGAAAAGTCCTGTATGAAGAAAAATTCAACGGTTTACCTTTGGCTCAGTGTTGCCACTTTGTGGGTAATTACCGGAATTCGGTATAATTTTTACTGTCGTGGGTAGAGCGTGGGTAATTTCTCTTAGGTGTAATTCAGGTGTTTTTTGAAATTCTTATTTCAGATACCCAAATAAAATCAAGATTCGATTTAAGTGATTTTTTTTTTTTTTTTTTAATATTGTTGATAAAAAATGGACTGTGCATTCTGAACCAAAGTCTCGGTTTCTTTTTAAGAAAAGTCTTCAATAATTAAATCTTATATTTTAAAAAGTTTGGTAAGATGGACCCTTAGATTTGGTTAAAGATGCTTATCATAGTGATTTAGAACCTAAAGTTTATTGAAAAAAGTTATTCAAACTAAAAACTAGCCTGAGGCAAGATGTATACATATGTTTCCCATATTGCAACATATAATTAATTTTATTTTTATCTTGCAACGTTTTAATGCTTTAGTTAGAATTACGAAAGAGACAGTTGTAAAGGGTCCGCCAAATAACTTGATTTTTTTTGACAATGCTATGAAAAAATACTGAATATTTTCTCAACTTTCTTTTTTTGTTTGAAAGTACAATCCTTCCGGTTAATAATGGAAAATAATTTCATTCAAATGGCTGCCTCGGCTAGCCATGCAGTAGCCTACACGATCGGTCCAATTTTTAAGCACATTATCGATTGTGTGCAGCTGTATTTCACCAATGGCTTTACGAATATTGTCCTTTAAAGCGTAAATTGTCTCCCCACACCCCACAAATAATAGTCCAACGGTGTCAAATCTTCCTTTGAGATACCGAACTCTTGTCTCTTCCTGGCATTTTTTCACCGGAACTATCAGACTTTGGAACTCATTACCTCACAACATTCAGCAAAATAGTAACGCATTCAAGTTTAAAAAAGAAATTTTTAAATTGTATTCTACAACTTAACTTTTATACTGTTATTTATCATATTTTTCATTTATTTAGACAAAGATTCTGCATTTTAATTCTTCAATTTCACATCACTTTTGAATAAAAATCTTTTTATCTTTAAACTAATTAATTTATAAGTATTTATATGTAAACTCTCTAGAATAATTTATAATCAACATGTTTATTCTAATTAAAATTTCTATGCTGTAATAATAAGATCTAATCTTGTTGCATAGGAAAGACACAAATAAATAAACCTTAAACGAAAAAAAAAAAAAAAAAAAATCTCAGCTCCGAGGTGGCCAACGACATCAGCTCTGCGGCTGATAATGCGATCTTCAAAAACGGGGGGCAAAACATCGAGTGTAGCTTCGGCTGTGTGGCACGTAGTGCCGTCCTGTTGAAACCAAATGTTGCCAATATCCTCCTCCTCAATTTTTGTGAACAAAAATTCATTCAACATGGCCCGATAACGATCGCCATTGACTGTAACGGCCACTCCTTGATCATTTTCGAAAAAAATGGCCCAATTATGCGTCTGGACCAAATTCCGCACCAAACTCGTTTTGGGTGCAACGGCTTTTCAATGTATGCGTGCGGGTTTTCTGTGCCCCAAATGCAACAATTTTGCTTGTTTACATACCCGCCAAGCTTCATCTGAAAAGATGATTTTTTTTTGGCAAAATCGACATCTGTAAGTCGATCGCAGGCCCACTTAGCGAAGCAAAACGCATATTTCCCAGCGTCGTTCAAGCGTATACACAACCATATTCGTTCAGCGGAGACATGAGCTAAGTGTTACCATTCACGAAATATGTAAGCACTAGTTGAAAAAAAAACGTTAGATGGCGGACCCGTTATAAAACCCTGCAGGCATTTTGCTTACTAAATAAGGTATAAAGGGTATTTTTTAAGACCATCAAATTAAAAATGGTAGACACCACAAAAAAAAACAATTTTAACCTGCGGTTATTTTTTATTCAATAAGGGCCATTATTACGACTTGCCAATAGTTAAAAGTCGGATTTTGTCGGAGCAATAAATAGCTTTGCATTATTAAACCTAAATACTTTGTGCTAATGTTTGTTTTTTTATGGATTTCAAATATTTAACTGTTGTAAATCCGTAAATATCGCTTTAAATTTTAGATAAGTAGATCGAAATGACCGTAGGATCTCAATTGCGCCATAGAACAAAGAAACGCATGACAGATCCGATTTGCTTTTTTTTAAGCAAAAAATTCTTAGGGCAATGCCAGTGGCAACAGAAATATACATTTACCAGTCCATTGCTTTTGTTAAGAACATACATCCATACACTTATCCACTTGTTTACTTACTTAATGTTAACAACATTCATTCATACATTTACTCATTTGTTTATTTTCTGCTTACTGTTAAGAACACACATTCATACCGATTTATTACCCAATATTTTAACTTCTGTTTAATTTCGTGAACTGCATACACAGCATTTTAAGTTCATTAACCATTGCCCATAATGTTTGCTTACTAATAAAGTTCAGTTACACTATTTATAAATTAGGTCATTGATTTTATGTTAAGTTAAGCAATTTAATTCTTTTGTTTATTTTATTAATCTAAGCATTTTTACCATTAATTAATTGTATATAAAAGAAAGTAAAAAATAAAGTAAGTTAAGTCGTTTTTTAATAATCATAGTAATAATTGTGTTTTATTATTGACGGCTGTCTTTAAGTAACAAGTGCTTAAAGATTATCACAAGAAAAAGATTGGTACAGTTCAAATTCATGTGTTTGAACTGAGTCCTACTAATCGATATTAATTCAATTCATAACATTTGGTGACCCCAGAGTCTTAAGAAGTACAAGTTTCCCCCCACCAGCGGTAAGGGACTTTTTACTCTAAAGGCAGATTACGCATCCTTTATTTGACGGTCAACCAGGCGACCGTATCCATTTCATAACATTGGTGATCACTATTTCAGACGTCTTTGTGAACATTTGATACATCGTCAGGACAGAATAACGTCACGTTACTCCTACGATCACAAATCCTTTACTGATTGGCAGTCTAAGGATAATCTCATAATCCTTTATTAAGGACTTTCACAACAAATAACAACTCACTTCAAGGAATCCCCCATATTGAGTAAGAGGCTACTTGTAGAGGATATCCATCATGAGCACCTCAGAAGAGCTGTTTGACTCACTAAAAAAGATCGGAGAATCTATTCAGTCCATTGTCCGCAACTACAAAAAGGACTCATCGGAAAGAAAAACAAATGCAGGTTACTACGAGGAACGATTAAGGCGACTAACTGAAGCTTGGGATCAATTCGAAGCCCAGGACACAAAGCTGCGCACGCTAGGTGATGCTTCAAAGTTAAGAATGGAGCATGAGTATTTCACTGACGATTATTACAGCAAATTGAACACACTAACAAATACCTATGTGGAAATATTTTCAGCAGAAATTAATCGTCTCAAAAGACTAGAAGTGCCGCTGAAAAAATCAGTTGAGGACAATCAGCAACCCTCAGAGCAACGTAAGGAGATCGATAATCATCAAGGCCTCATTCGAAGTATAAAAGCGAGAATGACAGCACTAACACGATTGATCAAAGGTGTAGCTCCCATGGAGGAAAGCCAACCTCTCCAGTATTACGAATTTAAAAGCAATACCATCAATAAACTCTGGAGTCAGATCCAGGATTTATATTATGAGATTTGCCGACAACTTGAAGAACCAACAAAGCACGGATTCGAAATTAACGAATACCACAATTTAGAAGATACTGTTCAACAACAATTAATAAATCTTTCCATAATGGCTTCCACATATGAAACAAGTACTGTACCTCAGCCAACTATACATTCCAGTAGTAATTTACAGAGCGCTCTACCGTTGCCAAAAATAACTATTCCACATTTTAACGGAGATTATTTAAAATGGCGGCAGTTTCATGATTTGTTTTCACAAATGGTAGACAGACAACCTATTCCTCTTATACAGAAGATGTGGTATTTAAAATCAAACTTATCCGGCGAAGCTGAACATTTAATCAGGCAGTTTACGTTAACAGAAGAAAATTATACTACCGCATGGCAGACGCTGAAAGAAAGATATAATAATAAGAGAGTTCTAGTATCAACTCTGATTGACAAAATACTCAATCAATCAGTATCTACGTCGTCCGTAGTTGCCCTTAAGAGCTTACATGACACCACTAAAGAATGTCTGTTAGCTCTCAACAACCTCGGCATCGAAACCTCAACATGGGACCCCATACTATTACAATTATTAACCAAGAAGGTTGACAGAAAATTACATATCCAATTTGTACAATCATTGGAAAAACCAAAAGAAGTGCCATCTATCTCAGAGTTTTTAGCATTTTTAGAAATGCAGTTTCAAGCGTTAGAGGCAACAGGACATATTGAGAAGCCCACCAATAAGGTTACCTCATCTATTGGTGCAGTAAGCACAAACCATACTTCATGCCAATACTGCAACGACGGAGCCCATAAAATTTTTCAATGTATAAAATTTTTAGAGCTATCAGCAGCGAGGCGATTGCAATGGATTCAAAGGCAAAAACTATGCGTAAATTGCTTAAAAGCTAATCACTCATCAAGAACTTGCAATTCAAGAAATTGTATGAAATGCTCAAAGAAGCATAACACTTTACTTCACTTGGAAAAGAAGCAAGAAGCATCAAAACAAATACAAAGTATTAACAAAACATCAGAATCAAGAGAGATGCTTCCTTTATCAAACATTCAGCAAAACACATCCTCCACCAACGGCGTGACAGTCACATCAGCTGCTACAAGCGCTGCTGGGAGGCGCCAGGGTTATGTATTATTGGCAACGGCCAAGGTAATCATTACTGCTCCAAATGGCGCTTCAGGCGAATTTAAGGCTATACTTGATTCCGGATCACAAGTCAATCTCGTCTCAAAACGCCTAACCCAAAAATTAATGATTACCCCATCAGAAGCCTCACTCTGCATTGATGGCATCGGCAAAATTCAAAAAAGGTCAAATTATCGTGTGAATGTAGGTATGATGTCAACGAATTCAAAATTCTCAACCAATTTAGAAGCATATGTTCTACCAAGTATCATACCACCCCAACCAGATCAACAAATTGACATATCGACGTGGAATATTCCAGGCAATATTCCATTGGCAGATCCACAATTTTATAAGCAAGAAAACATAGATATCTTGCTTGGCGCAGAATTCTTCTATAAGCTCATCGAAAGCGGAACAATACAACTCGGAAGCAGTTTACCTATACTTCAACAGCTCTTGGTTGGATTATAGGTGGATCGATGACAAATAATACAGGTCGTTCTAAGCAAAATACGTTCACATGTGCAGTATTTAATAGTACAACCTCATTGGAAGAAAGTATAGAACAACTCTGGAAACTAGACGAAGTTCAATGCACCGAAAAATTGCTCTCACCTTCAGATAAAGAGTGTGAGCGACATTTTAACCAGCATGTGTGCATAAATCCAGATGGACGTTTTGTTGTCAATATTCCGTTTCGAGAAAATCCAAGCGCATTAGGAGATTCACACACAATAGCTTTCAACAGGTTTATAGCACTGGAAAGACGACTCTCAAAGGATAAACAAGTACAATCTCAGTACACACAATTCATGAGGGAATATGAGCAGCTGGGACATATGCAAAAAATCAACATTGAAGCCTTGGAAAATCCTAAATACTTTATCCCACACCACTGTGTCATGAAACCAGATAGCACCACAACAAAATTAAGAGTTGTGTTCGATGCATCAACAAAAACCTCATCCGGCTATTCACTGAACGACTTGATGCATATTGGCCCAACGATTCAAAGTGAATTATTTTCAATTTTGCTTCGGTTTCGGCTAAAAAGATTTGTCTTTACAACTGATATAGAAAAAATGTATCGTCAAATATTAGTCAACTCAAATGACCATAAATACCAATTAGTTATTTGGAGAGAGGATCCAAGGCTGCCTATAAATTACTTCAAACTCAACACTGTAACATATGGAACACGAGCAGCACCATACCTCGCAACAAGATGTTTGCAACGGGTTGCGGAGGAAAATGCTATTAATTACCCATACGGTTCTCAATTTTTAAAGGCCAACTTCTACGTAGACGATGGTGTAGGAGGTGCAGACAGTTTAAACACCGCCATTAAAATACAGGATGAGCTTATAACAATCTTAAATCGTCATGGATTCCAGTTAAAAAAGTGGTGTGCAAACCACCCACAGTTACTCAAAAGAATTCCAGTAGGTGACCAAGAGGTAAACCTTGATTTCAACAACAGCAACGGTGACGTAGTAAAAACACTAGGTGTCTCTTGGCACCCTAAATCCGATCATCTTCGAGTCAAGGCAAAACTAAGTTCTACCCAGGTAATCACAAAACGTACTACTACATCTGATCTAGCAAGGGTGTTCGATCCTCTTGGACTATTAGCACCTGTTGTTGTTAGAGCAAAAATATTCATTCAACAGTTGTGGCAACAAAAAATAGATTGGGATGATCCACTTCCAGAAAATCTCAACAATTTATGGAGTTCATTCAGAGATGACCTTAACAATCTAAACAACATGGAGATTGTCCGACATATCTTCAAGGGCGAACTTCCAACAAGTACTCAACTACACATATTTGCGGATGCCTCCGAAAGGGCATTTGGTGCAGCTGCATACCTTCGTGCGATTCTGCGAGATGGCCGAATAATTGTACATTTACTTTGTGCCAAAACCAGGGTTGCTCCATTAAAGCAACAAACTCTTCCTCGCCTTGAGCTCTGTGCCGCAGTCATAGCAGCTCAACTGTCCAAAAGAATTCAGACTGATCTTCATATTAGAAATCAACCAATTTATTTATGGACCGATTCTGAGATTGTTTTATCTTGGATAAACACACAATCAACCTTGTATCATACCTTTGTAGCTAATCGGATAGCCACTATTCAATCCCTAACTATAACTGAACAGTGGCGCCATGTTCCATCAAAGGACAATCCCGCCGACATTCTATCAAGAGGTCTACCAGCAGACAAACTTCGTACATGCAATTTATGGTTTTACGGGCCATTGTTTCTGCACGGAAGGGAAGAAATGTGGCCATCTAATGTTCCTCGACTAACAAGTTGCGATGTAGAGCGGAAGAAAGCAAATCCAATTACAATCAATATCGTCTGTTCCGAGGATTTTATTTACAAAATTCAACATGGAAATTCCTTCAGGAAACTGCAAAGAATACTAGGTTACGTTATTCGATTCATTAAAAACCTAAGGATTCAAAAAGCAGATCGCCCAACATACAAGGCTTTGAGTCCAATCGAGTTAGATAATTCGTTATTCATAATCATTAAAACCATTCAAAGAGCAGACTTTTCATCAGAAATCAAAATGCTTGAGAGGAGTGCTGAAATCGATAGAAAAAGCTCAATTATCAGTCTAACACCTTTTCTCGATAAGGAAAAGATTATCAGAGTTGGAGGACGACTCCACGCCTCCACATTGCCATACGATGCAAAACATCCTATGTTAGTCCCGTATAATGACCCTCTCATAAAACTACTTTTTATCATGGTTCATGAAGAAAATAAGCACTGCGGACCACAAACTCTATTGTATTTAATACGACAACGATTTTGGCCGATAAAAGGAAAAATAATGGCACGATCTACAGTTCAGAAATGCATTAGATGCGTCAAGGCACAACCCCAATTATGTCAACAACTCATGGGCAACCTACCTCAAACTCGGGTCACTCCAGTACGACCTTTCATTAATACTGGAGTTGACTACTGCGGTCCATTTTGGATACATTACAGGGTCCGAGGTAAAAAACAGACAAAGGCATATATAGCTGTATTCTGCTGTTTTGCAACAAAGGCCCTCCATCTTGAATTGGTTTCCGATTTAACAACCGAGGCATTCATTGGTGCATTAAAACGATTCATTAGTCGCCGCGGTCGCTGTCAAAACATGTATTCAGATAACGCCACCAATTTTGTAGGCGCTAAGAACCAGCTATCAGAATTAGCAGAGACTATTTATTCTGAAAAAGGTCAGGAAAGGATTATCTCCACTGCCAGTAAAGTTGGAATACATTTCCACTTTATTCCACCAAGATCACCACATTTCGGAGGACTTTGGGAAGCGGCTGTAAAATCAGCAAAATACCTCCTGTTACGCAGCATTTCAACAGCATCTCTAACACAAGAGGAACTAGAGACAATCGTAATTGAAATCGAGGCAATACTTAATTCTCGCCCGTTGACTCCAACATCTAATGATCCGAACGATCTTAATGCATTGACTCCTGGTCATTTTCTAATAGGCGAACCCCTTACTTCACAAATAGACAGTAGAGCCACATCCTCAAGCAAAGCTTCGAGTCTGTCACATTGGAAGTTATTATCTCATCTCAAACAAGAATTTTGGAAGCGATGGTCTTCGGAATACTTGACTGAATTACAGCAACGACATAAATGGAATAAACAAGGCACCAACCTTAAGGTGGGAGATATGGTAATCATAAAAGAGGACAACGTGCCCGTCATGGAATGGCCAATTGCCAGAGTTGCTCAATTATTTCCTGGTGATGATGGAATAGTTAGGGTCGTGGAAGTCAAAACATCCAAGGGACTATTTAAACGCCCAATTCACCGATTAGCTCTTCTTCCCATTGACCAAAACTCCGAACCAACCACTACCTCAATCAACAATAATGAATTAATAAACGAAGATACGTCCAACTCAGATGGAGAACCCAAAACGAAGAAACAAAGGTTCCAAAAAAATCATCTTAGCCTGGCATTACTAACAATACTAATTATGTTTCAACTAGCGTTTGGAGCTCCTGTCGAAAATAAGAAGTTCGGTAGTCAGTTAGGAATTCATTTTGAACATTCGGGTACAGTAACTCTTTCAAACACTGAGTGGAATTTACTTGTTTACTACGATTTAAAAGCTTACTGGGCCGAAACATCAGTTCTCATTGACGGCACACAATGCTTGCAGTCTTTGTGTCAGCTGATGCAACCAAATTCATCATGTATTGGAATCATTGATCATTTTAAGCATATGGAAAGTGATTTGCAACTGGAAAATCGGCTGCTTCGCACTAAAAGGGGAGCTTTAGACGTGGTAGGCAACGTTGCACATGCATTATTTGGCGTATTGGATTCTGAATACGCAAATCAAATGTCAGAAACAATACAAAGGGTTAATGAAAATGAGTCATATTTACTGAAATTATTAAAAAACCAAACATCAATTGTCGATTCAACAATCAACGTTATAAAACAAAATCAAATTGCAATAAGTGCAAGGTTTGAATATTTGGAAAGAGAACTAAAACTTTACGCTGACAATATAAGTAGTACGCTAACACAACTTCAATTGTCTCAACTATTTAATTCTGCAGTACTTGAATTGACTCTCATTGCAACAAACTTAGTTAAAATACAAGCATCAATCCTTGATACACTGATCGACAGTCAGCACGGAAGAATCAGCCCACTTCTTCTCGCTCCTCAACAATTAAAAAATGAAATCAGCCAGATAAAAGGTCACCTGCCTTCGTCACTAAGGCTGCCATTCGCAGAAGAAGATGAGCTACTCCAATTACTTAAGCTGATGAAGGTTAAGGGTGGACTCTCGCGTCAACATGCTATTTTCAAAATAACCTTACCATTGATTGAATATGAAGAGTTTAAACTAGTCCATCTTACCCCTGTTCCTAATATAGTAAACAAAACCATGGTAGCTATTAAACCATGCACCAACGTTTTAGGTATCAACGCTTACCGAAAGCAATTTATTCTTCTTTCAACCTCACAATTGAAGACTTGCGAAATAGTAAAGCAAAACATATTTTGTGTGCCAACATTCAAATCCGTTATAACTACGGATCAGAGATATGCGCATGTGAAATACAGCTATTCAACAATAAAACGTCGCCAACATGCAACATTGAAAAAACTAATCAAAGATGGATATCATTAAACAGCAAGAATCAATGGATTTATGCAAGTCCATCACCTTCACAGGCCACCGCAGTGTGTGACAGAGAAATTATTCCCATCTTGGTTAAAGGATCAGGACTACTCACTCTGGATCCAGAATGTATCCTAAAACACAACTTTGCCACTATAAATGGTCGACAAACGATATCAAGTACAGTAAATTCATCATACACAAGCTTTTGCCCAGGTTCAAACTTATCATTTGCAATTCCTTACACTCATCTTGCAGACAGCAACCAACCAAGGCCTAATAAGTTTGAGATTTTATATTCAGAAAATTTAAGACATATTGAAACAGTACAAAAGGCGCTAAAAGATCACGACATCATGGAACTCCCTAACAAGTTAAATACTCATCAAAGGCATTCTTATACCATTAGCTACCTAGCCTTTTCCTTGAGTCTCATCACGCTAATAATAGCACTAATAATATTCAAGAAATCAAAAACAAATGAACCAATTAACGAGGATATTAAGCTTCCAACAACACCTATACCGATGCCTCGACCACAAGCAACAACACCTATACCGATGTCTCGACCACAAGCTACAATACCTCTACCGCTGTCTCGACAACAAACTAAATTTACTATAGATATATAACTTACCTAGAATATACTAGAATATATAATATATATAATATAATATATACCTAGAATATATACCTTTATTTTACCATTGTACTTATTTATCCGCCTTGTTTAATTCAACATTTCTTTTCACCCTATTTTTACTTGTTGAACGACTGTTCAACGCGGGGGAGAATGTTAAGAACATACATCCATACACTTATCCACTTGTTTACTTACTTAATGTTAACAACATTCATTCATACATTTACTCATTTGTTTATTTTCTGCTTACTGTTAAGAACACACATTCATACCGATTTATTACCCAATATTTTAACTTCTGTTTAATTTCGTGAACTGCATACACAGCATTTTAAGTTCATTAACCATTGCCCATAATGTTTGCTTACTAATAAAGTTCAGTTACACTATTTATAAATTAGGTCATTGATTTTATGTTAAGTTAAGCAATTTAATTCTTTTGTTTATTTTATTAATCTAAGCATTTTTACCATTAATTAATTGTATATAAAAGAAAGTAAAAAATAAAGTAAGTTAAGTCGTTTTTTAATAATCATAGTAATAATTGTGTTTTATTATTGACGGCTGTCTTTAAGTAACAAGTGCTTAAAGATTATCACAAGAAAAAGATTGGTACAGTTCAAATTCATGTGTTTGAACTGAGTCCTACTAATCGATATTAATTCAATTCATAACAGCTTTTCTGATCCTATTTTATTTTTATGAATAAGCCCGTTAGAATTAACTTACAAACCAGATATTGTATCAGCCTGCGTTATTATTATAAAAAAAATAAAACAACTTATTTGACATAATTATTGGCAGAATTTTGAAAAGTTTTTTTTCTCTTTATTTTTCCAAGATATATTTTCATTTCTTTTTTCAAGCAACAAGATTTTTTTAGAGTTTGTAAGTTTTTGTTTTGTTTTTATTCATTTAGCAACTAAATTATGGTTAAAAACGAAAAATAACGAAGGATTAAATGAAAAGAAGAAGAAACAAAATAATAATTATTAATTAAGTTTTTAATTTAAGAATTACAAAATTATCACAAACGATCATTGATCTGCTTGCATAAACCAATGCAAGCCCAAACCAATGATACCCTACACCACAGTATTTATTAATGGAAATATTTTTCGACAGTGTACCCCAATTGGGACATGGGCGCGCCAAAACAAAATTACATTATAATGTTAAGATTCATATAAGTTCTTCGATGCATATAACTTTAATCTAGATATCAACATCTTTATGAGATTTCTTTATCTCAAAGTTGTTTTAGGGAGGAGGTTTTTAAGCGGTCTATGACTAATTCTAGACCTACCAGTACTAAATTTTAACTTGCCTGATTTAAAGTCGCCAAATTTTATAGCAATACCAACATTTATAACAGTGCATTTACACCTACGCCACTAGTTTGAGAAACTTGTGTATCCATACAAATTATAAACTCGTTGGTAACTAGCGTTTGAGACAAAGTAGTTAGAGCCGGTTCACAAACGTCAAGTTTGACTC
This sequence comes from Pollenia labialis, assembly GCA_949318255.1. Classification (NCBI taxonomy): domain Eukaryota; kingdom Metazoa; phylum Arthropoda; class Insecta; order Diptera; family Polleniidae; genus Pollenia; species Pollenia labialis. Next base: position 16,321,343 of record OX439142.1, on the reverse strand, counting down.
GTCAAGTCTTGAGATTTTAGGAGAGAAAGGAAAAGAAGGTTATTTCTTTTCCCTTCTCTCCTAAAAACACAAGACTTGACTTGAGTTAAACTTGACGTGAGTGAACCGGCACTTACTGTTAATCTGCGCCATCTTTAATTTTTATTGCCAGTATTGCTTTATTTTCAAAAAATGTTGCGAAAGTGAGAGAGTACCAAGTTGGCATTTCGCTTTCGCATCGAAATTGTAATCGTATCGCAATAGAGAGTAGCCCATCTGATGTAAACGGTATAGTTTATGAAAGTAGTTTACGATCATTTACGATCATGAAATTACAAGTGTTAATGCACTCTATAAGGAAGGTATGGCATTAACAGCTATTTTCGGAAGTGGTATACGTGTTCTAGATTTGTTTGCGCAAAATCTGCTTTTGTTATGAATGTATTATCGAACAGCTGACATTTGCAGTGATGACAGATGATGCTTTAACGAACCTGCTGCGCATCAGATGTAGCGCAGTGGTGCATTTCCGAACAGGCTAATTTTTGGAACGAATTTAGGGATACAATTATTAATCGAAATACCAATATCATTAGATGGTGTATGAGCGCAAAGACTCTATTCCTAAAGGGTACTTTACACTATCACACAAGTCTTACGTATTTTGAAGAAAATGCCACTCTGATCTGATTATTGCTTGAAATTTTTCAAAAAACAATAATAACGTATCATGACAGGGTTGTATTTTCCTGCAAACACTTAAGGCTTGCGTGATAGTGTAAAGTACCATTAAGTAAAAAATTATAGACCGATTCTCACCATTTTGCATAGGCTTCGTTCTTGTGGCAACTAAAACATATACAACAAATTCTATCAAATTGCGCACAAGTTTTACAAGGACATAGAATCAGCCGGTCGGACAGACATCGTTAGATTGTTAAAAAAAGCGGTTTTAAGTCGATATGTACCACTTAAAATGTGGTTCTAGTATCAATATTTCTATGTGTTAAACTCATCAGCACAAACGCATAATAGCCCTCTTCGACCTACAGATAGGGGTTTATGAGCTAAGTTGCCATTGATTTCGCTGATGTTAAAATATTTAAAAAATGTATAAAAGCACAATTAATTTCTTCGAAATTTTAGGGAAATTTTTCAATGAAACAAAAAACATTGAGCTCATAAACTATACAATTTGGCAATTTTCCAAAATATATTGAAAAATGGTTGCAACAGTTATTGCTTTTATTCTTAAAAATAAAAGTTCGTTAAGCGTTATTTTACTTGATAATTGTAAATTGAAAAAAATAACGGGAGGTTACCGCGTATTTAAATTCCAAAGAAAGAATGTATGAATTCGAACATTTTGTTCTGCGTTTTACGATTTTCGTACTAACTATCAGCCTAATTATGAATACAAATTCCCCGGGAGATTTTTCCCTTTTCCCAGTTTTACAATTGAATTTACATAGGAAAAATGGGAGAAGGAGGAAAACTCCAGGGGAATTTTCATTCATAATTGGGCTGTATATGTTTCGAATGAACGGAAATTTTGTTATACATACTTTCTCGGAAGCAAAAAGCACAACTCTGTATTAAGGAGTCCATACACGGACAAAATTTCTCATCTATCGCTATCGTAGTATTAGTGAAAATGTGCTGGTATGTGTGGCGACGACGATGCTGGATGGAAAATCAAAAAATTTAGATATGACCGCGAACTTTACGTCTGCCATCGTTTCGAGCAACTAATACCAAGGCGAATTCATACAAGGTAGTTTTATTTTGCAAACGTTTAGAACACTGTAAAATTTTTCAACGTTGTGCCAAATATTCAAACAAATACTTATTTCATTTTGATTTTAATTTAAAATTGCGTGTTTTGAAATATAATAACTTGAAACATTTTTAAATTTCATAAAATTAAGCGAAAATTATAGAATTTAGTAAAGATTCCCCAGAACTGTATACCATTTTGACACAAGGTTAAATATCAGCTGTTGCTTACGTAGCAAGATAAGGTTACCTGGTGTAAATTCGCCTTGACTAACACCCAGTACAAGGCGAATTCATACAAGGTGATCTTAGTTTGAAAACGTTTACAACACTGTAAAATATTTTTACGTTGTGTCAAAAATAATACAACATTGTAGTAAACAATTGTAACAAATAGTTCATTTTCTTTTTAAAAAAATTTATTATTTATTACTATAAAATAAAGATTCCCCAGAACCACCAGAACGGTATACCATTTTGACACAAGGTTAAATATCAGCTGTTGCTTTCGTAGCAAGATAAGGTTACCTGGTGTAAATTCGCCTTGACCCAGTACAAATTGTTCGAACTCGAAATGTAATTCTTTCGTAGCGAAATACTCGGTAACCCTTCCAGAACAGAACATAAAGAAAAGAAAATTACAAAAATTTTAGTTGGAGAAAAAGATAATATTTCAAATAATATTTATAGAATAATTTTGTAATAATAAAATAATTAAATGAACTTATCAATAGAACCTGACAATAAAATATTTATTTTTTAAATACACATTTAACAAACAATTTTTTTTCTTTTCTTTTAATATTATTTTTAATTACAATGATCCAAATGATAAAGATTATACATATGTTTAACTAATAATTTATTAATAATTATATTTATGTTCTCGTTAATATGTGTGTGTGTTTGTATTTTAACAAAATTATAAATTTTACAACTTAATACTCAAGTCGTTTTGAAAATAACAGAGCAGAGAATTTGCATTACGAGTGAGTCTAGATTTGAATTTGTTAATTAATAAAAATGTTTGCTTTTTTTATTTCTTATTTCAATAAAATATATAAATTAAAATAAACATCAAAATCTTTTTGAATTGGTTATAATTTTTTTACTTTCCCTTTTTTTTTAATGTGCAGCAGCTCTTAAATTTAATGCATACGTGAGGAGGGCAGGGGTTAAAGAGTTTTTCTTTTTTTTTAAGTCTATAATCATCTATTAATATATATTTATATAATATTCTTATCAAAAATTATGCGGTTTGAAACCACATTTAACGAAAGCAGCCATTGGATACTTTTTACCTTTGATTTGTTGTACATATAAATTATTTTAGATTTTTTTTTTTATTATTTTTGAATATTTTAAGAAAAGAATAAGGGGTGTACCGAAAATGACCCCGGCGCGCCGCTATGTTAAGATATATTTAAACATGAGCGGCGTTGCCTGATTTCGTTAGCTAGTAACTCAACTTCAGTTGTGTTGCCATCCGTAATCGACCCATTTTAGACTTCAAAATTCTTTCATATTGGTTTGATTTTTAATGCTACCTGTCGAACAACATAACTTTTATTTCAATATAACCCATGATTATTTTTCGTTTACAATTTTGACTTATTAATACATTTTTTTTCATTATAAAGTTAACAACACTATTGTAGTATTGGAATAACTCGTATCAGTAGTGCGATTCTCTTTTCAATTTTGTCATTATTTGAATTGTTAAAAATATTTAACAGCAATTTGAAAGTAAATTTTATTCAGTAACTTTTTTAACAAAAACCAAAATAATCGTCAATAAAAGCCACATTAACATTTAAAAAATTCACATTATTTACATACATTTTGTAAAAATAATTTCAAAAAATTTGGTTTTTGGAAATTTATTTGGGTTTTTATAAAAATCATTAAAAATATTTAGCCCAATTATGAAGAAAATTTCCCCGGGGATTTTCTCCAATGTTTCCTATGTAAATTCAATTGTAAAAATGGGAAAAAACTCCCGGGGAATTTTTATTCGTAATTGGGCAGGGGGGCTACTCTTTATTGAGATGCGAAAGAAAATGGTAGAAAATCTAGCGATTGGTACTCTTTAATGCGTTTGCGCATTTGTCTTTCGCATTTATTAATTTTTTCTTTTCCCAAATCGTCACTATTTAATTTATTTATACTTTCCAATTTCAAATATTTTTACATATTTTAGCATTTCATTACTTTCAATCTGCGCCATCTTTCATTTTTGTTGCTAGTATTGATCAATTTTCTAAACATTTTGCGAAAGTGATAGAGAGTACCAAGTTGGCATTTTTTTTTGAATTTTTATGTTAATTAAAGTTGGAAGGGGTTAACTTCAACTTCAAAATTTTACTTCTAATATTTATTTATTACATTTTTTTTTTTGCAAAAACTAAATTTTCTTAGTTCTTATTTGAATTTACAATCTTTGGACTAAGTCCATAATTACGATATTCTAGAAAATGAAAATATATTAAAATTGTATCTGCGGTTGTAGAAGAAGATGTACAAACTTACACACATCCATATATATGTACATATCGTCAACTTAAATGTAAGCACACGTACATAACTCATAATTAATTAAAAAGTTGATATCGTATTCTTATCTTGTTAGGTCCGTCTATACTTAAAGGGGCGTTGTAAAGAGTCTTTTACTGACAACAAAAGTGACTTTCGTATACATAATTAAATAACTGGGCGGCTACTCTCTATTGCGATGCAAAAGTAAAATGGTAGCAAATCTTGAGAATGGTACTCTTTTATGAGTTTTCACCAGCGTTTAAAAAACTGCTTCTTTATTTATCATTGGCAACAAAAAAAAACTGTTGCTTTTACTTTTGCCTGCCATTAAATGTATACAGTAGCTGTCGAACTAACCCAAAAAGCGAAAAGTTGTACACAAATCTTCTTTTTTTTTTGTTCGACAGATTTTGGTTTCGGCTGCAGTTTTAAAAACCCTGTACCATTGTTCTGTAACTTTTGTGAGAACTTCTCGCATCGAAAAGATGTGAAACAAAATATTCCATCGTTTCTCGAAGTCAAAAAAAAGTGTGCCTGTAACTCATGTCGAAAACTATCAGCCCAATTATGAATAAAAATTCTTCGAGAGTTTTCTCCCTTCTCCCATTTTTCCTATGTAAATCCAATGGGAAAAGCGGAAAACTCCCGGGGAATTCGTTTTCATAATTGGGCCGTTTAAAAATAGATTACGACGTTACGTTATAAATGTCATAATATTACACATATTACGCAGACGTTGAGAGCGCCAGTCACACGTGTCGTTGACGGCGATAAAAATTTATTAAAATTGAACAATTTTTAACGACGGCGGCGATAATACAACCGTCTGCTATACCAGATAATGTAAATGAGCAAATGAGCTTTGGAAAAAATCGTATATTTTATAAAAATGTTAAAAGCAAAATAATTAAACAATGAAAAAATGTGGCAAGAACAAAATATTATTATTATTATTCTATGCATTCGTTTTTTATTTAGGGTTCAAATTGTTTCTCGCCCCATTTTTTTCGTGAGATTATTTGACAGTTCAAGGCTGGAACTTTTCTCACAAAAATGTTACAGACACACTTTTTCTGTAAATTGGCGAGTAATTTCGGGTACGTTCGTAAATGCAATACTAAAAATGTTATCAACAATAGCAATGGTAAATTTTATTGAAAATATTGAACCAAAAAGAAATATGCAGTTTTCTTATAAATAACAAGAAAAAGCATCAAAAATTAAAAATAAAATGATTTCTTTTATGTTAAAAGTTATTGCATCAGAAAATTAACTGATGCAATAATTGCCAACATTTGATGCAGAGTTGCGGGGCATCACTGCATAAAAAAACTTTTAACACATGAGAGTAATGCTAAGTTTCTTACAAGTGATGCATTTACGAACGTACCCTTCCTTACGTGACAACTATTAGTCTACTTTTACATTAAACGATTTTTGTCGTTGCGATTATTGTCGTTTCCTCTTTGAAATCGGTCTCATATTTACATTGTACGATTTTTGTCTTTACAACTGAAATACATTTTTCGTCAAATGTGAGAACGAATGAGCGAACAAAATGAATCGAAGAGTACCCCTTACAATTCCTCTTTCCCCTCTCGCCGATAATGTAAGAATCGCAACGACAAAAATCGTATAATGTAAAAATTTTTGTTTCATTTTACACATTTTAATGGAAAAGTTTCTCGACGCGAGAGTAAGTCCCAATTCACATTAAACGATTTTTGTCGTTGCGATTATTGTCGTTTCCTCTTTGAATTCGGTCTCATATTTACATTGAACGATTTTTGCCGTTACGACTTTTTCTTTTGCAACCGAACTTCAATACATTTTTCGTCAAATGAGAGAACAATGAGAGAACGAATGAGCGAACAAAATGAATCGAAGAGTACCCCTCTCGTCCATAAGGTAAGAATCGCAACGACAAAAATCGTATAATGTGGTTTTCATATTTATCTTTCGTTTTTTCTTTTCTTCATCACTACATATTAAGTTTCTTTAAATTTTCAAAAACAGCGGCTTAACTTTTATTTTTTAATTGTTTACATATTTTAACATTTCATTACAGTCAATATGCGCCATATTTAATTTTTGTTGTCAGTTTTGGTTTGGGTTTCAAAAATTTTGCAAAGAGTTAGCGAAAGCGATCAAGAGTACCCAATTGGCCTCTTTACACATTTAGCTTTCGTATCGAAATTACCTTTGCATCGTTATAGAGAGCCACCCCACAGCTTTCCTCATCTTATTTGTCTTCTAAAGTCCCTAAATTTATTATGGACTTAAACCGAACGAAGTTGCAGTGCAACGTATAGACAAAATCACAGAATTCAAATATTATTAGCTAAAGTTCACTTTTTTTGTTTAACCAACAAGTTACTTATTTAATAATTTAAATTAATTTTGGTTTTTTTTTAGGTAATCTAGTTTTAAGACTATAATCGGTTTACAAATATCTACTTTATTGTAATATTTATATCGATTATTTTAACTGCAATTTCGCGATCCATTATAAATGTCTTTTTCGAAAAAATATGTACATATTTTTAAGGCAAGAATCTCTGCAATTGCTAATGACTCTACAAGACAAATCTACTTATAATCGTATGTATTTCGAAAAGAGAAGCAAGTACATACTTTGTTAGGTTTTTTATTGCATTTGCGGGAAAAGAAATCTTTTTTGAAATCCTTAACGTAATTTAAATTCAAGTATTTTTTATTACCTAAACTTTAGGCCCCTATTACGGTTCACAACTCAACTCAGCAATTAAGACAACCGCTTATGATCGATCAGTTGTTATTTATGTTTTGTTTTTGTTCGCCGCAATATAGCAAAGTTGTAAACCAAAATACAAAAATTAAGAAATTACAACTCAACTGAGTTGAGTTGTGAACCGTAAAGGGGCCTTTTAAGATAGCTTTATAAAGCGAAGGCATTGCCATGGGTTCTCATAAAGAAAATTTTGTATTAAAAAAAAAAAAAAAAAAAAATGTGTTGAAAATTTTAAAGCTTTTACAACTACTAAAATATGATTTAAAAATATATGTATGTTCTTAAGGCTTCAATTCCATCTAACTTTTTGCAGGACATAGTATGAGTGTTAAGCTTGTATATTACCAAAGCAAAATTAAAAAGGACTATGAAAAAATTATAAAAAAGTTTGCTAAAACTCAAACAAATGTTAAAGCTTAAATGTGAAATAAGAAGATTCTGGTAATTAACTCCTGGTACTTTTCAAGGCCAAAAAAAGATCATCTTAAAACTTGTTTTATTTGCTTTTCTGTCATCTTTCTCTATTAGCATGTCAATTACATTTGCATGCCTGCCTGGTTGTCTGTTTGGCTGTCGTTCAGTCAGTTGTTAGCTTTTTAGTTGCTGTTTTACATTGTTAGTTCATAAATTTAATATTTTTTTTTTTTTTTTTTGTTAACATTAAATGTATTTTCATTTTAAAAACAATTAATTAATTAACATATTAGAAATACATACAAACATACATAATTTTAATAAAACCAAAAGTTATTATGTATTTGCATGTAATTTTATGTAGTAGTTGTAGTTTTCGTAATTTGTTGGCATAACAATAATAATGATAATGGTTTTGCTGCGTCAGCGTCAGCGCCTGCGTTTGCTTCTGTTACTCCTTCTGCTTCAGTTTCTGCTACTGCTACTGCTGCCGCTATCGATAATTGATCATTTCAGGCTTTAGAAGTTGCTGCTGGCTTTGTGGTACTCTGTTGCAAGTGCATTAATGTACTATTTTGCAACTGATTGTTTACTTGCTGCATACGTGTTGTCACCGAATGATAACATGGTCCACATAATCGCGCTGGACTAAACAGTTTTATATCTGGCAACGGTGCCCAGAATTCTGAGCAATCAGCACAAAATATTTGACCACATGATCTGTATTGGTGCATTAAAAGAAAATTGTTTTTATAGAAAATAAAATTGGGAAAATTTGTATGTATGTATGTAGATAAAAATTTTCATTTAAATGTTGCAACATTACACACCTAAACACACAACCTTCGTGCTTATCCCTTTTAACCAAACCATTTGTCGTTTCGACGAGCACTTATTGGGCGCACAATATCGGGTGTAAATATATACATACAAAAATACATATATAATTTTTCAATTCTATTGGCCAATTTCACCAATTTATTTAAATATGAATTTATGATGTTCTGGAAATCGAAAACGTAAAACACAAGAATTCGCATGTTGTTTTCAATACACTTTCAATTTAATTTTTAAAATTTTTGTTATAAAATTTGGGTTTAATTAGAAATATTTGCATATTTGACATAAAATTCCTTTATAACCGAAATCTTAGTAAAAAACGACGTTTAAAATTCTTGCGTTTTACGTTTTTGACTTCCAGAACACCCCTAAGAGTGCCCAAAGGCATGCTTTACAAAATTTGTAAGGACGTCCAATACATAATTTATATTAATTTCCATTCAGCCTTATTCCAGTTTCCGTTGTCGTAAGCGATCAAGTCGTTTTTTTGCAAGAGATTTAAGTAACACACAACCAGGGTTCTTTAATCTCTTACAAAAAACGACTTAGAGCCACTTTTTGGGTTAGAGATTAGCGATTAAATTAACTTTAATCTCCGTATTTACTTTTTGAGTTGTATTTTTTTAAACTTCTTTTGCTAGTTTAAGCGGCCAATGGTGGTGGTTTAAACTTTAACTTAAACTGTCAACATACACATGTTTAACATAAACAATTAATGCAAAAATATAAACAAAAAATAATTTTTAAATTTAAATATATTGCTAAGCACTTTTATATAATTTTTCCTTTCTATATTTTTTCATTAATATATTTTTTCTTTAAACGTAAAAAATTTCTACCTTGTAAAAAATATTAAATTCGCATATTTTCTTCTTCTTCTTTGAAAACATCCATCTTGCTTTGATAAAAAGTTAACATTTGCAAAAAAAAACTATTGCCATTTATTTGTGCTCAGTATGGTAACACTACATGGTTTAAGCCACTACCCAAAAATATCGAATTCAATTTATGCTAGATTAACTTAATTCTCAGATTATCTAATTATTGAATTAAATTAACTTAAACCCAAAAAGTGGCTCTTAATCGATTACGACAATGACAACTGGAATAAGGCTGATTATTTTACAATTTGCTTAAAGATATAGAAAAATATTTGCAGAAGCTTCGAAAGCTCTAAAAGAATTGTAAACAATCTTGAACACAATGCTTTTGTTTAAAATGCAAACTTCATTTATGCTGCTCAAAAAATAAAATTATTAAGGGTATTCACGTCACAAGTTGCACCCTTGCGAAAGTGCAAAAATATAACAACACCCCCACAGACAATTAGTTGTGCGTAAATAATTTTCTTTGTGGTTGTTGTTATGTGTTTGCACTTTTGCTTTTATGCAAGGCTGCAACTTGTGACGTGAATACCCTTAATCATTTTATTTTTTTTTGCAATAACTAAATGTTTTTAATAATTTTTATTTTCAATAAAAACTTACAAACAGAATTTCCAAAAATTAAATGTGTTTTTATTACTAGATGCCCAAGGGTGCCTCAAGGTACTCCTTGATGTTTTCTCACCTGGAACGTAAACGACTCATTGTACGGGCTTAAAACTCAGAGGCCCAAAATACCCCAAAAAAAATATTTTCATTTGTTCTGAAACTTGGCATTAGAGATTTAAATAGAATTGGTGAAATTGGCCATTAGACCTACATACGTATCTTTAGCAAGTACTTTGTTTGTACAATGTACATATTTCTATTTTTATTTTTACAAATGTAAGTATTTATTTTAAGTCCTTTTTGCAAGAGCACTATTTTTTGAGATCTTAGAAATGAGTGCAGAAATCAACTTTATGCTTTATGCATTTGGTTATCCCCCGCAAGAGCTTTGCGAAAACTGAGTTGGCAAGAAATTTCCTGGCGATAGGGGCAATTGCCAAAAAGTAACAGCGATATTTCTTTACGGTGTTCATCGTTTCGCCGAAGGTTATGTGTTGAGGGTTAAAAAAAATTATACAGGGTTAAAAATGAATATTATACAGCAAATAAGTTAAAAAAATTAGGTGTGCAAAAATATGTTAATATTCGAAAATACAGATAGAAATGCGAATGTCGGCAGCACATGTCTTAAATAAAATTTTTTTAATGCAAATTAAAAAAAAAAAAAAAACAAATAACAAAATGGTGCAAAATTGTGAATATTTTAAAGATGATGATTTAAACTAATTAACATTTATTAAATATTATTGTATATTCAATTATAAAATAAAGCTTTTTCTTAAAAGTTTACAATTAAGTCTATTTCGGGCATTTAAGAAAGATATAGCAAGATATCTTAATCTAAAGTTTATATGTATGTTCGGATGACCATAAATGCCAGTATTCCAAAAATATTTTAAATTAAATAAAGTAAATTTTGTTTGAAAATTATCCTTAATAAACGTTTGTTAAATCTAACAATCGTCTATGAATACGGGGGAAAAAATGGATAAATTTGTATACCTTCGAAAACATTACAGCGGATCAACCAGATATTGAGAGACCTTAACAGTTATTCGACCGTTGTGCTTTTGTGTTGTAAAGCTGCCCACACACTAGTGATTTGTGCGTGCTCGACGTCTTGTTACATGTGGGTAATTCCATAGTGTTGAACGTGACAGTCGTACGCATCAAAAATTCAATAACATTATAAACAAACAATTATTTTAACGTTCTTTTAACCCTTAAATTACAGCACTTAGAACGCATTGTTATCTATGTTAAAGTTGATGGAGGGCGCGATTCTGGGTCAAAGATAATGGCAAACAAAGTAGCGGTTCGAACATGAAAAAATAGAAGCAGTTTTTGTCGAGCAGTTTTTGTCTGCTTCTATTTTTGTCACGTTCGAACCGGTCATGTATAAAAAGGCACAATTCAGAGAAACCTAATCTCTATTGCGATGCGAATGAAAATTGTAGCAAATCTAGCGATTTGCGCATATGTCTTTCGCATCTTTTAATTTTTTTCTTTTCGTAAATCATCGCTTTATTTTATTTAAATTTTCCAATTTAAAATATTTTTACACACTTTTTTATTTCATGTCTATAAATCCGCATTTTCGCATCGCAATAGAGAGTAGACCCCCTGGCACAATTTTTTCGTCAAACTACTTTCAGAATTTTACGTAACAATGTAATAAAAATGTCTTTGTTTTGATTCCAAAATCTTCTGTATTTTTTTTAAGCCAAAATCTGATTCGATACGTGACATTTCGAACGTGAAATTTTTTCCATAATAATTTAACTGAAATATGATTAAAACAAAATACAAATTTACCGTTAATCGAACTCTTCCTTAGATTAGAGACCATGTAAGCGGATTTTTTTTGGAATAATTGTTATGATATATCACCTCTCTTAAAGAAGATAATAACGGGTCCGCCTTCTAACGTTTTTTTTATTAACTAGTGCTTATTTCGTGAATGGCAACACTTAGCTCATGCCTGATTTGACAGATAATTAGTTTTATCCTTCCGCTGAACGAATATGGTTGTGTATACGCTTGAACAACGCTGGGAAATATCCGTTTTCGCTTCGCTAAGTGGGCCTGCGATCGACTTACAGAAGATGCCGATTTTGCCAAAAAAATCATCTTTTCAGATGAAGCTCATTTTGATCTTGGCGGATATGTAAACAAGCAAAATTGTCGCATTTGGGGCACAGAAAGCCCGCACGCGTACATTGAAAAGCCGTTGCACCCAAAACGAGTCACTGTTTGGTGCGGATTTTGGTCCAGAGGCATAATTGGGCCATTTTTCTTCGAAAATGGACAAGGAGTGGCCGTTACAGTCAATGGCTATCGTTATCGGGCATGTTGAACGAATTTTTGTTCACAAAAATTGAAGAGGAGGACATTGGCAACATTTGGTTTCAACAGGACGGCGCTACGTGCCACACAGCCGAAGCTACACTCAATGTTTTGCGCCCTGTTTTTGAAGATCGCATTATCAGCCGCAGAGCTGATGTCGTTTGGCCACCTCGGAGCTGCGATTTGACACCGTTGGACTATTATTTGTGGGGTGCCGTCAAAGATAAGTGTTACGCCAACAAGCCAGAGACAATTGACGCTTTAAAGGAAAATATTCGTGAAGCCATTAGTGAAATACAGCTGCACACAATCGATAATATGCTTCAAAATTGGATCGATCGTTTGGCTACTGCATGGCCAGCCGAGGCAGCCATTTGAATGAAATTATTTTCCATTATTAACCGGAAGGATTGTACTTTCAAATAAAAAAAGAAAGTTGAGAAAATATTCAGTAGTTTTTTTTATAGCATTTTCAAAATAAAAAAAGTTATTTGGCGGACCCTGTACAATAAAACATTCTTACAAATAAGAAATTAAGTTTGTACAACTTTGCTGGCTGCTTGTTCGTCTAAGTGAACGAATTTATGGGGGAATTAATAAAATTAGTTAAATCTAAATATTTCTTTATTTCTCAAAGTCAAAAAAGAATATGCTTTTAATAAGTTTTAAATTTTCGGTCACGTTGAACCTGTAGAAAGAAATGCCCATGTGTAATGGGGCTGTGCGCGCAAAAATCGCAATTGAACATTTTAAATTTCCGTGATTTGTTCGATGTGTTAGTGGTCTACTGGGCGAACATTTTAAAAAATTTTCAGTTTAGTGAACAACGAAACCCCGAATTGTATCTATTGTGGAGTTGTTTAGCATACAAACATTTTTTGTATTCTTTTCCAATTTTCTTCTTTTTTTTAATTTCTGTTTTTGTTGTGTACACAAATAAATTATCAAAAGTGCAATTGCATCATTCGCTTTACAATTCTTGTTCAGCGCAATTATGAATACAAACTCCCCGGAAGTTTTCTTCCTTCTCCCATTTTTCCTGTGTAAATTCAATTGTAAAAATGGGAGAAGGGACACAACTCCCGAGGAATTTTTATTCATAATTGGGCTGGTTGTCTTTTTTGACGTTTAAGGTTATTGTGATTTGTTCGTCGTGTGTGGAGAAATCACTAGTGTGTGATAAGCTTAAGGAACTTTATTAGCACTGCTTGTTTAAGTTTAGAATTATTCAAACATTAAATCAGAGCCCCGGAGACGCATTCTCCCAATATTCACCCTTATTCACGCCAACTACGATAAGGGTGATTGCCTCCATAAATTTCCGACCATTTGGAAACATAGGGTTTGAAAGGCCGTCTTTTAATAGATTCGAATATTTATAACAGCCTTTAATGCTAAAAAAATATATTCGTTTGTAAAGTTTGTTAAATGGCCCAAATATTACACAAAATAGGAGCTTCCTCCAATGTCATTAGCCGACCTTAACCTTCGTCTAGGAAACGGAAAACTCCTAGGAGTCACTCCTGTAATTAATCTAAGTTTTAAATGGTGCTCTACCAGCAATTCATCCGAGTTAAATATGGTACTCCACCAGATTAAAGACTTAAAAGTAGAATAAAAAACGATTGAATATGGTTAATGTGGGAAACGAAAAAGCTGTAACTCAGTGCAGTTATACGACGCCAAACTATTAGCCAATATATGTACATAGAATGAAATGCAAAACGCGCAAACAAACAAGTTTTAAGAATTTCTTAAGGCATAAATAGAAATCCAAAATATTTAAAACATCCAATGATTTATAACAAGGCGAATTTACACCAGGTGAGCTTATATTGCTATGAAGCAACAGCTGAATACTAACCTTGTGCCGAAATGATATACCGTTCATGTGGTACTGGGGAATATTCACTAAATTCTGTCATTTTCGCTTAAAATTATAAAGTTTAACATTTTTTTCAATTATTACATTTCAAAACATCCAATTTAAAATTAAATAGAAAATGAAATATTTGTTTAAATTAGCTGCGTTCGTTTACCCCAAAATTTGGACGAATTTGTACTGGATTTTGCTGAAATGCGTTCGCGTACATATAAATTTGTAAAATTTTCATATTAATCACCTACTGGATTTTACTGGAAAAGTAAACGAACGCACATATTGCTTACTAGTGTTGTATTATTTTTGACACAACGTTAAAATATTTTACAGTGTTGTAAACGTTTGCAAAATAAGACCACCTTCTATGAATTCACCTTGATTTAAAAGCTATTGAAAACAACAAGGTGATAGAAAGTTTCATACAATTCAAATTATTTATTTCTAGCTTAAGTCGTTTAATCAATGATCCATTTAATCATATTATGGTCAGTTTTACAATTTTAATAATCACCCTTATTGTGTTTGGCGTATTTAAAATACGCCAACGACTGTTTGGTAATAGATTAAAGGAAATAAGTTTACGTTCTCTTTAATCTATTACTTAACAGTCGTAGGCGTATTTTAAATACGCTAAACACAATAAGGGTGAATATTTGCTTTCACGCATATACATTGGTCGACGTTTGTCGTGCGTTTAAAAACTTTAGCGCATGAATAATAATTGCAAGTTACACAACACACGTTACAAAAGCCGTTCCTGTCAGCTGATTTTTTATTTGTTTACTTATTTGTGCATTGAAAACGGATTCGAAAGTATATCAAGATTTATTTATTTTACTGAATTTATTCTTTTTATATAAATATTGTATGAATATTGTAAATATGAAGAGCTTCAAAAAATTTTTCTTTCACAATTCGTAAATTTGTAAAATTTTTTTTTTATTGTCAGCTAATTACTTGTCAAAAAAACACAACGCTTTGAAAAGTTCAAAGTTAACGAACTTTCTGGCGCTAACGCGTCAAAACATTTTGCATGTAGCTTGTTCTATTAAAATACACTAGTTTAACTTTTTTTGACAGAAGTCTACAGTACTTCTACCTGTAGAAGTACATAACACGCGTTAGTGCGCGCGCGCTCTGTAGACTTCTTCAGCTGTCAAAAAACGTAAACCTGTGATTTTTCTAAGTAAGGCATGTCTTAACTTTGTTGTTGTAACTTCACAAGTACAAAATTTTGAGAGAGAATGTTTTCATTTTGTTTAAAAAGAGTTTCCCCACTATGAGTTGCCATATGTCTATGACTAATTTTGTTTAGTCGATTTATATATGTCAGTGCACAATATGATTGACTTTAAGGATACATATACATACATACATAAGTATGATCTAACCTCAAATAGATGATCAACAGATAGTAGAAAATTAACTATTAATATTAGTAATGTTTAAATACGTAACTTATGCATAATAAAATGTTAATGTCCAAATAATAAACAAAAGTTTTGTTTTTATTGTTGGGGCCTTCAATTAAATTTTTTTTTAACAATTTTAAATTAGTTTATTTTAGTTCAGACGCCAAACAGTTTTAATTTCTATTTTTGCCAATGATTTTTGTTAGCAACAATACTTTTTAAAATAATTCTTTTTTTTTGTAATACCATATAGTGAGTGCATTAGTGCCAAACGTTGTAAATATTTAAATACTGTTCAATATACATACATACTTATGTATTATGGCGTTTTTTTTCTGGCATAAATGTTCCTTTAGCCCTTTTTGTGTTCTTTATTAATAATGCCGCCCAGCAAAACCAAAAATATGTTTCATATTCCACCTTCAATTTTATTAACGGTTAGAAATGCAAGATTATTAAAACAGCTGGGGGCAAATTACGGCAGTTGATATGGATCGAAATTACAATACAATTTAAATAAAAATTTCGATCGAAATTTGAAAAAACTCTTTTTGGGAATTTCGTTTGTGATCTTTTTTTTTATGGTTAAGAAAGAATATTAAAGAGAAATTTCTACATAAAAGAAAACTACATAAAGGGCACTGATTTTTGTTCTGCTGTGACCATTAAAAATTTAACACATTATTGGGGTATGTGTGCCCTTTATAAATGAATCATAATATTTTGGCAACAATTTGTGTCAGAAAAGAAAACGCCATTAGATTAATTATTTAGAATACCCTACTCATCATACTACTTGGTAGTATACATTTTATGTTAATTTAACCAACTAGTAAAAATACAAGATAACTATGTTTTAAGTTTGTTATAAGAAGTTGTTAAAAATGAACAAGTATGAAATACTACAAAAACAGTCATACGTACTATAAACTATGATAAATTATATGAAAAACTTTAGGGTTAGAACGGTTAGTTACAGACTTTAGAAGAACAAAGAAACAATAATCAATAAAAAACCAAAATTAGCAAGAAACATATGTAATATGAAAATCAAATTATGAAATATATATTAGTTAAAATAATTATAATGCGCACCGGCAATGATGTTTTCTTCGGCCGAGCCAAAATTCAGTTTGACAGCTGGTGCAGCGTGAAACGGCATGATCGGGCACCCATAAAACGCTTGTAGCATTTGGTTGTATTGAGGAACTGGTTGTAGTGCAGGACGATGGACCGCTAGTACTGCGATCCTCAACAGCTTCCCAAGAACAAATTGAAGCATTTTCAACATTATCCAATGCAGAACACTATTCGTATGTTTATATTTTACATAGTATTTTTTTCATTAAGTGGGTTTAATTTGAAAAAAAAAACAAAAGCAAATGTATAAAAAGTAATTAAAATGTTTTAGATACATAATTGCATTAAATTGTAAAAGAAAATAGAAAAAAAATAGTTTTAACAATTTAAAGAAATATTTTTAAAAAATTCATCCTGCATCAAAAATAGTAAAAGTTAATTTAAGACGATTTCATGCTATTATTGACAACAGGAGAAATGTTTTCTCAACAAAAGCTTTAAAAATAAAGCCAAATTATTAACTTCGAAAAAAGCTGTCTTTTAAGCTGCCCACACTCGAGTGATTTGGTCGTGTTCGACGTTTTGTTACTTGTTAAAGCTGCCCACACACTAGAGATTTGTACGTGCTCGACGTCTAGTTTGTGCGCGCACAAATCACAAGTTATTGAAAATTTTCTATTTTTTGTGATACACAAGTAATAGAAAATTTTCAATTTCTTGTGATTTGTTCGATGTGTTAGTGCGCTTGTGCACGAACATTTAATCATTTTTTTTTATTTTAGTGTACAACGAAATGTCGATTTGTATCTATTGCGGAGTTGTTTAGCATACAACAATTTTTTGTATTCTTCTTCAATTTTCTTCTTTTTTTCAAATTTCTGTTTGTGTTGTGTACACAAATAAATTATCAAAAGTGCACTGCATCAGCCATGTTTTCATGTTTTCTTTTTGGCGTTTAAGGTTATTGTGATTTGCTCGTGTTGTGCGGAGAAATGGTTCGCAAGCAAATCACACGCACAAATCACTCGTGTGTAGGCAGCTTCATTGTAAAAAATGCCATAATTTATTAGTGTGACAATGAATTAGTATGAATTTAGATATAACAAAAAAACTTTAAAATCTATTTCAAAGCAAAAACTCTAGAATTTTGTAAAAGCCAGTATTAGGCCCAGGCCCACAATGTCGAGAAGAACATTTCTTTCGTATATTCGTATTGAAAACAAAAACAAAATTTTAGTTTTTTATTATTGCTTTCAATATAAATATGCGAAAGAAATGTTCTTGTCGACATCGTGGACCTGGCAGTTAGTTTTTTTTTCTTTTTGTTTTAATACTTCTAAACATTGTACACCACCAATTAAAAAAAGCATTTTAAAGCAAATAATAAAAAAAAACACAACAAAAACTTGAAGAAAAAAAAACATAATAAACTTTATATGACAACTAACCGCAGAAACTGAACTATTTTGATCACTATCAACATCGGTGTAGTCACCAACATCATTATTTGAAAGGTCATCGTCGTTTTCATTATTCGAATCATGATCATATGATCGTTGACGGCAATATCGCTGACGTCGTTTTCTATGATATTGACAACAATAACAATAACAATACATATGATTCGAATGATTGAATATTTGTCTAGTATATTGATGGCAACGTATTGTTGAACAGTCATGTTGATTATTCTGTTGTTTGTTGATTTTGATGTTTATTATTTTAATTATTAATAAACAAAAAATAAAATAATAACAATAATAACGTAAAACATAATTTTTAAAAAGTAACCAATTCCAAAGTTTTTTTTTAAATACAAATCGTAAGCTAAATTTCAAAAAGGCGTAACTAATAAAAAAAATTCAATACGAGTTTTTGAAAGAATATTATTATGGATGTCATTTAACTACATGTCTTGATAAATTTTTACACTTCTGCGATCAATATGACACCTTTATTAATACATAAGGAACGGAACTACAAGTGTGTTTATTTGATTAATGCAAAACGACTTAATTAAACATTGTTTTTTCTAACAAAATATGTATAATGAAATGGCTTTCTTTTAAAATTGTTTGAAGTTGGAATTCTGAACGACTTATCAATGCATATTATTCTAACATGTTTATAGTTTTCAGTTTACAAAGTTTTCTGCTTCACCTGTTAAATTATATTTTTGTTAGTTACGCCTTTTTGCAATTTAGCTAACGACATTTAATATCAAATGTATAATACATATTTACCCCCATATTCTTAAAAAATATTATTAATTTATAAGAGGTTTATTAAACAGATTTCCATAGGAAATTCGTTATTAACCTGAAATATATTTTATGAATAAGGCCTTTATTCTTTTAAGAAGACAAACAAGTCTAGGGCGAATCTTGCATACATACAGTATCGGTCATAACTAAAGCACACTATTTTTTCATGTCATTATTTCTTCATATAAACAAAATGTTTCATATATAATTTCTAGTTAATTCTTAATGTATTAATTTACAGGGGTGTTCTGTAAATCGAAAACACAAAACGCAAGAATTTCGAAGTTGTTTTTAATACACTTTTTATCTAATTTTTATAAAATTTGTTATAAAATTCTGTTTAATAGAGAAATATTTGTATACTATTTATCATTAAATTCTTTTATTACAGAAATCTTATTAAAAACCGCGTTTTTCTTTTTCGATTTCCAGAACACCCCTGATATTATTGATAACAATAAGTTGTTGGAATTTCTAGCTCTGAAAAAAATTAAGGGTAATCACGATGGTCTTTGTGTAAATTTGCAGTGCATATATTGATCGTGAGCCTACCACTTTTATTTTTTGTGCAAATGTGCTATATTTCTAAAAAATTTTTCTGGCATTACAAAAAACTTCTGGCAGCACTGTAAAAAACTTGCATTTGTTTTTGCAATTATAAAAAGCAAATTAAAATAAATATTTTCTTTTTAAATTATTTAAATTTAATTCTCTATTTTATATTTAAACCCACGAAAATGTTCGATTTGTAAGTTTTCTTAAAAAACAATATGACGCTAAATATGTCAAATGTTATTGTTTACATTTGTTTGCAACTGAGCAAACATGCACTACTAATTTTGCGCATGGGATTTTAGTGCAAACGAAGTAAAATAGAGCAAATTGCAAATACGTAGATTTTGTTGTTGTGTTGTGCAAATGTGTGTATTTTTGCACCCATTTTCATCGTTTGCACACTTTGCACTACCCATCGTGATTTCCCTTAATATAAAAACAGTTTTTGAGATTAGGAAATAAAAAAAACTAAACCACTCCTTCTTTAAAGCTAGGTGAAAGTTAATATTTTCTTGCGACTACTTTGTTTTGCATAACGCACGCACATCGCTTAGCCATTGATGATATTAAATTTTTTATTACATATTGTAATATTCCTTCCCAGGCCGTTTCAGGACTTAAATAAATAATCCTTGTTTTATCGATTAATATTTTTACTAACGATCTCCAACTCAAAAGTCTTGCCCGTAATAATATCAAATAATAATATCTTTTCTTACAATCCCGACTACAATTCGTTTGAATTGTAGTTCTAATAATCAAATTTTGTTTTTTCAAAAAAATATCCTGACGTATTATCGATTTTAAATCATATAAAATTCAAGTTCGATTTATAAACAGGCAAAATTAATAAAATTTTCATACTAAGCAAAATGAAATTGAATGAAACAACATTTATTTTCTCGTGAATACTTACGGCCTTAAGCTCGATTCACCCATGCGTTCCGAACAATACTTTTGTCCGGAGAATAATTTTTTTGCAGAGAGTGTTCTGCAGAACGATTCACCCATTTCGGAAAATTTGTCCGCACAAACTAAGCTACCATATGGTTAACAGATGTAAACGATTATACAAAGTGGCAGCACAGTTAACGAACTACATATTAATTTTTTTTTAATAAGTGTGTTAAAGAAAATGGACGAAATGCAATGCAAATTTATCAAAAGGGTAAAAAGTAAAAAAAAGTAAAGTAAAAGCATTTTTTAGATGCTAAATTTCGATTGTGATATAGCATTTATTTCTATGTATATTAAAAAAAAATTCAACATTTTTCTGCACATTTATAATTTTATGTTTCTAAGCCCAATTCTAACGGAAATTGAAAATGTACCAGTCAAAGAAAAAAAAGTAACAAAAAGTTTCTTAAAAATTCTCGTTCACTCAGGACCTTAAATGTTAAATTTCATGTTTCTAGGTCCAATACTAACGGAAATTCAAAAAGTACCAGTTAATTATCAAAAAGTACCAAAAGGTTCCCTCATAGAGCCTTATATACTCAGGACATTGCATGTTGAATTTTATGTTTCTGGGTCCAATATTAACAAAAGTTTAAAAAAGTACAAGTTGCGGAACAAAAAAGCTAAGGAAAAAAATTTAATTTCCCGTATTTTTCCTATTTGGTACTTTTTTTATCCCCACTGAAGTATCAAAAATTTTAATATTGTAGTGGGAGCCCATAATTTTATACGTATATATGAATGAATGGAGAAAAATGTTTTGTAAAAAAAGCACCAAAACTAGTTGCGATTTTTACCCCTTAAAGGTTCGAATTTCGAAAAAGTACCAAACCTATATTTGTATTTTTTAGATAAGTTTCGAATGTAATACAGGTAACCCTCCTACAACACGGTAGATAGGTTCCTAGAAAACGCCGTGTTGTAGGAAAACGTGTAATATGAGGCTAGGAGACAGTGCAAAATATAATTTTTTTTTAATTAAATATTTTCTTTAAATTCATTGTTTTTATTAGAAATATGTACATTCATACAAAAAAATACATAGACAAAAATACACAACAGTTACATTTTTATTCTAATCTAGTACTTTTGTACTATTTTGGTACACTTTTAACAACCCAATCATGATAAAGTTGCAATTCCATTTTATCGTGTTAGGATGAAAACGTGTTGTAGATGAGGAGATTTCCGCAATTTTTTTTTCGTGTAAGATCGAAATCGTTTTGTAGGAAGCAGTCTTGTAGGAGGGTTACCTGTATAGCCTTTATTTCTATATTAATTGGTATATAAGATAGATAGGGTGACAAAAAAGTGCCAAAATACAGGTTTTCCCTTTACTCCCTAAAAGGGCCCAATTTCAAAAAAGTACCAAGCACCTATCCGCTTATTTTTCTAAGCAAAATTGATAAGTATTAATTTTTTATTGTATGGCCAAATTTACATTATGAAATTAACGCCGCAACTTTCGCATGCAACTTTTTGTTTGTTAGCAAGAGGTGTAGGAGGGAAGAAAACGGGGTTGAAAATTTCTAATGGGAAAAATATCTTGTAAAGCACCTTCGCGTGTTGCCGTATATAAAAAGAATTCTCCGGATAAATGTCTTCCTCTACAGCCTATAACAACCAGATTGGGGAAGTGGTTGAAAGCAATTATTATGTGGTAAAAGGATTCAACAGTGGTGAATTTAAGTTAATTGATATTGCCATACATAAGATGTATTTTTTTGGACGGTAACTGAAGTTAACAAATTCGTAGCAAGCTTGATAAAGATTAAATAAAAATTAAGAATTTAAATATATTGTTTTAAGTCATTAACTGCTTTAACTGCTTGCATATTTAATTTAAATTGTTTTCGAAAACAGCGTAGTGAAAATAAATATACCACAGAAAAACTTTCAGCATTTAATCATGCACCTATCACTTCCGTTTTATTTTGTTTTGAAAAAATGTAGGGTCAAATATATCTTTAAAGGCATTTTAAAAAACAAAATCAATAAATTCGTCTGTAATTGCGATCAGTTTCGCACTTTGCTTCAGCAAATGACAGTTTCAAAAAATTTAACAAAAAGTTTTCTTAAGTTCAATATGGTTTTGACTTTTTTGTGTCGTTAATAAATACACTTAAGATAATTTTAACTGCATATTTTTAAAATTTTTAGCGCATATATTTCCATTTTTTTTGCATTTTTTGTACGCATAAAACGCGAGTTTAATTGCATAAAAGTCCGGGCCCTGGTAATAACACTATATGCTTATGTGGCAGCTCAATTTAAAAATTGAAAAAATTGGCAACTCAGTTCATTTTGTTCTTTTTGTATTGTACGGAACGCATGGGTGAATCGAGCTTTAAGCTTCGTACAGACGGTAGTCAGATCTTACAATAATGTAAGGTCTGGCAATGAGCTGACAATATACTGCCAAAGAAAAATCGCCACCAAAAGGAAATTGTTAGTTCAGACGATTGTAAGAAAGCCATACAATTTTAATGGCAGACAATTGCCTGACAATAAATACATCTGCCAACAAAAGTTGTCAAGTCACACGTTTGTCCAACATTTTTAGACGTTTTTTAGACATTGCCAGAAAATGAAAATCGCTTGTATTGGAAAAGTGGAAATATTGTTATGGAAGGGAAAAAGCCTTGCTTTTGTTTTTTTTGTCAGTTGTTCTTTTCGCGCATGAATTCCTGATAGGAAACATAGTGCAGGTGTACTTTTTTTTGATACAGTGTTGGTTTAAAAAAAATGTTCGTAATTAATAAAGCCTTTTTTCGAAATATTTATCTGTGGCATTTTCAAAAAACATCTTAAGTCGAGATAAGATAGCAAAAAAGTTAAAAATAAGAAACGGTGAAAAAATCATTTATATTAAATAATGAAAAAAACCGAAATTAAAGAAAAATTTCGTTTATAATACGAAATTTAAAAAACGCAAACAAAATTTTTTTTTTAATGACAAATTTTTTTTACTTTTTTTAATTTGACTTAAGATTTTTTGTTAAAATGCTACAGATATGTAACTATATATATACCAAGAGATCAGCCATAAATTATAAAATTGGAACCGTCATAGTCTCAAAACTACGCTTTGTTATTGAAGTTGGTACAAAATCCGAAACCCGATTTTCCAGTCCTGCAACGTATGTATTTGCAGCGTTGCCAGTAGAAAATGGTCTCTGACAATGATGCCATTGTCAGATGCATAAACTCCGCACATCTTTGGCACATTTTTGTTGACAATATTGTTAGATCTAATCATCATACGACCAGTACGACGCTTTAGTAATCAAAAATAAAGCAGAGGGCAAATTACGGCATTTGATATCGAAAGAAATTTTATTGGATTGTTATTTCTGGCATTCGTGATCGAGTACTTTCTCGATTCGAAAGCAATTTTATTTCAGTCGATACTTAATGAATCGAAATTAATTTTTCAGTATTGTGAAACTCAAATTAATGCTTTATAACACTGAAAAAATTATTCCGATTCGTTCAGTATTGACTGAAATAATTAGATAATAAATTGCTTTCGAATCAAGAAATTACTCGATCACGACTGCCAGAATCAGGCCCCAGGTTTTTAAAAGGTTTATGAAACGTATTTTCTATAAATTTTGTTAAATAAACCTTTCTTAACCCGGTTTTATTTTGTATAACTAAGGGGGTTAATGTGGAACTTGGCCGTATAATATCTTATTTTAAATTAATTTACCTCACCTTAAATATAATTTCATACACATTATTGAATAGAAAAAAATATTTTTGAACGTTTTGAAAACTTTGGAATCAGTTAATTTAAAAAGCATTAATTTTCTAGAGAACGTTTTTTTTTAACAATAAATCAATAAAAATAAAGAAAAAATACTCAAAATAATATTTGTAGCAACTTTAAACATGTAATTAGAATAAATAATGTATAAATTCTACAAATCGTCTTCATATTCGAAACTATAATACACATTAATTTGTATTATTTAAATTATTCATTAGTTTTACGTAAATAATTTATTTCCTTTTTATTTCGCATATTGATTTTTTTTATTTTAATTATGTTATGGATTTATATTCACCTGTTCATCATTGTTGGCATTTGCATTGACATTGTTACAATTGGGACAAATTTTCTTTAGGAGAGCCATTCGCATGTCATGAATTTCGCGCAGTAATGCATCTTCGCGTAACTAAAAAATAAAGAAATAACCATGAACGCTTACAAAAGTTTACATTATTCTTTAAAACATATGTAAAAAGCAGTGTTGAAAATACAAAAAAATAATCCTATCGGGTATATTTTCAGAACCCTTCATTGTCGTTTTTCTCCACTACGACTTTTTGTCATATGCACAAAAACAATAATGAGCTGATGACATGTAAATTTATTAAGTCTTCTTTTTTTTATTATTTTAAGATACAAAATAATTGTTTTCCCAATTTGATAGCACTAACCTTATGTTCATGTACAATTTGTTGAAGTCTTAAATTTTCTTCGCTTAAAGCATGAGCGAGACCATCAGGGCAGGAAATAGTAACTTGTGGTCGTTCAGTCAGTCCCGGAGGTGTCATGGGTAGCGAGCGTACACCACCCGGCATTGAGAAACGGGACATGTAACTAAAAAAGTGATTTATATGTTTGTTAGATAATTCGATTATTTGCTTAAACGAAAGTTAGACAGACCTGTTACTTATTTGTTTTGTAGCAATGCCTAAAGCATCACGCTTGGAATTTGACGAAGATGTTCGTCTCCGTCGTTGGCTTGACGTGGCTGTGGTAGTGGCAGCGGTCGATGTTGCAGTTGTGACAGAACCTACATACGTTGACACATTTACGGAAGTTGGTGTATCCACAGGAGCTGCTGTAGCTGTTGTAGTTGTTGTATACAACGATTGATTTGGTGTCATAATGGAATCGGACGTCGAGGTAGTTACATTAGCGTTAATCATTTCGCACTTACCACTAAATGAAATTTCTAATTTTTGATGTTCAGGTAATATGAGTATGCTCTCCTCCATGCCACTGCTTGAAGCATTTGTTGACACATTTTCGCCGCTGGCTAACGAAGCTAATGATAATTTATTGTCATTATTGATGTTTGTGAGATTATTTTGCATTTTATTATTGCTTGTTTCAGCAAAGACTGTTGACGTGGTTGATAAAGATGGAGCTTGGGTAACCGCAGTCAAGTTACTGCCATTGGTGGACAATTGATTTGGTCTTGTTGTAATGTTGCTATTGTTGTAACTGGGCGATGATGTATGCACTTTTGGCAAAATATTATTATAATTTGTGCTAACACTAACGACTTTACACTTGTCTGCAATAAATTGTTCTGATTGTGGTTTTTGAGTATTCAATGAGGAGGCAGCTGTGGTATCGGAGTGATTTTTTAAACATTCTCCAGAATCTGTGCTATCAATACTAATGGGATCGTTGGCCGTAGATGGCGTTATTGTTGCACTGCCATTTTGTGATTTGGTTTCTACCATGGGTACAAGTGTATCGGTGCTAGTATTAACAGAACCATGCCACAAACTTTGAGTGCCATCTACATTACCATTGGTAGACGTTGAACCATTGCACGACGTTTCTAGGACATCGCATAGAGGGTCTTTAAAAGAAATTAATGTTAACTTGATTTAAATAATTATTATGTGTTATTTCTTACCTTCTAGTTCTACGCTTTGGATTAAATTTAAACTTAAAGATGAATGTTTTTCTATAGTTATTCCTTTACTTGTATGCTTAACATCATTATAACCATTTTCTAGGGTTTTCGGAAAGTCATTTAGTAATTCTTGTTGCCGAATAGAAACAGTTGCAGGTGCAGGTGATTGTGTTGAAAACTTTTGTAGCTTTGTATCGAAATCACTATCTGTTGATTCATTAAAAGTTGCCGATGGTGTAACGCCATTTAGCCCTTGTTTGTAATTCAAATTATCAATTTCTACTGTTGCATTGTCACTGTCTGCTGCCTCTGTACTTATTGTTTCAACTTGCTTTGATATTAATTTGAAATCATCATTGTCATGATTGTTTAATTCGTGTGTGAGATTTTCTAGTTTTCTTGTTGTATCGTGAATGAAATTCGCTAATAAATCTGGCGATTCCTCACGTTCGTCTGACTGCAAATCGGCTATAGAATTATTTTCGGAACTTGAGCCGATTGTCAAGCTGAAAAATTAAAATAATTAATTGGGTATTGCATAATTTAATTACAAAAAATTTTAAAATTGTCATACCAACACACAATGAAATGATAAAAAAAAAAATAGAAATAAGTAAATAAATCTCAATTTTTTAAAAAAATAGTTCTATAGGGTTATCCATTTTTCGGTTTCAAAAGTAACGTTTAATAAAACACACATAAATCTATGATTCCTGTGGAAGTTTTATTTCATTATAATACTTGGACTTTGCGATTATGTACGAAATACAATGTCATTTAAATGAACGCCTCTAGATTGGCTGCAGCAGTCGATCCGATCCTTGTGAGGTAGTTTCGCACTTTTCGGACGGTATATTTTATCTTTTAGTTTTCAAATGCTCCGACTTTAGGGAATTATCTGAATAGTCGCGGTCTTAAACGTAGCCCCACTCTAACGGTGCCAAATCCACTAAGAGGCCGATTGACGTCGCTAAAATGTGAAATTATACGTTCTGTAAACTTTCCATGCAATAAAGCTAAAATTAGTCGTGTTGTGTGGCTCGTGGCACCGTCTTGTTGAAACCACATATCGTCCAGTTCACAATCTTCAATAGGCCAACTCTAACGGCGTCAAATCGCATTATCTTAGTGGCCGACTAACGTCGCTGAAATGTGGAACTATGCGTTCTCTTCACTTTCCATGCAAAAAAGTCAAAATTAATCGTGTTGTGTGGCTTGTAGCAACGTCTTCTTGAAAAAACTTATCGTCCAGTTCATAATCTTCAATTGCAGACAAAAAAAAAGTGGTTTATGATATGACCAATGCGCGATATTTCGGCAGTGTGCACATTGCGATGATGCAGAGGCCGGATCAAATCTGTTACGCTTCCAGTTTCTTCAAAATTCTTTACAACTTTGGCAATTCCTTGCACAGTAGGTCGATTATGACGGCCATAATTACCCCGTAATGATCCAAAATTGGCCAAGTTTGAGCCACCACATTAATAGTAAGTTTTACATTTTTAACGCGTTGTTTGGTTGCCGGACGATCCATATTTGTAAATGACAAACCTTTCACTAAATAAATCACATTTTATATGACAGATATTTAACAGCTGACAGCCTTGCAAGACGGGCAGTTTCAAACCTCTAAATGGATAACCCTGTATAAAAAAGCTTACAAATAAAAACACAATTGTTTCATTTCTTTTTTCTCCTTAACATTTTCTCAAAACATACTTGCCCCGAGTTACTCTTCTTGTTTGTTTCCAAAACTGAGGAAATGACTCGGCTGAAAGAAATTTGCTCCAACGTTTAAATCATCTAACAAGCAAATAACAATTTTGACAAACCTATTTTTGGAAGCGAAAACAAAATTGGACGAACGTTGGACAAGGTATATGGACCTCAAATTAAATTAAACTACTTATTGACTTTTTCATTAAATCGAAGAAGTCTTGCAATACTTATAGAAGTGCAGAATTACTCTTGCAGTTCTAATTGAGTCTTGAAATTCTAATAGAAGTACAGAATATAAAAGAATTGTTTAAATAGTATTTACTTACTTTGGATCTACAGTCATATTTGGATCACTTGACCTTCTCGAAATACTATTTTGAATAAAACCAGCAGTAATTAAATCTCCATAAGATCTTGTCTTAGACATGGAACCTAAAAAAAACATTTTTAGTTTAATAAAATATAAATAAAATTTAATTGTAAACACATACTTATGGAACCCATTAAACTTTCATTTGTATAAGCTGGAAAATCAATACAATTCTGTTGATTACCACCCAAACTTCCTAAATAAACTTCAGTCCACAAAGATAAATCGCGCACATTATATGCCGGCCATAAAACTTGATCTTTGTTTGGTTTATACAATGGATTACGATACATGGGACGAGATAGAAACGACCAAACAGAAAATGTTCTTTCAAACACTGAATTTTCCAGACGTTCTTTCAAAGTGTTACATAAGAAATTTCCAAATAAACCAGAATGTGAATGTTGTGCTAGTTTAATCTAATTCAAATATTAATACATGTACATATATTTAAAAGTAATCAACTTTATGAACAAAATGAAAATGTACAATTTACCAGGTAACCCATGCTAAATTCAAAACTGCAACGAAATTGTTTGTGTATTTGATGAACTAAGTCCAACCATTGTAAGAATACCGGGCAACGTTCATTGAGTTCATCTGAGCCTGGTCCATGACCACAACGATCGGCAAATTTATGACCATAACTAAGCCATTCGCGTTCAACTAAGACACGAAAACCCTTTAAATATAAAAAAAATATATGTATAATGTATGTTAAAATGTAAATCCAAAATTGTTTACCTCTACAGTACGATAATAGGGATCTAAACATAATTGTGCTGTGGCAACAATTTGTGGTGTACGGTCCCAACCATCTGAACAGTGCACTAATACAGGACGTCCTTTCTTTTCAATGGCATGACACACAGTCATTGAAGCTGCCAAAAGACCAGAAAGGTGCTGTAACCACATGGTCTTCTCCAGTAGGCCCAGCCAACTGTTAAATAATGAAAATATGTTAAATAAAAATTTTCATTCACACAAGAATTAGTAAGAGAGTACTGTCGGGTAAGTCCGATCCAGCAGATTTTATTTAATAGTTTTCCGTGCCGATATTTGGTTTGATTCTAACAATTATTCAAAGTTTATTTAAGTAAAACGACATAATTCTTAATGTTAAGGCTCAGTTAGCTGAGAGTAACAGATTGAAACGTAACATCTTACTGCTAACTATAATCGTTGTAATTGCTTTACATACAACAAAAAGAAGCAGCTGACTTGCAACTTTACTGTTACCATCTGCAAACTGGAGCTTTATACACCAACCCTGTAATGTACCTATCTATGCATATAATACTAGAAAATCCCATAAAAAATTAATTCTAAAAATTTCAAAACTTACTTTGGTACATCGGGTGGTGAGGCACATAACTGTCGTAATGCGTGGAAACTTTTGCGTATAACATGAATATTGCCCAGATTCATGAATTCAATTTCTGCACAAGGATAATATTCAATACATTCGCAACCACCACCTCGGGCACGATTTGTAACGGCAGATGTATAGCTGCGAGCATCAACAATTAAAACTTTCTAAAAAAAAGGGAAAGTTTAAAGTGTTAGATTAAAATTTAATTTGTTAGACTTTTTTTCCATAATATAGACAGACTTACTCTCACTTCATCAAGAGCAACCTCTTCGTGACTTCCGTCTGGACTGGATGGTGAACTGTCAGCTGATGGCATTTGAACACTTTGTGCAGACTGAGAGTTATTTGTCAATTGACGCATTTGCTCACCACGATCAAAAGCGCAAGCATCGGCTAGTGCCTTTAGCAACTGTTCATCTTTGGTATTGCGCCAACCCAACCAACCAACTTCTGGTTGACTGCATCTCGCTATTACAGCTCCAGACTTTTGATGACGCCAAACAACAGCTGGTAAACGTCTAGAACCTCGATAGCTTGCTACAATCTGTAAAGTATCGTCAGAAATGCAACAGGGTACTAAAAGCTTTGGAGGATATGAGATACACAATTTGAAATCTTCATTGGCTTGTGAGATACGCCACGAACCATTCAGATCGAAACCTAAACGTTCTACTTCACGCATAAAATCGTCCTCATAGCGACAAGACATTTTTTGCAATCTCTCGCCATAATCGGTAATTGAATATAAGGCTGGATTTTGACCATTTTCCAAAGTTGCGCCAACACCATTTGTCTGTCCTACTTGGTTTTGGCCATTATTAAGACTATCACACGCCCACGAGCAAAAAGGAAACGCAAATATTGATTCCAGTGTCTCTGGTACACCAACTGATATTTGTATACGCCTTTGCCATTCTGTACACTGTTCGGCCGTTTCAAACGAGCACTTTACAGTGCTGGCATCTTTACAGCATATAATTAAATGAAACAAGTCCCTGCATTGTGCTGATTCAATGAGACCAAGTGGTATGGACGTTTCAACACTTGTAGAAGATTTTTGTAAAAATATGCGATAATTTGATAAGGCCAGTACCCCATCATCGGTGCGTCCCAAATACTTAACAGACTCGCCAGAAACTAGAAATGTTAATATTTTTTTTTTTTTTTGTAAATCAAATTATCTAAATTATGTACATAGTTTTAAAATAAAGATTTACCTTCCTGAAATGGGACTTTTAGCTGTATATCTTCCCTCTCCATTTGTGGTTTAGGAAATAGTTCCGCGGCTCGTATCATACACAATGATGGTGGGGGCGATCCATCAGATGCCTCCATTTAACTGCAAAGATAAACATTTATGAATACATTTGAAGTACTGAGTAGCATTACGCCGTAAAAAAATTAAAGAAAATGAAGTTAAATGGGATTAAAACAAAATGGCGTTAAACCTGTATTTTTAATGTTTTCAAGGCTTCCAAACATCGTGTATTTTTCGAAAAACTCTTAATAAATTTTTTCGTCATCTTCAAAATTTACTTTTAAGCAAAATCCAATTTAAAATCGAATCACCTCAAATTTGTTCAAGATCAAACTGAATGAACGTATTTTAAAGGGGGTCCCTGACACATTTCCAGGGGGTTTGCGGAGGAAAATAATAAAATATGTTTTGTTTTAAAGTTTTTTATTTGAAATTTTATGTTCAAAAAATGTGTTCAACCCTTTTATTCTTAAATCTTTTAAAAGAAAACTTTCGTTGTTGCAAGTAACCTTTTGCAACCAAATTATGTTCCACGGTAAAACATAAATTGTTCGAAGGGTCCGAACGAAACTTGTGTATTAAGGGGTATGAAGCTAAACATTCTATGGATATTTCACCTTTTGTGGTTACATCCTCCATGGAAATCAGGCGTAGTTAATTCCTAGAATTTGGTAGAATTCAAAACTTACAAATCTCTTGAGATCACCGCTGACCAGATATACCATCTGGTACCACGGGAATCGACAGCAGCTGGGAATTCACTATTGGCCGAGGACCCTTCGGGGGTTTTAGTTTGAAACCAAAGTCGTGGGAAGAGAGATCTGCTAGTAAGATTCAAGGGCAGCATTTCTACCACTTGCGGGGTTGTTTGGTGTGCTGGCAGATGTCCCTAGCTGCTGTTGCTTAAAACTGATACTGCCTGCTTTAATCTAAACAAGGGGCGAGTGTATAATTCTGCCGAGATTTACACTCATTTCGCTTCCTGTTTGTCTTTGTTGCTCTCTCACACAGGGTCGTCCAGGGTCTTCCAGTAGTTAAGGCAAGATAAGGCCCGCACGGTAGGTGCTTATTTTAAAAACTTTTCTACTAATGTAACCATGAGATTCGACATTTCGTAAGGTGATCAATAATATATTTAAGAGTCGATTAAGGATAGCAATCGGACCTGAGAAACATTCCTAATTCCTTAATATGTTCTTAACCACAAATTATCGGTTGCCCGATGTCGTCAGAAATGTGGCATGTGGTTGCCATCTATCACTGACCATTAGCACTAGAAGTGTATGTACGGAATTAAATACACATTTTTTGATGTCAAAACTGGATCAGAAATTATTACAATATCAGTGTATAAGTCGTTGTTTTATTTGACCGGTCAGACTTGTAGGAGAACAGTGTTTCGAAATTATTACTCGTTGAGGAAAAAGTGCTATGAGCGAACGTAGGTATGTACATATGTATGTATGTATTGTATTCTTTAAAACTAGTAGCATCTTCGCAAAGTGGGTTTTTTTTAACTGTGGGCAATGCTTTAAAAAAGTAGGGAACTCGTTGGCGAGTGTTCACTTGAAGTCTCTTCAGTTTTATTATTTCACAATTGCTTGTAATTAAGAAACCTTTTAAGTTATTTGCTTTGAGAATGCAGTTATTCAGGTAATCTTAAAACTACCTTAAACAAAACTTTACAGTATTTCTATCTAAAATAAACAATTCTGGAAAATAATTAATTAAGACTATTGTTGATTTTACAGCACTTATAAACTTATTTTATACCAAAAAAAAAATATTCTTTTGACTGACACACTTTTTCTATATTGAATTTCTTTTCAACAATGAATTGTAACTCAATACACTACCTTTTTGTTTAAGAAATACACATTAAATAAATTAAAATCCTTTTTCTTCAATGATTTTTTTTTTCCTTTAAAACATGTGCTTTTTATTAGAGAACTGTAGAAGGAGAGTAAGGATACGATACACGTACAAATGTCCGTACGAAGAAGTACTGCGCAATACACAATTCCTAACGTAAAAAAACGTAAGTAGTAAAATAAAAAACCACATGGAAAATTCATTGTAAGGAAGAAGTATTGGCTAAAAGGTTATAAAGAAGAAATAATGACTAATAAAACATTGTGTACATAATTATAAATGGTATCTATACATAGTTGTACATTAGAAATATACATACATAAGTATGTATTAACATTTATTTTATTAGTCCCTTTTTAGAATAACTTGCTACGGCCATAGTCTACGATTTAAATATGGGCTATTGAACATTTTTTGAGCACCTGCTGAAACCGACATACATACATACATACTATGGCTCTTATTTCGTTAAGTTTTTTGAATTGAAAAAAAACGTTGTACAGGGTTTGGATGACTATACTTGAAGGATATGACGTGCAAAGTTTTACATTGAAAAGTCTACTCCTTAAGAATTGGTGGTCATCTAAAATTCGAAAAATTAAAAAAACGACTTGAAACTTGCAAGAGTTTTTTCATCCATTCCGTTTTCTTCTTAATAGTTTTTAGCTTTCATATACAAACCAATACAAAATTAGTCACTAGACTTGGAGGATATATTAACAAAAAAAATAATTTTTTTTTATATCGCTGCTGGATGAAAAGTTTTAACTTTTTGTAGATTTTACAAAGGGTTTTCAAAGTAATTTCGCAATATTTCCCAGCATTGTTCCAGCGTATACACAACCATATTCGTTCAGCAGAAGGATAAAAAACTAATTATCTGTCAAATCAGTCAAGCTAAGTGTTACCATTCACGAAATAAGCACTTGTTGAAAAAAACGTTAGATGGCGGACCCGTTATGTATTTAAAAAAGCCGGAAATTCGTAAAAAGAAAACTGAGAAGCGAAACAAATTATGATCATAGTAGCCTTTGCTGAATGCTTCTAAGAATAAATATTTGAGTAAAACAATTTTAAAAAAAATTTTTATATTTTTTTTCAGTGTATTTTAAAAAGTATTGAAGCTTTTACAAATATTTTAGTGTGCTTAGAACTGTAATTTTTATATATGTATATTTTTTTTAATTTTTAACTTTAAACCGCAGTAAAATTTTTGCCGTTTATTAAAAATGATTAACGCGAACGGATTTCACATGCTCAAATATCGATTTATACACACGCAAATCAACATTGATGTCAGACCAAAAAAAAAAAAAAAATTAAAAAAAAAAAAAAATTTCTAGGTGCCGTAAATTTTTGAAGTTGCCCATATGTCTTTAGAAAAAACGCAACAAACTAATCTAACGAAAATATCAACCGGATAGTTATTGATGTTAATGACCATTAGTGTATATTAAAACTGAAGCAGTTAATAAAATTTCTTCGGAAACACCTACAGCACCTTCTAGACTACTTCTACTATCTGAAAAATTTAATAGAAAAATATGATCCTTAAAGTAAATAATAAAAGTTTGCATAAATGTACATATTTGCAAAACAAACACACAACAACAATCAAATACTTATGTGTGCTAAATGTTTGTGTACAACCACAATGATAAATGTTAAGCGGTACTGTTCGTCGCACAATTTAACCATTCTTTGCATAAATATTTTCTTTTTTTGTGAAATTAATCACAGAGATGTAATTCAAGCTCTAGATTTAGAAAAAAAAAATTTTATTATAAATAAATAATATAAAATAGGTAAAAAACAGTATGATGGAAATTTCAAATTCGCCTGTCAAGGTCAGTACTTAAAACAATCCTTTTTCCACAAAAATGTTTCAAATCACCTTTAAAAAAAATACCACGAATTATGCAAGTTTTCTCTAATTTAACAAACAGCGGAGTAACGAGACATAACCAATAAATTTCAATGTTATGCTTCTTCTTTTTTTACCGCTATGATCCAATGTATAGAATGGCCATGAGAAATGATGTAAAATGCAAAGAAGGGGTAAATAGTGTTGTGTGGGTTGAAGAATTCAAAGAAATACAACTCCAGATGTAACTTGTATCTTTCGGAACCTTTCAATACAAGAGCGGTTTTCACTCTTGGTAGTAAAATACCCTTGTAAGCCTTGTTCATTTTATTAATGTAGTTAACGTATGAACATTTACAACACCGACTGCAACAATAAAATGTATTGAACTTTTATTTACTACCTTGTGGTGGAAAAATCACAAAAAAAGCTGCAGTAAACACACACCAAGGTTTCCAAGTCGACAGTTAAAACAAAAAAAACCGCTAGAAATGGCTAGATTTTTAAAATTATTAACAGCTGCAATATTTAACCCAGGAATTAAATATGTAATGATTATTACAATTAAGCCCATTAATGCTCACAGCGATCTGGCCAGAAATTTCTGTTTTTTTTTTGTCAAATTAATCTAATTTAAAAAAAATCGGTTTTGATGGCTGTAACATATACGTTGTTCACTGTTACGTATATGTCACAGCCATCAAAACCATAACATTTTTGGGCCTTGCATTTTCAAATAAAACTTATATGAATTATAAACAAAACTTAACGGAAATTTCCATTTATTCGATAAAAGTTCATAGAAACTATTTGTTTTACTAAATGTATTTTGCACAGAAGAAATGTAATGAAAAAAATATTAAATAACGGGTCCGCCATCTAACGTTTTTTTTTTCAACTAGTGCTTATTTCGTGACTGGTAACAAACACTTAGCTCATGTCTGATTTGACAGATAATTAATTTTATCCTTCCGCTGAACAAATATGGTTGGGTATACGCTTGAACAACGCTGGGAAATATGCGCTTTAGCTTCGCTAAGTGGGCCTGCGATCGACTTACAGAAGATGCCGATTTTGCCAAAAAAATCATCTTTTCAGATGAAGCTCATTTTGATCTTGGCGGATATGTTAACAAGCAAAATTGTCGCATTTGGGGCACAGAAAACCCGCACGCATACATTGAAAAGCCGTTGCACCCAAAACGAGTTTGGTGCGGATTTTGGTCCAGAGGCATAATTGGGCCATTTTTTTCGAAAATGAGCAAGGAGTGGCCGTTACAGTCAATGGCGATCGTTATCGGGCCATGTTGAACGAATTTTTGTTCACAAAAATTGAAAAGGAGGATATTGGCAACATTTGGTTTCAACATTACGGCGCTACGTGCCACACAGCCGAAGCTACACTCGATGTTTTGCGCCCTGTTTTTGAAGATCGCTCTATCAGCCGCAGAGCTGATGTCGTTTGGCCACCTCGGAGGTGCGATTTGACACCGTTGGACTATTATTTGTGAGGTGCCGTCAAAGATAAGTGTTACGCCGACAAGCCAGAGACAATTGACGCTTAAAAGGACAATATTCGTGAAGCCATTGGTGAAATACAGCTGCACACAATCGATAATGTGCTTAAAAGTTGGACTTATCGTGTAGACTACTGCATGGCCAGCCGAGGCAGCCATTTGAATGAAATTATTTTCCATTATTAACCGGAAGTATTGTACTTTCAAATAAAAAAACACATTTGAGAAAATATTCAGTATTTTTTTTTTTATATCATTTTCAAAAAAAAAAAGTTATTTGGCGGACTCTGCAGTTTCTAGATTTCATCAGCATCTTTATGACGAGATATCGTATCAAATCAATTTCTAGAATCCGAAATCATTTAATTTTTAAGATCGCTTTTATCACAACAATAATCTCTCTTTCAAGGAACTGCATCATAATCTGTAACAATTAGGATACCAAGAAAAACCCCCATTTCATTCATCGGTTTTTTGGGCGCTATTGTACACTATATACTGCTTAAATGTTACTTGCGTTACGTAGCATTTGCTTCAACTCATCTTCAAAAGCTGTTCAAACTGTTCAGAAAAGTCGGGCTCAGGGAATATCCGTTGACACCATTTACACACTAAATCAATTCACTTTTTTGTGTGTTTTAAAAAATGGTCTTGATGTTTTTGTGGAACTTGAGGCCTAGTCAAACTGCTGCATACGAGAAATCTTAAAAGGGGTTTATCTTCAGCCTGATTATGGTTGGCGTATACGCAGGGCTGCCAGATAAATTTGTGAGAAACTTAAGATGAAGCAAAATTAACCGATTTAAATGATAAATGAAACGTTTATTAGGCAAAATTTTCATAGACAATTTGTTTTGTAAAACTTTATTAAATTGAAAATGTGTTTATGAAAACAGGCATAATTCTTTAGGCCGATATTATCTAGTTATTAACATCTATGAGGTTTTTTCGCCTCAAAGTTTCTTTAGAGATGGGGCTTACATATATGGGATATATGGTAAATTTTGTACCTAGCAAAACCAATTTAGTCGAATATGGACCGATTCTAAAGAAAAATAGAAAGATAATTTAGGTTGAAATAACATAATTTTGGGCCAAATTTTATCTAAATACCAACACATAAGATGATAAATATATGTGGGCACAAAAATTCCGTTACGAAAATAAGTTTGAATGGGGGCTACGTGAAATTATCTACCGATTCTCACCATTTTCATTATTTACAAATTCCATCAAATTATCTTTAATAGCGGGAACTGTACTTGGCGCACAAAGTTAACATGGACAGACGGACATCGTTAAATCGACTCAGAAATTGATTCTGAAACAGTACTAGAACCAATTAAGTTATGTGTTACACACATTAGGTGTGGGTATAAAAACACAAAAAACTCATTTAAATGAGATTAATATTAGCCACACTATGTATTTAGATTTATACAGTAATTTAAAATAAATTAACATTAAAAACCTGAAATAAATAACAAAACAAATCAAAAACTTAAAATAATTATGGCCAATTTCGCCAATTCCATTTCAATATCAATTCATATTTAATTATAGTTTTTCATATACATAATTTTATTTTTATTTGACATGAAAAATTAATTTTAAACATAAGCGCCGGTTCACACACGTCAATTTTGACTCATCAAGTCTTGAGTTTATTGGAGAGAGGGGAAAATAAATGACATTCTCTTTTCCCTTCTCTCCTAAAAGCTCCAGCCTGGAAGAGTCAAACTTGACGTGTGTGAACAAGCACTAAATTGATATTTAAATAAATTGGTGAAATTGGCCATTAGTTTTACCTCACATTTGGTTGCATATATTTAGGGAAGGTTAAAATGTTCATTGCCATTCCTTTGTATACTTTATTAAGTTCTGGTTTGCACACATCAAGTTTGGCTAGTCAAGTCTTAAGTTTAAGGGAGGGACGGGAAAAGAGAATGAAAAGGGGTACGACTTGCCCGTACTCGTCAATTTTATGTTTGCCTTTTTTTTATTCCTTATGCAGATGCTAAATGAGTTAAAGTTTAAGGTAAAGAACAAGAAAAAAATTAACGACAAAAATTGATTGCAATGGGCACGCAGGTTTAAAAAAGATTTAAAGAAAACCTGTTCAGCTCAACGTGACGTTACTGAACCGGAAATTAGTTAACAAAATTCTTGTAATGGTTTCAGTCGATAATCTGTTTCTCAAATGATTGCAATGGGTTTTTGCTTTATAAACTATGTAAGTCTAAATCACAGTTTATTTGGATCAACAACAGTGATGCCAACTTAGTGCTTTTGTCACTATTAATGGTGCTTTTTATGCCTCACAACGCCAAAATTGTATCCTTAGTGCCAAACTAAGAAAAAGCACTAATTTGATGCTTTTTCAAATTTTCGTTAGTGCTTTTAGTGCTTTTTACAATTTTTATTATTTTCTATTATTTGTTAGAACTTCGATTATATAGAGGATGATTTGGATGAGCTTTGCTATTTGGGGTACAGTTTTGAAAAGGCCTGTAAAGATTTTAAGATTTCAAATTATAAAAAAAGTGATGAAGTTGTATCCGTCTTACAAAAAACTTTATTTACGAGGTTAGAACTAGGCTTCCTAGCAATTTGGAAATTTTACAAAACGTTTCACTTTTTGCCGTTGACAACATATTTAGTAATCGTAATAAAAACGATGTATTTGTTTTCGGTAAAAAAAATTTTAAAGATGTAGACACTGTTTCAAAAATAGAAAATTGAAAAATTAAACAACGATTTTGAGTCATATAGAAAAAAGGTATTGAAAAGTTAAAAAACATGCAGTCGGAAACCGTACAGAAGAACGCAAAGACTTTAAAAACAAACAAAAAAGGAGTAACTTGGTATAAGCAAAGTGTTTAAAAAATTAAAAACAGCTGACAGAAAATGCTTTTTTGCATTTTTCATTCTCGTCTCCAAATAACCGCGTGTTGTGAACTTCTTCCGCTAGTGCTATTGCAAAAAGGTTTGACAAAGTATCAGAATACAAACATACATGTTTTTTCTGTTTTGAACCTTATGTGTGTTCTTTATTCAGAAGCGAACATAGGCTAAAACGATTTTAATTTAGATTTATTTAAACGATAAAATATAAGGGTTTTTATTAAAACATGGGCTGTCATTAACTTTTATAAACAAAGGTCGGCCATTGCAAATTTTCGGTAATTGCAACAGGCCAGATTTTTTCGAGCTACCAAAATAAAGCTCGCACTGTATTACTTTAAAACTGTTTTATGACCAATTTAAATTCAGCTGATGATGATCCACATGATTTGCTTGATATTATTTTTATTGAAGATAATAATAATAATAATACATTTAAAAATGTTTGTATATTATTTTATTTTAAGTGAAAATGGTCCCCCAACAACGCCATCGCCTTTTTTTAAATTTTGGAGGTATATAATATTCGGCACAGCGGAATGCAACTTGTTTTGTGTTTAATTAAATTGTAAAAATGGCTTAGTGCTTTTTTACGCTTTTTTTTTGTTCGAAATAGTGCTTTTTAGTGCATTTTTTAAATTTTAAAGTGATTTTTGCTCTCAAAAAGTTGGCATCACTGATCAACAATATTTTAAATGCAATAAAATTTACCAATTAAATCAAATCCTTAAGTGACATGTTTTAAAACGATAGAATTTCAATTTGCACCTCAAACAAATTACCCACGCTCTACCCGCGACATTAAAAATTTCACCGAATTGGGGTAACTACCTAGAAAATAGCAATACTGCCAACAGGGGTGCCAGAAGATTTTATTAAAAAATCGGCACATTTGAAAAAAAAATCGGCACTTTCGTTTAATAAAATCGGCAAATTTAAAATACCTATTTTAAATACAATAAAACAGAATATTATTTAACAAAACAGAACAATTTAGCATTATGTTATCTTGATACTACCGTTTAGCGGTTAGCCTATTAATTACTACCCGATTAACTGATCGGTTAATTTAAAATTGGCAATTTTCAATTAACGATTAAACCGGTTAATTTCAGT
The DNA here is from genome assembly GCA_949318255.1 of Pollenia labialis. Lineage (NCBI taxonomy): Eukaryota > Metazoa > Arthropoda > Insecta > Diptera > Polleniidae > Pollenia > Pollenia labialis. The sequence continues at coordinate 16,281,386 of OX439142.1, read as the reverse complement.
CGATAAACTGATGTAACAAAATTTTTATTTTTTTTTTAGTTTGATACCATATTTTTCTGTTTTAAATTATTTGTTTGCAGCCTGTTCATCGATTTCGAACGTTAAAGTTCGCATAGAAAATTATATGTAAAACAAAAACAATATGTATTCGAAAATTTGTTTTTGTTTTAAATGTAGTTTTCTATGCGAACGTTGACGTTCAAAATCGCTGATTTCGAAAATATTTTTATATAAAATATATTTCCTTCTAGCAACACATTCTTAAAATACAGTACGAAAACCGAAACTAAGGAAATAAAATTTTTTGCAAAATGTTCGGTGCTGAGCTTTGCCAGGATAAGTCAAAAGATGACTTGACAACAGAAGAAACTCTCGATAGTAACACAAACAATCTTTTAAAAGAGAATTAATCGAAACAAAAAGAATTGTCAAAAAATAAAACATGATTCTAATGGAACAATGGAAGATTTAATATGTATAAAGATATCCAGGAAAAGGACAAGAAATTAGATATTCTCTATTATGGGTTGCTTTCGATTTCTCCAACATCTACGTTGCTCCTTTTAGTTCAAGAATTGCTATTGTTGTTTTGTGTTTTTTTTTTTGTTTTTACTAATAAACTCCAAATAATGATTAATTAATGCATTTTTATTTATTAAAATTACTCAATTTATAAAAAACAACTTTATTAATCGGTTAACCGATCAATAACAAAATTGACCGATTATTAACCGATTATGCCAAAATCTCGGTTAAAACCATATAAATTAAAATAAAAATCAATAAAAAAAATTGTGGTTAATTAAATAAAATAATACAAAATTATTTTTTACTGAAGGAAGGAATTTTTACAACTTGGAATTTTATTAAAATTTATTGATAATTTTCTTGGCTGAGCTGGGGCTCGAACCTGGGTTGAATTTACATGTTTCAATAATCACGAACGACATTGTTTCATCAGAATTCTTTGAGTTCTGACCTCTGCACCACTGCGGTGCCTGCCAGCCAACAGTCAAACATCAATCTTTAACCAGTGATACTGGTGGTTCGAAATTTGCTGTAATTATCATTTTTTAATTTATTCACATGTTGCTTCCTTTCTTCTGTTTTTCGTATTCTTTCTTTCAAGACTTTGCCTTGAAAACCTTAACATACAATTTCATCGCAAACAACTTTAAATGAATTATTTCTGTTTGTTATTGAATTATAATGTGTTTTTTTTTTGAAAAAGCTTTTAGCCCATTTTTAGCAAGTTTTTCCGTAAATTAGCCATTTTTGGTCACCAGGTTTTGGCAACACTGGTCAGCTGGTTGAATTTATCTGTAGTGCAAATAAAAGGAAAATAAATAATTGGCAGATGAATGCTGGTTAGCTTTTCGACAGAATAGAAGTAAATGAGACACTGAGAAAACCAAATTTCTTTAATGTGCAGTTTTTCGTTGGAAAAAAAGATAATCGCTTGACGAGAAAACGGCCATAAGTTGGCAGGTTGTTCTCTGTAATCGAAACTTCCCCAAGTGATGGACAGTTTGATTTACATTAAAAATTGAATTGTGCGTAAAAGCGCTTAACGGATTGATCTAGAAAAACTTAGGAATATTTACATACATACGTATATTTTTTAAAGCTTTATTTTCAGAATCTGGTCGGTTTGATCATGGGTGAGGCCAATAGTTGAAATTTGTCGTACAGTGGAATAGACACCAGATTTAATTAGTTTAAGCATAATAGCCAGTAAGAAATATTTGTTTCATTGGAGAAATAAGAGTGCATAAATTAATAAATAAACAAATTTTGGGCGCGAGTCCCGGGAATATGATTTGTTTTTTTTCGTTTCCCAGGAATCAAACACATGCGGAAAAAAGGAAACTCTAGTGGTAGGTAAGAAAAATGTTCGAATGACAAAAAACCTGATTTGGAAACTGGTAAATTATCATGATGAATAAGCAAACGCGGCGCCCAACGTGCGCACAGCAAACTTATCAGAGGTAGGTATATTGCGCTTTTTGGAATGCGTATAATTTTAACTGGTTAAAGCATCTTCAGCCGTAGATTCTCTTAGCCATTTCTGGTGGACAATAACGGTGTTCGTCTTGGCAGTATGTAAAGTATCGTTTATACAGTGCCACCCAAAAGTATTTTCACATTTTTTTTTTGTTTGGTTCATTTAATTGTAATACCGATATATTCCGATACTGATATAATTAAAATACCGACACAGATACCGAAATAAAAAAAATTTTAATACCGATACTGATACCGAAATTCGTTGCGGTATCCAACCTTACCTTTAACCAAGGCATCTTTACGTCAGGTCAGTTGATTTTTAAATGGCTCTAAAAAAATAATACTAAGAAGCACGATGGGATTTATGGTACAATTGTACCAAATTTGGTACAATCGAAACTTAATTGGTACACTGGTACATTTCATCCTTTTTTGGTACAATTTAAAAAAAATACCCACGAAGTTTTATGATTTCTTTAAGGTGGATTAAGCCTGGGATCAAGTGTCTCCAGTTCGCCACTTTTATCGATTGTTTCGGTGATACTGTCTAGACTTTTCTCTGCCTTTCACAAAAAAAGAACTGACAGTCTGGCTGTTTTTCCGTCCATATAAATTTTGTACACTGGTTGCGATTCATGTGGAGGAAGCCTGCTAAAAATGGTTAGAATCGGTTCATAATTTAGCATTGCCACCATTAAAAGCTTCTTTTTTAAACAGTATTTGTGCCTATAAACCATCTTATCGTGTTGGAAATTAGATAAAATCTGTCTCGAAATTTTGTTGCAATCTATAACATCTTACCAAATTTTTTTGGAATAGGATCATATTTGGCCTAAGCTCCCATACTATTACTACTCCCAGAAATAGCTAATAAAAATTGACTGTAATAAACGATAGCTACTGTCATGAAAAACGTTGTTGTGGTAGGTCCAAAATTCTCCATAGGCCCCATGTAAGTAATCTTCCAAAAATCACTTGAGGACAAATAAATCTCACACAGATGAAGATAAATTAATAATAAAAAAAACCAAGGCGAATTTATTACTGGTGGTCTTAAAAGCCCTGCTGATAACTTTTTTTTTAGCTTTATCATTGTTGGATGTCAAAATTTTGTTCATTGCACAATGCAACACGAAAAAAGATAAACATATACGGACAAAAAATAACCATAAAGGACAAAAAAAAGACCCGTGTATCCCAGTTTTGCTCAAAGTCATGCACTTTTTTAATGGGCCCTTAAAGATTTGGGGCCTCGGTGTCATTTTAGATTTTATATGTTCACAACTTTTGTTCTTTATGGCAAGAGCTAATATGTAGGAGAAGAGGCATTAAAATAATTTCCCCCGTCAATTTTTAAGCAGAATTGTTTGCCCCAAAACTGCGCGTTGTTTTAAACACTCTTTACTCCACATTATGTTCCTTTGTTTTTAATTTCCTCTGTTTTTAAACAAACAGCGAACAAAAAGCATTCATTGAAAACAATGAAAACGAAAAATTAATGTTTGTGCCGAATAATGTGTGTTAACCAAACTATTTTTGTGGCTTATTTTTTTATCTTTACACCGTGTTCAGATATGCACCTTAATTGAGTTTTACGCAATAAGTGACATTATTGACCACAATTATCCATATAAAATTGCAATTTGGTTATGCTCAATTCAAACGAAATTGTTGTAGATATTGAGTAAAATTAAAATGCTACCCTGTCACAAGTGTGTTTAGTGAGCAAAACACAACTTACTAATCAAAGTCGTTTGAAGTTTTGATACTGAAATTACAACAAAACAAAGGCCCATCCATTAGGTCAGACGTTTATTCCTAAAGCAGCCCATACACGTTTCAATTCAATTGTCAACTGAGTCGGTTGTTATCCAAATCAAAGCATGTTTGGCTTTGTTAATTAATTAGTTTGACAGTTGTTGAGTTGGTTGAAGAAAAATCAAAAGATTTGGATTTTTCTTTCAATTCGATTGTACTGTGTGTGCACGAGTCTCTTGATCAGCTGTCAAAATTAATGTTTATAGTTTTCTTTTGCAAAAAAAAGTTAAGTATTTTAAAAAGTTTCTTTTAAATCTTTCAATTCAGTTTATGAAGTGTGTGGCCAAGCATCAAATCAGTTAAAAGACTCAGTTGACAATTGAATTGAAACGTGTATGGGGCGCATTACAAATGTCAAAAATATTGACTCAATAAAAAAGACATTTCGGAACACGGTATTAGTTTATGATGTTAAATAGTAAAGATCCTAACCTTGGCTTAATCACACAGTTGGTTGTATAGCTTTTTTTTAAGAGAATTAGTTAACACGTTCTTAAAAAGCTATGAATAAACACAGCTTTGTTTGGCTTGAAAATAATAACACAATTAAAACTGGAACATATAATCCAAACAACGATTTAAATTTCTTTCATATGTTTGCATTTCATAAATGTTTTGTTATAGATTTTTTTATCTGGTTTATTTATTTTTTAATTTTCTAAAACAAATAAATTTTAGCTTAAAAACAGGAAGAGTGCTTTATCCACATCGAATTTTCGCTTCAACTATATAAAGAGACATTAATTTTAAATAAGTCCATTAAACATTTAAAGTTCTAATAAAGAAGTTCGTTGTTTTTTAAATTAAAAATAAAAAAAAGAAATTAAACTTTCAAAATGAAGTATCTTGTAATATTTGCGTTGATTAGTTCTGCTGCTGCTGCTGCTTTTACTACAGAGGTAAATGTTATATTCTCAAACCAATTTTGAAACTTTTAATATTGGGGTTGCAAAGACATCCTGCCAAATACGTATTCATGGAAATTTTTGTTCTATTTCGTATTAAAATTTAAGTTTTTGAGCTGTTCTCAATTTACCACATACATGTGTTTGTGCAGTTAAACCTCCTATAACCGTGCACTCAACGTCGCGGTGTTTTTGTCTAGTTATTAGAGGTGTCCGCTTATGGGAAAGGTACACAATTATTATTTTAAATAAATAGAATCTGGGAATTTATTTCTCATAGTGAGTAACATTTTTTACATAAATTTGCATATTATTCGAATGTGTATTCATATTCAAATTACAATCCTCAAAAGCTTTTATACTTTTAATAGTCTCATTCCTTCAATATTTTCCAGGAATATTTTTTTTATGCACTATCAGAATTTTCCTTTGTATATTTCTGTTACGAGGCTTACTTTAGCTATCCTTTGGTTAGCAATGAAGTAAATTGTAAAGAAAATTTATACAACTATTAGATACCAGCAGAATGTAATGCATTTTCTGACCCGCTGCGGCCTTCGTCAGAATTCTTTGTATCTAATAACTTTCACACAGGCGGACAGACGGACAAAAAAATTCTGAAGTGTACATGAAAATCGCCCATACACGTGTATTTTTTTTTTTTGTCTCCCCTTTCCGAAAAAGTATATTTGGTTCATAGGACAGAATGTGTGTAACGCGGTGTAAATAAACATTTCTTAAAGTCATTATAGACTAGTCTATTGTGGTTGAAAAAATTAATTAAGAGTAGACTTTAACTAAGATCGGTTCAATTTGAGCGGTTGAGTTTTAAAATGACTTTCAATGTTTTCTTGATGTGTTGAAACGCGAAAAAGTCGTCTTTGATAAAGTTCTTCAAACAAAAAAGTTGCTTTAATGCTAAATCATAAGAATTTATTGTGTCAAATATTTCTTCATATATTTTATTTTCAGACTGACACTTCCCACCACTGCGCTTGAATCTTCAGTGTAAACACTTCGATCTACTTTTAAAAAACACCCATAAAGACAAACGCTTTCGTTTGCTCATTAAAATTGCAATTAGCAGTTTTCTTGACTGTTAATTGAAACACACAATTCACACAACAAACTCACACAAAAGTGTAAAGGGCCAAATAAACAACACAAACAGCTTGGCAGCAATAATAAAACTATTAAAAAAGTTTTCACATAGCCATGCTCTTAATTTTTTTATATATGTTTGTGTGGTCTATTTGACCCTAACTTTTATTGAAACTTTAAACAAAATTTCAAGAAAAACAAATAGAAACATTAAAAAACACTAAAATATAATGTTTATCTACAGTAACTACAGCCCATAACTTTTATTATTTAGTGCGTAAAATATGGCAATAGAGGTAAAAGTTCCCCCTCCCTATATATTCATAGCTAATCAACCGGGTTTCTTAAAATTTGGCATACAGAAACTGTAACATCTGAAAAGAAATAGGGAATAGGGCAAGAGGGCTCCCCTACCTATATCTTCTTAACTACTCAACAGGTTTTTTTTAATTTGCCACGCAGATACTGCAACATCTGAAAAAAATGAGTTATACGGCAAAACAAGGTTTGGCAGGTCAGCTAGTGAACGAATGAAGAATTGTTGGTTATAAAACAAATCTCTACATTTTTTTTTACGTTTTATTGCATTTTGAACAATAATAAACACTCAAACGCTCTTCCTTGGTGGACACTAATTGCACATTGACCTTTTCCTTTGCCTAATTTGTGGTTCTGAGTTTGTTTGGTGGTCCTCGGATGAATGAATTTCTTAAGAACATCTAGTTAGAAAAATACCAATAAAGCTAAACCTCGCCTCTCAGGCAACACGTATTAATAAAAAAAAAATTTTTTTGCAATGAATACTGCGGTCGTTTGAAAACTCGTGCTGTTACTTGCACACAATCGTATTGCAGTACATAAAATATAATCCGTTGCGCCTCACAGGCGGTGTTTAGCGTTCTGGGGTTAAGAAAGCTTCATTCCGATGTTTAGGAATAATTTCCAATTCGGGTTTGTTTTTATCAAATGGGGATTTATATACAACATTCCACATAATGAAATATGAATAAAAATTGGGGATTTGTTGCATTTTTTTTTTAGTTTCTGTGCTGTTTTTCAGCTACTTTAAAAATACTTTATAAGCGAACATTAAAAAGAAATACTCATGATTTCATAATTTTGATCGAATTTTATTTTTAATACTCACACCACAATAGTGGAGAGGTTATTACAGTAGAATCGCAAACAAGTTAACAATGCGCATGAGTTCGCCTTGGTCGGAATTAGAAAAAATGATTTTGCACTGAACAGCACTTTAGCATACTATTCCCCCAGTTTTTGCATTTTTTGAAACTTTACTTCCCGATTTAAAACGGCTAGACCGATTGACTTGAAGTTAAACATACGGATGAAGGAATTTAATAAAGTACAACGACTGGAGAAAAAACTCTCTAGAATCAAAACAAAAATGGTCTTTTAAAATTTCGTAAGTGTAAAGTTGCAACAACAAACTAAGAGCATTTCTCACTAAAACAATCATAGAGTTACTGAGCTACCTAAACAAGAGCGGCAAGCGTTTTTTTAAACATGAAAATACTATTTCCAATACATTTTCAATGAAATAAAACGACCAAGCGATCTATCAAATAAGATTTTCCAGCCGGGTGGTGTTAAATTCGCGTTATAACGTTTTGTTTTGTATGAACTGTGTGAAAATTAAAAGTTTTGACATAAAACTGACGCTTGCCGCCCTTATTTAGGTAGCTCAGTTAGGTTTTTTTGACGACTGAGTGAGGTTTTTTTCTCTCTCTCTCTTCATTTAATTCATTTTCTATCGACTTTACATGCCTCTCCCTTTTTTTAATATTCATCTCAAACCCCATAAGTTACATGTACCCTGTGTTCTTAATTAATTCCAAGTCGATTTAACCATGTCCGTATGTCTGTCTGTCTGTTGAAATCACGCTCGCTTCCGCACAACTACAAAGAAAGGAGCTGCTTTGAAGTCAAATTCTTACAAGTTCTCCTAAGCAGTTTGGTATTGAAATTCAGCACAATTGGCTTAGTAGGATAAGAGTTATGTGAGTCCAAATGTGGAACAACTATCCTTAAATCAATCTAATCAATAGAACAGAAGGTGTGGTCAATACTCTTAAAATTGTCTGGGCCGTATACATGACAGATCTTAAGTATAATGCAGCTGATCAGAGTCCTTTTCATTACCACAAGGGTTTAAATAAACTTTGATAAAGCCACTTTGCGAGTTACATTGTGGCGTGGCTGCTGCTTATACCAAAATGTCAAAAAGAGAAATTTACACATGCCGGCTTAGGGGCTGCTTTTTGCCTGTAACAAAGATCGAAATAATAGCTTCTAATCATTGGTCGCAATGTTATCTCTTTTTTTATTTTTAGGAAACACTTTCTGATTTGGTAGATAGTTATGAAAGTCAATGTCAATCTGAAACTGGTGTTTCAAGTGCATATTTAGATACACTTGACGGCGGGACTATATACGAATCTGAACCCCATAACATGAAATGTATGCGTGCTTGTATCTTAAAAAAATGGGGTATGGTAAGTTAAATGTTTGCCTTTTCTTTTATTTGACTAGACATTGTATACAACTATAATTCTAGATGAATAATGCAGGAAAATTGCTGAATGATAATAAGGCTAAAAAAATATTTGCGTCCCTCGTACATCATTCCGATGCAGTTGCGGGCAGTGTAGTTGATAGCTGTAACGGGGTAGAAGAAAACATTGATCAGTAAGTTAAATTTTTTTAAACCAAAGTTTGTTCCAAAAACTCCATTTTGTATACCCACACCACAATATTGCGAACAGTACTATGCTTTGGTGCCGATGTCCATCCGTCCGTCCGTCTGGCTGTCCATGCAAACATAGTGCACAAAGTGAAATTTTAGAGATAATTTTTGGTACAAAATTTGGTACATAGGCTCTAACAGTGACATCGACCAAGCCTATTGAAAATTGTGAGGTTTCTTACCGGAAAAGAGTCTTTGTGCCCATAAGACATCTTATTATATTGGTATTAAACTTAATTTTGGCCAAAAAATATTTTTACAACATAAATCATCCTATAAAATTTTACCGGAATCGGTTTATACATATTTGACCTTTAAATACTGCTCCCGAAAATAGCTGTTGATGCCATAACTTCCTTATAAATGTTGGTATTGACATACAATTTTTCGAAAATAAGTTTTGTGAAGCCACTATGTCTTGACAGAATTTTGTGCACTTAAAGACAAGCAAATGTCATAAAGATGAAGATATCCAAATAATATTCGGCACAAATAGCTTTTACATGGTGGGTTCATAACGGCCCATGGGTCCCAAGTAGGATAATTTACGAAAATTTGTTTTTAAATACTTTGGTGCAGGGTATCGTGTGGTCGGGCTTGACCGACCTTACTTTTTGACTTCTTTTTTTTTTTTGCAGTTGTGAAACTGCTGCTGCATTCACTAAATGTATACTTACTGAATTGGATACCAGGAGCATTGATCATAATTTTGTTTAATAAATACCCATTAAATGGTCTTCTTAAATGGATCAGCTGACTTAACACGATTAACTTGCTCTTTTATTATAAAATTTAAAAATTTAGTAAATTTTAATTTATAGTGTCAATAAACTATTGAAAAAACCTAAAAATTTTGAGCTTTTTTTCCTTTTGAATGGATAACATTAACAATTTTGCACAAAAAATTTGGATGGCTTTTAGTTTCATTTGAGTTAATTTTGCCTCTATATAATAATAGGGGGGCATGATTCCCGACGCACGGTAAATGTTATATGAATTAATTTTTGCACATTGGCCTTTATCCTCCATTGTTTTAACCATATTTTTAGTTGAAATATATGATCCTGTAAGTAATAAGATGCTTCATGACGGTTGCTGTATCGTCCGCAAATGCTAAAGTTTGGGTGTAGTTGTTTGTTGGCATGCCCGAAGTATAAAGTAAGTACAGTAGAGGCACCATAAAGCTGCCTTGTTGGACTCTAGCGCCAATTGGCCGAGGTGATCTTAAGAAATTTTCTTCTTTAATAATAAATTGACGATCGTTTCAGTAGCTTTCTAACAGCTTGTGTGTGTTTGCTGGTAAATTTTGCTTCAGTTTATGTAAAAAGCCTTCATGCCAGACTTTATCAAAAGCTTGCGCAACGTCGATGGAGAGTGCTGAGCAATATTTTTTTTCTTCAAATGCTTTTCTTATGACATTTACTATCCGATGGGGTTGTTCAATTGTGCTATGTACTCTTCTGAAACCGAATTGGTGGTTAGGAACACATATATTTTCATTTAAAATTGGGGTTAATTTTGGCACTAACAGCCTCTCAAACAGCTTTGATATATTAGAAAGCAAGCTTAAAGGCCTATATGACTCAACTTTTGTATGATCCTTTCCTGGTTAAGGTATCATGGAGACTAAGGTAACCTTCCACATTTAAGGATGGTATTCAAGCTGTAGAATAGAATTAACAATTAATAGAATAATTTTCTTTGCTATGCTGCTTCAAAAGCATTTTGTTGTAGAATAGAATTAACAATTAATAGAATAATTTTCTTTGCTATGCTGCTTCAAAAGCATTTTGTTGCTGATCTTATCAAAACCAGGGGCTTTCTTGGGGTTTAAATAATAAATAGCCTTTTCGATCTTTCTTACCTCAAATCTTAGGGGAACAGCTGCAATATCGTAAGATATATTTGGAGTAAATACGTTTTTTAAATGATTAACAAACAGATTTCCTTTTTAATTATTTGTATTTCTTGCCCAACTTCCATTCAAGTTGCTTAATGGTGGTTTAGAGACAACTGGCCTTTTTAGATTTCTAGCTGCACGCCATAATGAGTAGTCTGATTGAAGAGTTGCATCAAGTTGCTTAAGATTTGAGTGCCCCGGTAGGCTAGCTGGTAGCGAGCTAGTCTATCAGCGCCGGGGTTGCGGGTTCGATTCCCGCCAGAGACTCTGGTTTCTTTCCTGCAGACAAGCATAAAGCTTCGCGGGATTTGCTTAGGAATTAAAAAAAAAAAATTAAAAGAATACGGGAATTGTCTTCTTTTTTAAAATTAGATATTTTTCCAGAGAAGTCGTTTTCTGAGTCTGCAGTAACTTTCTTAGCCTTTTTGTACACTCTTTTTGTAAGTTCTTAAGTTGAGGAGATCTGTGCTATTGCGACTCTCTTCGAGCTTTTCCTTTTCAGACAGGAGACGCTCGACATCTGTGGAACATATTTTAATATTTTTTATTTTTTTTGGGGACAGTACTGGAATGGTGAAACTGTCGAAATTGACAATAGAGCGATCTACATTCCGAGGTGTACCAAGCAGAATATTTTCTGTGCAATGGGTACTGAGATATTTTTATACTTTAACCAATTTATTTTTGTGGCTGACGTCGCCAAGTATCCAAACGAAGATAAAACTCTATTTGGGTTCAATATAGTAGCAATTGTAGGTGTTCGGTTGGAAGATAATTCTAAGGAGGCTTCAATATGAATTGTTTCTGTGGGGACGTTTTTAACAACGCCAAAATCGATAACATCTAAAATTTGTTTGGTGGTCAGTAGGCTAATATGTTGGTTGTCCGCTCGCGACCACATTTAAATCCATTTTAGAGATTGTATTAAACAAAACACGACCCTCTGGTGTTTAGTGTTATAATCAGCCAGGAAACAGGCTCCTAATGATTTATTATATTTACAATATTGGCTTTCTGATATTGAAAATCTAGGTGGAGAGTATAAAGATAAAGTTACTATGTTTCCATTTAGCTCCTCGGACAAAACGCCCACAAATGACAACTGAAAAATAATGACGTTCTCCGCACATGACCCCTTTCCAACTCTCCTCTTTTCTTTCACTACTTTGCATTTCGTAACAAATTTACATTGAAGACAAAATCATCTGATTTCATTTCAACTCCCATTACAAGTCATGTGGTATGATTTCTAGTCATATAGAACAAATTTGTGCAACATCATATATCAAATGTGTGTGAAGTTAACTTTCGAAATTTATTGCATAACAGAGTTCTGTTAAAGCTCTAACATAGCACTGTTAACCATATAGAATTGTGATATATGCATTCAAATTGGAATTATACCTACATTTATGGATCAAATGGACTGGAAAAAAATATACAGCTTAACACACATCCCACTTATCAAAAACTTTTATTACTTTAGGTATATAACTTTTCCTTTTTTTTTTAATTTTTTAAATTTACAATTTCTCTGGAATATTTTCCCGAATTCCAGGAAAACGGGAGGAGATGGGCGGATGAAATTTGATGGAATTTGTGGACAAAGTGGACCTTTATGAAAATTAATAATCAGAAGCTTAAAGGTGTTGCGGCTTTATACGAATTTTTCAATTTTTCCATATTTTTCAAATTTTGAATTTCACTGTAAGATAAATTCCAGGAAAACGGGAGGAGATGGGCGGATGAAATTTGATGGAATTTGTGGACAAAGTGGACCTTTATGAAAATTAATAATCAGAAGCTTAAAGGTGATGCGTCTTTATACGAATTTTTCATATAATAAAAATAAAGTAATAACAAAATTATTTACTATTTCAAAGATTTTGATTTTTTATTTATTCTTGAAATTTAATTTTTATTTATTAATTACACAAAAGGTTGTAATAAATACTTATAGGTATTTTGATTGATAGTTTTTTACGCAGTGAACTGAGTATAAATCAAAACGATGTGCAGTGAACTTGTGTAGTGTTTGTTAAAAATGTTAAGTTTTGTCTCGGTTCTTTAAGAGATAACAACAAAATATTCTGGACAGGGTTCCTTGAATTATGCAAAGATTTACCTTAATAATGTCTCATTAAAAGCAGCATTAGACTCATGAAAGTTGGATCATACAAAAAAGTTGTATCTCTTCCAGAAAATAAGATTTGTTAGGCAATTAAAATGGGCAGTTGTTGTTGAGATGGTTTCATCGTTAAAGTCAAATTTCTTTCCGCTTTGCCATTTCTTCAGGTTTGAAACAAGAAATAGTCAATCGAAGCTTAATCCGAAGAATTTGGCGGAATAGGGAGCAATTCGTGGCCTAATTCAATGGAATGCTTAATGGGAACAAGAAATTCACTTCTTTCAATTTTCTGCTTAAGATAAGAGGTAGTCTGCAACACTGTGCTTGTTGGAAAAACTGTCAAGCGAGGCACCCAGCGGGTTAACCTAATTCGACCACGCTAAATCCAATTGTGCCAACAGTTTTAGCTCCTGTTTTCGAGACATACCGGTATATCGAAAATGCAGGAGGTTGCACAACTTATATTAGGGCAACTAAAATGCGGTTAAGTGAATTCAATAAACTACCCAAACCAAAAATCCGCAATAAAATCACCTTTAAGTAAGACTAAAACTTTTTTTAATTTGTGCAGTCGTAAAAGAGAATATATGGGTAATTCCATAGTGTTGAACGTGACAGTCGTACGCATCAAAAATGCAATAACATTTTAAACAACAAATGTTTTAACTTTCTTTTAACCCTTAACCCTTATTACACGCAGAGAAAAAACATGGTTGAAGTATGGTTAAAAAAAACATATTATGGTCCCTGCAATGGCCACAAATAAACTTTTGTTATTTTTAACAAATCTTTTTTCACGGTTGATAATTTTTTGTTTCTATTTAACAATAAAGTGTTTACCTCCCTTGAAACTTCAAATATGGTTGAATTTAACAATATAATGTATTAATAATATAAAGCTACAACTATACATTTAAACAAAGTATGGTTACTTTAACCATATTATTATCACAGCAATCATATTATGTTTAAATTCATATATCCAAAAGCTATAACCATATTATGGTTGTCTCCAAACATGTTATGATTAATATTTAATAACAATAATATGTTCGAAATTATGATATTTTAAAATATTGTGTGTTTAAATTTAAATTTTAAATAATATGTTTATTTATATATAATATGGTTGTTTGCATTTTACTTGGTTTGCTTAAAATTCTCATTCCTTTTATTTTAATAATTGAATAAATACATAAGTTTACGTAGAATAAACTAGTAGAACAGAACAAATGGTAATGAAGGTCGTCACAGGCTGGAATATGAATCAAAGGGGATTTTTTTTATAAAATTATAATTTGTCGCTTAACAAACAAATTGAAAAAATTTATGAAATAAATAGCCATAATATGATTAATTTAGACCATATTTTTGTTAATTCAGACCATAATATGGTTACTTTTTTCAAAATTCTGGGAAGTTTTGACCATACTATGGCTAATTTTGAACATAAAATGGTTAGTTTTGAACATTATTATGGTTAATATTGACCAAAATACGGTTAATTTTGACCATATGATGGTTGATTTCGGAAAATGTTTTGTTGATTTTAACTATACTATGGTCATATTTAAACATATGATGGTAACCTGCAAACATAAACATTGTTAAAATCCAACCATAGTATGTTGATCTTAGAATATGGTTACCTCCAACCATATTTTTTTCTACGTGTAGAAAGCATTGTTTTCTATGTTAAAGTTGATGAAGGGTAAAAGATAATGGCAAACAAAGTAGCGGTTCGAACGTGAAAATATAGATGTAGTTTTTGTGGCCATGTAAAAAAAGGCGCAATTCAGAGAAACCTGACACAATTTTTTAGTCAAACTACTTATAGAATTTTACGTAACAATGAAATATTAAAATGTCTTCTGTATTTTTTTAAGTCAAAATCTGTTTCGATACGTGACATTTCGAACGTGAAATTTTTTCCATATTAATTTAACTGAAAAATTATTAAAACAAAATAAATATTTACCGTTAATCGGAATAACATAATTCTCTTCGAACTCTTCCTTAGATTACAGGTAACACAATAAAACATTCTCAGAAATAAGAAATTACGTTTGTGCAACTTTGCTGTCTGCTTGTTCGTCTAAGTGAACGAATTTTTGGGGGAATTAATAAAATTAGTAAAATCTAAATATTTCTCTATACTAAAGTCAAAAAAGCATATGCTTTTAATAAGTTTTACATTTTCAGCCACGGTGGAACTTTTAAAAGAAATGCCCATACAGTGAGTGATGTTAACTTTTATTTTTTCATTACCTTACGGCCCACTAAAAATTTCCATTTTTGAGAAGAAATTACCGTACGCAGAGATTTTTAATCAAAACATTAATGTGCTGTTTCCAAATGACAGGCGACTGATTGTTTCATTTGTTAACAGCACATAAAAAGCATTATATATAAACCATTAATTTAAAATTTAAATGTGTTTTAAGAAAAATCTGAATGTCATAAATAAATAAATAAAAATACATTTTTAACGAAAATGATTTTTTTTTTGTGAATAAGGTAGTAAAATAATTTTGAATAATTTAAAATAATCCGAAAATTATATATATTTTTTTTTTTGTTATAATAGCTCTGTTTCTTTACTCTACTTTGGGATCCCTCGGGATCCCAATTTGCACGAAAAGCGTTCCCGTACTTTTAATTTGTGTAAATGAGAGCGGATATGAGAGAATAAAATTCTTCTTCTTCTTGCACGAAACAGCCCAGACTTTTTCTTCGTGCAAATTGTGTAAATTGTCAAACAGCTGTAAAACATAAACAAAACAAAAAAAAAAGGAAAAAAGTTCATGATTCAAATTCTGGAAAAAGTGTTCTGGAATGTACTTAAATAAAAAGTTTTGTACTGAATTATTAGGGACACATAATGTTAGTTATTGTAAAAGTGTTTGTTTTGTTTTATTTTTAGTAAAAGTAGTTTAATTCTAGAGCCAATATAAAATGTTTCAAAAGTGGCGCAATTTTTGTTGGTTTTTGAAGACTGTCAAAACCACAGAATTTTTATTTCGTGCTTAAAATTTTGTTTTTTCTGTTCCCGTACTTTCGTGTAATGTTGTCTTTTTATGAGAGAAATTTATGCTTGCTCTCATTAGCACGAACTTTACCCAAAAAGTAAAGAAACAGAGCTAATATTTATCTATGAATTTTTAAATTGAAAATCACCTCTCAAAAGTTAAAACTTTAAACCTATTTATAGCAAAAATCCAAATTTCTTCAAATTACCGTATTTTAAATATATGTAATTATCTTGCTACCTTTTGCGGCCCAAAATTACCCGTACGGTACGGTGCCCCAGTGTTGCCAAGTTAGTGATTTTTTTTTGCGTTAAGCGTCAGTTTTAGGGACTAAAAAGTAGTTAGGGTGAAATTAAGCGTGTATAAATAGTGTTTGCGGATATTTTAGGGTGAATATTATCAAATATTTTCAAAATTACAAAAAAGAATGGAAAATACCAAATGAATTTAAAGGTGATTATTTAATATAAGTTTCATTACAAGTAAATGTTCAAATATTAGTAGGATAGAATCTGCGTTACTGGCACTACCATTTTCGAACGCAACTGTCGAGCGAGCATTCTCAATTATTATTAAAAATTTAATAAGAAACCAACTGGCAACTTCAACAGTTGAATGTAATATTTTAAGAGTTAAGTCCTAACCATAATATGTATAGCCTTGCTTTACCTACTCTCAAAAATTAACAAAAAGTCTCTCAAATGTATTGAGAAAAACAAAAAAAAAACATTTGATTCCGTATGGAATGTGCGATAAGATTGTCACCTTGCTTAAGCAAATGACAGTTTCATTAAACTTAGAAAAAAGTTTCCTTAAGTTCAAAATGGTTTTCCTCATATAATTAACATGTATGTATTCGCACATTTGCTTAAGCCAACTTATGCACATTATGGTTTGGCCTTTAGATATAATTAAGGCAATGAATGCCAAATTTTTATTCCGTCTTCTGAAAGCTTAAATTATTTAATTACGAAAACATGTACGTGGACGAGAGGGATGAAAATGTACTAGACGGTTTAATGAGTTGTAATAATATATTCTGTTTTTCTAAAAGCTTTTTTTGTGTAAGTACATATATGTTAAAATATAGTTACATACATATGTATGTAAAAAATTAAATTAAATAAAATAGTATGTATGTTTTTATTTTGGAGTTTTTTATTTTTTCTCAGTACAAATTTAGGGGGTATTTTTTGATTTGGGGTAATTTCTTTTAATTTACTTGGCAACACTGCTGTGCCCATATGTAAAATTTTTTTTGGCAAAAAAAAATATATTTTTAGCAAAATTTCTAAATTTTATTTTTTTTAACGGCATATTTTTTTGCCAAAAAAAAAATTTTGACATTTTGACAGCAACTAAGAGAAGTCTGGTGAAAGGAACAGTGGATACCCTTTCAGTTAAGAGGGTGGAAATTCAAAAATTCACGGACATATTGACCCGCCCTTGTTAGGGAGAAGATTTTGGAAAGCCGAATATGACACTCTTAACGAAAATCGTGCATGATATTCACATAATTTTAGTCAATGTTAAATTATTGTTTTGTTGCATTTCACGGACATAGTGACCCGCCCTTGTTAGGAGGGAGAAGGGTATATAAGATTTTGAAAAGCCGAATATGACACTCTTAACGAAAATCGTTCATGCCTTTCATATAATTTTAGAAAATGTTAAATAATTGTTTTGTTGCATTTTCTATTTTTTGGCTGGCATGCGTTATCGCATAAACAACTTGTTGATTAGTGTTTGAGTAAATTACTTATCTAACCTTGAAAATTGTTATTTGCTCGTTATAAATTTTGTTTGGCTTAACAAAAAATATACACTTAAAACTCAAAATACAAAAAGATAAAAAGAACAAAAAAAACCAAATGTATTAAAAATCAAGTTGAAAAGTAGACTATGAAGTCAATATAACACCTTACACAAATTTCATAGATTGGAAAATACATATTTGGTTTTTTACATTTTAGTCCAAAATTTTATTTCAGTACTAAAAGCTATTTAAAAAGTGTTTCAAAATTATCAAAAGCTTTAAATTTAAAAAAAAATACAGTTTTTAGCAGTGTTACCACCACTGAAAAGAAAGCTTTCTGTCCTTCGGGAAGATTGTCTTTGGGGAAGTTTAGATTTTCCGTTAAAAAGAAACTTTCGGGGATCACGAGTGGTTGTGGTTTTCTACCCAAAGTCGCGGAAAGGATATCCTGAAAATCCCACTAAAGTGCTGATATTTCACTACTTGGGGAAGAGTTCGGCCTGGTGGAGAATTACCCCAAAATTGTGATGCTACTCAACAGATTCCAAAAGCAGCGGAGGTTAGATAGTTCCAGCTTCCAAACAAGGGGCGAGCGTATAAAATTCTTCATGAAAGATATATAAATTAGTACAAGCTGAAATCTTATTGTAGCAAAATGTTATTTTGATTCGATCGGTAGATTACTATAACACATGATGGTATAGGGTGTTTCATAAATATCATACATGACGATTAAATAAATAATGCTTAAAATACTTTTAAGTAAAAAATGAATTTTCAATCGTATCCCTGCAAAAAATTAGACATTACCAAAAGAACGGCTTGCCACATAATAACTTACCTTTTGGGTTGCCAAGTTTTATCGCTCGATTACCAAACGCATTACGTTAGTTCATACAAATAGGAAGTAATAAAAGAACTAATTTTTTAAACAATACAAGAACGACTGAACAATTTATTTATAATTATTTTAGTTTCATGCCTAGAAAAAATAATTAATATGCTAATCCAGTTGAGAAGTCGTTCCGCCAAAAATGCTTAATTCCAAGCTCGATTACCTTTTTCAAAATTTTTTGCTGGGATGTGCAAAGAAACAAAAAAATAAAGAAAAATCAAACACTTTCATTTTCGAAATTTCACATTTTCTAATTTTTAATTAATACAAACCAACAACACATGATAATTTGTAAACAGTTTGGTGACATTGTAGGTACTAAAGATAGCATTTTTGTGTTCAAAAGAAAGGGAAATCCTCGCTAATGTGTCACGTATAAGTATGTGTGCTTGTGGGGTTTAAATATATTTAAATGCCAACGAATTAATGGTTTGTATAGTTTTTCTCCTTCTTACACGATCAACAGTGTAACACGGTTATAATGAACACCATATATAACGAACTGCGTCAATAACAAACACTAGTCTCCGTCGCCATTTATAAGTTTTTATAACGAACAAATTATTTTGTCCCCAAAAATAATATTTAATACAAATAACTACGTTTAAAACTTACGTTCTTAAAGAAACGTGCTTTGGTCCAAATAATACTGAATCTGAAAAATAAATTGTAATTCATTTTGACAAATTCAAATGAATCATTTTGACATATTCAAATGAATCTGTAAAATGAATTGCAATTCACTTTAACAAATTCATTTGAATTGGAAACGAATTGCAATTCATTTTACAGATTCATTTGAATTGAATTGATTTTGAATTCTTTCAAATGAATTAGAAAAAAGAATTAGAAATTCAAATGAATGAAATCTAAAATGAGTTGCAATCAAATTCAAGAGCAGATCTAGGGGGAATTACTAAAATTTACTATTTTTGTTGCAGTTAAAAGTTTTCAATACAAAAAGTAAACAAATTTTGAAATTGTAGTAAAAGTAGTAATAATTTTGAGTAAACGAACACAGCTTTGACAGAAAAAAATGTTATGTTGAGATTCAAAGTTGCTAAAATCTTTAAAATTCGATTGAACCTTTTTAAAAAAAAGTTATTTTCCACAATATACAAATGAGGCGTATAGATGCAAAGACTGCAATGTCCACATTCATAGATAGTTTTCGTAATAAATAGTAAAAACCAAAGTATATTCATATTTATGTATTGTATATCATGCTATTCAGTAAATATAAATATGATGAAGTTTGCTGGCAATTATAATAATAAAATTGGAGATTGCTGTTTTTGCTTTAATCAAATGGACATTGCTGCTTTTGAATGAATCGAATATGGATTTTGTAATGTTTGATTTGATCTGAGATAAATAATACAGTTTTGTTTTAAATCCAATATTTTTATTATAGCATGGGCAATGTACTTAAAAAAATCAAAGGTTATAAAATTCTTAAAAAAAACTAAACAAAGGTTTAATTCAACCTGTTCAGACTTTTTAGCAAATAACTTAAATTATTAAAAAATCAAATTTTTATTTTTATTTCTTTAAGTTTTGTTTTGCAAAAAAGAAACAGAATAAAAAAATAGCGTGCATTTTCGCAAATAGTTGAGAGAAAAAGAGCTAAACAAACTGTGATCATTGCAAAAACGGCAATGTCCATTGGAGATTGTCGTTTTTGCATCAATTCTTAATTTTTGAACATACTTTTTTATGGGATAAAAGTGTTTCTGGTAATGTAATATTCACTAATTGGAAGCATTCATAAAACGCAACTAAGGGCCATTATTACAACTTAATGTTAGCTAAAGTTAAGATTAAGTTGACAGATAATAATGTGTTATCTGTCAAAAAGCGTCTGTTATCTGTCGGTTAACAGCTAACGTCAAGTTATAATAATGTTCCTAAGAGGTATTATTAGTTACGTTTGTGAAAAAGTGGACATTGCAGTCTTTGCATATATACCCCTCAAATAAGAGATTATTTAAACAAAAAATGATTGTTAAACACACCTTTAATAATATTTTCACACTTTTTGATAAAAAATAAAAATTTAAGTTTCTTTTAGCAAATAAACAAAATGTTCCCACTTTGATAGGATTTTCGCCGATACCTTATACCTCAATTCCTATTCTGCCGCTACTGGCAATTCCAGTATATCATAGGAATTTCAAATCTAGGCATTTTTGGTCTTTGGACTTTACTAGGTGATATACAAAACGCTGTCTTTTACAAAAAAAAATTAGTTGAATAACAAAACGACAGTGATGCTAACTGTAGATTTACTTAAAAAGTCAATTCGAATTTCAATAAATTCAATTCAAATGAGTTGGAAATGAATTGCTAATTCTTTTTTCTAATTCATTTAAATCAATTCAATTAAAAGAAAGTTAATTTTTCAGATTCATTTGAATTGGAAACGAATTGAAATTTCGTTCTGCCTAATTCGTTTGAATTGATTCAAATTTTATTCAATTCATTTTTTGTGTAAAATGAATTAATTCAAAATTTGCTAATTCACTGCATGAATGATTCACGAATTAATTCAAAAATTAATGATTAATTTACAGCTCTGGTACTTATTATACTATGGTATTTTCTTTTAAAATTTTGGTACTTGTGTAGAAAAAAAGTATTTAAAAATTATAAAAGTTTTTTTTCAGAAATGGTGACATTTTTTCAAGTGTGAAGACATGTTTCACATTTTTAACATCTTTCATGCGTTCCTCGGAAATTTATGCAAGTGTACAAAAGATATAAGTGAACGAAACATGTGATGATCCAACTGACAAAAAAATAAGCTTTTTAAAAACGGTGGAACGGTGCCATTTAGGGAGTCGTTCAATGTAACTAGGTCGTTCCGGAATGACACATCTCTAGTGGCAACACTCATCAGCCACTCTTTTCTTAAGGAATTTACAATATGGGAGTAACTTTTTTTAGTTTGGAATCCCAATTTGCCCTAAAGGCGTTCCCAGGGCAATGAACAGCCCAGACTTCTTTTCGTGCAAATTGTGTAAATTATTATACAGATAAGATCAAGGCGAATTTACTTGTAGGTGGGGTCAATAGTACATATTGTGTTTATTTCGGTGTTCGAGTTGTCAAAGTTTGTATACAAACTAGTTTTTTGTGTTAACAAACCTTTTTTTTACTAGCAATATTTTTGACAATCCGACCACAGAAACCGTATTGTTGTAGAGTTGACCTCACCTCATATTCAAGTGAAACAGCTGTTAAAAAATAAATATATTAAGCAAAGTAAATTCAATTCAATTGTCAACTGAGTCGGTTGTTGTCCAAATCAAAGCTGTATGGCTTTGTCAATTGATTAGTTTGACGGTTGTCGAGTTGGTTGAAGAAAAATTAAAAGATTTTGATTTTTTCAAATTGACTACTAAGAGCCACTTTTTGGGTTAGAGATTAGCGATTAAATTAACTTTAATCTCCGTATTTACTTTTTGAGTTATATTTTTTAAACTTTTTTTGCTAGTTTAAGCGGCCAATGGTGGTGGTTTAAACCTTAACTTAAACTGTCAACATACACATGTTTAACATAAACAATTAATGCAAAAATATAAACAAAAAATAATTTTTAAAATAAAATATATTGCTTGGCACTTTTATATAATGTTTCCTTTCTATATTTGTTCATTAATATATTTTTTTTAAACGTAAAAAATTTCTACCTTGTAAAAAATATTAAAATTAATATTTTCTTCTTCTTCTTTGAAAACATACATCTTGCTTTGATAAAAAGTTAACATTTGCAAAAAAAAAACTATTGCCATTTATTTGTGCTCAGTATGGTAACACTACATGGTTCAAGCCACAACCCAAAAATATCAAATTCAATTTATACTAGATTAACTTAATTCTGAGATTATCTAATTATAGAATTAAATTAACTTTAATCTCAAACCCAAAAAGTGGCTCTAAGTCGATCAATTCGATTGTACCGTGTGAGCTCGAGACTCTTGATCAGCTGTCAAAATTATATTTGTTGTTTTCTTTTGCAAAAAAAGTTAAGTATTTAAAAAGTGTCTTTTATTTCATAAAATCTTTTAATTCCGTTGATGAAGTGTGTGGCCAAGCATCAATTCAGTTAAAAGACTCAGCTGACAATTGAATTGAAACGTGTATGGGGCGCATTAAAAAAATTGGTGTAATTAAACTACTTTGTGTAAACAATTTATTTTTTGTGTTCTTTTGCCTTTTAATGAGAGAAAGTTATTTGTACTGTCATTTTCACGAACTTTAACCAAAATGTATAGAAACTGAGACTGACTGAGAATCTTTCATAATTTTTTCTAAATTTGGTTATAAAAATCTTTGGTATTTTTTCGGTGAGAATATGAACAAATTTTACATCATTCTGTTTGAATTCATACTTTGTAAAATTGACATGGATTTTTGTTTTAACTTTCCAACAACATTGGACCTACCACAACACTTATCGTTTAGTTTGAATTAAAATCACTTAACAACAAATGTGCTTGTTAAACGCATACACATTAAACTTTCTAACATAATTCAAATAAAGTACAACACACACAACTTTCGGACTTTTTAGTACATACAAGAAATTATTGTATATGCATTTGTATGTACGAACATGCAAATCATAAAACATAAATATATGTATGCTACTTATAAGAAACACTTTATTATTCTATAAAGGCATAACAACGTAACTGCTCTCAAAGAATAAATAACGTTTTAGACTACCGACGCAATATGGGGTCATTATGCATCTCCGTTACCGATAAATAACAAACAGGCAGACATAGACTACGGCGACAGCAGACAACCAACCGTTTATTTATGTAGCACAAGTGACACTGATTGAATCTATTGTTTTCGTATTTTTTTGTTACAACATATTGTGGCATTAAAGACACACTTAATGAAACACACGCAGACTGGCTGGCTGGCTGGTCTCTTTACGCTTGAATATCTTATTGACTAAGGTACAAATTTATTAAAACAGCTGATGTTAAAAAGCCGCATAGTAGTGATCCGGGTTGCCGTTTTCGTTACTTATTACCAAAATTGGTTATTTTTTTTCAATGTGCACTTTTTTCCATTTTGGTAACTTGATGGAATTTAATGAAAATTAATAGTGAGAACTGTAAAAGTGTTTCGTCTTGATATGATTTTTTTAATATCTCAACTAGGGATGCCAATCCCGAATACCGAAATTTCGGGATTTTTCTAAAAATTTAAGTTCCGAATCCCGGGATTTTTACATAAAAATCCCAAGATTTTGGGTTTAGTAAAAATGTTCTAATTTTTTTTTATCAAATACAACTATATTTAAAAAAACGTGAGTCACTCTGTTAAAAATAACTTGAAAAATTTAGTATTAAATCATACTGGCAATGAATCTAATTTTTAACTGGTTACACAAAGAAGTCGCAAGTGAATAAATTGTTACATGCAATGCAAGAATCAAAAAAACTAGATTGCGCACTCAGCCGTACAAAAAAAAATTCTACTGTGCATCTACGTCATCATAGACTAAATATGAGTGTTTGTTGTAAAAAAAATGTAAGACACACACAAATGCACTTACACAAATTCTATTTCTTCGTCACACACGAAAATAACGGACCTGCGCAATCTTGTTTCTTTGATTTATGCATGCAATGCATATTGTACCACAGAACACAAAATCAGAAGATAAAGTTCGGTGTGGTATTTTTTCTAAGTGGATGATAATAGAACTGCGCACGCAAAATGCAAGTTGCGCAAAAAGGTGTTAAAAACTTCAGGTGGTTCCACCAAAGGTATTTTGACACATATTTGTTTAAGTTTATTTTATTAGATTAAAACTTGCATATAATTTTGAGACAAAATAAATTAAATATTGTCATATGCATAGCTATTTATTTACGATACCACCCAGAAATTTTTGAATGCGAACATTGGTTTCGTAAGCAGCATATGTTGGAAATAAAATAAGTTATTAGAACTTTTTTAAAATATAAATTTCAATACAAAATTTTTCCATATTAATTTAAAAGAATTCGTTAAACTGTTTTATTTTCTAACGAGTTTAAGTTTCTTCATGAATTAATTTGTTTTAATACTTATAAACATTAAATTATAATAACATGCATTTTAAAAATTGGCTTTTCTACATGAAATCCCTATCCGTCCCGGGATCCCGTTTTTTTTTAATTAAAAATCCCGAATCCCGGGTTTCAAAAAACCTGGCATCCCAAATCTCCACAGGAAAATTATATGAAATGACCGGATAAAATTTTATAAAATTTATTAACAAACTGAAAATAAATAGTCAGAACCAGTTTGCCCATAAATTCCTGGAATTCATCTTGCAGAGAATTTGAAAATATGGAGAAATAAAAAAATATGAAGTTTTTTTAAGGGATAAAAATCTTTTTCTTCAGTATACTCGTCATTGTTTTTTTTTCGTTCCGTAATCAATATTATCGTTGTCCAAAACCAAAACATAAAATTCAAAGTTGTTTTTAATTTCTCTCTAATTTTTCCCAAAGTGATTAGATAATAGGATTCCCACCACCACGTTGATAAGAAGTACACAGAGCGAAAAAGGCGTTACAAAATTGCCAACCAATTGCAATAAATTGATTACAAAGTGTTGTCAACATCTTGACAACATTTGCTGTCAAACTTTCAACAAAATGTTGTCAAATTGGGCCGAAAGATAAAAAACGTACCATTGTTGTCAAATTGACAAAAGCTTGTTGTCAAATATGTATCGCACTGTCATTATTAATAGCGTATATACAAGCTACTTTTGTTTTCGCCGAAAGTATAAGGCGCAAATTTTTTAAGTGAAATAAAATGAGTGAGAAATAAAATTATTATACTAAAAAGTGAAAAAAACATTATAAACAGTGAAGAAAGCATTATGTTCCTTGGATATGAAGGAAAACCTTGAAAAAAATATAAATGATGTACAAACAATGCCAGTGCAAAAGATTAATGACGATAAATAATAAAGTTTCTGTATTTTTAAAATTTTTATTGTACATTTTATTAGAATTAAACAGGTGAATTTTTTTAATTTTTATTTGAAAAATTTGAAATAAATGAATAAAAATGCATCATATATTTTTATTTATTGTGTTCAGAATGGGTTATGTATTACTATACACAGAACAATGTGTAATCGAAATGACAACCGATTGTGGTAAATATATACCAACGGTGTGTTGTCAAAAATGATTACAGCATGTTGTCGAAATGACACCATTATGGTTATAATATATTCACATTTTGTTGACAGAATGAGACCAAAAGGTGCCACACCACAACGTGGTGGTTAAAAAATATTGACACCATCTGTTATCAAATTATACACAAATGTAGTTGACTCACTTTTAACAACGAACGGTGTCAATTTTGGTATTTTTATACCGGATTTTCCCCTTTATATGTTTAAATCATTTCTATAAGACCCCTTTCAGACTCGGCAAGTTAGTTGCGCAAGTTAATTGCCGAGAACAACAAAGTCTGTACAAAATGTTTTTTCCTTGCCGCTGACGTCTACAAACCGAGTGTAAAAGGGGTCTAAGAATTATGGGTCAATTACGGATAGCGACACAACTGAAGTTGAGTTGCCAGCAGCGAAAATAGACAACGTTGCCCATGTTTAAATATACAAAAATTTTTATATTTTAACATAAGCGGCGTTGCCTAATATCACTGCTGGCCATCCGTCATTGACCCATTAGTCTATGGTTTATTGAACTGGCTTAATTGAAATTTTTTTTAATCAGGCTTAAGTTCATTAAATATTTTATTTAAATTAAATTATTTTAATGATGGAAGGAAATGAATTAAAATTTATTGATAATATTTCATTTTTGACTGAAACGGGGCTCGAACTCCGGTCGAATTTACATTTTTCGAGAACAACCACATTCTTATCTTCAGAATTCTTTGCAATATTACAATTTCCGCCACTTTATTTCTTAAATATTTTATATTTTTAGATTTCAATAACAACAAAAATTGGCATCGTTGCATATTTATAAAAGAAAACAAAGATTTAACCTTATCTTCTTAAAATTATCCACTATTGGAACTATTTAGAGACATCGTAGTGCTTTTGTATAATTCCACTTGAAAATCCTATTTTTTTTAATCGGGGCAAAATAAAAAACTCTGAATAATATTATCAAAGTTATTTTCGGGAATACAAAATTTATTATAAATACGATTTCCGATTTCATATTTGAAAAACTGGGAATTAAGCACGTCATACGGAAATCGTATTAATAATTCTGAATAATTTTTGTAATATCCGAGGTGCCCTATATTGGGAACCTATGACGCCCTCTCTGATAGGCCAATAGGCCCCAAAACTTAGACTGGAATTAAAGTCTAATATTTAATTCTAATCGGACCAACCGTTTATAAAATCCAAAATTATTTCCATTTTTTTGCAATAATTCCAAAATCCAAAAAAAAAATTTTTAAATCAGTGTTACCAAGACCAAAAAAAAGTTGTAACCAAAATAAAAAATTAAAGTAACCAAATTCAATAAAAAGTAACCAAAATATTTGTTTATGAAAAATACTTTTTTATTTGTACTTCAGTTAAAAAATTTTATATATAAGTATATATATAGACCCTTAAACAATGGTCGGAAAGGAGCAATAGACTTTATAATTTTTCGAAGTTTTTATTGGAATTTGCACCTCCCAACAAAGCTAACACTAATTTTCGTCTATTATTAGACTATTAATCTATATACATTACCAGGTTTCATATTGCATTGATAGGAGTAGAGCAAAGGATACCTCAGAAGTGGTTAATATTTACAGTAAATCGCCACCTAAAACGCAAAAGGCAATAACTAACAGTAAATTAAAAACAATTTTTTTCATAAAATCTCATGTATTGCATCAACACAAATTTTGGAATCTTTCGAACAACATTAGCGATTTTATTGAAAAAAAACCAAAGGCCGTATCTACAAAAGATTATATAATAAACGCTAAAAGACCTAACTAACAGTTTGTATAATATGCAACATTGGTAATTTTTTCAAAACAACTGGCAGGTTTTACAAATAAAAAAGAGAAAAAATAAATTATAAATTATAAACAGTTAAATGCAATTCATCAATTTATAAAATTAAATATTTTTATTTCTTCTCCTGTAAAGTTTTCAAAATGTTAGACAGGGCTTTTTGCGTTTTAGGTGACGATATATAGCTTATATTGCTAAATTGATAATCGGTTACAATCGTTATAAAGTGAATGAAAAAATAGTATAAATCTATCAATACCATACACAAATATACATATGTATGTATATGTCCAGAAAAGCGGAGCGAGTAATGGGAGTACTAACCCTGCGCCCACACAATCAAGTGTTGCTTTCAAGTTTTTTTCACATACTGTTTGTCAAAATTCACAAAAATTGAGAGCTGTGATGTAGTCCGCACGCAATTTTAAAGCAATTTATTTTCAAGATGTCATCAAGAAAACAACCTTTAAATACAATCAAAAAAAAAAGCCCAATAAAATTGTAATTAGATTTTTTCTTGATAGAAAATTGGAACACACAAAGTACGAGTGAATTGGTAAACAAGTTTGAGGGTATTAAAACTGCAAATGCAAAACTTGATCTTCTAACAATAATTAGTTAATTTTCAGTTCAAAAAAAAAAGTAGCTAAAATGTTAAAAAGTAACCAATTTTGGTTAAAAGTAACCAAAATGGCAACGCTGATTAAACTCACACTGAGAGCAGAAGAATATTGCTAGCAGCGTTGCCATTGTTGGTCTTTTCCGTTTTACCCCCAAAATATTTGCGATACCGATTTGTCGGGACTGAAAATATAGGTTTGTTCCCATATAACATATTCTCATAACATTCGTGATAGGTGTGAATATTAAAATAACGGAAGTTTTTCTCTTGACTGCAATAGATAAATCCATTATTTAAACTTAAAATTTGCTCAAATTTAAGAGCTGTTATTTCCATTTTTTTATATTACAATTTCTTTGTGAGCAGTTCTTCATAAATGTAAGGACACAAATAAATCGTCATCATCATTGACCTTATTGGATTGTAAAGTGGAATATGAAAGGTCCATTAAGTCTTTAGTTTCTTTATAATTTTAGTTTTATTCTTTATCAATAACTACTTCAACAATTATAGAGAAAGACAGTTGTCTCTTTTATTACTATTTTTTTTTGTCGCAGCATTTAAACGGATGCATTCAATGCATTCAACGACTGGGCGAATTTGGGTCAAACCATTATCAAAAACAACATCATTGTCATCAGCAACAATAAAACCATTGAGTGATAAAAAAAATCATAGAAATTTTCAAACATCAATATTTGTAAAATGACGGAAGAAATTAAACACTAAATCAACATGACTTGTGGCCACACGTCGAAATGATTAATTATATTTTTGTCTTCAAACTAGATTTAATTTTAGCATAAAAAAGTTATGAGTCGATAACGGATGTCAACTAAACTGAAGTTTGGTGTTGACGCCGCTTAAGTTAAAACATAAAATAATAATAAAAAAAAAATTGTATATTTTAACATGAGCGGCAACTCAATTTCAGTTGTGTTGCTATCCGTAATCGACCCATTAATAACGAGACCTTTTTGCAATTATATCGTTAGCGACAAAAGGCAAATTGTACAGCAAGAGGGTTTTAATTTCTTTTTTCTTAAGTAGTGAAGCACTTTATTTGGTTTCATATTATGCATTTGTTTATATCGATTCTTTTTAAGAGCATGCTGAGATTCAATTGATCATAGTACCTGTCGTTTACGATAGTTTTAATGATGTCGCTTACGATATAATCGCAAAAAGGGCTCGATATATTTAACATTGAAACTGCCATTTTTACATGAAATCTTTATAGAATATTTAAACGGTGTATTACATTTACTCTTTTATTATATACTGCCATTTAACTAGCAACTTCGTTAGCGTAAAAATTAATTTTAAATAATAAAATTGATTTGAAGTCACAAAAACTATAAGAAATGGCAAAAATTCGGTAAAAATTGCTAAATCACTGGAAATTCGCAAAAATTTTCTACCAGCTGCATGATAGGAAAGTCTACCAATTATTTTTCGTGTAGAAAAAAAAGAAAACACTATTTGTGATTTCCATAAGCTGCATCTATAATGTAGCCAGCCCAATTATGAATAAAAATTCCCCGGGAGTTTTTTCCCATTTTTACAATTGAATTTACATAGGAAAAATGGGAAAAAACAATCGGGGAAATTTTCTTCATAATTGGGCTGAATATTTTTAATGATTTTTATAAATACCCAAATAAATTTAAATTTTAAAAAAAAATTTTGTTATTCGTGCTTTATTCCCAGTTTTTATTATTGATAAAAACACTTGAAATTTATTTATTTTAATATTATTTTTGCCAAATGTATGTAAATAATGTGAATTTTTTAAATATTAATGTGGCTTTTATTGGCCATTATTTTGGTTTTTGTATTTAAATAACTACGAATTTAAAAATAAGCAACGCAAAATATTTTGCCGTTAAAGGCCAGTTTACACGGTTATACAATGTATTACGACATGTCGAAAAATTATGTAGAATGAGAAAAATCTTATCATGTAAAAGCAAAATGTAGGTATTGAGTAAGAGAGAATACGGATACAAAATCTGTCAATCGGTCGGTAAATGTTTTTTTTTCTAAGCCATTTTAGAAACTTATGTATTTTCATGACACCAATAGTGTTTTTTAACTAGGGATGCCAAATGGGACTAGGTTTTTTTAAGCCCGGGATTCGGGATTTTTTATTCAAAAAAACGGGATCCCGGGACGGATCGGGATTTTTTGGGATTTCATATATATAAAGGCCAATTTTTAAAATTCATATACAAAATTATAATTTAATTTTATGTATAAATATTAAAACAAATTAATTCATGAAAAATATTAAACTTATTACAAAATAAAACAGTTTAATGTATTCTTTTATAGTAATATGGAAGAATTATGTATTAAAACTTATATTTAAAAAAGCTTCTGAAACAAATTAATGACGTCTGATAATCGATACCTTATTTTATTTCAAACATACGCTGTTGACGAAAACAGTGTTCGCATTAAACACTTCTGGGTGGTACAAAATGCATTGCATGTAACATTTATTTATTTACGACTTCTTTTTGTTACCAGTTAAAAATTAGATTCATTGCCATAATGATTTAACATTAAATTTTTGAAGTTACTTTTGTCAGGGTGACTCACGTTTATTTAAATATAGTTGAATTAAATAAAAAAATAACACATATTTACTAAATCCAAAATTATTTAAAAATCCCGGGATTCGAGACTTAAATTTTTAGAATAATCCCGGGATTTCGGTATTCGGGATTTCGGGATTGACATCCCTAATTTAAACGGAGTATATTGAAGGTGTTAGCATTTTTATACAATTACAAAAACATCTCAAGAAACTTTTATGTTGTTTTTGTTAAAATTTTAAAACTGTAACCATCTGCTTTTTTGTTATTATTTTTAATTTTACTTATACCATCCGTGTAAACTTGAGATATACTTACATGCAGTCTACAACTGACATGAAATGTTTAACATTAACACTAATATGATGTTAGTGTTAAGTTAATGCAAATGTTTTAACAACGCTTTTATAACAGCAAATCATTCAGTTGTAAACGTGGAGTAACAACAGACTTTTATATTTTTCTTTTAAACACGGAGAGAATTTCATATTATTTTGATTCTACAAAGTCATAAAAACATTGTATTACCGTGTAAACTGGCCTTAAGATAGATTAAATACCTGACGTTAAGAGAGAACATAGCAGTAAACGTTATTGTTAAAAAAAGTTAGTGAATAAAATTTACGTTAAAACTGCTGTTAAATATTTTTAACAATTTAAAAAGATTTTGATAGTCAATTTTTATTCTTGATAAAAACAGTGAAATTTATTGTTGAAGGGATAAGCTATTCCTATTGTAGTTGTAAGTAGGTTTAGAAAAAACAAAATACAAACAAAAACAATTTGCAAAAGCATGTCGCCATTAAATCTTTCTAGGCCGTGCACTTGCCAGTTTATTATCAAAGTAATTTTTGGGAATACAAATGCCCCTATTGCGGTTCTCCACTTTTGTAACAGTTTGGTTGTTTTTGGTAAATTCGCATTACCATTCTCAACACGACTGGCAGTTGGCTTTTCAGTTGCATATCTGGTTTTTTCGTGGCATTGCCGTTTTCAACTTTGTAAAAGTTTGATCGACAGAAACGTTATAAATACGCAACTGCTAAAAAGTAGTTGAGTTGTTTTCAGTTTCAGTTAACTTTTATTTTTAAAAGCAAAAAAAAAATAAATAACAATGGAAAAACCGTAAGTAGAATGATTTGTTATACTGTATACTAGAATTTCACTGCATTTAATACATTCGTAGATCTTTGAAAATTACAACTAAAGCACAATTTGAGAGGCTTGTTATTCTAATTAAAAAAAATCCAGAGCATGTGACATTTTAGATTGATCTACTCTTATATTAAAATCGTTACCACTGCACTTTTGGTAGCTACCGTCAGCGAAAAATGGAAGAGCAGCGCATAACTTTAATATAGAAGGAATAGCCACTACGCGAACAGGTGTTTTTAAATGATCTTTAATTTCATCCAGCAAATAACAAAACGCTTCCTAGTTTAGTTGGAAATTACTTTTAAATCTACAAATTTAAAATTATTATTTAGTTACGTTACTTATAAAGTTCATACTTGGCATTAGGTAGTTCAAGAGGGTTGGAATCATCACGAATTTTTCTTCTTATACGTAGCACATCTGTACAAGAGTTTTCATTTGCATCATCATAAAATAAATCGACACTAATATCCATTATAAATTCTTATTTTTTTAAAAAATTATTTAATTTTATAAAACTTTCACTTGTCAAACGTTATATTTAAAGTTGGCAAATCGATATTTTAAGTTGGCAACTTTATAGCAAACTCAACTAAAAACAGTTGAGTATCACAATACCTAAAATGAGTTTGGTTGTGCATAAATTGGGTTGACTCTCAAACGTCAAAACTGAGTTGAGTGGAGAACCGCAATAGGGGCAAATATTTCAATTTGACGATCTGGCCTAAGCAACCAGTGAAATTTGCATATGAATAGCTTATCACTTCAAATTTTATCATTTACAAATTATAATTTTTAATGTTTCTGCTAAAACAATGTTCTATACTGCAATAAGAGGCTTTAAGTCTTGTGTATAGAATTGGAAATAAATAAATAAAATAAATTTCAGTGTTTTTATCAAGAATAAAAATTGGGAACTGAGCACGACTAACAAAATCTTTTTAAATTGAAATTTCGTATTTCCAAAAATTACTTTGATTTTTAACAATTTAAATTCTGTTAAAATTAAATAGAGAACCGCTCTAATGGGCTACACATGCAAGTAGAAATTACATACGTAATGTGTAATAACATACGGATTGACAACGCTGCTCAGAACCGTAGCAGCATCTCCCCTTTAATATCTACCTTTCGAAACTTCTAGTGTCTTCGCAAGGAGTTAAAATTTTATCCTAAGCGGGTAAATGTACTACACAACTACATATTGGGTAGTACATTTACCCGCGTTTTATTTAACAGCAATTTACAAAGAATGGTAGAAACTCTTTCCCTGCGTTTTGTTACGCTTAAGATTCATACGAAGTTTGATGTCTCTAGACAAATTTAAAGTGTTGATCGTGTTTTGGAAATAATTTGTTATTTTCATATTAGACTACGTAATGCATTTATGTATGTTGTAGTCACTTACATGAATGTAGAAATACACATTACAATCGACCAACTCGTTTCAAAATTGGTGATATCTCCTCCATTCATTAAAGTGTACATAAATACTAGTTTTTTTTCTTCTTTTCTCCATCGCTGCTGTTGTTGTTTTCAAAACCTTATAGTATTGAGTGTGAAAATTGAAACTACATACTACATCGAAAGCTAAGATATCTATGGATTTCAAGTGGCATCAACATTCCATAGGAAAATATGCGTACAAATGAATTGAATACGCACGTATTTGTATGTACGAATGAGTAAAACAATGCCATTAGATATTTAATACGGTGTTTGTCTATCTGTCTGGTTAACCATTAAAGTAGTTCAAATAAATATTTGAAAATTTGATATGCTGTACGTTTATAAAAAGAGTATCGGTAATAAGTAAATACAAACTTTTAAGAAATATTTATTTACTTTTAACTCATGTTATTATGGTTCGAATATGTACGTGTTAATATCTAACACATGGCAACTTATGTCGACTTTAGTAGACAAATAATAAATATTTAGGCAACTGAAAAGTTTTGTTAGCTGTTTAGATTTTATAAGTTAAAAGGCAAGAAAAGCCCAAATTTAGCACGATTTTTGTTCAATTTGGGAAATTTAATTACACTTTTTGCTTTTGGTTAACAAGCTTGGTAAAATTACCGCGGGACAAGAACGTAACTTACAACTCCAACAAATGGAATTGAAACCTCGTACATAATAAAAACTGTTAACAGTGGAGATATTGCTAGTCACCGATGAATTTGTATTCAGTCTTTAAAGTTTCTACAATAAGTCACAGCACCTTAAAGATGGCAAAAGTATGCCCTAAAGAAAGAAAATTTGGTTATAAATACAGAAGGTGATTCTAGCGTGTTAGAAAATTTTGTAATGACTATCTTAGTCTAATGAGCCATTCCAGAATTACGACAAGTGGGAAAAAGAAAATGTGTGCTTCCCAGTACACGCGAAGCTCTTTTATCCTTGCAATTCTTAGTTGAAAAATGAAGGAATGCACAAAAGGATGTTTTTCTGTGTTTCTTGATTATGAAAAAGCGTTCGATACAGTGCAACACGATAAACTAGTCGAAATTCTTCTGCATATTCGTAAATTCGTACACAAAAAGAAATATGTTTAAATATGATCACCGACAACCATATTTTGGTTAAATTAGTCCTACATCAAGAAGCGTCTACCACACTATGGTTACCTCTAAACATTTTATATCTGTGGTTTTCATGGGCAACCGCGTATGTCCATTTTTTTAGATTTTAAAATGTTGATGCCAAATTGCTTAATTTTAAACGCTCTTTACATGGTTTTAAAAATTTTTGAAAACAGATGGACCCATTCCGATTTTTTCACTCAATAGCAAAGGTGAAAAGGTGCAATACTTATGCCCAATTTTCAGGATAGTATTTAAATCCATTTTAAGTTAATTTTCATAACAAAGTTAAATCGTATTTAAAACAGATTGGTTTTTTGAGTTTTATTTGAAAAGCCTTATTTAATTAAGATAAAAGTATGGTAGCACTACTAAATACAAAAAAAAATATAAAAAAGTGTAATTATCTACAAGGTGGTCTGAAAAAACAGCTGACTGTTAATGCTTTGCCTGTTGTTGTTGTATTGTTGTGATATTGAGGCCACCTTGCTAAAATATTACATTGGAAACTTAAGTTGAAATTAAGTGTACCACATTGGTGACTTAAGTTTCACTTGAGTTTTTAGTGAAGAAGAGAATTTTGTATTTAAAACGATTTTAAAAATAAATGTGTTTTAATATCAATCCTGAAAATTGGCCATTAGCCATGAAAACTACAGATATATTTGTGCCAATAATGATAAAACACCTACTAAAGGAAGAATGATATGGATCAACAACATTCAGGAGTGGACCGGTATTCGGGAAATTAAAGGGTGGTTAAGGGCCGATGTTAATTTTGAATAAAGCACAATTTATTTAGGAAATTATTGTCATTTCTTTTTATTATGATATTATTGGTATTGTTCAATTATGTATGGAACAAAATATAGGCCAAATGGCCGCCGCGACCTCGGCGGCCCACATCCATCCAATGGGCTAAATTTGCGAAGATGCTGAGGCACAATTGCGGTTCTATGCCGTTAATGTGCCAAATTATCTAATCCTTTAACCCCAAAGAAAGAAGTCCAATGATGTCAAATCACATGATCTTGGCAGTCAATTAGCATCGCCACCACGTGAAATAACACGGCCATTGAATTTGTAGAGCAAATGAGCCATTGTTTCGTTAGCTGTGTGGCAAGTGCCACCATCCTGTTGAAACCACATACCATCCATATCATCCAATTTGAATACACGTTTCCTTTCTACGGATGTTTGCCTTTATAGTCAAAGACACTTTCAGTTTTCTTAGTACTTCCTCCAAAAATTGTAATTCCTTTTTAAAGAAAAAATAATTTTCTTAGAATCGAATAAGCGTTTTCTTTATTAATAACTTTTATTATCATCGCTTACAGAATCTAATCCGAAAAATCTTTTATGCAGCTGCTCTGCATATAAAATCATTATATTTTTTTAAGCAAGTGGGAACAGCTTTTTTTGGGTTTTATAAAATAAATCTGGATCTTTAAACAAATTCAAAACCCAACCAATTGTAGGGGAATGTAAGAAAAGATAAACTCACTGTTTATTGTTGGTGTTTTGTTTTGGCATTGATATTGTTACAAGTAAGACTTTGAGTGTTTATAATTCTTATTCGCTTTAGGGTTTTATTTGTACAATATTGTTGGCCTTTCTAAAATCTTTGGAAAAGGTTTCCTGATGAGCTGGCCTAAGCAACAAGTGAAATGCGCATAGAATCTAGCTTTCCCTCAACAATAAATTTTAGTGTATTTATCAAATATGAAAAACTGGGAATTTAGCACGTCATACGGAAATCGTATTAATAAAAAATTCTTTATTTTTTGACTCTTCTTCTTACGAAATTTTAGAGCATTATACATTAAACATTGCCTTACTTGCCGGATATGAATTGACATCTCTTTGGCGTTAGGCAAAAATGTCCTAAGTCGGAAACTGTAGTTTTTCGTTATGTTAAATTGAAAAATATTTATTTGGTGTATTTCATTTACTTTTTTCCTAAGAGCAGATGATAAAGATTAGAAGCAGTTGTGCTAGTCTAAAGTGAGTTAAAGCAAACACAAGAGAGAACAAAATTTTATTAGAGCCAATGAAAAATTCAAAATTCGCTTTTTTGACTTAACACCTTTTTGCCTAATGGCTAAGATCTATTTGTTGGCACAACTGATTTACAATTATAACAGCAAGAAAGTTGC
Organism: Pollenia labialis; assembly: GCA_949318255.1. NCBI lineage: Eukaryota > Metazoa > Arthropoda > Insecta > Diptera > Polleniidae > Pollenia > Pollenia labialis. The sequence continues at coordinate 16,244,934 of OX439142.1, read as the reverse complement.
CATAATTGAATAAAAAATCCCGCAAATTCCCGCACAAATTTCCCGGGATTTTTCTTTCCGAAAAATGTGCGAGATTCCGGGAAATCCCGTATGAAAAACACTATTCATGCCAGAGCAAAGTCTGCAAATTGTTAAAATTTGTAAAAACTCATGGTTAAAAGGGCATTAAGTGTATTTTATGGAGCTCATAACGGCCCTAACGGTTAAAGCAATTAATTTGAGAAAGTATTGCACAAAACTGCCGTATTATCCTCCGTCGATAATAATCCTAAAGCGTTTCTTACAACACCACATGTCGGAATTTCGAATGTTTAGGCGGTAAAAAGGGCAAAAACGGGTAAATTCGATAAACTTATACAAAATACAAAAAAACTGTAATACTTATCGTTTTTTTTTAAAAAATAAGCGGACAGGTGTCTGGTACTTTTTTTGTATTCGGCTCTTTTAGAACGAAAACGGGTAAACCTAAATTTTGGTACTTTTTTGTCACCCCATCTATCTTTTGAACCAATAAACCTAGAAATGAAGTTTATGCCACATTCGAAACTTATTTTCGATTCTGGTACGATTTGGAAATCCGGTCCTTTTAGAAAGTAAGAGCATAAAACCTGTCCATTTTTTTTGACTTTTTTGTCACGCCATCTATCTACGTACTAAATTATGGACTCCAACTACAACACTAAAATTTTTGGCGCATAAATGGGGAGAAAAAAGTATCAAAAAGGATAATACGGGAAATTAACTTTCTTTTATTTGCTTTTGTGCTCTACGAGTGGTACTTTTTGAATTTTCTATAATTTTGAACTTAGAAATACAAAATTGTAGGTGAATATGAACATATGAAATGATCAATTTTTAATTCTGGGACCTTAAACTTTGGCATAAAAATATTTTAATGAAAGAAAAGGCCCGATTACCAAGAAGCGGGTTAAATGCTAGAATTAAAACAAGTTTATACCTAGAAAAATAAACTTTGGCATACAGAAATGTCCACGAAGAAAAAGGAGACGCTAACGAAGTAGCGGGTTAAATGCTAGTAAAAACTATTTAAACGGATATTAAAACGTTTTCTTTCAATAAAATTTTCTCCGCCTCAGAAAAAAAAACACCCGATATTTTTGCATAAAAAAATCGCATAGCATTTTTATTGTTGCATTTGTTTTTATTATTATTTTATTTAAAATATATTTATATTTGTTTATAAACACAAAAACAAATTTTAGAGCATCATTATCATCACATTTGTTTTATTTATTTTTATTTTAACAAATAATTGTATTAAAATTTTAAGAACAAAACAGAGAAAGATAATTGATAAGATAACAATAAAAAAATGTATACTAAATATAATAAGTAAGAGCGCTATATTCGGCAATGCCTAATCATTGACACCCTCCACCGACAGTTAGAATATTTCAGGAGTGGACTCTAAAGGGTGGTTACATTTTAAGGGCCGATGTTGATTTTGAATAAAACACAAATTATTTAATAAATTGTAGCAGATTTCTTGTCAATCAAAAAAAGAAGAACCTTAGATGAATACTGAAGGGAATCATTATACACACACCACAATTGGTTCTAGACCGATATTTTTCCGGGTCGATCTAATGATGTCCGTCTACCCGTCCGACTGACTGTTTTGTTGTCTTTCCATCTAAGCTTGTGCACAAAGTACAGATTGCATTTTTGAAGTTTATTCGATCAAATATGGCACATATCTGTGGTTACAAGCAATCAGTGTTGCCAGCGGATGTTTCGAAAAAATACCTACACATGCTAATAAAAATCCGATTTTTCCCTGCACGTTGAAAAAATTTCCCCTCCGAAAATCCCTATGCATTATTATCATTAAAATAGAAGAAATAACATTATTTATCACATAAATTAGTGAGAGAAATTTTCGTTTACTCTCATTTTACTTTACCCAAAATGTACGGGATCACACCTACATACATATTAGTGCCGCCAACTTTTTAAACCACAAACAACTCTAGAAATATATTTTGAGGATATTTTAGGGGAAACAATTTTTTTAAACCATTTTGGACAAAAAAATATCATTCAAATAACGTTTTTTCAGCATTTGTTTTATAAATAATACGATATGAAAAAAATCCCTACATTTTGGAGATTATCAGCCCAATTATGAATAAAAATTCCCCGGGAGTTTTTTCCCTTCTCCCATTTTTCCTATGTTAATCCAATGGTACAAATGGGAAAAGGGAAAAAACTCCCGGGGAATTTTTATTCACAATTGGGCTGTATGAAAAATCTGTCCGATTTTCCCTACGCTTCTATTTAGTTATTAAGAATACCTACATGTAGGGATTTTCCCCTACTTCTGGCAACACTGCAGTCGGTGAAGGGTATCAAAGATTTGGCACAGCCAAATATATAACTCTTACTTGTTTGAATACAAATTATAAACATCAAATAGAAATATGACAATAGAAAACAATAATCAACAATACATTTTGCTCCATAAAGAATTAAAATTCTTAACTTCTTCTCGCCATATAAAACAAAATGAAATTTAGCTCAAGATGTGAAAAATATGACAGATAAAAAAAAAACTAAAAAAATAATGCAAAACACGACAAAGCAATTTTAATATTTGTCTTAATAAATAACTACGAGTGCATATTTCCAATTTCTACGAAACTGCCAATTTCTATTAACCGGTCTCATAGAAAAAATATTTATAAATAGTGCATTTAGACGCACACGACATAAATTTATTAAGAACAATTAAAAGAATACATTTGTAATGTTAGTAATTTGTTTTTTATCAAACACAATTACCCAGCGGTAAATATTGAAAGGTCCGCAAGTTGCAGGCCTTTTTGAAGGCCTCTATACTACTTTCTAAAAGATTCGCTTCGTATGATATCCTGCCTTCAAAAGTATGCCTTATTGAAGGTAGAAATTTCTTTTTTTTAAAGACCTTCCTATATATTCAGTAAAGATTCAGAGAAACGAAGTTGTTCAGTTTAAGTTTTTAGTGGCCTTCCTTACTCCGTTCTCTGGAAAGTTGTTTAATTTTTATATATTTTTTTTCGCCTCCAACATTCCTAAAAACAATTTTATACATTTCTTTTTGCGCCTGATCTTGTTTTTATAACGGTTTTTAATTTTTTTGATGTCTCTAAAGGCCTCGTAACTCTTATGTAAACGTATACGTTTCGCATCACCTGTTCCGTTTTTTCCCAAAGCATGTATAAATAGGTGCACTACGTAATATTGCGTTGCGGATGAACCTGATAAAATTGAAATTTTCTCCGTTTTAATGCATCAGCAGTGAAAGAATTTTCACTAGCTCGTAATATTATGAATACTGGCGGCCATACCCGCTTAAGAATGAGATATTTGGTAAGAGGAGCGCTAATCACCTTGTTGGACAAGAACCGTGATTTATAGAAATTTCGTCCGCCATTGGCAGGACGTAAGCTTAAGAATTAAACTAAGGTTATGTAAGTTCGAAAGGGGGACGCATCATATAAGATGCAACCTCATATATTGCATCTTTAATGCTTCGTCCTCCTTTCGACCTAACCTAACTTTTTTAAATGAGGAATTGATTTATTTTTGATATTTCATATTCTTGATATATGAAGATTGTGATTATGAAAAATAGAAGAAATTAGAAGTTTATTTTATGATCACACATATTTTTTGGATTAAATTGTTATTTCATGCGTAAATTCAAAAAAAAAATAAAAATCCTACATAATCGAATATAAATCATAAAAATACATAAATAATTAAAATGGCCTATAACTCCTTAAAAAAGCGTATTTTGGATATAATTGCCATTTGAAACAAGTTAGAGTGCTATAATTTCAATACCAAACTGCTTAGGATAACTACAACCAATTTGACACCAAGTTTGTTTTTCGAAAGTAAGCGTGTTTTCAACAGACGAACAGACGGACGAACAAGACTAAATCGACTTAGAATTACTCAAGGAGCCAAAATATATATTCTGTGATGAATAATAAAAAAGTATCAAACGGAATGACAAACTTAGTATACCCTCTTCACAACTAATTGTGGTGAAGGGTATAAAAATAAAACATCTGCCTGTATCTTCCAAACGTAGCAATTAGTTTGTTTTTATCACTCTAAGGCCTTCTATTAGGCCTCTTTATTCATTCTTAATACCGCTGGGTATGTATATTATACATACATACAAAAATACCTGTATACAAACGTACAAACATACATATAGACAAATATTTGCAAAGAACAAGTACATTTTTTCTTTTAAATTTTATTTATTGAAATTTTATCTACTTGCATTTTTGCAAGTACCTACAAAATTTTATATCAAATACAATTCGAGACAAAATTAAGACATAGTAACAACGACTGGCTGCTTAAACAGAGTATAAATATAGCAAAAGATAATAAATACAATTTTAAAAATTTGAACTTGTTTTTAGCAAAAAATGTAAATTACTTAATTTGTTACAAACATACATTTACTAATGTATATGTACATATGTAATTTTATTTTAAGGTACATTTGTAGGTACTAAATAACCGCAGAAGCCCAAAAATGGCTTCCAAGCAATTCGATCCAATTTTAAATTAGGGATGTAACGATACGCCTTATTTGCGATACGTTGCCGATAGTCATTAAGAAATATCGTCGATACCGGTTCCGATACCGATACGCATATTGATCTTATATTCAAGTTAAAATTAACAATACTTTAGTTTTTTTAATTTCTTTATTATGCAAAATATCAGCTTAAGTTATTTTGTATTTATACATACTTATCTGTGGCATTTTGACAAAACATCTTAAGTCAAATTTAAAAAGTTGAAACAAATGTTTGTCAAGTTCTTTTGTCAAGTTCTTTTGTGAATATGTTGATGAAAAACATGCAAACATGTTGCATATTTTACCCTCTTTATCTTTACCCTTTACTTAAGGAGTTCATACTGCCCTGTTTAACAACTTTGGTACTTACTACTTTGTTTGTAGAACGAATGTTTTATTTTGTTTGTCATAATTCATACTGTTCATAATATTGCAAACAAATTGTTTTAAAATAAAATACAAAAATATTTACACATTAATATCAAAAAAAGTCTATTTTTCTAAGCCATTAGTGATGTCAATATTTCTTTCAAACCCGTAATAGCGTGCAGAAACCGCTCAAATAGCTTTAAAAATAGCTCATAAAGTACATTAATGATAAAAGTGTAATAGTTGCAAATAAAAGCAGCTAATTCTGTTCTATGGAAATTGCACAACATGTAACAAAGACTTCGAGTGATTATAGATAGGTAGCTTTAGAAAAGGTTACATGTAGTTGCTGTAACATACTTTTCTCAGAAAAGAAATCGCCATTAGATTATGCAATTAACGCCGAGTTTTTTTTCTATTTTCTTTTAAAGTTGCTACGAAACTCTTTTCACATTGACATTTAAATTTTCTTCAAGCATTTTTTCAATTAAATGTAAACAAAACAACTGTATTGTCAACCAACCATTTTCTATAATTAATAAGCGATTAAAAATTCGGCTTAAGTCTAGTTTACCGACGCAGCTCCAAATAAGAAACAAGTACCTAGGAAAATAGAAAATTGAAAAATAAGACGAAAATATGAAGTGAAAAAAGTGGCGCAAACGCATAGTTTTTGAGTCATGGGCCTCTAAAGTTTTCATATAAATGTGCGATTTTCCACTTCATTGCTGAACGTATAGGTCCAATATTGGTATTATTTTAAAGTTCTTATATAGATTTTTCTGAATATACAAAATTTATATCAAAATGGTTAACTCCCATTACAGTTTTTACAAAAAATTGGTTTTTATTATTAAAAGTGCAAAATATTGATTTGTTTTTAACTTTTAATTGTAAAATTTTTAAAAAAAAATACAATAAAATTTTATTTTAGTTTTATTTTTTAACCTTTAATTAATTTAAAAAATATTATAGTTGACACCATTTCGAATAAAAAATATTTAAAAACGAAAAAAAAAGATTAAAACAAAAATGACAAAAAATAATAAAATGTCTATCCAAGCGTCGCCGTGCAACTTTTTCAACCCCGTTTTTTCCTTCCGCACTTTGTTAACAAATTAAATGTAGCATGCAAAAGTTGCGGCGTTAATTGCATAATGTAAATACGGTCAAGATATTTGTTTCAAATGGTGATCAGCTATGCATTCCAATAAAAGTATTACCGATACGGAAATACCGGTATTACAGACCACAATCAAGTACCGGTATTCTTTTTTTACATTTTAAATGCACCATCATGGCTGCCAGACTTGGGGAATTATCCCCAAACTTGGGGATTTCATGCGAGCAAAAAGGCCAAAGAAAGTCATTTGGGGATTGGGTATTTAAAAAAAATTCGGGGATTTTTAGGGGATTTTACACATTTTTAAAATATTTTCCCTGCTTTTACTATTTACGCTTATTTTGCTTAGTTTTTTATACAAAATATGAAACAAAAGTAGCAAAATTTTTATCTTACATTTATCAACAACTTATACGGTACGGTGTAAAGGGTCCTTTAATTAAGATTACCATTTTGGTTAAGTGTGTAAAAAGTACTAAATAAATGTTATTTTTCTTGAGTGAGTGTTTTAAAAAGAGGAATTTGAAAAGAAGAATTACAGTAAATGTTTTTTTTATGGAAATCACGATTTGTATCAATTCAGTTTTCTCAGTAAATTGTGGACAAAATCAAAAGTTGTGCAACGATTGCAATGAAATGAAATATGTTTAACTAAATGTTTTTAGACCAAAACTGCGATTTTTGTCAAATAAAATTATTTTTTTTTAAGACAATTTCAAGCAAATATGTCTTCCCCAAAAATAAGTAAATATGGAAGACAATATAATAAAGTTTGGGAAAAAGCAGCCAAGCATTCTTGGTACGTAACTATGATGCATCCAAATATTAAATAAATGACGGATATATGTATTTTTAATGTTGATTTTAAGGATTGCTACAACCGATTGAACAAGCTGCAAATTCTAATTGTTATAAATTGGCTCATTCGTCTTCAAAAACTGCATATTGTTCTGCTTGTAATTCCTCACTGGAATGGCATAAAAAGGATTTTAAAAAACCAGTCGCTACAAACAAAATAATTTGTCTTTTTTTAACAAAAAATTTGTATTTGGGGATTTCTTATTAAATTTTTTTTAATATTTTTAAAAAATTATTAGTATTGTGGTTATTTTGTTGAACTGTTCCATGGGTTTTTATCCAAATTTTGATATTTTAATAAGGCTTAAGGTTATCAAATTTGATTTTCATTAAATTATTATATTATCATTAAAGGAATTTTACAACATGAATTTAATTAAAATTTATTGATAATTTTTTCATTCTTGACTGACCTGAGATTCGAACCCAGGCGTTTCACGGGCAGGTTACCCCTACATGTTTCGATTGCAACCACTCAATCTCTCGCAACCATCCACGACTGCTGGCTGTCAATAGTCAAACATCAATCTTTAAACCAAATTGTATTTAACCATTGGTAGATCGAAATTTGCTTTTAATGATTATCTATTTTTCTTTTAATTGATCCTACATGTTCTTCCTTACTTCTGTTTTTTTCGTACCTTTTTTCAAGAATTTTTCCTGAAGTACAAAGTACATTTTTTGTTTTTTTCATTTTTTTTTAAAAAAAATTTAAAATTTGTTCAGAAAAAAAAACAAAAAAAAAATATTAACTTTTGTTTTTTAATTTGGGGATTTTTTTTTTAATTTTTTGGGGACAAGGAAAAGTGCCTGGCAGCCCAGTGCACCATATGCCTATCTACGTAAAAATATTAGTAAATACCTTAAAAAAATAAAAATAAATAAGTCCGACGATGATGTCGAGCTGGTTAATATTGAACCAGAAAATCCTGTTCAGGACAAATCTCTTACAATCAAGCAAAAGTTGCAGAAAATTATGATGGAAGAAATGCAATAAAAAAAGCGCGATAAAGAGATTAATTGAAAAAAATTCGATAAGGATCACACCAAAGTTTTTTCAATGAACACTCATTTGCAAAAAGTGCATAATTTACTTATGACCGTTCGTCCTACAAGTGGAGAGAATCTGAGTGTGCGTTTTCCGCAGCAGGATTAATCTGCACGAAAATAAGATAACGCCTTTCGGATGAAAGCATCGACAATTTATTTTTTCTGCAAACATATTTTATTTCACAAAAAGAACGAATTAAAAAAAAAAACTTGGGTACTTTACATCTGTATTAGTAACTGTAAGGGTAATTACCAGGGAAACTAGAAATATGCTCCAATGCGCATTTAATATGCAGTCAAAACATGAAAATATGCCCTGAAAATTGTTAAAAATATGATATGATAGTGTATAAAGTCATTTCTGAAAAATTGAAGGAATATGACTATTACAAAAAAGCTTTATAAAATACATAACTGAAATTTAGCTCATAGAATAAATTCGAAAAAATAAAAAATGTTGAAGTTAAAAATATTCCCTAAAAAATTTAAAAATTGGTAACTTAAAAACCAAATTTTCAACAGTTCCATTCAATAAAAACAATCGTTATACTATAATTGGAATGAATTCTGGGCGCGACGGGCGCGACGGACGCTGTGGCCGGTGCTTAGGAAGTTCGATTCGGAGTAGCTGCTGGGCAGGAGTAGGGTCTGCGTTAGGACCATGCTAGGAAATATCACGGGCCACTGTATGATAGGCAGGATGGCGGTGAGGATTGGATCCGAATTGTCGGACATGTGCGGTTGTGTGAGGACCCGGAGGAGTTGGAGACAGTTGAGCACATTCTGTGCCACTGTCCCAGTCTACAGGACAGCAGGCTGAGGTGGCTGGGCAGTAAATTCCTGGGCGAATTAGGGGATGTCTCTTGTTGTGGACTCGAGGGTCTGATAGGATTCGTTATGGGGATGGCCTGGCTGCACAAAATTAGACTGGGTGCGGGCCGCACGTAGGGCGAATTCGGTTGAGTAGGATTTCTCTCGGGTTTGGTCTGAAACTTTCTTTCCTATCTATCTTTTTAATATGTGTTCTCTCTCTATTTCACCTACTTACTTTCCATCTTAACATATCAATCTCTAAATAAGGCTTCACAGTGGACCATATTGGTCTCTGGGTGAAGGTGTGAAAGAGACTTCACACCAACCGTTCTACCTACCTACACTATAAGCCCTTACCCCATAGTAACTATGTATTTATAGACAAATTTTCGAGATATGCAAGCGATGAGCAGTGATCGACTGGCAAAAACAAAGTTATGTTAAGGGGTTAAAATTCATATAAGAGTTATTTATGCCGAATATTATAGAGATATTCGGGCATGTTCTGTAAATCGAAATGAAGTGGATTTAAAATCGCACAAATTTTGAAAACGATCCTGTAAAAAAAGTTTCTTTTTTATATACTTCATACTTTGAGTACTTATTATCTTCACAAGAAATCGGATAAGCTACAGACATTATGTAAATAATTGAGATCAAAATCTCGTTCGATTTCAATTCCACTTCATTTCGATTTGTAAAGCATGCCCGATTAACATCAATATGAGATCTTTTATCTTAAAGGGATTTAGGGACGGACGCTTAATTGTTTATTAATGTTTACATTTAAAAGAAAGTTAAAGGTATTTATAGATGGGTGCTTTGGGCAAATGTGAAACGATTCGAAAAGAATTTAATATTTTTGGGGCGAATTAAATCTAAATATGTACCAACATAATAATATTAGATTTGGGGGCTCAGTGTAATTTTTTGCAAAAAAGTGATGATTTTCTTTGGCTCATATCTTGCAAACCGTTCGGAATTTTGATTTACCCCCTGAGATAAAGTTGTAGCTCTTGCCATAAAAAAATTTTTCACTTTTGCGGCTACCTAAACGGTGTTAAGACTCATTCCTAGGAAGTTCATATGCTCTAGAAAGTTGTTTATTGAGATCTTAGGTACATTTTTGTAGATGGCTGTTTTCTTGAATTTTAACGGTTTGCTACCTATAGACCCGAAGAGGGGGAAAAAGGTAAAAAAAAAAAACGAACTTTTTAAAGTTTTTTGCGATTTTGATATTGAAGATGAAGTTTATTTGATTTTATATGTTTACAATTTCTGTTTTTTTATGGCAAAAGCTACAACTTTGTCTTCCGAACGGTTTGCAAGACATGAGCCTGAGAAAATTACCACTTTTTTGCAAAAATGATACCGAGGCCCCAAATCTTTGGGGGCCCATAAAAAAGTGCATGACTTTGTGCAAAACTGGGACACGGGTCTTTTTTTTTTGGTCTTTTGTCACGTAGTTTTGTCCGTTTATGATTATTTTTTTTTCGTGTTGCACTGTGTAATTTATTTTCTTTTTTTAGAAGAAACATACATACATATGTACATACATATGTATGCTTTAAAATCTATTTGGGCAAAATAGAACACTGTTATCGCCAAAAAAATTTGGATATCACAATCATTTATTTAACTGTTGAATTTAATTTCCAAGCCATAAAGTGGGGTACATACCAGTCAAACATTTAATTAGTCAACAGTCAACCTCAAAATACATAATTTGAGGTTGAGGGTTGACTGATAATTACCACACTTTCAAAATATTTTGTTAAATTGTTACTTTAAAAAAAAAACAAAACATTCATAAGTTGATTTTAGTTTTTTTTCGCAAAGAAACCTTTTTTGGATATGGGTATACAAATTTATCTCGACTGACTCTAAATGGAAAAACCAGTAAAATGCGCATAGGAATAGCTTATCCCTTCAACAATAAATTTCAGTTTCTCAATAGTATGAAATGGGAATTTAGCACATTTGAAAGAAACCTTGTTAAATAACTTTGAAAAACCATAGGTTTATATGCCAGGACTAAAAATTTAATACATTCTTTCTTCACGTATGTAGTCGTATGGCTAGAGTATCAAACAAAAAGAAATTTTCTCTAGAAATGCGCAAAAATATCTTAAATATACCGTCGTAAAGGAACATGGTTATCTTGAAGTCCATTCTACCGGTAATCATTAACAGAATTTTAAATGGTACTCTACTAATAATCGTTCGGAGTTTTCAATGGTCCTCCATCAATAATCTGATCCAGTTAAAAGTCACCCTCTACTTATTTTACCATGGGCTTCGCAAAGTAAAGTTAAAACGAATGCCTGCGGTTAATCTTGAAACACGAAAAAACGCTCCTAAAATATGGGCATATCCTGCTTAACGAACGCTACATTCGCACGCGTTTTCTGATTTATACATACATATATAAACATTTTTCGATCTTTCAAAAGAGATATCTTCAACTGATATATAGTTTTTAATCTCATTAATATGTACTTACGAATGACCCATAGCATAATTTCTAAGCTGGTATTTATTCCGAAATAATTGACCACAAAATTTTGTGACGCACGCCACAAAAAGTGGAAATAACTTTAAAAGTTAAAGTGTGCTTTCATAATTTCAAGCAAATTTCGCATCATAAGGTAAAAAAAATCTAATTCCTAAAAGAAAGATGACTGTAAGAGAATTCTAAAATCACTTATTCGCAGCCAAAAAATGTTGTGATTTTTTGACAAAAGCCGTGAACCCCTTGTGACGCACGCTACAGTTTTTCCAGTAGTATATAATAAATCCAATTTTATTTATTTTAACAAAACAAAATATATTTTTATGAATTGCATTTCTTAAACTAATTTTGCGTTTGATAATGAATGAATGAATGAATATTTGTTTTATTTTTTTCTAAAGAAATTTATATTTTAATGAGTCTGCTGTAAGTGCTATTTTAAGCACATACAGCACATAAAATAATGATAACTTCATGTAGAACATTAAGAGATCAGGGGTGGGGTAGAATTTGGTGAAAATAATTGTATTAATGATGATCGAAATACATATTTTTATGCCCACACCACAATAGTGGAGAGGGTATTAGGCATTTATGCTGATGTGTGTAACACCTTAAAATATTGGTCCTAGACCCACCTTAAAGTATGTATAGCGATCAACACAGAATCCCTTTCTGAGACAAACTAACGATGTCCGTTCGGCTGGCACTCCATGTAGCCTTGAGCGAAAAGTACAGGTCGCAATTTTGGAGATAATTTGATAAAATTTGGGACATAGGTTCTTATTAGGACAAGGACTAAGCCTAATGGGCAGAATCGTAGGACCACGAGGAAAGATGGGGGGAAATTTCTGCCTCTAAGAAACTATTAAACAGATTTTAATAAAATTTAAATCATAGATAGAAACATATTTATATGGACACATAAGCTATGCAGTTTTTCAAAAATAGGACCATAAGGGTAGGTAGGAGGCAATTTCTGCCTCTTAAACTTTCAAACATTTTTGATGAAATTTATAAACATAGATAAAGCCATATTTATATGAACACATAAGCATGATGTTTTTTTAAATACTGTGGTGTAGGGTATCATATGGTCGGGCTTGACCGACGTTATTTTCCCTTTTAAATTAATTCAAGTATCTTTTAGATGCAGAAAAACTTGTTATTTCAAAGAGGAAAAAATCATAGTGACCAGCCAAAGGCCGGCTATGCAGCGAAGCCGGTATTTGTTTTACCATAGAGGAGAAAATCCTTGCGACCGGCTAAAGGCCGGCTATGCAGAGAAGCTTTTGTTAGCGATGCCGGTATTTGTTATACACTAGAGGAGAAAATAATTGCGCCCGGCCGAAGATATTAACAAAATAAAATTCATATTTACAATCGTGAGCAAATTACATTTAATTTGAGCACCCACACATACAACTAACTGTGCGGGACGATTTTCTTGATGCATAGAGCTTCAGTCCCCTTAATGGGTAATTTTGGTTTTTTTTTTAATTCCAGAGAAGGTCCAATTTTTTTTGTTCCCTGTTAACTCTAGTTTTGCCAAAATTAATCATGTATTTACTTCACAGATCTTTTAATATCCTCACTTGCAAATCGCCAAATAATAATTAGTAAATGGCAATCCTAGACACAGTAAAAACCGGCAAAACCAGTACAAAGTCCAACAAAAACAAAACAAGAACTGAATTAATAACAAAATATAATAAAACCAATTGACACTTGGAAGGACACCATAAGAAAATTTATGATCAAATTGGAAAAAATGTATACGTAGGTATGTAGGTATGTATGTATTTATAAAATTATTACAGCCAAAATAAAATTAAAAAGGAAACAAAAACTTATGAAAACGGTTGAAATACGTAATTAAATGAAGATCAGTAAAACACTTACCCAACAATTAAAATTTATGTCTTTTTTTCTTAAAACTTTAGATGACAAATCAATCTAGAAATAATAATAATAATAATATAAAATTTAATGTTCTAATTATCAGTTAGTAAAAAAAATGGGAAAAAATCAATGGTCCTTTTTTGGACTGACGTCAGTTAAATAAGATAATACACTTGTTTACTATACTATCGATGATGCTACAATTATTTTTTATATGTATTAACAAAAGTAACAACAAATAAACAGTTTACAAACAAAAGATTTTAAAGATTTTGTTTATAATATGGTATATTTTTACACAAGTCAACAAACAAAAGAAACGAACGCACGAAAATATTAATTTATCTCGACTTTATTTCTTTTTTTCTCATATGCTCGTTAATTCGACAGTTGGTGTTTGTGTGTATAATTTTACTTTTATCTTTTTTTTTTGTCTGTTCTTTCTTTGGCAGTCTTCTGCCCACTTTGTACGTACGACCTTAACGGCAGTCGTTCTTTCTATTTTTACTATTTTATATTTAATTATTCTTTCAGGTTGTTTATCAGGGTGACTGCATACATTCTTTAAATAATTTTTTGTTTTTCATTTTTCACTTTTTTGTTATTTTCATTTGTTTAAACACTTACATTTTGTTTGTATATTTCCGTCTTTATTTTTTGCCTTTTACTTTGTTTTGATCTTTATCTTCTTTGTTTTAAAAGGTTTTTTCACTTGGGGTTATTTCTTTGTTAAAGATTCCAGCTAAATATTTCTGATTTTTTTAGGATTTTATTTGTAAATTCAAAAAGATTTGTTAATTTTTTCAAATATCATATAGGTAGGTACTATTTAATTTTTATTAACGTAGCTTTTTTACTATTTCAATCGTTTTATTTCACACACGAACTGAACAAATTTAAGAGTCGAGTTGGACATCTGAAAATTTTTTACCAAATCATTCGAATAAAGAAAACGCAAATGAATGGGGCGTTAAGACAATGTGAATTAAAATAACAGGGTGCTTCGTTAAAAAAATAAACTTTCGAAAAACAGAGTTCGGATAGTAACAAAAAAAATGTAATGGTCTCTTTTTGGGTTTTTACACTTTCTCACTTCTTCCATGAGTTCGTCAAGGAGTAAAGTCCCAATTTACACTAGGGAAATTTCTTGCCGGACAGACGAAGTTTGATGGCGAGGGGTCGAAAAGGTAGAGTGTGTAGTACATGACTATCTGTACTGGACATTTTTTCATTTCCCTTTCTTACTTTTCGTAGTTTACATACAAGTTTTAATTTCTATCTGACTTCTAATGTTTCATATGTAAACGCTTCAGGTAAGATTAAAAGAGAATTAAAAAAATGTCCGGCAAGAAATGTCCCTAGTGTAAATTGGGACTAACATATTCTCAAAAGAATGGTATAGAGCGAAAAATAAATAGGCAAAAGTGCACTTTACGGGGCGTACGAAAAAAAAATAAAAAAAATATGCTACCCGATTCAGAATAAAAGAAAGAAAAAATCCAAAATTAAAATTCAAGGGGGCTGATGCCCATGGGCCCCCTGGATCCAAAAAACCGCCCGCCTACATAGTGGAATGTGTGGGTACTCAAATTAAAGGTAATTGTACAAGAAAAACAAAAATAATAAAATTTAGGGCGGGCGGGACTTTTGGGGCCCTCTGGGTCAATAAAAAGTGCCCCTACCCACTCACATCTATGTGTAGGTACTCAAATTAAAGGTAGTTTGCTCACGATTGTAAATATTTTGTTTTATTTTTTATTTTTTAATGTTTTATGTTCGATTTAAAAAAAAAAATTTAATTTTTTTGTAACTAATAGCCTATTTCCGATGTGCTTAAGAATTCTTTTCTGCGTAGCCAGCCTTCGGCCGGGTGCAAGGATTTTCTCCTCTATGGAATAACAAAAACCGGCTTCGATAACTAAAGCTTCTCTGCATAGACGGCCTTCGGCCGGGCGCAAGGATTTTCTCCTCTATGATATAACAAATACTGGCTTCGCTAACTTAAGCTTCTCTGCATAGCCGGCCATAGGCCGGGAGCAAGGATTTTCTCCTCTATGGTACAACAAACACCTGCTTCGCTAACTAAAGCTTTTCTGCACCTAAAAGATACTTAAATTAACCTAGAGATAAAAATAATATGCGAACACAAAATACATATTTGCAATCGTGAGTAAATTACCTTTAATTTGAGTACCCACACATATCACTAAGTGGGCGGGGCAGTTTTTTGGGTCCAGGGGGCCCCACGGGCCTCAGCCCCTTAAATTTTAATTATGGTTTTATTCTTTTTTTCTGAATGGGGTAGCATATTTTTTTTATTTTTTTTTTCGCACGCCCCGTAAAGTGCACTTCAGGCAATAAATATATTTCAACATCTCTAAAAGATTTTTATCTTTCATTTTTTCATTCAACATCTTGCTGTTTAGATTCAATTTGCAGCCGACGCAAGGACGGCTCATTTGGGTCTTAATAATACCCAGTGACCAGAGTCACGCAAGTGCCCACCAGATTATTCCCCAGATTGCAACTTGAACTATTTCGATTCTTGGAAAAAAGAGAGATCGACCTTAGTCCTATATTAGATATAGCAATGCAATTCTGGCATTTGTTCTTAGTCTTTATTTTAGTGTAATCTCTGGAAAAAAATATAAGCCCTTAAAAAGTATATACTAAGGCGTATTTATTATAAGGTGGCGCCATCACCAATATCGAAAAATTGCATGAAAGTACATTTTTCAATTCCTCTTTCCCTCTACTTGGCAAATTCAAATGTATCGCTGCAAACGTTTTATAGTGGAGTCAAGTACTGAAAAAAGTTCAAAGAAGAAATAATTATATTAATACGACTTGCATTGTGTGAACTCAGGCTTGAATTTCATATAATATAAATTTTAAAGCCTATAGTAGTGCTTCCATCGGCATGACAGGGGCCATGAGAAGTACTTCTCAAGCCTGGTCAGGTAAGGGCAGATTGTGTGAGGGATTTCCTATTTTCACTGATTGCTTGAGGATGAGAGGAACGGGTGCAAACATTTACCTTAAATATGCTTCCTGAAGACGTATTGTGTATTTTTAGCGGAAGATTTACAGATTTTAAAGAGTGTAAAATTGTTAAGAGGGGGCTGAAAAGTGACTATATATGTGGACAGCCACAGTTGGCTCTTATGGCATTGATTGGCTGTTTTGGAATTCCCAGCTAGTGGATAGTTATAGAATAGCTCGAAGGGAAATCTATGGGGAGTGTGTAGTGAGAATATGCTGAACTGCAACATTACATGTAATAAAATGGCCGAGGAGTTGGCGAGACTAGCCGCTTAAGTGGTGGATACTGACTGTGAGCAGACAGTTAGACCTCCAATAGGATTTTATTTGGGGAAGATTAGGGAATGGATTCTTAAACTTAGCATATGGCAATTTAGTCAGCTGGGACATTCATTTGTTTGCGCTTAGTGACATTTTTTTTTTTTTTTTGCTCAAAAGTTAGGTTTTGTTTAGATCTGCACGCATCACTATAAAGTTTGATTTTCGAAGGAGTGTTATTTTCCAAAAGGCTTGTATTCAAAAGAGTTAACTTATTTGTGAATTAGTCAGCACTTTATTGAATAAAAAATATGGATGAAGAACCAAAGCTTTAAAAAAACATTAAATATGGTATGGTAAGTTGAAAATGTTGTTCGATTACATGCAAAAAAACTAGATTTATCTTATATTACTAATTTAAAACAATTGTGGTTTTTAGTTGAAGTGTTAATTTTAATTTTGATATTTTTTATAGTTAGGCTTGAGTTCATCAAATATAATTTTTATTAAATTATTTTTACTGAAGGAAGGAATTTTTACAACTTGGAATTTTTTTTTTATTAAAATTTATTGATAATTTAAAACTTTACAACTAACAAGTGTTTATATTTTATTATAAAATTTCATTTTAAAAGGGGACTTGGCACTTTTTCTTTAACACCCAGTCTCCAACTAACATGAAATGTAGTTAAGACATAAAGTTAAGACTTGCTGTTAAAATGATTATATGTTTATGGTGGCGTACACGTAGTGAGGTTAGAGTTAAAACTTTTCATTATTTTCAGTTCGTTGACGCGTCAAGTTTGTAGCTACAGTGTGTTTGTGGAAAATAATTACAATTATTTTATACTTTAATGTTTGTTTGTATTATATTTTTCATAAAAAGCTAAGTTTATTATGTCTAGTTTACAACCCTTTTTAAAAATTAAATAAAGATGTCGAAAAACAACTAAAAAATAGCGTACTGTCAAACTTAAACGTCAATTTATGTTATAAAAGGACTTTCAAAAGAAATGTTATAACAATCAAGTTCAAACTCTAACTTGAGCAGTCTCCACTTAACACTACTTTGCAGTTAGTGTTAAAGTTAGTCATTTTGTGTTAGGTGGAGACCCCGAGTAACATTGTTGGGCTTAGCACTTTGATGTATCATTGCAAAGCAAAAAAAATATAATATTAAAAATAGTATTGTTTTCTGCGAACTAAATGTAAACTTCGCTGCCTTTTTGTAAATAAAATAAATAATATAAAACATAAAAGGAAGTATTTAGAATGCAAATAAAAACTTATTTGAAAAAACGGCTTTCGGCTCTTTGGTCTCTTAAGTGGCGCATACACTTGCAATATTATTGTATATGATATTCACCATATTATTTCTAGTTTGTCCTAAATAATGCAATAAGTCGTACAATGGTTTTACTTATTCAATAAAAAGTGAACATAACCTATATGAATAACATAAACAGCATTGTACAATGTTGCTAACACATTTCACTTCTTTTCATTGCACAAATCAAAAGTCTTTTGATTGTTGTCAATATATTGTGATATCTTTGAATATAACATACACATTGACGATATAATTGTACATTACGTAAAATTAAACAATTTTGAGCCGCTTGACTTTGGTTTTAACATTTATGAAATAATATATATATATATATATATATATATATATATATATTTATATATATCCTTTTCGTAAATTTTCATATTAATTTGAATGTGTATTCTAAGTGAAATTACAATTTTAAAAGCTTTAATACTATAGTCTTATTTCTTTTATATTTTTTTAAGGAATATTTTCTATGCACTATCAGATTGTTCGTTCAAATTAATATGGAATACATACTTTCTGTCTCAGTCAGTGATGTTAACCGTACGGTTATTACCCTTTTTTAGGTTAATTTTGGGCCGCAAAAGGTAGCAAGGTAATATTATTTAAAATACGGCAATTTGAGAAAATATGGATTTTGGTATAAATATGCGTACTTACATATGTAGGGTTTAAAGTTTTAACTTTTGAGAGGTGATTTTCAATTTAAAAATACATAGACAAATATTAGAACAAATAATTAACAACATTATGTTTCTATAAATGTTTTCGTAACACCGATAACTGCAAAATAAGAAAAATGAAATCACTCTTGTACATTATTAATTTTATATTTAACTTTTTGTTTGTTTAAAAATCAACAATTCTATAACATATGAATATATGTTATAAATTTAACTATAATAATTTGCGTAACTGCCCGTCTATACCAGAGATAATTATTGCGAAATATATTGCAGTAAATGTCAAAATTATGTTATCTTTAATGTAGACAGCAATTTTTTGAACATATTTATTGCCGGCAATTTATGTTGCAATAATTGTTAATCCATTTTTGTTGACAATTATTGCTATCATAAAACGTCAAATTTGGTTGCAAACTGAAAAAAGAAGCAAACAAGAAAAAAAATAGAAGCAAATTGTTTGCGAAAGAAATTACATTTGATAAATGGTAGCAAATTATAATTGTAGTAGGTTAGGTTAGGTTCCACGGGCAGCCATCAAAGACAGCTCACTTGGGTCCTTTATTGGTCCCTTTGTGATACCCTGCGCCAATGCCCATCCCTTAGAGCAGTCACTCAGATGGCGTCACTGCAAAGTCCAACCACCTCGTCTTCCTAGTGAAGAGAAGGAGCGATTTCAGTTCCATCCCAGATAGATCCCCCAAACAGGCAAACACCGGTTCCCCCAGGCATTCCACCCTAATACCCCGCAGTCCAGGGCAATGACAGAGAAAGTGGAGCACAGTCTCCTCCTCCTCCTCGTTCTGACAACTTCTACAGTAGTCGTAAAATTCCAGACCCATTCTCCTAGCATGAGTCCCCACCGGCCAGTGTCCAGTTACAACCGATATCACAGTCCTAATCTGGTTTCTGCTAAGCCCAAGTAGAGAGCTAGTTCTCCGTCCATCATATCCAGGCCACAGGATCCTGGATATCGAGCAGGTGGATTCACAGGTCCACCGCGTCTGCGCAACTCTATAGGACTCGCGCCCTATAAGTGATTTACATTGAGCCATTGGAAGGCCAATGAATTGGTCAATGAATGCATCATCCATGCGACCACCCTGTTTGGCCAGCTCGTCTGCTACCTGATTGCCCGGGCACCTAGTGTGCCCCGGTATCCATATTAGCGTTACCCTTGAATGTTTCGCAATCTCATCCAAAGACATCCGACATTCTACAGTTAACCCCGATGTCGTGTAGACACCCGCTAGGGAAGCAAGGGCAGCCTTGCTGTCAGTAAATATACGTATATCTCCCGATATGCGATGATACCTCAGCCAGTTTGCCGCCCGCCTTATAGCCGAGATTTCCGCCTGCAGGACACTACATCCATCCGGCAGGCGAAAGGAAACCTTCACATCCAGTTCCTCTATGAAGAAACCTCCGCCGACCCTCTCACCTTTCCTCGAACCATCAGTGTAGACCCCTAGGGTCGGTTCACGGAAAGTATCCAACAGCACACTGCTGTGCGCCATTTGCACCACGAACCCCGCACCAAAGAATGGCACCGGGGTGCAGTAATCCACTACATCAGGGACAATCGTACGTTTGATTATCCCGGCGTGTCCAAAGTCACGTGTTGACCAGCTATTCACCGCGTGCAGCCGCGTCGCCGAACAAAGAGCCAACTGTCTGGCCATTATATCCACCGGGAGCCAGTTCAGTATCGTGAACAGCGCCCTTGTTGGAGTAGATCGCATTGATCTCGTAATCATCAACGCGACAAGTCTGTATACTTTCTCAAGCATCGCACGGTGTACGCCCTTATCCAATGCAGTCCACCACACAACGACCCCATAGTATAGGGTCGGCTTTACCACAGCCTCAAAGATCCAATTGACACACCTCGGGCTCATACCCCAGTTCCTGCCGATTGCACCCCTACACGCATATATGGCAACTATTGCCTTTTCCACTCTCATCCGGACATTTAGTCCCCATGACAGCCTGCTATCCAGAACCACGCCCAGATATTTCGCACTTTGAGATATCCGAAGCTCAATTCCATTCAACCTCGGAAGCCTAAAGTCCCCGGTCTTATACCTCCTCGTGAAGAGTACCAGTTCCGTCTTAGACGGATTTACACCCAGACCGCATGATGCACTCCAGGTACTGAGTATCTTCAAAGCAGCCTCCATACACTGGGACATTACGCCCAAATGCCTCCCTGAGATGGCCACTGCAACATCATCAGCATACGCCACCGTTTTGATCCTCATGTCGTCCATCCTTGTTAACATGGTGTTCATAGTCAGGTTCCACAATAGTGGGGATAGAACTCCCCCTTGGGGAGTACCCCTGTTCACCAGCCTCTGAACACTGGTTTCACCTATCGTAGAACAAATGACCCTATTCCGTAGTAGATTGTCCACAAATCTACATACATATGCCAGCGTCGATCCCCAGACTCCTCATGGACATCACGATAGAGTCCGGGTTGACATTGTTGAAGGCCCCCTCTATGTCGAGAAAGGCCACAAGTGTGTACTCCCTAAATTCGAGCGATCTCTCAATGGTTCCGACCAGAGAGTGAAGAGCCGTCTCAACAGACCTGCCCCTTGTGTAGGCATGTTGAGAGGCAGAGAGTAAGTCCCTTGGGATGGTCATCCTCAAGTGTATATCGATAACCCTCTCAAGAGTCTTAAGAAGAAAGGATGAAAGACTAATCGGTCTGTAATCCTTCGGCTCAGTGTGAGAAGCCTTACCCCCTTTGGGTATAAAGACCACCCTGCACAGGGTCCATTTCACTGGAAGATACGAAAATCTAGCGCATCCCCTGTATATGGCCAACAACCAGGGTATTATCAGGGTCGAATTCCTCTGCAGGTCCGCAGGAATTATACCGTCCATACCCGGAGATTTGTATGGGCTAAAGCTATCGATAGCCCACTTAATCCTATCGTAGTCCAATGGTATGGACATAGGAATAGGAGTCGCCTCCCGCGACCGATCCCGCAATCCCCATTGGGAGTTTCCAGGAAAGTGAGTATCAATCAACACTTCCAGTGTTTCCTGACTATTCGTGGTCCAACTACCATCCGATTTCCGGACGTACGTCGGGACAACCGGGCTCGAGGCCATTACCTTACGTAAACGGTTCGTCTCAGAGGATCCTTCCACGCCGCTACAGAAGTTCCTCCAAGCAACCCTTTTCGCCGATCTAACCAGATTTCTGAACCTATTCAATGATGACTTATAGTCCACCCAGTTTCCATGGCGCTTTGCCACATTGAACAACCTACGACAGTCAATTCTTGCCTGCGCAATGTCAGGATCCCACCATGGTGGTCGGTTCCTACCCCTGCGCACCCTTGGTCTACATGCCAAGGAAGTCGCCAACTGCAGTGAGTTCGAAAGCAGATCCACTGCTGCATCGATCCCCCCGATATCATCAACCCCAGGAGGGTCAGATAGAGACCGGACCAGAGAGGAGTACTGAACTCCCCAGTCCGTACGTCTCCTGTTTAATATAGCCATCGATCCTGAAGACCTAAGCCCTAGCCTAAATTCCACATATCTGTGATCAGAGAGCGAACAGTCATTCGACACCATCCAGCCCTCGATCATATCGGTGTAGTAACAAATTAAATTAAAGAATTTAATAAACACTAAAATAATACTACAAAAATTATTTTGATCTTTGTTATTTATATTTATATTAATTTGTTTGAATTTAAGTTATTTTTTACATTAAAATATTAATTTTACTTTAAAAAAAAATTAATAAAATTAATATTTTTATAAAAAAGACCTTAAGCTTAAACAAATGAATATACATTTAAATAATAAAGTCGAATAAGAAAGAATTTATATTAATAAAAATAATTTTTGCAAGATGGTGTCAGTTTTTACACTGCACCTTCTTCTTTGATTTCTTTCAAATTATAAATACGTTTTCCCATGCCTTTAACATAAGCTGAGCAATAAGAAATAATGCTCGGTTACTCTGCCGACGTTATTGCCAACTGGCTGACATATTTATCTTTAGTGTAGACCTAGGGTAAGGTAATTACTTCTAAAAAGCGGTAATTTTTAAAGGACCGTAAGGTAATGAAAAAATAAAAGTTAACATCACTGGTCTCAGTGCAGCAAATCTATCATTTTACAACACTGAAATATATCAATGATACAACTCTGTTTTATTGACAAAAATTAAAACAATATCAAATGCAGAAAACGAAAGAATAGAAAAAAGAAATCTGTTGAAAAAAAGGGAATTAACTGAACAAACGTTGATAAAAAAGACGCAAGTGTGGAAAGAAAAAAAAATCGCGCACGTAAAAATCTTGTATAATTATCTAGAAATTAAGTTAATTTATTAAAAAATAATAATATAAAATAGTAAAATGCAGCTTTGGAATCTTAGAAAAGGATATTATTTTGCCATGTTTATGGTAAGTAAACAAAAATGATAAAATTGTAATGGGCAATTAGGCGGTGTGTGTGCAAATAATAAAAAATCAAAAGACACACGTATGCTAGACAGAGTTTTTGTTCTTTTTTATGCTTATGGACCGGTTATATTTTCCATTAAATATGTACTTTAAAATATTCTTTAATTTCAAAATCAAGAATGTTTTAACAACTTGCTTAATAACAATTTTTTTAAATTTCATTATAGGTATTTTATGTTTTTTACCATCCAACAGATAGTGGGGCGGTATCATTGACCAGTGAAAATATTGATATGACTTTAGGTAAGTCGGTTTTTTAAGAACTTAGTAATCTTATTTTAATTTGATTATAATATGTAGATACATATGTAGGTACCTATGTTATGTTTACTTTTGAATAAGTTTTATTTTATGTAGCAATTGAGCTCTAGTTTTTGCTTATAAAGAACTTATAAGTTACAATAAAAATATTTAATTGTAGGTGTTCTCCCCTTTTTCTCCCATTGCACTTTTGTTTTATAAAATCAGTGAAGTATATATATATGTACATACATACATATGTAATTAGCTTAATATACGGAATAGTCTGAAAGTTAATGTTCCCTTTTGACGTGTCACATCATCTTGTATTATTCTTGTTGGTAAAAAAACAACAACTTATAGTGTACGCACAGCAAGAAAAAACAAATTATTTAACACTTCTTATTTATGTATCTTTTGGTTTTTGCTAATGTGCATCAATGTGTTACCTCTCAAAGCACACACTCGAAAAAAAGTTATTTAAAAATGCAAACAAAAAATAGCAATATTCCTTTTTATATACATATTCATTCCATGAGTACCTATTAGCAAAGAATATAAATCATGATTTATATTCTTTACTATTAGTTATTTAAAAAAGAACAACAAAAAAAACTACGGTCCTTTTGTAAAAAATTCAACTAAAAATCTCGATCGATTAAAATTTTACTTCATTTCGATTTCTAGAACTTGCCCGAATTTAACAATCGGGTCTGTTCTGAAAATCACAAGATTTCAAATCAAGTGCTTTTTAAATCACACGTGTGATTTTGTAGCGTTCTGAAAGTCATACCGTGTTTTCGGCAATTGAAAATCAAAACGGACCACCAAAATATGACACGTGTGATTTTAAAAGGCACATGTGAAATCACGTTATTAGAGTAAATGTGATTTTCAGAACAGGCCTAAATATTTTTAAAATAAGAGAGAATGCAATATGCAACACCTTAGATAATAATAAATTTGAATAATAGATATCGAGCCCTATTTGCAATTACATACATATGTATATCGTAAGCGATTTTTTTTTTAATACTGTACGGAGAAAAAGCCCATCTAAATCCAAATAAAGTATAACATTGCTTAGGAAAAAAATAATAAAAACTCCTTTCCTGTGAAATAAAACTTGTCGCTTACGATATAGTCGCAAATAGGGCTCGTTTTTTTATTTTTAATATGTTTATTGTTCCTATTACATATGGACATTTCTCCAATGTCGAATGCGACATTCGCCTTTAAAATGTGAAAAAAAACATACACCAAAACATTATTTTTTTTTTTGACAAAAGTCGAAACTTTTAGCTCTTGATTAGCACTATAATTTGTGCTAAGGTTGACTCTGAGCAATTTTTCGTTTTCAAGATAATTAAAAAAACCAAGGCATTTGCATGCGACAAAAACAGAAGTCGCCTTTAAGGCAAACAGTTCAAACACTGATTTCAGCGAAACCTGAAGAAATATTTAAATGCGACTAATTTTAAAATGTTATGCATTGATGTATCTTAATAATGCTTTATATTTGATTCAAAAATATTGTGTAGTTTATTTTTAATTTAATTTTAATCACTGTCGCACGCTACATGTTGCATGTCTTCCTCCACTGCCTGTAAAAACCAGGTGGGATAAGCAATTATGTTTTATTCTAAAAAATTTTACCAATTCAAAGATGTGGTGGAAGGATTCAACAATGTTGATGCAGTGTCTATACAAACATTTTAAATTTACCATATATAAAAAAAGCTCCGTTAATATTTGGGTTAATTTTTAAGAAATTAAGAAAATCTCATTCATTGAGAAAGCAAATTAAGTTAATTAATATTGCTATAAATAAGGTGTATGCTGTGGAGGGTAACTTTCGTTAACAAATTCGTATCAAGTTCGATAAAGTAAAAAAGGAGGACAATAAAACAAACTGTTGGCATGTTTAATTTGAATTTTTACGAAAACAGCAAAAATTAATTAATACATATATTAATATTAATGAAATTTGTGTTCTTACTTCATTTTATATTTGGAAATATCTATCTAAAGAGTGACTTAATTTACATGATTGTTTTACTTTTGGGTTTTCTTTATATTTTGTGTTTTACTTTATGTTAACTTCTACTTTTGTAGTTATTGTGCCTTTCTTGCGTTTATGACACTGCATTTTTTAAGTTTTTTATGTTAATTTAGCTTTTTCTTGTTATTTTTACGTTTTTTTTAATCACTAATAAATGTGTTAAAAAAAATTTAAGTGCATATTTTAAAATTTTTAGCGCATATTTTTCTATTTTAAGTGCATTTTTTATGCGCATAAAACGCGATTTTAACTGCATAAAAGTCCGGGCCCTAGTAATAAGACATGCGTAAGATGATTCTACATTATTTTAAATACGTTCAATATATTTATTTTGCGAACAAAAATTATAAACTTAAAAAATTATCTTCAATAAAGAAAAATACAAATATAGAACAAAAACTAACTTAACTGAATTTAGTATTGCTAGACTCAACTAAAGTTTTTTTAATGGAAGAAGCTGTCCTTGCTGCTTGTAGTTGTTGGCCATTGCAAATAAAGATATTTTAGAAAAAATTTTTTTTTTTAATTTATGCATTTTACACTTAAGATGTCGCACGCTACAAATTTAAAATAAGTACCAAGAGAAAAGCAC
The DNA here is from genome assembly GCA_949318255.1 of Pollenia labialis. NCBI lineage: Eukaryota > Metazoa > Arthropoda > Insecta > Diptera > Polleniidae > Pollenia > Pollenia labialis. The sequence goes on along the minus strand of OX439142.1, from coordinate 16,218,992 downwards.
TGATTATTTTATTTTTTATTAAATTTGCAACAAAAATATATGTTTGTTACTAATATTTGATGCGCATTGTACAAATACCCTCGACGCATTGATAACAAATGTTCTTTTTCAATGTCGCACGCTACAGCGAAATATACGGCAAAGCAAAGAAAACTCGCAATCGCATCGTTCCGTTTGCATTTTTCTTATACTGTTTGAATACAAACCGAGATTTAAAAAGAAATTGTCAATAAGATAATTTAGCAAAACAAAACGTGCAATTTAAATGTTCAAAACAGAACTTTTGCACTTGTTGGACTTTGCATTTGAATATTTCAAAGTGTGTTATGAATAAATGTTAAATTTGTTTACATTATTGAAAGTTGATAGATTCCCTATAAAAATATGTTAAAACAACATACTTTTGTAGACTTTGAATTTGTTGGCTGCGGTTGACATTTCCGTGGAATTGCCCATATACATATACGGACAAAAACATAGTATAAATTATAGAGTACGTACTTTTTTCGAAATTTAAAATAAAGGTCATATTACGATGTTATAAAAACTATTGTTTATTAAAAAAAAGGATAATAAAGTTCTATGCTTCCATCCGGCAACGCTTTTAAAAGTAAAGCTAATATAACACATCGTTTTACATAACCCTCCGATCACACGAGCAATGTTTATTTTCGGAAATAACCAACCTTGATGAAATAAGCAGGTGGAATCGTTACGGCAACAAATACAACATGACAACAAAAAAAAAGGTCATAGCTTACGTCAAAAAAATATTTAAAAAAAATCAAAGCGTGCCGTTGAACATGATGAAATAAATAAATGTTTAGCCAATTTTTAATTTAATTATGGTCCATATCTTATTTATTTTAATTTCAAATTATCAAAAACTTTAATAAAAATATAATAGTCGCAGCACAAAACGTGGACTTTTTGTAAACATAAACAAAACATTGATATAAGATTGGACAAACAATGTAAGAGCAAAAAATCAAAAACAAGTCGGAAAAATAAGAGTTCAAAAATGCTTTGAAACAAGCTTCTGTTTTGGAGTGGAGTACACGTTCTGAACATTGGACATACATACATCTAAAAAATTCGCTGCGAATGTATTAAACAAACCGACCTGCGATCTGCCAAATGACAATTAAAAAAAAACGAAACTAGGCAAAAAAAAAGCAGTTGTTTTAATTGGTGTGGGTTGTTTCATAAGAACTAATGTTCCGTTGTCGTTTTAGTGAAAAAAACTGTTTTGTCTTTTGGTGGTGTGGGGTCAGCTTAACTGATTAAAATAAAATGAAAAACACTTATTTCTAGACTTCTGCATAAATGATAAATAATAAGCTTTAATCAACCGGAGAACAGGGCTGTCAGATTTGATCGTCATTTTGACGATTTTTTGTTCCGAAATTAGCAATGTGCCGATTTGCTGATTTTTTTCTAAAAAGTGACGATTTTTTTTAGTCTCCAAAGTCTGAATAAAACATTACATATCCTGACAGTTTCGTTTTTTAATCTTGGATAGTTTAACAGACGTATCTTAACAAGAGCCGAAGGCGGAACGTTTTCTTTCGCTTAGCTTTTATGCTGATGTGCCATAACAAAGCAATAGCGTCAACGTAGTGATAGCTTTCTTGTTTAATAAACCCACAAATTATAAATAAAACGAGATAAAAACGATAGATTGACCAAAAAATATCTAAATTACCATTATTATTATTTAACAATAGCAACAAACTTCACTACTAAACGAGCTGTGAAAATCGGGTTTTCCAATTGCAAAGCGTCCAGGCCGCTCTATTCAAAACCAAGAAAACCCGCGCCGCTTTTGTTTATGTACGGCTGTAATATGCAAGTCTTAAGAAAATCTTTGATTATTTTCAGAGTTCAAAAACAACAATGTTACACTTTGTTTATCTCTCGTCAATCCATCATCGAATGAGCTTTTTACGGCTCTCTGTATAAATCAAATTTCCAGCAATTATACGGCAAGCATTTCACGAGTTGTAAGAGAATATCTACATATCTACTCTTGACATGAAAGTCTCGACGATCAAAGACGCTCCTCATGAGACTCCCAGTGGCCCTTATATGATTATATGAAAATGCTAGCTGGGTATGAAGTAATTATGTTTTTGTTTGAATATTTTTTTTTATAAAAATCGAACAAAAATTGTTTAAAAAAAACTAATTTAATTTTAAGTTTTCCGATTTTTTGACGATTTTTCGAAACGATAAAGAGTTTTTTTCTCAGGAAACTGACGATTTTCTCACAAATTTATCTGGCAGCCCTGGCGGAGACCCTTTTTATTTTTCTGCACAAGGTATATTTATAGCAGGTATCCGCGAGATTACAACAATTCAAGGCGAATTCAACTACAGGTGGTGTCGCAACTACAACAATCCAAAAACAACAGAAACAGCATAGGGGGTTTTGCATTGCATTGTTACCCCCGTATTTATAAACGATTATTTAATTTAACAAACGTTTATTAAGGCAAATTTTCATACAAAATTTGTTTTGTAAACCTTTATTTAATTTAACAAATTTTTATAAATATGTACGTGCGTTAGTGTTTACGGGTCGAAATGTCAACCATTCTTAGCGAAATACTAACAAATCAAAACAAATAGGCTCGAACTGTCAAAATCAGAAGGCGTTTCGACACCACCTGTAGTTAATTCGCCTTGCAACAAGCTGGTAGTGAGCTAGTCTATCAGCGCCGGGGTTGCGGGTTCGATTCCCGCCAGAGACTCTGGTTTCTTCCTGCTGACAAGCGTAGAGCCTCGCGGGATAAGCTTAGGGAATTAAAAAAAAAAAATAAAATAAAAAAAAACAAAATAAGCAAATAAAAAATAAAAAGCTGACTTTCCGAGACTACCTGGTGGTTTAAATATACCTTGTTTCTGCAGCTATTATTATTATTATTATTATTTTCTAATAGAACTCTTTGCCGCAGGTTAGTAAGAAAAGATAGTTTCGACATCGGCAAAATCGCATATTATTTGAAAAAACATTTGAATTCTGAAAATCGAATGGTCGTAAAAAAAATTGCAAGACTGGGTATTTAAAATGAATTTGCTTGGTCGTTATTGAAAAACCCATGGAATAATGTTCTCGTTTTACCATTAGAAACTTTTAAGCAGTGTCCCTATTTATTTCTCGCGCATTATTAGTCAACATGATTTGCGAGGCAAATAGTTTTCTTTGTGTTTTTTTTTTAATAAAAATTTTTCCTTAACATAAAAGTTTTTTAAATTATAAAATGTTTTCTCATCAAAATTATAATTGGGTTATTTGTATTAGGAAAGTCCGATTAATTGGTTAATTACCTTGTTTAATCAAAAATGTAAATTTCTGATTAATCACATTTATTATTAATTGAATAATTTATTAATCAAAATATTGATTTGTCGTTATTATTATCGCTAATTATTTTAATTACGTTGTCTTTCTTAATTAAGGCCCAGGCCCACGATGTCGACAAGAAAATTTCTTTCGTATATTTATATTGAAAACAAAAACAAATTTTTATTTTTTATTATTGTTTTCAATATAAATATGCGAAGAAATACTTTAGTTGTGTTCTTGTCGACATCGTGGGCCTGGCAGTAAATTTTTATTTACATTTTTTTCATATTGAAACTTAATTAAATTAAACGAATAAGAAAAGGTGTCGTGTCTGAAATTATCAAGGTGCGTAAAATTGTATCTTTCTTTAGTGTCAATTAATCTTACATAAAAATAATAATAATGAAATACATACATAGTTAAACAAGAATTTTTGAAAAAATAATAAAAATTTTATCAAAAATAAATACACACTAAAGTTAAACAAAATAGTGTCTCAGTTAAATTCAGACTAAATTTCTTTGTTTAACAATAAAATATATAACAAAATAACAACAACATAATAATATTAAAAACTTTCGTAAGAAAAATTGGTATATAAAATGATCTCGTAATACGGCTTTGGCCTTGAAGAAAAGAAAAATATACGATTATGTAGTAATCAACGTATATTTACACAAGGTAAACAAGTACAACAAGACACAAAAAACAAGCCAAATTGTTTTTGTATTTTGAACTGAGACGTCAAAAAAGCAACACTTTGCCTTCAAAATAAAAACACAAATTAAAAAAATAATAATAAAACAAAAACCAACAATTAGTCATAAGTATGTAAACAAACATAAACAACTTTTGACGTTTGCATTCTAACTGCTGGAGTAAACAGCTGACAAACATATGGACCAACAAGTCTACCTTGTGCAAATATAACTTCCCTACAAGAAATGAATGAGCGAGTAGTAACATTTTTCATTTTGGTGTTAAGAAAATGATAGAAAGAAATTTCCGAATGTGACCGTAAACTTGATTTCGGTAATTTTTTTCTATCATTTTCTTAGCACCAAAATTAAAAATGTGACTACTCGCTCATTCATTTCTTGTAGGGTTGGTAGTAATAATTGAAATCATTAAGGGTATTCACAGTGTCTCATGCTATCATTTATGTAATACAATTAATTAAATGTTGTTCATTTATAGAAGACTAGCTTAACCCTGTGCGCTTTGCTACCCCATCGAAATACAATTAGTAAAATTTTTTTAAAACAGATCTCGTGTATTGATAACAAAGCACCTTGTACCAAATTTTATTGCTTTTACAGAACCCGCTCTACTGATATGTATACAGAAATAGCATGTGTTCGTATGGAGGTGCCATGACAACTTTTCCTATTGAACCTACTTTTGGAAGATGTTGTGTATTTTTATCTAAGCTATTTGTAAAAAATTGGAACACCTTCACTGTAACAGTATTCCAACTATGAAGAAATCTTTATTGTCATTGTATGAGAGGTACCACCCGCACTTAAACATTATAAAATATTAATTGCCTATGTTAAGAGCCGGATTAGAAGTCTATAGGGAACAAAATTTCATAAGCTTTTTTACTTATATATTATTGATTGCTCCTCCTGCACCTAACCCCTTCATTTTTATTTTCAAATGTGTAGTTTACCATAAGAGTGGATCCTATAAAGCTTGAAGACATTTGTCTTCAGATATTCGGAATTTTATAATTTCGTTCTATGGGAGGTATCGCTCTTCCTTCCTCTACACCGCCGATTGTTATTTAAAAATTTATAGTTCACTATAATAGTGGTTTTAACTACGTTTGAAGACTCTAGCAAAGATAGTTCTTTAGTTACGCGATATTTAATATATATGTATGTACATCCTATGGGGGTATTGCTCCAGCTGCGCCTTCCCCCTTAATTTTTATTTTCAAATGTGTAGTTCACTATAAGAGTGACTCTCCAAGTTTGAACATTCTCACTAAAACAGTTCTTAAGATATGCAATATTTAACATTAGCGTCCTATGGGGGCACCACTTCCCCTGTTGCTATCTTATTTCAATTTCAAGGATCAGAAGATGCTACTAAAAAAAAAATTCAAGAAAATGGGCGAAGCGGCTCTTAGCATATGCAATACTTAATATTGGCATCTTATGGTAGGTTCCTCATCCCCAGCACTTATCGAAAAAAAGTGCTCCTCCTCTGTCTACCCCACCCATTTTTATATTGAAATTTATAGTTTACCATAATAGTAGCTTTAACCACGTTTGAAGACTCTCCCTTTAATAGTTCTTAAGTTGAGCGATATTTTATATATGCATCATATGGGAGGTATTTCCCCCCCCCTGCGCCTACCCGCTTTATTTTTATGTTCAAAATTGTAGTATACCATAAGAGTGACTTCTACAAAGTTTGAAAATTCTCACTAACAGTTCTTAAGATATGCGATATTAAACATTGGCGTCCTATTTTATTTCAATTTTGGGGCTCAGAAGATCCTACTACAAAAAGTTCAACAAAATGCGTGAAGCGGCTCTTAAGATATGCGATTTTTAATATTGGCATCCAATGGGGGGTACCAATTCCCCTGCCCCTATCGAAAAAATAAGTAGCCTATTTTATTTTTAGGGCTCACAAGAAAATCGGCTCAGTACTTTTGGAGTCTATAAGCCAACAAACAAACATACAAACATTTTTAACAGTTGTAATTCTTCATTGAACTGATGATTTTTTTTTTGAAGTTTTTTTTTTATACAGTTTCATATGTGATAAAAATCGGGTTTGAAAACGAAACGATTTAAAACCGATAGATAATATTGTTTTCAGTATCTTTAAAAATTAATGTCTAATACATTTTCCTCCTATGTTTTATATACAAACATCTCTATATATAAATCGGCTAAGGCAAAACAGTTAAGAACACTTTTCTCCCCTGTTTGCCCAGCGACTGGAATAAAAAATACACCATTTGAAAGGTATTTGCTAGCAGAAGTGCACAATATATATTTTATTAAAATCTGTTCAATATGTTCAGAGTTATAAGCGTTCAAATTTGATACAAAGACATATGGATAACATATACATAAATAGAATTTTGTTTTTTTTCCAATATAATAATAATAATAAAAAAATAAATAAAAAAAATAATAAAAAAATAGGGTGGCCGATTATTCGACATTTGCAAGAAACCGGGTTTCGAATATTTCGACTATATAAATCGGCAACATCATATTAAAAAAAAATATGGCCGAATTTCGACCATTAGGAAAACACTTGTACATATAATTGTTTCAATTTTTCTATTTTATATGTTAATTTAACTGTATTTTGAACAAAAAATTAAGCCTTTAATTCAGAAATGAATTTTAAAACCGATTGTTTTTAAATCGATGTTGCCTTAAGAAACTTAAGAGCAAAACTCGGAAACTATTTTAATATTAAGTGCCTGCTTTTCAAAATAAAATAATAAAAAAACACAAATTTGTTTTTGTTTTCAATATAAATTTTTATTTTAGTAGGAATAACAAACAGGCAGTTAGTTTTGCTAGATTGTATAGATTGATTTTTTTTCGATTCTCCACGCTAATCCCGCGAAGCTCTACGCTTGTCTTCAGGAAAGAAACCAGAGTCTCTGGCGGGAATCGAAACCGTAACACCGGTGCTGATAGACTAGCTCGCTATCAGCTAGCCTACCGTTGTACTCAATAGTCTTTTAATGCCCGCAATTTCTAGAAAAAGAAATCTAGCTGTGCATAGAAATCTATGGTGTAAAAGCTTCCATATTTTAAACGAAAACTGAAGGAAAAACACGTAGGCCAAATAAATGTTGAAATATGTAAAGATAACTGTTAGGTACGAACACGACGAGCTTTCTTTCTGTGCAAATTACGGGCATAAGGCTGGATGTTATTGAGTTGTAATAATTTAAAAAATATTCCCTAAGGCCAGTATTTTATATCCTACATAATCTTACGATTTTTTCACACGAAATATTGACAGAATTCTGTCCGACATAAAAATATCTAAAAAACATGTTGTTAATGCCATACTATCACACGAAAAAGATGCAAAAACATATGAAGAATCTATCATTTTATAAAAGTACTCATAAATATTTGCAAATTTTTTAATAAATACATTTTGAAAAAACATTTTTTTCAAATAAATTTTTCGAGTGTAAATCGTTCTAACTGAATTGACAGTCATTTGTATGCGTGTTTTTCCGTTATCATAAAAACATTTGTGACATTATTTATTTTTGTCTTAATTGTATTTTTAATTGTATTTTAGAAACAAGACAACATACAATATGTGGGTACATTTGCCGCGTTATAAGTTACCTTTAGGTTTAGTTTAAACGGCGCAATTAGGGCTTGACATTTGATTTTTTTACGAAAAGCTTAAAACATGCGACACTATGCAAGAATATTTTAGCTTTTAGTTTGCTTATGTGGCTTTTGTATAAGCATAACACTTTCATGTATGACACTGTACAACACATGATGTTAAGTTCAGTTGGCAAATAAGAAATATTTAGGCAATCCTAAAGTTTTGCTTAACCCTGGAAGGCTACTCTTCGTTTTAGTACATTAAGATCACTCTTCGTCGAATCGACGAACTTGGTAAAATATAAATTTTAGCAGAACGATTTTTAAGTAAAAAATAAAAAGTAAAAAATCTGTTTTATGGCGTTTTCTTTTCTGAGTAAAATTCTGCATTTATTCTGCCTTTTACATTTTTTTATGTTCTTTTCTGAAAATTGGTATGCTTATAGTAAAATACCTAGGCTAAATGAGAATTAACATACATATTATCTTTTTTAACTTATTTGGTCATATTGTGCCATTTAAGTTCACGTTTAATTGCATACGTGTTTCTTCATAACACATTAAGGTGGTTCACGGCACAAGTTGCACCCTTGCCAAAAAGCAAAAGTTCAAAAACATAACAACAACCGCATAGACAATTAGTTGTACATAAGTAATTGTCTATGTGGTTGTTGCTATGTTTTTTTCACTTTTGCTTTTTCGCAAGGGTGCAAATTGTGACGTGAATTACCTTATTGTATTCGTTTATTTTTCCAAATAAATAAATAAATAACTGTTGGCAAGCCATATTTTATAAAGTTTATTTGTTTTAAACTTGTATTGTTCTATTTCCGCTATAGTGAAAACATATGTTTTACTGATGGTCTATTTTATTTAATATTCATTAATATGAATTTTTTGTTGAACATTTGTATTCAATAATCCTGATAATGCTCGTTGTATTATATCTTTATGTGCATCTTTACGTACATGTAACAGTGAGTTTTTTTTTTATTAAAACCACAAAAAAAAACGTTAACAACTTTTACTTATTTGTTTTGAAGGCGTGTTAAAAATGAAATTATTTTTCATATCGTTTCTCGGTGTTATTAATATTAAAAACATATGTATTTTGCTGGAACAAAAATATTTTTGTTTTGCTTTGTTACGCTTTAGGCTACACCTGTTAAAAGATAAATTTAAAACAACAATTAATTTATGTTTGTTTTATTTAATGGTTTTTAATTAAGGTTTTTTACTTTTAATTATTTAAATATTAATTAAATATAAACAGCCGCTGTCAAAACAACTCAAAACTCGAAAAGTTGTACACAAATTTTCGGTTTTTTGTGCAACAGTTTTTGGTTTCGACTGCAGGGGTCTAATCACCGCATACGATATCGAGCAAAATTTATCGAAATGATTTATTTTGGTATCATGTCTCTCGATATCGAATGAAATTTATCGAATTTGAAATAATAGCATTCGATATCGATTAACTCGACATTACATTTCTCGAGTTTTCATTCGATACGTCAGTGTCTATCGTATGCAAAAAAATTTGACGATAGTATCGAATGCGGTGGTTAGACCCCAGTTTTTTAAGCCCTGTTTCTAACTTATCTAAAGAAATGTAAATATTAAAGGTATTCACCTCAGAATTTTTTCTCTTGCGAAATTGCGGAATCGCAATACTTTTTATTTTTCACTACAACAAACACATGAAAATAATGTCCCACTACTTTTTATGTTTTGCAAGATCTTTTTGATGAATATCTTCAGTTGTGAAATTATTTTCTCAAAAGTTTAATTACAAATTTTAATTTGGTATTTTAAATAAAATAGATCTATACTTACCGATTCATTGATAGATGTTTTCAATTTGAACAAAAGATTCATTAATTAAATGATTTAACAAAAATGTCTTAAAACTTTGCTTCGACATCTTGAATTAATAAACAGCAATGATTTTTTGCAATCAGTTGACAATTGTGTGCTTTTTTTTTAGTTTTTGACAGTTCGTTATATTTCGAAATTGAAATTTCAAAATGTTTAAAGCTGGGTGTTCACGACACCGATAGTGCAAAACCGCACTTCCCCAGAGTAAAAATTCTGAGGTGAATACCTCTATTAATTTTGTACTTTTTCGAAATTCGTACGTTTTTATTTTTTTAAAAGCCATTGTTCTCTAAGTATTGACATATACGAATTAAATTATGGGTTCCCACTGCAATATTGAAAATTTTGATACTTCAATGGGAAGAAAAAATATGGTACTTTTCCGTTCTTCAACTGGTACTTTTTGAATTTCCGTTAGTATTAGACCTAGAAACATCCTATTTATAAATACGGAAGCAATTTTTTTGAAGTTGATGTTTAAGTATCTTATCATCCACTGATTTTGATGAAACTTATATCGTTTTAAAGGTATTTTCGTGTAGATATAATAAAACAAAAAATGACAATTGTCATTATATCACAAAAAAAAAATAAGTCTCGTTAGACACATCTGTAAGAATTCCGTCGGAATTCTATGAGACATATCTGTACATAAATTTCCCCCGATATATCCATTCGACATCGATCAGAAATCGCCCAGACAGTAAGTATATTCAATGTCTGACAGAAATCTGAACGAAGTCTCTAATAATGAAGTCAGTCATTTGCAAGAAATATATAATTCAGACAACGTCGTAGTATTTTGCTGGTTGGGAAAATAATGAAAATTTCTCCAAAATAGTTAAATTTTCAGAAGAAAAATATAAAGTGGACATTTGTTAATTTCAGAGTATAAATAATAATTAATTTTATGTTCATAAAGAAAATACTACACAACAAACTTCAAAGAAATAAATTTTTATATATCCTGAATATAATCCTCTAATGCATATCAACACATAATTATAAAACACTTATAAAGAAGATTGATTTCCTGAAAGTTCCAGAAAAAGTCTTTTTTTATATGTATGTGTTAGCAGAAACACCAAAAGTTTTCAAAAAGTTAGTCAACTTATTATAAGACCGTGAAACTCTAACATAAAAAGAACGCTCCAATACGACAGATAATTTCGGTATCTTTACACCTCGTTGATCAACAAAAATCAAATAACTGAATTAAATACCCAGGAGTTTGCAACCTATAAGACTTATTAAAGTGAACGAGATTTCTAAAATTTATGAACTCTACAAATGGTAAACCTAAAAATTTTAAAACAAATAGTGAGACAGGCTGTCTTATTCTCAACGAGTAAAGATATCGCATAACTCGATTAAAACCAATCTAATTCTTTTTAGAATATAGCCAACTGTTCCAGAGTACACCTCCAATCCATATAAAAACTGGCATTATAAGCCCATGAACAATTGTTTCTTAACATGAAAATGGAAGACACGAATTGCTAGAAATTTGATTACCAAGGACCGATCCTTGAGCCACACCGCTGTGAACTGGAAGCAAGCTGGAAGCCCGATTACCACTAACAACATATTGACTTCTACCAAAAAGATATGAAGATATTAACTTGCAAGCAGAACTTGAAAAGTTATAATATCTGTGCAATTTTTGAACAAAACAAGCCTTAGTAAAGTCTAATGACAATAAAATACAAACACCTTCATTAGCTAAATTATTGCGAATATTATCTGTTAAGCCAAGCAGTAAAGAGGTAGTACTCCTATTACTTTGATAACATTTCATGAAAAGCTTATAAATTAAATACGGAGATATACACAATTATTTTTTTTCAAAATTAAAGTGTTTGAAAAGCGTTTAAATTACAAATTTAGTTTAATAGTGCAATTTTTCGTTCTCTTAAAATCTGTACGTTTTTATTGTATTACGCACAGGTTTTCTCGAAAATAAATGTCAAGTGATCGAATTTCGGCCACCGGGCGATCCTAGTTAAATTAAACATGCAATGTCCTGCGTAAAAGAGAATCTAAAAGAGGGATCTTTTTGGTACTTTTTCGTTCTTTAACTGGTATTTTTGGAATTTTTATTTATACTGAACCTTGAAACCAAAAATTCAACATGCAGAGCCCAGAGACACTGAGAAATTATAAGAAGAGACTTTTTGGTTCTTTTTTTGTTTTTGAATTGATACATTTTGATTTTTTTATATTATTGAAGTTACAAAACTAAACCAAACATTCGCGTACATAACTTGAAGATAATAAATCCACTAAGACGAAAAAAAAACAAATGCTCGAAACATGTAAATTCACTTATTTTAATGTTTTCCTCATATTTGCATAAATAATTATGGCCGATTTTAGACCAATACAAAATTTTGTAATCTGTGTATATATAAATCGGCAAAGGTAAAACAGTTAAGAACACTTTTCTCCTCTGTGTGTCAACCGATATTTGCTAACAGCAATGCGCGAATATATTTTATACTGTTCAATAAATTCAGAGTTTTAAGCGTTCAAATTTGCTACTTAAGCTACGGTCACACTTATTAAATATTTGACCAAAAATGGTCTTAATATCACAAATCAAGCTAATTTTACTACTAGACATTTCAAAAAATTGTTTTTTGTAAGATGTGGTATTATAATCTAAATAAATATTTGAATTGAAGGAAATAATTATTAAGATTGCTTGTTGGTCCCGTTTAGGGTGGTCGATTATTCGACATTTTTCGAGTATTTAAATCGGCACAGGCAAAACGGTTAAGAACACTTTCTTCCTTTGTTTGCCAATCGAACCTCTATAGGGGAAAACGTATCAAAAAGGGGTAATACGGGAAATTAAATTTCTTTCTTTAACTTTTCCTTGCTTCATGCGATAATTTTTTAATTGTCTATAATATTGAACATAGAAACATAATATTATAGGTGCAGGTTACTGAGTGAAGGAGCACCTATAAGATGAAAAATTTTGGTACTTTTTGTTTTTCATCTGGTGCTTTTTGAATTTATGTTAATATTCGACATACAAAGATAAAAATAAACATGCATCGTCCTGAGTGAATAAGAATGTATAAGAGGGAGCTTTTTGGCAATTATTCATTTTCGTAAATATTAGACGTAGAAACATAAAATTAAACATGCAATGTCCTGAGTGGATGACAATCTATAAAGGAGACTTTTTGATACTTTTTTTCAATTGCTATTTTCTGATATTTTTTATATTGAACTTACAAAATTAAATTAACTCACGTAGAAGATAAAATATGAACCGGAGGTTGGGCTCTCGCAAAATCGATCCACTAAGACGGAGAAAAATGCTCGAAATATGTAAATTCATATTCTACTTAGATGAACTATGTTTTCTTCATATTTACATAAAAATTTATGGTAAAAAAATTTATAGTAAAAATAATTCTATTCATGACATCTTATAACATTTTATATAATTTGTTTTTTTTCTTTTTTTGTTCTTGTTAAACTGTTTTTTTTTTTAATAATAAATTATTTTATTTCTTTTATAAATTTTAGCCTCCAATGAGTTGGTATTTTTAAATTTCTATGCGGAATGGTGTCGTTTTAGTAATTTATTAGCGCCTATTTTTGACGAAGCCGCCGAGAAGGTAAACTATTTTTCATTAATAATATATTATAATAATATTTTAAACCCAAACTTATAAAAAAAAAACAAAAATCTTCAGGTTAGTGAGTCTTTTCCCGATGCTGGTAAAGTTGTACTGGCCAAAGTGGATTGTGATAAGGAAACGTCTATTGCCTCACGTTTTCATATTACCAAATACCCCACATTAAAAGTTGTACGCAATGGGCAATTAAGTAAAAGTGAATATCGTGCACAACGTTCTGCGGAAGCTTTAGTGGATTTTGTCAAGGCAGAATTACGAGATCCCATTAAAGAATTTTTCAGTTTAAAAGATTTGGAAAATCTTGATTCCAAAAAACGTATCATTATTGGTTATTTCGATCGTCGTGATCAAATAGAATACGATACTTTCCGTAAGGTGGCTACAAATCTTAAAGATAATTGTCAGTTCCATGTTGGTTTCGGCGATACGGTTCAGGCCATGCATCCTCCAGGTATGTTATTTCTTGAATAGAATTTTAAATTGTAAAAAACTAAATTACTAATTTTCATGCTTTGTATATTTTTTTTAATGCATTTTTATACCCACACCAAAAATAGTGGAGCGGGTATTATGCGCTCGTGCTGATGTTTGTTATACTTTAAAATATTGGGCCTACCCCCGCCTATTAGTATACCGATCGACTCAGAGTCACTTTTTGAATCGATCTCACGATGTCTGTCCGTCCGTCCGTCCGACTGGCTGATAAAAAAACGTGTAAACCTTGTGCGTAAAGTACAGGTCGCATTTTGGATATCGTCGGCTTAATATGCAAACCTGCTTTATATTTTCATATGTACAGCTTGAGAGAAACCCCAAAAATATAGTTGGTTTTACACACTCCAAGACTCAAGTTAAAGAAAAACTACATGCTGGTCGACGAGGCGTATCTTTCTCTACCACACAACATCAAAATCCCAATTTATTAAAAAAATAGCAGGTTTGCATATTAAGCCGACGGTAGTGAAATTTAGTACATACATCTTAATTGTCATAAGGCCTATTAATAAAAATGAGAATCGGTCTATAATTTCACATAGACTCCATACAAGCTTCTTTACGGAATAGAACCTCTCTGTCCGTCAACCATCTTATTATGTTGGCAACTTAATTAAATTTGGTCTCATTTTATATCAATCTAAATCATCTTTCAAAATTTGATTGAAATCGGTCCATATTTGACCATAGATCCCATACAAATACTACTCCAGAAAATAAAATTTGGCGAAATGACTTTGACGAAAGCTTCTATGTCATGACAAAATATTGTGCTGCTAAGTCCAAAATTAACCATAGGTGCCAAAGCTGAAAGAGGGCTTGTTTAAAAGGAAATTTTCTCAGCATTCTATTATCTGTGCTTATTTTTAGAAAATTCTATACAAAAATAATTGGTTTAGGGGTTTTTGTCAAAATAATCATAGTCAAGCTGGTTAAAACCTTAAAACTGTTAAAATTTTGCTACCCAAAAATTAAATAAAATAATTTAATTAAATTTTAATTCAAAAACAAAAAAACAATTCATTCGAAACTTAATTAAACTAAAATTAGAAAAATATATTAGCGGTTTTCACCCTTTGTATTAAGTAATACGAGCTTAAACTACAAAGCAAGAGTGTCTTTTTCGTTAGTATTGTAAATTAATGAAGTTGCTGAGTGAGGGAAAGAGACAGATATAGTTTCTTCAACTGTTTTATTCTGGGTTATTTAACAAACGTCTTTACTACAGCTTTTTGTTGGATTTTTCAATCACAGCGTAGTAAATACATTTTGTTGTTGTAGTGTTGTAAATCTTAGTACTTTAACTAAATTAATAAGATTCACAAGGACTACAAGGGACTTTACTATCAAGGGTGAAAACAGCTAATAATTTTTTATTAAAACGCATTTTTTTTATTTCGAAAATTCACTTACTTAAAAAAAGGAACCGAATAAAATAATAATAAAAAAATACTGGCCAAACCGGTGATAAATAAATTTAGTTTCGGCCTATAGCGGCAATTTACATACAAGATCTTTTTTGATATTCATTTGTGGTAATATGTTGCGGCTTTCAATAGTAACTTCAATATATTTCTAGTCTGCATTGAACATTTTGTATGGGAGCCCCCTTAAGGAATGGAGATAGCGGGTAGGTATGTTAGAAATAAATTATTGAGATGAAAAATAATGTAGGGTTGGTCATACATTTTACCAATCTAGGGGCATCCTACGCTTGGCAGATTGTAAACAGATTTTAATCATGTATGGCTTGCTTTATTTGGAATTTCTTTTTTTATACGGCTGAAAAAAATTAGAAGCTTTAGATTTTCCAATTTTCTATGAATTTTTAAAAAACTAAAATTTCGAAATTTTGATAAAAAAATTTTTTTTTTGGAAAATGTTTCTAAAACGGCTGCGCATATTAGAAAAAAAGTTTTACTTTTCTTATTGCGGAATTTCGGTTTTTATAGTTTTTTCAATTAGCTAAAGTGTTTTTTTTTATCTTTGTTTTAGTTTAAATAAAAATTTTCACTTTTTCGATGCGTTTTAAAGAATAACCAGCAATTTTTAAAAATGTACAAAACTCGTATTACGCGCATAAGTTAATAAGTGCTGTTGTGGTTATGTCGTGTTTTGTTACCCCGGATATCAGGGTTTAATTTCCTGTTTGGCCAGTATTTTTATCTTAAAAACATTTTTATTGAAATTGTTAATTTTTGAAATAGAAAAGTGAATTTTAATAAAAAATAAAATACATTATATTTTTATTTTACCAGCTTGACTATGATTTTTTTTTGACAAAAACCTCTAAAACAATTATTTACTTACATAATATTCTAAAAATGAGCACAGATATAGAAAGCTGAGAAAATTTTCTTTTAAACAAGCCCACTTTCAGCGATAAAGGTCAACTATTCACCAATTGCAATAAATATTTCCAAAAAAGTAGTATTTTATTCGGATTTCCTAAACACCAAATTTTCAAGTCAAAAACCGGAAGCTCGATTTTGAATTTGGAACCATGGTTGTTAGAATTTTCCGTAGATTACGACTTTGTCCGAACAAATAGACTCACCCTAATGAAGTTATCTAAATAATATTCGGCACAAAGATTTTGTACATGAATCTTAACCTCATAACATCATTTTGTTCTGGCGAGTCCCTGGTTATACATGGGTCCCAATTAGGGTAGACTCTTGAAAATTTGTTATGAAATACTGTGGTGTAGGGTATTTTATGATCGGGCTTGACCGACTTTACTTTCTTACTTGGTAATAAATTATTTTTTTTTTAATTAACACTTAACCTATTAACTATTTATAAACCTTCCCAATCTACTTTATTAATATGTAACCGCAAAGGAGTTGAAGATAACACACTAGGTAATACTTTACAGAAATTAGCTTTAGGTAATTATTTATTTATTTTTTTTTTGGGGGTTTTTTATATATTTTTCTGTTTATATTTTAAATCATCAAATTTTTTATAACAATAATTTCTTAAACACAAAATGTTTTTTCACTAATTCATTACAAAATTTACATTGTTATACTCAAGGTACATATGGGCACATTAGAATATTTATTTTCAGCTTAAAAAATTTGAAGTTCTCATTTCTGTTTCATTAATATACATTTTCAAAAGCCTTAAGATAAAATCACTTATGACCTGTTTTCACAACACAAGTGACTGAACGATTAGTGAAATTTATAGGAAAAGCACTCAGTTTTTTGAGTGTTTTTTACTCCACGTTCAGTCACTTTTGTTGTGAAAACAGCACATTAGTTATTATCTGAAGGACAACTTGCACGCGCATTCAAATTCGGTTTTGTTTTTTTTCTTAAGATTCATCTTAAATTCGAGGTGAAGAGGTGAAGGTAAACATTTTAGGGAGTTTTGGATGGTATAGACTAATAATTTTTTGTAAAAAAAAATAAACACATATTGTCTGTTTGACCACAGCATTATTGTACTGAATAATTATTTGCACTTATAAAAACGGTTGGCACTTTGCGTCTACGATATGGCGTAAAAGCAAAAAATAATAATAATAATAAAAATGTGTTTGACTGTTATTCTATTTAAATTGAAAAAATATTCATATGTTTTCTTAATCTTATTGTTTGTTTTTTTAAGGCTCGCCAATTATTGTCTTTAGACCTGATGTTGCTGTGAGTCATGAAAATGATGAAACTTATACTGGTAGTTTAAAGAATTTCGATGAAATGAAAATATGGATTCAAGCGAAATGTGTACCTTTGGTGCGAGAAATTACATTTGAAAATGCTGAAGAATTAACCGAGGAAGGTTTACCATTCTTAATATTGTTCCATCGTCCCGATGATACTAATTCTATTAAGGATTATAAGGCTCTGATTGAACAACAATTATTAGATGAAAAGCGTAAGCTTAAATATATCAGACTTCTTAAAATAAATGAAATTATTTTAAGTTGCATTTAATTTATGTATTTATTATTTTTTTGTTTTTTTTTTTGTTTTAGAAAACATTAATTTTCTTACTGCTGATGGTAAACGATTTGCCCATCCTTTACATCATTTGGGTAAATCGGAAGAAGATTTGCCACTTATTGCCATTGATTCATTTAGACACATGTACTTATTCCCCAACTTTAAGGATATTTACACGCCCGGCAAACTAAAACAATTCTTACAAGATTTATATAATGGAAAACTTCATCGGTAAGTGTTTAATGTTTAATCAAAGCACATTGATCAGGTTTATGCATCCGCCAGGGTTATTTAAATTATACAGGTATGTGATGGAAATCGAGTTAAAAAACGAAGCGATTAAAAACCGATAATATCGTTTTCAGTATCTTTAAACAAACATTGATTTCTATGCATTTTCCTTTAATTTTCCAAACAGTCGCAGGTGATTGGATTTTTTTTTCAATTTTATATTTCTAACCTTTTTATTTCTATCGATAACTTTTCGTTATAAAACTTTAACGTAAGCAAAAGTTCGAAAAATATCTTTATTGCAGTATCAGAAATATGGCAATGCCGCAATGGTAGAGATGATACCGCAACAACGGTAATAACGCACAAGTGGAATGAATAATTGCACATTTTGCTTTTGCACAAACATTGCTTTCCGCAACCGCGAAACGGAATCAATAACACCTCCCCATTATTGACTATGTTAATTGAGTTGAATTTTAAACAAAAAAAATCAGACTTTTATTCAGAATAGGATTTTAAAATCTCTCGAAATTCATCACACCTTCCAAAAACGATCCTTTTGAAATCGATCGATTTTCATCACATTCCTGATTAATTATTTTAATCCAGTGTCCAGTGTCTTTGATGGGAATGCAACCCGCAACATTCGTACTGATAGACCAGCTCACTACTAACTATGCCTACCAGGGCTACAATATTTTAAGTAACTAAGTTCATACATACATAAAAAACGATTAGCTGATTACACTAATTGCTCCTATACTTTCCAAGATACACTGATTTCTAGTTCGATATACTTTAAAATTTTTCTGGTTTTAATAAGGTTTTTTTAATACTTTGCAAACTTTTTATAGTTTTATTTAATTCTTAACATAACATTTTATTACACTTTTTTCTTTCTTATTTCCAGTGAATTCCATTATGGCCCTGATCTATCGAGCAATGATGTAGAAAATGATGCTGTAATTACCTCGCCGCCAGAGTCCACATTTAAAAATTTGAGTCCTTCTAAGAATCGTTACACTCTGCTGCAGAAAGATGAATTGTAAATTGTAAATAATTGTTTTCTTTTTTTTTTAATCTAAATCAAGCACTTAAATATTTCTGATTTATTTTATTTGGTATTGAAGAAATAATTTAAATGTGCCTGTTTGTGCTATAATTCCAGTTTCTTTTCTTTTTTAATTTCTGTATAAATATATACGTTTTTTCTACATACCATCCATAAGTAAATAATTAAAACAAATATACATACAATAAAAAATAATTTAATTGATTTGAGTTATATTTTATCAAACACATGTGTATTTTGTTCTTCTCCTCCTATCCAAGATCCTTAAAAATACCTTTAAACTTGATTGCTGCTTTTAACAATAAATGTGATTTTGTTCGACACACAGACATTTTCATATGTATGTATTCATAGAACACTACCTATATAATTTAATAATTTTACAAAAAATTTATGTACGAACTCGTATAGTTACAATAACAGAAATTTGGGCATGTTCGAAAATGCTTCACTGCGGTGCAAATTTAAATTTCTGAAAATATTTTGCTAATGCAGAAACAGCACACACAAACAAGTGTCAATTACATAAAAGACAAACGCCTTCTACTTTAAAAGATGATCTGCAAACTTACATTGGCTGTGTAAGCAAAGTTTGCTTTTATGATGCACAGCAGTGATGCATTAACGATTAGACCCTTTATCAACAATACATCCATCTTGCTTAATAACATTTTTAGAAAACATTTAAAAAAAATTATTATTAATATGTATTAAGAATATTAAAAGTTATTTCTAAATTATTTTTTTATCAATATGTATTTCTATTGCATTAAACTTTATCTGTCGTATTTATAAAAAAACTAAATTGGATTTAAAATCAATTTAAAAAAAATTTGTCGTCAAATTAACTGCCTGGCCCACGATGTCGACAAGAACATTTCTTTCGTATATTTATACATATTGAAAACAAAAACAAATTTTATTTTTTTATTATTGTTTTCAATATAAATATGCGAAAGAAATGTTCTTTTCGACATTGTGGGCCTGGCAGTAAGTTTTCAAATACGTGTGAAATCTAAATTATTTTTTATGAATTCGGCAGTCAAACTCTATTATGCCCAAAAGAAGTTTTTAACTTAAATACCTCTTGCTTTTTTTTTTGTTGTTTTTTTTTAACATCAATAATAAAGGCTTCCTGAATATTATGTTTGTTGCTTGCTTTATATTTTGTCCTTAAATTGAACCATTTTTATAAAGGTTTTATAATGGAGTTTATGTTCTAGGAAGCATTGAATAATGTAAAACTCGATTATTAAACTGAAAGGTGTAGTTTGTATAAAGTATTATAAATTATGTTAGTAAAGTTTAGATTTAATAATAAAAAAAACAGAAATCTTGCGATTTCTTTATAAACAACTGATAGTTTTAATTTTATAGCTCGATAAAATCATTTTCATTATAAAAATTTTCCGAAAAATTAACAAAAAAAAACTATCGCTTATGTTATGAAAAGCCGATATCGCTTAAAATTCGCTATTTAGATTTGAAAACGCCAAACAGGTGTTCTGACAAACGAAAAGAACTGGGGCATAATTCTGGCAGTCATGATCGAGTACTTAATCGATTCGAAGCAATTTTATTTCTATTTATTTCAGTCGATACTGAACGAATCTAAATTAGTTTTTCAGTATTGAGAAACTCAAATTAATGCTTTACAAACCTATGTGTTTAATAAGTCTTGATATTTTGGTAAATATGTCACTTTTTCGAAATTGTCAATCACCAATAATGGATAACCCAGAGATGTATTCATGATTTTCGACATGTTTTGGAGCAAAACTAGTTTTTGTTTGAGTCTTTCGAACATGAAAAATGTATGGGAAAACAAGTAGCAAAACACTTATTTTGCTGCAAAACTAGTTTTGTGGCCCAAAACATGTAAGTGGAAACGTATTTTAATGTTCGACTTATCCCATTTATTAAGTTTGTCTTTTGTCGTGCTGAATAAACTATTTAATGTGTGTAAGCTTTATATGCTACTTCATATATGTTAATGTCCAAGGCGAATTCAACTACAGGTGGTGTCGATACAACAACAATTAAAAACAACAGAAATTACATATCGTTGGTCTCATGAAGAAAGGTCCTAACTCACATAATTGCAACTTTACAGGAGAAGACACATACGTATTAGAAACTGTATGTATCATAATGTAAAATGGCTTCTTCAATTGCTTGTAAAACTGATATTATTTATGCTATTGTATTAAATTCTTGTGACGAGCTATATTTGTGAAAAATGTATTGGAATCACTAAAAAACTCAATTTCGAAAAAAACGAGTGCGGGCCTTTCTACATGAGACCAACGATATGTAGGGTTCATTCCATTGCAGTTTAATTACACATATTCCCTGCAAATAATATTGGTCCACCTGATCCAATTTGATTAAATGGACTTCTCCATGGACTGGTCCGATGTAATGCAAGCTTGGACCATGTCATTGTTAAAAAGTGTTTGTTGTGAGACAACATGTCTTCGTTTTTTAACGAAGTTAAAACTATTCCTCTTGTGTATACAATAGAGTAGTTTTAAGACTAGGACCTCGTAATGTTAAATATACCATGTTTTTTCCATACGTTTGGGTTAATTTTGGACTAGTCCTAGTCCCAATATTATTTGCAGGGCAACGAAAAATCGTAGAAACAGCCGGTTTGCTAAAAGTACAAAAATTGTGTGAATGTTAGTGAAAAAGTGTAAAGGCAGAATTAGTCTTTACTTTCTGTTTCTGTTCCGTGCCGTTCTGTTTCGGAATTGTAAAAGTTACTTTTTCTGTAGCAACTTATCAGCCATTTATGACAAATTTATTAGTTTTGCACCGTCCATTGTTTTATTTCAATAAGTTTAAAGCACATCAATTTGAAGAAATTAAATTTTATGAATTCTTAAAATCAAAAAATAGTTTATTTCAATATAAATACATATGTATTTTTTATTATATATTTTGCTGTCACTTACAATAACTTAACAAATTTTTTATTTTAACAAACTGAACCACAACAGAACAGAATAACTACCCAATTTCACAGGTTTTTTAATAACAAAAACAAATCAGCTAATTCGTAACAGAACAGAAAGTAAAGACTAACTGAGCCTTAAGTGTATTGCAACTTTCAAGAAATTACTTTCATGTGTAAATGATAGGTAAGCGAAATATATCAGGGAGTCATCAAAAAACAGTATCTTCATTTCATTCATGGCCACAGCTGCGCTACAGCTGATTGTAGCAGCAAACTTTTCAAAGAAATCTTCCCTTATTCCAAAGTTGCTCCCAATTTTAGTTACGGAAGAACAAAGTGTTCTAAAGTTGCAACCAAATTATTTGCAACGTATTTAGGGAATTCACAAGGTCTCCCATCCAGTCAAATTTTCAAAAGTAAAATAATACATTTTTTTCTACTAACAAACGAAACGGTTCACACAAGTCAAGTTTGACTCGTCAAGTCTTGAGCTTTTAGGAAAGAAGGGTAAAGAGAATGCCATTTCATTTCCCTTCTCTTCTAAAAACTCAAGACTTGACGAGTCAAACTTGACGTGTGTGAACCGGCACTTAAAAACAAATTTCTACCCCAAAAGCAAACGTTCAAATAAATACAAAAGTAAAATTTAAGCTTGTACATACCTACAAATTTTAACATTTTCTTTTGTTTATTTTATTAATATTTTTTATTTTATTCTTTTGGTAATACCTATTTGTTTTTAGTCTGAATTTACACGTTTCATCTTTTGATGCTCAACTTCTTTTCAATTCCCTTTTAAAGATGCCAATATATTCACACGCAGCAATCGGTTTCAACTTTTTCGGTACAAAACAACAACAATTTTTTTAATAGCGAATCAAAGAGAAAAAGAGAAGAAAAAAAATTATATGCAGCCATCGTTGTGGATATACCAACGAATCAAAACACAAAGCGTACTGACCGAGTACAGGCATCTCCGTACTAACCCCCTTTCCTCTTTCTTCCCTCACCTAAAAACATAAGAGTTGAGCATTAAAAGATGAAACGTGTGAAAGCAGACTTAGTTTTTTGTTATTTATTTTCTGTCACAGCTGATTGTTTAACAATTTCCCAACCAGCCCAAAAAAAAGGACGGGCTACTTCGTGAGAGAAGAAGATGGAATCTTTTCCTCTTAAAAGCACTCTCACTTTACCAAACTTTGAGTACGGGAACAGTTTTCCGTAAGACGAGTTATAAGTTGCACTTCTTTTGTACCATCATTGAATAAATTAAATACCCTTACAAAGTATTACAAAAAAGAAGACAAATAGGTATCTTTGCCGGTGAAGCGTTTTAGATATAAAAATGTAAATATATCCAATATTTGTTTAATACTAGCTGCAAAAAAACTTTTTTTGTTGCTTTAAGTAGACTACTTTAAACTATTTTATAGTAAACATCGTACCATTTTGTGTTCACTAGCTATTTTTACTTTTTTCTAAATAAAAATAAAACATCATATTAGAGTTTACATGCAGTCTACAACTGACATAAAATGCTTAACTTTAACACTAATATGATGTTAGGGTTAAGTATAGACTCATCATGTAAGAAGTTTTCTCATGTTATAACACGGTTGTTAATGCAAATGTTTTAACAACGCTTTTATAACTTCAAGTTATAACAGCAAGTCATGTCAGTTGTAGACGGGCAGTAATGTTAAGCATTTCTTGTCATTTGTAGACTGCATGTAAAAAATAAATGAGCTCAACTTAAAAAAAATTGTGGTTTTAAAAATACTCGTGATTTTTTTTACAAAATAAATTGATAAAATAATTAGAATTGTGGTTTTTGATAAAAGCTACCAACTCGATAGTAATTAATTGAACGTGTGGCTACAGGGTAAGGCGAATTTAAACATTTAAATTTGCCTTGCATTTTTTGTTTTTACCGCCGTTGCGTTTTTTCCTTCAGCAACTTTAAACGGGAATATATTTTAATATTTTTCAACTTGATTTTTCAAAAACATTTTTTTTTACTTGTAATTTAACTTTTAAAATTATAATGATTTAAAAGCCCTTCATAATCATTAATCGTGTATAGTGTACATAATTAAGAAGTGCCAATATTAATTATTAAAAAATTTTGTTACTAAACCAAAAAAACGAAAAAAGAAACGTTTTTTTATGTAAAATAACCTTGACTTTGGTTGTGTAGATAAAAAAATGCTAAAATTTTTGTGTTAACACCAATTGTGAAAAGAAGTTTTGTAAAGGAAATGATAATTTTGTTTATACTGAAAAAGATGAAAGACCTAGCACCAAAAAAATCGTGATGGCTTAGTGTAATTCATATTGAGGCTTGGGTAAGTTTTTTTTTAGAATATTGGCTACATATCGCTCCTTTATTGCAACATAGTCACATCTCAAAAAAATCAAACTTGGCAAAATGCGATTTAAGTTTTAAAATTTGACCTTTATAGGTATACATAATTAATAAAATACATATACCTATTTTGCTATAACTTCGGTTCAGTTAGAGATATACATAGGTACATAATGCTTTTTGTTTCACATAGGTATAACAAAGTTATAAAGGAACACTTTTGCTTAAGTAACTTAAGTAATTTTTGATTTTTTGAGATATGGCTATGTTGCAATAACGGAGCAATAGGTATGTATAAGCTAAACTTACTGAAATTGGACATTAATCTTACAAAAAGTTAAATTTTGAAGCATTACTTCGAAGCAAAAGCTAAAAATAAAATATCTTGCTTAAGTTATGGGTAAAATAAACAGAATATCAAGAATAGTGTAGCCATTTAGACATAGAAAAGACGACTTAATATCTAAATTAAGTTAACGGTATTTTAATATATATATTTTCTAACCATTAATATTAATTTGCTCACCCGTACTATAAAGTTGTAAACAGCTACATACAATAAACTCTAAAAAAGGATACTTAATTGATAGCGTCACCAGTTTACTCAAGGCTTACACAGACTTGCAGCATAGAACTTTTTTGTGACAACATCCTTAAAACTACATATAGCATGACCATGCAATAGTTTTAAGTTTGGCCTTCTTCTGAAGCATCTAAAACGTTCTATACGAGTGAATTATATGTAGGGATGTTTTGAAAGATCGTTTTGTAAAATTATCCCATTTGTGATTTTTAACTTTTTCTTATTAAAGATCTGAAATATTGTCTATGAAATTAAACACTAACCCCCGTATTTATAAATGAATTTTAAATTTAATTATTCAGCCTAATTATGAATACAAATTTCGCGGGAGTTCTTTCCCTTTTCCCATTTTTACAATTCAATTTACAAAAAAAAAAAAAAAAAGGGAGAAGGGAAAAAACTCCGGGGGAATTTTTATTCATAATTGGACTGATTATGAAAATTTTCATAGAAAATGTATTTTTTTTTTAAACCTTTATTAATTTCAAAATAGGTATTTTTATGAATACAGGTATAAAGGTATTCAGTTCAGATGTTTTTTGTTGTGATGTTTGAAATTTGCAACAATGCTAAAGCGTGTTTGTCCTTAATGATTATTTTCCATTAACGTATTAATAAGATAATTAAGCAAAATGCTTTTTTCACTTCCGTAAGACATCTTGAAAAACATAAATATTTGACATTTGATTGACGGCTTAACAAAACGCAAGAATTTTAAACGTCGATTTTTAATAATATTTCTGTAATAAAAGAATTTCATGTCGAATATTTTTCAAATATTGCTCTATTATCCAGAATTTTATAACAAAAATTATAAAAATTTGATTAAAAGTGTATTAAAAACAACTTCCAAATTCTTGCGTTTTGGATTTCTAGAACACCCCAGACTAATTCTTAACTCGAGTTTTTTCTCTAAAATATACGATTTTTAATAAATTTATGTATGTTTATGACTGCTCATAATTTTTTTTTTAATTTTATGTTCTTTTATAACTTGCTTTCATAACTTTTTCAAATTGAAATTTATATTGCTTGTTTTTATAATATAAATTTTACAAAATTATATCAACAGTCGTGTATTTAACATATTATGAAGCAAAATTACAAAACTACGAGTTGTGAGGCTCAAACAATTTTGCATTTTAACACCTTTTTCTATAACACTATGTTGTCGTCTCTGATGCACTGGATTGCTTTAAAATTTAAAAAAATATGCACATATTATAAATTATTGCAGTTCTTGAATAAAATCTGTATAATTTCTTACTCATCGTTATCAGGGCCTTGTACAGAAATCTTATTTTCGATTCTAATGTCGTGTTCCATTGCCAAGTTTTTTAACACTAATGATTTATTTTAAAATTTAAAGAAACACATTTAAATACTTACAAGTTTTTGTTTTAGCAACTTGTTAATAAATTTCACAAGTTAAAGTGACAATTAAGAGTTTTTATTTTAAACTTAATTGTATGTACTTTATATGCATAACCATATGTGGTCTGTCAATTAAGATTTTTAACTTTAAAAAAACATTTGGGTTAAATTTTTAATTATGTATGTA
Organism: Pollenia labialis; assembly: GCA_949318255.1. Lineage (NCBI taxonomy): Eukaryota > Metazoa > Arthropoda > Insecta > Diptera > Polleniidae > Pollenia > Pollenia labialis. The sequence goes on along the minus strand of OX439142.1, from coordinate 16,192,550 downwards.
TATGTTTTATTAATTTGTAAGGTAAAAAATACTATATTTATATTACAAAAATAATGGACGGAATGTCAATATTAAACACTTTTGTAAACTTAAAAACGATATAGTTATTTATGTAGGTATGCATACTTTAAAAATTATAAATTTAATAATATAAGGTCACTTTTACCAGTTGTATGCCATTTAAAACTTTTTAAACAACTTAATTTTTTTATATAAACATAAAATGTAGAGATTCTGGGTTAATGTATAAAAATTCAAAGATAATTTTTCTAATTCATGATTATTTAAAAAAAAAATTTTAAAAATGATACCTATTTCGGAATTGTTTTTATACATTTTAATTCTATATATGAAAATGAGTCAATTTTATTGTCGTTTAATGGTTATAAATATAGTTACTGCTATCACAGCAATAGATGTCAGTAAAGGCGTTTGTAGTTTCGTAGCACCGCTCTGCAAAGATAAATAAAAAAATTTTAAAATTTTTACTTTAATTGACCTTTATTTATTATAAATGTTACAAATAAGTGTATTAATTTTTGCAAGAAATGCACATATTTCTTGACAATTGATCAGTTTTTGCATTGTTATACTTGTTGTAGATCAAGGGTTACTTTATTAATTCTATCATGCTTTGGTTGAAATAAAACTGATTTCAATCCCAATTGACTGAAGTTATTATTCAAAAATACTTACAATTACAAAGTAATTACACCTATCTCCTTGGCAGCATTCATGACATGCCCAATCTTCATACCAAATGTGTGTGCAATACGGCATATAACGTTTACGTTTGGCCTGACATGATGGTTTGGTCATGCAACGTTTTGAAACGTAATATTGTTTAAGGGCTCCCTGAGAGAAATAAGGTTGACTACCCCAACGTATTTCAGTACCACAGACATCTTCACCCGGTTCACATGTTTTAATTGTATTAAGGCACTTTTCCACATTGCCCGTTTGATTGGAACAAACATAACATTCTAAGCCAGCAACAAAGTTAACTAAACAAAATTCGGAAGTAAAAAATCTGATTTTGTTCGATTTCAATAATATACGAACCTTGTGTACAATAAAATATTGCCATTATTGTCAAAATAGTAAGTTTCCAGGCTTCCATCGTATAAAAAAAATTAATTATTTTAAAGAAATTTGTGTAGAAATTAAAACAAATACAGAACGAGCAAGTGTTTACTAATTTTGACAATTTATAGTTTAACCACTCCCCACAAAACATGGTTGTATTTATTTAGTGCTGGAATGTACAAAACAATCGGATTTTTAATCGATTATACATATATTTTACAATGTTTGAAAGCTCCTATGTAAAAAAATTTTCAGCGGCTCATACACTTGCAATGTAATTGTACAATTTTTCGTATTGTAAATTTATATCGGCAATCTGTATGTGATATTCCGAGGTGGCATAATATATTTGCAAGAATTAAAATCCTTTTGATTTTTATTGCATAACCAAAAAATTGCAATATATGTACTGTGAAATGTGTTGGCAACAATCTATGATGTTGTTTTGTTTTAAAGGTTAGGTTTTTAATTTAATAAGATTTGCGCCATATTTTAATTGAAAGAATTGTGCCACTTATTGAATATGTGATATGAGACAATATAGATATAATATTTCGAATAATATTGTAAATGGATGGGGCACTGTATGTATGTTCTTTATTTATTAAATAATTACAGTTTGCATTTTATCACAAATTTTCATAAACGCGATAAAAATATAAATAATTTTTCGTTAATTGCGATTATCAATTTATCGCACTTTTAATATTTCATATTTAAGTTTATTTAAACAACAATACAAATTTTTAGTACAAATATTTAAAATAATAATGAAATTTTCCAACGTTAATTAATAAATAAACATTATTTATTTTTTAAATTTTGTATTGCCAAACTCTTTTTGCAAACTAAAAATTTTGGTTGCAAGATAAATTAAGGAGGAGGAGGAAACTGTGCTCCACTTTCTCTGTCATTGCCCTGGATTGCGGGGTATTAGGGTGGAATGCCTGGGGGAACCGGTGTTTGCCTGTTTGGAGGATCTATCTGGGATGGAACTGAAATCGCTCCTTCTCTTCACTAGGAAGACGAGGTGGTTGGACTTTGCAGTGACGCCATCTGAGTGACTGCTCTAAGGGATGGGCATTGGCGCAGGGTATCACAAAGGGACCAATAAAGGACCCAAGTGAGCTGTCTTTGATGGCTGCCCATGGAACCTAACCTAAGATAAATTAAAATTTAAACACAGTTTTTAATATTACAAAAATATATAACAGTCCAATAAGTTCAAAAATCCTCCATTTAATAAACAGTATGGTGCATAACTTAAGAAAATATTTTCACGATGTACATATACCAATCCTGATAATGGAGTAAGGAAACTAAGCAAACGCACGAATAGCAGGCAAATAAATTCGGCCTGATTGATTTTTAAAATTAGTGACAAAGGTGCCTCAAGAAATGTTTGTAACTTCCCTAGCAGTTACATCATTATCGATTTCTTAATTTTATTTTCCCCAGTTCACCGTTATCCTGTAGCTTCGTTGCACTAGTAATGATGACATTATTGAAGAAGGGACACATTTGAAGCAATATCATTGAATTTAAAAAAAATAATCAAACGTGCTGTTATTAAAATGGTTATTTAGAATAAGCCATTCTTTGCTCTCTTGGCGGCAATCATTTTCTGTTATCAAAATATTAAGGCGATTGATAAAGCTTCTAAAAGGTAAAATATGCGTTATAAAACTAAAAAATGCTGCAAAAATGTTCTTTTAACTAAAATATGCATAAAAATGCCGCAAAGGCTGAAATATGCGAAAATAAAATAACAAATCGATGCCAAAATTCGTAAAAACCTCTAAAACGGATAAATATATTTTTGGTGGGTTCATTGGTGGCACAAGGAAAAACATGCAACTGCATATTAATGGTTTCCCTGCTTATAGTATTTTAAATAAAGGTACACAATAATTGTGCAAACAAAGGCTTATCTATGTCGTACGTTGACTTAGATATAATTCTAATTCTGTTTTGTATGACGTTTGCGAAAGTATTGTCGTAAAAAAAGGAAAATTAAAAAAGGGCAATTCGAAATCATCGTTGTCTATGTAAATTGAATAAATGAAAAAAATAAGAAAGAAAGTATAGTCGGTCAAACCCACAGTAATAGTCATACATACATAAATAAGGGAATTTCATTAAAATCGGATTGAAAGTGTGTGAGAGGAAAAAATTGCCCCTACCTTCCCTTGTGGTCCTAGTTTTGGAGAACTGCATATCTTATGTAGCCATATAAATATGGATCTATCTATGCTTTCAATTTCATTAAAATCAGTTTGATATCGATCTGAGAGGTAGAAATTGCCCCCTATCTCCCCTCGTGGTAATATTTTTGAAAATCTGCATAGCTTATGTATCCATATAAATATGAATCTATCTGTTTTAAATTTCAATTAAATCTGGTTTATAGTTTCTGAGAGAAAGAAATTGCCCCCTAGCTCCCCACGTGTTATTCGGCCCTTTTTTACTAGGCATAGTACTTGTGCCAAATTTTATGCAAATTAAGACCTGTACTTTGTGCACAAGGTTACATGGACAGCTAGCCAGCCAGCCAGCCATCCGGGCAGACATCTTTAATTTGACTCAGAAAGTGGTTCCGAGCCGATCGGTATATTTTAAGGTCCAGGACCCATATTTTATGTTGTCACCCATCAGCACCAATGCATAATACCCTCTCCACTGTTGTGGTGTAGGTATAATAAACAACCATTTGAATACATTTTTATATTCTAATATAATTTTTAAAAGAAAACAAAATACGTTTATGACGGAATTGTTGGTCAATATAGCTAGAAGAGGAGTTATGCTAGTTGTCCCTTGATTAGAAGTTTTACAGCTCAGAATTTTTTCGTATGAAAAGTTTGCAATAATCTCAACCATTTTTCGTCCCCTGATTAAATGACATTTTTTGTGATCTTAATTTACTGTGAATAACAACATTAAGAAAAACGTCATTATTGAGTTGTATATAGAAATAAAAAAATTGATTTTCCTTCTTTGTGTAAAATATAAGAAAAAAAATTTTTTTTGGGACATTTTTAACTAAAGCTTTTGAAAAATGGGCGCAGCATTCTTCCCTATATTATTCTTTACTGCATTATGGGCAAGTGTTGGAATTGGTTTACCATTGATGACCCCAAAAGGTCCTAATCAAAATCTTATACGTTGTACATTAATATTAACTGGAGCGACATGCTGGCTTTTCTGGTTATGCTGTTATATGGCTCAAATGAATCCATTAATTGGTCCAAAACTAAATCAACATGCAATTTATATGATTGCTAAAGAATGGGGTAATGGACTCCTCGAGGGTTAATAATCTTATGTACTGTGTGGTGTTTAGTAAAATGTACACATTTGCTGAGTAGTGAAGTGCATATATTAAAAAGTATACTACATAATAAACCCAACTATAAATAAAAAATTTTCCTGGAATCTTTTCCATTTTTGCAATTAAATTTAAATAGGAAAAATGGGAGAGGGAAAAAACTCCCAGGGAATTTTTATTCACAATTGAGTTGATTGAATGTTGTTTTTTTTTGTTGTGATTGTAAATTTTTTTTTATTTCTATATGTGTATCCTTTCTGCATTCCCTATTTGTTTAATATTTATTGTGTAAATTATTTAGTGCGAATCAACAAAATCTCTTATTTATATTTATGTACCTATCTGATGTGTTAAATTATTTAATAATCTCAAAATTTGCATATAATTTGCAGTATTAAATAAATATTATTATAAAAAAAAATTATTTAAAATAAAATTGTAACAATGATTTTTATTGAACAGATAAGAATTTGTATTTGTTTTGTGTACATTTTTAATAGACTCTTAATTATTTACTTATTCGGTACAATAATGATTATTCGTCTGTAAGAAGATACCTGCCGCAATTTGAAAGACAATTTGACGAAAAAGTATTGAAATCGGCCTATAATTTAACTTAGCTCCTTACAAATGATCTCCCGTAATATACGTCAAAAATTATGATTAAGGTGAAGACGTAATATAAACTGGGTCAACAGGAGAAAATTATTACCCGTCGCCCCCTGTTTTCGCATGCGAGTGCAAGTTCGAAAAACCCAATACACACAATTTTTCACTACCATTCCCACAATTTTTGAACTTTCAGCCAATCGGCTGTTTCCTCGATTTTTCGTTGATAATACATATACGCTACTTGCAAGTAATTACTTGCATGTGGAAACGACGGGGAATTTCGAAAAAGTCCCAAATTGTATGTAAAAATATATTTCGATTTTTTTAATAATTTACGAATGTGATATAATTTTTATTTCTATAATTATTGGTTCAAAAAAAGATGTCGTGACAAAAACTGATTTTACCAGTTTACCCTGCCTTTACACATGCAAATAATTACTTGCAAGTAGGCAATACGTATTAACATCGAGAATGGCGACGAAATAGTCGAATGTCATACAAGTTGCATGAATGTTTACACAGTCAAATGAAAGTTCCTTATAAATCAGAGCTACCAAGTGCGAAACAGACCTTCATTTCTAAATAAACATTTGGCATTAATAATTATTATTACTTTTTCAAATTAGATTGATGTTTAAAGATTATATTAAGTAATTGCAAAAAAATGAAGAAATATGTTTAAATATACTTTAAAAAAGCTAAATTTATAATTATTATTTCCGCAATCAAGAAAATTTGGTAACACTGCTTACCCTCTTTACCACCTAAACGTTCGAATTTCGACAAACGTACCGAATTTGCATTTGAATTTTAGAGATGTGCTAGAAATGTAATACATATAATTTTTTTGCTTGTGTTTTGGTTTAAAAGATAGATGGGGTGTCAAAGAAGTACCAAAATACAGGTTTTACCCATTTAATCCCTAAAAGGACTGAGTTAAAAATAACAGACATCTGTCCGTCTAGTTTTTTAATTAACTAGAATAAGTATTAAATTAAAATCCACTCAGGACATTGCATTAATTTTATGTGTCTATTAACGATAGTTAAAAAAGTACCATAAAGCAGCACGATTTTTATTCACTCAGGACCTTGCATGTTTAATTTTATCTTTCTAGGTCCAATATTAATATTTAATCAATAAATACAAAAAAAAAAAAACAAAAAAATACCAAAAAGAAGAACAAAAACATCTCGCATCTTATAAGCAACAATTTTACGCTTAATTTTATGTTTCTAGGTCTAATATTAACGATAGTTGAAAACAGTACCAGTTGTAGAACGAAAAAGTATCATGCATGTGTTCCTACCCATCCGGAAAAAGAATGAGTACAGAAGGCCTCTGTACTTCTTCTTTAGGATTAACAAGGCCTACTCGTTCTACTCATATCTTTTTTACACACGTTGTCAATGCGGAGTAGGCCTTCCAGGTACATAAGAATGGTAACGGGATAAAAAAATAACTATTTTGCTTTTGCAATAGATATACAAAAAATGTTACTCCTTCTCTACTCTCTTCTCATAGAAGCGAATGTGGAATGTGATCTTATCTTTTATACGAAAGAGCCGAGGCCTTCCAACTCCTTCTTTAACAGTTAGATAAGAATAGAAATTGAATAAAAAACAAATTTTAAAAAATAAAAAGGCCTGAAGTAAGAAGGTCTTCTGAGTTTTCTCGCTGGGTAATTTCCAGTTACACTGCGAAAACCAAATAGAGCGTTGGTCTCCCCCGCATCTTATCTCAGCCATCTTATTTTAGGAAAAAAAAGGAGATGTGATAGCCACTCTGACCTGAAATTCAAAGCGGCGTTAACTCGTTGAGATATACAGACATTTAGCAGTTTATTTTAATGTTGTGTATACACCCGCTAGAGCTGCAATGTCAGCTTTGCTATCCGTAAATATACAAATATACCTCGATTAAACCTTAGCCAGTTAGTTGCCCGCTCTATAATAAAGCTTTCCGCCTGCAAGACGTTGCTGTTGTTCGGCAGCCGAAAAGGTTCATTAACATCCAGTACCTCAATTAAGGATCCTCCACCTGCCTTACGGTCTATCCTTAGAACCATCCGTGTATATCCTAAGGGTTGGTTCAAAATATTGCGTTACGCCAGACAGCCCACCCCATAAACTCAGTGAGCTCGGAACAATGCATTTAAAAAGTTATCCGGAATATAACAGTCTAGTTCGCTAGTGTAGAGAGATTTTGGCATAATCAATTGATCTTAAAATGCAGAAAAATTACCGACATTTCCCGGGGAATTTCAAAAATATATTTTTTATTAATAAGAACCCTAATCTTAAAAATAAAACAATCAGTGTTTGCGTGTAAATTTAAATAATGTAAAAAGTTTCAAAATTTATTCTAAATTTGAAAAATAAAAATATTGTTTTAATCTAAGTATTTAATAAACCGTACCGGAAATACCGGGACCATATTGATAACCGGCAGCACCAGCCCCGGGTGGTACGATACCGGGTGTACCCAAAGCACCCAAACCACCACCAATAATACTATTGGCATAATTGCTGGAGTAATAGCTAGATGGATAACTGCTATAACCGCCATACCCAGGACGAGCATAAGGATAAGCACCACTATAACGATTGTAGTAGGAATTGTAGGGATACGAGTTGTAGCCACCAGTGTAAGTGCCATAACCACCATAGCCAGCATAACCACCATAACCTCCATAGCCTCCAGTGTAACCATTATAGCCAGGATAACCAGCATATCCGTCTGTTAAAATAAATAATTCAAAATAAAATTTAATTTTAATAACGGTAAACTTCTTCTTTATTGCACATTACAACAAAATTTAATAATTGGTGACTTACAAAAACGACATAACCGTGACCATCCAAACCAATTGAATTTTGGTTTCTACGGTCATCGTTACCGCTATGTCATTATGTTTTAGTCACGTCTAATTGGACCTTTACTTGCTAGTTTTTTTTTTGTTAAATCATTCGTTTACTTTCTTATTTTTTTGGAGAAACATTTTGTAAATTTCAAATTTACTCTCTTGTTGCAAGTTTTTGCTAGTAAAGTAAATGAACCCACCTTATGTTTTGAATATGTATATCGATAATTTGCTGCAGCAACGTCGCCATAACTCAAAAAAAAAATACATTTCGAAATAAACGTGCTTAAAGCTCTTGATTTGCTTAGAAAAACTAACGTCACATTCTCTTCAAATGGGGAATGTATAAAAGATTAAAGCTACGGTCACACTTATTAAATATTTGACCAAATAAGCGTAACCCCTTTTGTTAATGGTTATTTAGATTTAACATGGTCTTAATATCTTAAAACAAGCAAACAATTGTTTTTTGTATGATGTATGTAGTATTCAGGGGTGTGCTGGAAATCGAAAACGCAAGAATTTTACAAATCGTTTTTTAACAAGATTTCTGTAATACAAGAATTTTATAGCAAATATTACACAAATATTTCTCTATTAAATATAATTTAATAATTAAAAGTATAAAAATTAGATTAAAAGTGTATTAAAACAACTTCCAAATTTTTGCGTTTTACGTTTTCGATTTCCAGCACACCCTGATTATAAACAAAACAAATATTGCAATAAAAACAAATTATGTTTTAGTTTGCCTGTTGGCTACGTCTGTTTTCGTCAAATATTTGATAAGTGTGACCGTAGCTTTAAAGATGAATTTTATGCACAATATAAAGAAAAACATAGCAAACAATTCTGAATCACTAACTCCAAAATTCATTATCAGAATTATAACGACGATGCAGTAATTGAGCGATATCTATTAAAAGTTTACGAATTTAATTAAAAACATCGTTATTTCTTTTTTATCCTTGCAACCATATTTTTTTTTAATTTTTTTTACATCTTTTAAGGTTAAGAAGAATTTTTCTTTTTCGAAATATTGAAATTATTTTGTTGTCTTAAGGGCAAAATAAACCTCAGAAAATTATTGGCAAATAAACACTTTGTGTTCGTTGTGTGTTTGCCAATAAACAACACAAATATACTTCGTGCAAACATTAATTTTTAATTTTTGTTTTGTTTTCACAGAATACAGACGCGGATAGAACTGCTGCAACTTTATTGCTTTTTGCTTAAAACGGAGAAGAAATATAAAATAAAGGCAAAGAATTTTTAGTGGCAAACAATACGGCTAAAAAAATTTTAATTTACTACCGAAAAATAGTTTAATGCTTCTTTTTCAACGTTTACTCTGCTACGCTTAAATGAATACATTTAGCATTAGACACCACAAAAAGTTTGACTAGCATCCAAAATGGCTGCTAAAAATTCAAAATTTTTTATATTTCTTCAAACATTGCTTTCAATATTTGTCCATTAAAAACACAAATTATTTGTACAAACGTAAAATTTTGACATGATTGCCTGGTTATTTGTGTGGTTTATTATGCCCTCTAGATACATCCATTTTTTGTTTGTTTTTGTATATCTTCCATTGCAATCAAAAAAACTACTTACCCAAACCCAATTTTGCCTGATAGGGATTATAGTAACCTGCACCGGCAGCCCCAAGAGTATCTAAACCTGCGCCATACCCTCCAACACCAGCGTAACCACCAACATAACGTTTTTCTTGATGCTTCTCTTGCCACGGACTTAAGCTACTTGCTGATCCTGATAATTCCTGTGTATTTTCAGAATTTTCCGATGCTAATGCCACTAAGTCCTCATCAGCTTTTGCTACGGCGGCAAGCGCAAAAACGAATACACAAAAGGTCTAAAACGATTTAATTTTATTCACGAACATAATTCCAAAATATTTTATTATTAATGTTTTTTTCTGTTAAAATTTCACTTAATTCCTTTGAGAGCACACTTACAAAACACTTCATCCTGGCAACACTTATTTGAAAACGGTTTCGATTTTAATTTTTCCAAGATTCTGTTAAACAATTAACGCTTAAACTACTAGACAGCTACTAATGCTTAATTCATGAGAGTTTAATGCTTTTATAGTGATTTTAAAAGGTGACTAAGTACGTTGTGTACAGCGCAAACGTATGTACTTAGAAAAGCATTGTTTAATATTTAAAGTTTTTTTCTTCTTTTCTTCTTTATATCTATCATTTAGCGCATGTGTACAACAAAAGCCATTCAAAAATACAAAATCAACAACTATTTTTGTATATAATAATATTTTGATTTTTTCCAATTTGGTTTTTGAAGAAATTTTTAAAAACCGTAGTGGAAGTGTTACAAATTTTGTAATACTATTTTTACCGAGCTTAAACAAGAATACATTTTCAGCAAATTTTTTAAGGGCTTAATACCTAATAGATATACCCTACACCTCTATTGCGTTTGTAAGGCATTTAAATATTGTTTTTAGCATACCCATTCACTTATCGTTTTCTGATTTGTTTAAACGGTGTTCGTCTGATTAGTCGTCTGGCTGGCATAAAATATCAATTTAATCGCATTTAACGATTAATCGTAATTTTAGGTTAGATAGAAAATGGAATTCCATTAAATCAGAATTCCCACAGTAGAACCAGCCTAAACTCCTAGCGAACTTCAAAATACAATTTAGGTCGATGCCAGAAATATTAGACAAATCCACGATTTCGGCTGGTCACCCTCCCGCGCAGGGTATACAGACGGTTTTCCACACTCTCCTCTTCATTCCGCTATTAATGATTTAACATTTTGTTTAAAATATCAGTTTTAGTTTTAGTACAAATTTAAACTTTAACCCCCGTATTTATAAACGATTATTAATTTTAACAAACGTTTATTAAGGCAAATTTTCATACAAATTTTGTTTTGTAAACCCTTTTTAAATTTAAAATTTTTTATAAATACGGGCGTAAATGTTATAACATAAAAATCTTAAATAATTGTTTAAATGATACAGAATTGAATACATGGAAGTGCATTTGAGTTAACCTCTAAACGATAGGCTTGATAATTGTCTTAACTCTTCCAGACCGTGCGGGTGGGTTTCCAATGTCAAATAGACCCGCATGCATTGATTGCGCTGATTTATTCTGCTGTTCACTTTAACGTTACTTGTATTATTGCGAAACTCTTGCGTCTCATTTCAATTTTGTCAAAGTGAGTCGCAGAAGTAAGTTGCGTTTTTAATTCCAAGAGTGCATGTTTTATCTATGTATACAAAATTATAAATTTCAATATTTCAAACCGATTGAATTCATTTAATGCAATAAAAATGCGTTTAATTTAAAAATTTTAACGAGATGCATCAGTTGTGCGTGTCCTGAAAATCCTTCAAGGATATAGAAATGGTAAAACCTAAACATTGATTTTATTTTCATACGATACAGCGATCATCAATTCCAAAAATTATGAAAAAATTCCCAGTAGTTTGGCGTCAGGTCTTAAATGGTTAGGAGCTTCATTTTGGCATCTGAAAATAGGACATGTTAATTTTTTTTTAAGGTTACCATGTTTTGTTTCTATTTCCTCATCCACCACACTGATAGAAAAGGCGTCTTAATGGTAATGTATTTTGACATCAGTACTATGACAAGTGTCTTCGTTTTTGACCCCATGACAACCTTCATCGTTGTGATGTCAGCCTAAACATCACTCTCACTGTGGGTAGATATGACTACTGTTTATAATTTTCCTGCAAAAAGTGAAAATGTGTAAATTTTGAGATGTCCTTTAGAGGACCTAGTGCGATATGTACTTATGTACATTTCACATTCATAAAATTGTGTACTTGTGTAGTCAATCAGGCCTGTCACATAAATCAATTCCGATCGTATTTCCACAGGAATGCCCTGGTTTTATTCACCTGTTGTGTTTCTATAATGTGTTGATTTTCACAAAGCTGACTTTCATGGTTCCTTACGATATGTTTATAACTGTTTTGGTCACTGTGCATTGATGACTGTAATTTCTGAAGAACACGAGCCCCTATATTAAAGTTGAAAGTATACCAAAGGTACTAATAGGTAAATACCTACGTAAAACTACAACTTTAAATTTGGATAACTGCATAAACATACCTACACACGTATTCACGCACAAAAAATATCAAGTTTTATAGTACCTGGCCATAATTTATCGATTTAATTAAGATTAAAATTAAAAATTGCCAATATTTTGATAAAAATAACAAAATCGATTTTAAAAGCCCAATAATCGATTTCAGTATATAATCGATTCCAATCGAAATCGATTTACCATTCCCTAGCTAGAAATAACACAAAAAAATTTGAACTTATGTAATGTTCTTTAATGACTATCTATTTTTAAAGTGTTTTGGCCCTTTTACTACAAAAACAGTCGAAATTTAAGATTCTATGGATACATTTTTTTTTCAAAATTTTTTTTCTAAAATTTGCGGTTTTTGAAGAGGCTGTTCCACTGATTTTTTCATAACTTAGGAAGGGTTTTTAAAATTTTTTTAAAAGAAACGAATATGGGTAGAACAGCCTCTTCAAAAAACCGCATATTTTAGAAAAAATAATTTCGACTATTTTGTAGTTAGGGGACCATAACACTTCAAAAAAAAATCTAGTTTTAATCTTTTTAATTTTTCTTGTAGCTTAGTGTAATTTACCATAGGTCTCATGTTAAGCGGCCTCCTAAAAAGTAATTTAGAAAGCATTAAATTACAAAAAAATTTGTATTACTGTATTGTAATTTGGTCTAATTTAGGTTTTTTGAAAACTGGAATTCACTCAAGCGAATTTTGTGATAAACGGTCTATAGCACAGTGGTAGTTGAAAAAACAGACAAGAGGGGCACGTGGCGTTTTAACCTAATTCGGGTACGTTGCATCCAGTGGTGTTAACAGTATTTAAGGTAAGCTTTTGTTTTCCAGATATACTGTTACATTCAAAATGGAGATTGTTGCACAACATATCGATCCCTTACCCCAAATAAAGTTTAGCGGCATCATTTTCAATTTTCTTGCTTAATCTCCTCAAATGTTATGGTAACATAAGGTGCCGCTACGATTTTATAGCAAAAAACAATTTAAGCTTAAGCGACAGCCTTCATACAAAATGTTTATGAAATAAAATAAAAAACTTCTCTTGAAAAAAAAAATAATTTTTTTTAGCAAAATTTCGAAATTTTTGTTCTTAAAAAATTCATAAAAAATTGAAAAATGCAACTATGCTTCTATTTTTTTCTACAAAGTTCCAAGCAAAACAAGGTGTAAATGATTAAAATCTGTTTCCCTAAGGGGTAGAGATAACGAGCAAGTATTTTTTGAGAAAATATTAAGGACAAAAAACTAATTGAGGTTGGTCATACATTTTATTCCTCTGGGGGTGACTCCTGGGCAGTTATGGGACTTTTGTTTCAGTATATTTCTAGTCTGAATTGAAAATCTTATAAAGGTGCCCCTTAAGGAATGGAGATAGCGGGGGTAGGTATGTTGGAAACAAATAATGAGGATGAAATATAATGTGGGGTTGGTCACACATTTGACCCATCTATGCGCTATCTTGAGCTGCAGGGGCTGCGATAATTTTATTGCGGAATGTTGTTTTTTTTTTGTTTATTCAATAAACGATCATGATTTTGAGTTAGGCGTGTATATGTTGTGCAACCTACTCCATTTTCGAAATAACTGTATATCTAGAAAACAAGAGCTAACCAAAAAAAGAAACGGTTATCACCACTGGATTCAACGTACCCGAACAAGGTTAAAACGGCAGGCGCACGCCCCACTTGTCACAAAAAAAGTGTAAATTTCTAGCACAGTGTAACTTACGGTACCTCCAATATAAAATACCCTCCTGAAAACCAGTTTAATACGCCTGATAATATTTATGAAACAAATCGTGATATTTTTTATTAAATAAGGTAACGAATTAGATACTGTGGGGGCAGGTTTTATTAAGATTGACTTACATATATTTTATAGATACCATTAAGAGAGCCCATTCCTGAAATATTCGAATTTTCGGTGGAGGGTATTAAAGATTCGGTATAGCCGAATATAGCACTATTACACAGAAAGAAAAACACTCGGGATAAATCAAGCTTTTTGGGATTACTTTAAGTACGAGTCGTACTCAAAAATTCAAGTACGAATAACACTTAAACGTACTCAAAACAATCCTAAATGGGATTACTTTCGAAAACACAAGTTCCTTATTCCACTTCATTTCGATTTGTAGAACATGCCCGTTAGTTTATATTTTTGGTTAAATATGTACATAAGATTTCTAAAATAAAAACCATATCGGGCATGATGTTGGTGTTTTATCATTCTGTAATGTGTAATACGGGTAAGTAAATCAATCATAATCATTTTTTCTATGTAATTTCTTTGTTATTGTTTTTTTTAATCATGAATTCGGGATAAAATCAACTTTATATTACTTTAATCAAGCTCATTTTGAGATTGATTCAATATTAGTTTTACTTAAACCAATCTCATTTTCGGATTATTTGAGGTACGAATTCGGATTAAAACAATTTTATAATATTTGAATGAAGCGCATTTTGAGATTGATTCAATCTTAGTGATACTTAAATCAATCTCATTTTCGGATTATTTCAAGTACGAAAACGGGATTGAATATGGATATTTTTAGTATTTTGGGATTAAAAATCTGTACTTGAATCAATCTTTCTGTACTTGATTCAAGAAAATCCGTACTCACCGTACTATTTATACCGCTCCGGATTGATTTGAGTACGGATGGATTAATTTTTCTTTTGAGTGTACTTGTTTCAATTTATGTCCACACCACTCGTTAGTCGCAATGTACACTATAGGAATATCTGTCCGGCAACAAATGTCCACATTGTAAATTGCGACTTATATGCGCTTGATACTTACTTGACCTTTTATCAAGACACATGCGAGGCTAGCAAAAATAGAAAGTAGCCCTACTTCTTGCGTTCGATTTTACACTGATTCTACTTTTTTTTACAGATGCAAAAACGCATCAACGCGTTGAACGCGTGGTGTGGACCTTCAGCTTTATTGTACCTTGAGGGTCCCATAGACACATACTGCTCAGCTCATGCAATCAGCATGTGTTTATAAATTTGAAATTTTTATTTATGTATGCGTCAGACAGACAATGCAGTATTAAAAATCAAAATAGGATTGATTTTGAAATGAGCTCATATTGCTGGCAGTTGTTCAAATGAACAATAAAATAAATAAATTAATTTTTTGATTAAAAATTAATTAAAACAAATTTAAAATAGTTTTTGAGAAAAAATGAAAATAGGGGTTTTCTTGAAGTTCACAAAATTAAATTTATTTTAAAATGATGATTGATAGGTGTGTAGTAAAATATCAATCACACACGTATACGAAGGGTTCATCGGCAGTAGCTGTCAGCAGTATATGTCTATGGGCCCCTTTAGATATTATAGAATATAATATTTTTACGAGGACTATGAGCAGAATATTTCCGGAAGTGATTTAATCTTTTTAGGACTTATATCTGTGGCATTTTGACAAAACATCTTAAGTCGAGATAAGATAGCGGAAAAGTTTTTTAAAAAAACTCGGTGTAAAAAATTATCAATATCAAATAATACAATAAACCGAAATTAAAGAAAAATTTCCTTTATAATACAAAATTTTAAAAACGTAAGCAAAAATTTTTTTTTATTCAAAATTCGTACGATTAACAAAATTTTTTCAACTTTTTAAATTTGACTTAAGATGTTTTGTCAAAATGCCACAGATATGTTCACTAATTATTCCCCAATTTGGCTAAAAACAAAGTTGTATAAAAGCTCATTAAAAAATAAAAATAAAAAAAAATTAAATGAATGTCTTAGATAAAAATCAGTACTAACCTAATGCTGTAAATTAATTGTTAATTACGTATACGTCATGTATACGTAAAACATTAATTTAATTTATAAATAAAAACGAACTTGCTTGAACATGAATAGTGATCGGTTTTTTATATTTTGTTTAAAATTACAAAATATGTACTATTTTGCGTTTGTTTTGCCTGACATGAACTTAATAAACTTAATTGTTCAAAATGGGTTCTGGTAGTCAGTCAACATTAACATTGTTTTTTTTATCGTTGTCGGCCAAAATACAAAAAAAAAAATAATAATAAAAAACATAACAGTAACACAAACTTCAAATAACAATCGCGGTCTTGTTTTTTTTTTTTAAGAAATGTAAACAATATTAAATTACCAAGTAAAAAATTAAAAAAATACTTAAACTTATTTCAAAGTTTTTGTGTGTTTAAACTTTATATTTGTCTAAGCGAAAAAAAATTAATATTTGTAAATAGAAGTAATTATGCGTTGATGAAAAATTTAGCACAAAAATGTCATTTTGTGTTTGTGTGCAGAAAAAAAGATGTTAAATTGACTTAATATTAACTCGGCTCAATGACCGCGTTTTATTCACACAGCCTCCATTAAAAAAAAGAGTTTAAAACACCAACTAGTACACATTTAAATCTTTCTAACTAATAGGGGAAGAATCCTAAATGTTAAGGCTAGCAATTTTACTTATCATATAGGTACTAAATATACAACTTTATACAGTGGTTCCTATGGTTCCATGCTGGAACAAAAAGCCTTTTCCCTTTTTTAACTTCATTGCTATTTTTCCGGAACTCCGGCATGAGCATACTGGGTTCTCGGAAGTCTTACACTGATCATATCCACACCTTGCGGATGATTGCGGAACAGTCTAACGAGTGTCAGTCACCTTTTTAAGCTTTCGATACCTTAGGCTACAATGCAATATGAAGGTATTCCGCCAAAACTTATAAGTCTTTTACAATCGCTCCTTAAGGATGTTTGCTGCATGATAACCGGTTCGAAGTACTTAGAGGAGAAAAAGGCATATTGACGTCTTTGCTATTCAACATCGTGCTGGACGTTATCATACATAAATAATGTGATTCGAGCAAGCAGAGGAATAATATGCTTGCTGTCATGTAGCCAAAGAGATATGGTATCAAGTCATGTCCCTAGAGAATGAAGCAGAAAAGGCTGGTCTTCAGATAAACACCACCAGGGGCAAAAACATGCGATGTGATACTATAAACACCAACAGGCTTAAAATACGCAACGTTGAACCGGATGATGTAATACCTTTCTGTTATATTGGTTACATCATAACAAACACTGCCGGTACTAGCACTGATGTTGCATGCCGAATATAAAAAGCCAATTGAGCATGCGGCATTAACCAAAAGAAAATTGTATCAACACCTGTGTCAAGTCTGTGATTCTTTAAGCCAGCGAGACGTCGAACGCGTTGTTACGTGATATAAAAGCTGTGCAGGTGCTTGTAAACTGATGCTTGCCAAGAATTTTCTGGCCAGAAACAATATCAGACACACTTTTTTGGAGAAGAACAAATCAACGGCTAATCCAGATTGACACACTCAATCACAAATGGCGACGGATTGGCCATATGTTACGCAGGCCCACAAGAAACATAGCAAAAGCCGTCATCACCTGGACACCTAAGGGTAGTATGCAAAGAAAATGCCTTTTGCACACATGGAGGCGCCAACTTGAATGCGAGTTGACGCAAAGTGTTCTTAGTTGGAGAGAAATTAAGCATAAATCGTCTAACAGACCTGAATGGAATCAGTTTGTTATACACTGAAAGAATTTTCTTCGCAATACCAATGAATTTTGACAATAATCCCATGGAAAATTGCATTAAAAAGGAACCTATGCAGCGCTTCGTTGGATAAATGAAACCTGTTTCATTAAAATGCATTTAATGAAACATTACATTAGATCTATGAATATTATTCATTGGATGAATAAATATATTTTTATTAGATTGAATGATTTTATTTCATAATATTCTTAAAATATTCATTAATTTGATGATAAATATACAAGATTTTAATGACACAATTTCATTGAAAATAATATTTTTTATCACTATTTTAATGAAATCTTTAATTTTTTATTTTTTTATTCGCTAATCCCGCGAAGCTTTACGCATTTATGAATAAAGTTGTGTTTGTAACTATATTGTTTTTTTATGTTCCTTATTAAAATTTTTTGTTTAACTTGGACAAACTTAAGTTTTCATATATCCAATGAACATTTTTAACGTAAATACGAAATCCAATGAAGCGATTTTAACGAAAATACTTCATTATAACTATGAAATTCCATTTAGATGATGAAAATTTTCATTCAACCAATGAAATATTTTTTATGAAAATGATTCATTTAATATTTTCCTTTTAGTGTAGCCTTTTGTTCTTTAGAGCAGGGATGTCAGCGCCTTGCACAATTGTGCAAATTAATTCACATGTACGCTTACGCTCTTTTGTTTTGCGAGCGTAAAATATAATTGTTTACTGAGAAACACTCTCATTCAGCGGGAAATATCGCAAATATTGCAAGGCCTGTTTTGAGGCCTCTAAATATATTTATGTATATAAATAAATATACAATAACTTTTTTTTTTTGTTTTATTATCTTTTTTATTTTATTTATTATCTATGTTTTTGTTTTGTTTTATTTCTGTTTTTGACATTGGACAATGATTTTAAAACAGGGATTTCCATTTCTTTGCACAATTGTGGTTATTATTTAAGACAGAATTTAAAATTTTATAAAAATATATATGTATGTAAAGTGAATCCTAATCAACAAAAATTTCAAATTTTCAAAATAATTGTTTTGCATTTAAGCTAACGATATGTGTTTTGTTCGTGAAAAAAATTCGTTGATGCCTGTAACAGGGTCCCTTTTTCTTTCGTTAAAAAGACGTACCTAAATGCAGAAATTATTAAGAAAAGAAAAAGCCACAAGAATTTGTTGGTATTTTGTGATTGTAAAAATATTTTTGTTTCTGTACCAATCGCGTCAGTGGGTTTTTTTTGAAAACTCTTTTCTTAAGTAGGTAAAAATATTTAAAAAACAAGTTAAAAAAGTCTTGTTTTGCTACAATTTATGTGTAAACCTATACACATAAAAGCAAATGTGACAGCAGGTAAAATTTTTGGGTAAGAAGATGTGTTTTATTGATGTATTAATGAAACTTTATTGTTTCGCACTATTTTTATTGCTTACTTTTTTATGCTACAATTATATAACCGAGTCTAAAGAGTAAACCTTACTACTTTATGGTATTTATTTAACGTAACTTTGACCTGTTATAATGACTTTATACATTTTTGCAGGCAAACTCAGGTGCGCATTTGGTATTTTGTAAAAAGTTATGATATACCATTAGCTAGAATTAAAATGTATGCACAGATGTTTGAAGTATGAGTAACCCAACACCGTGAATACCCTTTCTATTTACCACTATGAATACCCTAACTTTTTACTAAAATAACTTTTTCACGTTATAATTCTCATGTAATTCATTTTATTTTTGAATAAATAGACCAGGGAAATCCATTTATATGTACAATTGTGTATACCTGTAAACCTTAAATTAGAATTTCATTTGATAGTCTTGTAGACAGCGATAACGGACGTGCAAGCGGATGAGTTTATTAAAAAAAAGATAAATGATGCCATATAAAAAATATTTTATGATAAAAAATGCATTTAATTATTTTCAATGTCTCTTATGTTTTAAAACATTTGAACGTAAGAGATTGTATACTTTGAAAAGGCATTATGATAATTTCCATAATGATATTAAACAATATGAAGTAAAACAAAGGGAAAACCAATATAAGATTAAAAAAAAGGTTTATTTGGATAGCTTGAAAAGTTGGGTATCACAAGAAGAAGAGCATGAAGATAGGATAGAAGAGTTAAAAATAGAAATATCAAATTTACTAACTTTGGAAATAGTAAAATAGGGAAGACCATTTTCCGATGGGGCATTTATAAAAAAGGTTTTCAATGCAGTTTTGGAAAAACTGAAAATCGATTGCAGCGTAATAAAAACGCTTCCCATGAGCCGAAATAGTGTCGTCAAGCGCACATCAATTTAAGCTGCACATATACAATCTGTGATTAGGGAAAAGTTAAAAAATTGTGAATATTTTTCTTTTTGCCTCGACGAAAGCACCGACATTAATGATCTTTGCCAATTAGTCATTTGTGTTCGATGCATAGATAGTGAGTACAATGTTTTTGAAACTATGTACTCACTTGAAACGTTTTACGGTAATGTAACAGGTAAGGTATTATACGACGTAGTCTTTGAAAATCTGATATCTGTTACACAAGCTTCAAAATTAGCAGGAGTTTGCACGGATGGTGCAAACGTTATGGCCGGGAAGTATGAAGGTTTCGTAGGACAGCTTAAGCAAAATGGAATTGATGTACATGCTTTCATCAGTCCATGCTTGCCTCAAAATTTATAAGTGATCATGCCGCTGCAGAGCGGATAATCAATCGAATACGGGGGGGTCATCATTCATTAACGCACAGAACATTTTTAAGTTTTCTTAAAAACGTAAACGCCAATCACCACGACTTAAAAATGTTTACGGAAGTTCGTTGGCTTAGTCGGGGTGATTGTCTAAACAGGTTATTCGATCTTAGAAAAGAGGTGTTGCGTTTTTGGGAACAGGGAAAATATTATTGAGTTCTGGAAAAATTTACACGGGGCGCTATATCCTATATTAAAAAAAATTCCTTCAAATGTTTGTCGCTTTTCTCCTCAACATATCTTTGCGAACAAATATTTTCCGATTTGAAATACATTTGCTCAAAACAACGCAATAAATTAACATCCGCAAACCTAAAAAATGTTTTGTTGTTACGAAACTGCAATATAAACAACGCAATAAATTAACATCCGCAAACCTAAAAAATGTTTTGTTGTTACGAAACTGCAATATAAATTTAGAAGATATTATTGGTAAATAAAAGTATTTATTATAGACTAGTAAAATCTTCTCTTTTTATAATGGTGGTAAATACTTACAGAATATTTTTAAACTTAATATTTGCATTAGTATGAGCAAATGAATTTTCATTGTTGGAATTCGCAAAGGTATGTTGAGCAAAAAACGAAAAATATTGGAAAGAATTGTATTAGGTTGTAAAAAGACTTCAAATATTGTGAACTGCGCAATTTTTCCAAAAAATAAGCAAAGTTTCTGAGGTTCCAAATTAAATTTATTTAAATAATAACTGATTGTGTCTGTCCATATTATTTATTGCTTTTAAGTCTTCATAGCAATAAATGTAAGTTAACTTTAAATGGTCTGATGAAAAATGAATGGAAAGCATGAACTAGATTTCCTCGCATAATGCTGGCCCTGGTGTTTGCATCGCCCTTTCATGAAAATGTTTTGTAAGTTTTAATGCCTTACCTGATTCCCAACAATTTAATCGAATGTAGATGACCCTTAGAAAAGGGTCTCGCAACCGCATATTTCGCCCGCTGGGCCTGTAAGAGATAAGAGTAATCTCACCAACACAATCATAATTGACATCACTGCTTTAGAGCAGTGCTGATCAAAATTGAAATGCTTTTGTATTGGTGAGAATATGAGGCAAATTTAGAAATACAGTACAACAAAAAAATAAACGAAAAGATTATTATAAAAATGTAATCGTAAAAATTGTTTTGGTTTACAAAAACTGTTTAATACTTCAATACACAATTAATTTGCTATTTGATCAAACAAAATTTTTTTCCTTATATTTTAAAGGTAAAAAAACAAAAAATGTTTATAATTATTAATCATAAAAAATTTTCGTAATGGTACGAACATTTTTTTTACGCACTATTTGTTAAAATTAAACAAAGCATCCGCTAAGCATGTGCACTATTTGCCGTCTGAAAGACAACTGAATTAAAAGAGCATAACAAAGTGATGGGTGGAGCTAAAAAGCAATTGCTGTATGAAATGATCACCACTGCTTTAGAGAAACAATGCTTAAAAATTGATATTTTTTAAATAGTATTGAACAGTGATGCCAACTTAGTGCTTTTGGCACTATTTATGGTGCTTTTTGATGCCTCAAAACGCCAAAATTTTATCCATAGTGCCAAACTAAGAAAAAGCACTAACTTGGTGCTTTTTCAATTTTTCGTGAGTGCCTTTAGTGCTTTTTACAATTTTTATTTTTTTCTACCATTTTTTAAAACTTTGATTGTATAGAGGATGATTTAGATGAGATTTGCTATTTTGGGTACAATGTTGAGAAGGCCTGTAGAGATTTTAAGATTTCAAATGATAAGAAAAGTTATAAAAGAAAGCTGCATTCGTTTCACCAAAAACTTTATTTACGAGGTTAGAGCTAGACTTCCTAGTAATTTGGAAATTTTATAAAACGTTACACTTTTAAGCGTTGGCAACATATTTAGTAATCGTACTAAAAACGATGTTTTGTTTTCAAAAAAAAAAATGGCTTGAAAAAAAATTTGCAATTGTGAATGGAAAAATAAACAACGATTTTGAGTTATGTTAAAAAAACGTACTGAAAAGGTAAAAAAACATGCAGTCGGAAACCGTACAAAAGCCACGAAAATCGAGCTCGCACTGAATTACTTTAAAACTGTTTTATGGCCAATTCAAACTCAGCTGATGATGATCTAAATGATTTGGATGATATTATTTTTATTGAAGATAATAATATGGTGCATTTAAAAATGTTATCAAACAAATGTAAATACATATGTATGTATATTCATTATTAAATATCAAAGTATTGTTCTTGGGAATACAAAATTTTTAATTTACAAGGTTTTGTTTGTCGTGCTTAATTCGCCATTTTTATTTTAAAATTTATTGTTGAATTGCTTAGGCCAGATCGTCAGGAAACTTCATCCAAAGATTTTAGAAAAACCAAAGATATTTAACAAATCAAAGTTACTGTTAAATGAAAGTGGTCAACAATCGACGACGCCGCCTTTTTTAAATTTTGGAGGTATATAATATTTTAAATTTTAAAGTGCTTTTTGCTCTCAAAAAGTTGGCATCGCTGGTATTGAAATGTAAACGAACAAAAAATTAAGCTCTTGCTTTTTAACTAAACTCTTTACCAGTGTTGCCAATTTAGCCATTGTTGGCTGGAATAAGCCCCCTTTAAGAATGCAGAAAGCGGGTAGATATGTTAGTCACAATTGTTAGGGATGAAAAATAAATAGGCGTCGATCATACATTTGACCCGTCTAGTGGCATTCTAGGAGCTGTAAGGGCCAATTTTTTACAATTTATTAAAATTTTAAATTTAGCATGGGCGCCCCTTAAGGAATGAAGAATGGGGATAAGTATGTGCGGCAGAAATATCGGGAATAAAAAAAAAATACGTCCCCCTATTATTTCCTTAATTTTACCCCTCTTGGAGTGACTGAATGGCAGTTATGGAGTTTCGAACGGTAAAAACGATGCAACAATTTTTCTCAATTCAACAATATGTTGTTCATGATTTGACAACAAGATGTTCTCGATTTCACAAGAGGGCGTTTTTGGTTTGGCAACTTGTGTTTTTTTTTCAACAACATTTCTTGTCAAATCGAAAAAAAAACAAAGTGATATAAATTAAACATTTAAGGTCTTTTTCCTTTGTTTAGGTTAAATTATTTTCATCGATTTAAATAGGCTCCGTGCTTCAATCCAGTATCATAAACTTCTCTTTTAAATTGGGTATTTCTCTAAGGGTTCTTTCTCCTTAAAAATATGTTTCTGCGAATCTATCAATTTATAAACAAATATTGTACGTAAAGCAAAATATATTTTCACATCAATTGTTAACAAAGAGCAAGTTGTTAGAAACATTTTTGAGTTTTAAACGCCCTTAACGTTAGTTTTGAGGTTGGTTTTACTACAACAAATAACAAACTAAAATTAACTAAACAATGTACATGTTTTTGGCGTTACTTTAGCAAAAATGCTGTCTGAGCAATTGTCATACAGTTAAATCGTTTATACTAGCCAAAATGATATACATATGTATAATAAAAATAATAAAAAACGAAGCAGACAGACACTTTATTTTTTTCTTATACTAAAACCAAAAAGTTGTTAATTTTATAAATCTATTAGCATGAAATTAAAATTTCAATCAGACAATTGGTCTTTAATTTGTGGGATTTTAATTAACTGCTGAATATTTTGATGTCATTATTTTCCAAATTATTTAATTCCGAAAGATAATGACATCTTTTTAAAAAGCTATTAAAAAAAATTATCCACATTTTTAATATTCTATAAAACATAAATACGTAACTTTTGAAGATTTCGCTCCATTAAAACATTTTTTATTGCTTTCGCTTTGGAGAAATCCGATGTCTGAGTAAAAAATAAAACAGCTTATTCAATTAAGTGTGAAAAATATAGAAAAAAATCAATATTCAGGATATAAGAATATTCTAGGGGTCAAAAAGAGTTCTAATTCTTCTTTTTAAGTCCGACTCCCACTTAAACCTTAATGCTAAATGTATATTAGACTGGTCCTTTTTTGCCTTTAATTTTTTTTAGTGCAGTACCTTTTTAAATGTATAAATATAGCAAGAAATTTATTCTCAAATTGATATATCAATTCTTTCATGTGCCGCATTGAGCTTTAGTTAGTTATTTACATATGTAAAGTAGAACAATTTTGTAGTCGTAGGCGCGAGTTTTTGAGGGTACTTCGACTCCGACTCCTGTACAAAAAGCACAACTCCGATTTCGACTCCACAGCCCTGGAATAATTCTTTAACTTAATTTGGGTTAAAATGATTCTTGGTAAATTTTAGGCAACCTAGGCAAAAAAAAACTTTAGGGAGTTTGAGTTTGTAAGAAGATTGGGAAAAGTAGCAAATATAAGAGAACTTTAAAAATGGCATCACTGTCTTTTGTGATGGCTGATTTGACAGTTTTTGGTTGTTTTAAGGTGAGCTTGGTTTGGCAATTCATCATAAAAAGACTCACGCCAGAGCAAGGTTTGCAAAGTTGGTCACATAGTGGGAATTTAGTTAGGGCAGATGTGGAAAAGATATACAAAAGCAACTACCTGGAACACACTGGCAGCAATTTGACTGAATAATACGGCAAGATAATCACTCAACACTGATTTAGGAGTTGAAGCTATCTAACCTCTGCTGCTTTTGGAAATATGCTAGCAGCATCAGGCCGAAGTCTCCCACAAGTGGTAAAAAAATCACCCTCTGAGTGAATTTTTCAGAATCTCCCTTCCCCGCGACTTTGGGTTTTAACCACGGACAGGATTTCTGGCCAGCCGCGATCACAAAAGATCATGCAGATCCATTCGGATCTGTCAGTTTTGGATTTTTGCCCAATCCGAGGTATTGGATGCACCTGATTTCTCCGGATGATGTTATACAACAACAACAAAAACTACATACAACCTCTAAATTATGCTCGACTAGCCCAGGATGAGAGTCATGACTCCTTTGGATCCACGCTTTTTATATAAAGTCATTCGTCCGCGGCGATATGCCTTAGCACCCGGAAATCAACAATCGTCGAAAAATTTACGAAATTCTGTCAACATTTTTTCAAAACTTATGTTCCAGATTGTGCAATGTACACGCCAGCGATAGCGGCCTCATATCCGTAATCATATTTAAACATTAATGGCATTTAATTATATCTATCCATTGTCCAGTTTAATTGAAATTTAAAATATTTTTCTTTGCTTATTATACCCTTCATTAGCATACAAGAAACTCCTGAAATTTTATTTATTCAATAATAAAAAATCGGCATTTCGGAGTATTTGTATACCCCCAATCGAAGCAGAACCCTAAATTTAATTTTTGTTTCGTCTTCACTAAATACATTCAACAAAAAAATGTTTTAGTGAAGAACTTGCCAGTCATAAATTTTCATTTCAATAAGAAAATATCCCCAAAAAATTACCAAAAATAGAAAAAATCCTCAATCCCCAAATCAAAATTTGTATCCCTTTTTTCGAAATAAAAATCCTCAATTTGGTGATAAATTCCCTAATCTGACATCACTGTGCATGGAGTCGTTGACGACAAAGGGGAAGCTATTCGGCCTTATTACGGTTGTCGTTGTCTAAACGACTAAAGTTACGATTTCACTAATTAAATATTTGCCCAAATAAGCGTAACCACTACTTTTGTTAATAGTTAGTGAGATTTAACATGGTCTTAATATCACAAAATAAAATAATTATACTGTCAGACACAGAAAAAAAACTGTTTTTTGTAAGATGTAGTATTATAAACAAAATAAATATTGCAATAAAAACAAATTATATTTTAGTTTGCCTGTCGGTTACGTCTTTTTTTTCGTCAAATATTTGCTTAAGTCTTTTTTTGTAGTAGATAAAGGATCAGAAGCTTAAAAGACAAACTCCTCAAAATAAAAAGTAGAGTGAATTAGCGATGTTTAAAAAATTGATTTTCAAAATAGAGAATGCTACAAAAAGGTGAACGCGAGATTCGTAGTGATTTATACTACAGCAATTTATGATGGCCTTATTTTTTTATGTATCAAGCCTGTTCAGGAAATCACTTGATTTCAAATCTGATTTGCTTTTAAAATCACAAGTGTGATATTGTGGTGTTCCGTTTTTATGTTTTTCGGTGTGGTTTTTAATTGCCGAAAGCACACAAAAACGGTGTGATCATCTAAACACTACAAAATCGGCGTAAAAGCACGTGATTTTAAATCAGAAAATGCCTGTATATCTGGCTGGTAGCTTCTGAAAAATCTCAAATAGGGTCCAAACCTAATACCTATTGTTTATATTTTTTAATGGAAAATATTTAAATAATAGAAGATCAAAATAATATTTTACAGAGTTCATAACTAATTAGAATTTCCAGGAAGTTGAGTTAGGCCTTTTAGCTTCTGTTACATTAATATAGTAAAGGAGATATTCAGCCTTATTACGGTTGGCGTCAACGACTGTGTAATTTTTTGTTATTGATTAAAGTAACACACAAACTACAGTCGTCGGCACAATTATTTTGACAAGAAAAACAAATCACGAATTTCTTTTAACAAACTCAGCAGTTTTTTGTCTTTGAAATTGTGAAAGTCTTACATAAATCTTCTTTTTTTATGAATTGTATTCGAATGAGCTTTCATCAGTCCAAAGAACTTTTCTCCAAAACTCTACTGGCCTGTGGACATGTGCACTAGCAAGAGGTAAACGCCTGAGTTTGTTTTGTTTTGATATGTACATATGTATGGAGTAAGCCTTAAAACATGCTTCTCTCAAGCGGCGCCGAATCGTCCACTCACTAATTGGAGCACTGGATGACTTATTCCATTCATCTGCGCTATCTTTAGGTTTTAACTGAACGTCTGTTTTAAATTTTCGCAAGATGATTCGGTCTTCACTTAGAGTTGTGTGGATCGCGGTAAATTTTCTACATCGTTTTTGTTTTTAAATTTTTTTATTTTATCATAAACAGTTTGAGGCGACAAATTGAACTCGTTAGCTACGTCTATTACCTTGAAGCCGTCATTGAACTTTGTTACGTTTGAGGCGCTCTAACATTATTAGTTAACTCAGCCGTTTTCCGCATATTTTCAAATCACAAATGAATCAAAATTATTAGCAAAGATACAAAAATTAATTAGAACAATTTTAGTTGACCTTCAATTGCAAAGAACACGCAAGAAAACTGATATAAATTGCATGTCAAAATACTTATGCCGTAGCGAAAGTCACTGCCTACTATGATTCTTATCAAAAATATTTTACATAAGTGTTGTTGTTGATGTGCACTTTGTTTTGAGCAAAGCTGAGGTTACGGTATCTTACGCACTTGAACGAAAAAAAAAGCCAATAGACAAAAGAACAAATTGTCAAAATAATTGTGCCGACGACTGTACGTTCCTTAATAATGCTGATTGTCTGGTATATAATCGTCGACGAAATTATTAAAGAAAATTTCATTGCAAAAACGTCAACGACGAGATGAGCGACAATGTCGTCTTATGTGACATCCCTGCAAATAAAATTTATCCACCTGATCCAATTTGATTAAATATACTACTCCATGGACTGGTCCGATGTAATGCAAGCATGGACAACGTCATTGTTAAAAAGTGTTTGTAGTTAGACGACATGTCGTTGTTTTTTAACGACATGTTTTCGTTTTTAAACGAAGTTAAAAGGGATCCTCTTGTTGTACAATGGAGTAGTTTAAAGACTACTCCTTTGTAATCCAAAGCTGGGTTATATGGTCCTGCCCTAGGACATCGTAATGTTAAATAGGCCATGTTTTTTCCATACGTTTGGATTACTTTTGGACTAGTCCCAGTCCCTTGTGGGCTACATTTTACACGCGTGTTTGGACTAGTCCTATTATTTGCAGGGATAGCTGCCATTTGTATAAAAATTTCGTCGATGACTTGTATTGAGCTGTCCTCAGCAAGTCTTCTACAACTTACTTAAAGACGCGGCCGACTGGAATGTTTTTAAAATCATACATACAAACCAACATACATATCGATCGCACTTGATCATAAAGAGGTTATTAACTCAAAACTTAAAAATGTTCAGCAAAAGCAAAACAGTTTTTAATTTAACATTAAAGCATAGGAAAATTAATTTTATGGCCAACCGTTTCATAACCAAAAAGTAGACAAAATGGTACGATATTTTTACAGCGGTAGAAAAAAATAAATATTTTCAGTTAATACCCGCTTTATGATCAAGTGCGATCGATCTGTAGGTCAGTTTAACTTAATGTAAACTAAAGTCAAGTCTATTTCACAAATGTTCATGTCCAGTTTAATGTTTTCAATTGATACTTAATTATGTTATCAACATAAATATTAAAACAAAACAATGGAGACATTTATGTATATTGAACATTAATGTCAAGTAACATAAAACATTTAAATTTAAATCATGTTCATTATTGAAATGAAATTTATTTTTGTTATTTGATAAAACAGATTTCTTAAATTGACGGTGGGTGACATTGGCAAAAGATGAGGTTGTATGTATATAAAGGCAAATTGTGTGAGGTATTTAGAGTTTTGGATGATAATAATATGCGATGACAAATTCTAAGGCGGTACTAGATGGAAAAAATATTTTTTAATTAAATAAATATAAAAAAAAAATGTTTAAATATAACTTAACAATTATTTAATATTCTTTCAACACTACAATTGAAATGCTTTTATCTATACTAACGAACAGGCTCGTCGATTTCGAACGTTAACGTTCGCACAGAAAATTGTATTTAAAACAAAAACAAAATTCGAATTCGCTAAAGCTAAATCTCTATCGCTAAAAATCTATAAAGTTGATTTAGCGATTTTTGGCTACGAAAGCAATTCTGTAACGTGCATTTCTAAGTTTGGAAATGCCTTAAAAATTTAATTCGCCGCAATTTATGCTTATAATGTCATGGCTAAGATAAGGCCCTAATTTTGTAAAACACAACGCAACGAGAAAGAATTACATTGAAAGCAAAAACAAATTCATAAATATTTTGTTATTTTGTTGTTGCCTCTAACAGAAATTCACATTGGTTTTTAAGATTTCATACGCCTCATTGCTTGTGGCGTTGAAAATTTTAAAACGGTAAATAAATTTCTGTACAAAGCAACAACAAAATTACAAAATATTTATGAATTTGTTTTTGCTTTCAATGTAATACTTTGGCGTGCATTGTGTTTTACAAAATTAGGGCCTAAGCTTTAGCTAAGCGAATTACAGAATACGGCTGCAAGCTGTAATATTATAATGTTTGTATGCTTGTAAGAGGTAATATCCGGAACTGGCGCACAGTGGCTTAAAATCGTTTTTTTATCGGCCAAAAATCTGTAACTTTTTAACCGATAGAGATAATTTTGCAGAGAAGACTTCTTGAACTTTTTTATAGTTTTAATTTTGTTAAAATCGGTTCAGTAGTTGTTGAGAAATTTATTGTCAAAGATGAACTTTTGATGTTTTTTAGCATTTATTATGAAAATGCTAATGATTGAGATTGAGAATTATGGTATTTTTTATTTAAAAAAGTGGGATGTTTTTCAGCCCACTGTTTTAAGAACTTTTTAATCTACGGCATGCCGGTCCGATTTTAAAAATTGGTTCAACAAAATGATGAATGAAACCTCATAACGGACATAGGCTATTTAAGGTTCCACTAAAGTGCTTAGAATATTCTATATTCAAAAAATATTAATTATCGTTTTAGAAGAGATCTATCTAAAGCAATAGTTTTCGTACTCCAAAAAAAAAAAACAAAGCCATTAATATGCTGTTTATCCTCAATTACGCTTCCAGTCTATCTGTCCGCTCGACCAAATGCGAAAGGGTCTATATTTTTTCATAGCTGGGAATATGAAGGGACATATGGGCAATTTCTGTCTATCAGAACCTTGGACAGACTCTATCCGATCGATTATAATGAAATTTAAAACACATATAGTAACAATGCTCTACGCCAATCATGTCCGTGTTTTTCTCATGAACCACTATCAGCCCAATTATGAATACAAATTCCCGGGAGTTTTCTCCCTTGTCCCATTTTTGCAATAGAATTTACATAGGAAAAATGGGAGAAGGGAGAAAACTATCTGGGAATTTTTATTCATAATTGGGCTGTATATGTTGGTTTATCGCGAGTTGGCGCTCCAAGCAAACCATATATTTTATTAGCACACCGAATATTAGGAACAACAAATCGATACAACACAAGTAAATTTAAAGCATTTTTGCCACAGAAGAACATACAGGGGGCTTCAACAAGAACATTGTTTTTTAAATGTGGCAAAACCAACAACATGATAGTTTTAACATTTAGTTTTTTTGACGTATTTGAAGGAAATGTAGATGCATTGGCAATTGTTACAATCACTTAAATTTCGCTCGAAAGTCGCATTAAAATAATTAAAATCCACTATGAAAATGGTGGTTCTGTTAAAGTTGCATTACACACAGCCAATGAGAAACGATCAATTAATTGCAAACCAAATTTTCCGATCGCATAGGTTCCATGGGCAGCCATCGATAGACAGCTCACTTGGGTCCTTTACTGGTCCCTTTGTGATCGCATAATTTCACGAACATCAGCTGTTAAGTGGCCAGCCAGATCGTGTGATTTAACACCACTGGATTAGTTTTTGTGGGGCTACGTTAAGGACAGAGTCTATATGGGGCCAATCGAATCGATTGCAGCCTAAAAACTTAAAAACCCTGATGTGATTAACAAAGTAGACCCGCCATTTTGCCGATAAAAAATTATTAAAAACTTTGATGAAAGAATCGTCATCTGTCAGCGTGCTCGTGGTGAACATTTGCCAGATGTAATTTTTTCATTCATAATTGCCGAACTTCTTGTCTCTTCATAATACAAAAAAAATTTTAATCATCTTCATCTAAATTTTTTGTTTTATTTTGTTTTAGAAAACAAAGTTCGCGTTAAAAACCCCGATACATTAGGGTTGTCGTTAACTGTATGGATTTTTACATTCTTTCATTTCCCCTCCCCCCCCCCTCCCCCACCAATTATGTGGGCATTGATAAAAAACGACGATAAAAATTTTTTAGGACCATCGGTGAAGGCTAAGTTGACCCTCACGCCCTCAAAAGTTTGGAAAAATCGTAAAGTCCGACTTTTACGCCTTATAAGTTATAACTTGGAAACTATTAATTTTACATAAAAATCGTTTGCTAAGAAGTTGTTATTAGTGAAGTTTCCAACAACTTTTGTCTTAACAAGTTTTCTCTAAATCTCATATTTAACAAAACCTAACTAAAATAAAAAGCAAATAGCAGTATTGATGCGATTTTTTTCTTTAGAACTATTTTTTCTTACACACATCAGTTCAGCGTTTGCTTACAAAAAAAAAAAAAATAGTCAAACGCATTTAATTTGTTTCTTCCTTCCTACCAGCCATCTCTATAATTTAAGGATGCTTCCATATAAAATTGTCAAAACAGACTAGAAATATGGGCAAATCCCAGAAACAGTCCACCAACCAAAAATTTTTTAAATGCATTTTTTGTATAATATAATATAAGACTAGATGTTTTATTTCATTTTTATATTAAAAATTATGTATTTCGATGATCATTAATACAACATTTTTACCAAATACTACCCCACCCCTGATTTCTTAACCCTCTAATGCCACATTCTTTGTTTGCCCTGAAATCAAATTAAGCTAATTTTAGGGTGAGAAACGTGAATCTGACTTTCTCTTGAGTACTCGTTGACCTGTTAGGGGTCAAACTGTAAAGTCCGCCTTAAGGCGGAGTTGGGCATTATCGTAATAATTTAAGATGCGTTTTTGATATACATCCCAGAATTTTCTGTATAATTCCCCAGTCCGCCTCCAGACGGGTTCAGCAAAAACATCCATATTCAACAGCGATTATATTTTTTAGAATGAAAACTTTCTTCACAAAGAATAAAAAATTAAAGTTGCCGTTTAAATTCAAGATGACAATGTACTTTTTGTCAAACTCGTAAAAGTGTTGCCACTGAATAAAAACTTTTGGATAAAATAAGCTTTGATTTAAACCTAGAATTATTTATTAAGGATATATTGTCGAAATTGAAAATTTTATGACGGTTTTTTGCTACCCCGCCTAGAGGCGGACTTAAGCTTTAGAGGTTTAATGTTATACGTGAATTTAGCATTATTTTAGGTGATTTTTGAGCTTAAAATAGCACTTACAGCAGACTCATCAAAATTTAATTTCGTTAAATAAAAAGTTCATATTCATTAGTTAACAAATTAGTTGAGGAAATGCAATTCATAAAAATATAATTTGTTTTGTTAACATTAATAAAATATAATAATAAAATCCTACTGGAAAAACTGTAGCGTGCGTTGTGAGGCGTGCGTCAAAAAATCACAAAATTTTTTTGCTGCGAATAAGTGATTTTAGAATTCTCTTATAGTCATCTTTCTTTTAGGAATTGGATTTTGTATACCTTATGATGCAAAATTCGCTAAAAATTAGGAAAAAAAACCCTTCAACTTTTGAAGGTACTTCCACTTTTGGTGGCGTGCGTCACAAAACTTTGTGATCAATTATTTCGAAACAAATACTTGCTAAGAAATTAAGATATACATATGCCATTCGTAAGTACATATTAATGTCACTTATAAATATATATGTATGTATATGTTAAAGCTATCTCTTTTGAAAGACCAAAAAATGTTTATATATCAATCAGAAAACGCGTACGAATGTAGCGTTCGTCACGCAGAATTTGCCCATATATTAAAAAAAAAAAAAGACTGCCAAGGAATCGCCCCTAGGGGGATAAAATGTATGACCGACCTCAATTAGTTTTCTGTCCTCAACATTTTCTCAAAACATACTGGCCCTTTATCCCCACCCATTTGGGAGGCTCCCATACAAAATGGCGGTTTAATGAAGTTTTTAAATTAAATGGAAATTTTCGTCTTTTGTAAATAAAATAAAAAGTTGTAAACAGATATTAATCATTTATGGCTTTTTTTGTTTGCAACTTAACTTTTTATATGTCTAGAAAAACTAGTTGAATTTTTCAATTTTGTATGATGTTTTAAAAAACAAAAATTTTGAAATTTTGTTAAAAAATTGTTTTTTCCAAAAAAAAAAAAAAAAAAAAATCATGTTTCTAAAACGACTGCACATATAAGAAAAACCTTTTAAAGGTAATTTTATTGTGGAATTTCGGTTTTTTTTAGTTTATTCAATAAACTATACCTTTTTTTGAGTTACGCGTCAGCTAGCAGAGTGTTGTGGCCAACTTCACCAATTTATTCAAATATCAATTCATATTTAAGTTTTTATTTTTCGTATAGTTTTGTTTTTGTTTTACATGAAAAAGAAAATTTAAACATAAATTGATATTTAAATAGAATTGGTGAAATCGGCCAATATTATTAAAAATAAATAATAAAAATGTATTTCACATTTCAACAAAATTAAAGATACGTGATTCATAGAAAATGCGTTTCTTTAATTAATTAAAAATTTGAATTTTTGTTATGTGTACTGATTTTTATATTTACTTTAATTTTTTAGGCAAAAATTAACTTTGGGCGGGCAGCTCCGCGGGCACGTATATTTTAATCTATTACAGTACGAGTGCCCCGGTAGGCTAGCTGGTAGTGAGCTAGTCTATCAGCGCCGGGGTTGCGGGTTCGATTCCCGCCAGAGACTCTGGGTTCTCTCCTGCAGACAAGCGAAGAGCTTCGCGGGATTAGTTTAGGATAATAAAAAAAAAAAAAAAATATACAATTATATGACTTAAAGGGAATTTTTATTCAAATCCGACTGATTTCGGGCGAAATATCAGTCATGCCCATAATAACAAATAAAATTAACATTATGCCAGATTATTATTGGTTTGGCGCAAATACCAAAAAGTCGGAGTGGAGAAATACTACAAAGAAGGTTTACATGAAGATTTCTTAAAATGTATACGATAGAATTTTCTATATATTTTCTCCGCTGTTTCCGGCATATGTTTTAAAGAAAACTTCATGAATGATGTTAAAAGTTAATAGTATTTAATTAAAAGTGATTAATATTATTTTGTGCCGCATACGCCACTTTTCTAAAAATATTTTTAAAAAGTAGTTTTTTGTGCTGCATTCGTATACTTATTGCTATGCATTGAGTTACTTGCTACATTGAAAGTTTCTGAATTAACTTGCAACGAGAGAGTAAATTTAAAACTCACAAAATTTGTCTCCTAATTTAAAAAAAAAATAAAAATGTAAATGAACGTTTTACCAGCAAAAACTAGCAAGTTAGGCATATCGACACTATTCAGCTGTAGGATACGAGATTACATATTTCTTAACAAATTCAATTGTTTTCAACTATATGCGCAAGATTATTGTTCCTAAATTGTAGAAAAATAAATATTTCATATTATTGAAAAACTTTTAATTTAAAAATTATGAAAATTATTTTTGTTTTGTAAACAAAAACAGGTGGTTGAATAATTCTTGCTAGTAAAAATTTCCATAAATTTTTTATCTCTCAAATTTTTGTGCTCTTTTTCAGTCTTTCGTTGCAAGTTTTTCAAGTACGTGAACACTTTCTAGTAACAATTATTGGAAATAAGCAATAATTTTCTGTAAATAAACACACCTTATCTTATAAAAAGTCAACATTGATGAGTTTGTTTTTCTTTTATTTGGTTTTATTTTACAAAAACAGTTCCATTTTTATATTATAAATAAATACTAAAAATTTTGGCTTTAAACACGTGTTAATATTATTTTTTTATAAAACTATTTTGATTTTCTTGTTGTCATTTTATTTTGCACGAATAAAAACACAACTCTACAAAAAATCAGAAGTAGTTTTGCGTAGACCTACTAAATGAAATTTATTTAGTTGCGTATAGAGCAAAACAATACTTAAATAACTTTTAAATATTTTATATAGAGCAAAATTAATGCTTTATATCTCAGGAACCACAAAAAATTTCGCGGAACAGGTTTTGGATTTAGAAAAGGGGATATTAAAAAATATATTCCACATACCTTAGTAATTTTTTTCTTAAATGGTCGGTAGGTCAAACCAATAATGAGCTGGCGATTTGCCCACCGATTCTCACAATATATGTCTTATTTTATTCGTAATATCCCAGGATTTTTTTATATATGATAACATTTGTTTGCTTATAAATTTTTTTATGAGTTTGTGAAAACCAAAAAAATTAACTAATTTTGCATGAAAAACAAACAAACTAATTTCTTAATAACTCCGAAACAGTTGAAAATATAAAAAAAATTATGATTGGATGACTTAAAGGAAATTATATTCCTTATCATTTGCAAGCGTTTTATTTGAAATCGGACAAATCCTTCTTAAGTTATATTAGCACAACCAGCCTAAAAAAACCAGACGTGATAGAAAAAAAAACTTAACGGAATTGAATTTTAAATATTTGTATGTATTCCCTATACTTATTTTATTTCAAACGGTTTTTGCTGCAAATCATTTGTAAATTTGTAATATAAATAAAGTTGGTATTTTTTTATGTTAAATAAACACACACAACCACATATTATTTCAATACATGCTGCATTTCTAAATATGTTGGAATTATGTGAAATTTTGAATGATCAATGTCATTGTTATATGATTTTTTTAAATGTCTCCATGTAGTAGATGTGAAAATAAACAATTAATTCTCAGGCAAAATTTTAAACTTTTCATGGTTATTCTTTATTTAAAACGTCATTGAATAAAACCCATTAGACACACACACACATATGTACATCTATGCTAATAATTAAGTTAAAGAGGTAATGTGTTTATGTTTATTTGTAGC
The DNA here is from genome assembly GCA_949318255.1 of Pollenia labialis. Lineage (NCBI taxonomy): Eukaryota > Metazoa > Arthropoda > Insecta > Diptera > Polleniidae > Pollenia > Pollenia labialis. The sequence continues at coordinate 16,156,421 of OX439142.1, read as the reverse complement.
AGGTAGTTTTCGTAACTAATTTTGTTGGTTACAATATTTAAAGTGATCATAAGGAATGGACATGGGTTTTATATCATAGAAATTTCAGATGGTCATTAACACACAACATCTGACAAAATTTTGCCGAGATTTAGGAAGTGGCCGTGACTTAAAATAAATTTCTTTATATCTAGTAAACGGTAGGAGAAATTTTGTCAATTTGGTACACATAGCTGGGTTATTAATACAGAAAATCCGTCAAAAAGTGGGCGGGGAACGGCAACTGCTACAGCTTACAAATTTGGTTCAACTTCTTATGTACTCACTATTTCGCATTTGGGACGAAGAGCAACCTAAAGAGATTCAAGAACTGCCACTTCATCAGGAAAATCAACGATTTGGTGTGGTTTGTGGGCCGGTGGAATCATCGGTCCATATTTCTTAAAAAATAATTGGACATTTAGTTTTTTAAACCAATTTAGCGATTTCAAATAAATTTTAGGGGTTGTTTCCAATTTTGCAATTTTTTTGCGAATTTTAGTCATGTTCGCAATAGAAGCGTTTTTTCCTGTTATATTTTTGGTTCTTTACAGCTTTAACGATTTTTAATAAATATTAAACGTTGCTATCATGCCGATGTTAGCAAATTTTTGCGAATTTCCGCTCATTTAACAATTTTACCGAATTTTTGTCATTCCTTATAGTTTTAGGGACTTTTAATCAATTTTATGGCTTGTGTGAAATATTAAAAATTTTCGCGAATTTTCGCGATTTTTGCAAACTTTTCGAATTTTTGCGCAGCTTTGCTGCTCTTTCGTCGCAAACTAAATAAATAATTTTTTTTTTACTTTTAAAAAATTTGCTTTAGATGTTAACAAAACAATAAAATTATACAAATGTAAACAGCAAATAATATAACGATGGCAATTTTTCTTTTCTATAATTTTCTGTTTATTAAAAACAAACATAAATTGCATTTAAAGCCGTAAACACATGCTCCAAAACATAGAACAGATTTTTCGAATATCGTTTTTATTTGTATTCGAAAATAACAAAACCGACTTGTTTTCATGACACCAAATGAAACCAATATTGGTTTACAAAACCGACAAAAAGCAAAACCGACTTGGATTCTATGGCACCCCTGATTATTTCACGTTTTGGGCCGAGCGATTGGGCACCAAGAGCGTGTGATATCACACCGTTACATTTTTTCCTGTGGGGATATGTAAAGTCAAAAGCTTATCCGGACAAACCCGCTTCGATTCAGGCCTTGGAGGAAAACATCACGCGTGTCATTCGCCAGTTACCAGTCGAAATGGTCGTACGAATCATTGAAAATAGGACTCATGAGATGGACCATCTCCGACGTAGCAACGGCCAACATTTGATAGACATAATCTTCAAAGAATAAATGCCAAAGAATTTTCTTTCAAATGATAATAAACATTCCCCATTAAATTTGAATTTTCTGTTTTTTTTTTTAAGTAGGGATCCTCGAAATGGATCACGCTTTTTTTATTAAGACTTTACGTAACTGAGCATTTCAAAATCATGAAATTATAATATGTACAGAACACCTTTCTTATGATTTAAAATCACTTTGATAAAATGTGATTTTCAGAACAGGCCTGAATATATTTGAATTTCCTTAAAATGTGGAATACTTTGTATTAATATTATTGAATACATAATTATTAAAATTGTATGTAATGCGTCTATTCAAGTAGTTATTGATGTTGTAAAATTTTCACTTACCTTTAGTTTTAAACATTAAAATACAAGTTTGATGCCGAATTATTAAAAAAAAAATCCAACCGTAAATATGTAAAAAAAAAATTGTTTTAGTTTCGTTCTTTCATTTTATTTTTCTATCTGTGGCATTACACTTATACATAAAATAACTATAAATGCATTAAACGTTATTTCCAAAAATGTTTAATTTGTTATTTAATAAAATATGTTTGTCGTGAAAATAAAATGCGTTAAATGTTGTAATTTACAACACTATTAATTTGTTAATTTTGAATTAGTTTCATGATGAGATAAAAATGCTCTCAAACAAAATAAGCAGCCAATTGTGCCATTTTGTCTTTGGGTTGGCGTGAGCCACCACGTCCTCCTCTACCACCGCCACGACCGCCTTTACTGCCTCCACGGCCACCGCCCCGACCACCGCGTCCACCTCTAATATTTACTGGTCTGGATGCAACTGCACGATGTTTTTCCACCAAATGGGTAAAATCTGAAGAACAAAATATACAACCAGATTTTTCCTCGGACCCGTCTTTGAATTTTGTCTTGTCCGACTTATACAAAACTTTAACGTTTTGAGCGCCACAATCGTCACACTTTTCCTCTGTAAAATAAAGAAAATAATTATTTTAAAAATAAATATTTCTACATAAAAAAATACAATTTTTTAACCTTCTACTGTTAGTTTAGTAGCTCCTTTGAAACAATTGATTATGACATCACATCTATTACAACCAATCTTCCAACTGGGTGCCAAAGTACAGTCCAATACAAGAACCCCATGCTCACATTCTACACAACCCGATATACCCAAAGTATTCAGGGAGTGAGGGCAGGTGGGATGAGTACAAGAATTACAACCAGCATTCTTTGGCATATCCCTGAAAGGTGGGTGATTATAACAGTAGGGGCAGAAGGGATATGATCTGCCCTTGGTACCAGTTGTAAAGGCCAACAATTCAAAATCATCCAATGGACATTTGAATTCACGATAAACTTTTACGTTGCCGCCGTTGGGCAGCGAATAGGTTTCATCACATTGCGAACAATGCAGACGGGCTGGTTTCGATTGTATGTACTTCATATAACGTCGACATTTGCCACAACGCGAATGAGACTTGCCAGACTCGGCCAAGGGAGAAAATGACTCCTCAAACAAACTATCCATATTAAATATATTCTTTACGAAATATAAAAATTTTAAACTGAAAATATTAATAGCATGTTTAAGTACTGCATTAAAATCGGCAGATCCTTTAGCTATAAGATTCAACATGCCCTCCACTTCGGAGCGCATAGTGGGTAACACTAGTTCAGGATCAATCTGAAAAAATAAACAAATAATGTTCAATGAATAGTTTCCCAAAATCACATATGCACTGTAAAACAACCTTTTGATAGCCATGTACCAAAACAATACCCAGTGTTGTGGGGACTAGTTTACGACCACTCTCTATAGTCACATAATTACGTTGACATATATTATTGATATGTACGGGTATTGAAGCATCTGTTCCAATACCATGCTGTTCCATTAATGTAATCAATTCAGCTTCAGTCAAATAGTCTGGTGGACTGGTTTGACTTTCTGCCATGCGTACCTCATTAAATTGAACACGCTCGCCTTCGATGAATGGTGGTATGACTTCATCTCGACCAAATGCTTGCCACGTCATAACTTTAGTAAACCCAGGATCAAGTAATACATTCGCCGTACATGAAAAAGTTTCCATGCCGACACGCATTTTAACAATTGTAGTACGATATTTCAAATCTTTTGATACAGTTCCTAAAAAGTGTCTACAAATGAAGTCATAAATGCGCCATGTATCTCTATCAAAATCACTTCGAGAAGCTAATTTCATGGGCGTAATGGGTGGATGGTCTCCGGCATCTTTGCCCTTGCGAGGCGCGTTAAAATCGCTAAGAATAGCCTGAGCTTCGGAACCAAATTCCGTGGAAGGCTTTAAAATATGTAGCACAGCACTAAAGAAATAAAATAATGTTATTCTGCTAAAATCCTATTTGTAAACTTACTTCAAATCAAAGTTAGCAGGATATTGATTGGTTTCCGTACGCGGATAACTTATGTAACCTTGAGTATAGAGACGTTCAGCTATTTGCATTGCTTGGAAAGGACCAACGCCGAGTCCTGAACTACAAATACGCATTAATTCTACAGTATTTAAAGCCTGTGGCCGACCTTTAAATTGTTCTTTCGAAACAACGCTTTCGATTCTAAATGGTAATAAAGAAAAAAAAAATAATTTTATTTTTTAACATAAATAATATTGAAATTTAATAAATAAAGGTTAAATAAAATAAAATTTATATAAATAATAAAAATTAAATATATGTGACCTTCTCCGAGAAAATGGATCTAGTGTGTGAAAATGAAGTTTTGAGAAAAACGCATTTAATGTTATTCTACACCATTTTAGGTACCATAATCCACTCTTAAGTACAAACCCGTGTTTTGACACACTAGCTCTCTTTTCTCGGAGAAGGTCACATATATGTACATATATCATTATTTAATGGTTAAGGGAAGTTGTGGAGCTAATGTTATTTTACAAATTCAACTTAGAATTGATCGTAGGATTGTAAATACTTAAATTGCCTAATTTATTTCCCTGGGAATTATAACCTCTTTTCCTATTGAATTTAAATTAGAAAAAGGGAGAAAAAAATTCCCGGGTAGGACTTTAACAATTTCCCCAATTCGTTCAATACACTAATATTCTTTTAAAACGGTATTTCATAAACTTTCTTAAAAAATAAAAATGATATAACTAAATTTGTACTTACAATCCTTCCTTTTGATTTTTGACCATATTCAATATCATTATAGCAATATCCTTTTTGAAAACACGACCACGAGCCCATTCGAAATTGAATTCTGGCTGGCCAGCAGTCAGTTGTAAATACCAAAAGCTTTCTGGTTTAAAAGTTTGTATATCGTCATGTCGCTTAACACAAAAGCCCAGTGTTGGGGTTTGACATGGACCATACGAAATTAATGAAGCATCCAAATCTCCGTAACGTCCCTGAAAGAATTTAGTTTGAAAGCGTGTAAAAGCACAACCAATACGTAAATCCAATTCTTGTCTAGCATCTACTGATTTGGATTCATTTTCATTAGGAAAGCCCAATGATAACATGGCGCCTTTAATATCTTTTTCCGTAATGGCTGAAAAGTGAGCACGATAGGTTACACTACGATTATAGACATTGTTTATCACTCTAGACACAGCATCCATAACTTCATAGCAAATATTTTCGCCTTCTTTATCGCAATCTAGCCATAAAACTAGATAATCGCAACCCCTAGCTTCTTGAGCCAGAAAACTGCGCATATGCTGCTTGGGATTAGCTTCTTTCTTTTCGGTGGGACATCCAAACAATTCAGCTGGATCTACTTTATCCCATGAATTGTACTTTCCAACAAAATCTAAAGACATAACATGACCACAAACTGAAGTCATGCGGAAGAGAACATTTGAGCCATTAAACGGACCCGTCCATTCATGAGTTGAACAAGAATTGCTAGTTCCTATAAATTAAAAAATTTAGTAAACAAAAGTTATTTATGACATCACTGTTAAAAGTAACCTTTTTTAGATGTACTTCTTCCATTTGACAAAATCTGTGCCAACGATGTTGCCAAAGATGGCTTCTCTGCCACCATCAACACCTTCTTCATTTTATATTACACTTATAAATGCAGTGGCTGTGTAATTTTTGATGTAAAAGATTCAAATGTTTTATTTAAAACAATTAAAAAAAGGAATTAATTGCAAAATTTTTGTATCAGAAGTGAAAAAACTCCACCGCTACCACCGCCATTCAGTAGGAATTGATATCCAAGTTTGACATATACTAGCGTTTAGCTGCCCACACACGATGCAACTTTAGAAGAAACAAGGAGGTTTCACTAAATGTTTCATCGTGTTAACATTGTAGGGTTGATATGAACTACTTGTTTCGCTCTCTGAAACTATATTGCCAAAAATCCACGTTTTGTGCTGTGATAAGTGTATTTAATTAAAGTTTCTGATAATTTTTAATGAAAATAAATAAGATATTGACCATTATTTAATAAAAATTGGCAAAACATTGATTTATTTCATCACGTTCAGCTCCACGCTTTGATATTTGTTTTAAATATTTTTTTGATGTAAGCTGGGACCAAGGCGAATTCAAACAGGTAAACTCATCTCTACAACTACAAAAAGCCCCATGTATTTTGTTTATACAATTTTCTGGTTGGTTGTCAAAATTTTTTTATTGCAAATTAAAATAATCACTTTTTTATAAAAGAAATTAATAAATTCACTTCAATCATTCGCAGTTTTGAAATTTTTTTATTATAAAAATAATATTTTTAACACTTTTCATTCAACTTCTTCTCAAAACAAAATCATATTTTGACGTTTGACCATATTTTTTAATTCGCCGTGGAAACAGCTGATGAACGGCTGACGAGATGAGTTTACCTGTTTGAATTCGCCTTGATTGGGCTGAGTATGTTTTCAAAAAAAAGGGATAGCTAGCATAGCTCTATCTCATGATGCGGTCACCTTTATGAATTCGCCTTGCGTGTGTGATAGATAGAACAAAAAGTGTGAAGGCACAATGCATTTTTTTTATCAATCAGCAATCACACACGAGAATATTTTTATAATTTTTGTTTTTCCCTCACACGTTATTATTTTATCTGACTGCTAATGCGTGGTTAAAAAATTATGCCAGCAAAAACATTCTTGCCTCACTTGCCCACAAACTGTCATTGTGTGCCAGCACAATTATGCCCGTGTGTGATAGGCCATTCACAATAGGTTACTTTTTTAATAGGGTGATCGATTATCCGACGTTTTTCAAAAACAGGGGTCTACTCTCTATTGCAATACGAAAGCTAAATGCCAACTTTGTACTCTGTACCACTTTGGTAAAATTTTCTGAAAATGAAGCAATAGTGGCAATAAAAATTAAAGATGCCGGGGATTTACAGTAATGAAATCCATTTTTCCATCAAATAAAAAAATTTAAATGAATACCCTTAATATTTAAATGATAATGTATCAATGCAAATAAAACCACTGGTGTTTATGTATATAATTTTTATACATGCATACATCGTCACCTAAAACGCAAAAGGCCCATACTAAAAAAAAAAATTTTGAACAGACTTTTTCATTAATGGCGTTTTCTTTTCTAAAAAAAAGTGTTGCATAAGTGTAACATGTTAATTTGCAACATTTTTAAATGCTCCCCTTAATTTTTAAGAAGTGTTTCATATTTTATGTTTACAAAAGAACACAAATTTCGGCATTAAACAATAAAGTACAATTAGAGCAATGTAAATGCAATTACAAGTGGTGGCAAGACTACAACAATCCAAAGCCAACAAAACAACATATGTTTTTTGTATTGAATTCGCCTTGATCTAGTGCTGCACTCATGCCCCTTTAATTAAAATGAGTGTTGAACATGTAGCATTTTTTTTACTTTTAAAGGGAACATCATCAGAAAAGAACGCTTTACACTTTTAAAATAACACATGTATTTCAGAAAAGAACATAAATAAATGTAAAAGGCAGAATAAATGCAGAATTTTACTCAGAAAAGAAAACGCCATAAATCAACACAAATGTCCATAAAAAATTTTAGAATCTTTCAAAAAACATCGAGTTTATTGACAAAACACAAAAGTTCCCATCTACAAAAGATTATATGGTAAACGCTAAAAGGCATAACTAACAGTTTGCATAATATGCAACATTGGCAATTTTTAAAAACAACTGGTAGATTTTACAAGAAAAATAAATTATAAACAGTTTAAAGCGATTTATCAATTTATCATTTTAAATGGTTTTTGCTTCTCCTGTAAAATTTTCAAAATGTTAGATAGGACCTTTTGCGCTTAAGGCGACGTCATACTTATTCAGTTGTTTTTATATAAACTAAAAAACAAGTTATATTCACTTAAAATCACATTTAGTTTATTGGTTAAAAACAGCGAAACAAACAAAAATATGATAAGATCTATAAATGATTAAATCATTTTTATGTGAAATTAAAACAGCTGTGATTACAGACCCATGTGTCTCAGTTAATGAATGGAGTTACATATTAAAATGGTTGAAAAAAAGTCAACTCAAAAAAAATAATTTTCTAAAATCGAAAAAAAAACTGTTTTTGACCTTAAAAAAAAATAGTTATTTAAAAACAAATCTTTGGAACATTTAGTAGAAAATCCATACAGATTATGATCTAAAGTTTATTTTTGATATTTATACACTAGATAATGAACAATTTTCAGTTGTGTCATTTTTGATGATGAATTATTTGCACAAGTTACCGAATTATTTTGAGTTATGTCACTTTAGCTGAATTCTTTTCAAGTTTTGACACTTGCCAAATTCTAAACTGACACACGTCTAATTAATATAATCTCCATGAATAATTTATGTTATAAAAAGCGTCACAACGCGAATTAAGACTATTAAGACACTTTTATGAATAGTAACTTTATACCAGTTGAAACATAAAGACAAAACCGTTTTTTAATAACAGTTAAACAACAACAAAATACGCTGATGTTTTTTGTATTGGGCATAGTTTAAGGATATAAACTATGTGAGTTCAGCCACTTTTGAAGTAGGTGTGCGATATATTAAATGATTTACAGGTAATCAGAAAGATTTATGCTAAAATGATTTTCAGGAGGGGAATTTATTATGGACCCATATAAAATTATCGATCAATCATCACAAAATTCTGTTGTTATTGTTGTTGTAGCAAAATTCTACAGTGATTTCTGTTATTAGAAAACCTAAATAAGAACAAATTTCGAGATAGTGTGTTGTAACATTTGTAATAGCGTTTTAGTTTTAAAGTGGTTTTCAGAAGGCTGCTTGATATTAGTCAGAAGGTAAATTATGGACTGATTATTACAAAAATGCATGGTATTATTTCTGACCATATTAACCTAAATTGGATAAAATTTTACCGCAACACCTATATCTGCTACGGTTTTAGGCGTATTCAAATAACTTCCCAGAGTGGGCATTATATGGGGAATATGGTAAATTATGGTATGATCTTCGTAACATTTGACAGTGTGATTTATATGCCTATATGACTGTAAAGTACCAAATTTTACTAAAATTTCATTATTTCTTATGGTTTTAGTTGTACTAATCTCTTTTTCGAGTGTAGGCTCTATAGGAAACCTATGGTATATTATGGGCTGATCTTCACGAAATTTGTCATTGTGATTTAGTGTAATTATTTGACAATTTTTTTTCTTATATTATAACCTATTGTTGAGTTAATAATAGCCTCTTGTTGACTCCGTGCGATATGTAGTGTAAGACATAGATTTTTTCAAGTGCATGCATATTATTTTTTTAAACTCGAACAAGATATAAAAAAAGAAAATAATAAATATGTATTTATTATACTATGTACATAAGTATGTATTTAGGTTAAAAAAAATATCGATTTGTATACGTAAATAAAATATAAACTTAATTACGATAAATCCTCTTCGTCATTATCCAAATTGGCTTTGCTACCATTTCTTTGTGTAAAACCTATGCCTCCGTTTAGACCGCGAGATGCTACCTCCAAACGTTGCTGTTTCTTTTGCTTCTTCTTTATTCGCAAATCTTTTGCAGATGATTGACGTTTTTGAGCCTTTGATTCAAATTTGGCATCTTGTTTGCTTTTTTTTGTATCTCCTTCATTGTCACTTTCGAACTCGGAATCGTCTTGCAGCCCCTTTGTTTTTATTTGTACTTCGGAATTTCGTATAATTTGCAGTTTGAAAGTATTGCAAAAGCGTTGGTATATTTGGACCGACTCCAAGCGTATGCGCTTTCTGAGGTTTTGCAAGAAGGTTAATGTGCATTCGGACGTTAACACAGATTGGGATTTTAGACGTTGGTGGACTTTTTTAGCAATGAGTAGTAGATCTAATAAGGTCTGAAATTCTTTCGGAGAATGTTTAACAGAATCGTGTTTACTTAGCGTCTCTATGTGATTACAAATAGATTTTTCAATTTTCTTAAAATGTTTTTTGGTTGAATCTTCATTTTGTTTTTGCAGTGTAATATTTTTATAAAGAACCGACAAAACTTCATAGATTTGTATTCGTCTATAGGTGCGAGTTTGTAGGTTAAGACCTTGTTGATTCAGATCGTTGGCAATATTCCAAACATTATTCCAACGTAATTTGAATATGTCCGATAATAATGTAATATTTATAATAGGATTGCGTGATTTAATAAATTCTTGAGCATATTCCTTGCAGAGGGTTAATATTTTGCCCGTATTTTCGTCAGCATTAACTTTATTGGCATTTTCTATTAAGAAACATGTGCATTTGTTACGCATTTTGTTGACAATATTATAGGCAACTGCAGGAGCTTTCTTTTCAACAACTAAACGTATATAATCGACAAAATTGTCCTCTTTTAAATCATCGTCAGTGGTGTAATTTTTTTGGGATGTAAGTTTTGTTAGGACTTTTTCAACTTTAGTTTGCAAAGGTGTCAACTTATCTCCCACACAATATTCCAACATGTTGAAGAGGGCCATCATGATTTCAATAGAAAATAATAGAGAAGGCGTTTGTTGTAAGTAGATTTCTATCAAATCTAGAACTCTAATACGGAAATGCATAACTGTTGTTGTTTTGACACGATTACTTTTTGATTTTTTAGTTGGGGAACCACCACCACGTGACTTTTTTAAAGCCTTAAAAGCATTCGCTAATGCTTTATCCAGGTTTCGGCCCTCTTCTTCGGTCATTTCATTTAGATCAACTGAATCCATATCATCATCGACACCATTAGCACCACCACTTGCTATTAAGACCTGAGAAATAGAATTACGCAGTTTATCGCTTTCCGATACACTTTCCTCTTGGTCATCCTCATCTGCCTCATCATCGTCTTCATCATCATCGTCTTCATCATCATCGTCGTCTTCATTATCATCGTCGTCTTCATTATCATCATCGTCGTCTTCATTATCATCATCGTCGTCATCATTTTCTTCCTCTTCTTCTTCGACCTCATCCTCTTCGTCTTCATTTTTCGTACTCAAAGGATTATTGCCATCTTTCATATCCAACATAGACAAAATTTGATGCACAGCCGATAGAGATAAATTTTCGCTAAGATGAGGGAACAAGGCATTTACAATATTACGCAAAGCACCATTATTTTGAGAAAGCAAATGCAAAAATAGATCCACCACAACTTCAATCCATGCGAGCTCTTCCTCTTGTTCTGCGGACTTATCGTTAGACTTCTTAGATTTGTTTTTAGTCCTCGATTGCTGATTAGTCTGTTCCATGCACTTTAATAAGTCATCAACTGCAGGACCAGCCATTTCCGGCTCACGGAACAATTGCAAACCCATATTTAATAACAATATATTAAAAACATTCTGTAGTTTGCTGCTGGTCTCTGCAGATTTTTTCTTTTGGTTTGGTTTTTCATCGTCAGCTGATTTAATTGACTTTGAAACACTTTCGAACATTGATTTCCAAGATTTTTGAAGGGAATAATCGAACTTTTGTATTCTAATATATTTGTTAGCTTGTTTTTGCAACATTTTTTCTTGGCAGTATTCAGCTAAATTAAATAATAATTGTTGTTCTTGTTGAATGTCGCTTAGTTTGGTTTGTAAACAAGTGTAAAACATATTTTTGCATTGTTCAGCAAAATCTTTGCTTAATAACACAGCTGTTTCCTTCTTGGTTATTTCCAACGAGTCCGTTACATAGAAAATACCACATGTGAATAGGAATTTTAGTTGTTCTTCACGCCATTTGTATGACGCTTGTACCGATTTGTGCTGCATTAAATACTGTAACATGTAACCAGCATTTATTCGTTCAAAAGTTAACCAATTTTCTGCTAAATTTTCAGGATTTTTAACCAGAGTTCCTAAAAATATGCTCTTGTACAATTGGAAAACACATTTCACACCTTCTTCTTCTAAATTATTGACTAATTGATGTACAATATGATTACCAGCAAACTTTTCAATATTAAAAATACCAGGCGGCAAAATTAAACGCTTAATTACAGCCACTTTGGCAGTATCGTTTGCACTCTTTCCACAACATTTTACTAGAGATTCTAGGAAATCAGCATAGAAAGCTTTTAAAGTTTCGTCTTTTTTTTGTTTAAGATTTTGTAAACCAACTATAAACATACGCATAAAATTGTCAGTTAATAATTCGTGGACATTTGTTTGTTCCACATTTAAATTGTCCAAAATATCGGTTAAGATCTTTAAAGTTTCAACTTCCAACAATTTTGTAGGATTTTCAAGACCTGGTTCAACAGTATCACGCCAAAATTTACTTAAATGTTTGCTAGTGGCTATATAGGAACCGAAACATTCAAATGCTGGATGGGTAAGAATATCAGTATTGCTGTGCTCCCAGAAGATTTTGTGAAGATATTGGAAACTTTCTGGGTTCAGCAAATTCAAACCGCCAAAGTTAATTTTTAAGAATTTTGCATTTACTACGTTGGGGAACTTCTTTTGTACGGAAATCAAACAATGAACAGTTTGCAATGTTTGTTTTGCCCATGGTTTTACCAATTCTTTCTGAAGTAAAGGCCATACGCAAGATTCAAATTGATCTTCCGATAACTGTAGTAAGAGTTTTTTTGTTTAATTATAAAAATTAAAAGAAAGATGTAGCATGATAATAAAACTTACAACTTCAACTATTTCACACAAAACAGAAAATCCTAAAGAGGCATGATAGGTGCGATGGCGCGTGGATTGTAATATTATATTTGCGATTTGTTCCAAATGCTCACTATTAGCCTCAATTAAACGGCCCGAGTGTAAAAGAGCTCCGCAAACTAAAATTTTACCTACAACAGCATCAGCATCTTCTTTGTTTCCAATTGTAGCCCCCACATGTAATTCCTTGTTAAGTGTCTCAAAAACGTTTTCTATTGTCAATTCTTCTTTATTAAAACTTTTTAGAAAACCAACCAAAGCAGTAAAAAAACCAGCTCTTGAAACATTTGTTGAAGCACCGCATCCACGTATCAAACGTTTAAGGGTATATGCCAACTCTTTTTGTTTCTAAAAAAAAAAAACACAAATCCAACAGACGCTTTTACTATTAAAATAAATTAAGAAATTTTACCTTCTCTGGCTCTTTAGTATAATGAATTTTCTGTAACAAATGTAAAGCTGCATCCATGCGCGTCTTTTCTTCATTGCTGGTAAGTTCGTTGAAATATTTGAATATATTAACATCTACAGACTTTAAGTGTTTATCATTATTTGCGGGAGTAGATTGTGTGTCATTCCGGTTATCTTTTTCGGGTAATGCACTGCTTAATTTCGGTTTTTTGTGAAATTTGTTCGATTCCTTCGCTTGTTCTGCTGCCTCCTTGTCGAAGTAACGTACTCTTTGCTTTTTATCCTTTTTAATTTTCATTTTATGTAAAGTTTTTCGTAATTATATTCTACTGCACGTGTTCCTTGCCTTTTACCTAAATCCAACAGATAAAAGTTTGTTATTGTGAATTGTGGTTTTGGTATTTTTTTGTGTTTACGATTATATGGTACTTTTTTTGGCAGCAAGTGTTGCCGGAGCCACACGATATGAAAAATCGAGCACAGTGATTCAGTCAAGTTTTTTTTCATATACATAAAATATAACTAATAATAATTGATCAAATCTTATTGTAAATTGTTTATTTTATGTCCTGCCAGTGCCGGACGAAAATTTTACCCATCACAAAACAACTAAAATCAGTAAAAATTGTAAAACTTCAACCATCTGCTTGTTTGTTATTATGTACATATTTTGGATTTTACTTATACCATCCGTGTAAACATAATATATACTTACAACAAAATTTTATTTTTTTTAAACACGGAGAGAATTTCATATTATTTGGATTATATAAAGTCGTAATACATTGTATTACCGTGTAAACTAGCCTTTAATGGATACATTTTTTTACATATAGTATTTTCAAACTTTTTTTTATTTATCTGTTAATGGGTAAAGGGAATTCTCAAGTTTGAAAGGTTATTTTTATAGCTATTTCAAGATATCAATATTTACCCGATTTAACAATTAATATTTAAGATATAAAGAATAATATTTCCAAAATGTAGGGGCCCTTAACTCGGAAAATATTGGTCACCAGCAAAAAAATTGTTTTTATTTTGAAATCACAGCAATAAGTTTCCTTAGTGGTAAATTTTTGTAGTCAATCGTATATCGCATAAAATTTCCGATTGTGACTTGAACTCGTAACAGAGATGTTTTATAATTCGCAATCGCAAGGCTCTTGGCGAGTTCAAGTCACAAGGGTATGCTGAAATAAACTTAGACTAAACTTAACATCAACGAAACAAAAAAGTGATAAATAAATAAAATTAAATATGTTTTCTTTTTATTGGCTTCAAAACTAGTCGATTTTTCTTAGAAATTGTATTATATATTTGAAATTTAAGAAATGTTCTATAATTTTGTCCGTCGCATTTCTTTCTTAATGGTAAAATAAATTACACAAATGGCTTGACAAGCATTTTAAAATATTACGTTTGTACAAATGTTTTTAGTTGTTTATTGTGGTATTTGCCATTTGGACAAATATTTGAAGCATGCCTCTAGAAATGTTAAACTTGTTGTGGTGCCTGTTGCTGAATGTTATAATTTCTGTGAAAACTGCAGATGGAAGAATCATAAAAATCATTTTCAACCGTAAATTAAAATTTTTAATCAGCATTGTTTTCCCCAAAACAACGAGCTGTTTAAACCAATAATTTCTCCAAACTACTTTCCTTTTTTATATTTCTCCTTCGTTTTAAACAAAAAGCAAACAAAATTTCTGCAGAACTGTTGTCGTCTTCATTCATTAAAAAACAATACGAAATTGAACAAGTAAGAAAGTATAGTCGGTCAATCCCGACCATATGATACCCTACACAACAGTATATAAGAACAACTTTTGCAAGTGTATCCTATTTGGGAACCATGGCTGGGTACTTGCCAAGCCAGTTGTGTGGTTTATTTTGCCTTTTGCACACTGGCGATTTCAATAAACAGCTAATCTATAAAATCTTCGAGAAGCCTTTATTGCAGTGCTGTTAAAAATTTAAACGGAACATCCGGTTATTTTTCCTAAATAAACTACATTTTGAATCCAATTTGGAAATATGACTGAACGCACGCTAAACGCTCGGGTATCAGAACATGCAAAAATAAGTGCCGGCTCACACACGTCACGTTTGACTCGCCAAGTCTTGAGTTTTAAAGAGAAAGGGGAAAATAAATGGCTTTATCTTTTCCCTTTTTTCCTAGAAACTAAAGCCGAGACGAGTCAAACTCGACGTACATATATATTTTAAAATTTGATATATTTGCAAATTTTAATTTAGTTTTAGCAAACACTTTTCCAACTCCACGAAAAGCTGAAATCGTCGCGACGAATAGTCAAAGAAATTATTTTAAAAATATGGCAAATATAAAAATTACAACTACATTTAGAATTGAAAAAAAATATCCAATTTTAGTCCGGACTGTAAGAAAAGATAAACTCACTGTTTATTGTTGTTTAAGTTTTGATATTGTTACAAGTAAAACTTTTATTTATAATTCTTATTCGCTTAACTGTTTTTTTTATCTATCTTTAGTTTTTCTAAAATCTTTTTTTAGTTTATCGATAGAATGAATTGGGAATTTAGCACATTAAAACAAAACCTTGTTAATGGAAATTTATAGTTTTTTTTTATATTTTCCATCAAAATCGAGAAATATTGAAAAAATTGATAGTTGGGAAATATCGATTTACCTGGACTTTTTTAATTCTTTTCTTAATAAATAGAGCTATCAATCGAATCATAAGGAATGACGATTCGATACATAGTTTTCCAGATACTGTATCTGAAAGCGGACCAAATTACCTAAAAGTTGTCTGTATTTTTTAACACTGTAAATCAGCCAACTTTGAAGGCCTATATCTGATTGTTATAAGAGTAGCGCAATTGAAATCTTTGGAAAATTTCCTGTAAAATAGGATTATTTAATATTTTTTAGGGGCATATGAAATTTTTGATTTTTTCATCCTTATTCTACGGACGCAACTGTGAGTCTTGTGTGGGTGAACACAAAATAAGTTATATCCAGAAAACAAATCCGATGCCGAAAAAAAGCTTTATTCTAGTTTACCGACGCAGCTCCAAATAAAATACAAAGTACAAAGGTTGATAGAAAAATTATAGCCAATCCCATGATGTCACACGTTAACGTTATCCTGTGACATCGTGTGATTATGAACAAATATAAAGTGAAAAAAGTGGCAAGGACGCACAGTTTTCGAGTTATGGATCTATAAAGTTTTTATATAAATATTCGATTTTCCACTTCATTTTTGAACGTATAGGGCCAATATCGGTATTATTTTAAAGCTTTTGAATAGAGCTAATAAGAAGCGGGAATGAATTTGCAAGCTCCGCCTATGCAGATAAGCTAACTAAAGCGAAGACAGTGTTTGTTATACAATAGAGGAGAAAATCTTTGCGCATGGCCAAAGGCCGTCTATCCAGGGAAGCTTTAGTTAGCGAAGCTGGTGTTTGTTGTTATTTTTTTTTTTGGAAAATTTTTTACAAACAAATAGAAACGGGGAATTATTTCCTTTCGAAGATAACCTTATATTACATATATTCAACATTTTTTTATTATTTTTTTTATAAATGCATTACATTCTGAGGGTGTCTAATAATTGTAAATTTTTCTGTACATACAATATACTTCATTGCTGTCCAAAGGAAAGCTAAGGTAAAATGTAGCAAGAAGATACAATATAATAGTCTGGTAGTGTATAAAAATGTAATTTCAGAA
The DNA here is from genome assembly GCA_949318255.1 of Pollenia labialis. Classification (NCBI taxonomy): domain Eukaryota; kingdom Metazoa; phylum Arthropoda; class Insecta; order Diptera; family Polleniidae; genus Pollenia; species Pollenia labialis. The sequence continues at coordinate 16,139,779 of OX439142.1, read as the reverse complement.
AAATTGAAGGAATAGGACTCTTACAAAAAAGCTTTATAAAATACATATGAAACTGAAATTTAGCTCATAGAATAAATTCGAAAAAAAAATGTTGAATATAATATAAAGTTACATTCGAAAGGAAATAATTCCCAGTTTCTATTTGTTAAATTAAATACATTCAATTTATAAAGTATCACTATCCAGTATGACACAAAGAATGCTGACGAAGGCCGTAGCGGGCCAGAAATTGCATTACATTCTGCTGGTGTCTAATAATTGTAAATTTTTCTGTACATACAATTTAATAGTCCGATAGTGTATAAAAAAATAATTCCTGAAAAATTGATGGAATAGGACTATTACAAAAAAGCTTTATCAAATAAATAACTGAAATTTAGCTAATAGAATAAATTCGAAAAAATAAAAATGTTGAATATAATAAAGTTACCTATGAAAGGAAATAATTCCCAGTTTCTATTTATTTTTTAAAAACATTTAAACATTTTTATATAAATTTTGTATATTCTGGAATATATATTCAAGAGATTTAAAATAATACTAATATTAGCCATATACATTCAGAAATGTAATGCAAAATCGCATATTTATATGAAAACTTCAGAGTTCCATAACTCGAAAACTATGCAATTTTGCAATTTTCTCTTACCCTAGGTACTTTTTATTTTATTTGGAGCTGCAACTAGATTTGTTCCCGAAAAAATTTATTTTTGCAACATTGATTTATTGGTTATTGTGAATGTTAAAACGTATTTCTTATAGAAGAAAAGTTTGCATTTTGTTCTACGCGCTTTAAGTTCTTAAGATTTTTAGCATTTTAAAAATAACAAATTTTAATAGGAAATTCTTTTAAAATGGTAATATGGGCTAGTGTTCGTAAATTTAGCGTAGTAGCTGTTGGAACAGGAGCTGGTTTGGGCGCCTATATCTATCAACGCGTCAAAGAACCACAAAGCACGGTGCATGCATCATGGACCAATAGTGATAAACCGGTTAATCCTTGTGCATTATGGGACACCAATTGGGATTGTCGTAGCCCAAAAAGTCTGGTAAAACCAATGAAAAGTGATTCACCACAAGAACAAAATCGTTACAATAGCGAATTGGAGAAGACCTGTCCCAAAGTCGCTAGGCACATTATACTAATTAGACATGGCGAATATTTTGATGCTGGGGATAGTGACGATACACATCGTCTTACTGAAAGAGGTCGACTACAAGCCAAATATACGGGCAAGCGATTGCAAGAATTGGGAATAAAGTGGGACAAGGTCATCGTTTCCACAATGACAAGAGCCCAAGAAACTGCTAATATTATTTTGAAAGACATTGACTTTAATTCCAAAGACGTTAGACATTGTGCATATATACGAGAGGGTGCACCTATACCACCTCAACCACCAGTAGGTCATTGGAGGCCAGAAGAATCTGTGAGTTAGCTTCTAAATTATGCATTTTTTAAACTTTATCAATGCTATGTATATTCTATTTAATTTTCTACAAACTACTGCAGCAGTTTTTCCGCGATGGTGCACGCATTGAAGCTGGGTTTAGACGTTACTTCCATCGTGCCGATCCCAGTGAAAAGAATGATACTTACACCCTCGTAGTTGGTCATGGCAATGTCATACGTTATTTTGTTTGTCGTGCTTTGCAATTCCCGCCAGAAGCTTGGTTAAGAATCAGCATTAATCATGCTTCTATTACTTGGTTGACTATACAACCCTCTGGAAATGTTACCATTAAATATTTGGGTGATACCGGTTTTATACCTGCTCAGCATTTAACTTACCGCATACCTCGTGAAGCTAAAAACGTTGTATAACAAGCATTTTATCAATTTACACAGAAATAAATAACTTAAAGTTTGAATATTAAATACTACGTATAGTATGTATGCATATTCCAAATTTGTTTAAAAAATGTTAAATCCTAAATGCAGTCAAAACTAATTGTTCATTTCAACTAGAGTTTTATTAAAATACAAGTACTTAAAGTTACAAATTTAAATAGAAATTATGAAAATAAATTGTATAACTAATATAAATAAGAGAAAAAACAAATTTAAAATATACAAAATTATGATACAAACAATTTTGTTTTGCTTTAATTGTTGAGATGAGATTTGATGAATCTAAAATGTACCGAATATATTAGGCAAGCATAATGAGCAATTTTTTAATTTAAAAAACCGATAAAGCAAGCTTTTACTAACAGCGCTTTATACAAATTTTTATTTTGCTATATTTGGTAGTGATTTAAAATTAAACCCCTCTATAAGAATACTTAAAAATTTCCATTATACATACATACATAATATATTAAATTTTCGAAAAATTTCTTAAAATATTGTAAAAAAAAATTTTAAAACATTTTTTATTAATTGTAAATTTTCAACTGAGTTGAGTTGTGAACCGTGCTAGGGGCCTTAAGCTCGCTTAATCCTTACAGTTTTGCCAAGGAAGAATTAATATAATTCCTGCAGGACAGTCAAGTCAGCATTTACAGTCGGATCTACCCCTCTTTTTGTCTACCCCTCTTGCTTCTCTAACCCGATCGCTTCCAAACAAAAGCAAATGTTATGCTTTTTTTTCAAGTAATACACAAATTTCCGTTTGGGAATTAACATTGAAACGACAATAAATAACTAAAATTTGTAACTAAAAAATTGTTACAAGTCAATGTTAAAAGTAAATTTACAAGTAACAATTGTTTAAAATTTGTAACAATTTTGTGGGTCTAATATTAACAAAAATTTAAAAAGTAGCAGATGAAAAACAAAAAAGTATCAACATTTTTCATCTTAGGCTGGGTTTTCGAGTTCTCAGTTAAACTAGGTTTGGATAATCTGAAAACAGATTTGTGCCGCCATTACCAAGTTTGTTTACAACGTTTGGACGGAACAGCTTAGTTTTGCTTAAAATGTTCATCCTTAATGAAAAAAAAAAATCAAGGCCCCTATTACGGAGTTGTAATTAAGACAACTGGTTGTGATCAGTTGTAATTTTTGTTATGTTTTTGTACATCGCAATATAGCAAAGTTGTAAACCATAATACAAAAATTAATAAATTACAACTCAACTGAGTTGAGTTGTAAACCGTATAAGGGCCCATATTTCGCCATTTAAACCAGAAATGATGGGGGTTGGTTGGTGTATATTTCTGTCAGGAATTCTTATAATAATTTTGCTATTGAAACTCAGCCAGATCGGTCCAAAATTGACTGAGATATGAGCAAAAAACCGCGACTACCTCAAATTTTTTTCCAAAAATCCCTTGTGTAAGAGCCAAAGTTTCTAAATTAGGTACACACATTTAGGTTATCTAAACACAGCATCCCACAAAATAAGGGCGGGATTTGAAAAGTGGGCGTGGTACCTCTCGTACAAAAAATATCAACAATTTTATAAAAACCTGAATTTTTGGACTGCCCCCATCATATTGGTGTTCATTATGTCATCCTCTGGACTATTAAAGAATTTAATTCTTAAGGTCCTTATAGCTGAAATAAATAAATATCTGGGGGCTTCGGAAACCCCATTTCAACAGACAGATGGACAAACGGATTTGAACTTCCCTTCTTATAAGGATCCAGAATATATATATATACTTTATAGGGTCTAAGATCAATATTGTAGAAATTAACAACGGAATGACAAAGTTATATACCGTCGTAACATCACTTTTTTCTAATTTTACAGGAGAAGCAAAAAACGTTATAAAACAAAAAATAGTTCAGATATAGAAAAAATTGATGGAATATGGAATTAAAACAGAACAACTAAACTTATTCAAGAGAAAAAACTATATTTTTCGAAATATTTTTTAAATTATATTTGTTACGTTCTTTTGTATTTCTGTTTTCTGCAACAAAAGGACGTATCAAAAAATTTTTTTTTCTAACAGAAGTGAACAAATTAAAAATATGAAATAATTTTTTTATTCCTTTTATTAACGCTTTAAGTTTAATGTAAGATTAAATGCATTTATTCTCTTTTTTTTAATTATTGCCTTTTGATAAGAGAAATGAAGTTTCACTAAATTAAAATATCAAAATTTGGATTAAAAAACCATAAATAGTTTAACAAAATAATCACAATACTAATAATTGTTAAAGCTAAGGCACGAGCACTTTGTTTGCATTTGTCCTTCAAGTTGTGCTGAAAAAGGTCAACAAGAAAAAAGAAAGACAAAAAATGAAAAAAATGTACGTTGGACTTCAAGAAGAATTCTTGACAAAAGGTACATACGAAAAAACAGAAGTAAAGGAAGAACATGTAAAATCAATTAAACAAAGATAATCATTCAAAGCTAATTTCGATCAACCAAAGGTTAAATACAATTTGGTTTAAAGATTGATGTTTGACTATTGACTGCCAGCAGTAGTCGATGGCTGCGAGCAAGGCGAATTAACTACAGGTGGTGTCGAAACGCCTTCTGATTTTGACAGTTCGAGCCTATTTGATTTGATTTGTTAGTGTTTTGCTAAGAATGGTTGACATATCGAGCCGTAAACATTAACAATGCAATGCAAAACCCCCTATGCTCGCCTTGGCTGCGAGTGTTAAACGGCAAACCCCTCTGAAGAGATTGAGTGGTTGCAATCGCCTGGGTTCGAGCCTCAGGTCAGTCAAGAATGAAAAATTATCAATAAATTTTAATTAATTTCATGTTGTAAAATTCCTTTCTTCATAAAAATAATTTAATGAAAATTAAATTCGATGAACTTAAGCCTTATTAAAGTATCAAAATTTGGATTAAAAAAATAAATACTAACAATAAAAGTAATAATTTTATAATTTAAATAATACAAAACACAATTATGTATGAAATTTCAAGTTCATAAAAAATTAGTATACAGAAAGGAAAATAATTCAATGTTCAAATGGGATTTATCATAAAAATAATGACAGTCCGAAGAAAGCAAAAGTTTAAGGTCATGTAAATGGTATGGTGCCTTTTCTTTTTTGAAATTTGTATTCTTTCAGGATGCAAGAGGTAAGGATGGGTGAATTCGGATTTTTTGCCTGCCTGTTGGGGAAGAACCTTATAATCTTCTTTAATATAATAATAAAGGGTTCCCGATGGATCCTAGCCTTAAGCACGAATCATATTAACCGTAGGCTTTCCAAGTTATAAGTATTTAAATTATAACGCTTACTTTACTTGGTTGACTCGATGAGTATTTCTTAGGGACAACTTCATAATCAAGAAAATAATCATGTTTAAGGAGATCAACGTTAAGGGGAAATTGGGTTTCTTTCAACAAGTTGTGAGGGTAGATTTAGTTTCTTGTTATTTATTCTTTGTTAAATAAGAGAGTGGGTCGAATCGCACTTCATTTTCGTTTGCCCTACGATTAAATATTTATGTTCAATAGTGTTGTTTTTCAACACTAAAGGAAATCAAAGCATTGGATAACAATACATTGCGATTTCGGTCTGATGATGAAAATTTGACGTACGGAGGATTTCGTTTTCTCAATTTTGTATGGTCATACTCGAAGCAACAAGGTTTCCTCAAGTTTTATCCACAAACACAATAGCAAGCATATACAGGGTCCGCCAAATAACTTTTTTTTTTGAAAATGCTATAAAAAAAACTACTGAATATTTTCTTAAATTTCTTTTTTTATTTTAAAGTACAATCCTTCCGGTTAATAATGGAAAATAATTTCATTCAAATGGCTGCCTAGGCTGGCCATGCAGTAGCCTACACGATCGGTCCAATTTTTAAGCACATTATCGTTTGTGTGCAGCTGTATTTCACCAATGGCTTCACGAATATTTCCCTTTAAAGCGTCAATTGTCTCTGGCTTGTCGGCGTAACACTTATCTTTGCCGGCACCCCACAAATAATAGTCCAACTTTGTCAAATCGGAGCTCCGAAGTGGCTAAACGACATCAGCTCTGCGGCTGATAATGCGATCTTCAAAAACAGGGCGCAAAACATCGAGTGTAGCTTCGGCTGTGTGGCACGTAGCGCCGTCCTGTTGAAACCAAATATTGCCAATATCGTCCTCTTCAATTTTTGTGAACAAAAAATCGTTTAACATGACCCGATAACGATCGCCATTGACTGTAACGGCCACTCCTTGTCCATTTTCGAAGAAAAATGGCCCAATTATGCCTCTGGACCAAAATCCGCACCAAACAGTGACTCGTTTTGGGTGCAACGGCTTTTCAATGTACGCGGTCGGGTTTTCTGTGCCCCAAATGCGACAATTTTGCTTGTTTACATATCCGCCAAGATCAAAATGAGCTTCATCTGAAAAGATGATTTTTTTTTGGCAAAATCGGCATCTTCTGTAAGTCGACCGCAGGCCCACTTAGCGAAGCGAAAACGCACATTTCCCAGCGTTGTTCAAGCGTATAAACAATCATATTCGTTCAGCGGAAGGATACAACTAATCTGCCAAATCAGACATGAGCTACATAAGTGTTACCATTCACGAAATAAGCACTAGTTGAAAAAAAAACGTTAGATGGAGGACCCGTTAGTAAGGAAAAATCAATGCTTGCTTTGCTATTTGATGATACGTTCATTGGACTTGTGAAAATAATGCACATCTTGATACGTTATTTTGAATTATGGATATAAAAGCGCTATTTTTGATCGCAAATATCTAAAAATTGTTAGAGACGTGTAAGATAACCTATCTTATCATAATCAATAAAAAGGTCGATTTGAATTTTTTTTAATGATACGTACTTTTGGATTTTCGACGACGACATACCCTTTTACCTTCGGTGAAGGGTATAATTAAAAAAGGACTTTATGAAACGAGTCTCGTAAGTTTGCCAAAATTTGCACAAATGGCAATTTTAAGCGATATCATGAAAACCCTTATTGTATTTTAAAACAAATTAAAAATATGAAATCGTATGTAGAGTTTTACGACTGAGTGTACATTGATGATACGTTATTACGTTTCAGAAAATAACAATTCAAAGTAATGTAAGCCACACAGCAGAAAATGTACTGAAAATAAAAGATTTTTCTTCCAGTATTTACATATTTCTAGTGTAATTTTGTGTTTTTGTTCTTATATTGCAATTAGTTTCCATTTTATAACGTTTTTTGCTTCGCCTTTAAACTTTTGAAAAGTGATGATACGTTGTTTCGTATTTTAGGTGACAATATGTACTTTAAGTACCAATTATTCTTGCAAGAACAACAGAACAACAGTAAAATCTACAGTTATTTTGTAAATATGCATTTAATTGAATCAAAAATTTCGTTCGGTTTCAATTCCACCTTATTCCAATTTCTACAACATGCCCGATGATTATCAAATTTTTACTAAAAACAAGATTTGTAATTTTTAAACCTTTTTATTGTTGGGCACACATTCACATAAATAAAATATAGAATTTTAATCGAAGTTAATTATTTTTTTCTCTTTTAAATATTAGTAGAACATTTAAAAAATATGAAATAAAAAAAAAAAACATTTAAATATATTTTATTTTAAATAAATTTAAACGAATTTTTGCAATAATTTTGCTTAATTTTTGACGGTAAAATATTTGAAATATTTATTAAATGCTGGTCATTAAACGATTTCTTTACATTAATGTATTTGTTAATTAATTAATTTATTGTATTGCACACAAAAAAAAAGAAAAAAAATTTAAACGTAAAAATTGTATTGTTTAATTGGAAAAAGAGCAACAAATTCGTTGTAGAAACTTAAATCATAAAAAAAGTCATAAATTACATATAATATTGTAAATATTTTTAAAACGAGCACAAAAAAAATAGAATAATTAAAAGTAAATAATAAATAATGTATCAGTAGTTAATTCACAATCATTGTTAATATTAAGGCACTATAGTTAGGAGTTTTATTAAGTAGAAAATAAGAAAAATTATCATAAGATTTTAAATTCTTAGTATTGATACCAAGGTTGGCGGCGGACCCATTGTAAACGATTGGTATGATCTGAACGGATCTTAATGCTAGCACCTTCAGCAGCACGCACAGTTTCTTTAACCTACAATTATTTTAAGAAAAAAAAAGTTCTAGAAATCGTGTAAATTTTTCTTAGTTCTTGATGGTAACTTACACTTTGCATAAGATTTTGGGCATTGCCTACCAACATTTCGGTAGCTTCACGATCTTCATCGGAACCCTGAGCACCCAGCATGGTGGCTTTAACGGTGGACAAAATTTTTAATTGTGTACCAATTGTGGGTATACGTTCGCAAACTTGCAATAAATTGGTACGAATACGGCGATCAGTACATTGCCGAGCTAATTCCTTGGCCAGACGGGTAACATCCTCGGAGGCTTCGGCAATCTTTTTAGCTGTTGCAATTAGTTCACGTTTGCTACCACGAGAATCGGATTGTACCAAGTCAGATAGACGGGCCATTAAAATGGCCATACGTTTGGCGGCGGCAATAATTTCATTATCCTTAGATGACCATTGACGTACTTCTTGATGGAGGCCCCGGGCAGCAATCTAATTAAAAACATTTCATGATTAAATATATACACATGTATTTATATGGTTTGAAGCAAAGGCGGGAGATATTTAAAAAAATAAGAAAAAATAAATATGCTTTTCTATGCGTAAATTAATAGATAGAATTTTATACCCTTCACCGAAGGTTAAAGGGTTTTACACTAACCAAAATAGGTTGATTAGCATGAGGCATAGTACGGAAAACGCCTTCGTCCTCATCATCAGTTTCAGGTGGTGGTGGCCTTTGAGGAGCCAAACCTTCACGGGGTAGAGGTGGTCTTGGAGGAGCACGTTCAGCTAAAACCATAAAATACCAATAACATTTATTTAAATGAGTGATTTTATAAAAATTATCTTACCATGTTGATTGGACAAGTGCATGGCGCTAAATTCTGGAATTGGTGGTGGAGGGCCAACAGGCAATGGTGGCGCTGGTGGAGCAATAGCACTTCTTACATCTCTAACATCGCCCAGAAGCTGTAATAAAAATTGGCTTTAATAATAAGAAATCACTTGACCAAAGAACACAGGAAAATACTTACTCTTTGGAAAGAATTTTTCCAGGCTTGAGCTGCTGCCGGATCATTAATATTGGTTGCTACACGTTTAGCATCGCCCACCATGGCCGGTAAAGAACTTTCCAAACGATTTGCAGCTGCATTTATGTTAGCTGTAAAGACGGGATCTTCTGAATTGTCAGCCTCTTGTTTGGCCACCAATAAGACACGGTTTATTAGACGGGCAATATTTGAAGTATTGTCAACCATTTTCTGTGGTTGTTTGGCATGAATGGCATCTTCACAGAGTTTGGCATACATTTGCATATGCTCTTCTGAAGTTTTTATAAAATCGGCAGGATCGGTGGCTTGATCGCACAAAGTACGCATGCGCAAAACAGTATCGGCATATTGTTGTTTTAAATTTTGCAAATGTTCATCGGCGGCCTTACTGGTTGGATAATTCATGCGAATGCGACCGGCATTGATTAGTTGTGGTGTCATTGAGTCCACTTGGGCGGCTGAGGAAAGCAAAATTTCGGCAATTTTCTTATTGCCACAAGCACCACCGGCAGCTACCATACGAGATGTCTTTGAAGCACGATCACTGAAAGCTTGTAAATTGTTAGATTTCTGGTTGAAATTCTGCTCTCTTCCAGGAGTTCCTTCGGGCAACATCACGGCATCAGTAAATTGTTTCAAAGGTGTGCTAACGTCCATAAAGTCTTGTACGATACGATTGACCAAGGCATTTTGTACTGCCGCTTTAAGTTCATGCAGTTTTTGTGTCAATTTCTTGGCGGCTTCTTTAGCTACTGGAGTATTTCCAGCTGCCTGACGTTTCAAACGCTCTACTTCATCACACAATTGCATGATTTCGGCCTTTTGGTGTCCAGGACATCCCTCAGCTACCTTGCGACCTTCTTCTACAATTAAATTAACAGCGCGTTCACCTAAACCGCCATCATTAATTTCAGGATTTTGTAACCATTTAACGGCCTGTTCCAAACGGCCTTGAATAGTGTGAGCTGTCTGTTGTACTCCAGCCTTGTCTACACCCACAACGGCATGTTGTATTTGGGATTGTAAATCTCCCAATTTCCCACGTATACTACGAGCCAATGATTCTGCTTGGGGTGTAGCTCCCTTGCCATCCTGACGCAATTCACACAGAGTGTTAGCCATAGCAGTTATCTCATCAGCTAAACGCCGTATGGGATAGGAATCTTGCGGCAAGCAACGTTCAGAAATTTCATTTGCATTTTCAATAATTTGACGTAAAGCTTTTTCACCTACGCCGCCACGTAAGGCATAGGGATTGTTTAGCCAATCATTGGCCAATTCAGCTTTGGTATTGACAGCATTGCTAAGTTTCTTCAGCACGGTTAAATTATCCAATTCACTGGTATCTTCGTCATAGGTGGTCAACTGAAGAACACGAATAATTTCTTGAATTTCATCGCTCATGCGCGAGGCTAAATAGTTACGATTTTCTGCGGCTTCCTCTACACCCTTGCCCTGTTGCTCCACAATATGAATGTAAACTTTCATACTGCAGATGAGAATGGGTGCTAAAATCTTAACTTGCTCCAAACAACGCACCAATATTTCACTATGCACCTGATGGGTTAATTCCTTTTCACGTGCTCCCACCTCACGCGACACCTTACTCAAGCAGGGCGACAAATCCTTTAGGAATTGTACTAAATCTTCCATGGTATTAATAACTTCAGCCACCGCCAGATAGTCCAATACCCTTTTACATTCTTGTATAATTTTTCTTACTTCAGACTCATCGAAGCAGAGCAAAAGCGATGAGGTGCCTTGCAGTATACCGCGGCTTCCTTCAATTAGTTTCTTGCGAGCAGGTCCCGAATATGGATCGGCACGCAACATGTCTGAAGCTTCTTCAAGCAACTGCGAGGCAGTCTCAACGCGTTGCAATGCTGATGGCATATCTTGGCGAAGAATTTTATCATCTGAACTATTAATGGTTTCGCGACCGACTCTGACCAAATTAGCAACGGCAGCGGATACAACTTGTACCGGACGGCTAAGATCTGGCATGGCATTGCCATCTTCGGCTTCTTCGTGAAGAATAACCAAGCGAGATACCTGAAATGAGATTGTGCAATTAAGATTTATTATTTCCTTTAGATCAGTTAATGATTGATAAAGAGGTTCTGAACTGAAATAATTGAGAAACAAGCTAAATTTAGACGGATAAACACGAAATCAGTGGCCGTATTTTGTAATTCGCGAAAGCTAAATCTCTATCGCTAAAAATCTAAAAAGTTTATTTAGCGATTTTTGGCTACGAATGCAATACTGTATACCTTTATAAAACATAAGAAAGTATAGTCGGTCAAGCCCCGACCATATGATGCCCTACACCAGAGTGTATAAGAACAAATTTTTGTAAATGTGGCCTATTTGGGATCCATGGGCAATCATGGAACGACCAGAACAATAGTATATAATTGAGGTTAAGATTCATGTGAAAGTTCTTTGTGTCAAATATTATTTGGATATCTTCATCTTTATGAAATTTGTTTGCCTTTAATAGCCTTTTCACACTTGTCAACATTTAACATCTACCATTATTTTGCAAAGATGTTCAAATTTTCCCCTTTGTACACTTGCATACATTTCGGAGGAACGCATGGAAGATGTTGAAAATGTTAAATACGCGTTCACACTTGAAACATCTAACATTTACTATCAATTAAAAATGTCACCATTTAAAAACAAAAACTATTTATTTTTAAATACTTTTTTTCTACAAAAATGCCAAAAATTTAAAAGATAATATCAAACTGAATCTAGAATTAATTTTGTTAAACAATAAAAAAAAATAAGCAAAATAAGGCTTGCACAAAAGGAAAAACTTGACAAATGGTAACGCTGCTTTCAAAGCAAATGCCATTCTATCAGTGGTGCCACAATAATAATAGAATCTATTGCCACATTTCTAGTTATGACAGTAAAATAATCGGAAAATGTACAATGAAATAGGAACATTTTGTAAAGATGTTGAAAAATTTGATTTTTAGCCCAATGTATTTCTTATGGAAAAATTTCAACATCTTCTTGATGCTAAATGTGGACAAGTGTGAAAAGGCTATAATGATGTTGAAAACTTTTAATTTTTAAATATTCGTAAATAAATGTTAGATGTTCAATGTTGACAAGTGTGAAAGCTGTAAGAAATACATAAAGCTAAAATTCAAAATTTTCCAGCATCTTTACAAAATGTTATTATCTCATATTGTTCCCTTGTTTTATTTATTTATTTATTCATTCATTCATAATACATATAGCCTTAGGCCAATTAAATTTTTACATCTTTAATTTTTTTTTAGTGTCATCACTAGAAAAGTGGCAGCAAATTTTTTTTAACATGCGGCAGCACTGACAAAATGGCATTTTTTTTTTGAAAGCAACGTTACCATTTCTCAAGTTTTTACTTTTTGGAAAGCCTTTTTTTTATTTTTTTTATTCCATTAAACAAAAAGTGGGTTCTTTTAAAATTTGGAACTTTTTTAGAAAAAAATTATTCGAAAAAAATAAAAGTTTTTTTTTTCAGAAATGGTAACATTTTTTTTTATTGATAGGTAATGTTAGATTTTTCAAGTTTGAACGCGCATTTCACATTTTCTATATGTTCCATCTTCAATTAATTAGTGGTTAAGAAGAAGGTGATTAAAGTTAAATTCCAAATAAAAATTTTTGGTTAAATAAGAAATTCACTGCAAATTTCACGATGTCGAAAAAACGCTTTCAAACAAAAAATTGTTTTTCTATCAAATGTATTTGTGCGAAAGAAAAAGTTCTTTCGCATTTAGTGAAATAGGCAGCAAGTTTTCCAAATTTAAACTATGCAATTATTTGGTTCAATTTAATTCCTAATAAAAACTATAAATGCCAATATTTTTAAAATAATATAGTCTGATATTCAAGCAAACATAAATACTTGTTGGCATCTGATCAAAAATCATAAAAAGAAGATCGCGAACTATAGAATTTGAGCAAAAAACGTCTCAAAAAACATCAATGTCTTTCAAAGCAATACAATTTTATATTTAGACCAAAGCCATCACCCAGATGTTTTTTATGTACCTGAACATGAAAATCTGTAAAAAAAAAGTTTTACTCATAAAATTTTTGATAGATGGATGAGATAGAAAAGAAAAATTATATTTGAAGCATAAATAATTTTTAGAATCGTCATGATGTTTGTGTTTGTTTTTGGCAAAACAAATTATTTATGTGTGAAACTATGTACAGTGGGACCTCGTTTTAAAAATCTTACATTAAAGGCAAATGAAAAAGAATTCTAAAAACCAACTGTTTCATTACCAAAAAGAAGACAAAATACCATGATATTTTACAGCGGTAAGCTATGAATATTAGTTGTCGATTTTTCCTTAAAAGTGAAAAAATAAAAAATTTGAGTTAATACACTATTGTTGAACAAAAACAAAACTACTCAAAATTGTTCCTGAATCGAAAAAATTGACTATCCAGTAGCTCGTTTCTGTATTTCTCACAACGTAAAATTTCTTACATGAAGTGTGAAACAAAAAATTCCATCGTTTCTCGATTTGTGAGATAAAAGTGTTTCTGTATTTGGATGCGAAAACAGACACAACAAATTCTGTTTATACTGGAATATTTCCAGTAATTAAGTGTCAAATAAAAGCGAAACGTCAACAAAAGAAATAAATATAATAAAAACAGTGCTGCCAGATTTGACGAGTTATAGTCATCTTGACGATTTTTTGTTCCGATATTAACAAAGTGACGTTTTGATGATTTTTTCTAAAAAAGTGACGAAAGCAAAAACAAAATAAAAAATATTTTATAATTTGTTGTTACTTTCTATAGAAATTCATCTTGAATCTTTAAATTACAAACACTTCTATTTTGTGGCGTTGAAAATTGAAAAAAAAATAATATGAATGTCTGTAGAAAGCAACAACAAATTTATAAAATATATTTGATTTTATTTTTGCTTTTAATGAAATTGTTGGCGTTGTGTTTTACACTATAAGCCCCTTATGCCCGTAATTTCTACAAACAGATATCTAGCTGTGTATAGTTATATATGGTGTAACGAATTTTTGATAATTTTAACATGTTTGTCTTACCTACTGGTTGAACTGTAGTGTATTTTACGCCATCGATTTTTGACAGTTAATTAAAAATATTAATAAAAATACAAATGCTGCCATATTTTAAAAGAAAACTTAAAGGAAAAAACACGTAGACAAAATAAACGTTGAAATTAACCAACTACTTTTACCGGATTGGTAAAGATAACTGTTAGGTAAAACACGACCAGATATCTGTTTGTTGAAATTACGGGCATTAGTCTTCGAAATAAGATAATTGTAAATATTTGTATATGTTTGTTTATTAGAAAAAAAGATATCTTTAGAAACAAGGCTGCTTAAATTTTTATATTTATCCCTATTGTGAAAATTGTCATCGAAATTGTTTGTTTCTTCCCTAAAAAATGTATCGGCAAAACCAAAAGTAATGGACCGACTTGGCTTATTTTGAACATTTAATACTTCTTATATACATATACAAAATATGATTGATATTTGATATTCTTATCTTATATGTACACTTTTGTGCCAAAACCATTATTCCGGCAAGAAAGAAATTTGTTTGTCTCCCAGTAAAAACTTTTTCAAAATTGATAACTTCTTTCACTCGTTATTAAGTAGCTATCTTCCATAAGAACTTCGATAACTACTTTTTTCTGGATGTATTAAGATAAAAAAAATGACTTACTTTTGAATTTGTTCTTTTTGGCACAACCCTTGTAAAATTCATTAGTTTTTCAGTAGAATTGTATGTAGTGCGTAGTGTGTTTCTGATTACTTAACATATTATTTTGTAGGCGAAGATTTTACTGGGTCTTTAACCCGTTTATTTATGAACCAATTTTTTTAATTTTAACTACAAGATATTCTACTAAGTCTATTTCAGGTAAAAAAGAAAAAGATTATAGGAATAGGTAAATTAAAGATTTATATCTCAATTATTAAATAATAATTATTAAATACCCATGAGCTTTAACTATGTTTTTGTTTGATTATTTTTTAATAAAAGTCGAAACAAATTTGTTTAAAATTGATTTTAAATTGCACGATTTTTTTTATTTTTTTCTCAGGAAATTGACGATTTTGACACAAATTTATCTGGCAGCACTGATTAAAACCAAAACAAGAAAAGGCTAACAAAAATTTAAACTAACAATATATAACAATTGTTTTTTGTTTATTTTCATCATATAAATTATGCATTTATCATTTATATTCCTTCTATTTTTTTTATTTATTTAAAAAAATAGTATATAAACATATTTTAAATTCAAAATATCTACATTTTGTTTTTCTCGCCACCAATTTCAAATGTGACTTATTTTGACAGTTCTTGAATAAACCTTTTGCAAAATATTGTTATAGAAACACTTTTTCTCGCATCCTTCCAATAATTGCTGGAAAATTATTAAAATGACAGATAATTCTAGCAACGGAAAGATACAGAAACACTTGTGCGAGAAAAACCATTTTTTGTTTAATTTTGCACTGTTTCTGTCCCGATTCACTAGTTTCATGTGGAAAATTTTACGATGCGAAAAATACAGAAACGGGCTACAGAATGCTCCCGGCCCCGTCTATTACGGATAATCGAGGTCCCACTCTAAAATTGTTCCGTTTGTTACACACTAAATTGAAAAACAAGTGAGAGTGCTTTATTCGGCTGTGCCGAGTCTTTGGCACCCTCCACCAAATGTTAGAGTATTAAAGGAGTGGGCCGTTGATGGGGCCTAAGGTCGGTTATAGACAAATCTTTCCAAAATTTAATTGTGTGATTTCTAGTGTTATCAAACTTTGACGGACCAAATTTTCCGCTAATTACATACATTTTTCGTTACAATTTTACTGGGCTTTATATGCGGTCTATAATAATTTATGGACCGATCCTAGCAAAACTTATTAATATGATTTCTATTTATATAAAACGCATTTGCACAAAATCCGTGCATTTTGCAACGACTTATGATAGTTTTTATAAAAATTATAAAGTAAAAATACAAATGGATAAATGTGTAGCGATTGGAGGAAACAAAGTTCATATTCGGCTTTAGCATGCCAAAAAACACTTCGGGCACGGTATAATGGGTGCGTCCCGAATCGGTACTTTATCGGCAAATGCCCTGGTTGGGTTCCTTTGGGAGACAGAGGGTCTTTTGGCCAACTAATGGGAGTGGGTACAATAGACCTAACCTGGTCGTGGTACTCGTCACTGTGGGGGGAACCTCCCCGCCTTATCATTATAAAAAAAAAAACATAAGAATTAGTTTAAAAAAAACTTTTTCAATGTCTACCTGTGTAATTAAAAAAACAATTTTTCAAAAGCCGCAAAAATTTAGCACCCTATAGCTCGATAAGTAATCATCATACAAAAAAAGATTTGGCACATACCCAGCGAGAAAAAGAATGAGTACGGGGGCTTGCTTGCTCCATTCCATACTCATATCTTTTAGGCCTTCCTCTCCCGCTTCTTTAGCAGGTACATAGAAATGAAACGGGAGTAAAAAAAATAAATAATTATTTAGCTTTTGCTTGTGCAAAAAAATTTAAAAAAAAACGTTCTACGCTTCTCGTAGAAGGGAATGTGTTTCTTATCTTTTATACGAAAGAGCCGAGGCCTCCTATTAGACATTCTTAAACAGTTAGATAAGAATAGAAATTGAATCAATAAAATTAAGTAGGTTTTTAAAAACACAGAGAAAACGAGTTGCGAAATATTTGACTCATTTAAAACCAACAGCGACTGTGTGTAGTGAACAGGTTTGATTGTATGAACGCAAAAGAATGCATTTAATGTTGTTGATTAAGTGTGAATTTTTTGCAACCACATAAAGTTGTTTTCTAAAACATACATACATACATACATAAAATTATAATAATTTCGGTCTAAAATATACACCGTAAAGATAAAAGGCCAAGACTGTGACATTTAAAAAGTTATCACCTTTTATTTAAGGCAATAATAAACACTAGTTGGAATGAATGTTCTACACACAATTTGTTAATGTTTTTTTTTCAATAACCTCATATTGTATGATCGAAAGCCGCCCAAATTAAGAGTGGCAAAAATCAAGAAATGTTTCTAAATGCGGCTCCATTAAGTGAGCAGGTGTTATGACATTTGCCAAGATCAATGCCGTTTGGACCCACGCTCTTTTTTCGTTTCTATCAAGTTTTTTCCTTTATTGAATGCTAGAAAATTAATTTCAAAGTTACGCTAACTCATGTTTATTTAGATATTTTATTTAAATAGAGATTCGTATTCGTACATTTTAAAAAATGAATGTAGGAGTTTTTTTTCGTTAACGGTGGCTAAATTCAAAGTTTGAGATATTGTTAATACAGTGGTGGTTAAAAGATATGAAACTGAGTTTACATTTAAGATATTAATTAATTGTTTATGCCCACATATCTAAAGGGCATATTGTTTTCATTTGTAATTCTAAAGCTGTACCTGCTCCATATGGAGTCCCTCAAGTTCCAATCACTTGGGTCGATTATTATTCCTATTATTCATTGAAGATTTACCGTCTTCTATTAAATATTCGAAAATATTAATGTAAGCAGATGTTGTAAAGCTTTTTCCTTCTTCCTTACTCCAAGATGATATACACAGTTTTAAGTTATGATGGGATATAAATTTGACAGATATAAATTCGAGAAAATATAAACAAATGTTATTCTACAGAATAAGTCCAGGGGGCAAATTACGGCATTCGATATCGATCGAAATTTCCATGTTAATTGTATTGTAATTTCGATCGATATCGAATGCCGTAATTTGCCCACAGTACTCTGTTCCTATACACTAAAGAAGCATCAACTTGAAAGAGTGCAGACTTTCCTTGAACTGTATATGTGTTTTAAGCAGGGCTGTGGAGTGGAGTTGTCAAGAAATTTTTTAACACGACTCCGTTTTCGCCTCCGACTCCGACTCCTACTTTAACCTTAATGTTAAATGTATTTGACCCTAAATTCTATTTTTAATAGAGTACCTTTTAAATGGTTAAATATAGCAAGTAAATGATTCTGTATAAATTTCAAATTGATATTTAGATTCTAACACTACACAATTATTTATTTCATTAGTGAGGCCTATTCTGAAATATGCCTCGGTCGTCAGGGATCCCAAGTATAAGTTGCATTATAAAAAACAGAAGCAATTCCTTTTATTTTGCCTTCGAACACTTTATTGGATGAAATTGTGCGGCTTAAAAATTAGACTCGTCTGTGATCGACCATGGGCGAATTACATACCCTGCAAATATAGGACTAGTCTAAACATGCGTGTAAAATTTAGCCACAAGGGGCTAGGACTTCTCCAAAAGTAACCCAAACGTATGGAAAAACATGGTCTATTTAACATTACAATGTCCTAGGGCAGGACCATATAACCCAGCTTTGGGTTACAAAGGAGTAGTCTTAAAACTACTCCATTGTATACACAAGAGGATTAGTTTTAACTTCGTTTAAAAACGAAAACATGTCGTTAAAAACGAGGACATATCGTCTCACTACAAACACTTTTTAACAATGACATGGTCCATGCTTGCATTACATCGGACCAGTCCATGGAGTAGTCTATTTAATCAAATTGGATCAGGTGGTCCAATAGTATTTGCAGGGTAATTAAAAAAATATAACAGAAGTAAAAAAAAAAAAAAAAGCAAAGAAGGAAAGTACTCACAATAAAGTGCGGCAAAACATGAATATGAAAACATGGACATGAATTTTGAATAAATTAAATAAGATTACGCATTGCGTAATAGACACTAAAGTCTATTATTTAACGCATAGTTCCACTGTGCTCGAAAATGACACTTGGGCACTTGGCGTTTTAACATGATTCGAGTACGTTGAATCCAATGGTGCTAACCGTTTTTTAGGTTAGTTCTTGTTTTCAAGATATACCGCTATTTCGAAAATGGAGGAGGTTGCACAGCATATATTCGCATAACTGAAGAACGGTTTAGTTAATTGAAATTTCTTAAAAAAACCGAAATTCCGCAATAAAATGTCCTTTAAGAAAAGTAAAACTTTTTTCTTATATGAGCAGTCGTTTAAGAAACATAATTTTTATTTTGGAAAAAAAAATATTTTTTGGGCAAAATTTCGAAATTTTTGTTTTTTAAAAATTCATAAAAAAATGGAATAATTTTTTGCAGACATACAAAAAACGAAGCTGCAAAATAAGCTAGCCATAAATGATTAAAAACTGTTAGCAATTTGATTTGAATTTTAATTTATTTTAATTTTAATTTATTTAAGAATATCATAAAACGCAATATTTGTATGGGAGCCCCCCTAAGAAGTGGTGATAAGGAAGGGGCAAGTATGTTTCAAAGAAATGTTAAGGACAAAAAACTAATTGAGGTCGGTCATACATTTTAGAAAAAAATGATAATTTGTGCTTAGTGCCCATCTAAATGATAGGCCCTTATTCATAAATGTTCGGAAAATGGAACAGACTCCATTCTTGGCGCCAAAAAAGCTTATTTACCATTTTTACTTTTTTTTAATAATATTTTGAGTCTGTCCTACTAACAATTTTTGCCGGCATAAAAGTCAAACAAAATCTTATTTTAAACCAAATCTAATTTTCATTCGCCTTAAACTATCGCACAGCTAATAAACATAAATGTGTATTTAGATCGTAAACAATAATTTATTATATAATTCTAAAGCAATAAACATTAATATAAACACACATTTGTTATAAATAAATTACAAAAAAATATTTGAATGAAATATAAAACTTACCTGTTGAGCTACAGGATCTAAAATGCTTTCAATTGTTTTTGTGTGAAACACTGGCATTTTTCCAAATGAAAATTTTTAATTTAAAAAATTATAAAAAAAATTGTTGTGTATTTCTGTAGACTTCTTCTTTTGCTTCCAATTAAAAAAAATAAATAATTTTGCTAAAAAAAACGGACAAGAAAATTGTTAGCAAATATGATCGTTTTTTTTTTAAATTTTATTTCACATTAAGTTGTTGTTGTTGCAACGGAATTCATTTTATTATTTATTAAATTTTTTTTTTAATTTTGTAATACAACTTTTTTTTAATAATTTTTTGTTGAAACATGTTTTTTCTTTTGTTTATTTAGAATAAACTTAGAAATTATGTCAGCTGTTTTGTTTTATTGTCTGTACATACATTCAAACCAATTTAACCACATTTTTTAATTGTTATTGATATGTTTATTGTTGTTTTGTGTTTATTTTATTTTTTTTTTCTTAATATTCCTTTCGTTTTTATTGCACAAGTATTTTGTTGAAATTTTTATTTTGAATACAAAATTGTTATTAATAGATTGATTTCATCAATTGATTTTATTTTCGAAAATTAAAAAGATTTCAGTTTATTGTTTTCTTTTTCATTTATTAAGTACGTTTATTTTGTTATGCATTTCTTTATATGGTGTTGGGTTTAAACATTTTTTTTACAAAAAACAATTGTTTTTGAATCATTTATTATACACACATATGTACATGTACATATGTACATACATACATACATACTTAAATATTTGTCACATTTCAATCATAATTTAACGGTTTGCACTATAAAAGCTATTTTTGAGTGTAGGTTAATTTTGTGGTTGTAAAATTTCCCACTGCAAAGTGCATATACATACATATGTCGTGTTAAAGCAAAAACAAGTAAGAGTGCCAAATTCGGTTATGCCGAATTTTATATACTCTTCAACATGGTGCAATAAGAGAAAGTTAAGTGAATACCGTAATGAGATATAAAATAAACTATTTTGAGCCACACACACTTCTCTAATAACGATCACATTTTGTTGATTTTTGTGTACTTTATTTTAAATTTTTTAGTCTCTCCGATCTCCAGATATACAGAAAAAAATGTGTAAAAAACGCAAAAAAGTATAGAAAAAAAAGAAGAAAAATCAAACGGACAGACAGACGGACATCGTTAAACGATAAACGTATTTTTTGTGTAACAAACCGCAAAAAAGTCTTAACAAAAAAACAGGTTTTTTCGATGATGTACATATATAAAACAAAAACAACAACAAGGGATTTTATGGAAAAAATAAGAGGCAGTCGTGGTTTTTGCTCATTCATATCTCAGCCAGAAAACAATTCCGGACTATATGGGACACAAATGTATAACAATCTATCCCCCATCATATCTGGGGTCTTCAGAAAACCCATTCCAACGGTCATCGGTAAATCAACTTCGCTCCTCATAAGGACACAGAATACATACACTTTATAGGGTCAAGGTAAGATCAATATTGTAGAAATTCCAAAGGGAATGACAAACTATTTCAGAGTTCCTACGTCGTACAACTGAGTTTTCAGTTTCAAAACGCCCTATCGGAAATTACTTATATTCCACTATAAGGGCTAATAAACCGGAGCAAGTTAAACTCTCTTCTTGGATTAAAATGTATTTAAACCAACAAATCTATAAATCAGTAAACATACAAACCTTCTTTAAACGCATAAAATTGGGCGTTTAAACTACCAGTATAAACCATAAGGGCTGATAAATCAGAGCAAGTTATACTCTCTCTTTTTGGTTTAAAATAAGTTTTTAACCAGCAAATCTTTAACCTTGCATTTACACATGCCACTGCCAGTTCGAAAAACTCAATACACGCACACTTTTTTTACTAATACGCTCAAATTTTTCGCAATGGCAGCTCCAGTGGTAGCAAAAATTGCATGCGAGTGGAAATTTGGCATTTGCAGCCACTAAATGTCAAAGCAATGTTACCCTGTTAAAAATTAAATGCAAATTTACTGGATTGTAGTGAAATTGTAAATTATGTTTTAACTTGCTAAATGTTTTATTATGATGAATTTTTTGAAACGCGCATTAATACAAGCAATTTTGTTAATTATAGAACATTAATATTGTTAAAATAAATGTTAAGCATTTCCTCAAAAATGTGCCTAAATGATTAAATCGGGTTTTTGGTGTTTTTTTTTAATTTGAGAAGTAAACAAATTATCTTAAAAGTCGACTATTTCGAACAAATTTTTTTTTGATAATATGTATGTATGTATACAGCAGTGGCATGCCAATACTTGCATGTGTAAAGGCAGGGTAATTCAGTAAACATATAAACCATCTTTAAACGCGAAAAATCGGGCGTTTAAACTACCAAAACAAACCATATAAATTTGCCAACATTTATCGTAGTGCTGCCACATTATTATTTTTTACACTACATATAATATGTGGGGTACTGATTTACAGCTGTTGAGTTTAAACATTTCCGTGTACCAGTGTTGCCAATTTAGCCATTTAGTGGCTAGATTTAGCCATTTTTCACCTTATTTAGCTATTAAATATATATATTTAGCTTATTAAATGCATTTAGCCATTAGCAATTTTTCAACTGGTTTAGCCATAAAATTTTTCTTTTAAAAGAATAATTTTTATTTTATTATAAAAATATATAAAAGCAAAATAAACATTTTAAATAATTAAAACGGCTTTAATTTAAATCACAACTTTTACAAATGTTGAAAATCGCTATAAACGATGATGATGAAACATCTTTTAAAATAAAGGAACAGTATTCCAATATTAAATTTATAAAACGGATCAACACAAACATCGGTGTTTCTTTCTGGCTGCAAGTATTTCAATAAAGAGATGCTGGAGGCAACAAAATTTCAGAAATAGGTTACATTTAGCAACCGTTAATTCGATTTTATCAATGAAATATTTATACCAACACCACAATAGTGGAGAGGGTACTATGCGTTTGTGCTGATGTTTGTAACACCTTAAAATATTGGTCCTAAGCCCACCTTTTCGTAAACCGATTGACTCAGAACCACTTTCTGAGTCGAATTAACGATGTTTGTCCGGCTGGCTGGACGTCCATGTAAACTTTGTGCGTAAAGTACATATCGCAAATTTGCAGATAATTTAATAAAATTTGGTACACAGGTTCTAATGAGGTGTAGGGTATCATATAGTCGGGTTGACCGACTATATTTTCTTACTTGTTTTTTATTGTAGATCTGGAACCAAAAGGTTGGGTAAATGTTGTCGTGATTACTATTTACCTTCAAATTTTTTAAAACTAATAGGCACGAGTGATTCATATGAGATGAACAATAACGACATAACATTTATCGATGATTTTATTTTTTAAATATCTTTCAGAATATTAAATAACGTTTATTCTTATTTAAAAAATTGATCTTAACTAACAATTTCATCGTAAACAACTTTAAATGAATTATTTCTGTTGTGTTATTGAATTTTAATGTGTTTTTATTTAAAAAAGCTTTTAGCCATTTTTTAGCCCATTTTTAGCCATTTTTCCCCGTAAATTTAGCCATTTTTGGTCTTCAAGTTTTGGCAACACTGCCGTGTACATAGTATGTAAATATATATCTCACTCAACAATATTTTGTATATTTTTAACTCCTATTCGATTTTAATGGTGCTAAATTTTGCTTAACCAATTGCCAGATTTTTGTTTGGTGCCACTGTTTTTATGTACTGTCTGTCTTAAGTCTAAGTATTCATATACTATTCCTTGAAACACATAAAGAGTCATCACTGAAATTAATTGATGAATCAACAATATTTTTTTTATTATTAAGTAAACAATATAAATACAAATGTATGTATATAAACATAGTAACACAATATACTTATATAAATATATAAAGTTGCGTGAGTGACTGACTGACTGACTGACTGACTCATTCATCATCGCCCAGCCCAAACCGCTGATCATAGGAACTTGAAATTTGGACAAGCGATTGGTCACTCCCCAAATCGATCCACTAAGACGGGATTTTTCGAAATTCGAATGTTTAGGGGGTAAAAAAATGGTAAAAACGGGAAAATTCGGTAACCTTATATCTCCAAAACTAAAAGAGATGCAAAATAAATGTAATACTTATCGTTGTTCTTTAGAAAAATAAGCTGACAGGCGTCTGGTACTTTTTTTAAATTCGGCCCTTTTAGGGAGTAAACGGGTAAAATCTGAATTTTGGTACCATCTATCTTTTGAACCAAAACACACAGAAACAAAGTTAATACCACATTCGAAACTTATCAAAAAAATGCGTACACGAGTTTGGTACTTTTTCGAAATTCGAACATTTAAGGGGTGATAATCGTAACTATTTTTGGTACTTTTTTTTATTAAACATTATCCTCCATTCACTGACTTATTCGTACTAAATTATGGGCTGCCACTACAATACTGAACCCCTTAAATGTTCGAATTTCGAAAAAGTACCAAATTCGTATACGTATTTTTTTTTAATAAGTTTCGAATGTGGTATTAACTTTGTTTCTATGTTTTTTGGTTCAAAATCTAGATGGGGTGACAAAAAAGTACCAAAATTAAGATTTTACCCGTTTACTCCCTAATAGGGCCGAATTTCAAAAAAGTACCAGACACCTGTCTACTTATTTTTCTAAAGAAGAACACACTTATTTTGCATCTCTTTTAGTTTTTGAGATATAAGGTTACCGAATTTTCCCTTTTTTACCTTTTTTTACCCTCTAAATATTCGAATTTCGAAAAATCCCGTCTAAGTGGATCGATTTGGGGATCAATCGCTAGTCCAAATTTCAAGTTTCTAGGGTCAGTGGCTTGGGCTGGGCGATGATGAATGAGTCAGTCAGTCAGTCAGTCACTCACGCAATTGTTTTATATATATATATGTATGTATGTAGATAGATGAACATATGTACGTATATTGTACCTCTTACTTTTTATGTCAGCAAAGTAAAATCAAACAAACAACATAAATGTAAACAATTTATGACAAGAAGTAAAATTACTCGCTACAAATGTAAACAATAATTCGTGGTGGGTAAAAAGGTTAAAATCAATCAGGTGTCATTTGTTTAAATAAAAGTTGTAAATAAAATTACAGACTTTACATCAAAAACTAAAAGATAAGAATTAAGTATAGAAAGATCTGTTTGTCAATTCTATATTATTTTTTAAAATAGTGCCTTCACCACATGTAGTTGAAATCGCCTTGAATATTTCAGTTGGATTTTATAATCAAACCTATCGGGTAGTCAATAGAAGTTTTAACAAGTAATACGGCTGAATAACTTGGCATAAAAATCTATTGAATTGCCTACATAACTTTTTAAATTAAGAAATTATAATATTTTATCAATCATTAGGAAATAAATTCTTAAACGTCAAACTAGACTTTATCACTTTATTTATTTAACACATTTGTCTCGTTCCTTTAATTGAAAACAAAAAGTTGGCGAATATTAATTAAACTATATGGACATTTCCACCGAACAGGCTACTTATTGTAACGTAATGCCAGCAAGCAATTGAGCTTGCATTTTAGACCCATGTTGTTCAAATGCTTCCCATTTTTCCCTGCAAAAAATATTGGACTTCCTGATACATTTTGATCAAATGGACTACTCCATGGACCATAACATTGTTAAAAAGTGTTTGTAGTGAGACAACATGTCTTCGTTTTTTAACGACATGTTTTCGTTTTTAAACGAAGTTAAAACTAATCCTCTTGTGTATACCACGGAGTAGTTTTAAGACTACTCGAATGTAATCCAAAGCTGGGTTATATGGTCTTGCCCAAGGACATCGTTTCTCCTGCCTAGGACATGTTTTTTCCATACGTTTGGGTTACTTTTGGACTAGTCCTAGTTCCTTGTGAGCTATATTTTACACGCGTGTTTGGACTAGTCCTATTATTTGCAGGGAATTGTTACTAACAGACTGTTCATCTGTTCTAAAATTTGTTTTTTTTTCAATGTAATTTTCTATGCGAACGTTAACGTTCGAAATCGTTAAACGGGCAGTAAATGTAGTGCTAGATGCGTTTGTTGGCCTTAAATTCAGCTTAAATGCTTGGTGGCATAACGTTATAATAAGCAAACTTTTCGGTGGAAATGCCCATATGCTATGATCTCTCAAGAAAAAATATCAATTGAATGGAATGCAATTGAAAAAAAAATTAAATCAATTAAATTTATTTCAACAATACAGACTGATGTTCAACTACTTATTAGAGCTTTGAAATAGACACGAGCAGATATTTAAACAACCATATAAGAACATTTAGTTAATTAAAATTCACAACAGTTAGAATATTTTAAATTATCTTCGTTTTAGGTATTTAATCTAATTAATAATGCGTTTGATAATGTATCGTCTGGATCTGAACTAAGAAATGTATCTTATTTCATTTAATGAAAAAATAAATTTTGCTTGAAAAATTAACCAAAATTCATTTGAAGGGTTGAAAAAGGGGATGCATGTCTATCAACAAATTACTAAACGCCAAAGAATGAATCATTGCTGCCATTGATTTACCGTTTGTTAGATATTGCATGTGAAAGAAAAATTCATTAGGGGAATATTTTTTCTATTTTGGCTAAGGCTGAGCCATTAAAGAATTGATTAATTAAATTGTTTGTTTTATTCTAAATAATAAATTTATTAGAAAAAAACATTGATTAAGCCTTGCAATCTTAGGCGATATACACGCACTTAAAAATTGAAGTCTGTTTGAATTCTCAAATCAACGGATCTCGAAGATAAAGCCTTGTTTCGTACGAGAGAAACCGGTAGTCCAAGAAAGGAAAATAAAGACGGGGAACAAGATTTGTAAAGCAAAAACTCGGTTATATTAAATGCATTATTTTAAACTCTGATCTTTTAGAATGCAGCTTTAAGAAAATGAAATTAAATGTTGATTTACAAGAATTCCCCAGATAACTTACACATACTATTGCACGCATATAAAAATCCAAGATAATGGCATGTAATATAATCACGTAGTGTGAAAGTTGTTTTTCTTTACAACTTTTTAAGTTGTATTTTTTCACTTTTGTTATTAATGTTGTTGCTCAATAATGTATTGCCATTTAAGGCCCGTTTACACTATACTACTGTCTGTGTATTACGACCAGACTTGGGACAAAATACGCTAATGCATTGACAATTACACTTGCATTGTCATTAACTTTAACTATTTTTTGCATTACATTATTTTCTTATCAAATAAGTGCATTATTTTTTGAATACCAATAAAATCAATGATCAATTTAATGGTAATGCAAAAGTAGTGCAAATCGATCAGGGCTGATACGACATGTCACAAAATTTGCATTCATTTGAAATGCTTACTAATACTTACTAATTTCTTGTTATGAAATGTCAAAAAATACTCAAAGAAATTTGACAGTTTGAAATCAGAGTAGTGTTTTAATAAAAGCATAAGAAGAAAATAAGGGATGACAAATTGCATGTTGTCACTGTAATTTTTTGTTCATAGAAAAAATGCAATTTGATAAAAATAAATATAAAATATTTCAAGTGTTTTCTCTTATTTTTTAAACAAATCACAAAAATTTATTGTAAATAAATTACGCAAACGAAAGAAATGATTGAATAAAGTACGATCGTATACCTTTTCCACCCTTGATGCAAATAATAAAACAGCTGTTGAAAAATTTGGCGCCAGCATCAGAATACAATTTATTTAATATTAAATAAATATGTATGTATAACATTTTATGCTGTGTGCTTCCCACTTCTATTTATCTTTTAGTATCTGCTAAAATCACGCCAAATTATTTTTATACTGAACAGCTGTTCAAATTCTACAAAGTTTTTTTTTTTTTAATTTAATTTGCTGTGTAGACGGAAAATGTAATGAAAAAAAATTCTATTTGATTTTTTGCCAATCAGACTAAAAACTATTCGATTTTGTGAGAGAAAAATATAATCTTAAGTCTTGTAAAATAGTGTGAACTTGGCTTTAGGGGCGAAATGGCACAACAACAATACTATAATAACAAAACACATGCTCACAGGCAAATTTGGAAATTTGTAAGTATGTACATGTGTGGGAGTAATGGATATACATACATATTTGAATTTAAAAGATTGAGTTCACTTTTGTTTACAAACAACAGAAAGAACACAGCAACTATAAAGAGTAAAGCAAACAAACTTTCATTGAGTGCGAAGTGGTATGTGAGAAGAAGCAAAACCAAAACAAACCATTTATGGGAGTGGAATTATGAAATACGAAAAATTGGAAAAAAAAACAAATGTATTAAACAAAAATATTTACCTAGGTATATTTATAAGTTTCTTAATGTTAATAACTGTTATTTTTAACGATTGACGAATCGTTATTATTAGGGTGTGGGTGCAAAAGAAAGAGTTTTAATGTTTTTATTTCGAAAAGGGTTAAATGAGTTACCGTTTAATAGTGTTATTCAGTTTTTATTGGAATTTATTAGTTTTTGTTTACTATTAACACTAGCGTATGCGAAATGAAATACGGACGAATTTTCTTCCATCAGTGCAAAAATAAAACAAACAAGTAAGAGTGGTGCGATACGAACAGAAAGTTGTATAAATACCGTTGTTCCGATATAAATAAATCTCTTTTGCGCCACGTCCGCTTCATTAATCCCGCCCACATTTTGTCGGATGGTCTGTGTTGATTATTAAATGTTACATGATTTTTGTTTGAAATTCCTCGCGTATAACCATGCTTCTTTTACACTTTGAGTACTTTCATGATTTACATGAATTAAGTAAGTGAAAAACTTGAAGCATTGGAAAACTGGTTATTTTATCCGTTTATTAAACAAATTTTATATAAAAAACCTTTTATTAATTAATAATTTTTTACAGGGGATTAAACTTTTTTATTAAATTAGGTGTGTAGAATTTTTCTTTTCTCGTGAAAGCGGGACTTTTTTCCAATATTCCGGGAAATCCCGGGAATTCCCGCTCAATACAAATATCAATGCAAAATATTAATTAATTTAATTTATTTAAACAAAAAAACAAATGACAATTTGTTAATTCTATTAAATAAGTTTATTAATGCATTATTGCTTCACGTTACTCCACCAAACATTTTAAATTGTTTTTTAAAGAAAAAATTATAAATGATTAACTTTTTTTTATTTTGATTTAAAGCACTAAAACTAGTCTTAGTTTTAGTGAAAGAAGGAAAATATTTTAACAACTTGTGTCTTAAAAACAAGCTTGGTGGCGCACAGTGACAAAAAGAGTTAAAGAGTTAAATTTTATTATAAAAATGTTTAAAAATCTATGAACTCAGAAGTTGTTTTGTGGCCGCATACGCCAATTTTCTAAATTTATTTCTAAAAAGAAGCTTTTTGTGCTGCATACGGATACTTACTGCTGTGTATTGAGCTGTTTACATTGTATTTTGCTTTTGCTCTTCCTACATTTTTTCTTACGGCAATGAAGCGAAGTAAGAGTAAAATTTATTTTATTGTCATTTTATTTTGATTTTGCAAGAGTGAAATTTATTTTGTATATTTTTGTTTAAAAATTACAAATACTTTTTAATTATGAAATTTAAATACTTTTTAATCTAATCCACTGTTTTGTGTTTAGAAAAATTGTAATAGTTTTTTCAAGGTGTATCAAAAGAGCTTAATTATCTTATCAAGATTTACTAAAATGTTTTCTTTGTCAAACAAAAGAATGATGGAATGGAATGTTTCTTAATGCCATTAAAAGTAAAACGACAAACAAAAATATTTACTTGCACATTACATTCGAGCTCTTATTTTATTAAATAAAAATATTTTAGATAAAAAATAAAATAAAAACAAGTTAGAGTTTTATGTTCGTCTGTGTCGAATCTTTGATACTCACCACCAACTTATATTTTTTCGGGAATAGGCTTTATATGTATGTGATATATTAACACATATGTATATAATATATATTCGAACAGTTGCTTAAGCCACGTTATGCACATTTTGATTTAGGCCTATAATTTGATCTCAATATTATACACAATGGAAATTAAACACTTAACTAGATTTTAATGCCTGCCCTTGACCGCTTTTATATTCGATACTCGTACAATTTTGATTGCGGTTTAATTTTATAAAGTTGTACTTACAATTGCGAACATAAATTGTATGTAAAGTGTCTTCCGATAGGGACTTTCCAATTTTAATAGTTGAAGCTACATCTGTGAAATTGGCTGTCAGTTAATCAGTCGGTGTTGTCAAATTACCATGAATAGATGAGAAATCATCTTCAGCGATAAGGCCGAAACTAAGGCGAATTAACTACAGGTGGTGTCGAAACGGCATCTGATTTTGGCAGTTCGAGCTTCTTTGTTTTGGTTTGTTAGTGTTTTGCTAAGTAAGAATGGTTGACATTTCGAGCTTTACCCAGTGGTACAGCGTACTAGCTCAGTACGTGTATATTCGCTAGTCCTTTAAGATATACCGCTAGTCCCACCACAATCTACCTCACATGCTTTTGAGTGGCGAATTTAACATGGTGATGTCATTGGACGTGACAATTGACCCCTCCCTGCATAACCTCTAGCCGGGGATGATAAAGTCGGTACAATTGTACTTTTTTCAGTACTTTTAGCATTGCAAAAGTACTGAAGTACTCCAATGACATTTAAATTACAAATAGAAACATTTTGGTCAAAGGTTGGGTAATTGAAAAATAAAATTAATGAACTAATATTTCCAGATATCAGAGAATTGCTGTACCAAATTTGTCGGCGAATATGGAACAAATTTTTCATACCAAAATAAGTTTAAAAAAGCGTATTTTTACTCTGTTCCTCTATCAAGTCTAAAAAACAAGCTAAAAAAATCTTCGTCTAAACTCCTTTTTACATACTTTTTTTTAATTGCCAAATATATATTTCAAAAAGTATAAAAGTGAATTTTAATGCGTAGGATGTTTTTTTTTTAGCTGCACGAGAACTTAAAATGATAACGCAAGACAAGAAATAGTTGGAATGAAATTTTGTAGTATAACCTGGTAGATAATTTCGTGGCATTTAATTTTTAAATATGATTTCAGGCATATGTATGTCTACCGCGCTACAAGTTTCACGGTTCATTTTGTTAAATTGGCGTAGGTGGCTTGAATAAACTAATGACCTAACATAGCTCGATAAAAAATTATCGAGATGCGTTAAATCGCACGAACGAGGGACCAGTGAACAGGACAGCTTCCTAAATTTGTTTTCGCTCCAAATACAATAATTTTGCTTATTGACGTAGCCATTTATTCACTAATCACTAAACACAATTTTTTGATAAAAGTTCCCGCGAACGGGCTTATTTTTTCAAAGTAGATTTCCACAATTTGGAAGCGTTGTTGTAGCTTCAAACAATTCATAATGACTTGCCAAATCTTTCTGAACAGAAATGTCTACGGATAATGATAGTAAAAAATAATATAACTAAATTTTCAAGCTTGAGGTAGCACAAAATTATAGACATTTAATTTATAAAAATTGAAACGGAAGTTAAAAATTTATTTTTATTGTAATAGATCAAGTTTGATTTGAAAAATATTTTTTGTATTCAATTGAAAAAAGTTTTTAATTTGTCATTTTAATATATTGTTTAATTTTTTTGTTAAATAAGAAAAGAAAAAAACCCTGAAGAAGGCACTCATAGAAGGCACTTAAAGAAGTGCCAAAATATTGGTAAAAATAAACGTTTAAAGTTTTTTATATAAAATTAAAAAAAGACCTCAAGCTTGTAATTTTAGTTATATTATAATAATAAAGGTCGAATAAAATACATATATTTGAGGTATTCACAAGGTGTGTTATCATGTTATATTGTCATAATGATCTAACATTTTACAATGGTTTAAAAATATTGTTGTTGCTTTGTAAACAAAGAGTGTCTTAAATTAATAGAACTTTGCTTGCTATGTTTATTGTGCTGTCGTCATTAATCAGAAGATACCAGCGCTAAGCCGTGCCGCGTTAGTTTTTGTAGCCGTCGCCGTTGATGGTTTAGTTTTATCCGGCTAACATCCGTATTTAACCTGCGGCTAGCAATTTTTACAACAAATCACTTGCAGCTTCAAATAAGATCGGCTTAGGACTCTGCTGTGTTTAGTAAACAAACAAAATAAAATTGATTTGTGATTTGCGTCTGAAAAATGGAATATAGTCAGGTAAGATCTAATATAATTTATTAATTCATGGATTATAACTAAAAAATATTTGTATTAAAGGTGAATATTTTTTTTTTTATTTGTTTAAATCAGCTGATTTAAAATCAAAATAGCACACTAAATTATGAGGGGTTGTTCACAGCAGTCGTATTTTTTCATGTTATTATTTTAAGACATATGACTTTATGACACCTTGAGAATCCCCCAAAAATATAGATTGAAAAAAAATTTTGGGTTTTATTACAATAAGATTTGAAAAAGTACAATTTTTTACTGAATTAAGTTCAATTTTGGGAATGTCATTTATCATCCCCCTGCCTCTACCAATCATAAAGGTTAGCTACTTATATCTACAAAACGTGATAGCAAAAAGCGAGCGATTTTATTGTTGTTCCGGTAACGGGATCTATTTCGGATACACATTTTTTGCCTTGCGTTGAAAAAAAATTGTTTTCTCCATTACTTGGAGCTATAGAATTAGCTAGCGAAACTTGGGTACCAGGGAAAGATGTAGGTATGATTTGAATACAACATCAGTAGTCACTAGTAACAATTAAGTAAAAGTGCTAAATAATTCGCCTGTCATTAGTGGCGATTGCTTCTTTTTATACCACTGGGTAAGCACAAAAAACCCAATGTTGTTTCTGTTGTTTTTCCAGTTGAATTCGCCTTGCCCGAAACAAAGTTGTCGAATTTGGGAAACCGCGGTGGAGAATAAAAAGTTTATTGGGAGCGCTTAATGAAAGACCCTTTATGTATGTATAAATGTAAGAATATTAAATTTCATTAAATACATTGAGGTGCAAACAAAAAACTACTTAAAAACTACGAATATTAAAGGCTATTGTTATTTATAACGGTATCGGTTGCCAGCCTTGGTTTTAATTACAAAAAAAAAAAAAAAATAAACACTTTTTATGAATTATGATTGTCAATCAATTAATAGTTATTTATTAAAAGAAAGAAGCCGGCATAAAGCATACAATAACAAAAAGTATTTTTGCAAACCGTACCTGTTTTGAATTTTAAAATTAAACGAAGTTTTGAATTGTTTATCATCGCATACGTCATAAGCCAAATGCAGTAAAGCGCGTAATACATTACTGTGGCAGTAGTTCACCGAAAAAAACACATTTGTGTCCTTCTTTCATTCCTTTTTTCTTTAATTTTGTTACCGTCAGTTACAAAATCACAGGATATCATTTACTATTCATCAAAATACCAGATATTTTTTTTTAATTTTTAAAACCTTTAAGAAAAAAATAAAACGAATCCACGAGGGGACCAAAATCTAAATTCAATTTTACACTGATAAAGCAAAATAGCGTTGCCAATCCATGTGTTAATAACACATATTAAATCAATAAGTTTGTTTGAATCAAACAGTACCACTCACAGCGAATATTTAAAGTTTCTGTTGCTAAAGCTGGGATCATGCGATTGCCGCAATGTACCAATTTTCACACTTTTTATTACCCCAATCGTGTAGTTGCACAACCAAATGGCTCATGTACCAATCGAGGACAATATTGTGCTTACTTTTACCAATCAAATGCAACCCTGGTGCGGTAGTCGTGTGCCTGTGTGCTATGCAACCCCGCGTCAATAAAAACAACAAAAATGCACCTGCGGCAATCAAACAACACAATACGCGCCAATATTTGCCTTTTTTTAAATTTACTTTTTTGTACTTCTTTTAGTAGGTAATGAAAATAAATATGTATTTAATTATTATTCGTTTAAATTTTTTTTAATTATTGCTATTTAATAATGCTATTTTAAATATTCCTTAAAGAAAACTGTCAGGCTCTGTTAAATTCGGTGAACGTGAAGGCCAGTTGAAAACAATTGTGCGCAATAAATTGCGTTCGCCGAATTGCCCCCTTACCAAAGCCATTGAGGTACCTGCTGCATGTGCTGTTAAAACCACAAGCTGACCTAACAAAATTTTCCGACATTGTCCGATATAAACCACCGTCATTTTAGTTATCAAATAAAATAATGTTTGTTCCATTTTTGAGAAATTGTACAAAAACCTGCACCGGTGGCTTTTTGCGATTTAAGAGTTTATCTCAAGGAACCAACCAACCCTTTATTTCGCCTTGTTTGGGTTTTTTAATTTACGGAGTACGAATTAACAAGGTTTAACTATAAATTAATTGAAATTGATACCGAAATTTGTTTCGGTTGCCAAAAAAACGTTTTTTCCATTAGCACAACTGTTGAAAATGTGTATTTGATTCTCTTTGATAATTGCCAAAATGTAAAAAATGTGTCGCCTAAGGACTAATAAAGCAGAGCCAGTTAAACGCTATTTTTGGTTTAAAATTTATTTGAACCAACAAATTTAAAAAACCATATAAATTCGACAATTTTTATCGCAGTGCTGCCACGTGTTATTTTTTTAACTACATAATTTAAGTTTAGTTCAACTAAACCAGCGTTAAAACATTCACTGATTTATTAGCCGTTTAGTCGTTTAGACCCTTTCTATGTTTTTTTACATTCTTGCTTGGTTAAGTTAATAAAATTGTAAAACCGATATAACTACGCACCTATACCGTTTTAAGCGTTTCTGTTTCGGTATACCGAAATAGCAAATACTTTAATTCCGATACCAAAACAAGTTTCGGTTGATAATCTTGATTCAAACTAGATTATAAAAAAGAAATTATTGTTTAACTGGTAATTAGTACCAATTACTTAAGGCCTCGTCACTCTTACGTAAATGTTGCGGATACGTAAACGTTGCGGTCGACTTGAAATGTTGGTAGTTACTACAAAAACGTAAACGTGTCATATGTTGTTGAGGTGTCTGTGTGTACTCGTACATATGTATGTGTGTAAATCATTATTTGTTTTGATTTTGCTCACAGTCTTGTTCCAAAACATGTTGTTAACATTCTTGTTTAAAATCGCCAATACATACCGATACCGGCGCTTTTGTACAAAAAATAAAATACTTTATACATACATATCTGTGGTATTTTGACAAAACATCTTAAGTCGTGATAAGATAGCAAAATGCTTTAAAAAAACTCGCTGAAAAAATCATTTTTATCAAATAAAAAAACATTTAAAAAATCAAACTTAAAGAAAAATTTCGTTTATAATACAAAATTTTAAATATGTAAACAAAAATGTTTTTTGAATGAAAATTCGTATGAGTATGTAATACGTCATAAATTCAATTTGTATTACTGGATAATTCGGATTACACACCTTCGGATAAGCGAGCTGGCACTGTATATTTACATATCCAGCACTAAAATTGCTTTGAAAAATTTAATTTTTTATCTAGTTTTTATTGCGCCTGAGAATCTAGTTTTGGAGTTATGAACCTTAGAATATATTTAGCCGTTATTAATATCTCTTTAAATGAAACTTGATATAACCAATGTGTTAAGCTGCGTTCACAATCAAAAAAACATTTTCACTTGGTGTTCATAATAGAGCAACAATTTCTTTTGTAACTACACACATTTTGCATCAAGAAACCGTTTGCAAATTTTAGCCACAACAATATTAAGCATATATTTTTATTTTTGTAAACATTTTGTTAAAATTTTCATTCAAAACTAAATAAAATTATTTTGAACGTCAGAAACAATTTCATACAAATTGTTGCTGAAGTTCGAGTTGACTCAACTTTAGTTACATTTTTAAAAAATTTTTAGTTAAATTTGTGTTCTAAAACGAAAGGAAAATATATGAAATACTTTTGGAAGAAAAAAGATAGAAGAAAAAACGAAATTGTTTCTCTGATTGTAAACAAAGCTTAACCCAAAAATTTAAAAAAAAATTATTTTATTGTAAACTTAATTTCCTAAAGATGCTAACCAAAGGTTAGCGCAATAATGAGAAAAAAAAATAAATATACTATATTTTTTTAAAAAAGACCTCAAGCTTAAATAATTCAAAATAATTATGAAAAAAGAAAGGTCAAATAAAAATAAATAATATATATATTTAATATAATAAGGTTAAGGCGAATATTCGGAACTATGCGCTGATTTTTTTCTATTTGCATTGTCCAAAATGTAGGCAAATAATTATTTTATAATAAAATCAATAATCGAATCAGCTGTTTTATGTTTTGGCTCATGTGTTTACAGCTTTAAATTAAATTTTTATTTAATAATTTTATAAATTATGATTTTGCGTTAAAATATTGTTAAAACTTTTGTTGTAAATATAAATGAAAAATATAGAAAAGAAAATAAGAAGTGGAAATACAGTAAACATACTAATGTGCAATATGAAATAAATACCATCGTTGTATAACTTGCATTTGTTGTTTATATTTGTGTACTTTTATTGTTTTGTAAATATATAAAGCGAATTTAGTTAAATTACGAAAATATTTCTTGTTTCAAACTTATAAATAAATAAATTGACCATAGAAAAAGTGAGAAAAAGGCTTTTGTAAATTTGCAGCAGCCCGCTGCCGGAAACATGCAAAAATACTATTTTAACATTTATCAATTTAATTTACTTCCACCTATGGAAATAATCTAACTGTTGGATAAAATTTAAATTTGATGTTATGAAATCCAATGTTATTGGTTTTTTGTTCGAACTGAAATTAATGTTGGCTTTATGTGTCACAGAAACCAAAGTTATCGGGTTTTTATTGAAAATAAAAGAAGCAGCTTACAGCTCTTGTTTATTTGTTGGAAATAAATATTGTTGTTAAAAGTTTAAGTTTAATGTTTTTTTATAAAACTTGTTAAAAGTTTAAGTTTAATGTTTTTTTATAAAACATTAAACTTTTAACAACAATATTTATTTCCAACAAATAAACAAGAGCTGTAAGCTGCTTCTTTTATTTTCAATAAAAACGCGATAACTTTGGTTTCTGTGACACATAAAGCCAACATTAATTTCAGTTCGAACAAAAAACCAATAACATTGGATTTCATAACATCAAATTTAAATTAACGTTTTGATGAGAATCTCATTAATAAAATTTAAAAGTAAACCGCTGATTAATAAGCTTTGTTGACAACACTGCTTCAAAACAAAAATACAATTCTTAACAGCTGATACGTAAAAACGGAGAGAAATTTTAATTTTATCAGGTTCGTCCGCAACGCAACGTTACGTTTACGTAAGAGTACCTATTTGCACAG
Source organism: Pollenia labialis (assembly GCA_949318255.1). Lineage (NCBI taxonomy): Eukaryota > Metazoa > Arthropoda > Insecta > Diptera > Polleniidae > Pollenia > Pollenia labialis. The sequence goes on along the minus strand of OX439142.1, from coordinate 16,102,593 downwards.
TAGCTTGGTAAGGAAAACGGAACAGCTGATTAGCAACGTATACGTTTACGTAAGAGTAACGAGGCCTTTAGTAATCATAACAAATAATAGCTGTGTTCATTTACTAAAATTTTTTACAAATTTGTAAAAATTGTTACAAGTAAATGTTAAAAGCAGTGTTTTAAAAACTGCAGTCAAAGTAGAAAACTGCCATTTCTTCCACTCCTTCATATGTCATTGGCATTTTCCATTTACTTCGAATTCATTAAATATAAACAGTCTTTATCAATCCAACTCAAAAAGCGAAAAGTTATACACAAATTTTCGTTTTTTGTTCGACAGTTTTTGGTTTCGGCTGCAGGTTTTTAAGCCCTGGTTAAAAATACACGGTAAAAAAATGTTACTAGTAACAATTATTACAGATTTGTGACAAGTTTTAACTATTAAATGAACACAGCTAATGTTAAACTTTTAAAATTCGAATTCATTTAAATTAATGTGATTGAAACATTTTTTTTTCATTGACAAATTGTTTGCTAATATTTAATTAATAAATATTTTAACACGGTTATTTACTAGGGGTTCTGCATTACACGCTTTTAATGAACAGCAATTCTTATACATGGGGGAATACAAAGCAAAATAAAATTCAGTTGTAACACATACGAACAAATGAATTTCTCTGAACTATGAATCATGAAGGAAACAAGCAATTTTATTTGGAAAATTATGATGGAATTAATAAAGCAGTTAATTTATCGGTAGCAAAAACGATTGTTATTTTGATATTTTTAAAAATAACTGTTGTCATTGTGCAAACAATTTTAAATTTTTTCCAAGGTTGATTTTAAATTAGAAAATTTTACATAAATATTTTTTCACAAATGCTTTAAAAATACTAATTCTAAGTTTTAAAAGCGTTTGACATAAGGCAGAAGCATATTTTTGTTAAAGTTCTGGTACCTTCATCATCATCTCAAATAGCCCGATTCGGGTTTGAATACGTTTCGAATTATTACAGTACTACACTGTTTTATTCTTATCTACATGAAAACATTGAACATAGAGTAAGAGTAAAAGAAGTAAGATTCTCAAATAAATTTGTCTTTAAAGAAATTAGTAATACTCAAGTTATTGAAGTGAAACTCTGAAATTATTGACATCAATCATGAAATAAGTTATGGTACCATTCAAGTTAAACGATTTTTCAAAGTATTAAAAGTTTGAAGTCATTTTGATGTTTTTTTTTCTCCCGAACCCGCGACCCCGGCGCTGATAGACTAGCTCACTACCAGCTATATTCCTTTTGAGTAAGCTATTGAAAATTTTCTGGGTTATAATAGTCTGAATAACTTACATAACAGTAAGGTAAATGAGCTCATTCGCCAAAATATGCAGAAAAAAAAATCAAGTTCCCCTCAAAATTGCAAAATTTCCATCGCAAATACGAAAAAATGTGGGAGGTATTGACATAACTTTTTCATCTTTTTATTCCCTATTACATCCTCAATAAATCCTAATCTGATGATCAAAATATTCGGAAATTTTAAAAAATTTAAAAAAGGTGTCCTGAAACTGCCGCTGAAATAATTATTAGTATTCTTTTGGGAATACCTGCTAATGGGTTAACGGTATCCTACGAAGACAAAAACTCATATACAATTAAATACGGGTATTTTTTAAGTAAAAATCAGACCTTGTTCAAATATTTTTTTCAAAATATGTTGATTGTATTGCTACATTTCTTGTAATAGTGGCCTGAGACACGTTAAGTCTGGGGAAATTTTAATAACTTAATATTTATCATTTGACATCAAACAGAATTCTCAAACCTTTTTCAATTTTGATTTTAACATTTGAATTCAAATTGATAATGATTTAAATATTAACATTTGACATTCATACAATGTTTTTTCAATTTGATACCAAATTGTAATGAAATTTTATTCTCAAATAAAAAATAAATTATTAATACGATTTCCGTATGACGTGCTAAATTCCCAGTTTTTCATATTTGATAAATACACTGAAATTTATTGTTGAGGGAGAGCTAGCTTCTATGCGCATTTCACTGGTTGCTTAGGCCAGCTCATCAGGAAACCTTTTCCAGAGATTTTAGAAAGGCCAAAAATATTATACAAATAAAATCCTAAAGCGAATAAGAATTATAAACACTCAAAGTCTTACTTGTAACAATATCAAAGCCAAAACAAAACACCAACAATAAATAAATTGACAACACTAAAGCGAAAAATAAATTTTAACATTAAAAAAATGGCGATTGAACTACCCGATACGTGAAGTGAATTAGCTGCTAGAAAACCTTAATTTCTTGTTAAAAAATATAAATTATTATAAATATAAAAAGGTAAGAATGCGAGTAAAAATAAAAGGGGAAAGTAAAGAAAATATAAGTTTGTTCCACGATCGCGGTGGTACGCCATGACAATTCCCAAAATCAAAAGGAGTCAAGTATTTCGTCTTTCCCAGAAATTAATTCCGAAAAGAACACTATATTATCTTTAAGCTATGGCGCCGAATGTTTAGCTGACAGTTTATTTAAATAAATAATGAATAAACAATTTAAAAAATATTTTTCATTTATGTTCAACATTGTAATTTGAGAATAACGTTTGAAAGCAAGTTGTAAATAAATGCATTTTTCAATTTGAAAATAATTTTCCCATTTTTTTGATTCGAGAAAAGGGATGATTTCAAATCATTTTCAATATGAAATTAAACCTCCGTGTTTGTTGGGCTTTTTTCCACACAGAAACTACGAGAATTTAATAAAAATGTCTTGAGAATTCAAATCATCAACAAGTTTTGGGCGAGAAATACAATGGCCGTGTTATCTCACGTCGTAGCAATATATTACTTGGCCGACGCGATCAACTGCTTTGACACCGTTGGACTTCTTTCTTTAGAGATATTTAAAGGTGTGAGTAAAGCCTATAGTACACGCAATGTAAAAAGTCACATGCGCATGTGGTTCTGGCGTAATTTTGACGTCACTACAAAGCCACAATAGTAAGTTCGTGTTGTGTGATGACGACAAAATTACGTCAGAACCACATGCGCATGTGACTTTTTACATTCCGTGTACTATAGGGGTAAGTAAGCCAAGAACAATTCAAGAGCTAAAGTATGAGATAATTCGGTACATTAACGAGATTGAACCACAATAATGTCCAAGAGTCATTGAAAATATGCACCATCGGATAGAGATATGCCACCGAAGTCGTGGCAAGCATTTGGCCGATATTTTGTCTCACACATAATTTTCATGGATCCTTCTATCATAATAAAAAATATTAAGGTAATTCTCTGAAAACGTTTGGTTTTATTAATAATTTACATCGTGCGTTTTGTTTGGACCACCTTTTGATTGTATTTTTTAAATATAAAATTTTAGCTGTACTTAAGCTACGGTCACACTTGTCAAATATTTGGCAAAAAAACGGAACCAACAAGCAAACTAAATAATTATTTCCTTTATTTCCAATATTTATTATGATTATAATTCCACATCTTATAGAAAACCGTTTTTTGCTATGTCTAGCAGTATAATAAGCTTTATTTTGTGATATTAGGAGTTTGTTAGATCTCACTAACTATTAACAAAAGTAGTGGTTACGCTTATTTGGTCAAATATTTAATAAGTGTGACCGTAGCTTTAGAATTTGTCAAAAATTCCAAAATTATATTTTTTTTTAGAAATTTGGTCTAAATAGAAAACCTAGTATATGTTAATACTTCTGACCTAAGGTCGAAAAAATTAGCATAAGTCAGTTTGTTGTTTATGGCACCCACACGTACGAAATCAAGTGAATTTTTAGACATTTAACGACATAAATTTAATCAGTACAGGAATGTTAGATCATACAGTTAAATTAAAATATTTTCAGCTATTAGTAGATCAAAATATTTACAATAGATAATAGAAAAAATATAGGGACAGAATGTAATACAAATGTATTTAGAGAAGCTTAACAAATGCCTTACAACAAACAAATTTACAAAGTTACAATAATTTATTAAATTTACATGAAAGCAATCCCCCATTCTACTTCTTGCTTTGTAACAAGTCTGCAATCATATACTTTATTAGCCTCATAATATTTAACTAGTTACCAGAGATGGAAAATCAAATTATTTTTCTGTTCTAAAAAGAACAATTTTTGGACTTGCACTAGTAAAAAAGTGGTAGGTAGATATTTATGTCAGTCCATTTGTAACACACTTCAATGGAAAGTAAATGCAACTTTCGTTCATTTTGCTAGTCATATAAAGATATAAAATTTATCTGATATCTCGTAGCACAATGAAAATACATCAATCCATCCGTATTTAAAACAAGCCTAAGCGGTGTTAATAATTCAGTTAGTACAGATTTCCTTACATTAAGAACAGAATATCTGATTCAAGTGCGTATTATTGAAGTGCCCGGAATTAAAAAAATCCGAAAAAGGGATGGACTTAATTAAAAAAATGAGATATTAAATTAATCTCAAAAACGGAGCTTGATTCAAGAATTTCTTAGTTGGTTTTATCCCGATTCGTACTTGAAATAATCCGAAAGTGAGATTAGATTGATCGATTTAATTTCGCTTTGACTAGTGGCAAAACAAAAATCTCTAGCATTTTTCGGCCTTTTTTAATGAAAGATTTAGCTGTAAATTTGAAGATCTGGGGCCTGATTCTGGCAGTCGTGATCGAGTAATTTCTCGAGCAATTTATTATCTAATTATTTCAGTTATTACTGAACGAAACTGAATTATTTTTTCTGAGTTACAAAGCATTAATTTGAGTTTCACTATACTGAAAAAATAATTTCGATTCATTAAGTATCGACAGAAATAAAATTGCTTTCGAATCGAGAAAATACTCGATTACGACTGCCAGAATTAGGACCCTGGTCACACTGCTAACAGCAATGAGAATAATTTCAAAACCAAGGCGAATTAACTACAGGTGGTGTCGAAACGCCTTCTGATTTTGACAGTTCGAGCCTATTTGTTTTGATTTGTTAGTGTTTTGCTAAAAATGGTTGACATTTCGAGCCGTAAACACTAACAATGCAATGCAAAACCCCCTATGTTGTTTCTGTTGTTTTTGGATTGTTGTAGTTGCGACACCACCAGTAGTTGAATTCGCCTTGCTCAAAACGAGACAGGAAAAATTCCCAAAAAGAGAGAATATGCCGCTGAAAAGAATTTTATAATAATAATGGTGATCAGCGTTGCCAGAATGAAGATTTTATCTTATTTTTGAAGATTTTTTGACCAAAATAAGATTTGAAGATTTTTTTGTTCAAATGAAGATTTTTTATTTTTAGAAATAACGATTTTTAACTTTAAGTTTGTACAATACATATATATAAGTTTTTTAAACAAACACTTTTTAAAACAATAAGACTTGTTGTGTACTGGTTTTGCACACTTTTGTACCCATTGTCTAGGATACACATGAATGCATTATTTGTGAAAAGAGAAAAGTTTTATATATTAAAGCACAAACAGGTTCATTTATTTAGTACCAAAGGGTAAAACTAATAGAACTTTAAAAGCTTTTGATTTAAAAATTTCACATTCCATGTTTATGATAATTTTTAAACAAAGTATATATACATAATTGCTAAAGAATATCTTTTAAAAGGTGTACCAACATTATTTTAATAACTATTCCATTAGGAATATGTATATTTAGGAAAATCCATATATTTGCAATGAGCTTTTTTTAAATGCAGTTTTCTCAAAATTTCTAATAAAACAACGGTATCAACAAATACTATCGGGTATGTTCTGTAAATCGAAATAAAGTAGATTAAAAACCGAACAAGTTTTGAAAACAAGCCTGTAACGAAAGTTCATAAAAATATTTCTTTTTATATACTTCATACTTTGATTATCAATTATATTTACAAGAACTGCTCCTGAAAACAGGAAAAACTACAGAAATGTTATCAATAATTTAAATCAAAATCTTGTTCGATTTCAATTTCACTTCATTTCGATTTGTAGAACATGCCCGATAATATTAAATTGAAAATCCTTAAGATTTCATACGATATATGAGCTTCATAGTTCCCAAACTAAAATCTTCTTGGTAAAAATTTTTACATATATGTAGGTATCTCTAATTTTAGCATTTAATTACTTTCAATGAAACTTCTTTATTTAGATGAACTTTTTACGATCGCTTTATTTACTAGAAATTAAATGGATTTAAAATGTACGTTTAGAAAAATTTGTATGGAAAATATAACTAAAAACAAAAATTAAATCTACAATCTAAACTAGCCACACTATGTCACAAGTCTTACGTATTCCATAATACTTTGTGAGATAGAAATCTAATTAGTTTTGTTGCGACTGTCATCTAATTTAACACGACAGTTGGAGTTCAGACCATCACACAAAGTCTAAACACTCACACATGCAATAAAATGCAACCCTAATCCAATGAAAAGTATTATTGTTTAGAAATTTTTCAAAAAACGATAAGTCGTATGGGATGTCAAACTTTTTTTCATACTACTTTTCATTCTATTAGATTTTTACATACCTATTACTTGAGTTTTTGACTTGTAATAATACAAAGTATAATAGTGTAAACTGGCCTTAATTTTGTATAAATACCGCAATTATGTTTTTGTGACCTTCTCCGAGAAAAGGGACCTAGTGTGTCAAAAAACGGGTTTGGACTTAAGAGTGGATTCTGGCAACTAAAAGGGTGTAAAATAATAATAATAATAATAATAATAATAATAATGCGTTATTCTCCAAGCTTTATTTTCACACACTAGTTCCTTTTGCTCGGAGAAGGTCACATTTATGTATGCATTTCAATTTAAATAGTTTTCTTAATAAGAAGTATGTTCTAATAAAATTTAATAATTTTTACTTTTTTGCCCTTGTTAAGTATAAAAAATTTGAAGATTTTTCTCTTCAAATTAAGATTTTTTTTCGCCAAATGAAGATTTTCCTTCCAAATCTTCTGGCAACGCTGTTGGTGATAATAATGATGTTGGTGAATCATCTGCTATTTCTTGTTTTAACGTTTAGAACTTTAAAATACGTACGTTATATGTATGTTTATATATGTGCATACATATGTATGTGTATATCCCACAAACACATTTGTACGGCTGGCGAGTTTAGCCCCCCCCCACTATTTGGCAAGATCAAATTTTGACATACATATTTACATATGTATGTACATTAAAAAAAAAACGTTTTTCCGTCCTGTTATTACCATTCTTTTTTTTTGTTTTTTTTTCGGTCATTTAGTTATAGACACAATTTTCGCTTGATTTATTTTCACTTACATTTTTATTATTTTAAACTTTGTACTTTTTTTACTCAACTCCAGATTTAAATTCCTGTTAATATGTACATATGTAGGTACATATGTATGTAAAATTTAATTGTGTAAAATTGTTTATTTAATTCTTAAAATTTTTTTTGCTTTTTATTTTCCAATTTTGTTTACTTTCTTTTTCTTTAAAAGTGATTTATTTGATAAAATTAATTTTGTATTGTATAATTTTTTTATTTTTGTATATTTTTTGCTGTTTTATTAATAATCAAATTCACCGCTCTAACAACAACAACAATAATTTTTTTTATTTTTTATTCACTGTACGTCTAGAAAAAAAACCCAACTTACTCGACCGAGAGTTTTTCACCAACTAAATAATGAGTGCTTTAAAATGTCTTGTGTTTGGCGCCCTGGTCTCCACTATGGGGGAGCATTTTTTTACGTATTCCAATATTTTGTTATTGTTTTAATTGTGTTGTGCTTGTTGTTGTCTCTTAGTTGGTTTTTGTTTCTTCACTTTTTTACTCTTCTTTTAAATTTACTTATAAATGTTGTCAATATTTGACTCATTTTTTTAATCATTAACGATCAAAGTATTTTGTTTGTAGTTTTTTCTCGTTAAGCTTTTGTAAATCCCAATGAGATTTATTAGGTACTGGTTACTTTCAGCGTTGCCGATTTCTGTGAAATGATCCGAAATTGGGACAAACATTTTTTTTAAACTATTTTTGGATTATAAAATGTTTGTGTAATTTTGCATCAACATCATTTTTAATTCAAGTAAATTTCTCCTCATGCAAACCTTTTTCAGTACATTAAAAATTATTTAATTGTTTCTTTGTCTATTGTTTGAACAATCTGATAATATTATATGGCTTAATCAACAAGCAAAACTGCAGAACTTGGGGACTGCGAATCCAATAGCAGCTCATCAGCGACAATTACACGCACTTAAGTGTACTGTTTGGTGTAGCGTCTGAAATAATAAGCCCAAAATTTGTAGAATATGATATTGGTGTTTTAATGTCTGTCAATAGCGATGCATATCGGACGGTGTTAAAAAATTTTGTTAGGTCAGCTTTGGAAAACCATCCAACTAATCAAATCAAGTGAGGTGCCTTGATGGCTTTGCTAAAGGCTAGTTTACACTATCTCACAAGTCTAACGTATTCCATAATACTTTGTGAGACAGAAATCTAATGGGTTCTGTTGCGACTGTCAAAAAATCTAATTTAACGTAAGTTTGTGTTCAAACTATCACACATGAAATAAAATGCAACCCTGACCCAATGAAAAGTATTATTGTTTAGAAATTTTTAAAAAAACGATGTAGTCGTATGGGATGTCAAACATTTTTATAATACTTGTCATTTTTATCACACATGCATTCACACTATCAGACTTTGACATATTACTTGAGTCTTTGACATGTATATGTAAGTATAATAGTGTAAACTGGCCTTAAGGAATATTTTCGGCAAACGCATTATTTCATGCAGAAAGTGATTCTGAGTCGATCGAAAGGTGGGTCTAGGACCAAAACTTCAAGGTGCTACAAACATCAGCAAAAATGCATAACACCCTCTTCACTATTGTGGTGTGGGTATAATTCACGAATCACCAGTACATCTATTAAAACTTACTACTTATGGCGGGCGCTATGGAGCCATGCTGACTGAATTTTTGTTTCAAAAATTAATCAGCTAAATATAAACAACTCTTGAAACATTAAAAGCCAATATTCAAGCCACCATTGATGCCATACGGCTAGATTTTTTGGGAAAAGTAGGCAAATATTTTACTGATCGAATGAAACATGTAACTCGAAGACACGCGGACAAACACTATTTAAAATATAAATGCCATGAAATTTAACTAATGAATATAATAAAAAAAATTGCATTCCAACAATATTTCTGTCTTGTATTATCATGCGCTAAAAAATTCTATACCTATTTTGGATCGTCAATAATTTTAATTTTTTTGGTTGACAAATAACGATAACACAGATTTAAATTACACAAAATTACAAAAAAAAAAAGAATTAAACAGAAAAACCTGGGATGCGATAATTATTTTCTAGTAGGTATTGTCGAGCACAACAAGACTCTGTCCTTGAAATTTGCATAACAGCTGCGGTCAAAAAAATAGCACCAGGATATACAAAAAAATTCTTCGTTAGATATCAGTAAATAGGTCAAACTGATTTCATTGAATACTTGTAATAAGATACTTACAGGTCTGTCAAACAATATTAAATAAAAAGCAATTTATTTGGTTTTTTATTTGATATCAAATTTTCAACTTTTTTAAAACAACATAAAAAACACTCAGTCAAAAAAACACCTCAGTTCTTTTGTATTAAACATAAATACTTTAACTAAGAATAAATTAAAGATTTTGAATTCTTTATTTTGATGATGTCTTCTCATATTAAAATTAATTTTTTTTGCGTGCCAATTATTGCTGGTATGCTTCGGGTCATTGTCTTGCTGGAAGACCAAACCAAACGGCATTTTTTTCTAAAGGATATTAACGTAAAGTGTCTTATTCATGAATGTTCTGATTCAATATATGGATCCTACTCTATAGTAGGAAAAGCACCACCGTATCATAATGCTTGGACATCCATGTTTAATGGTTTTCGTTGTGAATTTTGGATTGAATTCAGCATAAGGGGGGGTCTTCTAAACTAAGAACGTGATCCTTTGCATTCAAATAAAACAACCTTGGATTCATCTGTGCAAACCCCAAACGTTTTGCAACATGCTTACATGAGATTTGGAAAGAACAAACTGAGACCTTTCGAAGATGTGAACATGGTATTTAAGTAAAATGAGGTAACTATGCGTATTTTTCCAGCAAACTCCATTTAAAAAAAAATTCTCTATTTTTTAACTTTGGAGATGTCATTGTAATTTTTTTTGCTTGTGAATCGTATTTTTTATGAATTTATTTTATTTATTTATGAGTAAAATGCTTGTTTTAAAATATTCGTTAAAAATTGACCGAGTAATTATTCTTTTAATAAAAATAATCTGAGAATTATTGATTATTTAGTTACTTTTTATAAAAAAATTTAAACAAACCTCATTTATTAAATTATTTTTTTTATAAAAAGATAAAAAAAAAAAAGTTGAAAATAATCGAATTTTTGTATAAAGTATACAAATTTAATATAAACTATATTTTTTTGTACATAAAAGTTAATACATTAAAAATCCCGAAAATTACAGGGATTTCAGGATTTTGCTTTGGCATCTCTAGTTTTCATTCTATTTTTTATAAACGCCTCAGCATATGCATCAATTTATATTGCTAAGAAATTAAGTGTTACCAGTGTATTAAATAAATAAATGTGGTTTTTCAACCATTTTTAAAATTATTTCGAAATATTTTTTTAACACATAAGAAGTTTCCATTTAAATTTTAAAAAATTTAAATTAATAGCCATGTCACAGAGTACAATTCCGATCGGAATGGAAGATAACATATTTTTGGTTTATTAATAGAAAGAGTATTTCGATGGTTTTTTTGGTCTTTCAGATACAGAAAACTCGCATTCCGCTCTGAAAACAAAAATGGTTTCTGAATCCCCAAATAAAGAATGAATTCCGTTTCCGAACGGAATTGTACTTTGTGATATGGCTGTATACTTACTTACTTACTTTACATTAGAATTTAATATTAAAACTAGCTGACCCCGCGAACTTCGTTTCGCCTAACAATCAATGCATGTCGTACAACTTTTTTTTTTTTGATTTTTAATTAAATTGTTTTTAAATATGTTTTACTTTTGGGCAGATGTCGTCTATTGATACCGAAGCTATTTGTAGTCAATTTGGTCTTCGTATGCGACGCACTTATCCATTTCCGTCCACTTTTTGTCTGATGTAAATATACGCTTCGACATTGTGTGATAAGAAGAGAAAGTTATGTTTGTGTATTGATAACCAAGATGGAAATTTATCTCTTCCCGTTCTCATGATATACAGAAATCTAAAATGTATTTGTATGGGAAGTGCCACAGCCTCTTCTCCAACCCCGCCCACATTTGGTAGGATTTTGTGAAATGACAATTAAGATGCTTGTACTTTGAAAACTTTAGCTATTGACGTTCGTCAGATATACATAAAAAGAAAATAAAAAAAGGGGATTTTTGGATAAAATTAGAGGCAGTCGTGGTTGTTTATTCGCATTTCAGCCGTTTGTGGATCCATTCGGCTATAGGGAACTCTTTTGGGAACTTATTTCAACGGACAGACACACAAACGGAGAGACGGACATCGATAAATCAACTTGGCTCCTCAGAAGAAATCGGAAATGTTGTAGAAATTGCAAATGGAATAAAAAAAATTATTAATACCCTTTTACCTTAGGCGATTTGTGCAGCAGATTAAAGATAAAGGATATAAAAAAAGCGATTTTTTCTATTACAAGATTTTTAGTTTTTATTGCTTGGGATGCTTTTCAGACTATAAAATTGCTTGGTTCTTAAATTCTAGACTCGTCGTTGCTCACGTTACCCACTATAGCTTGTCTGTCATTCGTTATTGGTGAACTGGCAATTGGCAAAACCATAATTTTAAATTAAAGATTCTATGGAGAAGTTTCTATAAGTAGTTTAAATATTTCCCAAAAAAATAGTTTTCGCAAGGGAACGCTTTATTCTAATCAACAGTGGTTGAAAATATTTTTAATGCTTCGTATGTGTACTTTGCGTTGCCCTTGCCAGCTTAACCCATTTGTAATATAAGAGTCATTAAGTTTAATGAATTTCTGAGGTTATGTACATTTGTGAACACACACACTCAAGTATTGAATGAAATGAATAATGCAGTGGATGTTTTCAAATGTCATAATTGTCAAATTTAACAAATCTCAATGCATGCTAGATATTTGCAGTGATTCAACTTATTGCATACTTCAATTTCTATATTCTTATACATACATATGTATGTATATATTTGTGCTTATACACAGCAGGAAAACTCAGAAGATCTTCTTACTTCAGGCCTTTTTAAAGGCCTGCTTAAAATTTTTTTTAATTCAATTACTGTTCTTATCTAACTGCTAAACAATGCCTTATAGGAGGCCTCGCTTCTTTGGTATAAAAGATAAGATACACCTTCCGCACTCGCTTCTATGAGAAGGGAGTAGAGAAGGAGTAACATTTTTTATTGTTTTTTTTGCCCAAGCAAAATCAAAATACGTAATTATAATTTGTCATCTGTAGAACGCAGTCTCTCACCAGCCAGCTTAGATGTTGTAGCTGACGCTCTGCAGCTCGTAGTGGGGATGGCGTCGATTTTTCCCAATACGTATTTAGCCCTTTGAAGCGAAGACTCTGTAAGTGTGGATTGGTCGAGTAATCCTAATTTCTCCACAATCCTGGGCACAATCTTTTTTGGTTGTCTTTGTTTCGATGGTCTCTGATGTTTCTGATGCTGTGTCCGTTTTACTTGTTTTTTTAACCATCGGACCGGTCTTCATGTCGTTATCCGTCGTAACTGTAGTCGCCCTTGTCCTGTCTCCGTCTTGTCCATTCTTGTTTTTGGTTAGCCTGTGGCAACGTGGTAAGGACGTACGTAGTCTTTTTGCTGAGGTGCCCATGTATCAGAAAACCTCCGAGGTAAAACATTCGGATAACCCCGACTGCAAACTAGACCCATAAGCACCGATCGCATAACACCTCGGTTTACGGGTAGGAGTTCAATGATATCCTAGAGTCCTAGTTATACTTGAAACCAAGACACAAACCACAGCCTCAACTTAAGCAGTCAAATCGCTACAAGATCGTTAGCCAAGGTGGCAGACTTGTAACGTAACGACATAATCTCTGTTGATGGCTTACGACATTAGTTACGGACACATTTTTTTCTCACTTTTCGAGAAACGATAGAATATTCACCCTATTTAAAATACGCCAAACACAATAAGGTTGATTTTGTTACACATTTTTTCGATGCCAGAAGTTGTCACCGAAGATACAGAACATGGCCACAGCTTAACCTGTAGTGCGATTCACTATGCTTTTTAAACCACAATTGTTTCGTTTAAAAATGTTAACCGCAAAATTAACCATTTTGCTGTTCACCAACACTTTTAACGACATTTGATGGTGTTAAAAGCCAGCTGTTTCAGTCAGCTGTTATTTTTAAGAAACCAAATTGTGGTTTATTAACACCAACATTTTTGGTGTGGTTAAATCCGCTTAGAAAAGCGTTTATTTATCGTTGTACCAATATAGTCGATAAATGATATGGCTTTTCGGTATTTAGCCTACAATTTATCCACTTCTTACCAATTTTCCGTGGAGCTTTTATTTATTTATCCTAAAGCAAACCATTTGACTCAAATAAAATGAAAAAATTAAAAAAAATAATTTAATTAAAATTAATTTAATAAAATAAAATAATAGAAATTAGCAATGTTTTACGCAATTTGCACAATATCACTTAAAATCTATAAATTAAAAGGTTTTTGTCAGAATGTACTAATAAAGTGGCCTCACAAGCGCAGCTGTTTGCAGTGATTTTGTTCGTGTGTGACGTTTGGCGTCATTTTTTTTGTTTACTTACATTTTTTATAAAGGCATTTTGACATTTGCCGTCTCAATTCTAGTCTGTTGTTTTTTCTATTGTTGTAGTACTGAGGTCACTTTGTTAATACATTTTGGTTTTTGTTTTGTTTTTTTTTTGTTCTTCTTTGTCATTTTATCCTATTTTGATGTTTCTCTTGGCAGAGTTGCCACGATATATCAAGTTGAATTAAGAGAAATATAAAATTGTTTACTCTTGAGGTTTAAAAAAGAACTTTTAATAACTTCTTGTTATCGAAGTAAAATTTAATTTCAACACCCCAGCTATGAATAGAAGTCGATTTTTTTTTTGTGAATCTTCTAGTATTAATTCTATTCCAAAGGCCTTAATGGAAGTGGCCTTACTTTCACTACCGTTGGTTAGTAATAAAATACGATTATTAATTGTGTGGAACTTAAAGAAAAGAAACCCTCTTGAAAATAAAAATATAAAAAAACTTTTCTAAAATATATTTGCGTATAATGCAAACTCATCTTAACTTATATTCATTCATAATCCTTGATTTTTTCTTATTTAGTTTTGAATTTTATTTGCATACATTTAAGAAGTTTCAAAGTCATTCTGCATATACCCTTCACCACAGGTGGAATATGTACATGTATAAAAGTTTGTTAATTCGTTTGTAATTTCTGCAATATTGACCAAAGGCCCATGGATCCTTTTGATAATGGGGTTTGACGTCCATTTGCTTCTGTTGTTTTGGAAATGGGAAGACTCCATGGAGTCTGCAAAGTTATGTATTTCAGTTACAAAGGATTCGAAGGATATTGCTTTTGAAATTCGGCAATATCTGGTTTTAAACGACTGAAATAGAAGCAAACAACAAGGTTAGACGATAGCCCTTACCCTTACCTTCCCGGAATTGGCGTTGTTTTTACGAAACACATTTAGAAGTCTATATTTCTTACCTGGTCTCGCAGGACATATTTGCCTAAAATTTTACGTTGGGATTTCAAAAATTTGAAACATGTAAAGATCAACCCGGGTTCAAATCCCAGCTCAGCCAGGAAAAATTATCAATAAATTTTAATAAAAAATTCCAAGTTGTAAAATTCCTTCCCTCAGTGAAAATAATTTAATGAAGATTAAATTTGATAAACTCAAGCCTAATTAAAGAATATCAAAAAAAAAAAATTAAAAATAAACAGTTCAACTAAAAATCAAAATTGTTCTTAAATCTGAACAATTTTAAAAACTATTTTTTTAAGATCTGTATTCATATTTAAGAATCATAAAATGAAAAATTTTACAATTTGAAAACATGTTATACGAGTATAATTCTAAAGGGTGTACATGGTTCGGCACCGCCGAATATATCACTTTACTTGTTTTTTTTTTTAAATACTGCAAGAAACTTTATGAAAACGTGAATATTTTTCATTTATTCTACATTTATGAAAACTGTTGTTGTATAAAGTATAAAAGAAAGTTTGATATAGAAATATCATTTGAAAGAGAGAAAGTGGTTATATTGTGGTCTAAACATCATTTACAAATATGAATTATTTTTAAAATGTTTGACTTTCAAAATCATTTAAATTTAATTGTGTATTTTCCAAGGGATTAAATTCTAAAAAAGAACAAATTTTAATTAATTAAAAAAAATGCATATTAAAGCAATCAAAACGCTCGTGTAATAACTACGATTACGATTACGATTATTTTTGGTTTTGCATGATTACTAATTGATTACGATTACAAGTAATAGAACAATAATCAGGATTACTGGCGATTACTAAAAAATAATTTAAAAGAATCAAAATTAATCCGATTATTTTCAACGATTATTTTTGATTCTTTTTGATTACTTTAAACAATTGCGTATTCATTCGCACTACAATTTTTTTGTTTTTGGCTTGAAGGCTTTCGTTATATTGATATTAATAAATAAATAAATAAAAATAAAAATAAATGTCGTCATTATTCAAAAATGTACTGGCGAACACTTTCCCTTGTAGCTCGTTTATGCCAATGTTGTTAAAAAATATTTTTAAATTACAAAAAATAAGTATTTTTTAATGTGTTTATTTATATGAATTACGTGCTTAAGTTAATTTTTTTATTATTTATTTATCGATTAAATTTATCGATTATGAAAATTTTTAACAGGTTTTCAACTGTTTCGAAAAAACTTTTAGTGCAAATGAATATGCAATTGTTGAAAGTAGGGTTTTTTCCCGAGATTTCCCGTCCCGGGAATTCCCGGGAATTTCAATTATTTTATCTCCCGTTTTCCCGGGATTTTTGTTGCGGGATCCCGGGAAATAAAAGTTTCTCATAGTTTCAGAAAAAAGCTATTTATACTTTGAAAACTTGTTTTATATTCTCTAAAAATTAGCATCTGTTGATGGATAGTCGATTAGATCAATAACAAGAAGTGAGTACGTTCGTAAATCAATGTCTACTGACGCAATAAATCTACCAAAAGCAGAATGTGCCGGGCAACAGTTGATAATTAATAAATTTAGTTAAGTAAAGAGTTAATAAAGAACATAAATTGAAAATAAGATGCAGGCAGTACATTTTAATCGTCCATGGACAAGTCTTAAAAATATGAGATATCCAAAAATATCGCTCCATTATTGCAGCAAAGTCATATCTACAAAAAAAATCGAGCTTGGCAAAATGCGATTAAAGTTTTCAAAATGTACTGTTTTAAAGATATATTTTGCTATAACTTCGGTACAGTTTAAGATAAAATACCCATTTTTTGTAACGAGAAAGTATGAAGGAACACTTTGCTTAATTAACTTAAAATAAAAAAAAAAATTTGAGATATGACGATAAATATAAATTTGTTTCATTTTGTGACGGCTTATATAACCGGAAAGTGCTGGGAAACAGAAATAAAAAAAAGCTATGAAAACTCGTGTAAGATTCGACAATATACAATTTTAAAAACATATTGTCCTAAAGATTACAGGTGGATCTTGTAAGAGAAGTCCGTTGGATGCTATTTTTTGCATCAACCTTGACATACATTTGACTGATATAGATGTTGTTTATAAAAAAGAAAAATTGTGGGATTGTGAATGAGATATATGCAACAACTTTAAACTTTTGCCCTTTAAACTATTTGTCCAATCTCGGAAAAAAGTGAACGAAAATTTTCGGAAACATGGTAATAAATAAATAAAATAAAAAGATATATACTATTTGCCGACTTTCTAAACGCATTGAGTGTGTTATTTATTTAAAATATTTTATCTATTTTATGAATCTATTACGTTTTGATCTCATAACTTGAGTACCATAAAATTTGTTTGTTTTTATTATTGTTTTATGAATTAAATTGTTAGTATAGTAGTATAGTATATACACGTGAAGGACATGTGCACCCCGACCCAAAGGATCTTTTGTGCAGCCTATATGTCTCACCAAGTCAAGTTTAGGCCGCGTATAAAGCCCACTACCTTGCCCGGTGGAAGATCATTAAATTGTTATGTTTATGTTATCTTTTTATCTTGTATCTAGAGCATAATGATACGAAATTTACATATAAAAGCGTAAGGTAATAATAATTCAAGTTCCCCTTTCAACCTTTAATTTTTTTTTTGTAGTATTTAGGCATTTTTTACTTACTTTGTTAACAAGTTCCCATACGCTTTTTAAAAAAAAATTTTTTTTTTTTATTAATTTAAAACAAATTTACTTTGTATTATTTATATGGAGCGGGATCCCGGGATCCCGGGAAATTTAAAAAAATTTCCCGTTTTCCCGGGAATCGAAAAACTCCGGGAAAAAAAAACTCTAGTTGAAAGTAACCAAAAAGATTCAAAAATAATTGGCGAAAATAATCGGATTACTTTTGATTATTTTTTAGTAATCGCCAGCAATCCTGATTATTTTTCGATTACTTGTAATCGTAATCAATTAGTAATCAGAAATTATTCTAAATAAAATAACATAAACGATTCATTTTAAACAGTATTCTAATTGATTACTAATCGTAATCGATATTTAACTGGTATGGTTTTATCACCACTAACTATTATAAAAGTCGACGGCAATGAAATAATAATTGTATTTGGCGGTGCGCAAAATGACCCCAGGAAATATGGCCCCAAAAGGAAAGTGAAGAACGTCCCCAAAAATTTTACATGGGACACAACAACACGCATTTTTGGGGCAATTTCTTTTGTTTGGTTATTTTTCATTTTTTCGTTGGGGTGTTTTTGCAATTCAAGTGTAATGAAAAATCGCAATTTTTGCTTTGGGGCTATTTTTCGTTTACTAATAAAAATATGCAAATTTTAAGAAATGAAACTTCAACCCAAAAATTTTACACAAATTATATAAAATTTTATGTAAAAGTTTCTAGTTTAAAAAACCCGAATTCTTATACCAAAGTGGAGAAAATCCTTGCCGGTTATGCAGAGGTGCTTTAGTTAGCGAAGCCGGTGTTTGTTATACCATAGAGGAAAAATCCTTAAACCCTGCCGAAGGCCGGCTTTATATAGCAGCTTTAGTTAGCAAAGCCAGTGTTAGTTATACCATAGAGGAAAAAATCCTTGCGTATGGCCGAAAGCCCAACCATGCTATCGATTTTTAAAACCAAAACTGTATAATTATTCGGATTTGTAAATCGGGATTTTAAATTTGGGATTTTTAGTTTCGGGCATATGAACTCCACCCAAAATTTTAAATAAAACTTTCTTTGTGTTCTTTTTTGGGTTAAAATTCATTATACATTTTGAGGTGATTTTTCATAATGAAGAATTACCCCAAATTTAGGGCCATATTTCATTTTATGTTTAGGGTTATTTTTAATTTTTGCATTATGAAAAATAGTGCCGAATTTGGGGTAAATTTTAATTTATTTTTTTGGGCCATATTTCGCAGCGCCATTGTATTTATTTAGTCGTTATTGACAACAATCGATTATTTTTGAAAGTCAATTGTTATTTTCAACGGCGGTTTTAAGTCGACGTCGAATAGAATTGAACAGGATGTTTTGCGACGATTCAGAAAAAAATTTTTTGCGCCATAATTACTTAATGTCAAAAGTATTTGTTCATTCTTTGATGATGTAAAAATTCTGTTTGCTATTTGTTAATTTACTTTATTATTTGTGTGATCAAGAAATACAATTTGTTCGGTATTATCTATAAAATTATGGAATAAAATTTGAATATAATTTAAAAAAAATGCGTATTGTACACTGACAGAAAAGGTATCATAACGTCGATGTATATTGACTTCAGTAGTTTGGCAAGTGACTTCGTTTTTGACCCCATGACACTTTTCATCATTGTGATGTCAACCTTAACATCACTTAGCCAAAGTGTCACCAGGGTCAAAATGAAATTATGTCATCAATGGAATGACATATCGGCATCACAGAAATGACGAACATGTCCTCAGTGCGGCGACGCAGTAACATCGGAGAAATTAGCATCAATTTAATGACAGTTTGTCATTCAGTCAAAGTCAATGGAATTTACTTAAGTCAAAGTGTGAGAATTTTATTATTTACTTACCCGTTTCAGATGTTCGTTTCACGTTTGTTGAATTACGACCTTTGTTTACAGCAGAACTCTCAATAATAAAACACCAGCACCATGCCCCATATGGTTTTCGTAATCATTCTACTTTGAAAATTTGATGTATTTAACTAAATAATTAAAAAAAAATAGAATAACATTGTAATCATGAAAATAATGTTAATAATATACAAAATGTGGCATGGAATTAATGACACGTACAAAATGACAAAATTGTACGACGACGTTAGTCATTGGATTGATGTTACCTTTTGCATCATTGATGCCATTTGTAGTAAAATTGATGTCCCAATTCTGATGTTAGGGCATCATCAATATGAAGATTAATTTTTCTATCAGAGGTTTTGAAAACTTGATATAAATATTTAACTAAATAATTCAAACGAAAAGAATATAATAATTTTTGCTTCTTATTTTACTTTTTGAGCATTTTTAGAAAGCGCATTAAATATGATAAAATTTAATAGTAACATTGATGTCACAAATCCGATGTAGAGGCATTTTTCTAAGAGTGTACATATTATAAAAGTACATTTTTTTTTTATTATTATTATTTTGGTGTGGTGAAAATCCATATTTTTGACTAAATGGGCTTTTTACACAAACAAATTTGCCTGCTTTTGTTGTATAGTTGAACAATAATTCCAGTGCTGCCACCTTCTAGTAATTTTACCATGATATCTAGCATAATAATGCGGATTTTCGAGGTTCATAATGCCTGCTTTTTGTATTGTGGTAATATTGAAGCCACCTTGGCAAGTAAATACACCATGTGCACGTACGTTTGTTGTCATGAATCAATTGTTAAAAAAAACTAAAATAAAAACAACCCGAAATAAGGTAAAAAAACCTTGTTTCTAAGGTTACAATATTTGAGTTTAAAAATTTTTAAATGTTAAGAGTTTGCGTGTTGTGATTATCGAGGTGTTGCGTTTATCAAGGGTTGAGTTAACCGAGGTTACAAGTTATGTTTCTTAAAATAAAACACTAAGGAGTTTCAAAATTTTTCATTCAAAAATGTTCTTTATTTAATTTAAAGTTATTTTAACTTTAATAAATTTTTATTTATATTTTTATAAATTTATTATTTCTTTAAATAAATACAAATTTAATTTTAAAAGGTCCTTTTAGGATCCTTTCTATTTATTGTTCCACAATTTATGTTTTTTAATAAATGTTTTTATAATTTTAAATGTCCTTTTAAAGGATGATTTTAACAAAAACTTTCTGTTTGAACACTTCTCTGCGACTGACTCTAAAATTAATTATTTTGTCATATTTTAAACAATACCGTACATAATACATACTTATTAAATTACTTATTAATACGATCGTTTTCATATTTAACTTAACATACGTATTTACATACATATATATATATATATATATATATATATATATACATATATCGGGAATGCAATATCGCTTAACAACGTATTTAAGAACAAAAAGCTTTACAACAAACACTAGACATGCGCAATTGTCACTAGCTTGAATTACATACACAACGTGTGTAAGTAAGAAAGAAGCAAGATTGTGCATGTCTGGTCAAATTGGGATTTCAGAATTACAAAAAAAATAGCGAGTTTCAGAAATTAAGATTTTAAGACGGGTAGCAACAAAATAAACACGTACAATTAGTGTTACATTATTTTACATACGCATTCAGCGTATGTAAGTAAGTGAACAGAACATGTTTGATCATACTGTTGTCATGGAATAAATTTTAATTAGGGGTTTTCATATAATTTTAAGTATATGTATGTATACATACATATGCATACATATAACTCCCCCGTCGTTTGATAAAAGCTCCTGCGATTTATTATTTTCTTTTTTTTTTTAATTACCGATTTATTTATGGGACATATGTATGTTGATAGAAAGTTTATAGATGTTTGTATGAAAATATGTATGACTGTAATAAAATAAATGTTTCTTTATTGTTTTGACTGCTTTTTTTTTTAAATTATTTAATTATTTTTGCCTATCCATGTATGATTTTGTTTATGTAACATTTTTGTTATATTTTAATTATTTCTAATGTACTGTATTTAATATACTTATTTTATGTGTTTTAATAATTGTTTTTTATTCCATAGTTTTTATGTGGCTATATTTCATTTGTTTACTTTATATATTTTACATATGTATAACGTATTTAATATTTACTACTATGTACATATATATTTTTTTTTTTGAAAATTAATTCCCAGCATAAATTTTAAAACTATTTTTTGTTAAATTTTAATTCTTAATCTGTAAATTAAATAAATTTTACTTTTTGATTTTCAAAAAAAAATTATATTTGTCCCTCCTATTGACAAAGGGTTTGTATTGTTCGTGTTATATATTCAAGAAAGATTGACAGAAGTTATTCATTTATTTGTGAGCGCTTTTTTCTCTTAATATGTGATTTGTAATATTTATGTCTAGTTTGAGTTACAAGATGATCATCATCAAATCTATCTACTGTTACTTTTCTAAACCTGGCATGATTTTTTCCACCCCTTTCATGTTTCAAGAACACCGGTCCTGTTTGTAGTTCACAATTTTCGCGGTTCTCGTTTAATTTAGATATAGATTTTTCCTTTGCTTTAACCATTATTTCCCTAATTTTCGGATAATCTTCTAACCTAACTTTGCCGTTATGAAAGTCAACTGGTTTGCAACCAGTTGTTGAATGAATTGAATTATTATAAAACATTATAACTTTGTAAATTTTCTATTCCGTTATAAAAAAAAAATTTTTGTTTTATTTATTAGTATAAAAATTACGTAACGTAATATATATATTAAATTATATGTACGTATACCTTAAATTATTGAATTAATAATGTATATGAAGTTTTTCGGGATGTCTTTCCAAAACGGCTTCCTTAGAAATGCATCAATAGCGTAAAAAGGGGGAAAAAATTCCTTTTTTTCTCTTTTACTGCGTTAATGATGTACAGTTGAAGTTTTCAAAATTTCTTTTCGAAACGGCTTCTCAGATATGCATTAAAAGTTTCCTTTCGTTTTAATTGAACGTTGTTTCCAAGTTTTTAAAGTCTTTTTAAATTTTGCTTTAAATTTGTTGTGTTTTTAACAATTACGTTACTTTTGGTACACCTTTGCAGAAGTTGATAATAAATTGTCTTTAAAAAAAATTGTCTCTTGTTTTTGGAAAATATAAAATCATTCGTATTTTATTTCTTATTTTGCTTTATATTGTTCAGTTTTTAATGCCCGCCAAGACATTGAAATGTCAAGTATCACTTTTCACTTTTAACCTTTAGAAAGGATACCCGGGCATCCTACCGACTGCGCCAGTTATGTTTCTTAAAATAAAACACTAAGGAGTTTCAAAATTTTTCATTCAAAAATGTTCTTTATTTAATTTAAAGTTATTTTAACTTTAATAAATTTTTATTTATATTTTTATAAATTTATTATTTCTTTAAATAAATACAAATTTAATTTTAAAAGGTCCTTTTAGGATCCTTTCTATTTATTGTTCCACAATTTATGTTTTTTAATAAATGTTTTTATAATTTTAAATGTCCTTTTAAAGGATGATTTTAACAAAAACTTTCTGTTTGAACACTTCTCTGCGACTGACTCTAAAATTAATTATTTTGTCATATTTTAAACAATACCGTACATAATACATACTTATTAAATTACTTATTAATACGATCGTTTTCATATTTAACTTAACATACGTATTTACATACATATATATATATATATATATATATATATATATATATATATATACATATATCGGGAATGCAATATCGCTTAACAACGTATTTAAGAACAAAAAGCTTTACAACAAACACTAGACATGCGCAATTGTCACTAGCTTGAATTACATACACAACGTGTGTAAGTAAGAAAGAAGCAAGATTGTGCATGTCTGGTCAAATTGGGATTTCAGAATTACAAAAAAAAATAGCGAGTTTCAGAAATTAAGATTTTAAGACGGGTAGCAACAAAATAAACACGTACAATTAGTGTTACATTATTTTACATACGCATTCAGCGTATGTAAGTAAGTGAACAGAACATGTTTGATCATACTGTTGTCATGGAATAAATTTTAATTAGGGGTTTTCATATAATTTTAAGTATATGTATGTATACATACATATGCATACATATAACTGTTACACTGTATCTATATAATATTCGGCCCAACGAACTTATATATGAGTCTAAACCTCATAAATTTTTTTGTTTTTTCTGTTGCATGAATGCCCATGGATTCCAAACAGGGTACACTCCCGAAAACTTGTCTGTCATTACTGGGGTGAAGGGTACTAAATGGTCGGGGGCGGCCATTTGTATACGTCGTAATTCTTCTCTTTTCTTTCATTTCGTTATTTCCTATTTATTTTTTATTAAAACAAAGTTTTAATTGTGGTTAAGTATATTCCTATTTTTGCTTGAAAGAAGAAGAAAAACAGCTTCAACAAATCCTTTGTTAGAAATTCCAATTATTTGATCTTGTAAAGGCTATCAAACTGCCAACAATACGGATTAATCTTGGTCAACCACACAACAACAATAAACAACTTTACAATTTTATACAGTTTTTTTATCTGTTTTGTTTTGTTTTTACGAGCGTAATTTTGCTCCATAAGAGTTTTTAAAGCAACGAAGTTTTAATAAAAATGTTTAAATTATTTGTTTTGCTGTTTTTTTTTCTTTTTAGTTCTTCAACTTACAAAATGAAAAGCATCACCGAAATTAATAGAAAAATAATTTTAACCAACTACTAAAACCAAAGAAAGTTTAAATTAATATTTAACATGCCCATTTACAATGTAGCCTGTTTAAAAATGCAAAAGATTTTTGTAGAAGAGTGAGAAATAAAAAACAGTGAAAAGAAAATTATTTTATCACTATTCATATACATATTTTGGAATTCATACAGTGGGTTCAAATAGTTGTGAGTTTTTTCCGTTCACCATAATACCGAGCCCTAACCGCGAAAAAAGCTTAAGCGATAAAAACAAAATTTTACAGTAGAAGGTTTTTTTATTTATGTATATCTTGCATAAGTCCAGTTAGTACTGACAATTAAATTAACTCTGCAAGCTTAATGCTAGTCGTTTCGAATAACATTGTTGCTTTTTCTCTTCTAATACTGATGAAGAACAGTAAATAATTTATTTATAACCGTAGAAACACAATTGTACTGTATATACGTAGTAGCGTACGACGTCGAAACGTTGTCAAATTAAAACGTATAATGTTTTATACAAAGGCACACAATAGCTGGCGTAGACGTAAAACATTAGGGTTGCCAGACGGTGACGAATGACCACAGCGCAAAAACTCTTTATTTTAGAACTTTTTTGTTTGGAACACAACAAAATTTTTTTAAGCTTAAATATTAGGATATTATAAAAATATGACTTTAGCAGGATTTTTCTTAAGATCTTGGTTGTTTGTAGACTGAACAAAAAAAAACAGTACAAAAAACTGTACAAAATGTAAAAACAGTACATTTGCGTACTGTTTTAGGAGTTGTGCATAAAACAGTACAATTGCAAAAAATCAGTATATGTACATACTGCATAAAACAGTACGTATGGCAACCCTAGTTCTACATCAACGTATTGTACGCCGGTATAAAAAAAATATAAAATAAAATTATTTTTGTGTTTTCAAATTGAATATTATTATCAAAAGGAAACAAAATATGCACGTTTACGACGGCATTGTGGTTTAGTGAAGCGGGTTTCTAAAAATTTACGGCGTTACGTCCTACGTTCATACGACGTACGACTTAATTGTGTTCCTAGCATAAATAAAATAAAAAAAACAAAACAAATACAAATGTTTTTTGTTTTAATATACAATAAGGTAAAGTATTTTTCACTTTTACGGTAACTTTTATGAATTAGGAGCACTACCCGTTCCGCAGAGGTGATGTTACGTATAAAAAATAAACTTAAGCATGTAGAGTTCAATTTTTGAAGGTTCTGTCTCGTTCAATGCATAAAATTAAGCAAATTTTTTCACATTTAGCAAGATAAAGGCTATTTTTAGCGCTTAAACTTTTTTCACCTTTACTTTGATGACCTACTAAAGAAGATTGTGTCGGTTAAGATGATATATACTAATACATGCTCTATGTGTTTGATTCTTTCTTGATCTTTTACCCAGACGGATGCGACGCATTAAACGCGTGGTAGTCACCCAGCATGGCCTGATTCCAATGGCGCATATAACGCTTTTTTATTATTGCAAGATCTTCGTGAAATCTTTTACAAAATTGTTGTACAGAAAATGCATTATCAATTATGCATATGTGTGCTCCTGTAATTACAAAAAACTCATCTATACTTCAAATAATACTGTTTTAATATATTTGATGTATACCAATGGCATGAGAGTCTTCATTATAATTGGAATTATTTGACTGTCGTTATGGCTTCGGCTATTTTCTAAAAATCCACTTACTACTTTCTGCGATAGTAAAAACGCTTCCCTCTGTGTTAAAAAATGCTCTTTTTTTCAAACGCGGAGCGAGTAATTCCGAGTTGTCTTTTGACAAGGTTAAATAACGACATAAATCATAAAGGGACATTATTAAATCTTGCCTATACTTCAACTTAGGGCTAAATAAACCACACAAAATGCTTGACAAACACACACCTTGTTTCCGTTTTGTGTTTGCCAATGTACTTCGTACAAACATTCCTTTTGCATTTTTGTTTTATTTTTAATTAATGAAAACGCCGATAGTGCTACAATGTTTTCGCTGAAATGAATACATACATTTAGCATTAGACGCCACAAAAAGTTTGACAAATATTTAAAATGTCTACCAAATATTAAACTCTAACAGTGTTTGTGTAGAAAATCATTAAAAAATAACGGTTTCCCGTTTGTCATCTTTCGAACACAAAAATAATACTGTTTTTTATCACACTCAACAAAAGATGAAAACATTTTATTCCATTCAGTTTTTTTTTAAAAACCACAAACTTCATTGTGTTCGGTTCGGCTCATTTTTTACAAAAACAAAATACACATACAAAAAAAAAACAAAAAGCCAGCAAAATAATTTAACACAAACAAAACATACACAAGCTGTTTGTGCTGCGGTCGCTGCTAAAATTCTTTGTTTGTTCATTTCTTTATCAATGTAAAAAAAAACATTATAGAACATTAAATTTTAATGTTTGTCTACAATTGTTCTGTTTTTTTTTGACGAAGAACGGAACATTATGTAATGTTCGGCTCATTCTTGAAAATAGTTACGAACGGTATTAAGGGTTGTGTTTGTGTACACAATCAATAAAAATATAGATATCTTTCTTGGGTGTGTAAGTGCTCATTCACATTATACGATTTTTGTCGTTGCGATTCTTACCTTATGGACGAGAGGGGATAGAGGAATTAAAAGGGGTGCACAAGCGAGAGTACTCGATTCATTTTGTTCGCTCATTCGTTTTCTCATTTGACGAAAAATGTATTGAAGTTCGGTTGCAAAAGAAAAAGTCGTAACGACAAAAATCGTACAAAGTAAACATCAGACCGACTTCAAAGAGGAAACGACAATAATCGCAACGACAAAAATCGTATAATGTGAATTGGGACTAAGCTGAACACTTAATAATGAACTGTTTAACACTGTTTTAAACAACCAAAAGTAGCGGTATCTACTGCATTGTTGTCATGGTATGTATATAAATTACATTTTTTATTTGATCAAACAGTTGTAATAATAGAGAACACTTAATCGTCACTCTATCGTTTACGATAGCTTTTGTTCGGCGGACTGCTAAAATTCCATTTCAACAATTACACAAACACGCTTTCATCATTAAATCAACTTAACTGTAGGCAAAATAACCCAAAGAAAAATCGTCCAGCTTCAACGAAAAATGCAAAAAAAAAAAAAATAGGATTGTAATCAATTATTTTAATGCATCCTGCGAATGAATTAAATAATGCATCCTTTATGATCAAAATTTGTTAACGAAATTTCGAATAAGTTTCAGCAAAATACGTTCGATGTATCGATGTATCGATATTTTGGAAATAATCTATATCGATACTCTTAAAAAATATCGATTCGATATATATCGATATATTTTTTCAATTTGCCCATCCATAGCGAAGCGATTTTTCACACATTTCTTTGGATGATTTTTCTTTGGGTCATTTTGCCTACAACCGTCATAAGGATCTAGAATAAAAATATTTGATATGGTCCAAGATGAATATTGTAGGAATTACAAACGGAATGACAAACTTATATACTTACATACCCCCTTTTTTTCCTGTGGTATAGGAAAAAAACAACTATTCCAGAAACTTAATAAGAATATTTTCGGTTCGAAGGACCACAATAGCTTAATTTTATTTTATTTCCTTTTAATTTTTTCTTCTTAAACATAAATGTAAACAGCAAAGCAAAAAGTTTTAAAATGGTGTTACTCTTCTTTCCACACATATTTTCAAACAGGACAACGACGGCCATTAGTGCTTCATTAAACATTAACGTTCCATGTAAGACTACAAAAAAAAAAATGTTATGTGGCAGAAAATTGAAAAACATTTTCATTAAAAAAAGCTGTTTAACCTAAAAATGTAACGAACAAATGTGTCTTTGGTCATTTAAAACAAAGTGAAAATGGTATAAAGAAGCACGTTGGGTGTTGTAATAAATAATTCTGTTAATTTGAGTTAGAGAACAAAAGATGAAAAGCAATTTAATTAAAAGACAAGAAAAGTTTATTTTTGTTGTTTTTTTTTTAAAAGAAAATTAAGGACCACTCTGAAATGTTAAAAAAAAGCAAATGAAAATATATTTAGCCCAATTATGAACAAAAATTCCCCGGGAGTTTTCTCCCTTCTCCCATTTTTCCTATGTAAATTCAATTGTAAAAATGGGGAAAGGGAAAAAACTCCCGGGGAATTTGTATTCATAATGTGGTTGATTAATTTATAAAGTTCTTAAAAGTATTTCAAGGCAATAACTTAATTTAAGGACATTCATTTTTTAATTCACTTAAAAGGCAATTTTAAATCAAATACGGTTTTTTAATGTACTTAATAGTATTTTTTAGAGTCTTATTTATAGTACTTATTAAGAATCTAGTTTATAGTGCATACCTTTTTAGAATCTAACTTTTATATTTTAACATGTCTTTTGTAAAATAATAGTTTATACAATACGAAATGATAGAATTTAAACTTTCAGTTAAAGTTTTATTAGAAGCAGATGTTTGAATATCTGCACAAGTATTAAATTAACGAAAACCGTACGAATGAATAGTACACAAAGTACAGGGTGGCGCAGAATGAGCACCACAACTTCTTCACAAAAGAATGAAAAAAATAAAGAAAAAAATAATTCTATGAGTACAATTTCAATTTATAAAGCCTTATACAATACTCCTATTCCCTCAATATTTCACATACTTTTCACTTAAGCACTTAAAAAAAATATCAAATAAAATAAAAAATGTATGAAAAAGAAATAATTCCCAAATTCTATTATTTAAAAAGTTTTAAAGAATTCAAAACATATAGCTCATTCTGTGCCACCCTGTAAATGTGTAAAACTAAAAATTCGTGACATGTGGCAATGCCAAAAATAGTCAGCAAGGTTTGCCATTTCTCCCTGAATAGACTAAAAAACGAAAAACGCTGGCAAATCATTGAATTTTATTATCAAAATTTGTGTTGTGCGAGAACATTAAAATATCAAGGTTTGAACAATATTTGCCTGCCGAAATGCCGAAAAAAGTATGGCATCCCCGCGGGCAACATTTAAATTAAGAAATCTGTAAAAAGTAAATGGCGACCATGCATTTATCACCCCCAAATAAATATTTCTTTATCTTTGCAAAATTTCTGTATTTTTTAAGTATTTTTAACGGTTAAAAAATTACCCTTTAGATACGTGTACCAAATCCTTTATGTTTTCACATTGAAACTTAGTCGTATACAAATTTGTTCAAAATAAAGCTGACATATAAATTATTTCGAACATATTTTCTTATACCCTTCATCACAGGTGGTGCGCGCAGATTACATTAAGTATATACACTAGGGTGTCCCAAAAATTTTTTTTGTCAGAGGCTCGTGCATAATTTGAAAGCTTATAGGGTCCAGTATTTTTGAATTTTTTTTTAGATTTTTAGGAAGAGGTTTAGAGGTCACGCAATTCAAGTCTTTGTTAAAAATCTGAGTTTTCGGGCTTTTTTCAAACTTGACTCATAACATTGTCAATAAACACGTTTATTTAATTTTTTGACCGAATATATCTAAAGAAAATTTCCCAAACTTTATTTCAATATGCAAAAACTTTAAGTTCCGGCTATATTTTTGTCCATTACGATTCCACATATTAAGTATTTTTGTAATTTTTCAACAAATTCTGTAAAAAACGGGTTATTTCTTTTCAAATTTATATGAAAGGTATAAAAACTAGTGACGCGATTTTAAATACCGATAAGTTCTAAACAATTAAGAAAAACAAAAATTGAATTTTGTCCTACAGTTTCCGAGTTACACTATTTTTATAGTTTGTACCTTAAAAATGGTGATACTTTTTTCGTTATAATTATTGTATATTTCCATAAATTTTTATAGTTGGGTTTTAATTGTCATTAACTTCTGACATTTATTGACCTAAATCATTACACGCTGTCATTTTCACTTTCTATTTTATGTGTATTCTCCGCTATAATATTGTCGTTATACGGTTTTACATAACACAATTTTTTGATTTAGCTGACCGACGAATCAAATAGAAAAGTTTTTTGTGTATGTGGCAGCGCATAGAGAAAGGGACCTAAGGATAAAAAAATAAATTTTTACTTTTTTTTTTTGATGGGGATATCATCTGAGCATCGAATGAGACCGATCCCATGCCCCAAAAGTGTTCCCTCCCAGAGATATGCGCGTTTTATGAAGTGATGGTACACCAAAATGGCTCTCCTGAACAAAACCGGGGTTTTCCCTTAGGTCCTTTTATATTTAAGCGTCACATATATGTATAAAAGTTTTTGTCGACGTACCGGTAAGAATTTTTTTATTTTATTATTTTTTTTTTGTTAGTTCAAAAATGTGTAATTTTATTCAAAATATATATGAATTTTGTGAAAACAAGAAATGTGTGGCTTGTGGGAAAAATTTTAGATGCCCTTGAACCCTCCAAACCGCCGACAAAAATGCAAATGCTGCAAAGATTTTTTAATAAAATATACTGGGTATAAAGATAAAAACGGGTATAACTCAGGAACGGTAAGAATAAATTTAAAAATTGTTTATTCATATTAATTAGAATTAATTTGTCTTTCAAACTGCATCATTAGTTTTTTTCGTTTTCATTTAAATTTAAAAAGTTGTAAAGCGTTATTACAAAATTTTTGAAAAAATTACGAAAAATTGCAATTAAGGGTATCTAAATGAGTAACCTCATCACCAAAACTTATAAGATTTTCACACAGGAATAAAGCTTGGATATTTTTCTTTAAAACTGTTTCCTCAGGAGTGCAGAAACTCGTGGTATTAACCAAGTTATCAGTAAAGTTAAAAAAAAGGCCGAAAACTCCGGTTTTTTATGAAAACTCCATTTGCGCGACCTCTAAACCTATTCCGAAAATTCTTAAAAAAAAACCAAAAATACTTTACCCTATAAGCTTTTAAATTTTGATTGAGCACCAATGAAAATCATAAATAAATAATTTTTTGGGACACCCTAATATACACATCAATATATATTCTGGATCCTTTTGAGTAGGGGAGTTAATTTAACGTGTTCCGCCTGTCTATGCTAATTTTTAAAGAAACTTTCCGAAAACCTTCAATATGGCGGTAACTAGACTGTTTAATATTTATATCACATACATAAAGTACGGAATAGATTGCTATAAATTTAGCCATAGATGGCAGAAAATGACGATTGTCTTTAAGTTTTATTTACCACAAAGCCTTACGTTTTTAATCAATACAACAAAATACATTTAATACAGCAATATACATACATTTAAAATCTCTCGAACTAGTGGGTAATTGGGTAATTTTGGCCATTCCAGCCTTATCAAATATTTTATATGATCATAGTTTTAACTGATGGCACATTGGGGTTCTTTTGAATGATCGGGTATTTAATATACCAGGGAGCGGATATGATAATTCGAAGAATTTTGTTTTGGCGGCTTTCGACTTTTCTCTATATTGGAAGGCAAGGCTGTGAATTCTGAATAGAAAATATTTAAACAAGTCACATCAACATAGCTCTTTTCTTGTGCGACCTAGAACTTAAACTTTATGGGATCCTATAAAAAATTAGATGTGCTACAAAATTAATGTCAAAATCGGTAATGGTGCATTTACATTGGACTAAAATCTTGTAGATTTTAATTGAAATCTTCCTTCAAATCTATATTATTAAAGGCCGTGATCAGGGCTGCCAGACTTAGGGATTAATCCCCAAAAAAAATTGAAAATGATTTGAAATCAAACGTTTTCTCAAACGACAAACCTTTGATAATGATTTGAAAATCACTTGAAAATCATAGCGTTCTCAACAAAAAGAGGAAATTATTTTCAAATTGAAAAATGGCTTTATTTTCAACTTGCTTTCAAACGTAATTCTCAAATCTTTTTCAAATGTGGATTTTAATACAATGTGGAATATAAATAAAACTATATGATTTTTTTAATTTAAATTTATTATTTATTTAAATAAAGTTTGAGATAAACATTCGGTACCATAGCTAAAAGATGAAATAGTGGTCTTTCCGTCCTCTAATTCTTGGAAAGACAAAATACTTGGCTCCCTTTTATTTTGAGGATTGTAGCACCGCGATCGTTCAACAAACTTTCTTCACTTTCCTGTTTTATTATTTTTTTTTTTCGTATTTTTAGTCATTGTAATTTCTCACAAATAATTTTTAATTTTCACAAGAAATAAACTGTTCACTTTATATTAAAATTTATTTTTAATAGTAAACACATGTAACCTCAAAGTAAAAAAATGTAACTTTAATCGCCATTTTTAATGCTTACATTTATTTTTCGCTTTAGTATTGCCAAGTTTATTTTTCATTTGATTTTAACATTTGGCAAACATTTGACATCAAATTGATAAAACATTTGATATCAAATGTTTATTTTCAAATTAATATCAATTTGAATTTAAATGTTAAATCAAACAATTGAAAAACGTTTGAGAATTGCGTTTGATGTCAAATGATAAAGATTGCCATTTTTGTTAAGTGTGTAAAAGGTACTTAATAAACTTATGTTATTTTTTTTTTTTTGAGTGAGTGTTTTATAAAGCAAAACTTAAAAAAAGGAATTTAAACCGTTGACAACACATACAATTTTCGATTTTTTAAAGACAATATAATAAAGTTTAGGAAAACGAATAATGGGCTATTGGTACGTACGGATTATTCAGTTAATTTTTTGATAGTTAATTTATATAAAATAACTGAAAATTCATTTGTTTTTACGGAATACGCGGTTGAATTTTTGACAGTAAAAATTAAATGAACTTTTCGTTACCTTAAATTACATTTTTATTTAATTTTACATAAAGAAGAATTTAACTTAATCATCGGACAATATTAACTGCAACTGCAAATCCGTATTAATATGCACTTAGTTTTTTAAATAAGTGTTAGAATCAGTTAAAAATAAATTTGCTTGGAATTTTAAATGTTTATTTATATAAAAATGACTGAACGAAATACTTTTTAAATAAACTACAGTCCGTTGCTGTAATAATATTGTGAGTCTACTCTATGGTTAAGGGTATATAAGATTCGGCACAGCTATGCTAGTATGTATTTTATTTTGCTTGACTTTAAACTGTTTTAAATTCAAAATGCAAGACATTGGAAAATGTACTCGAACAATTTACACATACTAATGTCATCAAGTACGTGTGGCACATTCATATACACATACTAACACAAACCAAATATATGAATAATACAGAAGAATCGTTATCCGATAGCAATAATTTTGTTTTTTTATTGCAGGGAGAAAGTTTCTTAAGATTGCCATCATTTAAAAGTGTTTACGTTTGAATGGGTTAAATTTAAAAAAACAAATCCTTTAGAATATTTTATTGTTTGTCCTAAACTTCCGGATGTATTAAATATTTAATATTTTTTAACTTATCGGTATCTTCAGGCTTCAAGATATTTTAAACTGTTATAAGTCATCAGAAGGTGTTACTTAAATATATTTATTTTTTTTAGAGAAGTTTGAAATCATAGGTGCTTCGTTTCAAAGGCCACCTTGCAGGGTTAATTTTCTCTCTAACGGAATAAGGTCAGGTAGAGGTAGCTGTCAGTCTTAATGGAAAAAACTATGAAAAACTAATCTATTGTGATAACATTGAAACTTATTTAAACAGAGTTCCAATTGGCGAGTAATAGCCAGCCCCTTCTTCTATAAAAAGCAGTTACACAGAAAAAAAAAATATTGCACCAGTAAAAGCATTAATAAAAAATAAAATCAGTTTTAAGTTAACATTTTAATCAAGTAAATTAAACGTTTAATTTAACTTTTAATCAAGTGCATTAAAGTCCGACTCGATTGCATTTCTACTATGTGGCCCGCCCACTAAATTTAAGCTGGATACGACTTTAAAAATAGTTTTAAAAAAATATAATTCCTAACCATTTTTCTGCTTTTTTGATCACAATGATTACTACCTGTTCAAGCCCACAACTTTCAGCGATTAAAACATTTTTTATAGCCTAAAATGCCGATTCTCTACGCATGACTACATGGTGTCAGCGTATTGAATTGACGTTTATGCATGACAACCAGAGAAGTGTTAGGGTTGTAGAATATAATCGCCATAACCTTTCAGTGTAGATAAAATCTTAGATAAATTTCTTTAGAAATATATTTTTCACATATGTCGGTGTAAAGAGTACCTTAGCCTTTTTAGGTAGACGACCTGTAATCGTAAAGATCAAATGGATTTCTTTTAGGAATAACCCCCCCTTGTAATTATCAATCATGCTCTTAAAATGCTCAATGATATTGAGTAGGAAAGTTTTTTTTCGAAATATTTTCTATGCCCTATTTGTGGAATTAATTATAACATCATAATTTAAGCTCCCTTGTTGGCTAGAGATCGCGGCCTTCTTACATGAAGAAAACAATTGTCAGTTAGATAAAAGGAACATCGCTGGCAAACGAAAACAACATTATTTTGTCTCCGGTCATTGTTTAGATAATTAAAAATTACTGCGATGTCCCAGGTACTCACAAGGGAAATGAAAAATCGGCATAAATATTTATCTGGGAAAACGTAACTTTGAAGATTTGAAGAAGCAAGTATCATCTCTGTCAGTATTGCAATGAAGCTAGCAGCCTGTAAAGTTTTCTTAACTCCATATATCCAGATGGCAAGTTAAGGCAAAGTGCTGATTTACTTTTAAATTGTATATTTATTGTCCTTTCTAATACAAATGCATATAGTAGAAACTCACCCAGCGGTAACAAGAATGAGTAAAGAGCCCTAATATAAGGCCCTTTTTAGCAGACACAAGCCCTCCTCGCCGCATTCCATACTAATTTACTTTTTACACAGGTTATCATTAGGAGCATGCCCTTCCGCACTCCCTTTAATAAGAACTTTGTTCCCTTCCCTAAGAAGGGAGTAAGGAAGGTCACTAAAAAAAACTGAACAACTTCCTTTCTTCCTTCTTAAAGAAGGGAGAAATGAATATGTACTGAATATTTTGGAAAGTCTTTCACAAAGAAATTTATATATTCTAGAGGGCATACTTCTGAAGCCAGGACAGTGATGCCAGGAGAAATTTCAACAATTCCCTACGTGTCTAAGAAAAAAATCCCTTTTTCCCTACAAAAAAAATGTTCCCTACACTTTTCACTACGTTAAAAACTTATTGTTTTTAGCAACAGGCAAACAAACACATAATTTGTTAAAATTTTGTACAAATTATAATAAAAGCAATTATTAACAACAAGAAAAAAACCAAAATAAATAAGTGACAAATTTAAAATTTTATTTTTGGCAGAAACGCCTGTATATAGCTTTGTATTTGATTTTTTATTTGTTAATCTTATGTCCTTTTTAAAGAGATTTATATTTTTCAAGAATACTTATTTTAAATAATTTTTATTTTAATATAAGTATCTAATCATTTTTAGCAAAGTTAATATCAAATAAGAGGGAAGGCACCGTAAACTTTTATAAATGGTTTTCTTCAGTTCCCTCGAACTTAAAAAAATCCTTTTAAAAATATATCTCTCTTTATCCTTAAAAGTTTTCATTAAAAATTCGAAATAATATTGATTTTTCTTTTAGTTCAGAAGGTGTGACTGTTTTTTAAAAATTAATTTCTATGTAGAAATCTCGTTTTATTAGATCTTTGATCTTTCTATAATTTTATATTTATTTTATATTAGAGTGGGCAACGAATATTCGGGTACATGGTTTTGGCAATTGTTGAAGATTGCCAGGCTGCTAGGACTCAAAGTATAGGGTTTCTGTTTAAAAATGCTGTTTTAAATAAAAAAATTTAAGTTAAAAATAAGCTGAATATATACGTTTTTTTAGACAACCTATTGAAAATGAGATAATATTTTGAAAGTTCCCTACATTTGCCTTAATAGAAAGTATCTGTCCTTTTATCCCTACGCTTGAAATTTTCCGAAAAAATCCCTAAAAAAGGGAAAATTCCCTACTATTGGCATCACTGAGCCAGTATATCATATGAATCTAATCTTTTATAAAGGAGTATAGAGGCCTTCAAAAAGGCCTTTCACTTGCGCTCCATTCAATATTTACCGCTGGGTTACAAACAAGTCTTTTAGATTGACACATACTTTAGCATTTTGAGACACACACACACACCGTATTCATACTCACAATAGAACAATGGTGACAATGACAACCAGATGCAGAACTAGGAAAGGATTTTAGTCATTTAGAAGAGACAGAAAACAAGAATAAATTGTATACTTTTCTCGTACATTCATTCATTTGAACGTGGAGTGTTTGTAAGGTGGCGGCGCACGGTGGGGTTTTTTATACCAAAAGTGAGAATTAATTCGAGGTAACTTTCCCTGATTTTTTAAAACATACCTTCAATATTGCTAAAAATTGCAATAAAAATAATAATATTTATTCACACATTTCTATTCCTTATCCGATTCTTTATCACCATTATCAATAATTATCATCATCGTTTTCACAATAATTAGTTGAGGTATAATAATCATCATTATTGGCATCTTCTTCACCATCGAGATTTGATTCAAATATTAACAATTGAATTGCTTCAATAGGCAAATAATGGGTTTTTTTCTCTTTAAATATTCTCATATTTGTTATTACTGGATCTGAAGTAACTAATAATCTTTTAACTATATATCTTGATTTGATTTTTCTCTAGAACATTTTCGCGAAAAATGCTCCCTAAAATTTTTAAAATCTTTGTTTGGAGCTTCTTGTTCTTCTTCCGCCAACTGTTCCAGGGATTAAAAATTTATAGATAGTTGGGGGCATATACAACAAGGGTTACAGTTGTACAAAATACCTTGCGGTATTAAGAGTGAAATCTCGAAAGGCATAAGTGTTTATTTGAAAGCCACTAGAAACGGTAACCATAATTGAATGCAGTTGTATTATCAATTTTGCATCCAATTTTGTAATTTGCGCTGAAATGTCCGCATTTGAAAAGAAGCGCCGAGTTGTGTTGCCGTCATTCGAATTTCCAAAGCCAGGTTTCGGATGATCAATAATAAGACCAGTTTTATTTTTGAACTTCTCTTGAATACGTGCTTTATTTTTTGCAACAACTTGTTTTTCGAAGTCAGATGTAGCTTGCCATTTCTTTATTGGACGCATTAAAAAAATCTGATCCATCCATGCAGAATCGACAAACCGAACTCCAATCCTTCTGTTTTTACTTGCAAAGAAATTATTTTGTCAATATAAAAACCATTAATTAATCTAACTAACCTGAGGTTGAAGGAAGGTTCCATTAAAATTTTTTTAATTATCACTTTAGAAAACACTCAAAACTAATTTTTAAGACACCAAAAGTTGAAACGTCAAATAACTCAAACTTAAAAATTGTATAGTGACATAACGGTAGTTGCCAAAAACAAAATGTTTGCACTAGTGATGTGGAATGTTGTGTACTTTTACCGACTGCAAAAATGTATTCGGTTCTCCTAAATTTAATTTTGCAATTATTTCCGATTTTTGGTATCAAAAACCCTACTGTGCGGCGTGTCAAGGAACTGCTGTAAGAGTTGGGACTTAACAATTTTAATTTTAAATGCAATGTTAGGATTCACAGTTGCCGAATGGATTAGATTTGATGGATAGTTAGACCCAAAAAGGTTCTTAATTATATTAAAGGAAATAAACTTCCCATTTTAACTATTTTAGGCTGATTCCGTTCCAGAAAATTGAAACCTTTCAAGTGGAAGATATATGCTGAGATCATGTTCAGACATTTGTCCTGCAACATACAATTCCGCTATTTAATTGTAGCAGAGTTCTCTTTCTTTTTTCCTTTGTTTTGGGAACAAAGTTTCAGCACAGACTTGGGCTAAATTTTTCCGAACCAATCGATTTCAGCGTTGTTGTATATATCTGCGTATTTTAAACTATTCGCGAAAAAGTCTAGCGAGTTAAGACCGCACAAACTTAAAAATCTTCTAATGTACAAAAAATCAATCAACAAAATATCTATTCAAAGATGCTAAATAGATTGTACTTCTTCAAGGAACTTAGTAGATTATTCAACAAATTCAATCGTATAACAATGTCCAAGGCTGACTCTTGTTCAAATCATCTTTCGCAGAATTTTCAATGCACGTTCAAAGTTGTTAACTCTAAAAGTATCCTGACATACAAGCAATTTTACTTACTCGCACTACCTTCCCTTCTTCGGTTCATAAAAAAAGGGCAATGGGCCACCAAACATAAAGTAAAAATAGACTTGTTTCTTCAATTTACTTTGCTTTTATTGCAATACTTTAACATGTTTGAACACTGCCGTAAAAACATTGTATGAGTTGTATACAAGTTTAAGTACGTGTGAGGCAAAGTTGAAAGGATGTGTTGAGCTAACAAGGACATTTACTTATTGCACATGTACATTAACAATATTTTTTGAAAGAAAATTGCATACGCGTACTTTCTTACCCAGCCAGCATTTGGAAGATAATTTTCAAATATCACAAAACTCTGTCTTCTGCGAGTACTTCGTAACAGTTCTAAAGTGATAGGAACCGGTTTTAGTTCTTACAATTTATATGAAGGAGACTTGTCACTTTAACATGGAGATGTCTTAGGAGGGTGGTAATTGTCCCCTTTTTTACACTCACTTTGTAACAGGTCATTGAAATAACCTTAATGAACTCATTCAATTTCGATTTTAATAATGTCTGTCGCATATATTGTCCCGAGTGAACCATGTTAATATGATAGATCCTCTTCATTTAAAGTAATAGAAGCAGAAAGAATCAACAACTACCCGCACAAAATCCAGTTACATGACAACACTTTGTGGCAATTGCCTTTTCTCTGGAGTAGCTACACTTTAAACACATTATCACCAGTTAAGTGGTATGTCTTGTTGTACTAGGCTCTAAAGCCTAGTACTCTGTTCAAATTTCCGAAAAATGTTGAGCAATATTTATTATTTCATGCATTAATATTAACTTTGCATCGAGTTTGCCCGATTTGACGTTTTTATTCCTTCAAGATATGCGACATTGTTTTGCGTGTGAAAACAAAGACCACATGTATTTTATTTAGAAGGAAGTAAATATCGATGAAAAACTGTAACCGGCTGTGCTATGAAAATTTTTCCTATCTTAATTTACGCAGTGAACTGTGTAAAAGTATAATCAGTCGTATATTTGCTCAAATTTATAAAATTGTACAGTGAACTTTTGTAGTGTATGTTATAAACTTTCAGTTTAGTGGCGGTTTTAAGAGTTGGCGACAGAAAATAGGCGCAATAAAAGTTATGGACAAAGTTCCAAGAATTATGCAAACAATCGACTGAATTATGAAGCATTAAGAGCAGTCGAATCCTACGAAAAATTGATGAACATGTTAATGAAAAATTCAAAAAATCCAGAAAACTGTATCTTATTTTTTATTTGCACAATGCTGTCTTTTTCGATTAAAAATATAAAATGAAAAAATTGCACATTTTATTTTTTATAGTGTGTGTCACGTGTTTCATTAACGCAATGCCAGCCAGACATGATCATTTAACTTGAGTAGTGTATGGCCGGCATTGCACACATCAGTACAAACTGATTTTGAACCCATGTTGGTGTGGGTATAAATAAAAAAGGCATAAGTTAACCAAACTTTAAAACAATTTTTTTTCCGCTGCGAAAGCACTGCGAAATTCAAAAATTATTTGCTAAAATAT
Source organism: Pollenia labialis (assembly GCA_949318255.1). Classification (NCBI taxonomy): domain Eukaryota; kingdom Metazoa; phylum Arthropoda; class Insecta; order Diptera; family Polleniidae; genus Pollenia; species Pollenia labialis. Next base: position 16,062,762 of record OX439142.1, on the reverse strand, counting down.
GCCCCAAATGCTGCAAAGGGTAAAAAATGCAAAAATATGCACTAAAATTAATAGATGTCAAAATTCAGAAAAAACTTTAAAACGGATATTTTATATTCATCCCTATTGTAAATTAAATTTCCCTCGAAATTTGTTCCCTTTTCTCCAAAAAAAATTTAATTCACGATACGATAGGCGTTTTCTGCGTCATTCAATTGCATATTAAAGGTTGCCCTGATGATAAATTTTTTCATAAAACTCTGACTGGGTGAGCACTGATTCTTTTCATGTATTATGAATAAACAATTTCCAGTTAAAATTGCTTACGAATTCAAAAGAAGCAGCTGAAAAGTTATATGTAACAACTTTTGACATGTTGTTACAATTAGAACTTCAAGTATGATTTTTAAAAGATTTTATTTTATCGAAACTAATTTAGTTTCTGTAATTGAGATTTGCAATTTGTTCTTTTTTATAGAGCAAAATTCTGTTTTTGTTTTACGTGGCGTGTTTGAAAAGAATTTAAAGTGGAAAATTTTATGTTGTGCATCAATATTTTAAATATTATGGCTCTTAAAAAAAAATATTTAAGCAAATCGTTTATCAAATTTAATCGAGTTAACAATTATCAATATAACGTTACCTAAAATGCAAACGGTCCTCTTTAACATTTCAAAAATATTACAGGCGAATCAAACAATTTTTTTTTTTTAAATAATAAGTATAGTTTCAATCATTGGATATTTTGTTCTCAATTTTAAAACCCATATTACGTCAAACAAAATAAAAAATCGGAAGAAAAATATTGAAACAAGCGTTATTTAAAGCTAACCTTAGTATTTTTTATAAAATTTTTGATTGGTTTAAAATAAGCTTTTAAATAGAAATTTGTGACTTGGTTTGCGCAACAACTCAGTTATCGCAACAGCCCAAAATTTCTATTGGTTGCGTTCACCGAGGTAACACTGTATTTGTGTTTTCTTTTTTCCCGCTCCCATTAGGGATGTTTTTTACGATTTATTAGAAAAGAACCAAAAATTACCGTTATAAAGGAGAATTAGATGGTTAATATGTTCAACAAAATATATAAAAGCTTTAAATCAATTATTATAATTTATATTGGAGCTTTATGAAACCCTTTTGCTATCGCTTTATTATCTTTTTTAAAAACAAAACCCTTCTTTTGAAATTTACTTTCTTCTATCAATCACATAAGTTATGACATCGTGATTTTTTGGTTTCGACAATATGTGAGTCCTCCAAAATCAAATGCCGGCTATTTTGCCTCTAAACAAAGTCATTAATGTGAAAATATGATTAATCGGTTGAAATAATATTGCTGAAAAAAATCTGCACATGTTAATGTTTTCATGTGAAATCTAACCTTAAACTGACAGCTGTCAAATTTGGGATTTTTTTTAGATAAACAAAAACTGTATTATTCAAATGGCGAAAAATTCAAATTTTACTTTAAGTAAAGGAAACTTTTAACATTATGTTCTTAAACTTGAAATTTCCTTTTTTTATAGTTTTTTAAATCTTCTGCATATTTAATTCTTACAAACCTTAAAGTAGTTCCAAAGGTCAAAAACTTTTTGCAAAACATTGAATTTTTTATTTTGCATTTACTATATTCATAAACTCTAATATATTTATTTTGGAAACACGTGGAAGTTCTTGTTTGGGGTCAAAAAGTCATTTACATAAAATAATTTTAGTTTTTATTCTTAACATTAAAAAAAACTTTTTCCTTATAAATACTAGTTTTTATACAAATTGAGAAGGTTAAGTGTATTTGTATATACACACAAACATACATATCGTAGGTGTCATGTAAAAAGGCCCTAAGTGCCGGTTCACACACGTCAAGCTTGACTCGTCAAGTCTTGAGCTTTTAGGAGAAAAGGGGAGATAATGCCATTTCTTTTCCCCTCTCTCCTAAAAACTCAAGACTTGACGAGTCAAACTTGACGTGTCTGAACCGGCACTAACTCACATAAAACTGCAAGTTAAGGCAATAGTCTTACGTATTTTGACAAAAATACATCTCTGATCCAACTATTGTTTACAAATTTTTAAAAAACAATAACAACTTATCACAACTTTTAATAATAACTCGAGTTCTCGAGAAAATTCTTTCCAGTTTTCTTGTGTAAGCCAGGGTTTCGAAAATATTCATCCTTATTTTATTAAAATTCTCTTACCATTACTACTGCCATACAAAACTCACCTTTTTAATTCAATTATAACTTCTAGTTCCTTTCCAACAAAATGGAAGCACTTCTCGACCATTCCAAGGCATTTGACACTGTAAACCATGAAACCTTATGCATGAAATTGAGTTATTTTTTCAACTTTTCATCCTCATCAACTTAATTAATATCGTCATATCTTTTTGATAGAAGTCAATCCGTACACGTTAATAACACTATTTCAAATCCAATAACATTTACAAAAGGTGTGCCACAGTGATCGATTCTAGGACCCCTCCTTTTTTCAATTTATGCTAATGATTTACCACAGCAACTTACTTATTGTAAAATACATATGTATGTATGCGGATGATGTTCTGCAAACTCTATTAGGGAAAATGTCGATAAACTTAATTATGATCTGCACAAAATACATTGCTGGGCAGTTGCAAATGGCCTTTGTCTTAATCCACAAAAATCGAAATGCGTAGTAATTCATAAAAAATCCATTATACCACTTATTGAGGATGACATATTATTAAATACATAATCAAAAAATCGACATGGTGCAAAAAGTTAAGAACTTAGGGATAGTGTTACATTCGTATTTTTTTTTGTGTGGACTATCATTTATATGGCAATCCTTATAAACCAATATAATCCTGTACTTTAATTATAAGACTTGTTCTTGTTGTGCAGGAAATCGATAAATTAATAAATAAATATCATGACAGGGTTGCATTTTGTTCAAAATACGTAAGTCTTGTGTGGTAGTGTAAAACAGCCTTTAACAGCAGAAGGTAAAAACATAGAGAAACTGTTTGTAGAAAGATGCAAAATGTCTTGTACAATTCCTAAGCCCTTAGTTTTGGTACATTTTTGTAACGAGGTGTATTTGTGTGAAATGTATTGGAATTAATTATAAAGCTCAAGTTTGAGAAAAATCGAATTCTTTCTACTTGTTACCAACGATATGTATGTATGTGTTTTTGTATATACGACAATACTAAACCCCTTCGATTTGTATTTTAAAACATTTCAACTTAAAACCCCAAGGAACTTAATATAAACTACAGAAGGATGTGACTATCCGTTTGCTAGCACAACTAACTTTGACACCAGTCTTCTAAAGAATTGTTTTTGCAGAAGAAAATCAAATGGAACAAAAATCCCAAAGAACAAAATTAACGACAATAAATATAAAATATTCATTGAAGGCAATAAAAGAATCGTTTAACTTTTTTTTCAAATAATTTTTCAACAATAAAGCAACAATTGGCCAGAAGAATAACATTTTACACTATACATACATATCTATTTTATAATTTCCCCAAACACAAAACTCAGGACTCTCTTATCACAAGTACACAGGACATGAGCACAAACAAATTTTAAATCATTTAAAGAAAAATTGAGAAATAAATGGATGACTACTTCAAGACAAAGGCATCAATAAAAAAATTAGTGAATAAATGAACCAGTGTTGCCAGTGAAATTTCGAGAAATATACATTTTAGTTTCCAAAAATATACATTTAAAAAAAATTTGAAAATCCATTTTTAACGTTGAACGTTTATTAACATCACATTTTTATTTCATATTTAATGAATTTTGTAAAGAAATTTATATCATATAAATTCATTTTTATATTTATTTAAGTCATAAATATTAGGTATTTAATTAAAAAAAAAACAGTAAGCAAACTTTAAAAGTAAATACAGTAGAATCGCGAAAAAGTTAACTCTCGGAAAGTTAATCTCGCGGAAAAGTTAGCCGAATTTAAGCGTGCCTGCGTTGCTCTAAAAAGTTAACTTTTAGTTAACTTTTCTGAAAGTTTTGATAAAAAAAAAACATCGGAAATGAGCAGAAAGTAGAGAATTTGAACAAAATTAGCAAAGATATTCAAGGAAAACTAATAGCATTGGATTATGGATCTCAAAAATTAGAAAAAAATGTTTAAAATTCTCGAGGCTGTGGCGAATAAATATTAAAAATCTAAGTTTCTTTTTTGTTATTGTGAAAACTAAGCCATTGGAATATGTTTAATGTGTTATTTCTGAAAGATCCATGTTTATTATTGTATACTTTTCAAAGTTAAGCCCGCTTAGAAAAGTTAATAGTTCGAAAAAGTTAAAAGCCATTGGGACATTTTGGTTAACTTTTTCGCGATTCTACTGTATATGTAAATATCTTTGGATGTAATCGAAACAAATTCATTTTTGTAAAACTTAATGGCTCCACGAAAAGCCCCCCAATGAAATAACACCCAAACGAGAAATGAAATATTCCCCAAATTTTTTTCATACATTTTTGGGTGTTATATCATATGAAATAACACCCAATTTTTTTGGGACCTTTTACTTTTTTTTTGGGAATTATTTCATTCCTCATTTGGGGTTTTCAAATTATGAAATAATCTCCAATGAAATAACACCCAACAAATTTTTAAAATTCGGGGCTTTTTTCATAGCGTGTATAATTTGGGTGTTATTTCATTTTTGATTCGGGGGTTATTTCATTTTTAAAGCTGTTGGTTTTTGGGGGTTATCCTTGCTGAAACTGACTCTTTTATGAATTTTGGGCATAATTGCATTTTTGTTGCTGATGGGGCTTATTTCATTGGGGTTTATTTTATTTTCATCATTGGGTGTTATTTCATATGAAATAACTCCCAAATATTGGGGGTTGTTTCGTTTTCGCTTTGGGGTTTATTTCATTTATTTTTCGACGTTATTTCATTCACTGTTTTTGGGTGTTATTTCCTATTTTTTGGGATTTATTTCATTGGGGGTTTTTTCCTGGGCGTTATTTCATTGGGGGGCTTTCCGTGGAGCCAAACTTAATATACAAGTTAAGGTGTTTATATTTACTTAGGCGATTATATCAAAAAGTTCATATAAATTTCCTGAAAGTAAAAAATATTATAAATTTTAAGGGCCGAACTCAGGGCTGCCAGATTTGTAGCTAATTATTTTTTGGATTTCTTTTTACATTTCTCAATTTCAGACTTACTCAATTTGAACCATGGAAAGATACACGATCGAGCAATGCGTCAAAGTTATTTAGGCTTATTAAGAAAATAGGGGTTCAAATCAAAATGCACTTCGTGATTTTTAAGGTCAATTTAATCGTCCAAATGTTCGTACAATCGAAAAATCGTGCAAAAATTTAAGCTAACAGGGACTGTAGGAGATGTGAAAACACCAGTGGATGCTCGTACAGCTCGTACTGCAGAAAATATTGCTGTTGTTCGCGAAAGTGTGGCTGAAGAGCCGTCCACCTCAACTCGTCATCGAAATCCCCCAAATTGCGAAGTTATTTCATTTGAAATAAATCCCCAATTCCTGAAATGGAATAAATCCCCAAAAAGTTTCAAAAAATCCAATCAATTCGAAATATAGATTTATTTGCAATATTTGAAAATTTAATCAAAAACTTGCATCGATTCGTCAACCGTTTGACGGCAACAGGGGCAGTTGTATTTTTTCAGCCTCTTAGAAATGGAATCCTCCATTAATTTTGCATCGAAAGACTCTTTAAAAATGTCTTCTTTTGGTGTCATATTGATACAAATTTCGATTTCCTCAAACACTATACTTGATAGAAATTCACAAACGATTAGTTTTCCTTCCTGCAATAAATTTGATGCACTTTCATTTTAATGAATTTTGGCAAATTTGTCCCTTTTTCCTCGTTTCTGGGCCATTGCATAACATAGCAAAATTTTACTTTAAAATAATTCTCCGTTGCGAATTAATTTCACAAATTTGAAAAAGTGACCATTTTTTTCTGCGAACCGACCTAAAACTTTATTATTCAATAACACAAGTTTTGTGTTCCCAAAATATTTTTAGGGACTTATTTCATTTCATATGAAAAAACTCCCCAATATTTAAATGAAAAAAAATGAAATAAATCCCCAAAAAACATTGTTGTTGCCGCCCATATACTTTTTTGGGGGGTTATTTAATTTCCGCTTTGGGGGCTTATTTCGTGGGGGGGGCTATTTCATGCCGCCGGATTCGTCAATAAGCAGAATTGCCGCATTTGGGTGAATGATAATCCAAGAGTGATTGTCAAAAACCAATGTACTCACAAAGAGTGACTGTTTGGTGCGGTTTATGGGCTGGCGGCATCATCAAGCCGTCTTTTTCCAAAATGAGGAAGGCCAAGGAGTTACTGTTAATGGTGGTCGCTATCGTGAGATGACAATGAACTCTTTATGTCGCGAATTGGAAGATATTAAAAAGTGGACGGTATGTGGTTTCAACTGGATGGTGCCACATGGCTAACGAAACAATGGCTCTTTTGCGCGACAAATTCAATGGCCGTGTGTTATCTCGCGTGGTGGCGATGTCAATTGGCCGCCAAGACCATGTGATTTGACACCGTTGGACTTCTTTCTTTGGGGTTATTTTAAGGAAAAGGTGTACTTTGATAAGCCAGTGCCAAAGGATGAGATAATTCGGCACATTAACGGCATATAACCTCAATTATGTCTCAGCGTTATCGAACATTTGGCCATTTGGCCGATATTTTGTTCCATAAATAATTGAACCATACCAATATGATCATAATAAAAAGAAATGACAATAATTTCCTAAATAATTTGGGTTTTATTCAAAATCAACATCGGCCCTTAAAACCACCCTTTAGTACTTGAAGAAGATACTCCATTAACAAAATCATAGGGGGCTACAAGTGGTCCAATGGATAAATAATTTAAACAAGATACTTCGATCGATTCTCTAGAGGAAATTATTTTCAGAAGCATAGCAGAGGATGGAATGTTCGTAAACAGTTTCAAAATATCCGAAGTTATATTGACTCTCTCAAAATCTATGTGTCCGAAAGTGAAGCAACAATTTGACAAGCTACTTTGACAAATTTTATTTAAAAAATAATTGGGGTATTCACAAGGTGTGCTCTCATGTTATATTGTCATAATGTTCCAACATTTTAAAATGGTTTAAAAATATTTTTGTTGCTTTGTAAACAAAAAGAGTCTTCAATTAATAGAACTTTGCTTGCTATGTTTATTGTGCTGTCGTAATCAATCCGAAGCGACCTGCGCTGAACGGCTGAGCCGAGCCGCATTTGTTTTTGTAAGCCGTCGTCGTTGATGGTAAACTTAATCTGGCTATCATCCAAATTTCACCTGCAGCTATCAATTTTTGCAACAAATCACTTGCGGCACCAAATTAGATCGGCTTAAGACTCTGCTGTTTGGTAAACAAACAAAATAAAATTTATTTCTGATTTTCGTTTGAAAAACAGAAAATAGTCAGGTTAGATTTTGCATATTTAATTTATTTATTCATGGATTAGAATTAAAAAAATATATTTTAATCATAGTTAAATATTTATTTTTTATATTTTTTTAAGTCAGCTGATTTAAATTCAAAATAGCACACTGAATTATGAGGCGTTGTTCACAACAGTCGTATTTTTCATGCTATTATTTTAAGACATATGACTTTATGACACCTTGTGAATCCCCCAAATGTTTATTTACTTGAGTACTAATTTTTTCTAAAATTATCTAAAAAAAACTCGTAGAGTATAAAATCCAGCACTTTTAATTTTTCGATAAATCGATTAATTTTAAAATTGTATAAGTTAAAAATACCAAATATCGATTAATCGTTTAATCGAACAAAAATAAAAACCGATTAATTGACCACCCTAATCAGGAAAAGAAGTGGGCAAAATAGATTTATTTCTATCTAAAGAACGGTATTTATGTATATTACTTTCTGTTCTTGTCGCACCATGGGGAAGGGTATGTACATATGATTCGCTATAGCCAGTGAGTGAGTGATGAAAAAAAATATTGTGTGTATAAAGAAGACTTCGTTCAAAAATTATTCCAACAAAAAAATATGTCTCAAAGCCAGCCGCAGCTCTGCTCTGCCTTCATCTTCTCCTTCAGTGATTGCTTGGGTGCAAATTTGTCTATAGGACCGATTTCAGACAAAAACTGTTTTGATTTTACAAATTTTTTGTTTGAATTGGAAAAATAATTTTTTCTGTGTATACAACTATTTTAAATATACATACTTGCAGCTACTTCAATGGTTTTTTTTTTTGTTAATTTTTATTTAAGTTAATAAATGTGTGTCTATAATAAGATTTGTAATAAAAAAAAGTTTAACCAAATGAATGATAGGCAATAATTAGTTCTTAAAAGATTTTTCGAACATTTTCCTTTGCTTCAATAATTTTGTTTGTACATTTGTTTTTTGCCTTTTGACCTCACACACAATCACAATCGACCGAGCAATTGATGCTGGGATTTGTTTTTCAAATAAGATTTATGAATGATAAGGTTTCTTTCTTTGTTTTGGGCTCTGCTTGGCCCGTAGCAATGGCAGGAAACAAAAAAAAATTGTTTTTTCTTGTGCTTTTTGTTTTCATAAAAAAAAGGAATTAAATTACTGAAAGAATAGTGATACAGCAAACTGACTACGTTATTGTTGTGTTGCGCGCGTGTGTGTGTGTGTGTACCTGTGGATATCCTGAGCGCATTTAGAAGATGAAAGGGAACGGTTGTCACTTATTTTCCATTTCTAGAAAATTAAAAAATGGTTTCACATTTCTTAAAAACAATCGTATTTTCATCATCTGATTGTATAGGTCTTCTTAACTTCTAGACGATAACAAGCCAAAAAAAAAAGATTGCATTCGAGAGAGAGAGCGAAATTAATCTTCTAGCAAAAACCTGCAGCTGTATTCTGTAATTCGCTTAGCTAAAGCTACATCTCGATCGCTAAAATGAATTAGGGAATATAAAATTTTAGCGATGCACGTTACAGAATTGCATTCGTAGCCAAAAATCGCTAAATCAACTTTTTTTAGCGATAGAGATTTAGCTTAAGCGAATTACAGAATACGGCTGCAGGTATGCCAACTTATCATTTCTCAGGCTCGGTATACTGCCGCGCAGGCTTGCCAGAAGAATTCAAATTAAAAGTGCTAAATTGTTCTACAGTGAAAAACAAAAGTGCTAGTTTTGTAACATTGATTTTGATGAATACATATAATAAAAATTTACATTTGAATTTTTTTTATATGTATTAAAAATATTTGATATGTATTAGGGATATAACTTTTTAAAAATTTTTAAAATATCAAAATTGGCATAGCACAGTCCGATAGAGCATAAACAACTAAATATAAGGGAACGTATATTTATTTTTTCGCTAAGGTCAAAAAAGTTCACGCACCAACCGCGATGAATTTTTGAAAATTTTTAATTTTCTTTTTGGTTAAGAAAAAATAAAAATATGTTTATTTTAAACAAAAAATAGCTCAAGTATGAAATTTCATTAATATTTAAAGATGGTAAGAGATTTTTTTCGCAAACCAAAACGTATCTTTAACCTTTTTTAACGAAAACAAATTAAAAATGAATAAAAAAAAACACCGTATAAAATTATGAATATTCCATATTGCATTAAGAAGGCCGCCTCAAAATAATTTTAAATTATGTTAAATAATATTTTTATTAGTTCAAGTCCGTGCTTTAATTTAAAAAATAATAAATTTTTAAATAATTTTTTAAACACCTGTTTAGAAAAACCAATTGGTTCGTGAACTTTTTTTAGAAAAAAGATTATGATTTTCGTGGTTACTAGGACATGTTTGACCTCATGGTACTATGCCAAAAAATTGGTTATACCCCTAATATGTATGTATATTCATTTTGTTTAATATAAACACTTATTATAATGTTAAATTTTAATATATTTTATGACGATTTCTTTTCTGAGAAATATGTTGCATTAATGTAACATGTTCTAAATTTTTGTGTTCGTTAGTACAAAAAATACAACTGTGGGAAAAAGCCTAATATGTACATATGTATTTTTCTTGATACACTTAAAGAATTGATACTTTACTTGAATTGATTATGTGAGTTTTTAAAAAGTTTTTGGATCAAAAATAAAGTCCACTTTTTTCGAAATTCTTGGTGCTTGTTGTTTTGTGTAGTAATTTGAAATATTGGTTTACTTACCGATATGTTCATATATACACTTAGAATTAATCTGCGGTTTGCGTAGCGGTGTAGTACTAACCACATTATTTTGTTTTAAGGTGTTTTAGATAATTTTTCGACGATTCATTCGAATTTCCTGGAACTACATATTTCAATAATAAATAAAAAACTATTTTTAAGGATTATTAAATTTGGATTATTTATTTAAAGATTTTGAAAGTAATTGTTATTATTTAATAAAATTATACTTATAATTAGATACAATAAATGTTAGTTGTTAATTAATTGCAATATTTTTTTAATATAATAATGAATATTTATAGATGTTAGGTTTATTTAAAAGCCGAAAACTATTTGAATATTAATTATATTTTTTAGGTAAACATTTGCTAATTTATTTAATATTATTTTATTAAGTAATTATTAGTCATTAAAGTATCTAAAGTTTTTTTAATTCTAATTAAGAGCATATAAAATATTTTTTATTAGATTCAATGTTTGAATTTTAATTAAAGTGAATAAGCCGTTTGTTTAATTTAATTTCGTTAGTCAATTTTAATACTTAGTTTATTATCTAAAAGTAATTGATATGTCTCTTAAACAAATTGAAATAAATTTATTTATAATCAGTCGTTAAGTAACGACATTAAGGTATATTTTCAACTGATGGTGAGTTTTTGGAGCATAGATAGATCTACAAACATATTTCAGAATGCTTGCGAACACTAAACCTAAAATTTATTTTTTGCAGAAAAATTAAAAATTTAGTTTATTTAAGTGTGGCTGCCTTGCTAAACGAATTAATTGTCATTGAAAACTCGCCTCAGGAATTTGTAGGGTTTATCTAAAGGATATTTAACGTTTTGGTCTTACATCCTCCGAGAAAATCATGTGCATCTCAATACCTGGAATTCGGCAAAAATCGAGAATTGGCAGATCTCAAAAGATCTTTACATTCTGAAGGGAGATCATATTTGGTACCACAGCCCTTTAAAGGGCTGATTTTTCACCACTTGTGGGAGAGTTCGGCCGGAGGGAGGAACAGATGGTGCTAACATTTTTCCTGAAGTAGCTGAGATAGCTGCAACTCCTAGGGCTAGTGTATAATCTTTTTCGCACATTTCAAGCTTTTTCTCGGCGATAACTTGAAGAATGTTGGTTTTTAAATTCTAAATCACATGGTCTTGGAGGTCAATTGAAGTCGTCAAAACGTAAAATTACGCGTTCTGGAAACTTACCATGCAAAAAATACATAATCTATTGTGTTTATTTAACAGCTGACAGCCTTGCCAGATCGGAACCACAAAATGGTTGCCCCTTCCTATTACAAAAACTTGAAAATTTTGAACAGTTTTAGGAAAACTTAAAAACAATAATTAGTATTGTGGTTATTTTATTGAACTATTTATTGGTTTTTATCAAAATTTTTATATTTTAATAAGGCTAAAGTTCATTAAATTATTTTAATGAAGAAAGGAATTTTAGAATATGAAATAAATTGAAATTTTTCATTCTTGTCCGACCGGGGAATCGAACTCACGTTACGGACCGGTTGATTTCACATGTTTCGATACTAACGTTAACTTTAATGATCACATTTCTTTTATTTTATAAAAAATTATCTTATGTACATCCGCCATTTTCGTTGTTATTTTTTTCTTTCGTTTTATATGTTATTAACCCATTATGATTCGCATGAAATATTCATGTTGAAAATATACAAAATTTTTCGTTCGAAAATAAATGTTTTTAAATTACTATATATTTTTTATAAAAAAAAAATAATGTTATTAAAGTAATTAGTTGAAGTAATTATTTAAAACAGTTTTTTTGTATGTTTTCTCAGATTTGATTTTTTTTTAATTGATTGTTGGTTTGATATTTATTTTTCTATTAAAATGGAAATAGTATGTATTTATAATTGTTTTATACCCTTCACTACAGGTGGAAAATGTAAATTTAAGCTTGTCATTCCATTTGTGATTTCTACAATGTTAATCTTAGACCCGATTAAGTAAATTAAACTATTGTGGATTCTTATGAGAAGAGTGGATTTAACGACGTCCGGCTGTTAGTTGAAATACTATTTTTGAAGATGAATAATAATTTTTTGAAAAATTTTCTATAAATAACCAATTTATGAAAAACTTCCTTAAAATAACCAATTTTTTAAAAACTTCCTATGAATAACAATTATTTGAAAAATTTCCTATAATAAATTTTTGAAAAATTTCCTAAAAATAAAAAATTTTTGAAAAATTTCCTATAAATAATAAATTTTTAAAAAATTTCTTATAATAATTTTTGAAAAATTTCCTAAAAATGATAAATTTTTGAAAAATTTCCTATAAATAATAAATTTTTAAAAAATTTCTTATAAATAATAAATTTCATATAAATAATAAATTTAAATTTTGAAAAATTTTCTATAAATAACCAATTTTTAAAAAATTTCCTATAAATAACCAATTTTTGAAAAACTTACGATGAATAACAAATATTTGAAAAATGTTCTATAAGTAACAAATTTTTGAAAAATTTCCTATAATAAATTTTTGAAAAATTTCCTATAAATAATAAATTTTTAAAAAATTTCTTATAATAATTTTTGAAAAATTTCCTATAAATAATAAATTTTTAAAAAATTTTCTATAAATAATAAATTTTTGAAAAATTTTCTATAAATAACCAATTTTTAAAAAACTTCCTATAAATAACCAATTTTTGAAAAAATTCCGATGAATAACAAATATTTGAAAAATGTTCTGTAAGTAACAAATTTTTCAAAAGTTTCCTATAATAAATTTTTAAAAAATTTCCTAAAAATAAAACATTTTTGAGAAATTTCCTATAAATAATAAATTATCAAAATAATTTTCGTGGGAATACAAAATTTAATTTAAACGATTTTGTTATTCGTGCTTAATTCCCAATTTTTATTATTTGATAAAAACACTGAAATTTATTGTTGATGGGCCAGATCATCAGGAAACTTCACCCATAAAGATTTTAGAAAAACAAAAGATATTAAACCAAATAAAACTGTTAAGCGTATAAGAATTACAGAAACAGTTCTATTTGTAACAATATCAAAGTTTAAACAAAATCATCAACAATAAACAGTGAGTTTATCTCTCTTTACATTCCCCAATACAATTGATTGGAATTCTTCCAACATTAATTGTAGTTGTAAGTAGGTTAAGAAAAGCAAAATAAAAACAAAAACAACTCGCTTTATTTAAAAAGCGGGTTGCCAGTCAGTTTTTTCCGGACGTGCACCTGCCAGTTTATTATCAAAATAATTTTCGTGGGAATACAAAATTTAATTTAAACGATTTTGTTATTCGTGCTTAATTCCCAATTTTTATTATTTAATAAAAACACTGAAATTTATTGTTGATGACGCTTAACAGTTTTATTTGGTTTAATATCTTTAGTCTAAGCAACCAGTGAAATGTAAGCTATTCCTCTGCGCATCCCATCAACAATAAATTTCAGTGTTTTTATCAAATAAAAAAAATTGGGAATTAAGCACGAATAACCAAATCGTTTAAAATAATATAAATAATAAATTTTTAAAAAAATTTCCTTTAAATAATAAATTTTTGAAAAATTTCCTAAAAATAATAAATTTTTGAAAAAATTTCCTTTAAATAATAAATTTTTGAAAAATTTCTAAAAATTAGAAATAAATTTCCTCTAAATAACTTTTTGAAAAATTTTCTGTAAATTATAATTTTTTCAAAAATAATAAATATTTAAAAAATTTCCTATAAGTAACATATTTTTGAAAAGTATCCTATAATTAATTTTGAAAAACTTCCTATAAATAACAAATTTTCAAAAATTTCCTATAAATAACAAATTTTTGAAAATTTTGATAAAAATATCAAATTTTTGAAAATATTGCTTTAAAAATTTGAAAAAAATAAAAAAAGTTTTTATTTTAACTATAATCGTTTATTTTGACTACTGCGTCAGAAGTGAGTTGAGTGCCCCGGTAGGCTAGCTGGTAGTGAGCTAGTCTATCAGCGCCGGGTTTGCGGGTTCGATTCCCGCCAGAGCCACTGTTTTCTTTCCTGCGGATAAGCGCAGAGCTTCGCGGGGTTTAGCTTAGGAAATTAAAAAAAAATCTATAATATTATAAAAGAAAGTAACGGATAATTTTGTGCCTGCCTCGTAGGGGGCCAAATTTGGCTCAGATATTTAAAATAAACTAAATCGGGTTTTAATTTTACCTGGCCCCATACAGATGCACTCTCGAATTAAGGGTTTTGGCATGATTTCTTTTTTTTTTTACTATTGTGAAGGGTATATTAGATTCAGCAAGGCCGAATATACACATTTCTTTTACTAGTTTCTTTTATTATTTTTATTTAGAAAATTACAAATATAATGCAAGAGTTTTGTATTGTGGTGTTATTGAAGAAAATCTTTATATTTTTATTTTTTAGTTAATTGAAATTTATTCGTAAGTTATAGAAACAATCGATTTAGGTGTTGGCAATGGTGATGTTGTGTTTTCATCTTCGTCTTCGTTTTCCTGAGAATCTTCCGGTTCACCCAAAGCATGTACAAATTCATAGAAATCTATACGACCATCGCCATCGACATCAACCTCTTTTATCATGTCCTCAACTGTTGGAAATGGACAAGGAAAAAACAAATATTTTTAACAAAATGCTAGCCACGCCTACTTTATATTTAGATAAGCCGAAATGTGATACTAAGGCTATTTAAACAAAGATTTGATTTGAAAGTTTTAGGCGCCTATTATGAGTTTCATTCGACAAACGATTTTCGCTGACTACCGAACTTTTTTACTTACTTATTCCTAACCTCTTCTACCTTGCAGAGGCGAAGCTTTTATTATACCTCTAGTATGACAAAGGCTTCGCCATTCTCTTCAATTCTGTGTTTTGGTTTTCGCATTGTTAGAATCAATGCAATAATTCGTAAAAGTATCTGCCATATTATTCCGCACTCCGTTTGGTTTTGTCTGAAACACAAGCTTCGGTATTCTAGAGTCGTTCATCCTCATTTCTTGCCCATACCATATCAGTTTACATATTATAACTAACTTCAAAGAAAGGAAGTTTTCAAAATGAGTTCAATTTAAGTTTCACGTGATTTCGATTTCCGGAACATGGCCGTATGGGTTGACAGGACTCTCGAAAATTTCGTTGTGCGTCGAATTTTTGAACGAAGCTACAAATAAATTTAAAAAACTGGTTTAAAGTTTTAGGAAAATTTTTGTTTTTTTAATGCATGTCTAGTTCGAATGATCGTTTCCCTATGCCCCATATCTGACAAATACAATTTTCAAAAGGTTTCACAACTTCTGACAGCACTACAGATACCGGCCTAGCATATTTCCATTAACAAGGCAGAGTTGGTACGATCCCTTTCCTGTCCACAAAACTGTTGCCAATTAAATTATAATTGGATTTACTTACGAAGTGGTTTCTTTTTCAATATGTTGTATCTCTCAACCTTGTAATGCCTCTGGCTGATTTCCATCAAACCAATCAACGAACCATAATTTCTTCGTGGTGCAAGTGCAAGCGAGAAAATTATGTGAAATTCACAATATTACTTTTTGTGTGCGCAATAATAACAATTAAAAATTCGCTCGATAAGCCATTTCTTTTACAACAGAAAATCGAATTTAGTTCATAAAAGGCACCTTTATTTCGGAATTTTTGTTACCACTTACTCTCTTCCTCATCTAAATCCTCGCCCAAACACTGCAATACAGCTCTTAAATCAGAGGCTGTTATATAACCACGATTATGCTTATCAAAGACACGAAATGCATCTCGCAACTCACGTTCTTCTTGATCAGCTGATGAAAGTCCCGATTTATCTTCATAGGTCATATTCGATAGAATATCAACAAATTCCTCAAAACTAACATTGCCATCGCCTTATAAAAAAAAGGGAAGTTTTGATTTTTTTATTTTTAGAAAATCGTTTTAAATTTATTAAAATGTTAAAAAGAACTATTTACTATAATTTAAATTACCATCTACATCAATTTCTTGCAGCATTTCTTGAAGTTCTTCAACACGAGCAAATTGACCTAACGATCGCATCACCGTACCCAATTCCTCCTTAGTTATACAACCATCGCCATCTTTATCAAATAGACGAAATGCTTCACGAAATTCTACAAAGAAATTTAGAATTCGAATTGAAATTTTGTGATTACAGAAAAAAAAAAAAATTAAGTAGAAACATATTTAATAGGCTGCAGCACTACCCTGAAGGAAACCTGGGTGCAAGTGTCTCCAAATCACCAGTTTTATCGACTATTTTAGTGACATTGTCCACGAAGTGTCTACACTATACTTAATTTGCCTCTATATTTGGCTTTAACACGAATAATTTGTTATCAATAACAACGGAGAAATATAATTCCTATAAAAATTAAAGAAATAATAAAAAAAGATTGTTATGAATTCGTATTCGTACCAAATTGGTGGACTAGTTTTACTTAAATGTACTAGTGATTCTCTGGTTCCAATATCTACATATGGTCCCAAAAGAAATCGCAGTCAATAGTACCAACGTGAGTAGTAGATTTTCAATGACACGCACATGTTAAATGTCTATAGTAAATAACATTTCTGAGGTATAATTAGTCGCTAGAACTGGCAACTGTGTCTGTAGTGAATCAGTACAGATTCCCTAGTGTCATTTCCTGCAGGGTACTTACAGCTACACTGTAATTAATTCAGAATTATTTTTTCAAATCGATATATCTCGATTCCTAGACGTGACGCAGCGAAACGCCGAGACACGTATAACTTCTTTTTTACCGATATAACTTTCCCCGGTACTTTGAACCCTTTCCGATCACTAACCCCTACCATTTGTCGCACAGTGTTACTGTTGGAGACCAAAAGCGGGTTCTGGAAGTTCCCGCCTTTCTGTACGATTTTTTTTGGCCGACCGATGACTTGTGGATGAGGCTCCAAAACTATGTGATATTCTGGCAATATAACTATAAATAGCTAGCCAAAACTTTTTGTTCTAAGTAAAAATCAGAAGAAATAATTTGATTTTGCAAAAGATTTCAAATCAAATCTAAAAGATTTTGGTGCAATGTAAACGGCCTGTATTTGAAAAGGGCTACTGATAATACAAAACATCGAGATTAACTTAAAAAATAATTCTTAAAACTTAAAACTTAAATATATAAAATTATATAAAACTAGCATTTAACTTCGTTAGCGTCTCCTTTTTCTTCGTGAACATATCTGTATGTCAAAGTTTATTATGCTAGGTTTTAACTTGTTTAAATTCGTAGAACACTCGTAGAACAAATGAAAGAATGTTAATTTCCCGTATTATCTATCATTCTTGACACTTTTTCTCCCCATTTATGTGCCAAAAATTTAAATTTTGTAGTGGGAGCCCATAATTTAGTATGTACATATAAGTCAATGAATGGCGAAAATGTTTTGGTTTAAAAATAGATGGCGTGACAAAAAAAGTTCCAAAATATGTAGAGGTGTTACGCGTTTTCTTTCCAATAGGACCAAATTTCAAATGAAAATTCAAAAAGTACCAGTTAAAGAACAAACAAGTACTAAAACTTCCGTCATAGATTTTTATCCACTCAGGGCATTGCATGTTGAATCTTATGTTTTAATGTCCAACATTAAAGATAATTAAAAAAATACCAGTTGTAGAACCAAAAAGCTAAAGTTAAATATAAAATTTTCCGTATTTCCCCTTTTTGGTACTATTTTTTTCGTCATTAAAGTGTTCAAAATTTCAGTATTGTACTTGGTACTATTTTTTTCGTCATTAAAGTGTTCAAAATTTCAGTATTGTAGTGGGAGCCCATAATTTAGTACGAATATGTCAATGAATGGGGAAAAATGTTTTGTAAAAAATAGTACCAAAAATAGTTTAGATTTGCACCCCTTAAATGTTCGAATTTTGAAAAAGTACCAAATTTGTATTCGTATATTTTAATAACTCTCGCTAATAGGGCCGAATTTAAAAAAGGATACCGCATTTTCGCGTTTTTAACCTTTTTTACCCCCTAAACATTCGAATTTCCAAAAATCCCGTCTTAGTGGATCGATTTGGAGAGTGACCAATCTCTGCTTCAAATTTCAAGTTTTTAGCTTCAAACGTTTAGCCTGTGCGATGATGAATCAGTCAGTAACGTTACAATTTTATATACATAAATAGATAAAAAAATTTGTTTCAAAATATCGCTCTTACCTCTCATTTGTGTCTTAGATATTATGCGCCCACTGTTACCATCATTGGAATCAGTTGAATACGTTCGTTGTGTGGAAAATTGTCGTACTTTCGATTTACGTTTGACACGTTTCTCTCGCGACGACAAACTTACTAGTAAACTACCCCCTTCAATACTGGAAGTATTACTACGTTGGCGTTCTGCCTTACTGGATTCCTCAAAATATTCATCGTCTTCCTCCTCAAGATCATCTTCATTTTCGTCGTATTCCTCGCAGTCTTCCTCGTCGTATTCCTCGTCTTCGTCATCATCTACTTCATTAGTTCTTTTCATATCGTGATCACTGTCATAATCTTCCTCATTATCGTTGTCTTCGAAAACGATTTCTTTATCGGCAAAATCTTTGGCATACAAAACACGGGTATTTGGCAAGACATATGTATTGTGCTGGCGTTGGACCGATGAACTTGTCGTGGTAAAATCACATGAAGAATCTGTATCAGGATCTGAAGAAGTATGTTTTTGCTTTCGTTGATTTGTTTGTGGGCGATTTCGTTGACTAGGAATTTCTGTTGTAGTGTTATTTTTTCTATGACGTTTAGTTGGTTTTGTTGTTTTGTCTGCTATTGTTGGATTGTCTTCCTCTTTACTGCCACGTAAGATTGTTTTTTTACGTTGTCTTTGAGAATGCTGCCGTACCGGTGGATGAGTTCTGGTCAAAATGTCATCTACAGAGGGTGATAATGCTATCGATTTTATTTGTTCATTGTCAGCCGTTTCCATCACATGCGAAATTTCGGTTTGTGTTTCATCGTTGCTGCCAGCTAGCTGGTCCAGGCTTGTGAACACTTCGGCAGTGTCATCTACAATTGTATCCGTATTTCGTGTCTGTAATGAATTAAAAAAGTTTAGGAATATTCAAAAATATTGATTAGACTCCACAGAAGTGACAATGCAGGATCTTGCAGATGTAATATTTCAATATGGCTTAAGGAAAATCCCTTTTTGTGAAAGGGAAAGTGAACAATGAATAAAACGAGTATTTAAAGCTGTCAGTAGCGAAATATTAAAAAAAACCCGTAAAAGTCGAGAGAAGCCTTGAACTCTTATGACTCAGCAACAATAATAAGAGGAAATGTTGGCGTTAAAGCGAGCTTGCTTATCTGCTAAATAATGAATGATAAAAAAAATCGGAGTTTTAGTCGGTATAAATAATTAAAAAAGACCATTTAAGTTACATTTTTATCAACCTTATTTAGCATGCAATATTTTAAAAGTGTATTTAGTTTCAAAAGTTTTAACTGAAAGGGGCAAAACGTGTTAAAAATTTTTACTTTTGGTACTTTTTTTAAACGCGTAAAATCAGAAATTGCTTTATAAATATCAACAAACTTGCCAACCCATTTTAAAAAAGTTAAAATTGAAACTTCACTATATGAAGACATATTTTAAAACGCTATTTCGAACTCCCTATATGCATACATATGTATGTAAGTATGTTAATAATTTTGTACTCACCATTAGCTGTCGTATTTCCCTGGCAAATGTTGAACCAGTGAAAAAGTGATTAACTGCAGTTAAAAGTTTTTTTCCTTCCAACTTGACGGTGTAAAATGTATATCGTTAATGATTAAATTTTCGTTACACCAACGCACACATATAAACGACGGTAGACACTTTTAAAATTAAATGCAAATTTTCAATGATTTTTGGGAAAAAAATAAAATTTAAATCTTAATGCTTTTAATTTGCAGCTGTCAATTGTTTTTCTTTATTTTTTAATAATGCAATTTATGCCAGAACAACTGGAAACAATGTAATAACACGAGCACTACTTGTTCAACAACGATTTTTCAAACTTTTTTTATTTTTTTTTTTAATTTTCGTTGTCAATATGTACGTTTTTATTACTGGGCCAATGTCAATACGAATTTTACTAATTGGCAATAATATTTTTGACTGGCTTTTAGTTTTAATAATATTGCTGCTGTTAATATATATTTTCTCCTGCCAAATGTTCTTGTAAATTATTAAATTTTTAATTGAATTTTATTACATACTAATTTAAAATAATAATTTAAAATGCCTCTGGTACTTTTACATGTATGGCTATGTACATTATTTAAATGGTTTGCTGCAAATAAAAAAATAAGTAAAATAATTAGTGAATATTAAATTTATTTAATAGAATTTCAGTTATTTACTATGATAAAATATTTCGCGATTTCAAAAAATCATTTAATATGCTTTTCAATGCTAATTTAACCGTTAAACACCATCGTCAACAATTTGTGAAAGGAACTGTTCAACTTGCTTTTTTATTAAAAACAAAAAAAAAAGAATCGTCTACAAGCTAAAAAAAAAACTTATGGCGTTTTCTTTTCTAAAAAAAAGTGTTGCATAAGTGTAACAGGTTACTTGGCAACATTTTTAAATGCTCCCCTAATTTTATTTAAGAAGTTTTTCATATTTTACGTTTACAAAAGAACACAAATTTCGGTATTAAACAATAAAGTACAATTAGCGCAAGGTAAATTCAATAACAGTTGGTGGCAAGACTACAACCAAGGCGAATTAAACTACAGGTGGTGTCGCAACTACAACAATCCAAAAACAACAGAAACAACATAGGAGGTTTTGCATTGCATTGTTTGTGTTTAGGGCTCGAAATGTCAACCATTCTTAGCAAAACACTAACAAATCAAAACAAATGGGCTCGAACTGTCAAAATCAGAAGGAGTTTCGACACCACCTGTAGTTAATTCGCCTTGACTACAACAATCCAAAGCCAACAGAAACAACAGATGTTTTTTGTATCGCATTGTTACTGTTTACGGCTCGAAACTTGCCACCACCTTGTACTGAATTCGCCTTGATCTAGTGCTGCACTCATGCCCCTTTAATTAAAATCAGTGTTGAACATGTAGCATTTTTTTTTAATTTTAAAGGGAACATCATCAGAAAAGAACGCTTTACACTTTTAAAATAACACATGTTTTTCAGAAAAGAACATAAAAAAATGTAAAAGGCAGAATAAATGCAGAATTTTACTCAGAAAAGAAAACGCCATTACTAATCTTCAATGTCAACATGATAATTTTAAATGAAATATTTTAAAATGTATGTTAATATCAGTGATGTTATTATACGTAGGTAAAAATCCCTATTCGTAGGGATTCTCTTTTATAAAAAATGGCTGTAGGGGAAAACGGACAAATTTTTTTAATCATTAAAATGTAGGGACTTTTAAAAAATTTATCAAAACTGTAAATATTTGGCAATCTTTTTTGATTTGTGCCAGCATACTAATAAAACTGTTCATACGGCATCGTTACAATTTACTAAATTTCTTTGAGTGATCGCTTGCCACCATTTCAACTTTGATTTTAAGATAAATTTGAGCAACTCTCTTTTACAAGAATGGAGATGCTTTGGAGTTAATTTTACAGAGCAATAAATCGATAGTTTGCTGAAGATGTTAATCGAAGAGTTTTGGAGAAAAGTCATCATTTTAATGAACATTTCAATTTCCCCCTTCTGTCAAAATAATGTATCTTTGATTTATCACTGTCAATACAGATTGCGAAAGGTATTTT
Source organism: Pollenia labialis (assembly GCA_949318255.1). Taxonomy (NCBI): domain Eukaryota; kingdom Metazoa; phylum Arthropoda; class Insecta; order Diptera; family Polleniidae; genus Pollenia; species Pollenia labialis. The sequence goes on along the minus strand of OX439142.1, from coordinate 16,040,775 downwards.
TCTGTAATTGATGTTTGCACCAAAAAGACAAATAAGCTAAAGGCCCAACCATAATATGCGTAGTCTTGCTTAACCTACTGTCAAAAATTAACAAAAATTCTCTCAAATGTACTTAAAAAAACAAATATAAAATAAAAAAATAAAACATTTGATTCCGCACGGAATGTGGGATTAGATTCGGACCTTGCTTAAGCCAATGACAGTTTCATAAAATTTAGCAAAAAGTTTCCATAAGTTTGCACATTTGCTTAAGCCAACCTAAGCACATTATAGTGGGGCCTTAAGTCCTAGAATTGGATTTTTAATTTTCATTGTCCGCTCTTTTTTACAAGACGAATGTACCGAAAACCATTTTAAAAAAATGGTATCTTTACACCTGTCTGATCGTTAGAAACTCACTAGTCAAAACAAATTTTAAGTAAATGTCACTTGATTTTTTATTTGTTATTTATTTAGTTTTTGGTTTATTATAAGAACTGATTTTATAGCATGTAAAACAACTTTATATAAAGATTTTTCTTCTCCTTTTTAAAGCGAGATTTTTCTCCTCTATGGTGTAACAAACACCGGCGTCGCTACCTAAAGCTGCTCTGCATATCCGGACTTCGGTCGGGCGCAAGGATTTTCTCCTCTAAAGTATAATAAATACGGGCTAATTAATGGCCGTTCTACATTATCACACAAGTCTTAAGTATTTTGACGAAAATACTTCCCTGATCTAATTATTGTTGAAACATTTAAAGAAAACAATAACAACTTACCATGACAGGGTTGTATTTTCCTCCAATTATGAATTACTTGTGTGATAGTGTAAAAAGGTAGCCCTAAATCTCTCTTTGGTGCACCAGTGGAATCGATTAGAAAATAAAACCACATGGAACTTTTGGTCCTTTTTATTTGTTTTGTGAATTAATGAAGACATTTTCTCTATAATTAATTTTCTGTAATTATTGTCAGCACTTTACACATAATTATTTCTTTATAATTGTGGAACGTGCTTAAAAAGAGTAACAAAGGTGAATTTTTTTTCTCTCTTGTTTTCAATGACAGCTAACCAGGGTTAATCAAATAGATAGGAAATATTAATATTGTCTTTTTTTATATTTATTTCAAGGATCTTTTTGTTCAGAGGGCATTTATTATAATTTTTGTTTAAGGAACGTTATGTAAATATTTTTATAAAATTTTAGAGAGTTCCCCCTTTACTTTGATAACAATATTGTTTAACAACTGTTTTATTTTGATATAGAAAAAATATTTTAAACAGGCATCCTGAAGAAATGATAAAGGACAGTCGCATTGCTACCAAAAAAAAAAAATTTCAAATTTGTTACACAGTGTTATCAGACACTTAATGATGAATATGGATTTAAGGACAAGTCAAATTCATAACAGGAAGACGCGTCTCAATTTACTTTAGAAAATGCTTTTGGATGTCCAAATAAGTTGTTGCGCCAAACGTCAAATAGAAGAAGAAAATAAATAAATGTTAACTACATAAGCAGATTAAATGAGCTGTCAAGATCACCTGTTATAAATTTAGAAATTTTGTAGCCTTTTTTCCGATAAATTTGGCCATTTTTGGTCACCAAGCTTACTCCTTGATGTTATCTCGCCTGGAACGTAAACAACTCATTGTACGGCCTTAAAAAAGGCCAAAAAATTCCCTACAAAAATTAGTTTCCTAATATATTTTCATTTATTCTTATACTTGGCATTAGAGGGTTAAGCTTACCGAGGCATTCTATTTGCATATAAAACCACAGGTTTATTATTTTTTTTTTTTAAATTTTCACTACATCACTTGCGTTCAAGCTACAACTTAATAAAATTTTAAACTATTTCCCGTTCTTATGTGACTTGATTTTGTATTTAAATTTCCTATTTAACTATTTCTGACAAATAAAACATTGAAATGGCTGACAACCTTATCGAAATGCAAATTTAACAAATGTATGTAACACATACTCATACAAATTTGCATTATTGTCGAATTTGCCTACTTTGTAGTATGTGTATGTAAATAAAATCACAAATATGAAAAATAAAATTAGTCAAAGTAGAAAACGATGTTTAAACTCAATACAGAAACAAAATTTATCAAATTTTACCGTTTGAGCGTAATTTATTTACAAGGGAAATCGATTATTCGACTTATTCAAAAACCGGTTTTTGAATACTCCGAATAGTTGCTATTTAAAAAACCCGGGTTTCGGTTAACCATTTTAAAAATAACCGGTTTTAATTCGAATACATAAAAATACAAAAATCAAATTAGTTTTTGTAATAGAAAGTTAATTTAAATAAAAACAAAACAATTCACGAAGGTTAGGAACTAGGGATGCCAATCCCAGCGAATCCCGAATCCTGGGATTTAAATTTTGTAATCCCGGGATTTGGTCAATCCCGAAATTGTTAACAAAATTTTTTTGTTTTACCTCTTTTAATAAAAAGAGATTCACTTACCAATAGCTAAAGGTAGAAATTATCTGCCGTATACAAAGTGTTTCACTATTACAACTTTTCTTTTATCTTAATTTACTTTATCGCTCACTTTAAGTGAAATTAAAGTTTTAATAATGGAACACTTTGTATAAGGCCGGTTAAAGTCTACTTTTAGCTATAGCTGTGAAAACGGGCCTAACTCTATTAATACTAACATTCAAAATTTAAGAAAATAAACTTTGTTATTTATTTTTAAGCGTGTCCAACAATCATAAAGAAATGTTAACGAGAAGTGCAGAAAATAATTAAAGAAGAAAATAAATAAAAGAAAAAAATATTTGAAATGCACAAAGCATTCCACTGGAGCACCAAATTTGAAACGGAAACTTTACTCTTTAAAATTATTAAAATGTTTTACGAGAGTAGGCATAGGAACTACGACAATTTATGGAGCGATTTTACGAAATTAAGATTATTTTATACACTACATAATTCCTACCACTTGGTGGTGGGTATAGGGATGGGCAAGTTGAAAAAATATATCGATATATATCGAATCGATATATTTTTAGAGTATCGATATTTATTATTTCAAAAATATCGACATATCGAACGTATTTTGCTAAAACTATTACCAAATTAAAAAATTCATATTATATAGTGTCATTTATTGTATTATATAATATTAATAAAAATAAAAATAAAAATAAAAAATTCAGTATACCTTTGTACAAACATATGTATGTATGAACAAATTAATGTAATTACATTGTTACTTTTTATTGTTTCATTTTTTTTTTTTAAAAATTAATAAAAACAAAAAAAATTTTATCAAAACAAAAAATTCAATTATAACAAAAACAAAAGGGAAGAATACAAAAAAACCAGAAGAAAAAAAAATAAATTACGAAAAATTTAAATGGAAGTAAATAAGTCATGAAAGTACCAACTTTCCTTAAAATTCGAATTGCACCCCAAAAGTACCAACTGGTTTTAGTCAAACCAGTAATCATCAGATATGGACATCAGGAGCACTCTCTGTTTTATGTGCACTCCAGACAATCTGCTTCTTGTATCCGGCACTGTTTCTTATAAATGCCAATTATTTTAGAACTTCATATTTGTTTAAAAAAACATATGATGCATGCAATGATTCCAATTCTTAAAAAACATATTGTTTAAAAAACGGCTAAAATTTTGAGTTCTTAATGAAGACTGACTTTTAAAAATATCGAATTCGATAGTCGTATTTCAATATCGATACATCGGTATTTAAAATACCGGCGATATATATCGATTATATTTTTTTTTAATATCGATATTTTGATATATCGATATTTTTTGCCCATTCCTAGGTGGGTATAAAAATGTGTTTTTGTTAAAAAAAGAGTTTTATGGTTAACTAAATCAATTGATTTTTATAATTAATTTCGAATTCAAATTTGATTTATTCATTCCAATTTACTTAATAAAAATTTGAATAGAATCTTACAAATAAATCAATGCTCTATTCAATTACAATATTAATTATTTTTTTTATTAAAATCAACTGAGGCAATTGAATAAAATATAGATTTTATGGTAATTATTTTTTAATTGAATCAATTAACACATTGTAAGAAATCATACATTGTTTTTTTATCATATTTTTTATTAGATTGATCATTAATTATTAATTTTCAATATTTACAAAGGTTAGTAATGAATATAACATTATATTTAACTTGAAAAAAAAATTAATAATAAAACTTTGCTTGTAAACCTCTTTTGAAGACGTTTTTTTTTTTAATAAATATCTATAAAAAGCCTTAATCTTTTAATTTTCAAAAAGCCCGAATCCCGACAAATCCAAGGATGACAGGATTTGGTTTTTTGAATTGCCGAATCCCGGGATTTGCCGAGTCCCGACTATTTTATAAGGATTTAATAAAATATATTGATATGGCTTAAGGTATGTTCAGACCTAACAAAAATTTGACAATTAAATCCAAAAATAAGCTTGACCAGTAAATTGATCAAACTTATGCATTATTTTTAACAATTTCTTTTTATTTGCTCAGCTTTATTTATAAAGCGGCCCATACACTTGCAATATTATTGTATATGATATTCGCCATATTATTTCCGTTTTGTCCTAAATTATGCAATAAGTCGCACAATGGTTTCATTCATTCAATAAAAAGGTGAACATAATCTATAACTAGGTCTACACTAAAGATAATTATCTCGGCAAGTTGGCAATAACGTCGGCAAAATAACAGAGCATTATTTCCTATTGCTCAGCTTATGTTAACTGCCCGTCTATACCAGAGATAATTATTGCGACATATATTGCAGTAAATGTCAAAATTATGTTATCTTTAATGTAGACAGCAATTGTTTGTACTTATTTATTGCCGGCAATTTATGCTGCAATAATTGTTAGTCCATTTTCGTTGACAATTATTGCCTACATAAAACGTAAAATTTGGTTGTCAAATACACAAAAAGAAGCAAAAAATAAAAATAGAAGCAAATTGTGTGAGAAAGAAATACAATTTTTGAAATGGGAGCTAATTATAATTGTTAATTGTAATATAAGAATTTAATAAACACTAAAATAAAATTACAAAAATTATTTTTATTATTATAATTTTTTTCTTATTGGATCTTTATTATTCAAATTTAAATTAATTTTTTGAATTCTTTTTTATATTAAAATAATAATTTTACTTTAACAAAAAAAAAAATTAATATTTTTATATAATAAAACTTAAACAAATTAATATATGTGCTTTTAAATAATAAAGTCGAATAAGAAAGAATTTATATGAATTAAAATAAGTTTTCCAACATAGCGCTAGTTTTTACACTGCACCTTCTTCCTTGATTTTTTTCAAATTATGAGTTAACATAAATACGTTTTCCCATGCCTTCAACATAAGCTGAGAAACAAGAAATATTGCTTTGTTATTCTGCCGACGTTATTGCCAACTTGCTTAGATAATCATCTTTAGTGTAGACCTAGGGTAAAGGCATGGGAAAACGTATTTATGTCAACTCCAGTGTTGGCAGCGAAATTTCGAAAAAGATACATTTTAGTTTCCAAAAAGATACACTTTGAAAAAAAATCCATTTTTAACGTTAACATTTATTAACATAACATTTTTATTTCATATTTAATAAAAATTGTAAAGAAAATTATATTAAATAATTTAATTTTTATCAATAAATTAAATAAATAGTCATAAATATTAGGTATGTAATTTTTAAAAATACAGTAAGCAAATTTTAAAAATGATAATAAGTTTGGGCAAAAGAATGCGGGGCCATTGGTTAGTGCTTATTATGCTTCGAAGTATTAAATAATCGACGGATTTATGTATTTTTTTTATGGATGGCTAAAACCGACTGAACAAGCTCCAAATTCTTATAAAATGGCTAATATGTCTTTAAAAACAGCATATTGCTCTGCTTGTAATTTCTCACTGGAATTACATAAAAAGGATTTAAAAAAACATGCCGAAGCCAGACACTTCAAACAAAATAAATAATTTTTTTACTAAAAATTTTTATTTGGGGATTTTTAGGGATTTCATATTAAAATGTTTCTTACTATTTTTAAAAAAATTTTAAATTATCAAAAAGTAATTTCAATTTTTGGGAATACAAAATTTAAATTTCAAAAGATTTTGTTATTCGTGCTCAATTCCCAGTTTTTATTATTGTAGCGGGGAATGTAAGATGAGATGAACGCAATGTTTATTGTTGATGTTGTTTTGTTTAAACTTTGATATTATTACAAGTAGAACTGTTGCTATAAGTCTTATACGTTTAACATTTTTATTTGGTTTAATATCTTTAGTTTTTCTAAAATCTTTATGGATGAAGTTTCCTGATGATCTGGCCTAAGCAACCAGTGAAAAAAGTACCTGGCAGCCCTTATTGTAGGAAAAAATACACTTAGATGGTTGTTTTAGTATGTTTTAAGTGTACTGAATTAAAAAAGAAATAATAATTGTTAATTTTAGCCAAAAAAAGGCAAAAATTTCCTATAGTGGAAATCGAAAACGCAAAACTCAAGAATTTGAAAGTGGTTTTTATTACACTTTTTATCTAATTCTCTTTAATAGAGAGATATTTGTCATAAAATTTTTTTATTAAAGAAATCTTATAAAAAAACGACGTTTAAAACTCTTGCGTTTTGCGTTTTCGATTTCCAGAACACCCCCGTATATCTTTAAACGAATAAAGCACTCTTACCTGCTAAAGTTCATAACATAAACTTAATTGTCTTTCCAAAGAAGAAATAAATAAAAACTTGTATTATTAAGGTTTATTTGTAATTTTTAGCAATATTATTTCCCAAAGTTTATAATTTTTTCTTTTTCCTCTTAAGCATAGTTGGGGGTAGTGCACTCATTTTGCAGTTTCAACTCACACTTAGTGATAGTGCAAAAATATTGCAATCATTTTTTTTTGCTGTTGAGTGATGAATTGAAAATTTGCAGCCTTACTAAACATGAGTGATATGATGTTGAAAAATGTTGCACTCAAAAAAAAATAGTTTGATTTAAAAAAAAGCAATCATCAGTTTATTGCAACTTTTTTTCTTCACTCATTTGAGTGCAACTAAAATTTTTGCACTAAATTTAAAATCAAATATTTGTTTTTTCAAGATTAAAGCCAATAATTAAACTGTTATTGACAAAATTTAATTTTTTTAAAGTTCTTCGCATACAAAGTAACATTTTTAAAATTTTAGTGATACAATATTCGTATGCAGCTTTTTTGGTTGCAATACCACATTTTGCACAATTTGAATTGAGTGCAGATTTTTGCATTCAATCTGCGTTTAGTGATAGTGAAAAAATTTGCCATATCACTAAAAATTTTTTAGTGGTAGTTAGATAATTGCAATCATCACGGAAGCTGGTGAAAAAAGAGTGCAAACTAATTTCTTTGCCGTTTTATTTAGTGATAGTGTACTGCTGATTTAAATCAGCATTTAGTGCACTACCCCCAACTATGCTCTTTAGTCGATTTTGGTATATAGAAAAATTATTTTTTTTTAATTCGAATTTTCTATTCTAACCGTAGGAGAAAAAAAAAGTAAAAAAGAAACAAAAAATCTAAAATAAAAGAAAATGTAGAAACTTTACTAAATGATCCATTTTATGTTTTTGCGGCGAAATAAAAACTTGTACAAACAAAGTTTGAGAATGATGATTATAAATGAAGCCACAAAAAGTGCTGAAATATGATTTTTTTATTATTTTTATATTATTATGACTTTTTTTACAAAAAGCAAAAATGTTGCAAGTCATAAAAATTGTGTGTCGTATAAAAACCATTTAAAGTTAACTGAGTGATATTTATATCGGTATCTATACGGCAGAGCTATAAAAGATTACAATCGATTTAATTGCAATCAATATATTTCTCGTAAAAAATTTTTTGATTTTTTTATTGCATTCAAAATCGGGAAATTGATTGAAAGATTTCAATGGGAATTATGAAATCAATACAATAAAATGGAAATCTGGAAATCGAATTCGAGTATTATTTAAATTCGAAAAAATTAAAAAAACGATGCTGTTTTAAAAGCTAATAAAAATATTCCCTTTTATATATTTGATACTGTATCTTTTTTAGAACTTTTCCTACAATTAAGTAAAAAATTTACTGAAAATATCTATTGGTTCGATGACTTATGCTCCTTGTAGGAACGACGGGAACATATGTATATTATATATATGTATATCCATCGATTCAGTATCCATCGATTTCGATTTCCAGAACATGGCTTCACTATAGTTGCAATCGAATAAATTGCAAATAAATTTATTGCATTCAATGATTTCTAAAACTCATGATTTTAAAATTATTGCAATCACAAAATATTGCAATTTTTACTAAATTTTATTTTGAAATCTTAAAATCATAGAATTTTTGTTGATATCTTTTTTAATTCAATAGCAATTGATTGCATTTTTTCACAGCTCTGGTAAACGGATATAAAGTATCGTCAATAAATATTAACACATTCAACATTATAAATCTGCTGTTACACAAACTTGCAATTTACCCATAAAATTAATTTAGTAAAAATAGCAAAAGATAATAAAAATTTATTGATTATTTTGTACAAAACTGTTCCATGATTTTCATACGATTTTGTTTGATTTAAGATTCGATTTATGGTCCTATGCTCCTTAAAGGAACAAATATTTATACATATAGCTCCTTTATTGCAACATAGTCATATCTCAAAAAAAATCAAACTTGGCAAAATGAGATTAAAGTTTTTAAAATGTACCTTTATATATTTTGCTATAACCAATTTCACTACGCCGAAAATATTCTTTCTTTCGTACAAATGCATTTGAAACAAGAAGAAAGTTTTTATAATTTACTTTTATTTTAAATGTAGTTGTGTAAAAGAATTTTCGTGAAATAGACAGTCAGTTTCTCTCTAAATTTCGTAATTGTAAAGTTAGAACAAAAAAATAAACATATTAAAATTCTTAAAATTTAAAATTTTGGGAAAATTGTAAAATATGAAAAGACAAATAATATTTGTAAAATAAATTAAGTTTATTATAAATTAAAAATAATGCACATTTTGAAATGCCTATATTTTTATATTTTAGAATGTTTTACACGAAAAACTTTCAGTCAGCTGATTTTGTTATGCAAACAAAACTCGCTAGTGTCAAAAAGATACAATGTAAACGCTCTAGATTTTGAACAAGTTTTCAAATCAAGTCTACTAGATTTTGGTGTAATGTAAACGGCCTTTAACACAATAATAAAGTATATATTTTTTTCCATCCGAGTTAGGTTTTTTTAATCCCTCTATCTCTCTCTCTCTCTCTCTATCTCTCTCTCTTCTAATCGTTATTCTATGCGTTAATCCTAGGTATAGAAAATGGCTTTTTTGATTTTGCCACGATACCGCTTAAGGCTTGGATTCACTATCCTATAAAATCGTAAGATTTATTCAATACGAATCACTCTCTGAGTCGATTTAGCAATGTTCGTCCAGCTGTCTGGCTGTCCATGCAAAGCTTGTGCGCAATAAGCAGGTCGCAATTTTGGAGATATTTGATTAAATTGTATACACAGGTTATAATTGGCACTAGGACCGAGCCTATTATAAATAAAATAATCGGTCAATAATTTAAAGTATCCCCCATACAAGTATCCCCCATACAAGAATAGAATCTTTGTGCCCATAAACCAGCTTTTTATGTTGGCATTTGATAAAAATAAATAAATCCAAACTTATTTTATTGCAATCTAAATCGGTTTGCAATATAGCTTTTAATTCCATAACTTTCCTATAAATGTTTGTATTAACATAAAAATGTTCGACATCTTCTATGTCATGACAAAATTGTGTGCTGGTAAATAACCATAAACATATAGGCAAACAAATCTCATGCAAATGAAGATATCTAAAAATTATACGACACAAAGAACTCTAACCCGAATTGACCCGCTGTGTCCATATGGACACAAAAATAAGCTTTTGCTAACAGAGTCAGACAAATGTAAAAAAAATTATTTAAAAAATTGGAATCACCTATTGTTGAGTTGTTAAGCATCAACGTTCATTATGGCGAAGTTTCAGTTTAGTTGGCCAATGTTTGAGGAAATTAAAATTAAAAATAAAAAAAGACAAAAATTAGGATATTTTGAGATGAAGGAATAAACATTGCTTAATATTTGTTTATACCTTATTTTTAGTCACAAAAGTGTTGATGAATAAAACAGTTACAGGGTCACTAAATAAGACAGCTGTGACTTTTTTTAAAATTTTGTTGTTATGACGTATATTTTTAAAGAATTTTATAGGTGTGTCCATATGGCCACACGGGTACATCGCACAGGTCAACAGAAAAAAAGGGCTTGAATAACCACTATATTTTTTTGATCCGCTATAGTCACCTGACTGCAAAAATCATAATTTTTTTAAATATATGTATACTGCCGTATTCATAAAAAATTAAAATAGATTTGAAATGTATTTTAAGAAAAATTTGTATGAAAATTTTGCCTTAAAACACATTTCAAACTTATTTTATTTTTTATGAATACGGCAGATAATATTTAATAGAAATAAAATAAATTTTGTTTAATGAAAATCCATGAATAAATTCGGTTTTTATTCCCGATTAAGTGAAAGTACATACTTAGTTTTGACATTTTTTTATTGCAAAGATAAAATTAACATGTTGCTCTACACAAATTTGCGATTAAAATTGTTAAAATTAAGCTTCGTAAAGACGGTGGTCAGGTCTTACAATGCTGTCATTTTTTTGACAACGGTGCCGTTGTCAGATGCATTAATTTTTCACATCTGCCAAATGAAAATGAGCTTACAATGTTCACACAGTTGCAAGACATTTTTAGGCAATTTTATTGACAACATTGTAAGATCTGATCACCGTCTGTACGAAGCTTTAGAATACATATTCGAATAATATGAAAATCTTTAAAAAAAAAATTTTAAATTACGAATTGGAAAATATGGACACAAACGACTACACAGCTCCAGCCATATTTTACATTCTGCAATTGCAATTTCAGGGCATGGCCATCAAGTGTACCCGGTAGGCTCACCAGCTCACCAACAGCTAGGTCTATCAGCGCCGGGGTTGCGGGTTCGATTCCCTCCAGAGACTCTGCTTCGCGGGATTAGCTTAGGGAATTACAAAAAACATGAGGATTTAGCCATTCAGATCTTGCAATTTGACCCCGTTTTACCTTTTCTTGTAAAGTTTTCTTAAGTCGTAGGTCTATGCAAATAAGGCACACATAATGGAATCGATAACCCTTTCAAACGAAAAAAAAATTGATAATAGCTCACACATATTTCGTTTTTTTATTAATTTTATGATCCACAGTGAAAGAGCCTTTACTATTTTTCATACATACACATTTCGAGTTTACCAAATTTCTGAATTCTAAATATTTGCAAGACTCATTTGCTCAAATCGCATGTAAACCCTGCATTTTAATTTTTTTATTGTAGTCTGCAACTGCCCAAGCTCACAAAAAAATTAAAATTTATTCTAATGTTTTCTTTCGTACTTCCTAAAAATCCACTTTACATTATTAAGCCCTGACCTGATGTCATAAAATAATCTGTTTTTTTTTGCTCTGAAATATTTGCACACACTTCTCAGAACACAATGTCGGAAGCATTAGAGTTAAGACGCAAGGAAGGTCAGCGGACACATAAGACGAAAAAAAATGTTGATTTCGAAAAACAGAATACAATAGGCATGAAATTAAAAAGAAACAGAATCAGAAACACAATCAAAACACCAAAGAACTACAATCGTACACCTGATATTGTATGCAGATGAACAATTTTGTAAAAAGGCCTTGAATTCTTAATCAAAGAAAAACATAATTTGCTCACACTCACACCAGGTTTGTTCACCTGGAATTTTTTGAACGGCAACGGAAACATTTAGGAAACATCCAAAGACAAACGCACATCCCCCATACAAAATCTTTAGCATTAACCCAACAAACAAAAATATCAAAAGTTAATAATCTATTACACAATTGCCACAAAAAAAAAATCAACCTCAAAAAATGCGATATTTTCTAAGCTTAATTGGGGCTGCTGAGCATGAGAATTTATGGCATTTCTTTATTTTTCTCAAGAAACGTTTTCAAGATATTCGCGGAAATCGTGTTTTCTGTTATTGTTTTAGATATTTCAAAAAATCTCGAGAACTGCTCTTTCAGCCCATATCTATACTGTTTCGATTGGATAATAATTTACTGAGCTACAGGACCTGTTTTAACCTGCGTTCGAAGAAAGTTGACCAAAAACTTTTTGGAATCTTATACATTTTATTTTCGGTACTTATCTAGATTTGTCAATAAGCCATGGATTCCAAACGTATTTTATTCTACGTGGTTTATAAGATTACTTCAATTTGTTAAGGGCATGACAAATATGTCATTCAGTAAGTCAGTTGAATGGAGGGATCCAATTGATCATATGACTGATTGCTATTTCTGCATGACCAAACAAATGGCTTGTTGTTTATCCAGATTTAAAATCAATTGCTTCCCATTCGCAAAGCTAAAGCATCTAGCATTAAGAGTAACATCAGATAATGAAAAAGAAAATGTAATTCTTCAGGTAATACAAATATTTAACTATGGGTCGAAGCGCACTTAAGGCCATGCCAGATAAAACTTCTTCGCTTTGCGTGACGTTTCTAACTTTGACAGAAAAGCGTAACGCAAAAGGTGTATGTCACAATAAACACTTTGATAACACACACGAATTGTTTGTTAAAAATAAATAAATAAAAAAATTATACCAGCAGACTGTCAAAGCGCGCAAAAAGTTGAGAGTTGCCTAACTTTTCGCTTCGCTCTGCGTTAAAAGTTATTTATGTGACATGTTTCGTATAAGTATGAATATTTCATCTTGGATGTCAAAGCGAATCTCTAACGCAACGCGAGCAAAAGTTTTATCTAACATGGCCTTTAATGATTTATGCCGTGACCAGGGCTGCCAGATAAGTTTGTGAGGAACTCGTCAATTTTCTGAGATAAAAAAACCCTTTCACGTTTCGAAAAATATTCAAAAAAAACCGGACAACTTAAAAAAATTTAGTTTTTTTTAACAATTTTTGTTCGATTTAAAGAAAAAACCTTCAAACAAAAACATAATTACTTCATACCCAGCCAGCATTTTCAATCGTGTAAGAGATACTAGGAGTCTTATGATGAGAGTCTTTGATCACCGATGACCGCGTTTCTTAATCGAAGAAGATTCCTCACACGGGAAAAACTGTAACACGACTGAGATTCTTCCATAGCACAGCGAAAGACGCTTCTTCAATCGTTGTGGGAATCGTTTAAGACGTGGGTAAAGATTATCTAACAAAAATGTCATGTCAAGAATCGTATGAGACTCATGTAGATATTCTCTTATAACTCGTGAAATGCTTTCCGTATAATTGCTGAAAATTTGATTTATACAGAGAGCCGTAAATGGCTCATTCGATGTTGGATTGACGAAAGATAAACAAAGTGTGACATTGTTGTTTTTTAACTCTGAAATAGGAATGGGCAAAAAATAATCGATAATCGCCGACATTTAAAATACCGATATTTCAATATATCGATATTGAAATACAACTATCGAATTCGATATTTTTTAAAGGCAGTCTTCATTAAAAACTCGAAGTTTTAGCCGTTTTTCAAACAATATGTTTTTTAAGAATTGGCATCAAATGTGTTTTACAGCTAACATGAAGATCTAAAATAATTGGCATTTATAAGAAGCAGTGCCGAATACAAAAAGCAGATTGGCAGGATAGCACATAAAACAGAGAGTGCTCCTGATGTCCATATCTGATGATTACTGTTTTGACTAAAACAATCAAAAACATTTCTAGTTAAAGTTGGTACTTTTGGGGTGCAATTCAATTTTTAAGGTTAGTTGGTACTTCCATGACTTATTTACTTCCATTTAAATTTTTCGTAATTTACTTTTTTTTGGATTTAATATGTATTTTTTGTATTATTCCCTTTTGTTTTAGTTATTCAAGTTGAATTTTTTGCTTTGATTGAATTTTTTGTTTTTATTAATTTTTTGAAATAAAATGAAACGATAAAAAGAAACAATGTGATTACATATACAGTCAAATCCCGATAAATCGTAAATCCCGATAATTCGTAATAAACTTTCCATACATTTTGGTCCCCTCGCTAATTCGTATTTTTTTCCAAATAAAATCTTCTTTACCACTTATAAATCGTAATTGTTTGCTAACTACCACTTATAATTCGTAATAAAAACAATAAAAACATAGAAAGAATGATATTTTGTTTACCGCTATTTTTTGTGTGGGTTTTTGCTTGCGTGTGTATTTATTTTCTCAAGATCAGTTTATTACATGAATAATAAAGAAAAATGTCAAAGCACACGCATCGTTTTAGTAAATAAATTGAAAAACCCCGATAATTCGTATTAATTTGTTTTTAACCTCGTTAAATCGAAACCCCGCTAAATCGAAAACCCCTATAATTCGTAATAAACGGCCGGTCCCTTGCGATTACGAATTGTCGGGATTTGACTGTAATATGATTGTTGATAAATATGTATGTATGTACAAAGGTATTTATGTATACATATGTATAAAATTTTTATATTTGGTAATAGTTTCAGCAAAATACGTATTTTTGAAATAATAAATATCGATACTCTTAAAAAATATCGATATATTTTTTCAATTTGCCCATCCCTACAGTAGACAAGACAGTTGGAAAAGTGTGTATTAGTGAAAAAGTTTGCATGAATTGCTACTGTCTTGCCAGTACCCTGCAAATATTATTGGACCACCTGATCTATTTTGTTTAAATAGACTACTCCATGTACTAGTCCGATGTAATGCAAGCATGGACCATGTCATTGTTAAAAAGTGTTTGTAGTGAAACGACATGTCTTTGTTTCTTAACGACATGTTTTCGTTTTTAAACGAAGTTAAAACTAATCCTCTTGTGTATACAATGGAGAAGTTTTGATACTACTCTTTTGTAGTCCAAAGCTGTGTTATATGGTCCTGCCCTAGGACATCGTAATGTTAAATAGACCATGTTTTTCGCAAACGTTTGGGTTACTTTTGTACTAGTCCTAGTCCCTTGTGGGCTACATTTTACCCGCGTGTTTGGACTAGTCCTATTATTTGCAGGGTACTGGCAAATGTAAACGCCATGTAAAACTATTCCCGATAAGGGAATTTTTTGCCGTGAACAATTTTGCACGTTATTATTTATTCTCCTTTGAATTACCTCAAAAAAAATTTTCATGCAAGTTTTTCATGATCGCAATTACGTGAAAAGGGAAAAAAATTACCTTTTTTGGGTGTTTGCTGGGCTGTTTTTAGAATTTAAATAAGTGTGTAGGAGAAATCTGCACGTGTATGCGTATTATAAAAATTTTAACATTTGTTCATTTATATCGTTGTCCTCTTTCCATTTGTGTGTTGAATAAAATTTAAATAACAAAAGCACATTGTTGCTAACTTTTGATATACATATTGCAATAAATTTAACAAAAAAATTTATTATTAATGTTAAATTGTACGCTTTCTACACACAAAATAGTGTAATCTAGTTTATATTCTTAATATTATTTTAAATTAGACACATAAATCTTTTGAACTTGGATACAAGTACGATAAAACATGTATGTATGTATGTATGCATGTAATTTGAATTTGGGTTTGATTAAATAAAAACTTTAAAGAATTTCCTCTCAACGAAATCCTTTAATTTAACTTAAAACAACATTTTAAATGACACCGCAAATTTAGAAGATTGTCATTAGTTAGAAAAATTTGTATTTATCATGTGTAAAGTTAAAATGTTTTACAAATGCATGTTTTTTTTAACATATTAAAATTAAAAAAACAGTACAAATTCTATAAAATGTTGCTTTAAAACAGTGTTTTAATGAATAATCAAGCACGATTTTAAACTTTAAGAACTCGATGCTGTTTCTTTGGTTAATTGAGCAGATGTAAAACAAATTTACAGGGGTACCTGCACTCCTACTCCATGATGGATCTTAACCACTGGTTGACAAACAATGCGTTTGACAACCGTTCTGGATTGTGAGAGCAACTAGCACAACCAGATAGCAATTCGAGTGCCTAATCCAAAAAAAAAATTATGCACTCGCCCATGGATTAGGGGCTGATGCTATCTAACCTTCGCTGTTTTTGGAAATATGCCAGCAGCAGCTGTTGAGTAGCTTTTCCACAAGTAGTGAAAACCCAGCTCCTTGTGGGATTTGCAGAAGATCTCTTGTCAAGACTCTGGGCTGAAACCACATCCACCTCGTCATACTCAAAAGTATCCCTTCGTCAAAAAAGCATCAATCCGTCAATGCTGGATTTAAGCGGAATCCCTACACCTCCAATACTGGTGCCGATTTTAATGGTGTTTCTTTCTTAGGTAAGAATGTTTGTACCCAGAAGAATTCCGGATTATTATAGTGTTTTCCTGGCAGTAATACTGTGGGTTGACCTGGGAATGAAAACAGACCTTGACTGTCGTAAATATACATATAACGATATGGCTGAGCAGTTTGACATCGGGATTATATGGGTACCAGGGCACAGGGACATACTGGAAAACATTAGGACTGATATTCTTTCTAGACTCGGCACAACCTTAAGGGTTCCTTTCCTCGCCTGCAAACTCAAACCTTAGCGTTCGACTTTAGATACTGTAAACGATAAAGCCGTCGCGAATACTGATTATGGGATAACCAGCCAATTGTGGTCTTGCATGGATGACAAGCGTGCCATGTCTCTATTATCGATAACCAGAAAAAATGTGTAACTTTTAGTATTTGTGATTACGCACTGTGTCTGAAAGCCAGGCACCATGAGTATTGCCACTGTTTCGATGACAAAAATTAGGAAATGGACGTGGTGCAACTCCGCTGTCACTGTCTTGCGCTAGCGAGAGGAGTCAGGTATAAATAGGATCCGCCAATTTCGATTAGTTATATGATATCGCTAGCATTCACCATGAAATTCTGGGCACACGAAATTCCACTCTCAATACCAGCCCAGCATTTGAAAAAAAAAAACTCCAATTCAATGCAATAAATATCATACAGTTTCTCTAGGACAACAGTCGCAAACAAAACCAAAATCCCTGACTAATTGAAGTGTATTCTTTTAGATCTTTTAAGCCTTTTTGCCATGATTCCCTCCCATAATCTTTCGCTAGGTCCTGGAGTAATCGATCTTTTAAAACTTTTCCAAAAAAATGTGGAAAACTATTTTTTGTTAAAGTGTGTTTTATGCGCACATTTTTCTAAAAAAAAAAATGCATAAAATTGTAGGTTGCCCCTTTTCTTATGTTATTGTAGGTAATAAATATAAACTTTTAACGACTTTTATCAAAGGTAATTCCATTTTGAAACAGAATTCGGGTATTGTTTTTTACAAAATATATAAAAACCATAAGCCCTGAAAGTAGATACTAATGGCCGTTTTCTCATTGCACGATTAACTTTTTTCCCAACGAAAAACTGCACATTAAAGAAATTTGGTTTTCTCAATGTCTCATTTGCTTCTTTTCTGTCGCAAAGCTAACCAGCACTCATCTGCCGATTTTTTTTTTACATGTATTTTGAGAGGTGTTGCCAGCTTAAAACCATGTTTTTTGTCGGTATATTGAGAAACCCAAAATTGTTAATGCTATGTTCATACGACGATAGAAACCACTGGTTTCGCTCTCTGAAACTAGATTGCCAAACATGCTGTTCATACGATTTATTCCTGTTTCATTTTGACATTTTTTGTGTGTTTTTAGTGTGATTTTTTTTTCTAAATAGATAAAAAAGTAAATAAAACTTAAGAATATATTATTAAATACTTTTATTAATATTAGATATTATAATTATCACTTTATTTTATTAAAAATCAATTTTTATTTTGTTTTTTTCCTTTGTTTTGATATTTTTTGAGAGCTAGTTCAGATAAACTAACGATAACTGTTATCAAAATTAGAGATGATAGTACATTTTTCCTGTTTCGCAGCCTGTTTCATAATGAAACGACCTGTTTCGCTCTCAAAATTTTGTGTGGGAAAACAAGTCGTTTCAATCATTTTTGGGGCGCGAAACAGGAATAAGAGAGCGAAACACGAATATTGCTGTCCGTGTGAACATGGTATAACAGACAGCAAGGCCCATCCAAAGCGAATTCAAACAGGTAAACTCATCTCGTCAGCCGTTCATCAGCTGTTTCCACGGCGAATTAAAAAATATGGTCAAACGTCAAAATATGATTTTGTTTTGAGAAGAAGTTGAATGAAAAGTGTTAAAAATATTATTTTTATAATAAAAAAATTTCAAAACTGCGAATGATTGAAGTGAATTTATTAATTTCTTTTATAAAAAAGTGATAATTTTAATTTGCAATAAAAAAATTTTGACAACTAACCAGAAAATTGTATAAACAAAATACTTGGGGCTTTTTGTAGTTGTAGAGATGAGTTTACCTGTTTGAATTCGCCTTGGGACCATCTATCAGTTATGCTTACTTGTAAAAAAAACAAAATACGATTCTTTTTAGTTGTCAAAAATTTACTACCCAATATACAAAGCAAAAGGAAAAAACGTGTATGTGTGGCATACCATAAACGTATACATGCACATGTAAGCAAAATGTAAACAACTTTTGACAACTAAAAAGAACATAAACAATGATCATCAGGCTTCTTGCACAGACCTTTTCAATGGGCCTTGACAGGCAGTTTATCGGTCTAATAAATTTATGGTGACATTTAAGGTCGTGATACACTAACCTACACAATCGTACGATTCATTCACTGGAAAATCTGACAAATTTCTATCACACTAAAAAAAAATCGCAACAAAAGTCTGTAACAGGTGCCACACTATTACACAAAAAAGATGCTTTAAATCAATGAAGCCGACATTGTTGTTTTCTTATCAGCTGTATTAGAAAATACAACTCTGATCGCATAGAAACTATCATTTTATGAAAAATTTTAAAAACTTTTGCAAGTCGGTCAGACTTGTCAAAAAAATCTGTCATTTAGTTAAATTTTTAGGCCACACTATCATACTTTATGAACACACACGATTTTTTTGACATATCGTACGACTAAATAGGATAGTGTGTAGTGACCTTAACAGGCAGTTTGACGGTACATTGAGAAAATGGCCATAAAACTTTCTATTCGTAATGAAAAAAAAAACTATCAGAAACTCTAAAAATAATTCTGGGGCATTTTGACAAAACATCTTAAATCAAGACAAGATAGCAAAAAAGTTAAAAAAAAACTCGGCGAAAACATAATTATTAAATATTAGCTAACTAGCTGTTTGGCCGCGGCGCTGCACGGGATTATTTAAATAAAAAATCAAATACTGGAGAATTTTGTCAATAACTTGACCCCAACGCTATCTTCAGGGTCAAAATTGTATCAATATATGTATTTTATGAATTTTACCCAAATCGTACCATAAATAACAAAAAACTTAAAATCACGACAATCGAGATTAGACTTAAGGGAATCCTGACTCCAGACTAAACTAATTATATATATGTAGAAGATAAAATAAACCAAAATTGAAGATAAATTTCGTTTACAATTCAAACTTTAAAAAACGTAAACAAAAATTTTTTTTAAATGAAAATTCGTATGATTAACAACATTTTTTTTAACTTTTTAAATTTGACTTAAGAGGTTTTGTCAAAATGCCACAGAATAAATTTTAGTAATAAACTGATTTTATTCTTTCTTTGAAATAAAAAAGTTAAGGGCTATTAAAATGCGATCTCTGAACAGTGAATTCGAATGCAAAAAAGATGTAGAGTTGTTCGCTATGTTTTTCTTTTTATTGGGTATAAAAATCATCTTTATCAGGTATGTTCTAGGCTTCCACTCGAATTGAAAACAAAAAATTTTTTGAATCCGCATAATTCATAAATTGGTGTTCTCAAATCCGCATGTTTTTGTGTATTCAAAGTTTTTGTTCGAAAAACGTTAGTTTAACTAAGGCCATGTTAGATAAAACCTTTGCTTCGAGTTGCGTTTGAGATAAGATTTGACATCTAAGATGAAATATTTATACTTATACGAAACATGTCACATACAGTACTTTTAACGCAGAGCGAAGCGAAAAGTTAGGCGACACTCATCTTTTTGTGCGCTTTGAAAATATCCCAGTATAATTTTTTTTTTTTATAAACAACACCTAATTTGAGATCGCTTAATCGATTTAAAAAAAAAACAAATTGTCGGAAAATACCATAAAAAGAGTTAAAAAATGAGTTCAAAATAAAATTCATATCGTGCACTTCATATTCAATGATGCGGCACATTTTCATCTCAGTGGATTCGTCAATAAGCAGAATTGCCGCATTTGAGCGAATGATAATCCAAGAGTGATTGTCGAAAAGCCAATGCACCCACAAAGAGTGACTGTTTGGTGCGGTTTATGGGCTGGCAGCAGCATCCGTATTTTTTTCCAATATGAGGCCGATCAGGCAGTTACTGTGAATGGTGTTCGCTATCGTGAGATGATAAAGAACTTTTTATGGCCCTAAATGAAAGATATGAATGTGGACGATATGTGGTTTCAACAGGGCGGTGCCACTTGCCACACAGCTAACGAAACAATGGCTCTTTTGCGCGACAAATACAATGGCCGTGTTATCTCACGTGGTGGCGATGTCAATTGGCCGCCAAGATCATGTGATTAGACACACTTTTTTGGGTTATTTGAAAGAAAAGGTGTACGTCGATAAGTCAGCGACAAATCAAGAGGTAACTGATGAGAAAATTCGGCACATTAACGGTATATAACCTCTATTATGCATCAGTGTCATCGGATGGAGGTGTGCCGCCAAAGTCGCGGTGGCCATTTGGCCGATTTTGTTCCATACATAATTGAACCATACCAATATTATCATAATAAAAAGAAATGACAATAATTTCCTAAATAATTTGTGTTTTATTCAAAATCAACATCGGCCCTTTAAACTTAACCACTCTTTATAATTACATTAAAATCAATGAAAAAGTCGATTTTAAATTTTGGGTTAGTTAGGGCCTTTTGCGTTTTAGGTAACGATATATTTTTGATTAAATTGGATAAAAAACATTTTAAACTAAAACAAAATTTATTTTTTGGTAAAAATGTTATCACATTTTTGAAAAAAAATTGAAAACGAATAAAAACATGTGGATGTGAAATACAGATCACCAAAAATACTGAAATAATCCACTTAAGAGTGGATTCGGATTCTAGAAAACACCCGTATATCTTTAAAACTTTCCCTTGTGTCGTTACTTTAAATAAGTGGGGAAAATTAAAGACGATTAACTCGAAATGTATTATTTTGTTGCAGCAAACGAGCCAGAATCGGGTGAATGGCCAACGAAAGATCCAATATTTAGGGAAATTGAAAAATATTTTAATATGTATCTCAGTTGGAAATACTGAAAGTTTTGATTGGTTGAAGCAAAGTGTGTTGACAAATCGACTAACTAACTAAAGCAACAATAAAAATAAAATTTTGTTTTTTTACTGTTGTACATTTTGTTGCACCCGAATACATGAGTGCGCCTTGTGCAGAAGTATAAAATAGCAAAGACTAAACAGCTGTATAAAAAATAAGTTTTCAGGAAAAGGGAATTAATATGGGTTGATTGGATTTACAGCCTGTTTAACGACTAAGAACATCAAAGCTCGCATAGAATATTACATTTAAACCAAAAACAAATTTAAAAATTTTGTTTTTAAGTTTGATATTTTTAGTTAGGCTTGAGTTTATCAAATTTAGTTTCCATTAAATTATTTTTACTGAAGGAAGGAATTTTTACAACTTGGAATTTTCTTAAAATGTATTGGTGGTCGAGTTCTTGGTTGGGCTGGTGCTCGAACCTGGGTTAAATTTACATGTTTCAAGAATCACCACATTCTTTCATCAGAATTATTTGAGTTCTAACCTCTGCACCACTCCGGTGCCTGCCAGCCAACAGTAACTAAAAATAATAAAATTGAAAATTGTTCCTAAAAATTTTGTTTTTATTTAAACCAAATTTAAAAGTTTTGTTTTAAATATAATTTTCTATGCGAACGTTAACGTTTGAAATCGATGAACAGGCTGGTAAAGCTATCTAAATTGCAAGGGAAACAATAAACATTGATTGCATTAAAAATGGAACTTCGATGTTATGAACAAACTTTTAAAAAGTTTCAAGAACTATTTCCTTTTCTCTAAACATTAAAAAAGAACAACAGGAATGAAGAAACAGTTGTACTTACCTGATGTACTCGTGTAAACATTTTCAATGAACTTCTTTACATTAATTTGATTTTGGTTTGTTATTTTGATTTATTGTGTTAAAAACAATAAGACGACGACGATTTCAAACATCCAGTTTTACTAGAGTCTTTTTTATATGTCATTCGATTTTTCACGAAATAAAAAAAACTTTTCTACAGCATACATACATATACAATAAAACCTTCTTACATCTTATATGTGGTGCCAGCCAACTTTATTACTTAAAACAACGAAACACGGATTTTCTGGGAAAATATTTTCTAATTACCTGGGGTCTAACTAATCTCCGCATATGATATGGAGCAAAATTTATCGACTTTTTTTATCATGACACTCGATGTCGAATGAAATGTATCGTAATTTGTGATAATAGCTTTCGATATCGAGTAACCGAAGACATGACAGCTCTCGAGTTTTCATTCGATACGTCAGTGTCTATCATGTGCAGAAAATACGATGGTTTACTCCCTACGATAATTTACTTGATATCGAATGCGGTGATTACACCCTTGGATTTTTATGAAGGTTAATTAAGAGAACTTCTCTGCTAATTTTGGGAAGGCGAATTGACTAGAAGGTGGTGTCAAGTCAACATATTGTTTTTTTGCGGTGGTCGACTTGTCAAAGTTTGTATACAAGCTAGTTTTTTATATAAACAAACCTATTTTTTACTAGCAATATTTTTGACAACCCGACCACAGAAGCAGTGTTTTTGTGGAGTTGACCTCACCTTCTAGTTTCAGTTCTTTTTTTTTTAATTTTTATACGCCGAACTAAAATTTAACTGATTGCAGCGTGGATTTAGAAACGGGATCTTAATCGTGAATTTTAGGGTAAGCGGTCTTTTAAAGGGTCCGCCAATTACTTTTTTGCTGCCTCGGCTGGCCATGCAGTAGCCTACACGATCGGTCCAATTTTTAAGCATATTATCGATTGTGTGGAGCTATATTTCACCAACGGCACCCCACAAATAATAGTCCAACGGTGTCAAATCGCAGCTCTGGGCTTATAATGCGATCTTCAAAAACAGGGCACAAAACATCGAGTGTAGCTTCGGCTGTGTGGCACGTAGCGCCGTCCTGTTGAAACCAAATGTTGCCAATATCCGCCTCTTCAATTTTTGTGAACAAAAATTCGTTCAACATGGCCCGATAACGATCGCTATTGACTGCAACGGCCACTCCTTGTCCATTTTCGAAGAAAAATGGCCCAATTATGCCTCTGGGCCAAAATCCGCACCAAACAGTGACTCGTTTTGGTTGCAACGGCTTTTTATTGTACGCGTGCGGGTTTTCTGTGCCCCAAATGCGACAATTTTGCTTGTTTACATATCCGCCAAGATCAAAATGAGCTTCATCAGAAAAGATAATTTTTTGCCAAAATCGCCATCTTCTGTAAGTCGATCGCAGGCCCACTTAGCGAAGCGAAAAAGCATATTTTCCAGCGTTGTTCAAGCGTATACACAACCATATTCGTTCAGCGGAAGGATAAAACTAATTATTTGTATGTCAAATCAGACATGAGCTTAGTGATACCATTCACGAAATAAGCACTAGTAAAAACAAAACGTTAGATGGCGGACCCGTTATTTGATAAAAAAAATTAATCTATTTGGGTTTTGTTAATTTTAACTTGAACTCAAATTCAATTTGCGTTACGGTATCAGTATCGCAAATATCGTATCGGCAAAAAGGCGAATCATTACATCTCCGGTTATACTGTAATACTCAAGGCAATTCAAATTAAGTTAATACAATTTCTAAAGCATTTAATTTTTTTAATATCTACATATCTACTTCCATTGGGTCTGCGAGCACAAATGAAACAATAATATTCACTGGTATTATGGAACTCACATTACAAAATTCTTATGGTCTTGAAAAATTCGTGTGGGTCTTTAAAGAAATAGGTCGATTAAAAATGTATGGGATTAATTTTTTTTTTTTTTTGTTTCACGTGAACAGGTCGTAAATTAAATTATAACTGAAAACCTTTTTGTGTGCATTAAGATGATTTGAGCTTAAAATAGGCGTATAGTATCTGTATGTGTAGGTAATTTTATGCATACACATACACTTCAATGTAAATTTGTATATGTATGCATGTGTGTAAAAAATTACTTAATACCAACACAAAAACACAATTTTCTTAACCAACTACTTTTCCACTTTTTTAATTAAAATTTCGTAAATTGAATTTAACTTATTTCCGTTTTACATAAATATATTTTTATTTATTAATTTTTTTTTATTTAATTTCTCGTTTTCGTTTAAGACGTTTCAGTCGCCGCTCGCCAAGTTTAAAGGTTCAAAGTTCCAGTAAAACTGATGCTGCAATTCTCTCAATTGTGTCTGTTACATCGTTTGTATCAACCTGTTTATATCCTTATGTGGGCTGCAAAACCTAAATCTTCCCCCATTACCACTCTTTTTCTCTCTCTCTCTCTGTCTCGCCTTCTAAAGCATTGTGGAATTGTCTTTTGTGCGCAGCATCCGAAATTCAATTCAAGTTGCATTTCTGTTAGTTTGATTTTTTATTAGTTATTTCAGGAAGTTTGAGATAAGAAACGCAGATTTAACTTTTAACACTTTCCTTGATTTGGCTCTGTATTTTTTAGCAAAATTTTAGTAGCAAGCTGGGTGTTAAATTACAACAAACCCAACGTTATTATTCTGGTATATAACGGAATAATGTTTCTGATATATTTGTACATTATAGAAACGATTGTTGCGGGTGTGACTTACTCAAAATTTATGTATTTCGGAAATATTTGGAATAATATTTATTAGGTCAGTCAAGAATGAATGATTATCAATAACAATTTTAATTAATTTTGATGTTGTAAAATTCCTTTCTTCATAAAAATAAATTAATGAAAATTAAATTTATTGAACTTAAGCCTGATTAAAAATATTGAAAATTTGGATAAAAACCATAAATAGTTCAACAAAATTACCACAATACCTACTAATTATTTATTAGAAATATTTATAATAACTAATTTTATTCTTACTAAATTTACCGATCAATAGTAACAAAGTCCTAAAGCCGTTGTAGTAAAAAAGAACTAGAGTCGCTGGCGCGTATCGTACCCGCAACCCTCACACAGATAGACTAATTCACTACCAACTGGCCTATTAGGAATATTTCATTACGACATTTTTTTAGTTCCGCAGTCCTCGTCCAGACTTGCAATTTTGCAGAGAAAAACGTTTCATAAAAGTTTTTCTAATAGGGACTTCCGATCTATGCCAGTTGAAAGCTGCCATATTCTTATACATACTATATTTACACCTGTTGAGAACTGGAAGCCGATATCTTGCGATTTTTTAAGTGTCCGGGATATGCGAATAAGCTGCAGCGGCCAGGGCTTAGAAAACTGCAGTCGGAACCATCGATTATTAGAAACAAAACTTGGTGGTTTATAATCGTTATAACTAGGGATGCGATTTTCATGCAAATGCATGTTTTTTGTCGATAGTATAAGAGCGATGTCGACCAATTACACTGCTCTCGAAATTGACACTTTTTTAGACAAGCTGGGCACTTGGCGTTTTAACATAATTCGGGTACGCTGAATCCACTGGTTTTTTAGGTTAGCTTTTGTTTTCCAGATATACCGTTATTTCGAAAATGGAGAAGGTTGCACAACATATATTCGCGTAACTCAACGGTTTAGTTTATTGAAATTACTAAAAAAAAAAAACGAAATTCCGTCGTTTTAGAAACATATTTTTTTTGAAAAAATAATTTTTTTTATCAATATTTCGAAATTTTTGTTTTTTTAAAAATTCATTAATAAATTGGAAAATGCTACTAATTTTTTGCAGACATATAAAAAACGAAGCTGCAAACAAAACAAAAGGTTAAAATCTGTTAGCAACTTTTGATTTTATTCACAAAAGTCCTAAAATTTTAATTAATTTATGAATTTCATAAAACGCAATATTTGTATGGGAGCCGCCCCCTAAGTGGTGATAAGGGGCAAGTATGTCTCGAGAAAATGTTAAGCACAAAAAATTAACTGAGGCCGGTCATACAATCATCCCACTAGGGGCGACTTCTGGTCATAATTGCGATGAAAAAAGTGGGGTCGGCCATACATTTGACCCATCTAGGACATCCTAGGGGCTGCAGGGGCCAAATTTAAGAATTTCATTAAACGGCCATATTTGTATGGTTGAAATTCTTAAATTTTGCCCCTGCAGCGGCTAGGATGTCCTAGAAAGGGCGAAATTTAAAAATTTCATTAAACGGCCATATTTGTATGGTTGAAATTCTTAAATTTGGCCCCTGCAACAATTCAAAAACTCAAAGGTTTATTATAAAAGGAATAAACCGAAACGCTTTTTATAAAAAAAACCTAACAATATTGTTGATTTTTCTTTATTTTTATACAGAAATTACTTTAAAAAGTAAAGCCTCTAGTACACGGAATGTAAAAAGCCACATGCGCATGTGGTTCTGACGTAATTTTGACGACAAAACACAAAGCCACAATAGCAAGTTCCGTGTTCTATAGGCTTAAGTAAGTGCTGGTTCACACTCCTCAAGTTTTAGCTTTTGGGAAAGAAGGGACAAGAGAATGCCATTTCTTTTCCTCTCTCTCCTAAAAACTTAAGATTTGACAACTAAAGAGTGTGAACCAGCACTGAGTTCACAAATCGAATGAGAAGCAGATGGAAATGAATTTTTGATATAACAAATCCATAAAAATTTTTTAAACAAGTCAACAAACTCACCACACTAAAAGAAGTGTTAACAATATTTTTTGTTATAGTTTGTTCAGACTCGGGTGATTTGTTCATACCATGTTCACACGCTTATAAAAATATCGCCACTGAACATACAACAAACAGCTGACCAAAACAGCTGGCATTTGTTTGGAAAAACATAATTTTTTTTTATTTTAATACATTGTAAAACGCAAGGTATATTAATGTACCTTGGTAAAACGCTACTACAATTTTAAAAATATTTTTATACAATATTCTGAAAATTTTACATTGAACACTTCTCAAAGCAAGATGAAGGGATAAACAAAATATCTCTTTTAATTTCCTAAAGATTATTCTTGAAAATGTTTCGTAACATAGTTGTAGGGATTTCTGGTGGTGTTGATAGTGCCGTTAGTGCCTTTTTGTTAAAAGAACGAGGTGAAATTCCTTATATTAATGTTAAAAATTAGCAAAAATAATAATTTTAATACTCCATATACCTGCATACATACATAACTACTTTTTTATTAAACTTTTACTATTACAGGCTTTAATGTTGTTGGTGTTTTTATGAAAAATTGGGATGAATTTGATGAAATGGGTCGATGTTCCGGAGAACGGGATTTATTGGATGCTGAATACACTTGTAATAAAATAAACATTGAACTGCAGCAGATTAATTATGTTAAAGATTATTGGAATTCGGTGTTTACGTAAGTAAAATTTTACTTTTTTTAACTCAACTGCTCGTTTAAAATGTTGAACAAAAGTAGATACCTACAGTCACGCAGATAATAAATAGTACGTGCCTCTTAAAAATTCTTTAATTTTCGAAAAATTGGTGATATTTAAAGGAAGGAAATAAACTAAAAAAAATTTAAATGAAATATTTATTTCATTATTTAAAATTTAATTTATTAAATTTAAGCCATTTTTTTCTGTTTATAACCATAAATAATGTTTTCTTTTCTTGGTACGCGGCTATGGAATCCGCTTTTTCCCAAAACACTTCGAACTGTTTCTGAATGAACATTAATATTGTAGTAATTTTCGAAAGTGTTTCGAATTTCCACGGCTGTTGTTTTAGGATTTTTACTAACAATACTTTTTATAAATCGCTTAACCCGTGGTTAAATTTTAGGTGGATATCCAGTTTTTGGCTTGCTTGCTAGGGATTGAGACTCAGCAGGCAAATGTTTTTTTACAGTCTGTACTGTAGACTTGGCACGTCCAACAATTTTAAAAATTTAACTTAAGGAGTTTCCATCGTTCTTTTATTTTAAAATATGTTCACGCATTTCGGTACAAATGTCCTTTGTTTTCGACCTATTTTAACAAAACAGTAAATTTTATTTTCTAAAATTACTACAGTCTTTTAGAATTTGCTTGCAAATTTAGCTGGTAAAACTTTCCGTATATTATTTTATCTTTAAATGTACTTAAATTAAAAAGGACCGTTTTCTATTTGGCATCGTACGTACATATAATTATCTGTGCTGACAGATTAATTTTCTCTTTTGATGGCTGCCCATGAAACCTAACCTATTTGGCATCGTACGTATAATTATCTGTGCTGTCAGATTAATTTTTAATTGTAAAAGTATAATAAGCGGAAAGTGACCCGAACTTTTTGTAGTTTGATTTCGCGTGTCGATGCCTCGCAAATGCAAGCAAAAATATCGATCAGATATCCAGGATTATTCTTAAACTCCAATTTTAGAGGGATCACGTACTATTATCTGTGTCTGTAAATATTAAGTATATGGGATTGAAAAGTTAATTCGAATTTCTAATGCCCTTTTAAGTTTGTATAATTTAACCATGTTTATTTAATAAACGGAAATTAAATAGTTTATAAAATTGTGTAACCAACTTATTTTATTTTTTTAAAAATACGGCAGTATACATACATATATATAAAATTCTCTTGTCACGATGTTTGTGTTTATCATACATGGGCATACTGCATTACTTTTTTACTGCATTACACGTTTCAGTAATCAGTAAAAAGTACTGATTACTGAAAAAAAAAATCAGTATTCAGTAAATTTTACTGGTTATTGAAACAAAAAATCAGTATTCAGTAAAAAGTACTGATTACTGAAAACAAAAATCAGTATTCAGTAAAAAGTACTGATTACTGAAAAAAAAAATCAGTATTCAGTAAAAAGTACTGATTACTGAAAAAAAAATCAGTATTCAGTAAAAAGTACTGATTACTGAAAAAAAAAATCAGTATTCAGTAAAAAGTACTGATTACTGAAAAAAAAAATCAGTATTCAGTAAAAAGTACTGATTACTGAAAACAAAAATCAGTATTCAGTTAATTTTACTGGTTTGTGTAAAAAAATGCAGTAATAAGTAAATGATTGATAGTAGATACTGTGGCGTGTTTTCACTTTTTTAAATTATTTAAAAAGGAGATGTGTTATTGGGTAAAAAAAATTTATTTACATGGTTAAAACAACGAGTTATTTTAAATAAACAATGAAAAAAAAATTAGATGTATTTGTGAATACATGCTGTGCTATATGCTGTTAGCTTTTCTAAGCACAAGCATTTCAAAATTTTTGTCGCTAAGTTTTTGTCTTCTAGAGCGATTCACAATCCCAGCAAAAGAAAACAGTCGTTCTACAGGTGCAGATGAGGGTAGTGGGGTATTATATTTTATAAAAACGTTTTTTATTGCATTGTGCTTATGCAGGCAATTTGTTGTTGTATCCCGGTCGGCCAAGTATAAAATTGTTTCCTCGAGATAATTTCCCACATCGCTTAAATTGGACTGTACATCATCATCTGGTTAAGAAAATTGGATATTCAAATATACATACTAATATAAATATCAAAGGAAAATAATGTGCAAAAGTTAACATCACCTTCTTCCCCAAAATCTAAAAATGAATTTTGCGGCGTTTGAGGCACAATACGGGTTTCAGTATCCGGTATCTTTCCGTATTTTATTAGGTATGTATTTAACATTTGTTTTACATCTTCCTCTGTTTTTGATGTAGCCGTTTCCAATAGAGGTTTTAAAAATCGGAGCTTTATTTCAGGTATAGTTACCGCCGCAATGATAGCATCCCAAGCGTCTGGCTGTACTTTGAAATATTTTTCAAATCTTAGAAATAAAGCCTCTTTCATTTTTTTTATCGATGGAGATAGGTATTTTAAATTTGATTGCTCTAAACGCCAAAATTTTACCCTTAACGAGACTATGGTGGGGACGAAATGTCCGAAGTACATAGTATTTTCTCCCTGAAGGTAGTCAATTGCCTCTGCTATAGGTTTCATTACTAATAGAAATTCCTCCAAGTACTCCAGTTCGTCTGCAAGAATGGTGGGGATAGAAAGCCGGTAGCAAAGTTCCGGCAAATTACCTTTATGCTGCAACAACCTTTTTACGGAATCATAAAGAGAGTTCCACCTTGTTATACATGGAGTCAACAAATTGGCGCTTAAAACTCCGCTGATGATGATTTGAAAATCTTGGAAGATCTTCTTCACACAAAAAATCCGGATCTCTGACCGAGTCATCACTGTCAAAATCGGAAATATCGCTCATTTTTTTAATATTTTTTCACAACTGATAAATAAAAATTCCAAATATCTGCTACGAAAGAATTTCTGTACCGTTATGAATGAAACTTTTTTTTATATTTTTATTAGTTGCAACTTTTACAATTGATTATGTTATTATGTATCAATTTCAGTGTTGATAAAGTTGGTACAATTGTACTTTTTTTGGTACAATTCAAAACTTAAAAGTACACTGGTCATTTGGTACAATTTCCAAATTTTTCAAACCTATAGGTAAACATACTTATAATTGATATAAAATAAAAATATAAGCGGAGTTTAATGTACAAATGAATTATATGCACCTTTTGTTTTTGTTGTATACAATTGTTGGTTTTAAAAATAAAAAAAAAAAGATTAAGTACTATTTTAAAAGTTCCTTGGTACGATATTGGTTTTCTTATTTATCATCCCTGATCAATATTAATTTACAAATTTTATACAAAACAATTAAAAACGTATAAAATTTAAATTAACATTAATGCAAAGTTACGACGTGATTGGCGTGGCATACTGGTTAGTGTTTAAGCCGCTAATCCTTAGGTTCGGTGGTTCGAATCCGGCTTTGGCAGACAAGATATTTTCTCTTTTATATTTTAAATGTAAAAATAAATTTTTTTAAACATTTTAAAAAATAACAAAAAAAATAAACTTTTTTTTTCAAAATATAAATATGAATTTAAATATAAAAGATATTGGTCTAGTACTAGGCGTTTACGGCTCTCATCTACTAGGTCGTGGGTTCGACTCTCAGCTCGGTCGGCTTGAAAATTTTTTTCATTGTAAATTAAAATAACTTGTTGTTTTAACTATGATAATATTTTTTTCCACAATAACACATTTCCCTTTTTAATAATTAAAAAAAGTGAAAACACGCCACTGTTCATACAATGTGTATGTATTATTTTTAAGGCAGACAGTATCTACTATCAATCATTTACTGATTACTGCATTTTTCTACACAAATCAGTAAAATTTACTGAATACTGATTTTTTTTTTCAGTAATCAGTACTTTTTACTGAATACTGATTTTTTTTTTCAGTAATCAGTACTTTTTACTGAATACTGATTTTTTTTTCAGTAATCAGTACTTTTTACTGAATACTGATTTTTTTTTTCAGTAATCAGTACTTTTTACTGAATACTGATTTTTTTTTTCAGTAATCAGTACTTTTTACTGAATACTGATTTTTGTTTTCAGTAATCAGTACTTTTTACTGAATACTGATTTTTTTTTCCAATAATCAGTAAAAAAAGAAAATACTGAAAAAGTACTGGTACTGCAAAATGCCCATCTATGGTGTTTATACTCCTCCGAAACATCTCAACCGATTTTTATGAAAGTTTGTTTGTATACCTATTTGGTAATAATAGGTCGTAAAGTATATTTCATATCGCTAGGTTATTAGTGTGACAAAATACTTTTTTCCACTTTTTTGGAAAAAACTTTTCCCATTTTTTATTTGGCACAAAAAATACTCCAATTGTTAGATATCGGTGATGGAAATGATGCTAACTATAAAAATACTGGATACATAAATTGCAGGCGAATTCACTCTTGCACGTGTGCTTAACGTAATATTCGCTGTAATATCTCAATTTCTTTGATTTTTCCATCCAGCCGCGTCGGTGTCGCACATACAAACAAATTTCACTAATACTACCACAGCGCTTGATGAGTACCCTGCAAATAATAGGACCAGTCCAAACACGCGTGTAAAGAGTAGTCCACAAAGGACCAGGACTAGTCCAAAAGTAACCTAAGCATATGGAAAAAACCTGGTCTATTTAACATTACGATGTCCTAGGAGAGGATCATATAACCCACCTTTGGACCACTAAGGAGTAGTTTTAAAACTACTCCATGGTATATAACCCACCTTTGGACCACTAAGGAGTAGTTTTAAAACTACTCCATGGTATACTCAAGAGGATTAGTTTTGAAGTCGTTTAAAAACGAAAGCACGTCGTTAAAAAACGAAGACATGTCGTCTCACTACAAACACTTTTTAACAATGACATGGTCCATGCTTGCATTACATCGGACCAGTCCATGGAGTAGTCCATTTTATCAAAATGGGTCAGGTGGTCCAATTTTATTTGCTGGGTAATTTCATCAATGTATTTGGCCCTTAAATGAATCATGAAAAAAAACAAGATTACGCATAGAATTTGTGTTGTAAACAAAGTACATTTGTGTACTCCTTCTCTCTCTTACATTTTTTACAACAAACACTCATTTTCATTCTATGATGACGTAGATGCGCATTAGAAAAATTTTTTGTACGGCTGAGCGCGTAATCTTGTTTTTTTTTATTCATGAGTTCTAGTATGGTTTTGAGACACACTACTACAAATCATACTTATTCATTTGAATGGAAAATGTTTAACACAATACACGCGCGGCAAAATGAAGAATGATGTGTTTGTTAGCTTTACTAATAAGTGAAGTGCTAGTTTAAATATTTTTTTCTTTTTTGACATAAAGCGAATTTAAAAATAAGTCGCAAGAAACTGAGGCCCCTATTACCGTTCACAACTCAACTCAGTTTAGTTGTTATTAAGACAACTGGTTGTGATCAGTTGTAATTTTTGTTCACCGCAATATAGCAAAGTTGTAAACCATAATACAAAAATAAAGAAATTACAACTCAACTGAGTTGAGTTGTGAACCGTAATAGGGGCCTTAGCTTTGATTGAAACTTTCCAGGTTCCTAACGAACAGTGTAATTTAAAAGTATTACACATAATCTGTAATATTGTGTACTTTTTAGGAGTTTTATTGATGATTATCAAAATGGTTTAACGCCCAATCCGGATATACTTTGCAACAAACACATAAAATTTGATTTGTTTTATAAACATGCTATATACAATGTAAGGTTTGATGCAATTGCCACTGGACACTATGCCAAAACAAATTTTGGGCCATTTTTGGAAAACTATCAAGAAAATGGAGGTAATAATTTTATTTGATTTGTGTATATCTGCGGTATTTTGACAAAACGTCTTAAGTCGAGATAAGATAGCAAAAAGGTAATAATAATTTTTATTAAATAATAAAATAAACCAAAATTAAAGAAAATTTTCGTTTATAATACAAAATTTTAAAAACGTCAACAAAAATATTTTTTGAATGAATATTCTATGATTAACAACATTTTTTTTCAACTTTTTGAATTTGACTTAAGATGTGTTTTGTCCAAATGCCACAGATATGAAAGTAAACTACAACCAAGGCGAATTTACACCAGGCGACCATGTGTCAAAATGGTATACCGTTTTGATGGTTCTAGGAAATCTTTTATAAATTCTATAATTTTCACTTAGAATAATGAAATTTTAAACGTTTTTTTAATTATTACATTTCAAAACACACAGTTTGCAGTACTACAGTGTTGTATTATTTTGACACAACGTTAAAGTACTTTACAGTTTTGTATCCGTTTTCTAAATAAGACAACCTTGTATGAATTTGCCTTGACTACAACTTAAATGTACTGATTCCAGGTGACAGGTAATTTATTGTGTAGAAAAATTTATATGAAAATCGCTGTTTTTTAAGTGCTTTCAAATAAATTTTATTACACAATCAATTGCTTGTCACCTGGAAACGACATATAAATATTTAAATACTTTTGTTTGCATTTTTTTTTACAAAAAAACTTAAATTTCCAGATGTTAATTTACTTATACCAAGAGATAAATTCAAAGATCAGACATTTTTTCTATCGGGCATTAAAAGAAACTCACTAAAAAAGACGATGTTCCCCTTATGCGATCTTTTAAAAAGCGAAGTAAAGGTGAAAGCCAAACAAATTGGTTTGCAACGTCTTACACAGAAAAAGGAAAGTACGGGTATTTGTTTTGTAGGTAACCGGAATTTTAAAAAATTTATAAAAGAGGTATTTCTTTTCCATATTTTAAAGTAATATTTATTACTGAACTAAATAAAATTTTTAGTACATTACCTCGAAGCCTGGCCAGTTCGTAGATATTGATACAAATCAAGTGGTGGGTCAGCATGAAGGCATCCACCAATGGACAGTTGGACAACGTTGCCGTTTAGCGTCTTTTCTTAAACCTTATTTTGTGGCACAGAAAGATGTTGGAACAAATACAATTTACGTTGCGTCTGGTCATGATCACTCCGCCTTATTAAGTGATAAAATATTTACAAATAACGTTAACTGGCTGTGTCGAGATCCATTTGAAGATCCCGATAATAAACTAGAATGCCAATTTCGTTTTCAACACACAAAACCTTTAGTAAAGTGTAGAGTTTATAGAAAATCATTGGATAATCAAGATGAACTGATTGTATTAATAGAAAAACCCTTGAGAGCTGTTACACCTGGTCAATATGCTGTTTTCTATAACGATAAAGAGTGTTTGGGTTCAGCACGCATTGTAACAACTACAAATATAACAACAACAGACTTAATGAGTAGTACATTGGAAAATTCATGACATTTGTTCGCTATAAATTTGTTTTACTTATAAAATTAAAATTATAAAATTATTAATATGTACATATGTTTTACTAAAATTAAACTGGATAAAAGTTTAAAACATTAATTCGAAAACGCTAAGTAAATGTAAATAGAGAAATACATCATATACTCCATGTATTTTAAAATATTTTTAATTGTTGTAATTTACCAAGCGTAATAGACAAAGGGTATGAAGAAATATTTGACAAAATAAAAGTATCCACTACTCTCAGATATATTTGTTTTAATAAATAAATAAGACCTTTCAATTCTAAACCAAAAAATTTATAACGCCTAAACAACTAAAAAAGTTGTTTATTTTTTAAAACATTTTAAACAATCAGGGGTGTGCTAGAAATTTGTCATTAAATTCTTTTATTACAGAAATCTTATTTAAAAACGACTTTTAACACTCTTGCGTTTTACGTTTGCGATTTCCAGCACACCCCTGAATATATATTTTGTACAGCGTTTAAAAAGCTGCAGTTGAGATTGTAAAAGTCATAAGATTGTGCTGCAACTTCGACATCTTCATTTGTCATTGGACAAAAAATAACTGTTGCCTTTACTTCTGATTCATTAAATGAAAACAGTCGTTGTGAAGGCAAAAGCAAAAAACAAAAAGTTGTACACAACAAAGAGCATCGGCAGTCTACATGTTCGAAAGTGTTTGGTTTGACAGACTGAAACTTTTAAAAAATCCCGTAGTTACCGAAGATGGGACGTTGTGTTTTTTTCCGAATTTTTTTTTTTTAATTATACCTACATGTGTACATAAATACATACATGTTGCCAAGGAAATGCCGTTTGGTTGGGTCTTCCAGAAAGACAATGACCCGAAGCATATCAGCAAACTTACCAAAAAGTGGTTTCAAGACATTAAAATAAACGTGCTGGAATGGCCAGCTCAGTTCCCAGATCTAAATCCAATCGAGAACTTATGGACAGATATAAAGAAGGGAGTATCCCAAATACAACCAACCAGTAACGAAACCCTTTGGGCGGCTGTTCAGCAAATCTGGAACAGACTTTCAAAGAAGAGTTGCAAAAATCTGGTGAAATCGATGCAAAGACGTTGTGCAGAGGTTATTGCAAAAACGGGCACGCAACAAAATATTAATTTCAATATGAGAATACATCATTAAAATAAAGAATTCAAAATCTTTAATTTATTCTGAGTTAAAGTATTTATTTTTAATACAATAAGAACTGAAGAGCTATTTTTTTGACTGAGTGTTTTTTATGTTGTTTTAAAAAAGTTAAAAATTTGATATCAAATAAAAAACCAAATTAAATGCTTGTTATTAAATATTGTTTGACAGTCCTGTAAGTGTCTAATGACAAGTATTCAATGAAATCAGTTTGACCTTTTTACTAATATCTAACGAAGATTTTTTTTTATATCCTGGTGCTTTTTAACCGCAGCTGTATGTATTTATTTTAATGCTTAACAATCTTTTTAATTTTTTGAAATTAAATAAAACGTATGTATTTATGTACACATGTATTTAAAAAAAATTGCGGAAAAAAACACAACGTCCCATCTTCGTTAACTTCGGTATTTATTAAAAGTTTCAGTCTGTCAAACCAAACACTTCCGAACATGTCGAGTGCCGATGTTCTTTGTTTTCAACTTTTCGCGTTTTGCTTTTGCCTTCACTACGACTGTTATCATTTAATGAATCAGAAGTAAAGGCAATGGTTTATTTTCGTCCAATGAAAAATCAGAAAGTGGTAGAAAAAGCAATTTTTTGATTTTGACTGCAGCTTTTTAAACCCTGATTTTGTATTGTTTTTCGCGGACTCCCTGATTTCCGAGGTAGATTTCAAAAACCATTGGTTCCATGGTTACAAAAATCTATGAATGAATACTATTACTTAGGGTCACTCACTGTCCACTGCAGATGCAAAAAAGCATACTGATGGCAACAAGAGTGGTTCTGATACGATTGAGATCGGGGAAAAGCAATAGGCCTAATGCTTACTCTTCACGCAGAGCTAGTGCCGTCTACAGTGTGTGCCCAGGAAGTTGACAAGCTTCCCATAATACCAACCACAACTCCAATAAATAAGCACATTGGTCTTTAAGACCATTTAAGTGAAAGCATTGGCCTGATCCTGTTGCAGAACATCCAGACTAAAAAAACACTATCCTGTTACAAAAAAAAAAAAAAAAAGACAAAAGCTTGAGGAAAAAATCAATAAGTTTTGTGATGAAATATAATGGTAAATATGTATTTTGTTTTCTTATTTTAGGTGGTTGTTTGAATTATTATAGTTTTTTTTAATAACAAATAAAGACTTAAATTAAGAAGGTAGTTTTTTAATTGTTTAACATATATCTTTACAATCTATAGTCCATAAAAGCCTAAAACATATAAGAAACATAATTGATCTTGTGGAAAAGAGTGTGAAACTTCAGCCAAATAACACTTACATTTCTTACAAAAAGTTCCTTAAGTATTTTAAGTACATAAACTAAATAGCCTAAATAAATATAAATAGTCATTCTTAAATTATCGAAATCTGTTAAAGAAATTCCAGTTGCTACTTTTGATTCAAGATTTCAAGTGGAATAAAATAATATATTTAAAGTATAAAATTTAAACTAAATAACGACAACTTAATTACGTAAGTAGTACGGTCAACGCATCTAAAAATCGTGTTAAATCATTTTGGCGTATTTGTATAAGAGAACTTTCAAAATGATCTTGTAAAGTAGCTGCATTGCATTTAAGGGCTGCCTGCTCAAATGCTTTACCGAAAAAATTTTTGGGAGAATCCTCGCGCACTGGAGGTATTCCAACCAAAAGGCACAGACCTCGCTCAGCATCAATGGGACAGCTAGCGATTAACGGAAGATCAGGAGCTTGGCGGCTGCGTGAGACTGCAACGTGGCCGTTCAATATAAACTTTGCCAGCATGCTTAAGCCGTAGGGATAAGAGAAGTAGGTGTTCTCCTCATTAAGTATGTAATAGAAAAACGAACCGGTTGAATGGATTTGATGGGCTTCTAAACTACTTTGTACTTGTTTGAATATGGCTTGAAGCAGGAGTTTAGCACCTTCTATGCCAGCATTTAAAATATCCTTATGATTGCGTCCTAGGCCATCGAGGGCTTCGAGGAAGCAATCCTCTGGTGTTTTATCTTTCTTAACAGATTCCAAAATAGATAGCATAGAATACACATAATCAGCGGCCGAATAACGATTACGATAACCATATTGCAATGTAAAGGAACCGTATATAACATCGGGTATATCATACTTTTCGGCACAGCGCTCTATCATGGAAAAGAATTCCTGGCGCAACACTAAATCCATGGAAGTAAAAGTTTGCCGGGCATGTACTAAAGGTAAACCCATTTCCACTAACAATTCGTGCAATTTCTTTTCTCCTCTTAAAGTCCAAAGTTTTAATTTACAAGCCACATATAAAGAGTAGCGCATTGATTCCAAAACACTCCAGTGACGATACAAAACCAAATGCAAATCATTTTCAAAATGTATCTTCGATGCACTCAAATTACTCTGATCGTTGGTTTTATTCGTTAAACGGGAGACATGGGATTGTATATTATCAATTTCCAAAGTATAGACACTGCTTTCAATTTTACCCAGAAGCAACTGTTCCGTTATGCCTACGATTGCCCACCATAGAAGATCCATATTATCCTTCGACAATTTCCAGGCTAATTCGAATATAATTAATGCCGACGAACGCCCATAAAAACTAAATTGTGTGTATTCGAACATAATGCGATCGCGTTCATTTTCCCAAGCACGCCTCTGACGTTGTTTCATGATACGCTGTTCATGTTTTTCCATACGAGTCAACTTCTTGGGACGTTCCGGTTTCGAATTGCCATCATCATTTTCAGCATCCGATTCACCGGCACCACTATCGTTTATTTCTTCATCTTCCTCATTGTCATCTTCGTCTTCTTCAGAATCTGATTCACAGAAAATTGTCTCAAATGCAGGTATGTTTTCATCAGACGAAGGATCGCCCAATATGCAAACCTAATAAAAAATAAATAATAATGATAGGATAAAAGATTAAAATGTTTTGGTAAAAATTAAAAAAAAAATAGCATTTAACCCACTAATTCGTAAACGTCCCCCTTTTTTTTCGTGGACATACATATTTATATATGTATGTATGTATATGCCATAGTTTGTTTCTAGGTTTTGTCAAAAAAGTTCCGTAACATTTTCCATCTAATAGGTTTTCATACACTCAGGAACCTGTATCTAAATTATATGTTTCTTTCTGAGCTACCTTATAATGTCAAAACGTTTCATTTTCACAAAGTTTATACGAAACAAACTTTTAGAACACGAGTTCAACACC
Source organism: Pollenia labialis (assembly GCA_949318255.1). Classification (NCBI taxonomy): domain Eukaryota; kingdom Metazoa; phylum Arthropoda; class Insecta; order Diptera; family Polleniidae; genus Pollenia; species Pollenia labialis. The sequence continues at coordinate 16,001,318 of OX439142.1, read as the reverse complement.
ACCCGGCTGAAAAATCTTATTTGATAGATCGCTTGGCGGGTTTATTTTATTGAAAATGTATTGGCAATAGAATTTTCATGCCCAAAAAAAAAACGCTTGCCGCTCTTGTTTAGGTAGCTCAGTTAGTTTAATGTGATATAATTTTTACACACAAAAAAATAATCTAGGGTATTTTACAAATGCGTACATAGGAAATTTATTTTTATATAAAAACAAAAAACTAACAGCCTGTTCATCGATTTCGGACGTTAACGTTCGCATAGAAAATTATATGTAAAACAAAAACAATCAGGTATGTTCTAGGTTTAGACTCGAATTGAAAACGAAAAATTTTTTGAATCAGCATAATTCATAAATTGGTGTTCTCAAATCAGCATATTTTTGTGTATTCGAAGTTTTTGTTCGAAAAAACTTTTGTTGAACTAATGATCGCTAATTTGCTAACCGAAGTATAATAGCAATGTCTAATATTTTTTAAAAATCGTGAAAGCTGTAAAGAATCACAAAAAAAATCGCTAACATGGCTAAAATTCTCGAAAAATTGCAAACTTTTAAACAAACACTAAAATTTATTTGAAATCTTTAAATGGGTTAAAAAAAAAACAAAATGTCGGAAAATAACAAAAAAAAAAAATTGCAAAAATAGCGAAAATTCGCGAAAAATTTTAATATTTCAAACCAGCTATAATATTGATTTAAAGTCCCTAAAACTATAAGGAATGGCAAAAAATCGGTAAAAATTGCTAAATTCAAGGAAATTCGCAAAAATTTGCAAACAGCGGCATGATAGCAAAGTCAACTATTTATTAAAAATCGTTAAAGCTGTAAAGAATCAGAAAACTTACACGACCAAATCGCTTATATCGCGAACATGGCTAAAATTCGCGAAAAATTGCAAAGTTTAAACAAACCCAAAAACTAAGAGATCGCTAAATCGATTAAAGAAACAAATTGTCTGAAAATAACTTAAAAATCGTTCAAAAAAATTTGGTATAATTACATCAATATCAATGAAAACGTCGACTTTAAATTTAGGGTTAGTAAGGGCCTTTTGCGTTTTAGATAACGATATATTTTTGATTAAATTGGATTAAGAAGATTTTAAGCTAAAAGCAATATTAATTTTTTTGTTAAAAATGTTATCACATATTACAATAAAAGTCGATTCGGTTTACTTTCACCAACCCATATCTACTCTAATTAAAAAGGAATAAAAACATGTGGATGTGAAATGCAGAACACCAATAATGCTAAAGTAATCCACTTTCGAGTGGATTCGGATTCTAGAACACGCCCGAATATTCGAAAATTTGTTTTTGTATTAAATGTAGTTTTCTATGCGAACGTTGACATTCGAAATCGTTGAACAGGCTGTAAGTTTAGTTGCCTAAGATAATTGGTAATTTATAAAAAAAGTTTTGCCTAAAATTTTTGTTATTATTACTAATTGGGTTAGGTACAAGGTATATTTACACAAGGTAGACTCATTTGGGAGTGTAGACATGGTGCTCTATAAAAATAACCGAGTGGAACGGAATTGTCAAAATTGTCTTCATATAAATTTAACGCACACATGTACAAATTTTGGCTCATATACACGGAATTTGACATTGGTGTTCCAACTTAGGTAAACAGCTGACAAACATATGGGCCAACGAGTTTACCTTGTGTAAATATACCTTGGTTAGGTATCTCTTCGAATGTTTTAATATATGTATATATGTATGTAGGTTTATTTGATTTTTTCTTTCAATTGGAAATTTTTTTGTGAAAAAAGTTCAAATTTCAATTTAAAATTTTTGAATTTAAAATAAATTAAAAACTATTCGATAGAGTATAAAGATACAACGTATTTATGTGAGTATATTATAAACATAAGATCTCCACTGAAATTTATACAAAAAAGATGTATAAAACATAAGATCTCCACTGAAATTTATACAAAAAAGATGTATGTATATAAAAAATAAAAACAATAATTATTTAAGTATTACTTTTATTGATGACGATTAATATGGACGAAGCGAACATTTCCATGCTGGATAATTATTGATTTTAAAGGCAAAATTAGTTATAATCCTAGCGTTGAATTGGATTATATTGATATAACAATTGTGGCATCTTAAACTACCAAGAAGCAATTCGTTATTTATCACACGAATTCCATTGAAAAGAACCAGGTAAAAAAAAAGATTTAGAAGCATTAACAGAAGGAAGGCCTAATGAAAATTATGAGTACCACAGAAACACCACTGGATGCGCTTGTTACAACAAAAACAAACAAAAAATCACAAAATTCAAGTTTAAGTGAAAGCAAACTAAATATGCACTATTTTGACAATTTAATAAATCAAATTTATCGTTAAATTCCAATAGGTTTAAAAAATATATATCGCTCATCCAAAAAATGATATTTTGGAGTTAATGATGCAGAATTGTTCGCTATGAGTTTATTTTGTGTGAAAATTTTATCTTTATATCTGTTATACTTTCCCCGTTTGATGAAAATAAATAAAATATTACAATAGAAATTAATTAATAGAAACCAAGGTATATTTACACAAGGTAAACTCGTTGGCCCATATGTTTGTCAGCTGTTTACCTAAGTTGGAACACCAATGTCAAATTTCGTGTATATGAGCCAAAATTTGTACATGTGTGCGTTAAATTTATATGAAGACAATTTTGACAATTCCGTTCCACACGGTTATTTTTATAGAGCAGCATGTCTACACTCCCAAATGAGTCTACCTTGTATAAATATACCTTGATAGAAACTGAGAATTATTTCTTTTCATAGGTTACTTTATTATATTCAACATTTTTTATTTTTCGAATTTATTCTATGAGCTAAATTTCAGTTATGTATTTTATAAAGCTTTTTTTTGTAATAGTTCTATTCCTTTAATTTTTGATTTTATTTAAAGTATGTAACCAAAAAAAGTATATATGTATATAGTAAATTTACCTAAAATCTATGGTACAAAATTAAATTTAGATAATTTTCCAAAAATAAAAATATAAAATAACTTTGCAATCATTGGTAAATTTTCAAAGTTTTTAAGTAATTTTAACAAAATAATTAGATACTTTTTCTAACATAGAAATTACCTAAGTTAACAGTTTTATTAGCTAAGAAACTTAGATACTGCCATGCTACCCTTGCGCTTAGTTAATTTTATACTATATATTTAGGTAATTTTACCTATGATTTTTTTTGTGTGTATGTTTATTGGTTTAAAATATATGTAGATATGTATGTCACTCTAAAAAGGTTACAAAATACTGGTTTACTCATTTAGAACCTAAAAGGGCCCGAGTTACAAAAAACAACTGTCCGCTTATTTATTTATTTTTTTTAATGAACAAAAATAAATATTAATTTTTTTAATCTCTTTTAGTTAAGGAGATATGAGGTTAGCGAATTTTCACTATTTTACCCTTTTTTACCAACTAAACATTAAAATTTCCAAAAATTTATTGATTTGCAGAAAGACCTCCAGTCCAAAATTCAACTTTAAAGCTTCAGGCGATTAGACTGTGTGATGTTGAACAAGTCAGTCAGTAAAGTTAAAATTTTATTAGAGTTTGTCTCTTTCCGGACTTTTTCATTTCCCGGGAAAGCGGAATGTATTTTTTTAAATATTATTTAATTTATTTGAACAAATAACGTTTTCTGAGTTTAATCAAATAAGTTTATTAATGCATTTATCTTTTTTTTTCTGTGGCAAAAAGAAAAAATTGCTTAATGCCCCTCAAAATCTTCATGTTCAAACGTACATATGGCCAAAATTTCAATTAATTTGCAGGATTTTCGAGGAAGTTATAGCAAAATTACTTTTTTGTTCTCTTTTTTTAATGTGCGATAACATTTGGAATAATAAAAAGTTCCTAGCTGTGACATTAGGAGTGTTTAGGAATTAAAACTTAAAAAACTATTATCGCAGAGAACTGATGATATTATTAAATTTCCAAAAGCCACCTTTAGGCCCGTTTTCACAACTTACCGATAGCTATAGGTAGGATTTTATCGGCCGGTTATAAATTGTTCCATTATTAAAACTTTACTTTAACCTACCAGGTAGGATGAACCTAAATCTACTTTGTCGCTCACTTAAGGTTAAAGTAAAGTTTAACTTATGGAACACTTTTTATAATGCCAGTTAAAGTCTACGTTTAGGTATCGGTAAGTTGTGAAAACGGGCCTTACAGTTTTTAATTGTTCTCCTATAAAACTAAGAAATAGGCTTAAGCACTTATTGCAAGATTTAATTCAAAGCCAAAAGCATTTATATAAAACCAAAAAATTTAAATCATTCAAACAAATTATTACAAAATATTTCTGTTAAAGTAAGATTTTAGTTCAGAATAAGAATTTACAGAATCGTTTCTAATTTTTATCAAGAAGATTTCAATGAAAAAATAACACGTTTCCTTTCTAAACATGTTGACTTTATAGCCAAGGGAACATTATATTATCTCTAGACACTTTCAGTTTTCGTAGCACTTCAGAATCTAATCCGAAAAAAACTTTTATACAAACGCTCTTCATATAAAATCATTGAATTTTTTGAAGCAAGTGGGTACAACATTTTTCGTTTTTATAAAACAAATCTGGGTCTGTAAACAAATTAAATATTCTGTACATTTTTACTCTTCTTCTTTCGAAATTTCAAAGCATTATACATCAAACATGGCATTACCCTACGTTTCCACATGCAAATAGGCATACGACACCCTCATGAAAGCTGTGAAAGATGAAGCTGGAGGGATTTTTTTCTAAATCCCGGTGGAACTGGGAATACTTTTTTAAGTTACCTGAAAATTGATCTTATCAACTAAAATCTAAATAGAATACTATAAGATTCACAGCATATACATATATACATACATATGTATTTTCAAATCAAATGTAAATCAAACATACATATGTATATGAACAACATTTTAATTTAAAAATACTTTTTTCCTATTTTTAGCGGATTTTAAAAATCGAACGCAAACATTTTTCCTAATTTCGACAGAACAACGTCTGTCGGGTCAGCTAGTTTTACATAAAAATCGTTTATTAAGAAGTTGTTGTTAGTGATGTTTCCAACAACTTTTGTCTGAACAAGTTTTTTCTAAATCTCATATTTAACAAAACCTAACTAAAATAAAAAGCAAACAGCTACATTGACGCAATTGTTATACCCTTCACCGAATGTAAGAGGGAATATATAACTTTGTTGTTCCGTTTGTATGTTCCACAATATTGATCCTACACCCTATAAAGTATATATTCTGGGTCCTTATGAAAAGCGAAGTTCAAATCCGGTTGTCCGTCTCTCCGTGTCTATGTTGAAATGGGTTTTCCGAGAACCCCAGAAATGATGTGGACTAGGTTGATGTATATTTATGTCACATATACTCCGTTTAAGTTTGCTATTGAAATTCAGCCAGATTGGTCCAAAAATTATGGAGATATGAGCAAAAAACCACGACTACCTCTAAATTTTTCCAAAAATCCCTTGTTGTTGTTGTATTTTTTTTATTTCTGTATATCTTGAGAACGGCAAGAGCCAAAGTTTCCAAATTAGGTACACACATTTAGATTGACAATACACACCATCCTACAAAATGTGGGCGGGATTGGAGAAGTGGGTGTGGTACCTCCCGTACAAAAAAAATTAAAAATTTTATAAAAACCTAAATTTTAGGGCTGCCATATGTCCTATGGATATGACTTATATATCAAAATATTAAGTAGAACATATTTTATAAAAAACTCGGGAAAATCGGTTCAGATACAAAAAAGTTATGACCAAAATTAAATTTTTTTTTTAAATACCCTCTTTCGGGAACCATAGATCTCCCCGAGTCCAAGCTTTATAACTAAAGTAAATAGTAAATTTCTTTAACACGTCGGTATATAAATCTGCCAAATCGGTTAATAAATGGCTGAGTTATAACCGAAATACTGAATCCCCAAAAATTACTCTTTTTATAATTAACTTTGTTAAAATATATATTTACAAGTTTATATAAATGTTTATATATAAATATAACTTAAGTAAATGGTAAAATTCTTCCTTAACACGTCGGTATATAAAACTATCAAATCGGTTAGACAATGGGTAATTTATGAGCAAAATACTCAAAAAATGGGCTAAAAAACTTGTTGTTGTATTTTTTATTTCTGTATATCTTGAGAACGGCAAGAGCCAAAATTTCCAAATAAGGTACAACCATCTTGGTTATTAAAACACAACATCCGACATAATGTGGGCGTTTATATAACTTTTTGTTCTTAATGCAAAAGGTGTAAAAGCTCCCCCTCCTTATATCTTCTTAATTAATCAACAGATTTTCTTGAAATTTTGCAGGAAAATAATGCAACATCTGGAACGAACTATAACCTATAATTTTTATTATTTAGAGCGTGAAATAGGGAAAGAGGAGTAAAAACTTCCCCCTCCCTATATCTTCTTAACAAATCAACCAATTTTCTTAAAGTTTGGAATGCAGACACTGTAACATCTAAAAGGAACTTAAAGGTATAATTTTTTTGGAAATCCCAACATTTAAGGCGTAAAATAGAGCAAAACGCATAAAAGATCCCCCTACCCATATCTTTTTAATCAATTATCCAATGATAGATGAAATTTAGGGCGTAAAATAAAGCAAAAAGGGTAAAAGCACCCCCTTTTATACCTTCTTAATTAATTAACCGATTTTCTTGAAAATTTTATGTATTTTTTTTACAAATTTTTTTATATCGGCGATAGAAAAGTTCCTGTCTACGAAAATACATAAGTCATGTGTGGCTGGCAGAAAGCTATTTTGGCAGCAAAAAATATTTGGACGTCGACGATTTAAACTTCAAGATACAGCAGTCGTTGCCAGCCGACTTAGTATAATACAAATCGATCGATACCGTTGGCGATGTTGACGAAGTTGTAAATTATTAAGCAGAGTTTTTGAATTCTTTTTATTTGTCAGAGGTGCCACCACACCTTCTACGACTGAAAGTTTTATATCCGGTTATTCTACTTTGGAATTTGAACCCGTCAAGGCTGTGCAATGGTACACGATTGGCCATTAAAAAATTGATTAAAAACGATATCGAAGCAACCATTTAGAATGGTAAAATTTGAGACGAAAATGTTTTGCCGACAAAGACTCCGGTGTTTTCCACAGACGTCAAAATTGAAATCAAAGACATAAAGTATCGTACACGCAATTGCACTTAGTAATGAATATTGATTATGTTTGTTTGATTATCATACTTCAGGATATGTTAACTTTTCAATGTATAACGAAATAAAGAAATAAATATATTTTTCTTTTTCATCGCCGATCATGGTATAAAGTGCTTCATTCCTCATGCTGATATTGATCCCATCCCCACACACTTACACATTACATTCGTTATTTTTTAATTAAAACCCAAAATATTCACTAGAAATAAGTTATATGGCAAAACAACGTTTGCCGGATCAGATAGGGATATATAAATCAAAACGAAGTGGATTTAAAATCGAACTGCTTTTGAAAACTAGCCTGTAAAGAACGTTTACAACAATATTTCTTGTTGAATACTTCATACCTTGAACACAAATTATCTTTAGAAGAAAAACTGCAGTCATTTTGTACATAATTGAAATCAAAATCTCGTCGATTTCAATTCCACTTCATTTCGATTTCTAGAACATGACCGATTATTTTAAAAAAATAAATCAATAATTTTAAACTAATATCAAATTTTCCTGTAATTCCATTTGTTTAGCATTTGCAATTTTATTTAGCACTAGCTTAACCCGGTGCGCTTCGCTACACTGCTTTAACCACTTTATCGGTGGAGAGATATTTAATATGTGCATCCTATGGAAGGTAGTTCCCCCCTGCGCCTACCCACTTTATCTTTATTTTCAAAGTGAAGTATACCATAAGAGTGACTTCTACAAAGTTTGAACTTTCTCACTATAACAGTTTTTAAGATATCCGATATTAAACATTGGCGTCCTATGGGGGGTAACACTTCCCCCGCCGCTATTTTATTTCAATTTTGGGGCTCAGAAGATCCTACTACCAAAAGTTCAACAAATTGCTTGCAGCGGTTCTCATTAATATTTCTATCTATGAGGGGTACTGCTCCTCCTCTGGCTACTCCGCCCATTTCTATATTGAAATTTATAGTTTACCATAATAGTAGCTTTAACTACGTTTGAAGACTATCCCTTTAACTGTTCTTCAGTTGAGCGATATTTAATATATGCATCCTATGGGAGGTATTTCCCCCCTGCGCCTATCCGCTTTATTTTTATTTTCAAAAGTGTAGTATACCATAAGAGTGACTTCTAGAAAGTTTGAACATTCTCACTATTACAGATCTTAAGATATGCGATGTTAAACATTGTCGTCCTATGGGGAAAACCACTTCCCCTGCTGCTACTTTATTTCAATTTCGGGGCTCAGAAAATCGTACTACCAAAAGTTCAACAAAATGCGTTCAGTAGCTCTTATTAATATTTCTATCTATGAGGGGCACTGCTCCTCCCCTGTCTCTCCCGCCCATTTTTATATTGAAATTTATAGTTAACTATAATAGTAGCTTTAACCACGTTTTAAGACTCTCCCTTTAAAAGTTCTTTAGTTGAGCGATATTTAATGTATGCATCCTCTGGGAGGTATTTCCCCCCTGCGCCTACCCGCTTTATTTTTATTTTCAAAAGTGCAGTATACCATAAGAGTTTGAACATTCTCACTACTACAGTTCTTAAGATATGCGATGTTAAACATTGGCGTCCTATGGGGGATTCCAATACCCCCGCTGCTATTTTATTTCAATTTCGGGGCTCAGAAGATCCTACTACAAAAAGTTCAGCAAAATGCGTCCAGCGGCTCTTAAGATATGCGATAATTAATATTGGCATCCTATGGGGGGTACCAATTCCCCTGCCCCTATCGAAAAAATAAGTAGCCTATTTTATTTTTAGGGCTTTCAGGAAATCGGTTCAGTAGTTTCGGAGTTTATAAGCCAACAAACAAACAAACAAACATACAAACATTTTTCATTTTTATATATATAGATTTATATATGTAAAATGTTTTCAGCTTTTTTAGATTTATAAGAAATGTTTTTTAATGATTAACTGAATTTTTAAATTAATATATCGTCGGCTTAATATGCAAACCTGCTAACTCCCTTTCAGCACATGTTACAGGAGAGACAAAAAACTTCTTAGGTATACATATTTAATATTTGCAGCTTGAGATTAAAACCAAAAATATGGTTTTACACTCTCAAATTACGTCAAAATTACTTCAGAACTATGTACTAGAGGTCTGCAAGAATAAATAAAAAGCAATTTCAACACACTCATTTGTTTTTTAATTACAATGTGTCGATCACCTAATGATAACGAAACAAATGAAAGAAAAACCAGAGACAAAACAACAAAAACTCATTCTATTCAGTCAACTCAAGTCAAATGAGTAAATTATTCAAATATAATATGAATGTAAAATATTTGTACCTACACATTATCAGTCTAATTCAAAAAGTATCATTGCAGCTTTATAAGTCATTAATAAGCAAAAGTCTAAAAAAGAGTATTTATAAATGTTTAATAGCCTATTAAACGTTTAATAAACATTTCATAATTTTGAAATATTTATTGTAGCCTTTACAATACTTTAATCGTTTAATAAAGTGACAATTTCAATGTTTGTTAAAATGAAATTTTAATAATTGCACGAAAAATTAAACATTTTTGTCTTCTTATTTATTTTAATAACAAAAATTAATATGCACACAAATTTTTTTTCTAGAAAAACGTCACTAATGATTGAAATGATTTTAAATATAAACTGCTCGGTAGATTTGTTTTTAAAAATAACGTGGGTAGCGAGATATGTTTTCTGTTGAAACTTAAAGTCGTTATAACTTTTTGCATAAAGTATAAAAAGCTATTTTTATTTATTTTAAATTATGCAAACCTTTTTTACCATTCAGTACCCTTTTTTTTAAATGTCTTTCAAATAGGTAAAGTATTTGTTTAAGCAAACACAAAGTAGAAACCACATAGTGTATCGTGTGTTGGTTATGTTTTGCCGCACGAAACAAAAATGTTTTGTTCCATATGCTTTGAAAGGAACATGCAGCACATCTTGGGTTCTCTCAAGCAAAAGTCTGTAGAATTTCAGCCAGAGTGGCTCGTGCCTAAGCTCGCTGGGGCAATAGAAAAATTGAAATGCCTTCATCTCATATGGAGGAAGCAATCCTAATGAGAGAATTTCAGATATTTAAAAATTTTCCAGACGTTATTCGTACGCACATTTGTATCAAAAAAACCGGCGGGAATTTATCCCAAATATTAAATAAACAGAAACGGTTACTATACCCTGATTGTTCATATATCTTTATATATCTTTTACCACTCATGACTGCCGTATTTTAAATGATTCAACTATCAAACTTGAAAGCGGAGAGTTCAAAGGTATTTTGTTGGGAGACTCAGGTTATAAGCTGCAGATTTATTTATTCACCCCACTATCCAAGCCACAGAATCAAAAGGAGAACAAATATAATGCTGCACAGATAGGCACTAGAAACTCTGTTAAACGTTGCTTCGGGATTTGGAAGCAACGATTTCGCTGCTTGTTAGATGGGTTGACGGTTTATCTGGCAAAAGCCTAATTATGAATAAAAATTCCCCGGGAGATTTCTTCCTTCTCCCATTTTTCCTATGTAAATTTAATTGTAAAAATGGGAAAAGGGAAAAAACTCCCGGAATTTGTTTTCTTAATTGGGCTAATTGATTATCGCCCTAGCAGTACTTGACAACATTTTGAAGAAAATGATATTGTTCCAGGTAAAAACATATAACACAAGCCTGTGGTAGAACCTACGGCATGCTACGAGGCTTATGGGTAACTCAATACTTTACTCCGCCGAAAGTTAGATTATTACTTGCGAAAACGTATTTATTACCAACGCTTTTATATTCATCCGAAATATTTGCTGGTTGTAACTCAGGGGATATGAGGAAACTTAAAACAACTTTTAACAACATCGTAAGATACGTTTTCGGACTGAGAAAATTTGATCATGTGTCACAATTCTCGATTCGTATATTCAATATTACATTTGATAACTTCCTAATTTTCAAAAACTTAATATTTCTTTATAAAATTATAATGACAAAGGAACCAAAGTATCTCTTTGATCGCTTGCGATTTGCAAGATCTCCAAGAGGTAAATTGTTGATTCAATTTAGATATCGTAGCCACGCTTCTGAATGTCAGTTCTTTATTCTTAGCATCCGTCTCTGGAATGAACTCCCTGATAATTTGCAGACCACTAGCAACGCAATGAGGTTCAGAAAATTACTTAAAGAACATCTTTCTTAAATTTTTTTTTTTTTTTAACGTTATTTTTTAATTTTGTTTTTTTTTATTTATTTATTGATTAATTTATTTATTTAGTTAATTTTTATTTATTTTTCATTATTTTATTTTATAATTATTTAAATTTAATTAAATCAATGTATGGTTAACTTTTCAGATTCTAATACTGTAATTTATAAGATATTATGTCTTGTTGTGTTAGAAAATCATATTTAATAAATACAAATACCAACATTTGAACCTAAAATATTTTGGCAGTTATATGTGGCTAAAGCAGTCTACAACTGACATGAAATGCTTAACATTAACACTAATATGATGTTAGTGTTAAGTATAGACTCATCAGGTTAGATGTTTTCTCATGTTATAATACAGTTGTTAATGCAAATGTTTTAACAACGCTTTTATAACATCATGTTATAACAGCAAATCATGTCAGTTGTAGACGTAGAATTATAAATAAAAGAAGCCACAAGCTTACACACATTTTATGTCAAGGTATTCAAATAAATGTATGCACATTCAACAATTCAAAAATTATTTGAATATATTTTGTAAACTTGCTCTCTCTAACGGGTCATTCCAATGTTTTGTTATTTATGAATGACTCTCAAATTCATTTATAGTAAACGAGTTTTTTATTCAATTCATTCATTCTTATTTTTGTATATGGTTTACTATCTTCTTATCTTTTTGAATGTTTTATAATTGAATAAATGTTGTGCACTTTGAGTAAAGGCAAAGAAGTGAGTTATTCAAAGCAGACCTCTACTATGTACGCATATGGATTTTCACTTTCTATATACTCTAGGCTTCAAAAATAAACTGGTCTTAAATAAAATCTTTTAAATTGAAACAAAGCATTGAAATAAAAAAGTGGTTTCGCGGGCAGCCTTAAATAAAAATGTATTTAGTTTTTAATAAAATTTCATACTGTTTATAAATTGTATACAAAAATCTTGAAATAATTTGAGCATTTTTTAAAATCATTAAATCATTTTTAGCTTTTTCTGGCCTTGTCTAATGCAAGATTAAGCTGTTAAAAAATTTTAAGATCTGGTCAAATTAATAAGTATGCAAGCAGAATTAATTTCCTTGGAGTTATATTAATGAATTCAGGTAAAAAATATTCAATCTCTCATCTTGTAGAATAATTGGCTTTATTTGTAGCTAAATCTACTTCAGTGAACATTAAGGGTGTACAAAAGATCCTTTTGATCGCGGTGCTTATGTCCTTTACATAATAATAAAAATAACAATAGACATTGAGAAATGTTAAGAAATGCAACGTCATAATAATGTTAAAAACATATGTATGTATTTATGTATATCAATTTGCCAGCTTTCTTCTAATTTATTGTAATCGATGCAAACGGGAGGTTTTCTTCAATCAAATTTATTTATTTATTTATCCATGTTGTAATGCAAAGCCATTAAGGCAAAAAAAAACGTATTACAAAGCAATACAATCCAGAGTATAGTACTTAACCTAATCTATAAAAATAACTTACATACATATACATATAAATATAACTACACCCATTAATATATCTTATTGGCCCCCCAGGCCAGATTTTAAATATCATTTGGCGCCATAAAACAAAGAAAACAAGATACCGCATATCGCAGGTCCGTTAACTCTAATTCCGGTCAGGTCCGTTTACTCTCATTTTTACGTCGCTGTAGTAAAGAGATTAAAATGTAAACAAACATTAAACATACTACATATGTACACGTGTACATATGTTTGTGCTCATTTACTACTATGTCGTACATATGTATGTATCAGGGTTGCCGAACATGGTCTTTTCCGACCAAATTTGGTCGGATATTTTTGGTTTGGTCGGATGGTAGGCCAACCCTAAATTTGGTCGGTTTTGTGCAACTTATAATTATTTAAAAAAATTAAGAACATTGGACGGAAAACAGACAATTGCAAATTGCATATCTTTTTTTACCAAACACAAAAATTTTAAAAATATAAATATGTACATGGGTTATTTCCAAAAGTAGTGTACATGAGCATTTTTTTTTTTTTTAAGGTTGAGGAATTCATTCTCTGAAATTGTTTACTTGCATTAAGATTTGTGCAGATTGCGAAATTACTTTTAGTTTCTTTAAAAAAAATTTGTTTTGCTTTTTTATTGCATTTTGGTGAAATATTTTCCGGAATGTCACTTTTTACAAAAATTTACAAAACTAAGAAATTAATGCAAAAATGTTAGAACAAAGCCTACTATCGCATTCGTTCACTTATTATTTACCAGCTTTGGATGTTTTTCTTAAAAAAACGGGTTAGTAATAGCAAAAAGTTATTTTTCGAAGAGATTCCAATTATTTTTTTTTTCCTTTTATAATTCAAGAATTAAAAAAAAGTAATTTTTTTACAAAAATTTGTTTTTGTGCAGCTTACATTTAAAGTAACAAATTTGCTTCAAACAATTTGGAAGAAATTGTTGTATTTTGCTGGAAACTTGAAAAAATAAAAAGTGACAGTACGGATTTTTTTGTGACAGTAAAGAAAATCCAATTTAAATTTTTTACAAAAATTTGTTTTTGTGCAGCTTACATTTAAAGTAACAAATTTGCTTCAAACAATTTAGAAGAAATTGTTGTATTTTGCTGGAAACTTGAAAAAATATAAAGTGACAGTACGGAATTTTTTGTAACAGTAAAGAAAATCCAATTCAAATTTCAACAACAATAGTCATTCAAAGTAATATAACAAATTATCTTTACATCAAAAGAACTACAGTATTGAAATCAATCAGAATTTTCGAGAAATAAGCTTTTAAAATAAAAAAAAAACCCTTTTACTTAAAAGTGACAGTAAAGAAATTTGTGATATTTTTTTTTGTTTTTTTCTTCTAAAAAGTAATTTCACGGAAAATAAAAACAAGAAAAAGTGATCAAAACTTCGTAATATATTAATATACATTTTTATTTATTTTATTTTTTACGATTTTTATTAAATAACTGTGTGACAGTACGGAAATTTTTAGCTGTACTTACCATCGTGCGATTATAAATTCACTTGAAAACACCAAATAATTGATTTTATTATTTTATTTATTATCTTAATCAATTTATCACTTCTTGCACTTTTTAATAGCGATGCACAAGCAAACGAAACAGCTCAAGTAATGATTATGACTTAATTAAAAAAAATGTGACATTACGGAAAAAACGCAGAGACAAAGTAAAATTAGAACGTCAAAATGACATTGATAACATTTTTCAGGTAAAACCAGGAAAAAGCAATAAAAATAAATACAATCATTGAAAAACAGTTGAATTTTTTATTATTGTTCTATTGTTTTCAACTCTTTTTCCATGTTGCTTAATGAATAACATGTGTGGAGACAGGTATATTTGTATGTAATAGGCATGATATACAGTTAAAGCACCATTTGCACAATTTAGCAGAAAGTTTTACAATAATCACAACTACTTTTGTTTGTTGCTAATTATTTTAGAGCTTACTTGCCGTTTTTGTTTTCTTATTTTCTTTTACATGAAAGAAATAATAAGCTTGAGACGAAAAAAAAGCATTGTGTTTGGAATTAACCCACATATGTATATACAAAAATATAAAAAATTTGTTCGGATTGGCAACAAACGGCGCTCACGCCATGACTGGAACTGTTGGCGAGCTTATAGCCTGTTCACCGATTTCGAACGAAGACTTAGTTCGCTTAAATTACATGTTAAACAAAAACAATATTATATAATTTCTATATAAAGGTTCTTTGTGGTAATATTTAAAGTTTTTGCATATATGTAATCCTAAAAGAATTACATAAATAAAAGAATTTCAGGAATTATGTTCTGTATTAGGTGTTTCTTATACCAGATGGACTTCTTAAAGGAAGATGTTTGCATTTTTATGACGATATAATTGTTTTTAAATATTTCAAAAATTTGGTCGGTTTCAAAGGATTTTGGTAGGTTCAAGGCCCATTGAAAAGGTCTGTGCAAGAAGCCTGATGATCATTGTTTATGTTCTTTTTAGTTATCAAAAGTTGTTTACATGTGCATGTATACGTTTATGGTATGCCACACATACAAGTTTTTTCCTTTTGCTTTGTATATGTAGTAGTAAATTTTTGACAACTAAAAAGAATCGTATTTTGTTTTTGTACAAGTAAGCAGACCTGATAGATGGGCCTTGGGTAGGTTTTGCTGACAATTTTGGTCGGATTAAAATTTTTCAAACGGCAACCCTGATATGTATGTACATGCATAGAAAAATAATGTTTTTTTAATTTTAAATGCACTATCTTGTTTTCTTTGTTTCATGATGTGGCGCTATAGGTATTTCAGATTAGATATTTATATATGTTCATATGTATATTCTGGGTCCTTATGATAAGTTAGGTTGACTTAACGATGTCCGTTGAAGAGTTTTCCGAAGACCCCAGGTAGGATAGGGACAAGGTTGTTATATATTTTAATCACATACATACATAGGTACATATAGCCTTGAACAGGTTGCTATTGAAATTCAGTCAGATCGTTGCACAAATTGCTGAGATATAAACAAAACAGAAGGTACAAGCATCTTGGTTATAAAACGACAACAACCTACAAAATGTGGGCGGGATTGAAGAAGTGGGCGTGCTACAAAATAGATTTATTTATTTCTAAAAAAAGGTATTTATATAACTTTCTGGGCTAAAGTTCACTTTACGGGGCGTACGAAAAAAATATGCCACCCGATTCAGAATAAAAAAAGAAAAAAACCATAATTAAAATTTAAGGGGGCTGAGGCCCGTGGGGCACCTGGACCCAAAAAAAACTACCCCGCCCACTTAGTGATATGTGTGGGTACTTAAATTTAAGGTACTTTGCTCACGATTGCATATATATATATTTTGTTTTTGTATTCGCTTATTATTTTCCTCTCTAGGTTAATTTAAATCTTTTAGGTGCAGAAAAGCTTTTTGTTAGCGAAGCAGGTGTTTGTTATACCACAGAGGAAAAAATTCATGCGCCCGGCCGAAGGCCGCCTATGCAGATGAGCTTTAGTTAGCGAAGCCGGTATTTGTTATACCATAGAGAAGAAAATCCATGCGCGCGGTCGAAGGCCGGCTATGCCGAGAAGCTTTAGTTAGCGAAGCCGGTCTTTGTTATACCATAGAGGAGAAAATCCTTGCGCCCGGCCGAAAGCCTGCTATGCAGAGTAGCTTTAGTTAGCGAAGCCGGTTTTTGTTATATCATAGAGGAGAAAATCCTTGCGTCCGGACAAGGGCCGTCTACGCAGAAAAGAATTCTTTAGCACATCGGAAAAAGGCTATTAGTTACAAAAAAAATAACCATTATTTTAAAAAAATTGTAATTTTTTTTTTTTTAAACGAGCAAACATTAAAAAATACAAAATATGTATGTACAATCGTGAGCAAACTACCTTTAATTTGAGTACCTACTTACACATATGTAGATGTGAGAGGATGGGGGCACTTTTTTGACCCAGAGGGCCCCAAAAGACCCGCCCGCCCTAAATTTTATTATTTCCGTTTTTCTTGTGCAACTACCTTTAAGTACCCACACATTCCACTAAGTGGGCGGGGCGGATTTTTGGATCCAGGGGAGGCCCACGGGCCTCAGCCCCCTTAAATTTTAATTTTGGTTTTTTTGTTTTTAATTTCAGATGGGGTTCAAATTTTTTTTATTTTTTCGTACGCCTCGTAAACTGCACTTTTGCCACTTTCTGTAGTTGTCGCACCATGGACCATGGTGAAGAATATAAGATTTGGCAAAGCCGAATATAGATAGCACTCTTCTTGTTTTTTTTTTATTCGCTGAACTTGTATCAAAATGTGATCTTGTATCAAAATGTACCAACCTAAAGGTACATATGTATTGTTTTTAAAAAATTCCCACATATAATTTCCCCTCAATAAAATAAATTTACCTGACGATCGCTGTATATATTGCACACGTCCAGTGGTCGATGAGCATCACAAATAAAAAATGTCACGTCTTCTTCTGGTTGAAGCAATTCCACTATGTCAACACAACCACCACAGTTCAGCAGCAAAACAAACTTTACATCACCTTGATGTTCATTGTAAGCTCTTTGCAAACCTGCCAAACCCATAATGGGAACCACCGAATACAACATGTGGTCATACTTAAAAAGAGCCTGCAGAATTTTGCTGGCGCAAATTGCATCGACGTCATAATTGACAATAATTAAAATTCTTTTACCAATCAATTGATTATAAAAACCTTGCCGTAAATCTTGAATAAACATTTTTTGTTAGATTTTTTATCTCAAAGGTAAATTTGATGGGTTAATTGTAATGTTTAACGTAATACAAAAGAACACAAATATTTTTCACTTATTTTTTTCCTGTAGAAATTCTTTAATTTAATATATCAAGTACATTTTAGGTTTTCTTTGCATTTTTTAGCGTTTTTCCGCTATTAATTTAACAAAAATAATTGTAAAATGTTTATAGTATGCAAAAAAACCAAAACAAAAAACTTGTCTACATGAAAGACACGATCCAAATTGGGATTTTAGCGGGAAAATCTTATTGTGTGGCAGTGTTACCATTTTGGCATATTTTCTGCGAGATTTAGCAGATTGAGTTGGGGGGTTTGCATATTTTTTGTTTTTCAATATTCTAACTTTTTAGCATTTTTCCTTTTTAGAAAAGCAGAATATTGTTGGCACATTTTTTTAAAAAATAAAAGTCTTTATGAAATATAAATTAAAACTCCTTTTTATTTATGCAAATTCTTAGAATGTTTTTTTATAAAAATTCAGCAGATATTTAGCATATTTTTTATTCAACCCAATTATAAATAAAAATTCCCCGGAAATTTTCTTCCCTCTTCCATTTTTCTATGCAAATTCAATTGTAAAAATATGTGTTGATATTTATGATAAAGATATATTATAATCCGATTAAAAGCCACTCTTTTTTTAGAATATAGCCAAAATACACCTCCAAGTCATGTGTTGCACAATTAGCGTAAAAAAAAGTTCACTTTAGATATGAAATTAACATGACCTTCAAATCACAGTTTAGTATCAAGAATTATACCTTGACAACTAAGTCGATCAACAAACGCAATATCACCACCACAAAGAGTAATGGAAAACTCAGAACTACTACATTTGCCAAAGAAAATTGCCTAACTTTTACTAGTATGAACTTAAAAAGCATTTATCCAAAACCCTAGATAGCTGCACATCAACAAAAGAAAATAAAAGACACAAATTGCTAGAAATTGTATCAAAAAGATCATTAATAGGCCTTATAAAAAGTAAAGGTCCAAAGACCGATCCTTGAGGCACATCACTGTGAACTGGAAGCAAGCTGGAAGCCCGATTGTCATTTACAATATATTGACTTCTACAAAAAAGATATGAAAATATTAACTTGCATGCAGAACTGGAAAAGTTATATAATAGATCATGATCTACTCTATCAAAAGCCTGAGTAAAGTGTAATGACAATAAAATACGAACACCTTCGTAAGATAAGTTATTTAATTATCTATTTGTTAATTTCAATCCAAGTAATATAAAAAGCTTAGAAGGACAAAAATTATATAATACAATTGTAAATGCAAATTCTGAATTAAAGCACAATTAATAAAAAATAAATAAATGTTTACGAACAATATAACTATTATTTATAATTATTTACGAGTTGGCTCCCCAGCCTAGCACAATATTAGTAATAAAATAACAATACTACCCGTGCCCCAAAGTCGATAGCTTAGTAAAATCTTATATGCGTTTATTAAAACCAGAAGTATGTATTATGTTAAATTTATTTAAATATGTAAGGTTCAAATTGACATTTGAAAAGCACAAACACGAAAGATAAAAAAATATTGCTAATATTATCTGCTAGGCGAAACGGTAAAGATTTAGTACTTCTATTAGTTCTAAAACCAGATTGACAATTATTTAGAAAATTATAATTATAATAATAGGTATAATCAAAATCTCTAAAGTTTAAACTTCATAAGATGCTCTACAATTATAGATAGAACAGGCAATATGGATATCGGCCGTAAGTTTTCAGACTCAATTGATGAGTTTTTTAATTATGGCATTATGGCAACTATCTTTTTTACCTTCCAAAATAACGGGAATTTCGACGATATCAATTTAGGTTTGAATATAAGAAAATTTTTAGCAGATATTCTTCATACATATTTTAATTTAGCAGATTTTTTTAAGTTTTGGCTATTCTCATCAACAGTTAGGGCAACACTGTTGTGTGGTATGTTCAATGTTTTTTATTTAGAAATAATGTAATACACTTAAAATATTTTATGGGAATTATCAAGCCGAATTCATTTTTCAGGTGGCGTTGAAAGGACAGCTGTGCTACTTTTTTTATTACTTAGTGGCCACACGATCAACTTTTGCCTTTCAATTTGCAATCCACTCTCACTTTTTTACTAACACACTCACACTTTTTGAATTGACCACGAGATTGCTTTCAATTTCACCTCTCCATTTGTTTGGCAATTTTACTTTCAATTTAACAACTGATTACATGTTTGTCTTTATAAATTGTTTTCTTGGTGATATCTTAAAAGTAAATTGAGTGCCGCCTACGTCACAGCTTTCAATTTATGTAAATTTTGACAAGCAGTATATGGAAAAGACTACCAAGAACAACTTGATCGTGTGGCCGCAGGGTTAATTACAGAGAGAAATGTCAAAAGCAAGGCGAATTCAAACAGGTAAACTTATCTCTACAACTACAAAAAGCCCCATGTATTTTATTTATACAATTTTCTGGTTGGTTGTCAAAATATATTTATTGCAAATTAAGATTATCACTTTTTTATAAAAGAAATTAATAAATTCACTTCAATCATTCGCAGTTTTGAAATTTTTTTATTATAAAAATAATATTTTTAACACTTTTCATTCAACTTCTTCTCAAAACAAAATCATATTTTGACGTTTGATCATTTGAATCGCTAAAATATTAATTGAAAATTTTTTAAAAACTGACTTTTTTATGAAAAATTATGTTTTCTGATTTTTTTTGCATTTATTGCTGCTGTTTGTCACGAACGTCTTGTTTGTTTACAATAATGGCACGCAAGGCGAATTAAAAAAGGTAAGTGCAGCTCGTCAGCCGTTCATTAGCTGCCTCCACGGCAAATGCAAATATAATTCCCAAACGTCAAAATATACTTTTGTTTATGTTTTGCGCAAAATAATCGAACAAATTTCTGAGAATAAGTTTATTGAAAAGTGCGAAATATATTATTTTTATAATAAAACAAATAAAAAGTTACGAATAATTAAAATAAAATTATTTATTTCTTTAAAAAAAAATAAAAATTCTAATTTTAAATAAAAAAAAAATGCGCTGGTGTTCAGTGTTTTTGACAACAAGCAATTAAATTACAAAAACATAATACATGTGGCTTTTTGTAGTTGTAGAGTTCCACTCATGGTGAAATAAACAGGTTCCAGCACTACGCCAGATTACGATTTTTTGCTCTTGCATTGTTTGTCTAGGTTTATGTCAAATTTTTGTTTATATTTACAAAAAGCCCACGTTTTGTGCTGTGATTATTGTATTTTATTAAAGTTTTTGATAATTTTAAATTAAAATAAATAAGATATTGACCATAATTAAATAAAAACTGGCTAAAAATTTATTTATTTCATCACGCTTAGCGGCACGCTTTGATTTTTGTTTCAAGTATTTTTTGACGTAACATGATGTTTACATATGCCAGTACTAGCAAGAGTAGCAATACATGCAAACTTTTTTACTAAACCATGCGCACTTTTCCAACTGTCTTGTCTACTGTCTAGCAAATTTTGCAGACAGTAAAATTGGACAGTGATTTGACATTTGCTAACAGTAATCTAAAGTTGTGTTAGCAAAAGGAAAAAACATTAAAATGTAAAAAAAAAAATTTACATATTTTGCTTTGATTTCTTATATTTTAGTTAAGTGTTATGTTTGCTAATACAATATACAATATAATATATAAACGCCTACGTCACGAAGACAGTTAGTAGTGTTTTTGGAAACTAAGGGCCGGTTCACACACGTCAAGTTTGACTCGTCAAGTCTTGAGTTTTTAGAAGAGAGGGGAAAATAAATGGCCTTTTATTTTCCCTTCTCTCCCAAATGCTCAAGACTTGACGAGTCAAACTTGACGTGTGTAAACCAGCACTAATATGTATTTTCTTACTGTCTTGCCAGTACTGTCAAATGTAAACGCTATGTAAACGGTGATATAATTTTCATTTTTGTTGTAATGTTGAATTTGTTGCCGTTACTTCCCGTCTATACCTGAGATAATTATTGCGACATATATTGTAGTAAATGTCAAACTTATTTTATCTTTAATGTACACAGAAATTTTTTGTGTATATTTATTGCCGACAATTTATGTAGCAATAATTGTTTGTCCATTTTCGTTGACAATTATTGCTTACATAAAACGTCAAATTTTGTTGTCAATTGAAAAAAAGAAGCAAAAAAGAAAAAAAAATAGAAGCAAATTATGTGGGGAATAAATTAATATTTTGAAATTGTAGCAAATTATAATTGTAGTAAAATAATTAAATTAAAGAATAAAATAAACACTAAAATAAAATGGCAAAAATTATTTTTATTAATATAATATTTTTCTTATTCGATCTTTATTATTTAAATTTATATTAATTTGTTTAAACTTGAGTTCCTTTTTATGTAAAAATATAAATTTTATTTTAACAAAAGAAATAAATTTAATGAAATTAATATTTTTAATAAAAATAGATCTCAAGCTTAAACAAATTAATAAACATTTAAAAAATAAGTCGAATAAGAAAGAATAAAAAAAAGATAAAAATAATTTTTGCAAGATGGCGGAAGTTTTTACACTGTACCTTCTTTCTTGATTTTTTTCAAATTATGAGTTAACATAACTACCAAAATGTATAAACAAAGTGACCTCAGTACTACAACAATGAAACAATAGAAAAAAAACAACAGGCATTTGGTTGCTAGAATTGAGACCGCAAATGTCAAAATGCCTTTATAAAAAATGTAAATAAACAAAAAAAATGACGCCAAACGTCACATACGAAGAAAATCACTTCAAACAGCTGCGCTTGTGAGGTCACTTTATTAATACATTCTGATAACTACGTTTTCCCACGCCTTTACTGCCCGTCTATACCAGAGATAATTATTGCGACATATATTGCAGTAATTGCCAAAATTATGTTATCTTTAATGTAGACAGCAATTTTTTGTACATAATTATTGCTAACAATTTATGTTGCAATAATTGTTAGTCCATTTTCGTTAACAATTATTGCTTACAAAAAACGTCAATTTGGTTGTCAGTTGAAAGAAAGAAGCAAAAAAGAAAAAAAAAATAGAAGCAAATTGTGTGAGAAAGAAATTAAGTTTTTGAAATTGCAGAAAATTATAATTGTAGTAAAATAATTAAATTAAAAAATTAAATAAACACTAAAATAAAATTGCAAAAATTATAATTTTTTCCTTATTCGATCTTTATTGTTAAAATTAATATTAATTTGTTTAAGTTCGAGTTCTTTTTTATAAAAAAATAATAATTTTACATTAACAAAAATAAAAAAATTAATAAAATTAATATTTTTGTAATAAAAATGACCTCAAGCTTAAACAAATTAATATAAATTTAAATAATAAAGTCGAATAAGAAAGAATTTATATTAATAATAATAATTCTTGTAAGATACCGTCATTTTTTACACTGCACCTTCTTTCTTGATTTTTTTCAAACTATGAGTTAACATAAATAAGTTTTCCCATGCCTTTAACATAAGCTGAGCAATAAGAAATATAGGGTAACGATGCCACCTGCTTATTCCAAACCATTTTAAATTCGCCTTGATGGCACGTTTCCGACAAAAAAGTATATTAAAAGTTGCGGCTGATTTTAAATATTGTTTTGTTAACATGCGTTGTTGCGCGCCGCAGTTTTGCGGTAAATTTTTATATTTGGTCACATGCGTGCGCGGACCACTGTATACCGCGAAAATGATTATTCAGCTGTTTTAAAAATTTTGTTTATGTTTTAATATTTTCTTGCTTTAATTTGTTTTAACTTTTGTTTTCCTTTTTTTATTGTTAAATATGGATTTTGATTTATTTGAACCGGATGAAGATGACGATATCCTGTCTACTCTTAATATCGAACCTACACAAATTCCAAGCCATGCCTTAATCAACGACATTATACCAGAACTTCAGTGTCAAGGAGAGGATTCAATAAATTCTGAGTTTTCTGTGGAAAGTTTCATTAAAAATTCCTTTTTACTTCAAAACAAAAATAAAGCTATAGAAGGAGCCACCCTTAGTTCTTACAAGTTTCAAAAGCAACAACTAATTGGAAATACGGTAATAACGTTTGTATTTGGGGAGGCTTGGTAAGTTGTCCAAAAACTTTGTTTAAAGCATAGAAATACTATAGCTGTCTTTTTTACAGCACAAATTTACAATATTTATTAGCCAGTGTTCAAGGGCCAACGGCAACAGCATTCGAGGAAATATCATTTTACCATAGACGCCAACAAATCACTTTATTGTTACATGTTGTTCTTCAAACTACTAATAAGGAAGAATATATTTTTCTGAAGCCATATCTTACACGTCTTCGACATCTTCTAAATAATTGTATACAAGCAGACACTTGGAAATTGTTATACTTTGCTAATAGTAACAAAGGCAATGAATGTAATATACCTGCATATCATTTGTTACATGGTACACTTGAATGGAAATTATTAGATTTGTGTATATTATATAAATATGATATAAACTCTCTATCAAGTTTGGAAAGTTCTCTGAAACTCTTTAACTCTGTTATAAATCAATGTGAACGAATTGTGAGTGACTTGTTGATTTGCTCAATATTTATTTATGCTAAAAAACGATCGGCTGAGTTGTTATTTTCCTCACCCTTTCCATGTACCTGTGTTAAAGAAATATGGTTACTCTTACAAGTTGCGTTGCAAAAATGGTCTCTAAAGGGAGAAACGGATAAAGAAAATATTACATTTTGGTATTTGTTTAATAGAGCTATGGAAAAAATAAAAAGTAAAATGGGTGAGTACAGTTATGTGAATTTTATATCCTGAACGGTTTGGCCTTTACCGTAGGTGGAAAGCTTGTCACTTCGATTATTACAATTTTCTAGGGCTCCCAGTTTTATTTTATACCTTATCCCCAATTTCTTAACCACAAAAATCCCCACAGATTCCTTAAAATAAAATAATATGTCAAAAGAATAATATGCGTGCATTTATTTATTTATTTATGTGCTGTTTTCACAATACAAGTGACTGAACGTGTAGTAAAATTTATATGAAAAGCACTCAGTTTTTTGAGTGTTTTCCATATAAATTTTACTACACGTTCAGTCACTTGTGTTGTCAAAACAGCACATTAATTTAATTTAATTCATTTGTATGTATGTATTATAATTTTAAAACTAATTTCATTTGTACTTTGAGTTCTAAAAACATATCTACTACTAGTGATGTAACGAATATTCGTAGTCAAAATGCCGAGTGTTTCCATTTCAAGGCGAATATTTTGAGAATACGTTAAAAAAAATACATAAAACTAGACAAAAAAATATAAATTCTTATTAAAAAACCTTTGCCTTTAATGCAAAATTAAAATTTCTTTTAGTAAGTGAAAATAATTTTAGGAAATTACTTAAGTTAATGTTAGGTATTTCTAGATATACTAAAAATTTAAGCGTCTGCCTAATTAAAGGTAAGAAAATTATCGACAACTGGAATTGGTCAGTAAATATTAATATAATTCCAATCCATTTACACAAATTTGAAATGCTGCTGTGGATTGGACAAAGAATATCATCTGTCGGCAATAAATAAAAAAAGTTAACTGAAATGCATGAGACATTTAAAAAATCTCGCATAGATCTTTTCGTTTAAAACATAAAACGCAAACTCCTGAACTCAACACTTAATTTCTAAGTAAAAGAGTAACAAGAGTGAGAAAAACGAAATCTGAAAGTTTGTAAGTATAAGTATGCAAACAGAATAAAGTTCCTTGGAGTTGTCTTAATGACTTCAGGTTAAGTATACAATTAGGGTTTTTCCCGAGATTTCCCGTCCCGGGAATTCCCGGGAATTTCGATTATTTTCATTCCCGTTTTCCCTGGATTTTTGTTGAGGGATCCCGGGAAATAAAAGTTCCTCATAGTTTCAGAAAAAAGCTATTTATACTTTGAAATTTAGTTTTATATTCTCTAAAAATTAGCATCTGTTGATGGGTTGTCGATAAGATCAATAACAAGAAGTGAGTACGTTCGTAAATCAATGTCTACTGACGCAATAAATCTACCAAAAGCAGAATGTGCCGTGCAATAGTTGATAATTAATAAATTTAGTGAAGTGAAGAGTTAATAAAGAACATAAATTCAAAATAAGATGCAGGCAGTAAATTTTAATTGTCCATGGACAAGTTTTAAAAATAGGAGATATTCAAAAATATCGCTCCTTTATTGCAGCAAAGTCATATCTACAAAATGGCAAAATGCGATTAAAGTTAAAATGTACCGATTTAAAGATACATATTTTGCTATAACTTCGGTTCAGTTTGAGGTAAAAACCGATGGTTTGTTACGAGAAAGTAGAAGGAACACTTTGCTTAATTAACTTAATATTGAAAAAAAATTTTGAGATTTGACGATATGTATAACTGGGAAGTGCTGGGAAACAGAAATAAAAAAAACTATGGAAACTCGTGTAAGATTCTACAACATACAATTTTAAAAACACATTGTCCTAAATATTACAGGTGGATCTTGTAAGAAGAAGTCCGTTTGATGCTATTTTTGCATCAACCTTGTCATACATTTGGCTGATATAGACGTTGTTTATAAAAAAGAAAAATTACTTCGGATTGCGAATTAGAAATATGCAACAACCTTAAACATTTGCACTTTAAACTATTTGTCCAATCTCGGCAAAAAAGTGAACGAAATGTTTCGGAAACATGGTAATAAGTAAATAAAATAAGAAATATACTCTTTGCCGACTTTCTAAACGCATTGAGTGTGTCTTAATGTTATTTCCTATGCTGTTAAAAAATGTTGTTAATATATTTATAAAACATAATTATTTAAAATATTTTATCTATTTTATAAATTTACTTTTTGATCTCAAAACTTGAGTACCATAATTTTTGTTTGTTTTTATTATTGTTTTATTAATTAATTTGTTATGTTTATGCTATCTTTTTATCTTGTATCTAGAGCATAATGATACGAAAAATTTACATATAAAAGCGTAAGGTAATAATAATAAAAGTTCCCCTTTCAACCTTTAATTAATTTTTGGGAGTACTTAGGCATTTCTTTTACTGACTTTGTAAACAAGTTCTCTTACGCTTTTTTAAAAAAAAAGTTTTTTTTTCATTAATTTAAAACAAATTTACTTTGTATTATTTCTATGGAGCGGGATCCCGGGAAATTTAAAAATTGTTCCCGTTTTCCCGGGAATCGAAAAACTCCGGGGAAAAAAAACTCTATATACAATCTTTTACCGTGTAAAATTAGCTTTTTTTGTAGCCTTAATTTTCTTCAGTGATGACTTGGTGCTTTAGGTTAGGTTAGGTGAAGATGGGTTATGTGCCCAATGTAACATTTCCACTCGGAGTCCAATGCGGTCCATTGTGACTCCCTTCAATGATAGCTAGATAAAAATTTAAGAAAAGAAGTATGAGGTGGATATAATAAAAAAAGTTATAAGAAAGTTAGTAGGTACCACGTAGAACTATACCCTCTCTACAGTCCCCTCAACAGAAACAACCGCAATATTTCCCTGACAAACCTCAATAGATCAGCCGGACTACATCCAGCGATGCACCCCAGTTCGTCGTGAAATCTATCTCCTAGCCACTTCTGTCTGAGACCCTGCATCCTAGGACAATGGCACTATACATGCTCGATTGTCTCCAGCTCCTCAGAATCATCGCACAACCTGCAGAAGTCCGGTATGGTGTTGTCCCATTTGCCCGTAAAAGCCCTAACAGGACAATGACCCGTCAAGCACCCTATAAGCGTTCTAAGATCACCCCTGTCCATTCCCAGTAGGACCCTGGTGCCCCCCGCGTCTAATCTGGGCCATATTTCCCTAGACACCCTGCAATCCGTTCTGCTCCCCCAGGATCGGTTAACGTCCTACCGGGATTTCAACCGTATTACTCCATAGTAGTAACATAGGGGGGCTTTACCCCCCTGTCCCTTACCACTAAGTCCAGATTCGAGCCACCTCATTTCCATCAATCATGCAGTGTCCAGGTACCTAACACAGCCTTACATTGAATGACTCCATGAGTTCCCTAAGAGCATTCCTACACCGAGCGACCAGGCACGATCTCACCGTATTATTTATCAATGCCCTAAGCTCCGTCTGACTATCGACGTAAATTGTCACAACAGATCCACCCACGATGTGATCCAGTATCACCTCCGTCGCTCTCCAGATCGCTAGTATCTCAGCCTGGAAGACACTGCACTCATCCGGGAGTCTGAATGACCTTTTCACCTCGGTGTCCGCCGGTTTCCATCTTGGATCCATCCGTAAATACTGCCCACCCCTCAAACAGTCTATTGGATCCACTCCAAATTTCCCTATCAGGGAACTCCACTGGTGGTGTTGCACCGAAGTCTAGGGTCATAGTCCTATGATCCGAAATTCCCTCAAGAATAATCAAGCAGACCCATCTCGTACAAAATTCTAGTGTGATCATCCCGCCTAGGTTTAACTAAGGAAGACTCGTAAAGTCTAAGTAAGTTTCTAGCAGCCACACTCCTTACATAATGCTCAATTGGGGCTAGATATAGTAGGATGTCCAGTGCTGCCTGTGGAGTGCTTCTCCTTGCGCCTGTGATGCCAAGAGATGCACTCCTTTGAACCTTGCTGAGCATATTCCTACAGCTATCCACTCTCAACGCACTCCACCAAACGGTGCATCCATAGGTAAGTATAGGCCTAGCCACCGATCTGTAAATCCAGTTTACCATATCCGTCTTCAGATCCCAGCTCTTACTCTCCTGAGTATTTCTCTTCCAAGACAGTTTGCAGTCCAGAAAATTACCTAAGTACTTTGCACCGGTCGATAGAGGTAGCTCGACGCGATTTAGCACTGGCCTCCTAAATCCCTATATCCTGTACCTTCTGGTAAAAAGCGAAATATTCTCTTAAACGTTGCGAATACAAATACGAATGTCATAAAATAGACGAATTTTCGGAGATACGAATATTCGTAACATCACTACTATGTACTTTGAAGTTTCGATATTTTTAATCCTTTAAGGTAGGGAAACCAAAAAAGCTATGTCCGTCCACTATAGGCATTTTCGTATTCCTACGGTCGGTTGGATCGTCTTTCATGGATTATGTCAAGAGTAATAGATCTGACCCCATTCAAAATTGGAATATTTGAACACTAGCTTTTTAGCTATACTATCGAGATGTTTAAAATTATAAGTTTTTTTTTTATTATTTAAGAAAATATTTATATAAAATTTTCTCAAAATGAAGCACTATTTAATATACCTTTTTATATTTCCAACCTTTTGTTTCTCAGATGATTTTTCTTTAACACCACTTAGTTTCTGTGAATTTTCCAATTGGATGCTGCATGCCCTTGTGCGTTTGCATGGCTACCGGTCTAATGGTAATTATGAAGGATCCAATTATTGCAGAGCCTTAGGAGAGGCTGTAGAGAATTTCGAATTTTGTGAGCGTATAACACAACAATTTCTCAATGCAAACCCCAATGAAGAACAACTACGTATATTTATTGGTATTTTAACACCAACCCTTCTACAATGGTGGCAGCCGAAAGTTAACATTCCAATGATATTGTGGGAACATTTTCATAAAAAACTTAATTCATCATTTTACATTTCTGGAGCAGCTCCTAGCAGTTTGGCGGTAGCATGTGGTAGTGGCCGCGCCTACGTTGATAAGTATCGCAATTTATTAAATAAACCACCTGATGCGAATCTTAGCAGCTATACACTCTTCGTGTTACTGATGGGCAAATGTTTAGAACGATTATTGGCAAGTCATGCCAATCATCAAGCACAAAAGCTGCTTGGTCGTATTTATACGAAGTTTAGCGCACAAAAATTTTTAGCACTTAATGAAACTGGTATTCATCATTTAATCGAACTATTTTTGGTATTATCACTTTGTGGAGATTTCAGTGACTTGTCGCTTAAACTACGTGACAAACTTTTATCTATTTCTTTTGAAAAAGTGACAGAGCCAAAACAAGTGGCTGTAGCAAAAGGTCATATGGCTTTATGGATACTATATGCCGAACGCCAATACGATTTGACGGATTATATAACTAAGCTTTTGCAACAATTATCGGCAATACGCAACGAACTTTCGGTATCAAAAATAATGGCTGATACCCTTTTAGATATATTTGAACGGGCTGATAATTTTCTAAGAGGAGAACATCTTTTAATTGGTTCTTGGATTCCCAACTTTCTCAACAATTGCACCCCTGTGGAGCAAGAAAGGACTCTTGAAGCTATACATTTGATTTTCGCCAAAATTCAATGTTCTGAACAACTCATGGACGCGAACAATGAGCTATTGAAGGCACTTAATGGCACCATATTGCCGTTTGTTAAGCAACATTTTCTAAATAGTTTTAGTCATTGGCTACCTACTTTGGCAGCAGATTTCTGCACTCATTCGTGTGCGATAACTGATGTACAAAGTTTCCAAAAAATGTTTAACTTCTTTGCAGAACAGCAACCTGCAAATCGCCAAGCAGTTTCTCAATTTTTACTTAAAATTCTCGAATCTGATCGTAACAATCTCGTAGACCGCACTACAATTATGCAGATTTGGCTCAAAAGTCTAGTAATTTTGACAGCAAGCAATGAAGACGTCGCTAAACTTACCAAAATTATAGTAAAATTCCCTGAATTCGCGGTAATGACGAATACAAGTGCTGAAGAATTACTGCAAGCTAAAGAGCCTTTATGTATTTTTATAGCAGCTGTTGGTAAGAAGTACGACGCTACCAATGATTATGGTCAACGTAATATAATATCAAACAACTTTAATGCCTATATACGTAATTTCGACAAATGGCTTAATACTGATTTTAAATTAGAGAAATCTGAGTTGATCTTTCGTTTCTATAGTTTTTTGGCAATCGTCATTTTCAATTGTCCTTATATTGTTTACGCCAAATCGAAGATTACTTGTTTCTTTCATATAGCAATTACACGCTATATACTACCCACCACGATACAAATGGGAAAACCCCCAGAAGGCAAACTTGCTCAACTTATACACAAAATATGGCCTGTGGTAGTGCAGGGAATCGGCCGTTTAAATTTTAAATCTGATGCCTATTTAAATAAAACACTGACGGATTTAATACAAAAGTGGACACCACATTTTAAAATTTCACCAAATGCTAAACAAGTTGCAAGGCCATACATTAACTGCCTTCAGGGTGATAATCATGAATTATCATTATTTGTTTTTGAGAAACTAACAAATCTCTTCTTATCTACACAACGACGGCAAGCCGATACAAATGCTTGCCTTGTTATTACAATATATCAAGAAGTAGTTGAATCGATTTCTTCAAAAGCCGACGATGAGAATTCCACTGCACGTTTGCTAACATTTATGAAAGGAAGTTCTTTATCCACTTTAGAGCATATAATGATGGTTGATGAAATTGTTCCCAGTCGCGGCTTACTCTTAGATTTATTTAAACGCATAGTTATCAGTCCCGTCTTCAAAAAATCAAATGCTCTTAAGGATTTGTTAAGTGAACACTTACGCATATTAACAAAAAAACATTTATCATTTTATACATTTTTCTTTTTTGAACTTCTAATCAAATTATGTTCAATTTCCTATGAGCTAATTAGTGATATAATGCCGTATTTAATTGAAGAAATTCACATTGTGGAAGCAAAACGTGGTGCTGGTGAAGATAATCGTATACGTAGTTGTTTAAGTAAACTGCAGCAAAGTATTGAATTGAACAAGCAAAAGGATGTTTAATTGTAATTGTTATTTTTGTTACTATATGTATTTATTTATGTATGTATATAAAAATTTATTTAATAAATTATTAAATAAATACCAAAAATGTTTTCCTAAAACTAAAATATCCTCTATATACCAGTATTTAGAGACATGTGAACAGAGGCTCTCCTTAAAGTTAAGTTCTAGCCCCACTTGACCATTAATGCTATGTTAACAACGATGTATAAGATGAGCATCAAGGCTGCGGCATATCGCTGGCTCCATATTAGAAGTGGAGTTTTATTCAACTAAATTTCACCAATATGATAAAATTTGATGCAGTTTAAAGCTTATTAGCTTACTTTTGAAAATGGGCTTTATATAGGGCCTATGCAAAATTATAGACCTATGAAATTTTGTTCTTTCCTTAGCAAACTGTAGTGGGCTAAATTTAACAACAATATTATTTAGTATTTAGACCTTAACGAACCGGTCCATAATTTGACAATCGGTGCACTCCGCAACCAATACATGTTAGTTTTTGCCAAGTTTTGATTATTAATATTAAAAACACTTTTACATGGAATGACAAACTAAGTAAACGTTCATAAATCACTTCTGATTAAGATAAAACTGTGTATAAAATATGTTACTAAATACGGTAAATTTAATTTCTCCTTTATGCTGAATTTGTAAAACGGCGAAATCCTTTCAGATTCCCCACTTTGTAATTTTGAAGTTTCAGTTTCTATACGCTCTTTCAAAAATTATGTTCCCCTAAGACTTCAATATTTTCATTCTAATTATGCAAATGAGCTCTGAATTTGACAATATTTATACGTATATTGATTTCTATGATCCTATTTGTATCAAAAATAACGTTTAAACGGCCAATTTCACCAAGTTCAGTTAAGACTTACCATTACTTTAATTTACAATCAACTATATTTTTTTTACATTTATAACTGATAGTTAACTGTAACTAAACTTCGCGAAAATATCCGTCAAAAGGTAATTGACATGTTCTATAACTTTTGTAAGTCTAAAAAAATTCCAATTCTTAATTACATTTGTTTCGACTAAGCCTTCAGGTGGTCGTAAACCAAGTTTGCTACAGGATTCTTCGAAACAAGGTGCCTCAAATGCCTCTCCTCGGGTGCTGGTTTAACGGTATAGACTCAGTCTTCCGTTTCACATGTGCCGAAGCCTGCGCAAAGAGAGTACTCGAATAAATATTCGATGCATCTCCCACAGCGTATGTCCATATAAGCGGTCCTTCACTTCTAGGCGTTCCGCCTACAAAATCATAAACCGACTTGTTGAAAACGCGGTTGGTGTGCTTACGGAGCAGGATAAAACCTCTCTTCAGTGGGAAAAAACCTATATTAAGGGTTTACAACGGGTCTCTCCCTCTGCAGAGGAAGGCAATCTTCAACGGTTTATGAGCAGCTTTACCAGGGTGTGGATCCTTTAAAATCCTTGACTAAGAAGGCGATGTCACAAGCCAATAGGCACAACATCGCCTTTGCAATATGTGCTAACGCTAACGCACATCACACCGTCTAGGGGAGCTCGGATGTCAATCTAAAGCGTGATCCATTTCGAGGTTTCCTACTTTTTTTAAGAAAACAAAACAGAAAATTCAAATTTAATGGGGAATGTTTATTATCATTTGAAAGAACATTCTCTGGCATTTATTTTTTGAAGATTATGTCTGTCAAATGTTGGTCGTTGCTACGTCTCAGATGGTCCATCCGTCGAGTCCAATTTTCGATGACTCGTTCGAGCATTTCGACTGGTAACTGGCAAATGACACGCGTGATGTTTTCCTCCAAGGCCTGAATCGAAGCGTGTTTGTCCGCATAAACTTTAGACTTTACATATTGCCATAGGAAAAAGTCTAACGGTGTGATATCACACGATCTTGGTGGCCAATCGACTGGCCCAATACGTGAAATTATGTGCTTACCGAAGTGTTCTCTCAATAAATCCATTGATTGATGCGATGTGTGGGATGTGGCGCCGTCTTGCTGAAACCAAAAGTCGCCGAGATCAAGAGCTTCAATTTTAGGCATAAAATAGTCGGTTATCATGGCGCGATAACGGTCGCCATTGCTGCGAACGGCGCCGAATCGACCCTCCACGGTCTTCGTGTACACTCTCAGCTACGGCCACTATATTTTCTTTACAGCGTGCTGGACGTGGTCCATTCGGTCGAATATTATCCAATAATGAATGCAGGGTCTCAAAATGGGAGATGGTGTTGCGAATAGTACGCTCAGTAGGCCGATTATGTTGACCATAAGTTGAGCGAAGTGCACGAAACACATTCCTCACAGAATGTGAATTTTCGTAATAAAGTTGAACGATTTGTAAACGTTGTTCAGGCGTAAGTCTTTCCATTATGAAATGCCAAACAACACTAAACAAAAATAACATGTCAGCATGACACGACTCACACGTAATCTGTCAAAATAAGGTTATTGAAAAAAGTATCTCTACTTGGAGCACCCATTACGTGGTGAGTCTCTTTAGATATTTATAGTAAAAAATTAACTAATACCGCATTTAGACTATGCAATTAACGCAGAGTTTTTTTCTATTTTCTTTTAAAACAGTTGCTACGAAACTCTTTTCACATTTATATTTAAATTGTTTTCAAGCAAAATTGTCAATCCCTTTTTCTTCCCTACACCTCTTGCTAACAAACAAAAAGTTGCATGCGTTAATTGCATAGTGTAAATATGGTCTAACAGTAGAAAATAAGGGAAATAAACCCATCTTTATTGTGACTAGCAGGTTTTTGATGTTACGCTTATTACAGATATGATTAGGGAGTGGAATGTGTCACGTCAGAGAAGGATCATGTATATTGATTTCAATTTCTCCTTAAGAGTTGATTCTGTTAAATCCTATACGAACAGAAGACCAAACGGTCTGCCTTATTTAGTGTACTTAGGGGCAAACTGCCAGTGTGTCCAGATCCTATGGGCAGGGGGTCCACGCCCGCCTCCGCAGTGGAGTTGCTAACGAGTGCGAAAATTGCTGAAAAACGCAAGGAAAGCAGGAAACTCTTCAATGAGGCGAAATTAAATGGTGTTTGGAACAATTACAATTCCTCAGTGAGCGTATTTAAGAATCTTATTAGTAAGACCAATGAAAGTCATGGAGGAAATTCTGCAACGATGTGGAAAACTTCTCGGAGACGTGTGGGCTAAGTAAGATTTTATCCTCTAGACCAGTTATTTCATCTTATGTACGGAAGACAGATGGATCCTGAACCAAAACAGTCATGACATCCTTGAATTTCTAATGAATACACAATTCCCAGGCTGCACTGATGATGTGCCGAGGGGAGAAACATCAAGTGGCGTTCGCGATATTTCTAATAACTCGCCATCGAGTGGAATGGGCCCTTAAATCTAGGGATATCGATGCCATGGCTCTTGGTGATATTCAAGGCCTGCCTGCGTGTAGATATTCATATAACATCATTACTCCTTAGTGGACCACATAGAAAAATCTCTGCACTTCACTGCTTCACAACGTTAGACCTTAATCGGTTATTAATGCTATGGAACTTTTGAAGTTCGACCCACCGATCATCCAATTCGTCAGCAGTATCCTGCACTACAGGCGTATCGAATCTAACTTGGGCGCCTCGAACATTCCATAATTTAATACCGCGAAACTGAAACTGTCTAAAAATGCCAAATATATTGGACAGTATACTGAACTGGAGGATGAACACCATTTCCAGTACTACTAAGGCGACAACTGCACTATTCTGCTGCAAAAGGGCCATTGGTCTAAACTAGGGAATCAATCCTAGGAATGTACACTGGTTGTACGAATGTGCCATCAAACCTATGCTATTTTACGGCGCAGCGGTTTGGTAGTCGACTCTCACCAAGCCAGGTTGCAGTGGGAGCCCATGATTTAATACTAGAGTTTCTACGCGGGAAAGAATTCCCGGGAATCCCGGAACATTATTTTTAAATTATTCCCGGGAAATTGTTTCCGGGAATTTCCAATTAAATAGTTTGAAATCTGAATTTGTTTGCATCGTTAAAATCGTTAAAAAACGAGCAATACAAATTTAATCTTTACTAAAAACTACCTACAAATCGAACTATTTTTCCTACCCCAATAAAAAATTTTAATTGCTGATGAAATGTCTAAAAAGCTTCTTGAAGTAGAAAATTAAAATGTACACGATACACCATCACCATTACCAGAATCATCTAAAAATTCTAAAAAAATAAAAAAGAATTTGACGTCTATTAAGTCACGGGTAACAGGCCAACAAATTTATAATCTGTATCATGCGCTTCTTACTATAAAACCAACGTCTGTAGAGAACGAGAACACGTTTTCGGTAGCGGGTTATATACATATCAACATGGATTAGAAATAGAATCTCTGATGAGCTTTTAAATGCTTTAATAATACTAAAAAAATTTTCTTAAAAGGAAATTAATTCTACCAACTTGCTATTAATAACAACTACTAAATATTAATAAGTTTTAAACATTCGTGATCTCAAAAAAAAAAAAATATATATATACATATATAATATGCATGTGCATATGGATGTAACAATTTATTTGGTTTGGTTTTGGTTTTCTGTGGAATTATTTAAGCTAATTTAGACTGTTGTATATGTGTATATTCTTTTAAAAAAGTAAAAACTTTTGTCTTTAACTCATTTAATGAAATCATTGTTTTATTCAAAAAATCCCGAGATTCCCGGGAATAAGATTTTTTTTGTTTCGTTTCCCGGGAATAGAAAAAGGCCGGGAAATTAGAAACCCTATTTAATACGTATGTATGTAAGTATACATACATATATTAATAAATGGAGAAAAATGATTTGTAAAAGTTACAAAAGCCGTTACAAGTAAATGTTTAAAGTACATGGTAAAAAAAATTTTAACTAGTAACAATTCTTACAACTTTGTAACAATTTATAGCAAATGAACTAGGGATGCCAAATGGGATCAGGTTTTTTGAAACCCGGAATCCCGGATTTTTTATTCAAAAAAATACGGGATTTCATATACATATGTATGTATAAAAGCCAATTTTTAGAATTCATATACATACATATTTATCATAAAATGTTTATGTATAAGTATTAAAACAAATAAATTCATAAAGAATATTAAACTCATTACAAAATAATACAGTTTAATGTATTCTTTTAAAGTAATATGAAAAAATTATGTATTAAAACTTCTATTTTACAAAGCTTCTAAAACAAATTAATGGCGTCTGATAATCAATACCTTATTTTATTGAAAACATATCGCTCATTTGCTGCAAGACCGGCATAAGTCAAAAAAATCCATTGCGAGATAAACGCGTTTAAAGTTTTTGATTTGCTCTAATCACATAGAACAAATAAAGATACATTCTCTTCAAATGTGGAAAGTATAAAAGATATAAAGATGAATTTTATACACAATGTAAAGAAAAACATAGCGAACAATTCTGCATCACTAACTCTAAAATTGTATTTTTTGATTTATGCCGGTCTTGCAGCAAATGAGCGATATGCTGTCGACGAATACAACGTTCGCATTAAATACTTCTGGGTGGTATCGTAAATAAATATGTATCTACATAGATATGTCCATATTGCTATATGACAATACATATTTAATTTATTTGTTATCAAATATATACAATCCAATAAAATAAACTTAAGCAAATGTGTCAAAAGACCTTTGGTAAAATCTCCTAACGTTTTTAACACCTTTTTGCACAACTTGCATTGTGCGTGCGCAGTTCTATTATCATTCACTTAGAAAAAAGACCACACCGAACTTTATCTTCTGATTTTATTTTCTGTGGCACAAAAAGCATTGCATGTAACATTTATTCACATGCGACTTCTTTTTGTAACCAGTTAAAAAATAAATTCATTGCCAGTATGATTTAATATTAAATTTTTGAAGTTATTTTTATCAGAGTGACTCACGTTTACTTAAATATACAGGCCAAGGCCCATTGAAAAGGTCTGCGCAAGAAGCCTGATGATCATTGTTTATGTTCTTTTTAGTTGTCAAAAGTTGTTTACATGTGCATGTATACGATTATGGTATGCCACACATACACGTTTTTTCCTTTTGCTTTGCATATGTGGTAGTAAATTTTTGACAACTAAAAAGAATCGTTTTTTGTTTTTGTACAAGTAAGCAGACCTGATAGATGGGCCTTGATACAGGCCTGTTCTGCAAATCACTTTTACTCAAATCACGAGTGCCTACTAAAATCACAAGAGTGATATTTTAGTGTCCCGTTTTTGTGTGTTTTGGTGTGACCTTCAATTGCCGAAAGCACACCAAGAAACACAAAAACGGTATGACTTTCAGAACACCACAAAAGCACACGTGTGATTCAAAAACACGTGATTTCAAATCACGTGATTTTCAGAACAGGCCCGATAGTTGTATTTAATAAAAAAAATACCTCATATTTACTAAATCTAAAATCTCGGGAGTTTAACATAAAAAATCCCGAGATTCGAGACTTAAATTTTTAGAATAATCCCGGGATTTCGGTATTGGCATCCCTAAAATGAAAACAGCTAAAGCCTATAGTACACGGAATGTTAAAAGCTACATGCGCATGTGGCTCTGACGTAATTTTGTCGTCATCACACAACACGAACATGCTATTGTGGCTTTGTAGTGTCGTCAAAATTACGTCAGAACCTCATGCGTATGTGGCTGATTACATTCCGTGTACTATAGGGTTAAAAATAGGTGCGATATACTATATACTATACTACTACTACTGCTACTACTACGATTTTGAGATTTTTTCCATTAAAGTAATCTTAGAGATGCGGCTAATATGGAACCAGCTTAAAATAGCTTTTATAAGGGAGTTTTATTTAGAGACCGAGAACTTTTTTTAAAAATAAAACGAAAATTTTAGCTTTATTAGCTCGCAAATTTTATGGCATTTAATATTTCGTCGAGTGTTGGCTTCTAAATTATCAATCGTTGCTGGTTTATCAGCTTAGACCAAAGATTTGACATCCCTACAAAAAGTTATCCAAAGGTGTCAAATCACACGAACGAAATCCATCTCTTGAGATAATTAGGTCATCAAACGTTTGGCTCAACCAAGGGCCTGCGTAAGAATCCTGATGTTTATTTGGTTTATTCCTCAACAATGTCAAAAGTTGTTTACATTTTCCTTATACATGTATATTTTTGTTTTTTTGTCACACATACATACATGCAGACAAACCCCATTTTTCCTTTTGTTCTCCCTATGTAGTAGTAAGATTTTGACAACGGCGGGGAATTTTTTCACAAACAAAATGCCTTGGGCTCAACAAAGTGATGGTTTTACTTGCTGTATCACATCCAAATGATTTAAAATTACATGGGATATAAAAAAATAACGAATAATTTGCCTGTAGCGTTTGCCGTTCGCATGTAAGCCGCACCAAACAAAGATGGTATAAAGTCTCAAGTCTCATGAGAATTGTGCTCTCTCCAAAAAGGACTATTCTGCTTGTTTACATACCCTTTAGGCCAAAAATTAGCCTCATCGATAAAGGACGTTACACACTATTCCACAAAGTCTTAAGTATTTTTCGGAAATGCTTCCCTGATCTATTTATTGCTTGAAAATTTTTAAAACACAATAACAACTTTTCATGACAGGTTTATATTTCTTTTTCTAAATACGTAAGACTTGTGTGATAGTGTAAAGCACCTGTAAGTATGATTTGACGATAATAATCTTGTTCAACTTCCAGTTGATACTCAGCCCATTCACGGAACACACGACGCTGGCTTCAATTTTTGTGCCAGTTAGATCTTATATGGATGTAGGCCAGTTTCTTACATCAAATTTTTCCAAATTGTGGACGGGCACAGACCGCATTGCTGAGAACGGCGTCGGATCGCTATATTCGAGTCCTCTGAATATTATTCAAAAGATTAAATGTGGTCATGAATCGATAAACTTGACAAAGTGCTCTTTACGTTTAGCACACAGAGCTTGAATTTTGAAAATAAAAATTACTGCCCTTCTCAATAGTAAAAGGTTGTGTAGATTTTTATTCGTAAAAGGTTTGTTCAGAGCTAACAAATATCTGACGAATAAAAATCCAAATCCAGTTAATTAATCAATCAAACTTAAGCTTTATTTTTTTTTTAATTTTCATTGATTTACTAAACTTTATTTGTAAGAAGATAATTGTATAATGTAATTCAGTAACTGTTAAATGAGAAGCAATCAAGTTTTTAATTAAACTAGTGGTTCGTGTAGGACGTCAAATATTTAATAGGTATGTTAATAAAAGTTAATAAAAACAAAATTTTAAGTAAGGTTTAAAATCTTGAAACTTTATTTTTGTATATAGAATACTTTTTAAATTCTTAAGAACAAAACATGATTGATGTACATAAAAATATATAAGAATTTCAATAATTGACTCGATATTTTAGTGAAACATAACAAATTTTTTTAAGCCGATTCTCTTAAAGTGCTTAATAGGAATGTTTGTTAAACATTATTTTAATTAATGAATTTTGTTAAACTAAAAATGATAAATGTACTTATATTTAAGCAAATTTAAACTTTTGAAGAAAAGAAAATGTTTTGTATGTATAAATTCGAGGAATGTATGAAATATGTATACAGATCTTACAAATTTTGTAATAAAAATAAATTTCGTTGTGTTTTATCCACTATTATATGTCCACTATTAAATGTCTACTATTTATATGTGTCACAAATTTAAAGGCACTCTATTTCAAAAGGATTTGATGTTTCATTCTTTCTATTTTAGAAATATATTTTTATATGTATACATATTTAGGCAATTGACAAAATGTTCTATTGTGTCATGAATGTCACATTCATAAAATTATAGCAAATACAACCAATATGACGCAATAGAACACTTTGTGAATTGCCCAATTGTTTTCTTTTTAAGATATTTTTTTATAATATATTTGTAAATGGATTTAAATTTTTTTTATTCATATTTGACTTAAATCATTTCGTAACGGCACTTATAAGAAGGATATAATAAAAAATACACACACATACTTATATAAATTACGAACTAAACAAAATAAATGCCAAATAAAATCATAAATAAAAAAATCAATAAAAAATAAAATAAGAAAAACAAAAATAGATATTAAATCGTGTAAAATCGATGATTTTTAATACAAGTACTTTTTGACGTTCGGTAATGATTGTGTTCCATATAAATATATAGTTTACATATATTTTTTTGCATAAAAAACAATAAACGAACGATAATATAATATTTATAAGTTAGTACATACTGCCAAAATTAATACAAAATAATTTGCAATGAGAAAAATACTTTTTGTAAAGAGGGGAATGTTATTTGGGGCAATTTTATTAAGTAGAATTAAAACAAAAGTTTAAATTAATGCTGTCTTGAATTACGCATTAGTGGTACCAATAGCGATGGTGGTCCAGCCTGCCTTAAGAATGGATGAGCCAATAGTTCAGCTGCTGTTGCTCTTTGCGCCGGATCACGAACTAACATACGATCCAGAAAGGATTGCAACCGTGGTGAAACTTTGTGAGCATTTTTTAAATTTGGTGGCTGCATATCACGTATACGACGCATTGCCTGTAGGGGTGGTTCATTGAAAAATGGAGGCTCTCCATCGACCATTTCAATCACCATAATTCCAAGGGACCATATATCAACTTCCGGTCCATATGGTAAACGAGAAATAACTTCCGGTGACATCCAATATGGTGTCCCAACTAAGGATTTGCGTTTAGGTAACTCCTGTGACACTTGTGCACAAAATCCAAAATCAGACAATTTAACACGACCATCGGCTGCCAATAATATCGAGTCAGATTTTATGTCACGATGAATAACACCCTATTATATATAAAGAAAAGAATTAAAATTTGGCAACTTATATAATTATGGGAAAATTGTACTGCTTATTAAAAATTTGTAAGGGACGAGTTCTTATGCTTTTAACTTGTCTTTAGTTTTAACTTTGCTTGCTGTATTGGTGCGAGCATACAATGTTCAGCACTGACTGCTATCCACTTAGGGATAGCCAGTTGGCGATGCTTGTCACTGCTCAAACCAAGTTGTCGCACGGCCTCCTCGTGGCGCCATTGGATAACTACTCAACATTTGTTGAGAGCGAACTAACTGTGTGCACAGCGACATCGAAAACTCAGACCTGTAAGGTTTATGGTTATGCCATACTGGAAAGACTTTGACACCGAAATGGCAATGACTGACTTAGAACAACGATTTGTAACTGTTTGCAACCCAGGCTGATAACTGTGGCATTCTGCAACTTGAGTACGTGAGAGTGCCATCCTAAGCAAATAGCTTGTAGGACAATGTTATGGCTGTCCTCCGTCCTGTTAAAACCTTGGCAGGGCTTGAAGAAACTTTTGTTCCACGTTACCATTCAGTTGGCGATGTAGGTTCTGTTGATACAATATCCGGATTAATGCCTGGCCCAGCTCTGAACACATGCAGTCATAAGGCCACAGATAACGGCTTGAAGTTGGGACCCATAGGAAGCAATAGGAATAGCATTCGGATCACCGGTTTCACAGTAGGGACCAGCGATAACGCGAATAGCACAAAAGGAAATCCTCTCAGAATTGAGGCAGGTGTAGTTGGAGGACAAATCGATTTTATAAGAGGCTCTCCAAGACAGGAGTTCTTTCTAAAGATGAGGATTTCTGATAAAGAGGCACTTCTCAGGTGCAAGAAAACTCTAAGATAAGGCAGGCGATGAGCTACCAGAGGTACATTAACTTTGATGTGCAAAATGGTATAGGTGATCGGGAAAAACTCATTGACGTCGTTGAGGACTACCGCAGAAATTGGCAAAAGGCGGTAAAGGACTGAGGCTAGCAGAAAAGATGAGGGTGACAATGGAAAAATATCCAACACCCTATACGTCCCAAGGAAAGAGAGGGGCAACAAGCCCAACAGATGTAAACCCCAAAAAGGACTAAAGGAGAGTGTTAAATTAAAGTCACAGCCATTCATGTAGCAATGTTAGAAATGATGACAAGGCTTCTGCTAAATTAAGAGTCGGATCAGAAAGAAGATGAAACCCAGAAAGCAAAAACAAAAACAGACCAGAAGCTGTGCTCATAAAACCCTCTAGTGTGAGCAGTTATGCAGAGATGCGAAGGAGCCTGAGAAAATAAGTGCGGCCAAAAGAGGCAAATGTTGCCGTCCGCTCCATTAGGAAGATTAACACTGGATCTTTTCTCTTAGTTATGAGGAAGTGCGACGAAAAGGAGACATTTTGCGATGCAATGAAAGGCTCACTCAAGAATGCCGCAATATCGAAGGCCTCAAATCCAAGGTCACACTGGATATTCAAGATCTCGATCTCTACAGCAGAGGATCTACGAAAAGCCGTAAAAAAGGTCACGGATATAGCGACACAGAACATAAGTGTCCACTTCACCGCTCTTAACAGAAAAGAGCATTTGTCTCGCTTCCAGTCGATGGTGAAAATAAAATTCTGCCATCGGACAGAATACTTATCAGCATTA
Organism: Pollenia labialis; assembly: GCA_949318255.1. Classification (NCBI taxonomy): domain Eukaryota; kingdom Metazoa; phylum Arthropoda; class Insecta; order Diptera; family Polleniidae; genus Pollenia; species Pollenia labialis. The sequence continues at coordinate 15,958,312 of OX439142.1, read as the reverse complement.
AAAGCTGCAGGGTAAAATATCGTGAAGAATCAAAACGTTGCTACAGATGCTTTGCAAGCGGACATATGCAATGGGAATGTAGGGGACCAGACCGAAAGGGTAGGGGACTCCGCATTCGATGTGGAGGAGCAGGACATAAAATGAAGGGCTGCAAAAACAGTCCAAAGTGTTGTGTATGCATGGAAGAAGGAAAGAGCCCGGTGGATAATATACCGGTCTCAAGAAGTTGTAACACAGAAAACAAACAGACAAAATAAACATCCTCCAAGTAAACATGCATAGAGGAAGAGTTGCAGACGCTCTAGTTGAACAGTGGAAGGGAAACTAGTTTTGTGTGGGTTAAACTTAATGACTGTTTTCTTGTAAGCTCTTACCTCAGCCCAATCGAAGAATTTCAGTGCGAACTTCATGTGGTTGAGGACGAGGTGAGGCATACTGGAGAACGATTCATAGTGGCAGGTGACTTTAACTTCCGTGCTGTAGAAAAAGGCTTCCGAACTACAAACACGAGGGGGACTAAGTTCTACAAATGGCGGCGACTTTCGGTCGCAACTTATTGTCAGAACACCTACCTTGAGAAGACCCGGCTGTGTGGACCGAATACCAGAATTAACTGTAATTTAAGAGACTCTGGTCAGTAAGATCAGTAACTGGAAGATCTTCGAGATATGCACACGAAGCGACCATTATTACACTTTATACTTCGTTCGAAAAAGGAAGAATGCTTGGAATAAGAAAAAAATGGAACATGCACGTACATATGTAGTAAAGCGTACCACTATCGTACAACTATCACGAAGGCTTGCAACAAGGCGATGTCGTAAATAAAGACATCAATAAGGGGAAGACATGTTTTATATTGGTGGAATAACTATCATCGGGTTAAGGAAAATCTGTCTCAAACTAAGGAGATCGTACACTAGGGCAAGATGACGAAGCCCTGCGGAAAGGGAACGTATAAAAAAGTACAAAAAACCATTCGGAATGCTATCAGAAAAAGCAAGGAGGATAAGTGGGAAGAACTTAGAATAATGTGAACAGTAAACTTGGTTCAAAAAGCCTAGTGGAAACAATGGCTGAAGAGGCGATGAACACCATTGTGAGCACTCTTTCTCACAGGGAAAGACCAGCTGAATCTGATCTTGGCCCCTATTATGGTTTACAACTCATCTCAGTTGAGTTGTAATTTCATAATTTTTTGTATTATGGTTTACAACTTTGCTATATTGCGGTGTACAAAAACATAACAAAAATTACAACTGATCACAACCAGTTGTCTTAATTACAACTCAACTGAGTTGAGTTGTAAACCGTGATAGGGGCCATATAGAAGCCTCAACACTCACTATTTTCACTGAAGAAGATTAATAAATGCGGCCGCAAAACTAAATATAAATTAAGCAGCGGCCGAGGACGGAATACTGGTGGAAATTCTCAAAGAGATAGTGGAGAAACGACCCAAAATATCAGAGGTTTTCTTTTCAGAGGCATGGAAGGAACAACAATTGGTTCTAGTTAGATTGGTTCTAATAGATCCATCCCCACCATCATCGTACATACCAATATGTATGTTGAACACAGCTTGAAAATTCCTTGAATGATTAAATAAAGCCCCGGATTCAAGAGGCCATACATACAAGCGAAAGACTTTCGGAAAAACAGCATGGTTTTGGCCAAAAAAGCCTACGTTAGGAGTACTTAATGATATCGTTGACGTCGTACAGCCGGGTAATGAGAAAACCAGCCGCAGTTGACCAATTCCTGTCTTGTCTTCCACGTGACTAACTGTCACACCTCAAGAGATAGTAGCCTCAACTACGACGCCAACCAGGGCATAATACGAGCACAGGGATCCATCCTCGGCCTATGGAACGCCAGTTATTATGCTATTTAGAGGATGGATATGCCAGAGGGAGTATTCCTAGTAGGCTATGCAGATGACATCGCAGCTGTAATACACGGAAGATGCACAATGTAGTCAGATAATAATAAGCACGATAAGCTGGTTGCAATCACATGGACTAGAGCTAACCGTACATAAAACCGAGCTGCTGCTACTAACTGGGCGCCGTATCCCCACTGAAATTAACATGAGTGTTGTCGACGCGGAAAATCCTATGAAGAAGTCTATAAATTGCCTCTACATTAGACTGGACACAAAACTAACATTTTCCAGCCAGATAAAATTTGCTACGGAGAAGACATGCGGAATAACGGCCAAGCTGAGCAGGTTGATGGCAAATATCGATGGGCCCATAGCAAAAATAAAGATATTACTAATAGAGGCGTGCAACAGTATTCTTCCCTATGGATGCGAAGTTTGGGGCACGACTTTACAAGCACAGTAGAGGGCACAAAAACTGATATTTATACAGATAATAGCAGCGCTGTGAGTTGCATCGTCATACCGTACGGTGTCTGCGTCGACCGCGCCAGTTATAGCAGGTATGATCCCCATAGATCTTAAGGTAAAGGAACGAAATGAAGCTTTTATGGCCAGGCAGACCGGACAAGCGGGTCCGATGGCATGGCGAGAGCAAGGAAAGATGGAGGACAAAACAAATTCCCTGACATAAAAAGGTGGATAAAGAGGAAGCATGGTTATATAAATTACTACTTAACACAGTTGCTCACAGATCACGGATACTTCAGAAAGTACCTTTACCAAATGCAGTTTACCATATTGCACCAACAAAGACGGCTACATTGACGATGCGGAGCATACGTTCTTCTAGTACGACCGATGGCGAAACGTAGTTTAATAATAAACAATAAAATAACAATTAATAAGTGCTATGCAGATTAGTGCGTCCGAAATTTTTTTTTTTGGGCTGAAGCATAATTTAAAAGCTTATAGGATAAGTTATTTTGAGATTATTTTCTGATTTTTCGGAAGTTGTAATTTTTTCAATAATCGGTTTTGCAGGGGCCAAATTACGGCATTCGATATCGATCGAAGTTCCTATCTAAATTGTATTGTAATTTCGACCGATATCGAATGCCGTAATTTGGCCCAAGTCTTTTTTTGTGTTTTTTTCATAACTTTGTCTAAAACCACGATTTTCTTCAATTTTAAGGGAATAATTTAAAAGAAAAATTACCAAGCTGAGCATTTGCTCATTTAGGCAACCTACATTACAATTTTTCGTATTTTTCCTTAAATTTTGTAAATAACGCTTTATAACTTTTAAAATTTTAATGAAAATAAAAACTAACAAAACTATTTTTGAATTTGCTCCTACCGCTACTGAGTTGTACCTAGTTTATGATATTATTTAATAAATTAAAATAAAACTTTAGCTTTGTTTAAAAATCATTCATTAGGTTTCTTACGATGTAGCCTATGCCCTGCAATAAATTATGAAAATCAGTTTCAGAAGTCGTTACCTTGAGGTAAGTGTTTGCCAATGGCTCACCTCGTTCTGCCACATCATTCACCACTTGCAAATCTTGAACTAAGTTCTTTGCATCCTGAAACGACTTGTTGGCTTCTAAATTTTCTGAATTGAAATATTGCAAGCTTCAAAAAAATAAGACTGGTTGTGGAAATGAATGCTATAAATCCTTTATTTTTAGGGTGTCGTTCTCGCTAATTGGCGTATGTAGATTTTTTACAATTCAACTCAAAGTGTTGGTGTCGATATGTTTTTAACGTGGCGCGTGCAACTGCTACATTAATAATTTTATAGTTATCTAACCTCTTTAATAGACTGAGTTTATTGAGAGTGTTTCGAGAGCATTGACCGGTTGCCCGGAGCTTAGCATCGGCTACAAATATTAAAAATTTTCAAGTTTGCGTGGCCATGCATAGGAATAACCTTATATTTGGAGAACTTAAAACCAATAACTTGGCTATCAATGCACAACATCAGCCAAAAAGTGGGCTTGTCACCTCCCGTACAAAGACGTTATAGATTTCTGTATATCTATGGAGAACGCCAAGATCCAAAGTTGGCAAATTAGGTACAAGCAACTTAGTTATCAATACACAACATCCGACAAAATGTTGACGGGATTGGGACCTAGGAGTGGCACCTACCATACAAATACAAAATAAATTTTTTGTATATATTTGGAGAACTGTAGCAGTAAAAGTTTCCAAATTTGGTATAAATAGCTTCGATGTCAATGCATGACTTCTGGAAAATAGTGGGTGGGATTGGAGATGTGGCCGTGGCATAAAATAAATTTATTTATATATCTGAAAATCCATCAAAAAATGGGCTTGGCACCTCCCATACAATATAGGTTTCTGTATATCTGGAGAACGGTAACAGCTATACAGGTATGTTATGGTAATCAATTTGGAAACCGAGACGATTTGAAACCTATATAATTTTAGAATCTTTTAAAAGTTATTTCTAATACACATTCCTCTTATTTCCTGTCCATATTCTTTTAAATTTTATACTTTCTAAGGCATTTAATTCAATAAAATTTTCAAGGCTTATACGTAAACTCTCCAGTGAGTTCCAATTTTCAAGGACTGCCTGCAGTTTTTGTTTGTGAAAGACTTCCCATTCGTGCTGATATCCCCCAAGGTTCAATTCTGGGTCCTCTTCTATTTATTTTGTATAAAAACGATCTCCCGAATGTAATTAACTCTATTCACTGCACTCCTTTTATTTTTGCGGATGACGTTTTTGCTCTTCAGGGGGAATAGAAGATTTAATGAAGTTTTTGAGGATGATATAAACTTGTGTTTAGAAAACGTAAGACAGTGGACCGTCGATAATTCCTTGTCGATTGAAACAGTGAAAACTAAAGCAATAATGTTTGGCCCCACGTCTCATTTTTTTACTACCTTGAATATTTTTGTGGGCCATCATTACCTAGTTCAATTTGTTGATCATCATAAATGTTTGGGAAATACTCTTGATAAGAAGCTGTGTTTTAGTAATCATATTGATTCCTGATGATATTTATATCAAAGTATATTCCTTGTCGGGGAAAATTTGGGGTTCGTTGAGGAGAATTTACTATTCGAGTATATTTTTACCCTTTCACTTTGGGAAGAGGGTAGCGCATGCGGTTTTAATGTCCCAGGTTCTCTATGGGTTTGAAGTAATATCTGGTACTGTTGGTTTCCTTCTTACCAGATTGAGATATTTGATAAATGAAGTTGTTAGAATTGTGTATAATGTTCGACGTAGGGACCATATTTCTGGTTTTGTGAAGAGTTTTCTAGGCTGCTCTTTTAATAAGCTAGTATCGTTTCGCAATCTAAGTCTGTTCCATAAGCTTAAAAAAAGTGGCAAGCCCTTGGCGCTTTGTTATGCTTTCCTGTTCTCGCCTCGAACTAGGAACCCTCACCTTATCGTTCCTAGAATTTTTAGTTCAGGATTTGCTAGATCTCTACTCGCCAGAGTTATTTATCATTGGAACCACCATTTGTATTATGTACCTTCACGCACTCTAATAACGCTTTGAGATTGAAACTAAGGACGCATTTTTCAGATGCCAAAAAGAAGTTATGTATTATTATGTATTGCTTGAAAATTTATCATATACGCACTTCCCAAATTGTGCCGAATTTTATTTTACTTCTTGTTAATCAATATTTATATATGTCCTTGTGATTTTATTTATGCTTGGGGGATCGAATGAATTTAGATTTTTTGTTATTAAATTTTACTAATAACATAATGTTCCTTTATATAAATATCGTCGGTTGATAATTTAAATGTCGTATGTGGATTTTTTGCGGTTTTGAGTTAAGATCGATTTCTTAGGTTTTCCGACCTTATGTTTCATTTGGCGTAATTAGTTTTTCGATACCTCATACGGTTTTCGAAATATGGAGTGTTGAGTTTGTCGAATGTGGTATTTGCTGCAGCAATTTTCAAATTAAATGTCGTATGTAACTGCCAAACGCCACATACTACAAATTTCCATATAAAACGACCAAAAAATTGATTTATTCAGGGGTGTCATAGAATCCAAGTCGGTTTTGCAGTTTGTCGGTTTTGTAAACCAATATTGGTTTCATTTGGTGTCATGAAAACAAGTCGGGTTTGTTATTTTCGAACACAAATAAAACCGATATTCGAATAATCTGTTTTATGTTTTGGAACATGTTTTTACTGCTTTAAATGCAATTTCTGTTTGTTTTTCATAAAAAGAAAATGATATAAATGAAAATAAGAATGGTAATACAGTAAACATATGAAATAAATGCCATGGTTATATTATTTGCATTTGTGGTTTACATTTGTGTAATTGTATTTTTTTGCAAAAACATAAACCGAATTTATTAAAAGTACAAAAAAAAATTATTTATATAGTTTGCGACGAAAGAGCAGAAAAGCTGGGGGAAAAAAGTATGCAAAAATCGCGTAAACTCGCGAAATTTATAATATTTCACACAAGCCATAAAATTGATTAAAAGTCCCTAAAACTATAGGGAATGACAAAAATTCGGTAAAAATGGTTAAATTAGCGGAAATTCGCAAAAATTTGCTAACATCGGCTTGATAGCAACGTTAAATATTTATTAGAAATCGTAAAAGCTGTTAAGAACCACAAATATAAGAGGAAAAAACGCTTATATCGAGAACATGGCTAAAATTCGCAAAAAAAAAAATTGGAAAATTTATTTAAAATCGCTAAATGGGTTTAAAATAACAAAATGTCGGAAAATAGCATAAACAAACACAAGCCATAAAATTTATATAATAACACATTGCTATTGTTGCATATTTGCTGAAAAAGTGAGGGGACACACTTTTGCGAGTTTGCTGCAACTCGCTGCAGCAAATTCAAAAAATCTAACTGTTGAATAAATAAAATAAAAATATTAAGCTTTTAACAACAATATGTATTTCCAATAAAAAAAACAAGAGCTGTAAGCTGCTTGGTTTGTATTCAATAAAAAACCAATAATATTGGTTTCGGTGACACCTAAAACCGACACTAATTTTAGTTCGAACAAAAAACCGACAATTTCATGACACCTTTTTTGTCGGTTTCAGATCCAATTCCAATAAAATTGGTTTCTATGATACCCCTATTTATTTAAACGTCGTAAGTGGAATTTATAAGAGTTCAAACTCAATTTACTCGAAACTATCGAAATCCACATACGACAATTAAATTATCAGCTGACGATATGCTTATTTATTATACATATGTATCTATATATATAAAAATGAAAAATGTTTGTTTGTTTGTTGGCTTATAGACTCCTAAACTACTGAACCGATTTTCCTGAAATTTTTACAGTTACATCACGTGAGCCCTTAAATAAAATAGGCTACTTATTTTTTCGATAGGAGCAGGGGAATTGGTACCCTTATTGGATGCCAATATTAAATATCGCATATCTTAAGAGCCTCTGCACGCATTTTGTTGAACTTTTGGTAGTAGAATCTTTTGAGCCCCAAAATTGAAATAAAATAGCAGCGGGGGAAGTGGTTCCCCCATAGGACGCCAATGTTTAATATCGCATATCTTAAGAACTGTAATAGTGAGAATGTTCAAACGTTGTAGAAGTGACTAATAGTATACTACACTTTTGAAAATAAAAATAAAGCGGGTAGGCGCAGGGGGGAAATACCTCCCATAGGATACATATATTAAATATCGCTCAACTGAAGAACTTTTCAAGGGAGAGTCTTCAAACGTGGTTAAAGCTACTTTTATGGTAAACTATAAATTTCAGTATACAAATGGGCGGGGTAGACAGGGGAGGAGCAGTACCCCTCATAGATAGAAATACAAATAAGAGCCAATGCACGCATTTTGTTGAACTTTTGGAAGTATGATCTTCTGAGCTCCAAAATTGAAATAAAAAAGCATCGGGGGAAGTGGTGCCCACCATAGGACGCCAATGTTTAATATCGCATATCTTAAGAACTGTTATAATGAGAATGTTCAAACTTTGTGGAAGTCACTCTTATGGTATACTACACTTTTGAAAATAAAAATAAAGCGGGTAGGCGCAGGGGGGAAATACCTCCCATAGGATACATATATTAAATATCGCTCAACTGAAGAACTTTTCAAGGGAGAGTCTTCAAACGTGGTTAAAGCTACTTTTATGGTAAACTATAAATTTCAGTATACAAATGGGCGGGGTAGACAGGGGAGGAGCAGTACCCCTCATAGATAGAAATATATATAAGAGCCACTGCACGCATTATTAGAGCGGGTTCTGTAAAAGCAATAAAATTTGGTACAAGATGCTTTGTTATTAATACACGAGATCTGTTTTAAAAAATTTTACTAATTGTATTTCGATGGGGTAGCAAAGCGCACCGGGTTAAGCTAGTGTATATATATTTCTTTGATGTTATACTTAGGTGCTAAGTGCTGTGTAATATATATCTGGCCTCAGTGGCTTATATTACGAAACTAATAAATAAATAAAAAATTTTACTGCATTTTGAACATCCTATACAAAGACAATATTGATTTCTATATATACGAAGCCGTGTAACAGTGAAAGTATTTGAATTATGTGTAAAAAGCTTAAATATAAACACTCAAAATCTCTTCAGCTCATTATTGGTTTGACGCATATGCCAAAAAGTCGTTGTGGAGAAAAACAACAACGAAGGTCTGAAAAGGTTCTGATAATATACCCGAAAGAATTTTTTTGTATTTTCACTACTGCTTCTGGCATATGTTTTGAAGAAATTTTTTGAACGTTCATTAACGATCATAGAAGTTAATAGAATTTTATTGAAATTGAAAATTATTGTTTTGTGCCGCATACGCCACTTTTCTAAATTTATTTTTAAAAAGTAGCTTTTTCTGCTGCATACATATACATACATACGTATTGATTTGCTGACATTTTATATTGCTTTTGCTTTAATTACGGCAATGAAGCGAAGCATGAGTGAAATTTGTTTTCTTGTTGTCATTTTGTTTTGATTTCGCTTTAACTACTTTTTTTCTTATGGTAATGAAGCAAAGCAAGAGTTAAATTTTTTTTTTACGATTTTATAAGAGGAATTTTCTGCATTTTCCAAAAACAATACTTATTAATCTTTAAAATATCAAAATCAGAAGCCATGAAATATATATATATGTATACCCCATACTTAATTTTTTTTAAATCAAGAAGGTCAAACCAATAATGTGCAGACGATCTGGTTACCTGAAGTAAAAATTACTTCGTTATCAATACGCAAGATCCATTATAAAAAAGTTTTTCTAATTTTATTTTAATGGATGTAGCGAAGCCTAGTAAGATATAAAATTCAAGGAAATATATGTAAAGTAATATCAATTCAATTTATCAATTTTAAAATATATAAACGATCTTATCGGGTTTATCTCATTTCTCTTTCAAAATCGATTTTAATCACAAACCTAAACGGCAGCCAGTTAATTACATTTTTAACTAGACTTTTCAGTATATTTCTACTGCTAAATTTAGTTTAGTTTTTTAAATACTGGTTATCTACTCAACAAATAACTTAAGCAAAAGATTTCCACAAACAAATTTACTTATATGTAAATGTGTTCTTTAGAAAATACACTAAACAAAGATAAAAAAATTAAAAAAAGAAAGAAATTTGTTTTAAAACAAACCGATATTGTTATCTCAAATAAAATACTTTCAAACAATAAACACCCAATAAAACACAACATTAAAGTATCAACTTTCAAATTCATGTCACGCACCTGTGAATGTAAGTATGCCAACGCTTTTAAACATTGCTTACACACTGTGGCAATTTGTTCCTCATCCATACGTGAATGCGTTACAATATCGGTTAAAGCACCACCTTCTAAATACTCCATAACTACCCAAAGTTCATCGTTGACCAGAAAGCTTGAATAGGTTTCCACAATGTTGGGATGATGGTAGTCTCTCATTATAACGACCTCATTAAATAGTAGCTCACGACGTTGTTGCTTACGTAAATCCATTTTTTTTACCGCAACTTGTCGGCCTTAAACAACAACAAAAAGTATTAAAATTATAAAATACATAATATGTACTATTGTTTATAGACTTCTAACTATGGTTTAAAGGCCATTCATGTCCAAATTGTAAAATAAAACCGGCTGTTTTCCTAAACGCCTGTTGCGCTGTAGTAATAAAGGCAACGTATTCTTAAATGCAACGATAAAAATTTTAACAATGCATTTTTTTCTAAATGCAACTTTGTAGTTGTTATTGCGCATAGAAAGGCAAATAAAGCAGTAAAAAAATTAAGATGCAAAGCGTATACATATGTACATATCATACAATACAACATAAATAAAAAAATGTAACTACACAATGCATCAACACGGTGTCAATACTGTATTAATACATTGTAAACAGACGTTTAAGAAAACTGTCATTTTATATACATGTTAAGAATTTGTTTTACATTTACCCGTAGATTTATCAGTGGCAATGCAAACTGTGCCCGTTGAGCCTTCTCCAATCTTCATGAAATTGTCCAAATTTTCTCGCGGATCTCCGGCCGAAACAACCATTTGTAGTGCAGAACGAAACTTTAAAGAATGAAATAAATTTATTTTCATTAAAACGCAGGGACCGTAACAGTTATATATTTTTTTATTACTCTTTATCATTATTTTTTAACTTTATTTTTAGCTTGGAAAATAAAAATAATTTTCTGAGTTTTATTTATTTCTCAAAAATAAAAGTTATTTATTCCTCATGAAATTAAAATTAGTTTTGCGTTTTAGTTTTTGCTTAGAAAAAAAAATATTTTCATCAACATACATAAGTATACCCTTAAAACCGCACCATTGTTATAAAATTCTGAATGTTACCTGTTCGTGTGTTAACCGTGGCTCTTGTTTAGGTTGGCCAGCTGTCGCTGTACTGCCGCCAGTTGCACTTGTAGCTCCAACGCCACTAGCCCCACCGCTAGAACTGGACGCGCGAGACGCTGTTTTTGCATGTAAGTGTGGATTATGGGGATTTTGGTTCTGATCAGTTGACATTAGGACACCTCCAGTAGCCAAGGGTTTAGCAATTTGTTGTTGTTGCTGGTGTGTCAAATGTTGCATCTGATGTTGCTGCTGATGATGATGGTGTTGTGCATGTGGCGGTAAAGCTGGTGGTGCATGCATTTGGCCCTGCGGTGATGGATACATGGGTAAATTATTCAAGTTTGTTGAATTATTGTTATTCATATGATGACCATGCGAATGCGACGATATATGTGAATGTGTTGAACGAGTATTGCTTGCAATAGAGCCAACAGGGGAGGTCTGTTGGGCATGCAAATGGGTAGTTCCTTGACGGAATTGCAAAGAACTAGCTGCAGGTTGTATACTAAAATCAGTTCGAACTGCTAAGGGACCGCCTCCAGTTATACCATTTTGAGTAGACTGGGTTCCATACATGGCAGGTCCGACCACACTTCCTGGACCAGCGTTAGGCATTGCGTTTTGTTGCAATTGTTGTGTTGATTTATAGCCCGTCATGGCATTAGCATTCATTAAATGACCTGATATTGGAATATCCGTACCAGATGTTATGCTTTCCTCAGGAACAGCTGGAGGCACATTTGCGTTTCCCCTAAGATCTCTTCTAATTCTTGGAGGACTTGAGCTGCGCAACGAATTTGACCTTGCCACATGAGATGTTTTCGGTAAAACTATGCCACCACCTGTAACAGCAGTCATTGAGTTACTTGCATTATCAGCAGTAATTACATGAACATGCCGACCAACGCCGCCTGGTCCATTGCCAACCCCACCTACTGCGGCAGCTGACTGCATAGCTATGCTACTATTCAATGATGTTGCATCCGCCTTATTGTTATTATGATGTGGCCGCACTATAGTTTTCAAATCTAAAATTTCAGTGGGCGTAATTTCTGAGGGATCCACCAGCGGAAGTGGCCGATTTGTTGATTTTAATATTTGATTATTGCCTACAATCGATGCCCATTGTAATGGAAGCCCCACATAACGCTGCTCGCGTTTGTCAAACCCCGTGTGCACGCGATGTTCAAAATTACTCGGCATCGAAATTAGAGGTTTTTTCTTTTTCTTGGAAAACATGATTTCACTTAAATATAATTAAACTTAAATAATAAAATGGTTTTTGCACACAAAACTTCTTTTTCTTGTTTTGTAGTTGTTGACTTTTCCCGTAATTGGTAGTGTTGTTAAATTAATTAGATTGTGGTTACCAGGTAGCTAGTTATGTTTACATTCTTGTTGTTTTATTTTTTTAGTACATTTTTGGTTTTTTTTTACACTACAGTGATGGAAAATTCAGTACTATGGTACTATTTTCAGTACTATGGTACTATTTTCAGTACTTTTTCCTCTCAAAAATACCACGGTACCCCAATGCCAGTTTTAGTACTCTTTCTTGTTAGTGCTGGTTCACACTCTTCAAGTTTTAGCCGTCAAGTCTTGAGCTTTTAGGAGAGAAGGGAAAAGAGAATGCCACATCTTTTCCCCTCTCTCCTAAAAACTCAAGACTTGACGAGTCAAACTTGACGTGTGTGAACCGGCACTTATTCTTTTTTGTTTAGAAATGTACAGTTTAGTTTTTTTAATATTTCAAGTATGCTAAATTTTATTTTGCTTTAAAATCGTAACCGCACCTTGTGTGACCATAACATTTTAGGAGATGAGTCTATACTTAACACTAACATCAAATTAGTGTTAATGTAAAGCATTTCAAATAGTTTATATAGTTTCTTATATGCAGGCTTTAGGTCATGTTAGTTGTAGACAGCGTGTTAAAGCGAACGAAAATTCAGTCGAATACTTTTTGCTTAAATTAAGCCACAAATATCAGATTTTTCAACAAGAACTTTGTTTTTTTTAATTGTGGCTACACTAACACCATGATAGATTTGACATTCAGACGTATTCGTAGTTGATGCATTGGCAATTGTTACAATTAATTAAATTTTGCTTAAAATCGCATTAAAATAATTATAATCCACTATTAAAATGGAGGTTCTGGTTTTACTGAAAACCACTGTATAGTGTGCTTTGTGGTCTGGAGGCGTGATTTGGCTTTTTTTTTCGAAGGTGACGCTGAAAATGCTGTAACGGTTAATGGATCACGCTATCGCGAGATGTTAACAACTCAATTTTGACCTATTATTGATTGCTTTGTTAAGGATAGAGTCTACGGAGCCAATCGAATCGATTGCAGCCTTAAAACTCAAAATCCCTGATGAGATTAACGAAAAAGGAGGGTCTATTTTTGCTAAAAAGTGATTTACAACTTTGATGAAAAAATCAATATCTATCAGCGTGCTCGTGTTATATATTTGTCAGATATCATATTTCATTCATAATTGTCGAACTTTTCTCATCGTAATACAATAAAAATTTGAACAATCTTCATCTAAATTTTTTGTCATATTTTGTTTAATAAAACAAAGTTCATGTTGAAAACCCCTGTGATCGACAATTAGCAAATATACAAAAAAAATAGTAGTGTGCAAGGCGAATTCAAACAGGTATGTTCAACTCGTAAGCGTTCATCAGCTGTCTCCACGGCGAATTAAATAAAAATACGTAAATGTTAAAATATAATTTTGTTTATGTTTTGCGCCAAAATAACCGAAAAAATTTCTGAGAAAAATTGCGAATAATTAAAGTGAATTTAAAAATTTCTCTTATAACACAAAAAAATTTTATTTTGGTTTTCAATCAATTTTTGCCTTGTCAGCATTTTTGACAGCCGCCTATTAAATTGCAAAAAAAATAATGGGATTTTTAGAGTTGCACTTACCTTTTAAATTCGCCTTGGTAGTGTGTTCGTGTAGCCTGCTGCCCTGCTGCGGTGAATGTGTTTAATGCATGAAGCACGTGAAATGTTTGGTTTGTTGGAACAGGGAAAATTTAAACAATGTATCGATATCTTTTAATTAAAAATATCGATATATTGAACTTATTGAGCGGAAATTAGCTGCGTTCGTTTACCCCAAAATTTGTACTAGATTTTACTGAAATGCGCTCGCGTACACATAAACTTGCAAAAGAGAGCATCTACTGAGAGAATAATGTGTCAGTTGTCAGCAAAAAGCCTGCAAATTTAAACTGAACAAATGTTTGCCTGTAAAATCCAGTAGAAAACAAAAAACAAATGATTCAATATAGTAAACAACAAAAAACATACAATTTGCAAACAAAAAGACTACAATTTGTAAAAAAAATTAAGAGAACAAAACCTATTTACACTTGAGCACATCTTAGTGCCGGTTCACACACGTCAAGTTTGTCTCGTCAAGTCTTGAGTTTTAAGGAGAGAGGGGAAAAGAAATGGCATTCTCTTTTCCCTTCTCTCCTAAAAGATCAAGACTTGAAGAGTCAAAATTGACGTGTGTGAACCGGCACTTAGAGGAATTCGTGGAAGATGTTGAAAATGAAAAAAACTTGTTTACATTTGTAGCATCTTTCATCTTTCATCATAAAAATATTTATTTTCACGTGTAAGAGCGAATAAAAACTAAATTAATGATATTACTGTCCTGATCTTTTGTATTTTTTTCTAGTGATGCTAAAAAATTATTTGTTTTTTCTAGTGATGACACTAAAATAATCGAAAGATGTTGAATGAAACAACATGAGATAGGAACATCTTTTAAAGATGTAGAAAGATGTTGATTTTTAGCCCTGTATATTTCTTATTGGAAGATGTTATCATCTTTGCGATAAGATGAAAGATGTAAGATGTGAGCAAGTGTAAAAAGCCTAATAGGAATAGCTTATCCCATCAACAATAAATTTCAAGTGTTTTTATCAATAATAAAAACTGGGAATTAAGCACGAATAACAAAATCTTTTGAAAATTTAAATTATCAAAAACTTTATTAAAATACATACAATAATCTCAGCACAAAACGTGGACTTTTTGTAAACAAAAACAAAACTTTGACATAAACCTAGACAAAAAATGCAGGAGCAAAAAATCGTCATCTGGCGTAGTACTGCTATGTACCTGTTTATTTCACCATGGATACGATGAAACATTGTGTTTGGAAACATAAAATTTTAAAAAATTTTGATATTTGTTAAACAAAAAAGGTAACACGAATTTCAACCAGAAACATTAACACACGTAGCAACATTTAGTTAAACATGCCAATAGTCGTAAATAAATATCGATAAGGCAATATGGGCAGTATATATCGGTTATTTTTTAAATATCGATATTTTTATTTATATATCGATGTATATTGCCCATCCCTATTTGAGAAACAAGCTCAATTTACATCAATTTTTAACACAAAGCATAATTTTTAATATTACAAATTAAAATGTCGAAAGCTCATCCACCAGAATTAAAAAAGTAATAATTTCTAAATTAATTTTGTGCATTATATATTTTGTTTGTTATTTTTAGATATATGGATAAACGTATGCTGTTAAAACTTAATGGTGGCCGCTCTGTTGCCGGTATTTTGCGTGGTTTTGATCCCTTTATGAATGTAGTGTTGGATGAAACTGTAGAAGAATGTAAAGATAGTACTAGAAACAACATTGGCATGGTTGTGATTCGTGGAAACAGCATAGTAATGGTGGAAGCTTTGGATCGGGTGTAGTACTTATATTTCTTTAAGCAGAATGCACAATTGTTTCATATTTGTGTAATCTCTATAAATTTTAAATACACACCTATGCTATAAAACAATAGTTTAAAAAAGAATGAAATGTACGGAATTACATACTTATAATTTATCTTATAACTATTAAATATTAGTTTTTGTATTAAAATATTTTTATGAAAGCATTCTTGGATTCTTCTATGCTATATGTTAGTTTTTATGATAAAAACATCTAATACATAGGTATACATACTTTAAAAAATCATTTATGAATTCCGGTTCCTCTAAAGGGGAAAAGCTGAAAATTTATAAAATTTCAGTAGAGGCATAAAAATATCCGCTAATTGATTAACTTCAGAAGAGTTTTTTTTTATTCCTCACCCTAGAACCGTAGGGGCCATTATTTATTTATTTATTTTTTATTAATGTTGATGCTATTTGAGTTATGAGATTTTACTTAAGAGTGTTACAACAATTAAAAAACTAAATAATTTAATATATATACATACTAATAATAAATATCACAGTAATTAGGGAAAGAAGTCCAAAAAACCTACAACAATCATAGTAGTTATAAGAATCTTTAATAACAAACACTATTAAAGTCTTTCCTTAGAAAGAATAGTTAGTGATTGTTTAACAAAATTCTTATGGAATCAAAATTAGAAACTGCATTTTTCGTTAAATGGCAGAGTCAGTTCCTTAATGAGTGTACTGAATAATTTGTGTCCGTAGTTCAAATGTAGCCGGTCGTTGGGAAATCTTGGGGGGAGGTTATGAATTATCTTCAAATTTTTATTTTGAATAATCTGTAGCTTCTTGTAAGTTTAAGCAGCTTTTTGATACCAGATTTGACATGCATATATTATCGGTCGAATACACATTTTGTAGATAAGTATCTTGTTCTTCAGGTTAAGTTTTGACCTTTTGTTTATTAAGGGGTAAAGAGCGCAACCGCATCTTATTGCCTTCTTGCAGATGTAATTTATGTGATTTTTAAACCGAAGCTTTTTATCTAGAAGCACTCCAAGGTACTTAATTTCGTTTTTTAAAGGAATGTCTATTCCTCTAGAACTTAAATCTATAGTAGGTACACGCTTTAGAGGTTTGTTATACGGAAATATAATAGCTTGAGTTTTACTATTATTAACTTTAATTTTCCAGTCATCAAAAAATTTTTGGGTTATGTTAAGGTTATCATGCATTCTCTTGATTATAGCATTCGAGACTTTACCACGACAAATAAAAGCGCTGTCATCAGCGTAAAACGCTGCTTCATGGTTACTACGGATAGTAATATCAGAGGTGTAAATTGAGTAAAGGGTTGGAGATAGCACGGATCCTTGTGGTAGCCCAGCTGGAATTTAAAAAACTGCTAACAATTTTCTGCAGGTATTTAGGAAACCTGAATTTGTTAAGTTTGAACACTAGTCCATTATGCCAGATGGAATCGAAGGCTTTTTCAATGTCGAGAAGCACAACTCCAGTACTCATACGATTCCTTTTGTTGATATCAATAAAATTAGTAACTCTCTTTAGTTGGTGCACGGTAGAGTGTTCCTTACGGAATCCAAACTGCTGGTGATTAATAATGTTATTACGAGTTAAAAATTCTTTTAAGAATGATTTTCTCAAAAACCTTATGCAGTAAACTTAGAATACTGATAGGCCTATAGCTGGAGGGCAGTATAGCTTCTTTTTCAGGCTTACTTATTGGAATAACTTTAGCTTTTTTAAAGGTAGAAGGGAAATATCCATTCTTGAGACAAAAATTAAACAACTTACTTAGAGTTTCGAAAAAGTAGTCTGGCATGTTTTTGAGTATAATACTATTT
The DNA here is from genome assembly GCA_949318255.1 of Pollenia labialis. Classification (NCBI taxonomy): domain Eukaryota; kingdom Metazoa; phylum Arthropoda; class Insecta; order Diptera; family Polleniidae; genus Pollenia; species Pollenia labialis. The sequence goes on along the minus strand of OX439142.1, from coordinate 15,940,974 downwards.
ATTTCATCCAATCCTGGAGATTTATTGTTCTTTAGAGAGTGTACAAATGCCTTGACTTCTGTAAAATTTGTTAGATCAACTTGTGAGCTGTCAAAGAGGGTTTCATTATCAAGATCGTTAATGTATGTGGAAACGATGGATTCAAAAGGAGATGTGTTATTGATTGTAATTTCATGTGGTTTACCAAAAACATCGGCAATTGCATTTGCCTTTTCAGTGGGAGTTTTCAATACCTTACCATTTACAAGCAGGTCACAAATAGTAGAGTTCTTACCCCTCAGGGCTTTAGATAATTTCCAAAACTTTTTAGAGCCAGTAGGCAATTTAGAAAGAAATTTCGACCAGGAATCATTTCTGTCCTTCTTTAGGTGAAAATCGATTAAGCGGTTTAACTCTTTTAAAATACTTCCAATTTGAATTCTACGGTTCGGATCATAGCACCTTAGCATCTTCCGCCTAAATTTGTTTCTCTGAGTAATTAGCATTTTACTAGTGTCCGAGATTTCTCTATGCCAATCATTTTTTACGCCAACTGGTATCTTTTCAAAAGCTTCCTTAACTACAGTTATTAGTTTGTTTAACGATAAATCAAGGTTGTCAGAAATGATTACTGTTAAATCAATGTTTTGGGGTATTATTTTATACTCTACCCAGTTTTTAATTGATGACCAGTCTGCACGGTTATACAGTGGAATGGTTTGTATTATATTTTGAACTTGTCCATAGATGTGACAGGAAATTGGGACATGGTCAGACTGCAATAAGTTAGGCATCGATTCTAGGGTTGAGAAAGGCAGACAGGAGTTTGACAGGAGAATATCCACTGTTGATGGTTGGGCCGGGGATATGTTTTGACCAAAACGGGTCCGACAAAATCCGACTTTTAACTATTGGCAAGTTGTAATAATGGCTCTAAATTACAGAAGAGCTCAATGCGTACTTTAAAACACAGATAAATTGTTTATATTAAAATATTTCAGAATTACAGAAAGAACAAATTGTTATTGAAAAACAGCAGTATTAACTTAAAAAAATCGGCAGATTAAATAACCATTGAAATCATTGGTATATTTCGTTAAATTGAAATTAGTATTTAGCCTAAGGACGACGTGTGACAAGAACACATCAATTTATCTTAGAAGCCTATTATTCAGTCGGAAACCAAAATAGTGGATGTGTGTAACACCTTAAAATATTAGTCTTAGACCTACCTTAAAGTATACCGATCGACTCTGAATCACTTTTTGAGTTGATCTAACGATGTCCGTCCGGCTGGCTGTCCATGTAACCTTGTGCGCAAAGTACAGGGGTCTAATCACCGCATTCGATACTATCGTAGCGAATAAACTATCGAATGTTTTTGCATACGATAGACACAGACGTATAATGTCGAGTTACTCGATATCGAATGCTATTATTATTTCAAATTCAGTAAGGGGAGATAGAGGGCAATTTCTGCCTCTCCGAAACTATCGAACCGATTTTAATGACATTAAAACATAGTTAGATCCATATTTGTACGGACATATAAGCTATTAATTTTTTAAAAAATAGGACCACCAGGGGAGATAGGGTCAATCTCTGCCTCTCAGAAGCTATCAAACCGATTGTAATGAAATTTAAAACATAGATAGATTGCTATTCATATAGCCATACACTCGAAAATTTGTTTTTAAATACTGTGGTGTAGGGTTTCATATGGCCAGGCTTGACCGACTATACTTTCTTGTTTTTCAAAGGTATACCAAAATTGTTTATTAAGATAGGTAGTCTATAAACTTGAAATTTGTTGAAACTTTCCTGCAATTAATAATAATCCACTTATAAAAACAATTTTTCCTAACAGATGATGTCCTCTTTTTAAAACTTAAAGAATTAATACCACATTTTTGTGAAATATTCGCTAGATATTTTTAATAAATTTCTAAACCTTTTGCACATTCCAAAAAACTATGTCAATTAGTACTTGGCTATTCTAATGTTTGTTTTTTCCAACTTATTAGGTGCAGCGTGAATAAAAATTCCTTGGGAGTTTTTTTTCCCCTTTTTCCATTTTTACAATTGAATCAAGATAAGAAAATTGAAAAAGGGAAAATAAACTCATGGATTTTTTTTGCACGATAGGGATAAATATTTGTGATTAATAACTTGGTTGTTATGATCAAAATAAAGTTTTATTCAGAACAATTCGGTATGTGAGAAAATCTATTGTTTTTAAAAGGTGTGATGAATTTTGATTATTTTTAAGCGCATTTCTGAAGCCGTTAACTTTATTCAGAATACAGTTCAACTAACATAAATAGGTATAAATTTAAAGAGAAAATTTACAGCAAATAAGGAAAATTACTCAAAAAAATATATTTTTTGATAAGTTACAAATTTTAACATACTGAAAAGATACCGATTTGAAATCGTTGTTTTCTGAAACGATTTCCATTACATATCATTTGCTGCAACGTCGTCATAACTCAAAAAACTAATTTTTAAGACAGAAATCCAGAACTTCTTGCTGTTTTTTCATTTTGTATACAAAATGTATCATTAAAACTTTATATACTTTCGCCGTTTGAAGAGGATTATGCCATTTTTTCTAAGCGGTGCGAGCGAATAAAATACTTTTAATCACGTTTATTTCGAAATGTATTTTTTTTGAGTTATGACAACATTGCAGCTATTGTGCGATATGAACCTACCTGAATATTTAATACCTATTTTAGTCTTCTCCAAATAAACAAATAATCATGTGGACGTTCTTAACAGTCTGTTTTCCTTTTTTTTTTATTACAATATGCCTGCTTTGATAGATAAAAACGTCTTTGTATTAAAATAAAAAAGTAATCTTTTATTTCCACCAAAAACGCGAACATCTCAAACAACATAAAATTTACTTGGATATAACAATGGGACCGCTTTGTTTGGCAGCTCCACGTTGGTTAGCGACAATTTGGTTGGCAATACGATCTAAATCACGTTGGCCAATTGGGGTCAATTTACGACCACCATCGGGATGCTTTTCAATAAGACGGGCATGTTCCAAAGTTTGCAAAGCCTTACGTGCAGCACCATCAGCAGCGCGGCAGAAGTGAGAGGGGTGGACACCGTTGCGTTTGCGGCCACCATAGATTTTGGTGATGGAACCTACACCAGCGGGACTGCGATGGTACAAATGACGCAAAATAGAGGCACAACGGATATAGAACCAATCAGGATCATAGGGAGCCAATTCCTTGTATTTGGCAGTCTTTATGATGTCCATTTGATCGGGCACCTTCAATTTACCAGTCCTGATAAGTAAAAATAGTTTTAAAAATGTATTTAGATGGGTAAGGGTAAATTTATTTAATTGATTGTGTGCGAAATTGTGACATACTCAACCAAATAGACTAACAAAATTTGTGAAACTCACTTCTTTAAGAAGACAGCAACAGCTTTAACACATGCATGTTGATCGATATCCTTTACTGTTACGCCAGGCATCTGCAAACAAAAAAATAGATATAATTTACTAAATTGCCACTAAAACACAACACACGTTTATTGTAAAATTAACTAAATTTTTTAAACGCACGTTTAAAAACGTGTTCATTAAATATCGAGAATTTGACCGACTGTTGTCATAATATTTTACATTTTTAAACTATATATAAATATACATAAAAAAAAAAAAAGAAAAACAAAAATTTTGGTAAATTTCCCAATAACCATACCTTGCGTGTTAAAGATAACCGGAAGAAAGGACATGCTGAGTTAAGTTGGCTACAGTTGAAATTTGACAGTGGATGAGTTGTATTTTAGAAAGTGTGTGGAATATATTTTTAAATTTTTTAAATTTAATGCTGCCCACAGACGAGCCAACTTTTGTTGAAACATGTATTGGGTGTTTGTTGAATAAACTACTAGAAAACAAAAAATATTTTTCATGTATATTTTTGTTTTAATACCTATCACATTTTATGTCCCATATGTGTGGACAATGTTTATAATCAATTGTAACTTTTTTCGGCTTAAATCTAGTTTACCGACGCAGCTCCAAATAAAAAAAAAGTACCTAGGGGGATAGAAATTTGAAAAATAAGAAGAAAAAATTAAATAAAAATATTGGCGCAAACCCTTAGTTTTCGAGTTATGGACGTTTTTAGTTTTCATAGAAATATGTGATTTGGCTGAAGTTCAGGTTAAAGGGCTACGAAAAAAAAATAAAAAAAATTTGCCACCCAATTCAGAATAAAAAAGAAAAAAACCAAAATTAAAATTTAAGGGCGCTGAGGCCCGTGGGCCCCCCTGGAATTAAAAAACTGCCCCACCTACTTAGTGATATGTGTGGGTACTCAAATTAAAGGTAATTTGCTCACGATTGCAAATATGTATTTTGTTTTTGTATTCGCATATTATTTTCCTCTTTAGGCTAATTTAAGCATTTTTTAGGTGCAGAAAAGTTTAAGTTAGCGAAGCCGGTGTTTGTTATACCATAGAGGAGAAAATCCTTGCGCCCGGCCGAAGGCCGGCTATGCAAAGAAGCTTTAGTTAGCGAAGCCGGTGTTTGTTATACCATAGAGGAGAAAATCCTTGCGCCCGGCCGAAGGCCGGCTATGCAGAAAAGCTTTAGTTAGCGAAGCCGGTGTTTGTTATACCATAGAGGAGAAAATCCTTGCGCCCGGCCGAAGGCCGGCTATGCAGAGAAGCTTTAGTTAGCGAAGCCGGTGTTTATTATACCACAGAGAAGAAAATCTTTGCGTCCGGCCGAAGGGCGGCTAAACATGAAGTGTATGTTTGCGACATTGGTGTTTGTTATTTTATAAAATTTGTACCTATTACACTTTTATTTAAATATATGTATTATACACTAAGTACACAAAAACTGTAATGTGAGCTTAAGAGTTAACAATTTTTAAATAAATTCTATATATCCGGAAAGATCTAGTCAAAACCTTCAAAATGATACCAATATTGGCCATATACCTTTAGAAATGTAGTGGAAAAATTACACATTTCTATGAAAACTAAAAACGTCCATAACTCGAAAACTAAGCGTTTGCGCCAATTTTTTTATTTAATTTTTTCTTCTTATTTTTCAATTTTCTATCACCCTACGTACTTTTTTTTTATTTGGAGCTGCGTCGGTAAACTAGATTTGTTCCCTTTTTTCCTATTCTCATAATTTGTAATTGTTGCCATTTTCCGATTTCTTCCATCATATTTTTCTTCGCGAAAACAGAACATCGATACACACGATCAAACATTAATTGTGTTTAGAAACACAAAATATCAAAAAAATTTTGATATTTTAAAACAGTATTGCAACTTTAGCCATCTAGTGGCTAGATTTAGCCATGAAAAAATCAATTTAGCCATTTTATTAGTAATTTTTTCCTTTAAGCTTAAGACCAAAAAATGTTTTAAATGCCGCATTAGCTATGTTGTACATTGATCTTTTTTAATAAGTAATGCAAATGACTTTTACTTTTTAAAAGAAATCTATTTTATCGATAATTGCAGCTTTTCGTTACTCAAAGATTTTTATGTTTTGTTTACTGTTACTAGAAATGTATTATTACAAACAAAATAATGTTTTATTTGCAATTTCAGTGCAAAATGTATTAACAAAGTGACCTCAATACTACAACAATTAAACAATTAAATAAACAACAGGCATTTTGTTGCTAGAATTGAGACGGCAAATGTCAAAATACCTTAATAAAAAATGTAAATAAACAAAACAAAAAATAACGCGAAACGTCACACACGAAGAAAATCACTGCAAACAGCTGGGCTTGTGAGGCCACTTTATTAGTACATTCTGTTTCAGTGTAATCAAAAAGTTTTGTAAGTTTTTTATTTATGTGTTTTTGTAACAAAATCTTGTTTTGGCATTTTGATTAAATTCTAGCCATTTTAAGTAGTCAAGAGGTGGTATCACTGTTTGAAATTTTGCATGTCAAATGTCAAATGTATTTTCTGATGGGCCTATAGCCAAATCACAAAATTCTGAAAACGTTATTTTATATTTTAAAATATTAGTTATGCATTATGGGGAGATGTAAATATTTTTTCATAAAAACAATCTAACCTTTTTACTTACATATTATTTCGTATACTTCGTTTTATGTTTTCATATAAAAATAAATTACCAATGCACGCCTTGGTAAAATTACCTAGATTATTTTTCTGTGTGTAGCATACGATTAAAATACATTTGGGGGATTCACAAGGTAGTCGTAAAGTTGCAAAGTCATATGTCCTAAAATAATTATAAGAAATATATAGGACTGCTGTGGGCAACCGCTTATAATTAAGATTTCTACTGTACAGTTTTGACGAATCAATAAACACAGCATTAACATTTTTATTTTGTTTAAAATACAACAACATTAATTTTAAACAATTGTAAAATATTATTTAGGACATTATAATGATATGACTGGATAGCACACCTTGTGAATACCCCAATTGTTTATACAGCAATCACACACGAGAACATTTTGTAAGCCGCACAATTTTTGTTCTTTCCGTCACACACGGGATAATTTCACCTGGCATAAAATTGTATACATGTACTCTGCTTTGTATGGTTAAGTGTTTTTTGCATTCATTTTGTTTAAATTGTGCATGTTTGGTTTTGTGTTGCTTGTGCGGCACACAAGATTCAAGGCGAGTTCAAGACCCATCTATCAGGTCTGCTTCAGAGGTCCAAGCCGATCGGCTGCAAGCCGGCTTAACGCCGATTTTTTAGCATGGGGGGTGGGGTTTTTCACAGAGGTGCACTTCGGTGTGGAACGCTATCTGCCTGCTATTCACTTGGGAATAGCAAGAAGCAATTCCTCTGCTGGATTTCCCAAGCAGCTCACTACTTCCGGTCCTTTGGCCAAGTATCTCCTGGTAATGACGTTCAGAAACCCGTCTGATGTCAGCTAGAGTGAGAAGGCGTACAGATATGAGTAACCTGAATGGCTTGCTAACACCGGTGCGTCTCAGGTAATTAGGTGGTAATCCAGACTACATTTTACCTCTGAAACTCAGCTGTATTTTTTTTGCCTGCCTAGAGGTAGTTGGCAGCCCCAACACTAGGATCGGAGTGCAGTGGTCCAATCAGCCCTAACTCTTAAACTACTTTGATTACAGAAACGTCAATAAATTTAAATAATGATCTCCCCTCGATGACGATTTATGGCTTTAAACAAAGGCTTATGATTGGTACTTGGAACTTTAGGACTCTTTCGGAAACATCTCGAATCGAGCAAGTACGTAGGGTAATGGCTGCACATAGCTTGGATATCTTAGGACTTAGTGAGGTACGATGGCTCAGCAACGGTTCTACTTTTTTACCTTCTGGCTATCGTTTTATTTATGCAGGTCACGAAGCGCATAGAAAAATGGAGTTGGAATATTACTTTCTCCAAAAGCTAGCTGCGCTTTATTGGAACACAATGCTATCTCTGATCGTATTATCACAGCTAGGATAAACTCTAAGTTTCGCAAGATTTCCATTGTTTAATGCTACGCTCCAACAGAACCTGATGACGACAGTGTAAAAGATACTTTTTATGATCAATTAGATTCAGCTATTAGCAAGATTCCTGGGGATATAAAGGTTTTCATTGGGGACTTTAACGCGAAAGTTGGAAATAATAACAGTCCGTTATGGGTAGACATGGTCTGGGAACGGTGAGGAACAACAACGGCGACAGGCTGGTTGACTTTTGTGCTCGAAACCGATTATTTATCGGTGGTACGAAATTCCCCCACGAGGACATACACAAGTATACATGGGTGTGTCCTTCTGGCCGCACACACAACCAAATTGACCACGTCCTGTTGAGTAAATTGTTTTTGGGATCCTTAATGGATGTCAAAACCCATCGGCAAGCGGATATTGATAGTGACCACCGTTTACTCGTGGCAACGTTTCGTTTTAGACCTGCTGCAATTAAAACTAGGGATAGGCTCGAAAAAATTTAACACAACACGACTTCTTGATAGTAATATTGCATATATTTAAAACGAAAAGTTAAGGACAGCCTTGCTCGATAACCAACATCAGGGGTCTAATCACCGCATACGATATCGAGCAAAATTGATCGAAATTATTTATTTTGGTACCATGACTCTCGATATTTAATGAAATTTATTGAATTTGAAATAATGGCATTCGATACCGAGTAACTCGACATTACATTTCTCGAGTTTTCATTCGATAAGTCAGTGTCTATCGTATGCAAACAAATTCGATAGTTTATTCGATACGATAGTATCGAATGCGGTGATTGGACCCCAGAACACATGTGCAGACGTATCGTCTGTTTGCAAGGAAACTGCCAGATCGGTGCTTGGAATACAAAACTGCAAGGTTAAGCCGTGGATCAGCGATAAATCTTGGAGTGAGATCCAAATCCGTAAACGACTGCACAGCGAACGTATAAACGCTAAACTCAAGCACAAAAAGAACAAGCAAGATCGCAATATCGACAGTCTTCTCGTCGAGTTCGAAACTTGGTACGCGCTGATCGTGAAAAATATTATAATAGCATTGCTGAACAGGCGGAACAAGCCGCAAATACAGGCAACTTGCGTGGCGTGTATTCGGCCATAAAACAACTAAGTGGAAATAATATTAGAGGTACCACGATTCTAAAAGCAGCCGATGGAACTGAATTAACATCACCCGAACAACAACTTGAGCTTCAACAAACCACAATGATCATCAGGAAGATGATACTCTTTTTCTTACAACTCGTCGTAATCCAAGAAGGGACATATCTACAGAGCCACCGTCATGCTCAGAAGTTGAAGATGCTTTAAATAGGATGAAAAACAACAAAGCATCTGGCACGGACAACATTCCTGCTAAACTTTTGAAATATGGAGCTGGTTCTTTAGCGCAGTTTCTCACTCCTATCATTCAAGAAACATGGGAATCGGACTATATACCAGATGCATGGAAGGAAGGTATAGTGGTCGCATTACCCAAGAAAGGGGATTTAACGCAATGCAAAAATTGGTGCGGTATAACCATTCTAAACGCCATTAGTAAAGTAATGGCAACCCTCATTCTTCATAGAATCTCCCCTGTTGTGGACAGATATTGCGTGGTGAGCAGGCTGGTTTTAGACAAGGTCGATCGTGTACTGACCACATTAATACCTTGCGCATTATATATATAACAGTCCGCTGAGTATAACACCCCTCTTTATTTACTTTTCGTCGATTTTGAACGTGCATTCGACACTATATCCCGAAACTCTATGTGGTCTGCATTAACCTACAAGGGAATTCCTGATAAAATAGTAATCATGATACGCGAGCTATATAGGGACGCTCAATGAAGGGTACGTTTCATTGGAAATGAGAGCCGGTCATTTGTTTCAGGCACAGGTGTGCGTCAAGGCTGTGTCCTGTCTCCAACGTTGTTTTTGTTACTGCTCGATTGCGTATTGGAACAAACCAACAGAGATGCACCATTCGGTATTCGTTGTACATAGACTATGCCGATCACATATGTCTAATGGCCCATCGCTTCTCGGATATAGAAGCTAAACTTACAAGTCTGTCTGATAACGCCAAAAAATTTGGTTTAATAATTAACATGAGTAAAACAAATCTTATGCGCATAGGTACAGATGTCGTTACCCCATTAATAATAAATGACCAGCGTATTGAAGATGTGGATGCTTTTTGCTATCTTGGTAGCAAGATAACTAAGGATGGTGGTTCAAATGCTGACGTTACCGATCGCATTAATAAAGCTCGAGTAGTCTTCTTTTCATTTTCTAAAATTTGGCGAAGAAATAATATTTCTCGGAAAACCAAAATCCGCATTTTTAACTGCAGTGTGAAGTCCGTATTACTTTACGGCTGCACCACATGGAGCTTAACGCAAGCCACCACGAGAAAAATTCAAACTTTCATCAACAAATGTCTAAGACAAATCTCTAACATCCACTGGCCAGACCGTATTTCAAATGAAGCTCTGCTCCAAAGGGCAAACTCCTTGCCAGTACACATTGATGTTCGTAAACTTAAGTGGACGTGGATAGGTCACATATTGCGAAGACCACAAACAGAAATTGCAAGAACAACGCCAAGGACAACGCCGCCAAGGTAGGTTCCGTAACACCTGGGTTCGTTGCCTTAAACAAGAATGTTTACTTGCTCGAGTATCCTGGAATCAAACAAAAACAATTGCCAGAGATAGAATCAGATGGAGAGAATTTGTTGACGTCCTATGTTCACACTGAACTTTATTTAAGTGTTTATAGTGTTCAGTAATTGTAATTCTATTTATATTTAGATAAATAAAGGACATATACATATATATATAAGCCGACTTAACTAGCTTAGCCGAACCGTTTATTGGTTAGAATACAAAATTCAATAAGTTAGTGCTGGTTCACACACGTCAAGTTTGACTCGTCAATTCTTGAGCATTTAGGAGAGAAGGGAAAAGAGAAGGCCATTTATTTTCCCCTCTCTCCTAAAAACTCAAGACTTGACGAGACAAACTTGACGTATGTGAACCGGCACTTTACATTAAAAAACTAAACCCTGGGCTTTGAAAATATGTATGTCTCGTTATTTTCGCAACAAAATTATTTGTTAAATTTTATACTCAAAAAAATATACATATTCAGCAACATATCTTGCAAATAAGCAAAAAAAATTATTTATTTTATAGCCTTCATTGAAGATAAAAAATTTTGTTTTTAAATTTAATAAAATTAATTAATTTACTGCCCGTCTATACCAGAGATAATTATTGCGACATATATTGCAGTAATTGTCAAAATTATGTTATCTTTAATGTAGACAGCAATTTTTTGTACATATTTATTGCTAACAATTTATGTTGCAATAATTGTTAGTCCATTTTCGTTGACAATTATTGCTTAAAAAAACGTCAATTTGGTTGTCAGTTGAAAGAAAGAAGCAAAAAAGAAAAAAAAATAGATGCAAATTGTGTGAGAAAGAAATTAAGTTTTTGAAATTGCAGCAAATTATAATTGTAGTAAAATAATTAAATTAAAAAATTAAATAAACACTAAAATAAAATTGCAAAAATTATAATTTTTTCCTTATTCGATCTTTATTGTTAAAATTAATATTAATTTGTTTAAGTTCAAGTTCTTTTATATAAAAAAATAATAATTTTACATTAACAAAAATAAAAAAATTAATAAAATTAATATTTTTGTATTAAAAATTACCTCAAGCTTAAACAAATTAATATAAATTGAAATAATAAAGTCCAATAAGAAATAATTTATATTAATAATAATAATTCTTGTAAGATACCGCCATTTTTTACACTGCACCTCCTTTCTTGATTTTTTTCAAACTATGAGTTAACATAAATACGTTTTCCCATGCCTTTAACATAAGCTGAGCAATAAGAAATATTGCTCTGTTATTCTGCCGATGTTATTGCCAACTTGCTGAGATAATTATCTTTAGTGTAGATCTAGGGTTACTGCCCGTCTATACCAGAGATAATTATTGCCACATATATTGCAGTAATTGTCAAAATTATGTTATCTTTTATATAGACAGCAATTTTTTGTACACAAGTATTTATTGCCGGCAATTTATGTTGCAATAATTGTAAGTCTATTTTCGTTGACAATTATTGCTAACATAAAACGTCAAATTTGGTGGTCAATTGAAAAAAAGAAAAAAAATAGAAGCAAATTCTGTGGGAAAGTGTTAAGTATAGACTCATCATGTTAGAGGTTTTCTCATGTTAAAACACGGTTGTTAATGCAAATGTTTTAACAACGCTTTTATAACATCATGTTATAACAGCAAGCAATGTCAGTTGTAGACGTGGAGTAATGTAGACAGCAATTTGTTGTACATATTTATTGCTAACAATTTATGTTGCAATAATTGTTAGTCCATTTTCGTTGACAATTATTGCTTACAAAAAACGTAAATTTGGTTGTCAGTTGAAAGAAAGAAGCAAAAAAGAAAAAAAAAATAGAAGCAAATTGTGTGAGAAAGAAATTAAGTTTTTGAAATTGCAGCAAATTATAATTGTAGTAAAATATTTAAATTAAAAAATTAAATAAACACGAAAATAAAATTGCAAAAATAATAATTTTTTCCTTATTCGATCTTTATTGTTAAAATTAATATTAATTTGTTTAAGTTCGAGTTCATTTTTATAAAAAAAATAATAATTTTACATTAACAAAAATAAAAAAATTAATAAAATTAATAATTTTGTTTTAAAAATGACCTCAAGCTTAAACAAATTAATATAAATTTAAATAATAATAAGGTGAATAAGAAAGAATTTATATTAATAATAATAATTCTTGTAAGATACCGCCATTTTTTAGACTGCACCTTCATTCTTGATTTTTTTCAAACTATGAGTTAACATAAATACGTTTTCCCATGCCTTTAACATAAGCTGAGCAATAAGAAATATTGCTCTATTATTCTGCCGACGTTATTGCCAACAGGGCTGCCAGAAATTTTCAGCAAAAAATCTTAATTTCACCAAAAAAAAAAATCTTATTTTTGAAGAAAAAATCTTCTTTTTGGAAAAAAGTAGTTTTTTTATTATAAATAATAAAAACAATTCATATTTTATTTAATACATAAAATAAACAAAAAAAAAACATTACAAAAAATTTTATTTCTTATACTAAATTGTATTATTTAGTTTAAAAATTTTTAAATGGGAACAAAGAAGGTTTTTTTAATTGAACCTAACCTTCGTCTAGACAAAACAAAAAGTCTTGTTTTTGGGGAAAAAATCTTAAAATCTTTTTTCGGTTAAAAAATCTTAAAAAATAAGGTAAAATCTTACTTCTGGCTGCGCTGATTGCCAACTTGCTGAGATAATTATCTTTAGTGTAGATCTAGGGTTAACATAAGCTGAGCAATAGGAAATATTGCTCTGTTATTCTGCCGACGTTATTGCCAACTTGCTGAGATAATTATCTTTAGTGTAGACCTAGGGTAACAAAATGATAAAATAACTGTTACTTAGCTAGTGTTGCCAGGTCGTAATGTAGTACATTGTAGAGTTTCTGTACATATTTCTGTACATATTTAAAACACAAGGTAGACTCCAAGGCCCATCTATCAGGTCTGCTTACTTGAACAAAAACAAAAAACGATTCTTTTTAGTTGTCAAAAATTTACTACCACATATACAAAGCAAAAGGAAAAAACGTGTATGTGTGGCATACCATAAACGAAAAAACAACCGTATACATGCACATGTAAGCAAAATGTAAACAACTTTTGACTACTAAAAAGAACATAAACAATGATCATCAGGCTTCTTGCGCAGACCTTTTCAATGGGCCTTGTCCAAGTCCATCCAATGTGAATTTATTTTTCAGGTAGCGAATTTAAAAAGGTAATTGATACCAAGGTATATTTACACAAGGTAAACTCGTTGGCCCATATGTTTGTCAGCTGTTTACCTAAGTTGGAACACCAATGTCAAATTCCGTGTATATGAGCCAAAATTTGTACATGTGTGCGTTAAATTTATATGAAGACAATTTTGACCATTCCGTCCCACTCGGTTATTTTTATAGAGCAGCATGTCTACACTCCCAAATGAGTCTACCAAGGCCCATTGAAAAGGTCTGCGCAAGAAGCCTGATGATCATTGTTTATGTTCTTTTTAGTAGTCAAAAGTTGTTTACATTTTGCTTACATGTGCATGTATACGTTTGTTTTCGTTTATGGTATGCCACACATACACGTTTTTTCCTTTTGCTTTGTATATGTGGTAGTAAATTTGTTAGATGGGCCTTGGACTTGGATATGAATTTAAATAAAGTATAATAATAAAAAAAACGACCATTAGTAAATTCTGTAGCACAGGTGTGATGGAAATCGATTTTTAAAACGAAACGATTTGAAACCGAAAATTGGTTTTAGTATCTCTTAAAATGGATTTGAAATGCCTATTCCTTTTATGTTCAGGCTTAATTCTTTTAAATTTTTTATTATATACGTTAACTGAAGTTACCGAACATTTAAGATTACAATTCTGAATTGGATTTTATTCATCACACCTTTTAATAAGGTTCGTTTTGAAATCGATCTATGTATTTGTATCACACACCTGATAATTTAACAAAGGTAAGAAAATATTAAATTAAATACAATACTGACACATACATACATACATGGATGCAAACTGTTTCTTTTTTTTTAATAAAATTCGCTGTCGGGGCCCGGCGCTGCTAGGAATTTTTAAATAAAATTTTACTGGATTTTATAAATTTGTATTATTTCTATAAGCTATTTTTAACATTATTCACGTCTTGTTTCTTATTTTCATTTGGAACTATACCAACTTACACCAAATCACCATAAATAATTTCGCAAAAAAAAAGTTCTAGCCTTTTTTACCAAGCAACTTCAAATTCCATAAATTTACGCTTCTAATTGAATTATTTAATAAAAAAACAACTTTTAAATATTGAGAATAAGTCCATTGTAAAAGCTTAATAAATTTAATTATAATTAAATTTTCGAGCTTTAGGGGGTTTACCGCGTATTTCGATTCGAAAGAAATCATCAAAATAAATAAACGTTTTTATACTTTATTGAAAACAAAAATCTCTTTCTTAACAGCCTCTCTCTATTCCGTACAAAAATTGACCATCAAATTTCCCATTTTTAAAATAAAACCTGTCATCGTTTCGAACGATTGCGAAAATCGTAATACACAGAAAAATTTTTCGAAATCGTAAATAATTTCTTTCGATCGAAATACGCAGTAACCCCCAGGTCTTATTTTTAAATAAAATAAAGGTCAAGTAAAATACATATTAATTTTTTTAAAATTAGCTGTAATAATTTCGACTTAAATTCAATATTTTAAAAACAAATTTGAAAATATTTCTTATTGATTTGAGTAATTTTTTATATTATTAATTTGAATAAAATAAATTGAAAAAACTGTGTTTTTGGCTTGCAAGAGAAGGAATAGGTATAACATAAAAAATATTACTGTAAATTACCCAGAATCATGATAGAATACTTATTCTACCATGCCCAGCATTAATTAAAATTATTTTTTAAATAGTACCTAATGAATTATTTAAATTTTATTTTTATGAAATATCAATACAAAGAAGCCTTAGTGGCCAAGAGCATGTATTTATATTAAATTATAAAATAGAATTACAACTTCTTAATTAATCAATATGAGCCAACATTTTGAATAAAATTATTTACAATTAACAGGTATGAAACAGACAAACTACTTTGTACAATCGTATTTCTTCCACCAGTCTGCAAATATTTTAACTTTCGTTATAATATTTTGTTCCTTTTGAAGGCGGCGCCATTTATTTGCGTCCAAATTTAGCATGCCCCCGATAATTTCCTGAGCAAAATTTGGTGGAAATCTCTCTACGTCCTCGATTACGTGGGCAAATCCACTGTCCATACCAAAATTTACCCAAAAATATGGTAAAGCTTTTGGTATAGATCTCCGCAGAGATTTCTGATGTAGAGAAACAAGTTGTTTATTAACACTCCAATCATGTTCGGATTCTTCTATTGCTTTTTTAAAGTAAAATGGAGCCATTTCTCCCTCTGATTTGCGTATTGGAATACAATGTATGGTTAAATGCGGACGTCTATGTAATTTATTGGCAATTTCAAAGAAAATTACGTCTTTTTGTTGCGCCGCAAACATGCGTGTTAAAGCCCTACGAAATTCATTTATTTCCGTCCAAGTATCCTCATCAATTTGAGTACAACATGTTGAATGTTGTGTAGGCATTATCATACAATGACCCGCCTGTAGACCCTGATACCAGGGAAGAGCTAAATATACATTTTCTCCAACAGATAATATTAGCTCTTTTTGCATTTTCTTGGAGTCGAAGCATTTATCACAGTTGTCCAAAGCTGCCTCTATTTTTTGATGTTCACGAATAGCTCTCTCGCGTTCTTTATGTTCTAAACGCACAGAATTATCTTGACATATTTTTTCGGCAAAAATATCTTCCATGTCATCGTTAAGGTTTTTGTGCTTTCCAGCAATATTTGCAAACTGTAAATTGGCATCAGAGGCACTTGTGTACTTCTCTCTTTCAAACATTTGTTTTATATCATATCGACCATCATCAGGAAAGAATCGAACTCTTTCACCAGTTTCATCATGGGTGTTAACACGTTTTTGCTGTTGTTTTTTCTTGCCACCGTATGAATCATTTGGATCCAGTATTTTCGATGGTGGAAATGGTCTAGTATGTCCCGCTTGATCAGTGTGAGTTAGTAAGATATGTTCATCTTTGTTTACACCAGATGTATCGCCTTTAGATTTGGATCTGTTATCGCTACTCTCAATATATAGAGATTTTTGTCGTTCTTTAAAAATATTTCTTTGGGCGCGTGCTTTTTCTAGTTTTTCTCGTAATTCATCTGCAAGTTCCATATTGCCCATTATTTCAGCTTTAAGTATTTTTGCTCCTAATTCGTTCATTTGATGGTCAGTAAAAAATTCTGATGTAGAAGTGCAAGATTTTTCATTTGATTCCTCTTTCGGTACAGCTTCATTATATACAGTCTCATCATCACTGCCATCGTGTAATTTTTTTCTTTGAGGCGTCATGCTTTCGGTGAATTTATTTTTGTTTCTTTGCTTTTTCCATCCTTTACACTGAATTAAACTTTGCGAATATATTGATTTTTCTGATTTTGTACTAATGTAGTCATCGTCATCTTTTGGTTTCTTAAATGCGGGTAAACCAGTTCCTGTTGTTTGTAACGATAATTGTGATTGGAAAACGATTTTTCCACAAAAAAAACATATAACCTTTTGCTCCACGATGGACGTTGGCACGCTGGTGTATTCGGCTGTAGCTCGCCGGGAATGGGAGGTTCGTGTCCATCTAGGTTTGCACAATTATCCACTTTACTCTTCCGTGCCAATATGGAAAATATATTAAAAAAAAGGAAGCAATAAAAAAAACGAGAAACGATGCACCAAAATACCTGATGAAAGGAGTGAATACCTATAATAAACGGACAGACATTTCGATGACCTAAACTTTCACACGACGATTGTTTGGCAGGACTCGAATCCTCGGGACAAGTTGTTATGGTCCCGGTCAGGCTGCCCACCCCATATGACAGGTTAATGTCAACCGTGACATTACTTGTCGCCTGAAAAAAAAATGTATAAGTAATGTCCCTAAACTTTACTTACCACGATTCAATTCCACTTTAGCTACATTTCAACCATTAAATTAAATTCATTGCATATTTTCAATTTAACTCAAGATCCATAAAAATATTTATTAATTAGTCGTAAATATAACGTTTAAAGTTAATCTAATTTGGTACCTTAAAGTAATTAACAACTCTTATAGTTTTGGTACATGTGTTTCTTTTATAATACTTTAGTAGCTCAAATTTTTCTTATAAAGAGAAACGATTTTTGTTTTTTTTTTTATTTTTAATATCTAGAGACATGAATTGTATGAAATAAAAAATTATTATTCGAAAGCAAATACAAAAATAGAAGGCGTTCTTATTTGTTTTCTATTTAGAAAAATTTCTTAAATGCAAAGGTTTTCTTATGGTGAATTCAGTTTTTAGGAGGATTTTATTCGTGAGTAGATCAGAAGAAATTTTTAGTAAAAATAATTAGCAATGAAGTTATAATAATCATTTATGCGAAGAAGTAGACAATTACGATTTATTTAAACAAAAAAAATTATTAAGTTAAATTGGTTATTTAATTCTAAAATTAGGAATTCCGTTCGAATTTTAAATTGTTGATTAATTATAAGTTGTTTTATTTATTTATAATTTTAAATGGTTAATTTATTTTTAAAATTATTTAGCTGATCATAACTTTAAAATGTTATCTAGTTTTAAGATTATTGATTTGTTCTTAATTCCTAATGGTTCAAATTTAAATCATTTTCGTAGAATTCTAAACCTTAAATAATCTTTAATCTATGTATTTATTTGTAATTTAATAATTATTACAAAGTTGTAATTTATTGTCAATTTCAAAATTACCAATTTATTTACAATTTCAAATTATTAAACAATTTTGAAATCATTCAAACATACAAGATTCCAATTGTAAAACAATTCCACAATTATTTATTTAATTGTAATTTTATAATTGTTAAACAATTATAAACTTAGTTACCCGGTTATAGTTTCAAACTATTAATCAACTTCCAAAATTCATTAACGGTTTCAAATTATTAAACAATTTTGAAATTATTCCTTCGTTTGTAATTTTCTAATTGTTAATTAATCATAAAATTAGTTATCTGGTTGGAATTTAAAAAAAATGCTACTTAATTTTGAAATTGTTAAACTATTTATATTTTCAAACTATTCTCAAGTTAAGCATCTATCTGT
Organism: Pollenia labialis; assembly: GCA_949318255.1. Classification (NCBI taxonomy): domain Eukaryota; kingdom Metazoa; phylum Arthropoda; class Insecta; order Diptera; family Polleniidae; genus Pollenia; species Pollenia labialis. The sequence continues at coordinate 15,922,608 of OX439142.1, read as the reverse complement.
GATTTTATGATCGTTATTTAATTATATAATTAATTATCTGTTTAAAATTGCAAAATGTTAATTAATTTTAAAAACACTAATTTTTTTTAAAATTTCGAATTTTGAAATAATTTAAAATTACTCACTCATTGCAATTTTATAATTGCGAATTAATAATAAAATCATTTACCCGTTAAAAAAAATTAATCAATTTTAAAATCATTATTTAATTCATAATTCCAAACGGCTAAATAATCCACAAACTAATCCTTTATTTGTGATGTCAATTTGTTAAACAAATTTAAACTTATAATTTGTTTGTAATTTTACAATTGCCATTCAATTATAAAATTAGTTATCAGGCTAAACTAGTTTCAAATATAATCTTTTATTTGTAATGTTACTATTTTAAAATCACATACTTCCAATTCGAGATTGACAACCAATTTTAAAATTACTTATTGATTGGTAATTCTAAATCGTTAACTAATTCTAAGATCAATCATTAATTAGTAATTTTATAATGCTTATTCAACTATAAATTTTAAAATTTTAAAACTATTAATTTATTTGGAATTTTAAATTAATTTTGCAATTAATCATTTATTTACCCTTCCATAATTGTTATTCCATTTAAAAATTACTAATCTGTTTGCAATATTATCAGGTCAATTAATTTCAAAACCCTGGACTTATTTCCATTTCTAATCACTAGACAACTTTAAAATTATTTGTTCACAACTGCCAACCAATTTCGAAATTATTGACTTACTTGTGATTTTACAATTGCTATTTACTTTTAGAACCAGTTATCTGGTTAAAACAAGTTTCAAAATAAGTCCTTGATTTGCAGTCACAAATAATTATCCAATTTTGAAATTATCAATTAATTTGCAATTTTAAAACTGTAATTTGCTTCTAAAATCAATTATCGGGTTTTAATTTTAAAATATTGGCCATTATTGACCCAAATTTAAAATTTATCCTTTATTTGTAATGTTACTCTTTTAAAATTACGTACTTATAATTCCAGATTGACAATTAATTTTAAAATTACTTATTGATTGGTAATTCTAAATCGTTAACTAATTCTAAGCTCAATCATTAATTAGTAATTTTATAATGGTTATTCAATTATAAATTTTATTATCTGTTTGCAATCTTAAAATTTAGGATTCTGAAATTAATCATTTATTTATCATTTGAGAGTTTTAAAACAGTTTCAAAAATTATTTGTAAGCGTAGAATTGTAGTTGAATCATAAAATTATTTATTGGGTTATTATTTTAAAATGCCAATTAATTTAAAATTTATTCAGCACATCCTTAATCCAGTTGTAATTCTAGAAATTTATTTATCAGTGATTTGGTTTATACAGTTAATTTAGCAAATAATTATTCATTAAACTGGCGAGCTACCTAGTTTCCTATTCCTATAGTTCAACCTGATCTGTAAATTCTATAATCGTGTTAAAATGAATGCATTCTTTTAACGTCCTGTTTTTTCTCTTCTCATATCAATATTATAGATTTCAGATTAGTGCCTCAGGTTTAAAAATTAATCAAAAGTCGAATTAAAAAAAAACGTTTACCTTTCCTTTTTTTTCTTATTTTATTTTTTTTATATTTTTGATTATTTTCAATAACAGTTAGGTAAACTAAATAGTCGTAAGATACTTAACTTAACTGGCAAAGAATAACTAAAGGATTATACTAGGTAGAATTCCTAAATGTTTAGGCGCGATAATAAATTGTAATCTAGAGGTGTAGTATTAGATAATTATTATAGGTTAGATGTGTATAATAATAACGATGACTTTTAGTAATATTTATAAAAATTCTGATAGGTTAAGTAAATCTAGTTCTGATTATAATTTTAAGAAAAGTTTAAAGTTAAAATTTGATAGAGTAGTGTGTATAATTGTTAATCGAAACTATATCAATAATAATTGTAGGATTAGTATTTAGAATAAAAAAACTTTAGTCATAGTAACTATAATGTTAATTTTCTGAATGCTACCAATAAGAGAATACATACTTTAAAAATTGAAAATCGCAAGGAATATATGTCTTTGTGTTTCTGTCAGCAAGGTAATCTCATGGTTTTATTTCATTGGTTTTACAAATGTTACCTGTTTCCAAAGGGTATTATTTAAATCGCTAGAACCGCATTGCGTTTGACCACAAGGATTTATAGCTGCTTTGTTTACCGGGTTGCGATGGTAATGACATTTTATTTGGGGTGACGGTGAAGCTGTATTAGGCTAGTCAATGGTATTTAAAGTTGCTTTTGTTTGTTGGTACTAAAGATGTATTTGTGCCGAGATGGTAAAGTTGTATTTGTTCCCAATGTTGCGATGGTAAAAAAAACATCTATCGTTTGATGGTAAAGCTGTTTTTGGTTCACTGGTTTTAAAGTTGATTTTCGTTCTATGGTAAAGCTGTATTAGGCCAGTCAATTGATCTTAAAGTTGTTTTTGGTTGTTGTTGTTATTCCGCGGCTGTTGTTTTGTTAAAGGTAGTAGTTGTTTCTTCGGCCAGAAATGGTGTTAAAATTGTTTTTGGCCAGTCAAGTGGTTTTAAAGCTGATTTTGTTTGATGGGTTCCGATGGTAATACAGTTGTTTACTTTTGAGATGGTAGATTGGTTCTCGTTGTGGATGTAGATGTTATTTTTGGCCAGGTTGATTCTAATGTTGTTTTTGTTCGGTTGGTTAGTTGGCGTGTTGATTGTCTGATTATTCTTCTTTTAAGCATCCCACTGATCATTCGTTTCTCCTTTATTTAAAGCAATTTTTATTTTTAATGCTGCTGTTTTCTTGTCTTTCCTGAGCGTTATTTTACAATACAAAGGACGGAAACGAGTCACGGTTTAGTGAAGTTTGTTTTCTAGCTTCTATGGCTTTTGTTGTAAAACACCAACCCATTAACAAAAATAACTTTTATAATTCACGACAAGTTAGGTTTCATTCAACAGGCAGTAACGTTTTTGCTTGCGGTAAAACTAATCGTCTAGTTGCGTAACACGATATTTCTGATTGGCAGTCGAGTTTGAGGTTACAATGAAAATGCCGTTTTTGTTAAGCCACACGTGATTTTTGCTCTGCAACGATTTTGATGTCGGCGAATTGCCTGATCAGCCGCCAAAATTGTTACAACGCCCGTGCTATTTTCTGCTCCTTTAGTATGATTCTGTTATTTTTCTCTCTATTATTAGGCGTGTGTACTGGTCACGGTCTTTGTTTCGTATGCGTATATTTTAGGTTAGGTGCAACACAGTATCATGCCGATAAGACCTACCTCCACATAGCAATACAAAAACCGTATGTATGTGTGGGCCACGTGACGAGTTAACGAAGAATACACTCCACTTGCTGCTTAAATTTTTGCCAAGTCATCGGATAAGGAAAATCACCACCACGTTTTTCTTGTATACCTTACTCACAAAACCATGATTGTTTTATGGTTCTTAATTATATTAATGAAAAAAATGTCTATGGACTCTAGCTGAAAACGTTGTGTTCGTTTTATTTTCCACTCGCGGTAAAATTATTAAATACCTTAAGGCAAAAATAATGATTCAACTCTATCAAACAGCAAACCACGACATTTCGCTCACGATCACCACTTGTTGAAAGAACTTTTTCCTTGCGCTGCCAGTGCTATACAGACTTTTTCTAGAAATTGTCAGTACACGCACGCTGAATCTGTTAAAAACTTCAAAAGTGTCAATTCGCCTCAGTAGAGTGGTATTTTTTTAGTATGTGGTAGGGTTGAATTTTCTTGTCATTTACATAGTGATGGCACTCAGAGATGGAGAGACTCCATTGTTATTTTTGAAATAAAAAAACGCTTACTTTAAAAAAAAATCACGGTGGTCGTCACAAAGCCAGCTCTTTTCCCGCCACCTGTGAAGTGAAAAGAGTTGGGAATCTGGACGATCTGGCAACTCCCTTACCATTTCTCATGTTTCATCAAGACAATATTTCCTCATCTGCCCCACATAATCTATTGCTTTAGATGTTGAGCGTGTATCACACCAATAAATTGTCCTCGGAGATTTTCAATCTCATATTGGCTGTTGCCTACTGCCTTCCTGATCCTGCACCTTAACCAAGGTCTGCAAAGTTTTGCGTTGATTCCTTTTGAAAATTTACTTTGTACAAAGTTTTTTCTGTAGACCTCTTGGCCGGGCATATATTTCACAATCCTGCTTTTAAGGTTGTAGGATCTGACATTTCGCTGATATGCCTCATGTAGCTTTTCGCCAACTTTTTGGTGGATCATTTGCATTTGCGATGCTTTCGGCAGTATCAACATTTCCCCTTCTTCAGCTGATTTAAGTTTCCTTAGTATTTCATACGCGTCCGCATGAGTAACCATATTGTAGCCAGTTAGTGAAAAATAGGGCGTTACGCCAGTAGACGAATGAACGGTTGACCTTAGAGAGCACTCTATTTTAGCCAAATTCTCATCCCATCTCGATTGGTCATTATCCAAAAAACTCCGTATAGAACTAAGTATGGTTTGATTTACCCTTTCGCTCGCGTTTGATTGCGGTGAATATATCGGGGTACGAATGTGTTTAATGCCAAATATTTTTAGGAAATCATTAAATGCCTCGGAAGTAAACTGTTTGCCATTATCAGAATGTAGCCTTTCTGGTACTCCGAATTTATAAAAAACCTCATCTCTTAAAAATTTAATTACAGCTTTGGTGGTAGCTTTGGACAGAGCTTTCAAAAGAACAAATTTGGTTTTGTGATCTAATACGATAAATATAAAAGTGTTACCAGATTTTGTTCGGGTATATGGTCCCAAGAAATCAACATAAATCTTTTGAAAAGGCCTTTGAGTGATCACTTCTTTCCCCATCGGGGGACGCAATATTTTCCTAGGGTGTTTTATTTCCTTACAGGTTTCACATTGTCCCACAAAGTCTCGGATATGCTTCACCATGGACGGCCAGTAGAAATACTCCCTGATGTTGAACAATGTTTTGGCTATACCTCCGTGTAAGGTGTTTTCGATATGCGATTTCCTTATTATGCCATCTGTTAGGCGGGATGGTACCCATATTCTCCAACAGTCATCCTCATTCTCTAAGCAAAGTCGGTTGAATTTAACCCTCTTGTAAAGAATTCCTTCCTCTACTTTCAAATCTGGGAGCCTATTCGAATTCTGTTCCACTGTGTCTATGAGTGTTAGATATTCTTTGCTTTTAAATTCCTCAGAGTTAAAATCTATTACGGTGCTAGGGTTGGCCACTACCTCCTCCATATCTTGACGCGAAAGCATATCGGGGACTACATTTTTACTACCCTTCCTATGTTCGATATTAAATCTGAAACCCTGTAGTTTTAAACTCCATCGAGCAAGCCTACCGTTTAGGTCATTCTGCCGCATTAGCCACTTTAAACTGGAATGGTCAGTTATAACTGTAAAGTCCATCAGTTCTATGTATTGTCTAAACCTTTCAATCGCGAGTACAACCGCGAGACACTCTTTCTCCGTGGTGGAATAATTTTTTTGCGCACTATTTAATTTCCTTGAGAAATACTCAATTGGATGCTCTTCCCCTTCATCATCTTTTTGAAACAAGACTGCGCCCAAACCAACGTTCGAGGCGTCGCATTGGACAAAGAAAGGCTTTTCAAAATCGGGGCTTGACAAGACAGGACTGGTCACTAAACGATGCTTCAACTCTGCGAACGATTTCATTGCTTCAGAAGTGAAATTAAATGTAGGGGATTTTTTTAAAGTATCAGTCAGAGGTGCGGTAAGTGTGGAAAAGTCATGGATGAATCGGCGGTACCAACCTACGGTGCCTAGGAATCTCCTAACATCCTTTTGACTTTTCGGCGGTTTTATGTCCAAAATTGCCCTCACCTTTTCCTCATCAGGCTTAAGTTTGCCTCCACCTACAATGTAACCTAAATACTTTAATTCCCTATAGCAGAATTTGGATTTTGACATATTAATAGTCAGGCCTGCAGCTGTTAATTTCCGACCTACAGTTCGAAGCATTTCCATGTGTTCCTCAAAATTTGGGGATACTACCAACAGGTCGTCGAGGTACACGAACACCCTATCTTTCAGCTCAGACGGCACCACTTTATCCATCAATCGACATAATCTCTGCGCAGCATTACACAGTCCGAAAGGCATAACCTTAAATTGGTATTGAGGCCTACCCGGGACTGTGAATGCTGTTTTTGGCCTACTCTCTTCATCCAGAGGGATTTGCCAAAACGCATCCTTTAAGTCGATTGCTGATATAAAGTGCGTGTCGCCGAGCCTAGCTAGTAAGCCATCGATGTTAGGGAGAGGATAAGCGTCCTTTTTAGTGACCTTATTCAATTCCCTCGCATCGAGACATAGCCTATTTTTACCGGGTTTCATGACGAGTGTTGTCCTGTTATTCCATTCGGCTCCTGTGGTGACTTCTATCACATCCAAATCCAACATTCGGTCCAATTCCTCAAAAATCAACTTCTGTACGGCCGGACTAACCGGATAGTATCTCATTTTTTTAGCGGGTGCATCCCCAGTGTCAATCTTGTGAGTTTCCAAATCAGTTTTACCTAGACCATATTGAGTATGACATTTAAACGAAAGTTTGACATTTTCAAGCACTCTACGCTGGTGACTAGATAAATCATGAATTTTCGAGTTTTCTGAACCTTCCTCGGTAAGGGCGTTTATTGTTTTGTTATCGAAACTTATTTTCAATCCGATTTGCCTCCAAAAGTCGTATCCGAGGATTAATTCCTGGCTCAAATTAGGTACTAAGTATAAAACTGACTCAACTGACTGATTTCCTGATTTAATTATTGCCTGTATTTTCCCTACTATCATGTGTTGTTTACCGTCCGCCGTTCTTACTGAAGATTTATAGTCTAATATTTTTGCCTTCATTTTCCTAACGTTTTCTAAACAATTTTTGCCGAGACAACTTACTGACGCGCCGCTGTCAAGAAGACCCTGATAATTAAAACCATTCATAATCACTGGCATGTACGGTCGTATGTCGTCTTTACTACATATTATTGTGGACACGATTCTTTTTCTTTCTGCTTTTCTTGCAGCATATCTTTTTCTGGTGTTAATTATTTTTCGGCTAACCTTGTGTTCGTAGTCCGCAAAAATTTCCGCCCTTTTTTGTTCATATACTGCTAAGCGTTGTTCGTAAGGAAGATGGGGATTAATAGTTGCTTTCGAATCAGTTTTCTGGCATACGTCGGGATTTTGTTCTATTTGTGGACTATTTTTTTCACTCATTTGGCTACATTCGGACTTAATCATATCCATGGTTTGGTCTAAATTCTGATTTTCGGTTGGTTTGTCGCTAGCTAGTATAAAATTTGAAAAATTGTCGTTTACTGGGTTGGGTTTTGGAATGAACACGCCGGCCCAGTCCTCTGCGTGTTCGCCTTGGTGTTTCCCACACATTTAGGGCAAGTCGGGCTAGTCACGTCGTCGAACCCACATTTATAACAGAATATTCTTCTTTGGGTTACCGGGCATTCAATGAATGTGTGACCAGTAGTCTTACAGTTCCAGCAGATTAGTTGTTTTGCTGCGAGGTTTACCTTCTGTAACTCCTCCACTAGCCGTGCTTGGTCGTCATTTTGTTCACCATCAAAAACTTCAACTTCGTATACCCTACGCGGGTTCCCTGCAGGCATACGTTGTGAAAAGCGTTTGGCAATATTTCTTTCTGCCCTTTTGCATTCTTCAAGAAGTTGGTCTAAGTTATCAATTCTAATGGGAAAAACTAGCTGTGCCAAACCATCCTTTAAATTATCTTTCACTATCTTAACGAGCTCGGATTCTAAAACGTGTATTCTCATTTGGTTTTTGAGTTTTATGATTTCCGTAATGAAGGCATCGGCGGTTTCATTCGGAGCCTGTCTACGTTCCATTATTTTTCGCTGTATTTCGAAATCACTCTCGAAATTTCGGAATTTTTTAATCAGATGGTGTTTAAACGTAGTCCAGTCACATATGGGATGCTTCATGCGAAAAGCCCAAAACCAAGTACTAGCAGCTCCAGTAACTAAATGGTGAAATCCCTTCATTACGATGTCCCATGAGCAATTGTAATCATGTCTTAGTATCTCTACCCGAAAAACGAAATCTTCAACAGTCAAAGATTTATTAGTACCGTCATATTTTATACCCCACTTCTCTAACTGGTTAGGTGTTATGGACCGGTAACCTTGTGGTGAATTCTCAAAGCTAGCAGGTTCAAAATAATTTAGAGGACTGTGCCCGAATAATGGTTGTGGTATTTGTGGCTGAGGTAATCGACGTTGGAAAGGCATTTGAGGATTGTTTGGTGGTCGAAATGGTGGTTGTTGTCTATAGTTGTCATTAAATGGTGTGCGAAAATCGTGATTTGGATTGAACTGTCTAGGATTCGGTGGATTTGCCTGGTCCATAGAATGGCTGCGCTCTGAACGTAAAGATTCTCGGATTAGTTGCGGTAACATCAACTGCATATTCTGCACTTCCCTCATGATTGAAGCTTGTGCAGCTCCAACAGATGCAGCAACGTATTCCCTAATCGTCACTCCCTCATCTACGCCTAAGCCTGGGTTAACTTCTTCTGGAATTGGTGGTAAATCTTGATCCTGTTGATCCATGTTGTCAATATCGTGCCTTGCAGGTCTACTTCCTTGTCCGCTTATCTCCCTCGCTGTTATACTGCTATACGTTGGTGTACGAATGGTGGTTTCGCTCTCCGGTGAAGAATGTGTTCGCGGTCCAAAACCCGGAGGAAACTGAATAGACATTAACGGTGTAACCGCGTTTGTCGAAATAACCGGTGCAATGTTTTGCGGGGCTGGTGTTGTGGCCGAATCCCGAGGTTGATTATCGTCGCTGGTAACGGGGTTCCGACTAGAGGACCTAAGATTCCTAGTGCTCATCGTACACTACCGTCCAAAACAATTATAATCCCTCAACTAATTCAACAGACAAGCAAAAAAAAATTTTTAAATCAGATCAACTAACTGTCAACAAGAAAATACCCGCTTAAACTTTCAAGGCAAATACTGAAGATAAAAAAAACAACAAATGTCCAAACGAGATAACTGCTCGAGTCGCAACAAAAAAAATCACCAAAAATTCCCGATACCAAATCACCAGTACAAATACCGAAAGTAAAATGACAAGCGTGTCGACAAAATTCAAGAAAAATACCAAACAAAATTCCCAAAAGAGCCAGATAAAATCCCAAAACAGTGGATAAATAGGTTTACCCAATCCACTGACAAAAGCCGCAATATTTAAAAGTTCAATAAAAATGTAAAAAATGTGTTTGACAAAAAAAAATAATCTGTATTATTTAAGATTATTTTTTTAATAATTTAACGCCCGTATTCATAAGCATATTTTTAAACTTAACAAAGGTTAAAAAAAACGAACCTTTTTTTGTATAAATATTTCCTTTAATAAACGTTAGTCAAATTCACGAACCGCTTATGAATACGAGATTAAATCTTTCATAATGGTTACGTAGGATCCACTAAAAATGCATATGTATATAAATTCAAGAAAAATGTAAAAATTGTGTATGTAAAAAATCTATTATTATTTTAGATCATATAATTTTTTTTTTATATTAGTTTAAGTATTGTATACCTTCTACGGTTTAATACTACAAATAATTTCTAATATACAAAAGATTAAATAATGTAGTTAGTAAATACGTTTCATTCAACTACAAAAAGATTTAATAATATAATCAGAATAATAAATTTAATAACTCATTAAACTGCAAAAAGATTTAATAATGTAATTAGTAAATAAGTTTACGAATCTACAAAAAAAAAAATATTTTTTTTTTTAATTTTTTTTTTTTTTTTTTTTTGTTTGTTATATAATTTAATTAACAGCTTGAGGTTGAAATGTGTAGCATAAAGGGAAATAAAAACTTGTGGTAAAAAAAAACTATATAGTTCGAGTCCGCGATTTACCAATACTCCAATCAGATGATTGAGTACAATATTCTTGATAAAGAATGAAATTGTTTTTAAGCATTGTTTTCAATACCTAAAAACGAATAAATCTTAATCTTGCCAAATAAAAAATGTTTAAAAGGTGTGTGAAAAGTTGGAATTATTTAGTTTACTGTCATCGAAATTATTAAGGACGAAAAACTAGAAACGAAAATAACATTAATTTGAGTCGCCGGATCCTCTTCTCCCCTTCTCAACTAACTGAACCTAATGAACGCTTAGCTATTTAGCCCTCGGATCATGATCAAGGTTAATGAAAAGATTCGATTTGAATCCCTTGACTCCCCCAGTACTAAGTTCCCTTGTCCGATGCTGACGCAACTCAGGCGTGGCACTGTTAACGTACCTTCCAGGACATACATTATCTAACAAAGTTTCTAATACCGAGATCCCTAACAAATTTCCCTATACGATGCCGACGCAATGCAGGCATGGTATCTAACTAATTAATACCTTCCGCGACATAAGTCATTATATAAAAGAAAAAAGTACGAGATTGAACATTTTTGAACTGAAATGTTCGAAAGTGTGGAAGCCAGCAAAGATGAATTAAAACACCTTCAGGCTAAATAAATTTAACCAAAAGGGTTAAATCACTTTCGGGCCCCACGTTGGGCTCCATTTTGTGTGTAACGATAATTGTGATTGGAAAACGATTTTTCCAAAAAAAAACATATAACCTTTTGCTCCACGATGGACGTTGGCACGCTGGTGTATTCGGCTGTAGCTCGCCGGGAATGGGAGGTTCGTGTCCATCTAGGTTTGCACAATTATCCACTTTACTCTTCCGTGCCAATATGGAAAATATATTAAAAAAAAGGAAGCAATAAAAAAAACGAGAAACGATGCACCAAAATACCTGATGAAAGGAGTGAATACCTATAATAAACGGACAGACATTTCGATGACCTAAACTTTCACACGACGATTGTTTGGCAGGACTCGAATCCTCGGGACAAGTTGTTATGGTCCCGGTCAGGCTGCCCACCCCATATGACAGGTTAATGTCAACCGTGACATTACTTGTCGCCTGAAAAAAAAATGTATAAGTAATGTCCCTAAACTTTACTTACCACGATTCAATTCCACTTTAGCTACATTTCAACCATTAAATTAAATTCATTGCATATTTTCAATTTAACTCAAGATCCATAAAAATATTTATTAATTAGTCGTAAATATAACGTTTAAAGTTAATCTAATTTGGTACCTTAAAGTAATTAACAACTCTTATAGTTTTGGTACATGTGTTTCTTTTATAATACTTTAGTAGCTCAAATTTTTCTTATAAAGAGAAACGATTTTTGTTTTTTTTTTTATTTTTAATATCTAGAGACATGAATTGTATGAAATAAAAAATTATTATTCGAAAGCAAATACAAAAATAGAAGGCGTTCTTATTTGTTTTCTATTTAGAAAAATTTCTTAAATGCAAAGGTTTTCTTATGGTGAATTCAGTTTTTAGGAGGATTTTATTCGTGAGTAGATCAGAAGAAATTTTTAGTAAAAATAATTAGCAATGAAGTTATAATAATCATTTATGCGAAGAAGTAGACAATTACGATTTATTTAAACAAAAAAAATTATTAAGTTAAATTGGTTATTTAATTCTAAAATTAGGAATTCCGTTCGAATTTTAAATTGTTGATTAATTATAAGTTGTTTTATTTATTTATAATTTTAAATGGTTAATTTATTTTTAAAATTATTTAGCTGATCATAACTTTAAAATGTTATCTAGTTTTAAGATTATTGATTTGTTCTTAATTCCTAATGGTTCAAATTTAAATCATTTTCGTAGAATTCTAAACCTTAAATAATCTTTAATCTATGTATTTATTTGTAATTTAATAATTATTACAAAGTTGTAATTTATTGTCAATTTCAAAATTACCAATTTATTTACAATTTCAAATTATTAAACAATTTTGAAATCATTCAAACATACAAGATTCCAATTGTAAAACAATTCCACAATTATTTATTTAATTGTAATTTTATAATTGTTAAACAATTATAAACTTAGTTACCCGGTTATAGTTTCAAACTATTAATCAACTTCCAAAATTCATTAACGGTTTCAAATTATTAAACAATTTTGAAATTATTCCTTCGTTTGTAATTTTCTAATTGTTAATTAATCATAAAATTAGTTATCTGGTTGGAATTTAAAAAAAATGCTACTTAATTTTGAAATTGTTAAACTATTTATATTTTCAAACTATTCTCAAGTTAAGCATCTATCTGTGATTTTATGATCGTTATTTAATTATATAATTAATTATCTGTTTAAAATTGCAAAATGTTAATTAATTTTAAAAACACTAATTTTTTTTAAAATTTCGAATTTTGAAATAATTTAAAATTACTCACTCATTGCAATTTTATAATTGCGAATTAATAATAAAATCATTTACCCGTTAAAAAAAATTAATCAATTTTAAAATCATTATTTAATTCATAATTCCAAACGGCTAAATAATCCACAAACTAATCCTTTATTTGTGATGTCAATTTGTTAAACAAATTTAAACTTATAATTTGTTTGTAATTTTACAATTGCCATTCAATTATAAAATTAGTTATCAGGCTAAACTAGTTTCAAATATAATCTTTTATTTGTAATGTTACTATTTTAAAATCACATACTTCCAATTCGAGATTGACAACCAATTTTAAAATTACTTATTGATTGGTAATTCTAAATCGTTAACTAATTCTAAGATCAATCATTAATTAGTAATTTTATAATGCTTATTCAACTATAAATTTTAAAATTTTAAAACTATTAATTTATTTGGAATTTTAAATTAATTTTGCAATTAATCATTTATTTACCCTTCCATAATTGTTATTCCATTTAAAAATTACTAATCTGTTTGCAATATTATCAGGTCAATTAATTTCAAAACCCTGGACTTATTTCCATTTCTAATCACTAGACAACTTTAAAATTATTTGTTCACAACTGCCAACCAATTTCGAAATTATTGACTTACTTGTGATTTTACAATTGCTATTTACTTTTAGAACCAGTTATCTGGTTAAAACAAGTTTCAAAATAAGTCCTTGATTTGCAGTCACAAATAATTATCCAATTTTGAAATTATCAATTAATTTGCAATTTTAAAACTGTAATTTGCTTCTAAAATCAATTATCGGGTTTTAATTTTAAAATATTGGCCATTATTGACCCAAATTTAAAATTTATCCTTTATTTGTAATGTTACTCTTTTAAAATTACGTACTTATAATTCCAGATTGACAATTAATTTTAAAATTACTTATTGATTGGTAATTCTAAATCGTTAACTAATTCTAAGCTCAATCATTAATTAGTAATTTTATAATGGTTATTCAATTATAAATTTTATTATCTGTTTGCAATCTTAAAATTTAGGATTCTGAAATTAATCATTTATTTATCATTTGAGAGTTTTAAAACAGTTTCAAAAATTATTTGTAAGCGTAGAATTGTAGTTGAATCATAAAATTATTTATTGGGTTATTATTTTAAAATGCCAATTAATTTAAAATTTATTCAGCACATCCTTAATCCAGTTGTAATTCTAGAAATTTATTTATCAGTGATTTGGTTTATACAGTTAATTTAGCAAATAATTATTCATTAAACTGGCGAGCTACCTAGTTTCCTATTCCTATAGTTCAACCTGATCTGTAAATTCTATAATCGTGTTAAAATGAATGCATTCTTTTAACGTCCTGTTTTTTCTCTTCTCATATCAATATTATAGATTTCAGATTAGTGCCTCAGGTTTAAAAATTAATCAAAAGTCGAATTAAAAAAAAACGTTTACCTTTCCTTTTTTTTCTTATTTTATTTTTTTTATATTTTTGATTATTTTCAATAACAGTTAGGTAAACTAAATAGTCGTAAGATACTTAACTTAACTGGCAAAGAATAACTAAAGGATTATACTAGGTAGAATTCCTAAATGTTTAGGCGCGATAATAAATTGTAATCTAGAGGTGTAGTATTAGATAATTATTATAGGTTAGATGTGTATAATAATAACGATGACTTTTAGTAATATTTATAAAAATTCTGATAGGTTAAGTAAATCTAGTTCTGATTATAATTTTAAGAAAAGTTTAAAGTTAAAATTTGATAGAGTAGTGTGTATAATTGTTAATCGAAACTATATCAATAATAATTGTAGGATTAGTATTTAGAATAAAAAAACTTTAGTCATAGTAACTATAATGTTAATTTTCTGAATGCTACCAATAAGAGAATACATACTTTAAAAATTGAAAATCGCAAGGAATATATGTCTTTGTGTTTCTGTCAGCAAGGTAATCTCATGGTTTTATTTCATTGGTTTTACAAATGTTACCTGTTTCCAAAGGGTATTATTTAAATCGCTAGAACCGCATTGCGTTTGACCACAAGGATTTATAGCTGCTTTGTTTACCGGGTTGCGATGGTAATGACATTTTATTTGGGGTGACGGTGAAGCTGTATTAGGCTAGTCAATGGTATTTAAAGTTGCTTTTGTTTGTTGGTACTAAAGATGTATTTGTGCCGAGATGGTAAAGTTGTATTTGTTCCCAATGTTGCGATGGTAAAAAAAACATCTATCGTTTGATGGTAAAGCTGTTTTTGGTTCACTGGTTTTAAAGTTGATTTTCGTTCTATGGTAAAGCTGTATTAGGCCAGTCAATTGATCTTAAAGTTGTTTTTGGTTGTTGTTGTTATTCCGCGGCTGTTGTTTTGTTAAAGGTAGTAGTTGTTTCTTCGGCCAGAAATGGTGTTAAAATTGTTTTTGGCCAGTCAAGTGGTTTTAAAGCTGATTTTGTTTGATGGGTTCCGATGGTAATACAGTTGTTTACTTTTGAGATGGTAGATTGGTTCTCGTTGTGGATGTAGATGTTATTTTTGGCCAGGTTGATTCTAATGTTGTTTTTGTTCGGTTGGTTAGTTGGCGTGTTGATTGTCTGATTATTCTTCTTTTAAGCATCCCACTGATCATTCGTTTCTCCTTTATTTAAAGCAATTTTTATTTTTAATGCTGCTGTTTTCTTGTCTTTCCTGAGCGTTATTTTACAATACAAAGGACGGAAACGAGTCACGGTTTAGTGAAGTTTGTTTTCTAGCTTCTATGGCTTTTGTTGTAAAACACCAACCCATTAACAAAAATAACTTTTATAATTCACGACAAGTTAGGTTTCATTCAACAGGCAGTAACGTTTTTGCTTGCGGTAAAACTAATCGTCTAGTTGCGTAACACGATATTTCTGATTGGCAGTCGAGTTTGAGGTTACAATGAAAATGCCGTTTTTGTTAAGCCACACGTGATTTTTGCTCTGCAACGATTTTGATGTCGGCGAATTGCCTGATCAGCCGCCAAAATTGTTACAACGCCCGTGCTATTTTCTGCTCCTTTAGTATGATTCTGTTATTTTTCTCTCTATTATTAGGCGTGTGTACTGGTCACGGTCTTTGTTTCGTATGCGTATATTTTAGGTTAGGTGCAACACAGTATCATGCCGATAAGACCTACCTCCACATAGCAATACAAAAACCGTATGTATGTGTGGGCCACGTGACGAGTTAACGAAGAATACACTCCACTTGCTGCTTAAATTTTTGCCAAGTCATCGGATAAGGAAAATCACCACCACGTTTTTCTTGTATACCTTACTCACAAAACCATGATTGTTTTATGGTTCTTAATTATATTAATGAAAAAAATGTCTATGGACTCTAGCTGAAAACGTTGTGTTCGTTTTATTTTCCACTCGCGGTAAAATTATTAAATACCTTAAGGCAAAAATAATGATTCAACTCTATCAAACAGCAAACCACGACATTTCGCTCACGATCACCACTTGTTGAAAGAACTTTTTCCTTGCGCTGCCAGTGCTATACAGACTTTTTCTAGAAATTGTCAGTACACGCACGCTGAATCTGTTAAAAACTTCAAAAGTGTCAATTCGCCTCAGTAGAGTGGTATTTTTTTAGTATGTGGTAGGGTTGAATTTTCTTGTCATTTACATAGTGATGGCACTCAGAGATGGAGAGACTCCATTGTTATTTTTGAAATAAAAAAACGCTTACTTTAAAAAAAAATCACGGTGGTCGTCACATGTTTTCCAATAGGGATTTAGTTCTCTTGAGCTTTTTGCCGGGTCGTACGCATCAATTTGTTTTTTTTCATTTGGCTTACTTTCTGTGCGTGTCCGTGAATACGTTTTTAACATTAAAGAGTCTGTCATCCAACTATCTCGTTGCAGTGGCTCTTCTCTTTTCTTCAAATCCACAAAGTTTTGATTTTTATCATCTGATATATCGCTGTCACTAACGCTACTGCTTAAAACTTTACTTTTTGGACTCTGGCTAGTTTTCAGTTTAGATTTTTTACGCCTTTTATTGTCATCTTCAGATAAAGAACTTTCACTATCATCAGTTGTGGATTGACTATCCCTAGATTCTCTTTTCTCTTCAGAGCTCGAGTGTTTCCGCTTTTTATTGGACTTTTTTTTGGATCTTTTATTGTGCTTATCTTTTTTCTTTTTTGATTTATTTTTCTTGGCTTCTTTGCTCCTTTTCTTAAGCTTTTCTTCGACTGATGGGAGCATCCAATTTGTTTCACCTTTTAATAGCAATTTGGTGTGCCGTTCAGCTCTTTGTTCAGCCCGCTTTTTTGCTTCATCAAGCATACGTTCTCGAGCTTCCCTAAGATCTTGACGAACTTTTTCTTTTTCTAGAGCACTTTCAAATTGAATAAAACTCATATTTGTATTTAAATTAAATTAAAATGTAAATAAACCATTCGTTGTAGTTGCTTCGAAAATGATTACCAGCCACAGAATATATTACCAGCTGTCAAGAAAGCAAGATGAAATTAGGGATGGAAAATTTCAGATAATATAAAATCAAATTCCTACCTTGTTCCTACCCAAGGCGAATTCAACTACAGCTGGAGTCGAAAAGCCTTGCGAAAAGCCATCGGATTTTGAGAGTTCCAAGGCGAATTCAAACAGGTAAACTCATCTCGTCAGCCGTTCATCAGCTGTTTCCACGGCGAATTAAAAAATATGGTCAAACGTCAAAATATGATTTTGTTTTGAGAAGAAGTTGAATGAAAAGTGTTAAAAATATTATTTTTATAATAAAAAAATTTCAAAACTGCGAATGATTGAAGTGAATTTATTAGTTTCTTTTATAAAAAAGTGATAATTTTAATTTGCAATAAAAAAATTTTGACAACTAACCATAAAATTGTATAAACAAAATACATGGGGCTTTTTGTAGTTGTAGAGATGAGTTTACCTGTTTGAATTCGCCTTGGAGAGTTCGAAACAAATTATTTTGATTTGTTATTATTAGTGTTATGCAGTGTTACCGTTATGCGACTAAAGTCGCATTTTTGCCCCTTTTTGACTGCCGTGCCACTTTTTTGACCCCTTTGTTTTAAATCCCCTTTTGTATCATTTTGTGTGCCCCTTTTGCCCCTTTTTGAACCAAATTTTTTTTATACTGTCAATCAATGAATCCGAGCTCAATTTGAAGAGAAAATAGCATCTAATTTGGAAAAAATTAAAATAATTCAGGAAGGGCTATCTATAAACAATAAAATTTACCTAAAATTTCTAGTATATGTATTAAATATTATGAATAAATTAAACCTTAATTTTCAAAACGAATCATCACAAATTATATATTTAGTTTCATCCACGAAAGATATTGTATTAGAAATTTTTAAACATTTTTTAAAAAAAGAGTATGTTATGCAAACAAATATAGAACAAATTGATTTTGTTGATGTTCTGCATATAAAAGAAACTCTTAATATATATATATATCGGCCACGAAGCCGAGCTAACTAACAACATCTTAAGTAGTGATATTGTAGAAATTAAAAACAACATTTTACTTTTTTACCAAAAGCTGTGCAAATAAATTTTATCAAGAATTAATATTAGCGATAAGAGGCTGAGTTCATTAAAGGTTTTAGATCCAGTATTTATTAAGTCAGCTGAACACATAAATTACTTTGAAATTGTTACCGTTTTTATTGATATAATTACTTACCCAGATGATTTTGTAAAAGGGTTCAAACTCTTAGAAACCAGATCAAACGATAAAAGCTATGAAGCAATTTTTGAAATATCTAAGCCTGAAACATTTTGGTACGAAATTGGCAATTTAGAAAACTGTTTGGGTGACAATTTATATCCAAACTTGTATAAATTTGCTTCGTATGTTTTAACTTTACCACATAGTAGTGCATCCGCTGAGCGGATTTTTTCTAAGTTAGCATATTTAAAAAATAAAGTGACAAATAGACTGAAAGTAGATACCTGTCAGTCTATGTTATCCGCTTTAAATTTGTATCAAAATGACTTGGAAGATTGGATTCCAAGTGATGAATTGATTAATAAATATAGATTTACGTTTTCAAAAAATAGATATTTAATAGTTGAAGAAACAACATAACACTGCAATTTATAAAAAAATGGATCTGTACCTGATATTAACTATCTTCCTATCAATACTTTTATATGCTTTTTCCTCGAGGTTTTTTCGTAACTTAATTTTTTTGGTAAAAAAGTAAAATAATCCGAGTGCCAAATATTTATGTACATATACTTACATATATGTATACATATCTCTATCTATTTAAATGTAAAGTTTTTTTGTATCAAATCATATTATGAACTATTTTTTGTTTTTGTAAGTATTGTTATTACACTATTTTAAGCTCGTTTTATTTACAAGTAATTAGTAACTGTTTTTGTTCATTATCGTTTACTTGCAAACAAGACATGTATTTTCACGATATATGTATATATGTATATAAATATATATATATATATACATATATATATGTATATATAAAGTAGAATCGCGAAAAAGTTAACACTCGGAAAAGTTAATCTCGCGGATAAGTTAACCGAATTTTAGCGTGCCTGCGTCGCTCTAAAAAGTTAACTTTTCGTTAACTTTTCTGAAATTTTTGATAAAAAAAACATCGGATATGAGAAGAAAGTAGAGAATTTGAACAAAATTAAAAAAAATATTCAGAGAAAAGCAATAGCGTTGGATTATGGATCTCAAAAATTAGAAAAAAATGTTTGAAATTCTCGAGGCTGTAACGAATTAATATGAAAAATCTGAGTTTATTTTTTGTTGTTATGAAAACTAAGTCATTGAAATGAGTTAAGTGCGTTATTTCTGAAAGATCCATGTTTATTATTGTATATTTTCAAATTTAAGCCCGCTTAGAAAAGTTAATAGTTTGAAAAAGTTAAAAACCCTTGGGACATTTTGGTTAACTTTTTTGCGATTCTACTGCATATATATATATATATATATATATATATATATGTATATATGTGTGTTTTTCCCAAACAATTTGTATTATATACCTATAATGTATTTTTTTATAAATATGAAGTTTATTTTTTGTTATGTTTAGTTTTCGATGAAAATAATTTAATAAATACATACGTTTTTTTTTTAAATTTTCCTGTTTTTAAAGTTGCCCCTTTTTTTCTCAGAATTTCCCTTTTTGTGACAATTTTTTGAAAATCCCCTTTTTGTGCCCCTTTTTGAAAATTTTGAACGGTAACACTGGTGTTATGATACATGTGGTCTTCACCTAACAATTTTTTGTCTTTTACAATTTTAAACGCCTAATAACTTGTGGCTTTGAAAATTTTAAAACGGTACATGAATTTTTGTGGAAAACAACAACAAAATTACAAAATATTTATGACTTTGTTCTTGCTTTCAATGTAATTCTTTGGCGTTGCGATTTATATAATAGGACCTAAAATTTACTGTTGTGCGGTTTACACGATGGCGGCACCATCGATCCTTATTTCTTTCGAAATGAGCAAGGAGCTGCCGTTACGGCTATTGGCGAGCCCTATTGCCGAATTAGCTAATCAGCTTAACATGTTAAGTTTTATTTATGTCTACGTTAGAAAATGTAAAGCGGCTCATAAACTTGCAATAAAATTGTTCAATTTTACGTATTGTACAATTGTATCGCCTATGTGCATGTGATATTCTAAATTGCCACAAGGTTAGGTTCCATGGGCAGCCATCAAGACAGCTCACTTGGGTCCTTTATTGGTCCCTTTGTGATACCCCGCTCCAATGCCCATCCCTTAGAGCAGTTACTCAGATGGCGTCACTGCAAAGTCCAACCACCTCGTCTTCCTAGTGAAGAGAAGGAGCGATTTCAGTTCCATCCCAGATATTTCCTCCAAACAGGCAAATACCGGTTCCCCCAGGCATTCCACCCTAATACCCCGCAGTCCAGGGCAATGACAGAGAAAGTGGAGCACAGTCTCCTCTTCCTCCTCGTTCTGACAACTTCTACAGTAGTCGTTAAATTCCAGACCCATTCTTCCAGCATGAGTCCCCACCGGCCAGTGTCCAGTTACAACCTGCTGAACCCAAGTAGAGAGCTAGTTCTCCGTCCATCATATCCAGGCCAAAGGATCCTGGATATCGAGCAGGTGGATTCACAGGTCCACCGCGTCTGCGCAACTCTATAGGACTCGCGCCCTATAAGTGATTTACAGTGAGCCATTGGAAGGCCAATGAATTGGTCAATGAATGCATCATCCATGCGACCACCCTGTTTGGCCAGCTCATTTGCTACCTGATTGCCCGGGCACCCAGTGTGCCCCGGTATCCATATTAGCGTTACCCTTGAATGTTTCGCAATCTCATCCAAAGACATCCGACATTCTACAGTTAACCTTGATGTCGTGTAGACACCCGCTAGGGAAGCAAGGTGCCACAATATATTGGCAAAAATCAAAAGACTTGATTTTTATTACACAACGAAAAGAAAGTAAAATTTGTTGGCAACATTGTACAATGCTGTTTATGTTATTCCTATAGAATATGTTTACCTTTTATTGAATTTATAAAACCATTGTGCGACTTATTGCATAATATGGCGAATATCATATTCAATAATATTGCAAGCTTATGGGCCGCTTAAGGAAGTGACAACTGAACTGACAACTGCAGAAATTGATGCTGGTGAAAAATTGATTCGTCTCCTAGTACAAATGTCTCATTGCTGGAAAAATCTTGACCAAAAAAGTTTTGAACTATGGTCTGTATCTTAGGCTAATGTTATTACTATGTAATATATGTATATTTATATTTTGGCCTGGAAGGCTTTGTATTACTTTATTAAACAAATAAAATAAATAAATCATGTGATATTTATCCGCTGTCACCTTACGTTGATGATGATTGGTAAGACAAATGTGCTGAGTACCCAACATACGTCCGGTATTGAAGTTCTACCAAACCAGCACCGTTATTAATGGGCCAATTACCTTTAGACCGGCTTAGTAATGTGGGGTTGGCTGTGGTCCTTTTTATGTTGCTTTCGGCCGAAGAAATTAAAAGAGGTAGATATAGGGTTGCCATACGTACTGTTTTTTGCAATTGTACTGTTTTATGCATAATGTCCAAAACAGTACGCAAATGTACTGTTTTTTACACTTTGTACTGTTTTTTGTACTGTTTTTTTTGTCCAGTCTACAAAAAACCAAGATATTAAGAAAAACCCTGTTTAAGTCATATTTTGAAAATATCGTAATTAACAGTACATAGCTTAAAAAAAATGTTGTGTTCCAAACAAAAAAGCTCTAAAATAGTAAGACTTTTTACGCTGTGGTCATTGTTTTCTCATAAATACGCAGTAGAAATCTTAACTATAATGGGTGACTCGCAGCAGTTGTATAATTTCATGTTATTATTTTAAAGACATATGATTTTATGGCTATCTCTTCCAATAGTATTTTCCTTTAAACACCTGAGAAAGACAAAAACAAAATCGAAATTTTGTTAAAAATATTATATTTTTTAAATACTAAATAAATACTTATTCCAACACAATTATCTTTAATTCCTACAATTTTTTTTAATATTCGGGCAAATTCTTGAAATCGAAATCACGTGAAACTGAAAACGAACAAATTGAAAAAATTCTCCGGGCTCAAAATTTATAAAAATACCTAATTCCTTTCAGGAACACTTTTCTCTACCTAAACTACTTTTGAAATAAAGAAAAGCTACGTTAATTTTTACAACAATTTTATTGAAAATCTTGTTTTTTACTATTTTCAGATTTTGTTAAATAAAAATACACCAAACTATGTTTTTTGGATTTTATAGATTATAGCTGAACTTGGTCCGTAATTGTCCGTAAATAGTTTAAAAATTTTTTGAAATTGGAAAATTAACTTAGGACACATACATTTTCTCAAATTCTATATGATTTGTGCAACTATGTGTGTGATGAAAATTGCTTTAACTACCAATATGCTTAAAGAAATTCCTACTTACACAATCAATAAGTTAGTTGATTTAAGCTTAGTTAGGCTTTTCTCCTTTCTATATGGCTTACAGGAATGTTATGGTTTTGCTGTCTTCAAATTAAAAAAAAACATTTATACAAAATACTTCGTTTTAATGTTTTTTTTAACGCAAATTGAGTAATTTCGTATACGTATAAAATGCCACAAAACGGAAATCATTCCTTTGACGTTACACATTTCAAGTGTTTTTCGTTATATAATTGTTGCATATTCAATCAAAAGTTTTAAATATATAATAATTTAAATAAATAGTTGTGTTTTCGCCAAAAAAAAATGTACTGTTTTTTCTTGATTGTACTTTTTTTTGTGTTCAATGTACTGTTTTTCCGAATTTTAAATCTGGCTACCCTAGGTGATAACACTGCTTACAAGCCTGAGTACCAGGGCCTTTCTCCTCGAAGTTTCTATGGATTTTTAACGGATGCCTTTTTGATTTGTCTTAGAAATTTCGTCAACGGAATAGGAGTTTCCGAAAGATTAAGTAATTATATAAATTTGAATGGGAACCAAGGAGAGATTACGCCTAAAAATCGGTTCTTGGATTTTAATGACATCCAAACGAATTTCTCCAACGCCCAGCGAATTCTGTGCAACACGTTTACCGGCCGAATGTATTATTAATAATATACCTTAAACGCAATTAGCATTTGATTCAGAATCTAAGGGGCCTTAAAGTACAAGCCACTTCTTCAACACAAAGTATGAAAAGTATGTCCACGAAAGCAATGGCGAAATTCCCAGAACTTAAAGGATAGGTTGAAGACGTCCAAAGTAGATAAAGGAAACCCGTGTTATACAGTCTTAAATCTCTTTATCGTTTTGGATCATAATCAACACAGAAGCAACTGGAAAGAAGGGGAAAATAACAGAAGTTGCTCTTTGTAAAAATGATCAAGTACGTTCAGCTGAGGTTACGACATTAAATGGTTTTATTCGACGACCTGAAGTAAAGTTTAAAATTTGCGCACAATTTTCAAAAAATCTCAAGGTGCATGAAATGCATTTTGTATTCAACGCCCATTTTCGTAAAAGGCTTCAACAATCTAACGCGTTGCTCAATTGCGACCCACTCCTAGTTGAATTTGTCAAACACTAACACAAAGAAAGGTGCATACAATTAATTTTCTGATTTTGAATGCAATACATTTTTTTAAATCAATTTATATAACAATTGAAAAATCTCCACTAAAATTATTATTAAATTTAGCTCTAGACAGCGCATACAGCTTGGCAAATATTCGGCATGTTTGTACGTAAATCAAACTTTAGATTTTTCTACAAACATTGAAGCATGTTTCTCCAAACAAGCAAACACTCTACTTAACAACGCAAATGATTTTTGTACACGTTTTCTTAGCTGATTTTGTGGATTATTAAGTCCTTTAAAATAAAAATAAAGTATTTTTTATAACGTTTAGAAGCATTCTTCCCATTATTTTAATATGAATTAGAAATGAAGCACCCTGTGTATTTTTTACAATTAAATATGTCATTATTTTTGCAACTTATGTACTTATATTTCTAAAGTTAAGAGGATTGTTTACATTTAAATTTTAAGAAAAAAGAACATTTTTAATAGTTCAGAAAATTATAAAAATGCCTTTATATGAAACAGTAATGCAAGAAAAACCTCCAGTTGTTTTGGATATTGGGACTGCTTATACAAAGTATGATTAATAACAATTACTAACGAATGACGTCATATTTATAATCTTTATTTTATAGGCTGGGTTTTGCAGCTGAGGCATATCCTCGAAAAATTATAACAACCGAAGTCATTCTTTCTGTAAATGGTCAAACAAAGAATATTTTTGACTATGGGGACAAATTAGAATTTTACGATCAAGTAATTGAATTTTTACAAACGATATTTTTTAAGTACGAGTTAAATTTAGTAAATAACCATAATATATGCAATATTACAGATTTAACTTTTAATTGCAGATATTTGTTGGTTAGTCCTAAAGAAAGAAAAATAGTTATCGTGGAAAATGTTTTTGGACAAATAATAGTACGTGAAACTTTGGCAAAGGCTTTATTTCGCCACTTTGATGTCTCGTCGGTACTTTTTGTTCCTTCACATATGATTGCACTTTCGACTTTAGCTATTCCTAATGGAGTTGTCATAGATATGGGTTATAGTGAGACTACTGTAATGCCTGTTTTTAGTGGTGTCCAAGTAATGCAAGCTTTTCAGGATCAACAATATGGTGGACGCACTTTACATGAAGAAATTAAGCGCCAGTTATTGTTAGAAGGAGTAAAAGAGGAGTTTCTTACAGAATCAGTATTGGAAGACATTAAAGTACGCACTTGCTTTGTAACGAAGCTAAGACGAGCTCAGGATTATTTAAATAATCAACCACCTGAGGCGCCCCCAAGCGTGGATTATCCAATTTCCGATAATGAGATCATTTCCATACCAGGCAAATTGCGAGAAACAGTATTTGAAATACTATTTGAAGATAATAATGATCGCGACAGTTTACCGCATTTAATATTAAAATCAATACTTTGCTGCTCTATTGATATTCGCCGAGTGTTAACAGAAAATATTTTTGTTGTTGGAGGCAGCTCAATAATAATGGGGTTATTGCCACGTCTTAAAGAAGAACTACAGCATTTGGTTACAACAGATAAGGAATATAAAGATAAGCTTTTTGGTGATATAACATTTAAGTTTCATAAAACAATTGGACGACCCAACATAGCAAATTGGTTGGGTGGTTCATTGTGCGGTGGTACCGATTTGGTAAATGCACGTTCTTTAACAAAAGAAGCTTATATAAAAGTGGAACGTGTACCCGACTGGACTTGTTTGGATGATAACCGTATGGCGGGGTAAATCAAATTACTTAACAGTTCTATTACAGAAAAAAAATTATTGCTGACATAGGTATAGCCGAACTATGTTCAATAATAAATTATTTAATTTTGAAACATGAATACAAGCGTAAATATGTTTTCTTAGGTGTCTAATATAGAACCTTGTTGTAAATGCCTCAATGTATCATACGATCATTACACTGACAATGTAAGCTTGCTTATGATATTTGACAGGCGAAGTAATTTTTCTACTATATGACACTTTTTTATGCGGTATCTGCTTAGAAAAGTATTTCACGAGATTTACATTTGGATTTGGGGCGCAGGAATTAATGCCCATATTGCTTAGATCTTAAAGAGTAAAAACCTGTATAACAGTAGTTTTTATTAATAACTTCTTTTATTTATTTATGTTCAAAGCGTATTATGAATTCATTCTATTTGAACATAATCCGCTAAAAAATTTCATTCATTTGTGACAAAATATGACTTCTTCAATTGAATTTTGTAACGAATTTCTTACTTCTTCGTCTTTCAAAAAAAAAAAAATTAAACTCTAGGCTAATTAGATTTAAAAAAAAATTGTATTTAAATAAGAAAAATTGTAAAGAAAGAAATTTGTTAAATTTTTAAACTTGTGGAGATCCCATTTTCAAACTTAAGCAGTTAAGGACGACACTAGGCTAATTTCGGTATAAAATGCATCGAAATTAGAATTAGGTCATTTCGGGTTTAACAGTTGAACAATTTTTTTAAAGGTCAAAGATAAAAATCACATCATAATTTTTTTAATTTTGATTCTACATATCGTTAGCTAAAACGCAAACGGCCCTATCTAACATTTTGAAAATTTTACAGGAGAAGGAAAAAACTGTTTTATACTAATGGTATGGTTTTCACCAGTATTATAAAAAAAGGTGTGAGAAATTAAATTCTTGGAAAATAAAATAAAATTTTAAAATATTTCAAAAGTGTTGTTAGTTAAGTCCTTTGGTACTCTAATTTTATGAAACCAAAGGCCCTATCTACACATTAATACAAAGTAGATTAATTGTATTTTTTCATTTATTAGGAAAACGCTGTTTAATAAATTTAATTATATGAACACGCTTTTTATTTATTTGTAATTAACATTAATATTATTAATATATTTTATTTAAAAAATTGCACTAAGCTGTTACAAATTTATTTCTCTACAATAAATAAATTGTTAAACGGTCAAATCTATCAATTTTTTTTGACAACTTACAATGTTGTCTATACACACAATCAGTTAAGTCTTTTTGCGTTTATGAAATAAATGCTTTTGTAGATAGGGCCGTTTGTTTTTCGTTAATAAAATTAGTAATTTTTTTCAGATAACTCCAAATTTATTTGTGGATGTGTATTTCGATGCGATGCATCAGAATCAATAAAAAAAACCGATTTTGGATTTTTTGTTAGTTAGGGCCGTTTGCGTTTTAGCTAAAGATATGTATGTAGTACAAGGCGAATGCATCCCAGGTAATCTCGGTACTACGACAAGTACAACTCGTACAAAAACCACAAGAAGTTTGTTTTTGTAAAATCATTGTACAATGTCAAAAACAAAAATAAAACAAAACAGAAACAAAGATAATAAAAGGGTAAACAATATTTTGACATCCAACAGTGATTTTAGCTAATATCAGCAGGGCTTTTAAGACCACCTGTAATAAATTTGCCTTAATGTAGTACGAAAAAAATCTAGTTAACTTCATCTGTGACAAGAAAAAAAAAATGTCTTATTCTTTAAAATTTCTAACATTTTTGTACAAATTGAAATAAGTTGATCATAATATTACTGTATTAGTCATATATGGCCCTATGCTCGATTAAGTAAATAAAATGAAATGAAATATTTTTGAAATAAAAACTTGAAAAAATTATACATATCTATTAGAAGCGGAGTACGGAAATTTCATATTTTATTATTAAATGTTAGAATTTCAAAACATTTTTAGAATGCTTTTGTCATTAAATAGATTTGGCAATATTTATGGCAAAATATTAAAAAACTATGTATTCAGAAACGTTAAATTTTGTTTAAATGAAAATTTTTAGCACATGCAGAACGTTTACTCAACTGCAAACGTGTACTGTGATTTTTAAATTGTTCTGTAAAAAAAATTTAATTAAGAAATAATACTTTTAAATATTGCTTACAACCAAAGTGAAAGGCAAAATAAAACTACATATTTATTTTTTTTTCTTATTTACATCTATAGTTTTTTATGTACATTCCACAAGTCCAAACTTCATTTGAAGTCTGAGCTCTTCATCTTTAAGGGCCTGCAAGTTTCGTGCTCTCGTTTCTTCATCATCATTTTTGTGGGTATTAAAATGTGCACGTAAATCCCCGTGTAAGCGGAAACCTTGGGGACATAGATCACATTTATACACATTATCCCCTAAATGTCCACGTAAGTGTTTTACTAAATCATTACTTTGTGCAAAAGCCCTTTCACAATATTTACATTTGTATGGCTTTTCTCCAGTATGGGTGCGCATATGCCTCCGACATTGATCAGCCAAAACAAATCTAAAATAAACTATATTTTACCTGTGTTTTCATTCGATTTAAGATGTTTAATTACCTCATATCACAGTAATCACACTTGTGATTTTTTTCACCAGTGTGATACATTTTGTGCTTCTTCAATAGATATGGTTTCACAAAGGCGGCACCACATATATCACAAACATGTGATTTCTTTTTATTATGTACAGCTTTGTGGGAAGCCAAATCACTTAAACAAGGAAACCTTTTGGGACAATCTGGACACACATATGGTCTGTCGGTACCGTGCCGTAGAAAATGTTGCTTCATGTTACTTAAACTCTTAAAAGCTTTTCCGCATTCCGAACAAAGATATGGTTGCTCTCCAGTATGTATTCTCAAATGATCCTTTAAAGAACTGGATTGCTGAAACACTACAAGTTGACATTTGTAATCTTAAAACATAAAACAAGTTACAATTTAAAATTAATTACCTTTTTTACAAAACTCGCATTCATATTTTGTTTTGACTAGAGAATTTTTTTGACTCTCTCCCACCGGTCTTAGATGTATTCGTTTGTGTCTTTTCAAACTTTTTCTCGTTGCTAAACGGTTTCCACATTCGTCACAAACAAATTTCTTTTCTCTATTATCCTTAATATTTTCATTCGTCTGGTCAATTTTTCTAGACTCTTCTGTTGTTTCAGAAGAATGTTCCTCTTTATTTTTAGCATTCTCTTCAGATATCGCTTGTTTATTTGAAAATGCCTCTTTTTCTTTTACTTTTTTTGTTGCTGTCTTCGTATTTTTTTTTCTAAAGGTTTAAAGTTTTAAGTGCCAACTTAAGATTAAAAAAGTTTAACTTACCTTTTTATAAATTTAGGCGGAGACTCCCAACTGCTATCTTTGTCACTATATACACTACAGGATTCTTCACTATCAATTAAGTCATCCCAACGATTGTCTTCCGCTTCAAATTTTATATCTTCAGTATTCTCAACAACACATTTTTTGGTGAAAGGCGGTTCATTTTGATCTATCAATGGTTCATCCATTTCTATTTTTAAAATATTACTTAAATCATTTATAGCATCAGTAACGGATACACTGTCAATTGGAAAGTTATCTATAACACTATCCTTAAGGGGGTCCGTATTAATTGGACTCTGTTCTTTGATCATTTGCCGAAACTTTTGTTCAACTCTTATGCACATTTTTTGGAATTTGTAGGCATTTATAAGTCTTTCAAGACAATTCTCACATAAAGTTTTAGGCAACATATCGCTACTTTCGATATTCAATTGTGGTGTAGTGAGCAAAAGTAATTCCATAATTGTTATATTTTTGCAATCCATACTTTCAGATTTATTGAAAATCGAAATAGTTTTGGATTGTTTGCTTTCAGTTTCTTTACCATCTTCTTCTTCGCCATTCATACAGGTTCTACAAAAGCTTTCCAAGATTGTAATAGTTCTACTATTCATATTCAATTTCTTAATATTTGTTTAAGAATAATGCAACTTTTCTTAAATTTATGTTTACAGAATATTGCCAACCTTTTTTACGTAATTCAATGTTGCCACCTTTTTCTTGGCTGTATACACATAACAAAATTTTTTCTCGCTTACAATTTCTTATCAAAAATCTATTTTCTATAAAAAAAACGATTATACATTAAACCAAGAAATATTATAATTTTTTCTTAAATAATATTGGTTTTTGTATGGAAACGTTAGTCTGTAAGGTATAATTTCAACAGGTGAAAGGTTGGTGTCTTGGTTTCTATTGACCTATCTAAGTCCCTACACACCCTACAAACTTCGCCTGCCCGTCAAGAAATGTCCATAGTGTAAATTGGAACTTAGGCTTTTTATCAGGTTAAACTCTCTTTTGGTTACTAAATTGAACAGTAATTTTGGTTTTGCATCGTCTTAATGTAGGTTGATTTGGTCATACTTGGCTGGTCGGAGTCAATATATGTCACTTAATGGCTTGCTTTCTGGACTGCCAGGTGTTCCGCAGGGTCCAGTTTTAGGCCCTATGTTGTTCACGACCGATTTTTTCCCAATATGAGTAGTGGTTGTTATAGGCCGTGAACATTTGCTGATGACATTCAATTATTGTGGTCTGGTGTTTGGCGATCACAAATTGAATGGTCGGATGTTATTTGGAAAATTATCTATACTTTTT
Organism: Pollenia labialis; assembly: GCA_949318255.1. Lineage (NCBI taxonomy): Eukaryota > Metazoa > Arthropoda > Insecta > Diptera > Polleniidae > Pollenia > Pollenia labialis. The sequence continues at coordinate 15,892,688 of OX439142.1, read as the reverse complement.
TAATTATTAAAAGTATTAAAAAGCAGAACGAATATTTTTTATATTAAAATAACTATTAATCTATTACAGGCTGATGTAGCAGTTTTATTCGTGTGGAAAGATGAGTTAGTCCGTCGGCAGATAAAAAGTACAACAAGTTCTAAAATAAAATAGACGAAAGTAATTGGATTTGTACATATCAACAGAAGAATCTACAAACGTTGTAACTATTACCTCAAATTGTATTATTTAATCATTTGTTTTTATTATCCCATTTCCTTACCTAATATTGAGTTGCAATATCAAATTTAAATGCGCTAAATTTAACTGAATTTTTATTGAACTATTATAATCACCACACCTAATATCGTAAATTTGATGAAAGTTGCCCGCACTGTAGAATAAACACTCGCTACAGCCTTTCCATTTGGTCACTTGTAACGAATTTTAGACATACTTTATATTTTTAATATTTTTGTTGATGCGAAAGGGGACACTTACTTTTGAGCAAGAGAACAAGCAACATCGTTACCCGGCAGTGCGAGCAGCTATCATCAAATTTACAAGTTTAAGTTGTGGCATAACAAACCAATATTTGCCAAGCGTAGAATCCATTTTGTAACCCATGTACGTATGCATAATTATTTAAGAAAGAAAAGAAAAAAATGGTAATAAACAATATTGAAATATTACTAAAGTCTGGTTTCATTTTCTCCCCATCACTCCACTCTATTATAATTACTCCTCTGGAGATAGCCCACCGTTACATCTCAGCGGTTATAAAAAAAAACATAATTATTTTTTTAAAAGAGGTGATTCAAAAATAATAACTTCTCATGGTTTTCAAAATCCCAAATAATGTTCGAAGAACGTTACGTGAAGCTTGGTATAACTCACGTGTGGCTAGACACAAAACATGGATATCTACTATTAATCAAAAGTGGCGACTGGACTATGCCAAACAGTTTGAAAGTATTAAATTTACTTTCGTCTGTGAATAGTACCTGTTTCCAGAAATCGCATTGCCTATTTTCAAACTGTATTGTATTTTAGAACTTTTTGTACTTTTTATCTACCAACGAACTTACTCATCTTTCTACACGAATAAAACTGCTATAATATTAAAATATACATCAGCCTGTAATAGATTAATACATTGCAATTTTAATATAAACATTATTAATTCTGCTTTTTTACTACATATATTCATTCTGGCTGTTGTGTCTATACATTAGTATAATGTATACTTTCAATAAAGAAATATTCTTCTTAAATAAATTATTTTTTTACTTTCAGCCCAATTATGAATACAAATTCCCCGGGAGTTTTCTCCCTTCTCCCATTTTTCCTGTGTAAATGCAATTGAAGCGCAGCCGCGAAAAACGTTGTAAACGCCATTTTTTGCAGAAACTGTTTTTTTGCAGATAACTGTTAACATTGCTCTCTTACACTGTTTAAACCCAAAATCACCCAAAATTATGCATCTTAACACCTTCAAAATGATATACAAAGAGTTAACTAGTGGAAGAACGTTGTAAGTTACTAAAAAAATGATACAATTTAATTGTTTTGTAAATTGGAATAACATTTTAAAAGCACCTTGCGTAGTGGAAAAACATTTTAAATGACATCGCTATTGTGGATATGAAACGTTTTTCCACTAAAAAATAGTTATAAAATGCAAATTAAATGGGAAAAGGGGGAAAAACTCCCGGGAAATTTGTATTTATAATTGGGCTGTTTAAAAACTAGAAGTCCTATTGCAAAAAAGATAATTTTTTAACTATGAACTATTTTATTATTAAAAATACAATTAACTTAACGTACATTTATTTACTTTATTAATATATAAAAAATTTATCTACAATAAATTCCTTTTAATGTTAAACCATTGAGCTCAGCTAAATTGCGTGCTTTAGTTTCTTCATCATCATTTTTATGCGTGGAGAAGTGTTCACGAACACTTTTCACTGTGGGACATCTTAAAGGACACAATACACACTGATATACATTATCTCCTAAGTGAACTCTTAAATGTTTAGTTAATTCATTCGATTGACAGTAGGCCTTTTCACAATAGTTGCATTTATAGGGTTTTTCACCAGTATGAATTCTCACGTGACGTTGTAGTTTTTCATTTGTTATAAAACTAAAAGTTTGTTAAAAATATTAGACAAGAACCAACCAAAAACTTATAACAAAAATATTATATATAACGAGATTAAATGAATTCTTACCGTTTATCGCAATATTCGCATAAAAATGGTCGATCGTTTGTATGATACATTTTGTGTTTTTTCAAAAGAAACGGCTTTGGAAAACCTCGACCACAAATATCGCATATATGGGTCCTAGGTCTGGCTTTGTGAACATCGTAGTGGGAAGCCAAATCGGTCTTAGTTGGAAACGATTTGGGGCAGTCAGGGCAGGGAAAAAGTTTTTCATTTAGATGACGGAATGAATGTTGTTTTAAACTACCCGAGGATGTAAAGGATTTACCACATTCAGAACATAAATAGGGTCTTTCACCTTAGAAATATTTTGAAATGATTATACAAATTTTACATTAAATATAAAAAAAATATACTTTACCACTGTGAGTACGTAAGTGATCTTTAAGCATATAACCTTGTGAAAACCCTGTAATAAATGCAAAATTTATGAATCATGAAAAAAGTGATATTCAAGTTTAACTATGTATTTACCTCTATCGCAAATATTGCACACAAATTTTGGTTCTTCATTATCACGTTTAGCATGCATTTCTTGATGTTTCCTTAAAGATATTTTTGATTTTAATTTCCTTTTACATCTATTACAAGGATACAGTTGTTCCACTGTAATTCGTTTGTTTACGTTTTTGGTGTCAAAATCCACATAGTCTTCATCATCATCCCCGTCATCTTTTACATCTTCGTCTTCGTCATCGTCATATGCAACTGTTTCGAATACTTCATCATCAAATTCTTCCCTTTTAAGAATTGTCGATTTATTGGGCGTTTTAGGTTTTCTTATGTTTTATACAAAAAATATAGTAACATTTTATAAGTTGTAAAATATTTTTATTGTTTAAAATAAAAAAAGAATCGAAGCATTCAAATTTGGTAAAAACAAAAATTATCAGTTTTACCTTGATATACATATGTACATATTATAAAAACGTAAAACTGAAATATATTAATATGATTAAATACTAATGATCATTATTTCTTTGAAATAAGAGTGAATTCAAAAACGTCATTTGCAATGCAAACGAACAAAGTCATGCATTTAAACATTGACAATGTATAATTTTTTTATTTTGTGACTTATTTTTGTGAAGTATTTGACAATTTTTTGGTCCACATCTACTTCACTGATATATATGGGCATTTCCTTATGTCACGAACGTACGTTTTTGGTGTTCAAAAAATATAGAAAACAAAACTTTTCCTAGCATTTTTCTTGCGATTCGGGTAGCTCTACGTTAAGTGCAAAAGATGGATTTCATCAAGTAGTGAAATGTAAAAATCTGAAAAATGGAACGGAATATTCAATAGTGATAAATTTATTTTAAAAGTGTATTAATGTAGGTCTCTATCCAGTATTTGCACAATAAAACTTCTATATTGGTTTTTGTTTAATTGGCTTAAGTACCGGTCGCGAACGTATGGTTTTTTTTTTTATTATCGCCATGCAATTTCCCATAAATATCTTCGAATTTCCTTAGCAAAAAATTTAATACTCAATTACAATTGATTGTAATGGAGAGATTATGAAGAAAGAGTGCAAACATAACATATTTGTTTGCATGTAAAATAATTATATAATTAAAAAACAGTTTTCGATGCACAAACAAAAGGCAAACTGCATATTGCATTGAGGTATTTTTCGCACCACAAATAACGAATTTGTTAGATTTGCAAAAATATTTAATACCATCGCTTTTTTCGTCGATTTATTTTGTTGCACTGGTTTTTGATTTGTTCTAAATCACAAGTCTACATTACTGATTCTTTTTGGCCACCATAGACGCACGATATTTCTGAAGCAACATTTTTTCACTATCAAAGGTATTTTGGACCTTTTAAATAGGCAATTTGGCCCAAAAAAAAAAACTCAAAATGCAACACTGCTTTACATGCTTATAAAACAACTTTAATAAATATTTGCTTTTATAATTTAATTTGTATTAATACATTTTTTAATAATTAATTTGTTTGTATACATAAATACATAATACTATTTTTTTTGTATTTTTGTTGCAGTGGTTTTAACTCGCCACATATCGACAGCTCAATTCGAAAATTTGCTAAGTCGAAAAAGTAAGTTTGGTATAAGAAGCTATTGAAGTTTACGGGCGATTCAACATTCAGTTGTATGCTAAGTTACTTTTTATTCATAACTTTGGATTGGTTAAGCCGATAAGTCAAATTTGATAGAATGTAAGTTGGAGCTAAATAAGTATCAAGTTAAAAATAAAATACAAATTAGAAAAAAAATTTTTGGGTTTAATATTACGATTCACGATTTTTAGTAGTTTAAAAAAAATCCGAAAAGGAAAAACTAGATTGAGTTTTATTTTTCACTAACCTGGCGTTTTCACATGCAAGTAGTGTATACGTATTTTTAACGAAAAATCGAGGAAACAGCCTATTGGCTGAAAGTACAAAAATTGCGTGAACGTTAGTGAAAAAGTGTGATTGTATTGAGTTTTTGATCCCGTTGCCATTCTTATGTACCTGCTAAAGAAGCGAGAGCGGATGGCCTTCTCCGCAATGACAACGTGTGTAAAAAAGATATGAGTATGGAATGGAGCGGGCAGGCCATGTATATCCAAAAGAAGGAGTACAGAGGCCTTCTAGAAGGCATCCGTACCCCTTCTTTTTCCCGCTGGGTGGTACTTGCATATAGAAACAGGGGGTAAAGCTGACCACATACTAGTTATTTGTGCGTGTGATTTGTTAGCGTAGCACTTCTCCACACACGACGAACAAATCACAATAACCTTAAACTTCAAAAAGACAACATGAATTGTGAAGCGGATGATTTTGATAATTAATTTGTGTACACACAAGAGGTCTGCTTTGAATAACTCACTTGTTTGCCTTTATTCAAAGTGCACAACATTTATTCAAATATAAAACATTCAAAAAGATAAGAAGAGAGTAAACCATTACAAAAATAAGAGCGAATAAATTGAATAAAAAACTTGTTTATTTTAAATGAATTTGAGAATTATTCATAAATAACAAAACATTGGAATGACCCGGAATGACATTTAAAACAAAAACAAATATTGTTTTACATATAATTTTCTATGCGAACGTTAACGTTCGAAATCGACGAACAGGCTGTAAAAAATAGGTTTGGTAAAAATAAACACTTTAAAAATTCTTTTAACTATACCAATATTTAGTTTTGAGAGTTTTTTAAATTATTTTTGAACACGAGTATTTTTTATATTCTTTTGGAAAATAAATTATTTCTTATATTTCAAATTAACCATACAGATAAAAACTTAGAGGAGAACAAATAAAATATTGATTTTAAACATGGTCAACAAAATTTAGTCAACTTTTATTAATTTTTTTTTATTATTTTAACGCCAATTTGTGTATTGGGTACTCTGGGACTCTATCTTTTTTTTGTAAGGATCAACTTTACATTATGCTAAATGATTTTGGCTTATTTAAAAAATACTCCTTTCATTTCTAAAGCATTTAGTTCGACTAAATTTCGACTTTTGGTTTCTTCATCGTCATCTTTGTGTGTTGAAAAATGGCATCGTAAAATTTTAACTGTTTTAAAACGTAGTGGACACATTTCACATTGATAGACATTTTCCCCTAAATGTGATCGTAAATGTTTAATTAATTCACTCGATTGACAGTAGGCATTTTTACAATAATTGCATTTATAAGGTTTTTCTCCGGTATGAATACGAGTGTGACGTTTTAATTTTTCATTTGTGACGAAACTAAAAAACAGAACGTTAACGGATTATTACAATTTTAATACGGGTTGAATACTATACCGTTTTTCACAAAACTCACAAGCGAATGGTCTATCATTGTTGTGATACATTTTATGTTTTTTCAATAGAAATGGCTTGTGAAAGCCTCGTCCACATATGTCACAGATATGATTTTTCGGTTTTGCTTTATGAATAATATGATGGGAAACCAAATCGGTTTTGGTTGTAAACGAACGCGGACAGTCAGGACAAGGAAAATTTTTCTCATTTAGATGACGATACGAATGTTCTTTTAAACCTCCAGCTGTAGTATAACCCTTGCCACATTCCGAACATAAAAACACTTTTTCACCTGTTACATACGATTAATAAAATTTATAGCATTTTAAAACATTTTAAATTTATACTGCAACAAACCACTGTGCGTTCGCATATGTTCCTTCAACGCCAGCCTCTCTTCAAATACTGAAAAGTTAGAGAAATTAAAAAAGATTATAAAGAGGAAAGAGATTTTAATGAAGTTGACAATAATTTACCTTCTTTACACAGAGAACATTTATATATTTGTTCTTTATTATCGTGCATTTCTTGGTGTTTTTTATATGACAATTCCGATTTCAGTTTTCTTTTACATTTATCACAAGGATAAAATTGCTGTTGAGACTCTCTTTCTTTTTCCTTAAGAGATTTCTTTTTTCTTCCCACTGGTCTATGTTGGTTATCGTAATTCGTCCCTATATATTGTTCAGCTTTAATTTTAACATCACCAAACTGCTTTGTTTTTGAATGTTTTGTTTTTTTAGTTTTACTTTAATAATAAGAAATTAAGTAAAATAGTTTTGTTTTTATAAAACTTTCTATCACATCTTATAAGCAATTAAATAACTCGAATAATTTTAATTTTAATCTATTTATTTATTTCTTTTTAATAAATATATCATTCCTATAAGTATGTAATACATTGGCGTGTTCTAAGATTGTGTGGACGAAAAAAATGTCATAGCACAGGCCCCCCCCTAGAATTGTTCTATGTATAAATAAACGTTGTGTAGAATATTAGGAAAACGATAACTTGCGCCGCAACGACTCTAAAGCATTTAAAAGGGGAACAATTTTTTTTTCAATTTTTGATAATAATTTTTGAAATTAAATGTACAACAATCGAAGTGTATTCGAAAAATATTTGTGGTCAAGTGTGAAACTCTGACATTATCGACATCAACATACAGCAAATTAGTTGTAGTATCATTCAAATTTACCATTCATATCAAATTTTAAACACAATTTTCAAATACAACATATTGACAACTTTGTAAATTTATTGCTTGGTAATAATTTTTAAATATTTTAAGATCGTTAATATTCTTTTACGACAAATCTTACCTTGATACTTTTTTGATATTTAGTTTTAAAGTCGGTGATTATTTGCTTAAAACAGAAATTGTTATAAACGAAACATTTAACAATAATAAAAGATATAAAATAGAGAACAGTACCGAAATTAAAAAACACACGAAGATGTTTCTTATAAGCGTTTTTTTTACAGAGATAAGAAAAATGCATATACATATGATCGCTCATATTAACTTATTCATAACGTGTTTTGTTTTTGTAAAATATTCAGTTAAAGTGTGTGTGTTGGAAAAACTGGAAGAACTGCGCATTAGTGTGTCCCAAAAAAAGGTTTAAAGCTTTCTTATACAACTGATCGTTGTTTTAAATTTTTGATTTGAATGCCATTGTCAAATTCACTTTTATGTTCCTATTTTATTTGGGCGTAAAAGTTCAAACAAATTCCACTGTACATCACTTGGCCGCTAAAGCATATATGTATATAAGGACTTATATATATAAGTCCTAGCTTTTCTTTTAACCATACATGCGTTTGATGATGATGCCATTAAAAAAATATTGAAAATTTTCTTGTTTAATCTATACCGCAAAGGGATAAGGATTACACAAAAACCCTAATAAAACGTCGGCGTTTTGTCAGCCCTGATATGAACAATTGTTGAATTATATACATATATGTATTGTGATGATTCACCACTACCTAACCAAGATGATCTTATTGCAGCGACTATAGAAATCCACACCAGACTACCGCGAATGGAGAGTAAAAAACGGATTCAACTTCCTTTCACTAAAATGACTTCTGTTTTATTTGTTTTAAATACATTTCTAGCAGACTTTCTTATACTATATTCTAAATGTTGTATTCAGCAACTTATTATAATTATATATATTGTGATACTGTTTTTTAATACAACTATACAGTTTAAAAAATAATAATTTCATGTAGATAAGGCTTTTGACGAAAAAAAATCGGATAAAATAAATAATCAGCCTTATTACGGTTCTCGTTAACGACTAAGTAATTTTTGTAGTAGATTTAATAACACGTGTTGTGTGTTACTCTCTTTAAAAAACTTTTATGAACACAAAACGTGCAATAGAAATATCCAAATGATAAAAGTTGCACTTGTTTGACTTTGCATTAATAAATCTCGAAATTTGATTGTTTCCCTGTAAAAATATGATAAAACAAAGTCTTTTCAAGAACTTATAATTTTTTCATTTCGGTGCACCTACCGGTGAAAATGTCCATGTATATTATTTACGTACACATGTAGATATTTTATGCATTAAATAAACTATAACACTTAAATAAATTATTTTATTTAAAATATATTGCTTTCATATCCAAAGCATTAAGGGCGGCTAAATTTCGTGCTTTTGTCTCCTTATCATCATTTGTATGCGTTGCAAAGTGACTGCGTAAAAGTTTGACTGTTGGTAATTTTTGCGGACACAATTCACATTGATAAATATTGTCTCCCAAATGAGTTTTCACATGCTTCATTAATTCACTCGATTGGCAATAAGAAGTTCCACAATAGTTACATTTATATGGTTTTTCACCGGTGTGAATGCGGGTATGGCGTTTAACTTTTTCGCTGGTGAAAAAACTATAAATAAGAATTCAAAAGAGTTTTTAAAATATTTAAATCTTATTTATTTTGTTCTTTACCGTTTATCGCAAAATTCACAGGCAAATTGTCGTTCATTAGTGTGATACATTTTGTGCTGTTTTAACAAATATGGCTTATAAAATCCGCGACCACAAACATCACAAATGTGGTTTCTTGGTTTGGCCTTATGAATATCGTAATGCGAAAGCAAATCTGTTTTGGTAGGAAATGATCTTGGGCAGTCAGGGCAGGGGTACAGTTTTTCCTCTAGATGACGAAATGAATGTTGCTTTAAACTGCCTGAGGATTTAAATCCTTTGCCACAGACAGAACATAAAAATGGTCTCTCACCTTTTAAAAACAATAATGCTTTTTTTAATTATATATACATTTCTATTAATGGATTCTTACCAATATGTGATCGCTGGTGTTCCCTTAGAAGAGAGCTGTATGGAAATACTAAAATGTAATACATCAATTAGTTGTCATAATTTTAAATAGTTAAGTATATTAGTGTTACCTTTATTGCAAATGTTACATTCATAACTACGTTCTTTATTGTCGTTTTTATCGTGCATTTCTTGATGTTTCAATAATGATAGTTTTGATTTTAATTTTCCGTTGCATTTTTTGCACGGATAAATTCCTCTTATATTCAATGAATTTGTTGGGGCAGATATTTTTGTTGTTCTTGTAGATTTATCATCACCAAGCAATTCGTTATTGGATTTTTTACTTTTTTCAATTTACTTTAAATAATAAAAATAAAGTAAAATTTGTTTGAACTTTTTAACTTTTAACTTTTTTCACATAAAATTAAGTGTGTGTGAAAATTAATTATAAGATTTAATTAATTCTACAAAACTTTTATAAAAACGCACTATAATAATTTAATTGAAAAATCAAAAACGCATTTTGTAGACAATTTTGTTTTTAAATTACTCTGAAACTAGCTGATCAACATTCCAGTACTGCCCCCAAAAAACAAAAAATATTAAAATATATTCCACAGATGTCGAGCGCCTCTTGTCAGAAAAAAGGAGAGCTCGAAGAGAGTGGCAATTGCACAGATCCCCTCAACTTACAAAAAGGATAAGAAAGTTATTGCAGACTCAGAAAACGGCTTCTTTTAAGGAACTTGATGCAACTCCACAATCAGACTACAAATTATGGTGTGCAGCTATAAATATCAAAAGGCCAGTTGTCTCTAACCCACCATTAAGAAACTTGATGAAAGTTGGGCAAGAAATGGTATTGAAAAAGGAAATCTGTTGGTTAATCATTTTAAGAACATTTTTACCCCAAATATATCTCACGATATTGTGGTCGAGTTACCACCTGTTGCTGCTAGAGCACCTGCCCTAAGATTTGAGATAAGAGAGATCGAAAAGGCTACTTGTGATTTAATCCCAAGAAAGCCCCTGGTTTTCAGATCAGCAACAAAATGCTTTTGTAACTACCCAGCATAGCAAAAAAAATTATTCTTTCTATTTTTAATGTTATTTTACGCCTTGAATACTATCCTCAAACGTGGAAGGTTTCCTTAGTTACCATGATACCTAAACCTGGAAAGGATCTCACAAAAGTTGAGTCATATAGGCCTATAAGCTTACTTTCTAATATATCAAAGCTGTTAGTGTCAAAATTAACCCCAATTTTAAATGAAAATAGATGTATTCCTAACCACCAATTTAGAAGAGAACACAGTACAATTGAACAAACCCATCGAATAATCACAGCCGCTCCCTGGTATATAAAAAAATCAAACATTCATAACACAGTACAACACATGATTTCGGGACTCAATTCTGATAATTGCTTATGAAAGTAGACCCAAAAAGAAGAAATTCTGCATCATTATAAGGATCTCAATGTGCCATTAGTAAAAACTTTGATTACAAAATATGGAGTAAAATATTTGAAAAGGCTTCAACAACACCCAAAACCACTAGCTCGGAGTATTTTAAATCATGGCGGCCACACTCGCTTAAGAAGAAGAGACACTGCAGACTCACCCAATCAGAAGAGCGATAAGCACCTACATATGTGAACATAAACCGTGATGACGAAACTTTGGCTGGCACTGGCTGGACATATATAATGTATTAGGATAATATTTGATTAATTATTGTTAGTTCATATTGAATATATATGAAGATTCAATAAATAAATAATGAAAAAAATAAAATAACTTAATAAAATCAATTTGTTGGATATACAGTTTCTTCGCACTAGTTTCATGGAACTAGTTAAAATTAACTGATTCAAATATGTGCTACTAGTTCATAAGGCTTTTATTAAAGTAATTATATGAGTGACAATTTCAAACAAATATCGTTATAAAAGTAATTCTAACAAAATAGTTTAAAATGAGATGGGACCGCTTCAACTTCTTTTAATATTTAAATTATTCAAAAATTATATGCTGATTCTACAACTGTTGGAATTTAACCAAGTTCGTGTGTTCCTTAAACGTAACGATTATTTGTTTTGCATTCAAATCGGATTTTGTGCAGATAAATGATTAAAAAATTAAGCAAAACAATCGCAAAAAAGCTTAAAAAACAGTAGCACAAACAAACAATTGTAATTTTGGACGTACATATGTAGTTTGGACGGACTAATGGTACTTACTTGTTTAGTTAATCTTACATTTTAGTGTTTGTAACATTTTTTTCTTTTTATGCGTACCACTTCTACGGGGATATTTGATATTTTCGTTTTTAACCTTTTGTACTCAGGTGTATGCGTACAAAAGTCAAAATTAAAACGTTTTTACTATGGAATGGTAAATCGATTTCGATTCCAATCGATTTTGTGGTAAAAAAAATCGGGTTCTTGCAATCGAATTTACGTATGCGATTTTATACTGAAATCGATTATTGGACTTTTAAAATCGATTTTTTTTATTTTTTATCAAAATTGTACCAATTTTTAATATTAATCTTAATTAAATCTGTAAATTATGGGCATGCACACTAAAACTTGAGATTTTTTTTGTGCGTACATACGTGTGTAGGTGGTATGTTTACGCAGTTTTTCAAGTTTAAAGTTGTAGTTTTAAGTATTTACCTATTAATACCTTTGGTATACTTTAACTTTAATATAGCGGCTCTTGTTCTTCAGAAATTAAAGTCATCAATGGACAGTGAACAAAACAAACAAATATTTAAACAGAGCGATATTTAAATCTAGATATAAGCAGAGTGAAAAACAAAATGTATGTAATTTATCCTAACAAATACGAAATTACAAGGAAATAAATCTGCGTCTTTCCGACATCAACGGCATGCAAAAATTTGTTGTCTAAAACTAACTTATAGTAACTTAGCAAAGAAACAGTCGCCACCAATTAGGAAATATTGTCATAATCCTTTGAAATACTATCCATACATTAAGGCTTGTCACAGAAATCAATTTTGATCAAAAGTGATTTCGTTTTATGTGAAGCAAGATACGAAATCACTTTCGATCGGAATTGATTTATGTGACAGGACTGACTGACTACTCAAGAACCTAATAAATAAAAATAATTTTAATATGTGAAATGTACATACATATCGCACTTGTTCCTCTAAAGGTCATTTCAACATTTTCACTTTTTGCAGGAAATTAATAAACAGTAGACATATCTAGCCACAGAGATAGATGATCCTAACTGTGTGGAGGCTGTTAGGCATCCAATAGGCTTCTATTTTGGAGGGATCAGGAAGTGGATTCTAGGCGCGACTAATCGGGCCTGGGGGAACCGAACGGACTGCCGGGTATTGCGGACGCTGTGGCCGGTGCTTAGGAAGTCCGATTCCGAGTCGCTGCTGGGCAGGAGTAGGGTCTGCTTTAGGATTATGATAGGAATTATCACAGGCCACTGTATGATAGGCAGGATGGCGGTGAGGATGGGATCCGACTTGTAGGATATATGCGGGTTGTGGGAGGACCCGGAGGAGTTGGAGATGCCCATTCTGTGCCACCTTCCCAGGCTACAGGGCAGCAGGTTGAGGTGGTTGTCATGGGTTGCGGACTGGAGGGTCTGGTAGGATTCGTAATGGGGATGTCCTGGCTGCTTTGGTTGAGTAGGATTTCTCTCGGGTTTTGTCCGAACCATTCTTTTCCTATCTATCTTTGTTATCTGTCTAATGCTTTCGCTCTTTATTTCACCTACTTTCCATCTCTACACATCTTTTATATTTTAATTTACACAACAAAACACACGATTTTTTTTTAGACAAAACCCTTAATATCTCTAAACACGAAATTTCGACTTAAGCTAATTTTATTTATTGCCACAGAAATAAACTATAATACATATGAAAATTATTTTATTTAAAATATATTCCTTTCATATCCAAAGAATTAAGGGCGGCTAAATTTCGTACTTTTGTTTCCTTATCATCATTTTTATGTGTAGCAAAGTGACTGCGTAAAAGTTTGACTGTTGGTAATTTTTGCGGACACAATTCACATTGATAAATATTGTCTCCCAAATGAGTTTTCATATGCTTCATTAATTCACTGGATTGGCAATAAGATCTCTCACAATAGTTACATTTATATGGTTTTTCACCGGTGTGAATGCGGGTATGGCGTTTAACCTTTTCGCTGGTGACAAAACTATAAATTAGAATTCAAAAGAGTTGTTAAAATGCTTAAATCTTATTTATTTTGTTTTTTTTTTACCGTTTATCGCAAAATTCACAGGCAAATGGTCGTTCATTAGTGTGATACATTTTGTGCTGTTTTAACAAATATGGCTTATAAAATCCGCGACCACAAACATCACAAATGTGGTTTCTTGGTTTGGCCTTATGAATATCATAATGCGAAAGCATATCTGTTTTGGTTGGAAATGATCTTGGGCAGTCAGGGCAGGGGAACAGTTTTTCTTCTAGATGACGAAATGAATGTTGCTTTAAACTGCCTGATGATGTAAATCCCTTGCCACAGACAGAACATAAAAATGGTCTCTCACCTTTTAAAAACAATAATGTTTTTTTAATGATTTATACATTTCTATTGATGGATTCTTACCAATATGTGATCGCTGGTGTTCCCTTAGAAGAGAGCTGTATGGAAATACTAAAATGTAATACATCAATCAGTTGCCATAATTTTAAATAGTTAAGTATATTAGTGTTACCTTTATTGCAAATGTTACATTCATAACTACCTTCTTTATTGACTTTTTTGTCATGCATTTCTTGATGTTTCAATAATGATAGTTTTGATTTTAATTTTCTGTTGCATCTTTTGCACGGATAAATTCCTCTTGTATTCAATGAATTTGTTGGGGCAGATCTTTTTGTTGTTCTTGTATTAAATCTATCATCACCAAGCAGTTCGTTATTGGATATTTTACTTTTTTTCAATTTACTTTAAATAATAAAAATAAAGTAAAATTTGATTGAACTTTTTTACTTTTAACTTTTTTCACATAAAATTAAGTGTGTGTGAAAATTAATTATAAGATTTAATTAATTCTACAAAACTTTTATAAAAACGCACTTTAATAATTTAATTGACAAATCATAAACGCATTTTGTAGACAATTTTGTTTTTAAATAACTTAATGAAATTAATTTGTTGGATATACAGTTTTTTCGCACTAGTTTCATGGAACTAGTTCAAATTAACTGATTCAAATATGTACTACTAGTTCATAAAACTTTTAAGGTAATTATACGAGTGACAATTTCAAACAAATATCATTATTGAAGTAATTCATACAAAATAGTTACAAATGACACGAGGCCGTTACAACTCCTTTTATTTCTCAAATTTTTCAAAAATTAAATGCTGATTCAACAAGTGTTGGAATTTAGCTTAGTTCGTATGTTGTACCTTAACGTAACGATTTTTTGTTTGCAGTCAAATCTGATTATGTGCAGATAAATGATTAAAAAATTCAGCAAAAAAATCGCAAAAAATCTTTAAAAACAGTAGCACAAACAAATATTTGTAATTTTTTTAGCAATAAATGTGCGAAAAAATTTTAAAAATTCTAAAGTTCCAAAAACAAACTTTTCGAAATTTAAAAATAACTTTTATGGCAAAAATTTATTTAATCTTTTAGGAACAGTTAAGTTCGGAAAATCAACAAAATCAAATTAATGATAATTCGCTAAATGGGCAAATAAATGACTACCATTTGTTTTATGCATGTTATGTTATGTTGAACGTCAAAATCACGATGGATAAGGTAGTTTTGACGATTTACTCTTAAAGGCTTACCCCCGTATTTATAAACAATTATTAAATTTAACAAACGGAAAATTTTCATACAAAATTTGTTTTGTAAACCTTTATTAAATTTAAATTTTTTTTATAAATACGGGCGTTCGTAAATCACCATTTTTCCATGCTATAGAATATAGAATAGAATATTTCGGATCAAATGCTAGCGCTTTTTGTAAGAGTATTTGAATTTTAATTTATTTCCTTACACAAGGCTGGCTGACACCTGGAGCACTTGAAGCCAAAGGATTTTATACCGATTAGCCTAACTCTTAAATGAGTAATCGATTTTTTAGGACTATCATTGATACATAAACGGTGAATCAATAAAGATTTTGAATTGGCAGTATGTAGTTTGTACGTACTTTTGGTTCTAACTTTTTTAGTATTCTTACATTGTAGTTTTTTTTTAATTTTTTTCTTTTTATGCGTAGCACGTAGAAGGATAATTAATATTTTTCAAGGATAAAATTAGTTTTTATAATTTTTTTAAATTTATTTTCGAAGTCATTTCTAATTTTTATGTTTACAAAGAAGCTGTTTAATAATGATATCACATTTAATAACAAAAAAACAAGGTTTTGATATTTTCGGATTTATGAAAAAGTACGAAAACTGAAGAAGCAAACGAAAAACGGTACGAGTTGTGTAAATTTCACTTTCGTACAAATTCTATGACATACCTGACTATTTTGTAAAAAACGTTAAGCACACAAAACACATTTTTTCCTAAATACTTTTAAAATTTAAATCCAAACGATGTAAGAAGTCCAAGAGTGTGTTAAACGGCAAAACCCTATGAAGAGATTGAGTGGCTACAATTGAAACATGTAAGGATAACCTGTCCGTGAAAGCCTATGTTCAATCCCCGCGGCAGTCAAGAATGAAGAATTATCAATAAATTTTAATTTATTTCATGTTGTAAAATTCCTTTCTTCATCAAAATAATTTAATGAAAATTTAATTTGATGAACTTTATCTTAAAAATATCAAAAAAAAAAATGGATTAAATAAAGAACTTTCAACTTTTAAATAATATCAGGCCTGTTCTGCAAATCACGTGATTTCAAATCACATGAATAAAAGTGTTAACGAATGTTATCAACACCGGCTTACAATTAATTGGCTTACTAAAAAAATCTTGTGTTTTCGCAAAATCATCTCCACATGGTTTAAGAATTTTTAAATAAAGTTCGTATATCCTGAAAGATATGCATATTTAAATGATTTATTAAATTATACAAATATTGGCCACATTGGTTCAGAAATGTAGTGGAAAATCGTAAAAACATATGAAAACTTCAGCGGTCCATAACTCCAAAACTATTCGCTTTCGATACTTGTTCTATATAATATTTTCTTTTATTTTTCAATATTCTATCACCCTATATGTATTTTTTGGAGCTACATTAATAAACTAGATTTTAGCAAAAAAAAAAAAGCAAACTAATTTTAATTTAATTCCTAACTTGGTAGAATTTTTTTTATAAATATGTATGTACATTCTACATATGAACATGTATATATAGATACATGGTACCTATTTTAGGAAAACAAACAAAAAATATTTTAATTACCTTGGCTTATTTTTTTGTTCCCATTCTGTGTCGCTATTATCATCACCATCATCATCCCAAACTAAATCTATACTTAAATCACTGCAGCTTTCAATAAACTCCTCCGTTGCTTCAGCTGCTCTATTTATTTCTTCATCCATTATCATTTCTTCATCAGATTGCATAGAGTTTTCCTCAATAAAAGAATCATCAAACTCAGTCTTGAAAATATCATCATGGTCTTCATTCTCATTAAATGGATTGATTATAGTATCTTTTTCTTCCAACATTTTATAAAATTTCTTTTCATTGTTTAAGCAATTTTGCTGAAAGTTGTGTAGTTCTTTGATTTTTTCTGAACATTCCAGACACACAATTTTTGGCAACATATCACTTTCCTCGATTTTTATTTGTGGCATTGTAGTTTTAATTAGTTCCAACAAATTGAGTTTTTCTTTGGCTTCGTCCTGGATGGTAAAAATTGATACCATTTGTGTCATTTTCATTTTTACTTTATTTTTATTGGCCATTTCTTGCTGCTTGGTTTCGTGCAGCATGCAAGTGCGACACATATTTTCAAAAGGCGAAGGCATTTTTTAATATTTTATTGTATTTTAAACAGTTATTGAATTTTTTAATAATTAAAAATAATTTTTAGAATAAAACTATCAAAGTAGAAAATTTTCTTGACATTTAGTTCAGAAAAATATTGTTTATATGCTGTTGCCAGATTTTTAACAATGCTATATTTTTGGATATTATTTCGACAAGATGAATTCGCCTTTTTCTGACAAAGTCGCTATTTACACTATGGACTAGGGCGAATTAAATACTAGGTGGCTTCGGTCGTGTTTTCATGTTGATTTTCATTCAAATTCTTAAAATTAAAAGATTTTGCATTTGAAAAAAATTAAATAAAATTTAGCGGAACAAGTCCAGTTTACCGACGCAGCTCCAAATAAAAAAAAAAGTACATAGGGTGATAGAAAATTGAAAAATAAGAAGAAAAAATAAAATGGCAAAATTCTCGGAAACGCATAGTTTCCGAGTTATGGACCTCGGAAGTTTTCATATGAATTTGCGATTTCCCATTACATTTCTATACGTATATGGCCAATATTGGTATCATTTGAAAGCTTTTGAACATATCTTTCTGGATATGCAAAATTTTTTTAAAACTTTTTAACTCTTTAGCTCCTAATACAGTTTTTACAAAATTTTATATCAAAATGTTACGGAGGTGCACTAGGTAATAAAAATTTTATCAAAAAAATCCCAGCTTCGCTAAATAAAGCTTCTCCACATAGCCGGCCTTCGGCCGGGCGCAAGGATTTTCTCCTCTATGGTATAATAAACACCGGCTTCGCTAAATAAAGCTTCTCCACATAGCCGGCCTTCGGCCGGGCGCAAGGATTTTCTCCTCTATGGTATAACAAACACCGGCTTCGCTAAATAAAGCTTCTTCGCATAGCCGGCCTTCGGCCGGATTAAAAAAATTTTGCATATCCAGAAAGATATGTTCAAAAGCTTTCAAATGATACCAATATTGGCCATATACGTATAGAAATGTAATGGGAAATCGCAAATTCATATGAAAACTTCCGAGGTCCATAACTCGGAAACTATGCGTTTCCGAGAATTTTGCCATTTTATTTTTTCTTCTTATTTTTCAATTTTCTATCACCCTATGTACTTTTTTTTTTATTTGGAGCTGCGTCGGTAAACTGTACTTAAGCCAATTTAGCAAACAATATGAAATAAGAACATTGTTATACTTTTTCATATTTCCTTTGTGTTTTTAGCTATGTAGCTGTTTTTGACAGATTAGTCATCGTCCAGACTGGAAATTTAAGTGGCTGCAATTTTAATAAATTCTGCGTTATAATTGCACTAGTGTCAAGATTATGAAATTCTACGGTTGCAATTTCTGTATTTTTATTTTGTTCTTTTTATATTTTGTTCATATATACAGGGTGGGCCAAAAGTCTCGCCTGTGTGTTAAAATTGAATAACCTTGTTGTTTGTTATTATTTTTTAATTTAATATGAACTTTTTATGATACATATATAGATATTGAAAAACAATATCAGAGAGATGCCCACAATTTTCATCGATGCATAATTGAACTCTTAAACAGGCGTTTTAAATAACTGCATGCAAAGTTTCAGCCTCTTTGCCCTGATGTCAGCATCGCTGTTGCTCTAAAGTTTGGAGCATGTTAACATTTTCTCATTTTTCGAAGGAAAGTTATGTCTGGTAAACGAGCTGGCCAATTTCAATAAAATCTGAATAACGAGTCATGTGACCGGGTTATGAGCTAGTAGTGTGGGTATAAAGGGAATTTGTTTTATTAAATTCGCCTTAATCTTTCCATGATCTGTACTGAAAATTTTTCGTTTCTCTTTCTTACTTTTCGTGGCTTATGTCTTGTTGCTTTATATAATTTTTTTGCATTGGTGACTTCAACTACAACACTAAACGAACAAGTCGAGAAACTGTAATGAACAAAAAAAATTATCAAGAGGAAAATTTCTTGCACTTTTAATTTCTCATATATAAAAGCTTACTTGGGGGTTACACGATTAAGTTTTGCCTATCAAGTTTTAATACACTCACACTTTTTTACCAATGACTCATACTTTTAAAAATTGATACGAACTTGCCTCTAAAATTCTCTTGCCAGTGAGTGTATCAATTTTCGTTCAAGAAAACAGCTGATTACAATTCTTTTGAAGTTGTTTTTGTTTTTTTTCACAAATATTTTGCCGGCAAAAGATGAAGTTCTTTTTTTTACAAATTGTTGCTGGAATCTTAAAATTTTAACTAATAACCTAAAAAAATAGTGAAATATGTTTATTAATAAAATTAGTAAGCAAAATGATGTTCTGCGATTCATAGAGCTGTACAGAAGCCATGAAAAAACTTTAAGTGAGGCAAACATTTTGAGTTGTTTTCTCGGCGACATCTTGAAAAAGTAAATTGCTTTCAACTTGCGTGCAGCCTACGTCACAGCTGTCAACTTTTGCATATTTTGACAATCAGTATATGTAAAAGACTATCAAGAAAATCTTGATCGTGTGGCTGCACTGTTAAGCCAATTGGGACTATAAATTGGGACAAAATTATCACTACAAAAGTGTCAACAAATTCTAATACTACTTTGGCATCACTGACAAAATTAAAGAAATTTTGTTTGTATAATTTTCAGGGCTGCCACTTTGTGGTTAATTACTAATTACCCGCATTGGGTCGAGCGTGGGTAATTTCTTTGAGTTAAAGATCAGAAGTATTTCTTACCTCCTGGTTAAAGTATGTGGCTAAAATTTACAAACGGTTTCTACATGCAAAATGTGCGTGGTTCCAAAAGAAATTGTTGCTCTATTATGAACACCAATTGAAAATGTTTTTTTGATTGCAAACTAAGCTTAATTCATTTTCCTCTGTTCTTCTGTATAGATTCCTTTAGATTCTTTATTATATAGTATGTTCATTGAATTCATCAAACCTGCTAAAAACTATCGGGTTTCATCACATACATACCTGAATATGTGTTTTAAAACGTAATTGATATTTACCACCATTGCTTTGGCTGCCATAACTTCCAACACTTACGGATGTTAATGTGTATTTCGCATCACAAACTCCAAGTAGTATTATACTGAAATATTTTTTATAATTATGGTATGTACATAGAACCAGAGTTTGCAGGACACTTAATTGCGATGTGCTTTCCATCAATAGCGCCAATACAATTTGGAATGTTCCACATTGTTTTGAAATCGTTTGTAATATCCTCATATTGACTTATAGTTGGCTCGCTAACATAAATAGGAGATAAAAGTCGCCACATTAAATCACAAGTTTCTAAAACAATGTTTCGCACAGTTGTTTTTCCTAATTTGTGGCTCCAAGCAATTGACTGAAGGGAACATCCGTGTCCCAAAAATCTGAGAAAAAATTTTTCTATGTACATATGTAATTGAAAATACAAAATTTTTGGACTTACAAAAGCGTTTTTGCGAGCGTTTCCTCTGGACCAATTCTTTGCCGTGGTTTCTTTAACTCTTTTCCAATTAATGAAAGCAGCAAGTCAAAAACATGGCGTGTCATCCTTGTGTGTTTAAAAAATTCCTCTTCATCCAAATTTTTTATTTTAATAAAAACTTTTTTATTGTAACCCGCAGTTACATACGTAATCTCTATTTATAGGCCGTACACCCCATCTTCTTAATCGACGTTTTGTTCCTTTTTTTAATTTTTTATAGCATTTTAGCAAATTAAAAAAACCAAGGCACATAAACAAATCGTCCATTTCAATTTTACAACTTTTTAATTTTAAATACCAAACTATACATGTGTATACTAAAAAAAATAGTTTGTTTATGTTGTAATCATATGACACGTTTTTACTGTTCCATAATCGCTTTAACTGCTTACGATAAGTAAACAGTACTGTTGCATTACTGCTACTGTCCGCTAACTAATACTATCGATTTTCGATAGTTAATTCACGTAGGCAAAAATAACGTTGGAATTACCAAAATAGTGCTACCGGATAGGTAAAGATAACTGTTAGGTACGAACACGACATCTGTTTGTTGTAATTATGGGCATCGGAATTAAAAAACCCGAAATAAAAGTTTACGGGGTATGTGTGGGTACTAAAAAAATAGTTTAAATTTCGAGCTGTAAACACAAACAATGCAATGCAAAACCCCCTATTTTGTTTCTGTTGTTTTTGGATTGTTGTAGTTCCGACCAGAGAACTGCAAAAATCACTATTATTCTTGATTTACTCATACGCTTAAATTAATATCAATTGTATGCCTGCAAAACAAAGTTCAACGTTGGTAATATTGACATCGTTTCGTCCCTGCAAATATTATTGGACCACCTGATCCATTTTGATTAAATGGACTACTCCATGGACTGGTCCGATGTAATGAAAGCATGGACCATGTCATTGTTAAAAAGAGTTTGTAGTGAGACGACATGTCTTCGTTTTTTAACGACATGTTTTCGGTTTTAAACGAAGTTAACACTAATTCTCTTGTGTATACAATGGAGTAGTTTTAAGACTACTCCTTTGTAGTCCAAAGCTGGGTTATATGGTCCTGGGTAAAAATTTTATTTGTGCATGTGTGAGTTTGATGATACCCTGCAAATATAGGACCAGTCCAAACACACGTGTAAAGAGTAGCCCACAAGGGACTAGGACTAGTCCAAAAGTAACCCAAACTTATGGAAAACACATGGTCTATTTAACATTACGATGTCCTATGGCAGGACCATATAACCCATCTTTGGACTACAAAGGAGTAGTTTTAAAACTACTCCATTGTGTACACAAGAGGATTAGTTTTAACTTCATTTAAAAACGAAAACATGTCGTTAAAAAACGAAAGCATGTCGTCTCACTACAAACACTTTTTAACAATGACATGGTCCATGCTTGCATTACATCGGACCAGTCCATGGAGTAGTCCATTTCATGAAATTGGATCAGGTGGTCCAATAAATTTGCAGGGTATCATCAATATCAATATTGAAAGTGCTTTGTTAGCATTCAGTGATGCGCACGCCATATCACAATTGCTCAAAATCAAAACGAAGCATTCATATGCTTTTGCATTCAAGTAGTCATTGTCGACTCGATGAGACAACGAAAAACGCCTGCAGAAAATGTCACTAGTGAATCTGTAGTTTTAAGACTACTACTTTGTAATCCAAAGCTGGATTACTTTTGGACTAGTCCTATTATTTGCAGGGGTTTGCCAAGTTCCTTTCACATTCATAGATCTTTAATTATTTTGTAAATTTTTAGATATTTGGTTACCGATTGTATATTTTTCTGTAACGGGTTTTAAAGATAAGTAATTGGATAATTATTGAAGATTTGATTTATGTTTTGTGCAACATTTTATTATGTGCGGATGTATAGACGATGGTCAGTGGGACGTGATGTCTATCTATGACATCGAATCATACATCCGCTTGCGTCGAGGAAATAGTAACAAGGGAGAAGCTAGCATGGGCGGTCAATACTTTCGATCCATATAAGTCACCGGGTCCGGACGGTTTTTTCCGGCCATTCTTTGCAACATCAGCAAGTGCCTCAGTGGGGGTATCTGCCTAGGGTGTGGAGAGAGGTGGGAGGTATCTGCCTAGGGGGAGAGAGGTCAGGGTTATTTTTCCCACCTTCCTAGCAAATACAAAGTAAAGATCTGAAATTTTTTGCTATAAAAGCGTAACGGTACCTTATGTGGCCATGACATTTTCCCGGATAGGGAAGTTTGTCGTTGGTCCAATGGACTGTTTGAGGGGTGGACAGTATTTACGGATGGATCCAAAATGGAAACCGGCACTGGTGCCGTTGTATATATCGCGGACAACGAAGTGAAAGGTCATTCAGACTCCCTGATAAGTGTAGTGCCTTTCAGGCTGAGATCCTAGCGATCTGGAGGGCCACGGAAGTGATACTAGATCACATCGTGGGTGGATCTGTGGTGACAATTTACGTCGATAGTCAGGCGGCGCTTAGGACATTGAAAAATTATACGGTGCGATCATGCCTGGTAGTTTGGTGTACGAATGCTCTTTGGAAACTCATGGAGGCATTCAATGTAAGGTTGTGTTGGGCACCTGGACACTGAATGGTTGATGGGAATGAGATGGCGGACGAACTCGCGTTTCGAATATGGACTTAGTGGTAAGGGACATGGGGGTAAAGCCCCCCTATGCTACTATTATGGGGTGACACGGGAAAAATTCCGTGACGACGTTAACCGATCCGAGAGGAACAGAACGGATTGCAGAGTGTCTAGGGCACTATGGCCCAGATTGGACGCGGGGGCAGCCAGGGTTCTACTGGAATTGGACAGTCTTAGAACACTTATAGGGTTATTAACGGGCCAATGTCCAGTTAGCGCTTTTACGGGCAAATGGGACAACACCATACCGGACTTCTGCAGATTGTGCGATGATTCTGAGGAGCTGGAGACGGTCGAGAATGTATTGTGCCATTTTCCTAGGATGCAGGGTCTCAGACAGAAGTGGCTAGGAGATAGATTTCACGACGAATTGGGGTGCATCGCTGGATGAAATCCGGCTGATCTACTGTGGTTTGTTAGGGAAATAGTGCGGTTGTTTCTGTTGAGGGGACTGTATAGAGGGTAATAGTTCTACGTGGTACCTACTAACTTTCTTTATTCTATCCACCTCATACTTCTTTTCATTATTTTTCTCTTTCTACACCTATTTTCATTGAAGGGATTCACAATAGACCGCATTGTTCTTCGGGTGGAAGTGTGACCCTCGGCTCATAACCCTTCTTAACCTAACCTAACCTAGGAGATGATGGAAGTCAGTTTTAACCCTTTCCTATCTGACGGTACTAATTCGTACCATCTTTTGTAACGGTCAATTTACAAAACATAAGATCGCAGAAGCTTACGGTCTGCTTCAATGTCTCTTCTAAAACAATTGTGCTGTCAAACAAAAAATATTCTGTAAAAAAAAAGTAAAAATCCACCGATTAGTATGTAAAATACTGAACTTGGAACTTGAAGAAAAAATTCTTTGCAATAAATGTATTTATAAAATTTTCAAGGCAAGTAATATTATTTTTGGTATATAGTAAGTTTACAACCTGTTCTAGACTGTTTTTATTACTATAAAGATATTTTATACGTTTTATATGCATAAAATCTGTATAAACCCGTAAGGGAATTATAAGTACCGACAGTGTCTTTAGGAATTATTTCAGTTTTGTTATTTTTATGTATATTTTTGCGGATGATGAAAATGTCATCCATAATGAACTACCTGATGAATCATTACAAGCGTCTCTTTACACATTGAAAGCTGAAGATGCAGCAGATAATGAACCTCCTGAAGCTCCAACTTCTTCAACACTTTTACAATCTGCCAAAGCAACCATTGATAAGTCATCGCAGTCAAACAAAAGAGTTCCAGAACCTTATCGGAAATAGAAAAAACGAGATTTTAAGACATATTTACCAGAATACTCTGAAAAACTTCTGTCGTGGAGGAATGCTTTAGTAAATGCTCTACGCATACGGATGTACATATTTGGCTCTAATTAAAACAAATCTTGATGACGTTGTTTATAGATTCAATTGGTATGACACCCAAAATTCGACTCTCAGTCTCAAGAGAGAAGAGCTTTTGGCTTTTATTGGCAATAACTTTTTTATTGGCTACAATACCCTTCCTGCTTGGGCTGATCACTACTCTTCTGCTCCGGATCTACACAACCTACTTATAAGTTCGACAATGCCAAGAGATAGATTTTCCGCTATATTATCAAACTTACACTGTAATAACAATTCCAAGATACCTCCTAATTGTAAGGACAAGTTATATAAGATAGGACCTGTAGTTTACAAGCTAAACCAAAAATTTGATGAGTGTTATCATGGAACCAGAGAATTGAGTGTAAATTAATCTATGATTAAATACAAGGGTAGATCTGTACTCAAATAATATCTGCTAATGAAACCTTTAAAAAGAGGGTACAAGTTATGGTGCTTAGCTGATCAGATAGGTTTTATAAAAAAATTTATTGTATACCAAGGAAATTACGATAAAATCAGCGCAAAGTTTTCTGAATATACTTTAGGGGAAAGAGTAGTATTGGAGTTGACTGAACAAGAACTTCTCTTATGTGTCTTTAGTCGAAAAGTTAAAAAACATTTGGATGCTGCACAATAAGGTGAAACCGTAAGGGCATTCTAAATATGGTAATCGACTCCAAACTTAAAAGGAGGATAGTATGACCACAGATTTTCAGATTTAAATATTGGTTACTGGAAGTGGAAAAATAATCAGCCCAATTATGAATACAAATTCCCCGGGAGTTTTTCCCTTTTCCTATTTTTACAATTGAATTTACAAAGGAAAAATGGGAAAAGTGAAAAATCTATGTGCAAAATGCCAGTCAAGAACCAATATTTTTATGGGTAAACACATCAGCACAAACCGATAATTCCATCTCCACGTATGGTAGAGTGGGTATTATGAGCACTTACTGGTTAGGTTAGGTTCAGAAGGGTTATGTGCCCAAGGGCACACTTCCACTCGGAGACCAGTACGGTTCATTGTGTATCCCTTCAACATGAAGAAAGATAGATAAAGAAGATAGAAAAAGAGAAAGGTTAAGAAAAGAAGTATGAGGTGGATAGAGTATAGAAAATAGGAAAGTTAGTAGGTACAGTGAAGAACAAATTACATCTCTACCTTCCCCTCAACAGAAACAACCGCACTATTTCCCTGACAAACCCCAGTAGATCAGCCGGACTACATCCAGCGATGCACCCCAGTTCGTCGTGAAACCTACTTCCTAGCCACTTCTGTCTGAGACCTTGCATCCTGGGACAATGGCAAAGTACATGCTCGATCGTCTCCAGCTCCTCCGAATCCTCGCACAATCTGCAGAAGTCCGGTATGGCGTTGTCCCATCTGCTCTCAAAAGCCCTGACCGGACAATGACCCGTCAAGAACCCTATAAGCGTTCTAAGACTACTCCTATCCAATCCCAGTAGAACCCTGGTTGCCCCCGCGTCCAATCCGGGCCATAATGCCCTAGACACCCTGCAATCCACTCTGTCCCCCCAGGACCGGTTAACGTCATCACGGAATTTCTCCCGTATCACACCATAGTAGTAACATAGGGGAGGCTTTACCCCCCTGTCCCTTACCACTAAGTCCAGATTCGAACCCTCTCTCGCGAGTTCGTCCGCCACCTCATTTCCCTCAACCATGCAGTGTCCAGGTACCCAACACAGCCTCACATTGAATGCCTCCATGAGTCCACCAAGAGCATTCCTACACCGAGCGACCAGGCACGATCGCACCGTATAATTCGTCAATGCCCTTAGCACCGCCTGACTATCGACGTAAATTGTCACCACAGATCCACCCACGATGTGTTCCAGTATCACCTCCGTCGCCCTCCAGATCGCTAGGATCTCAGCCTGGAAGACACTGCACTCATCGGGGAGTCTGAATGACCTCTTCACCTCGGCACCAGTGCCGGTTTCCATCTTGGATCCATCCGTAAATACTGCCCACCCCTCAAACAGTCCATTGGATCCACTCCAAACTTCCCTATCCGGGAACTCCACTGGTGGTGTTTTGCCGAAGTCCAGGGTCATAGTCCTATGATCCGAATTTCCCCGAGAGTAATATCCTGATCAAGCAGACCCACCTCGTACAAGATTCTCGTGTGATCATCCCTCCTAGGTCTAACTAAGGAAGACTCGTAAAGTCTAATTAAGTTCCTAGCGGCCACACTCCTTACGTAATGCTCAATAGGGGACAGATATAGTAGGATGTCCAGCGCTGCCTGCGGAGTGCTTCACCTTGCGCCTGTGATTCCAAGAGATGCACTTCTTTGCACTTCTTACCAATGGAGTTCCTGCATGTGTAGTATGCATTGAGTCCCCTTCTCATCCTTTCCTGAGTATTTCTCTTCCAAGACAGTTTGCAGTCCAGAAAGTTACCCAAATACTTTGCTCCGTCCGATAGAGGTAACTCGACGCCATCTAGCACTGGCCTCCTAAATTCCTCTATCCTATACCTTCTGGTAAATAGCACCAGCTCAGTCTTCACAGGGTTAACACCCAGTCCCCTATCCTTTGCCCAAGCCGAGAGTTCACCTAGCATCACCTGCATAATTTCCCCGATCGTGGACAAAAATTTTCCCGACCAGCAGAACTATGTCGTCTGCATAGGCAACAACTTTCCTACCCATGGAATCAAATGAAAAACTTACTGGTTAGTGGCGGTTCACACACGTCAAGTTTGACTCGTCAAGTCTTGAGTTTTTAGGAGAGAAGGGAAATGAAATGGCATTCTCTTTACCCTTCTTTCCTAAAAGCTCAAGACTTGACGAGTCAAACTTGACTTGTGTGAACCGGCACTTATATTAATAACAGATGAGACTGGTCAACAACCATTTATTAAGGTATCCAATTTTTTGCTTACTTTTCGTAGTTTACATACAAGTATTAATTTCTGTCTGACTTCTAATGTTTCATATGTTAACGCTTCAGGTAAGATTAAAAGATAATTCAAGAAATGTCCGGCAAGAAATGTCCCTAGTGTAAATTGGGACTAAGACGCATACGATCACAGTAAAGAACGCAAATGTGACTTTGTTTTTTTTTTTTGTATATCAACTTGTTAAAATGATAAGGAACCAGCGCCAAGGACAGTACTGAATATGACTTTAGTCATCGTTTTAAAATGCAATTTCAAAATTAAAATTTCTTTTAAAAATGGAAATCGAGTTTGAAAACGAATCGATTTAAAACGGAGAACTCTTTAGTATGTATTTTAAAAAATTGATTTCTCATACATTTCTGGTATATATTAATTTAGATTTTATTTGAAATGTGTTAATTAAACTGTATTTTGAACAAAAACCAAAAATGGTTTAATATCTACATATGTATGTGTTAATCTATGGACTAAATTTTACTTATTATGCTTTATTTACATTTCTGCTAAAAAAAAACATATCGCACTAGATCATAGAGGGCATTAACTCAAAATTTAAATAATTTCAGTAGAAGCTAAACCAGTTTTAATTTAATATTTAAGGTATATAAAAAATAATGTTTAAACCAACCGTTTTATTACAATAGCAAGATATTTTTACACCGGGAAGATATGAATATTACGTGTCAATTTAGCCAAAAACTGAAAAAATAAAAATTTTGATCGAGTGCGATATGTTAGCATATTGTTTATAACTGCAAATGCTGAGAACTTAGTTTAATTTGCAGGTTACGCTCTTCTTCCAAACGAGCCTGCAAATTACGTTTTTTAGTTTCATCGTCGTCGTCTTTATGGGTTGCAAAATGCAAGCGTAAATCCTTAGCCATTGGAAATCTCAGCGGACATAGTTCGCATTGATAAACATTATCACCCAAATGTTGTCGCAAATGCTTAATGCAATCATTGCTTTGGGCAAAGGCTCGATCACAGTATTTACAGCGATACGGTTTTTCACCAGTATGGGTGCGCATATGTCGTTGTTGTTTTTCACTTGTAACAAATCTGTAAATGTATGTATGCACAAACAAAGAACAAATTAGATTTTATGATACTTATACTCTGATACTCTGATGCACAAAAAACAAACCGTTTTTCACAAAATTCACAGGCAAAAGGTTTTTCGTTACTATGATATCGTTGGTGTTGTTTTAACAGGAATGGTTTGTAAAATCCACGTCCACACTCTTCACAAACATGTATTGGCGGCTTGGCTTTATGTATGACATAGTGACAAATTAGGTCACCATTGGTGGGAAAAGATTTAGGACAATCTTTACATTTATAAAGCTTCTTGTCTAAATGACGAAATGAGTGTTGTTTTAAACTTCCAGCTGATGAAAACCCTTTACCACATTCAGAACACAAAAAGGACTTATCGCCTGCTAAAGCAATTAAAAATGCATGTTTATGATCAGAAATTTATTTATTATCACATATACATATATATATATAGCGGATACGCGGCGTGTGCTACTCTGTAGCCATATTTTTGGAAAAATACATAGCTCTTCTGTCTATCTAAATAGAGATATATCTATTTGTGTTACATTTAAATCGGAAAAATTGTTTGGGAGAGGCAGAAATTGCCCCCTTCCTGGCTATGTAGGCCACGCCATCAGAATAGATAAACTGTTTTAGTTTTAAAATCTTAAGTTTTAAAATTAAGAACATAAGCGACTTATTTTTTTATAAAGTTTATCCCCCGTATTCATAAACAATTATAAAATTTAACAAACGTTTATTAAGCAAAATTTTCATACAAAATTTGTTTTGTAAACCTTTATTATATTTAAAATATTTTTATGAATACAGGCATAAATATAGATTTTTTTCGAATAAACACTTCCTAAAAACTTAGTACTT
The DNA here is from genome assembly GCA_949318255.1 of Pollenia labialis. NCBI lineage: Eukaryota > Metazoa > Arthropoda > Insecta > Diptera > Polleniidae > Pollenia > Pollenia labialis. The sequence continues at coordinate 15,863,049 of OX439142.1, read as the reverse complement.
TTTAGCTGGCCAAAACTCAAGTAACTATTCCTTAATATTGGTTTCTAAAGACTACTTTTATTATCTCCTAAAAAACGGATAGCACCACTCGATTCAGCGTACTCGAATAAGGTTAACTCGCAAGCTGCCCCGCTTGACAGTTTTTTCAACAAGCACAGTGTTATTGAACTGTAAAATTATAACGAAAAGAAAAATTCTAAAAATATATAAATAAGATTTGAGTCCAGAAGAAATATACGATTATTATTTTGATGAATTACAAACGTATTGAAGAAACGTTCGGTATTCCCCATATAATTTTTATTATTATTTTTTTAATTAAAAATTTCTAACCTGTAGTTAAACAATTTTCTTGTTATACCTATCTAAAGGCTATTACACTTGTTTTTTTTGTAAAATGTTACCTTTATGTGTTTGTTGATGATTTTTGAACGTGTTAACATCTGAAAATTCTATGTAATAATGAAAAAAAATTTTTGTTTATTGGTTCAGTAAATTTGTAATTTATTGAAATTTACCTTTATTGCAAATGTAACATTTTAGTTCTTGCTCTTCTTTATCCTTTTTTAAGTGCATTTCTTGGTGTTTTATTAGTGATATTTTTGATTTTAGATTTCTCTGGCATTTACCACAAGGATATAGTTCATTAGCGTCTGGTTGTTTAGATTTAGCTGTGCGTTTTGAGGATTTCTGTTTTTTCCTAACGCCTCTGTTCGTACTCTCTTTATTGGTTTTTTTCTTTTTAATTGTTTGCGATTTACTTTAAATGAAAAGCTTAATTTAATGATTATGAAACAGAAATTTACATAAAAAAACGAAATTTTTTTAATTTTTTGACTATTATTGCTTATTTGTCGTTTTAAATCCCATACTAAGGGCGCCATTTATACCTATGAGGACTAAAGAAACAAAACGTTTTGTATAGATTTTAAGGAATTTTGACGTAAAATAAGTAACAATTTATGTATTTAGTTAAAAAACGAATCAAAATGAACAGACATAGGTGGGTCCTCAGAGAATTTTTGTAATTCATAGTGTCCTTGTTAAAAGGAAAGCCCTGATCATAACAGTTTCTTAACAGATTTCTGTTTTTGATAAACATTTTTACATCGGCCTACACTGCTTGTGATTTGAAAAAAGATGACCTTTTAGGATTATGAGTTAGTGAAACTTAACCCTAAAGAAGAACTATGTATACAATCAAGACACAAATTTTAAAGTGACTTGTGAAAATGAAAGAATTTATTTAAGTAGATAATAAATAATTGTTTAAAACCCAATTAATATCGGAGTAACAACCAATCATGGACTTATTTAAACTGAGCTTGGGATTATTTTCTTTGTATATATTTATATACATATATCAATATACATATATCGACTTAAAGCAGGGTTTGGGTGTTACAAACATTAGAACAACCACATCTATTGCAAAAAGGTTCTTACCATTTCCTGCCTTCATTACCATCAAATATTGGATCATCTGAATTGTTGCTTTCTTCCGCTGAACTTAAGTCGTAATCTATAATTTTGTGATAGGCAAATTCCATTGAGCAATTGTCAGCTAAATCTAAGACTTCAGTTTTAACAACTTTTTCTTCTGAATTTTCTATATTGTCGAAGGTTTCTGCCTCGCTTAACAATTTGTAAAATGTTTCCTCAATTTTTGTACATTTTTGTTGAAAATTGTAAATCTCTATAACTTTTTCCAAACATTTCTTGCATACTTTTTTTGGTAATTTATCATATTCTTCAATTTTTAATTGCGGTACTGTGGTTTTCATTAATTCCATTATGCTAAGTTTATCTTCATTGCCTTTGTCCGGCACAATGAAAATTGAGATCATTTCAGTCTCGCATTGGTCTGGTTCCATTAATTGTTCTTCTGCGTTATTTAGCATGCATGTACGACACATATAATCCATTGAAAAAGAAAATAGTTTGTAATTATATACACAACAAATAACAGAAATTCATTTGTTTATCAAATATATTGTTTATTTTTAATCAGTAAATTCGATGATTTTTTCAGAGTTACCAGACTGAAATTAAAGTATAAAATGCTTACGGCCAATTTCTCCAAGTTCAGTTATGATTTACTTTTAGTTTTAACTGCCAAAAACAAATTGTTATCTGATAGTTAGTGTCAAGGTATATTTATAGCAGGTAGTCTCGGAAAGCCAGCTGTTTATTTTTTATTTGCTTGTTTTGCGATACGAACTGTCAAATGTTGTATAGCAAACAAGTAAACAAGTTTTTTCTCTTTATCTTTTGTCTTTTTTGTCTCTTATCAGCCCCTTTGCTTTTTGACAGTTTGTATCGCATAACAACAATAAAAAGCCCTGTTGTTTGTTTTATTGTACAATTGTTGTAATCTCGCGGCTACCTGCTATAAATATACCTTGGTTAGTGTAGTTGTTAGATTTAACTAAGGCGAATTCACATTAGGTGACCTTAGCTTGCCTCGTAGCAACATCCGTTCTGTTGGTTCTAGGAAATATTTTTTTTAAATTCTAAAATTTTCACATAGAATTGTGATATTTAAAACGTTTTTAAATTATTGTTATTTTTCAAAACACACAACTTAAGCAGCCCATACATTTGCAATATTATTGTATATGATATTTGCCATATTATTTCCATTTTGTCCTATATTATGCAATAAGTTAGACAATGGTTTCACTCATTCAATAAATAGGTGAACATAACCTATAGGAATAAAATAAACAGCATTGTATAATGTTGCCAACACATTTTACTTTCTTTTCGTTGTGCAATAAAAATCAAAAGTCTTTTAATTGTTGCTAATATATTGTGCCACCTTCGTATATCACAAATTGGCGATATAATTTTACAATACGTAAAATTTAACAATTTTATTGCAAGTGTATGAGCCGCTTTAAGCTACGGTCACACTTGTCAAATATTTGACAAAAAACGGAACCAACAAGCGAACTAAATAATCATTTCCCTTAATTCCAATATTTATTTTGATTATAATGCCACATTTTACACAAAACAGTTTTTCGCTATGTCTAGTAGTAAAATTAGTATATTTTGTGATATTAAGACCATGTTAAATCTCACTAACTATTAACAAAAGTAGCGGTTACGCTTATTTGGTCACACTTCAAACTCAATTTACTCGAAACTATCGGAATCCACATACGACAATTAAATAATCAACCGACGATATGCAAACAAATTACATTTGAATAAATGAGCATGCAGGCAAACTTTAAGGGGAGGACGCCCCCCTAAAACACAACTTATCATTTTTTGTTTATTTTTAATAAGAAATAAAAAAAAATAACGGCTATGCTAAAAAACTAAAAAAACCCGAAATTCCGCAATAAAATTTTTATTTATTTATTTATTGGAAAAACATGTAATATAAAGCCTCCATGGCCAATATAAAAATATTACATACCATTAAAAAATACCTAAGATTTTAAAACTACATAACATTCTATATAATACAAAAAACTTATTTTTAAATAAATCCAGTCTACTAAAAATAAAAACATCCCTACCATTTTAAGCATTAGCTCCCCATCCAATACATAAATAATTTAAAAATTTAATTAAAGAAAAGTAAAGTAACGGTCCAATTCAGTACAGATAATATGACAAGTCTTAGTGCATACCCACACTCGTATATATCCCTACATAAGCATAAGTACAAATATGGATGTCTACATATATACTAGCAAGATAGTTCCTGAATGCAAAAAATCATACAGTCAAAAAAAAAAAAAGCAAGAGTTTTAAACGAAAAACATTATTAGAGTGCTAAACTACGATATTTAACTAGGTCCACAAAAGTTAAGCCAAAAAAATCCTTGAAAAACCGAGAAATATGATCTCGACGCCGAATACTATAAACAAAACGTACGACTACGTTAATCAAGCGATTAATTCTCTTTTTAAAATAACATATTTTGAAATTTTAATAAAAAAAAACAATTTTTCTAAAACGACTGCGCATATAAGATAAACTTTTTTTAAGGGAAATTTTATTGAAGAATTTCGGGTTTTTTAGTTTTTTCAATAAGCTAAAATCATGAATGATGTATAGATACATATACATATCTAATTTTTATTTATACAAAATTTTAAGAAAAAGAATTTAAAACCAAAGTATATTTTTAAAATTATTAAATTATTCATTGTTTTTAAAACCGAATTTAATTTGCAATTTTCGCTCTTCCTCTGTTCTAGCCTCTAAGTTACGAGCACGAGTTTCTTCGTCGTCATCTTTATGAGTTGCATAATGTACTCGCAAATCTCTTGCCAATGGGAATCTTAGAGGACATAGTTCACACTGATAAACATTTTCCCCCAAATGTTGACGCAAATGTTTAACACAGTCATTACTTTGAGCAAAAGCTCTTTCGCAATATTTACAACGATACGGCTTTTCTCCTGTATGGGTGCGCATGTGTCGCCGTTGTTTTTCGGACGTAACAAATCTCATATCGCAATATTCACACTGATACTTTTTAATATTATTATGGTAAAGATTATGATTTCTCAACTGATATGCCATGTGAAAGGCACTTCCACAAATATCACAAACGTATGGTTTCTCTTTCGTGTGTACCATCATATGGCCATATAAACCGCTCGAACAGACAAATTTCTTAGGACATTGTGGACATTGAAACGTTTTCTCTCCTTTATGGCGAAGCATATGTGTATGTAAACTGCTACCTACTTTAAACCCTTTTCCACATAAAATGCACAAAAAGGGCTGTTCTCCTAAAAAATTCAAGAGAAATTAAAAACTTTAAAGATTATTATGAATTTTAATGCTACCTGAATGAACGCGCATATGAATTTTGTAATAAGACTTCTTCGCAAAACCTTTCAAATGAAGAAATATGAGAATATTTAATTTAAAATTTTCAATATACACGTTAAATACATACTATGTACATACATACATATGTTAGTATGTATGAACTTTTAATATATGTAAGTCTAATTTGTATACCTTTTCCACAATGCTCGCATTTGAATTGCTTTTGGTTGGATTGATTATTGTCCGACTTCTTAATGTAATTTTTTTTAGGTACTTTTACAGGTTTATGCTGTTGCACATGTTCGTGCCAAAGCGTTATATTATCTAAAACTGATTTACATTGTTGACATTGGACACTGCCATCTTCATTATTTATAGGCAATAGGAGTTCTTCTTCCTTATTTTCTTTTCTTTTGTTCACATATTTTCTTTTAGGTGTTCTTGCGGAATTAGAATTTGTTGGAACATGTTTTTCACCTGACTTTCTTATACGCTTTCTGGTCTTTTTTGAAGAGTCGTTTTGACTGTAATAAAAAGGTTTATTTTGATTTAAACATAAATTAGATGTACATACATATTTAAAAAAAAAACATAAATCGTCATACAATATGTATTAGGCCTCCTCTATGTTAAATTTTGAATTTACCGAAATAAATTTTTTAGTAAGGGTTAACCCTAGAAAACTAACGCTTGTTTATATAGCGGTAAAACTAACGCCACATAAATTTTACCAACTGAAGAATTTTCTCCTAAAACAGTTAAACTAATGTTGTTTTTATAGCCTTCACAGAAGGTAAAAGGGTATATGGGCAAATCTTGCGTGACGAACGCTACATTCGCACGCGTTTTCTGATTGATATACATACATGTTTTTTAATATAAAAATGAAATTATACATATAGTCTTATATTTCATTAAAAAAATTAATTTGAAACATTTTTGGTTGATGGTCTGTTTCTGAGATTTGCCCATATATTAGCTGCGTTCGTTTACCCCAAAATTTGTACTGAGTTTTACTGAAATGCGTTCGCGTACACATAAATTTGTAACATTTTCATATTACTCGCCTACTGGGTTTTACTGGGATTTTACTGGAAAAGTAAACGAACGCACATATTATATAATACTATATAGTTTGTCATTATGTTTGTAATTTTAAAAATATTGATCAAAGACCCTATAAAATGTCTATATTTTGGGTTCTTATGAGAAGAGAAGTTCATCTTACGATATCCGTCGATTGAAATGGGGGCTTCGAAGAACCCAGATATGATACGGACTAGGTTAAGTTCCATAGGCAGCCATTGAGGGACAGCTAACTTGGTAACTTCAGTGGTCTCTTTGTGGTACCCAGCGCCAATGCCAATCCTATAGAGCAGTTACTCAGTCATTGCAGAGCTAAACCAATTCGTCTTCCTAATGAAGAGAAGAAGCAGCCTAAGTTCTATCGCAGATAGATCCTCCAAGCAGGAAATCACCGACTCTCCCAGGTATTTTTCCCTAATGTCCCATAACCCAGGACATTGACAGATGAAGTGAAGCACAGTCTTCTACTCCCTCTCTTCGTGACAACTTCTACAGTAGTCATTGAATTCCAGACCCATTCTTCTAGCATAAGTCCCAACAGGCCAGTGTACAGTTGCAACCAATACCACAGTCTTGATTTGGTCCCTATTGAACCTAAGTAGAGATTCAGTTCTCCGTTCATAATTACCAAGCCAAAGTGTCCAGGATATGGAGCAGGTAGACTCACAGGCCCATTCACTAGCGCCTGATAAGTGACTTACAGTGAGCCATTGGAAGGCCAATGAATTGATAAATGAATGTGTCATCCATGCGACCACCTTCATTGGCCAGCTCATCTGTTATCTGCTTACCCGATCGGTCTGAGTGCCCTCTTATCTATATAAGCGTTACCCTTGAATGCTCCGCAATTTCATTCAAAGACATCCGACATTCTACAGATAACCTAGATGTCGTGTAGACACCCGCAAGCCATCCGTAAATATACGTAAATCTGCCGATATGCGATAATACATGTAAAACAAAAACAATATTTTATTCTTTGTTTTTGCTTTAATTGTAATTTAAGCGAACGAAGTCTTCATACGCTATCGACGAACAGGCCTTTAGTTAATATTGTTGGTTAAATACGTACCTAAGATTTTTAAAGTAAAAACCATATCGGGCATGATGTTGGTGTTTTATCATTCTGTAAGGTGAAAAACGGGTAAGTAAATCAATCATAAAAATTTCTTTTTTGGTTTGTCAAGCACGAATTCGGGATAAAATCAACTTTATAATACTTGATGAAGCGCATTTTGATATTGTTTCAATCTTAGTTTTACTTAAATCATTCTAATTTTAGAATTATTTCAAGTATAAAATCGGGATTGAATATGGATAATTTAAGTATTTTGCGATTGAAAATCCGTACCTGAATCAATCTTTCTGTACTTGATTCAAGAAAATCCGTACTCACCGTATTATTAAGCCGCTTCGGATTGATTTAAGTACGGATGGATTGATTTTTCTTTTGAGTGTAATCGATTCATAACTGACAACATATTTTGTTTTAAATAAACAGTTGCCATTACGAATATGGTCGACGAATGTGCCTCGTCAAATGCAGAACCTACCTCGGTATGGGGCACCTTCAGCGAAAATTACTTCTTTTTACTAATTAAAAAAAAAATAACAAATACATACTAATTATTCCTCAAATATTGTAACATTTTTTTATTATATAATATCGAAAAGTGTTGTTGAGATACAATTTTTAAATCTGTTACATATCTTCCAAGATTCAGAGATTAAAAAAGTGCCGAAGCTGCCCTAGTCTCCCCTACCATAAATTTTTTTAGTGCAAGTGAAAAAATACCAATCATCACTAAAGCTGGAAAAAAATAGTGCAAACTATGATTTTTGCAGTTTTATTTAAGGGTACTTTATACTATCCCACAAGTTTTACGTATTTTGAGGAAAATACAACACTGCCATGATAAGTTGTTATTGTTTTTTTAAAAAATTTCAAACAGTAATTAGGTCAGAAAAGCATTATAGTGTAAAACGTCTTTACATAAATAAAACCCTCATACATATGTTTACTCAGCTTTCTTCTATAGCTTTATAAGTGGTCCTGTGGTCCTAATTGATTATAGCCATGTTGCAGGAATAGTCAGTTTAAGGTCTGGCATAACTTTGATTGTGCCATTATACCTTATAAAAAAAGGTATTTTTTAAATCATTTTGCAAATTTTAACTTTTCACTTTATCACATTTTCAAGTCTTAATTTACACGTTTCATCTTTTGATGCTCAACTTCTTTTCAATTCACTTTTAAAGATGCCAATATAATCACACAGCAATTGGTTTCAACTTGTTTCGGTTCAAAACAACAACAATTTTATTAACAGCGAATCAAAGAGAAAAAGAAAATAAAAAAATTACATGCAGCCATCGTTGTGCATATACAAACGAATAAAAACACAAAGCGTACTGACCGAGTGCAGGCATCTCCGTACTAGCCCCCTTTTTTTTCTTCTCTCACCACAAAACATAAGAGTTGAGCATCAAAAGATGAAACATGTGAAAGCAGACTAACAAAACACAATTAAAGAGAAATTTATTTACGGGTTTGAAATGAAAAATTAACACTTTTATTTCATATTTTATTGTAAGTTATAAATTAACATAAAGAATTTTTTAAAGTAAAAAGGATACATAATAAAAACTAAAAAAATAGACAAAAAAATAATTGAAAACGGATTACAGTTGCTCGTAAAAATGTTTATAATACTTAGGTATGTGATTCTTTTGTAATAATTCCAACAGCTCTTTTTTTTTGTTTTCCGCTATCTTAGGTTTTGTATAATATGCTCGTGTCAATTTGATATCCTTGAGGTACTTCTTTTTAGTGATATTATCTACCGCCTTAAACTCCTTATCGTTGTAAGATGTTTTAAAAAAAACTGTGTTTGGTGAATTACGCTCAAATCGTAGAGCAACCACAGTGGAAATATTTAGCTGTGCCATATTTTGGAGTTCCATTTCAGTTGCTAAAGCCTTTATATCAAAGAAATCTTCAAAGCACATTTCAGTGACATTAAACGGCTTTGTAGTTTTTTTAGCGGCACGAACAGCACTTATGAATAACTCTGGCGTGTACATCGGACCAGCTTTTAGTTGTCTTTTTACTTGACGTTCAATTAAAGAGTGGACGGAGTCTCCCTCATTTTGTGTGTGGCCTTTGATTAGGTACTTATGTGTTATGCTGTTTATGTTAAGATTTGATATAGCATAGATATAGAGGGCTACCATAGACTTGTTTCTTTGCAGACCGACGCAATTATCAGAATAAAAAATGAAATCTTCTTTCTCTAACCCAGCTCTTTTTTTTAAAAATTGCAGAAGGCACGAACCCAATTCGTTAACGCCTCTATGCCCATTGGATTCGTCCCAAATAAAACATTCACATTCGTTACTCTTTAGATCGTAAATAGCTAAATTATATACATTTAACTTAGATTTATAATAGAAAACGGAGTCATCGCCCTTAGGAATTTGCATAACGGGTTGTAAATCGCACACGACCACGGTAGCATTTGCCTCTTCCTTATCATACTTCTTTTCCTTTATGGATAATTCTTTCTCCACGGTATGCTGTTTATAATAATTTTCTAGCTTTTTTTTTTCTTCTCCCTCGGCATTGTCGTAAGCACAACAGGTTTCACATAAATCTTTTTTTGGAGAGAAAAATGAAATATTATAATCTTCTGTAAATATTCGATAAAACATCACATAGTTGACAAATGGAACGTTGATAACTTTACAATCCGCCATGTAGTCTCGGTGAATATCGGCAATTGTTTTGCTGCCGTCAATAAAATGTTTACTGGTGCTCGCACGAGTGTACTGGCTTTCAATTCTTGGAATTTTATTGATAAAGGAATTTACACCTTGCCTTAAAACTTCATCAATTTTTTTTTGTTTTCCATGTCTTCCTCGGAGGTCATCTTCGAGTAAAACATTTGGCAACTTATTTCGTTTTTGCTGCACAGTTCTTATAGTTCGATTGGTAATATTTAACGTATTTTTATAAAACAATTTACACACACGAACCTTCTCACCATTGCGATAGAAAAAGAAGGCATTATTATTATCTCTTTTCTTTCTCGTACCACCTTCACGCACATACCGATATGCAGGTTGAATTATTTCCATACTACTCTGAATAAATATTCGCTGTTTTTGTATCTCACCCAATTCCCAGTATGAATGGAAAAATACCATCCGTTCTTCCTCAGTAAAATTTTTGAAACATTTTAACTTACACTTCTCTGTACACGGAGGCTCCATTTTTCTCTCTTTTCGAACCTTATTACCCGTAGATCCTATTATGTATGCTTTTCCACTATTTCTTAACTTTTTGTTTATAGATCTCAAACAATTGTTCTCATTTCTTTTACGCTTTAATCCTTTTTTTAACGGACTCTTTAAGGTCATAGGAGACTCAATATCAGTAATTTGAGAATCACTCGTTGAAATTATTGGAATTTCGACATCTGTGATATAAGAATCACAGCTGTTTGATGTCGAATCGTCTAGACAGTCAATATTGCTATTACTGACAGTATTGTGCGGAGTATATCTGGTGTCAATAAAAGAATTGTCCGCCTCAGAAAATGAGCTTGATGAATATATTTTTCTTTCAGCATTGGAGTCTGTTAGGGTACTTTGCATTCTCAATTTTTCATCATTTCCGTATTGTCTTTTGTTTAAAGCCATTGACGCTATTTTGGTGGCTCGAAAAGATGATTCCATAATGCATTGCCTGTAAATGAAATTATATCCCAAAAAATTTTATTTTCTTAAAGTAATTGTAGTAAGCACGCTTAAATCGTTATGGCACTATTTGTATTTTTAAAATTTTAGATAACCAAGGCGAATTTACTCCAGGTGACCTTAGCTTGCTAGGTAAGCAACAGCTGATAACTAGCCATGTGTCAAAATGGTATACCGTTCTGGTGGATCTAGGGAATTTTTCATTAAATTTGTAATTTTCAATTCCAAGTAAAAACTATAAAATGAAATTTAAAACGTTTTTAAATTATTACATTTTAAAAAACCAAATTTAAAATGAAATAATTGCTTGAATTGTTTACTACAGTGTTGTATTATTTTGACACAATGTGAAAGTATTTTACAGTGTTGTATCCGTTTTCAAATTAAGACCACCTTGTATGAATTCGCCTTGTGGATAACAGTACAAATATTTATGTATAATACATAATAAAAAAATGCAAAAACGTCAAAACCTAATAATTGTTTAATTTGTTTAACTGTGTTTATATCTTAGACAACTTCGGATTAATTAAGGGAAAGCTGAATTCTTGCACGAAGCTTCCGTTTGAAGTTCCCCGTCGATCAATTAGCCGCTAAAAAAAGTTACACGGGGACAAATGTTAAGCGTTTTTTTCCGTAAAAATCTAACATTTATAGAAAAAAATACTTATTATCAAATGTGTAGTGGTAAAATTCTTTTGGACGATACCCGGCACCCACCCCACCCGATAGACACATTCGGTGAGACTTTGGACAGTTATCCAGTGATATCGAAGACGTAATTCCAGCCGAAGTCAACCGTATGTAACTGACAAACGCTCATAAGGCTCTGTATCAATTGTCGATTACAGAGGTCCCAAATGGCAATACAGTCATAAACGAACATCCTCCCGTAGATTCGGACGAAGAGCGGCATGCTACCGGGAACATACTGTTCCCAATACTCTTAATCGTTGCCCAGCCTGAAGTCAAAGTCCTCATAATACTGGCTTAATAGGCTTACAAACGTACACCGTATAGACCTTTGGTTAAGACCAACTGAGATGGCTAGGATTCTCCAGCTCCCATTACCCCCCAATGACACAAATAATTAAAATATCTTTTTTAAAATTTCAAGAAAGAACTTTCGATGACAGCAATAATAACATCACACAGTGTATTCCAGTTTAAGTTTTCAATTCAATTCTGAAGGGCCGGTTTTCAAAGTAGGTCACCTTTTGTATTACAAAAATTAAAAACGATCCCGAATTCTTAATTTTAGCATGACCTTAAAATTTGTTCATCAGTAAAATAGCGACATGCCTAGAGCAAGGTAGGTCGAAATTAGAAAATTTAAATTTTGAAATTTCGACATTACCCAAACTTGAAGAGATTATATTTATTGAAAATTGGTAAAAAATTGCAACCATAATGCACGATGTTAATTGTGAGTCACTCCTTAACGTCAAGTTTTTTGCTCAACTTATTTTGATATATCTTTGTTTCAGTGTGTGACAAATTCAACCAGGGAGAGATACACAATTGACTAGCACGTCAAGATTGTTGAAGCCTCTTACGAAAATGGGCGTTCCAATTATCTTCAGCATAGAGGCGCACTTTCACCTCAATGGATTCGTAAGCAAGCAGAATTGCTAATTTTAGGAAAATGTGAATCTTCGAGTGATTGTTGAAAAGCTGATGCATCCACAAAGAGTGACTGTATGGGCAAGCGACGTCATCGGGCCGTACTTCTTCGAAAATGAGATCGGCCAAGCAATTACTGTGGATGATATTCGCTATCGCGAGATGATAACGGAATTTTTGTGGCCAAAAATTGAGGATATGGACCTGGACGATATGTGGTTCGAACAGTATGTTGCCACTTGCCACACAGCCCACAAAACAAAGGGGAGAATGGAATTTTTGTGCTTGTCTTTCCTCCAGCAGTCCTTTGATTTGTGCCCAAACTTACTACACTTTGCCATTAACCCAATTAAAATATTATATTTTGTGCGTGTATGCCTGAAGTAATAAAAAACAGTGGTCTAAATTTCTCTTTTGATATCTAATTTCAAGATCAAAACTGCGTCCTTATTTTTTATATTTGCATTGGGGTTTTATAAAATATTGGCTTTTTTTTATTAGAGTCTTTCTAAGCGAATTATTTGAGAAGATTCAACCGAAAGGAACTTTAGCATGGTGTCCCCAAATGGGTCCAATCCGCAGATAGCTATATTATTTTTTTTTTACTTTGGTCAAACGTCATTCATTTGTTTTAGATACACAAATTAAAATTTCACAGCAATCATCTTCTAAATATATTGCAGACTGTTTTTACCATAAACTATATTTTGTATATGTTATTGAAAGTTATCTTCATGATTTTTAATTAGGGAAATCCCCTTTGATTAAACTAGTTTTAAGAGTGGAAACACAATTATTTTTCTTATTGCATCATTCATAAAGTGTATCTTCGACGTTAACTATCTATAAACATTTTGGCTTGTGCTATTCGTGTAATTCTTAACAGTGGCGAAACAATCTTTTAACTCTGCAAATAATTATCGAGGTCTTCAGGCAGCTATTACAAGTATTTTTGAAGAAAGTGACTCTGATGATAATTATGACTTATTGGCGATTCCTCCAGACCCGAGTATTCTCACAGATGAAGATAATATCCATGGAAATGTTTTTCCGCGTGACATTCCAGGAACAATTGAAGTTATTCAAAATAAAATCAACAACGATGAATGGGATAGCAGTGATGACGAACCTTTACAAAAATACAGGAAATTTCACATGAAGGAACCACGATGGCGTAAATTGGATGGTTCCTACACAAGCAAGCCATCAGAAAAAATCAACGTGCAACAGCGAAAGGAAAATGTTGTAAATGATCTCACAGGTCAAACACCAGTCAACATTTTCGAGAAATTTTTTGATGGAGACGTTCTTGATATGATTATCCTGTACTCAAAATTATATGCTTCACAACATAATAATCATAATTTTGAAATAATCGCAGGTGAACTAAAAGTGCTCTTTGGCATTCTACTCTTAACTGGATACCATTCGCTTCCGCGAGAGCGATTATGCTGGAGTCTAGATGAAGACTGCGGTGTAACAGTTGTTCCAAAAGCAATGTCTAGAAACAGATTTATGGAGATACAATTTTTTTTACATTTTTGTAACAATGAGGCAGCGTCTAAATCAACCGATAAAATGTTTAAATTACGACCACTTGGTGATTTACTAGTTCAAAAATTCCAGCGGTGTTTTCCACGAAAATCTATCCATAGACGAATCAATGATTAAGTATTTCGGACGCCATCCAGCGAAGCAATTTATAAGGGGTAAGCCAGTACGGTTTGGATATAAAAATTGGATGCTTGCAAGAGTAGATGGCTATTGTTATGCTTTTGACGTGTATTGTGGAAAATCAGCAGAAGAAGCAAGTCATGAACCTTTGGGATCGAAACTTGTTGAAAAAAGGAAAAGTTGCACCACATGAGCATATCGTCTACTTCGACAATTTTTTTAAAAGTCATTCCTTGCTGCAAGATCTGCAAAAAGCGGGTTATCGTGCTACAGGTACCGTAAGAGAAACCAGAACGAAGAAATGCCCCCTAGTGTCTGTCAAGGATATGAAGAAAAAAAACGTGAAGAATTTGACTACCGATTTGATGCAGCCAATGAAATTTTGTTCGTGCGATGGCTTGATAACAGCTTGATGGAGCTCTTTAGAAAGAAAAAAAGGTAGATGTAAATATTCCTTTTGTCTTTCAGAACTATAACCAATCAATTGCATTATATAGAATAGCTGTACGTGGCAAAAAATGGTGGTGGGTTATATTAACCTACATGCTAGATTTGTCTGTAGCAAATGCCTGGCGTCTTCTCTTGACTGCCGAAGAAAAAATGGATCAGCTCCAGTTTCGCCGAAGTATATCCAGAACTTATTTGCGCAGTGAAAAATCTGATGGAAGACGGCGGAACCCTTCATCAGTGGTATCATGTATGAGACTAGATAATATTGGGCACTTTCCCCAAAAGCTAATAAGCCAACTGCGTTGCGCTTTATGCCACAAAAAAGCTCGTTGGGAATGTAAAAAATGCACCAAAATACTATGTATTGAAAAAGGATGTTTTGAATACGTTTTCTTTTTAAAATTATTCTTGCGTGTGAATGCTCTCTTATCTTGCACATTATCATCGTATCTGTTTAAAAGTCTGGTTTCTTCGAAAATTATTTTTTTCTTCGCTATTGTAAAAGTTAATTTATCTACATCAATATTTTGTAAGACTGTTTCATGCAGGTGGAACTTTTCTGGTATAGTCAGAAAGAGTTGAGCTTTCTTCAATAAGTGCACTCGATAATTTGAGTTGTCGTATTAGGTTTTCAGAATGCATCACATGGCTTATGACTGAGTCTTCTTTAGTTGTTAATTTCTTTGCTAACTTCATCCGGATCAGCAACTGGTTAATAACAGATTTCGAGGGTTTCTTTACGTTTACAATTTTATCCATGGACTTCTTATTATTCTTTGAGAACTCTCGTTTAAACACTCATTATCAGAAGGAAAGTTGGTAAGACCAAAAGGTCTAATGGATCTAGGTTAATTTTAATTCTAAATTTCCATTCATAAAATCCCTGGCTGTTAAACTGAGGGATGCAATGTGTTTCCGTTGAGTCGCCCATAATCGTTTATAAATTAACTAACAACTTTTTTAAACTGACACAAGTCTAATTAATATAAACTCCAACAAATATTTATTTTATAAAATGTGTCACAATTCGAATTAAGACTATTTGGCACTTTGCAGTAGGGATCTACTACCATTATTTTTTCTGACACAACTAAAAAAAAGTCCATTTTATGAATTGTAACTTTGAACCAATTGAAACATAAAAAAATACATGATTTATGGAATAATTTGTTTTAAAATGTAACAGATTAGTATAAGGAACCTCCGCAAAGAATTAGAAATTAAAAGCTTTTAAACCTTTAAAGTTGCACTTACAAAGAATAAAAGTTTCAAGCAAGAAATGGCAACACCTGTAGGACCTTAAACCATTTCTTCCACCGGATTATCATTGTTTTTACAATGAAATTCTATTTAAGTAGTAGTATTTTGTCTTTAATTCCTTTTATTGAAGAAAATATGAGTTCAAAAGAACGTAACTAACATAACTCTTTGAAACATTAATTAATTATTATTTTTATTCCAGAAATAAATTAATCGTTCGATATTTAGCCCTTAAATGCAGGATTTTTTTATTTTTGGTAAAAAAAAATTTTAATCAACCTAAAAACGAATCTAGTTGACATTAAATTATAACCGCCCTATGCGTATTTTCTTTTTATTTTGAGAAAAACATACTAACATATATCTAAATCATCATTCTGTGAGTTTTTATAATGAACTACAAAGAGAGTTTTCATATTTCAAACATTTTTTTTTAAATTATTAATAATTTATATGTATGGAAATTTAAATAACAGTTATTTTTTGAATTTAATCATAAAGGCACCTTGAATTTATGGCGTTACCACGGTGTTGTACCCGTGCAGAATTTTTAATCACAATCTATTTGCAATCATAGGCCAGTTATTAAAGCCGCCTTTTCACACATCTATGGTGCTAGTCTATCAGCGCCGGTATTGCGGGTTCGATTCCCGCCAGAGGTTCTGGTTTATTTCCTGCAGACAAGCCAAGAGCATCGCGGGGATTAGCTTAGGGAATTAAAAAAAAATGGTGAGGTGATCCTTTCGATTTTTTTGTCTGTAAGCTAATTTCAAGGATGGGAGCAATTGTTGGGCCGACCCCTTTTGTTTCCACTGGATCCTATTTTGCAATGGGAACCAGCCAGAGCATTATAAAATTAAATTTGATAAACTTTAACCTATGTAATTAAAATATAAAAATTTGGATTAAAAACCATAAGCAGTTCAACAAAAATAACCACGATACTAATTATTGTTAACGATAATTTGAAAAAAAAAAAGATTTTGCAATTAGTGCCTATTATAACCTTATTCGCGGCTGTGCTCATATTTAATTTACATAGTAAAACTGGGAGAAGTCAGAAAACTCGCGCAAATTTTTATTCATAATTGGGCTCATTTATTTTGACAGACATGCTAAACTACAGATGGATCGTAAAACGGAAAAAGTTACTATAATATTTTACACAATTGGGGGATTCACAAGGTGTGCTATACAGTCATATCGTCATAATGTCCTAAATAATATTTTACAATTGTTTAAAATAAATGTTGTTGTATTTTAAACAAAATTAAAATGTTACTGCTGTGTTTATTGATTCGTCATAACTGTACAGTAGAAATCTTAATTATAAGCGGTAGCCCACAGCAGTCATATATATTTCTTGTAATTATTTTAGGACATATGACTTTACAACTTTATGACTACCTTGTGAATCCCCCAAATATATATTTACATATGACACTATTGTAGAGAATTTAACCAGGGGAGAACACAAAAACTGCTGAAATATTACGTTGTTGCAAATAATACGCCAGCATTGTCAGCTAAGAGCTTTTCGCACCATTCTTAGAGCTTTTTAAAATTTTCGACGCAAAACATTTTATAGTCCGTAATCGATGCTTTTTTTAATTTTTAGTCAGGTATGTGATGGAAAACGAATTGGAAAACAAAACGATAATTCAGAAATGGAATGGAAATGGAAAAACGAACGGGTTTCATCACATACATGAGTGAGTGCCTTTTCCTTTTCGGTGGCATCAAATCTAAATTTATTTCAAAATTTATTTAAGAGTAACAAAAATGTTTTTGTGCATTTAAAAAAAATTGCAGAAATTCGTTGACTTTTAAATGTTTAAAAATTTTAATTCAATTAAAAACGTTATTCAATACATACATTGCCAGGGGTCTAATCACCGCATTCGATCAATTTTGCTCGAAAATGTATGCTGGGATTTGACCCCAGTATTTCAAAAATGCTTTTTATCAAACCAAATTAAAACCGTGGAAAATTATTTTCAAAATTCGCGCTCTGTTCGGCAATCTTATAGAGCACTTTGTCAAGTTTGCGGTGTGCATAATCATCCATCTGATCAGCTAATATGCAATACAAAGGATCGATTGATGACCGCATTTACTCTTTTAGATAATATTTATTCAAATTGAGCCCGTACCGTGCGTACAGAAGAAGCCATTGCCGCTGTAGACGTGAGTGTGACAGAGGACTCGAATTTACAGTACGCCGTTCTCAGCAACTCGGTCCCTGCCGGTTTACTATTTGGATTATTTTGAGGAAAGACCTAGGCCTAAATCCAAATGGTGCAAAATGGTTCCAACAGGACGGCGCAACATACCATACAGCAACGATTGATCGTTTAGAAGCCAACATTTGACGCAGTAACTAGTGACGAAATAAGACAGGAAAGGGTGGCGCTCATAAGTCGCAGTCGCGGAAGCCTTATGCCAGAAATTATTTTTAAACATAAAATGCCATGAAATTTATGAGTTAATAAAGCCAAAATGTTCGTCAGTCCATTGAATTTGTTGTGTTTTATTTTTAAAAGTTGTATGCCTCTAGAAAAACACCCCTTACTTATTTATCCAATATTTTTAAGGATATACAGTGTGTTAATTTGGCATAACAACGCGTGTTGATCTGGCATAAATAAAATAAAGCTAATTATGTCGACCCAACTAATCTTTTTGATGAATTATAAAACCTTTAAAAAATTTGTTTTTACAAAATAGCAACCTGAGTGAGTTCGATTTTTAGCAGGTGATATTGATAACTCATCTGATAATGTTTGTTGTTTTGCTTCTTATTTGAAAAATCTTGTAAGCTTAAGAACATTGACTGACGGTAACACAAAATAAGGTATAAAAAAAGTTTACAAAAAAATTTGTTTCTTGCCAATCTTGAGATTTTAGGCAAAATAAATATATTTCGCAGTTGATCATAAAGAGGGTATTAATTATTATTTTTCACTTTTTAGTAAAAATCGACACGTTATTTTCATATCTACCCGCTGTTAAAATATAGTCATATTTTGACAACTATTTGGTAATAAAACGGTTGGTTTAAAAATTCTTTTTCATATCGTTGGCTTAGTCGGCAAACCTGTCAAGTCCTTTTTTTTAAATTTTTCGGGAGAGACAAAAAACTGTAACTTTTTTTTGGGTTAACTTTTTTTAAATCTGTAAACGCAGTTTTCTTCTTTAGTTGATCTTATTTAACCTTAAAAAATCATAGAATTTACAAAATAAAGTTTGCAGACTAATAGGCTCTGTTTGGACTTAGCACATTTGCTCTTTATAATTCTTTATTTTAAATGTGGACTTAGCAGATTTTCTTTCAACTTTGTGGACTTAGCAGATTTTTTTTTAATATTATTTTTATTGATTGTTTTTTGTGTTTTTTATAATAATACATACTTTTTCATTGTTGTTGACAAAAAAAGAAATTACTTATAACCTAATACAGTCGTATTTCATTGCTGTTTAAAAAAATAAATAACTGAATTTATACATGTTTGTACTATTAAATTAAAAGAATTAATAATAAAAAAACCATTCATAGGTGAGGTAAATTATCATAAAATGTATAGTGATCTTTGGGTAAACTTGATTTTAAAAATTGCAAATCTTCGTATTTTCTAGCTGTTATGTTTCTTCTTTCCTGGTTAAGTTGTTCCAAATTCGAAAACTCCATAGATTCTATATTTTTATTTATTTTGTGAGGTAAAGTTTGCCATTCTTCAGAGAATCGAAATTTAAAATATATGTATATCACTATTTGCAGTGTATTTAATAGCACGAATATCCGTTACTTTCGAATCTCCTTTACCGCGTCCAGGTCGAATACTTTTATAAAATTGGACGGTATTAAAATTTTTAAAAAACGAAAAATCCAAATGTGACATCATATGGTTATGGCTTTTTTCGATCAGTATTGCAGATACCAATATATTCAGCAGGGACATAAACATTTCTAGCTCGTTCAATGGTGAAGTGTACACTGTCGGCTTCCATTTTCGCATGGCCTATTTCCAGAATTTTTTTGTTCTATTGTTATATTATTTTGGATTGCTAAATTAAGCAATGCATTACTCATCACAGAATTTCGATTTTGGTAAGTACAACCATCACTATAAAAAATAATTTTTTCTGGATTATCGTTTCCACAAAGAACTTTTTTTCAATAAAATAAGTCCATATGCTTGCAAACTCTTCAGCACCTAATCCACCCTCCACTTCATTCCATAAAAAGCAGTAAGCTTTTTGGTTTTTAAGGTTATAAAAAACTAAATTATGAACCTGCAACTTTGTGCGGTAGTATAAGGTGCTGACTTGTAATTTTGGAGCTATTAAAACAGCTTGAAGATCTACGGTAAAAACATGTGTTTGTTCATCCCGCTCTTTGTTTTTTTCATTTCTGGCCTCTTCCTTCTTTTTTTATGTGAAGATTGTTGAGAGATTATTGACTGAAAATCTTGTACATTTTCCACATTGGTCTTTTTTAGGCGCAAACAAGGCCATATTTTTGGCATCAAACGTTTGATAAAAAAACCAAATTTGAAAGCGGTCGAATGTTTTTTTTTACTCCAGTCATAAACTTAAAAGTCGTTAAGCTTATTTTTTTAACTCAACTCTGCTAATACATAAATATTTTTTTTAGAATCAACGCGACAACAATGAGACGCCATTGATGGCAGAGAATCAAAAAAAGAGTTAAGGCATTGTCTTTCACCTGTTGAGTTTATTTTTTTTTGAGCAGTTCTCTTTGACATTTTTGAAACCGACGGCTTTTTTAGCCAATCTAAAACAGTATGCCGACCAATGTTTAAAGTGTTTATGAAAAATGTTCTGCACACTCGAAAATTTTTATCTTCTACTTTTAGATAGTACTGTAACGTTCGACAGTTTTTAGATTCTTCGTATACTTTTCTATTTCGGGGTCTAATAGTTGAAACGATTTGAATTAATGTATTCACGTAAACTTTTTTCTCAATCCATGTCATTTTCCAAAACTCTGTAAATATTTTGTTTCTATCATCATCTGTAATCTTTGCACACTTCATGGTGATATTTTTTACATCCACATCTTTCCTTTAGTGTACGTGGTTAGCTTTTACCATTTTCTCTACGCTCTTTATTTCTGGGCCCAAACCAAGCTGGATATACGAGCTCTATTCTTGGGTCCTTTTGACGTCGATGGTAACTCGTAAGAATCATCGGAATCACTATTAAACCCATAGGGAACAAGTCGAAGAACTCCGTCATCCGATTCAATCCCGTAATCGTCAATAATAAAGTTATTTGTTCCTGCGGAATCCATGACAATCGCCTAATAAAATTATACTTTAACAATGTTCTTCCTGAAACAATTTATAATTAATAGTTACCTCAAAAGTTAAAATAACTAAATAATATTTTAGTTAATCTTTAATAATATTTTGTCTTTTTAGAAATAAACAAACGTTTTATCCTTGAATGCCATAAGCTACACACTTTGAGTCAGTTGACGAAATCGTATATAGTTTTGAAATGGAATGCAGAAAAGAGAGATTGACCTAAGTCCTACACAAGATAGAGGTTCCTAGCAAAGCGATTCTGCTGTCCCAAAATGCATCATCCTCCTTAACATGACAATTTCTTCAAGTCATTATAACCTAGGATCATCCACATCGCATGGATCCCTATTAACCAGTGACCCGTAATGAACGATACCAACCAAAGTAACGAGCGGGGTTTTTCCCGCGTCATAGTCATGTAATAGAGTCCTGGCCAACAAGCAGGTATTCTCATTCTGCCATCTCACCTAAATCTTCTAACAATAATAATTTATTTCTTGCAACATATGTAAGTATGTATATCAAAATTGTTTATTTATTTTTAACTTTTCTAAACATTATAAACAGCATTTAAAACTATTTAGAATTAATTAAATTGCTTGAATTTTTTAAACCAAATTTAATTTGCAAGTTTCGCTCATCATCTGTCCTAGCTTTTAAGTTACACGCCCGAGTTTCTTCATCGTCATCCCTATGAGTAGCAAAATGTGCACGCAAATCTCTGGCCAATGGAAACCTCAGCGGACACAGATCACACTGATAGACATTATCGCCTAAATGTTGCTTCAAGTGTTTAACACAGTCATTACTTTGAGCAAACGCTCTTCCGCAATATTTACAACGATACGGCTTTTCTCCTGTATGCGTGCGTATATGCCGAAGTTGTTTTTCGCGGGTAATAAATTTCTTATCGCAATATTCACACTGAAAGTTTTTAATGCCGTTATGACAACGTTCATGTTTTTTTAATTCATAGCCCATACGAAAGGCGCTTCCGCAAATATCGCAAACAAATGATTTCTTGTTTGTATGCACCAACATATGACCATACAAACCGCTTGAGCAAACAAATTTTTTAGGGCAATGTAAACACTGATATTTTTTCACTCCTTTGTGACGTAACATGTGTGTATATAAACTGCTGTTAACCTTAAATCCTTTTCCACATTCAGTGCACAAAAAGGGTTGTTCCACTGAAAATTATAAAATGAAATTCAAACATTTCATTATTTCCAATCGTATGTACTTTCAGTTTACCTGAATGAATGCGCTTATGAATCCTAAAGTATGTACTACTTGAAAAACCTTAAAAAAAAGAATTTATTTTTTTTCATCACATGCACTTTTTTAATTGATAGGTAATACATACCTTTTCCACAATCCTCACATTCGTATTCCTTTTGGTCGGATTGATCATTTTTTATTTTGTCGGATTTCTTTACGTATTTTCTTTTATGTGTTTCTTTAGGTTGATGCTGCAGCACATGCTCGTGCCAAAGCTTTATATTTTCTAAAACTGTATCACATTGCTGACATTGGACACGGCCATCTTCGTTTTCTACGGGTAATGGAAGTTCCTCCGTATTTTGTTTTCTTTTGGTTTTTTTTGCAGAATTAGAATTTGTTGTTCTATCATTTATTTTACCTGACTTTTGTTTGCGCGTAATGGTCTTTTTAGGAGAGTCTTTTTTACTGTAATAATAAAGATTTGTTTTGACTTTAAAATAAAATGGGTCTTTTTTAATAAAAAAAAACTAAACTAGTGTATCCACCCTAATATTTTTTAAATTTATTTAATTGTTTTTGTCACAACAAACCTCAGAAGCCAAAATAACAATACTACAAGTTAATGCAAAGTATCAATACAAATTTTTTTATGTATTTTGTAAATTTTAAATATCATTAAAAGTTTTTGGTTTAGGTTTATTCCGAGGTACATTAACACAGGGTATATGCATCAGAGAAAGACAGACAGAGAGAGAGAGGGGAATATGCTGCAGGAGCTTTCTTAGACTGAGAAAGTTAGGATTGTTGGGAAATGTCACGCAAGGTCACCCACGGATCCTGGGTGAGATTGAGGCCGGTGGCTATTGCCGGAGGTAATAGTGCCTTCTAGGGAGAGCTGGTCAGGCAGGAGCAGATTATTTGATGGATTTGCTATTTTCACTGATGGCTCGAGGATGAGGGGCACGGGTGCGGGGGTCTACTTTGAGGATCTGGACATCAAAATGCCATATAAGCTTCCTGACAACTGCAGTGTTTTTCAGTCGGAGGTTCTGGGGGTCTTAAGGGCCGTGGAACTGATGAGGGACAACATTGATAGGGGTTCGAAGGTCACTATATATGTGGACAACCAGGCGGCTCTTATGGCCGTAAGGGGCTGTTATGTGAACTCCAAGGTCGATGATTGTAGGAGGGCTCTGAAGGGAGACTTAGGGGAATATGTGTTGAGGTTGTGCTGTGTGCCGGGTCACTGCTACATTGGCGGCAATGAGGTTGCTTATGAGTAAGCGAGACAGGGCTCAGAGATGGAGGATCTTAACTGTATGGAGGCGGTTAAGCCTCCAATTAGCTTTTATTTTGAAAGGATCAGGGAATGGATTCTGGACGCGGTCTGCGTAAGGACCATGATAGGGATTATCACGGGCCACTGTATGATAGGCAGGATGGCGGTGAGGATGGGATCCGACTTGTCGGATATGTGCGGGTTGTGTGAGGACCCGGAGAAGTTGAAGACTGTTGAGCACATTCTGTGCCACTGTCCCAGGATACAGGGTAGCAGGCTGAGGGGGCTAGGCAGTAGATTCCTGGGTGAATTAGGGGATGTCTCGGGTTGTGGACTCGATGGTCTGCAAGGATTCGTAATGGGGAAGGCCTGTCGCGAGAGGAGGCTGGGTGCTGGCCGCACGTAGGGCTGAGTAGGATTTCTCTGGTCCGAAACTCTATTTTCTTGTCAATCTTTTAACTCTATCTTATACTTTCGCTCTTTATTTCACCTACTTTCCATCTTAACATATATATCTCTGAATAAGGCGTCGCAATGGACCATAATGGTCTCTGGGTGAAGTTGTGAAGGAGACTTCACACCAGCCTTTCTACCAACCGACCTACCTATATTTTGTGTAAATGTCAAACTCCATAAAAAAATTTAGCAAGCATAACTCTCTTTGATGCGGTCACCTGTATGAATGTACCTTGGGTGTATTTAAAGTTTTTTCGTTACACACAGCCATATGTTTTAAGTAACCTACTTATTGCCAATTCAGTAACCTAAGCATTGCCAAAATTTCCAGGAGGCTAAATCCTAAATTTAGGTGCTTATTTTTCACTTGAGGGAATTATAATTCGGTAGCTTATTAATAATTAATAAATTTTA
The DNA here is from genome assembly GCA_949318255.1 of Pollenia labialis. Classification (NCBI taxonomy): domain Eukaryota; kingdom Metazoa; phylum Arthropoda; class Insecta; order Diptera; family Polleniidae; genus Pollenia; species Pollenia labialis. The sequence goes on along the minus strand of OX439142.1, from coordinate 15,838,688 downwards.
ATATGTACTGAGAAATCCAAACATTTGAAATGCTATTACTAGCGGTTTTCAACCTTGATAGTAAAGTCCCTTGTAGTCCTTGTGAATCTTATCAATTTAGTTAAAGTACTAAGATTTACAACACTGCCACAACAAAATGTATTAGACTAAAACTTACTACGCTGTAGTTGAAAAATCCAACAAAAAGCTGTAGTAAACCCGTTTGTTAAATAACCCAGAATAAAACAGTTGAATAAACTATATCTGTCCCTTTCCCTTACTCAGCAACTTCATTAATTTACAATACTAACGAAAAGGACACAATGTTTTTAGAGCAAAACTTTGGTCTTCTCGAGAATAAACACGTTCAGAAAAATTTTTTTTTCGAAACAGCATTGCAAAATATTTTATATTGGGGGGACTAGGGAATTTTTTTTTTGTTTTTTTTGAGGTATGGTCTAATGGTTCTTACATACATACATATGTATGTACGTTAATTTTAAAATACCCTGAAGGAAACTTTGGATCGAGTGGCTTCATTATCGATTATTTTGGTGACTTTTTAGTGACACTGTAAACAAAGCGTTTACATTTAGTCTTCCTTTAAGAACAAAATAAATACAGTCAAAACCCGATAATTCGTACCTCGATAAATCGTAATTCCCGATAATTCGTAATAAACTGTCGGCCCCTTGAACAAATCTCGTTAATTAGTAAAATTTCCATATATTTTGGTTCATCGCTAATTCGTAATTTTTTTTTTCAAAATCGTCTTTACTTCTTATAAATCGTAATTGTTTGCTAACTATAACTTATAATTCGTAATAAAAACAACAGAAACATGGAAAGAATTATTTTTTGTTTTCCGCTATTTTTGCGTGGGTTTTTGCTTTTGCTTATGTTAGTGTTTATTTTCTTAAGATGTTTTTTATGTTTTATTTATCGTTTTAATAAATAAATTGAACCCCCCTAAAATTTGTATTTATTTTATTTTCACCCCGTTAAGTCGAAACTCCGCTAAATCGAAAACTCCTATAATTCGTAAGAAATGACCGGTTCCTTGCTATTGCGAACTATCAGGAGTCCACTGTACATAGCTTCACAGCTTGAGTTAGTGAAGAGTTTATAGTAAAAGTTCGGCTTTTTTATAAAAAATTTGTATGACTATTATAGTAAATTCTCAATGACAAGCACATGGCAAATGTCTATAGGAGAAAGCATTGTCCGGTCTACAGTTCGTCAGTAGTACTGGTGACAAAGTCAATAGTGATTCAGTTTAACTATTAACATTTCGAACATGGTATTTATTAGGGTATTCATTAACCGATTAACGGTTAACCGATTAATTACTATCCGATTAACTGATCGGTTAATTTAAAATTGGCTATTTTCGATTAACGATTTAACGGGTTAATTTCAGTCGATTAACTGAGAAACCGATCAAACAAAATTTTTAAATTTTTGTAGTATTATAACAAATTTTTTTGTTTTTAATTATTTGTTTCGCCTCATATACAAAACGTATGTGTTTAGAAAATATTTTTTGAACAATATATTTTCTTCTAGCAAAACATTAGTTAAATTCAGTAAAAGGCAGGAATTCTTTTTTGAAGAATTTTCGGTGCTGAGCTTTGCCAGGATAAGTCTTTCAATTCGATTGTACTGTATGTGCTCGAGTCTATTGATCAGCTGTCAATTCAGTTGAAAGACTCAGTTGACAATTGAATTGAAACGTGTATGGAGCGCATAACACAAACAATCTTTAAACAGAATTTACCGAAACAATTAGAAGCGTTAAAAATTAAAAACATTAAAACAGTACCCTATTTTATATGTTTAGATTATCTTATAAGAAGATTTATCAATTGAAATAAATAATAAAATGATCACACAGTTGATTGTTTAATAAATACATACATATGTATTTATGAATTATTTTTTTCTTCATTTTAGTTCAAGAATTGTTTTGTTTGTAATGTTATTGTTTTTTTTTACTAAAAAACGCCAAATAAAAATAATTTTTGAATTTTTCTTTATTGCAATTATGTACTTATTTTATAACAACAAATTTATTCATCGGTTAACCGATCAATAACAATGTTAACCGATTAAACCAAAACCTCGGTGAATTAACCGAGCGATTAACCGATTAAAGCAAAACCACGATTAAATGAATACCATAGTATTTATGCTTCGAATATACTAAACAAGGCCCATCTATCAGGTCTGCTTACTTGTACAAAAACAAAAAACGATTAATTTTAGTTATCAAAAATTTACTACCACATATACAAAGCAAAAGGAAAAAACGTATATGTGTGGCATACTATAAACGTAAACAAACGTAAAAATGTAAGCAAAATGTAAACAACTTTTGACAACTAAAAAGAACATAAACAATGATCATCAAGCTTCCTGCACAGACCTTTTCAATGGGAGTTGATACTAACAAAGAATGTACCTGTTTTTAAGAACAACAAGTTCTGCAAATACCTTTTTTTCGTTACTTGACTTTGTGTCTACTAGCTAGAGATATCGATTATTAGACTTTTTTCTAAAACCAATTTTCGAATTTTCCGAATAGTTGCTATTTAAAAAAAACCCGGTTTTCGGTTAAGCATTAAAGAATAACCGGTAAACCTTTTTTAATTCGAATAAAAAACAACACAAAAAAAAATTAGTTTTTGAAATAAAAAGTTAATTTAAATAAAATCATAACAATCCTCAAATGTGTGGATCCAAAAAAATACAAACCATATAAATTAGAATTTTTGAAAAACTTTGGATTTACAAAATTATTGTAATTTACAATGTAATGTACATGAATTAATTACTTGAGATATTCTCCCAATTTTATTTTTAATAAATTAGTTTTGATTTGTTAATGGTTAAGCATATCTATATAAAGCAGTAGACTTCAACCATATTTTTGAAAAATTAGAATCAAACCCTCTTAGCCAGGCTTATATATTTCAAATTATTTTGTTTCAGCATTATAGAAACGTATAGTTATATGAACATGTTTTTCATATTGAATATCTGTCCAATCATCGGCCACAATTTAAAACCTTTTATTTTTTGGTTATTGATGTTTTTATAAAACTGGTGAATTGTTCTCATATCGTCGATTCCGCCGGAATGTTGTAGGTCTTAGCCAGGTCTGCCAGGTACTTTTTTGCCTTGTCCCCAAACAAATTTAAAAAAAATCCCCAAACTAAAAATCAAAACCTTAAAAAGTTAATATTTCTTTTGTTTTTTTTCTGAACAAATTTGTAATCTTGTTAATTAAAAATTTTACATTTTTTTAAAAATAGTAAGAAATATTTTAATAGGAAATCTCCAAAAATCCCCAAATAAAAATTTTTAGTAAAAAAATTATTTATTTTGTTTGTAGTGACTGGTTTCGGCATGTGTATGTTATTCCAGTGAGGAATTACAAGCAGAGCAACATGCTGTTTTTGAAGACATAGGATCCAATTTATAAGAATTTGGAGCTTGTTCAGTCGGTTTTAGCCTTTCATAAAAAAATACATAAATCCGTTGATTATTTAATACTTCGAAGCATAATACATAAGTACTTACCAATAGCCCCACATTCTTTATCATAGTATCTTTTGTGGATAGGGACTTTTGTTTTTTGATAATAAAATCGCAAATTTTAGTCGAACGATTTTTTTGTGGACATTTGTGTTAATGCAATAGATCAGAATCAATGAAAACGTTGATTTTTAATTGTTCGTTAATAAGTTCCTTTTGCGTTTCAGGTAACGATTTACTTATTTTTGGGAAAGACATATTTGCTTGAAAATTGTCTTTAAAAAATCAAAAATTGTATGTGTTGTCAACGGTTTAAGATTCTTTTTTTTAATTCTTCCTTTTAAAAACACTCACTTAAATTTTTTTAAGCTTTTAAGCGCCTTTTACACACTTAAGAGTAAGGTAAAAGTTTTGCTAATTTTTTCATATTTTATGTACGAAACAAAGAAAAAAGCGTAAATAATAAAAGAAGGGAAAATTATATTTAAAATGTATAAAATCCCAAAAAAAATCCCCGAATTTTTTTTTTTAGTCCCCGAAAAAATCCCCAATCCCCAAATGACTTTCTTTGTCCTTTTTGCTCGCATGAAATCCCCAAGTCTGGCAGCCCTGGTCTTAGCATTAAGAAATGCTAGAATTACAAAGGGACATTACAACAACTTGCCGATAGTTAAAGGTAGAATTTTGTACCACGTATAAAATTTGTTTACTGTTACAACTTTGCTTTAAACTAAAGCGGACGATATGTTTAAGGCAAGTTCATCCTACCAAGTAGGTTACAGTAAAGTTGAAATAATAAATAACTTGTTATACGTCCGACAAAATGTCACCTTTAACTAAAGGCAAGTTGTAATGCGCATTCCGTCCTTGGCTTTATTTGTTGGCATATATTTTTGAAAAATTTGAAAAACTATTTGAAAATAAATTAATTAATAAAGTAGTGAAATGGTCTTAAGACTTTCTTGCCTAGTATAGAAACACAAAAAGGTAAATTGTACAAATAACCCAGAGGGAAAATAAGGCATTCATAACATAAATATTAAAAAAAAATTTTGTATTTTCGAAAGAATAAAAATGCATTCATTGGAATCGTGAAGGTTATTTTATTTACAAAATAATTATGCATTGGTTATCCCACATTTGCAGAGCAAGGAATGCATTGTTTATGTTCGTAACAATTATTCCTGTTTTTTCTTCTGTTCGTGAGAATTATTTGTATTTTTTCTTTTACATATTTTCTTAATAAAAATCCGTTATGAATTATTTATATTTAATTCATTCGCAATATACATTAAAATAATTTATTATATTTAATAATATGGCATGTTCTGTGTTAAAAGTAATGAATTCTGGATTCAAATATTTAACAAGATATGTATTACATTCTCGATTTCTATTGATTATATTTTCCTGCTGGGAAGTTTTAAATTTTGAGATTTTGTATATAAAGTTTAAAGCTGCGAGGGAAGTTTTACAACTATTTAATTATATTTTGTTCGATATTAAGCGATGTTAAAGGTGCCTGTATGTTTTGATCAGAAGATTAAAGCGATGGTATATTAAGATTGTTCGGGGATGTACAATTTTGCTCTTGTTCTTTTAGCTGTGTAAACGACGGCTCATTATTAAAATTTTCTTTAATCATTTCTTTTATTTTAATTAAATTTTTTTATAGCAAGTTTGAAGTTTTTAATTGCTAAAAATGCAAATTTTTTATCGCGATCCATTTTCTGTTTTTATTATCTTATAAACAAATCGTAACTATTTTAATTACACAAATATAAAATTAATGAATTTTACTAAACAGAATTATCTATTTCCATACTCTTTTACTTAAAAAAATACAAAGAAAAAAACTCGGAACGAAAAGCAACTTTAAAGTGCATGCATTTGTAAACTGAATATACTCTGGCCTATTTGCCCACATGCACAAATTATATTTTTATTTCATACGTTATCAAGAAGCAAGCAATTTACTTTTTAATTTTTCCAGATTCTCTGGTTTCCTAAACGTATTCGAACTTGTCGGTTTTTGCAATAAATGGTGCCAAATCCTAGATATACTTAGGAAAAAAGTCTTAAAGGCATACAATTTAAGTCAATATGTTTTTTTTTATCATAGTAAGTGGCAGATAAGACTTTTTTCAGTGGGAAACACGCTAAAAGTGGTAGATGTGACCAATTTTCTAAACGTTTTTTAATTCTTTACAGTTGAAAATTACTTTTATTATTCGCCTAATGGTCATAATGTTACCATAAATTTTTATGTAAATATGAAAGAATAATAGTTCATCTAAGTATATATGAATTTATATATTTTAAGCTTTTATATTATCCATCTTAATGGATCGATTTGGCGAGGGACCAACCTCCGGTTCATATTTAATCTTCTACGTGAGTTAATTTAATTAAAGTTAAAAAATATCAGAAAAAATAAATTGAAAAACGAAAAAATTTCAAAAAGTCTCATTTATAAATTGTCACCCACTCCAGGACATTGCATGTTTAATTTTATGTTTCATACTGTGTGGCATTTGCCAGCAATTTAAACTCTATTTTTTTTTTTTTTTTTATAATTTCCTAGCTTATCCCGCGAAGCTTTATGCTTGTCTGCAGGAAAGAAACCAGAGTCTGCAATTAGCTCCTTTTTGAATGAGCTAACGAAAATTAAATAAAGTACCAAATGTAGAACGAAAAAGTACCAAAAAGCTCCCTCTTATGCATTTTTATTTACGCAGGACTATGCATGTTATTTTTATTTTGTTGGTCGAATTTTAACAAAAATTCAACAAGAGTGCTATATTCAGCTAAGCCCAATCTTATATAACCTTCACCATTGTTGGGAAAGAGCAGAAGTTTATATACACGTATGTGTATCTAAACATATGTATATATATATTATATATGTAGTATAAATCGCGTAATTGCATTTAATAATTTGCACATATTTGAGTGCTATTAAGACAAGCATAATTATAAAAAAGAGTAATTTTTGGGATTTCAGTATTTTGATTATAACTCATCCATTTTTTTTTACCGATTTGACAGATTTATATGCCGACGTGTTGAAGAACCATTTTCCATTTACTTTGACTCGCGATAACTTTTTCGTATCTGAATCGATTTTTCCGAGTTTTTCAAAAACTATTTTCTAATAAAGATTTTTGACCTTGTGATATAGTATGTACATATAAGGCGTTTTGGTTATATGGCAGCTCAAAAATTAAGGTTTTTATAAAATTTTTGATATTTTCTGTACGGGTTTTAGCACGCCCACTTCTCAAATCTCGCACACATTTTGTGGAATGCTGTGTATTGATAACCTTAATGATTGTACCCAATTTGGAAACTTTTTATCTTTTTTACAGACGAGCAGACGTACAACCGGATTTGAACTTCCCTTCTCATAAGTTCTCAAATTACGTGATTTCAAATCACATGTACCTTTTAAAATTACACTGTTTTGCTTGTGCCGATTAATACATAAGATTTGTATAGACGAAATATTCGAAAACCAGTTTCTGATAAATGTCGAATATTTATTTTTTTATTATTTGATAATTGAAAAAAAAAACAATTTCTTTTGTTATTGTTATTGAACAGATTTTAATTAAATATATCTGGCTATTTCCAAAAAAACGTCAACCACAAAAAATGGAAAAAAAAATGTTTCTTTTCAAGATTTATTTAGAGAATTGCTTATATTTTTTAATATATGCGTATAAATTAATTGATTCGAAAAAAAAAGATAAATGGTAAACGAAGTACTACAACTTTTAGCACATACTTGTGTATATTAGAAAATATGCATTTGGAACAACAATACTCTAATCTAAGGCATATTTATGATTTGAAAAACATTTTTTATTAAGTTTCTTATATAAAGGATTATAAATAGCAACATCAAAAAATTTTAAGTCATGGTAGAAAAATTGTCCCGTTTACAATTTCTTTAACAATTTATTTAAAAAATGTAATTCATATTTTTAGGGCACATTAGTACGCAACATTTTAAAATTAATCCCAATAAAATATTGTGTCAGGTTTCGCAGAAATCACTGTTTAAACAGTTACCCCTTAAAACCCACTTCCGGTTTTTGTCCCGTTTACAATCACTGGTTTTTTGCAATTGTCTCGGAAACCACGACAGTAAGCGAAAAATTTCTTTTGCGGAAATTAAACAGCTAATTGAGAGTTAAAAGAATCATTAATTTAAAAAATGAAAATCTGGTTGTTTTTTACAGTTTTGTCAATATAAACGTATGCGAATGTCCCGTTTACAATCTTGGAATTGCCCTGTGGTTTTCATGGGTAACCGCGTATATCTTAAAACAAATTTTTTAGGAGAGCCGAAAACCATACTAGATCAAACTATGGGTTAGGTATTGCACTTTTTAAACTTTATCATTACGTTAATAAATCGGAATGGATGCATATTTTTTCAAAATTGTTTAGAAACATGCAAGAGCGTTTAAAATTAGGCAATATGGCATCAACATCTCAAAATCGGAAAAATTGGCATACGCGGTTGCCCATGAAAACCACATATATATTGTGCACTTCTGTGAGCTAATACCTTACAAATGGTTCAAATGGGTTGATATACAGTGGAGGAAAGTGTTCGTTTCTGTTTTGCCTTTGCCGATTTATATATAGTAGATGAGATAAAAATGTTTTCAAATCATTTGATGATTTGTTTTGTGTTTTTTGTTTATATATTGAACATGTATAGAGTCATAGTGATGTGTATTTGCACATAAAGTAGCAAAATAATGTTTATTTCGTAGCTGGTTTAAATTTTTAATTTGTGTTAAGATTTTTGATCATGACTGTATAGGTATACCTACATAAACAAAATATGTAAAAACACAAAACAAGTCATTGGAAGACTTAAAAAAAATTTCATCTCATTCGAGGCATTGTGTGCGAGAATAGAAATGATTTGTGAGCGGCTTTAAACATAATTCTGATTTATAAATAAAATTTTTTTACAAGAAAAAACTACTAACCGATTTCCAATAGGAGTCCATTCATTATCACTTGCATCACTATAGGGATTAATAAAAACAGGTTCTTTATCATTTTCCTGTTCTGACATTTCCTGTAAAAGTTCATCTTCAAATTTAGGCCAATCATTTTCGTTTTCTTCCTCTTTCTCTAGATCTTCAAGATTTACTTGCTCAATTTCAAGTTCGAACTTGGCTATTTCATGTATTTCATCTTTTTCCACCATCTCTACTGTTAAATCTTTTTCGTCAACAATTTTTAAGGGTTCCTCTAAATCATTGAACTCATATTTACAGTCAATATTAATTTCCTCCAACATTTTGCGAAATTTTTCATCAACATTTTTATACATCTCTATAAATTCATGCGATATTAGCAATTTTCGTACACAATCTGAACACATTAGCGTTGGAAGATGATCCTCGATTTCTATTCTAATTTGTGGTTGGACAAGTTGAAGCAGTTCCATGATGCTTGTTTTATTTTTGCTACCAGTTGGTACCTCAAGAATGCTTTGCTTTTTATTGTCTATTTTCCTTTTTGTTTTGGGAAACTCTGTCATACACGTTCTGCACATATTCTCCACAGAATTAACAGTGTTTTTATTCATGCTTATTATTTTAATTTTGATAATTATAATAATAAATTTTTTCACAATAAATACAAGAAAACTTAGTCCAGAACAGTGATGATAAACGACATTTTCAAAATTGTGCTTAATTCAGTAAAACAGTGTACTTTTTTTGACCCTACCTGTACTAAAAGCCAAAAATATATTTTAACTAGTTTAACTTGAATTTTAATGCTGTTTCTTTGAAGTTTCAGTATTATGTTCATAAAGAAAACTCTTGCTTTCGCTTATGCTGTGAAAATAAATATCAACTGTTGAAAAAGTACAGTTTTAGTTTGATGCTGTAATGTGATCTCCTCACTATTAAAAATTATAAAATGTTTAGTAAAAAATTACAAAATCGTGGCTAATAATGGCATTATTATCAGTTAGCTGGGAGTAACAGTAACGTTGCAAATCAGATGATTCTTTTTGTTGTGTGTAAAGCAATTAGAACGATTATAGTTAGCAGTAAGATGTAACGTCTCAATCTGATATAAATAGATTGGTCTTCCTTTTTTAAGTTAAGGTTACTGTTACTCCCGGCTAGGTAGAAAGGCCGGTGTGAAGTCTCCTTAACACCTTCACCCAGAGACCAGTATGGTCCATTGTGACGATGAAAGTAGGTGAAATAAACAGCGAAAGCACAAGACAGATCCAAAAGATAGGTAGAAAAGAAAGGAAAGAAAAGAAGAAAAGGTTACGGACCGGCTAACTGAGCCTAAACACTGAATTGAAAAAATGTTTTGGTCAAAAATTTCAAAATCTTCAAGAAAATTTGGCTAAATAAAAATGATTTTTTATTTAAATTGATTTTTTTCATGGCTTAATCTATCCACTAAATGCCTAAATTGGCAACACTGGTTTGATGTGACTGGCATTAGTTTTGTTCAAGGACCATTGAAAAGGTATGCACAAGAAGCCTGATGATCATTGTTTATGTTCTTTGTAGTTGTCAAAAGTTGTTTATGTTTTGCTTACATGGCATGTATACGTTTGTTTTCGTTTATGGTATGCCACACATACACGTTTTTTCCTTTTGCTTTGTATATGTGGTAGTAAATTTTTGACAACTAAAAATAATCGTTTTTTGTTTTTGTTCAAGTAAGCAGACCTGATAGATGGGCCTTGGTTTTGTTAAATCCAAAGTATATTTATAGCAGGTAACCGCGAGTTTGTACAAAATTTTCAAAATGTACTAAGCATGTCGTTGGAGTCCTTTAGTACTTTTGCAATGCTTATAGTACTGATAAAAGTACAATTGTACTTACTTTATCATCCCTGGTCCAGCAGAAAATATTTACACTTTAAAGAGTTACCGGACTTTGGAGTCTCAATAAAAATTAAACTGTGTTGACAATCATCTTTTTATAATGGTAATTTTTACAATTTTGGTTTAAATTTAATACATTTATGCCCAATTTTCAGGATAGTATTTAAATCTATATTAAGTTAATTTTCATAACAAACTTAAATCGTATTTAAAACAGATTGTGTTTTTGAGATTTATTTGAAAAGTCTTATTTAATTAAGATAAAAGTATGGTAGCACTACTAAATACAAAAAAAAAATATAAAAAAGTGTAATTATCTACAAGGTGGTCTGAAAAAACAGCTGACTGTTAATGCTTTGCCTGTTGTTGTTGTATTTTTGTGATATTCAGGCCACCTTGCTAAAATATTACAATGGAAACTTAAGTTGAAATTAAGTGTACCACATCGTTGACTTAAGTTTGATTTAAGTTTTTAGTGAAGAAAAGAATTTTGTATTTAAATCGATTTTAAAAATAAATGTGTTTTAATATCAATCCTGAAAACTGGGCATTATAATCGAGAAAAATATGAATTAGCTTTTAAAACCGAAAATACTACGAAAAAACTTTTTAGCAACATGAAATCTAAGATTGAAAAAGAAGAAAAATCGCATTTAGTTTACAGAATACACTGCAATGGAGACAAAACTGACGCATGCGGAAAAGTATATGTTGGCACGACAAAAAACAAATTAAAAACCAGACTTGCAGCACATAAGTCAGATGAAAAGGCTACCAATAAACCATTAGAACAGAAAACCGCATTGGCAGCCCACTGTACTGTTACTGGACATAAACCAAATTTTAATAATGTAGACATATTGGTGGGAGAGTACAATTACAAGAAGAGATTTACACTTGAGATGCTACATATAATTGATCAAGAGACAGAAAAAACATTAAATTTTAAGAAAGACACAGAAAGATGTGCAAAAATTTATAAACATGCAATAGACAAACACAAATCAAAGTAAACTTTGTTAGTGAAGTGTTAAATTTGTCCGGCTTTTTGGACTTTTTGTTTATTTATTTAAATGTAAATATAATTATGTATATAAAAATTTGTTTGTGTAAAATATTTTGTATTTTTAATGTCAATTTTTGTTTTGTATTTTTAAAAACACCAGATCCCCCTGATGATGGTCAGAGATTTTGACCGAAATATTGGAAAAATATAAAAATAAATAAATAATATTAAAATTATAAGTTTTTTGAATTTTAATTTATTATTTATACCTATAAGACCTCAAGCCAAAATAATAAAACAACATTTAATACGATTTTTAAATTCTTGATTTCTTTAATTTGTTATTTTTTTAACAGATAGAATATGGAATTTTTCTTTCTTTTATTTATTTAAAATAAAGCCCATAGCTTCAAAAGAGAAAAACATACATAAAATATTTTCCGTATTCATAAAAAATCATTTACTGCCTTTTTAAAGCACTAGTGCAAAACTCATACGTTTAAACATTAAAAAAATATTCAAAATTGGTCGTTGTTTTAAACAGAAAGTTATATAAATACCGTTCTTTAGATATAAATAAATCTATATTGTGCCACACCAACTTTTTTACTTCTTTTGTAATATACATATTTACACATAAATACCTTCGAAATCATATACATTTCATCAATATCGTGGACGTTAAAAGGCACCATACACTATTAAAATACTTATCAAGCGAATTTGTATTATTCGGCTCATATTATTCAATTATATCGATAATGTGTATGTGGTATTCAAAGATGGAACAATATATTGGTAGCAATCAAAACCCTTTTAATTTTTATTGCAGAACAACAAAAAATTCCAACATACTGTGCAATTTGTTGGCAACAACGTAAGTGCGGTTCACATACGTCAAGTTTGACTCTTCAAGTCTTGACCTTTTAGGAGAGAAGGGAAGAGAGTGCCATTTATGTTCCCCTCTCCCCTAAAAACTCAAGACTTGACGAGTCAAACATAGCGTGTGTGAACCGGCACTAAGCCACCAGTGAAATGCGCATAGAAATAGCTTATCCCATGGTGAAATAATACAGGTGGCAGCATTTAGCCAGATGACGATTTTTTGCTATTTGTTTGTCCAATCTTATGCCAAATTTTTTGCTTTGTTTATTGATTTTTATTAAAGTTTTTGACAATTTTAAATTAAAATAATAAGATATTGACCATAATTAAATAAAAATAGGCTGAAAATTTATATCTTTTATTACGTTCAGCGTCACGCTTTGATTTTTTGATATCAGCTGTTACCTAAACTTAAAATTTATAAATTTTAATAAATTCCGTGTTCTGTCTTTTCAACACATTTCAACAGGTTTCCGTATTTAAAGTAACAACCAACCATTGAAGTAAATTGCAACGTTTAAGTGACCGAAACATTTACGTATTAGAAACGAGGCCTTTATTCAATGATTATGTTTTTGAAAAGTGGGACATTTTTCTAGTTAAATAGAAATCTGGCAGCACTGATTGCCAAAATAACATCACAATCATGGTCTATCCAATAGGTCTGCGCAAGAAGCCATATGTTTTATTCCCCAACGATGTTAAAAGTTGTTTACGTTTTGCGGTTTTGCTTAAGCTGCAGGTCCACACCACGCGTTAACCGCTTTTTCGCTGCATACGCAGCTTTCAAAAAAGTAGAATCTGTGTAGTTATACGTAGAAAGTTACATGCACAAAAGCGTAGATGCCTTGAGGCGAAAAGTAGGTTTACTTTCTACTTTTGTAAGCGTCACAAGCAGCGTTCGAACAAATCAGCTGATTTTGATATATTAAATTTTATTTTTACTTGTGATATGCGTAATATGGACCTCCAGCTTTATACATGTATATATATGTTTAGGTTTTTTGTTTTTTGGCACACATGCATGCACACAACACATTTTTCCTTTTGTTTTCCCTATGATTTTGACAACGGCGAGAAATTATACACAAACAAAACGCCTGTTGTTTTTTGTCTTGTTGTAAAAGTAAGTAGTCCTATTGATCACAATAAAACAGTGTGGCAAAACACGTCTTTCAACTCGCATGTTGTAAACACACAGCAGTAATAGCAGCAGCAAACAGCAACAAAACAACAACAATGAAACTACCAAATACAAATTTCCAAGAATTTTGAAAATTTAAGTGCTTAAAATATATAGGAAAAATATAAAAAGTTTTAATAAAATCTACAATCTAGCTTGCGAAAATAACAATTGTTTAATAAAAAAATTAAAAAAACAAAGAATATTATACGATAATTGTGAAAATACCTGGTAGTAAAAATTCAAATTCCAAGAAAAACAACACACTAAAATTAAACGGATTTCCTGGAAAAACAATTTCAAACTCAAGTTATACATATCGAATAGACAATTGGTAGGGAACGCATAGAGGTCTTGAAATTTTATTTATTAAACCTAAAAAAGGCTAATAAAATAATAGATGCTGAAATGACTAATGATATTAATGAGTGCAAAATGTTTATATTTGTATTTATATTGGCAAGTGGTCTGTTATGTGGCACCAGATCAATGTTGGCAAGCGCAAATAGAATGTATAACCATCCAGGTGAGACACAACCCATCACTGTAGAGGCAGCCATTGGTACAAACTTCAATATTACATGTTATATGAACCCAAAAGCATTTCCGGGAAAAAATTCAACTTGTTTACATTTCGTAATCGGCCGCACAAACGAAGAATTGCCACGGGAGAACATTGTGTTAGTGAACGGATCTACCATAATATACATGATTAATAATGCCATTGAACAACAGACAGAATACAGATGTAAATGTGGGTCCGATGCCATAATGGAAACAAAAGTATTTGTGGGTTCTCGTCCCAGAACGGTCAAAGACTTCTCTTGTCGTAGCTACGATTTTGACCACATGATTTGCAATTTCACCAAACCCTCCAATCCTATACTAACAACTTACAATGTTTCTTATTACAACGACTTTCCAAGTTATATTTATCAGCCCAAATGCAATTACGATGACCGTAATTTAGTCGTTTGCAATACATCGCTTAACGATCGTTATCAGGAAGTATATAATTTTTTAATTGAGTCTAGCAATTCTCTTGTTAAGCCTAATGAACAACCACTGATCCAACGTTTTGTTATAAATAATTTTGAAATTATGATACCTGCAAAGCCAGGCGACAATATGCGTGTGGAAAGTATAACCGTGGACAGTATAAAATTGTCTTGGCAAATGGCAACTTGGGAGAAATATCGCCTAAAAGGTTTACAATGGGAAGTTCTACTAGAGCCTGAAAACTCGACAATAATACAGCGTGAAGTACCGGTTCGTGAACACAATGAATTGCGTTTACGTCTTAACAATTTACCATATGCCTATTGGCGGTACAAGTTGATGATACGTGTTCGCGTCAAAAACCCAAATGCGATTTGGAGTGAACAATTTGTGTATAAATTTCGTACTGCTGCTTGTCGTCCACAACGTCCACCTCGTGTTGAACCTGGCAGTTTTTATATCGACTCATCAGAAACTCGCATTACAGTCTATTGGGAAGAGTTGCTGCCCCATGAATATAATGGTGACAATTTTACCTATGTCATAACAGCAGTACAACCTGATGGTAAACCCACGTAAGTAATGAGAAAATTAATTTTTTATGAGCAAAATTCTAAAATATTTTAGAATTCATTTCGTTAAGTAATACAGAGCCCCGGTGGGCAATTAGAAATATGATATTACTCAGTCTTAATATTAAAAATTAAAGCAAAAAAATAAATTCTATATAGGTATCTACATTAACGGGTACTATACTTGCTGTAATTAACATATGCTATATTTTGCTGTGCCGAATCTTTGATAGAATCCGACCAGAGTAGGAATAGGTATTTTATGATTGGGCTTGTTAAACTTTACTACTATAGTATTATTCGATACGTTTTTAGGCGAACTAAAGCGTTTTACAAGAGTTTGCTCTATATAGGGCCTATAGTAAATTATAGACCGACATTTGGCATAGAGAAATTTTTAGTCTTATAAAACTATGGCATTTTTCAATTTAATATCAATGTTTTTTTTTTGTACATATAAGAAGTTAACATGATGCCATTGATCACATTTAAGATGATATGGTTTAGCACTCTATTTCGGTTATTCCGTAACGCAGTAGAGTAAGTTTCCAAAATCAATAAAGTGGTCCATAAATATCCTTACTTAGTTAGATGACAAGGTTAGCCGATTTGAAACATTTGTCTCTTTGAAAAATACTCTTCTGAGACTACGCTAAACTATGTCATAAGTAAATGGAAAGGCATAAGAAATACTAAGAAATTGATGGTAATATTCCTTAAATAAAAGGGAGCATTTGAAACATTTGACGAGGAAATAATGCTCCAAGAGTTATAAATACATATACGGGATAAGAGTTAGAATAGTTCCAGTCTTACCTGCAAACCAGAAAGCAAATAACAAAATTAAAACGTCGCTGTCAAAAGAAATTATAAGTGATTTTAGTGTACCGCAAGGATACTATATGATATGTCTATGTAAGCAGATTATACACGTATGCCATACATACATAAATAAAATTAATGACTGGTTTAAAATCCTAGCTGTTCAGTGTGAATATTTTTATTCAAGATATTTAATAAAATTCAAGTTTTATTTCAATATTTTCTTTTTACGGAAAATTGGTGATATTAGCTGCGTTCGTTTACCCCAAAATTTGTACTGGATTTAAATTTTTATATTTATCACCTACTGGATTTTACTGGAAAAGTAAACGAACGCACATATTAATATAACTTGTGACGTTGAAAATGTTAAAACGTTACATAAATTTCTGTTGAAAGCAACAACAAAATTAAAAAATATTAATTACTTTGTTTTTGCTTTCAATGTAATTTTTGGCGTTGCGTTGCGTTTTATATAATAAAAGCATTAATTAAATAATTTTCATTAGATCATCAAAAGTTTCAAAATAGTTTAACTCTTCAAGGTGCAACTTATCTTTTCATTTTCATATGAAATCTTATTTGGTTTTAAATAAATAAATTAAAAAAGTATTATTGTTCAGATTTAATGAAAAAAAGTTCGGCTTCGGTTCGATAGAACATTGTATTGGAATGTTAAAAGAAAAGTTTAAAAAAATTAAAAATGCGCATTAGCACTCCCCAAAGCTTTTTATTTTGTTGCCGATGGATCAACCAATGTATGTAAGTGAATCGCAAGCAACGAAGGAAAACGAGACTGACGAGGAATCAGATGAAGAGCAAGATGTTTAACCAGCAAACGGCGTTGCCAGAATTAAAATTTTATCTTATTTTTGAAGATTTTTTGACCGAAATAAGATTCGATGATTTTTTTCTCAAATGAAGATTTTTTATTTTTGAAAATAAAGATTTTTAACGTTAAGTTTGTACAACATACATAATTTTTTTTAAAGTTTTTTTAAACAATCACTTTTTAAAACAATAAGAGTTGTATCAGCTTGTTGTCTATTGGTTTTGCACACTTTTGTACCCATTGTCTAGCATACACAAGAAGCATCATTATCTCTGGGCATACAAATTATTAAAAAAACATCTTAGATTAGCAGTTGTGAATTTGGAGAATATTGATGAAATATAATTATTTGTGAAAAGAAAATAAACAGGGGTGTGCTGACATCGCAAACGTAAAACGCAAGAATTTAAAACGTCGTTTTTTATTAAGATTTCTGCAATAAAAGAATTTTATGACAAATATTAAACACATATTTTCCTCTTAAACAGGATTTTAAACCAAAAATTATAAGAATTAGGTTTAAAGTTTATTAAAAATAAATGGCAAATATTACTAAAAACAAAATTTAAACCTACAATCTAATTTTCAATAAATATTGCAATTATGTATGTATGCATTTTCATTTAAATAGTTTCCTTAATAGGAAGTATGTTCTAATAAAATTTAATATTTTAACTTTTTTGCCCTTGTTATAAAAAATATTAAAATTTGTCTCTTCAAAATAAAATTTTCTTCGCCAAATGAAGATGTTCCTTTCAAATCTTCTGTCAACGCTGCCAGCAAACCCAAAATATAAATTTAAAAGGCAGACTAATTATATTTGAGTATTAAATTTAATAAATAAAAAACTAAAAAATGCAATAAAATGAAATTCTTTTGCTTATAAATATTTCTCTACTTTTGACTGTGAGAGGCATATTTGTACCGCATTTCGATCTCGAGTCGTTCGATCCTCTCCTGCTTTTCCAATTCTAATACGCGTAAACGTTCTTCTTTTTCGATTTCCAATCGCTTTTCTCTTTCTTGCTTTTCAAATTCTAATACGCGTAAACGTTCTTCTTTTTCAATTTCCAAACGCTTTTCTCTCTCCAGCTGTTCTATTTGTAATATGCGTAAACGTTCTTCCTTTTCGATTTCTAATTTATTTAACTCCAACTTTCTCTTTTTTTCCTCATGTTCGGCTGCAAATTTCCTTTCATTTAGTTCAAATTCCATTTTGAATTTCTCTTTTTCAAATTCGATTTTTAATTTCAAAAAAGAAGTCCTTTCACTTTGGATTATAGAAAGTTGATCCAAAGAACTTTTTGGTGCAGCTCTTTTTAGCTCTTCTGCAAACTCTTGTATAGTTTTATTTTTGTGCTGAAGTTCTTTTTCAACTCGAGTTGATTTCGATCGTGACTCTTGAGGTAAAGGAGAAGTTTGATCTATAGGCACAGAAACTGTAAATGAAGTGGGAGCTTCGATGAAATTATCTTCTGTTGCTACAGCTTCTGGTTCCTCATATTTTACGACTGGTTCCTCATATTTTACAACTGGTTCCTCATATTTTATGACTGACGCTAAACAGTAGTCATCAGGACTTTCGAACCCACAAAATTCTACTTGTTCTTGAAGCTTTCTGTCTGAAATAGGCGTGCTAATAAGTCCCAAGTTGTTTGTAGTGGCACTATCGTATACTTGAAAAGGAAATTCAATGTTTTTTTGTCCAAAAATTTTATCGAGTTCGTCGTAGAATCGGCACATCTTTCTCAATTTATCTGAAAGCAAAATCCTTTACAATCTTTGTTTTTATTACATATCGTTGTTGCTCCGACAAAATCAGCTACTTATGTGTTGTTTATGGGTTTGCAGGAGCAAAAAAATCATTTTATGTAGTTACCGTCGCATATATTTTTAAAGTGAAAAGTTTAACTGAATAAATGTTAACATTGCTTTAAGTATTTCGTGAAATAAACTCGACCTATTGGTCATTGGGCAGCTATAACAATTTTCTACAAACTACACATGACTCATATTGTTGGAGCTTTTCTAATAATTATTTTTTACACATAGCTGTTATGTTTTGAAGAAAGAATGAATATTCCTATTAAAACTTAGCATAATTTTTGCAATACCTGTGTTAACATTTTTATTTGGAAAGTTAAATAAGGAATAATTTACTTTAAGGAATTGGAACTTTCGAAATGAAATACCTGCAGATATAGTTATCATTCCACCTAGATTAAATAAATGTTGATTCCGATTAATCTGAAATGGATGGGGACTAAGGGAGAATGCCTTGTTTAATCATGACGAAAATTATGCAAAACGCCGCCAAAATCTTACATGCCGACCAGTTTAATTTTTGAGGGCTTGGCAAAATAAATTTTTCGGACCCTTTGATACACCTCTTTTGTATCTTTCAGTTGACTTTGTAGAGTTTAAGATATCATTTATTTTTACTGCAATTATTCTTTAACAACTTATTCACAAGCGTATGCATGCTTAAAATGGACATACTAAAGCGTTATAAAAATCGTGTTTCCAAGGAATTGAAGTTGAGAAGTAAACCACAGTTGCGTTGCCAATAAGTTAGTTAGCTCAATGCAGTGGCATTTTAAGTTGCCGGGTGAAAACACAAATTATCAAATTATTTTCATGAAGTAGCTATACAAAGTATGTTTTTTTAGAAAAAACGGACAATGTGTTTAAAATTTCATTCCACAATTCTTAAAGAAAGTTCTAGATATTAATGGGTTAATACTATTATTTTTAGAAAAAGTACTAAAAGGAATGTATTAAGTATATTAATCACAAAATAATTAAAAGTTAAAAAGTTAACAAAATAGTAAATTGAGAGCTAATGATGAAAATTATCATTTATCATAAAATTCGTGGTAATCTTTATGCATATACCTATTTCTTTATTGATTGCAGACTTCTACATTTTGATCCTTCTATATACAATTTCTTATTATTAACGAAAAAATTTAAATATATTTAATAGTTAATGTAGCTATCCATCAAGAAGCCACAGCCATAATGTGGTAGCCTCCGAAAATATTAGCGGAAAAAAAACTGAATGAAGATTGTTAGGTGTGTTGTAAGTAAAGAATATGAAAAAATGGTTTATCATTATTTTTGGGATTTACCAACATGGGATGCTAATAGATTTTTGATAATTTATTAAGAGTTAAGCTACGGTCACACTTGTCAAATATTTGACGAAAAAAACGGAACCAACAAGTAAAATAAATAATTATTTCCTTTATTTTCAATATTTATTTTGATTATAATTCCACATCTAACAGAAAACAGTTTTTTGCAATGTCTAGCAGTATAGTAAGCTTTGTTTTGTGATATTAAGAGTTTGTTAAATCTCATTAACTACTAACAGAAGTAGTGGTTACGCTTATTTGGTCAAATATTTAATAAGTGTGACCGTAGCTTTACAAATATAATTACCGGGCACCCTTTTTTATATAAAATAATTGAAATACTTGTTAAAATCAATATGTTGTGAAAAACGGCTAAGTAAATTTTTACACATAGCTGTTTTTGTACAAACATTCTGTATATGGGTTACACATAGCTACTTTTGTTAAATTCTGAACCAGATAAGATATCATTAAACGATTAACAAAGGTTTTAAAAGGTGTAATAAAAAAAATTTCAAAATTTTGCACATAGCCGATTTTGTTAAAGCAACGACGATATATTACAAAAAAAATAGTAGAAACCTTGTAAAGTAGAAACACCGCCAGTTTCAAGCAAACCTACTCCTATGGATTTTCTCCATACTTCTGCTTTATTGTAAGTTGTTTTAAGGTTCTTTACTTTCCAACGTACAATATCCCAAGTTGCATCAATTGGAGCTGATTTCAAAAATTTTCGGTAGAAAATTTGGGCAGTGGGCTTCTGTAATGTACATACATAATAATCAATAAAAACATTGGACACTTGAAATAATTAAACTTACCTCAAAATCTGGACGATCCTGCAAATATTCTAATAGCTGCTGAATTTCATCATCAGTCCACCTTTTATTACTTATTTTCTGGCGTTTTCTTTTTAAAATGGAGTTTTTATTGTTTTTATCCATATTTTGTTAACTCTTTTAATAGTTATCAAACCAAATACAAGTTGCTATTTTTTTAGTTAATTTAACACATGTGTTTACTACAGCTTCTTGTTTAATGTTTTTTACAGCGTAGTAAATTATAATTTAATACATTTTTAAGTTGCGGTGTTGTAAATATTAGTACTTTTACTACATTAGTAGTATTACCAAAATCTACAAGGGTACTTTACTACCAAGAGTGAATGAGGTATGTAGGAAAAATTGGTGAAGTGGAAAAACTCGGGGAATTTTTTGCATAATAGGGCTGATTATTATCTTTTTAACAAATTAAACATTTTAATATACATAAATGTTATATGTAAATCGATAAAAATAAAATTCAAATAAAAAATTTTACACTTTTAAATTGAGTTAAGAGCATACAATTCCGAAATGTCTTTGTTTATTATACATATACAACTTTTGTTTGTTTATTTATTATATATATGTATATAGCAAGGTACATTAACAAATAAATATACCTTGGTATATATGTATCTATCACAGAATACTAAATATCTTTTAAAATATATTTTAAAAATTGTTGTGTGTTTATACTTTAGCAAAAACAGTATGCCGCCAAATACGCTAAACAAGGCGAATTGATGTAAACGGTGGTGGCGATACTACAACAACAAGTAACAACACCAAAAACACAACCAAGGCCCATCTATCAGGTCTGTTTACTTGTACAAAAACAAAACACGATTATTTTTAGTTGTCAAAAATTTACTACCACATATAGAAAGCAAAAGGAAAAAACGTGTATGTGTGGCATACCATAAACGTAAACAAACGTATACATGCACATGTAAGCAAAATGTAAACAACTTTTGACAACTAAAAAGAACATAAACAATGATCATCAGGCTTCTTGCGCATACCTTTTCAATGGGCCTTGAACACAACATTGTATTTTTTTTGTTGCTTTTGTTAGTCGATATCTCAAAACAAGTAACTTGAAATTCCTCTCCCTAATCTAGAAAAAAAGTAGCACAGCCAAGGCGAATTTATTTTCGTCTTGAGCACAGCTGTTCTTTAACGCCATCTGAAAAATGAATTCGCCTTGATGCTGTTCCACACTTGTAAATAAATGAACTCACAACCAGCGTTGCCGTTCGAAGTTTTCCACAAGAGTCACAAAAAGGGGTCATAAAAAGGGCATTTTAAAGAAAAAGAAATAAGACCAAGTTTTTTATAACGAACGAAAAATATATATTTCAGGCAGGTAGTGCTCAAAAAACATGATTAAAGGCTTTTACTTACAAAGTATGTGTGTCAATATGTTTGTTCAAGTGAAATTTTGCAACTCAATTTTGAAGCAGTTATCTTCAGAAGATTGAGCTGAAATTTTATATACACGTTAATCCAATATAGCGGCCACACACAGCATGGCGGACTAGTTATTTTTAATTCACTTCTACAATATGGTATCAAATTAAAGGGCTTGCTAAGAATAAATCGAAAATGGTGTGGTCACTCTAAATCCAATATGGCGGGCACACACAACATGACGGACTAGTTATATTTAATGCACTTCCTCAATATGGGTATCAAATTAAAGGCCTTGCTAAGAAAAACTCGAAAAATAAAGTGGTCACTCTAAATCCAATATGGCGGGCACACACAACATGACGGACTAGTTGTTTTTAATGCATTTCTACAATATGGGTATAAAATTAAAGGGCTTGTTAAGAATTTCTTGAAAAATAAAGTGGCCACTCTCAATCCAATATCGCGGGCACACACAACATGACGGACTAGTTGTTTTTAATGCACTTCTAAAATATGGGTATCAAATTAAAGGCCTTGCTCTAAATCCAATATGGCGGGCACAAACAACATGACGGACTAGTTATATTTAATACAATTCTCCAATATGAGTATCAAATGAAAGGGTTTGCTAAAGATATAAATAATAATTGGCACAAAGAACTTATACATACATGAGTCTTGGCTTCATAAAATAATTTTGATCTGACGAGTCCATGATTGCTCATGGGTCCCAAATAGGGTACACTCTCAAAAACTTGTTTTTAAGTTCCTTACATTCTCATTATGTAAATTCCCAACTATTAAATGCTAGTATTAAAATGACAACCAAAAAAAGAAACGTACAATTTTATAGACTTATGTATGTACATATCTTAAGTTTCTTTGTTAAAAGTCTCTTACTGATATTGATATTGATTGGCATCTTAATGAAAGATGAAATAATGCTCTTTGCGTCCTGAAATTCTTGGAAAAACGAAATACTTGGCTCCTTTTTGTTTGGAGGATTGTATTGGCGTAACAACGCTTCGTACAACAAAATTTTATTTTCTTCACTTTTCCGTATTATTTTTATTTGCATTCTGGAAACCTTGACCCCCGTATTCATAAAAGTTTATTTTATTTTTCATTAAGTATAATTGTCATAGAAAATTTGTTTTGTAAACCTTTTTTAAAATAAATATATTTTTATGAATACGGCAGTTAGAACATAAACAAATTCGTCAAAACTGATTAAAGAAACAACTCTTAGGACTATTATTACAAGATGCCGTTAGTTAAAGGTAGGATTTTGTCGGACGCATAACAAGTTATTAATTATTTCAACTTATTTTTAACTTACCCGATAGGATGAATTTGCCTTTAACATATTGCTAACTTTAGATTAAAGCCAAGTTATAATGGGGAAAAACTTTTTATAAGTGGACAAAAAATTTCTAACTTTAACTATCGGCAAGTTGTAATAATGGCTTTAAGAAATAAAAGGCACTTTTGAACAGTTTGTTTTTCCCAATTAAACATTTTTATTGTATTTTAATATTTGCAGAGATTTTAAACCTTTTCATCAGGAAAAAAACCTTGCTAAATTCCTTTGGCAAAAACACTTGTATTATGAATTCGAAATACGTAGTCGAAATCACGTAGGCGAGTCCTTTGAGCCCAGTCGTTTAAAAATTTATCCAACAAAACAAAGAAACCCGAAAAATTTTACTCCACAAGCCATTCACAATGTTTATCACGGAAACAATCGTACGTACACTTTGACATGGTCAAAGCCGAAGAACTTAACTGGCCTCTTAAACTTTACTGTCTTTTGGTGTTATCCCAAAAGAGCTTTACCTAACGAATGTAAAGTAAGTTATTTCCGTAAAAAAAACATTAGACATAATAATTTATTTTTTTTTTTTTTAAGGAATCAATGTATTTTCAACAAATACCCGCCGATCAATTAAATTTTACAACACATTCCCAAAATGCCTCAGAAGAACGTATACTAAATTTGGCTGTCTCTGCAAACTATTACAAATTCAATACCGGTCTTCACTGGACTGACTGTTCAATGGATATTATTAATACTGATTTGGTTAGAATGGAACCTGAGTTAGTGGTATTTGCAAATTCAATTAAAGTCCAATGGAGCGTAGAACGTGTGTGTCCTTCAATATTAGATGGTTTTAACATAACATATTGTGAAGTGGCAAATGATGTAATTGCTGAAAATGCTACATGTCTACACAATAAATCTATCTCAAAATTAGCCAAAAAATATGATAAAAAATATTACATAAAAGACTTAAAACCATTCACCATGTATAAGGTAACAATGCTAATGTTCTGGCGCACTAAGAAAGGTCAATCAAGTGAACCACAAATTGTTCAAACGCTGGAAAGCGCCCCGTCTCCTCCCAGGCAATTACGCGTAGAAGATATAACAAATACAAGTGCTACAATAAAATGGTTGGAGCCAACTCATCCAAATGGTAACATTCGTAAATACATTATAATGCTTAATAACGATCAAATTGAAGTTGACGCTTCAATATTAAAGTATTATTTAAACAATCTCGAAAGTTTTACGGCATACAAGGTGTATGTGTTGGCGGAAACGATTGAAAGATCTGAAACAAGTAATGATGTTCATTTTACAACGGCGATTGGAGGTAAGTGCTAATGAAACTTGAGAATTTCAAATTTATTGCACTTAGTGCCGGTTCACACATGTCAAGTTTGACTCGTCAAGTCTTGAGCTTTTAGGAGAGGAGATAAGATAGAATGCCATTACTTTTCCCCTCTCTCCTAAAAACTCAAGACTTGACGAGTCAAACTTGACGTGTGTGAACCGGCACTTACTATTTAAAATTAACGACAAGAAATAATAAAGACACATACAATTTTTTATAACGGCCATATACTGACAATCGCCAATTTGAAATCGCAAAACGCCAGATTTATTTTATAGTGCTCTCTAGTTCCCTTGTACATACTTTTGTGATTTGAAGTCGCCAAACTTATTGCGATTAACCCTACGTTTCCACATGCAAGTAGTGTATACGTATTATCAACGAAAAATCGAGGGAAAGTTAAAAAAAAACGAAAATAAGGTACGCAAGTCCATAAGATCATACCATCAGCATCGTCGATTTCACGTTTTGCGATTCGCAGAACATGCTGGATTGTAAAACATGTTTAAGAATTCAGTTATAGAATTCGTTTCCAGCAGTGCATATTTCAAAATTCAATAGAATTTACCAACATCATGTAGTCTGGGGGCTAATTTTGACAGTCGTGATCGAATACTTTTTCGATTCAAAAGTAATTTTATTTCTAAGTCTGATACTGAACGAATAGAAATTATTTTTTCAGTGTTTTAAGGCATTTATTTGGTAAAATTATTTCGATTCGTTCAGTATCGACAGAAATAAAATTACCTTCGAATCAAAAAAGTATGTGATGTGATGTAATTGGTATTTATGTTTCATTGAAATAAAAATGTCTTTTCGTTTTCTTTTTTTTTTACTTTTAGTGCCATCACCACCTGGTATTGGACCCAATAATAATTTAAATAATATTGTTCAATGGACTAAACCTATAAAACCAAGTGGTTCAATTGATTTTTACGAAGTTTTAGTTACACAGTTAAAAAATGAGGAAATATTAGGAAATCGCATTAGTATTATAACAGGTACTACATGTAAATTTAACAAATTTCCCATTTGTATGGGAGCCGAATATAAAACTATAGTCAAAGTTCGAGCTGTAAATGTGGCCGCGCTTGCGGACAAAACACAGATGTCTAAAATGTCGGCTTTAGAAAATGCTGATAATTACAATGAAAACGAAGATTTAGAATGTAGTTCAAATACTGAAGAACCTTTTGAGAACATACACAAATATATGAATGATTCACTTTACGAGTTGTATAAATCTCGTTGGCAAACTACTGGAATCTATTCATGTTCATCAAGTCGTCTGAGTAAAATAACTACAATTGCTTTGGTTGTGGTGGCCATGTCTTTGGGTGTGATGGCTGCTTTGTATATGGCTCGTAAAAAATATAATAAAATGGCAAATATTAATTGTACTCTGCCAGCTGGTCTGGAAACGTACTTTACTAAGCAGGCCGGAGCTGGATATCCAAGTGATTTTGGTAATATCAGTCATTCAGTTCAAGATACGAGAGCTGCTGAAGATCAATGGATAAGCGCAGCTCGTATGCATGATTTTAACTTTCGCAATGAACACCATCATTTGTTAGCTTCACTAGGAAATGATTCGGGTTATTTAGGTGGCGGAAATGTTGGTGGCGGCATTGAGAGTAGTATCAATAATAGTGGTGATATTCTCAACGAACATACATTGGGTAGCAGCGTGGAAACGGCAAATATTGCAGACAAATCCGTACCGCATGAGGTTGATCCTGAGGATTACGAAAAAAAACATTTAAAAGAAAGCCTGCAATCGACTTCTAGTTTGGCAGATTCTCTAGTGGAGAGCTCCGAAGGATCTGAATGCAACATGAACTTGGATCAGCCGACACTAACAATATTTCCCAATAATAATGGTTATATTAAGCAATCAATGTTACAGCCCTGGCAAACTTTTAATAATCAGGATGAATTACCAGCAAATAACCCAGCTGCTAGTGGTTATATCAGCGTACAAAATTTAGGTCAAGCCTTGTCAAAACCGAACAGCTCAGCCGATTTTACACCAGCGTCTGGAGGCTATGTATTGCAACAAGATTTGCAGAATTTTTTTAATAAGAAAGCTGATACAACAATTTCAACAGAGCCAAATGTTTTGGATACCATTTCAAATGTTGAAAATATGCAACATTTAAATAATGGTGGTTACACTACTCTAGATAATCTAACTAAATTTAATTTAATACCACATAATGAAAGCCGCCGTCATACTCCACAACAGCTAAACGAGGTTTTAACTACAAATCAGCCACTAATTGCCGCGAACAATGAGGGCGGCGATGGTGAACAAACCACAAAACCAGGTTGTATTTCAGGTTATGTTACCCAACAAGATTTAAATATATTTGCTCAACATCAGCATAATCATTAATTTGTGCTTAGAACTGAATTTATTTTCTTTTAAGTATTTTGCAACTTAAAAGTTTTGAAAACAAATTAAAAAAACAACAACAACTAAATTACAAATCCACAAATATTTAACGATAGAAACGGCTTTCTAAGTGAATTAAATCTTTCTTTACACAACGCTACTGCATAATTTCCAATTGTATTTTCCTGTTAGGTTCTAAAGTCTAAAGATTTAAATTTTAAACATTTTTAGTTTAACCAGAATCTTTCATTTACACTTCTGAAATTCTAAATTAGAAATTACTTTTTT
Source organism: Pollenia labialis (assembly GCA_949318255.1). Classification (NCBI taxonomy): domain Eukaryota; kingdom Metazoa; phylum Arthropoda; class Insecta; order Diptera; family Polleniidae; genus Pollenia; species Pollenia labialis. The sequence continues at coordinate 15,811,248 of OX439142.1, read as the reverse complement.
TTTTGAGTTTGTAGATAACATTTCTTTCATATTGCAGTATTTCTGTTTGTAAAAAAATATAAATTGTATTTATATTGACATCAGGGCCTGTTTCTCAAAACTACAAGTTACAAATCTACAAGTAAAATACATTCAAAAAAGCAACAATTTTAAAATTTGTGTTAAATGTATTTTAATTGTAGATTTGTAACTTGCAGTTTTGAGAAACAGGGCCCAACCCTTTGTACAAACATATATCTGGGCATTTTGGCAAAACATCTTAAGTCGAGATGAGATAGGAAAAAAATTAAAAAAACTCGGTGAAAATCATTTTTATTAAAGAAAAAATAAACCAAAATTAAAGAAAAATTTCGATTATAATAAAAAATTTTAAAAACCTAAACCAATATGTATAAAAAAAATTACCTCAGTACTACAACAATGAAACAATAGAAAAAACCATAGTATAATAAGTACCAGGTAATGACTATACCTTGTACTTATTCTACCATGAAAAAAACAACAGGCATTTTATTGTTAGAATTGAAACGGCAAATGTCAAAATGCCTTTATAAAAAATGTAAATAAATAAAAAAAAAATGACGCCAAACGTCACACACGAAGAAAATTCTGACCTCAACAAAAATGTTTTTTGAATAAAAATTCGTATGGTTACCAACATTTTTTAAAATTTTTAAATTTGACTTAAGATGCTTTGTCAAGTTGCCAGAGACACAAGCTTGACTCGTTTGGGAGTGTAGACATGCTGCTCTATAAAAATACCAGACTTGTCAAAATTGTCTCCATATAATATATACATACATACATACATATATAAATATTTTTAAGTTCTGAAATTACGTGATTTCAAATCACGTGCTTTTAAAATCCCACGTGTGATTTTGTTGTGTTCTGAAAATCACACCGTTTTCTTAGATTTTCGGTGTGCTTCCGGCAGTTGAAAATCACACACAAAAAAAAGACAAAAACGGAACAACACAATAACACACGTGCGATTTAAAACCACATGTAATACTGAGGGTATTCACAAGTTGCACCCTTGCAAAAAAGCAAAAGTGCAAACACATAACAACAACCGCAAAGAAAATTATTTACGCACAACTAATTGTCTGTGTGGTTGTTGTTATATTTTTGCACATTTGTTTTTTCGCAAGGGTGCAACTTCTGACGTGAATACCCTTACTATGTTGCAATAAAGGAGCTATATGAGTTTTCCGGTTTTTACTTTTTGAATGCCGGGCACAGTTTTGCCTTTTATTCTTTTATAGATTAGTTAACGTACTTACATATCGAACATTATTAACGGCCCAACATATAATAATTTTCAACGATGTGCTTGAAACTTCCACCTGCTAAAATAGAAAGCATAGCTGCTACTTGAAGTTTTGGCGGCACTGCTTTGACATGCCGTTTATTAAGTCGAGTTAAGACGGTCTAAAGTAAAACGCTTCCTTTGTCAACCTAAATAGTTTTTGAAACTTATAAGCATTCAAGTACACACCTATAAGTAATTTATTTACTAAATATACTTTTATATTTTTATTTTTTTGTTTTTATTTAATAGAATCATGTTTTTATTCTACTACAAAGCAAAAAATCTATTACAATTTTAAACAAATTTCTATTCGAATGCTTCAATCAGTCACAAAATTTTATTCGATACGTAACATTATTCGATTACAAATTCGACGACTTGACCCCTGATTTAAAAACCTAATTTAATACTTTAAAACTTACCCAATAAGCAATTTTGCTGGAAATCAAGTGCAAAACAATTGGTATTCAAGTTCGAATTTCAAGTATCAAAGGTTGAGATATATGTACTTGTGTTACCCTTTATTTCAACAGCATTCTCCAGTTAAATGGGAATTTGAAATCAAGTGGATATTAGTAAAATATTTTGAAACTTTAAATGCATTTAAAAATACGTTTGAACTCAAGCTTATTTCCACTTAAATTTTAAAGACTTGAAATTTGAATTTTGAGTGCTTATTGGGTAAAGGCAGTTGGAAAATTAATTGAAATTAAAAAGTTGTTGTTAATTTTTTTGTTTAAAAATTTATAAGGAACTTGTCTAATACGTCCATTATGTTAACAATATGTAAGGATTAACTCCTACCTAACTTTTTGAAAAAGGATTATATTATTTATTCTTAAAACAAACAAAAAAAAAACAAAATACAAACTAAAAACAAAAAGTATTTTAATATAAGTTCATTTGATTATAACTCAGAACAAAATTTATTATATTTAAGACTAGTTTTAAGGTTGAAAAATATCATGCTAACAAATCTCATCATTTATTTAATATCTTTCCATACTCCAGTTTCTATTGTGATTTTAAAATGGTATTCAGTTCAGATTTTTTTTTTTTTATTGCAATAAAATTAACATTAACAAATTGCACTCATGTTGTATTGAGCGGTCTTTATTGTAGTTTGAAAGTGTAATTTTTTACGTACATATTTGACGTGCCAAAAAAAAAAATAAAACAACCTATCAATCAAATGTCATCATATATTTATGTTTTTCAGGATATCTAACTCCCCGTCTACAACAGACATGATCTTCTTTCTGTTACAACATGATGTTATAAAAGCGTTGTTGAAATATAAGCATTAACAACAGTGCTTAAACATGACAAAAACGCTAACATGATGAGTTTATACGTAACTCTAACATCATTTTAGTGTAAATGTTAAGCATTTCATTTCAGTTGTAGACTGGGTGTTACGAAAGTGTAAAAAGTAATTTGATTAATTATCTTAATAATACGTCGTTAATGGAAATAGATGATATATGTAAGTAGATATATGAAAATATTATACGTAAATGGAAAACCCGCTTTTATAATTGCAATTTTGCTAATTTTAAACCTGATTGTTTACACTGGTAAATAGGTTGTTCAAATCAGTGTTCGAAAATAAACAAAAAAAAAAATCTATTTTTTTAAGTGTTTGTGTATTAATACACATCCCTTATTACCGTTCATAACTATTTCCAAGAAAGTAAAGAAACAGAACGATTGTAGTGGTTCTGTAGATATACATTTTATTTTAATGTCTAGTGTTTCTTTTTAACATTGATAAAGGAATGAGCAAACAAAGACTTTTAGCAACGACCATGCAACTTCTGTTTGTTGTTGTAAAAAGTTAAATTTTTTTCATTTACTCCATTTTTTCATAAAAAAAAAAAAATTGAACTGAATACCCTTTAAATATTTTTAATTATAGATTTTATTTAAAACCACCGTTATTTTTTCCTTATATTTTTTTTTAGTTTAATACGCACCATCTTCGTAAATATTTTAAAAGCGGTTAAAAAATTTTAATTTTGCTTCTCATTTTCATTGATCATGTTGATTTTCTCTTAATTTTATTTACCCAAATTATTGTACGACGGGATTTTTATTGTGATTTTTTTTTTTTTTTTGCTCAGGAAATCAGGCATGATTTTGAATTTTCTTGGCGAAATATGGAAAAGTTTTCAATCAAATTCAATCTTATAGTCCGTTTAAATTGCAGTGCAATCTAAAAGATTACATTTAAAATCTTCCACAAAATCTAGTGTGTTTACATTAAACTTTTTTAACATTACGGGAGATTGTTTTGTTGTGTAAAACATGCATAAATATAAAGAAATTGGCATTTAAAAATTAGCTTTACCCTTTATTTATAATCAATTACATTTAATTTTTCAATATTTTGTATCTGTTTCATGTTTTTACTATTTTCTTAAAATTTGTGAAAAACGGTGTAAACGGGCTACTAAGCCTATAGTACACGGAATGTAAAAAGCCACATGCAAATGTGGTTCTGGCGTAATTTTGTCGTCATCACACAACACTAACTTGCTATTGTGGCTTTGTAGTGACGTCAAAATTTCGAGTACTATAGGCTTTACACTATGCGAGTTGAAAAAACAGACCAGCCGGGCACATGTCGTTTCAACATAATTCGGGTACGATGAATCCAGTGGTGCTGGCCGTTTTTTTTAGATTGGCTCTGGTTTTCAAGATATACCGTTATTTCGAAAATGGAGGTTGCACAACATATGTTCGCGTAACTCAAAAACGGTTTAGTTTATTGAAATTACTAAAAAACCGAAATTCCGCAATAAAATTTCCTTTAAAAGAAGTAAAACTTTTTTCTAATATGAGCAGTCGTTTTTGAAACCAGAGCCAATCTAAAAAAAAACGACGAGCACCACTGGATTCAGCGTAACCGAATTATGTTAAAACGCCATGTGCCCAGCTTGTCTCAAAAAAAGTGTCAATTTCTTGCGCAGTGTTATTATTATGTCTGTTCCACTTAGCAAAATATTCAATGAAAATACACATTTTGTACTTACTTATTATATAAAAAAAAACTCAAGTAAGACGTTAGATTTTTAAGTGCGGCCTTACATTTTTGTAAAACAAATAAATCTTTTATTGCTTTATATTATTTTTGAAATAAAAAAAAATATCATATATTTTCAAAAACTGAAATCTGTTCTTGTTTTTAAAAATATGAAACTCCAAATAGTCGGGTAAGTAATATTTTACAATACGTCGCACTCTATCATAAAGTGGGTATTAACTAAAAATTAGACAATTTACACTTTTTGCAAAAAAAACCAACTAACAACAAAAATATCTAACCGCTGCGAATAGTTCACCCCTTTCCAGAATTTTCGTGATATTTTGGATAATATTCGTATAACAAGAAAAGTTTATTATTTTAGTTTAATACAAGAGTTTCAAAAAAACTGCATCATACGGGCCTGTTCTGAAAATCACGTGATTTCAAATCACACGTATGATTTTGTGGTATTCTGAAAGTCATACCGTTTTTGTGTTTCTCGGTGTGGTTTCGGCAATTGAAGATCACACAAAAACGGGACACTAAGATATGACACGTGTGATTTTAGTAGGCACATGTGAACAGGCCTGATTAATTTTTTATAAAAAAGGTATTATTTTGAGTTAAGCCTTTATTTAAGTAAACAATTATCAAATGTGTTTATTTAAATATTGTTGTTGTTTTTTAGTCGATACAGTGCTTTTTTGATAAAATTTGTACAATATTATGATTTAATTTCGAAATAATTGTTCACTTTTTCACATGATATAGTCCGATCCTTTTTTTTTTTTTTTCTTTGTTATTGCCCTTTTGATAACATTATTTTAATAACAAATTTACTGTGTCATAATTACTTGCTGGTTTTGAGCTTATTATAATTACTCTTGTTATTGTTGCTGTTAATTTATTAATACTTTTTGGTCGTCACTGTATGTACTGAATCTAGTAAAGAAAGCATGTGCATTTCTATTTTATTTCATATTCGATGAAAAAGGTTAAATAATTTGTTCGTCATAAGGTGAGCGCATACAATTCCTTTTTACTTTTTCTTAATGTTTAGAAAGCTTTTTTTTGCTGATAAAGTGGACTTTTGTTAATAATATGACAAATCATAATATGAAAATCATTTTCTGTGAAAGCAAAAATTGAAGCTTACGAGGATTTGAAGCTGTCAATAAGCGAAATTAAAAAAAAATATATCGTTAAAGTCGTTAAGCTACAACGGCGTTCTTGTACAATAAGTCGGAAAATGACAAAAACAAAGAAATAATAAATATGTAACAGGTTTCTTTCGAACACAAGTTAAAAAAGCAATTTTGAGAGGAGCATCGAACTCTAATGACTCAGCTTCAAAAATCAACGCAAATGTTGGCGTTAAAGCAAGCTTATTTACTATTCAAATGCTACACACTTAAAAATACTAAAATGGGCGGAAGTGAAGAAGTGGGCGTGGTTCAAAAAGATTTCTTTATATCTGTAGTACAGTAAGAGTAATTTTTTCTATATTTTGTACACATAGATATGTACATAGTTATTAATGCTCAACATTTAAACAAATGGGCGGGATTGAAGAAGAAGATGTTGCACAAAATAGTCCCCTTTTTATTTTAAAAGCACGGTATATGTAAAGAGCTTAGTTTTGAATGCACAAAATCTGATAAAAGTAGGCGGGCTTGAAAAACGTTAGAGGAGTTTTCTTTATTTTAGGAGCGCATATTTGGTTCAAATAACTTAATGCACAATACCTGGAGAAGTGCGCGTGGCACAAAATAGATTTCTTTAAATCTGCAACACGGTAGGAGTAAAATTATCCATATTCAGTACTAACAGCTTATTTATCAGGAATGTCACAGAAATCAATTCCGATCGAAAGTGAGTGACTTCGTATCTTGCTTCACGTAAAACGACATCCCTCTAGTCTAAGACAAACAACTGGTTAACAATATGTATTCGTTTAAAATTGCTGAAATTAAATCCTTATTTAAATAATTCGTAATACTAAAAACGTATAATATTGATTTATCAAATGCCAATTTTATGTTATATGTATGTAGTTATAACGTCGTTCGTAAATTATTGTGTTCTATAATATATGTATATAACCATATTAAACACAATAATTTACGAACGACGATATGTAATAATCAGGGGTGTTAAACAGAACTTTATAACAAAAATTGGAAAAATTAGATTAAAAGTGCATTAAAAACAGCTTCCAAATTCTTGCGTTTTACGTTTACGATTTCCAGCACACCCCCGAATATGTTTTTGACAGTTATAGTGATAGTTAATTATAACTGAACCTGTAGAATATTGACCGTTAGTTTTACATATTTTTATTTACTTTAACTTTTCATTAAATAAACAAATTAAAAGTTTTTTCTTTGCTTTCATAACTATTTCGTTTAAATTTATTTTCGTATTTTATTTGATTTCTTATTTCGAAATTTAAAATAATTATAATAAAAAAAAATCTTAGCATTAAATATGTTTACATAATATAAATTTAAATACAGTAGAATCGCGAAAAAGTTAAATTAAATGTCCCAAGGGTTGTTAACTTTTTGAACTTTTTTTAACTTTTCTAAACGGGCTTATATTTGAAAAATAAACAATACAGAGATAACACACTAAACTTATTCCATGGGGCTTAGTTTTCATAATAACAAAAAAGAAACTCAGATTTTTCATATTTATTCGCAACAGCCTCGAAAAATTTCAAACATTTTTTTTTTAATTTTTGAGTTCCATAATCCAACGCTATTAGTTTTCCTTGAATGTTTTAATTAATTTTGTTCAAATTCTTTGCCTTCTGCTCATTTCCGATGTTTTTTTTTATCAAAACTTTCCGAAAAATTAACTAAAAGTTAACTTTTTAGAGCGACGCAGGCACGCTAAAATTTGGTTCACTTATCCGCGAGATTAACTTTTCCGAGAGCTAACTTTGTCGCGGTTCTACTGTATTCAATTGTATGTGTATTTTTTATAAAATAATTCTATTCAATAAAATTTGTTTTGTAAAATTAATTTCCTCTCAACAGAAATTTTGTATTTGATATTTAAATAAATAAAAATTGTTAAAACTCCAATAAAATTAACCAATAAAAAATAAAAGAGATAATAAACAAATTTTAACATTCTTTAAAATCAAAATTATTAAAAAAAAACAATAGATCCAAAATATACAATAACAAGTATTTTAGTTTTAAATTGTATAATGAAAGTTTATAGTATTCTATTTTTATTTTTTGTTTCTTTATAAAAATCAATTAACCTTTTTATAATAATAATAATCATAAAAGATATTATCACCGGTAAAAAATAACATTTGATTAACTGAATAAGTATAAATAAAATACACAATAAAACAAATTTTGTTTAAAATAATAAATAACTAGTTGCTAGAGCATCATATCATCATTATAATCTGCTTCTTTATTTTTTCAATCAGTACATCATAAGAAGGAAAGTACAATAACGATACTTTTTTCTAAGCTAAGAGTTTTACTCAGGAATTTTAAGATATTTTATATATCAAAATTTTGAATTTAATCTGAAATAAATAATTAAAAACATAAATATTAAATTTAAAATATTTAAAAGAAATTGTTCAAGGCGAATTAACTTCAAGTGGTATCGAAACGGCATCAGATTCGGCAACGGCAACAGTTCGTGCTTATTTGTTTTGATTTGTAATTGTTTTGCTAAGAATGGTTGACATATCGAGCCGTAAACATTAATAATGCAATGCAAAAAACCCTATGTTGTTTCTGTTGCTGTCGGATTGTTGTAGTTCCGACACCACCTGTAGTTGAATTTGCCTTGAAATTTTTCAAATTAATTTAAACTTCAATTGTCCACGTCTGTGGCATTTTGACAGAACATCTTTAGTCAAATTTAAAAAGTTGAAAAAAATATTGTTAATCATTCGAAATTTTTATTCAAAAAACATTTTTGTTAACGTTTTTAAAATTTTGTATTACATATAAACGAAAATTTGTCTTTAATTTTGGTTTATTTTATTATTTGATAAAATGATTTTTTCACCGAGTTTTTTTTAAAGCTTGTTTGCTATCTTATCTCGACTTAAGATGTTTTGTCAAAATACCACAGATGTTATTTGATGCCTTTAGACTTTTTAAACACAGGGTTTCGACATCGAGAACCGTAATAAGGCCTATTTTGTTTTATAAAAATTGTGTACGAAGGTTGTCGCTTAAGCTAAAATAGTTTTTGCTATAAAATCGTAACAGACCTTTTTTTAGGGGATGATGCAAGTTTGCCAATAAATTTATTTTATAAAAAAAACGGAATCTGAAAATTATGTTGCTTAAGGTCACTACACACTATCCTATTTAGTCGTACGATATGTCAAAAAAATCGTGTGTGTTCATAAAGTATGATAGTGTGGCCTAAAAATTAAACTAAATTACAGATTTTTTTGACAAGTCTGACCTGACCGACTTGCAAAAGTTTTTAAAAATTTTCATAAAATGATAGTTTCTATGCGATCAGAGTTGTATTTTCTAATAAGAAAACAACAATGTCGGCTTCATTGATTTAAAGCATCTTTTTTGTGTAATAGTGTGGCACCTGTAACAGACTTTTGTTGCGATTTTTTTTGAGTGTGATAGAAATTTGTCAGATTTTCCAGTGAATGAATCGTACGATTGTGTAGGATAGTGTATCACGACCTTTAAGCTATTTTTGCGGCAAGGACTCGATAACATGAAATAAAAGTTTTATCGAATTCATAGCTTTGTGTTTTATTTAATTTTACTTTTGAAATTCACCAAATTTGTCATGGTTTTTTAGATAATAAGCATTCATTTTGCTCCATATCAACTATTTTAAAGTTTATTAAGTATTGCTTTGCTCTACACGCCACTGTTTGGCGAATGCAGAAAATTCCTCATACAAAAACGTACAGCATGAAGTTAACACTTGCTTTACTAAATTGCCGCAAGAAAAAAAGTAGTAAAAGCGAAATCAAAACAAATTAACAACAGGAAAAAAAAATTTACTTATGCTTGGCTTCATTGCCATAAGAAAAACTGTAGTTAAAGCAAAAGCAAAATAAAATGTCAACAAAAAGCTACTTTTTAAAAATAAATTTAGAAAATTGGTGTATGCGGCACAAAACAATAATTTTCACTTTCAATAAAGTACAATTAACTTCTAAGTTCGTTAATGAACGTTCATAAAAATTCACGTTTTACTTCAAAACATATGGCGAGAAGCAGTGTTGAAAATACAAAAGTCAGGTATATTTTCAGAAAACTTTATGTTAACCTTCATTGTTGTTTTTCTCCACTACGACTTTTTGGCAGGGTTTAAAAAGCTGCAGTCAAAATCAAAAAATTGCTTTTTCTTCCACTTTCTGATTTTTCATTGGACGAAAATCAACCATTGCCTTTACTTCTGATTCATTAAATGAAAACAGTCGTAGTGAAGGCAAAAGCAAAACACGAAAATTTGAAAACAACAAAGAATATCGGCACTCGACATGTTCGGAAGTGTTTCGTTTGACAGACTGAAACTTTTAATAAATACCGAAGTTAACGAAGATGGGACGTTGTGTTTTTACATACATACATACGTTTTATTTAATTTCAAAAAATTAAAAAGATTTTAAGCATTTAAATAAATACATATGTATGTATTTATGTACACATGTAGGTATTATTTAAAAAAAAAAAAAAAAATTCGGAAAAAAACACAACGTCCCATCTTTGGTAACTACGGGATTTTTTAAAAGTTTCAGTCTGTCAAACAAAACACTTTCGAACATGTCGACTGCCGATGTTCTTTGTTGTGTACAACTTTTTGTTTTTGCTTTTGCCTTCACTACGACTGTTTTCATTTAATGAATCAGAAGTAAAGGCAACAGTTTTTTTGTCCAATGGCAAATGAAGATGTCGAAGTTGCAGCACAATCTTATGACTTTTACTATCTCAACTGCAGCTTTTTAAACGCTGCTTTTTGGCATATACGCCAAACGAATAATGAGTTGACGATTTAGTTAAGGACACATGTTCGCTTCCAGTGTAATTTAGAATTTTATGTTTCTCTTCGGCGTAACTTCATATATAAGCTTCTAATTAAATTTTAGTATTTTAAAAGCAATTCTACTAAGATACATTTAAGTATTTTAAGTTCAAGTTTATTGGTTGTAATACAAAAAGCCTTCAAGGCCAAAGCGCATTACTGGAATATTTCATACATTTTGTCTTAAAAATATTATAACATATAAAATATTACAATTAAAAATATGGGGGATTCACAAGGTTGTCATAAACTTGTAAAGTCATATGTGTGAAAACAATTACATGAAATGTATATGACTGCTGTGGGCGACCGCTTAAAATTTATATTTCTACTGTATAGGTTTGACGAATTAATGAACACATCATTAAAATTTTTATTTTGTTTGAAATACAATATTTTTTTTAAGCAATTGTAAAATATTATATAGGACAGTATGACGATATGACTTGATAGCACACCTTGTGAATCCCCCAATATTATAAACTATGTTATCATTCTACAAAAAAAGAATCAAGAATAAAAAAATTCAAAAAATAATTATTCATGAGATATTTCAAGTTTGTAAAGGGGCACCAGTGTGATATTAATACTAGTATGCGCGTAGTAATCCCTTATCAAAACAGAAAAACCCCTAATTAATAAGTGGAAAAACGATTTCTTTATAAAAGTACAATTACGTTTATGGGTATAAGATGCAATCCTTTAAAATTTTAGTTTATTAAACTAATATCCAAAAAGCTAATCAGTGAAGGCAAAAAACAAGAATCAGGTTTGTAAAGGAAAACTATTTAAAATATAATACAATATATGATAATACTTACATTTATAATTGATATAGATATATTTTACAATGGCTGTCACTTATTGTTTGGTGCCTGGAATAGACAGGTAAGACCTGCATTTTGATTTGTATCTATTAAATCGGCCGAAGGTTTGTTCAATTTCTGCGATGGCATCGGTGGCAAGTTCGCTATTTTAATTTCATTACGAAATAGTTGATTAATGCTGCGGCCAATAAGAGTTGCTGTTAATTTTTTAAACATGTCCTTTTTAGCTTTGTCCACTTTATTTCCCTTGACTGGAGCCACAGCAATTTTTTCATCGAATTTCTGAACATCGGCCGATGAAACATTTGGAATACTTTGTAGTACTTCGGACAGTGTGGGGAATTTAAGACGTAATAGTTCATAAAATTGTACACCCAATGTAATGAGACCAGCCTGATTAGCTTCATGTTGGCCGTGTACTTGGAGACCGCGTAAAACAGCTGTAAAGGCTGCTACGGCCTTGTTGGCATCCATCAGTTGTTCGGCTGCTAAGAAACGCATGACTGGAGCAGAAATATTTACTGCTTTAAGATTGCAAGTACCATCGTTCCAAGAAAGAGCACCTAGTAGAGTCATTAATATATAATTGCTTGTGGCTGGATTGCGCAGCAGTTTGACACCTAAATCGCTGATAATATCGGAAAGTAAAGCGGCTTGAGCAGCTCTAGTGTGCGCTACACCATCCATGGAATGTTCTTCAGCATCCATAGTCACGTCTGAAGGTAAATTGGATGTGGTATTATTGGCAGTACTATTATCGGGTCCGATTTGTCCGCCAACCAATGCTACCTTAAGGACGTCCAAGTACTCCCTTGTCAACGAACGATTAAGCATGTCTTCGAGTACTTCTTGAGTGTCATTCGGTTGTTCTTCTTCATTCAGCTGTCCCGACTCGTAAAGGGATGTTATATAAACCCATCGAGCAGTTAAACGATTAAACATAATAGGTGAAATATGTGCAAAGATAGGCAAGAGTACAGTGTCGTAAAATGCTGGAGGACAGGAGTAAACAAACGGTTTTAAAAATACTCGAACAATAGGACGTAGACGATAATCTGGTAAATCATCCAAACATGTGAAGGAGCTGTTTATTAATGCATCTGCTACACCCTCCAGTTGATAGAGATCTCTACCTAGTGACGGACCGGCTGAGCCCATCATATGGTAACAACCTTCATAGAGTAGTGACATAAATTGTTGCATTTTATCGAATGATGTTGGTGGTTTCTTGACCGAAGGATCTAGGGGATCTACTGGAATTGCACATACCCCCATTAGCACTTTCTTTTCATGCTCAAGCATTGAGTGTATATTGCGATATCCTTCCGAGAGACCAGCTACTGCCTCCTGTTTGAAGAGTTCATTAAGAACACGTAGAAGCGAAAGAATATGTGGCAGCAACGGTATGACATGAGGCGATGCGGGATTACGACATATTGGATTTCCTAGTTCTGTAAAGCCAACCACAAAACCACCCCGTGATGCTCGATCAGGGTCATCAGGCCAGGTACATCGTTTAATTACACCCAGCACAATGTATAACGCATCGATAAGTGTACTACGATGAGGACCACAGGGATCATTCTCAATTGGATATATAGGTGCCTGGTCTAATCCCACAAAATGCATAAAGTCTAAGGACGACTTGAAAGCGTGCGAAAATGCCGACCAATGAGGCAAACTGTCGCGCATTATTTCTCCTATAAATGCATATTGACGTTCATAGTCACAAAAGTGGTTAGAAATTAGCAGCAATGCTTCCTGTAAAGTAACTCTATCCATTTTACTAATAGGATGTTGAGGCTGTTGGAATAGAGACTTAACGTGAGTGTTGATTTGTTCAAAAACGGGTAATAACAAAAGGGGATATTTATGCCCCAATTTCACTATTAACGAGGCAGCATGTCGACGTAGATTTTTGCAGGCTTGGACTCGTGTTGTCAACGGTTGTTGAGGAGATGGGTTTGGATCGTTGGGATCTCGAAATATTAAAGCATTAAATATTTTTTCTAAAACCCTGGGTAACAGCGAAACCCCGCTCATCGCTACACAATTGTTGGGCGTAATTTGGCACGATGACATGCTGAGGAAAACAAAGAGAGCTGAAATGCACGACAGGAGTATGGATAGTGTTAAAGGGTTATCAGTTTCAAGTTTTAAGCAGTCTTCCAATAAGCGCAGGCCAGCTTGTACAGATGGTCGTTCAGCTACCATTAAAATACGACTAAGAACACCATCCAGTACAGATACCAGTGCTTCCCATTCTAAATAACTAGGCTCCAAAACACTGCACTGTGTATTGCCTCGTTCTGTATGAGCTTTTGACAAACGTAGATTAAGCCACTGCTCACAATATGCAAATGTCACTAACGGTTGTACTAAAGTGGATTGACGAAATATTTCCAGAAAATCTGTGCGACATCTATAAAAGAAAACTGCGAACTCTTCTTCAGAATCATAGTCCAAGCAAATGTATGAGGATGTCGTGCCAACATTTGGGCCGCCACCTGTTAAGCAACGGGCTGATGGATAAGGGATCTTAATGATCCGAGGTGCTACAGCATCAATGATTTTCGGAATATAGGAAACTACACCCTGATCCTTGGAAATACCGTCATGTTTTAACAAAACATTCCATATTAAAGCAGCACCATGGGCCACACTAAGTGATGAATGACGCACAAGATATAATAAGCACTCTAAAAATATCTCAAGATGTGGTGGTCGCTGAATAGCACCTTCCTCTTTTCCCCACAACAGCACCTGCTGTTGGGCCATGCCACTAAGAACTTGTACTAACTTTTTTAAAAATTTGTGATTTTGTTCCAAACTAGCAACACTGCTATCGGTGTGAATCATTTGTGAAGACGAGAATATATAACGCAGTGGTTCTTCTCCAAAAAGCAATAACAAAGGTTTGCGCTCCTTCACTTGGCCCTTGCGATTAGTTATCTGTGAGAGACATTCTGCTGCATTACACTGGAAAGCTCTGTCGTTTAAAAGAATGCACAAGATTTGCAAAAGCTTTCCATTGTTGCAGGTAATATGATTTATAGAGACCCATTCAACAAAACCTGTTAAAGTTAGTAAGACAACCTCTACAACTCGACTATGGGCATTCGCCTTTTGGAAATTTCCCTGTCCTGTGGCCTCACGAAATGACGTTACATGCAGTTCGATTAACCGCAAGAAAAACTCAAATATATCATTCATATTGTTAGTCAGAGCTTGGTACATGTCTTTCCTTCTCTGATTTGATTCGATGGTTTGTAAAAGTGCCACGTCTTCAACGAGCCGTAAAAATACTAGCAACACCAACTCTGTTTGAGCCTCTCCTTTTGTGCAGGCATCCGACAATTCTGCTAACAAAGTAGTCCATTGTTGTGGCCATTCTCTTTTTATCATTTCTACGATAATGCGTGAAACCGCATCTTTTAGATGGGACAGAGAGCGATCCTCTGCAGGACCCACACCCATTAACAACAATTTCATGGCATGTTCTTTGATAAAAATTTTTTCTTCCTGTGATATACAATTCCATTTGAATTTGATGGTATATTCCATAAGTTGGAGTCCAAAATGTTTTACATTTTGCGAATAGTGACCGCTGGCAAGAAATAAGCCGACTTGTGCACAAAGCGGACTTTCTTCCTTAAATCTCTCACATGCCATATACGCCTCCAAACGAGCCTGTTGAGTTGTCTGAGGATGCATGATCAACTCTACAGCTTTCGACAATTCGTCTGCCAACGCAGACACAGTAGTGTGTTGTGCCATCTCCAAGTCGTCCTTTTCAAATAATGTTTATCCAGGAATTTCAACAGTTTCTTTTTATATTGCAAATCAGTTAAGAAGCGTGCTGCCGTATTGTGGTGTTGCTATGCTTGTTCTTTCTAATTTTCAAAATGATATTTACCTTATTTTTGGCTTATCTTCAGCAATTATTATTAATATCTATTTCATTTATACAGACACTATTATTTTTATTTATGTATATTGAATTTTATGGAAAAATTTTCTTGTATAAATTTTTCATAAAAACACTAACTTCAATTGCAGCATAAAATGTGTGTAGCAAATTGTCTTGTTCGTAGAAAATGAAGTTAAGCAAAAGGGTTGCCAATTTTCCTGAAATGAATGTCAGTTGGATATTTTATAAAATTCAGCAAAATATAGACGAATATTAAAAATGTTTAATAAAAAATTATTAAAAATATGTATATCAAAAAAATCTTGATTAAAAGCATTAATTAACTAATTAAACATATTATAAAAAAAATCAATTCGGCAATACTATCATATGCCGGCGATTTTGTTGTTTATCTTACAGAAGTATGTTCAGTGACGCGTTGATAATTAACACTTGAAAAAATTTTGCTGGAATAAGAAACACACATAATAAAACATAATTAGAGGTACACGCGTTCTATGCGTTTGAGACTTACTTGAGCTTTTTTCAAAAATGTAATAAGAACCAATCCATATTATGAAACATTTGCTGCAAAACATTTGAGTTCATTGATGAAATGGGAAAGACGAATGGAAATGAGTAATTTGTTTCATATACAAGAATTTTTTGTAAGATTGTCTTTGAAAGAAAGAGAGAAGACACAGAAAATGGTTTAATGTTCTAAAACAAAATTTTTATTCTGTTGACACGAATGAGAATTGACGAAAGTTTTTGCAGCAAATGCTTCATAATATGGATGAGGACAAAGAAATCCTACTTAATGGATTCTACGTATGTGCTGTTTAACTTTTAAATTTTTTACAGTGATTAAACTTTTTTGACAGATGCATAAACGAATTAATGGATTGAGCGTTTGGTGTAGACCACAAGCATTAATAGCAAAAATTGACATACTTTCAGAACAAAGTGCATATTCATGATCAATGTGTCCCGAAAGGGGGTCCTTAGACCTCTTATTTTATTTTCAGGCAGGATCAAAATATTTTCTTTTTGCAATTTTAAAATTTGCTATAAAAAAAATCAAACATCTAAGGATATGTTAAGTTGTATCATACTATCCGTTTGGAAACTGCTAAATTATTTGGTTATTATTCCATATTATGAAACATATGCTGCGAAACATTTGAGTTTGTTGATGAAACGGGAAAGTCGAATGGAAAAGTGTACTTTGTTTTGTGTACAAGCAGTTTTTGTGATTTTGTTATTGAAAGTAAGAGAAAATGCTCATCAGATATTACTCTTGGTAGATTAGAGAGAGTAGAATATTAAGATTTGTTTACAATTTAAGAATCATGTTACCAATTATGCAATTGATTTTTTAGGATGTACATACATATGATAGTTATGTTATATCACGAACTTTATTGTGCTTTTTTAAGACGTTAAAATATGGTGTACCTATTGATGTATGCAATGAATTCAATTTTCTTCATTCATCACGAATACTACAGATTCATATAAGTACCTCTAATACGATATCAGATCTTTTCACGTTCATACTTAGTTCGAGTTGCTAGAATATGGAATACCTTGCCTTCAGAACTGAAATGTTTTTCAGATTCAATTCATGGCTTTAAAAGTTAGATACTAGTTTATCGAAATCACTAGTGGGGATATTAAATTAAATATTTTAATTATAGTATACTTTATTTTCTAAAGAGATTATGATTTTTGTGGGGAACCTTGTATTTTGTATATTTTTAAATAATTTTTGCTTAGATTCAAAACATTTTATACATTATTGAATATGTAATGATATTTTTGTTGCTAAAATGGATATATTACTATGTAATGCTTTAAATCGGCCAAGAAGGCTTTTGTATTACTGATTGAATTAAATAAATAAAAAAAGGCATACGAAATGCTTAAATGCTGCAAAACAAAAGTTTTATTGTATGGACGCGAAAGCAATTTAAAAAGTGAATTGAATATAGTTTCTGCAGCAAATGCTTCATAAAATAGACGGGCACAAACGAAATCTTTGCTGCAGAAACTCTCTTTAATATTCTTTTGAAACTTTAATCGTTACCATACATAAATATGTCATCTTTCTTCTTTCTTTCAATAACATACCTTGGCGAATTCAACTACAGGTGCTGCCAATACTTCAACAATCTAAAAATAACAGTATTTACGATTCGAAATGTCAACCGTTCTTAACATGGGGTATTCGCCTGACAATTTTTGTCATACCCAACGTCAAAATCTATAAAAAAAAAATGGAACAAGTCTAGTTCTAGCACGCTACCAGCTAGCCTAGTGCACTTCCATAACATTTTAATATAAAATGTTGTAAAAACAGTATTAGGAGCTGAATAGTTAGAAGTTCTAAATAAAGATCTGTTTAAAAGCTTTCAAATGATACCAATTTGGCCATATACGTTCAGAAATTTACTGGGAAATCTCAAATTCATTGAAAATTTCAGAGTTCCATAACTTTAAAACTATGCGTTTCCAAGAATTTTGTCATTTAATTTTTCCTAGTTTTCAATTGTAAACTTGGTAAACTAGACTTATAGCCTATTTACACTTGAGCACATCTTAGAGACGCGTGGACGATGTTGAAAATTAAAAAAAAAACTTGTTTACATTTGAAACGTTTTTCATCTTACATCATATAAATATTTATTTTCACGTGTAAGAGCGAATAAAAACTAAAATAATGATATAACTGTCCTGCTATTTTGTATTTTTTTCTAGTGATGGTAAACAATTATTTGTTTTGTTTTAGTGATTACTCCAAAATAATCGAAAGATGGTGGATGAACCAACATGAGATAGGAACATCTTTTAAAGATAAAGAAATATGTTGATTTTTAGCCCTGTACAATTCTTATGGTAAGATGTTATCATCTTTGGGATAAGATGAAATATGTAAGCCCTTTAGGCCAAAAAATCAATATTACAAGTGATAAATGCTTAAGCTACATACGTATACTATACGTATTGATTGAGCACATCTTAGAGACGCGTGGACGATGTTGAAAATTAAAAAAAAACCTGTGTTACCGCCGCAACTGTAGTATGTCTTTTGATTTATTTATCTTTTCCTTGATTAAACATTTTCTTTTAAGTTGCTCTTTGCTTTAATACATAAGCATACACATGCATATGTATTTAATATTTACAAACTACATACTTATTCATATGTTTGCTCTTTTTCCTTCTTACTGTTCAATTGCTTAATAACGGTTCTATATGGTGATCGACTTTTACTTAAAAAGTCATTGCAAGAAGATTTTAAGTTTTGTTTATTGAGAGTTGTGAACAGTGAGAAAACAAATTGTTTTAAAGCGTACAACATAACGTAAAATTTAACTTTATTTTTTATATAAACATTAACTTTAATTTAATAAAGTATTTGTTAATATTTGTTGCTCTTAAAAGTTGTTTTTTATTTGCATATTCACAAACTCGAAAACCACAGTTCTTTAAAACAATTTTAATTTGGTATAAATATATACATACATAAATATAAGAAATCGCAGTTTTTATTGGGCAAAATAAAATGCCGCAAACCGAGTTCAACTGCAATAAATGTGATCTTAAAGACACGGAACGTATGGTGCAATGTGATTCTTGTGACAAGTGGTTCCATTTTGAATGCGTTGGAGTAAATAGTGACGTTGCCAATGTCAGCTGGAATTGTTCCTGTGGAAAAGGCCAGCCAGTCGCTATTCAAAAAAGCGCATCCATCGTCACTTCACATACATTACCGCCCAATAATGTTACAGTCGATTTTAGTGCAGGGTTGCAAGCAGCGTCATCTCCTGCCGACCAAATATCTAGACCTTTAACGGATGTGACCGGTCCATCGTTAAGAGGTTACGTTGTACAGCCACCTATTCACAGTAATGTAGTCCATGAAAAAGGTGCATATAAAAAAGCACAACAGCAACCAGTGCATAAACATGGAAACTGCAACTCGAATGTAGAAACAATGGCTTCAGCGAAGGTTTTACAAACTACAAACCAAGGTGATCAATATATGCAACATAATATCGGTTATCACGTTAGCCCAAGCACATCAGTCGGCTTCTTGCCCTCACATACGCAGTTGCAACTACAGATGCTGGAAGAAGAAAAGGAGCTGCAAAGGAAATATTTGGAGAAAAAATATAGTATCCTTTCTCAAGGTGATGTTAGCCAAAGTTCAAATTCTTCTCTAAGCATATCTTCTTTCCAGCCAACAGCATCGCAAATCGCAGCTAGACAAGTAATACCGAAAGAATTGCCAAACTTTGATGGTAATCCTGAAGACTGGCCCCTTTTTATAAGCAATTATAAAAATAGTACAGAGATTGCGGGCTTCACTGATGGGGAAAATCTAATGCGTTTACAGTCGTGCCTACGGGGCCGTGCTAAAGAATTGGTTAAAAGCAAATTGCTTATTCCTTCTATGGTAAACGAAATTATTCAAACACTTGAAATGTGTTTCGGCCGTCCAGAACATATCTTAGACAGCATGATAGAAAAGGCTACTAAAATTCCTCCTCTCAAAGACAGGCTGGATAGTTTTATCGAATATGCGCTTACCATACGAAATATTTGCTCAACAATGGAGGCGTGTAATTTAACGGCCCATTTAAATAACCCCTTGCTAGTAAAGACGTTAGTCGATAAATTACCTAACAATCACAAATTAAGTTGGGCAATGTATAGCAAGGATGACAAGGTTCCAGTAGTGAAATCATTTAGTGATTGGATATACAGCATAGCGGCTGCCGCAAGCCAAGTCGTGTCCCCTATAAGTAGCAAGAAAGCTGCGTCAGTGAATACTCATTCAGAACAAGGTAATAGCATACAACTATACTGTATGTTTTGCAAAAGTGAGGGGCATAAAATTCTTAACTGCGGTGAGTTCCAAAATTTAAATTTAGATGCGAAGTGGAATGTTGTTAAAGAAAACAAATTGTGTCGCCAGTGTTTGAATTCTCATCGACGGAAATGTTTCTCTAAAAAAGTATGTGATGTAGACAACTGTACTGCAAAACATCATCCATTGTTGCACAAATACACCACGTCAGTTAACCAAAACACGGTTGAAGTAGCAGTTCATCCTCGCAGTGGAAGTGTAAATACACACAACGATCATAACCAAATCAAACCGTGTTTCAGAATTCTTCCAATCAAAATACATTTTAATGGTGACTCTTTAGAAACGTACGCATTCTTAGATGAAGGTTCATCTGTGACTCTAATGGAGCAAAGCCTGTATGAAAAGTTGGGAATTACTGGTAAACGAGATCCTTTAGAGCTGCGATGGACTGGCGATACTACACGATGTGAGAACGATTCTGTCAAAATTAATATAGAAGTATCTAGCACTAAAAGTGAAAGCAGATTTACCCTTTATGATGTACATACAGTGAGTAATCTTGGTTTGCCCATACAGTCTATTAAATTTGATGACATCATCAAGGACAACCCATACCTGAAGGGTTTGCCAATACAATCTTATATAAACGCCAAGCCATTGGTTTTAATTGGGCTTAATAATTGGAGATTGGCAGTTCCATTAAAAATAAGGGAAGGTCAACGAAATCAACCAATCGCAACTAAAACACGTTTGGGATGGACACTGCAAGGAACTGGCTCAGAATTTAATAAGTCATTCTCTCTTAATATACATACCTGTGAGTGTGAAAGTCGGTATAAAACGCTACACGATGAAGTGAAAGAATACTTTTGCCTAGACATGCCTCGAGAAAAAAATATTTTGTCGCACGAAAATAACAGGGCAATGAAAATTTTAGAAAACACCACAATTAAGAAAAATCAACAATTTGAAGTTGGGTTACTTTGGAAGGATGATGCTACCCAGCTGCCAGAGAGCTATGAGGCCGCATTACATCGACTTAAATGCCTTCAAAAAAGGTTTAGTAAAGATCCGCAATTATATGAGACAATGCATGTAGAAATAGAAAACTTAATTTCAAAAGGTTATGCTCGGAAGTTGATGGACACAGAAGAATTTTCGTATGAATGTCGCACATGGTACCTGCCAATATTTATTGCCCTAAATCCGAATAAACCTGGCAAAATTCGTCTTGTTTGGGACGCAGCTGCAAAGTCACATAATAAGTCTCTAAACGACTTCTTAATTTGTGGCCCAGATTTTCTTGCGTCGCTTTTTAACATTTTAGTCGAGTTTCGTGTAGGTCAAATAGCAATTTGCGGCGATATAGCAGAAATGTTTCATCGTATTAACGTTAAAGATGATGATATGCATGCTCAACGATTTTTGTGGTTCGAAAATAACGATGGTAGCCTTCGGCCCTGTAAGTATGTAATGAAATCTTTAACCTTTGGCATAAATTGCGCACCCTGCATCGCTCATTATGTGAGGAATAAAAATGCAAATGAATTTCGTAATTTGTACCCCCGAGCAGTTAAGGCAATACAATGCTATCATTACATGGACGATTTAATTGATAGTGTGAACACTGAGGAAGAGGCTATGGAACTTGCAATACAAGTGCGAACGATTCATGCTGCTGCTGGGTTTTACATGAGAAACTGGATAACTAAGGGCTAAAAAATCAGAGCGAGTTAAACTCTCTGTTTGGTTTAAAATGTGTTTAAACCAACAAATCTATAAATCACCAAAGAGATAAACCATTTTTAAACGCATAAAATTGGGCGTTTAAACTACCAATGCAGACCATATGAATTTGCTAAGATTTATCGTTGTGCTGCCACATGTTATTTTTTTAACAACATATAATACATGGGACACTGATTTATAGTTGTTGAGTTTAAACTACATATAAATTCAAGTTTAGTTCAACTAAACCAACGTTTAAACCATCAGTGATTTTTTAGCCCTAATTCGAAACGTGTACGGCAGCATTTATATGAGGACAAGACGTCCACTCAAACCTCCTTTAAAGCATTAGAAAAAATACTTGGTATGTATTGGGAATCCAATAATGATGTTTTTCGATATAATTCTAGTTTTTCGAGGCTCAGAAGAAATGTGTTTCAATCACATGTGGTTCCTACTAAAAGGGAGGTACTTCAAGTCCTAATGTCGATTTTCGACCCACTTGGGTTTGTTTCACACTACACTATCGGACTTAAAATGCTTCTTCAAGATATATGGCGGTCAGGAATAAAATGGGACGATGGATTAAATGAAACTCTTTTTACAAAGTGGTCCTCATGGCTGCACAATTTGGAAAAAATTTCGTTATTTATAGTCCCACGGTGCTACTCGAAGTTGCTTAAAGAAACGATAAGCGTTCAGCTACATACATTTGTAGACGCAGGCGAAAATGCATATGCAGCAGTAAGCTACTTTAGAATTCAATATAACGATGCCGTTGACGTCCGTATTGTTGCAGCCAAATCAAAGGTCAGTCCTCTAAAGCCAATTTCCATACCTCGACTAGAGCTCCAAGCTGCTATAATTGGAACGAGACTAGCCGCAAAAATTCGTAGTGCTACACGTCTTAATTGCGAAAAAAGTTTATTTTGGTCCGACTCAAAAACAGTTTTAAACTGGCTTTCAATGGATCCTAAAAGCTTTAAAGCTTTCGTTATGTACAGAGTTGGAGAAATATTAGAATCAACTGATATTACTCAATGGAATTGGGTGTCGTCCAAATTAAATCCTGCTGATCTTGCGACAAAAATATCTTCTCCCAGCGACTACATGTGGCTCAATGGACCTGAATTTCTCAAAAGCAACAGAGATTTATGGCCAAAATCTATAGACCTAGGTGGCGTAAGTAATGAAGAAACACGAAATCACTTATTGGTTATTGATAAATTAAATAAATTAAAAATAAACATCGAATATTTTTCAAGTTGGAAGCGACTTTACATGGCTCTCTCCCAATTTCTATTTTACATAGAAAAATTAAAAGCTACTATACATGGATATAAAGCACCACAGGGTATGCGTTTTGAATACATACAAAAGGCAAAAAATATTTTGTTCAAATATGCTCAATCTAGTGAATATTCTGAAGAAATTTGGTGTCTGAAAAACAAGAAGAAAATACATCCAGGGAGTAAACTTAAACAATTAAATGTTTTTCTTGATGATAATGGTATCATACGCGCTTGTGGAAGGGCCGAGTCATTAAATTGCAACGACGCCATTGTTATGCCTCAAAGTCACTATATCACATTTTTGCTGGTCCGAAATTATCATGAGAATTTTCATCATTGTCTTCACGAAGCCACACTTTGCAAAATCAAATCTAAATTTTACATTGCTAAGTTGAGAACAATTTATAAGACTGTGCGAAACAAATGTCAAAGATGTAAAAACCAAATGGCAGTACCTCAGCCACCGTTAATGGCATCGCTCCCAGCTGCAAGACTCGCTAGCTTTGAACGACCCTTCACTTATGTTGGTATCGATTTTTTTGGCCCCTTATACGTGGCAGTAGGCAGACGCAGAGAAAAAAGATGGGGAGTGCTGTTTACCTGCTTAACAGTTCGAGCAATTCATATTGAGGTCGCCCATAGCCTTGACACAAGTTCATGCATCATGTGCATTCAAAATTTTATAAGTCGTCGTGGCTCTCCGAAAGAGATTTACACCGACAATGGAACAAATTTTAAGTCTGTCGAACGAATACTGCGCGAAGAAAAGCAGAATCTGAACCTGCACGTAGTTTTTGCTAAACACGATGAAATAAAGTGGAGATTTAATCCTCCTGCAGCACCACATATGGGTGGAGCATGGGAAAGATTGGTTCGCACCGTAAAAACTGTTCTTTACGCATTGTGTCCAGCCTTCAAATTTAATGATGAGTCTTTAAGAAGCGCTTTATGGGAAATCGAGTTTATAATTAATTCCCGGCCTTTAACCTTTGTGGCTCTAGACTCGGCTGAAGATGACGCTCTCACACCAAATCATTTGCTACTGGGCTCCGCTGACGGGCATAAACCTTTATGTGAAACAAATTATGATCTACGACAGCGATGGCATCAAACCCAAAAATTCGCAACCCATTTTTGGAAGAGGTGGATTCGTGAGTATGGTCCAACTTTAGTCCGTCGAAGCAAGTGGTTCGAAAAAGCAAAGCCCCCAGTTATTGGCGACGTAGTTGTAGTAGTTGACGAAACGCTTCCCCGAAATAGTTGGCCCAAAGGCACCATTACCGATATAATAACCGCCAAAGATGGACAAGTACGGCGAGTTAAAGTCAAAACTAGCACCAGCACATATGAGAGGCCTGTGACAAAGATTGCAGTACTTGACGTCGGTACTATTGTGGATGGCAAGCTCATGGTTCCCTAATTCGCTTACAAGGGGGGGAATGTTACCGCCGCAACTGTAGTATGTCTTTTGATTTATTTATCTTTTCCTTGATTAAACATTTTCTTTTAAGTTGCTCTTTGCTTTAATACATAAGCATACACATGCATATGTATTTAATATTTACAAACTACATACTTATTCATATGTTTGCTCTTTTTCCTTCTTACTGTTCAATTGCTTAATAACGGTTCTATATGGTGATCGACTTTTACTTAAAAAGTCATTGCAAGAAGATTTTAAGTTTTGTTTATTGAGAGTTGTGAACAGTGAGAAAACAAATTGTTTTAAAGCGTACAACATAACGTAAAATTTAACTTTATTTTTTATATAAACATTAACTTTAATTTAATAAAGTATTTGTTAATATTTGTTGCTCTTAAAAGTTGTTTTTTATTTGCATATTCACAAACTCGAAAACCACAACCTGTTTACATTTGTAACGTCTTTCATCTTACATCATAAAAATATTTATTTTCACATGTAAGAGCGAATAAAAACTAAAATAATGATATTACTGTCCTGCTATTTTGTATTTTTTTCTAGTGATGGTAAACAATTATTTGTTTTGTTTTAGTGATTGCTCCAAAATAATCGAAAGATGGTGGATGAACCAACATGAGATAGGAACATCTTTTAAAGATAAAGAAATATGTTGATTTTTAGCCCTGTACAATTCTTATGGTAAGATGTCATCATCTTTGGGATAAGATGAAATATGTAAGCCCTTTAGGCCAAAAAATCAATATTACAAGTGATAAATGCTTAAGCTACATACGTATACTATACGTATTGATTGAGCACATCTTAGAGACGCGTGGACGATGTTGAAAATTAAAAAAAAACCTGTTTACATTTGTAACGTCTTTCATCTTACATCATAAAAATATTTATTTTCACATGTAAGAGCGAATAAAAACTAAAATAATGATATTACTGTCCTGCTATTTTGTATTTTTTTTCTAGTGATGATAAACAATTATTTGTTTTGTTTTAGTGATTACTCCAAAATAATCGAAAGATGGTGAATGAAACAACATGAGAAAGGAACATCTTTTAAAGATGAAGAAAGATGTTGATTTTTAGCCCTGTACAATTCTTATAGTAAGATGTTATCATCTTTGGGATAAGATAAAATATGTGAGCAATTGTAACAAGCCTATTAAGCCCAAAAAAACTAAAATTTTTGTCAGCGTTTTTTATATGAAGTTTGACGGATCTTATAACAAAAAAATGTCAGGTGAAGACTCCGTGTTACGAAACCAAAACAAATTGTCTCGTACTGTCAAAATCAGATGGCCTCTTGTCACTACCTGTAGAACACTTACAAAGTACACTTTTCTATATATGTATACGTCCAAGGTATATTTATAACAGGTAGCTGCGAGAATAAAACAATTGTACAATAAAACTTTTTTTATTGTTGCTATGTGATACGAACTGTCAAAAAGCAAAGGGGCTGATAAGAGACAAAAAAGACAAAAGATAAAGACCAAGGCGAATTCAAACAGGTAAACTCATCTCGTCAGCCGTTCATCAGCTGTCTCCACGGCGAATAAGAAAAATCGTAAATGTCAAAATATAAAATTGTTCTGAGAAGAAGTTGATTGAAGTGCTAAAAATATTATTGTTATAATAAAAGAATTTAATAATTTCATTTATAAAAAAGTGAATTTTAATTTGCAATAAAAAAATTTTGACAGCTATCAATTATATTGAAAAAACAAAATACATGGGGCTTTTTGTAGTTGTGGAGTTGCACTTACCTTTTTAAATTCGCCTTGATAAAGACTAAAAACTTGTTTAGTTGTTTACTATCCCTGCGGTCACACGATCAAGTTGTTCTTGATAGTCTTTTACATATACTGCTTGTCAAAATTTGTAAGCAATTATTTTTTATTTTTATTTATTTATTTATCTCGTTGTCAATTTAAAAGTGTGAGTGTGTTAAGGGCCAAATACACTTGTCAAATGCTTGTCCAGCCGGCGAATTCAACGTGTACGTGTGCTGGACGTAATATTCGCCGTCATATCTAAATTTTTTGATTTTTCCTCAAGCGTTGTCGGTGTCACACAAAGGAACACATTTTTACTAATACTACCACAATGCTTGATAAGTACTTAGATCAGTGTATTTGGGCCTTCCCAACAAACACGAAGTCAAACCTTTGATATGAAATGACTTTATTATTTGACATCAAACGCAATTCTAAAACGTTTTTCAATTGTTTGATTTAACATTTAAATTCAAATTGATAATGATTTGAAAAAAAAACATTTGATATCAAATGTTTTATCAATTTGATGTCAAATGTTTGTCAAATGTTAAAATCAAATCAAAAATAAACTTGGCAATACTAAAGCGAAAAATAAATGTAAGTATTAAAAATGGCGATTAAAGTTACATTTTTTTACTTTGTGGTTACATGTGTTTTACTATTAAAAATAAATTTTAATATAAAGTGTGAGAGTAGAGTGTATTGCAAATTGAAAGGCAAAACTTGATCGTGTGGCCACCAAGTATACAACGTTTGACAGTTCGTATCACAAAACAAACAAATTAAACAGCTGGCTTTCCGAGACTACCTGCTATAAATTTACCTTTATACGTCTTTCCCTTTTCCCTAAAAATTTAAATATTTCACAGCAATCGTTTCATAATATGAATCAATATAAATAATATTTTTGTCACTTGAAAATTTAAAATTACTTCCATATTTTAAATAGTTTTATTCAAAATGATAGTTAAGAAAATGTAATTGAATTTTGTTTTTAATGTAAATTGTATAAGAAGAAGAATTAATAATTAGAAAAGAAAAAGAAGAAAAACGAAAAATAATTGCCAAAACTGAACATACCCCTCAGTAAATCCAAGAAAAACACAAATGAGTGCGCCGCGAAACGTGAAAATTTGTTGAGAGAAATATACATATAAATAGAGAATCAATTTAATATTAATAGTTAATAAATTAACTGCCAAACGTTTACAAATTTCTTTAATATACTAATAATTCTGTAAGATATTGTCTTCAGCATAATGGAGTGGAATGAAACCGAAGTGGATGGACGGCACACAGTAAAATTTACAGATTTACCGTATGTGCCGTTAACGAGCCCCCCTCAATCACCAGAAGCTGTGGAATCGTTTGTTGGTAGGTTTTAGTGAATTTTTTTTCATTTCGAAAAGGTTAAAACAAATGTGTACTTTTTTTATAATAAGGTAAAAAATTGGGAGGCATTATACGTCACGGAGAGTGGGCCTGGTTGGCTAGAAATTCTGTGCTACAAATTGTTTCATTGCGCAATGGCCAAACGGTTTCAAGTTATGAGTTTTGCGAGTCCCGTGGCTATGAAAATTGTTGCATTAAATGTGTGGAAGAAATATTTCCCAACAATCCTGAAGTCATGTTTCTGGCCGTCGTTTTGGAGAGTTTTCGTGGGCCAGGTGGTGGCAGTAGTTATGTAGCCTTGTACTCGATGGAGCTGAGCAGTGTTTTGAATAGTATCGAACTAAGTTTACATATTACGTGTACTCGTTTCTTGGATGCGTGCGCGTGTCGTCGTAGTCTGCTTCAAAATTTTGATGGTTGTCTTTCTGTAGGAAGTGAGGAAGGCGTTATTGTTTTATTGGATTTAAATATTCAAAAAATTACTTTAATGAATAATGAAATGCATGAAGACAATTTTGTTCCATGTCATATTGTTGACTATAGTTTGCCTTTAACTGAAATACATCGCAATTATCGACAGTGTAAGCAAGATGGAATACATTTTGGACTACAGATGGAAGGTAAGAAATGAAACATGTTTTTATATTTAGCATGATAATACAATCTGTAGGTAACATTTCCATGTTTTTATTGTGTAGGTTTTTAATGTGCACTTTTTTTAAAGTGTAAGACAATATCTAGTTTATTACAATAGTTGAAACAGGATTTAAAAATTTTCAAAAGAAAATTAAATAATTAATTAGAAGTACTTGTTTCGTAGTTGATTAAAATAATTTCAGGGGGTCTACTCTCTATTGCGACGTGAAAGCTAAATGTCAACTTGGTACTTTCTATCAATTTCGCAAAATTTTCTGAAAATGAAGCTGAATAGTGGCAATAAAAATTAAAGATGAATAATGAAATGCCAAAGTTTGTAAAAACATTTGATATTGGAAAATTGAAATAAAATAAAGTGAAGATTTACGAAAAGAAAAAATTAAAAGATGCGCAAGCGTATTAAAGAGTACCAATCGCTAGATTTGCTACAATTTTCTTTCGCATCGCAATAGAGAGTAGACCACCTGAACTATGACCTTCAATGAAGATTCCCAATCAGAAAAAAAGTATTCATATGGCGTGTATCCAACCAAAAATATGACTGAACTGATTACATTATTATTAATACAAATGGTTTTTATAATGTTACTAACTAAATCTTGAGAAACACCTTAAAATAAGTGTCCTAGACCCAGCTTAAAGTATACCGATTGACTCAGAATCACTTTTTGAATCGAGGGGAAATATGGGACAATTTCCGCCCCTCAGGAAATATCAAACTGAATTTAATGAAATTTAAAACAGATAGAAACATATTCATATAGACAGATAAGGTTCGCATTTTTTTTAAAATAGGACCAAGAGGGGGTTAGGGGGCAATTTCTGCCTCCCAGAAACTATCAAAATGATTTTATTTATTTATTCATTTATTTACGTAATAGTAAGCCCTTTAGGCCAAAAAAACAATATTACAAGTGATAAATGCTTAAGCTACATACGTTTACTATACGTATTGATTTTAATGAAATTTAAAACATAGATAAATCCATATTCATATAGACACATAAGCTATGCAGTTTTTCAAAAATAGGACAACGAGAGGAAGTAGGGGGCGATTTCTGCTCCGAAACTATCTAATAGATTTTAATGAAATTTAAAACATGGATAGATCCATATTCATATAGCCACATTAGCTATGCATTTTTCAAAACTAGGTCCCAAAAATTTGTTCTTATATACCGTGGTGTAGGGTATCCTATGGTAGTGCTTTACCGACTATACTTTCTTACTTGTTTTATTTGAAATATGTACTAAATTTGAACAATTACACTGTACAACAATTTCGAAAAAATATACTTGTTTCGGCGTTTTGAAAGATCACATCGGAATTTAATTTTACGTGGTTTTAAATTTTATCCTTTCGTTCAGAATATTGGTTTATGAAACAAAAATTTACATTTTTCTTCAAAACATATGCCGGAAGCAGTGGTGAAAATACAAAAAAATTCTGTCAGATATATTTTCAGAAAACTTCATGTAAACCTTTACTGTAATTTTTCTCCACTACGACTTTTTGGCATATGCGCCAAACAAAAATTAAGCAGAGGATTTAACAAAGCCACTACAAAACCTTAAGAGAACAACTGCCTTATTTATATAAAAAAATAAAACAGGTTAACAAAAGGTTTATTAAACAAATTTTCATACAAAATACGTTTCATAAACCCTTTATTAACCTGTTTAATTTTTAATAAATAAGGCCATAATGGTATATGTGTGAGAGTTCTCAAAACGTCTTCCAGATATCTGAGAGAAATCGGAATCGTATAAGAATTCTGTCAGATTTCTGACCCAAAACCGTATGAAAGGGTTGACACGAATTCTGACAGACATGTCGTGGGAAATTCTGGTTTTTTTTTGCCGACATTTATGATAGATATCTAACAGAAATCTAATGAAAAAGGCATGTAAAATTTTGATGAGCTATCCGAGATTCTTATTTTTTTTAAACTGAAAGCTGAAATAATTAATTTTATTGCAAAATATAATATATATAATTATATAATTATAAATTTTACACGTACATACGTACCTTTTTTTAATCTTTTTATCTTGAAACGATAAAATAAAATTAAAATTATTTTCAACTTAATGACAATTGTCATTATTTTCACAAAAATAAAAACTTAATAAGTTTCGTTAGGTTTTATTTTACAAAGATCTTTCTACGAAAAATGTGGTCTCGACACAGTTTTGTTTGAATACTAACACGCAAAAATTTAAACTTGTTTTAAATGTTTTTTTCTCCAAAAACTGACAAATTTCAATTAGGGAATTTTTAAAGCAGCGATGTTAAACATTTTTGAGGAAAGCAGGAATAAATAATTTCAATTTGCATATCGATCGATTTGTATTTCCGTGCAGAATCATTAATCCCACCCATCGTGTCGTATTCTTATTTTCTCTACAAGTTTGAATATCTGATTTTAATTAGATAATATTGTTTTACCCTCCACCACCACTAGTGGTGAATGGGGGTTTACTTAGTTTGTCATTCCGTGTGAAACTTTTTTTTATTATTCATCATGTATATATATTTTGGCAACTTGAGTAATACTACGTTTTCACTATGAGCAAAACAACTTGTTTTGAGCAAAACGTGTCAAAGTATTTCCATAATGTTAAAGTGATTTGGTTTCCTAATTTTCGAAATCAATTTGAAATTTATCACCCCTATCGCAAACAACTACTCCCATGAAAATATTCCAATATTTTTTTTATTTCGTATTGTGAATGATTCCCACAACAAATTCTTTGGGAATAAATTCCCAGACATAAAAAATTTGGCATCGCCAATGATCACTCCCGCGAATTTTTTACTAAATAAATTCCCAACAAGTTTTAATGTGAACGAGAAGGGAACATGCAAATTTTAATTTATATTCTTAGGTTGGACTAATTTACATTGCTTTTTCCTTTTATTGAAGCAGTTTTAATAAAGAAAATGAAGATAAACATTATTTATTTTATTAAATTTTTATTAGTATTTTACTTTGTATATTTTTCTTTCACAATACAAGCACTGACAATAGAGACTTTTGTTTATAAAGCACTAACAAATGATTCACAATAGAAATTTGTACTCCCAAAATGTATGCGATACCGATTTGTTGGGGATGGGAATATAGGTTTGCTCCCATATAACATATTCCCATAACATTCGCGATAGGGGTGTATGTTGTATAAAAACATGAAATCCAAATAAAATATCGGGCATGTTCTACAAATCGAAATTAATTGGAATTAAAATCGAACAAGATTTTAATTTCAATTATGTATTTACAAAATTGCTGTAGTTTTTCCTGTTTTTAAGAGCTGTTCTTGTAAATGTATTTAATTGGTACTCAAAGTATAAAGTATATTAAAAGGAATTTCGTTATGAACTTTCTTTACAGGCTCGTTTTTAAGATTTGTTCGGTTTTAAATCCACTTCATTTCGATTTACAGAACATACCCGTATGTGTTTAAAAAAAAAAAATATTTTTCTTTAGCATGGAATTTTCTTGTAATTTTAAGTTGATTTAGCCATGTCCTGCTGTCTGTATGTTTAAAACGCTTACTTTCAAAAAACAAAACTCAACAGAAAAGAAAAAACCTGGTCACAAATTGCTTGCAGTTATCTTAAGCAGTTTAGGATTGGAAACCAGCAGAATCGGTTCAGTAGAATAAGAGTTATGAATCCAAATGTGGAACCACAACCCTAAAAAATGTATAATTTTGCACGGATTGATATTACATTTTGCACAAATTCGTTATAAATAACTAGAAATCATACTGTTAAACTTCGTGAAGATCGGTCCATAATTTACCATAGGTCCTATTTAAAACCTACTCTCGGAAAACAGTTTAGTCTACATAAAACCGTAATAATAAATGATATTGTAATAAAATTTGGTATGTCATAGTTTTAAGGGACCAAAAATCACAGAGTTAAATTTCGTGAAGGCCGGTACATAATTTACCATAGGCCATATACCTATAAAGCCTACGCTTCGAAAATAGTTTAGTACGTCTAAAACCGTAACGAATAATGTTTTTGTAGCGCAATTTGTTCTTTCGTAGTTTTATCAGGCTTTTAATTACAGTAGAAAATGTCGTGAAGATCAGTCTATAATTTATCATATTAAGTTCCTTGCATGTACATCTGTTTATATTCTTCTATATGAGATCTAGTTGATGTTTTTGTTGTAGCAGCGAAGAACGGTTGCTAAGTTGAAGAACGGGTGTTGCTAAGTTGACAATACTTGGTCTTTGTTCGTTCGGTGCGTAGAACCGACTGTCGTGGGAACGACGTGATCTTGTTATCCATTCCGGTAATAATCCCGAAGTCGCATTTAAGTGAAATTGATAAATAATTTGTCGCTATTAACAAAGTAACTATTGGGGAGCACAATTTTTGGCGAAAACTACAAAAACTGTTTTGTGCAATCTTTCATGTTTGTTTGCTATTTGAAACAACTTTAAAAGAAAATAAATAAAACTATCAGGTGTGTTCTAGAATCCGAATTCACTCGAAAGTGGAATACTTTAGCATTTTTGGTGTTCTGCAATTTCCGTTATTCGTTTTCAATTATATTAGTAAGGGGTTGTTGTAAAAGTAAAACGAATCAACTTTTATAAAATTTATAACAAAAACTAAATTTTGGGTTTTAGTTTGAAATGTCCTTTATTTAATTTGCTTTACTTTACTTTAAATCTACATATATATTTTCGCACAAAGATAAATCAAAAAAAATTTTTTTTAACTTATCTAAACATCACTTGTAAAAAAACATATTTAAAAGCTCCTGGTCTTTTTATGTAAAAATTTTATTTTTTAAGGAATAATTTTTGATACAATCAAGAAAACAAAATATAATTTTTCAAAAAGAACATGCGATTTTAAGAACACCAATTTATAAAAAATGCGGATTCCAAAAAATTTTGCGTTTTTTAATACGATTCGAAACCTAAAACACACCTTAATAGCCTTTTATTCGAAGTAATCATGAAATAAAACACTGTTTATAATATTATTGTTGTTAATATAATTCTAACAGTAAGTTAAACTATTTTATGATAAAACTTAAAAAAAGACTCCACATTTTCTGACATTAACATTGCATTCCCTTAATGTGTTGGTTGTGTTAAAACACATAACACCAGATATTTGTATGTTTGTATGCATTTAGTATTGTATATTGAATTGTTTTTTTTTTTTTTTTTTTAATTTTTATATAGTTGATGATTTTGTAATATAGTTTTAAATGAGAATATTTGAATCTTTAAAATTATTAAGAAGATATAAAAATTACATACAGTGCGAAAGGAAAATGTATAAAACTACATAAACTTTTAGGAATTCATTTGATAAAGTCACTTCTTGTTGTTAAACGATTGTGATTGTTTTAAATTTCTTAAGTATTACTTCAGTATTCGCTTTTTAACTTTAATCGAAATTACAATATTAATTAATTTCCATCGGGATTCATTTGTACATCTAACATTCCGCAAATCATAAATGATAAATCATCACCAGCATCCACATTTTCAAATGAAAAATTACCAGAATTTACTGCCGCTTGCATGTAGGGCGGTATGTAATTGTAGTAATTATTTTCGGAATTTGTTTGATACTGTGAATCGTCTGGTGTGATTTCTTCGTAAGTGAACTCTTCGTCGTCATCGTCTATGACGTAGGTGTTGGGAGCATATGAAGATGAGAGTCGACCACTTCTCGTACGCTTAGCTTGGGTGGCACCCGAAGAAGTGGAGGGCGATGATGGTGAGTTCGTCAATGTTACTGGTGTCTTCATTAGCACTATTGTTTGTATGTGTTTTGGTAAAATTTGTTTAATATTATGCTGTTGATGTAAATGATTCACAATGTTAATTCGGTGTAATTGTACATAATTGCAAAGGGTGCATATTCTGGCTTCAATTTGCATCGATTTTGATTCATGTGCATAATCTAGTGCTACGCCACCAATTTTAGGACATCCCTGAGCATGATGTTGGGTGAGTAGGGATCGTGTTGGCTTGCGAATACCACATCCTGTACAGCGATAAGTGTACTCTCCTGTATGCATGGTAAAGTGTTGATACCAATAGGGCAACATAAAGCGTGACCTTTTCTGGCAAAATATACAGAATGCTTCATATTGGAACTGACCGTTCTTATACAGGCTGACATTGGATGCAGTACATTTGCCTAGTTTAAGCATCCTTAGTTGTGATGTAGAAAGACGAGAATTGTAAACTTCACAGCCACGATGTTCATTGACATAATGGTGAACCAGGCGTTGACAACTTAAATCACAGATGATACATCTATCTTTATGTTTGCCATTCACATACATTTGGGGATCAACATTTTTGGGCCAGTAATGAGGATAAACGTTTATGGGATTGTTGGCATAGTAATTGTTTTCATCATAATCATCATCACCAGTAATTATTTCTTCTCGAGTTTTCTTTGAAGGCCTACCACCAATTCTAGCGCTGGTATTTGTATTGTTTTTGGTAGGCAACTTAGTTGTGGGTGAATGATAGTCTTGCTGTTGTTGCTTATAAATGTGATGTTCAATAGGCTCATCATCATCGGATATAACATGAGATTCGTCGGTTTCAAGATTTTCGATCCATGTTGCCTGCAATAGGTCTTCAGCATCATTCTTGGACGTATACTGTCTAATACTTGTAGCAGTTGATGTTGCAGCATTTTTTAATCTTATACGACGCGATCCAGCTGGAAAAAAAGGTTTATCAAATGTTATTGTTTTTTTTTTCATTAAGAGAAAGACGAATATATTTACCATTGCTTGTCGAGTTTGTTGATGTAGTGGGCCCATCTAGGCTTTTAGCAAATGCTTGTATAAATGCATTTTCAAATGATTTGACCTGTTGTTGCCTTTGTCTTTGAGCTTCCAAACGTTTTTGTTCGATTTTACGCTGCATTTCCACTTGGGCCAATTTCTCATCCTCCTCATCGTCAATTTCGTATTCTGCTAACAAATCATCTTCATTATAACTAAAACTGTTGTCCAATCGCTTTGTGCGTTTTGTGCGCAAAGAACGTTTGCGATCATCGCCTGTTTCGCCGCTATCGTCATCACCATTTTCGGAAGGAGGTTTGGTTTTTGTTTTAAGCTTTGATTTATCCGGTGTGTATTCTTCCTCATCTTCGTCTAGTTGTCTCTTACGCGTTACAGAGTTTGTATTGGGATGTGAAGTCGTTGATGCGGAAGAAACTGTAGCATTTGTTGAAGTAGTTACATCTAAATTGCAAGTTTTTAAAGTTACTTTTCCGCTGATACCATGGGCTATAAGAGCCACAGCTTTGCCTGGCACCGCAGTGCTAGTTAATTCACAGAAACGGCGACCATAATTAGTGATTTTCTTCCCAGATTTAAAGAAAATTGTTCTAAGATCCGTCATCAGTTGGTTATTTATTTGATTGGCAGAGGTTAGGGCATGACTGTTCATATTGGTACGCAAGGTTTTGATTCGAACAAAATCCTTGTATTTCAAAGCTCTTTGCAAGAAAACAAAACACGAATGTGTCGCTACAAATTGAGATTTACAAAACTGATTTAGAAAACTTTCCAGCCATCTAACATAACGTCGCTCTATATCTGTTTCCGGAGAACCTCTTATGTTTGGGGGATTTCCGTAAAATGCATTAGGTATGATAACACTTTTATTAGAGAGTAAAGCAGAGAATGCTGGAGGGTTAGCTCCTGAAACTGAAGCCGGTTGAAGTTGAACGGCGTTTAAGAAATTTGATTGTGGTGTTGCAGGTGGAAGAGGTGGTGGAGCTGGCTTTTTGGGCTGTTGTCTTACTTGTGGTGAAAAATTATTGGGCAAACGATTATTGCCAGAATTTGAAGTTTTACTGTTGTTATTTTTATAGTAATTTCCTTTGGCTGCTAATAGTGTACGTTTTTGTGGAGTTTTTTGTTGCTGTTGGGATGGTCGATTGCGCGAGCGTGCCGATTCTTCATCAGAACTGTCTAGCAGTTCAATACAATCGACAATGCGTTGAGTTGATGTTGTGGCTGTCCGACTCTGTTTATAATTTGTAGCTTTTTGCAAATAACTGAAGTTGTTTGACCTATTATGTACTTGAGGCACTGTAGTTGAACTGTTTTTGCCTGGAATTTGTTTTTGTTGGGGTTTTGCAGTTGATTTTCTAGCACTTGTACGCGTTACAATAATATTTTTTGGTACAGTTACTGTTGTAGTGGCTGTAGTTATAGTTATCTTGTTATTTTCGTTTCTGGTATTGTCAGAACTAACCGATGTCTTTGTTGTGTATTTTGCGTCACAGTCTTCGTCATCAGATTCAATACAAATTGGAGAATCGCGAGTTTCAACAAATTGTACGTCGTCATCATCGACATCGTTATTAGCGACATTATCTTCATTTTCAACTGTTTTATTACCCAATGAGTTTTCATTTTCAGTAATTTTACAAATCTCAGTATCTTCTTTATCTTGTTCTTTATCGTCAGTACAATTTAAAGGATCATAAACTGCTTGGCTGATAGTGTCTTCATCAATATGTGCCTCATTTGATTTGGTTTCTTCCAAAGCACTTTCGGTGTCTCTAGTATCTTCTTCTATAACTTCTAGTTCTGGT
The DNA here is from genome assembly GCA_949318255.1 of Pollenia labialis. Taxonomy (NCBI): domain Eukaryota; kingdom Metazoa; phylum Arthropoda; class Insecta; order Diptera; family Polleniidae; genus Pollenia; species Pollenia labialis. The sequence goes on along the minus strand of OX439142.1, from coordinate 15,774,336 downwards.
TCAATAGCCAAATTCTCAATTTCTTCCTCTTCATAGTCCTTCGTGCAGTCATCATCTTGTATATCAGAATTTAATGATTTCTTTTCACTATCTTCTTCATCTTTTTCGGCGGGCTCACTGCTTTTGGTTGTTTCTTCTTCATTTAAAGACGATCCTTCTGATTCTTTATCTACCATCTCTTCTTCTTCGTCATCTTCTGATTTGCTCATAATGTAATTATCATTGTTGATATCGTCTACCACCTCTTCTTCTTCCTCTTGTTCTTGTGGTGATTTGCTAATAATATAATTATCATTGCTTATATCGTCCGTTAAATCTTCTGCTTCAGCTTCATCGGGAACTATTATTTCGTCCACTTCATCTTCCCCGGGGCCTTCTTCAACATCCTCAAATTCTTCAGTTTCCTCTTCGGAAGCGGCTTCCAAAAAAATATTTACGTTTTTATTTATATCGTGGGCTTTTTCATCAATTTCCTCGTTTTTATTCTCTTCACCATCATTCTTCCATAACACATCAGACTCATTTGTTGTATCCATATTTTCAATTACATTTGCTTCTTCAACACCGTCTAATTCTTCAGTTGCCTCTTTGGAAGCGGCTTCCAATATAATATTAGCGTTTTTATTTGTATCGTGAGTTTTTTCATCAATTTCCTCATTTTTATTCTCTTCACCATCATTCCGTAACGCATCAGGCTCATTTATGTTAGTCATATTTTCATTACCATTTGAATCTTCAACATCCTCGAATATTTCAGTTGCCTCTTTGGAAGCGGCTTCCAACAAAATATTTGCGTTTTTATTGGTATTGTGAGCTTTTTCATCAATTTCCTCATTCTTTTTCTCTTCGCCATCATTGCGTAACACAACTTCAGGCTCCTTTATTTTACCCACATTTTCACTAACATTTGAATCTTTAACATCCTCAAATTTTTCAGTTGCCTCTTCGGTAGCGGCTTCCAATATAATATTTGCGTTTTTATTTGTATTGTGTGCTTTTTCATCATTCTTTTTCTCTTCACCATCATTTCGTATCACGACTTCAGGCTCATTTATTTTACCCATATTTTCATTTCCATTTACTTTAAATCCTGAATTCTTTTCGGTTATTGCATCTATAATTTCATTATCATTAGTCGGTTTTACCTCGTTTTCAACAATATTTACAATTTTTTCGGTTGTTTTTTCTGTTTCCTGAATTATAACTTCGTTTAATTTTTCCTCACTTTTCTGGTGATTCATTTTAACAGATTTTTCAGTTACACCGACATCGTCTATTATTTTAATTTTCTCTGAATTTTCACTGGAAGTATTTAAAAGTTCTGTCGACTTTTCCAATATAGGCAGTTTTTCGATATCTGTTGAATCTTTTGTTGGCAATTCATCGTTAATTGGATTCATTTTTTGTAGTCAATTTCTAAATATTAAAAAATAAGAGAGTTTTAAAGTTATTATCAGCTTTTGTGAAAAAGTTTGCTAATTCAAAAAATAAAGACAATTCATATAATTTTTCTAAAAAAATTGTGTAAACAGGGGTATTTTTAGAAAGAATTTTATGGAAAATATAGCAAAAAAACACAATTGAAACCTACAATCTAATTTTGTATAAATATCGCAATTGTGTATTTCGATTTAAATAGTTTCCATAATAAGAAGTATGTTGTTTTAAAAAATCAATAATTTTTACTTTTTTGTCCTTGTTTTAAAAAATTTTAAGATTTTTCTCTTCAAAATAAGATTTTTTTCGCCAAATGAAGATTTTTCTTCCAAATCTTCTGGCAACACTGCATACAACAATTAAACGGCTGAGCATTTCACGAGTTGTAAGATAATCCCTAAATGATTCTCATATGTATACTTGAGATGGGGTCTAGGGGCTACTCTCTATTGCGATGCGAATGAATATGGTAGCAAATCTAGCGATTGGTACTCTTTAATGCGTTTGCGCATTTGCATATGTCTTTCGCATCTATTAATTTTTTTCTTTTCGCAAATTATCACTATTTATTTTATTTAAATTTTCCAATTTCAAATATTTTTACATATTTTAGCATTTCATTACTGTCAATCTGCGCCATCTTTAAATTTTGTTGAGAGTATTGCTCCATTTTCAAAAAATTTTGCGAAAGTTGAAATTGTTTTCGCATGGCAAAAGAGAGTAGCTCCCCTGTTCGGAAATGCATCACTGCGCTGCATCAGAAAAGAAAAATAATTTAAATTCTTTTTTAATGTGTGATTATTATTTTTGTGGAGTATTTGATCATTTTTTTGGTCCACATCTACTTCAGTGATATATATTTAAGCATTTAAAATCGATGATGCAGCGCAGTGCATTTCCGTACAGGCCCATGCTTTTTGAAAGACACGTTAGATAATCTTTACATCCATCTCAAACGATTCCCTCTGCGATTAATTTAAACGTCTATCGATGTGTTATGAAAGCATCTCACAGAGGCCGTGCGAGGAAACATCTACGATTAAAAAAATGAGCCAACAGGCTCTTACACAAATGAAAATGCTAGCTGCGGTAATTTAAATAACAAATTTTAATTTCTTTAAGTATCAAATTAATTTATTATGTTATACTTACTGCCTGTTATACTTTAAAATGTTCATAAAAAATATTTTCCTTTTTATATTCTATACGAACGTTAACATTCGAAAATTAATTAAGCTTAAATTAAGGTACATTTTAAATTAAATGTAGGACTTTAACATTTGTAAAAATGTATTCAAAATTATTTTTGGCTTAAGAAAATGTGTGCACATTTTTAATATGAGAATCTTTGAAGTGCGTGGGGGAGAGCTACATATATGTATGTATGTGCGAGGTATGGACTTACTATTTTTGTACAAACATTTTAATCGATAACAAGTTTCTTATAGCAAATTTAATTGTTCACCATTACAAGGATTTACAAGGAAAAAAAAGAGTGAAATTAAAATTGAATTAATTTAGAAAACAAGCCTATTTTAAATGTTCCAATACTTCGTGCTATTTCAATTTCGTTCTTTTTCAATTTTACTCGATTTTGATTATTGATCTAACCGAATTTTGAAAAAAATGTCTACCTGTTATGGGTTTTCTGGTTTGTCACATGGCACATTTTTCGCAAAATTGGAAATAAAACAATTTCTTAGGGCTATGCTCACACCTATTACAAATTTGCAAAACGTTTGCTAGATAAAATATTATTTAACAGTTTATAAATTACATCATACAATTATCTTCTTACAAATAAAGTAAATTTAATCAATAAAAGTTTTTAAAACTAAAGCTTAAGTTTGATCAATTTATTAGTCACCCTTTTTTTTTTTGATTTTTTCGTCAAACATTTGTTGGATCTGAACATACAAAAAATAAATCAAAAAGAAGGTACAATAAAAGAATTTCGCCCTTATTCATAAAAAAAATATGTCAGTTTTTTAAAAGGTTTTATTAAACAAATTTTTATAAAAAATTAAATTTTTAAACTTATAGGTAAATATTTTTTATTGACTAACCTTTTAAGTTCTAGAAACCCAAATACCTATTCATACATACTATGTACATAAATACTGTAACTACGACATTAACCAAAAAGTACCGTTCCCACGACAATTGGATATCCGCTTCGGAACGATCCGAGTATCACTCGACCAAAGATTGTCAAAGCACCGACAGCTGTACCAATCGGAAGTTTTTTTCCAGGAAAGAATTTCCGATACAGCAAGTCTATTACAACAACAGCCAAAAAGCCTTTTTTTTTAAGCAGCTACTTAATCCTGCTGGACAACTTATAAGTAGATACCGATCGAAAAGTATTTTACAAGAAATAAATCAATTAAAATCACTTTTCTGCTAGCTTAATTTGAATTTTTTAAATTGAATTTTTAATACCTACGACGTAAATGTTTATTACCTTTCAAATATTTCTTAAAATCTTTTTTTATATAACATAAGCCTATTACATAGGAACGTATATTAAAACCCATTATCCTTATTCTATTTTGTTTTGCATATAAAATCAATCCTTTCTTCCTTTGTAATGATTTTTTTATTTTTGCAAACTATAGGCAGGCTACTGACTCTATATCTACTATACATAGTTTTTACATAGTACACACAGGGTTTAATGATGCTTTGTGACGTCACAAAAAAATTTTGGGAAGCCACACTATACCTACATACCTAGTTACTTTTTTATTTTTACTTTTTTATTCTGGTTTTTAAGAAAGTAGGTAGGTATAGCAAATTTTTTCATTCAGGAAATTTCTTATAATATTTAAAGAAATTCACTTTATGATTAAAAATTTCACCTGAAAAGTGATTTCCTAATTATCAAAAAGTAGAATTTTGCAAAGAAAAAAACTTACATTCACATTTTATAGATGGTTTTTTTCTACTTAAAAAAGACAAAATGCTATGTTGTTTAATTTTGGTGGCGTTAAACAGTGGGTCTTGGGTAAAAAAATATGAAAAAAAAAAAAATTTTATGATTGCTACATATGTATGTAGTACTATGGGTTAGTAGGAATTAGAAATACTTCAGAAAATTTAGACTTACAAGTTTTGGGATTGTAATAAAATTTTTTTAATGTAGATAATGGTGCATACTTTTTGGCAGAACAAGCAATTTTTTTGGAAAACTTAAATCATTCTAGTTTGTAAATTTTTGAATTATTAAATGAAATTTATTAAACGTTTAAAATTGGTATTTTTCTTTTTTTACTTTTAAACAATAAAAAATAAATTTCTTATATTTTTACTTCTCATAACCCACTGTTCCTTTGTTTACCCAGCACTAAACTTATAATTCCTTTTTTTAATTGCTACATATAAAAATATTGTTTTTTCTTAAATTTTTAATAAATAATAGACTTAATTTAATTTCTTAACATTTTTGCTCATCATAACCCACTGTACATTTTTACCCAGCAGTTTGTCTTTTCTGACATAAATTTTAAGTTTTAAATGCACTAACACAATCATACAAAAATACACACAATTACAAGCGACAAAAATGAAGAAAAAAATTTTACCAATGGAAAATTATGATGAGAAGTTTTATAATTTCTTTCCTGTGCTTTAGTTATTAACACATTTCATTGATGGCAAAACGATTTTAAATTTTATCAAAATATAAAAAAACTGTCAAATTAATGACAATCGGCAATGTTTGTTTGACTTTGTAAAGGAAAAAAATAATAACAAAAACAATTATCCGCTTATGGGAGATGATAAAAACAGACACAGCGCCTCTGCTTGGCACAAACACACTACTTTTTTAATTTTTAGAAAATTTTTCACTTAAGACACACAGTTGTATGCTAAAGGTAGCCAAACAAAGTTTTTAGTACTACACTGAACAGAAATGTTTGCCATATAAAACTATTAAAAGTGATTAAATTAAAAAAATGCAAAATAAATTCAATTAAATTATTATTAAGTCATTCAATTTAACATTCAAAATGGATATTTTTATGAAAAAATAAACTACATATTTATAAGTTTTAGTTAGCAAATGTTTTCTCAAAGTGTACTTTGTATTTGCTTCACAACAACCCTTTTCATAAAACTTAATTTACCATGCTGTATAATTTGGGCGTGTGTACTAAAAACTTGAAATGCAAAATCAGGGTTGCCAAAAAAATATATTTTTAGATTTTTCTCGGTATATATCTACATATATACATATATACATGTTTATATAAAAACTTAACCGTTTTTGTTGCCAAGGGATTTGCAAAAATTACCACTGGGTTATGCAGTGACGCAAAAAAAAAAATCTAAATGCCGACTTTAAAAAAAATTAACGGGTTTCAAAATTAAAAAAATGTTGCAAAGAACTTTTGGAATTCAAGTAGGTATATTTTGTAATTTTTGGTGCATTTTCGTAGGGTTTTTGAATTATTTTTGCATTTATGACCAGAATAGATAAAATATTTATTGAATGTGCCTACATATGTACATACCTATATCCATAAAAATACAAAAATATGTGCATTAGGGTGCGCCTTACCTGTATATGCTAAAGTTTTTTGCAATTTATCGGTTCAAACTCCCCCTCAAAATGTTTTCACATCGCAATACGGGAATGCGTGGCTTGCAAATGCCTACGAGGGAAACATTTTTTTCAAGTTTTTGTAAAATTTTTGCCATTAAATACCTACATAATTACTTTTGCAATTAAACGTAAAAGAATCAAAATTGTCGTTCTAATGAGATAAAAAAGACAAAATTTGGTTAAAAAATGTTAATTGAAAAAGTTCCCTAGGCCACTTGAACAAGAAATGTAGAACTAAATTAACATACCTATGTACATGATATTTTGAAAAATGTGTAGGTAGGGAGTATTTAAAAACGAGAATTCATGTAAACGGTGGTGTCGATACTACAACAAGTAACAACACCAAAAACACAACAATGTGTTTTTTGTTGCTTTCGTTGGCCGATATGTCAAAAACACAAGTAACTTTTGACGTTCCTCTCTCTAATTAATAAAAAAAAGTAGCACAGCTGTGTTTTCAACGTCACCTGAAAGTCAATTCGCCTTGAATATAACCGTATTTACTTGTTAATATACATATGTATGTGTTTTTGCCTTTGTAGGATACCATTACCCTATTCGCAGGTATGACCAAAAAAATATTTTTTTAAAGTCATTTTCAAATTTTTAAAAATTTTGTTAAACTAATTTCAGAATTTTTTTGATATAAAAGGGAATAAAAATAAAAAAAAAAATATGTCAATAATTCTTATAATTTTTCCGTACTTGCAATTTAAATTTTGCGATTTTTGACAAAAACGAATTTTTTGGGCATACATTGGTGAATGAGCCCGATTTCCCTACTGTTATGAATCCAGATTAACCTTTAAATGCACTTGGTGTCAAAATGACCCCAAACGTTTTGAATTTTGAAAACTGTCAATTTGAATCGTGTTAAACATAATTAGATTAATAATGAAGGCAAACCAAACGATTTGCAATGGGTGTAAAACATAGAAAATTAACCCTTTTCGAGCATGGGATCAATTTGACCCAAAAAACTGAAAAATGTTTTTTAATCTCGTGTTTGCACAATTAAAACAAGAAGTTTTGTATTGTAGATTTTAAATCAAAAAAGAAAATACATTTTAACCGCTTGATGCACATTTGATGTATGGAAGATTGAAAATAACTGCAATTTCGTTTAGTTCAATTCCAATATGTTTTAAAATTGATATTCTTTAAAATGGACAGATTTTTCAAAATTAAATCAGTTTGGGGTAATTTTGACACCAAGTGCATTAAAAGGTTAATCTCCATGTGTGCACAATTGCACCGTATGCACGTAGGTAAGCGTACGACGTAGGTAAGTTATCAAATTAAAACGTATAACATTTTATTCAAAGGCATATAATGACTGGCGTAGACGTAAAAGAGTATCTACGTCGTACGTCGAAATATATCTAATTCTATTTAATACGCCGGTTACGACCGTATTGTCATAGACAAAAATTAAAAATATAAAATGAAGGTTTCTTTTAAATGTGCTAAATTCCCATTTCATACTACATATTGATAAACTGAAATTTATTGTTGATGGGATAAGCTATTCCTATGCGCATTTCACTGTTTGCTTAGGCCAGTACGTCAGGAAACTTCATCCAAAGATTTTAGAAAAGCTAAGGATATTATACAAATAAAATTGTTAAGCGAATAAGAATTATATACTTCAGTTTTACTTGTAACAATATCAAAGCTTAAACAAAAACAACAACAATAAACAGTGAGTTTATTCTTTCTTACAGTCCCGACTACAATTGGTTGATTTTTTGTCAACTCTTCATGTAGTTGTAAGTGGAAAAAGAAAAAACAAAAAAACATTTTAACTCATAGCTCTGAACCTAAATAACCGATTTGTCTGTATTTCAATACCAAACTGCTTTGGATAACTACAAGCATTTCTTTTAGTTTTTCGAAAGTCAGCGTGTTTTCAACAGACGGACATGGCTAAATCGACTTACACCCAATTTAACGATGATTCAAAAACATGTCTTTTTTGTAGTTATTTTTTAAATAACTTCTAAAAACTTGTTAAATTTTCACAATGATTCTTTTTTGTTGATTTTTTTCTGTTTTCATTATAAATGAAAATAGTTTATCGGCATCCTACGAAGACAAAAACTCATATACAAGTAATTACGGTTATATTTTAGGTAAAAATTAGCTCTTATTTAAATATTTCTCAAAATATGTTAATTTTATTCGTACATTTCTTGTTCAAGTAGCCCGAGACACGTTAATCGACTGGGGAAATTTCAAAATCTTTAACATTTTTTTAGTTTTTCCCTAACATCTTCAAACTTAAGGGCGGATGAGCCACGTCAATTTATCAAGTAAAAGTAAATAAGGCGCACCCTAATTTTTTCCCATCATTGGTGGTAGGGTATTGGGCACCTATGATTGTAATCAAAACAAGTAAACCGGATCATACACTTGCAATATACATAATTGTTTAATTTTTCGTATTGTACAATGATATTGCCAATGTGTAGGTGATATTCCAATGTGACACAATATATTGGGAAAGAATAAAAATCTTTTTGATTTTTATTGCAAAACGAAAAGAAGTTGATTATACTGTGAAATGTGTGGGCAACAATGTACGCTGTTGATTTGCTTTTAAGGTTATGTGCAAGGTATGCATGTATGTATTTATAGCAGGTAGCCGCGAGATTACAACAATTGTACAATAAAACAAACAACAAGGCTTTTTATTATTGTTATGTGATACGAACTGTCAAAAAGCCAAAGGGGTTGATAAGAACAAAAGATAAAGACAAAAACTTGTTTACTATACAACATTTGACAGTACGTATCACAAAACAAGCACATAAAAAACAAACAGCTGGCTTTCCGAGACTACCTGCTATAAATATACCTTGGTTATGTGTTTTAATAACAGTTGCGCCATATTTAATTGAAACCATTGTATCACTTATTGAATAATATAGGGCAATATAAAAATAAAAGGTGTTTTTTTGGAGTGATACAATTTTGAGGTGGTATCACTGCTTTATTTGACCACCCATTTAACAGCTGATAGTTGCTTTTTGTTTAGTTTGCTTTGACATTTCATTATGGATCGACTAACACCAGAGCAACGCGTGCAAATTGTGGAAATTTTTAATCAAAATAATTCGGCAAATGGGCTGAATTGATATTGATTTTAAATTTCCATTCAAAATTTTATTCTCCGACGAAGCATTTTTCTGGTTGAATAAATACGTAAATAAGTAAAATTATCGCATTTAGAGCGAGGAGTATCCCCAAGTTTTGTCGAAACATTATTTCATCAACAGAAAATTACTGTTTGGTGCGCTTTAGGGGCTGGCGGAGTCAGAAGAATGCGAAAAGTTGTTGAAAATTGGTGTTCCAGATTGCGTCTTCAACGCGCCAACTGCGTCGGCCACATGGCCGAAATCATTTAAACATTAATGTCATAAAATGTTCTATCCAATAAAGACCGTGTCATTGATTTCAAAAATATATTACTATGTTTATGATTTAAACTTGTATCACTCTTTAAAAACACCCTTTAATATGGTAAATAACATATACATACAATAATATTGTTAATGGATGGGGCGCTTAAGAGTGCTGTCATGGTCCAATTTGTAGGTCTGCTCGAAACGCCTGCTGATTTTTTGCTGAGTTGTGTTTTTAACGTGCAATTGCTCTTCACATTTCTACCATTTTTTACGCAAACAATTGCTTTTGCTCTTGGCATCTTTATCATTTTATACACAAACATAATGCATGTTGATTTTTGTATTGTTGGATTGGTGTATTTGCGCGCAAACCTACTAATTGGGCCATGAGTGCTATTATTGGTCATGCCGTATCTTTGATAACCTCCACCGAGAGTTCGAAGATTTCAGGAGTGGGGTTTATATGGGATGTATAAATAATAACAACATCTTTATTAATACTGACCTCATATAATTATCAGCCCAATTATGAATACAAATTCCCCGGGAGTTTTTTTCCATTTCAAATTTTTACAATTGAATTAACATAGGAAAAATGGACGATGGGAGAAAACTCCCGGGGAGTTTTTATTCATAATTGGGCTGTGTAATTCGTTGCGATCTTAGGCGTTTTAAAGTATATTTCAAAAGTAATATAAAACTTAATTTAATATCATGATTTCAGAAGTCTCTTATTTAGGCTGATGACGAAGTTCGGACAAATTGGCTTAATTCGAAGCCGAAGCTGAACTTCACTTGTCCAAATTCACAACAAGAAAAAACTTTAAAATTATTGAGATCATTATCAAAATAATTTTCGTGGGAATACAAAATTTAATTTAAATGATTTTGTTATTCGTGCTTAATTCCCAATTTTTATTTTTTGATAAAAACACTAAAATTTATTGTTGATGGGATAAGCTGTTCCTATGCGTATTTCACTGGTTGCTTACGCCAGATCATCAGGAAACTTCATCCATAAAGATTTTAGAAAAACTAAAGATATTAAACCAAATAAAACTGTTAAGCGTATTATAATTACCGCAACAGTTCTATTTGTAGTTTTTACTTAACAGCCTTTAATTTAAGTGCACTTTGGACTTAAACGCACAAAATTAATAATTTGTTTCATTATTTTTTTAAATCCCATACAACCATGGTGAAATTACTAGAAGGTGGCAGCACTAGGAGTTGTTGTACAACAATACAACAAAAACAGGCAAATTTGTTTGTGTAAAATAGTCCATTATGTCAAAAATATGGATTTTCACCACACCAAAATATTATTGTTTTTATTTAATGAATCGTCATAAACCTGAATATTAACATCGAGAAATTTTACAAAGGAATGAAGTGGAAGCTCCCCGCAGTTTAAATGAACTATAGGCGAAGTTTTCCCGGGAACAAAAGCTTTTAGTTTGGTTTTAGGCAATAAAGACCAAAAGCAACAGTAAGGTAGTAGCCAAAAAGGCAATGTTAAAGAAGACAATTTTACATGACACAAATATCAAGAACAAAGAATACTTTGAAATAATTATTTAAGAAAGTAATGGCTTTATCATGGAAAGCAAAGCTGACTAGCATATTAGACAAGGGATTTCCAATGAAACGGAGGACTTAAATAAATTTGCCTTTACACTATCTCAAATTTGACTTACGATGATTAGCATCCCATTAAGGGATTCTCTCAACATTCACGACTGTCGATATCAATTTGTCATGTGTTCACATTGTTGGTAACACTTTGCATGGCATTTTTAGGTGACATAGGTATAGATGCGTCTACGTCTACCCTTTACATGCTCCTCTGGCGCACCGGTAATAATAGGTTTAAAACTTTAAAAGAAACCATTTCTTAAAAACAATCTTTTAGCATGGGCGGGTGATTTAAAGTTGTAGTATTTGGTGGAAAAGTTATGTAGCGGTACAACGATGTTATTCATATTCCACTTTAGCTGTTGTTGGGTGGTTCACAAATCAACAAACCCAACCAAACCAGTTCACATACACAAAATTCTCAAATTCACTTACACTACACTTTCAATTTTGTGTTTTTATCTAGAAGAATAATTTTTATAATCTTTTGTGTATTTAAGTGGCATTACATCAAAAAACAAACAAATGATTTTGACATAATGAAAGTTCACCATGAATTGAGCAAAAAATAATAGATTCCGTAGTGCTGCCACCTTCTAATTATTTCACCATGCATACAACATTCGTTTAATACCGGCACATTTCAGATAAATGCCCAAACATTTTGAAATATTAAAATTATATTCATACAAAAAATCAAAGTTAGCTGCACATTGACTTAACTGCCCAAAATACATATTTTCTGTAATTATTGTTCAAAATCCTTGTTTACGTGGCTTTTGTATACTTACACTAGGGGAAGGGAAAAAACGTGCTAAAATCAAGATTTTACGTTCAAAATCGAAGCATTTCAATCTTAATAGTCTGTTAAATGCGAAAATTCGTGCTAAAATCAAGATTTTACGTTCAAAATCGAAGCATTACAATCTTAATAGTCTGTTAAATGCGAAAATTCTTAATTCAAGAATAAAATCTTAATATTTTTAAGATCGCATTTAAGATTGAAATCTTGAATCAATTCTCATTTTAAGATCGAATTCAAGATTTTTTTCTTAATAAAAATCTTAAATATAGATCACATTCTTAAAAATTTAAGAATATAATCTTGAAAAATTCTTATTTTAAGTTCGAATTTAAGATTGTGTTCTTGTTAGGAATCTTAAATCAAGAATAAATTCTTAAATTTTAAGAATTTAATCTTAATACAATTCTTGTTTTAAGATCGGTTTTAAGAATGTTATCTTGAAAATAGTCTTATTGGTTTTTATCCGAATTCAAATGTCGAAATCTAACACATATTTTTATTTATTCAAATTATTTATTTATAAAATTTATAAATATTTACATATTATGTATGTATGTATGTATGTATGTATGTATGTATGTATGTATGTATGTATGTATGTATGTATGTATGTATGTATGTATGTATATGTATTAAAAAAAAAAACAATTTTCTTTTTAAATGCTTCCCATTTTGAAAACAGTAATTGATCTTTGTCTGCGTACATAACTTGAAAGTCAATGTTAATCTGAAAATGGGTTAAGCTGTTATCAGCAATCGAAAGCTTTCTTACCAATTCGGACGCTCTTGAATTACTAAGTTTTGACCATTCACGTAAAAACTCAAGACTTCCCATTTTTTGCAAATCTTTATGCCGCAAACTGTATGTGAGTTTCCATTTGTGACAAACTCCCTCCCAATCAGCACTATCTCTACTCAATGACAATTTATAGCTTGCTGCAGCGGATTCATCAATTTCCGAACTCTGCGTTTGATTTGTTGACCTGGTTTTACTATCTTCTTCTTCCAAACGAGATGAGCTTGCGTGTACACTGTTGACTGATGCACCTGTCAGTCTGGCTTTCTTGCTTCTCTTGTTTCGATATTTTGAAAACAACTTTCCACTGGGATTTTTTTCCCCCATTCGTGGAATATAATAGTATTCCTTAATTTTAAAACATTATGTTATTGAATATAGTATTTAATGATTAGAACTTGTTATTATTAGAATTACCTTAACTTCACTCTCAGTAAGAAAAACTTCGCATATTTCTGTCAATATAATTGAGAAATCTTGGGCACGAAGTGTGAGATCCTTTTTTAAAACTTCCTCAATTATGATTCTGATAATCTCGTCTCGCTTATCACTTGTAAGATTTTTATGCAGTTTATAAAATTCTAGGATGTCATTGCCAATAAGTGACTCAGCCAACAACGAAACCAAACCCTACACATATAAAAATATGAAACGTACATATAGTTTATAAGTTATCTGTTAAAATCTAGAAGCTACGACTCTTACCTTATCAAACATTTTTTTATTGACTCCTGAGTTTACTGAATAACTTGGCGTGGAAAATGTATCTTTACAATTTTTAAGCCATTCACCTACCTTTGATGGCATTGAAAGCGTTTCTTCGTCTATTCCAATTTGTTATTACATCTTTCTTTTTCCACACAAACAACGAAACTCCATTCTAAGTCCCAGAGGAGGGATCGCTTCTTGTATGTCTTCTTTCTTCATATATTGCAAACTTTTAAAGCACTTGCATTTTACAACTCTGATTTAAAAATTTATTTTTTATAGTTACAACATTTTAAACATAACTTCTTTCTCATTTAACTTTCAAAAAGAAAAAAACACATATTAAGAATGGATTCAATAAAAAAAAGTTATTAAAAAAGAATTAAAAAAAAGAAATGAAATTAATGAAGTAAACATTTCTGCAATTTAATATTTCAAAGTTTATATTGTATTGTTTTCATGAAAATGTATCTTTACATAGGAACCTTTATTTTCGCAAATATTTTCAATTTTTGTTAATGATGTGACAATTAAATAAATTAATTAATTAACTTTTTGCACTTATTTGACATATTGAAAATATCAATTACCTCCACGAATTATTTGGCAGATTTTTTTGACAGTTTGTACTTTTTACACAAAAAAAAATAAAAAAAACCCGTTCACGTCAATAAGAGTGTGGATTTTCTTTTTTCCATTTTTCCAACCAAAAAAACTTTGAAATGAATGCCCTTAATATAAGCCTTGAAATATTGATATTATACATATTGCAGAAATGTTTACTTCATTCTTTTCTTTTTTTAATTCTTTTTTAATAACTTTTTTTATTGAACTCATTCCCAATATGTATTTTTTCTTTTTGAAAGTTAAATTAGAAAGAAGTTATCGAGCCCTTATAGCAAAAATGATGTAACCAACAAAAATAAAATTTTACAGGAGAGGGTTTTTTTAAAATATGTATTTTTGCTTCAAGTTTAGGGTTTAGTTTGAAATTGCGTTTGCTCTTATTTCGTAACGGTACTTCCCAGAGATATGATATTTTTAGAGATGATGCAAATGATCAAGAATTATCGAGTTGAGATCAAAAAACCAAAATCTAAAATGGTGTTGGTAACATCATTTTTGCTATTAAGGTAGAAGTAACTAGTAAACTAGTGTATTTTGATAGAACAAGCTACATGCAAAACATTTTGAAGCGTTAGCGCCAGAAAGTTGGTTAACTTTGAACTTTTTAACACGCGTTGTGTATTTTTGACAAGTTATCAGCTAACAATGAAAAAAATTTAAAAAATGTGCGAATCGTGAAAGAAAAATTTATTGAAGAGCTTCAAAAACATACAATATTTATATAAAAAGAATAAATTCAATAAAATTAATAAATCTAGATATGGGCATTTCCATTTTGACGTGTCGTGATATTTGTAGCACAAAATGTAAAAAAATTAAATGACGAAGTCAAATTTGTAAAAAGGGTTTTTATATATACGAAGTAATGAAGTAGCACTATATTCAGAAAAAAATTACAGTAATCGACGCTAAGGATTTGCAGATATAAGCAAAAATCTGCGCTGGCGTGACGTTAAAAAAACGGAAGTGGGTTTTGATTGCATTACAAAACTGAAAAATACTGCGAATTAAGCAAGAAGTTTTGTCCAAAGCCTTTTTTAGTAAACTTAGAACTTATATAGATTTATTTTTCAAGCTATCAAATTTAAAAATCTTTGCTCGTTTTAAGGTAAATGTGGGAATTTTCAGCTAAAAGTCTACGTTTTTTTATGTAACGCCAGATTGCAAATAAGGTTGTATTTTCGGACCATGTTGTTCAATCGTTATCCCTTTTGTTACTTAATGTAGAGCTTGTTGCGCTTTACACCAAAATATAGAAAAGTAAACGATACATATAAAATTTTTTGAGAAACAATTTAAAATACTTCTGGCGTTACGTGACAGAAAGTAGACTTTTCGCTGGAAATGCCCATATACTTTTGAATCCGTTTTTAATGCACAAATAAGTAAAAAAATAAAAAACAGCTGACAGGAAAGGCTTTTGTAACGCGTGTTGTGCAACTTGCAATTTTTCATGCGCTAAAGCGGCTCATACACTTACATTAAAATTGTTCAGTTTTACGTATTGTACAATTATAACGCCAATGTGTATGTGATATACGATGATGGCATAATATATTGGCAACAATCAAAATACTTTTGATTTTTATTTCACAACGAAAATAAAGTGAAATGTGTTGGCAACATTGTACAATGCTGTTTATGTTATTTCTATAGGTTATGTTTACCTTTTTATTGAATAAATGAAATTTTTGTGCGACTTATTGCATAATATAGGACAAAATGGAAATAATATGGCGGATATCATATACAATAATACTGCAGGTGTATGGGCCGCTTAAAGCTTTTAAACGCACGACAAACGTCGAGGAATGCACGCGTGTTATGTACTTTTACCTATAGGGCTCGTTATGTTTGAAATGTTGTAACTATAAAAAATAATTTTTGATATTCTTTAATTAGGCTTGAGTTCATCAAATTTAATTTTCATTAAATTATTTTCACTGAGGGAAGGAATTTTACAACTTGGAATTTTATTAAAATTTATTGATAATTTTTCTTGGCTGAGCTGGGATTTGAACCCGGGAAAGTGGACAAGGAAACATAATAAACAAATGTATTCAGGTTTTCAAGACAAAGTCTTGACAGAAAAGAATACGAGAAAACAGAGGAAAAAGGAGGCAACATGTAATTTGAAATTTAGGTGATAATAACGGCAAATTTCGAACCACCAGTACTACTGGTTAAAGATTGATGTTTGACTGTTGGCTAACGGGCACCGCTGTGGTGCAGTGGGTAGAACACAAAGATCTTCTGACGATAGAAAGTGGTGTTTCTTGAAACATGTAAAGATCAACCCGGGTTCAAATCCCAGCTCAGCCAAGAAAAATTATCAATAAATTTTAATAAAATCAGAGTTGTACAATTCAGAAGTTTATAAAAAGAGGTGTAATTTTTCGTACTTTGTATTTAAAATTAACAGTTTTTTTATCCTGATTTTTTACACTTGGTTATAGTTTGACAAAACTGTAAAGGCCATTTCAGATAAAACTTCTTCGCTTTGCGTGACGTTTCTAACGTTGACAGAAAAGCGTAACGCAAAAGGTGTATGTCACAATAAACACTTTGACAACACACACGAATTACTTGTTAAAAAAAAAATAAATAAAAAAAATTATACTAGCAGGCTGTTCTTTATGTGACATGTTTCGTATAAGTATGAATATTTCATATTGGATGTCAAAACGAATCTCTAACGCAACGCGAAGCAAAAGTTTTATCTGACATGTCCTTAACTTTTGGTGGAATTTTTTTTCATGTGGTTGTTGTAACAAAAATTACAATTTTCCATTTTTCCAACAAATAAAAAAACTGAAATGAATACCTTTCATGTAAATTCAATTGTAAAAATGGAAAAAGGGAAAAATCTCCCGGGGATTTTTTATTCATAATTGGGATGAATGTTTTTTATTTTTTTATTAATTTTTTAACTACATATTTAGTTTTTGCCAAATTTTTTGAAGATTTTAACCTAAAACATTTTACAACGGAAACCGAGTCCACAATTTGATCAAACATAAGCCACTGGTTGTATGAATGGATAAAATGAAAATTGTATTGGCAAACGATTTGTTTTAAGTTATTATTGGTTCTTTGGGAAAACACTGTGATTTTAGAGTTTAAAGCATTGGGAATATACAGGGACCAAAAATAATAGCTATTTTTTTAATGTTACGAAAATATTTCTTTATTTGCATTTGGGTATTTTTAACCATTATAGTTTCTTATATTTTATTTTTGGTTGCAATCCAAACGTACAGTGAAGTGACAGTAAAACTTTTAAATTAGTTTTTTATTTAAATAAATCCCCTGAAGATGAGCAACGGAGTTGTCTCGAAATATTGGGTACACGAATAAAAATATTGAAAATTAAAATGATTTTTTAATTTATAATAAATGACCTCAAGCCAAAACAAATATAAACCACAACAACAAAAAAGGTCAACAATACATAATGTTAACATTTTTGGTTATTGTAACAAATTAAAGTAAAAAATTATATTTTTTTTTTGGTTATAAATAATCAGTACTTCAACCAAAAAATTTTTTTTGGTTACAAATAACCTTTATAACGAATAATTTATTTGTTTAGTTACAAATATTCATTATAAATAAGTAAGAATGTATAGTCGGTACCTTTTTGGGGACCATATGTTACATATTAAATAAGAATATTAAAATTGTTTTTGAAACATATTTTGAAAATTGTATTTATTTTTACTCCGCATTTAATTTTAGTAATTGAAAGTCCTTGTTCAATACAATGCATACTACCAATTGATTTGATATTGGGCCTTGCAATTGGCCTAGAAGATGGTCGTTTAGCTTTATACGATTTGGCTGAATTGCAAATATTTTATGTTGCGTTGCCTAAACCCGAGGTAATGATGTCCGCAATAGTTAAAATGGATTTTCTTGAGCCACCAGATGATCCACGACCTTGCCTGTATATATGGACACTTCATGAAAATGGCGAAAATCTGCATGCTGTATTGCATAGTTTAATGTATGAAAAACGTTTTGTTGAGGACGACGCATCTTTAACATATTTTGAGGTAATTTGTTTATGTTGCATCAGAAAGCAATTGAAAACAAGATTAAAAAGTTTTATTAAAAATTCTACTTATTTTTTTTTTTCAGTCATTTCAAAATAGTTCGGTACGTTTGCAATTACCTTTGGAGGCAACTAAAAGTGTAGCTTTAGCATGTCAAGCTATTTCTACCTTATCCAGTCATGGCGAAGATGACTCGAATTGTCTGTGTGCCATTTCGTGGTTGTCTGTATTGGAGGGGAAAAATAAACTATTGATTTTTGATTTAAATCAATGGTATAAAGAAGAAATGCCTTTTGTATTGGAATATGGCAAACAGCCAAATTTTTTGGCTGGATATATATTAAATGGAGAATGTACTGGTTTACATACCCTATTAAATCCCAATAATATTGCTCATTATAATTCTATGCAACGATTTGAAGAGCACTTTTATCCGAATTCCTTAAGTTTTGGTAAGTAGGAAAGAAAGAATTGCTTAAAATAAAAGGCAACAATTTCAATTAATTTTTGTTGCAGAGACTTCCCTACTACATACTGAAGGATCTAGACGTTACAATTGGGAAGGTGCTCAAAATAGAGTAATTAATCTACTTAGATCAAGTAATGCTGCCATCTTTTTGGAACCTAATTTCTATTTTGATGAAATCATACGTACGCGTTTAATTCCCCAATTCATAGAGTTGAATATGAACTCGACATTTTCCAGGGTAAGTTTCTGTGCCTGTCTGTTACAGCAATTTAATTATTTAATTTTATTTAACATAGAATGCCAAATATGAAATATTACTCTCCGCTGCTTTGGAACATAATTGTGTTAGCTTATTGCGTGATTGTGCCAAATCTTGGATCGATGGTAGTTTTATGGGTAATTTTTCTGTTTCCACTGGACTGTCTTTGTCCACTTTAACCGATTGGATCTGGAAAAGAGCAACTTATATTAAAAGCAGGTGCAATGATTTATGCAAAAGTCTATTTGAGTTTGGCGGTTATCCTTTGGATAATAGAGAACAAAAGGAACTGAGTTTCATAACAAGGCAACTAAAATTGTTAACGGATCTTTTAAGCGAAATTTTGGCTTATGCGAAAAAACAAATTCCTGCAAGAGGTAAGGAAATTAATATTTATAGTAACTAGTACTTGCATGAAAACACAATTGAGTTGTTCTCTGAAGGCTGGTTATCAGAACAACCCAACTGGTTTTTTTTGTTATATTAAAAAAAATAATTTTAAAGTAAATCAAAAATACAGAGTTTTTTGCTTTGCAGTGTATCATGATTTAGAAAATAAACATGGTTCTTTAAGTATGGCCTCCAGCTATCAAGATATCTTGTTGTGGCTAATGAATATTGGCCTTTTACCCGAAGCTTCTCCCCATAATGATAAAATCAATGTTGGAAATGATCTGATACCTTATCCCTACAAAGAACTCAAAGAGTTTTATAGAAAAAAGCGTACGTTTTTCGCAAAAGTCAATAAAACGTTAATATCAAAAAAATCTGGTAGTTGCAAATTACTTTTTATTGACTTATTTATCGAACATGTATGCAAAGGAAATGTTTTACATGAGTATTGGCTGGAAAATGAAGGTGATGGTTTATACCCCCCCAATTCGCTGGAAGCTGTGCTACGTGTTATGCTGGTACCCGAGTTAGATTACGATAACAAGTGTGCCATTTTATTGTATTTCTTTTTGGATTTGAATATGGCCATAGATGAGGAGGCTTATAAAGATGTGGTAGCTAACTTTATTAAATTTCCAAGTGTATTTAAACTGTCGGCTCCACTAATTAAAACGGTACAGGCCTTTTGGAATTTAGATCATGATCATTATTTGGTAAGTTTTTTTTAATTTGTTAAGTATGATAGAAAATTTTATTGATTGTTTTTATTTCATAAATAAATTTTTTAGCCGGCCGTTGATGAGTTCATTTCGCCGTTTAACAAAAATCAGTGTTATCCTCAGTGGCAAGTTGAATTGCTTATAGAGGTGTTGTTGAATCAAAAGGCTAGCAATTTAGCTTTGAGAGTTTTAGAGTCTCAACCTTCGTTAGCATCGCCACTCCTGAAGCTTAATACTTTATTGGCCAATGAACTCATTTCGGAAGCCTTTCATTTTGTGCGTTCCAAAAACGATGATACGCTTTTAGAAACTTTTTTTACTTGTTGTCTATCTGAAAGTCAATTTGGTGTTATAAGAGATTTAGCTTTGAGTGAAAGAGAGGGTTTAATATTGCAAAATATTTTAAAGAAAAGCAAAGCTCCCGGTGCAGAAAGTCTGCATTTTGTTTATTTGCTACAGAAATCTAAGTACATTGAAGCAGTTTCCTATATGGACGAGTTATCCAATAAAACAAGAAGTTTAAAGAATTCGTTGCAACAGACTTCCCAAATGGATACACCAAATTTGGTATTATCCGCATTTAACACAACTATGACCCCCGTTACGCAGGGTTTGACAGATGTTTATTTTCGTATAAGAAATAAAATAAAGAAAAAGGAAGTCAACAACAAATCCCCAGTACCTTTAAGCTGTCAACTAATTAAACAAAATGCCAATAGTTTATTGGGTGGCATATATCACAGTTCGGCATTAAGTGCCCATTTCGCCACTTACTATTGGGGCGAAATGGAAGAACAAACTAAACAAGCAAAACATTTGTTAAACTCTAATAACGCGCCATTTTTAAGGAGACCACAGATCGATACCAACTGTATTGATTATTTGGCCAAAAATAATATTTCTTATCCACAACCTTATAAAGTTACTGAAAAACGAACACTGGTGGAAAGTGAACTGTTGGAACATGAAAATGGTAAATTAGAAAGACAAAATTTAGCAAATAAATTAAATCCCAAAAAGAAGCGACGTTTAATTGGTCAGGATATTGTTGACAATTTGTCGCACTTTATGAAAATAAACAAGAATTCACATAGTCTAAATGCTACTGAATTTTCGTTCGATGCAAATGCAACTAATGAAGCATTGGACCAATCGAAGAAAAATTCTCTGGATATATTAACACGTCCAGTATTAACTAAATCAGTCGCACGTGGCCAAGGGCCTGAAGAGGTTGCAGCTTTGGTGCCAGAAATACATGGTATATTGAAAACCAACACACCCGAACCCGGAGGACAACTGCAACGCGAAGTAGTAGAAGAGGAAAAGAACTTACGTTTTAGACTTCCATCTGCAGATTTAAGCACTCCCCAAGTACATATTGAAGAAAGGAAAAGCGAAGATGTTATTAAAGAAATGGATATTGCCTTGGAAGACGAGAAGGAAGAGATTAAAAAAAAGCAATGTTATCATCAGACAGATTTGCCAAAATGCAGGCAAATTGCGAGGGCTATATCCGAGGAGTCTAGCAAAAGTTCTGTCAGTTCAAGCAACCAATCCGAAGAAAATTTCTATTCTCCACTGTCTTCGCAAAATAATTCTATATTAGATACTTCAAATATAAGTAGGCATAGCTTCATGAGTGGACCTCAACCAAGGAAACCTTTGGCCAGACTCTCGGCAGAACGTTCGGAAAAATCTCTAACTCCGGAACAAAAAGTCAAAAAAACAGAATCGACTTCACTTATTGCATCAAGTAATTTCGGTTATGATACCGCCCTGGAATCAGGCTTAAAATCAAAAATTTCTCCAAGAAGATCAATAGATCGACTGAGCCCAGATCGTTTGAAAAAGATTGCTACGAAAGAATTTAATATTACAACAGAATTTAGTAATGCAGCCTATGTTACAGCTTCTGAAACATTATCCAAACCCATAATTCTTGGACCTTCCAGTTCAAACCCCAAAATCACGCAAATATCCAGTGGCTTTGGTAGCATAGCTTCACACGGAACTTTCACGGGAAGTAAAATTGATGAGTTTTTACCTAAAGGATCATCGTCAAAAGTTGGCACTACCCCTGTAAAAACTATTGAGGTAAACAAATCACCATGTCCAGTTAAACTCTCCGAATGTTCAACGGTTTTGGGCTCTCTAACAACTTTTGAATGTACCAATACTGGTTCGAATGTTTTTGCCATGCCCAGCACACTTTTAGATAAGGCCAATCCAAATAAAAATCTCGACAGGCCTACTGAAGAACAGAAACGTCAGATGTTAGAAACTACGTTAAGTATGAGTGCATATGATTCTACAATTTTAGATTCAACTTCACTGCAACAAACTAAATCATCTCTAATGGTAACAGCAAAAGATGTCTCTTTTAAAATAGTATCTTTTAAAGTAGATGAAAATAAAAGTAGCAAATTGGGCTCAGAAGACAACAAGAAAATGGAGTGCGAGGAACAAAAAAAGCAGTTAGGGAAAAACAGGGAAGATTGCGAGGAAAATAAAATAGAAATTCAAAACCCATTAACTTCACCTGATCAGAGAGAAGAAAACAACGAATATTGTATAGTGCTGTCTTCATCGTCTTCGTCATCAGCATCTTTATCACCAGAGCAAGAAGATGAATATGATATTGAAAGTGAGGGAGATGAAATTTATAATGAAGAGGTTGAAAATTCAGAATTTGAAGAAAACAACGACAGTTATATGTCCCAAGAAGATGTAGAGGACGACTACGATGAAGATAGTAATGACGAGGAATTTTCTATTGATGAAACGGATAATCCAAGTGATTGTGAAAACGAAGATGTTATACAACTTTTTGATGATTCTTCATCAGATGTGCGACAACCACAAGCAAACTATTATGGAGAAAGTGATAGTGATGATGTGAAACTGGTTGAGGAACCGCAATTAGGAGAAGAAAATATTTATTTGATTGATTTTAACAAAGACTCTACTGCTGATAAAGACCATGGAGAAAAGGTGGTTGTAAATGAGGCGAAGAAAGATCAATATGATTTGAAAATTGTTTCTTCTACCATAGGTGAAACATTTTCATCTAAAACAAATCAGCCCGAAGAGAAATCGAAAGAATTTTCTGCAGCGGATAATAAACTATCAGATAATGATTTAAAAACTAATGAAAACAATGGTACATCTACATCTGATACAACTACGGTAAAGAAGTCAGAAACTAAAATAGAATCTTCAAAACTAGAGGAGATTATTGATTCAGAAAATAAACAAGAGGAAGATAAAAACCGCACTGAAAAGGACGTCGTAAGTGAAACGAAGGAAGAACAGGATGATGTAAAAATTGTTGCTTCTACTAAAGGTGAACCGTTTTCATCTCAAATAAATCAGCCTGAAGAGAATATAAAACAATTAGCTTCAACGGAAAATAAACCATCAGATAATGATTTACAAATTATTGAAAATAATAGTACATCCCCAACTGAAATTACTACGATAAAGAAGTCAGAAACTAACATTGAAGCTGCAAAACAAGAGGAAATTGTGGGTTCAGAAAATAAACAGGAGAATGTTAAAAATTATACAGAAAAGGACGTCGCAAATGAGACAAAGGAAAAGCAGGATGCAGTAGAAATTATTGCTTCCACTAAAGATGAACCGGTTTCATCTCAAATAAATCAATCCGACGATTCACCGGAAAATAAACCATCAGAGAATGACATACAAGTTAATGAAAACAAAAGTACATCCACAACTGAAATTACTTCGACAAAGAAATCAGAAACTAAAATAGAAGCTTCAAAACAAGAGGAGATAATGGATTCAGATAAGAAACAGGAAGAAGTTCAAAATCACGCTGAAACTGTTAGGGAGTTAGCTGAAATGTCTACGTTAGAAAATGTTATACCAGTTGAAACTACTCTGCAGTCATCTGAAAACGTTGAGTCTCAAATATCCAATAGCGAAAAGGCGCAAGAAAATATCAACAACACTGAAGGAGAAGCCCCGATAACTCTCGCAATGGAAGATTCAATGGATGCTTCAGTTATTAAAACCAAGAAACAATTGGAAAATAAATCCTTAACGAAAGAAGAATCCAACGAAAAATCGGAAGAGAAATCCCTGGTAATAAATGATGATACTAAAAAACGAAACGAAAACATCATCGCAAGAACTGAAGTGTTAAATGTTAAAGAAATAGAAGATGCCAGTACTTTGATATCTACTTCGCAAAAACGGAAAACTTTAAGAGGTACTTCTGTACCTCCTATGAATTTAGAGGCGAGCGTAAATGCTGCAGTTTCGTCACCACGAAGAAACACACGAGGCATATCTGTTCCTCCACAGACAATTGCAGAATCAGAAGAGTTTTCTAGTTTCACTCCACGCACTCGCCGAAGTTTAAGAGCAAGTTCTTTGCAACCAAAAGATAAAATAGATGGTGATGTAGAAACTGAAACCCCACGTAAAGTCAAGAAAATACACGATTCTGAAAGTCCTGAAACAAGTTTAAGAGCAACACGTGGATCATCTCTTCCTCCTGTAGCAGTAGCCGGTAAAATATCAACACGCCGTCGATCCGTTTTATTGGATGCTATCAATGAAGATTCCGCTACCCTAGATTCTCCTTCAACACGCACACGTCTAAGATCGCGTCTAAATTCAATGGAAAGTGAGTTGGATGCTTCTATTGCTAGTTCTACTGAACCAAAACGTACACGAAGAACATCTATATCCAACAACATGACCGAATTGCCATTAACACCCAAACGCCCAAGGCGCAATAGCTTGAGTTCTCAGCCTGAATCAGTCACACCACGCACTTTAAGGAGCCGCAGTGTTCTATCCGTGCAAGAAGAGGATACAGAGAGTATCCCTGCTTCACCAAATCCAGCTTATAACAAAAGAATTGACATGAAACGTAAGAGAAGCACCAACGAAGAATTAATAACTGGAAGTCATGAAGAAATCGATAAAACTTCACCTAAAAGCGATCATTCAACATCTGTATCTGAAGTTCCATATTCTACATCACGTCGACTAACACGCACTCAACTTGCCATAATGGAGAAATCAGCTGCTTTGTCCCAACCACTGATTAAGGAGACAGAAACAATTTCGCCGCCTCCCATCAAACGTTCAGCAAAATCACGTTCTAGTCGTTCATCTAATGTTCAAGCCGATAGTGATGATGCCGAATCAGTATCTTCCAAACTTAGTACAACCTCAAGTGTTACTGGAACTAAACGTCGTACAACACGTAAAACCCTTAAAGAAAAGGTAACTTTTGGACACTTTCTGCAGATTTTAAAAATAATTTAATTTTGTTTTTAGGATGATATTGATGATGATATCGCCAGCGTCGCAAGTTCTGTTGGTAGTGAAAAACAGCTAAGACCTCGCCGTTCGAAGGACAAAAGTTCTCCAAACACAACGTTAACTGTCATACCAGAAGAGGGTAAATATTTTTAAAGAAAAAATAAACTTCTTGTTGATTGTTTTTAAATAAATATTTTTTTTAAAAATATTTCCTCAGCTCCAATAGAAACGAAAAAGCGTAGGCGGCCATCGAAACATTAAAATATTTGTGGGGACATTTTATTGTTGTACAATGGGATCGTTTGATTCATTACATATTAATTTTGAATGTTTTTTTCTGTATTTTAAAATTCAAATTGTCAATAAAAGACAACCTTTTTATATACAATTTTTAAATTTCTCACATGATATACATACATACATACCAAGGCGAATTCATGTAAACGGTTGTGTCGATACTTCAACAAGTAACAACACCAAAAACACAACAATGTATTTTTTTGTTGCTTTCGTTGGCCGATATGTCAAAAACACAAGTAACTTTTGACATTCCTCTCTCTAATTAAGCAAAAAAAAGTAGCACAGCGTGTTTTCAACGCCTTGATACATACTTAATACACTAGGTTTTTCAGAATTAAATAGCATAAGAAAACAAAGCCTTCTAGGAATCGATTAGTTTCTGCTAACCATCATAAAACCTATAGGTTTTTATATACATATGTACATATTTATATCACATACATATAGTCGCAAATTCCAGATGGGTCCAAAAAAGGCTAAGGTATGACAAAAGACTACGACAGCCAGAAACCTTCTCTGAAGTCCTCTTAAAACTTATAAACTCTATATTTAGCAAAAATTCACCCTTATTCCATTTAACGTCGTCGTCATCGTCATCGTCATCAATTAATTATCAACATCAATTTTCATCGACGTCGTCATCAATTCGATACAAAACTTTTATTCTATAACAGCAGTGTAACGATGTCGGTTGTTTATCGTTTTTTAAAGCACATCTCTAATAACTTAGACAGTTGGTTTGTTTAGTTTTAAGTTTTTATCAAAAAAAAAAAAATGCAATTTGATGTTCATTTCTTAAAAATGATTTATTCTAAAAAAATCACAATTACTAATGCCCCGTATAAATCGACAGTGTTTATTGTGCGCTGTAAAATACAGACTTCGGTTTATATATGGGGCTATCTTTATAACGGCGACGATTGCCAAAAAGAGCAACAAAAAGTTACGCGAAAATTGCAAACATTCGGAAAATTTGCAGAAATAGCGGAAATTCGCGAAAATTTTTAATATTTCAAACAAGCAAAAAAATTGATTTAAAGTCCCTAAAAACATAAGGAATGGCAAAAGTTCCATAAAAATGTCTAAATATTCGGAAATTCGCAAAAATTTCCTAATTGCGGTAGGTATAATAGCAAAATTTAATATTTATTAAAAAAACGTTAAAGCTGTAAAGAATCACATGAAAAATCACTTCTTTCGCGAACATGGCTAAAATTCGCGAAAAATTGCGAACATAAAAACAAACCCCAAACATTTATTTAAATTCGTTTAATCGGTTAAAAACATAATGCGGAACAATATAAAAAAAAATATTTGCAAAAATTCGTAAAAGTTTTCAATATTTCAAAAAAAGCCATAAAATTGATAAACAATTCCCAAGACTATAAGAAATTACAAATATTTGATAAAAATGGCAAAATTAGCGGAAATTCGCAAAAATAGCAGTATGATAGAAAAGTTTGATATCTATTAAAAATCGTTAAAGCTCTAAAGGATCAGAAAACTTAGGCGAAAAGATTCGTCTATCAGACACATGGCTTAAATTCGCGAATTTCCGCTAATTTAGATATTTATATGGAATTTTTGCTATTCCTTATAGTTTTAGGGACTTTTAATCAATTTTATTTTATGGCTTGTTTGAAATATTAAAAATTTTCGCGAATTTTCGCTATATCTGCAAATTTTCCGAATGTTTGCAATTTTCGCGTAGCTTTGTTGCTCATTTTCCATTTTATTAATTTAACGTTATTATTATTGTAAAGTTAAAAAGGAATAAAACTGTTTCGACACCAATAAGACTGTCGACAAAATCAGAGTCAATTTATATCGATTCCATCGTTAACGTTGCGTACGGCATACCAAAAATACATCGACGTTTATCAATAAAACTTGATATTGACAATGGGCATACCGATTTGCAAGAATCGACACAAAACGTTATCGTTTCATATTGATGACGCTAAATGGAATAAGGGCGATTACTAGTAAGGGTATTGACTAGTTTATAACTAGTAGTTAAGCGTCGAAAAATGAGAAAGATGATAAAATTTGGAATTTTAAAAAGGGGCACAAAAAGGGGATTTTTCAAAAAAAAGGGGCAACTTTAAAAACAGGAAAATTTTAAAAAAAAAAAAAACATACATATGTATGTATTTATTAAATTATTTTCATCAAAAACTTAAACATATATCGTGAAAATACATGTCTTGTTTGCAAGTAAACGTTTATAAACTGTTGCATAACATTTTTATTTCAATTATTTATACAAAACAGTTACTAATTACTTGTAAATAGAACAAGCTTAAAATATTTTTATAACCAGGGAAACCAGAAATATGCTCTAAAACACGTTTTAAGCGCATTAAATATGCAGTAAGAACTTGAAAATATGCGCTGAAAATTGCTACAAATTTTCTAAATTTTACTCTATTTGGAAGCGATCGACTCACAAAACCAAAGATATGTTAAGAGGTTAAAATTTATATAAGAGTAATTTGTGCCGAATATTTTTTAAATTTGAGGATTTATGATTTTAGGGACGGCCGCTAAATTGCTTATTAATATTAGCATTTAAAAGAAGGTTAAAGCTATTTATGTTAGATGAATCGAAAAGAATTTAATTTGCAGTAAAATATTTTTGGGGCATCTTCATTGTTTGTCAGTATAAAAAAAATTGGTTCAAAAAGGGGCACAAAAACTACAAAATGATACAAAAGGGAATTTAAAACAAAGGGGCCAAAAAAGTGGCACGGCAGTCAAAAAGGGGCAAAAATGCGACTTTAGTCGCATAACGGTAACGCTGGCTGCACAGCTTTATACATACGTTATGCCGTTTGTTGTAGAAAAAAACAACAACACTACAAAAGTAGATAAAAACCATTTAAATGTTTGTTTGTTGTAGAAACAACAACAACAGTACAAGAAGAAAAACGAACATTTCTGCTTGGTTTAAGAGTTGACAAATTATTTTCTTGTTGAAATCTATATATCGTTACTTTAATATAGAAAAGCCCTAACTAATGTTTTCCTTACTTTACAGAAGAAGGAAACAACTTAATAAAAATTATAGTCTTGCAGTCACGATTTTTTTAAACGCAGTTTTTTGTTCAATTCTCTAAGCAATTTAATAAAAAACTAGTTTAAAAAAAAATCGCGACTACAAGACTATAATTTTTATTAAGTTTTTTCCTTCTCCTGTAAAGTAAGGAAAATATTAGTTAGGGCTTTTCTATATTAAAGTAACGATATGTATGTATGAAAAGGGTGGTTTTAAGGGCCGATGTTGATTTTGAATTAAACACAAATAATTGTCATTTCTTTTTATTATCATAATATTGGTATGGTTCAATTATGTATGCAACAAAATATCGGCGGCACACCTCCATTCGATGATCCAAATTTTCGACGACGCTGAGGAATAATTATGGTACTTTACGGCCCGATTATGCCGCCAGCCCATAAACCGCATCAAACAGTCACTCTTTGTGGGTGCATTGGTTTTTCGACAGTCACTCTTGGATTATCATTCGCCCAAATGTGGCAATTCTGCTTATTGACGAATCCACTGAGATGAAAATGTGCTTCATCAGTAAATTGACCGAAAAAATCACGAAGTGCACGATATAATAAGCCTTAATAACTTTAACGCGTTGCTCGATTGTGTATCTTTCCATGGTTCAAATTGAGTTAGTCTGAAATTGAGAAATGTCAATAGCGCATCACGCGGAGAAAATTATAAATATTGAAGTGTGTTGCCCATAATAGCGAGTTGTGAATAAAAGATGTAAATTACGGTTGTTAAAGTGACTTCCCTACAAGAAATAAATGAGCGAGTAGTCACATTTTTCATTTCGGTGTTAAGAAAATGATAAAAAGAAATGACCGAAATTAAGTGTTCGGTCACAATCGGTAATTTTTTTCTATCATTTTCTTAACACCAAAATGAAAAATGTGACTACTCGCTCATTCATTTCTTGTAGGGTTAGTTCTTAATAAATAAGTGTTATAAATTAAAGTGCTGTTTATTTTATTTTATTGAATTTGCAAGAAATGAACTCAAGAGGTTTATTATAAAGGCAGTAATGTAACAATATTATATACGGCCATGTTCTGGAAATCGAAATCGATGGATATTCTAAATAAATTTTTTTTTTAATTAGCGTAGTTTTTTTTCTTATTTTAAGAGAAGTTCTGGAAAAGATAAGTGGTTCGCAAATCTATATACATACATATATACAAAATGTTCGTGATTGTATAACTGAAGAACCACTCAACCGATTTTCAAACGAGTACATGCGTTGGAAAGGTCTACTTTCACTGATGGTTTATAAAAGAAAACTCCCGATAGGTGGCGTTGCTGTCGTGATATTTTAATTTGTTTTTTGATGGCAGATAGCGCTGGGGTCAAGTTATTCAGCCTTATTCCAGTTGTCGCTGTCGTAATCGATCAAGCCGTTTTTTGTCAGAGTAACACACAACCAGTGTTCTTTAATCTCTTACAAAAAACCACTTGATCGATTACGACAACGACAACTGGAATAAGGCTGATTAACAAAATTCTCCAGTATTTAATTTTTTATTTTTATTTAGAAAATCCCGAGCAGCGCCGGGACCAAATAGCTAGTAATGTACATATATAAAAGAATTTCGAAATTTGTTCAATTTTAATTTGACGTTATTTCAATTTCTGTGGACACTTTCAGTTTTCTCACCACTTCCTTTAAAAACTTGAAATTCCCTTTTTTAATAAAATTATTTTCTTTAAATCGAATTAGCGTTTTCTTTAATAATTGATGCATTCAAAACTTTCTGAAATGGTTATTTCGTACGTTTGTCATCATCTTCTACAGAAATAGTAATAACTGCATTTTCAGAATCTAATCCAAATAA
The DNA here is from genome assembly GCA_949318255.1 of Pollenia labialis. Taxonomy (NCBI): domain Eukaryota; kingdom Metazoa; phylum Arthropoda; class Insecta; order Diptera; family Polleniidae; genus Pollenia; species Pollenia labialis. Next base: position 15,743,923 of record OX439142.1, on the reverse strand, counting down.
CCTTTTATGCTTTTATGCTAGTGGGGACAACTTTTTTACGTTTTTGTAAAATTATGTACATTTTATACTTCTATTTTACTAGTTTAAAATTTTATCGGATTTGAATTTACATCTACATATTTCTTGAGATAACTTATTTACAATTATGTATATCAGCAGTAAAGTTTCCATAATAAAATAAAAAACTCCAGGGAATTCCCGCACAAATTAAAACATTAAAACAATTCACAAAACGTCGGGAAAAATGATAAAAAAAAAATTTCCCACAAATGGAGTTAAATATATGTACAGTAGAATCCCGATAATTCGTAACCGCAAGGGACCGGCAATTTCTTACGTTTTATAGGGGGCTTAGATTTATCGGGGTTTCGATTTAACGGGGTTAAAATAAAATAAATTCGAATTAACGGGGTATTTCAATTTATTTACTAAAACGATAAAAAACAAACGTTAAAAATGTGTTGCGGGCACGATACGTGAGAGAGCCGAAAAAAAATTTTGCGTGGCGGCTCCTTAGGAAAGCCACTTCGGGAGGAAGTCGGCTTTAAAAACCTCATGGAGACACTACCTCCTGGCCCGAGTCCCAGTGTAATTAAATAAAGACATTTTTCTTTGTATGTTTGTCTTTGTCATTGTTTTGTTGTGGGTCATAGGAAGAAGATAAGCGGATGCTTCTATGACATGGTTTGGAGGGCCAAAGGAGACGAATAGCTGTCTCCCAAATTCTTCATATGGTAGAGTTGTGTTTAGTGATAGTTTTGATTTGTATTGTATGTTTCATTGTTTTTTGATGTTCAATTACGAGGCTGGTGAGGAGGGTTGGAACCCCCCGAGAGAAAAAAATGAAGAAGAGCTAGTGGGAAACCTCGCCAGACCAAACGGTTCGTAACAAATGGTTAAAAAGAAAAAATACATAAAAATTATTCATGTAAAAAACTGATCTTAAGAAAATAAAGAAACACACAAGAAAAAATCCACGCAAAAAAATAGCGGTAAACAAAAAATCATTCTTTCCATGTTTCTGTTGTTTTTACTACGATTTATAAGTGGTAATTAGCAAACAATTACGATATATAAGAGGTAAAGAAGATTTTATTTGAAAAAAAAAATTACGAATTAGCGAAGGGACAAAAATGTATGGAAACCGACAGTTTATTACGAATTATCGGGAATTACGATTTATCGGGGAACGAATTATCGGAATTTGACTGTATATAAACAAATATGTATATATGTAAATACATATAAACAAAAGAAAGTGGCCAAAAATAAAGAAAAACTAATTTTTGTTTTTGTTTCAAATGTATTTTACTTGTAGATTTGTAACTTGTAGGTTTTGAGAAACATAAAAAACAATCGACGTTCTCTCACATACATATTAGCTCTGTTCCCAACAAACACAAAGTCAAACCTTTGATATGAAATGACTTTATCATTTGACATCAAACGCAATTCTCAAACGTTTTTCAATTGTTTGATTTAACATTTAAATTCAAATTGATAATGATTTGAAAATAAACATTTGATATCAAATGTTTTATCAATTTGATGTCAAATGTTAAAATCAAATCAAAAATAAACTTGGCAATACTAAAGCGAAAAATAAATGTAAGCATTAAAAATGGCGATTAAAGTTAAATTTTTTCCTTGTGGTTACATGTGTTTTACTATTAAAAACAAATTTTAATATAAAGTGAACAGTTTATTTCTTGTGAAAAATAAAAATTATTTGTACGAAATTACAATGATTAAAAATACGAAAAAAAAGAAAAATAATAAAACGGGAAAGTGAAGAAAGTTTGTTGAACGATCGCGGTGCTACAATCCTCAAAATAAAAGGGAGCCAAGTATTTTGTCTTTCCAAGAATTAGAGGACGGAAAGAACACTATTTCATCTTTTAGCTATGGTACCGAATGTTTATATGAAAGTTTATTTAAATATTATCAAAAAGTAATTTCAATTTTTGGGAATACAAAATTTAAATTTCAAAAGATTTTGTTATTCGTGCTAAATTCCCAGTTTTTATTATTGATAAAAACACTTGAAATTTATTGTTGATGGGATAAGCTATTCCTATGCGCATTTCACTGGTTGCTTAGGCCAGATCATCAGGAAACTTCATCCATAAAGATTTTAGAAAAACTAAAGATATTAAACCAAATAAAAATGTTAAACGTATGACTTATAGCAACAGTTCTACTTGTAATAATATCAAAGTTTAAACAAAACAACATCAACAATAGTGTTTTTATCAATAATAAAAACTGGGAATTTAGCACGAATAACAAAATCTTTTGAAGTTTATTTAAATAAATAATATATATAAATTAAAAAAATTAAATAGTTTTATTTATATTCCGCATTGTATTATAATCCACATTTGAAAAACATTTGAGAATTACGTTTGAAAGCATGTTGAAAATAAAGGCATTTTTCAATTTGAAAATAATTTCCCCTTTTTGTTGAGAACGCTATGATTTTCAAATCATTATCAAACGTTTGTTGTTTGAGAAAACGTTTGATTTCAAATCATTTTCAATTTGAAATCAAACCTCCGTGTTTGTTGGGTTTACAACTGGGTATTCTGTTGACACTACTTTGAAACTGCCGTTTTTAACTTTCGACAGCTTGCAGCGCTATTCGTAACGTTGTACTTCAGCGTCGGTTCCCCGCTTTAAGGACAATCAGATCGTTCTTGTTTGTCTACATTTCGTGTATTTTGCGGTTTCACCACGCATTGGCTAATGGCTTGGCGTCGCATAACTATACTCAGTTACAGTTTTTGCGGTTGTTCAACATTAACTTTATGCAATCGTTTTTAACCTTAATTTTTCAAAGTTTTTGTCTGGTGGAGAATCAATAATAACTCAACGTGACTGTTGGAGAACCATACAAAACTCAGACGTTTACTGGTGGAGACCAAAATATTCAGGCCAAAAAATTTATTCGTGTGATACCCTGGTAATATAACTTTAATTGTTAGCCGAAAACTTTAAGCTCCAAGCAAAAAAAAAAAAAAATGAAAGTAAAGACGAATTTTATTATTTTTTTTTATGTTATTTACATAAATTTTTTATTATTATTTTTTTGCATTTAAAATTCACTGGTTTAGGCAAGAAATGAACGATTTTTTTTTAATTTTTGTTGTTTCGTTGTTAGTTTAATACAAATAATCTTAAATCAAAGAGAAACAAATACAAATAAAATATCTGAAATATATAACAAATAGAACAGAAGGATAGATTATAAATTAAATTAGACTAAAGTGGATAGTTCGTGTAACGAAGTGCTAGTAACATTGCTCATATCTAAGGTGGGTGGTATGCCAGGACTCACAGAGCCACTTGCTTCACGCGCTGTCGCAACTCCCAAGACCGATAGACAACCACTATTGGCAATAGGTTTTGGTGTTGGCGGAGTAGCGGTTGAGGGACGCATCATAAACGATGAACTTAAGGCTGTCAAGGGGTTAAAACTACCATGCGAATGATTTGGAGAGACTGGTGTTGTGGACGTTGGATGTAGTACTGTAGAAATATGTGATTGATTGAAATTAAGATGAGGCAGATGTATCGGATGGGTATTGAGGAATTGCATGGGAGGTGTTATAGGTCCAATTTGAGAAACCATGGACATGTGGTTTACAGGAGCACTGCGATAACTAATAGTTTTCTCTTTTTGCCAAACAAATACATTATGAACCATAGCGGCTCCACAAAAAATAATACCGATTCCAATTAATACGCTCGTTATTATGGCAGGTGTTGAGTGAAAGTGATTGAAAGTATACAAAATTATGCCTGAAAAAATACAAAAAAATAATAAAAAAAAAAACATTTGAAACCCATATTGTTATTTAAGCCACCTGTTAAAAATATGGGTATGGAGATAAAGAAACCGCCAACAGCACAAGTTCGACTAGTGCTAGACTTTTCCAAATAACGATTATCTCTGCAAAATAAAGATTACCAAAAACATTATTTTAATACAAATTTTGTTTATAAATTTTTTTCAATTGGTTATTAAGTCCTAAGATTGACTGACTCACCGTCCATCAAACATGGGTGAACGCACTAATTTAACGGCAAAAAGGAACTGAATTGCACACACCAAAAGGCAGCATAAATTGAGGGACAGCGATAAAGCGCACAGTGCCAAAGTAACATCATAAACTATTATAAAGTCCTCTGGAGAACTGCGAGTCAAGGCATCTTCGCGGGCATTTGGCGATATTTTAAGTAAAAAAATTAAAGACAACAAAGCCAATAAAAGGGAAACTGGAAAGAAAGGATATTATAAATTTAATTTAAAAGTTTTTTATACCGAATCAAGCAAAGTTTTTTCTAAAAAAAAAAATCCCAGTTCTTAAAGTTATGAGTGGTTAACATGGTATTATTTAAAATTGAAAACCGCTTTTAATAACCCTACCAAAATATCAAATTGCAAACAGATTAATAAAATTTAATCCGATAAACCGTTACAAACCTTTATGTACCGGTATACCGATAGCGAAATAACAAATACTTCAATACCGAAATTCGTTTCGATTGCCTCCCCGAATGTAAACGTTCAGTTACATTTTAATAAAAAAAGAGGTTGAGTTTATATTTTAAATAAGAAAATACTTTTAAAGTTGGTTGGCTCTTTTTAAAAACAATCCGCCATATTAAAAAAAAAATTAATTGAGGCTTACAAATCGAATTTTTTATGAAAATATTCTTTAATAAACGTTTGTAATAATAATCGTTTATGAAGACGGGGGATATAATTTTTCTTAAAAATTAAGATTTTTTTTTGCTACAATTCCTAAAAAATCGATTTCAGTTTTTGAGACCAACTTATTACATTGAAAACAGAAGTAAGGAAGAACATGTAAATCAATTATTTAAATAAGCATTCACAAAAAATTTGATTTGGTTTAAAGATAGATGTTTGACTATAACGCCGTCGTCAATGGCGGTGAGTCTTAAATAGGGTGCTCAATTAATCGGGTTTTATTATTGTTCGATAAAACGGTTAATCGATATTTTGCATTTTTAACTTATTGGATTAAACGAATAAAATTTTAAAATTAATCGAATAATTCTAAATCCAGAAATTTTATAAATGACGAGATTTTTATTCGATAATTTTAGAAAAAATTAGTACTTGAGTAAATAAACATAATTTTTTTAATAAAACTTGTCAATGTAGCTCCAAATTGTTGCTTAATTTTCGGGCACTTAAATTTTAAAAGAGAGAATTTGTTGAATATAATTTCCTCTAGAGAATCGATCAAAGTCAGACTTGAGTAAATAAACATTATTTTTTTAATAAAACTTGTCAATGTAGCTCCAAATTGTTGCTTAATTTTCGGGCACTAAAATTTGAAATGAGAGAATTTGTTGAATTTAATTTCCTCTAGAGAATCGATTTTATCGGAGGCGGCGGCTGACGCAAAAATACTCGGCGGTGGCTTGAAGCCGGCTGTTAGCCGATAGAAAATGTAAAAATTTAATGAGCATTTGTGTGTACATATTTGTACATACATACATATACATATGTATGTTTATATTATAACAAAACAATTTAAGCCATTTTTCGTTCTCCAATTCAATGTTCTTAGCACATATTCGTATATGTCGTTATTTTAAACATTTTGATGAAATATTGGTGCTTTATAAACAAGAGCTGACAGTATTGGAAGGCAGGCATTACTAAAGTTGCACTTTTTTAAGGATAGTCAAACAAAAAAGAATGTGGTAAGGTGTTCAAAAAAGAGAATATAAATTCTCTGAAGAATTGTCAGCGGCTAACGAATCCTCTTTAAGTAATATTTTATAGCCACTGTTTAAATGGTAAATTAGTGAAGTTGTTGAAGAACTTTTACGTAAATACATTTTTGGACACCTGTTACTTTAAACAGTATTAGATTTATCTTTCGTACAATATTTTGAAATGAATTTTAAACTAATACAGGGTAAAGGGTCTTAATTAAGATTAACATTTTTGTTAAGTGTGTAAAAGGTACTTACTAAACTTATGTTATTATTCTTAATTTAATGTTTTAAAAATGAAGAACTTAAAAAAGAATATAAAACCGTTGACAACACATAAAATTTTTGATTTTTTAAAGACAATTTTTAAACAAATGTGTCTTTCCTAAAAATAAGTAAATCGTTACCTGAAACGCAAAAGGCCCTAACTAACGCAAAATTCAAAATCAACCTTTTCATTGATTCTGATGTATTGCATCAACACAAATGTCAATAAAAAACAAAAGTCCATATCTACAAATGATACTATGGTAAACGCAAAAAGGCCTAACTCACAGTTTGCATAATATGCAACATTGTCAATTGTCAAAACAACTAGAAGGTTTTACAAGAAAAAAAAAATTTAATTATAAACAGTTTAAGGCGATTTATTGATTTATCATTTTGAATAGTTTTTGCTTCCACTGTAAAATTTTCAAAACGTTAGGTAGGGCCTTTTGTATATTAGGTGACGATATATAAAAGACAATATAATAAAGGTTGGGGAAAAGAATGCTGGGCTATTAGTAAGAACTTATTATGATTCGAAGTATTAAATAAATGACGGATATATGTATTGTGTTGTTGATTTTAAGGATGTCTAAAATCAACTCAACAAGCTCCAAATTCTTATAAATTGGCTCATATGTCTTCAAAAACAGCATATTGCTCTCCTTGTAATTCCTCACTGGAATCTCATAAAAAGGATTTAAACATGCTGAAACCAGTCGATACAAACAAAATAAAATAATTTTTATACTAAAAAAAATTTTTATTTGGGGATTTCCTATTAAAATTTTTCTTACTTTTTTTAAAAAAATTTAAAATTTTTAATGAACAAGATTCAAAATTTGGTCAGAAAAAAACAAAAAAAAATATTAACTTTTTAATGTTTTGATTCTTAGTTTGGGGATTTTTTATTAATTTTTTGGGGACAAGGAAAAAAAGTACCTGGCAGCCCTACTTCACATTCACTTTTGCCATGTTTATTCTTTGCCGCATAGAAAACAACTAAAGGCTCAGTTAGCCGGGAGTAACAGTAACCTCACCGTAAAAAAGTAAGACCAATCTATTTCTTACAGATTGAGACGTTACATCTTACTGCTAACTGTAATCGTTCTAATTGCTTTACACACAACAAAATGAATCAGCTGATTTGCATCGTTACTGTTACTCCCGGCTAACTGAGCCTTAAGAATTAGAACAATTTTTATTCCTAATCAGAAATGCCGCTCATTGCATGGCATTAGTCTAAGCCATTTTATAACGGCTTATGTAAATGAATTAATTGATTTCGCCCATTTCAAACAACCCATCTCTGATTTGAATGGAAATTTGTATGGGTACACGTCAGAGCTTTAACAGATTGGAATCGATTTTATTGCAATTAAATAATTTATCATAAATGATTGCTAATTTTTTTTTTTGTTTGTATTCAAAATCGGAAAATTGATTTAATAATTTCAATTTGAAAATCTTTGTTCTTTTCAAATTAAATTCCTTCTTGAAACAAGATAATTTTGAATTGACCAAAAAGTTAATTATTGTTTACAACAGCCAGATCATGGTGAAATTATTAAAAGGTGGCCTCGGTAAGCCAGCCGTTCATTGTTTTATTGTATGTGTTCGTGTATTCATCTCGTCCAGTGTGCATAAATATATCGTATCGATATTTTTTTTAAGAGTGTTGATATTTATTAATTAAAAATATTGATATATCGAACGTATTTAGTAATTTCACCATGAGCCAGATGTATGAAAAATTTTTTATTAATATGGGGGCAAGTGTTTATTATTTTGTTGGACTTTCAATTCTTTCTTTCGCATCGCATTAGAGAGTTTAAATTTGTGTTAACTTACCCAAACATAATAAACCTAAACTAGTTAAGGCTTCTCTGGGTCCGGGTCCGTGTTTCGATTGATTGATTATGGCACTAACGGGATTCGTATAATTGGTATAGTTTGTATGATTTGTTGTATTATTTGGTTGTAAAACGGTACTATTAACAAAATTACCGTTACTTGTGGCATTAGCTGCCGCAACAGACGCCGCATGAGCCAAGGCGATATGCTGGTTTGTGTAGGTGTGTAAGTTATTACCAATACCATTTAGACCATTTGGTGTTAGATGATTTATAATTGGTGTTACTGGTGTAGTGGTTGTTGTGGTATTTGTTGTTGTATTGCCATTTCCTGCTGGTGGCAGTGGCAAAGCTAACGATGGTGGCAGTGGTGGTGGTTGTAGTTGTTGTTGCTGTTGATGATTGGCAACATTTATTGAGGGTGAGGCAATATTTAGGAGGGTTGTTAAACGGGATCCCCCATTAACGGCTAGCGTTGATACATTTGTTGCAGTTGTCGAAGATGTCTGCAAGTTGGAAGCATTTAGTGTCGATATATTCAATGGCTGTTGTGGCCTTAAGTGTATATTGCGTGCAGTATTTGTCGTTGAAGTATTACGTACTTGACCATTTGCTGGTCCACCAGCATTCGATGTGTGCTTTAACATTTAGAGCTACGATCAGTTCCCAAGAATGTCAAATTGTAGTATTCGTTACATTGTGACTTCTTTAAAACTAAAATTATATAAAACAAAACACACACACTTATTTCGATTCGCTTTCATATTAAGTAAATTAATAACTGTTAAAATTAAATTTGATTAAAATCGTATGCAAATTTTATTAGAATATCTTATTTTAAAGAATTTAAAATTTCCAAATGACAGGCGATTGATTGTGTAGTAAAATTTACTGTTTTTTTGAGTACTTTTTATATCAATTTTACTACATAATCAATCGCCTGTCATTTGGAAACAGCACATAAGTCAATAGGAAGCGAATTAAATGATTAAATGCATTAAACTTGGGCTTAAAATTCTTATTCGCTTAACAGTTTTATTTGTATAATATCTTTAGTTTTTCTAGAATCTTTGGATGAAGTTTCCTGACGATCTGTCCTAAGCAACCAGTGAAATGCGCATAGGAACAGCTTAATCCACCAACAATAAATTTCAGTTTATCACTAGTATGAAATGGGAATCTAGCACATTTAAACGAAACCTAGATAAAAATTTAAATTTTAATGCTGAGTGTGCAAACAAGTTTCCATGGCCTTGAGCGTATGCGTCTTAAAGGCCGTTATACACTATACCACAAAGACTTAAGTATGTATTTTACGAAAAAAATGCTTTTATTGTTTGAAAATTTTTAAAAAACAATAACATGACAGGATTTTTTTTAAATACGTAAGACACAATAGTGCTATAAGGAGCACTTAACCCTTGGTGTTGCATTTTTCCCATAAGCAAATCCCGCGATGCTTTAAACAAGAGCCCACAGTCTCTGGCGGAAATCGAACCGGTAACTCCCGCACTTATAGACTAGTTCACTAACAGCTAGTCTACCGGGGCACCTTTCCGAGAGTACTAGGGGTAAAAAATATCTCAAGCCTGTTTGGAGTTTAATTACATCGGATTTTCAATATACATATGTTTACCCTAAGGGTAGACGTTTCTAGATTATACTCTAAGTGCGACCATCCTTACTTGAGGGTTACACGATCAAGTTTAGCATACCCTGCAAATATTAGTAACCCAAACGTATGGAAAAAAACATGGTCTATTTAACATTACGATGTCCTAGGGCAGGACCATATAACCCAGCTTTGGACTACAAATGAGTAGTTTTAAAACTACTCCATTGTATACACAAGAGGATTAGTTTTAACTTCGTTTCAAAACGAAAACATGTCGTCTCACTACAAACACTTTTTAACAATGACATGGTCCATGCTTGCATTACATCGGACCAGTCCATGGAGTAGTCCATTTAATCAAAATGGATCAGGTGATCCAATAACATTTGCAGGGTATCAAGTTTTAATACACTCACACTTTTTTACCAATACACTCATACTTTTAAAAATTGATACGAACTTGCCTTTAAAATTCTATTTCCAGTGAGTGTTTCAATTTACGTTCAAGAAAACAGCTGATTTTAAGGTTAGTGAGCAAAATTTTCGCTTGCCTTTATAAATTGTTTTCTTGATGACATCTTGAAAGTAAATTGCTCAAAAATTGAATGCAGCCTAAGTCACAACTTTAAATTTTTGGAAATTTTGACAAACAGTATATGTAAAAGACTATCAAGAAAATTTTGATCATGTGGCTGCACTGTTAAACATGTTCCTCATTATAGCCATCTATTTATTAACTCATTTAAGCGATTAATCGTCAAAAAGAAAATTGCAAATTATCTACTAAACAAGTCTCTAAAAGGTAAAGTGTGTAATAACGATTTGTCTTCTATATAATTACTTACTACCTACAGAGTTTACAAAAAACATTAAGATTTCACTCGAAACTAATCAAATTATATGAAATTTAAAAAAAAATTAATGAACATAAAACAGTTGATGAAGATGGATACAGACAGCAACGAGAGCTCTCAACAGTACTTAAATACAGTTAATGAAAGCGTTTAATTTCAACTTAGCTTACATATGTATGTACATACTTACATTACAACTGTTTTGGTATCGATGTGTTAGTATGTACAAGGGTTTGCAAGGCGGTAACATCGTAATCACGATTAATCGCATTGCTTAATCGTAATCGCACAAAAAAATCAAGCGATTACGAATAATATTTAAATTAAATAATTATTGGTTTCAAGTAGCAGCAAAATCAACTTTAAGTATCTGCAGTCTTAACTCTTCTGTTTTTGAGATGTTTTTTGGAAACCTTTTTGATTTACAAACTCTCACAACTTATTATTGCTGTATGGATTGAATACCCAAACCGTACATGTATTCCAAGAAAAAAGCGTGATAAATAGATTCAAGCTGTTTTTGAAGCGATGCTTACATTTTATTGAGATTTAATGACGTTTGGTTCGTGGATTAGTGAAAAGATCAAGATCTCTACGGACCTTGTGCTATTATTAGTAGATCTCGCTAATGAGTTTTGTTGAGTTGTGTTTTATTTTATGGTACCTGTATTTCTTTTTTCAAGTGAATGCTTGCAACAGCGATTTGTATGCCAGATCAAGATTTGATATTTCCTGTCTACCCTTAAAATGTTTACGAACAGGGCCATGTTCCTCAAAACTACAAGTTACAAATCTACAAGTAAAATACGTTAATAAAGCAACAATTTTACAGGGCACAGGTATACGTGCAAGAAAACTGGTGTACATTTCTAAAGAAATTCGCTAACTTTAAGCGTATGAACTGTGTGAATTTCAACACAATTTGAAAATCAACAAATTATGCATATCAATACAATTTTGAACAATTAGTATACCACAACGGAACGTTTGTCGCGTTTTTTTTTTTTGCTTAACAACGGCGATGTAACACTGTGCTCATATGTTCCGAAAAAGAATAAAGCGTTTATGCCGTTAATTTTACAAAAAAATCTAGCTGTGTATAGAAATCTATGGTGTTAAAGCCGTCACATTTTAAAAGAAAACTGAGGGTGAAAGCACGGAGTCCAAAAAAAGGTTAAAATAGGTAAAGGTAACGGACACGACCAGCTTTCTTTTTGTAGATCTTGGTGAAAGGACAATTTAAAAACATCTCAAAAATCCTTCGTTAAGAAAGGTCTAAAGACGGAAGATCCTTGCGTTTAACCCAACTGGTATGAAGATTTTTATTAAATTACCGACCAGTTGTTAATTTCCAGGAAGGTTTATCTAAATTTTGCTATTCACAGTACATTACAGGAATTTCATTTTAAAGACACATATTAGAAATTATTTTAGATGTTTGTATTTTAACAAGTATTTTTGTAATTTGAATTTACTACATTCATACACAGTATTGAACTTTAAGAATCAATCGGCCTATCTTTGGTTGGTTGAAACTTAGAATTTAAATTGACGTGTCGGTTTTCATGGTTGATTCTTGATTTCCAGATTTTCAATAAATTACTTTCTAAGCTTAGATGACTGACTGTCAGTCGCTCATTCCTCATATGTACATTTATGTTCAATTTTTTAATCTATATTTTGCTAATTTTCATATAAACTTAAATCTTATTAAAATACCGTTTAGTTTTTTCAGTGTTATTTAAAATTTCTAAGTTAGTTAATACTACATTTACACCTACGCAAAATCTAGTACTTACGAGATTTCGAGCCAAATCTAGTTGTTTTTGACTAGATTTCCCATACAAAACAAAATCTACTTAGTGACTAGATTTCGACGAAATCTACTCAAAATCTATTAGTACTTAATGATGCAACTATGGTTTTTTCAATAAAGCACTAAAAAATACTTCCCTGCACAAGAAAAAATGACATTAAAAAAAAAACAAAACAAAAATTGTTAAAAAAAATTAAAAACTTTTATAAAATAAATAAATAAAAAAGTGTAAAAAAATAAAAAAGACGAATAATATTGATAAAATAAATATCGTTGATTATTAATAAAAGGCAATGCAAATTTTTTAATGTATATTTCTTTTTGTGTTTGTATGTGTAACGAAAAGTCTTTCAGTTAGTTGTTTTGTTATAAAAACAAAATCTCGCTAATGTCAAAAAAGTGTAATGTAAACGCACTAGATTTCGAAGAAGATTTTAAATCAAATCTACAAGATTTCGGCCTAATGTAAATGTAGTATAAAATAAAAGTATGGTGACTCTACTTAATACAAACAAGTATCATAAAAAACAGCTGACTATTATTGCTTTGCCTGTTGGTACAACATGTGGAGGTTGTGTATGAGATTGTAAAGTGTGTGGAATCGTTGTATGAAGTTGAGGCTCTAAAACAAATTTTGAAAAACTTATCCTTCGTTAAAATATAATTACATAATTAAGATTTGTTCATAAGAAATTCTTCCAGCACCACTAACAAAACATATTTTTTTTGTTTGGACCAGGACGCAGGGGATGACCCTTACTAATTTTTTTTTTAATTTTCCTAAGCAAATCCCGCGAAGCTTTATGCTTGTCTGCAGGAAAGAAACCAGATTCTCTGGCGGGAATCGAAACCGCAACGCCGGCGCTGATAGACTAACTCGCTACCAGCTAGCCTACCGGGGCACTCAATGCATTGGCATTGTGATGAAACTAGGAAAATAGGTTATGGAAAGGAGGATAGACGGAGTAGTGTTTGCGATCTTTCGACTTGAATTAATTTATGTTGTAAGTGAGAGGAAAGACTTCAGCAGGAAGGTTATTCCAATACAAACAGTCCAGCCAAAAAACGAATTTTTCCTGTAATGCGTTGTACGATTCACCTGCCTATCGACAAAAAAAGAATGGGCTCTTAAGGAAAAACGTGCATTACGAACAAAAGAAAAGGTTTCGGGAACCAGATCCCTAATTTCGTCAGAACATACCCCGTTGTAGTAACTATAAAACAGGCAAATACAACCCACATTGCGACGGTGCTCAAGGGAGTTAATAGAATTGGATGCCCTACTGTCACCAATGAGAACCTTCGCCCTCTCCTGCACGCGGTCAAAAAGCTCCAAAATAGACTTTGAACCCCCGGCTCACATATGAGGGTTGTATTCCATACGCGGTCGGATATAGGTGGCATACATTATAAGGAGATCACATGGAGTGAAGTATATTTTACACCGTCTTTAAAAACCGAGGCACTTTAATGCTTTTTTCGACACCTTGAATATATTTTCTGTCCATCGTACATCACATTGTATCTTCATGCCCAGAACAACCAGAGATTCTGACTTCTCAATAATTATACCACCCATATATACGGATGAGGCACCTTGATCTGTCGCGTATTTAAGGCCAGTTCACACGATAATACAATGTATTAACACATGTCGAAAAAGGATGTCGAATGAGAAAAACCTTATCATGTAAAAGCAAAATGTATTGAGTAAGAAAAAATACGGAAAAAATCAATTACAAAAACAACTCAAGAAATTTACATGTTGTTTTTGTAAAAATTGTAAAACTGTTACCATCTGTTTTTTTGTTAATATTTTTCATTTTACTTATACCATCCGTGTAAATATGAAATATACTTTCAACAGACTTTTATTTTTTTCTTTTAAAGACGGAGAGAATTTCATATTACTTTAATTCTACAAAGTCGTAATACATTGTATTACTGTGTAACCTGGCCTTTATGCGTCAGCACGAAATATTGGGGTTTTCGGGCATTAAAATCGACCCAATTTGCACGACCCCATTCCGAGACTTCATATTCTGCCTCATAGCACCGACATCGGATACGCTTGGTCTGCAATCAAATGAGTATATCATCTATAACAACTCTTATAGTGCGATCTCTGAGAAAGCTCGATGTAAATAAAAATAAATCATTACAAGTTTTGACAAGAGTGTACCATGCCAGACTCTGTCGAACGCCTTAGAAATATCTAAAGCAATTACTTTACTTTCGCCAAAATGGTGAATGGAACGGCACTATTTTTCCGATAACAGAACTAGTAAGTCTCCAGTAGAGCGACCACTACGAAAGCCATACTGGCGGTCGCTTAGTAGGTAGTTGGACTCTTAATATTTGACAAGATGGTGATTTACCATACACTGCATAACTTTGGAAAGTAAATTTTAATTTAAAAAATTTAATTTTTTTTAGGAATTGGCGTTACATTAGCAACTTTTCAGCAGACAGGAAATTCCCCGGCATGGTATAAAGTGCTGAAAAGATTTACTTAGGGCCGAGCTAGCGTCGAAGAGCACTGCCTCAAGGCCAGTGCAGTTATACCATCCGTCCCAGGAGACATGTTTATGTCGAGATCCTTTTAACAGCTTTAACCCGACAAAATATTTTAGGAATAGTTACGGATACTTTTTCGAGTTCAGCTAGGGGTTGATTGCTAGCTGGTAGGTGAGAATTATTTGCAAATAATTCGGCAAAGCAGTTAGAATTATCCGTGAATGTTTGGCCATTCTTTAAAAGATTTGGTATTGAAGAACTAGAGCAAGGGTTAATGCTCTTTTAACGAATAACCAGAAGCCTTTACTGCCGGGAAGCAGCAAGGATTTAAGTACAAAGACGTTGCTCGTGAAGAGTTATTTTCCGTCTAAGTACTTTGGCACACGAAGACCTAGCGATTTTGCGTAGCAATTCAGTATCAGCGTTTTTATTGTTACGACAATTTCTGAATGATCCCCCCTCTGGATCTGACTGCTGATTTGCACGACTGATTAAACATATGTAGATTTAGATCGAAGTTTATTCGAAGCTTTTTTACCTGGAATGAACATTTTCATTCCTAGCATCATAACATTTTCAACCATTTTCGCCATGTTATCCCGGCAAATTCTGTTATCCCGGGAAATTTTTCTCGCCTAGAAACTCTAGTTTGTACATAGGTTTGTATGTTTATAAACATATTTATGTTCACAAACATTGGAAAAATATAATCTTAAAAGGTTTTCGCGCAAAAAATATCAACTCAATTGCATGCAAACTGAATGAACAAAAAATATTCAACCAAGAATACAATTGTTCCATTATAGTAAAGGTAAATGCCACTAATTGTTGCCATTATTACACATTACGGTGTACCATGAACAGATACTGAATAAAAAAATTAAATTAAATAACGACAAAAAACAGAAGTTACCACGAGAAAAAAATGCTAATAAAACAAGTGGTTTTGGATTGAAAGTTCCAAACGGTTGCAAAACGATGAAAACAAAATACAAGTTTAAATAACGGAAATTCTCGTCTTTGATTCTTGATAAAAAGAAAACAATAAAAGGAAAAAAGGGGAAAAAGTATGTTTTTGTAACTTCCTTGTTTTGTAGTTAAAAAAAATGTAAAAATCTAATTATTGTTTCGTCATGATCAATTATAAAATAAATTGTTCAAACAAGAAAGAGTGCTGTATTCGGCTAAGCCGAATCTTATATACCCTTTGCTGTGGTGCAGTAAGAACAGAAAGTTATATTGTTTAATTTTAATAAACATACAAAATATTCTAACAAAAGAAAAAATTAAGGTTTATTACAAATAATAGCAATCTGGGCAAATATTACACATATGACTTGCACATAAGTTTTCGGCAAAAAGCACATTTTCTCTTTACTTTCAAGTCTCTTGAACGGAAACAAATGCAGCATCTATTCTTTTTAGGGTTATTTTCGGTACTTGTACTGGGTGCGTATAACGCCCTTTTTAAAGATTTGGGAAAGGATTAAATATGTGGCGTTACCACTTGATGATCATGAATTAGAGACAATCCAATTGAAAATTGCTTAATTTTAGTAACGCGGATAGACGCGGGATGCGAAAAACACCCCAGCAAAACTTCAAAATGTTCGCTCTTCCCAAAAACATGACTAAAAAGGACGTGGCATCCATCATATGATGAAATAGTTCATTATATTCAGTTATTAGAAAAACTGCGAACAAGACCTATTGGAAAAAAGATAAACACAAAAATAATAAGCCGTGGGGTGTAATTTACACCCCGCGCGAATAACGGCGGGTTAAATTTAACCTAACCAGAAATTTTTTGTAAAAGGGTTAAAAGGTGGTCTTGAATACAACGTCAAACTAATGTTGGGTATACAAATTCCAGATTTTATTCAAGACATAAACCCACTACCAAGAAATTCAAAAGCAATGTTTACGATAAATGTTAAAAGTCACGAACTGTAAAAAGCAAGTGCTAAAATAAATTTCAATAGATTCAGATACTGAGAGACAAAAATAGAAACCCAAAACATTTAAAACAAAAACTGCCGTATGTGCTACAAGGTGCACAATATGCAAGGTGTTCCTTTTTATTTTCCTCAATTATTTTTGGTATCATTTTTTTTCTTATGAATTTGAATGTGTTTGGTTTTCAACCACCACTTGTAAAATGATATTTAAGGAAGGAAGGAATTTAGTTGTGGAAACCTTTCAAAACACATGCCATTCAAATAAAAATAAACACATACATATGTATGCATATATGTATATGTAAATAATAAATACATACATACATACATATGTATGTAGGTGAGTACATAAACACAAGTAATTTTCTCGCTTATACAGATGTCGTAGTTAAAACTCGGGAAAAGACATTAAAAAATAAACAAAAATAGAATGAAATAAAAACTACGGCAGACGCTAAAAAGAATGCGCGCAAACAAAATTTCATTCAAATTTTATTTGTTTTTGTTTTCTCGTGCATTTTTTTCGTTTGTTTTGTGAACTGAACGAAAAAATAACAAACAAAATATTTGAATTGCAAAAAAGTCGTTTAAGAAAACAGAAAAAAATTTTGTTTTGTTTTTGTTTTTTTTTTGTTGGGTGCGCATGTTTGATGTTGAAAAGAGTTGACACATCGAACATCGAACTCCATTCAATAGTTAATCGACCAAATGAAACCAACCAAACAACTCTAGAACAACTTGAAAAACCAGCAAGCAGCAATTTGGAATTTCAATTACATATTAACTATATTCTCCCCTGGTAGGTATGTATGTGTATGAGCGTATTATCCACTTCCATTTCTATCCCAGAAAGATTTGTTTTTGTTGGCATCTTGTCTTACCGTTGTTAAAACTGCGGTCAATGTATTTGTTCGTGTAGTCGTTGTTGTTGTTGGTTTCATTTTTAATTCTTGATCTGTGAGAATTTAAGCTCCCTTTGGCAGTTTTTATGATGTGAATGGTGATGATGATATTTATGAAAACGAAATCTCAGACAAGAAAATTTACAAAAAACAGTTTTGTTTAAACACACTAACAAAAAACCGCTTACATGATGTGTATGCATGTACATGAATATTCAATATAAGGAGAACTCTTCTCGCATCTCAAGTATTTCAACAACTTTCAGATTCAGAATATTTTTCTTAAAAGTTTTTATACCTATTAGGTTAAGGAAAATGTAATTTCAACATAAATTCCGAAATGTGTATGAATGCACAGCTGTTGTCAAAATTTAGGCACCAACACTTGTCTACGCCGATTTAGATTGCCACGAACCAGAGGGTCTTTTGTGCAGATCGTATGCCTCACAAGGTCAGATTTAATCTATGTGTTAAGCCAATTACCTTGTCCTGTAAAAGATCTTAAATTTTAGTTGAGTTTATCAGTAACACCTTGAAAAATGTTTCCTAGCTTTCCCCAAGGCGGGACAGTAGCAGAGCTGATGTCCGGAAGATTCGTCATAAACCTCATCAACAAAAGCTTGGTATGTATTAATATTACCCTGTTTAAGCTGGGTGTATTTGAGTTCTCCCTTTTCAAGCAGAAGTAGCTTGCTTGATTTACCACGGGACAGGGTCTCAAATCTTTTAAGTGGTCTCAGCCCGAAAATGGACGTCAATGCGTAAATGAATTCACGTTCGGCCAATGATCGTATCGTCTCCTTGTGTGGCCGTATTTCGCTAATAACTCTTCTAAGGTTGACTTATCTATGGTTAATCGGTCGTCTATTTATAGGCCCTGAGCCTTTTAGGCTATAAAGGAGCGATATGTTTAGGTATCTTCTATTTTTAAGACTTGTTGATGGACAATGAAACTTTACTGCCTGCATCTTATTTTGAATTAATGTGCTTTATTAACTCTTCACTTCACTAAATTTAATAATTATCATCTGTTGCACTGCCCATTCTACTTTTAGTAGATTTATTGCATCAATAGACATTGATTTAAATATGTACTCACTTCTTGTAATTGATCTTATCCGCAACCCATCCACCGATGCTAAATTTTAGAGAATAGAAAACTAAATTTTAAAGTATAAATGAAATTATGAGGAATTTTTTATTTCCCGGGATCCCGCAAGAAAAATCCCAGGAAAACGGGAAATAAAATAATTGTCCCGGGAATTCCCGGGAACACCCCTAATAAATACGTTAAATGAACGCACCAGAAATAAATATAGAATCAAAACTTTATGCATTACCTACTTAGTACACACAGAAAACAAATACCAATTTTGATTGAGAATCATAGTAAATTTCTGCAAAAGTGCCCTTTATTTAAATTTATCATTATTTCATATCAATTTTAAATGAAAAATATTAAAATAATCTTAAATCACGTTTATTTAATATTATTCACTGTTAAAATAAATTTAAAAAAAATATTGAAATATAAATAAATATGGATTCAATATTGAATCCATAAAAACCTGTTTTATATTAAAATCATAATTTTTATCTTGTTAAATTAACATGCATACAAAGTTAAGTATGTTAATTTTTTTTATTTTCATTTTTAAAATATGTTATAAAAAGAAGACAATTCCCGTATTCTTTTAATTAATATTATTTAGTAAAATAGTACATCAAGTTTTCAAAGTAGAATGATGACAAAACCCATATTGGGCGATTCTGCTGATGTTTCTGTTAACAAAGGAGAATAAAAAATAAGTGAAACATGTGTTACAGGGGTAAAGGCCCAACCACAATGTGCTTAAATTGGCTTAAGAAAATTTGCGAATACATGTTAATTATATGAGGCAACCCATATTGAACTTAAGGAAACTTTTTTCTAAGTTTAACGAAACGGTCATTTGCTTAAGCAAGGTGCTAATCTAATCGCATATTCCGTACGGAATCAAATATTTTTTTTATTTTGTTTTTGTTTTTTAAATACATTTGAGAGACATTTTTTTAATTTTTGTTTTAAATTATTCTTAAATAAATGCATATATTGTCTCTGAAGCTTCTTCACACTGTTATAACACACACTCAAACCAATTTGATTCTACATGAAATTCACGTTGTTTCAACTTGAACTAACTTTTATTCAACGTGAAGCGGATTGTTATTTCAATATAATTGCCATTTTGCTCTAACTTTACTGCAATGTTAAATTGACATGAATTATAGTTATTTTAAAAGAAAAAAAATGTTGTTCGCCAGTTATTGTAAAATCAGGTTGAATTAACATCAAAAACGTATGAAGCAAAATCACCACCGAAAAATTTTAAATCAACTTTGTTTTCTACGTTTTTAACTTGATTTTTTTTCTGTGTGTAAGTAAATCAGTGCATGTTAAACTCTCTTTTTGGTTTGAAATTTGCCTAAACCAGCAAATCTATAAATCAGTAAACATATAAACCATCTGTTAACGCTTAAATTGGGCTTTTAAACTATGAATTCGAACCATAGGAATTTGTCAAAATTTTTCGTAGTGCTGCCAAACTTTTATTTTTTTTATCTAGATATAATATAGTGACCACTGATTTACAGTTGTTGAGTTTAAACTACATACAAATTTAAGTGTACTTCAACTAAACCAGCTTTGTACCAATATATATGTTTGGCTTTATATATTGAAGCATTTTCTGCTGCTCTAATGGCTAATAACTGGCTAAAATGGCTAATGAATGTTTAAACGTTGGCTTAGTTGAACTAAACTTAAATTTATATGTAGTTTAAATTAAACAGCTGTAAATCAGTGCCCCATATATTATATGCAGTACCAAAAATAATAAAGTGGCAGCACTACGATAAATGTTGTGAAACTCATATGGTTTGTATTGGTAGGTTAAACCACAGACATACTGATGCGTAACGAGACAGAAAATATTGTGTTTTTTCTATATTTTTTCGAAAGCTGCCCTTTTTGCATTTTTTGTTTTGATCGCGCAATATGTGTTGATAGCAGTGATGTCAGATGTAGGGAAAATTCCCTACTTGTAGGGAATTTTTCTCCAAAAATCAGACTGTAGGGGAAAAAAGAAAGTTATTTTATTTTCGTAAAAATGTAGGGAATTTTTCCCTTGCATGTAAATTAAAATATAATCTAACTGAATTATAAGAAAACCTCTGTGGTATTACAGAAGAATGACTAAATTTTTCAAGTAGTAGTAATAAAAAAATTTACAAATTCAAAATGTTGTGAAAAGTTTAATGTTGATGCTAATCTTCTTACTTAAGAATGGCTAACCCTAGAATATAGTTTTTCAGAAGAAGAAATTAATTCTCTTTCAAAGATAAATTTGGAACCATTTTGGTTATACATATATATCAAAGTCCAAGAACTTAAAAAACTGAGTCACGATGCTTAAAATTCCATATGTATTCTTAGATCATACTTACAATCAAAAATGTTAAATTGTACAAGCTTCCGTTGTACAGAGAGTCATTTTAAGAACATGATATCGTAAGTGCTTTACAACTGATTTTTTATACGTACATATACCAATATATGTGACAGCGCATAGAGAAAGGGACCTAAGGGTAAAAAACATCCGAGGTGGACAACATCCGAGCATCGAATGAGACCGATCTCATGCCCCCAAAAAAAAACCGGGGTTTACCCTTAGGTCCCTTTCAATTTTGCACGTCACATACATATGTAGATTTTTATTTTATTTTTTATTTTTTGCTAACACTAATTGAAATTTATTTAATGTATGTTATTGTTTTTTGATTATAGTAATTTAAATTTACTTTATTGAATTAGTAATAATATTTGAGTTTTACTAATACCTAATATAAGGTAGGGAAAATTGTAGGGAAACATATTGCTGTTGTAGGGAAATGTGGGGATTTTTTTATGCAAACGTAGGGAGCTATTTAAATTTCATCTGACATCACTGGTTGATAGTAGCGGTCTGTTTTTACACATTGCAACTTCACTACCGAATAAAGGATTTATTTCTCTTTCTTTGAAAGCTGCCCTAAGCATCCTGCATAAGTTCAGGTCCTTTTTGCATAAACAAAAAAGTAAACGAAATTAATTTTTCTCCTACCCAACGTATGTATTAGAAGTATATGTACATACATTTGCCTTAAATAAGGCCTAGCATAAAACTAATTTTATTATTACTTTGTATGTCATTTACAAAGACGAGTTTTGTTTTTTTATTAATAATTTAGATAAATGAAATTGTATAAACATATATGTATGCTTATACTATGCATGTATACCTATAGAATAGTTTTTTAGAGAAATATGTGTAAATATTCAAAAACAAAAGTCAATAGTTTGGTTATTTTTTTTTTACTATTTTTCTAACATAATAAAATGCCGTAATAAAATAAAACTAGTTTTTGTTTGATTATTTAAACTTTTAGAAGTGTCTATTTAACTACAATATTAAATATTTACAGACAATGTATTGTAAGTCCACAGACATAATTCTAATCTTAGATAAATTAATTGCTTAACACTTTTTCTTTATACACGACATACGACCAATTTCACCAAGTTCAGTAAAAACTAACTATTACTTTGATTTCTAGTTAACAATAAGTTTTTGGCAGTTATAACTGATAGTTAATTATAACTGAACTTGGTGAAATTGGCCGTAACTGTAACATTGAAAAATGTGATCATTTACATTAAATAGAAAACTTACATTAAATGGATCATATTGCTTAGGCCAGATAAAGGGCATACTATTTGAATTAGGTTAAGTTTGATAAATGAATTATTAGTAAACCTGTCAGTGTGACTACTTTTTATATCTATACAGAATAAAATTTATAAAATTTGGCTCTTTAATAGGGCAAAAACGAAAGCTGATGTTAAATGGAATTAAATTATCTTAATTGGTTTTACATTGGCCCAATAAAATTATAAACTTCTTATGAAATTCTTAAAAAGTTATATTGGTATGTAGGTATAGCAAGTCTTTAAAATTTAATTCTTCATCCCATAATAGAGTCGGTCAAGTTCGATCGTATGATTCCCTACACTACAGTAAATACAAAAAAATTTCGTGAGTGTATATGTCGATTTTCCGAAAAATACATTTGCCCGCTATTCACAATTTTTAATAACATTGCGATCGATATCAAATGCCGTAATTTGGCCAGCCTGACAGATGGACATAGTAAGATCGATTCAGAAAGTGGTTCCGAATGGAGTTGGTGTAAGATACAAATATTTTAAAAAATTTAAAACAACTAAAAATCCCACTTAAAGTTTTGTTTGGCCTAGGCCAACTTTACCTTCTAAATTTTGTTTTTCTTAAAATTTATGAAACGGTTTAATTTAATTAACAAGTTTCTTATGTGGGTTGAAAATAGGCCACGAAATTTTTCGTTAATCGAAAAGTTAATTTAACTCGTAGAAAATTAAACAAGTTAACTTGAATTTCTATTGGATATGGTTATTAAACTTATATGTATGTATAAGACAACTGGAATAGAAAAAGCGAGGGAAAAGTAATAAACATATTTCGGTCAAAATGTACTTGTAAAGCAAAATGAACATACACCCGGTGGCGTTTTTTGATCGACTATGTCAAATTGATATTTTCATCTATGATTCATCCGGTCTCAAGGCGCAATTTCTATAGATAGAATATCGAAATGTCGATGAAAGTACGCGACAACGACACTGCTAAATACAGTTTTGCAGACATTTTTATGAAAGATTCACTTTATAAAAGAAAGTTGATTGTCTGTTATCACTCGACATAAAACTGGACTCTGCTGAAATTTGTCTGCTATTCTTCAATGGTTGAATAACGGATTATTAAATTATGCTTGTATGTTATTTTATTGTTTATCATATTGAAACTTGACAACATTGTCTGAATATCGATGATATTGTCTGTTATGACTCAGTAATACTCGGAAGCCAAACGAACAAAATCAGTTCTGGTCATCTACGATATTTTGGACAATTGCTTAAAAAATTCATGTATGACGCCAAAGAAAATTCAGCATATGTCATTGATGATTTAACATTGTCAGTATGTTTCATGATGAATCATCATGACGTTCGCCACCGGGCATATTTCTTACTAGCACAATCAAAGAGCTAGATTTTTTTAACAGGTAAATATAAGTTCGTAGTTCCATTTGTAATTTCTTAAATATTGATCTTTAAATCTACACTTTTATATGGAATTGAAACATTACTCGCATTCGCCATGTACCCAAATAAAATCCAAGCCTATATACACCGCTGTATAAGAAACGTTCTAGTTATATGGTTGTCTCACAACTGGATCTCTTACTGTGAACTACATAGAACAAATAAATACCAAATGGATTGGACACACGCTGTGGAAACCTTCAACTAATATAGCCAGACTTTAGCACACAAGCAGCTCAGTGTATAAAGTAAGACCCACAGGATTATGGTGTAGAAGTTTGATGAATTAAACCAAGTCTGTTAACAAGGATCTTAGCTGGATACAGATGAACGCAATACATAGCTAGAGAATTAAAAAAATTGTGTTCGACACTATTAGCCGGCGTTACAGCAATAAACAGTAACGAGCCATTGAACAATTATTTTACCTTCTTGGAATAAGGGTTTTCGACAAAAGCAATCAGAATAGAATAGCTGAAATGTCTTTGGTGATTTTGCATATTTTACAGCATTTTTTTTGCATATTTTAGTCAAAAGAGCATTTTTGCGGCATTTTGTTAGTTTATAGTGCATATTCTACTTTTTTTTTTTACAAATATTTTGATTTTTATATGTGCTTACAAGTGGAGAGTTAAAAAAGAAAAAGGTAACAGCGAAAAAGAATCAGCTAAAGCAGGCAATGATCGAAGAATAGCTAAATATTAGGGCAAATGTCACGTAAAAGTTGGTGAGCTCTATGCCAAATAGACTAAAAGAAAGGCTTGCAACAAAGCTCTTCAATGCGAATCTATTGGTATATAACAGTTCTCTTGACTCTTATATTGAGAGTTTTGAGCTTAAATATTCTGGATAACTGTTATTTACGGTCCCTGCTTGATTTTAATGTGCCACCAGTGAGCTTTTGAATTTTAGGGAAAAAAAATAAATAAAATATTTTTTCAGCTGCTGTTAAAAACTAAAAATATTTTTTAGCTACCAATAAACATTAAGCAGGTGTTATAATAATGTTCTATTACTAATTCGATAATGGAAATTAACTTACCTCAATTTAAAAGAGTTTCATGATAATCCAATAATTTTGTTTGTTTTTTATGTACATACATACATAAATGCTGACTGAATTTGTGCAAAAACTAATGCAGCTGTAATGATCGCAATAAATAAAACGTTGAGTTGGTAACGTAGCTGTGAATTTCATAGGAATTTTCGGTAATTTGCATTGGAAACTTGCATGCCTCAGCATTTAGAGGAACTTTTTATTTAAAAAAAAAAAAATTTATAGTTATCCAAATTTGGATGTGGGCATGGGTTTGTTTATGTATGTGTTATATATGTATGTGTATCTATACAAAATATGCGATTTTTTTCCGCAAAATTTTCAGTTTTATTGTTACATATTTACAAAAACAAAATTCAAAGGAAATCAACAAGCATTTAAAATTTGTATCACGAACATTAATAATTTATAATATTTTCCACTTTATTAACTTTATAATTACATTTATCAGTTATTTTTTTTCCTTTTATTTCTTTGAAAAGCAACTAGCATTTAATTTGAGGTACCTTTTAGGTAGTTGAGTTTTTATTTTTTTAAATTTTGTTGCATAGCAGCAAATAGTGGTGTATACTATACAAACATATGTATAAATGTGTAGTTTAACCAATTTATCTCCTTGCAACTCTTTCCTCTTGTTTGGGCCACAATTTCTTTTAAACCACTTTTTGGAATTTATTTATTTGCCTTTTTTCTACACAATTTCCGCCAATTTATGCGCGCGCGTTTTTTCGAAATTTTTCAGACTTTTATTCACGATCGTGTTTCCAACATGACTGAATGTGTAATTGAAATTGTATAGCTCTCATTCTACTGCATAGTATTCGTTTTGGTGGTTAGTGGTGAATGGAAACCGGCGGCAACGGCAAACATATCCAGCACTAGCAGTTGCTCACTCTCGTTCATTCGTCGCTAACGTTCTCATGGTTGGCATGAGTACGTTACAATATTTGTGTTGCAAACCTGTTAAATAATTTAGAGTTTGAGTTCGATTTAAAATGTTTGTCTGTCTGACTCAATCGAATTTATACATACATCCATAGGAACAAAAATACATTTCAATTTCAGGACTTTAAAGATTTGTTTCTATGTTTTAGGGATGTCAAACAGAGCAAGAGGGGGCCTTTAAAATAAATCCTGGCTAATAGGAATCTTATGTACATATACATACATATGCACAACATATTTTATGCTGATTATTTGACTGAATCAATCGCCTTTAAACTTAGGGAAAAAAATTTTTAAAAAGGTTTTAATTAACTACCAGTTATAGCTGTCAAAAACATATTGGTAACCAAAAGTAAGTGTAAAAGTTAGTTTTAACTGAACTTGGTGTAATTGGCCGTAAGTCTGAATTTAGTGGTATTAGTTAAAACTTTTTTAGCAAGCCTGTCTAAACCCATTCATCCATAAATAAAATTAATGCTTGTACATAGTTCAAACGATATCATTAAATATAGTTCTAACTCTGACTCCGACTCCATCCGCTAAAATTTCCGACTCCAATTGCGACTCCTGCTCTAACCTTGATGCGAAATGTATGTACATGAGGCTGGTCCTTATTTGACTTTAAACTCTTTTATTTTCAATGCAGTACCTTTTTATTGGTTAAATATAGCAAGAAAGCGATTCTGAAATAACTTAAAACCGGTATTTTAACTCGAACACGTGTCGCATTGAGCTTTATTATAGTTATTTACATTTGTAAAGTAGACTGGCTTTCTGACTTCAAAATTTTTAAAGCAGATCCGCTTAAAATTTTTTTATTTTAAAATTTACTAGCTGTTTGGTCCCGGCGCTGCTCGGAATTTTCTAAATAAAAATAAGAAATGATATACTGGAGAATTTTGTTAAAAACTTGACCCCAGCGCTATCTACCATCAAAAAAATTTAAATATCACTAACACCATCACATTTTTCGAACTTGCAGTTCAACTTGCAAGAGAATTTGCTTGCAAGTAACTTCCCGTTTCCACATGCAAGTGCAAGTTCGAAAAACTCAATACACTCACACTTTTTCACTAACATTCACACAATTTTTGTACTTGTTCTTGCAAGTAGTGTCCCTGTAAACAATTTCCATCGCCCGGGAATCGCCGGTAAGTTGCCTAACATCGCTGCGACGCATCGCGTGGAAGCTAAATGCGATCCTCTGGCAAATCGCGAAAACGTTTGCATGTGTCAACCACGCGATTCGTGTACCGCGATTCCCTTGAAACCAAATATTTTTTACCTTAACAAAACAACAAGACAAAAAAAATTCTATCGAAAGTTATAAAAAAACACTGATGGTTGCCGCTACTTGTGTGCGCTCGCATATTCATCGCCTAGTTGTAAGACGAATGCGATGGTTAGCGATTCGTATTCCCTGAGAAGGATCGCGTAATCATCGCCAAACAAGCAATCGCCAAAAAATTTCAATAATGTTTGTAGGGGTATACGTGAAACCAACTAAAAATCGAGGAAACAGCCGATTGGCTGAAAGTAAAAAAATTGTGTGAATGTTAGTGAAACAGTGTGTGTATTGAGTTTTTCGAACTTGCACTTGCATGTGTAACCCCCCGTTAAAGGAAAATTGTAATATTTTACAGTCTTGATAACCTGGCGTTTCCACATGCTAGTTCGTATTATCAACGAAAAATCGATTGGCTCAAAGAACATAAATTGTGTGAATGTTTGTGAAAAAGTGTGATTGTATTGGAAACGGGGGGCGAGGGAAAACTATAAGGCAGGTTACCGAAAAATTCTATGTTCCCAAATCAACGATTTGCTACAATAAAGCCCAGTAACATTTGAGACAAGAAAAATTCAATATTACGTCACTGCCTTTTTAATAACGTTTTAAACTTATTTCCTTCAGAATAAACCTCAGAAAATTTATGGAAAAAAATTGAAAATGAACTTTTATTTCCGACCTGGATCCGCCCTTGATATACATATGTATATCTTGATCTAATGTCAGGCCGATTCGTTAAATCGAAAAGTTATCTTTTTTACTTTCATCAATAAAAAAATAATTTATTTTTATGCTAAAGTAAATATATTTTTTATACCCTCCACCATTTTAAAACACCCTCACTTCCAAAAGAATCAACGGAAGAGAACAGTTTTGATGTAAAATTATTTCTAGTTCTCCTCAAACTGTTTGAAATTAAAATCAAGCATAATCGGTTAAGTAGGAATTGACCTAAATGTGGAACAACCACCATAAAAAATAGATCTTGATTAAAAAAAAAAAAAAACTAACAAAAATTGGGGCGGAATGTACCGATTCTCATTATTTTTTGCAAAAATTGGTTTTCTATGAGTATAATTTATACTACAAAATTGTGTAACGATCGGTTTAAAATTTACCTAAACCCTATGGAAAAAAAATGAGTATGCCTAAAATGGTAAATTGGTTTGTCATAGTTTCATAAGACTAAAAATCGCTCTACCAAATTTCGTGACGATCGGTCCATAGCATACATATGTATATAGACCACTCTCGGAAATTTGTATGCCTAAACCGTAACTTATAATGCTAATGTAGTAAAAATTGCCATGTCACAGTTTCATATGATTATAAATCAGACTGCCAAACTTCAAGAAGAGCCTTCCATAATTTACCATAAGCCCCATATAAAGCTCATTTTCGGAAAACACTTCAAAGCGTCTGAAACCGTAAAGAATAATGCTATTGTAGTAAAAATTGGCCTGTCATAGTTTCATATGACTAGAAATTACGCTGCCAAATTTCGCACTTAACCGTAGATACCAATTTTTTTTTTTTTGTTTATAATCGAATTACCCGCAAAAAGCCGGTTTCTTGAAAAGGTCGATTTTTTTAGTACACTGAAAAAGCGAATTTTAATATTTTAAATACCTATTCAAAATTCATAAAGTTTAAGAAAGAAAACAATCTTTTTCAAATGATTCTTTTAATTCGTCCAAAAAGTGAGACCGTTTTGGATTGGCATGTGCGAATAAAAATCTAAATCTTTTTAAAATACGATTGCAAATAACAAAATAAAAAAACTTATTTTTTCCAACCAAAAATATAACAAACATTCTTTGTAGATTCTGGCTGTAACACAAAAAAAAATTCAATAAATTATTTAGCTGGTTGGTTGATCGTTTGAACGATCTTGTTCATTTGTTTGCTCAATCTGATACTTCTCGCAATGTTGTTTATGTAGAAATTCCACATTCCTCACTCTCTGTAAATTCTAGTGAAGCAAGAAGTTAAAATAAACTTTATTTTTCTTGTTTTTATTTCACTTGCCTTCAGACCTTTTTCAGTCGCTAAATAAATGAAATTAAAAAAAAAACTCGTTAAAGTTATTTAATATGAGATTTTTGTATGGTTTTCAGTGGGTATAATGTTTGTTTTTTTTTTTTGGTTTGGCGTTGGCACACGATACAAGTTGCATTAAAGTATCTATGTATCTGTAACCGTATTGAAAGAATATTTGTGCAAACAAAACGTACTCGTGCTGCAAAGTGAATTTAAAAATTATTTCTTTTTTTTGCAACTTGTTTTTCTCTTAATTTTTTTTTTTTTTTTTTCATTGTAAATTTTTTTATTTTATTTTGAAATCCTCTTCATACATAAGAGAAATGTGGTTGATTTACAACATTAGGTTTTTT
This sequence comes from Pollenia labialis, assembly GCA_949318255.1. Lineage (NCBI taxonomy): Eukaryota > Metazoa > Arthropoda > Insecta > Diptera > Polleniidae > Pollenia > Pollenia labialis. Next base: position 15,714,481 of record OX439142.1, on the reverse strand, counting down.
TCACATTTTACGATCCTTTAAATAGGTATATCGATCGGCCCCTGTCGAATTATGTAAAAGTGTTAACCAGGTTAAAAAGTTTTTTTTACAATTTCAAATTTTCTTTGAAGTTTAAACTAAAGTGAGCAATATGTTAAAGGCAAATTCATCCTATCGGGTAAGTTAAAGTGAAGTTGAAATAATAAATAACTTGTTATAGGTAGTACATCCGATAAAATCCTACCTTTAACTAACGGCAAGTTGTAAAACTGGACCTAAGTATGTTATATGGCAACACAACTAGGCATATGAAAAAAATGTTTTAACCAACCAAATAGTAAAAAATAAAAATTTTAGTTAATACCCTCTCGTTGATCAAGTGCCATATATATTAAAATTATTATATCGAGCCCTAACCGCGAAAATAACGTAAGCGACATAATTTTCGTGTTTTTTAATATATTAGTTTATTTGCAACACTTGCATGATCTCCTAAGATGTCATGGGAACATCAGGGGCCTGATTCTGGCAGTCGTGATCGAGTATTTTCTCCACTCGAAAGCAATTTAATATCTTATTATTTCAGTGAATTCTGAACGAATTGAAATTATTTTTTCAGTATTGTAAAACATATATTTAAGTTTCACAATACTCAAAAAATAATTTCGATTCGTTCAGTGTCGACTGAAATAATTAGAATGAGAAAGTACTCGATCACGACTGCCAGAATTTGGACCCAGGTACCGTTACAATTTTATTGCAAAAACAATTTTATTGTAAGCGACAAATTGCATACAAAATGTATATGAAATAAAATAAAAAAAAACTCTCTCCTGTAAAATTTGATTTTTGGCGCTTACGTTATTTTCGCGGTTAGGGCCAGGGTTGTCAGATAGATTTTGACCAAATTCAAAGTCAAAAATCGCCAAAATAAAATACATATATTTTAAATTATTTAAAATTATTTCTTCCGTATTGCAAAAATACGCCAAAAATTCAAGAAAAGTCGCCATGATATATATTGTTCTATTTTTATTTAGAAACAAAAAAGCGGGAAAATAAGGAATTGATTACATAAATAACTAAAAAAAAATAATATATTATTTTCGAAAGATTAATAAGGCATTCATTGGAAGCGAGAAATGGATTTTATTGACACAAAAATTATGCATTGATTACCACGTATATTCCCACATTTGTAGAACAAGGAATGAATTGTTTCTGATCGTATCAATTATTCGTATTTTTTAGAAATTTTTAATTCATATACAATATACATTAAAATAATTTATTACAATCCTAGGACATGTTCTGTGTTAAGAGTAATGAGCTCTAAAAACAAATATTAATCAAGATATGTATTACATTCTTGTTTCCTATTGGTTAAACTATCCTGCTGGGAAACAAAGATTGGATAAACATTTGTATTTAGTTGCAGTTATGTATGTATATAATATATCTAAAACGCTTCACCGGCAATATTCCATTTTTGTCTTTCCTTTTGAATACATTTTGAGGGTATTACGATTCAAGAAGTTCTAAGTGGTGGAGATCTTTGTTTCAACATAGGCATTACTTTTTGATTTTACCAGCATATAAACAACAGCCAAAGCAAGTTCCTTAAAATGGGTGCATACCTGACGTATCCTTGTAGCTTTAGAATTTTGACCAAAACTGATTTAAATTAGATGGAATATCATCATTAAAATACTCTTTCCAATTAACAAACTGTAATTTTTTCCATTGTGTTTCATAAACATCCAAAGGTACGTTAGGATTCATAAAAATCTTTAAAATATCTTTAACAACTACGAATTTTATATGTCATAACAAATTGGCACGTTTTATAATGGAAAAATGTTCATAAACTTCAAATATATTCATGTCTCAAGGAATTTTATTTATTGATTCTTTCAAGAGCATTTTTAAATATGAAAAACAATTTTCTCGAAGATTTTCATTATCTTCATCAGCCATTTCAGTATAATTAAGTTTTAAATGCTGACCATACATATGAATGCCTCACATTTAATTCATAAAAATAATAATTTAAAATAAATTCATAAATTCAGAAATAGCCAACAAAATCGCCAACTTTTTTTATAAATCGCCGAAAAATCACCATGTCGCCAAATCGAAAATTAGGTCGCCAAACAAGTTTGAAAATCGGCACGTTTGGCGAGAAATCGCCACATCTGACAACCCTGGTTAGGGCTCGATATGTACATATACAGAAAGAAATCATAAAAAACTTGATTTAGTTTTTTATGATTACTTTAAGTTCGAGTCGTCCTCAAACATTTTTTTTTTTAATTCCCTAAGCTAATCCCCGCGAAGCTGTACGCTTGTTTGCAGGAAAGAAACCAGAGTCTCTGGCGGGAATCGAACCCGCAACCGCGGGGCTGATACTTTCGAAAATCAATCTTGGAATTTCTTGAAATAAGAATAAAATTCTTAAATCAAGTAAAAAAAAAAGATTAAACTTTTCGTTGTCTGAAATCTTTGGCTCTTGCCGTTCTCCAGATATTTATAATCTCTTTGGATTGAAGAATTGGGCGTGCAAACTAGAACTCCGTATATCTAGAGAACGACATATATAAAATAGAATTCTATAAATCAAAAGAACGGTAAGTGTAAAATTTTCCAAATTTGGTACTAATAGAATGGTTATCAATACACATCATCTGTCAAAAATAGGCAGAATTTTAAAGCTGGGCGTGGTACAAACTTAAACTAATTATATCTTGAAAATTAAATAAAAAATGCACGATATCTTTATTTTAAAATAAATACTTATTTTGTTTTAATTGGGGTAGCGAAGCGCCCTGGCTTAAACTACAATTCCACGGATATTTGCCTCGCCAAAAATGCCAATATTTTTGGGTAGTTATGCGGGTTAAGCATTAAAACGAATACGTTTAACTACCTCATTGAGGTAACTAAGCGAATACGTGTTAATACCCACGTGAGGCAATTACACGTATGTATTTATTTACTAGATACCTCAACTGTGATGTAACGGGTCCGCCAAATAACTTGTTTTTTTTTGAAATGCTATAAAAAAAACTACTGAATACTTTTTCAAATTTATTTTTTTTATTTGAAAGTACAATCCTTCCGGTTAATAATGGAAAATAATTTCATTCAAATGGCTGCCTCGGCTGGCCATGCAGTAGCCTACACGATCGGTCCAATTTTTAAGCACATTATCGATTGTGTGTGGCTGTATTTCACCAATGGCTTCACGAATATTGTCCTTTAAAGCGTCAGTTGTCTCTGGCTTGTCGGCGTTACCCCACAAATAATAGTCCAGCGGTGTCAAATCGCAGCTCCGAGGAGGCCAAACGACATCAGCTCTGCGGCTGATAATGCGATCTTCAAAAGCAGGGCACAAAACATCGAGTGTAGCTTCGGCTGTGTGGCACGTAGCGCGGTCCTGTTGAAACCAAATGTTGCCAATATCCTCCTCTTCAATTTTAATGAACAAAAATTCGTTCAACATGGCCCGATAACGATCGCCATTGACTGTAACGGCCACTCCTTGCTCATTTTCGAAGAAAAATGGCCCAGATATGCCTCTGGACCAAAATCCGCACTAAAGTGACTCGGTTTGGGTGCAACGGCTTTTCAATGTATGGGTTTTCTGTGCCCCAAATGCGACAATTTTGCTTGTTTACATACCCGCCAAGATCAAAATGAGCTTCATCTGAAAAGATGATTTTTTTTTTTGGCAAAATCAGCATTTTCTGTAAGTCGATCGCAGGCCCATTTAGCGAAGCGAAAACGCATTGGATGGTCAGTTGTTCAAGCGTATACACAACCATATTCGATCAGCGGAAGGATAAAACTAATTATCTGTCAAATCAGACATGAGCTAAGTTCACGAAATAAGCACTTGTTGAAAAAAAAACGTTAGATGGCGGACCCTTTATGAAAAAAAAATTAATACAAAGGAATTTTAACATGTTTTAGCTAAATCTAAAGAGATAGTAATAAAACAACAATAGGATTTGTTGTCTTAAATTTTATCTGTAATGGTTTTTGAGTTGTCCTGTCATATCCTACCAACAAAAGCGTACACATACATACAAACTTATGATCTGGGAAACCGTAAATTGCATGGTTTTACTTGTGCGACCAATGAAGGCAGAAACGATATAGTTACATATTTATCCGTTTTAGAGATTTTTATGAATTTTGGTATCAATTTGCTTGTGAATTATACGCATATTTTAGCTATTTCTGCATTTTTATTGCACACATATTTCAGATGATCTTCTGTTTCTTTAATCACGCCATCTACATTTAATTTTCAATCTACAATTGTAAGCCAAAGCTAAGCCTAAGATACATTTTATTCCCAATTGTAAAGTTTTATATACATATGTATGTGCAAAAATTAGGGAAATAGCAATTATGTAAATGTGTGATGAAACATAGAAACCTGGACGTATCAGAATCAGAAAAACTTTTTAATGTGATCTCTTCGTGTCAACTTTACTTCGGTTGTATTGCTATTCGTAATCGACCCATGATTTTTTTTTTTTTTGTAGTTGGAATAGAACAAGTGTTTGCCTAATGGTCGAAATTCGGCCATAAACTTTTTTTAATATGAAAAAAATATAGTGAATCGATTCGGAGACGGACCAACCTCGGGTTCATATGTTATGTTGCACGTGAGCGGTTGACAAACAAGGAAAGATATCGTTCTTAACTGGTTTGCCTGTGCCGATTTATATATAAGATTTATAAAGTCGAAATATTCGAAAACCGGTTTCTTGCAAATGTCAAATTATCGACCACCCTATTTGTTTTTATTATTCGATAATTGGAAAAAACAAAATTTTTATTTATTTGTTTTGCATATGTGTGAGTATCAAAATTGAAAGCTTATAACTCTGAAAATATTGAACAGATTTTAATAAAATATATATTGTGCACTTCTGGCAGTAAATACCTTTCAAATGGTGTATTTTTTATTCTAGTCGCTGGGTAAACAAAAGAGAAAAGTGTTCTTAACTGTTTTGCCTTAGCCGATTTATATATACACATAGATGTTGATAACAGATTATTGTAAACACTTCAAGACATACATATAACGCATTTCTTAGTCAGAATTACATATGTACTTTGGCCAGAATAAAGAGGAAAAAGAGACGATATTTCAGATTCTCCGTTAATACCTTGATCAAAGGGATAATTGGGAAGACATTTTGGGAGAAGTTATTTTACTGACAATTTTCTTTGTAATCAATAAAGAAGACGGGGCCAATAATGTTAACCAGAAATAAAAACTAAAACAATTTTTAATTTAATTTAAAAATAAAGAACAAACATTTTTTATTTGTTTTATTTTTAATAAAATTAATATTTTTTCCATTTTAAAACTGTTTTGTTTTAAGTTTATGCAACATACGTGACACCATTTATTGTTGTATTTCAGTTTCTATTTGTTTTGCTTCTTGATTAGTTTTATGTACATTACAATATAACTTTGTAATTTTTTATGTTATTTTAAACTTTTTAATCGGTTTTTCTAGATATAATCTAGTAACATGCACATTAATTAATAATATATAGTACATATAATAATATACGTTTCTTAAAGATCGCGAAAATGATAATGATGGTAAAAAAAAATTATTTTTAATTCTTAATATTCCTTTTATGATTTGTAATTTGTTTTCTTAAAAATTTTTAAATATTAAAATTCTTTGAATAAGGGAATACACTCATGTTATTATACCATGGAATACACTTAAATAATTAAGAAATATTATTGTTTCTAAACAATTATGAAAGTTAATTTTTTTTATTTTTCGTTTTTTTTATAAGTTTTGAATTAATGCTTTTTTTGTGTTCATTTTAGGATTTTTTCAAGTTTCTTTAAAGAAAACTTAAAGTAACAAAAAATTTAATTTGGAATTAATAAATTGGAAATGGTAAGTTGCAGTTTAAATTTTAGGGGGGAAATATACAATATAACTTGTTTTTTGTTTTATAAATAGTCTTTGTGTGTGAAAAAAAACTTTATTCTCTTTTATTTTTACAACTAAGAAAAATTCAAATTTCTTTTTTAACATTATAATCTTAACAATTACACACAATTTTAATCCAGTACTTAATAATTAATTCAGTTTATTTTATTGTTAGTAAACCCCTTCTAAGTGCTATATAGCACAGATAGGGAATATTAAAATTTCTGCTACCCAGTTACCAAATCTGTTAAACATTTACCCTCTTATTCATAAAAAATATTTCAGTAATTTGGGTTCATTTTTAACCATTCCGTTTTAATATGTCTGAGGATTCTTTCGATTTACCTTTGGTTAACGACAAATTTCCAAATCATTATTTTTTCAATTCACTTAAACGAAAGTGGATAGATAGATAACACTGTGACTTTTTTTATCTTCAAAAAAAGTTATTTTATTAAGAAAAAAATTATTTACTTCTTACTACTGGAAAATTCCTAGACTTTTTTTAATCTAGAAAATTTTCGGCATGGTCTAATCGACGTCAAATTTGCATAAGGGTGTTTCCAAAGTAACGGTCGTTACCGATTTTCGGAGATTTTTTAAATAAAATTCCAACCTACCCAAATATGCCACGAGAATTGCAACATTTTGGACTTACAAAAGTTCAAGCAACGGCAGCAACCGAAAGAATTCATAAAATATGTAATTTCAATACTTTTTTGACCATTAAAAAAGTAACGGTCGTTACTTTATAAATGTGCAATTTTCAAATGTTGGAAACTAACATTATCTATTGTAAAATTTTGCGCAGGATATGTCAAGTAAAATATCTGATTGAATTCTTTGAAATGTTTTGTTTAAGGAATTGATTTGTTTTCAAACCAAAGAAATTAGGCTGAGTTCCAAAACATCATAATACTTTGCAGTCGAAGTCAAAAATGTACCATCAAGTTTAACGATGCACAGTTTGGTCATTGTGAACGCATCGGTAACTGTTTTGATGCACTTTGTGACAGATAACATTCTAAAAAAACGTTTGTTAAATTTTAAAAAGTTAACAGTTTTTTTGTGTTTGAATTCATTTATTATGGGTAACTCCAAGTAGCATATTTTTGTTAGTATAAAGAAAATTAAAGTTAATCTTTCGGAAAATGACAGATACATTTATTTTGTATATTAGCGGGGAAAAAAATCAAAATAATAATTTAATTTTTGAGCTATAAGGAGTCATTTTCTGTGGAAACAGCCATTAATAACCGTCTTCTACATTGGTTCTTTAGGACCGTTCTATGCTTTCTGTACTATAACTTATTCAAATGAGATTAAATAACACCAATCACTTTTTAAAGTTGTTAGGCACAATTAATTATGAGAAATTCATTAGCCAAAGGCTTTTTAAAAGCCAAATAATTATAACACTTTTTATCTGATTTTATGTTCGTCTAGTTCGTGTAAAGAAAACTTTTGACCACTGACCGCTGACTAAAAAATAATAAAACTGTAGAAATGAATGTTGTAGAAACATTCTATCGACAATTTACTCTTCGTTCCCAAACTTTTTGAGTCATACTTTGCCTATAATTGCCAACTTGGCGACGAAAGTATTGGCCTGAAAAGTTTGAAAGCATTGAAACTACTGCTATTATTATCCATAGCTTCAGTTAAGCTGAGTTTTGCCCTTTCTTGTTTTTTTAAAACTGTTTAAGATCGAAAGCTTTTATAAGAAAAACATCTCTTAAGGGGAGAAGTCCAGATTTGACATTACCTACTTTAAAAAATTAAAAGCCACGGGCTAGTGGCATTTTAAATTAAAAAAAAATAATAATTTCAAAATTAAGTTAAATTTCAACCGGAATTAAATTTTTTTTTTTTAATAAGTTTTCTAAATCTGCAATTTATTTCAAAAGGATTTAATTAAATGAAATCCATGTAAATGATTATGCAATGTATACGTTCAAACATTTGTTGTTAACAATATCTTGTAATTTTATTTATTTTTTTATATTTTTTTTGTTGTTTTTAACAAACATTTCTAATATTTTCTTTTAAAATACATTGTCATTGTTTACCTCAAGCCATGATGTATATTTTATGTTGCTGCTGATGTTTTTGTTTATAAGTTTTGTTGTTGGTTTTCTTTTTTTGTTATATATATAGTGTTATTATATAGTTTATTTTTATAAAATAAGAAGATAAAGAAGAAAAAACGCACACATACATATCGAATGGGGTTTAGGTATGTTAACTTAGGGATAATTGATTTAAGGATAACAATCGCTCAACAGCTGCATTTATGTCGCCAAAAGTTGCAATGAGTGCTGAAATTCAATTTAAAAATTTATAAATATCACATTAGAACAATGTATGTATGTATAATAAAAAAAAATAAAAAGTTTTCAAAAAATAAATTCTTTCTCCTCTTATAACATTTTGCTTGTCGCTCATAGATCTTTTCTTAAATTTAAGACGATAATATATACCAAGCAAGTTATAATACAAAGTAAAAGTCGTTGATTTCTAATAATCAACACTATTAATTGCAGGCATGTTACTTTATTTTCTTGATTAATTGCTGGCAATTATAAGCCCGAGATTATCCTACCAACAGTCGAAGATACTTGTTACTAAATAGGATTCCTTAAGATAAATATGCATTGAAACATGAAAAGTCATGTTAAAAAAAGCTGCCTGTAAAACATTAAAAATATCTCTCTACCTTCGATCACAGTTTACACATTAGCCAAAAAGTAAACATCTATAATTAACAATCCGTCCGAAACCCCAAGTACTACTAGTGCCCGCGGCCAGCCCTTTCAGCATAAAATAAGCTTTATACGCTACTTACATAAGATTAAGTTATCCTCGTCCATTTGAATTTCAGTAACCTAGCCAATAGGAAATTATCGCTTTACAAATTTGGAGCTAATATTAATACCAAACAAAAAATTTTCAAAATTTTAACCTAAACGGAAATTACGATGTAGAATCCACTACACAAGTTTAAAAATCTGAACAACCTCTCTTCAACATACCCGAACTTTCGATTTAAACATTTTTAATTATAAGAAATAAAGATAATTGTATTACCTTGTAGATTAGCTTCGCGATTTCCAAAACCCATTGCAGCTAGTTGTTCCAATTGTGATTGATAGCGTACTTCTGGGGGTTGGGTATTATCAGCCGTAGTAGACATACCATTTAACATGCGTGTCATGAAATCATTAAACAATTGCGCATTTGGACCACCACCAGGTGCTACAGAAGGATTAGTATCAGCTAATGTATTAGTTGTGGTATTTGTTGTATTCGTGTCAATGTTTGTATTGCCTGGTGGAGGTGGTGGCACGCCCAATGAGCCAACTAAACCGGGAGCAGCAGACCTTAATTGTTCCATTCCATGTTGTATTTGCATAATGGCATTTATGGCCTCGGGATTGGTTAACATATTCATAACTTCTGGATTTTGCATTTGGGCCAAAAATTGAGGCATCATATTTCGTACTTGATCTTGTAATTGGGGATTATTAGCCAACAAAGGACTGGTGTTTAAAAGACGTGAAGCCATATCGGGATCTTGATTCATAGCATCAAACATTGATCTGGTGTAGGGTGCATTCAATAGATTTTGCATTAGTGAAGGATTTTCAGCCATTTGTTGCATAAGACTTTGCATGGCAGGGGTGTTGAGTACGCCACGTGGTGGTAAATCTGGGTTAGCATCAGCACTGCCGGTACCACTGGCATTACCGCGACCACCCCAGGGATTTGGCAATGGTTCGCGGTTTTCAGTACCCATTTGAGGATTTAAGCCTGAAAATAAGTAATAGCGAACAAAATTATTTGAAAATGATTTATATTATCAATTAAACTTCTATACATATTTAAATTTTTATCTTAAATTTGTGCGTTAAAAAACGATACTAGGCATACACTTACCTCCACCATTATCCACCAGGCCAGCAAATGGGTTGCGTGTTAACGATTCAGTTGCCGCATTCATCATGGGCTCTTGAATGTCACGATAAATACGTTGCAAGGCATTGTACCCACCAGGCACTGATTCCAAATTCGATAGAGCACGATCATGAGAGCGCATTAGCTCTTGCAGCATAGATGGGTTGCGAGCCAATTCCATTGTTTGTCTCAACAATTCAGGATTGTTCAACATATGAGATATCTCTGGATTGCGTTGCATTAAATCCTGCATTTGGGGATTCGAAGTGATCAGCTGACGCATGACATCGGGATTGTTCATCATTTGTTGAACCAAAGGATTATCCAGCATAGTACGCAACATATCTCCATTATTTAACAACTCATTTTGCATCCGAGCTTGCAAATCCATAAAGGAGCCAGAGCCGGCACCTAAAGCTTCTGTGCCCGAAAGACCACCCAAAGTATTAAGACCAAAGGGTGTTTGCCTAACATCAGCTGGTGGACGTTGGGCTGTATCATTGGAATGGGTTTTGGCCTTAATAACCAAATGAACAGTTAAACCATCTTTGATATTGTGTGTCTGCAAGGTGTCTGTGTCTTTCATTATTTTACCGGCAAAAATCAATACCAATTGTTCGGGTTCGGCTTCAAATTTTTCAGCCACCATGGCTTTAAACTACAAGAAATAGAAATACATTTTTTTAAATAAAATCCTTTAAACAAATTATTAAATTAAACTTTGGTTATTAAGCTAACACAAGAACACGTCATGTCAAATTTTTGTTTAGTATCTTTACATATTCATGCACAATAAATTTACATGGTTTATTTCATTAATGTACATTCTCTGCGTTTTAGTGTGCAGTACCGGCCAAAGAGGTAACCTACAACTAACTACACTGTACTTTGGCATATACTGTGCATGTTTACCGCCACCTTTTTACCATCACTACCACCACCATTGAAAACAATCAACATTTCACACACCGCACAGAATAAGTAAAATTACTTCGGAAACACTTTCCCCTCCCATTTAAATTTCATGATAAAAAAATCAACGTGTCTTTTGTAACTTTACATTTTTTTATAAGTTTATTACTTTTAACGATCATTACAAATAACTTACATCCTTAATTCCAGAATCTTCATCGATTTCAATAACTTTTTTATCTTTTGGTGTTTTAACATTAACCAAAATTCTTCGATTTCCACCTTCTGCCATTTTGTTTTTATGTATTAAGCGGTATTACTTTTGCTGTTTAAGTTATATCAAATAGTTTTGATTCTTTTTTTATATTTTCTTTGCTTTTATAAGAAAATCGGCAATTTTTGAAGTTATCTTTTGGATAATAAAAATTGCACAAAAATTGTGAAAATTGGTATCAATTGAAAAACTAATTCGTCACTTTTTCACAGCGAAATTAAATTAAAAAAAAGCTATTTAACGAAGAACGGTGCAAATTTTGACGAGTGACGAAAATTAAACTTAACGAAATGTATTTTTCTTAGCGTTGCATTGTGAGTGTATACAGAGTTGCATTGAGTGTTAAAGCGTTTTTATACGAAATGTGCAAGTAAATATATTTTAGGCATTTAAGCATTTAATTTTTTTTAGTTATTATTATTATTTAACTTATATTTAAGGCATTTATTTCTTTTAAGCTATTATTATTATTTAACTTATAAAGTGTTCAGTAACACCATAAAAATGGCAATCGATGACAGCGTACCCAAAAAGAGTATAAATCCTACAATCAAACCTTTGCCCAATAACATTAAATCAATGATAAGATTAAGAAATCTATTTAGGCGTTACTGGAAGCGCTATATAGACTTACAAGACCACCAACAAATGTCACGTTTAAACAAAAACATTGCAGCAGAAATTAACCAATTCAGAAATATTTCATGGAACAACATGCTGTCTACTTTAGATAAATCTTCCTCCGCTTTTTGGAAAACGTCAAAGATACTCAAAAGAAAATCCAAATGCATTCCAATCCTAAAACACAACAACGTTGTTTGCTTCACACAACAAGAGAAAAGTGAAATGTTGGCTCAAACTTTCAAATTAAATCATACTGTTTCAACACATCTTAGTGATGACCCAACAATTACAGAGGTGGACGACATCGCTAACCAAATTCGATCCATTAATCCAAGCTCACAAAGTAGATACCTCTTAACACGGGGTAAAACTATTGATATTTTAAAAAGTCTTAAAAATAAAAAATCCCCCGGGTTAGACGGTATCAACAATAAGTGCCTGAAAAATCTACCAAGGAAAGGTATCAATTACCTAACAACAATGTTAAATGCATGCCTTAAGTTGTGCTATTTTCCCCAATCATGGAAAATGTCTAAAACAATTCCAATTCTTAAGCCAAACAAACCCTCTAATTCGCCAAAGTCGTATAGACCAATTAGATATATAATTTCAAGTGCAACTGACTGTTTTAAGAACAAATTTTGTGTTTGTTTTAAATGTAAGTTAAACTTGTCACTTTTGCGCTAATTTTATAAAAACATGCAGTACATTTTGTGTTTCCAATTTAATTTTTTAAAATATGAATACATATATTATAATATTCGCCTCATTTAATGAATTCTAAAATAAAATTATATATTTCGAATTTTTAAAATTTTTGTGTATTGAGCACATTTGCTTTCACGGTTGTTTTGGGAATGATTTTTACGAAAATAATAGTCCACAAAATGTTAATATAAAGGATTTAAAAGCACTATAGCTATTCTCAAGAAAACATTTAAGTAATCGTAGGCGGAAATTAAGAGTTATTATCATTTATTTAATTTTGACCTGGAGTACCAAGGAAAGTTCAATATTAGAATTCTTTCAAAATATGTATATGCATATGATATATGAACAAATGATAAAAAAAAGTGATGCTTAGTATTATTTTCCATATAATAATGCAAATTTTCGAAAACCGTTATAAATTTACTAACATATATTGTGAAATTCATAGTTTCTTAAAAATGGTTTTAGACGACAGATGTAAAATGCATATATTATAACGCTTTGCTTTAAATCTCTCCAACGTCAACAATATGTAAAAGAATATTTTCTAAATCAAGTTTCATCAAAACAAGAGAAAGAAATCGTTTGAAACATAAACATTTAAACTGTATACTCTTTTTTAAATACTATTTAAGAAGATTAGCTTAAATGTTGATCCTATTTTTTATAAGAAAAGATTTCCTCTTCTATTACATAAATGTTAAATTGTAACTTTTTTAATATAATTTTAATGTTAAAAATATAATTTTTGGTCTTATTATTAAAGTTCTTAACAAGAGAAAATTAAAATTATTCGATTAACCGAATAATATTTAATTGTTCGATTATTATTCGGTTAAATTTTTATCTCGAATATTTATTTGCACGATTATTCGATTAATACAAAACATCGATTAATTGAATACCATATTATGAGCTTAGCTTATAATAATTTAATTTAAACGTTGGTTAAAAAAAAAGTTTGGAAGTTTAAGATTAAGTGCAAAACAGATCAAAGCCCGCGCTGTGAGACAGTTTTATATTATACGTTGTGAATAAAAACTGTGTAATCAATATAGTTCAATAAAGGTTTTAAAAATAAATAAGTGTAACACGTAACACTCATTTTTTTAAATAATTATTTAATATCTGAATAACATATATTTACAGTTTTTGTAACAGCACTGATAGTATTTTTTGTTAAAAGTAAATATTGTGAGTCACTCTGTTTCAAAATAAGAAAGCAGCTGATTGTCAAAGATTGTAAACAAAGTTTTTTGCTTCACCTGCACGTGTACTGACAAGAAAATATTAATAAGATTTTATTTAGTTAATTAACTTGGTTTTTAATGGAATCGTCCAGATTTTTTGTGGCAAATTTGCCAGCAAACGCTACGGAAAATGATTTAAAATATTTATTTCAAGATTATGGTTCAATACAGAATATTGAATTGAAAACAAAAGAAAATCTAGTGGATCCAGAGGATATTAAAATTTTAGCATTTGTGACATTAAACATTGGAGAAGAGGATGCACAATATTGTAAGTTTAAATTGCAAATGGAATTTTTTGTGCAATTTTTACTAATTTTTCGTGGATTATTTTAGGTTTAAATGATCTGAAATGGCAAAAAGTACATGGGCAAAATATTAAAGTTTCCTTGGCTAAAGAATCCTTTCTGGAACGTTTAAAACGCGAAAGAGAAGAAGCTAAAGCTCTCACAGATGGAACGTTGCTTGCACCAGAACTGCATTTAGAGCAGCAGTCTGATTTGCTAAAGACGCCTCGCGAAAATAAACGCAAAACTTTTGATGTCAATACTGAACTAGACGATGATGATGTTGCGCCTGAGTTAATGATCAGTAAAAAACGTGCTGCTAGTTCTATGCACAATGGCAGGATTATAATTCAAAGTCAGAATGTGGAACCTATACATGTTATTGAAAACAAAAAAAAGAAGAAAAAACAAATGGACACTAATCCTAGTAGTGCTGATCAAAAACGTAGGGAATCCCTTAATAAAATGAAAAATCAGTATCAAAAAAATAAACTAGCTATTCAGCAGGCCTTGCAAGGATTGGTGAGCATATCAATATGAAATGGAGGGCTCAGAGCTGAAGCGAACCAAGTCAGAAAAAAAGAAATTTTTTTAAATTGTAACAATATACCCATACATTTCCAATATTATTGTTTAATAATGGATACTGTACAATTTAGTTAACGGCAGTATTCATAATGATTTCATTCCACGTTTTTTGAACAAAATGCCAAAGTTAAACTTAATTTTAAAATGTTTGCTTAGTAATTCTTTGTTTTAACTTCCCCTAAACGATTTTAATAGGACAACAACGATTATTCCTTTTTTTGACTTGTTCTTTCGCATCAACTTAAATGACTTGCATAGGATAGTCTGCTCTTAAGATTTTCATTCTGAAGTAGTGGAACTTGGCTGGATATTTGGCCCGCAAATTAGTACGCTGTAGACTTATTCGGATAGTTCAAGCAGATATCACATTGTCTATGTAGGCAAAAAATGCCCTAGACGATATGACAGGTTTTTATATCTACCCGCTGTAAAAACATCGTGCAATTTTGTTTACGGTTGATTTAAAAATTCTTATTCATATGCCTTTAATGTTAAATTAAAAATTGTTTTGATTCTACTGAACATTTTTAAATTTTGAGTTAATACACTCTTTATGATCAAGTACGATATATGTATCTATATTATATTTCACGACTTCTTTCTGTTCAGCGGGGAGCCCTCCAATACATAGTTGTAAGATATTTTAAAAATTTATTTAATTATCTTTCAAGGATAACAACAAACTGAACAAAATTAAATTTAGCGATGCCGAAAGCGATGAAGAAGAACAAAAACCAGCGAAAAAATCGAAAACCGATATTTTTGGCTCGGATGATGATAATTATGGAGATGACGTTGGTTTTAAAACGTTACCATCTGGCAAAAAAGGAGAAAAGTTAGTACAAATGCAAGCCCAACAAAGTATGGATCCACGTTTTCGTATTGACGCCAAATTTGTAGATGATAACGAGGATGAAGAGGGCGACAAAGAAGGATTAAATGTCGAAGGAGAAGCTGAGGTTGATAATGAGCGAGAATGGCAAATGAATATTTTAGAACAAGTCGTTGGAACTAAATTAGACTCAGTTAAAAGTGCTAACAGCAAGAAAAACAAGAAAATGTTACGTTATGATCCCTCAAAAGATGAGCATCAAAAATTCGAACGCATCAGAGAAGAAGGTGCACAAATAAAAAATGAAAGAAAAACTAAAGATATTGTTGAAAATAAAAGTGACCAAAATGTGGCATCCACCGTTTCAAAAGAAGTTTTCTATGTTGTAACAGACACTTTACAGCAATCACTGCGCAGTCGTGGCGAAGGTTTCAGTTTATTGGATATGTTTGGCAAGGCAGATCAGTTAGAACAACGCGATGAGCAACTTAAACAATTGGGAAATGAGAAGATTCTTGTTAATAACAATATCAATAAACAAGAAAAATTATTTTCCGTTAATCCTTTTAGTTATGATTCTTCGTCTGAATCGGAAAGTGAAGAAGTTGCAAAAGATCAAGAGAATATTGAATCCAAGGAAAGTGATAAAGCAAATGAAAAGAATGCTAAAAAATCAAAGAAAAAAACTAAAATTACAGAATCGTTTTTTATACCCAAAAACGATAAACGTCTCAAAGGTAGGACTATTCGATATTTTTCTTTAGATTGGTTAATTATTATTTATTTTAGAGGGTGCGAAATTCTTTATCTATAAGAAAAGTGACGAGGCAAATTTAGAAAATTACGAAGAAGTTCGTAATCGTTTGAAATTGTTGATTAAAACAAAAATTACAAAAACCAAAAAGAGCTTGGTCAATGCTGGCTATAAAGGAAAAAGGAAAGTGTAAAATGAAATACCATTATCAAAATTTAATTTATAAAGTAGTTACATTTAATTTGATAATTAAATTAGTATATAAGCTACCCCAATAATATTTGAAGTTAAAAGTAATTTTTTTATGTACTAGACATACATAAGTCCTATGTTCGTTATTTTATAACTCGAGAACCGCTACATGTGTTGGAAAGGTCTACTTTCACTGAAGGATTAAAAATATATAAATAAAAATTGGGACCACGAGTGGTGGTAGGGGGCAAATTCTGCCTCCGAAACAATCTAACCGATTTAAATAAAATTTAAACCGATTTAAATGAAATTTAAATTTGTTAGATAGACACATAAGCTATGTATTTAAAAAGAAGGATTACGTGGCTACGCACGCCTGATATCCGCTAGTAATTATTAAAATAATATGTATATTTTGTTCCGTTTTAATTATGTAATTGCACTTTGTTCTGAAGATTCTGCTTGTTTTTAATAATTTAAAAAATATATGAGTTTTTGATTATTTCTTATTTCTAATTGATGGTTTTTTTTGCATGAGGTTTGGTAACTCTGTTTTTGTTTTTACTGGAAAATACACAAAACTATTGCATACTTTTTGGTACAAACTTTTAATGCAAGTCGAAACCGTCTTGTTTTTTGTAACATCAAGACAGCAGCGCATATGTTTACATATATCTTAAAATCCTAGAGGTTGGTTGCTGTAATTTTACAATTAAAATGCCCATATAAATAAAAGCAAAATATGTAACGGTGCTTTTGAAGTGACGCGTTGAAAAATTAAACATTGTAAGAAAAAAGTGAAAAAATAGAAAAAAATCTATAAAACATTTTGTAATTTTGGAACAAATATGTACATATGTATGTATAACCATGCTCAGGTATTTATTTAAATATTTTGCTTAAATAAAAAAAAAAATTATTTGTGGAAGTGCTATTATTATACCCACAATAGTGGAGAGGGTATTATGAATTTGTGCTGATGTGTGTAACACCTTAAAATATTGGTCCTAGACCTTAAAGTATACCGATCGACTCAGAATCACTTTCTGAGTTGATCTAACGATGTCCGTCCGGCTGGCTGGCTGTTAATGTAACTTTAAGCGCAAAGTTCAGGTTTTGGAGATAATTTAATAAAATTTGGCACAAACATACATATGTACATATGTAGATTCTTATCGGCCTATTGAAAATGAGCCAAATCGTAGTATGTACCACAAGGGCAGATAGGCGGCAATTTCTGTCTCAGAAACTATCAAACCGATTTTAATCAGATTTAAAACATACATATGTATGTATGTATGTAGATAGATCGCGGCAAAAGTGCAGTTTACGGGTTGTACGAAAAAAAAATTTGAATGCCCTCTAAAATTAAAAACAAAAAAAAAATCAAAATTAAATGTAAGGGGGCTGAGGCCCGTTGGCCCCCCTGGATCCAAAAAACCGCCCCGCCCACTAAGTGGAATGTGTGGGTACATATCAGCGTTTTTTAAGAAAAAATTATGCTGCGTATCGGTGCGCATTAGAAGTTACATAGATACATATGTACTTATGTAGCTCTATGACTTTTATTGCTGTTGTTAGCAGTGATGCCATTACAGTACGAATCTTTTGTATGTTTTGATGACTTCAGGTACCATGTATAATCCTGAAATTTTTCGTATCTTTTGAATTTGTACGCAAAATGTATAGAAATAAAAAATTAAACTTTTTCTGCCTGTTTTTAGAACACGAGCACAAAAGTGACAAAAGTTATCATTTCGTTATGAATAATAAAAAACAGTGACAACAAAATAGTTTTTGATATAATCGCCTTAACCCGTATATTAATTTTTAAAAAAATGAATTTGTTTTGATAACATCCAAAGGTAGTTACATAACTAATTAATTTTGAAGTTTGCTACTGACTGATTCATCATCGCACAGCCTAAACGCCTGAAGCTAAAAACTTGAAATTAAGACCAGAGATTGTTCACTCCCAAAAGCGATCCACTAAGATGGGATTTTTGGAAATTCAAATGTTTAGGGGGTAAAAAAAAGAGTAAAAAGGGGAAAATTTGGTAACCTTATTACTCCAAAACTAAAAGAGATACAAAAAAAATGAAATACTTATCGTTGTTCTTTAGAAAAATAAGCGGACTGGTGTCTGGTAATTTTTTGAAACTCGGTCGTAAAAGGGAGTAAACCGGTAAAACCTAAATTTTTGTACTTTTTTGACACCCCATCTATCTTTTGCACCAATAAACATAGAAACAAAGTTAATACCACATTCGAAACTTATCAAAAAAATACGAATATGGCAATTTTTCGAAATTCGAACATTTAAGGGGTGAAAATCGTAACTATTTTTCGTACTTTTTTTACAAAACCTTTTTCTCCATTCATTGCCATATTCTTACTAAATTATTAGCCGCCACTACAATACTGACATTTTTAATACTTTAATGGGGGGAAAAAATAGTAAATAAAAAAGGGAAATACGGGAAATTTGATATTTTTTCTTTAGCTTTTTGGTTCTACAACTGGTATTTTTTAATAAACTTTGGCATAAAAATATGTCCACGAAGAAAAAGGAGACGCTAACGAAGAAGCGGGTTAAATGCTAGTATGATATAATTTTCTTTACAATATTCATTAAATATGAAATAAAAAGGTTATGTTAATAAATTTTAAATGTTAAAAATGGTTTTTTAAAACGTATGTATGTACATATCTTTTTGGGAAAAAATTTATATTTTTGGAAACTTTAATTGGTCATTGTTTTTTTTATTTGAGATGAGCAAATGTCGTGATTTGATATTCGTGAGTCACACATGATTCACGCGTGACAGTGGGTAAATGTATATATTAAAATTAAATTCGCACGCACTCACAAACTAACTTTTATATGTATGCATGTATGTTAAAAAAATCTATTTTTGGGTAATTCGTATCCGAAATCATTCTATGGCAGTCAATTCAGCGGAAGCTTAACTCGTTTATTGTTTAATTTATAATTTTTTGTATGGGGGGTACCCGTCTCTCCCTCTTATATGTACCACCAAGATTTTGTTGGAAGTTTATTCTAAGAGTCAAATTTTAGTTCTTCAAAATGGCTGTTAACCCGTCTAAATCTAAGGCTATTTTGTTTGGATCGTCTGAGAACTTGGTGACAGCTTTTGAGATTTTTATTCGGGATTCTAAAATTTTGTAAGTCAACATACATAGATGATTGGGTATCATCATTGATAATAGACTTAGTTATGAGTCTCATTTTGTATCTGTGCATCGCAAGATTTCTTGTACTTTACGTAGAATATATTCCACAAATATATTCTTGCCTTTTCGGGTTAAATGTAGACTAGCTCATGCGCTTCTTATATGGACTTGAGTTGGTGTCAGGGACCATTGCCATGAACTTAAAGATATTGGAGCGGGTTGTTAATGATGTGACTCGTTATGTTTTTAATATCCGTAGACGTGAACATATATCCGAATTTGTAAAGAAATTTTTAGGGTGTTACTTTGATAAATTCGTTAAGTACCGTAATATTTTCTATTTCATCGCATTATTAAAAGTGGCATACCTGTCCAGTTATGTAACGAATTTACTTTTTCGCGGTCGAATAGGAACAAGCAAATTCTTATACCTAGAATTAGGTGTTCTTTGTTTCAGAGGTCTTTTATTGTAAGGATTGCTCGCTGCTGGAATATTTTACCGCATGAATTGCGTATTTTTTCGCAATCTAATAATGTGTTTCGCCTTAAGCTTTTAAAGCATTTCTCAAGTTTCTTTCGATAGTTTTTTATGTTTTCTATAAAGTAGCTTTCAAATTGTTATTTACTTCTTTATGATTAATAATGTTTGATATGAGTTCTACAAATACCGGATTAAAATGGCTGAACTGAATCTTTTTATAGTACTTTTTATATTTTGTTACGGCTGGGGGGGGGGGGGGGAGCCAATAAGTTGTATTAATGGGTGCAGTTTCATTAATAAATGTAAGTTATTTTTATAGATTAGGTTAAGTACTGAACTCGGGATTGTATTGCTGTGTAATACGTTTTTGGCCCAAATGGCTTTGTATTACAATATGGATTAATAAATAAATAAATAAATATACAGGCCTGTTCTGAAAACCACTTTGCCTTTTTTTAAATAACACGTGTGATATTTTGATGTTCCGTTTTTGTGTGTTTCGGTTTTCAATTGCCGAAAACACACCCAGAAAACAAAAAAGGTATGACTTTCAGAACACCACAAAATTACAAGTGTAATTTAAAAAGCACGTGATTTAAAATCACGCAATTTTCAGAACAGATCCAATAAGAAAAAATAATTTTTTGGTACCCCTCTAATACCTCCAAGATTTTGTTGGAACATGTAGTTTGTTTTGAGAGTTATCCACATCAAATTAAGAGTGCCTCACTATTGTAGCAGAGGAGATATGAATTGTGACCTAATTAAAATATAATTTTTTTTGTCAAATACAAATTTTCAATAAAATAATTTTGTATAAAAAGGTAAATATGAAATTTATTTGATCTGTTTTGAATATTGGATTTTTTTGTTTATAAATATTTTTTTGGATTGTGTTCTTTTAAGGCACTTATGTACATATTTATGTATGTACATACATATATATGTATGTATATTGAGAGTATTACATGCATTTTAAACTTAAACTATTCAGATTAAGGACAACACAATTAAAAGAACTTAAGTAAAGAATTAAAAAACAAAAGTAAAATTAATAAAAATAATAAAAGCTATAAATAATTAAGTAAATTTTTGGCACACAGTTGTTTGTTTTAAAAGAATTTTCTTTTTTTGGTAAAATTACAATTAAATATCTAAAATATAACGAATAAACTCGCTTAATTGTAAAATAAATAAAAAAAATCTCGTAGAAACTGCTTAATCTTTGGTTCTATTTTAGTTATTTTGAGTATTAATTTTTGGTTTGATTTTTAAAATTAATTTTTTTTCTCATTGGTCTCATTCGAAACTGAAACAGCTGCAGTGTCCAACGCAGCTGCAGCTGTAGTCTCTGCACTTGTAGCATTTCCATTGCAGATCTTTATAGGATTTTCCAAGACATTGATTTTTGGGTTGGATGATGATGTGGCAGATGATGAATGTGTGCATTTGCGTTGCACTAAAGCCTCTATGGCGACCACAGTTCTTTCGAGCAAATTAACCAGTCTCTCTTCCCGAGCGTCCATTCGTCTAAGTAATTCCTCGTCGCGTTTTTCACGTCTCTTTAAATATTCGATTAATTCATAGTTCGTACTGTCACCATCGGTTGAGGTTGATAGCTTTCGTTTGCATTTTGCGGAGCCGCCACCAGTGCTGCATTCCGACAAATTGTCTGTATCGACTATGACATCAGGGTGTAAAATATTGTGATCCAAGTTATTTGAATAATAGTTTTGAGACCTAAAATAGAAATATTTTAATTTTAGAAATCAACAGCGTTTAAGATTTTTGATAAATAGAAACTGGGAATTATTTCCTTCTGAAGGTTACTTTTATATTATATTCAACATTTTTTATTTTTCGAATTTATTCTATGAGCTAAATTTCAGTTATGTATTTTATAAAGCTTTTTTGTAATAGTCATATTCCTTAAATTTTTCAGAAATGACTTTATACACTATCAGACTATTATTATTATTATATTATTGACGAAGGCCGTAGCGGGCCAGAAAATGCATTACATTCTGCTGGTGTCTTATAATTGTAAATTTTTCTGTTCATACAATATACCTCATTGCTTTCCAACGGAAAGCTAAGGTAAAATGTAACAAGAAAATACAATATAATAGTCTGTTAGTGTATAAAGTCATTTCTGAAAAATTGAAGGAATATGACTATTACAAAAAAAGCTTTATAAAATACATAACTGAAATTTAGCTCATAGAATAAATTCGAAAAATAAAAAATGTTGAATATTTTTGATAAATTTGGAAAAATTAAACATTTTCAAAAAATAGGGAAATAATAAGAATTATGCAGAGGTGTAATAATTTTATCTAGCAATATCTTTTTGGGTCTGAAACATAATGCAACCACTGTGGCTGAGAGAAAAACAATATTGGAACTGCACAAGCAAAATAAATCATGTGCACAAATCGGGGAGATAGTTAATAGAAGCAGCGTCACCATTTTTAAAAATTAATGCCATCTTAAAAGTTGTCCCCATACTTGTAGACCTCGAAAGCTTACCAATGAAAAGGTTAAACAATTACGTCTTCCCCGGTGACAGCAGAAAAATAAGAAGATGTTGGAAGAGAAATGCACCCCAAGACTGCGCAGAAACCTGAAACATGCTGATTTCAGATCTCGAATCGCACGAAATAAGCCGCGCAAAGGGAATCAGAAAAAAGGATTTACTTTGCAAAATCATATTTAAATGAATCTGTTGATTTCTTGAAAACTGCACTATTCACAGATAGAACAACACAGTCAAACATGGTGGCGAAGGATTATGGTAAGGGATTGTATGTTGGCGGCCTATGTTGGTAACCTCGTTTTCATTGTTGGTACTATACACCCCTGTCACTAAAATCAATTCCAATCGAAACTGCTTCACATGAAACGTGTGACAACCCTGATAGTCAAGAACGTGATCTTAACATTTAAAAGAATATTATTATTTCCAAAAGGATAAAAATCCAAAGCTGATGATGATCCAAAGATGATCGAATTTGGGCCATTCACCATGTGGCACCGCAATCACCAGACATGAATCTTATTAAACATCGTTGGAATGAGATTAAAGGGAAAGTGCCACAGCACAATATTTGTAGCAAGGCCCAGCTAAACAAAATTCTTCAGCAAGAATGGTAAAAACTTGTGGCTGAAGTGCCGCAAAATTGTTTTGTAAAATCAAATTAGGCATAGATACAAAGTTTTTTTGCTCTTCCCATTCTAGTACAAAACTTACCCATTATAGTTAGTTTGCATTAGCTGGATATCATCTGGATTAAATTCACCATCTGACATCGGTTCAGATCTGGGAGTATGTGATAAGCTGGCATTATTAAAATTGTAATAACATTCCTTATAAATCAAATTAACTTACTTCATCGAAACATTATTATCGCTCGTCTGTAGATTGAGGGCACCATTACAGTCTTTTTCGTATTCCTGAGACTCCTTAAGTTCATTCGTATTAACCGAGCTGACACCATTCACGTGGGCCTGTAGTAAGTTGTGCGCAACAGCTGCTGCAGCAACCGCCGTGGCATCTGGTAAACCATCAGCGATATCATTTATGCCATCTTTGCGCGTTGCTTGCAATGGCAGTGGTGATGAGTCGTCGAAGACACCACTACCGCCACCATTTGTGTTGCTGGTATCGTTGCCCAGTTGAGCCTCAACGAAATGATTGGGTAGGAAACGTTCCAACTTACAATTACTATTCGAGTCATTGGAATGAACGGCGGCCAAACTTTGCAAAAGATTGTGCTGAGCCACAACAGCTGCCTGCGTTTGTTTATCAAGCAGTGCTCCGAATTCAGCTGCCTGCCGTCTACGATGATAGTACGACAATTCATTTTGATTTTTAGCTATTAAAGCCATTCGTTTGCTATTCGAACCCCAACATTCTCCTCTCTGTTCTTCGATTTCTTTGAAAAGGAACATATATGGCCAGTTGCGTCTCACATGACGTTCGGGATTCTTTTTCAATTGTGTGTAAATTTTTTTGAGATTCTCATAACGATTGCAGCACTGTTTAGCCGATCGTTTACGTGCACTATAACGATTGAGTACTTCGGCAACCATTTCCCAAACACTGGCATGATTTTTACGATTCGATTGAAATGCACTTTGTATTCTTTCAGATTTGACGATGTTTAGCAAAGCTATTGATTCTGGTACATTAAAATAACTTTCTGGAGTGCGGGGGGCACGATGATGATGATAGACACTGGTTGGAGTTCCAGATTCCTGAAAATAGAAAATAAGGCAGTGCATAAGTTAATTTATAAAAATTTGCTACGGTATTTAAAAATAATTTTAGAATTTGTACATGAAATTTTAAACCATTAGCTACGATCAATTGTTCCCACTTTGAACTATTATTTTAACTGTGGCGAAGTTAAGGAAAAAAAATCACATTTGTCAGATAACGGTACATTTTCAGCCGCCATCCAGAGTCAAAGTCTGGGCCCAAATCGTCGCACACGTGTCCGAATGAACTTTCGTATCGAATAAAACTTCGTCACGCATTAAAAACGGGATTGCGGCATTCGAAAGCTTTCGAATCGAAATTTGTTTAAAAAATGTAATAGATTTTTTTTTATGCTTGTACATACATACTGTATATAAATCAGCAGTGTTAATAGTGACTTCGGCTTATCGGTTTTCGGCGCTTGTCAAAAAGAGCAACGCAAAATTTTAAAAAATTCGTAAAACTATAGAAATTCGCAAAAATTTTACAAATTAAGAAAATTTGCAAAAATAGCGAAAATTCTCGAAATTTTTAATATATCAAACAAGCCATTCAATTGATTAAAAATCCCTAAAAGTACAAGGAATGGCAAAAATTCGATAAAAAATTTGAAATTAGCGGAAATTTGCAAACATTGTTAAAGCTGTAATGAATCAGATAACTTATAGAAAAAGTCGCTGCTATTGCGAACATGGCTAAAATTCGCGAATAATTGCAAACTTGGTAACAAACCCTAAAATTTATTTGAAATCGCTAAATCGGTTAAAAAAACAATTAAAAAAAAAAAAAAAATTACAAAAATAGCAAAAATTCGCAAAAATTTTCAATAATTCGAATTAGCCATCAAATTGATTAAAAGTCCATAAAAGTATACGGAATAGAAAAAATTCTGTAAAAATTGCTAAATTAGGGGAATTTCGCAAAAAATTGCTAATAGCGGCATAATAGCAAAGTTTACTATATATTAAAAATCGTTAAATCTGTAAGGAATCAAAAAAGTTACAATACAAAAATTGCTTCTATCGCAAACATGACTAACATTTGCAAAAAATTGCAAAACTAAATGTTATTATTTTTTTTTCTTATTGCTGAAAAAAGTTCAATACTTACATTTTTAGCTATTTGTTGAAGAAATCTAATAATTATTCTCAAAAAGTGTGTAAATTATTTTTAAAAGAATAGCTAACATAAAAAGCCAATGTTATTTAAATTTGCCCTCACATAAATTAAATCTACAATTAAGGATTTTGGTACGACATTGTCTGAACCAAACAACCTGGGTTTTGACATTTACCGCAAATATTACACCGACTTATACAGTTTTGGAAACCCCATTACAAGCCAAACACGGGCAGATGCTCATCGACTAATCAACTCAGCTAATTATGTAGTATGTTTTGGGCAAAATCATTCATTTATGTGAATCTTTCATTCAAATTCGTTGAACATTTCCCGCTTTCCCGAGAATCGAAAAACTCCGGGGAAAAACCCCAGTTGGTAGAAAAACCTGATAGATTGTCCAAAAATATGTGTATTACTAGCAACCAAGCCCCATTGAAAAGGTCTGCGCAAGAAGCATGATGATCATTGTTTATGTTCTTTTTAGTTGTCAAAAGTTGTTTACATGTGCATGTATACGTTTATGGTATGCGACACATACACGTTTTTTCCTTTTGCTTTGTATATGGGCATTTCCATTTTGACGTGTCGTGATATTTGTACAACAAAATGTAAAAAAATAAATGAAGTAAAATTTGTAAAAAGGGTTTTTATATATACAAAGTAATGAAGTAGCACTATATTCAGAAAAAAAATTGCATTAATCGATGCTAAGGATTTGCAGATATAAGCAAAAATCTGCCCTGGCGTGACGTTAAAAAAACGGAAGTGGGTTTTGATTGCATTACAAAACTGAAAAATACTGCGAATTGAGCAAGAAGTTTTGTACAAAACCTTTTTTAGTAAACTTAGAACTTATATAGATTTATTTTTCAAGCTATCAAATTTAAAAATCTTTGCTCGTTTTAAGGGAATATGGGAATTTTCAGCTAAAAGTCTACTTTTTTTAATGTAACGCCAGATTGCAAATAAGGTTGTATTTTCGGACCATGTTGTTCAATCGTTATCCCTTTTGTTACTTAATGTAGAGCTTGTTGCGCTTTACACCAAAATATATAAAAGTAAACGATACATATAAAATTTTTTGAGAAACAACTTAAAATATTTCTGGCGTTACGTGACAAAAAGTAGACTTTTCGCTGGAAATGCCCATATGTGGTAGTAAATTTTTGACAACTAAAAAGAATCGTTTTTTGTTTTTGTACAAGTAAGCAGACCTATAGATGGGCCTTGCTAGCAACAATAAATACTCTCACTTTTGTGAACAAACAAAATTGTAAACCAATTTTAAAAATATTCTGCTGGGCTACTGGGGTTATCTTATTAATTGTACCAATATTTCTACCAGGAAAATTGTAACTAGCAAGAATAATTCAACCACCTGTTTCATGTTTTTATTTACAAAACAAAAATTATTTTCAAATTTTTAAATTAAAAGTTTTTCGACACCTCACATATAACTGAAGTTGCCGAAAATTGCCGTAAATGATTTATTGTTTTTAGTATCATTTTATAATTGTTTTTAGTATTAACGAATTAAGAAATTTCAATAAATTGACATCATTGATAAGATTTGACCTATTGAAAATATGAATGTTATAACAAGAAGAATAACTATTCAAAAATGATTATCAATAAATAAAAGCAATTTTGTAATATTTCATTGATGTTTTGGTGAGTAATTCAAAATGCTAATGCGATTCAAACTTTATTGGATTTAAAATATTCTCTGAGCTCTGAGTCAACTAATGTGGAGATAAAGCAATATACTTAATATTTACTAGTCTTATATAGGCCTTGCTGTCCGCAATTTACGCCCAACATGACCTAATATTAATCCACATATTCAACTGTGCGTGCGGCCAACCCTATCTCGCTTTGTCCCATGAATTTGTGGATTTATCCCAATAAAGCTTCCCAATTTATTGTCCTTGATCTTTATGTAGAACCCCACAGATTTTTTTATTAACTCATTGTTAAGAATGTTTTCTTTGAAAAATCTGGTTAAAATAGTAAAAAAATATGTTTACATATGTAGTTTAACATTGTGGTTATTTTTAAGGGCCAATGTTGAATGTGAACCACACCTAAACGTCAAGTTTTTTTTCAGCATTTCATTTGACATTTATCAATTTCAATTGCTCAATTTGAACTAACGAAAGATACACAATCGAGCAACGTGTTAAAGTTATTCAGGCTTATTATGAAAATGGGCGTTCAATTCAAAATGCATATCGTGCATTTTCGAAGAAAATCATCTTCAGTGATCAGGCACATTTTCACCTTAGTGGATTCGTCAATAAGCAGAATTGCCGCATTTGGGCGAATGATAATCCAAGAGTGACTGTCGAAAAACCAATGCACCCACAAAGAGTGACTGTTTGGTGCGGTTATGGGTTACTGTTAATGGTGTTCGCTATCGTGAGATGATAGCGAACTTTGTATGGCCCGAATTGGAAGATATGGATTAGGACGATATGTGGTTTCAACAGGACGGTGCCACTTGCCACACCACTAACGAACCAATGGCTCTTTTACGCGACAAATTCAACGGCCTTGTTATCTCACGTGGTGGCGATGTCAATTGGCCGCCAAGGTCTTTTGATTTGACACCGTTGGACTTCTTTCTTTGGCTCTATTTGAAAGAAAAGGTGTACGGCGATAAGCCAACAACAATTCAAGAGCTAAAGGATGAGATAAGTCGGCACATTATCGGCATAGAACCTCAATTATGCCCCAGCTTCATCGAAAATTTGGACCATCGGATGGAGAAGTGCCGCCGAGGTTGCGGCGGCCATTTGGTCGATATTTTGTTCCATTCATAATTGAACCATACCAATATTATCATAATAAAAAGAAATGACAATAATATTCTAAATAATTTGTGTGTTATTCAAAATCAACATCGGCCCCTAAAATTTAACCACCCTTTACATATAAAATTTTTAACATTTTAATTTAAACAGTTTAATTTGTAAAAAAAAAATGGTAAAAATCTGCTGAATTTTTATAAAAAATATTATGCTTAACTGCCACTTTTTAGGCCGTTGCCGAAGTTCTGCCAAATTCTCTAAATTCGACCGAACCGAAGCCGAACTTTACTTATCCGAAGTCACAACAAGAAAAAGAAAAAATTAAAAATTTTTGTATTTTCCAAAAGTAAATAAAGTAGCACGATATTATTACAGCGGGTAGATATGAATGAATATTACGTGTAGATTTTTTCAAAAAGGGACAAAATATAAATTTTGATTTAATACCCTCTGGTTCATTAAGTGCGAATTTATTTATAAACATTTTTAGTTATAAAAACCAACAAAAACGATTTTTATTAACAAGTACTTGTTAAATCAAAATCTTTGCTTGATCATAAAGAGAGAATTAATTCAAAATTTTGATTGTTTCACTTTTTGGAAAAAATCGAAACATTATATTTATGGGTGGATATACTTTTGTCTACTTTTTGGCAGTGAAATGGTTGGCTTAAAAATCAATTTACATATGCCTTTAAATTTAATCCAAAAGTATTTTGCTTCTACTGGACATTTTGATATAATGAATTAATATCCTCTTTATGATCAAGTGCGATATTTATTAGTATTTCAATTTTCATACAGCTTTCGTACAAACAAATCTAATGGTGTTTTCTTTTCTACAAAAAAAACACCACATTTTAAAAGGTGCATGTATAAAGAAAGTGTCTTGCCGAACATGTAATACATACTGCAATTTTTTAATTGACGAGAACAAAACATAAAATTGGATCGCCCTGTTTTGAACATCTGACAAAAATCTTCAATATATGTATAAAAAATATGTACATAAATCAAAAAGTGTGTTCTTCAAAATATAAAAAAATATACATACATAAACCGAAATTTGTTTATAGATTGATAGTAAATAAATAAATAAATGAACAAAATGAATGACGAAATTCCAGATTGCCGATTTATTAACACCAAGTTTAAACGATTTCTTGATTTAACTTTTTTTTTCAAAAACAATTTTAAACACCGAATCCATTTAAATTTTATATCACTGACAACCTACCATTAACAATGTAATGCTTTCTTTTGTTTTTACTATAAAAAATTTTTACTGTCCAACTTCGTCTGGTAACCCTATCAACACTCTCGATTTATACGGGGCGTAAAAATGACATTTAAGGGTCATTTTTTTTTTAGAATAAAACACGCTGCCCTTTTAGAGATCAAAGCATTTTAAAGAAACGAATACCAAATTGCAGTTTTTTAAATAAAATGTGATTTTTTTTGTAGAACAGAAAACACCATGATTCAACACCACCGGGCTGGAAAATCTTATTTTACAGAAGATGTGAAAATGTATTCGCAATAGAATTTTCATGTAGCTCAGTAAGTTTTATGCTGTAATGGCAGAGCATTAATTTTTCTGTAGGGAAACCATTAAGGTTACATAAGCTATTGGAATAAAACCGGACGTCTGCACTAAACATTTTCTCGCTGGCAACACTAGTTGGTGGTGCTGACAATTATTTTATTGCTACTGCCTTTAAGTTTTAAATGGACTTGTTTTCTTTCCAATACACCAATTCCCCGGTTTGCGTCGCTTCGGTTTGCGTCGTTTCGAAGTTGCGTCGTTTTTAAATTTCTGTGATTTCGAAGTTGCGTCGTTTTGGTTTCAGTTTGCGTCGCATGGCTTCGAAGTTGCGTCGCTAGTGCTTCGATTTGCGTCGTTGATATAAAAATGTGTGTACAAAGCTAAAACAAAAAAAGGGAATTTCCCGTTTATATTTCAGTTTGCGTAGCATGACTTCGAAGTTGCGTCGTTAATGCTTCAATTTGCGTCGTTAATATGAAAATGTTTATACAAAGCTAAAACAGAAAAGGGGGATTGCCCGCATAAGGCTAATGCAAATATGTATGTACAGAGTTTTCAAAAAAAAACAACATTTTTTATTGAAAAATCTAATTTTTCTGCTAAGATTATTAATCTCGGAACCAATTAAATGAAAATCAATACAAATGTATGGAAAATCGTGCTTCGGCTTGCGTCGTTTCGGTTTGCGTCGCGTTTCTCCGGTCCCAATTAACGACGCAAACCGGGGTATGGTGTACTCAATTCGTGGACTAAAGGACTCATTTACATAAATACATAATTCCTTTTGGAGAATATTTTCATTATTTTCTTCCACGTCAATGTCAGGAATTGAGTCGTCCTTTTCCCATGTAAAAGCTTTAATCTGTTTCCCTCTTTTTTTCCGATATTGCTAGCCGAATTTGCGGCACTACACCACTGTAGATATTTCCAAGAAAGTTTTGGCGAGTGTAATCTATTTCCATGGACAATCACGGAGCCGCTAAAACAAACTTATCGGTCATGTTCTGATTGAGGCTTCTTGATGAAGAATTTTTTTGACCATAGTTGCAAGTGACAATAATATGGTTCAATTAACCATAATATGTTTTAACATTTTCGTTAAAAATTATTTTGTTAGAGGTGACCATATTGAAAAATGTTTAATAACGAATAAAAATATAATTGTGAGTGATATCAGCATGTCCTTAGTAAAAAATCACTCGCCAGGACTATGGTATATGCAGGGTACAAATACTAAGCGCGTCGATGTTAGGTCCTAATGGATTCGAACAAATAAAATTGGTTTTCATTAGTGTTGTGCCAAATCATTAATTCCAATAACCGGTAATTTTCGTTCAATCTTTTAAATTGAACCCGTTCGTTAAATCCAAATTTTCGTTGACGCTGGTTATATGCCGTTAGTGTGCCGAATTATCTCAACCTTTAGCTCTTTAATTGTTTCTGCCTTATCGACGTACAAATTTTCTTTCGAATAACCCCAAAGAAAGAGGTCCAACGGTGTCAAATCACATGATCTTGGCGGCCAATTGAAATCGCCACCACGTGAGATAACATGGCCGTTGAATTTGTCGCGCAAAAGAGCCATTGTTTCAATAGTTGTGTGGCAAGTGGCACCGTCCTGTTGAAACCACATATCGTCCACATCCATATCTTCCAATTCGGGCCTTAAAAAGTTCGTTATAATCTCACGACAGCAAACACCATTAACAGAAACTGCCTGACCGGCCTCATTTTGAAAAATATACGGCCCGATGATGTCGCCAGCCCATTAACCACACCAAACAGTCACTCTTTGTGGGTGCATTGGTTTTTCGACAATCACTCTTGGAATATCATTCGCCCAAATGCGGCAATTCTGCTTATTGACGAATCGACTGAGATGAAAATGTGCCTCATCACTAAAGATGATTTTCTTCGAAAATTGATCATCCACTGTTGCCATTTCTTGCCAGCATTCTGACCATTGACGACGTTTGGAATGGCCAAGAGGCTTTAGTTCTCGAGTCAATTGCACCATGTAAGCGTGTACATGCAAGTCTTTATGCATAGTGGTGAGAGGTGCAATTGGGCACGACGACAAGTTGAGGTGGACGGCTCTTCAGCCACACTAACGCGAACAGCAGCAATATTTTCTGCATATGAGCATGAACTGGTGTTTTTACATATCCTGCACATTTCGCACATTTGGACGATTAAATTGACCGAAAAAATCACGAAGTGCACAATATGCATTTTGATTTGAACGCCCATTTTCATAATACGCCTGAATAACTTTCACGCGTTGCTCGATTGTTCATGGTTCAAATGAAATGAAATGCAGAAAAAACTTGACGTTTGGTGTGGTTCACATTCAACATCGGCCCTTATTTAATTTAACCACGCTCTACATAAAAATTTCCTGATGAAAAGAAAACAAATTTAAAAAAAAGTTTTTTGTAATGTAACATTTTTCCTGCGGTATAAAATAAAAAGTTTTTGTAACTAAACTAAAGAAACGAAAAATTTTTGTGATTAATTCAACTGTAACAAAAGAACATAACATTTAAAAGACACATACGCGGGAAAACATTTTTAATCATCAATACCCAAACACAAAATTGAACGATCCATCACTATGCCAAATTCGATCAGTATAATGGCCGGCTCACTTTGTTCAGTTGTGTGAATCGTTTAATTGAACAGATTCGTTCATGAACGACACAACTCAAATACATATGTATACCGTTATAAAGGTTTATATACCGATATAACAAACAGTTTAATTCGGATACCGAAATTGTTGTCGGTTGCCAGCCTTGATTTTCTTTGCTAAAATTGTTGATACATGTAGTTTTTAAATAGCATATTGTCAAATTTAGCAGCTTTCCCATATTGTACTTAATTGAGGTCGAAAACCACAATCAAACCATTTTGCCAACCATAATAAAAAGGGGTTTCAGAGCGAATTCGTTTTGCTTTTAAAATAATGCAAGATAATTTTTGTGAATGCCTCAAAATATTTCTTGTTTTTATACCCTCTTCACCGAAGGTAGAAGCGTATATAGTTTGTCAAGCCGTTTGTAATTTTCCGTAAAGCTCTACGTTCGTCTGCAGGAGACCAGAATCTCTGGCGGGAATCGAACCCCCAACCCGACACTGAAAGACTAACTCACTACCAGCTAGCCTACCGGGGCATTTTAGGACCATAGAATGCATAAATGGCATAAACGGTGTATGTGTTAATGGTTGCGATATGAGCAGAAACCCATGACTGCCTTTAATTTTACTCTTTAATCCCTTGTTGCTGTTTTTAAGTATATCTGGAGAACGGAAATTAGGTACAAGCTTCTTGGTAAAGATTCGACATAGCCGAATAAAGCAACAATATTTGACAACTGATCCTTAAGAATAAGAGTGGAAAATCATATGTATGTATAACGTTTTATGTAGGTACAATATTTTAAAATTAATAATTAATAAAAGAAATAATTTAACTTACCATTTTTAAAGAAGAAGATGACATTTGGAGTAATGATTATCAAGACTGAAACAACCAACAACTGTAGATAAGTTAATCCTACAAAATTGAATTGTGTTTTGCATTCGAATTAAACTTTCTAATATCGAGTTTTTTAAAGATGTGTTCAGGAGTTTCCTCTAAGTTTTAGTTAATCCGTTTTATTAATTACAATTATTTTAGACTCTCGTTTTTGTACATTTGTTTTGTGCTGCTTTTTCTACACGTTGTTGGTTTGTTATTGTTATTTTTTGTCGTTTACTGTTGAACGGTTGATGGATGTGCTGTTGACTGACTATGATTAAAATGGTGACTGACGACGACTATAATAATAATAATAATGATGTGGATGACGATGATGATGATATGGCCGTAAATACGTTGTCAACTAGAATATAAAAAAATCGTTTATAAAAGCAACAAAAATAAAAAAAAAATAACGAAAAACGAATCTATTAATATTTAGAAGTTAACCTTTTGGCCTCTTACTGTACATTTATTTTATTTTTTGTGAAATAATTATAAAAAATAAAACAGACAAAATAGGAAAAAGCCATACCATTCTCTTAATACATAGAATGCTTGTACAACGCTTTTAGTATAAGTAGTAAAAATAACAACAACAGCAATTAAAATATTAAAGGTATTCATAGTAGTTATGATAAACGATTTTATTAATATTAAAATGGCAAAAAATTCGTTTTTGCAGTTGGTATTCTTTTTATTTGGAATCTTTGACATCTAGCAAAATATTAATGCATTTCATTATTTGTGATTCACTAGGTCGAAACAGATTATTTTAAAAAACAATAAAGCTAGAAGTACATTTCGCGAGCGCGCTGTGCACTTCTGTCAAAAATAGTTACTCTAGTGTTTTTTCATAGAACAAGTTAAATAAAAACATTTCAACGCGTTTGCGCCAGAAAGTTGGTTAACTTTAAACTTTTCAACGCATTGTGTATTTTTGACAAGTAATCAGCTGACAGTAAAAAAAACAATTTAATTTAATAACTTAATTTAAGAGGTAGAAAAAAAGCATACAGTTCTGTTTAAAATATGCCCTTTTTCATACTCTAAAGTTTTTAAACGCACGATATTTTTACTACACAGGGTATACTGATAAGGCAAACGATCCGCCCAGCTGATCGCTTTTTTATATGAACTTAGTTTACTCAAAATGTCAAAATTCCACAAGAAAATTGACAACCAGAATAACTAACTCTCTAGGATGCATAAAAACCATATGAATGTTCCTTTGTACTACATAGTGTATCTTATCCACTTTGGTTACAAGCAATTCATTTACCAACAGCTCCAATGTGTGAGAGGCACCATCACACACAGGTAGCAATTTAAGGGCATAACCCGGCAAGTTCATACACGCACCCCTTTTTTAGGAGCTGGATTTATCTAACCTCCGCTGCTTTTTGAATAATGCCAGCTGCAGCTGTTGGGTAGCAAGATCACCTAGGGATAGTCCTCCCTCAGGCCGAACTCTGCTACAAGTGGTAAAAAATACAGCCTTTAGTGGGATTTTCAGAATATCGCGACCTTATGTTTAGTACACAGCCACCCCGAAACTATATCTTCATCAAAAAATGTGCCTTTCTTTTGCACCCCTTTGTGAGTTCATGCTTTTATAAAAGAACTCTCCCATCGAACGGAGAACAACCGTGATAAAAAGCAGCTTTATATTATAAAAATAAAGTTTCTGCAATGACAATCTCTCTGAAAAAGGAAAAGCATTTCCCTCAAAAAGCATACTAACGAAGACCTTTACCAATGCCGTGTCACGTGGGATACTGACTCCCGTGGTACAAGATGAGGTCTCTGGTCAGCCTGGATCGAAAGAGATCATGAAGATCTCCTGTAATCTGTCAATTTCAGGTTCTTTTCGACTCCTAGCTATTGGCTGCAGCTGATTATGCTTCGGAGAATGTAACACTAAAAGGTGAAATATACTAAAGGTGATCCCTTCATCCCCGAGGTGATCCAGGAGTCACCTGAGCGAATATTTTTTTAAACTTTAAAGCCTTTAATTGCTTTAAAATTTAATGCATTTTATTAATTTGCGGTAAGCATAGTCGGATTGTTTTTGTATTTTCTACATTTAAAATAAAAAAAAAAAAGTTGACACAAAACAAGTTTTTATTACAGGTTTAACTGGATAAAGACAGTAGAAAGACAACAGGTATTATTGTACGTATTTCAGAACTGAGATTACTTTATAAATACATTCTGCTTTGTCCTTAATTTTATTCTAATACAGATGTCAAATTTTGTTAACAGCTGAATTGACTATTTTGACAGATAAGATGACAAATTTCAACAACAAAGCTGCCAGTGGCTTTTTTTTGTATATGTAGTTGGACATCTGAAGTTAGCTTATCATTATATTCTGCTTCCATAATGAAATACAGAAGTTTTACTCTTGTACATATTATTGAATGCCCTTAATATTATTTACCATTATACAATGGTATTTTAATAAATTTTCGTACTTAAGTAACAAATGCATACGACCATATTAAAAACATTCTGAAATAATAAAATAACTAAGTAATTCATAGTTTGAATCTACAAATATCGCTGGTTTGGTAAATACTTTTGGATCTAATATGAATTTGAATAAAAGTATTTGTTGATATAAAATGTTTTTTTTATAATACTCAATGGTTGTGCATTTCAATATTTGCAGGTCATATTCAAATTTCGTTCATACATATTCATTAACGGTCGTTTAAAATCGAGTTAATCGTTCTTCTGGGTAAATAATTTCTTGTTATAAAAGACCTTAAAGTTATTACGAATATAATTTTATTCAAAAGGAATTGTGTAGAATTGAAGACTTTAATTTTTTTTAATTTTAAATTTATTATTCAGTGTTAATACGAACAAATTGTTTTTGGAATTTTTGTTACTTAACAAGAGAGCGACAAAGTAAAGTTCTTAACACCGTAACTAACATGATTATATTACTCATACGTTACGTATAACGATTGGAAAATAAATGTTATAATAATAACTTTCTGAAAAATTCCATACTATTTCTTTGCACATTGGGTTGAGATTAAACAAAAATAATTGGGCGAAGTCATTGTTAACCACATGTATCTTTCTTTGTACTACTACGTAATACTGTTTTGCATTAAATAAAATACTCTCATTTGTAGAAGGTCGAATAACTTACAATTTATATTGTGGTATAAATAGGTAATAAACCAAATGTAAACGAAAGCAATCCACATCAATAAACGTATAAAATTTATAAAGGTTTTGACACAAAAAGTTTGATTAAAGAAGAGTTTTTCTTCTACAATGCGGATATGGTTTCCAAAAATTTTATTATTTCCGACTAAGAAGCTTTTTTATATATGGACCTATTATGTCAATTTTTAAATAGTCAGTGACTAATATAAAGAACTCTTCAAATCCAGAGTTCTTAGAGAGATGAAATAATTTTATGCCTACAGATTCAATCGGTATTCAAAATGGTTCACAACGATTAATTCTTTTTTACCTACCTGCCATATTAATGGCCTCCCAATAAAAAATGTGGGCTCCATTCTTGCTACATGGCTTAAACTAACTATGGCAAAATAAAATTTGGCTTAGGCCCCTATTATGAGTTACATTCGATAAACAATATTCGCTGGCTATCGAACATCGACTATCGAATATTAATTTGGTATTTTGAGGTGGCAGCACTGTCAAAAATTTCGTTGTGCATCGAATTTTTCAACGAAAACAAATTTGCTTTCGACGGTGCAAACAAATGTAAAAAACTTGTCTTTGTGTTCGTATACCAAATACCATATTCTTTATCAGTTTTGTTCATTTTATGCAAGTCCAAACAGCAATTTGAAACGCTAACATTCCTTATGGAACAAAATTCTTTTTTGACCAAATGATTTGCAGCAAAGTCCAGCATTTAAAAAAGTGGGATGAAACCCCACTGAAGCTTAATTATTTGAAAACAACCATAATTCCGCCGTGGTCACGATTAACTTTAATTTTATTTTTTAAATTTGTAAACAAACATTTTTTTTTTAAGTGACAGCTGATCGAAAATGTACTACTGTGAATTAACAAAATCACAATAGGAAATTTTTATCGAATGTGCGCCATCATACCAAATTAAAATTCATTCGACTGCTGTCGAAAATCAAATATATTTCATAATAGGCACCTTAGATAATCTTGTGATTTCAAAGTGTGACATTATTGCATAAACACCCAGCACAAGCCTTCGGAAATATTGGTTTTAAAAAAGTAGGAATAAGATAGGGCAAGGGTATTTTTTTATATTTTGTTAAATTTGCTTTTTATAGGAAATTTTACTAAAATTTAATTTTTATGTAGGAAATTTTGCTAAAATTTACTATTTATAGAAAATTTTGCTAAAATTTACTTTTTATATAGGAAATTTTGCTATAATTTACCTTTTATATAGGAAATTTGGCTAAAATTTACTTTTTATAGGAAATTTTGTTAACATTTACTTTTTATAGGAAATTTTGCTAAAATTTACTTTTTATAGGAAATTTTGCTATAATTTACCTTTTATATATAGGAAATTGTGCTAAAATTTACTTTTTATAAGAAATTCTGCTAAAATTTACTTTTTATAAGAAATTTTGCTAAAATTTACGTTTTACAAGAAATTTTGCTAGTTTAGTTTTGATAGGAAATTTTGTAAAATTTTAAATTATAGGAAATTTGGCTAAAATTTACTTTTTATAGGAAATTTTGTTAACATTTACTTTTTATAGGAAATTTTGCTAAAATTTACTTTTTATAGGAAATTTTGCTATAATTTACCTTTTATATAGGAAATTTTGCTAAAATTTACTTTTTATAAGAAATTCTGCTAAAATTTACTTTTTATAAGAAGTTTTGCTAAAATTTACGTTTTACAAGAAATTTTGCTAGTTTACTTTTGATAGGAAATTTTGTTAAATTTTAAATTATAGGAAATTTTGCTAAAATTTACTTTTTATAGGAAGTTTGGCTAAAATTTATTTTTTATAGGGAATTTTGCTAAAATTTACTTTTATATAGGAAGAGTTTTGTTAAAATTTACTTTTTATAGAAAATTTTGTTAAATCTACTTTTTATAAGAAGTTTTGTTAAATTTACTATTTAAAGAATGTTTTGCTATAATATACTATTTATAGGAAATTTTGCTAAAATTTACTTTTTATAAGAAATTTTGCTAAAATTTACTTTTTATAGGAAATTTTGCTAAAATGTACTTTTTATAGGAAATTTGGCTAAAGTTTAATTTTTATAGGAAATTTTGCTAAAATTAACTTTTTATATAGGTGATTCTGTAAAAAACAATTACTTTTTATATACGAAATTTTGCTAAAAATTACTATTTATAGGAAATTTGGCTAAAGTTTATTTTTTAGTGGAAATTTTGCTAAAATTTAGTTTTTGTATAGAAAATTTGGCTAAAGTTAATTTTTTATATAGAAAATTTTGATAATATTTAGTTTTAATATAGGAAATTTCGCTAAAATTTAGTTTTATTATGGGAAATTTTGTTAAAAAACAATTACTTTTTATATACAAAATTTTACTAAAATTTACTTTTTATAGTAAATTTGGCTAAAGTTTATTTTTTTTTAGGAAATTTTGCTAAAATTTCCTTTTTATAGGACATTTGGCTAAAGTTTATTATTTATAAGAAAATTTACTTTTTATAGGAAATTTTGCTAAAATTTACATTTTATAAGAAATTTTGCTAAAATTTACTTTTTATAAGAAATTTTGCTAAAATTTACGTTTTACAAGAAATTTTGCTAGTTTACTTTTGATAGATAATTTTGTTAAATTTTAAATTATAGGAAATTTTGCTAAAATTTACTTTTTATAGGAAATTTGGCTAAAATTTATTTTTTATAGGAAATTTTGCTAAAATTTACTTTTATATAGGAAGAGTTTTGTTAAAATTTACTTTTTATAGAAAATTTTGTTAAATCTACTTTTTATAAGAAGTTTTGTTAAATTTACTATTTAAAGAATGTTTTGCTATAATTTACTATTTATAGGAAATTTTGCTAAAATTTACTTTTTATAAGAAATTTTGCTAAAATTTACTTTTTATAGGAAATTTTGCTAAAATGTACTTTTTATAGGAAATTTTGCTAAAGTTTAATTTTTATAGGAAATTTTGCTAAAATTAACTTTTTATATAGGTGATTTTGTTAAAAAACAATTACTTTTTATATACGAAATTTTGCTAAAAATTACTATTTATAGGAAATTTGGCTAAAGTTTATTTTTTAGAGGAAATTTTGCTAAAATTTAGTTTTTGTATAGAAAATTTGGCTAAAGTTAATTTTTTATATAGAAAATTTTGCTAATATTTAGTTTTAATATAGGAAATTTCGCTAAAATTTAGTTTTATTATGGGAAATTTTGTTAAAAAACAATTACTTTTTATATACAAAATTTTACTAAAATTTACTTTTTATGGGAAATTTGGCTAAAGTTTATTTTTTTTTAGGAAATTTTGATAAATTTCCTTTTTATAGGACATTTGGCTAAAGTTTATTATTTATAAGAAAATTTACTTTTTATAGGAAATTTTGCTAAAATTTACATTTTATAAGAAATTTTGCTAAAGTTTACTTTTTTAGGAAATTTGGCTCTTAAATTTTTATAGGAAATTTTGCTAAAATTTACTTTTTATAGGAAATTTTGCTAAAATTTAGTATTACAGTACTTTTCGCCTATAGTCACGTCGCTTATAGTCCATTTAGCGATAAAGTCCAAAATATACGTTTTTCCAGCCCTCTATAAGTCAAATTCATGTAAAATATTAACGATATAGTCCATTAGCGATATAATCACATTTGACATATACATATGCCACCTATGTCTGGTAATTAAAAGCTTACTAACATGTAAATTATTTAGAATATTGTCACATTAATTTATATAAAATTAGATGTTTAAGCCACAGACCAATAAAATGAACTAAAAATCAAATGGTAAAATACAACCGTTTTGTTTATTTTGACATTTTTGTATTTTAACGACATTTAATCAATAGTGCTTTGCAAAACCTGTCAATTATCCAACAGAATTTATGAATTCATTGGATTTACCAGGATTGCCTCCGCATAATCTCCATTGGAAAGTTGGAGTCACTATTATAATGCTTCGTTTGTGTATTGGCTGAAGACTTTCTATTAAAATGTTGATGGCTTATGTAATTGAAGCTACTATTTAAACCGGAAAATTCAAAGCGAAGATGTATTCATTCCATGCATCCCAATGATTCGGTCTGATATTCCATTTGAATTCAAACGACTTCAGTTTCCTGTTCAAGGTGCAAGGCCAATCATTAGGAATTTGTGGAGTGAATTTAGAGTTTCCAGTTTTCTCACATGGACAGTTGTATGTAGCCTGTTCGCGCGTTGGCAAACCATCGGTTTTGTATATTTACACCGAAAATGGAAAAACAAGAAATGTTGTGTACCACAGAGCATTACAATAAAAACAATTTATCACTGATTTAAATTAATTTGAATTGATTTCTTATTTTCTTTTTTTCACTCCGAAGTGTGCTTTTTAGGAAATTTTGTTAAATTTTAATTGTTGTATTATTTTTCTTTTCTTTTTAGAACGTAATCCATTTTAAAAATATTAAAATTTTTAAAAATATTTTTTTTTCATTAAACAGAATTTTAGAACCAAAATTAGGCTTTAAGCTTTAGTGTATTAAAAACAACTTCCAAATTCTTGTGTTTTACGTTTTCGATTTTCAGCCCACCCCCGTGTGTCTAAGGTTCAGTTTTTTTTCGGCAAAGATTTAACTAGTGGGACCCCAGCTTAAGTTTGTCATTCCATTTATAATTTCAAAAATATAGATCTTAGACCCGTTTATACATATATATTCTGTGTTCTTTAAATAGCAAAGTAGATTTGACGATTCATGTGTGAATGCATGGACAAAACCAAAATCTATTTAATTATACTAAACGGTAATATTATATTAATTTGGACCTAAGCAAAAAAAAATTGCTTAAAAAAAACTTAAACAAAGCCATACAACTAGGGATGCCAACCCTGAAATCCCGAATACCGAAAAATTTAAGTTTCGAATCCCGGGATTTTTACATAAGATTTTAGATTTAGTAAATATGTGGTATTTTTTTTTTTATTAAACACTACTATATTTAAAAAAACATGTGTCACCCTGTTAAAAATAACTTCATAAATTTAATATTAAATCATGGCAATGAATCTATTTTTTAACTGGTTACAAGTGAAGTGAATAAAAGTTACATACAATGCATTTTGTACCACAGAAAATAAAATCAGAAGATAAAGTTCGGTGTGAATGATAATAAAACTGCGCATGCACAATGCAAGCTGTGCAAAAAGGAGTTAACAACTTTAGGGGATTCTACCAAAGCTCTTTTGCCACATTTGCTTAAGTTTATTTTATTCGATTAATACTTGCATATGTATATATTTCAGATAAAATAAATTAAATCTAGTCACATAGCATATATGTATCTATTTTTTACGATACCACCCAGAAGTGTTTAATGCGAGCATTGTTTTCGTCGGCAGCATGTTTTCAATAAAATAAGGTATCGATTATCAGACGCCATTAATTTGTTTTAGAAGCTTTTTAATATATAAGTTTTAATACATAATTTTTCCATTACTTTTGGCCTTTATATATGAAATCCCGATCCGTCCCGGGATCCCGTTTTTTTGAATAAAAAAAATCCCGAATCCCGGGATTCAAAAAACCTGGTCCCATTTGGCATCCCTACATAAAACCTCTAAAGTTTCTAGAATTTTCGCAAACTTTTAATCACATGCGTGGTTTAATGATATGACTTATTATAGCCTGTTCATCGATTTCGAACGAAAACTTCGTTCGCTTCAATTACATGTAAAACAAAAACAATATTGTATAATTTGTTTTTGTTTTTAATGTAAGTTAAGCGAACGAAGTCTTCGTTCAGAAATAGATGAACAGGCAGTTAGTTACCTTTTCTATCCAAACAATTTCATGTTTTGTTTCAGTTATAAAAACGCATTCTTTATAAAACAATTTACGTAAGTAAACTTTATTACATAAAATAAGTTATAACTGTTATAATATATCTTATTCATAATAATAGTTATGAAATAAGAAATACAGTAGACTCGCGATAACAAAAACACCGCCTTACGTGAATACCGGCTAGCATGAACATAATTTTTTTTACACAGACTACTCTGTAGCGTGAACACAGTTAGAAAGCCCTAAAACGTGAACAAATGTTAAATTCATGGAAAATAGAAAACGTTGTTTTCTTTTGAACAATTTTTTTGCAATCACTAATTTTTTAAAAACTGGGAATCCCCGTAAATGATTGCTTATGAATATATTCTGGCATTTTGTGTAACGCGAGCTGTTGATTTGCTTATTTTGTTTTTAGTTTAATATAAAGTGTGTCGTGAAAAATGTCGCAAAAACTACAAAATTTTTTAACTTTAAAGGCAAAAGTGGATATAATAGAAAAAAATAAAAAGAGGTCTCCAAAAAAAGATAACCCATTTTTTTTTAAATAATTTTAATGTAAATTGTTTTTCTTAACAAAGCAAATACGAATATGAATTAATGAATATGAATTAATAAAAACAATATATGAATTTGAGTTAAATATATGTCTATTTTATTTTTAAGATGTAAAAAATAAAAAAAATTTCGTAAACATGAACAACAACGTGAACGCGCTTAGATTTTAATAGTTCACGTTAACGCGAGTCTACTGTATGTACTTTTATTTGATACTCATAATAGTCATCAATTTTTAAAAATATGTAAATAATAATTCTACTTAAATAAAATACAATTTTATTTATGTATAATAATTATGCGCAAGTTTTAACGAACGTAAGTTATGAATATTCAGTACCTAAAAATTAACACAATCGACAACATTTTTTTCTTTTTATTATAGAATTGTGAATAATAGCATCAAAGAAGTTAATAAAAAAAATGCAAAATTACTGTTTAATCACGATTAAATTAGTATCTATAGAATTTGTCATCTAAAAAAAACCAGCAAATTTAGACCATAAATTGTCAAATCGGTAATAGAGAATTTTGTAGCCAAAACCGTCTTCTCAACACTCTCTTCTTTTGATTAAATGAAAATATTTTTTATGTTTTTTGAAATTATATCTTCTTCCTGTGGTATCAAAAACCAACCTTTATTATACTCATGGTAAATGTATCTTAA
Source organism: Pollenia labialis (assembly GCA_949318255.1). Taxonomy (NCBI): domain Eukaryota; kingdom Metazoa; phylum Arthropoda; class Insecta; order Diptera; family Polleniidae; genus Pollenia; species Pollenia labialis. The sequence continues at coordinate 15,670,973 of OX439142.1, read as the reverse complement.
AATAGTATCATTCGTACTCTTATACCCACGTAATTGTGTTTCTTAATCATCTATTGTTGTTGTTGTTGTTACTAAATGTATCTAGTATCTTTGTGAATTCGTATTCGAATCTACTTGTGGATACATTTCTTTTTGTGTGACAATTTTTTTTTGCTTTTATTGTATTTTTTGTTGCTATAAAAATGTTCTTAGCTACTTGGATAGAAGAGTAATAACAAACAAACATATAAATATCTATACTCTGGTTAAAATGCATTATTTATAAGATGCACAGTAGGCATACGAAGAATCATACACACACACACGCACGCACACAGACTTACATTTATCTTTATGCATTAATCGAACTTATGTATGTAAATTTAAGCATTAGGGTTCCACCGAAAGGCTTAAGGAGATAATTGTTGTACCATATTGTTGATGATTAAAACAAAGGAAAAAAATCGTATTTCGGAATTCTCTGACTTATATGCAACAGAACTATGAAAATTATTTATCCCTAATATGTAGCATGCTTTAAAAATTTCTCATTTGTGCGTTGTTTTACATGAGCTCATTCTCTTGGTAGGCTTTGTAGCCGGTAAAAAAAAATATAGGCAGAAAAGGCAATAGAACCAATCAAAGACATGCACTTGGACACTAACTACCACCTTGGATTAGAGTGTCGCCTATCTAACACAGCCGGTGTTTTTTTTGCATAACAGAACTTGGTTGCAAAGCATTTCCTTATCGAGCAACTTTCTTTAGCCGCGGTTTGGGCATAAACCATAGCCACCACGCAAATTCCCGAAGGCCCTCACCATTAACCGGACTAAAAAACCAAACATTGTAGTTTAATTGTTGTTTTGCATCCATACCTTTTCTTCCGCTTAGCTTTTACGCTGATATGTGATACCTCAACAAGAGCATCGACGTTGTGTCACGAACAGTAGTGTAAACATAACAATAGCAGTCAACTTCACTATTAAGCGCGCTGTGAAAATAGGATTTTCCAATTGTAAAGCGTTGCCGCCGCGCAATATCGGTATGCTATATACAAATTGTTTAAGCATGAGAATTTTCGACAGCTTGAAAAAAATGTCCGCTCTTGTTTAGGTATGGCTGTTAGTTGGTCGATCCGTCAAGAATATTCGCAAATTTTGACATTTCTCTCCCTAAGAAAGAACAAATGTATTTCAGCCGTGTTTTCAACGCTACCTGAAAAGTTAATTTGCTTGGTCCACTTATAACTGAAACTCAAGGCTCGGTTAGCCGGGAGTAACAGTAACGTTGCAAAGCAGCTGCTTCATTTTGTTGTATGTAAAGCAATTAGAACGGCTACAATTAGCAGTCAGATGTTACGTCTTAATCTATAAGAAAAATATTGGTCTTACTTTTTTACGGTAAGGTTAAGTCACTGTTACTCCCGGCTAACTGAGCCTTTAGGCCCTAATTGCGTAAAATGCAACGCAACGCCAAAAAATTACATTGAAAGATCACACAATGTCAAAAATATTTCATAATTTTGTTGTTGCAAATTAAATCAACTCTTTAAAACACTGTTCGAAACTTAAGCAACTTTCAGTGCTTCGTAAAATAGCCTTGGTTTCTTATGACCTCCGCACATCGTTTTGACATAGAAAAATTATGGCGAATGTTTTGGTCATTGTGTTATTGAAACAATAATAGAAGTGACATTTCCCGGGCCTCACGGGCCTAGGCGTAAATCCACTACTGATGGGACCTATGGTTAATTTAAGAACTACCACCACAACATTTTGTCATTCCTATAGTAAAAGTCATTGCCGTCAAGTTTTAAGTAACTACCAACATTTATAAGGAAGTTAAGCATTAAAAGCTGATTTCAATAATATTTGGTTAGATGATTTAGATTGCAATAAAATAAGTTTGGGCGAAATTTTTACTAAATATGTATGTACCAACATAATAAGATAAGACATTTTGTTGCATTTAAGTACGTACAATATCGTACGTGACGACCTTTTAAAGCTTATAAAATTTTTATTATACCAATTTAACAAAAAAACCGGTCAATATTTCTTTGCAACAAATATCTTGCTTCGAACTTTTATTTTGAAACACCTAAGACTGTCCAAATACAAATGGCAAACACAACTGCCCACGTACGTGACATTAGTGTAGCATCCAAAACAAACCAAAAAATATACCGGTTATCGAACTAAATATTTGGTCTTTCCTAATGGATCTTCCCAGGTATGTTCTTAGCATAATGGCACATTTTTGTTAAAAGTATTAAAGATGGTAAACACCGAAAAGCATTGTTAATATTAAATATGGGCTATGAGTCTTAAAAAATTAAAAAATGGAAAATTAAATGCCGTTGTATTCTTTTAAGATAGAAAAAACCGCAAAACCTAAGCATGATAAAAGTAAAGTTTTATGTATGTATGTATAATGGTTTGCTATTTCTAACGTCTGTGAGTATGTTAGTTGAATTTTTGTTAATGCCAGCTAAGTTGCGGTCAGTGTTGTAATATTTGTTTGTCACAAATAGGCCTAAGAAAGCGTCAGAGTTCGAATAAAACACTATGGTACCGCACTAGAGTTTTTCCTTTCTAGGCCTTTTTTTTTACTGGGGAAAGCGGGAATTATTTTTCAATCCGAAGCGGTTATAAAAGTACGGTGATTTTCTTGAATCAAGTGAAGATAGATTGATTCAAGTGCGGATTTTCAATCGCGAAATACTTAACTTATCCATATTCAATCCTGAATTCGTACTTGAAATAATCCGAAAATGTGATTGATTTAAGTGTCTTTCCCGATGTGGTATTTACTTTTAAATCTTACAGCCGTATTCATAACAAAAAGTTAGGCACAGTTTGTACATTACGTAAAGTTTAGTACGTTTGAATTTTTTTTCGAAACAGTAGTTTTTACTGTAATTAGTGAGTTTTTTGAGCATTTAAAAATAATCAGATTTTTAGTCTGATTTAAATGAAAAGTTAGTTGACCAGGTTTTAAATGAATTTTCATTAGTTTTACATTTCATTTTACGTTGATTTTACCTACATCTGCTAACATTTAATAAATCAACTCTGAATTTTAATGATGCCACATTATATTACTCAAAAATGCAACACGTTTGCATTATTAATCATCGCTGGTTTTGTCATTTTTTGGTAAATTTTTTTTTGTTATTCCTCCACATGCATAGTATTATAAATCTTAGTTTAAAAAGTATCAACAAAAAAGTACAATTGAACCAACTTAGCCATCCCTGTTCTGTTAGTTGTTTTAAATGTTGCCAACTTTTTGTTTATGAGAAACCTAAAAACAAAAAGCGGTTAATGGCCGAATTTGCCCATAAACCGCTAATGCAGCAACACTTTTTATATTTCAAGCTTGAAATGTGAATTTTAATTTAAACAATTTTACATTTTTTTTGACATATGTAACTTCATTTTTTATCGATAACTTTAGTAAAATGTTTCACAGTTTGCCATTTATCTTAATACAGCTGAACCCTTCGCACTTGGTAAATTTTTCTATTACTTTATATTTGCACTGTTCACCAAAACTTGAACAATGCATTAAAAATGTAGTGTCATAAGGGCTTAAGCACTTTTATATAATTTTTCATTTCTATATTTTTCATTATTATATTTTTTCTTTAAACGTAAAAAATTTCTGCCTTGTAAACAATATTAAATTCGTATATTTTCTTCTTCTTGCTTCGATAAAATGTTGACATTTGCAAAAAAAAAATATTGCCATTTATTTGTCCTCAGTATGGTAAACCATGTATAAGCCAGATCCCAAAAATATCAAATTTAATTAATGTTAGATTAACTTTATTCTCAGTTTAGCTAATTATAGAATTTAATTAACTTTAATCTCAAACCCAAAAAGTGGCTCTTAGTATTATTCGTACTTGAATTTTTGAGTACGACTCGTACTCAAAGTAAGTATAAAAAATAATTATTTTCCGAAGGTTTTTCTTTCTGTGTACATTTTTACTCGTCTAAAATTTTAGTTTACATCTATTTCTTTTCATAACTAATTAACAATTATATCGGTAGTTAAGTTGCCATAATTAAAAAAACAAAATCCCGGGAATTCCCACACGAATTTTCCGAGACTTTTGACCCGAAAAATATGCGAAAAAAATTCCGGGCAATCCTGTTTGTAATAGTGTTTTACAGTGCAATAGTACACATACACATTCCATACAAAAAATTTGTGTTTGTGAATTTAAACTTAAAACTTGACAACTAAAATCTGCACTTAACGATGGAAATCAAGGACTTAATAGTTATAACTAAAATTTGATCAAAATTGCGCATAATTATTATAAATAATTTTTTATTTTATTACTTAGGCGTAATTATGATTTTCAATTTTTATTTTAAAAAATAGATAATCTATTATGGGAAACAAATGGTATTGCTCAGGCATAACTATTACTTATCTATAGATATATTTACTATCTTATTTTAATAGTTATGAATAAGAAATAACATCACATAATATAAGAAATAATAAAAGAAATAAAATCGCATCAGTTAACCAATACATTTAGGCCAGTTTTTACAACTTACCGTTAGCTAAGGGTAGGATTTTATCAGCCGTAAAAAAGTGTTCCATTTTTACAACTTTACTCTTTCTACATGCATTAGGAATGTTCCTTGTATTAAACAATCGTCCCACTTGAATCGATAGTGGGACGAATTGTAAATTTTATTGGGTTAAAATATCTTCAATTCAAAAAATGTAGGATTAACAGAGTCTTACTGCCTGTTTTTAGAAAATTAAAACAAGTGAGTGAGTTAAAATTTATATTGAAAACAACAATAAAAAACGAACATTTGTTTTGTTTTCAAAATAATCTTTCACTCACTCTCTTGTTTTAATTTTCTGAAAACAGGCAGTTATTCTACATAGAGGATAATTCTTATTTAGTATTACATATTTAAATCACGAACCGAAATTTACAAATATCAATAGGGTTATCCTAGGTTCGACAGACAAAGATTTAATTATCTTGAAACTGTTCTATTACAAGAAGTGCAAATATGCTTACATCGACGAGTATAGGATAATTATTTAAAACGTTACAAATTGTTTATATTTCTTTATATTTTGTTTTTTGGTACAAAGTTTGGCATAAATAAGTAGTTGTAATTGGTAAAAAACTATAATTTCCTTGCAACCAAAAAAACTTTTCCTAATTACTACCCATATCGTTCCCCGGGACCAATTATATAATTCCATCCCTGCAACTAGGGTTTCTATACGGAAAACATATTCTAGAAATTCCCAAAGTTTTCGACATAAATTTAATTTTTTTTTTGTCATTAAATTAATTAAACTAACTTTCAGTTTATACGGGACGAACATAAAAAATGAATGGAAATTTTCATCCGCACCAAACGATAACGCGTTTAAGCGCAATTTACCTACCACGAGTTGTTCCCTATCGTTTAGGTTTTCTAGAAACCAATTAAGAGTAAATTATCGTGTACGACAGTAAGAGCGACAACGTCTTGTTTGAAGCACCTTAACAAACTTTATGAAGGACAGTATGAGCGACATTGTCTTAGGAACTGTCTTCTTTCAAACTGTATGTGGGACATTGTTTTTAATCAAAATTTGTTTAAACGATATTGTCTAATAGACTTTTCACACTGGCAGACATTTTAGAGGAACGCATAAAAAATTTTGAAGATGTGAAACTTGCATTCAGACTTGCAACATTTACTGTCAATCAACCATTTCTGAAAAAAAAATTCTTAAGTACAAAACTTTTTTCTACAAAAATTTTAAAAGAAATCATCAAAATGTATTTGGAATTCATTTTGTTAAAAAAAAAATAGACAAATAACGCTGCTTTCCAAATAAATTTAATTTTGTCAGTGATGCCACCATAGTAATATAATTTTATTAATTCTTTTCTTGTGGTGACACTAAAATAATCGAAAGATTTAGAATGGAATACAATGAGAAATGGAACATCTTGTAAATTTGTTAGGGGGCATTTACACGGTGTATTTCCAGACATTTCTGTTTTTGACATATTCTTTTGAACATGCTGCGAAAAACCTTTTGTCTTTTCACGATGTCTTTCGAAACATGTCTGTTTTTATGTATAATTGTCTAATCTTATTTATATGCAAAAACAAAAATACGATTAACAAACATGAAAACTCGTTTCGTGTCTGTTCGGCAACCCCTCTTTCTTCTCTACCCCAATCGCCAACAAACAAAACAAACATATGTTTGTTAGACATGTCTGAAAAGACACCGTGTGAACTCCCTCTTAGTTTCTTGTCCTATGTATTTATTTGCAAGGCATTTTGGAACAAAAACATTAAAAAATTGCAAAGAAATTAAATACAACACCGAACAACCGAATAATATATCGTCACCTAAAACGCAAAAGGAATTAAAATGATAAATTGATAAATGGCCTTCTACTACATTTACATTAGGCCGAAATCTTGTAGATTTGATTTAAAATCTTCTTCGAAATCTAGTGCGTTTACATTATACTTTTTTGACATTAGCGAGATTTTGTTTTTATAACAACAACAACACAAAAAGAAATATACGTTTAAAAATTTGCATTACAATATTCGTCTTTTTTATTTTTTTTTTACAAGTTTTATAAAACTTTTAAATTTTTTTTAACCATTTTTGTTTTGTTTTTTTTGGCATAGATGCATCATTAAGTATTACTATATTTTGAGTAGATTTCTTCGAAATCTAGTCACGAAGTAGATTTTGTTTTGTATGGGAAAGCTAGTCAAAAACAACTAGATTTGGCTCGAAATCTCGTAAGTACTAGATTTTGCGTAGGTGTAAGTGTAGTATTAGACTGTTTATAATTTATTTTTCTTTAATTTTCTTGTAAAACCTGCCAGTTATGTTGCCAATTGACAATGTTGCATATTATGCAAACTGTTAGTTAGGCCTTTTAGCACACAATCTGTTGTAGATAGGGCCCTTTGTTTTTTGCTACTTAAATCGTAAATTTTGGTCGAAAGGTTCCAAAATGTTTTGTGGACATTTGTTTTGATGCAGAACAACAGAATCAATGAAAAAGTGGATTTCTAATTTTTGGTTAGTTAGGGCCATTTGCGTTTCAGGTGAAAATTCGGAAATGCTATTTAGAATAAATTATACAACGCATAGTATACAAGCCCAAATGTTCTCCTCAAAATTGCCTTTGTCCCTGCGATTGGAAAAAATGTTGAAAAGTTAATTGGAGAAATAAGGAGTTTTCAATATTTTGAATTGTCGGTATTTTTATGGGCCTTTAACGGATGACAACACAATTAAAGTTGTGTTATCGATAAATTTTCAAGAGACAATTCATGTCATCGATAAATTTTATACATACTATTTTTGTTATAGATATCTTTTTTAAAGAAAATTGTTACTATCGATAATTTTTTTTTGAGAAATTACATGTTATCACTAAATTTGCAGAGACAAATCATGCCATCGATAAGTTTTCTAGAAAAAATCATGTTATCGATAAATTTTCTAGATAATATTTATGTTATAGATAGATTTTTTAAAAGAAATTGTTGTTATCGATATTTTTACTTGAGATAGATTTTTTAAGGAAAATTGTTGTTATCTATAATTTTTTTTTTTGAAAAATTCCATGTAACCGATAAATTTGCAAGAGACAATATATGCTATCGATAAATTTTCTAGAAAAATCATGTTATCGAAAAATTTTCTAAGAAAAAATAACATTTGGAATATGTTATTAGAGCAAACGATATTGAGCAAAATTGATCGAATTTTTTATTTTAGTATCATGACACTCGATACGAATTAAATGTATAGTAATTAGAGATGATAGCATTCGATATCGAGCAACCAAAGACATTACATTTTTCAAGTTTTCATTCAATACGTCAGTGTCTATCGTATGCAGACAAAAACGATAGTTTATTCGATACGATAATGGAACCGATATTGAATGCGCTGACCCCTGATTAATATCGTTTTGCTGCAGAAAATGGCCATTGATTGCCACTGAAAAATTCGCGGGAATGAATTAAAAATTTTATGATTTCCCTGGAATGAAGAAAGTCTCGGAAATAAGAAACTCTACCCGCAACATTTTTAGTGATAATAATTTTAGTTCTACTCAAACAGCATGACAGAAGGATCGCTGTGAAAAAAATTTCAAAACTTAATGAATAGGTACTAGCCTAATAGATCTGCAAACTGAAACACACCATATGACACACACACTCTATGCATATGCATGCAAATGTACAAGTATGACTGACTATTTCTGTTGTTGTTGTTTTTTTACACTAAAACAGTGAGTACACATGTGCCAAAATTAACAAAAAAAAAAAAAAAAAATTAATTAATTATTATTTTGTTGCTGTTGTTATTATTACTATTTAATATAATTACACATACACAAATATATTATATATAAATATGTATGTATGTATATGTATAAATTTTTTTAATTTTAAAATTAAGTAATAACTAGAACTTTAGAATAATATTTAAAAATTTTCTTACATTTTTTTTATTTAAATTTAACTGATAAACTCCAGTTTCTTAGTTTTAAAGGTGTTAAGTACAAAATTGTTTGAGCACATGTTTTTGTTTTAATTATAAAAATTGAAGTTGATTTCTGTTTTTAATTTCATGAAATTAAAAAAGTGATGATTTTGCTTATTTTATTTTATGTAAATTCATTTTATTGTGTTTTCCTTTTTTTAGGTTTTTTTTTTTTTTTAATAAAATGTCTTGTATTTTATTACTTTGTAGAATCTGATTATTTTGTACATTGAGACTAGATTTTTTTTTGTAATTATAAGATATTTTTGTTTCTTGCTAAAAAACACTTAAGTTACTTTTGAAATTTGAATTTATTTACAAACAATTTTTAGCAATTAATGGTAGATTTTTTTATACAAATAATTTTGAAAATGTTCCAGAAGTTACCAACTTAAATATTTAGCCGATTTTTAACGATTTTGCGTTTAAAAGCTTCTGGTTTTTTGTTTTTGTCGTTGTTCTTAAGAATTTTTTAACTAGAGAGAGAGAAGATACGTAACGTAACGATCGTTAGCTCACATATCTATCGACTGTGACTGGCAACGAAATAAACGTTGTCGGCTACCACTACTTTTGCTAGCTACTACTGACTGCTCTTCATATTAGTTCTTGTTGTTGTTGTTGCTGTTATTATTGTTTGTGCTAACGAAAAACAAAACAACAACAACTACGAAAAAAGAATGTATATTTCGAAAAAAATTAACTACAGCAATAAAGGCAAGAAGAAGCAGAAGAACGAACACAACAACAGCAGCAGCGGAAAAAGTGTATCCCAAAAATAACCCCCTGCACATTAAAATGTTTCTTCATTTGCTCTCACTTGTCCCTCATAAAGTCTGTCCACCCAACCAACCAGCCAACTCACAGTGGTATTAAAACGATTTGGTTTGGGAAATAATTCTGTAACTTATGAACTGTTAGAACTTTTAATGAAAAAAAACTTCAAAGGTCAGAGTTGAGCTTTTTTTCTAGATAATCTGAGATTAAGTTATTTCATACTAGTGTTGCCAGAAGTAGTTAAAATCACTGCATGTTAGTATTTTCTTCTCTAAAATAGTGGCGAAAGAAAAATTTTAAACTTTATGAAATTATTTAAATTGTAGGTATCCACTACAAGTTAGATATGTATCCTGATATACACACCAATGTGACTCTACTTAAATGAAACATATTTTTGTGTAGATTAACCCCCTTATGCAAACAAAGTTAAAGTTTACGTTAGCTAACCACCCGTATAAAAAATGTTCCATTATTACAACTTTACTTTAACCTACCAGGTACGATGAACCTTAATTACTTTATCGCTCACTATAGGTTAAAGTAAAGTTTTAATAATGCAACACTTTTTATAAGGTCAGTTAAAGTCTACTTTTAGCTATCGGAAAGTTGTGAAAACGGGCCTAACCGCAGCAAAAGTGTATGGGCTTAAAGTGTTGGTCGTTCGTGAAATATTAAGCGAATACAAAAAATGGTGTAAATTTTGCAAATATTAAATGTCACTTTATCTTTGAAACCAGAGCTGACAGAAAACACTAATGTTGCCATCTTAATCAGCACTTTTAAATGAACCAAAAACAATGGACAGAAGTCGAGTGTTGGTTGCCCTGTGTTATTATTAATTTATTTACGAAAGATCGGAAGAAATTTACATAGGGATATTACAAATATGTAATTTAAGAGTTAAGATAGCAAATTTTTATTTTTAACTCAATATGGTGATTCACTTTCCTATTCAGTCGTACGATTTGGCAACAAAAAAAATCTTGTGTGCTCATTAAGTGTGATAGGCAGTGTGACCATAAATGAAATTGAGTGACAGATTTTTTTTAACAAGGCTGTCAGACTTCCAAATGATTATGAAGATTTTTATAAAATGATAGATTCTATGCGATCAGAGTTGCAATTTATTTTGCATCTTTTTTGTGTGATAGTGTGGCATTGATATCAGATTTTGCAGACCTTTTTTTATGTCGCATAGAATTATATCAGATTTTCGTGTGAATGAATCGTAGAATAATAAATCCTGGCCTTTAAAAATATACCTACATAGCTTGTACATAAAAAATACTAGTAATATAAAGCAGAGATGGGATTTGTAATACTTTTTCAATCAATTTTTTTTTTAATAAAAAATCAAACTTAAATTATCAAAAAATTCCATTTTTACAGTTTATGCAAAACAGGTGTACGCATCTTTCCAGGTTGTCGCTTTTATGTACCGTTGGTCTGGTGTAGAAAGGCCCCAACTCCTTTTATTCGAAATTGAGCTGTTTAGTGATTCCAAAATATTTCACACAAATACACCTCGTCACCTCGTGCGTTAGGGCCTTTCCACATGAGACTAACGATAAAAGCTAAGTTATTTTAAATGTCAAAAATCCGAGCCATCAAATCCCTCTAAGATGCATATGCCCAAGGCAAATTCAATATAAGTGGCAGTGAAAGCCTGTTGACTTTGACAGTTTGAACAAATTTGTTTGGTTTTACAAATCATTTTTTATTTTTATTGCCATTTCATTTTCAAAAAATTTTGCGAAAGTGATAGAGAGCATCAAAATGGCATTTAGCTTTCGTATCGAAATCCAATTCGCATCGCAATTGAGAGTAGCTCCTGATATCGTATTTTTGTTTAAGTATCGAAATTCTATGTGCCACCAGTAAGCGACAAGAGGCAAATTTTACACGAGAAGGGTTTTTATTATTTTTTTCTTAAGCAATGCAAAATATTATTTGGATTAAAATGGATGTTCTCTCCGCAACGGTACAAATTCGAAGTCTATGAATTTGTTCGTCATTGTGACGAGTACTTATAACCTATTTGCAAGAAAAAAACAAAATTTCGATACATTGTCGCTTACGATATACATAATCGCAAAAAAGCCTCGCAATATTATGGAGCCTTTGGATGTGAATTATTTTTATGGAAATGTGGTTTTAAATCGAAATTTTCCATTAGATCGATATGTAACATTGATTAAAAAGTAACAGAATGATTTTAAACCACTGTGCAACTTACGATCCGTAAGTTTGTCTGTTGGTTCTTGTTTTGTTCAGTGTTTTCCTTCTGAAACATTTTTCTTTCGAATTTGGTTTGTTTCAATATTGTTTTTTTTTTGTTAAAATTTTTCTCTATATTTTCCTTCTGTTTTCAATATTTATGAACGTACATCGGTTTACGGACGTTGAGTGTTGTGTTTTAAAAATAGTATTACAAACTTTTATTTCAGAACCATACTGTGAGTGTGCATGTGTGTATTATACTTATACCAACCATAACATTCTGTACTAAAATAAAATTTAAATAAAATAAAAAATACACACAAAATCAAACCAAACAAAACGATGATCGTTAAAAAATAACAACAACAAAAAATACATTTAGAAGAATCAAACGCTCCCATACATGCACTTCATCATACTCACACACCAACAGCAACAATCACTCTCATTGCTAATCACAACACAGTTGCCAGATAGAGGGCTTGTGGTTTAACGTAGATTTGGATTATTTTTTTTAACGACTGACCAGCGTTAATATTAAAAATTAACTGATCGCAAATACTGCTTAAGTTCTGCCCTATACATTCTCAGAATTGGTTGTCATGATCGAGCGATTCTTGTGATGTTTTTTAAAATATCTCTTGGATCCGATTATTAAAAAAATGTCAGTGAAAAAGTATTTCAAACGCCAATGGGCCACAGAGACAAAAGATGTTGTATGTTCTCTCCCTTATTTTCGCCTTCGCAGGCAGTAAGTATAGTGCATGGCTCTGAGACGCTGTGCATCTATATCTATAGTAGGGACGTGATATTCTTGTCATTAAATCCGTGTTGGCGGCCCATTTATCGTTAGTTTTATTACCGAAGTTCGCATTTGCAGTATAGTTAATCCAGTGGAACGCGTAAAGGCCAGGTATATCCTTGTGCACTATGACCCATATGATCCTGATATTTAACTGTTCAGCCATTGTGGTTAGACATTAGCGATATTGGAGGGCTGTTCTCATTCCCAGGGATGTAAATCCAAGGCAATAATGGCGTTACGGCTATTCTTGTTAGTATCAACAGTAGTCGTTGAACCATCCGATATCCGATCCAGTCAACAGATGTGTTGAAATTTACACCGTTCCTTTTGCCTGGGACATAATTTCTTTACGCTTTTCAACTTGGCATCCGCGTTTTATAATGACGAACCAAAATTGGAGAGGTGCGTTCGAGATTGTCGTGCTCATAAAATTTTCAGTGTCCGCAGCTATTTCCACTCCACAGTTTGGTAAATTTTTGATAAATTTCCAAATTCGTTGCTGTTTTGCTATCTCTTTATCCACCAAATTTAAACGTACGTTTCTACTTACGTGTTTTTGACCACCAAACTAATTTTGCGGCAAAGCAAATGCTTTGCTTTTTTGGTTTACCAATCATTTTTTTATCTTTCAAAAACTCAAACACAACTAGTTTTGCTCCAAAACATGCCGAAAATTGTCTGTGCCCAACACTACATAGCTCCAATGATTAATAATACAACTCTGGGTTTTATATTAATGGTGACTGGCAAATTCGAAAATAGTGACATATTCATGTTTTCAGTTACCAAACTTCCCTAAAGTGTTAAAAACCCAACCCTTTAGTGGGATTTTAAGGATATTCATTCCATCAACAAAACAACCAAATCCCCGAAAGTATCCTTTAAAAATAAAAATCGAAACTTTTGCAGACAATGCTCCTGAAAGACAGAAAACATTTCCAGCAAGAAGCATACTAACGGAAACTTCCATAGTCAGGTGCATTGCCACCGAGGGCTACCAGATGGGATCTCTAGTCAGCCATGATCGCAAGAGATCGTAATCTGTCAATTTTGGATTTTTGCGAATCCTAAATATCCAAATAAGATGATCCCCACAAACACCGGGGGGACATTTCTATATACAGTACATATGGAATTGTGTTATAATTAAACATTTCTTTGCATTTGAATATGGAACATGTGTCACAGAAATCAATTCCGATCGAAAGTGGAAGTGAATTCGTATCTTCGTATCTTCAGATAAAAAGAAATCACTTTCGATCGAAATTGATTTCTGTGACAGGCCTGATAATACCCATCAACAATAAATTTCAGTTTATCAATAGTATGAAATGGGAATTTAGCACATTTAAACAAAACCTTCTTAATTAATTTTTTGAATCCCAAGAAAAACTTTAATAACCGAAATGAAGTGTTTGGTGCGTATGGTCTAGCGAAACGGCAAATGCAAAATACCGTTTGTTGTTGGATTTAACATGCTATTTTGCATTTACTCATTCGCAATACCATTTGTTTTCGCTTTCGCTAAACACACATACGCAACACCTGCAGTATTCCATTCCGGTGGTACAAAATGCAGCAATCGCCACAAAATGCAGGCGACAACGTTAGCACTTTTACACAATTTTCACTAGGGACTACTGATAAGGCATTCCAACCATTCCTATATCGTTCTCTATTAGTATCTAGAGTATCTTGTGTTAACATGTTATTAAAATATTCATTCTTAAAGTTAGAAACATTCATCATTAATTTAATTTAAGCTAATTCTATAGTTCAAAGTAATGCAGAAAACTTTATTTTCAAAGACAATACACAGAAAGAAAAAAACTCGGGATAAATTAAGTTTGTAATGATGACTTTTAGTACGAATCGTACTCAAAAATTCAATTACGAGTAACACTAAAACGTACATAAAACAATCCTAAAAGGGATTACTTTCGAAAATCTATCCAAATTCTTAAACCAAGGAAAAAAAAGATCAACCACTCTGAGAGTAAAATTACAAAGTTAGTCCCAATTTACACTAAAGACATGTCTTGCCGGACATTTCTTGAATTCTCTTTTAATCTTACCTGAAAAGTCTCCATATGAAACATTAGAAGTCAGACAGAAATTAAAACTTGTATGTAAACTACGAAAAGTAAGAAATGAAAAAAATGTCCAGTACAGATAGTCATGTAAGTACACACTCAACCTTTTCGACCCCTCGCCATCAAACTTCGTCTGTCCGGCAAGAAATGCCCCTAGTGTAAATTAGGACTTAGCGTTTTAATCTCACTGCTGTAGTCAGGGTTGTTAGATGTACCGATTTTTTTTGAGAAACACAGTAAAATGACGATTGACGATTTTTTTACTAACAAGAAATATGTTCAATTATATTGGGAAAAGTCCAAATCGTAAAAATAAATTTTTCTAAATACAAAAATTATTGGAAATTAAACAAAAAAATTCTTCCCTCATCACAAAGCAGGTGGCTTTCATTAGAAAGAAGCTTAAGTAATTCGAATTCAACAATTATATGAATGGTATCGATCCAATTTGCGTCGGTCCTATTTGCGTCGTTTCGATTTGCGTTACTTACAATTTTATGATTCCGATTTGCGTCGCTACATACGACTGGATTTTTTCACTGAAGTCATAATCACATGTGAAGAATTTTTCTATTTGCGTGTAAAAAGACGAATTCCTATTTCATTCTGTTAGGTTAGTTATTCCAAGCATAGTTACGTGTTAGGAAGTAAGAAGTTAGTTCCTAATAAGAAGTTGTGTAGAAAAATTTGTGCAAAGAAAAGAAAATGCTTTAGTTTGGGACTGAAATTGGATGTTGTAAAACATTTCAAGTCGGTTGAAAAGGATGTTGATATCCCCAGACCACTGGTTAAGCATCTTCAACAGTAAAAATAATTTGCAAGAGATAGCGCTAAAAATGAATCATTGAAAGATAGTTCGAGTCAGTGATGCCAGGAGAAATTTAAGAAAATCCCTACGTGTCTAAACAAAAAATCCTTTTTTCCCTACAAAGAAAAAAAAATTCCCTACGTAAAATATATATTGTTTTTAGCAACAGGCAATCAAATATATGGCTTGTTAACATTTTGTAAATATTATAATAAAATATTAAAATAAAATCATTGACACAGGTTTGTCTCAGTTAATGAATGGAGTTATTAAATTATTTATTAACAACAAGAAAAAACACACTTATAAAAATTTATTTTCAAAAATAACATTGTGTGACAAATTTACTTTTGTTCTTTTTGACAGAAACGCCTCTATATATTCTTTAACCTAGAGAAAAAACATAGTCAAACTTCGTATTTGATTTTTCATTTCCTCAACTTTTGTCCTTTTAAAAGAGCTTAATAATTTTCAAGAATACTTATTTTAAATATTTTATTTTTAAATATGTATAAGTATCTAATAATGTTTAGCAAACTTGGTACCGAATAAAAGAGAAGGCTCTGTAAACTTTTAAAAAAATATTTTCTTCAGTTCCCCTGAAGAAAAGTATAAATAAAATTTCCTTATAAAATGAAATCCTTCGTTATCCTTAAAAATTCGAAATTGTATATTTTTATTTCTCTTAGCTTCGAAGGTGTGATTGTTTTTTTTACAAATAAATTTCCATGTAGAAATTTCAATTATTATATATTCGATTTAATATTCCCATTCATTTTAGCGAATGGCTTGACGAATATTCGGAAACATGGTTTTAATACATGGATTGCCAGGCTGTTAGGACTCATAGTATAGGGTTTCTTTTAAAAAATACTACATTTGTACTTTAATGCTATTTTATATGAAAAATTTAAATTTTTAAATGAAAATAATTCGAATATTACGTATTTTAGACAATTAAATATTGAAAATCAGATATTATTTTGAAAATTCCCTACATTTGCCTTTAAATAAAAAATCTATCCTTTTTTCCCTACGCTTGAAATTTTCCGAAAAAATCCCTACAAAAAGGGAAAATTCCCTACTGTTGCCATCACTGGTTCGTGTTAATAGCAAATGAGATTTTATTTTTGTGAATATGAAATTTTTATGAAAATATTTTGGGGAATGTAAGAAAATATAAACTCACTGATTAATGTTGCAGTTTTATTTGTTTAATATCTTTAGTTTTTCTAAAATCTTTTGATGAAGAGTCCAGATGATCTGGCCTAAGCAGCCAGTGAAATGCGCATAGGAATAGCTTATACCATCAACAATAAATTTCAGTGTTTTTATCAAGACTAAAAATTTGGAACTAATCACGAAAAATATGGTTACTAATTTTTATAATATCTGAGGCTACTTGCTGAAATCAAAAGAATAAAACGTAACCATATCACTTTTTTTATCATAAATAGAATTTATTGCTAAAACTTTAAATAAATTGCCTCTGATTTGTAAAATTTAAATATCTGACGATTTTGTTAAATGTTTGTGACGATTTTGACGAATTTTGTTAAAACTTTTGACGACTTTTAAAGAAAAAAGCCTAACTACCCTGCCTGTTTTGCAGACACGACAACGACACCACACAAGTAGTAAAAAACGATTTGCTTGTTGTGAGAAAAAAAAAAAAAAAAACAAGACAAAAATACATTATTTTTAAGTTTAAAAAGTAAAATTGAGAACTCTTGCTTCTCATTTAGTTTATATTTTCAATTATATATGTACATTAAGATTTTAAAGTAAATACCATATAGGGAATGATGCTGATGTTTATAATTGAAATTCTGTAAAGGGTAAAACGGGTAAGTAAATCAATCATAATAAAATTCTCCTTCTATTTTCGCTTTTGGTTTAATTCCAGTACGAATTCGGGATAGAATGAACTTTACAGTACTTGAATCAAGCACATTTTAAGATTTATTCAATCTTCGTCTTACTTAAATAAATTTCATTTTTGGATTATTTCGAGTACGAATTCGGGATTGAACATGGATAAGTTAAGTATTTCGCGATTGTCAATCCGTGTCTGAATCAATCTTTCTGTAATTGATTCAAGAAAATCACATTACTATTAATACAACTTCGGATTGGTTTTAGTACGAATGGATTGATTTTTCTTTTGAGTGTACCAAAAACATGTGTTTGCTAAATATAGATTCCGTTACTTAAACAACAACGATCATCGCATGCTTTTGGCTAGCACGCTTTGTAGAAAAAAGAAGCAGGCAAAGGTAATGCAGAGAGGGGTCAATTGTCACCACCAATGACATGACGATGTTAAATTTTCCACTCAAAAGCATGTAAGGTAGATTGCGATGGGACTGGCGGTAGTTCATAACAAGCTAGAGAATATACACGTAAAGAGCTAGTACGCTTTACCACTAGGATATACATATGTATACTTTTGTATAGAGCTTGGAAAAAAGCT
This sequence comes from Pollenia labialis, assembly GCA_949318255.1. Classification (NCBI taxonomy): domain Eukaryota; kingdom Metazoa; phylum Arthropoda; class Insecta; order Diptera; family Polleniidae; genus Pollenia; species Pollenia labialis. The sequence goes on along the minus strand of OX439142.1, from coordinate 15,653,235 downwards.
CTTTTGTATAAAATTTTATTAAGACGAACCGATCTTTATATGAACAAACATGCAACTAAATTGAATTTCTTATATCAATAAGATTTTCGTATGATGCACAGTGGGGTGAAACATGCAAAACGAGGATTAATACAGGGAAGCCTGTAATTTATGACAACAATTTTTTTTGGATTCTGTGTATATTGATTAATAAAAAAAAGTTTTGTTGTAAAATTTTAGTGGAATTTTAATTTTGTTTTTTTAAATAAACTAAAAACTTAAAAAAAAATCAATGTAATCTTTTCAAATATATTTTTTTTTTTTTGAAACAAGGCACATTTATTGCTAAAATATTGAATTAAAAATCATCTTCATAATTATCTTCACCTTCATTAAAATCATAATCTTCATGTTATCATCCATCAACAACATCGGAAATATTTAGCAGAATAAGCAAATCAAGTGATGTTTGCGGTAAATTTAAATTATGTAGTTTTTATAATAATTCACTTAATCTTCTGTAGCTTTTTCATTTTTGTACCAATCTATGTATTGTTGGGGGCAAAATGTTCATATTAAAATAATCTAATGTCGCACGCAATAAAACATTAACATTTTTAAATCATTCGTTTAAAAAAATAACTTGAAATGAGCAAAATTGAACAAAACATGAACTTTTCAATGAAGCTTGATCTTTTGTCCCCTGTAATTCTGGCATTTCTCGACCAATCTTCACTAGAAATCCATGGTTGTTTTAGAAATTTTACAACCTTTCACTAAAAAAAAAGAAATACATAATCCGTTTTGAAATTTTTGCATTTCAGTCACATCATCTTTTTTAAAAACACAAATAACGGTTATTTTGGAGCATCTCAAAAACTGTTCTACTTTTAACAATTCTGACTTCATATTCGGATTCAGGGGATAATTTTAAATAAAGATTAGCTGTCTGATTTATTTGGTCACGACTTTGTTAAAATTTTTTGACGTAGTGTAATCACTTAAACGAAACAAAACAGAAAAAACAAGTTAATGTGTTTCACAAAATCTCAAAGATTTTCGTTTTAAATGCAAATTGAAATACCATATTTTAAGAATATATAAAAAGTTTTGCCCAAGTATTCCCACAAACATTTTGAAAATAACATTTCCTTAAAAAAACTCATTTTTTTGACCAATTTAAAAAAAAAAATTAAAAATACTTCCTCAATATTTTTCTTTACAAAAATTTATTAATAAATAGTTAAATACCTGAAGTTGATCGATCCATTTAAAAAAAATAGTGTTTTCTAAGAAACAATTCTTTTAAATCGCTATTAAAATATCATGATTTTCACTTTTTAGCAAATATTTCCAAATTATAAAATATTATTCAACTTTGACAGACTATAACAAAAAAAGTAAACAACATGGAACCACAATTTTTACAGTTATTCGTGTTGAATTTTATCTACTTTTATATGGTACCAAATACTTATACGAAAAATCAACTTTATTTTTTAATTAATCCTCGTTTTTGGTACTGTTCACCCCTCTGTGTGACGTGCTAAATTCCTAATTTTTTCATATTTGATAAATACACTGAACTTGATTGTTAAAGGAAAGCTATAGCTTCTATGCGCATTTCACTGGTTGCTTAGGCCAGATCAAGGCGAATTCAACTACAGGTGTTATCGGAACTACAACAATCCAACAACAACAGAACCTGCATAGGGTTTTTTGCATTGCACTGTTAGTGCTTATCGCTCGAAATGTCAACCATTATTAGCAAAACACTAAAAAATTAAAACAATCGTCAGGAAACCTTTTCCAAAGATTTTAAAAAAAAGCTAAAAATATTATACAAATAAAACCCTAAAGCGAATAAGAATTATAAACACTCAAAGTCTTACTTGTAACAATATCAAAGCTCAAACAAAAACACCAACAATAAGTCTAGGATCACACTTTGAAAGTTTTCTTTCAGAAAGTCTGAGTTTATTGGTGAGAGGGGAAGAGAATACGCTTTTTTCTCTCCTCTCTCACCCATAAACTCAGACTTTCTGAAAGAAAACTTTCATAATGTGAACCCAGACTAAACAGTGAGTTTATCTTTTCTTACATTCCCGACAAGTTTAATTGAACAGAGACTGCTAGAATATAAGATTTCAGTTTTGATAAAGGCGTTTTTGGATACTTCAAGCTTTAAATTTGGCATATATGCCAAAAATTTACTGGCAACACTGACGGTTGGGTTAATTGTCGATCGTTGCCGATAAATTCTCTTTTTCCCGTTATTCTCTTGATGTTAATTCAGTTTAGTTTCGTTTAGTTTAAATGTCATCACTTATACTCTACTTTTTTTTTTTTAATATACTCGTACATCCATACATATGTACGTATCTATGTACATATGTCTGTACGTAGTACATATTACTACGTACTAAACTAAACCGTATAAAACACATTGAAACATTAATTTTAGAGATAGAATTTTAACATGCTCGTATCGTTTCGTATAAATATAAACCATTATGCCAAAGTAAAGGAATAAAATGAAACACATAATAGAAAACAACGTAGAATATTTAAAATAGAGTAATTTTAAACGTTTTGAGTTGTTTACATGGGAAAATCGTATTAATCGAGAGTAAATTGTGCAACATGTGAGAGTGTTTATTTCGTACGAGTATTTCAAAATAATAAATGTGGTTGGGGTACACTCGAGTAAAATAATAACAACAAACATCTGAAAGATGAATACGATTTTTTCTACTAGAATTTTGAAATAATCTAGTATTGAAAATTCAAAAATAGTTTATAAATACATGTCGACATAGATTCAAACTGGCGTATGAACAGATATGTTTATACATAAGTATACATATGTATGTATGTAAATACATATTTATGTTGTATGTATGTATGTGCTCCTATCCGTATTTGTAATAATGTATGACTGTTTAGTTTAATCTTACTCACTGACAGACAAACGACTATATGTTTATATGTAATACACACATACATATATAGTTTATTTTACATACATATGTATGTACATACGTTTATACAATTTGTTGTTGCCATTTTACAACAATACTTTACATACGAAATATTCAGACGATATGATATTTATTGTACAAGTCAGAAGAAGTAGTTTTCTATACATTTGTAAATAGTATTTGTATTTCGTTTAGTTTCAGTAGTGAAAAATGTTGTATGTTTTATTTTCGGTTTTTCAAAATCTGTTCAAATTTTCAAATTGAGGTGGTAGTAAGTAGCAAAGCATCGCTTGTTCGTTTGCCAGTTCGCTCGTTATGTTGATGTTATTTATAACAACAACAGCAAAACCAGATCGATCTGTGGCTGGCTGTTGCTTCTAAGAGGAGTTCACTAAAGTTCACTGAGCTAAAATAAGAAGTCTGTAGTTGGTACAAGTATAGAGAGGCATCTTTTTTACTCTTATAATATTTTATTTATAGTCTTATGACTATAAAGCTATTTTGTTTAACGTTTCCTAGGAACATGTATGTACATTAAGCAGATTGTTCAAATATTGAATATTGGGCAAAACTGTATAAACAATATGTCAGTTGCAATATGGCGTACGAAATTATATACTACTCGGCTATGCTGAATCTTTGATACCCACCACCAAGAATTTGAATTTTCAGAATAGCATTTATAACCACATAAAACTAAATTGAACAAAAACATTTTAGGCGTTTTAACGGCTTTTTCGGAGTTGGGCTTTATATGGGCTTTATAGTTGGTAGTGTGGTTTCTAGCAGCAACTACAGTCAAAGTAGAAAAACTGCCATTTCTTTCACGTTTTCATTTGTCATAAGCCTAAAAAAACTGTTGAATTTACTTGTGATTTATTAACTGTAAACGGTCGCTGTCAAAGCAACTCAAAAAGCTAAAAGTTGTATAAAAATTTTCGTGTTTTGTTCGACAGTTTTTGGTTTCGACTGCAGTTTTTTAAACCAGTCTTATAAAACGAAATTTAAATTTTAATATTTATTTTGGTTTTAGACCTATTAAAGTATTTTTAGGGACTCTGAGCTTAATATGGAAGGTCCTATGGTAGTGCAATGTTTAGTTTTATAAATTTAAGTTAAAACAAATTTAATTTTCATATAATTTTTACACTTGGGGGAAGCACAAGGTGTGCTTTTAAGTCATATCGTCATAATGTCCTAAATAATATTATACAATGGTTAAAAAAACACTGTTGTGTTTCAAACAAAATAAAAATTTTAATGCTGTGTTCATTAATTCGTCACAACTGTATAGTCAACATCTAAATTATAAGCGGCTGCCCACATCAGTCATAAATATTTCTTGTAATTATTTTAAGACATATGACGTTACAACTTTACGACTACCTTGTGAATACCCTAAATGTTTTTAGGCGTCTTTGAATGTTTTGGAGGATTAATTTCATATGAGAACGACGGTAAGTTTAAGACCCACAATCATTATAAAAGTTGATATAACAAGTTTTCGGCATCTAATTCGAATCTATTTTAGAACAATACAAACATTTATAACACAATTGTGTGCGAGAGTTAATGAAATAAAGGGTTTCGTGCTGTAGCGCCCACCAAAAGAGACGGGTAAATTTTTTTTACCAAAAGAACAATAGGGAGATTGACAAGGTGTCATTAAGTCATAAATATACGACTGTTGTGAACAACCCTTCATAGTTTAGTGTGCTATTTTGAATTTAAACCAGCTGTTTTAAAACAAATATAAAACATAAATATTTACCTAAAATCAAAATATTTTTTAATTCTAATCCATGAATTAATAAATTAAATTAGATATTACCTGTATATTTTCCATTTTTTAGTCGAAAAACACAAATTAATTTTATTTGTTTGTTTACCAAACAACAGAGTCCTAAGCCGATCTAATTTGACGCCGCAAGTGTTTTGTTGCAAAAATTGCTAGCCGCAGGTTTAATTCGCATATTAGCCGGATAAAACAATACCATCAACGGCGACGGCTTCAAACGCGGTTCGGCTCAACCGCTCAGCGCAGTTATTTTCTGATTAATTACGACAGCACAATAAACATACCAAGCAAAGTTCAATAATCGGTATTGTGTTTTTTTTTTTGTTGAACTGTTTTATTTTTTTTTTTTTGATATTTTTAATAAGAATAATTAGAATTGTGGTTATTTTGTTGAACTATTTATGGGTTTTAATCCAAATTTTTCTTTTTAATAAGGCTAAATAAAGTTCATCAAATTAAATCAATTTAAATAGATTATCAGGCCTCTTCTGCAAATCACTTTTACTCAAATAACCTGATTTCAAATTACATGTGCCTACTAAAATCACGTGTGATATTTTAGTGTCCCGTGTTCGTGTGTTTTGGGGAGGTCTTCAATAGCCGAAAGCACACCGAGAAACACAAAACCGGTATTACTTTCAGAACACCACAAAATCACACGTGTGATTTCAAAAACACGTGATTTTCAGAACAGGACCGAATCATTAAAAAAAGCAAATTTCGATCTATCAATTGTTAAATACAATTTGGTTTAAAGATTGATGTTTGACTATTGACTGCCAGCAGTCCTCGATAGCTGCGAGTGTTAAACGGCAAACCCTTCTGAAGAGATCGAGTGGTTGCGATTGAAACATGTTAGTGTAACCTGTCCGTAAAAACGCCTGGGTTCGAGCCCCGGGTCAGTCAAGAATGAAGAATTATCAATAAATTTTAATTAATTTCATGTTGTAAAATTCCTTTCTTCATAAAAATAATTTAATGAAATTTAAATTTGATGAACATTAATCCTAATCAAAAATATCAAAATTTGGATTAAAAATTATCAAAAACAGAAACTGGGAATTATTTCCTTCCGAAGGTTACTTTATATTATATTCAACATTTCAACATTCAACATATAATTATTTATTTTATGTGAGTAATTAACATTTGTGTTGTATAAATAGTCTGTAAGGATGAATTCCATAGACTAATAAATTAAATAAATAAATAAATAAATAAATAAATAAATTTTTTTTTATTTTTCGAATTTATTCTATGAGCTAAATTTCAGTTATGTATTTCATAAAGCTTTTTTGTAATAGTCCTATTCCTTCAATTTTTCAGAAATGACTTTATACACTATAATAGCCTGGTTAACTTTGTATGAAAGGTGCCACATCCTCTAAAAATTTTGTGGCTTTCAAACTATAACATTTTTATAAAAATCGGTCCAGCAGCTTCTTCTCCATTATCTGATGTTGGAGATCGATTGATTTATATCTGGATAAATAGCATAGCTATTTTTTCCACTTTGCACTTTGTTCATGAAGAAATAAATGTAATTTAGAAATTTCAAAATTTATTTTAAACAACAAAAGTGCGACAGTGGCTGACTTCATAAGCTCGATGTTGCAATGCAACACTGAACGGCATAGAATTCATAGACAACTTTTCTAAAAGCAATGCCTTGAGTTCATTATTGAATGTTAACCGTCTTCACTGCACAACGGTTGCAAAATTTGTGCAATGTTTTTATTTGCGATGCTTTGTCAACGCATTCGTTTTCAGTAGTAGTAGCCCAATTCACAATCTTGTGCAAATGGTCTTGCATCGTGGCATTTGCAAAATGGTATAGTAAATTATATAGTATACTTTTAGGGTTATTGTTAATTGGGCTACCGTTTACATAATTCAGTGCAATAGAATTTCTAATTACGACTTAAATGCGATTATAAATAATTCAAAAATAATTGCTAGTGATGCTCTGCAACATTGCATTTATGAAGTCATCCTGATAAGTGAAAGCATACTACCTTAAACCGCAATAAGGTACATAAATATAATAGAAACATTGATAAAAAAGCGTTTATGAAAATTCAAATTTGGATGTTTTCACTAAATATGTCGTTATTTCTTATATTTTTGTTTGTTCTACGATAACAATTTCATGCTTACTACGTTTGGATCAAAATATTGTTTAAGATACATGAAAATGTCTAATTTTTGAGGTTAATTTTTTGTGGCATAGTGTAATTAGAGACAAATCTCTATTTATCCTTAACTTTAAAGTCATTCTGTATGAAATCATTGTTAAAATCGCGAACAAGGCTTTAAAGAGCCGATTTTCCTCAGATGGGCTTCAGATCATGTATGCTATCCTAGAGAGAATCTTATCTTTAATATTTAGTTTCAAGATTTTTCTTAATGCCTGTACCAAAGCAAAGAGCAGTAAATTAATTTTAAAGTAAAACATAAAATCTTGGCATATTTTTAATAAGTGGAAGAAGATGTCTCTTAATAATAAAAAAAATACACTTGTCAAAAGTTTATCATGCAAGCAAATTCACTCGTGTACGTGTGCAGGACGTAATATTCGCTGTCATATCTAAATTTTTTGATTTTGCATCCAGCATTGTCTCTGCAAATAATAGGACCAGTCCAAACACGCGTGTAAAATGAAGACCACAAGGGACTAGGACTAGTCCAAAAGTAACCCAAACGTATGGAAAAACATGGTCTATTTAACATTACGATGTCCTAGGGCAGGATCATAAAGCCCAGCTTTGGATTACATAGGAGTAGTCTTAGAACTACTCCATTGTATACACAAGAGGATTAGTTTAAACTTCGTTTAAAAACAAAATCATGTCGTTAAAAAACGAAGACATGTCGTCTCACTACAAACACTTTTTAACAATGGCATGGTCCATGCTTGCATTACATCGGACCAGTCCTAATAAAATAATATTTTGTTGTTAATGACAAAATAAACCACACAAACGGTTTCACAAACTTATGAAGAAAGTAAGGAGCACGTGTATGTGAAAATGTCAAATAAACATCCTGTTGTTATTATTAAACTGCTTGTGTCGTTTTTTTTTTTTTTGGCATTTTAGTTACATTTTTAATATCGCAGCTTTTATCTTAAATAGCATTAGTCAAGAGGTGTTTTTTTTTAAGATTTGAAAACAAAATAATTATTTTATTTTATTTGAAATGTAAAAGTGCGAATGTGTATTTCATCATTTAGTTTAAATTATTATTTTGTACATAAGCAAATAATTGTATTTTATCAGTTAAAAAGACCGTTGAATATTAACAACACACCCAAATACATAGAAGATGTTAGAAAAAAGCTACTACAACTAAAAAAAATTCATAAAATTACTTGCATACATTCTTAATACATATACATACATACTTTATACCCATTCGCGCCTATAAATTCGAATAAATTCGTAATAATAACAAAAATAATAAAAAAGTGAAAAAAAAATCGACATCCATCCATAGCTAAAATAATGAAACATGTTGTAATTGTACGCGCTCTTACTATGAACTTAATACTTTTAAATTCCTATAAACATACGTTCATGCGAAGCAGAGATGCCCAAAAGATGAATACCAAAAAGGCCCAATAGGGGGAATTAGTATATTCATATTGACATTCGGTGATTTTTTAAAGTTTATATTCATAAACACTTATGCAAAAAAAGGTTAAAGTTCACATTGGTTAACCAACATATTGATCCCAGCAAATGTGTAGCGGCCTAATGTTTTGGTTAACTAATGTGAACTTAAACTTTTTTTGCATTAGGGGGTTGGTTATTATGTGTTTTTATGAAATTCTAAAACGGTTTAGTAAAGTTCGTTGATTTGCTGAAAGTTTGACATGACCTGTGGGGTTGACTTAAAATAAGTTTAACTTAAACTTTAATTATTGACTTGATGTTGAATGTGAACCACATCTAAACGTCAAGTTTTTTCTGCATTTTATTTGACATTTCTCAATTTCAGACTCAATTTGAACCATGGAAAGATACACAATCAACCAACGCGTTAAAGTTAATCAGGCTTATTATGAAAATTGGCGTTCAAATCAAAATCCATATCGTACACTTCGTGATTTTTTCCGTAAATTTAATCGCCTAAATGTGCATACAATCTGTAGGATTAAAAACACCAGTGCATGCTCGTACAGTTCGTACTGCAGAAAATATTGCTGCTGTTCGCGATAGTGTGGCTGAAGAGCCGTCCACCTCAACTCGACGTCGTGCCCAACAATTGCACCTCTCGCGCTCGTCGTTGATGAACACTATGCATAAAGACTTGCAATTACACGCTTACAAGGTGCAATTGACTTAAGAACTAAAGCCTCTTGGCCATTCCAAACGTCGTCAATGGTCAGAATGGTGGCAAGAAATGGCAACAGTGGATGATAAATTTTCGAAGAAAATCATCTTCAGAGCAGAATTGCCGCATTTGGGCGAATGACAATCCAAGATTGATTGTTTAAAAGCCAATGCACCCACAAAGAGTGACTGTTTGGTGTGGTTTACGGGCTGGCGGCATTATCGGGCAGTATTTTTTCCCAAATGAGACCGGTCAGGCAGTTACTGTGAATGGTGTTCGCTATCGTGAGATGATAACGAACTTTTAATGGCCCGATATGGATGTGGACGATATGTGGTTTCAACAGGACGGTGCCACTTGCCACACAGCTAACGAAACAATGGCTCTTTTTCGCGACAAATTCAATGGCCGTGTAATCTCACGTGGTGTCGATGTCAATTGGCCGCCAAGATCATGTGATTTGACACCGTTGGAATTCTTTCTTTGGGGTTATTTGAAAAAAAAAAGCTGTACGTCGATAAGCCAGCACCAATTCAAGAGCTAAAGGATGAGATAATTCGGCACATTAACGGCTTAGAACCTCATCGAAAATTTGGACCATCGGAGGGATTTGGATTTGGCCGATATTTTGTTCCATACATAATTGAACCATACCAATATTATCATAATAAAAATAATGACAATAATTTCCTAAATAATTTGTGTTTCATTCAAAATCAACATCGGCCATTAAAATTTAACCACCCTTTATAAACATTCTGAAGTGTCATTTATTTTGTGAAAAGTTTGCCATTTACGAATAAGGATTGTTTAACAACGTGTAAAAATAGTTAAAACTAACTACAAAAGTGGTGGTTCAAACGTGGCCACTTTTCGAGCATTATCAGGTGCTTATGTTTGTCATAATCAAACTACTGTGCAAGAAATTGGCAAGATTATAAAGGAATTTAAAGAGACTGGAATCGTTACAGATGTTTTCAGGCCTCTGCATAATCGCAATGTTTACTATGGCCATATGACAACCGATTTTGTTGGCCTGCAGTGATAGATTATGAGCTGGACGATATGTGGTTTCGAAATAATTGGGGTATTCACAAGGGGTGCTATGATGTTATATTGTCATAATGTTCTAACATTTTACAATGGTTAAAAAAAATTGTTGTTGAATAGTAAACAAAAAGTGTCTTAAATTAATAGAACTTTGCTTGGTATGTTTACTGTGTTGTCGTAATTAATCAGAAGAGACCTGCGCTGAGCGGCTGATCCGAAGCGCATTAGTTTTTGTAGCCGTCGCCGTTAATGGCATAGTTTTATCCGGCTAACATCCGAATTGAACCTGCGGCTAGCAATTTTTGCAACAAAACACTTGCGGCGTCAAATTAGATCGGCTTAGGACTCTAATGTTTAGTAAACAAACAAAATAAAATTTATTTGTGATTTTGGACTAAAAAATGGAAAATATTCAGATTAAATCTAATTTAATTTATTAATTCATGGATTAGAATTAAAAAATATTTTGATTTTAGGTAAATATTTATTTTTTTTATTTGTTTTAAATCAGCTGACTTAAATTCAAAATAGCACACTAAATTATGAGGGGTTGATCACAACAGTCGTATATTTTCATGTTATTTTTTTAAGAATTATGACTTTTTGACACCTTGTGAATCCCCCAAATAGCTTTATGTGTGTTTTTTTTAACTTTTCTTTTGAAACCCGTTATGCGTAGCCCAAAGACTTGCCTTAGGACTTGTGTGATAGGTGTTAAACGGCTTTAACTGGAGTTAAAACAAAATCTAGATTTCCGCTAACAGTGCATACGGTAATCTTAACGACATCTGTTTTAAAAAAAGTACCACTCTCAACTGTAATTGTACCAACGTTTAGTTTGTCTCTGCTTCAAACATACGGCGGAGATGAGTTCGTTCAGTTTTTTTGTTTTTTCATCAAGTCAAATAAGATTTTTTTTTTTTCAAAGAACAAAAAAGTAAAATAAAACATTAAATACTGAAACATTTATTCTAAAAATAACTCTTGATCTACACATTTCAAATAATAAAGAAAAACACCAAAATACTCGTAAATGTTGTACAACACACAACGGCGATTTTCTACAGGCACACTACGATGAGAGTATCATGGCAAAAGGCGACGACGATGATGATGATGATGATTATGCTTTTTTGTTTTGTTTTATACTCTGGTTGGCTATAAACATGCGGAATATAAATAAAATGTGCACATCCGACAAAAGCACCAACAATAACAAAAAAAAACCAAAAATAATAATAAAAAAAACGTTATATGATATTGCCAGAGTATAAGTGCGAGAGTATGCACATACACACTCTCTCATGACATCTCAGTTGTGGCCTTTTTAACCCAGATTTACAGTTATGACGATACCATACTTAATAAATACACATAATCGTACAAATTCATACAGACTCATTCCCTTGTAAGCATATCATCATTCCTTAATATATACATACATACATATGTATGTATGTAAGTATGTACATAATAATAATGTATATAATAATCATATGTATTTCTAATGTTGCTTGTTCTTTTCGTAAGCTTAATACTGTTCATAACTGTTTTATTTGTCGTATCAGCGATCTGGAGATGGAATTAAAAAGAATATTTTAAAACAGAAGTTCACAAATTGCAGATTTAAAGATTATTGGTTTAAACATGGAGATTTTGTAGCCCGGTGAAAACTTCTTTACATTGTCGCTTATGCTTGTATTCTTCATGGAAGAACCGTTTGGAAATAGATCCAATAAAAAAATTCGCATTGTTTTGACACATTAATATCGCCGTCATCTGATTTAACACGAAATAATATGCATATTCACGTATAAATTTATATGTACATTATGTATAAATATCTTTAAAACTTTCAATATTTGATCTCTTGTAAATTTTCAATAAAACCTTTGATAGTTTAAATATCATGTCAAGCTATTAACTTTCAATTTGTTGTTTAAAATAACAAAGATGTTATTAATCCTTATGCCCGTAATTTCTACCAACAGATATCTCTTTGTGTTCGTACCTAACAGTTATCTTTACCTATCCGGTAAAACTAGTTTGCTAATTTCAACGTTAATTTTGCCTACGTGTTTTTTCCTTTAAGTTTTCTTTTAAAATATGGCAACATTAGTATTTTTATTTATTTTTTGAATTAACTGTCAAAAATCGATGGTGTTAAATACATTAGTTTAACCAGTAGGTGTTTAAATTATGAAAAACTAGTTACACCATAGATATCTATACACAGCTAGATATCTATTTGTAGAAATTACGGGCATTACTCGGCCTGAGTAATTAAATTTGGATAGATATTTTTAATGTCAAAATATCCAAAAATTATCAGCCAATAAAATTGAGCAAATTTTTCAAACTTTTCTGTGTTTAAAGTTCAAAAAAAACTTCCTTTTTTAATACCTCATACTTAGAGGAACACTTATATTTACCAGAATTACTTTTAAAACTACCATCGACTTGAAATTCCAAAACATGACCGTATATTTTTAAATTAATTGTTCTATATTTTTATCAATAAAATACAGAAAAAAAGTAATAAATGTGTTTTGAAGATTAATTGAAGATTTTTAAAAACTCGAGGCAGATTTTGCAGATTTTTTGATGAAAAATCATGGTTTTTTGCTGAGTTTACCTCTAAAAGTTCTGGCAACACTGGACAGCATGAACAAGTTAGATATATTCTACTGTGCCGAATCTTTGATATTTCCTATTGACAGTTGAAAATAAATATTTTATATTGTTCTTTAGTGTACGCTAATAGTGTTTTTGTAGTTACTCATCAAAAAAAAAAATAACATTTCTCTGTTTGTAAGGTACGTACTCTTTTTACGAGGACACTCGTCTATTTTAACTGGCTGTCAGCTATAAAATTTTTTTTAAAAGATTGATCAATATTATTTGTTTTTATTTTTATGAATTAAAATAAAGTTAATTTCACGGCGGTCACCGTTTTTTTTCTGTCAAATCGTATGGAAAATGTCGTGACATGCTTGTTCTGTTCATACTCCTTCTGAACTCTCATACACTTGCAGTGTGAAATTTTTAATAAGTTAGTGCAATGAATTTTAAAGTTTCGTTATTGTTAAACTAATTTTACTTATTTATAAGTTAATTTTAATTTTTATGTATCGTCGTATGTGGATTTTCGTAAGTTTCGAGTAAATTGAGTTTGAAGTTGGAACTCTTATACATATACGACAAACTCAGCACTACATATCTCGAAAACTGTATGAAATATTGAAAAACTGATTATGCCAAATGAAAGATCAGGTCGGAAAAACTAAGGAATCGATCTTAACTCAAAACCGCAAAAAATCCACATACGACATTTAAATTATCAACCGACGATTAATTTACTTTACATATATAAATATGTGAATGTAAATTCGTCTGTAAAATATCTTGAAGTCAAATAATTTTTGAAATTTTTCATTATGTATTGTTATTTTCAAATATGGTCACCTTACGGTATGTGAAATGTTTTTGTTATTTCTCAACAAAAAGATGAGAACATTTTATTGTACTATAGAAGATTAAAATTTTAAATACGTCTGTAGAACCACTAAAGTTGTTATGCTTTATAACGAAGAACAGAACACTAAATAATGTTCATTACTTTCTCGAAAATAGTTATGAACGGTATAAGGGGTTGTGTATTAATACAACTGGGTTTGCGAGCCGTACGCTAAATAATGTGGTGTTTATTTTCGATAGGTGGTTTGAATATTTCAGATGTGAGTTCTTTATGGGATCTATAAATTACACTCTGCTCCGGCGGATTAGCCTAATTCGAGTACGCTGAATCCAGTGGTGCTAACTGTTCTTAAGGTTAACTTTTTTTTCGAGATATACCGGAGGTTTCACACGATACATATGTACATTAGGGCGGGTTGATTTGTATGGATGAAAAAAAATGAAAATCGTATAGCAAAAACGTAATCTACATAAAATCAAACCCTAAACCGCGCCTCTCGACTTGAACATTTTATTACTTGGGTGAAAATTTTTCTTATGTAAAAAAATTTGGAGTGTAGAAAAACGTCAAATGCAAAAGAACTACCTTACTAAACAATTTTGTTCAGAAAATTCAATTTATTTTTGAAAAAAGCTATTTTTCAAACTTTTATTTTTTTTTTTGGCAAAGGCGGGCATATACATTTTCAAGACGAGAGGCGCGGATTAGGATTTCTTCGGAGAATTTTCTTAGAATTTAATGAAGTTTACGTTTTTTCTATACGGTTTAAAAAAAAATCGACCCGCCCTAATGTACATAGTATATTCGCGTAACTCAAAAATGGTTTAGTTTATTGAATGAACTAAAAAATTCATACAAAATTACAAAATTTTCAATAACTTAATTTCTTAATCACAGTAATGCAACTGATAACCCATCTCGAATTTTAAGCCAAATTTTTCTAAATTAAAATTTTCTTACTTGGCAACACTTCTTGTTTTATATAAAAGTTTAAAATGGTTAATATAGTACATTTTTAAGATTTTACAGGAAGACGTTAAAAATCTGTTGTACATAAATCTTGTCGTTACACACACGATAATATTAATATTTACACGATGCAAAGATGGAGGAGGAGTTAATAATGCCGATGCAGATGATCTATGGGCAACACATGTTTGCTTGTAAATACTGCAAAAGAAGAATGCCCACCACTCGGTCTGCAGTGTACGAGTGTTTTTTCAATTGCACAGTAACAAATGTCGTTGACTCTTTTGGATTTTAACTAACACGGTTGGCATTAAATAAAGAATATTTCAATTTGAACACATGTTAATTTAAAAAAATCACTGTTACACCAGGATAAACATAATGATTGTGTTGTGGAAAAGAGTAAGTACAGTCAGTCATTCCTCCTCAAAGAAATATGTATGTATGTATGTAAACATTAAAGAAAAATTGTTGAATCTTACACTTAAAATATTCAGCAGTTAACATTAATTATATTGAATGGGAAACCCTGAGTTAAAAAATGAGAGAGCCCGATTCGGGCATTTTAAAAGAAATTTTGGTTTTTTTCCTAATTGACCATACACGTTTGGAAGTAATATAACCTAGAATATAGTCCAAATAGATTGATATCCACTTAAAAGCATGGAAAGTACGTGCCACATTATCCCTTCTGCCTATAGTTTTCTTATTAATAGGAATATTTTTTAATGACACTCTAACATGGTCGAACCACGTTAACCATGCTTGTGGTCGCACCTTTTCTATGATTAGAACTCTTTGGCGGACCCAGCATTGTACACCTTTAAGAATAAGAATGCTACTTGCTAAAACTTATCTGATGCCAGTTTTACTGTATGGCTGTGAGCTATTTGCTAAATCTGATACAATAATGCCCAATTCATATCAGGATTGATATTAAAACACATTTATTTTTACAATCGTTTTAAATACAAAATCCTCTTCTTCACTAAAAACTTAAGTGGAACTTAAGTCACCGATGTGGTACACTTATGGCGTTTTCTTTTCTAAAAAAAAGTGTTGCATAAGTGTTACATGTGGCTTGGAAACATTTTTAGATGCTCCCCTAATTTTTAAGAAGTGTTTCACATTTTACGTTTACAAAAGAACACAAATTTCGGCAGAAAACAATAAAGTACAATTAGCGCAAGGTAAATTAAATTACAGGTGGTGGCAAGACTACAGCAATTCAAAGCCAACAGAAACAACAGATGTTTTTTGTATTGCATTGCTAGTGTTTACGGCGCGAAATTTGTCACCACCTTGTACTGAATTCGCCTTGATCTAGTGCTGCACTCATGCCCCTTTAATTAAAATGAGTGTTGAACATGTAAAATTTTTTTAATTTTAAAGGTAACATCATCACAAAAGAACGCTTTACACTTTTAAAATAACACATGTTTTTCAGAAAAGAACATAAAAAAATGTAAAAGGCAGAATAAATGCAGAATTTTACTCAGAAAAGAAAACGCCATTAATTTCAACTTAAGTTTCCATTGTAATATTTTAGCAAGGTGGCCTCAATATCACAACAATACAACAACAATAGGCAAAGCATTAGCAGTCATCTGTTTTTTCAGACCACCTTGTAAATAAAAACACTTGTTTATATTTTTTTTTTGTATTTAGTAGTGCTACCATACTTTTATTTTAATTAAATAAGACTTTTCAAATTAAACTCAAAAACCCAATCTGTTTTTAAATACGATTTAAGTTTTTATGAAAATTAACTTAATATAGATTTAAATACAATCCTGAAAATTGGGCATTAGTAACGCGAAATTGAACGTAGCGTTTAACAACATAGTCCGGTACGTGTATATTAAGTCCATACAAGCCGTTCTAGTGTTTCTTTGTTTTCATCTCGGCTTTATTTCCTTTCTTTAGATAATCTGCTAACATGAGAGTTTTAGTTTTTTTTTACATAAGATAACATATACCCACAAACCTGAGCAACTGTACGGTAAACTTTGTATTTCTGACATAAGCAGGGGGAAAATAATTATGTAGATCGTTTGGATACAAAAGTTTAATTTCTGGGTGGCATTTCTAAAAGGTGGTTAAATTTTAAGGACCGATGTTGATTTTAAATAAAATACAAATTATTTAGGAAATTATTATCATTTCTTTTTATTATGATAAAATTGGTATGGTTGAATTATGTATGGACGAAATAACGACCAAATGGCCGCCGCCACTTCGGCGGCACACCTCTATCCGATGGTCCAAATTTTCAATGACGCTGATTCATAATTGAGGTTCTATGCCGTTAATGTGCCGAATAATCTCATCCTTTAGCTCTTGAATTGTTGCTGGCTTATCGACGTACATCTTTTCTTTCAAATAACCCTAAAGAAAGAAGTCCAACAACAGGTCGATTGCCTGCGGATTTGTGAAGCTTTCGAAAGACGTGGTGGCAGAACTTTGGAAAATATTTTACTACATAAAATTAAAAAAGTGTAAAAAACTAACGTGTAATCAAACTATCTCTCCAATGCTAAATATTTTGCTTTATTATTTTAACTTTTCTTTAAAATATATACGTGTATATTTTTGAACAAAAATTTCATTGATTTTTAATTTTTTTTAACCTTCCTTCTTTTTTACATTCACTGGAACTGATAGCGTGAAAAATTTTTCACCTGCGATTCACGATTACTTTTTCCCTTCGAAGGGAATGAACATTTCATGGGAACAAAAATTCCACTTGTTTTTCACGAACGAGGTGATTAATTTTAACGAATACCTGATGTTCGGCATGTGTTATTGTCCTGACAACTCACAAAATTTCATGGTGTTATCATTATTCGTTTCAGTTTTAGGCGTTCTAAAGTGTTTCCTAAGAGTTGGCTTTATATCGGGCCTTTGGTAAATTATGGACTGATCTTCACGAAATTTAGTGGACTAACTTTTAGCCGCATATTACAATTTTGGGAAAAATTTTATGAAATCTGTGCATTTCGCCGCCAATTTATGTTAGATTTTTTTTTAACCAAAGTATAATTTTTTCAGGAGGTTGTTCCATAATCGGGTCTATAATTATTCTTCTAGCAAAATGGTTGCGCTGGATTTCGATCTGCTTAAGAAAACCAGAAATAATTTAACAATAATCAAATGCTTTTGTTGTTGAGTCGTCCGATTGCGAGCGTGATTTCAACAGGCAAATATAACTTAATCGACTTAGAATTATTCAAGGACTCAGAATATGCACATTTACTTTATAAAGGAACACTGGTGGTGGTAAATAAACTACGCATTCTAAATAAATAACTGAAAATTATGACAAAACAAAATATTAACCAACGGAAACAAAACGTGAGTGAAACAGTGTTACATAAAAAGTCGAAAGGACACACAAACTAATTGAACTCAAACTACACTGTCAGCAGATAATTAACAGGCTAATAAACAATGACTCATCGAAATAATGTAGCATTTTTATATACATAGAAGTACGTACATATATTTAAATATGAAATAGTATATAAAAGCACAAGTAAAAGGTGTTTTGTGTCAATATGAGTATGATTGAATGAATTGAATCAAATTGTTCATAACGATATTGCCACGCGAATAAATATATGTATGAAAAAACCAAGTTAAAAATAAATTAACGAACAAACTAAGGAGCAAATAAACACCACGACTACTTGTTAAATGACATTTTGAAAAATTAAAATGCGACTTTATAGCTAAAGTTCAAATATTGGTAAATGGCGGTAAAGTCTTAAACGAAGTGGCAACAAAATGCTAGAGATTGAAACAGGAATTTAAAAGAAAATTCAAAGTTAATGTATGAGCTGTGGTCAAAATAAAAAAATCGCAAAATAGCATGAATATACACTATACATACATATGCGCGTGGGGGGGATGAAACAACAGGCCTCTCGCTTAATATAAATTCCTATAGGATATATATGAGACTTGGCTTATCTTTAAAGATGACTTCTTAAAATTTTCAATTACACAGAGCGAAAAAATACGTTAAATTGATGTCAAATGACCAGTGTTATCATTAGGTTGTGGAATTTCAAGCATTTATTTTTGAAAAATATGCGCATAAAGCCTCATTCACAATGGCAGCAACATTTTTGTTTTTTTCTTCTGTCTTATTTATTCCTTCCTTCTTCTATCTTATTTCTTCCCTAAGTATTTCATATATTTTCCATTAATTTTTTTTTAACAAATATCTAACCAGTTTTGTTTTTTTTATTGAGTCAATTCCACTTCAGCAACAATTTGTATGAAATTGTAAATGACGTTTATAATAATCTTTTTTAGTTTTGTATGCAAATTTTAACAAAATGTGTTAAAGAATAACAACATTTACGTAATATTGCTCTGGTCAAAACTTGCAAACGTGTTCTTAATTGAAAATGTTTGTGCTTGTGAAAATTTTTTAGCTTTATTGTAAACACCAAGAGAAAATGTTGCTGCCATTGTGAACAATTAAATTAAATTAAAAAATATGAATTTATTATTATTATTATTAAAACAAAACTGACAGTGTAATTACTAATTTGTTTTTTTGTTCTATTAATTTTGACAAAAAAAAATTGTCAAATTTTTAACAAAACGTTATGAAATTGAAACCAAAGATTGACAATTACCTGTTGTCAAATTGTAAAACTATGTAAAAACTTTTTTATTCGCAGCTTGATTTTTTGTCTGAAAATAATTTTAAAATGCCAAAAATTTGGGACATTTATCTCAAATGTACAGGTATATAAAGGGCTTTAAAAAAAAATTTTGTATGGGATTTTATAGAATACAAATCGAGCCTTTGGTGCAATACCGTAGTAATTCAAAAAATCGTGAACTGAGAAAAATGCATTTGAAGTTTTCAGCCATATTTTTGATAGCATTTTTGTTTACTAAAGTTATGTTTTTACAAGTTTTTAAATAAAGAGGAATGTTTTGTAATTAAAAAAAGGTGAACAATTATTAATAATATTAAATATTTTTTTTTTATATTAATATCAATATGGTTGGAAATAGCTAGAGGCAATAAAGACATTTTTAGCTGTAAAATCTGAACAGTTAGAGATGGAATCATAGTCTTTTTTTTTACGATAGATATTTCCCCAAAGATCATTTCTGCATACCCAGCTCAAAAAATTCAAATTTTGAGTTACTACGATATTGCACCAAAGGCTCGATATGACAAAAATTATTCATTTTGTCAAAAGTGCACTTAAACAAAAGGTAGTTAAGTCAAAACTACTGTATAAATGAATAGCAAATTAGTAAAATAAAAAGTAAAACGTAAATAATAATGATGACAACGACTCACAGAGGGGTGAACAGTACCAAAAACGAGGGTTAATTAAAAAATGAAGTTAGTTTTTCGTATAAGTATTTGGTACCGTACAAAGGTAGATAAAATGCAACACGATTAACTGTAAAACTGATGGTGTCAAAGTTGAATAATATTTTGTAATTTGGAAATATTTGTTGAAAGTCAATATCAAAATATTTTAATTGCGGTTTGTGACAATTGTTTATTAGAAAACACTATTTTTTAAAATGTTTCCACCAACTTCAGGTATTTGACTAATTTATTAATACATTTTTGCAAAAAAAATAAGTTTTTTGTTGATTTTCATTATGTTTGTGAGAATACTTGGGCAAAACTTTTTATATATTCTTAAAATATGGTATTTCAACTTGCATAGTCAAAAAAAAAAAACCTTGCCCGTTTTTGCCCCATTAGAAAAAATTTGAGATTTTGTAAAACACATAAACTTGTTTTTTTTCTGTTTTGTTTCGTTTAAATAATTATTTTAGTTTTTGTAACTTTTTTCGAAATGCAGAAGTTTCTGCCAAAATTACAAAATTTTATGTAGAATTGATAGAAAGATTGCTTATAACACTTATTGTTGTTGCTTGTGGTCACGAGATTCGCTTCTAAAATTTCGAGACTTTACCGATTAAACCACAAATCTTTTCGTAAAACTTAAGCCATGGTTTCATATGCCTCCCACCCCATTTCTACGCACACATACACAGAAAAAATTATTGCCGAATTATTTTCAAACAAACGATTGTTTGAATTTTTTTTTAATTTCTACAAATTTTTTTACTGATTCAATTAATATTTTTGTTTGATTTTTATTTAACCAACAAAAATGTTGACAACTTTTCAATAATATAATATACGCGCTATTGGTTTCAATTTTTCATAATTTTGTATGAAATATTTAACGCTCTTTAATGTTGTCGTTTTTTGCATTTTTTTTTTGATCGTAAGCAACACTTCTTTATACGAAATATAAGAACAACAACACAAAACACATACAGTTTATTTTTGGACGCTTTAAAAAAGTACAACAAGAAGAAAGATGATAAAATAGCGCGACGAGGTTATTAGTAAGTCTGAATTTACACGTTTCATCTTTTGATGCTCAACTTCTTTTCAATTCCCTTTTAAAGATGCCAATATATTCACACGCAGCAATCGGTTTCAACTTTTTCGGTACAAAACAACAACAATTTTATTAATAGCGATTCAAAGATAAAAAGAAAAGAAAAAAAATTACATGCAGCCACCGTTGTACATATACCAACGAATAAAAACGCAAAGCGTACTGACCGAGTACAGGCATCTCCGTACTAACCCCCTTTCTTCTTTCTTCTCTCACCTAAAAACATAAGAGTTGAGCATCAAAAGATGAAACGTGTGAAAGCAGACTTAAAAAACAAAAAAATATCAGGTAAAAAAAAGGTTTCATTCATTTTTGAACAACAGAAACAACAACAACATTATAAGAAACAAAATAAATTTTTGGTTGGTTTCAAAGTTGGAAAAAAAAGAATGAAAAACAAAATCCCGTATTCAATTTTTGAAAACTGTTTACTTAAATACATCAAATACAAAAATAAAATGATGACGAAAAACATATCGAGACGGTCTGCTGCCGTTGTTTGTTACATTTCTTCTTCTTTAGCCAAGGAAAGGATACAGCAACAGTGAGTGATGAAGAAAAACATTGTGTGTATAAACAAGACTTCGTTCAAAAATAATTCCAACAAAACATGTGTCTCAAAGCCAGCCGCCGCTTTTGCCTTCATCTTCTCCTTCAGTGATAGCTTGGGTGCGCGTCATTGCTTGTGCAAAAAATTTTTGTTGGATTCAGCAAAATTATTTGTTTGAAATTTATATGAATTTCAGTAAACTTTGTGTTTGATTCTGTAAATTGTTTGTTTGAAAAAATCAGTGTTTTTTTTAGTAAACAAAATGCAAATAAATTGTTTGAATATGCGAATTTGTTTGTAGGACCGATTTCAGACAAAAAATGTTTTGATACTACAAATTTTTTGTTTGAATTCGAAAAATAATTTTTTCTGTGTAGGCAGAAGGGCATCGTTAAATGAACTTCGCTACTCATAAGAATCCAGAATATGTACATATAATCTTAGGGTCTAAGATCAATATTGTAGAAATTACGAACGGAATGAAGGGTATAATAAATCGAAGACAAAAATGTCCTTGAATTCAACAGTCCGACAAGCTACGATCAACTCGGAAATATATCGCTTGACCTGGACATAAGAACAGATTTGTCATCTTAAAAGGTAATTGTTTCGAATTCTTGATTTTTACAAATAATTAGAAAATTAGGTTCTGTTCTTTCAATCTCCACAGAAACACCCTAATTTTTTTTTTTTTTTTTTGCTAAATCGATGAATTTATTTAATAAAATAAAAACTATTTGATACTCTTTATTTATTTTAATACCCCATCCCTGATGAATACCTACAATACACACATACACATTTATTCATTTAATACTCCCGAACAAGAATGAGTGTAGGGTGTGTGTGTGTTTGTATTTGTATTTGCTTTAAAAAGATTAACTGAAAGTGAAAGAGGGCTGCAGTGAATTGCGTAAAATAATGTCCTTTAAAAAGCAAAATAAGTTCAAGCAAACATGTGATAACAGGTGTTTACGAAATAAACATTCAAAAGGAATTGTAAAATATGATATCCGACACAATGACTATTTCCATAAAAAATACAAAACCTAAATGTACAAAAAATAAAGTTTGGAGACAACGCATTCGAACGGAAACGGCAATGAGAAATTAGAAAAAAAGAGAGTTTAAATAGTGTTTGCTATTTAAAGTAGAAAATGAGACTGCAGTTAGTTGTACAAGATGACATTGAATTAAATGTTGCCAGAGTTTCATTTGTTTTTCGTAATATACAAAAATTCTTTCATACTACCATTTTTTTAAACATGATTTTTAAATAATGTTTTGTTTTAACATTTAGAACAAAAGAAAATTGCTTTATTTTATTTTGTAAAGTAAAGTTGCAGATAAATAACAACAAAATTTTTTAAATGAAGAATTTGAGATGTAACTCGATAAAAAAAGCCATGTTAAACTCAGCCGAAACATTCAGAAACATTGTGCGTAACTAAGCCCACAGTATTCTTTTGTTTAAAAGCTTTTAGAGTGTTTTTTTCACAGATTGCAAATTATGTGCTACATAGACTTAAGCCGAGAGACATCAAAGGCTGATTTTGCATTATTGCTTCAGTATCACCGAAAGAAGAACTTTTTCCCATGTATCTAGGAATGAAAAATAGATCTATTACAAAACTTCAAACAACAAATTAGCACAATTGAATATTTGATAATTTTACATCCACTAGAGTGAAGCATTTGTTGTTTGCTTCTACACGTTCATACAGTATTTGTTTGGGACAGCGACGGTACAGTATACAGTTTGAACATTTTCAATTATATGAATTTGTGTTCAAATTAAATTGTAAAGACTTCTATTAAGTAGTAGGAATGGGCAAAAAATATCTATACATCAAAATATCGATAATAAAAAAAAATAATCGATATATATCGCCGATATTTAAAATACCGATATTTTAATATATCGATACTGAAATACGACTATCGAATTCGATATTTTTTAAAGTCAGTCTTCATTAACAACTCAAAAGTTTAGCCGTTTTTCAAACAATATGTTTTTTTAAGAATTGGCATCATTGCATGCATCATATGTTTTTTTAAAATAATTGGCATTTATAAGAAGCAGTGCTGGATACAAGAAGCAGATTAGCAGGAGAGCACATAAGAGAGTGTCCCTGATGTCCAAACCGGATGATTACTGGTTTGACTAAAACAATCAAACACATTTCTAGTTAAAGTTGGTACTTTTGAGATGAAATTAAAATTTTAAGGTTAGTTGGTATGTAATTCCATTTAAATTTTTCGTAATATACTTTTTTTTTATTTAATATGTTTTTTTTGTATTATTCCCTTTTGTTTTTGTTATAATTGATTTTTTTGTTTTTATTGAATTTTTTTTGTTTTGATTGAATTTTTTGTTTTTATTAATTTTTTGAAATAAAATGAAACAACAAAAAGTAACAATGTAATTACATATAATATGTTTGTTCATAAATATGTATGTACAAAGGTATATTAAATTTTGAATTTGGTATTAGTTTCAGCAAAATACGTTCGATATATCGATACTCTTAAAAAATATCGATTCGATATATATCGATATATTTTTTTAATTTGCCCATCCCTATTAAGCAGCACCTGTTACCAGAGCTGTCAGATATCCCGATTTCTCGGCAAACGTGGCGATTTTGAAACGTGTTTGCCGGCGAGATTTTCCATTTGGCGATATGGCTATTTATAAAATAGTTGGAGATTCTGTTGGCTATTTCTGATGGCATGAATTTTTTTTGAGAATCGTTAAGTCAATACGAAAAAATAAATTATTTTTATTCTGGGCCCATGTACTGTAACTCTCGCATCGAAAAACTTTTCGATAGAAATGTGTGAAATGAAACTAAAATGCCATATATTGAAACAAACAGCTGTTTTTCTCACTAAACTGTGTCTGTAACTCTTTTGGCGAGTACTAGATGTCACGTATGGAAATTACTCGCCAATTTACAGAAAAAGTGTGTCTGTAACATTTTTGTGAGAAAAGTTCCCGCTTTGAACTGTCAAAACTCACGAATAAAAATGGGACGAGAAAAAATGTTAGCACTAAAAAACAATTAAAAATGCAAAGAATTATAAAGTGCTCGATCACGACCGCAAGAATTAGGGCCCAGAAGTGGCGTTCAAGATCATGTAATTTAACAATTTTAGAATTCTGTTTAAATATTTATTTAAAGTCAAATGTCACCCTTTAAATTTGATTTTTAAATTATTTATGGCAAATAAATATTAATAAACCTGGTAACTTTGGTAATTAATTGTATTATATAAATAAAAGAGATGGCCAAACTGAAGAGCAAATCTATAAAGAGTAAAAAGTGAGATTTTAATTGATGAGAGTGAAGTGGGAATTTGCTAGAGCTTTTGCGCAAAAAAAAAGTTGTAAACGTCCAAGGAAGAAAATACAACTAAGCTGTGTGTGTGTATGTTGGTGTGAGAGTATGTCCTTAACAATACAACATTGAACAAGAGAATAACGAACATACTAAATAAATTAACGAAGAAGGATACACTAACAATACACTCCAAACAACAAAAACGCACATGTTTCTCATTGTGTTAACCTTTTGCCTTTATCGAAACAAAAAAAAAAATAATAATAATAAAAACACCAACGCAACATTCGAGTAACTTACTCCGAAACATTTAACAAATTCAAACTTTAACGGTAAAAGGATAATTTCAGAAGTGAGAAAACTTTTGTGCTCTTATTTACGTACGTGCAGGAGCAACGTAAAGAACGGAAACGTTTTAATAATGATGGGTGGAAAAAGGAAATAATGAAAGGAGAGCAACTTTTTTGTTGTAATAAAAAACAAAAAAGAAATACAAGAAAAAAGTTTTTGAAGTTATACACACGGAAAATTGCAACCATTCATTCAGTTTTTTCTCTTGTAAAAAGACAAACGTGATTTTAACACAAAATTAAACGGAATATTTGGTGAATTATAAAAAAGTTTTTGAACAAAAATTAACACTACAGAAAAAATACAAATGAAAGTTGAAATAATATAAAAAATATTTAATATGCATAAATTTCAAGCTAAATATTAATATATTCAAATAAATTTGTCGGAATACATAGAAAGAAAAATTATAGTTAAAATGAAAATTATTGGTGTGTAAAAAAAATATTACTGCTTAAAAAAAGAAATCTTTGGAAAAATTAAAATTTTTAATAGAAAATTCCTAAAAAAAATTTATTTATCTTAAGGAAAATTGAAAATCTAAAATCATATTTATTATATATTTAAAGAAAAAATGTCTAAACTGTTGAATATTGAAATATATTTTATGTGCATGTGTGTGTGTATATTATAAAGTTAACACTTTTTTTCGTCAGTCTTTATAGTATAAAATCAATTTTCCTACATAGAGAAAACTTCCAAAAATAGTTAATAAAAAAAACAAGTTTTCCCAAGTTTATTAAAGTTTAAATAAAAAAAAAAAAATACAAGAAAAATTATTCTCAATCATATAAAAGAATACGTTAAATAAAACCGTGAATCATATAAAAGCAAACAAACATTAAATAAAACCGTGAAAAATTAAAAATTCTTCAAACATGAAACCTTCAGAATTGCTGTTACTTTTGGAAAGGGTAATTAATAGAATAGATAAAAAAAAATGCAAAAGAATATGTACCTTTTATTTTTTTTTACATATTTTTAAAAATTTAACCATTAAGTACAAGAAAAACAACAACAATACAAAAGAAGAAGAAAAAAACAACAACAACAAAACTTTCTCTCTTAAACTCCTTTAGCCATGTTCGGTTCTTAATAGACTTGATGCCTTAATTCTCCGAAAGTAAATGTGTAATCGTGTGCGTGCCGTTTCCCCTTCCGTTATCCCTGGCCTTTCTCATTGCCACTCGCTCATTTTATGTTGAGATGTTAATTTTATTTTTGTTTCATTGTTTTTTGGTTTTTTTTTTTTTAGAAATCTTTCATCCAAGACAAACCGATAGACAGTAAAATGTGGGCCAATATATTATAAAATATTTTCTAGTAGACCTGAAAGATAAGCGAGGGTAAAACGATAAGTAACTTAACTTAATGGTGTTTTTTGTTCTCATTATCGCCTAGCAGTTTTGTCCTTTAACATTTTATTTTTTTAATTATTTGAAGGTCCTTTATGTGCTCAAGGTTAAGAGAAGTAGCTATAAATAATATAATATAGAATGTTTTAATTATATTCCTATTCGCTCCAACTTACACGTTAAATTGTTTTATCTTATGGCGTTTTCTTTCCTAAAAAATTTATCATACGTATTACATCGTCAGCCCATTATTGGTTTGGGGCAACGGCTAAAAAGTAGTTGTGCAGAAAAACGACAACGAGGGTGTACATTAAGTTTTCTGAATATTTACCCGATTGAATTTTTTTTTTTATTTTCACCAATTCTTCTGGCATATGGAGCATTATTTGTGAAATGAAACCCAATAAAAAAATTTCGTTTGTACCAATCTGTAGTTTGTGACAATTAGAATTTATGTCCCAATCTATACTTTGCGCACAAAGTTTACATGGACAGTCAGTCGGGCATCTCTGGATCGATTTAAAGTGATTCTGAGTCGATCGCTAAACTAAAAGGGCCAATATTTTAAGGTGTTACAAACATCAGCACAACCGCATAATACTCTCTCCACTATGGTAGTGTGGGTATAAATAAATATTGTATAAGGCACTGTCGTTAACGCCTGAGTCATTTTTTATAATAGATTAAAGCAACACACAAACTGTCTTCTTTAATCTATTACGACCAGCGATGCCAGGAGAAATTTAAGAAAATCCCTACGTGTCTAAACAAAAAATCCCTTTTTTCCCTACAAACATAAAAAAAATTCCCTACAATTTTCCCTACGTTAAAAATCTATTGTTTTAAGCAACATTTTGTAAATATTATAATAAAATATTAAAATAAAATCATTGACACAGGTTTGTCTCAGCTAATGAATGCAGTTATTAAATTATTTATTAACAACAAGAAAAAACACACTTATAAAAATTTATTTTCAAAAATAACACTGTGTGACAAATTTACTTTTGTTCTTTTATATATGTATGTGTCCTTTAACCTAGAGACAAAACATAGTCAAACTTCGTATTTGATTTTTCATTTCTTCATCTTTTGTCCTTTTAAAAGAGCTTAATAATTTCCAAGAATACTTATTTTGAATATTGTTTTTTTAACACATATGTATAAGAATCTAATAATGTATAGCAAACTTGGTACCAAATAAAAGAGAAGGCTCTGTAAAATTTCGAAATTGTATATTTTTATTTCTCTTAGCTTAGAAGGTGTGATTGTTTTTTTTTTACAAATAATTTCCATGTAGAAATTTCAATTATTATATATTCGCTTTTAATATTCGCATTCATTTTAGCGAATGCAAATAGCAAATATAAGAGAATAGTTCGCAAATGTGAATAAAGGTCGCCCCGTAATTACATATATGTATATTATGACAAATATTCGGAAACATGGTTTTAATACATGGATTGCCAGGCTGTTAGGGCTCATAGTATATGCATTCTTTTAAAAAATACTACATTTGTACTTTAATTTTTTTTTTTTTTTTAATTTTCCTAAGCAAATTCCGCGAAGCTTTATGCTTGTCTGCAGGAAAGAAACCAGAGTCTCTGGCGGGAATCGAACCCGCAACCCCGGCGCTTATAGACTAGCTCGCTACCAGCTAGCCTACCGGGGCACTCATGCTATTGTATATGAAAAATTTAAATTTATAAATTAAAATAAGTCGAATATTACGTATTTAAGACAATTAAATATTGAAAATCAGATATTATTTTGAAAATTCCCTACATTTGCCTTTAAATAAAAAATCTCTCCTTTTTCCCCTACGCTTGAATTTTTCCGAAAAAATCCAAAAAGGGAAAATTCCCTACTGTTAGCATCACTGATTACGACTTAGGCGTTAACGACAACGCCTTACATAATAAGACCTATTGAAAAATTGTGAAATAATAATCACTTCAAAATTGACAAAAGCACCTTGTGCCAAACAATAAAGAATTTTACAGTGTTTGTACAACAAAACAAATAAGTAAGGCTGCCACACACGAGTGATTTGTGCGTGTAATTTGTACGCATACCATTTCTCCAAAACATATACATATGTGAAGCGGATGATGCAATTGCACTTCTGATAATTTATTTGTGCACACAACAAAAAAAAAAGCAAATCGACGAATGACTGGCTTTCAAGAAGAATAGGCTTTTACATGTAATTTATTAAAAAATATGAAAATTACAACTCCGAAATTGATACAATTTGACATTTCGCTGCACACTTAGATAAAAAAAAGAACTGTTCACGCAAAAGCCCACTAACACATCGAACAAACCAAAAGAAATTGAAAATTTGCAATTACATGTGATTTGTGTGCGCAGTTGGTACTTTTGGGGTGCAATTCGAATTTTAAGGAAAGTTGGTACTTCCATGACTTATTTACTTCCATTTAAATTTTTCGTAATTTGTTTTTTTTTCTTATGGTTTTTTTGTTTTTGTTATAATTGAATTTTTTGTTTTGATTAAATTTTTTTTGTTTTTATTAATTTTTTTAAAAAAAATGAAACAATAAAAAGTAACAACCCAGTAAAAACTTCGCCTACAAAATAATGTGTTAAGTAATCAGAAACACATAAAAGCACTACTTACAATTCTACTGAACGAACCAATGAATTTTACAAGGAACGTCCCAAAATGAACGCATTCAAAAATAACCCATTATTTTTTTACCTACACACATCCAGAAATAAGTAGTTATAGAAGTTGTTGTAGAAGAAGTTAAAGAAGAAATCTAATAAATAATGAGTGAGAGAAGCTATTCATTATTTAGTAGCTTTCTTATATAACAGCTTCTAAAACAACTTCTAAAACTACTTATTTCTGGATGTATGTAGGCAAAAAAATATTGACTTACTTTTTAATACATTCATTTTGGGACTTCCCTTGTAAAATTTATTGGTTCTTTCAGTAGAATTGTAAGTAGTGCTTTTATGTGTTTCTGATTACTTAACACATTATTTTGTAGGCGAAGTTTTTACTGGGTTGTTACTTTTTATTGTTTCATTTTTTTTTAAAATTAATAAAAACAAAAAAAATTTAATCAAAACAAAAAATTCAATTATAACAAAAACAAAAAAACCATAAGAAAAAAAAAACAAATTACGAAAAATTTAAATGGAAGTAAATAAGTCATGGAAGTACCAACTTTCCTTAAAATTCGAATTGCACCCCAAAAGTACCAACTGGTCAAACCAGTAATCATCAATTATGTACATCAGGAGCACTCTCTGTTTTATGTGCACTCCAGACAGTCTGCTTCTTGTATCCGGCACTGCTTCTTATAAATGCCAATTATTTTAGATCTTCATATTTGTTTAAAAAAAACATGATTTTTTAAACATATTGTTTAAAAAACGGCTAAAATTTTGAGTTCTTAATGAAGACTGACTTTAAAAAATATCGAATTCGATAATCGTATTTCAATATCGATACATCGATATATCGGTATTTAAAATATCGGCGATATATATCGATTATATATTTTTTAAATATCGATATTTTGATATATCGATATTTTTTGCCCATTCCTAAGTTGTACTCTGTTCATTTTGTAAAAATATCCGAAATGTTTGTGGCAACATTTTTTTACAGCTGCGAAATAATGATAGCTGCACTTATTTCACGTGGAATTTTATGCGAAGGCAAAGAGTATGAACTGATTATTAAATAAGAAAAAAAAATTCAAATAGCACAACCGGCAACAGGTTTTTTTATCCATATTTACATTCTTTGTTTTATAATAACACATATGGGTTTGTTTACATACGCAAAACAATGTCGCTTACCTTGCAGAAATAAAATTGCCTTTAGGACCGGCCCTTCTACATGAGGCCAAAGCTATCTAGATTTATCATTCCGTTTGTAATTCTTACAATATTCATCCAAGACCCATTTTAGCTCCGGGCTTATATAATTATGCATTTTTGTCATATTTGTATGCATTTTTCCTTGTACGTTTCCATATTTTTTTTAATTTTTGGTGAAGTTAAAAACTTGCCCTGACCACCAGCAATACTAAAACATTTATTTAAAAAACTCATTTCGTAATTGCTTCGCGAGCAAAATTACTATGATAGATAGACATTCGACCTTTATGTATCGCATAAATACCAATAAGCTAATTGAAGTGTATAAATTCAATCGATAACTAAATGCAATCAATTTTTATTCGAATGGAAAAATCAATTTTTATCTCTTGGTATAATAATTAGGTACTTGTGGAAAGACCTGATACACCAACTTCATACTTGTGATAAAAATAACGCTTTTGATAAAAAAAAAATAGTAAGGGAAACACAGCAGCAGCAACACAAATATTTGAAAAGAAATTCTTTTGTATATTTTTTGTTTGGCTTTTACCCACTTAATGACTGTCGATTAGACTTAAATGAGTCAGACACACTTGAAGAAGTATGGTTTTTTTTTTGTTATTTCATACAATACGACTACAAAAAGTTCTTTGTATAAACAAGTCCTTTTGATTGTCCTAGACATATTAAATTCAAAGGACTGTAACAACAACTAAAAAAAAAATATATGAAAGGTGATATTTTATTTCTGGTTGGCTTTAATTTATTTAAATTTGTTGGTCGTTTAGTCTGTATCAGAGCCGTAAATGGCTGCAATCAATTGGCAATGAAATCCAAATGATTACAACAAAACGGATTTCATTCTTTGTTTTTAGATTTCAAAATGAAATTAAGTCAAAATTTAAATATTTTGTGATTGTAATCATTTTAAAATCATTCTTTTGAGAAATTATTGAATGCAATATGACTTTTTTATTTACATTTTTTATAAAGGCATTTTGACATTGCTACAGCTCATTTTTGGTTTCGGGCATTTGCCAAAAGTCGTAATGGAGAAAAACGACAATTAAGATTTACATGAAGTTTTCCGAAAATATACCCGTTAGAATTTTTTTGTATATCCACCCCTTCTTCTGGCATATGTTTTGAAGAAAAATTTAAATTTATGTGAACGTTCATAAACGAACTTAGAACATATTAAAAGTCAAAATTATTGTTTTGTGCCACGCACGCCACCTTTCTAAATTAATTTCTAAAAAAAAAGAGGTTTTTGTGCTGCATACGTTTACTTAATGCTGTGTATTGAGTTGTTGATATTTTTTTTTTGCTTTTGCTTTTACTACTTTTTTTCTTACGGCAATGAAGCGAAGCAAAAGTAAAATTTATTTTCTTGTTGTTATTTTATTTTGCTTTCGTTTTGACTAATTGTTTTACCTACGACAATGAAGCAAAGCAAGAGTTAAATTTATTTCAAATGTTTTTGTACGGGGAATTTGCAGCATTCGCCAAACAGTGGCGCATAGAGCAAAACAACAATAACGAAACTGTAAAATAGTTTATATGGAGCAAAATAAATGCTTAGTATCTCACTATTCAAAATATATATACCCCATTCCTAACAAAATTTTTTTTAATGGTAGGTAGGTCAAACCAATAACGAGCTGACGATATAGTGAACACACATATAAAAGGAAGGCCAATAAAATAATATAGAGTTGGGATCTAACGGTTGTAAAAAAAAATTTACATAGTTGACAATTTAAAATTATCAGAGTCAGCTTTATTTCTAGATGAAGGAGTTTCATTTGAAAAGTATGAAGTCTTTGATTCTGATTTAACCATTCGTCGTACACATGAGTCTGACCAGACCTTTTTCCATGCGGTTTGAATAGAAAATCACAGCCTGTGTAAGACAGAGGGTGAACTTTGATTGCAAATACTTATGAGTACTTTACACCCTCACTCACACAAGTCTTACGTATTTAAGGAAAATACAGCCCTGTCATGATGAGTTGTAATTGCTTTTTAAAAATTTTCAAACAATAATCCGATCGGAGGTACATTTTCGTCAAAAAATACTTGTGTGATAGTGTAAAGTAGCCTTTTAGCAATCATTAACGACAAATCATGTTATTGCAATTAATTCGCTTGCAATCTTTTACAGCTCTGGTCTGTATTCATAAGTATGAGTGTAAATGAAAAAGAAAACCATTTAATATCCCTTAAAAGGTTTGAAAAACAAACACAATAAAAAAGTACTTTGGTATGGTAAAAGAAAAAAAACTGAAACTTAAATAGAAAATTTAATAAAAGTAACCGCGACAGAGAACGTAAAGCGTTGTGGAGTGGGAAATTAAAAAAAAAAATTGGATAAATAAATCTGAAGTTTGTTAGATTTAAGTAAAAGTAAAGGTGTCAAAATGAAGCTCCTTTATGCCACCTTCTTTACATTACCAAAGAATTGTCATTTGGTTAACGGCATTTCGCGTATCTATTTATTTATACAAAAATTTAAATGCGTTTGTCTGTATAGGCCCCAAAACTACTGGACTAATTTCCCTGAAGAAAGAAAGACATAAGGGTTATCTACAACAAGCATATTTGGAAAAAAAAAATGATAGAGAAACGTAGTTGTGCTTACGACAAACATATTTCTCCCAGATGCATACACAACTCCTGGTTCATTACAACCGTATTCCTTTTAGGCAAACATTTAAATTTTAAAACTCTGTAACCTTCTAATCAGGGCAACCATGCCAGGGGTTTCCACCACCGGTATGGATTTCTTACTAAGCAGTGTTCGAAAATAAACACTAAATATCGCTCCTTAGTGTTCGGTTCGGTAGATTTGTGGAAAACACAAACGCAAACGTGTTTGTGCAGTAAATCATTAAAAAAAATAACGTTTCCCTGTTTGTCACCTTTCGAACACAAAAATAATACTGTTCTTATCCAACTCAATAAAAAGATGAAAACATTTTATTCCGTTCGGTTTTTTTTTACACACAAACTTCATTGTGTTC
This sequence comes from Pollenia labialis, assembly GCA_949318255.1. Lineage (NCBI taxonomy): Eukaryota > Metazoa > Arthropoda > Insecta > Diptera > Polleniidae > Pollenia > Pollenia labialis. The sequence goes on along the minus strand of OX439142.1, from coordinate 15,619,697 downwards.
GGTTAGTTTCAGTTACGAATCTTAAACAAAATACACATACGAAAAAAAAAACAAAAAGCTAGCAAAATTATTTTACACAAACAAGCTGTCGTTGCTAAAATTTTTTGTTTGTATATTCTTAATCAATGTAAAAAAAAGTAGCATTATAGACCACTAAAATATTATGTTTTTCTACAGTATTACTACAATTGTTCTGTTTTTATCGAAGAACAGAACACTATATATTGTTCGGGTCATTCTTGAAAATAGTTAGGAACGGTATTAAGGGTTGTGTTCGTTAAAAAAACACTAAAAAATAGATATCGTTCCTGGGTGTGTGAGCCGAACGCTTAATATACAGGTATGTGATGGAAATCGATCGATTTCAAAACGAACGTTTTTAAAAGGTGTGATGAATTTCGAGGGATTTTAATATCCATTTCTGAATTAAAGGATTAAGTTTTCGTTCAGAATACACTTCAGTTAACGTATAAAACATAAAATTTAAAAGAATAAAGACTGAAAATAAAAGGAATATGTATTTAAAATCCATTTTAAAAGGTACTGAAAGCGATATTTTCGGTTTCAAATCGCTTCGTTTTTAAAATCGATTTCCATCACATACCTGATAGTTTTGTTTATTTCGAACACTGTCACTAAGTATCATGAAGGTAGATCTGGGACAGAGTGAAATATCTTTTACAGAGACAATATTCAACCTTCTAAGAGTGTAATAACTTGCTTTAAATTACTTCTATTTGCCGGATAACAAAGGATCTGGCAAATATAGCAACAACACAAGTCTTATCGAATCAGCTTGATACCTACATACGTTCTTAAAAATAAGGAGTCTGCAGAATAACCCTACAAGCCAAATCCTAGTTTTTCTAGGATTCTGATCGCAGTTCCTACACTTACGTTAAACTTTGTTTAACGTAGTCTGAAACTCAGATTTTTCCGGCAAAATGTGATTTTTTTATTAGTTGATTAAAGACCAACATTTTGAGCAAAACTAAGCTGTTCCGCTAAAAATTTGTGTACAAACTTGGTAATGGCGATAAAAATCTGTTTTCAGATTAACTAAGCCTAGTTTAACTGAGATCTCGAAAACCCAGCCTTACAGTGATAATCTTACAATCCGAAATCTTGTTTCTATGGTTGTTGTTGTTGTTTTTTCCAACAGCCAACCGGTACACGGATACAGGAATTTTTAATCGATTTTATATGCGCAGCTTTGCGTTCGGTTGGGTCAACTCAAATTTTTCTGCCCTTTCCTAAACAAAGACTCGCTGTCGAAGTCGCTGGTATCTAATATTAACTTGGTTCTCAGAAACCACTATCTGAAGATGCAGCAGTGAGCTTAGCAGAAATTTTTTTACTTAATTAGGCCTTCTAAAAGGTCTCTCTACACTGTTTCTTATTCCTGCAGGGAATTATAACAATAGATACAGATAAATATACAATAAATTTTCTTGGTAAACATTATCGTCATTATTTCCATTTGTTATTCCTTGACTTTCTCTTTGTCTTCTAATTCTGTTTAGTGTCGAAAATGTTGATAAATTGTTTCTGTGATATTTTTATTATTCATGTTTTGTACCAACTTTATACACTTTTCTTTGACAATTCTACGTGGTTTTTGCAAAAAAGAGACTGAGAAACAATAGAGGAAAGAAATTAGAATAAATATCATTTCGACATTTTATTATTTTTGTTAAATGAAGACACGCACACACATACATACCTAACAACCACCCACTTAAATTACACTTGTTCTTGCTTGTGTTCTCGCTCCTATTTGTAAAAGTCAGTGCTGCCGGAATCGAATGGTGAAAAAATTTTAAAATTACACAAACTCAATTTTTTGTGTTTAATGAAGATTAAAGCTTTTAATTTACGAAAACATTCATATACAGGGCTATATAATTTTAATTTTTGATAACTTTTTTATTTATGTCATTATTAATAAATATTTTCAAACAGTTTGGGAATTTTTTTCGTTAGCTTTGAAAAATTATATCCTGTAAGTGGAAGCTATTTTCTGCTTCGCACGCTCGTTCAGTATTGGTACACTAAATATGTCCCTACCCAAAGACATTGAGGCACCTGCATCTTGTGCTATAGTTTCATCTTGTAAAGGGTGGTTAAATTCTAAGGGCCGATGTTGATTTTGAATAAAACATAAATTATTTAGGAAATTATTGTCATTTCTTTTTATTATGATAATATTGGTTTGGTTCAATTATGTATAGAACAAAATATCGGCCAAATGGCCAACGCGACCTCGGCGGCACACCTCTATCCGATGACCCAAATATTCGACGACGCTGAGGCATAATTGAGGTTCTATGCCGTTAATGTGCCGAATTGTCTCATCCTTTAGCTCTTGAACTGTTGCTGGCTTATCGACGTACACCTTTCCTTTCAAATAACCCCAAAGAGTCCAACGGTGTAAAATCGCATGATTTTGGCGGCCAATTGACATCGCCACCACGTAAGATAACACGGCCATGGAATTTGTCGCGCAAAAGAGCGATTGTTTCGTCAGCTGTGTGGCAAGTGGCACCGTCCTGCTGAAACCACATATCGTCCATAACTTCCAATTCGGGCCATAAAAAATTCGTTATCATCGCAAGATAGCGAACACCATTCTAAGTAACTGCCTGACCGGCCCGATAATGCCGCCAGCCTATAAACCACACCAAACAGTAACTCTTTGTGGGTACATTGGTTTTTCGACAATTACACTTTGATTATCATTATTGACGAATCACTGAGGTGAAAATGTGCCTCATCACTGAAGATGATTTTCTTTACGAAGTACACGATATGCATTTTGATTTGAACGCCCACTTTCATAATAAGCCTGAATAACTTTTACGCGTTTCTCGATTGTGTATCTTTCCATGGTTCAAATTGAGTTAGTATGAAATTTAAAAATGTCAATTGAAATGCAGAAAAAAGGTTAACATTTAACAGTAGCGATTCACAGGTCGCTATTGCTTATGGAACTGCCTTCCTGGCTTGTTCTCTAAAAGTTTTTAATTCGTGTTTCCCAAAAAATTTTTTGTTATATGCGTAAAAATAACTTCGGCCCGACGAAATGTTTGATTAAATGAGATCGTTTGATTGACAACATGTGCGTTCGTTTACTTTTTCAGTAAAATACCAGTAAAATCCAGTAGGTGATTAATATGAAAATTTTACAAATGTATGTGTACGCGAACGCATTTCAGTAAAATCCAGTACAATTTGTGCAAATTTTGGGGTAAACGAACGCAGCTAATAATGTAAAAGCAAAATTACACAAGAATTTTATGATGAAAAAATAGCCCACATTAAAAATTTGGTACCTTAATTTTTTTTAATAATGACAAAGAAATCGGCAACGCTGGTACAAGTATTAATTTTACTTAATTTTGCAAATAAACTGCGTATGGACTTGTTTGTATTTTGTATGTGTGTGTGTGTGTGCATATGCCCAGTTGACAAAATGGTCATAGACGTAAATGTCGTCAAAGATGTCCTAAGGCCATTTAAGAACTTGTCGCCCATATAATATTGATGAAGATAACTTAAGTACTGTTTCACATTGTGCGACATATCGCACAGAAGGATTTCATGAAACAGAAGATTGGGGACGAAGACTGTAGTGACGCTTGCGGCGTAAACAATGAAGCACGAAATGTAAAATCAAGCGAAAATTAAGTGTTTATTTAATACATTTTGTATAAATTTAAAAATTTAATCGTCAAATTGTAGCATAACATCTAAACGTGTTCAAATTTATGAAAGGACACTAAAGAAAACACCAATATTGTTGCAGGGTTATGCCGCATAGTCATAGTCATGTGAACACGATTGTTAAGTTATTTCTTTAAAATTTTGTCATGTTTTCAAACGAAAATTAAACGCAATTTCCTTTATGATTAATGGAAAATTGTTGACATTTTTTCCTCTGGTTCTAACGAGAAATATAATTTGATTGTATTTCTTAGTTGTCATGCAATAAATTTCGTAACATTTGCGTGAAGGCATAAAACAAGTGCGAGTTTAGGAAATAAAAATGTTAACAAAACTGTAAATGTTTTTGTTTTTTGTGTATATGAGAAAGACTGTGAGATGTATGGCAGCAACCGGCTAAAAATTTATAACAAAAGTTCAGATGATTTGTTATTCTCAAAAATGATTTGACGTTCTTCATCTTTATTATTTAATTATCTAGGGTTAAAAGTGTTTAAAGATAATGCAGGGATCAATGTATATAATTCTTAACTTTTAAGTTTTGGTTTAAGGTTTAAATTTAAATACAAAATGGCAGTCAGTATTCAACTAACACATTCAGGCCTATTGCACCATTGTTAATCCCATAGAGATATCTTACAATTCACCGAAAATCGCGAATCCCATTTCGGCCAGCCACCTTCTCTTTACTGCAGGAAAGAGGTGAAAATTATTTACATGACCATCTGTCATGATGGCCTTATCTCAATGTGGATCTTAATCACTTGGGTGAGAAACTAATTTTTGTATTATGGTTTACAACTTTGCTATATTGCGGTAAACAAAAACATAACAAAAATTACAACTGATCACAACCAGTTGTCTTAATTACATCTCAGCTGAGATGAGTTGTGAACCGTAACAGGGACCTATGCTTTTAACAACCGCCCCTGCATGTGAGAGCAACCAACACACACAGTTAGCAATTTGAGTATATTTTCCGGCAAGATAATACACACGCCCGTTGTTTAGGAGCTGGAGCTTTCTAAATTCCGCTGCTTTTGGAAATATGTCAGCAGCATTTATTTAGTAGCAACACCATCTAGGCCGAACTCTCAACAAGTGGTAAAAAATCAGCCTTGGAGGATCTCCCATCCTGCGACTTTTGTCTTAGGACCGATCTCCGAAAGTATCTTTGCGACAGAAAAGTAAGACTTCCCGGGAAGACAATCTTCCTAAAAGCCGGAAAGAGTTTCCGGCAAGAAGTTTACTTTCGGCCAGACAGATGGCTGTTTGCTCGGCGACCAGGTAGGACGAGGCGCACGGCTGGTGGATTCGTGATTATGGCCACACCAGAATAATCAAGCATTCGATTGCCCTTGACCGGGTAGACTATTGTACCGCGGAGCCTTTCTTTGGTGTGGGTTCCGCAGCACACTCGACACACGGTAGTGTGCTTTCAGATGAAGGAGCTTGCCGTGGACCGTCAATAAGGGTCTGTACTGGTGGTTCGCGGAAAGGAGGAAATGTTGGCGGGAGTTTCTTTTTATATAGAAACCAAATATAAAAGTGCCCTTTCGGACGTCTGTAGTGTCCTGCAGGCGGAAATCTCGGCTATTATCGCATATCGAGTGATTAATATATGTATTTTTACTGATAGCAAGGCTGTCATTGCTTCCTAAGCGGGTGTATGTATGACATCTTGATTAACCGTAAAATGTCGCAAATCTTTGAATGAGATTGAAGAGCATCCGAAGGGAAAGCTTATGTGGTTATCAGGGCATGCGGACTACCCAGGAAACAAGAAACAGATGAGCTTGCCAAACGAAGTCTTCGTATGTATAAATTCGTTGGCTTTCCAATGGCTCACCGTAAGTGAGCGCGAGTCTTATAGGGATGTGCATATCCAGGAAACTATGGCCTAGCTATGATGAACGGAAAACTAGCTCTTTACTTAGGTTCAAGAGGGACCAGATTACGACAGTAGTCTCAGTCGTTACTTAGCGCTGGCCTGTGGGGATAGGATCTCTGTTCAGCCTCGATCTCAAGAGATTTGCCAATTACGGATTTTTGCCGTATCCCAGGTATTGACTTCACCTGATTTCCCCAGAGGATTTAACACAAGAAGGAGGTGAAATAACCTTAAGATAAAACCTAGAAAACCCGCGGGTAGGCCATGCTGGACATTGACAGTGGAGCTGTTTCACACTATCTTCCTCACTTATTTAAAGACCATAAGACAGTGTTCCGTGTGACACATGCCCTCTTGCTATTAAAAGTAAAGAAATAGCATCCTTGTCATTCATACACAGCCACAATTGCCTAATAATCGTTAAATCTGTGTTCGCAGCCCAACTATCGTGAGTGCCGAGTCTAGCATGCTAATCCAGCTTTATCTTTTCCAGTAACAAATATTCTTATCTATATCTTTCCCAGCAAGAAATCGAAATTTTGGAACTCCATTGTTAATGCGGAAATACACTGAAAATTACCCTTAACATTTTTTTATTATATTATAATGGTTAATATTGTGGTTATTTTATTGAACTGTTTACGGTTTTTAATCCAAATTTTAATATTTTTAATCAGACTAAAGTTCAACAGACTTAATTTCCATTAAATTATGTTTATGAAGAAAGGAATTTTACAACATGAAATTAATTAAAATTTATTGATACATTTTTCATTTTGACTGAACTGGGAATCGAAGCCATATTTCCATGGACAGGTTGCCCTGGCATGTTTCGATTGTAACCACACAAGAGGGATTTGCCGTTTAACGCTCACCGCCATTGACGACGGCTGGCAGTTAATAGTTTTATTATAACGTTAAAATATTTAGAGTTTCGAGCAAAAATGATGCCGTATGAGTAAATATTTGTATGCAAAAAAAAAAAAACCAAAATTATCTTTTTTGCACATTGAAAAGTAAAATAAAAAAAAAGGAATATAAAACAGAGGGGATTTTAAAATTCATCTGCATTTGCCAGTGTCAGTTCAGTAAAATTTCGATTCTAGTACGTAATAAACAACCAACAGGAGTACATTTAAATTGGATTGTTGGTGGACTGGTGAATAAGAAAACTGCACATTTAAGCACAAGTACGTGAAGAAAATTTCTGATACATACTCCTCGCACTTTTACTGAAAATTTTAAATTCAGGACTGGTATAAGTTTGTGTATGCTTTAATTCCTTGTCACAAACTTTTTTTTTTATTATTTGTGTAGGAGTTTTCCGTAGTGATGATTTAGAATGTGTAAAATGTGTGGAAAGCAGACGGACTGATAGACAAGCACATACCTACATGTTCCGGAATGTAAAACAAACATAGCAAGAAGAAGTTAAAGTGACCTTTTCGGTTTAAACGAATCTTTTATGTCCTATTTTTTCAATTTATTTAGGCAAAAAATGTACCTATAGGACCCATTATGATCAACAAATAAATGTTTAATATAAAATGTCCTTTGGGTCTGGGGAGAAACACTTTTTACTTGCAATAAATAATTGTTACATTGGGAACAAAGGGCCACAACGAATCGATTACCTTTGATCCTGTTTGATGCCATATGTTTGACTTCTTTCCACCTTTTATCAACTTCGACACTAGAGGTGCATCGTTCTGCCTACTCTGCGTATTCTACCCTGCGGGTTCTAGTCAAAGGCGGATTTGGCTATGTCATCTGGAGTTTTGCGAAGCATGTGACCATTTGCGGCTTAATATTTCGATGTGAATTGTTCGTTGCTTTGTATGTCTCCAGAGCTCTGTGTTACGCATGATGTTAGGCCAGAAAGCTTTAAGGCTTCTTCTAAGACAACGATTAACAAAAAATTGCAGAGAATTTCCGTTGTATTTCAAATCTCACATACATAGAGGAGCATAGACTTAACACAAATATTAAAGATGTCATACTTTGTGTTTTTGAATATGGCAGAAGATTTCCATACTAAATATAGGGTACCGAATGCTTGGTTGGCATTGGAGATACAGTACACTTCCTTGGAGAACCACCTGTATTTTTTAGGATGCTACCTTAGTAGCAGAATGATGTGGCTTCCTCTAGTTCATTGTTTGCTTGTATTTGCGATATTGCAACGCATTACTTTACTCTTTTCTATATATATATTTTTTTTTAATCAACTTTTGCAGCCTCTGTTACGAGGGATTTTAATTTCGATGCCATATCGTTAAAGCTATGTGAAATGAAGCAGATATCATCTTCCTACTCTAGACTCTCCAGTTGCTTGTTAAGGCCCCAGCTGATGCCTCTCCTTGTTTGAGTTGCACTGTAAACGATTACATGTTAAACGATGTTAAAGAGCAATGGAGACAGTGCACAGCTCTGCCGGACACCAGCTACGACATAAAAGCTGCTGCTCAGTGCGTTATTTTGGACAACACGACATTTAACATCACGATATAAAGTTTGATTAGGGCTTATGATTTTGAGCGGGACTCCTTTGCAAGCAAGAGCTCTCCATATTGCATTTTGGTTAAGTGTTTTCTGTGCTTTCTTAAAGTCTATAAATAACAGGTAAAGAGAAGAACAAAGTTCTGCAGACTGTATTTGGATTATTTGTAGGCTTTTAAAGCGATCTTCACAGGATTTTTATAGCTTGTTCAGGTCTAACATCTCTTAGTATAGTGTGGGATACTCTCCTGTTAATAATTCGTGCCAGTACTTTGTTTAAAACGCCTAGTATTGTGATGCCTCGTTATTTCTTGTAGATTGCCAGGTCACTACTTTTAAGGCCTTCTTTCAAGCTCAAGTCAAGTTTATGAGTGCACCAGAAGTTACCAAATAAGCCATTTTTAAAAAGTTCGACAGAAAAACATTCTAGCTACCATTTCAAGATCGTGTTTGGCAAAAAAACTAATACCCTTTATTCCGGAATGTTATTTGTATAGGGGACTAAGAACAATAAATAAAGTTTTAAACAAGTTAAGATTTAAGACAATTGTGGTTTTTTGAATAGATCTTGCCAAGTTTTAATAGAAAAATCCTTGGAACTGTTTTCGATAAAAATATGTAACATCCTATTTCCTAATTATATTTCAACAAACACACTGACTGAGAGACAACGTTAAACAAACTGTCCTACTTATAAGGATCCAAAAAATATATATTTTACGAGGTGTAGGAAAATTATAAGCGGAATTATGAATGTATAAGTTTATGTATATGTATGCAGCGGTAACTAGAATAAGTAAAAAGGCCTAATAGAAGGCCTTATTTAGCAGTCCTTCTCGCCGCATTCCACACTTATTTAATTTTTACACAGGTTGTCATTGGGAGCAATCCCTTCCACCCTGCCTTTAATATTAACTTCGATCCCTTTCCAAAGAAAGGAGTAAAAAAGGTCACTTAAAATAAAAAATAAATAAAAATGAACAACTTCCTTTCTCCCTTTTTAAAGAAGGGAGTAGCGAATGTGTACTTAATATTTTGAAAGGTCTTTTAAAAAGAAGTTTATGCCTGCTCTTTTAGAAGGGAGTATACAGGCCTTCAAAAAGGCCTGCCACCTGCGGTCCTTTCAATATTTATAGCTGGGTTGTGTTTCAAATACATACGTATTTTGTACAGGTCCCAAAATATGTATGTACATATATGACAGTATGTGCATTAATAAAGTTTTTTTTTGCTATTGCTCTCAACTTATCCTTAATGACATTAAAGCCAAATATGATTGGGTTAGTCTAGGGGAGAAAACGTTTCCCATGAGCATTCACGCTCTCGTTTATTAATTTATTCAACCATTCATTCACATTCTTTGTTTTTGAAAATTCAATACAGAATTTTTTCTTTATCTCAGGATTATACCTTTAAACAGGGTTATTGTTGGGTCATCTTTCAAAGATTAAAACAAAAAATTTCATTATGTTTATTACTCTTTGTAAGTGTAACAAACTAAAATTTTTTTTGCCACCCTCACCCACATTTTTCTATCGTTGTCCTTTGACAGAATAAACTTTAATAAAGTTCATTTCAAAAGAATTTAACAAAAACTGTCACCTCCTTATTTAACTTGTCATTAGCAAAACACAGAGAAATTGTTACATGTATTATAAGTTACAAGTTGCAAAGTTGTCACAACAGGATCTTCTGAGCTTAAAATCTATTAAAAACAACAACAATTATTCACTTTGTTCTTTGTTGTAGCAAAGCTTGCACTTACCAGTACCTGTACTTGTGGGTTCAACAAGTCCCACATTATTTTTAAAGCGGTTTCCAATGTAAACATATAAATTTAGCACTTTACTGTGAATTAAGCCAAAAAAAAAACTACATATTTTTTTATTTTCTTAAATGCACATAAGAGTACAGATGTATGTGTGTAAGCCCAGCGGGAAATAAGGTGTAATTTCTTCTAATGTTACTCCTTCTATGCTCCCTTCTTTTAGAAGCGAATGTGGAATGTGTATATTATCTTTTATACAAAAGAGCCGAGGACTTCTATGAGGCATTCTTTGACAGTTTGATAAGAATCCAATAGTCCAAATTTTCGTTGACGCTGAGGCATAATTGAGGTTCTATGCCCTAAATGTGCCGAATTATCTTATCCTTTAGCTCTTGAATTGTTTCTGGCTTATCGACGCAAACCTTTTCTTTCAAATAACCCCAAAGAAAGAAGTCAAACGGTGTCAAATCACATGATGTTGGCGACCAATTGACAACATCACCACGTGAGATAACACGGCCATTGAATTTGTCGCGCAAAAGAGCCATTGTTTCGTTAGCTGTGTGGCAAGTGGCACCGACCTGTTGAAACCACATATCATCCACATCCATATCGGGCCATTAAAAGTTCGTTATCATCTCACGATAGCGAACACCAAACACAGTAACTGCCTGACAACGGTCCGATGATGCCGCTAACCCATAAACCGCACCCAACAGTCACTCTTTGTGGGTGCATTGGTTTTTCGACAATCCCTCTTGAATTATCATTCGCCCAAATGAGGCATTTTTGCTTATTGACAAATCCACTGAGGTGAAAATATGCCTCATCACTGAAGATGATTTTCTTCGAAAATTTATCATCCACTGTGTCCTTTTCTTGCCACCATTCTGAACATTGACGACGTTTGGAATGGTCAAGAGGCTTTAGGTATTGAGTCAATTGGCGTGTTAATGCAAGTCTTTCTTCGTCAACGATGAGCGTGAGAGATGCAATTGTTGGGCACGACGACGAGTTGAGGTGGACGGCTCTTCAGCCACACTATCGCGAACAGCAGCAATATTTTCTGCAGTACGTGCTGTACGAGCATGCACTGGTGTTTTCACATCTCCTACCGACCCGGGTTGCTTGAAGTTTTGCACGATTTTCCGATTGTACGCACATTAGGACTATTAAACTGACCAAAAAAAATCACGAAGTGCACAATATGCATACATTTTGATTTGAACGCCCATTTTCATAACAAGCCTGTATAACTTTAACGCATTGGCTGATTGTGTATCTTTCCATGGTTCAAATTGACTTAATCTGAAATTGAGAAATGTCAAATGAAATGCAGAAAAAACTTGAGGTTTAGATCTGGTTCACATTCAACATTGGCCCTTTACCACCACCCCATCACCCTTAACATTGTCAAAAACAGAAACAAAGATAATACAAAATATTTTGGCATCCAACATTGATATTGTAGACCCCAAAATGTAAAAAAATTATATAAATAGAAAAAAAGAGTTTTTGGCCATTTTCAATAACAATCCTTCTTTCGTATTTAAAATACGCCTACGACTGTTTGGTAATAGATTTAAGGAAATACATTCACGTTCTCTTTAAATACGCCAAACACAATAAGGGCGAATATTCTTCAATGCATGTCTTATTAGAAAGTACAACTGTATTAAACCCAAATTATTTACCGACTTAAAAAAAAGTGAGGTCATGTGGGAAAAACAATTAAAGACAATCGTCAACTTTTGCTACACAGAAAAAAATAAAAATTGATTTCAATTGAAAAACTTGTAATACAATATTTATTAAAAATTAAATAAATTTGCACCAGTAAACAAATTAATACATACATACATAGTATCAAAATGAATAATTCACTTCATTATATTTTTTATTAAAACTGATTTTATTTATGATTAATGCTTAATTTGGTGAACAATTTTAGAGAATTTTTTCTGTCTAATATCCAAGCCAATTTTATTAATTGATCTGGATGAATTTCAATTTATAAATTTCTCTCTACACTTTATGTGATATAAATATCTAAGCCTCCTATCAAAAGACAAACTTAAACATTTAGTATTGTTACTTGTGGTGAATGGATTAAAAAAATAACAACAAGATTTTTATGAGATCGATTTTATTTTCCTTTTGTAAAATGTCATTCTGGTACACAAAAGTTTCAATTATAATTGTTGCCTTCTTTTATTATCTTCTTTTGTATATCATACATATATGGACGTACAAGGATGACATGATTGAAAAGTCCCAAGTGAAATTAAAAAAAATAAAAGAACAAATCAAATCTACTTGTAGATTCGTATGCACACATCACAAACTCATTGATACATATTTGTATAGGATAAATCATAATGTATGAATAAAGTGACCTCAGTATAACAACAATGCAAGAATAAAAAAAAACAACAGGCAATTTGTTGCTAGGATTGAGACAGCAAATCGTCAGCTCATTATTGGTTTGACCTACCGACCATTTAAAAAAAACAGTCAATCCAAAACTTGTTTTACGATATTTTTTTATAGTTTCTGTGATATTAAGCATTAATTTTGCTCCATACCAACAAAGTTTATTTAGTATTGTTTTGCTTTACACGCCACTGTTTGGGGAATGCTGCGATTTCGTCAAACAAAAACGCTCAAAAAAATTTTCCGCTTGCTTCGCCTTATTGCCGTTAGAAAAAAAGTAGTAATAGCAAAATAGAATGTCAAAAACTCAATACACAGCAGTTAGTAGACGTATGCAGCACAAAAAGCTACTTTTAACAAATAAATTTAGAAAAGTGGCGTTGTGGCACAAAACAATAATTTTCACATTCAATAAAATACTTGGGGGATTCACAAGGTAGTCATAAAGTTGTAAAGTCATATGTCTTAAAATAATTACAAGAAATATATATGAATGCTGTGGGAAACCGCTTATAATTTTGATTTCTACTGTACAGTTATGACAAATCAATGAACACAGCATTAAAATTTTTATTTTGTTTCAAGCACAACAATATTTTTTTTAAACAATTGTAAAATAATATTTAGGACTTTATGACGATATGACTTGATAGCACACCTTGTGAATCCCCCAACTATTTATTTCTAAAATCGTAATTAAAGTTCACAAAAATTAAAAATTAAAAAAAAAAGACACCAAACTTCGCACTACGAAGAAAAGCTATGCGAATATATATATATATTTGATCCTTTTATAGGGCCGCATATAGCTGCGAATAGCTGCGTTACTAAGTTCACTTTACAAGTACATTCTGGGATAAATTTCATAAACCTGTAGGGAATGTCAGTACTGAAACTGTACTGATGCACTATGGACTTTGCCCCAGTACCACCGACCAACAGTAGAACAAACAATGCATTGTCCTAAAGACATTTAGCATGTGTTCGTCCATAGAAATCCACTACTCAACTTACAATTATTGAATAGATAGTTCTTGTGGGACCATATCGTCGCAAGAATTAAAGAACGCTGTAACTGACAAAAAATCGAAAAAACGTTTCTTTGCATCATTTTTATCAGAAAAAGATACTGCGTCGATTGGTCCCGGTCCCATATTTGTATGATGAAAAAAAATTCACTTTTTGTTTTCATAAAAAAATAATTGCAGTTACAGCATTTTATAGGTCTGTGGAAGAAAAATCGTTTGCTTTAAGCCTCTGAATCACCGGGAATAATTGACTTGAGAGGAAATGTTGGCTTGGTAATAAAGCAAAAAGAGTAAACTTTTCTGATTCAGCAAAATTATATGTTTGGAAATTTTTGTTGAATATCAAAAACAAATTTAACCAATTATCACAATTATTTATTTGAAACAATTAGAATTCTTTTTTTTAATAGACAAAATGCAAAAAAAAATTGTTAAAATATGCAAATTTGTTTATGTAACCAATTTTTAACAAAAAATTCTACAAGGTTTTCAGTTTGAATCAGAAAAATAATTTTTTCTGTACATACAGCGGAAAGGCGTAGAATACGAGGTGTGGACCCCATTCTTAAAGGATTGCATTTTTAATATCAACCCACATAAAAAAAAGAGTTTTGGCGGAGAATTTAGTCTTTCATTACGAACATGTTCTCTGCTTCTCTCGCTTAAGACACATGTAGAGATTCGATTAGTAATTTTTATGATAATAACGGCAAGACATCCCATAGAAAAAGCAACAATAACAATTAAAATGATTGAACAGGTACAAGGCGAATTCAAACAGGTAAACTTATCTCGTCAGCCGTTCATCAGCTGTTTCCACGGCGAATTAAAAAATATGGTCAAACGTCAAAATATGATTTTGTTTTGAGAAGAAGTTGAATGAAAAGTGTTAAAAATATTATTTTTATAATAAAGAAATTTCAAAACTGCGAATGATTGAAGTGAATTTATTAATTTCTTTTATAAAAAAGTGATAATTTTAATTTGCAATAAAAAAATTTTGACAACCAACCAGAAAATTGTATAAACAAAATACATGGGGCTTTTTGTAGTTGTAGAGATGAGTTTACCTGTTTGAATTCGCCTTGAACAGGTACAAAGCCATGTTTTAAAAAACTCCAGTCGAAACCAAAAACTGTCGAACAAAAAACGAAAATGTGTGTACAACTTTTCGCATTTTGAGTTGCTTTGACAGCGACTGTTTTTATTTAATGAATCCGAAGTCAAAGCAACAGATTTTTTTTTTTGCTAATGACAAATGAAGAAGTGGAAGAAATTGCAGTTTTTCTACTTTGACTGCAGTTTTTTTAAACGATGGACAAAACATCGACAACAGCAGTCTACACGAGCCAAAATCATGTGTACGCACAACCCGGTTTATTTTTCAAAAATAGCGTTAAGACAAGCTTTATGACAAGGCGAATTCATTTTTCAGGTGGCGTTGAAAGCACAGCTGTGCTACTTTTTTTTTACTTAGAGAAAGAAAAGTCAATAACTGCTTGTGTTTTTGACGTATCGGCTAACGAAAGCAACAAATAAAATACCATGTAGTGTTTTTTGGTGTTGTACTTGTTGTAGTATCGATACCACCGTTTACATGAATACGCCTTGGTTTATGAGATGAGAAATTCTTTTAGAAAAAAATCAATTAATTGCTAGAGAAATAGTAAAGAGTTATATACATAAATAATAATTGATTAACAGCAAATGAAAAACTTCAACTCACTAGATGCTGATCGATGCAAAACCTGTTGGCGAAAAAGGACTTAACTGCCGCCGGAGGTATGAAAAATCGCCTTCATACTTTGCTGACCTGAATATAGAAAGAAACTTTTACACGAAAAATCTAAATGGGCAATACTTTAAATAACATGATCAATGAAAATCCTATTAAAATTAAACAAAGACTTATTTCAATTATTTTTATGCTATGATTCAAAACATTTTTAATTAGCCCACGTACAAGTCCATTTTGCAATTTGTCATTGAAATAATAATCGGTAAAAAAACGTCTTACGTATATAAAAATGTTGCATGTTACACAATTTTTTCTGTAAATGTATGTATGTATTGAAAACTTTTTTTAAACTTTTCCTATTTACCAAATGTTTTCAATTCCGTTTTCCCGGAAAAATTCAAAATGAAGAAGCAGCTGTAAATATGCACACAAACACTTAAAAACAAACACCAACAAAACTGACAAAAAACTTTTATATTTAATTTAACTTTTTATCTGATATGCAACTAAAGGGGTTTTTATTAAGAGCGACTCATTTTGATTTTTGAATTAAAAGTTTTGAAAGTTATAAATGAAAATTATTTTTATTTAAAATTAATGCAAAATTGATGCCATTATTTGTGAAATATGACATTGTCCAAAAATCCGCTGCGGAAGCACTGGCAATTTTTCATGACTTAGGGCTTCAGAATCAAAACTTTAATCAGTAAACATATAAACCATCTTTAAACGCATAAAATAGGACGCTTAAACTACCAATACAAACCATAAGAATTTGACAATACTTATCGTAGTGCTGCCACATTATAATTTTTTAAACTACGTATAATATATGGGGCAGTGATTTACTGCTGTTGAGTTTAAGCTACATATAAATTTAAGTGTAGTTTAACTAAATCAGCGATTAAACATTCACTGATTTATTTGCCATTATGAACACAAAATGGCCAAAAATCCTCTGAACTTCGCGTTCGATGTTGTTCTGTTGTTTTTGTTGGCATAAATCAGCGATTATATTAAACCATAATGAAAAAAGTCTAAGGCCAGCTTTTTGAGATGTGGGTAAAGTTTAAACATAGTTTAACGTAGTCTGAAACTCGGTTTTTTTCATGCGAAATGTGATTTGTTTATTAATAATTCAAAACTAAGCTGGTCCGTCAAAATTTTGTATACAAACTTGGTAATGGCGGCACAAAACTGTTCTCAGATCAGCAAAACTTAGTTTAACTGAGATCACAGAAACCCAGACTAAAGGTGGTTAAATCGCACGACCGATTCGTGCAAGCTGGAAAATTCCGTGAAGAAGAGTTTATAATTTACTAAAGGCCCCATAAAAAGCCCATTCTCGGAAAACATATAAGTACGTCTAAAACCGTTACGAGTTCCGCTATTCTAGTAAAAGTTCGCCTATCATAGTTTTTTTAAAGTAGAAATGTCGTTGCCAAATTTAGTAAAGATTGGTTAATATAATTCACTATAGACCCCATATTAGGCCCAATCTTAGGCCAACACCCCTGAAACCACAGCAAATTTTAATACTGTGAGGTCAGTCTACTCTCGGCGGAGGGTATTAAGTTTTAATAACCATTGTTCGATTAATCGATTAATTTTAGGCGATTAACTGTTTGAAAAATTTAAAATTGCTTATTTTCGATTTAGGAATAATTCGAATAACTAATATCGATTAATTGAAAATTTGATTTTTCACAAAACCATCCCGGTACGTTATAAATGCCCTTTTATTGTTTCCTGAATCAGAAACATTTCCTTCGAGTAACAATTTTTAAAATATAAAATAAATAAAACTAAAGAGTTTGGAAATAATTTATTTTGAAGAATGTTTAGAACAGACTTTTAACACAATGATTCAGATAATTTTTTGAGACAAATGAAAACAACCATCTACCAGACCTTAACAAGACTATTAAGAGTATTAAAGTTGCTCTAGATATAAAAGAAATTTATAATGTGTTTGTATGGGAAGTGCCACGCCTACATCTATAATCCCATTTTTTTTTTAAGAGGTTGTGTATTGATAACAAAAATGTTTATACCTAAATTGGAAACCTTGGCTCTTGTCGTTCTTCAGATATAAAGAAAAAAAAAAGGATTTATGGGTAAAAATAGAGGCAGTCGCGGCTTTTTGCTCATATCTGGACCGATCAATAGTAATATTTAAATGAGAATATCTGACATAAATATATAGCAACCGAGTCCCTATCATATCTGGGGTCATCGGAAACCCCAATTCAACAGACAGACGGACGGATTTGAACTTCTCTTCTAATAATAATCCAGAATATAATAAAACGTTAAAAAAATTCTTGTTGATAATGTGGAGGATTTTCAATTATGAATTCGCCTTAAATAAATGTCTTCAAAAACTTAAGATATTTGTTTTAGGTTTCAGATAAAGTTGCATACACTCTTTCTCTTACATCAGATTTGTCACCAAAAATTGTTTACTGGGTGTATTTATTTCTTTATTGTGTGTATGTACTACATACATACATATGAGAATGCATTAAAAATTAAAATTTGGCTCACTGATAATACATGTATTCTGCATATTTAATGAAAAAATGTCCCTTTTATATTCCTTTCTTTCAGTTTCTAGCAAACTTATCCGTCCTTGTCCATGAAATATAATTTTTCACTTGGGATTAAAAGCAACATAATTCTAAAGCATCGCTTGGCTAAGCTCTTAATTCCGTAGGGTGGTTTTTCGTTATTCTTTGCAGGGTTTGTGCGTTAGTTTTAAGTGGTCAATGCGTTTATCATAAACTAGTACTTAGTTGATATAATTTTTTAATTAAAAGGATAACAATGATGGAACTTAAGATACAAGGAACTTGCAGTTGTTTAAGTTCCCTTTTTTTTAATGTATTTGAACTTTATTTAACTTTTCTTTTGACATAAGAAATGAAAATTTAGCAAGTAATTAAAAATTAGCTAGTAAAATAAAAATTACGATTTAAATTCCGATTAATTATGATGACAACAACGTTATTGTAGCCAGATATAATTTAAAAAATACCTTATGGCCTCTGAATCTAAAAATTACTATCTGAGATATAAATTTGATAGTTTTTAATATCAATTATTTTCAGAATGTCTAACTGAAGTTTGGATAATATAACTCGAGAACTCATTTATAAAAGAGTCAATTTCGGAGTTTGTTAAATTTATATTTATGAGTGGAAATTTTTCCCTTAAGCATTTTTAAAATTGGTCCAATATGTATGTTTATAAAACGTTTAAACTTGTGGTATCTTTAAAGCGGCTCATACACTTACAATAAAATTGTTCAGTTTTACGTATTGTACAATTATATCGCCAATGTGTATGTGATATACGATGATGGCACAATATATTGGCAGCAATCAAAATACTTTTGATTTTTATTGCACAACGAAAATAAAGTGAAATGTGTTGGCAACATTGTACAATGCTGTTTATGTTATTTCTATAGGTTATGTTCACCTTTTTATTGAATGATTGAAAACATAGTGCGACTTATTGCATAATATAGGACAAAATGGAAATAATACGGCGAATATAAGATTTAATAATATTGCAAGTGTATGGGCCGCTTAAGTCTGGGACCACACTATGAAAGTTTTCTTTCAGAAAGTCCGTGTTTATTGGTGTGAGAGGAAGATAACATGCTTTTAATAAACTCAGACTTTATGAAAGAAAACTTTCATAATGTGAACCCAGACTAAGTTAAGGAATTCTAATTTTAATTTCAATGGAAAATGTAGGTTGATTACATATTATTAAAAAAATTAAGATGAATAAGTTAGAGGTTATTATAAAGTGATTCAAGAAGATAAACCATTTTGGAATGAAGGAATGTTGTTAGAAATTCTCATAAATTCAGAAGAAAAATCTTGAAGCCAATTAAATTGTGTAATACCATTCATGTCACTTAAACTATCTCCCAATGTAGCATTCTCGAATTTATTTATTATTTGGCGGACCCTTTATGAAATTATTGTTTAAATATGATTTTTGGCCATGTGGTCGCCACGGCTGGGGCGTGAAGGCGCAATCTGGAACACCAATTTTCAACAGCCTTTCGTAGCGTTTGCGGCTTTATTTCGCCGATAACTCTTCGAATGTTGATTTCTAGGTATATTCAATTGTTTTTTGTTTATCGACGTAGTCAAGTGACTTAATATAACCCCAAAGAAAATAATCCAATGGGGTTAAATCACACGATCTTTACGTACCCATTTAACCAGAAATGGGCTTCATCGGAAAATACAATTTCGAATGGAAATTCAAAATCAATATCAATTTGTACTTCAGCACATTCGCCGAATTGGCAGCGCATACGATGGTCGTTTGGCTTTAATTCCTGCACAAGTTGCATCTTGAAAGCTTTTAAGCCAAGATCCTTTCGTAAAATCTTCTATAAAGTGGAAGGACACAACTAAAGTTGTTGAGAACGGCGAAGAATTGATTGATTAGGATTATCATTAATGCTTTCTTGTACAGCGGCTACAGTTTCTTCAGTGCGCACTGTTGGCGTCTCACGGGATGCACATTCTCAGTAACGGTAAATGTAGTCCGAACACGATCTATTGTTCTTCGAATTAGCCGCTCTGAAGGAGGATTATTTACGCCATAAAATGGAAGAAGTGCATGATAAGTTTGACGAATAGAACAATTGTTTTAATTAAAAATTTCTGGTTTAAGTCGATTCAAAATTAAATTTCAAAGCAAACTAAACAAAAAGCAACTACCTATCAGTTGTTAAATGGTTGCTCAAATAAAGTAGTGATGCCAACTCAAAGTTGTGGCACTCAAAAAAAAAAAAAAAAAAAACGTTTTACTTAATGACTTTGGAAGATCCCTCTCTATGATATACAAAGCAATGTTTCTACTTGAGTTTGTACATTCTGGTGTTGGTAAATATAAATGGGGTACCATGTCTGCTTGACCATTTTCTAACCTCTCTTTGTACTACCCCTTATTCTTACTTGTACTGCTTACCCATTTCGTTTAAATACGTTTGCTATTTTATACATACATACATATGTATGTATGTACATATTTTTTTATAAATTATATTATTCCATCCGCAAATCCATTTCGGTCTTAAGCCAACAATACTGCTGCTGCTTGCTGTTCTTCATTTTTAATTGAAGTTTCAAAACAAACTACTGAATGTCACATTTTGCACTTTAACTAATTTGCAGATTTGATTAAAAGAATAATTTAATTAGAAAATGACAATTTGTGTTGACATCTAAGTGTTTTTATTAATAAAAATAATTGTTTTTATTTTCTTATGTACACATCCATACTTAAAAAAAATACCAACTTTTTCGTTATAAACAGAAGCAAAATATAAGAAAAATAAAATGGAATAAATGAGAAAAGAAAAGCGTGAAAAAAGTTTATAACATTACGAATACAGACTGTACAAAAACTGTTACTTCTAAGGCTTAAGAGTAAAGAATTTTTGGGATAAATAACTTTTTTGCATGGAAAGTTTTACGTAGATAAAGTAAAACCTGATACTGAGGCCCAAGCTTACAGTCATTAGTTAATTAATAGTAAACTAAAATAATAACGAAGGCTTAACTAGCATTTCACACAATTTTTAATAGCCGCAAAAAATGGTAACTCTATCAAAATAATTAATTTCAATGTTGGTTACAGTGTTTAGCATATAATTTTCTTACATTATAATTTATTCGAATTTCTTTTTTGGTTTTGTTAGAAACGGTTGAAAATTAAAAAAATTAGTTCAATACAAGTGCCTTATCTTACCTTTTGTTCCAAAATGTATAGCCGCCGACCACGAAGCAACTTGTGATCTCTTAACACAAGCAATACAGCTGGCAGTATAACTGCGTCAAATTGCCAATGTTCAAGCATATCAGGTGTGTGCTGGAAATCGAAAACGTAAAACGCAAGAAATTGCAAGTTGTTTTTAATACACTTTTTATAATTTTTGTTAAAAAATTCTGTTTAATAGAGAAATATTTGGCATAAAATTCTATTATCTAATTAGAAAACGACTTTAAAAAATTCTTGCGTTTTACGTTTCCGATTTCCAGCACACCCCTGTATATCTATGACGAACACGTACATATCATAAAGCATGAAATGAAAATATGCCGAGGTGAGGTGGCGTGTCAGTTCCATTGCGAAGAAAAAGATGAGCACTAAAAATACAAATTTTAAACATTAACAAGCTTTAAAAGCCAGTAATAATTCAGTTTTATTTATTTGTAGTGTTTTGAAAATACATAATTAAATTTTTTCCTAATTTTTAATCGTTTTTCTTTTTGTGCCATTTCCAAAAACTCTGCAGAAAATAGCAATAGAATTTGACCGCTTGTGTTAAAAGATAATTTCTCAGTAATATAGTATTATAAAATTTGTTGCTGAAAATGTATTCCAACCAGGGACCGGAAATAAGAGTTATTTTTAAATTTTTGAAGAAATAAATCATACATCAATAAACATCGTAGAAAACTTTTAATTACACCATCATGATTTTTAGGCGAAATGCATCCAACATATTGCATGATTTTTAAATTTTTGATTTGTATTTTAACAATCAAAAATAAGAGTTATTATTGATTTTTATTTTTTTAAATGAAAAATAAAAGTTATTTTTGATTTTTATATTTTAAAATGAAAAATAAGAGTTATTTTTGATTTTTATTTTTTTAAATAAAGAAATAAAAGTTATTTTTGATTTTTATATTTTTAGATAGAAAATAAGAGTTATTTTTGATTTTTATATTTTTAAATGAAAAATAAGAGTTATTTTTGATTTTTATTTTTTTAAATCAAGAAATAAAAGTTATTTTTGATTTTTATATCAATAATAAAAATCAATTCAAAACTCTTATTTATTTGTTGATGCCGTATGTATTATAATATGCTGCTTCATTCAAATTTCTATATGAATATAATATATTATGTGACTTATCCATTACCAGCTATAAAAACATGAATGCATAGAAATAGCTTGTAAGTTTTGGCTGCCACGCGGGTTAAATGCTATTAAGTATAAAATTTTTATTTAAAAAAAAATCTACAATTTTGAAAAAATTTTGATTTTTCTTTTTTAAATTATTTACATAAATTAATATTGTTCATTTGCAAAAAGAATTTTTAAAAAATTTTAATTTTTCACATTTTTATAAACAGCTTTCAACACGAATTTATCCCAATGTTCACTTTGTGCAATTTTCAAAAAAAAAAAAAAAATCCACAATTTTGCAAAAAAATCTAAATTTTTTTTATCAAATTTTTAGTTAAGCTTATTATTGTTCATAATCAAAAAAAAATTTAAAAAATTTTATTTAGAACCGAAGTTATGAATTTTTTAATTTTTCAAAAACTGAAATTGGAGGTGAAGTTATACGTAACTATCTATAAGAACTTGCTTATGAAAAGCAAGTCGACAAAAAATATCGTCAATATCAAAAATTGCATATTGAATTGTTAATGTAATTCACTTGATATTGGATGGGTTTTTGTTTAAATACAAATTCTCCGTAATATTTTATGTTTATAATCCGGTGGGAATGTTTTCGTAAATTTTTGGGGTGTATGCTATTTTTTTTTTTTTAGCGTTTAACTACTTTTTTTGCGATGCTAATAACAATTCTCCGTCATATTTTATGTTGTCTTAAGTAATTTGTCATATAGGAAGGAAGTAATTTTTTCATTATATAATATACCTCTAAGCTTAGGTGCTATAAGAGGGCATATAAAAATTCTATATTTTGAAGAAGTATAATTCTTAATTGTACATCAAACACTAACCATATAATAAGAAAATTATATTTGGTTAGCAATGAAATTAAATAAATGAAATAAAAAACTATTCCGCAAATTCTGTGAGAATGGTAAAATTGAAAAAATGACGTGGACGCAGTAGGCAATGGCTGAATGTCCGTTATTTTTAGATAATATTTTTGAAATATTATTCTGGTTGATCCTGCCAGTAGTTATATGCTTGTATATTATATTCATATAGAAATTTGAATGAAGCAGCATATTATTATACATACGGCATCAACAAATAAATAAGAGTTTTGAATTGATTTTTATTATTGATTTAAAAATATAAAAATCAAAAAATAACTTTTATTTTTCATTTAAAAATATAAAAATCAAAAATAACTTTTATTTTTCATTTAAAAATATAAAAATCAAAAATAACAAAAGATTTTGTTATTCGTGCTTAATTCCCAGTTTTTATTATTGATAAAAACACTTGAAATTTATTGTTGATGGGATAAGCTATTCCTATGCGCATTTCACTGGTTGCTTAGGCCAGATCATCAGGAAACTTCATCCATAAAGATTTTAGAAAAACTAAAGATATTAAACCAAATAAAACTGTTAAACGTATAAGAATTATAGCAACAGTTCTACTTGTAATAATATCAAAGTTTAAACAAAACAACATCAACAATAAACAGTGGATTCATCTCATCTTACATTCCCCACTACAATTAGTTGAAATTCTCTCAACATTAATTGTAGTTGTAAGTAGGTTAAGAAAAACAAAATAAAAACAACAACAACTTACAAAAGATGTTGTCAATTAAGTGTTTTTTAGGCCGTGCACCTGCCTGTTTATTATCAAAAAGTAATTTCAATTTTTGGGAATACAAAATTTAAATTTTCAAAAGATTTTGTTATTCGTGCTTAATTCCCAGTTTTTATTATTGATAAAAACACTTGAAATTTATTGTTGATGGGATAAGCTATTCCAGGCAGGTGCACGGCCTAAAAAACACTTAATTGACAACATCTTTTGTAAGTTGTTGTTGTTTTTATTTTGTTTTTCTTAACCTACTTACAACTACAATTAATGTTGAGAGAATTTCAACTAATTGTAGTGGGGAATGTAAGATGAGATGAATCCACTGTTTATTGTTGATGTTGTTTTGTTTAAACTTTGATATTATTACAAGTAGAACTGTTGCTATAATTCTTATACGTTTAACAGTTTTATTTGGTTTAATATCTTTAGTGTTTCTAAAATCTTTATGGATGAAGTTTCCTGATGATCTGGCCTAAGCAACCAGTGAAATGCGCATAGGAATAGCTTATCCCATCAACAATAAATTTCAAGTGTTTTTATCAATAATAAAAACTGGGAATTAAGCACGAATAACAAAATCTTTTGAAAATTTAAATTTTGTATTCCCAAAAATTGAAATTACTTTTTGATAATCAAAAATAACTTTTATTTTTCATTTAAAAAAATAAAAATCAAAAATAACTCTTATTTTCTATCTAAAAATATAAAAAATCAAAAATAACTCTTATATCTTGATTTTTTTGATAAAAGTCATAACAGTTACGGTCCCTGATTCCAACACTTAATTATGCAGGGAACACGTAAATATATTGTGTTACCAATAGAATTTGACAGTTGCCACGGGCATAATTGGCAAACTTTTTAAAGTCAACCGTACTTTTTACTTTAATTTTAATAATTGGAATATGTAAAATCTTTAAAAAAAAAAAAAACTATTGTGGTGTGAATAGCAGGTGTGCTATCCAGTCATATCGTCATAATGTCGTAAATAATATTTAACAATTGTTTAAAATAAATGTTGTTGTATTTTAAACAAAATAAAAATGCTAATGCTGTGTTTATTGATTCGTCATAACTGTACAGTAGAAATCTTAATTATAAGCTGGAACCCACAGCAGTACTATATATTTCTTGTAATTATTTTAGGACATATGACTTTATGACTACCTTGTGAATCCCCCATACGTATCTACTTGTTATTATTTTGATTGGCACTTGTTATACTTAATTGAGTTTCAACGCAGCATTTCAAATATTTGAAGATAATAAAAATACTCATCATTAATTTATTTCCAATGATATTTTATGTCAGCAACAGAAAGTTTTAACAACAAATTTGTTTAGATATACATATGTATGTACACATCTCTAACTATCTACTATAACCACTATACAATAGGGCATTTCAGTATTTCTTACAAATCATATTTTTTTTTTTGTTTTATTATTTATTTCTTAAGTCTATGGATTACATCCTTACAGACTATACAATGTGACATAAAAAAAAATGTACATATGGGCATTTCCATTTTGACGTGTCGTGATATTTGTAGCACAAAATGTAAAAAAATTAAATGACGAAGTCAAATTTGTAAAAAGGGTTTTTATATATACAAAGCAATGAAGTAGCTCTACATTCAGAAAAAAAATTACAGTAATCGACGCTAAGGATTTGCAGATATAAGCAAAAATCTGCCCTGGCGTGACGTTAAAAAACGGAAGTGGGTTTGATTGCATTGAAAAATACTGCGAATTGAGCAAGAAGTTTTGTACAAAACCTTTTTTGGTAAACTAAGAGCTTATATAGATTTATTTTTGAAGCTATCAAATTTAAAAATCTTTGCTGGTTTTAAGGAAAATATGGGAATTTTCAGCTAAAAGTTTACTTTTTTTAATGTAACGACAGATTGCAAATAAGGTTGTATTTTCGGACCATCTTGTTCAATCGTTATCCCTTTTGTTACTTAATGTAGAGCTTGTTGCGCTTTACACCAAAATATAAAAAAGTAAACGATACATATAAAATTTTTTGAGATACAATTTAAAATACTTCTGGCGTTACGTGACAAAAAGTAGACTTTTCGCTGGAAATGCCCATATGTAGAATAATAAAAAAATATACAGTTTTTTTGTTTTAAGGGTTTAAATAAATTATTATGTTCCGTTTTACAATTGTAGTGGTTAGTGAGAAATCAATTAATTTATACAAGTCATTTAATCTTTTCCAACTCTCCGCCATGGATCAGCATTTGCGTAATTGCTGCGAACAAATAGTAATGCTATGGGGCAAAAGTAACGAGTAGGTCTTTGAGGGACATTGAAAGCAATATTTTCCAAAAGAAACTCAGATGAAATATCGCCATTAATTATATTTAACATAAAGGATACATTTAGCATAATTCTTCGGCTGAGTCTTTGATATGATGGTAGATTTATAGACGGATTCCATTGTTAACCTCGCAGACAAAACAGAAGAAATTGTTTTTGAACAGATTCGAAATGGTTACTATGTACGTTGTATAGCGGGTCCCAAATTACGGATCGGTCATACAAGTGAGGTATACAGCTGTTTTGTAATATCGGGATCGGTAAACTCCTTTGCCCATCGTTTGATAAAGGCAAGAACACCTCTGGCTTTATTGACGGTCATATGAATATGTGGAACAAAACTCAGTTTTGGATCGAGTAAAACTCCAAGATCGAGAAAAACATCAACTAGATCCAGTTTATGCTCTCCTAAAACGTAATGAACATTAACGCAGTTCCTCCTAAAGAATTGCACTTTTTTAGATTAAGATCCATAAGATTAGCTTTACACCACTGATAAAAATTATCAAGATCGTTTTGAAGAAAAATATGTTCGTATGGGTTTTTATAGCTAAAGAAAATTTTGACATCATCAGCGTACAATAAAATGTTACAGTATTTTATTATTGTTGGAAGATCATTAATAAACAAGCTAAAAAGAATAGGTCCAAGATGGCATCCTTGAGGTACTCCAGAAATAACATGTATGATCTTAGAAGATTTATTTTTAAATCGGACAGTCTGTGTTCGATCACACAGGTATGTTTTGATCCAATTTAGGCTGTTCGAATTAAGACCAAGTGAGTCCAGTTTACAGAGAAGAAGGTTATGATTGACTTTATCAAAAGCTTTACTGAATTCAGTGTAAACCGCATCCGTTTGTTGTCCCTTAACAAATCCTCGATTAACAGTTGTTGTAAGATTCAAAAGGTTAGTAGTTGTTGAGCAACCTTTGCGAAAACCATGCTGAAAAGGTGATAATGTAGATTTTACTTGATGACAGAAAAAATCTGTAACAATTTTTTCGAAAACTTTTGGAATAGCACTAAGTTTGGCAATGCCCCTATAATTTATCACATTCGACTTAAATCCAGATTTAAATAATGGTATTATATACGATTTTCTCCAAAGCTTAGGAAAATAACCGTGCTTGATTGAAATGTTAAATATGTACGATAAAGGGGTGGTAAGACTTTCGGCACATTTATTTAATATGCAACTTGGAACTCCATCAGGTCCATGATTAAAAGATATTTTTAAATTTTTTAAGTTTTGAGAAATCAGTGAATGTTCAATGGAGGGAAAACATATTTGATTTGTTGAACGCAGAGGATATGGATAATTATCAGATAGGTTATATTTGACATCAGTATAGGTTTTAGCAAAAAAATCAGCAAACATGTTGCTTATGATAGCAGCGTCATCATATTCAAATGAACTTTAAAAGGTTTAAAGTAGGGCTTCTAATTTCCCGGACTTTTTCTGTTCCCGCGAAACGAAACAAAAAAAATCTTGTTCCCGAGAATCCCGGTATTCTTAAAATAAAACAATGGTTCCATTAAATGAGTTCAAGACGAAAGTTTTAACTTTTTTTAAAGAATATACACATATATATTCCATAGAAAACCAAAACAAAACCAAATAAATTATTACATTCATATGTACATACATATCTATATCTATATATGTATATGTATGTATATAAAAAAGAAAAATGTTTGTATGTTTGTTTGTTGGCTTATAGACTCCTAAACTACTGAACCGATTTTCTTGAAATTTTTACATGAGCATCACGTGAGCCCCAAAAATAAAATAGGCTACTTATTTTTTCGATAGGGGCAGGGGAATTGGTACCCCCATAGGATGCCAATATTAAATATCGCATATCTTAAGAGCTGCTGCACGCATTTTGTTGAACTTTTGGTAGTAGGATCTTCTGAGTCCCAAAATTAAAATAAAATAGCAGCGGGGTAAGTGGTGCCCCCCATAGGACGCCAATGTTTTATATCGCATATCTTAAGAACTGTTATAGTGAGAATGTTCAAACTTTGTAGAAGTCACTCTTATGGTATACTACACTTTTGAAAATAAAAATAAAGCGGGAGAGTCTTCAAACGTGATTAAAGCTACTATTATGATAAACTATAAATTTGAATATAAAAATGGGTGGGGTTGGCAGAGGAGGAGCACTTTTTTTCGATAAGGGCTGGGGATGAGGAACCCACCATAAGATGCCAATATTAAGTATTGCATATGTTAAGAGCCGCTGCACCCATTTTCTTGATTTTTTTTCAGTAGCATCTTCTGAGCCGAAATTGAAATAAGATAGCAGCAGGGGAAGTGGTGCCCCCATAGGACGCTAATGCTAAATATCGCATATCTTAAGAACTGTTTTAGTGGGAAT
Organism: Pollenia labialis; assembly: GCA_949318255.1. Lineage (NCBI taxonomy): Eukaryota > Metazoa > Arthropoda > Insecta > Diptera > Polleniidae > Pollenia > Pollenia labialis. The sequence continues at coordinate 15,591,316 of OX439142.1, read as the reverse complement.
GTTCAAACTTGGTAGGAGTCAATTTTATAGTAAACTACACATTTGAAAATAAAAATTAAGGGGGAAGGCGCAGCTGAAGCAATACCCCCATAGGATGTATATATTAAATATCGCGTAACTGAACAACTATCTTAGCTAGAGTCTTCAAACGTAGTTAAAGCCACTATTATAGTGAACTATAAATTTTTAAATAACAATCGGCGGGGTAGAGGAAGGAATAGCGGTACCTCCCATAGAACGAAATTATTAAATTCCGAATATCTGAAGACAAATGTCTTCAAGCTTTATAGGATCCACTCTTATGGTAAACTACACCTTTCAAAAATTAAGGGGTTAGGTGCAGGAGGAGCAATTAATAATATATAAGTAAAAAAGCTTATGAAATTTTGTTCCCTATAGACTTCTAACCCGGCTCTTATAATTTTTAAGTGCGGCTGGTACATCTCATACAATGAATAAAGATTTCTTCACAGTTGGAGCACTTTTACAGTGAAGGTGTTCCAATTTTTTAAAAATAACTTAGATAAAAATACACAACATCTTCCAAAAGTAGGTTCAATAGGAAAAGTAGTCATGGCACCTCCCAAACGAACACATGCGATGTCTGTATACACATTAGTAGAGCGGTTCTGTAAAAGCATTAAAATTTGGAACAAGATGCTTTGTTAATACACGATATCTGTTTTAAAAAAATTTTACTAATTGTATTTCGATGGGGTAGCAAAGCGCACCATATGTATGTATATATTTTTTTTTTTTTGGTAGATCATGAATTATTAAAACTTATTAATACTTTTAGTACTTATTATTAATAGCAACTTTGTAAAATAATTTTCTTTTAAAAAACATTTTTTTACATTGATTTTTTTAGAATTTGATATACATAACCTTTTTGAAGGTGTTCTTTAAAGATAGTATATGGTTCATCATCTGGTGTTGGTGATGGTGTATCATGTACATTTTCATTTTCTACTTCAAGAAGCTTTTTAGACATTTCATCAGCAATTAAAAAGACCATTGATTTATTGGCGTAGGAAAAATAGTTCGATTTGTAGGTAGTTTTTAGTAAAGAATATATTTTTATTGCTTGTTTGTGATTTTAACGATGCTAACAAATCAAAATTTCAAAAATTTTAATTCGAAATTCCCGAAAATTCCCGGGAGTTCTTTCCCGCGTAGAAACACTAATTTTAAGTGCAACAGTGTCATTACACTTCCCTGCAAATAATATGACTAGTCCAAACACACGTGTAAAGTGTAGCCCACCATGGACTAGGACTATTTCAAAAGTAACCCAAACGTATGAAAATAACATGGTATATTCAACATTACGATGTCCTAAGGCAGGACCATATAACCCAGCTTTGGACTACAAAGTAGTAGTTTTAAAACTACTCCATTGTATACACAAGAGGATTAGTTTTCACTTCGTTTTAAACCGAAAACATGTCGTTAAAAATTAAGACATGTCGTCTCCTACAAACACTTTTTAACAATGATATGGTACATGCTTGCATTTAATCAATATGGATCAGGTGGTCCAATAATATTTGCAGAGTTGATCAAATTATAGGTCTCTCTCTCTAGCACTTATTGATGACTTGCAAACATATGGAAAATCATAAAACAACAACTAATACGTATTCATTTATTTGACTTCCGGTTAAATTGTCATAGACCGCAATGGCGGATACAGCAAATAGGCGGATACAGCCAGAGCAGTCATACAATACAATAGGCAGTCATTTAACAAACATTTACTGAGAGTTATTTTAGTTATTATTTTCCCCCCAACTCTTTCATTCATTCAAAAAATTTTCCTTTTTTTTATTGTTCTACACATTCGTTTATCACCAACACACAATCGTTTCTTTTGTTTGACAATAAATAAGGGCAACTGGTAATGAATGACACATTTAAGGCAAAATAGCAGCAGCAACAACTTGTGGCATATTTACAAAACATTTAGTAAACACACACAAATACAATGCGTATGAGTATGCATGAATATGTGTGTAAAGTATACATAAATTTTAAATTATATGGTAAAAAACTAAATGAGAATAATAATAAAAAAAATATTAGTGAAATGGGTTAGTTGTACACAGTGTTGTCAATTTAGCATTTTTCATGCCAGAAATAGCATTTTTTTTAAAGTCAGCTGGCATGAAAAAAAAAACTGATTTAGCATCTAGTATTATTTAAAAATTTCTAGCATTTTTTAGTTCTTGTGGTATTTTTAATATTTTATATTAATTTTTAATTTTAATAAAAAAATATTAAAGAAAAAAAAACGAAAGATTCTAACATTGAAAAAGATCGAAAAAATTCAACACTGTAAATGCTCATTAATGTGTATAGATGGGAAGAAGGTAAATATCCATTTGGTAAATTATGCTAGGGAAAGAATTGGTAAATATCCTGGTATTTGCCCAATGGGTGGGTATTAACGTTTTGTTCAACATTTAATAAAAATGTTTTCATTATTTTAAATTTTATAATAAATGTTACTCACCAAGAGAACTAAATTCCCAGATTCTATTTGGTTATTGTTTTAATCAATATTAGCTTCACTTATAAGCACATACCTTCTTCACAAGTTTAAATCAATATGCTCTGGTTTATTGTAGTTTAAGTGCAATTTTGCCAGCTTTTTAGTATTTAAAACGACGTTTTTAAAAAATGAAAAGTAATTTAAAATTAAATTAATTTAATTGACAGTTAATCAAGGCGAATTCATATAAGGTGGTCTTATTTTGAAAACGTTTACAACACTGTAAAGTATTTTAACGTTGTGTCAAAAATAATACAACACTGTAGTGAACAATTTTAACAAATATTTCATTTTCTTTTTACTTTTAAATTGTTTGTTTTGAAATTTAATAATTTAAAAAATTTCTAATTTCATAATTTTAAGCGAAACTTATAAAATGTTGCAAATATTCCCCAGAACCACATGAACGGTATATCATTTTGACACAAGGTTAGTAATCAGCTGTTGCTTTTGTAGCAAGATAAGATCACCTGGTATAAATTCGCCTTGCAGTTAATGATTGGCATATTTTTTTGTGTTTTATAAATACCCAAAAAAAAAATCCTAAAAAATAAATATTCCCGGTGTTTACCCAGACATCAAGTAAATTTACGGCATAATTCCATCTATATTTATGTGGATATAAATGGACTAAAATAAATTTCAAAAAAGGAAAAAATATTTCAAAAGTTAGTAAAACCCAAGGTAGTTCCACTTCTCTCTCAGAAATTATTTTTTGAATTTTATTGGAATTATTTGAAGTTTTTATTTGTATCAAGCTTCAAATAATTCCGATAAACTTCAAAAAATAATTTCTGAGAGAGAAGTGGAACTACCTTGTGTATTTGTATCATGGTAAAACCTATAAAAAAATATTTCACAAGGATTGTCTAAAGCACCTAAAGTTAAAAGAATGGGTGAAAGAAACAGATTAAACCCCTATTAAAATTATTCCAAATTCGAAATTGTTTCTAAGATTAGTGGCCTGGAGCAACATGCAGAAACAAGAAAGCACAAAAATTCTACGGCCATAACCAAAAACCATCCGATCCCTTTTAAAACAATTTGTTACAACTTTCAGCAGAAGCGGTATTAATGGTGTTTTCTTTTCTAAAAAATAATAAAGCATTATAATTGTGTAATATATTTATCAGGTTACACGCACCCTTACAAAGTGATACATTTGTCTAAGTAACAATAGAACAAAATAATAGCTACGTTTTACACTCAAAACTAATGTGTACTTAGCGTGTTAATATTGAATGCAACGTTTGTACTTACAAGCGATATTCAACACGGTTGTAGCAATTTTAAACACTAAATTTTTCTTTGAATTACAATAAGCGTTAACAACACTGATTTTTAATAATTAAAGTCTGCTGTTTTTATTAAATAAAAGTAAAACGAACAAAAAACAAAAAGTTTTTATATCCATCACAATATAACCAAAACAGTGGTTCGAAATCAAACTATTTGTAAAATAAATTTGTTGTTTTTAAACGGCTAATCTGATTTTAATAATATTTTATATAGTCATTTAAGGATTTTATTCGAGTTTGATTTTGGACGATGAGCTTAACACTTTAGACATATTTCTTGTGCTTTAAGTTCAATGGCTGAGCTTTCTGGATCTCAAATTGGCAGGGTGTTAATTCCTTATTTGCAAAAATACAAGCCACTTTTAAAAGCCCTCGCTCCAGCTAGAACTTCGTATATAAGAGTTGAATCTTCCTGAATTTTGAATGGTACTTTACCAGTAGATCTTCTCAGATGCACATACATATATGGTTCTCCATCAAGTCAAAAGAAAGGCTAAAAACGATTGCATATGGTAAATGCTTGAAACCACAAAAAATTATACGTTTTTGCTAAAAATTTGTGACACCCCACCCCGTCTTTACAAGTCATTGTTTTTTTTTTTTTTTTTTAAATTTCCTAAGCTTATCCCGCGAAGCTTTATGCTTGTCTGCAGGAAAGATACCAGAGTCTCAGGCGGGAATCGAACCCGCAACCCCGGCGATGGAGCGACAACCCATAAAAAAAGCAACAATGAAAATAAAGTTGAAGTTTATTTATATGGCAATACTGGCACTAATTTTCGACATTTTTGTGTAATACTACATTTACATTAGGCCGAAATCTTGTAGATTTGATTTAAAATCTTCTTCGAAATCTAGTGCGTTTACATTATACTTTTTTGACATTAGCGAGATTTTGTTTTTATAACAAAACAACTAACTAAAAGTCTTTTCGTAACACATACAAACACAAAAAGAAATATACATTTAAATATTTGCATTGCCTTTTATTAATAAACAACGATATTTATTTTTTTTATCAATATTATTCGTCTTTTTTATTTTTTTACACTTTTTTATTTATTTATTTTATAAAATTTTTTAATTTTTTTTAACAATTTTTGTTTTGTTTTTTTTAAATGTCTTTTTTGCTTGTGCAGGGAAGTATTTTTTAGTGCTATATTGAAAAAACCATAGTTGCATCATTAAGTACTACTAGATTTTGAGTAGATTTCGTCGAAATCTAGTCACGAAGTAGATTTTGTTTCGTATGGGAAATCTAGTCAAAAACAACTGGATTTGGCTCGAAATCTCGTAAGTACTATATTTTGCGTAGGTGTAAATGTAGTATAAACAAATGTTTAAAGAACCCTATTTGGACAAGACGAAACATCGATAACGGCAGTCTACAAGAGCAAAATTCATATGTGCACACGAAATTATTTGTTGCTTAAAAAAAGCGATGGCTCGTTAATGCCATGGATGTAAATTCTTAAAACAATTGTTATCAGTGTTTTAGCAAACAAGCTAATTTAGGTTAACACTTTTTGTAGGTCAAAATTTTTAAAATTCTTTTATATTAGAAAAAAAAACACTTTCAAAAAAAAACCGTTTGAAATAAACAAAATTAATGGATTTAAAAGAAAAAGGAAGATAAATTTGCCGTTTTTAAACAAATAATCCGATATTTATTTATTTATTAAAACAAGGTAGACTGAAATGCTGCTGCACTTCCGACTTGTCAAAATTACCTCCATATAAAACAAAAAACAGTTTAACGCGCACATGTACAAATTTTGGCTCATACATACGAATTTGACAATTGGGGTTTATGGCTGTCCTTTAACGAGTCTACCTTGGGTAAATATGTCTTGTATTTAAAGTTACAAATAAAGAGTGCCCAAAAATTTAGTTAGGTATCATTTTAATTTTAATACAAAGAGTTTTTTTCTTGTGAAATTAAATATAATTTTTATTCAGTGTAGGTTCCGGTTAAAAATTATGTAAGTCATGTGGCCCTCCTATTGACTGGGCAAGCTCCCAATCTTTTAAAGAAATTCTCAATCGCGTTTTTCAATCAAGTGTTGTCAATGATTGATATCTGCTCAATAATGTTGTGTATAAGCTCTTGAACTGTTGTGGGATTATTGCTGTGCACTTTCGATTTAAAAAAATCCCACAAAATATAATCTAAAGGCGTCAAATCGCACGATTTTGGTGGCCAATTCACTCCTTCTCGACGAGAAATAGTTCGATTTTAGAACTTTTCTTAGAGAAGATCCATTGTTTATGTTGCTGTGTAGCAAGTGGCACCATCCTGACTTTACGTCTAAATCATAAATTTTCCACATAAAAAGTTTTGGATCCTCTCCATGTAGCGATTTCCATTGAACGATGATACTTCAAATTTAGACACCCTTTACAATTACAGATATATTCTAACTTAATTCACCAAGCAATTATTTCTTTGTGAAGTGAAACAGACCAAAATCTTTGGCGAAAATCGAACCCGCAACCCTCGCACTGATAGACTAGCTAATAGCCTATTCGGGCACCCCTATCTGGTTTTAATTTTTTTAAAAGAAAGCTAAACGATAAATAAAAGACAAAATGTTGTTATGCAATTTTGCAAGCATAAATTCGCAAGGTTTTGAAAATGTTAAGCATATTCTTATTGATACGCCACAGATTCTCTAAGGCCTATAAAAACTTTAACTCAAATTTACCATCCCTTTGAAAATTAAACATTTTTTCATTTTATTATACCACGTCTGCCGCCCTACTATGCATTCCACATCCCTTTTTTATTTTCTTAGTATTAATGTTAAAATACGAGTGTCATTGCTTGAATTTGATTGTTATCTTAACGAGTTTTCTTTATTCTTTTCATTTTTCCTACTACTTTTTTCTTTCCTTTCCTGTTTTGTTAAATTTTGTATTGTATGGAGTCGTTTTGTACTTCGTTTAACGTTAAAAGGCGTCATTTACAATAAGTACTTGTTGCAAATATTGATTAACGGGCTGCCATAACATCTGGCGTTCTTTGTATTAAGAAATTTGTACTTTACATCTTGTTGAATGCTCGCACAAGTGGCTCAAGGATTTCAATAATGAGTTGTTTTGTCAAAGCGTTTTATTGAAAAAGTATGTACAACAAGACTAAGTTGTTTGAAAAAAAAGTTAATTGATCAGTGAATGGCCCTTTAATAATGTCAATATTAATTGGCCCTAATAAATAAAAATGTTATGAACGTTGGGCGTTTTAAAGTAAACTACAGGTCGATGAGTACCAACTTCTTTTTGCGTAAATCGAATGAAAAAAATGCCAACGGCACGGGATTTTAAAAGAACTGCGCTACGACGTACCATGCAGCTATTTGCACATTTGACATTCTGCTCGAGCGATTTGAGGGCATTGTCTTTTTTTGAAAATCCTTTCACCTTGCGTTAAGAAATGTTTCATATATGTAGAATTTCTTAAATTTGTTAAAAATTTGTATTGAAATGTCAAGTGTTTTAGAAATATGAGTATAAAAAATTTTTGCGAAATTGTTCTTATTTATTTTGGTCACTTTTTGTTTGAATTGAAATGAAGTTTCCGCATTTAAGCATAACGATATCGTGACAACTTAAATGGGCTTAAGGCCACGTTACTCTTACGTAAACGTATACATTGTGGATCAGCTGTTCCGTTTTCCTTACCAAGCTTGTGTTTTTTTTTGTTTGGTTAACGTGGAAGCACGCCTAAACACTAGGCGTGCTGCAAGTGGAGTCGACAGTGACCCCGTTTTGACGACACACAACTCGTTAAGAATAGGAACCCCGGATCAGGCTTGACCCAAGGCAATACTAAGTTGGGGTTAAGTTATTTCACCAAATTGCCGAGTTTAACTCGCGATATCTCAGAGAGTCCTGGTAGTTCCCAAATAATTCATGTCGTGTTGAATTAAACGCTGGGCAATTACATAGGAGATAAAATACTGTCTCCTTAGTTCCAGGCTCCCTGCAGCTGCGACAGCATTCATTTAAAGGGAGACCGAGTCTCATATAGAATTGTGTCGTTCCTGAACGACCCAGTTCCATTGAACGATGCCCTAAAAGGAACGGTGCGGACTTTTTCAATAGCTCCTTTTTTATAGTTCCTCGTTCCGCAATTGCAATCCATTGGATCATCACATGTATTTCTGTAGGTTCTTTTTTTGTGTGTTGATCAGTGTTGTCGACTTTTGTGTATTTATATCGTGATGTATAAAATTCCTAATTAAAGCAATTACTAATGTGATCCAAAGCAATATACCACTCGTTCACCATCAGCAACGGCATTAGGGTACGCGCTGTAGCGCTGGGCGACTCATTTCGTATATGGGTCACGTTACTTTGGTAGCCCTGCAGCCATTCAGTTTCTTCCATTTGTCATAAGTCATATCCAGATAGTGTCTGAAGATTTCATAGTTCCCAGGGGTGTTTCAATAGCAACTTCAGCCTTGACCAGCCCGTCTGCCTGTTCTTTGCCGTAATGGTCCCTTTACACAGGGACCTAAATTAAGGTAATGTCAGATAGGCTGTCCAGTCTAGAAAGTTCTTCCTTACGCTGGTTAACGAGAATTGACGTTGTTTTATGCGACCTAAGTGCCATCAGAGCCGCCTGGGTATCGACAAAAATTAGTATAAATAGGTACTCTTACGTAAACGTGACGTTGCGATGTAGATACACATACATATGTATACTGTTTCCTATAACGAACCAAGGTTGGCAACAAAGTTATTCCTCTCGTCTCTTTCATTTGCCACGCGCCTTATTTTACTTCAGCTGTGTCCTGAAGTTCTGATTTTCATGTATGGCAACACTTCTCTGGCCTATGAGGTTCTAATCGATGACCATTCTGGTGATGTCATCTGGCACAAGTAGGATGTTCGCTACCATAGAGTAGTACAAATTTCACGTTGGAGCTTTGCGTTGCGGATGAACGTGATAAATATAAAATTTTTCAATGTTTTTACCTTTCAGCTGTTAAATAATTTTGTCTTTGTTTATGTTTATTAATAAAGCGAACATTCTATCGAAATACGCATTTTTTTAACAATTTTAAACAAAACGTCCAAAAAACAAAACCTCAAATTTAAAAATTGTATAGATTTTTACAAATTTTCTCATCTCTTTTTAATATATTGCAACAGGTTTACGTATTTTTAATAGCTCCCAATCATTGAAGTCTTGTTTATTAATTAAAAGTATGCAAAACATAATCAAGACAATTTACACAATTGTCACATGCAGCTTAATTTTTCTTCGCTGACAAGCGCAAAAACACTCAAGAGGTAAAATTTATGAATGTTTAGGATATTGAGTAAAAGAAAACGGATGTGAATTTTTTGTAAATAATAAAACAAACACACACACATATACGGCAACATGCACTTGTACATCCAATCAACAATTATTTCCTTACAATTTGCCACACAATGCCGTGAATAGAGGGGGGGGGACAACAATGTTGTGCATGCAATTTATTTTATTCCAAAGCTCATAAAGGACCTTGATTTAATTTTTTTTTTTACTTTTATTTTGCGCTGTTTTCATTTAGCTTTTATTTTACTCCACTCATGCATGGTCAGTTGATACTGCATTTGCTCGTACGTACCCAACAAGCATTTGGTATCGCGGAAGGTCGGGAAAAGATTAGCCCAATAAACTTTCATAATTCCAATCTTCCGCCAGAAATGCTTGTTTATCGTAAAAGCGTCGTCTTGGTGATACAAATACAAATCTTCTAGACCAATTTGAAAGGAAAATGTCAAACCATTAAAATATGCTTCTCTTTTTACAATCAGATTTTTAGCTCAGATATAGAGATAGATATAGATAGCCCTTCAAAGTTGACAAATTTCCAGTGTTAAGAAAATTTGGTCCGCTTTCAAATACAATCACTCTTATTGTGTTTGGCGTATTTAAAATACGCCTACGACTGTTTGGTAATAGATTTAAGGAATTAAGTTCACAAAAGAAAAACTATAAATTTCTTCTTTTTTTTTTTTTGAGCAAAAAGTATCATTTGTCGGGAAAAGTTCTATTTATGTTGAAGTTCGGTACCATTTAAAAATTTCAATTTTGCAACTCTGGTAGAGAAGCATCTCGCGCGTAATCCTCATTTTATATTAAGGGCAGTGAATGAAAATTAAAAATGTAGATGGTACTGGCCACAAAGCTAAAGAGTACTTTTTTCAACAGTTTGGTACTTTTTTCAAACAGATTTTTTTGGAAAATAAATTTAAAAATAAATAAATTATGGGGGTAATTTTGTTGTTCACTTCACCTTGCGTTGAGAAAATTTTCATATAAAATTTTTTGAAAAATTTTTTTTAAACAAAATTACCCCCTATATACACAGAAAAAATGTTTGCAAAAAATTATTCAATTAAATAATTAATTGGTGTACATTAATTAATCAATTAATTTTTTGTTTGCTGCAATTAATTTTTTTTAATTAAAACTCATAAAATTAAATGTTTGTGTATAAGTGGTGTATTTTTTAGTTTATGCAATTAATTATTTAATTGACTAAATTTGTGTCCCATGACTCGAAAATACAAATCCGTTAATTGATATGATCAATTCCTTTGCAGGGGCAAAATTAGTTAAATATTTAATTGTCTGAACGAATTGTTTAATTAAAGTCAATTTTCTATTTTTTCTGTGTAAATAATTTTTTCTTTTGTTTGTTTTTAATCAAAATATACCAACAAGCATATGAACTTTTGATAAGAATAAATTTTGTGATTGTTGTACCGGAGTCGGAGTCGAGGTACCCACAAAAAATTCGTGACTCCGACTCCAAAATTGTTCGGCATAAAATATTAAGACAAATATTCAAATAATTTCCAAAATAAAAATACTTCGAAATTGACGATGCAATATTTAAAATATTGATTCGAAATGTTTACTGAATTCTTTCCTTGCTATTTTTAATCATTTAAAAGGTACTGCATTAAAAAAGGAGTTTAAAGTCAAATAAGGACCAGTATCATATGCATTTAGCCATAAGGTTAGATTAGGAGTCGGAGTTGGAGTTGGAATTTTAGCGGTTGGAGTCGGAGTTACTACTTTTTGTTGGCGACACCACAACATTAAGGGTAAATTAGTTTGTCTACCTTCGTGCGTTTTACGACTCGTCCTAATTGGTTTTAGCTTTGCATGACTTCACCGAGTTACAAAGTATAAATAAAATACAGTTACAAAATATATCAGCTCAAATTTTGTTTTTAAGCCTTTAAGACAATGTTCTTTACAAGGTATATTTACACAAGGTAGACTCATTTGGGAGTGTAGACATGCTGCTCTTTAAAAATAACCGAGTGGAACTGACTTGTCAAAATTGTCTTCATATAAATTTAACGCACACATATAAAAATTTTGGCTCATATACACGAAATTTGACATTAATGTTCCAACTTAGGTAAACAGCTGACAAGCATATGGGCCAACGAGTTTACCTTGTGTAAATATACCTTGGTTCTTTATTTTTATAAATGTACGCTCTCTCTCTCTCTCTCTGGCACAACGTTTTTATTTGCTGAGAAAAGTTATAGCGTTTTCTTTTCTAAAAAAAGTGTACCATATGTGTTACATTGGATCTGGCAACATTTTTAAATATTGACCTGATTTTTAAGAAGTGTTGTATATTTCGCGTTTACAAAAGAACACAAGTTGCGGCATAAAACAATAAAGTACAATTATCGTTATACTTTTATACCGCTGTTTATCTAGTGCTACACTCATGCCCCTTTAATTAAAATGAGTGTTGAACATGTAGCATTTTTTTTCTTTTTACGGGGAACATATTCAGACAAGAACACGCTGCACTTTTAAAACAGAACACATTTTTTAGAAAAGACCATAAAGAAATGTAGAAGGCAGAATAAATGCAGAATATTACTCAGAAAAGAAAACGCCATTAGCGTTATTTTTTATTATCGTTCAGAAGTGACAAACAAGTCTAGTCAGGTAATGAAAATAGAATTGCAGTGAGTTTTGTTGCTTTGTGCTTAATTTATTTCAGAAGTCTAAAGAAAGTGACGCTGGTTTACTTCAATCTTTCAAAAACTAATTTAAATGCTTGCAGGGTTCACACACACATACATATATGTAGGTATAAACAACATTATGCACTCGAACTTGCCTGCACATTCAGACGATTAAGTACTACATAATTGCATAAATATCCTAATAAGTAAATGCAACCATTTTAATATGTATGTGTACATTTGTTCGTGTGAATATACTTGTGGCTTAATATTTACAGGGGGGGCTTATTGCAGTCTAAATGGTTGTTTACGTATATATGTTATTATCGCTATTGTAACAAAATTAAGCTTTGCCAACTTTAAATAATTTCTATGAGCCAGATTTTTGTCAGAAAAGTTTTCTGTGTATAGCAAATTAAGTCGGAATTGTGTTAAAAATATCAGTTTTTCGTATAGTTTCACCGCTTTCGAGTTTTATTTACATACATAAGGTTGCGGTACCGAATTAAAAATATTCAAGGCCTTTTTTAAATTCATCACAACTTTTAATTTTTTTTAAATTTATTATTGTTGGCAAACCCCAAAAATGTGGTGTTTAGCTTATGCAACAGGGAAACCCCCTTTTCCAGAAGTTTTAGTTTAAAACGTTTGCAAATTATTTCATTATATTTTTTTTTATTTATCAAGGTTGACGTTTTCTACGTGCGGTGCGGTTATGTGAAATTTCTAATGAAGCTCACTTCTGGGCGGATACTCTCTATTGCGATGCGAAAAAAATAAAATGGTATCAAATCTGGTGGTTGCTACTCTTTATTGCGTTTGCGCATTTGTCTTTCGCATCTTTTTATTTTTTTCTTTTCTCAAGTCAATCACTAATAATTTTAATTCAATTTTCCAATTTAAAATTTTTTTTACAAACTTTGACATTTCGTTGCTGTCAATCTGCGCCATCTTTAATTTTTATTGCCAGTATTGCTTCATTTTAAAACAAATTTGGCGAAAGTAATAGAGAGTACCAAGTTGACTTTCCGCTTTCGCATCGAAATTGTTTTCGCATCGCAATAGAGAGTAGCCCCCTGGCTTTTTTACATTTTGGCGAGTAAGCAGCCTAAAGGGATACACGAGTCACTACAACTTTATCAGCAAAAAAAAACTGTTTGGTGCCAGCGGCATCATTGACTCATTTTTCTTGTTTTAATAAATACTGGGTCAATACAACTGCCAACGGTTATCGCTACAGGACTACGACAGTGGGGGTTTTTAGGATTAGCTCCATGTTATGAACTTTATCGCTGTGACCCCAACAGGACTGAGCAACGGCAAATTGGAATTATTAAAGCCAAAGTTCGCTAAGCGAGTTATCTGACGCAACAGTGCTTTAGAAATGTTCGAAGACTATTAACTAGCGGAATAGCGTCAGACAATGTACTAGTGTCTTTGTTTATGGATTTTTTGCCACTCCAATCCAAAATTTTCAGCAAAATTATTTGTATTTTCACAAACATTAATGAAAATAAGCATCTTAAATGAGAGAGTATTTCACTAATTTGGTGAAAAGCAAAACGGCTAAAGGCCCAACCAGAATGTGCATAAACAAACTTAAGCTACTGTCAAAAATAATCCTTAAATACATATAAAAAAAACAAAATAAAAAACATTTGATTCGGTACGGAATGAGCGATTCGTTTCGCACTTTTCTTAAGCAAATTACAGTTTTATAAAACTTAAAAAAGTTTCCTTAAGTTCACTATTGTTTGACACATGATTTACATGCATTCGATCATTTGCTTATTCACATTCTGTTTGGGCCTAAAGAATTAAAAGAAACAAATTCTCTTAGGCAGGGTTTTTGAGATCGCAGTAGAACTAGATTTAGCTAATATTAAAACAGACTTGTACCGCCATTATCAATACAAAATTTTGAAGGATGAGCTTAGTTTGGCTTTTATTATTTAAAATATATTAATGTAAGACAAATTTGTTTATTTTCACTGTAAGTTCGTTACATTTATATTCATTGTTTTATTAAATGTTGATGGTTTTATTTTATATTCATAGACGAATTACCCGATCAAGTGAACATAAAATTCACAAAACGTCGGGAAAAATTACCTTAAAAATTTGGAATTGAATTAGGCCTCAACAGCTTAATATATACATATAAACAAATATATAAATATAAAGCTTTGTTTTGTTTAACTTGTTGGTCTTTAATAAAATAATAAAACATCGCATTTCGCCGGAAAAATTTACAGGGGTGTGCTGGAAATCCCAAACGTAAAACGCAAGAATTTAAAAAGTAGTTTTTAAATCAGATTTCTGTAATAAAAGAATTTTATGACAAATATTAAACAAATATTTCTCTATCAAACAGGATTTTAAACCAAAAATTATAAGAATTAGATTTAAAGTTCATTAAAAACAAATTCCCAAACCCCTGTTAATCTACATCTCAAAAACCCGGCTTTAATTGTAATACAAAAAAGCATTAAAAATTTTATTGCTTGTTCAAATAAAATATCGTCTTGGAGTATCGAAAATATATCGGTAACGGTTATTCTTTAAATTAAATTGAAAAACTTTTTTTTAATTTATTTCTAAAAATATATGTATGTATATGTTTATTAATTTTATTTTTATTTTTTTAGGTAAAATTTAAAGTTCCCTTGCCACCCGGTGTTAATAGTGCCACATTATTACCGAAATTAATACGAACTAAGGATGTTAAACAGTTACAGGACGGTAATTCACAACCTTCAAAGCCAAAATTAACGGTAAGTCAGTCAATTACACATGTTGAATTGAAAACTCGCAAAGAGTTAAACAAGTACTCGAGATAACAACTGTGAATGATAAAATACCTTCATATTTCCAGGGACCGAAAATAATAGTTTTGTTTTCGTTGAAATTTTTAAACAAAAGTAACAGCCTGTTCATCGATTTCGAACGTTAACGTTCGCATAGAAAATTATATGTAAAACAAAAACAATATTCGAAAATTTGTTTTTGTTTTTAATGTAGTTTTCTATGCGAACGTTGACGTTCGAAATCGTTAAACAGACAGTAAATCTCAGAAACCTGATTCAAGTATACCATATCGATCCTTATGGTAAAATGTCTACGATAAGATATATTGCTTTTTTAAATTTTGATTTATATTTCTTCGAGCAAGAATAAGTTGTTTTTTTTTTTGAAATAAAAAGTTTTTTATAAAGAAATGCTTACAATTCTTTTATAATTCGTTTAACAGCTTTATTTGGTTTAATATCTTTAGTTTTCTAAAATCTTTGGATGAAGTGAAATGCGCATAGGAATAGCTTATCCCATCAACAATAAATTTCAGTGTTTTTATCAAGAATAAAAATTGGGAATTAAGCACGAATAACAAACTCATTTAAATTAAATTTTGTGTTTCCACGAAAATTATTTTGATAGGAAATGTACGTGCTATAATAATTTAGTTAACTTTAAATGTTTATTTTAAAGTGTGATCATTATGGGGATTTCCTATGCATATTAAAATAAATAAATTTGAGGTATCATCGTTCAATGGAAATCGCTACAACGAGATGATCCGAAGCTTTTTGTGGCGAAAAATTGATGATTTAGAATAGAATATGTGGGTTCAACTGGATGGTGCCACTTGCCACACAGCAAAAGAAACAATGGATCTTTTAAAAGAAAAGTTCGAATATCGAATTTTTACTTCACCAGAGGATTGAATTGGCTACCTTAAGACTAAGTTTTTGAAATCGAAAGTGTACAGCAATAATCCCACAACAGTTCAAGAGCTTAAAAACAATATTATCGAGCGGATATCAACCATTGACAACAGTTTATTGAAAAACGTGATTTAGAATTTTGGTAAGAGATTGGGAGCCTGCCGAGCCGACATTATTTTTAATTTTGAACCGGCACCTAATCTAAACTAAAATATTACTATTTCGAGTTTCTTAAAAAACAAAATCCTATATCTCAAATTTTAGATACCCTTACACCTTAATTTCTTTCGAGAAAACATTTTTTTTTGCTCGAAAAAAATCTTGCGAGAATAAATTTGTTTTTGCTCAAAATAATAATAAAAAACCAAAAAATAACTCTTATTTTTGTTCAACAAAATAAAAAAAAAACTTTTATTTTTGCTCGAAAATATCAAAAAATAACTTTTATTATTTCTCAAAAAAACTCATAAAATAACTTTATTTTTGTTAAAAAAAACGCGTTTTTTTTTGCTCAAAAAATAAAAAGCCAAAAATAACTTCTTTTTTTTTTGCTTAAAAAAAATAAATAACTTTTTTTTTGCTCGAAAAAATAATAATCAAAAAATATCTTTTATCTGACTTTTATGAAAAAAGGTATTATTATTATGGTCCTTGCATATTTCTATTTTCCTAAATGTGTACCTACTTGTGTTTGTGTTGTAAATATTAATCTGTGTTTTTGATATTTCTCTTTGCCTTTCATTTTATTGATTTAGAAATGCCTCAACACTTTGGATCTCACATCACTGGGCATTGGTTCGTGTTGTGGTACTGGTATGTATTTAGTTGCCGGCATGGTGGCTAAAAATATTGCCGGTCCTGGTGTGATAATTAGTTTTATTATTGCTGCTGTAGCTAGTATTTTTTCAGGTAATTATTTTCAATTAATACTTATAAAGTTACATTGACGGATTTATTCTATAAAATGGCAAAATATTGTAACGTTTGTATCTTTAAAAAATTAGGGTTGGCCTATTTCTTCATAATCAACCTTGAGTTTTTCTTTATATTGCAATTAAATAAAAAGAGATGCTTTTTTTCTAAATTGTATTAAAATACAAAGTTTAAAAATTTTTTCCACTTAGTCATCGTCCAAATTAAGAAACATTTGCTGCAGAAACTTTCTGCAACTAAATTCCATATTATTAACAGGCGAATTTTAGATTTAGATTTTACCCCATTTGGAAACGATGAGCAGTCAGTCACAAAAACAGAGCAATGAAAAGTAGTTAAAATTCATATAAGAGTTATTTGGCCAATATTATCTAGGTATTAAGATTCATATGAGATTTTTTGTTTTAAAGGGATTTAAGGGACGGTCCCTAAATTGTTTATTTGTATTAACATTTAAAAGGAAGTTAAAGCTTTTTATAGATGGGAGTTTTGGGCAAATATGATCTGATTCGAAAATAATTTTACATACACAAAGACTAATTTGGAAAGAAGTTTTTATGGGGAATATATAAAATTATAGACCGATTCTCACAATTTACATAGAATTCGTTCTTAGTACAATTAAAATGTATTTACCAAATTTAATCAAACTACCTACAAGATTGCAACTTGTACTTTGCGCACAAAATTAACATGGATAGGCAACCAGCCAGACGGACGGATGGCTATCATTAGATTACTTTAAAAGTGTTTCTAAATCGATCAGTATACTAAAAGATTGGTCCAGATTTCTAAATGTTACACACCAAAAAGGTATATAAATGCTTTTCCCCTAATTTTTGCTTATTCATATATAAAATTTTAAAGTTTAAAATAACATTTATTATTAACGACAACCTGCTTTGGCTATTTCCGATTGCAAATTAAATGTAGATGGCGAAATTGAAGAAACACCTTGGGTATACAAGGAGATATTTAAAACAGAGAAACCAAAATATCGCAAAAAAAAATTTTTCATTTGCTGCGAAAGCTCTTGTGGGCATCTTAAAAACATTCAACATGCATAAAAATATGCCTCATAAAGGCAAAATATGCGCTTAAAACTTGAAAAATGCTGCAAAAAAGATATTTTAACTAAATTATGCAAAAAAAAAAATGCCGTAAACGATAAAATATGCACTAACAAATCGATGCCAAAATTCATAAAAAGCTTTAAAACGGATAAATATATTGTTTCTGCCTTCGTTAGTCGCACAAGGAAAAACATGCAATTGCATATTTCTGGTTTCCCTGCTTATGAACTTCTTTTGATTGTACCTTTATAAAGCTAATATAATAAGCTTAAGTTTTCAGAACGTGTTGAATCGATTTGAAAACACTGAGTTTTTCAGAACATAACTTGTATATTAATGAAAAGTATTTTATTTATCTTTAAAGATGATCAAACGACATGTTTACCACCTGTTAAATATCCAAACAATCAGTGTGCCATTTGAAATATGTATTGACAACATGTTGCCATTTTAACACCCAGACTTGATAAATGTTAAAAAACAAACATTTTGTAAACGTAGTCAATATGCCGTTACATACGTCATACACACGTACAAACTAATACAATCTTTTTTTCTATTATTGTTTTAATATACTTTAAGGCGCCTGTTATGCAGAGTTTGGCGTGCGTGTACCACATACATCTGGCTCCGCATATATGTATTCATATGTTGCTGTTGGCGAATTTGTTGCATTTATTATTGGTTGGAATATGATATTGGAATATTTAATAGGTATGTACATACATATTAACATATTTTCTTTCTTTTATTACAGTATTTTGTCTTGTTACTTTTTTTTTTTTTTGTTGTGCTTAACTTTACAACGTGTTGACAGCTGCATATGTTAATAAATTGAATAATTTTTTTGTATTTGTTCACATTCTTATGAAAAATGAGTTTTGATAAATATTTCCATTGAATTATTTAAAATTATCTTACTTTAGAACAAAATATTTTGGGTTTGCAAAATAAAAAGACTAGTTAACCTTATTATTACTCTTAACAAATTTTACCTAGTTTAAAACTTTATTCATTAAACACATATGTAGATGACAGCAGACTACAATCTGTCAAATGAAAGGTACTCACGTTTATATGAAATCGATTAATTTGACACCAACACATCTACGCTAATTTTTTATCAGCTACAAAAGAGAAATACTGTTATATTTGCTTAAAAAATTCTTTTTCATATGCATGTCAAAATTTTTTTTGCATCTACCGAAAATTTTTAAATTTTAAAAAAATGTTTAAGTGTTTCTGAGAGCGAGATGCACTATCTTCTCACAAAAAGTAAAAAGATTGCATGTATGTGTTTGCCAATCACTGTTCAGACGTATTTTTAACGTATACTAGGATCGCCCGGTGGCCGAAATTCGACCACTTGGCATTTACTTTTGAGAGAACCTGTGTGTTATACAATAAAAACGTACACAACATGCACTATTCACCTATCTTTGTCTGCAAGATAAATTAAAACGCTTTTCAAACACTTAAATTCTAAAAATTTTGAAAAAAATAAATTGTGCATATCCCCGTATTTAATTTATAAGATTTTCATGTAATGTTATTAAAGTAAAAAATAAAATCACAGATCTTCTTTTAAAGTCATTAAAAAATATTTCCAGCTTTTATTTTCTTAAGCGACGCTTTTGCGTGACTTTATTTTTCAAAATGTCTAACGGTAACCCTGTCCTAATACGTTTATACATGTGTGTTTGCAAGTGCAAAATTAAAACAAAAACATTATGGGAGAACAAAATTCCACTACTTTTTATGCATGTATGTACGTGTGTTTGCAAGCAAATTAAAACGCTTTTTAAACCCTTGTGCATACCCTGCAAATAATAGGACCAGTCCAAACTCGCGTGTAAAGAGTAGCCCACAAGGGACTACGACTAGTCCAAAAGTAACCCAAACGTATGGAAAAAACATGGTCTATTTAACATTACGATGTCCTAGGGCAGGACCATATTAACCCATCTTTGGAATACAAAGGAGTAGTTTTAAAACTACTCCATTGTGTGCACAAGAGGATTGGTTTTAACTTCGTTTTAACTACAAACACTTTTTAACAATGACATGGTGGTCCATGCTTGCATTACATCGGACCAGTCCATGGAGTAGTCCATTTCATGAAATTGGATCAGGTGGTCCAATAATATTTGCAGGGTAATCATCTTGTGTATACAATTTGTTATCCAAACCTGGGTTATATGGTGCTGCCCTAGGACATTGTAATGTTAAATAGACCATGTTTTTCCATGCGTTTGGGTTACTTTTGGAGTAGTCCTAGTCCCTTGTAGGCTACATTTTACACGTGGTTTGGACTAGTCCTAATATTTGCAAGGTACATACATACATGTGTACTTGTATATAAAGATAATAATAAAAATATTTATGTCGATAATTTAAAATAAGCAGGATGGAAGTATGAGAAAAATAGCGACATTTTTATAATTAATTAACATTTTGTCTTTTGGAAAAAGCGAGTTTCCCGCTGACAGACCGATCGAGCCAAAACGAATTTTACAATTATCAGGAATACATACTTGATATGCTAATAAAAATATTTCCTGATGTTACACACAAATTGACAAATTTATATAGCACAGAAATGTTTCTGAAGCTGACGAATGCTATGTAGCGCAACAAAGTTCAAAGTTTCGAATTTTGCGCTTTAGCTTCAACCGCGTATTCTGTTGACACTACTTTGAAACTGGCGTTTTAAACTTTTGACAGCATGCAGCCCTATTCGTAACGTTGTACTACAGCGGCTATTCTGTTCCCCACTTAAAACAGAAGACAGCAATTTTATTTTTTTAAACATTTTATTTAATTTGTTTTACACACATCGCTTGAGTAACTTAAGCAAGATAATCAAAAAAGATTTATTTTTGTTTTCAAATTCTCTAACAGGAACAAGTGCCTGTGCTTGTGCGTTAAGTTCAAGTTTTGATTCACTAACCGGTGGTGCCATATCAACAGCCATAGGCGAGGCCATTGGTACCATATTTGGTAAGTACTTACATACATATGTTTTTTAATTTTAAATACACACTTACGTAAAACATAATTGTTTTATATGATTTTTTTTTTGTTGTATTCAGGTAAACCACCTGATTTTATAGCCTTTGGTATTACACTTATTATGACAAGTGTACTGGCAATGGGCGCCAGCAAATCGGTGATATTTAATCATACTTTAAATGCCATAAATCTTGCAACGTGGGTGTTTGTTATGACTGCTGGCTTGTTTTATGTCGACACAAATACATGGACTGAGCATCAAGGATTTTTGCCATATGGTTGGAGTGGGGTAGGTGTACTTACAAATACTTGTGTATATCATGACATATTGGTTATTTATATTTGTTATTGTTGCTCGTTACAGGTATTTTCCGGTGCTGCCACTTGCTTTTATGCGTTTATCGGCTTTGATATTATAGCAACTACGGGCGAAGAAGCACATAATCCTCAAAAAAGTATTCCAAAAGCAATAGTCGGTTCACTGTTTGTTGTTCTATTCGCCTATGTTACAGTTAGTTTCGTTTTAACGTTGGTCGTACCCTACGATCACATCAATTCTGGAGCAGCTTTAGTACAAATGTGGTCGTATGTTAATGCGCCCAAATGTAGGACAATTGTGGCGATTGGTGCTACGGCTGGTCTATCAGTGGCCATGTTTGGTTCCATGTTTCCCATGCCAAGAGTTATATATGCCATGGCTCAGGATGGCTTAATATTTAGGTGAGTATTGGAGTTTATTAGACAAGGAAATCAAGGAAGAATTATATTTTTGGCTGTGCCAAATTTTTGACACCCTCCATTAGAATTTTTCGGGAGTGGACGTTATAGGTGATCTGTCAAAAATCTTAAACCAATTAACTCATAAAATCTGGCAGCACTATTTCCAGTCATTAAAAATAATATGTGCCAAATTTCGGGCTTAGGCGTACAAAAAATTGTTTTAAGAGCACAGTTATTTGTAAAGCTAAATTGAAGCAAGCTTTCACTGCAATATCCTTATTGTTCAACACCTGTGCCAAATCCGTGCTCCTACATGCCTGCGAGGCGTAAAACGCATTGCTACGTGATTTAATGCTGTAGGTGTTTGTCAATCGAAGATTGCGAAGAACACGTAGCAAAAGCTGCAATTGACTGAACACCCCAGGGTAGTACGCTAAGAAGAGGCTGTCCATTGCAGACATGGAGGCGACAACTTAAATGCGAGATAACGCAAACGTTTTTTTAAACGGTGTAAGATAAACCTCACTCCATCTCATCTTCTTACTATTTATACCACATCTATCCAACCGCGAGTGGAATACAACTCTTATGTGTGGGTCGGTGCTGCAAAGCCTATTTTTGAGCATCTCGACCGCGTGCTGGAGAGGGCAAAGGTTCTCATTAGTGACAGTTGGTTATCCAATTCTATTGACTTTCTTGAGCACCCTCGCAATGTGGGCTGTATTTTCCTGTTTTATTGTTTCAAAATGGAATGTGTACTGCTGAAATTAGAGATCAGATTCACGAAACCCTTACGTCTTTTCGTAATACAAGTTTTTCCTTAAGAGTCCATACTTTTGTGGTCGATTGGGCGGCGAATCGTGCAACGCATTACAGGAAAATTTTTTTTTGCTGGACTGTTCGTATGTGGAATGTCCTTCCTGCTGAAGTCTTCCCTCTCACTTTCACAATGTTCACAAACATCACTCCCTCTATACTCCTTCCCCTTACCTATTTTCCTAGTTCCAACACAATGTAATGCATTAGTAGGGGCATCCCCTGAGTGCTGGTCCAAACAAAAAAGTTATGTAGAAAGACTTTGTGGAAAATGTCATGACAATTAATGCATTCTGCAACCGATTTTTTGTAGCTTTTGGTATGCAGCGCCCACCTAAGCAGAGGGGTCAACATTTTTTTTTTATTAATTACCAGCATATCGTTAGAATTTTTCAGGGCGTTTGATCCACATTAAGATCCATAACTTTTCTCTACTAAACTCATTTTGCTGGCTTAAATCTCGAACTGCTTGAAGGTTTTAGAAACTCGAATTTGACACCAAAATCGTTATATAGTCCTTTTGGTGTCTTAGATTAATATTTCTTTGTGTATCGCATGGCATAACAAATACATGGTGGATTGTATTTAAATGGTTGGCCATTTTCAATATTCGCGTTTTGAATTTTAAAGGGCTGTAAAATTTCCAAAAATCGAAAATTTTTTTAATTTTTGTTTTCTTTTTATTTTAAATTTTAGGCAACTCTCTCAACTGTGGCAGCGCACTAATGTACCTGGTTTGGCCACAATCGGTAGCGGCATTGCAGCTGCCTTAGTAGCACTATCGGTACGTCTAGAGATTCTAGTCGAAATGATGTCAATTGGTACCCTGCTTGCGTATACACTGGTATCCACATGTGTTTTAGTGCTGCGTTATCAACCACACAGTACTTCCCTAATCGAACTACTACCAGCTCAACTGCGTACACCCATAACCGCAGGTGCCGCAAATGATCCCCATAATACAACAGCAGAAGTATTGGAATCAAATAAATTAACCATAAAACGTGTTACACGCGGCATGTCAGATTCCGACGATTCGTTAATTGATGAAAGTCCTGAAGGCTATTTGGGTCGTGATGATCAGTTTTTAGTATCAGATCGTTCAGAAAATAAATTTTATGGCGCAGTGCATGGAGCACCAACTGGTCCGACAGGACAGGCTACAGCATTCGATACTATGGGTCTAAATTTCATAACAAGAAAGATTCACGAATATTCGTACCTATGTCCTGGTTTCTTTCCCTGGATAAATCCCGGTCAGGCCACCTCGGATAGCGGTAAGATTTTTTAGATTAAGCTGAACTAATTCCTGTATTTTAACCGAAATTTTTGACTTTTTCAAAAAAAAAAAAATAAAAATAAAAAAAATACCAAACCTTGTTCAAAATTCCAAATTTTCGCACCCCGCAGGCATGTATGTGACCAAGCTTGTTGGCATCATGTTCGGTCTCATATTCTTCTTGGATCTATTTGCGGCCATTGGCTGGTCCGGTGGTTTCGCAGCATTCATTTATTTCATTTTATTTATCGGCATATTTGTGATATTATTAATTATCTCAAGACAACCACAAAATAGGTAAAGATAATAATTACTTTAATATAACTAAACAACAATTCTAATATTTGTATCACCGAGCCTAAAAAAGTCAAAAACTAACGCTCTACATAAATTCTATTATTCTCAGGTACGCGCTTGCATTCCTTACCCCTGGACTTCCATTTATTCCAGCGATTGCCATTGCAGTCAATATCTATTTAATATTTAAGTTAAGCATATTAACCTTAGTTAGATTTACCATTTGGATGTCACTGGGCTTCGTAATGTACTTCTATTATGGCATCACGCACAGTACCCTCGAACAGACAACCGATGACATGGAATTGAGAGTCGACAAGGACTATGTTAGTGTTTGAACAATTATATGAAACAATACAATATAATTACATTATTTTCTTTACGATTCCAGAGCAAAAATGTCGAAGAGAAAGCTGTTTGGGATCAACCTTCCTATATGAACCAAAACCATGAACCCGTATGGGCCAGTAAAGATAATTCTAAACAAAATGCGACAAGTAAGATTAAAAATTTTTTTTTTAAACAAAATATTTTTCATTTAAATTTTTATGTGAAATTTTATTTTCGATAACAATTTCGGTAGGAAATTTCGCTAACGATAACTATTTCTATGAAAAATGTTGTTAACGATAACAAACTTAGGAGTTAGGAAATTTTATTATTTAATATAATTTTCTTAGATTATTTTGTTATCGATAATAGTTTGGTTAGAAAATTGTATTATCGATAGCAATTCTATTAAGAAAGTCTATTTCTAGATCAACGTTTAACACGAAAATGCCATATACATACATATGTAGAGGTAAAATTAAGTCAAATAACACTCAAAAAAATATAAATAATTAAATAGAAAAAATTTAGAAAGTTTTATATTGGTAACAATTTACGTTGTTATCGATGACAATTTAATTAGGTTATAGATAGCAGTTTCATTACGAATTTATGCATTATAATTCTTAAGCGAGTGTGGCCGCTATCATTTAAAATATTTCGAGCTAGTGGGTTCGGATGCAATTCGAGCCTTTTTAAGTATTTTACTTCATATTTCGTAATCACAGTTTTAACTAATGGAACATTGAGATCCTTGTGAATATTTGAATTTTTAACATACCAAGGGGCAGATGTGATTATTCGAAGAAGTTTATTTTGGCGCCTTTGAATTTTTTCGATATTAGAAGCCGAGGCAGTGCCCCATAACTGAATACCGTAGCACCAGATAGGCTTTAAGATAGAGTTGTAAAGTAGGAGTTTACAGTCGAGACTAAGGACAGAGTTTCTTCCAATAAGCCAATGAATTTGTATGGCTTTTAGTTTCATTTGAGTTAATTTTGCCTCTATATGGCTTTTCCACGTTTTCCATAATTTATGTTTGAGAAATGTTGTTAACGATAACAATTTCATTAGGAAATTGTATTATCGATTTGAACCACAATTTCTTTAAGAAATGTTGTTATTGATAACAACTTGAATTTGTTTGTTATCGATAACAATTTTACTATTAATTACAGTTATATGCTCTAGAAAACTTTGTTATCGATGCGGCACTTGTTTGTAAAAAATTTTATTGCCGTTAACAAATTTCTTTAGGAAATGTTTGTATCGGTGACAATTTCCGTACGAAATTTTTTACAATTTTTATTTTAATTATATTTGTTATCGACAGTTATTCTTACAGAAGTAGGAAAGCTTTTTATCAATGCCAATTTCTTAGGAAATTTAATTATCAATAACGACTTGGGTTGTTAATTTTAAATTGAAATTTTTAAATCTACTAATGTAGGTACAAAATAGTGTTATCGATAATGATTGAAAGTTTAAAATTTACCATTTCAAGCATGTTTCAATAATTTAAAATTTTCTTCTAGAACCTCGCTCTAATAACTCTAACAAGCCACAAAAACCAAATTCCACAAATACACACAACACAACAAGTTCAAGAAATCCTGCAATTGGTCAAACCAGCGGAAACACGGGAACATTTAGTATGTTTATCGATGAAACACAATTTCCAACGTGGGACGACTAAAACAGATAATAAGTTTAAATAATTTTTAAGTTTTTGAGTTTTATTAAACAGTTTGCATTGGAATTCCAGGCAAACAAAGAAACCAACTAACAAATCGCAAATGTAAGTAAGAGCAATGCTTAAATTTACATTAGACTCGAAATTAAATTCATCAACAACAACAAAAAGAATACATACACATTTCGATTAAAATTCATAAAAACATGTTATAGTTAAAATACAGCTATTCACACTATAAATGGGAGGGAAACAAAGAAAAAGTATTACGTTGATTTTCAAAATAAAACCTTAATTTCATTTAAGAATTTTCAAAAAAATAAAATTATCCCATTCATAACTGCATAAACTAATTAACATAAACTAAGTATTTTTATGAGGTATCCGTCCCACTTATAGTGTGAGTGGCTGTGCATAAACTCAAAATATTAAGGAAGCATATTTGCTTAAACTATCGGGTTTTAAAGCCAAACGTATTTTGTGTATGTATTGTCACAAAAGTTCTGCAAACTTAACTAAATGGAATTGAAAAATCTTTCGTTTGTACGTAAATTTGATAGTAAAAACAAATTTGCTTTCTTTCTGTATTAAAAAAAATATTTATAATTTTAAAATAAAAACTAATATGTAAATAATCTTATTAATTACTTTTTATTTATACATTATATTATATTTATATATATATATATATAGAATATATACACACACATTTATTATATGTTATATACAAACAAGGCGTGCATACATACGAGTACACACTCAAAGATAATTACAAAAAAGTTCTCAAAAATAACGCAATATTAGTAATTTTTTTCAATTGACTCAAAATTATACAAGTTTAAACCAAAAAAATTAATAGTTATATATATTATATAAATAAATTTTTATTATACATTAAAATTATGACTAAAAGTTATGTCTATATTAAGCCCCCCCCCCCCCTTCCTTCACCAGATGCAATCAATGTGTTAATGAAATCTTTTCATGAAATGCCCAAAAGTTTTAAGCATAAAATATTCAAATCCTAATACAAAATAATGCTAAAAAAAATTTCTTATAGACAAGATTTTCTTTCGAAAATTATTTTATCGGTAAGATTTTTTTAACTGAATTTTGCTATCGACAAGAATTTTTTTACAGAATTTTGCTATTGACAATATTTTCTTTAGAAAATTCTGATATCGATAAGATTTACTTTAGAAAATTTTGTTATGGACAAGATTTTTTTAATAAAATTACGTTATCGATAACATTTTCTTTAGAAAATTATGTTATCGAAAAGATTTTCTTTAGCAAATTATGTCATCGACAAGATTTTTTTAGAAAATTTGTTGTAGGTAGAAAACTTTGCTATCGAAAAGATTATTTTTAAATAAAATTTGTTTCTTTAAAAAATTATTATATCGATATGATTTTCATAAGGCCATTGATAAGATTCTTTTTTTTATATTATCGACTTGATTTCTTTGGTTAATTTTGTTATTGACAAAATTTTTTATTTTTGAAAATTTTGTTATCGGTAAGATTTTTTTTTTATTTTAATTCTTTATCGATAAGATTTTCTTTAAAAAAATTTGTTATCGACAAGTTTTTTTAGAAAAAATAAGCGGGTATGTTCTACAAATCGAAATGAAGTGGAATTGAAATCGAACGAGATTTTAATTGCAATTATTTTACAAAATTACTGTAATTTTTCCTGTTTTTAATAGCTGTTCCTGTAAATATAATTGGTACTCAAAGTATGAAGTATGTATATAAAAGGGAATAGGATCGTTTTCAAAATTTGTTCGGTTTTAAATCCACTTCATTTCGATTTACAGAACATATCCGAAGATGTTTTTTAGACAACTTTGTCATTACCGATAATAATTTCTTTATATAATGTTGTTTATTTTAGAAAATTTTTCTTTAAAAAATTTTGTTATTATCGATAAGATATTTTTTGAAAATTGTTTTCGTAATCGATAATATTTTTTGTTTACAAGATTTTGTTAGAAAACTTTTTTATTCATAAGATTTAAAAAATGTTTTTTCTATTAAAGTTTGTTATCGTTTGTTATCGATAACACATTTTCCTTGAATTCGTATTTCAAGCTGATTATTTTTTTAATAATTTCTGGAAATATGCGATATCATTAGTTTTTCTAAAGTTAATGAATGAATTTGTAGCAAGTTTGAGTTTTCTTAAATAGTCTAATGTTTTGGAATAAAAAGTATTATCAAATAAAAATTATGTATTATATTTAAATTAAAATGGGGACTTTAAAATACGAAACTCTACAAGTAAAAACATATTGTTTAAAAATAATGTTAAAAGCAAATTTAATATTAAAATATTGAATAAATACTAACTGCCTTATTTATAAAAAATAAAACATGTTAATAAAGGGTTTATGAAACAGATTTTGTATGAAAATCCAATTTATAAACTCTTTATTAACCTGTTTTATTTTTTATAAATTAGGCCGTAAAAAATTAGAGTATATACACAACAAAATAAATCGATTAAAATTTTTTTTCTTCTTACTTCTAAATTCTATGAAAAATTTTAAATATATTAAAAAAATAAATCAAACATTTTAATATTTGTTAAACTTATTATCATTAATATTATAAACTATTATACGTTCCAACAAATTTAAAATTAATAAAATTGCATATTAATATTTGCATTAAATTTAGTAATTTTTTAAAATAATTGCAAATGAATACAAACAAAGAAATATACTAAAAACCAAACACCCATAACAAATAACAGGGAAGAATCACAGTTAAACAAATTGTAAAATAAAAAAACTTTAATTTATGGATTTTTAAGAAGAGTTTTTAGCATATTTCGTATCATTTAGTTATATATCTACTAATGTAAATATAATTTTAATGTTTTAGTCCATTTACAAAAACTTAGTTTTCTTTTTCAAAACGAGCAATATTAAACAAAATAATTTGACTGATATTTCGTTCCAAAAGCCTTTTCACAATTATTAACATCTACCATCAATTTGCAAAGATGTTGAAATAGAGCTAAAAATCAACATCTTTACAAGATGTTCATATCTCATTGTATTCCATTCTACATAATTTAGTTTATTTTAGTGTCATCACTAAAAAAGTGGCAATAAATAAATTATATTATTATTGTGGCATCACTGGCAAAATGGCATTTCTTTTGAAAGCAGCGTTACCATTTGTCAAGTTTTTCCTATTTGCAAGTCTTTTTTTGTTTAATTTTTTTTATATTATTAAACAAAATGGATTCCAAATTCATTTTGGTGTTTTCATTTATACTGTATTAAACCTTGTAAGCCTAATTATGTTGCTCTAGCTTATTCCGTATGGCCATTTTCGAGCCGTCTTATTCTAGGGTAACATTTGTATGGGTCTTTGCAAAATAATGAACCGATTTGGCCCATTTTTAATACTAAACGAATGAGTCATGATAAATCCTGTTTACCAAATATATCCCAAGTCTTTTATTGGGATCTTTTTCGTACATTTAAACAGCCTGTTGCATTTCAAAAGACAAGATCGCCTTCGAATTCCACAAGGTACCAGAAAATATACTTTATAGGGTCCCCGATAGAGAGCAGATTGCGTTATTGCATCGGAAAATTAGCTGATGCAATAATTGCCGCATAAAAAACTTTTGCCATATGAGAGTGATGCCAAGTTTCTTACAAGTGATGCTTTTAGAACAGAAAACTTTATTACCCACTCTACTCCGTTTTCGGAATAGTGGCATGCGTTACTTTACTAAATTGATTTACATATATTGCCAACTTAACGCTCTATTTTTGAGCCGTATGACAATTTCGATGTTTAACCAAAAAGATGACAAAATCAATATATCCCCCATTTTTTGGTGGTAGGTATAAAACAAATGGCATAAAAACGTAGAGTGCAAATCTGCTGCAGCTGGTAATTTAAAATAATTAATACTGAGCCGCTTGGAGAAAGCTGTGAAAAACATATCCCAGTTGTAAAAAAAAAAAAACCAAGTAGCTTGGTCCAAACATCGAAAAAAAGCAAGCGCTGATTTTGACATGCAAAAATCAATTAAGCAGTTATTAAGCATATTAGCCGAACATTATCCATGTTCTGTAACTTTGGTAAACTCTTCTCGCATCGAAAAGATGTGAAACTAAATATTCCATCGTTTCTCGAAAAGTAAGAAAAAAATGTGTCTGTAACTCATGGTGAAAACGACCAAAATTTGCTAGAATTTAAACATTTTCAACGACGATGTCGAAAATACAACCGTCGGCTATACCACATAATGTACAGTGCGCGCGTGATAGAAAAAACTTTGTTAGAGAGCATACGTGATCCTGAGAAATTATAAATTTTTTTGCGCCTTAGCGTGCGTGATAACATTTCCTTGCCATGTGGGCATTTGTGATCGTGAAGTAGTTTTTAACTATCGAATTAAAGAAGACAGAATCTCATTTCTTTCAGCTGACTCTGACTTAATTGAATTCATTTAATTTTTTTTTTAATTTAAATTTGTACTTAAAAATATTTGTACACTTCATAATAAGTCATATCTATTTTAAGAAAATTTATTGATTTTAGTATCAAAAATTATGTTTCTTTTTCAAAAATATGTAGAAAATTTTGATGTGTTTTAGCTATATTCCTAAAAAATAAATAAGTTGGCAGCACTGCCTACAGTCTTTTAACCCCAGGTCTACACAATAGATAAATATCTCAGCAAGTTGGCAATAACGTCGACAGAATAACAGAGCAATATTGCTTATTGCTCAGCTAACGCTGGGTCTCCACGTAGCAAATTTTATTGATAAGTACAAGCAATAACGTCGGCAGAACAATGACAGAATAATGGAGCAATAATTGCTGACTATATTGCTGGAGAACACGTGAAATTGCTTTGCCATAAACAAACGTACAGAGAAATGAAATGTCAGATAAATGACAACTCATTTTACAGCGGATTGCTAAGCAATAATTGCTCAAGCAATAAGAGAAGCAATCATTGCGCAATGGATTGCCTCTCATGGCAATATGCGGTCTATACGTCGCAAATTTTATGGAGCAATCAAATTTGACGTTTGCCACAACAAATATTGCTACGTGTAGACCCGGGTTTATGTTAAAGTCATGGGAATACGTATTTATGTTAACTCATAATTTGAAAATAAAATCAAGGTGCAGTGTAAAAACTAGCGCTATCTTGGAAAAATATTTTTATTAATAAAAATTCTTTCTTATTCGACTTTAATAATTAAATGTACATATATTAATTTGTTTAAGCTTGGTCTTTTTATAATATAAAAATATTAATTTTATTAATTTTTTTTTTGCTAAAGTAAAATTATTATTATTTTATAAAAAAAATTTAAAATTAAACAAATTAATATAAATTTATAAATAATAAAGATCGAATAAGAAAACAATTACATATATTAATAAAATTAATTTTTGTAATTTTTTTTAACTGTTTATTAAATTCTTTTATTGAATTCTTTTACTACAATTATAATTTGCTCCCATTTCACACACAAGTTGCTTCTATTTTTTTTTTTTTTTGTTTCTTTTTGTTCATTTGACAACCAAATTTGACGTTTTATTTAAGCAAAAATTGTTAACGAAAATGGACTAACAATTACTGCAACATAAATTGCCGGCAATAAATATGTACAAAAAATTGCTGTCTACATTAAAGATAACATAATTTTGACATTTACTGCAATATACATATGTCGCAATAATTATCTCTGGTATGGACGGGCAGTAAACAATTCCGTTTTATGCTCTGGATTTTTTTTTTAAATTTTCTATTTATAAATATGTAATTATATTTTTTTTTATTTTGGTATTCTTAAATAATTGTAAATTTTGTTTAAATACATACATACATAAATCTTATATATAACTGTAGACTAATATTTAATAAATAATATTTAAGTTTTTTTTTCTCTACTTTATTATTAAACTATTTGTATGTTTTTTTTCTATGTATTAAACTAAAAACAAACTAAAAAGTTTATCCATTTGCTGTTATTTATTATACAAATTTAATTAAAATTAATAAAAAATGTTTTACATAATACAATTTATAACTATTTAAAGAAAATGAAAGTAAATAAAACTAACTATTTTATGCTAAATAACAAATAAAAAAGTTTCAAAACTACTTGCAACTTACTATACCAAAGAAACCAAATCCAAAAACAAATAATAGTAATAATAATAAATATTTTGAATTATTATGATATCAATACCACACCACGGAGATTGTTAAACATTTATAAAATTTAATAGCTAAATTGTAAAAGAAGTAAAAGTGCCGAAACTCATATACCCTTCACCATAGTATTGCAGAGCCAATTGTTCTCTAAGTTTGGGTTCACACTCTGAAAGTTTTCTTTCAGAAAGTCAGAGTTTATTGGTGAGAGTGGAGAGAAGAATTGCATGTTTTCTTTTCCCCTCACCAATAAAGTCAGACTTTCGGTAAGAACAGTTTCACGGTGTGAACCCACACTAAGTTCAATAGTATGGGCGATATCGTATCAAAATCTTTATTCCGGTGGAGGAATATTTGTATGGCCGCTAGGTAAAATAAATGGTCAATCAATTTCGTTGATTTTCAAAACCAAACAAATCTCATACACAGAAAATATTTATTAATGCTCAATTTTGACCTACTTAGCTGGTTTTGTATGAAAATACTTAATTCTGGAGAGCATTTGTTTGGGCACCGATAGTATAATAGACCGATTTTGCTAATTTTTTATATTTAAAATTGAATATTTAATACTACTTGACCATGAATGAACAGATTTTGTTAATTTTCGCTACTATACACTGACAGAAAAGACGTCATAACGCTGATGAATTTTGACATCAGTACTAGGACAAGTGTCTACGTTTTTGACCCCATAACACTTTTCATCATTCTAAAGTCAGCCTTAACATCAATTGACTAAATTGTCATCAGGGTCAAAAATTTAAATTATGTCATCGGCATCACAGAAATGACAGTTTAATAATAATTTTTATCAATGCGATGACTCAGAAATATTGGAGAAAAGGCTCATTAGGCTCAATTTAATGGCATTTTGTGACGGAGGTCATTGGTATTGACTTAAGTCAAAGTGAGAGAATATTACTATTTACTTACCCCTTCACACATGTTTGCTTCACTTTTGTAGTATTCCGCCCCTTTGCTTACAGAAGAACTCTCAATTACAAAACACCAGCAGCATGCCCGATATAGTTTTCGTAATCATAATACTACAGTATTTTACTAGGTTTAAGTGAAACTGAAAAAATTAAATTTATAGATTTGAAAAAGTAAATGTTTTTGTGTAAAAATTAAAAATTTATGGGTAAAACTTAGAGGTAGTCTTGGTTTTGTTTGGCATATCTCAGCCATTTGTGAACCGATTTGGCTGAATTTTAATAGCAACCTATTTCGGACTATATGTGATATACATAGATATACATATGTATGTGTATAACAATCTAGAGTCCGAAAAACTCACTTCAACATGGACATCGCAAAATCAACTTCGCTACTCATATGGACCCAGAATATTAATACCTTGTAGGGTCTAATATCAATATTGTGAAAATTAGAAACGGAATGGTAAAGGTTACATATAAAAGATCTTTTTAATGTAAAGTAAATTTATGGCTTATGGACCCAGGGTGTAAAGGACGATCGATTTTTAAATATTAACATATCGCTGGCTTAAAATTACAAGAACGAATGTACATTTTTTTTTAATTTTCAGTTAGTAATGTTTTTGGGTTGTATGTGCACTGAGAAAATTAAATCGTAAAATCAAAGAAAATACACTTTGTTGCAAAGACTTTTATTGGTCAGATTGTGCCCAAAGACAAAACATCTTTACCGGAAAGGCGCAAAGATCTTTAGATTCCCATGAAATATATACTATCAAAGACTTAAAATCTTGTGGCAAGGATGTACGTCTTTGGAAACACATGAAAAAAGTCCTTAAACTAAGGAAAAAGTAATTTGTAACAAAGACTTTCAATCGTTAGTTTTAAGACTTGAATTTTTGATTTTAAGTACAATTTTCATTGTAACAAAGACGTAATTTTAACATTATTACAAAGAAACGCAATTAAATTCAACGAAATAATTCTTTCAAATACTAAAGACTGATATGTAGAAACAAAGGCAATTTTCTTTGAAATCTGCTATAGAAATGTTTTAAAAAATTAAAATTTTTCTGTAAAATAAAATATTTAATGAAACCAAGCACAACATTTTTATACAATTCTTTTATTTCAGTTTAATGTAATAAAAATGAAAAATAGTTCATATACAGCATAACTTTACTTAATTAATTAAAAAAAGGCAAGGCGCACATGCACAATTGAGCGTTCCTATCGACTGACTTACAATTAATCACAACCACGAAAACAATTCTTTTTATTTTTTACAATTATTGTAATCAATCGGCTACACTTGTTTCGTTATGCATTCGTATACAAATTTAACTTTGAAGACTAAATTCTTTAAAGATACAGATTTTATATTTATGTTTTTTTTTAACCGCTCTTGTTTACCGTTGCAAGCAAACATGTGTGAACAAGCAAACATGTTCACTTATGCATTGAAGACAAAATTCTTTAAAGTTACAGAATTTGTCTTTGTAGCAAGGATGCTTAGCTTTAAAAAAGCAAAGAAGTCTTTAATTTTAAATACGTTTTTCAATCCCTTATTAGCAAAGAAATTAATCGTTGTAGCAAATATTTTATCTTTACGGAAAAGATAATTTCTTTGGTTAATCTTCAAAGAATTTTAGTCGTTTGTGTTAAAGACGCACCATTTGCTTGTTTAAAGAATAAATCATTGATGCAAGGATTTTTTCCTTCTAACAAAGATATTTTCGTTACAATTTTACAAAGACTTTTTTCTTTGATTTTAAAGCTTTTAATTTTCTCAGTGTGCTGATTTATTGTTTTTCAGAGAGGATATCGCGTCGCATATTTCTGATATTGTGGGCGACAGAATACTTTTATTATATTTAAGTCGGTTATTGGCTGGCTTATCGGCAGTATGTTGCTGCCTGTCGGTGGTATTAAGATTTACCACCAGGTCCAATAAGTGGTGTTCTCTTTGAAAATTTAACTTTCTTCTCTGTCAGTGTGCTTAAAGCATCATGTAGTTCTCTGGTTTTCTGAGCCGTGCTGCAGCTTCCGCTTGGGCGGGAATTTTTTTCTGACCAACGTGGTATCACACCTTCTTATTTTCTTGTCGCATGGTCCGATTCCGTATCTTTTGCTTATTGCAAGTTACAGTGACCACCTAGTTCGCTCGGAATTTAGATTTTATTTTATGTCTTTGCGCTGCTGGATAAGAGTCCAGGGGTCGTCTAATATTCATGATTTCCTTGGCTCCTTCCTAGAGCCTATATGATTGTTGCCTTCACTTTTTTTGTACTTTTTGTAGCAAGATCGCTTGTGTAATCATTTCCAACTTCGTCTGCATAGTTCAAGTTATTCAATTTTGTAAGTAAACCCCACTACAGGCCGTAAGGAGTTGCTTATGCTAAATACAAATTATCATTCAAACCCTTTTAAATAGCTTTCAACTAAACTAATAATAATTTTTAACAAAATCCAATTTCGCTACAATTTGATTGTTAAATCCTGACAGTATTTTTGTTCTTTAAAAATATTAAGAATATTTTTTTAATTAAAATCTTACAAAACGGACAATGAACAACATATCTCTCAAAAACAGCAATATTTAAGACATCTTTAAAAATAAATAGAAATAAAATATATTAAAGATTAAAACAGATTTAAAAAAAATCCACCAATTATAAAATAATTAGTTAAATTTAAAGCACATTCCGAAACCACCTTAAAACAATGAAACTATTCAAACTAAATATAACGTTCCCATATATAGGAACTATAAAAAAAGAAATAAATACATAAAAGATTACCAAATTAAAATAAATATTTTTGCTAATTCATGGGAAAAAAACAATATAACAAATATATGCATTCAAAATAAAATATTTTAAAATATAGATTTTAAAACTAAAACTGCAGCAACTTAATAACAGCAATAAATATACATACATAATTGATAAAAAAAAAATATATATATACATAGAACATAGAACTACCTAAGTTTTGAAATTATTTTCAAAAGACTGAATTTCTTTTTCAAACTTATTATTTTTTATATAAATCTTTTTTTTAAGATATATGTACATATACAGATAAAAAAATATATATGTATTATTTTTATGTATTTGTTCAGTTACAAGAAATTTTGTCAGGATTTGAAATTATTACACTTTAAACTATTTTATTTACAAGTCTCAAAATATGCCATATTATGTATAACTTTAACTGTAATCGACAGCAGCCCACTACCGTTACATAAGAAACGCCAAAAAAAAGTTAAACTCAAGGCGAATTCATAAAGGTGACATTTTCGAGTAATCTGTTTAATGTTTATTTCCTTGTGTGCATACTGAATGTCATGTGTTATTTACATTTTATGAAAAAAATTTGTTAAAATTTAAAATTCAATAAAAAAATATAAATTCTTGAAATGTTATAAAACAAAAAAGTGAACATAAAATTTAAACAAGGATTTTAAAAGGCGCAAGGAATAAGCCGCAATAAATTTGCAATACAGGAAAAAAAATTTACCTTCTAAAGCAGTTGTGTATATACATTAGGCTGGGTCTAGGGTTGCCATACGTACTGTTTTTAACAGTACATGTACTGATTTTTTGCAATTGTACTGTTTTATGCATAATGTCCAAAACAGTACGCAAATGTACTGTTTTTTACACTTTGTACTGTTTTTGTACTGTTTTTTTTTGTTCAGTCCACAAAAAACCAAGATATTAAGAAAAACCCTGTTAAAGTCATATTTTAAAAATATACTAATATTTAACAGTACATTGCTTAAAAAAATGTTGTGTTCCAAACGAAAAAGTTCTAAAATAATAAGACTTTTTTACGCTGTGGTCATTGTTTTCTCATAAATACGCAGTAGAAATCTTAATTATAATGGGTGAAAATTCAGTAGAAGCAAACCAATTTTTAATTTCACATAAAACGCATATGTGCGAAAGAATTCTTAAACCAACCGTTTCATTACCAAAAAGTAAACCAAATACCATGATATTTTTACAGCGGTTAGATATGCATACATATAAAACGTTTCGTTTTTTTTCTAAAAAAAGAAAAGAGAAAAATTTTGAGTTAATACACTATTGTTGAACAAGTGCGATATGATTTTATGGCTACCTCTTCCAATAGTATTTTCCTTTAAACACATGAGAAAGACAAAAACAAAATCAAAATTTTGTTAAAAATATTAAGGGTCCTCATGATGTCGCTTAAAATTGCCATTTGTGCAAATGCGCAAACTTACGAGTCTTGTTTCATGAAGCCCCTTTTTTTACTTTTGTGTAATTTTAAACAATTAATGTCAGTTTTTAAGAAACGTCAATACAAAAATAAATTAAAAATTAAAATTCAAAAATATAAAAATTTGTGTTTAAATTTGTGAAATTTGCTTTTAAAAATGCTTAAAGAAAGCCAAAAGACCAATTTACTGAAATTATTGCTAGAATTTATTGTTTGTGATTTATAGACTCTTGGATTTTTCATTGAAAACGACGTTAAAATCATTAAAAGGTATGTTTGTATAAATGCACAATTGAACAGCGCAAGTTTACGAGACAAAATTGTTGGGCAAATTTACCAAGTTTGTGTAAATGAATTCTCATACAATTTTTGACATTTCATTTACGAGGGCGTAAAAATGCACAGTTTGCACAGATTACGAGACTTATAAACGATATCATGAGGACCCTTATTATATTTTTTAAATACTAAATAAATACTTATTCCAAAACAATTATTTTTAATTCCTAGAATTTTTTTTAATATTCGGGCAAGTTCTGGAAATCGAAATTACGTGAAATTGAAAACGTACAAAGTTAAAAAATTCTCCGGGCTCAAAATTTATAAAAATACCTAATTCCTTTCAGGTGTTTGAAATTGGAAAATTAAGTTAGGACACATACATTTTCTCAAATTCTATATGATTTGTGCAACTATGTGTGTGGTGAAAATTGCTTTAAATACAAATATGCTTAAAGAAAGTCCTACTTACACAGACAACGAGTTAATCGTTTTAAGCTAAGTTAGGCTTTTCTCCTTTCTTATATGGCTTACAGGAATGTTATGATTTTCCTGTCTTCAAATTAAAAAAAATATTATGGCCAAATGCTTCGTTTTAGAGTTTTTTTTTAAACGTAAATGGAGTAATTTCGTATACGTATAAAATGCCATAAAACGGAAATCATTCCTTTGACGTTACACATTTTAAGTGTTTTTCGTTACATAATTGTTGCACATTCAATCAAAAGTTTTAAATATATAATAATTTAAATAAATAGTTGTGTTTTCGCCAAAAAAAAATGTACTGTTTTTTTCTTGATTGTACTTTTTTTTGTGTTCAATGTACTGTTTTTCCGAATTTAAAATCTGGCTACCCTAGCTGGGTCAAAAAAATATTTTTTCTCTAATCGATTTCTAATAGCGTAAATATGTTGTATTTTTGTCTGAATTAGATCCCTGTAAAATATTATTAATTTATTTTTAGTGTAAGAGCCCGCGCATTGACCTTCAATTTTGTTAAATTTGGAATATAGCAACAATAGCACTGTATTGCAAAAAAGCATATTACTGTATTTTAACGCCTTTTAGGTTCGTGAAAATTGTGTCAGAAGCATTCATGACTCTTTGCGCTAAAAAAGTCAAGCGATGGTTTAATAAAGACGAAACTTGAATCAAGACGAGAGATGCCCTGATTTGACAGTAAACAAGATTTTGTGACCAAAAAGGATTTTATTGTTTTATGTTGTGTTAGAACCAAATTTTTATTTTTTTTAAGTTTATTTCAAAATATTTTTAGTTTTAATTAATAATAATTGATAGAAAATAAAATATTAAAATTTAAATAATTGACTTTTTTCAAATATTCTTAATTCTTAGGAGCTCATGCGCGGGCTCAAGATGACACTTTTTTGAACTTTTTTTTGCAATTTCTATTTGATTTAACGTAATACAAAAAAATATTGCTATTAGAATATGATTCGAGAACTCTTATTTTTTCTCATACATCAGTGACCCACCCTAATATACATATTTTAAACAAATAATTTTGACATTCACACTAACTTCTTACAAAAACAAAATACATAGTATTTTTTTCAAAAAAAGGAATGCGGTCACATTTATGAATTCGCCTTGTTTAAACTAGTGTTTTTTCATAGAACAAGTTGTTAAACTTTAAACTTTTAAACGCGTTGTGAATTGACAAGTTATCAGCTGTCAATAAAAAAGAAAAATTTAACAAATTTGTGAATCATGAAGGAAAAACTTATTAAAGAGGTTCGCCCCAATTTTAAGCCTTCAGACAAACCTTAGAGTTATAATACAACACAAATATTTAAATTTTCAATGTGATTTATTTGAATGGAATCAGTAGAGAGCGATTCGATGAACAATGTTTTTCGATTTGTCATTACGGTACGAATAACGAAACGAACCGTATAATCGAGCTCAAAAAGTTTTTTATCACAATGATTTCCACAATTATCATCAAAATAAAAAAATAACATTTACTGTAGAAAATTACAATGCCAAAATGACACCTGTCTGATTGCGCATAGTCTAACACTCAATTTACATGATGAATTTTATGACGTCCAATTTTGGGCGTCATTTTTTTGTTTGGTAGCAAGCGGTCAAGGTATATTTATAGCAGGTAGTCTCGGAAAGCCAGCTGTTTATTTTTTATTTGCTTGTTTTGCGATACGAACTGTCAAATGTTGTATAGCAACAGCCCCTTTTCTTTTTGACAGTTTGTATCGCATAACAACAATAAAAAGCCCTGTTGTTTGTTTTATTGTACAATTGTTGTAATCTCGCGGCTACCTGTTATAAAAATACCTTGCAAGCGGTGTAGAGAAGAAAGAGGGGTAGAAAAATAGACATGATTTCTGTTTTTTCTTCCTCTTTCTTTTTTACATCTTCTCTATACCGCTTGCTATCAAACAAAAAGTGACGTCTAAAATTGGACGTCATAAAATTCATCATGTAAATTGAGTGTAAGTCAACGTGTAACGCCAATTGTCTAATTATGGCTGAGAACTTTCTATTTTTTCATTTGGAAAGCCATTAAGGAATAATTTTAAACAAAATTTCGTACAAAAAAATAAATTTTTGATTTTTCAAATTTTCGAACTTTTGCGGAGAGATTTTCCAATGTTCCGCAATTTTTCATGATTTACACTAAGAACTTTCTATTGTTTGATTTGGAGAGCCATTAAGAAATAATTTCACACAAAATTTCATACGATTATTCCAATTTTCCGACTTTATCAGAGGGATTTTCTTCCGTAAGAACCTTCTCCTCGAAAATACGAACAACTGACAAAATATTTTACAGAAATCGGCCCATCCGTTCTCATTTTATGAATTACTATACATTTTTTACACCATATTTATACAGGGTCCGCCAAATAACTTTTTTTTGAAAATGCTATAAAAAAAACTACTGAATGTTTTCTCAAATTTCTTTTTTAATTTGAAAGTACCTACAATCCTTCCGGTTAATAATGGAAAATGATTCTCTGGCTTGTCGGCGTAACACTTATCTTTGACGGCACCCCACAAATAATAGTCCAACGGTGTCAAATCGCAGCTCCGAGGTGGCAAAACAGAATCAGCTCTGCGGCTGAAATTGTGATCTTCAAAAACAGGGCGCAAAACATCGAGTGTAGTTTCGGCTGTGTGGCACGTAGCGCCGTCCTTTTGAAACCAAATGTTGCCAATATCCTCCTCTTCAATTTTTGTCAACAAAAATTCATTCAACATGGCCCGATAACGATCGCCATTGACTGTAACGGCCACTCCTTGCTCATTTTCGACGAAAAATTACCCAATTATGCTTCTGGACCAAAATCTGCACCAAACAGTGACTCGTTTTGGGTGCAACGGCTTTTCGATGTATGCGTGCGGGTTTTCTGTGACCCAAATTTTACTTGTTTACATAACCGCCAAGATAAAAATGAGTTTCATCTGAAATCGGCAAAATCGGCATCTTCTGTAAGTCGATCGCAGGCCCACTTAGCGAAGCGAAAACGCACATTTCCCAGCGTTGTGCAAGCGTATACACAACCATATTCGTTCAGCGGAAGGATAAAACTAATTATCTGTCAAATCAGACATGAGCTCAGTGTTACCATTCACGAAATAAGTACTAGTTGAAAAAAAAACGTTAGATGGCGGACCCGTTATAAATAGATATACAAATATGTAGAACAAATTCAATAAAAAACATTAATCTTGATATATTTTCGAATCCGTTTTCAATGTACAAATAAGTAAATAAATAAAAAACAGCTGACAGGAATGTCTTTTATAACGCGTATTGTGTAACTTGCAATTTTTCATGCGCTAAAGTTTTTTGGTCGCCATTTACATTGTTCGATACGTTGCGATTCTTACCTTAAAGGTTAGATGGGGAAAGGAATTTAAAGGGGTACACAAGCGTGTGTTCGATTCGTTTTGTTCTCGCATTCATTCTCTCATTTGACGAAAAAAAATTTCAAGTTCAATGGCACAGAAAAAGTAACAATGTAAATATCAGACCGACTTCAAAGAAGAAACAACAATAATCGCAACGACAAAAATCGTATAATGTAAATTGGGACTTAAACGCACGACACACGTTGACGAATTAACGTCTGTTATATACTTCTATCTTTAAGCAAGCCACGTAATAATATTTTCCGCGCGTAACTTCAAAAATTTGTAGCAATTAATTCTATTGAATTAAATTATTTTATAAATATTGAAAAATTCTCTTACTAATTTATTTTATTATTTTATAAAATATTTTTACAACTTTTTTTTATAAAATCTTAAACTGCAAACATGTACCTTTTCGCATAATAACTTACACATACCTATAAATAGTTATTATTAATTTATTATAAACTAAAAAAATATAACAAAAACTTTTAAAATTTATTAAATTGTTAGTTTAACATTTTACTATGTATAATAAATATTTTATTTCATTGTTTTTTTTTAATGAATTACTTTAACATGATATTAATATACAAAAAAATAATATAAATAAATAAAAATTAATAAGCATTTGTTTGTTAAAATATGAATAAAAATTGTTGTTTTTATCGGATTTTATTCCTTTACGGCGCCACTAAAGCCGCCATTTGACCGCTTTTTAGAGGTTTGCGACTTTTTAAACTCATCTAAGTATATTGCGACTTTTTTTTAATTTTGTGTGTGGACTTTTTCGCCTTAAAAAAAATTGCAAAATGAGGAATAAATAGTGATCTAGCGTGGCTTCGTCTTCATGATATTTAAAAAAGCAATCAACAAATTCAAGGCCCATTGAAAAGGTCAGCGCAAGAAGACTGATGATCATTGTTTATGTTCTTTTTAGTTGTCAAAAGTTGTTTACGTTTATGGTATGCGACACATACACGTTTTTTCCTTTTGCTTTGTATATGGGGTAGTAAATTTTTGACAACTAAAAAGAATCGTTTTTTGTTTTTGTACAAGTAAGCAGACCTGATAGATGGGCCTTGAACAAATTCTTCTTCGTTTGGCAACATGGTTTCACATATTTTTTGATACATCACGGTATATTTATAGCAGGTAGCCGCGAGATTACAACAATTGTACAATAAAACAAACAACAGGGCTTTTTATTGTTGTTATGCGATACAACCTTTCAAAAAGCAAAGGGTCTGATAAGAGACAAAAAAGACAAAAGATAAAGACAAAAAACTTGTTTACATGTTTACTATACAACATTTGACAGTTCGTATCGCAAAACAAGCAAATAAAAAATAAACAGCTGGCTTTCCGAGACTACCTGCTATAAATATACCTTGGATACATGGACATGGATCAGTGTTGCCAATCCATGTGTAATTTTTACTTGCATGTGTAGACCCTGTGATATTAGTTTCATGTGTAATCCATGTGTCATTTTACTTTAAGTTCTATTTTTTCATTAATTTTTGACAATCAAGATTTTTTAAGAACATTGAGTTTTTGTAATTTTTTTATAGTTTCCTTTATATGTACCGTGTTCAGATATACCTTTTTTATTAAGTCAATATTCGGTAAATTGTCATAATTATCTTTCTGTTCACACATACACAATTTAGCTAACTCAATTGGCAATTAGCTTAAGCAAAATATAACCAACTTTTGAAAACAACAATTAAAACATCTGGGTTTTGCACAGATCTAAAAGATTGACCTTTGTTTTAGTTGTTGTTGTCAAACATGTCAAAACACTTTGTTAAATGAGTTGGGTTTTACTCACTTAAACACACTTGTGACAGTGTTGCATCTTAATTTTACTCAATATTTATAACAATTTCGAATTAATTGAGCAATAACTAAATTGCAATTTTGTATGTAACGTCAACAAATTTGTTTTTTACAC
Organism: Pollenia labialis; assembly: GCA_949318255.1. NCBI lineage: Eukaryota > Metazoa > Arthropoda > Insecta > Diptera > Polleniidae > Pollenia > Pollenia labialis. Next base: position 15,548,055 of record OX439142.1, on the reverse strand, counting down.
CCTGACTATTTTCGTCTATTTAATTCTTTTCTTGTTGTGAACACAAATTAATTATCAAAAGTGCAATTGCATCATCCGCTTCACAATGCATGTGTTTTTTTTACGTTTAAGGATATTGCGATTTATTGGTCGTGTGTGGAGAAATAGTACGCGAACATATCAAACGCACAAATCACTTCTGTGTGGGCAATTAAGTTAAGTCTGAGTTTTATATATTTATTTATTTGTTCATTCATTTATAATACAAATAGCCTTAGGCCAATTTAATTCGTATTACATGTTATATTTATTAAAGGCCTTTACACACTATCCCACAAAGTCTTACGTATTTTTCAAAAATGCTTCCCTGATCTAATTATTCTTTGAACATTTTCAAAAAACAATAACAACTTATCATGACAGGGTTGCATTTTCGTAAAATACGAAAGACTTTGTGGGATAGTGTAAAACGGCTTTAAGCAATACACCTTTAAGCATCCCAGCGGTTCCCTCATCACCGATAAAAAGAACATTTAATATTATTATAAGAGGTAAAATTTGAATGTTTTCTATCAGTAAGTCTTAGTTTAAATTTGATTTTTATTTCTTAACAGTTGTGTTTTGTGATTTTTAATAAAAAAAGTGTGAACATTCTAGAGATTTTAGAAGTAAGTTCCTAATGTTTTATGAAATAAAAATTAATTTGAACGAAAAATAGCGTCATATAATTTTTTTTATTTTATTGAATAGTGTGGAGCAAAACGGCAATAATAACAGCTATAAAGTACTCAACAATATTGTGTAGTCAAGAAGTACCTTAGGCCCCTATTACGGTTTAGTTGAGTTGTAATTTCTTGATTTTTGTATTATGGTTTCAACCGAGTTGAGTTGTAAACCGTAATAGGGGCCATAAGTAAATACCTTCGTATCAAACAGAACCAATCACAATCAATTTGTTTTAGTTTATGTTGCTTAGGCTTGTAAATACAAAAACATTTTTGAGCTGTTTTTCGCTGCCATTTCGTCGTTATGTTCGGAAAAAATACTGCTCGTGGATACGTGCTGTTATACATGTTCGTCCATTTCTTTCTTACTACAGCAATTGGTAAGCTTTGCTTTTTTTTTTGTAAACCTAACTATTTAATTGAAAATAAGGAATTCATTCTAGCAAAGCTACTTTTTCGAATTGCGTGTGTACTTTTGCTTCCAAAGTTTAATTTTGTACACAGTCGTGTGTAATTTCCGAATTCCTTATTGGCAACTCTGCATGGATACAATTTTAGAATAGGTGTTATCATTAACTTTACCAGCAGAAACTTGCAACAAAAGAGTAAATTACATTTTTACAAAAATTTTCTCCAAATTATAAATAAATAAATGGATAGCAGAAACTAGGAAGATACGAAATTCTTTCATAATAAAATTGTTTTAAACTATATGCACATGATTATTGTTCCTAAATTAAAAAAAATATATTTTATGTTATTAAACAATTTTTAATTTAAAAATTGTGAATATTATTTTGTTACAAATTTTCAAAAGTTTGTTTTGTAAACAAAAATATGAAGCAGCTTTTTCAAAAATCCTTGCAAGTTAAAGTTTCACCAGTAAAAATTGGCAAGAATTTTTGTCTTGTTAAATCTCTACTTGCAAATTTTTTTTATGGTTAATGAACCCTTTTCAAGTGGCAATTATTAAAAAATTGTAACAATTTCATAATATTTTATGCAAAAAGTGAAAGAAAATTAATTTGGTGTGTGAAGTTTTTTTATAACCCATATGGATTTTACATCTGACGAAGCCACTGCAAAATACATATTATGTCGAAGGTCTTCACCAAAGGTATATAGTTCAGCAATTTTGCAATAACGTCACCAGAATAACAGAGCAATAATTCTTATTGCTCAGCTTACGTTAATGGCATGGGAAAACGCATTTACGTTAGCTCATAATTTGAAAATTTTACAGTTACCGTTCTTCATATAAACGGAATTCTTTGTTGTACCATGCCCACTTACCTAATCACGCCCACTTTTTGACTGACGTTTTACATTGATTACTAAGCTATTTGTACCAAATAAGGAAACTTTAGCTATACCCGTTCAGGGTCCACTATTGGCATTATACCCTCGCAAAATTTGATGGCACCTGGCCAGATATACGAATTTTAATATATGTATAATTCATATGGAAGATACCACGTCATATATTTCCAAATTTTGTAAACTGTTATAGATGCCAATATATAAGAATTTGATTTATTTACTTAATACAGGAGGTTCCACGTCCACAATTCGTAATTTGTCCATTTTTTACTTAAATATTCATACTGATATTAAAGTAACTCGTACAAAATTTGGTGGCTTTAATTCACAGATTCACTTCATATAGGAAGTGTCACGCCCACTATTGGTAGTCCGACCATTTTTGTACAAAATACTTATATTGATACTTAAGTTATTCCTACAAAAATTCGTAATTATAATTGTTATAGTTAACCAAATATACACATTGTGGTATTTAATTCATAATTTGTGTGCGCACCCATTTCTTCCCTAAATGTTCATATGGATGTCAAAGTTGCCTGTGCAAACTTTGATTACTTTAGCTGTTATAGTTCAAGGCGAATTAACTACAGGTGGTGTCGAAACGCCTTCTGTTTTTGACAGTTCGAGCCTATTTGTTTTGATTTGTTAGTGTTTTGCTAAGAATGGTTGACATTTCGAGCCGTAAACACTAACAATGCAATGCCAAACCATCTATGTTGTTTCTGTTGTTTTTGGATTGTTGTAGTTGCGACACCACCTGTAGTTGAATTCGCCTTGTTATAGTTTCACATATAAACGAATTTAACATTAAATTAACTGTTACTCCCGGCTAACTGAACCTTTAACATTCCCCCAAAAAAAATAATCCAATGGGGTTAAATTACACGATCTTGATGGCCAATTATTTGGGCCATTACGAGACATTCTTTTTTCATCAAAATTGTTTGTGTATGGAATGGTGTTTCGACAAAAGCTTGTGAATTCTCCTCACTCCAAATGCTACAATTCTGCTTGTTTACATACCTATTCAACCAGAAATGGGCTTCATTGGAAAATAAAATTTTAAATGTTTTGAATTTTGAATTGAATAATTATTTTGTGTCTCTGGTGTAAGTCGATTCATAATGATATTTCAAAGCAGACTTAAGGCCCAACCACAATGTGCTTAAGTTGGCTTAAGCAAATTTGCGAATACATGTTAATTAAATGAGGCAAACCATATTGAACTTAAGGAAACTTTTTGCTAAGTTTAATGAAACTGTCATTTGCTTAAGCAATGTGCGAATCTAATCGCACATTCCGTACGGAATCAAATGTTTATTTTGTTTTTTTTCATAATGCATATTATGGTTAGGCCTTAAGCAAAAAGCAACTATCAGCTGTTAAATGGGTGCTCAAATAGAGCAGTGATGCCAACTCAAACCCGCCCATTTCTCCAAACCCGCCCACTTTTTGTATGTCTTGTGTTGGTATCGAAGCTATTTTTACTAAAATTTGTACTTTTTTCTGTAACTGATCTATTTTGTATTTGTATGGGAAGTGTCACGCCAACTTATTCAATAGCTGTGTCTGTGCTCCACATGTAAAGAAATATATTTTGTACAACGCCCAATTATCCAATCCCGCCCAGATTATCTGGGATGTTGTGTATTTATAACTAAGATAATTGTACCAAATATGGAAACTTTACCTTTTGCCGTTTTCCAGATATATGTATAGCTATCTACATAGTCTTCGTATGGGAGGTGCTTCTGTAACTACAAATTTTAAGACCGTCAGTGTTAATCTACAAAAGTTTTCTATTTTAAGGGACATATTTACTACATTTTAAAATGCATAAAAGAATTTAACGCAAGAACAACAACAACATGTTAAACACAAAATGTTTCCTTATGTACAAATTTAAAAATTTGTTAAAATTCTTTGTGTTTGTATTAAAACTTCAATAAATCTTTTTTCTTTGGTTATTATCAAGGCGAATTCAAACATGTAAACTCATCTCGTCAGCCGTTCATCAGCTGTTTCAACGGCGAATTAAAAAATATGGTCAAACGTCAAAATATGATTTTGTTTTGAGAAGAAGTTGAATGAAAAGTGTTAAAAATATTATTTTTATAATAAAAAAATTTTAAAACTGCGAATGATTGAAGTGAATTTATTAATTTCTTTTATAAAAAAGTGATAATTTTAATTTGCAATAAAAAAATTTTGACAACCAACCAGAAAATTGTATAAACAAAATACATGGGGCTTTTTGTAGTTGTAGAGATGAGTTTACCTGCTTGAATTCGCCTTGGTTATTATATTAAACTTAAACCTTATGGCCCATCACAGACTAGACTACTTATGCTGGCGTAAAATGGCAGTTTGTAGGCAAGCGAGGTGAAGGAAATGGTTTTTCGTTGGCGTAAAGTTTCAACCGGCTTCAACACCGCACAAGCAGCACAAAACTAATACATGCACATATTCAAAAACAAATGAATGCAAAAAACACTAATACATACAAAGTTTTGTACACATACACATTTTATGCCAGATAATTTTACTACAGTGTGTGATTGATGGAACAAAAATTGTTCGCTTAAAAATTAATCTAATGTGTGAAGGCTCTATAAGTTTATTTAACACTTTTTTGCAAAATACCATTTTTGCGAACCTTTTTAAAATTTTCCAACGGCAACGCTGCCTCAAATACTAGATTAGCCAAACACTTCCTAAAACAAATGTTCTACTATATTCGTGCAACTGTGTATTGACATTATCGGATTTTTTATTGAATAAAAAACAAGTGAAAAGATATTCGTCAGCTACAAAATATTTGTAAATTAATTTAACTAAAGCAAAGGTAATATTTTTACAAATAAACTACAAATTTTACAACTTATTTTCATCAAGTTATTAAATAAGAAAAAAATACTATTGTAATACATTAGCAAAGTTCACAATTGATTACGAAAAAATTTGTATACGCCCCAGAAAAAGTGATTAGTAGAAACTGCGCTGGCATTTTCAATATCAGTTTTCCTTATTACATATATTGAAATTGATTTACTTGAAATTAAAAACGTTTTAAAACAATTGTTTTTTTAGATGACCGATTCGAAGTATTTTTCGACCACCAAAAAAGGTGAAATTTTTGAACTGAAATCTGAATTGAACAATGATAAGAAAGAGAAAAAGAAGGAAGCTGTTAAGAAGGCAAGTTCCTACATAGTATAAGAATACCTACAACAAATATTTCTTTTGCAAAATCTGTTAGTGTGTGTTAATAAACTTGAACTAATTTTAATGCAATTTAATTTTGCTTTAGGTAATTGCTAGCATGACAGTGGGCAAAGATGTTTCCGTTCTTTTTCCCGATGTTGTCAATTGCATGCAAACCGATAACCTCGAATTAAAAAAGTTGGTTTATTTATATTTAATGAATTATGCAAAGTCTCAGCCGGATGCTGCCATCATGGCTGTAAATACATTCGTTAAGGATTGTGAAGATTCTAATCCATTGATAAGAGCTTTGGCTGTACGTACAATGGGTTGCATACGCGTCGATAAAATCACAGAGTATTTATGTGAACCTTTGCGCAAATGTCTTAAGGATGAAGATCCTTATGTTCGTAAAACTGCTGCTGTATGTGTGGCCAAGTTATATGATATTTCCGCTTCGATGGTAGAAGATCAAGGTTTTCTTGACCAACTGAAGGATCTTTTATCCGACTCTAATCCCATGGTTGTGGCGAATGCAGTGGCTGCTTTGAGTGAAATTAATGAATCTAGCCAATCGGGACAGCCTTTGGTGGAAATGAACTCCGCCACCATAAATAAACTCTTAACTGCTCTAAATGAATGCACTGAATGGGGTCAAGTTTTTATTTTGGACTCCTTGGCCAACTATAGTCCTAAGGATGAGCGAGAAGCCCAATCGATTTGTGAACGTATTACACCCCGTTTGGCCCACGCAAATGCTGCCGTTGTCTTAAGTGCTGTCAAGGTGTTGATGAAACTATTGGAAATGCTTTCTAACGATGGTGATTTTTGTGCTACACTTACCAAAAAATTGGCACCTCCATTGGTTACCTTGTTGTCCTCGGAACCTGAAGTTCAATATGTAGCTTTGCGTAACATAAATTTGATTGTACAAAAGCGTCCAGATATTCTCAAACATGAAATGAAAGTATTCTTTGTCAAATATAATGATCCCATTTATGTAAAATTGGAAAAGTTGGATATTATGATTCGTTTGGCAAATCAGGGTAATATTGCTCAGGTATTAAGCGAATTAAAAGAATATGCCACTGAAGTCGATGTAGATTTTGTACGTAAAGCCGTAAGAGCCATTGGTCGCTGTGCTATTAAAGTAAGTATTTTAATATATTAAACAAGTTAATAAAAACTTAATTTTTCTATTTTTCAAACAGGTTGAAACTTCAGCTGAACGTTGTGTTTCCACTTTATTGGAATTGATCCAGACCAAAGTCAACTATGTAGTCCAAGAGGCCATTGTTGTCATTAAGGATATTTTCCGCAAATATCCCAATAAATATGAGAGTATTATTAGTACATTATGTGAAAATCTTGATACTTTGGATGAACCCGAGGCTCGAGCTTCAATGGTTTGGATTATTGGTGAATATGCCGAACGTATTGATAATGCTGATGAGTTGTTGGATAGCTTTTTAGAAGGTTTCCAAGATGAAAATGCCCAAGTCCAATTGCAATTGTTGACTGCTGTAGTTAAACTTTTCTTAAAACGGCCTTCTGATACCCAAGAGTTGGTGCAACACGTTCTATCATTGGCTACTCAAGATTCAGATAATCCCGACCTACGCGATCGTGGTTTTATCTATTGGCGTTTATTGTCTACTGATCCAGCTGCTGCCAAAGAAGTTGTCTTGGCTGATAAACCTTTAATTTCAGAGGAAACTGATTTACTTGAGCCCACTTTATTAGATGAATTGATTTGTCATATAAGCTCCTTGGCTAGTGTTTACCACAAGCCACCTACTGCTTTTGTCGAAGGACGGGGTGCTGGTGTACGTAAGTCATTGCCAAATCGTGCTGCTACTACTGGTGATGGTGAGAACAATGCAACCACTAGTGCTGGCAGTGAAGCTATGGTTATACCCAATCAAGAATCTCTGATTGGTGATTTATTATCAATGGACATTAATACACCTTCAATGCCAGCAGCAGCTGCCACAAATGTTGATTTGTTGGGTGGAGGTTTAGACATTTTGGTAAGTAAAAAAATTTTAGAAATTAAATATCTAAGATATTTTAATTTATAAATATTTTTCCAGCTTGGTGGACCCCCAGCTGATTCTACAGCCGGTGGAGCTACTAGTTTGTTAGGTGATATATTTGGGTTAGGAGGCGCTTCTTTGAACGTTGGTCTACAAATTCCAAAAATTGTTTGGTTACCTGCTGAGAAAGGCAAAGGCTTGGAAATTCAAGGAAGTTTCTCCCGCCGCAATGGTGAAATTTTCATGGATATGAAATTCACTAACAAAGCTATGCAGCCCATGAGCAGTTTTGCCATACAACTTAATAAGAACAGTTTTGGCTTAGTTCCCGGCCAACCTTTACAAGTAGCTCCTTTACCTCCCAATCAATCAACAGAAGCCAGTTTATCTTTGGCTACCCATGGTCCTGTGCAGCGCATGGAACCTTTAAATAATCTACAAGTTGCAGTCAAAAATAATATTGACATTTTCTATTTCGCCAGTTTGATTCATGGCAATGTTTTGTTTGCTGAAGATGGTCAGCTCGATAAGCGTGTATTTCTTAATACCTGGAAAGAAATACCAGCTGCAAATGAGGTTCAATATTCGTTAAGTGGTGTAGTGGGCACTACTGATGGCATAGCCTCTAAAATGACCACTAACAATGTTTTTACAATTGCCAAGCGCAATGTTGAGGGTCAGGATATGTTGTATCAATCTTTAAAACTGACCAATAACATATGGGTTTTACTCGAATTAAAATTGCAACCTGGTAATCCAGATGCAACTCTTAGCCTAAAATCACGTTCTGTAGAAGTGGCTCCAATGATTTTTGCTGCCTATGAAGCCATTATACGTTCGCCATAAATAATTTTTATTTAATTTTCAACAAGTATAAAATTATAAAGTAAATATAGGTATATCTATCTACTCTATTTGGAAAATATTTGACACAAATTGTACCCTTAAAAGTATTTGTTTTTTTATTATACATTTTTTCCTAAATTTAATCGATAAATTGTGTTTTCTCATTATAAACTCATAAAAATGAATGAACAAAACCATCAACATTCCTTTGGATTACAAATCAGTGTGAAAAGCTCTTCTAGAATCTACATGCAAAGCATTACAAAATACTTAAGCTACAGTCACACTTATAAAATATTTTACCAAATAAGCGTAACCTTTTGTTAATAGTTAGTGAGATTTAACACGGTCTTTAGTACACAAAATAAACTTATTATGCTACTACATATAGGAACAAACTGTTTTTTGTAAATTGTGGTTTTATAATCAAAATAAATATTGGAATTAAAGGAAATGAATATTTAGTTTTCTTGTTGGTCCCGTTTTTTTCGTCAAATATTTCACAAGTGTGACCGTAGCTTAATTGACAAAGAGCTCATATATTTCAAAAAATACTATATTATTCAAAAAAAATTGCAATAAATGTTATTCAAAAGCATAAATATGCGTAATATTAATAAATATTTAACCTAAAAAAATTGTGTTTGTATTTAATGGGTGGATTACGGATGGCAACACAACTGAAGTTGACTTGCCAGCAGCAATATCAGACAACGCCGCTCATGTTAAAATACACAAAAAATTTGTTTATTTTAAATATTAACATGAGTGGCGTTGCCTGATTAAGCGGCTGGCAAGTCAACTTCAGTCACTTTATTATTATTAGTTCATTCTGTTTGATACTTTCTTAAAAACATCTTTAATTTGTTTTGTTACTTTATTGAAGTTCGGACTGATAGGAAACAAAACTCTTTTTGGCACTTTTTCTATTTGTTAACTCTCAATTTAACTTTATGATTCAAATGGATCTAACTAGGTAGAATTCCAGGGAGGTTACAGCGCATTTCGATTTGAAAGAAATCATTTACGAGTTTAAATAACATGTAATGAAAACGTTGACAAAGTTATATTTATAAACCAACTACTTGTTTGGTACCGGCGCAGCCCAGAATTTTCTAAATAACATTTAAATACGGCGTGCACGACTACGCTCCCCACACCTCGTTGTCCTAATTTTGATAAAAAAAAACATGGTTTATGTGTTTAAAACAGGTATAGCTAATGTGTCTATAAAAATGTGTCTATCTAGGTTTTAAATTTCAATAAAGTCTGTTAAATAGTTTCGTGATGTAATTTTTTTAAACAATCAGTGAAAGTAGACCTTTTCAACGCATATACGGATTTGTAAATAAGTTGAGTGGTTCTCGATTTATAAAATGACGAACATAGGAAAACTAATATTTTATACATCGAGCTCTCACCGCAAAAATAGCTTAAACGACATCATTTTCAATTGTCGTTCTTTTAATAAATGAACTTAATGGCAACGCTATCATCATATCCTTAAATGTCATGGTGACATAAGGTACCGTTGCGCTTTTATACAAAAACAATTTTAGCTTAAGCGGCAACCTTCGTACAAAATTTCTTTGAAATAAAAAACAACACGGAATTTAACCATCTACGCCTGCTGCTCCATGAGGTTGGCAAGCCGATATCTTTTGAAGACTTGCAGGACAAAACTTGAGACAATACAGATTGCCTATACCAAAAAGATCTCTAGCAAATTTCTCTGAGGGAGACCAAGTATGAAAAAATTACATAAATCAACACATTATAATTTGCTATTAGCAAAAGTAAGGAGTAAACGTGGAATCGCCTTAGTCTTCGCACCGTTAGGATTCGGTAAACCTTACTAATGTCGAAAATCTGATCTGCAACATTTTAAAACAGAGTAATGCAGCCACACTAATGCACGATTGTAACCATATAGTTTGAACGGGTTACTTTTTCGCTGCAAGATTTGCCGATCTCCTCCGAAAATTTAGAAACGGAGAATATCCTTAAAACTAATTTAAAGAGACAAAGTGACTAGATCTTGCCATAGTTTTGCTAACCCTTGACGAAGTTTTAACTCAAATATATCCTAAAGTATAATACATGCGCAACAAACACAGCAAACCCAAGGATCGGAACAAAATAAATGGTAGACTCAAAAATACAATAAAATCAAATAAAATATTTAAGCAAATTGCTTTCCTTAAAACTTACAAATGTACCTACATATGTATATAGTAATCAGGAAATAGGCATTTTGATCAACAAAATTACAAATAGTTTCAACCGTTATATATTTCCTAGGAGGTTTTTCCGCGCGACCGAAGCCACAGACAAAAGCTAGTTTATTATATTAAGATTCTTGGACTTGGAAAAGGATATTGTTTTGGCCTTAAAATTATCTAGTTACATACATACATACATACGTATTTTCTAAAGCTCAAATATTTTCTAGTTATAACTTTTGTATTGCACTTCCGATTTCGGATTTCTTTAAAAATCGAGAACTTCAACAAAATCGGCTTGTGACAAGGTGTTTAAGTGAGAATTTATGTTACTTACAAGATATTTTTTCAATTTGGTTAATTAAATCACTTCCAAATTATTTTTTGCGAAGCACAAATTTCAGTTTTTCAGAAACTAATAAAAATGGAAAATTGCGCGTAAACTCAAGCTCATACTAAAATTTTAGTCAAACCAACTATGTGTGGTGTTGCCATAGATCAAAAAGTTTTACACAAACAAAACTCAAATAACATTTTGATTAGTTATTATTGAATAAAAGTATTTTAACTAAATGATTTATTTTCAATTTTTTAAAAAGTAATATGTACATAAAATTTTCTGACTTATTTTCACATAGCAAATCACGCTGAAAAAACAAATTTTTTTATTAATATTTACTTTTTTCAACATTCAATTAACTGATCACACAAATCCTAAAATTGTAAGATATTTATTTAAAAACGGTAAAAAAAATACTGCAATATAGCCACACTAGAAGAACAAGGCTAAATATAAGCGGTTTTCGACTTCAGTGCTAGATGTACAACTCTGCTTTACCCTAGGTCTACACTAAAGATAATTATTTCAGCATGTTGGCAATAACGTCGGCAGAATAACAGAGCAATATTTCTTATTGCTCAGCTTATGTTAAAGGCATGGGAAATCGTATTTATGTTAACTCATAGTTTGAAAAAAAAATCAAGAAAGAAGGTGCAGTGTAAAAAATGGCGGTATCTTACAAGAAATTATTATTATTTATATAAATTCTTTCTTATTCGACTTTATAATTTTAATTTATACTAATTTGTTTAAGCTTGATGTCATTTTTAATACAAAAATATTAATTTTATTAATTTGTTTTATTTTTGTTAATGTAAAATTATTATTTTTTTATAAAAAAGATCTCGAAATTAATATTAATTTTAACAATAAAGATCGAATAAGGAAAAAATTATAATTTTTGCAATTTTATTTTAGTGTTTATTTAATTTTTTAATTTAATTATTTTACTACAATTTTAATTTGCTGCAATTTCAAAAACATAATTTCTTTCTCACACAATTTGCTTCTATTTTTTTTTTTCTTTTTTGCTTCTTTCTTTCAACTGACAACCAAATTGAAGTTTTTTGAAAGCAATAATTGTCAACGAAAATGGACTAACAATTATTGCAATATAAATTGTTAGCAATAAATATGTACAAAAAATTGCTGTCTACATTAAAGATAACATAATTTTGACAATTACTGCAATATATGTAGCAATAATTATCTCTGGTATAGACGGGCAGTTATATAATACGATTTTATGACGTCCATAGACGAGACAACATTAGTTGAAACATGTATTAATACTTATGTTGCAGTTTTACCACAGACAATGACATTAAAAACGAAACATCAAACAGAAGCACAACTTAACTTTACAAATACATATACACGGAAGAATGTCAAGTTTTTAAAATGTTTGAACAACTTACGCTAGGTCTCCACGTAGCAATTTTTTTTGCTAAGCACAAGCAATAACGTCGGCAGAACCATGGCACAATAATTGCTGACTATATTGCTGGAGAACACGTGAAATTGCTTTGCCATAAAAAAACGTACAGAGAAATTAAATGTCAGATAAATAACAGCTGATTTTACAGCAGATTGCTAAGCAATAATTGCTCAAACAATAAGAAGAGCAATCATTGCGCAATGGATTGCCACTCATGCATGGCAATATGCGGTCTATACGTCGCAAATTTTATGGAGCAATCAAATTTGACGTTTGCCGCAATAAATATTGCTACGTGGAGACCCGGGGTTAGTGTCATAGCTGGAATAATTATAGTTGATGAAATATTGTGTGAAATTGAAAAAGATATTGAATAAAAATAGAAAAAAACTAATACTGGCAATTTTTTAAATACATTTATAAAATGTATTTATTTATTCTTCAGTTAGGTGATCCGAATCCCACGTGGGCCACTAAGAAAATATTACACAGTCTTAATACCTAAGTCATTAAAAATTAAAAGGCAAGCGTATAGAGTCAAATTTTAAAAGTTGAAGAAGAAAATAAACAAATTTTCAATCATACAAATTTTCATTCAAAAAAATTTTTGTTTCGTTCTTAAAATTTTGTATTACAAACGAAACCTTTTTCAATATTTATTTATTTATTTCATTCACAGTAATATATAAAAGCCTCCTAGGCCAATTAACATATATTACAAAGATATATGTTATGTTAAAATGCAACATACCTGTATATATAAATTCATAAAAAATAACTTTTATTTATCTTTAACTTGTCTAATTATATAACCTAATACTCGCCCCCCAAGGCATAACACATATCCTATTTTTAGATACGAATAGTAAATAAATTACACAGATATATACATGGCATAAATTTTCTAATTTTCATTGTTTCCAATGTTCGTAATTTTACCTTCTTTTCTTTTTTGTTTTTTTATCCGAGAAATGCATAACAACGCACGCAACAAAATGAGAAAGAATAAAACAGACAACATCGCTTCACACGATGAAATATTGTGTTTTTTGTGAAACCAAAAAGGTTACACGAATTTTAAACAGAAACATTACTACACAAGTAAGAATAATGTTTCTTTTAGTTATCATATTGATTTTTTTTGAGTTGCATGCTCTATGGGGTTTTACGCAGAATTTATTCAATTAATTTGTGTTTCCCTTATCGTATAAGCGCTGGATTTTCATGGGCCTTGTCGAATATTTTATGGGTTTGATTGAGGTGTTTTAAAAGTTTTTTTAGCTAGCATTTAATAAAATTTTTTTATTTATTTTGTATTATATATCACGGTGAAATTACAAAAAGGTGGCCTCGGTAATACAACAAACATAATAATACAACATTTACAGACAATTTGTTTTTCTATTTCATGTGTATTATCAACGTCAAACAAGCTGATACAAATTAAACACAAATAAATATTAAAAAACAAATCAACCCCGGGTCTCCACGTGGCACTCCACGTAGTAGTATAGACCGCATATTGTCTTGATTGGCAATCCATTGCGCAATGATTGTTCTTCTGATTGCTTGAGCAATTATTGCTTAGCAATCTGCTGTAAGATGAGTTGTCATTTATCTGACATTTCTCTGTACGTTTGCTTATGGCAAGCAATTTCACGTGTTCTTGAGCAATATAATCAGCAACTATGGCGCCCTTGTACTACCGACGTTTTTGCTTATGCTAAAGCGGCTCATACACTTACAATAAAATTGTTCAGTTTTACGTATTGTACAATTATATCGCCAATGTGTATGTGATATACGATGATGGCACAATATATTGGCAACAATCAAAATACTTTTGATTTTTATTGCACAACGAAAAGAAAGTGAAATGTATTGGCAACATTGTACAATGCTGTTTATATTATTTCTATAGGTTATGTTCACCTTTTTCTTGAATGAATGAAAACATAGTACGACTTATTGCATAATATAGGACAAAATGGAAATAATATGGCGAATTTCAGATACAATAATATTGCAAGTGTATGGGCCGCTTAAACAAAAAAAAATACTACGTGGAATCCCAGCGTAACAAAAATCTAAAAAAAATAAAACTTGGCGATTTCCGATAAACTATTTTGGCGATGAAGACGACAAATCTGACAGCCCTGTTTTAAGAAACTGAAATACGTGACCACGAAACAGGTATACACATCCGCCAGCTGTTCGTTTTTTATATATGCAGTTCAATGGCGAAAATCCATAAAGTGCATGAATAAAATTAAGTCAGAATGACTTTATTGGATGCGTATTTGCTATGAATGTGTCTTTGTTGATATTTTTAATCTTAATTTTTGCCACATAAAAATATATAAGTTGCATTTTTTGCTATTGCAAAACGAAAATCAAACAGTAACCGTGGAATTGACAGCTACAAAACATATTACAACAGTCATTGCTTAACAAGCACCACCTTATTCAAAGTGTCGCGGCAGGCAGTAGATAAGAAAAATTTAGCACTTTTTGTTTATAGTTCTTCGATAAAAAGTATTTTGTATTTTCTCATAAAAAACCAGTTAAGATTGCAGAAATAAATTTGAATTAACATTAAAATCAATAAATAATGGATAAAAATGTAGCAGATTTGGAAAAATGGAGTTTTCCATTGCGGGAACTTTACCGAATGGCTCTACAGTTTTACAAACGTAGGCAAAAGAATGAACTTAAAAGAAAATATTAATAATATTTGCCTCTTCCCTTTTAATTGAAACAGAAAATTCTGGAAAAGCTATTCACCTCTCATATGAGGATAATCTTAAGCTAATAGCATTTAAACAACAAGCCTCATGCGGGCCTTTCAATCCAAAGGATACACCTGCCTTGGGTGTTCTAGATGTCATTGGAAAAGATCGCCGACTTCACTGGCAAATGCTGGGTGACATCAGCCGCGAGCAAGCCATGGAGGGATTTATTGATTTGCTGGACGCCATGTGCAGCGCTTTTCGTCCCTACGTAGAGGCGGTAAGAAAGAATCGGGATGAAACCTTAAAAGAAGAACTACGAAAAATGGAACAAGAAAAATTAGAGAAGGAGAAAATGGAACGTGAACAACAGGAACTTTTAGAGGAAGGTTACAAGGAAGAAATGCAAAAACGTCAACTACAAGATGCGTTAAACAAGCAAACATATCAACAGTTTAAGGTAAGAAACACACACACACAAATGTTTGTGCGTGTATAAAAATCAATCATTTTTAAATGGGTCAATAAGAATATTAGTGGGGTTACTAAGCACTTATGTTTACTTTTTGTGATAAATTATTTAGGTATAAACATCCCATTCCTTGAATGAAAGTTTTGTATCTACCACGAAAACAGTTTAAAGTTGGAAGAAAGATTTAAATGTTCATATTATTCGAATGTGTATTCTAAGTCGAATTACAATTTTAAAAGCTTTTTTTACTATAAAGTATTAATTAATAGTCTAATTCCTTCAATATTTTTTAGGAATATTTTCTATGCACTATCAGAATTTTCGTTAGTGTATTTCTGTTACGACGCTTACTTTAGCTATCCTTTGGCTAGCTTTTAAAATTGTAATTTTACTTAGAAAACACATTCAAATAACATAAAAATTTATATACAGGCATGTTCTGAAAATCACAAAATTTTAAATCACTTGTGTTTTTAAAATCACAATTATTATTTAAGGGTGTTTTGAAAACCACAAAAGTTTTAACATGGTTTAAAATGGTGGAAAAAATAAGCATGTAATTTTAAATCGGTGACCACTTGGCTGAACGGTTTAAAATCACAATTATGGAAAAAGTTTTTTGGCCAGAACACCTTTCTTGTGATTTCAAATCACTTTCACAAAAAATGATTTTCAGAACATGCCTGATAGTAAATGTTACTCACCATGAGAAATAAATTACCAGATTCTATTTGTATTCAACATTTTTTTTATTTTTCGAATTTATTCTATGAGTTAAATTTCAGTTATGTATTTTATAAAGCTTTTTTGTAATAGTCATATTCCTTCAATTTTTCAGAAATGACTTTATACACTATTACAAAAAAGCTTTATAAAATACGTAACTGAAATTTAACTCATAGAATAAATTCGAAAAATAAAAAAAATGTTGAATATAATATAAAGTAACCTTCGGAAGGAAATAATTCCCAGTTTTAGATTCTATTTGTTAAGAAAGATTTAAGAAATTTTTTTTTTGTTTTTCGAAAAAAAAATCTTTTACTTAAAAATTATATTTTTTTTCAATTCACATTTTTTAATATTTATTTATTGAATCTTCATATGTATGTACCAGAGTTTAAAAAACTGGAGTCAAAGTAGAAAAACTGGCATTTCTACAGCTTCTTTAATTGTCATTGGTCAAAAAAAAAAACTGTTGCTTTTACTTCTGATTCATTACATAAAAATTTACATGTAAACAGTCGCTGTCAAACCAACTCAAAAAGTAGTTCGCACATTTAAATCGGTTATTTAATAAGCTCGTCAACTCTCATTTGAAAAAGGCACTCGACGGTTTTCTGCAATAAACGATTAATTTCCGTTTGTTGTTAGACAGTTTCTGTTTCGACTGCAGTTTTTTAAACCCTGGTATGTACATATGTATATAAAAATTACCCTAGTCACGGTTCCCATTTACATAGGTGTTGCACACTCTTCTAATCTGATAAGGCTTGTAGTATTTAATCTCCTGAGGCGGGTGTGGTCGCCGTTACTTAAAATATTTTGAGCTAGTTGATTTGGGTGTAATTCAAGCCTTTTTAAATAAAACTATACACCATAGCGACAGATTGAACTTCTGAAAGAGTTTACAATCCAGGCGAAGGGCAGAATATCTTTCTGTTTTGAGTATGCGTTTATTCAATTGCGTTTGAAAACATCAATTTCGTTCAAAATCAGGTTTAGTTTTAAAACTAATAGCTTTTGTGCGATCTTTTTCTGGCTTCGGTATCATCCTATATTCTAAAGGGTAAAATACCGTTAAAAATTAAAGAAACTATTTCTATGCTATGCATACCCTGCAAATAATGGGACCAGTCCAAACGCGCGTGTAAAGAGTAGCCCACATGGTCTATTTTGGACTACAAAGGAGAAGTTTTAAAACTACTCCATTGTGTACACAAGAGGATTAGTTTTAACTTCGTTTAAAAACGAAAACATGTTAAAAAACGAAGACATGTCGTCTCACTACAAACACTTTTTAACAATGACATGGTCCATGCTTGCATTGCATCGGACCAGTAGTCCATTTCATGAAATTGGATCAGGTGGTCCAATAATATTTGCAGGGTAGTAGCTCCAAAAGTATTTTGTAACTGATCTTATCAAAACCAAGGCTTTAATCAACAATAAATATTCTTTTCGTTTCCTCTTATATTAAATCTTAGGGTTATAACTATTCCAACATCGACTGGTGACAACTCTACTGAAATATCGTGTGATTAATTTTTCAAATGTTAAACAAACAGGGGGCTAGCTTTGGCAGTCGAGTTAGAATACTTTTTCGATTTGAAAGCAATTGTATTTCTTATTCTTTTAGTCGATACTAAATAAATAGATATTCCCCCCTATTGCGAATGTCAATGTCGACTTAAATGACGTCGATACCGCAGTCTTGGCATTACCGCCGTCAATATTTACGATTACCGATTACTATTGACAAAGATTTGTATTAATAAAGACAATTTAACGCCGACGTTGACACGAATTGCCATTGATTTTGTCAACAAAGTTTTTACCGTCGTCTAGTGAAATTGTGAAAGTTTTTACAATATATCATTATTTTGTGAACGTTATTTAAATTGTTTAATTATTTCCCTGACGATGGTACATATTGCTGCATCGAAATATTGGAACTATAAAATAAATGTTATCCAATTTTTTATATAAAAAAGAAAAACCTCAAGCTTAATTAATTATATTGCAATTAAATAAATAAAGGTTAAATAAAATAAAATTTTAATAAAAATAATATTAAAATGGAAAAAAAATTAAAGTAACAACTTTATAACAATTTTAAACCCTTATTGCTGAACTTGAAAATAAGCCCAGTTTGGCAAAAGGATTTCAACGAAGCTCAACTCCTAACAATTTCAAAAAAGAATGGGAGGAAATAACAACAAAATTAAATGCAATGGGACCACCAATTAGAGGCAGCGAGGGTTGGCAAAAGGTTTGGCTAGAAAATGTTTAAAAAATATAAATTTTTAAATTTCAACCATTTCAAGGTGTGAAGGGATTTTAAATGTAAGTTAAATCAATGCAAACGGTGGTGATACAAATATGCAATTACCGCTTTCGCATCTGGAAGAAGCTGCAGCAAATTTAGCGTTTAGCTTTAGCATTCCTTTATTTTCTTTATCACTACTTTCAGAGTCAAACAAAAATAACATTTTACACGAAAATTTAAAAAATAAATTAATTTACTGTCAAAATACATAGGGATGAGCAATATTTTTTTTTAAATATCGATAACATGTCGACATCAATATATACATGCAAATTAATACCGATTTAATGTCGAGTTGACGTCGGCGTCGACTAAATGTGACTTGAGCTAAAAATTAACGCCGCCGTCGACAACGAGTTTAGTAATAGAGGGGATTATGTTTTCAGTGTTGCGAAAACTCAAATAAATGCTTTATAACACTGAAACTTACCTTTTTTCAGCACAACTTTAAGGACAGATGTTAACATAGAGCTTAGCTGTTAACAATAATCAGTATTGTGGTAATTTTATTGAACTGTTTATGGGTTTTAATTCAAATTTTGATAGTTTAATCAGGCTAAAGTTCATTGAATTTAATTTTCATTAAATCATTTTTATGAAGAAAGGAATTTTACAACATTAACTTCAATTTCACCAAGTTCAGTTATAACTAACTATTTACTTTAACTTCTAGTTAACATTTTGTTTTGACAGCTATAACTGATAGTTATTTATAACTGAACTTAATGAAGTTGGGGGTAAATTAATTAAAGCTTATTGATAATTTTTCTTTCTTGACTGAACTGGGAATCGAACCCAGGTTTTCGCGGTCCTGGCATATTTCAATTGTAACCACACAATCTCTTCAGAGGGGTTTTCCGTTTAACTCTCACCAACATTGATGACGGCTGGCAGTCAATAATCAAACATCAATCTTTAACCAAATGGTATTTTAACTTTGGGAGATCGAAATTTTTTTATTATTTCATTTATTTGTACAAAAAAATTTGCTTTAAATGGTTATTTAATTAGGTACTCCTATTGAAATTATTTGTAAATTTTTTAAATACCTAACCAAAGTAATAAAGTTTAAATCATTTTGTTATTCCGGTTATGGTCCATAGGCTAGGTTACTGAAATTTAGGCCCAGGCCCACGATGTCGACAAGAAAATTTCTTTCGTATATTTGTATTGAAAGCAAAAACAAATTTTAGTTTTTTATTATTGTTTTCAATATATGTACATAAATATGCGAAAGAAATGTTCAAGGCCCATTGAAAAGGTCTGCGCAAGAAGCCTGATGATCATTGTTTATGTTCTTTTTAGTTGTCAAAAGTTGTTTACATGTGCATGTATACGTTTATGGTATGCCACACATACACGTTTTTTCCTTTTGCTTTGTATATGAGGTAGTAAATTTTTGACAACTAAAAAGAATCGTATTTTGTTTTTGTACAAGTAAGCAGACCTGATAGATGGGCCTTGGAAATGTTCTTGTCGACATAGTTGCCGTTAATAAAAAAATAAATAAAAAAATAATTTTTTTTTAAAAAATAAGGTGGCATTTAATATAATAAACAATGGTAGATCATTGCAAATTTTCGGTGATTGCAACAAGCCGAGGTTTTTCGGGTTAAAAAAAAATTTAATAAATCATTTGATTTGTACACGGAAAGTTAGTGATCAGGCTATATGTTTATTTAGTTTTATTAACAACAAAATACATTTATTTAATTTTGTTTAATATATTTTGCTGCTGTTAATATAAGGACATAAACATATAACCTGAGAATCAGCCTTCCGGGAATAACACAAATACCTTTTTAATTGTAAGCTTGAATTTATCATAAAATTGCTATCAATTATGGCATAGACCAATAAAATATATTAAAAATGTACATCTTGGCAATAGTATGTATACGGTAAGGTTAGGTTAAATAGGCAGCCGTCACGACGACGACTCACTTGGGTCCTTATAGCGGTACCTTTGTGATACCCCTAGCCAGTGACCACCAGATTATTCCCCAGAGGTCACTGCAGCCTCGAACCATGTATACGGTTATATAAAACAAAAAAGGTTTTTATTTAAAATCCAGGTTCAAGAAACTGCAGTCGAAACTGTCAAGCAAAAAACGAAAATTTCTGTACAACTTTTCGCTTTTTTAATTGGTTTGACAGGCCCTGATTATATTTAATCAGAATCAAAAGTAAAAGCAAAAATTTTTCAATGGTCAATGAAAAATTAGGAATTGCAAGAAATGGCAGTTTTTCTACTTTGACTGCAGTTTTTTAAACGCTGGTTAAAATAATTGTTGTTTAACATTTACGAAAAATATTGTCATTACTTTTTTTTGTTAATAATTGCTTAATACAGAAAAACATAACTTTAATGTGCTGTTTTCACAACACTAGTGACACTCAAAAAACTGAGTGCTTTTCATATAAATTTTACTACACGTTCAGTCAATTGTGTTGTGAAAACAGCACATAAAAACTGTTAAATTTCTAGACCTATGCCGAAAAACAGTTTCCCGGAAATCCTGAACAACAAGCGGTTCTAATACATCAATTACAACAAGAACATTATCACCAGTATATGCAGCAATTACACATGCAAAATCGTAATCCCACTGAAAATCTAACAAACAACAACACAACATCCAACTCTAATAGAAACGAGAACGAAACAGCTTTAAACAATAAATCGCAAAACAATGAAGAAGATTTAAATAAGGAATTGGCCAAATTATCTTTAAATAATCAGCAGCAACAACAACAACACTATAATGAAAACTCACAATTGCAAATCCATAATAACGAGGAAGATGAAGATTATGTTTTATTACAGCCAGCTAAAATATGGACTAGACCAGATATTGAAGAGTTTAAAGCTGAAGTATCGGCGGGTGATGGAGATGGTGTCATAACAGTGGGACATGGGGATACCGTAACTGTAAGTTGTTATTAATGTTTTAGCTAAAATAGTAGGCGCAAATAATAATTTTTTTTGTTTAATATAAGGTACGTGTACCCACTAATATTAATGGTAAATCCATATTTTGGGAATTCGCAACGGATAATTACGATATTGGTTTTGGTATTTACTTTGAATGGAGTAAACCCATAACCCAAGAGGTAACAGTTCATGTCAGTGACAGCGATGATGATGATGAGTTTTTAGATGAAGATTATTTGTCTACCAATGAAGACCTTGAATGCGGCTCCTTGGCAAATGATCGCAATAGTTTTACTAGTAACTCTTCTATAAAGCCACCAATTTCAATAATTGTGCCTATTTATCGACGGGAATGTTTCAATGAAGTATATGTTGGTTCTCATATCTATCCGGGTGAAGGTGTTTATTTATTGAAATTTGACAATAGTTACAGTATATGGCGATCGAAAACATTATACTATCGAGTCTACTATGAACGTTAAAATTTTTTTTAATTTTATATTTATTTTATTCCCAGTTTAGAATTTAATCGTGTATTATTTAATTATACAGTGCACTCTGGAAAACGTCAACTAATTAAAACCGCGGGTGTTGACGTTTAACAAATTGTTGACGTTTACGAATGTAAAATTTTTATATAAAAAACATATCGATAATGTGCTTTTAAACGTTTTTATTAATTATAAACTAAATCCAAACATAAACAAATTCAAAAAGGAA
Source organism: Pollenia labialis (assembly GCA_949318255.1). Taxonomy (NCBI): domain Eukaryota; kingdom Metazoa; phylum Arthropoda; class Insecta; order Diptera; family Polleniidae; genus Pollenia; species Pollenia labialis. The sequence continues at coordinate 15,526,040 of OX439142.1, read as the reverse complement.
ATATAAAAGGCATTCAACCTGACTAAAACCATAGAAGACAACTGGAACTAAAAGAATACATTTTAAATGAGATCATATTTTTAATTTTACATGCACACATATGCATTTAAAAAAATCTGTTATTTTTTTCTGCTGTTTTTTTCTATCCAACACTTGGAAGAGAGCCTTCTCTCTTAAACGTCTTAATACATTTAAGTCATTTTGCTCAACATTCTCGCATTGAGCCCAATCCAAAGCCCTGTTAAATATTTCGACGGCTTCGCTTGGTTTTATTGTCTGCACAAAAAAGCAACTGAACATAAATAAAAAGACAATACAGACATACAGTTGTAATTTTTTTTACTCTACTTACAAGGTGGATCCCCAATTTCTGAATTGATTTCATAAAATAAATGTGTGTCTGTACAAATGTGTGTATTTTAACTGCTGCTAAATTCGAAATTTTATTTTATTCAGAGTTGACGTTTTAGAGCTTTATAGTTGGGTTGACGTTTTAGAGTAGGCAATGTAAAAAAAAAGGGTTGACGTTTTGGGATGTTGACGTAAACGAGTGTTGACGTTTTCCCGAGTGCACTGTATTTATTACTGTATTAATTTTTTATGTTTAAAATAACATAAACATTTATAGATGTCACGAAAAAATAAATAAACAAAATGGTAAATAACAGTAAACTTTTTATTTCTAATTTATCAACTCCTAAGCGGACGTATCCATTTAGATTTAATATGAGCAGCCACAACATCATTTATACGAGACTCACCTAGTTCAGCTTTGCCTTGTATATCGATGTTATTGTAATCCCATCTTAGGCAATTTTTGTCTTTTAATATCTGTTCTATGCCATTCCAGGCAATCATTACACCATTATCGGAACAATACTTTTTGGAAGGACGAAAAGTTTTACACTGAAATTGTTCGGCTAAATAAGTCATATCACAGAATATTGAATCATTGTTGGCAACACCTCCAGACACTACAAGTGAACGAGGTGCATCACCGAAGAAATTACGTTCTATGCAAAATTCCAAGGCTCTTTGAGTTCGATTCAATAAGTGGCGGCTTATCGCATTTAAGAGACCCGCACAAAAGTCTGCATAATTTGAAATAACTGAGTCTGGTGGACATCCTAGATAAATGAAAATTTTAAAATATATAATTAAAAAAAACGCTAGCTTGTTTTCGATTGTTTATCACCCATGTTCTGAAAATCAAATACGAATGAAATTGAAATCGAACAAATTTTCAAAACGGTCATGTCTTAAAGGTTTATAAAATATTCCGTTTTAAGTAACACTTACATATGAGTAAGTGAGTTGCAAAACTCGTTCGTTACAAAATTAAAAATACAAGATGACAATTTATTCCAACAGTTCCTTTGGCGCTTTGTGAGAAGAAAAATTCTGATTGTATCAATCCATGTTCTTGGAAAAACATGGAAGAGGACATGCGTTGATAAAATTCGTATATTTATTCTCATAAAGCGTTAAAAGAACTGTTACTATAAATTATCTTGTATTTTCAATTTTGTAACGAACGAGGTTTGCAACTCACCTAGTCATACATATATTTATTAGATTTACTATTAAAATAATGAAAAACTACGGTGTTTATAAAACAAAATGTAACTACAAATTTCCTTCGATATTATTGTGCTGTTTTCACAACACAAGTGCTTTAACGTGTAGTAAAATTTATATATAAAGCACTAAGTTTTGGAGTGTAGTAAAATTTATATAAAAAGCACTCAGTATTTGGAGTGTTTTCCAAATAAATTTTACTACACGTTCAGTCCCTTGTGTTGTGAAAACACATATTTCTAGTTATATTTTTAAATCTTGTATTCATTGAAAATTTCAAATGACTACTTGGAAAATTTTCATTAATGGTTCGGAGATCATGAATTAAATATATATTTAATTTAACTAATTTAGTTATTCATTTAAAAATTTGTATTCAATTTAATAAACTTTCATTAATATATCTTTGACGTTAGGCAGAAAGGTGTTAGTCCAAAAATGCATTTTGAGTTTTTTAAATTTTTTTTCTTTTTTGTTTTGCATCAATAATATAAGACTAGTATAACTGCTTCCAATCGCAATCATCTGATCTTTAGGAAATAAATCAATTAAATGATTTTCAATTAGACATCTACACGATCGTTTTTAAAATTTGTTCGATTTCATTTCCACTTCATTTCGATTTTATAGAACATGCCCGAATATATGTAGGTATAAATTTGTATGTAAGAATTTCATTTTAAAATGGAGCAGAAGTTGTTAAAACACATTGTTTTCCAAATTAAAACTTACCCTCCTTTAGCTCTTGTCGTTTTATTGCCCTAAAAGAATTATTTTTTATTCCTGCAAAACTAAAATTACAATCGCGCACACGTGCCAATGGCAATGGAAATTCAAATGCCTCAAGATTAGTTGCACTTTTAGCAGCATCTTCTACTATTTGTCCACCATTCCATTTGTTATATTTTGGATTAATATACAGTCTTAAACGTCTGACAATTTTATCAAATGCTTCACCTGGAGCATCATCCAAACTTTTACCTAATAACAAGAAATCTTTGGAATTTTTAACAAAACACAATTGACTGTGACCACCACTTATTAAAAGACATAGAAATGGATATGGTATATTATATTCCATGCGAGCCTGTAATGCGTGAGCTTCCATGTGATGCACAGGGATTAAGGGTTTATTATATAAACGAGCCACATAACGACCAAAACGTAAACCAACCAATAGACTTAAGGGTAATCCTAAAACAGACTCATTCATATTTTAGTACAATACAAATAAATATTTTTATAGTTTACCTGGCCTTGTGGTAACAGCAATAGCATCGATATCTTCAGGTTTCATTTTTGATTCTTCCAGACATCGTTCAAATACATTAGCAATATGAGACCTGTGCAGATCTTGTGCGCGAGGTGGAATTATACCCCCATATCTAAAAACAGAAAAATTTAAAAAATGTGACACATTGATGGTACATATTGATTTTAAAAACATATCCTTTACATTTTAGATAAATTTCTTTGAAATTCTTAGTTTAATTCAGAAAATCCTGTAACGGCAACACCTCACTCACCTTATGTGAAAACTTTGTTGTGAATTTAAAACGTTTGCCAGCACTGTATTTTGACCGCTTTCATGACGAACAATTGCAATGCCAGTATCATCGCATGAAGTTTCAATTCCCAGAACACTTAAATTTCTTGTTACATTTGTCGCCAGAACTTTGCAGGATTTATATTTTATTAATTTGTTACAGTTTTGTAACATTTTCACTTATAAAATTTGGAGCTACAGCTAACACAATCAAAAGCAATCTTATTCACTTATAACAACAAACAACACAGCTGATTGTTTTACACTCAGACAAATATAGAGTTAAAAAAAATCTAACAAAAATCGCGATTTTGGAATATATACAATATACATATATAACTTTTAATTGAAATTATCAAAATACAGTCGAACTTCCCTATAATGAATCTCCACGGGGACAGACTATTATTTCACTATATAGAAACTTCATTATAAAGAAATTTTTTTTCTGTTTGAACTACATACATATAACTGACTTGTTTTTTAAAATGTTTGATAATGTACTGGGAAGAATTCCAAACTCTTTAGCTATATCTTTTTTCTTTGGTGTCCCTTCTTCAACTTTATTAATTACTAATAATTTTTTTCAAGAAATTGCTACTCCGGTGCGTCATTTTTGTTCACTGAACTCGGGCGACTGGTGTTAAAAGTCAAATCATTAACTTTTTTATTTTCATTTACGGTACATTTCTTATTTTCTTAATAAATAGTGTTGCTAACAAGTGTAAAATAAAGCTGCAAAAAATAGTTCACTATATGGAGGCAAAAACACACGTAAAATGTATTTTTGGTTCCAAAATTTTGTTCATTGTAAAGAAAAATTCACTGTATGGAAATTCATTATACGGAGATCAAAATACATTGAAAGTGGAACGAAAAAGTTGTGTTCTTGATTTAAGTTCATAATAAGGAGAACTTCATTGTAAAGAAGTTCACTATAAGGAAGTTCGACTGTAAAATATTTTAATTACAACATAAAACGTGCAGTTTTTGTAAAAATAAAGGCTTAAATCTAGTTTACCGACGCAGCTCCAAATAAAAAAAAAGTACCTAGGGGGATAGAAAATTGAAAAATAACAAGAAAAAATTAAATGAAAATGTTGGTGCAAACGCTTAGTTTTCGAGTTATGGACGTTTTTAGTTTTCATAGAAATATGTGATTTGGCTGAAGTGCAGCTTAAAGGGCTACGAAAAAAAATAAAAAAAATTTGCCACCCAATTCAGAATAAAAAAAGAAAAAAACCAAAATTAAAATTTAAGGGCGCTGAGGCCCGTGGGGCACTCTGGAATCAAAAAACTGCCCCGCCTACTCAGTGATATGCGTGGGTACTCAAATTAAAGGTAATTTGCTCACGACTGCAAATATGTATTTTGTTTTTGTTTTCGCATATTATTTTCCTCTATAGGCTAATTTAAGCATTTTTTAGGTGCAGAAAAGTTTTAGTTAGCGAAGCCGGTGTTTGTTATACCATAGAGGAGAAAATCCTTGAGCCCGGCCCAAGGCCGGCTATGCAAAGAAGCTTTAGTTAGCGAAGCCGGTGTTTGTTATACCATAGAGGAGAAAATCCTTGCGCCCGGCCGAAGGCCGGCTATGCAGAAAAGCTTTAGTTAGCGAAGCCGGTGTTTGTTATACCATAGAGGAGAAAATCCTTGCGCCCAGCAGAAGGCCGGCTATGCAGAGAAGCTTTAGTTAGCGAAGCCGGTGTTTGTTATACCACAGAGAAGAAAATCTTTGCGTCCGGCCGAAGGGCGGCTAAATATGAAGTGTATGTTTGCGACATTGGTGTTTGTTATTTTATAAAATTTGTATAACACTTTTATTTAAATATATGTATTATACACTAAGTACACAAAAACTGTAATGAGATCTTAAGAGTTAAAAATGTTTAAATAAATTCTATATATCCAGAAAGATCTAGTCAAAACCTTCAAAATGATACCAATATTGGCCATATACCTTTAGAAATGTAGTGGAAAAATTACACATTTCTATGAAAACTAAAAACGTCCATAACTCGAAAACTATGCGTTTGCGCCAATTTTTTTATTTAATTTTTTCTTATTTTTCAATTTTCTATCACCCTACGTCCTTTTTTTTTTATTTGGAGCTGCGTCGGTAAACTAGATTTGTTCCAAAATAAACAAACCTTTGACATAAGAGTTGACAAACAATGCAAGAGCAAAAAATCGTGATCTGACGTAGTAATGCCAATCGTTTGTTTCATCATGGCACTGACAACATACGTTTTTCGAAGATAATGCACATCAAGGCGAGTTGAATACTAGGTTTCCCCATCGATGCAACAGCAACAAAAAACCCAAAACACAAAAGGCGTATTAAAAATAAGTGTAACAATGTTAGGTTAGGTTAGGTTTGGAAGGGTTATGTGCCCAAGGGCACACTTCCACTCGGAGACCAGTACGGTCCATTGTGAATCCCTTCAACATGAAGAATAGAAAAAGAAGATAGAAAAAGAGAAAGGTTAAGAAAAGAATTATGAGGTAGAGTATAGAATATAGGAAAGTTAGTAGGTGATGTGAAGAACAAAATTCCCTCTCTACTGTCCCCTTAACAGAAACAACCGCACTATTTCCCTGACAAACCCCAGTAGATCAGCTGGACTACATCCAGCGATGCACCCCAGTTCGTCGTGAAACCTATTTCCTAGCCACTTCTGTCTGAGGCCCTGCACCCTGGGACAATGGCAAAGCACATGCTCGATCGTCTCCAGCTCCTCCGAATCCTCGCACAATCTGCAGAAGTCCGGTATGGCATTGTCCCATCTGCCTACAAAAGCCCTGACCGGACAATGACCCGTCAAGAACCCTATAAGCGTTCTAAGACTACTCCTGTCCAATCCCAATAGAACCCTGGTTGCCCCCGCGTCCAATCCGGGCCATAATGCCCTAGACACCCTGCAATCCACTCTGTCCCCCCAGGATCGGTTAACGTCATCACGGAATTTCTCCCGTATCACACCATAGTAGTAACATAGGGGAGGCTTTACCCCCCCGTCCCTTACCACTAAGTCCATACTCGAACCCCCTCTCGCGAGTTCGTCCGCCACCTCATTTCCCTCAACCATGCAGTGTCCAGGTACCCAACACAGCCTCACATTGAATGCCTCCATGAGTCCACCAAGAGCATTCCTACACCGAGCGACCAGGCACGATCGCACCGTATAATTCGTCAATGCCCTAAGCGCCGCCTGACTATCGACGTAAATTGTCACCTCAGATCCACCCACGATGTGTTCCAGTATCACCTCCGTCGCCCTCCAGATCGCTAGGATCTCAGCCTGGAAGACACTGCACTCATCGGGGAGTCTGAATGATCTCTTCACCTCGGTGTCCGCTATATATACACGTGTAACAATGTTAGTTTGAAACAATTTTCTTTTTGTCTGCTTATTATTAACTAGCGTCGTTAGCGTTTCCTTTTTCTTTTTATGCCCAAGTTTATTTTTCTAGGGTTAAACTTGTTTAAATTTTAGCATTTAACCCGCTACTTTAGTAGAACCAAAAAGCTAAAGAAAAACACCAAATGTCCCATATTTCTTTTTGGGTACTATATTTTTTCTCCATTAAAGTGGCAGCCCATAATTTAGTATGAATATGTCAATGAATGGAGAAAAATGTTTTGTAAAAAAAGTACCAAAAATAGTTACGATTTTCACCCCTTAAATGTTCGAATTTCGAAAAATTACCTAATCCGTATACTTACTTTTTTGATGTTTCGAATGTGGTATTAACTTTGTTTTTATGTTTATTGGTTCAAAAGCTAGATGGGGTGGCAAAAAAGTACTAAAATTCAGATTTTACCAGTTTACTCCCTAATAGGGATGAATTTCAAAAACGTACCAGCCAACTGTCCGCTAATTTTTTAAAGAACAACGAAAGTATTACATTTATTTTGCATCTCTTTTAGTTTTGGAGATATAAGGTTACCGAATTTTCCCGTTTTTACCTTTTTTACCCCCTAAAAATTCGAATTTCGAAAAATCCCGTTTTATTTTGAAAGTTTGAGAACGTTTTATTATTAAGCGTGCTTGATAGTAAACATTGGTTTGGTATCGTGCGACGCCGTTAGAATTTTAAATTCCTTTGTGTGTTTTCATTTTTATCAAGCGCACCACTCAATCAATCAATTACAAAAGTTGTAGATCCTCTTATAAATGAAAATTCAACAATGAATGACTGTTCAAAATTTGCTTAATTGGGAAATGAAAGGGCTAAATTTCTTTATTAAATACGATTTACTTCGGTAAACTCATGGTAGAATAAGTACAAGGTATAGTTTTTAGAAAGTTTGTACTCAATTTTAAAACCCATATAACGCCAAATAAAATAAAATAAGGAAAAAATTAAAACTTAAAAATTAATTTTCCATTACATGGGTAAATAATGACAACTCTCCCTAATGAATCTAGGCACCTGGTACTCATTATACTATGGTAGGTTTACCCATAGTATAATGAGTACCATTGTCAGAAAAGGCAAACTTTTTTGGAGGTTTAATTATTTCTTGGTTTTATTCTTTATTTTAATATCTGAAATCAATAATTACAATGTCTAAAACTAAAATATTATGTAAAAATTGATAATTGTATATATAAAAATATGTTTTTTTTTTGCTTTTATTATTAATGATTAATATATTTTAATATACTTTTTATTTAATTTAAATTAAAAAATGCATTAGTTCATTACGAAGAACTAGAATCATTTTTGTTTTCATTTGTTTTTTTACTATTTCATTCTTGTTTATGCACGATTTGTGTTTCATTTTAGTTTAATTTTTTTTTCTTTTAATCAAATATTAATAATCCTTGCTATGTCAAAGAAGAATTGGGGAAATATTGAGAGAGTGATGGGGATAGAGAGTTTATTGTAAGAACATTTATTTTTTTCTATGTTTAACAATGTGGTTAATGAAAAAAACTGTTCATTATTAAACGAAACGAAAAAATTAAACAAACGGAATAATGATTATAAAGATTTTTTTTATGATAAATAACTATTTTATTTTTGTTGATCATTATTTTTTTGAAAACTCATTTCTGTTGTTGGTTTTATTTTCCATTAAATTATATAGTATAAATTATTGTTACTACTGCTTAAATAGTTTTTCAATATTTTAAAATTTTATTTTTCTATAAAATAGTTTAACATTATGAAAAATGTTGGTGTTGTTTTACAATTTTAAGATTTGGTTAGAAAAATTTACTTATAAACTGGTTCATTTACTTTTTTCAAATTAAGCCATAGTTTTTAAATTTTCATTTTTGTTTTTTAAGTTTTAATAATGAAATTTTATGCTTTTAAATTTGTATGATAGTTTTTTTCTTTTTCTTATAAGCCAATATGTATTTTGTTTTTTTTTTTTAGAAATTGTTGATTGCGTGTATTTTTTTGTTATGCTGTTTTCAATAACTTATAATACACATAAAAATTATAAGAATTTGCACTTCCTTTTCTTTGTTGGTTCTGGTGGTTCCAAAGCAGCTAATATTGCTTCATCGAATACATTTTTAAGACCTTTCTGTAAACATCAAATTAAACCAATAATCGATTATTAACAGTTTATAAAGAAAAATCATAATTAAAGTTAAGTAAAATTATATTGTTACATACTTGTGTTAAAGCTGAACATTCTACATATTTAACAGCTTTTAATTCTTTTGCCAATTTTTCTCCCATTTCTATACCAATGGGCTTTTGTTTGTTTTTAGCCAATTTTTCCAAAGTACTGGTTTCATCGCGCAAATCAATTTGTGTTCCCACCAATAAAAAAGGTGTCTTCTGACAATGATGTGTTATTTCTGGCACCCACTAAAAAGGAATAAATTGCAGTATTAAACATTGAATGTTGAATTACGCATTATTATTGGTAGTTTATATGATCTAGATCGGTTCGAGAAGGAGAACACAAAAAATATTCTTTGCATAAATAACACTACTTGACAGTTTTTTGACCAAATGAATTTGACACCTAATCTTTATGTAAAATTTTCCGCTGAGTCAGAATTGTCAAAAGTAGAACAGTTTTTGAGATATTCCAAAAAAACCGTTATTTATGTTTTTAAAAAAGATGATGTGACTGAAATGCAAATATCTTCAAAAATTTTAAACGGATTATGTATTTCTTTATTTTTTAAAATTTCTAAAATAGCCATGGGTCGTTTGTGAAGATGAGTCAATAAATGGCAGAGTTATAGTGGACAAAATTTAAAACTTCAATATAAATTTGATGATTTTTTGCAATTTTGCTCTTTTCGAGTTATTTTTTTTTAAACAAAAAATAAAATTGTTCTACTTTTGACAATTCTGACTTCATATTCGGATTCAGCGGAAAATTTTACATAAAGATTAGCTGTTAGATTTATTTGGTCACGACTTTATTGAAATTTTGTCACGTGGTGTAATGGAAGGAAACAGAGAAAAAACCTAACCCATCTGAAAAAAAACTAACTTTATGATTGTGTTTGTAAAGGCTAGTTTACTCGGTAATACATTGTATAACGACATTATGTAGAATGAGAAAAATCATACCATGTAAAAGAAAAATGTATTAAAATCATACCATGTAAAAGAAAAATGTATTGAGTAATAAAGGGCAAATTAAACCACACAAATGGCTTGGCAAATATGTCAAAATTTTACGTTTGTACAAACATTTTGTGTTGTTAATTGGGGTGTATGCTGTTTGTACAAACATTTGAAGCAATGTTTGTAGAAATGTTAAACATTTTTAATAATTGGCAGACTTATTAGATATTTGTCAAACTTTTTGCAGTGTATAGTGTTAAATGTAATCAATTCAGTGAAAATTTTGCATAGTGAAGACGTATAAAAAGAAACATTAAGAAATGGACGAGGAAAAAATATTTTTAAATGAATTTATTGACCTCTATAAAAGTCTATGATTGTGTTATTTGTTGGCAAACAGAAGCAAAAATACAGCGCAAGTTTGCCAAGCCATTTGTGTGGCTTATAATTAACACTGCGGCCACACGGTCAAGTTGTTCTTGATAGTCTTTTACATATACTGCTTGTCAAAATTTACAAAAATTGAGAGCTGTGACGTAGGTGGCACTCAATTTACTTTCAAGATGCCATAAAAAAAAACAATTTATAAAGACAAACATGTACTCAGCTGTTAAATTGAAAGTAAATTGTCAAACAAATGGAAAGGTGAAATTGAAAGCCATCTCGTGGTCAATTTAAAAAGTGTGAGTGTGTTAGTAAAAAAATGAGAGAGTTGAGTAAATTGAATGGAATTGAAAGGCAAAATTTGATCGTGTGGCCGCTATGTAAAGCAGACCATACACGATTCAATTCAATTGTCAACTGAGTCGGTTGTTGTCCAAATCAAAGCGTGTATGGCCTTGTCAGTTGATTAGTTTGACGGTTGTCGAGTTGGTTGAAGAAAAATCAAAAGATTTTGATTTTTTCAAGTTGACTCCAAGTCTTTCAATTCGATTGTACTGTGTGTGCTTAAGTCTCTTGATCTGCTGTCAAAATTTATGTTTGTAATTTTTTTTTGCAAAGAAAAAGTGAAATATTTTTAAAATTGTCTTTAATTTCAATAAAATTTTAAATAAAAAAATGACATTGGTGGCAAACATGGATACTTGGAGAGAAAATAAATTTTTGTAAAATTGTAAAAAAATCTAAATTTGACAGTTGAATTAAAATCTTTCAATTCAGTTGAAGAAGTGTGTGGCCAAGTATCAATTCAGTTGAAAGACTCAGTTGACAATTGAATTGAAAAGTGTATGGGGCGCATAAGAGAGAATAACAACACAAAATCTGACAAGCGGTCGGTAAATGATTTATTTTCTAAACCCTTTTTAGAAACTTATGTATTTTCATCACACCAGAGGTGTATTTTAACAGAGTATATTGAAGGTGGTAGAATTTGTATACAATTACAAAAACAACTAACATCAACTCAGAAAATTCTCATGTTGTTTTTGTAAAAATTGTAAAACTGTAACCATCTGATTTTTTGTTTTTATTTTTGATTTTACTTTTACCCACAGAATACACAGAACTGTAAAAAGTGACGTGTGAAAAAGGCCCAAATCAGTTGCGAGGGCAGCTTTCGAAGAAAGAGAAAGAAAATGTTTTTGGTAGTAAAGTGGCAATGTGTAAAAACAGGCCGCTACTATCAACACGAATTGCGTAATCAAAACAAAAAATGCAAAAAGCGCAGCTTTCGCAGAAAAAGACAGAAAAAACACATTATTTTCTGTCTCGTGACACCTCTGTATGCTCTGTGCTTTTACCATCCGTGTAAACATGAAAAATACATACAACAGATTTTTATTTTTTTCTTTTAAGCACGGAAAGAATTTCATAATATTTTGATTCTACAAAGTCGTAATACATTGTATTACCGTGTAAACTGTCCTTAAGAAACAGTGTTCGAAAAAAAACAGTACATTATTTAGCGTGGGGCTCACACACCCAAGAACGAAATCATTTTTTTGTGATTGTGTAGACGAACATAACCCTTAATACCGTTTGTAACTATTTTCAAGAAAGAGCCGAACATTATATAATGTTCTGTTCTTCTTCAAAAAACAGAACAATTGTAGTGATATTGTACACAAACATTATATTTTAATGTTCTATAATAGCTCTGTTTCTTTACTCTACTTTGGGATCCCTCGGGATCCCAATTTGCACGAAAAGCGTTCCCGTACTTTTAATTTGTGTAAATGAGAGCGGATTTGAGAGAATAAAATTCTTCTTCTTCTTGCACGAAACAGCCCAGACTTTTTCTTCGTGCAAGTTGTGTAAATTGTGAAACAGCTGTAAAACATAAACAAAACAAAAAAGGAAAAGGAAAAAAGTTCATGACCCAAATTCTGAAAAAGGTTTGTTGAATAAAACAATGTACTTAAATAAAAAGTTTTGTACTGAAATATAAGGGAAACATAATGTTAGTTATTGTAAAAGTGTTTGTTATGTTTTATTTTTAGTAAAAGTAGTTTAATTCTAGAGCCAATATAAAATTTTTCAAAAGTGCCGCAAATTTTTTTGGTTATTTTGACTGTCAAAACACTGAATTTTTATTTTGTGCTTAAAATTTGGTTTTTTCTGTTCCCGTACTTTTGTGTAATGTTATCTTTTTATGAGAGAAATTTATGCTTACTCTCATTTACACGAACTTTACCCAAAAAGTAAAGAAACAGAGCTATTGTAAAAGTGTTTGTTTTGTTTTATTTTTAGTAAAAGAAGTTTAATTCTAGAGCCAATATAAAATTTTTCAAAAGTGGCGCAAATTTTTTTGGTGTTATAAAGACTGTCAAAACACTGAATTTTTATTTTGTGCTTAAAATTTGGTTTTTTCTGTTCCCGTACTTTTGTGTAATGTTGTCTTTTTATGAGAGAAATTTATGCTTACTCTCATTTGCACGAACTTTACCCAAAAAGTAAAGAAACAGAGCTAATGTTTCTTTTTTTACATTGATAATGAACAAACAAAAATTTTTGGCAATGAACGCTTGTGTGTGTATTGTGAATATGGGTGCGTTCGTTAATGCATCACTGCCCTGCATCAGTGATTTCAAATTGGTTTGATATTTATCAGTGAAGTAAATGTGGACCAAAAAATTGTGAAATACTCCACAAAAATAATAACCACATCGGCTTTAAAAAAAGTTTGCTTTTCTGATGCAGCGCAGTGATGCATTTACGAACGTGCCCTATGTTTTGTTTGTGTAAAATTATTTTGCTGGCTTTTTGTTTTTTTTTCGTATGTGTATTTTGTTTTTGTAAAAAATGTTTGGTTTTTTTAACCAGCCAAAATGGACGAACATTAATGAGCCAAACCGAAGACAATGAAGTTCGTGGATTTAAAAAAAAAACGGAACGGAATTAAATGTTCTTTTGTTGAGTTTGATAAAAACAGTATTATTTTTGTGTTCGAAAGATGACTAACAGGGAAACGTTAATTTTTTTTATGATTTTCTACACAAACACTATTAGCGTTTGTGTTTTCCACAAATTTACCGAACCGAACAATAATGAGCGATATTTAGTGTTTATTTTCGAACACTGGTAAGAAATGTGCCTATTGTTGTTACATTTTACACGTACCAGAGCACATTTACACAAGGTAGACTAGTCAATATAGTCACCATCATTGCTGCCAAATTTGACGATATGATATCATTTTGACGAGTTTTTGTTCTGAAATTAGCAAAGTGCCAATTTGCTGATATTTTTCTCAAAAGTGATGATTTTTTCAGTCTCCAAAGTCTGAATTACCTAACTGATGAATAAATAAAACCTTCAAATGTTTAACATCCGTACTTTAACAAGAACACTGATATGCAACAGCGTTAACGTTGTGTCACGAACAGTACTGATAACTTTTTTGTTTGATAAAATCCACAAATTATTTACTTCACTATTAAACAAGCTGTCAAAATCGGGTGCCGATTCACCTCGGTGTCCGCGATATATACAACGGCACCAGTGCCGGTTTCCATCTTGGATCCATCCGTAAATACTGCCCAGTAGCTCTTACACGAATAAAAAGCGACTATTAGTATTGTGGTTATTTTGTTGAACTGTTCTATGGTTTTTAATCCAAATTTTGATATTTTAATTAGGCTTAGCTTCAAAAAATATAATTACCATCCGACGAGCACGGCCGAACTACTAGGTAGCATGTTCCCATAACAACACCCGTAATCCCAAAGAATCGTTACATAGATTTTTACACAAATTTTATTTTGACTACAGTCGAACTCACTGTCGAATTAAAATTTTGTTTCGACTACAGTCGACTTACTTTATTACCGACATCGATAACCGTAATAAGGCTGAATATAGTTTAACGAAAAATATATATTTTACACAAATTACTTATAACACTTCTTGTGTTCTTTAATCTACTACAAAATTCGACTTACGGTGTTACCGACAACTAGAACCATAATAAGGCTGAATATAGTTTAACGAAAAATATATATTTTACACAAATTACTTATAACACTTACCTTTTCTTTAACATTTTCAAATGAACTAGGACTAACGACTGAGAAACACACCAAAAACACATCTGTCTGTGGATACGATAATGGACGCAAACGATCATAATCCTCTTGACCAGCTGTATCGAAAAGACCCAATGTGTAGGGTTCACCACCAATCATAACCGTCACGGCATAGTTATCGAATACGGTGGGCACATATTCCGAGGGAAATTTATTAGTTGTATAAGAGATAAGCAAACATGTCTTACCAACAGCACCGTCACCAACAACAACACACTTTATAGTCTGCATTGTGCTGAAATAATACAAAAAAGGATAGAAGTTAGTTTTGAGTTGGACAACAAAGAAATCAAAACAGAATCAATTCTTAAACCTTAAAACATAAAATTTTGCAATTATAATAAAAACATAATAGCAGTTTGTTCTTATGAATCATTCTCTATAGCTTATTTTGTTGGCTTTGCTTATCATTTTAATTGTTTCCTTTTCTGTTCCTGTTGAAACTTTTTTTTTAACACTCTCAACGTAGACACAAAATAATTTAAATCATACTGAATGATTGGTAGACAATACTACTGGAAATACTCCCTTATGTTTGAATGTACGTTTGTATGGCATTATCATCATATGATGCATTATTTTTATATTCTTGAAATGACAGTGTATGTGGGGAGTGCCTTTTAAAGTTTATATAAAAGACAATAAGAGTAATTCTATGATTGTGTTGAAAAATATATACATACATACATTATGAACAGGATGAACAGTTTGACATAGAATTAATTACTTGACAATGGATATAATATGCATAAAAATTTTTAAGGTAGAGGAAAAATAATGCAAACATCGAAATTAAGTAAATTTAAAATCAAACAAATTTTGAAAACGATATTACTATAGCGGAATTCACGCTTAGTAGTAAACTAGCATTGTAGACTAGCATCGAAAATATGCGCGGTTTGCACTTAAAATAGGCATTAAAAAATTTAAAAATATGTATGTATGCACTAAAAACTTGAACATTTTTAATAAAAAAGTTTTTTTTTAATTTTATTTAAAGCAAAATCAATAAAAACTACAATATTTTTAAAGAGTTTCTGGCTTTTAGTTTAACCCTCGTCTAATTGTTTATAATGTCATTTAATTTAATCTAGTTTTGACGAAATCATGCCTTTTATCCTTATTTCTGGTGTAATTATAGTTGTTTCCCAATTTTATTTTTGCAGTCTTCATTTAATGTCACCAAATAAACAATAAATTAAAAACCATTTCTGTCAAAAGTTGAATACCTAATCAAATTTGAAAAGAACCTCCTCCTATGTACTAGTTAAATAATATATTTAAGAACTTATTACTTTAATATTCTGTCTTGAACAATAATTTGTTTACACAAACACGAACTCCCATACACACTCCGCTTTTGCTATTGTATAATATGAATTTTTATTGTTTTTGATGAATGCAGTCGCGCCCTACAACCATAAAAAGTGATAGCAGTCTTGACGAAGCAACTGATTAAGATTGCATGGTGCATGAAAACTGGGATTTCATTGTTGTGGACTGCAATACAAAATTTTAATGCTAGTTACATATCTGCACAATGAAACGTTTTGACAAATTTAATGTAGATGTAGTGTGTGTAGGTATCTAAAATCTAATGCAATTTTATTTCTTTGTTATGACTCAATTTTTGATAGTGTTGTTGTTGCTATTGCCGTTTTTTATTTATTTCTACGGGAAAGCTATAAACGATAACGTGATAAGAATTACTAACTACATACCAATCAACACCATGGTCCCGTCTATACATGCATGTACATACATATATGTACATATATAAACATACATATTTTTGAGTAGAAGTAAAAAACAAGAAATAAGTGGAAAATTATTTTATACGCAAAACTGATACGCAATACATGCTACTTTACAAAATAAACATAATTTTCTAGTTTATATGTACATACATATGTAGTATACCTAAAAGTAGAAAATAATACCTACCCTGCAGAAAATAAAGAGTTAATTGTCTAAATGCCACTAGTTAAATTACTAGAACAAGAAGTAATAGTGCTAACGGGGTTAGAGTTTTTATATAAAAATACCAGTTCTTGACTGATAGAATTTTTTGTAACAAAACTTAAATTTCTTTATTGATACTGCTTCTTAAATTATTAATTTATGGCATTTTTATTATAAAAAAATGTAAAAATGTAAAATGCTAAAAGCACCCAATTTGGTCCAAGTGTACTAGCACACGTCTAGAAACAATGGCTGACTTCATAAACGCAGTTTGCAATGCAGCACTGCAAACAAATGCGTAGACAAGGCAAAGCAACACATTGTGGCAACACTGCATTGTAAAAAAATGCAATGATATTTTGACACATTTATGAACGCATGAATACTTTGCATCATTTGTTGTGTTTCGTTTGTGTTTACATAAATAAAAAAAATTTTCATGTATAAAGCATCACAAGTAAAACCACTGCACAAATTTGACTAATGTTGCGCATTAAAAAGTATTGCCATGCAATAATGAACTTGAGGCATTGCCGAAACTAATTTCACTGCGTTTATGAACATTTTACATTTCAGTGTTGCTTTGCAAACTGCGTTTATGAAGTCAGCCAATAGTACTAGTGATGTTCCAAGCACACTCAATGCTAATTTGAGCATTAAGATTGGTTAGAAAAGTTTACAGTTGAGAACTAGTACTGGTTATTTTTATACTAGTTCGGTACTAGTTAGGTACCAGTTCAATATTCTGCAGGGTATATAGGTACTTTGCAGGTAATTGTATTTAGTAGTGCTGTAATACTATCGATAGTTCAGATTTAACTATCGATATTATTATCGACTGAATGTTTCTACTTGAGCAGAAAACTTTAACTAGTTTTTTATCAGACTACAGTTCGTTGTTTTTATCACTTTATTGAACGTATGTACGTACGCACGTTATTTTAGATGTCAGATTTTAAAAATTTTGCTTCTGAAGGAACCGAAGTAGCAGGGACTATAATAAGATATTTTATTGCAACTTAAGATAAGGTTCTAAATTAGTTTTGATTCTCAATCTAGCGGACTTTTCCTCTAATGGTCGATCATTGTTTTATTCTATACTTGCAATTGCATTGATAGGTATTTGCAATTTTTTTTACATTACAAAAATATTTGAAATTTCAGTCCCTATACAAATTTCGACGTAGACATTTAATTAGCAGTAAAAAAGCAAACCTAAGCAATCAATAACACTTGCCATTCTTGTTGTTTGTATCCGTTGCTGTTATTCAGTGCGAATTAATAATAACAAGTAAAAAACTGTATAGTATGTATAGCTGCTGTTGCACGTCTTCATAGCCGTATTTTATATAATAATATTATCGATATCGATAGTTTTCCTTTTGATATTTTAAGACTATCGATAGTTTCCCAGCACTACAGTACTTTTCGCTTATAGTCCATTCCGCTTAAAGGCCAAAAACGGATATAAGCCACAACTGTCATATTCACATGCAGATTTTTTCGAATTTCATACAAATTATTTGTCTTAAGGTCCATTTCGCATGTAGTCCATTTTCGTTTAAAAGCCACATTTTCTTAGCATACGAATATAATTCTTTATGCAAAAATGTTCGCTTATAGTCCACTCTGTTTTTAATATTTTTTTAATCAACTTGTAACATGTTTTTATTTACATTTCTGGTAACTATTATAAATACCAAATTTCGCAATTAATATTTCATAACATGGTGTCTTCATCTGACCATTTTTGTTTTTATTGTATTATTTTTTGTTTTAACTATTTATTTAAATTTAATCAAAATTTGGTTATGTTTTAAATAAACTTTTGTTTTATTTAAAAAAGAGCAGTATTATTGAAGAAAATAATTTAATAAAGTCCAAAACGTGGATTATACACTTATAAGCCATTAAATGGCTTATAAAAAAAATCGGTTATAGTCCAAATTCGCTTATAGTCCACAAAAGTTGTGCAACTATAGTAGTGGACTATAAGCGAAAAGTACTGTAGTATGTAGTGGTATTTATTTTTTGGTCGCAAATAATTAAAATGTACTTTGTCAATTTTACTTCTGAATGTCATTGATTTCAAAACTTGTTTTCAGGAATTTAGCACAAGAATAAAGAAAATTCCAAACAAAACAGCAAGCCAATCCAAAAACAATTTTTACTATACCAACCAAACTACAATATAAACAATGATACCAACAAAAAACACACAAATACATCTTATAGATAAGCTAAAAGGCTTGCGTTGGCTAACTGGTAAACTATTTTTGGTAGCCCATTATCACATTAGACACTTTACTTTTCCTGGGTTTGTTATTGCTGTTTAGCTCAATTCTTGCTCCACCATTAGTCTGATATAGACTCGACAACTGGTTAATTTTGCCCAATTGATCAACCGCGCTGCTTTAATATTTAAAGTTGCCGAAAGAACACAAGCAATTTTTATAATAATGTAGGCGACATTTTCCCCACACTCCGTTTTTATATGAAAAAAACACCATTATTCTTTTTTCAATATTCCTTTTTGTTGTACTGCTTCGCCGACTACATCATCTCGTCGTTACTTCTCCGTCATCGTTTCAAAGTTTTTTTATTCTGTATCGTCTCAAATTTTTTTCACTTAAGAATTTTCTCTTTTTTGGAACAACAAATTGTCCATTAACACTTATTTTTTATTGTTTTTCATTAGCACATTTTGTTATTTAGTTATTCTTTTATTAAAAATTTATTAATTTACTTACATTTTTGACAAAAAATTTTATGGGTTGGGCAGATCAGTTCGTATTCACAAAAAATTTCCTTCTATAAATTTTCTTTCTGCTGTTCTTTGCTTTGTGCTTCTTGAATATGACTAACGGGAATCCACCACGGTTGGTGGTGAACACAATCCGGGGTAGCGTAAAATAGGAGTTTTAAAACACAGCAGTGCAAACGAATAGTATAAAAGAAAAGTTTAGAAAATAAGTTTCTGGAGGATTCTGAATAAATTACAGTACGCCCTCAACTAATTTAGTCAACGTTTCAAATGTTAATTTTTAATTAACATTTAATGCAATTCGAAGGCGATATCAAAATCATGTATTTTAAATGTTGTATAAAGGCAGAATTAGTCTTTACTTTCTGTTCTGTTACGAATCAGCCAATTTGTTTTTGATGCAAAAAGGGTAGCTTTCGTTACGCCTCTGTGTGCTCTGTGCAGCTGTGATCCAACTTTATTTCTAATATACACGGTGTGTCATTGGTCACCAAAATTCCAAAATTCTGTCTAGAATACATCGAGAGGTCTCTGTGTCTTAACCAAGTAAAGATTTACAAGACAAATTTTGTATGAAAATTTTCCTAAATAAACGTTTGTTAAATTTAACAACCGTTTATGAATACGGGGGAATAGTATTTATCGTTTAGTATGTAAAAATAATTTCTAAACAACAAAATTCTAGATATTCTTTCCTATATATGTATATATATTTAAAAAAAAAAACTTTTGTAAAAAAAATATATATGTATACGTGTATATAAAGGTTACATAGAACATATTTTAGCTTGTTTTTAATGCACAAGGTGCTCATAATATATTTGTCTGCGTTGCGTTATTTTAATGTAAGCATCATAATGAAAATTTATTAAAAAAATTTCCTTCATTATACCTATTATATTAACTGTATTATATAAATAAGTAGTTATTATTTATAAAAAATAAAATAGGTTTATGTTTTAAATAAATAATTTTACGTTTATTAATTAATAATAAACGTATCCTTAAGTGCCGGTTCACACACGTCAAGTTTGACTCGTCAAGTCTTGAGTTTTTAGGAGAGAGGGGAAAAGAAATGGCATTTTCTTTTCCCTTCTCTCTTAAAAGCTCAAGTCTTGACTTGACTTGTGTGATACGGCACTAACTTTTGAAAAACGTTCCAATATCCGCAACGATACATACATACATTTTTATACAACTGTGTGCTTACTGTTATAAAAGAAAAGAGAATGACATTGTCTTGAGAACAAAATTTTTATGAAATAAAAACAATGACAGCTGAAAAGTTAATCAACCTTTTATTAGGAAAGTAAAACGAAAAAAATAGTAAATAAAAATATTAAACCATAAATATTAACATTATAAAATTTAATTCGTTGAACTGCAGGATAAGATAAAAAATGTCCGGACTTATAGATAAAAGGTAAATGTTACAATTTATTTCCCAAAGGTTCCAAGGGAGACATACATATATGTAACAGTGGGCGAGAACATGTATAAAGTACTTTTAACGTCGTAATTAAATAATTTTTTTTTATAGAAAACGTAGTCGAGAAGACGATGTTTTATGCGAATCAACGCCTTTGTCTAAACGTATTAACAATTTACACCTATCAAATTTTGAAGAGGCTCAATATAATCAACAACTTCAATCTTTATGCCATCAAAACACCAATCACTTGCAACATTCTGCCAAAGAAATGATGACTTCCTCTGGAGAAACTTCAGTTCTAAAACAAATGATTGCCTATGAACCGAATAAAAATTTGTATGAACCAGAATTAGATGAATCTCAGAACCCATTTTATTATGTTAAAAACAAATTATTACATGATCTACATTTGGAACGTCTTAAAAGATGTACGGTTTAAAAAATTCAGCTTTTTTCAAATTTAACTTTACACTATGGTCTTTTTTAATTGTCCAAATGATTAAATGAAGTTTATGTAATAAATGTTATTTCTTTATATTATATTTATGTATTTTTTATATATTTATTTTAAAGTAATGTCTTATTTAAATATTTAATTCCTATTGGAATAAACAAAATTAAAAATGCATTTGTATTGTCTGCAGATATTTGACAATCTTAAATATTAAAGTCTAACTTATTTTAAAATTATGTTAAAGCCAAGGCGAATTCATTACAGGTGGTCTTAAAAGCCCTGCTGAAGCTATGTAGTAAAAATCAGTAGGGTTTTTTTAAATGGGTTATTAATTTTGAGCGATTCGAAATACAGTTCCATTATTATTTAAAGTATGTATAATATTTAAAAGAATATAGACTTGAAAAGAGAGCAAAATGTATTTGAAGTGACTTAAAACGAAATTTTATCACGCTAGGAGTGACTCCTAGGCAGTTGTGGAACCTTTTTATACTTCTGCAAAAAGTTACTTTTTCAATTCCAAAGCAATTTTATTTCTAATTCTTTCTGTCCATACTGAACGGATCGAAAATATTTCTTAAGTGTTGTAAAGCATTTATTTGTATCGACTAAAATAATATTGCTTTCGAATCGAAAAAGTATTCGATCACGACTGCCATAATATGCCCCGTTCATTTTCCAATTTTTTATGAATTTTTAAAAAACAAAAATTTCGAGATTTTGATATATAAATATATGTTTTAGGAAATTTTATTTTTTGAGTTTTTGAGTCACGCGAACATACATATGTTGTGCAACCTCCTCCATTTTCGATATAACGGTATATCTCGAAAACCTGAGCCAATCTAAAAAAAGGCTAACACCACAGGATTCAGCGTGCCCGAATTAATAGGACCAGTCCAAGCACGCGTGTAAAGAGTAGCCCACAAGGGACTAGGACTTGTCCAAAAGTAACCCAAACGTATGGAAAAACATCGTCTATTTAACATTACGATGTCCTAGGGCAGGACCATATAACTCATCTTTGGACTACAAGGGAGTAGTTTTAAAACTACTCCATTGTGTACACAAGAGGATTAGTTTTAACTTCGTTTAAAAACGAAAACATCTCGTTAAAAAATGAAGACATGTCGTCTCACTACAAACACTTTTTAACAATGACATGGTCCATTCTTGCATTACATCGGACCAGTCCATGAAGTAATCCATTTCATGAAATTGTATCAGGTGGTCCAATAATATTTATGAACAAACATTATATGTAATTACATTGTTACTTTTTATTGTTTAATTTTATTTCAAAAAATTTATAACAAACAAAAAATTGAATCAAAACAAAAAATTCAATTATAACAAAAACAAAAGGGAAGAATACAAAAACCATATGAAATCCAAAAAAAGTAAATTACGAGAAATGTAAATCACGTGGGCCAAGATAGCGTCGACGAAATAACGTCGAATTTGGGAATTTAAAAACCGGGAAAACAAAATACCCAAATTATGGTGATATACAGAACAAAAAGTTAGCGTCGAATTTAGGAATTTAAAAAGGGGAAGTAAAAATAACTAAAATTTTTAATAAAAATACAAAAAATAGTTAACACAAATTAAAAACTACACATTTAGGAACAAAATAAGCGATGCGTGCAAAAAATCGTACGGTTTGTTCCCGAGATATTTGGGTGCATCCAAAATGGTCAGTAAAATGCTTTGCTGATTTATCCCATGGAACACAGGCTTCTGCACGGTATAAACTGTATATATTCTGAAAGTTAATAGTTTTCCGGACAAAAAGAGCGAATCGTGCAAAAAACTTCCCATCCCATCCCGTTCCTGAGAAATCCGTTTTCATCCAAAATGGTCAGTAAAATGCTTTGCTGATTTATCCCATGGAACACAGGCTTTTGCACGGTATAAACTTTATATATTCTGAAAGTTGATAGTTTTCCGGACAAAAAGAGCGAATCGTGCAAAAAATTGCCATTCCCGTTCCTGAGAAATCTGGGTTCATCCAAAATGGTCAGTAAAATGCTTTTCTGATTTATCCAATGGAACACAGGCTTTTGCACGGTATAAACTGTTTTTATTCTGAAAGTTAATAGTTTTCCGGACAAAAAGAGCGAATCGTGCAAAAAATTGCCCATCCCGTTCCTGAGAAATCTGGGTTCATCCAAAATGGTCAGTAAAAAGCTTTGCTGATTTATCCCATGGAACACAGGCTTTTGCACGGTATAAACTGTATATATTCTGAAAGTTAATAGTTTTCCGGACAAAAAGATCGAATCGTGCAAAAAATTGCCCATCCCGTTCCTTCGAAATCTGGGTTCATCCAAAATGGTCAGTAAAATGCTTTGCTGATTTATCCCATGGAACACAAGCTTTTGCACGGTATAAACTGTATATATTCTGAAAGTTAATAGTTTTCCGGACAAAAAGAGCGAATCGTGCAAAAAATTGCCCGTCCCGTTCCTGAGAAATCTGGGTTCATCCAAAATGGTCAGTAAAATGCTTTGCTGATTTATCCCATGGAACACAGGCTTTTGCAAAGCATTTTACTGTTTAGAAGTCTTTTCGGGCGTAGGTAATTATGTACTGGAGAAATTTACGGTTATTTTTAACAGAATTATTCGTTATGTTTTTGGTTTGAGATTTCGGGATCATATGGCAACATTGCCTTGAGTTGAAAACAACGTGGTATTTTTTGCTCGTGTGAGATTTTTCTTGAAAATTAAATTTTTCTTTAATTCGCTTTTACTATGGCTAGCCAGAAGCGTGCATTCGTTGGGAATAGTCCCAAATTTAAGATGAATAGGATTGATCCTGGGACTAGTAACAGGTTTCATCTGCTAGCAAATGAAAAAGAAGAAGAGACAAGAACAGTCAAGGAGAAAATTCCACCAATAGTGGTTGACTCGTGTCATAGTTTCTCTAAAGCTTGGGAATTACTTGGAGAGGAGTACTTCTTCAAGAGAATGTCAATAGGAACAAAGATTACATGCAATACAATGATCCCTAATGAAGCTGAGTGAACAGATGTACGGTTTTCATACACACGAAGTGAAAGACGTAAAGCACTTTAAGTTGGTGTTATATGGCTTGCCAAGAACGGACGCAAATTTGTTAAAAGAGGAATTTGTAGGGTTGCCATACGTACTGTTTTTAACAGTTATATGGCTTGCCAAGAACGGACGCAAATTTGTTAAAAGAGGAATTTGTAGGGTTGCCATACGTACTGTTTTTAACAGTACATGTACTGATTTTTTGCAATTGTACTGTTTTATGCATAATGTCCAAAACAGTACGCAAATGTACTGTTTTTACACATTGTACTGTTTTTTGTACTGTTTTTTTTTGTTCAGTCTCCAAAAAACCAAGATATCAAGAAAAACCCTGTTAAAGTCATATTTTGAAAATATCTTAATATGTAACAGTACATAGCTTTAAAAAAAATGTTGTGTTCCAAACAAAAAAGCTGTAAAATAATAAGACCTTTTACGCTGTGGTCATTGTTTTCTCATAAATACGCAGTAGAAATCTTAATTATTATTTTAAAGGCATATGATTTTATGGCTACCTCTTCCAATACTATTTTTGCCTTTAAACACCTGAGAAAGACAAAGAAAACTACACATTTAAAAAATTCTCCAGGCTCAATATATATAAAAATACCTAATTCCTTTTAGAACCACTTTTCTCTACCTAAACTTTTTTTGAAATAAAGAAAAGCTACGTTAATTTTTACAAACATTTTATTGAAAATCTTCAGCGTATACATTTTATTGAAACTTGTTTTTTACAATTTTAACATTTTCAGATTTTGTTGAATAAAAATACACCAAACTATGTTTTTTGGATTTTATAGATTATAGCTGAACTTCGTAAAATTGGCCGCAAATAATTTAAAAATTGTTTGAAATTGGAAAATTAACTTAGGACACATATATTTTCTCAAATTCTATATGATTTGTGCAACTATTTGTGTGGTGAAAATTGCTTTAAATACCAATATGCTTAAAGAAAGTCCTACTTACAAAATCAACGAGTTAATTGTTTTAAGTTAAGTAAGGCTTTTCTCCTTTCTTATGTGGCTTACAGGAATGTTATGGTTTTCCTGTCTTCAAATTAAAAAAAAAAACATTTAGGCCAAATGCTTCGTTTTAGTGTTTTTTTCAAACCCAAATCGAATAATTTCGCATACGTTTAAAATGCAATAAAACGGAAATTATTCCTTTGACGTTACACATTTTAAGTGTTTTTCGTTATATAATTGTTGCATATTAGATCAAAAGTTTTAAATATATAATAATTTAAGTAAATAGTTGTGTTTTCGCAACAACAAAAAAATGTACTGTTTTTTTCTTGATTGTACTGTTTTTTTGTGTTCAATGTACTGTTTTTCCGAATTTAAAATCTGGCTACCCTAGGATTGTTAGAGATTTTCTTTAGTGCTGTGGATGCACTAGAAAAATGTCGAAATAAATTTGACAAATTAAGAGTGTTTGGCATGATGCTCAAGCACGCTATATAAAATCATGGGTATTTAAAATGTACATGTTATGCACTGGAATGCTCAAGGCATAACAACTGAGTCGGCAGCTGCACAGCTCGAAAAAGTACTCCAAGAGAAAAACATTGATATACTACTTCTTAACGAAACGTTCCTGAAACCGTATCAGAGATTAAAATTTTGAGGTTACAAAATATACAGAGAGGGGGCGTGCTTATAGCAGTTAAAAGTTGCATAGATCATAAGCTATTATCAAAGATTAAAACAATAACCATAGAAAATATCTCTGTGGAAGTTAAAATAAGTGGACGTCCCGTAAGTTTTATCTCTGCTTATAATCCAGTGTACACTTCTAATTTCAGAACTGACTTAGAACTTTTTACCAATTCGTTTAGTGACTATTTTGTTTTTGGTCATATTAATGCACAACATGTGAGTTGGAACTGTACTACAAACAATTCAGCTGGTAACGAACTGTACAGACAACACTTAAGTTCAAGTTATTATATCTATCATCCGGATACACATACTAGATTCGGCCAAAATATAATTCCAGTCCAACCTTCCACGGTTGATATTTTACTTACTAACTCTGATATTTCATTTCTGTGGTTAGAGTCACACCCAAACATTTAACAGTCTGATCATGTTCCAATATCTTGTTACATTAATGGAACACCACATAGTCACTTTGTTTCAGTTCCTTTGTATAATCGGACGGATTGCCCAGCAATCAAAAATTGGGTCGAGAATGAAATTAAGGCTTATAACATTGGTCAAATAGAACTTAACAATATAAACCTGGATTCTTCATTAAATAAATTAATTAGTATAGTTAAGGAAGCTTTTTCCAAGATTCCAGTTGGCCAGAAAAATCCGTGGCAGAGGGAAATTTCAAGTACATCAAAAATGCTAATTACCCAGAGGAACAAGTATAACCGTAAACTTTAAAGATGTAGAGATCCAAATTACAGAACTCATTTAACCAGCATTTCAAAACAGTTAAATCACCTAATTGATATTCATTTGAAAAGGGACAGAAGTGTAGCGTGGTCTAAATTCATTTCCAAATTGCCTTCCGGCTCCAAAAAGTTTTGGAAACTAACGAAAGTTTTTAAAGGCAGAAATTTTGCAATCTCCGATCTAAATATTAATGGGGAAGTATTAAGAACCAGGGAGGCAAGGGTTTCCCCATTGCGGAAGTTTTTAGCAGCAATAGTAATATTACGAACAACTATTCATCGCCTTTAGATAATGTGGTTCTAAATTATGCGCAGGAACTAAACAATGTAGATCTCGCTGACAGTGACAATTTTGAAATCACTGATTCAGCAGAGGTAAAATCATTTGTTTTTTCTTTAAAAAGCAACAAAGCCCCAGGTTAAGATGGCATTAATAGCATTATTTTAAAAAAATATGCCCGATTACTTTTTTGAAACTTTGAGTAAACTATTTAATTACTGCTTGGGTAATGGTAATTTTCCCATGATATTTAAAAAGGCCAAGGTTATACCGATTTTCAAAACTGGTAAAGATCCAAAATTGCCTTCCAGCTATAGGCCAATAAGCACTAAGGAAAGTTTTTAAAGGTAGAAATTCTGCAATCTCCGATCTAAATATTAATGGGGAAGTATTAAGAACCGGGGAGGCAAGGGTTCCCCATTGCGCAAGTTTTTAGCAGCAATAGTAATATTACGAATAACTATTCATCGCCTTTAGATAATGTGGTTCTAAATTATGTATGCGCAGGAACTAAACAATGTAGATCTCGCTGACAGTGACAATTTTGAAATCACTGATTCAGCAGAGGTGAAATCATTTGTTTTTTCTTTAAAAAGCAACAAAGCCCCAGGTTTAGATGGCATTAATAGCATTATTTTAAAAAAATATGCCCGATTACTTTTTTGAAACTTTGAGTAAACTATTTAATTACTGCTTGGGTAATGGTCATTTCCCCATGGTATTTAAAAAGGCCAAGGTTATACCGATTTTCAAAACTGGTAAAGATCCAAAATTGCCTTCCAGCTATAGGCCAATAAGCATATTGAGGTTGTTGGATAAAGTCTTTGAAAAAATAATCCACAAAAGAATCGTGGAGTTCTCTGAACAGAATAACATTATACATCAGCAACAGTTTGGATTCCGAAGAGAGCACTCTACGGTACATCAATTAAAGAAGATCTAAACGGAATATGAAAAACAAAATATTGTTATATAAAATGTGTATTCGACCAATTATGACTTACGGCTGTCAAGTCTGGTTTCATAAAACTGGGAAAACTCATACCAAAAAGCTTCAGATTATACAAAATAAGAATTTGAAAATAATTCATAATCTTCCACGTAGGTATCCGACAAATTTACTTCACAGTAACTTTGACATTTAATGAAAAATGCAGACTGTCAAACTTTGAATCAATAAGAAATCTACAAGGTAATCGCTAAGATTCGTTCGTTGAGAATGAGGTATTAGTGATTATATAAACAAATTTCTTTATAACTTCCATAGAGATCAAAAAAGGTTTTTGTGAGCTATTTTTCCTTAAGGCTGTATATTTATTGTTATTAGTTTTGTAAATTTAATCATAGACTCTTATTGTTGTAGTACTTTTAGTAAAATCTCAAACCTCTGTACCTTTTATATTTTAAACTTGTTTATAAAAAAAAAATACAAACAAAAAAGATTTCGGGATCATGTAGGTTCCAATGGCAGCCGTGATCAAGCACAGGTCACGTGGGTCCATTAATTAGTTCCCGTTGTGTTAAATGTTATTTATATTATTATTTTTCTATAAATGCATTGGAGATGGTAACCTGATTATATTGTTGAAAAATTTAATTTCTCTCGGTCAACAAGGAATCCTCAAATTATTTTTCCTATTAGACGTTTGAACACTTTTGGACAAGCATATCAGATTCGGGTTTCTAAAATCTGGAATACTTTGCCAAGAGATGTAAGAACATTTTTTTATTCGCTGCACTTATTTAAATCTAAGTTGTTGGAATTTGCAGAGCTAAATAATTTGTCAATTCACTAAAACGAATAATTGCCAATGTGTTGATATTTTCTATCTGCGTGAAATGGAAACAGAATACTTATATAGCATTATTTATGTCTTTGTTATTTAATGTATTTAATTTGTTTTAACTTAAGCTATATTTATCGTTTGTAAGATAGTTACGTAAAATTTTATATACATACATAGGTAACATTCTTTACTTGTTTATTATATTTTTTTTTATTAAAGTTTTTCTTGGGATTCAAAAATTAATTAACAAGGTTTCTTTCAAATGTGCTAAATTCCCATTTAATAATATTGAGAAACTGGAATTTATTGTTGAAGGGATAAGCTTGAATAATTTAACCTGTTGGGTAGCCTAATTATTACTTATTTTACAGATTTTCCTCTCTAAGGGGACAAGAGCAGGAGAAATCCGTAAATGCAACGAATCTTTTACTTGCTCCTTAGAGCAAGTGGAAGTAGTTGCAGGGAAGAGAATAAAAAAAAGAGTTAGCGGGGTGAGTGAATCTTTAGAGGAGATTGGGGTGTTCTTGGTTATGCTTACCTTAGGAAGAATGCAGTGGATGTAACTGTTTGACTTCACAATCGTCTTTTATTGTTAAACCAATTATAATTTTGAGGTACTTTTAATTTTATAATTCAGTTTACGTTAAGTTAATAAAAATGGTTATTTCACAATTTTAACTTTGGAGGTAAATTATAGTTTTAATTTAATAAAAATGGTAAAAAAATAAAAATGGTAAAAAATGGTAAATTCAGTTTACTTTTAATAACTGTTATGCTGGAGCGTCCAATGGGGAATGAATAATTCTTTTTTGACTTAACCGCGTGTACTTTCGCCCTTTTTTTGCCAATTTCAATTTTCAATTCACAATTATTACTGATTGAATCTAGCCGTTATTTTAAATTGACAAATTCAATTTCATTCAATACAAAAATTATATTATGTAGTACAAAATGCAATTGGCAAAATAAGAAATATTTAAAATACAAAATACATAAAAAAACAAGTGTATACAATGTAGATTGTACAAGCTATTCCTATGCGCATTTCACTGGTTGCTTAGGCCAGATCGTCAGGAAACCTCATCCAAAGATTTTAGAAAAGCTAAAGATATTATAAAAATAAAACTGTTAAGCGAATTAGAATTATAAACCTCAGTTTTACTTGTAACAATATCAAAGCTTAAACAAAAACAACAACAATAAACAGTGAGTTTATCTTTTCTTAGAGTCCCGACCACAATTGGTTGATTTTTTGTCAACTCTAAATGTAGTTGTAAGTGGGTTAAGAAAAAACAAAAATAAAAACAAATTACTCTATTTTATTTTGCAGGTTCAGTTTATTTACTCTGCCACATGCATATTAGTTATCAAAGTTTTTCTTGGGATTCAAAAATTATTTTTTATTTAATAACTGAAGTTTGTTGTTTAATTAGTAGCTTTTTTTAACCATAAAAGGCCCTAAGGGCTCGGTTATGTAAAAAAGAAGAAGCAAAAAAAATAAAAAAAAAAAAATATTTTTAGAACTTGTTCATCAACTTCTTCTCAAAACAAAATTCTATTTTGACATTTACGTATTGAACTGAAGCAAGGTATATTTATTGCAGGTAGTCTCGGAAAGCAAGCTGTTTATTTTTTATTTGCTTGTTTTGTGATACGAACTGTCAAATGTTGTATAGCAAACAAGTAAACAAGTTTTTTCTCTTTAACTTTTGTCTTTTTTGTCTCTTATCAGCCCCCTTGCTTTTTGACAGTTTGTATCGCATAACAACAATAAAAAGCCCTGTTGTTTGTTTTATTGTACAATTGTTGTAATCTCGCGGCTACCTGCTATAAATATACCTTGAACTGAAGTCTAATTAAAATACAGTAGGATCCCGATAATTCGTAATCGCAAGGGACCGGCCATTTCTTACGAATTATAGGGGTTTCGATTTAACGGAGTTAAAATAAAATAAATTTAAATTAACGGAGTTTTTCAATTTATTTACTAAAACGACAAAAAAACATAAAAAAATGGTTAAAAAGAAAAAATATATAAAATTTGTTCATGTAACAAACTGATCTTAAGAAAATAAAGAAACACACAAGGAAAAAAACCCACGCAAAAAAAATACCGGTAAACAAAAAATATTTCTTTCCATGTTTCTGTTGTTTTTATTACGAATTATAAGTGGTAGTTAGCAAACAATTACGATTTATAAGAGGCAAAGAAGATTTTATTTGAAAAAAAAATTACGAATAAGCGAGGGAAAATGTATGGAAATTTTACGAATTAACGAGATTTGTTCAAGGGACCGATAGTTTATTAGGAATTATCGGGAATTACGATTTATCGGGTTACAAATTATCGGGATTTGACTGTATAAAAATTTGGATCAAAAACCATAGTACATACAGTTCAAGGCGAATTCAACTACAGGTGGTGTCGCAACTACAACAATCCAAAAACAACAGAAACAACATAGGGGGTTTTGCATTGCATTGTTAGTGTTTACGGCTCGAAATGTCAACCATTCTTAACCCCGGGTCTCCACGTAGCAATATTTATTGCGGCAAACGTCAAATTTGATTGCTCCATAAAATTTGCGACGTATAGACCGCATATTGCCATGAGTGGCAATCCATTGCGCAATGATTGCTCTTCTTATTGCTTGAGCAATTATTGCTTAGCAATCTGCTGTAAAATCAGCTGTTATTTATCTGACATTTAATTTTTCTGTACGTTTTTGTATGGCAAGGCAATTTCACGTGTTCTCCAGCAATATAGTCAGCAATTATTGCGCCATGGTTCTGCCGACGTTATTGCTTGTGCTTAGCAAAAAAAATTGCTACGTGGAGACCTAGCGTAAGCGGCTCATACACTAACAATAAAATTGTTCAGTTTTACGTATTGTACAATTATATCGCCAATGTGTATGTGATATACGATGATGGCACAATATATTGGCAACAATCAAAATACTTTTGATTTTATTGCACAACGAAGAGAAAGTGAAATGTATTAGAAACATTGTACAATGCTGTTTATGTTATTTCTATAGGTTATATTCACCTTTTTATTGAATGAATGAAAACATAGTGCGACTTATGGCATAATATAGGACAAAATGGAAATAATATGGCGAATATCAGATACAATAATATTGCAAGTGTATGGGCCGCTTTAGCAAATCACTAACAAATCAAAACAAATAGGCTCGAACTGTCAAAATCAGAAGGCGTTTCGACACCACCTGTAGTTAATTCGCCTTGGTACAGTTCAAAAAAATAACCACAACACTAATTATTTACGTATTTTTTTTAATTCGCCGTGGAGACAGCTGATGAGTTGAGTTTACCTTTTTAAATTCGCTTTGTACTTTGGTGTTAAGGCGAATCCAAACATGTAAACTCATCTCGTCAGCCGTTCATCAGCTGTTTCCACGGCGAATTAAAAAATATGGTCAAACGTCAAAATATGATTTTGTTTTGAGAAGAAGTTGAATGAAAAGTGTTAAAAATATTATTTTTATAATAAAAAAATTTCAAATGATGCGAATGATTGAAGTGAATTTATTAATTTGCAATAAAACAATTTTGACAACCAACCAGAAAATTGTATAAACAAAATACATGGGGCTTTTTGTAGTTGTAGAGATGAGTTTACCTGTTTGAATTCGCCTTGGTTGGTGTTTATGAGTTGCAAGGTATATTTATGCGCCCCATACACTTTTCAATTCAATTGTCAACTGAGTCTTTCAACTGAATTGATACTTGGCCACACACTTCTTCAACTGAATTGAAAGATTTTAATTCAACTGTCAAATTTAGATTTTTTTACAATTTTACAAAAATTTATTTTCTCTCAAAGTATCCATGTTTGCCACCAATGTAATTTTTTTATTTAAAATTTTATTGAAATTAAAGACAATTTTAAAAATATGTATTTCACTTTTTCTTTGCAAAAAAAAATTACAAACATAAATTTTGACAGCTGATCAAGAGACTTAAGCACACACAGTACAATCGAATTGAAAGACTTGGAGTCAACTTGAAAAAATCAAAATCTTTTGATTTTTCTTCAACCAACTCGACAACAGTCAAACTAATCAACTGACAAGGCCATACACGCTTTGATTTGGACAACAACCGACTCAGTTGACAATTGAATTGAATCGTGTATGGTCTGCTTTACACAAGGTATACTCGTTGGCCCATATGTTTGTCAGCTGTTTAACTAAGTTGGAACCCAAACGTCAAATTTCGTGTAAATGAGCCAAAATTTGTACATGTGCGTTAAATTTATGTGAAGACAATTTTGACAACTCGGTTATTTTTATAGAGTAGCATGTCTACACTTCCAAATGAGTCTACCTTGTGTTAATGTACCTTGATGAGTTGCAGTAACTGAGGGCGCACTTTATTCAAGAATGACTGTGTTCAGAATTTTAGAAAAGAATTTCCATCAACAGAATCAAAATAATTCAGGTTTATTTTTTTTAGAACATTTGTTATTAAGAGTCTAAACACAATGTTTGCGGTGCGGTGCGATTTCTCGTTGCGGGAGAGAAAAATAAACATAATACAACGGAAGACGGCGACGGAAATAGTTGTCATTTTTTGTTTAAATTTTTATTAATTTATTTGTGCATACATTTTTATCATGTTGTTTGTTTTCAATATTGTTGTGAACATAGCCAATTATTCAAAAACTATGGCAACATCAGAAAGAGAACGACTATCAAAAATTGAGAGACAAGGCGAATTAAATTCGCTTTGTTGGAAGAGAAAGAAAGTCCGCAATGAAAATAAAATAGATTTTAATTTTATTTCGTTCCGCACTGCGGTTTTTTACATCAAAATCGTATGAAAAATCGCACCGCAGTATATTATCGTTACATTGTGTTTAGAATCTAAAACATACAAAAAAATAAATAAGTTTTGAATTTCAAGGTTTTTATTGACTTTACTAAAAACGCGCTTAGACGAAAAAAGAGCTTTTTGTATGGTTAATACGCGCTGAATTAGCATCGCAGATCACAAAAAGTAATCGTTGTCAATTTAAATTTTGGTCGACTTTGCGTTGATTTTTTTTGTGTCAAATGAAATGATAAGTGAACACCGCCAGCCATCAACAACAAACATTTGTTGCTTATACCAATTTTGACAATTGTATAAGTTTGTTGTTGTTTTAATTAATTTTATTTTTAGTTTTAATCTGAAGAAAAATTTTTATTTTCCTGCTATTACATTAAACATTAAAATATAGTATAAATTTTGTAAATTCTAATATTGTTATGCAATACAAATACCAGTGCCTTATTTGTAATTAACACGAAATGTGTCTAAAGTATGTTGCGCCAGCATAAAACAATTCCATTAATAAACAAAAAATAAAAACGAATCGGTCTTAAAAATATCTTAAGAACCCCCATGTAAATTCGAGTGTATTTCGAATAAACACAAACGCAAACAGGTTTCGATAAAAATGAGCCCATTTCGAAGTAAAAAAACACGGGTTTTTCCGGTTAAGGTTATCACCTTTGATTCGGAACTCGAATTTGAGTTGGAGCAGAGAGC
Organism: Pollenia labialis; assembly: GCA_949318255.1. Lineage (NCBI taxonomy): Eukaryota > Metazoa > Arthropoda > Insecta > Diptera > Polleniidae > Pollenia > Pollenia labialis. Next base: position 15,492,134 of record OX439142.1, on the reverse strand, counting down.
CAGCGGTCAAGATTTATTCGATTTGGTATGTCGTACAATTGGTTTGCGCGAATATTGGTATTTTGGCTTGCAATATGTCGATACGCGCTGCAATGTCACTTGGCTGAAAATGGACAAAAAAGTCAAAGATCAACGCATTCAGTTACAACCAAATAGTTTTTATGTCTTTAGTTTTTATGCGAAATATTTTCCCGAGAATGTAAGCGAAGAACTGATACAAGAGATAACACAACATTTATTCTTTTTACAAGTTAAACAAAGTATACTCTCAATGGATATTTATTGTCGCCCCGAAGCTTCGGTCCTGTTAGCATCGTATGCTGTTCATGTGCAATACGGTCCATATGATTCGGAAACCTATAAGGATGGCATGCTACAAGGCGTGGATTTACTACCAAAAGGCGTAACGGACCAATATCAAATGACACCAAAAATGTGGGAGGAACGTATAAAAACTTGGTAAGTTTTAATTACCTAGCTTCGCCCGGCAACCGAAATGCGACCACTTGACATTTACTGTAAAAATAAATTTGTATCCCTACTTTCTATGTATGTACATGTAAAATAATTTAAACACTTTTTTAAAACTAAAATTCCAAAAATTTAGAAAAAAAATTATACCTACCTATTGTGCCTATCTACACAAAAATTTAACATTTAAAGCGATACATAAGATACTTAAAAATCCACTTCTAACAAATTGTTGCCGTATTTATACAAAAAGGTATAAGACAATTTTCTTTAATAATTAAGCTTTGTTCACAATCAAAGAAACAATTTCCTTTTTTCTTCTATCTTTTTTTCTTTCCAAAGTATTTCATATATTTTCCTTTAATTTTTCGAACAAAAATGTAACTAAATTTTTTTTAAAAATTTAACTAAAGTTGAGTCAACTAGAACTAGAAATAATTTTATTTAGTTTTGAATGAAACTTTTACCATAATGTTGTAAAAAATAAATGCATAATCTTTTTTATAAAATGCATTGATTCCTATAAGGATAAAAGCAATGCCCCTACCTTATGCTTCATTCACATAATTATTTTATTTTTATTTATTTTATTTTTTTTTATTTATTTGATAATTAAAGCTTATTGCTTTCATATTAAATAAGTTTATGATGCTTTATTTACAAAAACTTGATGATTAATTTTTTTACTCTTTACAATTTCAAAAATTGTGCATTTACATTTAATTAAAATTCATTCATTTTGTTTTATAAGGTATATGGATCATGAACCAATGACACGTGATGAAGTTGAAATGGAATACTTAAAGATTGCCCAAGACCTAGATATGTATGGTGTAAATTACTTTCCCATTACTGTAAGTAAAATATTTATTAAACATTCAAGTTTTTTTATTAACTAAATTTGGCAGAATAAAAATAAAACTAAACTGTGGCTTGGTGTAACTGCTGTTGGACTTAATATATACGATTATCACAACAAATTAACTCCGAAAACGACATTTCAATGGAATGAAATACGACATGTCAGTTTTGATGATAAAAAATTTACCATAAGACTAGTGGATGCAAAAGTTTCAAGTTTTATATTTTATTCGCAAGATTTACACATTAATAAAATGGTACGTAAAATATGAAAAAATTTAATTTAAATACAATAATTAAAATTACCTATATTAAAAGATATTGGATCTTTGCAAGGGAAATCACGATTTATACATGAGACGCCGTAAACCCGATACCATGGAAATACAACAGATGAAAGCTCAAGCCAAAGAAGAAAAGCAACGAAGACAAATTGAGCGCACAAAATTTTTAAGAGAAAAAAAGCTACGAGAAAAGGCTGAACAAGATCGTTTTGAACTAGAAAGTCGTCTAGAACGCCTGCAAGAAGATATGCGCATGGCTAGTGATGCGTTGGTATGTTTTTGCAAATTAAAGGTATCCAAAAGTAATTTTTTTTTTTAATTTGCAGCGTCGTTCTGAAGAAACAAAAGAGTTATACTTCGAAAAGAGTCGAGTCAATGAAGAGCAAATGCAATTGACTGAGTGTAAGGCAAATCACTTTAAAAGTGAAATGGATCGTTTACGAGAACGTCAAATGAAAATTGAGCATGAAAAAATGGAGCTTGAAAAGAAAATTCGTGATGCAGACTTTTATGTTCATCAGCTGACCGTGGAGAAGGACAAACGTGAAGCCGAAGCAGAGAAACTTAAAAAAGAACTAATTTGTGCCAAACTAGCCGAGCGGGAAGCCACAGCTCGCCTACTAAATTTCCTAAATCGTGGCCGTAAAAGCTCTCAAGACAGCATGCTGCCTCCAAATATAACAATTAATTCTTCTTCAAGTTCAAGCAATAATATTGCCGCCTCTGTCAGCACTCCATCTCTGACAAATAGTAATTCTACTGCCGATATAAATGGATCGACTGGTGGTGTTGAATTAACCACAAATAATTTTAATAACCTAAATCAAGTGGGAGGAGGTTTAGGTGTTGTAGTAAATGAGGTTGCCGACGTTGACTCAGATAATGATGATTTCGAAACAAAAGAATTCATTTTAACTGACAGCGAAATGGAACAAATTACCAACGAAATAGAACGTAGTCGTTTAGAGTATTTGAAAAAGCACAAACAGGTGCAAAATCAACTGCAAACTTTGAGATCAGAAATCGAACTTTTAAAAATCGAAGAAAATCAAACGAATCTTGATATATTAAGTGAGGCCCAATTAAAAGCCGGTGAAACTAAATATTCAACATTGAAAAAATTGAAATCCGGTTCAACTAAAGCTCGTGTTGCTTTCTTTGAAGAATTGTAAATTTCTGCTAACAAACATAAGTACGTCTCGTTTAATTTTTTATCGTTGTTGTAAGCATATCAGATGTAGAATGAGCTGGTGCTCTTTTTGACAAACAAATGAAAATCACACACAAATGTATACCATTATTTAAGGATGTATTGCATCACAAACATTAATACTACTACATAGTAAATAGGGAATATAAACAGTATATTGTTTAATATAAAATGTAATTATATTAGTTAAGGGAAAAATAAAAAAAAACTCAAGTAATTTTATACAATCGGGCATGTTCTGAAAACCGAAAGGAAGTAAAATTGAATTCGAACGATTTTAAGTTTAATTTTTTTACAAAACTGGTTTTAAGAGTTATTATTTTAGAAAGAACTAGTAGTCAAAAATTATGTATATAAAATGAAATATTTGAATAAACAAACTTTCATTACAGGGTCGTTTTTAAAATTTGTTAAATTTTAAATCCACTTCTTTTCGATTTCTAGAACATGTCTGAATATTATTAAAGTTTTGTTGTCTAATAGCTTTATTTATAAACTAGCATTTAAAGCGCTACTTCGTTTGCATCTCAATACCTATCGTGGACATAATTATATGCCACCGTGCACCCATAACCTTATGTTTTTTTAGTTCAAAAAGTACCACATGTAGAACGGAAAAGTTAAAGAAAAATATAATTTCCCATTTTTGGTAATTTTTTTTTAATATTGTAGTGGGAGCCCATAATTTAATTCATATGTATGTTTAAGGCAATTAATGGAGGAAAATGTTTGTAAAAAGAAGTATCAAAAATAGGTACGATTTTTACTCCTTTAACGTAATTTTGTTTTTTTTTTTAAGACAAGTTACAAATGTGATTCAATTTTTATTTCTACGTTTTTTGGTTTAAAATATACCTAGATGGGGTGAAAAAAATTTTCGAAATACATACACCTGGTAAATCCCCAAAAGGTCCTAATTTCAAAAAAGTAATAGGCATCTGTCCGCTTATTTTTTTTTTAATGAATAACGATAATTATTAAATTTTTGTTACGAAATATTACCTCATATAATTAACCCATTTTTACTCCCTAAACATTCGAATTTCTAAAAATTATTGAATCTATTTGACGAGAGACTAACTTCTGGTCGAAATTTTTAGCTTAAGTCGCTAAGGCGCAGATGGTGAAATTTGAGGTTGCTTACAAAATGTTGGGCAATGCATTGGAATGAAGATTAATGTAGCATTTTTTACGCATATACCTATCTAGTTTCGTTTATTTGTTCTTAATTCGAACATTATCAATTTTTGTTCCAAAAGTGCAAATAGTTACCTACAAAGCCAAAAGCTCATTAATAAAAATAATTTGTATAATAATTTGTTTTTTATAGAATTTATTGTTATAAATTAAACAGATTTAAAAAAATTTTAAAAGTTGTAAACTTTCGCTAGCCACTAATGGCTGTTATGAAAATTTTCAAAAATAATCGCTTAGTCTAGAAAAATTTACAAAAAAATATGAAATTTTTTGTTTTAAAGTGGAAACACAAACGTTAATAAATTTTCATATATTTTGTGGATGTGAAACTTAAAAATTATTCATAAACATAAAAAAGAAATAGACGATGATGATACAAATATAAGCTGATACAGCTTTGAGGTATAAAAACGTCCATTTGAAATTTATGAGCCCACAATGATGTTATTGATTGGGATGTGGATCAGCTTTACAAAGAAACCAATGAAACCCATAATACAAAAGCCAATAGCGGTGGCAATGGCAATCTTTTGGAATTCTTTGCGATCGGGCTTGGTGCAACGTTTCACCAGACGGATGGAGTCCTTGGCGAAAGCACGTCCAGGTTCACAGAATTTAACAACTTTATCCATGGCGGGTTTTGGTTAATGAAATGTTTAACTTAAAGAAAAGAAGAAAACAAGTGCAATTAGAATAGATTATTAAATAAAACATAAAAAGTAAAAGCTTAAAGAAAAGTGAATAGGTGAAACGTTGTTACATGTTCTGTGTGTGTCTATAATACAACTTGTTGTAGTCTACTTTTTATACTGGGCTTGCACTCGTGGCATACGTCACACATCAATAATGGTTAAACTATTTCCTCAATAAATGTTTTCAACAGAAAATGTTTACTTTTTTCTGTTAATTAATTTCTTATAAAATATAACATTAACTTTTTTCTATTTAACAACTTTTACAAATTAGATAAAATTTCTACCCTTGTGTCTCTACATCGTATTCACTTTTTTTGTTTTACAATATTTATGTTTTATAAAGATTTTTCTTGTCAAATATTTTATTCAACCTTTAACTGAGTTTATTTATTAAATTATTTTAAGAAATTTATGTTTTTAGTATTTATTTAGAGTATGCACCTTGCACTTACTTTTCGTTTCAAGAAATTTAGCACGAATGAACGGCGAAAATGAAATTGTTGTATTGACAAACTTTGACAAATTATACGTGGCAGACATATGTCTAACGTTTGGGGCGCCATCTATATGTCAGTGTTGCAAACAGATGAGGAAACATTAGTTGAAACTTATTAATATTCATATTCCAGTTTTTTCCATTCACGATAAAACCAATATGGAAACATCAGTACTGCTGCATATTTTTTGAATATACTACTACCCAATACGAATTGTGTAAAACGCAACGCAACACCAAAAACTTCATTAAAAGCAAAAACAAAGTCAGTTTATCACAAGGCGAATTCATCCCAGGTAATCTCGGTACTACAACAAGTACAACTCGTACAAAAACCACAAGCAATTTGTTTTTGTAAAATCATTGTACAAAGTCAAAAAGAGAAATAAAACATAACAGAAACAAAGATAATAAAAGAGAATAAACAAAATTTTGACATCCAACAGTGATTTTAGCTAATATCAGCAGGGCTTTTGAGACCTCCTGTAATAAATTTTTAATTACTAATTCCAAGGCCCATCTATCAAGTCTGCTTACTTGTACAAAAACAAAAAACGATTCTTTTAGTTGTCAAAAATTTACTACCACATATACAAAGCAAAAGGAAAAAACGTGTATGTGTGGCATACCATAAACGTATACATGCACATGTAAGCAAAATGTAAACAACTTTTGACAACTAAAAAGAACATAAACAATGATCATCAGGCTTCTTGCGCAGACCTTTTCAATGGGCCTTGACTAATTCAATCATTAAGTTTTCAATTAAAATTAAACTCCGCTCTTTTCTCCAAAAAGAAAACATTGAACTAAAAATTATTTCAGTTGTTCAGTTCAAGGCCCATCTATCAGGTCTGCTTACTTGTACAAAAACAAAAAACGATGCTTTTTATTTGTCAAAAATTTACTACCCCATATACAAAGCAAAAGGAAAAAACGTGTATGTGTGGCATACCATTAACGTATACATGCACATGTAAGCAAAATGTAAACAACTTTTGACAACTAAAAAGAACATAAACAATGATCATCAGGCTTCTTGCGCAGACCTTTTCAATGGGCCTTGGTTCAGTTGTTTGAATGAGAAAGTGAAAATACGAATATTTTCGAAATAAGGAAATGTCAAAATTTGTAGAAGTTCTTTTCATTAATTATCTACAGGATTTTAATTTGAAATTTTTTCCAGCAATGGCTTACAATGATACGAACTCATCAAAAAGCAAGTTGAAGTCAATTCGATCGATCGAACCACTAAAATAGAAAAAATAAATGCTCGAAACATATAAATTCATATGTACTTAGATGTACTATGTTTTCTTCATTTTTACATAAAAATGTACATATGGTCGAATTTTGACCATTAGGCAAACACTAGTTAATTTAATTCTACGAAATCATGTATTGAAAAGTTTAATAAGGTAGAAAATGGAAAGTTTTTCAAATTTATTATTGTTTAGGTTAAAACGTTTTCGTATACCTATAACGTTTCGTTTTCGATAGAAACTTATCTACACGCTTTTTAGAAAGGCAATTCTCCTGTTTATTAACGTAGCTGTTGCAAATTTGTACGTTCGGGCAAGTAACCATTAATTGTTTGGCAAAGTTTTTCTTGAGATTAATTTCATACTATTGATAGACTGAAATTTATTGTTGATGGGATAAGCTATTCCTATGCGCATTTCACTGGTTGCTTAGGCCAGATCGTCAGGAAACTTCATCCAAAGATTTTAGAAAAATAAGAATTATAAACCCTAGTTTTACTTGTACGGGGAATTTGTATTCATAATTGGGCTGTTAATGTAGTTGTAAGTGGGTCAAGAAAAAAAAAATAAAAACAAATTACTTTATTTTATTTTGCCAGTTCAGTTTTATTTACACTGCCACATGCATATTAGTTATCAAAGTTTTTCTTGGGATTCATAAAATTAATTTACAAGGTTTCGTTTCAATGTTCTAAATTTCCATTTCATACTATTGATAAACTGAAATTTATTGTTGAAGGAATAAGCTATACAAATTAAACTTTTAAGCGAATAAGAATTATACATCCCAGTTTTACTTGTAACAATATCAAAGCTTAAACAAAAACAACAATAATAAACAGTGAGTTTATCTTTTCTTACAGTCCCGACTTTTTGATTTTTTTTATTCTGTTGTAAAGTTGCTGATCTATCTGGAACATTTCAATTAATTCTAGGTTAATATTATCCTCTAATTTTTTTAAAAGGCATAATAAAGAGCCCTCACCGCATAAAAAGCTTAATCATTTTCAATTTTTGTTTTTTTTAATAAATGACTTTACTATCAACGATTGCAGCATCCCCTAAATATCATGGTCACATAAGTTACCGTTTTATGGCAAAAACATTTTTATCTCAAACGGCAACCTTCATACAAAATTTTATGAAATAAAGTAAAAAAAACCTCATGTACAATTTTGTTTTTGTGGGGTACCCCACCTAGCGTTTTCTATCATAATCGAATCTTTTAGGAATCGGCTTCAAGAGCAAAATAGTCGCATATATTTCGATCATAAATTTAGTATTTCTTACTTCTTAAATTGCGAATCAAAAACGTTTTGTTAAATACTTGACAATGAATTTGCCAAAAATTTAAAACGGTTCGTTCTTTTTTTAATATCATGACCAGGGAAACCAGAAATATGCTCTAAAAAACACGTTTTATGCGCATTAAAAATATGCCCCAAAAAATTCAAAAATGGAAAACAAAATATTCAACAATTTAAAATCAGTTCCATTTTATAAAAACAATTCTAAACTTATAATCAGTAAAGGAAACAACTCCATAGTATTTACAGACGAATTTTTGAAAGTTTATTTTTGCCGAATATTATCTAGATGCCAACATCCATATGTGATTTTTGGTCTTATGCCCGTAATTTCTACAAACAACAGGTACAGCAGTGTTCGTACCTAACAGTTATCTATACCTATCCGGTACCACTATTTTGGTAATTTCACCGTTAATTTTACCTATGTGAATTAACTAACGAAAATGGGTAGTGTAAAATACATTACACTTCAACCCATAGGCAAGAAATACGTTTTAAAATTGTAAAAATCATAGTTATGTACCTATACACAGCTTTTTTTGATTTTATGTATGTATGTTAACATTTAAAAGGAAGTTGAAGCTTTGTATAGATGAAAGTTTTGGTCATTTGTATGTGAACTGATTCGACAACAATTTAATTTGCAGTTAAATATTTTTGGGGCGAATTTAATCCAAATACCAGCATAATAAGTTGGTTTACGAACACAAAGTCTTATTTGGAAAGAAGTTTTTACGAGGAATATGTAAAATTATAGACGGATTCCCACCATCAACATAGAATTCTTCCTTAGTACAATTAAAATGTATTTACCAATTTTGATAAAATCATCTACAAGATTGCAACTTGTACTTTGAGCATAAGGTTAACATGGACGAACAATCAGCCAGATGGACGGATGGACATCGTAAGATTACTGTAAAAATAGATTCTAAGTCGATCGGTATACCAAAAAATTGGTACAGATGTCTATGTATGTATTACACACATCGTCAAAAACATATATATGTAATTGCTTTTTCCTTTACTTTTGCTTATTCTATATATGTATGTATGTATATATAAAATTGTAACGTTACTGACAAATTTATCATCGCACAGCCTAAATGCCTGATGCTAAAAACTATAAATTTGGGCCGGAGGTGGGCCTCTTCTCAAATCGGTCCACTAAGACCGTAAATTCGATAATCTTATATCTCCCAAACTAAAAGAGATACAAAAAAAAACTGTAATACTTATCGTTGTTCTTTAGAAAAATAAGCTGACAGGTGTCTGGTCCTTCTTTGAAATTCGGCTCTTTTAAGGAGAAAACGGGTAAAACCTGAATTTTCGTACTTTTTTGTCACCCCATAGTACATACCAAAATGGGAAATACGGAAAAATTAATATCTTTCTTCAGTTTTTTTGTTATACAACTGGTATTTTTTAATTATCGTTAATATTGAACTTAAAACATAAACTTCAACATGCAATGTCCTGAGTGGATACGAATCTATTAGAGAGCCTTTTGACACATTTTTGTTCTTTAACTGGTACTTTTTGAATTTCCGTAAGTATTGAGCCTAGAAACATAAAATAAAAGATGCAATGTCCTGAGTGGATAAGAATCTATAAAAGTAGTTTTTGGTACTTTTTGTATAATAACTGGTACTTTTTGAATTTCCGTTAGTATTGGACTTAGAAACATAAAATTATTAAACATTAAATTTCCTGAGTGAATGAGCATCTGTAAGAGGGCTTTTTGGTACTTTTTTTGTTCTTTAATAACCCCCTACTAAAATTTAAGCAAGTTAAAATTTAAAAAAATAAACTTTGGCATACAGATATGTATGTATGTCCACGAACAAAAAGGAGGCGCTAACGAAGTAGCGTGTTAATTGCTATATGTATATAAAATTTTAAAGTTTATAATAACATTTATCTTTAATGCTTTGTCTTACAATTTTCGAGTAAAAATTAAATGTAGATGGCGGGAATTGAAAAAGCACGTTGGGTATACAGATAGATATTTAAAAAAGAAAAGCCAAAATTTCGCAAAAAAAAAAATTTATTTCCTGCGAAAGCTCTTTCTTGTAGGAATCTAAAAAATTTAACATGTATCAAAATATAGCTGCGTTCGTTTACCCCATAATTTGTACAAATTTTTACTGGATTTTACTGAAATGCGTTCGCGTACATATAAAATTTGCAAAAGAGAACATCTACTGAGAGAGTAAAGTGACAGTTGTCGGCAGAGAGCCTGGAAATTTTCACTGAACAAATTTTTCCTGTAACATCCAGTAGAAAACAAAAACTATGATTCAATATACTAGTAAACAAGCAAAAAACATACAATTTGCAAACTAAAAATCTACGATTTGTAAAAAAAGCATTTAAAAGAACAAAAACTGAATTAAAAGTGCAGCTTAAACTTAAAACTAGTTTTCTAATAGATATTTTTTAAAAGTAAATTTAATTTAACATAAATAAAATTGCATTAATATTTTAGAGATGTAAACTTGATAAATATATGAATACTTCTTGCTGCATATTATTCAGGGTACCGAATATCAAAATTCAAGTATTCGTGTATTTTCTTATGGATGTTATTAAACTAGAAACAAAATTAAAAGTCATGTACAAACTGGACAAGTCTAAAAGCTTCCACAGAAGAAAGGTATATTTATAGCAGGTAGCCGCAAGATTACAACAATTGTACAATAAAACAAACAACAGGGCATTTTATTGTAGTTATGTGATACGAACTGTCAAAAAGCAAAGGGGTTGATAAGGAAAAGGTATATTTATAGCAGGTAGTCTCGGAAAGCCAGCTGTTTATTTTTATGCTTGGTTTGCGATACGAACTGTCAAATGTTGTATAGTAAACAAGTAAACAATTTGTTTGTCTTTATCTTTTGTCTTTTTTGTCTCTTATCAACCACTTTGCTGTTTGACAGTTCGTATCGCATAACAAAAATAAAAAGCCCTGTTGTTTGTTTTATTGTACAATTGTTGCAATCTCGCGGCTACCTGCTATAAATATACCTTGATAAGAGACAAAAACGACAAAAGATAAAGAAAAAAACTTGTTTACTATACAACATTTGACAATTCGTACCACAAAACAAGCAAATAAAAAATAAGCAGCTGGCTTTCCGAGACTACCTGTTATAAATATACATACATATGTATGTACATTGTACAGAAGTTTATTTAATAAATACATTTGCTACGAATTTTTAATGTAAAATTTTCAGTGTCCAAAATTTACTCACCTACTGGATTTTACTGGAAAAGTAAAAATTTAAAAAATGCTGCAAAAAGGCTTTTTAAACTAAATTATGTAAATAAATGCTGCAAACGGTAAAAAATGTGCACAAACAAATCGATGCCAAAATTCATAAAAAGCTCTAACGGCCAATTTCAACAAGTTTAGTTAAAACTAACCATTAATTAAAGTTCCGATTACCAACATTGACAGCTATAACCGATAGTTAATTATAACCGAACTTGGTGAAATTGGCCGTAAAACGGATAACTATATTGTTTCTGTCGTCATTGGTCGCACAAGGAAAAACATGCAATTGCATATTTATGGTTTCCCTGATCATGACAATTTGTAGAATCAATGTTTAGGGTTTGCGCAGTTTGTTTTTTTAGGATTTCTTATTGCTTTTTACATAAATACATACCCACTATGAAGTAAAATACCAAATTCTATTTTTATTGTGTTACATATATGTATTGGAAAAAAACACTTACAAACTAATAGGAGTCACTCTATGTTAAATTTGTATGTACATACATATGTATATAATTTGCTAATTGTATTATAAAAATTATTTTAAAACAAATATAAATGGAAATGCGTACTGTTTACAAGCCGCCGCCTACGTATTATTTACTGCATTCTAGGTACATGACTATTCTCACTCAATGATGCAATACATATGTATGTATGTAGGTACATATACATATGTATATGTATTTATTATGTACATATATACATAAATAGGTACATATGTATGCACAAATCTTATCGTTCGACAAGTCAGACCTCTATCGAATTTCTTTATACCGGTATAGGCACATAGTTGTATGTATGTATGTATAATATTGTATATACATATTTATGTATACATATGTGTAATGCAGTTGTACTATAGTATTTTATTCAATTAAAAAAATAAATACATATGTATAACCACAAAGAGAATATTTTGAGTATTCAAACGTCGTTTGGCAAATTGAATTTAAAAAAATTGAGTTTTAAATATTCAGTAGTTATTTATCTACATTTAAGGACGGTTCACTTCTTCTTTATTTAAAAAAAAATAATTTTAAATGAAACATTTTGTGCTTATATTTGCATTATTAGCTGGATTTTGCCAAAATGCTGTTAATGCTTTACAATTTACGGATTGTGGTAAATACATACATACTTAATTTTTTATGTAGTGTAAAATAAAAAATTAATATCAAATTACAATAATATGTATGTATGTATACCTATTAAAATTATAAAAAAAACTCTGTTATAATTTTTTTTACTTTGCAAATTTAATCCAATTAAGCTTAATTAAGAATTATCAATGAAAAAGAAAATCATAACTTTAAGCTTTTCAGTTCATATATGCGTGTACGGTTTTTAGTAAAATCGTACTCGCACTACAGTGAACTTTGTCGGTGTTTAAGATGTTTCACTTATTATGACTTAATCTAAAATTATAATTATACCTAGTGACTTATTTGATATTTCCGGTTTTAATGTAAGAAAAAAAATTAATTGAACCTAATAAAATTTAGTTTAGTCATAAATTGTGTAAACAAAGAACAAACTAAATATATATGTATGTATATACTAACCAACTTTTCCAGAGCTTAACAATTATATTTATTAAGATCATCGATGATTTATGCAAAATTTTGGCGCTCAATCAAGTGCAGTCAATACATGGAATTTGGCAGAGTTCAAAATTAGCAGATCTCTTGAGATCGCAGCTGACCAGAGATCCTATCTGGTATTACGACAGTAAGTAGCCTATTAGTTGTGAACCCTTCGAGCAGCACGTGTTAAAGGGCTGATTGTCTACCGCTTGTGGGAAGTGCGGTCAAACTAGGTGCTATTGCATATCAACGTATTGCTGGCTTATTTTAACAAGGCTGTATGTGAAATAGCATAAATATGGAGAAAATCATGCATGTTTATAATCACTTATTTTTAATATCCTATTCCACAAATAAAGTTACGATACAAAATTTAGTTAAATAAGGCCGATGAGCTTTCCAAGCAATGTGCTTTACCGGATGATAGATTTATAGATCACTTAATTTGCTTTTTAATGACTCGCTGTAAGTTTCTCATTCACTAGCCCTTGTCTATAAGGGCTAGCTACTCAGGTACAACACACATATAAGAGCGCTGATCTCAGTAACCAGCCTTATTACGGCAACGGTTAAGGTAACACAAAACATGTAATCTACTACAAAAAATGACAGTCGTTTTCGAGATCGAGAACCGTAAAAAGGCTGAATAATTCGACACTAGTAGACGGTAGGAACTTATGCGAAAAAAATGTGTCTGAAATTGTGTAAATGTCTGGAAATTCAGGATATTAGAGAGAGATGCCTGGGATAACCAGTGCTTGTCTGTTTGGATGATTTAGCTAGAAAACTAAGGTCCACTTATTTTCATTAGAGAAACGATTTGGTTGAAATCTGCGATGCCACCTATGGAGTATTCTTCTGTCATCTTTCTCTCCCACTGGAGAATAGGGCCCCTAAACCAATGGAGTAGTAAAACTTATACGTGCATTTCTTGCTTAAAAGCTCCAAAAGATGTGCATAATAAAAAATTCATATAAGCGATAAATACTTTATACTAAATAATATTTGTGCAAGTATGTATGGAAATGAAGTGTGCAATATTAGATTTAAAGAATATTTGGAAATAAAACACGTATTTGGTAATGGATGCTTATATACCTACTATACCTTTAATATTTAAAAAAAATGAGAAGCGAATTATTAAGTTTTTAATAAAAAAGATGCATTGTTTTAAATATAAATTCTAATATGTAGAAAATAAAATTTTATTACCATAATAAAAATTATAATAATGATATTTGTTTATTTTTATTAGGTTCCAAAACAGGAAAATTTACAAAAATTGTGGTTTCCGATTGTGATACGACCAAAAATGAATGCATTCTAAAGCGTAATTCATCCGTCTCCATAACAATTGTTTTCTCTCTAGGTAAGAATATAAGTGTTCTTTTTTTTAACAAGCATAGAAAAACAAATTAAATTGTTTTTATTATTTACAGCTGAAGACGTAACATCGATTAAAACTGTTGTTCACGGTAAAGTGATGGGTGTTGAAATGCCTTTTCGTTTGAAAAATCCTGATGCTTGTGCCGATAGTGGTCTTAAATGTCCTTTGGAAAAGGATGAAACATACGAGTACATCGCCACATTACCAGTTTTGAAAGCATATCCCAAAGTGAATGTAATGGTTAAATGGGAATTACAGGATCAAAATGGTGAAGATATTATTTGTGTCGAAATACCAGCTAAGATTCAATAAGTTGTATTAATTAAATAATAACAGTTCTACTTCTAAAATCACTTAGTATTTTAAACTTTTGAATGTCTGTATATTAAAATCATTAGATTATTAAACTTTTGTAATTTAATAAATTTGGTGGAATTTTACGTAATTAAATTAAAATTAATGAAATTATTTAAGTTAAGAGAAATTTGTGGTAAAAATGAATTATTGAGAATTTCGTTCGTTTGTGGCAAATTTCGAAATTTTGTTTACGGACATAAGGTTACTTTGCAACAATCCCGAAAAACATCCCTAATCCGTCCTTCTCGGATTCCTAAAAGGACACCTTTTCGACCTCTCAAACATTAAAGGACAGGCGACTATAGTCAGAGAAGGAAAAACCCAAAGCCACCCTCCAATCCTCCACTAATTCCCTACAGTTCGTCAATGTAATGTCTGGTGTGCATTGACTTCACAACTTAATTCCAGCCTCGAGCGGCTTCTGCATGAGTGCTCCGCTAACTCCCGCACATTTTCACCAGGTGGATCGGTAGCCTCGTATGACAAGTATACCGATGCTGGTGCCAGGACCGTTCTGTCCTTGGCTTCTCCGCTCACAACTGTGAGGTCTCCATTACTGTAAGAATGATGAATCATTTATGCTCAGTTCTCGCCAATATACAATTTCGTACCTTCTCATCCGTGCGGGAAACGAACAATGTATTCCCCGTGACATTTAATCCAACTACCCGGTTTTTTTTTAATCCAGGGCTCTTGGATGGGTTGAGGTGGGTTGCTAATTCGGTTGAGTCTGATTTACAGTGGTTTAAGTTTATCTGCACCACTTTCAACTTCTTATCAGATTTAGGTTTCCTAAAAATGATAGACCCCAACCCGAATACCACAACCCTTCCCATCGATTTCAGCTTTGTGAGAGACACCTGGTCCACTGCGAACCTGATGTATCTCCCTGGTTCTCCTTACAACCCAGTAAAGCTATCATCTTCCACTGGCTTGTAATGAGTCCATTGTTCTAGTTGGCCAGTGCCCCCAGTATAGGTGGAGGTATCCATTCCGTGACTACCGGCCTAAGTGACAACTCAGACGCGAGTATAACGTCCAATCTAGTTTTTTTAATTGCCGCAACAGAGTTTTGACACCTCTTGCCGTCCCGGCTGAGCCTAAAGGTGTCAACACTAAAATTAATTTCTTTTGAGATAACGGAATAACCCACTCTGTAGGATTCCACCATACTTTATTCCCTCAATTAAGGAAGACTCCTCGCTGCCATTCCCATCTCTTTAAGTGAGCTTCTTATCGTACTAGTTATGATAAACGAAGGCCAGCTCTAAGACATAGGTAGAAGGTTCCTGAGCTTTATTAATTTCAATACCTGCCACCAAATACAACAGCTATATACAGAAGTGTGTCTTACTACCGCTTCGAGTCCTACTGATGTTCTGCAAGCATAGAATACAATGATACTTTTGTAAGTTCTAGGACAACTATTTTGCCCAATCAGATATTTTTGATTCAATAACTCCTCGAACTGGTAGACTGAAATACTCTATCTTGTTCCTTTCAGTTGGGTAAGTGTAACATTTGATTTTCGTCAGTATACTGTATAAGAAATAAAATTAAGAGCCAACAGTAAAACAAACAAATTTTGTAAGTATGTATATTGAACATATAGAAAACGTATGTATGTATATAATTTATTTTTTACACATGTGTTTGTATGTATGTATGTAAGTATGTATTTCATTTGCATTCAAAAATTATACAGTTACTTGTAATGTAAACTTCATTTAATATAATTTTTTTTTGTAATTTGAATCACACATTAATTTTGATATTTTTAAAGAAAACTTATGGGTATGTATGCGATAAAAAAACGGGGTTCTTATTTTACTGAATAAAGACGTGCACAAAAATGGTAAGAGATTGTTCATTAAATTTAAAATGAATAAACTACAATGCAAGCAAATAATAAAATTAATAAACAAAAATTATTTTATAAATAACTAAATTTCTGTACACTAAACAAATATGTATGATTAATTCTGAAAATAGTTTAATAGATTTATTATTAATCTTTTACATATATTTTAATTTCATTAATTAATATGTATTACATTTTTACATTTTCTTGGAGTTTATTTTTTATTTTATTTTTTTTATTACAAAATACATATAAATTTTTTAAAGTAAATTATATTAACCAAAGACATACATTTAGAATTTTAGAATTATTAGAAAATTAGAATTAAAAATATGTGGTACATTTTTTTTATATATAATCGGCCTTATTGTGTAAGGCGTTGCCGTTTACGTATGAGTTGTTTTTTATAACAGATCAAAGAACAAAGGTTGTGTGAGTAGTTTTATGCCCAATTTTTATGCTTGATATTAAAACACATTTATGTTTAAAATCGTTTTAAATACAAAATTTCTTTTCTTCACTAAACCACTTAAATATAACTTAATTCACCAATGTGGTACATTTAAATTCATTTAAAGTTTCCATTGGAAAAACTTAGCAAGGTTTGAGACCTCCTATTAAACCAATACAACAACAACAGGCAAAGCAATAGCAGACAACTGTTTATTGTTAAATAAATACACATTTTTTGTATTTAATAGTGCTACCATACTTTTATCTTAATTAAATAAGACTTTTTAAACAAAACTCAAAAAATCAATCTGTATTTAATTACGATTTAAATATTATCTTGAAAATGGGCATTAATCTATTACAAAATACCATTCAGTCGTTAACGACAACGCCTTACACAATAAGGCCGAATAATTTTTCAAGTGCATGAACGTTTTAAATTCAGATAAAAATTTCATTTAGCTCTTGAATCAATCATTATAGTAACGAAATGTTCCCTTTAAAAGCATAACAAATTCAGTTCTTTACTTATGAGACTATTTGGTTTTTAATCGTTATAAGTAACCGCATCAACAGCTAATGAAATAAATATAAAGAATTAAAAACGGTCAAAGTTATACATATATACATATATGTATTTAAATTTTGGTACATATTACAATGTTAACTTATATTTATTTCTCACAATGTTGAATGTTTGTTACTAATGTAAACTTATGTTATTTGGCATAATTTGCAAATATTATTCACAAAGTATCCGAGTAATAGGTATTATTTCTTCATGGTACACGTTAAAAATATTCATATTACATCATCATATAGAATTTATAGAACATTATACATACGTAGTCATTTATTTATTTATTCCATAGCATAATCTTCCCAATTATACCAACCACCTTTTGTTGTCGATGACGATGACGTATCACTCATAAAACGAGTAAATGTATGAGGATTATGATTATCTTGTGTCATTGGATGATTATGATGATTTGGCGGTTTTATCTTGTGTCTATCCATTTGTGTACTATCGAAACGATTTAGAGGATTACAGTTATCCAACCACTCTGTTGTAGTTGTAACATTAGTGTATGTGCTGGTGTTAGGATAGCAGGACGAAGTTGATGTAGCTGATGTGGTTAAATATGTTGTGTTGGTGTCTAATGTTGCATCATCATCGTCATGAGTTTTTTTACGTTTTAAAATGGCAGCATGAAGCTCTCTAGAACAACTGTGGCCTCGTGCCTGAGCACGTTGTACTTGTAGTATGGGTTCATATTCATAAAGTTGACTAATATAAAATCGATCCAAATCAGCTTTCTTATAAAATTCTTTAAGGCGGGCAAAGGCATTACTAGGGAAAAGTACGTTATAAAAAAGAAATTGTATTGTTTTGATTTCTTTATGTAATTAAGGAAAGATATTATATTAAAAAATGTATTTTTTGCTTAAACATTTATTTGTATTTAGAGATTTTTTTGATTAAAAGTTCTGCAATATCTTAGACCGTGTTATCAGAAAATTATTTTCGAATTCGAATTTGAGTTAATGGCACCTTTTAGATCTAAATGGACAAAGATATATTTAGGAATAAAATCTTAAAAAACTGGATCTGCAAATACGTGATGATTGGGGATGAGATTGTCATGCACTAAAAAATCGAAAATATGGGCTTAAAATATGCACTAAAAACTTGAAAAATTACAAAAAAAAAAAAGATTTACTAAAAACAAAATTATAAAAAATTCAGTCTATTTTTATTTAAATATGTTAATAATAGCTTACTAAAATAACTAATTTAATTTTTTTTGTTTAAATAAATACAGTGTAACCTCGGTAAACGCAACCAATAGAAATTTTGGGCTGTTGCGATAACTGAGTTGTTGCGCAAACTAAGCCACAAATTTAAAGTCATATTTTTCTATTTAAAAGCCAATCAATAATTTTATAAAAAAAAACTAATAATAATCATATTTATTTGATGGAAATAAAGAATAAAAACAGTAAACAAAATATACATTTAATAAAAAATTAATAAAATACACATTCAAATGATGTTAATTTGTACTGATGGTTGTTATCGAGACTGATTTTTTGTGTTTGTCATATTTAAGCATAAGATTTTACATACACACGTGTTAGTTTTGTATTTATTTATCAAAAACCAAATTAAAAAACCAAAGATGCTTGTTACTTGTTTTGCTTTTGCAAAGTTGCGTTAATTAAGGCTTTGTGTTTTGAAAAGTTCCGTTTACAGAGTCACCAATGCTACGAAATTGGGTTTCGCGTTAAGCGAGGGGTTGCGCATATCGAGGGTTTCGTTGAACGAGGCTACACTGTAAGTACTGTTATGTTAAAAGTAAACCTTTCTCCTTGTACTAGAAGACAAATTTATTTTCAGATCCCAATTTATTTATTTATTTAATCATTTCATAGTAATACAATAAGCCAGATCAAAAATATTTTATAATTTCTTTTATTTTTTAAAATCTTTATTTTTTTTTTTTGCAAAACGTTTTGGATTTTTTTAATTTGTCGGGCTTTTCTTCTTCCACATTGTTAATGTTACTTTCTGGAATATCAATTCATTTGACTTGATTATTTAATGAACTAAATCCCTTTCTAATTTGTTATTGTTGCACCAATATATCCGTACTTCTGATGTTATTTAAATTTAATATTTTTTATTTATTTAATCCAAGTAATATAAAAAGCCCAGGACGCCAAAAATTATACTGTGAGCGTCAAAATAAAATAAACAGCTGGTTTTCAAATATAAAAAGTGTTATGTTAGTTATTAATAGTAAAATTCTTACTTTGCCAAATTTGATTAAACTTCAGCTTGCTGTCATCTGTGAAAAATACGTTGCCCCAAAATTTGCCGAAAGCAAGTTGGACAAAAAAAAAACGTGATATAAGGTATAAATAATTAGTCCTTAAACATCTGGATCAGACCAATAGGCGCTCGATATTAACTCAACTAAACATTTGGGAGCATTTGGACGGACAAATTAAAAAAAAACATAACTAGCAAGCACTCTGTGAAGAATACTCTGCAGGAAGAGTGGCCAAAAATGTCTACTGATATAATTTTAAAATGCGTGAAATCAAAGCCAAAGAAACTAGAAGTCGTCTTAAAATCAAAAAGAAATCAAACAAGGTATTAGCCACTTCACTTTTCTTAGTATTTTAGAACTGTACACTTTATTTTGACGCGTTTCTGTTGTTTTTGAAGTATTTGAAATTTTTAATTTTACATTTTCATAACATTGTCCAAAGTTTTGTAAATGATAATAAACTTCTAAAAATTTAAATTATTTTTTAGTAAAATAACCCTTTTTATATTGTAAAACAAGCTGTTTACTTTATTCTGACGCCCACTGTATATTACAATTGTAAATTCAAATTCTGAATTAAAGCACAATTTATAAAAAAAAAAAATTATACGTAAAATTTAACTATTATTTACAATTATTTACGAGTTGGCTCCGCAGCCTAATACAATATTAATAATAAAAAAATAACAATAATAAACAGGCCCCAAAGTGGATAGCTTAGTAAGATCTTCTATGCATTTATAAAAACCAGAAGTATGTACATATATGCGAAGTAATTATTTATATATAAATATGTAAAATTAATTTAAATATATAATGTTTTAAATTGACATTTGGAAAGCACAAACACGAACGATAAACAAATTTTTATGAGATACTTAAATTAAGTTAGCTCAACGAAAAGAAAAGTATGTCAACAGTTTTAAACGAATTGCCTTATTTAAGTGGGAAAATAAGCGAAGATCTCTAGGCAAACAATTCCAACATCGAGCTAACCATACAAGAAAAAACCTCTCAAAACAGCTACATCTTATCCTGTGAATAACAATTTGTGGACTTCTTGTAGAGTGGGTAAAATAAAATTCAGAGCAAAGCTGAGTAGGATAACCATTCATAAAAACCCTGTAGAAAAATAGTATATTGCGGTATAAAACAAAGTGTTTAAAGCTACATCCAAGAAATGTTCTTACATAGCCAGAAATATGCATTCTTCTTCTAACATTATAAACATATCTAACAACAGTATTCAAAAAGTACCAGAGTCCATACAAAATATGCGGCGTCAGTAAAGCAAAAGCAAATTTTCCTTTTGATATAATACTGTAGGTAAATGTTATTCGAATATATCCCTTGCAAAAATTCGCCAAGGCATCTTTTAACTGGTCAACAAAATCAATTTTCTCATTACCAATAAAAATATTGAAATTGCTTATCTGATTTCCAAAGACAATAAGTCTCATTTTGGAAATATTTATGCAAAAATTGTTAGTAGATGACCAAAGACGAAAAGTGCGAGACTGTAATTTGCATTAGATTGTAGAACATCACCATTATATTTTTCGTACTAAATAAGAGAAAAATGTCGTCAGCAAAAATAAAACCCCTGCATATAACACAAAAATAAGTGGACCCAAAACCGAGCTCCGGGGAACACCTGATGACAAGAGAAGTATGTTGGAGTAGACTACATTCATATCAACAAACTGCCGTCTATTATTTAAGTAGGAATAAATCAAATTACATGCAGATATTGAAAAGTTAAACAAGTCCCTTAAGCCTATAGTACACGGAATGTAAAAAGCTACATGTGCATGAGGTTCTATAGTAATTTTGTCGTCAATACACAACACGAACTTGTTATAGTGGCTTTGTAGTGTCGTCAAAATTACGTCAGAACTACATGCGTATGGGGCTTTTTACATTCCGTGTACTATAGGCTTTAGTTTAGCTATTAACAAAGCGTAATTTTTAGTGTTAAAAGCCTTACTTACATCTATTGGGATGCCATCAACACCAACTGATTTAGACCTTACTTAACACAGTGACAGCCAAATGTCTTCCATTATAACACATTGAAAAGAAAAAATCACATCAATACTACCAAAATCTACATTATTAAAGTTATCAGTCAACGAAACATCTGCAAAGTAGTTATTTACTTCATCGACAATCAAATCGCATCGCAATCTGTTATTACCAAGAATACCATACCGCCTCAAAACGTTCCACATACCCGAAGAATTTAACCCAGGAAACAATTTAGAAAAATAGTTTTTTCTCTCCCTACGTATTAAGTTCTTAACTCTATTTCGACAGCGACAATAAACTTGCCAATCACCAGCTGATTTAAATATCTGAAATGGAGAATATCGAAGTTTCTTTTACCTAAAAAATACTCTCAGACTTTGTGGTTTAAAATTCTCACACATGAATTAAAGATTTTTGCTCGCATTACCTTCGTCTTAATTATGTTTATTTTGAGACCTGCCTTTGCAGATTCTGTCACCACCATTTTCAGGCTATCCACCATGTCGAAATGACTATGTAGCAGAAGGCATATGTCGTCTGCATAAGCAAGATCCGCCAGGCAACCACCTAGTTCCCATTTTGTGAACTCTAGGATAATTTTAATTGGTTATATTTGCAGAATTCGCGGTTTGCCATTGTAACCTTGTACATCTTGTAGCTTTGGCAAATAAATTTAAAACACGACAACAACAGAACAAATTTCATTTAATTTAATTTTTATTTCCTTTGATTAAAACTTTTAACTGCCTGTTTTTCAAACTAAAATAAAAATTTTCGCTCTTGAAACAACAACAATATGATAAAAAGTTTTGTAGAATTGGTTTTATATATAAAAAAAGTTAAATCTTATTTCAAACAAATAAGACCATTTTAATTGCAAAACAAAAATTCTTATCGTTCAGCTCTTAGGTTTTTTTTTAGTAGCTTTACGAACCCAATCAGTTTTTAATACAGCTGAATTTAAAAAATATAATAAAGGAATACATACTAAAATTATAAAAGTATAGTTCACTTATTGCAAGCTTACCCAAAACTAATATTATGTTTATACATCAAATAAGCAACAATAATTGTTAAACATTTTTGTTCGCCACCATTACAGTCAATCACCAAAATTGAGCCACCAGCTTGTAACGCTTTATTGATAAACTTAACTGCCCTGTAGCAATTTGGTAAAACAGTTGTTAAGTATGATTTTTCCCCAAAATTTAAGTCAATCACTTCAAATTCCTTGCCAAAAATTAAATGATTTGCAGCTGACGAAGGTGTGTAATAGTAATCAAATGCATTTAGAGAGGAACTATTATCATGTCTAGCGCCAGGTCTAATATCTTTAGTTTTTTCATTGTTCATTGAACAGAGTTTAAATATGTCTGGTTGATGATTTGGATAATATAATTCCTGTATATGTTTATCAATTATGATTATGTGAGTGAATCCATAAGATCGCAATTGCTCTTCTTTCCATGATATAAAATCTTTGGTCAAATATATGCCAGGCATAACACATTCTACCAATAATTGTATGTCTCGTTTTTCAGAAATCAATTCTTGAGGGGATAAAGCAACATTTGCGTTTAGATTAACATTTTCATCATACATTGTATTGTTTGTTTCCGAATTTGTAGAAGTCGGTATTAAAGATAACGACGACATAGTTGAGAGTTGAGGATTAATTGAGTTTAAGATTTGTTGCTGCGAATTTTGTGCTGTTTGATGTTGTTGTTGTTCTTGGTGTGATAATGAATTTATATTTGTAGTTGTGCTTGCTCCAAATGACATAGTATCAAAATTATTGAAATGTTTCGACGCAAACGAATAGATTTTTGGCAGTGTCTGAAAAGAAAAAATATAAAATTTAATTAACTGATAAGATTTTATTAAATACTTACATACTACATGCGTATTTAAGTAAATTACTATTAGCCATATTTTAAAAATTAAAATCGATTGAAATTTTAAGTAAAATTTTTTTAATTGACCGCAGTTTTTCGTTTTTAAAAATAGTTCTGATAAAAATTAATTGTACCTAAATTATCAAAGCAATATTGTATTGGATTTTTACTGCTTGATTAGTTTATTTCTTCCTATTAGTTTATACCCACATACATAAGTATACAAATATGAAATTTGGATTGTTTGTTTCCTATAGACTCCTAAACTACTGAACCGATTTTCCTAAAAATTTAACATAAATATCTTTAAATTTACTTTCGACAGTTGCTTCGTTATCAATGCATGAGATATGTTTTAAAAAGTACCTAGTTATTAAAAATTGTCTTTCTAAAGCAACAATATAAAAAATCTTATGAATAGCTGCTCTAGAATCAGATGAGCTATCAGATATAATATTGGTAAAATAACATTTGTTGAAGCTATACTAATCTAGCGAAATTTACCATAAATTAACATTAATAACATTTTAAACTTAAATGTTTTTGATAATAAAATCGCAATTTTCAGTCGAAAGATTCCAAAAATGTTTGTGGACATGTGTGTTGATGCATACAATGCATCAGAATAAATGAAAAGCCAATTCTTAATTTTTGGTTAATTACGGTGTTTTGGGTTGCAGGTGACGATATACATAATGTCATATTAAATGGAAACGGACGTAACTACACAAAATTCCGAAATTGAGTTTTTTTATCGATTATGATTCGTTTTATCAAAATGCATGTTCGTGCAAAATTTTAGATTCCTAGGATCAAAAATGGCGACTTTATTAAAGAAATTCAAACGCCAATTACACCTTGTTGTTATAAAGTTTTTTGCTTCTTCTGTAAACAAATAAAAAGTGTAGTTACGTCCGTTTGCATTTAATATGACGATATGTACATTTTTTCTAATCTTTTAAATCAAGTACATACCTATGAATAGTTCTAAAATCTACAAATCAAAATAATTAAAATGTTAAAAAAATAAAGTTGTCAAATTTTCTACAAAATTTTTATGAAAACCAGTCAGTTTTCAAAATAGGTATACGCCATAGTATAAAAAGTATGACTATACCTTGTACTTATTCTACTATGGGTATACGCTATACTATATAAACAATTTCTTATTCGATTTCCTATTAAATCTCATAATTTTGAACTCATTAATATTTCAAAAGAAAAAAATCTATCCTGGGAGTTGCATTGTCCTTTTTACGACAATGGGTTTGAAACGAATTTTCTATGGAAATTTGTTTAATAAACCTTTCATAAATAAAAAATGTTTTATGAATATAGGAAAACCTTAAACTGTGTACATATATCTAAGGAAGGTACCTAGGTATAGGTACTATAAATTTTAGTTAAAATAATTTGCGATAGCTGCCATTGCCGGTACAATAAAGTACAGAAAAACACCCAATCATAAATAAAAATGGGTGTAAGGAGAAAACAAGATAAAAAAAAACAAAAAAATTCACAAAAGAAACATAATGAAAACACAATAAAAACAGAAAAAATTGTGCAAATAAAATCTAAAATTGTACTTGACCTCGTTACACATGTAAATTTTAATTTTTTATAAAAACAAACACTGAAATATACCTATAAGACTAAATCAGATAAAATAGAAAATTTATTTACCGACAACTTACCATTATTAAGTATAAGTTTATTTTTTTCTAAAACGTTCCACCAAATAGTTAACATGAATGAAAATTATGCAAAATGTATACCCGGTAGTAGGTTTTTTTTAAAATGATTTATTTGTAACAAAAAATCAACATTTATCCCCTTTAACTAGACACTGTTTGTTACATGAGAAAAAAACAAGTACCGTCTTCGTGCGTAGAGCTGAAACCGCTTGTTGTTTATAGAAAAGTTACACACGGTATATTTTTTTAATTTGATTTGCACAATTTTGTTTCCTTGTCTGTTGCTAGATATTGTTAAAAATCGAAGAAAAAAACTTTTCAGAGTTACCTCGCACTAGACATGTCTGCCCTGCTACAGTACGCTCATATCCGTATTGATGTTGCGTCTGCTACACTTTTTTTCGCGCAATTTTTTCTTTTCGTTTACTTTTTTCTTTTAATTGTTGTCTGTGCTACTTTGGCATAGAGAAAAATTTCACCTTGTTAGAATATGAACTTTACTCCATTTTGTTTATTGGTCCAAGATAATAATTCCAATATAATCCTAACGGTTTCGAATTAATATTTGGTTTTCTAATATTTATTACGTGCAGTTTTTTGTATTGTTTGCTTAATTTTTAACAATTTTCTTAAAATCGTCTTGTAGTACAAGAATGTGCTTCTTTTTGTTTTTTTGGCTTTTTTGACATTTAGAAACAAGTCTCGAATATGTTTTTTTGTATTTACACTAGGCCTTGTACCAGGGCTGCCAGAAATTTTCAGCAAAAAAACTTAATTTCACCAAAAAAAATCTTATTTTTGAAGAAAAAATCTTATTTTTGGAAAAAAGTAGTTTTTTTTATTATAAATAATAAAAGCAATTCATATTTTATTTAATACATAAAATAAACAAAAAAAAAACATTACAAAAAATTTAATTTCTTATACTAAATTGTTTTATTTAGTTTAAAAATTTTTAAATGGGAACAAAGAAGGTTTTTTTTAATTGAACTTAACCTTCGTCTAGACAGAACAAAAAGTCTTGTTTTTGGGGAAAAAATCTTAAAATCTTTTTTCGGTTAAAAAATCTTAAAAAATAAGGTAAAATCTTTCTTCTGGCAGCGCTGCCTTGTACACTAGCAGTTTTAATTAAAAAATTAACGCTGCCAGATTACCTGATATAAATGTAACATAAGCATCAAGGCGAATTTACACCAGGTGATCTTATCTTGCTCCGTAAGAAACAGCTGATTACTAACCTTGTGTCAAAATGATATACCGTTCATGTGGTTCTGGGGAATATTTACTAAATTTTATATTTTTCACTTAAAATTATGAAATTTAAAATTTTTTTAAATTATAACATTTCAAAACAAACAATTTAAAATAAAAAGAAAATGAAATATTTGTTAGAATTGTTTACTACAATGCTGTATTATTTTTGACACAACGTTAAAATATTTTACAGTGTTGTAAACGTTTTCAAATTAAGACCACCTTGTATGAATTCGCCTTGATAAGCATGGTATCCAAAACTCCTGCATTCTGGCGCATTCAAGTGATGCTGAATTGTGCTCATACCATACCACTTTAAGGAAAAAGTTAACCACGCAAATGGATTGGAAAACTCTACATTCCCGTTTTGTGTTTATAAATATACAACACAATCATATTTTGTACAAACATTAATGTTTCTCTTTGCTTTTCATTGAATAAAGAAGACGATAGAAAGAAGTAATGTCGTGTGCACCCTGTTGGCACAGCAGAAAAGGTTGGCAGCACCAAAGGGATTTTTTTTTGACAGCTGGAAGCAAAATAATGAAAATAAATAAAAACAAAAATCGGCATGAAAAAATTTTATGAAAAATACAAGGGCTGAATTAGGAACGATGACCAGGGAGGCATATTGGCTGCCTGAGGCTTCGTGGCCAGGGAAAAAGAAAATGTCGCTCCTTTTGAATTTTGTAAGTTGGCTGGTGAAGGTGGAGTTCTTGGCCAAAAGAGCGAATTAAGAAAACCCAACTTAAATTGAATTTTTAAGATTTTTATTGTTGCTTTATAATTAATTAAGATTAATTAAGTAAATTAAATTAAAAAAAAACTATTGTTAAAAACGAAGAGAAATAAATAAATCCAGCCGAGCCACACCATCGCCAATTCCATCAAGCGAGGGAGAAGCGGAGCAGCACCACCGCTCCTGGGGTGCATAGGTATTTCAGGTTTTCCGACCTGTACTCAACATTAACACGAACTGGTACGACGTACGTGTGTGTAGACAGTTCCTTTTTTGTATTTTCTAACAAAAGAAAGAAAAAATATAAGTCTAAAACCAAATAAATTAGTAAAGGAAAATTACACAAAGATTCCGGTGAAAACATTTTTTATTCCGTGGAGAAAGTTTTTTGCAGCTACGACTAGTTAGGGAGAGCTCTCGCGAACTAGGATAAGTATCTACGGCAATTGTTAAGTTTCCGGTTATAATTTATAGTTTCCCTTGACTGCCCATTTACAACTGACATGACTTGCTGTTATAACTTGAAGTTATAAAAGCGTTGTTAAAACATTTGCATTAACAACCATGTTATAACATGAGAAAACTTCTAACATCATGAGTCTATACTTAAGGCCGTTTTACACTATTCCACAAAGTCTTACGTATTTTTCAAAAATGCTTTCCTGATCTAATTATTCTTTGGTCATTTTCAAAAAACAATAACAACTTATCATGACAGGGTTGCATTTTTGTATATTACTAAAGACTTTGTGGGATAGTGTAAAACGGCCTTTAACACTAACATCATATTAGTGTTAAAGTTAAGCATTTTATGTCAGTTGTAGACTGCATGTAAAGCTAGAAAAAAAGAAAGTAAAGAAATTTATAAATAAAATAACAAGGAATCGTTAAGAGTGAAACTGATTTATTACTTGGAATTACGCGGACCCCTGGACACAATACGGACGAACAGGAAAACCCCCTTTCATCCCCGCTTTGTGCAGGAATAGCCGAAAAGTGTCCCGCTTAAATTAATGGCTTAGGGGTGAGAGTCAATTAGTGAGCAAGATCTGTCCTGAATGGAAAATAAAAACTCAACCATTTCTGTTTTAAAGTGAAAAAGAAAATTTATTTAAAAAAGAAAAAAAAATTGAAAGCAAAAATTATAAAATAAAGCTAAAGTTAAATAATTTGATTTTAAAATTAAAGTAAAATTTAAATTTAATACTTTGAATTTGAAATTGGAATAAAACTAGAATTAAATGATTTGCATTTAAATTAAAAAATTAGTAATAAAATTAAATTAAGTCAGAATTTAATAATTCGAATTTAAATACAAATTAAACTTAAAATCGTATTGAAATTAAAAATTTGATAATCTGGATTTACATTAAAATAAAATAATACAACTTAATAGTGTGAAGTTAAATTAAATCGAGACTTAAAAATTTAACAGTTTGAATTTTAAATTAAAGTAAATTTCTTAAAACGAAAAATTAAGATTAAAGTTAAAAATTTGTTTGTGAAACTCTATATTTATGTTGCTCATTTTGCTAAAGTTTTGTTTGTCAAACTAAATGGAATTTATACAAATCGTAAGAATTGTACAATAAATATGAATGGTATAAATTTAAAATGATTTTTACAAGTTTTTATCATTGAATAATGATGGCGTAATTTAGTATAAAGGCGGTAAGTAAGGAAAATGAAAATTTGCAGGGTACGTTTGGGACATCCTTAGGACTGGATGTCATGGCGGGATCATCCATCCCGAGTGGGAGGGTAACCGCTGGAGCAACACCAGCCAGCCAATTTGTTCGCTAGGTAATTTAGCAGGGAGATTCGAATTAACCTTTTTTAATTTTCATAAAATTGCTGATATGATTTTTTCGTGTGTGTGGGTAGGTATGTACAGAGTGGTAGCAAGAACCACCCCCCATCCGGCGAGCTCCAAGCCCGGCAAACGCGAGCATATCAGCACCGCTTCCCCTCTGGCAACACTTATTTGTATACCGTTTTAGTATTACAT
Organism: Pollenia labialis; assembly: GCA_949318255.1. NCBI lineage: Eukaryota > Metazoa > Arthropoda > Insecta > Diptera > Polleniidae > Pollenia > Pollenia labialis. The sequence goes on along the minus strand of OX439142.1, from coordinate 15,462,969 downwards.
TGATAATACCATAAATCGCCACCGTACCACACACTACATAATAGGGCAATTTTGGCCGCTATTTTTTAAAACGGAGGAGAATAAAAAAATAAAGGAAAGTTTTAAACGGCGTTCTGATATTTTACGAAGTCTGGAATTTTTTTAAATATGTATGTCAATACTTTATTATATCTAGTCAAACAAGATAAAAATACAAAAATTGAAACCCTAGAATTTTATAATCTGGACACTTTATTAATTTCAAAGCAGAATTTAAAAAAACTGCAGAAACAAAAATTGCAAGTGTGGACGAAGATTTACCCATTTCCGTTAACTTGCACTGAACGTACCTCCTGATAGATTTTGTTTTGCTTGCAAACAAAATGACAACAAACTGATAAAAAACATTGAAACCCTGACGTAAACAAATAAATACAAGCAAAGCACATTTTTTTGTAGTTGTTTTTCTTCTGTGCGGGAGTCAATGATTTTGTGATTTAATAAATAAATAAACAAGAAAAAGTTATTGTTGATAAACTAAAGGATAATAAAAATATGTAAAAAGTACATAGTTTAAAATTACAAAAACTATTTAAAAAAAATAACATAGTAAAATATTTGTCAATTTGTGTTATTGTGTACCCATATCTTTTACATACAATATGTATGTTATTCAAATGTGGTAAGTTTTTCAATATAACTTTTTTGTAAATTAAATAAAGCTTTTTAAATATAGTACATAGTATATAAATTATAATAATTGTGCCATATATTATATCCTGTGTGTATTGTACGAATAACGCTTATCAATTTTGTACAATAACAATTTTGCAATACATACAATTGTTGCTTTTGTTTGGTTTCCATCCTTGATTCGGTCGTTGCTATGCAGTGTGACCAGATAATAAAATAATATAAAGCTAAACCATGCTTAAAAGAGCTTCTTAAATGAGAAAATTTAGAGCCAAAAAATGAAGTTTTCTAATAGTAACTTTAAATTATTTAGGTATATAAAGATCAGTGTTGCCAGTGAAATTTCGAGAAAGATACATTTAAGTTTCCAAAAAGATACACTTTTTCCCAAAAAGATACACTTTTTCCCAAAAAGATACATTTTGAAAAAAATTTGAAACGTTTAACGTTTAACATTTATTTACATAACATTTTTTTTCATATTGTAAAGAAAATAAATTAATTTTTATGTGCCTATATTTAAGTCATTAATAACTATTAGGGTATGTTATTTTTAAAAATACAGTAAGCAAACTTTAAAATTAATTATATGTATGTAGGGACGGAAAATCCCGGGAATTTCAATTATTTTATTTCCCGTTTTTCTTGCGGGATCCCGGGAAACAAAAAATTCCTCATAATTTCAGAAAACAGCTATTTTCTATTCTCTAAAAATTAGCATCTGTGGATGTTGCGGATTAGATCAATTACAGAAGCGAGTACATATTTAAATCAATGTCTCCTGATGCAATATATCTACCAAAAGCAGAATGGTCAGTGCAACAGTTGATCATTTTTACATTTAGCGAAGTGAAGAGTTAATAATGTACATTAATTCAAAATAAGATGCAGGCAGTAAAGTTTCATTGTCCATGAACAAGTCTTAAAAATAGAAGATACCTAAACATATCGTTCCTTTATTGCGACATAGTCATATCCAGGGCTGCCGTTTTTGGTTATTTCTAACCAAAATTGGTTATATTTTTTTTCAATGTGGAGATGTGAATATTTTTTCATTTTGGTTACTTTTTTCTAACATAATAATACGTACGAATATGTTTTTTTTGATACAAATATTTACGAGCTCGAATAATTTGTACTGTGTAGGTACTACGATTTTTCCATTATTTGTTACCAATTTGTTAATTTATCGAAAACAAAAAATACCTTTCAAATTCGCAACCAAATCATTTTTTTAAGATTTTTGCTAAGAAAATATTGCTATTTCTGATTTTTATATTTAAATCGCCATGTTCTGAAATCGAAAACAAATGAATTTTTAATCAATGGAGATTTTCAATAGTTTTTTTTTTAAATGAGCGTAGTTTTTCTTGATTTTAAGAGTAGTAAAGATAAGTAGTACTTAAAGTAGGAAGTGCATAAAATCATACGGAGTCGATTTCAGAAAATTACTGAAAAGTTAAACAAAAGTCGTTTTTGTGTTGTTTTTAGGTTAATTCCAAAAGTATTTATATTGAAACACATATTTGAAAATATACAAAGGAATTTCAAAGATTTTTCAAAAATACATTGATTTATCAATATAATTTTAAAATTTTTGGAATTTTCTTTTAGAAATTACTGTAAGTTTAAGAAATTTGAAATTTTACTGTTTATAACTTGTCGGTATGTACACTTATTGAATGTTTTTTAAGATAATTATTTGGTAAAAAAACTTTTGACTGTCAGTTAGGTACATATATACTTTTTCTTCTTTTAATGTACGTAACGAAAGGCGAGTTTGTTTATATTCGCCATAATATTTTACAATGATTCACAAAATATTTCAAATGAACAAATTTTGAAACAGTTATTTATAATAAGAATTATAAATTTGAAATAAAATTTACAAACAAGAGAAACCAGTATTTTACACAAACTGCATTTCGCATACCGCCAAACGTAAATTTCGACAAAAGGACTAAGAAATCGCCACATTTGACAGTCCTGCCAATAACAGCTAAAAGGCGAATTAATAAAAGGCATTTTAAATTTGGTTATATTTTTCTACATTTGGTAACTTTTTAAAAAATTTTGGTTGCAAAAACTGTATAGGTTGTGGCAGCACTGGTCATATCCACAAAAAACAAAATGCGATTAAAGTTTTCAAAATGTACCGATTTATAGATATATTTTGCTATTACTTCGGTTCAGTTTAAGATATACGAGAAGGTGTGAAGGAAAACTTTGCTAAAGTTACTTGAAATTTTTGAGATATGAATATGATGCAATGAAGGAGCGATATGTTTATTAGGTGATATACACAAATTTTTTCAATTTGTGTTGGTTTATATAACAGTGAAGTGCGGGGAACCCGAAATAAAATAACATTATGGAGACTCGTGTAAGATACTACAACATACAACTTGAAAAACCTTGGCATGCATTTGACTGATACAGACGTTGTTTATAAAAAAAGAAAAAAATTGGTTCTACAACAACACTGCTTTTGTGGTCGGATTGTCAAAAATAATTTGTTTGTTTTTGTTTGATTTATTTTGTGGAAGAAATATTCTAATAGCCTATTTACACTTGAGCACATCTTAGAGGAATGCGTGGAAGATGTTGAAAATGAAAAAAATTGTTTACATTTGTAACATCTTTCATCATAAAAATATTTATTTTCACGTGTAAGAGCGAATAAAAACTAATTTACTGATATTACTGTCCTGCTCTTTTGTATTTTTTTCTAGTGATAGTAAAAAATTATTTGTTTTTTCTAGTGAAGACACTAAAATAATGGAAAGATGTTGAATGAAACAACATGAGATAGGAACATCTTTTAAAGATGAAGAAAGATGTTGATTTTTAGCCCTGTATAATTCTTATGGGAAGATGTTATCATCTTTGCGATAAGATGAAAGATGTAAGTTGTGAGCAAGTGTAAAAAGCCTATAAGTATATATAATGATATTTATATCAAAGTATATTTATTGTTAGTAAAAAAGTGGGCTTAAATATACATACATATATATCATTTGAAAAGAAATACATAAGAAAATACGTATTTTCATAAATACATAACAAACATTTATTTATTTCATTTATTGGTTCAAAAATATAAATTTTTAGCAAGAAATTCTATTTATGATGAAGAAAGTGATATGGTTAAATTTTTTCTATTTATTTCAGCAAGTGGGCTTAAATATACATACATATTTATCATTTGAAAAGAAATACATAAGAAAGTACGTATTTTCATAAATACATAACAAACATTTATTTATTTCATTTATCCATATTCACAAAAACATTAAAAAAAAAATCTCATTTGCTATTAACTCGAGCTATCTTTAAATGATTAATTTTTATCGCTATCACTATTCCAAATTGTACTGTTGAAGGTGCGAAACCAAGGGTTCTGTCTATATCAACAGTCTTTTACCCGACTTGTAACGTTATATTACGTCCAATTTTAGTTCCAAACAAATGCGTTTTCTTCTCTTTGCACACCTCTTTCTAACTACAATACTTTTCTTAAGAACTAACATCTTACTTCCTAACACGCAACTATACTTATAATAACTTAACGTACAGAATTAAATACGAATTGGCCTTTTTACACACAAATAGAAAAATTCTTCACATGCGATTATGACTTCATCGAAAAATTTAATCGTATGTAGCGACGCAAATTGAAATCCTAAAAACGCAAAGCAGATTTAACAAATTGTTTAAAAGCGGAACAATTAGGACCGACGCAAATCGGGCCTTTAGTTTATATTCTTTGCAGTATCGATGGCATTTATATAATTGTAGAATTTGAATTACTAATGCATCTAATGAAAGCCACCTGGTTTGTGATGGGGGAAGAATTTTTTTTTTGTTTATTTTCCAATAATGTTTTTATTTCGAAAACTTGATTTTTTCGTTTTGGACTGTTCCCAATATAATTGTAAATATTTCTTGTGAGTGTTTTATTGATGCCAGAAAATCGTCATAACACTATTACTTTTAGTTAAAAAATCGTCAATCGTCATTTTACTCTATTTCCTCAAAAAAATCGTCAAAATGATGAAAAATCGTCATATCTAACAACCCTGGCTGGCACTTAAGGAAATTATTAGTCAATTTACAGAAAAAGGGTGTCTGTAAAATTATTGTGAGACAGTTCCCGTTTTGAGCTGTAAATGCACAAACAATTTTAAATTCATACAAATTATTGTCAATATAAAGAGGGTATTCACGGGGTCTCCAATCTAGCCATATTTTCATAGGCTATAAAATTAAAACCCTTTAAAATTTTTTGTTTTTGAATTACAAACGAAAAAATGCCTTAAAATAAAATAGTTAGGAGAAAAATATTTATTATTTTAAGAAATTTTTTAAACGTCAAGACCAATAGTTTGGAGCAATTTTTAAATTATGACTTATGAAAATTTGACTGGATAGGAGACTTTGTGAATACCCTAAATAAATACTTTGCCAATAATTTGGTTTCAACTTTAGAACACTTTGTTCCTCCGTAACTAAAATTGGAAGCAACTTTGGAATCAGGGAAGATTTCTTTGAAAAGTTTGCTGCTACAATCAGCTGAAATAATGAAAGTAATTTCTTGAAAGTTGCAATAGCGCCCATTTAGACAGGAAAATATTTGGAAGGGAAACATTTTTTTGATAGCAAATTACGGGTGGGGAAGAGAGAATGGGTTTTGTGTTCGGTACTCGGCGTCACGCTTTGTTCTCATTTTCTTTGTTGACATTTACTTTGCTTTTTGAGAAAAAAACAACAATATTAACAGAATGTTTCCGGCAACATGTTCGTCTGTGTGACCGCGAGTGAAAAACAAAAGAGAATTCCAGATGTTTTCCTTCCAAATGTTCCCTCGTCTAAACTCGGACATACACTTACACTTTTTCACTAACATTCACACAATTTGTGTACTTTCAGCCAAGCGGCTGTTTCTACGATTTTTCGTTGCACTGCAAATAATATTGGACCGCCTGATCCATTTTGATTAAATAGACTACTCCATGGACTGGTCCGATGTAATGCAAGCATGGACCATGTCCAGACAATGTCTCGTTTTTTAACGACATGTTTTCGCTTCTAAACGAAGTTAAAACTAATCCTCTTGTGTATACAGTGAAGAAGTTTTTAGACTACTCCTTTGTAATCCAAAGCTGGGTTATATGGCCCTGCCCTAGAACATCGTAATGTTAAATAGACCATGTTTTTTCCATACGTTTGGGTTACTTTTGGACTAGTCCCTTGTGGGCTACATTTAACACGCGTGGTTGGACTAGTACTAATATTTGCAGGGTGATTATACGTATACTCAACTTGCAAGAAAGTCCTTTCATGTGTAAACCCCGGGTTATGTCTACCTGTTTGCATGTGCCGTTTTATATCTGTTTTACACACAGGACGTTGGAAAACAAAACAAACATTTTACGTTCTTTTTCGTTTTATATGAATCACAGAATACAACCAAGAAGTATTCACGTTGGCAGTTGTTCAAAACGAAGACAGGCGAAGCAAACAATCCTTCGAGTGTTTTTATACTTTTCTTTTTTCGCAAAAGCAGCATTTTTTTTGAAAAGCACTAATGGCACTTCTATTTATTTAAATACAAAGCATATGGTAAGTTAAGAGTAGACTGCATTTAAACTGGGTGATTCATAACTAATCAAAAGTAATAAGGAAAGTTAACCAATTTTAAACAAATTAAATTATTTGGAGGCTTTTTGGAGTACTTTTGCGTACTGATTTGGGTGTTATGCATAAACTAGGCAACCCTAAGTGGAATATTGTGACATTTTTTACGTAATGACGTAATCAATATTCTGATAGTTTTCGACATGAGTTACATACACACTTTTTTCGCACTCTGCGAGAAGTTCTCACACCAAAGTTACAGAATATGAGTACTGGTTAACAAATTAGTTTCCAATCAGTTTTTTTTTAAGAGTTAAACAAACATAATTTTTAGGGGGCTATAGATTTATACCCAGTTTCAAGAGTTCTAAATGATAATACCATATAATTAATACACCAGCAGGGTTGTCAGATTGCTTTTGACCATTGTCGTAAAATGTATGGGTCGATTCCGGATGACGACTGAACTGAAGTAAAGTTGCCAGCAGTAAAATTAGGCAACGCCGCTCATGTTAAAATATAAAAAAAAATTTTGTATATTTTAACATGAGTGGCGTTGCCCAATTTCGTTGCTGGCAATATATTTTGATAATAAAATATATATATTTTTTAAATTAATAAAAATATTTATTTTTCATAAATACTAAACATAAATTTGTTTTGAATTTCAAAAATCTACCAAAAATTCGGTTCGATTGATATGTGGATAACAAAAATGCAAATAGTCTTTGTGTAGTAAATCTCAAAAAAATCTCTATTTGCGATCTTCGAACACAAAAATAATACTGTTCTTATAGGTACGTACAACTCAACAAAAAGAAGAGAACATTTGATTGCGTTCTGTTTTTTTAACCATAAATTTTGTTTTGTTCGGCTCAGTAAATTAATGTTCATTCGTTTCAGTTGGGCTTAGTGCCCTTTCCGCTGGTAAAAAAAATTCTGGTTTTTTTTTCGTCGAATATAATTTATAAACCTTTAAGCTCCGTTCACAATGGCAGCAACATTTTCACTAGTGTTCAGAATAAAGCAATACTTTTTTTTCACAACCACACACATTTTACATTAAGAACCCGTTTGCAAAATTTTCCTAGAAAAATATTAAGTATTTATTTTTATTTTTAAAACATTTTGTTAAAATTTTTATTAAAAACTAAATATAAATATATGTATGTATATACCATTCTACGCAAACCTTCACAATCTTTATTACATTTCTGGGAAAAAAATTACATACATATAGGTAAATTTTCGTAAAATGTTAAGCTGAAAAATGCATAAATGGCCACACTGTTTCCACAGTTACTATTGTTTACACAACTAATTATCTCGTACTTCCATTTGATTGCAATATTTGATCAAAATGTAAACTTCATATAACACAAAAATTAAAACTTAAGTTTAACATAACTGATAAAATAATTGTTAAAACAAATACATATGTAGATGAAAACCGTTGAAGATTTAAAAGTATGAAAAAAAATTATTATGTACATATGTATGTATGTGTGAGATTATTGATATTTGCAATTATTCAGGTGCAAATTAAACTATTAATAAGGGCAATCACGATGGAAAATTGCAAATGTGTTATTTTTTCTAAAAATGTGTTCTGGCAACACAAAAAACATCTGGCAGCAGTAAAAATGTTCATTTGCTTAGTCCCAATTTACACTAGAGACATTTCTTTCCGGACAGACGAAGTTTGATGGCGAGGGGTCGAAAAGGTAGAGTGTGTAGTACATGACTGTCTGTACTAGACATTTTTTCATTTCTCTTTCTTACTTTTCGTAGTTTACATACAAATATTAATTTCTGTCTGTCTTCTAATGTTTCATATGTAAACGCTTCAGGTAAGATTAAAGAAGAATTAAAAAAATGTCCGGCAAGAAATGTCCCTAGTGTAAATTGGGACTAACCCTAGGTCTACACTAACCCTACGTTTCCACATGCAAGAAGTGTAAACGAATTATCAACGAAAAATCGAGGAAACAGCCGATTGGCTGAAAGTACAAAAATTGTGTAAATGTTAAGGCAAGTTTACACGGTAACACAATGTATTACGACATTGCAAAAAATTATACTGTAGAATGAGAAAAATCTTATCATGTAAAAGCAAAATGTATTGAGTAAGAAAGAATACGAATACACAATCTGACAAGCGGTCGATAAGTGTTTTTTTTAACCATTTTAGAAACTTAGGTATTTTCATCACACCAGAGGTGTATTTACATAGAGTATATTAAAGGTGGTAGTATTATTTTTATACAATTACAAAATCAACGAAAATCAGCTCAGGAAATTTTCATATTGTTTTTGTTAACATTTTAAAACTGCAACCATCTGCTTTTTTGCTTTTATTTTTGATTTTACTTATACCATCCGTGTAAAGGTGAAATATACTTACAACAGACTTTTATTTTTTTCTTTTAAACACGGAGAGAATTTCATATTATTTTAATTCTACAAAGTCGTTATAGATTGTATTACCTTGAAAACTAGCCTTTAGTGCCAATTCACACACGTCAAGTTTGACTAGTAAAGTATTAAGCTTTTAGGAGAGAAGGGAAAAGAGAATGCCATTTATTTTCCCCTCTCTGTATTGTATTGTATCTGTATTGAGTTATTCGAACTTGCACTTGCATGTGAAAACGTGGGGTAAGGATAAATATCTCGGCAAGTTGGCAGTAAAGGCTCAGTTAGTAACTTAACCTTACCGTAAGAAAGTAAGACCAATCTATTTCTTACAGATTGAGACGTAATATCTTACTGCCAACTATAATCGTTCTTATTGCTTTACATAAAAGAAAATGAATCAGCTGATTTGCAACGTCACTGTTACTCCCGGCTACCTGAGCCTTAACGTCGGCGGAATAGCAAAGCAATATTTTTTATTGCTCAGCTTATGTTAAAGGCATGCGTATTTTAAAGAAATCAAGGATGAAGGCATGAAACAAAGAAAACAAGATAGTGCATTTAAATTTAAAAAACATTATTTTTCTGCGCATGTACGTCATAGTAGTAAATGAGGACAAACATAATCACACAAACACGTGTATAGGGTATTATGAATGTTTGTTTACATTTAACTCTCTTTACTGTACAAACATTGCTTTAATGTTTGTCCAAACAGCAAACACCATTATTAACAACACAAACTATTTGTACGAACGTAAAATTTTGGCCAAGCCATTTGTGTGGTTTATTATGCCCTTTATAATTATACACAAGCATTTTAGTTTCTATTTTATTTTTGTTATTTGCAATAATGCACTACTATTTTTAGGTTTTTTTTATTTCAAACGAAGTAAAATTAAGCTAATTGCAAATACATACGTACATTTTGTTGTTGTGTTGTGCAAATGTATGTATTTTTGCACATTTGCATCACACTTTGCACTACCAATCGTGATTACCCTTAATAATTACTAACGCGAGGGAGAAGTTATCAAATCATCTTAAGTGCTATTGTAGTAACACTATAAATTGGTAGATATGTACTATAAAGTGAAAAGGTATTATTAATTCAACAATTTGTTTGACAAGAATTGGGTTTTGCCTACACGCGTTGTATATTCGCTTTTGAATTGTAAGAAATTCAGTTTAGTTTTGTAAAATAAAATTGAAATAAATTTGTTTATTTAATTAAAAAAATATAAAATTAAACCAGCAGGCCTACTTTATTTATAAATTGGTTAAACGAATTAAACAAATATACTTATCCATGAATCCAAACAAACAAGATTGCGCACTTAGCCGTACAAACAAATTTTCGCATCTACATACGTCAACATAAAAAAAGTAAGACGTACACAAATTCTATTTCTTCGTCACATAAAAAAATAACGGATCTGCGTAACCATGTTTATTTATTCATGCTACTTATCATACTTGTTTTTCACCTGGCAACCCCATAACCTCTTTTTATTTTATTTTTTTCATTTTAACTTAAGAACTTACAGCCGTATTCATAACAAAAAGTTAGCCAAAGTTTGTGCACTACGAACAACGAGCTGCTAACCGACTAAAATTAGCAGCTTGTTAGCACAGAGTTAAGGCTCAGTTAGCCGGGAATAAGAGTAACTTAAATTATACGACGCTTAGCCATTAGCACAGAGCACACAGAGACGTCACAAGATAGAAAATATTGTCTTTTTATATTGTGTTTTTTTCTTTCTTTTAAAGCTGTCCTATTTGCATTGTTGTTTTTATCAGGCCATTTATGTTGATTGTAGCCATTAGCCAATGTGAAATGAGACGTATAAATCACGAAAAGCAGACAAACAATGTCGGCCTGTTTGCCTTTAAGAAATTACGAAAAAGACTGGCGAGCTGCTTCCGCCCCAGAGCAGTTTTACGCCTGTCATAACCTTAAAAATATTAACAGTTTACTTCACACCCGGTCTTAACAAGCCGTCGCTATGTTCGAACAACAAACAAACGCGTTTACACATAAATTTGGCTTGTGTAGGCTGTTTTGTGTGCACAAAAACAAAATGTTGGAGATTTCTGATGTGGAAAAACAACAATAAGTCTTCGTCTAGACTTGCAATTTTTGCTGCAGCAATTCCTGATTTAATTGGTGATATGAGTACCCTTCCCAAATTTTCTCACCTCTCTCACCAATATACTCAAGAATTGCTGCAACAAAAATTGCAAGTCTAGACGATGACAAACAAGGCGTTTATTTAGTGCCCATTTCTACTAAGTGATTTTTGTCGCTGCAACTTTTGTCGGGTTTTCTTTAAAGTAGCTTTTGCTTTTACTTTGTGTAATTTTTAATTGCAGCAACTTTTGCGATAAGTAACAGATTTGCAGCCGAACTTAAATACATTTTTTGTCAGATGAGAGGAAAAAAAACGAATCGAAGAGTACAACGCTTTTGTACCCTTTAATTTCTCTCACCAATAAAGTAAGAATAACGGCGACAAAAATCGAACAATGTAAACAGCCACTTATGCTGGGTACACACAATGCAATGCATTTACGCAATCTAGCAAATTAAATTCATTTTCATTTATTTTTCGTTCATTCCAGATTGCATCAACATCAAAACGCTTTGATGCTGGGTACACACAATGCAATGCATTTACGCAATCTAGCAAATTAAATTCATTTTCATTCATTCCATATTTCATCAACATCAAAACGCTTTGATATTTTGAGGTTGCATTGAAAATGATTGCACTGTCTGTACCTAGCATGATATTTTGAGGTTGCATTGAAACAGATTGCATGTAGATTGCCCTGTCTGTACCCAGCATTATATGGCAAACCTGCAGTCATGTTTGACATCGTTGTGCAAACAAATGTCGTCATCTAAAAACAGGCAGTAAGTTTTTATTTAAATTGTGTAGCGCAAAAAATACTTTTCTATAGATTTATCTACTTCATAATTTTTTATTTTCAACTTGCAAACTTACCATCATGTTAAATATTTTTAGTAGTACATATGTATTTTAAATAAAATGAAGTACAAAAAATCAAAATGAGATCAAATCACATGAATATGTTAATTATTCTTGAAGGTTTTTTTCTATTAAACTACAATTTAAAGTAATCAATTGTAAATGCATTTAGTTGAGCCCAAAAATGTTTTTAAAATTTAAAAAATTAAAAAAAATGTACATATCTACAATGGCTTCCATAAGTTTGTGAGTTCTTGCCTGTTTTGAATTTAAATTATATAGGGTGGCTGATAAATCCTGCTACCAAAAAAATAAAATTTTTCTGTGTAATAAAGTTTTTTTTTTTTGTTTCATAAAGTAACGCGACAATACGTACTCTTTTTTTAGGGGACAATCGTCTATTTTAACTGGCTGTCATCTATAAAATTTTTGTCCTATCTGCCTGTCTGTCATATTTGTCATCTTTATTTTTAAAAGCATGGTCAGGGTTGTTTTTAATTTTATAAATTAAAATAAATTTTATTTCACGGTCGATTTTTTCTGTCAAATCGTATGAAAAATGTCGTGACATGCTTGTTCTGTTCATACTCCTACTGAGCTCTCATACACTAGCAGTACGAAATTTTGAATAAGTTATTGCAATGGATTTTTAAGTTAACTTATTTTACTTATTTTTAAGATAATTCTATTGTTTTAATTTAATAAAATTTTAATAATGTAATGTAAGTCCCCTTTTAGACAGGCAAAGTTTACTGTGGAAAGTCTTTAGTTTATAGAAGGGAAGGAAAAAGTGACTAGCAGGGGAGTACAAACAGTCTATGGTACAAACTTTGCTGTACTCGCAAACGCTTTGTTTTTCGTTCGTATTTTATATCTGAAGTTGGCTGCATCTTTATATTAATATGTAGCGTTGCCAGAATGTTTGGTAAAAAAAATCATCATTTGGGTAAAATATGATTTACTTGATGAGAAAATTCTACAACAATTTTTTTTAAATCAAATTGTTTATATCAAGGGTAAAAAAAACTCCAGATAGGTGGCGGTGTTGTCTTAATATTAAAATTTTTTTTATTGATGGTAAATAGCGCTGGGGTCAAGTTATTTACAAAATTCTCCAGAATTTCATTTTTTATTTTTATTTAGAAAATCCCGAGCAGCGCTGGGACCAAAAAATTTTGAGGTTGTTCAAGAAGAGGAAATATTTTCATGATATCTTTAGTACTTATTTACTTAAATGAATTTAAAATACATACCTTATAATACATTTTTCATAACTGAACGCATTTTAAATTACAGGCAATATTCCCATTCAACTTCTTTTGTATAAAACGCAATATTTCACTCTAATTTGGTATGTATTTTTTTAGGATTTAAAAGATTCGAATATTTTATGCAATTAAAATTAATAGTTGAGTTAGATTTATTTAATTTATACATTTAATTTTAATACTTAGTTTTCTTGATATTTTTAATTAGGCTTGAGTTCATCAAATTTAATTTTTCATCAAATTATATGTTTCAAGAATCACCACATTCTATCTTCAGAAAATCTTTGAGTTCTAACCACTTCTTCTACCCTTCGTTAAATATGTGGTTTTTGTGGCTTAAATTTGTACGTTTTTTACACTCTCGTTGCTAATTTTTAAAGTACTTGAACAGTTTCCAGTAAAAATTGTTTGTAAGTTTGTAATCAGTTTTAGTTATTCAACAGAGTTTTTGAATTTTGTCAGCTGATGTTGCCAGACTTTCAATTTTGATCTAAAAGATACAAATTCTTAAATATGTACAAATCTACATACACACTGTGGAATCGTTATAAATAAAACACATTAATTCAGTAAAATACATATCACCAACACAAATGCAATTTAATTTATACTAAAATACCAACGATTTATTTAGTTTGTTTTATTTTATGTTTTGTTGTCGAGTGTATTTGTATTTGCATGCCATATAACGCTTTTATAGAACTTTGCCCTCATTTTAAATTCTAATTTTTTTTAAACATTTTTCTATACATTGATTTTTAAGCAAAAAACGTATAGACATATTCGTATCGTATTGGTATTTGTGTGCTTAAGTATAAACAGGGTGAACCAAAATGACCAAAGGGGCTTGAGCTTATTATAACTTTTTATTTAAGACATTTGTAATTACTAATTTTTATCTTTAATACGGTAAATTAATGGAGAGTATTTTGAATTTAATTATGAAAAATTATGGTTCGCAAGTGAGAGCCATGTTTTCTACGTTTTTTCTTCAGCACAAAAGTTGACAACAATTCGAATAAAAAACATTTAAAAACGAAAAAAAGTAAAACAAAAATGACAAAAACTAATAAAATGCCTATACATACATGCTTCGTCGTGCAACTTTTTCAACAAAATGTTGCATGCAAAAGTTGCGGCGTTAATTGCATAATGTATATAACATAGGTATATATGGTCTTGTTCTATGTTCGTGATTTTATATTTGGCTAGATTTTTATCAAGAAAATAGTTTTGGATTTTAATGTTTGTGTATTCCCAACTGCGTAAGTTTTTTGCACAGAATGTTTGTTAAATTTCCAATGCAAGGCAAAGTAAAACCGAAATAACCAGATTTTAGAGGCAAAAGGTAAAACCAAAAGACAAAGATAATAACGTATTAAGGTAGCTCCATTCACAATCATTAATAAGAAGGCATCTTCTTTACCAAACTCTGTCCTAATTACAGCGTCCAAAAGTAAAGCAAATTAAGTATATGTAGGTATTACCGCGATGTTCAGTCTTTCAAAATATCAAGATCACACTGTACCTACTATTTTTTGTATTGTAGAAGCTTATAAAGAAGTAATAGATAAGTAATTTTAAAAATTTCTGTTTACAACAGTGTTACCACCAGCAAAATTTAAAATTACACTTGAAATCAAGCAATAATACCCGATCTAAATGAAATTACAACTGATAGGTATAAAATTAACTTTTTATTTAATAAAAAAATTTACAAATAAGAAAAAGCACAAGAAACCCCTTTATAGGAGATCAATGTTATTAGTCTTACTCTTAAGCTTCTTATTTTAATTTAAAATGAATTAACAAAAATAACATTTAAGACCTAAAACATAAAATAAAATTCTTTAACTAATGAGCTTAACTTCATTTGGTTGCCTATATCTGAGAAAGGATTAAAATGTTCATTGGCGTTCCTTTATAATGGGTGTTTTTTAAGCACCATAAAACTTAGGAAAGGTTAGCTGTCAACCGAACTGCTCTCACTTGTTGCTGTGGCAAATCATCAAAAATGCAGTCATGCTGGAACAACGCTACCAAATTATCCAAGGCTGCTAAGAAAATCAGCCACCGTTTCGAGCAATTTATAGTCCACTTCATGATTTTAATGGTGCAATAATAGCTGGGTAATTCCATGTCAAAACGACCAAGAGTGGGACACGACCTCTTCCGATTATAATAAAATTTGGTGAGAAGGTTCCTTTTATCTTATAAGGAACATATATGAGCGAAAAAAAATTTTAAAATTTTTTTTTTCAAAAGTTACGTCATATTCAAAATGTCATAATTTCGCAGATTTAGCCGAATGTGTAGAGCTTATTTCTTCAATATCTCGAAAACTACTTGACATACGAAGATGATTTAAATGTCATTTTAAAGAGAATACTTGGGACTACACACCATATACTGAAAAGATATAATTTTTTTGAAAAATATAATATCTGCAAAATATTAAATTTTAAAAACGGACTAAGTCAAAAACTTATTTTTTATTTGGCTGATTTTTTTTTATATAATACCCCAACCTGTTCTTAAAAAATCCTGAAACTTTGAAGGAGGTGTTTTTTTTCTTTTTTAAGATATGATTTTTTTTCTTTCGCAACCTTTGAAAAAATAATCTTAAAATAGAATTTTAATATTGTAATTTTGAACAATAAGTACACTGTGCTAGTTGCAAAAAACAGACCAGCCGCGCACCTGGCATTTTGCCTTAATTGGGGCATGCTGAATCCAGTGGGACTTACCGTTTTTTTTTATATTGGCTCTTATTTTCAAGAATTACCGTTATTTCGATAATGTAAGAGGTTGCACAGCATATATTTGCGTAACTCAAAAACGGTTTAGTTTATTGAAATAACTAAAAAAATCGAAATTCGGCAATAAATAATAAAGTGGAGTTGGTTATACATTTGACCCATCTAGAAGCATCCACTAATGTGGTGTAGGTGTCATAAAATGTATGATATTATAATATTGGAAACAAATCTTTCCCCATGTTAGTTTTTAATTTATAAGCTTTTTCCAATAAACTTCAGGTTCTAAATCACTATGGTAATCTTCTTTATCCAAATCTAAAAGTCCATCTGGCGACGAATTTGGCTCAGAAGACTGTGCATTTTTTTTTATCAACAATATATTATTAAATTACAGTAGTAACCGGGCTAATTAAATATATTGCGTTTCCTATGTATCTGCTCATGGAGGAAAGTCGCGTTGAATTTGTTTTAATAAAAAAGGCAACTTACCGTTCTTTCGAAGTAGTGTAAAGTAGGGATGCCAATCGGGACTGGTTTTCGCAAATCCCGGGATTCGGGATTACAAAAAATCAAATCCCGGGATATCGGGATTCGGGATTTTTGAAAATTAAGAGAATGCTTTTTATAGATATTTATTTAAAAAAAACACGTCTTTAAAAGAAGTTTACAAACGAAGGTTTTATATTTAATTTATTATTTTAAAGTTAAATATTACTTAAATTTGTAAAAATTTTAAATTGTGACTTTTCTTATTTAATGACTAATTAAATAAAAAATATGATAAAAAAAAAACAACGTACGATTTTAAACAATGTGTTACTTGATTCAATAAAAAAATAATTACCATAAAAGCAATATTTGATTCAATTACCTCAGTTCATTCAAGCTAAATAAAAAAATAATTAATATTCTAATTGAACAACGCAACATAGAAGTTGATTTATTTGTAAGATTTTATTTAATGAACTAAAATAAATAATTGAAATTTGAATTCGAAATTAACTAAAAAAATCAATTTTAACAGAAAAAGACAAGCACAATTTGTTGAATTTTTTACGATTTTATGACACTGTCCGGTTTAGGAAATTTGGCAAGGTGGCAAGCCTAGAGTGCACCTGTTTAAGTCCTCTTTTAGACAGGCAAAGTTTACTTTGCAAAGTCTTGAGTTTATAGAAGGGAGGGGAAAAGAGAATAGCGGGGAGTACATACTTTGCTGTACCCGCAAATTCCTTTTGTTTTTAGTTCGTATTTTTTACCTGAAGTTGGCTGCAACTTTATATTAAGAAAGTTTGGTAAAACAATCATCATATGGCTAAAATATGATTTTCTTGAAGAAAAAAATCCACAACATTTTTTTTAATCAAATTGTTTATAACAAGGGCAAAAAAGTAAAAATTATTAATTTTTTAAAAAAAAGAGGGAATATTTTCATGATTTCTTTAGTACTTATTTACTTAAATGAATTTAAAATACATACCTTAAAATAAATTTTTCATAACTAATAAAATTACGTGCAATATTCCCATTCAACTCACTATAATTTGATATGTATTCTTTTACGATTGACGGGTAGAATATTTTATGCAATTGAAATTAAAAGTTCAGTTAGATTTATTTAATTAATACATTTAATTTTAATACTTAATAGTTTTTTAAAAAAAAGAAGGCGAAAAAGGTTTGACAACTTAGTGGATTTAAGAAAACCTGTATAACTTATCAACTTTTGATTTGTTCATTATGTATAATTTTGTATCATTATCACCTTTAAAAATTATTTTCAATATCTTTTAATGTTTGAAGCTGTTTCTTTAATAAAAAAATAACATTAGGATGAATATGTTGATGTTTGAACTTTTTAAAAATGAAAAGTCTAAAGCTGTAAAAAACAATTTAAAAAGGTACAATATGCCTTATTTATTTAGTATTTTTATGTTTCTTTTTAATTAATTAATTTATTTATTTATTTATCATATTTACTTTCTTTTTTATTAAAAAAAAATTATTTTTCGTTAACGCTAGGTCTCCACGTAGCAATTTTTTTTTGCTAAGCACAAGCAATAACGTCGGCAATTGCTTTGCCATAAAAAACGTACAGAGAAATTAAATGTCAGATAAATAACAGCTGATTTTACAGCAGATTGCTAAGCAATAATTGCTCAAGCAATAAGAAGAGCAATCATTGCGCAATGGATTGCCACTCATGGCAATATGCAAATTTTATGGAGCAATCAAATTTGACGTTTGCCGCAATACATATTGCTACGTGGGGACCCGGGGTAAATACATGTGGGGTTTGTTTACATAAGCAAAACAATGTCGCATACTTTGCAGGAATAAAAACGTCAAAATGTACAAACTCGCATGAGAGGTAACATTGATAAATGTCAAAATTTTCATCTGAAATAATTAATGTTGCTAAACATTTTTCACAAATTTTAACAGGGTACTAGGCTTAATATATTAAACTATATAATAATACGGGGTTTCTTTTCACAAATAATTTCTTTCATCAATATACTCCAAATTAACAACCGCTAATCTAAGATGATTTTTTAATATTTTGAATGCCTAGAAATAATGATGCAATTTTGTGTAGTCTTAACACTGGCTGCAAAAGTGTGCAAAACCAATAAAATACAAGCTGATTCAAAACTTCATTCATACAGAAAAAAATACCAATGTAAAATTAACATGGAAAAATGTTGATTGAGAATCATAGTAAATTTCTGCAAAATGCCCTTTATTTAAATTTATCATTATTTCATATTAATTTTAAATGAAAAATAATAAAATAACTATAAATCAAGTTTATTTAATGTTATTCACTGTTGAAATAACTATGTTTAATATTGAATTTATAAAAATCTATTTTATATTAAAATCAAAAGTTTATCTTGTTAAATTAACATGCATACATAGTTAAGTATGTTAATTTTTTTATTTTCATTCGTAAAATATGTTGTAAAAAGAAGACAATTCCCGTATTCTTTTAATTAAAATTATTTAGTTAAATAGTACATCAAGTTTTCAAAGTAGAATGATGACGAAAACCATATCTGGCCATTCTGCTGATTCTAATTATTCTAAAATAAATGCATATGTTGTCTCTGAAGCTTCTTCACACTGTTATAACATACTCAAACCAATTAGTTTCTACATAAAATTCCCGTTGTTTCAACATGAAATAACTTTCATTCAACGTGATTCGGATTGTTATTTCAATATAAATGACATTTTGCTCTAACTTTACTGCAATGTTAAATTAACATGAATTATAGTTATTTTAAAAGAAAAAAATGTTGTTCGCAAGTTATTGTAAAATCAGGTTGAATTAAGCAAAATCACCACCGAAAAATTTTAAATCAACCTTGTTTTCGACGTTTTTAACTTGATTTTTTTCTGTGTGTTGTTTTAAAAATTTACTGTTTTAATAAAATTGTGTATTTTGTACAATCAAACTTAAAGTAAATCATTATTTTTAAAAATAAAAAAAAAATAATCATTTGAGAAAAAAAATTTTAAATGGTATTTTTGTCAAAAAAAAAATCAAAAATATGATAAAATCATCATTCTGGCAACGCTGTTTACATAATATATTCAAAAAAAAGAAAACAAAACATTGTCAAATTAAACTTTGTGTGTCTAAACACCGAACAAAGTTTAAAAGAGAATTCA
This sequence comes from Pollenia labialis, assembly GCA_949318255.1. Taxonomy (NCBI): domain Eukaryota; kingdom Metazoa; phylum Arthropoda; class Insecta; order Diptera; family Polleniidae; genus Pollenia; species Pollenia labialis. The sequence goes on along the minus strand of OX439142.1, from coordinate 15,443,553 downwards.
AAAAACTTTGTCAAAGTAAACTTTGCCTGTCTAATAAAAGGGGACTAACAGTTGCTTGCAGGGCTGCCCAACATTTTCAGCAAAAAATCTTAATTTCACAAAAAAATCTTATTTTTGAAGAAAAAATCTTATTTGTGGAAAAAAGTAGTTTTTTTTATTATAAATAATAAAAACAATTCATATTTTATTTAATACATAAAATAAACAAAAAACATAACAAAAAGTTAATTTCTTATACCTACCTATTGAACCTAACCTTCGTCTAGACCAAACAAAAAATCTTGTTTTTGGGGAAAAAATCTTGGTCTCTTTTCGGTTAAAAAATCTTAAAAAATAAGGTAAAATCTTACTTCTGGCAGCGCTGGTTGCTTTGTTTGTATCTTTTTGTTTTGTTTATTATTTTTGTTTATTTTTACCGTTTTGTTATTTTTAAAGAGAGAACTAAATAAATTGGAGATACATGTTATCAGCGTTGCCGTTTTGGTTTCTTTTTACCAAAATTGGTTACTTTGTTTTCCAATGTGTACTTGTGTATTTTTTTTCTATTTTGGCTACATTTTTTCAACATAAAATAACCAATTTTTTATTTTAGAACAAGAACTTCACGCTCTGCTTTTTTGACCCTTAAAAATTGGTTTACATACATATGTATGTATGTATGTATGTGTATCTAAAACCAATACTTTTTTCATCTTCTTAATAATTATTTTTTTAGAAGCTTGAACAGAATATCAATATAACCATATAAGGTATATACTTTGAAGTGTAGATGGCCTTTATCTTTTACTCTTAATGCTTCTTAGGTCTAACTAAAACACTTTTCTAGATAAACGATTAGGTCAAAGAGCCTTCCGTTACCACCACGCTTACTACTATTATATTTCCACCGGGCATAAATGTACAAAAGATCTACCGCTTAACTTAGCTTAATATCAGCAAGACCTTAAAAGTTGTACTTGTTAGAGCTCTTCATAAAAAATGTTTGCTCTAGCTCATAAAGCTTTTAAAATTGACGAAAATAAGTGTTAACTTTGTATAGGAGGTGCCACCAATGATGCCAAAAGTGCAGATTTATCTACATTTTGCAGATTTGTAACCTTAAATTGTCAAAACGCAGATTTGAAGATTTTTTGCTTAAAAATGCAGATTTTTTAGCCCGGTGGAAACTTGTCTGATTTGTCACTTATATTTGTGCTATTTCTACTTCTTGCATTGATAAACGAAATATATTGATTTTTTATATTCATGGAAGAACCGTTTGAAAATAGCTTTCTTAAAAATTCGCATTGTCTTGACTCATTAATAAATATAGCCGGATTTATGTCATCTGATCTTACACGAAATAATATGCATATATACTAATTAAAAAATAAATTCAAAATTTGAAATATTTGATCTCTTATAAATTTTCAATAAGACCCTTCATAGTTTAAATAACAAGTCAAGGAATTAACTTTTAATTTGTTGTAACAAAGATGTGATTAATCCTTACTCAGACAGAGTAATTAAATTTGGATCGATGTTTTTAACGTAAAAATATACAACAATTATTAGCCATGTTCTGAAAATCGCATTCGAGTAAAATAAAAATCGAACAAATTTTTAAAACTTTTGTGCGCTGAAAGGTTTTATACTTAATACTTCGAGGGCCACTTATATTTACCAGAACTACTTTTAAGACTACCATCGATTTCAAATTCCAGAATATAGCCGTATATTTTAAAAGGATTTGTAATATCCTTTTCAAAATAAAATGTGTTTAAAAGATTTATTGAAGATTTTTAAAATCTTGACGCAGATTTTGCAGATTTTTCGATGAAAAAATATGGTTTTTGGCTGATTTTACCTCTAAAAGTTCTGGCAACACTGGGTGCCACCTCCACAAAAAATTTCGAAAAATTATAAAGCCTATTGTTCTTTCCAGACCATCGGTAATATACTGTCAAAACTTTATAAAAATCGGTCCAGAGGTTTATGAGCCTGCAAGATTATAAAAAACAATTCGCACTGAAGTGCGAATAAAATTGTACTTTTGATACAAAATAATTTTGGTTACTTTTTTCCGCTTTTGGTTACTTTATTATTACATTTTGGTTAAAATTTTTTTTTGGTTGTGGCAACTCGGCATGTTATCTGTTTTGAACAAGAGAGACTGAAAGAGCTAAATAAGAAAATGTGAAAAGCAAGTTTTATTTTAATAGTTGTCCTACATTTAGTTTTTTATTTTTCATTCTTTTAGATACATTTTTTATCAACGAAAGAAGACATGGTTTTTTGTAAAGGCTATTAAAAAAATTGAAAACAAAACTTGCACAGACATGTTTAGGAAAAATCAAAGTAAAAAATGCTAAAATTATAACAAAACTGAAGCAAAAAACAATAATAAATAAAACACTTACACAAGCATTAACAGTATCGGTGAACAAGTTGTAGTGTACGTAAATATTAATGTATGTACCATTGTGTATAGCTATTTATAACAGTACCTACATATGTACGTACCTATAAGATACACAAGTCACAATATATTGTCCCCACAAGGTTTAAACTGCTTCAAAAAGAAAAAAAATATTTGACTAAAAAAAAGCAAGACGCATTATATGTATGTACCTAGATAAAATATTTATAATAAATAAATTTTCTTTTTAAGTTCCTTTACACAACAACACATAAACCCGGCCTCTGTGATACGTACATACATACCTACTTTTTTTCTTTTACATTTCTATACCAACAAGAATAATGTCCTCTCTGTTATAAATTTGATATATTTATTTATGTTTTGGTTCGATTCAGCTCTTAACCCTCCATTTGTTCATCTCCTTTCCTTTTAGCGTTGCCAGATATTTTTAAACAAAAATAAGAAAATTTTATTTATCCCATCAAGATTAGTTTTCCTATTCCTTAGTTTGCGATTGAAGCAAAAAGAAGCATTAGTGAATACAATAAGATTCGTATGTAAGTTCTGCGAGATAGTACAGATCTTCAAAAAAAAAACATGTTATACAGGGATGTGCTGGAAATTCTTGCGTTTTACGATTGCGATTTCCAGCACACCCCTGATAGTTTTCAGATAGGTTCTATTGCTTTTTGTTGTTTTGTGAAACCAACAAAGAACTCAATAATTTTCGGCGGCAAGTTCTCTAAGAGAATTAGTACTCTCATAGTCTGTTTTAGAGCTACCTAAAAAAGCACAAACGCATAATCTATTATGTGGGTATACAAAATAATGAAGAACAATTATTCTATTTCTAATTTACTGTCCAAGGCTAACAAAAGCGAAGACGCTTCGTTGACATACATAAGTATAAAAATGGCGATTTGGAAACACTTGGTCCCATGCTTCCTACAGGGGGGATACAAGTATGTATATACAGGGTTCGCCAAATAACTTTTTTTTTTTGAAAATGCTATAAAAAAAATACTGAATATTTTCTCAAATTTCTTTTTTCATTTGAAAGTACAATCCTTTCGGTTAATAATAATGAAAATAATTTCATTAAAATGGCTGCCTCGGCTGGCCATGCAGTAGCCTACACGATCGGTCCAATTTTTAAGCACATTATCGATTGTGTGCAGCTGTATTTCACCAATGGCTTCACGAATATTGTTCTTTAAAGCGTCAATTGTCTCTGGCTTGTCGGCGTAACACTTATCTTTGACGGCACCCCACAAATAATATTCCAACGGTGTCAAATCGCAGCTCCGAGGGGGCCAATCGACATCAGCTCTGCGGCCGATAAGGCGATATTCAAAAACAGGGCGCAAAACATCGAGTGTAACTTCGGCTGTGTGGCACGTAGCGCCGTCCTGTTGAAACCAAATGTTGCCAATATCCTACTCCTCAATTTTTGTGAACAAAAATTCGTTCAACATGGCCCGATAACAATCGCCATTGACTGTAACGGCCACTCCTTGTCGATTTTCGAAGAAAACTGGCCCAACTATGCCTCTGGGCCAAAATCCGCACCAAACACTGACTCGTTTTGGGTGCAACGGCTTTTGTATGTATGCGTGCGGGTTTTCTGTGCCCCAAATGCGACAATTTTGCTAGTTTACATATCCGCCAAGACCAAAATGAGCTTCATCTGAAAAGATGATTTTTTTGGCAAAATCGGCATCTTCTGTAAGTCGATCGCAAGCCCACTTAGTGAAGCGAAAACGCATTGGATGGTCAGTTGTTCAAGCATATACACAACCATATTCGTTTAGCGGAAGGATAAATCTAATTATCTGTCAAATCAGACATGAGCTAAGTGTTATCATTTACGAAATAAGCACTAGTTGAAAAAAAAATGTTAGATGGCGGACCCGTTACTTATGTAGGTATGCACTTAATTTGGTAGGTATAACATATTGAACATACATTAACAATCAGGCTTGCCAGTTTAGCACTTTTAGTGCTAGATTTAGCACTAAGAATTTTGAAAAAAGTGCTAAGTGCTAGTTTAGCACATTTTTATATAATTATTTAGCATTTTTAACATTTTTTTTTTAGATCCCAAAACCACTGAAAATAGGAAAAATGACATAGCATAGTCGAATAGAGCATATATTTTTTAAATAACTTAAAGGTTTTCGCATCAAACGCAATTCCTTTTATATATGTATGTAGCTATTAAATTATAATATAGGTTTTTTGTGAAAAAATGTTTTAAAAGTGATATAAGTGTGACACGCATTATTTATGTATATCAATTTGCCAAACCTTTTAAATAACTTTAAAAATTATTATTTTCATAAAATAAAATGCCAACACTCAGATCCAAAAACAAATTAATGTTTTCTCAGACATTGGGACAAAACACCATCAGCTATTCAGAAAGTTCAGCGAGGCAACCTCATATTGAACCAAAGACCTATTGGATGGACCTTGTTGAGAACTAGAATGAAAACAGCCCGTTATGTTCAGTTATACGCATAAGAGAAGGTGCAAATTATACAACGTTTGTTTTCAGCCACACTTTAAACATATCGGACGCAATTGTAAAAAAAATCGGTTTATCTGAAAATATAAAAATTACATAATTGAAATTTTATACAGTTGTAACAACATTATTTAATGGCGATTTATTTTCTGAAAAAAATATGTTACAGTATATACATGTAATCACTCGAAGTGTTTCATATTGTGCAACGTCAATAGAACAAAATTAGCTGATTTTTAAACAACTACATATAACACTTTTCTCATTAATGTACTTCATGAGCGATTTTGAAGTCATTTGAGCGGTTTCTGCACGCTATTACGGTTTGGCAAAAACGGGTAAAATATGCAACATGTTTTGCATTTACCAACTTTTTTTAAATTATTATTATTACTATTTGTCTATGGAATATACCTATGTAATCCTTACTGACTTCTTAATTACATACAAGTAAATTTTACAAGATATGCCTATACAGATCTCAGACAAAAAATTACAAAAATTTTGGGTTTAAATAGATAAATAAACTGGTTTTAATATCAGTGGGACCTTCGGTGAAGGGTATAAAAACGTGTATGTGTGGCATACCATAAACGAAAACAAACGTATACATGCACATGTAAGCAAAATGTAAACAACGTTTGACAACTACAAAGAACATAAACAATGATCATCAGGCTTCTTGCGCAGACCTTTTCAATGGGCCTTGGTGACAGTGTTCTTAAAATTACAAGAAAAAGCATCAAAAAAGAAAAATAAAATGATTTGTTATACATACATATGTTAAAAGTTATTGCATCATAAAATTAACTGGTGCAATAATTGCCAACGTTTGCTGCAGAGCTGCGGCATCACTGCATAAAAAAACTTTTGACATACATATGAGTGTAATGCCAAGTTTCTTACAAGTGATGCATTTACGAACATTAAACTTTACTAATGCGCCACTGCATTTACGAACGTACCCAAAGTCAGAAACTATTTTTGAACGGATTTAATTTTAAATTTAATACTCCAACACAGTTTTGACAAGAAACGTATACAGACTTTTCATAACATAAGGATCCTTGAACTCTTTACCCCATCGTTTTACGAAACCGAGTATATCCCTGCAGTTATATGTGCAGTGAAATTAAGTTTCGAGTCAAGCAGAATTCGAAGTTTTAAGAAATTATCTACCGACTACTGATAACTTAAAAAAGTAGCATGCAGGTAACGGACTCTTTCTAACAAAATGCATGTGTTTTCGTTTAAATGCTTACCCCGCATAATTACCCAGAAATACTGTATGTAACGGGTTGCCCATATTCGACGGACCCATCTGGCAACGCCATAACTTTTGACAGAGATGTCAGATCGCTTAATGACATACCGCGTTTGAAGCGTCAGTCCAAGCAGATTTTTACCATGCAACAATACACGCGACGCGAGCGCTCTGAAATAGTTGAAATTTACATTCAACAGAACAAGTCAATTGTGAAAACTCAACGTGCTTTTAAAATATTAAAAAATGTGAGAAGTGCGCCTTCTAAGAACACCATTAAGCGTTTATACGAAAAATTTTCGATTGGTGAGGCTCTTTCTAATCCGAAGAGGCCAAATAAAAGTCGACCAAGAATATCGCTGCCGTACGAGCCAGTGTTGAGAGGTCCCCAAGAACATCCCAAAAACGCCGTTCTCAGCAGTTGGGCATGGCTCGGTCCACTTTACAACGGATTATTCGCGTTGATTTGCATTGATTTGCATTTGTTCCCGTACAAAATTCAATTGACGCAAAGATTGTTGCCTGTGGACACGCCTCATCGATTGGAATGGAACATGGGTCCGTCGAACATGGGCAACCCTGTACATATGAATATGGAATGCCACTAAAAAATACTTCCCTGATCATGAAAAAATTACATTTTAATAATAATAAAAAACAAAACAAAACAATTGCCATATTTTTAACAACTTTACATTTATCTATTTGGACTGTAATAGAAACTGAAAAAATGACAAAAACCCAATGTTCGAAAAGAAAATCTTGACTGTCAAAAACGAATGAAAAAATATAACTTAAAGTAAAATTACACATAGATTACACATGGGCTAGACGTGTAAGTAAAAATTAAATACAATATGTATAATTACACATGGCTTGGCAGCACTGCATACCAGGTATAAAACTAATACAAACATGACAGTTTTTTTTCTGTTTCTTCTCTACTTCTTTCTTATTATTGTTGTTATGTATTCGGTTTTAACTTTTCTCTTCAAATTTGTTACTCATTTGCAAAAACAAAATATTGTTTACTATTCATTTTGCGCACTTATTGAGCACGCGCGTGTCAACGAATAAAACTATGGCACTAATAAAAAACACTTACACCACCACTGATTACATTTACACAGAAACGCGGATGGACAAGACAACTTGTGTAGAGACAACTACAGTAGTTCTGACTTAACTGCCTTTTGTTTAAGTGCACAAAATTAATAATATTTGTTATTATTGTTTAAAATCCCATAAAATTTATTTGTTTTTAGTGTATTTTCTATACCTGCACATTTAAGATAAATACACAAAATTTTTGGCATTTTTAAATTATTTTCATACAAAAAATTAAATTAAGCTGCACTTTGACTTAACTGCCCAAAATACCTACATATTTTCTGTAATTATTCTTTAAAATCCTTGCTTACGTGAGTTTTGTATACCTGCATTTTTATCATATTGGGCAGCTTTAAAATATTTTCATATACAAAACATCAAAGTTAGCTACACATATAAAACATATGGTGGCCCTTTTTTCACATAAATATGCAATTTAAGCTGTTTATAAAAACAAAAATCGCAAACAAGTCAAGTTGCTTAGGCCTGATACAGAACAAAGTAGTTGTTGTGGTATCTGAATGCGCAACAAAGCTCTAAATTTCGAATTTTGCGCTTTAAATGCAACGGCTACTATAACTGTGTATTCTGCCGACACTACTTTGAAACTGCCTTTTGTAACTTTTGACTGCTTGCAGCTGTACTATTTGGCTATCGCGCTCATTATAAAAATGCATAACATATGACTACAAGTAGTTTGAACATCATTGTTATTATCAATTTCTTAATAAAAACGTTTTTATTCTTCTTTTAAACACTTTACTTTTATGCAGGAAACCTGTACATTAAGGCTGATAAATATGTACATTTAAAGCGGCTCATACACTTGCAATAAAATTGTTCAATTTTACGTATTGTACAAAAATATCGCCAATCTGTAACAGGCAATTCACATGGAGGCTTTTACGACGTCGCTTGGTCGACGTCTCTTTTGGTTTGAGGGCGAACAAAAAAATAATTTGTGTATAATTTCGGGTAACAGAGGTGATTTAAATCAATGCAAAAAAAAAATTATTTTCCTGTTAATTGATGTTGCCGGTTAATCGAATAACGGATAATCAAGGCCATACCGTAAATAAAAAATGACATGCAACCAAAAATCATCGTATGAACGCAAAGAGATTTTGGAAGTTGCTTTAAAAGGGAATCAAGATAAAACGACGTCGTTAAAGCCCTCATGTGAATTGAGTGTGTGTGATATTCGAAGGTGGCACAATATATGGGCAACAATCAAATGACTTTTAATTTTTATTGCACAACGAAAAGAAAAATGTTCACCTTTTTAATGAATGAATGAAACCATTGAGCTAATTATTGCATAATATAGGACAAAATGGAAATAATATGGCGAATATCATATACATACAATAATATTGCAAGTGTATGGGCCGTTTAAGATAACTCTACTTTTGATTTATCTGCACAATAAATTGTGCAAAGCAGATTGTGCAGCTAAGTCGAAGTTACTGTAATAAAAGCAGAAAAACAAACTGCATTGAAAAAATATATTCATATCGATCGCTCTTGTTCAACAATACTGTATTAACTCAAAATTTAAAAATGTTCAGTAGAAGCAAACCCATTTTTAATTTTACATTATTAGCATATGGAAAATAATTTTTAAAACAAACGTTTCATTAGCAAAAAGTAGACAAAATAGCACGATATATTTTTACAGCAGTTAGATATGAATATTACGTGTCTATTTTTCTTCAAAAGTAAAAGTAAAACATTTTGAGTTAATACGCTATTGTTGTACGAGTGCGATATGTATATATGATCAATTGAATTTTTAAAGATTTTAACAAATAGAGAAACGTCAAACAATGGACATACATGTGTAGGTATTATTTACATATACGAGACAATTCATTTACACAAGGTACAAGAACCCAGGGGGAAAACACAGAAGACTTTCTTACTTAAGGCCTTTTTAAAGAGGCCTGCTTAATTTTTTTTTTTTTTATTTAATTACTATTTTTATGTAGCTGCTAAAGAAAGCCTAATAGAAGGCTTCGGCTCTTTGGTATAAAAGATAAGATACACCTTCCACACTCGCTTCTATGAGAAGCGAAAAGAGAAGGAGTAACATTTTTTGATGGGATGGCATATAAGCAGGGATTAAACTGCAGGCCTTCTTGAATGCCTGCAGCAGAAGGCCTTTTGATATACATACCTTTATTATGATCCCTTCAAAATGTTCTTTATTCTAAGGTTTTTCGAAAGTCGTTCTCTGGAAAGCCTTCTAAGAGCCAATTATTTGAATGCCTTTAAGAAGCTCTTCTCCGCAATGACAACGTGTGTTAAAAAGATATGAGTATGGAATGGAACGAGCAGGCCTTGTACATCCAAAAGAAGGGGTACAGAGGCCTTCTAGAAGGCCTCCGTACTCCTTTTTCCCGCTGGGAACATATTAAATGCCTTTTGTTTTAATTCTTTACACACACAAACATACATATGTATGTATTAAAGTACTATAAATTTAAAATAAGTACTTAAAAATAGACAAAAGTATTTTTTAGTTATTCGCATGTGTATCGAAATGCATATGTATGTATTTATACGCACAATATACAGAAGTATATGAAAATAAAATTAAAACTGATGCTTATTCTTTAAAAAGGTATTTTTCTGCTTTTTTGGTCTTTTTTTCATTAATACACACAAGATTTTTATTGTATCTATGCACATATGTATGTATAAGCTCTCCATGTGGTAATTTTTAGACAAACGTACGTAATTTGAATACTTTCGAAATATTGACTAGATAAAGATGAAGCAAAATAAATCTATTAACTTCTACAGCCAAAATTAAAAAAATACATACATTTGACATAGTCAAAGTGGATTATGGAATGTTTGGATATCTAATTTTAACCTAACAGCATGAAAAGGGTCTTTCATTAAGCGCTTCCGATCTTTAAATTTAAATAAAACAAAGTAGTATGTGTGATATATCATCGATTTTTTTATTTGTTTAAAGGCCAACGACGCAGTTATGTATGGAATGTCATCATGCAAATGTCCGCCGCGATTTTGCCTGGCGTGGCGCATCCGAAATGTCCTTATTTCTATGATTCTAGCGTATAATTCAGGCATAATTAGACTGATGCCATGTTCTATGTTGGCGTTGAGAGCCGCTGTAATTTGTGTCATATTCGCACATACCAGTAACTTAAGAAACCCCTACAAGAAAATATTTAAGGCGGCAAATCGCATGATATGTGCATGCCAAAACTGTATAATTAAATGTATTTTACATATTTAGGTCTTATTTAATATGAAATAATTCTCCAAAAATAAGGGCATTTATTTATTTATGTTTGGGTCGTTCTTTCATTTCGTTGGGTTTTTATTGCATATGAAATAAGGTTCCAACTTTTGGAGTTATTACGTATTTCATGTCACCTACCGCTACAAACTACAGCGGCTCTCTCATTCGAAATGTCGTTGGTGTCCATATCAACTAATTTAGGCCAAAAGAAGTTGGTTATCTTTGGCTTATATAGCTAGCCATTGACGGTGAGGGCTTGTCCACAGAAATGTGGAACGACAAACAGTGACTTTTTGGGATGCATTGGACGATTTTGGATCTCATGAGGATTGGTATCGACGCAAATTCGACAATTTATCCGGAATTGGGCCTCATCTGGTGTATGATTACGTAAAACTACAGTATAGATGTAGCTTTTAAGTAAAAATACTTATCCTTTTAAAAAATATGACAACGAATCAGTTAAAGTTTTTGTAATAGACGAATTCCAGAAACTTTCCAAATTTCGCAATCTGAAACGAATAGCCAAGAAGCTTATTCCAACCAGATTTTTTTGAATTAAATGAACCAAATGTTGAATTTGGAAGTAGCTTTTTCGATATTAAAATCGTTAAAATTAATCCAAATTGTTTTAAATGCAAGAGATTTGTTCTGTTCTGTTAAAACTTCTTTAATCTATTAAATTTCAAGTAAATTGTAACCTCATCTCCAGGGTAAGTATTGCCCCGCATTAACTTCTTAAAATTATTTAATGGTTCTTAAGGCACATTAAATGCGTTCATTTTGGCACATCACTTGTAAAGTTCATTGGGTCTTTCAGTAGAATGGAAGTAGTATTTTTACTTTTTTTTGATTACTTAACACACACTATTTTGTAGGCAAAGTTTTTACTGGGTAATGCTGAATTATTATTGAATTTAAAATAGGTATTTTAAATTTGTCGATTTTATTAAATGAAAGTGCCGATAATGCCGATTTGTTTTTTTGAAAATGTGCCGATTTCTTATAAAAATCTTCTGGCACCCCTGACCACCAATAAAATTGAGAAGCAACAGAAAAACATAAATAAAATTTAAAGAAAAATGCAAAATAAAATGTTGGCTGCGGGTTTGTTGTTGTTTTTATTTTGTTAAACATTCCATCCAACCAACGTACCCCACAAATGTCATGTTTCTCTGTATGAATGCTTATCAGGGACGGAAAATGATTTTTCTGAATGTACTTTTTAGATCATGTCGGTACTAATTTTTAAAAAATTGGTATTAATTTGTAATTATCGACTTCATTATATCGACCCCTTTGCACGAAATTATCGTATATGCCAATTTTTTTGAAATTGAGTTTTTGATGCAATCTTGTTATACATTCAAAGAGACGTCACCTGACAAAATATTGTAGGCGAATTCCACTTCGTTGCTCCAAAAATTGAATGTATATTTTCATTTTGATGTTGCAAGCGAATGCGGAGTAAAGTAGAAAAGTAAAATTTGGTTTTTGTAACATACGGTAATTTCTCGCAAAGGGGTCGATATACATTCATAAATACGCTAGTCGGCATAATTATTTTGACGAAACAAAAATCGCGCATTTTTACGTTTGATTTTTAAACGGCTTTGTTAAAAATTCTTGTTGATTTTTTCCTTTTTATTAACTTATACCTACAAACATATGTATAAATAAGCAAATAAATATTATTTCATAGAAACTCAACAAGATGTAAAAAATCAAACGTAAAAAGGCACCTATTTTATTTCGTCAAAATACTTATGTAATGTAGAAAGCCCTAACTCGATTTTTTTCAAAATTGTGTTTTTTTAGTAATTTGAATACATTTCCCACTAATACACCTCGTCACAATAATTTAATGCAATAGCATCAGTCTTACAAGCAATTGAAGAATGTAAAATACGTTATGATATGTACATACAGTTTCTATTATGTTTTTCCCTTCTCCTGTAAAGTTGCAATTATGTGAGTTAGGGCCTTTCTACATGTGACCAACGATATGTATATGCACCAGCTGTTAAGCCTGTCCCTGCCAGACAGCAATACAAAAAAAATCAGCGTGGCAGAAAAAAAAAACAAAAAAATTATTTACAAAATCAAGAAGTTCTTTTATTCCAAAAAGACGAATATTAAAACCATTAGAAAATTGCTCCCGGTCCACGGTGGTCCCAATGACAAGTTTAGCCCGAAAAAAGTCTTTTTGTCGGATCGTAATTATGTGAATTTTTTGTTTGGTTTTGTAATGACAAGTCTTCAGCCTACATAACGGTATACATTTTTTTATTATATCAGCAATATTAATACTGCAGTACTGTTTTAAAGACAAAAAATAGATTAAGTTTTTTTTTATAACAGAGTAGACAATATTTTAGTTCGGTTTGGAGATCATGTCAAATACAACGAAAATATATTCCTTATTATTTGGGGGTTTTATTTATACAATTGGGGTATGTATTTTTTTAATTCCTAATATGCCGACGATTTTGCATTTCGTTCAGAAAAAATACGTGAAAACTGAGATGTATTCGTTAATTGTGCAATTTTAATTGCATTATAACTTGTGTTAGAGTTTTAATTGTGAATTTAACCCGATTTAGCAAAATATTGTATATTGTTATCATCTATGATATGTGGCCAGTAAAATGGTAAAAAAATTTCCTGCCGATTTCTGCCTGAAAGCTTTCATATCAAATCGTTTAGTTGCGATGTCTATCACCAAAAGAGAATTGTTTAATGTTTGGTTTTTTGAAAAGGTGCAAGAAAAAAAATTTAATGCTGTTATACATATATTACATTTTTATGAAAATTGGTATAAAAAAATGATGAAAATGATAGCTATACAAAAAAATTATAAAAATTTTAGAAATATCTGCCGAAGTAAATTTGCATTTTTAATTATTGTTAATTAAAAATTGTTAAATTTGTTATGTCAACTTGTTTTGTATGAAAAGTGCCACGCCCCGATCAATCGAATCCGCCCATTTTTGGCGTGAGCTCACACCGTACTAAGTCACTTATTCGTAGAAATTTGTATCCCTCTAAGTGCTTTTAAACAAGAGTTATGACTTTTTTCGCGCTAAATTCGTCATTGGGACCACTGTGCGGTCCTACGTTTATCGATGTTTAACTGTATACAAATTTCATCCGTTACTTGATTTAAATCTAAAAGCGACGTTTGCGCTAACTCCTAGGTAAATTTTTTCTGTATGTAATGTGTAATTGAGTTTGAAAATTCAAAACTGCTTTCAGAGGCATGCAGTTCTTATCTACATATGTATATAAATGAAACAAGAGCTTTTTTAAAAATTATACTTCTAAAATTAAAATTAACAGAATTAAGACTCAGTTATCCGGGAGTAACAGTAACGTTGCAAATCAGCTGCTTAATTTTGTTGTATATAAAGCAATTAGAACGATTATAGTAAGCAGTAAGATGTAACTTTTTAATCTGTAAGAAATAGATTGGTTTTACTTTTTTACGGTAAGGTTACTTTTACAGTTACTTCCGGCTTACTGAGCCTTTACACTTGTTACATCGGGCCTTCAAAAGTTACGAAAAATGTAACAAACGTAACCAAACGGCATCACTGATACTTACATATATTAGTGTTGTACTCTATTCATTCTATGCATAGTTGTGCTCTTATATTAAAAAAAGAGTATTTTTGTTGTTTGCCGTTGTACTCGCTCGTACGTAAAATACACAATGAATGGCATTGCGATGATGTGATGCGATTTTCTTAATGTTATTTTTTTGTTTTATTATTGTTGTTATTATTGTTTTTTATTTGCGGCTGACGGCGTAATTTGTTTTGTGCCTTACAAGCATACGGTTGCGTTAATTCCATTTTCTTTAAATTAACTATCTATACCTACAAATAATTTGTTTTTTTTTAAATTGTTAAAATAATATATCAAAAAAGCAAATATTTTAATAACAAGTTATATGTACTTATATACCTACATAAATCTGGAAAAAAAAATCTACCTTCTTACACCTTGTAAAATGTAAAAAAGCATTCTGTCAAGAATGTCTATCCAGTTAAAAAAACAAAACTGAGTAAAAAATCTGTTTAAATTAAAAAAAAAATATGTAAGAACAAATACAAAAATAAAAATAAAAAATATTTAACAACAAAAAAGTGCAATACATAGATACTTTCAAATACACCAATACAAATTAGTATATGGTATTTAGCACATAACATAAAAACAAAAAAATTGTTTATACCTACTACATACATACATACGTAAAGAAATAAAATTAAGCTTATTAATTATAATTAAAACTTTTCTAATTTCACATACACAATAGCAACAACAAAAACTTATAGTTTTGTGAAATTATCTGTAAAAAAACAAACAATAATAAAGATTAAAAAAAGGAGGACATTCTGTAATTATTTTTGTAACGTAAGTACATACATAATGTGAATTTATATACATATTAATCAAATAATTACACATGTACTGCTCTGGCAGCACAACAAACAAAACCATACTTATGTAAACTTGTTATACATATGTAGGTACGTATTCCACAGAACATAATGAATTCTATTACATAGGTATGTATACATATGTATGTATGCATACATATGTACATTAGTTTGTTAATAGCAAATTACCTATTAAACTTTTTAAATTATTCTTAATTGTCTTTTTTAATAATTAAAATTATTAGCGAACAATAACGAATTAAACAAAAAAATAACTTATTGTAGGTAGGTACATATGCTTGCTTATTAGAACATTTTGTGACCAATTAAATTAAAAATACATATGAAGGTACCTATCTGCTTTATTATTATTAGCCCAATTATTTTGCTCAGTGCATGACTAAGTCTTACAGAGTTGGAAACTTCATTCTCTTTCGTAAAAAACAAACAAACAAACAATGTTGCCACATATAATTTAGCACATTTAATTCGAAAAAAAATTTGTTAACTAACTTTATTAATTTACGATTATTTTTTAAATACTAATCGTTGTTATACCCTCTAACACTAGTGTTAAATGAGGGTATACTAATGCCAGCCTTACACTACACAAGTTCAGTGCTCACGTCTGGCACTAAAGAGTGATATGAAAAAAACCTTAAGACACGTTTTTCCTTACAACTTTTATCCCATGTATTTTTTGAATTTTATTTTTGGTCAAGTTACCTTTGAAAAGTATGTCAGCAGTTATGTCAAATGTCAATTTTCTTCATTTGTTGTTAAATTGAAAAAATGGGTGACGAGAAAGATGTGCGTACTAAAATTATTAAATATTTTCTAAGGCCAAAAAAAATAGAAAAGATTTTCAGAAAAGCTCACAATACATCTGGTAGGAAAGCAGGCCAGTTGGCTCAATGCTCCAACTTTTTGGTATTTAAAATTAAAGCCAATGCAGGTTAAAAAACATACAAGGTTCAAAAAGTTCCTGACAGGAAAACTGCTAAAAATTTAGAGGCCAAAATCAGAACTCGGAAATTGAAGGCAAGTTTTATAAAAAAAATATTTCTGCTGCATAATGGACAACGAAACGTATGTTCCGGCAAATTTTATGCAACTTCCAGGCCAAAATTTTAATGTTGCAAATGCTCGAGGGAATGTTGAAGAAATTTTAGGACCCAAAAGCAGACAAAATTTTCCAAAAAGTTCTGGGTATGGCAAGCAATATGCAGTTGCGGCAAAAGAAGCAAAACATTTGTTGCAGCGGGCTCTATAAATACCGAAATTTACATCAAGGATTGTTTACAAAAAAGGCTTCTTCCATTTAAAAGACATCATAATGTGTCCACTTATTTTTAGCCTGACTTGGCATCTGGTCATTATGGTAAGAAAGCTCTTGAGTGGTACAAGAACAATAATGTGGTATTTGTACCAAAAGAAGCAAATCCTCCTTATTGGCTTTTTGTTTTTTTTTGTTAACATCTTTTGTTGTCTTTACAAACACTATTAGCGTTTGTGTTTTTTATATTTCTACCAAACAGAACACTAAAGTATAGTGCAGAATGTTTATTTTCGAACTCTCTTCGCGATATTACTAGATTTGACATTAAACAGTTCTAACCAAGACTTCTATTTTTAAAAATATGTTCTTCATTTATTTTGCGGTAATTTTTTTTGAAATATTTGAAAAACTGTTTAATGAAACCCTGCATCCATTTTAATTGCTTTATGAATGTACATACATAAATATATTCTATATTTAGAAATAAATAAGAATGTGTCATCTGTATTTTACAACAACGAAAAACAAAACTATACAAACACAAAAACTATATTAAAATCATGGGCATTTTACTGTAAAGAAATTAAAATTGTATGTAAGTCACGATAAAAAACCAAAATTTTAGTTTTTTCTCACTCTCTATCTTTTTATTCTAATCGTATTCTATTATATTGACAAGCATGTTACCAAAATACTACCAAGATTCAATTTCAGTGATAACAGTTATTTAATTTAAAATATTTTTGATAAAAATGCAAAGTCTTCTGAACCAAAGCCACGCTTTCTTTCTTAGAAAAGACTTTAATAGTTACTTTTGGTAATGAATGTCGACAGATGGACTCTTAGATTTGGATAAAGATGGTTACAGTAGTGATTCAGAACCTGAAGGATGTTTCCAATATACATCAAATTTTTTATGTGTTACAACTTTCAAATGTTTTAGTTGGAAACATATTTAGAGCCCTACACAGTTGTAAAACGAAATTACGAAAGAGACCGGTGTATTAAACCCTTACAGGAATTTAATTTATTAAATAAAGTATAAAGGGCGTTTCCACCGTGAAACTTAAAATTGTAAAAATAACAAAAAAAAAATTAATTTGAATCAATAAATGGCATTACCATATGAAACTAATTTGAAGCATATAAGTTGCACTTTCAAAATCTTGAAGTCGACTTTAAAATGCGCGGATCGGTGGCTGATTTTCAAAATAACTTTGGATAATTTGGTAGCGTTGTTCAAGCATGAATCTATTTATCATGAATTGCTAGAGGAAAAAGTGAGAGCAGTATACTAAATCGGTTCACAGATAAACTTTCGTAAGTTTTATCGGGCTTAAAAACACCCAGTATAAAGGAACGGCAATGTGTATTTGCAATAAAATGTGGAAGTTTTGTTAGGTTTTATTTTATGTTTAATGAATTTGTTTTAGGTCTTTAATGTTATTTTTGTTAATTTATTAAAAATTGCAATAATAATCTAAATATTATGATTAAAATTCATCTTGCTTAAATGTTTTTTTCTTTATTGCAAACGATTTTTATTAAAAAAAAGTTAATTTCATAGGAATCTGGGGCCTGATTCTGGCAGTCGTGATCGAGTAATTTCTCGATTCGAAAGCAATTTATTGTCTAATTATTTCAGGTAATACTGAACGAATCGGAATTATTTTTCAGTGTTATAAGGCATTAATTTGAGTTTCACAATACTGAAAAAATAATTTCGATTTGTTAAGTATCGACTGAAATAAAATTGCTTTCGAATCGAGAAAGTACTCGATCACGACTGACAGAATTATGCCCCAGGTGTAATTTCATTTAAATCGGGTAATTTTCTTGGTTCTCAAGTGTAATTTTGAATTTTGCTAGTGGTAACACTGACTACATCTAAAAAAAATTGTCCGGACAAAAAAATTGTTGAATCTAGCTTAATTATTTAAATTTTGATCAAACACTATTTCAAAAGATAACGTTGTCATTCAAAAGAAAATGTATATAATAATCGATTCCATTTCTTAAAAATAATAAAATTTAACTCTCTTTTTAATGTTTTTTCATATTGAGTTTTCATGTTCAAACTTACAATAAGTTGGGGCTTACACCACGGAATATACAGAGGCGGCACGAGACGGAAAATATTGTGTTTTTTATCTCTCTTCGAAAGCTGCCTTTTTTGCATTGCTCTTTGCACCATCTTTTTTGCCGCAACACAATGAAAAGAAATTTATTTAATAAGGATTTATTTGCTAACTTTTAAGTCTAGAAAATACTAAATAAATAATTGGAAAATTGTAAAGAAAATGCTAACTGCTAATCGGAAAATTAACAAAAAAAAAAGAAATGCTAAATTTATCTCCAAAAACGCTGAAATAAAATGGACACGCTGCATACAAAACACATGGTTTTTGCGTCTCTTTTTTATAATTTATTTGCAATCGGGGGTTTTTTAGAGTGCCGTCTCTTAAATACACAAAATGTAAAAAATATTTCTCTCTAAAATTTACGTCATTATTAAAAAAAATATTTGTATCTGTTGAGTCTATTTGCTTTTATTGTTTATTTTTCATTTTCTTCTATTTCTATATTCTGCTTTTGTTTTAACTATTTTGGCATTTTTCAACTATTGTTGTTATCGTTGTTTTTAGTTAGAGATAGACATTTAGCGTCTAGTCTGGTAATTAATTTGTATATTTTATGCAATTTCATTAAACAACATTTGAGTACATATACTGGAAGAATCAGTGGATCGATCTCTTTTGTATTTAATTGTACAAATACATTCAGACAATAACGGGTCAGGGATGGCTAAGAGTGTTTTGAAGTTTTACAAATATGATACATACATACATCCATACATATCGCTAATTTACTTTTTAATAGTGACATAACTCAAAAAATTTAACTTTGGAGTAAATGATACAAATTCGTCTTTATAGGTAAGTATATCTTTTATACATTCCCAGTTTGAAGAGAATTTGTAGTTAGTTTTTTCTATGTAAGTGGTTAGACCAAATTAAAAACTAAGCGCGTTTATTTCAAAATGGATTTTTTTGAGTTATGTCACTATTGAAGTAAATGAGCGATTTAATAATATGAAATAATAGGTATGTAATAAGATTAAATATTATTGACTGTTAATGGTAGTTTACCCAATCAAATCGGCAGAATCAGAAAAAAAGATTAGTTTAGGTTCAATGGGTAGCCATAGAAAGAAAGCTCACTTAAGTCCATCAGTGGCCCCTTTGTGATACCCAGTGGGAATGCCCATCATTCGGAGCAGTTACTCATATAGTGGCACTGCAGGGTTAAACCAATTCATCTCCCTAATGAAGAGAAGAAGCGACCCAAGTTCTATCCAAGATAGATCTTTCAAGAAGTTCTCCCGGGTATTTTTCCCTAATGCTTGGATTCAAAGACATTGACAAAGAAAGTGAAGCAACTTCTTCAATAGTCGTTGACTAATTCCTCTAGAATGAGTCGCCACAGGCCAGTGCCCAGTTAAAACTGATACTACTGTTCTGGTACCTATTTAACCTAAGTAGAGAGCCAGGCCACAGTGCCCTGAATATGGAGCAGGTGAACTCGCAGATCCATCCAATCTGCGCAATTCTTCAAGTCTCGCGCTTGATGAGTGACTTACAGTGAGTCATTGGAAGGCCAACGAATTGATCAATGAATGTATCATCCTTGCGACCACCACATTTGGCCAGCTCATCTGCTGTCTGGTTACTCCGAAAATACATTGTTTATTTTCTTTGGGACCTGTTTCACACAGAGTTTAACTGAAGTCGCTCAACTTTCTTTTGTCGTTAAATTCCTGGTATCGTTATTAAATCTTAACCAATGCGCACTGGTTTTACATGTTGCCCAGGACTTAAGCTGGAGGTTTACACCACACGTTAAACGCATCTGTCAGAAGAGTAGAATCAAAGTTCTTAAATATAGCAAATTACCTGAACGAAAGCAGCCTAAGCTACTTTGAAGCGTAGAATGCGAAAATGTTCTAGTTTAACAAGCGTTCGAACAAATCAGCTGATTTTGGCAAATTAAATAATTTTCAATGCGGTCTTGAAAAAAAACCAAATTAATAAAAAAAGTGCAATGGGTTAACCTCCGGCTTAAGGTTTCGGCAGTTCTTAGTCAACCACAAATTAAACATATTAAAGTTTAGGATAGTCTTGTGCATGAATCATTTACGTAAGTCCGATAATTAAAAACTAGGTACAAATCCGTCTGCAAAATACATATGTATTTGAATCTTTTTTTGTCTGAAAACTCCCAGTAATTTTTAAAAATAGTTATTCCTTAAAAAAGTTTTCTAGAAAATATTCCCATATAGGGAGGGATCTAAGTTAGAAAAAAATTTAAGTAAAATTTAAAACGAAAGCTTTTTCAATTTAAATTCTATTATAAAATACGTACATATGTTACGCGGTTTTTATAATTTATTTGAATGCAAGTTACACTTTAAAAACTATATAAAACTGATCTACATCGAATGCCGTAATTTGAGCCCTGAAGTTTCTTCAACATATGTACGTAAAGTGCATATTTCTAAAGAGAATGAAGGTGAAACCGTCCATTTGTTTCGAACATCTCTTTTACAGAAAAAGGCGGCCAAAAACATCTTCTAAAGAAATTCGGGGTTCCGAATTAACAATTGGAGGCCTCAGAACAGAAGTCTAGAAAAACATAGTGTCTTTGGTCCCATGTAGAAAGGCCCTAATTCACTGCAACTTTAGAGGAGAAGGTAAAAGCATAATAGAAACTGTTTGTATCAAAATTTATAATTGAAGGACCGCCCGTTTGCTTATTTTTGTGATGAGATGTAATTGTGTGAAATGTTTAGGAATCATTAAAAAAGCTCAATATCGAATACAAACCAACGATGCATACATACAAACATTTGCTGTATAAAATCGATTGCACGCGTTTTATTTTTTCCCTTTTCACCACCTTAAAAATGTCAAAAAAATTTACAAAATAAATATTGCCAAAGTCTAAATAATAGATCTATGAACATTTCCGTAAATTTCGACTATTTTGTCAATCACACATGTATGCCTGCAGTATCAGGAAGTTGAAATTAAAAAACAAGAAATTTCTAAAAAAAAAATTTACGTGTGCATATTATTTTTAAACTCATCATAAAAGTTAAATTTAAACAAAAGAAAAAATAAAACAAAACAGCAAGAAAATTTAATAAAATAATGAATGTGCTTTTTTTTTTTGATTTTTCCTCTTTTTTGCTTTAACGTTTTTTTTTCTAATAAAAAAAAAAAAATAACGTTCTCTTTAATAGTAAAAATATATGTATGGATAAATGTACATATGTAAATATGTATACATACATATGTATATATGTTCTAGTAAACATTTTATACCTAATAAATACAGTGTTGGAGAAATAATAGGGGCATCTTATATTTTTTCAAATTATTTCAAGGCGTTTTATACCTATAGCGCAACGTACTTTTAGAGTAAAATGCAGTAAATGAGTAAACGGAATAATTTGCTCTCAAAAAAAAAAAAAAAACTGTTGGCCAAAAAAGTACACAAACGGGAAATTTGTAAAAATTCATAAATTTAAGGAAACAACGGATGGCAAATAATTGTACTGTTGAAAAATATTTGCTCCGTTGACCAACGCCTTAAACCCATGGTTTATGTATATTTACTCGACTTAAGCCGGCCCCTCACGTACAGTTTTAACTGTCAATTATAACTAACAGACTTAACTATAAACTGAGATGTACACACACGTGCAGTTCAAAACTTCAGTTTTTAACATGGATTCGAACAAGCAGGACGGTTTGGCCGCTCTCGGTGTACTTGGGTAACTTGGTTCTGTTTCCGCGACATGATACGCACTCTCGCTCGACACAAATTGAATTGAGAACGGTATAGTTGAACCCCCACACACGTTCACTTAAGTTAAAACTGAACCGTTGAGTTGAACTGACAGTTATTACCCACATACGTACAGTTTTAACTGAACAGTTGAAACTGACAATGGAAACTGACAGTTAAAACTGGATGTGAGTGGCAGGCCTTATGCTACACTTGATTGCAAACCACCAGGTAACACTCAGTGAACCAAGCCGATCTGCAAAATGGTTAACTTTATTTTGATTTGCAATTAGAAGAACTTCAAGGTTTATTATAAAGGGAATACATAATAAACAAAAAATGTAAAAACACAAAACGATTTAGCAAATAAATTGAAAAAAAAAATTCAATTCATTCCATTCATTTTGTGCGTAAATTGCAATGATTTTTAAGTGGTACTAACATATTCGTATCAAGAAATTTATATACACGGCAGTGATTTTGTTTAGTAACATTTGTTAAATTTTTCGTAACTTTGTAATATTTTTCCAAATTTTCATAAATTTTGGTACATGCACAAAAAGGAGTATTATTTTTAAAAAGGTACTTGACTTTTTATAAAAGATGATAGCTGCCTTGCCTGTCTCTGAAATTAGTTTTATGTTATCATACTCAATTACTTTTTACTTATAGAAAAATTTTATATTGGTGTCTTGACCAAAACGTTGCTTTTAAATTTAAAATAAGTTCTGGATAAAATGTATATTTTCAGCCTTATCGTGGTTGGCGAATTTTTAATACGACTGCGACTGTTTGGTAATGGATTTAAGGAAATATGTTTACGTTCTCTTTAATCTATTAAAACAAAAAAGCTTAAATTTTTTTAATCATTGAAATAGTAACTCTTATCAAAGGCTAATTTTTCAATCAAAAAGATTTAAATTATTTATTCAAATATTTTGGTCAACTACTCGACTCTATTATGTTTTCCGACTCTGAACTATTCATATTTATTTATTTATACATACATACATATGTATATATTTTTGGTTTGTCTGTCTCGCTTGTATGCAAAAAAAAGCCGGAAACAAACAAACATTTCAAAAAGAAAATGAGCGACAACAATGGAAAAAGACAGCGATGGCGATGAAGAAGAAAAACGGGAAAAACAAAATATAATTTAATAATTTGTAATTGTGTTGTTATTGTTTACAGTTTTTTATGAAAAAAAAAATGGGGATTCCGAAAGTTTTGTTTTAAGTGTACTGTCTAAAGTTTGGTGAAGGGGGGAGGGTGTATTGGTTCCGGGGCAGCTTAAATGATTTGCATCTCTAGAAGGTGCTTCTAGCCAACGAACGACAGAATCATTCAAAGCTACATATACATATTTAATAACAAATTTTCTTAAACTACTTGACAATTTAATACTGGAACAGGATTGAACTGCTTCGCTAAAGCGGCTCATACACTTGCAATAAAATTGTTCAATTTAACGTATTGTACAATTATATCGCCAATGTGGATGTGATATTAGATGGTATCACAATATATTGTCAGCAATCAAAAGACTTTTGATTTTTATTGCACAACGAAAAGAAAGTGGAATGTGCTGGCAACATTGTGTAATGCTGTTTGTGTTATTCCTATAGGTTATGTTTACCTTTTTATTGAATAAATGAAATTTTTGTGCGACTTATTGTATAATATAGGACAAAATGGAAATAATATGGCGAATTTCATATACAATAATATTGCAGGTGTATGGGCCGCTTAAGATATACATATAGTGTAAAATAACTTCCTTAATTTTTGTAGAGTTTTCTTATTACATGAATCTGTAGAAGCTTAATACAAGTTAAGGTTAGGTAGAAAGGCTGGTGCTAAGCCGATCTTCACAACCTCAACCAGTGACCGTTTTGACCCATTATGACTCCTAGGTATTAGAAAAGAATAAAAAAAAGTGGAAGCATAGTGTTATATTCTGGAAGAAAATATCGGACCAGAAACAGAAGAAACAACTCTGCCACACACAATATTCCTAAATACGTCCAGTCCACAGCCACCTGTTATGCAGACAGGTCATGCCCATTACGAATCCCTCAGATTATCGACCACACAGCTCACGACATCTCCCAATTCATCTATGAACTTACTACCCAGCCTACTGTTCTGTTACCTAGGACTGTGACACAGAATGTGCTCAACTCTTTGGATCTCTTATGTCAGATCCCATTACCACACCGCAAATGAATCATTATGAATCGCTTCAAATGAATCCTGCACACAGAAAAAAATCAAGATAAAAACGTCGAAAACAAGGTTGATTTAAAATTTTTCGGTGGTGATTTTGCTTCATACGTGTTTCATGTTAATTCAACCTGATTTTATAATTACTTGCGAACAACATTTTTTTCTTTTAAATTAACTATAATTCATGTTAATTTAACATTGCAGTAAAGTTAAATCAAAATGTAATTTATATTGAAATAATCCGAATCACGTTGAATGAAAGTTATTTCATGTTGAAACAACGTGAATTTCATAAAGAAACTAATTGGTTTGAGTGTGTTATAACAGTGTAAAGAACCCAGCCAGCAAAATAATCCGACGTCGTTCAGATATCTGAGAGAAACGTCAGCAAAAAATTCGGAATCGTATACGAATTCTGTCAGATTTCTGACCCAAAAACGTATGAAGTGGTTGACACGAATTCTGACAGACATGTCGTGGGAAATTTTGGTTTTTTGTCGGCATTTCTGATAGATATCTAACAGAAATCTAATGAAAAAGGCATGGGAAGTTCTGATGTGTTAGCCGAGAATTGTTTTCCTTTCGAACTGATAGCGGAAAGAAATAATTTTATTGCAAAATATGTATGTACATAATTATAAATTTTACACGTACGTAAAATAAAATAAAATTAAAATTATTTCCAACAGAATGACAATTGTCATTATTTTAAAAAAATAATAAGTCTCGTTAGACAAATCTGAATGAATTCCGTCGGAATTCTGTAGGACATATCTGTACATAAATTCCCCCCGATATATCCATGCGAAATCGATCAGAAATCGGCCAGACTGTAAGTATATTCAATGTCTGACGGAAATCTGAACGAAGTCCCTAAGAATGAAGTTAGAAATTTTGTGCGAAATATCTGATTCAGACAATGTCGTAGTATTTTGCTGGCTGGGAAGCTTCAGAGACAACATATGCATTTATTTAAGAATAATTCAATACACTTACCCCTGTAACACATGTTTCACTTATTTTGTAGTCGCCTTTGTTAACAGATCAATCAGCAGAATGACCCGATATCGTTTACGTCATCATTCTACTTTGAAAACTTGATGTACTATTTAACTAAATAATTTTAATTAAAAGAAGACAATTTTTTTTATAACATATTTTAAGAATGAAAATAAAAAAATTAACATACTTAACTATGTATGCATGTTAATTTAACAAGATTAACTTTTGATTTTAATATAAAACAGGTTTTTATGGATTCAATATTGAATCCATATTTATTTATAAATTAATATTTTTTTTATTTTTATTTAACAGTGAATAATATTAAATAAACGTGATTAAAAATTATTTAAATATTTTTCATATAAAATTAATATGAAATAATGATAAATTTAAATAATGGGCATACTTTTGCAGAAATTTACTATGAGTCTCAATTAACATTTTTCCATGTTGATTTTACATTGGTATTTTTTTCTGTGTGTGCCCATGAGGCAGCGACCCGTGGTAATACCTATCATGATTCTAACGCAGACTTTGCCCCTGCCTAGAAGAAAATAAGAATCGGCATTTCTAAGCACCAGCCATAAGGCCCTTAGTGCTCCCCTGATACTCTATCAGTTCCAACAGGACGAACCCATATGCCACACAGTGCACGGTACAATAAACTTACTTAAAAAAACTTTTGATAAACGAATAACTTCACATAGTGGCCCTGTTAATTTGGGGTTTATCTCCTAATGAAATATTAACTAACAATTTTTAATTACCATCAAAAAAAATCCATTTTTGTTGTGGACTTCATATTCTTCGATGTAATAGCTTTAGGAAATAAGTCGGTATTTTCAATGGCTGGACTGCAGCTGGTAAGTCTTCTCTAAATCATTGGAGTTAACCTTGAAAATCAATTAATGATGCTACTCGGAACCATACAAGTTCTCCTGTTGCTTTTTAGTAGAAAAAATTAACGTAAAAATTCAGACTTCACCATTTTTTTAAAACATTGGGGCACCATTTTCAATAACCATTTTACAATTTAGGAATACACATACAATTTAAGAATCTCTAGTCTACTCTCTATTGCGATTCGAAAACAATTTCGATGCGAAAGCTAAATACCAACTTGGTACTCTCCATCACTTTTGCAAAATTTTCTGAAAATAAAGCTGAATAGTGGCAATAAAAATTAAAGATGGCGCGGATTTACAGTAATGAAATGCCAAATTGTGTAAAAATATTTGAAATTGGATAATTTAAATTAAATAAAGTGATGATTTATGAAAAGAAAAAAAATTTAAAGATGCGAAAGACATATGCGCAATCGTATTAAAGAATATCAATCGCTAGATTTGCTACAATTTTCTTTCGCATCGCAATAGAGAGTAGAGGACTAATTAAACCATAATATGGTTGCTGCAAATAATAATATGGTTAAGTTAACCTTAATATATTTAAACTTAATCGATATAAATACTTTTATTGAAAATTGTTTTTTCTCTGCGTGAATGCATGTGTGAAATGCAATTGACATTTCCAGGCAAAACACAACAAATAAATTATTACTTAAGCCCTTATGACACTACATTTTTTATTCATTAATTGATTTAGAATTGATAGAAAGAAACAGTAAATGATAGAAAGAGCAAACTATAAAAAATGTAAACAAAGGTTTTTAGATTTTTTTTCTCTTGTTATGGTTTTGTTTCAGGGGTGGCGTTGAGTGTTTTTAAAATTGTACCAACAACCTTTAAAAATTGTACATTATTTCCCTTATTATACTAAAAGATTTTTTAGTTGAAATTAATTTTATTTATGTTCTTAAAAAACACCACAAAAAGGTATTATAAATCTTAGTTTAAAAAGTATCAACAAAAAAGTACAATTGAAATAACTTATCCATCCCTGTTCTGTTAATCTTATTAAATGTTGCCAACTTTTAGTTTATGAAAAACCTAAAAACAAAAAGCGGTAAATCGCTGAATTTACCCATTAACCGCTGGCTTAGCAACACTTTTAATATTTAAAGCTTGAAATGTCAATTTTAAGTTGAACAATTGTACATTTTTTGGACATAACTTCATTTTTTATCGATTTTTGACAGTTTGCCATTTATCTTAATGCTATGTTCATACGACGATACTTACCACTGGTTTCGCTCTCTGAAACTAGATTGCCAAACATGCTCTTCTTGTTTCATTTTGACTTTTTTTTTGTGTTGTTAGTGTGATTCTTTTTAAAATATATAAAAAAGTAAATAAAACTTAAAAATATATTATCTAATACTTTTATTAATATTATTAGGTTATTATTATGTATCACTTTATTTTATTAAACATTCATTTTCATTTTGTTGTTTTCTTTGTTATGATTTTTTTTGAGAGCTAGTTCAGATAAACTAACGATAACTGTTATCAAAATTGGAGATGATAGTACATTTTTCCTGTTTCGCAGCCTGTTTCAAAATGAAACGACCTGTTTCGCTCTCTAAATTTTGTATGGGAAAACAAGTGGTTTCAATCATGTTTGGGGTGCGAAACAGGAATAAGAGAGCGAAACACGAATATTGCTGTCCGTGTGAACATGGTATAATACAGCTGAACCCTTCGCACTTGGCTAATTTTTCTATTACTTTATATTTGCACTGTTCACCAAAACTTGAACAATGCATTAAAAATGTAGTGTCATAAGGGCTTTAGCAATACAAAAACAACAATTTAACATAAGAATACGTGTGCCTATGAAAAATGTTTTTAGAAACATTAAGCTATGCCGAATCTTATATACCCTTCACTATGGTGCGATAAGAACAGAAAGTTATATAAACTATGAATGCATGTATATGCGATTCTTTCTTTTAATTAAAGCTACTAAAATTTAAGTAAACTAACAAATGGTTTTTCATATATCCTTTTATTTAGCTATTAAATCATAAATCTTGAAAGCCTATATAAAGGAAACTATATAAACTATTTAGTATTAAAATTGTAATTCATCAAAAAATATTAAACAGAAAAATTACTACCAACAACGTTTTCACTGTTTATCTTCACAAAAATATCTTAAAAACGATAAATTTTTCTGCACAATGGGTGGACGATAAGATGTCAGAGTAAGTCCCAGAACAGACGGTAAAACGCAACTGCAACGAAACCCTTTACAAATTATTGTTTTGAAACCAGTTTCAATCGCTTTCCACACACCCAGCAACCTAAATGGTACCAGAATGTTATGAAATTAATACAATAATTTCAATTATCTTTGAGAATAGATGAAACGTAAACATGAGTTTCCTGCACGCCGGTTTCAATGCAACTGATTTCCAATGCATTTCAAACCGGTCTCAAAAAGGGTCGCGTCATTTGTGGTCCCCCCAAAGGAGTCTATAGCATAAACTCAAATGAAACTCGAAAATTACGAGAAGTTGCAGTTGCGTTTCCCTGCCTGTTCTGGGCCTAAAGCCTAGTACTCTGTTCAAATTTGTGAAAAATGTTGAGCAACATTAATTATTTCTTACGAAAATTTTGACATGTATTAATGTTACCCAATGATGCGAGTTTGTACACATCACTGTGTGTATTGTTTTATGTATACTATTTCTTTTTGTTTATGTATGGGAAAAACATATGACACGTTTTTAAATGTTCTATAAGTGCACCAACGTGCTTACAGTACGGTGCGGTACATTACGGGTACAGCAACGTTCGCCTAACTGGGCCTTAAAAATAACCAAATTATTCGTTCATAAATAGTAGTTACAAACAGTGTTACCGTGGATGAATTTTGTATCAATTAACTAGTACTTAAGCTTCGTACAGACGATGGTCAGATCTTACAATATTGGTAAGCAGCGTTGCTTAAACTGCATTAAAATAGGCTAAAATATCTTACAGCTGTGTGGACATTTTAAGCTCATTTGTATTTGCAGAAGTGCAAAATTAATGCATCTGACAATTGCAACATTGTCAGAAAAGTATTGCTGTTGGCAACGCTTGCTTACAAGATTGTCAGATCTGACCATCGTCTGTACGAAGCTTTAGTAATATAAAAGAAATGTTTATAGCGGATTTTATGTGTATTTATAAAAAATAACAAATAAAAAAAAGCACAACTATACAACAACGCATCTTAATGGCAATATTAATCATACATTTTAAGCATTTTTCAAAAAAAAAATTGTTATTCAAAATATTTTCTCAGTAATATTATGGCATCGCCACTACGGCAATACTGGAGTCACATATTATATAAAATAAACATAATTGTTTCATCAAGATGGAAATAAAGAAGAAATTATTAAATATATTTTGTTATATTCTGGTAATGTTTTTAACATGGTAATGTTTTTAAACCGAAAAACAAACCATTTTAATAAAATGTTTTCGCTTCGAGAACATTTGAAAAATGAACTTACACCTGACTGTGTAAACACTCAAGCTACTTGCAAGACTTTCGGCTTTATCTTCGACATTTACGTTGATAATACGTATGCACTACTTGCAAGTAATTACTTGCATGTGTAAAGGCAGGGTTAGTTGAGCATGTTACAAAAACAACACAAAAGTGAAAATAAATTGTCAAAAAGCTTACACGCACACTAATACCCAGATGCACACATCAAACAAAGATTTTATAATTATTGTCAAATAAAAAAGAAACACCAAATTTGTTTATTGTACAATAGAATGAATTGCTTGGTTTTTGTTTTATTTTATTGGTAGCAACGTTACCGTTGCAAATTTTGTAAAAGGGGCAAAAAAAGGGTATTTCGAAGTAAAAATGGTTAGCCTTTTTATAAGCGGCATTTAAAAGAAAAAAT
Organism: Pollenia labialis; assembly: GCA_949318255.1. Lineage (NCBI taxonomy): Eukaryota > Metazoa > Arthropoda > Insecta > Diptera > Polleniidae > Pollenia > Pollenia labialis. Next base: position 15,413,356 of record OX439142.1, on the reverse strand, counting down.
TAAACCAAGAATTAAAAGAAATTTGGATAGTTATTTTCGTTGAATCTAATTTTCAATTTCCTCAAACCATAATTTTTCATACCTACCATTAAACGTTTTGTCATTTGTCTGACTTTCTAATAATAACTTAAATCCATTAACTAAACCTCAGGTTTGATAATTATTTCTTCTAATTCGGCAACAATTTTAAAATAATGTACCTTCATCTGGTTTGGATTTTGTAAATGCCGGGTCTAAAAGCTTTTAAGCGTTAAGTCTTGAATCTTGAATATTTATGCAAAAAATTCTGATGATGGGAATGTGGTTATTCTCGAATCATGTGAATTCAACCCGAGTTCATCCCGTGTTCAGTCAAGAATAATAATTATCAAAAAATTTCAATTCATTTTATAAGGTAAAATTCCTTTTTCACTAAAATAATTAAATGAACATTAAATTTTATGAACTTTAACCTAATTAAAAAATATAAAACATTTCAATTCATTAGACATGTATTAATAAAATCGATCTTTATAAGAATGATTTACTATGCATTAGTGAAGTTAAAATTTTTAATATTTGACTTGTGACGTTTGACATTGCTCGCAACTTATGTAAAGCTGCACATCGTCAGCGTACATTTGTATTTCGCAAAACTTTAATTGGGATGGTAGGTCATTCGAATGTATCGAGTAAATAAGAGGACCAAGTATTGATCCCTGTGGTACGCCTCTCCCCCTTAGTATGCTGGTGTTTGATACATCTGAGCCGTGGTAAGTCGCTTGAGATCTGCAACTAACATAGGAAGACATCAATTTTACTGCAGTTTCTGAAAACTTACACAAATATTTTAGTTTAAGACACGAAATAGGGTGATCGACTGAGGCGAGACACACAAAACATTAATGCCAGTTACTGTGTTGCAATATCTAAAACAACTAACCTGTGATATAATTTTTAAGTTTGAGTTTAATTTAATTTTTCATGTTTAATGTTTTTTATGTGTTTGTCTACAACAAATTATTGTTTAGTGTAATAACAAATTAATTTCTCTTATTGTAAGTCAGATTTAATTGTTGAAAGATATTCGTTGTAATAATATTGTTAAATATATTTTCTTTAAAAAGACGAATCCCTTGATAAAGGGAATAATATGGATTAATTGCATTTTTAATTACATATAGAACTTTAGGCCGTATTAGCTAAAATAACTAAAATAAAATCTGATTTAATAAACAATTACATTGGCCAAACAACAGAAATATATGTAGGTGGTAAAAGCTTTGTATTGCAGTTAGAATTGAATTGCTTTACATTTATTTATTTATCTGATTATGAATAAGGCGTTCAAAAACGGAAGAATTGCTCACGTTTGGTATGTCTAATCTTGGTAAATTTCAATGTAGATGGGCAAGTAGACGTGGTTATTGTGTTGTTAAAAATATGTGTTATACAAGGTAAAATATGAGGAAGAAGAAGCTTGACATAAATAAAAAAGCATTGTCGATTTTTTTTGTACATACTATTTTATTTTGTTCTGTACCTACTATTTTTGCCAAAATTCTGCATATATTTTTGTTTTACTGGTGGCAGCGCTGATTTAGCGACACAACGGCAACGCTGATTAGTAGGTACTACTTTTATTTTGAATTGTTGCTGTAGTCGTTGTTCAATATTTGTTTAAAAATAGAGCAATAGTTCTCTTATTTTTCCTCTTCTTATTTAACGACTCAAAATGCGGATTTCTTTAGCAATCGTTGTCGTCGTCGCGATTGCTGCTGCTGTTGTTGTTGTTGTTGTTGTTGTTGTTGTTATATTTATACACTTTAAATGATTAGTGAGTGTTTGGCGTCGTTCCCAATAAGATTTTTTCTATGCGAATTGTTTTTGTTTATTATTGGTGTATTGTGTTGACCGCACTAAAAACAAACTCATACTAAAATACAAAAAATAAAACCTAAACACATGTTGTTTTTATTATTGTTGTTTATTCGTTTGCTCGGGATTTTGTTTTTATTTTTATTGTCAAAAATGCGTTTAGCTTCGTTTTGTTGTATAACTTTCATTTTTTCTTCTTATAGGTACATACATACATGCTACATCATACATACATACCTAGTTATGTATGTAGGTACCTATATATTTAAATTTGTTAAAGCATTTTAATTCTTATCTTATCTTGCATTTAGTTGCGAACCTAAAATAAACCACATTAAAATTGAGTTTTTTATTATTTTCTATTTTAACTTAACCTACAAGTGTAATAAAGAAATTAGTTTTACTAAAATAACAATAGAAAAATGCCACCACGAGTTTGAAATTGAATTAATCACGTCATAGTTGACAAAGTTATTGCAACTCTGGCTTTATTTACACATTCAAACATACATTAAAATATAAGTCATTCTTATAAATAAATGGTATGTAGGTATGTACATATAATGTTTTAGTCTAGTTAACATTTTGATCGTAAATTTTGTTAATTTTTCTTAGTTTAGCTGTGCACTAATGCACATTTTTAGTAGTACGTACTTTGAAAGATAATACTTACCGCATTACCCCCTGATATAAAAATTAATTTTTGGAAAATCAAACATTTATAGAAAATTTGTCTAATTGATTACGACGAAATGAAAATACTGTAAGTCCAAACTAATGTTTCTTACTGATGATGCTGCTTAATTTACAAAAAATTTAAATTAAATAAACAATATTAATTCGTATTTATTTTTTTGGCCAATTAATTATTAATTTTCTGTTATATTTCTTTTTAAGCTTATAAGACCTAATGAAGTTGATGTAAATAAAAACAAATTTATTACATTTCACCCGACGCACACTGGGGTATTTTGTATTAAAACTGTGGATTAATTCCGAGGCCTCTCAAACTGATAATTTTTATTTAGAACACCTCAAAATAAGCCGAAAAATTTTATAACTCGTTTAGTTATCGAGATATCTGGAGTTGAAGTTTAAAAAAATCTATAACTTTTTACCGTTTTATTTTCTTAGAGAATACCTCAAAATTAGCCGAAAAAATTAAGTAAGAATTATCGATAACTCGTTTTGTTATCGAGATATCTGGAGTTGAAGTTTAAAAAAAATCGATAACTTGTAACCGTTTCATTTTCTTAGAGAATACCTCAAAATAAACCGAAAAAATTAAGTAAGAATTATCGATAACTCGTTTTGTTATCGAGATATCTGGAGTTGAAGTTTAAAAAAAATCGATAACTTTTTACCGTTTTATTTTCTTAGAGAATACCTCAAAATTAACCGAAAAAATTAAGTAAGAATTATCGATAACTCGTTTTGTTATCGAGATATCTGAAGTTGAAGTTTAAAAAAATCGATAACTTTTTACCGTTTTATTTTCTTAGAGAATACCTCAAAATAAACCGAAAAAAATAAGTAAGAATTATCGATAACTCGCTTTGTTATCGAGATATCTGGCTTTGAAGTTTTAAACAATATGATAACTTTTCAGCGTTTTACTAGAAATTGATCATTTTTGACCACTGACATAATGAACAAAAAGTAGAATTAATCAAATATGCCACAAAAGCGCAGCTCAACTTTTTGCAGAAACATCGTCTACAATCCGCAAAATCAAAAAAAAAATCAGAGCCCGATCTAGTCCGATAATTAACTATATGTCCAAATATATACCCCAAATATGCACATTTTGGGGACTTTGAACAAAAAAATAATTTAAAATATTAAATCACTTTTTTTCCTGTAATACTTGTATCTGAAAAATAGTTCAATACCTGAAGTTGAAGGCTCCATACTCAGATTTAAATTTCACTTGAAGTTTTTTTATCGAAGAAACACTTTTTTAAACTTAAAATATCAATTTTACAGCGAGCGCAAGCGAACAAAGAATAAAAGTGTAAATTCAAAAACATAATGCAGCTTCACTATACAACTTAGAGCCGTTATTTTTTCGGTTAGTGACGCAGAATTATGTGTAGTTTCTATGGTTATTAAGTATTCGAGTGTTATTTCAAAATTAATTTTTTAATTAATCCACAGTTTTGATACCCAATAACCCAGTGAGCGACGTTTCGTCACTTTTTTGGTGACTTTTTCAAGGGTCGTCTATTTAAATAAAAATAATAAAAGGACAATATTAATACAAAATATTTTTCACAACAAGCAAACACAACTTACAAAAATTATATATTATTTTACATTAATATTAATGTTTATGTCTGACTTACAAAATGTTTAACATAATTAAGCATTGAAACATCGCTTATAACTTTCAGAATTCGGGGTTTTCAGTAAATTAAAAAAAATCTCAAATATTCTCAGTGTATGAGATTTCGACTTATTATTTTATCAAGCGCCCATACAAATGCGCGCCCGGAAGTACAACAATCAGAAGAGAACTGTGATTTTCATTTACGTGAATACAGTACTTTTCGTTTATACAGGGTGGCCCAAAATTAACGAAGGGGTTTAAAATCGTTATAACTTTTTATTTAAGAAATAATTATTAATTTTTTATGAAAAGTAATATCTCGCAAGTGGTGGTCATTTTCTGCTTTGCAAATTCGTCCTCTTTCCAACACATTTTCCATAACCTTTCGCAAAACTTCAGGTGATATGTTGTAACTTCAGGTGTTATGTTGTTTACTTCGTCGCGTATATTGCTTTTTAGTTGCTGGATGGTTTTAGGCTTATTAATGTAGACTTTTCCTTTCAAATGACCCCAAAGATCTCAGTCTGGGCCGGTTAAAACCGGTGAACGCGGAGGTCAATTAAAATCACTGAGTCACAATCACGCTAAGTCAAAACAATGGATCGTTGATTTGAAAAATAAAGATCAACAATTTGGACACGTTGTTCAATTGAGTACTGCTTATAAGTACTGCTTATAAGCAATTTAAACCCCTTCGGTAATTTTAGGCCACCCTGTAGTCTCTACCGCTTATAGTCACGAATAGTCCAGTTTATTTTATTTTATATTAAGTATTAACGTTATAGTCCATTTAGCGATATAAGCACATGTGCCATATATGCCATCAATCAACAGTCATCAAAGGGATAAGTAAAGCAAGTTATAGTCAGTCACATTAGCAGTATTTACTTTTGGTGTTTTCTTTTCTACAAAAAATGTCACATTTTATTTAAAAAAATGCAATTTGGTGTTCGTTTCTCAAAAATGCTTTGCTCTCTAAAAGGGCAGCGTGTTTTATTCTAAAAAAATCGCCCTTAAATGTCATAAGGCATTGCACTTTACGCTCCGTATAAAAAGAGAGTGTTGATAATGCCCTGTAAAGATATGGCTTCTGTTCATATATGGGGTTATAAAAATCGCCTCTTATCAGGACAGTAAATATTTTAAGTTTTAATAGTTATTTTTTCTATTATTTTATAGTAAAAACAAAAGAAAGCATTACATTGTTAATGGTAGGTTGTCTGTGGTATAAAATTTAAATGAATTCGGTGTTATAAAATTATTTTTGAAAAAAACTTGGTGTTAATCAATCGGCACTCTGGCAAAGGTGTTTTCTTTTTTACATATTTTATGAGAAACAAACTAAAGAAATTGGAATTTCGTCATTCATTTTGTTCATTTATTTAATATCAATCTATTAACAAATTATGGTTTATGTATATTTTTTTTATATATTGAAGAACAAACTTTTTGTCAGCTGTTAAAAACAGGGCTATTCAATTTTGTGTTTTGTTCTCGTCAAATAAAAAATGGCAGTATTACATGTTCGGCAAGACATTTTATACATGCACCTTTTAAAATGTGGTATTTTGTTTGTAGAAAAGAAAACACCATTAGTTCTTTTTAGTTTTTGAAACCACAATCCATCTAAAGATAGAAAGAATTAAATTGTTAAATGTTGGTCATCAAATCTCTTCTCGTAAACAACTAATTTATGAAATATCTTGTTATTATTTTAACTATTTTTTATACAGCTTCAGTTGCGCATTAGTAAAGTTAAATGTTCGTAAATGAATCACTTGTAAGAAACTTGGCATTTCTCTCATATGCCAAAAGTTTTTATATGCAGTGATGCCGCAGCTCCGTTGTTGGCAATTATTGCATCAGTTAATTTTCTGATGCAATAACTTTTAACATAATAGAAATCATTTTATTTTTCTTTTTTGATTCTTTTTCTGGTTATTTATAAGAAAATTATTTGTTTTTGATTCAATATTTTGCTGATAACATTTTTAGTATTGTTTTATGTTCGCTTATAAAACTTTTTACATTTAGCTCGTGTTCAAAAATTCAAACTTTGCAAAGCTGTTGTGCAGTAAAAAAGCATCAGCATCACAAGCGCAACTGGCGATCACGCATCAGCAACAACTGCAGCAGTGATGTACAGTTTTGATGCATTTACGAACGTACCCTATGCAACTCTGTTGCAAAACAATAAGCCCGATGTCGGTGTAATTTATATACATTTTTTATTTTCTATATTCACATAACTTGATTATATTCGAATTCGGTTATATGCCTCCACGTTTTGTCTGCAACTAAAGGATGTGACTATAAGCGAAAAATACTGTACCTGTCTTGCGACATAACTTCACGGCAGATCTCAACCACATGGTATGTTATTATTAAGCACTTACCAAATGTCCCTGTGTGAGTGAACAGGTAGCAATTCGAGTATATGTATAATCCACATAAAATTATACACCCACCCCTTGTTTAAGAGCCGTAGCTATCTAGCCCCCACTGCAATTCATTAAGCTCAGCAGCCTCTGTTGAATAGCAACTGCACCTAGGGCCATCCACAGGCCGAACTTTCCCACAAGGGTGAAAAATCAGCGTTCCATATGAATGTAGGGTAACAGTGACTTTGGATTTAAACTAAAGCCACCACGTGCTCCCCGATAGTATATTTCTGTCAAAAAAGCTGGTCCTTCCCCATCCAACCAACCTCCTAGCAGAAAAGCAAGGCTTCCACAAATCCAATCACACTGAAAGACAGGAAGCATTTCTTGCGAGAAGCATACTTACGGAGACCTCACCAATAGCCAGACCGGTGCTTGCATCCACCGGGGGCTACTGACTCCGATGTCACCTCAGATGTCACCTCACTCTTTTGGAAGTTTGGTGCAACCCAGTTGGCATTCACCTGTTTTTAATATGTATACGATTCCGAAGAGTTTTATTACATCTAAGCGCCAAGGTAAACTAAATAGCCAATAGAGAATGCAATTCGACGGCGACTTTCATAATAAAGGTGATTATTTTTAAAACAATTAAAATTTTAATTGAATCAAGTATATATTTTTAGTTTATCTTATTTTAAATTAAAATTGATTGAATTAACACATTAATTAAATTGTAATACTTTTTAAACAAATTATTTAATTAATAAAAAGCTACTGAATATTTTTCTGTGTATGCATTTGATAACCCTGCAGATAATACGACTAGTCCTTACACGCATGTAAAATGTATCCCATAAGGGTCTTGGAACTACATACATTGAATGCAAAAACAAAGTCAAAAATATTTTCTAATTTTGTTGTTCCTTTCTACAGAAATTTACATTAAATTTTTAAATTTCAAACGCTGCCTGCATACCTTGTGGAGTTGAAAATTTCACAACGCAATATGAATTTCTGTAGAAAGCCACAACAAAATTATGAAATATTTTTGACTTTGTTGGTGATTTCACTGTAATTTTTGGCGTTGCGTTTTACAAAATTAGGGCTCAATAAATTGTTATCCCAGTGATGGAAAACTCTTTCGGTGATGGGTATATAAAACAACAATAACATGAGATTTTACGAAAAAACTAAGAGACAGTCGTTGTTTTTTGTTCAGCCACTTGCGTACCGATCTGTCTAAATGTAAAGAAAATTGAAAAGAATATGCAATAACCTTGTCTCCTAATCACGTCTCTGTTCTTCGGAAAACCCACTTCAACGGACAGACGGACATTGTTAAATTTACTTCGCTCATAAGGACAAAGAATATACATACATATGTACTTTATAAGGACAAACATCAATATTGCAGAAATTACAAACGGAATGACAAACTTATGTACTTAGGTATACAATTTTGCACCTGTCGCGAAGGGTATAAAAAAAACAATTTTATCGATAATTTGAGCTATTCGTTATTTTAAAATATTTTTCTATGTTAAGTTTATTGTTATTTAAAATATAGAAACAAAAAAATCTCTTATGTGAATCTTTAGTGTAGAGATTTAATTTTGTAGGGATTTAGTACCATTTAAAAATTTAGATTGTCCATCCCTGTTCCGTAAAAAGCACAGAGCATACAGAGGTGTCACGAGACAGAAAATATTGTGTGTAAAAAGGGTAACATTTTTTGCTGGTATTCACTATCAACAAACTGTTTGTTGTATTGATATCTACATTTTGGTTGGCATAATAGATTTTCTTTACTTAAAAGTAAATAAGATAATCAGAAATGTGCGGCAAAGAAACTTAAGTGTAGGCAACCTTGGACCTAAGACTTAAAGGCGCGTGTTTTTATTTTACTTATTTCGATTTGTTGTTCTGGTTTTTTTTCGTTTAAATTTATTTTGCTATTTTTTTTTTGTTTTTTTTGCTTATTATTGCGTGTTGAAAAATTCAAAATTACATAAACATAGGTACCTACCTATTAAACGAACAGTTTATTTTGTTAAGTTATCATATCAAAACTAGTTAATTTAACAAGCATTTTTTTATTAAAAATCTATCTACATACATACCTACATACCTATAACAAAAGAGAGAAGAGATTTAATATTGTAGATTTAATAGGTACATACATACATAAATACATATTTAAAATGAAAACTTTGTGTAAAAACAAATTTATAAACTATTATAAAAACTAAAAACAAATAGGTAATTTTTACGCAAAAATGTTTTTTGTTAGTACATATGTACATATGTATGTATGTATGTATGTACATACCCACTTATGTATCTATAAAGAAAATCTTTGCATACAAACAAACAAGTGTGATTGTTAGCATGCAAGATTTTGTCCACCTCTGTCATTCTAAATATAAATCCCAAATAGTTTTTCTTTTGTTATTGTTGTTGCCATCTGACAAATGGTTGCAACAACAAAAGTATCCGCAAAAATAGGACAATTTTCGTCTATTATTAGTTATTTTTTTTTTTTTTTTTTTAAGAAAAAAATGAGAATAAAGAGTTATAATTTGTGGTTCTATTCCCAATTATTTTTTGTGTATGTACATAGTAGGTATTACAATACACATATGTATGTATCTCTCATTTACTTCAATAGTGGCATAACACGAAAAATAAAATTTTAGAGTAAGTCATCGACCAGAGTTGTAATTTTTGTTGCTTCAATTTTTAAAAATTCTGCTTTAAAATTGCATAAGTTTTCAAATTATAAAATTATTGGTTTTGCAATTTTAATATTTTTATCTTGTCTCCTTCTCTTTTTTTATATTTTTTTTATAATTACAAATACAACTACAGCCAACTTCAAGTTTAAAATTGTGAAAATAACAAAACAAAACAGAATTGCAGAGTAGGTACATGAAACTGAGTTCCCCCTCCCCAATCTTCTCAACCCTCTCACCCCTAAACTCAAGAGTTGCTGCAGCATGATTGCAAGTCTGGACGATGACCGAAGGCCATGTCAGTTGAAACTTTTGCTTCGCGTTGCGTTAGAGATTCGCTTTCACATCCAAGATGAAATATTCATACTTAAACAAAACATGTCACACACGGTTAATAAAGTTGGTACAATTCAAAACTAAAAAGTACGCTAGTACCCCGTGACTCATTTGGTACTATTTCAAAATGATTATAAGCGGAGTTGAGTGTTTGGTGTAAATGGTCTTGCAAAAATGCAAAATTTCGCAGTTTTTTTATGAAATCTGTTTTAGATTTCTGCACATGTACATTAGACGATTGCATATCGTGGGCATAATATGCACCCTGCTAAATCCCTTTCATCACATTTTACAGGAGGGACAAAAAACTTCTTATTGGCCATGTTCTGACAATCGCACGATTTGAAATCGCAAAACGCCAGATTGATTTTATGGTTTTCTGAAACTCCTGCGTTTTGCTTGCGATCTGCCATAGTTTCCTTGAGCATACTTTTGCAATTTGAAGTTACCAATCTTCTTGCGATTTCGATTTATATTACACGTTTTATGCAATTTCAAGTCAAGATCGCAAATGTTAAGCGTTTTGCAATTGTCAGAACATGCCCGTATATTTCATATTTGCAGATTGAGAGGAAAACCAAAAATGTAATTGGTGTTACAAACCTAAAGACTCAAATTGAAGAAAAACTACATGCTGGCTGACGAGGTGTAATTTTCTTTGCCACATGGCATCAAAATCTCAAATTACTTAAAAAAAAGATTTAGCAGGTCTTCATTTAAAGCCACATTCTAAATTTAGTATCAGTGGAAGCGTGCAGTTTCTGATGATACTGACGAGTTTTTAAAAGATATAGGAAAACAGTTATGCAAAAGTCCTAGTAGAAGAAACGACTTCTTCTTCTCTCGTTTAAAGATTATTTTGGAACGAACTCATAATATTTTGTAATATTCGTCAACATGATGGTTGTCATAATGGTTGTTTAGAACTGTGGGAGCCATTCCCTTATTATTTTACTCCGAATGATTTTGAAGGAGATTTTACAAGTGCTAAATTAAATTTTTTTATATCCGGTCTTTCGGCTCCAGATTATAAATGTCTTGCTTCCTTCTGCAGTACATGTTGAAAATTGTAAACACAATAAATTTGGAAATGCTTAACATTTTTTTAAGAATGCTTAAAATTTTTATTTTCGTTTAAATTTGAGATTGCATTTTGAAAAAAATTTGTCCGTTTTTACAACAATTTCGTAAATTTTCCACAAAAAAAATTGATAAATTCTAAGAGGTGTATGAAAGCGCTCTCTATAAATTGATTTTTCGACCCTAAAAATCGCATTTTATATTTTGAAACATCCGGGGGCTTGAAATTTATTTTTGACCTATGGTTCCTTTGGCAAAGTTTCTTAGAATGACTTGTAAAACAAGAATCGCGATGTGCTTTTGACGCGAAAAAAAATTTAACCATGTATTAACATGTATTAAACTGTTGTTTATAAAAATAAAATTAAAAAAAAAATGATTTAGTACTATTGGGATCGGAAAAGTACGATTTTAAAAGTTCGTTGGTACGATATTGGTTTTCTAATTTATCATCGCTGATGTCACATTAAGTACTTTTAACGCAGAGCAACTCTCATATCTTTGGCGCTTTGACAGTCTGCTAGTATAATTTTTTTAATTTATTTTTTTTACAAACAATTCGTGTGTGTTGTCAAAGTGTTTATTGTGACATACACCTTTTGCGTTACGCTTTTCTCTTAAATTTGGAAACGTCACGCAATGCGATGAAGTTTTATCTGACATGGCCTTTAGTGATTCAGAATTGTTCGCTATGTTTTTCTTTATATTGTGTATAAAATAGAAAGCACCAACAATTTTTGAAAATTAAACATTTAAAATACCTACCTATGTATCCAAATTTATTTACTTAGGCTGAGTAAGGATTTGTCAGTTTTAATCTTTTTAGTAATCTTTTGTGAATAAAATTCCTTATATTGAATCGATTTCCAAACGGTTCGACATCATATTTACACTACATATTTATTTTAAAATTTATATCTGTCTTTGAACTTTTCTTTTGCACAACCGTTACAAATTTTTTTTCAACGCAATCATTGTTGATATTTTTCTTCGTTAGTACCGAAAATGGCAACACTTATGTTTTCTTTTATGAATTTCATTTCAATGCAATGAGTGGAAATAGTAGGTACAAACAGTAGTGAGAAAGTAAAGATCTTACAAATCTGAATTTTTTAAGCAAAAAAATCTGAATTTTTAAGCAAAAAATTGACAAATTTGCATTTTGGCAAGTTTGGGACACAAAATTTGCAAAATGCAGATAAATCTGCATTTCTGGCATCACTGCTACGGCCCCATACATTAATATACATACATATGTGTATCTGCTTGAATGTATATGCATGTATGTATGAATTATTTTCATTCTAATACACATGCACGAATATAGTTTTGGTCTAGTCTCGTGGTCGAGTGATTAGTATAGTACTGCAATTACCTATTAGTAGTTTGTATCGTATTAAAGTCACGAGTCTATTATGTGTGATTATCATTAATTTAGCGTATGTCTGGTCTATGAATGTGTAGGATATTGTCATAGTCTTTTAAACCGACGTCACTTCATCTTTTGCTTTACTCACTCTCCCTCTCTCTAAATATTCTGGCCAACTTACGAGAATTCGGTGTAAAAATATAGAAAAACTTATTCTCTGGCTTAAATCAAGGCGTATTTATGTTGCACGGTAGCAGCAATACTACAACAATACAAAAACAAGAGTGTTTTCTGTTGTAGAAAGCAAGTGTTTTTTATTTGCAGTACATAGTTGGTGTTTACAAACGCCTAGAATCATAGAAGATTGACTTGAAAGGAAACTATGTCAAAACAAAATTAATTATTTCTCAAAATTGTGTAGTGTAAAGCAGTGTTACCACCAGCAAAATTCAAAATTACACTTGAGATCGATCAAAATTACCCGATTTAACTGAATTTACACCTTTGCTCTGTTTCTCAAAACTACAAGTTACAAATCTACAAGTAAAATACGTTAGATAAAGCAACAATTATAATTATCAAAGTAATTTTTGGGAACACAAAATTCTTCAGTGAAATACGCACAGCAACAGCTTATCCCTTCAACAATAATTTTCAGTATTTTTATCAAGAATACAAATTGGGAATTAAGCACGACAAACAAAATCTTTTTAATTAAAATAAAGCAACAATTTTACAATATTTCTTTTTTTTTAATTTATTTTACTTGTAGATTTGTAACTAGTAGTTTTGAGAAACAGGGCCCTGATATAAAATGAACGTTTTATTTAATAAAATTAACAAAAACGACATTTAAAACTTAAAACAAATAAAAAAAAAAAATAAAAATTCTAAAATAATGAGTTCAACTTCAATGTTTGGATGCATTAATCTAGAAAAGATTCAAGATGTTTACTGCCGTTCCTTTATACTGGATATATTTTAAGCCCGATGGAACTTACGAAAGGTTAGCTGTCAAATGAACTGCCATTCAGATCTCACTTTTTGCTCTGGAAAATCATCATATGTTGATAGATTCGTGCTTGAACAACGCAACCAAATTATCCAAAGTTACTTTAAAAGTAAGCCATCAATTCGCGCAACTTAAAGTCGACTTCATTATTTTAATAGTGCAACTTATTTTTCCACAAATGAAGCAGATATGTTGATTTCGAGAAAATAATTTGTCAATTAGCCTTTAAGGCCGTGCAATGTGACACCTCTCAATTTTTTCCTGTAAGGCTACGTGAAGTCTGGTTTATGCTGATAAACCAACATAGCTCATGAGATTCGTGACATACAGTCAGTAATGCTGGAAAAAGTGGACCAAAATAGGACGTCTACAATGCGTTTCATCAAGGACAGGCGCGGTGACTATATGTTCAAAATCATTTTCAAATGTTAATACCTAGCATGTATTAATCTTTCTTACTTACGCAATCGTAGATTTAGTTTTTTTTTCTCTTTCCGTTCTAGTCAATCTTCTATACTCGTACTAAAAAAATCAGATGAGCTTTCACCGCTACCTTATAAATATGCCTTGGCTTAAATTGTATGACTTGTGTATTCAAATTTTTTATATCTATCTACATATGTACCCAGGGCTACCAGGTACTTTTTTCGTTCTCCCCAAATTTAAAAATAAATTTCCCCAAATATCCCCCGATAAGAGAAAGAATCTCTAAATCAAAATCTCCCTGTCAAAAAATACATAATTTTTAAAGGATAATTGTAATATTTATTTGAGTTTTACTTATACCGTGTTCTACAAGAGATAATTTTTATCGAAAGGAAATATATATGTATATACAGTCGAACTTTTCTATAATGAATTTGCATGGGATAACAAAATCACTTAATTTTGAAGAAAGTTTATTATACAAAGTTAATTTTATTTTTTTTACTTTTATTAAAAAAGAATGAGGCTGTTCTAGTTTGGATTACATTCCCACGTGCTGCAGTTATCCATTTGCGAATTGCTTTATCTGTTTCTCTACAAATACAGGTTTGAAGGCTATTGCTTTTAGTGCTTAATTGCTTGCATTCTACAATTTAAGAATGTTGTGCAATGCAATGTAACGTACTGTATTTTCTGTAATGCGTAATTATTATTTGGCAACTTTTAGTCTTTTGAATAAAAAAGTATATTGCACAAATCAATTTTAAAACTTTTTAAAACGGCTTTTCTTAACCCAATCGTCACTTCATATTAAATGTTTTTATATACAAAGGAACCAATAAGCCCATTCAATGGCTTTAGAGTTCACTTTAATTTTTTTGAACATCTCTTATACACATGAAGTTGTGCAGGAAAATGCAAATTTTGGACTTTTTGTACATAATCGAATTATTGACAGATTAACTTTAAACTTATCAGATATTTTTTTTAATAAAAACGTAACTTTTTTTTGCCCGGTGCTCATCGATATCAACCCTACAAGAAATAAATGAGCGAGTAATCACATTTATCATTTTGGTGTTAAGAAAATGATAGAAAGAAATGACCGAATGTGACAAAAAACATGTTTTCCGTCATTTCTTTCTATCATTTTCTTAACACCAAAATGAAAAATGTGACTTCTCGCTCATTAATTTCTTGTAGGGAAGTGATGTTGCAAAAAATAGATACTTGAATGTGTATGTGACACATACTATCAGGGGTGTGCTGGAAATCGCAAACGTAAAACGCAAGAATTTTAAACGTCGTAATAAGATTTCTGCAATAAAAAAATTTTATGACAAAAATTAAACAAATATTTCCCTATTAAACAGGCTTTTAAACCAAAAATTATAAAAATTAGGTTTAAAGTTTATTAAAAACAAATTCCAAATTCTTGCGTTTGCGATTTCCAGCACACCCCTGTATGTGTGCATTAAACTTAGTTGTCTTTTATAGAAAAATTAAGCTCATATTTTTTATTTCCCCAAAAAATCGTAAGTTTTTTTTTTAAATCCCCAATGCAAACCCCAAACCCCAAATGAAATTTTCTATCCCTTTTAGCAACAAGAAACCCCCTAATTTGGTGTCAAAACCCCTAAACTGGCAGCCCTGTATGTACCTATCTTAGGTTTTGTTTTGTTGTTTGTGTATTTATTTAACAGGTTTTTTTCGTTTTGTTTTTAAAATGGTTTTATTGTTAACTTTTATTTTTTCATTACCTTACGAACCTCTAAAAATTACCGTTTTTGAGAAGATATTACCGTACGCAAAGATTTTTAATGAATACATTAAAAAGTTGGTTCCAAATGACATGCGATTGATTGCGTAGTAAAATGTACATACATATGTACATATGTATGTATATGAAAAGCACTCAGTCCATCGCCTCACAATAAGGCTAAATATTTTTAAATTTTTCCATAATCCTCAATAAATATTGGCGGTGCTTTGTACATAGCTTTTGTTGAAATATCTTTCGTTTTGTTTTACATTGTAATTTAAACAAAGTCACGAGATTTAATTTGTTTTACATCCATAGTTATCGTAAACTAAATAGGTATGTATGTATGCATATTTACATACCTACATAGGTACATACATACATATGTTTGTGTCAATAATGATAGAAACACAACTAGGACGAACGACAAATTATTCGCAACGAATATTCGTCACCGGAAATAGCAACATTGGTGTATATGAAAGTACACACGATCATTGCGTAGTCCGAAATTCGTCGTGCGTAACGAACTCTGCGATAGGTTTATTTCTATTTTTACGCAGACGAACGACGAATAAATTGATAGCAAAGTCTAATATTTATTAAAAATCGTGTAAATCTGTAAAGAGTCACAGAGACAAATCGCTTGTATTGCGAACTTGGCTAAAATTCGCGAAAAATTGCAAACTTTTAAACACACACTAAAATTTATTTGAACTCGCTAAAAGGGTGAAAAAAACAAATAAATTACAAAGAAATTTTAATAAAATTTATTGCTAGTTAAAAAAGATAAAAATGGATGCAGTTAAATAATTAAAGAATCTAGCGTCACTTGTTGTGACTCATTTGACGAACTTACGCAACGAATTCGTCGTACTATGCGAAGTTCGTCGCAGTTGTGTTTATACCTAGCATAACATTTACTTAAAATAGTTTTTAATAATGGCTTATTCTACTACCTATAGACAGTGTTACCGTTCAAAATTTTCAAAAAGGGGCACAAAAAGGGGATTTTCAAAAAAAAAGTGTCACAAAAAGGGGAATTCTGAGAAAAAAAGGGGCAACTTTAAAAACAGGAAAATTTAAAAAAAACGAATGTATTTATTAAATTATTTTCATCGAAAACTAAACATAACAAAAAATAAAGTTCATATTTATAAAAAAATACATTATAGGTATATAATACAAATTGTTTGGGAAAAACACACATATTTATATATATACATACATATATCGTGAAAATATGTCTTGTTTGCAAGTAAACGATAATGAACTGTTGCATCAAATTATTATTTCAATTATTTATACAAAAACAGTTACTAATTACTTGTAAATAAAACGAGCTTAAAATAGTGTAATAACAATACTTACAAAAACAAAAAATAGTTCATAATATGATTTGATACAAATAACTTTACATTTAAATAGATAGAGATATGTATATATGTAAGTAAATGTACATAAATATTTGGCACTTGGATTATTTTACTTTTTTACCAAAAAAAATTAAGTTACAAAAAAACCTCGAGGAAAAAGCATATAAAAGTATTGATAGGAAGATAGTTAATATCAGGTACAGATACATTTTATTATAAATTGCAGTGTTATGTTGTTTCTTCAACTACATATTAAATATCTATTTTTTTGAAAACGTAAATCTATATTTATTAATCAATTCATCACTTGGAATCCAATCTTCCAAGTCATTTTGATACAAATTTAAATCGGATAACATAGACTGACAGGTATCTACTTTCAGTCTATTTTTCACTTTATTTTTTAAATAGGTATACTAACTTAGAAAAAATCCGCTCAGCGGATGCACTACTATGTGGTAAAGTAAAAACATACGAAGCAAATTTATACAAGTTTGGATATAAATTGTCACCCAAAAAGTTTTTTAAATTGCCAATTTCGTAACAAAATGTTTTAGGCATAGATATTTTAAAAATTGCTTCATAGATTTTATCGTTTGATCTGGTTTCTAAAAGTTTGAACTCTTTTACAAAATCATCTGGGTTAGTAATTATATCAATAAAAACGGTAACAATTTCAAAGTAATTTATGTCTTCAGCTGACTTAATAAATACTGGATCTAAAACCTTTAATGAACTCAGCCTCTTATCGCTAATATTAATTCTTGATAAAATTTCTTTGCACAGCTTTTGGTAAAAAAGTAAAATGTTGTTTTTTATTTCTACAATATCACTACTTAAGATGTTGTTAGTACATATTTCTAGCTCGGCTTCGTGGCCGATATATGTATATATTAAGGGTTTTTTTTTATATGCAGAATATCAACAAAATCAATTTGTTCTATATTTGTTTGCATAACATACTCTTTTTTTAAAAAATGTTTAAAAATTTCTAATACAATATCTTTCGTGGATGAAACTAAATACATAATTTGTGATGATTCGTTTTGAAAATTAAGGTTTAATTTATTCATAATATTTAATACATATACTAGAAATTTGAGGTAAATTTTTTTGTTAATACATAGCTCTTCCTGAATTATTTTAATTTTTTCCAAATTAGATGCTATTTTCTCTTCAAATTGAGGTCGGATTCATTGATTGACAGTATAAAAAAATTTGGTTTCAAAAGGGGCAAAAGGGGCACAAAAAACTACAAAATGATACAAAAGGGGATTTAAAACAAAGGGGTCAAAAAAGTGGCACGGCAGTCAAAAAGGGGCAAAAATGCGACTTTAGTCGCATAACGGTAACACTGCCTATAGATACCAACAAACAATCATTAAAAGATCAATTTAAAAGTTCCTTCCTATGTATAGGTTTTTGACAGTTTGACATGACCTTTGTTTATATACATACATATGTATTTTGCTGACAACTAATAAAAAAAAATTGTTTTGTAAAATACCTACATACCTACATATGAAAATTAAAATCAATTTGCCCCATGTTTTCCAATATTTGATGGTAGTAAAAAAAATCAATTCCAGTGGCTGTTTATTAAAATTAAAAATTATTTTACAGCTACACTAGCGGGTACATATTAAATATGTACATACATATGTATGTATGTGTATACCTATAAACGACAAAAATTGAGCCATCGATGCCCTTCGCAGGAGAAAAGGTGTTAATTGCATAAGAACTCCGCTTGTTAATAGAATAAAACGAAAAAAATCTATTTACTACATAGGTACAACCATACATACATACATACCCATATGTACTACATAAATATATGTAGGTATTAAAAGAGCAGAGAACTTTATTTTACTCTTCTTTTATTTATTTTTTTGTTTATTAATTTGTTTATTTTTATTTTCAATAACATATTTTTTTGTGTACCATTTAATAGTTTTCTAAGTGTTAAAATAAAAAGATCCAAGACTCCACACTTAAAAAAAAAATTTAAGCTCTCTAAAGAGAACACGCACACCACAAACAAGAACACGACAACAATAGCTCAACACAAAGAAATAATGTTTACAAAACAGAATGCAAAAGAAAAAATACAATAAATGACAACAAAAATTTAATGACAACAAACAGTTGCAGTAGAGGAATTAAATTTTTTGTAAATAAATTCAATTTTATAAAAAATAAAGAAAGGGGATAGATAGTCTTACATTGCGAGTTATTGAGAATGAAAGAAAGAGAGAGCTACTTATTTGTTATAAATACGTATTTCTTTTTATTTTAGTTTGTCATTTTCTTGTGTGTTTATATTTTTTGCACTAAACAACGTGGATATTTTTTGTATTTAGGTACCTACATATGTGCATTTCTTAAGTAAAAATATCTAAATTTTGAGTTTAGTATAGTGATGCCAGATTATTGGCCTGTTCGTCGATTTCGAATGAAGACTTCGTTCGCTTAACTTAAGAAAGAAGTACATACCACGCGTTAGTGCGCGCGCCCTCTGTAAACTTCTGTCAAAAAAAGTTAAACTACCTAGTGTATTTTAATAGAACAAGCTACATGCAAAATATTTTGACGCGTTAACGCCAGAAAGTTGGTTAACTTTGAACTTTTTAACGCGTTGTGTATTTTTGACAAGTAATCAGCTGACAATAAAAACAAAAATTTAACAAATTTGCGAATCGTGAAAGAAAAATTTGTTGAAGAGCTTTAAAAACATACAATATTTATATAAAAATAATAAATTAAATAAATCTTGATATACTTTCGAATCCGTTTTCAATGCACAAATAAGTAAACAAATAAAAAACAGCTGACAGGAACGGCTTATGTTACGCGTGTTGTGTAACTTGCAATTTTTCATGCGCTAAAGTTTTTAAACGCTTGAAAAACGTCGTACAGACGGTGGTCAAATCTTACAATGTTGTTATTTTTCTGACAATGGTGCCGTTGTCAGATGCATTAATTTTATACATCTGCCAAATGAAAATGAGCTTCCAATGTTCACACTGTTGCAAGACATTTTTATGCAATTTGTAAAATCTGCCCACCGTCTGAACGAAGCTTTACATGTAAAACAAAAACAATATTTTATAATAATTTTTTTTTTTTTGTAATTTAAGCGAACGAAATCTTCGTTCGAAATCGGCCTGTTCGTACCTATAGTTAATTAGTATTAATTTTTATAGGTACCAAAAAATTAAACTAACAGTAACAAATCGTTTGGCTAGTAAGCTCGTTTTTAATGCATTTTAATTATATGTATATTTATACGATTTACTCACAATTTTAACTTCATCAAATTAAAAAAAAAAGCTTTACTGCTTGTTCATCTATTTTCGAACGAAGACTTCGATCTTTAACTTACATTTAAAACAAAAACAAATAATAAAATATTGTTTTTGTTTTACATGTTAGTTAAGCGATCGAAGTATTCGTTCGAAAATAGATGAACAGGCAGTTAGTTTTAACCAGCAACAATTTTTATACCCACACCACAATAGGTGACTAACCATAAGTGGCTGTGATTGTAAAACTTGATCTCGAAGTGAAGCAATTTTAGAGATACATATGTATGAAATTTGATGAAATTTGGTAGATACCTATGTTCTAATTTAAGATGGCGAGAATCGGTCTAAAACTTCACATATTCCCCATACAAGCTTCCTTCCAGAATAGTGTCTTTGCGCCTAAATACCATCTTATTATGTTCCTACTAAGATTAAATTTCGTCCAAATTGGCCATAGCTACCACTTCTGAAAATAGTTTTTAATGCCATAACTTCATTAAAAATTTTGTTTTTGTTATGAAATTTGGCGACCATAAATTTAAGCATTAATGATGTCAATCTCCACTTTTAAAACTGGATCAAGTCACATTATGTTAATGCCTTACAAACTTTAATGCAATTATTATATTGTCAGCAGATGTTCAATTTCAATAGAAATATATTTTGTGTCAGAATTAAAACAATTTTTAAACGGAACTTTCGTTAATTTCAGAACTTATAAGAGACATCGATTACGACATTGGAAATCATAAAACTACTTGTCCGTCCACGACTTCACTAACGAACAGGTCGATCTTTTAAATACCGCTACGATCCTTTTGGTTTTCCGCTCCAACTCATCCAAGACTTTTTTCATAGTATTGAATTGATTTGGCAACACGGTTTTTTTTTCTCATATTTTATATTAGAAATAGGTATCTCCAACTCAGGGCTGACAGGTACTTTTTTTCTTGTCGCCAAAAATTAAAAAAAAATCCCCAAACTAAAAATCCAAACCTTAAAAAGTTTATATTTTCTTTTGTTTTTTTTCTGACCAAATTTTTAATCTTGTAAAACAAAAATTATAAATTTTTTTAAAAATAGTAGGAAAAATTTTAACCCCAAAAATCCCCAAATATGAGTAAATTTATAAATTTGTTCAGTCGGTTTTAGCCATCCTTAAAATCAACAATAGAATACATATATCTGTCATTTGTTTAATACTTCGAAGCATAATAAGTACTGACCAATATCCCAGCATTCTTTTTCCCAAACTGAAGGGAAAATTATGTTTAAAATCCCCAAAAAATCCCCGAATAATTTTTTTAAATCCCCGAAAATATCCCTAACCCCCAAATGACTTTCTTTGTCCTTTTTGCTCGCATGAAATCCCCAAGTCTGGTACCCCTGCCCCTACTTAAATAAACTGGCTCTTTCAAACTAAAACTCTCTGCAGTAAACAAAATCTTTTAATACAATAACAAAATTAAAAGAGAAAACAGAGATAAGTTTGCATTGGATTGTTTAATTTTACATACATTTGTATATTTTTTTGTTTGTGTGGGACACTAACAAACGTATCATCATATTAAAAATTCACATGTACGAATGTGTCAGTGCTACCAGCATCAAAATTACACTTGAGATGAGGCAAAATTACCCGATACAAACGAAATTACATTGATATCGAATTAACATTTCCTTTTTTTTTTTAAAAATTTTTTTACAAACAAAAAATTAGTTTTTCTTTTCTCGAACTTTTGTATTTCCCGGGAAAGCGGGATTTATTTTTCAATTTCCCGGGATTTTCCGCGTAATATAAAACGGTACACAGTATTATATAATTTATTTAAACAAATAACAATTCATGAGTTCTTATAAATAAATTTATCAATGTATTAAACGTTAGTAAAAAAATTTAGCACAGAATAAGCATTTCCAGAATATTTATAATTTTTACCAAGAAGAATCCTATTACCTTTCCACCGATATTTTCAATTATAGGCAAAAGACCATTATATGTATGTATGTATATTTCTATCAACAACTTGTAATTCTTTATAAAGGGAAACTATATTCTTTTGGTCAATTCAGCGTTTTGTTAACTAAATTTCAATGTATTCATCTCTTACAGAAATATTATTTTCTAGGGATGTAACGATACTGATATATCAGCGGTATTTTACTGTAGATACTTTTTATAAAGTTTTTTTGAAAGCCATTTAATTTTCAATGCTTACTTTTGCGTAACAACTTAGAAAAACAATGCATTTAAAAGAAAAACATAAAATCAAAACAATATAAAATTGTGTCTTAATTCTTTAGCTAGAGTTCTACACCACTCGTTCTATGCGTTTGATACTTTCTAGACATTTTTTTAAGACAGATGCAAATGTCGAAAGTAATCCCACTTAATGCGTTCTATACGTTTTGCACGCGTTTTCTGTGTAACTTGTGAATACAATTTTACACCGACTCTACTTTTTTGACAGATGCTTAACCGCATCAACGAATTGAACGCTACTTGGGTTTCGTCAATTTTATCTTGAATTAAAATTTAATATTCGTATCGGCAAAAAGGCGTATCGTTATTTATTGAAGGTGTATGTGGGATAAGTTGGTTGTTGAAGGTAATATGAACAGATATCAGTATAAAACCATATTGGAACAAAACCTAAAGTCATCTTTCGAAAGTTTGGGCCTCGGAACTCAATGTATGTTTTTGCAAGACAACAATCCCTATTACCTATAATGTTAATTTTTGAGACTGGCTTCTTTATCATGTGACAAGACATACTCAATCAAGCACATTTTGCTTGTGGAGGAAAAAAAAGTTCAAAAATATATCACAAGTCGTAAAATCTTAAAATAGTTTTTTTTTACCTCAGTAATAATACCTACAAAGATTTTATTAGAAGCGGCAACACTGGAATATATGTATGTCGAAAAAAAAACAAAAATAAAGTAAAGAAAAAACGGCCAACGCCGTACACACAGTATAAATTGAACATTTTCTTCCAAACAACGACGATAATCATTACAAAAGGCGTCGTTGTTGCAAAAACAACGTTTTCACCATTCACTCTCTCCTATTTAACAAAAAATAAACCTACTAGTGGGGTAATTTTTTTTTTGTTTAAATTTCTGTTTTAAAATGATTTTGTTCTACAAATTGTTTATTTGTTTGCTAAAGGAAAATTTATACCTACAAATAAAATAAAAATTAACTTAATTTATTTTTAAAATTCTTTATCAAAAAGATAAAAAAGCTGTGTTTGTGAACTTTAAATACCTACATACATATGTACATAGGTATGTTAAATTAAAGTTTTATTTTGTGAAAAAAAACGTGTTTTCAAATGATTATAAATCAAGTGGAGAAAATATTGATTGTTAAAAATTTTAAACACAAGTGCGAGTTCGTGTTGAAGAAAAAATAAATGCCAATAAAACATGCGGTTTTAATTCACTAATAAAAAATTATAAAAATACCTAATTTTCTAGAAAAAAAAACTATTTTTTTTTACAAAAATTTAAAATTCAAATGGATCTGAAAGCAAAGTAGGTAATAAGATTTTTATTTGTATTTTAATGTTTAAGAAATTTTTCAATTTACTTAAAAATAAAAATTAATCAAGTGTCATTTTAAAATATCTGCCGAATGGGTACCTATCATTGTTGCTGCTTTTTGTCTCTACTACTACTACTACTACTGTTACTTTAAACTTGGTACTCACACTACTAATACTACAACTTTTGCCCAAACAACAACATCTAAAAGTTGAAAATTAACAAAATGTGAGATACTTTTCTTAACTAGTCAACAACAATTTTTTTTAATTTTTTGCTTAGCGGCCTTGTAGAATTAATTTTTTTATAAATTGCTTGCAGACGTGTGCTAATTTGATTATATACCTAGGTATTTTCGTTTTTAATTAAACTTTAATTTTACATTTTTAATTCCTACCTAGGTACCTACCTAACATAGGTACCTATAAAATTTATTTATGTAGACACCTAGTTTACTTTTTAGAACTAAGCGATACCCATAAAGCAGATCAAGAATTTATTTAAAACGTAAATACCTACCTAATTAAAATTGTGGAATAATTTAATGAACTTTATCTTAAATAAAATAATTTTGTTAATTACACTTTAAAATTCTTGTTATTTTTAAATTATACTTGAACTGGTCTAGATTAAAAATTAGCTCTATGGAGACCTAGCAAGAGGACTTAGTTTAAGATTAATAAGAAATTATATCGATATCCCGTTATCTAAATATGTATGAAGATTTTAGCATTTATGTAAATAGGTATAGATTGTAAACATAAATCAGTCGGCAATATTGCATCGTTTTTATTGCATGTTTGCCCTACATAGCACATAATATTAAATAACTATGTACATATGTATGTACCTACTTGATATGGATGATTTTAGAACGTCAATGTTACTATTAAAATTAAAAAATTGTTTTTAATAGGTAACTAGGTAAATTTTATATATTGTTTTTATACCTAGTTTCCTTATTTCATACCTACTTTTTAAATAAATACATATGAATAACCATGGCAACACCGATTGCACTTTACAAGAGTAGAAAAGTACCGCTAAAGCACAATCTAAAATGTAAAAAAGCACGCGCTTTGTTTACGCAAACTTAACCTTTTCTCTTTTTGTTTAGAATCGTTAAAAAACACAATAAATACAAAACTTGTTTACATCACCAAAAATGACCACTCTCTCTCATTCTCTGTCATACACATACACTTATTAAATAAATGTAAACGATTTTCTATCGGAATTTTTCAGAAATTTTAATAGGTACAAATTTTTAAAGTAATTTAGGTATACAATTACTCTAGAAAAAAACAATTAGATATTGTTAAGTTAAGAAATAAAAAAAATATAAGTATATAGATACACACCTATACCTTACTTACTACCTATTTTGCTAAAATTTTAAATAGAACTTTAATTTTACGCTTTTTAGTAGTATCTATATAGCAGAGTTGCCAGGTTTAGAGATTTAAATGGGGGGGTTTTTTTTTTAAGCAACTTAAGCGGCATGGCCACACATCAAACCCACATTTTTGTGATTGATCTTTCACACATTATACCTTGTTCGGATATACCTTTTTTTATTGAGTCAATATTCAGTTTATTGACATACCTTTGTATGTAATTATCTTTCTCTTCACATATACACAATTTAGCTAACTCAATTTACATTACTACTACATACCTTCAAAATTCAACGTAAACAAAAATGAACATGTTTGTATAAGCAAAAT
Organism: Pollenia labialis; assembly: GCA_949318255.1. Taxonomy (NCBI): domain Eukaryota; kingdom Metazoa; phylum Arthropoda; class Insecta; order Diptera; family Polleniidae; genus Pollenia; species Pollenia labialis. The sequence continues at coordinate 15,388,109 of OX439142.1, read as the reverse complement.
GTAAACAACTTTTGACATTTTTAGGGAATAAACATCTGGGGTCTAATCACCGCATACGATATCGAGCAAAATTGATCGAAATTATTTATTTTGGTATCATGAATCTCGATATAAAATGAAATTTATTGAATTTGAAATAATAGCATTCGATATCGAGTAACTCGACATTACATTTCTCGAGTTTTCATTCGATACGTCAGTGTCTATCGTATGCAAAACCATTCGATATTTTATTCGATACGATAGTATCGAATGCGGTGATTAGACCCCTGTCTTTTGCGCAGACCTAATGGATAGGCCTTTGTTTTGTTGTAGTTTCAGTTGCCAAACGTCAAAAACTTTATTTAGTAAGTTGTGTTTTGCTCACTAAACACACTTGTGACAGGGTCGCATTTTAATTTTACTCAATCTTTATAACAATTTCGTATTAATTGAGCAATAACTAAATTGCAATTTTATATGGATAATTGCGCGCAATAAAGTCATTTATTGCGTAAAACTCAATTAAGGTGCATATCTAAACACAATATTATTAGACTATTTTTTTAACGAAACATTTTTGTTCCATCAATCACACACTGTAGTAAAATTATCTAGCTTAAAATGTGTACATGTACAAACCTTTGTAGGTTTTAGTGTTTTTTGCATTCATTTGTTTCTGAAAATGTGCATGCATTAGTTTTGTGCTGCTTGTGCGGGGTTGAAGCCGATAGAAACTTTACGCCAACGAAAAACCATTTCCTTCACCTCGCTTGCCAACAAACTGGTATTTTACGCCAGTATAATTAGTCTAGTGTGTGATGGCTCATTGGGTTAGACAAAAATCATACTTAGGTAGAATGGTAGGTTGATGTGAGTTTGATAAATATCAAGGCGAATTACCTACAGGTGTCGAAACGCCATCTGGTTTTGACAGTACGGAACCTATTTGTTTTGATTTGTTAGTGTTTTACTAAGAATGGTTGACATTTCGAGCCGTTAACACTTACAATACAATGCAAAAAAATCCTATGTTGTTTCTTTTGATTTTCGCTTTCAGGGTCGCAAAAATTTTAAGCTAGTTCGATTTGAGTAAATTTTTCAAAGTAACAACATCAATTCTTTTTTGTCATCAAAATCAAAACAGAGCTGGGGGAAAATTTAAACAAATTTTGCGTGCATACAATTATACGTGTTTCCCTTTATAAAAAAAAAACACATAGCACATATAGAAAAATCTTACAGTAAAATACGTTTGTGATTCATTGAATTTAGTTGCAGAAAAAACTATAAAATTTCTGACTTTCACATACTATACACAAATTGATAAATAAAGAAGAACTCGTTGGTTTATTAAATATGAAGGTATTGGATAAATCATTAAACATTTATCTGTTTCATCATTAAATTATGAAACAGAGACTCACCGAAATAGTTTTTATCTCAAAATCTTTTGATCAAAAGCTTTCAACATCTACATAAATTGTCAAAGTTTACGAAGTGAAATGTTTTTTAAATGCAATGAAATCGTTTAACCAATTGAGCTGCACATATCGCTTATTTTCTCCAACATCTTCATAACTTGACATAAAACTACTTAAAAGTCTTAAATTTACAAACAACAGAATGGAAAAATTAGAGTTTTATTCTTCTTTCGAGAGTTGAGTTTACAATATCTTCATAAAAATATTCAGCACAATCACGAATAAAAATTCTGCGGGGAATTTTTCTCTTTCCCCATTCCTCCTATTACAATTAAAAATTCCGCATGCCATTTTTCACTTTTCTTGCAAAACAGAAGGGAGTTTTTAAGCAACTGTTAGTAGGATTTATGGAGGGATGGTGAAAACGAGCTTAGCTTCATGGGGCCACCATATAATTGTGTTACTGTGTGGAAAAATGTTTGTTTTAGAATATTCTTAAAATTTTTTTTTCATTATTTATTTATTGAATCTTCATATATTAAATATGAACTAACAATAATTAATCAAATCTTATCCTAATACTTTATTTATGTCCTGCCAGTGCCAGACAAAAATGTTCTTCATCACGGGTTCTGTTCACATATGTATGTATATATGTAGGTGTTTTCGCTCATCTTAATGGGTAAGTGCTGCAGTGTCTCTTTTTCTTAAGCGAGTGTGGCCGCTATCATTTAATCTTTGCTGTCATTTACCATTTTGCTTCTATATGGTGGAAATGCCGATCTAGATAAATACCGAGATATTTGACATGCGATTGTTGAGGCACTAGTTGATTATTGATTTTAATAGGGGGGCACGTTTCCCGACGCAAGGTGAATGTTATATGTGCGCATTTTTGCTCATTGGCTTTTATTCTCTATTATTTAACCACAGTTCTAGTTGAAATATAGGATCCTGCAGGTATCGAGATGCTTCACGACTGTTCTCGTGTACGCTTAGAAAAGCTGTATATCAGCCAAAGTCGAGGTTAGAGTGTAAATGTTTGTTGGCATGTCCGAGGTTAAAAAAGTGGGCCCATGTTTCCCTGACGGACTCCAGCTTCAATTGGCTGAGGAGAACTTAAAAAATCAACTACTTTAATAATCAATTTTCGACCTACCAAGTAAAGGGTCCGCCAAATAACTTTTCTTTTTTTGAAAATGCTATATAAAAAACTACTGAATATTTTCTGAAATTTCTTTTTTTTATTTTAAAGTACAATCCTTCCGGTTAATAATGGAAAATAATTTCATTCAAATGGCTGCCTCGGCTGGCCGTGCAGAAGCCTACACGATCGGTACAGTTTTTAAGCACATTATCGATTGTGTGCAGCTGTATTTCACCAATGGCTTCACGAATATTGGCCTTTAAAGCGTCAATTGTCTCTGGCTTGTCGGCGGAACGCTTATCTTTGACGGCACCCCACAAATAATAGTCCAACGGTGTCAAATCGCAGCTCCGAGGTGGCCAAACGACATCAGCTCTGCGGCTGATAATGCGATCTTCAAAAACAGGGCGCAAAACATCGAGTGTAGCTTCGGCCGTGTGGCACGTAGCGTCGTCCTGTTGAAACCAAATGTTGCCAATATCCTCCTCCTCAATTTTTGTGAACAAAAATTGGTTCAACATGGCCCGATAACGATCGCCATTGACTGTAACGGCCACTCCTTGCTCATTTTTGAAGAAAAATGGCCCAATTATGCCTGTGGACCAAAATCTGCACCAAACAGAGACTCGTTTTGGGTGCAACGGCTTTTCAATGTATGCGTGAGGGTTTTGCTTGTTTACATACATACCTGCCAAGATCAAAATGAGCCTCATCTGAAAAGATGATTTTTTTTGGCAAAATCGGCATCTTCTGTAAGTCGATCGCAGGCCCACTTAGCGAAGCGAAAACGCTTATTTCCCAGCGTTGTTCAAGCGTATACACAACCATATTCGTTCAGCGGAAGGATAAAACTAATTATCTGTCAAATCAGACATGCACTAATTCACGAAATAAGCACTAGTTAAAAAAAATACGTTAGATGGCGGATCCGTTAGCTTTCTAACAACTTTTGTATGTTAACCGGAAGGCTTAGCTTCAATTCACATATGTAACAAGCCTACATGCCAGACTTTATCAAAAGCTTGAGAAACACCGATGAAGAGAGCGGAAAAGAAATTTATCAATTTACATAACAGTAAGTACGAAAAAAGGCTGCAGCACAAAATAAACAAAAAAAGTACGAACAGGAGGAATAAAATCATACGTCGAAGATACATAGTAAACCTGACATTAAAGAAATTTTTGATTAAGAACTTAAATGGCTATTTTTTTTTTTTTAATTATTTATTTTGTATTAAATTAATTTTACGCAGCCACAGCAAAACAAACTTTCAATGTTAATAAGCAAAACAACTTTGGTGATACTACTTATTCATTTTTATCCCCCGCAGAATACATATTATGTATATAATTGAAGGAATTTTTTTCTCGAGAATCGTATTTTCCGTGAGAAAAAAATTCCTTGATAATATTCGTGATTGGGCTGATTGCATCTTCATTAGAATGAATTACTATGCATTAGTGATATTTATTCAAAATTTGCGATTTTTTACTTATGACGTTGTTTGAGCAAAAGGGCGATATGTAGCTATATGAAACAATGTCAAGGCGAAATTACACACAAAATTTATGATCCAAAAAAATTTATTTTGTCCCATTTTTTGATAATTACACAGAAATTGGCAACGCTGTGACATATTCTCTTTTTTGTTGAGTCATTTAATCTTCTCGTGTTGCCATATTTTTTTTCTCTCTTCTTTACAAAACTCTCATACATACATATGTATAGGTATATGTATTTATTACAAAAAGTAAACGATGTGTTATAATTATTATTTTATTTATGTTATATTAATATCTGTGCATGTTTATGCTATTGTTGTTTCTCCTTAAGTAGCAAAACTCTGTTTTTTTATATTGTTTTATACATAGAGCGTATGACTAAATAGTCTGTCGGTTGCCAGAGGTTAGCCAATGTGTTTACATATTTGTTTGATTGTTTGTTTATCTCTTGTTTACCACAGTCTGTCGGACAGGGTAGACAAACAAAAACATATCAGGGATGGGAATGTTAAATTTAAAACTAAAATCAGAAATTATAAAGAAACCGTAATTCTCTAATTTTCACACGTAAACCTCCGCTTTTTTGCAGTTTCCTAATAGGTATAATTATAATGAATTATTTTTTTAACTCTCAGTTTACATAAATAGGCTTAATAGAACATTGAACTGATAACGAAACGAAATGTTCCTTAACGCAGAGCTATTACATTAAATGCTGTTTTTTGATTAATAAACCAGATTTTAAGGCTATTTTGATTTGATAACTTGATGAGGTCTAGCAGAAAAGGGCTGCAGATTTCATTGGAAAACTTTCAACCCACGCAGACAAAAAGTTGATCCGTTTTTGGACTGACTCAATTTGGTCGGAATATTATTTACATATATACAGGTTCCTATATTACGGATCCATACTCCAACACAAGTCTTACAAGTGATGTCGTCAGACTTTTCGTAACATATTAGCACATATCCGGCGCAGTTGTAGATCACTTTCTGCAATTTATATTTTGAAGTTGCATCAAGTTTGCCAAAAACAATAGCACCGTATGTTACAATATTTATGCCCGTAATTTCAACATATATGTAGATATCTAGCTGTGTATAGGTATCTATGATTTTCATAATGTAATAACGTATTTCTTACCTATGGGTTAAAGTGTAATGTATTTTACACCACCGATTTTCGTTAGTTGATTCACGTACATTGGTACAATTAAAGTTGAAATTACCAAAATAGTAGTACCGGGTAGGTAAAGATAACTGTTAGGTACGAACACGACTAGATATCTGTTTGTAGAAATTACGGGCATTACTATAAGAGTTTTTACGAGTTTTAGTTTAGCTGATGAATACCATAGTTTTCGAAGAACATTATACATTCTTGTAATGAAGTAGCTAACATGATTCTTGCAATTAAGTTCAGAGTTAATGACAATGGAAAGATTTTTCACAACCTTTATATATTTCACAACGAAATTTTGCATAAAATTCTCAGGCAAGTTATTGCTAGGGTATCCTCTTACATATACCGAAAGAGCTTGAGTTTTTGATGCGTTTTTAATAATTCCTGAAAGACCATTCGAAAATCTCATTAAGATCCCCATTAAGACGACAAACTAAGTCCTCAGCAAGTCCCATGGGCCGTGACAGATAAATTTGAGCATCATCTGCATTTTAATGAATGCTGGAGTTTTTACAACAGTAAATTTATTAAAAACATGCTAAGAGGTAAAGGGCCAAGTATTGATCCCTGTGGACAACACAGGCTTTAGTTCGAGCTACATATGTTGACAACAAAATGGATATTAAATAACTTTACATATTGGTGTACTGATAACTCAATGGAACTAAATGTAAATATATGATTTTTTCAAGAACGTCGCCAAATAATGGCCTATATACTATGAATGCTTCTTTACTTGAATTGGTTGATTCCATCATTGATTTAGGAGTAAATTTTGACTGAAAGTTGGATTTCAGGAATCACATCACGTTAACAACTAACAAAGCTACTGGTATCCTTGGATTTATAAAAAGGTGGTCTAAAGAGTTCTCAGATCCTTATGTTACCAAGCAACTGTTTACGACTTTGGTTCGACCGATTCTTGAATATGGCTCGGTGATATGGGATCCAGAGTGCTCAGTACACTCTTACAAAATCGAGTCAGTTCAAATCCAGTTTTTATTATTCTGTCTTCGCGGATTGTGTTGGGACCCTCACATAAGGTTGCCATCCTATGTTAACCGTCTTGCACTTATCAAGTTAACGACTTTAAGAAGTCGTCGGAAATGTTAAATGCTCTTTTTCTACTTAAGCTAATAAACGGAAGCGTCAATTCTCAATACCTTCTGGGAAAAGTTAACCTTAACGTACCTGTTCGTCTATCAAGACATTATAGCCTCCAGAGTATTTAATATTATACTACAAACTTTGCTCAGTTTGATCCATTTCGTAGAGCCTGTGGTGATTTCAATAAGTTATATAAATATGTATATTGACTTTAACAATCTCATTAAAATCATAAAGAGTGATATAATAACATATTTAAATTCGTTAAGCTAATCGTTTTGAATATAGTATGTATGTACATATGTAATTGCTTAAGATGGTATTTTTATATTTACTAAAATTTGTAATAAATAAACACATTACAAAATATTTCATTTTACGCAATAAAATCAATATCTAATATTGTGCTACCTACTAATATTTTATTGTACAATATTATTAAACAATACATTTTTCGTTTAGATTCGCAAAGGCGAAAATATCACTATTTTTTTGTTTTTACACGTCCAGATATTATATTCATTTGCATAATGGCGTCGTTTTTTTGTTTATTATTTAAAATAATAGCTAGGTATGTGTAGTTAGTTTTGTTGACAATCTTATTTGTTTTTTATTTTATTTTACGCGCGACATTTTAAGTGTAAGCAATATGAATCAACTGTAACACTGTAAAGAATATTGAAATGGAAATGACGACGCAGTTTTACTTTCTTCTTTTAATAAAAAAAAAATTCTACAATTTCGAATTTTTAATACATATGTACATACATACATATGTACATATGTATGCATGTATGTAAGTATGAAATTATAAACCGATGTTAGTTAGGCACTTGAAATTTTTGAATTAAAAAAAAAGTATGTATGTGGTATAAATATTATTAAATTTATTACTGTATTGAATTGTTAACCAGTTCATTTAATAGTTTTTATATTATTCAATTACATACATACATACATACATACATACATATGTACATACATAGGTACTTATATTAATTAACATTTTGTGTACATGATAAGAAGAACTAAACAAATAAAAACTCACCTCCTCTTAATTATTAGAACATTATTAGAACATCTTTTCTTTTTTAATTTATATTTTAATTCATAAATATTTTTCAAATTCAAAATAAATTCTGTTTGTATACCTATTCGTAATTTAAATTCTTATCTTAGTACACACAATATAAACTTTTTTCGTCGCAATACCTATAATGCCATATCAGTTAAAAAATGTAAGTGTTAATAGCCATATTTATGTAAATTAAATAGAAAAATAATTATAATCAGACTTTATGTAGGGTATTCTTAAACAGTGCAGTAGCACATTATCGATTGTATGCAGCTGTATTACACCAATTTCTTCACGAATATTGTTCTTTAAAGCATCAATTGTCTCTGGCTTATCGGCGTAGCACTTATCTTTGACGGCACCCCACAAATAAATCGTCAAATCGCAGCTCCGAGGTGGCCAAACGACGATCGCCATTGACTGTAACGGCCACTCCTTGTCCATTTTCGAAGAAAAATGGCCCAATTATGCCTCTGGACCAAAATCCGCACCAAACAGTGACTCGTTTTGGGTGCAACGGCTTTTCAATGTATGCGTGCGGGTTTTCTGTGCCCCAAATGCGGCAATTTTGCTTGTTTGCATATCCGCCAAGATCCAAATGAGCTTCATCTGAAAAGATGATTTTTTTGGGCAAAATCGGCATCTTCTGTAAGTTGATCGCAGGCCCACGTAGCGATGCGAAAACGCATATTTCCCAGCGTTGTTCAAGCGTATACACAACCATATTCTTTCAGCGGAAGATACAACTAATTGTCTGTCAAATCAGACATGAGCTAAGTGTTACCATTCACGAAATAAGCACTAGTTGAAAAAAAAACATTAGATGGCGGACCCGTTAGTACATACATATGCATATAAAATTCGTAAATCTTAATACTTTTTCTAAATAAGCTTTAATTTTATACATGAACTTGCATTCATTTGTATGTTAGTAAGTATGTACGTATGTATGTTATTCAAAAAGTGACAAGTCAATTTCTTAAAAGCTTGCTTTCACAAATAGGGTGCAACGGATGGATGCTATACTTTTTTGCGAAAGTACATACTTTGGTGGTTGTGGTTTAAACCTAAAGTCGTTCAAAAGGATCTCCTTAAAATCCTACTAAGAGATGATTTTTCACCACTTGTGGGAAAGTTCGGCCTAGGTGATGTTGCTACTAAATAATTTCTGCATATTTCCAAAGGCAACGGAGGTTAGATAGCTCTAGCTCCTATATAAGGTGCGAGTGCCCAATATTGCCGGATTATGCACTCAAATTGCGACCTGTGTGTGCTAGTTGCTCTCACCTTCAGGGGTGGTTGCCAAACGCATTTCTTGTCAACCAGTGGATAAGATCCACCATGGATACGCGGCGGGTATCCATGTAAACCTTTTTGACTTCTGTACTTCAGTTGACCTAATAAGCACCTAAACCGTAGGACCGGTTCTTAAATTTTTACTAGATACTTCGTATACAAAGTTAACATTTTGTTCTTCTGTTTCATAAACTTTAGAAGCAAGAGTTTTCTGTATAAAAAGCTATGTATGTACATATGTATTTTATTATATTATCAACGTGCAAAATTAAACCAATTATAAAAAGAAGCAGATGGTAGTTATTTACACATTAAAGTCCGTATGAACCTTGGTAACCATCAACTAAACCAAAAGTCTGTTACAGTTTTAGCTTCTAGAAAAAACTTTTTTAATAAGATAAAAAAAAATTATTCGTATTGGATACAACAATACCATACACAATTTTTAAGGTTAAGAAAAGCGGAGCTGGTAATGCTAGTACTCAATCCAAAAATTGGTTATTTTTGTGTGGATAAAAAGTAGCCATAATGGAAAAAAGTATACAAGTACATATAGGTATAGTACATATCAAAAAAAGTAACCAACACGACAACGCTGGTTGGTCGATATGTATATGCATAAGTATGTATGTATGTGAAGAAGCATATTTTTGTATGTTTGACGTAAATAGTTCATTTAATATGTAAAATACATTTATTTACAACTTAAATATAAATCAAAACAGACACTAAAAAAGAGAACACATTTTAGAGAAACGTAATTAAAGAGGAAACCCGTTACACGACTCTAACAAGTGTAAAGTATACATATACATGAGTTTTGTGTTTATTGCGAACAGAGTTGCCAGATGATATGTTTGAAAATTTGCCAAATCATATTGGCGCATATTCAGAAATCATAACTAAGGTTGTAACTAACAAAACTGAAACTAAACAATAGTTTATAGGTAGTTATAGATCAAAAATTGTTCTAAGTTTTTTGATAGTTTTGCTGTTTTGAGTAAGATGTTGTTGGTTTTTTCGATTTTATCTTAAGGTAAAATTTTTAGATCTGATGAAGAGCTTAAACTTGGCCGAAGAGAGACAAACGATAACTCGAATAGTTCACGAGATATAGACTTAAGAATCAGTACATGTTTTTGAAAATTGTACTAAAACACACCCCCAGTCGAAAACTTCAAACATGAATTAAAAAAAAACCTTAGCTAATAATTCAAAACCCACCTAGGGGTTTTCTACTATCATCATAAGCTTTCAGATTTTGGGGGTCACTATTGGTTCAAAATTATGAAGTTTAAAAATGTGCTACTGTGTATTAAGTGTAAACTTTTTATGCTGAAAGTAATCATCTGTGAATAACTTAAACAAGTACCTAAAAATGTTAACACTTGGTAATAATTTATAAATATGCGCCATTTAATATAATGCGGCCCTACGCATTGCAACTGGTAGAACAATTGAGTTGAATAAGCCAATTGCATGACAATTAGATTCTTTTTATTTTTTACTCAACCAAAGACCAACCACAACTCTAACGTTACAATCGGTTTTGCAACTTATTCAAATTGTACAACACAACGCAAGGAAAAATTCGATAGTTTAAGCTACATTATAGTACATGTAAGTTAAGCAAACGAAGTCTTCGTTCGAAATCGAAGAACGGGCCATTAAATGGAAGTTAAGCGACCAAAATTCTAAATTCTAGTGTAATGTACATAGTTTAATTTTAAAATATTGACCGGTCTGATTTTATATTTTTTTTTACAAATTATCGAGTTTATGACAATCCCCATGTTTGAAAGTACCCATGGACAAAGTTCCAATTATTTTGGAAGATTTTTTTTGGGAATTTATATCAAAATTACTTTTTGCTTATTTTTTTCAATGTGCAATCACATTTGGAAAAAACTTAGGCCTAAATTATGTAAAACGCAACGTAACGCCAAAAATTACACTTAAAGCACCAACAAAGTCAAAAATATTTCATAATTTTGTTGTTGCTTTCTACAGAAATTCATATTGCGTTTATAATTTTAAACACCACAATTTAAAAATTAAATACAAATTTCTGTAGAAAGCAACAACAAACTTACAAAATATTTTTGACTTTGTTTTTGCTTTTAATCAATTGTTTGGCATTGCGTTGCTTTTTACACAATTAACGCCTTAAGTTTACTTTCGATCTGTGACGTTAAGAGTATTTCAAAAATAATCTTTAAAAGTTTAAAATGCTTTCCTACAAAAAAAAAATTTCCTTATTGTCACAAATATATTTTCTAAAAATCTCAATTTGAAGAATATTGATTTTGACTATAAAATCTAAATGTATACCTAAAACAACAATATAATCTGACCACCCGCCTTATAATAGACAAAACTTAGTTAAAAGAAATTTGTTCTATGTAATTTCTTGAAAATATCTGAAAAAGTATAAAAGATCTTATTAGATACTTATCCCCTTATAAAGAATAATTCAGTTAAAAATGCAAACTTAGAGCAAGTCTGAATACCTACAAATCTTTTATGTTTTGTATGCTGCTTTACTATGTATCAATATATCGATTAATATTGTGATTAAAAACAGTTCTTCTTACAAGTACCAAAAAGTGTTATGGCCATTTTCTCAATGTATCGCCAAACTCCCTGTTACTTAAAGTCAACATAAATTTATAAGGCCGGCAAACTGTCCGTTAACGATTTTGTGTTTCTCAATATACCAACAAAAAACATTGTTTCCAGTTGGCAACACCTCTCAAAATACATGTAAAAGTTGGGAGTCAACTGATTGAATTAAACTGTACCGCAAAAAAAGGAAAATAAATAATTGACAGATGAGTGCTGGTTAGACAGAATAAAAGCAAATGAGACATTGAGAAAACCAAATTTCTTTAATGTGCAGTTTTTAGTTGGGAAAAAAGATAATCGCGTAAGGAGAAAACCGCCATTAGTATGTAATACGATATTATTGAAATTTGGAATATGCTTACAAATTCTTTTTAAACTTTTGGCAGTTTTACTCTTAACAATTTCCTAAAGTGGCAACACTGTGAATGGGTATGTTTATTTTTGAATTGAGAACCTATACACAACATATTTACACATATACCTATACATATATTTTTTTTGTTTATTTAATAAGTGTTACCGTTGTTTACGTTTTCCACTGACTAAACACATACATTCAAACTAATATGTTTGACATTGAGGGGGTCTGTTCCCAATACATGTAAAATTGTCAATTTTTTTTAAGCTTTAGTAAATGAGTGTATCTATGAGAATAACATTTGTCAGTTGTTCTCTTATATGCATGTATGTATGTGTATCACACATTTTTTGTTAGTATTTTTTGAGTGCATTTTAATTAGAAGTGTAAAGAGAATTTTTAAAAACAAAAAAATTTAAGAGCGTTATAGTACTATAGTTTTGTTATAATTTATGCGCACATGTGGTTACAAAAAGGAAACGCATCATTAATATAAATTGTTAAACCTGCATATTTTGTGTTTATTTTTTAATATTTTATTTATTATAAAAATACACTCATATTTTTTACACAAAACGAAGGTTTGTTATGTCAAATAAAATAAACAAAAACAATGTTTCTGTAATGTAATGTTTTGACAAACTAATCAATCGGAATGCAGGGTGTACTAGGTATTTAGTAAACATTTTCTTTTTTAAATTAGGGGAATTAAATCTTTGTCACATTCTTATCTAAAGAATTTTTTTAAACTTTTATAAGTCCTACATAGAGTTTTTTTAATACTTTTGCAATAACATAGAATTATTCATTTACATATTTTTATCTGTTATAAAAATGTCGCAGCTACCAACATACATATGTATGTATGCATGTACATACATATGTAAGTATGTATACATACCTATTTAGAAATGAACACATTTAAACACATGACTTTTGGCATTTTCTAAAATAAAAAAGGTCAATTTATTGTGATGCGCTTTAGGTATAAATATTATTACCACAGGTAATTTAGCGTTTTTGTGCAAAAGTTTGTAAAGGAAACCATAGCAGCAAAAATGCAGGTACTTTTAGCGCTATTTGAAGGTTCACACTATGAAAGTTTTCTTTCTGAAAGTCTGTAAGAGGGGTAGAAAGCATAGCATAGGAACAAACTTTCCTGTACTTGGAAATTCTCTTATATTTTTTAATTCGTAACATCAACTTACATAATTTGACGTGATTTTTAAACCTTTTCGTTAACTTTTCATATTTCTTTTATTTAATTTTTGAATAACACGGGTATAATAAAAAAAAAATTAAGAGTGATAGGTATATTCGCATATGCCGAATCTTATAAACCCTACACCATAGTGCGATAATAACAGAAAGTTATATTCCTAAATACCGTTCTTTATATATACTTAAATAAATCAACTTTGCTTGTACCTACCTAATTTGAAACTTTTAGGTCTTGTTGTTCTACAGATTTACAAAAAACTATAATGTATGTATTTGAATGGAAAGTGCTACGCCGACTTGTCAAATCCCGCCCACATTTTGTCTCCAGATATACAAAAGGCTTTGCTGATTTAAGGTTATTATTATGTTTATCTGGAGAACGGCAAGAGCCAATGTTTCCAAATTAGATACAAGCTTATTGGTTATCAATACACAACATCCGACAAAATGTGGGCGGGATTGGAGAAGTGGGCGTTTCAAATGTGATGTACATACATATATACATATCTGGGTTATTAATACACAACCTCTTTAAAAAATGGGTGGTATAAGATAAGTGGGCGTGTCATCTTACTAGGTGCAATCATCTTGGTTATCAATAGACAACATCCGCCAAATGTGGACAAAATACGTGTATTAACATATTTATGTACATACATACTACATATATCTAAAGAACGGTATTTGCATAATTTTCTAATCTTATCGCCCCAGGGTGAAGGGTTTGTAAGGTTCGGCATAGCCGAATATAACACTTTTATTTGTTTAGAAATATGTATCAAAAACAGAAAAATAAATTTTAAGTAAATATGTATGTATGTACATACTATGTAAAAATTAGAACTTCATTATAACAAATTCGATGTGTAGCCACGAACGAATGTTAAAGAAAATTAAAGAAAACTTTATAAAAAAAACTTTCATAATGTGGAACCGTGACTTTATAAATTAAATAAAATGTTTTTCTTTAACTTATTTTGTTAGGAATCGTTTATGAATTTTACTTTTTTGCTTTATTCTGCTTTAATTGTGTAAAAACGATGTTGTTGTTTTTTTTTAATTGTTATGCGCAGTTAACGATTTTTCTGCTATTCTTTTTAGTAAGTATTTTATGAGAGCTAAACATTTTTTCGTTGCTCTTTAAAAGCTTTAGCTATAGGCTCTTTTATTACTCAATGTTCTGTTAGTGAACAAAAATAGATGATATGTGCATACATATCGCACCTGTTCCCTTGAAGTGGGTTAACTCAAAATTTATAAATTAAATTAATAATTTTTTTATAAATTTTCAGTAGAGACGAAGGACTGTTTTAGTTGTTAAGAGTAGAGAATAGAAAATATACCTACCTACATATTAGGTATGTACCTATTTTGATCTGACCCCCTTTAGAGGAACCGGTGCGATAGGTATACATAATTGTTATCACCCATTGGTGTTTTTGTTTACAAAATATTTTATAAAACAACTATAGTTAATATTTTATAGTATTTATAAATACTACCTACCTATACCTACATACAACATACGTACATGTAGGTATGTATGTATGTACATATAAACATAAAAGCCTCCTTAATTTTTTCTTGGACAAATGCAGTTTGTATTATATATTTTTTGCATTGGCTACAGCGTTACCATTGTTGGTCCTTAAATAACTAAACTAATTTTTTTAATTTAATTTTATATTCCCTCTGTTGTCAACGCGTTATAAAATTTTAACGTAAGCAAAACGGCCAAAAATGGTAGATATGATACCGCAACAACGGAAGGATACCGCATAAGCGGAATGAATAATTCCAAATTTTGCTTCAGCAACAGAATTGTTTTCCGCAATCGCGTAACGGAATCAGTAATACATCCCATTAGTCTTAATCAATATTATGAAACATTTGCTGCGAAACATTCTAGTTTGTTGATGGAAGGGGAAAGACGAATGGAAAAGTGTAATTTGTTTCATGTACAAGCAGTTTTTGTAAATTTGTTATTGAAAGAAAGAGGGAAGGCATAGAAAACATGCTAATGATAATAAATAAAAACATTTATGCAAAATATCAAGAAATATAAAATTTTAATTACATGCAAATTTACAGTTTATTACTTTTTTTGTGGAAAAACGTTTCATATTTACAGTCGCAATGTCAATTAAAACGTTTTTCCAAAAAGTGTCTTTTACAACGTTATTCGCGGCTGAGCTTCAATTATTTAAAAGCCTGGCTTATAATATAAAAATCAAACTTTATATAAAAAATTTATATGCATATATTTTTTTTAAATACATACATATGTAAATAAAAAAAAAATTTGGTTTAAAGGCTTTAGTTAGGTTTTATAATCAAGTTTCGTCGGATTAAAAAGTTTTCAATGGCAACTCTGATTGGTTCTCCATCTTTTTCTCTCAGTATCTCTCTCCGGAAATTGAACTTTGCCATCAATTGTGTTTACATTTAAGTAACTATGGCGACTTAAATGCTTCCGTTTTTTGTTGTTTATATATACGTAGTAACAAAATTATAACAATAACAAATGAAACTATCATAACATTTTTTTACTTAAGATTTGTTTGTTTATGTTTGCTTTCTTTAGCAACAAAAACAAAAGATTGAAATTCTTTTAGAGGTTATTTGTGTTGTCTCGTACCTACATCACTTCTTTTAATATTTAGCAGCCTAGTGTTTGTTGCATATTGTTATAAATTTTAAATTGTGCTTGAAAGTTATACTTTTTTCGTTGTTATAGTTTCATTTAATTATTTTTTTTTTGCTACCATTAATGCTCGTGCTCTATATTATATTTGTTTCTATCTGATATTTTTATTTATTTTTTCTGTGTTTTTGCCATTCGTTAGTGAAGGTTGTTGTCACTACAATTTCTCTATTATTGTGTTAGTGTGTGTGTTGCTTTTGCTTAGTCTGGTCGATCAGCAATATTTTTTTTTATTGTTTTTATACAAAGTGCAAATAACAAGTTTTTTTTTAACAAAGCTATAGTTTGTTGAAAACAAAAATCATACCTACCGATAAATTATTTAACGAAAAAATTGTTGACGATTTGAAGTGTGTTCTTTTTACATGTGTTTTTATTGTTAGTGCGTTTGTTTCTTATATACATACCTAGATACCTATGTACATATGTAGGTATATGAATATGTATATAAATGTAAACGTCAAGTGAGAGAGAGTAAATGAAAATATACAAAAAACATGTTTTAAAAACCCGTTAAAAAAATTGTTTAACTAGGTATAAACAAACTAAAGGTAAATCCTTTTTTGTGCATAAAAATGTGGAATTAAAAAAAATTTGTTTAAAAAATGTTTTAATAACTTTGTAAGTATTACGTTTTAAAAAAGGCACGTCTAAAATATTCGTCACTCTATTCACAAACAAAACAGAAATCATGAATAGGTACATACATACATATGTATGTACATATGTATGTAACTACGCAAATAAAATACCTACATACCTATAGTTTACGCAATAATTTCTATAATTGAAATAAAATTATTATTTGCCAAACTTTGCTTTCTTGTTTAGTTTCGAATAGGTATTTTACTTTTTGTTAATCTTTTTTTCTTGTATGTAGGTAATTAAATTTTAAAAAAAGTAAAGAAACTTAATTATGATTTTTTAAGTAACAGACATTTTGTTTCTTTAGATGCATAATATGTACATACATATGTATGTACCTATGGTCTACAGAAGTACATAAAAATATAATTCATATAAGAGCTTATCTTATCATTTACTTTATCTATCTGCTGATGTACATATGCAATGAGTATTAGTTTGCATTAGTAATAATACAATAAACCTAGTTGTTGCATGCTTGTCTAACACTGCTAAAAATGGCTGGTTATTCCCAAACTTTAAATGTTATGTGGTGGCATTTATTAAAAAAAAACTGCGCTTTTGGTGATCCATAAGAATCAAAAGTTTCTGACAAGTGTGTTTGGAGTTGAGGTACCTATGTATGTGTGTTTTTCTTGCGCTTGCGTGCATTTTGTATACCTGCATATCTATCATATTTTTGGGCAGCTTTAAAATATCTTCCTATAAAACATCAAAGTTAGCTGCACTTTTTCATATAAATATCCAATTTTAATAAAATAGTTATCAATTTATTAATAAAAACATTTTTTTATTCTTCTTTTAAGCACTTTACTTTAGTTGTTATTCTATGCAGGTAAGCACAATTGTGTACCTGCACATTAAAGCAGATAAATGCATTTGAGATAAGAGCACTTTTGATTTATCTGCACAAAAAGTCCTGCAAAGGAGATTGTGCAGCTAAGTCAAAATTTCTGTACCTATGCATCCTGGCCCACGAAGTCGGTCTACAACTCAAGCGAGCGACAAGAAATCACTAATTATCTTTCTCATAAGCGTCCCACTTACTATCGACTTGTTAGTCGCCAGGTTTAAGTTTCTAGCGTATTCAATGTGTCAATGTAAATTCCCAAAAAAAAAAATTGTTTATATTTCTTTCAAAAAATAGGCGGATAGTAAAGGTATACTTATTAGAATTTCGGCATACATACAGTGATGTTAACCGTACGGTAATTACCCTTTTTTAACATGGGGTCTTGACCTGACAATTTTTTGTCATAACAAACTTCATACTTCATATAAAAAATACGCTGACAAAAAATTGTCAGGTGAAGACCCCATGTAAGGTCATTTTGGGCCGCATAAGGTAGCAAGGTAATTTTATTTAAAATACGGTAATTGAAAAAAGTGTGTAGGTTTTATAATTTTAACTTTTGGGAGGTTTCAATATAAAATACATAGGTAATGTTATAACAAATGCAAATGTTTTCGTAACACCGATAAATGCAAAATATGTAAAATTATGTTACTTTTGTACATTAAAAATTTTATTTTAAACTCTTGGTTTGTTTAAAAATCAAACATTTTTAAACTTATAAAATAGCCGTTATGTGATAAATTTAACTAAAGTTTTGGGACTATTTTAAGTACAGATCAGGATTAAATGTGGCTAAAAATAAGTGTTTGGCACCTGAATAATGCATATTTGAATCAAGCACTCTGTACTTGATTTAAGAAAATCCGTATAAATTCATATATGTATGTATGTAGGTATATCGCCTTAATGCTTTGATTAAAATTTCGTCTCAAAAACGGTAATTTTTAGAGGGCCGTAAGGTTATAAAAAAATAAAAGTTAATATCACTGCATACATATGAGTTTTAAGGCGACACGAGCCGGACGACATTGTTGTGTTTCTGTCTCTTTTCTGGAAAGCTGTTTTTATCATTTTTCTTTGCACCATCTTTTATGTATGTCGCAATACAATGAAAGCACATTTTTTTGAGATTTATTTGCAAAACTGTTGTATAAATTAAATTTTAAGTTTACCACAACAAAAGTAAATAATATTTAACTAAGTAGGTAAATAACATGACAAAACAAAACAGTATTACTACCTACACACATTTGTTTACACAAAAAAACTAATGCTTTTGTTTAACGTGGTTTTTGTTTTGTTTTGATCACGAAATTTGTGACAATTGTAGCGGCCTGTTTTTATACATTTACTACAAAAAAAAACGCTTTCTGTCTTTTTCTTCTAAATTTGCCCTCGCAACTGGCTCAAGCATTTTTAACACGTCATTTTTTCATCTCTGTATGCTTTGCGATCAAAAAAAACAATCATACTGAACAGTTGAGAATTTTATGTTAAAGTATTTACCCAAATGAGATCAAGATTTAATTTTAGCTATGAAATTAACATACCTCTATCATTTTAGACATTGTTGATAGGTAGTAAAAATGCACAGTATGTATTCTCAACCAAAGTCACTGTTTTTTTTTTTAAGAAAAATATTTTCGTCGTTAGTTATTGATTTGCAAAAGCTAGATAATGAATGGCGCCAGCATGAACTCTTAAGTTGAAGTAATTTAGAACCCGAACAGTGATGTGTTAACTTTTATTTTTTCATTACCCTACGGCCTTCTAATAATTACCGTTTTTGAGAAGAAATTACCGTACACAAAGATTTTTTTAACCAAAACATTTATGTGCTGTTTCCAAATGACAGGCGATTGTGTCGTAAAATGTATACCTATGAAAAGCACACAGTCCATCGCCTGTCATTTGGAAAAAACACATAAGAGCAGTATTCATAAATAGTTTATTAAAGTTTTAAAGGTGTTTTAAGAAAAAATTTTATTGGAAATTTTGGTGGAAAATACATTTTTAACCAAAATTATTGTATTTTTATGAATAAGGCAGTCAAATAATTTTGAATGAAATAGTTACATGCATATACATATGTAGGTATTGGATCAGAGCAGATTAGAACAAATCTTGACGTTATTTGAGGTGTTGAATTCAAAACAGGATTTCGTTTTTTAAAATTGGTTCTAGTTTGTGAGTTCGCGCATGTTGGCAGCACTACGCCAAAACGTGTGAAAATACAGAATTGGAAAGTTGATTCAAAGTGTTTTTGTTATGTTTGCGGATGTTATATCATATAACTTATATAATCAGAAAAAGTGGCAAAGTTATTACTAATGTAATCAGAAATTAATATTTTTATTATTTTGGTTTCTTTGTATCAAACACCGAAAATACCGAAATGGTTTTGTAACGCGTGTAGCAAAATATTATACAAGTGGTCTCGCGGTAAGAAAGTATGTTTTTCATTGCCAATGTCAATGGTCCTTTGCCATTTTGTTGAGGTACGAGTGCAAATTCCATGTAGTTCATCACCGACGAACAGCGGAAGCAATTTTAACATGGAAGAAAAACATTTCGTTTCGCAAAGTGATCTCAATGATTTGGTTCGTGATTTGAATTTATCAGAACAAAAATCAGAATTGCTCGCCAACAAAAACTTTACAAAATGTTTAACGCACAATGAAGCAGCAGAATGGGTATCATTTCAAGATGTTTTTCACAACTTTCTCGGTAACCGCAAATCCCCGGATTTTAAGCAGATAATCGACAGTTTGTTGCAAAATTATTGCAAGATTGGAGTTCGAATGTCTCTTAAAATACATTTTCTGCACTCCCATCTCGAAATTTTTTCCTGAAAACTTGGGTGATACAAGCGACGAGTAAGAAGACCGATTACACCAAGATTTAGCGAAAATCGAAAAACGATACCAAGGATTTTGGAACGAGGGCATGATGAGCGACTACTATTGGACTTTTATGCGTGAAACTGATCACAAACAGTACAAGCGACTCAGTTCGACTGCTCTTCATTTCTAATTTGACACTTTTTAATAAACAAAATGGAGATTAATTGCCTAACATTTTAAAAAATGTACTACAACTACTACAACTATGTATTCTCGTTCCCACGACAATCGGTTCTACGCACCGGAACGACTCGAAGTTCTTGAGTATACCGATCGACCCAGAATCACTTTCTAAGTCGATCTTACGATGTCCGTCCGGCTGGCAAAGTACAGGTCGCAATTTTGAAGATAATTTAATGAAATTTGTGGGGTGCATAGGTTCTTATTTTGCACAAGGGCGAACGGCCCATAATTTCATATCGCCCCCATACAAGCTGCCTCTCGGAATAGGGTCTTTGTGCCCACTATCAAACCAAGTTTAAACATAAGAAGGTAGACAAATATTTATATGGACACATACGGTATGAATTTTTTTTAAAATAGGACCACGAAGGCCGATAGGGAGCAATTTATGCCTTTCGGAAACTATTTAACCGATTTTAATGTCATTTAAAACATAGATAGATCCCTATTCATATAGCCATACACTCTCGAAAATTTCTTTTTAAATACTGTGGTGTTGGGTACCATATGGTCGGGCTTGATCGACTATACTTTCTTACTTGATTTTTATGTGATTGCCTTAGCGGTACTGTAACGTACTTTTTCTATTGTTGTATTTATTTTTTAGTATTAATCCTTTTTATCAACATATTTTATTATTTGCTTGTTTAAGTTATTTTCTCTCGAAAATTCCATAGCTGTACATATTATAACGATCAAATTCCTCAGTCACACAGTCACTTCATACAATAATATAGTTTTAGTTAGCTATTAAGAATTTCTCTGATGTCCGCTGTTCCAGGGGTTATAGGAGACAAAATAATTTAAATCAGTTTTGTTAAAAAATTAAGGAGTTTCGGTATTAAACGATATTGGGAATATTTAAGGAGGCAAGCGAAATGTTGTGTCCAATCGTAAAAAATATTTTTCAAAGCAAATGCTCACATTTTAAACATGCTCCCTTAAAATCTGTAGACGTAGAATGAACTTGTTCTATGTACAAGAACGTGCTGACTCCAAATAGACAGAGTTTTCTTGTCGAAAATTTATCGCATTAATAAACAATAAATTTTTTTTTAATTTTTCCAGATTGTTTTCATGTTCTTAAACGCTTTTTTTAAAATCTTAAATGCAGAATTAGTCTTTACCAAAATGTATTAACAAAGTGACCTCAGTACTGCAAACAATAGAAAAAACAACAGGCATTTTGTTGCTAGAATTGAGACGGCAAATGACAAAATGCCTTTGTAAAAAATGTATATAAACAAAAACAATTACGCCAAATGTCACACACGGAGAAAATCACTGCAAACAGCTGCGCTTGTGAGGTCACTTTATTAGTACATTCTGGTCTTTACTTTCTGTTCTGTTACGAATCAGCTGTTTTTTTTTTTTTGTTATTACAAAACCTGTGAAATTGATTGGTTTTTCTGTTCTGTTACGGTCCAGTCTGTAGTATTATAAACTTGTTAAGTAATTGTAAGTGACAGCAACAGAAACAAAAAGTAAATACTAAAGGCTCAGTTAGCCGGGAGTAAGAGTAACAGTAACCTTGCCGTAAAAACGTAAGACCAATCTATTTCTTACAGATTGAGACGTAACATCTTACTGATAAGTGTAATCGTTCTTATTGCTTAACATACAACAAAATGAAGCAGCTGATTTTCAACGTTACTTTTACTCCCGGCTAACTGAGCCTTAACTAAGCCTTAAAACTGTTTTTAGTGCTTTTTTGGTTGCCCTAGTCACAATAATATGTACCCCTAAAAAGTCTTGTGCTAATCTTCATTTAAACGTTTTGACAATATTGTAAAGGAATCTATACCTTTACGTTAGTAAAGTATATGGCATATTATTTGGGAAACACTGTTGGACTAGATTTTCCTAAAAAGCATTCAGTCTTTCGCTCTGTGATGTCAGGTTGTTTTACTTGGTCGTTTGTGTTAGTAGTGGTTCAGAATTTTATTCAGCTCTTTTTTTAGAGAAAATGCGTTAATAAATTGTTTGTGCTGCTTCCGATCTTTTCAAAACTGTTTTGATTGCAAAGATTTGTTTTTGAATTCTTTGTTCGTTTGTTTTATTTAAACAAAAACTTATCATTTCTTAATTTTTTGTTGGTAAAAATAAAAACTAAAAAAAAACAAAAAAAAAAAATAATAATAATAAAGAAAACGCCTTGCTTAAATAAAATTATTCTAATTATTTTAGTTTAGTTGACAATGTGACTTACAGTTGCTATAATACCTATGTACACACCAACCGACACATCCAATGAACCAAATTTTGGTTATAGACGCCAAATGGCTGCAACATTAATACAATAAAAGAAAAATAAATAAAATAAAAATTTAACAACAAAAAAGAAGAAATAAATGAAGAGAAAAACCAAGAAAATACAATATTGTTTAAAAATAAGATAAATATAATGAAATTGTGTAGGTATATTAGTTTTTTTTTTAAATGCTACTCGTTCTAACGTAATCACTCGTACATAAATACAAAAAATATTTATAGCATACGGTTTTACTACTTCTAAGTTTGGGCGTGTGTGTGTGTTAGTGCATAATATTATAGCATATTATTTATAGCGATTTCTGTTGTCGATATTTAGTTTGTTTTGTTATATAAAAAAAACCTGATGATTATTGAAGTAAAAGAAGAATTATAACAAAAAATTAATAATTTAATTAGTTAAAGAAATTTGATGTGCAAAACAGTGCAATAAACACACGGATTGGACAGCATAGATTCGATTCTATTACCAACCGGTAGTTAAACCCTCTACATACTCAGGTTTGGCGATTTTAATGATAAATGTTTTTTATGGACCTACAAAAATTCTGAAAATCGGTGGGCCCTCATAAAAAAACCTCATTCGATTTTGCCCAACAGCTAATTCAAACTTCGTGATACCGCTTAACCATATATGGCAATAATATAGTTAAAATAAAAGTACATATTTTTCGTGTACTTTTTTTGAAAAAATAAATACCTGCTACTATGTATTTATATACATATATTTTTTTAACTTACAGGGACTCCTTAAATCGAGTTAGGGTCTTTCTACATAATACCAACGATATGTTTGTCGTTAACTAAGGCGAATTCATACAATTTGGCCTCGATGCCGGATTCATAGAAAAAATCTAATCTAAAATTTTTAAGAAAAATAAATGAAATTCCAAAAATTAAACGAAGTTAAATTCTATTTTAAAATATAAAAATAAATAGAGAATATTTCTATTCAAATTTTTAGAATACAAATTAAAAATAGTTGATGTAAACTTAGAATTAAAAAAAAATATTTAAATATCAGCAACTTAATTCTGTAACTTTATGAATTTAGCTAACGATATCGTTTAGTAAAAAGAAATCTCGGTTACTTTAACGAATTTGTTAGTGATCTATCCAAGTTTATGCTAAATTTGACGACGGATAATGTCAAAATTCTTAGGAAATTAAGTCACAGAGTACACAGAGGCGACCCGAGACGGAAGATAATCTGATCTTTTTCCGTCATTTGTGTGGTTTGCAGCCGCCTGTTTTTACTCATTGCCAATTCATTACCAAAAAAACGCTTTTGTCTCTTCGAAAGCCGCCCCCTCGCAATTGATTTTGGCATTTTTAACACGTCACTTTTTTCACCTCTGTGTGCTCAGTGACCTAATTGTCATTTTATCCACAAATGTTCTCATTTTAACAATGTTTGGGTCACACATTGACAACATACAATTGTTATCAGAATGTACTTACATATAAAGTGAACTCAGTAACGCGACTGCTCGCAGTGCTTTTCTTCGTGGTGTGACGTTTAGTTTCCCTTTTTTTGTTTATTTACATTTTTTATAAAAGCATTTTGACATTTTCCGTCACAATTCTAACAACAAAATACCTGTTGTTTTTTCTGTTGTTGCACTGAGGTGGCCACTATTAATACATTTTGGTTTACAACAGGTTGTTCTCATTTTAACAAGGTATGAACACTGTTGTTATTTGAACAAGGATATGCATATTATAATTCGGATAAATACTTCGTTAATTCTTTTTGGTATAAATAGTTTTTTCATATTTCGCAAGAGCATATTTTTTAATTTAGAAACCAATTTCATATCAAAAGTTTGGTTTTTTAGGAAACATCGACTAAAAATTTTTCAAATTAAGTAAAAAAATTTCGTTGAAATTCTAAATTCGTTTTTAAATGCTGGCGTAAGTTTTTAATCTTTTCATGCAGCAAACAAGAGTCTTTGGGGCAGCTTAGGTTTTTAAAAAGAAAAATATGGAACATTTCAAAAATTTTTTTTGGAATATTTTATTTTTAAAAATACCGTTAGAAATGAGAAATTGGCTTTAAAAAGTCTTGTTATACACATAAGACAAGCGAATAAAAGAGTTAAATGTACGGAATTGCGCAACAGTAAGTTTAAGAAAACAATTTGCACAAATTTATCAAAAAATCTTAATCTAAAGGCTCAAATACACTGATCAAACTACTCATCAATCATTGTGGAAGTATTAGTGAAAATGTGTTTGTGTGTGGGAACCCGACAACGCTTAATGAAAAGTCAAAAAATTTAGATATGACGGCGAATATTACGTCCAGCACACGTACAAGCATTTGACAAGTGTATTTGGCCCTTAAGACAGCTTAAGCACTAAAAATTTTCTAATAGATATGTATATGCATTTCAAGTTTCGAATGTTTTGACCTTAAACGATTTATTGGCACTAATTTAAATAAATATTGAAAATACACTAAATTCTTGCGAAAAACGAAAAGCACGTGTTATTTTCTTTGAAAATAAAATTTAATTTTCAAATAATATTAAACACAATAAATGTGTTAAGATAATTTGTAGGTCATGCAAATAAACCAAACAAACAAAATACTTAAAATACCCACATACAACATTTTAAAAGGATTCAAATTAAAAACAAAAGTCATTGATGTAACAAATTTTTTTTTATTTTGTTAAAAAAAAAACAATTTGAACGTCTATAAAGCTTTGTATACAAATCAAATAAACAGAATTTTGTCAAAGAGACAGTGGAAAAAAGGACGAGAATTATATGTATGTATGTATGTATGTATGTGTACATAAAAGGAAAAATATACAGTTAGTTGGCAATAACTTGATGTAACTTTGTAATATACAAGTACATACACTTGCAACATTAGAAACTTTTATTATTTTAAACATGACTCATTGACTTTATACATAATACATATTTTGTCTTATTCTTCTATTTTAGAATGTCGCCAGACAATCCTACACAAATATTGACGACTCATGATTTGAGCCAATTACGTACCTTACAACAAACTCTGACAACAGCCACCGTAGTGGCATCTGCTTCAAATGGTCTAAGACACCATACGTCTGGGACACAACATCAGTTTCAACATCCACATCAACAATTGACAAATACTTTAAATATCACCTCTTCTGCAGCAGCAACAACAGCAGCAATATCTTCACATGCAACAACGGCAAATAATTTTAATAATATTTTAGCAGCCGCAACAAAGGCAACATTTCTGAACTCCTCCACAGCAACCCCAGCCACATTTAATGCAACAACCATGCCAGCTACTTCGAAATATGTTCTATTGCAACAAAACCGTAATGGTCAGTTTACTGCTTACGATGGGACCACAACAGCCATTACGACTAGCAACGGTAATAGCAACAATAACGGAACGTCTCAGGCTACCGGTAATATAGTTCTGCTAGCAACAGAACCCTTAGATGCTACCACAACAAACAATGATCACCATCATCATTCTTCTCAACAACACCACAATACACATTATCTCCAGCAGCAACATGTCATTACGACTTCTGCCACCACAAATGATAACGATGAAGAGTTACGTTCTTTGGCCTGGCTGAATAATTCCAACTTAATTAAAGAAATCGTAACGACAACCACACCCGCCACGAACAATAGCAACCACCCAAATAGTACTACGGCTCAGAAACGTCCATTACTGAATAATACCAACATTTGCATTGTCAATGCATCAAATGCGCATGAATTAATTGAGGAGTTGCCCCATCATGTGGCAGGCGAAGAACAAGTCATCTCTACAAATGCCACAGGTGTTTGCACAACCGAATTGCCGTCAGAAACTCAAATAACCACTTTAAGTGCCAGTGATTTCCAACAACAATTTAAACGTTTCAGTGCCGTTGACTTAAAGGATACAAAAATTTATGGCAATATAGCGGCCTTAGGTGGTGCTACCACTACAGTGCATGTAGGTCCCAGTGGCACCACTACTGTGGTGGAATATAAAGCGGGTACAAGTTTTTTACCCACTCGACAATTATTAACTAACTCGAATGGTGGCGGTGCTCTTATAAATGCCACCAATTTAAGCAATAGTCATTCTACTAACAACATTTCTTCCTTTGTGCCTTCTTCTTCTTATACACCTTCAACTTGTGGTTCTTTTACGTCAGGCAATAATGCTACTACAACAACGGTAGTATTAGCTACCAATCACACTGGGTCCAAACAATTGACACTGCCCAGTACTACTTCAATTGTTGCCAATGGCAATAGTGTTGTTAATGGCAGCAACCTAGCAACCCCGATCACAACCACCAGTTGTAACAATGTTACTGCTAACACAGTTAATCAAGGTCATAAAATACAGTCGCAGCAGCTAAGTAATGGAGCGGTTAGCTCTCCTCCTATTTTAAGCAGTAGTAGCAGCAGTACCACCCATCATCCTCATAAAAAATACTTAAGAGAGAAAATGAATGTTTTAGATCAAGGAGGTGGAGGAAATTTGATTTCTAGCAACTATAACAACAATAATTTAACCTTATCTCCCTTGTCTGCTGCATCTGCACATAATTCTACGTCAATCGCTGTAGCCTCCGCTGTTGGCTCCACAATTACCGTAGTGTCTTCACCTGCCTCATCAAATACTTCACTATCCTCCTCCCTGTCGACGGCAGCTATTAATGGTGGCAATAGTCCACCTTTAAGTAAAACATCCTATTTTACTTTAAGTGGAGCCTCAACGCCTATAGCTTTAAATTATAGCAGCTCAAATTCGTCAACCACAGCACCCTTTATAGCGGTCTCGTCCACCAACTCGTCCTCATCAGCTGCTTCGCCAACAACACTGACAACAACTGGCATACCACCTGGTTATACCCTAGTTAGTCATCCATCGTTGCCTCTCGTTACAAATACTCCTACTGCTACACACCAACATCATCAGCAACATCATCAAGTAGTGGTGTAAGTTTTTTTTTTTTATATTATTAGGAATTTCGATTTTTATTGAAAAAATAGGGTTTATTTTAATTTAATTAGGCTTCGAAGATCTCTTATTAATGTTTCCGTCATTGATTTTACTAATATTCACTATTGGTAATCTTGTAGGGATACTTAAAGAAGTGGACTGTATCAATTTTTCAGAGATAATAAAATGTTTGCAATATGCTAGAAAAAAATCCCTTTGATAATTCTCACCATGTAAAAAATGTTTTATCTAAGTTTGTTGTTGATTGATTTTTTTTTTGTGGAAGAAATATTCTTAGCATATACATATGTACATACATATGTATGTATATGATGATATTAATATCAAAGTATATTTTGTTGTTGTGTAGAAACCTAAGATTTGTTAACATTCTTATTTGGCTTGATAAATTAAATTGTAAAACCTACCGAAATAACAATACGGGTTTGTTGCTGTTAGTTAAGTTATTTAAAAATTGCTGTAGTTTTTCCCGATTTTAAAACAAGCTCTGAAAAAAAATTGACAACAAAGTATGAAGTATATAAAATGGAGTAGTTTTATAAAATTTTGGTTCAATTTCACTCGAATTCGATTTCCAGAACATGGCTGAATATGGAGAAGTTCCAATACTTTTAAATTATTGTCTGTGTGTACTTACTAATTATTATTATAATTTATTTAGTTCTTCGCCAACACTAATGGTTTCACCCGAAATACAAACACAACCTCAACATACAACCAAAGAATTTTATACACTTAGTAGTACACCTCAGCAATTGCAGCATCATTTACAGCAACAACAGCATCAGGCAATACGCAGTCCTACCTCTTTTTCCAGTTATGATAATGATTCTCTCAAAGATTTTGAAATATCCAATAGCAATTCAAACATTTCAAACCAAAGAATGAATAATTCTACATCTCAACAACAACAGCAGCAGCAACAGACACCTCTAACACCAAAATCATCTTCCTCCTCATCGTTAACAATTAATACCAGCAATAATATGCAAATTACACCACAAAAACAAAAACATACCAATAAAGTGCCATATGATCCATTGGTGCATACACATAACAAGCCACCATATAGTTTTAGGTAAGTAATTTAATTAAGGAAGCAAGTAATCACCATAGCTAAGTGTTTAAATTGTGTCACAGTTCCTTAATATTCATGGCCATAGAAGGATCACAAGAGAAAGCTTTGCCCGTAAAAGAAATCTATGCTTGGATAGTCCAACATTTTCCCTATTTTAAGACTGCGCCTACTGGCTGGAAGAACAGTGTACGTCACAATCTTTCATTGAACAAAAGTTTTGTTAAAGTAGAAAAGGCACCGGTAAGTAAAATTTGGTATATGTACCTACATAGTACATAGTTGTTAACTTATATCAGCTTTAATTTGTCGCATCATTAATTTACTTTAGAATATGGGCAAAGGTTCCTTGTGGCGAGTTGAACAACAGCAAAGACAAAATTTAATACAAGCCCTTAATCGTTCACCCTTCTTTCAAAATTCATCAGCTGATAAAATCAGTTTAAAAAGTCCCGGAGGTGGTTCGATTGGTTCATCGCAGGGCTATGATGTTTTAGATGGTTCCAAATCATCAACAACACCATCACATATCAATTCACGCTTTGATCCAAATCTATTTCCAAATCTATCGAAAGCCTTTAAAGACATCAGTGATGTAGTGTCCGATGTTCCTGATGATGAATATCCGTCCGATTATAGTACAACCAAAACAAATCATCATACTAATAACAGCAATAAATACAATCATCCCACAAATAATCCACAAAATGTTCAAACCAATGGAAATACCCAAGTTAATAAGAGCAACACCAACAACGGGAATAGTGCAAATAATTCCAACAATCCCTCTTCCATAATGGGCACTTTTAGCAATTACGAAAGCATCGAGCGCTTGGCCAGGGATTGTGGTGCTGATAGCATAGATGATGTTAATGCCGCAACTGCTATGTTGGCTTTGAAACACGGACCAAAAGTTTTTGCCGAAACTTTTCAAAATGGGTAAGTTGATTGTTAAACAAAAAAAAAAAAATTTGTTTCAAATTTTAAATGATTTATTTTTGTTTTAAATTTGTTAGATCACCTGTTATAACTTCTTCACCAAGTGAGGATCACACATATTCCGCTGGCGGTAGTGGCAGTACCGCTGGTAGTGGTGCTTCTACACCATTAATAAATGGCAACTCTACTTTAGTTTTAAATGGCAGTGGCCAATCATCTCATCAAGGCTGTGCAGATAATCAAAGTAACTGTGCCTCTTCAGATGCCGCCTATGAGAGTAGTGAAGAATGGTAAGTTAAAAAGTGGAAAAGAAAATTTTTCAGAATTTTCTATAAAGAAAATTTTCTATAGAAACGTTTATAACAAATTATTTTTGTTTACAAGTTTTCTGTAAAAAAAATTTTCTATAAAGAAAATTTTCTAAAACAAGTTTTCTTTATAGACAACAGTTCGAAACGATTTTTTATTGAGAAATCACTTTTTATATTTATTAATTTTTTTTAATAGCCACAATATAACACCAGAAGAATTAGAAGATCAACAACGCCACCGTGATGGCGTAGATGCCTTACTATCACTTTCTCTATCCTCAGGTATTGATACTAGCTCTACAACCACCAATAGTCAAAACTCCAGTCTTAGTTCCAACTCACCGATTAAAAGACCACCTTCTACCACCGTTGAGGAAGAGCACACAATATCCACCTTGGATAGAACTAGTAATTATCATCAAAACCATCATCAGCAACAACAACAGCATCTTTTAGCACAGCAACCTCACAATATGAGTAAAATGGCCTTATTAAGTTCAGCTGCTGCAAATCTATCGTATGCCACCGTTAATGGTAATTCCAATCGACATTTAAGCAACAGTTCATCACTTCTCGATGAAGGTTACAATACCCAAAGTTACTTTGGTTCCGCCACAAATAACAACAGCAACACCAACGGTGGGAATCATCATCATAATTATGGTGGTATGCATCATGCTATAATACCCCAAAGAAAATCGAAAAGCCTGAGAAGTTTACGTACCAAAATCAAGCGCAAAGCACCCTGGATGAGATGAACTTGGTAAATCAAAAAAGAGGTAATGTTTGAAATTGTATATGTAGTATGTATTAACCGTAGGAACACAATTGCACCGTATTATCATAATAACGTAGATACGTTATCAAATTAGAACGTATAATATTTAATATCAATGCACACAATAGCTGGCGCAAACGTAAAAGCGTGTTAACGTCGTACATCGAATTATGTAGATCTAATCCATGATACAATTAATAAGGCAACCCCAGAAGCCCAGCGGAATATTGTTTACTAAAATTACATTTTGTCACAAATGGCTTACAATTTTGTTTGTTTACAAATAATAGTCTAAACACAATGTTTGCGGTGCGGTGCGATTTCTCGTTGCGGGAGAGAAAAAAAAAAATATAACACAACGGAAGACGCCGACGGAAATAGTTGTCATTTTTTGTTTAAATTTTTATTAATTTATTTGTGCATATATTTTTGTAATGTTGTTTGTTTTCAATAATTTTGCGAACATAGCCAATTATTCAAAAACTATGGAAACATCAGAAAGAGAACGAGTATCAAAATTTGAGAGACAAGGCGAATTAAATTCGCTCTGTTGGGAGAAAAAGAAAGTCCGCAATGAAAATAAGAGTCTAAACACAATGTTTGCGGTGCGGTGCGATTTCTCGTTGCGGGAGAGAAAAATAAACATAATACAACGGAAGACGGCGACGGAAATAGTTGTCATTTTTTGTTTAAATTTTTATTAATTTATTTGTGCATACATTTTTATCATGTTGTTTGTTTTCAATATTGTTGTGAACATAGCCAATTATTCAAAAACTATGGCAACATCAGAAAGAGAACGACTATCAAAAATTGAGAGACAAGGCGAATTAAATTCGCTTTGTTGGAAGAGAAAGAAAGTCCGCAATGAAAATAAAATAGATTTTAATTTTATTTCGTTCCGCACTGCGGTTTTTTACATCAAAATCGTATGAAAAATCGCACCGCAGTATATTATCGTTACATTGTGTTTAGACTCTAAAATAGATTTTAATTTTATGCCGTTTCGCACTGCGGTTTTTTACTTCAAAATCGTATGAAAAACCGCACCGCAATAAATTATCGTTACATTGTGTTCAGACTCTAAGAATTTTACTGTTGCCAGAAATACACGTATATTTTGACAATTTAAAGGGTTTTTCAGCATCAAAGTACTTGTTGTTTTTGCCTTGTTGTACTTGTTGTAAAACTAGGTTTACCCTTTTAATTGTATCATGGATCTATGTAATTCTATTTCCTACACTGGTTGCGACCATATTGTCATAGACATAGAAAAATTATAAACAAGTCGTCGAATTCATGTAAACGGTGGTGAAATTTTCTTTTTTTGTTGCTTTCGTTAGTCGATATGTTAAAACATAAGCAACATACCGACATATCGTCGGCTTATTATTGGTTTGGCGCATATGTAACAACACAGAAGGTTTACCTTAAGTTTTCTGAAAATATAACCGGTAGAATTTTTTTTGAAGAAAAATTTAATTTTTGTGAACGTTCATGAAGGAAATTGCAATTAAATAGAGAAACATTATTGTTTTGTGACGCATACGCCACTTTCCTAAATTTATTTTTAAGAAGTTGTACGCTCCAGTTGTGTTCCTAGCATTAAAATAAAAACATAAATATACAAACATATATCAATAAAATAAATTTATTATAATTAAGTAAATTGAATTTAAACAATTTGAAAAACAAATTAGCTGCCTTTTGAGTTGCAAATATTTTTTACTAAAAAATTTATAAAAAAAACAAACAAAACTCCCCTCCTACTTCCCTTATTACCTAAACTTCCATCCCTGCTACATAAATATATACACATACATACATATATTTTAATAAATTAGTAACTATTATTAAATACATACATATGTTTGTATGTATTAAACATATTTTAATTAATCTAGGAAAAACCACAAATTTGTTAAACAAAAAATGTTATCACAACTATTTTTTTTCTATTTTTAAAATCTATTGATTAAACTATTCTTCTCTTTCTTTTTGTTATATTTAATTAAGGATGCTTCTCACAGTTCTCACAGAATAGAGAAGAAAAATACATATGCAGACCACGAGAATAAAAACACTTGATTATTATATGACTTCACGTTGACAACTAGAAACTTCTTTTTTTATAAAACTTGTGTTAGCTTCATTTACCAATGTCTTATGTATAAAACATACCGGTATCAAAAGCTCGTTTGCAACAATGGTAAAATACCTTATAAATTACTCAATGTTAAACTACTAACACTCGTATGCATTTTATTACTGCTGTTTTTAAAACATCGTTGTTATGTACATACAAATACATTTGAGTGATCTACAACACCCCTTCTCAAAGGTGTAATGACAGCTTCTCTAAGAAATATAAACATTTCTGTTTGGGTAAGGGCTTCGTAAAAATAACAGCTTCTTGCTCGTTCATACTCACATGCTCGATCTTAAACTTTTTATCTAATAAAATGATGTTTAACCCGCTTATTCTCCATATTGTAAGCTAATTTGATCGCACTTTGATTATCTTCAAAAATGTTTATAGATTTCACATCAATGAAAAGATTAGCCAGTAAACCACGTAACCAAACACCATCTTGTACTGCCAAAGACAACGCCACATAATCCGCCTCTGTTGTTGAACATGCGACAACTTGTTGCTTCTTTGACGTCCAAGTTACAATATTACCAAAAACTTTAAACAAATATCCGCTTGTGGATTTTCTCGACAGCTCTTTTCATATACAGTAATTCCATATTCATACTTGATTTTAAATACCTTACCAGTTTAACACCCTGCCATGTCACGGCAGTTGGAGATTATTGATATCGACTTAATTCGATTCGTAGCACACATCTGGTCTGTTGCATAACATTATGTACATAATCCTTTCTTCAATGACTTCTCTGTATGGTACATTGATTTTTTTCTTTTCTTTGGTTTTTTTCAAGTTGAATCGATTTGTCCATTGGAGTCGCCACGCCATTACAATCTTCCATATTAATAAAACGTAGTATCTCTTTGATGCATTTCTTTTGCGACATTGCTAAAACATTTGACTCTTTATTATAATTAAACTCTATTCCAAGAAATGGTTCAAAAGATTCAGTTACCACCATTTCAAACATTTCTGAAAGTTTTCTCTTAACTTTGTCGAATTGCCCCTCGTTTCCACCAACAAGCAGAAAATCGTCAACACATAAAACTATATACATTATACAGTCGTAATTTTTGCTGGTGTATACACAATAATTGTGTTCTGATCTTGTAAAACCCATTTTCTTAATTGCATCATGAAATTTTTTGTACCAACACAATGGTGATTGTTTCAAGGCCATATAGGGCTTTGTTCAGCTTGCACACCATACCTCTTTTGACTTTCAGACCTTCAGGAACCGTCATATACACTGTTTCATTTAGATCGACATTAAGAAACGCAGTTTTAACATCCATTTGGGAAATTTTATAACCATTATAAATTGCAACTGCCAGGACAGTATGTATAGTTGCCATTCGTGCAACTGGTGCATATGTTTGTTGATAATCGATACCGTACTCTTTTTGACACCCTCGAGCAACTAACCGCGCCTTAAACCTCTTGGGTTGACCATTTTTATCGGTTTGTAATTTAAAACCCCATCTACTCGAGATAACTTTAATGCCTGTCACATTCTGCACTACCTCGAAAACGTTATTCTTTTTGAGGGACAAAAGTTCATCTTCGATCGCACGTTTATAATGCTCTCTGTCAGGCCTCAACACAATTTCATTAAAACAAGCAGGTTCAGCTGAAAAAGTTACTTTGGACAAATTTAACTGATCCAAAGAAGTATTGTAAGTTAAATTGCCTGGGGCTCTGCGCTCACGACAGCTTTGCCTTTGACCTGTCAAATTTGATTGCTGCCGGAGCGCATCTGCGTCTTCTCTTAACTTCTCACTATCATCGTCTTTAAAACCTTCAAGAGGATTTTTGTTTATCTCATCTTTTTTTCTATCATCGACCTCAGAATTTGTTTCTAACTGTAGTTTTGCTGAAAAATATGACTCATCAAATTTAACGTTTCTGGCAACAAAAATCTTTTTATCTTTGGGATTCCACAACATACATATATCCATTAATAGTATAACCGACAAAAAACATTTCGTTACACTTTTCATCAAACTTTGATCGTTTTTCTATAGGTATCAGCACATATGCACGACATCCAAAGACACCCAATTTGCCAACATCCGGTTTTACGTTGTACCACACTTCGGCCGGGGTTTTATTTTGTACACGAATGGTATGGCTTCTATTTAGTTAATAAACAGCAGTCTGTTCAGCCTCTTCCCACATATTCTTGCTTAAACCAGAACTAATCTACATGGTGCTAGCCTTTTCAACTACACTCCGATTTTACCGCTCAGCTACACTGTTTTGCCTCGGACAATAACCAATTGTTGTATCAAGTTCGATACCATTTGCATTGTAAAACATTTCTGTTCATGAGATAGGTATTCTCTGCCTCTGTCACATCTCAAATTAGCAATACTGCATCCAAATTTTGCTTCGGATTTACGTGTTATCAAGTATATCTGGGCAAAATGACTGAAATCATCTATAAAGCTAACAAAATACTGATAACTATCAAAGGTGTTGGATGTTATCGGGCCGCATACGTCTGTATGAACTCTTTATAAGATTTTTGAAGTTGGTTGTCGATGATTTTTATTAGACAGATCTGATTGTTTACCC
Source organism: Pollenia labialis (assembly GCA_949318255.1). Classification (NCBI taxonomy): domain Eukaryota; kingdom Metazoa; phylum Arthropoda; class Insecta; order Diptera; family Polleniidae; genus Pollenia; species Pollenia labialis. Next base: position 15,352,806 of record OX439142.1, on the reverse strand, counting down.
TTTATTCAGTCACCACACGCAACACTCCCTCACTTCGAAACCTGCCACCATTTTGTTGTTTCTTAGTTTCTTAAGATACGTCTCATTAATGTGACCAAAACGGCGGTGCACTAAATCAGCCACTTCTGACACATTTTCTTGTGTTAGTTTTATAACGTATAGTGAACTCACCATGTTTGCTATTGCCACACTACGGGTATTTTGTTTAATTTTCGCGTGTTGGTTATGGGTAAAAAACACTTGGAGGCCTTTCTCTTGCAGGGCTTTAATTGAAAGCAGATTTACCCTTAGTTCCTTTGCATATAACACTTCATTTACTTCAATTTTTATTGTTTTACCATAAACTTAAGTAAAACCAACGAAAACACCTTTATGGGTAGCCACAATAATTCTAATATTATGCCCAAACCCAGCAGTGCGGTCAAAGTTGTAGACAAAGCTGTTCCACACCAACCTCTAGTCCCAACTAATGGGTCCCTATTATTAGTGTTAGCGACAGTCGCCTGGCTCACAGTAACGAAAAATTGAGTAACTGCCATCAAACCCCATCCTGCAGGACCAAGTTAATCCCTAGAAATTGTGTGCATCACGGTACTTACTATCATAGCCATCGGTTTCCCACATGCCCTCTCAAGTTGTCTGTGAATTACGCCCAAAAGACCTCCTCCAGCAATGCTGCCTAAGCCACCAGGCAATGTAACACCCACCAACACAGACCATGTTTCAAGCTTTGACATAACAAAATGGTAAACGACTTCCAACGAAGTACTCACGTCCGATTGCTCCAAACCACCCCCTACCTTGAACTTTGACAGTATTATAGACCAGCCAGCCTTAACGTTGTTGTTTGTATATGGTTTCATTAGTATGGCTCAGTTCAAACACAAATTTGAACTGTACTAATTTTAATTGTGTGTAATTTTTACTTTCAAGCACTTGTAACTTAAACGTAATGATCAATAAATAAAAAGCGGGTTTTTACTACTGACACATTTAATAAGTTTTATTCAATTATTTATACTAAATTATGCTTACTAAACTAAATTATATTAACTTAAAATTGATGGCCTTTTAGCCAATGGGAATCATAATTTTGGTTCAAAATTTTTATAAAATGTATGGCTTTTCAACAAATGGTTAAAAAGCATGTAATTAATGCAACTATGCATAACACCAAAGAATGTATGTGTCGGTTTCCCAATAGCCCATTTCTTAACACAATAAGTCATGCATATTTTATACCAGTTGGGATGAGCTGCAATATAATCGCGCAAATTAGCCACCTTTCTTAAAACCGAGGACTTCATTAGCAGACAACATTCGACATTTACCACTAAGAGTGTTCTGATCTAAGAAGTTCCATTATTGTACCCAATTCCCAGAGTTGCGCAGTGGAAACGTGCTGGGCCCATAACCTGTTATATTTAATTAAGGATGCTTCTCACAGAATAGAGAAGATAAATACATATGCAGACCACGAGAATAAAAACACTTGATTATTTTATGACTTCACTTGACAACTAGAAACTTCTTTATTTATAAAACTTGTGTTAGCTTTATTTACCAATGTTTTATGAATAAAACATAACGGTATCAAAAGCTCGTTTGCAACAATGTTAATATACCTTATAAATTACTCAATGTTAAACTACTAACACTCGTATGCATTTTATTACTGCTGTTATTAAAACATCGTTGTTATGTACATACAACTACATTTGAGTGATCTACAACACTTTTAATGTATTTAACAATAAATTAAAAAAAAAGAAAATATTAAATATTTATTTACTTACATATTACAAATTAAATATAAATTAAGGAAGAAAAAGAAGAAAATTAAAAACTATTTGTTTGTTAAACATTACATTTAAAACGTTTCAATATTTAAAAGTGTTAAAAACGCATTATTATTGAAGAAAAAAAAAATAAAATTTAATAGGAAATTAATATTGCTAAGTAAAAGAAATTATAATTATTATATATTATATAAATTATATACACATACATACTATACATATGTAGAGTATATTTAGCGCCTTATGCAAATCTTAAAGAAAATATTATTAACAAAAATAGTAACAAAATCAAAATATGTAATAAAATAAAAAAAAAAATAATGAAAAAATAAATGAAACATTTATAACAACGTGCTCAGCGTCCTTAAGAAAGAAAAATAAACGACATAATTATATAAAATAATTATTAACAATTTCAAACTCAGTTTTAGTTAAAATTTTTTATTTAACTTTTATTATCTATTACATAAAGTTTCTTTAAAACTATAAAACAAAATCTGTTAAATTAAAGAAAACACCAAATTAATTAAAATTTTAATACCTAAAAGCATTGTCCTCCAATGCATACATACAAAAAATATCTATTTAATTTTTTTAATATTTTTACACAAATACATACATATATCACAATTTAAAAGCCTAAATGTATGCTTTTAATAATTTTTTTCTTTTAACTTTTTAGTTATACTTTAAACTGTTACAAATTGTTATTTGCAGCATACTTTTAGGCTTAAAACTTTTTGTTCTTCTTGATTTACATAATTTTTATTATTAATATTAGATATTGTTAACATTTTTACTGTTTTTAAATTAATATCAACAGACAAATATTTAGTTCAATTGGTTTTTTTGTAGCCTTCTTTTTATTTTATTACCATTATTGTTTTAAAAATCGTTGAATATATCAATAAAACTTTTATTAGCAAAAATTAAACTAGTTTTACACTATATTTAACCATTATAATTAAAATTATCTATTATCATGTAACTATATTAAAACAAAACAACAAACAAAAAGAAAAACCCACAATAAATCTTAAAGAGATCCATTCGATTTTGTTATGAAACAATGCTACGATAATTTTTTTAATGGTAATTTTTTTTTTAATAATCTTAAGGATTTATGCTAAAGGTTTTTATAGATTTTGAAAAAAAAAATGTTAAAAGGGGTTGCATTTATGGCATCACAAATAAATAAATAAGAATCCTGCCAAACAAACTAGAAAAAGGAAATGAATTCAATTTGGATTGTGCAGTTTTCAAAGCATTTTTTTTAATTGTTATGTTTTTTTATAAAACTTTTTCTAGAAACCAGAATGTACTAATAAAGTAGCCTCACAAGCGCAGCTGTTTGCAGTGATTTTCTTCGTGTGTGACGTTTGGCGTCATTTTTTATACAGGCATTTTGACATTTGCCGTCTCAATTCTAGCAACAAAATGCCTGTTGTTTTTTCTATTGTTTCATTGTTGTAGTACTGAGGCCACATTGTTAATACATTTTGCTAGAAACAATATTCAAGTGAAATTCGATTAAAACAATTTTGAAAACAATCCCGTAACTGTAAGTTAAGAAATAATTTTATTATTTTTTTATTATCTATTTGAAAGGCTTGTCAAATTTAATTTGAATAGATCAAAAATCGAATCAATCACCCTTATGCTGCATTTCGATTACGTTTCCGCATTCATTCAAAAAATGGCCTTTCAAAAAATAACTGAATCAAAAGAAAAAGAATAAGACAAGATTTGCAATTGTGCTATGAAACGTATGAAATCGGAACAGAAAAAATAAGCAATTTTAATAAAAAGTTAAATTTATTGCAATAAAAAAAACAGTAATAAAATAAATAAAATAAAATAAAATAAACAAAATTTTGATAATATTTTTAGTGAAAAAATGAATTAATATATTTGTTAGCTTTTTGTAATGTTCAGATGTTGTTGTTTTTGATCTGCAATAAATTGCATAAAACTTTTAAATTTATGTATAAAAAAGTTTACAGGTATCACAATATATTGTCAACAATCAAAAGACTTTTGATTTTTATTGCACAACGAAAAAAAAGTGTAATGTGTTGGCAACATTGTGCAATGCTGTTTGTGTTATTCCTATAGGTTATGTTTACCTTTTTGTTGAATAAATGAAATTTTTGTGCGACTCAGGGTGTGTGTAAAACGGTAGCAAAGTACTCATGGAAGTAAATTTTGACACTGTTGAGGTGAATAAAATTTCACTAGCCCTAGGGGCTAGTATAAATTTTGACTTTAGCGTAGAAATTTTTGACAATTTGAATTCACCATAGAACTTTGCTACCGTTTCACACACACCCTTATTGCATAATATAGGACAAAATGGAAATAATATGGCGAATATCATATACCATAATACTGCAGGTGTATGGGCGGACCGCTTTAGTCGGCTAAAAAAATGGCTTTAGCCATTGACAGGTTGAAAAATAGCTAAATCTAGCCACTAAATGGGTTAATTGGCAACACTGCAGTTAAGTATTGAATAGATGATCCCTCATGGTTAATTCGCGATAAATTTTTCTGGTGTGAAACTCCCTATAATTTCTAAAGTCTTTCATTTTTTACTCCATTTCTTCCTCTAAAAACTAAAAAATTCCATGAACAAATTTACAGGTTTTATTATTTAATCACAATAAATTAAGATGTTATGTAGCTTGGAAGGAAAGTTTTACCAAGAATATAAATCAGTTGTCTTACAAGTACGTTTTCTGAATGCTTCTGTATCCACTGCATAACCAGAGGCCGTTTTCTAAGAATCGTTTATAAATTTGGCCCAAGGTTCTCCGCAATTCCTGTTCTAGATTTAGTACGATAAGGATATGAAAAAACTATCTGGCCATTGCGATAGAAAAAACAATGCAAGCAATATAATTAGCACAGGTTGTTGTTAAAAAAAAAAAAACAAAAGCAAATATGAGTGACAGTAAAAGCGAATCTACTCATGTACATCTCTGGTGAGTATGTATGTATATAAATCGTAGAAATGTTATCAAAAATAACGGTAATTTTTTAAATTAAATATTTTGTTTACAACTACAGAGTTTTAAATACAGGTCCTAACGCAACAAACACAGAGGTTGGATTTCAAATTGAAAATTATTTGAAACCAAACGTTTTTTTAAACGATAAACGTTTGATAATGATTTGAAAATCATAGTAGAACATAAATAAAAATATTTTATTTTTTTAATTTTAATACATTATTTATGCTCGTAATTTCTACAAATAGAAATCTAGCTGTGCATAGAAATCTATGGTGTAAAAGCTGCCATATTTTAAAGGAAAACTGAAGGTAAAAACAGGTAGACAAAATAAACGTTGAAATAGGAAAAGATAACTGTTAGGTACGAACACGAGCTGCTCTCTTTTTGTAGAAATTACGGGCATTACTTAAATGAACTGTGGGATAAACATCGGCACCATAGCTAAAATATGAAATAATGTTCTTTCCGTCCTCTAATTCTTCCAAAGACGAAATAATTGGCACCCTTTTATTTTGAGGATTGTTGCACCGCGATCATGCAACAAACTTATAATTACTCACAAATAATTTTTATTTTATCAAAGGTTTGACTTCGTGTTTGTTGGGAAGTCTGAATTTACATGTTGCATTTTTTGATGATCAACTTCTTTTCATTTCAATTCCCATATGATCATACGCAGCAATCGGTTTCAACTTTTTTCGGTTCAAAACATGCAGCCATCGTTGTGCATATATATACGAATAAAAACACAAAGCGTGATGACCGAGTACAAGGAACTCCGTTCAAAGGCGAATTAACTTTTCAGGTGGCGTTGTGCTACTTTTTTTTCCTAATTAGAGAGAGGAATGTCAAAAGTTACTTGTGTTTTTGACATATCGACGAAAGAAAACAACAAATAAAATACAATGTTGTGTTTTTGGTGTTGTTACTTGTTGTAGTATCGTCTTCTTGTCTTCTCTCTCCTAAAAACACAAGAGTTGAGCATAAAAAGATGAAACGTGTGAAAGCAGACTAATGTACAATTTATTTACAGTTAAGGAAACAACTCTACATTCACCCCTAAAGGAGAACAAGAAGTCTCCCCATTGAAAGCAAGGTTTTTTATGGTATGCAAAACAACGGGCACAATTGCACCAGTTTGGGCGGGCGGAATTTTACGAATGTAGAGCATGTGGTGAGGATAGTAAAACATTAAAACTTACTTTGTCCATTGTCAGGTCTTTGTCCAAACACCTTTGGAGCGATGTTATACCGGTTATAAACACCCATATCGTGGTTGGCGAATTTAAAACACTTCTGCGACTGTTCGATAACAACATTTAGATAAGAAAATTTGGATGATTTAAATCTAAGATACTAAGTTTGTTAATCATCGGAGTATTCTTCATTAGAGGCGACTCACTCACCAAAGTTTTCATGTAACGGGCTTGGTGTATATATTCATGATATGATGATTTATGTATATCATCCCTATTTTAATCTAACATATAATTTTGAAAAAAGTACCTGATAACACAAGGCAGCACTAAAATCTCGAACCATTTGAGACCCCCAAAATCTAAAAAAAGCTTATGATGGTAGAAGAAACCCCTAGCTGGGTTTTGAATTATTAGCTAAGGTTTTTTTTAAATTAATTTTTGAAGTTTTCGACTGGATGTGGATTTGAGTACAATTTCCAAAAAACATGTACTAATTATTTAGTTTGTCTCGCGAACTATTCGAAGTATTGCCAAAAATAACATTAAAGTAAAAACAAAGTAAAAAATATTTTATAATTTTGTTGTTGCAGAAATTCATATTGAATTTTTAGATTTCAAACGCTGCATATCTTGTGACGTTGAAAATTTTAAAACGCAATATGAATTTCTGTAGAAAGCAAAAACAATATTAAAAAATATGTTTGTCTTTGTTTTTGCTTTCAGTGTACTTTTTTGGCGTTGTGTTGCGTTTTACACAATTAGGGCCATAATTAGCAACCATAGTGTGAATTTTTTCATAAACTTTTAAATTTTTTCTATTTTAACTTTATTTGAATTCGATTTTAAGAACATGCCTAATTGCCTGTTCATCTTTTTTGGAGCGAAGACTTCGTTCGCTTAACTTACATGTAAAACAAAAACAAAATTTAAAAATTCGTTCCGAAATCGACGAACAGGCCATAAATGTTTCTTTTTAACTAATAAAATTTTCTCCAGTTTCCTAAATTAATGTTAAGTTTTTCTTTTAATCTTTTATCTACTTATTAAGCAAAATTTTTTTTCTTCATTATTGATTTTTTAACTACAAGAATTTTTTTTACAATCAGTAAATTATAAGCTTTTAGAAAATATTAATTAATCACCCAAAGCTCAAGCTTATTGTATACAACTAGGACTTATTGAATTAAGACCTACTGATAAACCGCACACTAAATCGCAAACAGTCACCAACTCAGAATTCGCAAATGTAACAATTAGGGTGATCGATCGAATAGTATTCGACCGGTTTTAACCGGTTATTTTAGTTTTGCCCAAGTCGAATATTTTAAAAAGTCCATTTTTCGAATTTCGAATAAACCGGTTATTTTAGTAAAATAAACCGGTTATTTTAGGAATGTATAATTTATATACGTTTTCCTTACTTTTGTTATAAATGCACCCGTAATTGAAGCATTTTTCTAATTGAATATTTGAAAAACTTAAACTTTTAATAAAGAATGTCAATACAAAATGTAACAAAAGTCCAAAAAACATTATGATCAATGTAAATACAAATCGCTTATTTAAGCGTGTGTTCTTGTAACAAAAACCAAGAACAATTCAAAACACTACAAAAAAAGTTCAGCTTAAAAAGTAATCAGCAATTCAATATTTGAAAGATGTCATCTCTGGTGATAATATCTAACTGATATAAAAGACAATGGTGCTTAAACGGCCCTAACGTCACGACTTATTAATCACTTTTAATTAGTCTACAATCTTGACATAAATATACGCCAAGTAAAACATGACTGTGTTCCAAGTAGTTTTTATGAGACTGGAAATAGTACTTTACTAAAATATGCTGCCAATAATGAATGAAAAACTCTTCAGTAGTTCTGCTTAAAACTACACCATACCGGCGAAATCAACCATATGGAAAAATTCTTCCGTTTTATTTTTTAAATTACCAAGAACTTAAAACAAAATTGAGGGAATCAAACAATCTCATCGAAGGGTTTAAACTGTGATCGACGAATTGACAGATATTTCATACAAAAAGCATGTTCATATTACTATCGTTTCTATAATACTGAAACAAAAAAAAATTTAAATATATAATCCTGGATAAGAAGTTTTTTTTTGCAACTTTTCAAAAATATGGCTGAAGTTTACTGATTCATATAGACATGCTTAGCCACTAACAAATTGAAACTCATTTAAAATAAATTTGGGAGAATATCTCAAATAATAAATTTATTAAATTCCTATAATTTTTTAAAACCAAAGTTTTTCAAAATTTCTACAGCTATTAAATATTTGACGTCCTACACGTAACCACTAGTTTTCTTAAAGAACTGTTGCTTTTGCAAAACGTTTGGCTGGAGCAAACATTATTTAACGGTTTCTTAACTACATTATACATAAGTACAATTATCATATTAGACATAAAATTTAGCAAATAAATAGAATTTGTTAAAAATAAAGCCTAAGTTATCAATTTACTGGTCGCGCTTTTTTTATTTTATCGTCAAATATTTGTTAAATCTGAACATATCTATGTATTTTGTAGGTTCCTTACCTTCGTGAATTGTTTTTTTTTTATTCAAATTAACTTTTTATTACAAAAAATAATTTGATTTTTGTGTTTTTATGTATTCGAATTAAAACCGGTTAACCGGTTATTTTTAAAATGCTTAACCGAAAACCGGTTTTTTTAAAATAGCAACTATTCGTAATATTCGAAAACCGGTTATTGAAAAAAGTCGAATAATCGATCACCCTAGTAACAATCATTCGTTTATTACAGAAAGATCAATATAAAATCACAAAAAAAAACAAACATTTTACAGAAACCACCAATTCATCATTCCAAATTCCACAGCAGTTATCTGTCCCTTTGTATAATTAACTACCAGATATCCAGAGCTGTAAACAGATGTTACTTTTTGAATCGCAACTCAGAGGCAATCTTAAGCTTGTTTACAAATCAACACGTTATCACTTGAAAGTTATGACTCAGAGGCAATCTTAAGCTTGTTCAAAACTTCAACATCTAAACTGAAAGTTATGACTCAGAGACAATCTTAAGCTTGGTCAAAACTTCAACACCTAAACTGAAAGTTATGACTCAGAGGCAATCTTAAGCTTGTTCAAAACTTCAACATCTAAACTGAAAGTTATGACTCAGAGGCAATCTTAAGCTTGTTCAAAACTTCAACCCCTAAACTGAAAGTTATGACTCAGAGGCAATCTTAAGCTTGTTCATGAATTCGATTCTTATTGGATGAAGAATTTTTTTTTATAAAGTTTTACCTTATATTAGTTATTAACATCCTTCTCGTCTTCACTGTCATTTAAAGGACGAATGACCTCCCTTGCTGCAACAATAAAAGTTTTGCAGTTTTCTTTCTTCAACTTATATCGATCATTGGAAAGGACACCAACTATTTCATAAGGACCACGATAATACGGCTGTAACTTCGATTTACGCCTCTGGTTACTACAATAGACAACCTTTTGTCCAATTTTTAATTAAGTTGGTTTGCATTTATTTTGATCAAATCTGATTTTCATTCTAGTTGCATTTAACTCTACTCGTTCACTGGCAAGCTTCCGTATTTCTTCTACGTCGTCAAATTGTGGCTCAATTTCGAGCTCTGCCAATAATGCACTAATATCTGGAGTCCGTCCCGATATACCTGTTAATACCTTTAACGGAGAAAATCCAGTTGTTTTATTAACCGTTGTATTAAGAGCTAGTTGTACACGACTGATGTAACCAGTCCATTCACATTTATCTAAATTAGTTCTTAATAAGTTAGCAACAGTGTCCACATATCGTTCCACTTATCCATTAGCTCTACTAGCACCAGGAGCAATTAAATGATTGATGTGTTATCCCCATAGACAGGCAGAAGTTTTTAAACTCAGCACTAGTAAAATTAGTTCCTCTGTCACTTACAAGTTTGGCTGGAGCTCCAAATAGCATTACATAGTTATAAAACATGTGAACAGTTTCCACAGCTGTAAGGCTTTTACAAGGGAATAAAACTGCAAATTTTGTAAAAGCATCAATCAAAATGAAAATATAACGATGATCTTTTCCGTCAAATGGTCCAATAAAATCAGCATGAGCCACATCGAATGGAATTGGCTTCTTTTCTATTGGGTGAAGTTCACACTGTTTCTTTCCAGACGGCCTTTTAGCCACCAGGCAAATTAAACAAGAATTCACGAACTTTCTGACATTTTTAGTCATATGCGGCATCCAAAAATGCACTCGTATCTTCATAAGAGTCTTTTCCCATCCAACATGATAGTTTTCTTCATGGAAACGCCTCATTAATGACAATCGACATTGTTGAGGTACATAAAGTTTGTTAGTATTTTCCAGTTTCTTGTATAACAATCCGTTTTTGAGTTTGAACTGTGTTGATGTGTTGGTATCGCCACTTTTAATTTTCTCTATGATTTCTAAGGTACCTAGATCATTTTGCTGCTCAATATGTAACCATGTTTCGGACAAATTCTCAATTTGATAACAAGATTTTATTGGCACATTTCGGCTAAAGTAATCTGCATGTGATAAAGTCTTCCCTTTTCTCAATATTGAATATTGGTTTATCCTCTTGCAAACGGCGTGTTCTATTTTCCACTTCTCCTAAAGGTTTTCCACGTATCGAAGACAAATGATCGATCAAACTATGCACAGTTGGTGGCATAACAAATGTAAGAGAATTTCCCAAACTCACCCCACTAATGCATCCGATGACAATCTTGACCATTTTGTCTTCTGAAATTTCAAAAGGTAATTGATTAATTTGGAAAATAAAAATAATGGAAAAGGTTCCATTAGGAACTCCGTATAGGAAGCATATTCATTGCTTTCTGAGTTGGCAACCTTCCTGAGTTGTGTAATAATGTCTGCACCATTAGAAAAAGCGTGTATCAAAGAAGCACGTAAGTCCGGCCAGCTATAAAGTTGATATCCGTACTTATTGAACCATAATTTTGCTCTCCCAAGCAGAGAAACTTGTATTCTAAGCAAAATGTCAAAATTCTGCAAACCGTCTCGTTGTACCCTTGCGTCAATATCCGTGCACCACTTCTGAATATCAACGCGGGAGTGATCCGGATCAAAACCCGGAAAACCCACCAATGTGTCGGTTGATTGTGACCTTTGTGTGGATTCCAACATTTTATTAATTGCCTCCATCGTAATTACAAAATTGTCAGATCTCGACTCTAAACTTTCCTCCTGCAGATTCAAATTTTCCGGAATCTGACCTCTTAGATTGGAGTCATCTTCAGCCATCTTCCCAATAGAGTGCGGTGTAGGCTAAATTTATCCCACTTCTGATGATAGAAACTTTTTTTTTCTATTATTTTTCAATTCTGTACACTACCAAATATTTTTATAAAATGACAAACTTTTCAGTTTTACTTTTCCCTTTTATACATTCCAGGAATACAGATCTGACGTCATATTTTTTTATGACATTAATTGAAAAGTACTTCAATATGAATTAACAAGTATCTATTATTTTTTTCTTTTTGCTCTAACATACATATATATGTATGCATAATATTTTGTGTAAAATCAAAAAACATATGTCCGGCGATATTAATGTGTCAAGACGATGCGAATTTTTAAGTAATAATTTGTGCACAAAATGTCTACTAATGAATGTTTTTCCACACGGTTCTTCCATGAATGGTTGATATACTATATTTATTTATCAATGCAACAAGTGGAAATAGTACGATCATGACAATGTAAAGAAGTTTCCACCGAGCTAAAAAATCTGCAAATCTGCATTTTGACAATTTTGGGTATAAACTCTTCAAAATGCAGATAAATCTGCACTTCTGGCATCGCTGGTTGTGTGTTGCTTTAATCTATTACAAAAAACGACTCACTCGTTAACGACAACGTCTTACACAATAAGGCCGATTATGATAGCATTTAATATGAAGCCAATATAAAAATATTGCATACAATTAAAAAAATACCTAATATTTAAAACCACATAACATTCTATATCCCTTTCAGCGCCGAATTTTTTTGGGCTTTTAAAATTTATTTTGTAATTTTGTTTTTTTACGGGTTCTGCTACATAAGATATTTTTCCAGATCCTGAGCTGTCGGATGGTGATGATGGATAATCTAGTCATGAAGGAGCTGGTGCATATGGTCCTGGTGATGAAGGAAAAACGTTGAGTATAGAGGTTTTACATTTGATGGGCGACCCTTTTGCGTGGAATTGGCGTTTGTAGCTTTCATTAATTCGTTTATACATATGTATATAATAAGCGTGTACCATCTATTGGAACGGTGGTCAATTTTATATATGTAGCTCCATCTATATCAGCTAGATCAACTTTGACTATATTTTTTGCTATAGGAATCAACTATTTTCCATTCTACTATAATTTTTATGTTTCCAGGCTAGTGAATGATTGCAGGATGTGGTTGATTGCAGGAGGGTTCAAGAAGAAATCTTAGGGAATTATGTGGTGAGGCTGTGCAACATCACCGGCAACGAGACAGCTGATGAGTTGGCAAAACTGGGCTCGGAAATAGAGGATTCTGACAGTTTGCAGGCGGTCACGCATCCAATGGGGTTCTACTTTGGAAGAATTAGGGAAAGGGTTCTGAGCGGGACTAATCGGGTCGGGCGTAGCCGAACGAAATTCCGGGTATCGCTCGAGCTGTGGCCGGTAATTAGTAGGTCAAATTCGGATCCGCTGCTGGGCAAGAGTAGGGCCTGCGTCGGGATCATGATTGGTATTATATATGTAGGTTGTGTGAGGACCCAGAGGAGTTGGAGACTGTGGAGCACTTTCTTTCTTTCGTAACGGGAATGAGACTGAGGACTAGGCATATGTAGGGCAGTTTTCTGCTTAGTATGGTTGTTTTTGGCTTGTGCTGTCCTTTTTTTTTATCATCAACTTTTTTCTCTTTTCCTGTGCTTTCACTCTTTTCTTCCCCTATTCTTTCATACTAGAATTCTTTTACTAAGGACGGTGTGAAGTTTTCTTCTAACTAAACCTAACTTAAATTCCCAAAAATACATAATTTTCGATGTCTTCATCTTCACATCCATCAGCAGAATTATCCCAATCAAATTACATATTTTTTTCAATTTTTAGCTTTGTCAAACCCCTTGCACTCATTCCTTGTGAACAAAATATTCTTATGTTAATTATGAAAATAATGGACCAATGTTGCCTACTGGTAACATTGTTTTAAAAAACAATGAAAACAAGGCTACATCTTTTTTTGTTTGTTTTTGTTGTTATATATTATTAACTTCCCTGCTTTAAGTAGCAAATTGCACTTTTTGCACAAATGTTTTTTTTAACGTAACTTGTTTAATTTTGTTAAAAACACACTTTTTCGAAATAATTTGTAATACGTGTGGGCGTAGGGTTGCCATACGTACTGTTTTAAACAGTACATGTACTGATTTTTTGCAATTGTACTGTTTTATGCATAATGTCCGAAACAGTACGCAAATGTACTGTTTTTTACACTTTGTACTGTTTTTTGTACTGTTTTTTTTGTGTTCAGTCTACAAAAAACCAAGATATTAAGAAAATCCCTGTTAAACTCATATTTTGAAAATATCCTAATATTTAACAGTACATAGCTTAAAAAAAATGTTGTGTTCCAAACAAAAAAGCTCTAAAATAATAAGACTTTTTACGCTGTGGTCATTGTAAATACGCAGTAGAAATCTTAATTATAATAGTTGACTCGCAGCAGTTGTATATTTTCATGTTATTATTTTTAAGACATATGATTTTATGGCTACCTCTTCCAATAGTTTTTTCCTTTAAACACCTGAAAAAGACAAAAACAAAATCGAAATTTTGTTAAAAATTTTATATTTTTTAAATACTTATTCCAACACAATTATCTTTAATTCCTTTAATTTAATATTCGGGCAAGTTCTGGAAATCGAAATCACGTGAAATTGAAAACGTACAAATTTAAAAATTCTCCGGGCTCAAAATTTATAAAAATACCTAATTGCTTTCAGGACCACTTTTCTCCACCTAAACTACTTTTGAAATATGTTTTTTGGATTTTATAGATTACAGCTGAACTTGGTCAAATTGGCCGTAAATAATTTAAGAATTGTTTAAAATTGGAAAATTAACTTAGGACACATACATTTTCTCAAATTCTATATGATATGTGCAACTGTGTGTGTGGTGAAAATTGCTTTAAATACCAATATAATACTTACACAATCAATGAGTTAATAGTTTTAAGCAAAGTTAGGCTTTTCTCCTTTCTTATATGGCTTACAGGAATGTTATGGTTTTCCTGTCTTCAATTAAAAAAAAAACCTTTAGTCCAAATGCTTTGTTTTATTTTTTTTTTTAACGCAAATGGAGTAATTTCGTATACGTATAAAATGCCATAAAACGGAAATCATTCATTTGGTGTTACACATTTTAAGTGTTTTTCGTTATATAATTGTTGCATATTCAATCAAAAGTTTTAAATATATAATAATTTAAATAAATAGTTGTGTTTTCGCAAAAAAAAAATGTACTGTTTTTTTCTTGATTGTACTGTTTTTTTGTGTTCAATGTACTGTTTTTCCGAATTTAAAATCTGGCTACCCTATGTGGGCGCGCAAAACAAACAGTTCGCAAATGAACACCATAAAACCTATTGCGTTTAATTCTGCACACATTGCTAAGATGCATACAAAGCGAATTAATTGTTCAGGTGGCGTTGAAAGCACAGCTGTTCTACTTTTTTTCTTAATTAGATCATAATTAGAATATCAAAAGTTACTTGTGTTTTTGACATATCGACCAACGAAAGCAACAAAAAATACATTGTTGTGTTTTTGGTGTTGTTACTTGTTGTAGTATCGACACCACCGTTTACATGAATTCGCCTTGGATATACATATATCTTCCCCCATGTAACATTTGGGTTCAGTGGTGTTAGCCGTACGGTAATTACCCTTTTTTAGGGTAAAGCTGAAAACAGTTTAAAAAAATAAAATGTTCGGCAGTTTAAGCGTTTGTTTGCAATGTTGCCTATAGGCAACAATGGTCCTAAAAGGGGTATGTATACCTAATGCAAAAATAAAACATTTTAAATAAATTTTAGTTTATTTTTATTTATTAGTTTATATTTATTAATTATTTGGGTTATATATAACTGTTTTTAAGCAACAGTTAACACAAACAAAATACACTATTTTTTTATACCCTTCACCGAAGGTAAGAGGGTATATAAACATAACTTTGTCATTCCGTTTGTATGTTCCACAATATTGATCCTACATCCTATAAAGTATATATATTCTGGGTCCTTATGAAAAGCGAAGTTTAAATCCGGTTGTCCGTCAGTATGTTGAAATGGGTTTTCCGAAAACCCCAGAAATGATGTGGACTAGGTTGATGTATATTTATGTCACATATACTCCGTTTAAGTTTGCTATTGAAATTCAGCCAGATCGGTCCAAAAATGACGGAGATATGAGCAAAAAACCACGACTACCTCTAAATTTTTCCAAAAATCCCTTGTTGTTGTTGTATTTTTTTTATTTCTGTATATCTTGAGAACGGCAAGAGCCAAAGTTTCCAAATTAGGTACACACATTTAGGTTGCCAATACTCACCATCCTACAAAATGTGGACGGGATTGGAGAAGTAAGCGTGGTACCTCCCGTACAAAAAAAAAACAAAAAAATTGTATAAAAACCTAAATTTTAGGGCTGTCATATGTCCTATGGATATGACTTATATACCAAAATATCGGAAATTTTAAGTAGAACATATTTTATAAAAAACTCGGGAAAATCGGTTCAGATACAAAAAAGTTATGACCAAAATTAAATTTTTTTTTGTAAATACCCTCTTTCGGGAACCATAGATCTCCCCGAGTCCAAGCTTTATAACTAAAGTAAATGGTAAATTTCTTCTTCAACACGTCGGTATATTAATCTGCCAAATCGTTAAAAAATGGCTGAGTTATAACCGAAATACTAAATCCCCAAAAATTACTCTTTTTTATAATTAACTTTGTTAAAATATATATTTACAAGTTTATATAAATGTTTATATATAAATATAACTTAAGTAAATGGTAAAATTCTTCCTTAACACGTCGGTATATAAAACTATCAAATCGGTTAGACAATGGGTAATTTATGAGCAAAATACTCAAAAATGGGCTAAAAAACTTATTGTTGTTTTTTATTTTTTTATTTCTGTATATCTTGAGAACGGCAAGAGCCAAAGTTTCCAAATTAGGTACAAGCATCTTGGTTATTAAAACACAACATCCGACATAATGTGGGCGTTTACATAACTTTTTGTTCTTATTGCACCATGGTGAAGGGTATATAAGATTCGGCATAGCCGAATATAGCACTCTTACTTGTTTATATATAAACAAGTGTATTGGGCATAGTTTAAGCATATAGACTCGAAAAATTAACATTTTGAGTTGTCACTTTTGAACATATGATATGTTTTGATGTACTCACAAGTCACCTTACATACATATAGAAATAGCAAACAGAGTTAAAAAACACAAGAAACATAAGCTTAATGTTATTATTATAATTAAGATATATTCGGGCATGTTCTGAAAATATTTTAATAATTTGGACGTGTTTTGTAAATCGCAATTGCAAGAAATTTTATGACTTTATATTATTATGCTCAAGGTAACCAGAATATAGCAGATTGCAAGAAACTATGGCAGATCGCATGCAAAACGCATGAGATTCATTCAGAACACCATAAAAAAAATCTGGCGTTTTGCGATTTCCAAAGCATGGCCTATTAGCTGCCTGTTTTTAGATGACGAGCAAAAAATTCTTTCGTTGGTCTTATATTTAAAACAAAATTTTATAATTTATTTTTATTATTATTTTTGTTTTATTTGTTTGCTGTTCTTTTAAGAAATGTATTAGGCCAGTTCAATGCAAGATTTCTTATTGTACTTAATGTTAATTTAAATTTGTTTTAATGTTATATTTGAAATACTCTTTGAATAAAGTACTCAATATTTTTATATAATTACATATAAAAATATAGAGATGTGTGTATTAGTAGAATGTTTTTTGAGTTGGCCTAATAAAAATTGTTTAACTGCTAATTTCATAAATTTGTTTTCTATTTATATGTAGATTCTTCTATTGCTTTTGTTAATTATTTTATTTTTAATTTTCTTAATAACTGTATTTTTAATTTTGTATTGCTATGAATTTAAGGCAAAATCTAGGGAATGTTGTAAGTGATAACAGTTATTTAAAATCCCAATTAATTCATTTTAAGCATAATCTTAACATCGGTCATCTAAATTGTACAAGTTTTAATTTAAGACCGAACTCTACTAAATTTAATGAAATAAGGAAAATATTAGATGGTGGATATTTGAATGTTGCTGGTTTTACTGAAACCTGGTTACGTGATGAAATATCTTCTAATGCTGTTAATATATCAGGATATATATGCCACAGAAATGATCGGTTAAACAGTAGAGGTGGAGGAGTGGCCCTTTATGTCTCGGAGAATATAAAACATAAGGTTGTATTTGTTGGTGAGGGTTATGGAGTTGCTGAATGTCTCTTTGTTGAACTTGTTTTTAACGAAGTGAAGGTGTTGGTGGGAGTTGTATATCTACCTCATGGTAATTTTGATGCATTTGAAGAGGAGATATCTGAGGTGCTTGTGCGTTACTCCAACATTGTTGTTATGGGTGATTTCAACAATAATCTTTTTGATGTTGATAAAGGTTTGAATGTTAGAAATATTTGCAGTAGATCTTAATACATAATTCCATGCCAACATATGTTACTAGTAATTCCACTTCTCTTCTTGATTATTTTTTGGTGTCTTCAACTAATTTAGTGAAATCTACTGGTCAATTTCAATGTCCTGGTATAACGCGGCATTCTTTTATTTTTTTGTCTTTTGAGATTTTATTATCAGAGGAAAGAAGATTTTATCAATTTTATGATTATGATGCAGTAGATATTAGTTCTTTTCAATCTGCATTGTTGGACTGTAACCTGGATGATATGTATCTGACTAGTAATGTTGATGAGCAATTAAACATTTTAACTTATAATTTAGGAAATTTACATTCTCTTGTTCCCTTAAAGAAACGTTTTTTTAGCAATCGTAGTGAGTCTTGGACCAATGATCCAGAGATTCAATACAATATTTCCCTTAGGGACCTAGCGTATAGGACCTATTTAACAGATAGAACAGATGGTAATTGGAAAGTTTTTTGTCGCTGTAGGAATCGCGTAAAATCTGTTATTAGGAAAATAAAAAGGAGAGTACATAGTTTAATTTTTGAAAATAAAAACGCTAAGGATATTTGGTCAATCCTTAATAGGCAGGGACTTGGTGTTAATGAGGACAAATTAGGTCATGTTGATCCTGACTATTTAAATCATGTCTTTTCATCCAATCAGATTAATAATAGCAATAGAATAGTTGATAGATCAATTTATAATCAAACTGGATTTTCATTTCGTCCAGTTGAATTGTGCGAAATGGTTTCGGCTTTTTATTTAATTAAGTCAAATGCTGTTGGATTGGATGGCTTTAGACTTAAGTTTATCAGGATTTTGATGCCAATCATTGGGAACTTTGTACTTCATTTACTTAATACAATATTGATAACGTCGAATTTTCCGTTATTTTGGAAGATTGCGAGGATAGTTCCCATAAGTAAAAATAACTCAACAACTGGGTCTGATGATTTACGGCCGATATCCATATTGCCTGTTCTATCTAAAATTCTGGAGCATCTTATGAAGATTCAACTTTTCATACTTTCATATATAAATTTTATTTACGATTGTTAGTAGAAATTTGTAACCGATTATGGCCTTTAAAGGCTAGGTTATAGGTAATGTGAAAATAAATAAATAAAAAATAAATAAAAATATAAGTAAAACAAACCGAATTTTGCGTTCGTTGTCTAAAAAAGGCAGAAAAATTATTTTTTTTTCAGATCTCAGAAAACAAATTTAATAATGTACACAAAACTAAATGGTTCACATTACAACTCAACATTTTTGCATTAATAGTGTCACAACTCGAAATATTACTGTGTATTTAGGTGAAAGAAAACTGTTCACTTATTAGTTGCAATGTGGTAGCGATACAAGTAACATAAAAACCGACACAACGGTAATTTTTCAGTGACACAGACAGTGACAAGCAACCAGGGAAATGAGCATAGAAAGTAGCTTATCCTCCAACAATAAATGTCAGTGCATTTATCTAAAATGAAAATTGAGAATTAACGACGAAAAACAGAACCCTACACAAACGAAATTTTCGTGGTCATTAGAGATTTATTTTGTTAACTGATTTATAAAAGAAATAGATTTTAATTAATTTAGAGTTGTGACTGTTTATGATTTAGTGTGCGATATAAATATATTCTATTTACTTATGTATATTACAGAACAGAGAAACATGAAATAAAAATTATTATAAAAAAAACAAATATTTCAATGAAAATCGTTTTATTTTAAAAAGCTTAATTTCTATAAGTGTTTCTTTTGTATAAATTATATTTTGAAAATATAAATATTGAACTCTAAAGTGAAAGTGCCTATTTACACAAATATAAATAAAAATAATAAACAAAAACATAATTATAAAATATTATAGTAATATGTATAACAATTCTAAAATACAAAAATGCATTCATTTTATGTTGTTTGCATAAAAAAAGTCGATCTTAATACAACATATTATAGCATATATACATCGTTAGATATGTATGTATGTATGCTATCCTCCAAAAAATAAAACAATACACATTATTATCAATTTAAGTTAAACTAAACAATAAAATTAATAATAATAATATTTAATATTATTTAATAATTAAATTTTAAAATAAGATTTATATAAATATGCATACAAAATTTAATCTAATAAATTAAAAAGAGAAGTATATATTTATATACTTATATACATACATATAAAAGTACATCCAGAGAATTTATATTTAAATAAAAATACAAATTCCATTTGCAAGCTAATTTTCAATATTTTCCCAACAATACAAATGATAAATAGTTATAAGAATTGTGTGAAATGTTGAAATTAGCTGACAAGAGAACAGTTTGTAGGTATATTTCATTGAAATTATTTTAAAATAAATTTAAAAAAAATGTTAATTAAACTTATAAACCATGACTTCTTAATTTAAAACTGGAATTTTTTGGGTAAGCTGCCACCTGTTTATTTCACCATGGTTGAGACCAAGGTACATTAACACAAGGTAGACTCATTTGGGAGTGTAGAGATGCTGCTCTAAATAAAACAATAATAAAATTGAGGCATGTTCCCGTGTAAATGGTATTTCCATTCCATTTACAGCTTGTTTTTCAAACTAAAATAAAATTTTCGTTTAGAAAATTATATTGAAAACAAAAACAAATTGTAATTTTGTTGTTGCTTTCAGGGCTTGCAGACTTGGAGATTTATCCCCAAAGTTGGGAATTTCATGCGAGCAAAAAGGACAAAGAAAGTCATTTGGCGATTTAAAAAAAAATCCGGAAATTTTTTGGGGATTTTTCTAATTTTTAAAATCATTTCCCTTCTTTTATTATCCACGCTTATTTTTCTTTGTTTCGTATATAAAATATAAAAAAAGTAGCAAAACTTTTAGCTTACTCAACGACTAATTCGGTGTAAAAGGTCCTAATAAAAATATCCATTTTTGTTAAGTGTGTAAAAGGTACTTAATAAACTTATGTTATTATTATTGAGTGAGTGTTTTAAAAAGGAAGAACTTAAAAAAGTATCTAAAACCGTTGACAACACTTACAATTTTTTATTTTTAAAGCAGACCATACACGATTCAATTCAATTGTCAACTGAGTCGGTTGTTGTCCAAATCAAAGCGTGTATGGCCTTGTCAGTTGATTAGTTTGACGGTTGTCGAGTTGGTTGAAGAAAAATCAAAAGATTTTGATTTTTTCAAGTTGACTCCAAGTCTTTCAATTCGATTGTACTGTGTGTGCTTAAGTCTCTTGATCAGCTGTCAAAATTTATGTTTGTAATTTTTTTTTGCAAAGAAAAAGTGAAATATTTTTAAAATTGTCTTTAATTTCAATAAAATTTTAAATAAAAAAATGACATTGGTGGCAAACATGGATACTTGGAGAGAAAATAAATTTTTGTAAAATTGTAAAAAAATCTATATTTGACAGTTGAATTAAAATCTTTCAATTCAGTTGAAGAAGTGTGTGGCCAAGTATCAATTCAGTTGAAAGACTCAGTTGACAATTGAATTGAAAAGTGTATGGGGCGCATTATGCAAGCAAATATGTCTTCCCCAAAAATAAGTAAATATCAAAGATAATATAATAAATTTTGGGAAAAAGAATGCTGGGCTATTATGATGCATCGAAGTATTAAATAAATAACGGGTATATGCATTTTTATTCTTGATAAGGATGGCTAAAACCGATTAAACAAGCTCCAAATTCTTAAAAATTGGCTCATTGGTCTTCAAAAGCAGCATATTGTTCTGCTTGTAATTCCTCGCTGGAATCGCATAAAAAGGATTTGAAAAAACATGACGAAGCCAGTAGCTACAAACAAAATAAAATAATTTTTTTACTAAAAATTTTTATTTGGGGACCATTTTTCTTGCTATTAACTTTTTACGGTTTTGTTTTTTAATTTGGGGATTTTTTTTAATTTTTTTGGGTCAAGAAAAAAAGTACTTGGCAGCCTTGGTTGCTTTCTACATAAATTCATATTGCGTATTAAAAATAAAATTTTCACCGCCACAAGATATACAGTGTTTTATTACTACAACCCGTTAGCTGCTTTCCTGTCCTGAACAGTGTTACCCAACAAACACGAAATCAAACCATTGATATGAAATGACTATATCATTCGACATCAAACACAATTCTCAAACGTTTTTTAATTGTTTGATTTTAACATTTAAATTTAAATTGATAATGATTTGAAAATAAACAGTTGACATTAAATGTTTTATCAATTTGATGTCAAATTGTTGTCAAATGTTGAATTCAAATCAATACTAAACTTGGCAATACTAAAGCGAAAAATAAATGTAAACATTAAAAATGGCGATTAAAGTTATATTTTTACTTTGTGGTTAAATGAAAAATAAAAATTAATTGTGAGTAATTACAATGATTAAAAATACGAAAAAAAAAACGGAAAAGTAAAGAAATTATAAGTTTGTTGAATGATCGCGGTGCAACAATCCTCAAAATAAAAGGGTGCCAATTATTTCGTCTTTGTAGGAATTAGAGGACGGAAAGAACATTATTTTATATTTTAGCTATGGTACCGAATGTTTCTCATAGTTTATTTAAATAAATAATGAATTGAAATTAAAAAAATAAAATAGTTTTATTGACGTCCCACATTGTATTATAAACCACATTTGAAAAACATTTGAGAATTACGTTTGAAAGCAAGTTGAAAATAAAGACATTTTTCAATTTCAAAAAATAATTTCCCCTTTTTGTTGAGAACGCTATGATTTTCAAATCATTATCAACCGTTTGTCCTTTGAGAAAACGTTTGATTTCAAATCATTTTCAATTTGAAATCAAACCTCCGTGTTTTTTGATATGAATGTATGTACATTACCGTGACCGTTATTTTATTTTTTTTTATTTAATTAGCATTGTGGTTATTTTGTTGAACTGTTCATGAGGTTTTAATCCAAATTTTGATATTTTAATTTGGTTAAAGTTCATCAAATTTAATTTTCATTAAATCATTTTTATGAAGAAAGGAATTTTACAACATGAAATATTTAATAATTTTTTTCATTCTTGACTGCCGCTGGGCACTTTAAGGCTGATGTTGTTGACTAAAAGAGCTTTAATATTGTCATATATCATATTCTTGTAAAATGTTTTTTTTTAAAGAAATAGTCATATGCAAACAAATTACATTTGAAGAAATGGACCTGAAGATACACTTTGAGGGGCGGACACCACCAAAAACACAATTTGGGGGGAGAGAAGATATAAAAAAAGGCCATCCAACTAACGGCCACGCTAATGTACATACATAATTAAAAAAAAAACCATTAAACGTGCTGTATTCGGCTGTGCCAAATTTTTTTATACATAACCTCCACAGAAACAAGAATATTTCAGGAGTTGGCTTTATATAGCATTATCTCTAAATTAAGCATGTGGTAGGTTTAAAAATGAAAGAAGCTTTATTCAGCCAAATTTGACTACACTTTTATTTGTCGTTATGGGTTTAGTCTTATTAAAGTGTTAATCGTTGGTAAATTATGGACCAATCTGCTTAAAATTTGGAAGTGTGATTTCCAATCTTATGAAACTATGAAAGACAAAATTGTATATGGTTATGGTGTATTAAGCCATTTATTTAATATATAAAACTAAATTTATCAGCATATCGCTGGCTTTACATGTAAAGGCTTTAAGTCCATATTTTAAAACTTTACAGGAGACAAAAAACAATCAAATTACATGTGATGGAACAATTTGAGAGAAATAGTTGAACTGTACTTTTAATTGGGACTAAGAGCTTTTTCTTGTGATAAATTGGACTTAGCGCTTTTGCTCATCACTACAAAACAACAACAAAATATGCGATAACTGTAATTTTTTCTTTGTAAACAATGTATTTTTACTTATAAGTGTTAGGAATCATTCTTAGGAAGTTTATATGCTCTAGTTTATTTAGTTCTTAGGTACATTTTTGTAGTTGATTGTTTTCTTAAATTTTGAACGGTTTGCTACCTATGGAAATGAACAGGGAAAAAAGGTAAAAAAATCGAATTTTTTTAAGTTTTTTTCGATTTTGATCTTGAAGATGAAGTTTTTTTGATTTTATATGTTCACAATTTTTTTTCTTTCAAGAGCTACAACTTTGTCTCAGAGGGTTAATCAAAATTCCGAACGGTTTGCAAGATATCAGCCTGGGAAAATGATCACTTTTTTGCAAAAATGACACCGAGGCCCTAAATCTATAAGGGCCCATTAAAAAGTGCATAATTTCGGCAAAACTGGGAGACACGGGTCTTTTTTTTTGGTCCTTTATGGTTATTTATTGTCCGTTTATGGTTATTTTTTTCGTGTTGCACTGTGTTATTGCTCATTACTGCATTAAAATCTCAATTTCTTAAAAAAGTGGACTTAGAGCCTTTACATTATTATTTATTTATTTTTTTTATTTTTAATGTAATAAAATCTTTTTATTTTGGGCTTTAAACTGCTACTAACTTACATTTAAAGTTTTAGGAATGAGTATTGATGTAATTGATATTTATATACGATAATTTTTTAATTGTCCTTTAAATTAATAAACAATCGGCCATACAGAGTTTTGAGAACAATTTTCCATAGTAGATTTTTTACATAAAGTATTGAACGTACGATCTTTTGGAAATCCTAATATTTCACGTTCTTCGTAGATGCGATAGGTGAATGTACTTTCGTAGGTGCCAACAAAGAAGCGAGCATGAGAACATATTAATTGATCTATGATAGCAATTCCACCATCTTTAATTAAAGATTTCTGATAAAGGTTTTCTGGGGTGAAACGCACAATGCGATACCGTGCAATGTATGATTTAAGATTCTTTATTTCGAAAGCGGTAGCATCTGTTGCTAAAAACACTGTAGTAAGATTGTGATTTTGTAGATGGTATTTGATTTGCAGGGCTGACGATTTAAGTGTGGGTGTGGTTTTTTCACGGCCATAAAGAAAATCGCCACGTCTTAAATGTGCACATAAATATGGTCCTCCTAAAGCTTTACCTTTATGATTAGGGGTTTCATATTCCCACATCGGTGGCCTTTGAATATTGTCGGTTATATCACAGCTACCAATATTAGAAAAACGAAAATCTGCAGCAATTTTCATTAGATTGTCGGCAAAACGCATTGAACGACGAGCTTTCCAAAACTGCCGATCGGCCCAGTGTTCATGCAAAACTATTTCGGCATTTAGGACGGCAATTACTTTAGGAAGTTCATCATCATCCAAATTCATAATAATTCGTTTTATAAGATGTTTTAAAAGATTTGCACTTCCTTGATAATTGACGCATTGTATTTGGGGATCCTTAAGCCAAAGACGAGCTTCTTTCAAAAACGAACCGTGCAATAAATGAGGATTTTCTGGACAGTCTTGACTCAATTCCCATTTATCTTTGAAAATACCATTTTCAAACATATCCTTAAAATGCCTTAACTGTAAAACTTTATGAACGGGTAAACGTAAATCATCGTCCTCCACTCCAAATTCCTTATATTCCGCTAAAAATTCAGGAAAATCTATTACAGGCGCAAAACGTTTTAAACTTTCTATGTTAAAGAAATGTGCCCAAGGTAAATGATCTTGTTCTATGTGATGAGATTTCCAATGGTATAATCTTCGCCAAGGAGGCAATACCAAACGCACATTTTCGTAGCCTGGTTTTGCTTGTAATTGATGCATAAAGACAGCCAAACGTATGTAGACGTCGCGTCTTAAATTAAATCCTTCTGGAGGATGAACATCGTAGAGTAAATATATGACACTTTTCCTGTTTTTCATTGTTAAGGGACAAAAAGGTTGTTGGGGCTGATTCGCTAAAAATTCAAGCCTAGTGGCTAATCCAAAGCAATTAGTTTCTTCAGCATTTACATTTATTATTATAAAGAACAACCCCAAAAAGCACCAATTAAGTTTAAACATTTTATTTATTTTAACAAAATTCTATGCATTTTAAATTGTTGAAGACATCTCCACAATCACCAAATTCAATATATTTCCGTAAAGAAGTGATAAGAACTAAGCTGGGTATTGTTTGTTTACATTTTTTCACTCTTCTTTACCGTTTTTTCTTCTTTATTGAAAGTACTGAACGTACCCTGTGAATAGAAATGCCAGAGACCAAAAATATAAAAAAATAGGGTAACAATCGCCGAGAAAAAAATAAGTTTGAACAAAAACTTTTTTTTTAAGAAAATAATGCAAATCAAATAAGACAGCACTTTAAAAAATGTGCGGGTATTGTGGTACACAATATGCTGATAATGTGGTATAGTGAACTATTTTACCAAATCATATTATCTTTAGAAGTAGTTGTGTTTTATATATATTTCCAACAAACACGAGGTCAAACCTTTTATATGAAATGACTTTATCATTTGACATCAAACACAATTCTAAAACGTTTTTCAATTGTTTGATTTTAACATTTAAATTCAAATTGATAATGATAAACATTTGACATTAAATGTTTTAACAATTTGATGTTAAATTGATATCAAAGGCTAAATTCAAATCAACACTAAACTTGGCAATACAAAAGCGAACAATAAATGTAAACATTAAAAATGGCGATTAAAGTTACATTTTTACTTCGCGGTTAAATGTGTATTCTGAAAAATAAAAATTAGTTGTGAGTAATTGCAATTATTAAGAATACGAATTTATAAAAATAAAACGGTAAAGTTAAGAAATTACAAGTTTGTTGTATGATCGTGGTGCTACAATTTAAATAAAAAGGAATTTTTTTATCTTTAAAAGAATTAGAGGACTGAAAGAACCCTTTAAGAATGTTCCCTACAAGAAATGTATGAGCGAGTTGTCACATTTTTTATTTTGGTTTTAAGAAAATGGTAGAAAGAAATGACCGAAATCAAGTTTTAATATTAAAACATAAAAAAAAAATCGAAAAAAAAAATTTTTTGCTTGTATGGAAAATTTTTTTTTTATCATTTGAACTTTGACCTCAAAGGGGCACGGGTTAAAGTTATCCGATTTGGCTGAAATTTTTTCGACATCAATTTAAGACCATATGGCACAATATTCCGCCCAGGAAATACAAAAAAATTGCTCCATACATTTCGCCGCCACCCTAATATACATACATACTGTATATTAATTTGAAATTATTTACTTCAGTTGTAGAATAATTGTATAACATTATTAACTAATTTTTAACACTACCAAATTTAGAAAGATGTTCTCTTACCGTTCCTTTAGATGAAAGTAAATATATTTTGTGCCACGGCTACTTATCCCCTCCCGCCCACAATTTGCGGATGCTGCCTATTGATAATCAAGCTGTGTGTAACTACATATTTCCTAAGCTTTGGCGTTTTCCGTTCTCCAGATATGCAGAAATCTGTCTTTGTATGGGAAGTGCAACGCCCATTTTACCAATCTCGCTTATATTTTGCCTCTAAAGCAGTTTTACGACTATAAATACTGCTGCACAGAACTTATAGCATGACTTGGCAGCTCTATTGTAGAAATGCCGGCTGTTCAATCAGCTGTAGCTATAAACAAACATGTGTTTTGCATTTGACTTATTCGTGGAAATTAATTACTGTTTATTCTAGTTGTTTTTACATTGAGATCTTTTATTTAAAATTGTTTAATTAAAACTCAACAAATAAAGCACAATGTTTATCCGACCTCAACATTTTCGGGCTTTGCAAACGTTGTCGCGAAAATTGTTAGCACAAACGGCAATTAACCGGGGTTATGCAACCTTAGAGAACAACTGTGTATGTGTATCTGCAGCTCTACAATTAAATCCTAAATATTCTTGCAAACCTTTCTTACGTTATGCGAGTGAGCAAAGAAAGCCTGCCGAACAAAATGAAAAGCCTTTGAAACATGGCTTTGATCACGTTATGAGAAAATTGGAATCTTTCTATCCGAGGAATGGTTTTATAGGCATTGAACAATTGAAACCTTTAATGGAGGTGCTTGAGGCAAATCCTAACTCGTCGTTGACACATGAACAAGGTTTGTTTCTTTTAAATTTAAGTGGCTGTGAACTGCCTTCCTTGACAGCAGATGAAAGACTTTCAAATTTTCAAAAAATTTGGCAATATTTGCAGCAGTCAGATCAGATTACTAAAGAACATTATTTCACTATGTTGCAAGTTTTACAATTCAATCGGGCACCTTTAGGTGATTTTAAAATATTTTTACAAGAATATGAAAAACATAATGGTTCACGAAATGAAATATTACCTCACTTATTGGCTGTTTCGGGTGCCAATGGCAATGTAAAACAAACTACTGAAATCTTAGCTGAAATGCGTTCTTCACAGTTGGCTCTAACAGAACATGATTTTAACTCCTTGCTTTTGGCTCATGCACGGGCCAACGATATGAATGGGTTGAAAACGGTTTGGGAGAGTATGCAAGCTACAGGCTTATCCATTAGTACTGAGACGCAATCTACATTGGTTGTTGCTTATATGGAAAATAAAGATGAAGCAATGGCTTCCAATATATTGCGTCAGTACCACGGACAATTTCAACTCCATCAGGTATTAAAGATGTTACAAAGCATTAAAGCATGTGCAGAAATTTCTCGAGATATTGTTAGCCAATTGGTTAAGGAAATTAATGCGGATTATGTTAAGGGACCAGAAGTGCCAATTTCATTACGGAAGATATGCGTGGAGTTATTATATAACAAGTAAGCATACATTTTTTTATGCTACAATATTTCGCAAGAGAAGATCGTATTTTAATTTATGATTTATATAAAAAACACCGACATAAAGGAATGGTAAATCAATATCGATTCCAATTGAAGATCGATTATGTGGTAAAAAGAAGTCGATTTTTATAATTGAATTTACGTATGCTGTTTCATATTAAAATCGATTACATATTGGGCTTTTAAAATCAATTTTTTTACTTTTATCAAAATTTTTTGCAATTCTTAATTTTAATCTCTATTAAACCGATGAAATGGGTAAGTGTATGCACAATACAACTTCAAATTTTTATTTGAGTATACAAACATGCGTATGTAGGTAGGTATGTTTATGCAATTCGCCAAGTTTGAATTAATAAAACAGTTGTTGTTTTACGTATTTACATATTAGTACCCTTGGTATACTTCCAATTTTTATAAATGACCGCTTGTTATTCAGAAATTCATCAAGTGAAGGAAATAGTATAAACGAATCGTATCGAAACATCCATTGTAAGTGGGCTTTGTAAAATTCAAGAAAATATTATTGAAATACTGCAGGAGAATCAAACCATGGCATTCCTGTTGAATTGCGCTAATATTCCAGTATGTGAGCGATATTCGAATTCATAAGCAGAGTGGAAAAACAAAGTAATTTATCATAACATGTAACATATTGCAAGGGAATATCAGTGCATCCTTCCGACATCAATGCCCTTCAAAAGTTTGTTTTAGCAAAGAAACAGTCATCACTGAACAAAAACTATCGTCATAATCCTTAGATATACATAGTTGTTTAATCGACTAATAAATTAAATTTAAAAATGTAACTTACAGGTATGTGATGAAAATCGATTTTAAAAACGAAACAATTTGAAATCGAAAATATCGTTTTCAGTATCTTTTAAAATTGATTTTAAATACATATTCCTTTTATTTTCAGTCTTTATTCTTTTAAATTTACTAAAAATAAAACAAAACAAACACTTTTACGATAACTAACATTATGTTTCCCTAATACTTCAGTACAAAACTTTTTATTTAAGTACATTGTTTTATTCCACAACACTTTTTCCAGAATTTGGATCATACTTTTTTCCTTTTTTTTTTTTGGTTTGGTTTATGTTTTACAGCTGTTTGACAATTTCCACAATCGTGCAAGAAGGAGAATTTTAGTCTCTCAAATCCGCTCTCATTTACGCAAATTAAAAGTACGGGAACGCTTTTCGTGCAAATTGGGATCCCGAGGGACCCCAAAGCAGAGTAAAGAAACAGAGCTTTTATTTCAATGAGAGTAGCGAAGCGCACAGGGTTAAGTTAGTTTATTAAAAAAATATTGATAAAATACAGAAATTTTTTATATAATTTTTGTTAAGAACACCATTCTAAAAGTGAAATGTACATTAATATCTGTGGCATTTCGACAAAACATCTTAACCCTTTACGGCGTCATGTTGTATTTCTGCAACATACCCTTAAAGGCAGTGTAAAAATATTATATATGGTAGCATAGCAATTTAAGTTTATGTTGCAGCTTGGCAATATAGCATTCTTGCGGTTTAAAAACTATAAGCTTTCTAGACAGCAACAAGTTTGTATCAATTTCATTTAAGTGAGACGTGTGTAATCTGTTGCTCGCTCTTTGAATTAATTTAAAAAAATTATTTTTTTAAGTAATAGTGATATTTGGCTATTGATATTGGTTTGAGTGAAAGGTAAGAGGATATATTTTAATAGTCAATTACATATTTTTTTTCGCAAAACCAATTTCGTTTACGTTTTATGCTGATTTTGGTTTGTTGTATATATGCAACATTGCCTATTTATACTGATTTTGGTTTGTTGTATGTATGCAACATTGCGTATTGATGTGTATTATTTTACTATTTCTTCAACATTGTGAATGATTTTTCTTTAGAATAAAAATGAGCCGTAAATGGCGTTATATAACTCCTAAGGGCCGATAAACGCATCAGATGCAAATACAAAGGCTATATGCAGAAATCTTGCCTATTAAGGTGTATTATTTTACTATTGTGAATGATGTTTCTTCAATATCAAAATGAGCCGTAAATGGCGTAATATAACTGCTAATCGTCGATAAAGGCATGAGATGCAAATTTCCAGAATGCAAAGGCTATACGCAGACATCTTGCGTAAATGGGGGGTTAGTCTGTGCTATAATAAGCAAAACAACTGCTTTAAAAATTTTCATATTCTTTACTTTCAACTTACATTTTAAGAGCTACTGCTGCAATGTTGCATTTCTGCAACATATAATTTTTTTCAATAAATAAGATCTTAAATATGAATAAAAATTTTTTTATTAATTTTTCCATTAATAGTAGATTATTTACCACCTATTAACCAAAAACTAACGAAATTGGCGTTCTTGCGCCGTAAATTTAAAAAAATGAAAAAAATGTTGTTAATGATACGAATTTTCAATAAAAAACTATTTCTGTTTACGTTTTTAAAATTTTGTATTATAAACATTTTTTTTTCTTTTTTTACCCAGCGGTTAAAATTGAGAGGACCTCGAGTGGCATGCCTTTTTGAAGGCCTCTATACTCCTTTCTAAAAGATTCGCTTAGCATAATATCCTGCCTTCAGAAGTATGGTATAAACTTTAAGAAGAAAGAAAGGAAATTGTTCAGTTTTATTTACTTTTTATTTTTAGAGAGATTCCTTACTCCCTTCTTTCGAAGTTGATATTAAAGGCAGTGTTGAAGGGCTTGCTCCCAATGACAACCTGTGTAAAATAAAATAAGTATGGAATGTGACAAGAAGGGCTTGTGACTGCATAGTTAATCTGTATATTCTTTATTTTTATAAGTTAGATCTAAAATTTTTAATTGTTTAAATGATTTTGTTATTCGTGCTTAATTCCCAATTTTTATTCTTGATAAAAACACTGAAATTTATTGTTGATGGGATAAGCTATTCCTATGCGCATTTCACTGGTTGCTTAGGCCAAATCATCAGGAAACTTCATCCAAAAAGATTTTAGAAAAACTAAAGATAATAAACCAAATAAAACCGTTAAGCGTATAAGAATTATATTATCTAAGTTCTACTTGTAACAATATCAAAGTTTAAACAAAAACATCAACAATAAACAGTGAGTTTATCTCTTCTTACATTGCCCACTACAATTGATTGGAATTCTTCCAACATTAATTATACTTGTAAGTAGGTTAAGAAAAAAACAAAAACAACTTGCTTTATTGTTATCGCAAAAAACAATGCTACAGAATTTAAAATAAAATAATACCTCTGTATATTTTACAACTAACAAACTTTTAAATTACTATTCTTTGCAGCAAACTTGATTATGCACTTTGCATAGTTGATACTTTACCAAAGCCAACTTTTCAAGAAAATCAAGATGTTGATACATACGGAGTCTTTCTAATGCATGCTCTATTTAAAGCCAATTGTGAGCTATCGAAAATTATAGAAATCGCCATACGTCTCGAGGATACAAATAAAAATACACGAGCTCTGCATTTAGCAGCCGAAATATCACTAAAGCGCAATCCTCCAAAGGCTCTACCAATTTTAGAAACTTTGGTTAAACGCGATCAACCATTAAGACCTCACTATTTCTGGCCTCTGTTTATGTATAACTTCAGAAGACACAGTGAGGCCGGCATATTACGAACTTTAAAAATTATGCAAGACTTTAAAGTAGAGTGCGATCGTCAAACAATTGCAGAATATGTTATACCAAGACTATCGATTGTTTTAACGAATCCTCAAATGACCCTTAAACAATTTGAAGATGTGGGTATTAAGACATCGTTAGTGCTAACGCCTATTGTTTTACACATGTTAACCCAAAACAAATGGTTTAATGTAGCACCCCTTGTAGAGGCTTATACAACTAAAATAAATGTTTTTGATCTTATTTTTCCGCTATGCAGTGTTGCTGTAAATGTGCGTGCCACCAAAAAATACCATCAATTTGCCAGACTTCTAAATGCTTTGTCTAACAAAAGTACGGATCAGAAACAAGATTTTGTAGGACAATTTTTAATTAGACTGCTCTCAACCCAATCACGCATGCGTAGTGATTTAAATGGCCTACAACGCCTTGTAGGTGAAATGCATAAAATTGGTTTGAATCTATCACCGGCAGCTGTAAATACCGTTCAAACTCTACTGACAACAAAAACAGAAGACGAACCCTCAGAAGCCTTGCAAATAATTTTTCATAAATTAAAAGAAATGACTAAACGCCATTTGTATTTGGCCAATAGTTCAGAAGATGGTTCCCTAATGGCATCATCATTTATAAAACATCCACGTGACATGACGATTGAAGAGCTAGAATGTCATTTAGTGGAATTGGAGACAAAACAAATGAATACTCGTGGTGTGCTCAGGCGACTGTTACAGCTTTACGTACGCGACAATCGTTTAGAACGTGCTGTAGAAATTAAAAATAAGTGTGACAAGTTAAAGGTGCAAACAAGTCCAGGCATGTTGGCCAGCATATTTGATATGTATACAAAATTAGAAGATCTCACTAATGCCGAGCAAAGTTTACAAAAATTGCAGCAAAGTTTTCCCGGTAAGTGCTTATAGAAACGTACTGGTGAAGATAAAGTAAAAACTACTTTCGCTTTTTTGTAGGTTTCCAAATCGATGAACACAAGTATGTTGACTACGCTTCACTTTTGGTTAAATGTGGCCAATTGGAAAAAGCGAAACAACTTTTAGAAGAACGTTCTATTAAACACCAAATTATAGGAGGAGATTATATTTTAAAGAATGTTTGGAATTTTTTAACCAATGTGGCTAATTTAGCAGCTTTATCTAAAGATCTTCCCCCTGAACGCAATCTCACACGAGAAACTTATGCATTTTTACAAAAATTAGGTTACTGTAAAACACACAATGCCATCTTGGGTCCCATAATTAGAGAACGTTTACTAAGAGGTGACCTACCTGCGGCCATTCAGGAATTTCAACAATTAGCCCAACAATTCAAACATACACCGCTACAATTTGAATTACTTTCCCTTGTAGTAGGCTTATGTAATGGCAATGAAGAATTATCAAAAAAATATAACTGCAATGCTGAGGAGGCGCAACAACTTTTGGCTGACATAACCGAAACTGTGACCAAAGTTCATGGTGTAGTTAATATGAATAGCGGCCTCTTGCTGGCCTTTGCTGAATCAGGCTCCGACAATCAACTAAGGCGTCTTTTAATAACTCCTGAATTCCGTATAAATGAAGAGTTATTGTTGCGCAATTGTGAACATTTGGGCGAGGAGGGTGCTGTTCAGACGCTTTTGCGTTTGGCTCGTGGCGCTAGAGGCTTAAATCGTGTCATAAATGAGCAAAATATTTACAATATGTTGCTGAATAATTTTATAAAAACGAATAATTATGAAGCTGCTCTTAACCTTTACGAACGTTTAGAAACAGTTGATGAATTAAAAGTATCACAGGACTTTTTACGTAACATAGTCAAACTTTTAACTACGAATAATATTGAAATTCCAAGTAATATTGCTCTGAGAGCACATATTGTTTGAGTTTAATAAATTATTAAGCTTTTTTGTTTTGTTGTATTATTTACTTTATATATTTTTTTATAGCATTTAAATAGAAAATTAAAGTAATCACCCTTATCGTGTTTGCTGAATTTAAAATACGGCTGTGAATGCTTGCTAATAGATTAAAGGAAATAAGTTCTCTTGAATCTATTACCAAAAAGTCAAAGGCGTATTTTAAATTCGCCAACCACGATAAGGGTGAATAAATTGTGAAGTCAATAAAACTGAACTGCTGCAAAAATTATTTTAAATTATTGAAGTTCAGACAAATCTATATATAGTCCCAAGTAGTCCAACTTTCGTTTTTATATTGTTTGTTTTTTTATCATTGCCGATATCATTATTAAAATTAAATTAACTTTATTTTATAGATCATAATAAAAAATGGAGCTTCCAACGAAGCAGGTTTGTAAGGGAGAAACGTAAGAGTCTCGCATACCTACATACCTTACTGTTTGTCTCTATTTTAACCGTAAGTTTCTTGAAAAATACACGACAAACAATATGCCATCCGATTGTGGCCCCCTGGAACCAAAAAAACTGTCTCGCCCACTTGGTGGGCCGGTGTTTTTTGGGGTGAAGTGCACTTTACGGGGCGTACGAAAAAAAATAAAAAAAATATGCTACCCGATTCAGAATAAAAAAAGAAAAAAACCATAATTAAAATTTAAGGGGGCTGAGGCCCGTGAGGCCCCTAAACCCGAAAAACCGCCCGCCCACTTTGTGATATGTGTGGGCACTCAAATTAAAGGTAATTTGCTCACGATTGCAAATATGAATTTTTTTTGTGTTCGCATATTATTTTCCTCTCTAGGTTAATTTAAGTATCTTTTAGGTGCAGAGAATCTTTATAGCCTAAGTCCGGCTATGCAGAGAAACTTAAGTTAGCGAAGCCGGTTTTGTTATTCCATAGAGGAGAAAATCCTTGCGCCCGGCCGAAGGCCAGCTACGCAGTAAAGAATTCTTTAGCACATCGGAAATAGGCTATTAGTTACAAAAAAAATTGAAATTTTTTTTTTTTAAATCGAACATTTAACATTGAAAAATACAAAATAAAACAAAATATTTGCAATCGTGAGCAAACTACCTTTAATTTGAGTACCTACCTACACATATGTAGATGTGAGTGGATGGGGGCACTTTTTTTGACCCAGAGTGCCCCAAAAGTAACTCCCGCCCTAAATTTTATTATTTTCGTTTTTCTTGAACAATTAATTCAGAGGGGGTTCAAATTATTTTTTATTTTTTTTCGTACGCCCGTAAACTGCACATTTGCTGTTTTTTATACCTATTTCCGAAAAAATTCTTTTGTAAAAAAAACAAACAATATTTTTAGAATTTAGAAAATTAAAAAAACAAGCATTAAAAAATACATACAAAATATTTTCAATAGTAAGCAAATTACCTTTAATTTGAATAGCCCCACATTCCACTAGGTAGTCGGGCTGTGTTTAGGATCCAAAGGGGCCAACGGGACTCTGCGCCCTTCAAACTTAATTTTTGTTTTTAATTATAGAGGAGATACAATTTTCTTTTCGTGAACTTCACTTTTACCCAAAATGATTAATTTACAATTCCAATTTATCTATGTACCTCAAAAATTGTTTTTCTTTTTTAAATTGTTTTATTTTTTACAAAGTTCAATCTTTAAACACTACAAGTAATAATTTTTTTTAATTCAAAGAAAAAATGTACGTTAAAAAGGTATTTCTGCATCAGGGATGATAAAGTCGGTACAATTGTACTTTTTCAGTACTATTAGCATTGCAAAAGTACTGAAGTACTTCAATGACATTTTTAGTACAATTTAAAAATTTCAAGTGCTTTTTTACTTGAGGGTTACACGATCAAGTTTTGCCTTTTAAGTTTTAATACACTCACACTTTTTTACCAATACACTCATACTCTTAAAAATTGATACGAACTTGCCTCTAAAATTCTCTTGCCAGTGAGTGTATCAATTTTCGTTCAAGAAAACAGCTGATTACAATTCTTTTGAAGTTGTTTTTGTTTTTTTTTTTACCAATATTTTGCCGGCAAAAGCTGAAGTTCTTTTTTTTTACAAACTGTTGCGGGAATTTTAAAATTTTAACTAAAAACCTAAATAAATAGTGAAATATGTTTATTAATAAAATTAATAAGCAAAATGATGTTATTTATTTCTTCCAAAACTTTAAGTGAGGCAAACATTTTGAGTTGTTTTCTCGGCGACGACATCTTGAAAAAGTAAATTGCTTCCAACTTGCGTGCAGCCTACGTCGCAGCTGTCAACTTTTGCATATTTCGACAATCAGTATATGTAAAAGACTATCAAGAAAATCTGACAGTGCAGTCACACGATCAAGATTTTCTTGATACACTCAATTTACATGATGAATTTTATGACGTCCAATTTTAGACGTCATTTTTTGTTTGATAGCAAGCGGTGTAGAGAAGAAAGAGGAAGAGAAAACAGAAATCATCAATGGTGTTCCGAAAATCGAAAACGCAAGAATTTGGAAGTGGGTATTAATACACTTTTTTATCTAATTTTTATAATTTTCGTTATAAAATCTGTTCAATAGAGAAATATTTCTATAATATTTTTTATAAAATTCTTTTATTTCAGATATCTTATCAAAAATTCTAGCGTTTTGCGTTTTCGTTTTCCAGAACACCCCTGCATGTCTATTTTTCTACCCTTCTTTCTTCTCTACACCGCTTGCTACCAAACAAAAAAATGACGTCATAAAATTCATCATGTAAATTGTGTGATAGTCTTTTACATAACTGTTTGTTAAAATTTCCAAAAAATTAAAGTTGTGACGTAGGCTGCATTCAATTTTTGAACAATTTACTTCCAAGATGTCATCAAGAAAACAATTTATAAAGGCAAACAAAAATTTTGCTCACTAACCCTGAAATCAGCTGTTTTCTTGAACGTAAATTGAAACACTCACTGGAAAGAGAATTTTAAAGGCAAGTTCGTATCAATTTTTAAAAGTATTGGTAAAAAAATGTGAGTGTATTAAAACCTGATAGGCAAAACTTGATCGTGTAACCCAAGGCCTATCCAATAGGTCCGCATACCTCTACAACAATAAAACAACACAAAAAACTACAGGCATTTTGTTTGTGTAAAATTCCTCGCCGTTGTCAAAATCTTACTACACCATAGAGGAAACAAAAGGAAAAATGTGTTTTGTGTCCATGTATGTGCGGCAAAAAACCCTGCAAATGATAGGACCAGTCCAAACACGCGTGTAAAGAGTAGTCCACAAAGGACCAGGACTAGTCCAAAAGTAACCCAAACGTATGGAAAAAACCTGGTCTATTTAACATTACGATGTCCTAGGAGAGGATCATATAACCCACCTTTGGACCACTAAGGAGTAGTTTTAAAACTACTCCATGGTATATAACCCACCTTTGGACCACTAAGGAGTAGTTTTAAAACTACTCCATGGTATACTCAAGAGGATTAGTTTTGAAGTCGCCCTGCAAATAATAGGACCAGTCCAAACACGCGTGTAAGGAGTAGTCCACAAGGGACTAGGACTAGTCCAAAAGTAACCCAAACGTATGGAAAAAACATGGTCTATTTAACATTACGATGGCCTAGGACAGGACCATATAACCCATCATTGGACTAGAACGGAGTAGATTTAAAACTACTCCATTGTATACACAAGAGGGTTTGTTTTAACTTCGTTTAAAAACGAAAACATGTCGTTAAAAACGAAGACATGTCGTCTCACTACAAACACTTTTTAACAATGACATGGTCCATGCTTGCATAACATCGGACCAGTCCATGGAGTAGTTCATTTTATCAAAATGGATCAGGTGGTCCAATATTATTTGTAGGGCGTTTAAAAACGAAAGCACGTCGTTAAAAAACGAAGACATGTCGTCTCACTACAAACACTTTTTAACAATGACATGGTCCATGTTTGCATTACATCACCGGGGTAAAATTTCCGTTTTGGCGGTTAGCGGGATATCTAGCGGTTTTTTAATATCATTAGAAAATACAATTTTTGTTCTAGACATTTGAATATTACAATTTTTATCTCAAAATAACAGATTTGTTTTCAATTACAGCAATTAAGTGATAAGAAAAAAATTGTTTTTTTGTGAAAATTTAATTTGTTTCCGCAATAAAACATTTTACAACGTCTTAAGCAGATTTTATAAATTTCCTTATTAGGAAGTTAAGTTTAAATGTATGTATTAACATAACCGCCTTATTTCGAGCAAAATATTTGTCCTGCCAAAAAAAAAAAAAAAAGACGTGATAGAATAAAACTGAGAACGGACTTGAATTTATTTAAAACAATTTTTACGGCAGACAAGTGCTATCAACTTGTATCGATCAAAATATAATCTATAGTCAAAGCTACCGTAAAAAGTATTTTTTATTATCCCTTGGATAAAACTTCCATACGGTCGTCAAACCTAATTCCAATCAACGTACTCTAATTCGAGAATTCAAGAAATACTGTTTGTGATGCTTTAAAAAAAAACAAGAAAGCGCAATTTTACGCCTTTGCCTGGGTTTATATAAGTATGTTGTTTAGTATAAGCAAGCTTTTTTTTTAGATATGCCAAAATTCTTCTATATTTTTTATTAAAGTTCACGGATACACACCTTATTTCTAGTTTTTCTAAAAACATGAAAAATAATTTGTATTAATCTAAGCGAAGTCTTCGGATCGAAACAAAAATTATCTATTCGTTTGTTAGGATTGTAAACAGTTTTCAAGCATGAATGTTTTAAATAATGGCCGTTATAAAGCAGTAGTGGACTTGTTATCCATATATACATATGTTTTTCAACCTTTTTGAATAAATGTCCCTCAGAAAGTAAATGTAAGTACATACATATATATCAAATATAAAATAGTGTAAAATATCAAATCGATTGTCTTGCAATTTCTTCCTTCTTTTCTTATACGATTTTTTTTAATCTTGGTCTACGGCCTAAAATTTTCAGCATCATTACCAAAACTAGATTAAGTGCACTTAACTCTAATGTCTGGATAGATTTCAAGCAATAAAAACCCATGAATTTTATATGAATATCCACATTTTGTACGTTCGCGGGACTAAAAGAGTAAGTGAAATTAAAAACCTTACAATATAATTTTAATTAATTTAATTAATGCCTTTAAAAAATCACCCTATATTTAGATTTGTATAAACATTTCACAAAATATTTAGATTTTAGCGGTATTTTTAAAACATTTTTAGCTAAATAAAAAATTTAGCGGTTTCTAACGGTTTTTGAAGTGCGATTTGACGGGAAGTCTTCATAAAAAGTTGGCAACAATGGTAGTGGACTATAAGCGAAAAGTACTGTAGTAACTTTTACTTATTTCGATATTTTTCATAGATTAAATAGTGTTTAAGTAAGTATATATGTATAATATCCTTGGCTTTGTTCTTAAAAATATCATTTAGGCCCGTTTTCACAACTTACCGGTAGGAATTTATCGGCCGTATAAAATGTGCTCCATTGGCACAACTTAACTTTAATTTAAGTGAGCGATAAGTTAATGGAAGGTTTATCCTACCTTGTAGGTTAATGTTTAGTTGTACTAATGGAAAACTTTTTATATGGCCGATAAAATCCTACCTTTAGCTATCGGTAAGTTGTAAAAACGGTGGTTAAAGTTTTTATAAATTTTTTTTTTATTATATGTATGTAGCTAAGAATAACTCCAAACCTTACTTATCAACTTTGACTTATGCCCGTAATTTTTAGAAAAAAAGCAGGTCGTGTTCGTACCTGAAATAAAAAAGTAAATGAACTCTTTACCACCAAAAACTAGCAAGTTGGTCATATCAACACTATTCAGATGTAATAAAAGAGATTATATCGTAATTAATTTAATTGTTTTAAACCATTTGCCGAAGAATATAATTCTTAAATTTTAGGAAAATAAATATTTAATGTTATTGAGTCTTTTAATTTTGCTGGTCGCTTATAGATGGAATATATGGCAAATATACTTACATCCCTTAATGGACTATCATGTAAATCTTATATTAAATTTACTAACAACGGCAGCAAACAGATACATATGTACATACATTGGAATCGCTAAAGTTGGGACTAGAAACGAAAAGTACTGTATGGTTAAACCTTTTTTTTTTATTTTCTTATGCAGTGGGCATATGCTTGAAACTTACTCTTTGCTATGCTTTTGTTCTATTCATAATTGATAGTCTTGCTATTATCACTGAAATATTGAATAGAAATATGTATTTGGTTTTTACAAATCATATAAACTTACTATTTATTCAAGAAATATTTTGAATTGTAACTTTTGACAAAAATTT
Source organism: Pollenia labialis (assembly GCA_949318255.1). Lineage (NCBI taxonomy): Eukaryota > Metazoa > Arthropoda > Insecta > Diptera > Polleniidae > Pollenia > Pollenia labialis. Next base: position 15,312,426 of record OX439142.1, on the reverse strand, counting down.
TTAACTTTTTTGAAAAATAGCGTAATTTTTTATTCTTGCCCTGCAGCACTGTTATGTATGTAGTTCAAATCTGCAAAAGCAATTACTTCTGCACTGTCACACTATTACTCTTTCAACTAAATCACAAATAAGTTTATTTGGATAAACTGTTTTATTTATTTTGAAATACCTATAAATAAACACGAAATTAAAATTAAAAAAAGGCTAAAAAAGCTAAATGCATTGTTGAAAAAAGCCGAAAAAAAGCTTAAAGCTAAATGAAATATCTAAAGCTAAACATGAAAAAATAAAGCTAAATTTAGCTCGAAAAAAGCTAATATGGTCACACTGCTCGTGTCAGTTATCTATGCCATGTGCGTGTGCCAGAGACAAGTGGCTCTACGATATTTTTATTATTGCATTTAAATATTATTGGACCACCTGATCCAATTTCATGAAATGGACTACTCCATGGACTGGTCCGATGTAATGCAAGCATGGACCATGTCATTGTTAAAAAGTGTTTGTAGTGAGACGACATGTCTTCGTTTTTTAACGACATGTTTTCGTTTTTAAACGAAGTTAAAACTAATCCTCTTGTATACACAATGGAGTAGTTTTAAAACTACTCCTTTGTAGTCCATAGATGGGTTATATGGTCCTGCCCTAGGACAACGTAATGTTAAATAGACCATGTTTTTTCCATTCGTTTGGGTTACTTTTGGACTAGTCCTAGTCCCTTGTGGGCTACTCTTTACACGCGTGTTTGGACTGGTCCTATCATTTGCAGGGTTTGCACTTGCAAACACACACGTATAAACGTATGAGGACAGGGTTACCGTTAAACATTTGAAAAATAAAGTCGCGCAAAAGAGTCGATTAAGAAATCAAAAGTCGGAAACATTTTTTAGTTACTTTTAAAAAAGATCTGTGTTTCTATTTTATACTTTAATAATATTTCATGAGAATCTAATAAATTAAATAATTTAATTATATTTATATTTTGTCCTTTTTTTTGGTTCATTTTTAATATAAATTTATTTATTTATTATTTGCTATTACTTTTTATTGGTAATTTTTTTTAATTAATAACATTTAAATACTCATACTGTAATTATAAGATATAAATCTTGTTGTATGGGATATTAAAAAAATAAATCAATACAATAAAATGAATTTCTGATGTAATTCATAAAGATGTGTCTAGCGGTACTTTTTTTGTAATAAATGGCAACTGTCATTAAGTTGTAAATAATTTTAATATTGTTTTATTGTTAAAAAAAAAGTTAAAATAAAATTTAAGCCTTCGAAATTTTTTCAATAAACATAAGAAGAGATCTCTTGGATTGTTTTAAACTCGAATAATAACCGTTAGTTCTCCCTACTACACAGTCTTCCCTATAGTCGGTTTTATTTTTCTAAAGAAAAAAATTCATATTATTTTTCAATATAGTTTTTTATTTTAATTTATTTATTTTTAATTAATGCATTTTATTTATATATTTAGCAAGGTAGTTTTTATTACTTTTATTTTTTTGTGTTTGTTCATTTAAAATTAATCAATTTTTGTTTTATATGTTTTTAAATAACTAACTATATCTTAGACATAAACATACATATTATTCTTTTTTATTAGTTTTTGCATTTATTTATTAAATATTATTTAAATATTTACAAATTTGAAAATTAATTATAAAACTGATTAGGTTTTATTTAGAAAACCTAAAATTTAATAACAAATATTGTGGAAATTGTTGAACACAAAATATGTCAATGACTTTTGGTCCGAACCGGTGGATTGTTAGGATGGCAACGCTTAGCTATTAAAATCTTGCCAGGCTAGGCCGGTAGAGGCGTGAATTCGCCATCTTAACAACCCACAAGCCATTGTCCAAAAAAAAAATGTAAAAAAAACCAAAATGAATTATAATAAAAAATTACTAACTTTTAATAAAACTGAAAAAAAGAAATAGTTAATAATTGAAAGACTAAGGACACAAATGGAAAAAAACAAGTATATTGTACAAAATTAAAATATAAAAAGAAAAAACAAAGCCTCTAAAGATTTTCCAATTCCCTGCAATTCCCGACTATCTCGACCCGTCACTTCCCTGGCGGGCAGGTGATGTTTTGCTGCCTGGCCTGTCCTCCCACTACCTTGGCAAATCCCTGGCCCATATGTGGATTTGCCCCTTAATAACTAAACTACCTCTACAAATTTAAATGTTGCTCACTTACCTGTTGATTTTCTCACTCCATGTTTAATCTTTTTCCTCCTCAGGGCATTCCCATGTGTAGCAAGCTCACCAAGTAGTAAGTACGAAAAAACCCGTCCTAACTGTCCGCTCAAACAAACCTCAGTAGGAAAAAATTACAGGCTGTCCGTGTCTGACACCCCTAGTCCGAGCTCGGTCCAGTACCAATATACCCTATTCCCTCGTCGGTCTGGACCAAGTCCTGTCCGTTTATGTGTCAGTGGTGTGTCGAATGCTAGTGTTTGCGGTTTGTATGTGTGGTGAGTGTGCGTGTACGGATGGATGGTGTTTGGAGTATGTGGTGTGTAGTGATGATCGATGATGGTGTCTGGATGCTGGATAGATGGATGAATGAAGGTGTTGTGTCTACGATGTAGGTATGTAGGTTGAATGTGTGTATGATGTATGTGTGTTGGTTATATGGGTGTTAATGTGTATATTTGCATAAATTAACTTCACAGTTTTCTTATTGTGTAATTAGTTAAACGTTTATTGGATACTCTTTTTTTATTTACAATATCTATTTTATTAGCTAACATTTTCTTTTTTTCCACTGGTATTTAATTTAAAAAAAAAACCTTTTTTTCAAAAACAAAAAACATCTCACAAACAAATGTTCGACCTCTTTCTCCTCTTCTTCTTTTTCTTCCTCTTTTTCTACTGTCCTACTTTCCCGCCTTTTTTCCTACCGTTACCGCCATCATTTTTTTCCTTCCTCGCAAGTCCCCTACAAATTTTGAACAGCTGTGCAAGCTGTCAAAAAAATATATTCTAGCAGTTTGCACGGTTGCATTTTAATGTAAAATCCTCTCCACTGCCATTTACATCAAAATAAAACCTTCAGCCGATACAGAGGCATGACAAATATAGTGCAAAGTTTTCTTTTTCTGTCTCAATACTCAAACCAGTCTGAATGCCAATTTGACTTAATCATACAAATTGTTATTGAACGCAGCATACGTTTTTCGGACAGTTTTATGGCACTCAAATTCGCCATCTGATATGCTTTGGTCATCAAGAACCTCAGGCATTTATACATTCAAATCGTCGTATGTATATAATATTCAAATTTATTTACAAATACTTATTAGTTGTTCAGAAGATGTAAAATCAGTTGTTATTTTTAAACCCCAACCACCGAAGTTTGTAATGCAGCGTTTATTTTCGATAAAAATATTTCGAAAGTTTTTTTTTCGAATTTAACAAGATTTTTCAAATTTAACAGTTTTATTTTATTCTAAACGTAATACAAAAATCATAAATATACAACCCAATTATGAATAAAATTTTGTAGGGATTTTTTCCCCTTTTTTAAGAAAATTTGAACATTTAAATTTTGAATAAAATTTTAGGTATCGAAATGCTGCACAAGAATAAGTTAATGCTGATGTTCGACTCAGGGTTGTCATAGAAACCAATATTGTCAGAATTGGTTTTAAAACCGACAAGAAAAAATGCTTTGGTGTCATAGAAACCAATGTTATTGGTTTTATGTTCGAACTAGAATTAGTGTCGGTTTTAGGTGTCACAGAAACCAATGTTATCGGTTTTTTATTGGAAATAAACCAAGCAGCAAGGTATATTTATAGCAGGTAGTCTCGGAAAGCCAGCTGTTTATTTTTTATTTGCTTGTTTTGCGATACGAACTGTCAAATGTTGTATAGCAAACAAGTAAACAAGATTTTTGTCTTTATCTTTTGTCTTTTTTGTCTCTTATCAGCACCTTTGCTTTTTGACAGTTTGTATCGCATAACAACAATAAAAAGCCCTGTTGTTTGTTTTATTGTACAATTGTTGTAATCTCGCGGCTACCTGCTATAAATATACCTTGCCAAGCAGCTTACAGCTCTTGTTTTTTTTATTGGAAATTAATATAGTTGCTAAAAGCTTAATTCTTTATTTAATTTTTTTTAACAGTTAGATTTTTTCCACAAATAGGAGTAAATAAAATTGATAAATTGGTAAAATAGTATTTTTAGCATGTTTCCGGTAGTCTCCGGCAGCGGGCTGCTGCAAATTGGCAAAAGTCTTCTTCTCACTTTTTTTACTAACAGCAAATATGCAACAACAGCAGTGGTCACTATACTTATTTATAACGTTAAACAACAAATTTGTTTATTATATTTTTAATAAATTCACTTTTTAATTACATATTTTTACAAAACAATAAAATTACACAAATTAAAACAACAAATGAAATGCAAGATCATCTTCCAATAACAAAAATGCTACAACTGCTGATGTAATTTTATTTTATTTATAAGCACTTATCACCTTTTAATTATTTGATATCAATTATTTTCACAAAAAACCCTTTTGCTGATATTTTAATGAAAAAAATATAATATTTTGTCAATTTTCTGCAAAAAAGTAAAATAAAAAATAATAAAAATGTAAACAACAGCTGTTTCGATATTGGTTTTATTTATATTCGAAATTAACCAAACCAACTTGGTTTCGTGACACCAAATGAAACCAATATTGGTTTCAAAACCGACAATTATCAAAACCAATATTGGTTTCTATGACAACCCTAAGTAAGATCATTTCAACTTCATTAAACAATTTAAAATTAATTTTATAAATTGTTCATGTATAATTTTACATTTTAATATTTTATTGTATGAAAACAAAAAGTTCAAAAAAAAAACAGAAATATGCAAAAAAAAATACATACATACGACTTCAATAAGAAGGAGCCATTAATACCGCGGTTGTTACCGCCTATAGAAGATACTGAAAGAGAATTACTGCGGACAACAAGAGTAGTTCTAGCACAAACGGGATCGAGATGGAGTAACAGGATTAATAAAACTGCCCAACCAACCCTACTTCGTCCAATGAATTTATAAACTAACCCCAAAAATAGCAGAATGATTCCTTAGACTGAACCTCAATGCAAAACACCCATATAAGAAAATTATGTAGTTTAGCTGTAACAACAAAATCGAGCAGGAGTTATCACGGTTTTGCTTTACAAACATCCTAAGAAAAATAATTCTTTTTGCAGACATAAGCCGGAAGAGTATTTTCTTAAGAATACAAAAACAACATTTCTGCTTAATGCGACAGTATTTTATAGGTCCTTTTCTTAGAAAAAACTTACTAATAAACATTTGTTATTAGCTTAATTTTTTTTAATGATACTGGTTTTTCATTCTGTCAAAAGTGTTGCACAAAATTTTGTTAGGCCAGCTGTGGGAAACCACCCAACCTAGTGGTTTCTATAAGAAGAAGCGACCACAGCACATACTGCAGGATCCCCAATAACTTTGGTAAGAGACATATTAGGCGAAGGCATTATTTCGCGCACAAACGATTTTAACCGGCCTTTACGTTCATCGGAGTTAATAGCAACAGATTTTTTTTACATTTGAAAGAAGAAGAGTAAGTGCCGGTTCATACACGTCAAGTTCGACTCGTCAAGTCTTGAGTTTTTAGGAGAGAGGGGAAAATAAATGGCATTTTCTTTTTCTTTAGAAAGAACAATAGGCCTTATAATTTGTCGAAGTTTTTTTTTGTTAACTTGGCAACTTTCAAATAAAGCTAACACTTCTTTTCGTCTATTTTAAAAACTGTATGAGTGTGCGCTTTCAAACTTTTAAAGAATTAACAAACTATAAATCTATGTACATTATCAGGGGTGTGCTGCAAATCGCAAACGTAAATATGTACAAAAAATTGCTGTCTACATTAAAGATAACATAATTTTTACAATTACTGCAATATATGTCGCAATAATTATCTCTGGTATAGACGGGCAGTAACGATTCCACCTGCTCATTTCACCATGTGTCAGATGTTATTGTTTGCTTTTATTTGCAACTGAATTCAACTACAGGTGGTGTCGATACTACAACAATTCAAAAACAACAGGAACAATATAGGTTTTTTGCGTTGAATGTTTAGTATTTACGGTTAGAAATGTCAACCACTCCGTACAAAACACCAACAAATCAACACAAATTGGCTTACTGTCAAACTCAGATGGTGCTCCGACACCACCTGTATTTAAATTTGCCTTGGTGCAAACGAAGCAAATTGCAAATACGTACATTTTATTGTTTTTATGTTGTGCATTAACCATTGTGAAAACTCTTACTATTTTGAATTTAACGAGATCCATTTTTCTTGGGATTGTGTAGCTCTTTAGTTCATATACATACATACATACATACATATAAAAAAAATTTGTTCATTGTAAAGAAAACTTCATTATAAGGCGATCTTATCCCAACAAAATTTAAACAAAAAAAAAAAAAAAAACACTGTTTTAAAAAATTGAGAATAGAAAAGAAAAATTGATCTATTTTTTAACTAGGAAAAAAATACTCAAAATGTTAAAATATAATTTACAAAATAAAAAAAAAACAAAACTTATTCAGTTACATATTTAAATAAAGGGCATATTTTATTATTATTTATATATGTTCTTATAATTTTCCGTGTTATTATTAATTTTAAGGATTAGTTTTCATTATAATGATGTAGGATTATTATCGAGTATAAGCATTAGTTTGAGAAAATCTAGCAAAGGTTTGTATTATTATTTTTTTTTAATTATGAATATATCGTTAATTATTTTCTGTTTCCTTTTTTTTTTTTTTTGTTAAAGGTTTTACTTATTTTGTTTTGATTGTTACACATACATATCTACATGACTATTAATTTTATTAATATATGTAATTCATTAGGACATTAAAAATAAGTTTTTTTTAATTATTTATATATTTCTTATATTCTTGTTACATTAAAAAAACTGTTTAATTTTTTCATTGTAGATATATGTATGAATATAGAATTATTTAAATTTATTATATATCTTTATAATTATATTCATATTTGTTTAAAGTAATAAACTTAAGCTTTCTTGCCTTATAAATTTGATTTATATTTTGTTTTTTAATATTAATTTAAATTTATTTTAATTTTGTAAATGTAATACAAGTTAATTAAAAAAGTGAGTTTTTTTTTGTTTAATATATATAATTTATTTCAGTTTTTATTTTTAATAAAAATATATGTATATTATTTTACTTTATTATTTTATGTATGTATATATATATTATTTATTTCTTTATAAATTATATTTAATATAAAAGCAAGAAAACAAATTTTCTTTTTTATTTCAGTTGTATTCAAAAATATTTATAATTTCTGATATTATTTTTTAACTTAAGTAACTAAACTTAAAATACAGCACAAAAACAACAACAAAGTCAAAAAATTAAAGTTCAAAAATTATCGGAATTATAAAAAAAAAAATCTAAAAACAAAATAACGATATTAATTAATAAATATTTCTTGCATTTTAAAATACTAATAATAAAAAACAGTGTTGTATTAATGCAATTAAATGTTTATTGTTACAAAATTATTAGACATAATTTCGAAAAAACGAAATGAAAATTAAAATTAAGAGTTCAACATTTTTAAGGGATCAAAAAATAATTTTGCTTAAAAATAAAGAAAAAAGCTTTTAACGGTATATACACAACTGGAATAAACGACAAACTTCGCAGAGCACGACGAATTCGTCGACAAGAATTCTTCAAATGAGTGTTAATTCGTCGCAGAGTTCGTTACACACGACAAATTTCGGTCTACACAATGATTGTGTGTATTTTCATATACACCAATGTGTTCTATTTCTAACGACGAATATTCGTTGCAAATAATTCTTCGTTCGTCCCAGTTGTGTTTCTAGCATAATACACAAACTTGAAATGTGGTATTTAAATTATTAGTTAAGTTTAGTTAGATTTGAGTTTTTATTCCGATTTTTTTTTTCAATCGAATATGTACGTAGTATATAAAACCCCTTTTGAAATCTTAAAATTAAACACTGACTAAGACTGAAGTTTCATTAAGGCCCGTTTTCACAACTTACCGATAGCTTAAAGTAGACTTTAAATGGCCGTATAAAAAGTGTTCCATAATTAAAACTTAACTTTAATCTAAAGTGAGCGATGAAGTAAATTAAGGTTCATCATACCTGGTAGGCTAAAGTAAAGTTATAATAATGGAACACTTTTTATATGGCCGATAAAATCCTACCTTTAGCTGTCGGTAAGTTGTGAAAACGGGCCTAACAGTCATATTCTGAAAATCGAATTGAGGTAAAATTGAAATCGAACAAATTTTTGAAAACGATCCTGTTTGAAAGTTTATACAAATATATCCCTTTTTACAACATAAATATTTTTCAACTGCCATCACGGTTAAACGGGGTTACCGGTTAACCGGATCAGATAATCGAGGCCCGTCTGTACTTCATACTTTGAATACCACTTAGATTAACCAAAACTACTGTTAGAATCGGTAAAATCTCCAGTAATTTAAAAAGAAAAGAACCAAAAATCTTATGCAAAGGCTGAAAGATTACTAATGGCATGCATGACTGTTTTCCCAAGCAAAATATCATAACGAAAACAATAACCCTTTTAAAAGGCATTTAGAAGCCAAAGTACTGAATTAATAAATATTTTAAATTTTTTTTCATTATGCCTTTTTTCAATTTCAATTGATTTTGATTTCTAGAACATTGCCGTATGATTATAAGTCACGACTGTTACACCAAGGAAAACAATCCTTCTTAACAAGCATTTAAAAGTCACAGTACTCTCCTAATAAATGTTTTAAAAGTTTTCATTTCCCCTGTTCTGATATCAAATCGCTTGATTTCAAATCACATATGCCTTTTTTAATCACACGTGTGGTGTGATTTTCAATTACTGAAAGCACACCGAGAAACGAAAAAACGGTGTGATTTTCCGAACACCACAAATCACATATGTGATTTGAAATCACATGATTTTCCGAACAGGCTTGATTATGACTTAATTTTTCTTGTGCTAAGAGTAACAGTCATGACTTTGAAATTTATAAGGAAAGAGTGTAGAAATCCATTAAATAATTTGTTTTGAGTACAAAAGCTTTTAAAAAAGCATTCGCAAGCCGTAGTTTTTTTTTATTATGTGTAAGTGAATAAAAAATAATTTCCAAAAGATATTGTTCCTAAATTTTTCGTTCGTTTTTTTTAATAAAAAGTATTCGTTATCAATTCTTAATTCTTAATTTAAATATTTATGTTCTTAAAAAAAGACAGAATAAGACTAAGAATAGAAAACCAAAATAAGTAAATGTCCCTTATAAAGGAAAAGGTCTGAAGACAGATTTTCTATATATGTTTCACGCTATTCGACATGTCGCTCAGAAACAAAGGTTTGGCGGCAAAGGGTGTAAAGATGTTTGCGGGGTTACCGTAGGAACACAATTGCACCGTATAAACGTAGATCCATTGTCAAATTAAAACGCATAATAATTAACACGAAGGCACACAATAACTGGCGCAAACTTAAAAGCATATCTACTTCTTACGTCGACATAGATCTAATTATGTATATTGCATACGCCGGTTGCGACCGTATTGTCATAGAAACATGAAACATTTTATATTAAATATTTTTTTTGTTTTCAAATTGAATATTTGAAATATTTCATTTTGTTTTTTAACTTTAAATTGTGTGTTTTGAAATATAATAACTTAAAAAATTTTTCAATTTCTGATTTTAAGCGAAAGTAATAGAAATTAGTAAAGATACTACTTGAACTACTAAAACGGTATAACATTTTGACACAAAATAATCAGCTGTTGCGTACGTAGCAAGATAAGGTCTCCTGGTGTATATTAGCCTTGATTATAATTATTATAGATTTTTTCCACATACAATTTTCAACAGAAAACTGAATTCGTTTGCAATAGAATAGTATGAACATTATTTGTAATAAAAAAGTAGAATATGGTTATTACGAACAAGAAGGAACTGAACATTTTATTTCGCTTTTAAATGGATATAACCAAAATCTACTTTAAAAAATGAATAAAACACCAAAATAATAAAAAAAAACATTTGCTGGAGACTAACAAAAGAATGAATTCTATTTGGTAATTAATTAATTTATTAAAATGCTTAATGCAGCTTAAAATAAAAACATTTTAATTTACCATTCATTTAAAACAAAATAGTTCAAATAAATCAAACAATTTTTAATATTTCTTCTTTCAGCTTAATAAATAGTTGAAGTAATTTGCAAATGAATTCATACACAGAGAGTGTTAAAATTTCTTTAAATGTTCAAATTCCCTTAACATTTTCTTCATCAGATCCGTTGTTTAATGGCAAAGCAACTAAAATAAAAATGTATCTTAAGTAAGGCAGTTGGCCATTTTGACACATCGGCAACCCATAATATCTAAACAATTAACCCAAGCAAACTAAAATAATAAATTTTCTAAAAATAAAATATGGTCATATATTTTTTCGATGACCAAGAAGGAGAAGGCATGTATTGGGCGCCACTTGAGAGTCATTTCTAATTGACTAGAATCGATGTACTTCTTAACAAGTTTTCTTGATCTAGGGCATATTTTAGTCCTCTCAAAGATGCTGTGACTTATTTAGTAGACTATTAAGACTGAACTTAAAATCATCGGTCAACGCCAACATCTTCACTGTTAAAAGTTTTTAAAATGCGTGGATCCAATTCTAATAGTTGGACAGTAAGTTAAATTGTTACCCTGTGTTCAGTTTTTAATTCGAAATTTTGCTTTTCACCACATATTTTTTACTACATATAAGAAGGAATATGATGCAGTATTTTTTAAGTAATTCAAAGCGTGGAAGCTTTTGAAAAACTTTTTTTTCATTTATTTTTAAGATTACATTATAGGATTTTAAATTAAAGTAATAAAAACTTTACTTATTCTTAAAATCAAGAAAAGCACTTTTTATTATATGCGTTTTGCAGGATATAGATAAAATTACATAAGTCACTCCATTAAAAAAACTTAAATCATTGGAAAAAATTACACACACAGAGGAAATAATTTAACCAGAGGGATATCGAATGCCGTAATTTGCCCCCTGACCTTTTGATAGATTTATAAAAATTAAACTTAGACGTAAGAAAAGTGTTAAAAATTGATCGCTAAAAAGGAACTGACTAAAAGTAGAATGTGAAAGGGCATTTTTTTTTTAAGTCAATTTTCTTTTTACGATAAGCTAATTTTCTGAAACACTGTTTGGTACTTTGTTTTTTTTTTTTTTGATTTTTCAAGAAATTTATTTATTGCTTTAGAAATTATTTCCAGATCAGAAACTTTCAAAGAAACAGTTTGACCTTCATTTCGCAATGAAATATATCCAAAATCACCACAAATTTTTCTACGGCCACCGGTGCTACGTACCAGAACGACTTGTTTGAAAAACAACAACCAAGGATTGTCAACTCAGCAGCAACAATTGAATTTTAGGGCTAGTTAGTGTTTGCAAATTTTAGAAATCATATGCAAAACTGAAGCAAAATTACTAGAAATCTGTATTTAGTTTTAAAAACAAAACAATTTCCTTAAATAACCAAAATTGTGGAACTTAACGTTTTTTTTTTAAATTTCTCCCAGCCGTATTCATAATGAAAATTTGTCATGAAGTTAGCACAAAGTTAATTCATAATACACTTACCAAACTCTGGCTAACGATTTGCTAAACTCTTGTTAACGATCTGCCAACTTTTGAAAAACAGCGGTTTAATGTTAAACAGTTTTGTTTTTTTTATTTACTGCCTTTCTTTTTAATTCTAAAAACTTTTTGTAAAGAAAAAAAATTACAAAACTCGCGATGATTAATGTTGAATGTTTGAGTTATATAATGTGGCATCATTAAAATTCAGAGTCGATATATTAAAAGTTAGCAGGTGGAAATTATGAATTAACTCTGTGCAGCTTGCTTTACTTAATCGGCGTTCTAGTTAGCAGCTCGTTGTATGTAGTGTAAAATCTGTATCTAACTTTTTGTTGTGAATACGGCTGTTAATATGTTTCCTTTTATTTGGAAATAATATGCAAATTCAATTGAAGGCTAAAAATTATTTATTTCCTAACTCTTTACTTTAGATTTAAATTTTCTTCCTGCTTTTTAATAGAGAAATAATATTCAAAATTATTCATATGTATATCTTTATAACTAAGCCAAGAGGAATTCACACCGGGTGCCCTTAGGTTGCTACGTAAGCAACAGCTGATAACTAACTAACCATGTGTCAAAATGGTATACATTTCTGGTGGTTCTGGGAACTCTTTCATTAATTCTAGGATTTTCACTTAGAATTAAGACATTTAAAACGTTTTCAAATTATTACATTTCAAAGCACACAAATTAAAATTAAAAACCATATGAAATGCTTGTTTTAATTGTTTACTTCGGTGTAATATTTTGACAAAACGTTAAAGTATTTAACAGTGTTGTATCCATGATCAAAATATGCCCACCTTGCATGAATTCGCCTTGAACTAAGCGAACGTTGTTGTTAAACCAATCAAATTTTATCACATTATTTTTTTCTTTTTAGTAGAACTTCGTTCCACTTTTAGAGGCTGGAATAACATATTTCTCAACGCTTCCATTAGATTTCAAATCAAAGAAACTACAAAAAATAAATGTTAACTACAAAAACAAATGTTAAAAACACAATACACCAAAAAAATTAAATTCATTAGTTTTTATATATTTTTAAAAACCCATTTTTTTTTTATTTCATGACTGCATCCAAATTTAATAATATTAAAATATAAAATGGATTATGTTTTTTATTTATTTTAATAAAATAGTTTTGTAAAATTTAAAAATTAAGAAAAAAGAAAAATATGTAGTTATAAGAATAATAAACAAAAAAAAAATACGTATTTTTAAAATAATTCTCGTGTCTGAGCTCTATAAACTTCAATTACTTTCTTAAGCTAATGTCACACGAAGGCCAATATTTGATCAAATAAGCGTAATCACTATTTTCGGCAAATATTCATATATTAAAAGGATAGATTGTTAAAGGGAGAGAGAGAGAGAGTAAACAGAGTCAAATGTGTGGTAGTATTGTGATGAACATCTAATGTTATTTCTATAATTCTAAAAAAAGTCTTGTTTAATCAAATAAATAAGTGCTTAAAAGTAGAATAGATAAACTATATAGTGGCAAAGCCTATTTCATCAAATATTTATTTGCTTAGTAGTGAACCTTTAGTTAATTTCATTATAACATATTATTATTTTATTTTATTTTTCTTTATTTTTTTTAATTCTTGTTTTTGCTTTTCAATATTTAAATTTATTATAAATTTGTTAAAGTTTTTTTTTTTGTTTTTCATTTTTAATGTTTGTTCATTCTAATACTATTTAAAAATAAAATTATACATACGCATTCCTCATTTTTGTTCCTGTGCTCTGCTGCTTTATACATTTCAAATTATACAGACTGCGAGAGTGACTGCGTTGTCTGTTTTGTTGCCTAAATTATACAAAATTCGTAAGAAAAATATTACGGTTATTTTGTTTAAAGTTATACATTTTTCGGTTTTTTTTCCCTTATGCTTGTTGAATTGCTTTGTTATTTTCTTGTTAGAAGTTTAAAACAGATAACATAGCGATTACAAAAACATGATGATATTGAGAAGGAGAAAAAATTAATTACAATACTAGTTATAATGCTGCTGCAGCATATTTATTTAATAATTTATTGTCCATCGTAGACCTTTGTAACTTTGCTATTTGCGACTTCTTCCCATGCTGTAAAGAGAAAAAATAGTCGAAAAAATATTTTAATTGTTATATGATTAATTTTAAATTTATAATTAGTACTTTCCTAAGTTCTGGTACACGGTTTTTATGCAACAAAATCTTTATAAAACTTTTTTTTTTAAACTACTTGCATTATGTATTTTATTTGCTAGATATTTAGGAATTTATTAAAAAAAAATTTATTTAAAATGGCCCCCATTTGTCTTCCAGCATGATCATTTGTCTATTCATAGGAAAATTATCCACTGCTTGGATAAGGGCACGCTTAAGAGTTTCCAAATTTGGATGACGTTTAGTGCCGACCATTCACTCTAGCACCGATATTTTTTAGTCCAAGGGATTCAGATCGCGGCTTCCAGAATCCAATCGTCAGTTGAAATAAAATTTAAAAAAAAAATTTAGTTTTCAAACAAAAAATTGTTTAACGACTTAACAACTTTCTCTAAAATGTTAGATTGGTACACCGCTGCGAGGTTTCGTGTTCTTTTTCGCAAAACTGGAGTTTTGTAACCCGACTACTCACGATACCACCACTGAAGCGGTGTAGTGTCAACCTTTAACTCTTGGAACGACATCTGTTGCTTCTCTAGAAATTTTAGGCATAAACATAGTCTTATCATATTATTCAATACAAATTTGGAATCTCTAAAGCGTGCCCTTATCCAAATAGTGGATAATAATCTTATGAATGTAAGTGTGTACCAAAAACAAATGGTCTGTTATTTTTCGGTCATGCTGGAAGGAAAATTTTTGCCATTTTTAATAATTTTTTTTTAATAAATTCCAAATAAAATACAACTTGTTGATAAAAAAAAACGATTCATGATGATTTTATTGCATAAAAACCGTGAGCCAGAACTTATAAAAGTACTAGGTATGTGTACTTTTGTGTGTGACTAATTTTTTTACAAAAATTACACCTACCAACACGTGATAGCCAATACTAAACTAAATAAATAAAAATCGTGTTTTCTGGTCATTTTGGGAGAAAAGCCTTCAGCACCAAATACAATTTCTAAAAATTTACACTTTACTACATTAGCGGAGTTCTGAAAGAGCAAATGCAAAAAATTGTTGTCTTCTGTTAAATCTACCAACAAAATTCAAAGAGTTTCCGTTAGATTTCTAAAAAAGAGCTATGATATATGTACTTCAGCAGTTGAAAATTGTGACAATGATAAATTTAATAGATTATTTTTTTTTTAATATAGAACAAAGTTGGCGTTTGTTAATATTTGTTAAGGACATTTTGGCTGTGGCATGTACAAATTGATATTTGCAAAAAATTTAAAATGTAATAATCCTTATGTGCATACATATATTTTTAAAAACTCCCTTAATTGAAAACCTTAAGGAACCTCAATTACCGGTGCTATGGAAAGAAAGTGTTTCAGGCCTAATTCTTAAGTAGAAGCTTCTTTGGGGTGCAACTGTAAAAGAGCTCTTAATGATATAAATAACGACTAACATATTTCCGGGACTGCAAGCCAGTTAAAAAATAAAAAATCGGACGAAACCTGACTTATTTAGAGAAGTTTTAGTCCATTAACTTTTAAAAAATCATTTTCATATCGATAACTTTGGATTTTCAGGGTGTATTTGAATGTGTAATCACTGTCACAGTGTGTAATCATCTAGTTTAAAACTTACCAGAACCAATAAAATCGATTATGACATCATTATGGTGTTGCGTACTAAATGCTGTTGGCATTGTTGTGGGCGGTATAAAATGTATATCGAACTCTTTGTTGACCACTGTACCACCTGCAATGGAAATACGTCTTGGACGACTGGGACTGCGGCTACGTGGTGTATTGGCAACGGAGTCATCATCTATATCATCATAGTCATCATCAAAATGGTGATGTGGCTGATGATATGACACGGTATTGCCACTTCCGTGTTGATTTTGATAATTTCTATTACTACTAATATTACTGTTGTAGTGGTGCTGTTGTTTTTGTTGCTTATGGTGTTGGTATGCTGATGTCGTTGATGAGAGTGAAGATGATGAAAAGGAACTAGAATTTGATGAAGTATTTGAATTTTTATATTGTTGTTTTTGCTGCTGATGGTGACTATGTGGAGCTTGTTGGTGCTTAGCAGCTGCGCGTGCTGCTGCAATAATAGCAGTCTCAATATCATTACATGTCTCTAATTGCTGTGGCGGTAGTGGTGGTGGTGGTGGTGGTGGGTTTAAATTATCCATTGATGTATGAACACTTGCACATTTGGTATTTGTAAGAAAAGTGTTAAGTTTATTATTTTCTTCCTTTGTTGGTGACATTTGTTGCTTTTGTTTTTGCATTGAGGTAACAATACTGCTGCCTCCAACGGCTCCGTTACTGCTGTTGCTACTACAACTGCTATTAGATGACTTTATTTTGTCAGTGTAAATACCGCTATCACTGGATTGATTGTTAATAAGTGCTGGTATATGTATAGCTCCTACGCCTCCATTGTTGCCGTGACAATTGGCAACAAATGATGTATTGGGAGAGGATGCTTCAATACTGGAACTTAACAACATATCTGAAGTTGAATTATTAGCCATGTCATTGCCACAAGAGGCACCTGAATCATTAAACGCCGTCTCACTGTAAGCAGTTTGTTGATGTTTCTCCTCCTCTTCCGACTGATTCGCATTGATATCAATGTTATCAATTGGGTTTTCCACAACAGTCGCATGACTGTCATCGTCAAAAAGTTTTAATTCTTCTTCATTGAAATCGCCAAATGTAAATTGATTGTCGGCAGCACAGCTGCCGGAATTGCGATCATCATTAAGTATAATAACAGCTGGACGATTTACTGTTGACGTGGTGGTATTAGTATGACTACCAGAAGGTACCAAACCTAGAGGCAATGAGTTCGAAGACTTTAACTGCGTTTTACATGGTTTTTTATTAGATACGGGGTTGCTATTATTGTTTTGATTATGTTTTACTTGAGAGCTCTCCACTGAACTTTGTTGCATTTGGAGTTGCTGCTGTTGTCGTTCTTTTTTTGACTTTTTGGGATTTGTTACCGTTGTTGTTGTAAGGTTTGGTGTATTTGAATTTACACTGCTATCTTGGGTTAGTGCTGAATTAGTTGTCGCCAAAAGTGGTGGAGTTTTTTCTTTGGATTTTTTATTTGTATTTATATTAATAGTTGATGTGCTTCCACTAATGCCTTCGTTGCTGTTAGTGCTCATTAATAATGCCGCTTGAATAGTAATGTTGCTGTTAGTAGTATTTGAGGTAGTTAAGGCTGAGTTTTTATTTAAATTAATATTATTCTGATCAAAGACGTTAGTTGTCATTTGCTGCTTAGCAGCTGCCGCAAAATTAAATGGAGTCAGATTGCCTATATTTGTCGCCGTTCCAATTATTGTTGCTGAACTGTGGCGCTTGACTGTTTTCTCAAGGGCAGGATATTGCTGATCTAAATTGTTGCTGTTCAACGAAGCCATATAATTGTTAGCAGAAGACGAAGACGAATTCGTGGAAGTAGAACTGGAATCGTTTTCAACACTTTTGGATTTTTGCAAAATCTGCTGTTGTGGATGTTGCACAGGAGGAATATGGGCATGTTGATGTATAATCAAATTTCTATGATGGTCCGTTGGCGAGGCTTTGGTATTAACATCTGTGGAAGAAACAGGCGAAGAATCGCTGGCGGAACTTACACCACCAGAACCATGACTTTGAGTTGAAGTGGTATTTTGCGTTAGATTTGTTACAGCTGTTAAACTTTGCGAATATGTTATCGTCTTATGATTTACATTTGTACTCGCAACTTTATCGTCGTTAGAAACGGCTGAAGTACTACTCAACTCGGGGAAATCTTGTTTGATTTGAGATTTTTTAGTTTTATGTGGTTTCGTAGCTGCGTTTGCGACCGTCGTTACCGACGATGTTGTTGCGGTATTAACATTACAAGCCCCCGTTTTATCTTCAATAGTAAATGAGTCTGCTGTATTTGTTTGTGGAGCATCAGAATTTCTGCATTCAGTGGAAATTTCATTATTATTTATTAAAATGCCAGAAGCAGAGGCAGCAGCATCAGCAATTTCTTTGTTTGTTCGTGCAATATCAGCATACGAAATTGGTGCAGGTGAATTTTGATTTTTGCTTGGAGTCGAAGAATTGTTATTGGCAAAACTTGCATTGTTGTTTTTAACACTTTTTGTTCTTTGCTGCGTATTTCCCTTGGCTGTTTTCGAAGCTGCGCTTGTAGCATTTACTTTGGAAGATTCAATTGGTAACGAATGAACCGAATCGAGATCACTTGAATCAGATTTTTCTGAAGGTGGCACGGATGAAGTTGATTTACGTCTAGACTTATCTGTTGTATTAGCATAATTTTCTGATAAATTATGTTGTTGCTGCTGTTGTTGATGTTGCTGCTGATTTTGATGTTGTGTATGAGAATTTTGCGCACCAACAACATTAGAGGAGTTGAAGTTGCTTGATGACTGCTGATGCTGCTGAGAGGATGCTTGCTGATAATTTTGACTGTTAGTATTTGTGTTTGAAATACCAGTGTTAGGAGCATTATCATGATGATAATATTTGTAACGGACAGTCATTTGTTGTTGCTGTTGATTAAATGTGGATGTTTTTTGCATGGTAAAATTGTGCGTACGATTAAAAGTGACAGTTGTTTCTTCTAGATTATTGATTACTTTTTGTTTTTTGGGTTTTTTCTTTTTGGTGACCACATGAAATTCGGCAGTTTCTGGTAGTACTGATTCAATGGCTAGAATATCGACGACAGTAACAGCGTTTGGTGGAATATCTTGTTTCTTGCGTTTCTCTGATTTTTCTACTTTATTTTCACTCTTATCTGCTTTATCGGATTTCTCGGTTTTCTCTAATTTTTCTAATTTTTCCAATTTATCAGATTTTTCGGTTCTATCCGATTTTTCAAATTGTATTGTTGTGATAGGCGCAACATTATTGGCCAAATTACGTTCATTACGTTCATTGGTTTTGTCTTTTATATCTTTTTCTTCCTTCGTAGAGGTTGCTATACCACCACTACCAACTTTACTTTTACGTTCTTTAGCTGTATGTGCAGAAGCCGTAACTGTTTTTTCTTCGTTAGTTACATTTGCATTTTGATGATCTTCCAAATATTTGAGATCCTCATTTCCCCAAGATCTTCGATCTGATTTACGAGAATTTGTGGTTTGTGTGGAATTTTTACCCTCCAAATTTTTATTAATATCGGCCGCGGAAGAAGAATTATTTTTATTTTGTTTGCCACCGCCTCCACTTTTTTGTCTTATAAGAACAGCATTACTTTCGGTTGTGGCTGCTGTTCTTTTGAGTTCGTGAACTTCCATTTTAGCACCACTGCGTAGTTCTTCCAGAGAATTGCTTTTCTTTAGTTTCTGGTGCTTTTCTTTATCTTTTTTGCGTTCCTTTTTTTTATCACCCGATTTGGAGCCAGACCCAGAGCCAGCTTGTTTATCTTCGCCGCTGCTTTCAATGTATTTGACCAGTTCTTCGACTGGATCTTTTCCCCGGTAACCAGCTACAGACTCGACATCTACTGTTTTCGTATTACGTTCCTGTTGCGACTTTTTCTTGGCTTTTGCCTTCGCCTGCGAAGGTCCAGAGGTAAATGTTGTAGTAACTGTAGCTGATGTTGAGACAGTCGTGGATGCTGTATGCGGAGATATTGTTACCGTAGCCGAGGTCGACACATTGCCGCATGAATTTAGCAGAGCTGCTGATGCATTTGCAGTTGTGGGCGAAACAGCATTTATTTGTATAGTTGCTCCCGAGCCTGCACCTGCACCAGTCGAATTATGATATATTTCGCTAAGCGCATTCCCGTTTTCATCAAGTTGGCGTTGCGCCAATGTTGCTATATTATTTGTGGTTCCAGTTAAAACAGCAGAACCCGAGGCAGGTGCGGAAATTTTTGTATAAATCTAAAAAGAGACACACAATTTGTATTATCAAACATCCCTGGAAAAACTATTAATAAATTAACTTACCGTGTTAGATTTTGACTTGCTAAGAATTTCTGGGGATTTTTCACTATCACTTCCTAAAACAGATTTGCAGGATTTATAGTTTTCGTCCAAGGGTAAAAATTTAGCATCGATTGTAGATGATGTGGGGACATTGTTTGTACCACCATTTCGTTCTAAAGCATTAAAACGTACAGTTTCATCGACGTAGCAATGGGAAGTAGTGGGAGCAAAGTATGTCCCCTTTGCTGAACCAATTATATTTGCTCTAGGTATACGTTTGTCATTGTTTGCTAAACGTTCATAAAATGGATGCCCCTAAAAAATAATCGAATTTTTCTTCATGCTAGAAAAACAAAAGCTCATTTTCTATTATAAGCAAAAACTAACCTGTGTTGCTGCATCTTGACCTTTACATTGTAGAATCTTTTGTTGTTGCTGTATATCCATCATGGGTTCTCCCATATCAATTATAAAATCACCTCCATCTGAATTATACGCTGAAGTCGTGTTGGGTGTTGTGTTTTTACCAGTAGCAGTAGTCTCTCCCACACTACTTGCAGTGTTGTTCTCTTTTGCTTCTGTGCAAACGTTTGACGCTGCAGCTTTTGAAGCGTTACGTCTTTGCTCTTTTTTGCTAGCCTTACTGGTGCATATTCCAGATGAACCTTCTTGCTGCATTAAACTTAGATCATTTACGACTCCACTAACGCCCACGTTAAGCTGATGTGTAGCATTAACGTTGCTGGGCAAGCTACCACCTTCACGTTGTCGCGAAGATACAGACGAAGAGTATTTTTTCTGGCGTGAGTTATGATTCTGTCGACGTGTGCGTTGATTACTACTTATACCAATACCAAAGGTTGGATCACAATCCAATTGTGATTCATGCAAACCGATTTCAAAGAGATCTTGCAAGGAACCACCTTGCTTATATTGTGAACGATTATGATTATGGTTGTGCGAATGATAGTGAGAATTTTGTTGATATTGATGATAGCTATTGGACGTTATAGAGTTGGATAAATTACGCGATCCACGTGAAGTTACGCAAAAAGGATACGATTGATCCTCATTTTCCGCCTTTTCAAGTAATTGCTAAACAGTGTTTTAAAGTAGAGAATTTATCAATGAAAGCAAAAAATCTATCAACTAAATAAAATTTATTTACTAACCAAAAATGTTTTACTTTTATTTTCTTTATCTCGAGGATTCTTATAGGAGTAGGCTTCATCGAGCAATTCTTTAAGTTTACTATCATCCCAATCTTTTAAGCGGCTCTCCTCCCATGATTCTGATGTAAACTCCTATAAGAAGAATTGATAAAGTTTTGAAAATTAATTTTTTTTTTAAATTTTCTTTCGAATAGCAAAAGATTCGGAAAAGCTTCAATGTATTCATGTTATTTAAAAATAGTATTTTGTCATTCCGTGTTGTTGATACAATAGTCATTTCAGAGGTTGCAATTTCTCTAAATTTATATTTTATGCTCCGATAGAATAAATTTCAACAATAAATTTCAGTGTATTTATCAAATATGAAAAACTGGGAATTTAGCAAGTCATACGAAAATCGTATTAATAATGAGAATTTTGATATTTAAATTAGGCTCAAGCAAGGCCCATTGAAAAGGTCTGTGCAAGAAGCCTGATGATCATTGTTTATGTTCTTTTCAGTTGTCAAAAGTTGTTTACATGTGCATGTATACGTTTATGGTATGCCACAAATACACGTTTTTTCCTTTTGCTTTGTATATGTGGTAGTAAATTTTTGACAACTAAAAAGAATCGTATTTTGTTTTTGTACAAGTAAGCAGACCTGATAGATGGGCCTTGGGCTCAAGTTAATCAAATTTAATTTTCATTGAATTATTTTTATGAAGAAAGGAATTTTACAACATGAAATTAAAAAAAAATTATTGATAATTTTTCATTTCGTACCTTTTGTCAAGAATTCGCCTTGAAGTCCAAAGTACATTTTTTTGTTTCTTTTTAATTTTTTTGTCTTTCCCTTTTCTTGTTGACCTTTTTCAGCACAACTTGAAGGACAAATGTAAACATAGAGCTCGTGTCCTAGCTTTAACAATTATTAGTATTGTGGTTATTTTGTTGAACTGTTCCATGGTTTTCAATCCAAATTTTGATATTTTAATTAGTTAGGCTCAAGTCCTTCAAATTTAATTTTCATTAAATTATTTTTATGAAAAAAGGAATTTTACATCATGAAATTAATTAAAATTTATTGATAATTTTTCATTCCTGACTGACCTGAGGCTCGAACCCAGGTGTTTTACGGACAGTTTACCCTTACATGTTTCGATTAGAACCACTCAATCTCTTCAGATAGGTTTGCCGTGGAACAGTTCAACAAAATAACCACAATACTAATAATTAAATGTAAATGTAAATATATATATTTCGGTGCGGCGTTTTCTTGGGTGTACGTTTGAAAATTATGTGAAATATCGATTAGGTATTTTGTTCAATGGAGTAATTCGACATCGCAGACCCATTGACCTGTCTAGTTCGTTTGTATTTACAAGATCTGTTAGAAATCCCCAGATTATGATTCCCAGAATTTCCTCATCTTTTTTAGTAGGTCTTTTATAGTTAGGATTGCTAGGGTTTGGAATTTTTTACCATATTCATTACGGATATTTTCGCATTCAAATAATGTATTACGTTTAAAACTACTGGTATTCTTCGCTAATTCTACTTTTTAATGATTTTCTATATCTCAACTAAATATATTTTAGCACTTTGTAAATTGTATTTCCATTTTACCTTATTTGGTTGTGCTATTTCCCTCTTAGTTTGTTACTGTCTGGACCTTTTTTAGGATATTTTTCATTTCTTTTTTTCTCTTTGTTATTTTTTAATTGCGGCTGGGGAGCCATTAACCATTAACTATGATATGTTGTTTTTTGATAATAGCTTAATTATTTTTTATAATTATTATTATTAGTTTATTAGTGTACAAATATATAATTTGTTGTTAATTTCTCAGGATATATGAACATGTAATATTGTTATTTTGGCCTCTAAGGCTTGATATTGCATAAATGAATGAAATAAATAAATAAATAAATGTGAATTTATTCAAAGATTAGCTTATAATAACTCATGCTAATTTTAGTTTTGATTGATTTGATGTGCAACACAAACTATTTTAGCAAACTCTTAAAAAGTTTTCGACCTTCCAGCGTCTTGGTATGAAAAAAAAACTTTTGACCAAAAAAGAATTAAATTTGTACCCTCATCTTGACCAAATCGTTATTTCCATTGCACAAAAGGCATTTATAATAATAAGTGATTCCTTTAAATCCCCAGCAATTGTTTCTGGGATTGTGAACGAAGCTTAAAGTTGTGTCTATTCCGAAATCTAGTACGGTCCTGATAATTTGAGACCAATCTCTATTCTTCCTGCGCTGTCTAAGGTGGTGGAGATCAAATGCTTATCTCTACTAGGAATACATTTTTTGATTCTCAGTATGCTTTTCGCCGAGTATTTAATACAGCATAGCTTTTGCTAAATCTAACTGATGCTGTTATAAGTTGTGAGAATGACGGAAAATTAAGTGTGCTAGTTTCCCTGGACTTAACTAAAGCTTTTAATTCTATATGTTACTCTACTATGATTACGAAACTTAGGAATTTCTTTAACTTTTCAAAATCGGCTTGTAAGCTTATCTTGTCTTATTTATGTGATAGGACACAGTTTGTGGATTTAGATGGTAGGCTTTCTAGTGTTCTTTCAACTACATCTGGTGTTCCTCAGGGGTCGGTTTTGGGCCCCCTCTTATTTATACTTTATATTAATGATTTGCCTGAAGTTCTAAGTTCTAGTATGTGTAAGCCGTTTTTATTTGCAGATGATATTTTGCTTTTATTTAGTACTGGTCGAGATTTTGCTGATTTATTGGAGTCTAATATTAACTACTGCCTAAATAAAATCGACCTGTGGTCTTCCAGAAATTCACTGGCTGTTAAGGCTATTTTGTTTGGGTCGTCTGAGAACTTGGTGACAGCTTTTGTGATTTTTATTCGGGATTCTAAAATCGATTTTGTAAGTCAACATAGATGTTTGGGTATCATCATTGATAATAGGCTTAGTTATGAGTCTCTTTTTGTATCTGTGCATCGCAAGATTTCTTGTACTTTACGTAGAATATATTCCATAAATATATTCTTGCCTTTTCGGGTTAAATGTAGACTAGCTCATGCGCTTCTTATGCCGCAGATCTTATATGGACTTGAGTTGGTGTCAGGGACCATTGCCATGGACTTAAAGATATTGGAGCGGGTTGTTAATGCTGTGACTCGTTATGTTTTTAATATCCGTAGACGTGAACATATATGCGAATTTGTAAAGAAATTTTTAGGGTGTTACTTTGATAAATTCGTAAAGTTCCGTAATATTCTTCTATTTCATCGCATTATTAAAAGTGGCATACCTTGCCAGTTATGTAACGAATTTACTTTTTCACGGTCGAATAGGAACAAGCAAATTCTTATACCTAGAATTAGGAATTCTTTGTTTGAGAGGTCTTTTATTGTAAGGGTTGCTCGCTGCTGGAATAGTTTACCGCATGCATTGCGTATTTTTTCGCAATCTAATAATGTGTTTCGCCTTAAGCTTTTAAAACATTTCTCAAGTTTCTTTCGATAGTTTTTTATGTTTTCTATAAAGTAGCTTTCAAATTGTTTTTACTTCTTTATGATTCATAATGTTTGATATGAGTTGTGACAAATACCGGATTAAAATTGCTGAACTGAATCTTTTTATAGTACTTTTTATAATTTGTTACGGCTGGGGAGCCAATAAGTTGTATTAATGGGTGCAGTTTCATTAATAAATGTAAGTTATTTTATAGATAAGGTTAAGTACTGAGCTCGCTGAGCTCGGGATTGTATTGCTGTGTAATACGTTTTTAGCCCAAATGGCTTTGTATTACAATATGGATTAATAAATAAATAAATAAAGCTTTGGTGTTCATAATAGAGCAACAATTTTTTTTCATAACAACACACATTTTGCATTAAAAAACCGCCCCAACTATGTTCATCTAAAACTAATACTTTTTTCATCTATGTACTTAAAAATTATTTTTTTAGAAAGTTTAACATTATGTATTCGCCACTCTTAATGCTTCATAGGTCTAACTGAAATACTTTCTAGATAAGCGATAAGGTCAAAGGCCCTTCCGATCACATCCCGTTTAATATAATATATTTCAATTTTTCACTTTTATACCAAATCGCACAGCAAGACTTTAAGAGTTTTACTTGTCAGAGCTCTTTATGTAAAAAGGTTGAAAGCTATAGCTCATTACGTTTTTTAAAATTACAAAAATAAGAGTTAACTTTGTATAGGAGGTGCCAATTCCAATAAACATTTCGAGGAAATATGTAGTTCTATATGGTTCTTTCCAGACCATCGGTTGGTTTTATACTGTCAAAACTGTTTAAAAAAAATCGGTCTGTATGAGCCTACAAGATACGAACAAACACAATTTCTTCTTTAGACATAGTTTTAAACTGATGAGCGAATAAAAATAGTAATTTTGAATTTTGGTTGATTTTTTCGCTTTTGGTTACTTTATTTATACATTTTGGTTACATATTTTTGGTCGTGGCATCGCTGATCTGGAGAAGGGTAGGAGCTACAGTTTCCAATGTTGGTAAAAAAAATCTTTGTTATCAATACGCACCTGGCAAAATCTGGGCGGGTTTGGATAAAAAAATGTGGATCAAAATAGATTTTTTATACATATCTGGAGAGCGGAAGGATAAAAATTGTCGAAATTTCGTACACATAGTTGAGTTATCAATACATAATCTCCTAAAAAAATCGTAGAAATTTGAGAAGTAGACATGGCGCATCCCATATAAAGACATTATAGAACGGAAAGAGCCAAGGTTTCTAAATAAGGTACCAGCTACTTGGTCATCAATAAACAACATCTAACAAAATGTGGGCGGGATTGGAGGAGTGGACGTGGCACAAAGTACATTTCCTTATATTGGGAGAACGGTTGAAGAAAAACTGTCTCCAATTTGGTATACATATGTAGCTGGGTTGTCAATACACAAAATCTGTCAAAAAGTATAAAATAGATCAGAAATAGTAAAAGTTAATTTAGTACAAATAGCTTCGATACCACTTTCAAGACATCCGAAAAAAGTCGGCTGGCTTGAAGAAATGGGCGCAGCATCAAAAATAAATTGTTGTATATCTGGGGCCTAATTCTGGCAGTCGTGATCGAGTACTTTCTCGATTCGAAAGCAATTTTATTTCAGTCGATACTGAACGAATCGAAATTATTTTTTCGGTATTCTGAAACGCAAATTAATTCATTATAACACTGAAAAAATAATTCCAAATCGTTCAGTATCGACTGAAATAACTAGATATTAAATTGCTTTCGAATCGAGAAAATACTCGATCACGACTGCCAGAATCAGGCCCCTGGAGTGATATAAATAATTAGATTCGGCATAGATGAATAAAGCACTCTAGTTTTCTATAGTGTTTCATTTAACAAATTATTTAAATTTTAAAGTTCTTACTTACATATGGACCATTTCACTGTGATCCACTGTATGAATGATGTATGTATGTATACATATGTACATATTTAGAAATTGCGAATACGGTTATTTTGTAAAATATACGGGATAATTATATGTACATACATATGTATGTATTTATATTGTTTAAAATCAAGCATTTAAAATAATTTCGAAGAAGTTTAAGTTTAAAAAGTAACAAGTTAAACTAACTTCAAGGTATTTTCTTTTTTTAACATATTTTTTTCTTTTAACACTACCGTTACTTATGTAGTTCTTCTTACAATTTTATTTTATTTGCTCTAATAAAGGTCTAGAAACAGAAAATCATAATTTACGCAAAAGCACAAATTATGAGTAATTTAATTAGTGCACTTCTTATACATACATACATATGTATTAACATATAAACTTTAACATTACTTCTTTACAATGTTTTTTTATATCTTTATATTATGTATATGTATGTATGTATGTATGTAATAAAATTTTAACATGTACCGGAAGATAAACAAATAATTTCTACTAGCCCGTTCTTTATTTCACACTTCACGCATTGATTTTTTTATGGGATGTATGAACATTGGGTCGTTTTCGATTTTTATATATTTTTTTTATTATATTTATTATTTCTTTTAAATTTGATTTTAAGCTGCTTAAGCTGAACAATACCCAAAAAATAAAATTTTAGGTTTTAAATGCTTGCTTCTTATTGTTTGTTTAATAAGCAAGAAATGTTCAAATATAACGGCATTTAGGTAATTTTGGTCGAAATCAGAGTTGCCAGGAGATCTTTTTTAGGGAAAAGTCTTTTTTTTACATTTATTGTTTTTAATTCATACATTGCGTAACAAACTATTTTTCTTTCATACATTTCAATGTACATATTTAACTTTCCACTTCCACAAGTAAGAAAGTATAGTCTTTCAAGCCCGACCGTATGATACCCTACGCCACAGTATTTTTCTGTGAGTGAACCCTATTTGGGACCCATGGGCAATTATGGACTCACCATAAAAAATTATCTTATAAGGTCAAGATTCATGTAAAAGTTCATCTACATATATGTATAGTATAGTAGCTATCAAGGTTTACATTAGATTGGCTCAGAAAGTGATTCTGTGGATCTAGGACGAATATTTTAATGTGTTGCAAACATCCGCACAAACACATAATACCCCTGTTGGCCAAACTGCCGTCGACGACACTGTCGTCAACGATTTATGCACGAAATGTCCTCTATCACTTTGGATTTCTGGAAGACGATTTCAAGGAAAATGTCGTGCACGACAAAATACTCGACATTGTCTAGTGCATTGTCTTTTACAGAAGTTTATAAACTACGACATGACCGACATTGTCTTTCATGCTGTCCTTTATCAAAGTGTAACAAAGACAACATGACGGACATTGTCTTGTAAGGTGTCCCTTATCAAAATCTATCCACGACAAAATGAGCGACATTGTCTTGTAAGTGATCCTCTATCAACAACTATACACGACAGTATGAGCGACAGCGTCTTGTAAGTTGTCCCTTATCCGAATGTATCCACGACAACATGACCGACATTATCTTGTAAGGTATCCTCTATCAACAACTATACACGACAGTACAATCGACAGTGTCTTGTAACCTGTTCTCTATGAGCTACTAAACACGACAATATCAGAGACAGTGTCTCGTAAGCTGCCCTGTATTAAAGTGTATGAACGACAACATGACCGACATTGTCTTGTTAGGTGTCCTCTATAAACTACTAAACACGACAATATGAACGACATTGTCTAGTAAGCTGTCCTTTATCAAAGCTTATCCACGACAACATGACAGACATTGTCTTGTAAGGTATCCTCTATCAACAACTATGCACGACAGTATGAGCGACAATGTCTTGTAAGCTGTCCTGTATTGAAGTGTATGCACGAGAACATGAGCGACATTGTCTTGTAAGCTGTCTTCTAAACAAACAAAAATAATTTATTCCCAATAAAAAAATAAAAATAACTGTAAAATAATCAGTCAGTCAAGTCTGAGAACTCAAAGACTAAGGTATCATTTTAAAAATATGTATGTGCTATTGTATATTTTTATTTATTCCTTTAGGTTTATAGGCGACATTGTCGTGTAAGCTGTTACTCTTGTAACTTCATCGACATTGTCTTATACGCAGTCGTTGACGATAAAGTAGAATCTATTGTCGTCTATATAGTCATCAACGATAATATGGACGACAATGTCGTGCATGTGGTCGTCAACGACAATATGGACGACAATGTCGTGCATGTGGTCATCAACGACAATATGGATGACAATGTCGTGCATGTGGTCATCAACGACAATGCCGTGTATGTGGTCATCAACGACAAGTTAGGAGATATTGTCTTGCACACATTCGTGTGTGTACACATTCGTGTGTGTACGACAGGCTGAGCGACATTGTCTTTCTTTGTGTCGTGCACGATTTACGCGACACTTGTTCGAAAAAATCGTCGACGATTTGCATTAGTTGTCGCTTACGTGTCGTGCAGGAATTAACATTGACAACTGGTACCCTCTCTACTATTGTGGTGTGGGTATAAAAATGGTCAACTAATCACTTTTGTTAATAAAAAAACCCCAAAAAATAAGGTACATATCGTTACCTTCAGTCCTAAATAAAAAAGCTAAGTCAAATTTAATAAAAGTTACAGGAAAAAAACTTTTCTAAAATGTTAAGTTTTTTTAACGGGCTTGTTTATAAAAAGTTCTTATTTTACGCTTAAAATATGTAATAGCTATCAAAGGAAAAAAGGCTGCATGGATTTAAAAAATGCCAGAAAAAAAGATAATACATGATTAACATATTACACTGTACGACACGATTTTTCACCCATGATCAAACTGACCAGATTCTGAAAATATAGCTTAAACAAAATATTTGTATATTATAAAAGTTTTTTTTGTGAATACAAAATTTATTATCAATACGATTTCCGTATGACGTGCTAAATACCCATTTTTTCATATTTGATAAATATGTACACTGAAATTAATTGTTGAGGGAAAGCTAGCTTCTATGCGCATTTCACTGGTTGCTTAGGCCAGCTCATCAGGAAATCTTTTCCAAAGATTTTAGAAAAGCCAAAAATATTACACAAATATAAACCTAAAGTAATAAGAATTATAAACAGTGTTACCGTCGGATATTTTCAATAAGTACCAAAAAAAGGGGATATCTAAAAAAAAAGTGGCACCGAAAAGGGGATTTTTATAAAAAAAGTGGCACAACTTTTCAAATTAAAATAATTACACCACATTATGTATTTTTTACGTTTTTTTTCTATTTATTTTATATAACATTTTATAAATGGTATAAAAACATAACAAAAAAACATATATGTAGTAATTATATGCACTAAAAAATAATTGATCGTATTACAATAGACATACATACTTATGGCTCATTTGTTGCAAAAATTAAAATAAATATTTCTCTCGAGAAGTTATTTTTATAAAATATTTTCTTTAATAAATAGAAACTGGGAATTATTTCCTTCCGAAGGTTACTTTATATTATATTCAATATTTTTTATTTTTCGAATTATTAGACACCAGCAGAATGTAATGCATTTTCTGGCCCGCTACGGCCTTCGTCAGCATTCTTTGTGAATATAATATAAAGTAACCTTCGGAAGGAAATAATTCCCAGTTTCTATTTGTTAAAATTGTTGAGTTAAATACATTCAATTTATAAAGTATCACTATCCAGTGTGACACAAAGAATGCTGACGAAGTCCGTAGCGGGCCAGAAAATGCATTACATTCTGCTGGTGTCTAATAATTGTAAATTTTTCTTTACATACAATATACCTCATTGCTTTCCAAAGAAAAGCTAAGGTAAAATGTAACAAGAAAATACAATATAATAGTCTGGTAGTATATAAAGTAATTTCTGAAAAATTGAAGGAATATGATTATTACAAAAAACTTTTATAAAAATACATAATTGAAATTTAGCTCATAGAATAAATTCGAAAAATAAAAAATATTGAATATTTTCTTTAATGTTTTGGTAATTCAAGGAGTTTAACGTTTTCTGCCAAACATGTTTTTTTAATTCTGACATTGTTGCAGCAATTAGAAGATATTTATGTAATTTGTTTTATATATACATTAAGTAATATATTTCTTGCACTTTTCTTTCTGAATAAATTTTCTTTGATTTATTTAAGACATTGTATTGCACAGGTTTAAAAATTTTTTTTTAGAAGTTTATTTGCCTATTCCACCAGATTCTTATGTTTTTTAGAATGCTATGGCCAAATATGAGTACAGTTTTCTCCCATCACGTCACATTTATCAGAAATCCTAAACAAAAAAACGAAAATATCACTTTTTAAAATTCGTTATATTTAATCAGTTTCGCACTTTAATACAAATAAATACACGGCATTCATACATGCTACTAAATTTAAGTGCAAGTGTTTTAATTTCTTTGGTATAGGATATTTAGTTTTTATCCAAATTCGTCTATTATTGCTTCAAATTATTGTAATCAGCTTTACAAATAGAACAAAACTATACCACTCGATTTTGTTATTAATTGTGGTACAAAACATCTTCCGAAATTACAATAATTGGTGTATCTGATAAATGTGACGTGATGGGAGAAAACTGTGCAAATTTTGTCTTAAGCATTCCAAAAAATATAAGAATCAGTTAGAATGGTTAAACAAACTTTTTCAATGTGTTATATATTAATGGTCAGTTACATACATATTTTTTTACAATTAGTTGTTCTTAAAACGACTTCTATACTTTCGTAGAATGTCTTCACTTGGAACCCAATTTTCAAGGCTAGTATGGGAGTTATAACAAAACAGAATGAAAAAAAGTATTTTTTCCTAACGTAAAAAGTATCAAAAAGTGGCAAGAATTACAAAAAGTATCACATTTGGGTGCATTTTGTAAAAGTGGCCAAATAGTATCCAAGCAGTCGAAAAAGTGGCAAATTGCTACTTTAGTGGCACCAACGGTAACGCTGATTATAAACACTCACAGCGGTATGTATAATGAAAAGTTAGCCACAGTTTATACACTACGTACAACGAGCTGCCAACTAGAATACCGATTAAGCTTAGCAGCTTGTTAGAAAAATGTTCATGTATAATATACTTTTTCACTGGTGCAAATTTTTAATAAATCAACTCTGATATATAACGATGCCATACTGTATTAAAAAAAAAACATTATTTTTGCTGAAATCATCCCTGATTTTGACATTTCATACTGTTTTCATACAGCTGTTTTTTCCAAATTAGCAGATATTTGGCAACTCACTAGTCAGAGTTTAGCAGTTTGCTATCCACAGTCTGTAAGTGTATTATAATTCAACTCTGTGCTAACTTCTTGCCAATTTTTCATTATACATAACGCTGTCAAAGTCTTACTTGTAACTATATCAACGCTTAAACAAAACACCAACAATAAACAGTGAGTTTTTCCGTTCTTACATTCCCCTACAATTGGTTGGGTTCTTTCCGACTCGAATTGTAGTTGTAAGTGGGTAAAAAGAAAAAACAAAATTAAATGTTCGTATCTCTCAGTTTTTCTAGATCAAGTGATCAAGTTCCCCAAGTGAGAGACAGGTAGATTCACATTAAAAATTTAAAATGAATTAATCTACAAAAATTGAGAAATACGTATATTTTTT
The DNA here is from genome assembly GCA_949318255.1 of Pollenia labialis. NCBI lineage: Eukaryota > Metazoa > Arthropoda > Insecta > Diptera > Polleniidae > Pollenia > Pollenia labialis. The sequence continues at coordinate 15,280,329 of OX439142.1, read as the reverse complement.
AGCTTTATTTTCAGAATCTGGTCAGTTTGATGGTGTTATACTTTAACAGCCATTACGTACAACGAGCGTCTAACTAGAATGCCAACAGCTTGTTAGCACAGAGTTTGTTTATAACAAACTTTTATTTATCTGCTAAATTTAAATAAACCAGCTCTGAATTTTGAAATTATGCCACATTATATTGCTCAAAAATTTAACACGTTTTGCATTAAAAATCGCTGGTCTTGTCATTATTGTTTTTTTCTTCACATACAGGGTGGCCCAAAATTAACGAAGGAATTTGAATTCGTTATAACTTTTAAATTAGCAAATAATTATTATTTTTTTTTGTTTAAATGCAGTATATAAATGGGGAATATTTTTAGTTTAGTTATGAAAAATAATATCTCGCTAGTGGTGGCCATTTTCGGCTTCGCAAACTTCAGGTGTTATGTTGTATATTTCGTCGCGTATATTGCTTTTTAATTGCTGGATGGTTCTAGGCTTATTAATGAAGACTTTTCCTTTCAAATAACCCCAAAGAAAACAGTCTGGGTCGGTTAAATCCGGTGAACGGTGAGGCCAATTAAAATCACTTGTACGCGAAATTATTCGTCAAAATAATGGATCGTTGATTTGAAAAATAAAGCTCAACAATTTGGGCACTTTGTTCAATTGAGTACTGTTCCATTTTAAATTCCCCAAGTCTAGTGAAAAGAAAAGAAAAATTACAATAAAAAAGTTATAAGCAATTCAAACCCCTTCGGTAATTTTGGGCCACTCTGTACAAACATTTTAATAAATTTTTAGAATTAACATAAATTAAAAAAAAACAATAAATTAAAAACGTTTGGCAGCTCGTTAACAAGAGTTTAGCAAATCGTTAGCCAGAGTTTGGTAAGTGTATTATAAATAAATTTTGTGCCAACTGAATTCCAAAATTTCGTTATGAATACGGCTGTAAGATTTCATGTTACTTTGTTAGCGTCTCCCTTTCTTTCATGGATATGTTTCTATGACAAAGTTTATCAGGGGTGTTCTGGAAATCGCAAATGTAAAACGCAAGAATTTTAAAAGTCGCTTTTAAATAAGATTTTTGTAATAAAAGAATTTTATGACAAATATTTTCTTATTAAACAGGATTTTAAACCAAAAATTATAAGAATTAGGTTTAAAGTTTATTAAAAAAAACTTCCAAATTCTTGCGTTTGCGATTACCAGCACACCCCTGTATGTATGTATTAACAAAAAAGTGCAAACATTTTTCATCTTATAGGTTCATATTCACTCAGGACCCTTCACCTATAATTTTCAAAAAGTACCAAATGTAGAACACAAAAGTAAAAGGAATTAATTTAATTAACCGTATTTCCCCTTTTTTAAACGTTTTTCTTCCTATTAAAGTACCAAAAACTTTTAATTAGTTAATGGAAAAAATGTTTTACAAAAAGGTAAAATTTTCACCCCTTCAAGATTCGATTTTCAAAAAAATACGAATTTAATACATACATATACATACATATATGTACATAAATTTAGAAAAATGTTTGAAAAAAGGGAAACGAAAATAAGTACGATGTTCACCCCTTTAACTTTAGTATTTCAAAAAAATTCCGCATTTGCGTTTGAATTCTTTTAGATAAGCTACGAATGTGAAATAAAATAATAATTGACTTAAAAGGGTGACAAAAAAGTTCCGAAACACAGGATTTACCAGTTTACTCCCTAAAAGGGCTGAATTATAAAAAGTATCAGGCACCTATCCGCTTATTTTTTAATGAACAACAAAAAAAGTATCAGTTTAAGAACGAACCCGTAAGAGGAGAATTTAAGAGTGAAAGCACATGAGAAGAGAAAGTAGTAGAAGATAAAAATCGGACAACATAAGCGAAAACAACTCCAGAAAACTGCCATACATTTAGCCAGTCTCCTGCTGCGCATCAAGGTCATTTCCAGTACGAATCCAGTTAAATTCTCGAGCCCTAACCCGAGACATCCCCGCAGGAATCTATTTCCTAGCCGTTTCAGCCTGCAGTAATGAATCCGGGGACAGTGGCACAGAAAATGCTCCACTGCTTCCAACTCCTTTGGGTCCTCACATAACCTACATATTTATATCCGACAAGTCAGATACCATTCTTAAATTTTTACAGCCGTATTCATAGCAAAAAGTTAGCCACAGTTTGTGCACTACGTACAACGAGCCGCTTACTAGAATGACGATTAAGCTTAGCTTGTTTGCACAGAGTTAATTCATAACGAACTTTTCACCATCTGCCAAGTTTTAATAAATTAACTCTGAATTTTTATGATGTCACATTGTATTACTCAAAAATGCACTTTTTGCTAACTTCATGCTAAATTTTCACTATGAATACGGCTGTAAGTCTTTAAATCCCAATTTCAAAAGAATCAAAAAATTCGACATATCTAAGTGGGAAATTTAAAATACACACAGAAATTTATATTTAAGTATATGATGGAAATCTATTTAAAAAACGAAAAGATTTGAAACGGAAAATATGATTTTCCGTGTCTTTTAAATTTTTTTTTTTAAAACATCTATTGCTTTCAGTCTGTCTATTACCCAGTTTAAACTTCGGAACATCTGTTCCATAATGTTTTTTGCAAACATTGCAAGTGCTTATCGAATTTAAAAGTCTCGTTGACTAAAAGTCTCAATCTGAATAAAATTGATTTTTATGCGGTGCTACGTGACGGTTGTAGAACAGCGATGGGCTGCTTTTATGTTAACCTGAATGCGGATATTTCTGCTTTTTTTGTACTTTTCATAGTATATCTATTGACTTTCGACAAAACAACTTACAATACAACATATTTCCATATGCATACATATACAATATGCATAATTAAATGTACAAAATAAACAAATGCATATACACATACAATAGAAAAGTGAAAAATATAAGGCTTTAAACGGTAAAAAAATCTTGTTTTGTGCATATACAACCTGCACATATCCGACAAGTCGGATCCCATCCTCACCGCAATCCTGCCTATAATACAGTGGCCCGTGATCATTCCCATCATGGTTCTAATCAGACCCTACTCCTGCCGAGCAGCGACCCCGAATCGGACTATCTAAGCACCGGCCACAGCGTCCGTGATACCCAGCAGTCCGTTCGGTTCCCCCAGGCCCGATTGGTCACGCCCAGAATCCATTCCCTGATTTTTCCAAAATAGAAGCCTATTTGAGGTTTAACCGCCTCAACACAGTCAGGATCCTCCACCTCTGAGGCCTGTCTCACCAACTCATCAGCAACCTCATTGTCACCTACGTCGCAGTGTCCCGGCACCCATCACAACCTTAGCAGATACTCACCTAAGACTCCCTCTAGACCCCTTCTAAAATCATCATCTAGCTTGGAGTTCACATTATAGCCCCTTACGGCCATAAGAGCCGCCTGGCTGTCCACATATATAGTGACCTAAAACCCCTCATCAGTTCCCCCAAGACCCCCAGAACCTCCGCCTGAAAACACTGCAGTCGTCAGGAAGCCTATATGACATTCTGATGTTCAGATCCTCAATGTAGACCACCGCACCCGTGCCCCTCATCTTCGAGCCATCAGTGAAAATAGCAAATCCACCAAATAATCTGCCCCTACCTGACCAGCTCTCCCTAGAAGGTACTATTACCTCCGGCAACCGCCCAAAGTTCACCCTAGTGCCCACATAATCAGTGGAGCCGAGTGGTCCCATGCAGTAGCCATCAGCCTCAATCTCAGTCAGTATCCGTGAGTGACCCTGCGTGACATTCCTCATCAATCCTAACTCCCTCAGTCTAAGATTGTTCCCGGCTGCCATTCCCGTCACATACTCCTCAATAGGCAGAAGATGTAGAATGACATCCAGGGCCGCTCGAAGAATACTTCGCATGGCACCTGTCATGCCGATCAAAGCACACCTCTGAGCCTTGGAAAGAAGGTTCCTACGACTAGCCAAACTCAATGACTCCCACCAAACACAGCATCCATACCTAAGAATGAGTCTAACCACCGAAGTGTAGAGCCATCATACTACTGACGGCCGGAGTCCCCAGCTCCTACCTATCGATGATCTGCAAGCATAGTAGGCATTGAGAGTATTCCCAGTCTTGGGTTTAAACATACATATCGTTTATATGCAAACCTGCTCTTATTTTATATTAATAAAATAATTATTTAAAAATAATAAAAACCACCAGGAAAAAGTTTATTACAAAGTCACAATCTCACAAATTTTTTTTCACAATAACAAAATATTCAAAACATAAAAAATCAATATATCAATTGAGGGGCTTAGAGCACAAGGGGGCTAAGTGCCTTTTTCTAAAATTGAGTTTACATATGGAATTATAGGTATATTTCGGAGAAGTTGTTCAGAGCACAAGAAGTGAATGTAGGATTCTCATCCGGACGCTAGATATAGTGAACAATTCAAGCATTTGACATTAAAATACCTGCTTCCTTTGGAGCACAAGCGAAACAACCGCTTCAGTCTCAATATTTAAAATAAATCACTTGAACCCCTTGTGCTTTAAGCCCCTCAATTTATAAAAAAAACAAACAAGTATAAAACAATAAAGTGTTTTACAAACAGAATAAAATATGTTTATAACAACAGCCCCTCTCAATTAGATAATTTTAACAAATCTCTAATTGCAGCAAAGTTATTTTTATCTAACGCTTTTGTAAATATGTATATCGGCAACTTGTTTCTTTGTACAAATATGTTGGATCTTGAGATGACCATTTAATACATGATCTCTTATAAAATGGTGTTAAATGTCAATATGTTTTGACCTTTTAGATTCAGGATTTTTCGCCATAGCAATACAACTAGAGTTTTTTTTTGCCCGGACTTTTTCTATTCCCGGGAAAGCGGGAAATTTTTTTAAATTTCCCGGGATCGCGCTCCATATAAATAATACAAAGTAAATTTTTATTTTTAATTAATGAAAAAAACTTTTATAAAAATACGTAAGGGAACTTGTTTACAAAGAAAGTAAAATAAATGGTTCAATACTAAAAAATTAATTGAAGATTGAAATAGGAATTTGAATTATTATCAGCTCACGCTTTTATTACCTATTACATATTATGCTTTTATTCCGTATTTTTATGCTCTAGATTCAAGATAAAAAGATAACATAAACATAACAATTAAATTCATAAAACAATAATAAAAACAAAATAAAAATTGAGGTATAAAATATTTTAAATAAATATATAACATTTTAACGTCTTAGGAAAAAAGTATATTTCTGATTTTATTTACGAATTATCATGTTACCGAACAATTTCGTTCATTTTTTACCTAGGTTGGACAAATAGTTAAAAGTGCACCGTTGTAGCATGCTTCGTATTCACAATCAGAAGCATTTTTTCTTTTTTATAAACAACATCTATATCAGTCAAATGCATGTCAAGGTTTTTCAAGTTGTATGTTGTAGTATCTTACACGAGTCTCCAAAATGTTATTTTATTTCGGTTTCCCTGCAGTTCACTGTTATATAAACCAACACAAATTGAAAAAATTTGTGTTTATCACCTAATAAACATATCGCTCCTTCATTACATCATAGTCATATCTCAAAAAATAAAAAATTTTAAGTAACAAAAGATTTTGTTATTCGTGCTAAATTCCCAGTTTTTATTATTGATAAAAACACTTGAAATTTATTGTTGATGGGATAAGCTATTCCTATGCGCATTTCACTGGTTGCTTAGGCCAGATCATCAGGAAACTTCATCCATAAAGATTTTAGAAAAACTAAAGATATTAAACCAAGTAAAATGTTAAACGTATAAGACTTATAGCAACAGTTCTACTTGTAATAATATCAAAGCTTAAACAAAACAACATCAACAATAAACAGTGCGTTCATCTCGTCTTACATTCCCCGCTACAATTAGTTGAAATTCTCTCAACATTAATTGTAGTTGTAAGTAGGTTAAGAAAAACAAAATAAAAAACAACAACAACTTACAAAAGATGTTGTCAATTAAGTGTTTTTTAGGCCGTGCACCCGCCTGTTTATTATCAAAAAGTAATTTCAATTTTTGGGAATACAAAATTTAAATTTCAAAAGATTTTGTTATTCGTGCTAAATTCCCAGTTTTTATTATTGATAAAAACACTTGAAATTTATTGTTGATGGGATAAGCTATTCCTATGCGCATTTCACTGGTTGCTTAGGCCAGATCATCAGGAAACTTCATCCATAAAGATTTTAGAAAAACTAAAGATATTAAACCAAGTAAAAATGTTAAACGTATAAGACTTATAGCAACAGTTCTACTTGTAATAATATCAAAGCTTAAACAAAACAACATCAACAATAAACAGTGCGTTCATCTCGTCTTACATTCCCCGCTACAATTAGTTGAAATTCTCTCAACATTAATTGTAGTTGTAAGTAGGTTAAGAAAAACAAAATAAAAAACAACAACAACTTACAAAAGATGTTGTCAATTAAGTGTTTTTTAGGCCGTGCACCCGCCTGTTTATTATCAAAAAGTAATTTCAATTTTTGGGAATACAAAATTTAAATTTCAAAAGATTTTGTTATTCGTGCTAAATTCCCAGTTTTTATTATTGATAAAAACACTTGAAATTCATTGTTGATGGGATAAGCTATTCCTATGCGCATTTCACTGGTTGCTTAGGCCAGATCATCAGGAAACTTCATCCATAAAGATTTTAGAAAAACTAAAGATATTAAACCAAGTAAAAATGTTAAACGTATAAGACTTATAGCAACAGTTCTACTTGTAATAATATCAAAGCTTAAACAAAACAACATCAACAATAAACAGTGCGTTCATCTCGTCTTACATTCCCCGCTACAATTAGTTGAAATTCTCTCAACATTAATTGTAGTTGTAAGTAGGTTAAGAAAAACAAAATAAAAAACAACAACAACTTACAAAAGATGTTGTCAATTAAGTGTTTTTTAGGCCGTGCACCCGCCTGTTTATTATCAAAAAGTAATTCCAATTTTTGGGAATACAAAATTTAAATTTCAAAAGATTTTGTTATTCGTGCTAAATTCCCAGTTTTTATTATTGATAAAAACACTTGAAATTTATTGTTGATGGGATAAGCTATTCCTATGCGCATTTCACTGGTTGCTTAGGCCAGATCATCAGGAAACTTCATCCATAAAGATTTTAGAAAAACTAAAGATATTAATAATACGAATAACAAAATCTTTTGAAATTTAAATTTTGTATTCCCAAAAATTGAAATTACTTTTTGATAATTTTAAGTAACTTTAACAAAGTTTTCTTTCCTTCACACCTTCTCGTATTATATCTCAAACTGAACCGAAGTTATAGCAAAATATATCTTTAAATCGGTACATTTTGAAAACTTTAATCGCCTTTTGCCAAGATCGTTTTTTTTTGTAGATATGACTATGTTGCAATAAAGGAGCGATATGTTTAGGTAACTTCTATTTTTAACTTTTTAATTCTAATTTAAACTTTACTGCCTGCATCTTATTTTGAATTAATGTACTTTATTAACTCTTCACTTCACTAAATGCAATAATTATCAACTGTTGCACTGTCCATTCTGCTTTTAGTAGATTTATTGCATCAGGGGACATTGATTTTAATATGTTCTCACTTCTTGTAATTTATCTAATGAGCAACCCATCCACAGATGCTAATTTTTAGATAATAGAAAACTAAATTTTAAAGTATAAATACCTGTTTTCTGAAATTATGAGGAATTTTTTATTTCCCGGGATACCGCAAGAAAAATTCCGGGAAAACGGAAAAAATAAATTAATTGAAAAAATCCTCAATACATCCAGCATTATCTTCCTAAATCAAAATTGGTTGGCTAGTTGTTGTAACCTTCATATCATTTAAAATGCCTTTCAACCACAATCCTTCTGAAGTAGCCAAACTTAGAGCTATATATTCAGCCTCACTCGATGAAACAGCAACTGTGGTTTGTTTTTTACTACACCAAGACACTGGACATCTACGTAACCAACTAGAACATCAGCACTCTTATAACTGTTGTCAAGTTTTAACTTAAGCATCTGAGTTCCTTTTAGATATCTCAGAACTCGTTTTAGAGTAGACCAATGCTCTTCACCAAAGTTCTCTTGGTGTCGACTAGGGATGCCAAGTGGGACCAGATTTTTTGAAACCCGGGATTCGGGATTTTTTATTCAAAAAAAACGGGATCCCGGGACGGATCGGGATTTTTCGGGATTTCATATATAAAGGCCAATTTTTTAAATTCATATACATACATATTTATAATAAAATGTTTATGTATAAGTATCAAAACAAATAAATTCATGAAGAATATTAAACTCATTACAAAATAAAACAGTTAATTATATTCTTTTGAAGTCATATGGAAAAATGATGTATTAAAACTTATATTTTAAAAATTAATTGCGTCTGATAATCGATACCTTATTTTATTAAAAACATATGCTGCCGACGAAAACAATGCTCGCATTAAACACTTCTGGGTGGTATCGTAAATAAATAGCTACATATATGCTATATGACAATATTTAATTTATTTTATATCAAATATATGTATATGCAAGTATAAATTTAATAAAATAAACTTAAGCAAATATGTGTCGAAAGACCTTTGGTAGAACCCGCTAAAGTTTTTAACACCTTTTTTCACAACTTGTTTTTTACGTGCGTAGTTCTATTATCATTTACTTAGAAAAAGACCACACCGAACTTTATCTTCTGATTTTGTTTTATGTGGTACAAAATGCATTGCATGTAACATTTATTCACTTGCGACTTCTTTTTGTAACCAGTTAAAAATTAGATTAATTGCCATTTTGATTTTATCTTAAATTTTTAAAGGTACTTTTAACAGTGTGAATCACGTTTATTTAAATATAGTTGTATTTAATAAAAAAATACCCCATACCTATTTACTAAAACCAAAATCTCGGGATTTTTACACAAAAAATCCCGGGATTCGAGACTTACATATTTAGAATAATCCCGGAATTTCGGTATTCGGGATTTCGGGATTGGCATCCCTAGTGTCGACCCATATATCCAACAGCATACCAAATATCAGGTCGCACATATAATATTAAATACACTAACCTCCCTAGGAGTTCTCGATATCGTTTGTCAAAAGATCCATTATATTTTTGTGGAAATTGGAGACCTTTTCCCATTGGTGTATGAGTAATATTACATTCTGTCATAGCAAACTTTAATAAAATTTTCTCAATACCAGAAGTTTGACTTGGATAAATTTCGCCATTTTCAATATTATAATCAATTTTTATGCCAAGATAGTATTGCAATTTACCACAGTCAGACATTTCAAACACTTCGGATAGTTTTTTCTTTTCACGTATAATATCATCTAAATCATTTCTAGCAATTAAAACGTCATCCACATAAAGAAGCAGCAATATCACTTCCTCATTCATGAAGCTTAAATAGAGACAATAGTCGTGTTGGGATCTTACAAAACCAAGTTTTTCAAGAACATTATTAATCTTTTGATTCCAACATCTTGGACTTTGTTTTATTCCATATATTGATTTATTTAATTTTAAAGACATTCCAGGTTCAGCTGGCATATCTTATGGAATTTCCATGTAAATATTTTCTTTGAGTTCTCCATGCAAAAATGCTGATTCTACATCTAACTGATAAAATATGTATCCTCTTTTAACACCAATAGCCAACACTGTACGTAACGTACTTAATTTTGCCACAGGACCATAGGTTTCGTTATAATCATCTCCGAACTTTTGTAAGAAACCTTTTGCAATTAATATTGCTTTAAATCAAACAGGTTTACTACTTGAATCAGATTTAATGACAAAGACCCATTTAGTTTTTAAAAGTCTTTTATCTTGAGGTTTATTGGCAACATTCAATACTTTGTTTTTCTTCATTGAATCTAATTCAACTTTAACAGCTTGAAGCCACTGTTCTCTATTTTGGGAATTTTCAATGTCCGAAAATGAGCTAGGAACATCTTCACGGCCAATAGCTTCAAAAATGGAATTATACAAATCTATAAATCTACTTGGTGGCTTTTTTCGGGAACTTCTTCTTAGCTCTTGATGAACTTCAGTTTCTACTAGTTCTGAGGTTTCAGAGCGGGATAAAGAATGTGTTTCAGCTATAACTTCAACTGAAACAACACCACTATCTCCTTCCCCCTTTCAACAAATTTTACAGGTGAGACAAAAAACTTTATATAAAATATAGTTGATTTGACACACTTCAAGACTCAAATAGAAGAAAAGCTACATGCATTTCGACAAGGCAAATCTTTATCTACCACACGGCATCAGTATCTAAATTTACTTAAAAAGTGGATTTAACAGTTTGCATGTACTTTTAAATCATATCAAAAGTTTTAGCTGTGTTATGTCAAATTATATTTTTATTGCGGATAAAGAATTGTATACCTTATTTTGTTTAATTATACATAATATTATTTTAAAAAGGTCGAAAAAATTAGAATAAAAGTATTAATTATACATAGGTAAATTCTTATAAATTTTATAATAAACCTAAAACGCAAAACGCAAAATGCCCTATCTAACATTTTAAAAAGTTTACAAGAGATAGATAGGGCCGTTTGTTTTTTGTAAATAAAATCGCTCATTTTGGCAAAAAGATTCCAAAATTTATTGTGGACATTTGTGTCGATGGAATATATCAGAATCAATGAAAAAGTCAATTTTTTTTTGTAAGTTAGGGCCTTTTGCGTTTTAGGTAACGATATGTATGTATGTACATACATATATACTTGAACATAATGATGGTATTAAGTCAGACCTTTTATTTTTATTTATTTATTTATTTATTTATTTATTTTATTCATTCATAATACATATAGCCTTAGGCCAATTTAATTCGTATTACATGTTATATATCTACATATATATTTACTATGAGTATTTAACAATAAAAAAAAAAAAATAAAAACTAAGCAATACACCATCAAGCATCCCAGCGACTCCCTCATCGCGAATAAGAAATTATTAAAATTATTAGAGATAAAATATGAACCCAGTCAATTAGCATCTAATTAGTTTGCGTGTTATAAAAAGCTTCCAGTTTTCTTTTAAAGGTTGAAATTGAAAATGAGAAGATACGTAACTCTCTAGGCAAAACATTCCATAATCTAGCAGTCTGAACAACCATAGATCGTTCATACGTTGAGTTATTGATACGTGAAATTATCATTTGAGGATTTCTTATAGTTCTAGTAAATGATATCATTTGTGCAATATTTATTGGATTCTGATATTTGATAATTCTAAATATATAAATTAAGAGACGAAATTTAAGATAATCCTCAAATGAAAATCTCAAGAAACTTCTAACACGGTGTGATACATGCGCCCTCGGTCTCAGTCTATACACGAATCTAACAATCTTATTCACCATACCATTAATCCTGTTCCTACTACCATTGTTACAACCTGAGTAAACTTCGATACAATAATTAACCTGAGACATTAAAAGTGCATGAGCAATAGTGTGCCTCACACGTAGGGGAAGAAACAGGTTCAAATGGTATAGTGTAAAACAAACCCTGGAGCACATGCTATCAATGTGTAGATCAAAAGATAATTTCTCATCTATCACAATGCCAAGACATTTCATCTGACTTACAATATCGATAACATTACCACCAATCCTCAAATCCAAGTCAAAAATGTTCATATCACGTCTATTAAATCTAAAAACCATCGCCCTGGTCTTACTAGGATTCACCTGAAGAACGTTTGCATCCATCCAATCACTCAACGTATTTAAGTCACGATTAATAACCTCCGACCATTCAATTTGTGATCGCCAATCACCAGACCAAAGTAATTGAATGTCATCAGCAAATGCTAACGGCCTACAACAACTACTACTCATATTAGGAAATAAATCATTAATAAATAGCGTGAACAACATAGGGCCTAAAACTGAACCCTGCGGAACACCTGACCTCACACATTCAAGACCAGAATCTAAGCCATTAAGGGACACATATTGCCTCCGACCAGCCAAATATGACCATATCAACCTACATGCCGACGATGAAAACCCAAAATTACTATTCAATTTGGCAACCAATAGAGAGTGTTTTACCTGATCAAAAGCCTTAGATAGGTCAATAGAAACCAATATACTTACATAACCCCTGTTTAAATTATTTCTTACAGACTCAATCAATTCAGTTAGCAGAAAACCAGTATTACGACCACGACGAAAACCAAATTGAGATTCACTAAGCATCCCATTACCTTGTACCCACTGCATCATCTGTTCCTTCATTATATTTTCAACAACCTTCGACAGCACAGGCATTATACTTATAGGTTTCATATTGTTAAAAGAAAAATCAATTAAAAAAAAGACACGTAATATTTGTACCTACTCGCTGCAAAAATATAGTGCTATTTTGTCTACATTTAGGTAATGAAACGCTTGGTTTAAAAATTATTTTTCATATGCCTTTAATATTAAATAAAAAATTGTTTCCCTTTTTAATCAAGGGCAATATACCTATGAGTATTATTATTAAAATTAAGACTTTAATTCAAAAATTAAATTTAAAATCGATCAAAATTCCTTACAATTTTTAAAAACGTCCGTGTTGAAATCGATCGATTTTAATCAAATACCTGATTAAATGAAAAATTAATCCACAAAAAATATTTCATCTCAAAGTACCCCCTTGAAGTCGACAAGAACGTTAAAGGTTTAAAATAATAAACATTCTAATGTATATCGATACGATCTATTAATTATTTGAGATGTTAGCGGACATAGCGTTGCTTTAAGTTAGTCTATCAATGAATCATAAACCCTTTCACTTGTTATTTTCTTTACAGAAGAAAACTTTAAAATATATTAAATTAAAACAGCCAATAAAATGACTAAAGCTTTCTCAGGTTTTTTTTTTCAATAACTTCAAAAAGTTGTATTTATAGCTAAAAAAAGAAATAAAAATAAAAACAACTCTGTAGATATTTTATTTTGACATTGCCTAACTGATGTTTTTGTTTATGACCTTTACAAGCAGTTAAGCATAAACCATCAATATTAAAAGGGGCTGGACAAGGCAGACATAAAGAAGTTGATTATAAAAAATAAACATAATAAAATATTTATACAACAATGTATAAGATATGTGTACGTAAACATGTGTGTGGCTTAATACAAATTCACCTAAATATGGGCGTGCAATCAAATGATTGTACAATCAAATGATTGTACATATATATAATTAAATTAGATCAAACATAACAGACCTACCTTAGATTTGGTTTCATTAGGTGTGACATTGACATCTTCGTTCTTGATTGTAGAAGCGGTAGTGGGCTGAGAAGTCAACGAGTTTGACAAATTTGTTGCAGTAGCTGTTATTGTTTTCGATTCTGTTGGTGTTGACAATGACTCAGATTTAGTATCTCCGCGAAATTTTGTAGAAGATCCTTTTGCAGTATTGCTGGTGGAGTTGTCTTTTAACTGTTTTGTGCTGTTTGCTTTGTTGTCAATTTCAGCTGCAGCAGCATTAGCAGCCGTAGTTGGGGCGTTCGTTAATGCGCCCGTTACAGATGAATTGGCAACCGACATTGGACCTAATCCCTTGACGGATACTCTTGATGTAAAATATGATGTTAAAGAGGGTGGCTGTTCTGTTGAGGATGGAGATGAAGGTGATTTATTTTGTAAGCCCTTAAGATTTGCGTTTTTATTGCTATTAGTGTTTAGAGAGTTGCTGTTATTGCTAACACCACCTGTTTCCTTGCTGGTGGGTACGGGAGTAGGTGTCGTTTTTGTAGATGTTGTTGTTGTTGTAATTTCACTAAAGGTCGAACCGGCAATTGATACGATTGGGATATCAGGTATTATAGCTGCAGCTAAAGATGAAACTGCAACTGCAACAACAGCTGCAGCGTTGGAGGGCGTTGTAACTGGTAATTGGTTACTCGCATTGACTACTGCAGCAATGGCGCTAACAGTTACGTCAAATTGTGCTGATGGTGACAATGATGACGACGCGGATGATATTGAAGTAAATAACGTTGCTGTAGTTTCACTGTTACTGATATTGGCGCTTGGGATCTTAATATGGTTTGCAGATATAGACGTTGTTGATACTGTAGTATAATTAATTTTAGGAGATTTAACACTTTCATTGTTCATCTTTGTGAACAAAAAGACAACACAGCAGCAACAACAATGGTTTCAACAGTAGCGGCAGCGTTGACGCAGTCAGTGCATGCGTTATTTCAACAAATGCCATTAAATTAAAGTGTTTAAAAACTCCTACGATTAATTAACAACACATTGAAACAAGAAACCAACAAACTGACTGCACTCACTTCTGGTAAAAAGCTCAATTACAATGTAGTATAACCGGCAATATCGAACTTTATAATATATCTATAGCAGCAAAAAAAAAATTCATGTGATTTCACCAGTCTGCTTTTAAAGGCGACCTCGTTGTTGCTTTATTTTTAACTACGCCTATGGGAAAAATAGTGTATTATTTTTTATTTAAACCAGTATTTTTAGAGCTGTTTTTCTGCAAATAATAAATTGATTTTAATTAAATCATTTTTATTTTTTATATTTTTTTAACTTCGTTGTGTTCAACAATTTAAATTTTTCTTTAGACGACGAAGATATTTTGCATTTTTACAATTCATTCAAGTTCGTTATTTAAAATTTAACCGCAAATTAATCTGAAAAAATCAATGTTATAATATTTTCACAAGAATTATATGTAATTTAACTATTTGCAAAAGATAATTTTTTCAACACTGTATATTGTAAAGAAAACACAGGACGATGTTTTTTTGACGACTTGTCAAAAATGTTCGCCATTTCAATTGTGCAGTAACAAAAAAAACAACCGCATATGTAATTACAGGCTGTAAGAGTGAGACAAATAATATGACTTGCATATATGTGCAAAAAAATTGCGTGAGACAAGGCGAATTATAATAAATTTGCCTTGGCGTGAAAAAAGAAAAATTTTAAAAGCTGCTAAGGTAGAGTTGTATTTTTGGGGAGTAAGTTCTATTTTATAAATTTGTTTGCTCCAAAAGTCATTATCAAAACTATGAGCAAGCATACAAATTTATTTAAATATGTTTATATGAAAGAAGTATTTCGTAAATGCGACTACTTTTCTTCTTTAGGCTAAACGACATAATTGTCTAACAGAATTAAGGTATTATTTTAAAAACTTTTCCACTTTTTCCAGCCATTTTTTTTTAATTTTTGAAAAGAAAGCTTTTAAAAGTTTCTAGTAATAAAATTAAGATAAATTGAGAGCTTGTATAGATTTTGGCGTATTGACTGAAATACAGTACAAATACAGCATATCTAATAAAACGAAGTACAATTTAGGCTTTTTCACTTAAACAAAATTTACACAAATATAGTACTGTTCTGTGCATTACAGAATGAATATATCATAGCCTTTAAGTAGAAAAGGACTTAACAAACATTTTAAAAAATGAAAATATGCCTATGTATGTATGTATGCGGGTAAAAATTTTTTTTAATTGTATTTTGGAGCTAAAAGCTAAAGTATTTTTATTTCCAAATGTTTTAAACTTTACATACCTATGTCAGTAGCACATTTTTGTGTTTAACTCCGCGTCTACAATTGACATCATTTGCTGTTATAACATTGTTATAAAAGCGTTGTTAAAACATTTGCATTAACAACCGTGTTATAACATGAGAAAACCTCTAACATGATGAGTCTATAATTAACACTAAGTGCTGGTTCACACACGTCAAGTCTTGAACTTTTAGGAGAGAAGGGAAGAGAGAATGCCATTTCTTTTCCCCTCTCTCCTAAAAACTCAAGACTTGACGAGTCAAACTTGACGTGTGTGAACCAGCACTAACATTATATTAGTGTTAATGTTAAACATTTCATGTCAGTTGTAGACTGCATGTAACCCCGGGTCTCCACGTAGCAATATTTATTGCGGCAAACGTCAAATTTTATTGCTCCATACAATTTGCGACGTATAGACCGCATATTGCCATGAGTGGCAAACCATTGCGCAATGATTGCTCTTCTTATTGCTTAGCAATCTGCTGTAAAATCAGCTGTTATTTATCTGACATTTAATTTCTCTGTACGTTTTTTTATGGCAAAACAATTTCACGTGTTCTCCAGCAATATAGTCAGCAATTATTGCGCCATGGTTCTGCCGACGTTATTGCTTGTGCTTAGCAAAAAAAATTGCTACGTGGAGACCTAGCGTAAGGTAAAAGCAGACATGTTCTTTTATTTGTTATAATACTTGTTTAATCAGGTTTGATAAATATCGATTTTGAGTATAAATGATCGGCAAGAATTTTGTAAGAAATAAACATTTAAAACTCTTTGAATCTTTTTTTTTACTTGTATAAGATTACATTAACTACCCAGCTGTAAATATTGGAAGAATCACAAGGCTTTTTTGAAATCCTGCATTCAGAAGTATGCGTTCTAGGTGGTATAATTTCCTTTTGAAAGACCTTCCAAAATATTCAGTACACATTCGCAACCCCTTCTTAAAGAAGTGAGAAAGAAAGTTGTTAATTTGTAATTATTTTAGTGACCTTCCTTACTTTAGGAAGGGGTCGAAGTTGTTATTAAAAGGAGTGTGGAAGGGCTTGCGCCAAATGACAACATGTGTAAAAAATAAATAAGTATGGAATACTGCGAGGAGGGCTGGTGTCTGCTAAATAAGGCCTTTTATTATGCCTCTACTCATTCTAGTTACCGCTGGGTAATAAGTATTCAAATATTTTTGAATTTTGAAGAATAGCAATGTTATTTTGAAAATATTTTAATTGGCCAAGAGTGGCTTTTTATATTACATTTGATGAAATAAATAAATAAATAAATAAATAAATAAATAAATAAAATACTTTTGCCAATGCAAGTTAGATAAGTTTTAAGTAGAAGATGGGAGCTTATTAAGGCGCTTAATTATAACCACTGTCGAAGTAAAATGTATTAAAACATAAAATTGTTCCCATGACCATCGGTCATATGCAGCCAAACAACTAGAAGTTAGACGAACACGGACCAAGAATTCCGAATTCAGCAAATCCTATTATTTAGGTCGCGCAGCTACAAAAACACAATAATTACCACTTGGCCAAAGACTGTCAACCCACCAACATCTGCATCAATTGGAAGTTTTTTCCAGAAAACAATTTCCGATTGCAGAAAGTCTGTTGCAATAAAAACAACATAAAATTGGGATTATGTTGTTTGAAAAACTGTACACCAGTTTCTTTTTCTTATATCTACATATTTATCAGTTAAAATTATATGAGTTTTTCCAACCGGCATTATTTTATGTTGCATTATAAAGATCATCAAGATATTGCCACTTCGATATCACTAGGATATCCCTAAAAACATATAAAAAGAGTAAACCTACTATCGATATTTTTAAACGTTTCTTTTAACAATTATATCTACCTACAAACAAAAATAGAAATAGTAGCGATTTTAATTCCGCTTTTAATTCTTAGGAACAAATTTTAATATATTAAAAATTATTAAAAGCATCCAGTTTATTCGCCAGTGAAAATAGCTTTTCGTTTCAATATTATAAAAATATTTTATGTACCTACAGTTAGTCAAACACTTCTTTTCAAAATATTAATACCTATGAATTTTCTATTTTTCTTTATTACAAAAATGTCAATGGCAACACTGTATATGAAAAATTTTTTAATTTTTCGCGATTTAATAATAATTAGAATTACGAAATCTTATTGGAAATTAAGCTTTTTTTTATTAAATATTTATTAAACTTTTTAATTTTTTTTACTAAAATATAAACAAACATTTAAATTTTTACATATAAATTTTGTAAGTAGGGGTCACAAAATATACACACTACTTGTCTCACTCTTACAGCCAAAACACGTCATTGTTCATTTTGCACTTTTTTCTCAATAAAATTGGCTAATTTTTTTTAAATTATAAAATTTTTTACAATAGGTATTTTCCTTGGGTATTTTTAATTGCATTTTTAATTCAACAAAAGTTTTGATCGATTTTCTTTAAACTTTTTGTTAATTTAAGTGTATTTTATTTGCCTTTACTTTAAGATGGTTACATATGCTATTTTTATTTACGTTTCCAGTTAAATTTTTTTTCTTTTTTTTAATTTATGGAATTTATATTATATTACTACTCAAATACCACATTTTTATTTTTACCACTTTTTTCAATATTTTATACTTTGCTTACTTTTGGCATTTTTTATTTTTCGTTCGTAAGAAATTTTTACGAATTCAAGGTATTTTTACACAATTTTGTTTAGTTTGCTAAAGATTATATTTAAACGTTATATGCAATTTTTAGTAGTTTTTTATCAATTTTATTGTTTTTATATTAGTTTATTATAGTTTTTATTTATATTTAAATTAATTAAATGCTTAAAATTCAATGCACAAAATTCACCAGGGATAACGAACGACGACTGTGAGAAAAAAATTGTCTAACTATTCTTTTTACTTTAGTTTGACATTTACAAAGTTGCTATCAAACTACATTTAATTAGGTAGTGACCAAGGCGAATTCAAACAGGTAAACTCATCTCGTCAGCCGTTCATCAGCTGTTTCCACGGCGAATTAAAAAATATGGTCAAACGTCAAAATATGATTTTGTTTTGAGAAGAAGTTGAATGAAAAGTGTTAAAAATATTATTTTTATGATAAAAAAATTTCAAAACTGCGAATGATTAAAGTGAATTTATTAATTTCTTTTGTAAAAAAGTGATAATTTGAATTTGCAATAAAAAAATTTTGACAACCAACCAGAAAATTGTATAAACAAAATACATGGGGCTTTTTGTAGTTGTAGAGATGAGTTTACCTGTTTGAATTCGCCTTGGTAGTGACCACGGTATATTTACACAAGATAAACTCGTTGGCCCATATGCTTGTCAGCTGTTTACCTAAGTTGGAACATTAATGTCAAATTTCGTGTATATGAGCCAAAATTTGTATATGTGTGCGTTAAATTTATATGAAGACAATTTTGACAATTCAGTTCCACTCGGTTATTTTTAAAGAGCAGCATGTCTACACCAAGGCGAATTCAAACAGGTAAACTCATCTCGTCAGCCGTTCATCAGCTGTTTCCACGGCGAATTAAAAAATATGGTCAAACTATGATTTTGTTTTGAGAAAAAGTTGAATGAAAAGTGTTAAAAATATTATTTTTATAATAAAAAAATTTCAAAACTGCGAATGATTGAAGTGAATTTATTAATTTCTTTTATAAAAAAGTGATAATTTAATTTGCAATAAAAAAAAGTTGACAACCAACCAGAAAATTGTGTAAACAAAATATGGGGCTTTTTGTAGTTGTAGAGATGAGTTTACCTGTTTGAATTCGCCTTGGTCTACACTCCCAAATGAGTCTACCTTGTGTAAATATACCTTGAGCCGTACCTAAATAAGACCGGAAGTCGGAATAGTTTCTTCGACTTAGCTTTAACGTTTACATATATGCCACACATATAAACAAGAGCGTCAACGTTGTGTCACGGACAGAAGTGATAACTTTCTTGTTTAATAAAGCCAAGAAAACTAGAAATAAAATTTAAGATAAAAACGCCTGATCGACTAAAAAAATAGCAAAATTGCCATTATTTATTAACAATAGCGGCCAACGGATTTTCCAATTGCAAAGCGTTTACGCCGCGCTATTTAGAGATGCTTCAGACAAATTGTATGGGCATGACAATTTTCGACAACTAGAACTGCGTGCCGCTTATGTTTGTTTGTTTGTTTTTGACTTTAAATGAATGAATAAAATAAAAAAATTCTTATTTCAAGAGTACAAAAATACAATGTTATACGTTGTTTATCTTTAGTCAAAACATCATCGTCAAGTCATTATACGGCCAGCATTTCACGAGTTGTAAGATAATATCTATTCATGCCTTTTGAAAGACTCGTCAGGTATCTTTCCCCACATCTCAAACGATTCCCACAATGAAGCAGAGGCCATGTCATATAAAACTTTTTCGCTTTGCGTTACGTTTCTAACTTTGGCAGAAAAGCGTAACGCAAAAGGTGTATGCTACAATAAACACTTTGGCAACACACACGAATTGTTTGTTAAAAATAAATATATAAAAAAAATTATACTTGCAGACTGTCAAAGCGCGCAAAAAGATGAGAGCTGCCTAACTTTTCGCTTCGCTCTGCGTTAAAAGTTTCTTATGTGACATGTTTCGTATAAGTTTGAATATTTCATCTTGGGTGTCAAAGCGAATCTCTAACGCAACGCGTCAAAAGTTTTATCTGGCATGGCCTTAAGCGTCTTTCGCTGTGCTATGCAAGATTCTCACTCGTATTTTAGTTTATTCCGTGTGAGGAATCTTCTCAGACTCAAGAACTGGGTATGAAGTTATTACGTTTTTGTTTAAATGATTTTTTATAAAAATCAACGAAGTAAAATTCAAACAAAAACTGTTAAGAAAAAAAGCTAAATTTTAAGATGGCCGATTTTTCGAAACAAGAAGGACGACTTTTTTTATTTTTTTCTTTAGGATTTTTTCACAAAATTATCTGGCAGCTCTGATTGTTTGTCTACCCTACAAGAAACGAATGGGCGAGTAGTCACATTTTTCATTTTGGTGTTAAGAAAATGATAGGAAAAAATGTCCGAATGTGACCGATAACTTGATTTCGGTCATTTTTTCCTATCATTTTCTTAACACCAAAATGAAAAATGTGACTACTCGCTCATTCATTTCTTGTAGGGACCAAAATGAAAAATGTGACTACCCTACAAGAAATGAATGAGCGAGTAGTCACATTTTTCATTTTGGTGTTAAGAAAATGATACGAAAAAATGACCGATTGTGACCGAACACTTGATTTCGGTCATTTTTTCCTATCATTTTCTTAACACCAAAATGAAAAATGTGACTACTCGCTCATTCATTTCTTGTAGGGTACTCGCTCATTCGTTTCTTGTAGGGAATGCAGGAGCAAAAGATCGTCATCTGGCGTAGTGCTGCCACCTGTTTATTTCACCATGTGTCAAAGTTTTATTTATGTGTATAAAAACTCCACGTTTTGTGCTCACCCTAGGTCTACACTAAAGATAAATATCTCAGCAAGTTGGCAATAACGTCGGCAGAATAACAGATCAATATTTCTTACTGCTCAGCTTATGTTAAAGGCATGGGAAAACGTATTTATGTTAACTCATAATTTGAAAAAAAAAATCAAGGAAGAAGGTGCAGTGAAAAAACTCCTGCCAACTTGCAAAAATTATTTTTATTAAGATAAATTCTATCTTATTCCATTTATTTTTTTACTGTATATTAATTTGTTTAAGCTTAAGACCTTTTTTAATAAAAATATTAATATTTTTTAAATTAATTTGTTTTGTTAAAAATTAAATTTATATTTGTATATAAAAAAGAACTCAAGCTTAAACAAATTAATATAAATTTAAATAATAAAGATCAAATAAGAAAAAAATTATTTTAATAAAAATAATTTTTGTAATTTTATTGTAGTGTTTATTAAATTCTTTAAATTAATTATTTTACTACAATTATAATTTGCTACAATTTCACAAACTTAATTTCTTCCCACACAATTTGCTTCTATTTTTTTCTTCTTTTTTCAATTGAGAACCAAATTTGACGTTTTATGTTAGCAATAACCCTAGGCCTACACTAAAGATAATTATCTCAGAAAATTGGCAATAACGTCGGCAGAATAACATAGCAATATTTCTTATTGCTCAGCTTATGTTAAAGGCATGGGAAAACGTATTTACGTTAACTCATAATTTGAAAAAAATCAAGGAAGAAGGTGCAGTGTTAAAACTGGCGCAATCTTCAAAAATTATTTTTATTAATATAAACTCTTTCTTATTCGACTTTATTATTTAAATGTATATTAATTTGTTTAAGCTTGAGGTCTTTTTTTTATACAAATATTAATTTTATTATTTTTTATTTTTGTTAAAGTAAAATTATTATTTTTATATAAACAAGAACTCAAATTTAAACAAATTAATATTAATTTAAATAATAAAGATCGAATAAGGAAAAAATTATATTAATAAAAATAATTTTTGCAATTTTATTTTAGTGTTAACTTAATTCTTTAATTAAATTATTTTACTACAATTATCATTTGCTACAATTTCACAAATATTTCTTTCGCACATAATTCGCTTCTATTTTATTTTCTTATTTGCTTCTTTTTTTAAATTGACAACCAAATTTGACGTTTTATGTTAGCAATAATTTTCAACGAAAATGGACTAACAATTATTGCAACATAAATTTCCGGCAATAAATATGTACAAAAAATTGTTGTCTACATTAAAGATAACATAATTTTGACATTTACTGCAATATATGTCGCAATAATTATCTCTGGTATAGACGGGCCGTAATTGTCAACAAAAATGGACTAACAATTATTGCAACATAAATTGCCGGCAATAAATATGTACAAAAAATTGCTGTCTACATTAAAGATAACATAATTTTGACATTTACTGCAATATATGTCGCAATAATTATCTCTGGTATAGACGGGCAGTCAGGGTTGTCAGATATGGCGATTTTCAAACTTGTTTGGCGACATAATTTTTGATTTGGCGACATGGCGATTTTGTTGGCTATTTTTAGTGAGCCATTTTGTTTTGAAATTCATTAAATTCAATACGTAGAAATAATATTATTTTTATTTTCGCATTTTTATGAATGAAATTTCAGGCATTAATAAGCAGTAAAAACTTCACTTTCTTTTTCAAAATTAATAGCTTCTTTAACTCATTATTTAGTAGCTCTCTTCTATAACTACATCTATAACAACTTCTACAACTACATTTTTCTGAACGTATCAGTCCTGTTCTGAAAATAACATGAATTCAAATCACGTGTTTTTGAAAATCACACGTGTGATTTTGTGGTTTTCTGAAGGTCATACGGTTTTTGTGTTTCTCGGTGTGCTTTCGGCAATTGAAGATCACACCAAAACACACAAAATCGGGACACTAAAATATCACACGTGTGATTTTAGTAGGCACATGTGATTTTAAATCACCTGATTTGAGTAAAAGTGATTTGCAGAACAGGCCTGTATGTAAGTAACACAATAATGACTTTCTTTTGAATGCGTTCATTTTGGGACTTCCCATGTAAAATTCATTGGTTCTTTTAGTAAAATTGTAAGTAGTACTCTTATGTTTTTTTGATTAATCTACACATTATTTTGTAGGCGAAGTTTTTACTGGGTTTGTATATATGTAGGTATTTGAAAGTATGCTCAAATGGCTGATGAAAATAATGAAAATCTATTAGAAAATTGTTTTTCATATTTAAAAGTGCTCTTGAAAAAATCAATAAATAGAATTCCCTAAAACATTGATATGTTTTAAGTCTATAAAAAAATTATTATCAAAGATAAAATACGCTGTCGTTAGTGATATTTTAAAGATTTTTATGAATCCTAATCAGTGTGGCCATATCCAAAAATATTTTACAGCTAAATCGGCTTAAAAATAATGCTAAAAAATGCTAACAAAAATCCTAAACTGCCAAAAAATAATGCTAAAGTTTAAATTGTTTTATTTTTTTGTTATTTTAGTTAAAATACCTATAATATAATCTCACATCGTATCAATAAATCAAACTGATTAAAGAATAACAATATAATATTTATGAAACATAGAAAGTCTTAAAACTATAAAAGAAATATATTTCAGTCTTTATATACGTACAAAAAAAGTTTTTAAACAAAAGGTACCATACCATAACAAAAAATCAAAGGAACTTGACCCATAAATGGGAATTATTTAGTATTTTAATAAAATTTATATAACATGTTTAATAAAATATTTCATTGTATAAATTAAATACGTCATTAAATAAATATTCTTCTTCAGCTTCTGAAGAATCGATCAAGATATCATTATAATATATTAGCGTCATTGGTTTCGAATTTTCGTTTTTTAGATATTTATACCACTAAAACCAAATTTTAACTTCCGCGTTGCTATCTGGCAAAACCAAGAACTGCATAGCAAAAGAAGCTTATTCACTGAATGGATTTTCATGTAATGAATTTTTTTATCCATATACATTTATCCAAAAATCAACTGTCATATGAATTTGGTTTCAGCCACTGATGTTCCAAAGTTGTAATTTCTTCTACAGTGAAATCAATAATTTCTTCTTTCGTTCGCTTAATTTGCATTTATTAGTTTTTAAACGGTTTTCTAAGATGACATATAAATTGAGCTATAAAATCTCGGCATGTAATTCATACTTTTTTTTCTATTTCAAAAGTTATGCTATCTCCAAGTCGAATTTATTATGGGTGGTCTTAAAAGCCCTGATGTCAAAAATTTTTTTTTTATTATCTTTGTTTCTGTAAAATAAAACAATTTCTGTTTATGGCATTGCACAATGATTTTACAAAAACAAATTGCTTGTGGTTTTTGTACAAGTTGTACTTGTTGTTGTACCGAGATTACCTGGAATGAATTCGCCTTGGGTATCTCTTTTCGATTCCAAAAAATTCAAAATCGTAATTGAGGGAAAAAATGGTCTTAACATGAATTTAATGGATCAAACTGATCAAATTTTAAAACCATTGGATATGAAAGGTCCTTTAAAAGATTGTACAGTTTCTATAGCAAAAAGTAGGGGTTTGTATTTGCATTCAACAAAAGTGTGTGGTAGTTTTTCAAAAAAAGATTACTTTAATATTCTTAAATTAAAAAATGCTTAAAAATGCTAAATATGTAGTTGAAAAATGCTAAACAAAATGCTAACTGCTAAATGAAAAATTTGCAGCTAAATCAGACAAAAATATGCTAAATCTAGCTGCAAAAATGCCAAAATGGCCACGCTGATCCTAATATACCTTTGGACGTTTATGAAACACAATAGAAAAAATTAGAGCTGATTAATTGGAAAGATAAATAAGTTTATTATTTTCAAAAGATTTTGTTATTCGTGCTTAATTCCCAGTTTTTATTATTGATAAAAACACTTGAAATTTATTGTTGATGGGATAAGCTATTCCTATGCGCATTTCACTGGTTGCTTAGGCCAGATCATCAGGAAACTTCATCCATAAAGATTTTAGAAAAACTAAAGATATTAAACCAAATAAAACTGTTAAACGTATAAGAATTATAGCAACAGTTCTACTTGTTATAATATCAAAGTTTAAACAAAAACACATCAACCACCCTTAAAAATGAAATCCGTTTCTACTTATACATACATGTCAAGGCGTTTTAAATTAAAATAAATAAGATATTGCCCATGGTGAAATAAAAATTGGCTAAAAATTTATTTATTTCATCACGTTCAGCGGCACGCTTTGATTTTTGCTTAAAGTATTTTTTGACGTAAGCAGGGATATAACTTCCATTTTTGTTGTGTTTGTTGCCGTATCATGGGGTCTTCACCTGCCAATTTTTTGTCTTAATAAACGTCAAACTTCATATAAAAAAACGCTGATATAGACTTTGACGTTTGGTATGACAAAAAATTGTCAGGTGAAGACCCCATGTAACGATGCCACCCATGCCACCTGCTTATTCCACCATGTTAAAAATGTCGAAAATTTATAACAAAAAGTTCTAAACTAGAGCAAACCCAAGGCGAATTCATGTAAACAGTGGCAAGGCGAATTTAAACAGGTAAATTAATCTCGTCAGCCGTTCATCAGCTGTTTCCACGGCGAATTAAAAAATATGGTCAAACGTCAAAATATGATTTTGTTTTGAGAAGAAGTTGAATGAAAAGTGTTAAAAATATTATTTTTATAATAAAAAATTTCAAAACTGCGAATGATTGAAGTGAATTTATTAATTTCTTTTATAAAAAAGTGATAATTTTAATTTGCAATAAAAAAATTTTGACAACTAACCATAAAATTGTATAACCTTCACCTTATACATTCTTACTCCTTGCTGTATTGTTGTTGTATAAATATAGTTTGGAATTAAACTTCTTTCCATTTTAATTAAAACCACAGAATACAATTAAAACCAAAAGAATGGAGTACGTTGATTTCAATGCCAAGAGTAGTGGGGAAAAAAATAATGGAGAAAAAATTGCAATTAAAAAAAGTACTATAAAGTGCTGCGAATGTGGTGTAAACATACAACCCAATTCTCGCAATATGTGCTTGGCTTGTTTACGTGAGCATATTGATATTACAGACGGAATATGTAAACTTCAAACTCATTGCTGCCAGGGCTGTCAGATAGCTTTTGACCTTTTTCGCCAAAGTCAAAGTCAAAAATCGCCAAAGCCTTAATTTATAGTTTTTGACAATAAAATACATATTTTTTAAATTATTTAAAATAATTGTTTAAGGCCTAAAAAAATAAATTTCTTCCGTATTGCTAAAATACGCCAAAAATTCAAGAAAAGTCGCCATGATATATATTTTGTTCGATTTTTATTTAGAAACAAATATGGTACACTGTTTACTATAAAAGTTCACAGAAGTCTACTTAAGCGGCTCATACACTTGCAACGAAAATGATTTTAGATTAAATTTCAGTTCAACCAATTTCTGTCAAAATTTGTTATCTTACAATGGTCTTAAATTATTTAATGAAATGCCAGAAAATTTAAAATATGAAAACAATTTTTTTATATTTAAACGTAACATTATTTCATATGTCAAACAAAAGTTTTAATGTTGTAAAATCCATTATAATAATGTTATAAAATTGTACAAATAATAGCATATATGCTAAATAAATAAAAAAAAAAAAAATTATATCGCTAATTTGTGAGTGATATTCGAAGGTGGCACAATATATTGGCAACAATCAAAATACTTTTGATTTTTATTGCACAACGAAAAGATAGGGAAATGTGTTGGCAATATTGTACAATGCTGTTTATTATTTCTATAGGTTATGTTCACCTTTTTATTGAATGAATGGAAACATAGTGCGACTTATTGCATAATATAGGACAAAATGGAAATAATAGGGCGAATATCATATAAAATAATATTGCAAGTGTATGGGCCGCTTTAAAGTAAAAAAAAATAAATTTTTGTTAGTATTAACCCAGCGGGAAAATAAGGAATTGATAACATAAATAACTAAAAAAATAATGTATTATTTCCGAAAGGTTAATAAGGCATTCATTGGAAGCGAGAAAGTGATTTTATTGACACAAAAAATAATGGATTGATTACCACGTATATTTCCACATTTGTAGAACAAGGAATAAATTGTTTCTGTTCGTAACAATTATTCGTATTTTTTAGAATTTTACTTTTTTGTCTTTCCTTTTGAATACATTGTGAGGGTATTACGATTCAAGAAGTTCTAATTGCATTCTACTTCGATTGCGAGTTTTAGTGGAGTTCTTTGTTTCAACATAGGCATTACTTGTTGTAATTACCAGCATATAAACAACAGCCAAAGCAAGTTCCTTTAAATGGGTGCATACCTGACGTATCCTTGCAACTTTAGAATTTTGACCAAAACTGATTTATGTAAATTAAATGGATTATCATCATTAAAATACTCTCCAATTAACCATCTGTAATTTTTTCCATTGTGTTTCATAAAAATCCAAAGGTACGTTAGGATTCATAAAGATCTTTAAAATATCTTTAACAACAACGAATTTTATATGTGATAACAAATTGCCACATTTTATAATGGAAAAATGTTCATAAACTTCAAATATATTCATGTTTCAAGGAATTTTATCTATTGATTCTTTCAAGAGCATTTTTAAATATGAAAAACAATTTTCTCGAAGATTTTCATTATCTTCATCAGCCATTTCAGCATAATTAAGTTTCAAATTCTGACCATACATATGAATGCCTCACATTTAATTCATAAACATAATATTATTACTTCGTAGGTATTGAATTTAACAAATTTTAAAATAAATTCATGGCTCATCAGAAATAGCCAACAAAATCGCCAATTTTTTTATAAATCGCCAAAAACTCGCCAAATCGAAAATTAGGTCGCCATACAAGTTTGAAAATCGCCACCTTCGGCGAGAAATCGCCACATCTGACAACCCTGATTGCTGCACGTGTTTTTGTTTTTCACTTTTGTTAAAATTTACAAGTAAAGTTTTAATAGTTTTAAATAAGTATAAAAAAATTATAACTGGCATATATTTATCGGTTGTTTGTGAAGTGTTGAAAATGGAATATGTTGATTTTTCTAACGGTACCAATGCGGGTGTTTCATTGAACAATACACAACAATCTATAATATTGTGTTGCGAATGTGGGGTGGCTATACAACCAAATCCTTCGAATATGTGTGTTACTTGTCTACGTAATCATGTTGACATAACTGAAGGTATACCCAAACAAGCAGTACTGCATTTCTGTCGTAATTGTGAGCGCTATTTGCAGCCACCCGGAGAATGGATACAAGCTGCATTAGAATCAAGGGAATTGTTGGCACTTTGCCTTAAAAAGTTAAAAGGCCTTAAAGAAGTTAAATTGGTTGACGCTGGCTTTGTGTGGACGGAGGCCCATTCAAAGCGCATTAAAGTTAAACTGACTGTACATGGGGAAATATCAGGAGGAACTGTTCTACAACAGGTCTTTATAGTGGAATTCACAGTACAAAATCAAATGTGTGATGATTGTCATAAAACGGAGGCCAAAGATTTTTGGCGTTGTATGGTGCAGGTTCGCCAAAGAGCAGAAAATAAGAAAACGTTCTACTACTTGGAACAATTGATATTAAAACATAAAGCCCATGAAAATACCTTGGGCATTAAGCCTATGCATGGTGGTTTGGATTTCTACTATGCTAACGAAAATCATGCTCGGAAAATGGTGGATTTTCTACAAACAATGGTTCCTGTAAAAATAACATCTGCGAAGCGTTTAATATCCCACGATATACACAGCAATAGCTATAACTACAAATATACTTGGTCTGTTGATATTGTTCCGCTATCCAAAGACAGTGTTATTTGTTTGTCTAAAAAGTTGCGACAGCAGCTAGGAAATCTGTCACCGATTTGTTTAGTACATAAGGTTGCTAGTGGAATACATTTAATAGATCCTTTGACAGCCCAAATTGCCGAACTTTCCAGTCACGTATTTTACCGAACACCTTTCGATAGCATTTGTAATCCTAATCAATTAGTGGAATACGTTGTAATGGACGTAGAAATAATTATGGATAAAGATCGAAAACATAACCCTGGATGCGGGCAGCTTTCTTTTCGCCACGTTCTCTGCGATATATGGGTTGTAAGAGCTTCTGAACTTGGAATCAATGATAACCCCATCCATACTCGCTCACATCTGGGACACATTCTGAAGGTGGGTGATTCTGTATTGTGCTACAATTTAGGAGAAGCTAATATTAATGATTATGAATTCGAAAAACTCAACCCCGAACAAATACCTGATGTAGTTTTAGTAAAAAAATGTTACATTGATCGCCAAACGCGTTCTAACCAACGTTTTTGGAAACTACGTCATTTAGCTGACGAAGCTACGGATGAGCGCAGCAAACATGATTATCATGAATTCTTGGAAGATTTGGAGGAAGATCCTGACTATCGTAAACAAGTGAATATTTACCGTAATGATAAGAAAATACCAGTTGATGGGGGAGACACTTTGGGCTTTAATGATAATGTCCCACGCATAACGTTGGCGGAAATGTTGGACGATTTGACATTGGATTGTGCTGATGATGAGATGGGTGAACATAATCCTACTTCTAAGGAACCACAATTGTAAAAAGTTATTTTATTTTATAATATACTAATTACCTCCCAGCTAGCATTTTGTATTATAATTAGAGTTTTTCTTTTCCCGGACTTTTACATTTCCCGGGAAAGCGGGATTTATTTTTCAATTTCCCGGGATCCCGGGAATTCCCGCTCAAAAAAATTGATGCAAAATATTATTTAATTTATTTGAACAAATAACATTTCCTGAGATCAATTAAATAAGTTTTTAAATACATTCAACTTTTTTATTTCTGTGGCAAAAGGAAAAAGTGCCTAATAGCACCTTAAAATCTTCATGTTCAAAAGTACAAAATTTCATTAATTTTGTAGGATTTTTGAGGAAGTTATAGCAAAATGACTTTGGTTATCTTTATTCAATGTGCAATAACATTTGAAATAATAAAAACTTCCGATCTGTGACTAGGATTGTTTAGGAATTAAAACATAAAAAACTATAACCGCAGAGAACTGTTACCTTTAAAGTTTTAAATTGTTCTATAAACTAAAAAATAGACGATCACTTTTTGCCACAGAATAGATTCAATGCACAAAGCATTTATATAAAACCAAAAAAGTTAAATTGATCAAACAAATTATTACAAAATATTTCTGTTAAAATAGTTCAGAATAAGCATTTACAGAATCGTTTGAAAGCCTATTTCTAATTTTTATCAAGAAGATTTCAATGAATAAAAACGTTTCTTTTCAAAATTTTAGTGCATTTAACATTATCGGATATGAATTGATCTTTCTTTGAAGTTTGGCAAAAATGTCTTGAGTCAGAAACTGTAGTTTTTCGTTATGTAAATTGAAAAATATTTATTTAGTGTATTTCCTAGAGATTAGAAGCAGTTGTGCTAGACTTATGTGATTTAAACCAAACAAAAGAGAAGCAAAAACTGAAAATGCGATTTTTTGACTTATTTTTGACCCTTTTTCATGACAAAACTTTTTAACAATTATACATATTAGCAGGAAATTGACAAAATTAAATAAAAAAAACCCCGGGGATTCCCGCACAAATTTCCCGGGATTTTTTTTCCCGAAAATTGAGTGTTATCCCGGGAAATCCCGTATGAAAAACACTAATTATAACCTAATCATTTAGGAATCAGCTTCAAGAGAAAAATACCCGTATTTGAGCTAATTTTTCAATTATAAATGATACTCTCGTTGTGAGAAAATGGTACCCTTACGATTAATCACCTGAAAGAATCATTTGTGAAACAATTTTCTGATTCCTTTTTGATCATTTTAATGTTAGTTTTTATTATCATTATTGAATCGTTTTACCCATAGTATAATAAGTACCAGGTATGTTCATTAAGGAGAGTTTTTATTATTTACCCATGTAATGTCAAAATAATTTATTTAATTTTTGACGCTTGTTTTAATTTTTTTCAATATTTTCTTTTGTTTGACGTTGTATGGGTTTTGAAATTGAGAACAAAATTCCTAATGACTATTCCTTGTACTTATTCTACCATGATTTTACCTATATAGCTTTTAATTATATTTCATATAATTTTTTAATTGTCGTTTTTTAAATTTTCTCTAAAAAATCAGCTTTTGATTATTCAAACAAGCTTTATTTAGAACCAAACAAAAGTTATCGGTTTTTCGCAAAGAAGATAAGAAACAATTTGCACTTACATTTATGTTTATAAATTGTCAATAATTGTTGGACTTCTTTTTTAACCAAGCTTTTTATTTGTTTAGCTGACACAAAAGTTTCTATTTTAGATTTGGCAAAAACAAAAATTCAAAATATTTAAAAATCATTATTTTAACATTTCAATGAATCATATATAAATCCTTTTTCTATCGCTCAAGTGAAAAATCAGTTTTTAATCATTAAAACTGGGGTTTAATCAACGCATACGATATCGAGCAAAATTGATCGAAATTATTTATTTTGGCATCAGGAATCTCGATATCGAATGAAATTTATTGAATTTGAAATAATAGCATTCGATATCGAGTAACTGGACATAACATTTCTCGAGTTTTCATTCGATACGTCAGTGTCTATCGTATGCAAAAAAAAAATCGATAGATTATTCGATACGGGGTGATTAGACCCCTGATATGAAAAGACTCATTAAGGTGATTTTTATAAAAAATAATCACGCAAATGCTAGCTGGGATATACTTTATTAAATGAATTTTGCATGAAAATAACATGTTTATGTATGTATACATAGAGATGAAAATAAAAAGTAATTCTCATACATATATGTATGTAGAATACATTGTAGATACATACTGCGTTTACGTAAGAAATTCAGGGGGGCTACTGCGTATTTCGATTCGAAAGAAATCATTTACGGATTCGAACAATTTGTACTGTGTATTACGATTTTCGCAATCGTTCGAAACGATGACAGAGGTTGTATTTTAAAAAAAATGGTAAATTTGATGAAAGCGTTTTGTTCGTAATAGAGAGTGGCTGTTAAGAAAGGGATTTTTTGTGTTCAATAAAGTATAAAAATCGTCCGTTTTTCCATTTTTACAATTGAATTTACATAGGAAAAATGGGAGAAGGGAGAAAACTCCCGGGGAGTTTAACAGTACATTTATTGCTTAACAGTAAATTTATTGCTTCCAAGTAAATATTATTTGTTCTCTAAGTAAATTGTAAATAAAATCAAATGTTGTGCACCAATTTCAATTAAAAGGCCTCAATTTATTTGGAATATATTAAGCACATACTACTGGCTAAAAAAACCATCCCGTTATTGTATTTGTATTTTTTATGAAAGCGTGCAGCTTTCTTTTCGCCACGTTCTCTGCGATATATGGGTTGTAAGAGCTTCTGAACTTGGAATCAATGATAACCCCATCCATACTCGCTCACATCTGGGACACATTCTGAAGGTGGGTGATTCTGTATTGTGCTACAATTTAGGAGAAGCTAATATTAATGATTATGAGTTCGAAAAACTCAACCCCGAACAAATACCTGATGTAGTTTTAGTAAAAAAATGTTACATTGATCGCCAAACGCGTTCTAACCAACGTTTTTGGAAACTACGTCATTTAGCTGACGAAGCTACGGATGAGCGCAGCAAACATGATTATCATGAATTCTTGGAAGATTTGGAGGAAGATCCTGACTATTATGCTACTATATGTGGTGCAAGTTTCTTTATTTTTTACATTCGCATTCAGCGTTCAAAAGAACTATAGAAACAACTTTAATTTCTAACAAATGAAAACTTTATCGATATTTGTAAAACTGTGTAATCAATTTTTGCCTCCTATTTTAGTTAATTTTTTTTCTAAGAAAATATTTATAATTACTTCCAGTTCAACGATTTCGAGCGTTATCGTATTCGCATAAAAAATTATTAGGAAAAAAACAAATTTCCTATAAACATATTTTAATTGGCCTTTATTAAATCCAAATAATTTTTTTTTATAAATAAGGGGTAAAATTAGGAGATTTTTAAATTTTAAGGGCCGATGTTGATTTTGAATATGGATGAAGTTTCCTGATGATCTGTCCTAAGCAACCAGTGAAATGCGCGTAGGATTAGCTTATCCCATCAACATCCCTACAAGAACAATGACAGTCATTTGATGCATCATCTGATGGGCATTGCTGATGTGTTTATACATCAGAAGCTTCTATCATTTTATTAAGGGCAATATGAAAAAACTGATGTAAACATTCGTGTACGTGTGACATTTTTTCCCACTCATACTTGTGAACTTGAATATATATATATACGAGAATTTAATACAAAATTGCGAGTGGGTTAGTTTATAAGTTTTGTATATGTTAGTTTACATCAGCAATTTCTTGTAGGGTAGACGCGCACATGTACAAATTTTGGCTCATATATATATACATGAAATTCGACGTTTGGGTTCTAACTGGGGTAAACAGCTGACAAATATATGGGCTAAAGGCTAGTTTACACTATTATACTTTGTATTAATTCATGTCAAAAACTCAAGTATTATGTAAAAGTCTGATAGTATGAATGCATGTGTGATGATAATGACAAGTATTAAAGAAACAATTTTGACATCCCATACGACTTCATCGTTTTTTGAAAAATTTCAAAACAATAATACCAAGGCGAATTCAAACAGGTAAACTCATCTCGTCAGCCGCTCATCAGCTGTTTCCACGGCGAATTAAAAAATATGGTCAAACGTCAAAATATGATTTTGTTTTGAGAAGAAGTTGAATGAAAAGTGTTAAAAATATTATTTTTATAATAAAAAAATTTCAAAACTGCGAATGATTGAAGTGAATTTATTAATTTCTTTTATAAAAAAGTGATAATTTTAATTTGCAATAAAAAAATTTTGACAACTAACCAGAAAATTGTATAAACAAAATACATGGGGCTTTTTGTAGTTGTAGAGATGAGTTTACCTGTTTGAATTCGCCTTGAATAATACTTTTCATTGGATCAGGGTTGCATTTTATTTTATGTGTGAGTGTTTATACTTTGTGTGATGGTGTGATTACAAACTGTCATGTTAAATTAAATTTTTTGACAGTCGCATACGTATTATGGAATACGTATGATTTGTGAGATAGTATAATCTAGCCTTAACGAGTCTACCTTGTGTAAATATGCCTTGACACTGTGAAATACTTTAACGTTGTGTCAAAATTGTACAACACTATAGTAAACAAAATAGCTGCGTGTCAAAAATATATTAGCTCTGTTTCTTTACTCTTTACCCAATTTGCACGAAAAGCGTTCCCGTACTTTTAATTTGTGTAAATGAGAGCGGATTTGAGAGAATAAAATTCTCCTTCTTCTTGCACGAAACAGCCCAGACTTTTTCTTCGTGCAAATTGTGTAAATTGTCCAACAGTTGTAAACATAAACAAAACAAAAAAAAAAAGGTAACAATTTCATGATCCAAATTCTGGAAAAAGTGTTGTGGAATAAAACAATGTACTTAAATAAAAAGTTTTGTACTGAAGTATTAGGGAAACATAATGTTTGTTATTGTAAAAGTGTTTGTTTTGTTTTATTTTTAGTAAAAGTAGTTTAATTCTAGAGCAATATAAAATTTTTCAAAAGTGCCGCAAATTTTTTTGGTGTTGTAAAGACTGTCAAATCACTGAATTTTTATTTTGTGCTTAAAATTTGGTTTTTTCTGTTCCCGTACTTTTGTGTAATGTTGTCTTTTTATGAGAGAAATTTGATAAGGTTTAATTTTCTTCACGAGCAAAAGTTTTAAGCCTACACAGTTTTAAGAACTCAATGGAAAAAGAGTTATGTTTATAACAACACCACAATAGTGGAGTTGGATTATCCCAGCCAGCATTTTTAATTGTGTAAGAATTTACTGGGAATCTCATGAAGAGCGTTTTTCGTCGTCTGCGAGCTTAGTTTTTAATCGTAAAAGATTCCACGCACGGGAGAAACTGTTGCGCAATCTGATTCCTCTGTGAGATACTTCCACAACACAGCGAAAAACGCTTACATTAGGCGTTTGAGATATTTGTAAAGATTATCTCACGAGTCTTTCAGAAAGCATGTAATAATCATATGAGACTCATGCAGGGATTATTTTACAACTCGTGAAATGCTCAGCCGTACAAATGAACTACCTAAATAAGAGCATCAATCGTCTTTTTGATGTCAAAACTTTTTATGTTCATACAATTAATAAGAAACGCCAACCGGTTACGTTAGCTTCCATGGGCAGCCATCGAGAAACAGCTTACTTGGTCCTTTAATGGTCCCTTTGTGATACCCAGCGCAAATGCCCATCCTTTTAAGCAGTTACCCAGATGGTGTCACTGCAAAGTCCAACCAATTCTTCTTCCTAATGAAGAGAAGAAGCGATTTAAGTTCTATCCCAGATATATCCTCCAAGCTGGCAAACACCGGTTCTCCCAGGTATTTTTCCCTGATGCCCCGCAACCCAGGGCATTGCCAAAGAAAGTGAAGCATACTCTCCTCTCCCTCCTCTTTTTAACAAGTTCTACAGTAGTCGTTGAATTCCAGACCCAATTTTCTAGAATGAGTCCCAACCGTCCAGTGCCCAGTCACAACCAAAATCACTGTCCTAATCTGGTCCCTGTTGAACCTAAGAATTAGTTCTCCGTTCATCATATCTAGGCCATAGTGTCCTAGATACCAAGCAGGTAGACTCACAGGTCCATCATAATCATACGCCACTGTTTTAATCCTCATGTCGTCCATCTTCGTCAACATGGTGTTCATAGTCAAGTTCCACAATAGTGGGGATAGATCTCCGCCTTGGGAGTACCCCTGTTCACCAGTCTCTCAACACTGGTTTCGCCTATCGTAGAGATAAGTACCCTATTCCTGAGTAAATTGTCCACAAATCTACATATGCCAACGTCGATCCTCAGACTAATGGACGCCACAATAGAGTCCGGGCTGACATTGTTGAAGGGCCCCTTTAATATCAAGAAAGGCCACGAGTGTGTACTCCTTGAATTCGAGCGATCTCTTAATAGTTCCGCCTGGAGAGCGAAGAGCCGTCTCAACAGTCCTGCCCTTTGTGTAGGCATGTTGAGAGGCCGAAAGTAAACCCTTTGGGATGGTCATCATCAAGTGTATATCGATAACCCTTTCAAAAGTCTTGAGAAGAAAGGCCGCGAGGCTAATCGGCCTGTAGCCCTTCGGTTCAGTGTGAAAAGCCTTACCCCCCTTGGGTATAAAGACCACTGTGCACAAGGTCCAGCTCACAGATATGAAAATCTTGCGCATCCCCTGTATAAATCCATCAGCCAGGGTCGAATAATACCATTCATACCCGGAGATTTGTATGGGCTGAAGCTGTCGACAGCCCACTTGATCCTATCGTAGTCCAATGGAATGGACATAGGAGTGCGAGTCGACTCCCACACCCGATCCCGTAAGATCTCTTGGAATCTCCCAGGAAAGTGAGTGTCAATTAACACCTCAAGTGTGTCCTGACTATTCGTAGTTCAACAACCATTCGATTTCCGAACATAGGTTGAGACAACCGGGATCGAAGCCATTATTTTACGTAAACGGTTCGTCTCAGAGGATCCCTCCACGCCACTGCAGAAGTTCCTCCAAGTATTCCTTTTCGCCGATCTAACCATGTTTCTGAACCTATTTAATGATGACTTATAGTCCACCCAATTACCATGGCACTTAGCCACATTGAACAACCTACGGCAGTCACTTCCTGCCTGTGCAATGTCAGAATGCCACCATAGTGGCCGGTCACTACCCCTACGCACCATTGGCTTACACGCCCATTTTGTTCGTCTTCTATTATAGCCCTCGATCCTGAAGACCTAAGCCCTAAATTAAATTCCACGTAGCTATGATCAGAGAGCGAACAGTCATTCGATACCATCCAGTTCTCAATCATATCAATGTGGCTTATACTAATTAGCGTAACATCAAGAACCTCCCACCTATTCGCAACAACAAACGTATGCTCACAGCCCCTATTTACTACTTCTAAATTATAATTAATAATAAAGGAGAATAGTGACTCACCTCTTACATTTGTATCCGTACTACCCCAGATAGTGTGGTGCGCATTAGCATCGGCACATATAATAATTGGCGTTCCAGTGCCTGCGGATGAGCCTATTAGGTGGGTCTAGTCCGTGATCATTTGCTATATAGCCCGAGACCATCCATACTA
Source organism: Pollenia labialis (assembly GCA_949318255.1). Lineage (NCBI taxonomy): Eukaryota > Metazoa > Arthropoda > Insecta > Diptera > Polleniidae > Pollenia > Pollenia labialis. The sequence goes on along the minus strand of OX439142.1, from coordinate 15,242,920 downwards.
TTCCGTCTAGTGTCTCCAGAGCAACCGTTGTCGTGTCTTCATCACTGTAATCAGAAAGAATGAAGATATTGAACGAGTTTTTAGCTAGGACACAAGATTTTATGCTACCTGTACCTTTCGCATATAATAGCTTGTAGCCTTTAACATTTAGTCCGCAAACCCGATCCTTATGAATCCGTGGTTATTGGACCATCACGAGCTACTCCCTCTCCGCTAGTCGGAGGAGCAGTGCAGCGGATGCTGCTTTACAGTGGTGGAGATTTATCTGCGTCACCTTCACCATGCTCCATATTGGCGATTACTGTGATGTTGACGTCCTCATGGTCGGATTCCAGGAGCACGTCTTCATCAACCATTTCACCCAAGTGATCAAAGACTGAAAGTCGTCTTTATCGCTTGAGCTAATGGCATCACCAAAAGCCGTACTGTCATCAGTATGTTATCACTTCGGTAGACTCGGAGCAAGATCGTACTAAAACCATAGTAGATGTTGCCCTGTTTCTCCCTCAGTGCTGAAACCTTTATACGCAAGCCATCAACTTCACATGGCCCTGGTACCAGCCAGCATCATCACATTGAGGGGGAGGACCTGGTTTTGTTTAACCAATTCCCACTTTGTATGGGAAATGGCACCGTTTTTAGCACCTTTGTCAATTACAGCCCGCACTAGGTGACCTTTGGCCAGCTCACTGAAGGACTTGTTTATCGGCTTCGGTTCTATTTTAGGACGCTTCGTCCCTGGTTGCTGTTTTGCGGCTAATGCTTCTTCCTCGGAACGTTGCCGCTTAGGCATTGTCACCTTTCCAGTGACAGGAGGTGAAACACTTTGCAGCCCAGCTATTTGGGCTTTAGCCCATGCCAATGTAGCTTTCTGCTCATTGGAAAACTCTAAAGCTTTTTTTGAGCCCAGTAGCTCAATGAAGCGCAAGGCGGCGCCCCTTGTATTTGATGCCCTCTTAGTGGGGTTTTTGTGCTTTGGGGACTTTTTACGGTCGCCGTATTAGGCAGGGGGAGATGCAGATCTGGGATATGATGTTCTCATCACCATCCCTCCTTGCACAATGGGCCCATGGGCAGCTGCATTGTTGGACGACTTTGTCATTCCCAACTTGGCAGCACCCGAAGCAGGGGCTTTATCCGTTCCAGTGACGGAAAGGGCTAGTACGGCTTTGGAGGTACTTGGAGCGAAGTTCCGGGGTACCCCGCCGCCATTTTTAGCGCAGCCGCCTTCTGGTCGAGCTGCCTTACCACTTCCGATCAGCCTAAGTAGATCTTCTTTGGTTGCATGGACTGTTACAGTCCCTGGCTTTTTCGTCTCGCTGTCAATCGTAGTCCTTATTCTCGCTTGGCCGTCATCAGTTCCGGTTAATTGTTTTGGTTTTTGTTGTTATTGTTTGTTTTGTTGGAGTGTCGTTCATTTTTGTTTTATTACTCGCCAATTTACAGAAAAAGTGTATCTGAGAAAAGTTCCCGCTTTGAACTGTCAAACAAACTCACGAATAAAAATGGGGAGAGAAACAATTTTATTACTAAAAAACAATTAAAAATGCAAAACACAAAGAATAATAATAATAATATTTTGTTCTTGGCACATTTTTTATTGTTCAATTCTTTTACTTTTTTCAAAGCTCGTTTGCAAACAACAAACATTAAAGTCGCACCTTACATTATTTGGTATAGCCGACGGTTGTATTTTCACCGCCGTCGTTGAAAAACTTTTCACTTTTGTAAATTTTAGTCGCCGTTAACGATATATGTATGTATGTTACTGGCGTTCTCACCGTCAGCAATGTCACATCGGCTTCGAGTGCAATGTTATGACATTAAAGACCTGCACAGATGTATCTGTTTATATCTGTTTCTGTGTTTTTTCTAAAGTGGATGCGTATGGATGAGTGCTCTTGTGTTTCTGATATGAGTTGATATTGATATGATTTGTAAAAGAGTGGATGTAAGTTGATACAAAAGCGAAAGAGAGTATCATATCTGTTAATATCTGTTTCGCAAAAGCAGATACTAGTGGATACTGATGGAATACAATAAGTTACTTATTGTACGATGCCGTTATTTTCAATTATTTTTCAACGAAAAAGAGCGTGAATGTATTACGAGCGAAAAAAAAAGCCAAACAAAAAATTTTACAAAAACAAAACACACAGGCTGCTTGTACTATGGTCGTACAAATTGCCAAGCAACAACAACACTACTAGTTACGTATTATACCTACGACGAAAATACAAGTGGAAGCACTTGCAATTTTGCTTGATGAGCAGCACGATTAGCCTTTGTGTCTGCTGCGTACATGATTTGTTCTTGTAAAAATGTGTATGCTGCTTTTTTTTAAAGCAAACATTTTTGAAAATTTTAGTAACGGTAATATTTTTTTTCTTAAATTCTTTGATGCCTGTGTATGGTTGTTTTTGTTAAAAAGACATGTAGACAAAAATTATTGTAAAAAAAAAATTACTGAAAGAACTGAACACATGTAATTTGTTCTTGTAAAAAAAACTTGGGTTTTTACCAACCAAAACTATTTTTTTCGTTTAAAGCACTTTTCTTAAATATGTAGGTAAACACATTTGAAAACATTAAAAAAGAAGTATGCTACATTTTATGTGGAAATAACCTACATACATAAATGCAAATGTTACAGTAAGTATAATTGTTGGGTTAGAAAAATTAAAAAACGCACCGAAATTTAAAAAAAATAGCAAACAATCAAGAAAAAAACCCTGAAAAAGACACTCAAAGGAGTGCTGAAATATTGATTTAAATAAATTTTATATCAAAAACAACCCTTAAGCTCGAAAATTTAATAAGTTATACTTTAGGTTTTTTATTTAATATTACCGTATTATGTAGAAAAAAATAGAAAATTCATATTAACGTTTTGAAATATTTTTATTTTGAAAAGAATTGTTTGACTAACAGTTGAATTTGAGCCCTAACCGCCAAAATAACGTAAGCGGCATCATTTTAGATTTTTGTTTTTTTTCTAAATAAATGACTAACGATTTTATAGCAAAAACAATTTTATCCAGGACCCTTTAAAGGAAACGACAAAAAATTATATAAATATAACCATTAATATTGATTAATTATAGGTAAAGGTTAAAATTACAATTATCATTTAATATATATATTTTATTCTGGTTATCGTAACCAATTAAATAAAAATATATTATTTTTGTAATTTTAAGTATTTATCGACCTTTTTTGATTACTTTAAATAGTTTTTATAGTTTTCTATATACAGGCTTTCAAGGTCATTAATTTAATGTAAATAAAAGATTATTTATTTCATTATCATTAAAATCCGACGTTTCGTTGGTATTCTTTCCAACATCTTCAGGGATTGAGTTTTATTAAAATAATAATCTTTTTTGTCAGTTTACATCATTTATAAAATATATCACAGTATTTTGTATAGGTGGACAACACAACACAAAACTTAAAATATTAAAATAAATATATGTAAATTTAAAAATTATCACAGAAAATTTGTCCTTTTTAGATCACAGTTGTTATTATTATTTTTGGTTATACCTTCATAAATAACCATTAATTCACCTTAAAATTTTTTTTGGTTACAAACTAAAAACACTTAATTGACAACATCTTTTGTAAGTTGTTGTTGTTTTTATTTCGTTTTTCTTAACCTACTTACAACTACAATTAATGTTGAGAGAATTTCAACTAATTGTAGTGGGGAATGTAAGATGAGATGAACGCACTGTTTATTGTTGATGTTGTTTTGTTTAAACTTTGATATTATTACAAGTAGAACTGTTGCTATAATTCTTATACGTTTAACAGTTTTATTTGGTTTAATATCTTTAGTTTTTCTAAAATCTTTATGGATGAAGTTTCCTGATGATCTGGCCTAAGCAACCAGTGGAATGCGCAAAGGAATAGCTTATCCCATCAACAATAAATTTCAAGTGTTTTATCAATAATAAAAACTGGGAATTAAGCACGAATAACAAAATCTTTTAAAAATTAATTATTTGGTTTAATAGTTGTTTGTAACCAAAAAAAATTAGTGGTTGAAGTAATGGTTATTTATGTATAACAAAAAAAAATATTTTTTACTGTAATTAATTACGATAACCAATATAAAATATATGTAACGATAATGGTTAAAAATAACCAAATGAAAATAAAAGGAATTTTCCAGTAAACTTAAATAAAATACAATAACCATTATGTTTGGTCCCTGATTTTATCGTGAGCGACAAATTTAATACAAAATTTATATGAATTAGAATAAAAAAAACTCTCACCTATAAAATTGATTTTGGTGCTTACGTTATTTTCGCGGTTAAGGCTCGAATAATAAAAATGTTTCACACGGAATGACAAACTAAGTATACCCAGCTAGTTGTGGCGGAGGGTATACATAACAAAAAGCCAACAAAAAACCAGACATGTCGCACACACACGCACTGTGTGTTGTGCTGTGCTGTGGCAGTACAAATTGCCGAGCAAAAACAGCAACACAAGCGAGAATCGTTGTTATCAGGCCATATTTCACGATTTTTAGGCATTTTGGCGATATTTTCCTCTAAATTATCAAAGTGCATATTTTTTGAGAAATACTTACAACACGGTAATTTTTGGTTTGTTTTATATAAATTACACTACGCTAGTTAGAAAAACAGACAAGCCGGGCACATGGCGTTTTAAAATAATAATTCGGCTACACTGAATCCAGTGGTACTCGCCGTTTTTTTAGATTGGCTCTGGTTTTAGAGATATACCGTTATTTCGAAAATGGAGGAGGTTGGATATTTGTATCCAAAAAATAAAAAAATATAACCAGAAAAATATATATTTTTTCCAATAGATATTTATAACCAATTTGGTTATCATTAACCAAAAAAAAATGTTACTTTCTTGGTTACCACAAACAAAATAAAATATATATAACGATAATGGTTAAATATTCCCAATTGAAAATAAAGGAATATTTCTCGTTACCTTTACAAAAAATAATAATATGCAGTAATTATTTTCAGTCCCTAAGTTATTTTTTGATTAAAAAACAAACAAGGCCATATAAAACAGTTATTTTTCAACGTAAAAATAAAAGGTAAAATTTAACTATTAAAAAGAGAGTTTTATTAAGCCGTCATAAATTAAAACTCAGTTGAGGAATAAAACATCGAATAAAACTGTTAAAACGAGAATTTTATTCAGCCGTCAAAAAATATGATTTTAACCAGCATTTTATTAAACTAATTTTTTGTACATTAACAACCAAAGCTCTGGTCAGATCACTACAATTTCAACGTAAAAATAAAAAAAAGAAGAAAAACATAATGAGTGTTTAGACCAAGGTATATTTACACAAGGTATACTCATTTGGGAGTGTAGACATGCTGCTCTATAAAAATAACCGAGTGGAACGGAATTGTCAAAATTGTCTTCATATAAATTTAACGCACACATTTACAAATTTTGGCTCATATACACGGAATTTGTCATTGGTGTTCCAACTTAGGTAAACAGCTGACAAACATACGGGCCAACGAGTTTACCTTGTGTAAATATACCTTGGTTTAGACGTAAAAATTAAAATCCTTAAAAGAGTTGTATTTGTTGATGGTGTGATTTCTATTTTAGGGCGAATATTTTATGATTGCGAAATAAAACTCTCTTTTTAAGAGTTCATCCAAACTTTTATTTTTTCGTTGAAAAATGATTTTTAACTGTGGAGTTGAGATTTTTTTTTCTAGATCACCATAGGTTCTTAAAGAGAACTTTAGAACAAACCTATTGGTTGACTCCATTTTTAAGCTAAAATTTTATAGATAACTCTTATTTACGGTCCTTGCGATTTTTTAATTAACTAAAATTTATTTCTAAAAAGTTTATTTTTATTAATTTTTTTAAAGCATTAGGTAATGGTTAATGGTTTTGCTTTTTTTTTGTCAATGTTTTATTGTGTTTAAAATCGTAATAGTAATTTGCCGATTTTTTTATTTAATTTAATATCTGATTTGTTTTTGAAAATATGCCGATTTCTTACCAAAACCATCTGGCACCCCTGGTTGAGATCGTATATACAAGTTTTTATAAACTTTCTTATTTTCATCAACTCGCCAACAATATTTTAAAATACAACAGATAACCACAGATATTGTAGAAATACTTATGGTGACAACAGATATTTTTAAGTAAAAAAAAATATGTCATACTCCATCCAAAACCATAAGCAACTGTTTTGGTTTTTAAGATATGGTGAGACGTGCGCCAAGATAGCGTCGATAGTTATCCACGAAAACGCAAAATTGAATTGGCGTTTTTGGGCGATGAATAAAAAATAGGAATTTAATGCTTTTGGGAGTTTTGCTTTTGGGAATTCAAAATTTAGGAATTTAAGAATTAGGGTGTTCGAATAAAAATGAGAAATTGAAATTTAAAGCAAATAATTACTCAAAAATGGAATAAAAAATTAATAAACAATAATAAAAATATAATATATATATATATAAAAGCATTCAAATAATTAAATGAAGTGTATTTATAATTAAAAACAAACATTGTTACTTATAAAAAAAGACTTCTTTATCATAAAAAGAAAATAATAAATATTTAATAAAAATATAAAGTATGTATTAATAAAACCGAAAAAAACTGGTATTTAATTTTTAAGGGTGTTAGAGGTAACGTCAAGGAAAAAACTGCATAGATTCTGAAAGAAGACGTACTAAAGAATATAAATCGCTTTCCGTGCAAAAAATCTAAGGAACAGTTTTCCAGAAATCTGGGTTCCTCCAAAATGGTCAGTAAAAACTGGGATTTAATTTTTAAGGGTGTTAGAGGTAACGTCAAGGAAAAAACTGCATAGATTCTGAAAGACGTACTAAAGAATATAAATCGCTTTCCGTGCAAAAAATCTAAGGAACAGTTTTCCAGAAATCTGAGTTCCTCCAAAATGGTCAGTAAAAACTGGGATTTAATTTTTAAGGGTGTTAGAGGTAACGTCAAGGAAAAAACTGCATAGATTCTGAAAGAAGACGTACTAAAGAATATAAATCGCTTTCCGTGTAAAAAATCTAAGGAACGGTTTTCCAGAAATCTGGGTTCCTCCAAAATGGTCAGTAAAAACTGGGATTTAATTTTTAAGGGTGTTAGAGGTAACGTCAAGGAAAAAACTGCATAGATTCTGAAAGAAGACGTACTAAAGAATATAAATCGCTTTCCGTGCAAAAAATCTAAGGAACAGTTTTCCAGAAATCTGAGTTCCTCCAAAATGGTCAGTAAAAACTGGGATTTAATTTTTAAGGGTGTTAGAGGTAACGTCAAGGAAAAAACTGCATAGATTCTCAAAGAAGACGTACTAAAGAATATAAATCGCTTTCCGTGCAAAAAATCTAAGGAACAGTTTTCCAGAAATCTGGGTTCCTCCAAAATGGTCAGTAAAAACTGGGATTTAATTTTACAGGGTGTTAGAGGTAACGTCAAGGAAAAAACTGCATAGATTCTGAAAGAAAACGTACTAAAGAATATAATTCGCTTTCCGTGAAAAAAATCTAAGGAACAGTTTTCCAGAAATCTGGGTTCCTCCAAAATGGTCAGTAAAAACTGGTATTTAATTTTTAAGGGTGTTAGAGGTAACGTCAAGGAAAAAACTGCATAGATTCTGAAAGAAGACGTACTAACGAATATAAATCGCTTTCCGTGCAAAAAATCTAAGGAACAGTTTTCCAGAAATCTGGGTTCCTCCAAAATGGTCAGTAAAAACTGGTATTTAATTTTTAAGGGTGTTAGAGGTAACGTCAAGGAAAAAACTGCATAGATTCTGAAAGAAGACGTACTAAAGAATATAAATCGCTTTCCGTGCAAAAAATCTAAGGAACAGTTTTCCAGAAATCTGGGTTCCTCCAAAATGGTCAGTAAAAACTGGGATTTAATTTTTAAGGGTGTTAGAGGTAACGTCAAGGAAAAAACTGCATAGATTCTGAAAGAAGACGTACTAAAGAATATAAATCGCTTTCCGTGCAAAAAATCTAAGGAACAGTTTTCCAGAAATCTGGGTTCCTCCAAAATGGTCAGTAAAAACTGGGATTTAATTTTTAAGGGTGTTAGAGGTAACGTCAAGGAAAAAACTGCATAGATTCTGAAAGAAGACGTACTAAAGAATATAAATCGCTTTCCGTGCAAAAAATCTAAGGAACAGTTTTCCAGAAATCTGGGTTCCTCCAAAATGGTCAGTAAAAACTGGGATTTAATTTTTAAGGGTGTTAGAGGTAACGTCAAGGAAAAAACTGCATAGATTCTGAAAGAAGACGAAGATTTTTTGCACGGAAAGCAATTTATATTCTTTAGTACGTCTTCGTCTTGGCAACTCTGAAATTACAAATAAGAAAAACAATAAAAATGGAGGCAAAATAAAGCAATAAACAAATTATTAAATTAATAAATTTGTACCGATCCCACCCCATTTTGTCGAATATGAACCACAACTCCTACAGAAGTAACGACATTAACAAAAAAATCGTAGCTATTGCAGATGAAATGTGTTTGGACGTTGGATCCATAAAGAAAAAGATCCGGTCGCTGCGTATTACATACACCGGGGAAAAAATTCAGTAAATTCGCTTCCACATCGAATTCACATCTTTTTATTAATAATGGCTTTACCCACTGCCTCCTATTTACTGGTTTTTTTAATTTCATTTCTTTTTTTTTGTTTTGGTTAGAAGATTCTTTAGGGAGTTGTGCTTAATTATACTTTCTGAGCCGATATAACGATGTTCGTCAAGCTTCTTTTTAGGTTTTCCGTGAATGTGTGTGCTTCATTTATAATTTATAAGAAAAAATCTTTAAATTTAATTTGAATAAATATTTAAATATAAATGTCAAAAAACGCAACGGCATATCATTTTGACATATAGTTAGTTATCAGCTGTTGCTTACGTAGCAAGTCAAGGTCGCTTTGTATGAATTCGCCTTGGGTGTTATTGTGTTGACAGAACCAAGGCCCATTGAAAAGGTCTGTGCAAGAACCCTGATGATCATTGTTTATGTTCTTTTTAGTTGTCGAAAGTTGCTTACATGTGCATGTATACGTTTATGGTATGCCACACATACACGTTTTTTCCTTTTGCTTTGTATATGTGGTAGTAAATTTTTGACAACTAAAAAGAATCGTATTTTGTTTTTGTACAAGTAAGCAGACCTGATAGATGGGCCTTGGACAGAACCAAGGTATATTTACACAAGGTAAACTCGTTGGCCCATATGTTTGTCAGCTGTTTACCTAAGTTGGAACACCAATGTCAAATTCCGTGTATATGAGCCAAAATTTGTACATGTGTGCGTTAAATTTATATGAAGACAATTTTGACAATTCCGTTCCACTCGGTTATTTTTGTAGAGCAGCATGTCTACACTCCCAAATGAGTCTACCTTGTGTAAATATACCTTGGACAGAACTATCAAATGTATCAAAGGCAAATTGAATAGTATTCAATTCGCCCAAGGCGAATTCAAACAGGTAAACTCATCTCGTCAGCAGCAAGGCAAATTCAAACAGGTAAACTCATCTCGTCAGCCGTTCATCAGCTGCTTCCACGGCGAATTAAAAAAAATGGTGAAACGTGAAAATATGATTTTGTTTTGAGAAGAAGTTGAATGAAAAGTGTTAAAAATATTATTTTTATAATAAAAAAATTTAAAAACTGCGAATGATTGAAGTGAATTTATTAATTTCTTTTATAAAAAAGTGATAATTTTAACTTGCAATAAAAAAATTTCGACAACTAACCATAAAATTGTATAAACAAAATACATTGGGCTTTTTGTAGTTGTAGAGTTGCACTTACCTGTTATGAATTCGCCTTGAATTCGCCCTTACTCCATCTTGGGAACAGGGCTGTCAGATGTGGCGATTTTTAAACTTGATTGGCGACCTTATATTCGATTTGTTGGCTATTTTTGGTGAGCCATGCATTTGTTTTGAAACTCGTTAAATTCAATACGAAAAATTATATTATTTTTATTCTAGTATTTTTATGTATTGAAATTGTAGGCTTTTATAGTCGGTATGCATTTGAAACTAAATCATGTTATTGCTGTAGTTGTTGCCTTGGCCAGAGTGATGAATTTATGAATGTTTTTTTTGTCAAGCTAATAGGGCCTTAATTTCTTCAATGTAAATAAAATTCAATTTTTAATTACAATATTTTGTTCCCGACGTTTCGTGGATTGTTTGTCGACCTTTTCAAGGGATTGTCTATTTAAAAATTTGAAACAATAAAATAATGTAACACATAAACAAAAAAGACTTACAATATGAAATTTAATCCCATTAAAAAGTTTTTGATGTACTCAGGATCATACAAATATAAACCATAATTTTACTAATTTTTATGTTATGTTGAAACATGTTGACGAATATATTGAAAATGCAGAAGAAAATTATTTTTCCTATTAAAAAAAAAATTAATAAAGCATGAATATACCTATTTCAAGTTTTCGAACATTTCTCCATTATAAAATGTAGCAAATTATTATCACAAACATAATACGTTGTTATTTAAGATATTAATGAATCATAACGTACTTTTGGATGTTTATGAAACACAATGGACAAAATGACCGTTTTTAATTGGATGATATTCCATCTTTTTTTAATCAGTTTCGGCCAAAAGTCTATAGCTATTAGGACACGTCAGGTACGTACCATTTTTTTGCTTTGGCTGTTCATTATATGGTTCTAAATCAATAACGAACTTCATTAAAACTCTCCTTCTTAATAGAATGCAGTTCTTGAAGCGGTGTTACGAGTTATAAATTACTACATGAATGTTAATACTACATGATGCACTTCTTTTGTACCTTCGTTGAAAAAAATTAATTCACTAACAATGTTCGTTTAATACTAACCACAAAAATTCTTTCTTTTCTGCTTTTAGTAGACTACTATTAACTATTTAATAGTGCAATGTTCCTTTTTGTCTTCGCTAATCATTTTTACTTGGTTCTAAATAAAAACTAAACAGAATATATATTATGGCGAGTTTTTTAAAATTTTTGGCGGATTTTAGCGACTTGGAACAAATTTATTTTCTAAGATTTATAAAAAATATTTTTAATAATTTAAATCATCTATATTTTACTGTCAAAAAATTAAAAATAAGGCTTTGGCGATTTTTGACATTGAATTTGGCGAAAAAGGTCAAAATGATCTGACAACCCTGCTTGGGAAGGGTAAAAAGCGAATTCGCTTTTATATACATTCGCTTTTGCTTATATTGTTCCAAGGCGAATTCACCTTTCGCCTTGTATTGTTCTTTTGTGCGAAAAACATATAGTAGAAACTACCAAGGCGAATTCGCCTTGGAAACTACATAGAAATATGTACTGAAATTTTCTTATTCAATCCAAAGATGTTAAATTTTTTAAGGCAGACACGGAAGTTCGTTAACACAAAGGTTATAAATAGACATCATACAAATTTGTTAATAATAATTTATATTATTTCATTAGGAACCAATTTGTATTGTGTTGGGTAATGAATCCTGCGATTTGGATTCTGCAGTATGCGCAATTTCTTTAGCTTATTTTTATCAAAATAATAAAAATACCAAATTACATGCATCACAAACATTCAACTATTTACCGGTTCTTAATATTCCCAAAAGGGATTATCCTTTAAAGACTGAAGTTAAGTTTATATTTCAAGAAAATGACGTCAACGAAGAATTGTTAACGTTCAAAGATGAATTAAGCGTTGATTTTTTGAAAAAAAATGTTTTCGTATTAGTTGACCATCACGTTAGTCCTTGGTCAGAAAAATGTCTTGCAATATATGATCATAGACCAAAAGATGCTTTAGCAGTCATTCCTGAAAGTTGTGATTTACATTTAAGTTTAGTTGGATCATGCGCCACACTTGTTGCGGAGGAGTTTATAAATACAAAAATGTTGGGTGAAAAGGAAAAGGAAATTTTAAATCTATTGCGCAGCACTATAGTACTGGACACTGTTAACTTTTCAGAGTTGGCTGCAAGAGCTACCCCCAAAGATCATGAAATTTGTTTTGCATTGGAAGAAGCTATGAAAAATTTTAACTGTATTAAAACCAGAGATAAAATATTTAAGTCTTTAGTGGAAGCTAGAGCAGATGTAAGTTTCTTAACAGCTTCTCAACTGTTACGAAAGGACTTTAAAATTTTAACATCCACAAAAAACAAAAACATTAAAGTGGCTCTACCCGGTTTTCCCTTGCCGGTACAACAGTTTATTTTAAAATCCAACGCTGAAACGGCTGTTTCGGAATTCGCAAACGAATTTAACTGTTGTTTGGTTTTATTGATGGGTATGTATGTACATCCTGAAGACAATAGTGTCCATCGAGATTTTGGTATAATAAATATTAGCGACTCTCATTTATTCGAATTGATTCAGAAACGCATAACATCATTAGGCGAGCCTGAACTCTCAATTGAATATTGTAAAAATTGCAGTTTTATGAATGGGTCCTTTTATAAACAAAATAATATTAAAGTTACAAGGAAACATTTGCTACCAATTGTAAAAAGTATTATTGATCAATAAAGATTTTTTAACATCACTTAAAATCTAAAATTACTACCTTAATCTTAAATTGCAATTTCTTCTAATGACTTTTGAAGTTTTTATATTTAAAGATACAGTGAGCATTTAAAGGTGAAACGCAATCGACCCATGCAGGGGAATATTCAGTAATGCGATGTAAAAACCAATGCGACTTGAAAATACATATGTATATATGTACCTACATTCATATATGCGAACAATTGCTATTCTGAGTTACGATGTTTTTTAAAATGCGAAAAAGTGGGAAATTGGTACTCTGCAATGCTAAAACTAATGTCAACATCGAAAAATTTATTCGACGACAAAAACATTTGCAAAGCACAAATATTTACAGGAATGTCCATGGCAGCTATCAAGACGCAGCTCATTTGGGTACTTTATTGGTCCCTTTGTGATAAATCAATTTCGATCGAAAATAATTTCGTTTTATGTGAAGCAAGATACGAAATCACTTCCACTTTCGATAGGAATTAATTTCTGTGGCGGGCATGTTTATTCATCTATTTATTCTTAAAATTACATTATTAAAGATTCAATTATTTAATATGGGGCACTAGATTCTAGGCTATCGGTTAAAAGCACCCATCAACTAGATGCTTTTTATTTTTACTTTTGCCACTGCCATTGAAATTTTTAATATCTTTATCAATATCCAATGTTTTTGCAAAAAGCCAATCCCTTATGTTGTATGTTTTTATATTGTGACATTTGCTTTTTTACCAGCTAGCGACAAGAAGTGCCTAGCCACCTAAAAAGCTCAAAATGATTCTTTTGCTTTTTTTAATTTTTCCTAAAAGAACAGCTGGTTAAAAAAGACAAAATTTTAAAATCAAATTCTTCCCTGGCTGGTAACACAAATACTGATTCAAGAAAACACAGAGAACAAAAAAACCCAACTTATAAGTGCTAATAGCAGCCGAAATATGTGCTAGTAGGAAGTTACTAGGAACCGATGTACTTTTGAGTAGGAAATGATCGTCATTGGTGATACATTTGTATGTACGTACAAATGTACATGTGTAAATACCTAAATAAGTATGTAGTACATACTATGTACCTACATACATATGTATGTGCATACTTACATTGTTTTTGGTTTTCATATAAAAAGTAACAAGGCAATGCACAAAATTTTTGATGTGGTTTGGTTAATTTATTGTATAAAAAACAAATTCTTGGTGTTTGTCTTGCATGAAAAATATCACTTGTCGTCGTTGAGTATCTCTTCGCAATCATGTGCCATTAGCACATTAGTTTGTGCTGCTATTATCTCCTATTGTGCGGCTACTAGCCTACACTGGGGGGTTACTGCGTATTTCGATTCGAATGAACTCATTTACGGATTCGAACAATTTGTACTGTGTATTACGATTTTCGCAATCGTTCGAAACGAAGACAGAGGTTGCATTTTTTTAAAAAATGGGAAATTTTTTGAAAACTTTTTATTCGTAATATAGAGTGGTATAAACAACGACCGTTTATTCGAAACAAATATTACGAAAATCGTATTACACAGTACAAATTGTTCGAATCCGTAAAAGGTATTTTTTTCGAATCGAAATACGCGGTAACCCCCCTGGTTTTTGATTTGGCGGCTTACAGACAGGAGCTGTTTGTTTCATTATACCTATTTCTTATAAGTATATTTTTTTCTACAACATACAGGTACATATGTGATGGAAATCAATCGATTTCAAAACGAACGTTTTTAAATTTCGAGGGGTTTTAAAATCCATTTCTGAATTATAGTCTTAAATTTTCGTTCTGAATATACTTCAGTTAACGTTTATAATATACAATTTAAAAGAATAAAGACTGAACATCCATTTTAAAAGATACTGAAAACGTTTCGGTTTCAAATCGTTTCGTTTTTAAAATCGATTTCCATCACAAACCTGATAAATAAGAAATTTTTGTATTTGTTACTTTTCAAAAACAGGGGGTCTACTCTCTATTGCGATGCGAGAACAATTTCGATGCGAAAGCTAAAGCCAACTTGGTACTGTCACTTTCGAAAAATTTTCTGAAAAAGAAGCTGAATCACTGATGGGATCTGACAATTCTTAAATTGTACCGTCCCAATGGCAGCATTGTACCAAATTGGCATAAATTGTACCAAAATTTCTCTTAAAATGTAAAGCATACATAGTAATTCATTACACTTTATTGTTTAATAAAAATCAAGGCGAATTTATTACAGGTGGTCTTAAAAGCTCTGCTGATATTAGTTTATTTTCTTTTATTATCTTTGTTTCTGTTTTGTTTTATTTCTGTTTTTGACATTGTACAATGATTTTACAAAAACAAATTGCTTGTGGTTTTTGTAAGAGTTGTACTTGTTGTAGTACCGAGATTACCTGGGATGAATTCGCCTTGATAAAAATTAAAACTATGCTCTGTGATTAAAACAAAACAAGTAAAGAAGTAAAGTCGGTCAATCCCGACCATTTGATACTCTACACCACAGTATACAAAGAGAAATTTTCGAAAGTGTACCCCATTTCGGACCCATGGACAAACATGGACCAGCCAGTACAAAATTATGTAAGGATGTTAAGATGTATGTATGTGAAAGTTCTTTGTGTCAAATATTATTAATATATCCTCATCTGTTTGAGATTTGTTTGTCCTCAAGTGATTTTAGGAAGAACCCTTACATGGGACCTATGTATAACTTTGGACCTACCACAACGTTTTTCATGACAGTAACTATCGTTTATTGAAGTCAATTTTTATTACATAGATATTTCCGGGAGTAGTAATTGTATGGAAGCTATGGCCAAATATGGACCGATTCCAATAAAATTTGGTAAGATGACAAAGATTGCAGAAAAAAATTTGAGATTAATTTCATCTAATTTCCAACACGATAAGATTGTTAATAGGCACAAATACTATTTAAAAAAGAAGTTTTTTGTGGGGGCTATGTGAAATTATGAACCGATTCTCACAATTTTTAGTAGGCCTCATCCACATGAATCGAAACCAGTGTACAAAATTTCATTAAAATAAATTCAAAACTGCGAAATGTACTCTGTGAACAAGAATGTCCTTTATTTTTTTGTGAAAGACAGAGAAAAGTCTAGACAGTGTCACCGAAACAATCGACAAAAGTGGCGAACTGGAGGCACTTGATCCCAGGCTTAATTTGTCTTAAAGAATCATAAAATTGTACCAAAAAAGGATAAAAGGTACCAGTGTACCAATTAGGTTTCGATTGTACCAAATTTGGTACAATTGTACCACAAATCCCATCAGTGAGCTGAATAGTGGCAATAAAAATTTAATATGGCGCGGATTTACAGTAATGAAATGCCAGTGTGTAAAATATTTGAAATTGGAAATAAAATAAAGTGATGATTTACGAAAAGAAAAATATATAAAAGATGCGAAAGACATATGCGCAAACGTATTAAAGAGTACCAATCGCTAGATTTGCTACAATTTTCTTTCGCATCGCAATGGAGAATAAGCCCCCAGTATTTATTTTGCTGCTGCTTTTGAAAAATGTGGGCTCTTAGTAGTGGAACTTGTCTGCTTTTTAATTTTAACTAGGAAAAAAGGCCAAATTTTTCTATAGCTGCTTTTTCTAATATGGCTATAGCTTTTTAAACCCTGAATATCTAAATTTCAAGTAAGTTTTCAAATCAGTCACTATCGACGCTAACCAAGTAGAGATTATGATGGCGTGGTAGAAAGATAGGCCTCGCCGACCAACATGTACCCTGCAGATAGTACTAGTTCATACACGCATGTAAAATGTAGCCCATAAGGTCTAGTCCAAAGATAACTCAGTGCATTGCAAAAACATGGTCTATTTAACATTACGATGTCCTAGGGCTGGACCATACAACCCTAGTGGATCAGGGATCTAATCACAGCATACGATATCGAGAAAAATTATTTATTTTGGTATCATGACTCCCGATATCGAATGAAATTTATTGAATTTGAAATTGCTAAATCGGGTGTTTAATGCCGACTTGCATGAAAAATGCTTCTCTGCGCAGTAACCCCGCTTAAAAATTTTATATGTCCCTATAACGGTTTACAACTCCACTTAGTGGTTACTTTAAAACTGCTACTGATAATTTGTAAATGTTGGAGTTTTCTTAAATACAAAATTTCGAGAGCTGAGTTGTAAACCGTAATAGGGGCAATAGTTTTAGCTGTTACATTTTTCGTTTTTTTTTTATAATTTTAAACTTTAAAATAAAGTTTTTTTTTTTATTATTAAAATACTTTAAAATAAAGTTTTTTCATCACTAGTAAAAAAAAAGAAAAAACATAATTTACTCGGCGTCTTCATCTTCATCATCGTTAGAGCTGATTCTGAAGTAACGGAGTTCATAAGAGTCCTTTTCGTTGGCGACAACGCGGATCCAATCACGCAAACTGTTCTTCTTCAAGTATTTTTTGGTCAAGTACTTCAAGTAAGCCTTAGAAAAGTGGACATCGGAGTTGACGTACAATTTCATTTTGACACGTTCAAAGGTGACATTGTTGCCCAAGTTGTTTACTTTACCGTTAACCTTCATGCGGGCCTTAACGTACTTTTCCTAAATAATAAAAAAAAATTAAATCAATTTAAGTAAATAAGTTTCAAACATTTTAGCGAGGTTAACAAAAAAATTTGTCTATTAATTTCGAGACTCTGGAAACATGTATGGATATCCAAATAGAATTTGTTTATCTCTTTTGTTGTTAAGCTTTCAAATCATGATAAAATTTAAAAACCAAATATAAAAAGAGTGGGATTTTATTATACCACTGAGTACACTGTCATTAAAGCGAGGGAATCACTCTCCAACAACAAATCAGTCGTGGCCAAATTTTAGACAAGTTTTTTTCAATTAGAAATTATAAATGTAAATTAAAATGTTAGTATGTAGTTTTTCAAATTACCTGTTTACTTTACAATTTTGAACTTTAGTATAACACTGTTGCGTAGTTTAGCAACAGAGCCCTTTGAAACTAAGGGTGTTGGTTATTTTAAGAATTTTTTTATACTAAGCTTTGCTTATAGTGAATGGATTCCTGCAGCGCCCAACTTGGAAACACGCTTTGGCAGGGCGCACAATGCATCTTGGCTCGAGCACTTGCGGTTGCAAGTGTACTCAACCCAGGGCCCACCACGTGGCGGTTTACATAGCACGACTTGACGCAGTTCACAAACGGTTGCACCACTGGCCAGACCAGGTTCCGACAGTCAGAGGCTACCCCGTTGTGCTACATCCAGAGCCCCTTTTCGGGAATTTTTGAAAAACAAAGTCCACTTGGGACTTAATTTGGGATATTTACTTAAGCAATGCCAAAAGCATATGGCCGTGAAGGCAATAAAGTGATCATTTACTTTGATCTTTGTTATTATTCTATTTAACTCGAAGTTTATTTTGAAATCGTAAAACACTTGTATTCGATTACTTACGAAGTCGGCCACATCCAAAATGTTATCCTCAGCAATGTTGGTGCAATCGATTGCATAACGTAAGGACACCTTCTTCTTTTTAAGTCCCTTGCCACGCAAGACGGCCTTCTTACCTACTTTACCGGTGGCAACAGCAGCCGATTTTGTGACTGACTTCTTGGGTTTGGCAGTAGGTGGTTTGGTAACAACAGCTTTAGCGGCCTTCTCAACAGGCTTATCAGTTTTGGCTGGTTCAGCTTTCTTGGTTGGGGCGGCGGCAGCCTTAGCGTCCTTTTTAGTTGCTTCCTTGACAGGAGCCGCTGGTTTAGCATCCTTCTTAACAGCAGCGGCAGCTTTGACGTCCTTCTTGACAGGAGCAGCCTTGGTTGCAGTAGCCTTAACATCCTTAGCGGCTTCTGGGACCTTTTTAACATTTTTAGCTGCAGCAGCAGGTTTAGCAGCCTCGGCCTTGGGTTTTTCAACTTTGCCTTTAGCGGCAGCTGGCGCAGCCTTTGCAGGCTCAGCCTTTTTGGCGGCGGCGGGTTTATCGCCCTTTTGGGTCTTTGCCTAAAAAATTAAAACTTTATTTCCATCCGTTCTTTTCTAAACAATCAGTAAATGTGTTCCTTTAAAATTAAATTGAATTCACTAAACACGTATTCTCGCTGCGTGTAGCAACAACATTTTTAAATTATATCAGCAATACTTATGCCAAATTTATTAATTTTACGGACACTTACAGTTGGAGCCATGTTGAATCGCAAAAACCACAGAGAAAAAGAACCCAAAACTTTGCTGTCAAATATAATAACACTTCGATACTCGTCACACTTTGAGACTCGTTCGGAAGTGTTTGGATTAAAGTATTTTCCAATGCTACCAGACGTTTTACTAACCCTACAGGCACACGATCAAGTTTTTTTTGATAGTCTTTTACAAGGTATATTTACACAAAGTAAACTCGTTGGCCCATATGTTTGTCAGATGTTTACCTAAGTTGGAACCCAAGCGTCAAATTTCGTGTATATGAGGCAAAATTTGTATTTACATGTGTGCATTAAATTTATGTGCAGACAGGTTCCACCTGTTTATTTTTATAGAGCAGCATGTCTACACTCCCAAATGAGTTTACCTTGTGCTAATGTACCTTGGTCTTTTACATATACTGCTTTTTAAAATTTATATAAATTGAAAGCTGTGACGTAGGCTGCATTCAATTTGTAAGCTATTTACTTTCAATATTTAATAAAGAAAACAATTTATAAGGACAAACTTTAAAGCAGCTGTTGAATTGAATTCGCTTTAACCCTTAAATGCTTCTGTTGCCAATTGTCTACATAACAGTTCTAGCAAATTTTCTTTATGTTCCTATTAGAGGTCTGCAAGAATAAATAAAGGAAGGGTTCAAACTACCGGGGAAAGTTATATCGGTAAAAAAGATGTTATACGTGACCCGGCGTTTCGCTGGGTAGGGAAAACGTATTTATGTTAACTCATAATTTGAAAAAAATCAAGGAAGAAGGTGCAGTGTAAAAAATGGCGGTATCTTACAAGAATTATTATTATTAATATAAATTCTTTCTTATTCGACTTTATTACTTAAATTTATATTAATTTGTTTAAGCTTGAGGGCATTTTTAATACAAATATATTAATTTTATTAATTTTTTTATTTTTGTTAATGTAAAATTATTATTTTTATATAAAAAAGAACTCGAACTTAAACAAATTAATATTAATTTTAATAATAAATATTGAATAAGGAAAAAATTATAATATTTGCAATTTTATTTTAGTGTTTATTCAATTATTTTACTACAATTATAATTTGCTACAATCTCAAAAAACTTAATTTCTTTCCCACACAATTTGCTTCTATTTTTTTCTTTTTTGCTTCTTTTTTTCAACTGACAACCAAATTGACGTTTTTTGTAAGCAATAATTGTCAACGAAAATGGACTAGCAATTATTGCAACATAAATTGTTAGCAATAAATATTTACAAAAAATTGCTGTCTACATTAAAGATAACATAATTTTGACAATTACTGCAATATATGTCGCAAAATTTATCTCTGGTATAGACGGGCAGTAAAAGCTCAAGACTTGAAGAGTCAAACTCGACGTGTGTGAACCGGCACATAGGGTGTGTGTGAAACGGTAGCAAAGTACCCATACAAGAAACGAATGAGCGAGTAGTCACATTTTTCATTTTGGTGTTAAGAAAATGATAGAAAGAAATGACCGAAATGAAGTGTTCGGTCACAATCGGTCATTTTTTTCTTTCATTTTCTTAACACCAAAATGAAAAATGTTACTACTCGCTCATTCATTTCTTGTAGGGTACTCACGGAAGTAAAATTTTGACACTGTTGAGGTGAATAAAATTGCGCTAGCCCTGGGGACCATGGTGAAATAATTAGAAGGTGGCAGCACTACGGAATCTATTATTTTTTGCTCAATTCATGGTGAACTTTCATTATGTCAAAATCAATTGTTTTTTTTTTTGATGTAATGCCACTTAAATACACAAAAGATTATAAAAATTATTCTTCTAGATAAAAACACAAAATTGAAAGTGTAGTGTAAGTGAATTTGAGAATTTTGTGTATGTGAACTGGTTTGGTTGGGTTTGTTGATTTGTGAACCACCCAACAACAGCTAAAGTGGAATATGAATAACATCGTTGTACCACTACATAACTTTTCCACCAAAAACTACAACTTTAAATCACCCGCCCATGCTAAAAGATTGTTTTTAAGAAATGGTTTCTTTTAAAGTTTTAAACCTATTATTACCGGTGCGCCAGAGGAGCATGTAAAGGGTAGACGTAGACGCATCTATATGTCACCTAAAAATGCCATGCAAAGTGTTACCAACAATGTGAACACATGACAAATTGATATCGACAGTCGTGAATGTTGAGAGAATCCCTTAATGGGATGCTAATCATCGTAAGTCAAATTTGAGATAGTGTAAAGGCAAATTTATTTAAGTCCTCCGTTTCATTGGAAATCCCTTGTCTAATATGCTAGTCAGCTTTGCTTTCCATGATAAAGCCATTACTTTCTTAAATAATTATTTCAAAGTATTCTTTGTTCTTGATATTTGTGTCATGTAAAATTGTCTTCTTTAACATTGCCTTTTTGGCTACTACCTTACTGTTGCTTTTGGTCTTTATTGCCTAAAACCAAACTAAAAGCTTTTGTTCCCGGGAAAACTTCGCCTATAGTTCATTTAAACTGCGGGGAGCTTCCACTTCATTCCTTTGTAAAATTTCTCGATGTTAATATTCAGGTTTATGACGATTCATTAAATAAAAACAATAATATTTTGGTGTGGTGAAAATCCATATTTTTGACATAATGGACTATTTTACACAAACAAATTTGCCTGTTTTTGTTGTATTGTTGTACAACAACTCCTAGTGCTGCCACCTTCTAGTAATTTCACCATGCTGGGGACTAGCATGTGAAATTACTACCCTACAAGAAATGCATAACCAAAACAAAAAAAATTACTATCACTATAACACTATATTGGTCAACACTACCGGTCATATAACTAGTAAAATGACCGGTAGTCTTCTTGTAGGGTAATTATTTCACAATGGGGACTAGTATACATTTTGACACTAGCGTCAAAAAAGTTGTTTTGTTCACAGCGATCATTAGCGTAGAAATTTTTAACAATTTTAATTCACCATAGAACTTTGCTACCGTTTCAAACACACCCATAATCACTATTTTACTACCGACACTCACTCTTTTTAAATTGACCACGAGATGGCTTTCAATTTCACCTTTCCATTAGTTTGGCAATTTTACTTTCAATTTAACAGCTGATTACATGTTTGTCTTTATAAATATTGTTTTCTTGATGGCATCTTGAAAGTAAATTGCTTACAAATTGAGTGCAGCCTACGTCACAGCTTTTAATTTATGTAAATTTTGACAAGCAGTATATCGTCAGGTTATTATTGTTTTAGCCTATAAGCCATCAAGTCGGTTTTGAGAAAAACGATAAAATAGGTTTACAGTCAATTTTCTCAAAAACTACTTGATAGATTTTTTTAAACGCTCCTAATTGATAGCTACGTATGTTTTTAACAAATTTTTACATTTTCATGAATTGACATGCAATAAATCCAAAGTTTTAATGGTTTTTCTAAAATAACATTTTGTCGTTTTGTGCTCCATATCAAATTTCATTTCGTATTATGATGTTTTCTTTGATGTGGAGCAAAGTAAGTCAATAGCAAAAACAATGAATTTGATAGTTAATAGAGTTTTACAAGGAAAGGCTGGTATGGTTTAGAATGGTGATAATTGCTAAACTCATTCCTATAATCCCCGAACTACAGATACAACATAATATGGAAAGAAAATATATGTTAGATAGCGCAAATCAATATTCAACAATTAGTTGTTGTGGGCTCCATATTCATATCAAGTTTCACATTGTGTCCAATAAATTTTAACTATTGTGGCGTTTTATTTTGACCTACGTTGTTCATTATTCGAATGGGGCAAAGCAATAGTAAAGTATAATTTTGTTATGTTTGTACGCAAAATTTGTCCATATGCAAAAAATTGTAATATGTAGCAATAATTTATTCAATAAACCTAAAAAATGTGGATGTAGACCAAAGTCGATACTAAGTATCTCAGATTCTATACAAGATATCAAAAAATGGATTTTGAATAATGAAAGAGAACATTGAAGCCATAAATAATCCATTCCTAACTCATTTTTTTCAAAAACGGCGTGTAGGCTAAAACAATAATCACCTGACGATATGTAAAAGCCTATCAAGAACAACTTGATCGTGTGGCCGCAGTGTTACCTGTGGGGAATATAATTTGTAACGAAGTTTCAAATAATTGTTGTATGGCAACTTTATGCCCAGCAGTTTTATCACACGTGCATTTGTTTATTTTCTTTCGGACATTCAAATAATTTTTAATATTAAAATCGTTTGTGAAACATCAAAATGGGTGGTTCGCATAAAAAGAAGCTACGTGCTGAAAAAGCCAAAGTAAAACTAAAAGGCGCTAAATTACCCAAAGGTCTAAATGTGACCAAAACAGAGTTTAAAGTGCGCAAAATTACAATTCGAGAGCAACTCAAAGAAAACCAATATTCGAATGGTCAGAAAGAGTTAAATCTGAAGGAAATCTTATCAAAACTTAAACATCATAGTTTAAGCTTTCGCATAGAATCACTAAGAAACCTTAGAGATGCTATAAGCATCCACAGCCCTGGATTTTTGTCGTCTTTAAACGATGTTATACAAGGTGTATCGGCAATTTCACTTGATGTGGAGCGCGACGCTAGAAAAGAATCATTTAAAACACTTAGTAGTTTACTAGGAAACTTAACTACGGAAGCAGTATCTCCATTTTTCCACATTATTTCCTCCTATCTTAGATGTGCTATGACTCATATTCAAGCATCCATACAGGAAGATGCTTTATTAATGTTGGATGTATTACTGCAGCATGTACCTTACCTGGTAGCTGTTCATAGCGAAAAAATCTTTAAAAACTTCTTAGAAATGATATCTAGAGTTAGAGCTGAAGGTGATAAGGCCGGCCGTATGTTAACAGTAAATATGGGTCAAAGACAAACTACAATAAAATGGCGTTCTAAAGTCCTGTTGCGTTTGCAACAAATGTTTCAAACTTTAGTTGATCACAAACGCTACGGTAGTGATGTTGCCTTAATGGTCAACACCAATAGTAACATTTTTGTCACATACAGCCCAAAAAGTGAACAGCACTTTGGTGTCAGACGATGTTTTGCACCAAATCAAATTTGTGATTTATCTTTAATATTCAATCGTTCTTTGGGCACTGCCACACTATCGGGAGAAGTTAATGCCACTGATGAATCAGGACAATTACATTCGTATATAGAACATTTAATGCCATTGCTTTTAGAGTCGTGGTTAGAAGTGAGACCTCAACTAGGATGTGGGTTTATGGAAACATTGCTTACCCCCGATGCGGCGATAACTTTGAAAATTGTATTGGAAATAATTGAGAATTTATGGTCGCTAATAGAACTATATGAACAACAAGTAAACAATCATGATTTAAGTTTATGGTTTAAAGATCAATATGCTGACGTAATTGCTGCCAACTTTTTGCAGGATTTTTATCCTTATCAACAAATGACATTTGAAGAGAGTAAGTTAATATTTTAACGGCCTATTTTTAAGTATGTTTTGTCTTGTTGCAGAATTAGGATAACCTTATTAATTGTACCATGACACAGAAAAGGCAACAAACAAAAATATGATACAGGTGGTTACCGCTTATTTCTATAGATGGGAAAAGGGTAAATACCCGGTAAATAGGGAAAATTGGGTAAGAATTGGTAAATACCCTGGTATTTATCCTTTGGTACAATTTTTGTACAAAATTTTTTAAAAATGTATTGTTTAATTTAATCAATATAAGCTTCACTAATAAACACATACATTCTTAAAAAATTGTTTCGTTCCCATGAAATTTTCATTCCCCTCGAAGGGAAAACAGCAATCGCGAATCTCCCGTGAAACATTTTTCACGCTATCAGTTCCAGTGAATGTAAAAAAAGAATGATTAAAAGATTTATAATCATTGAAATTTTTGTTCAAAAATATACACGTGTAGTTACAGTTACAGCCTGTTCAACGATTTCGAACGTTAACGTTCGCATAGATACTTACATTTTAAACAAAAACTAATTTTAGAATTTTTAGAAGTTGTTTTAATACACTTTTAATCTAATTTTTATTATTGTAGTTATTAAATTCTATTTAATAGAGAAATATTTTTATAGTATTTGCCCTAAAATTCTTTTATTACAGAAATCTTGTTAAAAAACAACTTGTGAAATTCTTGCGTTTTCGATTTCCAGCACACCCCTGATAATTTTCTATGCGAACGTTGACGTTAATAAAGCAAAATATTGAGTATTGGACGGACAGTTTGATTCAACGTTAGTTTTTTGCACTTTTTTAATTTTATGTAGTAAAATATTTTCCAAAATTCTATCACCACGTCGTTCGAAAGTTTACAAATTCGCAGCCAATCGACCTGTTGTTTTGCATTTTGTTGAGCAATCAGGCCTGTCACAGAAATTAATTCCGATCGAAAGTGGAAGTGATATCGTATCTTGTACCACATAAAACGAAATCACTTTCGGTCGGAATTGATTTCTGTGATAGGCCTGAATTTATCAGCTTGTGCCCTATTAACGGATATTGCCCTTAATATTCGAATTATAAGAATAACTACCTCATACATATTTTGTTCCCCAGCAAAAATAAAGTGAGAAAATCAAAGGAAATTGTGAACAAATTACGAGGGAAAAAACTTTACGATAAGGGGAATTTTTTCCCTTGAAAATTTTTTCACGTCATTATTCTCCTTTGAATTACCTTAAAAAATTTTTCATCATCGCAAATATGTGAAAAGTGAAAAAATTAGGAGGGAAATATTATTCACGACAGAGATGATTATGAATTTGTTTTATTGGATACATCCTCAATCAAGCCTTAACAAGTTCGATTTGAGTAAACTTCTAGAAAATGTAAGAAGTTATGTCCGTAACATAAAGAATATTTATTTATTTTTGAAAACATGTAATATAAAGCCTCCGTGGTCAATATAAAATACACAAATATGACAAATCTTTGTGCATACCCACACACGTATATATCCCTACATAAGCATAAGTACAAATATGGATGTCTATATACTAGCAAAACAATTCCTGAATACAAAAATCATACATTAAAGAAAACGCGAGAGTTTTAAACGAAAAACATTATTAGATTTGGAAAAGACACGCAATTCATTGATTCCACCACCTCGCAATCCTAATCCTAAAAGATCTTTCAATCAAGGTAGGTTATTGTCAATTTATCGACCATATGCGCGAAATTATCGTATGTTACAAAAACCAAATTTTACAGGACAGCCATTTTTCTCCTTTCTCTGCGTTCGCTTGCATATAAAAATGAAAATATACATTCAATTTTTGGAGCAACGAAGTAGAATTCGCCTACAATATTTTGTCAGGGGACGTCTATTTGAACAAGATTGCATCAAAAACTCAATATCAAAAAATTGACATATACGATAATTTCGGGCAAAGGGGTCGATATATTAACTACCGCATAAATTTTTTTTATTCCATTTGAACATTTTGTACGTGAGTTTTTTACTTGAAGTGCTGGGCAACACCGAGATACTAATAAGTGTCTTTGAGTTCTATAAAAGTGTTACATGTGTCGTGATTATTGTTGAGAATGTTGATTTTATGTAAGCAGTCTGTATCGTGAGACTTTATTCTAATGTTTGCGCCTTTAATATTGGAGGGGGGTCGTATATGGGCATTTCCAGCGAAAAGTCCACTTTTTGTCACGTAACGCCAGAAGTATTTTAAATTGTTTCTCAAAAAATTTTATAAGTATAGTTTACTTTTTTATATTTTGGTGTAAAGCGCAACTAGCTCTACATTTAGTAACAAAAGGGATAACGATTGAACAACATGGTCCGAAAATACAACCTTATTTGCAATCTGGCGTTACATTAAAAAAAGTAGACTTTTAGCTGAAAATTCCCATATTTACCTTAAAAGGAGCAAAGATTTTTAAATTTGATAGCTTGAAAAATAAATCTATATAAGTTCTAAGTTTACTAAAAAAGGTTTTGTACAAAACTTCTTGCTCAATTCGCAGTATTTTTCAGTTTTGTAATGCAATCAAAACCCACTTCCGTTTTTTTAACGTCACGCCAGGGCAGATTTTTGCTTATATCTGCAAATTCTTAGCGTCGATTACTTTAATTTTTTTTCTGAATGTAGAGCAACTTCATTACTTTGTATATATAAAAACCCTTTTTACAAATTTGACTTCGTCATTTATTTTTTTTACATTTTGTGCTACAAATATCACGACACGTCAAAATGGAAATGCCCATATGCATAATTTAAGTTTTGTTAGCATTAATAACCAATCCATTATCATCATATTTTTATGCGCGACAATAACAGCTGTATCATCTGCATATGCAAAATTAGTGCTATTTTTAATTTGATTAATCATGTCGTTTGCGTAGAGTAAAGTATCGGACCAAGCTTCGAGCCTTGCGCTACTGCATTATGGGATGCAATTCTGTTGCAAATTTAACAAACGTTTATTAAGGCAAATTTTCATACACCATTCGATTTGTAAACCTTTATTAAATTTAAAAAGTTTTTATAAATACGGGCGTAAGCCTGCTGTCGGTGTAATAAATATGAATTTTTTTATCTTCTTTATTCACATAAACTAATTTAACGTGAATTTCAGAAAAATCAAATTTTATGTACATAAAAAATCTTGTTACGAAAATACCATTAAATTTTTTTACAAATATTTATAAATTTCAGATGATGGTAATCTAAGAAGAAAAAATAAAAATGTTACTTCTGAAATTTCACCACACTGTTACCAGCAAAATATTACAGTTGCTTATCTAATGTGCCGATTTTTTTCAAATACGCTTGATACCCAATCTGCTAGATTTAATGCTGTCTTAAATTATCTTACATCAATAGTGAATTCCATATCATCGAAGAGTTCAAAGGATTACATGAGGCCTCTAGTTTTGGCGTTGCGGGCTCTTCTTTTGGAAAACGGGTTGACGTTATTACAACTGCACAAAGATGCAACAAAACTTTTACTCAAATGCTGTATTGAAGCCTTTTTAACCAACAAATTTACAGAAATGGGTATAGGTTCAAAAATCCTGGTATTACTATGTGGAATTGTTCAAGATTTTACACTTTATGAAACCTACGGCAGTGAAGAATTCTGTGAATATTTGGAATATTTACCAAAGCTCCTATTAAAACCAACAATTAGCGAAACATGCCTAGTGGCAATGAGTAAATTGGGCAAACAACAGAATGCAATATTCTTGAATGCTTTTAGAAATATTCTGTTTAAAGTTGTCGAAAATCTACAGACAATTCAAGTTGTGGGTGCAACTAATGTGTTTGAGGGTAAAAAGCATATTATGAATTTGTTTTATTGGATACATCCTCAATCAAGCATAAACAAGGATGATTTGAGTAAACTTCTAGAAAATGTAAGAAGTAATGTTACGGACAAAAGAATAGCTGGTTATTGTCAATATATATTAACTACCGCATAATTTTTTTTTATTCCATTGTTTGATCAATAAAACTAATTACTCGAATTAATATACGACTAACGTCCAATTTCACCAAGTTCAGTTAAAGTTAACTATAACTTCTAGTTAATTATATGATTTTGTAAGTTATAACTGATAGTTAATTATTTAACCTGCTGAAATTGGCCGTAAGAGTTTAAATTTTAACAATAAAATTATGTTTTCTTTTTAAAAAGCTTGGGCTTAAAACGATCCAATACACTGGCTGCACTTTCTAAGGGTATAAAGTCATCTCCGGCATGTGTATTATGAGATTTTATTACATCTTGCTTGGCCTCACGTACAGATTGAATGAATTCCTGAAAAGAAAAGTAAAGATGTGTGTTAAAACGATATTAAAAACTTCATATGCATACAAATATTTAATAAAACATACTTACACCGCGAAATTCATGCGTACAATGTACGAAATGTACAAAATACAAAAAAACTTGGATGCCTATTATGAACTAAATTCGATAAAAACTTCATATGCATACAAATTTTTAATAAAACATACACCGCGAAATTCTTGCGTACAATGTACGAAATGTACAAAATTCAAAATACAAAACAACTTTGATGCCTATTATGAACTAAATTCGATTTTCGACATCAGTTGAATTAGCTGCCAAACGAGTTTTCATTTCGTACTATGGCGAACATTCGATAAAAAACATATTTTGAGAGGCAAGCATAAAACAGACTATGTTAAAAAAAAGGTTACGAAACAAACCTTTAGAATGCAAATTCAACACCACCCTGATGGAAAATTCTATTTGATAGATCGCTTGCACCGTCGAAAGTAAAATTGTTTTTCGTTGAAATATTCGATGCTTAAGAACTTTTTTTTTATTACTTAACCCTGCCTTTACACATGCAAGTAATTACTTGCAAGTAGTGCATACGTATTATCAACGAAAATGTCGAAGAAAAAGCCAAAAGTCTTGCAAGTAGCTTGAGTGTTTACACAGTCAGTTGTAAGTTCATTTATCAAATGTTCTCGAAGCGAAAACATCTTAAGAAGGTTTGTTTATCGGTTTAAAAACATTACCATGTTAAAAACATAACCATGTTATAACAAAATAAATTTAATAATTTCTTCTTTATTAAATTTTCGGTCCATCTTGATGAAACACTTATGTTTATTTTATAAAATACTAGCTTAACCCGTTGCGCTTCGCTACACTGGTTTAACCACTTTATCGGTTGAGAGATATTTAATATATGCATCCTATGGAAGATAGTTCCCCCCTGCGCCTACCCGCTTTAATTTTATTTTCAAAGTGAAGTATACCATAAGAGTGACTTCTACAAAGTTTGTACTTTCTCACTATAACAGTTTTTAAGATATCCGATATTAAACATTGGCGTCCTATGGGGGTAACACTTCCCCCGCTGCTATTTGATTTAAATTTTGGGGCTCAGAAGATCCTGCTACCAAAAGTTAAACAAATTGCTTGCAGCGGCTCTTATTAATATTTTTATCTATGAGGGGAACTGCTCCTCCTCTGTCTACCCCGCCCATTACTATATTGAAATTTAAAGTTTGCCATAATATTAGCTTTAACCACGTTTGATGACTCTCCCTTTAATTGTTCTTCAGTTGAGCGATATTTAATATATGCATCCTATAAGAGGTATTTCCCCCCCAGCGCCTACCCGCTTTATTTTTATTTTCAATAGTGTAGTATATGTATGTACCATAAGAGTGACTTCTACAAAGTTTGAACAGTCTCACTATAACAGTTCTTAAGATATGCAATATTAAACATTGGCGTCCTATGGGGAAACCACTTCCCACGCTGCTACTTAATTTCAATTTTGGGGCTCAGAAGATCCTACTACCAAAAGTTCAACAAAATGCGTGAAGCGGCTCTTAAGATATGCGATATTTAATATTGGCATCCAATGGGGGGTACCAATTCAACTGCCCTAATCGAAAAAATAAGTAGCCTATTTAAATTTTGAATCTCAGAAGATCCTACTACCAAAAGTTCAACAAAATACGTGCAGCAGCTCTTAAGATATGCGATATTTAATATAAGCATCCTATGGAGGTACCAATTCCCCTGCCCCTATCGAAAAAAGTAGCCTATTTTATTTTTAGGGCTCATGTGATGTTACTGTGAAGACTCTCCATTTTATAGTTCTTCAGTTGAGCGATATTTAATATATGCATCCTATGGGAGGTTTTTCCCCCCTGCGCCTACCCGCTTTATTTTTATTTTCAAAAGTGTAGTATACCATAAGAGTGACTTCCACAAAGTTTGAACATTCTCTCTATAACAGTTCTCAAGATATGCGATATCAAACATAGGCGTCCTATGGTGGGCACCACTTCCCCCGCTGCTTTTTTATTTCAATTTTGGGGCTCAGAAGATCCTACTACCAAAAGTTCAACAAAATGCGTGCAGTGGCTCTTATTTATATTTCTATCTATGAGAGTACTGCTCCTCCCCTGTCTACCTCGCCCATTTGTATTCTGAAATTTATAGTTTACCATAATAGGAACTTTAACCACGTTTGAAGACTCTCCCTTGAATAGTTCTTCAGTTGAGCGATATTTAATATACATATGTATCCTATAGGAGGTAGTTCCCCCCTGCGCGTACCCGCTTTATTTTATTTTTTCAAAAGTGTAGTATACTATTAGAGTGACTTCTACAAGGTCCTATTACCAAAAGTTCAACAAAATGCGTGCAGCGGCTCTTAAGATATGCGATATTTAATATTAGCATCCAATGGGGGGTACCAATTCCCCTGCCCCTATCGAAAAAATAAGTAGCCTATTTTATTTTTAGGGCTCAAACCAACAAACATACAAACATTTTTCATTTTTATATATATAGATACATAGATAGATATCCCATTACGATCTCATTTGGACCAAACAAGTTCTCTTAACGACATTATAACAAGATATTGACAGATCAAGGCTTTATGCGAACCTAGAGTCATACATATAAAATATAGGGAAAACTAAAATAATTATAACAAACCACAGAATAATTATAATAATATGAACACAAACACACCAACTTAATCAAACACTCAAAGATGCAATTACAGTAACCACTACTATACCAAACAACGTCAAAATACAACCAGATTCCAAAACCAACATGAATTTACACAAAATTTTAACAATAATCAATACCGAAGAGAGAATAACACATACCAAACTAGAAATACTAATACGAGAGCTGATTCTCTTAATTCAAGACAAGCACCTGAACCTATGGAAATAGGTATTTAAAAAATATACATTTTAAAGTATACCATAGAAGGTTTTTATGGATGTTCAAAGTTTGAATTTATTTTAAACAAAATAAATTGGGTTTCTGCTGTGTAATTTAATTTACACATTAATTTTAATTAATTAATTATTATTCCAAAATATGTTCAGGTTGTACGCGTTTACTATCTCAGGACATTACATCTTGAATTGCATGTTTCTAGGTGCATTACTTACGAAAATTCAAAAAGTAAAAGTTAAAGAACAAAAAAGTACCAAAAAGTTCCCCAAAAGATTCGTATCCACTCAGGGCATTGCATGTTGAATTTTATGTTTTAAGGTCCAATATTAACGATAATTAAAAAAATACCAGTTATAGAACCAAAAAGTTAAAGAAAGATATTTAATTTCCCGTATTTCCCATTGTGGTACTATTTCCCCCCCATTAAAGTATCAAAAATTGCAGTATTTTCGTGGGAGCCCTTAATTTAGTACGAATATGTCATTGAATGAAACAAACAACCCAATTATGAATAAAAATTCTCAGGGAGTTTTCTCCCTTCTCCCATTTTCCTTATGTTAATTCAATTGTAAAAATGGGAAAAGGGAAAAAAACTCCCGGGGAATTTTTATTCATAATTGGGCTGAAAATGTTTTTTAAAAAAATAGTTCTGATTTTTACCCCTTAAACGTTAGAATTTCGGAAAAGTACCAAACTTTTATTCGTATTTTTTTGATAATTTTCGAATGTGGTTTTACGTTTGCGATTTCCAGCACACCCCTGATTAACTTTATTTCTACCGTACCGAAATTCAGGTTTTACCCGTTTTCACCCTGAAAGCCGAATTTCAAAAAAGTACCAGACACCTGTCCACTTATTTTTCGAAAGAACAACGATAAGTATTACATTTTTTTTGTTTCTTAGTTTTGGAGATAAAAGGTTTCCGAATTTATCCTTTTTTACTCCCTTAACAATCGAGTTTCCAAAAATCCCGTTGGGGAGAGACACACCTCCGGGCCAAATTTAAAGTTTTTAGCTTCAGGCGTTTAGGCTGTGCGATGATGAATCAGTGAGTCAGTAACGTTACAATTTTATATACAGTAGTTTTCCGGTTTAACGAACCAGTACTTTGTCAGGCCTGTTCGTTAAATTGAAAAATTCGTTATATGCCATACTTATGTCTAGTACCCATGTTATGAATAAAATAAATAACTAGAACTGTATTATCTGTCGTTTATTTTGAAATATGTTTTGAGATCGGTATAATATCCCTAGAGGGAAGCAAATGACACAAAAGTAGTCCCGTGATAGGTCTTTGGTGGTAGAGACGGGTTCTAGTTCTGACACTTAATATGGAGTTGTCATTAGAGGGGGTCAATTGACACCATTTGACCAGTCACACATCTATTCTCAATAAATGTGTTTTGTGTTATTAACTACAATGTAGTATTATCTCAATAAAGCGAGTCCTAGAACTACATATAAGAACAAATTTTAGAAAATCCCAAAAAAGTGCCATATCACCGCTGGAGACTGTACTGTAATTCATTACTTTTTCTACCTTTTTGTTCTTCATATACCAGTTAAATGATTGGTTCTCCTTTCACTGGTAATGAGTTCTTTCTATTTGTACTTGTTCTATTTTCACAAATCCCAGTACCATTCTGTTTATCACACTGGTAGCATAAAACCTAAAATAATTTTAATTTTAATGAAAAATAGGTTCAAATTCATTTTCATTTTCATTTCTGAAAAATTGAAGGAACATGACTATTACAAAAAAGCTTTATAAAATACATAACTGAAATTTAGCTCATAGAATAAATTCGAAAAATAAAAAATGTTCATTGATAATTTTACATAAAATAATTTGTCAAGTAATGTTTGTTTTTTTGGAACAAAAAAATTTTGTTTTGTGGCATAGTATAAGTACCAGGTATGTATGTACATTAGTAAGAGTTTTCATTATTTACCTATGAAATGTCATATTAATTTATTTGATTGTTGACGCTTGTTTTTTTCCATATTTTCTTTTGGTTGACGTTATATGGGTTTGGAAATTGAGAACAAATGACTATACCTTGTACTTATTATACCATGGTTTTGTGGCATCTTCCTGAATTTCTCTTAAAAGCAATAAAGATGACAAATCAACCTTATTTTTAAGAGCCCTTTGAATACACATTTCGAAGCTTTTGATAGCACCTTTGTTTTTTTTGTCGTTCCAAATGTTTTTCATGATCGAAAGAATATGCGTAACTGATTATTGCAGCATAATCAAAAAAAAAATGTTACATACAAAGTACTCAATGAAGCAAACTTGTGTGTTCGTTAAATGCGATGTTCGCAGAATCGAAGGTTCGTTAAACAGGAAAACTACTGTTTATAGATTCTTGTTCGAAGAAGTAATAATTGAAACTTAAAAAAAGCAATAAAATATCTATATTTTTGTTTTAGATTTCCAAAATTACTGTTATTTTCGGTATTAAAAGATAAAATTTACATACCTTTCTCTTTTGATCCTTAACAATTTGTTTATTTCGAGAAGCTTTAGCACTTCCACCTTTGCCTTTCATTTTGTGTCTTGAGTTGAATTCAATTTGTGGTGGTTTAACAAAGAATATTGAGCGTTTTGCATCGATTTTTTCTTGTAATGTAGGTGCATCTACTGTGGCGATTTCATTAGGATTTAACGTTATAAGTTCAGCAGGTATTTTCTCTAATAGAGAGTGAACTTCGTGTTCGCGACGTTGTGATCGTGTCTGCATTGGATTGTCTTCCAAAGCATCGTAGTTTGGTTCACCCGAACCAGGGACCAGTAGGGATTGGAAACCTTTGGCAGTGGATACACCCAAAACATCTTCGTATGGACAAAAGCGCATTCCATGAATAAAGGAATCACAGCTCTTACGCAAGTATGGTCGGCTTGTTTTTTGGCCTACAAACAAATTACTGTATATTTCGCAATAATTACCCTGACATATGGCTAAAGATCCCTTTTGTGACACATCTACTTGATTAGCTGGTAAGCGTAAATGATATTCTGCTAATGGACCGCTTAATGCCCTCACATCCCATACTTTTACTTTACGATCTAAACCAGCTGTTACTAAATGCTTGCCACTGTGATCCACTGTTAAAGCGGACATTGGAGCTGTGTGACACAATAATTTAGCCAGTGGCTCTCGTACTTTGGGTGACCACATTGATACCAAACCTTTTCCTCCACCAATACAAAGAACTCCGTTACCTGAATTTTGCCGCATTATCCGTATATCACCCAACTTTGTGTTATAGTTACCCACCAACTCTCCAATCGATACGTCCAGCCAGGAAACATAACCATCTTTATTGCCTGTAGCCAACAGAAAATGATATGGTAAAAATTCCATACGATTAACACGATACAATCTCTTGATACAATGTAATTCAGTTCCTTTGTTATCATATATATAAACATGATCCTTTTGTGCACAAGCAAACATTGTGTGAACATGTAGGAAACTAACTTCAGCAACTTCTTCCATAACATTCATTTCGCAGTGCAATTTTTTAGTGATCCAATCAAATGCCGCTATATGGCCTTTACGGCCACCCAACAACAGGTGTCTACCATTTTTAGAATATCTCATACTATAGGGACCAAAATCTAAATTTAATTTAAATAATTTTGCAGCCGATTGTATATCTACATTTGCGGCAATATCTTCTTGTCTATATTCTGCCGTTACTTCGCCTTCATCTGGTTCTATAAAGCCCTGTTGTTCTGTCAATAAAAGCTCGGTTCTAGCCGCCTGTTCTGCAGCATATTCCAAATAAATTTCTTTGCGCATTTGTTTCTCCTTGAAAAATTTGGTTTTAACACCAGACCCTTCCACTTTCTCACCACGTTCATACTTTTGTAAAAGTTCCTTAGGAATTTTTTGCCTTTTGTCATCAAGAAGTTGTTTGTCGTCATGAATTTTTTTGCGTTTCGACTTGTGTTTTTTGTCATTTAATTCAATGAATTCTCCTTGAAATTCTTGCCGATTTTTTTGCTTAAGCTTAATTTGTTGTACATCTTCTTTTGATACGGGATCAATAAAATATCTCTTAAGTTTTGTCTTTGTTTTTTCTCCATTAGTTTCTTCCGTCATTATTTTTCTTTAAAACAATTAAATTGCTCAAAATATAAACGGAAAATAGAACGTGCACGTCAAGGCGAATTCATGTAAAAATGTGAATTCGCCTTGACGTGCACGTTTAATTTTATTTTTATTTACATGTGTGCATCAGAGATGAGGTCGTGAGTATTAATTGAGTCAAGCAGTGTTGCTATTTTAGCATACTTTTTTACAAAGCAATAAATCAAACAAACTTGTAATCAACTGTTAAATTGAAAGTAAAATTGCCAAACAAATGGAAAGGTGAAATTGAAAGAAATCTCGTGGTCAATTTAAAAAGTGTGAGTGTGTTATTGTTTTAACACATTTATAACTTCAAGTTATAGCAGCAAGTCATTTCAGGTGTAGACGGGCAGTAACTGCCCGTCTATACCAGAGATAATTATTGCGGCATATATTGCAGTAATTGTCAAAATAATGTTACCTTAGGTCTACACTAAAGATAATTATCTTAGCAAGTTGGCAATAACGTCGGCAGAATAACAGAGCAATATTTCTTATTGCTCAGCTTATGTTAAAGGCATGGGAAAACGTATTTATGTTAACTCATAGTTTGAAAAAAATCAAGGAAGAAGGTGCAGTGTAAAAAATGGCGGTATCTTACAAGAATTATTATTATTAATATAAATTCTTTCTTATTCGACTTTATTATTTAATTTTATATTAATTTGTTTAAGCTTGAGGTCATTTTTAATACAAATATATTTATTTTTTTTATTTTTGTTAATGTAAAATAAGGAATAAGGAAATAATTATAATTTTTGCAATTTTATTTTATACTACATTTACATTAGGCCGAAATCTTGTAGATTTGATTTAAAATCTTCTTCGAAATCTAGTGCGTTTACATTATACTTTTTTGACATAAGCGAGATTTTGTTTTTATAATAAAACAACTGACAAAGGTTTTTTCGTTACACATACAAACACAAAAAGAAGTATACATTAAAAAATTTGCATTATCTTTTATTAATAATCAACGATATTTATTTTATCAATATTATTCGTCTCTTTTATTTTTTTTTTACAATTTTTATAAAACTTTTTAATTTTTTTTTTAACAATTTTTGTTTTGTTTTTTTTTTAAATGTAATGTAGACAGCAATTTTTTGAACATATTTATTGCCGGCAATTTATGTTGCAATAATTGTTAATCCATTTTTGTTGACAATAATTGCTTACATCAAACGTCAAATTTGGTTGACAATTGAACCAAAATGAAAAAAATAGAAGCAAATTGTGGGAGAAAGAAATTAAATTTGTGAAATGGTAGCAAATTATAATTGAAGTTAAAGAATTAAATTAAAGAATTTAATAAACACTAAAATAAAATTACAAAAATTATTTTTATTTATATAATTGTTTTCTTATTCGATCTTTATTATTTAAATTTATATAAGTTTGTTTAATGTTGAGTTCTTTTGTTATATAAAAATACTTAAACAAAAAAAAAAACAATAGAAGTAATATTTGTTTACAATAAAAAGACCAAGCTTAAACAAATTAATAGATGAACATTTAAATAATAAAGTCGAATAAGAAAGAATTTATATTAATAAAAATAATTTTTCCAAGATAGCGCTAGTTTTTACACTGCACTCTCTTCCTTGATTTTTTTCAAATTATGAGTTAATATAAATACGTTTTCTCATGCCTTTAACGTATTTTCTGTGTTTCTTTTTCGATATTCATAAAAGCGCACACTACATCTCTTCCGCCTTAACTTCGGAATTTATTAAAAGTTTCAGTCAGTCAAACCAAAGCAACCAGTGAAATGCGCATAGAAGCTAGCTTTCCCTCAACAATAAATTTCAGTGTATTTATCAAATATGAAAAACTGAGAATTTAGCACGTCATACGGAAATCGTATTAATAATTACCAAAAACATTTCGTTTTTTGCTTTTGCTTTGTCTTCGACTGTTTAGATTTAATAAATCAAAAGTAAAAGCAACAGTTTGTTTTTGTCCAATGAAAGAGTCGAAGAAATAGAAAAATTTTATGACTTACTATTTCAACTGTTTTAAACACTGTATGTATGTGCGCATACATTTTTTTATGAGATTTTGAACATGTTTTAGATAAAATTGAGAGCAAATTGTTTCTGAACGTTATTTATTTATACTCCGATCATAAAATAGACTTTCGGTTACAAATTAAGACAAAGAAATTTTTGATTGCAATCCTTATTGGAAACTGTACTCGTTTAAATATGAAGGTCATGTCGGCCGGAATCATTGGAATGCGTGGTATTAAAAAGTTTTCGACTTTTTAGTTCCCCGTAATAATTGTTGGTTTGATGACGTTGTTCATTTGTTTTTTTTTACATTTTTCGAAGCCAATATAGCACGTTCACTCAACCAAAAATGATTTGTGTAATTTTAACCTTAGATTGGTACACATTCGCCGAATCGACGAATACCTTTTTTATATTTGTGTTCTCTTTTGTCTCCTTACACGTAACACTCTGATTTTCTTTGTAGCTCTAGTCAACAGTCTGCATTTGTTGTGTGTACGTTGTGTTGGACACTTAAAAGAAAGTTTTTTTTTGTAAATTTCTCGAACTCACTTTTTCGTTCCGTCCAAGAATACAATTTAAAGTAACGAAAAAACTGATTATTCCTACATTGCAAGCTAATTTAAGAAGAAAAGCAGAAGATCTTTGGAACCTGAAATTTCAGCAACACCAGCAAATTCTGAAACTTGCAACAAGAGAAGCAATTGTAAGCTTTGTCCATACAGAAAAAACGTCGAAAGATCTGTAATTTTTGCGAAAAAGCATACTTATGTGGAGACCATATAGTTGAAGCTTGCATTTCATATGCAAATGTAATTATTTTTTTTTTTTGCAATACTTAATGAACCTATTTAAGAAAAATAATTTTTTTTACAGCCAGCCACCCGGACGGACATCGTTAGTTCGACTCAGAAAGTGACTAGGACCATAATTTTTAGGTGTTACACACATCAGCACAAATGCATAATACTCTCCCCACTATTGTGGTAATACTTATGCCCAGTTTTCAGGATTGATATTAAAACACATTTATTTTTAAAATCGATTTAAATACAAAATTCTTTTCTTCACTAAAAACTTAAATCAAACTTAAGTCACCGATGTGGTACACTTAATTTCAACTTAAGTTTCTATTGTAATATTTTAGCAAGGTGGCCTCAATATCACAACAATACAACAACAACAGGCAAAGCATTAACAGTCAGCTGTTTTTTCAGACCACCTTGTAAATAATTACACTTTTTTATATTTTTTTTTTTGTATTTAGTAGTGCTAACATACTTTTATCTTAATTAAATAAGACTTTTCAAATAAAACTCAAAAAACCAATCTGTTTTAAATACGATTTAAGTTTGTTATGAAAATTAACTTAATATAGATTTAAATACTATCCTGAAAATTGGGCATTAATGTACTTATTTAAGGAAAAAAAATTTTCACAATAAGCAGAATTTCAATTACTTTTTTGAAAGGTATCTGTGAAGCAAATCCAAATTTTATTACAATAAAAATGAAATAAATAAAACAAATATTTATGAATATGTTAATCGATGGACCATCCAGCGTGATAATTGCAAGACATCAAATTTATTTGTTTTAGGATGTTTTGACACACTGTAAAAGTACCATTTTAAAATTGTTAATTCTTTTAAAATCAACCCTGAAGAGTACAGCACTGCAATTTTTTCATTTTCTGTTGCGTTTTCTTATTCTCGAAATTTTTCAGTTTTTTCATTCCTCAAACGTGGTTTGATAAAGGTAAGTTTGTTTTACAGTGATTTTCAATAAAAGTAAATAAATTTAAAGAAAATTATTCAACTTTAAAATAACTTGTTTAAGTGATAGTTTAAATTTAACGTAAAATATCAGTGATAAAGTAAGAATAAAGTGTATAAAACGTCATGAAAACATGCATTTTCAAACAGTCAAGCGGTGTATAACACAAAAAGAAAATAAAAAAAGTTAGCTATTCTGTTATACGGCATCTATAAATTGGCATGTTAAAAAGAGAGCTTAATATATTTTCAATGCAAAACATTAAAATAAAAACCATGCGACAGAGAAGACCGAACATATAAAAATATAAATGTTGATGGTAAAACGTAAATAATGATAAATTGAGTGTTAAAATGAAAACGAACATATTTTTTCCTTTTTGACAAATATGTCGTCGGTGAAATAATATAACAAAAGACACATACGAATAAAATAAAAATTTCCCTT
This sequence comes from Pollenia labialis, assembly GCA_949318255.1. Lineage (NCBI taxonomy): Eukaryota > Metazoa > Arthropoda > Insecta > Diptera > Polleniidae > Pollenia > Pollenia labialis. Next base: position 15,203,072 of record OX439142.1, on the reverse strand, counting down.
TTGGAAATAAAAAAAATAATAAAAAGTATGCATGACAATTTTTTACCAAAAATTTGTAAAAAGTAGTAAAATAATAAAAAAAGTGATACAGAATATAACTACAATTGGACCACTATTTAATTTTTGGTGTTATTTCTTTAGTTGAATTAAAGTTTTTTAAAAAAATTTCCTTGAAGTAAGTTGAAATGTGTCTTTCAATAAATAAAATTTGTGTGCGATACGTGAAGACAATAATAATTTTATTTTTATTAACAAAATCTCTTTGCTCTTTAATAAACTTGCAAAATAGTTAAATTGTTGAAATCATCATTATCATTAGCCCCACCAAATTTTACAACACATTTTAGTTTATTGGTGTATAATGTTTTTTAATTTGAATTTTTTAGTAAGTGTCTTGCTTTACTAATTTTTCCCCCGGTTTTTGCAGAAAAATGAGCAGCTCTGAGGAAGTGTCTTGGGTTACTTGGTTTTGCGGTCTACGCGGTAACGAATTTTTTTGTGAGGTATGTATCATAAATTATTTAAACAAATTAAAATCATTTCTAGTTAAAAAACATTTTTTTTTTGGCTCATTTGTATTTAAGTTATTTAAATAACAAATAACAATTGTTATCTAATCATTCATTTATGTATGATAGTTTACATAGTTTATGCAAGTAAACTTTGCGCTTTCTGATGACCGCCAGTATATTTCCAAAAATAATTTGCATTTGTTAGCTGTTGGTACCTATGTCCATAAATTACATGTATGGGTGGGAACTGTGTTGTTTGTCTTATTTTTTTGTTTTTTTTTTTATTTTCTTTTTTGTATTAGACACGACACACCTCGTTATAATTTGTATTTAATAAATTAGTAACTTATTGATTTTTTCATGCATTTTTTTGTTTATTTTACTTTTTTTGTCAGTTAGAAATGTGCAAGTTCTTAAGCTAGTAATATTACCATTAATGGAATAACTCGGCATGCCTCTGATGATTTGATCTAGGTTCATATTAATATTAAATATCACAGTACAACACATGATTTCGGGACTCAATTCTTATAATTGGTTATGAATGTGAAAGAAAAACTGTAATATGAATCTGAATGTATATTTTCATGCAAAATAAAGAATCAATAAAAAAGTCATCAATGTTTTTTCCAAAGGATTTTTTATGAATTAAAAATAAAAAATTTCAATTTTTTGGGCAAAAAATATTTTTTTTCTTCATACCTACATTTATTTATAACTGCGAAACTGTTGCTTATGTAGCGAAACGTTGTATGAACAGATTAAAGGAATTTTAATTCTTAATTTTTTGTTTTAATTTGTTTCAGCTAATTCGGACTAGTGGTTCTCGAGTTATGACAAACAAAAGAGCCTAAAACATGACAAATTCCCCTATACAATACTTACTAACTTCAAATTAATTTTTAAATTATTATTTGATGTACCATAACCAAACTAATGATGCAGAAGTTCTTCTTTTTGGGTCTCCTTTCATAACCAATTATCAGAATTGAGTCCCGAATCAATCACCTGAAAAATGTTGTACTGTGTATGTCAACTTATCCGAAAGGAATTACGTATTTAAATTTAAAATACCTAGGAGCTTCCTTATTTTTAGCTTGCTACAAAAAGTTAAAAGAAAACTGCATCATTCTTTACACTAACAATTTATTTAGGTGGGAATAAATTAGGGGCAAACTTGTTTTATTGTTAAAACTCCATTGAACTCTCCCATGTGAGAGATTCTAATTTGAACAATTTAAATATTCAAGGAGATGATTAAAAATAAAAAACCATTACTTCATAGTTCATCTCAAGGTACATTAACACAAGGTAGATACAAGGTAAAATACCCGATTTGTCAAAAATGTCTTCATACTTATAAAACAAAAACAAGTTAACGCACACATGTGCAAATTATAGCTCATACACAGGAATTTGACAATTGGGGTTTATGTCTGTCCGCTAACGAGCCTACCTTGTGTAAATGTACATTCGTTCATCTAAGCGTCATGTGGTTAATTTTTTCTTTGCTTTTTTCAGTGATTGTTATTGTTGTTTTGTAATAGGAACTGTCAATTGTTGTTTACATACACATACTAGGTATAGGTATAATACCATAAACAAAATTTGTCAGTTCCCATTTCGAAAAAATCAAGGCCCATCTATCTGCTTACTTGTACAAAAACAAAAAACGATTCTTTTTAGTTGTCAAAAATTTACAAAAGGCAAAAAAAAAAAAAAGCAAAAGGAAAAAACGTGTATGTGTGGCATACCATAAACGTAAACCAACGTATACATGCACATGTAAGCAAAATGTAAACAACTTTTGACAACTAAAAAGAACATAAACAATGATCATCAGGCTTCTTGCGCATACCTTTTCAATGGGCCTTGGAAAAAATAATAAAAAGCCTTATTGTTTTTTACTATACATTTGTTGTAGCTTTGAGCGTACCTGTTTGATTATTATGCCAGTGCAAAGTGTTTCTAAGTATGATCCGAAAAAACTTAATTAGGTGTTTACAAAAAGTTATAATTTTTTATCCTAACAAAATTCATTGACATATTTCTGCTTCAATTAAAAGGAGCTGCATCTGATTGTTATTGAAAATAATCTTTAATGGCCTGTTCAACGAAGACTTCGTCGGCTTAACCTTACTGTAACACAAAAACAATATTTGATACCTAGTTTGCTTTACTTAAGATGTAAATTAAGTAAACGAAGAAGTCTTCGTTCAGAAATAGGTGAAGAAGCAGTGACACTTTTATTAGGGACGTAACGATACTCCTTTTTGCCGATACGATAACGATACTGTGCGCTATTTTCTTCAAGTTTGGGTATAGCATAATTGGGATCGTAAACAAGCAAACAAGGATCGTAAATATTAGAACATGGGATGGAAAGATGCTTATCCTCCTCGGATTCCCCGAACATTTTTTCACAAACGCTCCAAAGGCTAGTTATTTTAGACCTATTAGAACTCGTACAACCTGCATGGTTCACCGTGTTTTTAACACTTTAGGAATACAGAGACTTGTTAAGTAGTTTAACAAGATGTTTCTTCGATACTATTGAAGTCAGTTGTCGTTACAATATTTGAGCATAATTATTACAATAGGTTTCATTATTTTCTAAAGTATCAAATTTTTATTATATATTTATTTATAGCTAATGCTAACTTAGCCGCTAAATTTTGGGACTATTCTCAATCTCCGTTGATTCATTTATTATATGAAACAATTTCATTATTCTGTTTTGATTTTTCTTTATTGCTATGCAAAAAAAGCTTAGAAAATAAAATTGTTCAAAATTACACCAAAAAATATTAAAAGTATCGTCGCATCGACTGCAAAATATTGCCGATGCAGTTATGAATATCGGAAATTTTAAAAAAAAACTTGGTGAAAAAATCATTTTTATCAAGTAACAAAATAAACCAAAATTAAAGAAAAATTTCGTTTATAATACAAAATTTTAAAAACGCAAACAAAAATGTTTTTTGAATAAAAATTCGTAGGATTAACAAAATTTTTTTCAAATTTTTAAATTTGACTTTAGATGTTTTGTCAAAATGCCACAGACATATTTATACCCACACCACAATAGTGCAGAGGGTATAATGCATTTGTGCTGATGTGTGTAACAACTTTAAATATGGGTCCTGGACCCACCTTAAAGTATACCGATAGACTCAGAATCACTTTCTGAGGCTGGCTGTCCATGTAACCTTGTGCGCAAAGTACAGGTCGCAATTTTGGAGACAACTTGATGGCTTATAGGTTCTTATTGACACAAGGACCAAGCCTATTGAAAATGGGCCGAATCGTAGAACCACGAGGTAGGTAGAGGCAATTTATGCCTCAGAAACTATCAAACCAATTTTAATGAAATTTAAAACATAGATAGATCCATATTTATGTATATGGCTACATGAGCTATGCAGTTTTTAAAAAATAGGACCACAAGGGGAGGTAGGTTTGCTATTTCTGCCTCTCACAAACTTTCTAATTCGGAAAACTAAGAAATTCGGAAAAATATTAAAAATTTAGAAAATTTGCAAAAATAGCGAAAATTCGCGAAAGTTTTTAATATATCAAATAAGCCATTTAATTGATAAAAAGTCAATAAAACTACAAGGAATAGCAAAAATTCGATAAAAAATTTTAAATTAGCGGAAATTCGCAAAAATTGGCAAACAGCGGAGTGAAAGCAAAGTCTAGTACATATTTATTAAAAATTGTTAAAGCTCTTAAGAATCAGAAAACTTACAGAAAAAATTGTTGCTATCCCGAACATGGCTTAAATTCGCGAATAATCGCAAACTTGGAAACAAACCCTAAAATTTATTTGAAATAGCTAAAAATTACAGTCTTGAACGTTTCCGTCTTTGGTCATCTACTAACAACTTTTGCATAAATATTTCCAAAACGAGGGCTATTGTTTTTGGAAATCATATAAGTAATTTTGATATTATTATTGGAAATGAGAGAATTGATTTTGTTGACCAGTTAAGATGCCTTTGTTGATAATCGACTTACTTTTTCTGATCATATCGACAATATATATTTCAGAGTATCAGGAATTTTGCGAGGAATATATTCGAATAACCTACCGTATGGTATTAAACGGAAAATTGCTTATGCTTTACTGATGCCGCATATTTTGAATGGACTCGAGATTGTGTCTAGTACTTTAGCTCTCCAAGCTATTAGATTAAACCGAATTTTGAATACTGTTGTTAGATATGTTTATAATGTTAGAAGAAGAGTGCATATTTCTGGCTATGTGAGAAAATTTCTTGGATGTAGCTTGAAACACTTTGTTTTATACCGCAATATACTATTTTTCTATAGGGTTCTTAGGAATGGTTATCCTACTCATCTTTGCTCTGAATTTCAGTTTACCCACTCTACAAGAAGTCCACAAATTGTTATTCCTAGGATAAGATGTAGCTGTTTTGAGAGGTATTTTCTTGTAAGGGTAGCTCGACGTTGGAATTGTTTGCCTAGAAATCTTCGCTTATTTTCCCACTCAAATAATGCATTTCGTTTAAAACTGTTGGCATTCTTTTTGTTGAGCTAACTTAATTTAAATGTTTGTGCTTTCCAAAGGTTAATTTAAGACATTATATATTTGAATTAATTTTACATATTTAAATATAAATAATTGCTTCGCACATGCATACTTCTGCTTTTTATAAACGCATATAAGATCTTACTGAGCTATCCACTTTGGGGCCTGGTTATTATTATTGTTATTTTATTATTAATATTGATTAGGCTGGGGAGCCAACTCGTAAATAAATGTAAATAATAGTTATATTGTACGTTATTAATTTGTTTATATTAATTGTGCTTTAATTCAGAATTTGAATTTACAATTGTAATATATCGAGGGTTATTTTTCAAATAGTGCTATCAGTAAAATCACAATTTTACAGGAGAGCGAAAAAACTGATTCTTTCGATAACTCTACGAGTATTAACTAAACTTTATTTTACAATGTTATTAAAAACCAACTTCCAAATCATACATATGCTAATTTTTTTCTAAATCCAGATATTCGCGCTTATATGACTCATAGCACTATTTACAAACTAAAATTTTATCGATTTGAACATTGAAATAAGCAGATAGCACTATTTGAACAAAAATGAAAATGAGCTGAAATGAAAACTTTTCGAAACATTTATTTATTTATTTATTTCATCAAATGTAATATAAAAAGCCACTCTTGGCCAATTAAAATATATATTACAAAGCAGTTTGCCTGAATACAGTTATAAACTAACTAATAACACAAAAATTATTAAAAATATACATAATAAAATAGAAAAAAAAAATGATTTTATTATTTTAATTAAATTATTCCTAAAAACGGTTTAGTTTTTTTTTCGGTTCCCCAACCAATAAAAAATAAAAGAAAAAAAAAACACAGAAAACAAAAGATCACATTTATTTAAGTTACACGAATTTTCATTTAAATAATTAGTAAAATTTAAAAAAACGCGTAATCATGTTAACAGAACTCGAAATTAAGTTACAATTTTACACTAGCTTTCATTGAAAAGCAATAAATAATTAAATTTTATCCGCATATTTTAAATTATCATAAAAATAATGATATTCTTGGGAAATAGCAGACTTCAATGCTTTGAAAATGCATTCGTTTGCTTAGTTGAAAATGACGTGTGCCAGATTGTAAGGGGTTCGTTCGTTTCTATTTATATGATCACTGCACAGTGTGGGAAATGTGGAAAAAATGGAAGCAATTCTGTATTTTTTAAACGGTTGGTTCGATTGCAATGCAGTTTGAGGTAACAATTAAAAAGTTGTAGTCGTTTTTAAGACTTGGATTTGAGGTCTATAGACTTAGCAGGAGAGGTGCTATAGGTTCCCAAATTAGGACATCTCGGGTATAACAAAAACTAAAAACGATCCTTAATTTTAGTTCGGTGCTAAAAATAATTGGTCTAGTATTTTGGAAATATAAGACTCAAATTTATAATAATTTGTTTGAAATATTTTTTTGTGAATTATCAGCAAATCAATTAATATTCTATATTTTGCAAATTGTAAAAAAAATCTTCTTTATAAAAGTAATTTTTGGGAATATGTACAAGATTTTGTTTGTCGTGACTAATTCCCAATTTTTATTATTATTATTTTTTATTAGTAGTATTTAATACTTTTACATTACATTTCATTTAAGTACATTTTCATCATATTTTTCTTTTTAAGCTCTAATTTTAATTAACATTTTTAATAAAATCAACAACTTTTTTTCTAAAAATAGTATTGTTTGTTTCGTTTTTTATGTTGTTTGGCATTATATTGTACGTTCTCAGTCCTTTGTAAAATAACGATCGTTGTGTATCATTAGTATTTGATCGTTGCAATCTGAAATTCTGATTATTTCGAACATCTCCAACATATCTCAGTTGCTCTACCAAGTAATCTGGTGCTTCTCCCATCTTCATTTTTTTTATAAAAATTAATGTGTTAAATTCCAGTCTTTGGTGTATATTCATCCATCTTAGGGTATCTAACATATATCTTATTGATGTAAAACGATTGAATTTTAATATAGACCGCATTGCTTTATTTTGCAATTTTTGTAATCTATTTATTTGATTATCCGTGCAACAAGTATACAGAATTGTTGACCCTTATTCAAAATGTGGTTTTATAATAGTATTATAAATGTTTATTGCCGTAATAATAGACACTTTGTTTCTTAAACGCTTGAAAAATCCGATCTTTTTTCCAATTTTTTTGCAAATATATTCCAAATGTTCTTTAAAATTTAATTTTTTATCTATAAAAAAACCCAGATATTTTATTTTATCTAAAATTTGTTGGTATTAAGCATTAAAAAATGTATCTACTTGTAAAATTTCATTAAATAATATTAGCTATTAAAAATGTTATTGCTTAAATTAAAATATATATTTTCTACAAAAACTCATAAACAAATTGTTTGCACTTTTTTTGCAAAATTTCTACAACAAATTTTAAAATTATATTAGTTTATAAAATCTAGACACAATTCCCAACCGTTTGATGTATAAAAGGCTACTTTGTAATACAAATCTTTATCATTTTATTATATGAGGTAATATTTTTTATGTAGTTAGCACTTTTTTACAAAAAAAACGTGTGTGTTAGATAGCACAATACAATAATTGTGAAAAAAAACGTTTTGGGAAATTTTTGTTCAAATTTAAATGAAATGACCTTTCCGTTAGTGAACTCGTTTCTATAAAAAACACATTTTTGAAAAATTTCAGATAGCACTATTTGAAAAATAACCCTCGATATAATTTTTGGCCTCCTAGGCTTTTTATATTACTTGGATTGAAATAAATAAATCGGTAAAAAAAACAAAATTAACAAAAAAAATTTTTTTTTTGTAAAAATAGCGAAAATTCGCGAAAATTTTTAATAATTCGAACAAGCCATAAAATTCATTTAAAGTCCATAAAAGTATAATGAATAAAAAAAAAATACTGTAAAAATGTCTAAATTAGGGGAAATTCGCAAAAAATTGCTAACAGTGGCTGCAACGATCTAGACCCAGATGAAATATCGATTTTCGATTGTTAGCCATAAAATTGATTAAAAGTATAATGAAAAAAATACTGTAAACATTGCTAAATTAGGGGAAATTCGCAAAAAATTGCTAACAGTGGCGGCGACGATCTAGACCCAGATTAAATATCGGTCACCCACTGGTCTGTTTAAATTTTTTCGATTTTCGATTGTTATCGAAACAAATAACCTTAAGGTCACTTTTTTATAAAATTAATTTCAATATTTTAATTTTCAATATTTCGATTTCCGTTGGAAATCTTCTTCAGGAAATGTTTACAATAAAATAAAATTTCAAAATTTGACAATAATTAATTAATTAATTAACCCACATCACAATAGTGGAGAGGGTTTTAAGCATTTGTGCTGATGCACAATCACTTTCTGTCTCTCAGAAACTATTAAACCGATTTTAAAAAAATTGAAAGCATAGATATTTCCATATTTATAGAGACCTCTTGTAAATGTGTTTTAAAATACTGTGGTGTAGGGTATCAAATAGTAGGGTACTTTCGTACTTGTTTTTATTGTATTTAGAGTTTTTCTTTTCCCGGACTTTTTCATTTCCCGGGAAAGCGGGATTTATTTTTCAATTTCCCGGGATGCCGGGAATTCCTGCTCAATACAAATCGGTGCAAAATATTAGCTCTGTTTCTTTACTTTTTGGGTAAAGTTCGTGCAAATGAGAGTAAGCATAAATTTCTCTCATAAAAAGACAACATTACACAAAAGTACGGGAACAGAAAAAACCAAATTTTAAGCACAAAATAAAAATTCAGTGTTTTGACAGTCTTTACAACACCAAAAAAAAATTGCGGCACTTTTGAAAAATTTTATATTGGCTCTAGAATTAAACTACTTTTACTTAAAATAAAACAAAACAAACATTTTTACAATAACTAACATTATGTTTCCCTTATATTTCAGTACAAAACTTTTTATTTAAGTACATTGTTTTGTTCAACAATACTTTTTCCAGAATTTGGGTCATGAACTTTTTTCCTTTTTTGTTTTGTTTATGTTTTACAGCTGTTTCACAACTTACACAATTTGCACGAAGAAAAAGTCTGGGCTGTTTCGTGCAAGAAGAAGAAGAATTTTATTCTCTCAACTCCGCTCTCATTTACACGCTTTTCGTGCAAATTGGGATCCCGAGGGATCCCAAAGTAGAGTAAAGAAACAGAGCTATTATTTAATTTAATTTATATTAACAAATAACATTTCCTGAGATCAATGTAAATGCATTCAACTTTTTTATTTCTGTGGCAAAAAGAAAAAATGTTTAATCGCACCTTAAGATCTACATGTTCAAAAGTACATATGGGCAAAATTTGGTAATTTTTTTTTTAATGTGCAATAACATTTGGAATAATAAAAACTTCCGATCTGTGGTATTAGCAGTGTTTAGGAATAAAATCTTAAAAAACTACAACCGCAGAGAACTGATGATTTTATTAAATTCGGAGTAAATTTCCAAAAGCCACCTTTCCTTTCTACGTATGTTTGCCTTTATAGTCATATGAGCATTATATAATCTCTAGACACTTTCCGCTTTCTTAGCACATTCCTTCAAAACTTTTAATTCTTTTAGAAAAATTATTTTATTTAAATCGAATAAGCGTTTTCTTAATTAATAACTTTTTTAATAATCTCTTACGGAATCTAATCCGAAAAATCCTTTATGCAGCTGCTCTGCATATATGTAAAATCATTAAATGTTCTGAAGCTTGTGGGAAAAACTTTTTTCGTTTTAATAAAATAAATCTGGGTCGTTAAACAAATTTCAAATTCTTTAAATTATAATCTTCTTCTTTCGAAACTTCGGAACATTAAACATTACCTTACTTAACGGATATGAATTGACATCTCTTTGTCGTTTGGCAAAATTGTCTTAAATTTTCGTTTCTTTGTCTGTAGTTTTTCGTTAAGTAAAATTGAAAAATATTTATTTGGTGTATTTCATAGACTTTTTTCCTAAAGAGCAGATGATATCAAACAAAAGAGAAAAAAAATTAATTAAAGGCAATCAAAAACTCAAAATGCTTTTTTTTTACTTAAGAGCTTTTTTCCTAACGGCTTATATCTATTTCAGGACACAATTATATCAGCAGCAATAAAATTAAAAAAAATCCCGAAATGCTGTAGGAAAAACACTAATTGTATTTAAATGCTTCTGGAAGGGTTTAAAAAATGCGGTCGAACAAAAACCGAAAATTTGTGAAGAACAAATTTTCGCTTTTTGAGTTGGTTAATGAATCAGAAGTAAAATCAACAGTTTTTATTTGGCCAAAGATAAATGAAGAATTGGAAAAATTGCAGTTTTTCTACATTCACTGCACTTTTTTAAAGAGTTACTTAAGGCTGTATTACACTATCACACAAGTCTAACGTATTTTGACGAAAATGCATCTCTGATCTGATTATTGTTGGACCATTTTTAAAAAACAATAACAACATCATGACAGGGTTGTATTTTCCTCAAAATACGTTATACTTGTGTGATAGTGTAAAATAGCCTTTAATAAGTTCATAAAGGGTGTGAAGTTAAATACGCCAGTTAAATACTTTCCACGCGCTGTTAAACGAACTGTTAAAACAAACAAATTTAATTTGTAAACAAAAAACCAAATAATTATTAAAATTAAAAACAAGAAAAAATTTTCTATAAAGAACAAACTGAAGTTTTTATTAAAAAACAAGTCAGAGTGCTATATTCGGCTGTGCCGAATCTTTAATACCCTCCACCGACTGTTCGAATATTTCAGGAGGGATATCTATATGATGTCTATTTATAATTAATTTATCTTTATAAAAACAGACATCAGCATTAAAATTGGTTGGTTTGAGGTTGAGATCTATATTAAATTATTTAGCAATTTAAACTAGCTTGAGTAACAGTTTCAATTCAAATTTTGTTATGATAGCATTATTTTTTACGGTTTTAGGCGTACTAAACTGTTTTCCGGTAGTAGGGTTTAAATGGGGCCTAAGTTAAATTATGGACTGATCTTCACGAAATTGCATAGTTTTATTTCTAGTCCTAAAAACTGTGACGTACCAAATTTTGTTATGATAGCATTATTTTTTGAAAGTGAGCGTGTTTTCAACAGACGGACATGGCTAAATCGATTTAGAATCACTCAAGGACCCAGAATATATATACCTTATGGGGTCTGAGATGAATAATAAAAAAGTTTCACACGGAATGACAAACTTAATATACCCTCCTGACAACTAATTAGTTTTATACCCTCCACCACAATTAGTTGTAAAGAGGGTATATTTCATTCCGTGTGAAACTTTTTTTATTATTCATCTTGGACTCCATAAAGTATATATATTCTGGCTCCACAAGTAATTCTAAGTCGATTAAGCCAAGTGCGTCCGTCTGTCCGTCTGTTGAAAACACGCTCAATTTCGAAAAACTCGAAAGAAATGAACAAACTTGGTGTAAAATTGCTTCTAGTCATCCTTAGCAAAATTAGTTCAGTAGGATCAGAGCTATGAATCAAAATGTGAAAAAATTTACAATTTTGTTACAAAAACTAACAAATAAGATTTTGCAACAATCGTTTTATTCGACTGAAAATCACTCTGTAAAATTTCGTGGAGATCGGTCCATAATTTACCCTTGGCGTCATATAAACCTTACTCCCGGAAAACAGTTTAGTACACATTAAACCAAATTTAAAAATTCTTTCATAACAAAATTTGGAACGGAAGAGTAGAAATTACACTGTAAAATTTTGTGAAGATCGGCCCATAATTTACCCTAGGCCCCATATAACCCTACTGCCGGAAAATAGTTTATTACGCCTAACACCGTAATATATAAAGCAATCAGAATAAAATTGACTGCTTCACAGTTTTATAGGACTAGAAATAACCTATAGGCCATTTGTAAAGCCCACTCTGGTGAATTAATTAAATACGCCTAAATCCGTAGCAGATATAGATATTGCGGTAAAATTCCTTTTAGCTAAGCTTCATATGACCACAAAAAAGTCATGCAATTTTGTGATATACGGTCCATAATTTACCTTAAGTCCCATTTTTAGCAGCCCTCTGAAATTCACTGTAAACTAAGTCAATGAAAAACCAAATCTTTCAAAATTATATAGTATATCCGATATCGGGCTGAATCTGGACGTATGACATATCAGGACTATATATCTACTAGCCCTAGGCTTATTCCAGTCTTTCGAAATACCTATTTTTTTGACATGAAATATGTTTACATTTGTTTGCAACTGAACAAATATCCACTACTAATATTGCTCATGATTATTTTAGTGAAGTCTTAATATTAAAATCTATCTATTGTACATATGTAGTTTTAAGTAGTTTTTGTACACTATATCCAAGTTGGCCATGTCTTCAAGACAACGTCGAGGACGCGTTGACAGCATATGCAAATCGTCGACGACTTTTTCGAACAAAGGGCACTTAAGTCGTAAACGACAATATGAGCGACATTATTATGCATATTTTCGTTAATGATCATATGGGTAACAATGTGGTTAAAGTTGTCACTGGCGACTATATAAACGACTTTTTTCTCATAAAGTCGTTAATGCCCGATTAGCGACATTACCTTAATAGTGTCGTTGATGACAATATTGTTAACACTATATACGATTTAGTCGCCGATAGGTAAGTGACAATTAGGGATTTAATGAACACCGATACTGATATATTGGTGATTCTTCAGATTTGCCGATATATCCAGAATAAGGGGAACGGGTAAATGGCTATACCTCGAGGATATATTTACTTAAAGATTTAGGGTCTTGATGGGCTGTGAATTCCAAACTAATGAAATGGCCGATGATTTTGAGAGACTGGGCTCGAAAATAGTGGATACTGGATGTGTGGAGACAGTCAGACCTCCAATAGGCTTTTGATTAATAAGGGAATGGGTTCTGTACTTAATATATCGTCGACATAATGTGCAAACCTGCTAAATTCCAATAAATTTTAATGGAAACAACAATATAGTTGGTTTAGCACACTTTAAGACTCAATTTGAAGAAAAACTAGATGCTGGTCGACGAGGTGTATCTTTCTCTTCCACACGGCATTAAAATCTCAATTTACTTAAAAAGTGGATTTAGCAGGTTTGCATATTAAGCCTACGATATGGCTATGTAGTCAGCAGGAACATTTATTTTTTGTGTTTCTTGTCCTATTAATTCACGTATTCCAATTTCACAATTGAAACGCAGCCGCGAATAACGTTATGATTAACAAAATAATTACATATTGTATTAAACAGGCAGGATTATTTATTTTTTAATATTTTTTATTATTAAAAATATTGATAATAAAAGCAAAACATCAAGAAATATTAATGGAAATTAATTAAAATTGTTACTGATAATCATCCATTCCTGACTGACCTGAGATTCGAACCCAGGCGGCTGGTTACCATGACATGTTTCGATCGCAACCATTCGATCTCCTCAGATGGATTTGCCGTCTTACACTCGCAGCCATCGACGACTGCTGACGTCAATAGTCAAATATCAATCCTTAAACCAAATTGTATTTTAACCTTTGGTAGATCGAAATTTGCCTTTTTTGAATGATTATCCATTTTAATAGATTTTACATGTTTTTCCTCACTTCTGTTTTTTCCGTACTTATGTCAAGAATTCTTCGGAAAAAACAGAAGTGAGGAAAAACATGTAAAATCTATTAAAATGGATAATCATTCAAAAAAGGCAAATTTCGATCTACCAAAGGTTAAAATACAATTTGGTTTAAGGATTGATATTTGACTATTGACGTCAGCAGTCGTCGATGGCTGCGAGTGTAAGACGGCAAATCCATCTGAGGAGATCGAGTGGTTGCGATCGAAACATGCCATGGTAACCAGCCGCCTGGGTTCAAATCTCAGGTCAGTCAGGAATGGATGATTATCAGTAACAATTTTAATTAATTTCCATGTTGTAAAATTCCTTTCTTCATAAAAATAATTTAATGAAAATTAAATTTGATGAACTTGAGCCTGAATAAAATATTAAAAATTTGGATTAAAAACCATAAATAGTTCAACAAAATAACCACAATACTAATTATTAAGAAATATTAATTTTAAATTTTTGAATTTTTTTTAGTTTTGTTGTCAAAGTGGTTCGAAACACGCCTAAGTTGTCCTTAACAAAGTATAATTGAAGACAAGATGAGCGACAATTGCATGCATTTTGTCATCAGTGTGGTTTGAAACACGACAAAATACATGCAATGGTTACTTACGTTGTCCTCAATAAATTATTATTCAAGACAAATTTAAAAAAATGTCTCCAAAAAAGTCGTAACTACGATTTTTAACACGACAATATACACGTTTTCTTACTTAAGTTGTCGCCATCAATGTTATATAGGCGATAAATTCAAAAATGTTCGGAAGACATCGTTGACGACATTTGCGTCTAAGACCATTTGGCCAACTGGGATACTATGTTTTTATATATGTACATAAGTATATGTACATGTATGTTTATATGAACATTGCGTAGATATGTGTATGTATGTATATGTAAGTATATATTTAGTATATATGTATATCAGAGAATGACAACAAGTACCCATAAAAAAAATATACAGAGGTATTTACCCTGCAAATAATAGGATCAGTCCAAACACGCGTGTAAAGTGTAGCCCACAAGGGACTAGGACTAGTCCAAAAGTAACCCAAACGTATGGAAAAACATGGTCTATTTAACATTACGATGCCTAAGGTAGGACCATATAACCCAACTTTGGACTACAAAGGAGTAGTTTTAAAACTACTCCATTGTATACACAAGAGGATTAGTTTTAACTTCGTTTAAAACCGAAAACATGTCGTTAAAAAACGAAGACATGTCGTCTCACTACAAACACTTTTTAACAATGACATGGTCCATGCTTGCATTACATCGGACCAGTCCATGGAGTAGTTCATTTGATCAAATGGATCAGGTGGTCCAATATTATTTGCAGGGAATATCTTCACGCAACCACATTCAGATGTTATTCAACACCCATGAATGTGTTTTGGTTATCTGCCATACATAAATGTATAAAATATCCATGTTTAAAAAAATACCTTCAGTATTTTTGGCACTTCTGTGTAAAAATTAAAAAAAAAATTTTATAGCAAAAATGTGCTTTGATCACTAGTCAGGTATGGGACTATGTGCATATTATTTATGATACATAAATTAAATTTGTCCGTAACATCAGCAGTACCTACATATGTAAAACTACACATAAGCTATACATTTTTATAAAAATAGGACCACGAGGAGTGGGAAGAGGATTTCTGCTCTCCTTAGCTATCTATCAGATTTTAATGAAATTTAAAACATAGACACTAAGCTATGTATTTTTTTAAAAAAAATAGGATAACGAGGGGAGATAGGGTGCAATTTATGCCTCTATAAAATTATCCAACAGATCTTAATGAAATTTAAAACATCGATAGATCCATATTTATATAGCGATATGTATGTATAAGCAATGTATTTTTTAAAAAATATGACTAAGAGGGAGATAGGGGGCAATTTCTGCCTCTCCGAAACTATTTAATAGATTTTGATGATATTTAAAACATAGATAGATCCATATTTATAAAGACACATAAGCTTTGTATTAAAAAAAAGAAAATGATACCTCCTTAATCAAATCTTAAAAAGCTTTAAAATTATCTTGATATTTTTCTGAATAACAACAGAAAAAAATGTTGCCTAGTTCCAACATTTTTTAAAGTTCATTTGCTTCTCTGCTCTCTCTCTCTCACTCTGTATATTTAAGTAATGCTTACGTTAATACACATACTTATATGGGTATTGCAGATAGCTAACAGAAATTTTATTTATATCTGCATGTATGTATGTACATACATTCAAAAAGAAGAATGAATATAGAAATACACTTATACATATTTAAGTTCAACTTCCCGGTGGTGTTTTTTTAACCGACTTTGTCAAATTGATATTTTCATCTATGATTCCCCTGACAAACTGGGTCTTAAGTCGCAATTTCTATGAAAATATCGAAGTGGCGATGAAAGTACGCGACAGCGACACTGCTAAATACAGTTTTGCAGACATTTTTATGAAAGATTCATTGTATAAAAGAAAGTTGAAAGTAATCGACATTGTCTGTTATTTCTCGACATAAAACTGAACTCTGCAGAAATTTGTCTGCTATTCTTCAATGGTTGAATAACGGATTATTAAATATATGTATGTATGTAATTTTCTTGTTTATCACCGCATTGAAGTATATTGAAACTGGACAACATTGTCTGAATATCGATGATATTGTCTCACTAATCAGTTCAGGTCATCTACGATATTTTGGACAATTGCTTAACAAATTCATGTATGACGCCAAAGATTGATTCCAAATTAGAAAAAAATATATATGTATAAACAGTTTTAGATCTTTTGCATAGTTATTGTGCGTGCCTAGAGTCCACAAAGTTTGCTAAAAATGCTACTTCTCTCACTATGGTTCGCTTGAATTGTTCATAACTTCAGTAATATTTATTATAGAGAAAAACCTTATTCACAAATATTCTAGAGCTATGATTATTTATTTGATTATTTGTTTTATTAAATGGTGTAGTTATAAAAAGTTTTGTGATAAAATCTCCTTCGTGCTCATAGGAAATTGTTTTGATAGTTTTTGACTACTTGCAATATACAGTCAGAGACTAAAGTTTAAATACACACTTACAAATTTGAGTTTTTGGAAAGCTAAAGTTTTTCCGAAAATTTGTGGTACGCAGTTTTGTTTCCCTTCGTTGATAATATAAAATTAAGAAAAAAATTTTACCTTATTGAATACATAACGGTAATTTTTTTAAAAAACAAAACAATTGCGAGGAAAAAAGTTTAAATAGGTACACATTGAAGTTTATCGAATTAATTGCCATTTCTTCCTTTTGTTCCCGTTATTATTACTTTTTTTGATGTCAAATTTATTGTTTATCGTCCAATTGTTGCTGTAAGCTATTTTTTGTTGTCTAACAATTATTATTTATTTTTTAGTAGTATTTTTAATACTTTTACATAACATTACATGTTCTTTTACAAATTATATTAATAAACTCAAATTAAATATTTCTTATAAAAGTTACAATTTTCTTTCTACATACATTTGGATTGGTTTCATTTTTAATATTATTTGGAATCATATTAGATTTAGTCCTTTGTAGAACAGTGATCTTTGCATTGTGTTGTTCCCAGGTCGTTGTAGTCTAAAATCGGTAGCGTTTCTTAAGTTGTATGGTTGAACATCCCCAACGTATCTGAGTTGATCTACTAAATAATCAGGTGCCTCTCCCATTTTAATTTTTTGATTAAAATTAATCGTATTCAGCTCTAATCTTTGTAGTAATTTAAGCAATTTGAGTGTATCCCACATATATCTTACTGAGGTAAATCGATTGCATTTGAGTATTTTGCGCATAGCTTTATTCTTTAGTTTTTGCATTCTTGATATTTGCTGTTCTGAACAGCATGTATATAACACAGTATATCCAAATTCAAAATGTGGTTTAATCGTCGTAGTATTGTAAATGTTAATTGCAGTTATAGTTGATATTTTGTTTCTAATACGTTTAAAAAACCCGATATTTTTACCAATTTTTTTTACATATACATATATTCCATATGTATGTTCTTTTAATTTTAAGTGCTTGTCTATTAGAAAACCCAGATATTTTATACTAAGGGTAATCACGATGGTCATTGAGCAAATTTGCAATGTGTATATTTGCAGTGCATATTATAATTGATCGTGAGCATACCACTTTTATTTTTTGTGCAAATGTGGTATTTTTCTAAAAATTTATTCTGGCAACACTAAAAACTTCTGGCAGCACTGCAAAAAATCTGCATTTGTTTACAATTATACACAAGCAAATTAAAATTAATTTTTTCTTTTTAATTTTTAATTTATAAGTTTTCTTAAAAACAATATGGCGCTTCAGATGCCAAATGTTATTGTTTACATTTGTTTGCAACGTAGCAAATATGCACTACTAATCTTGCTCATGGTTTTTTAGTGCAAACGAAGTAAAATAGAGCAAATTGCATATACATACGTACATTTTGTTGTTGTGTTGTGCAAATGTGTGTATTTTTGCACGCATTTGCATCGTTTGCACACTTTGCACTACCCATCGTGATTTCCCTTACTATTATTGTTAATTTTAATTTTAAACATTAAATTAGTGTTCATATTTATTTCCATTATTTTAGTTTTGCTTTCGTTTAACTTTAATTTATTCATTTTTAACCATTTATTAATGTTATTCATATCATTTGACATATTAGCGTGACATATCTCCTCCGTTGCCGATTTAGTAAAAATCAGTGTATCGTCTGATTATAATACAATTTCACATTTGTCTAAAACTTTTTCCATATCATTTATATATAATATAAATAAAAGCTATCCTAAAATTGAGCCTTGTGGTACTCCAAAATCGTTTATCGTAGTATTTGACAATGTGCCATTTACCTTTGTAAATTGCCTGCGATTAGTTAAGCATGACTCAAACCATTTCAATTCATTATCTTGAATTCCATATTCGAAAAGTTTTCGTAATAAAATATCTATATCAACCGTTTCAAATGCTCGTTTAAAATCTAGAAAAATCGCCATTGTTTTGTTATTTTTTCCATGAATATCCACCTATTTATAACATAGTTGACTGCTGTCTCACATGAATACTTTTTTCTAAAGCCCGACTGATATTTTGAAAGTAGCTTGTGTTGTTCCATGTAGCTTTCTAGTTGATTTTTAACACTCATTTCAAGGATTTTTTCCAATGTTTTCAACTTTTTCAATAGGTGTAATCATTGATTCTTTCCAACTATTTGGGAAAGTTCCTGTTTCTAATGATTTGTTTATAATATTAAGCATAATATTGCCTGCTGTGTTCCAGTTATCCAAAATCATTTTGATAGTTACTCTATTGTAGTCAGGTTAAATTTAACGCAGACTATGGGTAAAGGAAAAGAGATAGATTTCAGCGTAAGATCTTTCATTACACTATGCGACAGTCAAAATCGGGATGGGATGCCACCAACGGGAAATGTTATATCGGTAAAAAAGAAGTTATACGTGTCCCGGCGTTTCGCTGGGTCACGCCTAGGAATTGAGATATATCGATTTGAAAAATGGGCTAAAAACATCAAAATTTGTATAAAAACCTAAATTTTAGGGCTGCCATACGTCCTATGGATATGACTTATATACCAAAATATCGGAAATTTTTAATAGAACATAATTTATAAAAAAAACTCGGAAAAACGCGTATAACTTCTTTTTTACCGATACACCTTTCCCCGGTAGTTTGAACCCTTCCCGATCACTGACCCCTACCATTTGTCGCACAGTGTAATTAAACATTTTTAAGAGGGGAAATCCTATCGATAAATAGGAAAATTGTTGAATTAACTATTTTACAGCGTCCATAACATCGTTAGAAGTAATAAACAAACATCTTCAGTTGAAAATATGGTTAGAAGCGGCCAACAAAAAACACTTTCTAATCGAGATCCTAGCTATGAACCACGAGAAGTGAAGAAAAATCCCAGAGTAAGCGCAACCAAAATAGTGGGTGATATCGCTAATTCTTTGAATAAACGTTCACACCAAAAACCATAACGGGAAAGCGGATAAAACAGCAGGGTTCCTCGGAAAAAACATCTAATAAGTGAGAAAAGAAGAAGGCTTAGGGTGGAGTGCCAATAAGTATAACAACAAAGAAGTGGAATTGCAAACTATAAGTTTTGCATATGATTGTAAATTTAATTTGTTTGGAAGAGATATGTGATAAAAAGTCTGGTGAAAACCTAATACTGGCAACAAAAAAATAAAAAAAAAAAATAGCAAAAATGAGCAGCAGCAAAACTACAAGGAATAGGAAAAATTCGGCAACAAATTGTAAATTAGCGGAAATTCGTAAAAATTTGAAAACAGCGTCATGAGAGCAAAGTCTATTATTTATTAAACAATTTTAAAGCTGTAAAGAATCAGAAAACTTACAGAAAAAATCGTTACTATCGCGAACATGGCTTAAATGCGCGAATAACCGAAAACTTGGAAACAAACCCTTAAACTTATTTGAAATCGCTAAATCGGTAAATAAAACAAAATTAACTAAAAAAAAATTTGCAAAAACAGCGAAAATTCGCGAAATTTTTTAATTATTCGAACAAGCCATAAAATTGATTAAAAGTAAACATATCGTCAGTTCATTACTGGTTTGGCGCATATGCCAAAAAGTCGACGTGGGGTTAAAAGATAAAGACGGTTTACATGAAGATTTCTCAACGTGTGTACGATAGAATTTTCTAATATTTTCTCCGCTGCTTCCGGCATATGTTTTGAAGAAAAAAGTAAATTTTTGTTGACTTACATGAATGAAGTAAGCAGTTAATATTAGCGGTTTTCACTCTTGATATTAAAGTCCCTTGTAGATCTTGTGAATCTTATTAATTTAGTTAAAGTACTAAGATTTACAACACTGCAACAACAAAATGTATTAGACTAAAATTTACTACGCTGTGGTTGAAAAATCCAACAAAAAGATGTAGTAAACACGTTTGTTAGATAACCCAGAATAAAACAGTTCAAGAAACTATCAGCGTTATGTATAATGAAAAATTGGCAAGAAGTTAACACAGAGTTGAATTATAATACACTTACAGACTGTGGATAGCAAACTGCTAAACTCTGACTAGTGAGTTGCCAAATATCTGCTAATTTGGAAAAAACAGCTGTATGAAAACAGTATGAAATGTCAAAATCAGGGATGATTTCTGCAAAAATAATGTTTTTTTTTTAATACAGTATGGCATCGTTATATATCAGAGTTGATTTATTAAAAATTTGCACCAGTGAAAAAGTATATTATACATGAACATTTTGCTAACAAGCTGCTAAGCTTAATCGGTATTCTAGTTGGCAGCTCGTTGTACGTAGTGTATAAACTGTGGCTAACTTTTCATTATACATACCGCTGTATATCTATAACTTCATTAATTTACAATACTATCGAAAAAGACACTCATGCTTTGTAGTATAAAATCGTATTAAGAAAAGCAGAGTAGTACACTTAATACAAAGGGTGAAACCGCTAGTATTTTATTTTTCTAAAAATATTTTAAAAAAGTAACTTTTTGTGCTGCATATGTATACTCATTGCTATGCATTGCGTATCTTGTTAAAATTAAAGTTTTAACAATCGAATAAAAAATCAACATTGATGATTTTTTTCTTTTATTTGGTTTTATTTAACAAAAACAGTTCCATTTTTATGGTTTTAATAAATTTTGTGTATTATTTTATAAAACCATTTCTTTTCCTTGTTGTCATTTTATTTTGCTTTTGTTCATGGTCCAATTGTTAGGTCTATGCAGAAATACAACAATAAAAAAACAACACGTACTTTGTTTGTGTATAACATGATGATCGACGATGCTTTTGCTTAATTACTTTTTTTCTAACGGCAATGAAGCAAAGCAAGAGTGACATTTATTTTGTACGTTTTTATATGAAAAATTTGGCGCTATCGCCAAATAGTGGCGTGTAGAGCAAAACAATACTTAAACAACTTTAAAATAGTTGATATGGAGCAAAATGAATGGTTATTATCTCAGAAACCACAATAAATTTCGCTAAACAGGTTTTGGATTTATAAAGGGGGTTTTAAAAAAATATATTCCTTATACCTAACTCATTTTTTTAATGGGCGATAGCTCAAACAAATAATAATCTGATGATATACCGCTCGACCCCGTCATTATCACTGCCAACCTTCGCATTCATGTCACCCAAGAGTAATGTAATATCAACCTTGTGAACGTGCGTTGTAAAACAACTGTTAAGTTGCTCATATAACTCGTTGGAGTATAGCTGTTAATAACAACCATTTTACGTGATAGTGTATGTATTTTGACAATCATAATTCTGTAACTTATTGGATGCCAGTCAATCATGCATTTCTCCATCTTGTTTGTCATCCGGAAACCAACACCTTTGTTGTGACCCTTTTCTTTAGGGCTACCAAAATATATACATTCTCTTTTATCACCACTCACCTGACCATGCCCATTCCAACGACATTTCTGTATGGCTACTAGATTTATTTTGATCTAAGTTGTTCTAGTTTACTTGTCTCATTTTAGGCTCTCACATTCAATGAAGCAAAGCCTCTGCAAGGGCCTTAGGACTCTGTTCATTATAATCAGTCAGCGACGGTTAAAAATTTTCCGGAACGAAATGTACTATAAACGTGTGTAATTTTAAATACATTTCTAAATTAGTCCTAATTTTAGTTCCAAAATACAGTTTAGGTAATATACATACATAAGAATATAATGTAAATAATAAGAAGAATGAAGACATGAAAACGAGTAGAATGCATTTTTAAAGATACAGAAAACGAAATTTTCGGTCTTAAATCGTTTCGTTTTCAAAATCAATTTTTGTCACATACCTGCCTGACATAGCTTTTTGTAAAAGTCCTATTCCCTCAATATTTTACGTTCTTTGTGCTTAGCCATTGGTTAACATTAAAGCTTCAGAATAACTTGTTATTTATAAAGAAAAAAATTCCTACTTTTTATTTTTTTTTTTAATTTAAAAAAAAATATGTTTTACTAGCATTTAACCCGCTACTTCGTTAGCGTCTTCTTTTCCTTCGTGCCAAGTTTATTTAAAAAATGCTGTAGAACCAAAAAGCTAAAGAAAAATATAAAATTTCCCGTATTTCCTTTTTTGGGTACTATTTTCCCCCCCATTAAAGTATCAAAAATTTCAGTAAAGGTATTCATTTTAGTTTTTTTATAAGGGCATTCATTTCAAAGTTTTTTGTTTGGAAAAATGGAAAAAAGAAAAATTACACTCTTATTGACGTGAACGGGTTTTTTTATTTTTTTTTTTTTTGTAAAAAGTATAAACTGTCAAAAAAAAATCTTCCAAATAATTCGTGGAAGTAATTGATATTTTCAATATGCCAAATAAGTGTAAAAAGTGAATTAATTAATTTATTTAATTGTCACATCATTAACTAAAATTGATAATATTTACGAAAATAAGGGTACGTAAAGATAAATTTTCATGAAAACAATACAATATAAACTTTGAAATATTAAATTGCAGAAATGTTTACTTCATTCACATCATTTCTTTTTTTTAATTCTTTTTTAATAACATTTTTTATTGAACATTTTTTAGTTAACTCTCTAATAGGGCCGAATTTAAAAAAAGTACCAGACATCTGTCCGCTTATTTTTTCTAAAGAACAACGATAAGTATTACATTTTTTTGTATCTCTTTTAGTTTATAGCAGCTAAACATTCGAATTTCCAAAAATCCCGTCTAAGTGGATTGATTTGGGGAGTGACCATTCTCTTAGCTTCAGTCGTTTAGGCTGTGCGATGATGAATCAGTCAGTAACGTTACAATTTTATATATTGCATATTGCCGTACTCACAAAACCCCTTGTATCGTTGTATCTATTGTATGTTGTATATGTATGTTTTTTAATACAAAATACAATTGATACAACTACAACTTTAATTAATTTATTAAAAAATTTTAATAAATTAATATTTCTGACAGTTTCAGTTAAAAAGGGACTATGGATACAAAAATCGATTCTCACTTTTTTGGTGATTCTTAAAATATACAATACGCTCTTTCTAATGCAGAAAAACGCAGTTTTCTTTCTTTAAAATACACCTTTCATAAGAAAAAAAAGAAAACTTGTTAGGTTAAAAATCGTTTTTATCCAAAACTCATTTTTTGCCCATAGGCCCCTTTTAACTGAAACTGTCACATATATCAAATTTTTTAGGTTGATGAAGATTACATACAGGATAAATTCAATTTAACTGGCTTAAATGAACAAGTACCAAATTATAGACAAGCTCTAGATATGATCTTAGACTTAGAGCCTGGTAAGTTAAATTACAAAATGTTTTTTATTTACACTAATATATTTAGCCAATTCACAAAGTGTTCTAAAGTGCTAGTACGAAAGTATAATTTTTGGTTAAATAGCAACAGCCTGTTAAATTCAGCCCAATTATGAATAAAAATTCCACGGTAGTTTTCTCACTTCTCCCATTTTTCCTTTGTAAATTCAATTGTAAAAATGGGAAAAGGGAAAAACTCCCGGGGAATTTTTATTTATAATTGGGCTATATGTATTGTAATATGGATTAAGGCTCAGTTAGCCGGGAGTAACAGTAACTTAACCTTACCGTAAACAATTAAGACCAATCTATTTCTTACAGATTGCGACGTAACCTCTTACTGCTAACTATAATCGTTCTAATGGCTTTACATACAACAAAATGAAGCAGCCGATTTGCAACGATACTGTTACTCCCAGCTAACTAAGCCTTTAGTGTAAACGTCAAAATTACAAGATAACAAAATATAATTTTTTATGTTACACGAATAAAAAATAATAGTTAAAGAAAAATTAACTAAAATTGTATAAAAATAACACACTGTTAATACATACATAGGTAAACAATTTGTATTGTCATGTAATATTTTAATTTGAAAAAAGGAACATTTTTAGGGCAGGCTTAAAATACGACCAATGTAACACAATTGTGAATTGCCTAATTATATATCGAATAAACTTACCAAAATTAGGATTAACAAAAAATCATTGTATTATTCCAGAGGATGAACTAGAAGATAATCCCTTACAATCTGATATGACCGAACAAGCTGCTGAAATGTTATATGGTTTGATACACGCACGTTATATTTTAACAAATCGTGGCATTGCGCAAATGATTGAAAAATACCAAACTGGCGATTTTGGACATTGCCCACGTGTATATTGTGAAAGTCAACCAATGTTACCATTAGGTAAATGATTTTTTAAATACATACATACATACATATGTACATTAGGGAAATAACTTTTTAAAAATTGTTTAAAATATCAAAATTGGCATAGCACATTCCGATAAAGCATAAAAAACAATAAGCAAACGTATACCGCTATGAAATTTTGAAAATTTCTAATATTATTTTTTAACAAAAAAATATTTAAAAATTAAAAAAAAAACACCGTATTATGAATATTTAATATTGCATTGGTTTATAAAAACCAATTGGTGCGTGAACTTTTTTGAGAAAAATTACAAAAGAATTACATGGTTGACCTCATGGTACTATGTATGCCAACAAATTGGTTATACCTCCAATGTACATATTTTATATAAAAAAAAAATAATAAAATTGTTTAAAAATAGGTTTATCTGATATCCCTGGTGAGGCAATGGTTAAAGTATATTGTCCCAAATGCATTGATGTTTATACACCAAAATCATCACGACACCATCATACGGATGGTGCTTATTTCGGTACTGGTTTTCCACATATGTTATTTATGGTGCATCCTGAATATCGTCCTAAAAGGCCTACTAATCAATTTGTTCCAAGGTATAAACAGTTGTTGTTTTTTTATATTGTCACGCTTAAAATATTTTTTGTACTTTTTATTCATTAATTTATAGACTTTATGGCTTCAAAATTCATAGCTTAGCTTATCAAATACAGCTGCAGGCAGCAGCCAACTTTAAAATGCCACTACGAGCGGTAAATTTGAAATGAAATTTATTTTAAATGTAACAAAACAATTATTAAAATCATATATCGTTTTTCCTTTTTTTTTCCTTTCCTCCCGCTCTTATGTTTATTTAAATGTTTTCTTTTTATTACTACAATTTTTTTTTTAAACAAAACACTACTTTTACACAAAATTTTCTCTTTTTAAATTGTTCACATAATACTATTCTGCATTTACAACATACAAACAAACATATAAACAAAAAAAAAAAAAAAACTAAAATTATAAAAAATTTAAATAAAAAAAAGAAAAATTAATAAAAAGCACACAAAAACAACAACCATTAAATAGAGAAAAACAAACCTTCAATTGAGCAAGAATAACAGTAAACAACAACATTTGTTGTTCCCAAAAAAGAAAGAATATTAAGAATTCTCTACCCTCCCTTCCCTTAAAAAAAAAACAAAACACAATATATGGTGGGTGAACTCAACATCCATAATATTTTTTTTTACCAATCAGCAGCATTGTTGAGAGTTTATTATAATGAAAAAGCAGGATTTAATTAATAAAGAACAAACTACAACAAAAACAAACATAACCAAACTTTGACTTACTTAAAACTTACCTACCAGGCCAACCTACAAATCAAAACCTCTGAATAAGAACAGATTAAATAACTAACTATACATTATACATATGTATTTATAAAAAAGCAACGAATTTTTATTTATAACAATTTTTCAACCAATTTCTTGCAACTGACAGAACAATTTTATCCCACTATTTTTGTTTTATAGACATACATATGTATTTGTTTCGCTTTCATTTCAAATAATTTGTTTATTTCTTCTGGGTTCTTTTTTTAATTTTGAATTTATAAAATCACACACACACACCTTCTTGTGCATTAAGTATAAGGATCCATTTTGGCTGTATAAAAATCTATTTAATCACTTTGTGTCATTAACTGAACATAAAAATAATCATTATCCATAATTATAACGAAAAAAAACAATTAATAAGCTTGAACATTACAAATAAAACCAATAAAAATTACAATGTTAAAAAAACTTGAAAAAAATCACATATAAAGAGGAATTCAACATTTGCAAATCTCCATCTTTAGAAACAAGGAAATCCATCACTTCCACCACCATCATCAGCACCTGTAACTGTAAAATAAAACAACCAGCCATTTATATATCTATAGAATGTTTATCTATCCACATTTTGTCTGTTACAACGTTTCCATCTAAACATTGCGATATCTGTGAACATTTAAGCGCACTACATCCAATAAAATAAAAAAATGCTTGGTGTACAAAATTTATGGCATAAAGTAATTTTATCTCTGAATGTATGAATAGCATTAACATTTACCATTAAATCCATTATGATCATCAACTTCAAACTGTTCATAAAAACCAACCTATAACATGAAATACGTGGGCTCTCGACTATCCGTGATTTGATTAACCTGCAACATCCATTATCCAATCAATACAAAATGCTAATAAAACGAAGAAGGAATTTTCTCACAATGCACTGGAAGCTTGAATACATACGTAAGTATGGTTCCAAAACATTATAATACTTTGTAGTCAAAGTCAAAAATGTATCATCAAGTTAAACGCTGAGCATCGTTTATTGTTTATTGTGTACGCATAGAAAACTTTTTTGGTGCACTTTGGGACTGATAACATTGTAAAATTCTGCTCGGCTGCATTGTTGAATGCATTTAAAAAAACTAGTTGCCCTGCAACTGACGTTTCGGAACTTACCCTAAGGCTGTTCACGTCACAAGTTGTACCCTTGCAAAAAGGCAAAAGTTCAAAAACATAACCACATGAAAAACTTGTGCAACTTGTGACGTGAACAACCTGACTATGTTTATAAGATACTTGAATGTTTTTGTAATTCTATAAATATGTATGTATGTACATACATACAACAATATTCGTTTATAATTTAATTAAAAAATGCACAAAAATTACCCAAAATTGTTGCTCAATTAACCGGGAACATTGATTATCCAGAAAGCTCCCGGTCCCGTCCATTACGGATAATCGAGGTCTCACTGTAATATATAGTTATTTTCCATATACATGCTACTATATATTTTTTGTTAATTTTTTTTCTTTAATTGTCAATAAGTGTATTTTACAATTTACCTTTTTTTTTGCTTGTTTTACAAAATTAATTATGTATTCATAAATAATTTTTTTATATGAACAATAATTAAATAAAAAATTAATAATTAAAAGATATAATAAAATTAATCATACATATATAGTAATTTATAAATGTTTATTAATTAATTTATATACATACATAATAACGTTTTTTGCTCATTTAAAAAAAATCCATGCAATAATTTTAAATGAAATTTTCAAATTATTTTAAAAATTCTACTGCAAACTTAGAAAATTATAGGAATAAACACAAATTAACATATCTACAGAAACTTACAAGTTAAAGAAAGGTTTAACTTAATGATGTTTTCTTTTCTACAAAAAAAAATACCACATTTCAAAAGGTGCATGTATAAAATGTCTTGCCGAACATGTAATACTGCAATTTTTTATTTGGCGAGAACAAAACACAAAATTGGATAGCCCTGTTTTTAACAGCTGACAAAAAGTTTGTTCTTCAATATATAAAAAAATATGTACATAAATTAAAAAGTGTGTTCGTCAAAATATAAAAAAAATATACGAAAACCCATAGTATGTTCATTAGGGAGAGTTTTAATTATTTGCCCATGTTATGTCAAATTAATTTATTTGATTTTTGACGCTTGTTTTAATTTTTTTCCCCATATTTTCTTTTGTTTAACGTTATATGGGTTTTAAAATTGAGAACAAAATTTCTAATGACTATACCATGTACTTATTATACCATGCATAAACCTAAATTTGTTAATAGATTGATTTTAAATAAATAAATAAATGAACAAAATTAATTACGAAATTCCAATTTCTTTAGTTTGTTTCTCAAAAAATATGTAAACAAGAAAATACCTTTGCCAGATTGCCGATTGATTAACACCAAGTTTTAAGGATTTCTTGATTTGATGTTTTTTTTCAAAAATAATTTTATAACACCGAATACCACTGACAACCTACCATTAACAATGTTTTTTACTATAAAATATAGAAAAAATAACTATTAAAACTTAAAATTTTAACTGTCCTGAGTAGAGGTGATTTTTCCCAACTTCGTCTTGTAACCATATATATAAACAGAAGCCATATTTTTACAGGGCATTATCAACACTCTTTTTATACGGGGCGTAAAATGCCTTATGACATTTAAGGGTGATTTTTTTAGAATAAAACAAGCTGCCCTTTTAGAGAGCAAAGCATTTTTAAGAAACGAACACCAAATTGCATTTTTTTAAATAAAATGTGACATTTTTTGTAGAAAATAAAACACCATAAGCTATAAAAATGTTGCACTAAATCCTTTTTTAAAAATTTAATGCGAAAAAACCAAAAACAAACTTTTCTTTCAACGATTGGTTAAATTTTTTATTGCTAGTTACTACACAATTATCTTCAAATATATGCCCCACTTAATACAATTATTTTCTTAATATACAAAAATTACTAAAGTATTTCGGCACACGCCACACTTGGAAATTAAGCCAATAGAAATAAAGTCCAATGAAGACAATACAATAAATGTATGGGTGAATTATAGGCAAGAATGTAGGCTATAAACTCCATAAATAATTAGGCAGCTATTCATTGTCTGATCAACAAAAAATATATGGACAAATTATAGGGATTGATGTACGCTATAAGCTAGCTAAAAATTAGGCAGATATTTTTAAAACAGTGGATGCTATATCTGTGGCATTTTCACAAAACATCTTATATCGAGATATGATAGCAAAAAAGTTTTAAAACAAAACTCGGTAAAACACTGGTTCACAAATTTTTAACTTTTTGCTATGACCTCAAATAAAATGAGATGTTTTCTAAGATAAATAGGGGCTGCTGAACACGAATATGGCATTCATTCGAGATATACGCGAAAACCCAGTTTTTTGCAGTTCAAAAGGCTGTTTCCAAAAATCTTGACGTGGTTGGTTGATATTTTTCAACATTATGATAACTGATCCAACTTTCAGTTGGAAAATCACCAGCCAACAAAATTATCGCGCCATAAAAACGTTGAGGTCAAGCACATGCATTCAATTCAAAGTCGCCGCGACCTCGGCGGCACACCTCCATCCGATGGTCCAAATTTTCGATGACGCTGAGGCATAATTGAGGTTCTATGCCGTTAATGTGCCGAATTATCTTATCCTTTAGCTCTTGAATTGTTGCTGGCTTATCGACGTTTGTACACCTTTTCTTTCACATGA
Source organism: Pollenia labialis (assembly GCA_949318255.1). Lineage (NCBI taxonomy): Eukaryota > Metazoa > Arthropoda > Insecta > Diptera > Polleniidae > Pollenia > Pollenia labialis. Next base: position 15,173,002 of record OX439142.1, on the reverse strand, counting down.
TATTGGCGGCCAATTGACATCGCCACCACTAGAGATAACACGGCCATTGAATTTGTCGCGCAAAATAGCCATTCAGGGGTGTGTTGGACATCGCAATCGTAAAACGACAGAATTTTAAACGTAATTTTTTAACAAGATTTCTGTAATAAAAGAATTTTATGAAAAATATTAAACAAATATTTCCCTATTAAACCGGATTTTAAACAAAAAATCTATGTATATATAAATCGGCTAAGGCAAAACAGTTAAGAACACTTTTCTCCTCTGTTTGCGTAGCGACTAAAATAAAAAATACTCCATTTGAAAGGTTTTTACTGGCAGAAGTGCACAATATATATTTGATTAAAATCTGTTCAATATTTTCAGAGTTATAAGCGTTCAAATTTGATACTAACACATAAATAAAAATAAATAAATCACTATCCAGTGTGACACAAAGAATGCTGACGAAAGCCGTAGCGGGCCAGAAAATGCATTATATTCTGCTGGTGTCTAATAATTGTAAATTTTTCTGTTCATACAATATACCTCATTGCTTTCCAACGGAAAGCTAAGATAAAAATTTTGTTTTTTCCAATTATCAAATAATAAAAAAAAGGGTGGTCGATTATTCGACATTTTCAAGAAACCGGTTTTCAAATATTTCGACTATATAAATCGGCACAGACAAACCAGTTAAGAACGATATATTTTTCTGTTGTTTTTCAACCACTCACGTAGATCATAACATATGAACCGGAGGTTGATCCATCGCAAAATCGATCCACTAAGACGGAAAAAATGAATGCTCGAAACATTATTATTTCTTCATATTAAAAAAAATGATGGCCGAATTTCGACCATTAGGAAAACAATTGTTATAAGAATTAGGCCCGTTTTCACAACTTACCGGTAGCTAAAAGTAGACTTTAAATGGCATGATAAAAAGTGTTCCATTATTAAAACTTTACTTTAACCTTAAGTGAGCGTTAAAGTAAATTAAGGTTCATCCTACCTAGTTGGTTAAAACTTTACTTTAACCTTAAGTGAGCGATAAAGTAAATTAAGGTTCATCCTACCTAGTTGGTTAAAGTAAAGTTGCAATAGTGGAACACTTTTTATACGGCCGATAAAATCCTACCTTTAGCTATCGGTAAGTTGTGAAAACGGGCCTTAGGCTTATAGTTTATCAAAAACAACTCCCAAATTCTTGCGTTTTGCATTTGCGATTTCCAGCGCACCCCTGATTGTTTCGTTAGCTGTGTGGAAAGTGGCACCGTCTTGTTAAAACCACATACCGTCCACATCCATATTTTCCAATTCGGGCCATAAAATGTTCGTTATCATCTCACGATAGCGAACACCATTCACAGTAACTGCCTGACCGGCCTTATTTTTGAAAAAATACGGCACCAAACAGCCCCTCTTTGTGGGTGCATTGGTTTTTCGACAATCACTCTTGGATTACCATTCGCCCAATTGCGACAATTCTGCTTATTGACGAATCCACTGAGGTGAAAATGTGCCTCATCACTGAAGATGATTTTCTTCGATATGCATTTTGATTTGACTTTAACGCTTTGATCGATTGTGTATCTTTCCATGGCTTAAATTGAATTAGTCTGAAATGTCATAGGGAAAATATATTTAACATGTGTAAAATCCCCAAAAAATTCCCGATTATTTTTATTAAATCCCCAATCCCCAAATGATTTTCTTTCCACATGCAAGTGCAAGTTCGAAAAACTAAATACAAGCACTTTTTCACTAACATTCACATAATTTTTGTACATTCAGCCAATCGGCTGTTTCCTCGATTTATCGTTAATAATACGTATACACTACTTGCAAGTAATTACTTGCATGTGGAAACGTAGGGTTAGATAGAAATCTAATGAGTTTTGTTGCGACTGTCAAAAAATCTAATTAAACATTACAGTTTCTGTTCACACTAGCTCTGTTTCTTTACTTTTTGGGTAAAGTTCGTGCAAATGAGAGCAAGCACAAATTTCTCTCATAAAAAGACAACAATACACGAAAGTACGGGAACAGAAAAAACACAATTTTAAGCACGAAATAAAAATTCTGTGGTTTTGACAGTCTTTACAACACCAACAAAAATTGCGCCACTTTTGAAAAATTTTATATTGGCTCTAGAATTAAACTACTTTTACTAAAAATAAAAGAAAACAAACACTTTTACAATAACTAACATTATGTTTCCCTAATACTTCAGTACAAAAATTTTTTATTTAAGTACATTGTTTTATTCTAGAACACTTTTTCCAGAATTTGGATCATGAACTTTTTTCCTTTTTTTTGGTTTTGTTTATGTTTTACAGCTGTTTGACAATTTACACAATTTGCACGAAGAAAAAGTCTGGGCTGTTTCGTGCAAGAAGAAGAAGAATTTTATTCTCTCAAATCCGCTCTCATTTACACAAAATAAAAGTACGGGAACGCTTTTCGTGCAAATTGGGATCCCGAGGGATCCCAAAGTAGAGTAAAGAAACAGAGCTACTATCACACATGAACATGCTTTTGTTAAAATGCAATCCTGATCAAATAAAAAGTATAATTGTTTTGAAAATTTTCAAAAAATTATGAAGTCGTATGGGATGTTTAATTGTTTTTCGTAATACATACTTGTCATTTTTATGACACATTTCACTCAAACTATCACACTTTTACATATTACTTGAGTTTTTGACATGAATTAATACAAAGTCTCGTATGGAAAAACAATAAAAACCCGTGGATGTAATTTGCAGAACACCAAAAATGGTAAAGTAATCCACTTTTGAGTGAATTCGGATTCTAGAACACACTTGAACATGTTAATTGCAGAGTTCCTAATTATCACGTAATACATATATTTTTTTTTTAATAAATAACGTATTTCACATATTAAACAGACTTGGCAATCTTTACAAGAGAACTACTACATCATCAAACGGTAAATCAGTTCGAGCTAATTTGTTTTGATTTGTTAGTGTTTGCTAATAATGGCTGACATTTCGAGCTATAAACACTAACAAGGCAATGCAAAAATCCTATGTTATTTCTGTTGATTTTGGATTGTTGTAGTTCCGACACCACCTGTAGTTGAATTCACTTTAATTTGTATCAATTTTGATAGTTATAGTATGTATTTATATAAGATTCATGACTTTTTTAAATATAATAATCGTTTTATGCATTATAATTTGTGGTGTTTTGAATTGTTGGGGAACTGCTTCAGATAATAGAGTTTTCCAAATCTTTCAATTAGTTTTCAAATTCTCAAATCGTAGTTGTTTGCGTCGGCCAACATTTATTTGTACGATGTTTTTCGTTATTGAAATCAAGAGAAAAAGGAACATTTATTGCCGATTTCAATAATTAGTTTAGATATCAATTAATGTTTAAAATTCGTTTTTCATGTAAAAAAAAATAAAATTACAGTGTAACCTATATGAATGCAACCAATAGAAATTTTGGGCTGTTACGATAACTGAGTTGTTGCTCAAACCAAGTCACAAATTTCTATTTATATTTTTCTATAAAAAAAACTAAGGTAAGCTTTTAATAATCGTATTTATTAAATTGAAATAAAGAATAAAAACAGTAAAACAAAATATACCTACATCTAATAAAAAATTAACAAAATAAACATTCAAAAGTATGTTTATTTGTACTGATGGTTGTTATCGAGTTATAAAGCTCAGTGTCAGTTTGTTATCTTCAGTCCATCCATGATTGGGCGCAGTACTACGTTCCAGCATTTCGCAATGGTACTGGGTGTTATTTTATTTTAAGCGTTTGCCAAAAGACAAACAGAATTACGCAAATGTGGTCCAAAAGTCTTCTTATACAGAAGTTTTGTAATTTTTATCAAGTTTTGGTCCATAGGCTAAAGAATTGCATTGCAGTTTGCTGGAAAACACATAACAGTTATCATTCCATCATTACTTCTCAACTCTCCCTCTTTGGGATGACAGGGTGCATTGTCCCAAAGTAACAAAGCCTTTAACGGAAGTTGTTACCTGAAACAACATTTTTAATTTTACCTTTGGTAAAAGCCATTGCTCGAAAAATTCTAAATCCCTCCAAGAGTTTTTGTTGGCTTTGTAAACAATTGACATATTGACAAATCCTTTAAATGCTCTAGGGTTTTGGGCTTTACCAATTACAAAAAGCTTAACTTTGTTTGCTCCTGTTGCATTGGTGCAAGCGAGAAATGTAATTCGTTTTTGCTTATCATTCTTAGAATAACGGTATATCAAAAAGACTATTGCACTTAAGCATAAGATTTTACATACACACGTGTTAGCTTTCAATTTATTTATCAAAAACCAAACTAAAAAAAAAACAAAAAATGCCTGACTTGTTTTGCTTTTGCAAAGTTGCGTTAATTGAGGCTTTGTTTTTTGAAAAGTTGCGTTTACAGAGTCACCAATCGAAGGTTGCGTTTAACGAGGCTACACTGTATATGAAAAGCTAGATTGTCAGCTCATTATTGGCTTGGCGCATATTATGGTAATTAAGTTTTAATAATACATATATGTATTTTGAAAAGATGCCACACTTTTTTATGTTGAACATTATTGTACTATTATTTCTGAGTTGCATTATTTCGATTTCAAAAATACTCGAATTTAACTTCGTTTACAATGGCAGCAACAATTTCACTAGGTGTTCATAATAGAGCAACAATTGTTTTTCGCAACCAAACACATTTTCAATTTAGAAATCGTTTGCAAATTTTGCCCACAATAATATTATTTACGTATTTATTACTTTTTTTTAAAATGTTTTGTTAAAATTTGCATTCAAAACTAAATAAAACAATTAAGAAAGTATAGTTGGTCAATCCCGACCAAATAATACCCTACAGTATCTAAAAACAAATTTTCGAGAGTGTATGGCTATATAAATATGGATCTATCTTAGTTTTAAATTTCATTAAAATCGGTATGAAAGTTTCTGAGAGGCAGCAATTGCCCCCTATCTCCCCTCGTGACACTACGATTCGGCCCTTTTTCAATAATTCCTTGCGTCAATAAGAATCTATGTGCCAAATTTTATTACATTGGACATCGTTAGATCAACTCAGAAAGTGATTCAAAGTCGTTCGGTACACTTTAAGGTGGGTCTAGGACCAATATTTTAATGTGTTACACACATCAGCACAAATGCATAATACCTGCTCCATTATTGTGGTGTGTGTAAAGTAAACTCAACCTTAAAAAAAACTTTAGTAAAATTTTGTTCGAAAACTTTGGGAAGAAATAAGATAGAAGAAAAGCGGAAATTGTTGCTCCCATTGTGAACAAAGCTGTAGTAGTTAATGTTGTTTGTGTTAAAATTTTTTCAAATTCCTTCGTACGATAAAAACCAGTGTATTTTGTCATTTGTGTATTTTATAAAATATATATTTGAATTTTTTCATTATTTTTAATAATTTATTTTTATTTTGCTTTTTTTCTTTTGCCTACAACACTTTCTGTTCATTCAATTGTGTGACATTTAATTAAATTTATTTACATTAAATCATACCCTTCATGCGCCTCCACTCGAATCACTCATATTTACTCATGTTACCAAAACACACGTCCGCATACTATACTCTTTTTACAGGACTATATTGCACTTTGTCAGGAAATACTTAGCCGACCATGTCCTGATGACGAAGAAGTAGACGAGAATAAAAAGGAATAATTTTGCTTTGGTTTTTTTAACTTAATTGTGAATAATTTTGTTTTGAACTTTTTAAATAAATATTATTTAGAAAATACATATGTACATATATACAACATATACTTTATATGCATATGTATATGGATGTATGTAAGTTTGTGTGCAGTTTTTTTTAATGTTTGTTTAAAAATATCGTTTGTTGCACAAATTAAATTAATTGTCTTTTGTTGTTCTTAGTTTACAAAGACAAAATCTTCTCAATATTAATAAAATTAAAATGTTTAGTTTATTTGTTATGTATTGGAAAAGTGTATATGTATTTTTTAAACTTTTTGTTATTTGCTATGCGCCTATTAAACAAGAACTGGGAGGCTACCGCGTATATTCGAAAGAAATAATTTACAAAGTCAAACAATTTGTACTGTGTATTACAATTTTTGTACTACAAATTTGTTTTGAATGAACGGAAGTTGTTTACACCTTACCGAAAACACAAAAAATGCTTTCGAAACCGCAACTCCATTACGCATTTACAATAAGCATCCCTTTCGAAAACCTACTCTGTATTACGAAAACAAGCGTCGGTTATGCAAAAAGCGGTAAAAAATTGTTGGCGAATTTAAAATACGCCTGAGACTGTTAGGTAATAGAACGTGAACTTATTTCCTTTAATCTATTACAAACAGTCGCAGGCGTATTGTAATTTATTAATTTTTGTATTATGGTTTACAACTTTGGTATATTGCGGTGAATAAAAACATAACAAAAACTACAACTGATCACAACCAGTTGTCCTAATAACAACTCAACTGAGTTGTGAACCGTAATTGGACCTTAAATTCGGCAACCACGATAAGGGTGATTATCTTCGACTATTTGTTTATGCTTTTACTCACTATTTTCTTCTTAGTCTTCTTTAATTACTTAAGGCGTCGCAATGGACCATCTTGGTCTCTGAATACGAGTTTTGCGAAACTGGGGGCTATTGCGTATTTCGATTCGAAAAGTAACCTTTTCCGAAAGAACTCGTAACAAATGGAAAATTTGATAAAAGTTGGTAGCAATGCAATCAAAATACCAATGGAAATGTACGAAAATGTCGCAAAACAAAAATATTAGTCAATTACCGCATTTAGACTATGCAATTAACGCCCAGTTTAATTTCTATTTTCTTTTAAAGCAGTTGCTACGAAACTCTTTTTACATTTATATTGAAATTTTTTTTCAAGCTTATTTTTAACTTTTTCAATCCCTTTTTCTTCCCTACACCTCTTTCCGGTGGCGAACGTCATGATGATTCATCATGAAACATACTGACAATGTTAGATCATCAATGACATATGCTGAATTTTCTTTGGCGTCATACATGAATTTTTTAAGCAATTCTCCAAAATATCGTAGATGACCAGAACTGATTTTGTTCGTTAGGCTTCCGCGTATTAGTGAGTCCTAACAGACAATATCATCGATATTCAGACAATGTTGTCAAGTTTCAATATACTTCAATGCGGTGATAAACAAGAAAATAACATACATATGTACACTCAAAAGAAAAATCAATCCATCCGTACTCAAATCAATCCGAAGCGGTATTAATAGTACGGTGAGTACGGATTTTCTTGAATCAAGTACAGAAAGATTGATTCAAGTACGGATTTTTAATCCCAAAATACTTAAATTATCCATATTCAATGCTGTTTCGTACTTGAAATAATCCGAAAATGAGATTGATTTAAGTTAAACTGAGATTGAATCAATCTCAAAATGCGCTTCATTCAAAAATTATAAAATTGTTTTAATCCGAATTCGTACCTCAAATAATCCGAAAATGAGATTAATTTAAGTAAAACTAAGATTGAATAAATCTCAAAATGAGCTTGATTCAAGTAATATAAAGTTGATTTTATCCCGAATACATGATTGAAAAAAACAAAAAAAAAAAAAAAAAAATACAAAGAAAAAATGATTATGATTGATTTACTTACCCGTATTACACATTACAGAATGATAAAACACCAACATCATACCCGATATGGTTTTTATTTTAGAAATCTTATGTACATATTTAACCAAAAATATAAACTAAATGAGTAGCATGAGTTTAAATTTACTTTTTAACCCTTCGTTGTACATATGAGTCTGGCCAGACCTTGTTCCATGTGTAAAGAAAATCAAAACATGCGCAAGCAGGAGGGTTAAACATGAAAATAATATGGGCATTTCCATTTTGACGTGTCGTGATATTTGTACCACAAAATGTAAAAAAATTAAATGAAGTCAAATTTGTAAAAAGGGTTTTTAAATATACAAAGTAATGAACTAGCTCTATATTCAGAAAAAAAATTACAGTAATCGACGCTAAGGATTTGCAGATATAAGCAAAATTCTGCGCTGGCGTGACGTTAAAAAAACGGAAGTGGGTTTTGACTTGCATTACAAAACTGAAAAATACTGGGAATTGAGCAAGATGTTTTGTACAAAACCTTTTTTAGTTAACTTAGGTCTAATACAGATTTATTTTTCAAGCTGTAACATTTATAACTTTCTGCTCGTTTTAAGGTAAATATGGGAATTTTCAGCTAAAAGTCTACTTTTTTTAATGTAACGCCAGATTGCAAATAAGGTTGTATTTTCGGACCATGTTGTTCAATCGTTATCCCTTTTGTTACTTAATGTAGAGCTTGTTGCGCTTTACACCAAAATATAAAAAAGTAAACGATACATATAAAATTTTTTGAGAAACAATTTAAAATACTTCTGGCGTTACGTGACAAAAAGTAGACTTTTCGCTGGAAATGCCCATATGTATATGTATGTATGTGTTTTTTTTTGTTTTGTTTTTTCTTTGAAAAGGGATTGATTTTCGAAAGTAATCCCATTTAGGATTGTTTTGAGTACGTTTAAGTGTTATTCGTACTTGAATTTTTGAGTACGACTCGTACTTAAAGTAATCCCAAAAAACTTGATTTATCCCGAGTATTTTTCTTTCTGTGTACATACATACATCCATACATATATTTAATAATCCGTTATTCAACCATTGAAGAATAGCAGATCAATTTTAGCAGAGTTCAGTTTTATATCGAGTGATAACAGACAATGTCGATTACTTTCAACTTTCTTTTATAAAGTGAATCTTTCATAAAAATGTCTGCACAACTGTATTTAGCAGTGTCGTTGTCGCGTACTTTTATCGACATTTTCATAGAAATTGCGCCTTGAGACCCAGTTTGTCAGGAGGAATCATAGACGAAAATATAAATTTGACAAAGTCGCTCAAAATACGCCACCGGGTTGCTAAGTCTGCTTTCACACGTTTCATCTTTTGATGCTCAACTCTTATGTTTTTAGGTGAGAGAAGAAAGAGGGTTAGTACGGAGATGCCTGTACTCGGTCAGTACGCTTTGTGTTTTTATTCGTTGGTATATGCACAACGATGGATGCATGTGATTTTTTTTTTCTTTATTTTTCTCTTTGATTCGCTATTAATAAAATTGTTGTTGTTTTGTACCGAAAAAGTTGAAACCGATTGCTGCGTGTGAATATATTGGCATCTTTAAAAGAGAATTGAAAAGAAGTTGAGCATCAAAAGATGAAACGTGTAAATTCAGACTAACAAACCAAAAGTTGCGGCGTTAATTGCATAGTGTAAATACCTATGGTCAATGTGTGAAAAATATTATAATTGTGTTTTTTTTTTTTATAAAAAGGTATTGTTTTTCCCTGTGGTCAATACGAATTTATTACAGGTGGTCTTAAAAGCCCTGCTGATATTAGCTAAAATCACTGTTGGATTTCAAAATGTTGTTTATTCTCTTTTATTATCTTTGTTTCTGTTTTGTTTTATTTCTGTTTTTGACATTGTACAATGATGTTACAAAAACAAATTGCTTGTGGTTTTTGTACGAGTTGGACTTGGTGTAGTACCGAGATTACCTGGGATGAATTCGCCTTTCCTGTGGTTTAAAGTCAAAAGAAAAAGTCAACCATTTCTTCATACTGCTTTTAGAAAATTGCAAGATCATAAATATGAAAACATTTTTAATAATAACATTGGCAAACATTTATTTTACATCAATTCTACCATTATTTGTTTTAATTTGTTTGTTTACCACTTTGATTTATCTTGAAACATTAAAATACTTATGTGCATATATAGCCAGTTCATGCCAATTACGAAACCCACCATATTCTTGAGCCCGCAGTCTAAGACATCTACCAACTCGGCTACTACCCAGCAATTTGAGTCTGCTGTTCGGAAGCCTAGGACAGTGACACAGAATGTGCTCAAATGTCTCTATCTCCTCTGCTTCTTCGCACAACGTACAAAAAGCCGACGAGTCAGATCCCATTACAAATCACAAAATTTCAAATCACTTGTGATTTTAATATCACAACTGTTATTTAAGGTTGTATTTAAAACCGCAAAAGTTTTTACTTGGGTTTAAATGTTGGAAGCAAATAAGCAAGTAATTTTAAATCGGTGGCCACTTAGCTGACCAGTTTAAAACCATAATTATAAAAAAAGATTTTTGTCCAGAACACCTTTCTTTCTTCCCAAAATAAAAGGAAACTCTTTATTTCCAAGACCAGTCTCGACAACTTATCGGCCATTTCATTACCTTAGATAAAGTGATGCCGTACAATGCATAGACTCACTACATACTTTCCCAAGAATTCTCATCCAATAGTCTAGAATTCACAAACAGCCTATCAATTCTTTAAGACGACCTTGCTGTCCACAGCCCCGCTGAGCCCCCAGCAACGTTGCTCCTTATAAATTATCCGGCCTTCGATATACATACATAAAACCTCCGCCTGATTTATTTAGATCATTATCGTAGACCCCTGCACCAGTACCCCTCATCCTCTAGCCATCAGTAAAAATAGTAAATCCTTCATACAATCTGCGCTGACCAGACTGCTTTCCACCCTTGGCAAGTGGCTGTGTGTCACTTTAATCTATTACAAAAATCAACGACGACGACAACGTCAGCCAGAATAAGGCTGATAATAATTGTGTTTGTTTAATAAAAATTTATTGTATTTCCCTGTGGTTTGAAGAGTCAACAGAAAAAGCCAACCATTACTTTATACTGCTTTTTATTTGTAAATGCAATATTTTTTTAAACATTTCAAGACCATTTCATTTCAATAATAACATTTCAAACATTTATTTTATATCAAATCTAATATTATTAAGTATAATTTGTTTGTTTTACACTTTATTTATTTTGAACTTTGCCACTAACAAAATAGCTTTCGAACAATTATCCAACGATTTTACATGACTGACGCGTGTTTTCGTAATACAGAGTTGGAGTTTCAAAAGGGATTTTTATTGTTCGTAATAGAGAGTTGCCCTTTCGAAAGGGATTTTTTGTTTTCGAAAAGGTATAAACAACTTCCGTTCATTCGAAACAAATACATAGTACGGAAATCGTAATGCTAGGTACACACAATGCAATGCATTTACGCAATATAACAAATTAAATTCATTTTGCATTTATTCCAGATTGCATCTCCATCAAAACGCTTTGATATTTTGAGGTTGCATTGACACAGATTGCATGTAGATTGCACTGTCTGTACCCAGCATAACACACATTAACTGTGCGAACTCGTAAAATATTTCTTTCGAATCGAAATGCGCGATTCAGACGATGATTATTTCCATGTTTTTTAAAACATGATTTTTGGTGTTTGTTGGCGATCGGTGTAGAAAAGCAAGCGGGGTAGAGAAAAAATATAATTTGATGTTCTCTGTCTTTTTTTTATATATTCCTTTGCACACATTAGTATTTTTATGTTGCTTCATATGTTTTAATACAATACCATACTAAACACGGAGCGCGTTTAAATTGTTTGTATTTACAAATAAGCATGTAAAGAAGAATTGCCGATAACGGGAAAAAATCAACCCTAAAACCATGGGAAACAAATCATCCTTTGAATCTGTTGTATTTTTAAAAGCATCTTATAAAAGTAATAACTGATTCAAGCATTATTGACATCTTGGCACCATTGGGACTATTTCCAACTAACATAACTACACCTACTCACTTTACCTCGTCCAACAGCACCTTAATTGATCTTCTTTTTGTTGGTAATGTAAGTAATGTTATATTATACGATCAACTGTCTGCCCCATGTTTTTCTAAACACGATTTATTATTTATGACCTATAATTTTCAATTGCAAATCCCACCCTATTCAATAACTTTTCGTGACTTTGAAAATGTTAAATACGCCACATTGGAATTAGAACTACTTAGAATTGATTGGAATGCAATCTATTATATGGTTTCAACAGAGGATAAACTAGCCTTTCTTGAACGTAATATATTATATTTGTTTGATCAAGCTGTTCCATTGAAAACTAAGGTAATGAGTCAAACAAAAAGACCATGGTTCTCGTCAAATATTAAACAAGCCATTAAACAAAGAGACCTTGCATTTTCACGTTGGAAGCGGTTTAAAACCAACGATCTACATGTTGAATATTGTTTGGGGAGAAAAACAGTACACAAACTCATTAAACAGGAAAAATCAAAATTTTACACTGAAAAGTTCTCCTTGGCCCTGGGATCAAAAAAAACATGGAAGGCTATAAGGGAAATCGGAATTGGTAAATCTGGAAATAATGACCCTGTTATTTTTGATCCAGACGTTATTAATGAACAATTTTTGAATATTCCTATGGTAGAAGCAGATATTGATTTTTACAACCACAACCATGACAACCGTCAACCCCATAATAACTTCTCTTTTGATTGCATAGACCAGTTTGACGTTTTAAGAAGCTGTATGTCAATTAAATCAAATGCAGTTGGTGTGGACGAAATTCACCCAAGATTTTTTAAATTAATTCTCCCAAGAATATTGCCATTTGTTACACATGTATTTAACACCATTATTACCACCAGTCATTTTCCCTCAAATTGGAAAAAGTCCAAGATAATACCAATACCCAAAACTAAATCAGAATATAGGCCAATTGCCATTTTACCCTTTATGTCGAAAATATTTGAGAGGTTAATTCACAATCAGATATCGCTTTACGTTAATGATCATAATCTGCTTAATGATAAACAATCTGGGTTTCGGAAAAACCACAGTTGCATAACTGCACTTGTAGATGTTGCGGAAGATATAAGAAATAGTATAGATGAACGAAAAACAAATATCTTAGTACTTTTGGATCATTCAAAAGCCTTCGATACAGTCGATCATAACGTCCTATGTTACAAACTAAAACACATGTTTATGTTTTCTACAGCTGCTACACGTCTGATATCAACATATCTTACCAACAGGTATCAGTATGTTCAAAGTGGTAATAATAAATCAAAATTTCTACCTGTGACGAGGGGTGTACCGCAGGGGTCAATTATTGGGCCCCTTCTATTTTCGCTTTACGCTGATGACCTTCCGAGTCAACTTACACATTGCAAAGTCAGAATGTATGCTGACGATGTTCAGATTTACATCAGCTGTGATACATCTGAAATTGAACAATGTGTCTTAACTCTGAATACTGAGTTAAAACATATATATGAATGGGCTACTGCTAATGGTCTTAGTATCAACCCAAAAAAATCTAAGTATCTTGTTATCCAAAAACGATCTACTATAACCGATCATATACCTGATATTTTTCTTGGTGATGAACGTATTGAAAGGGTAAATACAGCAAAAAATTTGGGTATTATTTTTAATAAGAACCTGACATGGGGCAACCATATTAATTATGCATGTGGCCGTACATATTCCATGCTTAGAACTCTCTGGCAAACGCAGTATTGTACACCTGTCAAAATAAGAATACTTCTTGCCAAAACCTATTTATTGCCAATTCTGATGTATGGATGCGAATTATTTGCCAAATGTGATGCGGCAAGTACAAGAAAATTAAACTCAGTCTTTAAAAGCATTGTACGATACGTATATGGCGTGAAAAGGTTTAATTCTGTTTCTCCTTTTACGGTAAAATTATATGGTGTTCAGTTTGATGACCTTCTCAAAACAAGAGTACTGATATTTATGCACAAAATCGTGTTTACTCAACAACCACAACATCTGTATAACCGCTTAACCATATCTAGGTCTAATAGAGGTAAAAGAATTTTATTGTTTAGACACCAAAGTTTAACTTCCGATTGGCAATTTTTCCTTAATGCAATCCGTCTTTGGAATCTACTCCCGCATAATATACAAAGAACTAGTAACGCACTGAGCTTTAAAAAAAGCATTTTAAATTTTTTTGCACGTTAATTTTTTTCATTTTTTTATGAATTTTAAATATTATTATTTTGTTAATTTTCAATTTAATTTATTAATTTAATAATTTTTTTTTTCTCTCTTAAATTTTTTCTTTTGTTTTAAATTTTATCAGTTACAAATTATAATTACACTGGTTTACAGCCAAAAAATACCAAGAACGCCACATGCCTAGATAAGTTAATTGGGACCTCCTGAACACGAAAAACGCTGTAATTTTTTTTTCTAAGTACCGTTTTTTAGATAACGGTACTTTTGTGTTTTTCGGTGTATGGTCCCACTCAAACCCTTGTGGAGCCCAGCCGAGAAGTCCGATCGAGATAAATGGTACATCGTTGCAAAGGTAATTGAATACCTTTTTTGTCGATATGTCGGAAATTTCTATCTGATAAGAACTGGCTGAGTTGTGGTACCTCAAAATTCAAAATTTGCCTATTTTTTACGTTTTTTTGAATATTTTTCATTTTTATTTCGTTTTTTTTCTACGTTATAGTAAAGATCTGGAATGTTTTATTTTTTTACCTAATAGTTTATTTAATTACCAACATTTTAAGTGTAATTTGAAAAAAATCGGATAAAAAATAAAGTTTTTATTAAGGATTTTGTGGAACGACAATATTTTCATCTTCATTGCTCACACACTATATTCGGCGTAAATTCAAAAAATTTAAACTAAAGCGACTTGAACTTTTGCGTTTATTTTCGGATGGCTCTTCGCGAATGAGAAACCAACAATATTCCGCCATCATTTGTTCATCCCACCAGCCTTTGTAACGTCTCTCGATTTCTTCCATTTCCTGGTGAAATCTTTCACCTTGTTCATCACTTTCGGAGCCCAAGTTCGTGGGGAAAATATCCAAATGATTGAATAAAAAGTGTAATTAAGGTGTCATATTTGAACTTAAAAGTTAAAAAGAATAAAATTTCAAATGATAACGGCCTTTTTGATATACATGTTTTCACTCAACGCTTACCAATGGCATTAAATTTTTGCAGTAATGTATCGATCTTCTCTGCGTAATCAGGTCTTCTGTAGTTTCCCAAAAAGTTGTGAACGATGTCCTGGAATGCTTCCCATGCCTCCAAATGAGCTGGACCTAAACACTCATTAAATAATTGGTCACCGTACAGAGCCCGAATTTGAGGTCCATCAAATATACCAGCTTCAATTTTGCTCGCTGTGGCTCTCGGAAATTTTTGTTTAAGGTAATTCATGGCAAGACTGTCTTTTGGCAACTTTTTTACAATATTTGTAAATAACCCAAGCTTTATATGTAATGGAGGAAGTATTATCTTCTCCAGAGGAATGAGTGGGTCATTTTTGATATTGTACTCTCCGTGCGTACGTCCACTTCGCTCGGGCCAAACTTTTCGGGTGTAGTGATTCTGACGGTCACGGCTGTCCCATAGACATAGAAAACAGGGAAACTTCGTATTGCCCCCTTGCAATCCAGATAGTATGGCAACTAATTTAAAATCAGAGCAAACTTTCCATTGATGTTGGTCATAATGTATGAGATCGAGAAGTTCTTTCATTGCTTCATATGTTTCCTTTACGTATTTTCCCGAGCCCGAGCGAAGTGGACGTACGCACGGAGAGTACAATATCAAAAATGACTCACTCATTCCTCTGGAGAAGATGATTACGCAGAGAAGATCGATACATTACTGCAAAAATTTAATGCCATTGGTAAGTGTTGAGTGAAAACATGTATATCAAAAAGGCCGTTATCATTTGAAATTTTATTCTTTTTAACTTTTAAGTTCAAATATGACACCTTAATTACACTTTTTATTCAATCATTTGGATATTTTCCCCACGAACTTGGGCTCCGAAAGTGATGAACAAGGTGAAAGATTTCACCAGGAAATGGAAGAAATCGAGAGACGTTACAAAGGCTGGTGGGATGAACAAATGATGGCGGAATATTGTTGGTTTCTCATTCGCGAAGATCCATCCGAAAATAAACGCAAAAGTTCAAGTCGCTTTAGTTTAAATTTTTTGAATTTACGCCGAATATAGTGTGTGAGCAATGAAGATGAAAATATTGTCGTTCCACAAAATCCTTAATAAAAACTTTATTTTTTATCCGATTTTTTTCAAATTACACTTAAAATGTTGGTAATTAAATAAACTATTAGGTAAAAAAATAAAACATTCCAGATCTTTACTATAACGTAGAAAAAAAACGAAATAAAAATGAAAAATTTTCAAAAAAACGTAAAAAAATAGGCAAATTTTGAATTTTGAGGTACTATAACTCAGCCAGTTCTTATCAGATAGAAATTTCCGACATATCGACAAAAAAGGTATTCAATTACCTTTGCAACGATGTACCATTTATCTCGATCGGACTTCTCGGCTGGGCTCCACAAGGGTTTGAGTGGGACCATACACCGAAAAACACAAAAGTACCGTTATCTAAAAAACGGTACTTAGAAAAAAAAAATTACAGCGTTTTTCGTGTTCAGGAGGTCCCAATTAACTTATCTAGGCATGTGGCGTTCTTGGGATTTTTCCAAATTTAAAATTTGTAAAGCAGTGTTATAAATGTTTCTGCTAAAACAATGTTATATACTGCAATAAGAGGCTTTAAGTCTTGTGTATAGAATTGGAAATAAATAAATAAATAAATAAAAAAAAAAAAAAAAATGCATGATTTTTAAATTACGGTCTGAATCTAATATTATACATATGTATATTTATAATAAGTAAATTAAATTTACGTTTTCAAAAAAAGTAAAAGCTTTGTTTTAAAACGCAGTGTTGCTTTTGATTTGGATACATGAAGGTAATTGGTTCCAAAGACTTAACTTTTTGTAAAATAAGTTTTTTTTCCAAATTTGGACTTGGCATGAGTGTGGAGACTTTCTCGTAAGCATCTATATTATTCAGTGCCATTAGTTCCTGCAACAGTTCTTCCTGGCTCATTACCTACTGAAGCCTGGTTATCAAAACAGGTAATTTAACTTCTTATCATGTTCACACTGGGAGCTGTTGCAGTATTAAAATGTTGAAAGCAGGTCGAGTTGGTATCCAGCAGTTATCTTTACCTATTTCAACATTTATTTTGCATACGTGTTTTTACCTTCAGCTTTCCTTTAAAATATGACAGCTTTTACACCATAGATTTCTATGCACAGCTAGATTTCTTTTTGTAGAAATTACGGGCATAAATCACGTGATTTGGGTAAAAGTGATTTGCAGAAAATGATAGAATGTTACTTGTTTTTATATTATACTAGCCGTTTGGTCCCGAACCTGCAACAATATTCGTAAATATTTTCATTGGTGTCGCTTCGGAAACTTGTATACGTTCAGAGGTAACGTTTTTTTGCAAGTAACAATTTGACCTTTTAGTCTATAAGCTTTTTTTAAAATATTGTTTTTGTTTTAAATGTAAGTAAAGCGAATGAAATTTACGTTCGAAATCATGGGACATTCAGTTAAATTCAAATATAACTATGTATTAGATTTTAAAAATGAGGAACATCAAATGCTTGCCTGATTTTACATTTCGTGCGACATTGTTTCCCCCAAGTGTCTCCACACCCTGTGTCATAATCCTCCGTTTCATGAAATATTTTTGGCGACTTGTCGCATAGTCTGAATCAAAAATTAAAATTTTTTATTTACAATAATTTATGGCAAATTCTTAAATTTTAAAGTATGTATGTTTAAAAAAAAGCACCTGAGAAAGATTTTGTCTTTAAATTAAATAAAAAGTTTCCTATATTCAGAATTTCCCTCTCATTTCAAACCTAATTACATGTAATGAATACAAATTCTTAAAAACATTTGTAAATGGTGTATATGTTTAATTTTTGTTTTTTCTAATGCCTTTAAAATTTATGTAATGTTTTATTAATATTTTAACTTTTTATTTTCTTCCTGTTTCTTTTTTCGTTGTTTTCTTTTTTAAATTTTTTTCTAAAACAAAAATATCGTCAATCTCTATTGCTACCGACTGCATAAACTTCACCTCCCACTACGGACGATGTTCGATTTTAACTGTGTATTATGTGCGTTTGTGTGTGTGTGTATGTGCCTGTAATTGATTATATTTAATAAATTGCTTATGCAAAAAATTTATTCAAATTTTGAAACTCACACAATACTATTTCTACAAATGCTACTCCTGCTAACAACCATTTTGGATACTTCTTGGCATTTAATGTGATTTTTCTCCAAAATTTCTTTAACAATCCAACCAAATAATCTTTAAAACTCGGATCAAATAATCGAATTTAAAATAACAACTTCAACTGCAACTACATACAACTATTGTTTAAAAATTATTTAAATATATAAAACTGGCAAATATCCCCTATAGAATAATAGTGGGGGTGGTGGTGGTGTTGTTGGTCAAGAGAAAGACGATGAGGCTGAAAATACTATTGACACTATTCCAAATCGTGTTTAAGAACTTCTGATTTAGCTGAATATTTTCAATTCGTCTTGTGTTTTATATAAGTATATTCCTTCAAAAAAACACATACACATTTCATCTTAAATAAAAACATTGCCGCTATTACTATTTAAAAAATTATTTTATTTTAAATATGTATTATCATGGATCTTAATGGCGAGGCGAACACACACTTCAAATTGGATGCCTGCCTTCAATATCTTCATACATAATCGTCATCTATTTAGTTGCAGGAATCAAGAACAAACGTTTAAATTAATATCATACAACAATAAAAGATAAACGAGATTGATTGAAGTCAAAATTCTGATACTATTTAATGAACTACAGTAATCCTTTGATTTACGTTGTTTCGGTTTGCGTCACAATTCGATTTACTTTGAAATTATATCGTCACCTTAATGCAAAGAAACGTTACTATATTTTTAGTTTTTTTTTTTACAGGAAAAGAAAAAAAACTTTACAAAATGAATAATAACGAGGTGTTCTTGGCATTTAAATATATTTAATAAAGTCGCCATTTTCGATCGCAGAAGTCTAAAACTTTGCGTAAACATGTAGTTTAATAAAAAATGATAAGTACTTCTGTAAGTAAGCCACGCAGTATTCTAGATTTTAATTAAAATTTTGATTTAAAGCTTCATCATGCTTTTAAAAGTCAACAAATACAACAAAAGTATACTAGAATACTAGAGCAAAACATTACTTAAAATTGACTGTTAAAATTTAATTCTTTTTTGTGACTTAAATTTTGTAATTTTTAAGAAATTAAAAGAATAAATCTGTAATGTAAAAAAAAAATTTAATTTTAATAACGTTGGTTTGCTTTACGTTTTCATTATCCAAAAACATTCAAGACGTAAATCAAAGAATTTCTGAATGCAGTATAAGATACTATCTATATACACACAATTAAAATATCAATATTTTTATTTGTATGAATGTTATCAATTTTGTTTTTAGTTTAATTTTTAAAATTAAAAATAAAATAACTGTTCTTTTCTAGTAATTTTAAGTTACGAAAATTATAAATTAATTTTTTTGAACTAATTTATCTATTTAATGAATGTAATTTTAATAGAAATATATATATAGAAAAGTAAAATAAGACCTGGATATGAATCGAACGCATTGGTTCAGATTATATTATATTGCTAAAGGTAAGTTTTTACTTTTGAACAATCGCATCTTAACCAGCGATGCCGTTTTGGTTACTTTTAAACAAAATTTGTTACTTTTTTCTCAATGTGTAGTTGTGTTGCTTTTTTCAACTGAAAAATAGACAATTTTTAATTTTACTTTGGGGTTTTAAATTTTGGTTTAAAAACCCTCACACGTTCTTACCAAGTCACTAATGCTTTTTAAGTTTTTTCTTTCAATTTACGTTCAAGAAAACAGCTAATTACAATTTTAATGCGCATTTTTTCGATGGTCTTTATAAGTTGGTTCCTTGATTGGTAGCATCTTGAAAATTAATTGCTTTAAAATTGCCACAAGCAGTATCTGTAAAAAAGCAATAGTCTACCTGCAGGGTAAGTACTAACATGACCCGCTCCGCTTTTCTGGATATGTATAGTTCATTCAACATTTAGGCGCTAATAATGCAAAAATATTTTGTAATTTCGTTGTTGCTTTATACAAAAATTAAAATTGCCTTTTAAATTTCAAACGCCTTATAACTTATGGCGTTGAAAATTTTGAATTTATGACTTTCTTTCAATGTAAATATTTGGCGTTGCGTATACATAATAAGGGCCTTAATTCTTTTACATTCAATTAGTGTGAGCTTTGGGAGGTTCAAAGTTTACTCAAAACTTCGAAAAATTATAAAGTCGATTTATTGTACCTTTCAGACCATGGTTAACATACTGTTGAAATTATTTAAAAATCGATATTGAGGTTTAGGTGTCGATATACATACTTATATACATATGTACATACATACATATGTATATTATTTTTTTATTGGCCTGCAACAAAAAACCGTGTTTCGAATATGTCTCGCCCTAATTGAAAGGTGCTTGTACCTAGTTTGGATACTTTGGCTCTTGCCATGCCCACATTTTGTCCGATATTGTGAATTGATAAACCACGATGCTTGTACCTAATTTGGAAACTGGCATTTGTCGTTCTCCAGATACACAGAAATCTTCAATGTCTTTGTATAGTAAGTGCCACGCCCACTTGTTCAATCTCGCTTTTGTCTAATTTGGAAACTGACTTGCCATTCTCCGGATGCACAGAAATCGTTGATCAGTTTGTATGGGAATTATCACACCCACTTGTCCAATCTCGAACACATTTAGTCGGATGATGTGTATTAATTACCAAGATGCTTGTACCTAATTTGGAAACTGGCTCTTGCCGTTTTCCAAAAATATAGATACCTATAATGTCTTTGTATGGGGAGTGCCACGCTCACTTGTCCGATCCCGCCCACATTTTGTCTGATGTTTTGTGTTGATAACCAATATGCTTGTTCCGTACTTTTCGCTTATAGTCAATTCCCCCTACAAGAAATTGCTGATGTAAACTAGCACATACAAAACTTATAAACTAACCCACTCGCAAGTTTGAATTTAATTCTCGTATGAGTGGGAAAAATTGTCACACGTACACGAATGTTTACATCCGATTTTTTCATATTGCCCTTAATAAAGTGATAGAAACTTCTGATGTGTAAACCCACCAGCAATGCCCATCAGATGATGCAAGGTACATACATACATACCATGGTCCAATTAGGCTATGATACATACATATATTTACACAATGTAGACTCATTTGGGAGTGTTGACATGCTGCTCTATAAAAATAACCGAGTGGAACCTAATTGTCAAAATTGTCTTTATATAAATTTAACGCCAATGCCCATTGAAAAGGTCTGCGCAAGAAGCCTGATGATCATTGCAAGCACAGAATACACAGAACTGTGAAAAGTGACGTGTGAAAAAGGCCCAAATCAGTTGCGAGGGCAGCTTTCGAAGAAAGAGAAAGAAAATGTTTTTTGGTAGTAAAGTGGCAATGTGTAAAAACAGGCCGCTACTATCAACACGAATTGCGTAATCAAAACAAAAAATGCAAAAGGGCAGCTTTCTTAGAAAGAGACAAAAAAAAAGGCAAAATCTTCCGTCTCGTGTCAGTTCTGTATATTCTGTGATTGCAAGGCCCATCTATCAGGTCTGCTTACTTGTACAAAAACAAAAAACGATTCTTTTTAGTTGCCAAAAATTTACTACCACATATACAAAGCAAAAGGAAAAAACCTATACCCAACAAACACGGAGGTTTGATTTCAAATTGAAAGTGATTTGAAATCAAACGTTTTCTCAAACGAAAAACGTTTGATAATGATTTGAAAATCATTTGTAAATCATAGCGTTCTCAACAAAAAGGGGAAATTATTTTCAAATTGAAAAATGCCTTTATTTTCAACTTGCTTTCAAACGTAATTCTCAAATGTTTTTGAAATGTGGATTATAATAGAATGTGGAATATAAATAAAACTATTTAATTTTTTTAATTTAAATTTATTATTTATTTAAATAAACTTTGAGATAAACATTCGGTTCCATAGCAAAAAGATGAAATAGTGTTCTTTCCGTCTTCTAATTCTTGGAAAGACAAAATACTTGGCTCCCTTTTATTTTGAGGATTGTAGCACCGCGATCGTTCAACAATCTTTCTTCACTTTCCTGTTTTATTATTTTTCTTTTTTTTTCGTATTTTTAAACATTGTAATTTCTCACAAATAATTTTTATTTTTCACTAGAAATAAACTGTTCACTTTATATTAAAATTTATTTTTAATAGTAAAACACATGCAACCACAAGGAAAAATAATTTAACTTTAATCGCCATTTTTAATGCTTACATTTATTTTTCGCTTTAGTACTGCCAAGTTTATTTTTGATTTGATTTTAACTTTGACAAACATTTGACATCAAATTGAAAAAACATTTGATATCAAATGTTTATTTTCAAATCATTATCAATTTGAATTTAAATGTTAAATCAAACAATTGAAAAACATTTGAGAATTGCGTTTGATGTCAAATGATAAAGTCATTTCATATCAAAGGTTTGACTTCGTGTTTGTTGGGTATGTGTGGCATACCATAAACGAAAACAAACGTATACATGCACATGTAAGCAACTTTTGACAACTAAAAAGAACATAAACAATGATCATCAGGCTTCTTGCGCAGACCTTTTCAATGGGCCTTGGATCATTGTTTATGTTCTTTTTAGTTGTCAAAAGTTGTTTACATTTTGCTTACATGTGCATGTAACGATTGTTTGCGTTTATGGTATGCCACACATACACGTTTTTTTCTTTTGCTTTGTATTTGTGGTAGTAAATTTCTGACAACTAAAAAGAATCGTTTTTTGTTTTTGTACAAGTAAGCAGACCTGATAGATGGGCCTTGTTTAACGCAAACATGTACAAATTTTGGCTCATACACCATGGTGGAATAAGTAGGTGGCAGCGCTGCGGCAACAAATACAACATTACAACAAAAAAGGGAAATTTTGTTTGTGTAAAGTCGATGGTTACGTCAAAATTTTTTTGTAACCAAATAATAAATTAATCAAACAAAAATTCATAAACATTGAAATTTGGAAATTAAGACAAATAAAAAATTTTAATTGAACGATGTAGGTAAAAGTTTAAGGACGCTAAATGTTATTTTTGGTAAAATCAATGCCGAAAAGGAAATGGACAAATTAACAGCGCGTACACCAGAAGCTAAACCAAGTGCTAAGAGTTTTCTGGTCTTACCATACATGTAATTGCACGTAATAAACGCGAAACTTGTTTATTGGATTTGTTAATGCCGTTCAAGGATCAATTCGCAGAATCCAAAAAACCCAGATGCCGTTTTACAACATCAAGTTCAACATATTTTGAATAAACACAATCAAGAAGAAGCTTTATTTTTTAACAAAAGTGTTTAAAATATGATGATAAAAAATAAATTAAAAACTTAACATTAGTGCAATATAGTAGTACCATTTAATAGAAAAGAATTTATACATGCACATATGTACATGGATTTTTTAATTTTACACTTTTTAGGCTAATTTCTTGGATATAACAACTCCCTATTCCGATTCTTACGATTTTTCTATATAGTAAACAATTTTCCAATTTGCTTTTCTATTAAATGGTACTACTATATTGCACTAATGTTAAGTTCTTAATTTATTTTTTATCATCATATTTTAAACACTTTTGTTAAAAAATAAAGTGTTTACAACCATAGCTGGGGAATTTCGATTACAATTAGAAATCATTACGATTAGAGAAATTAAATAATCTAATCATTAGAATTTAATTTTTATAAAAATTTCTGATTACTAATTGATTAGATTAGAAATAATCAAAAATATAATCACAATTAGTGACGATTAGCATTTCTAATCAAATCTAATCAAAAATAATCCAAAAAATAATTGATTAGATTTGATTAGATTAGATCAACTATTTTTAACTGTTTTTGTGAAAAGAAAATATTTTTTTATCACATTTGTTGGTATTTTTACATAATGTAACAGTTTTTGAATATTGCATAAAATTGCATACGGTGCACCCTGTTGTTGTGTTATTATTAATGTTAATTTTTTTATTCAAATTAAAGTGTTCAAAATTATTGGTAAGTAAAAATGCACGGATTTTTTTCTTTTATTTATTGTTTTTTCGACGTCGTGAAAATTTAAAAAAAATGCAAACTTTATATGTAAAACAAAAATTTCCAATTAATTTTCGATATTGTAGTTGTCGTAATGGATCCAATTGTTTTCGAAGACCAAGACTTCTCCGCTGAACTTACTGAATATGAATTTTTTTTTTTTTTTTTGTTTGACTTTCTGTAAATTCGTTATTTATCTTTATGTATGTAAATATATATGTATGTTGCAATATATAATGCAATTTTATGCATTTTATGTAAAAATACCAACAAATGTGATAAAAAAATATTTTCTTTTCACAAAAATAGTTAAAAATAGTTGATCTAATCAAAAATAATCAAGAAATCTAATCAATTATTTTTTGGATTAGTTTTGAATAGATTTGATTAGAAATGCTAATCGTCACTAATTGTGATTAGATTTCTGATTATTTCTAATCTAATCAATTAGTAATCGTCTAAAATGACTAACTAATCATTACTAATCAATTTTTCAGCACAATTAAAATTTCTAATACAATTGGTAATCATTAGGATTTCTAATCATTATTCCCAAGCTATGTTTACAACTAATGAAAGCGCTTGATATGGCAGAACTGTGGCAAAAATAAACTGACAGCTCTGCTCAAGGCGAATTCAAACAGGTAAACTCATCTCTACAACTACAAAAAGCCCCATGTATTTTGTTTATACAATTTTCTGGTTGGTTGTCAAAATTTTTAAAAATTAAAATCATCACTTTTTTATAAAAAAAATTAATAAATTCACTTCAATTCACTTCAATCATTCGCAGTTTTGAAATTTTTTTATTATATAAATAATATTTTTAACACTTTTCATTCAACTTCTTCTCAAAACAAAATCATATTTTGACGTTTGACCATATTTTTTAATTCGCCTTGGAAACAGCTGATGAACGGCTGACGATATGAGTTTACCTGTTTGAATTCGCCTTGCACTACGTCTTCAAGCGCCATCGATTTGAGCATGACATGACCATAACGCCGGCAGAGCAACGGTATTAATTTGTTCATGTTCATGTGTGTGGCGAATACGTGCTGATGTTCATGTTCTGATTGACCACAATTTTTGTTGTTGTGGCGTTTGGTTGTATACAGAAAATGCATTGTATGGCCAACATCATGGCGCACATGGATGCTAAGACGAATGTTAAACAGAAATAAAACAAAACAGAAACAAAGATAATAAAAGAGAAAAACCAAAATTTTGACATCCAACAGTGATTTTAGCTAATATCAGCAGGGCTTTTGAGACCACCTGTAATAAATTCGCCTTGACAAAAATATTAGTTTTTTTTATAGACCAAGGCGAATTTATTACAGGTGGTCTTAAAAGCTCTGCTGATAACTTTTTTTTTAGCTAAAATTATTGTTGGATGTCAAAATTTTGTTTATTTTCTTTGTTTTTTTTCTGTTTTTTACATTGTACCACAGAATTTTTTTATTAATAAATAATATTTTTAGCACTGTCTAAATTTACACGTTTCATTTTTTGGTGCTCAACTTCTTTTAAAGATGCCGATATAATCACACGCAGCAATCGGTTTCAACTTGTTTCGATTCAAAACAACAACAATTTTATTAACAGCGAATCAAAGAGAAAAATAAAGAAAAAAAAATTACATACATCGTTGTGCACAAGGCGAATTCAAACAGGTAAACTCATCTCGTCAGCCGTTCATCAGCTGTTTCCACGGCGAATTAAAAAATATGGTCAAACGTCAAAATATGATTTTATTTTGAGAAGAAGTTGAATGAAAAGTGTTAAAAATATTATTTTTATAATAAAAAAATTTCAAAACTGCGAATGATTGAAGTGAATTTATTAATTTCTTTTATAAAAAAGTGATAATTTTAATTTGCAATAAAAAAATTTTGACAACCAACCAGAAAATTGTATAAACAAAATACATGGGGCTTTTTGTAGTTGTATAGATGAGTTTACCTGTTTGAATTCGCCTTGGTTGTGCATATACAAACGAAAAAAAACACAAAGCGTACTGACCGAGTACAGACATCTCCGTACTAAACCCCTTTCTACTCTCACTTAAAAACATAAGAGTTGAGCATCAAAAGATGAAACGTGTGAAAGCAGACTTTTCAATCAACTTCTTCTCAAAACAAAATTATATTTTGACATTTAGTGCCGGTTCACACACGTCAAGTTTGACTCGTCAAGTCTTGTTGTGTTAGGAGAGAGGGGAACAGAAATGACATTCTCTTTTCCCTTCTCTTCTAAAAGCTCAAGACTTGACGAGTCCAAGGCGAATTCATCCCAGGTAATCTCGGAACTACAACAAGTTCAACTCGTACAAAAACCATAAGCAATTTGTTTTTGTAAAATCATTGTACAATGTCAAAAACAGAAACAAAGATAATAAAAGAGAATAAACAAAATTTTGACATCCAACAGTGATTTTAGCTAATATCAGCAGGGCTTTAGATACATTTTTCGTATCTTGTGATGACTTCCAGTACTAAGTATAATCCTGACATTTTTCGTACCTTTTGAATCTGTACGGAAATAAAATATTAAACTTTGGGTTAACAGTGACATGACCGCTGAGTTTTGGGAAATAGTGTTTTATTTATAAAATCTTAAGTCCAAGTCCATATTATGAAACATATGCTGCGAAATATTTGAGTTTGATGATGAAAGGGGAAAGAAGAATGGAGAATTGTTCTTTGTTTCATGTACAAGCAGTTTTTTTGAGTTTGTTATTGACAGTAAGAGAAAAGGTATACAAAGTGATATAATGCTGCAAAACAAGAGTTTTATTGCATGGACACGAATGCAGCTTCAAACGACAATTGAAGAGCAGCAAATGTTTCATAATATGGATATGGACTAATGAGCCGATGTTTAAAAATTTTAAAAAAGTAGCTTGTTTAACATTTTTACTTCCATTTTCGAATTTTCTTATGTATCAAGTTTTATATGGCATTGAGATAGTCTCAGGTTGTGCTGGTGCTCACTTTGCTAGATTGAGGCGTGTTGTTAATATGATTGTAAGGTTTGTCTATAATGTTCGTCGTTGGGATCACGTTTCAGGGCATGTTTACCGATTTCTTGGATGTTCCTTTGATACATTTGTTAAATGTCGTAATTTGGTTTCATTTTAAAAGGTTATAAAAAGCGGTGTACCATCTCCTTTATGTAATGCTTTTTTATTTTTGAGGTCTTCGAGACAGCCTCAAATTTTTATTCCAAGAATTCATAAACTTATTTTTGAGAGATCATTTATAGTAAGAATTGCTCGTTGCTGGAATTGTTTACCTTATGAATTGCGTATATTTTCCCATTCAAATAATGTTTTTCGACGAAAACTTCTTGAGTTTTTTACAAGGAGATTATAGCATCGCTGTATGACGGGACTAGTTATTTCTTTTTTTTATTTTATTTACATTCAAATTTAACTTTAGATCGTCTTAGTGGCTGGGGAGCCAGAATGTGTTTTTTTTTCTTTTTTTATTGTTGATTTAGGTTTAAGTTTTGAACTAAGGTATGGATCTTAGGTTTTTCTGTTATTACCGTGTAATACATATTTATATTTTGGTCTGGAAGGCTTTGCATTACTTTAATAAATAAATAAATAAAAAAATAAATACATGTGCGAAGAGAATTTTTAGCCAACTTAAACTTATTAATACTGATCATCGTACCCGTCTAAATACTAACCCCCGAATTTATAAACGATTATTAAATTTAACAAACGTTTATTAAGGCAAATTTTCATATAAAATTTGTTTTGTAAACCTTTAATAAATTTAAAATTTTTTTATAAATACGGGCGTAATACAATAATAGCTTGAATAATGGTATATGAACATCTTTTTAATTTTCTGGAAATTTATATTAACTTTTTTATATATTCGCCTTAGTATAAGCGCCTTAACTCGTACACTAATTTTTACGAAAATGAATTTGATTTGATAGATAGTTACATATAATTAATTTTAAGGTTTGCTTACAGTATTTTTAAAAATTACGTATGCCCTAATATTTATGACTTGAATATATATGAAAATGAATTTTTATGATACAATTTTCTTTAAAATAAATGTTACGTTAATAAATGTTAAACGTTAAAGATGTATATCAAATTTTTTTCAAAATGTATCTTTTTGGGAAAAATGTTATCTTTTTGGAAACTAAAATGTATTTTTCTCGATATTTCACTGGCAACACTGCATACATGACCGAAAAACAAAAACAAAACAGCATGTTGTTTTTTGTGTTGTTGACTTGTTATAGTCTCGCCGCCACCTGTAGTAAATTTGCCTTGATCCGTTACCTATTGTATATATCGTCGGTTGATAATTTAAATTGGTATTCTGGGATTTAAATGTCGTATGTTGATTTTTTGCGGTTTTGAGTTAAGATAGATTCCAAGGTATATTTCCACAAGGTAAACTCGTTGGCCCATATGTTTGTCAGCTGTTTACCCAAGTTGGAACACCAATGTCAAATTTCGTGTATATTTGTTCATGTTTGCGTTTAATTTATATAAAGACAATTTTGACAATTCGGTTCCACTCGGTTATTTTTATAGAGCAGCATGTCTACACTCCCAAATGAGTCTACCTTGTTGCGTAATCAGTTTTTCGATACCTCAGACGGGTTTCGAGATATGGAGTGTTGATTTTGTCGTATGTGGTATTTTCTGAAGCAATTTTCAAATTAATAAACTTCAAACTCAATTGACTCGAAACTATCGGAATCCACATACGACAGTTAAATTATCAGCCGACGATATATAAATTCGCCTTGAAATAAATATAATTTTGCTTGCTTATATTATATCTAGGCGAATTTACTTGTTGAATTCGCTTTGTATTATATTAATGTTTTTATAATAAAATACTAATAAAATAAAAGTACAAAGATAATGGCAGAAAGACCAGAAAACAGTTTGGAAAATTCCACCATCAGTAAGACATTGGAAATGAATGGTAAAACGCAAATGGAAAAAAGCATTGCACTAATAACCGGAATAACAGGACAGGATGGTTCTTATTTAGCCGAATTCTTGCTAAAGAAAGGCTACGAAGTTCACGGTATCATAAGACGAGCAAGCACATTCAACACCTCACGTATAGAGCATTTATATGCCGATCCCAAAGCCCACAAGGGTGGTTCTATGAAATTGCACTATGGCGACATGACCGACAGCAGCAGTTTGGTGAAAATCATCAATATGGTTAAACCTCAAGAAATTTACAATTTGGCTGCTCAATCCCATGTTAAGGTGTCATTTGATCTGAGCGAATACACCGCAGAAGTTGATGCTGTTGGCACTTTGCGTATATTGGATGCCATACGTACATGTGGCATGGAAAATAAAGTTAAATTCTATCAGGCTTCTACTTCAGAGTTATATGGCAAAGTTTTGGAAACGCCACAAAATGAGCAAACACCATTTTATCCCAGATCTCCGTATGCCTGTGCAAAAATGTATGGATTTTGGATTGTTATTAACTATAGGGAAGCCTACAATATGTTTGCTTGCAACGGTATTCTATTCAATCACGAATCACCCCGCAGAGGTGAGAATTTTGTTACACGTAAAATTACACGTTCGGTGGCAAAAATATATCACAATCAGTTGGAATACTTTGAATTGGGAAATTTAGATTCAAAACGTGACTGGGGACATGCCATGGATTATGTTGAGGCAATGTGGAAGATGCTACAGCGGGAAGCACCTTCAGACTATGTCATTGCTACAGGAGAGACTCATAGCGTGCGCGAATTTGTTGAAGCTGCATTTCGCTACATAGGACGTCAAATTATATGGCAGGGTGAAGGTGTTAATGAAATTGGTATTGAACAGGATAGTGGAATAGTACGTGTTCGTATAAATGCCAAATATTTCCGCCCCACCGAGGTAGATCTTCTGTTAGGGGATGCGTCAAAAGCTAAACGTGAATTAAATTGGCAACCTAAAGTCACATTTATGGAATTGGTCAATGATATGATGGCTGCCGATATAGAACTGATGAAAAAGAATCCAATAGCATAGAAACATACATTCGTTAGGTTTAAATATTAAAAAAAAAACTGGAAGTACATTTGGAATTAAAAGTTTTGTTTGTGTCCCAGTTCTTGGAAATTAAAGCACAAATATTTTATGTTTTAAATTTACCGGTTTTGTAAATTATTTGTTTTGATTTGTAAAAAATGTGTTATTTATTTGTATTATGTATGTAATTACAAATTAAAATGGAGAACATTCCTTGAATATAACTACTAATCAGTTGTTAAAAACCCATTACATCTACGAATATACATACTACGTACATATTATTAAAGTACACACTTCCTTGCAATTATTTTAAAATAATTATATGTATAATTTAAAATAAATTGCAATTCTATTAGAAATAAGCTTAAATATTTTGATATAAATTTAATTCATTTTAAATAAATGAATTGTGGATGATCTAATAAAATAATTGTAGTTATGTTTGGATTATATATTATACTAGCTGAACCGGTCCGCGTTGCTGGCCCTAAGCAAACATTTGTGTTGTATTACCAGACGATTTAAATTGATCTTTAAACGAAATTTACGGCCTTTAAATAAAAATCCATGAAATACCTATCATAAAGTTTTTTACAGAATAACTTACACATGGTGTAGATATGGGTTCAATGAAAAAAGAGTAAGTTGGACCATGGCGATAATTTTAAAGAAAAAATCGTCCAAATCGGTTAAGCCGTTCTCAAATTATGCGCATAATAGAAAAAGTGGGCGTAAAAGTAGGCGTGGTAAGTTTTTCTTTCGATGAAAACTTAAAATGGATTAATACGAACATTTGAAAGAAAAATTTGTCAAATCGATGAAGCCGTTTTCTGGTTTTTTGTAATTCGAATAAAAGTGGGCGGGGCAACATTTTCTTTCCGCAAAACCTAAGTTAGACCATGGCGATCATTTTAAAGAAAAAATCGTCCAAATCGGTCAAGCCGTTCTCCAGTTATGCGCTTAATAGGAAAAGTTTCTGATTTTAGGTTAATCGAAAAAAGTGGGCGTAAAGCCGTTCTCAAGTTATGGATTTTGCCACGCCCCTCCGCCCCCCAGACCGAAAATCAAAAATCAGACTTCACAGTGTCACCCGCCTGAAGATTCTCTGAAAATTTCATCAAAATCGGCACAGAAGTTTTGGTGTCTATACGTTACACACATATGTACATACTTCCTATTTTATATATGTATATAGATTCCTTAGTACAACGGCCAATAACCGGCTACTAGGCACCAAGTATAACATAGGTACATTAATTTTTTTCAATGATTATTTTATGGAAAATTTTATATTATATACACATTCTTTCCGTTGAAATCACAAAATCTTGTTTAATTTATTACTGAATTATAAATAAATGAAAATTCATTCGTGCGAAGATAGAAATATGACTAGTTGAACACGTGAGCATGTATTATTTCCTAATAAGCTCTTTTCTGAGGGTATGGTTGATTGGTCAAATAGTTAAATAATTTTCCGTATTTAAAATTCTTTGTCAAAATATTTTTGAAAAATTTGATTTATCTCATCTTCTGGGCATTTTATTGTTATAAAAACCATTTCCGTTGTTATATGTATAAACTTTTTATGAAGTTAAAGCTATATTTGCGCAATCTCATCTGCTGTGGGTATATTTTTCCAAATAATATGTCTTTTTTTTCAAAAAGATCAGATCAAGGTAAAATAATGAACCGTTTTGGTCTATTTTCATTACAATAGTTACAAATAGCTTGCCGAAATATGAATAGGGCCTAAGTATAATAAATTGTCTTGTATGGTTTTTTAGAATACATACATATGTACATATTTACATTAGCGTGGTCGTTAGTTGTAAGAACTTTTTTTTATTTCTTATATCCTCCCCCCAAATCGGTTCAGTTTTATTTAAAAAATATACAAAAAAATTTCGTAGCGACAAGTTGTGTTTTAGGGGTGGGGGGGGGGGGGGCATCTTTGACAACATCTAACTCAGAAACTACTTGACCGATAGGACCAACCTTGGTGTAAATTTCATCCAAATCGAAAGACATCGATTGCAAAATTGGGTCACGACATTAAATCCCCCTTTTGGGTTTGGTTTGAATTGCTTATAACTTTTTTATTATATATTTTTTTTTCATTTCAGTATTTTGTAAAGAAGACTTGGGAAATTAAAAATGGAGCAGTACTCAGTTGAACAACATGCCCATATTGTTGAGCTTTATTTTTAAAATCAACGATCTATTGTTCTGACGAATTATTTCGCGTACAAGTGATTTTAATTGGCCTACGCGTTCACCGGATTTAACCGCCCCAGACTATTTTCTTTGAGGTTATTTGAAAGGAAAAGTCTACATTAATAAGCCGAGAACCATCCAGCAATTAAAAAGCAATATACGCGACGAAATAAACAACATTACACCTGAAGTTTTGCGAAAGGTTATGGAAAGTGTGTTGGGAAGAGCACAAACTTGCGAGATATTATTTTTCATAACTAAACTAAAAATATTCCCCATTTATGTACTGTTTAAAAAAAAAATTAATAATTATTTCTTAAATAAAACGTTAGGCAAAAGTGCAGTTTACGGGGCGAAAAAAAAAATAAAAAACAATTTGAACCCCCTCTTTTCTTAGCAGAAATAATTGAGCACAAAGTTTTGTGGCGCACGCCACAAAAAGTAAAAGTAACTTTAAAAGCTGTAGTGTGTTTTACTAATTTTTAGCAAATTTTATATCATAAGGTATACAACATCTAATTCCTAAAAGAAAGCTGAATATTAGAGAATTCTTAAATCACTTGTTCGCAGCCAACAAATTTTGTGAATTTTTGACAGAACCTTTTGTGGCGCACGCCACACAACGCATGCTACAATTTTTCCAGTAGTATATAAACCCAATTTTATTTATTTTAACAAAACAAATTATATTTTTATGAATTGCATTTTTTAAACTGATTTTGTGATTATTAATGAAAATCAATTTTTTTTAGCGAAATTTATATTTTTATGAGTCTGCTGTAAGTGTTATTTACAGCCCATAAAATTAATGTTAAATTCATCCTACATAGATCAGGGGTTGGGTAGAATTTGACAATAATTATTGTATAATTGATCATCGAAATACAGGTTTTTTAATATAAAAATGATTAAAGTATGTTTTTCGGTACTGGCATTTTAATTATATGTATCGGTATACCGGTACAGAAACTTTTATGACGCTATAGGAATATCGGTTTTAGAGGCCTAAACCACTTAGAA
Organism: Pollenia labialis; assembly: GCA_949318255.1. Classification (NCBI taxonomy): domain Eukaryota; kingdom Metazoa; phylum Arthropoda; class Insecta; order Diptera; family Polleniidae; genus Pollenia; species Pollenia labialis. The sequence goes on along the minus strand of OX439142.1, from coordinate 15,139,658 downwards.
GACACATTTTTTATATTGTGGCAATCATCAGTGATTTTCTTTAAAATAATGATGTGGACTTTATTTCCTTCACTTAATTGTGAATTAAAATGAAACGCCTTCATCGGTTTTTATGATCGATGTCTCATATTTTTCATAGGTATTGCGAATTTACGTAAAAGTAATAAGACTAACTTTTTCCAGTTTTGGATTTTCATGGTTTTAAAATATAAAATTTGCTATTTCTTGGTGATTTCCAAAAATTTTATTGTTTTTCAAAGCTAACAATTATATCTTAAACAAATTTTTTTTTAATCTCTTACGGCCATTTTCACCAAGTTCGGTTAAAACTAACTTTCAATTAAAGTTCCGGTTACCAATATGTTTTGACAGCTATAACCGATAGTTAATTATAACCAAACTTGGTGAAAATGGCCGTTAACAAGTTATGATTTTTTCAACTTTTAATTTTTGGAAAGAAGTCAAAAATACGATTTGTACCCGTAACTTAAAAATGCGAGCTGATGAAGAAAAACGGGGACTAGATTTGAAATCAGCGACCTTAAATTAATATAAAATTTTATCAAACTTCCAATCAACACAAAAAAGTTCAATTTTGTTTCCATGTGTTATTTAAATTTGGCAAACACCAAGTAATTGATGTTTGACAATTGCTGGATTCAATCAGTCAGTCCAGTCAAGCAATACAAAAAACAAACATTGAGTTATTGGGCGATTACTGTTTGTAAAGGTAAATTCAAAGTTTAATTAAAAAAAATGGGTAAAACTAATTTTTATATTTCTAGGAAATTTTCTTTAATTAACTAAAAATCAAAAATTGTTCGCTAGATTGGTTTTTGAAATAAACGATTCAATGGTCATGTAATTGTCAATTAGAACTTATGGACATGTAGTTTAGCCATATGTATATATCTTGATTTCTAGAATCTAATCAAATTTATTAACACAATCTTAATGCCAAATTTAAAAACTTTCTGTCCCATAAACTAAAAAAAGGAATCATGTCATGTGTTCTTGTTTATGCTAATAAAAAACGGACGCATATTTTAATTTTTATTTATTTAATAAATTATTTTAATACATATATTTCTGTTTTTGCAAAAGTTTTTAATAGTTTGGAAACGATAATTTAATTATAAATTTCTTCTTTAAAATCGAAGAACTTTCATTAATGTATTATTTATTTGTAGCTTATTACAAAATAATTTGTTTTAATTTTATAAATTAAATTTACAAAGAAATGAATTTGAATTTTGAAAATAAATTTGATGTTTTTTTTACAAATAAGGGAAAAACAAAAAAAGGAAGGGATGCGAGGAATGAACACACTTAAATTAAAATATTTAGAAATACAGACCCTCTTCTGAAAATCACTTTATTTCAAATCAAGTGATTTCAGAAATCACACGTGTGATATTGTGGTGTTCCGTTTCTGTTTTTCGGTGTGATTTAAAATAGCCAAATGCACACAACAAAACCCAAAAATCGAAAAATAATGTTTTTTAAATAAAATTTTTTTTTGGGAGTTTACATTGAAACAACAATAAAAAAAGCTAAATTTGTTTTTGTTTTGAATATAAATTCCCAAACGAAAACTTTTATTTTCCGAAACAGGCAGTATTTGTCTGTCTAAGAAAGTGTTTGTAGTTTTAAATAAACAAGGCATGTGATGTTGTCTTTGATGTAATAAATACTTTGTTTTAATTGTTTTTCTTATGGTTTTTTTTTTTTGAAATTAACACAAAAATATTTTAAGGTTTATTAAATGTGTATCAGTCTGCTTGTTTGTTTCTTTGAACTAAACTGCGAACTACAACTAAACTAGAGCTATAACTTAAATCGCTGCACGACAATTAGACGCCACCAATTTACAGTTCATCCTTCAAGTCCTCGTTGTCATCGCCTTCGGTGGGTGGAACACCACCAGCGCCTTGATACAATTTAGCAATAATAGGCTGGACGATGGTTTCCAAGTCCTTCTTTTGTTTCTTGTATTCCTCGGGATCAGCATCGGCGTTTTGTTCCATCCATTTAATGGATTCGTCGATTGCTGATTCCATTTTAGCTTTCTCGTCTTCGCTCAATTTTCCAGCCAGTTTTTCCTTATCGCCAAGTTGGTTCTTGAGACTGTAAGCATATGATTCCAATTCGTTTCGAGATTCAACCTTTTCTTTGAGTTTCTTGTCTTCATCGGCGAATTTCTCAGCATCGTGAATCATACGTTCAATGTCCTCGGGAGTAAGTCGGTTTTGGTCGTTGGTGATAACAATCTTTTCTTTGTTGCCGGTGCCCTTGTCTTCTGCACTTACTTGAAGAATACCGTTGGCATCTATTTCGAAGCTGACTTCAATTTGAGGAATGCCTCGTGGTGCTGGAGGAATGCCAGTTAGATCGAATTTACCCAACAAATGGTTGTCTTTGGTCATGGGACGTTCTCCCTCAAAGACTTGAATGGTGACAGTGTGTTGGTTATCAGAAGCAGTAGAAAAGATTTGAGACTTCTTGGTAGGAATGACAGTGTTACGAGGGATCAATTTAGTCATGACGCCACCGACAGTTTCAATACCCATTGTCAATGGATTGACATCGAGCAAGACAATAGCATCAGTATCTTGTTCACCTGAGAGAACACCAGCTTGGACAGAAGCACCATAAGCAACAGCTTCATCAGGATTAATACCGCGGGATGGTTCCTTTCCATTAAAGAATTCCTTAACCAATTGTTGAACCTTGGGAATACGAGTGGAACCACCGACCAAAACGATTTCATGCACATCCTTTTTGTTCATGTCGGCATCTTCCATTACCTTTTTTACAGGCTTTAAGGTGGAACGGAACAAATCCAAGTTCAATTCTTCAAATTTGGCACGAGTTAAAGTTTCAGAAAAGTCATCACCTTCGAAGAACGATTCAATTTCAATACGGACTTGATGAGCACTAGACAAAGCACGTTTAGCCTTTTCAACTTCACGACGCAACTTCTGTACAGCACGGTTGTCACTGCGAATATCCTTACCCTTCTTTTTCTTGTACAATTTAATGAAATGATCCATAACACGTTGATCGAAATCTTCACCACCCAAGTGGGTATCACCGTTGGTAGCAACTACTTCAAAGACACCATTATCAATGGTCAACAAGGATACATCGAAGGTACCGCCACCCAAATCAAAGACTAAAACGTTCTTTTCACCTTCTTTTTTGTCCAAACCGTAAGCAATAGCAGCAGCAGTTGGTTCGTTAATGATACGCATTACATTCAAACCAGCAATGACGCCAGCATCTTTGGTAGCTTGACGTTGAGCATCATTAAAGTAGGCGGGTACAGTGACAACAGCGTGAGTTACCTTCTTTCCCAAGTATGCTTCAGCGGTTTCTTTCATTTTACCCAAAACCATAGCGGATACTTCTTCGGGAGCAAAGACCTTTTTGCCCTGGGAAGTTTCGACGGCGATATGTGGTTTTGAATTCTTGTCAATAACCTTGAAGGGGAAATATTTAATATCGTGTTGGACATTATTGTCATTCCATTCCCGGCCAATCAAACGTTTAGCATCGAAGACGGTATTTTCAGGATTGGTGGTCAATTGATTCTTGGCAGCATCACCAATTAAACGTTCACCATCTGCAGTAAAGGCAACATAGGAGGGAGTGATACGATTACCTTGATCATTGGCAATAATTTCTACACGACCATTTTTGTAAACACCAACACTAGAATTAAAAACAGAAAATAGGTTAATAAGCATCTTGTAGGAATAAGATAATAAAGATCTTTTTTTAATTTGTGTAAGAAAATAAACACCACTTACCATGAGTATGTGGTACCCAAATCAATACCAATAACTGTGCCAAGTTCTTTATCCTTTTCCTTTTTGTCATCTCCCAGAGATAGGCCCACAAAGGCCACTACAGCCAATAAGACAAATAATCTCATATTGAGCGTGTATTGAATTGATAATAACTGTAAGAGATTAAATTTTTATAATAAATCTTCAGTTGTTTATTTTCATTAACGGAAAATTAAAAACAAAACACTAAAAATGGCAGATAATAAACAAAATAATTTGCCTGCGTCAGCATATTCTAACGTAAAATTAGAAACGTGTAGCGTCGTTGTGTATGCATTACGTATCCAGATTTTTGTTAAGCTTTCTTTATTTTTCAATTATCAGTTTATCGAACATTAATTCTAAGCATGTTTGACCCATTTTTGGGAAAAAGCCGTTGTTTAGCACATAAAAAACCAGTTTGTTAGCTTATTCTCTTTTTTATAATATAATTACACTTAAAATTCTTTAGCACTGTACCTTATAGTTTTTTTTGTTATTTTTTGCTTTAGCAAAATATAAAATACGTCTTCAACCCTTGACAGGCGCAACACAACTGAACTTAATCGTTCGGAATGAAAAACCACTTTGACATTGGTTGAATTTATAAATACTGAAGGTCTGGTTTGTTTGTTAAACACGTAAAAATTTTTCTCACAACAACACAATTAATTTAATGATGAGTATTTTGTTTGAAACTAGCCGGTGAATTGTTGTAAATGATCTACGAAATAGAAATAAGTTAAAATGAATGATAGCAACAAAAGCAAATGATATTGATGAAAGAAATTACATATTGTTTTGTATACGTGTACAATTTCTATAAGCCAGCTTAATTGAAACAACTTGGTAAAGAAACAAGAGCTAATAAGCCGGCATAAATGAGAAAGGGGGAACATTTTTTTCTCTTTTATGTTACAAAAATTATTAAAAACTTTTTATATTTATTTTAATTTTCAAATAAGGTGTTTGACTTTTTTAGGCAAATTGTTTTAAAAAAATTAGTTATAAGTTATTCAATTATAATTTAAAAATTACTTATATGTATTTCTCAGTAATTGTAAAACTATTTAATTTATGTATTTACCTACAAAATTTCATAACTGACGTGTTTTTTTTTTGTTTTTCAGAAAAAGTAAACTCCACATTCAGACGTGTTCAATACTTACAATCTATTATTTATTTGCAAAATTTTGTTTTGTTGCTATCTTAATTTTGTTTAATTTTAATCACTTAAAAACAATTGACGTGTTCATTTCTTATAGGATTTTATATAAAATTATCATTTTTTCAAATACATATAACCGTTAAAGATTGTGTTGGCGTTTTTTTCCATTTTTTTTTTTGTTTGATGAGGGACTTGAACGATTATCCCCATATTCAAAAACGATTAAAGAAACTTTTCATTGAAAACTGGGTTTGAAAACATTTATTTAATTTAAAATATTTTTATGAAAAAATTAATACTGCCCGCTGTTGTCAATCAGACTAGAGTTTCTGGCAGAAGTCAAATAGACTAGTTAACTACCAACAAGTTTACCTGATTAGAAAATAAAAATGATCTTACGTGAGTTATTTTTTTACTTAGAAAACAAGTTAATTTATTTAACTTAACAAATGGACTTCGGATACAAATTTAACTATTGTTGGGTAATATTAGTTTTGTGACTGAAAATATTACTTCGGCTGTAGCTTGAATTTTGTTCTTGCATTACTTGATTTTTATTTTTTAAGTTAAATAATAAAGTTCAGAAAATAACTAGAATTCATTTGAAAAAAATAAGTTAATATTTTTCTTTAATAAAATTTCATATTATTCGAATGTGTACTCTTTAATAATAAATTACTAGCTGATCCGGCGCACTTAGGCCCTAATTTTGTAAAATACAACGCACGCCAAAGTATTATATTGAAAGCTAAAACAAATTCATAAAAATTTATTTACCGTTTTAAAATTTTCAACGCCACAAGCAATGAGGCGTATGAAATCTTAAAAACCAATGTGAATTTCTGTTAGAGGCAACAACAAAATTACAAAATATTTATGAATTTGTTTTTGCTTTCAATGTAATTCTTTGTCGTTGCGTTGTGTTTTACAAAATTAGGGCCTTAGTACCGCCTAATACATAATGAACATCATGTTACTTTAACCTAGACTTCATTTTGAATTTGAGTTATAGGATGCCTCACCCATGATTCTTTGACCAAAAAATGACCTGATAATTTTTTATCATGCTTTTACATTTAATCTACTGTTTAAAATACACAATTCTTTTTACAGTTTTTAGGTGTGATCCCGTACTCAAAGTTGGGAGCCTGCGGGATCCCAATCTTACCATAAACTTTTCCCGTACTCAAAGTTTGGTAAAGAGAGAGAGAGAGCTTTAAGAGAAAAATGTTCTTCTGCTTCTTGTACGAAGTATACCGTACTTTTTATTTGGGCTGATTGGGAAAATTGTTAAACAATCAGCTGTGTCAAAAAAATAAGCAATAAAAAGTATTACCAAAAGAATAAAAATGAGAAATATTATTAAATTAAATAGTAAACGTTAACAAAAGTATGTACATTCTTGAATTTTATTTTATACTGCTAATGTATCATTTATATATTTATTTGAACGTTGTCTTTTGGGATAGAAATTTGGTTTTTATTGTTCCCGTACTTTTGAACATTTTTTAGGTATATAACTTAAAAGTGTTAATATTATGTTCTCATTATGTACTCATTGCGAATTTATTTAGGAAAATTGATATTTTTTTAACGATTTAAAAAAATGCAATTTTCTAAAAATATCATCGGTAAAACGGTATTAAGAATAGTATAGGTATATACTATTTAATAATGAGCCTTTAAGCTTTCAAAGGAAGTGTCAGCTTTATGCCTTTATATGTCTTGCCAAAAAATTATATAATATCACTTATTTTAGAATATAAAGCTATATCAATGTTAGATTGATGATTTACATCTATTGTAAACTTTCAGCACTATGTTAAAAATAACTATTCCTTTAACTTCCAGTTTACAATATGTTATTGACAGTTATAACTGATAGTTATTTATAACAGAACTTGGTGAAATTGACCATAAATACAAAATAACGTAAACACTTTTTATAAGTTTAGAGGAGGACCAGGGGTCTAATCACCGCATTTGATACTATCGGATCGAATAAACTATCAAATTTTTTGCATACGATAGACACTGACGTATCGAATGAAAACTCGAGAAATGTAATGTCGAGTTACTCGATATCGAATGCTATTATTTCAAATTCAATAAATTTCATTCTAGGTATATCGAGATTCATGATACCAAAATAAATAATTTCGATCTTCCATGGGAGTTTTTTCCCTTTTTCCATTTTTTCCTAAGGAATTTTTATTCCAATAGGGGTGAATATTTTCGTAGCATTTTTTACCTTCACCCAGGTACTGTATTTTTTTTTAGTTTGTTAAATATATATTTTTGAGATACAAACAATAAATTTGATTTTACACTTGATAACATTACTGATAACCGTTATCTAGCCGTGGAATTTTCATTTATATGCAACATTGTAAACACCATAATACATTCTTTGAACATTTTAAACATATGGATTGTTCGAATAATGGGAATTTTCCAGAAACGAACTAATAAAGTCTAGTTTACACTTTCATACTTTGTATTAATACATGTCAAAAACTGAAGTAATATGAGAAAGTGTGAAAGCGTAAATCGTTACCTTAATATAAAAAGGCCCCAACTCATCAAAAACACTTATTACAGGAGAAGAAAAAAACTTAATAAAAGCTGAAATAATATAGCTACACAAACATTGTCAAAAAACATCTTTATTAAAATTAAACGAGGAATTTAGATGTATGAGTCAGTGTTTTTTTCTTTCGAAAAATTGTGTGTGAGTTAGGGCTTTTTTTCTTTAGAAAAATTGTGTGTATGAGTTAGGGCTTTTTGTGTTCTGCTTATAACTTCTTTATTTTAAATCTAATTTGCTTGATATTTTAATAGAATGTGTATTAGCAACCATTCTACAAGAATCAATAAAAAAACGGATTTCCAAAAATAATGAGTTGGGGCCTTTTTATATTAAGGTAACGAAATGCAATGTGTCATGAAAATGACAAAAACAATTTGTAATCAAATACTTCATTTTTTGAAATTTTTCAAAACAATACATAATACTTTTCATTTGGTTTCTATCTCGTTTCTACTATATGTGACCTCCTCCGAGAAAATGGAACTAGTGTGTGAAAATGAAGTTTTGAGAATAACGCATTTTAAGTTATTTAACATCCTTTTAGGACCTAAAATTTAGGTACATACCAGAATCCAAACACGTTTTTTGACACACTTTTTTATCTCGGAGGTCACACATATGAAGTTTGACGTTTATTATGCCAAAAAATTGTCTCGTATAGACACAAGGTATATTTACACAAGGTAGACTCATTTGGGAGTGTAGACATGCTGCTCTATAAAAATAACCGTGTGGAACGGAATTGTCAAAATTGTCTTCATATAAATTTAACGCACACATGCACAAATTTTGGCTCATATACACGAAATTTGACATTGGTGTTCCAACTTAGGTAAACAGCTGACAAACATATGGGCCAACGAGTTTACCTTGTGTAAATATACCTTGGTATAGACATCACATAAGAGAGAAGCCAATATAAAAATGGTATTCCATTAAAAAAAAATGAGTACCCGATGTATACTCTTCAACACTAGTTTTCCACCCCATAATGAAAAGCTCTCTTTGAAATATATGCAAGTAAAACTGTTATAACGTACATATAATAAAAGTGAAAATCCATAAAATAACCGCAAATTTTATTTATTTTTTCAATTTATTACGTTTTAACGAATATTTGTAAATGCACTTTCGTTTTATAGGTTGAGCCATTTTTTTAATAAGTTTTTCCACATTATAGGTACTGTCCAAAATATTACGATCAGACTTTCAGTATAAATTATTTTTTTTATCGGGGAACAAATTTTTTTTCTAGAAAACCGACTGTTCTAGAATGTTTTTCTTAACAATTTTTTTTTATTAAAGTAAAAAGAATTAAATTAACACAATTTTAATTGTTTCTACTCTAATTATAGAAAAAATATCTAATATTTGATTATGGTTACAATACACTTAATAAAAAAATCACAAATTCTATTTTTTTGCCACCTTTTACAAAATGTCTGCCATTTTTTTGTTGTTTAAGTTTTATTATTTCAGAAAAAAATACTTACATTTATATAAATAAATTAACTATTAAGTTAATTTTCTTTACTTTTTCTATATACAATTTTTTAAAAAAATAGAATTCACTTCACGTTTAACGCCTTTTAGAAGACAAATTTGTTTGAGTTATATTTTCTTAACTTTCTTGTTATACGTTCTTTTCTTTTTGCTTTGTGGTTTAAAACTGAATACAGAGCCAGAGTTGCCGGTTATTTTAATGTACTTTTAAACTGACGTGTACATTTTGTGTTTGTTTAAAAAATATGCTCCCCTTCTCAATTTCATTAAATACATTTTCTCTTTACTATTTAAGTTGACGTGTTAAATAATTATTTGAGGGAATTTACTAAATTTTGTTATTGAATTCTGAGCTATAATACGATGGCAAAATTCCGGCGGCGCAAAGTTAGACAACGCCGGCATTAAATACAAGGAGTCATTGTAGAGCTCTGAAATTTTGCACAGGTTAATTTTGAGACAATTCTAGTTAAAAAAAAAAATTAAAAAAAACCGCCCACTTTTACGCCCACCTCCCATACAATGGAAATTTGTAAAATGCCGTATTGTCCGTAATACTTTAAGTATAACTTTAAATTTTGGTATACTTGAATGTTATATTGTTACATATATTATCGGAAACAATTTTGAACTTTGGCCCACTTTTACCTCCACCATCCATACAACCTCAACATAAAAAAAGCCATATTTTCTAAAATATTTTAGGTACAACCTTCAAATTTGATATTACTGTAATTTATAACATTTAAAACATTTCATGCAAAAATTACAATAACACGCCCACTATTACGCCCACCTCCCATTGAAATGCAATAAAAAAGAACAATTTTTTTTTTCATTCTATCAATAATTTTTTAACACCATCATGGTATTCTAATTTTTTCAATTTCATTCTCATTCTAAATGAATTAATATAAGGATCTGATGATATTTGCTAATAGCGCATTACATCTTCATTCGTAGAAATGCGTGAATTTTTACCAGAATGGAATAGCCTACAGTTTCTATACTCCTTATTCATTGCTTCTTGCGCTTCTTCGGATAACATTCCTGTAGCAAAAAAAAGTTAATTTTAAATAAAATTTAAAAAAATACTTTAAAAAAAAATTGCAAGCAAACCTATTGGCAATACAGCCTCAGATACCATTTTGCTGCCGTGAATGAGAACTTTATGGACAGTGATAGGCATGTAATACCAGCCATAAAGATCTACATACAATTTTGCAGTGTCCATGCAATACGTATGGAATTTACCAACATCTATATTTTTACTAGTATTTATAGTATTTAATATAATTTGTAATCGGTGAATTAAGTCTACATTTACACCAGTTATGTCAGCGGTTATTTCTGGATTTTCAAAAAATCTTCTAGAGACATTACCATCATTAGTTGTTCCCATGCCTTGTTTCACCACATCGACTTTTAAACCCAGAACTAATTTGAAATTTTTTTTTATTTCTGTTTTAATCGCTTCTTTCTGTTCTTTTGTGTCTTTATTTGTCCTCAATAATATTAAAAACAACAACAATTTAATATTATTTTACAGTTACTACGTATAGCGACTGAATGTGCGCGTTGCGTATTTTTGTAGTTTTTTGTATTTTTAAAGTTCTTTTGCAAACTTTTGCTATATGTTCTTAACTTCAAATGAAAGCTGAGACTTCAATCTTTCATTATCGGCGAGGGGCTGCTCTATATTTCCTAGTCTATTAAAAATGCAAAATGTTCAATTTTTACACCACAATTCTGTTGTTAAGAAATTTTTTTTTGTATTTTTTTTTTAAATTTATTTTTTCATCTACTCATTCACAACAACTAAATTAATTAAAAAAATTAAAAAAAAAAAATTATAAAAAAAAAATTATGTATTTTTTTTATTCTTTTGAATATTACATATTGAACTAACATATTTCAAGCGCGTTGGCATCCCTCAATTTTGACTTGCTCTAGACCAAAAAATAATAAAGTTATGAGGCTGAAATTTCATGGAATTGTTACTCATATATCTGTTATTATTAGTGTTTGGGGTCCGGGATTTCCCGGGTCTGATTTCCCGGGAATTCCCGGAAAATTTCTGACGAGAATTCCCGGGACATTTTTTTATTTTTCCCGGGAAATCCGGGAATTTCATAAAATAAGCAATTTTACATAAAAAACGTTAATTTTAATTTAATATTGTTTTTTTTTTATTTATAAAAAATATTTAAAACAAAACTTCAGTGGCTCAATTGATTTGTGTTATTTTTTTTAACCGTAGCAATAGATTTTTGCTTTGATAAGCGCTTTTAAATTAAATTGTTGACATTTACTGTAAAAAGACAAAAAATTCAATGTTGTGCTTTTATTGTTCTACTTGTTGTAGTATTGCCACCACCGTTTACATGAATTCGCCAGCACCAGTGGCTTTATCCGACACCTTAGAATGGTTCACAAAATAAAACTAGATACTCCAACAACAGCTGACCAAGAAAAAAATAAGGAGTTACCTGAAAACAATGGCACTGTCGTAGAGAACAATGGCATTGTCCATGAATAACAAAACCAGTCTTCGATTAAAAAATGTATGCAAGTGCATACAATGCATGAAACAGTGTTCAAACTAGCTGCTGTGGACGGAATGTCCATGAGAGTAATCACTAGAAGTTCGTTCATTCGTGAAAGTTTTTCGTCACTTAATACGCCATTGCCAAAAAATGAAACGGACGTCAAAAATCTTATTGTTAAGTACTATAACAGTGTTAAAGAAAACATGATTAAACAAATTGCTACCGAACTAGCAAATAATGACTGATTTTCACTTATATTGGATTGGGAAATGCCGGTCCATTTCCCAAAAGCATCTTTAACTAATAATTTACTATCAGGGAAAATTAAAGAAACTGTTCTTCAGATGCGGAAGAATCTAGTAGTGATGGTGATATCACAGAAATTCGAGTTGATAATACTTTAAAAAAAAAAAATTGGAAAATGCTATCACTAATGCGAAGGCAACGCCAAAATATCGGAAAATTAATAATCTTAACTGCTTTAAAAAAAGAGTTAAATATGTATTAAGTAAGCAATAATATAAAACCAACTGCGTTGGAAAGTGAAAGGGTTTTTTCTCTTGCTGGTCACTTTGGAACGAAGTGGAGAAATATAATGTCCATCGACTTACTCAACGCATTAGTGGTTTTAAAAACTACATTTTTAAAAAACTAAAAACTTATATATGTTTTTATATGTATGTTATTTTTTTGTTTAAGTTTGGTAATGAAGATCTCTATTTTTTTAATTTTTTATTGCGTTTTTGTGTTTTGTATATTTAATTAGTTTTACACAAGCAAATTTGTGATACAGATATTGTTCATTTTTAATAAAACTGTTTTAAACAAAAATTTTGTTAAATTTTAATGACTTTTTTATAATTATTTTTGATAATAAAAATTTCCCGGGATTCCCGGGTTTCCCGGGAATTAAAAATTTTTGTTCCCGTTTCCCGGGAAATGAAAAAGTCCGGGAATTCCCAAACACTAGTTATTATCCAAATTGGACGACACGACAAAAACCATTTTTTGCCGCGGTTACTAAAGGGCTGTCTCACTGTGCGGCGTATTAAAAACTGATCGGCGACAATAAGCCGATTAATATTTTCTAACGCAAAGGTTTTTCCGGAAGTTTTCTCTCTTCTCCCATTTTTCCTGTGTTTACTCAATTGTAAAAATGGGAAAAGGTAAAAAAACTTCCGGGGAATTTAGGAACAAATATAGTTTACCGAAGCAGCTCCAAATTAAAAAAGTGCCTTTGGTGGTAGAAAATTGAAAAAAAAGAAGAAAAAATTAAATAAAAAAATTGGCGCAAACGCTTAGATTTCGAGTCACGGACGTTTTAAGTTTTCATAGAAATATGTTATTTTTCCACTACATTTCTAAAGGTATATGGCCAATATTGTTATCATTTTGAAGGTAATAACTAGTTCTTTCTGGATACCCTACAAGAACAATGACAGTCATTTGATGCATCATCTGATGGGCATTGCTAATGTGTTTATTCTATCATTTTATTAAGGGCAATATGAAAAAACTGATGTAAACATTCGTGTACGTGTGACATTTTTTCCCACTCATACTTCTGAACTTGAATATATATACGAGAATTTAATACAAAATTGCAAGTGTGTTAGTTTATAAGTTTTGTATGTGTTAGTTTACATCAGCAATTTCTTGTAGGGTATATAGAATTTATTTAAAAAATTGTAACTCTTAAGCTCACATTACAGTTGTTGTGTACTAAGTGTATAATTTATTTAAATAAAAGTGTAATAGGTACAAATTTTGTAAAATAACAAACACCAATATCGCAAACAAAATCTTCATGCTTAGACGGCCTTCGGCCGGACGCACTGATTTTCTCCTCTATGTCCCCTTTTACAATGTGACAGACAGAAGGGAGACAGACAAAGTTTGTAGGCGAGAGAGGAAAAAAGTAAAGTGTGTCACGCATACAGCGTCGCCCCCTTACCAACAAATTCGTCTGTCTGCCTTCTGTCTGTCAAATTTTAAAAGGGGACTATGGAACACCAAATACTGGCTTAGCAAAAAAAAGCTTCTCTGCGACGGCTCCAAATCGGCTTGACGGCAATCGACTTGGAACTCTGTGAACTTCTTTTGGAAATATGTAAATGTCAGTTTGTTTGAACCTGATTGGTCCACGTTATCATTATTTTCTCTCTCTTGAATTAGCGCTGCCAACTCTCTGTTTACTTATGTATACTCATTTTGTATAACAGTTATTTTCTCGAACACCCTCGCTGTTCAAGGTTGCCAATTTAGCCATTTTCCGACTAACTCTGGTTGGATATTTTCAAAAAGTACCAAAATACAAAAAAGTGTCACCAGCAAGGGGATTCAAGAAAAAAAATTAGGCTAATACATTTTATCATAACTTGAGATCGATTTGACCGATTTTGTCAAAACAATTACAGATGAGTATTAATACAATTTACTTTGAGTTATCCAAATATGTACACTTTTTTATATTTTCATCTGTTTCGAAATTATTTAAAAATTAGTAGCAATAGATTTTTTGTAAAATTAGTACTATTTTTTTTTTAAATTTATACAAAAATGATAAAGAATATGCAATTAAACAAGTTGCCCTTTCCAAGTGCACTCGTCTACAAATATGTGTATATTAACATAATTTATTCACAATAATACATAAGCTAACCGCAAATTACTAGAAAAAAGGTTTCATATGAGCTTGCTAACATATAAATGTAACTTTCATTAAAGCTGGGATTTTTATAATATAAAAAGTAACAAAAATTTTTCTCCACATTTAGTATTAGTATCAAAAAGTGCCGGTTCACACACGTCCAGTTTGACTCATCAAGTCTTGAGTTTTTAGGAGAGAGGGGGGAAAAGAAATGGAAAAATGGTAAAAGAGGATATATTTTGATTTTTGTAAATCTGTGTAGCCTTGAAAACATAAAAAAGTAAATTGATTCAGAGGGTGAAGGAAGATGTTGTATGGTGTCAACGGATATTTCCAAAGCCCGACACTTTCTGATAACACTGACTTATACACAGTCTACAACAGCATGAAATGCTTAACATTAACAGTAATAAAACTCATCATGTTAGAGTTTTTCTCATGTTATAACATGGTTGTTAATGCAAATATTTAACAACGCTTTTATAACATCATGTTACTATAACAGCAAATCATGTCCGTTGTAGACTTCTCACTCACTCTCTGTTTACATTTTCTAAAAACCGGCAGTTAATATTTAATGGCTTTGTTTCGATACTGTGCAACCAGCGTTACCGTTGTGATACTAAAGTATCAATTTGACCCTTTTTGACGGTCTTGATACCTTTTATGACCCTTTTTTTATTATCCTTTTGTATCATTGTCACCAAGTTTGTGCCACTTTTTGACCCTTTTTAAAAATAGCACTCACATTTTTTTATTTTGTCAGCACTGCTGAGCAGTATTGCTAATCAAATGTTTTCGAAATAAGCGGAGATGGGGGAATAAAAAATTTAATACTAAAATATAGAACGCACATTCCAAGGCGAATTGACTAGAAGGTGGGGTCAAGTCAACATATGGTGTTTTTTTCGGTGGTCGACTTGTCAAAGTTTGTATACAAACTAGTTTTTTATGTAATAGTGCAGCCACACGATCAAGATTTTCTTGATAGTCTTTTACACTGCGGCCACACGATCAAGTTGTTCTTGATAGTCTTTTACATATACTGCTTGTCAAAATTTACAAAAATTGAAAGTTGTGACGTAGGCTGCACTCAATTTGTAAACAATTTACTTTCATGATGTCATCAAAAAAACAATTTATAAAGACAAACATGTAATCAGCTGTTAAATTGAAAGCACAATTTTCAAACAAATGGAAAGGTGAAATTGAAAGCAATCTCGTGGTCAATTTAAAATGTGTGAGTGTGTTATTAAAAAAGCGAGAGTGTATTGCAAATTGAAAGGCAAAACTTGATCGTGTGGCCACCAAGTAACATATACTGATTGTCAAAATATGCAAAAGTTGACAGCTGTGACGTAGGCTGCACGCAAGTTGAAAGCAATTTATTTTTTCATGATGTCGTCGCCGAGAAAACAACTCAAAATGTTTGCCTCACTTAAGATGGGATCTTCACCTGACAATTTTTTGTCATACCAAACGTCAAAGTCTTTATAAAAAAAATTTAAAAATTTTTGTCAGCGTTTTTTTTTATATGAAGTTTGACGTTTATTATGACAAAAAATTGTCAGGTAAAGACCCCATGTAAAGTTTTGGAAGAAATAAATAACATCATTTTGCTTAAAATGTCAAAACTACAAAGATACTTGCAGGGGGGCTACTCTCTATTGGGATGCGAAAACAATTTCGATGCGAAAGCCAAATGCCAACTTGGTACTCTTTATCACTTTCGCAAAATGCAAGGTATATTTATAGCAGGTAGCCGCGAGATTACAACAATTGTACAATAAAACAAACAACTGGGCTTTTTATTGTTGTTATGCGATACAAACTGTCAAAAAGCAAAGCTGATAAGATACTACCCAAGGCGAATTCAACTACAGGTGGTGTCGCAACTACAACAATCCAAAAACAACAGAAACAACATAGGGGTTTTGCATTGCATTGTTAGTGTTTACGGCTCGAAATGTCAACCATTCTTAGCAAAACACTAACAAATCAAAACAAATAGGCCCGAACTGTCCAAATCAGAAGGCGGTTCGACACCACCTGTAGTTAATTCGCCTTGATACTACCCGTATAAATACACCTTGGCAAAATGTTTTGAAAATGCATCAATAAATGACAACAAAAATAAAAGATGGCGCAGATTGACAGAAATGAAATGCTAAAATATGTAAAAATATTTGAAATTGGAAAATTTAACTGCCTGTTTAACAATTTCGAACGTCAACGTTCGCATAGAAAAATTATCTTTAAAACAAAAACAAAATTCGACAATTTGTTTTTGTTTTAAATGTTATTTTCTATGCGAACGTCAACGTTCTAATTTACAATCTTAACATTTGAGAAAACATGTTGGGATAAAAAATTATTTAGTTAAATTAATTGTAAAAGTAAAATACACTAAGTTGTACTTTTTTGTAATTACTTTTATTTAGTCAATTCACAATACATATAGAATTATGTCAATGTATAATTTTTCAATATCTTTATTTGCATTTTCAAAATATTTGTTATTACACTTCGTTACAATATATGTACTTAAGTTAAGTGAATTAAACAATTTATTATTAATAAAGAAAAGGTTAATTTTATTTTAGGAATTACAAAAAACAAGTGCATGTTATCGAAAAAATAGCAAATAAAGTCTTTAAATATCAACTGCTTTTAGAGCCGGTTCGCACACGTCAAGTTTGAGTCGTCAAGTCTTGAGTTTTTAGGAAAGAGGGGAAAAGAAATGGCATTCTCTTTTCCCTTCTCTCCTTAAAGCTCAAGACTTGACGTGTCAAACTTGACGTGTGTGAACCGCCACTTACATATATTTTTAATTGAAACTCTAAGTTTTTGGTAAAAATTACACATTTTCCTGCTTTCAAAAAGTTGTTTTTGGTCCAAAGCAACAAAAAACAAAACAATTACGTTAAAAAAAAACTTACTTTTATGCTTAAATATTCTTAAAAAAATGTAATACATAGTAATAAAAAAAAAACATTAACAAATCCTTTAAACGACATGTTCAATTTTTTGTTGAATTTATTTTATGTATGTATATTTTTTGTTTGCTTATTCATGTCTGACACCGCATATCGATAGGAAAGTACTAAAATTGTGTAAACTGCATGCTGGTAAAACAGTAAAAGCAATATTGGCTGTATCCTGGCACTTCTGACGAAAATTGTATAAAGCTGTTAATATTAGATCCACCGAGGGGGTTGCTGTAACTTGATAGAACACTTTAAAGTGTATGGCTGGTAAACTCGATGGTTGTTGTTGTTGCTGCTGCTGTTGTTGCTGTGATTGATCTAGAGATCCATTGTATGTTGACGATTGACTTTCACTACTTTTCACTAAAGGATAGTCTTTCAGAAGACGATTTACGACGTATGTTAAAATTTCATCCATATTTTCCGAGGTAAGATTTTGTGCTAAACGACAGTGATTTGTTAAAATATCATCAGACAATTGGGTTAGTTGTGTGTTGGATGAAGCTAAACCTAAAGAAAAAAAAAAAAAAAAAAAGAATGTTTAAATTAATCATTGCAAGCCAATAACAAGCAATGGATTCAGTTCCATTGTAAAGTATAAATTATTTATACTCAGAAAAAAGTTAGATCATACACAGAAAAAATTATTTTTCGAATTCAAACAAAAAATTTGTAGAATCAAAACATTTTTTGTCTGAAATCGGTCCTACAAACAAATTCGCATATTCAAACAATTTATTTGCATTTTGTTTACTGAAAAAAAACACTGATTTTTTCAAACAAATAATTTACAGAATCAAACAAAAAGTTTACTGAAATTCATATAAATTTCAAACAAATAATTTTGCTGAATCAAACAAAAATTTTTTCACAAGCAATGACGCGCACCCAAGCTATCACTGAAGGAGAAGTTGAAGGCTAAAGCAGAGCGGCGGCTGGCTTTGAGACGCATTTTTTGTTGGAATAATTTTTGAATCAAGTCTTGTTTATACACACAATGTTTTTCTTCATCACTCACTGTTGCTGTATCCTTTCCTTGGCTAAAGAAGAACAAATGTAACCAAAAACGGCAGCAGACCGACTCGACATGTTTTTCGTCATCATTTTGTTTTTCTATTTGATGTATTTAACTAAACAGTTCTGAAAAATTGAATACGGGATTTTGTTTTTCATTCTTTTTTACCAAACTTTGAAACCAACCAAAAATTTATTTTGTTTCTTATAATGTTGTTGTTGTTTCTGTTGTTTAATAATAATGAAACCTTTTTTTTACCTTTTATTGTTTTTGTTTTTTTTTACTAATAACCTCGTCGCGATATTTTTCATCTTTTTTCTTGTTGTACTTTTTTAAAGCGTCCCAAAATAGACTGTATGTGTTTTGTGTTGTTGTTATTATATTTCACATATAGAAGGGTTGCTTACGATCAAATAAAAAAAATGCAAAAAACGACAACATTAAAGAGCGTTAAATATTTCATACACAATTATGAAAACTAGAAACCAATATTTTTGTTGGTTAAATAAAAATCAAACAAAAATTTTTATTGCATCAGTAAAAAAATTTGTAGAAATTAAAAAAAATTTCAAACAAGCGTTTGTTTGAAAATAATTCGCAATAATTTTTTCTGTGTAAATATCTAGTATGAATTGCTTTCATTGCTTTTATTCGATAATAGCGATCGATGGCTTAATATGGGAAAGGCATAATTCGATTTTTTGTTATATTTTTTTACAAGGGAAGAAAAGAAAATTAATTAAATCCGTAAAAAAAGTTTTTCAAGTTGTTAGACATGTCTGAAAAGACACCGTGTGAACTCCCTCTAAGATGTGATATACATATGTATGTATAACTCATTTTGGAAAAAATTTCAGATAGAACCTTGTTGCCCTAATGTCGCGATATGTAAAAAACTAAATTAAAGCTCAATGCGCCAGGTGTTAGAATTACAGTATCGATTGGAAATTTTTACAGTATCATTTTCTTGTTAGATTTAATAAGGACCAGTTTCATATACATACATTAAGCATCAAGGTTAGAGTAGTAGTCGGGCTTAAACAATTTTAGCGGATGGAGCGATTCTGACTGTGCGTCGCTACTTAAGGCACTAATCTCCCCGCTAGAGAAAAATAAATTGAATAAAAATGACGTTTTCCAACATCCCAGTAAAAAACTTTGGAAGTTGTTCAAGTAGAAGGAATATTTTCATGACGTCTTTAGCACTTAACTACTTGAATGAATTTAAAATGCCTTCCAAAATTCGAATAAATTTTAAATAAGTGAACCCATGAAAAATTACATGCAATGCACCCATTCAACTCTTATTTAGGAATTAAAATTTTTCACCATAATTTGGTATTCTTTTAGCATTGAAAGGGGACGAATATTATATACATTACCACACGATTTAAATTGAGCATTTAACGACATTTACGGCCTTTAAAATAAAAATCCATGGAATACCTATCATAAAGTTTTTTTTACAAAATAACTTATCTACATATGGTGTAGATATGGGCTCAATCAAAAAAGAAACGCATGTATTTAAGGCAAATTGGAATTTATATTTATTTATTACTTCATCTTAAGGCCAGCGTATAGATAATGTTTTTTTGTTTTTTTTTTATTTGGTGTAAAGAGCCGTTTTCTGATTTTAGGTAAATCGATAAAAGCGGACTGGGCAAAATTTTCTTTCCGTAAAAACCTAAGTTGGACCATGGCGATCATTTTAAAATAAAAATCGTCCAAATCGGTAAAATGGATTTTACGAAAAGTTAAAAGAAAAATTATTCAAATCGATGGAGCAGTTTTTTGATTTTAGGTAACTCGAAAAAAGTGGGCGTAAAAGTAGGCGGGGAAAAATTTTCTTTCCGTAAAAACCTAAGTTTTACCATGGCGATCATTTTAAAGAACAAATCGGTCAAGCCGTTCTCAATTTATGCGCTTAATAGAAAAAGTGGGCGTAAAAGTAGGCGTGGTAAATTTTTCTTTCGATGAAAAATTAAAATGGATTAATACGAACATTTGAAAGAAAAATTTGTCAAATCGATGGAGCCGTTTTCTGGTTTTTTGTAATTCGAAAAAAGTGGGCGGGGCAAAATGTTCTTTTCGTATAAATCTAAGTTGGACCATGGCGATTATTTTAAAGAAAAAATCGTCCAAATTATATAGATGTCTTTGGTGGTGCAATATAAAAAATTGGATTTTGCCACGCCCATCCGCCCGCAGACCGAAAATCAAAAATCAGACTTCACAGTGTCACCCTCCTGAATATTCTGAAGATTCCCTGAAAATTTCATCAAAATCGGCTCAGCGGTTTTGGAGTCCATACGTTACATACATACACACATACATACATACATACACACATCCTATTTTATATATATAGAAGATTGACTTTAATGATTGAGTTAAATTTTTTTTTATATATACATACATACATACATACATACATACATATTTGCAAAATGCATGTACATAATTCTTGATGAAATTGTTATTAAAATGTTAATAATATACCAATTAAATCACATTAAGTACTTTGTGAAAATTAATTTGCATTTCTAATTGTTATATCGCTCATTTGCTGCAAGACCGGCATAAGTCAAAAAAATCCATTTCGAGATAAACGCGTTTAAAGTTTTTGATTTGCTCTAATCACTTAGAAAAAAAAACGCTACATTCTCTTCAAATGGGGAAAGTATAAAAGATATAAAGATGAATTGTATACACAATATAAAGAAAAACATAGCGAATAATTCTGCATCACTAACTCCAAAATTGTATTTTTTGATTTATGCCGGTCTTGCAGCAAATGAACGATATGTACATTGTTTACTTTAATCACCAATGAAAATACGTATTAAAATCATTCAAGATTCATTGGTATTTATACACACTCATTCCAGTTAATATTCCGGATCAATGAAAACCCCGATCTAATCACTGAACTTTCATTGGTTCTAAGCAATATTTTAAATGACGAGCCGTTTACCTAAATGTGAACCCATGCTCGCCAATGACACGCTAATGTTTAAATCATCCATTTACTACTTCTTTTGAATGTCTTTTTTTGCTGGGATGATAATGACCCTAAACAAACTGTTAATTATTCGCAAAAAATGGTTTAATGACAAGGGCTTTTTTAAATTTTCTGCAAAGTTAAAAAAAAAATTTATTGGTACACCTGAAAATGTGAATGGTACTAATTCAAGGATCGCTACTCTGTATTAAGGCATTTATCTACTACTAAAACTACGATCTTTTTGTAAAAAATTTAATTCAAAATCTTGTTCAATTTCAATGCATGCCCGATAGTTTTAAATAAACCTGGTAAATGACCCTTATTACAATAGATTTATAAAATTTTAATTGCAGACCAGAGTGCAGTTAACAAACGGAGCAATTATGAGAATGATTGAGACAACAGTTTTGTTGGTGCACCCATCTTTGCTGCTGTTAGCTAAGCACGGACAGTTCTTTGAGTGACTGTATAACTCTTATTTATTTAACTGTTAGTGTATTAATTATACTTTAGATTTAAGTAAAATTACCTGTTGAAATGTAGCATACAATAGCAGCACAATTATTCTCATAATTCCAACGTCTTCTTATAGATATTGTGTAGTCACTTATTGAGCAGCCAGTCTCTTCATCTGCAAAACAATATAGTTCGTGACATGCATATTAGATTTAAATTAATTAAAGATACAAACACAGAACAAAAAAATAAACTTACATTCAAAACGATCATTGTGGGTATGAGCCCATACTTGCCATTCAACCAAAGCTTCTCTGGGCAATGCAGGAACTACTATGTAATCCATAATGGCATTAGTGGTACGTCTTTCCCATTGACGACGTGCTTCGGATATAAACGATGGATGTGTAACAAAACAAATGCCATGTACTACATCTCGCAATTGTCCTTGAGCATTCATTGCCTTAGCAATACGTGATATATGACGTAGAGTCAGTTTACACTGAGGACGTATACCACCTTCAATAATTGTCATGCTACCAGGCACTAAAGCAATTTGACCAGAGATATAGGTGATTTCATCAACCTGTGCACCAAAAAAAAATAAACAATTAAAAAACTATATCTACCAATACAACAATAATACCTTGGTGGATTGACTGTATGGACCAATATTGGCCGGAGCCCAATGTGATATACTTTGTACATGCATAGTATTCCGTTTGCTTGATATATCACTTGTGCAACTACTGCTAAAACTGTTAACCATACATGATTGATCATCAGAGCCATCATTTTCTTGTATTGAAAGTGTTGCTCTCCTGCGCAAGGGTGCTTTAAAGGCAATAGCTTCCAATACAACGTGACAATCTTCAGGCAATGGGCACTCAACGCACACCCTGGTAGGTGGATTTTGAAAATGTACTGCTTGTCCGTAAATTCTATTTACCGTAGGGTATTCGTTAATGGAACGCACATACATTGTTATGTAACAATAATTATTCATTTCATAATTGTGCTCCGCAGCTAAAGAGCGTAGGGTGTCTAGGGCTTGTTGCATACCTTCTTCTAAAGTTGGTGCACAACCTAAAATAAATAAATTAAATTAACACGTATTTTCCAATTAAATTAGTTTTAAGTTAAAAATGCGAAATTTTACACAAACAAGCAACGAAGCTAACCCCACAAATACGAAGTCAAACCTTTGATATAAAATGAATTTATTTATTTATTTATATTTCATATAATATTAATATTATTTACATTTGACTTAAAGTATTAAAGAGTTTAAGAACATTCCCAGCTAGCATAGGCTGTTTGTTTGACGATTATGTTTAATACACAACTCCCAAAAGAATCTGATTATCTGACGAGTAACAAAAACAAAAACATATAAATTTTTTTTATTTATTATTTTTTTATTTATTTTTTGACACGCTCGTCTTTTAATCTTGGAATGAACCTTTTGCGACTCTCTGTAAGAGTCGTATAACAATTACTGAGCTACCTAAATAAGAGCGTTTTTGAAAAATGAAAATTTTATTGTCAATACAATTTCAATAAAACAAACCGGCCTAAGGACCTAAAAAAAAGGATTTTTCCGACTGGATGGTGTTGATTTCGCGACCTTAAGGTTTGTTTTATATAAATTGTATGAAAACTAGAAGTTTTGACATGAAAAATACGCTTGATGCCCTTATTTAGGTAGCTCAGTTATATGGCTGAGCATTTTACGAGTTGTAAAATAATCCCAAGGTGAGTCTCATACGACTCTTAGCATGCTTTTTGAAAGACTCGTTAGATAATCTCAACATACATCATAAACGATTCCCTTTATGATTTATAAAAGCGTCTTTCGCTGCGTTATGGAAGAATCTCTCATACGAATCAGCACGTGTAACAATTTCTCCCGTGCGAGGAATCGTCTACAATTAAAAAATGAGCTCGTCGACGATCAAAAACACTCTTTGTGAGATTCCCAGTAGACTCCTAGACGATTGAAAATGCTAGCTGGGTTTGTTCCTATTCTACTTAATTATAAATTTTAAATTAGTATTATTTACATATGTACATTTTGTTCTATTTTAATAATTGGAGGAAAAAAAAGATACAAAAACCTTTGTGAAACATGAGTTTATAAGATAAAAGGAAGCTAAAGTAGTAAAGATAAAATTATGCTGAGATAAGCTCATTAATATGGGTGTATTGTGAGTATTCACATCTCCTGTTGAAGTTTTGTGTCAGTCGGTCAATTTTATCATATACGAGCTCGAAATTTGCTAGTGCATGCAAACGTCGGGTGGAGTAGTGCCAGGGTAGTTTGAATATCATTTTTAGTAGCTTATTTTGTGCTACCTGTAGTTTGCTTAAGTGGCATTTTGCGGACGTGGACCATACTGCACAACCGTAAAACATTATGGGATGAAATATTGCTTTAATAATCAAAAACAATTCTTAAACGTTTTTCAAATGTTTGATTTTAACATTTAAATTCAAATTAATAATGGTTTGAAAATAAACATTTGACATCAAATGTTTAATCAATTTGATGTCAAATTGGTATCAAATGTTAAATTCAAATCAAAACTTGGCAATACTAAAGCGAAAAATAAACGTAAACATTAAAAATGGCGATTAAAGTTGAATATTTACTTCGTGGTTAAATGTGTTTTACATTTAAACGATTTATTTCTTGTGAAAAATAAAAATTATTTGTGAGTACATAATTACAATGGTTAAGAATACGAATTAAAAAAAAATTAAACGGGAAAGTGAAGAAGTTTGTTGTATGATCGCATTGCTACAATCCTCAAAATTAAAGGGAGCCAATTATTTCGTTTTTGCAAGAATAAGAGGACGGAAAGAACATTATTTCATCTTTGCGCTTTTTGCCGAATTTTACAAATCATTATCCATTTGAAATCAAACCTCCGTGTTTGTTGGAAAGTAATTAAAAATAATTAAAAAAAAAAAAAAATTGTGTGAACTTGTTTATAGCACTACTTTTAAAATAATATTTATTATATTATTTATGGCAAAACAATAAACCATTAAGCGGTTTGTTTTGGCGATTTTCAGGTGAATTTTAATGGTTTCCAGTGAAACGGGAAGGCTGTTCTTTAATTTAATCTCTAACAATACCCAAACAGGTTCGAAATAATATTGATCATTTATGAAAAGCACAATTTTTTTCCTGCGAGAAACTATCGAAGTATGTTTCATACTAGTCATCACCCAGGGTCTATCACTCTTAAACATTGAATGTTTCTTTTGACAGTTCTTTATAAGGAGAGATAAACTCACTGTTTATTGTTGGTGATTTTGTTTAAACTTTGATATTGTTACAAATAGAACTGTTTCTGTAATTCTTATACACTTAACAGTTTTATTTGGTTTAATATCTTTAGTTTTTCTAAAATATTGTTTGATGAAGTTTCCTGATGATCTGGCCTAAGCAACCAGTGAAATGCGCATAGGAAAAGCTTATCCTATCAACAATAAATTTCAGTGTTTTTATCAAATAATAAAAATTGGGAATTAACCACGAATAACAAAATCTCATAAATTGTTATTTATATCAATTAATATTTTGCATTGTTTTTTATTTGGCAAGAATTCGCGGGAAATTGAATAATCAATCCCGCTTTCCTGGGAAATTGAAAAAAGTTCGGGAATTGAAAAACTCTATTTAGCAAAGACAAGTTGATTTTGTTATGCATTTACGAGAGGATTACACGACCAGTGATGATTATGTTGCTTTAGCCTGGACGCCTCTATTGGATGTTTGGTACTTAATGAAGAAATATTTAAAGCTGCCAAAATGTTGTAGGTGAGAAGATTGGGGAGGTGTACTCACCCAGGCAGAAATTACGACTCTTCTAAATTATATGTACCGCCACAACCCTGTAAATACAAAATTGTGACTCTACCAAAAATCTGGTACCATCACAACACTTTAGATACAAAATTACAACCTTAGTTTTTTAATACCGTTTTTAAAAAAGTTCAACACCAGTACAACTCCCTAAATACAAATATACGACTTTAGTTTTTTAAAGTCGTACTAACCATAAAACTATACCGCTACAACACTGTATATACAAAATTTCAGTCTTAATTTAATAGTGTCGTTATACAATCCAATTTCTTTTGATGATGAAAAATTCAATGATTTCAAGAAAAATGTTACCTTTAAAAAAAAAATTCATTAGGTTTGTTTTGGGAAAATTGTTTACTCACAATTTCTGTGAATATAAGTATATGTCAAATTTTTAGTAAACATAATTATCAGGATGGGTTGTTGTAATTTTAAACCCACAAATATTTACAAAAGAAAAAGAAGCTCTTGATTCCGGAATTTTGGAAGAAAAAGTAGGAATTAGTTTGCTAAATATGTATGTATATACATATTTTATTAACCTGAATTCCATTTCCTTCTTTTGGTTTTCTTTTATAAATGCTTTTTTTTAAATAGAACAATGAATTTTTATAATAAAATTTTCAATATATAAATCAAACTTAATTTTTAAAACGTTTTCTTATTTAAGAGGTATTGCATGGGTACAAAAATTGTAAATTTGCAACATTGTATGGGAACGTTATTTTCAGTTTATCAACATCAGATCAAGATTAATATTAAAGGTTTGTGTTTATTGCTTCAATGTTGTAAATTTAAATTTACGGATTTGCAACAATATTGAAAATAAGAGTCGGATGACGGTTGTGACTACGTTGTAAATTCGTGAATCCAACAGCAAATTTAAATTTACGGTACTGTGACAACACTAAAAAGAAGAGTCGGAAAACGCACATTTGGCGTTATCATTTTAATATTGTGACAACATTGTAAATTTGATGTTGATAGTACCCCCTGTAACGTCGGCACAGCGTCGTGGTGATTGTGTTTTTCTGCCTGGGTAGTCTCATGTATTCTGCAATTCTGTTTTGTTTTGAAATTTATAAAATATAAAAAATATAAAAAAGGAGAAAAGACAAGACTAAAATACAATCTGGACACTAATGTAATTTCAATGCAGAGCTTTAAAAAATTTCAGCGACAAAAATTTCAAGAACGATGACTAGCAAAAAAAAGTATTCTTGTACTTTTGAAAAATTTAACTGGACCTAAGATCAAATAAAGTAAAAAAACAAATATGAAAGAACACATAAAAAAAATTCAATATAATTTGTTTGTAATTTCCTAAAATTTTCGTGTTATAGTGTGCCTTCAAGACCATTAATTAAAATGTACACCAATACCCCGGTTTACGTCGTTTTGAAGTTGCGTCTTTTTTGTTTCAGTTTGCGTCGTTAGTGCTTCGATTTGCGTCGTTAAAATAAAAATATTTGTACAGAATTAAAAAAAAAAGTGGATTTCCCGTTTAAGTCTATATATGGAAATATGTTTGTGAAGTAGTAGTACTTTCAAATTATATTTGCTAAAGTGAAGTTAAATCTAAATATTTTGCAAAAATAAGTCAAAAAAGAAAGCAAATAAATTAAGAACAAAAACTGGAAATTTTGGATTAGCCCCTTCTACAATAAAAATGAAACCGCTACATCGCTACAACATAAACAGGTTACAAAAATGAGGAGTCCTTTAATGAAAAAATTAAGCCACTTCCTATCATATGGATTGAAGATCAAAATCAGCGAAAAATGCCCTTGAGTTAAATGGTAATTGAAAAGAAAGCTGTAACTTTATTTGAAGTTCTTAAAAAAAAAATGATCCGTTACCAAGTCTATCCAGTCAACATGTTTGTTCATCTAATATTATGATTCTCGGAACCAATTAAATAAAAATCAATAAAAATGTACGGAAAATCGTGCTCGGTTTGCGTCGTTTCGATTTGCGTCCCGTTTATCCGGTCTTAATTAGCGACGCAAACCGGGGTATTGGTGTAATTTGTTTGCATATGACTATCTTAAAAAAAAAAAAACATTTTACAAGAATATGATATATGGCAATAGCTCTTCGCGTCAACAACATTAACCTCAAAGAAAGTTTTTTGCTAAAATTATATTTTAGAAAATAATGTAGAAAATAACCAACAAAATACCAAAAATTATACCTACATTATAAAAAATTATATTTATATGGAAATTATTTGTTCTAAGCATGTACGATAAGAGGTTATGTATGCCTATTAAATTATTTCATACATACATACATACATACATACATACATACATATGTATAACGTATAGTTTAGAATATCAAAAATAAGAAAAACGAATTAATTTTGCTTTAAAAATCTTGAGTAAAAGCAGTTTATTTGAGAAAGATAACCAAAGAGAACGCAAAGAATTGCGCTATTTGGCAGTTTATGAGACTTAACGGATTGTTGTTGTCATACAGAGCAATATACATATACATATAAAAATTCAACTTGCAACAGTGTTATTCAATATCTTCAAGAAATCTCTCCAAATCACATAATCTTGGCGGCCAATTGACATCGCCACCACGTGAGATAACACGTTTATTGAATTAGTCGCGTAAAAGAGCTATTGTTTCGTTAGCTGTGTGAAACCACATATCGTCCACATCCATATCTTCCAATTCGGACCATAAAAAGTTCGTTTTCATCTCACGATAGCGAACACCATTCACAGTAACTGCCTGACCGGCCTCATTTTGTAAAAAATACGGCCTGATGATGCCGCCAGCCCATTAACCGCACCAAACAGTCACTCTTTGTGGGTGCATTGCTTTTTCGAAAATCACTTTTGGATTATCATTCCCCAAATGAAGCAATTCTGCTTATTGACGAACCCACTGAGGTGAAAATGTCCCTTATCACTGAATCACGAAGTGACCGATATGCATTTTGATTTGAACGCCCATTTTAATAATAAGCCTGAAAAACTTTAACGCGTTGCTCGATTGTGTATCTTTCCATGGTTCAAATTGAGCTAGTCTGAAATTGAGAAATGTCAAATGAAATGCAGAAAAAAACTTGACGTTTAGGTGAAATGTTTTTTTAAAAATATAGTCATATGCAAACAAATTACATTGAATAAATGGACTTGAAGGAAAACTTTGAGGGGCGGACGCACCCCCTAAAACACAAATTATCGTTGTTAAATAGTTTTTGTATTTTTTTTTATATAAAACTGAACCGATTTGGGGGGGGGGGGGTAGGGTAGAGAATATAAGAAAAATAAAAAAAAACCTCTATACAACTAACGACCACAATAGTACACATTAAGGGCCATTATTACAACTTGCCATAAGTAAAAGTCGGATTTTGTTGGACCGATAAATACATAGCTTTGCATTATTACAACTTCCATTTTTTATTGCTGTTATTTTCAATAATAATAATATTTAATAGATGAAAACATAATAAATGAAGGTTTTATAATGCAAAGCTATTTATCGGTCCGACAAAATCCGACTTATAACTATTGGAAAGTTGTAAAAATGGCCCCAAAAAAATTAGAAAAATTAAAAATTGCTGTAATAATGAAAAACACAAACCTTGTATGCCCGCTACCCACATCCATCCTTTGTGATTAATGGCAACAATGGGTCGATTATTCAGTGGACGGAATTCACGTTCATATTTAAGTGGACTTTGTGGCTGGGTGTTGAAGGAACCGCCAATTAGAGACGACATCCCACCACCAAAACCTGCACCACCAGCTCCAGCTGCTGTCAATGCTAATGAGGAGATGGCTAACGATAGGCTACCGCAAACTGCAGCTGTACTACTGCCCAAGGGACGTGGCGGACCAAAACTGCCAGCCTGTAATGAGGCAGTGCACAGAGCAGCCGACGAGGAGAGTAGTGCAGATGGCGTTTGCTCATCAACACTGGCGCTCTTCGTCACTATCGGTATGGGTGAGGATGAGGTAGCAAGATGTCGACCAAACGAGTTACTACGTGATATCAACTCATTTTGACTGAGAGATTCACGCATGCGTGTCTCTTTTTCAATAATTTCAAGCTCAGTTTCACTGAGATCAGGATCACTGAGGTCACTATACGTAGATTCATTGAGGTCACTTATGTAGTCCAGAGATTTTTTAACGAAAACATCACAGCTCTGTTGCGTTTCTTTGGGTTGTAACGATAATTTAGTGAAATTAATATAGCCAACGGGACATATAGGATCAGCAGAACTTATAACAGTTTGGATATCATCTCTGAAAATAGATAAATAAATTAAAATACATACATACATAAAATGTAAGAGTTTTATATTCGGCTTTGCCATATCTTATATACCCTTCATCATAGTACAATACATATAAGCATTTTCTTTTTTAGATTTAAATTTTCAGGTTTTTGTCAAAAACTTCTTTTAAAACGGGCTGTAAAATTTTTATAAGTATATTGTAACTTTAAGCTTTTTTGTCGGAATTTTGAAATATTTTTGGTAATTTCTTTACAACATAGCAATTTTAAACCTGTTCCTTCAAGAGTCAATTTATTCGAAACAAAAAATCTGTATGTCGAAGGACTGGGTGGCATACTGTAATTTTCAAATGAGGCATACTAAATATGTATATAAAGAAAATAGATCAGCAACATTTTACATTCTAAGTCTTTTTTCTGGTTGTATTCGTCAAAAATCCTTATTTCGAGAAGGAAATTTCGATGGGTGAAAAATAGTCGATTTGGCTTATTTTTAAGTCAAAGAAAATCCTAATTTCGGAGGAACAATTGCATAAGGGTCCAGTAAAATAATAGACCGATTGGTTCATATTCCGTACTGTAAATTTCATATGTACAAAAAATATCCAAGCCAAACTTTTCCACAAGATTATATGGTGTATAGTAGGGATTGCGACAAAAAAACTTCGGTTTTAGCTTTTACTTTAACAATATAGTTATGCTTAATGAAATTGCTAATTATACAGGTTACTCGAACTTCATTTTCATTTTGATTTTATTTACTGCAGTGCATATATAATAGGACAGGGCCTGGAAAGGCCCAGGTGGATACAATATGCACAATATTTTCATTTGGCCAATTGCGCCGCCCATTGTGCTTACACTTTTTCTCATTTTCTAAAAAAACAATTTGATTGAGGAATACATAAAGTTTCGTTCTTATATACTTAATAATTATATAAAAAACTGGAAAAAAACAAAAAAAATCTGGCCAGGCCCAGGTATACACCTAAGGGTGTATTTGTATTACATACAAAAATATATATACGTATGTATGTATGTTTGTGTATGAAGTTTAACTTTGATATTTTCAAAACCGAAAACCTAACCGAAACCGACCGGTTTTAATAATTTTAAACCGCGGTTCACATTTTTACGGTTTTTATCACACTCTAGTGTGTAGGCTATTGAGCTAAATCCTTTATATCCGGAGCAAAATCTCGACTATTTACGAACCGTTGTGGGTAATTTAAACTATTAATTTTCTACTCAGCTTATTTAGAATGAATGGGAATAAAATATATATTTCTGTGATATTTTCACAAAACATCTTAAGTCAAATTTAAAAAGACGAAAAAAATGTCAATCATACGAATTGTCATTAAAAAAAATTTTTGTTTACGTTATTAAAATTTTGTATTATAAACGAAATTTTTCTTAAATTTAGTTTTTTTTTTATATTTCGATAAAAATTAGTTTTTTTTAACTTTTTTGCTATATCGACTTATCGACTGGAGACCCAGCGTAAGATGTTTTGTCAAAATGCTACAGATATTAATTTTTTAAAATAAAGTTTTGGACGAAAACATTCTAGGCAATCACGTTTTTTAGTGATACACTTTTCTAAATTACAATGAATTAAAATAATATCTACGTTCTACTGTCAACACTAATGAGTATTGAGCGTGTTAAATATCGAGTGCAAAAATTATACTAATAAGTCTGAATTTACAAGTTTCATCTTTTGATGCTCAACTTCTTTTCAATTCCCTTTTAAAGATGCCAATATATTCACACGCAGCAATCGGTTTCAACTTTTTTCGGTACCAAACAACAACAATTTTTTAATAGCGAATCAAAGAGAAAAAGAAAAGAAAAAAAAATTACATGCAGCCATCGTTGTACATATACCAACGAATAACTTGCATGTGCCCGTGCAAAAAAACTGAATTGGCAAATTGGTTTTTTTGTTGTTTTCTTACGAAGACAATAGAATGAAGCAGTTTGTTTTTTTATTTTGATTTTTCTTTTTACCCACTTACAACTACAATTCGAGTCGGAAAGAACCCAACCAATTGTAGGGGAATGTAAGAAAAGATAAACTCACTGTTTATTGTTGGTGTTTTGTTTTGGCTTTGATATTGTTACAAGTAAGACTTTGAGTGTTTATAATTCTTATTCGCTTTAGGGTTTTATTTGTATAATATTTTTGGCCTTTCTAAAATCTTTGGAAAAGGTTTCCTGATGAGCTGGCCTAAGCAACCATTGAAATGCGCATAGAAGCTAGCTTTCCCTCAACAATAAATTTCAGTGTATTTATCAAATATGAAAAACTGAGAATTTAGCACGTCATACTGAAATCGTATTAATAACAAAATAAAAAACATTTGATTCAGTACGGAATGTGCGATAAGATTCGCACCTTGCTTAACCAAATGATAGTTTCATTAAACTTAGCAAAAAGTTACCTTAAGTTCAATATGGCTTGCCTCATATAATTAACATGTATTCGCACATTTGCTTAAGCCAACTCGAGCACATTATGGTTGGGCCTTTAGATTAATATTTTTGAATTACAAACAGAATGAAAAACTTGTATGGTGAAGGGTATTAAAGACAACAAGTAAATAAAAGTAAGTAAATTGATTTAAACCTACACTACTATACGCTGCTTAAAGAGAGGACAATCAAGGGTAAATGTTTCATATTCGCCACCTTCACCACACACGTTCAAACCATATTTATCACGCATTTTCAACAAATGCGGTTGGATTTCTCTAAGAGATTTTCCTAAATGGCGGTCAGGAACTAGACCTAATGTAGCCACCTGCAAATATATAAAAAAAATTACATTCAAATTGCAGGCTTTGCAGTCAAAATTAAACTTTTTGTAAATCACATTGAACCTTTCCAAATCTTGAATTAAATAAAATATACTTAAATATTTTAGATGAAACTTTAAAAAGGTGCAGCGAAACATTTAAATTTGATGGTGAAAGGGGAAATTCGAATGAAAAAATGTGCTTTGTTTCGTGTACAAGCAGTTTTGGTAAGTTTGTTATTGAGAGGAAGAAGAAGGGAGGAGGCATACCAAATACTTAAATGCTGCCAAGGCGAATTCAACTAAAAAAAAAACAAAAATAATAAAAATTTCATTAAACGGACACGAATGCAGTTACAATAGAGAATTGAAAGCTTCTGCAGCAAATGTTTCAAAACATGGACTTGGACTGAATAAAGTGTTCAATTTGATTAGCAAAAAGTTGAATTTGACTTTAATTAAAAAAAAAGTAAAATTTGGACAGGAATATGCACATAACGAACAAAATGTATTATTTTAATATTAGTACATACTTTTATTAATATGGCATGAACTTGACAATCAATCATTTCTTGCAGTAGTTCAGTCTGATCTCTCCTCCATAAATAGGCCAATGACACTAAATTCAAACGAGTGCATACATTTTCCACTCTGACTCGTTGATAATCAGAGAGTATGGCACCTACAGCCACCGCTTCGGCTTGTAATTCTTCCTGAAAAAAAAAAAATATAAATATTGAGTCTTATCGATTAAAAATTGTAAATGTATTACATATAAATTGCAACTAAATAGAACAGGAAATTTATTTGCATACATATTGGCTTCAAAATTTGTATTGTACACCGAAGCCCCGATTTGCGTTGTCTCGATTTGCGTTGTTTTTAAAATGTGGTTCAATCGAAAATTGTACATGTGACGCAGCCGCATCTGTTTAGGCCAGGGACCGAAAATAACAGCTATTTTGAAATTTTAAAACAAAAAAAGCATGTAAAAGTAAATGTTGGAAACAGGGGGTTACTGCGTATTTCGATTCGAAAGAAATAATTTACGAGTTCGAACAGTATGTACTGTGTATTACGATTTTCGCAATCGTTCGAAACAATGACAGAGGTTGTATTTAAAAAAAAAATTAAAAATTTGATAAAAACTATTTGTTCGTAATAGAGAGTGGCTGTTAAGAAAGGTATTTTTTTTTTAAAAAAAGTATAAAAAACGTCCGTTTATTCGAAACAAATATTGCGAAAATCGTAATACACAGTACAAATTGTTCGAAGCACTAAATGATTTCTTTCGAATCGAAATACGCGGTAACCCCCCTGGTTTAAGTATACCATATTGATAATTATCAACAAGGACTGCTATTTTTGCTCGAAAAAAATCAAAACCACTGTTATTTTTACTTGAAAATAATAAAAAAAAAAAATAACGGTTATCATCTATAGGGCTCCGAGTTAAAGATAACCAAGTCAAAAATAGACAATTCGAAAATATTTTGAGATTGTGTAAGTGAGTTTATTATCATTACCTTGGAACGAAGCACGTTTTGATTTAGTCCGTTACCGAAATGAATAGAGTTAAACTTTGTGGACAATTTCGCATCAGTTTTGAGGTAAATATGTATTTGATATTTCATGACTTCGTTCATTTTAGACGTGAGTCCTCAATCTGACCTTTATAAAAAAAGGGTGTTTTTTTCAATAAATAAGGCATTAAAAATTTATATGTATTTCTTAGCCATACATACAAATTATTTGTTATTTCAAATTTTTCCTTAAAAAAATAAGTACATAGTACACTACGCATACTCTAAATACCGAACACGTACGCTAAAAGTTCATTACACGTTCACTTAAAAATACAGAACGCGTTCCCTTAAAAAAACTACAATTGTTGTGTACCGTATTTTGTTTGTGTTTAGAGTTTGTGTCTTTTCGTTTAAAAAATTAATTTTTGGAACCAAAAAGTGTCTAAGACTTTTGCTTTTTGCAGGAGTTTCTTTTTTTCGCCTAAGTTTAAATACGCGGATATGCTCTAGGACCTCTACTACCTTCGGTAAAAATGTGATTTCTGAATAAGAAAAAAGACACTTGTTGGGATAATAGAACAGAATGTATTAAAAAATGTTTGAACCAATTCAATAAAAAAGCAGTGCATGTTCCGGTCCCTTTTAACGGAGCAAATCGAGGCTTTGGTGAATGTTTTAATAAATATTGTTTTATATTTAAATCGTCATAGATTTAACTGCAAGTATGTTTGCTTAGTATTAACATCGAACGATTTTATATGATTATTTAAGATATGGGTGATTCCAAAATGTTAAGTGTTAGTGTACATTTTGCGATTTTTTTTAACTTTACTAATGTAATTATTATCTATTTCCAAACCGTTCTCCCATGAATGGTTGATTTATTTCGTTTATCGATACATGAAGAGGAAATAGAACAAACATAAGTGACAATGTAAAGAAGTTTCCACCGAGCTAAAAAAAAATCTGCATATTTAAACCAAAAATCTGCACTTCTGGCATCGCTGTGTGCAAGACGGATGGATAGTCTTGTAAAAAAAATATTTCTCTCAAATGCACTTTATGCTCTAAACACATAGACCACAGCAGGCTACACGAACACACTGCTGCTGGTTGCATATGGAGCCGTGTAGTCAGCTACTGAATTATTTTGAAGACGGCAGCTACAATTCAAAATATATAAACAGCTGTTTTTGTGCAGTATGTTTTTATATTTCAGTGGTGCCACTATAAATTTTTATTTGCTTACTTTTATAAAATGGAACAACATGCACAATTACGACTTTTACATAAATTTAATTAAAGCCTGTATTATTATTAAGTATTTATATTTTATACTTATTTATAATATATTTTATAACGTTAAAATAATAAATTTACTAAAAAAAACTCTTTCAATTATTTTAACAAAGGTTTAATACAAAATGTATACAAACTGCTTTTAAAATAAAAAATGCTTATATCACTAATGTATACACATATTTTTTGCGCAAATGCACGTGGTTTAGGAATTAGAAGTTTCACAATATTTTATTTATATTTTTTAGGTAAAAATTTCATCGTAACAGTATTGGTATCATTGGAAAGTACATATTTCGAAATTAATTTTTTATAAATCCGTGAGGAGCCATTTTTTTACAAAGTGGAGTTTATGTTACAAATTTGTCGATATAACTTTATTTATGCATGTTATAGAAAACAGTTCAAGCCTTTATATGCTATGTTTTGGAAACTCCATCATATAAAATGACAAACATTTATGCTTGTATTCATAAAAATATTTTATACCTAATAAAACTAATTTTCTATAACAATGTTCCTTAATAAACGTTTGCTAAATTTAATAATCGTTTATGAATACGGGGGTTAAAAACTTTTATTTTAGATAATTACTCAATTTATATAAAAGTTTAACTAAAAATATATGTTTGATAATAATTTATGTATTTGTTACATATTTAGTTATTGTAATATGGACATAATTATTAAGTAAAGCCGTAATAATAATCCGAAAGTTTGAAGTGTTCTCTAAGTTATATGATGTTTATATAATTATTGTTATATCGACATAATTTAATAATAAAGCCAATTTTGTATAAAAACCCAGTCAATGCAAGAAGTATTAATTCTTGTAATTGTCTCTTTAATGAACACCATGTCAAAGGCATTTTGAAACATTTTTCAATGATACTCATATTGCTAAAATACAGTTTATACTAAAGAGATATGGATAAAGTAACTTGTACTGTAATTACCTCTTTCTTTAGAACTTCATTTAAGGATACTAAAAAGTTATATGTATACATAAATACAAATTTGGTACAGAATCGAATTTATATTTTGTTTTAAGCTGGTTCTTTTATGTTTAACAAAAAAAAAATATTGCATTTTGCATTTTTAATTATATTAGCAACACTTTTTCACTGATACATTTTTGTAAAAATGGCTACTACCTCATGTTTCTTTTTAATTTTCAAGAATGTTGATATTTTCCTAACCTTTTATAAAATATATTAAAGCACTTATTTATTTCACATTGTTTATTATGTTGGCAGCACTAATCTGCTCATTGCCGCCTTTAAAATTAGAAATTATTCTAAAGTTGGCGACAGCCACAATCGGCGTCTTGTAGCCTGTAGCTGTGTTGGCTTTAAAATAATCGTCTTCGTATAAACGTGTGTATTTTATTTTTGACATATTGTAGCCTGTAGCTTGCTGTGGTTTATGTGTTTAGAGCATTAAAGTCACGCTGTCATAATTTATTAGCACATACGATTTTGTTGACAAATCGAAAATAGGATAGGATATTGCCGCCGTAACGTTTAACTGTCAGCTAGCTGAAGTTGTTTTTGTTTATAGAGTTTTCAACACTTTACTGCACAAATGCCGGCAAATTTAAATCTTGCGTCAATAATCATAATAAATACTTTAGAACTCATGGAAACTGTTTTAAAAAAACTTACGTCATTTTATGTTCTTTTTTTAGAATAAACATTAAAACGATTTTCATCTTTTTTTCATTTCAATAAAAACTTAAAATAAAAGAAAAAATCAGTTTAACGGTTCACAAAAAGCAAGGCTGGCAACCGATACAGTTATTATTAAAATGTAATACCAATAATAGAATTTTTTAATATTTTAAAGAAAAATCCTTTGGATAATTGCCAATATGTAGAAATAAGGTTATCTTAACTTTAAAATTTTTGTTGGGTTTGGTTAATTTAAATATTAAACCGATATCGATATAGCTAAAATGCCGATATCGATACCGAAATAACAAATAGTTTAACACCGATACCAAAATTCGTTGTATTGCGGAAGTTACTTCTTTCGGGAAGAAACATGTCCCGATACCAATACTCCTAAGAGCTAGTTTACACTATTATACTCTGTATTGATACATGTCAAAAACTAAAGAAATATGTAAAAGTCTGATAGCATCAGGCGCGGATCCAGCTCGAGCCTTAGGGGGGGGGGGACATTTTTTTTGATACAAAAAATTAAAAAATTTGTTTTTAAAAGTTTATTAAAATTAATATGTGTATATTTATTAAAAAAAAACTCAACAATAAGGTTAAATAAAATATAACAGTAGTTCAATATAAATTAATTTTTTTTAATAAGCAATTTATGATTTCCTCGTGAGGCAAATTTAGATAGTACGGTCTTTCTTCTGTCATTGTTGATCTGAGCCATGTTTTTATTAGACGACGGGTAGGAAATGACCTCTCTCTCGTAGCATTAGTGCCGGTTCACACACGTCAAGTTTGACTCGTCAAGTCTTGAGTTTTTAGGAGAGAAGGGAAAAGAAATGGCATCCTCTTTTCCCTTCTCTCCTAAAAGCTCAAGACTTGACTAGTTAAACTTGACGTGTGTGAACCGGCACTAACTGACGAGTAGGGTAAGTTTTTTATGGAATATGCCGTTTTTGCCATTTCTTCAATTATTTTTTTAAAAAGCAATTTTTGGACCAGCTTGCTAAAGAATACCTTTTTGCAACATAGAAAAAAATTTTTAAATAAGCTTAGCGAATATGAGGCAGAATCTATTCGAAATGCTAACTGAATAATGCAAAAATCGGACGTAAAAAGTACTTTCAATGCATCTCCTCAAGCCTCTTGAAGTTACAAACGAAAGGGATTTCAACGAATGAAAGCTTTGGCTTAATTGATAGTGCTAAGGAAAATAATACAAGATGTCAATAAAAAAGATTTTGTTGAAAAGTTTAAAAAACGTTTTAGATCGTAATACATGTGGTAAATTATTCAATACTCCTGAAAAATCTATATGCCTTGGCATTTCAATTTTAAAAAAGTGTTTTAATCGATTTTTCTCACAATTTTGTTTTAATGAAAGTGAGACGGATGAATTTATTGACAATATTTCTCCATCTGAACTTTTAGTGTTCAAATATGCTCCAGTTACATCTTGCGATGTCGAAAGAGTGTTTTTCATTTATAGAACTGTTTTATGTGATAACAGGAAATTATCAGGGGTGTTCTGGAAATCGAAGACTCAAAACACAAGAATTTTAAACGTCGTTCTTTAATTACATTTCCCTGATAAAAAAATTTTGTGACAAATATTACAAAAATATTTCTTTATTAAACAGAATTTTATAACAAAAATTAGATCAAAAATGTATTAAAAACAACTTCCAAATTCTTGCGTTTTGCCCCCAGAATTTTTTTTGACAATTTGAAGAAACATACTATTGTACTTACAAAAAAAACTTAATAAAAAAAAAAAGATTTTTAACTAACATGTTTATTTTTGCCATTTTGTGCCATTTTTTATACTTTTTCGTGCATTTTGCCAGCCATTTTTCGTGCCATTTTAAACTTGCCCTGCTGACGAGCATTGATTTTTTATATTTTTCTTAGATTTCGGTAGATATCTTTATCACAGTTTATTAAAGCATCTACAATGTTATCTGATAGATTTTTAGATATTTTCCATGTTTGTTGCAAATGCAACAGTTCAGACTCAAGTTTAGATGTTAGTAGGTGTTTATCTATCTCTTTTATCAAACATAATCAGCTCATCAGCTAGTTGTGATTTTAAAAGTTTTGTATCTGTATTTGACTTGATTACACTTTGAGGTAGAAGTTAAGGTATGTTCAATACATTTAGGAGATCTATTGGGAAACGTGTTTTGAGATCTTTTAAAATAAATTCAATAAGAGGAATGTAACCAACAACTCGGTAGTAATCTTCAACATTTTGAATGTGATTGGAACCTCGATTTGATCGCAGATAACTTTAACTTTTTCAAAAATCGCTTTAAATAGTTCTTCGGCTTTATTTCTTTTCTCTTCAAGGCACATGATTTAAGTTTTGATAAGGCTTGATCCTTTTTGAAGATCTATATCGTGCTTTTGTAAAATGATACTATTCCTCAAATGAATTAAAAAGTACAAAGCGAGTTCCTTAATATAAGGCTTTTGTTGAAGTATCTCTACTTTTCCACTCAGATATTTTTTCCAAAGCTTCTATTATATGATGTACACTTGTTGCAAAGTGTAAAATTGAGTCGTGACGATCCAACCATCTTGTCTCGCATAATGTAGAGAGTTTGGCTCCCAAATACTTTGCTGAAACAGTATTTCGCTTGGGATGAATATATTTAAAAAAATTTGTCGTTTCTTTAACAAATGATTCAACTTATTGTATTAATGGCATTTTGTTGCTTTTTAAAATTGAGTTGTTTGATTTATGGGAATAGAAAGGCGTTTGTTTTGCATTTGTCCAGAATTTTATAACAGCTCAATTTTCTGATGACATCAGAGGACACCCATCTGTTCCATTTCCTACACAATTTTTTAGGTCAAGACTAAACTTTGCAAAGCTTTTAGAACTATTGATGATAGTGCCTTCGCATCAATTGACATATCACAATATCCTTTGAAGCCTCTTCAAATGCGTTTACAACAAAGCCAATAAATGCTTTCCTAATAATTTTTAGTTGTATGTTGAAATATCTTTAAGATAAGGAAATCTGGGGTTTCCCCGAAAAATCTGTGTTTTCGTTAAAAATTATCGAATAGAATTTTGATTCATATTACACATATATACATAAATATTGCATATACATACTAAGGCTTATTAATAATTCGACCGCACGCATTTTCAAGTCAAACGTTTATTCTTTGGATATAAATAGATGCCACCTGCTTTGATTGAATGTAGAATAATAAGTATTTAAATACAGTAAACTAGATGTTTCATTGAAAATATCTAATAAATAACTATTAGAATTAAGTTTTGGATACTTATTGAAAATTTCGTTAGATTCAATAAAAAAAACAAAAAAAAAACTTTGCTGGGATTTCCTAAAATTTTGTGCATATAAAAAAATATTATTATTGGGAATTCTTGTATTATCGAGAGAAACCAAACATATTTTTAGAATTTAGGGGGGGAATAAGGAAATTCCCCCCCCCCCCCCCTGAATCCGCGCCTGGATAGCATGAATGCATGTGTGATGAAAATGACAAGTATTATGAAAACAAGTTTGACACCCCATACGAATTCATCGTTTTTTTAAAAAAATTTCTAAGCAATAATACTTTTTATTGAATCAGGGTTCCATTTTATCTCACAAAGTATTATGGAATACGTAAGACTTGTGAGATGGTGTAAACTAGCCTTAAGCAATAGAAAATTTTTTTTTTTATTTTTTTAATTCCCTAAGCTAATCCCGCGAAGCTCTACGCTTGTCTGCAGGAACCAGAGTCTCTGGCGGGAATCGAACCCGCAACCCCGGCGCTGCTAGACTAGCTCACTACCAGCTAGCCTACCGGGGCACTCATTCTTCTAGACGATGAACTAGCAATATTGCCAGATGACCACTTATAAGAAAATAGGAAGATGTCACCAAAATATAATTAGGATGATAAAGAGAAGATTTTGCATTTCAAAAAATATTAATTTACATTTAACCAAAATTGTGAAAGAACAAGGAACGTTATCTTTATTTACTCCATGTACGACACTTGAGTTAAATCTTTCTTCATTTTCCGTAAAAATTTGCCCATACATTTTGCAGCATGTCTCTTGCTTAGTTCTCTAATATCTAACTTGTTATCGTGGAGATTTTTGATGGATGTACATTAAATGTAAGTGGATGTTGTATTATAATAAATTTATATTCTGTAGTTTTTTTTAAAAAACTATTAATGAAAGAAAATTAAAAATTTCTTTGATTATTTTCTTCTAGATGATTGCTAAACTATTGCCTTAGGTGATATCTTCCATTTGTTTGCAGGGATATTTAACTATATATAAAAAATAAAACATATGTATGTATGTAAAATAAAAATTGTGTTGTAAAAACATTTGTTGGCATTGTTGATGTTTTTTTTTTAAATTTTGCTGCTGGTTTATTTTAAATTATCCAAGCAGCAAATAATCCAAATATATAAATATGGGCATTTAAACAGAAAAGTCTCCTTTTTGTCACGTTATGCCACCAAGCATTTCAACTTGTTTCTCAAAGAATAATCTGTTTTTTTTTTTTTTGTGAAGCGAAACTAGCTTACATTTAGTGAAAGAGTGAAAAGTTTGAACCACATTGGCCTTAAATACAAGCTTAACTGCTTAGTGGCGTAACGTGACTAAAAGAGAGCTTTTCTGTGGAAGCCCCCATATGAATTAATGAAATAAACGAAATTTAAATCATTTTGAGACAGATCATCATGCCAGTAGCTAAATGTTCATTGTTAATACAAACTTTGTAAAAATCATGTGTGCTTTTACAAAAGACCTAGTTCGGCGAACGTTGCTGTACCCGTAATGTACCGCACCGTACTGTAAGTACGTTGGTGCACTAATAGAACATTTACAGCCTGTTTGTCGATTTCGAACGTTAACGGCTGTTGAAAACGTGTCATATACATATTTTTCCCATACATAAACAAAAAGCAATATTACCTATACATACTTACATAAAAAAACGCAATTGCGTCCTACGTCGAAAGAATTTAGGACGTAACGCCGTAAATTTCTGAAAACACGTTTTATTAACCTTTACGCTTTATATTTAAATATAAGAAATATCCAAATTTTTTTCCGTCTTTTATTTTGTTTTAAAATATTGTATTTTGAAAACATGTCTAACAAAACGTTTGTGTAGTTTGTCGGGTAAGAGAAGAAAGAAGGGATGCCAAACACACTCGAAATGGGTTTTCATGTTTGTAAATATGACTTTTCCTGTTTTTAATTGTTTATAAGCCCCACCCCTTTGTTTTTTACGCTCATTAATTTAGTTGCACATGTACGGAAGCTGTGTCGATCTTAATTCAAATAAAAATAAAAAAAAACTATTTTAATACTTTCACGAAACTGTCATAAAAGCATAAATGTAGAAGATTGCAGTAATTAAAAAGTTGATTGGGTACAGGGGAAGAGAACATTATATTCTTCTCTCTTCTTTCACCAATTAACTTAGACTTTTTAAATAAGAACTTTCATTCATAATTCATAAATTAAAGGAATTTTTTTCGAACAAGCTTGCTTTAATTAAAAATTCGGTAAGTGGATTCGATTCTTATTGATTTTCGAAGCCGTTTACCGTTTACGTTTATATTTAAGGAGTATTCTTTAAGATAGGTATATCAAATAATATTCGATATTCTAATTCTAAGTGCCAGAGATTGTCTTCATCTGCAGAAATATGTGTATTTCTGCACACACATTGAAAAAGTGTGTATGGGAATGTATTTAATGCATACGACACAACGAGAATGGCGATAATGCTGATTCTATCTGTCCACATGCATTTCGTAGAAAAGGCGTTAAGACAAATTGTTTTGTTTGTTGAAAATTAAGACAAAAAAAAATTTTATGAAAAATTTTCTCAAGATTTTTGGCATTGTAAGCATTTCTAGGTCAAAATTATGTTGTATTTTTTATTTAAAATGAAAATTTACTTAAAAAAATAATTGTAATAAAAAAGGTTTTTTAATATATAAAACAGTTAAATAACAAATAAAGTAAATTATTTATATTTCCAAGTACAATGTACATACATATGTATGTATATCGTTAGCTAAAATGCAAAAAGGCGTAACTCACAAAAAATTCAAAATCGTGTATTTTTTATTGGGGATTATCAGGAAAACCAGAAATATGCTCTAAAAACGCGTTTTATGCGCATTAAATAAGCAGTAAAAAATTGAAAATATGCTCTGAAAATGTTAAAAATATGCTACAAACAATTCAAAAATTGCTAGTTTGAACACAAAATATTCAACAATTTAATGACAGTTCCATTTAATAAAAACAAAGCTACAATTTTAATCGGTAAAAATTTGCAATTAAATATTTTTGTAGCGAATTTAAACTAAATACCAACATATTTAGATGGTTTACAGACACAAAGAGTCTAATAAGGAAAAAGAAGTTTTTATAAG
Source organism: Pollenia labialis (assembly GCA_949318255.1). Classification (NCBI taxonomy): domain Eukaryota; kingdom Metazoa; phylum Arthropoda; class Insecta; order Diptera; family Polleniidae; genus Pollenia; species Pollenia labialis. The sequence goes on along the minus strand of OX439142.1, from coordinate 15,096,021 downwards.
GAATATGAGAAATATAGACCAATTCTCACCATTTAAATAGAGTTCTTCCTTGGTACAATTAAAATGTATTAGCCAAATGTTTAAGCTAAAAAAAAAAACATTTGTATTCAATGACAACCTGCATTGTCTTACAATTTTGGAGTAAAAATTAAATGAAGATGGAGAAGTTGAAGCAACATGTTGGAAATACAGATTGACATTTAAAAAAGAAAATCCAGAATTTCATAAAAAAAAAATTTTTATTTGCTGCGAAAGCTCTTGTAGGCATCTGAAATACATGTATCAAAATATGCCTCAAAAAGGCTAAATATGCGTTATAAACTTGAAAAAATGCAGCAAAAAGGCTATTTTTACTAAATTATGGAAAAAATGCTGCAAACGGTAAAATATGCAAAAATATTCACTAACAAATCGATGCCAAAATGCATAAAAAGCTCTAAAACGGATAAATATTTTGTTTCTGTCTTCATTGGTCGCACAAGGAAAAACATGCAATTGCATATTTATGGTTTTCCTGGTTATTAAGAATGCCATTGAACTAGGAATGGGCAAAAAATATCGATATTAAAAAAAACCGATGTATATCGCCGATATATAAATATATCGATATTGACATACGACTATCGAATTCGATATTTTTTAAAGTCAGTCTTCATTAAAAACTCAAAATTTAAATATGTTTTTTAAGAATTGGCAACATGCATCATATGTTTTTTTAAACTATGTAAAGCTAAGTCTACACAATATGTTGAATCAGCAAATTTATGTTGAAAAATTTGCTTTCAGCGCCAACATATCGTGTAGACAACAAATTTTTTCAGCAAACGTATGCTTACCAACATATTACAGGCATTTGTTAACGAAGTCAGCAAACGTTTGCTCACAATTATAGCATATCGTCTAGACACAATATTTTTTAGTTTTCAACAAATTGTCTACGTATGTTATTTGTTGAAAGTCGTATACAAGCTTTTCAGCATACGGCAAATTTGGTAGCATATAAAATATACAAAAATTGGTATTAATTCAATTACATGTTTAATTTTGTACATAACCCCGGAACTTATCAAGATTTCTAGCTCATCGGCAAACAAGGAACAAAAATATGCATTTAGAAGTGCTTTGAAAATAAAAATGTTGGCCAATGAACTTTGTTTTAGAGTTATAGACCATAAAAGTTGATAAATTCTTAAACATTATCTCTTGAAGTATAAATTTGGTCTCGGCATTATGGGTATCGCTGAAGAGAGTTTCCAAATACCTTTTACGTGGTATATACAACATTCCGACTTGTTAACCCATTAATAACCAATTTCAAAAAATATTTTTATTTGCTAATGTTTTTTATTAAAATGGCTCTAATCTCAACATTTTGTCGATATTAAGGAATTTTTTACATATAATATTTTCTATAGAACGATTCAAGCTTTCATATAATAGGTACGATAGCATATACAATTCTAAAGTTATTAAAGTTTATTATTTATATTCTAATAAATGTTTTTGTTTAATATGTAGGTTTGAGTTAACATGTGGTAATCTATATATATAAAAAGAAGTGTACATTTTGATTGTCACTCCATAACTCGAGAAGGGCTCGACCGATTGCCATAAAATTTTTAGGGAAGGTACAGGGAGGAGTGATGATGGTTAGTTGATTTTGAAATCCAAAATCGGTCTAGCCATTCTCCAGTTATCTATCTATATAAAATGGATGTGTGTATGTGTGTATGTATGTATGTAACGTATGGACTCCAAAACCGCTGGGCCGATTTTGATGAAATTTTCAGGGAATCTTCAGAATATTCAGGCGTGTGACACTGTGAAGTCTGATTTTTGATTTTCGGTCTGCGGGCGGAGGGGCGTGGCAAAATCCAATTTTCATATTGCAACACCAATGACATCTATATAATTTGGACGATTTTTTCTTTAAAATTATCGCCATGGTCCAACTTAGGTTTTTACGGAAAGAAAATTTTGCCCCGCCCACTTTTACGCCCACTTTTTTCGATTTACCTAAAATCAAAAAACTGCTCCATCGATATGACTAATTTTTCTTTTAACTGTTCGTATTAATCCATTTAACGTTTTCATCGAAAGATAAAATTATCACGCCTACTTTTACGCCCACTTTTTCTATTAAGCGCATAATTTGAGAACGGTTTGACCGATTTGGACGATTTTTTCATTAAAATGATCGAAATGGTCCAACATAGGTTTTTACGGAAAGACAATTTTGCCCGCCCGCTTTTTTCGATTTACCTAAAATCAGAAAACGGCTCTTTACACCAAATAAAAAAAAAAAAAACAAAAAACATTGTCTATGCGCTGGTCTTAAGATGAAGTAATAAATAACTATAATTTTAAATTTGCCTTAAATACATGCGTTTCTTTTTTGATTGAGCCCATATCTACACCATATGTAAGTTATTTTGTAAAAAAAACTTTATGATAGGTATTCCATGGATTTTTATTTAAAGGCCGCAAATGTCGTTAAATGCTCAATTTAAACCGTGTGGTAATACAATACTAATGTTTGCTTAGGGCCAGCAACGTGGACCAGGTCAGCTAGTAGTTTATATACTTTATGTAAATGCTTCAACATGGGTATTATTTAACTATATGTTATGCCAAACACCAGCTTTGCTTAATAATTTTTTTCTTTATTGCCGGTCTTCGACTGGACATAAGAGTTCTTAATTTAATGCATTTAAATACGCCTAAAACAGTAAAAAAACGATATTGTGGTAAAATATAGTCCAATTTAGCTTTAAATATCTAGCAATAACACGATGCAATTTTGTGATTATCGGCATTCAAATCACTTAATGTCCTGTAGGAAGCAGGACTTAAAAACAGTGAAAAAACTTGCATAATTGTATAGAAATTTGGTCTAATTTATGTTTTTAATACTAAAAATTACGCAACCGACCAAAAATACAAAGGGTATTCATTTCAAAGTTTTTTTGGTTGGAAAAATGGAAAAAAGAAAAATTACTCTTATTGACGTGAACGGGTTTTTTTTATTTTTTTTTGTAAAAAGTACAAACTGTCAAAAAAATTCTGAAAAATAATTCGTGGAAGTAATTGATATTTTCAATATGCCAAATAAGTGTAAAAAGTGAATAAATTAATTTATTTAAATGTCACATCATTAACTAAAATTGATAATATTTACGAAAATAAGGGTATGCAAAGATACATTTTCATGAAAACAATACAATATAAACTTTGACATATTAAATTGCCGAAATGTTTACTTCATTCATTTCATTTCTTTTTTTTTAATACTTTTTTAATAACTTTTTTTATTGAACTCATTCTTACTATGTGTTTTTTCTTTTTGAAAGTTAAATGAGAAAGAAGTTATGTTTAAAATATTGTAACTATAAAAAAAAATTTTAAAATCAGAGTTGTACAATTCAAGAGTTTATAAAAACAGATGTAATTTTTCGTACTTTGTATTAAAAATTAGCAATTTTTTATGAATGGCAACATCATTTCGTTTGACGTTTATAGTGGAAAATTACATATTTTTATCCTGACTTTTTTACACTTGGTTATAGTTTGACAAAAATGTAACTTTTTGTGGAATTTTTTTTCTTGTGGTTGTTGTAACAAAAATTACATTTTTCCACTTTTCCATTTTTCCAACATATAAAAAAACTGAAATGAATACCCTTACAAAATATCTCTTAAATACGGCTAAACTGATACAAATCATGATAGATAAAACAAAATAAGGTTATGAATCATATACGAGTTTTTACGCTGAATATATATATGTCTGTGAAATTATTCCTCACCGTTTAATTACAATAAAATATTAGAACCGAATTTCGTCAAATAATTGCGACCTTGGGTCTAATCACCGCATTAGATATTGAGTAAACTATCGTATCGAGTAAACTATCGTATTTTTCTGAATACGATAGACACTGATGCATCGAATGAAAACTCGAAAGATGTAATGTCTGGTTACTCGATATTGAATGCTATCATCTCAAATTACGATATACTTAATTCGATATCGAGTTTCATGATACCAAAATAAAAGATTTCGATGGATTTTACTAGATATCGTTTGCGCTCTGCAAAGTGGACAGCCAGCAAGCCGGACGGACGGACGGATATCCTTTTCTTGACTCAGATAGTGATTTAGTCGATCGGTATACTAAACGATGGTAATAGGCCCAATATTTTAGGTGTTACAGGCACTATGTTGGTGTGGGTATTAAACGAATCCATAAAACAATCTGCTGGTCGGCATATGATTTACCATAGGGGTAGAACATACATAAATAAATTAATTAACTGTGAGGCTTTATTAATAACTTATACATCAATCAAATCCTAAATATTTTAATTTTTTTGCAGATTTGACCCAGCCCAATCAAGCACTCATACTTATTAAGTCTTAATTGCACTAAAACTATTTATTTTTGCACTAAAGGCGATAATTGATAAAAAATAAAAAAAATAATAAAATAAAATAATTAAAAAAGAGAATTGTCAAATTAATTTTTAATTTTTAAACAAATGTTTTCATTACTCAACATACATGTATAACAACATACAAAATTCAACATATCGTGTAGACACAAAAATTGTATGCTAACTTATTTGTATCTAGACTAAGCTTAATATGAAGATCTGTAATGATTGGCATTTATCAGAAGCAGTGCCGGATACAAGAAGCAGATTGAGGAGAGCACATAAAACAGAGTGCTCCTGATGCCCATACCTGATGATTACTGGTTTGACTAAAACAATCAAAAAATTTCTAGTTAGTTTTGGAGTGCAATTCAAATTTTAAGGTTGGTTAGTACTTCCATTTCAATTTTTCGTAATTTACTTTTTTTTTGGATTTCATATGGTTTATTTGTATTCTTCGCTTTTGTTTTTGTTATAATTTAATTTTTTGTTTTGATTGAATTTTTTGTTTTTATTAATTTTTTTAAATAAAATGAAACGATCAAAAGTAACAATGTAATTACATATTATGTATATGTTTGTTCATAAATATGTATGTACAAAGGTATATTAAATTTTTTAATTTGGTAATAGTTTCAGCAAAATACGTTCGAAATATCGATATTTTTGAAATAATAAATATCGATACTCTTAAAAAATATAGTTTCGATATATGTATATCGATAAATTTTTTCAATTTGCCCATCCCTACAATATTGAAAATTTGGGTTTTGACAAAATTTTACATTTCTGCGATCAAAAATTACGCTTTTATTAACAACAAACAAAGGGACGTAACTACAGGAGTGTTTTTTATAAATGCAAAATTATGTAATAACCCATTTTTATTTCTAACAAAATAAAATGAAATGAGTTCCTTTTAAAATTGTTTGAAGAATTCCATGGCCGACTTATCAATGCATGTTTTCTGGATGTTTATAGTTTTCATTTTATAAAGTTGTTTGCTTATCCTGCAATATTATATTTTTGTTAGTTACGCCTTTTTGTATTTTAGCTAACAATATGTAGGTAGTATGTATTAATAAAAATTGCATTGTACAACGTCTTTTTTCAAAACAACGGGGCTCTGACAATGGATTCTAGACCAAAAAATAAACGTGTGTCCAGCGTTTAAAAAACAGCAGTTAAGTAGAAAAGCTGCCATTTCTTCCACTTATTTATTTGTCATTGGCAAAAAAAAAACTGTTGCTTTTACCTCTGATTCATTAAATGTAAACAGTCGCTGTCAAACCAACTCAAAAAGCGAATAGTTGACAATTTTTTAACAGCTACTTCAAATAGGTTTAAAGTGTTTGAGGCACTTTCTAGTAACAACAATTCTGTTTCAGTAAATGTTTCGAAATGTAAGTCTAATAAACGTTTGATATCATAGATGAAAAACATTTAAATTTTTTATACCCAAAAAATTAAAAAAATTCGAAAATGTCAAATACTAAACACTCAAACCAGGTTTTTCGGATAACTCGAAAACTATATGTTTTTAATTTATAATAGGGGGTTTAAGAAAACTGGAAAATATCTTAAAACCGAATAATTTTAGCCCGGCTTTGAAGATTTCTAATTGACTGCGTAAACAATCAATTAAAAAAAATAACGATTACTTTAGATTACCTTAAAGTATTTAAAAGTTATCCTAATTAATTAAAAAATTAACGGCACTATTTTAAAGCAGGGTTTAAAAAACTCAGTCAAAACCAAAAACTGTTAAACAAAAAACGAAAATTTGTGTACAACTTTTCGCTTTTTGAGTTGGTTTGAAGGCAACAGCTGTTTTTTGCCAATGGAGGCCGTGGAAGAAATGCAGTTGACTGCAGTTTTTAAACGCTATTTTAAAGACTATTTAAAAAAGTGTACTTTTTGAAGAATATAATCTTTAAAATAGTTAGATTATTTTTGGATTATTTTAAGATACTCTAAAATAATAGTGATTTTTTAAAAAAAATTTGTGGTTTCGACTTAAAAAAAACATTTTGTTTTAATAAATATTTTAAAAAATCAATTGACTTTGGTATCAATTCAAAAATAAGCAGCGTTTATAGTAATTACTAAAAACAGTAATTAGTAAATGGCAAATAACAGTTTAATTAACCCCATTTTTTGCACAGTTGGAAAAGAACACCAGCAGTTCATCTCCGAAAAAACTACGAAAAACACGCAAAATTTATAAAATAAAAATAAATATTTATATATTTATTATAAAATTTACTCTCAAAATTTTAGTTTTAATCTTGTAAAAAAATGTTATTATATACTGTATGCAATATGTCTAAAGATGTTACTAAAATTGTATTGACACAATTTATTTTTTTTATGTTCTATTTGTTGTTTACTTTAAATTACACTGTACAACACTAAAAAAATAAGAAGGTTCTAACGAGTGATTCCTGGAGATGGGGCTAGCAGCAAAAGTATATGTGTATCGGCATTTTGAAATTTTACGCCAGAAAATCATTTTATGCAATGTTTACATTTGCAGAGTAAATCATCTCAAACGTGATTAAGCTGCTATCACATCAAAACCGAGATGATTATCCATTCATTTAAATGATTTATAAATTACTTCAAAGTGACATTTTATCCCTATTTAATGTAGGGTAGCCAGATTTTAAATTCGGAAAAACAGTACATTGAACACAAAAAAACAGTACAATCAAGAAAAAACAGTACATTTTTATTTTGTAAAAACACAACTACTATTTATTTAAATTATTATATATTTAAAACTTATGATTGAATATGCAACAATTATATAACGAAAAACACTTAAAATGTGTAACGTCAAAGGAATGATTTCTGTTTTATGGCTAAAAAGAAGCATTTGGCCTCAATATTTTTTTTTTTTAATTTGAAGACAGGAAAACCATAACATTCCTGTAAGCCATATAAGAAAGGAGAAAAGCCTAACTTAGCTTAAAACAATTAACTCGTTGATTTAGTAAGTAGGACTTTCTTTAAGCATATTGGTATTTAAAGCAATTTTCACCACACACATAGTTGCACAAATCATATACAGCCCAATTATAAATAAAAATTCACCGGGAGTTTTCTCCCTTCTCCCAAATGTTCTATGTAAATTCAATTGTAAAAAAAAGGTAAAGGTAAAAAACTCCCAGGGAATTTGTATTCATAATCGGGCTGATAGAATTTGAAAAAATGTATGTATCCTAAGATAACACCTGAAAGGAATTAGGTATTTTTATAGATTTTGAGCCCGGAGAATTTTTTAAATTTGTACGATTTCGATATAACGTGATTTCGATTTCCAGAACTTGCCCGAATATTAAAAAAAAAATTCTAGGAATTAAAAATAATTGTGTTGGAATAAGTATTTATTTAGTATTTAAAAAATATAATATTTTTAACAAAATATCGATTTTGGTTTTGTCTTGCTCAGGTGTTTAAAGGAAAATACTATTGGAAGAGGTAGCCATAAAATCATATGTCTTAAAAATAATAAGTCACCCATTATAATTTAGATTTCTACTGCGTATTTATGAGAAAACAATGACCACAGCGTAAAAAGTCTTATTATTTAAGATCTTTTTTGTTTGGAACACAACATTTTTTTAAGCTATGTATGTACTGTTAAATATAAGGATATTTTCAAAATATGACTTTAACAGGGTTTTTCTTAATATCTTGGTTTTTTGTAGACTGAACAAAAAAAGAGTACAAAAACAGTTCAAAGTGTAAAAAACAGTTCATTTGCGTACTGTTTTGGTCATTATGCATAAAACAGTACAATTGAAAAAAATCAGTACATGTACTGTTAAAAACAGTACGTATGGCAACCCTTATTTAATGCTACTTTTTGGCCCGTTTAAAAATTGGATGAGAAAGACCCACACGGTAAAGATTTAGAGGGTTAAAATGTTCCATAAAAGTATGCTTTGTTGGATTTTATATATGTATGTATGTAAGTCTTTTGTGACATTGTTTTTGCATATGCCAAAAAAGCACAACTCTATCTTCCCCCAAAATAACGTTTATATTTTTACCAGAATCACATTTAGGAAATTTCTTATTTTTAAATAAAAAAATGTTTATTTTGTTATACAGTGTAATAGATCAAGAATGCAATAGTTTATATTTCGCTATTTTTAATTATTTTATAATTTATTCTTTACAGCCAATAATCGTTTATTTACATCTTTCAGGCTAAATTAAGACATTTTTATTGCAGCATTTTTCTTTTTGTTCTATAAACAATCGCTTGAAGGCTATTTGTTTATTTTATTTGAATTGCATTTATTTTATTTTGCATTATGTATTATACATACATACATACATATGTATGTAGTATGTACGAGTAAATGATGCAGGTTAGATGACGTGATGAGCACGTGTTTTAAATGACAAAACAGCTTAGTAAATAGTTTTGTTTTCCTATTTTTTTTTTCATCTAAATACACTGAGCTTCGTTTTTACACGGTCGTTTTTTGACAAGATTTTAAAAAACCACCGCTTAAGGCCGTTACACACTATCCCACAAAGTCTTACGTATTTTTCAAAAATGCGCCCCTGATCTAATTATTCTTTGAACGTTTTCAAAAAACAATAACAACTTATCATGACAGGGTTGCATTTTCTTAAATTACTAAAGACTTTGTGGGATAGTGTAAAACGGCTTTTACCAATATGCTTTTGTACACGATTTTTTTTGTTATACATAGCACGAATCCCAAACAAAAACATTTGCAATTGGCGTTGCCACTGAAACTTTTTTTATCCTTTTGAAACCGACTTACATATATTTTAAAACACATTTTAAAGGCCTCCATAAATGTTTTTAAAAATCCAACACACAACAAAAATCAAATGTGTGTAGGTACCCTGCAAATAATTTTGGACTACTTGATCCATTTTGATTAATTGGACTACTTACAACATGGTCCGATATAATGGGCCATGTCATTGTTCATTGTAGTGAAACGGCATGGCATGTCTTCGTTTTGTAATGACATGTTTTCGTTTTTAAACGATTTCAAAACTAATCCTCTGGAGTAATGCAAAGCTGGGTTATATGGTCCTGCCCTAGGACATCGTTATGTTAAATATATGTACCATGTTTTTCCCATACATTGGGGTTACCTATGGACTATCCCTAGTCTCTTATAGACTACATTTTACATGCGTATATGGACTAGTCGCATTATTTGCAGGGTACAAAACGTTTGTGTACAACCAAAAAACGAGTGTTTTGCGTTTCTGTTTGAAGGGTACACAAATTCAAGGCATGCATGTACCTGGTAGTACCTGGTTTTCTAAAACATTTTATTATAGTAAAATGTTTGCCTATACTCCTACTCCCGTATTTATAAAAAAATTTTAAATTTAATAAAGGTTTACAAAACAAATTTTGTATGAAAATTTGGCTTAATAAACGTTTGTTAAATTTAATAATCGTTTATAAATACGGGGGCTAGTATTTGAAATTTACCTTGTGCACCCTGCTAGGATTTGTGATGTTTACTTGTCTGCCATAGTTAGCGTGCACACAAAAAAAGAATTTTGATGTTAACTTGTATGTCGTATGTAGCGTACACATAATTGTTTTTGCAATATTATTTAAGAAATAAAGATAAAAAATAAAGGATATGTGTATATTTTGTTCCCACTCCCATTGCTGCGTGTATTTTTCATTCCCTCGTTAATTGTTGATAGTATGTTTTATACCGGCATTTTCACTTAAGTAAAGCATTTAATTTTTTTTAATTAAAAAGGAGTAATAATTAGCAACATTTTAATGTATTCACTCTTGAAATCAAATCTAGATTTTATTTGATTAAAAAGCTCAATTTAAAATTTCAATATTTCTTATTGTTAAGAAAGCCTTATCGTCCAACTGAAATAATACATTTCCTAAAAATTATCAACGGTAACTTTTTGCTACTAAGGCAACAATTATTCGATATGTATCGGATAGCGCGACATTTGACAGTTGTCAGGTGCATATCTTATTTACTTTGTACCCGATATATAAACTCATCTTGTACCTTATTTGGGAATATAGTTTGGACCCAACCATAATGTTCTTAAGTTGGCTTAAGCAAATGTGAGAATACATGTTTATTATGTATATACTTAAGAAAACTTTTTGCTTAGTTTAATGAAACTGTCATTTGCTTAAGCAAGGCGCGAATCTAATCGTACATTCCGTACAGAATCAAATTTTTTTATACCCTCCACCACAATTAGTTGTGAAACTTTTTTATTATTCATCTCAGATCCCATAAAGTATATATATTCTGGATCCTTGAGTGATTCTAAGTCGATTTAGCCATGTCCGTCTGTCCGTCTGTTGAAAACACGCTCACTTTCGAACAACTCAAAAGAAATGAACAAACTTGGTTGCAAATTGCTTGTAGTTATCCTAAGCAGTTTGGGATTGAAATTCAGCAAAATCGGTGCAGTAGGACCAGAGCTATGAATCAAAATGTGGAACACCACCTAAAAAAAAATTATAATTTTGTTACAAAAAATAACATAAATGGTGGAACAAGGCACGGAATGAGATAAGATTTTGCAAAAATTTGTTTTATTCGACTGGAAATCACGCTGTAAAATTTCGTCAAGATCCGTCCATAATTTACCCTAGGCCCCATATAAACACTACTCCCGGAAAACAGTTTAGTACGCCTAAAACCTATAAAAAAATAATGCTATCATAAAAAAATTTGGTACGTCAAAGTTTTTTAGGACTAGAAATAACACTGTGAAATTTCGTGAAGATCGGTCCATAATTTACCTTAGGCCCCATATAGACCCTAAAACAGTTTAGTACGCCTAAAACCGTAAAAAATAATGCTATCATAACAGAATTTGAATTAAAACTGTTACTCAAGCTAGTTTAAATTGCTAAATAATTTAATATAGAACTAAACCTTAAACCAACCAATTTTAATGCTGATGTCTGTTTATAAAGATAAATTAATAATAAATAGACATCATATCCTGAAATATTCGAACAGTCGGTGGAGAGTATTAAAGATTCGGCACAGCCGAATATAGCACTCTAACTTGTTTTTTAAATACATTTAAGAGATTTTTTGTAAATTGTTGACAGTATGTTAAGCAATGCTATGCATATTATGGTTAGGCCTTTAGAGTTATTTTAATCTTACACAAATTTTCCATGAGTCGCGTTATTTTCTTTAAGCAATTTTTGCGCGGTTTTTTGAAGAAACGTATCTACCGTATAAAACAGAAAGGGGTGTTTGTGTTTATCGAACAAATGTACTCAGCTGATTTTAAAAACACAAATAATTTAAAAAATTTTCGCCGTGCTCCCAATCAAAAAGCGCTAAATAAAATTTAATGAAATGTTTAAGACCCAAGTTTTATTTATTACACTTTTGGCCAAAAAGAATAATAATAAAAATATATAAAATTCAAAGATTTTACAGCGCTAAATTCAAATCCGTTTTCAGTTTTTTTATCACGTCTAGTTTTTTTATGGACTATACTTATTTTTGACCGAAATAAGGCGGTTATGGTACATACAATTTATTATAACTAGAGAACTATTTGTGCGATTTTGATCTTTAACAAATTATTATTTTCAAAATTATTTCTTAATTAGAAGCGACTATTTTTTTATGCAAATTTGTATTTATACATTTGTATCATTTATCATAAATCCAGGTATATTATGAATAAAATAAGACTTGAAATCATGAAGATGTAAAACTAGACGTGATTGAATAATCTATTTGGATTCAACACGCTGAAGCCAATTAACATCACACAATAAAGTCCTCTACGACTTTCTTTGTCTTTTGCCGAACTGTGTTAATAAAACATTAACATTATTATTTCTTTTTGAGTTCGATTCGTACTTAAAGTAATCATAAAAATCTTGATTTACCCTGAGTGTTTTTCTTTCTGTGCAGATATAAAAATTAATAAAACAAGTAAGAGTGCTTTATTCTGCTATGCCTGTATAATAAATACCATTCGGCATAGTGAGATAAGAACATTAACCGTTCCTTAGATATAAATATATCTATTTTGTGTCACGCCCTTCTATTGATAACCCCTTGTAATTTGGGAACTTTGGCTCTTGCCGTTTTTCAGATAAACAGAAATCTATATGTCTTTGTATAGGGAGTGCCACGCTAACTTCTCCAATCCCACCCACATTGTGTGGGATGTTTGGTTCTCCAAATATACATAAAAATATAATATAAAAATCGAGGCAGTCGTGGTTTTTTACAGCGTTAAAAAACTGCAGTCAAAATAGAAAAACTGCCACTTCTTAATTAGTCATTGGACAAAAAAAAAAAAAACTGTTGCTTTTTCATCTGATTTATTAAATGTTAACAGACGCTGTCAAACCAACTTAAAAAGTGAAAAGTTGTACACAAATTCCCGTCGTTGTTATTTGCTTTATTTTAATGTAGTATATCTGAAGGACGGCAGCAGCTAAAGTTTAAAAATTAGGTACAAGCATCTTGGTTGTCAAAACACAACGTTCAACAAAATGTGGGCGTGATTGGACAAGTGTGCGAGGCACTATCCATACTAAGACATTATAAATTTCTGTACATGTATCTCGAAAACGGCAAGAGGCCCAGATTCCAAATTAGTTACAATTATCTTGGTAATCAATACACAACATCCAAGGACAAGGGGGCGTGAAACTTTCAATACTAAGACATTATAGATTTCTGTACATCTCGAAAACGGCAAGAGGCACAGTTTAAAAATTAGTAACAAGCATCTTGGTTATCAATACACAACATCCAACAAAATGTGTGCGTGATTGGACAAGTGGGCGTCGCACTTGCCATAAAAACCAATTAAATATTTCTGCATATCTGGATAACGGCAAGAGATAATGTTTCCAAATTAGGAACAAGCAGTTCACAACATCTGAAAAAAGTGGGCGTGGCACAATGTTTTATTATTTATATGAAAAAAGGGTATTTAAATAACTTTCTGTTAGTACAGCGACATGGTGAAGGGTTTATAAGATTCGACATACCTATAGTTTATTAAATAAAACCTTTTTTCTTAAAAAATTTTCCATTAAATTACTTAATATGTATGTATATCAGTATATTAATTATAGTTGTACTAACTTACCTTACACAAAGCTAATAAATTATACAAATCTTCAACTTCATCATTATCCGTAGGCACATATTGTTTGCCCGTTTGGGTACTTTTTCCCTTGGTCTCTTGACGATACAATGGTAAGCCCATTGCCTTAGCCAAGATCTCAATACCCATGTGGCCAACAGTTTGATACATAAAGCTATCAAGTTCATCTGAAAATATAAATAGAGTTAAGCGTGTGTACATTGCATTACCATAAGAAGTAAATGTTGAAGATATAATTTTTTTTTTATTTAAAAATTTAGAAAAGTTAAAATTTATTGTTTGCTACTTTTGCTATTTTGACAAACAAAATTCTTTAAATACTTTACTTAATACTTTTAAAGTTGGTCACTCAGGGTTAGTAATATTTTAAGTCTTCTCTGGCATATTTCCAACTATACATAATTATATTATTCGTTTTTAAAGTAAATTAGGTTTATTTTATTAGTCATAGCAGGTTTTTGGCAACAATATTTTTTTGGTGTTGGAATATTTTGTTGCAATAATTTGATGCAAATCAAATATAAGCAGCGGTTAATTAATTTAATTGTTTGGCTTTTGATTTTATGAAAACTTAAGAAAAACAATTAAGAAAGTCTATCAAGCCTGTATGTGTTTGAAGTTAAATTTTAAAATTTAAAACTCTAGACACATTCTGTTATGTTTACAGAATAATGTTTACCACTTAACCGAACTTTTGTTAACGATTTCTAGAATAGTAGTCAACATGGGCGAAATAAAATGAATAGGACTTGTGAACAATAAGTTGCGTATATTTAAAACAAAACTTCTGATGATGGCAAACGATGGCGCAACTTATTTCTCACAAATCCTATTAATTTTTGTTCGCCCACGTTGACTCCTTTTCCTGAAATCTGGACTCATCCCCTAGAGAATTTTAAAGAGTAAATTGCCATTAAGGTAATCTGTTAAGGTAATGGCAGACGATGGAGTAACCTAATCTTCACAAATCCTATTCATTTTTGTTCGCCCACGTTGACTCCTGTTCCAGAAATCTCGACTCATCCCTCATAAAAGCGTTATCATTAGTATTGTAAAATGGCTAACTTTATTCCGTAAACATAACAGAATGTGTCTATGGTTAAAAATTATGAAATTTAACTTCACACACATGGAGAAGCTTAAAGGTGTTGCGTCTTTATACGAATTTTTCAATTTGTCCATATTTTCAAATTTGGAATTTCTCTGTAAGATGAATTCTAGGAAAACGGTAGGAGATGGGCGTATAAAGACGCAACACCTTGACGCTTCTGTGAAATAATTTTCATAAAAGCCCACTTTGTCCACAAATACAATCAAATTTCATCGGCCCATCTCCTACCGTTTTCCTGGAATTCGGGATAATCTTCCAGAGAAATTGAAAATTTAAAAATTAAAAAAAAACCTGTTAAGTCCTATATAAACCTAAAATAATAAAAGTTTTTAAACAGTGGGATATGTGTTAAGCCCTATATTTTTCCATTCCGTTTGATCCAAAAATTTTGGTATACAAAATTCCAATTTGAAGACATAAGTATATCACAATTTTACATGGTCAACAGTGTTAGCGCTTTAACATAACTCACAATTTTACATGGTCAACAGTGTTAGCGCTTTAACATAACTCTGTTATGCCATTGCCATTGTTGGCAATTTTTCTTTTGCAGTATATTTTTAGCTTGCCAAAGCTTAAATTATGATAAGATCTGACCACCGCCTGTACAAAGATTGATTAAATAATAGTTGTGTTTTAAGATGTTGAATTTTTCATTGATTTGCAAAATTCGCAAAGCAACAAAATTGAATTCTGAATATTTGAGTTTTTCCCAATCAAGTCTTGTGCCTATAAAAATCGAATGTTTTATATTTAAATTAAATGAAAATTACGGGCGCTGACCAACACAAGTCCCACTTCAACTTAAACATTCTGAGCTGCCATTTCCATTCGTTTTCACCTACATCATGAATTCTTAGCTTTGCCTCACCAAACTTCAGTTCGTGATGCACATGTAAAGCCCCACGAAGATGAAGAGAAACAAATAGAAGAAGGTGTTGGCCTTCTTAAGTAGGAACTTAAATGTCAATTGAAGCACAGTCGCGAATAACGTTGTAAGTGACGAAATAATTATTTTTCAGGAGAGCAAAAAAAAAACGGTTTAAAAAAGCAAGATTACTTATTTTTAATTTTTTTTAGATTTTCAAAATTAATAATAATAAAAACTTGTATGCAAAATATAAAGAAATTTAAATTTAAAATAACATGCAAATTTGCAGTTCATAACTTTTTTTTAATGGAAAAACGTTTCATATCCACAATCGCGATGTCATTTATTACATTTTTCCACTACACAAGCGGCTTTTAAAGCGTTATTCCTATTTGCAAAACCATTAGATTTTATCTTTTTTACTAGTAACTCACAACCTTCTTTCATTGGCTGACTCTTTGTATTGCATTTTGAAGAGGTTAAGGTGCATAATTTTGGATAATATGAAGTTAAAACAATGAAATAGAGTAATTTAATCATAATTAGGCAAATATTGACCCAACATTTTTCATATTGTGGTAAAAAAAAGAGTGCATATGCGGCCAAACTGTCAGATTTGCCCTTTTAAATTTTTAATTATTAGAACCATTGTTACGTAAAAAGGCCAAACGGTACTATTTTGACCTTTTTATTATATTTTCTTTTACATTTGAACGTTTAGATGATAATGGTGCTAATGAAACAGGTCGCCCACTTAATTGCTCGAAGAACCCGACTAATTCTATAGTCATAAACATTACTTGTTTTTCGCATGATCTATGCAAGTCTTAGAAACATGATTTTAAATAGCAGATTGGCGCTTTTATCGTAACAGCATCTATACCTTCCAAGAAAAATATTCTAATTCTGGGTGCACTGTATAAAAAAATAAGACGCTATTTTCAGCAAAAAAAAAATTATCTAACAATAAAAAACTTACCTCTATCCTTGGGATGTAAATTGGCTAATGCAACTATTTCATGGCCCTCGGCCACACATTGCATCATATTGTAGCAGCTATCCTTGCCACCACTTACCATAGCAACGACACGCATTTTGATTAGGATTTGTGGCTGGTTTGTCTACGTGTGGCCAAACGAATTTAAGATTTAAATAAATCAAGGTACGTGTGTAAAGTTTAAAATAAAATTTTAACACGGTTTTCAATTTCAAGTCCAGCTCATTGGTAAATATTTTCTTAAAATACTGAAATGAAATAAAAGCAAGAAAAACCATATTTAAAAAAAAAAGAAGTATTTTTGGATTTTATTTAAACATTAAATTATTTTTATTTTTTTATTAAAATAAAAGTAATTAAGAGGATAGAAGTTGT
This sequence comes from Pollenia labialis, assembly GCA_949318255.1. NCBI lineage: Eukaryota > Metazoa > Arthropoda > Insecta > Diptera > Polleniidae > Pollenia > Pollenia labialis. The sequence goes on along the minus strand of OX439142.1, from coordinate 15,079,068 downwards.
ACAGGGGTGTGCTGGAAATCGTAAACGTAAAACGCAAGAATTTTAAAAGTCGTTTTTTAATAAGATTTTTGTAATAAAAGATTTTCATAACACATTTTATGCAAATATTTCTCTATTAAACAGAATTTTATAACAAAAATTATAAATATTAGATTAAAAGTGTATTAAAAACAACTTCCGAATTCTAGCGTTTTACGTTTACGATTTCCAGCACACCCCTGGTAATGCTGCTGCTGCTATTCGTTTCTGTTCAACGAAGAGAGCATTTCTTCCACAGACACAAGGCGAATTCAACTACAGGTGGTGTCGGAACTACAACAATCCAAAAACAACAGAAACAACATAGGGGGTTTTGCATTGCATTGTTAGTGTTTACGGCTAGAAATGTCAACCATTCTTAGCAAAACACTAACAAATCAAAACAAAAAGGCTCGAACTATCAAAATCAGAAGGCGTTTCGACACCACCTTTAGTTAATTCGCCTTGCACAGACACTGACAAATGAGATTAATATTGAAATTGAAATGAATGTATAGAACATACAGTGGCGGACAAATTATTTCTTCTTTTTGTATTTTTTTTATATACTAAAAGTTACAAATACAATTAGAAGCAAGTTAAAGCAGTTGTTGAGAAATTTAAGACTAAAGTTGAAATTTTGATGTTTTTTTAGCATTAAGTATGAAAATGCTTTTGATTGAGATAAAGAATTATGGTATTTTTTTAATCAAAAACGGGGAATGCCATAAGTGCCCTGTTTTAAGCCAATTGTCAAACCTAAAAATTTCTATTTTTTACTCATGTTGAAAACCCTTTCATTCATTTACACTATAGAAAAAATAATGTTAATGTTTGACATTCCATGAATGGAAAGAGATATCACAATGAAGTTATGTAGACCGAAATGATCTTAAAACCGTGGACTAAAAATCATCCCCATTTTTTATTAAAAAATACACCAAATTTACAATCACGGAAAAACGTTTTGAAAATGACAATATGCCACTATTTACTTCTCGATATTGATCACAATTTTTCAGAAAATTATGGACTCATTAGAAAGCATTCCTGTTCTAATTTTAAAAAAGCAGCATGTTGAATTATTAGCTTTTTTTCTTATACCGTATTTAGACTATGCAATTAACGCTAGTTGCTACGAAACTCTTTTCACATTTACATTTAAATTTTTTTCAAGCATTTTTTCAACTTTTTCAACCTCGATTTCTTCCATACACCTCTTGCTAACAAACAAAAAGTTGCATGCGAAAGAAGCGGCGTTAATTGCATAATGTAATTATGGTCTTAAATTATTTTTTTTTGTTTGAAAAATTACACAAAAAAGACATGTGGAAGAAACAGATGTCAAATTAACTTAAAATTACTTCTACAAGCATACTCATAACGTTTTCTTTAAAAAATATAAACATTTTTTTATCGTGAATAATTTTTCCCTCGTAATTTTTCCCCTTTTCACATATTTGCGATCATGAAAAACTCCCATGAACAAAAGGTAATTCAAAGGGGAATAATAACGTGAAAAAATGGTCAAGGGAAAAAATTCCCCTTATCGTGAAAAGTTTTTTCCCTCGTAATTTGTTCACATTTCCCTTAGATTTGCTTACTTTATTTTTGCTAGGGAACAGAACATGTATGTAAGTAAGTCCTCCTATAAATCGAATATTAAGGGCTATTTACGTTAAAAGGCACAAACCGATATATTGTTCAACAAAATGCAAAACAACAAATCGATTGCGTGCGGATTTGTGAAGCTTTTGAAAGACGTGGTGGCAGAATTTTGGAAAATATTTTACTACATAAAATTTAAAAAGTGCAAAAAACCAACGTTGTAAACAAACTATCCCTCAATTACTAAATATTTTGCTTTTGCTTTATTATTTTAACTTTTCTTTAAAATATATACATGTGTACTTTTGAACAAAAATTTCATTGATTTTTAATTTTTTTTAATCTTTCTTCTTATTTTTTACATTCACTGGAACTGAAAGCGTGAATAATTTTTTACATGAGATTCACGATTGCTTTTTTCCCTTAGAGGGGAATAAAAATTTCATGGGAACAAAAATTCCACTTGTTATTCACGATAGGGGTGATTGTTATGATTATTTAATTTAATTAAGCTGACACATAGGGCCCCAACAAAAAGTTAAATTTTGGTTTCCCTAGTGCCGAAGCTTTTAATTCACGCCTGCTGCTAGTCCCTCCGATTCAAACGGTCTCCTCCATGTATTAACAGGTCTTTCTTTTCTTCGGCTATCCTGTATGATTCTAGTAAAGCGCCGTTCTAGCGATGTGTGTTCTTTACGTTTGCCCAATCAAATTCCATTAACGTCCTCGAATTGCAGTTGTAGCCCTCAATGTGGCATTTGATATAGATTTAAGCCAAAATACGCGTAAAATGTGCCATAGACACCGGTTTATAAATACTGGGAGTGTATTTATTTCTTTAGTAGCAGCGTGCCATGTTTCGCAATCGTACAATGGAGATTCACGATTGCTTTTTCCCCTTTGAGGGGAACAAAAATTTAATGGGAACAAAAATTCCAATTGTTATTCACGATAGGGGTGACTAGCAGTTTGGTCCCGGTGCTGCTCGGGATTTTCTAAATAAAAATAAAAAATGAAATACTGGAGAATTTTTTTAATAACTTGACCCCAGCGCTATCTACCATCAATAAAAAAAAAATTTTTATATCACGACAACAGCGCCACCCATCAGTGAAATTAGGCCTTTTCAACGCATGTACTCGTTTGAAAATCGGTTGAGTGGTTCTTGAGTTATAAAATGACGAATATAGGACAACTTAATTTTATATATGTACATACATATATAGATTTCTCGAGAAAATATTTACCCTCATTGTGTTTGGCGTATTTAAAATACGCCTACGACTGTTTGGCAATAGATTAAAGGAAATAAGTGCTCGTCTTTTGAGGCCCTATGATCCTTATAGGATCGATGGGAACAGACAAACCTACAGACGGACATAATTTAATCAACCCCGCTCCTCATATGGATCCATAATATACATAATTTTATACTTCATTGGATCTAAGATCAATATTTTAAAATTAATAATGGAAGGACAAACTTACATTAAAACCCACAGTTCGTACACAACAGTTCATACACGTTAACTTGCAAACAAGACGTGTATTTTCAATGTTTTTATATGCATTCGAACTTCTTTATAGTGAACTTTAATACAATGAAGCTTTCCATATAATAAACAAAGTTCAAAAATTAGTATAATGTGATCTCCTTGTAATGAATTTTCATACTCTCAATTTTTCTTCAGAATTAAGCAATTTTTTAAAATATAAATTTAATTCTCATACATTTTTGTCTCCATATAAAAAATTTTCTGTTAGGCGATTCCCAAAGAGGAAAATAGGATTAAAAGAAAAAAGTATCTGTGATAACGATTTTGTCAGCAGTCTTTAAAATAAATTTGATTATTAAAAGTTTAAGAAGCAGCACAAAAAAGTTTTGTAGCCTAGCAGTTTATTTTCCAGCACTTTATTTAGTACGTATATAATTTTAACAAGATAGTATAGTCGGTCCAGCCCGACCATTTGATACCCTACACCGCAGTATTTAAAACAAGTTTTTAAGAAGGATCTTTATATGTTTTAAATTTCATTAAAATCTGTCAAATAGTTTTTGGAGAGGCAGAAATTTCCCCCTATCTCCACTCGTTATCCCATTTTTAAAGCTTATGTGGCCATTAAAATATAGGTCGATTATGGACCGATTCGCCCCATTATGAATAGGCTTGGTCCTTGTGCCAACAAAAACCTATGTACCAAATTATCTTCAAAATTGCGACGTGTACTTTGCGCATAAGGTTACATGGACAGCCTGCCAGTCAACCGGACGGACATAGAAAGTCGGTATACTTTCTCTTTTCGATACATTTGATATATACAAATTATAGCATAAATTAACGTACAGGGTACTTTTTATTCTTTGGTACTTTTTATCTTTTCGAAAAATGTTGTATAGAGATAGCATATAGCCCATATTAATATATAGGCTGCTTTTTATGATGTAAAAACGTAAAAAATTAGTTCTTTTTGTACTTTTTCTTTTCTTGATAAATTTGGTACACATATTACAAATGGTCCAGCTGCCGGAATATACATATTTAAAGACCCTTAACTTTTTACATTGACAGTTGAATATCGGCTGATTAAGAGTAGTAAATGCTCAAAACTTATATACACATTTATAAATATGTAATACGTTTTCATCGGCAATAAAATCATCATCTAAATTACACTTTCACGATTTTTTTTTTCAATTAATGGAAAGATTAACATGCAATTTATTATTTACAAAATTGAAATTTTTCTCAAAAACAACGAAAAAAAATTTAAATTGGTCATGACTTTTATTAGTTAAAATGCTGTTTATTAGGGATGAGGTTTCCATGTATATTCATGTTTTTTGTCAATAGTCTAAGAACTATGTCGACCAATTATCTTCCCGAATTTGCGTTAAAATGGCATCGATTTGTTTTTGCATATTTTTTGTGAAAATACATATTTTTGCATATTTTGAAATTTTTAAGTTATTTTGTTTTTTAATTTTCATTTTATAAAAAACTTCTTAAAAAATTTTTTTAATACACAAAAAAAAAACCTTAAAAAAAAATTTTAAAATCAATAAATAAATTATTTTGGAGCTTTGCTTTAAAAACAAAATTTTCAAGATTTCGACAAAAGATCATTCTTTTTTAAACAATACAGCACCTTATATGGTAAATGCTTTCAATGGGTTTATAATATTTTGCTCAAAACTGGCACATGGATTATACCGCGTTGCAGAGGAAATAAGAAGCCAATTCGATAATATTACAATTTTTAATGAAATGTTTCTCTTCAATCCCCTTCCACTGTAGCCAGTAGTAACAAATTGGGTCCTAGCTACATGCTTTGGAATTCTATTAAAAAAACTTGTTGATACCGATTATTAAAATTAATGATTTGGAAGGAAATATAGCCCGAAAAAAACCAAAACGTTTTGCAAAAGAATTAAGAATTTCAAAAAAAAAATAAAATAAATTTCAAATATTTTTGATCTGAAATCAAAGTACGATCTGAAAATAAATTTTTTCAAAATGCATTGGCATTGTTCAAGTACTAGACAAAGTTTTACTTTTAATAAAACAGTACTTATTTAAACAAACAAAATTGTAATTAGTTATTAACATTTTTTTAAGATATTTAAATAACAATAGACTGAATTTTAATAATAATATGCAAGAAAAATGAAGAAAACAAGCAAAATACACAATTGAAAATGTACAAAAAAATGTGATACATTACTAAGCCATCCAAATCAGATGCTAGTGCGATGACAACATTTTATTTGCGGTTGTTTTGTTTTTGATTCCTATTTACATTTCATTTAACAACGGGATATCAATAAGACTAATCTGATTTGGATGCAAGTTGTATGCAGTACTGTAGAGTCGTCCGAAAAAAGTACTAACTCCGACTCCAAACGCTGAAAATTTTTAAGTGCGACTCCGACTCACGACTCCTACTATTATCTTGATGCTAAATGTATATGAGACTCAGTGATGTTAACTTTTATATTTTCATTACCGTACGACCTTCTAAAAATTAGAGTTTTTGAGAAGAAATTACCGTACGCAAATATTAATGTGCTGTTTCCAAATGACAGGCGATTGATTATGTAGTAAAATTTATATGAAGAGCACTCAGTCCATTGCCTGTCATTTGGAAACAGCACATAAGAGCACATTCATAAACCATTTATTTGAATTTTAAATGTGCTTTAAGAAGATAATTTTTATTTTGGAAATTTTTTTTAAAATTTTTTATGCCAAAAACTTTGGAGTCGGAATCGCGAGTTTTTGTGGGTACTACCACTCCGACTCTGGAACAAAAACCTCAACTCCGAATCCACAGCCCTGGTTGTATGCGATTAACGAACTTGTTTTTATGTTTCCTATTGACATTATTGTGAACAATCGGATGTCAATTTGTAATAACTTGCGGACCGCTGGGTTGGGGCAAGGCAAATTTAACAAGGTAAGTGCAACTACAAAAAGTCCCATGTATTTTTTTTTGCAATATAATTGATAGCGGTCAAAATTTTTTTATTGCAAATTAAAATTATCACTTTTTTATAAAAGAAATTATTAAATTCACGTAATCATTCGCAGTTTTGAAATTTTTTTATTATAAAAATAATATTTTTAGCACTTTTCAATCAACTTCTTCTCTTTCTTCTCTTTCATGTCAATAAAACATGAGCCGTATAAATGCAGACCTACTATCCAATAGCAGGGCTGCCAGCTTAGGTGGTTTGACCCCAAATTAGGGGTTTTCTCGTTTCTAAAAGGGACGGAAAATTTTATTTGGGGCTTGGGGATGGTATTGGGGATATTAAAAAAAAACTTAGGATTTTTTTGGGAAATAAGAAATATGAGCTTAATTTTTCTTTAAAAGACAACTAAGTTTAATGCACACATAGTAATGGTCACATACACATTAAAGTGGCTATTTTGCAACATCACTTGATATTAATGAGCACCGGGCAAAAAAAAGTTTCGTTTTTATAAAAAAAAAATATCAGATAAGTTTGAAGTTAATCTGTCAATAATTCGATTATGTACAACAAGTCCAAAATTTGCATTTTCCTGGACAACTTCATGTGTATAAGAGGTGTTCAAAAAATTAAAGTGAACTCTAAAGCCAATGAATGGGCTTATAGGTTCCTTTGTATATAAAAACATTTGATATGATGATTGGTGACGATTGGGTAAAGAAAAGTCGATTGAAATTTTAAATAGTGTGTACAAGGCAAAGCAATCACTTATTGAAGTTTTTGGAAATTTTTTTTAAATGTCGTAAACGTTTTTAGTCTAGATTATAACTAATTCGAAATGAACATACCATTATGTTTTTAAAAAAGAAATAATACTTGACCTAGAAATGCGAGCACACACCTAAAATAGTTTTAAAATTGATTTGTGCAATATAATTCTTTATTCAAAAGACTAAAAATTGTCAAATAATAATTACGCATTACAGAAAATACAATACGTTACGGTACGTTACGTTACATTTCATTGCACAACATTTATGGTCGACTTAAGCAACCTTAATTCTTAAAATGTTGAATGCAAGCAATTAAGCACTAAACGCAAGAGCCTTCAAACCTGTATTTGTAGAGAAACAAATAAAGCAATTCTAAAATGGATACTGCTGCACGTGGAAATGTAATCCACACTAGAACAGCCTGATTATTTTTTAATAAAAGTGGGAATAAAATTAATTTTGTATAAAGCCCACCACTCTGAATCGCTAATTGATTTTAGGATTGTTAGCAATAGTTCTATGATGTGTTCCTCCAGTCAGTTTAAATACCCCTTAATTTCTCATCACGCCTTATTGTTTGCTTCCTTTAATATGAATATTAACAACAATATAGAGTTTATAGAATACCGAAATTTTAATGCGTTGAGCTTAGATGATGTTTATCATTCGTTGTCCTCTTTTGATTTTTCTAGCTTTTATATGGGTGATGTTGATGATAAGTGCTTTTGCTTATCTTCTTTTTTTGATTCAATTCTTACCTCGGTTCCTATAGTTAGAAGAAATATCTCTAATGAGAGGTCTATGTGGATGAATTCTAGCGAAATTTTATTTGCAAAATCGCTTAGTCACCTTGCTTATCGTTCTTATCGTTGTCATCGTTCTGTGACTAATTGGAAAATATTTTGTAAATACAGAAATAGAGCGAAAACCGTTATTAGAAATTCAAAAAGGTGATATTTTTTTTAATATTTTTTATAATAAAGATACGAGGTACATCTGGGAAGTCTTGAGATCTAATGGTTACCTAGATAATCAATCCAGCGTTTTTGATGGTGACGTTGATACTTTGAACGCATTCTTTACTGGCAATGCGGATAATGTATATGACAATTTTATTTTTTCTGATAATTTTAGTTTGGACACCATTGATTTTCCTAACTCTTTTTCTTTTCACTGTGAAGTTGCAGATGCGTTACTTAAAGTTAAATCGAATTCTGTTGGTGTTGATAATATTGCAATACGTTTGATTAAGTTGGTCTATCCTGTGGTATCAAACTACATTCTGGATCTTTTTAATGCTATTTTAACGACATCAAGTTTTCATTCTTCTTGGAAAACTGCAAAAGCGATCCCTTTACCGAAATCTAAGGTAATTAATGAACCAGGTGATTAAGGGCCCATTTCTATAATTCCTGCATTATCGAAAGTAATGGAACATATCGTGAGAGACCAAATGCTTGATTCGACATCATTTCGTTTGTATAAAGGACAATATGCGTTCCGTAGTGGTTATAATTCTACTTCGATGCTTCTATCCCTTACGGATAGAATTTGTAAATACTTAAATGAGAATAAACTCACTACCCTAATCTCGCTCGATCTTTCTAATGCATTTGGTTCTGTTTCTTATCACACTTTAATAATGAAACTTTGAAATGAATTTAATTTTTCCAAGTCTGCTTGTAAACTTATATTCTCATATCTTTCTGGGAGAACGCAATTTGCGGAATAAATAGCTTTGTTTCATCCGCAAGTCTGTTATTTTCCGGAGTTCCTCAGGGCTCTGTAGTGGGTCCTCTTTTGATTATATTATATATGAATGACCTTTCTTCATACATTAATTTATCTTTATGTGAGTTATTTATCTATGCAGACGACATTTTTCTTCTTTTTAATTGCAATTTGAATGCACATGATGTTTTGCAATACAATATTAACTATTGCCTGAATCAAATTCATGATTGGACTTCATTAAACTCCTTAGCTCTTAACCCTTATAAGTCTAAGGGTATCATGTTTGGGCATAGAAATCATTTTCCCCTAGTTTGGATATTGTTCTAGACAATGTGCGTATTCAGTTAGTCGATAATATTAAATGTCTTGGTGTGCTTTTAGATAATCAACTTTCCTTTGACCCCATATTAATCTCCTTAATGGTAAAATCTTTGGTATTCTTCGTAAAATGTATTCATCTAATTTGTATTTCCCATTACGCATTAGGTATAATATGGCACATGCAATGTTAATGTCATCTGTTTTATATGGTCTCGAAGTTTATTCTGGTACATGCTCCACTCGCTTAAGCAGAGTTAAACGTATAGTTAATAGTATTGCAAGATTTGTCTACAACATTAAGCGTCGTGAGCATATATCTATTTCGGTCCGACGTTTTCTTTGGTGTACGTTTGAAAATTATGTGAAATATCGATTGGGAATTTTGTTCCAAAGAGTAATTCGACAGGGCAGACCCATTGAACTTTATAGATCTGTTGTATTTACAAGATCTGTTAGAAATCCCCAGATTAGCATTCCCAGAATTTCCTCATCTTTTTTAAATAGGTCTTTTTAGTAAGGATTGCAAGGGTTTGGAATTTTTACCATATTCATTACGTATTTTTTCGCATTCAAATAATGTACATATTTCGTTTAAAACTACTTGAATTCTCCGCTAATTCTACTTTCTAATGATCTTGTATATTTTAACGAGATACATTTAAACATTTCCTAACGTATTTCCATTTTAGCTTATCTGGTTGTGCTATTTTTCCTCTTAGTTTGTTACTGTCTGGACCTTTTCTACGATTTTTTTCTTTTCTTTTTTTTCTTTGTTTATTTTTTTGTGCTGCTGGGGAGCCATTAACCATCAACTATGATATGCGGATTTTTTAATTTTAGTTTAATTTTTTAATTATTATCATTATTATTAGTATTATTAGTGTATACAGTGGAATCTCCCATGAGCGGACACCGAAGGGACCGTTGAAATGTGTCCGCACAAGGGGGCTGTCCGGCCAAGAGAAAACTACAAATTTAAATCAACAAAACTTTGCCTTATATTGTTTGTTTTTATTTTAAGATACATACTTTTATTAAAAAAAATATAAAAAATAAACAATTCAATTGGGTTTAATAACAAAAAATCATTAAATGTAGTTCTATATGTAATAAAAGTTTAAAATGTTTTATGAGTACTATACATATTTAACATACCCACATTTAACTATGTTATGTGATGTAGGAAATATGATAAACCGTGCCCTGTTGTTAAAGCGAACAAATTAAAAGAGTCTTGGCAGGCTTATTTGTAAATTATGACATGAAAAATTCGGAAAAAAATAAGCTAAGTGTCCGTCCAAGAGAATCTAGCGGTTGTCCGCGTCCGCTCATGTGAAGCGTCCGTTCAAGGGAAAGCGACTGCAATGCTTTTCTTATGGAGCGCTGCCGGGACCTAGCAACAATGTCCGTTTAATGGGGGTGTCTGCTTATGGGAAGTGTCCGTTAAGGGAGATTGCACTGTATATATATACATATATATATATATATATATATGTATATACATAATTTCTCAGGTTATATGAACTTGTAATATTGTTATTTGGGCCTCTGAGACTTGATATTGGATAAATAAATGAAATAAATAAATAATAAACTTTGGTAAAAATTAAGTGATATTGTGGTCCCATGCAAATTTATTATAGGAAAATTCGACTGTATATATATACATATTTATATATATATATATATATATATTTATATACATATATTTAAAAAACAACTACATATTTCCTTTCGATAAAAATGATCTTTTGTAGAACATGGTACAAGTAAAACTCAAATAAATATTTAAATTATCCGTTAAAAATTATGTATTTTTTTACAGGGGCCTATTTTGGGGATTCTTTCTTTTATCGGGGGATATTTGGGGACATTTATTTTTAAATTTGGGGAGAACTGGTGCCCTGTCCAATAGGTGCAAATTTCATCCCAATCGGAAGAAATCGAATTCAAAAGTTGTGTCACTTGACATTAAATTTCCCAAATATAGATATACTTATGCATAGTGCACAATATCTTTTAATCTTTTAATTTTTTAATTAAATATTATAAATTGCAATATTTTAGAAATCTAAATTCAATATTTTTCTTCTCAACTTTTTAGAAGTCTTTTAAAAATGGATTTTGTGGGCAGTGAGTGCTTATTGTATACGATGCGTTTAATTGACGAACCTGGCTGCATAATTCTCTCTGTGTATATGAACTTTTATGTTGCCATTCTTTTAGATTATTGTTAAAATATTCTTACGGGGTACTTCTTTTGGAAAAGAAAGGGAAAATTAAATTACTCTCATTTTTGAGCAAAACCAATAAACTAAAAGAGAACAAAAAATATTTTCAAACATACACAAATATACATTTATCTATCTATGCCTGTACGCAAGTTATTATTTTTGCCATTTGTTTTTTCTTTATTTTTTTTTTTTTTTTTGCTTGTGCTCAGGGTAACCGTTAGGAATTTTTTAAAAGTCGCACAAAAGGTCGTTTTATAAAAAAAGTCGCACAAAAAATCGTTTAAGAAAATAAAAGTCGCACATCTTTGTTCTTACGTTTTTTATTAATAAAAAGCATACATAGGCTTTTTTGTAATATTGATGTGTTTTTTGTTTCGCTGTAGATGATTGCTTTACTTTAAACTTTAAATCTAATTTTCATAATTTTTTTTTGTCATAAAATGCTTGTATTACAGAAATCTTATTAAGGAATAATGTTTCAAATTCTTGCGTTTTCGATTTCCAGAGCACCCCTAAATAAGATGAGAATGTGGTTGTTCTCGAAACTGGCATATTCGACTCGAGTTCGAGTGCCCAGGTAGGCTAGCTGGTAGTGAGCTAGTCTATTAGCGCCGGAGTTGCGGGTTCGATTCCCGCCAGAGACTCTGGTTTTTTCCTGCAGATAGGCGTAGAGCAACACGGGATTAGCTTAGGGAATTAAAAAAAAGTAAAAAAAAAAAAATAAAAAAGTTCTATCCCGTGTTCAGTCAAGAATAAAATTATTAAAAAATGTTAATTCTTTTTATGTTGAAAATTCCTTCCTTCACTAAAAAATAATTCAATGAAAATTAAATTTAGGGGGTAATTTTGTTGTTCACTTCACCTTGCGTTGAGAAAATTTTCATATAATATTTTTAAAATTTTCAAAAATTCAAAAAATTTTATATGAAAATTTTCTCAACGCAAGGTGAAGTGAACAACAAAATAATAAACCCTTAATAAACTTATGCCTAATTAAAATATCAAAAACTTTAATTAAAAACCAAAAGTTTAATCAAAAATCACAATTGTTATAGTAAAAATAAATTTTATTTTTTAAGTAAAAACAAATTATTCGCATGTTGGTACACACATTTGTAATAGCCTTTTTACACTTGTCAACATTTAACATCAATTTGCGAAGATGTTCCAATTTTCCAATAAGAAATACATAGGGCTAAAAATCAAAATTTTTCAACATCTTTACAAAATGTTCCTAGGTATCTCATTGTATTTCATTCTACATTTTCCGATTATTTTCGTGTAATCACTAGAAAAGTGGCAATAAATTCTATTATTATTGTGGCATCACTGACAAAATGGCATTGGTTTGAAAGCAGCGTTATCATTTCTCAAGTTTTTCCTTAATTTTGATACTTGATTTTTTATATTATTAAACAAAATGAGTTCTAAATACATTTTGGTGTTATCTTTTAAAATTTTGGCACTTTTGTAGAAAACAAGTATTTAAAAAAATAAATTTTTTTCAGAAATGGTGACATTTTTTTATTGATAGTAGATGTTAGATGTTTCAAGTGTGAACGCGTATTTCACATTTTCAACATCTTCCATGCGTTCCTACGAAATGTACGCAAGTGCACAAAGGGTATACATTAGAATGTACGTACCTGTTCATTTTTTACGACAACTTCTTTTTTATTGACTCGATGGCTTAAAATAATTTTGTAAAATGAGCGCTGTAAACAACAAATTTTTTTTATTTACAAAGCTTTTTTTAAAACTGTTCCTTGAAACTTTTGCTGAAAATTTTCTAAAATACATTGTACCTAGGTACATGACAAGTAGGGTATTTTCCGTGAATTCCAATTATTTTATTTCCCGTTTTCCCGGGATTTTTCTTGCGGGATCCCGGGAAATGAAAAATTCCTCATTATTTCAGAAAACAGCTAATTATTCTTTAAAATTTAGTTTTCTATTCTCTAAAAATTAGCATCTGTGGATGGGTTGCGGATTAGATCGATTACAAGAAGTGAGTACATATTAATTTAAATCAATGTCTCCTGATGCAATAAATCTACTAAAAGCAGAATGGGCAGTGCATCAGTTGGTAATTATTACATTTAGGGAAGTGAAGAGTTAATAAAGTACATTAATTCAAAATAAAATGCAGGCAGTAAGGTTTCATTGTCCATGAACAAGACTTAAAAATAGAAGATACCTAAACATATCGCTCTTTTATTGCAACATATTCATTTCTACAAAAACAAACGTCCTTGGCAAAATGCGATTAAAGTTTTCAAAATGTACCGATTTAAAGATATATTTTGCTATAACTTCGGTTCAGTTTGAAATATAATACGAGAAGGTGTGAAGGAAAACTTTGCTAAAGTTATTTAAAATTTTTGATTTTTTGAGATATGACTATGATGCAATGAAGGAGCGATATGTTTATTAGGTGATAAACACAAATTTTTCCAATTTGTGTTGGTTTATATAACAGTGAACTGCAGGGAAACCGAAATAAAATAACATTTTGGAGACTCGTGTAAGATACTACAACATACAACTTGAAAAACCTTGACATGCATTTGACTGATATAGACGTTGTTTATAAAAAAGAAAAAATTGCTTCTGATTGTGAATACAAAGCATGCTACAACGGTGCACTTTTAACTATTTGTCCAACCTCGGTAAAAAATGAATGAAATTTTTCGGTAACATGATAATTCGTAAATAAAATCAGAAATATACTTTTTGACGACTTACTAAGCGCTTTGAGTATGTCAGAAAGTTATTTCCTAAGACGTTAAAATGTTATATGTATATTTATCAAGGTATATTTACACAAGGTAGACTCATTTGGGAGTGTAGACATGCTGCTCTATAAAAATAACCGAGTGGAACGGAACTGTCAAAATTGTCTTCATATAAATTTAACGCACACATGCACAAATTTTGGCTCATATACACGGAATTTGACATTGGTGTTCCAACTTAGGTAAACAGCTGACAAACATATGGGCCAACGAGTTTACCTTGTGTAGATATACCTTGGTATATTTATTTAAAATATTTTATCTATTTTTTTTATTAACTTTTTGATCTCATATCCTGAGTACCTCAATTTTTATTTTGGTTTTGTTATTGTTTTATGAATTAAATTGTTATGTTTATGTTATCTTTTTATCTTGTATCTAGAGCAAAATAATACGGAATAAAAGCATAATAATAGGTAATAAAGCGGCCCTATGCTCCCCAGAGGAGTAAAAGGAACATATATATATATATATATAATAGGTAATAAAAGCGTGAGGTAATAATAATTTAAGTTCCTATTTCAATCTTCAATTAATTTTTTTAGTATTGAACCATTTCTTTTACTTTCTTTGTAAACAAGTTCCCTTACTTATTTTTATAAAAGTTTTTTTCATTAATTAAAAACAAAATTTACTTTGTATGATTTATATGGAGCGGGAAATTTAAAAAAATTTACCGCTTTCCCGGGAGTCGAATAAGTCCGGGGAAAAAGCTCTAATGACAAGGTTGCAAAAAAGTAATAAAATTGTTGCCAAAGAAAAAGTCTTCGAATTGCTTTTCAGATTTGACGACGTTGTTTTGATGATTTTTTTTTGGCTTAAGTCCAGTTTACCAACGCAGCTCAAAATAAAAAAAAAATAGTACCTACATAGGGTGATAGAAAATTTAAAAATAAGACGAAAAAATCAAATGACAAATTCTCGGAAACGCATAGTTTCCGAGTTATGGACCTCTGAATTTTTCATATAAATTTACGATTTCCCACTACATTTTTGGACGTATGTATATAGCCAACATTGGTATCATTTAAAAGCTTTTGAATAAATTTTTCTAGATATAACATTTTATTTAAAAATTATTAATCCATTAAGCTGATTTGTTTGTGAAAAAAACAAACGTTTTTAGTAAGCATAAAAACAATCTATGTATTTATGTTTTAAATTTCTTTTGTAATTCACTTGTTTCTAAAATAAACTTAATTTAGCTTTATTTAGCGAAACCGGTGTTTGTTATACCATAGAGGAGAAAATCCAAGGCCGGCTATGCGGAGATGCTTTATTTAGCGAAGCCGGTGTTTGTTATACCATAGAGGATAAAATCCTAGCGCCCGGCGGAAGGCCGGCTATGCAGAGAAGTTTAATTTAGAGAATCTGGGGTTTATTTGATTACATTTTTATTACCTAGTGCACATCCGTAACATTTTGATATAAATTTTGTAAAAACTGTATTAGGAGCTAAAGAGTTAAAAAGTTTTAAATAAATTTTGCATTTCCAGAAAGATCTGTACAAATGCTTTCAAATAATACCAATTATGGCCATATACGTTCAGAAATGTAGAGGGAAATCGCAAATTTATATAAAAACTTCAGAGGTCCATAACTCGGAAACTATGCGTTTCCGAGAATTTTGCCATTTAATTTTTCTTCTTATTTTTCGATTTTCTATTACCCTATGTGTGTTTTTTTTTTTTTTGAGCTGCTTTGGTAAACTGGACTTGTTCCTTTTTTTTTTGATAAAAAAATTAGAAAATTTTTAATTTACTGCAAATAAAATGTTTTTAGTGAGAAACTTTATAAAGAAAAAAATGGTAAAAATGAAAAAAGTCGCAACAGCCGGCGATAAAAATAGTCTCATAAAAAATCGCAGGCCGATGAAAAAAATGGTTAAATTGCAACCTATGCCGGGCGAACGCCCAGCGGTAAAACTCAGAAGACCTTCTTACTTCAGGCCTTTTAAAAGGCCTGCTTAAAAATTGTTTTGATTAAATTCCTATTCTTATCTAACTGCTAAAGAATGCCTCATAGAAGGCCTCGGCTCTTTGGTGTAAAAGATAAGATACACCTTCCACACTCGCTTCTATGAGAAGGGAGTAGAGAAGGAGTAACATTTTTTGTATTGTTTTTTTTTGCACAAGCAAAAGCAAAACAATTATTTTTTGTATCCCGTTGCCATTCTTATGTACCTTCTAAAGAAGCGAGAGCGGAAGGCCTTCTCCGCAATGACAACGTGTGTAAAAAAGATATGAGTATGGAATGGAGCGAGAAGGCCTTGTATATCCAAAAAAAGGAGTACAGAGGCCTTCTAGAAGGCATCCGTACCCCTTCTTTTTCCCGCTGGGCGGCAACCCTGCCTACATACATACATATTTTTGTGTGTGTATGGCGATTTTGTGGGTGGTCAGATGTTTTTGTTTGCATAGACAAAATAATGAAAAATAAATAAATGGTTGATGACGCCGTAATGTTTGTTGTGTTTGCCAATTTAAAATGTAACACTTTTTATGGAAATGGAAAATAAATGAAATTCAATTTTTTATTACTTCTATGATTTTATTTTTAAACATTTGATGTACATATTATGTAGGTAGTATGAAAGTATGTTATTATTATTTGTTGATTTTACGCCGTATCGTGGGCGCATAGTGCCAAAATGTACATACTTGCAAATAAATGTTTAAATGTGGAAAAGAATTTGGATGAATATGTTTAAAAAGAAATCTTATGTAGATATTTAATGGTACATATTTTAAAATTGACCTACATAATTAAGAAAAAAAGTGGTACACAAAAATCCAATACTTACACAAGCACGAACTCACTCATGAATCTAAATAAATCAGGCAGCACTGTACGTCATTAAACACAACAAATTTAAAGCTGTGTATTTCCGTTTGTTACTATTTTTCACAGATATAAAACTCAAAATATGAGTTATTTAAATTTTTTTAATTTAAACTCAAATTTATTGTAAAAAAAACACTACATATCTATATTAATATAATTTTTTTTTTATTAATTGGAATTATAACACTATGGTGCATATTATCAGACAGACGACGACGACACTTTAAGCTCTGCTACTGCGGAAAAAAATATGGTTATGTTACACCGTATTAACACACATTCTTCGATAAACTTTTGAAAAGTATTTTAATTTTTTCAATCTTTTTTAAATTTTATTCACTTTATTTCTAAGTTTTTTCACTTCTTTGCAAATTAAGGAAATTTGTTTAGAAAAATATTTTTGTACTTATATTTTCCTAATAGCCGATGCTAATTCTATTTTGCTTGTCTGGTATGGATACAACGTTTTTTTGCGAATTCTCAATTATGACTACAGAAATTTAAAATTTCTTATTCCTTTTCCATTTTTTTATTTATTGTTTTTCTTTTTATTGTTCTGTATACTGTTGTTGTTTTCGTTAGATTTTAAATTTGTGTTGACACTTATTCATTTTTGCCAGTTTACCACATGTTCTTCAGAGCTGCCAGGCGCATGTGTATTGTTACGGCCAAATAGTTAAATTTGGTGGTACATACAAGTGAATTTGTGTTGATTGCTTCCTAATTTTACACATTGCCACTTCTCAAAAGCTTTCTGGGGTTTTCTTCAAAAACTACCTTTGCAACTGATTTTGGCTATTTTCACACGTCACTTTTTACACATGTATCTGTTTAGTAATCTGTGGTTAGAATACTCCGAAGTGGGCTTTATATGGGGCATATGGTATGTTATTAACCGAACTGCACGAAAGTCGACAGAGTGATTTCTAGTCATAACAATTAATACATACCAAAATTTATTACAAAAGAATTGTTCGTCACGGATTCAGGTACACTAAACTGTGTTTCGAAAGTGGGCTATATATGGAGCATATTTTAAATTATGGACCGATCACAAAATTTTTTGGTATGATTTCTAGGCACATTTTATCAAAAAGTGCATTCCGCTACTATTTATGCTAGTTTTTGTAACAAAATTATACATTTTTTAGGGTGGTTGTTCCACATTTTGATATATGTATAACTCTTTTCCAACTGAACCGATATTGCTGGATTTCAATCCCAGACTTAGAATTACTCAAGGAGACAGAATAGTTATTCTCTATAAAGTCTTGATGAATATTTAAAGAGTTTCAAGGAATGGCAAACTTAAGGCTCAGTTAGCCGGGAGTAACAGTAACTTAACCTTACCGTAAAAAAGTAAAATCAATCTATTTCTTACAGATTGAGACGTAACATCTTACTGCTAACTATAATTCTTAAAATTGCTTTTTCAAAGATCGTTTGCAAACAACAAACATTAAAGACGCACCAAGGCCCATTGAAAAGGTCTGTGCAAGAAGCCTGATGATCATTTTTTATGTTCTTTTTAGTTGTCAAAAGTTGTTTACATGTGCATGTATACGTTTATGGTATGCCACACATACACGTTTTTTCCTTTTGATTTGTATATGTGGTAGTAA
This sequence comes from Pollenia labialis, assembly GCA_949318255.1. Lineage (NCBI taxonomy): Eukaryota > Metazoa > Arthropoda > Insecta > Diptera > Polleniidae > Pollenia > Pollenia labialis. The sequence continues at coordinate 15,060,645 of OX439142.1, read as the reverse complement.
ATTTTTAACAACTAAAAAGAATCGTATTTTGTTTTTGTACAAGTAAGCAGACCTGATAGATGGGCCTTGAGACGCACTCTACATTATTTGGTATAGTCGACGGTGTTATTTTCACAGCCGTAGTTAAATTTTTTTTCAATTTTGGTCGCCGTCAACGTCAGGTGTTACTGGCGTTTACAACGTCTGCAATGTTACATCGGCTTTGAGTGCAATGTTAAGACATATATAACGTAACGGCGTTATAAATAGTTTTCGACATAGTTACAGACCAAGGCGAATTAACTACAGGTGGTGTCGAAACGGCATTTGATTTTGAAAGTTCGAGCTTATTTGTTTTGATTTGTTAGTGTTTTGCTAAGAATGGTTGACATTTCGAGCCGTAAACACTAACAATGCAATGTAAAAAATGGTATGTTGTTTCTGTTGCTGTTGGATAGTTGTAGTTCCGACACCACCTGTAGTTAAATTCGCCTTGTTATTGTTTTTATTTAGGTGGCACCAAGGCGAATTCAAACAGGTAAACTCATCTCGTCAGCCGTTCATCAGCTGTTTCCACGGCGAATTAAAAAATATGGTGAAACGTCAAAATATGATTTTGTTTTGAGGAGAAGTTGAATGAAAAGTGTTAAAAATATTATTTTTATAATAAAAAAATTTCAAAACTGCGAATGACTGAAGTGAACTTATAAATTTCTTTTATAAAAAAGTGATAATTTTAATTTACAATAAAAAAATTTTGACAACCAACCAGAAAATTGTATAAACAAAATACATGGGGCTTTTTGTAGTTGTAGAGATGAGTTTACCTGTTTGAATTCGCCTTGGGTGGCACTAAAGGCCAGTTTACACGGTAATACAATGTATTACGACTTTGTAGAATCAAAATATTATGAAATTCTCTCCGTGTTTAAAAGAAAAAAATAAAAATCTATTGTATGTATTTTTCATGTTTACACGGATGGTACAAGTAAAATCAAAAATAATAACAAAAAATCAGATGGTTGCAGTTTTACAATTTTTACAAAAACAACATGAAAATTTCCTGAGTTGATTTTAGTTGTTTTTGTAATTGTATAAAAATGCTACCAAGGTATATTTACACAAGGTAAACTCGTTGGCCCATATGTTTGTCAGCTGCTTACCCCATTTGGAACCCTAGTGTCAAAAGTTGTTTATGTTGGTTGTTCCTTGTGTTTGTTTACATTCCTATGGTTAGTGTACGCAGGGCTGCCAGAAATTTTCAGCAAAAAATCTTAATTTGACCAAAAAAAAATCTTATTTTTGAAGAAAAAATCTTATTTTTGGAAAAAGTAGTTTTTTTTATTATAAATAATAAAAGGGTAATTGCTTGTCAAAATTTAAAAATTTTTTTTCGTTCATATATGTTCCTTATAAGATAAAAGGAACCTTCTCACCAAATTTCATTACAATCGGAAGAGGTCGTGTCCCACTCTTGGTCGTTTTGACATGGAATTACCCAAAAACAATTCATATTTTATTTAATACATAAAATAAACAAAAAGAAACAACAAAAAATTTAATTTGTTATACTAAATTGTATTATTTAGTTTAAAAATTTTTAAATTGGAACAAAGAAGGTTTTTTTTAATTGAACCTAACCTTCGTATAGACAAAACAAAAAATCTTGTTTTTGGGGAAAAAATCTTAAAATCTTTTTTCAGTTAAAAAATCTTAAAAAATAAGGTAAAATCTTACTTCTGGCAGCGCTGAGTGTACGTGTTGTTTTTTTTTAATAAAAAGGTTTTATGCAAAACATCTTACTCAATTCGCAGTCTTATTCAGTTTTGTAATGCAAGTCAAAATCCACTTCCGTTTTTTTAACGTCGCGAAAGCGCAGATTTTTGCTTTTATCTGCAAATCCTTATCGTCGATTGCTGTAATTTTTTTCTGAATATAGTGCTATTTCATTACTTTGTATATATAAAAACCCTTTTTACAAATTTGATTTCTTCATTTAATTTTTTTAAATTTTGTGATACAAATATCACGACACGTCAAAATGGAAATGCACATATAAGTCGTTTGCGTCAATCACAATAACAATTTTTAAAAACGACTAATATACGACCCCGACAAAAACACTCATAGAAGGCCAAACAGGATGTTTTTTTCCTGATATGTACCTAAACCAAAAACTAATTTCTTCCAGTTGATGACAAAAATTAAACGATTTAATTCTTAGTTCTTTTATATGGTTTGGGGATTCGAAAATTAAAAAAAACCTAGAACGTGTTGCTAATGTGTCTATAACGCATTACTCTTTTAACTTAACAACACATAAGTTTATTTAGATAACCTGTTTAATTTATTTTGAAAATCACGAAATTGAAATTAAAAAAGGCTAGAAAAAGCTAAATGCATTTTTGAAAAAAGCCGAAAAAAAATGAAATATCTGAAGCTAAATTTAGCTCGAAAAAAGCTAATATGGTCACACTGGTCATAATGCTTGATGTCACGGCAAATTCACTTGTGTACGCGTGCTGGACGCCATATTCGCCATCATATCTAAATTTCTTGATTATCAATCCAGCATCGTCGGTGCCACAAACCCAAACACATTTTCATTAATACTATCATGGCGCTTGATGTTAAATGCTTGATCGTGTATAGACACCTTAAAACAAATACATTACAAGTATCTCAACAATGCTTTCTATCAAACAATCTTTAAGTTTGTATCATATTGTATAAATTATATCTACTTGATGTTTTTAATTGATATTTCTTAGGACTCGCAGCTTCTTAATCGAGCATTCCGATCTTATTATGCCAGCCATACTAAACTACATATTTTCTTATTTTCAAAACTTTTAGTTAAAAAAATAGCTAAACCTGTCATTCAATGAGAATTGACGGTAAAATAAAATGAGAGGCATTAGAAAACAGATACCAATTTACAATAAAATGTTTTAAGAATCACGGCGCAGATTGTCTTCGCAAAATAAACATTATAAATAAAATTATCCAATTGTATACTGTTTTACATCAGATTTTTGGGCTTAAGTAAAATATTGTAAAGCTGCTGTTAAAATTAATTCGGATTTTTTTACTGAATAGGGAAAACCATTCCAAAGTTATTCTACTATTTGTAATGAAAGTGTCTTTATTTTTAACCAAACGCAGATTCGCATTCAGCGTTCCAAATATGTGACTAAAAAAACAACTTTAATTTCTAACAAACAAAAACTTTATCGAAATTTGTAAAAAATATTTTAATTAGCCTTTAACAAATCTAAATTATTTTTTTAAAAATAAGGGGTAAAGATATGAAAGACTTTTTATATGATTTATTATTAGTTTTCTTTTAAATGTTAATATGTAAATGTTTATGAATTTTCGAAAGAGAAGAACTAAATATAATATTATTACTGCCTGCTGAACAATTTCAAACATAAATGTTCTATAAAATTTAATGTGATAAATATTTTTAAAAATTTGTACATACGTAAGTGTGTTTCATAGAAATTTTCTAAGCGGACGAAAATTAACATTCAAAATTGTTGAACAGATAACCCAAGGTATATTTACACAAGATAACCCTGCGGTCATACGATCAAGTTGTTCTTGATAGTCTTTTACATATACTGTTTGTCAAAATTTATATAAATTGAAAGCTGTCACGTAGGCTGCACTCAATTTGTAGGCAATTTAATTTCAAGATGTCATCAAGAAAACAATTAATAAAAACACACATGTAATCAGCTGTTAAATTGAAAGTAAAATGGCCAAGCAAATGAAAAGTTGAAATTAAAAGCAATCTCGTGGTCAATTTAAAAAGTGTGAGTGTGTTTGTAAGAAAGTGAGGACGATTGCAAATTGAATGGAATTGAAAAGCAAAACTTGATCGCGTGGCCACCAACTAATTAATATTTCAAATTTACGCGTTTTCCTAATTTTGGCGTGTTTTGAAAATTAAAACTTACATATAGCGCCGCCATGTTTTAAAGCAAATTTGCCGTATTATGTCACTGCCCGTCTATACCAGAGATAAATATTGCAACATATTTTGCAGTAAATGTCAAAATTATGTTATCCGTAATGAAGGCAGGATTTATTTGTACATATTTATTGCCAGCAATTTATGTTGCAATAATTGTTGGTACATTTTTGTTGACAATTATTGCTAACATAAAACGTCAATTGAAAAAAGAAACAAAAAAGAAAAAATAAATATAAGCAAATTGTGTGAGAAAGAAATTAAATTTGTGAAATGGTAGCAAATTGTAATTTAATAAACAATACAATAAAATTACAAAAATTATTTTTATTAATATAACTTTTTTCTTATTCGATCTTTATTATTTAAATTTATATTACGTCAAAAAATACTTTACAGTGCAGCCACACGATCAAGATTTTGTTGATAGTCTTTTACATATACTGTTTGTCAAAATTTCCAAAAATTTAAAGTTGTGACGTAGGCTGCATTCAATTTTTGAGCAATTTACTTTCTAGATGTCATTAAGAAAACAATTTAAAAAGGCAAACGAAAATTTTGCTCACTAACCTTAAAATCAGCTGTTTTCTTGGACGTAAATTGAAACACTCACTGGAAAAAGAATTTTAAAGGCAAGTTCGTATCAATTTTTATAAGCATGATTGGTAAAAAAGTGTGAGTGTATTAAAACTTGATCGTGTAACCCTCAAGTTAAACAAAAATCAAAGCGTGCCGCTGAACGTGATGAAATGGGGTAGTGCTGCCACCTTAATTATTGGTCGATGAATTTATCTTACCATTTCCACCAAGGCGAATTTAAAAATGTAAATTCAACTCTACAGCTACAAAAAGCCCCATGCAAGGCCCATCTATCAGGTCTGCTTACTTGTACAAAAACAAAAAACGATTCTTTTTAGTTGTCAAAAATTTACTACCGCATATACAAAGCAAAAGGAAAAAACGTGTATGTTTGGCATACCATAAACGTATACATGCACATGTAAACAACTTTTGACAACTAAAAAGAACATAAACAATGATCATCAGGCTTCTTGCGCAGACCTTTTCAATGGGCCTTGGCCCCATGTATTTTTTTTGCAATTTAATAGGCGGCCGTCAAATATGCTGACAAGGCAAAAATTTATTGAAAACCAAAATAAATTTTTTTTGGGTTATAAAAGATATTATTAAATTCACTTTAATTATTCGCAATTTTTCTCAGAAATTTTTTCGGTTTTTTTTGGTGCCAAAACATACAAAATTATTTTTTGACGTTTCCCTATTTTTTTTAAATTCGCCGTGGAGACAGCTGACGAACGGCTGCCGAATTGAGTTTACCTTTTTAGATTCGCCTTGATTTCCCCCAAGGTAAATTTTTATCAGGTAGTCTCGGAAAGCCTGTTGATTATTTTCTTGTATTGTGATACGAACTGCCAAATTTTGTTTATGTTTTTTTCCACACGTGTTAAAATTCTAGCTTAAAAAGTAAACAAGTTTGTTTAATCAACGTAAAAAGTGATAAATTAAAAAGATAAACAAAATGATTTATAACAAATAAAAATGTTCGTTTAATGACGTGTTTTCTTGTTTGTACTCGCCAAAATGTAGTTTTAACCAAGGCCTATCCAATAGGTCTGCTTACTTCTACAACAATACAAAAAACAACAGGCATTTTGTTTGTGTAAAATTCCTCGCCGTTGTCAAAATGTTACTACTACATAGGCAAAACGAAAGGAAAAATGTGTTTTGTGTGCATTTATGTGTGGCAAAAAACCAAAAAAGTAAACAAAAATATACACGTATAAGGAAAATGTAAACAACTTTTGATATCGAGCATTGGTTTTTTCCTCAACGACAGTGTTACCGTTCAAAATTTTCAAAAAGGGGCACAAAAAGGGGATTTTCAAAAAAAAAGTGTCACAAAAAGGGGAATTCTAAGAAAAAAAGGGGCAACTTTAAAAACAGGAAAATTTAAAAAAAAACGTATGTATTTATTAAATTATTTTCATCGAAAACTAAACATAAACAAATTGTTTGGGAAAAACACACATATGTATATATATATATACCCAGCGGTAAAACTCAGAAGACCCTCTTACTTCAGGCCTTTTACAAGGCCTGCTTAAAAATTGTTTTGATTAAATTCCTATTCTTATCTAACTGCTAAAGAATGCCTCATAGAAGGCCTCGGCTCTTTGGTGTAAAAGATAAGATACACCTTCCACACTCGCTTCTATGAGAAGGGAGTAGAGAAGGAGTAACATTTTTTGTATTGTTTTTTTTATCCCGTTGCCATTCTTATGTACCTTCTAAAGAAGCGAGAGCGGAAGGCCTTCTCCGCAATGACAACGTGTGTAAAAAAGATATGAGTATGGAATGGAGCGAGAAGGCCTTGTATATCCAAAAGAAGGAGTACAGAGGCCTTCTAGAAGGCATCCGTACCCCTTCTTTTTCCCGCTGGGTGCATATCGTGAAAATACATGTCTTGTTTGCAAGTAAACGATAATGAACTGTTGCATAAAATTTTTATTTCAATTATTTTTACAAAAACAGTTACTAACCCGGCGTTTCCACATGCAAGTAATTACTTGCAAGTAGTGTATACGTATTATCAACGAAAAATCGAGAAAACAGCCGATTGGCTGAAAGTACACAAATTGTGTGAATGTTAGTGAAAAAAGTGTGAGTGTATTGAGTTTTTCGAACTTGTACTTGCATGTGGAAACGCTAGGTAATTACTTGAAAATAAAACGAGCTTAAAATAGTGTAATAACAATACTTACAAAAACAAAAAATAGTTCATAATATGATTTGATACAAAAAACATTACATTTAAATAGATATAGATATGTATATATGTATGTAAGTATATGTACGTATATATTTTGCACTTGGATTATTTTACTTTTTTACCAAAAAAATTAAGTTACGAATAAACCTCGAGGAAAAAGCATATAAAAGTATTGATAGGAAGATAGTTAATATCAGGTACAGATCCATTTTTTTTTATAAATTGCTGTGTTATGTTGTTTCTTCAACTATTAAATATCTATTTTTCTGAAAACGTAAATCTATATTTATTAATCAATTCATCACTTGGAATCCAATCTTCCAAGTCATTTTGATACAAATTTAAAGCGGATAACATAGACTGACAGGTATCTACTTTCAGTCTATTTGTCACTTTATTTTTTAAATATGCTAACTTAGAAAAAATCAGCTCAGCAGTTGCACTACTATGTGGTAAAGTAAAAACATACGAAGCAAATTTATACAAGTTTGGATATAAATTGTCACCCAAACAGTTTTTTAAATTGCCAATTTCGTACCAAAATGTTTCAGGCTTAGATATTTTAAAAATTGCTTCATAGCTTTTATCGTTTGATAAAATAGTGCGAAACAATAAAGTTTCATTAATACATCAATAAAACACATCTTCTTACCCAAACATTTTACCTACTGTCACATTTTCTTTTATGTGTACAGGTTATTTACACATAAATTGTAGCAAAGCAAGACTTTTTTACTTGTTTTTTAAATATTTCTACTTACTTAAGAAAAGGGTTTTCAAAGAAAGAAAAAACCCAACGACGCAATTGGTACAGAAACCAAAATATTTTTACAAGCAAAATACCAACAAATTCTTTTGGCTGTTTTGTTTCTTAATAATTTCTGCATTTAGGTACGTCTTTTTTAAGAAAGCAAAAGGGACCCTTTTACAGGTAGCAAAGAATTTTTTTCACAAACAAAACACATATTGTTAGCTAAACGTTGCAGTAAATGTTATTGTTAAAAAAATTTACTAAATAAAATTTACGCTAGCTTTGCTGTTAAATATTTTCAACAATTTAAATTATGTTAAAATTAAATAAAAATGTTATATTACTCTGCATTTAAGTCTTAAAATTTAGACTCTAAATATTGCACGCAAGGCATTGGATGTTACCAAAAGCATTTTTGACCGCACAATATTTTTGAGTGTAAGCTGAAACAAAATAATATAGCATCCGCTAAACATGTACACTTGTCGAAGTCACACCGACGACTGAATTGAAGAGCATAAAAATATGTGTTTGTAGTGGTTTGCACAATTGTGCAAAGAAATGGAAACCCCTGGTATCAAGGCCCATCTATCAGGTCTGCTTACTTGCACAAAAACAAAAATCGATTCTTTTTAGTTGTCAAAAATATACTATTACATATACAAAGCAAAAGGAAAAAACGTGTATGTGTGGCATACCATAAACGTATACATGCACATGTAAGCAAAATGTAAACAACTTTTGACAACTAAAAAGAACATAAACAATGATCATCAGGCTTCTTGCGCAGACCTTTTCAATGGGCCTTGCCTGGTATAAACCGTCAAATTTGATTTTGATTGTCAAATTCAGAAAAATCGATATAAAATCCATCAAAACTTTTAATAAATTTTGAGTTGTGGATTAACATTTTAAATTAAACATTAATTAAAAAAAAAATAGCTTTTAATTGAAACAAGTCATTTAATGATTTTTCATATTTTTATTTTACTATTTCATAATAACCTTAAAACTATGAACATATGTATGTATTAATGAATCATTAATTAATTAATTATGGTTTCATAAATTGGAGGCTGTTATTAAAAGTTGCAACATTTTGTTGTTCAGTTAATAAACATTATATGTATATTTGTTTTTAATTTTGACTAGAAAAAATAATAATAAAACAATAACCCTCTTATGCGAAAAAGTTAAAGTTCACATTAGTTAAACAACACATTAAGACATGTATGGTCCTGCTTGGCTTAATGTGTTTGTTAACTAATGTGTTCTTTAACTTTTTTTTGCATACTGTGGTAAATATTTGGTTTAAATAAAGTTTATCTAGGTATTTGCTAAAAAATCTTTGGTATTTTAGTTTTTAGATTCGAGTGAAATTAGATGAAATTTTAATGCCAAACAGTTTCTTGTTTTTTTTAGAATTTAAAGATCATGTTTTTTTAATACTAAATTTCTTATAAAAACTTACAATAACTTGGTAATATAACGGAAATACATAAATACATACATTTATGAAAGAGTGATTTATTTTAAGTTTAATAAAAATTTTCATTTTGGTAAATTTGATAGTTTTGAAGAAATTTTTGCAATATACATGGCTAGAAAATGGCGTGCTTCGTAAAAGGAATTTTCTTTTTTTAATAAAATTTTATTTTATTCAGAAATTGTGCACGTTACTTGCTTTGTTGCATTTATTATTGAAATGTAAATGTAATTTTAATTCTGCCCAGCGGCAGTCAAGAATGAAAAAATTATCAAATAAATTTTAATTAACTTCATGTTGTAAAATTCATTTATTCATAAAAATAATTAAATGAAATATAATAAAAAATATGTGTACATAATTCAATAACTTTTATTTACGAATTGCCTTAGGCCGGGTTTTTGAGAAGTGAATTAAGTTTCAAATTAGTTTAACGTAGTCTGAAACTCGATTTTTTCCGGTGAAATGTGATTTTTTTTTCATTTCATTAAAGACCAACATTTTTAGCAAAACTAAGCAGTTTCGATATTGGCGGCACAAATCGGTTTTCAGATTTACTAAACCTAGTTTAACTAAGATCTCAAAAACCCAGCCTTAATCAAATAGTAATAAAAATTTCAATTAGATTAAATATTTTTTAAACAAAAAAAGATTCCTTTTTTTTGTTAAAACAATGCACTAGGAATCTAGCTGTCACTTTTTTTTTGTATGAAGTTATATGCAAGAGCTTCTTTGGGAGAACTTGGGGTTTTAGTCCAAGTATGGTAAAATGGCTATACATACTTTATGTTGGTCAGACCGATAATTACTTACGGATCATTGGTATGGTGGCCTAAGATTCGGCAGGAGACTGCAATGAGGAAGTGCAACAGGCTGCAGCGGATGGTGTGTCTGGCCCTGACGTTGGTGATGCGCACATGTCCCACGGCAGCACTTGAGGTTATAGTGGGCATATTGCCACTACACATCCATATACATAAGTAAGACTGCTATGTCCGGTCTCCTTAGGATCAAGCTGACATCGGGACTTGCTGAGGTCCAGGGGCATGCTAGCTTGATGGACATGGCTCCGGGTCTATCTGTCTGTACAAGGGCAGACATAATGACCACGGAACTGGTCTTCAACAGAAGGTTCAGGGCAATATTTCCGGACAAAAGGTCCTGGAGTGTTGGAAATCCATGTCGGGGAAACCATGAATTGCACTGGTATACTGACGGGTCAAAATCGGAGCACGAAGTCGGTGCAGGGGTTTTTGGACCTAATACACGACTCTCGATGGCAATGGTGGAATCACCGAGTGTTTTTCAGGCCGAGATTTGCGCCATTGATGTGTTGCAGCAACATTCTTGATAGGGGAATGGATTGCGGCAGTAATGTGATTTTCACTTAGAGAATGTCCTCGAAGCTGGTGGCGGAGTGCCGTGGAAAGCTATAGGAGCTGGGGACAAGGAGCAGATTGACGCTCTGCTGGGTGCCGGGGCACTCAGGGATCCCGGGTAATAAAGTGGCTGATGAGCTGGCCAAGGCTGGTTCTAACGCGCGGATGATGGGTCCCGAGCCCTTCTGTGGACTAAGTTGGGCAGGGGTCCAGTCCGTCATGGAGGACTGGGCTCTGGGCGAACATAGGGGATACTGGGTATCGCTTCCGGGAATGCGTCAGGCAAGGAGATTTATCTCTCCCGGGAAAGTAATGAGGACGAATGGTCTCGGCAGACGGGATCTGCGACTGCTGGTGGCCTATTTGACTGGTCACCAAACGATCAAATACCACCTTTATCGGATGGGCCTGGCTGAGGATCAGGAATGCAGACTATGTCTAGACGGGGACAAGACGACAGAGCATGTACTGTGTGACTGCCCGGCGCTGGCATGGGCCAGGAGGAGGCACTTGGGACAGGGTATAATGTGTGCGTCCCGAATCGGTGATATACCGACAAAGGCACTGGTTGGGTTCCTATGGGAAGCAGAGGGTCTTTTGGCCAACTAAGGGGAGTGGGTACAATAGACCTAACCTGGTCGCGGTACCTGTCACTGTGGGGAAACCACCCCGCTCTATCGTGGGGGAAAAAAAATATGGATTTGATATATTGAAGTTATGGATTTGACATATAGAAACCTTATAAAACTATGTACATACAAAACAATGGAGAGCCAGCATAGGCTTCTCTAGTGCTGCAACCTTGTGTAAATGTACCTTGAGTTAAAGTTAATTTTATGGTGTTTTCTTTTCTACAAAAAAATGTTCCTTTTTTTAAAAAAAAATCAATTTGGTATCTTTTTCTTACAAATTTTGCTCCCGAAAAGGGTGGCTTGATTTATTCTAAAAAACTTATGCCTTTCGGGAGCAAAATTTTTAAGAAACAGACACCAAATTGCATTTTTTTTTTTTAAAAAAAGGCACATTTTTTTGTAGAAAGGAAAACACCCAAGGCGAATTGACTTTCAGGTGGCGTTGAAAACACAGCTGTGCTACTTTTTTTTCTTAATTAGAGAGAGGAACGTCAAAAGTTACTTGTGTTTTACATAAATTCGCCTTGAAAACACCATTAGTAAAAATAAATTTTTTTTTGACTTTCAAAATAAAAATGTTTTTAAAAATTTTGTTTGATTTTAACTTCATTCAAAATTGATTTAAGAACAAATGTAGCTGTATATTGATGGGAACACAATTGGTTTGTACAGCGTAATAACGTAGGACGTTACGTCGTCAGTTTCTAAAAGCACGGTCCGTTTACTCCCAAATCCGTCGTTAACGTGCTTTGTTTTCTTTTGAAAATAATTGGGCTGTTCACGGAAGGTGGATTAATTATAAGGTTAGTTATATTAACAGCAACAAAATATATTTATAAAAGAATAAATGTATTTTGTGGTTGTGAATATAACTAAATAACCATATAACAAGCCTTCCGTTAACGACCTAAATATTAAAAATAAAATTAAAATTACATTCAAAATGTTACTTATTTTGTCTTATTGTATTGTGTGCCTTTGTTTAAAATTTTATACGTTGTAATTTGACAACGTATTAACGTCGTACGCAACTACGTTCATACGGTGCCATTGTGTTAATACGGTATCTTGTATTTTTTTTTTTATAGAATATCAAGTTAAAAAGTCAAAATTCTGCATCTTTTACATTGTAGTTTTAAACATTTCTTTTTGATTTAAAAAAGTTTTAATTGAAAATAAAGCATTTGTGCAGTTGGTTAAACAAAAACAATTTAATAATTAAAGTTCATACATACATTTTACAGAAAAATTTTATTCTGCATTTAATTACTTATTAACGTAATCCTGGTAAATAGTAATTATTTGATCTTTGGTTGGCATATCGGCTGAAACTTACACCCTCTCCTCTCTCTTCCTCTCTTTCGTTTAATTATAAAAAGACAATTTTTCAACCATCGACTCTCTAAGCCGAATGTGTGTTACTCATAATAAATATCCTTATAAATATTCGTTAAGTCGTTATTCGATTTAAAGTTTACTTCGTGGGAAAATCGGGCCAATAGTTTATGTAATACCTATGTGTGGTCCCTTCGAATAAGCGATCCAGCCAGTTACTAAGCCCATCTAAAAGATTTTCTTCTAAAAGGATTTTTGGATCATTATCATCTGAATCCTCCGAATTGCCCACGGAAAAGAATGTACCACTCTCTGGATCATCAGTACGAACCAATTGCCTAGTTATCTTTTCCATTCTCTTTACGCCCCTGGTTGTTTCGGGATGTTTAGCATGATACATGCAAAAGTACTTGCGATGACCATTTAGAGCAATGACAGTTCCAATACAATTTCTTGGGTTTATTTGCAAGTTTTTGTTCTCGCAAAGTGATAGTCGTAGCAATTCGGAATACCAGGACAAGCCTTTTTCAATTAACATATGACCAAAGATGAGTGTCTTATTTTTCCTATAAGGCCATACTGATTTATGGAAGGGTGGTATGAGTTTTGTGCGAGTTTGTAAATCTGTTATCAATATAATAGTTCGGCAACCAGGTTTGAGTAAACGTACCATACCATTGTATTTCTCGGCTCTTAGTTCGTGTAGTTTCAATTCGGGCACATGTTTATTTTGTTTGACAACAAATTTAGAATTAATTTGACCCTTAGCCTTGAGATTTTCTTCCTCAGCTCGTACAAAGTAAACCATAACATATCCAACGGCAAACATAAATGCAATTGTACCCAACAGAGACAAAGTGGCCAAAATATGTTCCTCTTCTATGGAATCTATTAGATATTCGTAAAAATATAAAGCCTTAGATATCCATTCATGGATAAAACCTTGGGCATGTTCATCTAATAGGTTTTTAACAAAAGCCTCATAACTTAAAGCTTCTGAAGTCTTCAGCAATTTTTGTATAGTATGATCTATACGCTGTTTGGTGTGGTTAATAAGATGATCCGATGACTGATGGCCCGAACTGTGCAAATCCAAATTGGCATCATTAACCCATTCATATTTGACATGTGAGGTATCACGACGCCATAAAACCACTATGCGTAAAAGTTTGTCGTCGTTGGAACCCTTTGATATGGCATTTATAAATTCCATTTGCTTTTCCTTAAAAATATAAGCAAAACGTACTTTATCTAAACTATAGCCACTTTGTAGGGCAATATTTCTTAATGCCCCCCGAGCAAAATTATGCTCATCGGAATTTTCTGTGATTAAAACCACACAAAGACGCTTACGTGGACGATTCCATTCAGCCGGGCAAATGCCCTCTAATATTTCCTGCGATGATAGTCGGGGTAGTGTTAAGTACTGGTTAGAGGATATAATACTGTTAAGAGTCTGAGCGGGAATCTCAGACATAGACACACTAGCCACAGGACGTTCTATGTATTCATTAAACAGCAACAAAGTGTCTAGTTTTGGATGTATTTGAAAGCGTCGCTTAATTTCTGCACAATTCGGCTTATCCAAATACACAAAACCAAAAGCAACTCTGCTGCGAAATGCAAATGCGGCTATTAAATATCTCAGTCTGGTTTGATTCCTTGGTTCTAATATCAACGCCCTCACCTTGTTATCCATCCAACCGTTTAGGAATGCATCGATATTGTCATCATCCATTGTTGTGCCAATTCGATACGGCAATTTCTTACGGATAAATTCCACCACTTTCTGCGAGGTCAAGGTTGTGTCCCGATATATATAATTGTGGCCATTTAAAACCAACACCAAGCTGGGCAAATCACTTAAACCAGCCAAACGAAATAGACGCTGTTCATGAGCGGCATTTACTGCGGCAAATTGTATGCCTAAAGGCTCTAAAATTTCTATAAGCTTTTTGAATGCTCCCACCATATGAGTGCAACGGAAGCACCAGTCATTATAAAACATTAATATATAGGGCACCGTCTGGCTTTTGGGCAGTATAATCTGTTCGTAATATTTTGTTGTTATAGACAGTTTGTGGTAAACACTGATGTCATGATCAAAGTAGAATTTTTTACCAAAAAACTCCTCCAACGGATCGGTAGCATATCTGCCATACTGGCTGTAGTCATGTTTCTGTTTAAACATATAAGAGTCTTCACTGGTCACTCCATGCTGGTCATACAAGCGACGACGGTCCACATCACTTAGCAGCTCATAGGCCTGTTTTATTTTCACAAATTTTAACTCGGCATTGGGGTCACTGTTCTTATCCGGATGCCATTCTTTGGCCAGTTCTTTGTAGGCCTTCCGTATCTGTTGGTTATTGGCATGTCTATCTACTCCGAGAACTGAATATGGATCTTCAGATCCAGATAAAAATGCATTCACCCCACAACTTAGAAAATATAGAATAGTTAATATTTTCCTCAGATGAATGACAACCATCTCAAAAAAAGATGAATATTATGTTCAAGAAAAACTTAAATAAAATTTTTCCCTTAAATTAATCAATAAAAGTAATGGCAACTTTATAATTTTCAATAAGATGTAGCGGTTTTAAAACCTCTAAAGTTTTTAGAGATTTTTACTTACTACCCGTCTATACCAGAGATAATTATTGCGACATATATTGCAGTAAATGTCAAAATTATGTTATCGTTAATGTAGACAGCAATTTTTTGTACATATTTATTGCCGGCAATTTATGTTGCAATAATTGTTAGTTTATTTTCGTTGACAATTGTTGCTTTAAGTTTTTGTTCAGTTGTGGGCTTGGTCAGAAAGATTTAAAAATATCAATATGTACCTCTAACTTAAGGGTTACACGATCAAGTTTTAATACACTCACACTTTTTTACCAATACACTCATACTTTTAAAAATTGATAAGAACTTGCCTCTAAAATTCTCTTGCCAGTGAGTGTATCAATTTTCGTTCAAGAAAACAGCTGATTACAATTCTTTTGAAGTTGTTTTTGTTTTTTTTTTCACAAATATTTTGCCGGGCAAAAGCTGAAGTTCTTTTTTTTTTACAAATTGTTGCGGGAATTTTAAAATTTTAGCTAAAAACCTAAAAAACCTAAGTAAATAAAATGAAAATAAAATAAAAAAATAAAATAAAAATAGTGAAATATGTTTATTAATAAAATTAATAAGCAAAATGATGTTCTGCGATTCATAGAGCTGTACAGAAGCCATGAAAAAACTTTAAGTGAGGCAAACATTTTGAGTTGTTTTCTCGGCGACGACATCTTGAAAAAGTAAATTGGTCTCAACTTGCGTGCAGCCTACGTCACAGCTGTCAACTTTTGCATATTTTGACAATCAGTATATGTAAAATACTATCAAGACAATCTTGATCGTGTGGCTGCACTGTAAAGAAAATCGTAGTAATACATACATGAACTTCGGTACATTTCAAAACAAAGTTAGAGTTTTTTTAGATTAAATTTCCCGTAAATTTTACTGTGTGTATTTTTTTAAGTCATGGAAAAATAACCATATATGGACAAAAAATAAGTGTAAAGGACCAAAAAAAAATAGACCCGTGTCTCCCAGTTTTGCCCAATGTAATGTACATTTTTTTATGGGCCCTTAAAGATTTGGGGCCTTGGTGTTATTTTTGCAAGAAAGTGATCATTTTCTCAGGCTCATATCTTGCAAATCGTTCGGAATTTTGATTTGCACTTTGAGACAAAGTTGTAGCTCTTGCTTAAAGAACAAAAGTTGTGAACATATAAAATCTGAAAAAATCTATCTTCCAGATCAAAATCGCAAAAAACTTTAAAAAATTCGATTTTTTTTTACCTTTTTCCCTGTTTAGGTAAATAGGTAGCAAACCGTTCACAATTGAAGGAAACAATCAACTACAAAAATGTACCTAAGAACTCAATAAACAACTTTCTAGAGCATATGAACTTCCTAGGAATTTATATTAATAAAAATTATTTTTGCAAGATAGCGCCAGTTTTTACACTGCACCTTCTTCCTTGATTTTTTTAAAATTATGAATTAACATAAATACGTTTTCCCATGCGTCTAACACAAGCTGAGCAATAAAAAATATTGCTCTGTTAGTCTGCTTTCACACGTTTCATCTTTTGATGCTCAACAATTAAGTTTTTAGGTGAGAGAAGAAAGAAGAAAGGGGGTTAGTACGGAGATGCCTGTACTCGGTCAGTACGCTTTGTGTTTTTATTCGTTGGTATATGCACAACGATGGTTGCATGTAATTTTTTTCTTTTCTTTTTCTCTTTGATTCGCTATTAATAAAATTGTTGTTGTTTTGTACCGAAAAAAGTTGAAACCGATTGCTGCGTGTGAATATATTGGCATCTTTAAAAGGGAATTGAAAAGAAGTTGAGCATCAAAAGATGAAACGTGTAAATTCAGACTTATTCTGCCGACGTTATTGCCAACTTTCAGTGATATTTATCTTTAGTGTAGACCTAGGGTTACTGCCCGTCTATAACCCTAGGTCTACACCAAGGGGAATTTAAAAAGGTAAACTCAACTCGTCAGCCGTTCATCAGCTGTAAACACGGCGAATTAAAAAAAAACGTTAATTTTGTTTTGAGAAGAAGTTGATTGAAAAATAGCTAAAAATATTATTTTTATAATAAAAAAATTTCAAAACTGCGAATAATTAAAGTGAATTTAATAATAAGTGCAGTGTTAAAACTGGCGTTTTTTTGCAAACATTATTTTTATTTATATAAACTCTTTCTTATTCGACTTTATTATTTAAATGTATGTTAATTTTTTTAAGCTTGATGTATTTTTTTTTATATAAAAATATTAATTTTATTATTTTTGTTAAAGTAAAATTATTATTTTTATATAAACAAGAATCCAAACTTCAACAAATTAATATTAATTTAAATAATAAAGATCAAATAAGGAAAAAATTGTATTAATGAAAATAGTTTAATTAATTAAATTATTTTACTACAATTATAATTTGATACAATTTCACAAATTTATTATCAAAGTTATTTTCGGGAATACAAAATTTATTATTAATACGATTTTCGTATGACGTGCTAAATTCCCAGTTTTTCATATTTGATAAATACACTGAAATTTATTGTTGAGGGAAAGCTAGCTTCTATGCGCTTAGGCCAGCTCATCAGGAAACCTTTTCCAAAGATTTTAGAAAGGCCAAAAATATTATACAAATAAATTTCTTTCGCACACAGTTCGCTTCTATTTTTTTTCTTTGCTTCTTTTTTTAAATTGACAATCAAATTTGACGTTTTTTGCAAGGCGAATTTATTACAGATGGTCTTAAAAGCCCTGCTGATATTAGCTAAAATCCCCGTTTAATGTCAAAATTTTGTTTATTCTCTTTTATTATGTTTGTTTCTGTTTTGTTTTTTTTCTGTTTTTGACATTGTACAATGATTTTACAAAAACAAATTGCTTGTGGTTTTTGTACGAGTTGTACTTGTTGCAGTACCAAAATTACCTGGGATGAATTCGCCTTGGTTTTTTGTTAGCAATAATTGCCAACGAAAATGGACTAACAATTATTGCAACATAAATTGCCGGCAATAAATATGTACAAAAAATTGCTGTCTACATTAAAGATAACATAATTTTGACATTTGCTGCAATATGTGTCGCAATAATTATCTCTGGTATAGACGGGCAGTACCACAGATAAATATTGCGACATATATTGCAGTAAGCAAGCAAGCCGTGATTGATTGCATAGTAAAATGTCCACAGTGTGTTGCAGACTGCGGTCTGCAACTTTGTTGAACTATCCGTACCATGGAATAATAAGGACTCTACCCAAGAGCAGAAAAACGAGTTAAGACGAAGGCGTGTTAATTCATCTATTGACCAGATGAAAACCAGAAACAATCAATCGCCAAATTCGGTAGGCTTCAAAGTAGGCCAGTTGGTTTTACTTTTTAATTCGCAACGGAAGAAAGTACTATCTCCAAAGCTGCAGACTCATTGGGATGGCCCATATAAAGTAACAAAGAACTTAAATGACGAATTCAAAAATATAAGAGTCCAAGGTCAAAAATAAAAGTGGTACATCTAGAACGACTAGCCCAATATTGAAAAGGAGAATCTGAGTCTATTCGTGACGAACAGGCTTAAGCGGAGGGCAGTGTTACGAAAGAAAATTATATATGTAAGAATAATTTATAGATTTAGTTTTATGTCATATTAGTTATATACAAATTGTCGTGTGTAATTTTCAACACAACTGTTATTTTAAAACAATCCCTACATGAATTTTCCATTCTTTTTTAGAAATGGGTTTAGAACGTCATACACAATTGTGTAAATTAAATTAATTTAGTATAAGAAATTAAATTTTTTGTTATGTTGTATGTTTATGTTATTTATGTTTTTTTTTGTTTGTTTTATGTATCAAATAAAATATGAATTGTTTTTATTATAATAAAAAACCTTTAATCTAATGTTTTGAAAAAAGCTTTAATTTGTTACACTACATACAACTTATAGAAAACAAGAACATAAGTCCACAATCAACAATGGACCAGAAAAAAATAAAATTATATTTGGCTAAGATTTAGGTGTTCAGTTATTCTTTTACGGAAAACTGATCGAGAAGAACTGAATATTCGTTGTTCATTAGGCAGATAATTCCAATTACGTGCAACAGTAAAAAGAAATCGTTTCCTTTTTTTTTTCAAACAATGAGTATTTAATATATTCTAGGGATTAAAATTTGTATATCCCTGGTGGAATGCGTAAATGGGGCCTACGGTAAATTATATATTAATAATCATGTTTTTTAATTCCTTTATTTATAAAATTTGTTAAAAAAAATTAGTTAAAACGTTCAATTTGAACTAAGGGCGCCAACGAACTCTTTCCATCTATGACGATTATTAGCTAATGCTAGAACTTGGTTCTAGGTCATTCCTTGGCCTTTGTATTCTCTTTTTACATTTCTGATCCAGGTAAGACGTGGTCGACCGGGCCCTCGTTGGCCTTGGGGATGCGACTTCATTGCTGTGCGTGAACTATCAAGAGTGAGTTTTTTGCGCGTTTGACCAATCCATTTCCATTTTCGCATTTTTATTTCGATTTCATGAAATTTAGTTGTGTGATTTGTAGTCACATGGACATAGACAGACATGGCTAAAACGACATAAAATCACTCGAAGACCCAAAATATACATATATATGCAGATACTTTATGGAATCTTAGATGAATATTAAAAAAGTTCCTCTCGGAATGAAAAACAAGTGGAAGAGAGTTTAAAAAATCATTTCTTTGTTTAAGAGCTAATAAATCAGAGCAAGTTAAACTCTCTTTTTGGTTAAAAACAGAAAATCTATAAATCAGTAGTCATTTCAACCATCTCTAAACGCATTAAATTGGGCTTATAAACTACCATTACTGGGGTCTAATCACCGCTTTCGATATCGAGTAAACTATTTATCTGCATACGATAGACGCTGAGGTATCGAATAAAACCTCGAGAGATGTAATGTCTTTGGTTACTCGGTATCGAATGCTATCGTTTCAAATTACCACGATACATTTCATTCAATATCAGGTGTCATGATACCATAGTAAACATTTCGATCAATTTTTCTCGATATCGTATGCGGTGATTAGACCCCAGGAGATGTAAATTTGACAACATTAATCGTAGTGCTGCCACATTATTATTATTATTGTTATTATTTTAACTAGATAAGATATATAGGGCATTGATTTACAGCTATTAAGTTTAAGCTACATATACATTTTAGTTAAGTTTAACTAAACTAGTGCTTAAACGTTCAGTGATTTATTAGCACTTAGTGTCTTGATTGGTTGTATATTTTAATTAAATTACTTAATTTGCGCATTTTTAGAGCACATTTTTGGTTTCCCTGGTTGTATATAACAAAAAATAAAAATTATTTTCCGCTCTTTAGCTGTCATCGACAGGACTGCCAAATATGGCGATTTTTTGGTGGTCCATGGACACTATGACACTGGACGTTATGACATGCCACCGATTTTTTAAAATAATTTTGTCGATGGAAATTTACGTTTGGCGATGTGTCGATAGTTTTGGCGAAATTTAAAACGATTAGCCATATGCGAATTGCATTGTATGTAAATATTTTCTAATTTACATACATATATGTACTTACATATCTTAAATATTATAAAAACAATTTCAATTTTTGGGAATACAAAATTTAAATTTTCAAAAGATTTTGTTATTCGTGCTTAATTCCCAGTTTTTATTATTGATAAAAACACTTGAAATTTATTGTTGATTGAAATCTTTATGGATGAAGTTTCCTGATGATCTGGCCTAAGCAACCAGTGAAATGCGCATAGGAATAGCTTATCCCATCAACAATAAATTTCAAGTGTTTTTATCAATAATAAAAACTGGGAATTAAGCACGAATAACAAAATCTTTTGAAAATTTAAATTTTGTATTCCCAAAAATTGAAATTACTTTTTGATAATAAACTGGCACGTGCACGGCCTAAAAAACACTTAATTGACAACATCTTTTGTAAGTTGTTGTTGTTTTTATTTTGTTTTTCTTAACCTACTTACAACTACAATTAATGTTGAGAGAATTTCAACTAATTGTAGTGGGGAATGTAAGATGAGATGAAGCCACTGTTTATTGTTGATGTTGTTTTGTTTAAGCTTTGATATTATTACAAGTAGAACAGTTACTATAATTCTTATACGTTTAACAGTTTTATTTGGTTTAATATCTTTAGTTTTTCTAAAATCTTTATGGATGAAGTTTCCTGATGATCTGGCCTAAGCAACCAGTGAAATGCGCATAGGAATAGCTTATCCCATCAACAATAAATTTCAAGTGTTTTTATCAATAATAAAAACTGGGAATTAAGCACGAATAACAAAATCTTTTGAAAATTTAAATTTTGTATTCCCAAAAATTGAAATTACTTTTTGATAATAAACTGGCACGTGCACGGCCTAAAAAACACTTAATTGACAACATCTTTTGTAAGTTGTTGTTGTTTTTATTTTGTTTTTCTTAACCTACTTACAACTACAATTAATGTTGAGAGAATTTCAACTAATTGTAGTGGGGAATGTAAGATGAGATGAAGCCACTGTTTATTGTTGATGTTGTTTTGTTTAAGCTTTGATATTATTACAAGTAGAACAGTTACTATAATTCTTATACGTTTAACAGTTTTATTTGGTTTAATATCTTTAGTTTTTCTAAAATCTTTATGGATGAAGTTTCCTGATGATCTGGCCTAAGCAACCAGTGAAATGCGCATAGGAATAGCTTATCCCATCAACAATAAATTTCAAGTGTTTTTATCAATAATAAAAACTGGGAATTAAGCACGAATAACAAAATCTTTTGAAAATTTATTATAAAAACTTTTTTCTCTTGTTTGTAAATTTTATTTTAAATTTATAATTCTTATTATTAATAACTGTTTCAAAATTGTTCTATTGATACATTTTGTGAATCATTGTAAAATATTATGGCGAATTTAACAAATTCGCCTTTCGTAAGAAGCATTCAATGAGGAAAAAGTATATCACCGACAGTCAAAGGTTTTTTTTAGAAATTAAAAATAGTATTGCCAAATAATTTTCTAAAAAACAGTAAATAAATATGCATACCGACAAGTTATAAACAGTAAAATTTAAAATTTCTTATACTTACATATATTTCTTAAAGAAAGTTCCATAAATTTTAATATTATATATTTTATAAATCAATGTATTCGTACGTATTTTAGAAAAAAGTAACCAAAATGAACAAAATATTCACATCTCCACATTGAAAAAAATATAACCAATTTTGGTTAGAAATAACCAAAAACGGCAGCTCTGTATGCCAATATCTTTACTGACCAATACAAGCCTCGTTCATGCAGTAAAAAAGGTACCGAAGATTCCGCTAGCATCCACTCCTAAAAGAAAAATAAGTTGGCGTACGGTTTGAGTATCAGAAAAATCATAAAGACATTTCTTTTGAGCTACAGTCAGAAAATGCTAACATACCCAGCGGTAAATATTGAAAGGATCGCAAGAGGCAGGCCTTTATACTCCTTTCTAACAGTTTTGCTTCGTATGATACAATATATGAGAAAAACGAAGTTGTTATTAAAAAAGAGTTTGGAAGGCGTTGCTCCCATTGGCAGCCTGTGTAAAAATAAATAACTATTGTTACGAAAGTTAATTTATCTAAGAATTATTTAGAGTTATAGTTAAAAGTTATCTTGTAAGTTATAGTTGTTTCATATAAGAAACTTAAAATTGTCATGTATAATTTTCAACACAGCTGTATTACCGCCTAAAAGTGCACTTAGATTTTACCAGTTATTTTAAAATAATAATAATTTTGAAATATAACAGGTTAGAGTGCTATATTCGGCTGTGCCAAATCTTTGATACCCTCCACCGACAGTTCGAATATTTCAGGAATGATGTCTATTTATTATTAGTTTTTTTTTTATAAAAACAGACGTCAGCATTAAAATTGGTTGCGGTTTAGACCTACATATATTAAATTATTGACGGCCCATCAGAAAGTTTTATGCTATTTATAGCAATTTCAACTAGCTTGAGCCGAACTTAAATGATTTTCAGGGGGGTTTGGGTGGAATTTATCTGGTATTAAAAACATAAGTTTCAATACAGCGATGAAATAAGTTTTTGCGTTTACAGTGAATTTAAGAAGGTTGCTAAATAGTGACTGGAACGTATACCACAAAATTGCATTACATTTTTCTGATCATATGGAAATATATCTGCTACGGTTTTAGGCGTGACTTTGTTTGAAGACATTAAACGGTTCGGTTCGAAACTAACAATATTCGATAAAATTGGGAACATTATAATTAATTTCAATAAAGTTTGTTAAGCTGAAAAAGTGTGTTTATTTATTTTGATTTGATTCATAATACATATATATATTTTTTTTATCTTTCACACGTATAAGCGCTTCACTTTGACCTTCAGTTATTAACTGACCCAAATTTGTACAATCATACAAAATTTCATACGCACATGATTGAATTATACACACCAGCAATAACTCGGTGATTCCCCGTTTTATTTTTACTTTAATGAGCGAAAAAAATAATTTGTACTGAAAATACAAAAAAAAAATTAATATAAAAATTCCAGAAACTAGAACCCCCTGCTCTAATTTTAGAGCGTTTAATTTGGTTTTTCGCCTATCAAGTTCAAAATCATGAAAAAAAAATTTCCTACTATAGAGAGAAAAAAAAAACACATCCAATACATTGAAATTGCCGGTTCTAGTTTCTGGACGGTTCGAATTTGTGAGATTCTACTATAATACGAAACATGTCACACAAAGACCTTGATTAATTAACTGTTGATTCCTGCAAGATACTTAAATCTAGGATAAAAATCACTTTCTCGAAATGATAATAGTTTGTTGTCACATAACTTCTCCTAAAAAATAACACATATGTATGTATATTTGCATTTTTTTAGGTTTAGTTCAGATTACACCGTCTATGCACATCATCCGCGCCCTTTTGTAGAAAAATGTAATCAGCTTTATCGCTGTGGCTGATTTCATAAACGCAGTGTTGCAATGCATCATTAAAAAGCTCCAAAAACTCCATAGCTTTTTTTCTAGACAATGCCTTGAGCTCGTTATTGCACGGTAACCATATTCACTGCACAACGGTTGCCAAATTTGTGCATCGTTTTTATTTGTGATGATTTGTCAACGCATTGGTTTCAAGTGATGCTTTGTCCAAGTTTAGACGAGCAAACATTTGGAAGAAAAACATCTGGAATTCTCTTTTGTTTTTTCATTCGCGGTCACACAGATGAACATATTGCTCCGGCGGCATGAAATAGCCCCCCACGAAATAAGCCCCCAAAGCGGAAATGAAATAACCCACCAAAAAAGTATATGGGCGGCAACAGCAATGTTTTTTGGGGATTTATTTAATTTTTTTGGGGACTTATTTCATTTTTGTATTGGGAAGTTTTTTCATATGAAATAAGTCCCCAAAAATCTGAAATGAAATAAGTCGCTAAAAATATTTTGGGGACTTATTTCATTTTCAAATTTATTCCAAAATCGTCAAAAATGCAAATTATGTCACGTTTTAATATGTACACAAAAATTGTGTTACTGAATAATAAAGTTTTAGGTCGGTTCGCAGAAAAAAATGGTCACTTTTTCAAATTTGTGAAGTTAATTCGCAACGAAGAATTTTTTAAAAGTTGGAATTTTGCTATGTTATGCAATGGCCCAAAAATGGAGAAAAAGATACAAATTTGCCAAATTCATTAAAATGAAAGTGCATAAAATTTATTGCAGGAAGGAAAACTAATCGTTTCTGAATCAAGTATATTGTTTGAGGGAAACGAAATTTGTATCAATATGACATCAAAAGAAGACATTTTTTGAACACCACGTTTCCAATAACGACAACCTGTGTGTTGTTCTTATTTCTTGCAAGCATCTCAAAATATGCAACAAATGTGACGCAAAATTAAAAGCGGATTCCATTTATAATAGGCTGAAAAAATACAACTGCCCCTGTTGCCGTCAAACGGTTTTTGATAAAATATTTCAATTATTGCAAATAAATATAAGTATATTTCGAATTGATTGGATATTTTGAAACTTTTTGGGGATTTATTTAATTTCAGGAATTGGTTATTTATTTTAAATGGAATAACTTCCAATTTTGGGGGATTTCTTTCATTTTGATTTGGGGAGTTATTTCATTTCAATGGGGTTTCATTTCATTTTAAAATTGTTGGTTTATTTCATATGAAATAAGACCTCAAAAATTGGGGAATTATTTAATTTTTGTGGGGGGCTATTTCATGCCGCCGTTGCCAGCTATCTGGAATCTCTGCCCTTATGCGTAACAACGTGTTTTAATTATCGTGCGTGGTTTATTTAATTACTTTAATTAAATATTCTTTAGAGAAGCATTTAATTGCTTTTTGATATGTTTGCTACAAAAAGGAAAGTGTATTGGGGTAACTCTACCAAATTTAAGATACCAAAAACAAACGAAGGTCCAGTTACAAGTGCTAATAGATTTCGTTTATTGGCCGATACCGAGGAAACTGAAGAAATTTTTGTAAAAGAAAAAGTTCCACCAATAATTGTAGATTCTACTCATAAGTTTTCATTTGTGATTGGTTTATTAGGTGAACAGTATACTTTTAAGAGGATGTCAGTTGGTAAAAAATTATGTCCAGCTCATTGGTGCTATACGAAGCGGCTTCAGATATCCTCAAAAAAGCTAATCTTCATTATTATACACATGAAGTAAAGGATTTACAGAATTTTAAAATGGTACTCTTTGGGTTACTCCACTTAACTACTGAAATTATCAAGCATGAATTCGTCAATGAATTCAACATAACACCTGTAAGCGTTTCGGAAATAAAAACAAAAAAATCTTCTGCGGATAATGCACTTTACATGATTGAATTCAATCGTCAACACGTTTCGAAAAATGAAGTTTTAAAAATTTAATATTTATGCAACATCGCTTTGTATTGGAGAAGGCCACTTAAGGGTATAAGGGGTCCTACTCAATGTTCGAAATGCTCAATGTCATGGAATTGCAGTTTGTTCAGCCTGTGCAGGAAATCATGATTACGCTGAATGTAAGTTGAATAAAAGTTCGCATGACACTAGTGTGGTGTTTAAGTGTCACAACTGCGTAATAAAAGGATTTATGCATGTTAATCATAAGGCGGACGATCCCAGGTGTCCATGCCGTCAGGAATACCTTGAGATCAGACAACGTATTACCTCTAAGTCTAGACTGGTTAGTAAACGTACCAATACGTCATCCTTTAACATTGACGATGAGAATTTTCCTCAATAGCGAAAGCAAGCACGTGCCAATGACCATAGCTGGGGAATTTCGATTACAATTAGAAATCATTACGATTAGAGAAATAAAATAATCTAATCATTAGAATTTAATTTTTATAAAAATTTCAGATTACTAATTGATTAGATTAGAAATAATCAAAAATATAATCACTATTAGTGACGA
Organism: Pollenia labialis; assembly: GCA_949318255.1. Lineage (NCBI taxonomy): Eukaryota > Metazoa > Arthropoda > Insecta > Diptera > Polleniidae > Pollenia > Pollenia labialis. The sequence goes on along the minus strand of OX439142.1, from coordinate 15,034,240 downwards.
TTAGCATTTCTAATCAAATCTAATCAAAACTAATTCAAAAAATAATTGATTAGATTTCTTGATTAGATTTGATTAGATCTACTATTTTTAACTATTTTTGTGAAAAGAAAATATTTTTTTATCACATTTGTTGCTATATTTACATAATGTAACAGTTTTGAATATTGCAAAAAATTGCATTATATATTGCAACATACATATCGTAACTTTAATATAGAAAAGCCCTAACTAATGTTTTCCTTACTTTACAAGAGAAGGAAACAACTTAATAAAAATTATAGTCTTGCAGGCACGATTTTTTTTAAACAAAGTTTTTTGTTCAATTCTCTAATCAATTTAATAAAAAACTGGTTTTAAAAAAAATCGCGACTACAAGACTATAATTTTTATTAAGTTTTTTTCTTCTCTTGTAAAGTAAGGAAAATATTAGTTAGGGCTTTTCTATATTAAAGTAACGATATATATTTACATACATAAAGATAAATAACGAATTTACAGAAAGTCAAACAAAATAAAAAAAAAAATTCATATTCAGTAAGTTCTGTAAAAAAAAAGAAAATAGGTATATATATATATTACATTATATATATATTATAAATCACAAAAAATTCAGGGTTGAAAATTAATTTGGGAGAACTTCCGGTGCTTCGCATTCTTTTAGCACTCACTGCCGGCTCACTCTCCAAAACTATATTCCCTATGTTCCGGATCACCTTCGTCGGTAAGTAATTTGGATCACATACATCATCGTCTGCGGAGAAGTCTTGGTCTTCGAAAACAATTGGATCCATTACGACAACTACAATATCGAAAATATATTGGAAATTTTTGTTTTACATATAAAGTTTGCATTTTGTTTAAATTTTCACGACGGCGAAAAAACAATAAATAAAAGAAAAAAAAATCCGTGCATTTTTACTTACCAATAATTTTGAACACTTTAATTTGAATAAAAAAATTAACATTAATAATAACACAACAACAGGGTGCACCGTATGCAATATTAAAAAACTGTTACATTATGTAAATATACCAACAAATGTGATAAAAAAATATTTTCTTTTCACAAAAATAGTTAAAAATAGTTGATCTAATCAAATCTAATCAAAAGTAATCAAGAAATCTAATCAATTATTTTTTGGATTAGTTTTGATTAGATTTGATTAGAAATGGTAATCGTCACTAATTGTGATTAGATTTCTGATTATTTCTAATCTAATCAATTAGTAATCATCTAAAATGACTAACTAATCATTACTAATCAATTTTTTAGCACAATTAAAATTTCTAATCCAATTGGTAATCATTAGGATTTCTAATCATTATTCCCAAGCTATGCCAATGACACACGTGGTAATTCCCACTTCCTAGGAAGTAAGCAGCATTCATATGTTCCCAGAAATAATCATGCCACTTATAATGATGATGACATCTCCAACGAGACACTGCTACAAAAACATATTTTTTGATGCAGCAGACGCACTTCAAAAATGTCATAATAAGTATGACAAACTAAGAGTTTTGGGTAAAATGCTTAAATATGCCATATAAATCAACTGTTATACAAAATGTGTATGTTATGCACTGGAGTGCGCAAGGCATAACGACTGAGTCAGCAAGTTCTATAATCATTGTCTGCGTTCCAACTACTATATATACCACCCAGGTGCCTTTACACGATTTGGTCAGAATTTAGGCGCGGTCTACCTCTACGGTAGACATCCTATTAACGAACTCCGGTGTTAGATTTTCCACATTGGAAGAAGAATTCATATTAAAAGTGCTAAATTGACAAAATAAAAGTGCTAAATTGTTCTACAATGAAAAACAAAAGTGCTAGTTTTGTAAAATTGATGCAACATATTTGGAATGTTTTTCATTCACAAGAGAACTTGAAAATTTTTCCCAAAGTTGTATTTTTTGTACAAACGAACACAAAAATGTAGAACATGTTTCAATAACGAAACATATTTCTCAGAAAAGAAATCGTCATAAAATATATTAAAATGTAACATTACAATAAGTGTTTCTATAAAACAAAATAAATTTGTTAAAAAAAAATTCAAATGTAAATTTTTTATTATGTATTCATAAAAATTAATGTTACAAAACTAGCACTTTTGTTTTTCATTGTAGAACAATTTAGCACTTTTATTTTGTCAATTTAGCACTTTTAATATGAATTCTTCTGGCAAGCCTGCTTGTATTTTATGTAAAATGCAACGCCAAAGAATTACATTAAAAGCAAAACCAGAGCCTTAAATATTTTGTAATTATGTTGTTGCTTTCTACAGAAATTCATGTACAGAAGTTCCCGCTTAAATGCATCCCGCTTAAATGATTACCCCTCTTAAATGCGCAAAATTACATGAACAAAATCCCGCTTAAATTACCTCGCTTAAATGCGTTCCCCGTTTTAATGATTCATAATTTTTGTCCGAATATACATAAATTTAAACAAAATAAATCGCTTAATTGCGTAAGAAAAAAACTTAGATTTTTTTTAATATCCGGCAAGGCAATTAAAAATTTAGTAAAAGTATTTTTGTACTTATGTATATGTATGGCAACACAAATATTTAAAGCAGCAGTTGAAGTAAAAAAGTAAATTTCTCTTGAATTTCGAAATCATAGAGAATAATTTAAAAAAGTTATGCTATAAACACATTCAAGACAGCAAGCTACCGACTTCAATATGTCAAAAATAGAATACGTGTGTGTATATGGAAATGATTATTTTCACGACGACACGGCTACATGGCTGCAGGTTGTTGTCTGTGCTTATTTTGTCGTTGTAGTCAAATTAAACTAATTTCTATTTTTGATATTTGGCCAATTTGTTGTTTAATTGATTTGTTTTTTATTTAAGCTAATAGGCCTGAGGTTAATTAATGTAAATAAAAAGCAATTTTTTATTACAGTTTTCCCGACGTTTCGTCGATTTTTTGTCGACTTTTTCAAGGGAGCGTCTATTTAAAATTTTTAAAAAATATATAAATTAACATAAATACAACAAATTACATTAAAAAAGTTAAACTTACAATATGAGCTTTTCACATTAAATTAAATTTCTCCTTTTACATGTAACATTAAACATATAAACATAAAACATAAATTTAAAGTTAAACACATATCAAAACAAGTATCACTGTAACTATTTAGTAATTGCAACCCTATAATTTGCGCTAATATTGTTAGTGTCTTCTTTGACATTCATTGTTTTCTTTATGTTTTCTTGTATTCTTAGACTTTCAATTGTAAATCTCTTCTTATCCCCCCTTACTTTATCTAGTATTCGCACCCCCTCAAAATCAATTTTATGTTGTGTATTTAAAATGTGTGTTGATAATGCTGTCGTTTCTTTTTTCCTTTGTATATCCATCATATGTTCTCCCATTCTAGTTTCAAGGGATCGTTTTGTTGTTCCAATGTATATGAGTTCGCAACTTTGTTCGTTATTCCCTTTACATTGTAATTCGTACACAATGTTGTTTTGTTGTTGTTTGTTTATTGGAGCTTTTATTGCAGAGAATATAGTGCTGAGTGTTTTATTTGGTTTGTAAGCAAAGCTTATATTATTTGTTTCTATTGACGTTCGCTAAGGAGACCTCATCAGGAAGGATAATGAATTTCCACGCAACCCAACCGAAAAATCAAATAATTAACACTGCTAAAAATTTCATCTCAAGGATTTTACACATAAGCGATGAACTTTTTCACACTAAAAACAAACATATAATTTTTAATATCCTTAAAAGCAATAGTTTCCCAAACAAACTTATATCAACACTAATAGAAGACACAATTACGCAAATAAAAAACAAAAATGATAACAACCCCACTAGTATAGAAAAAGAACAAAAATGTTTTTACAGTGTAAAATACATCCCTGGACTCACTGATAATAAAAACATACGAACGTCAATAGAAACAAATAATATAAGCTTTGCTTACAAACCAAATAAAACACTCAGCACTATATTCTCTGCAATAAAAGCTCCAATAAACAAACAACAACAAAACAACATTGTGTACGAATTACAATGTAAAGGGAATAACGAACAAAGTTGCGAACTCATATACATTGGAACAACAAAACGATCCCTTGAAACTAGAATGGGAGAACATATGATGGATATACAAAGGAAAAAAGAAACGACAGCATTATCAACACACATTTTAAATACACAACATAAAATTGATTTTGAGGGGGTGCGAATACTAGATAAAGTAAGGGGGGATAAGAAGAGATTTACAATTGAAAGTCTAAGAATACAAGAAAACATAAAGAAAACAATGAATGTCAAAGAAGACACTAACAATATTAGCGCAAATTATAGGGTTGCAATTACTAAATAGTTACAGTGATACTTGTTTTGATATGTGTTTAACTTTAAATTTATGTTTTATGTTTATATGTTTAATGTTACATGTAAAAGGAGAAATTTAATTTAATGTGAAAAGCTCATATTGTAAGTTTAACTTTTTTAATGTAATTTGTTGTATTTATGTTAATTTATATATTTTTTAAAAATTTTAAATAGACGCTCCCTTGAAAAAGTCGACAAAAAATCGACGAAACGTCGGGAAAACTGTAATAAAAAATTGCTTTTTATTTACATTAATTAACCTCAGGCCCTATTAGCTTAAATAAAAAACAAATCAATTAAACTAATTTCTATTTTTGTCCACTACAAAACAGAAAAAGTGTTGCTAATATTAAAAAATATTTAAGAAATAAGTGCTTAAAAATATTTTTTTTGTTTAACAGAAAAGAATACGCTTGAAATTGAAAAAATTATATAACTTTTTATTATCCTTGGAAGATGTTCTATAGGAAGATTTTTTCGAGCGTACGCTTTCTTAGTTAAGGAGTTATTGGACGTAAAAGCTGTAAAATACTTTATCTATATCTCTTTAGCTTTAAAAAGAATCTATAAAATATGGGAATCATTGGAAAATGATTCAGTGTTTTTCATATGGCGTTTAAAGCATACCAATTTATCAATTAAGAGCCAATTTAATATCTATATTTGTACTCCGTGGCTGATTTTTTTTTACAAAATAAGCTTTTTAAATTAAAATTATATCGATATAGCAATTATTATCTAACCCTTAGATATTAGCTTAATACAGTTTTTCTGTATTGCGGGTTTTCAGCCTTGAGGAACACTTATTAATTATGTACATATTACAATAATTAAATTTGTAACTACTACATAAATTCTTATCACATATATATTTTTACTCAAACTTATAAATAAATTCAGTAATTTCCAAGATATAATTTTTTAAACCTTAATAAATTTAAAATTTTACATGATGGAGTTACTAATAATATGATTGATTAAATATATTGACAAAATTTTAAGTTTTGTTGAAAAATTTTCATTAAATTATTTTTATGAAGAAAGGAATTTTACAACATGAAAATCAATTAAAATTGTTATTGACAATCATTCATTCTTGACTGACCTGAGATTCGAACCCAGGCGGCTGGTTACCATGACATGTTTCGATCGCAACCACTCGATCTCCTCAGATGGATTTGCCGTCTTACACTCGCAGCTATCGACGACTGCTGACGTCAATAGTCAAATATCAATCCTTAAACCAAATTGTATTTTTAACCTTTGGTAGATCGAAATTTGCTTCTTTGAATGATTATCCATTTTTTTAATTGATTATACATGTTTTTCCTAACTTCTGTTTTTTCCGTACATTTTTTTGCTTTTTCATTTTGTCTTTCTTTTTCTTGTTGACCTTTTGCAGCACAACTTGAAGGACAAATGTACACACAGAGCTCGTGCCTTAGCTTTAACAATATTTAGAATTGTGGTTATTTTGTTGAACTATTTATGGTTTTTAATCCAAATTTTTAATTTTTAATCAGGCTTAAGTTCATCAAATTTAATTTTCATTAAATTATTTTTATGAAGAAAGGAATTTTACAACATGAAAATCAATTAAAATTGTTATTGATAATCATTCATTCTTGACTGACCTGAGATTCGAACCCAGGCGGCTGGTTACCATGACATGTTTCGATCGCAACCACTCGATCTCCTCAGATGGATTTGCCGTCTTACACTCGCAGCCATCGACGACTGCTGACGTCAATAGTCAAATATCAATCCTTAAACCAAATTGTATTTTTAACCTTTGGTAGATCGAAATTTGCTTCTTTGAATGATTATCCATTTTTTTAATTGATTTTACATGTTTTTCCTAACTTCTGTTTTTTCCGTACTTATGTCAAGAATTCTTCTTGAAGTCCAAAGTACATTTTTTTGTTTTTTCATTTTGTCTTTCTTTTTCTTGTTGACCTTTTGCAGCACAACTTGAAGGACAAATGTACACATAGAGCTCGTGCCTTAGCTTTAACAATATTTAGAATTGTGGTTATTTTGTTGAACTATTTATGGTTTTTAATCCAAATTTTTAATTTTTAATCAGGCTTAAGTTCATCAAATTTAATTTTCATTAAATTATTTTTATGAAGAAAGGAATTTTACAACATGAAAATCAATTAAAATTGTTATTGATAATCATTCATTCTTGACTGACCTGAGATTCGAACCCAGGCGGCTGGTTACCATGACATGTTTCGATCGCTACCACTCGATCTCCTTAGATGGATTTGCCGTCTTACACTCGCAACCATCGACGACTGCTGACGTCAATAGTCAAATATCAATCCTTAAACCAAATTGTATTTTTAACCTTTGGTAGATCGAAATTTGCTTCTTTGAATGATTATCCATTTTTTTAATTGATTTTACATGTTTTTCCTAACTTCTGTTTTTTCCGTACTTATGTCAAGAATTCTTCTTGAAGTCCAAAGTACATTTTTTTGCTTTTTCATTTTGTCTTTCTTTTTCTTGTTGACCTTTTGCAGCACAACTTGAAGGACAAATGTACACACAGAGCTCGTGCCTTAGCTTTAACAATATTTAGAATTGTGGTTATTTTGTTGAACTATTTATGGTTTTTAATCCAAATTTTTAATTTTTAATCAGGCTTAAGTTCATCAAATTTAATTTTCATTAAATTATTTTTATGAAGAAAGGAATTTTACAACATGAAAATCAATTAAAATTGTTATTGATAATCATTCATTCTTGACTGACCTGAGATTCGAACCCAGGCGGCTGGTTACCATGACATGTTTCGATCGCAAACACTCGATCTCCTCAGATGGATTTGCCGTCTTACACTCGCAGCCATCGACGACTGCTGACGTCAATAGTCAAATATCAATCCTTAAACCAAATTGTATTTTTAACCTTTGGTAGATCGAAATTTGCTTCTTTGAATGATTATCCATTTTTTTAATTGATTTTACATGTTTTTCCTAACTTCTGTTTTTTCCGTACTTATGTCAAGAATTATTTTTGAAGTCCAAAGTACATTTTTTTGTTTTTTCATTTTGTCTTTCTTTTTCTTGTTGACCTTTTGCAGCACAACTTGAAGGACAAATGTACACACAGAGCTCGTGCCTTAGCTTTAACAATATTTAGAATTGTGGTTATTTTGTTGAACTATTTATGGTTTTTAATCCAAATTTTTAATTTTTAATCAGGCTTAAGTTCATCAAATTTAATTTTCATTAAATTATTTTTATGAAGAAAGGAATTTTACAACATGAAAATCAATTAAAATTGTTATTGATAATCATTCATTCTTGACTGACCTGAGATTCGAACCCAGGCGGCTGGTTACCATGACATGTTTCGATCGCAACCACTCGATCTCCTCAGATGGATTTGCCGTCTTACACTCGCAGCCATCGACGACTGCTGACGTCAATAGTCAAATATCAATCCTTAAACCAAATTGTATTTTTAACCTTTGGTAGATCGAAATTTGCTTCTTTGAATGATTATCCATTTTTTTAATTGATTTTACATGTTTTTCCTAACTTCTGTTTTTTCCGTACTTATGTCAAGAATTCTTCTTGAAGTCCAAAGTACATTTTTTTGTTTTTTCATTTTGTCTTTCTTTTTCTTGTTGACCTTTTGCAGCACAACTTGAAGGACAAATGTACACATAGAGCTCGTGCCTTAGCTTTAACAATATTTAGAATTGTGGTTATTTTGTTGAACTATTTATGGTTTTTAATCCAAATTTTTAATTTTTAATCAGGCTTAAGTTCATCAAATTTAATTTTCATTAAATTATTTTTATGAAGAAAGGAATTTTACAACATGAAAATCAATTAAAATTGTTATTGATAATCATTCATTTTTGACTGACCTGAGATTCGAACCCAGGCGGCTGGTTACCATGACATGTTTCGATCGCAACCACTCGATCTCCTTAGATGGATTTGCCGTCTTACACTCGCAGCCATCGACGACTGCTGACGTCAATAGTCAAATATCAATCCTTAAACCAAATTGTATTTTTAACCTTTGGTAGATCGAAATTTGCTTCTTTGAGTGATTATCCATTTTTTTAATTGATTTTACATGTTTTTCCTAACTTCTGTTTTTTCCGTACTTATGTCAAGAATTCTTCTTGAAGTCGTACATTTTTTTGTTTTTTGATTTTGTCTTTCTTTTTCTTGTTGACCTTTTGCAGCACAACTTGAAGGACAAATGTACACATAGAGCTAGTGCCTTAGCTTTAACAATATTTAGAATTGTGGTTATTTTGTTGAACTATTTATGGTTTTAAATAAAAATTTTTAATTTTTAATCAGGCTTAAGTTCATCAAATTTAATTTTCATTAAATTATTTTCATGAAGAAAGGAATTTTACAACATGAAAATCAATTAAAATTGTTATTGATAATCATTCATTCTTGACTGACCTGAGATTCGAACCCATGCGGCTGGTTACCATGACATGTTTCGATCGCAACCACTCGATCTCCTCAGATGGATATGCCGTCTTACACTCGGAGCCATCGACGACTGCTGACGTCAATAGTCAAACATCAATCCTTAAACCAAATTGTAATTTAACCTTTGGTTGATCGAAATTTGCTTTCTTATTGAATGATTATCCATTTTTATTGATTTTACATGTTTTTCCTTACTTCTGTTTTTTCCGTACTTTTGTCAAGAATTTTTCTTGAAGTCCAAAGTACATTTTTTATTTTTGTGTTTTTTCATTTTTGTCTTTCTTTTTCTTGTTGACCTTTTTAGTTTTTATTACCAATTGACACATCAAAGCCTATAGGCCCAACCATAATGTGCTTAAGTTGGCTTAAGCAAATGTACGAATAAATGTAAATCATATCAGGCAAACCATATTAAACTTAAGCAATCTTTTTGTTATATATAATGAAACTGTGATTTGCTTAGGCAAAGTGCGAAACTGATCGCACATTCCGTACGGAATCAAATGTTTGTTGGTTTTATTTTTGTTTTTTAAAATACATTTGAGAGACTTTTTGTGAATTTTTGACAGCAGGTTAAGCAAGAGTATGCATTAGACTGGTCGCAATTTTTTTTTTTTTTAAATTTACTTGTTTGCGCTACTTAAAAAATGAGGTTTGGTGTAAGAAATCATGTCCTAATTTTTCAGCTCGATCCGACGGTGCCTAGTCGTGCCAAGTGGGGACCATAGTTCCCCATATGATGAAAAAAACATCTATTCAATCAGATACTAGTTGAAAAGCCGGTCCCAAAGACAGAAAATCAAAAATCTGGCTTCGTTACGATCTTCCGCAGAGAAAGTACTTTAAGTATGCCAAATTTCAGCTTCATATATCATTCGATGGCTTCAGAAAGTTGCGGAAATAATAGGACATACATACAAACATCCGCAAATACTACGAAATTATATATTGTATAGATAGATTAAAGTATCTGCTAATTAATATTTTAGTATGATACGAACGAACGATTTTTAACCTAATTAAGGTACGCTGAATCCAGTGGTGCTAGCCGTTTTTTTTTTAGGTTAGCTCTGGTTTTCGTGATATACCGTTATTTCAAAAATGAAGGAGGCTGCACAACATATGTTCGGGTTACTCAAAAACGGCTTAGCTTATTGAAAAAAATCCGAAATTCCGCAATAAAATTTACTTTTAGAAAGGTAAAACTATTTTCTTATATGCGCAGTCGTTTTAGAAACATAATTTTTTTTTGAAAAAAAAAAATAATTTTTTTTATAAAAATTTCGAAATTTTTATTTTTAAAAAATTCATTAAAAATTGGAAAGTGCTTCTACAATAATTTAAAAAAAAAAATGTATAAATTTATTTGAATGTTTTTATTAAGTTGATTATTTTAAAAGAGAAGATTTGTTGTGGGACGGATATAAATGACGATAGTGCTCAACAACTTGGAGTAGGTACTGCTTATCTGTCTCATCGTATGTTAACGATTTATTGTAATCCGTGATGAGTTTAATTGCTCTTTCTGCCGCATCATTTACAACGTTCAAATGTTGACAGACAGCTTTTCCAGCGCCGTAATCATTCCTCTGCTGCCATTGAGAAGGTTCCGATTCTAAAAATGTTGGATCTATGGCTAATCGGGAAAAAAATTTCTTTGTCAGTGGAGAAAATTTCATCCATATTGACAACATTCCTTTTCGTAATTTTTTCATAATTTCCATGTATGTCATTGCCGATGTCGAATTTTTGGACCATCATCTTTTTTATTTAAAACGGCACGCTTTCATCAAAAAATGCAAGGCCAACTGTTTCTTCTGTCAAATACCACAAATGCTTTCTTATTTTTTGCAACAATGCAGTCGAAACTTCTTTATCAAAATAAGATACAACGTTTTGAATGAAATCAAGATCCAGTTTTGGCGCTTCTATAGCGTTCACACATCGGAACCAATAAGGTACATATATGATAGTCAAAAACAAGCAAATGCTCCGAAGACTTTTCAATTCTGCTACTGTCAATTTGAACTGTTCGCGAAATAGAAATATTTTGTAACAATAAATGCACTTTGACATGAATCGTGCATGCGATGTTGCACCAGGCAAACGAAATTGTGAAAAATCTGGTACCCGCTCCCCAATAAAATGGAGTGTTAACTCAAGCAACTCTTTATAATCTGCACGCACGTAATGGAATTTTAACGCATTTATACAAAAAATTTTCAAAAAATCTAAGTGCGATGTTGTTAAAATTCGTACCACTTCTTCGTCCAAAATTCCACTTTTCAATGTGTTTCCAATTTTTGGCAAATCTGTTCAAGCGCTTATTTTTTTAAATGTACCTTTAGTGCTTCGCAAAATGATAAAATAGGTAAAGTAAATTTTATTGCGGAATTTCGGATTTTTTTAGTTTTTTCAATAAGCTAAAGCGTGCAGCCTCCTTCATTTTCAAAATAACGGTATATCTCGAAAACCAGAGCTAACCTAAAAAAACGGCTAGCACCACTGGATTCAGCGTACCTGAATTAGGTTAAAAATCGTTCGTTCGTATCATACTAAAATATTAATTAGCAGATACTTTAATCTATCTATACAATATATAATTTCTTAGTATTTGCGGATGTTTGTATGTATGTCCTATTATTTCCGCAACTTTCTGAAGCCATCGAATGATATATGAAGCTGAAATTTGGCATACTTAAAGTACTTTCTCTGCGGAAGATCGTAACGAAGCCAGATTTTTGATTTTCTGTCTTTGGGACCGGCTTTTCAACTAGTATCTGATTGAATAGATGTTTTTTTCATCATATGGGGAACTATGGTCCCCACTTGGCACGACTAGGCACCGTCGGATCGAGCTGAAAAATTAGGACTTGATTTCTTACACCAAACCTCATATTTAAAGCAGCGCAAACATTTAAATTTAAAAAAAAAAAAATCCCATACAAGATGCGACCAGTCTAGTATGCATATTATGATTGGGCCTTATAACTTAAAAAAATATTCCTTTTTATAATTTACTCCTTTTCCTTCGTGGACATACTTTTTTCAAAGTTTCTTTTTCTAGATTTTAACTTGTTTAAAGTCTTTAATTTTACCCGCTACTTTGTAATCGGGCCTTTTCTTGCATGAACATATTTATATGCCAAAGTTTATGTTCCTAGGTTTTAACAAAAAAGTTCCAAAATTTTTCATCTCATAGGTTAACATTTACACAGGACTTTGCACTTATAATTTTGTGTCTAAGTACAATATTATAGAAAATTCAAAAAGTAGAACACAAAAGCAAATGAATGAAAGTAAATTTAAAACAGTACCAAAAACTTCCCTCTTATAGATTCTTAGCATTGCATCTTGAATTTTATGTTTCTAAGTCCAATAGTAACGGATATTCAAAAAGTAGAAGTTTAAAAACTAAAAAGTACCAATAACCGCTTTTAGAGATTCTAGACCAATATTAGAGACAATTTAAAAAAAGTACCAGTTAAACAACGAAAAAGTACCAAAAATGTCCCTTTAAAAGATTGTCATTCACACAAGACCTAGCATGCTTAATTTTATGTTTCTAGGTCCAATACTAACTAAAAATTCATAAAGTACCAGTAAAAAAACAAAAAAGTACCAACAAGTTCCGTTATAGATTCTTATCCCCTCAGGACATTGCATGTTGAATCTGATGTTTAAAGGTACAACATTAACGATAATTAAAAAAATACCAGTTGTAGAACCAAAAATCTAAAGTAATACATCAAATTTCTTTTTTTCCCCTTTTTGGTACTAGTTTTTCCCCCCATTAAAGTATCAAACATTTCATTATTTTAGTGTGAGCCCATAATTTAGTACGAATATGTCAATGAATGGAAAAAAATGTTTTGTAAAAAAGTACCAAAAATAGTTGCAATTGTCACCCCTTAAATGTTCGAATTTCGAAAAAGTACCAAATTCATATTCGAATTTTTTTGATAAGTTTCGAATGTGGTAGAAACTTTGTTTCTATGTTTATTGGTTCAAAAGATAGATTGGGTGTCAAAGAAGTACTCAAATTCAGGTTTTACCCGTTTACTCTCTAATAGGGCCGAATTTCAAATAAGTACCAGACACCTGTCCGCTTATTTGTCTAAAGAACAACAATAAGTATTATTTTTTTTCTATCTCTTTTAGTTTTGGAGATATAAGGTTACCGAATTTTCCCGTTTTTGCCCTTTTTTACCCGCTAAACGTTCGAATTTCCAAAACTCCCGTCTTAGTGGATCGATTTGGGGAGTGACCAATCTCTGGTCCAAATTTCAAGTTTTTAGCTTCAGGCGTTTAGGCTGTGCGATGATGAATCAGTCAGTGAGTCAGTCAGTAACGTTACAACTTTATATACTCTAGATTTTGCTGATTTTCACTTCAGTTAATCAGTCTTTACTTTTCTTGACAGGTTTCGCAAAGAGGTCGCTCATATTTAACCATTCTTGAATTTTTTTCATAAATAAAAAATGTAAAATCTGTAACTTTGTTTCACAATCATAAATGAATTGTTAATATTTCGCCAATTCATTCATTCTTTAGTCATGAAGAATGCGGAAAAAAGTTTTAGTTACGCTCCGCACTAGTAATGTTATTGTTGCTCGACAGTTTTCATGACCGCAGCACGAAATACCTGTGTGTGTATTTTTTTTTTTTTTGTAAAGGCAACCAGCCAAAGTGTTTGTTGGATTTTTTGTAGGCAAAAATTATTGAAAAAAAAATTAAAAGAACTGCACATGTCGTCATCTTAAATGCAGAATAATGTTACATCACATTTCATAAGTTTACATGCAAATCAAAAACTTTGTAAAATGTTAATTATTTGAGATTTTTAAGCTATTTTTAATATTTCAGCTTAAAATGCGATAACCGATATATTTTTTAAGAAAAAAAATATTTTCTAAGTTGTGTGTAAACACATAGGTATATGTATACATAAATATTGCATATACATACTAAGGCTTATTAATAATTCAACCGCACGCATTTTCAAGTCAAACTTTTATTCTTTGGATATACATAGATGGCACCTGCTGGGATTGAATGTAGAATAATAAGTATTTATATACAGTAAACTACATGTTTCATTGGAAATATCTAATAAATAACTACTAGAATTAAGATTTGGATACTTATTGAAAATTTCGTTAGATTCAATAAAAAAAAGAAACAAAAAAAACCTTGCATGGTTTTAATTTCATTGTTGCATTTATTTTAATGCACTTAAAACTTGTAAATAAGTTGGAGTTTCAATTATTTCCTCTCAGCGTTGCCATTTTGGTGCTTTTCGGGTATTTTTTGGTGCTTTTTTGCTTATGCAATACCCGAAATTTTGTTTAATACCCGTTTTTGAAAAGCGGGTATTTATAGTGCTATTAACAATTTCTCACAGTGCTTTAAAGTGCCTTTTAAATAATCTACATATCTTTTTGGCAGCGATGCCAACTTAGTGCTTTTGGCACTATTTATTGTGCTTTTGATGTCTCAAAATGCCAAAATTTTATCCTTAGCGCCAAACCTAGAAAAAACACTAACTTGGTGCTTTTTCAATTTTTCGTTAGTGCATTTAGTTCTTTTAACAATTTTAATTTTTTTTCTACCATTTTTTAAAACTACGATTATAGGTATAGAGGATGATTTAGATGAGCTTTGCTATTTGGATTACAATTTTGAGAAAGCCTGTAAAGATTTTAAGATTTCAAATGATAAAAAAAAGTGATAAAAGAAAGTTGCATTCGTTTTGCCAAAAACTTTATTTACGAGGTTAGAGCTAGGCTTCCTAGCAATTTGGAAATTTTACAAAACGTTTCACTTTTTAGCGATGACAACATATTTAGTAATCGTTATAAAAACGATGTATTTGTTTGCGATAAATATTTTTTAAAGATGTAGTAGACACTGTCAAAAATAGAAAATGGCTTGGAAAATATTAGGAATTGTGAATGGAAAAATTAACAACGATTTTGAGTCATGTAGAAAAGTTAAAAAAATGCAGTAGGAAACCGTACAGAAGAACGCACAGACTTTAAAAACAAACAAAAAAGAGTCGTAACTTAGTATAAGCAAAGTGTTAAATAAATTAAAAACAGCTGACAGAAAATGCTTTTTTAACGAGCGTTGTGTAACCTGCCATTTTTAATGGGCTTTAGTTTTCAAACGCACAGCACTCGTCTCCAAATAACCGCGTGTTGTGCACTTCTACCTCTAGTGCTATTGCAAAAAGGTTTGACTAAGCATCAGAATGCAAACATACATGTTTTTTCTATTTTACACCTTATTTTCATTCAGAAGCGTGCATAGGTTAAAATAATTGGATAATATCATACGCCAATTGTTTTATTAATCTTTGCACGATTGGTATTTAGATTTATTTAAACGATGAAATATAAAGTCTTTTTATTAAAATATAGGCTGTCATTAAGTTTTATAAACAATGGTCAGTAATTGCAACAGACAAGATTTTTCGAGTTACAAAAATCGTATTTACTTTAAAACGGTATTATGGCCAATTCAAATTGAAGATAATAAAAATACAATTAAAAATGTTTTTATACAAATGTAAATATATTTATTATTTAATCTTAAAAAATGGTCCCAATAAACCCCATATGCAACTTGTTTTGTGTTTAATTAAATTTTTAAAAATAGCTTAGTGCTTTTTTGCGCTTTTTTTTTTATCGAAATAGTGCTTTTTAGTGCTTTTTTTAAATTTTAAAGTGCTTTTTGCTCTCAAAAAGTTGGCATCACTGTTTGCTCTACTTCATCATCGGAAGATGCCGATAACTCTTTAAAATTACTCTCTATGATTTCGAAATTCAAGAGAAATTTACTTTTTTACTTCAACTGCCGCTTAAATATTTGTGTTGCCATACACATAACCTCGCGTTTCCACAAGTACAAGTTCGAAAAACTCAATACACTCACACTTTTTCACTAACATTCACACAATTTTTTTACTTTCAGCCAATCGGCTGTTTCCACGATTTTTCGTTGATAATACGTATACACTACTTGCAAGTAATTACTTGCATGTGGAAACGCCGGGTAAGTACAAAAATACTTTTACTAAATTTATAAATGCCTTGCCGGATATTAAACAAAAATCCAAGTTTTTTTCTTACGCAATTAAGCGATTTATTTTGTTCAAATTTATGTATTTTCGGACAAAAATTATGAATCATTAAAACGGGGAACGCATTTAAGCGGGATTTTGTTCATGTAATTTTGGGGTAATCATTTAAGCGGGATGCATTTAAGCGGGAACTTCTGTACATGAATTTCTGTAGAAAGCAACAACATAATTACAAAATATTTATGGCTTTGGTTTTGCTTTTAATGTAATTCTTTGGCGTTGCAATTTACATAAAATACAAGCAGGCTTGCCAGAAGAATTCATATTAAAAGTGCTAAATTGACAAAATAAAAGTGCTAAATTGTTTTACAATGAAAAAAAAAAATTGCTAGTTTTGTAACATTGATTTTTATGAATACTTAATAAAAAATTTACATTTGAATTTTTTTTTAACAAATTTATTTTGTTTTATAGAAACACTTATTGTAATGTTACATTTTAATATATTTTATGACGATTTCTTTTCTGAGAAATATGTTTCGTTATTGAAACATGTTCTACATTTTTGTGTTCGTTTGTACAAAAAATACAACTTTGGGAAAAATTTTCAAGTTCTCTTGTGAATGAAAAACATTCAAAATATGTTGCATATTTTACCCTTAATTTTATTTAAGGTGTTCAAATTCCTCTGTTATACAACATTGTTACTTCCTTTTTTTTTTGTAGAACCAATGTTTTAAAGCGTTTTTCAACAGGGACGCTACAAAAGTAGACCGATAGGGACAGGAAACGATGAGGACGAGAACTGAGAATGATGCTTACCAGGGTTCTTGGCAAAGATTTACGCCCTCCGCCACCTACTTTAAGCTACACCACCAAGTGTTCATTTTGTCCCCCAAAGATAAAAAAGGTAACAAGGTATTGCTGTTGTGATTGCTGGAAGCCAGTTTGCTTCCACTGTTCCAAGCCTCTTTGCGAAACCTGTCAAGAAAAGTAAAGACTGATTAACTGAAGTGCAAATCAGAAAAATCTTAAGTTTTTGTTACATAAATTACAAAATAAAATATTTTTTTTTTAAATATAGGCCTTAATTTGAATTGAAATTCGTATTCTTTGAACCACTGAATTTAATTTTTTTGTTACCATCCGATAAATTGAAATCTAGATAATAAGAACTAAAAACATTTGTTCAAATAAGTTTATTTTTGAATTTTTTTTACTGAAAATTCATGTCATGCCAATAAATAACATACAACACGAGTTTTCAATTATTTATTTAATAAAAAACGCGCAAATTATTCTACATACGGTGGCACAGAAAAGTCTAAAGGCGACCATACACGACATGTGTTTGTCATCTGACATGCCAAATATCCCACTGCAAAATCCATACATGTCGTGTGTTACCTTTTTAACTTTTCTTCTGTCAAAGTTAGACGCAAAGTCATCTGAGAAAATTTCAATTAGAGCGTGCTCTATTTCCATTTAAGTACTCAGCTATACGCCACATATAGCCAACCTTCGGAGGAAGTCCTACTTTTGGCCCCTTAGCAGAAAAAAATGAGTGAAATTTAGGGAAATATAAATGATACACCAAAATGAAGCTTAAGTACTAAGCTATACGCCACATATATCCAACTTTCGGAGGAAGTCCTAAATTTGGCCCTTTAGCCAAAAAAGTTATTTCTTTAACATTGTTCAACATAAAACTTTACGAAATTATAAAGTAAAGTAATATTTTTAAGGAATCCATTTAACACAAACATTTGTAAACTAATTTAAATACATTAGTTTTTCTAATAGTTTGTCGCAATATTTTTTTTTTAATTATTTATAATTTAAATAACATTTCCGGTTTTGCTTTGTTATCTTGTTAAAAGCCGAAAACTCTCCCATACACCGAAAACAAGAAGAAGATATTATTCTCTATAAAATGGCCAAAGTTGCCATATCTATTCACAATATTTCGCTATTTTAACTTGGCGCCAGGGTTGCCAATTTAGCGCCTTTGGCGCTAGATTTAGCGCTTTTTAACTGTCGAAAAGGCGCATATTTTTCCCTTAGCGCTTTTTTTTAAAGAGCGCTAAATTAGCGCTTTTATAGATATCCGATATTTTTGTACTTTTATTTGAATACATTAAAAACCAAGACACATTAATCCAAAATTTGTTTCCGTTTTTCAATAACTTTTGATATAAAGTACTCTGAAATGCATACTATTGCACGGAAAGAAGCATATTTTCTAAAGAAATCCATTGCTTTTCATAAAACAAGAAATTCAAAAAAAAAATTCCTGATTTTAACTTGTTTTGTTTGTAATAAGTGAAACTTTCTTAAATAAAAATATTTTCCCATAATCAAAAAATTCATGTTTTTGGTAGGTATGTATATGTATGATCAAAAATTTCTTAAAACAAGAATACAAAAGTAGCTTATTTTTATTAAAAACTTGGTTTGATTGATTTAATTTTTATTTGGAAACACATGTTAGGCAAATCTATCAAAAGTTTCTTATTTTTATATCATTATAGATTTAAGTAACTTAAGAATAAAAATAAATTTGTTTTAGCTGCAGCTAAGTTAATTTTATGTCGCTTTGAGTCACTACGTTTTTCTTAAACCAAGCCACACATATGTTTACAGTAAGAAAGTTTTGGCTTTGACGAGAATAGTGCAACATTTTCTTGGTTTCAGACATATTTTCTGGTGATTTAGTAAACAATTCTTTCCGTGTATATTTGAAATTATATTACTTTACTTTTCCTGAAATATCAGTAAAGCATTTTTAAAACTTTTAATGTTTTATTAACACAGTTGGACAAAAGACAAAAAAAGTCAGTGTAGAGAGAGAACTTGATTATGTGATTTTAATTGACTTTAGCATGTTGAATCCAACTAGTTTATTCAATCACGTCTAGCTAACATCTTCATGATTTCATTTTATTCATATTATACCTGGATTTCTGATAAATGATAAAAATGTGTAAATACTAATTTGCATGAAAAAATCGTCATCACTAATTAAGAAATAATTTTGAAAATAATCATTTGTAAAAGATCAAAAACGCACAAATAGTTCTCAAATTATGATAAAATGTATGTACCATAACCGCCTTATTTCGGTCGAAAATTAGTCTAGTTCATAAAAAACTAGACATGATAGAAACAACTGAAAACGGATTTGAATTTAGCGATGTAAAATCTTTGTATTTCATATATGTTTATTTAAAACGATCTCTTTTTGACGACCAGTATAATTAATAAAATATGGTTCTTAAACATTTCATTAAGTATTTTATTTAAATTTTATTTAGCGCTTTTTAGCGCTTTTTGATTGGGGTCACGGCGCTTTTTGATTAGAAATAGTTCACAACCCTGTTGGCCGCACCTAAGTTTAGTTCTGCTCAGCCAGAAATACTCAATTTTAATGAGGAGAAGAGAGACATATTCTGTTGCTCTCTTTCTTTTGAGTGAAACAAGATTTACCCTGTTATGTTAACGCAAGGCGAATTGACTAGAAGGTCGGGTCAAGTCAACATATGGTGTTTTTTTTTCTGTGGTCGACTTGTCAAAGTTTGTATACAAAATAGTTTTTTATGTAAACAAACCTATTTTTTTTACTAGCAATATTTTGACAGAAGCAGTGTTGTTGTAGAGTTGACCTCACCTTCTACTCAATTCGCCTTGTGTTAATTGAAATTTTCTAAGATGACTTTGCGTCTGACTTTTACAGAAGCAAAGTTAAAAAGGTAACACACGACATGTATGGATTTTGCAGTGGGAAATTTGGCATGTCAGATGACAAATACATGTCGTGTACGGTCGCCTTTAGACTTTTCTGTGCCACCGTATGTAGAATAATTTGCGTGTTTTTTATTAAATAAATAGTTGAAAACTCGTGTTGTATGTTTTTTATCAGCATGGGATGAATTTTCAGTAAAAAAAAATTCAAAAACAAATTTATTTGAACAAATGGTTTTAGTTCTTATTATATAGATTTCAATTTATCGGATGGTAACAAAAAAATTAAATTCAGTGGTTAAAAGAATAAACATTTCAATTGGCACATTAAAGCCTATAACTTAAAAAAAATATTTCATTTTAAAATTTATGTAACAAAAACTTTAGATTTTTCTGATTTGCACTTCAGTTAATCAGTCTTTACTTTTCTTGACAGGTTTCGCAAAGAGGCTTGGAACAGTGGAAGCAAATTGGCTTCCAGCAATCACAACAGCAATACCTTGTTACCTTTTTTATCTTTGGGGGACAAAATGAACACTTGGTGGTGTAGCTTAAAGTAGGTGGCGGAGGGCGTAAATCTTTGCCAAGAACCCTGGTGAGCATCATTCTCAGTTCTCGTCCTCATCGTTTCCTGTCCCTATCGGTCTACTTTTGTAGAGTCCCTGTTGAAAAACGCTTTAAAACATTGGTTCTACAAAAAAAAAGGAAGTAACAATGTTGTATAACAGATCAATTTGAACACCTTAAATAAAAGTAAGGGTAAAATATGCAACATATTTGGAATGTTTTTCATTCACAAGAGAACTTGAAAATTTTTCCCAAAGTTGTATTTTTTGTACAAACGAACACAAAAATGTAGAACATGTTTCAATAACGAAACATATTTCTCAGAAAAGAAATCGTCATAAAATATATTAAAATGTAACATTACAATAAGTGTTTCTATAAAACAAAATAAATTTGTTAAAAAAATCTAAAATAATTAACATTTTACAAAGTTTTTGATTTCCATGTAAACTTATGAAATGTGATGTAACATTATTCTGCATTTAAGATGACGACATGTGCAGTTCTTTTAATTTTTTTTTCAATAATTTTTGCCTACAAAAAATCCAACAAACACTTTGGCTGGTTGCCTTTACAAAAAAAAAAAAAAAATACACACACAGGTATTTCGTGCTGCGGTCATGAAAACTGTCGAGCAACAACAACATTACTAGTGCGGAGCGTTACTAAAACTTTTTTTCCGCATTCTTCATGACTAAAGAAAGGCAAAAATTTATTTTTCCTCACCAACATAAATGAATTGGCGAAATATTAACAATTCATTTATGATTGTGAAACAAAGTTACAGATTTTACATTTTTTATTTATGAAAAAAATTCAAGAATGGTTAAATATGAGCGACCTCTTTGCGAAACCTGTCAAGAAAAGTACAGACTGATTAACTGAAGTGCAAATCAGCAAAATCTAGAGTATATAAAATTGTAACGTTACTGACTGATTCACTGGCTGACTAACTGACTGATTCATCATCGCACAGCCTAAACGCCTGAAGCTAAAAACTTGAAATTTGGACCAGAGATTGGTCACTCCCCAAATCGATCCACTAAGACGGGAGTTTTGGAAATTCGAACGTTTAGGGGGTAAAAAAGGGCAAAAAACGGGAAAATTCGGTAACCTTATATCTCCAAAACTAAAAGAGAAAAAAAATAATACTTATCGTTGTTCTTTAGAAAAAAAGGCGGACAGGTGTCTGGTACTTATTTGAAATTCGGCCCTATTAGAGAGTAAACGGGTAAAACCTGAATTTGAGTACTTCTTTGACACCCAATCTATCTTTTGAACCAATAAACATAGAAACAAAGTTTCTACCACATTCGAAACTTATCAAAAAAATTCGAATATGAATTTGGTACTTTTTCGAAATTCGAACATTTAAGGGGTGACAATTGCAACTATTTTTGGTACTTTTTTACAAAACATTTTTTTCCATTCATTGACATATTCGTACTAAATTATGGGCTCACACTAAAATAATGAAATGTTTGATACTTTAATGGGGGGAAAAACTAGTACCAAAAAGGGGAAAAAAAGAAATTTGATGTATTACTTTAGATTTTTGGTTCTACAACTGGTATTTTTTAATTATCGTTAATGTTGTACCTTTAAACATCAGATTCAACATGCAATGTCCTGAGGGGATAAGAATCTATGACGGAACTTGTTGGTACTTTTTTGTTTTTTTACTGGTACTTTATGAATTTTTAGTTAGTATTGGACCTAGAAACATAAAATTAAGCATGCTAGGTCTTGTGTGAATGACAATCTTTTAAAGGGACATTTTTGGTACTTTTTCGTTGTTTAACTGGTACTTTTTTTAAATTGTCTCTAATATTGGTCTAGAATCTCTAAAAGTGGTTATTGGTACTTTTTAGTTTTTAAACTTCTACTTTTTGAATATTCGTTACTATTGGACTTAGAAACATAAAATTCAAGATGCAATGCTTTTAGTGGATTAGAATCTATAAGAGGGAAGTTTTTGGTACTGTTTTAAATTTACTTTCATTCATTTGCTTTTGTGTTCTACGAGTGGTACTTTTTGAATTTTCTATAATATTGTACTTAGACACAAAATTATAAGTGCAAAGTCCTGTGTAAATGTTAACCTATGAGATGAAAAATTTTGGAACTTTTTTGTTAAAACCTAGGAACATAAACTTTGGCATATAAATATGTTCATGCAAGAAAAGGCCCGATTACAAAGTAGCGGGTAAAATTATAGACTTTAAACAAGTTAAAATCTAGAAAAAGAAACTTTGAAAAAAATATGTCCACGAAGGAAAAGGAATAAATTATAAAAAGGAATATTTTTTTAAGTTATAAGGCCCAACCATAATATGCATACTCTTGCTTAACCTGCTGTCAAAAATTCACAAAAAGTCTCTCAAATGTATTTTAAAAAACAAAAATAAAATCAACAAACATTTGATTCCGTACGGAATGTGCGATCAGTTTCGCACTTTGCCCAAGCAAATCACAGTTTCATTATATATAACAAAAAGATTGCTTAAGTTTAATGTGGTTTGCCTGATATGATTTACATTTATTCGTACATTTGCTTAAGCCAACTTAAGCACATTATGGTTGGGCCTATAGGCTTTGATATGCCAATTGATAATAAAAACTAAAAAGGTCAACAAGAAAAAGAAAGGCAAAAATGAAAAAACACAAAAATAAAAAATGTACATGACAAAAGTACGGAAAAAACAGAAGTAAGGAAAAACATGTAAAATCAATAAAAAGGGATAATCATTCAAAAAAAAAGCAAATTTCGATCTACCAAAGGTTAAATTACAATTTGGTTTAAGGATTGATGTTTGACTATTGACGTCAGCAGTCGTCGATGGCTGCGAGTGTAAGACGGCAAATCCATCTGAGGAGATCGAGTGGTGGCGATCGAAACATGTCATGGTAACCAGCCGCCTGGGTTTGAATCTCAGGTCAGTCAAGAATGAATGATTATCAATAACAATTTTAATTAATTTTCATGTTGCAAAATTCCTTTCTTCATAAAAATAATTTAATGAAAATTAAATTTGATGAACTTGAGCCGAATTAAAATATTAAAAATTTGGATTAAAAACTAAAAACATTTGTTCAAATAAATTTATTTTAAAATTTTTTTTTACTGAAAATTCATGTCATGCCAACAAATAACATACAACACGAGTTTTCAACTACATATTTATTTAATAAAAACGCGCAAATTATTCTACATACGGTGGCACAGAAAAGTCTAAATGGTCATAACATGGCCATTTTGTAACCGATTTGACAGATTTTTAAACTTCCCTATACAATTTTTGAAATTTATTCGTAAAATTTACGTACAGTGGCACAGAAAAGTCTACATACACTTTTTATTTAATTAAAAAATCTATTTATGAAGGCTGCCTATCTAACTCAGAATTAAGTTTAGGGGGGAGGGGGTATTTAGACTTTTCTGTGCCACCGTAGGTAGAATAATTTGCACGTTTTTTTATTAAATAAACAAATAAACAGCTGTATTTAGTTATTCAACAATAACTAACTTGTATGTAGGTTAAAAAATTCAGGTATAAATTAAAACAAGCAATTAAAAGAAAAATATATAGAACAGTGTGTTCTTTAAGAGACGAAGAACTTTTAACTGAAATACAATAAAGAAAAAGGGTTTAAATATCCATCAAATTGCCTTTATTAAATAAATAATTTTTTTAAGCTCAAATGGCCGCTGCACCCTGCACTGAAATTTTACATACACTTTGCATTCAATCAGGCTGTATTTCGTCAAAAAGGCGTTAAATATTCACTTCCCAGTTCTCGATCGTTTCTGGTTTTTCTGCATAGATATGATAATTGCCTATCCGCAGCAAAAATAATCTAAGCTCCTTAATCACATGAAAGAGGTGGCCAGGCTCATTTCAAGAAGTTATTTGTTCGCCAACATGTTTCTTTCAGTTGATTGATTGTATCGCCATCATTGCTGATTGCAGAAACACTTGGACCAGCGGTTCCATTGGCCCATAGAACGCACCAAACACTGAACACATTTTTTTAAAAGGGCATTGTGTGTCAAACTAACTTCTAAACAAGCCAGCGCTGTGTAATAAGCTGTCACAGTGCTTTTAATTTTAAGCTCTTCGCATCTTGAAAAAACACCTGATATTTGTAGTTTTGATTATATATTACGCATTTTGTTTATTATTTTACTTTTTATTGTTGTGAATACATAATAATATTTTCTAACCAAAATTTGATTGAACTGAGTACATAAATAAAATAAAGAGATAAACTGTATGGGAGATGAAAAAAGTACTAAGTGTTAAGTATTTAAAAAAAACACCCCTTTTCTTGCAAAAAATCGTCTGTCTTAATTCGAAGTATAATCAAAGTTCTCATAGAAACTACCGAGTGCAAAAGGAATGCCCTTTATTTCAGATGAAAAACTCAATTCCGAAAAACTAAATTTCATAGAAACTAGAACGTGCTGAGGGTTGTGTACAAAATAGAAAACACTTCCGCTTTCAAATTGTAATAGAAATAGTTTGCGGTAGTACCATAGTACCATGTTTAAAACGTACCAAAAAATGTACAATTGCACCATAGTTCGCATCCCTACTGAACAACTTATAAGTATATATAGAGTAAGAACACCCAAACCACTCAATTGTCTTAAGAAGTTCTAACGGGACAACTTTGCCGCTTATAACTCTCTAAATAATAAATTTTTTATAAAAGTGTTAAAGTTTTCAATATTAAATAAAAACAAAATGATTTGTCAAAAAACTTTTGTACTTGTACTTTTTTCCATATTTTTACGGTGCACCAGCCAACAGGATGTGAACGGAACTTTATTTTCCCTAAATATAGTTCATTTAAATGATTTTCATTCCAGGTATGTATAAATTTATAATATTTTTAGTATTTATCAATTACACAATGTGATAGTCTTTTCGAGATATTCCGTATTTATTATAACCGTTATTTGAGTTTTTGAAAAAGATGATGCCACTTTAATGCAAATATCTTCAAAACTATTAAATTGATTAAGTATTTCTTTTTTTTTTAATGAAAGATAATAAAATATTTAAATTACAATGAATTGCTAGTGAAGTTTGATTAAAACTGATAAAGTTACAGAAGATTTTGTGAATTAACCCACAAAGTAATTTAACAGGTTTAGGCTGGGTATTTACTTGGTGTGGTTTTTGTGATTTAGTAAAAATTTAAAAGTGGGATATTTCAATTAATCTTCTGTAATTTTGTCATATTTCTGCCGATTTGTGCGTATTGAAATAAGACAACGTCGTAACTTATAAAACTTAAAACAATTATTAAAATTTTAACTAAGTAACTAAGTCATTTCTTGACCAATTAGTAATTTTATTATCTTTGAATAAAAATAAAGGAATATTTTCGAAGATACTTTTATTAAAGTGTCATCATCTTTTCAAAACCGCCAATAGCGTTTATTTTGGAATATCTCGAAAACTGCTCTCCTTTTGACTATTCGGATTCAGCGGACAATTTTACATAAAGATTAGGTGTCAGATTCATTTGTGACACAGTGTTATATCTTATGGGCTCTTAAACGAGATACAAATTAGAGGCCTACAAAAATCAACTTGAAAATCAATTCACACTTCGTTTTTCAAGTGGTTGCGCACAACATACGTATGCAAAATTAGTCTTTTTGTCAGTATTGTCAGTAAAATTTCTTTAAAATGTGTTACAACCGTATGAACGGACAAGTTTTGTTTAACAACGTTGTCAGAAAAATCATTAACAGTCCATTATATTTGGCAGTATATTGTCAACACATTGCCAGACCTTACGTTATTGTAGATCTTTCCACCGTCAGTACGAAGCTTAATACTGCTTGCGCTGTGTTGTGCGTCGAATAATTCAAATCATTCACACGCACCGCAAGCGAAAACACAAGTAATCTACACAACACGAGTTGTTTAGAGAAAATGACTTGTACTTATAACTATAAAAATTACAAAGTTGTCTTAAAAATTATCAATTCATGCTGTTAATTTCAATACATTTGCGTTGTTTATGGCTATCGTGTACAGTGTGACCATTTTGGCATTTTTGCAGCTAAATTTAGTATTAAAATTTTCGATTTAGCTTCAAAATGTTTATTTTAAAATGTTTTTAGCTTTTTTTTTAATTTGGAGGAATAGCTTTGTTGATTAAACTTATTTTCTTATTTTTTTTTTTATAAATTTTGACTTTAAATAAAAGTTTCATTAAAACGAAATATCGTATGAAATTTTTTTCGTTAAAAATTTAATATTTAGCGATTCTTAGAAATGGGCCAGTTATGTTGATTGTAGAAATTTCTTTTCTTAAACTATAAGAAATAAACTGTTCTAAAATATCTTTTTATAGAATCAATAATTAGAATTGTGGTTGTTCTGTTGAACTGTTTATACGATTTTATACTACAAAGCGTGAGATTCTTTTTCGTTAGTATTGTAAATCAATAAAGTTGCTGAGTGAGGGAAAGAGACAGATATTGTTTCTTCAACTGTGTTATTCTGGGTTATTTAGCAAACGTGTTTACTACAGCTTTTTGTTGGATTTTTCAACCACAGCGTAGTAAATTTTAGTCTTAAACATTTTGTTGTTGCAGTGGTGTAAATCTTAATACTTTAACTAAATTTATAAGATTCACAAGAACTACAAGGGACTTTACTATCAAGGGTGAAAACCCCTATTGTTTTTTAATCCAAATTTTGATATTTTTATCAGGCTAATATTCATTGAATTTAATTTTCATTAAATTACACTGTGTGTAATTGTTTAAGTCATTAAAAAAAACAAAAAACGGACAAAACTACGTGACCAAAAGTCCAAAAAAACCTGTGTATCCCAGTTTAGACCAAAGTCGTGCGCGTTTTTTAAGGGCCCCCAAAGATTTGGGGCCTCGGTGTAATTTTTGCAAAAAAGTGATCAATTTCTCAGGCTCATATCTTGTAAACCGTTCAAAATTTTGATTTACCCTCTGAGACAAAGTTGTAGCTTTTACCATAAACAACAAAAGTTGTGAACATAAAAAATAAAAAAACTTAGTGGTCAAGATAAAAGTGCAATCGGGTGGCAAATGTCAATTTGAAAAAAATACTAACTTTTTCAGACTAAACTCCATCATATCTAGGGTCTTCGGAAACCACATTTCAGCCAGCATACGGTTAAAGCCGCTCCACTATTTAATAGAACGTTTTCATCACAACGAAACCTAGTAGATTTGATATAAAATCTTCCTTCTTCTTTGTATTCTATTGTAGTGTGTCTGACAAGTCGTAGTTACTATATCTCCTCTATGTAACACGACACTGAACCAACGAAAATGTTCGTTAAGCAAACGAACATCGTTTATTAAAATTGTTTACGATTTATTCGTCAACATAATGATAAATAAAATTATCCAGGTATTGTCATTTTAGAACTGTTCATTGACACAATAAAGATGCATTTATTAAATATTTTATATAAAATGTACGTTTAAGTGAAAAAAATTTCTTTGAGGTTACGAAACATTTATTAAATCTTGTTAGCACAAATGCCCATTATTCATTGTTACAATGAACATATTCATTGGACGAAAATTATAAAATGTTTCGTTTGCTTAACGTACATTTTCATTGGTTTTTTGGTTCAGTGGAGCTTTACACTTTGTTGAAGCATAACGTCCACACACGCCAATCTCATCGATGGGAATGTGCCAGTCAGCGTATTCCCAACGATTACTTTAAAGTTGTTAATATTATCAAAAAGTAATTTCAATTTTTGGGAATACAAAATTTTTAATTTCAAAAGTTTTTGTTATTCGTGCTCAATTCCCAGTTTTTATTCTTGATAAAAACACTTGAAATTTATTGTTGATGGGATAAGCTATTCCTATGCGCATTTCACTGGTTGCTTAGGCCAGATCATCAGGAAACTTCATCCATAAAGATTTTAGAAAAACTAAAGATATAAAACCAAATAAAAATGTTAAACGTATAAGACTTATAGCAACAGTTCTACTTGTAATAATATCAAAGCTTAAACAAAACAACATCAACAATAAACAGTGGCTTTATCTCATCTTACATTCCCCATCAACAATAAATTTCAAGTGTTTTTATCAAGAA
Organism: Pollenia labialis; assembly: GCA_949318255.1. Taxonomy (NCBI): domain Eukaryota; kingdom Metazoa; phylum Arthropoda; class Insecta; order Diptera; family Polleniidae; genus Pollenia; species Pollenia labialis. The sequence continues at coordinate 15,005,877 of OX439142.1, read as the reverse complement.
TAAAAGTTGTTAATATTATTTAGCTCAAGATTGAACAAAGTATCATTCTAGCGCAACTTCAAGAGCTGATCTTGTAGTTCGGTTATCAAAACATTAATTCCGACATCTCTTCAAAATCCCTACAGTATAAGAAATTCACCATTATTACATGGGGAAGAGAGAAAACTATATTAAAGATTTCGGCCATGAACATGATTTCCGACAAAAGTGTTGTAATGTATTTAAAAGAATATAACAAGAATGAAAGATCTTCGGATCAAAAGCAAATGCTGGAAGGCATCAGCAGTTTAATTTTGAATCAAAAGCTAAGCTTAACGAGTTTTGTTTAAATCTGATGTCTAAACTATATTCAAAAAAATTAAAACGATATATCGCTCCTTTATAGCAACATAGTCATATCTTAAAAATCAAAAATTTTAAATTACTTAAGCAAAAGCGTTCCTTAAAACCAAAATCAGCATTATTCTATCTTTCATGGTAAATGTGTCGAGTTGGCTCCACGGACGGTCGATTATCTTCGCGAAGGTAAAGGACGCCGTTGGTGCTGCAAAAAGTGTATGGAATATGATGTAGAATTTTTTGCATTTTTTAGAAACTCACGTAATAAATTAGATGAGATAAATAATGATTTAAAGTGTCTTACAAAAATATTCTTAGATTATAAAGAAATTTTGGAAACATCGCTTCGTTCTCCCAAAAGGAAAAAGAAGACTATTGCGGTGAATTCTCCATCACCTAATGGTAATAATACTGACAATATTGATCCTAATGACGTCGATAAAGGTCTGAATATTGCACCGTCGACTTCATCAAATTCTATACTAGCAAATACTAATTTATCTGTCCTTCAACACCAAAATTTGCAAATACCTCAAGCACTAACACCTAACATGCCGCCAAACAATCATGTACTTACACCTAGCATGCCGCCAAACAATCAAGTGCCTACACGCGCGCTATATGCTGATGTTCCAAATAATCAAGCTCCTACACGGGCACTAAATGCTGATGTTCCAGATTTTATGCCTGGGAGTAATCCTCCTATGCTTAAGGTGATTTCTCCAAAAAAAAAACCATTTTTGCTGCACGTTTTGCATCCGAAACTACAACTGATGCCGTTGTTCATTATATTAAACATAAAATAGGTAACGATATTGATGTCACTGTTTTCAAATTTAAATAAACTGAGCGAAGCAGTAAATGCTCTTTTAAAATAATTGTTCCGGAGGAAAATTTTCAAACTATAGTCAACTCTGACTTTTGGCCTCCTAATGCTATTATTCATGAATATATTTATAATAATAATAATAATAATAATAATAACCGATCGGATATTGTCTACTTACCATCTCAAAATACTGCATCAAAAAACTAAATATATTTCCTACTGATAATGCAATAAATATTGTATACCAAAATGTCCGTGGTCTTAACACAAAATTAACATCACTTTACGCAAGCAGTTTCGATTTAACACACCACTTTATTGCTTTAACAGAAACTTGGTTGAATAACAAGAAAAATATTCATAATGCCGAAATTTTATGTCCGAAATACCAAATATTCAGATATGATCGTCCTCACAAACTTGGTGGGGGAGTCCTTATTGCCGTACTAAATGCTTTTTCATGTGAACGCATTGAATTTTCGCACAATGACAATATTGAATTTGTTGCCGTCAAAATTAATCTTCCAAATGGTGTTTTGTTTATTACTTGTTCTTACATTCCTCCTAACTCTTCCTCCGATATTTATGATGCGCATATTTCGGCAATTAATACAGTTTGGTTGCAATCTAAGCCATATGATATTTTTGTCGTTCTTGGAGACTTTAACCTTCCAAATATATCATGGAATTCAACTTATGAACTAAATTACTTAATTCCTACTGTATCAAATTAATTTATTTAATCACTACTCGACTTTGGGCTCTTTCAAGTTAATCATATTCATAATTAATGTGGGAGACTTCTGGACCTTGCTTTTGTTAATCAGCCGATGGATATACATGTACGAAATATACCTCCTCTCACATATCCTGAAGATCTCTACCATCCTGCGTTAGATGTTGAAATATATTTTCAAGCAAAAAATTTAGCACCTATTTCAAAGAGATGCAACCATAGTCTTAACAAAGTGTTTTGCTTTCCACGCACTAATTATACAAAACTTAATTATTTATTATCTAATGTCAACTGGAACAATATACTTTCTGGAACTAATTTCGACCATATTGTTTCTAACTTTTACTCAATACTATATTAATTCATCTCTAAAACTGTCCCAAAAGTACCAGCATTCAGCTGGTATGCATTTTTCATTTTTGAGTAATGAAACAGTTTTATCAAACTTAAGATCGTTAAAAGCGACCAATAATTCTGGCCCTGATGGTATACCTAGTTGTATTCTTAAAAATTGTGCCGAAACTTTGTACGGCCCACTTACTACAATATTCAACAAATCTATTGAATTGTGCTATTTACCCGCCGCATGGAAAAAATCGTTTATTATTCCTTTGTTTAAAAGTGGCAATAAATTCGATGTTGCAAACTATAGAGGAATTGCTAAGCTGAATGCAATTCCTAAACTCTTAGAAAAAATTTTAACTGACAGCTTATCACACCAAATTTCTTCGCTGTTATCTCCTTGTCAACATGGATTTTGCAAGTCGCGTTCCACGACAACTAATGTACTGGAACTTACTACTATGGTAAATGATGGATTTTTAAAAAACATGCAAACAGATGTAATTTACACGGATTTCAGTAAAGCCTTTGACATAGTGAATCATGAAATGTTACTAAGCAAACTATCACTAATGGGATTTAGTTGTACAGCCCTAAAGTGGCTGCGTTCTTATTTATTTGACAGAACTCAACAAGTAAAGTTTAGAAATGTTACCTCAACAGACATATACGTCACTTCTGGTGTTAACCAGGGAAGTCATCTTGGCCCTACACTGTTCACGTTATTTATAAATGACCTCCCATCTGTTATCTTGCATTCCAATGTACTCATGTATGCAGATGATGTCAAAATTTTCAAGAGCTTTATTGACTCTAATCAACAACTTTTACTACAGTCTGATATTGATAAATTTTCCGAATGGTGTACAATTAATTTAATGGACCTTAATATTAAAAAATGTAAACATATGACATTCTACAGTACTTAAAAATTTGATTCTCGATACTATGTTAATGAAATAATACTTGAAAAAGTGGACAGCATAACTGATCTGGGCTTTATGTTGGATCATAGGCTAAATTTCCGTAATCATATTGCGTTAACTGTTAACAAAGCTAACGGTGTTCTTGGTTTTATGAAACGGTGGTCTAGAGAATTTTCTGACCCCTATGTTACGAAACAACTTTATACATCTTTGGTTCGGCCAATTCTTGAATATGGATCCATTGTATGGGATCCTTACTATACCATTCATATAAATAGTATTGAATCAGTACAAAAGCAATTTTTGATTTTTTGTTTACGTGGTCTTGGTTGGAACTCATATGTTCTGCCATCGTATGTTAATAGACTTGCTCTTATTAAGCTGCCAACTTTCAGCTCATCAGTCTTAACTACTACTGATCCGTTTATGCTAATAATGACTTCTTTCGTCGCATTTGTGAAAATTTTAATAAACTGTACCATATTATAGATATTTCTGAAAGCAATGATATTTTAAAAAGAAAACTAATTTTGTATTTAAAAAGTTAATATGTATATTCACACCTGTATTATATTCTTTAGTCTGTAAGGATTTATAATCTATAGACCAAATAAAATAAATAAAAAAAATTATATCTCAAACTATAGGTACATTTTGAAAACTTTAATCGCATTTTGCCAAGTTTGATTTTTTTTTTTTGAGATTTGGCTATGCTGCAATAGAGGAGCGAGCGATGTGTAGATTTTCTCTGATTTTATGATCTCCATGGAATGACAAAAGTCCGTGGAATTAGAAACTGTAGTTAGACCGTTCTTGTCACAAATTTTTATTAATTACATTTTTTATTGTTTTTCAGATACCAGGCTTCATATACTGACCCCCACATTGAATGTTTTGGTTATGCTCGTATTGTTTATACTGTTAAACGTTTGCTGAGCGAACACCGGAATTCGGTCTTTTTTAATGTTGGTAATTATTTCGCAGGTAGCATTTGGTATGATATTGGACGTTGGAACCTAACAAGTTCGTTTCTTAATTTAATGCCAGCTGATGCAATGGTAAGATATATTATAAATTATGGTAAGCAAATGAGAAATGGTTACCAAATTTTATAACGATAGTTTTATGATTAGTCATGGTTACAATTTAGATACTGAAAACCACGATAACCCTTTTAAACGTTTTTAAATAATACTTGACAACAAAATTAAACTCTTAGAATATGTTAACCCTCTATTACTCATTTTAAGCGGTTATTTTTTAAACTTTTACACAAAAGTATTCTAAAACGGGACTTTCGAGGGTTAAAATGTGTCACGAATCCTTTTTGCCGATATTTCGGGAACCCGAGCTAATTTTTTAAAATCTTTTGGCAGAGTCTAGTTTCATTGCGCGTTGCAAGTATTGAGGCTGGCGGTGATGACCCGAATTTTGTTGCACTGTGTAATTAACCCTTAAACCACATTTTAAGTTTTCGCTTATTTCTGGTATTTAAGTTGAATTTTCGATTTAGGTGTGTTTGAAGACCTATAGAATTTCAACTGCCGACATCCCTGTTTTAAGGGTAATTTCTATTTTTTTTTTTTTTCAAAAAAATGCAAAAGAGACTCATTTCCAAAAGAGTGACAGGGTTAATGTTAACCAATAAAATCTTCTAAAGACACTATTAACCAAAACGCTTATAGTGGAAGGCGATCAGCTATTTAGTTTTTCGCTTAAAATTTTTTTGATTGACAAATGAACGCGGCACATTTTAAAGCGGAAAATGTTGAATATGCTGTTAAAAAATTTTTAATCTTAAAAAACGATTTATTTGAACATATTAAGAATTTACTTATCAAATTACTTTTCATTCACTTCATTTGTTATGTATTTTAAATTTCTTATGTTAAATGATTATTTTTATGTATGGAAACGTCTACTCCACGCGGCTTAAAAAATTCAACTTTGCCGCGCGGCATCTTTTTCGAGTAATACCAAATCTTAATTTTTGTGATGTGTTTTTTTTTATTGTATGAACATTTTTGTAACCATTGCTAACATAACACGCGTTAGTTCGTCGACGTTTGTCGTGCGTTTAAAAACTTTAGCGCATAAAAAATTGCATGTTACACAACACGCGTTGCAAAAGCCATTTTTGTCAGCTGTTTATTTGTTTACTTATTGGTACATTGAAAACTGATTCAAAAATATATCAAGATTTTTTATTTCATTGAATTTATTCTATTTATACACATTGTATATTTTTAACCTCTTCAAAAAGTTGTTCCTTCATGTTACACAAATTTGTTAAATTACATATTTTTTTATTGTCAGCTGATTACTTGTCACAAATGCACAACGCGCTTAAATGTTCGAAGTTAACGAACTTTCTGGCGCAAACGCGTCAAAATATTTTGCTTGTAACTTTATAAAAAAAACACCAGTTCACCCTAGGTCTACACTAAAAATAATTATCTCAGCAAGTTGGCAATAACGTCGGCAGAATAACAGAGCAATAATTCTTATTGCTCAGCTTATGTTAAAGGCATGGGAAAACGTATTTATGTCAACTCATAATATGAAAAAAATCAAGGAAGAAGGTGCAGTGTAAAAACTCCCGCCATCTTGCAAAAATTATTTTTATTAATATAAACTCTGTCTTATTCGACTTATTTTTTAAATGTTTATTAATTTGTTTATAAAAATATTAATTTTTATTAAATTTATTGTTTTTGGTAATATAAAATTTATATTTTTATATAAAAAAAAACTCAATCTTGAACAAATTAATATAAATTTAAATAATAAAGATCGAATAAGCAAAAAATTATATTAAAAATAATTTTTACAATTTTATATTAGTGTTTATTTAATTTAATTATTTTACTACAATAATTTGCTACAATATCACAAAATTATTTTCTTTCCCACACAATTTGCTTCTATTTTTTTTCCTTTTTTGCTTCTTTTTTTCAATTGACAACCAAATTTGACGTTTTATTTTAGCAATAATTGTCAACAAAAATGGACTAACAATTATTGCAACATAAATTGCTGGCAATAAATATGTACAAAAAATTGCTGTCTACATTAAAGATAACATAATTTTGACAATTACTGCAATATATGTCGCAATAATTATCTCTGGTATAGACGGGCAGTTAACTTTTTTTGGCAGAAGCCTACAGAGCGCGCGCTCACTAACGCGTGTTATGTACTTCTACCTTTAGTGCAAATTAAAATAGGCCGTAAAATGTGTCTCAGATGTTAACTTTTAAATATTCGTTACGCGTGTATCTTTGACAGTTGACGGAACATTGTTATTTTTGTATATACATACATGTGCAATATTATAATATCATGGGAATAAATAACTAGTAAAAAATTCTTGTTTTTAAAGTGCTTTAGAATAAAAGCGCACAGCCGTGCGCTTCAAAACCTTAACTATTAAGCTGGAGGTCAACATCTCGTTTTCTATGGAACTGATAACTTTTTGACCTTTTTTCAAGACGCATGCACAAGTAGAAAGTAATTCCTACTTCATGCTTATATTCATTCAATGCGTTTGCTGTGTTACTTGTCAATACAATTTTACACTGATTCTTCTTTTATTACCAGATGCATAAACGCATTGAACGCTTGGTGTGGATCTCAAGCATAATGGTGCAATGAATGCTTACAAGCAAAATTATAAAAAAAAAATACTTTTTTAGTGCTGATAACAAATAGTAAAAAGTTTGCAACGAAGCTGTCGGGCTGGAGCCAATAAGTTGGCAGCCCCAACACCAGCCTTGGATGCAGAGGATTTATCCCCCACTCATCCGAAACAAAATGATTAATGAAACCAGTACAAATGAAAACCAACGGACTCCCCTGGCGACGACTCTAAGCATGAAGAAAGGAACACGATTTGGTTTATGGAATGTTCGTACTATGATAGATATTGCAAAATTGGAACAAGTTGAAAAGGAAATGTTGCGCTATAAACTAGAATTCCTAGGCTTGTGCGAAACCCGATGGCCAGACAATGGCGAATACAGAACCGAAAGTGGGATGTCCCTTATTTACTCAGGCAAACAGCCGGAATTCCCCAGAACCAGTGGCGTAGGCATCTTAATGTCGAAAAATGGCCGCAAAGCACTAACAGAGTGGAAACCATTTGGAGATCGAATAATCATGGCGCGTTTTAGAACAAGAGTTCGTAATATTACTTGTATCCAATGCTATGCGCCCACTGAAGCTGCTAACGACGATGATAAAAATGCTTTTTACAGTTATCTTTCGAAGGTTCTTGACGAAATCCACATCGGGGACATCAAAATTGTTCTTGGGGACTTTAATGCTCAGCTAGGAAGCGATAATATGGGAAGAGAAAGAGTGATGGGCAAACATGGTATGGGCCGCCTTACTGGAAACGGTGTACTGTTCACAGAGCTCTCTTCTTGACGTTCGTAGTAGGAGAGGTGCTGATGTGGGAAGTGATCATCACTTGGTGGTAGGCCAAATACGTCTAAAGATCGTAGCCGTTGAACAGAACAAGAAGCAAAATAAAAATAGAAAATTAAACACAGACACATTGTCTATACAACCCACTGCAACTGCATTTATAATCGAACTTCGTGCAAGAAGTTCCGCACTCATAAACATAGGATGTCATGATCCGGTTCAATATTGGTCGCAAGCTAGATCCATGTTGCTAGACACTGGCCAAAAACATCTGGGTTATGTGAAGAAAATCAGAAAGCCATGGATATCGGACTGCACCTGGGAACTTATTGAAAGCCGGAAACAACTAAAAATCGCCCACGATAACGCAAAAACTCGCCTATTAAAATCGGAGTTGCAAAACAAATATAACGATGCCAACCGGCAGGTCAAACGAAGTGCAAGGCGTGACAAAAGAAAGTGGGCAGACGATCTAGCCATCGAAGCTGAAAAGGCCAGTGCGACGATGAGAACAATAGACTTATATAAAATAACAAAAACACTAACAGACAGCAAACATGCCAACACCAAACCTTTTAAGAATTCTGGGAATGAGCTGGTGTACTCCAAAGAAGAGCAAGTAAAACTGTGGGAAGACCATTACAGAAATATGCTATCTAACGACAATAGCACAACAAACTCGATGATATGCAACTGTACTGAAACAGAACATCAGGCGCGTATTAAAAAAATCGACATAGAGCCACCTGACTTTGTAGAGATTCAATCTGCAATTACTTCTCTGAAGTGTCATAAAGCTCCAGGCCCCGACTATTTACCACCAGAACTGCTAAAGGTAGATTGCATAACCACAGCCCAGTTACTTAAACCGCTAATAGAGCATTTCTGGGTAAATAAAAATCTTCCGGATGAACTTAAAGAAGGTCTAATAATTAAGATTCCAAAGAAAGGTAATCTGACTGAGCTAAAAAATTGGAGAGGTCTCACACTTTTAAACATGACAAACAAGATCATTGCTCACATAATAAACAAACGCATTTCTGCTTCTATTGAGCCAGAACTTCGCAACGTACAATCTGGTTTCAGGAGAGGCAAATCTTGTATAGACCATATCAGCAGTCTTCGTATAATAGTAGAAGAATCAGTCGAGTGGAGGTCTGCATTATATTTGCTTTTTATAGATTTTGAAAGGGCATTTGACACGTTACACCAACCGGCTATATGGCATGCTTTAAGATGTAAAGGGATTCCCGAACACCTGATCCAATTAACCAAATGTTTAAACGATAACGCATCCTGTCGTGTATTACATGATGGACTTATAAGCAATAAATTTCCAGTTGAAAGAGGAGTACGACAAGGTTGCGTGCTATCCCCACTTCTTTTTAACATCGTTCTAGATGTTGTAATGGAACTGTGTAGGAGGTTTTCGATATGAAAACTTGTTCGTAGCAGGTTAAATAAAAATATTCAATTTAGGTTAATTCAATATAATATTAATTTTATTAAGTAATTCGTCTTAAGTTATGGTATATTTATTTTATACCATTAAGTTGTAGTCACTACGACTTCTTTTTTACTTCTGTTCAAAAACTAATTTCAATTCAACAAGTAGGTATAATATAATATATGTATGTACATCACCAAAGGTATCATTAAAAAGAATTTAATGAATTTTAAACAAACAACCAAAAAAAATAATGTTCCGTTATTATTTTCTCAATGATTAAAACAGAAAAAACCTGAATACAAATTGCTGAATATAAAATATATGCACATACGTACGTTCTCGTAAGTATGTAATAAGTAAATTTGTATTTAGGGTTTTCAGACATTGATTTTTAAAAATATTTAGGAATTGAGAAATAAGTTTGTCTTAAGGAATTAGTTTGGGAATTAAAAACTCCCAAACAGGAACAATCGATGAAAGGTGATCGTGGTATAGCTTTTGGGCTGCAGGGTAGATTGGATGATTAGATTATGCCGACGACATATGTCTTCTGTCACATTACTTCAATAACATGCAAACCAAACTAAATATACTTGCTGAAAATGCATTCAGAGCTGGTCTTAAGGTAAACATATCTAAGACAAAAACATTGCGTATTAACACCAACAACACCGAGCCTCTAAAAATTTTAGATCACCCACTTCTAGATGTAGACAAGTTTTGCTATCTCGGTAGTATAATAACTACATCCGGTGGTAGCAAATCAATCATTTGGCTCACTAATTAAAGTGTGGAAGTCCAATCGTATAACTCTTCGCACGAAAATAAAACTTTTTAATTCAAATGTAAAATCAGTTTTACTACATGGATGTGAAACATGGAACATAACAAGTGAAGACTCAAATGCACTCCAGGTTTTTGTTAACCGTTGTTTGCGAAGAATTTTACGTGTTTTGTGGCCTACAACAATTTCAAATAAGGATCTATGGCGTAAAACCCAACCAAATCAAAACATGTTAGATATTCGTTTGAAAAAAATTAACTGGCTGGGTCATACCTTTAGAAAAAGCCATGACGACGTCACAAGAAAAGCTCTTGATTACCATCCCCAGGGCAGCCGACGTAGCGGAAGACCCGCAAATACATGGAGGTGCCAAATAGAAAATGAACTGCTTTCAGCCAGAACTTCATGGAGAGAAGCAAAAAGACTAGCCGAAGATAGAATTCAATGGAAAGCTTTTGTACTGGCCCTTTGTTCCAACTAGGAATCCCTGGAATTTATATATATATAAATATATATATATTACGAATTTCGCACTATTTGTTTCAAATGAACAGAAGTTGTTTAAACATTATCGAAAACAAAAAATCCCTTCCAAAACTCTCTATTACGAGCAATAAAAAAATGAGAAATTTGTGGACGATCAGCGTTACCGTTCCAAATTTTAAAAAAGGCGTACAAAAAACTATTCCATTCTCTAAAATGAATTCTTTTCTCTTTGGCGATGAAATTTTGTGTTTGGCGACATGACGATTTTTTTCTTAATTTAAGAATTTTTTTAAACCGAGTTTGTATGGTTGAAATTCTTAAAATTGGCCTCTGCAGCGCTTGGGATGCCCCTAGATTGGTCAAATGTATGACCAGCCCCACTTTATTTTTCATCTCAATTATTTATTTCTCCATCCCATAAAAAATATTCAAAACATACTAGAAATATATATAGTGAAAAAAAGTCCCCTTAACTGCCTAGGAGTCGCCCCTTGTGGGATGTAATGCTGTGGCATTTTAACAAAACATCTTAAGTCGAGATAAGAACTCACTGAAAAAATCATTTTTATCAAATAATAAGAAAAACCAATATTAAAGAAAAATTTCGTTTATAATACAAAATTTTAAAAATGTAAACAAAAATGTTTTTTGAATAAAAATTCGTATGATTAACAACATTTTTTTCAACTTTTTGAATTTGACTTAAGATGTTTTGTCAAAATGCCACAGAATGTATGGCTGACCTCAATTAGTTGTTTGTCCTTAACATTTTCTTGAAACATACTTGCCCCTTAGCACCACTTCTTAGGGGGCTCCTAAACAAATATTGCGTTTTATGAAATTCTTAAATTAATTAAAATTGCTCCTCAATTTTGAATAAAATTAAAAGTTGTTAACAGGTTTTTATCATTTGTATACCCTTCACCGATTTATAACCAGTTTTGTCTTTTAAATGTCCGCAAAATATTAGAAGCATATCTGCAATTTCCAATTTTTTATGAATTTTTAAGACACAAAAATTTCGAAATGTTCCTAAAAAGATTTTTCTTTTTTGCCACAACGTCTGAGCATATTAGAAAAATGTTTCAACTTACTTAAAGGTAATTTTATTGAGGAATTTTATACGGGTTTTTTTAGTTATTTCAATAAACTAAACCGGTTTTGAGCCACGCGATTATTTGTTGTGCAACCTCCTCCATTTTCGAAATAACGGTATATCTCGAAAACATTTCTGTACCCGCTTGTCTCAAAAAAAGTGCCAAGTTCACAACTTGTCGTTTCCGGTATCTTAAAAAATTGATTTCTTATACATTTATCTTTTTTTCTATTATATTATATTCTTTTAAATGTTATATTACAAATGCTATTCAAACAAACGTTCCAAACTTCTCGAATAAATTATTTTAAAATTTTGTATTGAATAAATTTTAAATTTGTTTTTATATGAGATAAGTTGTACTGAACGTATGAAATATACAGAAGGAAATATATTTGCGAACATTTAAAACGGGATCATTTTCAAAATTTGTGCCATATTAATTTCAATCGAATTCGATTACGATTTCGTTTTATAGGACATGGCTGCATGTTGCTATTTAGAAAACACCGACAAGGAAGTTTTATTGTCGTGAAATTTTTTATTTTTCCAAATGCAAATTCGTCTTACTTTTTTGTTGAGAATTCCAGTGTTCAACAATACTGTATTAACTAAAAATTTAAAAATTTTCAGTAGAAGCTATGGTATTCATTTAATCGGGCTTTTGCTTTAATCGGTTAATCGCTCGATTAATTAACCGAGGTTTTGGTTTAATCGGTTAATAATCGGTTAATTGTGTAATTGATCGGTTAACCGATTAATAAAGTTTTTTTTATAATTTAAGTAATTTCAATAAATAAAAATGCATAAATTATTTATTATTTGGAGTTTATTAGTAAAAAAAATCAATAACATAACAAACATGACAATTCTTGAACTAAAACGAGCAAACAAAAAATTAATTCATAACTATTTAATACATATTTTGAATTATTATGTATTAAACAATAAATTGTGAGATCATTTGATAACTTATTTCAATAGTTTAAGGAGATCTTATAAAATAATCTTTTAGAAAAAGAATTTGATTTAAATGTTTAGGATTTAAGCGATTCTTTTCTTTAGTTTTGATAAAACTTGACTTGGAGAAAACTCTTTCACTTATAGTAGATGTTGGAGAAATCGAAAGCAACCCATAATACAGAATATCTAATTTTTAAGTCCTTTTCCTGGATTTCTCTAAACATATATAATCTTCCATTATACCATTAGAGTCCTGTTTTAATTTTTTTAAATTTTTAACACTTCTAATTGTTTCGGTTAATTCTGTTAAAAGATTGTTTGTGTGGCTATCGAGAGTTTCTTCTGTTGTCAGGTCATCATCTGACTCATCCTGGCAACGCTCAGCACCAAACATTCTGCAAAAAAGTTTATTTCCGAACTCCTTAGTTTCTGTTTTTGTACTGTATTTTAAGAATTGATTGCTAGAAGGAAATATGCCTGAGTGGAGGTATAAAATAAGTGTATTTAAAACTTGAGCTCGTCTTTCATTAAATCGAATCCTTAGATTTTTAATTAAATCGTTGGCAATAGTGTTATTGGCTTTTATTAAATTATTAATCAAAAACTTAATAATTCCCTCAAACTCAATTAGAGTAGCAGAGTCTTTACTAAGCTCTTTTATAGCCACGTCCAAGGGCTTTAAAGTTTTACTTAAGTTTTCTAAAACTTGTATATCCGAATTAGTGAAAAGATCTAAATCAAAATCAGCCAGAACATGATTCACACATTTATATATACGAAGAAAATTGTCTACCATTTTGAACAACGATGACCAACGATGTTTTACATCATGTATTAGGCGAATCTCGATCCCTTCTTGCATCTTTACGTATGCTTGTAGTTTTTGTTGTTTCTCATTTGACTTATTAAAAAGCTTACAGCATTTACGAACACGGTTAATAGTTTTATAAATTTCTGCTTTAATTTCAAATTCCGTTTTTATTTCAAACTCTCTATAGTCATCGTCATCATCATCATTTTCGATTTCAAAATCACTATCTTCAAACTCACAATCTTCTTCCCCTTCATTTTGATATGCTTCTTCAATTTTCTTTACATAAAGTGTGTCTACAACGGATAAGTGAATTGCATGATTAATGCAAAGTTGCGATTCAGCGGAAATACTTTTGCCATACTTTTTCATTACAGCGGCGCCGTCGTGAGTAGAACACACAATGTGTCTATCAAAACTTAGCCCAAATTCTTGCACTTTTTTTTCTATTGTGTCAGTAATATTTAATGATGTGCCTTTTTGCTTTAGCTCTTCTAATCCCAAATTGTAAATTTTAAAAGAGCTAGATGTTGGGTCGTAGTACCTGAGGGTAACGTTGATATATTTAAGGAATGATATATCAGACCATTCGTCTACAATAATTGAGAAACGTCCTCTATTTTCTACCAGTTTTTTAATATCAACTATAAGTTCATCTTTTTTTGATAAATAAAAATCGCTAAAATATTTCCATATTGTACATTCACTTGATGGCATCTTCAAGCCCTTAACGTTAAGCAGAGACAAAATCACTTTAGATTTCTTAAAACTTCTTACCGACATCCCGTCCTCTGCCACACTTCTTGCTATTATTTCCTCTAGCTTATAGACCTAAGATGATTTCATATATTTTTCCATTGGGCCACACGCTTTTTTTGCTATATTCGATGTTGTTGGAATCACATCTTCATCCAGTTTGTTATTGTGAACCTTGCGAAGATGATAGGACAATGAAGATGTTGATGAACCACAGCACTTTAAAACCTTGGGGCAATGCTTACATTTTGCTACAGTCTTGTCATTCTCGTCTTTACTAAAATATTTCCATACTAAACTCATTTTTACCTGCAAAACAAAAAGTATTTAAATATAGACCATTTTGTTTGTAATATTAAACAATTCAAGTACAACTTACATTTAAAAATTTTTCGCTTTTCTATGAATTTTTACTGAAAGAAATGGCGCAAAAGTAAATGTAAAAGAAACCTGTTGGAAGACACGCACTTGCCAATTAAAATGGAGCAACCGCGCAGGATTTTATCTGCAAAATATAAAATATTTAAATAAAGACCCTTTTGTTTCTAATATTAAGTAATTCAAGTAGCAGCTCACACTTGTAAAATTATTCTCACACGGTCTGTGCTATTAAATGAAATTTTTGTCGATTTCTTATAAATTTTATACTGCAAAAAACCAATCATGCCAATAATGGAGCAAAATGAAATATAAAAGAAAACTTTTGAACGCAAGCACTTGTAAATGGATATGAGGTATGTAAAAAATTTCACAACACTTACCTATTGTATATGAGAAGCAACCAACACTGAACACCTTCTTTGTTTGTATGAAAACATATTTTCTTAACACATACCTTTTGTATATGAGACGAAACAAATAATTAAAAACTCAAAAAAATATGTTATAGTACTACAAAAAATTGAAAATTTTGTTACGTCGGTTAATCGGTTAATCGACTGAAATTAATCGGTTTAATCGTTAATCGAAAATAGCCAATTTTAAATTAACCGATCAGTTAATCGGGTGGTGCTTAACCGGTTAACCGATTAACGGTTAACCGAATGAATACCCTAGTAGAAGCAAAACAATTTTTTATTTTACATTAAAAATAATTTTTAAATAAACCGTTTCATAATCAAAATGTAGACAAAATAACACTAAATTTTTACAGCGGTTAGACATAACGTGTCGATTTTTTCCAAAAAGCGAAAATATAAAAATTTCGAGTTATTACACTATTGTTAAACATATTGATAATTTAATTTTCTTCAAATTTTGTTGAATAAAAGTTCTAAATATACAAATCAATTTTTGTTTAAGTCAATAATGTTCAGCTTGGGATATTCATATAATAAAAGAACTATACAACTTTTCTGTAAATCCAACTTATAAAATTTTCCGTCGTCCAGACTTGCAAGTTTTGTTGCAGTAATTATTGATTTTATTGGTGGCAGAGGTGAAATCATTGGTAAGGGGTACTCAGCTTCATGTATCCTGTAAATCTTGTTTTGTAATTCTCACACTTTTCAACTTGAAGTTGGCTGTAGATGTACTTGTTTTCATGTGTAAAATATAAAACGGAGAAGGGGAAAGACAAGATCAAAATACAAAAATTGCAAAACTAGAATTTCATAATCTGGACACTAATGCAATTTCAAAGCAGAATTTTAAAAAAATTGCAGCAACCGAAATTGCAAGTCTGGACGATGACTTACTAAATGACAATCACTAAAATGAGCACAACTTTATATAGTAGACTTAAGGCCCAAATTAACAAAAGTATGTAAAAAACCAAAATAAAATCAACAAAGATTTGATGCCGTACGAAATGTGCGATCAGTTTTGCACTTTGCTTAAGCAAATGACAGTTTCATAAAATTTAACGAAAAGTTTCCTTAAGTTCAATTTGCCTCATATGAATAACATGTATTTGTACATTTGCTTAAGCCAACTTAAGCACATTAGGGTTGGGCCTTTAGGTTTCTGACGGTTTACTTAGAACTCTACGTATTCTGTGGTGTAAAGTTTTATTTGTTAAAAATGTTTTGTATTTTGTAGGAAAAATTGTAAGTTTTAAAAACTATCGGTAGTTATCGACCACTAAGTTTTACCCTTGAAAAGTACAATTATCAAAAAAGTTTTAGACACGAGTCAGCTAATTTTTTAACGACATTCATATGCTTTTTGACTTTTGATTCCATCTATCTTAATTTCGGAGATATTAAGTTACAGATGTTAGCCGTTTTAAAATTTTTAGCGATCATATTTTAAAAAGTCGCGTCTTAAGCCGGAATTTTTGGATAAGCAGATATACTAAAGCCTATAGTACACGGAATGTGAAAAGCTACATGGGCATGAGGTTCTTTCGTAATTTTGTCGTCATCACACAACACGAACTTGCTATTGTGGCTTTGTGGTGTCGTCAAAATTAGGTCAGAACCATATGCTCATGTGGCTTTTTACATTCCGTGTCCTATAGGCTTTAGTATATCTGCTTATCCAAAAAAAGGTACCTGTGTACCGAATCTTTACCTTTAGCCATTTGTGCTGGGCGTTGATGAGTCAGGTCTTGCACATACAGATGAGTTTCGAAATGCTTAAACACTTTTTTCTTTTTAATTACAGACATTGGGTCCTCATGAATTTGATCATGGCATTGAAGGTCTTGTTCCTTTCTTGGAATCACTCAGGAATACCACTATGCTTGTAGCAAATATGGATTCTTCAAGAGAACCTACAATGCGTGGAAAATATAAGAAATCTATGATCATCGAAAGAAGCAACCGTAAAATTGGTGTTATTGGTGTAACAACTTCCGAAGACCAAAGTGTAAGATTTTTAATAAAATTGTATGTAAATAAAAAATTATAAATTAAAAATGCATTGCAGAAAATAGGCAACATTGGTAATTTGGTATTCGGACATGAAGGTGCAGCTGTTGAGGAAGAAGCAGCAAAATTGGAATCCCAAGGTGTCAATATTATAGTAGTCGTTTCTCATTGTGGTCCTAAGGTTGATGAAGAGATTGCCAAAAATAGCAACAGAGTTGATATAATAATTGGATCTAACTCTGATAATTCCATTACAAGTGAGAATGGCAAAATAGAGCCTGTTACACCTAACGGGAGTTATCCA
Source organism: Pollenia labialis (assembly GCA_949318255.1). Taxonomy (NCBI): domain Eukaryota; kingdom Metazoa; phylum Arthropoda; class Insecta; order Diptera; family Polleniidae; genus Pollenia; species Pollenia labialis. The sequence goes on along the minus strand of OX439142.1, from coordinate 14,988,814 downwards.
ACAGTAGTAAATCACACCTCCGGACATCGTGTTTTAATCGTTCAAGCTGGTAAATATGGACAGTATGTTGGACAAATAAAAGTTAAATTTGATAATGATGGTGAAATTAGTGAATTTAATGGATATCCTATTTTTTTGGCAGAACGTGAACCGACAGGTTAGTAAAAAATTGCAATTAATTTAATTATAGTAAAATACATACATATCTGTAAATATTGAAGAAGCAGGGATGGAAAATTCATTATTTTGGAATTTTGCAAAATCCATAGCTATATTATTTTTTTTGGAGAATGAAAGTACAAAAAATCGTATGCTTACAAACCCCCTCATAGGGGGGAGGGGGCTACAGTAATTGAAATCTAAGCCCAATAAAATTGAATATAAGCGAGTGCCCCAGTAGGCTAGCTGGTAGTGAGCTAGTCTATCAGTGCCAGGGTTTCGATTTCGATTTCCGCCAGAGACTCTGGTCTGTCTCCTGCAGATAAACGGAGAGCTTCGCAGGATTAGCTTAGGGGGGAAACAAATCTAAAGGCCAATTTCACCAAGTTCAGTTAAAACTAACTTTTACTTTAACTTCCAGTTAACAATATGTTTTTGACAGTTATACCTGATAGTTAATTATCAGGCATGTCACAAATTCCGATCGGAATGGTTTTAATTCCGTATGTTCAATTCCGATCGATTTAGTTTTAGCTTCTTCAGATTCCGGTCGATTTTGCTAAATGTGTTTTTTTTATAACAAGTTTGGTTTTACAATTGGATATGGCAACTTTACATAAAAACCATATGATTTTTGTGTTAAGTATGGCAATGTTCAGAAAAAAGTGGTTTGTGAGGAAAAAAAGGTGTCAACGCAACGGCAAAGAATTTATTATGTTTTTAATAAAATTAATGTAAAGTAAAATAAATAAATCAAAAGTGTGTTATTTCTTCAATCTATGTATATCATAAAAAACATTATTTATCCATAAAAAATAGTTTTAAGTAGTTTTTTCGGTTATAAAATACTGAAACAATCAATTCCACTTAGAAAACCAAAATTGGTTTCATTCCGAAAAAATTTTTCGTTTTTCGTTTTCTGAAGAAGCAAAATACGGAATTAAAAGAAATGTTTTTCTTATTTCTTTTTTGATATTTTGCGTTTGCAAATACAGTTTGCCGTACAAAGAAAATTTTCTTAATAAAAAAAAAATTGTTGCATTTAATTTTATTATTTTGCTTATAAAAAGTTTTCTTATACAGAATACTTTTTATATAGACACATATGGAAAAAGACACGGTGCTTTTGAAATACATATTTTCTTTACACGCCGTCCAGACTTTCCATTGTTATGTTTGCTCAAGAACAAAACGATGGCAGAATTAGCGACGCACAATTGTTTATGTTCTTCTATGCGGAGAAAAAGTATGGCAAGAAAAACCCTATAAAAAGCAACAATAATTGATTGTGGCGTTTATTTATATGGCAATACTGCAGTGATGTTAGACATAGTTGTGCAAACAATTGTTTTAACAACGCTGTTTAAACAAGAATAAAACACCGACAACAGCAGTCTTCACTATCCAAATTCATGTGTGCACAAGAAATTGTTTGTTGTTTTAACATAGCGATGTCTAATATAGACGGCCTGTTAAAGAGAATTTTTTATGTGAGTGTCAATACAAGCAACCTTTTTCAACTGACTCGTCGACAGTCTTGCAAATTTCGAAGACAGTAAAATGGGGCAGTGATTTAACATTTGCTGACAGTAAGTTGAAAATTATTTTTATGTTTTTGTTAAGTGCACCCAATGAAATTTATTTCTACTATTTTTCTTCTTTTCGTGTTTATTTTAAAATTTTTTTTTAGTTTATTCTTGAACTGGAATGGTCACGTTTATAGGCCTAGATTCCTATAAATATTCTATTCTGCTTTGAAATTTCATTTAAGTTCAGATTATACAATATTAGTCTGGCAATTTTGTATGTTTATCTTGTCTTTCCTCTTCTTTTAATATTTTATATATACATAAATACAAATACAACTGCAGCGAACTTCAAGTTAAAAAGTGTGAGGATTTAAAAACAAAACAGAATTGTTACAGAGTACATGAAACTAAGAACCATTTCACAATCTTCTCAGAAAAAACAAAAAAAAAAACGTGACTAGTAAATTGACAAAATTTTAGCTTTATTTTTAACTATTTTAATGGACTTAGCTAACTTTATTTGTAGGAACATAATTATATAATTATATATACATAATTAACGTTGGAGTTACCAAAATAGTGTTACCGGAAAGGTAAAAATAACTCATAAATACGAACACGACTAGATATCTGTTTGTAGAAACAACGTTCATTAGTCCAGATAAACGTTTTGCAAAAGCAAAGAATTTTTCAACAGTTTTGCAAATAAATCTAAATTAATTGCCCGTCTATACCAGAGATAAATATTGCAACTCATTCTGCAGTAAATGTCAAAATTATGCTGTCCGTAATTTGGACAGAATTTTTTTTGTGTCTTTTACCGTACAACATTGCAATAACCACATTTACGAGTGTTAATAAATTTGCATTACTTTTTAACTAATTGAGGTCCCATAATAAAACTTTTACAATATAATAAGGACACTATAGACAAATTTAGGTTAAAAATTAGGACTAAGTTAGAAAAATTTTGATTTAAAATGGTCATTTACGGTTTTGCAAATGAATTTTTTTTTTATTTTAAGAATCACTTTTATTTTGTTTGATTAGTTTTATAAAACCAATTCCAACAAATTTTTCTTATTACAAATAACGCCCCAAATATATTTTTGTTGATTTTTTTATGCGATTTTGTTTTGATTTTTTAATTAAAATTTGAATTTATGCTGTTTTTGCAGAATTTTGGAACGAACTATTAGTTTTTATATGAAGCTAGAGTATCGTTTTATGAGAATTCAATGTATGCGATTTTTTTTGGAGCGCATCTATCGCATAAAACGAGACATGAGTGTATTTTGTTACAAAAACTATCTTAACTAGTGGCGGAATGCACATGATATAAGATTTTTCACAAATTCGTTCTATATGACTAAAAATCATACTAATAAACCTTTAGAACACCTAAAACCGTAACAAATAATGCTATTGTAATAAATTTTGGTCTGTCACAGTTTTATATGACTAGAAATTACATTCTCAACTTTCGTGCAGATCGGTCCATAACTAACTATTGTCCCCAAATAAAGATTCTCGCGGAAAACCCCTTAGTACGCGTAAAACTGTATTGCTCTCAATCTGGTGGCTAATTCTGGCAGTCGTGATCGAATACTTTTTCGTTTCGAAAGCTATTTGATTTCTAATTCTTTCTGTCGATATTCTAAATAAATCGATATTATTTTTCAGTGTTGTAAAGCATTTATTTGAGTTTTCACAATACTGAAAAAATAGTTTAGATTCGTTCGGCTAAAATAAAATTGCTTTCGAATCGAAAAAGTATTCGATCACAACTGCCAGAATTAGGCCCCTGTGTTTTATTACTTGTATAATAAAATTTGGTCAGTTATAGTTTTATTAGACTATAAAATACTTGTTCAAATTTCGAAATATTTTAACTGTTGGTGAAGGGTATCAAAGATTAGGCACAGCCCAATTCATCACTCAAAAATTTTTTTTTTTGAATAAAATAGCTAGAGAAGTTAGAAACGTATTTGAGATTCATATACCCTTGAAAAAGCAGCTTATATCTAGATTTATATAAAAAATTTAATAAATTTTAGGTTTTAGCGGTATCTTTAAAAAAATTCCGCTAAATTAAACATTAAGCGGTTTCTAGCGGTTTTTTGGCCCGATTTGGCGGGAAAAGTTCAAAAGAAGTTGGCAACAGTGTCTGCAATTCGGTTTTACTTTGTAATTCTCACACTTTTTAGCTTGAAGTTGGTATTTATATTTATATATGTATGTATAAAATATAAAAAGGAGAAGGGGAAAGACAAGAAAAAAATTGCAAAATTATAATTTCACAATTTGGACTCCAATGCAATTTCAAAGCAGAATATTTAAAAATTGCTTTATTTTAATGCGCTCCTAATTAAATAATGTTTTATTTTGTTCATAGATAATGGAGTGGGGAAGTTGTTGAATTCTTGGGCGAAATTTGTACATCCTAAGGGATATGATGCAGTGGGAACTTCATTGCAAGATTTAGCTAACTCTAACTGCACTTTTGACGAATGCGCCTTGGCAAATTTTCTCTGTGATTCAATGGTTGATGCGGTAAGAAAGCTTTTTGTGTTAATTTGTAACTTTAAATTTAATATCAGCAATTATAGTATTTGAATTCTACGAAGAAAGATAGTTTGACTGAAGAACTCATTGCTATAATCAATTATAACTCATTTAACAAGTTGAACCTTCGAACTTACAGTAAGTAGATAATTATTACTACAAACGGCCATGTTTTGACAATTGCACGATTTGAATTCGCAAAACGCCAGATTTATTTTGTGGTGTTCTGAAACTCGTACGTTTTGCTTGCGATCTGCCAATGTTTGTTAAAAACATTCTAGTTCCCTTTAGCAGACTTTTGCAATTTGAAGTCCCCAAACTTCCTGCGATTGTAACTTAACATACTCGAATTTTGCGATTTCAAGTCGGAATCGCAACTGTTAAGCGTTTTGCGATTATCAGAACATGTCCGATATTCGTTCTTTTTTAATCATAAGTTTTGTGTAATTCTATAGTTAACATACGGCCAGATATTCACTATAAAAAAATTGCTTCCGAGTTACCATATAAAAACACTTTGACTGCATTTGATTTGCCTGGTCAACGTTTGTTAGAAGCTTTGGAACTTGGTGCAAGTACACTTGTTGGAAGAGTTTTCTCCGAATCCTCTAAATTACTTCAAGTTGCAGGCCTAAAGGTAACCTATGACTTGAAGAAACCCGCATTTGAACGTGTTATCGATATACAAGTACGTTGTGGTAACTTTTCATCTCCAAGCTATAAGTCTTTTTCCGAAAACTCCACGTATCGCATTTTGGCCCCAAATAGTTTAATATATGGTTCTGATAATTTCGATATGATTAGAAACTATACCAGTAATGAACAGTAAGTTATATTATACAATACATATTTTTCAGATCGATTTCACATTAATGCATTTTTAATTTTAAAGGTCGTTTATGGTGCTCTCAGATGCTTTGATAAGCTACATTAAAAAGAAAAGTCCTATTAATCCTGTAAAAGAGGGTCGGATTGAAATCCGCAATTAGTAAATTTTTATTATAATAAGTCTGTTTGACAAAGACAACAGAAAAAATTTACTTAATAAATATGCATACTTAATAAAAAAACATGATTTTTTTTTGTAAGGGCAAGACTAATCTGCAAGTTCGGCTTTTTTTTAATGAAATATTTATTCGTTCTTTTTTCATTAATTTAATACATTATTTAAACAAAACAAAGCATGATACCAAAATTCTTTATAGCAGTTCTTTTTAGTCATACCGTATCATCTTTAATGACGCCTGCACAACAAGATTTCCTTAAAGGTCGCCCGACTACATATGTCTAATGTTATACAGCTTTTAACTTTGGTGAATCGTAGCTTTGTTTAAAAAAAAACAAACCGATGCTTTCGATAAAGTCAATCCTACTGTTAGAGAAGTTGGATTTAATGGGATTTACTAATAATTGTCTTCAATGGAAAAAACCATACCTGATAAACCGGAAACAATGTGTACGTTTCGAAAATGTTACTTCAAAGAATGTTAACGTTTTACTTCTGGAGGCAGTCACCTGGACTGCCAGTCACCTGGACTGACAGGGTTAATTAACAGCCTTCTTAATGTATGTATGCAAAAGATGTAAGAAATGTTCTTAGTTAAGGAGCATATAGACGACATGTTTTTGTCATCTGACATGTCAAATTTTCAAGTCGCATGTAACTGTGCATGTCTGTCAAAATCGCTGTTTTACATAAGGTTTATAATATTCGGTCACAAACGTACATGTAATTTGCTTCTGACATTGGAAAGTTATTAATTTCTCTAATAATAAATATGATGGAGTAATTGGACAAAACTTTTTTAAACCCCTTAAGACAAAAATAAATAATGAACATGGTTATATAGAAATTTTTGGCAACAAATTATTTTTCGAGGAAATGTTTTGTTCTTTCTTTTATGAGAATATAAGCGTATTAGAACCAGTCGCAAAAACAAATATCGTAGACAAACTTGATTTTTGTCACTTAAATGAAGAGGAAAAAAAAGAAATCAAAAATCTTCTTACTGAGTTTAAAGATTTATTTTATGTAGAAGGCGATAATCTTTCAGCCACAACCCAAATAGAACATCAAATCGTAACTACAATTGACAAACCCCTTTATTCAAAAATATACAGATATCCACAAATTCATGAAAACGAAATAAACAAACAAATAAAAGATATGTTAAAGCAAAACATTATTCAAGAGAGCAATTCTGCTTACAATAGTCCTTTATTGATTGTACCTAAAAAAGCCGATAATTCTGGAGAGAAAAAATGGCGATTAGTAATAGACTATCGCAAACTAAATGAATTCACAGTAGAAGATAGGTACCCTATACCTAACCTTAACAGTATTTTAGACAAATTAAGCAGAGCCCAATATTTTTCGACTGTGAACCTGGCAAAAGGTTTCCATCAAATACTCCTTAAGGAGGAAGATCGAAAGAAGACGGCATTCTCTACACCCTATGGGCATTACGAATTTATTCGAATGCCTTTTGGCCGTCGTAACGCACCATCAACCTTTCAGAGATTGATGAATTCTGTCCAAAAAAAATTTTTAAACAGGACATGTGTAGTGTATATGGATGAGATTTTATTATATACAGTTCATCGTTAGTGGCACATATCGATAATATAAAAGATATATTTAAAACTTTAAGGAAGGCTAAGCTAAAGATACAAATTAACAAGTGTGACTTTCTCAAGAAAGAAGCACAGTTTTTGGGTCACGTATTACCAATTAATGGTATAAAACCAGATCCTAGCAAAATCTCAATAATACAGAATTTGAAACTTCCAAGTAACGGAAAACAAATTAAGTCGTTTTTAGGAATGACCGGATTCTATAGGACATTTATTAACAACTATGCCAAAATTGCATACCCAATGACCAAGTATTTGCAGAAAAACACTAAAATTAATATGAATGAACCTAGCTATATAGTGGGTTTTGAAAAACTTAAGGAGCTTATAACGAGTTCACCCATACTTAGATATCCAAATTTTACAAAACGTTTCAAAATCGTCACTGATGCAAGCAATCAGTGTTACCGTTCAAAATTTTCAAAAAGGGGCATAAAAAGGGGATTTTCAAAAAAAAAGTGTCACAAAAAGGGGAATTCTGAGAAAAAAAGGGGCAACTTTAAAAACAGGAAAATTAAAAAAAAAAAACGTATGTATGTATTTATTAAATTATTTTCATCGAAAGCTAAACATAACAAAAAATAAACTTCATATTTATAAAAAAATACATTATAGGTATATAATACAAATTGTTTGGGAAAAACACATATATACATATATATATACATATATATATATATATATACATATATACATATATCATGAAAATACATGTCTTGTTTGCAAGTAAACGATAATGAACTGTTACATAAAATTTTTATTTCAATTATTTATACAAAAACAGTTACTAATTACTTGTAAATAAAACGAGCTTAAAATAGTGTAATAACAATACTTACAAAAACAAAAAATAGTTCATAATATGATTTGATACAAAAAAACTTTACATTTGAATAGATAGAGATATGTATGTATGTATGTATGTATGTACATAAATATTTGGCACTTATTTTACTTTTTTACCAAAAAAATTAAGTTACGAAAAAACCTTGAGGAAAAAGCATATAAAGGTATTGCAGTGTTATGTTGTTTCTTCAACTATTAAATATCTATTTTTTTGAAAACGTAAATCTATATTTATTAATCAATTCATCACTTGGAATCCAATCTTCCAAGTCATTTTGATACAAATTTAAAGCGGATAACATAGACTGACAGGTATCTACTTTCAGTCTATTTGTCACTTTAATTTTTAAATATGCTAACTTAGAAAAAATCCGCTCAGCGGATGCACTACTATGTGGTAAAGTAAAACCATACGAAGCAAATTTATACAAGTTTGGATATAAATTGTCACCCAAACAGTTTTTTTAATTGCCAATTTCGTACCAAAATGTTTCAGGCTTCGATATTTTACAAATTGCTTCATAGCTTTTGTCATTTGATCTGGTTTCTAAAAGTTTGAACTCTTTTACAAAATCATCTGGGTTAGTAATTATATCAATAAAAACGGTAACAATTTCAAAGTAATTTATGTCTTCAGCTGACTTAATAAATACTGGATCTAAAACCTTTAATGAACTCAGCCTCTTATCGCTATTATAAATTCTTGATAAAATTTCTTTGCACAGCTTTTGGTAAAAAAGTAAAATGTTGTTTTTAATTTCTACAATATCACTACTTAAGATGTTGTTGGTACATATTTCTAGCTCGGCTTCGTGGCCGATATATGTATATATTAAGTTTCTTTTATATGCAGAACATCAACAAAATCAATTTGTTGGCATAACATACTCTTTTTTTTAAAAATTTTTAAAAATTTCTAATACAATATCTTTCGTGGATGAAACTAAATATATAATTTGTGATGATTCGCTTTGAAAATACATTTTATTGTTAATAATAGCCAGTGTGGCCATATCCAAAAATATTTTACAGCTAAATCGGCTTAAAAATAATGCTAAAAAATGCTAACAAAAATCCTAAACTGCCAAAAAATAATGCTAAAGTTAAAATTGTTTTATTTTTTTGTTATTTTAGTTAAAATACCTTTAAATCGTATCAATAAATCAAACTTATTAAAGAATAACAATATAATATTTATGATACATAAAAAGTCTTAAAACTATAAAAGAAATATACATATTTCAGTCTTTATATACGTACAAAAAAAGTTTTTAAACAAAAGGTACCATCCCATAACAAAAAATCAAAGGAACTTGACCCATAAATGGGAATTATTTAGTATTTTAATAAAATTTATGTAACATGTTTAATAAAATATTTCATTTTATAAATTAAATACGTCATCAAATGAATAATCTTCTTCAGCTTCTGAAGAATCGATCAAGATATCATTATAATATATTAACGTCATTCTGTTTCGAATTTTCGTTTTTTAGATATTTATACCACTAAAACCCAATTTTAACTTCCGCGTTGCTAACTGGCAAAACCAAGAACTGCATAGCAAAAAAATCTAATTCACTGAATGGATTTTCATGTAATGAATGTACATATACATTTATCCAGAAATCAACTGTCACATGAATTTGGTTTCAGCCACTGATGTTCCAAAGTTGTAATTTCTTCTACAGTGAAATCAATTATATCTCCTTTCGTTCGCTTAATTTGCATTTATTAGTTTTTAAACGGTTTTCTAAGATGACATATAAATTGAGCTATAAAATCTGGGCATGTAATTCATATTTGTTTTTTTCTATTTCAAAAGTTATGCTATCTCCAAGTCGAATTTACTATGGGTGATCTTAAAAGCCCTGATGTCAAAAATTTTTTTTTATTATCTTTGATTCTGTGAAATAAAACAATTTCTGTTTATGGCATTGTACAATGATCTTACAAAAACAAATTGCTTGTGGTTTTTATACGAGTTGTACTTGTTGTAGTACCGAGATTACCTGGAATGAATTCGCCTTGGGTATCTCTTTTCGATTCCAAAAAATTCAAAATCGTAATTGAATAAAAAAATCGTTCAGTTTGGCACTTTGCTTAAGCAAAAGACATTTGACGAAACTTGACGAAAAGCATCGTTAAGTACGTTGTAGCTTGCCATATAAGTTTTATATGTATTCGCACAGCTACTTAAGTTGACTTAAGCGATCTCATTCATGTTCTGGTTGGGCCTTAAATCAGACAAAAAAATGCTAAATCTAGCTGCAAAAATGCCAAAATGGCCACGCTGATAATAGCCCTTCCTGAATTATTTAAATTTTTTCCAAATTAGATGCTATTTTCTCTTCAAATTGAGCTCGGATTCATTGATTGACAGTATAAAAAAAACTTAGTTCAAAAAGGGGCACAAAAAACTACAAAATGATACAAAAGGGGATTTAAAACAAAGGGGTCAAAAAAGTGGCACGGCAGTCAAAAAGGGGCAAAAATGCGACTTTAGTCGCATAACGGTAACACTGCAAGCAATAATGCAATTGGAGATGTCTTGACTCAAGATGGTTACCCAGTAGCATATGCTTCGCGAACGTTGAACAAACACGAAACAAACTATGCAACAATTGATAAAGAATTGTTGGCAATAGTTTGGGGTGTTAAATATTTTAGGCCATATATCTATGGGAAAGAATTTGACTTAGAAAGCGACCATCAACCACTGAAGTGGCAAATAAGTAAATATGCAGGCAAGGATAAAAGCCCTAGGCTACAGAGATACCTTATTGATTTAGGCGAATATAATTTTAAGATAGAATAACTATATAAAAGGGAAGTGCAACTACATCGCAGATCTCCTAAGTAGAATCAATGTCGAGGAAAACGAGATAAATACATCAGAGGAATTGATGGACGGCAGTGAAACAAGCAATATTGAAGGTTCTTTAGATGTTGAGACTGCACACTCTCAAGAGGAGGATCTCCACGATGGGATTCCAATATTGGATACGGTAGTTAATCGTTTTTAAACTCAAATCATTGTAGTGGATATTAAAGAAGAAGCCATTGAAATGGGTTTTTGCAATAAAAGAGTTTATATAGACAGACATGACATTACAAATACATAGTAACAAATCCAATATTTTAAGAAGGGAGGTTGCTAAAGGAAAAATAGGAATTTTTCTAAATTAAACGATCACGAATATTACAAGTTTCAACTAAAGTTGATAGAGGAATTCCCAGATAGAAACAACTTTAAATTAGTGAAGTGTTCTTATTTTGCTAGAGATATTGAGGATGATATTGAACTCAATAAACAGATGTCATTGTTTCATAAATACGAAAGTGGACACTCAGGTATTGTAGCTACCTATGAAAGCATCAAGCATAAGATAGATGTATAATCCACCTTTGAAATTATCAATACATAAAATAATAAATAACTGTCACATTTGTTCGTCAGCTAAGTACACAGAAAGAAAAACACTCGGGATAAATCAAGTTTTTTGGGATTACTTTAAGTAGGAGTCGTACTCAAAAATTCAAGTACGAATAACACTTAAACGTACTCCAAACAATCCCAAATGGGATTGCTTTCGAAAATCAGTTTATTTACAACAACACAACACAAGTTTGGAAAACCCGGTTTGCTTATTGTGTGTAGAAAAATCCAAGGCCCATTGAAAAGGTCTGCGCAGGAAGCCTGATGATCATTGTTTATGTTCTTTTTGGTTGTCAAAAGTTGTTTACATGTGCATGTAAACGTTTGTTTACGTTTATGGTATGCCACTAGGGTTTTTTTCAATTATTCAATTCAATTTCAATGATTTTATTTCCCGTTTCCCGGGATTTTTGTTGCGGGATCCCGGGAAATAAAAGTTCCTCATTGTTTCAGAAACAAGATATTTTTAATTTGAAATTTAGTTTTCTATTCTCTTAAAATTAGCATCTGTTGATGGGTTGTCGATTAGATCAATAACAAGAAGTGAGAACGTTCGTATATCAATGTCTACTGACGCAATAAATCTACCAAAAGCAGAATGTGCCGTGCAACAGTTGATAATTAATAAAATTAGTGAAGTGAAGAGTTAATAAAGAAAATAAATTCAAAATAAGATGCAGGCAGTAAATTTTAATTGTCCATGGACAAGGCTTAAAAATAGGAGATATCCAAAGATATCGCTCGTTTTTTGCAGCAAAGTCATATCTACAAAAAAAATCGAGCTTGGCAAAATGCGATTAAAGTTTTCAAAATGTACCGATTTAAAGACATATTTTGCTATAACTTCGGTTCAGTTTGAGATAAAATACCGATTTTTTGTTGCAAAAAAGTATGAAAGAACACTTTGCTTAATTAACTTAAAATTAATAAAAATTTTTGAGAAATGACGATATGTTTATAAGGTGATAAACATAAATTTGTTTCATTTTGAAACCAGGAAACCGGAAAAAAACTATGGAAACTCGTGTAAGATACTACAACATACAATTTTAAAAACACATTGTCCTAAAGATTACAGGTATATCTTGTAAGAAGAAGTCCGTTTGGTGCTATTTTTTGCATCAACCTTGTCATACATTTGGCTGACATAGACGTTGTTTATAAAAAAGAAAAATTACTTCGGATTGCGAATTAGAAATATGCAACAACTTTAAACATTTGCACTTTAAACTATTTGTCCAATCTCGGTAAAAAAGTGAACGAAATGTTTCGGAAACATGGTAATAAGTAAATAAAATAAGAAATATTCTCTTTGCCGACTTTCTAAACGCATTGAGTGTGTCTTAATGTTATTTCCTAAGGTGTTAAAAAATGTTTAAAAACAACATTTTACTTTTTTACCAAAAGCTGTGCAAAGAAATTTTATCAAGAATTAATATTAGCGATAAGAGGCTGAGTTCATTAAAGGTTTTAGATCCAGTATTTATTAAGTCAGCTGAAGACATAAATTACTTTGAAATTGTTACCGTTTTTATTGATATAATTACTAACCCAGATGATTTTGTAAAAGAGTTCAAACTTTTAGAAACCAGATCAAACGATAAAAGCTACGAAGCAATTTTTAAAATATCTAAGCCTGAAACATTTTGGTACGAAATTGGCAATTTAAAAAACTGTTTGGGTGACAATTTATATCCAAACTTGTATAAATTTGCTTCGTATGTTTTTACTTTACCACATAGTAGTGCATCCGCTGAGCGGATTTTTTCTAAGTTAGCATATTTAAAAACGTATTTTTTTATAAATATGAAGTTTATTTTTTGTTATGTTTAGTTTTCGATGAAAATAATTTAATAAATACATACGTTTTTTTTTAAATTTTCCTGTTTTTAAAGTTACCCCTTTTTTTCTCAGAATTCCCCTTTTTGTGACACTTTTTTTTTGAAAATCCCCTTTTTGTGCCCCTTTTTGAAAATTTTGAACGGTAACACTGTTCCTAGGAAGTGTGAATTACGTGTGTCATTGGCACGTGCTTGGTTTGGCAATTGAGGAAAATTCTAGACTTAGAGGTAGTACGTTGTCTGATCTCAAGGTATTCCTGACGGCATGGACACCTGGGATCGTCCGCCTTATGATTAACATGCATAAATCTGATGTAATGCAAGCATGGACCATGCCATTGTTAAAAAGTGTTTATAGTGAGACGATATGTCTTCGTTTTTAAACGACATGTTTTCGTTTAAAAACGTTTTAAAACTACTCCTTTGTAGTCCAAAGATGGGTTATATGGTCTAAATTCATTCTAAATGCCTAACACTTTCACCTGAAGCATCTAAATGTAATGTAAACTTACAATCTTCGAGAATTTTTTTATTATTTGAAATGGTCTCAAATGTAAATTTTTCCCATGTATACACTACAAAAGGTGCAACAACAATATGTATATAACTTTTATATGGACCTCTTTTCATCAAAATAAGAGAAAAAAATCGATCTGGATGGTAATCAAAATTTAAATTTCCTTCTGATTTTACTTTTCTTAATGCTTCCAACTTATGAATACCTTGAAAATTGCCCTTTTCAGCAATATCGTCAGCAGCATTTAATATTTGCTGCTTTCTAAATAAGAAGGCATTTTTATTCTTCAGTTTACTTTTCATAACATTTCGTTTTACCCCACGCATCTGACCTACATGCACTTCATTATCTGCATGTTTTAAATCTTTTGTTCTATAAACAACAACAGCTCCATTAGGAGTTATTTCAAAACGAAATGTGGTACAATCGTTAAATCTGCAATATGCATATAAAAACGTATTATCTTTAACACGTGTAACACAATAAAAGCATAAAATACAAACATTATTATACATTTAGTATTCTTCTCTTACTAAATCTTCAAGAAGTTTCTTTTCAGTGATTTTATCATCATTAAACTCTTTTAAAATATCTAAATTAATAGAAAATGAACAATCCAAAATATTTTTTTTAAAGTTTCTTTTTGGTTTTAAATTATTCGTTTCCCCACGCAATACTTTTCTGTTACATTTTTCATCAGGGTTCGCATCCTTTCTGCATTTTAGAAAGTTTGAAACATTTAATGAATCATTTGTAATTTCAAATGGGCTCAAAGTATGATCGCGATTCATACTTTGCACTTTCAATTTATTAGCAGAATCAAGTATATTAAAACAATTTTGCTTCTTGCAATTTTCTATTTTTTTTTTTTCAATAATTGCACAGTCATTACTATTTCCTAATTTGTCATTCATTTTACTTAATTCATCTTTAATCATTTTAAAGTCAGATTTAAATTCGTCGGCAAATTTTAATTTTTCGCAAAAAATCTTTACACAAGTTTTTATAACAATTCATTGATATCATTTTGATTTGATCTTTCAAGTTTTTTGTTGCTACATCATCATCATATTGATTTGATTTTCCGAAACTTGTTGACCCAACGAAGATAAATTCTCTTCATTACAATTTTTATTTTGCAAAGTTTCATGTTCCAAAAAAGTTTCGCCATTAAATAAAATTTCATTTTTTTCTTTAGAATTAAAATTCACGGCATTATTAGACATGCCTAAGTCAGATTTTTTAACCTTGCCACTTTTTAGCAAGTGTTTTGCCATACTACAGATGTTTCTTCTATTTTCTATATTATTTTGAATATTATTGTATTTACTTTTTTTACTCAAAACATTTAAGGAATTAATAATAATTTCAAATAATTCAAAATTTTTTATAGAAGAACTTATCTGCAATTCCTCTAAAAAAGGACATTTTATCAGTATGGACTTTAAATCACTTATACTATAATTATACCTACGCTTTTTCATTGCTTTGCCTAAATAATAAAGTAAGAAAACAAAAAATTATTAAGTTTTTTTATTTTTTATTTTGAATTTTAAAAGTTTAATTGTTTTATTAAAATTAACTAGAACATACCTTAAAAATTATCCTTCGTACGAATTCGTGCAAACCTTAAAACGAATAAGATACTATTAAATAATTGTGTTTTAAAAATATTTAAGGCCATAATTGTGTAAAACGCAACGCAACGACAAAAATTACACTGACAGCAAGAACAAACTCAAAAATATTTTGCTTCGTACAGAAATTCATATTACGTTTTAAAATTTTCAACGCCACAAGATATGCAGCGTTTAAAATTTGAAAATTCAATATGAATTTCTGTAGAAAGCAACAAAAAAATTATAAACTATTTTGAATGAAAATAAAAAAAGAATTTTTCGATAACTTACGTCGTCGTCTTCCTTCCTAAAAAAGCTACTCCTGAAAATATGCAAAAAAAGAGAATCGATTTAATAATATAAAACACTTTTATCAAAGTATATAAAGGCTCAGTAAGTCTATAATCAACTCAGAACAATGCATGTTTAACTGTCATTTGCTTTAACAAAATAAAAAAAACATTTGATTCCGTACGGAATGTGCGATTAGATTCGCAAAAAAGTCTGACATATGTATTTAAAAAACAAAAACAAAATAAACAAGTAAGAGTACTATATTCGGCAGTGCCGAATCTTATATACCCTTCACCATTGTGCGAGCAGAATACAGAGCAACTAGACAATAACTAAATAATTTTTACATATACATACATATTCACAATTCTAAAAACTTCATTATAAATTAAATTTAAAAATCTAAAACTGGTAAATATTTTTTTACAATCGTTTTTAGAACATAAAAATTAAAAAAAAAATCCCTTTGAAAAACCAAGATTTGAACCATTTGAATTCGCCTTGATTAAACACATTAAAATAAACTCCACCACTCAGATAAAGGGTATAAAAAAAACTTATGTATACCCTATTCACCACCTGTGGTGAAGGGTATAACAACAAAAAACCACATCACCAACACTGCATTATCATAGTCACTGTACTACCAAAACGACAAAACACACTAACATATTAATTCCATTTTGGTTTCAACGGTCATTGTTACGGCTGTGGCATTATGTTCAATTAGGTGCAATTAGAGGTGACATAAGGTCCAATTAGACGTGACAAAAACATAATGCCACAATCGTAACGATGGCCGTAGAAACCAAATTGTGCAATACAGTGGTTATGGTAATGCAGCGTTGATAAGGTTATGTCGCTTCTAATTGGATCTTTAAAAATTGAGGTAGTCGTGGTTTTTTACTCATATCTCAGCCATTTGTGGACCGATCTATTTGAATTTCAATAGCAAACAATTCTGGACCATATGTGACTATAATGCATAATAACCTGGCCCCCATCATATATGGGGTCTTCGGAAAATCCATTTCAACAGACAGACGGACATCGTTAAATCAACTTCGCTTTTCATAACGACCCAGAATATATATACTTTATAGGGTCTAACATCGATACTATAGAAATTACAAACGGAATGACAAACTTATATATACCCTATTTACCACCTGTGGTGAAGGGTATAAAAACAATTGATTCCGTACGGAATGTGCGATTAGATTCGCACATTGCCTAAGCAAATGCCAGTTTCATTAAACTTAGCAAAAAGTTTCCTTATGTTAAATATGGTTTGCCTCATATAATAAACATGTATTCGCACAATTGCTTAAGCCAACTTAAGAACATTCTTTCCGGATAGCCGGCCTCGGCCGGTCGGAAAGATTTTATATTCTATCTTATAACAAACACTGGCTTGGCTTACTAAAGCTTCTCTGCATAGCCGCCTTTCGGCCGGGCGCAAGGATTTCCACTTCTATGGAAATCAGTAATTCAAAATACGTACCTCAATTTTATTCCTCCAATTATTCAATTTCTGCAAATTAAGGACTCCACTAAAAATAAAATAAAAATTAATACATTTTTCTTCTTTTTTTTAATTTTATAAAAAACCAAATTAAAATACCTACCTTTATTTATAACTATTTGTTCTTCCTTCCCACAGATTACTCCGATTACTGTTTTTAAGGCTCCACGAAAAGCCCCCCAATGAAATAACACCCAAACGAGAAATGAAATATTCCCCAAATTTTTTTCATACATTTTTTGGGCCCTTTTACATTTTTTTTTGGGAATTATTTCATTCCTCATTTGGGGTTTTAAAATTATGAAATAATCTCCAATGAAATAACACCCAACAACTTTTTAAAATTCGGGGCTTGTTTCATAGCGTGTATAATTTGGGTGTTATTTCATTTTTTATTCGGGGGTTATTTCATTTTTAAAGCTGTTGGTTTTTGGGGGTTATCCTTGGTGAAACTGACTCTTATGAATTTTGGGAATAATTTCATTTTTGTTGCTGATGGGGTTTATTTCATTGGGGGTTATTTCATTTTCATCATTGGGTGTTATTTCATATGAAATATGTTTTCGTTTTCGCTTTGGGGTTTATTTCATTTATTTTTCGATGTTATTTCATTCACTTTTTTTGGGTGTTATTTCCTATTTTTTGGGGTTTGTTTCATTGGGGGTTATTTCCTGGGCGTTATTTCATTGGGGGCTTTTCGTGGAGCCTTTTTTAAGGCCTCCCCTGAAAATAAATAATAAAAATTTATAAATAAAATTACATACCAAGATTTTTTTGTCTTCTTCTTTTTCTTATAATTTTTATACCCTCCACCGAAGGTAAAAGGGTATATATAAGTTTGTCATTCCGTTTGTAATTTCTTCAATATTGAACCTACAACCTATAAAGTATATATATTCTGGGTCCTAATGAGAAGCGAAGTTTATTTAACGATGTCTGTCTGTCCGTCTTTCTGTTGAAATGGGTTTTCCGAAGACCCCATATATGATGGGGGCCAGGTTATTATACATTTATGTCACATATGGTCCGGAATTGTTTGCTATTGAAATTCAAAAAGATCGGTCCACAAATGGCGGAGATATGAGTAAAAATCCACGACTACCTCTAATTTTTCCCAAAAATCCCTTGTGGTTGTTGTATTTTTATTACTTTTTGCTGTATATCTGGGTAACGGCAAGAGCCAAAGTGTCCAAATTAGGTACATACATTTAGGTTGTCAATACACAACATCCTACAAAATGTGGGCGGGATTGGAGAAGTGGGCGTGGTATAAAAACCTACATAAAAAACTGGGACAAATCGGTTCAGATACGAAAAAGTTATGGCCAAAATATATATATTCTGGGTCCTTATGAAAAGCGAAGTTCAAATCCGATTGTCTCTTGGCAAGTTGGCAAGACAGGGCTCAGAGATGGAGGACCCTAACTGTATGGAGGCGGTAAGGCCTCCAATAGGCTTCTATTTTGGAAGAATCAGGGAGTGGATTCTTGGCGCGACCAATCGGGCTTGGGGGAACCGGACGGACTGCCGGGTATCACGGACGCTGTGGCCGGTGCTTAGGAAGTCCGATTCGGGGTTGCTGCTGGGCAGGAGTAGGGTCTGCGTTAGGACCATGATAAGAATAATCACGGGCCACTGTATGATAGGCAGGATGGCGGTGCGGATAGGACCCGACTTGTCGGATATGTGCGGGTTGTGTGAGGACCCTGAGGAGTTGGAGACAGTTGAGCAATTTTTGTGACGCTGTCCCAGGTTCCAGGGCAGCAGGCTGAGGTGGCTAAGCAGTAAATTATACATTTATGTCACAAAAAATATTGTGAGGTCGTGCTCAATACTGTGGACATGAATTTATACTTTAGATTAAAAACAAGTAAGAGTGCTATATTCGGCTGTGACGAATCTTATATACCCTTCACCATTGTGCGAGCAGAATACAGAGCAACTAGAGAACTATATTCACAATTCTAAAAACTTTATTATAAATAAAATTTAAAAGTCTAAAACTGGTAAATATTTTTTTACAATCGTTTTTAGAACATAAAAATTAAAAAAAAAATCGCTTTGAAAAACCAAGATTTGAACCAGAGGACTCACAGTTTCTAAACTCAACCCCCTAGACTACTGAACCATAAACGAACGTTGTTTGAATATCATTAAAATGAAATATGGCCCATTTTAGGTTTCACAACTCAACTCAGTAGTGTTAACTCAACTCAGCAAAGTTGTAAACCATAACACAAAAATTACAATTCAACTAATTTGAGTTGTGAACCGTAATAGTGGCCTATATTCACCAAAATGGTTTGTACCATGTATGTGTGTTTGTTTGTTTCTTTTAGTATAGGCAGTGTTGTCTTACCGTAGATTTACATTTTTGTCGAGTTTTTAAGTAGCACCCACAATATATATACTTTATAGGGTGTAGGATCAATATTGTAGAAATTACAAACGGAATGACAAACTTATATGTTTATACCCTTTTACTTTCGGTAAAGGGTATAAAAAGAGTAATTTGGGGATTTCAGTATTTTGGTTATAACTCAGCCATGTTTTAACCGATTTGAAAAATTTTTATATCGACATGTTTAAGAAGATATTTACCATTTACTTGGGTTATAAAACTTGGACTTGGAAAGATCTTTGGTTCCCGAAAATGGGTATTAAAAAAAAAAAAATTATTTTGGCCATAACTTTTTCGTATCTGAACCGCTTTTTCGAGTTTAAAATATGTTCTACTAAAAAATTCCGATATTTTGGTATATAAGTCATATCCATAGGAACTATGGCAGCCCTAAAATGTAGGTTTTTATACAATTTTTAATTTTTCTGTACGCCCACTTCTCCAATCCCGCCCACATTTTGTAGGATGGTGTGTATTGATAACCTTAATGTATGTACCTAATTAGGAAACTTTAGCTCTTGCCGTTCCCCAGATATACAGCAAAAAGTAATAAAAATACAACAACCACAAGGGATTTTTGGGAAAAATTAGAGGTAGTCGTGGGCCCATATCATATATGGGGTCTTCGGAAAACCCATTTCAACGGACATCGTTAAATCAACTTCGCTTTTCATAAGGACCCAGAATATGTATACTTTATAGGGTGTACGATCAATATTGTAGAAATTACAAACGCAATGACACGCCTTCGGTAAAGGGTATAACAAGTAAGAGTGCTATACCAAAGTGAGATAGGAACAAAAAGTTATATAAATAATGTTCTTTAGATATAAACAAAGATGCCCAAGGTAGTAGTATTACTGAGAGTGACTAAATAACACTGGAAGAAAACAATTTGCTATTCATTTTATATAGTCGTCAACGAGATTGCCACGAAAGCACATGTGTGACGGGTGTAGTCATGTTTTTTTAAATGTCTTATGACAAAATTTTATTTGCTGGGTTATTCAGGGATTTCCAAAATTTTTTTGGTTGTGTATTAGTGAGTACCAGAGAGTAAGCAAATTGAGAGAATGCATTTATTTACAGCCGAAATAAAATGTTAGTAATATATTTTATACGTTGTATAACACAAAGGTACAAAATTAAAAATTTTTTGTGTTGATAAAAAATTTGTAGCAATTCTTTACCAATTCAATGCCGCTGATTTTAAAACTAAACTTTTTTTATTCGGAAGCTTTTTGACTCTAAATCAGTTTCAAATATCTTATCAAACAATTGTAAAAAATTAAAGATTTTTATGTTTTAAAAATTCATAAAAAATAAATATTGCACGCAAATCACAGCTGATAGAAAAAAAGTGCAGTTTTAAAATCAGCGACATTGAATTGGTAAAGAACTGCTACAAATTTTCTAGCAACACAAACAATTTTTAGTTTTTTCCCCTTGTGTTCTACAAGTTATAAAATAAAATCTTCTAAATTTATACTTTTATGGCAGTTTTGTAATAGTAGAATGCTTTTCAAATGGGATGAACTTAATTTATTACGTTGCTTGGAACAAATAAATTTTAAATCCGAAAAAATTTGTTCGCATAGGTAAGTAGTGCCGAATAAAGAGAGGCACGTCAATGAATTTTTTTTTTAGTTCAGGATAAAAATGGTATTCACGGTGTTGGGTTGCTCATACTTCAAACATCTGTGCATACATTTTTATTCTAGCTAATGGTATATCATAACTTTTTAGAAAATACCAAATGTGCACATGAGTTTGCCTGCAAAAATGTATAAAGTCATTATAACAGGTCAAAGTTACGTTTAATAATTACAATAAATTAGTAAGGTTAAAGGCAGAATTAGTCTTTACTTTCTGTTTCTGTTCTGTTCCGTGCCGTTCTGTTTCAAAATTGTAAAAGTTTCTTTTTCTGTAGCAACTGTAGCCATTTATGACAAATGTATTAGTTTTGCACCATCCATTGTTTTATTTCAATAACTTTTATGCACATAAATTTGAAGAAATAAAATTTAATTTATGTATTTTTTGTATATTTTGCGGTCACTTACAATTACTTTACAAGTTTTTGATTTTATCAAACTGAACCGCAACAGAACAGAACAACTAATCAATTTCACAGGTTTTTTAATAACAAAAACAAATCAGCTGGTTCGTAACAGAACAGAAAGTAAAGACTTACTGAGCCTTAACTCTTTGGGCTCGGTCAAATAACTGTAGCATAAAAAAAGCAATAAAAATAGTGCGAAACAACCCTGAAGGAAACCTGAGTACAAGTGTCTCCAAGTCACCAGTTTTGTCGACTATTTTGGTGACATTGTCTACAAAGTGTCTACACTTCACTACATTTGCCACTATATTTGGCTTTAATACTCAAAAATTTTTATCAATAACAACTGAGAAGTACAATTCCTATAAAAGTTGAAGAAATAATAAAAAAATATTGTTATGATTTCGTATTCGTACCAAAAGTGTAGACTACGTTTACTAAAATGTACTAGTGATTCTACATATGTTCCCAAAGGAACTACCTAGTCAGTACCTAGTCAGTAGTACCAACGTCAGTAGTAGATTTCCAATGACACGCACATGTTAAATGTCTATAGTAAATAACATTGTCTGGGGTATAATAAGTCACTAGTACTGGTGACTGTGTCAATAGTGAATCAGTACAGATTCACTAGTGACATTTCCTACAGGGAATACAGTTTCATTAATACATCAATAGAACACATCTTCTTACCCAAACATTTTACCTACTGTCACATTTGCTTTTATGTGTAGAGGTTATTTGCACATTAATTGTAGCAAAACAAGACTTTTTTACTTGTTTTTTAAATATTTCTACTGTTTTCAAAGAAAGAAAAAACCCACTGATGCGATTGGTACAGAAACCAAAATATTTTTACAAGCAAAATACCAACAAATTCTTTTGGCTATTTTTTTCTTAATAATTTCTGAATTTTACAGGTATCAAAAAATTTTTTTTTCACAAACAAAACACATATCGTTAGCTTAAACGTTGCAGTAAATGTTATTGTTAAAAAAAGTTACTTAATAAAATTTACGTTAGCTTTGCTGTTAAATATTTTCAACAATTTAAATGATGTTAAAATTAAATAGAAATTTTATATTACTCTGCATTTAAGTCTTAAAATTTAGACTCTAAATATTGCACGCAAGGCATTTGATATTGCCAAAAGCATTTTTGACCGCACAATATTTTTGAGTTTAAGCTGAAACAAAATAATATAGCATCCGCTAAACATGTACAGTGTACATTATTTTTTATTAAAATAATTTTTGTGGGAATACAAAATTTAATTTAAATGATTTTGTTATTCGTGCTTAATTCCCAATTTTTACTATTTGATAAAAAAAACACTGAAATTTATTGTTGATGGGATAAGCTATTCCTATGCGCATTTCACTGGTTGCTTAGGCCAATCATCAGGAAACTTCATCCAACAAGATTTTAGAAAAACTAAAGATATCAAACCAAATAAAACTGTTAAGTGTATAAGAATTACAGAAACAGTTCTATTTGTAACAATATCAAAGTTTAAACCAAATCACCAACAATAAACATTGAGTTTATCTCTTCATACATTCCCCACTACAATTGATTGGAATTCTTCCAACATTAATTGTAGTTGTAAGTAGGTTAAGAAAAAACAAAATAAAAACAAAAACAACTCGCTTTATTTAAAAAGCGGGTTGCCAGTCAGTTTTTTTTAGGCCGTGCACCTGCCAGTTTATTCTCAAAATAATTTTCGTGGGAATACAAAATTTAATTTAAATGATTTTGTTATTCGTGCTTATCCCATCAACAATAAATTTCAATGTTTTTATCAAATAATAAAAATTGGGAATTAAGCACGAATAACAAAATCATTAAAATATCAGATTTTTTAATGTAGCATCAGACAAACAGTTTCTTGTTGGAGAATAAATAAAACCTGCTGAAGAAAATAATCTTTCTACAGGTCCTGATGAGCACAAACTTGTATAAAACTCTATGGATACTCTTTTTAATTTTGGATAGCTGTCAAGAATTTTTTTTACCAGTTCTAGTTTTTGGTGGATCTAAGTGAAAACAAGTATCAAAAAACTGACAAAATATATATTGTAAACTATGTTTTTAAAATACAAAATACTTCAATTTTTTATGTACATAAAATACAAAATACAAACTACATATCTGTGGCATTTTGACAAAACATCTTAAGTCGAAATAAGATAGCAAAAAACTTTAAAAAAAAACTTGCTGAAAAAATCATTTTTATCAAATAATAAAATAAACAAAATTAAAGTAAAATTGCGTTTATAATACAAAATTTTAAAAATGTAAACAAAAATGTTTTTTGAAAGAAAATTCGTATGATTAACAACATTTTTTTCAATTTTTTGAATTTGACTTAAGATGTTTTGTCAAAATGCCACAGATATGTACTTCTATTTCAAATACTGCCCAGCTCTGATGTCCTTTAAGTGATATACAAATAAGAACGATAGTTTTGTTTTCTGTTTTGTAACATTTTAATTGAAATGGTTATACGACCTGTTGCTGGAATTAGCCCGCTTAAGCACGCACTCCGATCTTGTGCGTCCTTCCACCGGAGTCTCGGTCTTCCCCGGCTGTGCTTTCCGTGGAAGTTGTGATCCCACGCCTTGTTGGTTTGAGCATTTATTTGACCGACATGGCCCAGCCAGAGCAGTCGCTGTATTTTGATGCGCTTAACCAGGTTCATGTCGGGATATAGCTCGTTAATACCGATCGGACCATAGATAGAGGATTTTTCTCTCAAAAAACACCGCCTTATCTGCCTTCGCAAGTCCCTATGTTTCAGTGCCTCAAAGAAGCAATAAACTCTTTTTCACACAGAAAAAAATACCAATGTTAAATTAACATGGCAAAATGTTCATTGATAATCATAGTAAATTTCTGCAAAAGTATGAATTTTATTTAAATTTATTATTACAGTATAACCCGGTTAATTACCCCACGCTTAAATGCCTTTCACGCTTATTTACCTCCAGTTTTAAATCCCCGGTTTTTTTCTTCCATTTTTTAAACAAAAATCCACGTTTAATTGCCAAACGCTTAATTACCCGATTCGGATAATTGCTTTAAAAATGTAACTCCCAAAACAAAATTATACCTAAATTTCATTCGTTTAATTGCCTCAGTACTATTTGACAAAAACACAGCAAGTTATGCAACCAAGTTATATGTTAATAATTTGAAAATACGTACTAAATTTTTTTTTAAAAAATATGCCTAAAAAACAAAATATGGCTTGATTAAAAGCAAAATATTCAACAAATTAATATTTTTTTTTTTAATTTCCTATGCTAATCCCCGCGAAGCTTGACGCTTGTCTGCAGGAAAGAATCCAGAGTCTCTGGTGGGAATCGAACCCGCAAACCCGGTGTTGATAGACAAGCTCACTACTAGCTAGCCTACCGGGGCACTCATTTGCATTAAAAGTTATGTTATGAGGTCAAGATTCATATAAAAGTTATATATTATCTAGATACACCAAATTTATGAGATATTTTGTCTTAAAGAGATTAAAGTTTGAAGTTTGCATGGGGACTATCTGATATTATAGTCCGATTCTTACAATTTACATAGGTTTCGTTCTTATGACAATTAAACGTATTTACCCAATTTGATCAAATTATCTAAAAACTGCTGCATGGACATACAACCAGCAAGATGGACGGACGGACGGACATGAAAAGATTACTTAAAAAAGTGTTTCTGATTCGATCGTTTACTAAACGATGCGTCTAGATGCGTCAACAAAAACTTGCTTTGGCTTAAAATTGTACAGTGAAAATTTAATGTAGGTGGCGAAATTAAAGCAACAGAAAATTCATCTGTTAACCAGAATTTTAAGCCATTTTTTTATTTGCTTAACATGTATTAAAATATGTTTTAAAAACTTAAAATACCAAAATTCATTAAAAGCTCTAAACGCATAAATATATTGTTTCTGCATTCATTGGTCGCACAAGAAAAACCATGCAATTGCATATTTACGGCATCCATGAGAAGTAGTAGGATATGACAGGACATCTCAAAAAGCACTACAGATAAAATTAAAGACAACAAATCCCATTGTTTTTTATTGCTATCTCTTAAGATTTAGCAGATACAAGTAAAAATTCCTTTCTTAAATTTTTTCATACATCAAAGTTAAGTTATCTTGAAAAAAATACGTCTAATTACCTCACTGAGGTATTTAAACGAATTCGCTTAATTACCTCAATGAGGTAGTTAAACGTATTCTTATTATTACCTCAACGAGGTAGTTAAGCGTATTCGTTTAAATGCTTACCCCGCATAATTACCCAAAAATATTGGCATTTTTGTCGAGGTAATTATCCGTGGAATACGTATGTATTTCATATTAATTTTATACAAAAAATATTAAAATAACCTTAAAGCAAGTTAACTTAATATTATTAACTGTTAAAATATCATTGTTCAATATTGAATCCATAAAAACCTGTTTTATATTAAAATCAAATCTTGTAAAATTAATTGCAAACATACTTAAGTATGTACATTTTTTTATTATCATGTTTAAAATATGTTATAAAAATAAGAAAATTCCCGTATTCTTTAAATTAAAATTATTTAGTTAAATAGTACATCAAGTTTTCAAAGTAGAATGATGACGAAAACCAAATCGGGCGATTCTGCTGATGCTTCTGTTGACAAAGGAGAATACAAAATAAGTGAAACATGTGTTACAGGTAGGGTATTCATTCGGTTAACCGTTAATCGGTCAACCGATTATTTACTACCCGCTTAACTGATCGGTTAATTTAAAATTGACTTTTTTCGATTAACGATTAAACCAGTTAATTTCAGTCGATTACCCGATGTAACAAAATTTTGAATTTTTTGTAGTATTAAACCATATTTTTTTGTGTTTTTAATTATGGGTGATTTCCAAAACGTCAGTTGCAAAGAAACCCAATTCTCTACAATGCAATGTAGAATTATACAATGTTATCTGTACCAAAGTTCACCAAAAAAGTTACCAAAGGGCAGCAAAAAAGTTGCGTTTAGAAATATTTTTCCATACAATATTTATATTCTTAAAATACTGTACAAAAACAGAAATTATGGAATTCGGAAATAAACTTTTTTGCATAATGTTTGGTGCTTGTCAGAGCAAGTTAGACGATGACAAACCAACAGAATTAACCGAAACAATTCTCTAATGGCATAATGGATGATTTTATATGTTTAGAGAAATCCAGGAAAAAGACTGAGAAATTAGATATTCTGTGTTATGGGTTGCTTTCGAGTTCGCCAACATAAAAAAGAATCGCTCAAATTCTAAACATTTAATCCAATTTATTTTTCTAAGACATTATTTTATAATGCTATTGAAGTAATTAATAATATGATTTCATAGTTTATTTTTTAATAAATACATAATAAGTATTAATTAAAAAATATGTATAACATAGTTATTGATTTTTTTTTTGTTTGCTCGTTTTGGTTCAAGTATTGTTATGTTATTCCAAATAATAAATAATTTTTTAATTTTTATACATATATTGAACTTACTTAAGTTATAAAAAACCCTTATTAACCGGTTAACCGATCAAAAACAAAATTAACCGATTAAAGCAAAAGCCCGATTAATGAATACCCTAGCTTCAGGGTAAGTGTTTCACACTGTTATATCACACTAAAACCAATTTGATTCTACATGAAATTCACGTTGTTTCAACCTGAAATAACTAGTTATTTTAAAAGAACAAAATGTTGTTCGCTAGTTATTGTAATAACATGTTAAATTAACATAAAGTAACAATGAAGAAAAATCACCACCGAAAAGGGTAAAATCAACCTTGTTTTCGATGATTTTACATTGATTTTTTCGAGTCCTACCGATGTTAAGAGTACCGTTAGCTTATGTTGATTATCTCCCATACAGTGTATTTCTTGGAAAGTTCCTATGGAATCTGTAATGCAAGATTTTTTTTAACCAATTCGGATAGATTCAGCAACGATCCATATAAAATTACGTACAATAATTTGCCCATTATTAATTATAAGTTTTGTTGCTGCTGCTTTAAAATTTAAAAAGAACGAAAACAGCTGTGTTTTGTTTGTACACAACAACTAATATTTTCTAAAAAAAAATTTAATAAAACCAATAAAATTTATTCAGTACTAAATGTACTTAGTTAAATTTATTGCGCCGTTAATACATTTTTTATTTGATTTGTTTCTTTTATTTATTCGGGTTTCACTACAACGGGCTATTGCTTGGTTAATTAAGTTAGAATATATTTTTTTGTAGTTGTTTTTGTATCTCTTATTAAATAAATAAATAAATTTTTTTATAGTTTATTATTATGTACTTAAAATTTTAAACGATTTTCAGAATTCACAATTTAAAAGCAAAAACCAAATTTTGGTAAAATGTTTTCTTCAAAAGTGATTGATTGGAAAAAAACGACACCCTTAATAGCCTTTTCACACTTGTCAACATTTATCAACATTTAACATCTAAAATTAATTTTCGAAGATATTGAAATTTTCCCATAAGAAATACATTGGGCTAAAAATCAAAATATTTAACATCTTTACAAAATGTTCCTATTAGAGATGAGCGATCCCGTGATTTTTAAGGAACATCGTGATTAGTGAACGTGATTTTAAAATCACTGTTATTTAAAACTGTGATTGTGATCACAACTTTTATTTTTGTTCTAGGATATTTGAAAATTTTTTGTTATGGAGTTTGACAAAGAAATAAGGCAACAAAAACGATCACCTGTTTAGTTGGACATACTTGAACAAATAAACATTGGCTGTAAAAAAATTCTAAAAAGGAAGAAGAGAGAACAAAAGAAAAAATAGCAACAATTACATTCATGAGTGCAAAAAACGCTATTACCCACACAAACAGTGAAATATCATAAATTTGTGTATGAAACAAAATAAGAAAATAACAACTTAGCAAGTACCTGTTACTTAACAGATTTGGTCACAACTGTGATTCGTGATTTTTCAGTAACAGTGATTAAATCACAGGTACGGAAATATCGCTCATCTCTAGTTCCTATCTCATTGTATTTCATTCTACATCTTCCGATAACTTTAGTGTCATCACTAGAAAAGTGGCAATAAATTCTATTATTATTTTAATTTTTATTTATTTCATTTTAATAAAAACTAACCAAGCCCTCTGGGCCATATATGGTTAGCAAGCAAACAATACTTAAACAACTAGTCTAACAATTCATTTTTTATATGTATTAAATTTAATCAAAAAAGTTAATGTTAATGTTAATGTTAATGGCCCCCCAGCCAACTATATATGTATATTTACCAATTACCATTTACAAATATGGTGAAGTCCAGTCAGCAAAAACAATTTCTAGCCTAAATGATTTAAAATTGACTTATTGTAAGCCCTGCAAGAAAGAGAAAACATTTTATACTCAATAGACAATTTATTCCACACTCTTGATAATCTAACAATAAAGGAATGTTCATAAAAATTTGAAGAAATTTTGTTGATAATAAGTTGCTTATTGCGATCAGATCTAGAAAATATGAACTTTTTAACTAAGAATGTTGGAGTTTGTGTTACAATCGTTTTATAGAATAAACATAATAGTTTATAAGTAACATAATTCTGAAAAGAACACCCTAAAAATTTTAATACGCTAGGAGAAATATGTTCCCTCCTTGGTTTATTATAAACATATCTAACAACTCTATTAACAGAATATTCAATTCTCTTCAAATTACCAGAATTAGTGCCAGTATAGATCTGAATACAATAATTTATAACCGACATCAAAAGTGCATGTGCAATTCTATACTTGACATGTAAGGTCAAGAACAGATTAAGTGCATATAACCTTCTTATTGTGGCATCACTGACAGAATGGCATTTGCTTTGAAAGCAGCGTTACCATTTTTTATTAATAGTAAATGTAAGACGTTTCAAGTGTGAACGCGTATTTCACATTTTCCATGCGTTCCTCCGAAATGTATGCAAGTGTACAAAGAGCATAAAAAAAATTAAAAACAACGTCATTTGGGATAGTACACTTTTTAATGAATGTTAATAACATTTTATTGACACACGCGAGTTGAAAATTAATTTTTTAAGGAATTATCCTGCACATGCCTCCTAAACGAAAACTAATACCATGTTCACACGGCCAGCAATATTCGTGTTTCGCGCCCCAAACATTGAAACGACTTGTTCCCCATACAAGATTTTGAGAGCGAAGCAGGTCGTTTCATTTTGAAACAGGCTGCGAAACAGGAAAAATGTACTATCATCTCCAATTTTGATAACAGTTATCGTTAGTTTATCTGAACTAGCTTTTTGTGCCCCTTTTTGAACTAAGTTTTTTTTATACTGTCAATCAATGAATCCGAGCTCAATTTGAAGAGAAAATAGCATCTAATTTGGAAAAAATTTAAATAATTCAGGAAGGGCTATTATCAGCGTGGCCATTTTGGCATTTTTGCAGCTAGATTTAGCATTTTTTTGTCTGATTTAAGGCCCAACCAAGGCCCATCTATCAGGTCTGCTTACTTGTACAAAAACAAAATACAATTCTTTTTAGTTGTCAAAAATTTACTACCTCATATACAAAGCAAAAGGAAAAAACGTGTATGTGTGGCATACCATAAACGTATACATGCACATGTAAGCAAAATGTAAACAACTTTTGACAACTAAAAAGAACATAAACAATGATCATCAGGCTTCTTGCACAGACCTTTTCAATGGGCCTTGGGCCCAACCAGAACATGAATGAGATCGCTTAAGTCAACTTAAGTAGCTGTGCGAATACATATAAAACTTATATGGCAAGCTACAACGTACTTAACGATGCTTTTCGTCAAGTTTCGTCAAATGTCATTTGCTTAAGCAAAGTGCCAAACTGAACGCACATTCCGTACGAAAACAGCTGTGTATGTATAACAATAAAAAATAAAATAAATTAAAATGGACAAAGAAGACGAATTAACATATTTTAATTTATTTTTTAAGACACTCACAAATTATCTATTTTTAAATTCTTTACAAATTAAATGGCATAAAATAAACAAATACACGGGTGGACTTTTTGGTACTTTTTAGTTTAAAGTACTCGCAAAAAAACAAAATATTGCACAAATATGCAACAATGGTTAAACAGATATTTAGTACATTATGGCCACCTAAAAGTCTTTTTTTATTTGCTTATGCATTTGACAGACTTTTCGTTAATTTTTGACAGTTGCTTACGCTAATACATGCATGTTCTGGTTGGGCCTTTAGCTGCAAATTTTTCATTTAGCAGTTAGCATTTTGTTTAGCATTTTTCAACTACATATTTAGCATTTTTAAGCATTATTTAATTTAAGAATATTAAAGTAATCTTTTTTTCAAAAACTACCACACACTTTTGTTGAATGCAAATACCAACCTAGACTTTTTGCCATAGAAACTGTACAATCTTTTAAAGGACCTTTCATATCAAATGGTTTTAAAATTTGATCAGTTTGATTCATTAAATTCATGTTAACGATTTTTTTATTCAATTACGATTTTGAATTTTTTGGAATCGAAAAGAGATACCCAAGGTGAATTCATTCCAGGTAATCTCGGTACTACAACAAGTACAACTCGTATAAAAACCACAAGCAATTTGTTTTTGTAAGATCATTGTACAATGCCATAAACAGAAATTGTTTTATTTCACAGAATCAAAGATAATAAAAAAAAAATTTTGACATCAGGGCTTTTAAGATCACCCATAATAAATTCGACTTGGAGATAGCATAACTTTTGAAATAGAAAAAAACAAATATGAATTACATGCCCAGATTTTATAGCTCAATTTATATGTCATCTTAGAAAACCGTTTAAAAACTAATAAATGCAAACTAAGCGAACGAAAGGAGATATTATTGATTTCACTGTAGAAGAAATTACAACTTTGGAACATCAGTGGCTGAAACCAAATTCATGTGACAGTTGATTTCTGGATAAATGTATATGTACATTCATTACATGAAAATCCATTCAGTGAATTAGATTTTTTTGCTATGCAGTTCTTGGTTTTGCCAGTTAGCAACGCGGAAGTTAAAATTGGGTTTTAGTGGTATAAATATCTAAAAAACGAAAATTCGAAACAGAATGACGTTAATATATTATAATGATATCTTGATCGATTCTTCAGAAGCTGAAGAAGATTATTCATTTGATGACGTATTTAATTTATAAAATGAAATATTTTATTAAACATGTTACATAAATTTTATTAAAATACTAAATAATTCCCATTTATGGGTCAAGTTCCATTGATTTTTTGTTATGGGATGGTACCTTTTGTTTAAAAACTTTTTTTGTACGTATATAAAGACTGAAATATGTATATTTCTTTTATAGTTTTAAGACTTTTTATGTATCATAAATATTATATTGTTATTCTTTAATAAGTTTGATTTATTGATACGATTTAAAGGTATTTTAACTAAAATAACAAAAAAATAAAACAATTTTAACTTTAGCATTATTTTTTGGCAGTTTAGGATTTTTGTTAGCATTTTTTAGCATTATTTTTAAGCCGATTTAGCTGTAAAATATTTTTGGATATGGCCACACTGGCTATTATTAACAATAAAATGTATTTTCAAAGCGAATCATCACAATTTATATATTTAGTTTCATCCACGAAAGATATTGTATTAGAAATTTTTAAAAATTTTTTAAAAAAAGAGTATGTTATGCCAACAAATTGATTTTGTTGATGTTCTGCATATAAAAGAAACTTAATATATACATATATCGGCCACGAAGCCGAGCTAGAAATATGTACCAACAACATCTTAAGTAGTGATATTGTAGAAATTAAAAACAACATTTTACTTTTTTACCAAAAGCTGTGCAAAGAAATTTTATCAAGAATTTATAATAGCGATAAGAGGCTGAGTTCATTAAAGGTTTTAGATCCAGTATTTATTAAGTCAGCTGAAGACATAAATTACTTTGAAATTGTTACCGTTTTTATTGATATAATTACTAACCCAGATGATTTTGTAAAAGAGTTCAAACTTTTAGAAACCAGATCAAATGACAAAAGCTATGAAGCAATTTTTAAAATATCGAAGCCTGAAACATTTTGGTACGAAATTGGCAATTAAAAAAACTGTTTGGGTGACAATTTATATCCAAACTTGTATAAATTTGCTTCGTATGGTTTTACTTTACCACATAGTAGTGCATCCGCTGAGCGGATTTTTTCTAAGTTAGCATATTTAAAAATTAAAGTGACAAATAGACTGAAAGTAGATACCTGTCAGTCTATGTTATCCGCTTTAAATTTGTATCAAAATGACTTGGAAGATTGGATTCCAAGTGATGAATTGATTAATAAATATAGATTTACGTTTTCAAAAAAATAGATATTTAATAGTTGAAGAAACAACATAACACTGCAATACTTTTATATGCTTTTTCCTCGAGGTTTTTTCGTAACTTAATTTTTTTGGTAAAAAAGTAAAATAAGTGCCAAATATTTATGTACATACATACATACATACATACATATCTCTATCTATTCAAATGTAAAGTTTTTTTGCAAGGCCCATCTATCAGGTCTGCTTACTTGTACAAAAACAAAATACGATTCTTTTTAGTTGTTAAAAATTTACTACCACATATACAAAGCAAAAGGAAAAAACGTGTATGTGTGGCATACCATAAACGTATACATGCACATGTAAACAACTTTTGACAACTAAAAAGAACATAAACAATGATCATCAGGCTTCTTGCTCAGACCTTTTCAATGGGCCTTGTTTTTTTGTATCAAATCATATTATGAACTATTTTTTGTTTTTGTAAGTATTGTTATTACACTATTTTAAGCTCGTTTTATTTACAAGTAATTAGTAACTGTTTTTGTATAAATAATTGAAATAAAAATTTTATGTAACAGTTCATTATCGTTTACTTGCAAACAAGACATGTATTTTCATGATATATGTATATATGTATATATATATATATATATATATATATATGTATATATATATGTATATATGTGTTTTTCCCAAACAATTTGTATTATATACCTATAATGTATTTTTTTATAAATATGAAGTTTATTTTTTGTTATGTTTAGTTTTCGATGAAAATAATTTAATAAATACATACGTTTTTTTTTTAAATTTTCCTGTTTTTAAAGTTGCCCCTTTTTTTCTCAGAATTCCCCTTTTTGTGACACTTTTTTTTTGAAAATCCCCTTTTTATGCCCCTTTTTGAAAATTTTGAACGGTAACACTGACCACAGTATTTACTCTCGGTAGTTAGTATTAACCGTAGTTAGTTGTATTAAGCCGAACACTAGAGCTTCCGAATTCTTTTAGTGTCCGAAGTATTTAATTATAAACCGTAGTTAATCGAACGCCACGGCCTCCGAATTCTCGTGGTGTCCGAAGTAGTTAGCCGAACGCCAAGGCTTCCGAATTCTCTTGGTGTCCGAAGTATTTACGAAGTAGTTAGCCGAACGCCACGGCCTCCGAATTCTCGTGGTGTCCGAAGTAGTTAGCCGAACGCCAAGGCTTCCGAATTCTCTTGGTGTCCGAAGTATTTACGAAGTAGTTACCCGAACGCCACGGCCTCCGAATTCTCGTGGTGTCCGAAGTAGTTAGCCGAACGCCAAGGCTTTCGAATTCTCGTGGTGTCCGAAGTAGTTAGCCGAACGCCAAGGCTTCTGAATTCTCTTTGTGTCCGAAGTGTTTACCAGTAGTTAGTCGTATTCAGCCGAATTCCATTCGGTAGCCAACTGAATACAAAACGTATTTAACCGAACCTGATTAAGCAGAACCGTATTTAACCGAACCCGATTAAATGAAACCGCATTTAACAGAATCTGATTAACCGATACCGTATTTAACCGAACCTGTTTAACCGAAGCCGTACTTAACCGATCCTGATTAGATAAAACCGTATTTAATTGAACCTGATTAACCGAACCTTGTTGAACCGAACCTTATATAGCGGAGCGCTAAACAAACCCGTTTTTTACCAGTAGTTAGTCGTATTTAGCCGACTGCCGGTGCCTCCGAATTCCATTCGGTAGCCGACTAAATGCAAACCAGTAGTCAACGTATTCTTACCAGTAGTGAATACGAACCCGCATTCAACCAGTAGTTAGTCACACCATGGCCGGACAACCGTCGGCCACCGACTTATCAAAAAACACCGCCTTATCTACCTTCGCAAGTCCCTATGTTTCAGTGCCTCAAAGAAGCAATAAACTCTTTTTCACACAGAAAAAAATACCAATGTTAAATTAACATGGCAAAATGTTCATTGATAATCATAGTAAATTTCTGCAAAAGTATGAATTTTATTTAAATTTATTATTATGTATTTCATATTAATTTTATACAAAAAATATTAAAATAACCTTAAAGCAAGTTAACTTAATATTATTAACTGTTAAAATAACATTGTTCAATATTGAATCCATAAAAACCTGTTTTATATTAAAATCAAATCTTGTAAAATTAATTGCAAACATACTTAAGTATGTACATTTTTTTATTATCATGTTTAAAATATGTTATAAAAATAAGAAAATTCCCGTATTCTTTAAATTAAAATTATTTAGTTAAATAGTACATCAAGTTTTCAAAGTAGAATGATGACGAAAACCAAATCGGGCGATTCTGCTGATGCTTCTGTTGACAAAGGAGAATACAAAATAAGTGAAACATGTGTTACAGGTAGGGTATTCATTCGGTTAACCGTTAATCGGTCAACCGATTATTTACTACCCGCTTAACTGATCGGTTAATTTAAAATTGACTTTTTTCGATTAACGATTAAACCAGTTAATTTCAGTCGATTACCCGATGTAACAAAATTTTGAATTTTTTGTAGTATTAAACCATATTTTTTTGTGTTTTTAATTATGGGTGATTTCCAAAACGTCAGTTGCAAAGAAACCCAATTCTCTACAATGCAATGTAGAATTATACAATGTTATCTGTACCAAAGTTCACCAAAAAAGTTACCAAAGGGCAGCAAAAAAGTTGCGTTTAGAAATATTTTTCCATACAATATTTATATTCTTAAAATACTGTACAAAAACAGAAATTATGGAATTCGGAAATAAACTTTTTTGCATAATGTTTGGTGCTTGTCAGAGCAAGTTAGACGATGACAAACCAACAGAATTAACCGAAACAATTCTCTAATGGCATAATGGATGATTTTATATGTTTAGAGAAATCCAGGAAAAAGACTGAGAAATTAGATATTCTGTGTTATGGGTTGCTTTCGAGTTCGCCAACATAAAAAAGAATCGCTCAAATTCTAAACATTTAATCCAATTTATTTTTCTAAGACATTATTTTATAATGCTATTGAAGTAATTAATAATATGATTTCATAGTTTATTTTTTAATAAATACATAATAAGTATTAATTAAAAAATATGTATAACATAGTTATTGATTTTTTTTTTTGTTTGCTCGTTTTGGTTCAAGTATTGTTATGTTATTATTTTTTTACCAATAAAATCCAAATAATAAATAATTTTTTAATTTTTATATATTGAACTTACTTAAGTTATAAAAAACCCTTATTAACCGGTTAACCGATCAAAAACAAAATTAACCGATTAAAGCAAAAGCCCGATTAATGAATACCCTAGCTTCAGGGTAAGTGTTTCACACTGTTATATCACACTAAAACCAATTTGATTCTACATGAAATTCACGTTGTTTCAACCTGAAATAACTAGTTATTTTAAAAGAACAAAATGTTGTTCGCTAGTTATTGTAATAACATGTTAAATTAACATAAAGTAACAATGAAGAAAAATCACCACCGAAAAGGGTAAAATCAACCTTGTTTTCGATGATTTTACATTGATTTTTTCGAGTCCTACCGATGTTAAGAGTACCGTTAGCTTATGTTGATTATCTCCCATACAGTGTATTTCTTGGAAAGTTCCTATGGAATCTGTAATGCAAGATTTTTTTTAACCAATTCGGATAGATTCAGCAACGATCCATATAAAATTACGTACAATAATTTGCCCATTATTAATTATAAGTTTTGTTGCTGCTGCTTTAAAATTTAAAAAGAACGAAAACAGCTGTGTTTTGTTTGTACACAACAACTAATATTTTCTAAAAAAAAATTTAATAAAACCAATAAAATTTATTCAGTACTAAATGTACTTAGTTAAATTTATTGCGCCGTTAATACATTTTTTATTTGATTTGTTTCTTTTATTTATTCGGGTTTCACTACAACGGGCTATTGCTTGGTTAATTAAGTTAGAATATATTTTTTTGTAGTTGTTTTTGTATCTCTTATTAAATAAATAAATAAATTTTTTTATAGTTTATTATTATGTACTTAAAATTTTAAACGATTTTCAGAATTCACAATTTTAAAGCAAAAACCAAATTTTGGTAAAATGTTTTCTTCAAAAGTGATTGATTGGAAAAAAACGACACCCTTAATAGCCTTTTCACACTTGTCAACATTTATCAACATTTAACATCTAAAATTAATTTTCGAAGATATTGAAATTTTCCCATAAGAAATACATTGGGCTAAAAATCAAAATATTTAACATCTTTACAAAATGTTCCTATTAGAGATGAGCGATCCCGTGATTTTTAAGGAACATCGTGATTAGTGAACGTGATTTTAAAATCACTGTTATTTAAAACTGTGATTGTGATCACAACTTTTATTTTTGTTCTAGGATATTTGAAAATTTTTTGTTATGGAGTTTGACAAAGAAATAAGGCAACAAAAACGATCACCTGTTTAGTTGGACATACTTGAACAAATAAACATTGGCTGTAAAAAAATTCTAAAAAGGAAGAAGAGAGAACAAAAGAAAAAATAGCAACAATTACATTCATGAGTGCAAAAAACGCTATTACCCACACAAACAGTGAAATATCATAAATTTGTGTATGAAACAAAATAAGAAAATAACAACTTAGCAAGTACCTGTTACTTAACAGATTTGGTCACAACTGTGATTCGTGATTTTTCAGTAACAGTGATTAAATCACAGGTACGGAAATATCGCTCATCTCTAGTTCCTATCTCATTGTATTTCATTCTACATCTTCCGATAACTTTAGTGTCATCACTAGAAAAGTGGCAATAAATTCTATTATTATTTTAATTTTTATTTATTTCATTTTAATAAAAACTAACCAAGCCCTCTGGGCCATATATGGTTAGCAAGCAAACAATACTTAAACAACTAGTCTAACAATTCATTTTTTATATGTATTAAATTTAATCAAAAAAGTTAATGTTAATGTTAATGTTAATGGCCCCCCAGCCAACTATATATGTATATTTACCAATTACCATTTACAAATATGGTGAAGTCCAGTCAGCAAAAACAATTTCTAGCCTAAATGATTTAAAATTGACTTATTGTAAGCCCTGCAAGAAAGAGAAAACATTTTATACTCAATAGACAATTTATTCCACACTCTTGATAATCTAACAATAAAGGAATGTTCATAAAAATTTGAAGAAATTTTGTTGATAATAAGTTGCTTATTGCGATCAGATCTAGAAAATATGAACTTTTTAACTAAGAATGTTGGAGTTTGTGTTACAATCGTTTTATAGAATAAACATAATAGTTTATAAGTAACATAATTCTGAAAAGAACACCCTAAAAATTTTAATACGCTAGGAGAAATATGTTCCCTCCTTGGTTTATTATAAACATATCTAACAACTCTATTAACAGAATATTCAATTCTCTTCAAATTACCAGAATTAGTGCCAGTATAGATCTGAATACAATAATTTATAACCGACATCAAAAGTGCATGTGCAATTCTATACTTGACATGTAAGGTCAAGAACAGATTAAGTGCATATAACCTTCTTATTGTGGCATCACTGACAGAATGGCATTTGCTTTGAAAGCAGCGTTACCATTTTTTATTAATAGTAAATGTAAGACGTTTCAAGTGTGAACGCGTATTTCACATTTTCCATGCGTTCCTCCGAAATGTATGCAAGTCTACAAAGAGCATAAAAAAAATTAAAAACAACGTCATTTGGGATAGTACACTTTTTAATGAATGTTAATAACATTTTATTGACACACGCGAGTTGAAAATTAATTTTTTAAGGAATTATCCTGCACATGCCTCCTAAACGAAAACTAATACCATGTTCACACGGCCAGCAATATTCGTGTTTCGCGCCCCAAACATTGAAACGACTTGTTCCCCATACAAGATTTTGAGAGCGAAGCAGGTCGTTTCATTTTGAAACAGGCTGCGAAACAGGAAAAATGTACTATCATCTCCAATTTTGATAACAGTTATCGTTAGTTTATCTGAACTAGCTTTTTGTGCCCCTTTTTGAACTAAGTTTTTTTTATACTGTCAATCAATGAATCCGAGCTCAATTTGAAGAGAAAATAGCATCTAATTTGGAAAAAATTTAAATAATTCAGGAAGGGCTATTATCAGCGTGGCCATTTTGGCATTTTTGCAGCTAGATTTAGCATTTTTTTGTCTGATTTAAGGCCCAACCAAGGCCCATCTATCAGGTCTGCTTACTTGTACAAAAACAAAATACAATTCTTTTTAGTTGTCAAAAATTTACTACCTCATATACAAAGCAAAAGGAAAAAACGTGTATGTGTGGCATACCATAAACGTATACATGCACATGTAAGCAAAATGTAAACAACTTTTGACAACTAAAAAGAACATAAACAATGATCATCAGGCTTCTTGCACAGACCTTTTCAATGGGCCTTGGGCCCAACCAGAACATGAATGAGATCGCTTAAGTCAACTTAAGTAGCTGTGCGAATACATATAAAACTTATATGGCAAGCTACAACGTACTTAACGATGCTTTTCGTCAAGTTTCGTCAAATGTCATTTGCTTAAGCAAAGTGCCAAACTGAACGCACATTCCGTACGAAAACAGCTGTGTATGTATAACAATAAAAAATAAAATAAATTAAAATGGACAAAGAAGACGAATTAACATATTTTAATTTATTTTTTAAGACACTCACAAATTATCTATTTTTAAATTCTTTACAAATTAAATGGCATAAAATAAACAAATACACGGGTGGACTTTTTGGTACTTTTTAGTTTAAAGTACTCGCAAAAAAACAAAATATTGCACAAATATGCAACAATGGTTAAACAGATATTTAGTACATTATGGCCACCTAAAAGTCTTTTTTTATTTGCTTATGCATTTGACAGACTTTTCGTTAATTTTTGACAGTTGCTTACGCTAATACATGCATGTTCTGGTTGGGCCTTTAGCTGCAAATTTTTCATTTAGCAGTTAGCATTTTGTTTAGCATTTTTCAACTACATATTTAGCATTTTTAAGCATTATTTAATTTAAGAATATTAAAGTAATCTTTTTTTCAAAAACTACCACACACTTTTGTTGAATGCAAATACCAACCTAGACTTTTTGCCATAGAAACTGTACAATCTTTTAAAGGACCTTTCATATCAAATGGTTTTAAAATTTTATCAGTTTGATTCATTAAATTCATGTTAACGATTTTTTTATTCAATTACGATTTTGAATTTTTTGGAATCGAAAAGAGATACCCAAGGTGAATTCATTCCAGGTAATCTCGGTACTACAACAAGTACAACTCGTATAAAAACCACAAGCAATTTGTTTTTGTAAGATCATTGTACAATGCCATAAACAGAAATTGTTTTATTTCACAGAATCAAAGATAATAAAAAAAAAATTTTGACATCAGGGCTTTTAAGATCACCCATAATAAATTCGACTTGGAGATAGCATAACTTTTGAAATAGAAAAAAACAAATATGAATTACATGCCCAGATTTTATAGCTCAATTTATATGTCATCTTAGAAAACCGTTTAAAAACTAATAAATGCAAACTAAGCGAACGAAAGGAGATATTATTGATTTCACTGTAGAAGAAATTACAACTTTGGAACATCAGTGGCTGAAACCAAATTCATGTGACAGTTGATTTCTGGATAAATGTATATGTACATTCATTACATGAAAATCCATTCAGTGAATTAGATTTTTTTGCTATGCAGTTCTTGGTTTTGCCAGTTAGCAACGCGGAAGTTAAAATTGGGTTTTAGTGGTATAAATATCTAAAAAACGAAAATTCGAAACAGAATGACGTTAATATATTATAATGATATCTTGATCGATTCTTCAGAAGCTGAAGAAGATTATTCATTTGATGACGTATTTAATTTATAAAATGAAATATTTTATTAAACATGTTACATAAATTTTATTAAAATACTAAATAATTCCCATTTATGGGTCAAGTTCCATTGATTTTTTGTTATGGGATGGTACCTTTTGTTTAAAAACTTTTTTTGTACGTATATAAAGACTGAAATATGTATATTTCTTTTATAGTTTTAAGACTTTTTATGT
Organism: Pollenia labialis; assembly: GCA_949318255.1. NCBI lineage: Eukaryota > Metazoa > Arthropoda > Insecta > Diptera > Polleniidae > Pollenia > Pollenia labialis. Next base: position 14,947,934 of record OX439142.1, on the reverse strand, counting down.
ATCATAAATATTATATTGTTATTCTTTAATAAGTTTGATTTATTGATACGATTTAAAGGTATTTTAACTAAAATAACAAAAAAATAAAACAATTTTAACTTTAGCATTATTTTTTGGCAGTTTAGGATTTTTGTTAGCATTTTTTAGCATTATTTTTAAGCCGATTTAGCTGTAAAATATTTTTGGATATGGCCACACTGGCTATTATTAACAATAAAATGTATTTTCAAAGCGAATCATCACAATTTATATATTTAGTTTCATCCACGAAAGATATTGTATTAGAAATTTTTAAAAATTTTTTAAAAAAAGAGTATGTTATGCCAACAAATTGATTTTGTTGATGTTCTGCATATAAAAGAAACTTAATATATACATATATCGGCCACGAAGCCGAGCTAGAAATATGTACCAACAACATCTTAAGTAGTGATATTGTAGAAATTAAAAACAACATTTTACTTTTTTACCAAAAGCTGTGCAAAGAAATTTTATCAAGAATTTATAATAGCGATAAGAGGCTGAGTTCATTAAAGGTTTTAGATCCAGTATTTATTAAGTCAGCTGAAGACATAAATTACTTTGAAATTGTTACCGTTTTTATTGATATAATTACTAACCCAGATGATTTTGTAAAAGAGTTCAAACTTTTAGAAACCAGATCAAATGACAAAAGCTATGAAGCAATTTTTAAAATATCGAAGCCTGAAACATTTTGGTACGAAATTGGCAATTAAAAAAACTGTTTGGGTGACAATTTATATCCAAACTTGTATAAATTTGCTTCGTATGGTTTTACTTTACCACATAGTAGTGCATCCGCTGAGCGGATTTTTTCTAAGTTAGCATATTTAAAAATTAAAGTGACAAATAGACTGAAAGTAGATACCTGTCAGTCTATGTTATCCGCTTTAAATTTGTATCAAAATGACTTGGAAGATTGGATTCCAAGTGATGAATTGATTAATAAATATAGATTTACGTTTTCAAAAAAATAGATATTTAATAGTTGAAGAAACAACATAACACTGCAATACTTTTATATGCTTTTTCCTCGAGGTTTTTTCGTAACTTAATTTTTTTGGTAAAAAAGTAAAATAAGTGCCAAATATTTATGTACATACATACATACATACATACATATCTCTATCTATTCAAATGTAAAGTTTTTTTGCAAGGCCCATCTATCAGGTCTGCTTACTTGTACAAAAACAAAATACGATTCTTTTTAGTTGTTAAAAATTTACTACCACATATACAAAGCAAAAGGAAAAAACGTGTATGTGTGGCATACCATAAACGTATACATGCACATGTAAACAACTTTTGACAACTAAAAAGAACATAAACAATGATCATCAGGCTTCTTGCTCAGACCTTTTCAATGGGCCTTGTTTTTTTGTATCAAATCATATTATGAACTATTTTTTGTTTTTGTAAGTATTGTTATTACACTATTTTAAGCTCGTTTTATTTACAAGTAATTAGTAACTGTTTTTGTATAAATAATTGAAATAAAAATTTTATGTAACAGTTCATTATCGTTTACTTGCAAACAAGACATGTATTTTCATGATATATGTATATATGTATATATATATATATATATATATATATATGTATATATATATGTATATATGTGTTTTTCCCAAACAATTTGTATTATATACCTATAATGTATTTTTTTATAAATATGAAGTTTATTTTTTGTTATGTTTAGTTTTCGATGAAAATAATTTAATAAATACATACGTTTTTTTTTTTAAATTTTCCTGTTTTTAAAGTTGCCCCTTTTTTTCTCAGAATTCCCCTTTTTGTGACACTTTTTTTTTGAAAATCCCCTTTTTATGCCCCTTTTTGAAAATTTTGAACGGTAACACTGACCACAGTATTTACTCTCGGTAGTTAGTATTAACCGTAGTTAGTTGTATTAAGCCGAACACTAGAGCTTCCGAATTCTTTTAGTGTCCGAAGTATTTAATTATAAACCGTAGTTAATCGAACGCCACGGCCTCCGAATTCTCGTGGTGTCCGAAGTAGTTAGCCGAACGCCAAGGCTTCCGAATTCTCTTGGTGTCCGAAGTATTTACGAAGTAGTTAGCCGAACGCCACGGCCTCCGAATTCTCGTGGTGTCCGAAGTAGTTAGCCGAACGCCAAGGCTTCCGAATATTCTTGGTGTCCGAAGTATTTACGAAGTAGTTACCCGAACGCCACGGCCTCCGAATTCTCGTGGTGTCCGAAGTAGTTAGCCGAACGCCAAGGCTTTCGAATTCTCGTGGTGTCCGAAGTAGTTAGCCGAACGCCAAGGCTTCTGAATTCTCTTTGTGTCCGAAGTGTTTACCAGTAGTTAGTCGTATTCAGCCGAATTCCATTCGGTAGCCAACTGAATACAAAACGTATTTAACCGAACCTGATTAAGCAGAACCGTATTTAACCGAACCCGATTAAATGAAACCGCATTTAACAGAATCTGATTAACCGATACCGTATTTAACCGAACCTGTTTAACCGAAGCCGTACTTAACCGATCCTGATTAGATAAAACCGTATTTAATTGAACCTGATTAACCGAACCTTGTTGAACCGAACCTTATATAGCGGAGCGCTAAACAAACCCGTTTTTTACCAGTAGTTAGTCGTATTTAGCCGACTGCCGGTGCCTCCGAATTCCATTCGGTAGCCGACTAAATGCAAACCAGTAGTCAACGTATTCTTACCAGTAGTGAATACGAACCCGCATTCAACCAGTAGTTAGTCACACCATGGCCGGACAACCGTCGGCCACCGACTTATCAAAAAACACCGCCTTATCTACCTTCGCAAGTCCCTATGTTTCAGTGCCTCAAAGAAGCAATAAACTCTTTTTCACACAGAAAAAAATACCAATGTTAAATTAACATGGCAAAATGTTCATTGATAATCATAGTAAATTTCTGCAAAAGTATGAATTTTATTTAAATTTATTATTATGTATTTCATATTAATTTTATACAAAAAATATTAAAATAACCTTAAAGCAAGTTAACTTAATATTATTAACTGTTAAAATAACATTGTTCAATATTGAATCCATAAAAACCTGTTTTATATTAAAATCAAATCTTGTAAAATTAATTGCAAACATACTTAAGTATGTACATTTTTTTATTATCATGTTTAAAATATGTTATAAAAATAAGAAAATTCCCGTATTCTTTAAATTAAAATTATTTAGTTAAATAGTACATCAAGTTTTCAAAGTAGAATGATGACGAAAACCAAATCGGGCGATTCTGCTGATGCTTCTGTTGACAAAGGAGAATACAAAATAAGTGAAACATGTGTTACAGGTAGGGTATTCATTCGGTTAACCGTTAATCGGTCAACCGATTATTTACTACCCGCTTAACTGATCGGTTAATTTAAAATTGACTTTTTTCGATTAACGATTAAACCAGTTAATTTCAGTCGATTACCCGATGTAACAAAATTTTGAATTTTTTGTAGTATTAAACCATATTTTTTTGTGTTTTTAATTATGGGTGATTTCCAAAACGTCAGTTGCAAAGAAACCCAATTCTCTACAATGCAATGTAGAATTATACAATGTTATCTGTACCAAAGTTCACCAAAAAAGTTACCAAAGGGCAGCAAAAAAGTTGCGTTTAGAAATATTTTTCCATACAATATTTATATTCTTAAAATACTGTACAAAAACAGAAATTATGGAATTCGGAAATAAACTTTTTTGCATAATGTTTGGTGCTTGTCAGAGCAAGTTAGACGATGACAAACCAACAGAATTAACCGAAACAATTCTCTAATGGCATAATGGATGATTTTATATGTTTAGAGAAATCCAGGAAAAAGACTGAGAAATTAGATATTCTGTGTTATGGGTTGCTTTCGAGTTCGCCAACATAAAAAAGAATCGCTCAAATTCTAAACATTTAATCCAATTTATTTTTCTAAGACATTATTTTATAATGCTATTGAAGTAATTAATAATATGATTTCATAGTTTATTTTTTAATAAATACATAATAAGTATTAATTAAAAAATATGTATAACATAGTTATTGATTTTTTTTTTGTTTGCTCGTTTTGGTTCAAGTATTGTTATGTTATTATTTTTTTACCAATAAAATCCAAATAATAAATAATTTTTTAATTTTTATATATTGAACTTACTTAAGTTATAAAAAACCCTTATTAACCGGTTAACCGATCAAAAACAAAATTAACCGATTAAAGCAAAAGCCCGATTAATGAATACCCTAGCTTCAGGGTAAGTGTTTCACACTGTTATATCACACTAAAACCAATTTGATTCTACATGAAATTCACGTTGTTTCAACCTGAAATAACTAGTTATTTTAAAAGAACAAAATGTTGTTCGCTAGTTATTGTAATAACATGTTAAATTAACATAAAGTAACAATGAAGAAAAATCACCACCGAAAAGGGTAAAATCAACCTTGTTTTCGATGATTTTACATTGATTTTTTCGAGTCCTACCGATGTTAAGAGTACCGTTAGCTTATGTTGATTATCTCCCATACAGTGTATTTCTTGGAAAGTTCCTATGGAATCTGTAATGCAAGATTTTTTTTAACCAATTCGGATAGATTCAGCAACGATCCATATAAAATTACGTACAATAATTTGCCCATTATTAATTATAAGTTTTGTTGCTGCTGCTTTAAAATTTAAAAAGAACGAAAACAGCTGTGTTTTGTTTGTACACAACAACTAATATTTTCTAAAAAAAAATTTAATAAAACCAATAAAATTTATTCAGTACTAAATGTACTTAGTTAAATTTATTGCGCCGTTAATACATTTTTTATTTGATTTGTTTCTTTTATTTATTCGGGTTTCACTACAACGGGCTATTGCTTGGTTAATTAAGTTAGAATATATTTTTTTGTAGTTGTTTTTGTATCTCTTATTAAATAAATAAATAAATTTTTTTATAGTTTATTATTATGTACTTAAAATTTTAAACGATTTTCAGAATTCACAATTTTAAAGCAAAAACCAAATTTTGGTAAAATGTTTTCTTCAAAAGTGATTGATTGGAAAAAAACGACACCCTTAATAGCCTTTTCACACTTGTCAACATTTATCAACATTTAACATCTAAAATTAATTTTCGAAGATATTGAAATTTTCCCATAAGAAATACATTGGGCTAAAAATCAAAATATTTAACATCTTTACAAAATGTTCCTATTAGAGATGAGCGATCCCGTGATTTTTAAGGAACATCGTGATTAGTGAACGTGATTTTAAAATCACTGTTATTTAAAACTGTGATTGTGATCACAACTTTTATTTTTGTTCTAGGATATTTGAAAATTTTTTGTTATGGAGTTTGACAAAGAAATAAGGCAACAAAAACGATCACCTGTTTAGTTGGACATACTTGAACAAATAAACATTGGCTGTAAAAAAATTCTAAAAAGGAAGAAGAGAGAACAAAAGAAAAAATAGCAACAATTACATTCATGAGTGCAAAAAACGCTATTACCCACACAAACAGTGAAATATCATAAATTTGTGTATGAAACAAAATAAGAAAATAACAACTTAGCAAGTACCTGTTACTTAACAGATTTGGTCACAACTGTGATTCGTGATTTTTCAGTAACAGTGATTAAATCACAGGTACGGAAATATCGCTCATCTCTAGTTCCTATCTCATTGTATTTCATTCTACATCTTCCGATAACTTTAGTGTCATCACTAGAAAAGTGGCAATAAATTCTATTATTATTTTAATTTTTATTTATTTCATTTTAATAAAAACTAACCAAGCCCTCTGGGCCATATATGGTTAGCAAGCAAACAATACTTAAACAACTAGTCTAACAATTCATTTTTTATATGTATTAAATTTAATCAAAAAAGTTAATGTTAATGTTAATGTTAATGGCCCCCCAGCCAACTATATATGTATATTTACCAATTACCATTTACAAATATGGTGAAGTCCAGTCAGCAAAAACAATTTCTAGCCTAAATGATTTAAAATTGACTTATTGTAAGCCCTGCAAGAAAGAGAAAACATTTTATACTCAATAGACAATTTATTCCACACTCTTGATAATCTAACAATAAAGGAATGTTCATAAAAATTTGAAGAAATTTTGTTGATAATAAGTTGCTTATTGCGATCAGATCTAGAAAATATGAACTTTTTAACTAAGAATGTTGGAGTTTGTGTTACAATCGTTTTATAGAATAAACATAATAGTTTATAAGTAACATAATTCTGAAAAGAACACCCTAAAAATTTTAATACGCTAGGAGAAATATGTTCCCTCCTTGGTTTATTATAAACATATCTAACAACTCTATTAACAGAATATTCAATTCTCTTCAAATTACCAGAATTAGTGCCAGTATAGATCTGAATACAATAATTTATAACCGACATCAAAAGTGCATGTGCAATTCTATACTTGACATGTAAGGTCAAGAACAGATTAAGTGCATATAACCTTCTTATTGTGGCATCACTGACAGAATGGCATTTGCTTTGAAAGCAGCGTTACCATTTTTTATTAATAGTAAATGTAAGACGTTTCAAGTGTGAACGCGTATTTCACATTTTCCATGCGTTCCTCCGAAATGTATGCAAGTGTACAAAGAGCATAAAAAAAATTAAAAACAACGTCATTTGGGATAGTACACTTTTTAATGAATGTTAATAACATTTTATTGACACACGCGAGTTGAAAATTAATTTTTTAAGGAATTATCCTGCACATGCCTCCTAAACGAAAACTAATACCATGTTCACACGGCCAGCAATATTCGTGTTTCGCGCCCCAAACATTGAAACGACTTGTTCCCCATACAAGATTTTGAGAGCGAAGCAGGTCGTTTCATTTTGAAACAGGCTGCGAAACAGGAAAAATGTACTATCATCTCCAATTTTGATAACAGTTATCGTTAGTTTATCTGAACTAGCTCTCAAAAAAATCGAAGCAAAGAAAATAACAAAATAAAAATTGATGTTTAATAAAATAAAGTGATAATAATAACATAATAATGTTAATAAAAGTATGTATTAAATAATATATTTTTAAGTTTTATTTACTTTTTATCTAGTTTAAAAAGAATCACACTAACTACACATAAAAAAGTCAAAATGAAACAAGAACGAATCGTATGGACAGCATGTTTGGCGATGTTACCGGCTCAAAAGTTACCAGAGACTTTAACATAAAGTTTTGTTACAATATTTGTGTTAATACAGTTTGCACACGCAAAGAAAAAACATTGTTGTGGTAAACATGTAACGTGACGTTACAAACCTAGCCTACATATATACATAATCCTAATATTTTAATACTAACATCATAAAATATAAAAAACCCCACACCTTGAATACCCTTACTATTTTTCCTACTACTGTGAATACAGTTACTGTTTATCTAAATAACTTTTTAACTGTAGAAGCCTCATTTAGTTTATTTTATTTTTGAATAAGTAGTCAAAGTTTGTTCAAAACAGGGAGAGTAGATATTGCCTTAAACCACAGTCAGGGATGTTAAGGCCTCGTTACTCTTACGTAAACGTATACGTTGCTAATCAGCTGTTCCGTTTTCCTTACCAAGCTACTGTGCAAATAGGTACTCTTACGTAAACGTAACGTTGCGTTGCGGATGAACCTGATAAAATTAAGGCCTCGTTACTCTTACGTAAATGTTGCGGATACGTAAACGTTGCGGTCGACTTGAAATGTTGGTAGTTACTACAAAAACGTAAACGTGTCATATGTTGTTGAGGTGTCTGTGTGTACTCGTACATATGTATGTGTGTAAATCATTATTTGTTTTGATTTTGCTCACAGTCTTGTTCCAAAACATGTTGTTAACATTCTTGTTTAAAATCGCCAATACATACCGATACCGGCGCTTTTGTACAAAAAATAAAATACTTTATACATACATATCTGTGGCATTTTGATTTTTTATCTAGTTTTTATTGCGCCTGAGAATCTAGTTTTGGAGTTATGAACCTTAGAATATATTTAGCCGTTATTAATATCTCTTTAAATGAAACTTGATATAACCAATGTGTTAAGCTGCGTTCACAATCAAAAAAACATTTTCACTTGGTGTTCATAATAGAGCAACAATTTCTTTTGGAACTACACACATTTTGCATCAAGAAACCGTTTGCAAATTTTAGCCACAACAATATTAAGCATATATTTTTATTTTTGTAAACATTTTGTTAAAATTTTCCTTCAAAACTAAATAAAATTATTTCGAACGTCAGAAACAATTTCATACAAATTGTTGCTAAACTTTCAAGGTATATTTACACAAGGTAAACTCGTTGGCCCATATGTTTGTCAGCTGTTTACCTAAGTTGGAACACCGATGTCAAATTCCGTGTATATGAGCCAAAATTTGTACATGTGTGCGTTAAATTTATATGAAGACAATTTTGACAATTCCGTTCCACTCGGTTATTTTTATAGAGCAGCATGTCTATACTCCCAAATGAGTCTACCTTGTGTAAATATACCTTGCTAAGGTTAGGTTAGGTTAGGTTCAGAAGGGTTATGTGCCCAAGGGCACACTTCCACTCGGAGACCAGTACGGTCCATTGTGAATCCCTTCAACATGATGAAGAATAGATAAAGAAGATAGAAAAAGAGAAAGGTTAAGAAAAGAAGTATGAGGTAGATAGAGTATAGAATATAGGAAAGTTAGTAGGTGATGTGAAGAACAAAATTCCCTCTCTACTGTCCCCTCAACAGAAACAACCGCACTATTTCCCTGACAAACCCCAGTAGATCAGCTGGACTACATCCAGCGATGCACCCCAGTTCGTCGTGAAACCTATTTCCTAGCCACTTCTGTCTGAGGCCCTGCACCCTGGGACAATGGCAAAGTACATGCTCGATCGTCTCCAGCTCCTCCGAATCCTCGCACAATCTGCAGAAGTCCGGTATGGCATTGTCCCATCTGCCTACAAAAGCCCTGACCGGACAATGACCCGTCAAGAACCCTACAAGCGTTCTAAGACTACTCCTATCCAATCCCAATAGAACCCTGGTTGCCCCCGCGTCCAATCCGGGCCATAATGCCCTAGACACCCTGCAATCCACTCTGTCCCCCCAGGATCGGTTAACGTCATCACGGAATTTCTCCCGTATCACACCATAGTAGTAACATAGGGGAGGCTTAACCCCCCTGTCCCTTACCACTAAGTCCATACTCGAACCCCCTCTCGCGAGTTCGTCCGCCACCTCATTTCCCTCAACCATGCAGTGTCCAGGTACCCAACACAGCCTCACATTGAATGCCTCCATGAGTCCACCAAGAGCATTCCTACACCGAGCGACCAGGCACGATCGCACCGTATAATTCGTCAATGCCCTAAGCGCCGCCTGACTATCGACGTAAATTGTCACCTCAGATCCACCCACGATGTGTTCCAGTATCACCTCCGTCGCCCTCCAGATCGCTAGGATCTCAGCCTGGAAGACACTGCACTCATCGGGGAGTCTGAATGACCTCTTCACCTCGGTGTCCGCTATATATACACCGGCACCAGTGCCGGTTTCCATCTTGGATCCATCCGTAAATACTGCCCACCCCTCAAACAGTCCATTGGATCCACTCCAAACTTCCCTATCCGGGAACTCTACTGGTGGTGTTGCACCGAAGTCCAGGGTCATAGTCATATGATCCGAAATTCTCCCGAGAGAAATACCCTGATCAAGCAGACCCATCTCGTACAAGATTCTCGTGTGATCATCCCGCCTAGGTCTAACTAACGAAGACTCGTAAAGTCTAATTAAGTTCCTAGCGGCCACACTCCTTACGTACTGTTCAATAGGTGACAGATATAGTAGGATGTCCAGCGCTGCCTGCGGAGTGCTTCTCCTTGCCCCTGTGATGCCAAGAGATGCACTTCTTTGAACCTTGCTGAGCATCTTCCTATAGCTATCCACTCCCAACGAACCCCACCAAACAGTGCATCCATAGGTAAGTATAGGCCTAACAACCGATGTGTAAATCCAGTTTACCATATCCGGCCTTAGACCCCAGTTCTTACCAATGGAGTTCCTGCATGTGTAGTATGCATTGAGTCCCCTTTTCATCCTTTCCTGAGTATTTCTCTTCCAAGACAGTTTGTAGTCCAGAAAGTTACCCAAATACTTTGCTCAATTTGACATAAATTACTTTGAAATTGTTACCGTTTTTATTGATATAATTACTAACCCAGATGATTTTGTAAAAGAGTTCAAACTTTTAGAAACCAGATCAAACGATAAAATCTATGAAGCAATTTTAAAAATATCTAAGCCTGAAACATTTTGTTACGAAATTGGCAATTTAAAAAACTTTTTGGGTGACAATTTATATCCAAACTTGTATAAATTTGCTTCGTATGTTTTTACTTTACCACATAGTAGTGCATCCGCTGAGCGGATTTTTTCTAAGTTAGTATATTTAAAAAATAAAGTGAGAAATAGACTGAAAGTAGATACCTGTCAGTCTATGTTATCCGATTTAAATTTGTATCAAAATGACTTGGAAGATTGGATTCCAAGTGATGAATTGATTAATAAATATAGATTTACGTTTTCAAAAAAATAGATATTTAATATGTAGTTGAAGAAACAACATAACACTGCAATTTATAATAAAATGGATCTGTACCTGATATTAACTATCTTCCTATCAATACTTTTATATGCTTTTTCCTCGATGTTTTTTTGTAACTTAATTTTTTTTGGTAAAAAAGTAAAATAATCCAAGTGCCAAATATTTATGTACATATACTTACATATATACATATCTCTATCTATTTAAATGTAAAGTTATTTGTATCAAATCATATTATGAACTATTTTTTGTTTTTGTAAGTATTGTTATTACACTATTTTAAGCTCGTTTTATTTACAAGTAATTAGTAACTGTTTTTGTATAAATAATTGAAATAATAATTTGATGGAACAGTTCATTATCGTTTACTTGCAAACAAGACATATTTTCACGATATATGTATATATACATATATAAATATGTGTGTTTTTCCCAAACAATTTGTATTATATACCTATAATGTATTTTTTTATAAATATGAAGTTTATTTTTTGTTATGTTTAGTTTTCGATGAAAATAATTTAATAAATACATTCGTTTTTTTAAATTTTCCTGTTTTTAAAGTTGCCCCTTTTTTTCTCAGAATTCCCCTTTTTGTGACACTTTTTTTTTGAAAATCCCCTTTTTGTGCCCCTTTTTGAAAATTTTGAACGGTAACACTGCAGGGATGTTAAGGCCTCGTTACTCTTACGTAAACGTATACGTTGCTAATCAGCTGTTCCGTTTTCCTTACCAAGCTACTGTGCAAATAGGTACTCTTACGTAAACGTAACGTTGCGTTGCGTATGAACCTGATAAAATTAGAATTTCTCTCCGTTTTTACGTATCAGCTGTTAAGAATTGTATTTTCGTTTTGAAGCAGTGTTGTCAACAAAACTTATTAACCAGCGGTTAACTTTTAAATTTTATTAATGAGATTCTCATCAAAACGTTAATTTAAATTTGATGTAATGAAATCCAATGTTATGTGATTTCCAACTGAAATTAATGTTGGCTTTATGTGTCACAGAAACCAAAGTTATCGGATTTTTATTGAAAATAAAAGAAGCAGCTTACAGCTTTTGTTTATTCGTTGGAAATAAATATTGTTGTTAAAAGTTTAATTTTTTATTTTATTTTATCCAACAGTTAGATTATTTCCATAGATGGAAGTAAATAAAATTGATAAATGTTAAAATAGTATTTTTGCATGTTTCCGGCAGCGGGCTGCTGCAAATTTGCAAAAGCCTTTTTCTCACTTTTTCTATGGTCAATTTATTTATTTATAAGTTTGAAACAAGAAATATTTTCGTATTTTAACTAAATTCGCTTTATATATTTACAAAACAATAAAATTACACAAATATAAACAACAAATGCAAGTTATACAACGATGGTATTTATTTCATATTGTACATTAGTATGTTTACTGTATTTCCACTTCTTATTTTCTTTTCTATAATTTTCATTTACATTTAGAACAAAAGTTTTAACAATATTTTAACGCAAAAATCATAATTTATAAAATTATTAAATAAAAATTGAATTTAAAGCTGTAAACACATGAGCCAAAACATAAAACAGCTGATTCGATTATGGATTTTCTTATAAAATAATTATTTGCATACATTTTGGACAATGTAAATAGAAAAAAATCAGCGCATAGTTCCGAATATTCGCCTTAACCTTATTATATTAAATATAGGTATATTTTTATTTGACCTTTCTTTTTTCATAATTATTTTGAATTATTTAAGCTTGAGGTCTTTTTTAAAAAAATATATTATATTTATTTATTTTTCTCATTATTGCGCTAACCTTTGGTTAGCATCTTTAGGAAATTAAATTAAGTTTACAATTAAATAATTTTTTTTTAAATTTTTGGTTAACACATATTGGTTATATCAAGTTTCATTTAAAGAGATATTAATAAGGGCTAAATATATTTTAAGGTCCATAACTCCAAAACTAGATTATCAGGCGCAATAAAAACTAGATAAAAAATTAAATTTTTCAAAGCAATTTTAGTGCTGGATATGTAAATATACAGTGCCAGCTCGCTTATCCGAAGGTGTGTTATCCGAATTATCCAGTAATCCAAACTGGCACTGTATAACTGTGGCATTTTGACAAAACATCTTAAGGGTGTGTGTGAAACGGTAGCAAAGTTCTATGGTGAAATGAAATTTGTTTGTGGTAGAAAATTTTCCTATTTGTGCTGTGTGATATTATAACATTTTTGACAACGTAAAATTTTGACATAAAGAAAAAAAACAATTACTAGTAGTTTTGTGAAAATGAATACATTAATCAAGTTTTTACCAATAATCATTTCAATTCTGTTGGAATTGAGATCGTCCCAACTATTTGATGAATTCGTTCTGATATATTAACAATTTTTACAAAAAGTGCGGGCAAAAAAGCTTATACATGTGTAAATACTTACATTTTGTATAATTCTTTTTAATTTTTTTGCCGCTGGTCCTACTTCCATATTATTTTTTATTTAGTTTAAACAAATTTGATGAAAAAAATAATTTTGTGGTTGTCAAAAATTTCTACACTAATGTCAAAATTTATACTAGCCCCCAGTAGTGGGATTCTGTAACTTTAAACAACAACAACAGTTTTTATAATTGTCAACCTGTTTTGTTGTTTGCACTAACGATTATGTGATTCTGTAAATTGTTGTTAACAACATAGATACAAATTAACGTCAAGTGGCATCACTGTCAAAAAAACGGCAAAATAACGAAAAACACAAAGAGGAATAAGAAAAAAACAAATAAAACTAAACAGAATTTTTTTTTAGTTTTGTGTTTTTTTTAAAACATAAGCCAAACATTTTACTATTAAATTAAATGTAAATTATTTAATTGCCATTTTCAAGTTAAAATATTTCTTTTAACTAAATTTTTTTATTTTTTCGACATTTAACAATATATAAACAACACTAAAAAAGTTGTCGTTTACATAACACAAACAGCTGACTCAGCGATAACAAGTGTTGTTTAAAATGTTAAAGAATAGCAAAATCGTTAATTAGCTTGTTAAATTTTTTAACAATGACAACTATTGTTTAAATTAATTACAGAATCGCACTACAGGGCTAGTGAAATTTTATTCACCTCAATAGTGTCAAAATTTTACTTCCATGATACTTTGCTACCGTTTCACACACACCCTAAGTCAAATTCAAAAAGTTGAAAAAAATGTTGTTAATCATACGAATTTTCATTCAAAAAACATTTTTGTTTACATTTTTAAAATTTTGTATTATAAACGAAATTTTTCTTTAAGTTTGATTTTTTAAATGTTTTATTATTTGATAAAAATTATTTTTTCAGCGAGTTTTTTTAAAGATTTTTGCTATGTTATCACGACTTAAGATGTTTTGTCAAAATGCCACAGATATGTATAAAGTATTTTAATTTTTGTACAAAATCGGTATGTACTGGCGATTTTAAACAAGAATGTTAGCAACATGTTTTGGAACAAGACTGTGAGCAAAATCAAAACAAATAATGATTTACACACCTACATATGTACGAGTACACGCATACACCTCAACAACATATGACACGTTTACGTTTTTGTAGTAACTACCAACATTTCAAGTCGACCGCAACGTTTACGTATCCGCAACATTTACGTAAGAGTAACGAGGCCTTTAGATGTGACGATTTTACGTCATTTTGGCGATTTTTTTCGATGAATTTACCAAAATGACGATTGACGATTTTTGATGTAGAGTCACTTATGTTTTGACGATTTAATCCCGTCAATAAATTTACTTTAACACTTTAATCAGGCAAGCAGGCTTGGTAGATGTGACGATTTTTCGTCATTTTTTATTTATTTATTTATTTTAATTTAGTTGTATCCTAGCAAAACAAGATAATTATCTTATAAATGATAGTGCTAGGGAATAAGATCAAACTTATAAACACAGTATGTAATTAAGGAAATTATTAAGATATAATATTAAAATAAAAACATAACATTAAAAAAAAACATAGAAATATAAAACTGCATCAGACTGGATAGTCAGTGATTAGACATAGTAAAACTGATATATTACATAATGCAAAAAAATGTATATAACTCCTTTTTAAACGCATTTGCATTGCCTAAGCATCGTATATAATTAGGTAAAGAATTCCAAAGACTTGTGGTATAAATGAAAAATTGTCGATATGACAAAAGACTCTTATATCTTTGTTGAATAATCTTCCTTCCACGGTTAGATCTAGCAAATTGAACCCTACTGAACAAATATATAGGCTGCTTAGAGGTAATAATCCTATGTAAAAATATAAGGCATTTAAGTTTCAAGAGGTTATCAAACTTAATCTGAAATATCTGATACGAGTAGAGTGAAATGTGGTCACGACGTCCTTTAAGAAATACATCTCTTGCAATATTGTTGTAAGCTAAGTTGAGTTTTCGTTGATCTTCACTGTCACAGTTCGCAAAAATTTCACAACCGTATAATAGGACAGGAATAAGATATGTTTTTGCAAGTTTCATACGTATGGGAAATGGTGTTGAATCTATTACTGGCCACAAGTTGCGATGCATACTATACACTCTACCCACAACGACATTAATATGGTTTGACCAGGTTAGCCGAACATTAAAAATAACTCCAAGGTTCACAGCTGTTTTAACATACTCGATTCTATTTCCCTTGATGTTTACTTCCGGTACTTCAAATGCTCTATTAGACTTTGAAAGCAAAATACATTTAGATTTGGCTGGGTTGATGGATAGCCCATTGGCATTAGCCCCCCTACAAGAAATGCATAACCAAAACAAGAAAAATTACTATTACTATAACACTATATTGGTCAACACTACCGGTCATATAACTAGTAAAATGACCGGTAGTCTTCTTGTAGGGCCAGCTGTCAATTTTGTTTAATTCACAATTAATAGAGTTTACACAAGAACTTACATTTTCTATATGGGTACTCATGTAAACCAGCACGTCATCAGCGTACATATGGACTTTGCTGTCATTCAAAATATCAGGTAGGTCATTGACGATTTTTTTGAGAAAATACAGTAAAATGACGATTGACGATTTTTTGACTAAAAGTAATAGTGTTATCTGGCATCGATAAGACACAAGAAATATTTACAATTATATTGAAAAAAGTCAAAAACTTAAAAATCAATTTTTCGAAATACAAAAATTTTTGGAAATTAAAAAAAAAATCCTCCCCCATCACAAGGCAGGTGGATTTCATTAGAAGCATTAGTAAATCAAATTCTGCAATTATAGAAATGCCATTGATACTGAATAAAATACACAATAGAGCCCTAATTTGCGTCTGTTTGATTTCGATTTGCGTCGCTATATACGAATGCATTTTTCGATGAAGTCATAATCACATGTGAAGAATTTTTCTATTTGTGTGTAAAAAGACAAATCCCATTTAATTCTGTTAGGTAAGTTATTCTTAGTAAAATTACGTGTTAGGAAGTTACTTTTTAATAAGAAGTTGTGTAGAAAAATTAGTGCAATGAGAAGAAAATGTATTAATTTGGAACTAATTTTGGACGTAATAAAACGTTTCAAGTCAGGTAAAAGGACTGTTGATATAGACAGAATCCTTAGTTTTTAGATAGGCAATAGAGACAGCGCAAAAAGTTAATCATTTAAAAATAGCTCGAGTTAAAAGCAAATGAGATTTTATTTATTATTTAATATTTTTCTGAATATGGATAAATGAAATAAAAATATTTTTGTTATGCATTTATGCAAATATATTTTTTCTTATGTTTCCTTTTTAAATGATAAATATATTCAGCTTACTTGAAATAAATAGAATAAAACTTAACCATATCACTTTCTTCATCATTAATAGAATTTCTTGCTAAAAAATTATATTTTCGAACCAATCCATGCAATAAATTGTCTTTAATTTGTAAAATTTATATATTTGACGTTTTGTTGACGATTTTGTTCAATTTTCGTGACGATTTTGACGAATTTTGTTAAAACTTTTGACGATTTTTGAGGAAAAAAGTCTAACAACCCTGACCACAGTATTTACTCTCCGTAGTTAGTAGTAACCGTAGTTAGTTGTATTTAGCCGAACACTAGAGCTTCCGAATTCTTCTAGTGTCCGAAGTATTTAATTATAAACCGTAGTTAATCGAACGCCACGGCCTCCGAATTCTCGTGGTGTCCGAAGTAGTTAGCCGAACGCCAAGGCTTCCGAATTCTCTTGGTGTCCGAAGTATTTACGAAGTAGTTAGCCGAACGCCACGGCCTCCGAATTCTCGTGGTGTCCGAAGTAGTTAGCCGAACGCCAAGGCTTCCGAATTCTCTTGGTGTCCGAAGTATTTACGAAGTAGTTACCCGAACGCCACGGCCTCCGAATTCTCGTGGTGTCCGAAGTAGTTAGCCGAACGCCAAGGCTTCCGAATTCTCTTGGTGTCCGAAGTATTTACGAAGTAGTTACCCGAACGCCACGGCCTCCGAATTCTCGTGGTGTCCGAAGTAGTTAGCCGAACGCCAAGGCTTCCGAATTCTCTTGGTGTCCGAAGTATTTACGAAGTAGTTACCCGAACGCCACGGCCTCCGAATTCTCGTGGTGTCCGAAGTAGTTAGCCGAACGCCAAGGCTTCCGAATTCTCTTTGTGTCCGAAGTGTTTACCAGTAGTTAGTCGTATTTAGCCGAATTCCATTCGGTAGCCAACTGAATACAAAACGTATTTAACCGAACCTGATTAACCGATACCTTATTTAATCGAACCTGATTAACCGATACTTTATTTAACCGAACCTGATTAACCAGAACCGTATTTAACCGAACCTGATTAAATGAAACCGCATTTAACCGAACCTGATTAAGCAGAACCGTATTTAACCGAACCCGATTGAATGAAACCGCATTTAACCGAACCTGATTAACCGATACCGTATTTAACCGAACCTGTTTAACCGAAACCGTACTTAACCGATCCTGATTAGATAAAACCGTATTTAATTGAACCTGATTAACCAAACCTTGTTGAACCGAACCTTATATAGCGGAGCGCTAAACAAACCCGTTTTTTACCAGTAGTTAGTCGTATTTAGCCGACTGCCGGTGCCTCCGAATTCCATTCGGTAGCCGACTAAATGCAAACCAGTAGTCAACGTATTCTTACCAGTAGTGAATACGAACCCGCATTCAACCAGTAGTTAGTCACACCATGGCCGGACAACCGTCGGCCACCGACTTATCCGAGGCCGTAGTTAGCCGAACTCCCGAGGTTGCGAAATCCTCCCGTGTTCGAAGCGCTCGGTCCAACTAGTCGAAGTAGTTAGTTGTGTGTACAGCCAGCTACGGAGCTCACCGAATGCTCTGTACTCGGCATAGTTTCGATCGCAGAAGTAGATACTAACAAACTACATATAACCGAAACCCGTTTATTATCATCTTCTCAGCCAGATCGAATCCTCAGTAACTTAACGCTACCCCACGGATTATTCGGTTTTCACTACAACGGTTAATTAAGTTAGAATATATTTTTTTGTAGTTGTTTTTGTATCTCTTATTAAATAAATAAATAATTTTTTTTATAGATTATTATTATGTACTTTAAATTTTAAACGATTTTTAGAATTCACAATTTTAAAGCGAAAACCAAATTTTGGTAAAATGTTTTCTTCAAAAGTGAGTGATTGGAAAAATAACGATACCCTTGATAGCCTTTTCACACTTGTCAACATTTATCAACATTTAACATCTAAAATTAATTTTCGAAGATATTGAAATTTTCCCATAAGAAATACATTGGGCTAAAAATCAAAATATTTAACATCTTTACAAAATGTTCCTATCTCATTGTATTTCATTCTACATCTTCCGATAACTTTAGTGTCATCACTGCGCTTAACCAGGTTCATGTCGGGATATAGCTCATACAGCGTACGTTTCGTTCGACATTCTCATTAATACCGATCGGACCATAGAAAGAGGATTTTTCTCTCAAAATACACCTAACACCGCCTTATCTGCCTTCGCAAGTCCCTATGTTTCAGTGCCTCAAAGAAGCAATAAACTCTTTTTCACACAGAAAAAAATACCAATGTTAAATTAACATGGCAAAATGTTCATTGATAATCATAGTAAATTTCTGCAAAAGTATGAATTTTATTTAAATTTATTATTATGTATTTCATATTAATTTTATACAAAAATTATTAAAATAACCTTAAAGCAAGTTAACTTAATATTATTAACTGTTAAAATAACATTGTTCAATATTGAATTTTATATTAAAATCAAATCTTGTAAAATTTATTGCAAACATACTTAAGTATGTACATTTTTTTATTTTCATGTTTAAAATATGTTATGAAAAGAAGAAAATTCCCGTATTCTTTAAATTAAAATTATTTAGTTAAATAGTACATCAAGTTTTCAAAGTAGAATGATGACGAAAACCAAATCGGGCGATTCTGCTGATGCTTCTGTTGACAAAGGAGAATACAAAATAAGTGAAACATGTGTTACAGGTAGGGTATTCATTCGGTTAACCGTTAATCGGTCAACCGATTATTTACTACCCGCTTAACTGATCGGTTAATTTAAAATTGGCTTTTTTCGATTAACGATTAAACCAGTTAATTTCAGTCGATTACCCGATGATTTTATATGTTTAGGGAAATCCAGGGAAAAAAACTGAGAAATAAAATATTCTGTGTTATGGGTTGCTTTCGAGTTCTCCAACATCCAAGATAAGTGAAAGAATTTTTTCCAAGTCAAGTTTTATCAAAACTAAAAAAAGAATCGCTCAAATTCTAAACATTTAATCCAATTTATTTTTCTAAAACATTATTTTATAATGCTATTGAAGTAATTAATAATATGATTTCAGAGTTTATTTTTTAATAAATACATAATAAGTATTAATTAAAAAATATGTATAGCATAGTTATTGATTTTTTTTGTTTGCTCGTTTTGGTTCAAGTATTGTTATGTTATTATTTTTTTACCAATAAAATCCAAATAATAAATAATTTTTTAATTTTTATATATTGAACTTACTTAAGTTATAAAAAACCCTTATTAACCGGTTAACCGATCAAAAACAAAATTAACCGATTAAAGCAAAAGCCCGATTAATGAATACCCTAGCTTCAGGGTAAGTGTTTCACACTGTTATATCACACTAAAACCAATTTGATTCTACATGAAATTCACGTTGTTTCAACTTGAAATAACTACTTAGTTATTTTAAAAGAACAAAATGTTGTTCGCTAGTTATTGTAATAACATGTTAAATTAACATAAAGTAACAATGAAGAAAAATCACCACCGAAAAGGGTAAAATCAACCTTGTTTTCGATGATTTTACATTGATTTTCGAGTCCTACCGATGTTAAGAGTACCGTTAGCTTAGGTTGATCAGACAGGTACGCACGTTAATGGCATTCTTTTATCTCCCATACAGTGTATTTCTTGGAAAGTTCCTATGGAATCTGTAATGCAAGATTTTTTTTAACCAATTCGGATAGATTCAGCAACGATCCATATAAAATTACGTACAATAATTTGCCCATTATTAATTATAAGTTTTGTTGCTGCTGCTTTAAAATTTAAAAAGAACGAAAACAGCTGTGTTTTGTTTGTACACAACAAAAAATATTTTCTAAAAAAAAAATTTAATAAAACCAATAAAATTTATTCAGTACTAAATGTACTAAGTTAAATTTATTGCGCCGTTAATACATTTTTTATTTGATTTGTTTCTTTTATTTATTCGGGTTTCACTACAACGGGCTGAAGGTCAACGTTACTATTGCTCGGTTAATTAAGTTAGAATATATTTTTTTGTAGTTGTATTTGTATCTCTTATTAAATAAATAAATACATTTTTTTATAGTTTATTATTATGCACTTAAAATTTTAAACGATTTTCAGAATTCACAATTTTAAAGCAAAAACCAAATTTTGGTAAAATGTTTTCTTCAAAAGTGAGTGATTGGAAAAAAACGAAATCCTTAATAGCCTTTTCACACTTGTCAACATTTATCAACATTTAACATCTAAAATTAATTTTCGAAGATATTGAAATTTTCCCATAAGAAATACATTGGGCTAAAAATCAAAATATTTAACATCTTTACAAAATGTTCCTATCTCATTGTATTTCATTCTACATCTTCCGATAACTTTAGTGTCATCACTGCGCTTAACCAGGTTCATGTCGGGATATAGCTCATACAGCGTACGTTTCGTTCGACATTCTCATTAATACCGATCGGACCATAGAAAGAGGATTTTTCTCTCAAAATACACCTAACACCGCCTTATCTGCCTTCGCAAGTCCCTATGTTTCAGTGCCTCAAAGAAGCAATAAACTCTTTTTCACACAGAAAAAAATACCAATGTTAAATTAACATGGCAAAATGTTCATTGATAATCATAGTAAATTTCTGCAAAAGTATGAATTTTATTTAAATTTATTATTATGTATTTCATATTAATTTTATACAAAAATTATTAAAATAACCTTAAAGCAAGTTAACTTAATATTATTAACTGTTAAAATAACATTGTTCAATATTGAATTTTATATTAAAATCAAATCTTGTAAAATTTATTGCAAACATACTTAAGTATGTACATTTTTTTATTTTCATGTTTAAAATATGTTATGAAAAGAAGAAAATTCCCGTATTCTTTAAATTAAAATTATTTAGTTAAATAGTACATCAAGTTTTCAAAGTAGAATGATGACGAAAACCAAATCGGGCGATTCTGCTGATGCTTCTGTTGACAAAGGAGAATACAAAATAAGTGAAACATGTGTTACAGGTAGGGTATTCATTCGGTTAACCGTTAATCGGTCAACCGATTATTTACTACCCGCTTAACTGATCGGTTAATTTAAAATTGGATTTTTTCGATTAACGATTAAACCAGTTAATTTCAGTCGATTACCCGATGATTTTATATGTTTAGGGAAATCCAGGAAAAAAAACTGAGAAATAAAATATTCTGTGTTATGGGTTGCTTTCGAGTTCTCCAACATCCAAGATAAGTGAAAGAATTTTTTCCAAGTCAAGTTTTATCAAAACTAAAAAAAGAATCGCTCAAATTCTAAACATTTAATCCAATTTATTTTTCTAAAACATTATTTTATAATGCTATTGAAGTAATTAATAATATGATTTCAGAGTTTATTTTTAAATAAATACATAATAAGTATTAATTAAAAAATATGTATAGCATAGTTATTGATTTTTTTTGTTTGCTCGTTTTGGTTCAAGTATTGTTATGTTATTATTTTTTTACCAATAAAATCCAAATAATAAATAATTTTTTAATTTTTATATATTGAACTTACTTAAGTTATAAAAAACCCTTATTAACCGGTTAACCGATCAAAAACAAAATTAACCGATTAAAGCAAAAGCCCGATTAATAAATACCCTAGTTACAGGGTAAGTGTTTCACACTGTTATATCACACTAAAACCAATTTGATTCTACATGAAATTCACGTTGTTTCAAGTTGAAATAACTTTAATTGAATTATAGTTATTTTAAAAGAACAAAATGTTGTTCGCTAGTTACCCTAAGTCTAAACGAACAATTTGTTTGACAATTATTGCTGAAGCAACTATCAAATTCTATTGCCAACACTAGATATTAACGTGTGGACAGCATAAATATGTATTTGAACACATGTGCAGCAACAAATGTCATAATACATTGCCGAGCAATTATCTTTTAACACAAGCTGTCAAAATCAATTATAAGTAACAAAAAAGAAAAATTTTAAAATTAAAAATATAAAATTTAAATACAAAATTTACAAATTAATAATAAAAAATTAATTAAAAATAAATTGGTTGCCAAAGAAAATGTAAGTATTTATTTATATACAAAATCCTTGTTTTGTGTTAAGACACACGTTTACACCACTCGGCAAAAAATATTGAACATAGAACATTTCAGTGACGACATTCTGCCGACGTTATTGCTTATGTTAACAAATACAAATTGCGCGTATAGACGTAGGGTTATGGTAAAAAATGTTAAATTAATATAAAGTAACAATGAAGAAAAATCACCACCGAAAAGGGTAAAATCAACCTTGTTTTCGATGATTTTACATTGATTTTTTCGAGTCCTACCGATGTTAAGAGTACCGTTAGCTTATGTTGATCAGATAGGTACGCAGGGCTGCCAGATTTGACGATTTATCGTCATTTTGACGATTTTTGTTCCAAAATTGGCAAAGTGACGATTTGACGAATTTTTTCTGAAAATTGACGATTTGTTCAGTCACTGTCTGAAGTCTGAATAAAACATTGAATTTTCTGACAATTTCGTTTTTAGATCTTGTTTAACAGCCGTACGTTAGCTAGAGCGGAAGTTATGAATGAAGTTATGAATAAAAATAGAGATAAAAACGCTAAATTAACCAAAAAATAGTTAAATTGTAATTATTAGTTAACAATGGCAGCAAACTTCACTATTAAAAGCTGTCAGAATCGAATTTTTCAATTGCAAAGCGCTAACGCCGCCCTATTCAAAAACAAGAAAACGCGTGCCACTTTTGTTAAGGTACGGCTGTAATGTGCAAGTCTTAAGAACATCTTTGATTATTTTCAGAGTACAGCAAAAACAAAGATACTCTTTATCTTTCGTCAAACCATCATCGAATGAACCTTTTACGACTCTGTATAAATTATATTTACAACAATTATACGGCGAGGATTTCACGAGTTGTAAGATAATATCTACATGAGTCTCATACAATACTTGACATGACAGTCTCGTTTGATTATCTTTACCCACGTCTTAAACGATTGAAGAAGCGCTATGCAAGAATCTCACTCGTGGTACAGTATTTCCCGTGTGAGGAATCTTCTACGGTTAAAAAATGCGGTCGTCGATGATTCACAACGCTCTTCATGAGACACCTATTAGCTCTTTCACGATTGAAAATACTAGCTGGATATGAAGTAAATATGGCAGTGATGCCAACTTTGTGAGAGCAAAAAGCACTTTAAAATGTTAAAAAAGCACTATTTCGGACAAAAAAAAGCGTAAAAAAGCACTAAGCCATTTTTAAAAATTTAATTAAACACAAAACAAGTTGCATATGGCGTTTATTGGGACCATTTTTTTTAAGATTAAATAATAAATATATTTACATTTGTATAAAAACATTTTTAATTGTATTATTATTATCTTCAATAAAAATAATATTATCCAAATCATGATGATCCATCAGCTATGTTTGAATTGGCCATAATACCGTTTTAAAGTAATGCAGTGCGAGCTCGATTTTTGTAACTCGAAAAATCTTGCCTGTTGCAGTTACAGAAAATTTGCAATGACTGACCATTGTTTATAAAACTTAATGACAGCATATATTTTAATAAAAAAACTTTATATTTTATCGTTTAAATAAATCTAAATACCAATCGTGCAAAGATTAATAAAACAATTGGCGTATGATATTATCCAATTATTTTAACCTATGCACGCTTCTGAATGAAAATAAGGTGTAAAATAGAAAAAACATGTATGTTTGCATTCTGATACTTAGTCAAACCTTTTTGCAATAGCACTAGAGGTAGAAGTGCACAACACGCGGTTATTTGGAGACGAGTGCCGTGCGTTTGAAAACTAAAGCGCATGAAAAATGGCAGGTTACACAACGCTCGTTAAAAAAGCATTTTCTGTCAACTGTTTTTAATTTATTTAACACTTTGCTTATACTAAGTTACGACTCTTTTTTGTTTGTTTTTAAAGTCTTTGCGTTCTTCTGTACGGTTTCCTACTGAATTTTTTTAACTTTTCTACATGACTCAAAATCGTTGTTAATTTTTCCATTCACAATTCCTAATATTTTCCAAGCCATTTTCTATTTTTGACAGTGTCTACATCTTTAAAAAAATATTTATCCAAACAAATACATCGTTTTTATAACGATTACTAAATATGTTGTCATCGCTAAAAAGTGGAACGTTTTGTAAAATTTCCAAATTGCTCGGAAGCCTAGCTATAACCTCGTAAATAAAGTTTTTGGCAAAACGAATGCAACTTTCTCTTATCATTTGAAATCTTAAAATCTTTACAGGCTTTCTCAAAATTGTAATCCAAATAGCAAAGCTCATCTAAATCATCCTCTATACCTATAATCGTAGTTTTAAAAAATGGTAGAAATAAAATTAAAATTGTAAAAAGAACTAAATGCACTAACGAAAAATTGAAAAAGCACAAAGTTAGTGTTTTTTCTAGGTTTGGCGCTAAGGATAAAATTTTGGCATTTTGAGACATTAAAAGCACAACAAATAGTGCCAAAAGCACTAAGTTGGCATAGCTGCCAAAAATATATGTAGATTAATTAAAAGGCACTTTAAAGCACTGTGAGAAATTGTTAAAAGCACTATAATTACCCGCTTTTCAAAAACGGGTATTTAACAAAATTTCGGGTATTGCATAAGCAAAAAAGCACCAAAAAATACTCGAAAGGCACCAAAATGGCAACGCTGAAATATGGGTAAATCCTGCGTGACGAACGCTACATTCGTACGCGTTTTCTGATTGATATATACACAATTTTTTGGTCTTTCAAAAGAGATAGCTTCAACTTATGTATAGTGCTTAGTGAGATTAATTTGTACTTACGAATAACATATATCATAATTTCTTAGCAGGTATTTGTTGCAAATAACTGATCACAAGGTTTTGTGCCGCACGCCACAAAAAGTGGAAGTAACTTAAAAAGTTGTAGTGTGTTTTTCCTAATTTTTAGCAAATTTTGTATCATCAGGTATACAACATCTAATTCCTAAAAGAAAGCTGAATGTTAGAGAATACTTAAATCACTTGTTCGCAGTCAAAAAATTTTGTCCGTAAACACCTGGGTTCGAGCCCAGATTGAGTCAAGAATGAAAAATTATCAATAAAAATTTTAATTAATTTTCATGTTGTAAAATTCCTTTCTTCATAAAAATAATTTAATGAAAATTAAATTTAATGAACTTAAGCCTAATTAAAATTTTGTGAATTTTTGACAAAAGCCTTTGTGATGCACCCCCACCCCCCCCCCCCCCCCCATGAATTGCATTTCTTAAACGAATTTTGTGATTATTAATGAATATAAATTTTTTTTTTAACGAAATTTATATTTTTGTGAGTCTACTATAAGTGTTTTTCAAAGCCCATAAAGCACCGAAAATAAATTCATGTATAATATAAATAGATCAGGGGTTGGGTCGAAATTCATGTTTTTTAATATATTATAGATGTATAATTCTAGTCTTATATTTCATAAAAAAAACTGTTTCTGGGATTTGCCCATATGTTTTTGTTTCAATGTTTTTTTTATAAAATTCGAACAATAATTGTTTTCAAAAAACTAAATTTTGAGTTGTCCGATTTTTTTGACGATTTTTCGAAACGATAAAGACGATTTTTTTATTTTTTCTCAGGAAACTGACGATTTCCTCACAAATTTATCTGGCAGCCCTGCATGTACGCACGTTAATGGCATTCTTTTATCTCCCATACAGTGTATTTCTTGGAAAGTTCCTATGGAATCTGTAATGCAAGATTTTTTTTAACCAATTCGGATAGATTCAGCAACGATCCATATAAAATTACGTACAATAATTTGCCCATTATTAATTATAAGTTTTGTTGCTGCTGCTTTAAAATTTAAAAAGAACGAAAACAGCTGTGTTTTGTTTGTACACAACAAAAAATATTTTCTAAAAAACAAATTTAATAAAACCAATAAAATTTATTCAGTACTAAATGTACTTAGTTAAATTTATTGCGCCGTTAATACATTTTTTATTTGATTTGTTTCTCTTATTTATTCGGGTTTCACTACAACGGGCTGAAGGTCAACGTTACTATTGCTCGGTTAATTAAGTTAGAATATTTTTTTTTGTTGTATTTGTATCTCTTATTAAATAAATAAATACATTTTTTTATAGTTTATTATTATGTACTTAAAATTTTAAACGATTTTCAGAATTCACAATTTTAAAGCAAAAACCAAATTTTGGTAAAATGTTTTCTTCAAAAGTGAGTGATTGGAATAAAACGACACCCTTAATAGCCTTTTCACACTTGTCAACATTTATCAACATTTAACATCTAAAATTAATTTTCGAAGATATTGAAATTTTCCCATAAGAAATACATTGGGCTAAAAATCAAAATTTTTAACATCTTTACAAAATGTTCCTATCTCATTGTATTTCATTCTACATCCAGTGCTGCCACAACCAATTCAATTTTTACAACCAAAATTTTTGAAAAAGTTCCCAAATGAAAAAAAATATAACCAAATTTAAAATGAATAAAATTGCGAAAATCTTTTAAATTTATTTTAAGTTGCATTGCAATTCAAAGGTTATTTGTAAAATAAAATTTATTAATTAAAAAACCAAACATGAAATGTAATTCATTTACATATTAAAAAAATAACGAGAAACTTAATTAAAAGTTTTTATTTATTTTACCCTTTTTTCGTGAAAACCCCCCGTAAAATTTCCATACAAAATTCAGTATATTGAAAGTTAATAATGGAATATTTTTTAATATGCCGGTTATATATAACAAAAATGGGAAATTGTTTTTCGCTTTTTAGCTGTTATTGGCAGGACTGTCAAATGTGGCGATTTCTTAATTTCGATGGAAATTTTCGTTTGGCGATATGGCCAAATTGAAAACGATTGGCGATATGCGAAATGCATTTTATGTAAATATTTTCCAATTACCATATACATATGTATGTATGTATCTAAAATATTATAAGAACTTAATTCTCTTGTTTGTAAATTTTATTAAAAATTAATAATTCTTATTATAAATAACTTTTTCAAAATGGTTCGTTTTGATATATTTTGAATCATTGAAAAATATTGTGGCGAATATAAACAAATTCGCCTTTTGTATCGTATGTACATTTAATGGGGGAAAAGTATATGACTGACAGTCCAAAGTTTTTTTTTACCAAACAATTATTTAAAAAAATATTAAAAAATATACATACCGACAAGGTATAAACAGTAAAATTTCAAATTTCTTAAAACTAACAGCCATTTCTTAAAGAAAATTCCATAAATTTTAAAATTATATTGATATGTGTATTTTCAAATTTGTATAAAAATATACTTCTGAAAATAACCTAAATTCAGAACATAAAACTTATTTTCAAGTTTTTAGAAACACTAAAACGAATTTTCTGAAATCGATTCCCCATGATTTTATGCACTTCCAACCTTAAGTCTTTACTACTTTTAAAATCAAGAAAAACTACGCTCATTTAAAAAAAATAATTAAAAATTTCCATTGATTAAAACTTCATTTGTTTTCGATTTCAGCGTTTTTGATATAAAATCACAAATGGTAATATTTTCTTAGCAAAAATCTTAAAATAATATTTGGTTGCTGTTTTGAAAGGGATTTTTTGTTTTCAATAAATTATAAAAAAAATCGTAGTACACAGTACAAATTATTTGAGCTCGTTAATAATTGTATCAAGAAAAGCATATTCGTACGCATTATTATTTTAGAAAAAGTAACCAAAATGAAAAAAATATTCACATCTCCACATTGAAAAAAACAACCAATTTTGGTTAGAAATAACCAAAAATGGCAGCCCTGTCTACATCTTCCGATAACTTTAGTGTCATCACTAGAAAAGTGGCAATAAATTCTATTATTATTGTGGCATTACTGACAGAATGGCATTTGCTTTGAAAGCAGCGCTACCTTTTTTATTGATAGTAAATGTAAGACGTTTCAAGTTTGAACGCGTTTTTCACATTTTCCATGCGTTCCTCCGAAATGTATGCAAGTGTACAAAGAGCATAAAAAAATTAAAAACAACGTAATTTGGGATAGTACACTTTTTAATGAATGTTAATAACATTTTATTGACACACGCGAGTTGAAAATTAATTTTTTAAGGAGTTATCCTACACATGCCTCCTAAACGAAAACTAATACCATGTTCACACGGGCAGCAATATTCGTGTTTCGCTCTCGTGTTCCTTTTTCGCGCCCCAAACATGATTGAAACGACTTGTTTCCCCATACAAAATTTTGAGAGCGAAACAGGTCGTTTCATTTTGAAACAGGCTGCGAAACAGGAAAAATGTACTATCATCTCCAATTTTGATAACAGTTATCGTAAGTTTATCTGAACTAGCTCTCAAAAAAATCAAAGCAAAGAAAAAACGGATATAACTGGCCACTGGCCCATTGGGAGGCACGCCCAGAGGCTGGGGCTCCCTTATAATGACTTGTGTAGACGTTTTGGTGACGAGGAGGAGGAAGAGTCAACGGAACACCTTCTCTGTAATTGCCCGGCATTCGGAGATTTAAGGCTCGAAATGTTTGGTAGAAGAGCCCTTGGGGACAAAATTTGTCTCTCTTGTGTTGATGTAAACAGTATTCACTCCTTTATTGAATCGACCGGATGGCTGCATGGGAATACTATAGACGGTGTGACATGGTAACACAACGGGAACTAAATAATGGACCCACGTGAGTTGTGCTTGCAATGGAACCTAACCTAACCTACATGTGCAGCGAAGTTTATATACCGATGTCCGTCTATTTTCCTGTATGTATGGAAAGAGAAAAAGTTTCCAAATTTGGTACAAACATCTTGGTTATTAAAACACAACATCCGACATAATATGGATGGTTTGGATAAGTGGGCGTGGCACAAAATATAATTATTTATATCTTAATGGTGTTTACATAACCTTTTGTTCTTATTGCACCGTGGTGAAGTGTATATAAGATTTGGTATAGCCGAATATAGCACTCTTACTTGTTTAATAAAACAAATGTTTTTCTAATGGTCGAAATTCGGCCATATTTTTTTTTAATATGAAAAAATAATAATATGTTTCGAGCATTAATTTTTTTCGTCTTAGTGAATCGATTTTGGGATGAACCAACCTCCGGTTCATATGTTATGTTCTACGTGAGTGGTTGAAAAACAACAAAAAAATATATCGTTCCTAACTGGTTTGTCTGTGCCGATTTATATAGTCGAAATATTTGAAAACCGGTTTCTTGAAAATGTCGAATAATCGACCACCCTATTTTTTTATTATTTGATAATTGGAAAAAACAAAATTTTTATTTATGTATGTGTTAGTATAAAATTTGAACGCTTATAACTCTGAAAATATTGAACAGATTTTAATAAAATATATATTGTGCACTTCTGCCAGTAAAAACCTTTCAAATGGTGTATTTTTTATTCTAGTCGCTGGGCAAACAGAGGAGAAAAGTGTTCTTAACTGTTTTGCCTAAGCCGATTTATATATAGAAGTATTTTGTACTAAAAAGTGCTACCACAATTCTAAAAAACAATTTTTTTTCTAAAAACAAGCATTTGCGGTCTGGCAACACTTAAAATATTTCTCTCTCTTTGATGAGTGAAAAAATTATATTAGTGCCGGTTCACACAAGTCAAGTCAAGTCCCGCCAAGGGGAAAAGAAATGGCATTCTCTTTTCCCTTCTCTCCTTAAAACTCAAGACTTGACGAGTCAAACTTGACTTGTGTGTACCGGCATTTACTCTCTTCAAATTGAGTACTTTGTTATCTACTTTGTTATCTTTTCGTCCACGAGCTTTTAGTTTATCAAAACAAAATAAACAAAAATTGACAACTGTCAGTGAAACCAGTATTTTCTCATTAAACTTCTTTACCAACGAGACACACTTCTACTAACAGAATATATTGAGCATAATTATATCTGTAAACATATGTTGTCTTTCATTTGTTTTGATTTATTTTTCAAGAAAAATAATTCCTGAATTATTACGCAAAATATTTTAATTTTCATAAACAAAAAAAATGGAAGAAGAACAAAACAAAAATGTTGCTGCTGAAGAAGTGAGACAAATAAGGGTCCTCGATGAATATAAACAACAACGAGCATCATCAAAGGGTAGTATGACTAGAATTAAAAATATAGTCGATTCTAATTTGTCACATACAGAATTAGGATGCAGATTGGGTATTGTGGAGTCTTACTATTGGGGGGAGACAAGTGGTGAGTACCGTAGGGAATCTGAATGCGTAATATAGCTGGTCAGTTGTGACTGCGGTAGCCAACTTCAGGTTCCAATGCTCGTCCATGCGTGATCAAATATCACATCCTGCCCGAGGTGTCTCTGCTTTAAGCTGAACATGGCGGATCTAGAGTGGACGCTCGATAAAAACCCGCAATCCCCGATGATATCCGAACCGTGTCCCTGGGATGAATGGCACGGCGTGAGTGTGTCTTATAACGGTGGCCTCCGGACACTGGCAATGTCTCGGTTGTAAGTTCTGCCCACCTATGGCATGGGGCTCTCCCATATGATGTACTTTCAATATCCCCATTCTAAAGAAAACAAACCAAATTGATGCTAATTTAGAAATAACAAGTAAAAACGAAAATGTCCCAATGGACACAAATGAACCCGTGTTAGGGTCTTTGGATCCCAACGCTCGCGATGCGTAGAAATCCGTGAGTGAACCTCTGGATGATATCCAAGTGCAGGGGGATGTTGGTCCCAACGCCACTGAGATACCTATCCCAACGGATGAAGAGGATGCGCTCCTGGAATCAGTGCCAAACACGCAACAATCCTCCTCAGCCGAAGTTAACCAGGGTGCAGAAGGTAGGGTCAAACTGCCTGGTTCTGCACGTAGGCGTCTAAAGCTCTACCTGAAAGAGGGTATGAGCCTTGAAAAGGCACGAGAGCTATGCCAAAGACCAATGAGGGAAGTCCGCAATGAGTTCTGTGACCTAAAAATTCCCAGGAAGGGGGTACGTTCGGACGGTTCCTCGCCGGACAAACCAAATTCTCCCAAACGAGCTACAGGCAGCATGGCGACTGGCGCGACTACCGCCAATAGTGCCAGTGCAAAAGCCTCAGGGAAAGGAATACAAAATGTCCAGCCCACATACGGTGATATGGTCGATGTCATCAGGCTGGGAGTAATCCCACCAGACTTTCCGACAAGTGTATGGACAGAGGATAAGCTGAAGCTTATCCAAACTGCGGTTCTGGACAAAATTGTGGAGCTCAAAAAGGGTAGCGTAAAACCACAGTTTGCAGGCTGCAGTTTTAAACCAGGTTGGCTCACTTTCAACTGTAAGAGAGAAAAGTCAGCCGAATGGGTAAGGGGACATGTTCTCTTAATAAAACCCTGGAAGGATGCAGTTTTGAAGGTCGTATCTGAGGAAGAGGTACCAAGGGCTGAAATATTCATTGGATATTTCCCTGAGAAGCCCGACACACCTACCAGCAGGATTCTGTCTCTGTCGAATTATGGAGAGTGCTGAATCGGGTCAGCAAAGGTAGCATTGCTGAGTTAACCTTTGCAATTGACCCAAACTCGGCATCCATAATTAGGCGGAAAAATCATCACATTGGCTACGGGTACGGAACAGTCCACATTAGGCCCACCAACCGTCAACGCGGGGCAGTGCATGACGTACACAGGAGGACTGAGCCACGTGACAAAGCCGGCCGGGCAAAGGCCGCCACGGTTAACGCTAGCAGTTCGGGGGAGCGTTCGGTCAAACCGTCCACCTCTGCCTCGGCTGGGAATCCTGCCAACACTGGAAGGGGCAAATCGGGCCCAACGGGTAAGGATCGCCCGGCACGTACGTCGGAAAACGACAATAGCAGAGCTGGCGAAGTCCCGTCGGCCTCGAGGGGGCATGCTCCGACCATCGGGAGAAAAACCTCCACGAGCACTACTATGACCTCGTATAGCAGACCGCGAAAGGGCCACGGTACAACCGCTGAGGAAGCGGCATTATTAGGCACCAACCGCGGCAGGAAGATGGCGGGTAGAAACAGGAGGAAGTAGTGTACCCAATCGCCAGTAATTTAAATAAGGGTACCAGGCATCTGAAGTGCCTTCAGGTGAACCTACACCACGCCAAGGCAGCGTCGTATTTGCTATGTCGTAGGTTCACCACAAACCTCCTGGATATCTGCTTCATCCAGGTACCATGGGTTAACTCTGGGGCCATTCAGGGGCTCCACAACGATCAAGGTATGATTATTTATAACTCTGCAGCTTCGAGGCCGAGAGCGGCTCTCCTAGTCAAGAAGGATTTAATCTATTTACCTATTTTAGAATTTCTGCACGGGGATCTGGTGGCGATCAGGGCGAAGATCCCATCCATTGCGGGCGAACATGAGGTCGTTATCGCCTCTGCCTACTTGCCAGGAGATGCCGATAGTGCTCCTACTCCCGAGGTCACTGAGCTGGTATCATATTGCCAAATGCGCGGCCTTGGGTGGATTATAGGCTGTGATGCAAACGCCCACCACACTGTCTGGGGTAGCATCGATATCAAAAAACGGGGTGAGTGTTTACTTGAGTATATTTGTGTGAACAATATATTTGTAGCAAATAGGGGCGATGAGCCCACTTTTAGGAACAGGAGGTCTTGGATCTCACACTTACTAGTAGCAATCTTTCATATGCCATTAAAAACTGGCACGTTTCGAGTGACATTTCGTTGTCGGATCATCAGTATCTGTTTTTCGACATCGAATGCTTTTCGACGTTTGTTCAAACGTATCGCAACCCTAGAAACGCGAACTGGGACATTTTTCGCCATCACCTGGCTCTTACTGAGAACTTGTTTGGGGATTTGATTACAAGCCCAAGAGACATTGATTTTGAATCTAATACACTTTGTACGAATATCCGGGAGGCCTTCGAAGGGAGCTGCCGGCTCCGGATCCGCAGGCCTAAAAGGGATGTTTCGTGGTGGAATGAACATCTGGAGAGTCTGAGGGCTGAGGCCAGACGTTTGTTCAACAAAGCTAAGGAAACTGGTGCGTGGAGCATCTATAGGGCTGCGCTCACTAAATATAATAGGGAAATCAGGAAGTCCAAGAGGTCAACCTGGCGTGAATATTGCGGCAGGATTGACAGTCTTCCTGAATCACTCAGGCTGCAAAAGGCGCTTTCGCAGGACCACACTAATGGTCTTAGCACACTTAAGCGGCCAGATGGTACGTTTACTGAGTCGCCAAAGGAGACCTGTGAGCTCCTACTAGCGACCCACTTTCCAGATTCTCTGCCTTTCTCGTCACCAATAGTGTCCACATGGTCGCCCTCGGCGTCCAAAAGGTACATCAGGTTGGCGGGTAGAATCTTTGATGCGAAACGAGTGGCATGGGCTATATCCAAATTCAGTCTATTCAAATCACCGGGACCGGATGGTATCCATCCATGCTGCCTCCAGCAGGGTGGGAGTGCTATCAATTCCCAAATGACTAGGATCTTCACATCCAGTTTACTGGCGTGCCACGTGCCAGAACCATGGAGAGAGGTTAAAGTGGTCTTTATACCCAAGGTTGGGGGCAAGTCCGAACATCTGCCCAAGTCCTACAGACCAATAAGCCTCAGTTCGTTTTTCTTGAAGACCATGGAAAAACTAATAGATAGATTCATAAGGGATAAATATCTATCGGATAACCCGATACATCGCTTTCAGTTTGCCTATCAATCGGGAAGGTCTACGGCGACCGCAATTCATCACGTTGTGGGTACGATTGAGAAGGCACTTGGGGCAAGGCAAATAGCTCTGTGTGCGTTCGTCGACATTCAGGGAGCCTTCGACAAAACTTCCTATGATGCAATTGACTTTGCTCTAACAAGGAAGGGTATTCCAGTCTCATAAGAAATTGGATAAAGGAGATGCTAGCATCTGGGGTGATTAAGTTGGATCTGGGTGGTTCGTCGATGTCCATTGAAGCAACCAAAGGTTGCCCACAGGGTGGCGTTCTATCGCCTCTATTGTGGACCTTGGTTATCGACGAGCTATTGGAAAAACTTAATAACCTGGGCTTGCGAGCTTATGGATATGCTGACGATCTGGTTATATCTGTGACAGGTTTTGATGATGCGACGATTTCGGGGGCGATGCAGCGGGCCCTGGACTTGACACTTGGCAGGGAGAGGAGACTTAACATTAATCCCGCAAAAACTACTCTGGTACCATTCACTAGACGAAGAATTCTGAGACTGAAAAAACCGACCCTTAACGGAGCAGTTATCGGATTCTCTGGGGATCATTCTGGACAAATCCCTCAACGGGAACGATCAATTGGTCCATGTCACTAGAAGAGCGTCAAGGGCAATATATGCCTGTCAAAGACTCTTCGGAAAGACATGGGGGCTAAAACCCAGGATGATCCACTGGTCTTTTGTTGCTATTATTAGACCAATATTGTGCTACGCCGCACACTGGGGATTTCGCGGAAAAAAGTCAAATTGTCAACATAGTCTTCATGCAATATGCAGTGATATTTTTTTTTTCTGTTCATTGTTTATTTATTGAATCTTCATATATTAAATATGAACTAACAATAATTAATCAAATCTTATCCTAATTCTTTATTTATGTCCTGCCAGTGCCAGACAAAAATTTTTTCTTCTTCACGGGTTCTGTTCACATATATAGGTGCTTATCGCTCTTCCAGTTGGGTAAGTGCTGCAGTGTCTCTTCTTCTTAATCGAGTGTGGCCGCCATGATTTAAAATATTTCGAGCTAGTGGATTTGGGTGTTGTTCAAGCCTTTTTAAATATTTTACTGCATATTTTGTAATCATAGTTTTTACTAATGGCACATTGAGATCCTTATGAATGTTTGAGTTTTTAACGTACCAGGGAGCTGCTGTGATTATTCGAAGAAGTTTATTTTGACGCCTTTGAATTTTTTCGATATTAGAGGCCGAGGCGGTGCCCCATAGTTGAATACCGTAGCACCAGATAGGCTTTAAGATAGAGTTATAAAGTAGAAGCTTGCAATCGAGACTAAGGACAGAATTTCTTCCAATAAGCCAATGAATTTGAATGGCTTTTAGTTTCATTTGAGTTAATTTTGCCTCTATATGGCATTTCCACGTTAATCGCCTATCCAGATGTAAACCGAGATATTTTACATGCGAATGTTGAGGAATTATTTGATTATTGATTGTAATAGGGGGGCAAGATTCCCGGCGCAAGGTGAATGTTATATGTACGCATTTTTGCTCATTTACCATTATCCTCCATTGTCTTAGCCATATTTCTAGTTGAAATATATGATCCTGTAAATAACGAGATGCTTCATAACTGTTTTCGTGTACGCTTAGAAAAGCTGTATCGTCTGCAAATGTTGAAGTTTGTGTGTAGTTGTTTGTTGGCATGTCCGAAGTATAAATTAAATATAAAAGAGGGCCAAGGATGCTGCCTTGTGGAACTCCAGCGCCAATTGGCTGAGGTGAACTTAAGAAATCTCCTTCTTTAATAATAAATTGACGGCCGACTAAGTAGCTTTCTAACAGTTTGTGAGTGTTTGCTGGTAAATTTTGCTTCAATTTATGTAGTAAGCCTTCATGCCAGACTTTATCAAAAGCTTGCGAAACATCGATGAAGAGTGCTGAGCAATATTTTTTTTCTTCAAATGCTTTTCTTATAACATTTACTATTCGATGAGTTTGTTCAATTGTGCTGTGTTTTCTTCTAAATCCAAACTGATGGTTTGGAATACATCTATTGTCATTTAAAATTGGTGTTAATTTTGAAACTAATAATTTCTCAAACAGCTTTGACATATTTGATAATAAGCTAATAGGCCTATATGACTCAACTTTTGTATGATCTTTCCCTGGCTTTGGTATCATGGTAACTAAGGAAACCTTCCATTCTTGCGGGTAGTATTCAAGCCGTAAAATAGCATTAAAAATAAAAAGTATAATTTTCTTTGCTATGCGAGGTAGCTCTAAAAGCATTTTATTACTGATCTTATCAATACCAGGTGCCTTCTTAGTGTTTAAGTCACAAATAGCCTTTTCGATTTCTCTTATTTCAAATCTTATGGGAATAGATGCTCTGGCAGCAATAGGTGGTAACTCGGCCGCAATATCGTTAGATAAATTTGGTGTAAATACGTTTTTCAAGTGACTCACAAACAGATTTCCTTTTTCAATATCGTTTCTTGCCCAACTACCATTCAAGTTTCTTAATGGTGGCTTTGATATAACTGGCCTTTTTAGATTTCTAGCTGCACGCCATAATGAGTAGTCAGATTGTGGAGTTGCATCAAGTTCCTTAAGATATTTTTCTAGAGAAGCCGTTTTCTGGGTCTGCAGTAAGTTTCTAAGCCTTTTTGTGCACTCTTTTAATAAATTCTTAAGTTGCGGTGATCTGTAAAGTTGCCACTCTCTTCGAACTCTCCTTTTTTCAGTCAAGAGCCGCTCGACATCTGTGGAATATATTTTAATATTTTTTGTTTTTTTGGGGGCAGTACTAGAATGTTGAACAGCTAGTTTCAGATAACTGTCAAAATTCACAATAGAGCGATCTACATTCTCCGGTGTTCTAAGCGGAATATTTTCCGTGCAATGGGTACTGAGATATTTTTTAAATTTTAACCAATTAATTTGTGTGGCTGACGTCGCAAAATAACCAGTCGGAGATACAATTCTATTGGGGTTCATTATAGTAATAACTGTAGGTGTGTGGTCGGAGGATAATTCTAAGGAAGCTTCAACATGAATAGTTTCTGTGGGGATGTTTTTAATCACGCCAAAATCTATAACATCTGGAATTTTTTGCTGATCAGTAGGCCAATATGTTGGTTGTCCGCTCGCGACCACATTTAAATCCATTTTAGAGATTGCATTAAACAAAACACGACCCTTTGGTGTTATAAGTCGTGACCCCCAGAAGGTATGTTTAGCATTATAATCACCAGCGGCCAGAAAACAGGGTCCTAGTGATTTATAATATTCACAATATTGGCTTTCTGATATTGAAAATCTAGGTGGAGAGTATAAAGATGAAATTACTATGTTTCGATTTAGCTCTTCAACACAAACGTTTGTTGCTTGCAGATAGTCCTCACGATGATCACACATTAAGTAGTGTTTGACTCGAGTTTTTATCAAAATGGCAGAACCTCCACAAGCTCTATCTCGAGGGTCCTTTGTATCATACAGTATATAACCATTAATTTTAAAACTATTTCTTGAGGTCAAATGAGTTTCAGAAACCATCATGACATCAATTTGTTTACTTTTAAGAAAATATTCTAATTCATTTTTATGTTGGCGGATGCCGTTTGCGTTCCAAAAACAAATTTTTAAACAGTTCATGGCTTGTTGAGTACAGCTTGCAATAACATCGATTGCATTCTGAGAATTTCCTGCATCATATTACCTATTGTGTTAGTAAAATTATTTACTGTTTGCACTAATGTTTCCATGGTTTTTTCTAGACGACTTAAATTAGGAGTTTCTTCGTTACTTGGCGCAGCACCTTGCATTGAAACATGGTTTGATTTAAGGACGTTAGCGTAAGAGGTTCTGTTACTAACAGGCTGCGGAGCCTGAGTGTCATTAGTGTTTACTTGATTTGTTACCTGCGTTTGAGGGGGATTAGGTTTCGGTCCAGACGACTGCTTGACGATAGTGTATACAGGGCATCCTCTATAATTGGCAGTGTGATTACCGCCACAGTTGCTGCATTTCTTTACGTTGGGGTCGGTTTTAGACTTATCGCACAGAACTGTACCATGTAATTCACCACATACTACGCAAACAGGGGGTAAGTAGCAGTATGCCTTAGTATGACCAAATTCTTGGCAGTTTAAACACTGAACGGGTCCATTTCTTTTGTGCGGCTCCTCTATCGTTATTTTCCTGTACAGGATATATCTCAAACTGTATATAGGATGAGTTTCGTTTTTTTTTAGCTTAACATCGCCGGGCTCTAACTCAACTCGAAATAGTGGTTGTGGATTTTTTTCCCTATTTTTGATATTTACAACATGTTTTATTTTGAAGCCTTTCTCTTCAAGGAATGTTTTTATTTCTTCAGGGTCCACATATGAGTCAATTCCCTTAATCACTACTTGAAGACCTTTGCTGCTCTTCAGTTGGTATGTATAAAAACTTTTTTTTAATGTCTCAAATTGGTTAGTAATTTTGCGAAAGTCATTCTCATGATTTACTTGAATTTTTGTCTCGTTTATACTACCACGTTTGATTGCCGCTACGTAAAACGAATTTTCACCAATTAACGAAACTAAACTCTTTATTAGCTCGTTTGAGTTTTGCTCCCTAAGATATATAGGGGGAGGCTTGGACGATCTTATGACATTTGGTGCTTCAGAGGATTCATCCTCCAGAATTGCAAAACGGTTTTGAGAATTTATCTTATCAAAAGATGGTACTTTTGAGGCCGAAGCAACTGCTGCAGAGGTAGGGCTGCGACCCCGTTTAAGCACTGTAATGTACCTGTCCATACCAACTTGTACTTGAGGCTTTTGAAAACTTTTTACTTGTGATTTTTCCATTGCTTCTGTGTTTGAATTCATGGTAACATTTGTTACTAAAATTTTTTTTGCCGAAGCGGCAACACTTGCAGGCACTAGCGAGAGATTAATATTTTTTAATGTCTCAGCATCAACCGTCTTTGTAAAAACAGAGGGCGAAAGGGAACGTGTACGAACAATTGGTTTAGCCGTTAGGTAGTTAATATTGTTTTGTTTTGTTTTATTTGTTTCAGGATTGCACTCTTTAGCATTAACTGTTACGTATGCATTTCTTTCATCTAGTTTTATTGTTGTTACATTGTGACTGCTCATGCAAAAAGTTGTTTTTGTTTTTTCACCGTTTTGCTGTGCTTTTTTATTTTTATTATTTATTGTATTCCACCAAAAATAAGAATTTTAAACTAAATGTTTTTGTTCAGTATATGTATACATACATTTATACATATATATTTTTTTTAATTTTGTTTATTAAATTTTTCGTTTTTGATAATAGTTCACTTTTATTTTAAAAATTTATTTAAAAAAATGCGTCCATTCGCTAAATTGTTATATTAAAATGTTATTAATAATTAAAATTTTAATGCGGGGTTAAGAATACGCGTCTGTATCGCAACAAAGCACAATGCAGTGATATGTTGCAATTTTAGACTAAATGGTACAATCAAATCAAACAGATTTACTCTGATCTGACTGCCAGTTTTTTTTTATATCCGTCTCCAACTCAGAACTTGTGTGTTTTACCGAACCAACTTAATTTAAACCTAAGAATTTAAATACGAATATTATTTTACTATGTGAGCCAACGTTTTTCTTTTTTTTCTATTTAAAGTAGTATATTTCAGTATACTAAAATTGAAAAAAAAAATCTGCAGAGACTTAAGTTTTTTTTTTGTGTATTTTTATGAACATATAACAAAAATCCCATTTTTCTCCAAACATTTGGACCTGCAATTTTATCTTTACTTTTCCTCAGTTTGAAATCACACCGTATACATTGTCTTATATCTGTTTTAACATTATTAATCAATTTCAAGTGCCACCAGGTGCCACCTCTCGATTTGTTGCATTACACAGTACAACATTTTTCAGCTGATTGATTCGGGACTCAATTCTGGTAAGGCTCTTTTGTTTAACATAACTCGAAAACCACTAGTCGGATTTTGCTGAAAAAAATTTAGAAAAATCAAGAATTACAATTACTTTCATCTATTTATATAACATTTTGCTACATAAGCAACAGTTTCGCAGTTATAAATAAATGTATGAAGAAAAAACATATTTTTTGCCCAAAAAATTTTAATTCATATAAAATCCAAAACAGTACAAAAAAGTTTCAAGTCCTATTACTTTCACGTAAAGTCGCATAACCTGTGAAAAAAATGAGACATAAATCGTGAAAATCGATGAACGCGTTTCGCTTTTATTCACAATTAAGTGAAGGTATGCATTTCAAAAATTTGCTCGAGATATGCACAAAATTCCTTGCAAAAACATTTATGACTTTTTTTATGATTCTCAGAATTAAAAAAAACAATAAACAAAAGGTTTTATGATTGCGGTAGCAAAGTAATAAGCGGTAATAAATGTGCGTGGAAAATTGAAAGGAAAAAAGGAAAGTGCACTTTTTTAATTATTTGGGTTTTTTCGTTGGCTACCTGCATTATTTTTTTTACACAAATTGCACCCACATTTATGAGTGGTCATGTTTAAGAACGTTTCGAAAAATTTTAAACGCACACGAAACAGGTATATAGCCACCCTTAAAAGATGTGCGAATTCATAAGTACCTTTCAGTAAAATATTGAAACTTACGTAGTATTTATAGGTGTTCACTGATCGATTTTTGTCATTAAACAAGTACTGGCGAACGCGAAAATTACAATCGATTTTTCTCCGTTTTTTAAATATAACTGAAACTAAGGACCAAGAGTTTTACGGCAATGGAAAGTTTTCTATTTCTCATGGGGTTTTATGCTCGAAGCTTCTGGAATTTGACAAAGACAGAACAAAATTAAAACAGTTTTTGCAACAATTGCACGATGGCTTAAACGATACTAGAGCATGTGAAATTTTGGATACAATATATAAAAACTTTTACTATAACTTCAAACAAAGGATTCAGGATTCTACCCGTACGAAGTCGCGATTTGAAAAAAAAAATCAAATTGGCTTGAAGGCACATTTACAATTAAGTTTACTGATGCTGAATGTTCTACCAGTTCTGCACTTGGTCGGCCACGCAAATCGTTTGAGGAGTGCTGTAATCGCGCCAAACGATGCAAAAGGGATGAAGTACGTTCTATGTTTCCTCAAGAAGTAATTGATTTTTCTTCTAGTATTTCAAAAACCAACCTCAAAATTTGTACATTACAAACTTTGGGGATGTTTACAAAGCTTGAACTTACAAAAGAAAAATACGAGTATCTAATGCATTGGTTACAAAATGAAGGATATAACATACTCGTACCATACAAACAACTCACGAAAGAAAAAACTAACAGTTATCCTCTAGAAATTTCTATTACTGAAAGTTCAGGCAGTATACCTCTGCAAAAACTGTTGGATCATACTGCTAAAAGAGTCCTAGAGACCAAATCAGTAAAGGAAATAAATAAAATTGAAAGCGCAAATCTAACAATGTACTATAAATGGGGATGTGATGGGGCATCTGGTCAAAGCGAATACCAACAGAGGTTTTCAGATGATCAAATTTCTGACTCTCATTTATATATGACATCAGTTGTACCACTAAAATTATCATTGAGTGATGACATAAATAAATTAGTATGAAACAACAATAAACCTTCTTCCACACAGTATTGTAGAACACTACAGTTTGCGTACGTTAAAGAGACACCTTAAGTTATACGAGAAGCAAAGAGAAGAGTCGATGAGGAGATATCTCTACTAAAAGAATTTGAGTTAACAGTAAAAAATCGTAACTTTAAAGTAAAACATGAATTATATTTCACAATGATTGACGGCAAGACAGCACAATCAGTAACAGAGACACCAGCAGCATCTTCTTGTTTTATTCGTAGAGCAACAACATCCAAGATGAATAAAATCGAAGAAGTTCAAGCTATGCCCGTAAATGAACAAGCACTGCAATTTGGCATGTCACCACTTCATGCGCGTATTAAGCTGATGGAGTGTCTTTTGCATGTAGCTTACAATATTGAATTTAAAAGTGGAAGAGCCCAAAAGGCTCTGGTACGACAAATTCAGGAAATACGTCACGAAGATTCTTTGCTAATCCTGCTTTGATTTCCGAAATCACGGGTCTAGATGAAGACATAATCAAGAGGTTTTCAACAATTCTCGAAGCTATAACCATTACCGAGGCACTAGATCCGAAAAAATTTGGTGATTTTTGTCTGGAGACGGCAAAAAAGTTTGTTTCACTGTACGAGTGGTACAATATGCCACCAACACTCCACAAAATTCTGAGTCATGGAAAATATATAATTGAAATGTGTATTTTTCCTGTAGGCCTATTATCCGAAGAGGCTCAGGAAAGTCGTAACAAAGACTATAAAAAATATCGCGTTAGACACTCCAGAAAATGCAGTCGAATTGCCACGAACGAAGATATTATGCACCGAATGATGGTAACATCAGATAATCATGATCTCACACTTGACTCCTTCATTTAGCCAGAAAAAGCATAGTGATATAAGTGACGAAGTTAAGGCTCTTTTAGAATAATAAATTAAAAAGTAGATTTGAAATAAATAATAAATTAAAAATTAAAAAAATCATTGAAATTTTTTGTTAGTTAGGGCTTTTTACATTGTAGGTAACGATATATATTTCTCTAACTTTCTTTATTTTGACTACTTTTGTGTGTTACTCTATAAATAAAACTAAATTTGTGATGAAATCATTATACAGTCAAAGCCCGGTATAACGAATACGCAGTTTAACGAATATCCGATATAACGAATGTCCCAATTTTTACATTAACTACCTTGTATAGCGAATGGCAGAAAAAAATAGTACCGATTTAACGAATGACAAAGCAAAATAAAAAAATCTTAACAGAACCGTTACATTTTTATGTTTGTATTGAAAGAACACGTGTGATGCGTTGCTTTTTTCGTTAAAGTTTTTGTAGTTTGGTTTGGTTCATTGTGAAAACGAGATGTCAAA
Organism: Pollenia labialis; assembly: GCA_949318255.1. Lineage (NCBI taxonomy): Eukaryota > Metazoa > Arthropoda > Insecta > Diptera > Polleniidae > Pollenia > Pollenia labialis. The sequence goes on along the minus strand of OX439142.1, from coordinate 14,904,829 downwards.
TCGAAAAAGAATTACTTTTGATAAAAAAATTAAAGATTTTAGAAGAGTATAAGAAAGGTGTAAATCTTTCAGTAATATCCAAAATTATGGAATACCAAAATCTTATTAAAGTTCTATTTCGACACTAAATTATATATACAATTAATTTTTAATGTTTTTCAAATTGTAGACCACCGTTTTTTTATAAAATTTTAAGGTAAAAATTACTGATCGATATAACGAATATCTCGGTATAACAAAAGGTCTGAACATTATATCATTCGTTAATCCGGGCTTTGACTGTATTTTTTGAAAAATACAAAAATCCCCAGTGTGCGCCGCCCTGGTGTGTTTGACTAAGACCGAACAGGTCAAGGCTAGAGTGATACTTGATAAGGTCTACCGCCTCGTCGTCCATTTATAGGTCCTGAGCCTTTCTTCGGCATCCCTGTGGGTCACATGAGGGGGACGCTACAAAAATGGTCCGAGAGTGAATTCCTTCACGCATGGACGTCCACTTCTGGATTGAGACAGTCCAAAAGATTTGTGACGCTATCCCGGCGCAGGGCAGGAAGGTTTCTGCTGCTTGAAAAAGCGGAACTTAGACTGCTTGTTGGCCTATTCACCGGGCACTGTGGTCTCAGGTACTACCAGTTTAAGTTGGGTAATTCATCTACCAAAATATGCAGATTCTGTGGGATGGATGACGAAACGTCGGAACATCTGCTCTGCTGCCTTGGAGACTTCTAGGCAGAAATTTTTCGGGGGGCAAACAGTGGGCCCGACTGATATCTTTTATCTTCCACCAGGAAGGGTAATGGGCTTTATACGCGGCCTAAACTTGACATGGTGAGATATATGGGCTGCACAAAAGATCCTTTGGGTCGGGGTGCACATGGCCTTCAAGTGTATACTACTACTACTATTACTACTATAAGCAAGCTTTATATTATCAAACACAAATCGAGAAATTTAAGCCGAGTGACGATAACCGCGCAGAAATTGATGAATTATTTATATCAGCAAAAACTAAAATTCTGACGTTAATGGGTGACGATAGGCGTTCCAGTGTCCACGAAGAATCATTGTCATTACCTCATTTGTCCCAAACTAGATTGCCAAAACTACAATTACAAACATTTTATGGGAAATATTTGGAATATAAAAACTTCATAAATACATTTAATTTAATAATGACAGAAATATACCAAAAAAATGGAACGGTTTAATCATTTGTTGGCTTGTTTAAGTGGAGAAGCTCTTGCAACTATAAAGTCATTTCAAGTTACAGAAGAAAACTACACGCAGAGAAAAAATATGGTTGGGCATGGTTACGGCAACCACACTGTGTTTATTGTAACAATATATTGTTGTTGTACACAAATAATTGTTATTTTTATTAAATATCAGCAATATTATAGTTACTGTAAACATATTAATGTTTATCGCAATTATATATTTGAGTATTGTTGACCGAAAAATAATTATTTTTTTAACAACTAAATTAAGATAACTTTCAAAACATATTATATTACTCACAGCCATAACATGATATTTAATAGCCATAACATGATAACTTTATATACATTTATCATAATAAGTTCAAGATGCAATCAAAATATCGTTACTCTAATAATATTTTGGTATCGCCATTTGTAAAATAATTTTACATAAACATATCGAATTATTTGTTAGAGAGTGGCTAAATAATAAAAAAATAAAAATTAAAATAAACAAGAAATTAAAAAAAAATATTAAAAAAGAAATAACAAAATAACCATTAAAATAAACAAGAAATTAAAAAAAAATAAAGAAAAAACATTAAAAAAGGGTTGTAGTGTCACAAAATAAAATATCTTTGCTAAAAAATTTTAATAATCTTAAAGTGGTGGAACAATTTGTGAAATATTGGTGCAAAATATTAACCATTACTGGTAAGTTTTGTGTTATTTTAAGAGAAAAATAATGAAAACTCCATTAAATAATTTATAAATAATTGCGACCTACGACAAAAAGATTACAGTAACTATATTATGTTTTTTATTTTATCATAAGTATTTTTTTCCAATAAAAATATTATGTTTAAAGTTGTATCATATTATGATGTAAAAAATTTATGTATAACAGTTCATATCACTTTGCATCATAATATGATTACTTCTAAACTTATTATGATTGACATGACAATAATATGATTACTTCTAAACTTATTATGATTGTCATGACAATAATATGATTACTTCTAAACTTATTATGATTGCCATAATAATAATATGATTACTTCTAAACTAATTATAATTGCCATGACAATAATATGATTACTTCTAAACTAATTATAATTGCTATGACAATAATATGATTACTTCTTAACTTATTATGGTTACCATGACAACAATATGATTACTTCTTATCTTATTATGATTACCATGACAGTAATATGATTACTTCTTAACTTATTATGATTACCATGACAGTAATATTATAACTTCTTAACGTTTTATGATTAACAGGATAACAATATGATTAAGGGAAAAATATTATGATGTTATATTACGAACATATTTGGTCATAATATGATTTAATAACAATCGTAATATGGTGACTACAATCATGAATCTTATCATAATATGTTGCTCTTAGAATATGTTTACCACAACCATGTTTTTTCTTTGCGTGTATGAAAAGGCATTGGCAAGACTTAAAGAAAGGTATGACAATGATACATTAACCTTTTTGGAAAATATTAATGCAATGTTTGAACTTCCAAAATCACATAAACCTGTACCCAAAGAACTCAGACATTTTGTTGACACGATATCTGCACTTTATGGCTCTTTAAGTTCCCTTGGCTCTGCAACACAAATAAGTGATGCTATTATAATATATTTGGTAATGAGCAAGGTTGACAGTGAGACAAGGCAAAAATGGGAAGAGTCTATCGATTTTTCAACTCTGCCGTCGTGGGCCAGTTGCTGCTCTATGTTAGACAAAATATGCCAACAGTTGGATGCACATGCATATCAAACCATTGGTACACAATCAAGCCCAAAGTTCGTCTTCGAATTACAAACAAACCAAACAACGCACATTTATGGTTAAGCAACCAAATTCAATTTGTAGTAATTGTTCTAAGCCAGGGCATTACATTTCAACATGTCAACTGTTTATAGTGTTACCAGTGGATCAGCGTAATAATTTAGTCGAAAAACTCAAGATTTTCTCTAATTGTTTTTCAAAAGATCATGACGTTTCAAAATGTTCTTCCCGCTATTCATGCAGATTTTGTAAGAAACGACACCATTCATTACTACACCAGAAAACGGAGGAATCTACACCGACGACATCAGCTGCTCCTTCACACTCAACGATGCAACGTAACAACAATTCCACAAACGTAATTTTGGCTACTGCCATAATCTTGATTCGCGATAAATATGGTAATTACCAACTAGGACGTGCACTTCTTGATTCTTGTTCGCAAGTAAATTTCATAAGTGTAGATTCTGCAGTACGCTTCAGCTAAAACGATTCCGAAATAACATAGATGTTGTAGGAATTGGTGCAAACGAATTTAAAGTTCATTTTAAAACACAAACTACAATAAAATCTCGCATTAATGAATTCGAAATGTCTTTAGATTTTTTAATTGCAAAAAAATTTCCCTGGTTATCATCCAGATGAAAATATAAATAGAAATTATTTTAATCTGGCTTCAAATATAAAATTAGCGGATCCTGAGTTCCATCTACGTCGTGGTATTGATATGCTGCTTGGAGCAGAAGCGTTATTTTCTCTGCTGTCTGTAGGTCAAATTCGTCTTGGTGAAAATCTTCCTACCCTCCAAAAAACGTTGCTGGGATGGATAGTATCCGGGAGGTATAAATCAAACCTCGGAACACCTTCTGCTACTATGTACTCCGTTGAAAAATTTAATGCTGAGGTTGGTGAAAATATTGAGCTACTTTGGAAGCTAGAATCCGTTGAGAGTGTTCGACAAACTATGTCCATTGAGCAACAAACTTGTGAAAACCATTTTAAAGAAACGGTTAGGCAACAAAATGATGGGCGAATTGTGGTAAAGCTTCCACTTAAAAAGGATCGTTATTCTTGGCAATTCTCTTGACGTTGCCATGCATCGGTTCCTGTCTCTTGAAAAAAGACTCATAAAAAATGTGACTTTGCGTGAAGAGTACAACTTGTTTATGAAGGAGTATGCAGAGCTGGGGCATATGTCACCTATCGATGTCCGTACTTTGAAAAATACCAATTTTTATATACCTCACCACTGTGTGCTGAAGCCTGAAAGTGTGTCAACCAAGCTTCGCGTTGTATTTGATGGGTCATGTAAAAGCTCTTCACAAATATCCCTCAATGATAAAATGATGGTAGGTCCAACAATTCAGAATGATTACTTATCACGTTACTTCGTTTCAGATGTCATCGCTATGGGATGACAGCTGATGTTGTCAAAATTCTTTGGCGTGATGATCCATCTAAATTAATTCAAACATACACCTTAAACACAGTAACTTATGGTACAGCGGCAGCACCGTTCCTAGCCATACGTAGCCTTCACTACGCCTCAGAACAGTTTCCTTTTTCCCATAAAATTGGAAAGGCTGTCATAACAAATGATTTTTATGTCGATGACATGTTGACTGGTGCAGATGATTTTCACACATTGCAAGTTATCAAAGCTGAAGTCTCCGAAATCTTATCCAAGTCAAAATGTACTCTTTCAAAGTGGCACAGCAACAATCCTCAAATAAGCACTAAACCTGATGGTATAAAAGAAATGCGTGTTGATGATGGTATTACAAGCACCCTTGGTATTTCGTGGCACCCAAAAGATGATACGTTTATGTTGTTTTTTCTTAGAATTATCTAAGTCAGGCTTTCAAGGTCACAGTAAATGAAAAATAAAAGACAATTTATTCATATTTTTACTCCTCCGCCGTTTCGTTGAGATTTTTTCAACTTCCTCAGGGATTTAAATTTTATTGAATCTGGCAACGTTATGGAAAATAAAGAACAATATGTTTTTTAATTTAATAATTTTTTAAACTAACACAACATAAAAGAATAATTCCACATACATATAATCTTTACATTATAATTTTACCACATAAAACACAAAAATAAATAATAAATTAAAATAAAATATATCACAGTTGAACTTTCTTTCTTTTGGCATCACAGTTTAAAATTGACTAAATTAAAGCTAAGTTGTAGTTTGCATTTGCATTTGCATTGTCTTTATGTTCTTTTTATTTTAATTTTAAATTTTGCCCAAACAACGAGTTTTCTCACATTACAAAGAGAACTAGTTTGTCTTAAACTTCAACATTATTTGATCCTATGGGTTTAATAAGCCCCTTAACTATAAGGGCAAAAATCCTTCTGCAACAGTTGTGGTTAACTAAATGTGATTGGGATGAGTCAGTTCCACAAGAAATTCATACTACATGGAACGGTCTGGTTGAAGATTTTAAAAATTTGCCAACAATTAAAATACAACGTTTTATTCGTACTACAAATATGGTTGAAATACAAGTACATGGTTTTGGAGATGCATCCATTAAGGCTTATGGTTGCTGTTTGTATTTTCGATGCAAGGATTCTTTTGGAAACGAATGTATGTCTTAATCTACTTGCGTCAAAATCTCGTGTTGCTCCGTTAAAGACAAAAACCTTACCGCGTTTGGAACTTTGTGCAGCCCATTTGTTGGCCAGGTTTTGGAAAAAATTAAAACCATTCTGTAACTACAATTTTTCTGAAACATATTTTTGATCAGATTCACAAGTCACCCTACACTGGATCAAATCGCACTCATCAACATTATCAACATTTGTAGGAAACCGTGTAGCCGAAATAAAAAATTGTGCCAGTGATGCCATTTGGCGATATGTGGATTCAGACAACAACCCAGCAGATCTTGTTTCAAGGGGCTGTACAGCATCTCAGCTCATGCAGTCGAATTGGCTTCATGGACCAACGTTTTTGATTAATGGTATACCAAATTTAGAAATTATTTTAAGCAAGGAAGAACTGCAGCTCGAAAAAAGAAAATCTGTTCATGTGGCTCAACCAAAAACTATTCCTCATGAAATGCAGATCATACACAAGTTTAGTAATTATTTAAAGTGCCTAAGAGTATTCTCCTATGTTTTACGATTTAAATCTACAAAAACGATAGCTGATATAAGAATTACACCTGATGAGTTGACTTGCGCTCTTCACCATATAATTTGGGTAGTTGAAATTATCACTTTTCATCATATATGTTGGAACTTAAAAAACTCGGAACATTACATGGACCCTTGACATCGTTGAAGGCATTTTTAGAAGAAGTCAGTGGAGTACAACTTTTGCGAGTGGGTGGACGACTGCTGAATTCAGAGTTGCCGGCGTCAAGTAAGTTTCCATTCCTTCTTCCAAGGTCAGACGCATTTGTGAAAACAATGGTTATTCATTTTCATCATTTAAATTACCATGCTGGTCCTCGTGCTTTGGTAGCAATAATGCAACAACAATTTTGGATTGTAAACTGTCGGGTATTAGCCAGACAGGTTGTAAATCAATGCATTCATTGTACACGATATAATCCAAAGCTGATGTCACAAGTTATGGGTAACCTTCCAAAAGATCGTGTTACTGGTAAACGTCCATTTGAGATTGTTGGAGTTGATTTTGGTGGCCCCATATCAACATTCTTAAGAATTCATGGTAAGACCCCGTACAAAATATACCTACATAGCTGTTTTTATATGCTTCGCTACCAAGGCAGTTCATTTAGAATGTGTATCTGATTTGTCCAATGATGCGTTTATAGCTGTTTTAAAACGCTTTGGCGGGAGACGTGGAGTTCCATCAAAAATATATTGTGATAATGCAACTTATTTTGTAGGGGCTGACAAAAGGTTAAAGGAGTTCAATGCAAAGTTTCAAGATCCATTAATGATATCAGCAGTAAAATCTTATTGCGCAGGAAGGTTTATAGACTTTGCATTTATTCCACCAATAGCACTTTGGCGGATTATGGGAGGCGGCGGTGAAAACAGCAAAATCCCATATGAATCGTACACTATCTACAGCACGCTTAACGTTTGAAGAACTCACAACAGCATAAGTTGAACTCACGACCGCTTACGTCATTGTCAACTGATCCTAACGATTTTGAGGGGATTACTCCTGGTCACTTTATAGTGGGTTGTTCCTTACAAAATATACCAGAGAGGGTGAATATGGAATCTGAAATCACGAATTTGCAACGGGGGCAACGAATCACAGCAATTAAAGCTCATTTTTGGCGCATATGGCACAGTGAATACTTGGCGGATCTTCAAAATCATTACAAATGGCGAAAGCCTCATCGTAATCTTAAGGTGGATGATATGGTATTGGTACATGAAGATAATTTGCCACCAATGAAATGGGTCACAGGCAGAGTGATTAATGTAATCAAGGGTTCTGATGGCTATGCTAGGGTGGCTGATATCAAAACGTCTACAACTACTTTCCGTCGGCCGATAGCTAAACTGGCATTACTTCCTCTTAATTGAAACTGGAAGTTTCAATGGGCCCGGGCATGTTCGGTCACACATTAATTGTCAACACTGGAGTTAAAATTTGTTTGTTGTTGTCGTTGTTTCCCTTTATATATTATTTGTTACTCTGAGAACATTTATTAAAACTACAAAATAGTAATTTTTTTATGTTTGTAATTTTTGGAAGTTTACCGGTTTTGTCTTTTTATATTCTGTTTTATTGTTCAAGAATTTTAGTACGTAACGTGATCTCAAATCAATAAATCGTATACCCGTTTTCATATAACAATAAACGTTAAAGTCTTGTGTATTTCTTTGGTTTAACAAATTAACTCAACAAATATTCGAACCATAGGGCAGAAATTAAATAAAAGACATTTTTATTAAAATCCGGGTCAGTCAAATCAGACTGTCCTTAAACAGCGGGTAAAATGATAGACTTTAAACAAGTTATAATCTAGAAAAAGAAACTTTGAAAAAAATATGCCCACGAAGGAAAAGGAGACGCTAACGAAGTAGCGGGTTAAATGCTAGTATAAATTATAAAATGAAATATTTTTTTTAAGTTATAAGGCCCAACCATAATATGCATACTCTTGCTTAACCTACTGTCAAAAATTAACAAAAAGTCGCTCAAATGTATTTTAAAAAATAAAAATAAAATCAACAAACTTTTGATTCCGTACGGAATGTGTAATCAGTTTCGCACTTTGCTTAAGCAAATCACAGTTTCATTATATATAACAAAAAGTTTGCTTAAGTTTAATATGATTTGCCTGATATGATTTACATGTATTCGTACATTTGCTTAAGCCAATTTAAGCACATTATGATTGGGCCTATAGGAAAAACATGTAAAATCAATAAAACTGGATAATCATTCAAAAAAAAAAAGCAAATTTCGATCTACCAAAGGTTAAATTTCAATTTGGTTTAAGGATTGATGTTTGACTATTGACGTCAGCAGTCGTCGATGGCTGCGAGTGTAAGACGGCAAATCCATCTGAGGAGATCGAGTGTTTGCGATCGAAACATGTCATGGTAACCAGCCGCCTGCGTTCGAATCTCAGGTCAGTCAAGAATGAATGATTTTCAATTACAATTTTAATTAATTTTCATGTTGTAAAATTCCTTTCTTCATAAAAATAATTTAATGAAAATTAAATTTGATGAACTTGAGCCGAATTAAAATATTAAAAATTTGGATTAAAAACTAAAAACATTTGTTCAAATAAATTTATTTTAAAATTTTTTTTTACTGAAAATTCATGTCATGCCAACAAATAACATACAACACGAGTTTTCAACTACATATTTATTTAATAAAAACGCGCAAATTATTCTACATACGGTGGCACAGAAAAGTCTAAATGGTCATAACATGGCCATTTTGTAACCGATTTGACAGATTTTTAAACTTCCCTATACAATTTTTGAAATTTATTCGTAAAATTTACGCACAGTGGCACAGAAAAGTCTACATACACTTTTTATTTAATTAAAAAATCTATTTATGAAGGCTGCCTATCTAACTTAGAATTAAGTTTAGGGGGGAGGGGGTATTTAGACTTTTCTGTGCCACCGTAGGTAGAATAATTTGCGCGTTTTTTTTTATTAAATTAACAAATAAACAGCTGTATTTAGTTATTAAACAATAACTAACTTGTATGTAGGTTAAAAAATTCAGGTATAAATTAAAACAAGCAATTAAAAGAAAAATATATAGAACAGTGTGTTTTTTTTAAGAGACGAAGAACTTTTAACTGAAATACAATAAAGAAAAAGGGTTTAAATATCCATCAAATTGCCTTTATTAAATAAATAATTTTTTTAAGCTCAAATGGCCGCTGCGCCCTGCACTGAAATTTTACATACACTTTGCATTCAATCAGGCTGTATTTCGTCAAAAAGGCGTTAAATATTCACTTCCCAGTGCTCGATCGTTTCTGGTTTTTCTGCATAGATATGATAATTGCCTATCCGCAGCAAAAATAATCTAAGCTCCTTAATCACATGAAAGAGGTGGCCAGGCTCATTTCAAGAAGTTATTTGTTCGCCAACATGTTTCTTTCAGTTGATTGATTGTATCGCCATCATTGCTGATTGCAGAAACAATTGGACCAGCGGTTCCATTGGCCCATAGAACGCACCAAACACTGAACACATTTTTTTAAAAGGACATTGTGTGTCAAACTAACTTCTAAACAAGCCAGCGCTGTGTAATAAGCTGTCACAGTGCTTTTAATTTTAAGCTCTTCGCATCTTGAAAAAACACCTGATATTTGTAGTTTTGATTATATATTACGCATTTTGTTTATTATTTTACTTTTTATTGTTGTAAATACATAATAATATTTTCTAACCAAAATTTTATTGAACTGAGTACATAAATAAAATAAAGAGATAAACTGTATGGGAGATGAAAAAAGTACTAAGTGCTAAGTATTTAAAAAAAACACCCCTTTTCTTGCAAAAAATCGTCTATCTTAATTCGAAGTATAATCAAAGTAGAAATAGAAACTACCGAGTGCAAAAGGAATGCCCTTTATTTCAGATGAAAAACTCAATTCCGAAAAACTAAATTTCATAGAAACTAGAACGTACTGGGGGTTGTGTACAAAATAGAAAACAATTCCGCTTTCAAATTGTAATAGAAATAGTTTGCGGTAGTACCATAGTACCATGTTTAAAACGTACCAAAAAATGTACAATTGCACCATAGTTCGCATCCCTACTGAACAACTTATAAGTATATATAGAGTAAGAACACCCAAACCACTTAATTGTCTTAAGAAGTTCTAACGGGACAACTTTGCCGCTTATAACTCTCTTAATAATAAATTTTTTATAACAGTGTTAAAGTTTTCAATATTAAATAAAGTTTAAAATTTGCCTATTTATTTGTTTGTTCGGGAATTTATCGATCAAAACAAAATGATTTGTCACAAAACTTTGGTACTTGTACTTTTTTCCATATTTTTACGGTGCACCAGCCAACAGGATGTGAACGGAACTTTATTTTCCCTAAATATAGTTCATTTAAATGATCTTCATTCCAGGTATGTATAAATTTATAATATTTTTAGTATTTAACAATTACACAATGTGACAGTCTTTTCGAGATATTCCGTATTTATTATAACCGTTATTTGAGTTTTTGAAAAAGATGATGTCACTTAATGTAAATATCTTCAAAACTATTAAATTGATTAAGTATTTCTTTTTTTTTTAATGAAAGATAATAAAATATTTAAATTACAATGAATTGCTAGTGAAGTTTGATTAAAACTGATAAAGTTACAGAAGATTTTGTGAATTAACCCACAAAGTAATTTAACAGGTTTAGGCTGGGTATTTACTTGGTGTGGTTTTTGTGATTTAGTAAAAATTTAAAAGTGGGATATTTCAAATAATCTTCTGTAATTTTGTCATATTTCTGCCGATTTGTGCGTATTGAAATAAGACAACGTCGTAACTTAAAAAACTTAAAACAATTATTAAAATTTTAACTAAGTAACTAAGTCATTTCTTGACCAATTAGTAATTTTATTATCTTTGAATAAAAATAAAGGAATATTTTCGAAGATACTTTTATTAAAGTGTCATCATCTTTTCAAAACCGCCAATAGCGTTTATTTTGGAATATCTCGAAAACTGCTCTCCTTTTGACTATTCGGATTCAGCGGACAATTTTACATAAAGATTAGGTGTCAGATTCATTTGTGACACAGTGTTATATCTTATGGGCTTTTAAACGAGATACAAATTAGAGGCCTACAAAAATCAACTTGAAAATCAATTCACACTTCGTTTTTCAAGTGGTTGCGCACAACATACGTATGCAAAAAGACCAAAGCTTCGTACAGACGGTGTTCAGATCTAACAATATTGTCAGTAAAATTTCTTTAAAATGTATTACAGCCGTATGAACGGGAAAGTTTTGTGTAACAACGTTGTCAGAAAAATCATTAACAGTCCATTATATTTGGCCCTTTATTGTCAACACATTGCCACCCTTACGTTATTGTAGATCTAACCACCGTCAGTACGAAGCTTAATACTGCTTGCGTTGTGCTGTGCGTGGAACAATTCAAATCATTCACACGCGAACATCGTTTATTAAAATTGTTTACGATTTATTCGTCAACATAATGATAAATAAAATTATCGAGGTATTGTCATTTTAGAACTGTTCATTGACACAATAAAGATGCATTTATTAAATATTTTATATAAAATGTACGTTTAAGTAAAAAAAATTTCTTTGAGGTTACGAAACATTTATTAAATCTTGTTAGCACAAATGCCCATTATTCATTGTTACAATGAACATATTCATTGGACGAAAATTATAAAATGTTTCGTTTGCTTAACGTACATTTTCATTGGTTTTGTGGTACAGTGGAGCTTTACACTTTGTTGCAGCATAACGTCCACACACGCCAATCTCATCGTTGGGAATGTGCCAGTCAACGATTACTTTAAAGTTATTTATATTATTTAGCTCAAGATTGAACAAAGTATCATTCTAGCGCAACTTCAAGAGCTGATCTTGCAGTTCGGTTATCAAAACATTAATTCCGACATCTCTTCAAAATCCCTACAGTATAAGAAATTCACCATTATTACATGGGGAAGAGAGAAAACAATATTACAGATTTCGGCCATGAACATGATGTCCGACAAAAGTGTTGTAATGTATTTAAAAGAATATAACAAGAATGAAATATCTTCGGATCAAAAGCAAATGCTGGAAGACATCAGCAGTTTAATTTTGAATCAAAAGCCAAGCTAAACGAGTTTTGTTCAACTCTGATGTCTAAACTATATTCAAAACAATTAAAACGATATATCGCTCCTTTATAGCAACATAGTCATATCTCAAAAATCAAAAATTTTAAATTACTTAAGCAAAAGCGTTCCTAAAACCAAAATCAGCATTATATCTCAAACTTTAGGTACATTTTGAAAACTTTAATCGCATTTTGCCAAGTTTGATTTTTTTTTTTTGAGATTTGGCTATGCTGCAATAGAGGAGCGAGCGATGTGTAGATTTTCTCTGATTTTATGATCTCCCTGGAATGACAAAAGTCCGCGGAATTAGAAACTGTAGTTAGACCGTTCTTGTCACAAATTTTTTTTAATTACATTTTTTATTGTTTTTCAGATATCCGGCTTTATATGCTGAAACCGACATTGAATGTTGTGGTTATGCTCGTATTGTTGATACTGTTAAACGTTTGCTGAGCGAACACCGGAATTCGTTATTTTTTAATGTTGGTAATTATTTCGCAGGTAGGTGGTATGATTTTGGACGTTGGAAGCTAACAAGTTCGATTCTTAATAAAATGCCAGCTGATGCAATGGTAAGATATATTATAAATTATGGTAAGCAAATGAGAAATGGTTACCAAATTTTATAACGATAGTTTTATGAATAGTCATAGTTACAATTTAGATACTGAACACCACGACAACCCTTTTAAACATTTTTAAATAATACTTGACAACAAAATTAAACTCTTAGAATATGTTAACCCTCTATTACTCATTTTAAGCGGTTATTTTTTAAACTTTTACACAAAAGTATTCTAAAACGGGACTTTCGAGGGTTAAAATGTGTCACGAATCCTTTTTGCCGATATTTCGGGAACCCGAGCTAATTTTTTAAAATCTTTTGGCAGAGTCTAGTTTCATTGCGCGTTGCAAGTATTGAGGCTGGCGGTGATGACCCGAATTTTGTTGCACTGTGTAATTAACCCTTAAACCACATTTTAAGTTTTCGCTTATTTCTGGTATTTAAGTTGAATTTTCGATTTAGGTGTGTTTGAAGACCTATAGTAGAATTTCAACTACCGACATCTCTGTTTTAAGGGTAATTTATACTTTTTGTTCAAAAAATTGCAAAAGAGACTCATTTCCAAAAGAGTGACAGGGTAAATGTTAACCAATAAAATGTTGATTGTAATGTTCTGAATAAATCTTCTAAAGGGACTATTAACCAAAACCCTTATAGTGGAAGGCGATCAGCTATTTAGTTTTTCGCTTAAAATTTGTTTTATAGACAAATGAATGCGGCACATTTTAAAGCGGAAAATGTTGAATATGCTGTTAAAAAATGTTTAATCTAAAAAAACGATTTATTTGAACATATTAAGAATTTACTTATCAAATTAGTTTTCATCCACTTCATTTGTAATGTATTTTAAATTTCTTTTGTTAAATGATTATTTTTATGTATGGAAACGTCGACTCCACGCCGCTTAAAACAAAAGCTGCAAAAATTCAACATTGCCGCGCGGCATCTTTTTCAAGTAATACCAAATCTTAATTTTTGTGATGTGTGTTTTTTTTTATTGTATGAACATTTTTGTAACCATTGCTAAAATTTTCACAATGGCATTGTTATTGCCTGCCGCAGCCGCATGCTGTGTACATTGGCCTTCTACAATTAAGGTAGAAGTACATAACACGCGTTGCAAAAGCCATTTTTGTCAGCTGTTTATTTGTTTACTTATTGGTACATTGAAAACGGATTCAAAAATAAATCAAGATTTTTTATTTCATTGAATTTATTCTATTTATACACATTGTATATTTTTAACCTCTTCAAAAAGTTGTTCCTTCATGTTACACAAATTTGTTAAATTACATAATTTTTTTTTTGTCAACAGATTACTTGTCACAAATGCACAACGCAAAGTTAACCAAATTTCTGGCGCAAACGCGTCAACATATTTTGCGTGTAAATTTATAAAAAAAACACAAGTTCGACTTTTTTTGACAGAAGCGTACAGAGCGCGCGCTCACCAACGCGTGTTATGTACTTCTACCTTTAGTGCTAATTTAAATAGGCCGTAAAATGTGTATCAGATGTTAACTTTTAAATATTCGTTACGCGTGTGTCTTTGACAGTTGACAGAACATTGTTATTTTTGTATATACAAATTAAACTTTAATTAATTAAGTTTTAAAAAAAAAAAAATAGGAATAGCTTATCCCATCAACAATAAATTTCAAGTGTTTTTATCAATAATAAAAACTGGGAATTTAGCACGAATAACAAAATCTTTTGAAATTTAAATTTTGTATTCCCAAAAATTGAAATTACTTTTTGATAAAAAAAAAATTATATTTTTTATTGCCGGTTTTTTAACCGCACAACTTCTTTATTTGTTGAAAGTAAAAATACAATTGAAAAAAGAATTATTAAAACTAGCTTAAGCTACCCTAACTGAAATGCACAGGTTTTGCACACGTCACCTTAGTTGGCTCGCTCGTGTATTTTATAGACGCTGTGTTAGCATGTGAACGTTAAAGAAGATGAACGTTGAAACCTCTGTACCAGCATGTGAACATTAAATGATGTGAACAAAGCATAGTTGCAAGAAGGGTGTCGAATATCAGCACCTGCAACATAAGCTTTGTGAACCGTGTGAATGAATTTATTTTATTTTGGAGTTTTGAATGTAATTTGTGTTAACTCCTCACTCCTCAAATGCAAGCGTCCCTGTTGCTAAAATGTATGTAGATACTAAATACTTGGAGTCCTTCCTTCAGTTTTTTTTCTCGCTTCCGGTACTTCTGCTTGTTCAAGAGAATTTACTGGAGTTTCCGACTTAAGTGTTCCGTTGGTTCGTTCCTGAGGATTTTCTTTGGTTTCCCTCTTTCCTTTTTCCTTAGCCAATCTTCTTTTTACTGTTATCCAGATAGCGATGCAAATAGGGATAATTATAATTAATGAACTTGATGTTATCAACGCTTTGTTTTTGTTTTCCAGCACCTCCAGTCGTTCTATATTTTCAATATTGATTTTACTGAGTCGTTCTAGGGATAGGACTTCCTCTGTTTTAAAACCTATTGATTTGGATTGCATAAAAGCTGGAAGGGGTTTATTTCCGCTTATCTCTTTCGAATAAAATTCTTGATCATTAATCTTGATTGTTGTATTGTGATATTTGATGAGATATGTTCCATTTAAATTTATTTCTCCTTCGTTCACTTTTAGCTTTCCGTTGTACTGATTCAATAGCAAAAGATCACTTCCAATTTCCTCTATAGTGGGGATGTGCTCATTGTTTACCTGTGTGCAATTCCCTACTCTGTTCTAAATTAGATTAGTTATACAATGGTTATCTTTCAGTTCTACCAGCTTATCTTTATTACATATGGTCAAATCATTAAAATTTTTACAATCATTTTTTATAGCGAAACAAATTTCATTACATTTTAGAATTTTATTGAATTCAATTTTGTCTATGGTATTGCCAATCTTAACTGGTCTTGCAATAAGAATTTTACAAACATTTTCATGGGTGATTGGAATGCTTAAAATATACAAAATTTCTTTATTGTTTGTTACAATCTTTACATAGTTTTCCAAAATGTTATTTAAATTATCCATTTCTGTTTTTGACAAAATAAATGCATTTACTAGATTTACTTTAGCCCATTGTATGGCATAGGTACTCAATATTTTGTAATTCTTTTTCTATAAAATCTAACTTATGTTGCACTATTTCACCTAGTTTATCATTCCAATCTTCCTTTTTTATTTTCGATATTTCATTCGTTAAATTAGAAATTTCTTGTATTCTACCAATGGTTAGGTCGTTAATAATCATCTGTCGGTTTTTGTTTTCTAGGATATTTTTAATTTTCTGATCTGAGATTTCAAAATCGTGACTACCTGGGGTTCCTGCAACCCTCTTCCATGTGCTACCTAAAAAGTCGATTGACCTTTTCCTTACATTGGGACTTAGACGTTTAAGAAGACCTTTTATATCAAGGATCTGTTGTGTCAAGAACGGACGGAGCGGATGTCCATATGTAATGTTACTGTCAAAAACGGATCCAATATTGTTTAGTAGAGTCTGGTATTGTTCGAGTTCTATTGAATGTATAACTTTAAAAGTGCCATCCTGTCTTCTTGCCATGCAGCTCTGAATAGTAATTAACCTTGCGTTAGAGTAGTCAAGTATATTGAAGTCCGCCAACGCGGCTCAAAGGAATCGTCTGAAAAAAAAAAGAAATAATAAAAAAAGATAAAGGACAATGAATCAATTTCTAATGTGGCTCTTGTGAATAACCCGTCCGCTTTCGGTGACAATTGTCGTACCGCGATTTTCTTTAACGACTTCTTCTTTGAAACGGTTACTCAGCTTGGTTCCCAATCTTTTGTTCGTTTTTACATAGATCACCTGTCCTGGTACGTAGTCTTTAATCGATTTTTTCTTCTTGTTATGGTAGGCTAAATCTTTCTCTTGCTTTCGCCTGAGCCTTTCGATGTTAGATAATCTTGTAGTCTCATAATCTTGCGGAGAAAACTCGACCGTACGTCCGAAGTATAAGTCTGCAGGTCTTTTCCTAGTCACTGAATGAAATGTATGATTGTATTCATTCACTGATCTTTCTAATAACTCTTCGAAATTTCGAGAGGTTCCATCACTTTTCAAACATCTCATAATTTCCGCTAATGTAGAGTGGAAGCGTTCCACTTGACCATTTGCTTCACTCCTGTATGCCGGCGTTGTGAACACGTCAATTCCTAGGTCATCCTTCATCATGAATAGTATGGAGGCGGAGTTTAAAGAAGGCTCATTGTCCATGATCACATTTTTTGGAACGCCGTAAGAAAACAAAAGTTCCCTAAGGGGTCTTCTAACATCCTCCACAGATCTTCCGTTTATTATCTTTACCTTCGCATATTTAGAAAATTTGTCTACGGACGTTAATACCATTTTCCATCGGTCGAAAAAATATCGATATGAATAGTGTGTCCCGAGTATGTTGGTATAGGAGTTTCTTTAAGTTCCGGCTTATTTGGGTGTCTTTCATATTTTCCTTTCTTGCATGTGGCACATATTTTTATAACTGTTTTTATTTTACCTGACATGCCGGGAAAGTAACACTTTTCCAGCATCTATTTTTTGTTTTCCTTGTCATTTCGATGTGCCCTATTATGAATTTCTATTATCATATTCTCCTGATCATTTTCGGAAATAATGTCCTCTACCACTAATTGTGTAAAACGACATTTATAGTTAGCAAAGTGATTAGGATATAATGTTTGGATTTTTCCCATTACCCATTCTTGAGCCATTATTCCATTGATGATGGACGGATTTAAATATCTTTTAAAAATATTCAGAAGGTTTTGTTCATCATACTGAGGTTCATTAATAAGATGACGATGTACTCCTGGGAAAACAATTTTAAATTGGTACGATGATGTACTTTCGACATTCAGAAACAGCTGATTTTTGAATACATTTATTGGAGCCTCAACACTGGGTATTAGATTATCCGATGAACTCTCCGCACTATGCTGGGTTGGGGTCAGATAATTAATTTGAGCATCTAAATAATTCAAATTTCTGGGAACCCTAGACAAAGCGTCTGCCACTACGTTTGTTCGTCCAGGTTTGTACTTCAACTCATAGTTATATTCCTCTAAGATGCACTTCCATCTTTTCATTTTTGAGTTGCTGTTACTGCTGCTCAGGGCGTATGTTAAAGGTTGGTGGTCAGTGTAAATTGTAACCTTCTTTGAGCCCATATAATGGCCAACATCTCCTTCTCATTTGTAGCATAGTTCTCTTCCGTTTTATTTAGGGTTCTGGAAATAAAAGTTATAGGTCGTTCATCCTGGCTTAATACGGCTCCAATTGCAAAATTAGAGGCATCAGTGGTTAATTCGAAATCTTTGTCAAAATCAGGGTATGTCAATAAAACTTCCCTTGAAGCCAATG
This sequence comes from Pollenia labialis, assembly GCA_949318255.1. Taxonomy (NCBI): domain Eukaryota; kingdom Metazoa; phylum Arthropoda; class Insecta; order Diptera; family Polleniidae; genus Pollenia; species Pollenia labialis. Next base: position 14,886,551 of record OX439142.1, on the reverse strand, counting down.
CATTTTTTAGCATATCAAACGCGTTTCTCGCCGGTTCATCCAGATTTATTTTCATTTGGCTTGAGGCGGATTTTGAAACTCGTCCTTCTTCTCCTCTTAAAAGTGATGTCAATGGCTTCGCCATGTCGGCATAACCTCTAATAAACCTTCTATAATACCCCGATAGTCCGAGAAACGATCGAAGTTCTTTTAGGGTCTTAGGGTAAGAGAATTTCAATATTGAATCAACCTTTTTAGGATTAGTCGTAATACCTTCCTTTGATACAACAAATCCTAAGAATTCTACCTCACATTTAAAGAACTCGCACTTATCTAACTGGATTTTCATATTGGCTAATTCCGGTGTTATGAATATTTTTTCCACATGTTCCAAGTGAGATTTTTCGTCTTTGCTGAATATGATAATATCGTCCACATACACGTAACATACCTTTCCAATAAATTCCCTCAAGATGTCGTCTAATGCTTTTTGAAATATTGATGGCGCGTTCTTGAGTCCAAACGGCAATCTAGTGTAGTCATATTTTCCGTTATTTACGGAGAAGGCAGTTTTCTCCATGTCCTCCGCTCTCAATGGTATCTGGTGAAACCCGCTCTTCAGGTCCAATACTGTAAAATATTGATTTCCACCTAGATTAGACAAAACATCATTAATTTCCATTAAATCGGCCACGGTTACTGCATTTAGTCGTCTAAAGTCTACAACTAATCTGTACTTTCTCTGTCCGGATAGGTCTTCCTTTTTTGGCACCACCCATATGGGTGAATTATAGGGAGATCTGGATGGTCTTATAATGCCATCACGTAGGAGACGATCTATTTCTTTCTCTACAACATCTTTTAAAGCCATTGGGTAGGGATAACTGCGAGAATATATCGGTGAACTGTTTTTCGTGCGCATTTCTCCTACTACTGTTGTAGTATATGTCAATTTCTCTTCTGGATCTGCAAAAAGGCGGCGATGCTTCATTACAATATTGTTCAGCGATACTTTTTGATGTTCGGTTAAATGCTGGGTTCTTAATTCGAGGTTATTCACATTCTGTGCCGGGCGTTGCTTAATATAGATTTTCTTTCCTCCCCTAACTGTGAGGTAATTCTCAGCCGTGTGGATGACAGCAGAGAGTTCTTTTAAGCTGTCGTTCCCCAAGATTCCGTCAAACGAAAGTAGGCCAGGCAAAAGGAAAAATTTTATTGGTAAGTCATTGATTCCGCAAAGATTTAAGAATAAGTGATGGGTTATTTTTGTATCACCGGCAACAGATTTCGCTCTCCAAATATTTTCTCATTACGTCTAGGTTACTTACAGTGGGTTTAATATAATTCTTGTTGCTTCCCGTGTCCAATAGAAATGTCAGTATTTTTCCGTCCCCCATTTTAGCCTCGAAATACGGTAACGAGGAACAGTTTAATCTAAAAAATTAACGACGACCTGAACGTCATCAGGCTGGGCTTCCCTAGTTTCATTTATTACGAGATTTTCTGGAATTTGATGAAAATATTCCTCATTATAGTCTGTCCCGTCATTTGCTCCTCCCTCAGCTCCGCCTTCTTCTACTTGATAATCGTCCCAAAAATATCCGTGATCTTGTGGCAACGTTTCTATATGGAAATTCCTTTGTATTTTATTGACTGGTCCTTGAAAAGAGGTCCCTGCAGGCCTTTTTGGGAATTGATTCATAGGTATTCGATTCATATAGTTAACACGCCCAGTTTGAATTAACCTGTCTACCTCCATAGGTTCCACTACGGATGGTTTTTGGCCGATTTGCCATTGATTTGGATATTGAGTTTGACTATATCGATTTGGAGGCCTATTCTGAGTTTCTGAAATGGGCTGCGGTCTGGAATCCGAGTTTTGATGGATATTTGAACGCATATTTGGGTTGCGATAATTTAGGTTATAAGTTGGATTGTAACTTGGGTAAAAGCTAGGTGTAGGCTTGTATCGGGGTGGTAGTGGTGGACTGGTGGGCATTGTCCCACCGATATGAGCCAGTTCTGGGTAGAATTTTCTTACATTCCCCGGGAGAGAGTTCGTTATACCGATTCTGTCCCTCTGCATATTTGCTTTTGGTACGTGTCCGTGGGCGTAGTTCATTCGAAAAGTCATATTATCTAGCTTGAGGCAAATGTGTAATGCCTGAGGTAGTGAGCTCGGTTCGCGGACGCTTAATAGTCTCGGAAGATCGCCATTAAGCCCTCTAACGAAAGTGTCTAATGCCTTTTCTCTATAAGTATTCGTCATTGTTTTGAGACTGTTCTCGTCCAATTCTAAGCAAGAAACTTTGTCTAGAATTAATGAAAGATGCTGATAGACAGCCTGATAGAACTCCGTTATGGTCTTGCTTCCTTGTCGAAGCACGGTCATTTGATATTCCAATGTCCTGATGTCTCTCTTATCAGAATAATGCATCATGAGACATTTCTTTATGGAATTCCAATTTAATGGGGTTCTGTAAGATTCCAAGGCGGTGTCCGCCTCACCAGTGATCTTTGTACGAATTGTATGCAGGATAGCATAATAACGCCCTGTTCCCTTTAATGGTTCGTATAATTCTAGCGCCCTATCCACCGACTTTCTTCACGAATTAAATTCCCCAACGGTTCCGGAGAATTCTCTCAATGGGTACCCTTTCTATTTCATAAAGCCCCGTTGTAGTAACCGTACCCACGGGCTGATCGAAACTTTCATCAGAGAGAGGGTCTGAGGACTGTCGGAAATTTTCCCTGATCATTTGCATTATCTCATTTTTTTGTACTTCGCTAATTCCTTGCTCACTAGATGTCGATCCACTTACAGTTAGTGTCCTTCTAAGTCGATTAGTCAGTTGATCTATAGTCACGTCGGGCATTGTGTCGATAATAGGTTCGGATGGTAGGATAATTACAGTAGAATCGCAAAAAAGTTAACCAAAATGTTGTTAACTTGTTCGTACTATTAACTTTTCTAAGCGGGTTTAAATTTAAAAAAAACACAATATAAAACATGCATCTTTTGGAAATAACGCTCAAAACTTATTCCGAATGCTTTAGTTTTCACCATAACAAAAATGAAACTTATAATTTTCATATGCATTCTCCACAGCTTTGAAAAATTAAAAAAAAAAATTTTTGACATCCATAATCCAACGCTAATAGTTTTCGATGATTATCTTAATTAATTTTGCTTAAAATCTCTACTTTCTTATCATTTGCAATCTTTGTTTCTTAAAGCTTTCAGAAAAGTTAACTAAAAGTTAACTTTTTAGAACGACGCAGGGACGCTAAAATTCGGTAAACTTAACCGCGAGATTAACTTTTCCGCGAGTTAACTTTTCCGCGATTCCACTGTATATAATATCAGGACTCTTTTTCCCCTTTTTTATTAAAAAAAAAAAAAAAGAAGCTTGGAATTAAAGTTAACGTTATTATTAATTTCTCAAGTTTCTACTCAACGAGATTCAAAGCTTAAATATAAATTTAAAGAAAATACTTAGAGATATGCTTACAAAAATATAATCTGGAACATGTAGATGGAAACAGGAGCTTAGGTTGATGATAATTATTTTGCCGTCACCTCTTCTAGAGTTTTTAATTCTTTGTTCAGAAATATTTTCCTAAAATTTTTTTTGGAAAAAAAAACAATTTTTTCTTCTTTTTTTTATAACAGTCACTTCATTTTTTTTTATTTTTAGATTCTGATGGTGTTTAATTACTATTTTTATTCTTTATGATTTTAAAGTTTTAATTAATGTTTTATTTTTACAATTTTTAAAGTTTTTTTTAATGTTTGTATTATTTTAGACTTGTATTTAAAAAAAAATTTTTTTTTCTTTTTAAAGTTTTATTTAAGTGTTTTTTTTTTAACTTTTTTAAAGTTTTAAAGATTTTACTTTTAGTTATCTTAAAATTTTGTTTAATGATTTTTTTCTTTTTAATTTTTAATGTCACTTAACTTTTATTTTTAATTTTATTTCAACTTTAAGTTTTAATTTGACTTAAGAGTCACTTAACTTTATTTTAACTCAAAAATTTGTTTAATGATTTCTTTTTTTAATTTTCAAGGTCACTTAACTTTAATTTTTAATTTATTTCAACTTTAAGATTTACTGCCTGCTTGCGTTTTCTAAAATTAGGCAGTTAATTTCACTTAAGAGTCACTTAACTTTATTTTAACTTAAAAATAATTACGCCCGTGAAGCGGCTGGTGTATTTTAACAACCGTCCCTTTTACTATGTAGTTATAGTTACTTGGGGGCCTCTTTCTTCACAAATTTCGCGAGACGCGATGGACGTTGGCGACCAGTAGGATTTTTTATTTTAAACGGCGACCGTCACTTCCTTTGTATTTTTTTTCACTTACGTGGGGCTGTAGATTTTTCCGATAAACCTACTGGTCCCTGCTCGGGCGCCAATTAAACTTTATATTAATAAAGTTTTAAAAAAAAAAAAATTAATTTTTTTATTGCCGGTGTTTTAACCGCACAACTTCTTAATTTGTTGAAAGTAAAAATACAATTGAAAAAAGAATTATTAAAACTAGCTTAAGCTACCCTAACTGAAATGCACAGGTTTTGCACACGTCACCTTAGTTGGCTCGCTCGTGTATTTTATAGACGCTGTATCGCATGTGAACATTAAATGATGTGAACAAAGCATAGTTGCAAGAAGGGTGTCGAATATCAGCACCTGCTACATAAGCTTTGTTAACCGTGTGAATGAATTTATTTTATTTTGGAGTTTTGAATGTAATTTGTGTTAACTTACACACATATTTGTAATTAGTATAGATGTGCAATATTATAATATCAAGGGAATAAATAACCAGAAAAAAATTCTTGTTTTTAAAGCGCTTTAGAATAAAAGCGCACAGCCGTTCGCTTCAAAAACTTAGCAAATAAGCTGGAGGTCCACATCTCGTTTTCTATGGAACTGATAACTTTTTGAATTTTTTCAAGACGCATGCAAAAGTAGAAAGTAATCCTACTTCATGCTTATATTCATTCAATGCGTTTGCTGTGTTACTTGTCAATACAATTTTACACTGATTCTTCTTTTATTAACAGATGCATAAACGCATTGAACGCTTGGTGTGGACCTCAAGCATAATGGTGCAATGAATGCTTACAAACAAAATTATAAAAAAAAAAAATACTTTTTTAGTGCTGATAATAAATAGTAAAAAGTTTGCATTAAACACATTATTTTGACGACAACAAGGCAATACGGCTGTTTTTACGAGTTCGTACAATTTGTACTGTGTATATATTACGAATTTCACACTATTTGTTTCAAATGAACAGAAGTTGTTTAACCCTTCGTCTTACTCATGAGTCTGGCCAGACCTTTTTCGATTTTAAATGTTATTTTAGTATATTTAAAACACAGGTAGAGACTTGAAGTTTCAGGTACCCTTCTAAAATTTAGTTTACTATAAAAAGCTGAAAAATATAACCTGGAAAGGATATATAAGGAAACTTATTCGAATATTTTACTGCACACATCACATTCATAACACATGTGGTCTGGCCAGACCCATATATATTTTGTATAGAAGATGCCGTATTTTTAACTTTCTTTCTTGCTGTTTTTAATTATTTTTTTGTTAAATTATCTATTATTTTTTTTTTTATTAAACACACACACTATTACCTCCATCTAGTTCTCAACTTAACCCTCCCTATTACACATGTTTTTGAATTTCACATTCGTAACGGATGAGTCTAGCCAGACCCAACAAACTTTTGAATAAATAAAACCAATTTTTTTTAACTAATGGGTATAATATAACATTTGGTTATAGTAGACTTAAGGCCCAGCAATAATATGCATTGCCTTGCTTACAGTAGGTTACAAATTAACAAAAAGTCTCTCAAATGTATGTAAAAAACCAACTTAAAATCAACAAAGATTTGATGCCGTACGAAATGTGCGATCAGTTTTGCACTTTGCTTAAGCAAATGACAGTAGCCTGATTAAAAATATTAAAAATTTGGATTAAAAACCATAAATAGTTCAACAAAATAACCACAATTCTAATTATTGTTAAAGCTAAGGTACGAGCTCTATGTGTACATTTGTCCTTCAAGTTGTGCTGAAAAAGGTCAACAAGAAAAAGAAAGACAAAATGAAAAAACAAAAAAAATGTACTTTGGACTTCAAGAAGAATTCTTGACATAAGCACGGAAAAAACAGAAGTTAGAAAAACCTGTAAAATCAATTAAAAAATGGATAATCATTAAAAAAAAAAGCAAATTTCGATCTACCAAAAGGTTAAAAATACAATTTGGTTTAAGGATTGATATTTGACTATTGACGTCAGCAGTCGTCGATGGCTGCGAGAGTAAGACGGCAAATCCATCTGAGGAGATCGAGTGGTTGCGATCGAAACATGTCATGGTAACCTGGGTTCGAATCTCAGGTCAGTCAGGAATGAATGATTATCAATAACAATTTTAATTAATTTTCATGTTGTAAAAATTCCTTTCTTCATAAAAATAATTTAATGAAAATTAAATTTGATGAACTTAAGCCTGATTAAAAATATTAAAAATTTGGATTAAGTTTCATAAAATTTAACGAAAAGTTTCCTTAAGTTCAATATGGTTTGCCTCATATGAATAACATGTATTTGTACATTTGCTTAAGCCAACTTAAGCACATTATGGTTGGGCCTTTAGGTTTCTGACGGTTTACTTAGAACTCTACGTATTCTGTGGTGTAAAGTTTTATTTGTTAAAAATGTTTTGTATTTTGTAGGAAAAATTGTAAGTTTTAAAAACTATCGATAGTTATCGACCACTAAGTTTTACCTTGAAAAGTACAATTATGCTTTTTGAATTTTGATTCCATCTATCTTAATTTCGGAGATATAAGGTTACAGATGTTAGCCGTTTTAAACCTTTTAGCGATCAAATTTTAAAAAGTCGCGTCTTAAGCCTATAGTACACGGAATGTGAAAAGCTACATGCGCATGAGGTTCTTTCGTAATTTTGTCGTCATCACACAACACGAACTTGCTATTGTGTCTCTGTAGTGTCGTCAAAATTACGTCAGAACCACATGCTCATGTGGCTTTTTCATTATGTGTCCTATAGGCTTTAGTATATCTGCTTATCCAAAAAAAGGTACTTGTGTACCGAATCTCTACCTTGAACCGTTTGGGCTGGGCGTTGATGAGTCAGTCAGTGTGTGAGTGAATGAATGAATTAACAAGTCAGGTCTTGCACATACAGATGAGTTTCGAAATGCTTAAACACTTTTTTCTTTTTAATTACAGACATTGGGTCCTCATGAATTTGATCATGGCATTGAAGGTCTTGTTCCTTTCTTGGAATCACTCAGGAATACCACTATGCTTGTAGCAAATATGGATTCTTCAAGAGAACCTACAATGCGTGGAAAATATAAGAAATCTATGATCATCGAAAGAAGCAACCGTAAAATTGGTGTTATTGGTGTAACAACTTCCGAAGACCAAAGTGTAAGATTTTTAATAAAATTGTATGTAAATAAAAAATTATAAATTAAAAATGCATTGCAGAAAATAGGCAACATTGGTAATTTGGTATTCGGACATGAAGGTGCAGCTGTTGAGGAAGAAGCAGCAAAATTGGAATCCGAAGGTGTCAATATTATAGTAGTCGTTTCTCATTGTGGTCCTAAGGTCGATGAAGAGATTGCCAAAAATAGCAACAGAGTTGATATAATAATTGGATCCAACTCTGATAATTCCATTCCAATTGGGAATGAAAAAATAAATCCTTTTACGCCTAACGGGAAATATTCAACAGTAGTAAGTCACACCTCCGGACATCGTGTTTTAATCGTTCAAGCTGGTAAATATGGACTGTATGTTGGACAATTAATGGTTAAATTTGATAATGATGGTGAAATTATTGAATTTGAAGGAGCTCCTATTTATATGAATAAAACTTTACCCCAAGGTAAGTACAGAATTACAATAAATTTAATTATAGTAAAATACATACATATCTGTAAATATTTTATTGAAGAAGCAGGGATGGAAAATCATCCATAGCTAAACTGTAATTGAAATCTAAGCCCAATAATATTGAATTTAAGCGAGTGCCCCGGCAGGCTAGCTGGTAGTGAGCTAGTCTATCAGGGCCGGGGTTTCGATTTCGATTCCCGTCAGAGACTCTGGTCTGTCTCCTGCAGACAAACGTAGAGCTTCGCAGGATTAGCTTAGGGGGGAAACAAATCTAAAGGCCAATTTCACCAAGTTCAGTTAAAACTAACTTTTACTTTAACTTCCACCTAACAATATGTTTTTGACAGTTAAAACTGATAGTTAATTAAAGTTCAGCTTAAATTCAATTACTTTATTTCGTTTTCATTGCCATGAAACAACAAGAATGATTAAAATATGAAAATTTGGATTAAAAACCATAAACAGTTTAATAAAATAACCACTATACTAATTGTTAAATTTATTTTATATACAAGTTTTTATTCCTATAAGAAATGTTTTTCTTATTTCTTTTTTTATATTTTGCGTTTGCAAATACAGTTTGCAGTACAAAGAAAATTTTCCTAATAAAAAAAAATTGTTGCATTTATTTTTATTGTACTAAAAATATTTTTTACTAGTACATTAAAATTCACTTGTATTATACTTTTATACATATGTACGTACATATTTGAAATACATCTTTGGCAATTAACAAAAAACATTAATTTAATACGTAATAAGGAATTAAGACGATGCTTTTTTATCTGGCTTTTTTAAAGTTGATTGTCGAACTGGGTATTTTTTTATATTCCTCTAACTCCCACTGGAGCATAGGGCGCCAAAGTGGAATAGGGTATAAATACGTTTCATCCATTAATAACCCCAAAAGATATTGTCTAAGGGCCCTTATGCGACCTATACACGTTTAAGCTGGTCTTACAATTGAGTTGAATAGACCAGTTGATCGTTCGCAGCATATGTAAAATGTTTAACCTACTTTTCATTAAGCTTTATTAAGAAATTATTTTTATAAAGTCAACATGAGTACCGATTTTTTAGCACTAGTGGCGATAAATGAAGTGGAGTAAGAAAAGGAGCAAGAAAATAAATTAAATAATAGATCCGGTAGTTTTTGTATTCTTTACTAAAATTGTGCATTCGAATTTCGTATTAGTTTTTTAAAATATTGTTTGCTTTGCACGCGCTGCTTTCAAAACGTTAGAATGAAAATTAAAAACGAAAGAAAAACGTAACAAATGGTTGTACAACTTGATCGAATTGTAGAACAAGTCGCAACATGTAGCGGCGCACTATACCCTGTTTCCCAATACTTTAAGAAATCAAGCTTAAAAGTTTTCGTTTATTTATATCAACAATATTGATCAGACTGTAGTATACATGTATTTTGTCTGAATTAAATTCGATGCAATATTCACGAAAAGGCGGTTTCTTCGCTTTGATTTTATCATATTTTGCTCCAAAAAATTCCTTTCCATATTCGCCCACGGATGTTGTGTAGACAATATGTCTTTGGCAATTCTTCTGATATTTGGAAATTTTTAAATTGTACTAAATATGCCATTGGAGTACTTCAGTACTTTTGCAATGCAAATTGTACTGAAAAAAGTACAATTGTACTGACTTTATCCTCCCTGCTGCTAAGTGAGATAAATAAAAACTTTAAGAGTATTCAAAATGAACTGCATAGTGTTACCGGTTAACATAAAAGCTATGCAAGATGAAATAAATGCTTTAAAATATAAAGTTAAACAACAAGAAAATGTGAACGTTGCCAGTGAACTAAGATTAAATGAAATTCCCTATAAGCCCAATGAAAATTTATTAAACATTTTTGATCAAATCTGCAATACTATTAATACAACGGTTCCTGCAATTAAAACGATTTATCGGCTACAAAATCATAACAACAAACAAAAAACAGACTCGCAAGATGCGGTAATAATTGTAAAGTTTTGGTCCCCATATGACAAAAACTATTTTTTGAAAACCTTATCTAATTGGCGTAAAAATAATCCACGGTTTTTCTTTACGTTGAGAGATATTGGTGAAAATTCTGACAATAAGTTTTATGTCAATGAAAACCTTACGTCTACAAATTTCAAGATTCTACGTGCTGCTACTCGCCTTAAAAAGGAACATCGCATATATAGTGCTTTTACAATACGTGGCTTGGTTTATGTCAAAATATCTGCTAATGATCAGGCGATACATATTGATGAGTTGGAACATCTTAACAATTTATTTCGAGCTCCTGACGTATCACTTGCTGCTGACGAATATCCGAACGTCTCTGATAATAACTACTCCTAATATTACATTCATAATTTTCTTTTATCTCTTGTCTTTGCCTTGTTACATGTTCTTCAATTCCTATAGCACCTCCTCGTTGTCAATTATTTTAGCTATATATAATTACTGGTTTGTTAATTATGTTACCAATTTTAGTAATATCATTTATATACTATTTGGAAATGAGAATATAATATACTCCTCGTGCGTTACTTCTTCTTTTTTAATTGTTAGTTTTAATGAACAACTTAAATAATAATAGGGTTCGTTCTAGGGACGGAATTGGGACGATGGTAAAAATTTTAGCCGCTCAAAGGAGTGGTATTAAGATCTGTCACATCAACGCACAGAGCTTGAGACCAAAAATTGAAGAGTTTAGGTTTATTTTCGAGCACTCTGGCGTTGATTTGATATGTGTATCTGAGACATGGCTTAAACCTGAGTTCAATGATCTGTCAATTTCTCTGCAAGGATACAAGATTAGGAGAGTAGATAGAAATGGGTACGGAGGTGGGGCAGTTTATGCGAAAAAAGGGATTGCAATTAAAGTTCTCGGTTCATCTACGGATAATTCTGGAAATCTTGTAGAATATCTTTTTCTGGAAGTAGGCTTGGAGGGAAGGAAACTACTTTTAGGTTGTGTTTATAGACCTAATAATCGCATTTGTATGGAGAACTTTATGAACACCCTTGAAACATATACAGTCTTATACGAAGACGTTATCATTACAGGTGATTTCAATTCTAATATTTTAGTGAACCCTTATCTGACTGGCAATATGCTTACACTTGGTCTTAATTCACTAAACACGAATATAGCTACGCATTATACAAGTACAAATAATACACTTCTTGATCTCTTCTTTGTTGCGGATATTTCGAAGGTGTTGCTTTATGATCAACTGTCTGCCTCTTGTTTCTCACACCATGACCTAATTTTCATGACGTATAATTTACAGTTCAATGTGCCACAGCAACTTGTTAGATACCGTGACTTTCAGAACATTGAGTATGTAAGATTAGAGGAAGAATTTCTCAGGATTGATTGGAGCGTGCTATATAACCTGATTTCAGTTGATGATCAGCTCTCTTTTCTACAACACAAAGTAAACTATTTATATAATCTTGTGGTTCCTTTAAGAACAAAGAATGTAAACAGACATAATAAGCCCTGGTTTACTCAGGACATAAAACAAATGATTAGTCGCAGAGATTCCTCATATGCTCGGTGGAAACGTTTTAAAACCGCAGAATTGCATGCAGAATATCGAGCAACACGTAAAATTACGAACAGATTAGTTAAGAAAGCAAAATTTGACTACTATGTTTCAAAGTTTTCCGCTGCCATAGGGTCGAAAAAAACTTGGCAAGCAATTCGTGAAATTGGTATTGGTAAGGCTTGTAGCCATGATTCCTGTACTATCGACGCTAACGTCCTAAATAACCAGTTTTTAAATATCCCATATGTGGCTCCATCTGCTGCTTACTATAACCTCGCTAATGACAGTGCACACAATAATTTCTATTTTACTCATGTTGGGCAGTCTGACGTATTATCCAGTTTATTATCAATAAAATCGAATGTAGTTGGTGTGGACGGAATTGATCCTAGGTTTTTGAAGATCCTCATTCTTAAACTTCTTCCTTTTATAACTTTTGTTTTTAATAAGATTTTTACCACCAACCAGTATCTAAAAATATGGAAACTGGCTAAGATTATTCCTATACCAAAATCCAATTCTGATTACAGGCCAATAGCAATCTTGCCATTTTTATCTAAAGTTTTTTAAAGATTAATTCATAAACAAATCTCACAATATATTGAAACAAATAATATGCTGACTGGTCGTCAATCTGGTTTCCGTGAAAATCACAGCTGTGTTTCGGCTCTTGTGGATGTTGCTGAGGACATAAGACAACAGGTAGAATGCGGTAATGTTACTTTTTTAGTTCTCCTGGATCATTCCAGGGCATTTGACACGGTTGACCACAGCATTTTGTGTTATAAGCTTAAAAATATGTTCGGATTCACATCAACTGCCACATGCTTAATTAATTCATATCTAACCGACAGATGTCAATATGTTGAAACACCTTCCTCCGTTTCGACCACATTACCATTAACCCGGGGTGTTCCGCAAGGCTCGATCTTAGGTCCTCTTCTCTTTTCGTTAAACATAAATGATCTTCAGACTAAACTCGAATACTGCAGGGTTAGATTGTATGCTGACGACGTCCAGCTTTACATTAGTTGCAGCAATACTGCTGTCGATGAATGTGTGAGAACACTAAACCAGGAGTTAGGTCGTGTTTATGATTGGGCTTCTGCTAATGGTCTGGCAATAAATCCTATTAAGTCGAAAGCGTTAATTATTAAAAAGAGGTTATTGAAACTTGATTTTAATCCTATATTGTCCTTAAACAACCAGTCCATTGATATTGTAAACTCGGTCAAAAATCTTGGTGTATATTTTAACAACACTCTCACCTGGTATAACCACGTTAATTTTGTATGTGGTCGAACGTATTCAATGTTAAGAAATCTCTGGCAAACTCAGTATTGTACTCCAATTAAAATTAGAACTCTCCTTGCTAAATCTTACCTAATACCGATTTTATTGTATGGCTGTGAACTATTTGCCAGTTGTGATAATAAAAGTAAAAGAAAACTAAATGTGACCTTTAATAACATTATTCGGTATATATGTATATGGCCTTAGAAGATCTGATCATATCTCCCCTTACTCAACATTGCTCTATGGCATTAGCTTTGATAATTATTTAAAGGTGCGCATTTTGCTGTTCATGCATAAAATTATATATACACATCAACCGGAGCATCTTTATGAACGTCTAAGTTTTTCAACGCTTCCCAGAGGTAAACGAATTATCGCATTTGCTTATCAAACTCTGATCTCCAAGTATCAATTCTTAAATCATGCCATCAGTCTCTGGAACGGATATCCCTATAGATTACAGACCATTAGTAACGCACGACAATTCAGGAAATATATTTTTTGCCATTTTTCACGTTGAATTTATATTTTTGCATGCTTTATATTGATTTTTGCTAAGATTGTCATATAAAACTAAATTAAAATTAATCCTATTTTCATTTTTTAATTACTTAATAATATATAATACAGTTTTGTTATGTGATTCATTGTATTTATGTAAGCTCAGTTCCATACTGCAATATAAGACTTAAGTCTTGTGTATGGGACATCGAAAAGAAAAATAAATAAATAAAAAAAAAAAAAAAAAAATATTATTTCCACAGATAACGGTTTTAATAATTTTGAGAAAGGGATTACAAAAAAAAACTCAAAATAAACGAATAACGTTCAAAGGAGTAGAAAAGAAATTTCAGTTTGTGCTCAATTCAAAGTGTTGCAAAATAGATAAAAATAAAAAAAATTGTACTTTTTTTATTTGTTCATAATTTTCAATTTCTTCTTGACATAAATTGCTCTTTTTTTATTAAAAATATTTACATTTTTTTTCCTGCGAATGGTCGTTTTGCGTGGAATTGCTCAAATACAAATACAGCTGCAGCGAACTTCAAGTTGAAAAGTGTGAGGATTTAAAAACAAAACAGAATTGTTACAGAGTACATGGAACTAAGAACCATTTCACAATCTTCTCAGAAAAAACAAAAAAAAAACGTGACTAGTAAATTGACAAAATTTTAGCTTTATTTTAAACTATTTTAATGGGCTTAGCTAACTTTATTTGTAGGAACATAATTATATAATTATATATACATAATTAACGTTGGAGTTACCAAAATAGTGTTACCGGAAAGGCTAAAATAACTCATAAATACGAACACGACTAGATATCTGTTTGTAGAAACAACGTTCATTAGTCCAGATAAACGTTTTGCAAAAGCAAAGAATTTTTCAACAGTTTTGCAAATAAATCTCGATTAATTGCCCGTCTATACCAGAGATAAATATTGCAACTCATTCTGCAGTAAATGTCAAAATTATGCTGTCCGTAATTTGGACAGAATTTTTTTTGTGTCTTTTACGGTACAACATTGCAATAACCACATTTACGAGTGTAAATAAATTTGCATTACTTTTTAACTAATTGAGCTCCCATAATAAAACTTTTACAATATAATAAGGACACTATAGACAAATTTAGGTTAAAAATTAGGACTAAGTTAGAAAAATTTTGATTTAAAATTGTCATTTCCGGTTTTGCAAATTAATTTTTTTTTTATTTTAAGAATCACTTTTATTTGGTTTGATTAGTTTTATAAAACCAATTCCAACAAATTTTTTTATTACAAAAAACGACCCAAATATATTTTTGTTGATTTTTTTATGCGATTTTGTTTTGATTTTTTAATAAAAGTTTGAATTTATGCTGTTTTTGCAGAATTTTGGAACGAACTATTAGTTTTTATATGAAGCTAGAGTATCGTTTTATGCGAATTCAATGTATGCGATTTTTTTGGAGCGCATCTATCGCATAAAACGAGACATGAGTGTATTTTGTTACAAAAACTATCTTAACTAGTGGCGGAATGCACATGATATAAGATTTTTCACAAATTCGTTCAATATGACTAAAAATCATACTAATAAACCTTTAGAACACCTAAAACCGTAACAAATAATGCTATTGTAATAAATTTTGGTCTGTCACAGTTTTATATGACTAGAAATTACATTCTCAACTTTCGTGCAGATCGGTCCATAACTAACTATTGTCCCCAAATAAAGATTCTCGCGGAAAACCCCTTAGTACGCGTAAAACTGTATTGCTCTCAATCTGGTGGCTAATTCTGGCAGTCGTGATCGAATACTTTTTCGTTTCGAAAGCTATTTGATTTCTAATTCTTTCTGTCGATATTCTAAATAAATCGATATTATTTTTCAGTGTTGTAAAGCATTTATTTGAGTTTTCACAATACTGAAAAAATAGTTTAGATTCGTTCGGCTGAAATAAAATTGCTTTCGAATCGAAAAAGTATTCGATCACAACTGCCAGAATTAGGCCCCTGTGTTTTATTACTTGTATAATAAAATTTGGTCAGTCATAGTTTTATTAGACTATAAAATACTTGTTCAAATTTCGAAATATTCTAACTGTTGGTGAAGGGTATCAAAGATTAGGCACAGCCCAATTCATCACTTAAACATTTTTTTTTGGAATAAAATAGCTAGGGAAGTTAGAAACGTATTTGAGATTCATATACCCTTGAAAAAGCAGCTTATATCTAGATTTATATAAAAAATTTAATAAATTTTTAATTTCAAAAGTTTTTGTTATTCGTGCTCAATTCCCAGTTTTTATTCTTGATAAAAACACTTGAAATTTATTGTTGATGGGATAAGCTATTCCTATGCGCATTTCACTGGTTGCTTAGGCCAGATCATCAGGAAACTTCATCCATAAAGATTTTAGAAAAACTAAAGATATTAAACCAAATAAAAATGTTAAACGTATAAGACTTATAGCAACAGTTCTACTTGTAATAATATCAAAGCTTAAACAAAACAACATCAACAATAAACAGTGGCTTTATCTTATCTTACATTCCCCGCTACAATTAGTTGAAATTCTCTCAACATTAATTGTAGTTGTAAGTAGGTTAAGAAAAACAAAATAAAAAAAAAAAAAAAAAAAAAAAATAAAAAACAAACAACAACTTACAAAAGATGTTGTCAATTAAGTGTTTTTTAGGCCGTGCACCCGCCTGTTTATTATCAAAAAGTAATTTCAATTTTTGGGAATAAAAAATTTTTAATTTCAAAAGTTTTTGTTATTCGTGCTCAATTCCCAGTTTTTATTCTTGATAAAAACACTTGAAATTTATTGTTGATGGGATAAGCTATTCCTATGCGCATTTCACTGGTTGCTTAGGCCAGATCATCAGGAAACTTCATCCATAAAGATTTTAGAAAAACTAAAGATATTAAACCAAATAAAAATGTTAAACGTATAAGACTTATAGCAACAGTTCTACTTGTAATAATATCAAAGCTTAAACAAAACAACATCAACAATAAAGCGGGGAATGTAAGATAAGATAAAGCCACTGTTTATTGTTGATGTTGTTTTGTTTAAGCTTTGATATTATTACAAGTAGAACTGTTGCTATAAGTCTTATACGTTTAACATTTTTATTTGGTTTAATATCTTTAGTTTTTCTAAAATCTTTATGGATGAAGTTTCCTGATGATCTGGCCTAAGCAACCAGTGAAATGCGCATAGGAATAGCTTATCCCATCAACAATAAATTTCAAGTGTTTTTATCAAGAATAAAAACTGGGAATTGAGCACGAATAACAAAAACTTTTGAAATTAAAAATTTTTTATTCCCAAAAATTGAAATTACTTTTTGATAAATTTAATAAATTTTAGGTTTTAGCGGTATCTTTAAAAAAAATTAAACATTAAGCGGTTTCTAGCGGTTTTTTGGTCCGATTTGGCGGGAGAAGTTCAAAAGAAGTTGGCAGCAGTGTCTGTAATTTTGTTTTGTTTTGTTATTCTCACACTTTTTAGCTTGAAGTTGGTATTTATATTTATATATGTATAAAATATAAAAAGGAGAAGGGGAAAGACAAGAAAAAAAATTGCAAAACTATAATTGAATCGTTTATTTCAGAAACCCGTCAACTCTCATTGAAAATAGGCACACTTGACGGGTTTCTGAAATAAACGATTCAATTTCACAATTTGGACTCCAATGCAATTTCAAAGCTGAATATTAAAAATTGCTTTATTTTAATGCGCCCCTAATTAAATAATGTTATATTTTGTTCATAGATACTGAAATGAAGACTTTGTTGGGTAATTGGTCGAGGATTGTAGGTAAAGAGGCAATAGAAAAAGTGGGAACTTCATTGCAAACAGATATACCTAACTCTAACTGCACCTTTGACGAATGCGCCTTGGGAAATTTTCTCTGTGATTCAATGGTTGATTTGGTAAGAAAGCTTTTTGTGTTAATTTGTAACTTTAAATTTAATATCAGCAATTATAGTATTTGAATTCTATGAAGAAAGATAGTTTGACTGAAGAACTCATTGCTATAAACAATTATAACTCATTTAACACGTTGGTGAACCTTCGAAATGACAGTAAGTAGATAATTATTACTACAAACGGCCATGTTTTGACAATCGCACGATTTGAATTCGCAAAACGCCAGATTCATTTTAAAGTGTTCTGAAACTCGTACGTTTTGCTTGCGATCTGCCAATGTTTGTTAAAAACATTCTAGTTCCCTTTAGCATACTTTTGCAATTTGAAGTCCCCAAACTTCCTGCGATTGTAACTTAACGTACTCCAATTTTGCAATTTCAAGTCAGAATCGCAACTGTAAAGCGTTTTGCGATTATAAGAACACGTCCGACATTCGTTCTTTTTTAATCCTAAGTTATGTAATTCTATTGTTACAGTATATGTAGGATATATTCCCTATTTTAAAATTGCTTCCGGGTTACCATATAAAAACACTTTGACTGCATTTGATTTGCCTGGTAAACGTTTGTTAGAAGCTTTGGAACTTGGTGCAAGTACACTTGTTGGAGGAGTTTTCTCCAAATCCTCTAACTTCCTTCAAGTTGCAGGCTTAAATGTAACCTATGACTTGAAGAAACCCGCATTTGAACGTGTTATCGATATACAAGTACGTTGTGGTAACTTTTCATCTCCAAGCTATAAGTCTTTTTCCGAAAACTCCACGTATCGCATTCTGGCCCCAAATAGTTTAATATATGGTTGTGGTAATTTTGATATGATTAGAAACTATGCCAGTAATGAACAGTAAGTTATATTATACAATACATATTTTTCAGATCGATTTCACATTAATGCATTTTTAATTTTAAAGGTCGTTTATGGTGCTCTCAGATGCTTTGATGAGCTACATTAAAAAGAAAAGTCCTATTAATCCTGTAGTTGAGGGTCGGATTAAAATACGTAATTAGTAAAATTTTATTATAATAAGTCTGTTTAACAAAGACAACAGAAAAAATTTACTTAATAAATATGCATACTTAATAAAAAAACATGATTTTTTTTTGTAAGGGCAAGACTAATCTGCAAGTTCAGCTTTTTTTTAATGAAATATTTATTCGTTCTTTTTTCATTAATTTAATACATTATTTAAACAAAACAAAGCATGATACCAAAATTCTTTATAGCAGTTCTTTTTAGTCATACCGTATCATCTTTAATGACGCCTGCACAACAAGATTTCCTCAAAGGTCGCTCAACTACATACATACATATATCTAATGTTATACAGCTTTTAACTTTGGTGAATCGTAGCTTTGTTTAAAAAAAAACAAACCGATGCTTTCGATAAAGTCAATCCTACTGTTAGAGAAGTTGGATTTAATGGGATTTACTAATAATTGTCTTCAATGGAAAAAACCATACCTGATAAACCGGAAACAATGTGTACGTTTCGAAAATGTTACTTCAAAGAATGTTAACGTTTTACTTCTGGAGGCAGTCACCTGGACTAGTATTATTTTCAGGGTTAATTAACAGCCTTCTTAATGTATGCATGCAAACGATGTAAGAAATGTTCTAAGTTACAGGCTGACTTCATAAACAAAGTATTGCAGTGCCCATTTAGACATGGAAACATTTGGATGGGAGCAAATTACGGGTGGGGAAGAGAAAATGGTTTTTGTGTTCGGGTTCGGCGACACGCTTTGTTCTCATTTTCCTTGTTGACATTTACATTTACTTTGCTTTTTGAAAAAAATCAACAATATTAGCAGAATGTTTCCGGTAACATGTTTTTTTTAATGTTCTTTATTAAATCTAATTAGTTATTAACAAGTGTACAAGTTATGAGATTTAACGAAAAGGTATTACAGCAATTAAAAACTAAATAATTCAATATGAAGACAATAGTAAAAATATCACAGTATTAAGGAAAAATTGCTTATAGAAAAAAAACCTTGTGTAAACACAAAGAAAAATAAGAATAAGAAATTTAAAGTAACAACTAGATTCTTTCATTATGGCCAATTTTCAGGATTGATATTAAAACACATTTATTTTTAAAATCGTTTTAAATACAAAATTCTCTTCTTCACTAAAAACTTAAGTGGAACTTAAGTCACCGATGTGGTACACTAATTGGAACTTAAGTTTCCATTGTAATATCTTAGTAAGGTGGCCTCAATAACACAACAACAACAGGCAAAGCTTTAACAGTCAGTTGTTTTTTCAGACCACCTTGTAAATAAATACACTTGCTTATATTTTTTTTTTTGTATTTAGTAGTGCTGCCATACTTTAATCTCAATTAAATAAGACTTTTCAAATAAAACTCAAAAAGCAATTTTAGGAAAATTAACTTAATATAGATTTAAATACAATCCTGAAAATTGGGCATTAGTGGTTGGTTAGCAAATTTCTTATAGTTTCAGATTCAGACCTTCTGCATTTTTAATTGAATGACAGCGTCAGTTCCTTGGCGAATGTATTAAACATTTTATGATTAAAATGTTTGTGCAGCAACCTAGTTGAGTATCTCGGCGAAAGTCTATGTATTATTTTTAGATTCTTGTTCTGTATTACCTGGAGTCTCTTTGTGAGTGTTTTAGCAGCCTGGCAAGCGTAGGACATGGTTGGACTAATGCACATACACCCAGATCACTCCAACTAACAATATCTGCTGGTAAAGTGTAGGGTAAACTACAAGTTTAAAGTTCCATTTTATTTTCTATTCCCACACTTTACCAGACAGCAACATAAAAAATGAGCAACGTAAGCACAAAATCCTTACGTTGCTTGCCTAAGTAATTTTTATTTTAAATTTAATAAGTTAATCTTAAGATTCATTTTTAATAAACAAGCACGTTTTAACAAAAAATAAAATTTAAATGTGTTATTTTTTTAATGTTGTAAGTATTTCCAAAGAAATAGATAATTAATTCAGCTAGTTAATTGGCGCAGTCGGTAAACGGCCAAAGGTAAAAAATTAAAAAAGTTAAAAAAAAGTTAGAAAATTAAAAAGTTAAAGAAATCAAAAACAAAAGACTTCTTTAAACTAAAGTTGATTAAAAAAGAGATTTTCAATACAGACTTGATTGTATTTAAATAAAAACAATTAATTGCTAAAAATAAAATAAAAAGAATTGTGAGAAAAATATCTTAATTGAAAAAATAGGTGGACCACTCAGAGTTCATCTAGACGAAAGTTTGACACTGAACGACATAGTAAACAAATATACTAAACTAAGATTGCTAGACGATAGTAGGGCTATTGACAGTAGGCATAAAGCAAATAAAAATTTCAGCAATAATTACTATAGGAACAAGGCGAACGGACATCAAAATTTTAATCAAAACTACAAAATAACAATTAAAAAATTCTGTGACAAACAGCTCTCAATATGGGCCAAGGTTTAGTTCTAAAAGAAATTATTTTCAGGAACAAAGTAGTGGAAACTTTAGAAGAAATCAGCAGGATAGATACCGTCAGAATAATAATGTAGGGAATTGGCAAAATAAGACAAATAGGTATAATGAGGGAAATAAATAACTTTCAAAATCATCTAATTAACGAGAGGTGTTCGAATAGGACAAGGAACTCTCATATGAGTGTAGATCAGCAAACTACACATATGGACATAGGAAATGGAGAGGAAAAAGAGGTAAATTTTTTAATACAGCCTCCCCAATCCAATTACCGATAGTGATACTTACTATTGGGAAACAAAAAATACGATTTTTAATTGATACTGGCTCTTCAACTAGTATTATTAAACCTCACGTTTTAAAAGATCATTTTCAAATAGAAGAATTAATGAAACCCGTTCAATACAGAACAATTAACGGCACAAACATAATTAAATTTAAAATTGTAACCCCTTTTCCAAAAAAATTTTCTCCTTTGGGAACTTTAATTTGGAAAGTTATTAATTTCTTTAATAATAAAAATGATGGAATAATTGGACAAAACTTTTTGATATTCCTTAAGACAAAAATAAATAATGAACATGGTTATATAGAAATTTTTTGTCAACAAATTATTTTTCGAGGAAATGTTTTGTTCTTTCTTTTATGAGAATATAAGCGTATTAGAACCAGTCGCAAAAACAAATATCGTAGACAAACTTGATTTTTGTCACTTAAATGAAGAGGAAAAAAAAAGAAATCAAAAATCTTCTTACTGAGTTTAAAGATTTATTTTATGTAGAAGGCGATAATCTTTCAGCCACAACCCAAATAGAACATCAAATCGTAACTACAATTGACAAACCCCTTTATTCAAAAATATACAGATATCCACAAATTCATGAAAACGAAATAAACAAACAAATAAAAGATATGTTAAAGCAAAACATTATTAAAGAGAGCAATTCTGCTTACAATAGTCCTTTATTGATTGTACCAAAAAAGCCGATAATTCTGGAGAGAAAAAATGGCGATTAGTAATAGACTATCGCAAACTAAATGAATTCACAGTAGAAGATAGGTACCCTATACCTAACCTTAACAGTATTTTAGACAAATTAAGCAGAGCCCAATATTTTTCGACTTTGAACCTGGCAAAAGGTTTCCATCAAATACTCCTTAAGGAGGAAGATCGAAAGAAGACGGCATTCTCTACACCCTAACTTAGGGTATTTGGTAAATAATTCTCCAAATTTATTGAGTTGAGTTTGCAGCAGCAGAAATTCCTTATTGATTTTATTAAATTCATCTCTAGAGTTTTTAAAAAGGTTATAAAATTCAACACTAATAGTTCTGCAATTTGGGCATGTCCAGTGCAGAGATTTTTGAGGGTCAGCAAGAGCGTCAGCATCGCGTGCTTTTAGGCCACAGCATTTCAAATGATAACACCCCACGCACAGCCAGCAGGACACCATACGATCATTTCCAGTTATTTGGCAGCTTACGTTTGAACATTCCATAATTAGTAAAAAAGGTTTGACAACACAGGAAGTTTATTGGTAAAAATGGTAATGCTCTATTACAGCTTATCAAATACACAAACCACAATATAGTCAGAGTCGATAATACAGTTCCAGAATTAACAGAATAAACAGCAAATTAAAAACATATGATCAATACAAAAACAATTGATTAGTAAACAAAGTTTATGCAATATCATCGGCTTTTGATGATTTATTTTTAATAAAACACAAATGAACGATAAATCAAAAAAACACGAACTTTACTTAAAAGATGAATGATTAAATATGACAAAGAAAACACGTTTTTATGTAAAACACGAAATTAAACAGTAACATTTTAATATTATTGTAAGAACAATGCGAGACACACAAAAATAAGTCAACACACGACGAGGTTACCAACGTAATACCCTATGGGCATTACGAATTAAGTCGTTTTTAGGAATGACCGGATTCTATAGGACATTTATTAACAACTATGCCAAAATTGCATACCCAATGACCAAGTATTTGCAGAAAAACACCAAAATTAATATGAATGAACCTAGCTATATAGTGGGTTTTGAAAAACTTAAGGAGCTTATAACGAGTTCACCCATACTTAGATATCCAAATTTTACAAAACGTTTCAAAATCGTCACTGATGCAAGCAATAATGCAATTGGAGATGTCTTGACTCAAGATGGTTACCCAGTAGCATATGCTTCGCGAACGTTGAACAAACACGAAACAAACTATGCAACAATTGATAAAGAATTGTTGGCAATAGTTTGGGGTGTTAAATATTTTAGGCCATATATCTATGGGAAAGAATTTGACTTAGAAAGCGACCATCAACCACTGAAGTGGCTCATAAGTAAGTATGCAGGCAAGGATAAAAGCCCTAGGCTACAGAGATACCTTATTGATTTAGGCGAATATAATTTTAAGATAGAATAACTATATAAAAGGGAAGTGCAACTACATCGCAGATCTCCTAAGTAGAATCAATGTCGAGGAAAACGAGATAAATACATCAGAGGAATTGATGGACGGCAGTGAAACAAGCAATATTGAAGGTTCTTTAGATGTTGAGACTGCACACTCTCAAGAGGAGGATCTCCACGATGGGATTCCAATATTGGATACGGTAGTTAATCGTTTTTAAACTCAAATCATTGTAGTGGATATTAAAGAAGAAGCCATTGAAATGTTTTTTTGCAATAAAAGAGTTTATATAGACAGACATGACATTACAAATACATAGTAACAAATCCAATATTTTAAGAAGGGAGGTTGCTAAAGGAAAAATAGGAATTTTTCTAAATTAAACGTTCACGAATATTACAAGGTTCAACTAAAGTTGATAGAGGAATTCCCAGATAGAAACAACTTTAAATTAGTGAAGTGTTCTTATTTTGCTAGAGATATTGAGGATGATATTGAACTCAATAAACAGATGTCATTGTTTCATAAATACGAAAGTGGACACTCAGGTATTGTAGCTACCTATGAGAGCATCAAGCATAAGATAGATGTATAAACCACATTTAAAATTATCAATACATAAAATAATAAATAACTGTCACATTTGTTCGTCAGCTAAGTATGACAGAAACCCAATAAAAAGTAAGTTCAAAATAACGGAAACCCCTTCTACTACAAACGAAATAATCCACGTCGATACTTATGCAAACAGTAAACACTCATTCATAATTTTTATCGACAAATTCTCAAAACACGTAATTTCATTCCATTTGATCGACAGAAATAGTCAAACCCTAGTTAGAAAAATTAGAACATTTTTAGCCATTAAAGGCCATGTTACCAAATTTGTGTTAGACAATGAATTCAATAATGCCAATGTAAGGAGCTACCTTGACCAAGAAGGAATTCAATATCATTTTACGAAACCGAATAGCCATACCGGTAACTCGGATATTGAAAGATTTAACAATACGGTCACAGAAAAAATTAGAGCCCTTAATTTGGAAGAAAAACTTCCAATAAATACTCAAATCCTTAAGGCAATAACATTCTACAATAGTACTTATCATAGCGCAATTAAATGTAGTCCTTTAGATGTACAAAATAAATTGGTTGACCATACCATTAAAAAACAAAGATTAAAAGATGCAAAAACTAAAATAATCCAAAAAATAAATAAATCCTGTGAAAACTACATGGAAACCAGAGAAGAAGGCTTTATAAAATACTATAAAAGCCTAAGGCGTAAAGAACAACCAAAGTTTATTAAAAAAGTTTTGGAAAAGTACATGAATCCAACATTAAAAGACCTTGCAAATATGCAGTTGACCGTATAGACAAAACGAATCCTAATAGTGATGAAGACGATATTGACTTTGAGCATTTGTTGGAACGTTTTAAAAACCTTAAAAGACGTTTAAGAAACGACTAGTGCCCAGAAAAAAAACCTTTAGAAAACGTTCTTATCGTCAGTATTAAAATCCTTTTAAATTTGCAGATCCTGATAGTAATGATAATGATGATCCTAGCAACTGAGACACAGGGAACACTGCGGATTAATCCAATCACTGAGGAGTCAGGTTATGCACAAATTAGGGTAGGACAAGTTGAAGTGATAAACCAAACGTTTACAGTATTGCACTTGGTTGAGTCCAAGGAATTATATCAGATTTTGAATCAGGTCGAGAGTAAAATGAAAAATGTATACCTTGATAATATGAAAATGATTGAAACAGAAATAAGAATTGTAAAATCTAAATTAAAATCAATCACTCGGTCAGAAATAAGGAGAAAAAGGGGAATGTTAAATATTGTTGGACATGCTTATAAGTGGCTAGCTGGAGTTATGGATGATGATGATCGCCAAGAAATTTTTGAGCATCTTAGTGTAATCAATGAAAATAATCATAATACAATAGGCGCAGTTAATAAACAAATTTATATAAACACACAGTTTAATGATTCGATACAAACTTTAAAATCAGCAGTAGAAGAGGACAGAACAAATATTAGAAATGCATTCATGAGTTTTATTTAAGAATAGACAGAGCGAAATTATTCAAAGACTTTTGTATGCAGACCAAATGTTCAAACTTAATTACCTTAAAGGGAAAATTTAACATATTCAGGATAACATTGCTTCCGCTAAAAATCCCACTTTTCACCCAAGCATCTTAACATCAGAAGAAATTGATTTACAGTATAACCCGGATAATTACCCCACGCTTAAATGCCTTCCGCTCTTATTTACCTTGAGTTTTAAATCCCCGTTTTTTTTCTTCCTTTTTTCAAACAATCCACGTTTAGTTGCCTTACACTTAATTACCCAATTCGGATAATTGCCTTAAAAATTAAACTCCCAAAACAAAATTACACCTTAATTTCATTCGTTTAATTGCCTCAGTACTATTTGGCAACAACACAGTAAGTAATGCAACCAAGATTACATGTTAATAATTTGAAAATATGCACTAAACATTAAAAAAAATATGGCCAAAATTAATATTTGCATTAAAATAAACTTTCTTCAGGGCTCACCAGAATAAAGTTATGTTATAAGGTAAAGAATCATATAAGAGTTATTTGTGCTGAATATTATCTAGATACACCAAATATATAAGATATTTTGTCTTAAAGGGACTAAAGGAAATGTGGCTAAATTTTAAATTATATTAACATTTGAAAAGATGAAATAGTTTGAATATTTTAGGGATTAATATTTGAATAGAAGCTGTATGTTTAAATCTGAACCGACTCAACCATATTTTATTTGCAGTAAGATATTTTGGGACAAAACAAAATGGTTTATGGACATAAAGAAAGAAGTTTGCATGGGGACTATGTGATATTATAGAGCGATTCTTACACTTAAAATAGGTTTCGTTGTTATGACAATTAAAACGTTGTTACCAAATTTGATCAAATTATCTAAAAACAGCTACTTTTCTTTCCGCACAAGGATTACATGGACAGACAACCAGTCAGATTAACGAACGGACACGAAGAGATCACTTTAAAGTTTAAACAGTGTTTCTGATTCGATCGGTTTACTAAACGATACGTCGAGATTTCTATGTAGCAGAACAAATTTATATAATTGCTTTTTTCCCCTAATTTTTGCATATACATATGTATATGAAACATAACAGTTTGGAATAACATTTATCTTCTTAGCACAAACTTGCTTTGGCTTAAAATTGTGGAGTGGAAATTGAATGTAGATCGCGAAATTAAAGCAACAGACAAAATATCTGATAACCAGAATTTTAGAAATAGTTTATTTGCTGAACATGCATTAAAATATGCTTCAAAACGTGTAATATGTGTGCAAAAAAAGCAGCAATAGCTAAAATACGCAAATTATCCGCAAACAAACCGATACCAATATTCATAAAAAGCTCTAAAACGGACAAACATATTGTTTCCGCCTTGATTGGTCGCACAAGAAAAACCATGCAAGTGCATATTTACTGTTTCCATGATCATAAGTTTGAATGTATGAGTACGCTTTTGTCAGTAGGATATGGCAGGACATCCCAAAAAGCATTACAGATAAAATGTAAGACAGCAAATCCCATTGCTTTTAATTGCTATCTCTTTAGATTTAGCTGATACATGTTAAAATTCCAATGTCTACACTTTTTTCATACATCAAAGTTAAGATATCTAGTAAATAAATACGTATATTTACCTCACTGAGATTTTTAAACGTATTCGCTTAACTACCTCAATGAGGTAGTTAATCGTATTCTTATAATTACCTCAACGAGGTAGTTAAGCGTATTCGTTTAAATGCTTACTCCGCATAATTACCCAAAAAGTTTGGCATTTTTGTCGGGGTAATTATCCGTGGAATACTGTATTTAAATTGAAATCCATTAAAGCTGACATTTTAAACTACAAAGACGGTATTCTGATTATTGCAATAAAAATTCCAATTGACTACATTCAAATTGACCTAAAAATGATTACAGCCTTACCAAATAAACATTATATGGAAATTAATGAGCCGAATAACTATATTATTGAAATTGAACACAATCACCTCTATCGTGAATAAGAAGTGGAATTTTTGTTCCCATGAAATTTTCATTCCCCTCGAAGGGAAAAAAGCAATCATGAATCTCATGTGAAAAATTGGCCACGCTATCAGTTCCAGTGAATGTAACAAAAAAGAAGAAAGATTAGAAAATATTAAAAATCAATGAAATTTTTTTTCAAAAATATACACGTACATATATATTTTAAAGAAAAGTGAAAATAATAAAGCTAAATGATTAGTATTGGAGGGATAGGTTGATTGCAACGTTAGTTTTTTGCACTTTTTAAATTTTATGTTGTAAAATATTTCCCAAAATTATGCCACCACGTCTTTCGAAAGCTTTACAAATCCGCCGGAAATCAACCTCATGTTTTGCATTTTGTTGTCCAATATATCGGTTGGTGCCTTATTAACGGAAATAAACCTTAATATTCGATTTATAGCAGAAACTACTTACATACATGTTCTGTTCCCTAGCAAAAATAAAGTGAGAAAATCTAAGGGAAATGTGAACAAATTACGAGGGAAAAAACTTTTCACGATAAGGGGAATTTATTCACGTGAACATTTTTCCACGTTATTATTCTCCTTTGAATTGTCTTTTTTTATGGGAGTTTTTCATGATCGCAAATATGTGAAAAGGGGAAAAATTACGTGGGAAAAATTATTCACGATAGGGGTGAATGTTTTCACTTATGAGGAGAATGAATATCTCAAAAATTTAAAATATAGTAAACACTGCCCTCTGTTAAATAACTGTAATTTTAAGTTTAATAATGCGACTGTCATAGAAACGTTTGAAAACGATATGATTTTAATAAAAAATGCCAACGGCTTAGAAATTTTACAGGACTGTGACGATCGAAAGCTAAAAATTAATAAAAATTATTAACTTTTCTTTTATGATTGCGAACTAAAAATTACCAGCCAGATCTTCAAGAATAATAGAATAGCTTTTCAGGACAGATACTTTTACCCGAATAACAACTTTTCAATTTCTAATATAACACCAATTAATTTTAAGCAAAAAGAACTAAGAAACTTTGAGAATGTAAAAGAAATAGAGGAACTAAAAGTCCACAAAAATATTTCCTATGGAATAAACAGAGTATTTGTGCTTGTAATTATAATTATATTAATTGTCATAATAAAAAGTAGAAATAATAATTTAGTTAATAAAACAAAAATTATAAATAAGCCAGAAATAAAAGACATTGAATTGGAAGATATCTTAAAAAATACAGACCTACCCAGTAAAAACTTCGCTTACTTTTTCAAAATGAATAGCTTCTTTCACTCATTATTTAGTAGCTTTCTTCTATAACTACATCTATAACAACTTTTTTCTGAATGTATTTAAGTAAAAAAATTATGACTTACTTTCGAATGCGTTCATTTTGGGACATCCCTTGTAAAATTCATTGGTTCTTTCAGTAGAATTGGAAGTAGTATTTTTACTTTTTCCTGATTACTTAACACATTATTCTGTAGGCGAAGTTTTTACTGGGATGTAAACCTTTAATTAAAAAAAAAAAAAAAAAAAGAAAAAACATATATGAAAAAAATTTAAAAACAACTAAAGAAATTAAAACAAGCAGAAAGAAACAACTTATCTTTAATTGTACTTGCAATTTTAAATAGATTTATTAAATTACAAAAAAAAAAAACAAACTATGTACTTGAAATCTTTTTAATTTAAGAAAAATATTGTATTTTACTTGGTTTCCTATTTAAATAAAAATAAATTTGCCTAAGAAGCAAAATTTAAAAAAAAAAAAAAAACTGAAAATATGATATAAAACCCAGGAGTGTTTTAACATGGGGTGGAGGAATTACATCCAGATCACCGAAACTAACAATATCTGCTGGTAAAGTGTAGGGTAAACTTCAAGTTTAAAGTTACATTTTATTTTCTATTCCCACACTTTACCAGACAGCAACATAAAAAATGAGCAACGTAAGGATTTTGTGCTTGCCTTAGTAATTTTTAGAATTTAATAAGTTAGTCTTAAGATTAATTTTTAATAAACAAGAACGTTTTAACAAAAAATAAAACTTTAAATGTGTTATTTTTTTAATGTTTTAACTATTTCCAAGGAAATAGATAATTCAGCTAGTTAATTCGCGCGACCGCACTTAATTTACTTATCACATATGGGCATTTCCAGCGAAAAGACTACTTTTTGTAACGTAACGCTAGAAATATTTTAAATTGTTTCTCAAAAAATGTTATATGTATAGTTTATCACAGAAAAAAATAACAAGAATTATTATGTAATTAATAAAAAATGTTTAAAATTTTCTAATATTTTTAACAATTTTCTTAATTAAATTGTTTGTAGATTGTCATAATAACAATTTGTTTCAGTTGAAAAAATAAAATAATTTTGTGTCAAAAATTCAATATTTTTTGAATTTAATCTCGTAAAGAATTAACGATATGATTGAAAACTAAGACAATCTCTGGGGTAAGTAAACCTTTTAATTAAAACTTCTTATCAACATTTTAACGGGGTTTTGTTTATTTTAGTTTTCAAATTATAGTTGATGATTGTGTCAAGATTCAGTTTTGTGCACATGTTAAAACCTTCAAGCGCATCCACTTCTAAGTATGTCCCTGCTCAAGCTGTTTGCAGTGAGATCTTTAATATATTTAAATAAAAAAATAGTTTAAATCAACATTTGTAATGCATTTCCTTCTTTTAAAAGTGCAATACATTTTTCAAAATTAATTAGCAACAATATATTTTATTAATATGACAATTTTGTAATAAAAAATTGTATTTGATTGCCAACAATTATTTTATTTAGGGCCATTATTACAACTTGCCAATAGTTAAAAGTCGGATTTTGTTGGACCGATAAATAGCTTTGCATTATTACAACTTCCATTTTTTATTGCTGTTATTTTCAATAATAATAATATTTAATAGATGAAAACATAATAAATGAAGGTTTTATAATGCAAAGCTATTTATCGGTCCGACAAAATCCGACTTTTAACTATTGGCAAGTTGTAATAATGGCCCTTAATGTTACAAACTCAATGTTAAAAATATTTGTTGAATGAGAACAATTTTAATTAACAAAAGTATTTTTTATATTTACAAAATCGGTTGTTGGTGCCTTTTCAATTAAAAAATTAATTGTATTGACGAATATGGTATTCAATATAACAATTGATTTGTCGTAATTTTTTTCTGTGTACTTTTTTATATTTTTGTGTAAAGCGCAACTAGCTCTACATTTAGTAACAAAAGGGATAACGGTTGAACAACATGGTCCGAAAATACAACCTTATTTGCAATCTGGCGTTACATTAAAAAAAGTAGGCTTTTCGCTGAAAATGCCCATATTTACCTTAAAACGAGCAAAGATTTATAAATTTTATAGCTTGAAAAATAAATCTGTAATAGTCCAAAGTTTACTAAAAAAGGTTTTATACAAAACATCCTGCTCAATTCGCAGTCTTATTCAGTTTTGTAAAGCAAGTCAAAATCCACTTCCGTTTTTTTAACGGCACGCCAGCGCAGATTTTTGCTTATATCTGCAAATCCTAAGCGTCGATTACTCTAATTATTTTTATGAATATAGTGCTACTTCATTACTTTGTATATATTAAAACCCTTTTTACAAATTTGACTTCATCATTTTATTTTTTTACATTTTGTGGTAGAAATATCACGACACGTCAAAATGGAAATGCCCATATACATATACTTAGGTTACGTGTTGTCTGAAACTAAGTATTTTGTCAAGAATAACTCCTAGATATTTAATATCTTCCTTTAGCGGGATGGTAATTCCTTGAGATCTTAGAGGTAGGGTAGGTATCCGTTTAGGTGACTTATTGTAGGGAAATATAATAGCCTGCGTTTTAACATGAACATTTTGTATAACAGTTGAATTATATGGCATATTTAAGCATTTTACCCAAAACTCTTAGTTTGTCATACTTATTATGACATTTTTGAAGTGCTTCTACTGCATCAAAAAATAATTGTAGCAGTGTCTCGTTGGAGATGACATCATCATTTTAAGTGGCATGATTATTTCTGGGAACATATGAATGCTGCTTACTTCCTAGGAAGTGTGAATTACGTGTGTCATTGGCACGTGCTTGGTTTGGCAATTGAGGAAAATTCTAGACTTAGAGGTAGTACGTTGTCTGATCTCAAGGTATTCCTGACGGCATGGACACCTGGGATCGTCCGCCTTATGATTAACATGCATAAATCTGATGTAATGCAAGCATGGACCATGCCATTGTTAAAAAGTGTTTATAGTGAGACGATATGTCTTCGTTTTTAAACGACATGTGTTCGTTTAAAAAACGTTTTAAAACTACTCCTTTGTAGTCCAAAGATGGGTTATATGGTCTAAATTCATTCTAAATGCCTAACACTTTCACCTGAAGCATCTAAATGTAATGTAAACTTACAATCTTCGAGAATTTTTTTATTATTTGAAATGGTCTCAAATGTAAATTTTTCCCATGTATACACTACAAAAGGTGCAACAACGATATGTATATAACTTTTATATGGACCTCTTTTCATCAAAATAAGAGAAAAAAATCGATCTGGATGGTAATCAAAATTTAAATTTCCTTCTGATTTTACTTTTCTTAATGCTTCCAACTTATGAATACCTTGAAAATTGCCCTTTTCAGCAATATCATCAGCAGCATTTAATATTTGCTGCTTTCTAAATAAGAAGGCATTTTTATTCTTCAGTTTACTTTTCATAACATTTCGTTTTACCCCACGCATCTGACCTACATGCACTTCATTATCTGCATGTTTAAAATCTTTTGTTCTATAAACAACAACAGCTCCATTAGGAGTTATTTCAAAACGAAATGTGGTACAATCGTTAAATCTGCAATATGCATATAAAAACGTATTATCTTTAACACGTGTAACACAATAAAAGCATAAAATACAAACATTATTATACATTTAGTATTCTTCTCTTACTAAATCTTCAAGAAGTTTCTTTTTAGTGATTTTATTATCATTAAACTCTTTTAAAATATCTAAATTAATAGAAAATGAACAATCGAAAATATTTTTTTTAAAGTTTCTTTTTGGTTTTAAATTATTCGTTTCCCCACGCAATACTTTTCTGTTACATTTTTCATCAGGGTTCGTATCCTTTCTGCATTTTAGAAAGTTTGAAACATTTAATGAATCATTTGTAATTTCAAATGGGCTCAAAGTATGATCGCGATTCATACTTTGCACTTTCAATTTATTAGCAGAATCAAGTATATTAAAACAATTTTGCTTCTTGCAATTTTCTATTTTTTTTTTTTCAATAATTGCACAGTCATTACTATTTCCTAATTTGTCATTCATTTTACTTAATTCATCTTTAATCATTTTAAAGTCAGATTTAAATTCGTCGGCAAATTTTAATTTTTCGCAAAAAATCTTTACACAAGTTTTTATAACAATTCATTGATATCATTTTGATTTGATCTTTCAAGTTTTTTGTTGCTACATCATCATCATATTGATTTGATTTTCCGAAACTTGTTGACCCAACGAAGATAAATTCTCTTCATTACAATTTTTATTTTGCAAAGTTTCATGTTCCAAAAAAGTTTCGCCATTAAATAAAATTTCATTTTTTTCTTTAGAATTAAAATTCACGGCATTATTAGACATGCCTAAGTCAGATTTTTTAACCTTGCCACTTTTTAGCAAGTGTTTTGCCATACTACAGATGTTTCTTCTATTTTCTATATTATTTTGAATATTATTGTATTTACTTTTTTTACTCAAAACATTTAAGGAATTAATAATAATTTCAAATAATTCAAAATTTTTTATAGAAGAACTTATCTGCAATTCCTCTAAAAAAGGACATTTTATCAGTATGGACTTTAAATCACTTATACTATAATTATACCTACGCTTTTTCATTGCTTTGCCTAAATAATAAAGTAAGAAAACAAAAAATTATTAAGTTTTTTTATTTTTTATTTTGAATTTTAAAAGTTTAATTGTTTTATTAAAATTAACTAGAACATACCTTAAAAATTATCCTTCGTACGAATTCGTGCAAACCTTAAAACGAATAAGATACTATTAAATAATTGTGTTTTAAAAATATTTAAGGCCATAATTGTGTAAAACGCAACGCAACGACAAAAATTACACTGACAGCAAGAACAAACTCAAAAATATTTTGCTTCGTACAGAAATTCATATTACGTTTTAAAATTTTCAACGCCACAAGATATGCAGCGTTTAAAATTTGAAAATTCAATATGAATTTCTGTAGAAAGCAACAAAAAAATTATAAACTATTTTGAATGAAAATAAAAAAAGAATTTTTCGATAACTTACGTCGTCGTCTTCCTTCCTAAAAAAGCTACTCCTGAAAATATGCAAAAAAAGAGAATCGATTTAATAATATAAAACACTTTTATCAAAGTATATAAAGGCTCAGTAAGTCTATAATCAACTCAGAACAATGCATGTTTAACTGTCATTTGCTTTAACAAAATAAAAAAAACATTTGATTCCGTACGGAATGTGCGATTAGATTCGCAAAAAAGTCTGACATATGTATTTAAAAAACAAAAACAAAATAAACAAGTAAGAGTACTATATTCGGCAGTGCCGAATCTTATATACCCTTCACCATTGTGCGAGCAGAATACAGAGCAACTAGACAATAACTAAATAATTTTTACATATACATACATATTCACAATTCTAAAAACTTCATTATAAATTAAATTTAAAAATCTAAAACTGGTAAATATTTTTTTACAATCGTTTTTAGAACATAAAAATTAAAAAAAAAATCCCTTTGAAAAACCAAGATTTGAACCATTTGAATTCGCCTTGATTAAACACATTAAAATAAACTCCACCACTCAGATAAAGGGTATAAAAAAAACTTATGTATACCCTATTCACCACCTGTGGTGAAGGGTATAACAACAAAAAACCACATCACCAACACTGCATTATCATAGTCACTGTACTACCAAAACGACAAAACACACTAACATATTAATTCCATTTTGGTTTCAACGGTCATTGTTACGGCTGTGGCATTATGTTCAATTAGGTGCAATTAGAGGTGACATAAGGTCCAATTAGACGTGACAAAAACATAATGCCACAATCGTAACGATGGCCGTAGAAACCAAATTGTGCAATACAGTGGTTATGGTAATGCAGCGTTGATAAGGTTATGTCGCT
Organism: Pollenia labialis; assembly: GCA_949318255.1. Taxonomy (NCBI): domain Eukaryota; kingdom Metazoa; phylum Arthropoda; class Insecta; order Diptera; family Polleniidae; genus Pollenia; species Pollenia labialis. The sequence continues at coordinate 14,852,144 of OX439142.1, read as the reverse complement.
TCTAATTGGATCTTTAAAAATTGAGGTAGTCGTGGTTTTTTACTCATATCTCAGCCATTTGTGGACCGATCTATTTGAATTTCAATAGCAAACAATTCTGGACCATATGTGACAATAATGCATAATAACTTGGCCCCCATCATATATGGGGTCTTCGGAAAACCCATTTCAACAGACAGACGGACATCGTTAAATCAACTTCGCTTTTCATAACGACCCAGAATATATATACTTTATAGGGTCTAACATCGATACTATAGAAATTACAAACGGAATGACAAACTTATATATACCCTATTCACCACCTGTGGTGAAGGGTATAAAAACAATTGATTCCGTAAACTTAGCAAAAAGTTTCCTTATGTTAAATATGGTTTGCCTCATATAATAAACATGTATTCGCACAATTGCTTAAGCCAACTTAAGAACATTCTTTCCGGATAGCCGGGCTCGGCCGGTCGGAAAGATTTTATATTCTATCTTATAACAAACACTGGCTTGGCTTACTAAAGCTTCTCTGCATAGCCGCCTTTCGGCCGGGCGCAAGGATTTCCGCTTCTATGGAAATCAGTAATTCAAAATACGTACCTCAATTTTATTCCTCCAATTATTCAATTTCTGCAAATTAAGGACTCCACTAAAAATAAAATAAAAATTAATACATTTTTCTTCTTTTTTTTTAATTTTATAAAAAACCAAATTAAAATACCTACCTTTATTTATAACTATTTGTTCCTCCTTCCCACAGATTACTCCGATTACTGTTTTTAAGGCTCCACGAAAAGCCCCCCAATGAAATAACACCCAAACGAGAAATGAAATATTCCCCAAATTTTTTTCATACATTTTTGGGTGCTATTTCATATGAAATAACACCCAATTTTTTGGGCCCTTTTACATTTTTTTTTGGGAATTATTTCATTCCTCATTTGGGGTTTTAAAATTATGAAATAATCTCCAATGAAATAACACCCAACAACTTTTTAAAATTCGGGGCTTGTTTCATAGCGTGTATAATTTGGGTGTTATTTCATTTTTTATTCGGGGGTTATTTCATTTTTAAAGCTGTTGGTTTTTGGGGGTTATCCTTGGTGAAACTGACTCTTATGAATTTTGGGCATAATTTAATTTTTGTTGCTGATGGGGTTTATTTCATTGGGGGTTATTTCATTTTCATCATTGGGTGTTATTTCATATGAAATAACGCCCAAATATTGGGGGTTGTTTCGTTTTCGCTTTGGGGTTTATTTCATTTATTTTTCGATGTTATTTCATTCACTTTTTTTGGGTGTTATTTCCTATTTTTTGGGGTTTGTTTCATTGGGGGTTATTTCCTGGGCGTTATTTCATTGGGGGCTTTTCGTGGAGCCTTTTTTAAGGCCTCCCCTGAAAATAAATAATAAAAATTTATAAATAAAATTACATACCAAGATTTTTTTGTCTTCTTCTTTTTCTTATAATTTTTATACCCTCCACCGAAGGTAAAAGGGTATATATAACTTTGTCATTCCGTTTGTAATTTCTTCAATATTGAACCTACAACCTATAAAGTATATATATTCTGGGTCCTAATGAGAAGCGAAGTTTATTTAACGATGTCTGTCTGTCCGTCTTTCTGTTGAAATGGGTTTTCCGAAGACCCCATATATGATGGGGGCCAGGTTATTATACATTTATGTCACATATGGTCCGGAATTGTTTGCTATTGAAATTCAAAAAGATCGGTCCACAAATGGCGGAGATATGAGTAAAAATCCACGACTACCTCTAATTTTTCCCAAAAATCCCTTGTGGTTGTTGTATTTTTATTACTTTTTGCTGTATATCTGGGTAACGGCAAGAGCCAAAGTGTCCAAATTAGGTACATACATTTAGGTTGTCAATACACAACATCCTACAAAATGTGGGCGGGATTGGAGAAGTGGGCGTGGTATAAAAACCTACATAAAAAACTGGGACAAATCGGTTCAGATACGAAAAAGTTATGGCCAAAATATATATATTCTGGGTCCTTATGAAAAGCGAAGTTCAAATCCGATTGTCTCTTGGCAAGTTGGCAAGACAGGGCTCAGAGATGGAGGACCCTAACTGTATGGAGGCGGTAAGGCCTCCAATAGGCTTCTATTTTGGAAGAATCAGGGAGTGGATTCTTGGCGCGACCAATCGGGCCTGGGGGAACCGGACGGACTGCCGGGTATCACGGACGCTGTGGCCGGTGCTTAGGAAGTCCGATTCGGGGTTGCTGCTGGGCAGGAGTAGGGTCTGCGTTAGGACCATGATAAGAATAATCACGGGCCACTGTATGATAGGCAGGATGGCGGTGCGGATAGGACCCGACTTGTCGGATATGTGCGGGTTGTGTGAGGACCCTGAGGAGTTGGAGACAGTTGAGCAATTTTTGTGACGCTGTTCCAGGTTCCAGGGCAGCAGGCTGAGGTGGCTAAGCAGTAAATTATACATTTATGTCACAAAAAATATTGTGAGGTCGTGCTCAATACTGTGGACATGAATTTATACTTTAGATTAAAAACAAGTAAGAGTGCTATATTCGGCTGTGACGAATCTTATATACCCTTCACCATTGTGCGAGCAGAATACAGAGCAACTAGAGAACTATATTCACAATTCTAAAAACTTTATTATAAATAAAATTTAAAAGTCTAAAACTGGTAAATATTTTTTTACAATCGTTTTTAGAACATAAAAATTAAAAAAAAAATCGCTTTGAAAAACCAAGATTTGAACCAGAGGACTCACAGTTTCTAAACTCAACCCCCTAGACGACTGAACCATAAACGAACGTTGTTTGAATATCATTAAAATGAAATATGGCCCATTTTAGGTTTCACAACTCAACTCAGTTGTGTTAACTCAACTCAGCAAAGTTGTAAACCATAACACAAAAATTACAATTCAACTAATTTGAGTTGTGAACCGTAATAGTGGCCTATATTCACCAAAATGGTTTGTACCATGTATGTGTGTTTGTTTGTTTCTTTTAGTATAGGCAGTGTTGTCTTACCGTAGATTTACATTTTTGTCGAGTTTTTAAGTAGCACCCACAATATATATACTTTATAGGGTGTAGGATCAATATTGTAGAAATTACAAACGGAATGACAAACTTATATGTATATACCCTTTTACTTTCGGTAAAGGGTATAAAAAGAGTAATTTGGGGATTTCAGTATTTTGGTTATAACTCAGCCATGTTTTAACCGATTTGAAAAATTTTTATATCGACATGTTTAAGAAGATATTTACCATTTACTTGGGTTATAAAACTTGGACTTGGAAAGATCTTTGGTTCCCGAAAATGGGTATTAAAAAAAAAAAAATTATTTTGGCCATAACTTTTTCGTATCTGAACCGCTTTTTCGAGTTTAAAATATGTTCTACTAAAAAATTCCGATATTTTGGTATATAAGTCATATCCATAGGAACTATGGCAGCCCTAAAATGTAGGTTTTTATACAATTTTTAATTTTTCTGTACGCCCACTTCTCCAATCCCGCCCACATTTTGTAGGATGGTGTGTATTGATAACCTTAATGTATGTACCTAATTAGGAAACTTTAGCTCTTGCCGTTCCCCAGATATACAGCAAAAAGTAATAAAAATACAACAACCACAAGGGATTTTTGGGAAAAATTAGAGGTAGTCGTGGGCCCATATCATATATGGGGTCTTCGGAAAACCCATTTCAACGGACATCGTTAAATCAACTTCGCTTTTCATAAGGACCCAGAATATGTATACTTTATAGGGTGTACGATCAATATTGTAGAAATTACAAACGCAATGACACGCCTTCGGTAAAGGGTATAACAAGTAAGAGTGCTATACCAAAGTGAGATAGGAACAAAAAGTTATATAAATAATGTTCTTTAAATATAAACAAAGATGCCCAAGGTAGTAGTATTACTGAGAGTGACTAAATAACACTGGAAGAAAACAATTTGCTATTCATTTTATATAGTCGTCAACGAGATTGCCACGAAAGCACATGTGTGACGGGTGTAGTCATGTTTTTTTAAATGTCTTATGACAAAATTTTATTTGCTGGGTTATTCAGGGATTTCCAAAATTTTTTTGGTTGTGTATTAGTGAGTACCAGAGAGTAAGCAAATTGAGAGAATGCATTTATTTACAGCCGAAATAAAATGTTAGTAATATATTTTATACGTTGTATAACACAAAGGTACAAAATTAAAAATTTTTTGTGTTGATAAAAAATTTGTAGCAATTCTTTACCAATTCAATGCCGCTGATTTTAAAACTAAACTTTTTTTATTCGGAAGCTTTTTGACTCTAAATCAGTTTCAAATATCTTATCAAACAATTGTAAAAAATTAAAGATTTTTATGTTTTAAAAATTCATAAAAAATAAATATTGCACGCAAATCACAGCTGATAGAAAAAAAGTGCAGTTTTAAAATCAGCGACATTGAATTGGTAAAGAACTGCTACAAATTTTCTAGCAACACAAACAATTTTTAGTTTTTTCCCCTTGTGTTCTACAAGTTATAAAATAAAATCTTCTAAATTTATACTTTTATGGCAGTTTTGTAATAGTAGAATGCTTTTCAAATGGGATGAACTTAATTTATTACGTTGCTTGGAACAAATAAATTTTAAATCCGAAAAAATTTGTTCGCATAGGTAAGTAGTGCCGAATAAAGAGAGGCACGTCAATGAATTTTTTTTAGTTCAGGATAAAAATGGTATTCACGGTGTTGGGTTGCTCATACTTCAAACATCTGTGCATACATTTTTATTCTAGCTAATGGTATATCATAACTTTTTAGAAAATACCAAATGTGCACATGAGTTTGCCTGCAAAAATGTATAAAGTCATTATAACAGGTCAAAGTTACGTTTAATAATTACAATAAATTAGTAAGGTTAAAGGCAGAATTAGTCTTTACTTTCTGTTTCTGTTCTGTTCCGTGCCGTTCTGTTTCAAAATTGTAAAAGTTTCTTTTTCTGTAGCAACTGTAGCCATTTATGACAAATGTATTAGTTTTGCACCATCCATTGTTTTATTTCAATAACTTTTATGCACATAAATTTGAAGAAATAAAATTTAATTTATGTATTTTTTGTATATTTTGCGGTCACTTACAATTACTTTACAAGTTTTTGATTTTATCAAACTGAACCGCAACAGAACAGAACAACTAATCAATTTCACAGGTTTTTTAATAACAAAAACAAATCAGCTGGTTCGTAACAGAACAGAAAGTAAAGACTTACTGAGCCTTAACTCTTTGGGCTCGGTCAAATAACTGTAGCATAAAAAAAGCAATAAAAATAGTGCGAAACAACCCTGAAGGAAACCTGAGTGCAAGTGTCTCCAAGTCACCAGTTTTGTCGACTATTTTGGTGACATTGTCTACAAAGTGTCTACACTTCACTACATTTGCCACTATATTTGGCTTTAATACTCAAAAATGTTTATCAATAACAACTGAGAAGTACAATTCCTATAAAAGTTGAAGAAATAATAAAAAAATATTGTTATGATTTCGTATTCGTACCAAAAGTGTAGACTACGTTTACTAAAATGTACTAGTGATTCTACATATGTTCCCAAAGGAACTACCTAGTCAGTACCTAGTCAGTAGTACCAACGTCAGTAGTAGATTTCCAATGACACGCACATGTTAAATGTCTATAGTAAATAACATTGTCTGGGGTATAATAAGTCACTAGTACTGGTGACTGTGTCAATAGTGAATCAGTACAGATTCACTAGTGACATTTCCTACAGGGAATACAGTTTCATTAATACATCAATAGAACACATCTTCTTACCCAAACATTTTACCTACTGTCACATTTGCTTTTATGTGTAGAGGTTATTTGCACATTAATTGTAGCAAAACAAGACTTTTTTACTTGTTTTTTAAATATTTCTACTGTTTTCAAAGAAAGAAAAAACCCACTGATGCGATTGGTACAGAAACCAAAATATTTTTACAAGCAAAATACCAACAAATTCTTTTGGCTATTTTTTTCTTAATAATTTCTGAATTTTACAGGTATCAAAAAATTTTTTTTTCACAAACAAAACACATATCGTTAGCTTAAACGTTGCAGTAAATGTTATTGTTAAAAAAAGTTACTTAATAAAATTTACGTTAGCTTTGCTGTTAAATATTTTCAACAATTTAAATGATGTTAAAATTAAATAGAAATTTTATATTACTCTGCATTTAAGTCTTAAAATTTAGACTCTAAATATTGCACGCAAGGCATTTGATATTGCCAAAAGCATTTTTGACCGCACAATATTTTTGAGTTTAAGCTGAAACAAAATAATATAGCATCCGCTAAACATGTACAGTGTACATTATTTTTTATTAAAATAATTTTTGTGGGAATACAAAATTTAATTTAAATGATTTTGTTATTCGTGCTTAATTCCCAATTTTTACTATTTGATAAAAAAAACACTGAAATTTATTGTTGATGGGATAAGCTATTCCTATGCGCATTTCACTGGTTGCTTAGGCCAATCATCAGGAAACTTCATCCAACAAGATTTTAGAAAAACTAAAGATATCAAACCAAATAAAACTGTTAAGTGTATAAGAATTACAGAAACAGTTCTATTTGTAACAATATCAAAGTTTAAACCAAATCACCAACAATAAACATTGAGTTTATCTCTTCATACATTCCCCACTACAATTGATTGGAATTCTTCCAACATTAATTGTAGTTGTAGTTGTAGGTTAAGAAAAAACAAAATAAAAACAAAAACAACTCGCTTTATTTAAAAAGCGGGTTGCCAGTCCGTTTTTTTTTAAGGCCGTGCACCTGCCAGTTTATTCTCAAAATAATTTTCGTGGGAATACAAAATTTAATTTAAATGATTTTGTTATTCGTGCTTATCCCATCAACAATAAATTTCAATGTTTTTATCAAATAATAAAAATTGGGAATTAAGCACGAATAACAAAATCATTAAAATATCAGATTTTTTAATGTAGCATCAGACAAACAGTTTCTTGTTGGAGAATAAATAAAACCTGCTGAAGAAAATAATCTTTCTACAGGTCCTGATGAGCACAAACTTGTATAAAACTCTATGGATACTCTTTTTAATTTTGGATAGCTGTCAAGAATTTTTTTTACCAGTTTTAGTTTTTGGTGGATCTAAGTGAAAACAAGTATCAAAAAACTGACAAAATATATTTTGTAAACTATGTTTTTAAAATACAAAATACTTCAATTTTTTATGTACATAAAATACAAAATACAAACTACATATCTGTGGCATTTTGACAAAACATCTTAAGTCGAAATAAGATAGGAAAAAACTTTAAAAAAAAACTTGCTGAAAAAATCATTTTTATCAAATAATAAAATAAACAAAATTAAAGTAAAATTGCGTTTATAATACAAAATTTTAAAAATGTAAACAAAAATGTTTTTTGAATGAAAATTCGTATGATTAACAAAATTTTTTTCAATTTTTTGAATTTGACTTAAGATGTTTTGTCAAAATGCCACAGATATGTACTTCTATTTATTGTAGGTATGTATTTAAAATACAAAATACTTGCTGGACATGTATTTAAAATACAAAATACTTGCACGTCATGTATTTAAAATACAAATACAAAATACGAATTTGTATTTAACATACGTATTTCAAATACTGCCCAGCTCTGATGTCCTTTAAGTGATATACAAATAAGAACGATAGTTTTGTTTTCTGTTTTGTAACATTTAAATTGAAATGGTTATACGACCTGTTGCTGGAATTAGCCCGCTTAAGCACGCACTCCGATCTTGTGCGTCCTTCCACCGGAGTCTCGGTCTTCCCCGGCTGTGCTTTCCGTGGAAGTTGTGATCCCACGCCTTGTTGGTTTGAGCATTTATTTGACCGACATGGCCCAGCCAGAGCAGTCGCTGTATTTTGATGCGCTTAACCAGGTTCATGTCGGGATATAGCTCGTTAATACCGATCGGACCATAGATAGAGGATTTTTCTCTCAAAAAACACCGCCTTATCTGCCTTCGCAAGTCCCTATGTTTCAGTGCCTCAAAGAAGCAATAAACTCTTTTTCACACAGAAAAAAATACCAATGTTAAATTAACATGGCAAAATGTTCATTGATAATCATAGTAAATTTCTGCAAAAGTATGAATTTTATTTAAATTTATTATTACAGTATAACCCGGTTAATTACCCCACGCTTAAATGCCTTTCACGCTTATTTACCTCCAGTTTTAAATCCCCGGTTTTTTTCTTCCATTTTTTAAACAAAAATCCACGTTTAATTGCCAAACGCTTAATTACCCGATTCGGATAATTGCTTTAAAAATGTAACTCCCAAAACAAAATTATACCTAAATTTCATTCGTTTAATTGCCTCAGTACTATTTGACAAAAACACAGCAAGTTATGCAACCAAGTTTTACATGTTAATAATTTGAAAATACGTACTAAATTTTTTTTTAAAAAATATGCCTAAAAAACAAAATATGGCTTGATTAAAAGCAAAATATTCAACAAATTAATATTTTTTTTTTTAATTTCCTATGCTAATCCCCGCGAAGCTTGACGCTTGTCTGCAGGAAAGAATCCAGAGTCTCTGGTGGGAATCGAACCCGCAAACCCGGTGTTGATAGACAAGCTCACTACTAGCTAGCCTACCGGGGCACTCATTTGCATTAAAAGTTATGTTATGAGGTCAAGATTCATATAAAAGTTATATATTATCTAGATACACCAAATTTATGAGATATTTTGTCTTAAAGAGATTAAAGTTTGAAGTTTGCATGGGGACTATCTGATATTATAGTCCGATTCTTACAATTTACATAGGTTTCGTTCTTATGACAATTAAACGTATTTACCCAATTTGATCAAATTATCTAAAAACTGCTGCATGGACATACAACCAGCAAGATGGACGGACGGACGGACATGAAAAGATTACTTAAAAAAGTGTTTCTGATTCGATCGTTTACTAAACGATGCGTCTAGATGCGTCAACAAAAACTTGCTTTGGCTTAAAATTGTACAGTGAAAATTTAATGTAGGTGGCGAAATTAAAGCAACAGAAAATTCATCTGTTAACCAGAATTTTAAGCCATTTTTTTATTTGCTTAACATGTATTAAAATATGTTTTAAAAACTTAAAATATGTGTGCAATAAAAATGCAGCAATGGCTAAAATCTGGAAATTATTTCCAAACAAATCGATACCAAAATTCATTAAAAGCTCTAAACGCATAAATATATTGTTTCTGCATTCATTGGTCGCACAAGAAAAACCATGCAATTGCATATTTACGGCATCCATGAGAAGTAGTAGGATATGACAGGACATCTCAAAAAGCACTACAGATAAAATTAAAGACAACAAATCCCATTGTTTTTTATTGCTATCTCTTAAGATTTAGCAGATACAAGTAAAAATTCCTTTCTTAAATTTTTTCATACATCAAAGTTAAGTTATCTTGAAAAAAATACGTCTAATTACCTCACTGAGGTATTTAAACGAATTCGCTTAATTACCTCAATGAGGTAGTTAAACGTATTCTTATTATTACCTCAACGAGGTAGTTAAGCGTATTCGTTTAAATGCTTACCCCGCATAATTACCCAAAAATATTGGCATTTTTGTCGAGGTAATTATCCGTGGAATACGTATGTATTTCATATTAATTTTATACAAAAAATATTAAAATAACCTTAAAGCAAGTTAACTTAATATTATTAACTGTTAAAATAACATTGTTCAATATTGAATCCATAAGAACCTGTTTTATATTAAAATCAAATCTTGTAAAATTAATTGCAAACATACTTAAGTATGTACATTTTTTTATTATCATGTTTAAAATATGTTATAAAAATAAGAAAATTCCCGTATTCTTTAAATTAAAATTATTTAGTTAAATAGTACATCAAGTTTTCAAAGTAGAATGATGACGAAAACCAAATCGGGCGATTCTGCTGATGCTTCTGTTGACAAAGGAGAATACAAAATAAGTGAAACATGTGTTACAGGTAGGGTATTCATTCGGTTAACCGTTAATCGGTCAACCGATTATTTACTAACCGCTTAACTGATCGGTTAATTTAAAATTGACTTTTTTCGATTAACGATTAAACCAGTTAATTTCAGTCGATTACCCGATGTAACAAAATTTTGAATTTTTTGTAGTATTAAACCATATTTTTTTGTGTTTTTAATTATGGGTGATTTCCAAAACGTCAGTTGCAAAGAAACCCAATTCTCTACAATGCAATGTAGAATTATACAATGTTATCTGTACCAAAGTTCACCAAAAAAGTTACCAAAGGGCAGCAAAAAAGTTGCGTTTAGAAATATTTTTCCATACAATATTTATATTCTTAAAATACTGTACAAAAACAGAAATTATGGAATTCGGAAATAAACTTTTTTGCATAATGTTTGGTGCTTGTCAGAGCAAGTTAGACGATGACAAACCAACAGAATTAACCGAAACAATTCTCTAATGGCATAATGGATGATTTTATATGTTTAGAGAAATCCAGGAAAAAGACTGAGAAATTAGATATTCTGTGTTATGGGTTGCTTTCGAGTTCGCCAACATAAAAAAGAATCGCTCAAATTCTAAACATTAAATCCAATTTATTTTTCTAAAACATTATTTTATAATGCTATTGAAGTAATTAATAATATGATTTCAGAGTTTATTTTTTAATAAATACATAATAAGTATTAATTAAAAAATATGTATAACATAGTTATTGATTTTTTTTTTTGTTTGCTCGTTTTGGTTCAAGTATTGTTATGTTATTATTTTTTTACCAATAAAATCCAAATAATAAATAATTTTTTAATTTTTATATATTGAACTTACTAAAGTTATAAAAAACCCTTATTAACCGGTTAACCGATCAAAAACAAAAGTTACCCATTAAAGCAAAAGCCCGATTAATGAATACCCTAGCTTCAGGGTAAGTGTTTCACACTGTTATATCACACTAAAACCAATTTGATTCTACATGAAATTCACGTTGTTTCAACCTGAAATAACTAGTTATTTTAAAAGAACAAAATGTTGTTCGCTAGTTATTGTAATAACATGTTAAATTAACATAAAGTAACAATGAAGAAAAATCACCACCGAAAAGGGTAAACTCAACCTTGTTTTCGATGATTTTACATTGATTTTTTCGAGTCCTACCGATGTTAAGAGTACCGTTAGCTTATGTTGATTATCTCCCATACAGTGTATTTCTTGGAAAGTTCCTATGGAATCTGTAATGCAAGATTTTTTTTAACCAATTCGGATAGATTCAGCAACGATCCATATAAAATTACGTACAATAATTTGCCCATTATTAATTATAAGTTTTGTTGCTGCTGCTTTAAAATTTAAAAAGAACGAAAACAGCTGTGTTTTGTTTGTACACAACAACTAATATTTTCAAAAAAAAATTTAATAAAACCAATAAAATTTATTCAGTACTAAATGTACTTAGTTAAATTTATTGCGCCGTTAATACATTTTTTATTTGATTTGTTTCTTTTATTTATTCGGGTTTCACTACAACGGGCTATTGCTCGGTTAATTAAGTTAGAATATATTTTTTTGTAGTTGTTTTTGTATCTCTTATTAAATAAATAAATAAATTTTTTTATAGTTTATTATTATGTACTTAAAATTTTAAACGATTTTCAGAATTCACAATTTTAAAGCAAAAACCAAATTTTGGTAAAATGTTTTCTTCAAAAGTGATTGATTGGAAAAAAACGACACCCTTAATAGCCTTTTCACACTTGTCAACATTTATCAACATTTAACATCTAAAATTAATTTTCGAAGATATTGAAATTTTCCCATAAGAAATACATTGGGCTAGAAATCAAAATATTTAACATCTTTACAAAATGTTCCTATCTCATTGTATTTCATTCTACATCTTCCGATAACTTTAGTGTCATCACTAGAAAAGTGGCAATAAATTCTATTATTATTTTAATTTTTATTTATTTCATTTTAATAAAAACTAACCAAGCCCTCTGGGCCATATATGGTTAGCAAGCAAACAATACTTAAACAACAAGTCTAACAATTCATTTTTTATATGTATTAAATTTAATCAAAAAAGTTAATGTTAATGTTAATGTTAATGGCCCCCCAGCCAACTATATATGTATATTTACCAATTACCATTTACAAATATGGTGAAGTCCAGTCAGCAAAAACAATTTCTAGCCTAAATGATTTAAAATTGACTTATTGTAAGCCCTGCAAGAAAGAGAAAACATTTTATACTCAATAGACAATTTATTCCACACTCTTGATAATCTAACAATAAAGGAATGTTCATAAAAATTTGAAGAAATTTTGTTGATAATAAGTTGCTTATTGCGATCAGATCTAGAAAATATGAACTTTTTAACTAAGAATGTTGGAGTTTGTGTTACAATCGTTTTATAGAATAAACATAATAGTTTATAAGTAACATAATTCTGAAAAGAACACCCTAAAAATTTTAATACGCTAGGAGAAATATGTTCCCTCCTTGGTTTATTATAAACATATCTAACAACTCTATTAACAGAATATTCAATTCTCCTAAAATTACCAGAATTAGTGCCAGTATAGATCTGAATACCATAATTTATAACCGACATCAAAAGTGCATGTGCAATTCTATACTTGACATGTAAGGGCAAGAACAGATTAAGTGCATATAACCTTCTTATTGTGGCATCACTGACAGAATGGCATTTGCTTTGAAAGCAGCGTTACCATTTAATAGTAAATGTAAGACGTTTCAAGTGTGAACGCGTATTTCACATTTTCCATGCGTTCCTCCGAAATGTATGCAAGTGTACAAAGAGCATAAAAAAAAACGCCAAGGCTTCTGAATTCTCTTTGTGTCCGAAGTGTTTACCAGTAGTTAGTCGTATTCAGCCGAATTCCATTCGGTAGCCAACTGAATACAAAACGTATTTAACCGAACCTGATTAAGCAGAACCGTATTTAACCGAACCCGATTAAATGAAACCGCATTTAACAGAATCTGATTAACCGATACCGTATTTAACCGAACCTGTTTAACCGAAGCCGTACTTAACCGATCCTGATTAGATAAAACCGTATTTAATTGAACCTGATTAACCGAACCTTGTTGAACCGAACCTTATATAGCGGAGCGCTAAACAAACCCGTTTTTTACCAGTAGTTAGTCGTATTTAGCCGACTGCCGGTGCCTCCGAATTCCATTCGGTAGCCGACTAAATGCAAACCAGTAGTCAACGTATTCTTACCAGTAGTGAATACGAACCCGCATTCAACCAGTAGTTAGTCACACCATGGCCGGACAACCGTCGGCCACCGACTTATCAAAAAACACCGCCTTATCTACCTTCGCAAGTCCCTATGTTTCAGTGCCTCAAAGAAGCAATAAACTCTTTTTCACACAGAAAAAAATACCAATGTTAAATTAACATGGCAAAATGTTCATTGATAATCATAGTAAATTTCTGCAAAAGTATGAATTTTATTTAAATTTATTATTATGTACTATTTCAAATTAATTTTATACAAAAAATATTAAAATAACCTTAAAGCAAGTTAACTTAATATTATTAACTGTTAAAATAACATTGTTCAATATTGAATCCATAAAAACCTGTTTTATATTAAAATCAAATCTTGTAAAATTAATTGCAAACATACTTAAGTATGTACATTTTTTTATTATCATGTTTAAAATATGTTATAAAAATAAGAAAATTCCCGTATTCTTTAAATTAAAATTATTTAGTTAAATAGTACATCAAGTTTTCAAAGTAGAATGATGACGAAAACCAAATCGGGCGATTCTGCTGATGCTTCTGTTGACAAAGGAGAATACAAAATAAGTGAAACATGTGTTACAGGTAGGGTATTCATTCGGTTAACCGTTAATCGGTCAACCGATTATTTACTAACCGCTTAACTGATCGGTTAATTTAAAATTGACTTTTTTCGATTAACGATTAAACCAGTTAATTTCAGTCGATTACCCGATGTAACAAAATTTTGAATTTTTTGTAGTATTAAACCATATTTTTTTGTGTTTTTAATTATGGGTGATTTCCAAAACGTCAGTTGCAAAGAAACCCAATTCTCTACAATGCAATGTAGAATTATACAATGTTATCTGTACCAAAGTTCACCAAAAAAGTTACCAAAGGGCAGCAAAAAAGTTGCGTTTAGAAATATTTTTCCATACAATATTTATATTCTTAAAATACTGTACAAAAACAGAAATTATGGAATTCGGAAATAAACTTTTTTGCATAATGTTTGGTGCTTGTCAGAGCAAGTTAGACGATGACAAACCAACAGAATTAACCGAAACAATTCTCTAATGGCATAATGGATGATTTTATATGTTTAGAGAAATCCAGGAAAAAGACTGAGAAATTAGATATTCTGTGTTATGGGTTGCTTTCGAGTTCGCCAACATAAAAAAGAATCGCTCAAATTCTAAACATTAAATCCAATTTATTTTTCTAAAACATTATTTTATAATGCTATTGAAGTAATTAATAATATGATTTCAGAGTTTATTTTTTAATAAATACATAATAAGTATTAATTAAAAAATATGTATAACATAGTTATTGATTTTTTTTTTTGTTTGCTCGTTTTGGTTCAAGTATTGTTATGTTATTATTTTTTTACCAATAAAATCCAAATAATAAATAATTTTTTAATTTTTATATATTGAACTTACTAAAGTTATAAAAAACCCTTATTAACCGGTTAACCGATCAAAAACAAAAGTTACCCATTAAAGCAAAAGCCCGATTAATGAATACCCTAGCTTCAGGGTAAGTGTTTCACACTGTTATATCACACTAAAACCAATTTGATTCTACATGAAATTCACGTTGTTTCAACCTGAAATAACTAGTTATTTTAAAAGAACAAAATGTTGTTCGCTAGTTATTGTAATAACATGTTAAATTAACATAAAGTAACAATGAAGAAAAATCACCACCGAAAAGGGTAAACTCAACCTTGTTTTCGATGATTTTACATTGATTTTTTCGAGTCCTACCGATGTTAAGAGTACCGTTAGCTTATGTTGATTATCTCCCATACAGTGTATTTCTTGGAAAGTTCCTATGGAATCTGTAATGCAAGATTTTTTTTAACCAATTCGGATAGATTCAGCAACGATCCATATAAAATTACGTACAATAATTTGCCCATTATTAATTATAAGTTTTGTTGCTGCTGCTTTAAAATTTAAAAAGAACGAAAACAGCTGTGTTTTGTTTGTACACAACAACTAATATTTTCAAAAAAAAATTTAATAAAACCAATAAAATTTATTCAGTACTAAATGTACTTAGTTAAATTTATTGCGCCGTTAATACATTTTTTATTTGATTTGTTTCTTTTATTTATTCGGGTTTCACTACAACGGGCTATTGCTCGGTTAATTAAGTTAGAATATATTTTTTTGTAGTTGTTTTTGTATCTCTTATTAAATAAATAAATAAATTTTTTTATAGTTTATTATTATGTACTTAAAATTTTAAACGATTTTCAGAATTCACAATTTTAAAGCAAAAACCAAATTTTGGTAAAATGTTTTCTTCAAAAGTGATTGATTGGAAAAAAACGACACCCTTAATTCACACTTGTCAACATTTATCAACATTTAACATCTAAAATTAATTTTCGAAGATATTGAAATTTTCCCATAAGAAATACATTGGGCTAGAAATCAAAATATTTAACATCTTTACAAAATGTTCCTATCTCATTGTATTTCATTCTACATCTTCCGATAACTTTAGTGTCATCACTAGAAAAGTGGCAATAAATTCTATTATTATTTTAATTTTTATTTATTTCATTTTAATAAAAACTAACCAAGCCCTCTGGGCCATATATGGTTAGCAAGCAAACAATACTTAAACAACAAGTCTAACAATTCATTTTTTATATGTATTAAATTTAATCAAAAAAGTTAATGTTAATGTTAATGTTAATGGCCCCCCAGCCAACTATATATGTATATTTACCAATTACCATTTACAAATATGGTGAAGTCCAGTCAGCAAAAACAATTTCTAGCCTAAATGATTTAAAATTGACTTATTGTAAGCCCTGCAAGAAAGAGAAAACATTTTATACTCAATAGACAATTTATTCCACACTCTTGATAATCTAACAATAAAGGAATGTTCATAAAAATTTGAAGAAATTTTGTTGATAATAAGTTGCTTATTGCGATCAGATCTAGAAAATATGAACTTTTTAACTAAGAATGTTGGAGTTTGTGTTACAATCGTTTTATAGAATAAACATAATAGTTTATAAGTAACATAATTCTGAAAAGAACACCCTAAAAATTTTAATACGCTAGGAGAAATATGTTCCCTCCTTGGTTTATTATAAACATATCTAACAACTCTATTAACAGAATATTCAATTCTCTTAAAATTACCAGAATTAGTGCCAGTATAGATCTGAATACCATAATTTATAACCGACATCAAAAGTGCATGTGCAATTCTATACTTGACATGTAAGGGCAAGAACAGATTAAGTGCATATAACCTTCTTATTGTGGCATCACTGACAGAATGGCATTTGCTTTGAAAGCAGCGTTACCATTTAATAGTAAATGTAAGACGTTTCAAGTGTGAACGCGTATTTCACATTTTCCATGCGTTCCTCCGAAATGTATGCAAGTGTACAAAGAGCATAAAAAAAAACGCCAAGGCTTCTGAATTCTCTTTGTGTCCGAAGTGTTTACCAGTAGTTAGTCGTATTCAGCCGAATTCCATTCGGTAGCCAACTGAATACAAAACGTATTTAACCGAACCTGATTAAGCAGAACCGTATTTAACCGAACCCGATTAAATGAAACCGCATTTAACAGAATCTGATTAACCGATACCGTATTTAACCGAACCTGTTTAACCGAAGCCGTACTTAACCGATCCTGATTAGATAAAACCGTATTTAATTGAACCTGATTAACCGAACCTTGTTGAACCGAACCTTATATAGCGGAGCGCTAAACAAACCCGTTTTTTACCAGTAGTTAGTCGTATTTAGCCGACTGCCGGTGCCTCCGAATTCCATTCGGTAGCCGACTAAATGCAAACCAGTAGTCAACGTATTCTTACCAGTAGTGAATACGAACCCGCATTCAACCAGTAGTTAGTCACACCATGGCCGGACAACCGTCGGCCACCGACTTATCAAAAAACACCGCCTTATCTACCTTCGCAAGTCCCTATGTTTCAGTGCCTCAAAGAAGCAATAAACTCTTTTTCACACAGAAAAAAATACCAATGTTAAATTAACATGGCAAAATGTTCATTGATAATCATAGTAAATTTCTGCAAAAGTATGAATTTTATTTAAATTTATTATTATGTATTTCAAATTAATTTTATACAAAAAATATTAAAATAACCTTAAAGCAAGTTAACTTAATATTATTAACTGTTAAAATAACATTGTTCAATATTGAATCCATAAAAACCTGTTTTATATTAAAATCAAATCTTGTAAAATTAATTGCAAACATACTTAAGTATGTACATTTTTTATTATCATGTTTAAAATATGTTATAAAAAAAGGAAAATTCCCGTATTCTTTAAATTAAAATTATTTAGTTAAATAGTACATCAAGTTTTCAAAGTAGAATGATGACGAAAACCAAATCGGGCGATTCTGCTGATGCTTCTGTTGACAAAGGAGAATACAAAATAAGTGAAACATGTGTTACAGGTAGGGTATTCATTCGGTTAACCGTTAATCGGTCAACCGATTATTTACTACCCGCTTAACTGATCGGTTAATTTAAAATTGACTTTTTTCGATTAACGATTAAACCAGTTAATTTCAGTCGATTACCCGATGTAACAAAATTTTGAATTTTTTGTAGTATTAAACCATATTTTTTTGTGTTTTTAATTATGGGTGATTTCCAAAACGTCAGTTGCAAAGAAACCCAATTCTCTACAATGCAATGTAGAATTATACAATGTTATCTGTACCAAAGTTCACCAAAAAAGTTACCAAAGGGCAGCAAAAAAGTTGCGTTTAGAAATTTTTTTCCATACAATATTTATATTCTTAAAATACTGTACAAAAACAGAAATTATGGAATTCGGAAATAAACTTGTTTGCATAATGTTTGGTGCTTGTCAGAGCAAGTTAGACGATGACAAACCAACAGAATTAACCGAAACAATTCTCTAATGGCATAATGGATGATTTTATATGTTTAGAGAAATCCAGGAAAAAGACTGAGAAATTAGATATTCTGTGTTATGGGTTGCTTTCGAGTTCGCCAACATAAAAAAGAATCGCTCAAATCCTAAACATTTAATCCAATTTATTTTTCTAAGACATTATTTTATAATGCTATTGAAGTAATTAATAATATGATTTCATAGTTTATTTTTTAATAAATACATAATAAGTATTAATTAAAAAATATGTATAACATAGTTATTGATTTTTTTTTTTGTTTGCTCGTTTTGGTTCAAGTATTGTTATGTTATTATTTTTTTACCAATAAAATCCAAATAATAAATAATTTTTTAATTTTTATATATTGAACTTACTTAAGTTATAAAAAACCCTTATTAACCGGTTAACCGATCAAAAACAAAATTAACCGATTACAGCAAAAGCCCGATTAATGAATACCCTAGCTTCAGGGTAAGTGTTTCACACTGTTATATCACACTAAAACCAATTTGATTCTACATGAAATTCACGTTGTTTCAACCTGAAATAACTAGTTATTTTAAAAGAACAAAATGTTGTTCGCTAGTTATTGTAATAACATGTTAAATTAACATAAAGTAACAATGAAGAAAAATCACCACCGAAAAGGGTAAAATCAACCTTGTTTTCGATGATTTTACATTGATTTTTTCGAGTCCTACCGATGTTAAGAGTACCGTTAGCTTATGTTGATTATCTCCCATACAGTGTATTTCTTGGAAAGTTCCTATGGAATCTGTAATGCAAGATTTTTTTTAACCAATTCGGATAGATTCAGCAACGATCCATATAAAATTACGTACAATAATTTGCCCATTATTAATTATAAGTTTTGTTGCTGCTGCTTTAAAATTTAAAAAGAACGAAAACAGCTGTGTTTTGTTTGTACACAACAACTAATATTTTCAAAAAAAAATTTAATAAAACCAATAAAATTTATTCAGTACTAAATGTACTTAGTTAAATTTATTGCGCCGTTAATACATTTTTTATTTGATTTGTTTCTTTTATTTATTCGGGTTTCACTACAACGGGCTATTGCTCGGTTAATTAAGTTAGAATATATTTTTTTGTAGTTGTTTTTGTATCTCTTATTAAATAAATAAATAAATTTTTTTATAGTTTATTATTATGTACTTAAAATTTTAAACGATTTTCAGAATTCACAATTTTAAAGCAAAAACCAAATTTTGGTAAAATGTTTTCTTCAAAAGTGATTGATTGGAAAAAAACGACACCCTTAATAGCCTTTTCACACTTGTCAACATTTATCAACATTTAACATCTAAAATTAATTTTCGAAGATATTGAAATTTTCCCATAAGAAATACATTGGGCTAGAAATCAAAATATTTAACATCTTTACAAAATGTTCCTATCTCATTGTATTTCATTCTACATCTTCCGATAACTTTAGTGTCATCACTAGAAAAGTGGCAATAAATTCTATTATTATTTTAATTTTTATTTATTTCATTTTAATAAAAACGAACCAAGCCCTTTGGGCCATATATGGTTAGCAAGCAAACAATACTTAAACAACAAGTCTAACAATTCATTTTTTATATGTATTAAATTTAATCAAAAAAGTTAATGTTAATGGCCCCCCAGCCAACTATATATGTATATTTACCAATTACCATTTACAAATATGGTGAAGTCCAGTCAGCAAAAACAATTTCTAGCCTAAATGATTTAAAATTGACTTATTGTAAGCCCTGCAAGAAAGAGAAAACATTTTATACTCAATAGACAATTTATTCCACACTCTTGATAATCTAACAATAAAGGAATGTTCATAAAAATTTGAAGAAATTTTGTTGATAATAAGTTGCTTATTGCGATCAGATCTAGAAAATATGAACTTTTTAACTAAGAATGTTGGAGTTTGTGTTACAATCGTTTTATAGAATAAACATAATAGTTTATAAGTAACATAATTCTGAAAAGAACACCCTAAAAATTTTAATACGCTAGGAGAAATATGTTCCCTCCTTGGTTTATTATAAACATATCTAACAACTCTATTAACAGAATATTCAATTCTCTTAAAATTACCAGAATTAGTGCCAGTATAGATCTGAATACCATAATTTATAACCGACATCAAAAGTGCATGTGCAATTCTATACTTGACATGTAAGGGCAAGAACAGATTAAGTGCATATAACCTTCCTATTGTGGCATCACTGACAGAATGGCATTTGCTTTGAAAGCAGCGTTACCATTTAATAGTAAATGTAAGACGTTTCAAGTGTGAACGCGTATTTCACATTTTCCATGCGTTCCTCCGAAATGTATGCAAGTGTACAAAGAGCATAAAAAAAATTAAAAACAACGTCATTTGGGATAGTACACTTTTTAATGAATGTTAATAACATTTTATTGACACACGCGAGTTAAAAATTAATTTTTTAAGGAATTATCCTGCACATGCCTCCTAAACGAAAACTAATACCATGTTCACACGGCCAGCAATATTCGTGTTTCGCTCTCGTATTCCTGTTTCGCGCCCCAAACATTGAAACGACTTGTTCCCCATACAAGATTCTGAGAGCGAAGCAGGTCGTTTCATTTTGAAACAGGCTGCGAAACAGGAAAAATGTACTATCATCTCCAATTTTGATAACAGTTATCGTTAGTTTATCTGAACTAGCTCTCAAAAAAATCGAAGCAAAGAAAATAACAAAATAAAAATTGATGTTTAATAAAATAAAGTGATAATAATAACATAATAATGTTAATAAAAGTATGTATTAAATAATATATTTTTAAGTTTTATTTACTTTTTATCTAGTTTAAAAAGAATCACACTAACAACACATAAAAAAGTCAAAATGAAACAAGAACGAATCGTATGGACAGCATGTTTGGCGATGTTACCGGCTCAAAAGTTACCAGAGACTTTAACATAAAGTTTTGTTACAATATTTGTGTTAATGTTCGCACACGCAAAGAAAAAACATTGTTGTGGTAAACATGTAACGTGACGTTACAAACCTAGCCTACATATATACATAATCCTAATATTTTAATACTAACATCATAAAAAATTAAAAACCCCACACCTTGAATACCCTTACTATTTTTCCTACTACTGTGAATACAGTTACTGTTTATCTAAATAACTTTTTAACTGTAGAAGCCTCATTTAGTTTATTTTATTTTTGAGTAAGAAGTCAAAGTTTGTTCAAAACAGGGAGAGTAGATATTGCCTTAAGCTGAAGGTCCACACCATGCGTTCATGCGTAGATGCGTATGATACTTTCTATGCATTTTATGCGTTTCTAAATTCAAGTTACATGCCATGCGTTTTATGCGCTAAATTTGTTTTTTTTTTATCAGCTGTTGTGCTAATATGTTTATAAATGAAAAGCAATTTTGCCAAAAATGGAAAGTGTAATTGATATTTTAATAGAATTTACTTAAAAGAATTCATAGAAAAGTAAGCTTTTATTATAAAAATATTCGTGATTTTTCACGGTATTAATAAGTTTCCAGTTCATGGCATTTGTCAAAAAATAAAAAATATAATAAACACAACAAAGATGACACTCAGAACATAAAGGTAATCGATAACTAGAATGGCAAATTTTGTTCGTGGTAAAATTGTGCTTAAAATTAATTTTAATGAATTTTATTATTTAAAGTTTATACAATCTTAATAACGAAAGCTTTTTCTCTTATTAAAAACCTTTTTTAATGCAAAAAAATAGTAAAAAGTAATCCACCACACAAACATATTTATCGATAACATTGAAAATAAAATATGATTTGTCATCCATGGCCATCAATAACAGCTGACTTTTATTCACCACACATGCGACGGATACAAAAGTAGAAAGTAAACCTACTTTGATGCGTTCATACGTCTATGCATTCTATGCATTTTGGTGTGTGACTTGTCATATGCAATTACACTGATTCAACTTTTTTGTCAAATGCATAAAAAGGACAGACGCATAAACGCATGGTGTGGACCTTCAGCTTTAAAGCTGAAGGTCCACACCATGCGTTCATGCGTAGATGCGTATGATACTTTCTATGCATTTTATGCGTTTCTAAATTCAAGTTACATGCCATGCGTTTTATGCGCCAAATTTGTTTTTTTTAATCAGCTGTTGTGCTAATATGTTTATCAATTAAAAGCAATTTTGCCAAAAATGGAAAGTGTAAATGATATTTTAATAGAATTTATTTAAAAGAATTCATAGGAAAGTAAGCTTTTATTATAAAAATATTCGTGATTTTTCACGGTATTAATAAGTTTTCAGTTCATGGCATTTGTTCAAAAAAAAAAAAAAAAATATAATAAACACAACAAAGATGACACTCAGAACATAAAAGTAATCGATAACTAGAATGGCAAATTTTGTTCGTGGTAAAATTGTGCTTAAAATTAATTTTAATGTATTTTATTCTTTAAAGTTTATACAATCTTAATAACGAAAGCTTTTCTCTTATTAAAAACCTTTTTTAATACAAAAAAATAGTAAAAAGTAATCCACCACACAAACATATTTATCGATAACATTGAAAATAAAATATGATTTGTCATCCATGGCCATCAATAACAGCTGACTTTTATTCACCACACATGCGACGGATACAAAAGTAGAAAGTAAACCTACTTTGATGCGTTCATACGTCTATGCATTCTATGCATTTTGGTGTGTAACTTGTCATATGCAATTACACTGATTCAACTTTTTTGTCAAATGCATAAAAAGGACAGACGCATAAACGCATGGTGTGGACCTTCAGCTTAAACCACAGTCAGTGTTACCGTTATGCGACTAAAGTCGCATTTTTGCCCCTTTTTGACTGCCGTGCCACTTTTTTGACCCCTTTGTTTTAAATCCCCTTTTGTATCATTTTGTAGTTTTTTGTGCCCCTTTTTGAACTAAGTTTTTTTTATACTGTCAATCAATGAATCCGAGGTCAATTTGAAGAGAAAATAGCATCTAATTTGGAAAAAATTTAAATAATTCAGGAAGGGCTATTATCAGCGTGGCCATTTTGGCATTTTTGCAGCTAGATTCAGCATTTTTTTGTCTGATTTAAGGCCCAACCAAGGCCCATCTATCAGGTCTGCTTACTTGTACAAAAACAAAATACAATTCTTTTTAGTTGTCAAAAATTTACTACCTCATATACAAAGCAAAAGGAAAAAACGTGTATGTGTGGCATACCATAAACGTATACATGCACATGTAAGCAAAATGTAAACAACTTTTGACAACTAAAAAGAACATAAACAATGATCATCAGGCTTCTTGCACAGACCTTTTCAATGGGCCTTGGGCCCAACCAGAACATGAATGAGATCGCTTAAGTCAACTTAAGTAGCTGTGCGAATATATATAAAACTTATATGGCAAGCTACAACGTACTTAACGATGCTTTTCGTCAAGTTTCGTCAAATGTCATTTGCTTAAGCAAAGTGCCAAACTGAACGCACATTCCGTACGAAAACAGCTGTGTATGTATAACAATAAAAAATAAAATAAATTAAAATGGACAAAGAAGACGAATTAACATATTTTAATTTATTTTTTAAGACACTCACAAATTATCTATTTTTAAATTCTTTACAAATTAAATGGCATAAAATAAACAAATACACAGGTGGACTTTTTGGTACTTTTTAGTTTAAAGTACTCGCAAAAAAACAAAATATTGCACAAATATGCAACAATGGTTAAACAGATATTTAGTACATTATGGCCACCTAAAAGTCTTTTTTTATTTGCTTATGCATTTGACAGAATTTTCGTTAATTTTTGACAGTTGCTTACGCTAATACATGCATGTTCTGGTTGGGCCTTTAGCTGCAAATTTTTCATTTAGCAGTTAGCATTTTGTTTAGCATTTTTCAACTACATATTTAGCATTTTTAAGCATTATTTAATTTAAGAATATTAAAGTAATCTTTTTTTCAAAAACTACCACACACTTTTGTTGAATGCAAATACCAACCTAGACTTTTTGCCATAGAAACTGTACAATCTTTTAAAGGACCTTTCATATCAAATGGTTTTAAAATTTGATCAGTTTGATCCATTAAATTCATGTTGACGATTTTTTTATTCAATTACGATTTTGAATTTTTTGGAATCGAAAAGAGATACCCAAGGCGAATTCATTCCAGGTAATCTCGGTACTACAACAAGTACAACTCGTATAAAAACCACAAGCAATTTGTTTTTGTAAGATCATTGTACAATGCCATAAACAGAAATTGTTTTATTTCACAGAATCAAAGATAATAAAAAAAAAATTTTGACATCAGGGCTTTTAAGATCACCCATAATAAATTCGACTTGGAGATAGCATAACTTTTGAAATAGAAAAAAACAAATATGAATTACATGCCCAGATTTTATAGCTCAATTTATATGTCATCTTAGAAAACCGTTTAAAAACTAATAAATGCAAATTAAGCGAACGAAAGGAGATATTATTGATTTCACTGTAGAAGAAATTACAACTTTGGAACATCAGTGGCTGAAACCAAATTCATGTGACAGTTGATTTCTGGATAAATGTATATGTACATTCATTACATGAAAATCCATTCAGTGAATTAGATTTTTTTGCTATGCAGTTCTTGGTTTTGCCAGTTAGCAACGCGGAAGTTAAAATTGGGTTTTAGTGGTATAAATATCTAAAAAACGAAAATTCGAAACAGAATGACGTTAATATATTATAATGATATCTTGATCGATTCTTCAGAAGCTGAAGAAGATTATTCATTTGATGACGTATTTAATTTATAAAATGAAATATTTTATTAAACATGTTACATAAATTTTATTAAAATACTAAATAATTCCCATTTATGGGTCAAGTTCCTTTGATTTTTTGTTATGGGATGGTACCTTTTGTTTAAAAACTTTTTTTGTACGTATATAAAGACTGAAATATGTATATTTCTTTTATAGTTTTAAGACTTTTTATGTATCATAAATATTATATTGTTATTCTTTAATAAGTTTGATTTATTGATACGATTTAAAGGTATTTTAACTAAAATAACAAAAAAATAAAACAATTTTAACTTTAGCATTATTTTTTGGCAGTTTAGGATTTTTGTTAGCATTTTTTAGCATTATTTTTAAGCCGATTTAGCTGTAAAATATTTTTGGATATGGCCACACTGGCTATTATTAACAATAAAATTTATTTTCAAAGCGAATCATCACAAATTATATATTTAGTTTCATCCACGAAAGATATTGTATTAGAAATTTTTAAAAATTTTTTAAAAAAAGAGTATGTTATGCCAACAAATTGATTTTGTTGATGTTCTGCATATAAAAGAAACTTAATATATACATATATCGGCCACGAAGCCGAGCTATAAATATGTACCAACAACATCTTAAGTAGTGATATTGTAGAAATTAAAAACAACATTTTACTTTTTTACCAAAAGCTGTGCAAAGAAATTTTATCAAGAATTTATAATAGCGATAAGAGGCTGAGTTCATTAAAGGTTTTAGATCCAGTATTTATTAAGTCAGCTGAAGACATAAATTACTTTGAAATTGTTACCGTTTTTATTGATATAATTACTAACCCAGATGATTTTGTAAAAGAGTTCAAACTTTTAGAAACCAGATCAAATGACAAAAGCTATGAAGCAATTTTTAAAATATCGAAGCCTGAAACATTTTGGTACGAAATTGGCAATTAAAAAAACTGTTTGGGTGACAATTTATATCCAAACTTGTATAAATTTGCTTCGTATGGTTTTACTTTACCACATAGTAGTGCACCCGCTGAGCGGATTTTTTCTAAGTTAGCATATTTAAAAATTAAAGTGACAAATAGACTGAAAGTAGATACCTGTCAGTCTATGTTATCCGCTTTAAATTTGTATCAAAATGACTTGGAAGATTGGATTCCAAGTGATGAATTGATTAATAAATATAGATTTACGTTTTCAAAAAAATAGATATTTAATAGTTGAAGAAACAACATAACACTGCAATACTTTTATATGCTTTTTCCTCGAGGTTTTTTCGTAACTTAATTTTTTTGGTAAAAAAGTAAAATAAGTGCCAAATATTTATGTACATACATACATACATACATATCTCTATCTATTCAAATGTAAAGTTTTTTTGTATCAAATCATATTATGAACTATTTTTTGTTTTTGTAAGTATTGTTATTACACTATTTTAAGCTCGTTTTATTTACAAGTAATTAGTAACTGTTTTTGTATAAATAATTGAAATAAAAATTTTATGTAACAGTTCATTATCGTTTACTTGCAAACAAGACATGTATTTTCATGATATATGTATATATGTATGTATATATATATATATATATATATATATATATATATATGTATATATATATGTATATATGTGTTTTTCCCAAACAATTTGTATTATATACCTATAATGTATTTTTTTATAAATATGAAGTTTATTTTTTGTTATGTTTAGTTTTCGATGAAAATAATTTAATAAATACATACGTTTTTTTTTTTAAATTTTCCTGTTTTTAAAGTTGCCCCTTTTTTTCTCAGAATTCCCCTTTTTGTGACACTTTTTTTTTGAAAATCCCCTTTTTATGCCCCTTTTTGAAAATTTTGAACGGTAACACTGACCACAGTATTTACTCTCGGTAGTTAGTATTAACCGTAGTTAGTTGTATTTAGCCGAACACTAGAGCTTCCGAATTCTTTTAGTGTCCGAAGTATTTAATTATAAACCGTAGTTAATCGAACGCCACGGCCTCCGAATTCTCGTGGTGTCCGAAGTAGTTAGCCGAACGCCAAGGCTTCCGAATTCTCTTGGTGTCCGAAGTATTTACGAAGTAGTTAGCCGAACGCCACGGCCTCCGAATTCTCGTGGTGTCCGAAGTAGTTAGCCGAACGCCAAGGCTTCCGAATTCTCTTGGTGTCCGAAGTATTTACGAAGTAGTTACCCGAACGCCACGGCCTCCGAATTCTCGTGGTGTCCGAAGTAGTAAGCCGAACGCCAAGGCTTTCGAATTCTCGTGGTGTCCGAAGTAGTTAGCCGAACGCCAAGGCTTCTGAATTCTCTTTGTGTCCGAAGTGTTTACCAGTAGTTAGTCGTATTCAGCCGAATTCCATTCGGTAGCCAACTGAATACAAAACGTATTTAACCGAACCTGATTAAGCAGAACCGTATTTAACCGAACCCGATTAAATGAAACCGCATTTAACTGAATCTGATTAACCGATACCGTATTTAACCGAACCTGTTTAACCGAAGCCGTACTTAACCGATCCTGATTAGATAAAACCGTATTTAATTGAACCTGATTAACCGAACCTTGTTAAACCGAACCTTATATAGCGGAGCGCTAAACAAACCCGTTTTTTACCAGTAGTTAGTCGTATTTAGCCGACTGCCGGTGCCTCCGAATTCCATTCGGTAGCCGACTAAATGCAAACCAGTAGTCAACGTATTCTTACCAGTAGTGAATACGAACCCGCATTCAACCAGTAGTTAGTCACACCATGGCCGGACAACCGTCGGCCACCGACTTATCAAAAAACACCGCCTTATCTACCTTCGCAAGTCCCTATGTTTCAGTGCCTCAAAGAAGCAATAAACTCTTTTTCACACAGAAAAAAATACCAATGTTAAATTAACATGGCAAAATGTTCATTGATAATCATAGTAAATTTCTGCAAAAGTATGAATTTTATTTAAATTTATTATTATGTATTTCATATTAATTTTATACAAAAAATATTAAAATAACCTTAAAACAAGTTAACTTAATATTATTAACTGTTAAAATAACATTGTTCAATATTGAATCCATAAAAACCTGTTTTATATTAAAATCAAATCTTGTAAAATTAATTGCAAACATACTTAAGTATGTACATTTTTTATTATCATGTTTAAAATATGTTATAAAAAAAGGAAAATTCCCGTATTCTTTAAATTAAAATTATTTAGTTAAATAGTACATCAAGTTTTCAAAGTAGAATGATGACGAAAACCAAATCGGGCGATTCTGCTGATGCTTCTGTTGACAAAGGAGAATACAAAATAAGTGAAACATGTGTTACAGGTAGGGTATTCATTCGGTTAACCGTTAATCGGTCAACCGATTATTTACTACCCGCTTAACTGATCGGTTAATTTAAAATTGACTTTTTTCGATTAACGATTAAACCAGTTAATTTCAGTCGATTACCCGATGTAACAAAATTTTGAATTTTTTGTAGTATTAAACCATATTTTTTTGTGTTTTTAATTATGGGTGATTTCCAAAACGTCAGTTGCAAAGAAACCCAATTCTCTACAATGCAATGTAGAATTATACAATGTTATCTGTACCAAAGTTCACCAAAAAAGTTACCAAAGGGCAGCAAAAAAGTTGCGTTTAGAAATATTTTTCCATACAATATTTATATTCTTAAAATACTGTACAAAAACAGAAATTATGGAATTCGGAAATAAACTTTTTTGCATAATGTTTGGTGCTTGTCAGAGCAAGTTAGACGATGACAAACCAACAGAATTAACCGAAACAATTCTCTAATGGCATAATGGATGATTTTATATGTTTAGAGAAATCCAGGAAAAAGACTGAGAAATTAGATATTCTGTGTTATGGGTTGCTTTCGAGTTCGCCAACATAAAAAAGAATCGCTCAAATTCTAAACATTTAATCCAATTTATTTTTCTAAGACATTATTTTATAATGCTATTGAAGTAATTAATAATATGATTTCATAGTTTATTTTTTAATAAATACATAATAAGTATTAATTAAAAAATATGTATAACATAGTTATTGATTTTTTTTTTTGTTTGCTCGTTTTGGTTCAAGTATTGTTATGTTATTATTTTTTTACCAATAAAATCCAAATAATAAATAATTTTTTAATTTTTATATATTGAACTTACTAAAGTTATAAAAAACCCTTATTAACCGGTTAACCGATCAAAAACAAAAGTTACCCATTAAAGCAAAAGCCCGATTAATGAATACCCTAGCTTCAGGGTAAGTGTTTCACACTGTTATATCACACTAAAACCAATTTGATTCTACATGAAATTCACGTTGTTTCAACCTGAAATAACTAGTTATTTTAAAAGAACAAAATGTTGTTCGCTAGTTATTGTAATAACATGTTAAATTAACATAAAGTAACAATGAAGAAAAATCACCACCGAAAAGGGTAAAATCAACCTTGTTTTCGATGATTTTACATTGATTTTTTCGAGTCCTACCGATGTTAAGAGTACCGTTAGCTTATGTTGATTATCTCCCATACAGTGTATTTCTTGGAAAGTTCCTATGGAATCTGTAATGCAAGATTTTTTTTAACCAATTCGGATAGATTCAGCAACGATCCATATAAAATTACGTACAATAATTTGCCCATTATTAATTATAAGTTTTGTTGCTGCTGCTTTAAAATTTAAAAAGAACGAAAACAGCTGTGTTTTGTTTGTACACAACAACTAATATTTTCAAAAAAAAATTTAATAAAACCAATAACATTTATTCAGTACTAAATGTACTTAGTTAAATTTATTGCGCCGTTAATACATTTTTTATTTGATTTGTTTCTTTTATTTATTCGGGTTTCACTACAACGGGCTATTGCTCGGTTAATTAAGTTAGAATATATTTTTTTGTAGTTGTTTTTGTATCTCTTATTAAATAAATAAATAAATTTTTTTATAGTTTATTATTATGTACTTAAAATTTTAAACGATTTTCAGAATTCACAATTTTAAAGCAAAAACCAAATTTTGGTAAAATGTTTTCTTCAAAAGTGATTGATTGGAAAAAAACGACACCCTTAATAGCCTTTTCACACTTGTCAACATTTATCAACATTTAACATCTAAAATTAATTTTCGAAGATATTGAAATTTTCCCATAAGAAATACATTGGGCTAAAAATCAAAATATTTAACATCTTTACAAAATGTTCCTATCTCATTGTATTTCATTCTACATCTTCCGATAACTTTAGTGTCATCACTAGAAAAGTGGCAATAAATTCTATTATTATTTTAATTTTTATTTATTTCATTTTAATAAAAACTAACCAAGCCCTCTGGGCCATATATGGTTAGCAAGCAAACAATACTTAAACAGCAAGTCTAACAATTCATTTTTTATATGTATTAAATTTAATCAAAAAAGTTAATGTTAATGTTAATGTTAATGGCCCCCCAGCCAACTATATATGTATATTTACCAATTACCATTTACAAATATGGTGAAGTCCAGTCAGCAAAAACAATTTCTAGCCTAAATGATTTAAAATTGACTTATTGTAAGCCCTGCAAGAAAGAGAAAACATTTTATACTCAATAGACAATTTATTCCACACTCTTGATAATCTAACAATAAAGGAATGTTCATAAAAATTTGAAGAAATTTTGTTGATAATAAGTTGCTTATTGCGATCAGATCTAGAAAATATGAACTTTTTAACTAAGAATGTTGGAGTTTGTGTTACAATCGTTTTATAGAATAAACATAATAGTTTATAAGTAACATAATTCTGAAAAGAACACCCTAAAAATTTTAATACGCTAGGAGAAATATGTTCCCTCCTTGGTTTATTATAAACATATCTAACAACTCTATTAACAGAATAT
The DNA here is from genome assembly GCA_949318255.1 of Pollenia labialis. Lineage (NCBI taxonomy): Eukaryota > Metazoa > Arthropoda > Insecta > Diptera > Polleniidae > Pollenia > Pollenia labialis. The sequence continues at coordinate 14,821,226 of OX439142.1, read as the reverse complement.
TCAATTCTCTTAAAATTACCAGAATTAGTGCCAGTATAGATCTGAATACCATAATTTATAACCGACATCAAAAGTGCATGTGCAATTCTATACTTGACATGTAAGGGCAAGAACAGATTAAGTGCATATAACCTTCTTATTGTGGCATCACTGACAGAATGGCATTTGCTTTGAAAGCAGCGTTACCATTTAATAGTAAATGTAAGACGTTTCAAGTGTGAACGCGTATTTCACATTTTCCATGCGTTCCTCCGAAATGTATGCAAGTGTACAAAGAGCATAAAAAAAAACGCCAAGGCTTCTGAATTCTCTTTGTGTCCGAAGTGTTTACCAGTAGTTAGTCGTATTCAGCCGAATTCCATTCGGTAGCCAACTGAATACAAAACGTATTTAACCGAACCTGATTAAGCAGAACCGTATTTAACCGAACCCGATTAAATGAAACCGCATTTAACAGAATCTGATTAACCGATACCGTATTTAACCGAACCTGTTTAACCGAAGCCGTACTTAACCGATCCTGATTAGATAAAACCGTATTTAATTGAACCTGATTAACCGAACCTTGTTGAACCGAACCTTATATAGCGGAGCGCTAAACAAACCCGTTTTTTACCAGTAGTTAGTCGTATTTAGCCGACTGCCGGTGCCTCCGAATTCCATTCGGTAGCCGACTAAATGCAAACCAGTAGTCAACGTATTCTTACCAGTAGTGAATACGAACCCGCATTCAACCAGTAGTTAGTCACACCATGGCCGGACAACCGTCGGCCACCGACTTATCAAAAAACACCGCCTTATCTACCTTCGCAAGTCCCTATGTTTCAGTGCCTCAAAGAAGCAATAAACTCTTTTTCACACAGAAAAAAATACCAATGTTAAATTAACATGGCAAAATGTTCATTGATAATCATAGTAAATTTCTGCAAAAGTATGAATTTTATTTAAATTTATTATTATGTATTTCATATTAATTTTATACAAAAAATATTAAAATAACCTTAAAGCAAGTTAACTTAATATTATTAACTGTTAAAATAACATTGTTCAATATTGAATCCATAAAAACCTGTTTTATATTAAAATCAAATCTTGTAAAATTAATTGCAAACATACTTAAGTATGTACATTTTTTTATTATCATGTTTAAAATATGTTATAAAAAAAGGAAAATTCCCGTATTCTTTAAATTAAAATTATTTAGTTAAATAGTACATCAAGTTTTCAAAGTAGAATGATGACGAAAACCAAATCGGGCGATTCTGCTGATGCTTCTGTTGACAAAGGAGAATACAAAATAAGTGAAACATGTGTTACAGGTAGGGTATTCATTCGGTTAACCGTTAATCGGTCAACCGATTATTTACTACCCGCTTAACTGATCGGTTAATTTAAAATTGACTTTTTTCGATTAACGATTAAACCAGTTAATTTCAGTCGATTACCCGATGTAACAAAATTTTGAATTTTTTGTAGTATTAAACCATATTTTTTTGTGTTTTTAATTATGGGTGATTTCCAAAACGTCAGTTGCAAAGAAACCCAATTCTCTACAATGCAATGTAGAATTATACAATGTTATCTGTACCAAAGTTCACCAAAAAAGTTACCAAAGGGCAGCAAAAAAGTTGCGTTTAGAAATATTTTTCCATACAATATTTATATTCTTAAAATACTGTACAAAAACAGAAATTATGGAATTCGGAAATAAACTTTTTTGCATAATGTTTGGTGCTTGTCAGAGCAAGTTAGACGATGACAAACCAACAGAATTAACCGAAACAATTCTCTAATGGCATAATGGATGATTTTATATGTTTAGAGAAATCCAGGAAAAAGACTGAGAAATTAGATATTCTGTGTTATGGGTTGCTTTCGAGTTCGCCAACATAAAAAAGAATCGCTCAAATTCTAAACATTTAATCCAATTTATTTTTCTAAGACATTATTTTATAATGCTATTGAAGTAATTAATAATATGATTTCATAGTTTATTTTTTAATAAATACATAATAAGTATTAATTAAAAAATATGTATAACATAGTTATTGATTTTTTTTTTGTTTGCTCGTTTTGGTTCAAGTATTGTTATGTTATTATTTTTTTACCAATAAAATCCAAATAATAAATAATTTTTTAATTTTTATATATTGAACTTACTAAAGTTATAAAAAACCCTTATTAACCGGTTAACCGATCAAAAACAAAAGTTACCCATTAAAGCAAAAGCCCGATTAATGAATACCCTAGCTTCAGGGTAAGTGTTTCACACTGTTATATCACACTAAAACCAATTTGATTCTACATGAAATTCACGTTGTTTCAACCTGAAATAACTAGTTATTTTAAAAGAACAAAATGTTGTTCGCTAGTTATTGTAATAACATGTTAAATTAACATAAAGTAACAATGAAGAAAAATCACCACCGAAAAGGGTAAAATCAACCTTGTTTTCGATGATTTTACATTGATTTTTTCGAGTCCTACCGATGTTAAGAGTACCGTTAGCTTATGTTGATTATCTCCCATACAGTGTATTTCTTGGAAAGTTCCTATGGAATCTGTAATGCAAGATTTTTTTTAACCAATTCGGATAGATTCAGCAACGATCCATATAAAATTACGTACAATAATTTGCCCATTATTAATTATAAGTTTTGTTGCTGCTGCTTTAAAATTTAAAAAGAACGAAAACAGCTGTGTTTTGTTTGTACACAACAACTAATATTTTCAAAAAAAAATTTAATAAAACCAATAAAATTTATTCAGTACTAAATGTACTTAGTTAAATTTATTGCGCCGTTAATACATTTTTTATTTGATTTGTTTCTTTTATTTATTCGGGTTTCACTACAACGGGCTATTGCTCGGTTAATTAAGTTAGAATATATTTTTTTGTAGTTGTTTTTGTATCTCTTATTAAATAAATAAATAAATTTTTTTATAGTTTATTATTATGTACTTAAAATTTTAAACGATTTTCAGAATTCACAATTTTAAAGCAAAAACCAAATTTTGGTAAAATGTTTTCTTCAAAAGTGATTGATTGGAAAAAAACGACACCCTTAATTCACACTTGTCAACATTTATCAACATTTAACATCTAAAATTAATTTTCGAAGATATTGAAATTTTCCCATAAGAAATACATTGGGATTGAAATCAAAATATTTAACATCTTTACAAAATGTTCCTATCTCATTGTATTTCATTCTACATCTTCCGATAACTTTAGTGTCATCACTAGAAAAGTGGCAATAAATTCTATTATTATTTTAATTTTTATTTATTTCATTTTAATAAAAACTAACCAAGCCCTCTGGGCCATATATGGTTAGCAAGCAAACAATACTTAAACAACAAGTCTAACAATTCATTTTTTATATGTATTAAATTTAATCAAAAAAGTTAATGTTAATGTTAATGTTAATGGCCCCCCAGCCAACTATATATGTATATTTACCAATTACCATTTACAAATATGGTGAAGTCCAGTCAGCAAAAACAATTTCTAGCCTAAATGATTTAAAATTGACTTATTGTAAGCCCTGCAAGAAAGAGAAAACATTTTATACTCAATAGACAATTTATTCCACACTCTTGATAATCTAACAATAAAGGAATGTTCATAAAAATTTGAAGAAATTTTGTTGATAATAAGTTGCTTATTGCGATCAGATCTAGAAAATATGAACTTTTTAACTAAGAATGTTGGAGTTTGTGTTACAATCGTTTTATAGAATAAACATAATAGTTTATAAGTAACATAATTCTGAAAAGAACACCCTAAAAATTTTAATACGCTAGGAGAAATATGTTCCCTCCTTGGTTTATTATAAACATATCTAACAACTCTATTAACAGAATATTCAATTCTCTTAAAATTACCAGAATTAGTGCCAGTATAGATCTGAATACCATAATTTATAACCGACATCAAAAGTGCATGTGCAATTCTATACTTGACATGTAAGGGCAAGAACAGATTAAGTGCATATAACCTTCTTATTGTGGCATCACTGACAGAATGGCATTTGCTTTGAAAGCAGCGTTACCATTTAATAGTAAATGTAAGACGTTTCAAGTGTGAACGCGTATTTCACATTTTCCATGCGTTCCTCCGAAATGTATGCAAGTGTACAAAGAGCATAAAAAAAAACGCCAAGGCTTCTGAATTCTCTTTGTGTCCGAAGTGTTTACCAGTAGTTAGTCGTATTCAGCCGAATTCCATTCGGTAGCCAACTGAATACAAAACGTATTTAACCGAACCTGATTAAGCAGAACCGTATTTAACCGAACCCGATTAAATGAAACCGCATTTAACAGAATCTGATTAACCGATACCGTATTTAACCGAACCTGTTTAACCGAAGCCGTACTTAACCGATCCTGATTAGATAAAACCGTATTTAATTGAACCTGATTAACCGAACCTTGTTGAACCGAACCTTATATAGCGGAGCGCTAAACAAACCCGTTTTTTACCAGTAGTTAGTCGTATTTAGCCGACTGCCGGTGCCTCCGAATTCCATTCGGTAGCCGACTAAATGCAAACCAGTAGTCAACGTATTCTTACCAGTAGTGAATACGAACCCGCATTCAACCAGTAGTTAGTCACACCATGGCCGGACAACCGTCGGCCACCGACTTATCAAAAAACACCGCCTTATCTACCTTCGCAAGTCCCTATGTTTCAGTGCCTCAAAGAAGCAATAAACTCTTTTTCACACAGAAAAAAATACCAATGTTAAATTAACATGGCAAAATGTTCATTGATAATCATAGTAAATTTCTGCAAAAGTATGAATTTTATTTAAATTTATTATTATGTATTTCATATTAATTTTATACAAAAAATATTAAAATAACCTTAAAGCAAGTTAACTTAATATTATTAACTGTTAAAATAACATTGTTCAATATTGAATCCATAAAAACCTGTTTTATATTAAAATCAAATCTTGTAAAATTAATTGCAAACATACTTAAGTATGTACATTTTTTTATTATCATGTTTAAAATATGTTATAAAAAAAGGAAAATTCCCGTATTCTTTAAATTAAAATTATTTAGTTAAATAGTACATCAAGTTTTCAAAGTAGAATGATGACGAAAACCAAATCGGGCGATTCTGCTGATGCTTCTGTTGACAAAGGAGAATACAAAATAAGTGAAACATGTGTTACAGGTAGGGTATTCATTCGGTTAACCGTTAATCGGTCAACCGATTATTTACTACCCGCTTAACTGATCGGTTAATTTAAAATTGACTTTTTTCGATTAACGATTAAACCAGTTAATTTCAGTCGATTACCCGATGTAACAAAATTTTGAATTTTTTGTAGTATTAAACCATATTTTTTTGTGTTTTTAATTATGGGTGATTTCCAAAACGTCAGTTGCAAAGAAACCCAATTCTCTACAATGCAATGTAGAATTATACAATGTTATCTGTACCAAAGTTCACCAAAAAAGTTACCAAAGGGCAGCAAAAAAGTTGCGTTTAGAAATATTTTTCCATACAATATTTATATTCTTAAAATACTGTACAAAAACAGAAATTATGGAATTCGGAAATAAACTTTTTTGCATAATGTTTGGTGCTTGTCAGAGCAAGTTAGACGATGACAAACCAACAGAATTAACCGAAACAATTCTCTAATGGCATAATGGATGATTTTATATGTTTAGAGAAATCCAGGAAAAAGACTGAGAAATTAGATATTCTGTGTTATGGGTTGCTTTCGAGTTCGCCAACATAAAAAAGAATCGCTCAAATTCTAAACATTAAATCCAATTTATTTTTCTAAAACATTATTTTATAATGCTATTGAAGTAATTAATAATATGATTTCAGAGTTTATTTTTTAATAAATACATAATAAGTATTAATTAAAAAATATGTATAACATAGTTATTGATTTTTTTTTTGTTTGCTCGTTTTGGTTCAAGTATTGTTATGTTATTATTTTTTTACCAATAAAATCCAAATAATAAATAATTTTTTAATTTTTATATATTGAACTTACTAAAGTTATAAAAAACCCTTATTAACCGGTTAACCGATCAAAAACAAAAGTTACCCATTAAAGCAAAAGCCCGATTAATGAATACCCTAGCTTCAGGGTAAGTGTTTCACACTGTTATATCACACTAAAACCAATTTGATTCTACATGAAATTCACGTTGTTTCAACCTGAAATAACTAGTTATTTTAAAAGAACAAAATGTTGTTCGCTAGTTATTGTAATAACATGTTAAATTAACATAAAGTAACAATGAAGAAAAATCACCACCGAAAAGGGTAAAATCAACCTTGTTTTCGATGATTTTACATTGATTTTTTCGAGTCCTACCGATGTTAAGAGTACCGTTAGCTTATGTTGATTATCTCCCATACAGTGTATTTCTTGGAAAGTTCCTATGGAATCTGTAATGCAAGATTTTTTTTAACCAATTCGGATAGATTCAGCAACGATCCATATAAAATTACGTACAATAATTTGCCCATTATTAATTATAAGTTTTGTTGCTGCTGCTTTAAAATTTAAAAAGAACGAAAACAGCTGTGTTTTGTTTGTACACAACAACTAATATTTTCAAAAAAAAATTTAATAAAACCAATAAAATTTATTCAGTACTAAATGTACTTAGTTAAATTTATTGCGCCGTTAATACATTTTTTATTTGATTTGTTTCTTTTATTTATTCGGGTTTCACTACAACGGGCTATTGCTCGGTTAATTAAGTTAGAATATATTTTTTTGTAGTTGTTTTTGTATCTCTTATTAAATAAATAAATACATTTTTTTATAGTTTATTATTATGTACTTAAAATTTTAAACGATTTTCAGAATTCACAATTTTAAAGCAAAAACCAAATTTTGGTAAAATGTTTTCTTCAAAAGTGATTGATTGGAAAAAAACGACACCCTTAATAGCCTTTTCACACTTGTCAACATTTATCAACATTTAACATCTAAAATTAATTTTCGAAGATATTGAAATTTTCCCATAAGAAATACATTGGGCTAGAAATCAAAATATTTAACATCTTTACAAAATGTTCCTATCTCATTGTATTTCATTCTACATCTTCCGATAACTTTAGTGTCATCACTAGAAAAGTGGCAATAAATTCTATTATTATTTTAATTTTTATTTATTTCATTTTAATAAAAACGAACCAAGCCCTTTGGGCCATATATGGTTAGCAAGCAAACAATACTTAAACAACAAGTCTAACAATTCATTTTTTATATGTATTAAATTTAATCAAAAAAGTTAATGTTAATGGCCCCCCAGCCAACTATATATGTATATTTACCAATTACCATTTACAAATATGGTGAAGTCCAGTCAGCAAAAACAATTTCTAGCCTAAATGATTTAAAATTGACTTATTGTAAGCCCTGCAAGAAAGAGAAAACATTTTATACTCAATAGACAATTTATTCCACACTCTTGATAATCTAACAATAAAGGAATGTTCATAAAAATTTGAAGAAATTTTGTTGATAATAAGTTGCTTATTGCGATCAGATCTAGAAAATATGAACTTTTTAACTAAGAATGTTGGAGTTTGTGTTACAATCGTTTTATAGAATAAACATAATAGTTTATAAGTAACATAATTCTGAAAAGAACACCCTAAAAATTTTAATACGCTAGGAGAAATATGTTCCCTCCTTGGTTTATTATAAACATATCTAACAACTCTATTAACAGAATATTCAATTCTCTTAAAATTACCAGAATTAGTGCCAGTATAGATCTGAATACCATAATTTATAACCGACATCAAAAGTGCATGTGCAATTCTATACTTGACATGTAAGGGCAAGAACAGATTAAGTGCATATAACCTTCCTATTGTGGCATCACTGACAGAATGGCATTTGCTTTGAAAGCAGCGTTACCATTTAATAGTAAATGTAAGACGTTTCAAGTGTGAACGCGTATTTCACATTTTCCATGCGTTCCTCCGAAATGTATGCAAGTGTACAAAGAGCATAAAAAAAATTAAAAACAACGTCATTTGGGATAGTACACTTTTTAATGAATGTTAATAACATTTTATTGACACACGCGAGTTAAAAATTAATTTTTTAAGGAATTATCCTGCACATGCCTCCTAAACGAAAACTAATACCATGTTCACACGGCCAGCAATATTCGTGTTTCGCTCTCGTATTCCTGTTTCGCGCCCCAAACATTGAAACGACTTGTTCCCCATACAAGATTTTGAGAGCGAAGCAGGTCGTTTCATTTTGAAACAGGCTGCGAAACAGGAAAAATGTACTATCATCTCCAATTTTGATAACAGATATCGTTAGTTTATCTGAACTAGCTCTCAAAAAAATCGAAGCAAAGAAAATAACAAAATAAAAATTGATGTTTAATAAAATAAAGTGATAATAATAACATAATAATGTTAATAAAAGTATGTATTAAATAATATATTTTTAAGTTTTATTTACTTTTTATCTAGTTTAAAAAGAATCACACTAACAACACATAAAAAAGTCAAAATGAAACAAGAACGAATCGTATGGACAGCATGTTTGGCGATGTTACCGGCTCAAAAGTTACCAGAGACTTTAACATAAAGTTTTGTTACAATATTTGTGTTAATACAGTTCGCACACGCAAAGAAAAAACATTGTTGTGGTAAACATGTAACGTGACGTTACAAACCTAGCCTACATATATACATAATCCTAATATTTTAATACTAACATCATAAAATATAAAAAACCCCACACCTTGAATACCCTTACTATTTTTCCTACTACTGTGAATACAGTTACTGTTTATCTAAATAACTTTTTAACTGTAGAAGCCTCATTTAGTTTATTTTATTTTTGAATAAGTAGTCAAAGTTTGTTTGGACTGGTCCGATGTAATGCAAGCATGGACCATGTCATTGTTAAAAAGTGTTTGTAATCAGTGTTACCGTTCAAAATTTTCAAAAAGGGGCACAAAAAGGGGATTTTCAAAAAAAAAGTATCACAAAAAGGGGAATTCTGACAAAAAAAGGGGCAACTTTAAAAACAGGGAAATTTAAAAAAAACGTATGTATTTATTAAATTATTTTCATCGAAAACTAAACATAACAAAAAATAAACTTCATATTAATAAAAAAATACATTATAGGTATATAATACAAATTGTTTGGGAAAAACACACATATATACATATAACGTGAAAATACATGTCGTGTTTGCAAGTAAACGATAATGAACTGTTGCATAAAATTTTTATTTCAATTATTTATACAAAAACAGTTACTAATTACTTGTAAATAAAACGAGCTTAAAATAGTGTAATAACAATACTTACAAAAACATAAAATAGTTCATAATATGATTTGATACAAAAAAACTTTACATTTAAATAGATAGATTTATGTATATATGTAAGTATATGTACATAAATATTTGGCACTTGGATTATTTTACTTTTTTCCAAAAAAATTAAGTTACGAAAAAACCTCGAGGAAAAAACATATAAAAGTATTGATAGGAAGATAGTTAATATCAGGTACAGATCCATTTTTTTATAAGTTGCAGTGTTATATTGTTTCTTTAACTATTAAATATCTATTTTTTTGAAAGCGTAAATCTATATTTATTAATCAATTCATCACTTGGAATCCAATCTTCCAAGTCATTTTGATACAAATTTAAAGCGGATAACATAGACTGACAGGTATCTACTTTCAGTCTATTTGTCACTTTATTTTTTAAATATGCTAACTTAGAAAAAATCCGCTCAGCGGATGCACTACTATGTGGTAAAGTAAAAACATACGAAGCAAATTTATACAAGTTTGGGTATAAATTGTCACCCAAACAGTTTTTTAAATTGCCAATTTCGTACCAAAATGTTTCAGGCTTAGATATTTTAAAAATTGCTTCATAGCTTTATCGTTTGATCTGGTTTCTAAAAGTTTGAACTTTTACAAAATCATCTGGGTTAGTAATTATATCAATAAAAACGGTAACAATTTCAAAGTAATTTATGTCTTCAGCTGACTTAATAAATACTGGATCTAAAACCTTTAATAAACTCAGCCTCTTATCGCTAATATTAATTCTTGATAAAATTTCTTTGCACAGCTTTTGGTAAAAAAGTAAAATGTTGTTTTTAATTTCTACAATATCACTACTTAAGATGTTGTTAGTACATATTTCTAGCTCGGCTTCGTGGCCGATATATACATATATTAAGAGTTTCTTTTATATGCAAAACATCAACAAAATCAATTTGTTCTACATTTGTTTGCATAACATACTCTTTTTTTAAAAATTTCTAATACAATATCTTTCGTGGATGAAAGTAAATATATAATTTGTGATGATTCGTTTTGAAAATTAAGGTTTAATTTATTCATAATATTTAATACATATACTAGAAATTTGAGGTAAATTTTATTGTTAATATATAGAGCCCTTACTGAATTATTTTCAAATTGAGCTCGGATTCATTGATTGACAGTATAAAAAAAATTTGGTTCAAAAAGGGGCAAAAGGGGCACAAAAAACTACGAAATGATACAAAAGGGGATTTAAAACAAAGGGGTCAAAAAAGTGGCACGGCAGTCAAAAAGGGGCAAAAATGCGACTTTAGTCGCATAACGGTAACACTGTTTGTAATGAGACGACATGTCTTCGTTTTTTAACGACATGTTTTCGTTTTTAAACGAAGTTAAAACTAATCCTCTTGTGTACACAATGGAGTAGTTTTAAAACTACTCCTTTGTAGTCCAAAGATGGGTTATATGGTCCTGTCCTAGGACATCGTAAAGTTAAAGAGACCATGTTTTTCCATACCTTTGGGTTACTTTTGGACTAGTCCTAGTCCCTTGTGGACTACTCTTTACACGCGTGTTTGGACTGGTCCTTTTATTTGCAGGGAAGTGGTGGATTTTAATGTGTGTTTTACGCATACACATGTATGTTAGGGATGGACACTGCGATGCGATGCATCGCAAACATACATCGATGTTGCATCGATATTTCATAAAATACATTGATGTTATATCCCAATACTTTTTTTCAATACTGTAAACAATAAACAAACAGCAAAATATTTCCCTTTGTTGCATTTGTGCACAATTTGTTAGCTTTTATTTTAATTACGCGTGGTTATCAAACTGTTTGTTGGGAGTAAAGATGCCAGACCCGAACTTATTCGCCGCATATAATAGTGTTGTCTGTGCATATAATAGTCATGTCAACACGTATAGATATGTATACACGTTTATATATCAATCTACACGTTCTGTATACAATTTGTCATTTCAATGCATCGTAAGAAAACATCGATGCTTTCCGATTGTTTAGGAGCAAAAACATCGGATTATATCGATTTTTCGACACAATACATCGAGTGTTTTTAAAACATCGATGTTTTTTGTCCATCCCTAATGTATGTATGTTCATAAAATTCTCTCAATATATTTTAATTTAACGCTTCTTTAATAAAACCGTTCGTAGCTGAGTTGTCTAAGTTCTCGCCAGGGATGTTAGATGTGACGATTTTACGTCATTTTGACGATTTTTTTCGATGAATTTACCAAAATGACGATTGACGATTTTTGATGTAGAGTCACTAATGTTTTGACGATTTAATCCCGTCAATAAATTTCCGTTAAACTTTAATCTAACATCAATTTTATAACACTTTAATCTGGCAAGCAGGTTTGATAGATGTGACGATTTTTCGTCATTTTAACGATTTTTTTGAGAAAATACAATAATATGACGATTGACGATTTTTTGACTAAAAGAAATAGTGTTATGACGATTTTCTGGCATCATAAAACAAACAAGAAATATTTACAATTATATTGAAAACAGTCCAAAACTTAAAAATAAATTTTTCGATATACAAAAATTTTTGGAAATTAAACAAAAAAATTCCTCCCCCATCACAAACCAGGTGGATTTCATTAAAATCATTAGTAATTCAAATTCTACAATTATAGAAATGCCATCGGTACTGCAAAAAATATATACTAGAGCCCCGATTTGCGTCAGTCCTATCTGGTCCGCTTTCAAAAAAGTTGGTTAAATCCGCTTTACGTTTTTATGATTTCCATTTGCGTCGCTACATACGAATGCATTTTTCGATGAAGTCATAATCACGTGAATAATCATGTGAAGAATTTTTCTATTTGTGTGTAAAAAGGCAAATCCCATTTAATTCTGTTGGGTAAGTTATTCTTAGTAAAATTGCATATTAGGAAGTAAGAAGTTACTTTTTAATAAGAAGTTGTGTAGAAAAATGAGTGCAATGAGAAAACAATGTATTATTTTGGAACTAATATTGGACGTAATAAAACGTTTCAAGTCGCTTGATATAGACAGAATCCTTGGTTTTTAGCACCTTTAACAATAAAAACAATTTGCAATAGAGATAGCGCTTAAAGTTAATCATTTAAAAATAGCTCGAGTTAAAAGCAAATGAGATTTTATTTATTATTTAATATTTTTCTGAATATGTATAAATCAAATAAAAAATATTTTTGTTATGCATTTATGCAAATATATTTTTTCTTATGTTTTCTTTTTAAAGGATAAATATATTCAGCTCACTTGCTGAAATAAATAGAATAAAACTTAACCATATCACTTTCTTCTTCATAAATAGAATTTCTTGCTAAAAATTTATATTTTCGAACCAATCCATGCAATAAATTGTCTTTAATTTGTAAAATTTATATATTTGACGTTTTGTTGGCGATTTTGTTAAATTTTCGTGACGATTTTGACGAATTTTGTTAAAACTTTTGACGATTTTTGAGGAAAAAAGTCTAACAACCCTGGTTCTCGCTAAAGGCTCGTAAGATTGCGAGTTCAAGTCTCAAAAATAAATTTTTTTTTTATTTTTATTAAATTTTTTTATACACGATTTTAAGATTAAATAAAAATTTATATAACGAATTTCAAACATCAACTTTGGCAAAAGAGGAAACGGACTTAGATATATACATACATTTTTTGATTTTGTCATATTCTTCGGCATGACGAAATGAAAAGTTGGCGGTGCTCAATTTATATTTATTTATATCTAAAGAACATTATTTATATTTATGTATAACATTTTGTTGTTCTTACATACGATACGGGATAGCCGAATATAGCACTCTTATTTGTGTTTTTTTAAATTTTTTTTTATTTAATTTTATTACAGGTGGAAATGTTATTTTTATTTTATTTATTTTGTATACCCTTCACCACAGCTGAAAATGTGTTTATACATACAAGTTTGTCATTCCGTTTGTAATTTCTACAATAAAGATCTTAGACCCTATAAAGCATACATATGTATGTGTATATTCTGGGTCCATATGAAGAGTGAAGTTAATTTAACGATGTCCGTGCAAAAACATATTTACGCATTGTGGGTTCGTTGTGTTGTTGATTTTTTTTATTTAAACTTTTAAAAAAGCTCACACTCATGCGTGCCTTTAGATTTTAAAGTTTAGACAAAAACACTCTAAAGCTGCGATAGGCAACCTATTCTCTTACATTTTGCTATTGCATGCACTGCATGTATTTTACATATCGTCGCCTTAATATGCAAACCTGCTAAATACACTTTTAATGTAAACTCAGATTTTGATGCCGTGTGGTAGAGAAACATACCCCTCATTTACCAGCATGCATGCAGATTTTCTTCAATTTGAGTCTTGCAGTGTGTTTAACCAACTATAAAGTTGGCTTTTCTTTTAAGCTGCGCATATGAAATATACAAAGTTTTTTGTCTCTACTGCAAAATTTACTGAAAGGGAGTTAGGAGTTTTGCATATTAAGCCGACGATATGATGTTGTTAAGTTTAATCCTATTTAATACAAGAGAGTAAGAATCAAGGCGAATTTTGACTATGCGACCACAGAAGCAGTGTTCCCAGTTTTGGGGACTTATGCCCAAATTGGGGATTTTTTTTTGTAAATGGGGTTAAAATCCCCAGGGAATTTTTTGGGGAAAAACACTTTTTGCGCTGGGGATTTTTGGGGATAATATATTATTATAAATTCCTTTTTTCCAATGGTCAAGATTTGGGCTCAAACTTTAGTATTTTGTGCGGTTTAAAACTTTTTTAAAAACTTGTTTATACTTAAGTTATGTGTACATTATTGGGGGATTCACAAGGTGTCATAAAGTCATGTGTCTTAAAATAATAACATTAAAAATAGGACTGTTGTGAACAACCGCTCATAATTCAGTGTGCTATTTTGAATTTAAATCAGCTGATTTAAAACAAATATAAAAAACAAAATTTTTACCTAACATCAAAATGTTTTTTAATTCTAATCCATGAATTAATAAATTAAATAAGATCTTACCTGACTATTTTCCATTTTTCAGACGCAAATCACAAATAAATTTTATTTTGTTTGATATTCAAAAAGGCAGAGTCTTAAGCCGATCTAATTTTATGCCGCAAGTGATTTGTTGCAAAAATTGCTAGCCGCAGGTTAAATTCGGATGTCAGCCGGCTACATTTTACCATCAACGGCGACGACTTACAAAAACTACTGCGGCTCGGCTCAGCCGTTCAGCGCAGGCCTCTTCGGATTAATTACGACCGCACAATACACAAAGGACTTTTTGTTTACAAAGCAACAAAAATATTTTTAAACCATTATAAAATGTTAGAACATTATGAAAATATAACACGATAGCACACCTAGTGAATACCCCATATGTGTATTTGTCATATTTCATTATATTCCCCTTCAACACAATTAGTTGTGAAGAGGTCATAGCTGTGAGTTTGCCATTCCGTGTGAAACTTCTTTACTATTCATCTCATACCCCATAATGTATATATATTTTGGCTCCTTGTGTAATTCTAAGTCGATTTAGCCATGTCAGTCTGTCTTTCCGTCTATTGAAAACACGCTCACTTTCGAAAAACTCAAAAGAAGTGAACAAACTTGGTGTCAAATTGCTTTTAGTTATCGCAAGCAGTTTGGGAATGAAATCCAGCAAAATCGGCTCAGTAGGATCAGAGCTATGAATCAAAATATTGAACCACCACCTTAAACAATTTATAATTTTGTTACAAAAACGAACATAAATTGTGGAACAATGCACGGAATGATAAAAAGTTTTGCAAAAATTCGTTCCACTCGACTGGAAATTACACTGTAAAATTTCGTAAAGATTGGTCCATAATTTACTAAAGGCTCCATATAAACCCAACTCCCACCTAAAACTATAATTAATAATGCTACCAGAATAAAATTAAATAAATACTTCACAGTTTTATAGGACTAGAAATCACACTAATAAATTTCGCGATGATCGGTCCATTATTTACTTTAGGAGCATATAAAGCCCACTCTGGTTAATCAATTAACGACTAATGGTTAATAAATCACTGATGGTTTAAACGCTGGTTTAGTTGAACTAAACTTAAATTATTATGACGTTTAAGACCAACAACTATAAATCAGTGTCCCATGTTGTTAAAAAAATAACATGAGGCAGCACTGCGAAAAATCTTATCAAATTCATATGGTCTGTATTGGTTATTTAAACCACAGAGCATTCAGAGATGAAAAAATTACGTTGATAAATGCCCAAATCATTTGTGTGGGCAGCTTTCGAAGAAAATGAAAGTAAGCGTTTTGTGGTAGTGAAGTGGCAATGTGTTACAACAGGCCGTCGCAATCAGCACAAATTGCGTAATCAAAACAAAAATGCAAAAAGGGCAGCTTTCGAAGAAAAAGACAGAAAAAACACAATATTTCCTGTCTCCTGACAGAGATAATTATTGCGACATATATTGCAGTAAATGTCAATGGATCTCAAGACAATGTAAACATTAATTATGTAAATAATACACGCCTAAACTGCAACGCTGTTTCAAAAAACTGAATTACGAAAGTCTTCAATATTAAAATAAATGGTTTTTTTTAACGTTATGTTCGCACGGCTTCTTGAATTAAGTTGTTTTCTTTTTGAATTACAAATACGAATTACGCTGTTCAAACCGCATCTTCTTAATTCAAGAACTATTCTTTTTACATTAATGAAAATTTTTGCTTTGAAAATTAATACAAAACCAAGCAACAATTTAAAATGTCTCGTTTTTAATAATTCCTATTTTGTTTCTTTATTTGTTGTTTTAAATTTCACAAGAAAAAAACCTTTTTACAATTTTATGCAAGGCAAATTCATATTACATGAATTCGCCTTGAGTTTATGTTTTTAGGGCGATTTGGATTAATAACTCTTATCCTCCTAAACGGATTTGGCTGATTATCAAACTCTTGTTAGTAAAACTAGAAACGATTCGATGCCGAAATTGGTCTTTTCCTTTGACTTCCCAATAATAAGACAGTAAAGTGAGTGAACAAACTCTTAGCAAATTTATAAAAAAAAAATAGCGGGGAATGTAAGACGAGATGAACGCACTGTTTATTGTTGATGTTGTTTTGTTTAAACTTTGATATTATTATGCGCATAGGAATAGCTTATCCCATCAACAATAAATTTCAAGTGTTTTTATCAATAATAAAAACTGGGAATTTAGCCCGAATAACAAAATCTTTTGAAAAAAAAAAAAAAAAAAAATAACATTTCAAGGGCCACGGCATTTCCTTCCCAGTTTTTATATGCGTTGAATAAAGCGCTTTTTGTGTCAAAAAATGTATTGCTTCAAAGTGGGAACTCAAAATATAAAATTCAATCCTTCCGTAAGCGAAATGGTAAAATTTCTTCCTTACAAACCTGCTTCGTTGGAAGTTCAAATTTTATTGGGTTGTAGTGCGCGTGTTTTCAACAGACGGACAGACAGTTGGACACGGTTAAATCTACTTAGAATTAAACATGCACCCAAAATATACATACACATATACTTTATAGAGTCTTAGATAAATATTAAAGTTTCACACGGAGTGACAAACTAAGTAAACCCTAACTCAGCTATAATGCTGAAGGTTATAAAAATAAGAAAAATGGTTGAAAGCTTAAAAAATATACAAAATTTTTTTATTGTGATTAAAATAAAAATAACCAATATTGTTGTTCCAAAAAAATTACTCAAGTGTGTTGGTAATGAAACATTAATTAGAATAAATAAACAAAATAAATAAGCTAATTAATTGTAAATGAAATTAAATAAATAGTTTTTAAAAAAAATATATTAAAAATTTCATATATCTGACTTTATTTTAAACTAATAAAAGCACCCTAAAAATCCCCTTTTCTTTCCTTCTCTGCCAAGTTGGTTTTTGTTTGTGATAAATTTTTTAGTGACCCAAGTCGAAAATAAAATTCGACAATAGAGACAGTTGTGTAAATAAAACTAAATTACTTGAATTTTACAAAAAGTTTCGTTTTAAAAATTATTTGTTTGGATATAAAACAAAAATCAACAAAATTACTTAAAAAATTAAAATGTTCATACAAAGTACAGTAGTAAGCCTATCCGAATAATTAAAACCACCATAGTGCTGACTATAATTCCATTTCAGTTATAAAGAAAACATTTTCAAAAAGCTGCCTTTAACCCATTCCTGCCTAATAGGGTTTTCAATACGCAAAGAAAAAATAAACACAGCAAAGATATTCTAGAAAAGGCCAGACGAGAGAAAATTGCTGCAACATACATTTTTATTGAAAAGTAAACATTGATTAACCTGAAAAAAATTAAAAGAGTAGAATTGATTGGTTTTTGCATTAGTTAGTTCTCATCCATATTATGAAACATTTGCTGCAAAAACTTTATTCCACTTATCTTTTGAAACTGCATTCGTGTCCATAGAATACCATTTTTGTTTTACGCCATTGAGTCCTTTTCTATGCCTTCTCTCTTTTTTCAATAACAGACATACATACAACTGCAAACTGCTTGTACATGAAACAAATTACACTTTTCTATTCGTCTTTCCCATTTCTTCAACAAACTCAAGGCGAATTAAATACAGGTGATGTCGAAACGCATTCTGTTTTTTACAGGTCGAGCTATTTGTTTTCATTTGTTAGTGTTTTGCTAAGAATGGTTGACATTTCGAGCCGTAACCACTAACAATGCAATGCAAAACCTCCTATGTTGTTTCTGTTGTTTTTGGATTGTTGTAGTTGCGACACCACCTGTAGTTGAATTCGGCTTGAACAAACTCAAATGTTTCATAATATGGATTGGGACTTATCATAAAGATGAATTAAGTTGGTTTCTATTTGCAATAATGCTTGAAAAAGTGTTGGCAAATAAAGCACAAAGCGAAAATCAAAAAAATGCTCACCCGCTTAAAATAGTTTTAGGCAGCCCTTAGCATTGTAAAAAATTTAAAAGCGATTTGTAAATTATGCAATTTTGTTTTATTTAGTTGACATGGCTAAAAATGTTTTCCACATTGGCTAAAGAACGTGAAAGCGACATAATTTGTTAGAAATGCACCAGGATAATTCTCAATTTTAAATCTGAATTTCTGGCCAAACAGTTTGTAAATGTACTTGACTTTCTTACAAAAGATTGGCAATCTGATGTACCTGCATCATCCTCAATTGGGCTTTTTTTGATTTAAAATGTTTTCATTAAAAATTAATATGAACTTAGCTTGCCACAACTATTTTGTAAGAATCAATATACTCTTTGGTAACCATGGGCAGTAATCGGCTCACATAAACAAAGTTATGTAAAGAGGTTAATTGTCTAGATACATATTAACATCCATTTGATATTTTTTTTTCTTATAGGGATTTAAAGGTCGGTCGCTAAATTGCTTAGTAATGGGATAATATATGTGATGAATACGTCCTCGCGGGACAACTAAAGGTTACTCATCTTGTCAGGATAATGAGGCGGTAGTGGAATGCACACTTCCGGTCCATTATCAGTACATATAGCACGGCGTGTAAGCCCGCGGGTTCGCCCCTGGCAAGGTGGCTTAATACGCTTTTAAAAAGATACAAAATTTAATTTTATTTCATAAAAATATTGTGTACAAATGCAATATAGTATGTGGGTACCCGGGTAACCCGGGTGCCAAACAATTTGGATAATGTTGGGTATTAACACAAGGGTTAACAATTCATATGAATTTAGTTTCAGCCACTAAAGTTCCAAAGTTGTAATATATTCTACAGTGAAATCAATAATTTCTTCTTTAAAATGATCGCTTAATTTGTATTTATTAGTTTTTTAACTGTTTTCCACACAGAAAAGGTAGTATTTATTAAATTATAATAATTATTTGGCAATCGTTATCTAAGTTGACATATTAATTGAGCCATAAAATCGTGGCCTGTAATTTGTGTTTGTTTTTCAATTTCAAAAGTTATGGTATCTCTTTTCGATTCCAAAAATTTTTCAAAATCGTAATTGAGGGAAAAAATTAGCTTAACATGAATTTAATGGATCAAACTGATCAAATTTTAAAACAATTTGATATGAAAGTTCTTTTAAAAGAATGTACAGTTTCTATAGCAAAAGAGTAGGGGTTTGCATGTGCATTCAACAAAAAAAGTGTGGTAGTTTTTCAAAAATAAAAAGAATACTTGAACATTTTTAAATTAAAAAATGCTAAATATTTAGTTGAAAAATGCTAAATCTAGCTGCAAAAATGCCAAAATGGCCACTCCGAAGTCGAGTAACCACCAATAGTTACTCGCTAATTGTCTTGTTCTCAAAAACATGTACCTGGTTTTTTATTATAGTTCGAGTAAGTGTTCATGCTTTGCTAGATCATATGTACTTTTGAAGTACAAATCCATTTGTGCAGGGGTCTAATACAAATACATTTTAAGCCTCTAAATAACTGAGATGTATCTAATTGGTATACAAATTGCTTCGTTATCAATAAAGGAGAACAGTTTTAAAACAATTTTTTCTAATTTTATTTTAATCGGGGTAGCGAAGCTCACCGGGCTTAGCTAAATTTGCATAACATTTTGTTTACCAAATATAGTTTTTATTAACTCCCGAAACTGTTCTTGGAAATATGAGTAATAATATTAAATAAAATTATTAGTTTGTTAAATTTTTTCATTTTTTGTTTATTATACCCTTCACCACAGGTGGAAAAGGGTATATATAAGTTTGTCATTCCGTTTGTAATTTCTACAATATTGATCTTAGACCCTATAAAGTATATATATTCTGGGTCCTTATGGGGAGAGAAGTTGATTTAACGATATCCGTCCGTCTGTCCATCTGTCCGTCTGTCCGTCTTACGTTTGATATGTGTTTTCCGGAGACTCCAGACATGATAGCGGCTAGGTTGTTTGACATTTATGTCACATATAGCCACATATCGGTTGCTATTGAAATTCAGCAAGATCGATCCACAAATGGCTGAATTATGAGCAAAAAACCACGACTACCTCTAATATTTTCCAAAAATCCCTCGTGGTTGTTGTAATTTTATTACTTTTTGCTGTATATCTGGGGAACGGCAAAAGTCAAAGTTTCCAAATTAGGTACACACATTTAGGTAGCCAATACACACCATCCTACAAAATGTGGGCGGGATTGGATAAGTAGGCGTGGTACCTCCCGTAGAAACAAAATTAAAAATTGTATAAAAACCTAAATTTTAGGGCTGCCCTATGTCCTATGGATATGACTTATATACCAAAAGTAGTAGAACATATTTAATAAAAAATTCAGAAAAATCGGTTCAGATACAAAAATGTTATGACCAAAATTAATTTTTTTTTAAATACCCACTTTCGGGAACCATAGATCTCCCCGAGTCCAAGCTTTATAACACAAGTAAATGGTAAATTCCTTCTTAAACACGTCGGTATATAAATCTGTCAAATCGGTTAAAAAATGGCTGAGTTATGAGTAAAAAACCACGACTTCCTCTAATATTTCCCAAAAATCCCTTGTGGTTGTTGTTTTTTTTTGTTTGTGCTTTTTGTGCTTTTTGTGTTGAATGTTAGGCATATCAAACACACACATGTTTGTACATGATTGGTCGCTTTAATTGAAAAATACGTACATACCTACATATTAAACAAACAAGGTGACGGAATATATTCTACTTTAATTCTTTATTTGCATAAGCATTAATGGCTGAGTTGGCTGGGCGGTTGGTCAAAGCAGCGTTGTTAGTAGTTGCCGGGGTCGGTATCCACCTTTTCAAAAAAAATTTTTTTAACTTTTTTATATTCTATAAACGATTTTAAAATAATTCAGCAATTTTTGATTTTTTTGACAATGTAAATATTAATCGTTCGCTTAACTTACATGTAAAACAAAAATCATATTCTATACCTACCTATTTGTTTTTTTTTTTAATTTGTTTATGTTCTAAAAACGATTTTAAAATTACCTAGGTAGGTATAAAGCTTTTCGATATTTTCATTTTATTGGCAATGACACAGTGTTTTATTTTATTCCGGCAAGCATATACCTACATATGTTCATAAAAAGTTATATGTAATTTAATTAAATCCATACTAACTAGTAGGTTAACCTAGCTATTGCAAAGACATACATATGTATGCACATGAGTATGTATGAATGAGCAAAAGTTATTTATGTATAAAGGCATTGCTTTCGTAATTGTTGTTGTTGCATTTTATTTTTATCTCTTATTGCAATGCTTTTAGGCCAGGGATGATAAACGACATTTTCTAAATTGTACTAAATTAAGTAAAGAATTGTACTTTTTTGACCCTAATTGTCCTAAAAATATTTTTTTTACTAGTTTTATTAATAAAATAACAGAAAATGTACGAACATTTGTACATTAAAATTCACTTGTGCCATACACTTATACATATGTACATAAGTAACGGGTCCGCCATATAACGTTTTTTTTCAACTAGTGCTTATTTCGTGAATGGTAACACTTAGCTCATGTCTGATTTGACAGCTAATTAGTTTTATCCTTCCGCAGAACGAATATGGTTGTGTATACGCTTGAACAACGCTGGGAAATATTGCGACAATACTTTGAAAATCATGTGAAATTTTATTCACCTCAATAGTGTCAAAATTTTACTTCCATGATACTTTGCTACCGTTTCACACACACCCTAAGTCAAATTCAAAAAGTTGAAAAAAATGTTGTTAATCATACGAATTTTCATTCAAAAAACATTTTTGTTTACATTTTTAAAATTTTGTATTATAAACGAAATTTTTCTTTAAGTTTGATTTTTTAAATGTTTTCTTATTTGATAAAAATTATTTTTTCAGCGAGTTTTTTTAAAGATTTTTGCTATGTTATCACGACTTAAGATGTTTTGTCAAAATGCCACAGATATGTATAAAGTATTTTAATTTTTGTACAAAATCGGTATGTACTGGCGATTTTAAACAAGAATGTTAGCAACATGTTTTGGAACAAGACTGTGAGCAAAATCAAAACAAATAATGATTTACACACCTACATATGTACGAGTACACGCATACACCTCAACAACATATGACACGTTTACGTTTTTGTAGTAACTACCAACATTTCAAGTCGACCGCAACGTTTACGTATCCGCAACATTTACGTAAGAGTAACGAGGCCTTTAGATGTGACGATTTTACGTCATTTTGGCGATTTTTTTCGATGAATTTACCAAAATGACGATTGACGATTTTTGATGTAGAGTCACTTATGTTTTGACGATTTAATCCCGTCAATAAATTTACTTAAACACTTTAATCAGGCAAGCAGGCTTGGTAGATGTGACGATTTTTCGTCATTTTTTATTTATTTTTTATTTATTTATTTATTTTAATTTAGTTGTATCCTAGCAAAACAAGATAATTATCTTATAAATGATAGTGCTAGGGAATAAGATCAAACTTATAAACACAGTATGTAATTAAGGAAATTATTAAGATATAATATTAAAATAAAAACATAACATTAAAAAAAAACATAGAAATATAAAACTGCATCAGACTGGATAGTCAGTGATTAGACATAGTAAAACTGATATATTACATAATGCAAAAAAATGTATATAACTCCTTTTTAAACGCATTTGCATTGCCTAAGCATTGTATATAATTAGGTAAAGAATTCCAAAGACTTGTGGTATAAATGAAAAATTGTCGATATGACAAAAGACTCTTATATCTTTGTTGAATAATCTTCCTTCCACGGTTAGATCTAGCAAATTGAACCCTACTGAACAAATATATAGGCTGCTTAGAGGTAATAATCCTATGTAAAAATATAAGGCATTTAAGTTTCAAGAGGTTATCAAACTTAATCTGAAATATCTGATACGAGTAGAGTGAAATGTGGTCACGACGTCCTTTAAGAAATACATCTCTTGCAATATTGTTGTAAGCTAAGTTGAGTTTTCGTTGATCTTCACTGTCACAGTTCGCAAAAATTTCACAACCGTATAATAGGACAGGAATAAGATATGTTTTTGCAAGTTTCATACGTATGGGAAATGGTGTTGAATCTATTACTGCCCACAAGTTGCGATGCATACTATACACTCTACCCACAACGACATTAATATGGTTTGACCAGGTTAGCCGAACATTAAAAATAACTCCAAGGTTCACAGCTGTTTTAACATACTCGATTCTATTTCCCTTGATGTTTACTTCCGGTACTTCAAATGCTCTATTAGACTTTGAAAGCAAAATACATTTAGATTTGGCTGGGTTGATGGATAGCCCATTGGCATTAGCCCCCCTACAAGAAATGCATAACCAAAACAAGAAAAATTACTATTACTATAACACTATATTGGTCAACACTACCGGTCATATAACTAGTAAAATGACCGGTAGTCTTCTTGTAGGGCCAGCTGTCAATTTTGTTTAATTCACAATTAATAGAGTTTACACAAGAACTTACATTTTCTATATGGGTACTCATGTAAACCTGCACGTCATCAGCGTACATATGGACTTTGCTGTCATTCAAAATATCAGGTAGGTCATTGACGATTTTTTTGAGAAAATACAGTAAAATGACGATTGACGATTTTTTGACTAAAAGTAATAGTGTTATCTGGCATCGATAAGACACAAGAAATATTTACAATTATATTGAAAAAAGTCAAAAACTTAAAAATCAATTTTTCGAAATACAAAAATTTTTGGAAATTAAAAAAAAATTCCTCCCCCATCACAAGGCAGGTGGATTTCATTAGAAGCATTAGTAATTCAAATTCTGCAATTATAGAAATGCCATTGATACTGCATAAAATACACAATAGAGCCCTAATTTGCGTCTGTTCTATTTGGTCCGCGTTTTAAAAATTGGTTAAATCCGCTTTGCGTTTTTATGATTTCGATTTGCGTCGCTACATACGAATGCATTTTTCGATGAAGTCATAATCACATGTGAAGAATTTTTCTATTTGTGTGTAAAAAGGCAAATCCCATTTAATTCTGTTAGGTAAGTTATTCTTAGTAAAATTACGTGTTAGGAAGTTACTTTTTAATAAGAAGTTGTGTAGAAAAATTAGTGCAATGAGAAGAAAATGTATTAATTTGGAACTAATTTTGGACGTAATAAAACGTTTCAAGTCAGGTAAAAGGACTGTTGATATAGACAGAATCCTTAGTTTTTAGATAGGCAATAGAGACAGCGCTAAAAGTTAATCATTTAAAAATAGCTCGAGTTAAAAGCAAATGAGATTTTATTTATTATTTAATATTTTTCTGAATATGGATAAATGAAATAAAAATATTTTTGTTATGCATTTATGCAAATATATTTTTTCTTATGTTTCCTTTTTAAATGATAAATATATTCAGCTTACTTGAAATAAATAGAATAAAACTTAACCATATCACTTTCTTCATCATTAATAGAATTTCTTGCTAAAAATTTATATTTTCGAACCAATCCATGCAATAAATTGTCTTTAATTTGTAAAATTTATATATTTGACGTTTTGTTGACGATTTTGTTCAATTTTCGTGACGATTTTGACGAATTTTGTTAAAACTTTTGACGATTTTTGAGGAAAAAAGTCTAACAACCCTGACCACAGTATTTACTCTCCGTAGTTAGTAGTAACCGTAGTTAGTTGTATTTAGCCGAACACTAGAGCTTCCGAATTCTTCTAGTGTCCGAAGTATTTAATTATAAACCGTAGTTAATCGAACGCCACGGCCTCCGAATTCTCGTGGTGTACGAAGTAGTTAGCCGAACGCCAAGGCTTCCGAATTCTCTTGGTGTCCGAAGTATTTACGAAGTAGTTAGCCGAACGCCACGGCCTCCGAATTCTCGTGGTGTCCGAAGTAGTTAGCCGAACGCCAAGGCTTCCGAATTCTCTTGGTGTCCGAAGTATTTACGAAGTAGTTACCCGAACGCCACGGCCTCCGAATTCTCGTGGTGTCCGAAGTAGTTAGCCAAACGCCAAGGCTTCCGAATTCTCGTAGTGTCCGAAGTGTTTACCAGTAGTTAGTCGTATTTAGCCGAATTCCATTCGGTAGCCAACTGAATACAAAACGTATTTAACCGAACCTGATTAACCGATACCTTATTTAATCGAACCTGATTAACCGATACTTTATTTAACCGAACCTGATTAACCAGAACCGTATTTAACCGAACCTGATTAAATGAAACCGCATTTAACCGAACCTGATTAAGCAGAACCGTATTTAACCGAACCCGATTGAATGAAACCGCATTTACCCGAACCTGATTAACCGATACCGTATTTAACCGAACCTGTTTAACCGAAACCGTACTTAACCGATCCTGATTAGATAAAACCGTATTTAATTGAACCTGATTAACCAAACCTTGTTGAACCGAACCTTATATAGCGGAGCGCTAAACAAACCCGTTTTTTACCAGTAGTTAGTCGTATTTAGCCGACTGCCGGTGCCTCCGAATTCCATTCGGTAGCCGACTTGATAGCCTTTTCACACTTGTCAACATTTATCAACATTTAACATCTAAAATTAATTTTCGAAGATATTGAAATTTTCCCATAAGAAATACATTGGGCTAAAAATCAAAATATTTAACATCTTTACAAAATGTTCCTATCTCATTGTATTTCATTCTACATCTTCCGATAACTTTAGTGTCATCACTGCGCTTAACAAGGTTCATGTCGGGATATAGCTCATACAGCGTACGTTTCGTTCGACATTCTCATTAATACCGATCGGACCATAGAAAGAGGATTTTTCTCTCAAAATACACCTAACACCGCCTTATCTGCCTTCGCAAGTCCCTATGTTTCAGTGCCTCAAAGAAGCAATAAACTCTTTTTCACACAGAAAAAAATACCAATGTTAAATTAACATGGCAAAATGTTCATTGATAATCATAGTAAATTTCTGCAAATGTATGAATTTTATTTAAATTTATTATTATGTATTTCATATTAATTTTATACAAAAATTATTAAAATAACCTTAAAGCAAGTTAACTTAATATTATTAACTGTTAAAATAACATTGTTCAATATTGAATTTTATATTAAAATCAAATCTTGTAAAATTTATTGCAAACATACTTAAGTATGTACATTTTTTTATTTTCATGTTTAAAATATGTTATGAAAAGAAGAAAATTCCCGTATTCTTTAAATTAAAATTATTTAGTTAAATAGTACATCAAGTTTTCAAAGTAGAATGATGACGAAAACCAAATCGGGCGATTCTGCTGATGCTTCTGTTGACAAAGGAGAATACAAAATAAGTGAAACATGTGTTACAGGTAGGGTATTCATTCGGTTAACCGTTAATCGGTCAACCGATTATTTACTACCCGCTTAACTGATCGGTTAATTTAAAATTGGCTTTTTTCGATTAACGATTAAACCAGTTAATTTCAGTCGATTACCCGATGATTTTATATGTTTAGGGAAATCCAGGAAAAAAAACTGAGAAATAAAATATTCTGTGTTATGGGTTGCTTTCGAGTTCTCCAACATCCAAGATAAGTGAAAGAATTTTTTCCAAGTCAAGTTTTATTAAAACTAAAAAAAGAATCGCTCAAATTCTAAACATTTAATCCAATTTATTTTTCTAAAACATTATTTTATAATGCTATTGAAGTAATTAATAATATGATTTCAGAGTTTATTTTTTAATAAATACATAATAAGTATTAATTAAAAAATATGTATAGCATAGTTATTGATTTTTTTTGTTTGCTCGTTTTGGTTCAAGTATTGTTATGTTATTATTTTTTTACCAATAAAATCCAAATAATAAATAATTTTTTAATTTTTATATATTGAACTTACTTAAGTTATAAAAAACCCTTATTAACCGGTTAACCGATCAAAAACAAAATTAACCGATTAAAGCAAAAGCCCGATTAATAAATACCCTAGTTACAGGGTAAGTGTTTCACACTGTTATATCACACTAAAACCAATTTGATTCTACATGAAATTCACGTTGTTTCAAGTTGAAATAACTTTAATTGAATTATAGTTATTTTAAAAGAACAAAATGTTGTTCGCTAGTTACCCTAAGTCTAAACGAACAATTTGTTTGACAATTATTGCTGAAGCAACTATCAAATTCTATTGCCAACACTAGATATTAACGTGTGGACAGCATAAATATGTATTTGAACACATGTGCAGCAACAAATGTCATAATACATTGCCGAGCAATTATCTTTTAACACAAGCTGTCAAAATCAATTATAAGTAACAAAAAAGAAAAATTTTAAAATTAAAAATATAAAATTTAAATACAAAATTTACAAATTAATAATACAAAATTAATTAAAAATAAATTGGTTGCCAAAGAAAATGTAAGTATTTATTTATATACAAAATCCTTGTTTTGTGTTAAGACACACGTTTACACCACTCGGCAAAAAATATTGAACATAGAACATTTCAGTGACGACATTCTGCCGACGTTATTGCTTATGTTAACAAATACAAATTGCGCGTATAGACGTAGGGTTATGGTAAAAAATGTTAAATTAATATAAAGTAACAATGAAGAAAAATCACCACCGAAAAGGGTAAAATCAACCTTGTTTTCGATGATTTTACATTGATTTTTTCGAGTCCTACCGATGTTAAGAGTACCGTTAGCTTATGTTGATCAGATAGGTACGCAGGGCTGCCAGATTTGACGATTTATCGTCATTTTGACGATTTTTGTTCCAAAATTGGCAAAGTGACGATTTGACGAATTTTTTCTGAAAATTGACGATTTGTTCAGTCACTGTCTGAAGTCTGAATAAAACATTGAATTTTCTGACAATTTCGTTTTTAGATCTTGTTTAACAGCCGTACGTTAGCTAGAGCGGAAGTTATGAATAAAGTTATGAATAAAAATAGAGATAAAAACGCTAAATTAACCAACAAATAGTTAAATTGTAATTATTAGTTAACAATGGCAGCAAACTTCACTATTAAAAGCTGTCAGAATCGAATTTTTCAATTGCAAAGCGCTAACGCCGCCCTATTCAAAAACAAGAAAACGCGTGCCGCTTTTGTTAAGGTACGGCTGTAATGTGCAAGTCTTAAGAACATCTTTGATTATTTTCAGAGTACAGCAAAAACAAAGATACTCTTTATCTTTCGTCAAACCATCATCGAATGAACCTTTTACGACTCTGTATAAATTATATTTACAACAATTATACGGCGAGGATTTCACGAGTTGTAAGATAATATCTACATGAGTCTCATACAATACTTGACATGACAGTCTCGTTTGATTATCTTTACCCACGTCTTAAACGATTGAAGAAGCGCTATGCAAGAATCTCACTCGTGGTACAGTATTTCCCGTGTGAGGAATCTTCTACGGTTAAAAAATGCGGTCGTCGATGATTAACAACGCTCTTCATGAGACACCTATTAGCTCTTTCACGATTGAAAATACTAGCTGGATATGAAGTAAATATGGCAGTGATGCCAACTTTGTGAGAGCAAAAAGCACTTTAAAATGTTAAAAAAGCACTATTTCGGACAAAAAAAAGCGTAAAAAAGCACTAAGCCATTTTTAAAAATTTAATTAAACACAAAACAAGTTGCATATGGCGTTTATTGGGACCATTTTTTTTAAGATTAAATAATAAATATATTTACATTTGTATAAAAACATTTTTAATTGTATTATTATTATCTTCAATAAAAATAATATTATCCAAATCATGATGATCCATCAGCTATGTTTGAATTGGCCATAATACCGTTTTAAAGTAATGCAGTGCGAGCTCGATTTTTGTAACTCGAAAAATCTTGCCTGTTGCAGTTACAGAAAATTTGCAATGACTGACCATTGTTTATAAAACTTAATGACAGCATATATTTTAATAAAAAAACTTTATATTTTATCGTTTAAATAAATCTAAATACCAATCGTGCAAAGATTAATAAAACAATTGGCGTATGATATTATCCAATTATTTTAACCTATGCACGCTTCTGAATGAAAATAAGGTGTAAAATAGAAAAAACATGTATGTTTGCATTCTGATACTTAGTCAAACCTTTTTGCAATAGCACTAGAGGTAGAAGTGCACAACACGCGGTTATTTGGAGACGAGTGCCGTGCGTTTGAAAACTAAAGCGCATGAAAAATGGCAGGTTACACAACGCTCGTTAAAAAAGCATTTTCTGTCAACTGTTTTTAATTTATTTAACACTTTGCTTATACTAAGTTACGACTCTTTTTTGTTTGTTTTTAAAGTCTTTGCGTTCTTCTGTACGGTTTCCTACTGAATTTTTTTAACTTTTCTACATGACTCAAAATCGTTGTTAATTTTTCCATTCACAATTCCTAATATTTTCCAAGCCATTTTCTATTTTTGACAGTGTCTACATCTTTAAAAAAATATTTATCCAAACAAATACATCGTTTTTATAACGATTACTAAATATGTTGTCATCGCTAAAAAGTGGAACGTTTTGTAAAATTTCCAAATTGCTCGGAAGCCTAGCTATAACCTCGTAAATAAAGTTTTTGGCAAAACGAATGCAACTTTCTCTTATCATTTGAAATCTTAAAATCTTTACAGGCTTTCTCAAAATTGTAATCCAAATAGCAAAGCTCATCTAAATCATCCTCTATACCTATAATCGTAGTTTTAAAAAATGGTAGAAAAAAAAATTAAAATTGTAAAAAGAACTAAATGCACTAACGAAAAATTGAAAAAGCACAAAGTTAGTGTTTTTTCTAGGTTTGGCGCTAAGGATAAAATTTTGGCATTTTGAGACATTAAAAGCACAACAAATAGTGCCAAAAGCACTAAGTTGGCATAGCTGCCAAAAATATATGTAGATTAATTAAAAGGCACTTTAAAGCACTGTGAGAAATTGTTAAAAGCACTATAATTACCCGCTTTTCAAAAACGGGTATTTAACAAAATTTCGGGTATTGCATAAGCAAAAAAGCACCAAAAAATACCCGAAAGGCACCAAAATGGCAACGCTGAAATATGGGTAAATCCTGCGTGACGAACGCTACATTCGTACTATACTTATGTATAGTGCTTAGTGAGATTAATTTGTACTTACGAATAACATATATCATAATTTCTTAGCAGGTATTTGTTGCAAATAACTGATCACAAGGTTTTGTGCCGCACGCCACAAAAAGTGGAAGTAACTTAAAAAGTTGTAGTGTGTTTTTCCTAATTTTTAGCAAATTTTGTATCATCAGGTATACAACATCTAATTCCTAAAAGAAAGCTGAATGTTAGAGAATACTTAAATCACTTGTTCGCAGTCAAAAAATTTTGTGAATTTTTGACAAAAGCCTTTGTGATGCACCCCCACCCCCCCCCCCATGAATTGCATTTCTTAAACGAATTTTGTGATTATTAATGAATATAAATTTTTTTTTTAAAGAAATTTATATTTTTATGAGTCTACTATAAGTGTTTTTCAAAGCCCATAAAGCACCGAAAATAAATTCATGTATAATATAAATAGATCAGGGGTTGGGTCGAAATTCATGTTTTTTAATATATTATAGATGTATAATTCTAGTCTTATATTTCATAAAAAAAAACTGTTTCTGGGATTTGCCCATATGTTTTTGTTTCAATGTTTTTTTTATAAAATTCGAACAATAATTGTTTTCAAAAAACTAAATTTTGAGTTGTCCGATTTTTTTGACGATTTTTCGAAACGATAAAGACGATTTTTTTATTTTTTCTCAGGAAACTGACGATTTCCTCACACATTTATCTGGCAGCCCTGCAGGTACGCACGTTAATGGCATTCTTTTTTCTCCCATACAGTGTATTTCTTGGAAAGTTCCTATGGAATCTGTTATGCAAGATTTTTTTTAACCAATTCGGATAGATTCAGCAACGATCCATATAAAATTACGTACAATAATTTGCCCATTATTAATTATAAGTTTTGTTGCTGCTGCTTTAAAATTTAAAAAGAACGAAAACAGCTGTGTTTTGTTTGTACACAACAAAAAATATTTTCTAAAAAAAAAATTTAATAAAACCAATAAAATTTATTCAGTACTAAATGTACTTAGTTAAATTTATTGCGCCGTTAATACATTTTTTATTTGATTTGTTTCTCTTATTTATTCGGGTTTCACTACAACGGGCTGAAGGTTAACGTTACTATTGCTCGGTTAATTAAGTTAGAATATATTTTTTTGTAGTTGTATTTGTATCTCTTATTAAATAAATAAATATATTTTTTTATAGTTTATTATTATGTACTTAAAATTTTAAACGATTTTCAGAATTCACAATTTTAAAGCAAAAACCAAATTTTGGTAAAATGTTTTCTTCAAAAGTGATTGATTGGAAAAAACGATACCCTTAATAGCCTTTTCACACTTGTCAACATTTATCAACATTTAACATCTAAAATTAATTTTCGAAGATATTGAAATTTTCCCATAAGAAATACATTGGGCTAAAAATCAAAATTTTTAACATCTTTACAAAATGTTCCTATCTCATTGTATTTCATTCTACATCCAGTGCTGCCACAACCAATTCAATTTTTACAACCAAAATTTTTGAAAAAGTTCCCAAATGAAAAAAAATATAACCAAATTTAAAATGAATAAAATTGCGAAAATCTTTAAAATTTATTTTAAGTTGCATTGCAATTCAAAGGTTATTTGTAAAATAAAATTTATTAATTAAAAAACCAAACATGAAATGTAATTCATTTACATATTAAAAAAATAACGAGAAACTTAATTAAAAGTTTTTATTTATTTTACCCTTTTTTCGTGAAAAACCCCCGTAAAATTTCCATACAAAATTCAGTATATTGAAAGTTAATAATGGAATATTTTTTAATATGCCGGTTATATATAACAAAAATGGGAAATTGTTTTTCGCTTTTTAGCTGTTATTGGCAGGACTGTCAAATGTGGCGATTTCTTAATTTCGATGGAAATTTTCGTTTGGCGATATGGCCAAATTGAAAACGATTTTCGATATGCGAAATGCATTTTATGTAAATATTTTCCAATTACCATATACATATGTATGTATGTATCTAAAATATTATAAGAACTTAATTCTCTTGTTTGTAAATTTTATTAAAAATTAATAATTCTTATTATAAATAACTTTTTCAAAATGGTTCGTTTTGATATATTTTGTGAATCATTGAAAAATATTGTGGCGAATATAAACAAATTCGCCTTTTGTATCGTATGTACATTTAATGGGGGAAAAGTATATGACTGACAGTCCAAAGTTTTTTTTACCAAACAATTATTTAAAAAAATATTAAAAAATATACATACCGACAAGTTATAAACAGTAAAATTTCAAATTTCTTAAAACTAACAGCCATTTCTTAAAGAAAATTCCATAAATTTTAAAATTATATTGATATGTGTATTTTCAAATTTGTATAAAAATATACTTCTGAAAATAACCTAAATTCAGAACATAAAACTTATTTTCAAGTTTTTAGAAACACTAAAACGAATTTTCTGAAATCGATTCCCCATGATTTTATGCACTTCCAACCTTAAGTCTTTACTACTTTTAAAATCAAGAAAAACTACGCTCATTTAAAAAAAATAATTAAAAATTTCCATTGATTAAAACTTCATTTGTTTTCGATTTCAGCGTTTTTGATATAAAATCACAAATGGTAATATTTTCTTAGCAAAAATCTTAAAATAATATTTGGTTGCTGTTTTGAAAGGGATTTTTTGTTTTCAATAAATTATAAAAAAAATCGTAGTACACAGTACAAATTATTTGAGCTCGTTAATAATTGTATCAAGAAAAGCATATTCGTACGCATTATTATTTTAGAAAAAGTAACCAAAATGAAAAAAATATTCACATCTCCACATTGAAAAAAAACAACCAATTTTGGTTAGAAATAACCAAAAATGGCAGCCCTGTCTACATCTTCCGATAACTTTAGTGTCATCACCAGAAAAGTGGCAATAAATTCTATTATTATTGTGGCATTACTGACAGAATGGCATTTGCTTTGAAAGCAGCGCTACCTTTTTATTGATAGTAAATGTAAGACGTTTCAAGTTTGAACGCGTTTTTCACATTTTCCATGCGTTCCTCCGAAATGTATGCAAGTGTACAAAGAGCATAAAAAAATTAAAAACAACGTAATTTGGGATAGTACACTTTTTAATGAATGTTAATAACATTTTATTGACACACGCGAGTTGAAAATTAATTTTTTAAGGAATTATCCTACACATGCCTCCTAAACGAAAACTAATACCATGTTCACACGGGCAGCAATATTCGTGTTTCGCTCTCGTGTTCCTTTTTCGCGCCCCAAACATGATTGAAACGACTTGTTTCCCCATACAAAATTTTGAGAGCGAAACAGGTCGTTTCATTTTGAAACAGGCTGCGAAACAGGAAAAATGTACTATCATCTCCAATTTTGATAACAGTTATCGTAAGTTTATCTGAACTAGCTCTCAAAAAAATCAAAGCAAAGAAAACTGGCCACTGGCCCATTGGGAGGCACGCCCAGAGGCTGGGGCTCCCTTATAATGACTTGTGTAGACGTTTTGGTGACGAGGAGGAGGAAGAGTCAACGGAACACCTTCTCTGTAATTGCCCGGCATTCGGAGATTTAAGGCTCGAAATGTTTGGTCGAAGAGCCCTTGGGGAAAAAATTTGTCTCTCTTATGTTGATGTAAACAGTATTCACTCCTTAATTAAATCGACCGGATGGCTGGATGGGAATACTATAGACGGTGTGACATGGTAACACAACGGGAACTAATTAATGGACCCACGTGAGTTGTGCTTGCAATGGAACCTAACCTAACCTACATGTACAGCGAAGTTTATATAACGATGTCCGTCTATTTTCCTGTATGTATGGAAAGAGAAAAAGTTTCCAAATTTGGTACAAACATCTTGGTTATTAAAACACAACATCCGACATAATATGGACGGTTTGGATAAGTGGGCGTGGCACAAAATATAATTATTTATATCTTAATGGTGTTAACATAACCTTTTGTTCTTATTGCACCGTGGTGAAGTGTATATAAGATTTGGTATAGCCGAATATAGCACTCTTACTTGTTTAATAAAACAAGTGTTTTTCTAATGGTCGAAATTCGGCCATATTTTTTTTTAATATGAAAAAATAATAATATGTTTCGAGCATTAATTTTTTTCGTCTTAGTGAATCGATTTTGGGATGAACCAACCTCCGGTTCATATGTTATGTTCTACGTGAGTGGTTGAAAAACAACAAAAAAATATATCGTTCCTAACTGGTTTGTCTGTGCCGATTTATATAGTCGAAATATTTGAAAACCGGTTTCTTGAAAATGTCGAATAATCGACCACCCTATTTTTTTATTATTTGATAATTGGAAAAAACAAAATTTTTATTTATGTATGTGTTAGTATAAAATTTGAACGCTTATAACTCTGAAAATATTGAACAGATTTTCATAAAATATATATTGTGCACTTCTGCCAGTAAAAACCTTTCAAATGGTGTATTTTTTATTCTAGTCGCTGGGCAAACAGAGGAGAAAAGTGTTCTTAACTGTTTTGCCTAAGCCGATTTATATATAGAAGTATTTTGTACTAAAAAGTGCTACCACAATTCTAAAAAACAATTTTTTTTCTAAAAACAAGCATTTGCGGTCTGGCAACACTTAAAATATTTCTCTCTCTTTGATGAGTGAAAAAATTATATTAGTGCCGGTTCACACAAGTCAAGTCAAGTCACGCCAAGGGGAAAAGAAATGGCATTCTCTTTTCCCTTCTCTCCTTAAAACTCAAGACTTGACGAGTCAAACTTGACTTGTGTGAACCGGCACTTACTCTCTTCAAATTGAGTACTTTGTTATCTACTTAGTTATCTTTTTGTCCACGAGCTTTTAGTTTATCAAAACAAAATAAACAAAAATTGACAACTGTCAGTGAAACCAGTATTTTCTCATTAAACTTCTTTACCAACGAGACACACTTCTACTAACAGAATATATTGAGCATAATTATATCTGTAAACATATCGCTCATTTGCTGCAAGACCGGCATAACTCAAAAAATGAAATTTTGGAGTTAGAGATGCAGAATTGTTCGTTATATCATACTTCATGTTGTGTTAAAAATTCATATGAATATCTCTTATACACTCCGCTTGAGAAGAGAATATGCCGTTATTTCATTTCATCTGTTTCAACTTTTTTTATATGTAAGAGCGACATATCTCAGTTGTGCTACTGCTGCCGTCGTGTTAAGATCGTTTGGCTTTCTCAAACAGAGGCATATTTTGTGTTGTGGAGTTGTTCGTGAAAAGGTAATGGTATTTTTAATCTAGATTATTTCAAGTACACAGAGCTAATTTAAGTTATGACTGTATTGTTGAAAAGTTTGATTTAATTCAAACTTGGTATATTACAAAATATGACGTTCTTGTTGATAAAAATATTATCGTCAACTTAAGTATTTCGTGTTATGACGTTATAACATATAAAAGAATGACTATTAAACAGTCAGCCTTTTACGTTAAAACAAAATTTGTCGTTGTTGAACATTGCATTATTTACAGTAATAATAAATGACTCTCACTAACACAAAATATGATGTTATTGCTGATAAAAATTATAGCTATATATATGAATAAAACGCACGATCACAATAATAAAAATTTTTGTTTAAGGTTATTTTAAAATGTCAAACTGCAAAAGCAGCAAATCCTCATCGTCAACTTCATCTTCGAGTTTATCCCGATCATCCTCTTTTTCGGAAGACTGTGACGACTCCATGGCTGATGCAACATACTGCCCAAAATCACCGCAACAAGAAAGTGATATCGAGGATAGGAACGATGAAACATTTAATCCATCAGCCAATTCTACGAATGAATTCCGCCCACTTTTGGAGAATTGTCCGCGTGACACCGCTAGTACAGTTGTGCAGCAAAGTGTTGATAGCACATCGATTTCTTACGCAGCACCATCACTCGGTGACCCACAACCTGGCACTTCAACTTCAAAAATGGTAAGTTCTTCCATAATTCCAAATAGTCCACTGAAAAAGGGGGGAAAAAGAACAAAACAGCCAGAAAATTGGAAGAGAAACATCATTAAAAAGAAAAGAAATAGTGGAATGGAGTATGAATCACATTCGCTGATGAAAAAAGTAAAACCTGCAAGACAAATGAAAAATCCATGTGCTGAGACTTGTAAGCTCGAATGTTACAAAAATTTTAGTGATGACGAACGAAAGCATTTGTTTAACTTATACTGGGCCCTTGGTGACATAGAAAAGCAAAGACAATATATCGACAAATGTATGCAAAAAATTGAGCCCAGATACCGTTACATGCGCATTGGGGGAAACAGAGGGCCTCGCCAAAATAATAATGCGTTTTTTTTTAAACAAGGTGATGAGGTTGTGCGCGTTTGCAAACTGTTTTTTAAAAACACCCTGGATATCACAGATCGTTCAATTAGAACCGTATTGGATAAGCATCAAAAACTCGCTAACCAAATATTAGAACCCGACCAAAGAGGTAAACACGGGAAACAGAAAAAACATGATCCAAAATTAAAAGCTGGAATTAAGGAATTCATAGATAAAATACCAAAAATTGAAAGTCATTACACAAGAGCAAACACATCCAAAACCTTTATTGAAGGAAGCAAAACCGTAACAAGCATATATAACGACTACGTAGACATGTGTAAAGAAAAAAATGAGCCGTTTTGCAACTACATTTATTTTTATAGAACTTTTACGGATGACTTCAACATCTCATTTTTCGTCCCGAAAAAAGATTTGTGTGAAGAATGTACATCATACAGTAACATGGATGAAGTGGAGAAAATTAATAACAAAGAAAAGTATGAAAATCACTTGAATGAAAAAAATTTGGCAAGAGGTGAAAAAAGAAAAGATAAAGAAGATATGAACGTATTTGTAGCAGTGTATGATTTGCAAGCTGTCATGCAATTACCTAAGGGCGATGTGTCAGCATTTTATTACAAGTCAAAACTAAATGTTTTCAACTTCACTATATATGACATAAAAACGAATAAATGCCAATGCTTTGTATGGGACGAAGCCAATGGACGCCGTGGAGTTAATGAATTAGGTACGTGCGTTCTACAATATATTAAAAATTTGTCGACCACTGAAGATGCTGAAATAATATTTTATTCGGATAACTGTGCCGGACAGCAAAAAAACAAATTCATGATTGCCATGTACTTATACGCCGTGCGCTATTTGGGTATAAAATCAATCACCCACAAGTACCTTATCAAAGGTCATACACAAAATGAAGGCGATTCAGCTCATTCCTTAATCGAGAGACAAACCAAGCGTATGCTTAAAAGTGGTCCCATTTATACAACTGAAGGATTTGTATCAATAATCCGATCGGCAAAGAAAAAAGGAGACCCATTTAATGTTATCGAGCTATGTTTTGAGGATTTTTTGGATTTAAAAATACTGGCAAATGACATCGGTCCATTAAATATGGCAGATTTGAAACTGGCGCTTGTTAAAACAATTCGAGTTCAACGAGAATCACCAAATTCTGTTTTTTATAAGACCGCTTACGCTGACGAAAAGTTCAAGGAAGCGATTGTTATTAAAAAAAAGATGCAAGCAAAAGCGATTTCTTTAAACAAAGCTTTTCATGCCAAACCAGGTATACCAGAAAATAAGAGAGCCGATATAAATGAGTTGATTAAAAAAAAACTCATTCCAAATTTTTATAAACCATTTTATGATAATTTGTAAACATTTCATAGTCAGAGTTTCGTTACCAATATATTTTGGTATTAAGTTATTATTTTTTTAATTACTTAAAGTAGAAAATTAAAATTTTTCGTTTGTGAATTATATCTTAAGATGAAAAGATGTTGAAGAGTTCCTTAATATTTTAAGTTCAAAAGACTGTTTCTATGAATTATATTTTTTTTATGTTATTTATGATATGCATAAGTACATAATATGTATATTTGAAGTTCAAAAGACTGAAAATAAAATGTATTAATACGAACTTATTGGTTTTTTTTCTCAACAATAACGACACACTATAACTTATGACACTCTATTGAATATATTTTTGCAACAATAACGTCATAATGCAAAGGAGAGTTAGTTCTTATTCAGGAAAAAACCATAAATGGCTACTTGGTGTTGATTTTTCGCGATGGATATGTTAAATATATTATACTTTATTGGTTTATTTTGAAATTATAGGTATTCTTCTTTTCTGTGTAAGGTGGGAGTCAATGGAAAACTTTAAACGCGTTTTCTGCAAAATCGATTTTTTTGAGTTATGCCGGTCTTGCAGCAAATGAGCGATATGTTGTCTTTCATTTGTTTTGATTTATTTTTCAAGAAAAATAATTCCTGAATTATTACGCAAAATATTTTAATTTTCATAAACAAAAAAAATGGAAGAAGAACAAAACAAAAATGTTGCTGCTGAAGAAGTGAGACAAATAAGGGTCCTCGATGAATATAAACAACAAAGGGTAGTATGACTAGAATTAAAAATATAGTCGATTCTAATTTGTCACATACAGAATTAGGATGCAGATTGGGTATTGTGGAGTCTTACTATTGGGGGGAGATAAGTGGTGAGTACCGTAGGGAATCTGAATGCGTAATATAGCTGGTCAGTTGTGATTGCGGTAGCCAACTTCAGGTTCCAATGCTCGTCCATGCGTGATCAAATATCACATCCTGCCCGAGGTGTCTCTGCTTTAAGCTGAACATGGCGGATCTAGAGTGGACGCTCGATAAAAACCCGCAATCCCCGATGATATCCGAACCGTGTCCCTGGGATGAATGGCACGGCGTGAGTGTGTCTTATAACGGTGGCCTCCGGACACTGGCAATGTCTCGGTTGTAAGTTCTGCCCACCTATGGTATGGGGCTCTGCCATATGATGTACTTTCAATATCCCCATTCTAAAGAAAACAAACCAAATGGATGCTAATTTAGAAATAACAAGTAAAAACGAAAATGTCCCAATGGACACAAATGAACCCGTGTTAGGGTCTTTGGATCCCAACGCTCGCGATGCGTAGAAATCCGTGAGCGAACCTCTGGATGATATCCTAGTGCAGGGGGATGTTGGTCCCAACGCCACTGAGATACCTATCCCAACGGATGAAGAGGATGCGCTCCTGGAATCAGTGCCAAACACGCAACAATCCTCCTCAGCCGAAGTTAACCAGGGTGCAGAAGGTAGAGTCAAACTGCCTGGTTCTGCACGTAGGCGTCTAAAGCTCTACCTGAAAGAGGGTATGAGCCTTGAAAAGGCACGAGAGCTATGCCAAAGACCAATGAGGGAAGTCCGCAATGAGTTGTGTGACCTAAAAATTCCCAGGAAGGGGGTACGTTCGGACGGTTCCTCGCCGTACAAACCAAATTCTCCCAAACGAGCTACAGGCAGCATGGCGACTGGCGCGACTACCGCCAATAGTGCCAGTGCAAAAGCCTCAGGGAAAGGAATACAAAATGTCCAGCCCACATACGGTGATATGGTCGATGTCATCAGGCTGGGAGTAATCCCACCAGACTTTCCGACAAGTGTATGGACAGAGGATAAGCTGAAGCTTATCCAAACTGCGGTTCTGGACAAAATTGTGGAGCTCAAAAAGGGTAGCGTAAAACCACAGTTTGCAGGCTGCAGTTTTAAACCAGGTTGGCTCACTTTCAACTGTAAGAGAGAAAAGTCAGCCGAATGGGTAAGGGGACATGTTCTCTTAATAAAACCCTGGAAGGATGCAGTTTTGAAGGTCGTATCTGAGGAAGAGGTACCAAGGGCTGAAATATTCATTGGATATTTCCCTGAGAAGCCCGACACACCTACCAGCAGGATTCTGTCTCTTGTGGAAGGACAGAATGACGATCTCTCTGTCGAATTATGGAGAGTACTGAATCGGGTCAGCAAAGGTAGCATTGCTGAGTTAACCTTTGCAATTGACCCAAACTCGGCATCCATAATTAGGCGGAAAAATCATCACATTGGCTACGGGTACGGAACAGTCCACATTAGGCCCACCAACCGTCAACGCGGGGCAGTGCATGACGTACACAGGAGGACTGAGCCACGTGACAAAGCCGGCCGGGCAAAGGCCGCCACGGTTATCGCTAGCAGTTCGGGGGAGCGTTCGGTCAAACCGTCCACCTCTGCCTCGGCTGGGAATCCTGCCAACACTGGAAGGGGCAAATCGGGCCCAACGGGTAAGGATCGCCCGGCACGTACGTCGGAAAACGACAATAGCAGAGCTGGCGAGGTCCCGTCGGCCTCGAGGGGGCATGCTCCGACCATCGGGAGAAAAACCTCCACGAGCACTACCATGACCTCGTATAGCAGACCGCGAAAGGGCCTCGGTACAACCGCTGAGGAAGCGGCATTATTAGACACCAACCGCGGCAGGAAGATGGCGGGTAGAAACAGGAGGAAGTAGTGTACCCAATCGCCAGTAATTTAAATAAGGGTACCAGGCATCTGAAGTGCCTTCAGGTGAACCTACACCACGCCAAGGCAGCGTCGTATTTGCTATGTCGTAGGTTCACCACAAACCTCCTGGATATCTGCTTCATCCAGGTACCATGGGTTAACTCTGGGGCCATTCAGGGGCTCTCCACAACGATCAAGGTATGATTATTTATAACTCTGCAGCTTCGAGGCCGAGAGCGGCTCTCCTAGTCAGGAAGGATTTAATCTTTTTACCTATTTTAGAATTTCTGCACGGGGATATGGTGGCGATCAGGGCGAAGATCCCATCCATTGCGGGCGAACATGAGGTCGTTATCGCCTCTGCCTACTTGCCAGGAGATGCCGATAGTGCTCCTACTCCCGAGGTCACTGAGCTGGTATCATATTGCCAAATGCGCGGCCTTGGGTAGATTATAGGCTGTGATGCAAACGCCCACCACACTGTCTGGGGTAGCATCGATATCAAAAAACGGGGTGAGTGTTTACTTGAGTATATTTGTGTGAACAATATATTTGTAGCAAATAGGGGCGATGAGCCCACTTTTAGGAACGTTATTAGACAGGAGGTCTTGGATCTCACACTTACTAGTAGCAATCTTTCATATGCCATTAAAAACTGGCACGTTTCGAGTGACATTTCGTTGTCGGATCATC
Source organism: Pollenia labialis (assembly GCA_949318255.1). NCBI lineage: Eukaryota > Metazoa > Arthropoda > Insecta > Diptera > Polleniidae > Pollenia > Pollenia labialis. Next base: position 14,779,742 of record OX439142.1, on the reverse strand, counting down.
AGTATCTGTTTTTCGACATCGAATGCTTTTCGACGTTTGTTCAAACGTATCGCAACCCTAGAAACGCGAACTGGGACATTTTTCGCCATCACCTGGCTCTTACTGAGAACTTGTTTGGGGATTTGATTACAAGCCCAAGAGACATTGATTTTGAATCTAATACACTTTGTACGAATATCCGGGAGGCCTTCGAAGGGAGCTGCCGGCTCCGGATCCGCAGGCCTAAAAGGGATGTTTCGTGGTGGAATGAACATCTGGAGAGTCTGAGGGCTGAGGCCAGACGTTTGTTCAACAAAGCTAAGGAAACTGGTGCGTGGAGCATCTATAGGGCTGCGCTCACTAAATATAATAGGGAAATCAGGAAGTCCAAGAGGTCAACCTGGCGTGAATATTGCGGCAGGATTGACAGTCTTCCTGAATCACTCAGGCTGCAAAAGGCGCTTTCGCAGGACCACACTAATGGTCTTAGCACACTTAAGCGGCCAGATGGTACGTTTACTGAGTCGCCAAAGGAGACCTGTGAGCTCCTACTAGCGACCCACTTTCCAGATTCTCTGCCTTTCTCGTCACCAATAGTGTCCACATGGTCGCCCTCGGCGTCCAAAAGGTACATCAGGTTGGCGGGTAGAATCTTTGATGCGAAACGAGTGGCATGGGCTATATCCAAATTCAGTCTATTCAAATCACCGGGACCGGATGGTATCCATCCATGCTGCCTCCAGCAGGGTGGGAGTGCTATCAATTCCCAAATGACTAGGATCTTCACATCCAGTTTACTGGCGGGCCACGTGCCAGAACCATGGAGAGAGGTTAAAGTGGTCTTTATACCCAAGGTTGGGGGCAAGTCCGAACATCTGCCCAAGTCCTACAGACCAATAAGCCTCAGTTCGTTTTTCTTGAAGACCATGGAAAAACTAATAGATAGATTCATAAGGGATGAATATCTATCGGATAACCCGATACATCGCTTTCAGTTTGCCTATCAATCGGGAAGGTCTACGGTGACCGCAATTCATCACGTTGTGGGTACGATTGAGAAGGCACTTGGGGCAAGGCAAATAGCTCTGTGTGCGTTCGTCGACATTCAGGGAGCCTTCGACAAAACTTCCTATGATGCAATTGACTTTGCTCTAACAAGGAAGGGTATTCCAGTCTCATAAGAAATTGGATAAAGGAGATGCTAGCATCTGGGGTGATTAAGTTGGATCTGGGTGGTTCGTCGATGTCCATTGAAGCAACCAAAGGTTGCCCACAGGGTGGCGTTTTATCGCCTCTATTGTGGACCTTGGTTATCGACGAGCTATTGGAAAAACTTAATAACCTGGGCTTGCGAGCTTATGGATATGCTGACGATCTGGTTATATCTGTGACAGGTTTTGATGATGCGACGATTTCGGGGGCGATGCAGCGGGCCCTGGACTTGACACTTGGCAGGGAGAGGAGACTTAACATTAATCCCGCAAAAACTACTCTAGTACCATTCACTAGACGAAGAATTCTGAGACTGAAAAAACCGACCCTTAACGGAGCAGTTATCGGATTCTCTGGGGATCATTCTGGACAAATCCCTCAACGGGAACGATCAATTGGTCCATGTCACTAGAAGAGCGTCAAGGGCAATATATGCCTGTCAAAGACTCTTCGGAAAGACATGGGGGCTAAAACCCAGGATGATCCACTGGTCTTTTGTTGCTATTATTAGACCAATATTGTGCTACGCCGCACACTGGGGATTTCGCGGAAAAAAGTCAAATTGTCAACATAGTCTTTATGCAATATGCAGTGATATGTTGCAATTTTAGACTAAATGGTACAATCAAATCAAACAGATTTACTCTGATCTGACTGCCAGTTTTTTTTTATATCCGTCTCCAACTCAGAACTTGTGTGTTTTACCGAACCAACTTAATTTAAACCTAAGAATTTAAATACGAATATTATTTTACTATGTGAGCCAACGTTTTTCTTTTTTTTCTATTTAAAGTAGTATATTTCAATATACTAAAATTGAAAAAAAAAATCTGCAGAGACTTAAGTTTTTTTTTGTGTATTTTTATGAACATATAACAAAAATCCCATTTTTCTCCAAACATTTGGACCTGCAATTTTATCTTTACTTTTCCTCAGTTTGAAATCACACCGTATACATTGTCTTATATCTGTTTTAACATTATTAATCAATTTCAAGTGCCACCAGGTGCCACCTCTCGATTTGTTGCATTACACAGTACAACATTTTTCAGCTGATTGATTCGGGACTCAATTCTGATAAGGCTCTTTTGTTTAACATAACTCGAAAACCACTAGTCGGATTTTGCTGAAAAAAATTTAGAAAAATCAAGAATTACAATTACTTTCATCTATTTATATAACATTTTGCTACATAAGCAACAGTTTCGCAGTTATAAATAAATGTATGAAGAAAAAACATATTTTTTGCCCAAAAAATTTTAATTCATAAAAAATCCAAAACAGTACAAAAAAGTTTCAAGTCCTATTACTTTCACGTAAAGTCGCATAACCTGTGAAAAAAATGAGACATAAATCGTGAAAATCGATGAACGCGTTTCGCTTTTATTCACAATTAAGTGAAGGTATGCATTTCAAAAATTTGCTCGAGATATGCACAAAATTCCTTGCAAAAACATTTATGACTTTTTTTATGATTCTCAGAATTAAAAAAAACAATAAACAAAAGGTAATTATTTTTATGATTGCGGTAGCAAAGTAATAAGCGGTAATAAATGTGCGTGGAAAATTGAAAGGAAAAAAGGAAAGTGCACTTTTTTAATTATTTGGGTTTTTTCGTTGGCTACCTGCATGATTTTTTTTACACAAATTGCACCCACATTTATGAGTGGTCATGTTTTAGAACGTTTCGAAAAATTTTAAACGCACACGAAACAGGTTTATAGCCACCCTTAAAAGATGCGCGAATTCATAAGTACCTTTCAGTAAAATATTGAAACTTACGTAGTATTTATAGGTGTTCACTGATCGATTTTTGTCATTAAACAAGTACTGGCGAACGCGAAAATTACAATCGATTTTTCTCCGTTTTTTTTAATTATAACTGAAACTAAGGACCAAGAGTTTTACGGCAATGGAAAGTTTTCTATTTCTCATGGGGTTTTATGCTCGAAGCTTCTGGAATTTGACAAAGACAGAACAAAATTAAAACAGTTTTTGCAACAATTGCACGATGGCTTAAACGATACTAGAGCATGTGAAATTTTGGATACAATATATAAAAACTTTTACTATAACTTCAAACAAAGGATTCAGGATTTTACCCGTACGAAGTCGCGATTTGAAAAAAAAAATCAAATTGGCTTGAAGGCACATTTACAATTAAGTTTACTGATGCTGAATGTTCTACCAGTTCTGCACTTGGTCGGCCACGCAAATCGTTTGAGGAGTGCTGTAATCGCGCCAAACGATGCAAAAGGGATGAAGTACGTTCTATGTTTCCTCAAGAAGTAATTGATTTTTCTTCTAGTATTTCAAAAACCAACCTCAAAATTTGTACATTACAAACTTTGGGGATGTTTACAAAGCTTGAACTTACAAAAGAAAAATACGAGTATCTAATGCATTGGTTACAAAATGAAGGATATAACATACTCGTACCATACAAACAACTCACGAAAGAAAAAACTAACAGTTATCCTCTAGAAATTTCTATTACTGAAAGTTCAGGCAGTATACCTCTGCAAAATCTGTTGGATCATACTGCTAAAAGAGTCCTAGAGACCAAATCAGTAAAGGAAATAAATAAAATTGAAAGCGCAAATCTAACAATGTACTATAAATGGGGATGTGATGGGGCATCTGGTCAAAGCGAATACCAACAGAGGTTTTCAGATGATCAAATTTCTGACTCTCATTTATATATGACATCAGTTGTACCACTAAAATTATCATTGAGTGATGACATAAATAAATTAGTATGAAACAACAATAAACCTTCTTCCACACAGTATTGTAGAACACTACAGTTTGCGTACGTTAAAGAGACACCTTAAGCAGTGTTACCGTCGGATATTTTTAATAAGTACCAAAAAAAGGGGATATCTAAAAAAAAAGTGGCACCGAAAAGGGGATTTTTATAAAAAAAGTGGCACAACTTTTCAAATTAAAATAAGTACACCACATTATGTATTTTTTACGTTTTTTTCTATTTATTATAATTTTAAATAATATTTTATAAATGGTATAAAAACATAACAAAAATACATATATGTAGTAATTATATACACTAAAAAACAATTGATCGTATTACAATAGACATACATACTTATGGCTCATTTGTTGCAAAAATTAAAATAAATATTTCTCTCGAGAAGTTATTTTTATAAAATATTTTCTTTAATGTTTAATTCAAAAACGTTGAACTCGTTTGCATCCAAACATGTTTTTTGAATTCTGACATTCTTGCAGCAATTAGAAGATATTTATGTAATTTGTTTTATATATACATTAAATAATATATTTCTTGTACTTTTCTTTCTGAATAAATTTTCTTTGATTTATTTAAGACATTGTATTGCACAGGTTTTAAAATTTTTTTTAGAAGTTTATTTGCCACCAGATTCTTATGTTTTTTTAGAATGCTATGGCCAAATATGAGAACAGTTTTCTCCCATCACGTCACATTTATCAGAAATCCTAAACAAAAAAAACGAAAATATCACTTTTTAAAATTCGTTATATTTAATCAGTTTCGCACTTAAATACAAAAATAAATACACGGCATTCATACATGCTACTAAATTTAAGTGCAAGTGTTTTAAATTCTTTAGTATAGGATATTTAGTTTTTATCCAAATTCGTCTGTTATTGCTTCAAATTATTGTAATCAGGTTTACAAATAGAACAAAACTATACCACTCGATTTTGTTATTAATTGTGGTACAAAACATCTTCCGAAATTACATTAATTGGATATTAATATAAGATTCAGTTAGAATGGTTAAACAAACTTTTTCAATGTGTTATTTATTAATGGTCAGTTACATACATACATATTTTTTTACAATTAGTTGTTCTTAATACGACTTCTATACTTTCGTAGAATGTCATCACTTGGAACCCAATTTCCAAGGCTAGTATGGGAGTTTTAACAAAACAGAATGAAAAAAGTATCTTTTCCTAACTTAAAAAGTATCAAAAAAGTAGCAAGAATTACAAAAAGTATCACATTTGGGTGCATTTTGTAAAAGTGGCCAAATAGTATCCAATCAATCGAAAAAGTGGCAAATTGCTACTTTAGTGGCACCAACGGTAACGCTGACCTTAAGTTATACGAGAAGCAAAGAGAAGAGTCGATGAGGAGATATCTCTACTAAAAGAATTTGAGTTAACAGTAAAAAATCGTAACTTTAAAGTAAAACATGAATTATATTTCACAATGATTGACGGCAAGACAGCACAATCAGTAAAAGAGACACCAGCAGCATCTTCTTGTTTTATTCGTGGAGCAACAACATCCAAGATGAATAAAATCGAAGAAGTTCAAGCTATGCCCGTAAATGAACAAGCACTGCAATTTGGCATGTCACCACTTCATGCGCGTATTAAGCTGATGGAGTGTCTTTTGCATGTAGCTTACAATATTGAATTTAAAAGTGGAAGAGTCGACTCAAATACTCGTCCGATAAGAGAAGCCCGAAAGGCTCTGGTACGACAAATTCAGGAAATACGTCACGAAGATTCTTTGCTAATCCTGCTTTGATTTCCGAAATCACGGGTCTAGATGAAGACATAATCAAGAGGTTTTCAACAATTCTCGAAGCTATAACCATTACCGAGGCACTAGATCCGAAAAAATTTGGTGATTTTTGTCTGGAGACGGCAAAAAAGTTTGTTTCACTGTACGAGTGGTACAATATGCCACCAACACTCCACAAAATTCTGATTCATGGAAAATATATAATTGAAAAGTGTATTTTTCCTGTAGGCTTATTATCCGAAGAGGCTCAGGAAAGTCGTAACAAAGACTATAAAAAATATCGCGTTAGACACTCCAGAAAATGCAGTCGAATTGCTACGAACGAAGATATTATGCACCGAATGATGGTAACATCAGATAATCATGATCTCACACTTGACTCCTTCATTTAGCCAGAAAAAGCATAGTGATATAAGTGACGAAGTTAAGGCTCTTTTAGAATAATAAATTAAAAAGTAGATTTAAAATAAATAATAAATTAAAAATTAAAAAAATCATTGAAATTTTTTGTTAGTTAGGGCTTTTTACATTGTAGGTAACGATATATATTTCTCTAACTTTCTTTATTTTGACTACTTTTGTGTGTTACTCTATAAATAAAACTAAATTTGTGATGAAATCATTATACAGTCAAAGCCCGGTATAACGAATACGCAGTTTAACGAATATCCGATATAACGAATGTCCCAATTTTTACATTAACTACCTTGTATAGCGAATGGCAGAAAAAAATAGTACCGATTTAACGAATGACAAAGCAAAATAAAAAAATCTTAACAGAACCGTTACATTTTTATGTTTGTATTGAAAGAACACGTGTGATGCGTTGCTTTTTTCGTTAAAGTTTTTGTAGTTTGGTTTGGTTCATTGTGAAAACGAGATGTCAAATCGAAAAAGAATTACTTTTGATAAAAAAATTAAAGATTTTAGAAGAGTATAAGAAAGGTGTAAATCTTTCAGTAATATCCAAAAGTATGGAATACCAAAATCTTATTAAAGTTCTATTTCGACACTAAATTATATATACAATTAATTTTTAATGTTTTTCAAATTGTAGACCACCGTTTTTTTATAAAATTTTAAGGTAAAAATTACTGATCGATATAACGAATATCTCGGTATAACAAAAGGTCTGAACATTATATCATTCGTTAATCCGGGCTTTGACTGTATTTTTTGAAAAATACAAAAATCCCCAGTGTGCGCCGCCCTGGTGTGTTTGACTAAGACCGAACAGGTCAAGGCTAGAGTGATACTTGATAAGGTCTACCGCCTCGTCGTCCATTTATAGGTCCTGAGCCTTTCTTCGGCGTCCCTGTGGGTCACATGAGGGGGACGCTACAAAAATGGTCCGAGAGTGAATTCCTTCACGCATGGACGTCCACTTCTGGATTGAGACAGTCCAAAAGATTTGTGACGCTATCCCGGCGCAGGGCAGGAAGGTTTCTGCTGCTTGAAAAAGCGGAACTTAGACTGCTTGTTGGCCTATTCACCGGGCACTGTGGTCTCAGGTACTACCAGTTTAAGTTGGGTAATTCATCTACCAAAATATGCAGATTCTGTGGGATGGATGACGAAACGTCGGAACATCTGCTCTGCTGCCTTGGAGACTTCTAGGCAGAAATTTTTCGGGGGGCAAACAGTGGGCCCGACTGATATCTTTTATCTTCCACCAGGAAGGGTAATGGGCTTTATACGCGGCCTAAACTTGACATGGTGAGATATATGGGCTGCACAAAAGATCCTTTGGGTCGGGGTGCACATGGCCTTCAAGTGTATACTACTACTACTATTACTACTATAAGCAAGCTTTATATTATCAAACACAAATCGAGAAATTTAAGCCGAGTGACGATAACCGCGCTGAAATTGATGAATTATTTATATCAGCAAAAACTAAAATTCTGACGTTAATGGGTGACGATAGGCGTTCCAGTGTCCACGAAGAATCATTGTCATTACCTCATTTGTCCCAAACTAGATTGCCAAAACTACAATTACAAACATTTGATGGGAAATATTTGGAATATAAAAACTTCATAAATACATTTAATTTAATAATGACAGAAATATACCAAAAAAATGGAACGGTTTAATCATTTGTTGGCTTGTTTAAGTGGAGAAGCTCTTGCAACTATAAAGTCATTTCAAGTTACAGAAGAAAACTACACGCAGAGAAAAAATATGGTTGGGCATGGTTACGGCAACCACACTGTGTTTATTGTAACAATATATTGTTGTTGTACACAAATAATTGTTATTTTTATTAAATATCAGCAATATTATAGTTACTGTAAACATATTAATGTTTATCGCAATTATATATTTGAGTATTGTTGACCGAAAAATAATTATTTTTCTAACAACTAAATTAAGATAACTTTCAAAACATATTATATTACTCACAGCCATAACATGATATTTAATAGCCATAACATGATAACTTTATATACATTTATCATAATAAGTTCAAGATGCAATCAAAATATCGTTACTCTAATAATATTTTGGTATCGCCATTTGTAAAATAATTTTACATAAACATATCGAATTATTTGTTAGAGAGTGGCTAAATAATAAAAAAATAAAAATTAAAATAAACAAGAAATTAAAAAAAAATATTAAAAAAGAAATAACAAAATAACCATTAAAATAAACAAGAAATTAAAAAAAAATAAAGAAAAAACATTAAAAAAGGGTTGTAGTGTCACAAAATAAAATATCTTTGCTAAAAAATTTTAATAATCTTAAAGTGGTGGAAAAATTTGTGAAATATTGGTGCAAAATATTAACCATTACTGGTAAGTTTTGTGTTATTTTAAGAGAAAAATAATGAAAACTCCATAAAATAATTTATAAATAATTGCGACCTACGACAAAAAGATTACAGTAACTATATTATGTTTTTTATTCTATCATAATTATTTTTTTCCAATAAAAATATTATGTTTAAAGTTGTATCATATTATGATGTAAAAAATTTATGTATAACAGTTCATATCACTTTGCATCATAATATGATTACTTCTAAACTTATTATGATTGACATGACAATAATATGATTACTTCTAAACTTATTATGATTGTCATGACAATAATATGATTTCTTCTAAACTTATTATGATTGCCATAATAATAATATGATTACTTCTAAACTAATTATAATTGCTATGACAATAATATGATTACTTCTTAACTTATTATGGTTACCATGACAACAATATGATTACTTCTTATCTTATTATGATTACCATGACAGTAATATGATTACTTCTTAACTTATTATGATTACCATGACAGTAATATTATAACTTCTTAACGTTTTATGATTAACAGGATAACAATATGATTAAGGGAAAAATATTATGATGTTATATTACGAACATATTTGGTCATAATATGATTTAATAACAATCGTAATATGGTGACTACAATCATGAATCTTATCATAATATGTTGCTCTTAGAATATGTTTACCACAACCATGTTTTTTCTTTGCGTGTATGAAAAGGCATTGGCAAGACTTAAAGAAAGGTATGACAATGATACATTAACCTTTTTGGAAAATATTAATGCAATGTTTGAACTTCCAAAATCACATAAACCTGTACCCAAAGAACTCAGACATTTTGTTGACACGATATCTGCACTTTATGGCTCTTTAAGTTCCCTTGGCTCTGCAACACAAATAAGTGATGCTATTATAATATATTTGGTAATGAGCAAGGTTGACAGTGAGACAAGGCAAAAATGGGAAGAGTCTATCGATTTTTCAACTCTGCCGTCGTGGGCCAGTTGCTGCTCTATGTTAGACAAAATATGCCAACAGTTGGATGCACATGCATATCAAACCATTGGTACACAATCAAGTCCAAAGTTCGTCTTCGAATTACAAACAAACCAAACAACGCACATTTATGGTTAAGCAACCAAATTCAATTCGTAGTAATTGTTCTAAGCCAGGGCATTACATTTCAACATGTCAACTGTTTATAGTGTTACCAGTGGATCAGCGTAATAATTTAGTCGAAAAACTCAAGATTTTCTCTAATTGTTTTTCAAAAGATCATGACGTTTCAAAATGTTCTTCCCGCTATTCATGCAGATATTGTAAGAAACGACACCATTCATTACTACACCAGAAAACGGAGGAATCTACACCGACGACATCAGCTGCTCCTTCACACTCAACGATGCAACGTAACAACAATTCCACAAACGTAATTTTGGCTACTGCCATAATCTTGATTCGCGATAAATATGGTAATTACCAACTAGGACGTGCACTTCTTGATTCTTGTTCGCAAGTAAATTTCATAAGTGTAGATTCTGCAGTACGCTTCAGCTAAAACGATTCCGAAATAACATAGATGTTGTAGGAATTGGTGCAAACGAATTTAAAGTTCATTTTAAAACACAAACTACAATAAAATCTCGCATTAATGAATTCGAAATGTCTTTAGATTTTTTAATTGCAAAAAAATTTCCCTGGTTATCATCCAGATGAAAATATAAATAGAAATGATTTTAATCTGGCTTCAAATATAAAATTAGCGGATCCTGAGTTCCATCTACGTCGTGGTATTGATATGCTGCTTGGAGCAGAAGCGTTATTTTCAAATTCGTATTGGTGAAAATCTTCCTACCCTCCAAAAAACGTTGCTGGGATGGATAGTATCCGGGAGGTATAAATCAAACCTCGGAACACCTTCTGCTACTATGTACTCCGTTGAAAAATCTAATGCTGAGGTTGGTGAAAATATTGAGCTACTTTGGAAGCTAGAATCCGTTGAGAGTGTTCGACAAACTATGTCCATTGAGCAACAAACTTGTGAAAACCATTTTAAAGAAACGGTTAGGCAACAAAATGATGGGCGAATTGTGGTAAAGCTTCCACTTAAAAAGGATCGTAATGTTCTTGGTAATTCTCTTGACGTTGCCATGCATCGGTTCCTGTCTCTTGAAAAAAGACTCATAAAAAATGTGACTTTGCGTGAAGAGTACAACTTGTTTATGAAGGAGTATGCAGAGCTGGGGCATATGTCACCTATCGATGTCCGTACTTTGAAAAATACCAATTTTTATATACATCACCACTGTGTGCTGAAGCCTGAAAGTGTGTCAACCAATCTTCGCGTTGTATTTGATGGGTCATGTAAAAGCTCTTCACAAATATCCCTCAATGATAAAATGATGGTAGGTCCAACAATTCAGAATGATTACTTATCACGTTACTTCGTTTCAGATGTCATCGCTATGGGATGACAGCTGATGTTGTCAAAATTCTTTGGCGTGATGATCCATCTAAATTAATTCAAACATACACCTTAAACACAGTAACTTATGGTACAGCGGCAGCACCGTTCCTAGCCATACGTAGCCTTCACTACGCCTCAGAACAGTTTCCTTTTTCCCATAAAATTGGAAAGGCTGTCATAACAAATGATTTTTATGTCGATGACATGTTGACTGGTGCAGATGGTTTTCACACATTGCAAGTTATCAAAGCTGAAGTCTCCGAAATCTTATCCAAGTCAAAATGTACTCTTTCAAAGTGTCACAGCAACAATCCTCAAATAAGCACTAAACCTGATGGTATAAAAGAAATGCGTGTTGATGATGGTATTACAAGCACCCTTGGTATTTCGTGGCACCCAAAAGATGATACGTTTATGTTGTTTTTTGTTAGAATTATCTAAGTCAGGCTTTCAAGGTCACAGTAAATGAAAAATAAAAGACTATTTATTCATATTTTTACTCCTCCGCCGTTTCGTTGAGATTTTTTCAACTTCCTCAGGGATTTAAATTTTATTGAATCTGGCAACGTTATGGAAAATAAAGAACAATATGTTTTTTAATTTAATAATTTTTTAAACTAACACAACATAAAAGAATAATTCCACTTACATATAATCTTTACATTATAATTTTACCACATAAAACACAAAAATAAATAATAAATTAAAATAAAATATATCACAGTTGAACTTTCTTTCTTTTGGCATCACAGTTTAAAATTGACTAAATTAAAGCTAAGTTGTAGTTTGCATTTGCATTTGCATTTGCATTTGCATTGTCTTTATTTTCTTTTTATTTTAATTTTAAATTTTGCCCAAACAACGAGTTTTCTCACATTACAAAGAGAACTAGTTTGTCTTTAACTTCAACATTATTTGATCCTATGGGTTTAATAAGCCCCTTAACTATAAGGGCAAAAATCCTTCTGCAACAGTTGTGGTTAACTAAATGTGATTGGGATGAGTCAGTTCCACAAGAAATTCATACTACATGGAACGGTCTGGTTGAAGATTTTAAAAATTTGCCAACAATTAAAATACAACGTTTTATTCGTACTACAAATATGGTTGAAATACAAGTACATGGTTTTGGAGATGCATCCATTAAGGCTTATGGTTGCTGTTTGTATTTTCGATGCAAGGATTCTTTTGGAAACGAATGTATGTCTTAATCTACTTGCGTCAAAATCTCGTGTTGCTCCGTTAAAGACAAATACCTTACCGCGTTTGGAACTTTGTGCAGCCCATTTGTTGGCCAGGTTTTAGAAAAAAATTAAAACCATTCTGTAACTACAATTTTTCTGAAACATATTTTTGATCAGATTCACAAGTCACCCTACACTGGATCAAATCGCACTCATCAACATTATCAACATTTGTAGGAAACCGTGTAGCCGAAATAAAAAATTGTGCCAGTGATGCCATTTGGCGATATGTGGATTCAGACAACAACCCAGCAGATCTTGTTTCAAGGGGCTGTACAGCATCTCAGCTCATGCAGTCGAATTGGCTTCATGGACCAACGTTTTTGATTAATGGTATACCAAATTTAGAAATTATTTTAAGCAAGGAAGAACTGCAGCTCGAAAAAAGAAAATCTGTTCATGTGGCTCAACCAAAAACTATTCCTCATGAAATGCAGATCATACACAAGTTTAGTAATTATTTAAAGTGCCTAAGAGTATTCTCCTATGTTTTACGATTTAAATCTACAAAAACGATAGCTGATATAAGAATTACACCTGATGAGTTGACTTGCGCTCTTCACCATATAATTTGGGTAGTTCAAATTATCACTTTTCATCATATATGTTGGAACTGCTGAACTCAGAGTTGCCGGCGTCAAGTAAGTTTCCATTCCTTCTTCCAAGGTCAGACGCATTTGTGAAAACAATGGTTATTCATTTTCATCATTTAAATTACCATGCTGGTCCACGTGCTTTGGTAGCAATAATGCAACAACAATTTTGGATTGTAAACTGTCGGGTATTAGCCAGACAGGTTGTAAATCAATGCATTCATTGTACACGATATAAACCAAAGCTGATGTCACAAGTTATGGGTAACCTTCCAAAAGATCGTGTTACTGGTAAACGTCCATTTGAGATTGTTGGAGTTGATTTTGGTGGCCCCATATCAACATTCTTAAGAATTCATGGTAAGACCCCGTACAAAATATACCTACATAGCTGTTTTTATATGCTTCGCTACCAAGGCAGTTCATTTAGAATGTGTATCTGATTTGTCCAATGATGCGTTTATAGCTGTTTTAAAACGCTTTGGCGGGAGACGTGGAGTTCCATCAAAAATATATTGTGATAATGCAACTTATTTTGTAGGGGCTGACAAAAGGTTAAAGGAGTTCAATGCAAAGTTTCAAGATCCATTAATGATATCAGCAGTAAAATCTTATTGCGCAGGAAGGTTTATAGACTTTGCATTTATTCCACCAATAGCACTTTGGCGGATTATGGGAGGCGGCGGTGAAAACAGCAAAATCCCATATGAATCGTACACTATCTACAGCACGCTTAACGTTTGAAGAACTCACAACAGCATTAGTTGAACTCACGACCGCTTACGTCATTGTCAACTGATCCTAACGATTTTGAGGGGATTACTCCTGGTCACTTTATAGTGGGTTGTTCCTTACAAAATATACCAGAGAGGGTGAATATGGAATCTGAAATCACGAATTTGCAACGGGGGCAACGAATCACAGCAATTAAAGCTCATTTTTGGCGCATATGGCACAGTGAATACTTGGCGGATCTTCAAAATCATTACAAATGGCGAAAGCCTCATCGTAAACTTAAGGTGGATGATATGGTATTGGTACATGAAGATAATTTGCCACCAATGAAATGGGTCACAGGCAGAGTGATTAATGTAATCAAGGGTTCTGATGGCTATGCTAGGGTGGCTGATATCAAAACGTCTACTACTACTTTGCGTCGGCCGATAGCTAAACTGGCATTACTTCCTCTTAATTGAAACTGGAAGTTTCAATGGGCCCGGGCATGTTCGGTCACACATTAATTGTCAACACTGGAGTTAAAATTTGTTGCTTGTTGTCGTTGTTTCCCTTTATATATTATTTGTTACTCTGAGAACATTTATTAAAACTACAAAATAGTAATTTTTTTATGTTTGTAATTTTTGGAAGTTTACCGGTTTTGTCTTTTTATATTCTGTTTTATTGTTCAAGAATTTTAGTACGTAACGTGATCTCAAATCAATAAATCGTATACCCGTTTTCATATAACAATAAACGTTAAAGTCTTGTGTATTTCTTTGGTTTAACAAATTAACTCAACAAATATTCGAACCATAGGGCAGAAATTAAATAAAAGACATTTTTATTAAAATCCGGGTCAGTCAAATCAGACTGTCCTTAAACAGCGGGTAAAATGATAGACTTTAAACAAGTTATAATCTAGAAAAAGAAACTTTGAAAAAAATATGCCCACGAAGGAAAAGGAGACGCTAATGAAGTAGCGGGTTAAATGCTAGTATAAATTATAAAATGAAATATTTTTTTTAAGTTATAAGGCCCAACCATAATATGCATACTCTTGCTTAACCTACTGTCAAAAATTAACAAAAAGTCGCTCAAATGTATTTTAAAAAATAAAAATAAAATCAACAAACTTTTGATTCCGTACGGAATGTGTAATCAGTTTCGCACTTTGCTTAAGCAAATCACAGTTTCATTATATATAACAAAAAGTTTGCTTAAGTTTAATATGATTTGCCTGATATGATTTACATGTATTCGTACATTTGCTTAAGCCAATTTAAGCACATTATGATTGGGCCTATAGGAAAAACATGTAAAATCAATAAAACTGGATAATCATTCAAAAAAAAAAAAGCAAATTTCGATCTACCAAAGGTTAAATTTCAATTTGGTTTAAGGATTGATGTTTGACTATTGACGTCAGCAGTCGTCGATGGCTGCGAGTGTAAGACGGCAAATCCATCTGAGGAGATCGAGTGTTTGCGATCGAAACATGTCATGGAAACCAGCCGCCTGCGTTCGAATCTCAGGTCAGTCAAGAATGAATGATTTTCAATTACAATTTTAATTAATTTTCATGTTGTAAAATTCCTTTCTTCATAAAAATAATTTAATGAAAATTAAATTTGATGAACTTGAGCCGAATTAAAATATTAAAAATTTGGATTAAAAACTAAAAACATTTGTTCAAATAAATTTATTTTAAAATTTTTTTTTACTGAAAATTCATGTCATGCCAACAAATAACATACAACACGAGTTTTCAACTACATATTTATTTAATAAAAACGAGCAAATTATTCTACATACGGTGGCACAGAAAAGTCTAAATTATGACCATTTTTGGCCATTTTGTAACCGATTTGACAGATTTTTAAACTTCCCTATACTATTTTTGAAATTTATTCGTAAAATTTACGTACAGTGGCACAGAAAAGTCTACATACACTTTTTATTTAATTAAAAAATCTATTTATGAAGGCTGCCTATCTAACTTAGAATTAAGTTTAGGGGGGAGGGGGTATTTAGACTTTTCTGTGCCACGGTACGTAGAATAATTTGCGCGTTTTTTTTTATTAAATTTACAAATAAACAGCTGTATTTAGTTATTAAACAATAACTAACTTGTATGTAGGTTAAAAAATTCAGGTATAAATTAAAACAAGCAATTAAAAGAAAAATATATAGAACAGTGTGTTTTTTTAAGAGACGAAGAACTTTTAACTGAAATACAATAAAGAAAAAGGGTTTAAATATCCATCAAATTGCCTTTATTAAATAAATAATTTTTTTAAGCTCAAATGGCCGCTGCGCCCTGCACTGAAATTTAACATACACTTTGCATTCAATCAGGCTGTATTTCGTCAAAAAAACGTTAAATATTCACTTCCCAGTGCTCGATCGTTTCTGGTTTTTCTGCATAGATATGATAATTGCCTATCCGCAGCAAAAATAATCTAAGCTCCTTAATCACATGAAAGAGGTGGCCAGGCTCATTTCAAGAAGTTATTTGTTCGCCAACATGTTTCTTTCAGTTGATTGATTGTATCGCCATCATTGCTGATTGCAGAAACAATTGGACCAGCGGTTCCATTGGCCCATAGAACGCACCAAACACTGAACACATTTTTTTAAAAGGACATTGTGTGTCAAACTAACTTCTAAACAAGCCAGCGCTGTGTAATAAGCTGTCACAGTGCTTTTAATTTTAAGCTCTTCGCATCTTGAAAAAACACCTGATATTTGTAGTTTTGATTATATATTACGCATTTTGTTTATTATTTTACTTTTTATTGTTGTAAATACATAATAATATTTTCTAACCAAAATTTTATTGAACTGAGTACATAAATAAAATAAAGAGATAAACTGTATGGGCGATGAAAAAAGTACTAAGTGCTAAGTATTTAAAAAAAACACCCCTTTTCTTGCAAAAAATCGTCTATCTTAATTCGAAGTATAATCAAAGTAGAAATAGAAACTACCGAGTGCAAAAGGAATGCCCTTTATTTCAGATGAAAAACTCAATTCCGAAAAACTAAATTTCATAGAAACTAGAACGTACTGGGGGTTGTGTACAAAATAGAAAACACTTCCGCTTTCAAATTGTAATAGAAATAGTTTGCGGTAGTACCATAGTACCATGTTTAAAACGTACCAAAAATTGCACCATAGTTCGCATCCCTACTGAACAACTTATAAGTATATATAGAGTAAGAACACCCAAACCACTTAATTGTCTTAAGAAGTTCTAACGGGACAACTTTGCCGCTTATAACTCTCTTAATAATAAATTTTTTATAACAGTGTTAAAGTTTTCAATATTAAATAAAGTTTAAAATTTGCCTATTTATTTGTTTGTTCGGGAATTTATCGATCAAAACAAAATGATTTGTCACAAAACTTTGGTACTTGTACTTTTTTCCATATTTTTACGGTGCACCAGCCAACAGGATGTGAACGGAACTTTATTTTCCCTAAATATAGTTCATTTAAATGATTTTCATTCCAGGTATGTATAAATTTATAATATTTTTAGTATTTATCAATTACACAATGTGATAGTCTTTTCGAGATATTCCGTATTTATTATAACCGTTATTTGAGTTTTTGAAAAAGATGATGCCACTTTAATGCAAATATCTTCAAAACTATTAAATTGATTAAGTATTTCTTTTTTTTTAATGAAAGATAATAAAATATTTAAATTACAATGAATTGCTAGTGAAGTTTGATTAAAACTGATAAAGTTACAGAAGATTTTGTGAATTAACCCACAAAGTAATTTAACAGGTTTAGGCTGGGTATTTACTTGGTGTGGTTTTTGTGATTTAGTAAAAATTTAAAAGTGGGATATTTCAATTAATCTTCTGTAATTTTGTCATATTTCTGCCGATTTGTGCGTATTGAAATAAGACAACGTCGTAACTTATAAAACTTAAAACAATTATTAAAATTTTAACTAAGTAACTAAGTCATTTCTTGACCAATTAGTAATTTTATTATCTTTGAATAAAAATAAAGGAATATTTTCGAAGATACTTTTATTAAAGTGTCATCATCTTTTCAAAACCGCCAATAGCGTTTATTTTGGAATATCTCGAAAACTGCTCTCCTTTTGACTATTCGGATTCAGCGGACAATTTTACATAAAGATTAGGTGTCAGATTCATTTGTGACACAGTGTTATATCTTATGGGCTTTTAAACGAGATACAAATTAGAGGCCTACAAAAATCAACTTGAAAATCAATTCACACTTCGTTTTTCAAGTGGTTGCGCACAACATACGTATGCAAAAAGACCAAAGCTTCGGACAGACGGTGTTCAGATCTAACAATATTGTCAGTAAAATTTCTTTAAAATGTATTACAGCCGTATGAACGGGAAAGTTTTGTGTAACAACGTTGTCAGAAAAATCATTAACAGTCCATTATATTTGGCCGTATATTGTCAACACATTGCCACCCTTACGTTATTGTAGATCTAACCACCGTCAGTACGAAGCTTAATACTGCTTGCGTTGTGTTGTGCAATTCAAAATCATTCACACGCGAACATCGTTTATTAAAATTGTTTACGATTTATTCGTCAACATAATGATAAATAAAATTATCGAGGTATTGTCATTTTAGAACTGTTCATTGACACAATAAAGATGCATTTATTAAATATTTTATATAAAATGTACGTTTAAGTAAAAAAAAAATGTCTTTGAGGTTACGAAACATTTATTCATTGTTACAATGAACATATTCATTGGACGAATATTATAAAATGTTTCGTTTGCTTAACGTACATTTTCATTGGTTTTTTGGTTCAGTGAAGCTTTACACTTTGTTGCAGCATAACGTCCACACACGCCAATCTCATCGTTGGGAATGTGCCAGTCAACGATTACTTTAAAGTTGTTCATATTATTTAGCTCAAGATTGAACAAAGTATCATTCTAGCGCAACTTCAAGAGCTGATCTTGTAGTTCGGTTATCAAAACATTAATTCCGACATCTCTTCAAAATCCCTACAGTATAAGAAATTCACCATTATTACATGGGGAAGAGAGAAAACAATATTACAGATTTCGGCCATGAACATGATGTCCGACAAAAGTGTTGTAATGTATTTAAAAGAATATAACAAGAATGAAATATCTTCGGATCAAAAGCAAATGCTGGAAGACATCAGCAGTTTAATTTTGAATCAAAAGCCAAGCTAAACGAGTTTTGTTCAACTCTGATGTCTAAACTATATTCAAAACAATTAAAACGATATATCGCTCCTTTATAGCAACATAGTCATATCTCAAAAATCAAAAATTTTAAATTACTTAAGCAAAAGCGTTCCTTAAAACCAAAATCAGCATTATATCTCAAACTTTAGGTACATTTTGAAAACTTTAATCGCATTTTGCCAAGTTTGATTTTTTTTTTTTGAGATTTGGCTATGCTGCAATAGAGGAGCGAGCGATGTGTAGATTTTCTCTGATTTTATGATCTCCCTGGAATGACAAAAGTCCGTGGAATTAGAAACTGTAGTTAGACCGTTCTTGTCACAAATTTTTTTTAATTACATTTTTTATTGTTTTTCAGATACCAGATTTTATATGATGGAGACGAAGCTCAATGTTGTGGTTATGCTCGTATTGTTAATACTGTTAAACGTTTGCTGAGCGAACACCGGAATTCGTTATATTTTAATGTTGGTAATTATTTCGCAGGTAGGTGGTATGATCTTGGACGTTGGGAGGTAACAAGTTCGTTTCTTAATAAAATGCCAGCTGATGCAATGGTAAGATATATTATAAATTATGGTAAGCAAATGAGAAATGGTTACCAAATTTTATAACGATAGTTTTATGATTAGTCATAGTTACAATTTAGATACTGAACACCACGACAACCCTTTTAAACATTTTTAAATAATACTTGACAACAAAATTAAACCTTAGAATATATTAACCCTCTATTACTCATTTTAAGGGGTTATTTTTTAAACTTTTACACAAAAGTATACTAAAACGGGGCTTTCGAGGGTTAAAATGTTTCACGAATCCTTTTTGCCGATATTTGGTGAACCCGAGCTAATTTTTTAAAATCTTTTGGCAGAGTCTAGTTTCATTTCGCGTTACAAGTATTGAGGCTGGCGGTGATGAATTTTGTTGCACTGTGTAATTAACCCTTAAACCACATTTTAAGTTTTCGCTTATTTCTGGTATTTAAGTTGAATTTTCGATTTAGGTGTGTTTGAAGACCTATAGTAGAATTTCAACTACCGACATCCCTGTTTTAAGGGTAATTTCTATTTTTTTTTCAAAAAATTGCAAAAGAGATCATTTCCAAAAAAATGACAGGGTTAATGTTAACCAATAAAATCTTCTAAAGACACTATTAACCAAAACGCTTATAGTGGAAGGCGATCAGCTATTTAGTTTTTCGCTTAAAATTTGTTTTATAGACAAATGAATGCGGCACATTTTAAAGCGGAAAATGTTGAATATGCTGTTAAAAAATGTTTAATCTAAAAAAAACGATTTATTTGAACATATTAAGAATTTACTTATCAAATTAGTTTTCATCCACTTCATTTGTAATGTATTTTAAATTTCTTTTGTTAAATGATTATTTTTATGTATGGAAACGTCGACTCCACGCCGCTTAAAACAAAAGCTGCAAAAATTCAACATTGCCGCGCGGCATCTTTTTCAAGTAATACCAAATCTTAATTTTTGTGATGTGTGTTTTTTTTTATTGTATGAACATTTTTGTAACCATTGCTAACATTTTCACAATGGCAATGCTATTGCCGCATGCTGCGTACATTGGCCTTCTACTAGAAGTACATAACACGCGTTAGTTCGTCGACGTTTGTCGTGCGTTTAAAAACTTTAGCGCATAAAAAATTGCAAGTTACACAACACGCGTTGCAAAAGCCATTTTTGTCAGCTGTTTATTTGTTTACTTATTGGTACATTGAAAACGGATTCAAAAATATATCAAGATTTTTTATTTCATTGAATTTATTCTATTTATACACATTGTATATTTTTAACCTCTTCAAAAAGTTGTTCCTTCATGTTACACAAATTTGTTAAATTACATATTTTTTTATTGTCAGCAGATTACTTGTCACAAATGCACAACGCACTAAAATGTTCAAAGTTAACCAACTTTCTGGCGCAAACGCGTCAAAATATTTTGCGTGTAAATTTATAAAAAAACACAAGTTTGACTTTTTTTGACAGAAGCCTACAGAGCGCGCGCTCACTAACGCGTGTTATGTACTTCTACCTTTAGTGCTAATTTAAATAGGCCGTAAAATGTGTATCAGATGTTAACTTTTAAATATTCGTTACGCGTGTGTCTTTGACAGTTGACAGAACATTGTTATTTTTGTATATACAAATTAAACTTTATATTAATTAATTTTTTAAAAAAAAAAATAATTTTTTTTATTGCTGGTTTTTTAACCGCACAATTTCTTTATTTGTTGAAAGTAAAAATACAATTGAAAAAAGAATTATTTAAACTAGCTTAAGCTACCCTAACTGAAATGCACAGGTTTTGCACACCTTAGTTGGCTCGCTCGTGTATTTTATAGACGCTGTGTCAGCATGTGAACGTTAAAGAAGATGAACGTTGAAACCTCTGTACCAGCATGTGAACATTAAATGATATGAACAAAGCATAGTTGCAAGAAGGGTGTCGAATATCAGCACCTGCAACATAAGCTTTGTGAACCGTGTGAATGAATTTATTTTATTTTGGAGTTTTGAATGTAATTTGTGTTAACTCCTCCCTCCTCAAATGCAAGCGCCCCTGTTGCTAAAATGTATGTAGATACTAAATACTTGGAGTCCTTCCTTCAGTTTATTTTCTCGCTTCCGGTACTTCTGCTTGTTCAAGAGAATTTACTGGAGTTTTCGACTTAAGTGTTCCGTTGGTTCGTTCCTGAGGATTTTCTTTGGTTTCCCTCTTTCCTTTTTCCTTAGCCAATCTTCTTTTTACTGTTATCCAGATAGCGATGCAAATAGGGATAATTATAATTAATGAACTTGATGTTATCAACGCTTTGTTTTTGTTTTCCAGCACCTCCAGTCGTTCTATATTTTCAATATTGATTTTACTGAGTCGTTCTAGGGATAGGACTTCCTCTGTTTTAAAACCTATTGATTTGGATTGCATAAAAGCTGGAAGGGGTTTATTTCCGCTTATCTCTTTCGAATAAAATTCTTGATCATTAATCTTGATTGTTGTATTGTGATATTTGATGAGATATGTTCCATTTAAATTTATTTCTCCTTCGTTCACTTTTAGCTTTCCGTTGTACTGATTCAATAGCAAAAGATCACTTCCAATTTCCTCTATAGTGGGGATGTGCTCATTGTTTACCTGTGTGCAATTCCCTACTCTGTTCTTAATTAGATTAGTTATACAATGGTTATCTTTCAGTTCTACCAGCTTATCTTTATTACATATGGTCAAATCATTAAAATTTTTACAATCATTTTTTATAGCGAAACAAATTTCATTACATTTTAGAATTTTATTGAATTCAATTTTGTCTATGGTATTGCCAATCTTAACTGGTCTTGCAATAAGAATTTTACAAACATTTTCATGGGTGATTGGAATGCTTAAAATATACAAAATTTCTTTATTGTTTGTTACAATCTTTACATCGGCAAAAGATAATAATTCATCTACGTTAAATGTTGGGATATTATAGTTTTCCAAAATGTTATTTAAATTATCCATTTCTGTTTTTGACAAAATAAATGCATTTACTAGATTTACTTTAGCCCATTGTATGGCATACTCAATATTTTGTAATTCTTTTTCTATAAAATCTAACTTATGTTGCACTATTTCACCTAGTTTATCATTCCAATCTTCCTTTTTTATTTTCGATATTTCATTCGTTAAATTAGAAATTTCTTGTATTCTACCAATGGGTAGGTCGTTAATAATCATCTGTCGGTTATTGTTTTTTAGGATATTTTTAATTTTCTGATCTGAGATTTCAAAATCGTGACTACCTGGGGTTCCTGCAACCCACTTCCATGTGCTACCTAAAAAGTCGATTGGCCTTTTCCTTACATTGGGACTTAGACGTTTAAGAAGACCTTTTATATCAAGGATCTGTTGTGTCAAGAACGGACGGAGCGGATGTCCATATGTAATGTTACTGTCAAAAACGGATCCAATATTGTTTAGTAGAGTCTGGTATTGTTCGAGTTCTATTGAATGTATAACTTTAAAAGTGCCATCCTGTCTTCTTGCCATGCAGCTCTGAATAGTAATTAACCTTGCGTTAGAGTAGTCAAGTATATTGAAGTCCGCCAACGCGGCTCAAAGGAATCGTCTGAAAAAAAAAGAAATAATAAAAAAAGATAAAGGACAATGAATCAATTTCTAATGTGGTTCTTGTGAATAACCCGTCCGCTTTCGGTGACAATTGTCGTACCGCGATTTTCTTTAACGACTTCTTCTTTGAAACGGTTACTCAGCTTGGTTCCCAATCTTTTGTTCGTTTTTACATAGATCACCTGTCCTGGTACGTAGTCTTTAATCGATTTTTTCTTCTTGTTATGGTAGGCTAAATCTTTCTCTTGCTTTCGCCTGAGCCTTTCGATGTTAGATAATCTTGTAGTCTCATAATCTTGCGGAGAAAACTCGACCGTACGTCCGAAGTATAAGTCTGCAGGTCTTTTCCTAGTCACTGAATGAAATGTATGATTGTATTCATTCACTGATCTTTCTAATAACTCTTCGAAATTTCGAGAGGTTCCATCACTTTTCAAACATCTCATAATTTCCGCTAATGTAGAGTGGAAGCGTTCCACTTGACCATTTGCTTCACTCCTGTATGCCGGCGTTGTGAACACGTCAATTCCTAGGTCATCCTTCATCATGAATAGTATGGAGGCGGAGTTTAAAGAAGGCTCATTGTCCATGATCACATTTTTTGGAACGCCGTAAGAAAACAAAAGTTCCCTAAGGGGTCTTCTAACATCCTCCACAGATCTTCCGTTTATTATCTTTACCTTCGCATATTTAGAAAATTTGTCTACGGACGTTAATACCATTTTCCTATCGGTCGAAAAAATATCGATATGAATAGTGTGTCCCGAGTATGTTGGAATAGGAGTTTCTTTAAGTTCCGGCTTATTTGGGTGTCTTTCATATTTTCCTTTCTTGCATGTGGCACATATTTTTATAACTGTTTTTATTTTACCTGACATGCCGGGAAAGTAACACTTTTCCAGCATCTGTTTTTTGTTTTCCTTGTCATTTCGATGTGCCCTATTATGAATTTCTATTATCATATTCTCCTGATCATTTTCGGAAATAATGTCCTCTACCACTAATTGTGTAAAACGACATTTATAGTTAGCAAAGTGATTAGGATATAATGTTTGGATTTTTCCCATTACCCATTCTTGAGCCATTATTCCATTGATGATGGACGGATTTAAATATCTTTTTAAAATATTCAGAAGGTTTTGTTCATCATACTGAGTTTCATTAATAAGATGACGATGTACTCCTGGGAAAACAATTTTAAATTGGTACGATGATGTACTTTCGACATTCAGAAACAGCTGATTTTTGAATACATTTATTGGAGCCTCAACACTGGGTATTAGATTATCCGATGAACTCTCCGCACTATGCTGGGTTGGGGTCAGATAATTAATTTGAGCATCTAAATAATTCAAATTTCTGGGAACCCTAGACAAAGCGTCTGCCACTACGTTTGTTCGTCCAGGTTTGTACTTCAACTCATAGTTATATTCCTCTAAGATGCACTTCCATCTTTTCATTTTTGAGTTGCTGTTACTGCTACTCAGGGCGTATGTTAAAGGTTGGTGGTCAGTGTAAATTGTAACCTTCTTTGAGCCCATATAATGGCCAACATCTCCTTCTCATTTGTAGCATAGTTCTCTTTCGTTTTATTTAGGGTTCTGGAAATAAAAGTTATAGGTCGTTCATCCTGGCTTAATACAGCTCCAATTGCAAAATTAGAGGCATCAGTGGTGAATTCGAAATCTTTGTCAAAATCAGGGTATGTCAATAAAACTTCCCTTGAAGCCAATGCATTTTTTAGCATATCAAACGCGTTTCTCGCCGGTTCATCCAGATTTATTTTCATTTGGCTTGAGGCGGATTTTGAAACTCGTCCTTCTTCTCCTCTTAAAAGTGATGTCAATGGCTTCGCCATGTCGGCATAACCTCTAATAAACCTTCTATAATACCCCGATAGTCCGAGAAACGATCGAAGTTCTTTTAGGGTCTTAGGGTAAGAGAATTTCAATATTGAATCAACCTTTTTAGGATTAGTCGTAATACCTTCCTTTGATACAACAAATCCTAAGAATTCTACCTCACATTTAAAGAACTCGCACTTATCTAACTGGATTTTCATATTGGCTAATTCCAGTGTTATGAATATTTTTTCCACATGTTCCAAGTGAGATTTTTCGTCTTTGCTGAATATGATAATATCGTCCACATACACGTAACATACCTTTCCAATAAATTCCCTCAAGATGTCGTCTAATGCTTTTTGAAATATTGATGGCGCGTTCTTGAGTCCAAACGGCAATCTAGTGTAGTCATATTTTCCGTTATTTACGGAGAAAGCAGTTTTCTCCATGTCCTCCGCTCTCAATGGTATCTGGTGAAACCCGCTCTTCAGGTCCAATACTGTAAAATATTGATTTCCACCTAGATTAGACAAAACATCATTAATTTCCGGAATAGGGTACCTATCGGCCACGGTTACTGCATGTAGTCGTCTAAAGTCTACAACTAATCTGTACTTTCTCTGTCCGGATAGGTCTTCCTTTTTTGGCACCACCCATATGGGTGAATTATAGGGAGATCTGGATGGTCTTATAATGCCATCACGTAGGAGACGATCCATTTCTTTCTCTACAACATCTTTTAAAGCCATTGGGTAGGGATAACTGCGAGAATATATCGGTGAACTGTTTTTCGTGCGCATTTCTCCTACTACTGTTGTAGTATATGTCAATTTCTCTTCTGGATCTGCAAAAAGGCGGCGATGCTTCATTACAATAGGCCAGGCAAAAGGAAAAATTTTATTGGTAAGTCATTGATTCCGCAAAGATTTAAGAATAAGTGATGGGTTATTTTTGTATCACCGGCAACAGATTTCGCTCTCCAAATATTTTCTCATTACGTCTAGGTTTACTTACCATAGTGGGTTTAATATAATTCTTGTTGCTTCCCGTGTCCAATAGAAATGTCAGTATTTTTCCGTCCCCCATTTTAGCCTCGAAATACGGTAACGAGGAACAGTTTAATCTAAAAAATTAACGACGACCTGAACGTCATCAGGCTGGGCTTCCCTAGTTTCATTTATTACGACATTTTCTGGAATTTGATGAAAATATTCCTCATTATAGTCTGTCCCGTCATTTGCTCCTCCCTCAGCTCCGCCTTCTTCTACTTGATAATCGTCCCAAAAATATCCGTGATCTTGTGGCAACGTTTCTATATGGAAATTCCTTTGTATTTTATTGACTGGTCCTTGAAAAGAGGTCCCTGCAGGCCTTTTTGGGAATTGATTCATAGGTATTCGATTCATATAGTTAACACGCCCAGTTTGAATTAACCTGTCTACCTCCATAGGTTCCACTACGGATGGTTTTTGGCCGCTTTGCGGTCTGAAATCCGAGTTTTGATGGATATTTGAACGCATATTTGGGTTGCGATAATTTAGGTTATAAGTTGGATTGTAACTTGGGTAAAAGCTAGGTGTAGGTTTGTATCGGGGTGGTAGTGGTGGTCTGGTGGGCATTGTCCCACCGATATTAGCCAGTTCTGGGATGAATTTTCTTACATTCCCCGGGAGAGAGTTCGTTATACCGATTCTGTCCCTCTGCATATTTGCTTTTGGTACGTCTCCGTGGGCGTAGTTCATTCGAAAAGTCATATTATCTAGCTTGAGGCAAATGTGTAATGCCTGAGGTAGTGAGCTCGGTTCGCGGACGCTTAATAGTCTCGGAAGATCGCCATTAAGCCCTCTAACGAAAGTGTCTAATGCCTTTTCTCTATAAGTATTCGCCATTGTTTTGAGACTGTTCTCGTCCAATTCTAAGCAAGAAACTTTGTCTAGAATTAATGAAAGATGCTGATAGACAGCCTGATAGAACTCCGTTATGGTCTTGCTTCCTTGTCGAAGCACGGTCATTTGATATTCCAATGTCCTGATGTCTCTCTTATCAGAATAATGCATCATGAGACATTTCTTTATGGAATTCCAATTTAATGGGGTTCTGTAAGATTCCAAGGCGGTGTCCGCCTCACCAGTGATCTTTGTACGAATTGTATGCAGGATAGCATAATAACGCCCTGTTCCCTTTAATGGTTCGTATAATTCTAGCGCCCTATCCACCGACTTTCTTCACGAATTAAATTCCCCAACGGTTCCGGAGAATTCTCTCAATGATCTGATCAAATCGGGTACCCTTTCTATTTCATAAAGCCCCGTTGTAGTAACCGTACCCACGGGCTGATCGAAACTTTCATCAGAGAGAGGGTCTGAGGACTGTCGGAAATTTTCCCTGATCATTTGCATTATCTCATTTTTTTGTACTTCGCTAATTCCTTGCTCACTAGATGTCGATCCACTTACAGTTAGTGTCCTTCTAAGTCGATTAGTCAGTTGATCTATAGTCTCGTCGGGCATTGTGTCGATAATAGGTTCGGATGGTAGGATAATTACAGTAGAATCGCAAAAAAGTTAACCAAAATGTTGTTAACTTGTTCGTACTATTAACTTTTCTAAGCGGGTTTAAATTTAAAAAAAAACACAATATAAAACATGCATCTTTTGGAAATAACGCTCAAAACTTATTCCGAATGCTTTAGTTTTCACCATAACAAAAATGAAACTTATAATTTTCATATGCATTCTCCACAGCTTTGAAAAATTAAAAAAAAAAATTTTTGACATCCATAATCCAACGCTAATAGTTTTCGATGATTATCTTAATTAATTTTGCTTAAAATCTCTACTTTCTTATCATTTGCAATCTTTGTTTCTTAAAGCTTTCAGAAAAGTTAACTAAAAGTTAACTTTTTAGAACGACGCAGGGACGCTAAAATTCGGTAAACTTAACCGCGAGATTAACTTTTCCGCGAGTTAACTTTTCCGCGATTCCACTGTATATAATATCAGGACTCTTTTTCCCCTTTTTTATTAAAAAAAAAAAAAAAAAGAAGCTTGGAATTAAAGTTAACGTTATTATTAATTTCTCAAGTTTCTACTCAACGAGATTCAAAGCTTAAATATAAATTTAAAGAAAATACTTAGAGATATGCTTACAAAAATATAATCTGGAACATGTAGATGGAAACAGGAGCTTAGGTTGATGATAATTATTTTGCCGTCACCTCTTCTAGAGTTTTTAATTCTTTGTTCAGAAATATTTTCCTAAAATTTTTTTTGGAAAAAAAAACAATTTTTTCTTCTTTTTTTTATAACAGTCACTTCATTTTTTTTTATTTTTAGATTCTGATGGTGTTTAATTACTATTTTTATTCTTTATGATTTTAAAGTTTTAATTAATGTTTTATTTTTACAATTTTTAAAGTTTTTTTTAATGTTTGTATTATTTTAGACTTGTATTTAAAAAAAAATTTTTTTTTCTTTTTAAAGTTTTATTTAAGTGTTTTTTTTTAACTTTTTTAAAGTTTTAAAGATTTTACTTTTAGTTATCTTAAAATTTTGTTTAATGATTTTTTTCTTTTTAATTTTTAATGTCACTTAACTTTTATTTTTAATTTTATTTCAACTTTAAGTTTTAATTTGACTTAAGAGTCACTTAACTTTATTTTAACTCAAAAATTTGTTTAATGATTTCTTTTTTTAATTTTCAAGGTCACTTAACTTTAATTTTTAATTTATTTCAACTTTAAGATTTACTGCCTGCTTGCGTTTTCTAAAATTAGGCAGTTAATTTCACTTAAGAGTCACTTAACTTTATTTTAACTTAAAAATAATTACGCCCGTGAAGCGGCTGGTGTATTTTAACAACCGTCCCTTTTACTATGTAGTTATAGTTACTTGGGGGCCTCTTTCTTCACAAATTTCGCGAGACGCGATGGACGTTGGCGACCAGTAGGATTTTTTATTTTAAACGGCGACCGTCACTTCCTTTGTATTTTTTTTCACTTACGTGGGGCTGTAGATTTTTCCGATAAACCTACTGGTCCCTGCTCGGGCGCCAATAAAAAAAATTAATTTTTTTATTGCCGGTGTTTTAACCGCACAACTTCTTTATTTGTTGAAAGTAAAAATACAATTGAAAAAAGAATTATTAAAACTAGCTTAAGCTACCCTAACTGAAATGCACAGGTTTTGCACACGTCACCTTAGTTGGCTCGCTCGTGTATTTTATAGACGCTGTATCGCATGTGAACATTAAATGATGTGAACAAAGCATAGTTGCAAGAAGGGTGTCGAATATCAGCACCTGCTACATAAGCTTTGTTAACCGTGTGAATGAATTTATTTTATTTTGGAGTTTTGAATGTAATTTGTGTTAACTTACACACATATTTGTAATTAGTATAGATGTGCAATATTATAATATCAAGGGAATAAATAACCAGAAAAAAATTCTTGTTTTTAAAGCGCTTTAGAATAAAAGCGCACAGCCGTGCGCTTCAAAAACTTAGCAAATAAGCTCGAGGTCCACATCTCGTTTTCTATGGAACTGATAACTTTTTGAATTTTTTCAAGACGCATGCAAAAGTAGAAAGTAATCCTACTTCATGCTTATATTCATTCAATGCGTTTGCTGTGTTACTTGTCAATACAATTTTACACTGATTCTTCTTTTATTAACAGATGCATAAACGCATTGAACGCTTGGTGTGGACCTCAAGCATAATGGTGCAATGAATGCTTACAAACAAAATTAAAAAAAAAAAAATACTTTTTTAGTGCTGATAATAAATAGTAAAAAGTTTGCATTAAACACATTATTTTGACGACAACAAGGCAATACGGCTGTTTTTACGAGTTCGTACAATTTGTACTGTGTATATATTACGAATTTCACACTATTTGTTTCAAATGAACAGAAGTTGTTTAACCCTTCGTCTTACTCATGAGTCTGGCCAGACCTTTTTCGATTTTAAATGTTATTTTAGTATATTTAAAACACAGGTAGAGACTTGAAGTTTCAGGTACCCTTCTAAAATTTAGTTTACTATAAAAAGCTGAAAAATATAACCTGGAAAGGATATATAAGGAAACTTATTCGAATATTTTACTGCACACATCACATTCATAACACATGTGGTCTGGCCAGACCCATATATATTTTGTATAGAAGATGCCGTATTTTTAACTTTCTTTCTTGCTGTTTTTAATTATTTTTTTGTTAAATTATCTATTATTTTTTTTTTTTATTAAACACACAAACTATTACCTCCATCTAGTTCTCAACTTAACCCTCCCTATTACACATGTTTTTGAATTTCACATTCGTAACGCATGAGTCTAGCCAGACCCAACAAATTTTTGAATAAATAAAACCAATTTTTTTTAACTAAATGTGTATAATATAACATTTGGTTATAGTAGACTTAAGGCCCAGCAATAATATGCATTGCCTTGCTTACAGTAGGTTACAAATTAACAAAAAGTCTCTCAAATGTATGTAAAAAACCAACTTAAAATCAACAAAGATTTGATGCCGTACGAAATGTGCGATCAGTTTTGCACTTTGCTTAAGCAAATGACAGTAGCCTGATTAAAAATATTAAAAATTTGGATTAAAAACCATAAATAGTTCAACAAAATAACCACAATTCTAATTATTGTTAAAGCTAAGGCACGAGCTCTATGTGTACATTTGTCCTTCAAGTTGTGCTGAAAAAGGTCAACAAGAAAAAGAAAGACAAAATGAAAAAACAAAAAAAATGTACTTTGGACTTCAAGAAGAATTCTTGACATAAGCACGGAAAAAACAGAAGTTAGGAAAAACATGTAAAATCAATTAAAAAATGGATAATCATTAAAAAAAAAGCAAATTTCGATCTACCAAAAGGTTAAAAATACAATTTGGTTTAAGGATTGATATTTGACTATTGACGACAGCAGTCGTCGATGGCTGCGAGAGTAAGACGGCAAATCCATCTGAGGAGATCGAGTGGTTGCGATCGAAACATGTCATGGTAACCAGCCGCCTGGGTTCGAATCTCAGGTCAGTCAGGAATGAATGATTATCAATAACAATTTTAATTAATTTTCATGTTGTAAAAATTCCTTTCTTCATAAAAATAATTTAATGAAAATTAAATTTGATGAACTTAAGCCTGATTAAAAATATTAAAAATTTGGATTAAGTTTCATAAAATTTAACGAAAAGTTTCCTTAAGTTCAATATGGTTTGCCTCATATGAATAACATGTATTTGTACATTTGCTTAAGCCAACTTAAGCACATTATGGTTGGGCCTTTAGGTTTCTGACGGTTTACTTAGAACTCTACGTATTCTGTGGTGTAAAGTTTTATTTGTTAAAAATGTTTTGTATTTTGTAGGAAAAATTGTAAGTTTTAAAAACTATCGATAGTTATCGACCACTAAGTTTTACCCTTGAAAAGTACAATTATCACGAGTCAGCTAATTTTTTAACGACATTCATATGCTTTTTGAATTTTAATTCCATTATATCTTAATTTCGGAGATATTAAGTTACAGATGTTAGCCGTTTTAAACCTTTTAGCGATCAAATTTTAAAAAGTCGCGTCTTAAGCCTATAGTACACGGAATGTGAAAAGCTACATGCGCATGAGGTTCTTTCGTAATTTTGTCGTCATCACACAACACGAACTTGCTATTGTGTCTCTGTAGTGTCGTCAAAATTACGTCAGAACCACATGCTTTTTCATTATGTGTCCTATAGGCTTTATTATATCTGCTTATCCAAAAAAAGGTACTTGTGTACCGAATCTCTACCTTGAACCGTTTGGGCTGAGCGTTGATGAGTCAGTCAGTGTGTGAGTGAATGAATGAATTAACAAGTCAGGTCTTGCACATACAGATGAGTTTCGAAATGCTTAAACACTTTTTTCTTTTTAATTACAGACATTGGGTCCTCATGAATTTGATCATGGCATTGAAGGTCTTGTTCCTTTCTTGGAATCACTCAGGAATACCACTATGCTTGTAGCAAATATGGATTCTTCAAGAGAACCTAGAATGCGTGGACAATATCAGAAATCTATGATCATCGAAAGAAGCAACCGTAAAATTGGTGTTATTGGTGTAACAACTTCCGAAGACCAAAGTGTAAGATTTTTAATAAAATTGTATGTAAATTAAAAATTATAAATTAAAAATGCATTGCAGAAAATAGGCAACATTGGTAATTTGGTATTCGGACATGAAGGTGCAGCTGTTGAGGAAGAAGCAGCAAAATTGGAATCCGAAGGTGTCAATATTATAGTAGTCGTTTCTCATTGTGGTCCTAAGGTCGATGAAGAGATTGCCAAAAATAGCAACAGAGTTGATATAATAATTGGATCCAACTCTGATAATTCCATTCCAATTGGGAATGAAAAAATAAATCCTTTTACGCCTAACGGGAAATATTCAACAGTAGTAAGTCACACCTCCGGACATCGTGTTTTAATCGTTCAAGCTGGTAAATATGGACTGTATGTTGGACAATTAATGGTTAAATTTGATAATGATGGTGAAATTATTGAATTTGAAGGAGCTCCTATTTATATGAATAACACTTTACCCCAAGGTAAGTACAGAATTACAATAAATTTAATTATAGTAAAATACATACATATCTGTAAATATTTTATTGAAGAAGCAGGGATGGAAAATCATCCATAGCTAAACTGTAATTGAAATCTAAGCCCAATAATATTGAATTTAAGCGAGTGCCCCGGCAGGCTAGCTGGTAGTGAGCTAGTCTATCAGGGCCGGGGTTTCGATTTCGATTCCCGTCAGAGACTCTGGTCTGTCTCCTGCAGACAAACGTAGAGCTTCGCAGGATTAGCTTAGGGGGGAAACAAATCTAAAGGCCAATTTCACCAAGTTCAGTTAAAACTAACTTTTACTTTAACTTCCACCTAACAATATGTTTTTGACAGTTAAAACTGATAGTTAATTAAAGTTCAGCTTAAATTCAATTACTTTATTTCGTTTTCATTGCCATGAAACAACAAGAATGATTAAAATATGAAAATTTGGATTAAAAACCATAAACAGTTTAATAAAATAACCACTATACTAATTGTTAAATTTATTTTATATACAAGTTTTTATTCCTATAAGAAATGTTTTTCTTATTTCTTTTTTTATATTTTGCGTTTGCAAATACAGTTTGCAGTACAAAGAAAATTTTCCTAATAAAAAAAAATTGTTGCATTTATTTTTATTGTACTAAAAATATTTTTTACTAGTACATTAAAATTCACTTGTATTATACTTTTATACATATGTACGTACATATTTGAAATACATCTTTGGCAATTAACAAAAAACATTAATTTAATACGTAATAAGGAATTAAGACGATGCTTTTTTATCTGGCTTTTTTAAAGTTGATAGTCGAACTGGGTATTTTTTTATATTCCTCTAACTCCCACTGGAGCATAGGGCGCCAAAGTGGAATAGGGTATAAATACGTTTCATCCATTAATAACCCCAAAAGATATTGTCTAAGGGCCCTTATGCGACCTATACACGTTTAAGCTGGTCTTACAATTGAGTTGAATAGACCAGTTGATCGTTCGCAGCATATGTAAAATGTTTAACCTACTTTTCATTAAGCTTTATTAAGAAATTATTTTTATAAAGTCAACATGAGTACCGATTTTTTAGCACTAGTGGCGATAAATGAAGTGGAGTAAGAAAAGGAGCAAGAAAATAAATTAAATAATAGATCCGGTAGTTTTTGTATTCTTTACTAAAATTGTGCATTCGAATTTCGTATTAGTTTTTTAAAATATTGTTTGCTTTGCACGCGCTGCTTTCAAAACGTTAGAATGAAAATTAAAAACGAAAGAAAAACGTAACAAATGGTTGTACAACTTGATCGAATTGTAGAACAAGTCGCAACATGTAGCGGCGCACTATACCCTGTTTCCCAATACTTTAAGAAATCAAGCTTAAAAGTTTTCGTTTATTTATATCAACAATATTGATCAGACTGTAGTATACATGTATTTTGTCTGAATTAAATTCGATGCAATATTCACGAAAAGGCGGTTTCTTCGCTTTGATTTTATCATATTTTGCTCCAAAAAATTCCTTTCCATATTCGCCCACGGATGTTGTGTAGACAATATGTCTTTGGCAATTCTTCTGATATTTGGAAATTTTTAAATTGTACTAAATATGCCATTGGAGTACTTCAGTACTTTTGCAATGCAAATTGTACTGAAAAAAGTACAATTGTACTGACTTTATCCTCCCTGCTGCTAAGTGAGATAAATAAAAACTTTAAGAGTATTCAAAATGAACTGCATAGTGTTACCGGTTAACATAAAAGCTATGCAAGATGAAATAAATGCTTTAAAATATAAAGTTAAACAACAAGAAAATGTGAACGTTGCCAGTGAACTAAGATTAAATGAAATTCCCTATAAGCCCAATGAAAATTTATTAAACATTTTTGATCAAATCTGCAATACTATTAATACAACGGTTCCTGCAATTAAAACGATTTATCGGCTACAAAATCATAACAACAAACAAAAAACAGACTCGCAAGATGCGGTAATAATTGTAAAGTTTTGGTCCCCATATGACAAAAACTATTTTTTTAAAAAACCTTATCTAATTGGCGTAAAAATAATCCACGGTTTTTCTTTACGTTGAGAGATATTGGTGAAAATTCTGACAATAAGTTTTATGTCAATGAAAACCTTACGTCTACAAATTTCAAGATTCTACGTGCTGCTACTCGCCTTAAAAAGGAACATCGCATATATAGTGCTTTTACAATACGTGGCTTGGTTTATGTCAAAATATCTGCTAATGATCAGGCGATACATATTGATGAGTTGGAACATCTTAACAATTTATTTCGAGCTCCTGACGTATCACTTGCTGCTGACGAATATCCGAACGTCTCTGATAATAACTACTCCTAATATTACATTCATAATTTTCTTTTATCTCTTGTCTTTGCCTTGTTACATGTTCTTCAATTCCTATAGCACCTCCTCGTTGTCAATTATTTTAGCTATATATAATTACTGGTTTGTTAATTATGTTACCAATTTTAGTAATATCATTTATATACTATTTGGAAATGAGAATATAATATACTCCTCGTGCGTTACTTCTTCTTTTTTAATTGTTAGTTTTAATGAACAACTTAAATAATAATAGGGTTCGTTCTAGGGACGGAATTGGGACGATGATAAAAATTTTAGCCGCTCAAAGGAGTGGTATTAAGATCTGTCACATCAACGCACAGAGCTTGAGACCAAAAATTGAAGAGTTTAGGTTTATTTTCGAGCACTCTGGCGTTGATTTGATATGTGTATCTGAGACATGGCTTAAACCTGAGTTCAATGATCTGTCAATTTCTCTGCAAGGATACAAGATTAGGAGAGTAGATAGAAATGGGTACGGAGGTGGGGCAGTTTATGCGAAAAAAGGGATTGCAATTAAAGTTCTCGGTTCATCTACGGATAATTCTGGAAATCTTGTAGAATATCTTTTTCTGGAAGTAGGCTTGGAGGGAAGGAAACTACTTTTAGGTTGTGTTTATAGACCTAATAATCGCATTTGTATGGAGAACTTTATGAACACCCTTGAAACATATACAGTCTTATACGAAGACGTTATCATTACAGGTGATTTCAATTCTAATATTTTAGTGAACCCTTATCTGACTGGCAATATGCTTACACTTGGTCTTAATTCACTAAACACGAATATAGCTACGCATTATACAAGTACAAATAATACACTTCTTGATCTCTTCTTTGTTGCGGATATTTCGAAGGTGTTGCTTTATGATCAACTGTCTGCCTCTTGTTTCTCACACCATGACCTAATTTTCATGACGTATAATTTACAGTTCAATGTGCCACAGCAACTTGTTAGATACCGTGACTTTCAGAACATTGAGTATGTAAGATTAGAGGAAGAATTTCTCAGGATTGATTGGAGCGTGCTATATAACCTGATTTCAGTTGATGATCAGCTCTCTTTTCTACAACACAAAGTAAACTATTTATATAATCTTGTGGTTCCTTTAAGAACAAAGAATGTAAACAGACATAATAAGCCCTGGTTTACTCAGGACATAAAACAAATGATTAGTCGCAGAGATTCCTCATATGCTCGGTGGAAACGTTTTAAAACCGCAGAATTGCATGCAGAATATCGAGCAACACGTAAAATTACGAACAGATTAGTTAAGAAAGCAAAATTTGACTACTATGTTTCAAAGTTTTCCGCTGCCATAGGGTCGAAAAAAACTTGGCAAGCAATTCGTGAAATTGGTATTGGTAAGGCTTGTAGCCATGATTCCTGTACTATCGACGCTAACGTCCTAAATAACCAGTTTTTAAATATCCCATATGTGGCTCCATCTGCTGCTTACTATAACCTCGCTAATGACAGTGCACACAATAATTTCTATTTTACTCATGTTGGGCAGTCTGACGTATTATCCAGTTTATTATCAATAAAATCGAATGTAGTTGGTGTGGACGGAATTGATCCTAGGTTTTTGAAGATCCTCATTCTTAAACTTCTTCCTTTTATAACTTTTGTTTTTAATAAGATTTTTACCACCAACCAGTATCTAAAAATATGGAAACTGGCTAAGATTATTCCTATACCAAAATCCAATTCTGATTACAGGCCAATAGCAATCTTGCCATTTTTATCTAAAGTTTTTTAAAGATTAATTCATAAACAAATCTCACAATATATTGAAACAAATAATATGCTGACTGGTCGTCAATCTGGTTTCCGTGAAAATCACAGCTGTGTTTCGGCTCTTGTGGATGTTGCTGAGGACATAAGACAACAGGTAGAATGCGGTAATGTTACTTTTTTAGTTCTCCTGGATCATTCCAGGGCATTTGACACGGTTGACTACAGCATTTTGTGTTATAAGCTTAAAAATATGTTCGGATTCACATCAACTGCCACATGCTTAATTAATTCATATCTAACCGACAGATGTCAATATGTTGAAACACCTTCCTCCGTTTCGACCACATTACCATTAACCCGGGGTGTTCCGCAAGGCTCGATCTTAGGTCCTCTTCTCTTTTCGTTATACATAAATGATCTTCAGACTAAACTCGAATACTGCAGGGTTAGATTGTATGCTGACGACGTCCAGCTTTACATTAGTTGCAGCAATACTGCTGTCGATGAATGTGTGAGAACACTAAACCAGGAGTTAGGTCGTGTTTATGATTGGGCTTCTGCTAATGGTCTGGCAATAAATCCTATTAAGTCGAAAGCGTTAATTATTAAAAAGAGGTTATTGAAACTTGATTTTAATCCTATATTGTCCTTAAACAACCAGTCCATTGATATTGTAAACTCGGTCAAAAATCTTGGTGTATATTTTAACAACACTCTCACCTGGTATAACCACGTTAATTTTGTATGTGGTCGAACGTATTCAATGTTAAGAAATCTCTGGCAAACTCAGTATTGTACTCCAATTAAAATTAGAACTCTCCTTGCTAAATCTTACCTAATACCGATTTTATTGTATGGCTGTGAACTATTTGCCAGTTGTGATAATAAAAGTAAAAGAAAACTAAATGTGACCTTTAATAACATTATTCGGTATATATGTATATGGCCTTAGAAGATCTGATCATATCTCCCCTTACTCAACATTGCTCTATGGCATTAGCTTTGATAATTATTTAAAGGTGCGCATTTTGCTGTTCATGCATAAAATTATATATACACATCAACCGGAGCATCTTTATGAACGTCTAAGTTTTTCAACGCTTCCCAGAGGTAAACGAATTATCGCATTTGCTTATCAAACTCTGATCTCCAAGTATCAATTCTTTATTCATGCCATCAGTCTCTGGAACGGATATCCCTATAGATTACAGACCATTAGTAACGCCCGACAATTCAGGAAATATATTTTTTGCCATTTTTC
This sequence comes from Pollenia labialis, assembly GCA_949318255.1. NCBI lineage: Eukaryota > Metazoa > Arthropoda > Insecta > Diptera > Polleniidae > Pollenia > Pollenia labialis. The sequence goes on along the minus strand of OX439142.1, from coordinate 14,742,027 downwards.
ACGTTGAATTTATATTTTTGCATGCTTTATATTGATTTTTGCTAAGATTGTCATATAAAACTAAATTAAAATTAATCCTATTTTCATTTTTTAATTACTTAATAATATATAATACAGTTTTGTTATGTGATTCATTGTATTTATGTAAGCTCAGTTCCATACTGCAATATAAGACTTAAGTCTTGTGTATGGGACATCGAAAAGAAAAATAAATAAATAAAAAAAAAAAAAAAAAATATTATTTCCACAGATAACGGTTTTAATAATTTTGAGAAAGGGATTACAAAAAAAAACTCAAAATAAACGAATAACGTTCAAAGGAGTAGAAAAGAAATTTCAGTTTGTGCTCAATTCAAAGTGTTGCAAAATAGATAAAAATAAAAAAAATTGAACTTTTTTTTATTTGTTCATAATTTTCAATTTCTTCTTGACATAAATTGCTCTTTTTTTATTAAAAATATTTACATTTTTTTTCCTGCGAATGGTCGTTTTGCGTGGAATTGCTCAAATACAAATACAGCTGCAGCGAACTTCAAGTTGAAAAGTGTGAGGATTTAAAAACAAAACAGAATTGTTACAGAGTACATGGAACTAAGAACCATTTCACAATCTTCTCAGAAAAAACAAAAAAAAAACGTGACTAGTAAATTGACAAAATTTTAGCTTTATTTTTAACTATTTTAATGGGCTTAGCTAACTTTATTTGTAGGAACATAATTATATAATTATATATACATAATTAACGTTGGAGTTACCAAAATAGTGTTACCGGAAAGGTAAAAATAACTCATAAATACGAACACGACTAGATATCTGTTTGTAGAAACAACGTTCATTAGTCCAGATAAACGTTTTGCAAAAGCAAAGAATTTTTCAACAGTTTGGCAAATAAATCTCGATTAATTGCCCGTCTATACCAGAGATAAATATTGCAACTCATTCTGCAGTAAATGTCAAAATTATGCTGTCCGTAATTTGGACAGAATTTTTTTTGTGTCTTTTACGGTACAACATTGCAATAACCACATTTACGAGTGTAAATAAATTTGCATTACTTTTTAACTAATTGAGGTCCCATAATAAAACTTTTACAATATAATAAGGACACTATAGACAAATTTAGGTTAAAAATTAGGACTAAGTTAGAAAAATTTTGATTTAAAATGGTCATTTCCGGTTTTGCAAATGAATTTTTTTTTTATTTTAAGAATCACTTTTATTTGGTTTGATTAGTTTTATAAAACCAATTCCAACAAATTTTTTTATTACAAAAAACGACCCAAATATATTTTTGTTGATTTTTTTATGCGATTTTGTTTTGATTTTTTAATAAAAGTTTGAATTTATGCTGTTTTTGCAGAATTTTGGAACGAACCATTAGTTTTTATATGAAGCTAGAGTATCGTTTTATGCGAATTCAATGTATGCGATTTTTTTGGAGCGCATCTATCGCATAAAACGAGACATGAGTGTATTTTGTTACAAAAACTATCTTAACTAGTGGCGGAATGCACATGATATAAGATTTTTCACAAATTCGTTCAATATGACTAAAAATCATACTAATAAACCTTTAGAACACCTAAAACCGTAACAAATAATGCTATTGTAATAAATTTTGGTCTGTCACAGTTTTATATGACTAGAAATTACATTCTCAACTTTCGTGCAGATCGGTCCATAACTAACTATTGTCCCCAAATAAAGATTCTCGCGGAAAACCCCTTAGTACGCGTAAAACTGTATTGCTCTCAATCTGGTGGCTAATTCTGGCAGTCGTGATCGAATACTTTTTCGTTTCGAAAGCTATTTGATTTCTAATTCTTTCTGTCGATATTCTAAATAAATCGATATTATTTTTCAGTGTTGTAAAGCATTTATTTGAGTTTTCACAATACTGAAAAAATAGTTTAGATTCGTTCGGCTAAAATAATATTGCTTTCGAATCGAAAAAGTATTCGATCACAACTGCCAGAATTAGGCCCCTGTGTTTTATTACTTGTATAATAAAATTTGGTCAGTCATAGTTTTATTAGACTATAAAATACTTGTTCAAATTTCGAAATATTCTAACTGTTGGTGAAGGGTATCAAAGATTAGGCACAGCCCAATTCATCACTTAAACATTTTTTTTTTTTTTTGAATCAAATAGCTAGGGAAGTTAGAAACGTATTTGAGATTCATATACCCTTGAAAAAGCAGCTTATATCTAAATTTATATAAAAAATTTAATAAATTTTTTAATTAGGCTTAAGTTCATTAAATTTAATTTTCATTAAATTATTTTTATGAAGAAAGGAATTTTACAACATGAAAATTAATTAAAATTTTTATTGATAATTTTTCATTCTTGACTCAATCTGGGCTCGAACCCAGGTGTTTACGGACAGGTTACCCTGACATGTTTCGATTGCAACCACTCAATCTCTTCAGAGGGCTTGCCGTTTAACACTCGCAGCCATCGACGACTGCTGACGTCATTAGTCAAACATCAATCCTTAAACCAAATTGTATTCAACCTTTTGGTAGATCGAAATTTGCTTTTGAATGATTATCTATTTTAATTTATTTTAACATGTTATTCCTTTACTTCTCTTTTTTCGTACTTTTGTCAAGAATTCTTCTTGAAGTTCAAAGTGCATATATTTTTTGTTTTTTCATTTTTTTTTTTCAATAAAAATTTTAATTAATTTTCATGTTGTAAAATTCCTTTCTTCATAAAAATAATTTAATGAAAATTAAATTTAATGAACTTAAGCCTAATTAAAAATATTAAAAATTTGGATTAAAAACCATAAATAGTTCAATAAAATAACCACAATACTAATAAATTTAATAAATTTTAGGTTTTAGCGGTATCTTTAAAAAAAAATTAAACATTAAGCGGTTTCTAGCGGTTTTTTGGTCCGATTTGGCGGGAGAAGTTCAAAAGAAGTTGGCAGCAGTGTCTGTAATTTTGTTTTGTTATTCTCACACTTTTTAGCTTGAAGTTGGTATTTATATTTATATATGTATAAAATATAAAAAGGAGAAGGGGAAAGACAAGAAAAAAAATTGCAAAACTATAATTGAATCGTTTATTTCAGAAACCCGTCAACTCTCATTGAAAATAGGCACACAATTTGGACTCCAATGCAATTTCAAAGCTGAATATTAAAAATTGCTTTATTTTAATGCGCCCCTAATTAAATAATGTTATATTTTGTTCATAGATACTGAAGTGAAGACTTTGGTGGGTTCTTGGGGGGAATTTCTATTAAAAAAGGCATACGAAAAAGTGGGAACTTCATTGCAAACAGATATACCTAACTCTAACTGCATCTTTGACGAATGCGCCTTGGGAAATTTTCTCTGTGATTCAATGGTTGATTTGGTAAGAAAGCTTTTTGTGTTAATTTGTAACTTTAAATTTAATATCAGCAATTATAGTATTTGGATTCTACGAAGAACGATATTTTGACTGAAGGACTCATTGCTATAATCAATTTTAACTCATTTAACACGTTGGTGAACATTCCAACTTCCAGTAAGTAGATAATTATTACTACAAACGGCCATGTTTTGACAATCGCACGATTTGAATTCGCAAAACGCCATATTTATTTTGTGGTGTTCTGAAACTCGTACGATTTTCTTGCGATCTGCCAATGTTTGTTAGCATACTTTTGCAATTTGAAGTCCCCAAACTTCCTGCGATTGTAACTTAACGTACTCCAATTTTGCAATTTCAAGTCAGAATCGCAACTGTTAATCGTTTTGCGATTATCAGAACACGTCCGATATTCGTTCTTTTTAATCCTAAGTTATGTAATTCTATAGTTAGAGCACGTGAAGAATATATTCCCTATTGTAGAATTGCTTGGGGGTTACCATATAAAAACACTTTGACTGCATTTGATTTGCCTGGTAAACGTTTGTTAGAAGCTTTGGAACTTGGTGCAAGTACACTTGTTGGAGGAGTTTTCTCCAAATCCTCTAACTTCCTTCAAGTTGCAGGCTTAAATGTAACCTATGACTTGAAGAAACCCGCATTTGAACGTGTTATCGATATACAAGTACGTTGTGGTAACTTTTCATCTCCAAGCTATAAGTCTTTTTCCGAAAACTCCACGTATCGCATTTTGGCCCCAAATAGTTTAATATATGGTTCTGATAATTTCGATATGATTAGAAACTATGCCAGTAATGAACAGTAAGTTATATTATACAATACATATTTTTCAGATCGATTTCACATTAATGCATTTTTAATTTTAAAGGTCGTTTATGGTGCTCTCAGATGCTTTGATGAGCTACATTAAAAAGAAAAGTCCTATTAATCCTGTAGTTGAGGGTCGGATTAAAATACGTAATTAGTAAAATTTTATTATAATAAGTCTGTTTAACAAAGACAACAGAAAAAATTTACTTAATAAATATGCATACTTAATAAAAAAACATGATTTTTTTTTGTAAGGGCAAGACTAATCTGCAAGTTCAGCTTTTTTTTAATGAAATATTTATTCGTTCTTTTTTCATTAATTTAATACATTATTTAAACAAAACAAAGCATGATACCAAAATTCTTTATAGCAGTTCTTTTTAGTCATACCGTATCATCTTTAATGACGCCTGCACAACAAGATTTCCTTAAAGGTCGCTCAACTACATACATACATATATCTAATGTTATACAGCTTTTAACTTTGGTGAATCGTAGCTTTGTTTAAAAAAAAACAAACCGATGCTTTCGATAAAGTCAATCCTACTGTTAGAGAAGTTGGATTTAATGGGATTTACTAATAATTGTCTTCAATGGAAAAAACCATACCTGATAAACCGGAAACAATGTGTACGTTTCGAAAATGTTACTTCAAAGAATGTTAACGTTTTACTTCTGGAGGCAGTCACCTGGACTAGTATTATTTTCAGGGTTAATTAACAGCCTTCTTAATGTATGCATGCAAACGATGTAAGAAATGTTCTAAGTTACAGGCTGACTTCATAAACAAAGTATTGCAGTGCCCATTTAGACATGGAAACATTTGGATGGGAGCAAATTACGGGTGGGGAAGAGAAAATGGTTTTTGTGTTCGGGTTCGGCGACACGCTTTGTTCTCATTTTCCTTGTTGACATTTACATTTACTTTGCTTTTTGAAAAAAATCAACAATATTAGCAGAATGTTTCCGGTAACATGTTTTTTTTAATGTTCTTTATTAAATCTAATTAGTTATTAACAAGTGTACAAGTTATGAGATTTAACGAAAAGGTATTACAGCAATTAAAAACTAAATAATTCAATATGAAGACAATAGTAAAAATATCACAGTATTAAGGAAAAATTGCTTATAGAAAAAAAACCTTGTGTAAACACAAAGAAAAATAAGAATAAGAAATTTAAAGTAACAACTAGATTCTTTCATTATGGCCAATTTTCAGGATTGATATTAAAACACATTTATTTTTAAAATCGTTTTAAATACAAAATTCTCTTCTTCACTAAAAACTTAAGTGGAACTTAAGTCACCGATGTGGTACACTAATTGGAACTTAAGTTTCCATTGTAATATCTTAGTAAGGTGGCCTCAATAACACAACAACAACAGGCAAAGCTTTAACAGTCAGTTGTTTTTTCAGACCACCTTGTAAATAAATACACTTGCTTATATTTTTTTTTTGTATTTAGTAGTGCTGCCATACTTTAATCTCAATTAAATAAGACTTTTCAAATAAAACTCAAAAAGCAATTTTAGGAAAATTAACTTAATATAGATTTAAATACAATCCTGAAAATTGGGCATTAGTGGTTGGTTAGCAAATTTCTTATAGTTTCAGATTCAGACCTTCTGCATTTTTAATTGAATGACAGCGTCAGTTCCTTGGCGAATGTATTAAACATTTTATGATTAAAATGTTTGTGCAGCAACCTAGTTGAGTATCTCGGCGAAAGTCTATGTATTATTTTTAGATTCTTGTTCTGTATTACCTGGAGTCTCTTTGTGAGTGTTTTAGCAGCCTGGCAAGCGTAGGACATGGTTGGACTAATGCACATACACCCAGATCACTCCAACTAACAATATCTGCTGGTAAAGTGTAGGGTAAACTACAAGTTTAAAGTTCCATTTTATTTTCTATTCCCACACTTTACCAGACAGCAACATAAAAAATGAGCAACGTAAGCACAAAATCCTTACGTTGCTTGCCTAAGTAATTTTTATTTTAAATTTAATAAGTTAATCTTAAGATTCATTTTTAATAAACAAGCACGTTTTAACAAAAAATAAAATTTAAATGTGTTATTTTTTTAATGTTGTAAGTATTTCCAAAGAAATAGATAATTAATTCAGCTAGTTAATTGGCGCAGTCGGTAAACGGCCAAAGGTAAAAAATTAAAAAAGTTAAAAAAAAGTTAGAAAATTAAAAAGTTAAAGAAATCAAAAACAAAAGACTTCTTTAAACTAAAGTTGATTAAAAAAGAGATTTTCAATACAGACTTGATTGTATTTAAATAAAAACAATTAATTGCTAAAAATAAAATAAAAAGAATTGTGAGAAAAATATCTTAATTGAAAAAATAGGTGGACCACTCAGAGTTCATCTAGACGAAAGTTTGACACTGAACGACATAGTAAACAAATATACTAAACTAAGATTGCTAGACGATAGTAGGGCTATTGACAGTAGGCATAAAGCAAATAAAAATTTCAGCAATAATTACTATAGGAACAAGGCGAACGGACATCAAAATTTTAATCAAAACTACAAAATAACAATTAAAAAATTCTGTGACAAACAGCTCTCAATATGGGCCAAGGTTTAGTTCTAAAAGAAATTATTTTCAGGAACAAAGTAGTGGAAACTTTAGAAGAAATCAGCAGGATAGATACCGTCAGAATAATAATGTAGGGAATTGGCAAAATAAGACAAATAGGTATAATGAGGGAAATAAATAACTTTCAAAATCATCTAATTAACGAGAGGTGTTCGAATAGGACAAGGAACTCTCATATGAGTGTAGATCAGCAAACTACACATATGGACATAGGAAATGGAGAGGAAAAAGAGGTAAATTTTTTAATACAGCCTCCCCAATCCAATTACCGATAGTGATACTTACTATTGGGAAACAAAAAATACGATTTTTAATTGATACTGGCTCTTCAACTAGTATTATTAAACCTCACGTTTTAAAAGATCATTTTCAAATAGAAGAATTAATGAAACCCGTTCAATACAGAACAATTAACGGCACAAACATAATTAAATTTAAAATTGTAACCCCTTTTCCAAAAAAATTTTCTCCTTTGGGAACTTTAATTTGGAAAGTTATTAATTTCTTTAATAATAAAAATGATGGAATAATTGGACAAAACTTTTTGATATTCCTTAAGACAAAAATAAATAATGAACATGGTTATATAGAAATTTTTTGTCAACAAATTATTTTTCGAGGAAATGTTTTGTTCTTTCTTTTATGAGAATATAAGCGTATTAGAACCAGTCGCAAAAACAAATATCGTAGACAAACTTGATTTTTGTCACTTAAATGAAGAGGAAAAAAAAAAGAAATCAAAAATCTTCTTACTGAGTTTAAAGATTTATTTTATGTAGAAGGCGATAATCTTTCAGCCACAACCCAAATAGAACATCAAATCGTAACTACAATTGACAAACCCCTTTATTCAAAAATATACAGATATCCACAAATTCATGAAAACGAAATAAACAAACAAATAAAAGATATGTTAAAGCAAAACATTATTAAAGAGAGCAATTCTGCTTACAATAGTCCTTTATTGATTGTACCAAAAAAAGCCGATAATTCTGGAGAGAAAAAATGGCGATTAGTAATAGACTATCGCAAACTAAATGAATTCACAGTAGAAGATAGGTACCCTGTACCTAACCTTAACAGTATTTTAGACAAATTAAGCAGAGCCCAATATTTTTCGACTTTGAACCTGGCAAAAGGTTTCCATCAAATACTCCTTAAGGAGGAAGATCGAAAGAAGACGGCATTCTCTACACCCTAACTTAGGGTATTTGGTAAATAATTCTCCAAATTTATTGAGTTGAGTTTGCAGCAGCAGAAATTCCTTATTGATTTTATAAAATTCATCTCTAGAGTTTTTAAAAAGGTTATAAAATTCAACACTAATAGTTCTGCAATTTGGGCATGTCCAGTGCAGAGATTTTTGAGGGTCAGCAAGAGCGTCAGCATCGCGTGCTTTTAGGCCACAGCATTTCAAATGATAACACCCCACGCACAGCCAGCAGGACACCATACGATCATTTCCAGTTATTTGGCAGCTTACGTTTGAACATTCCATAATTAGTAAAAAAGGTTTGACAACACAGGAAGTTTATTGGTAAAAATGGTAATGCTCTATTACAGCTTATCAAATACACAAACCACAATATAGTCAGAGTCGATAATACAGTTCCAGAATTAACAGAATAAACAGCAAATTAAAAACATATGATCAATACAAAAACAATTGATTAGTAAACAAAGTTTATGCAATATCATCGGCTTTTGATGATTTATTTTTAATAAAACACAAATGAACGATAAATCAAAAAAACACGAACTTTACTTAAAAGATGAATGATTAAATATGACAAAGAAAACACGTTTTTATGTAAAACACGAAATTAAACAGTAACATTTTAATATTATTGTAAGAACAATGCGAGACACACAAAAATAAGTCAACACACGACGAGGTTACCAACGTAATACCCTATGGGCATTACGAATTAAGTCGTTTTTAGGAATGACCGGATTCTATAGGACATTTATTAACAACTATGCCAAAATTGCATACCCAATGACCAAGTATTTGCAGAAAAACACCAAAATTAATATGAATGAACCTAGCTATATAGTGGGTTTTGAAAAACTTAAGGAGCTTATAACGAGTTCACCCATACTTAGATATCCAAATTTTACAAAACGTTTCAAAATCGTCACTGATGCAAGCAATAATGCAATTGGAGATGTCTTGACTCAAGATGGTTACCCAGTAGCATATGCTTCGCGAACGTTGAACAAACACGAAACAAACTATGCAACAATTGATAAAGAATTGTTGGCAATAGTTTGGGGTGTTAAATATTTTAGGCCATATATCTATGGGAAAGAATTTGACTTAGAAAGCGACCATCAACCACTGAAGTGGCTCATAAGTAAATATGCAGGCAAGGATAAAAGCCCTAGGCTACAGAGATACCTTATTGATTTAGGCGAATATAATTTTAAGATAGAATAACTATATAAAAGGGAAGTGCAACTACATCGCAGATCTCCTAAGTAGAATCAATGTCGAGGAAAACGAGATAAATACATCAGAGGAATTGATGGACGGCAGTGAAACAAGCAATATTGAAGGTTCTTTAGATGTTGAGACTGCACACTCTCAAGAGGAGGATCTCCACGATGGGATTCCAATATTGGATACGGTAGTTAATCGTTTTTAAACTCAAATCATTGTAGTGGATATTAAAGAAGAAGCCATTGAAATGGTTTTTTGCAATAAAAGAGTTTATATAGACAGACATGACATTACAAATACATAGTAACAAATCCAATATTTTAAGAAGGGAGGTTGCTAAAGGAAAAATAGGAATTTTTCTAAATTAAACGTTCACGAATATTACAAGGTTCAACTAAAGTTGATAGAGGAATTCCCAGATAGAAACAACTTTAAATTAGTGAAGTGTTCTTATTTTGCTAGAGATATTGAGGATGATATTGAACTCAATAAACAGATGTCATTGTTTCATAAATACGAAAGTGGACACTCAGGTATTGTAGCTACCTATGAGAGCATCAAGCATAAGATAGATGTATAAACCACATTTAAAATTATCAATACATAAAATAATAAATAACTGTCACATTTGTTCGTCAGCTAAGTATGACAGAAACCCAATAAAAAGTAAGTTCAAAATAACGGAAACCCCTTCTACTACAAACGAAATAATCCACGTCGATACTTATGCAAACAGTAAACACTCATTCATAATTTTTATCGACAAATTCTCAAAACACGTAATTTCATTCCATTTGATCGACAGAAATAGTCAAACCCTAGTTAGAAAAATTAGAACATTTTTAGCCATTAAAGGCCATGTTACCAAATTTGTGTTAGACAATGAATTCAATAATGCCAATGTAAGGAGCTACCTTGACCAAGAAGGAATTCAATATCATTTTACGAAACCGAATAGCCATACCGGTAACTCGGATATTGAAAGATTTAACAATACGGTCACAGAAAAAATTAGAGCCCTTAATTTGGAAGAAAAACTTCCAATAAATACTCAAATCCTTAAGGCAATAACATTCTACAATAGTACTTATCATAGCGCAATTAAATGTAGTCCTTTAGATGTACAAAATAAATTGGTTGACCATACCATTAAAAAACAAAGATTAAAAGATGCAAAAACTAAAATAATCCAAAAAATAAATAAATCCTGTGAAAACTACATGGAAACCAGAGAAGAAGGCTTTATAAAATACTATAAAAGCCTAAGGCGTAAAGAACAACCAAAGTTTATTAAAAAAGTTTTGGAAAAGTACATGAATCCAACATTAAAAGACCTTGCAAATATGCAGTTGACCGTATAGACAAAACGAATCCTAATAGTGATGAAGCCGATATTGACTTTGAGCATTTGTTGGAACGTTTTAAAAACCTTAAAAGACGTTTAAGAAACGACTAGTGCATAGAAAAAACCCTTTAGAAAACGTTCTTATCGTCAGTATTAAAATCCTTTTAAATTTGCAGATCCTGATAGTAATGATAATGATGATCCTAGCAACTGAGACACAGGGAACACTGCGGATTAATCCAATCACTGAGGAGTCAGGTTATGCACAAATTAGGGTAGGAAAAGTTGAAGTGATAAACCAAACGTTTACAGTATTGCACTTGGTTGAGTCCAAGGAATTATATCAGATTTTGAATCAGGTCGAGAGTAAAATGAAAAATGTATACCTTGATAATATGAAAATGATTGAAACAGAAATAAGAATTGTAAAATCTAAATTAAAATCAATCACTCGGTCAGAAATAAGGAGAAAAAGGGGAATGTTAAATATTGTTGGACATGCTTATAAGTGGCTAGCTGGAGTTATGGATGATGATGATCGCCAAGAAATTTTTGAGCATCTTAGTGTAATCAATGAAAATAATCATAATACAATAGGCGCAGTTAATAAACAAATTTATATAAGTAAACACACAGTTTAATGATTCGATACAAACTTTAAAATCAGCAGTAGAAGAGGACAGAACAAATATTAGAAATGCATTCATGAGTTTTATTTAAGAATAGACAGAGCGAAATTATTCAAAGACTTTTGTATGCAGACCAAATGTTCAAACTTAATTACCTTAAAGGGAAAATTGAACATATTCAGGATAACATTGCTTCCGCTAAAAATCCCATTTTTCACCCAAGCATCTTAACATCAGAAGAAATTGATTTACAGTATAACCCGGATAATTACCCCACGCTTAAATGCCTTCCGCGCTTATTTACCTTGAGTTTTAAATCCCCGTTTTTTTTCTTCCTTTTTTCAAACAAAAATCCACGTTTAGTTGCCTTACACTTAATTACCCAATTCGGATAATTGCCTTAAAAATTAAACTCCCAAAACAAAATTACACCTTAATTTCATTCGTTTAATTGCCTCAGTACTATTTGGCAACAACACAGTAAGTAATGCAACCAAGATTACATGTTAATAATTTGAAAATATGCACTAAACATTAAAAAAAATATGGCCAAAATTAATATTTGCATTAAAATAAACTTTCTTCAGGGCTCACCAGAATAAAGTTATGTTATAAGGTAAAGAATCATATAAGAGTTATTTGTGCTGAATATTATCTAGATACACCAAATATATAAGATATTTTGTCTTAAAGGGACTAAAGGAAATGTGGCTAAATTTTAAATTATATTAACATTTGAAAAGATGAAATAGTTTGAATATTTTAGGGATTAATATTTGAATAGAAGCTGTATGTTTAAATCTGAACCGACTCAACCATATTTTATTTGCAGTAAGATATTTTGGGACAAAACAAAATGGTTTATGGACATAAAGAAAGAAGTTTGCATGGGGACTATGTGATATTATAGAGCGATTCTTACACTTAAAATAGGTTTCGTTGTTATGACAATTAAAACGTTGTTACCAAATTTGATCAAATTATCTAAAAACAGCTACTTTTCTTTCCGCACAAGGATTACATGGACAGACAACCAGTCAGATTAACGAACGGACACGAAGAGATCACTTTAAAGTTTAAACAGTGTTTCTGATTCGATCGGTTTACTAAACGATACGTCGAGATTTCTATGTAGCAGAACAAATTTATATAATTGCTTTTTTCCCCTAATTTTTGCATATACATATGTATATGAAACATAACAGTTTGGAATAACATTTATCTTCTTAGCACAAACTTGCTTTGGCTTAAAATTGTGGAGTGGAAATTGAATGTAGATCGCGAAATTAAAGCAACAGACAAAATATCTGATAACCAGAATTTTAGAAATAGTTTATTTGCTGAACATGCATTAAAAAATATGCTTCAAAACGTGTAATATGTGTGCAAAAAAAGCAGCAATAGCTAAAATACGCAAATTATCCGCAAACAAACCGATACCAATATTCATAAAAAGCTCTAAAACGGACAAACATATTGTTTCCGCCTTGATTGGTCGCACAAGAAAAACCATGCAAGTGCATATTTACTGTTTCCATGATCATAAGTTTGAATGTATGAGTACGCTTTTGTCAGTAGGATATGGCAGGACATCCCAAAAAGCATTACAGATAAAATGTAAGACAGCAAATCCCATTGCTTTTAATTGCTATCTCTTTAGATTTAGCTGATACATGTTAAAATTCCAATGTCTACACTTTTTTCATACATCAAAGTTAAGATATCTAGTAAATAAATACGTATATTTACCTCACTGAGATTTTTAAACGTATTCGCTTAACTACCTCAATGAGGTAGTTAATCGTATTCTTATAATTACCTCAACGAGGTAGTTAAGCGTATTCGTTTAAATGCTTACTCCGCATAATTACCCAAAAAGTTTGGCATTTTTGTCGGGGTAATTATCCGTGGAATACTGTATTTAAATTGAAATCCATTAAAGCTGACATTTTAAACTACAAAGACGGTATTCTGATTATTGCAATAAAAATTCCAATTGACTACATTCAAATTGACCTAAAAATGATTACAGCCTTACCAAATAAACATTATATGGAAATTAATGAGCCGAATAACTATATTATTGAAATTGAACACAATCACCTCTATCGTGAATAAGAAGTGGAATTTTTGTTCCCATGAAATTTTCATTCCCCTCGAAGGGAAAAAAGCAATCATGAATCTCATGTGAAAAATTGGCCACGCTATCAGTTCCAGTGAATGTAACAAAAAAGAAGAAAGATTAGAAAATATTAAAAATCAATGAAATTTTTTTTCAAAAATATACACGTACATATATATTTTAAAGAAAAGTGAAAATAATAAAGCTAAATGATTAGTATTGGAGGGATAGGTTGATTGCAACGTTAGTTTTTTGCACTTTTTAAATTTTATGTTGTAAAATATTTCCCAAAATTATGCCACCACGTCTTTCGAAAGCTTTACAAATCCGCCGGAAATCAACCTCATGTTTTGCATTTTGTTGTCCAATATATCGGTTGGTGCCTTATTAACGGAAATAAACCTTAATATTCGATTTATAGCAGAAACTACTTACATACATGTTCTGTTCCCTAGCAAAAATAAAGTGAGAAAATCTAAGGGAAATGTGAACAAATTACGAGGGAAAAAACTTTTCACGATAAGGGGAATTTATTCACGTGAACATTTTTCCACGTTATTATTCTCCTTTGAATTGTCTTTTTTTATGGGAGTTTTTCATGATCGCAAATATGTGAAAAGGGGAAAAATTACGTGGGAAAAATTATTCACGATAGGGGTGAATGTTTTCACTTATGAGGAGAATGAATATCTCAAAAATTTAAAATATAGTAAACACTGCCCTCTGTTAAATAACTGTAATTTTAAGTTTAATAATGCGACTGTCATAGAAACGTTTGAAAACGATATGATTTTAATAAAAAATGCCAACGGCTTAGAAATTTTACAGGACTGTGACGATCGAAAGCTAAAAATTAATAAAAATTATTAACTTTTCTTTTATGATTGCGAACTAAAAATTACCAGCCAGATCTTCAAGAATAATAGAATAGCTTTTCAGGACAGATACTTTTACCCGAATAACAACTTTTCAATTTCTAATATAACACCAATTAATTTTAAGCAAAAAGAACTAAGAAACTTTGAGAATGTAAAAGAAATAGAGGAACTAAAAGTCCACAAAAATATTTCCTATGGAATAAACAGAGTATTTGTGCTTGTAATTATAATTATATTAATTGTCATAATAAAAAGTAGAAATAATAATTTAGTTAATAAAACAAAAATTATAAATAAGCCAGAAATAAAAGACATTGAATTGGAAGATATCTTAAAAAATACAGACCTACCCAGTAAAAACTTCGCTTACTTTTTCAAAATGAATAGCTTCTTTCACTCATTATTTAGTAGCTTTCTTCTATAACTACATCTATAACAACTTTTTTCTGAATGTATTTAAGTAAAAAAATTATGACTTACTTTCGAATGCGTTCATTTTGGGACATCCCTTGTAAAATTCATTGGTTCTTTCAGTAGAATTGGAAGTAGTATTTTTACTTTTTCCTGATTACTTAACACATTATTCTGTAGGCGAAGTTTTTACTGGGATGTAAACCTTTAATTAAAAAAAAAAAAAAAAAAAGAAAAAACATATATGAAAAAAATTTAAAAACAACTAAAGAAATTAAAACAAGCAGAAAGAAACAACTTATCTTTAATTGTACTTGCAATTTTAAATAGATTTATTAAATTACAAAAAAAAAAAACAAACTATGTACTTGAAATCTTTTTAATTTAAGAAAAATATTGTATTTTACTTGGTTTCCTATTTAAATAAAAATAAATTTGCCTAAGAAGCAAAATTTAAAAAAAAAAAAAAACTGAAAATATGATATAAAACCCAGGAGTGTTTTAACATGGGGTGGAGGAATTACATCCAGATCACCGAAACTAACAATATCTGCTGGTAAAGTGTAGGGTAAACTTCAAGTTTAAAGTTACATTTTATTTTCTATTCCCACACTTTACCAGACAGCAACATAAAAAATGAGCAACGTAAGGATTTTGTGCTTGCCTTAGTAATTTTTAGAATTTAATAAGTTAGTCTTAAGATTAATTTTTAATAAACAAGAACGTTTTAACAAAAAATAAAACTTTAAATGTGTTATTTTTTTAATGTTTTAACTATTTCCAAAGAAATAGATAATTCAGCTAGTTAATTCGCGCGACCGCACTTAATTTACTTATCACATATGGGCATTTCCAGCGAAAAGACTACTTTTTGTAACGTAACGCTAGAAATATTTTAAATTGTTTCTCAAAAAATGTTATATGTATAGTTTATCACAGAAAAAAATAACAAGAATTATTATGTAATTAATAAAAAATGTTTAAAATTTTCTAATATTTTTAACAATTTTCTTAATTAAATTGTTTGTAGATTGTCATAATAACAATTTGTTTCAGTTGAAAAAATAAAATAATTTTGTGTCAAAAATTCAATATTTTTTGAATTTAATCTCGTAAAGAATTAACGATATGATTGAAAACTAAGACAATCTCTGGGGTAAGTAAACCTTTTAATTAAAACTTCTTATCAACATTTTAACGGGGTTTTGTTTATTTTAGTTTTCAAATTATAGTTGATGATTGTGTCAAGATTCAGTTTTGTGCACATGTTAAAACCTTCAAGCGCATCCACTTCTAAGTATGTCCCTGCTCAAGCTGTTTGCAGTGAGATCTTTAATATATTTAAATAAAAAAATAGTTTAAATCAACATTTGTAATGCATTTCCTTCTTTTAAAAGTGCAATACATTTTTCAAAATTAATTAGCAACAATATATTTTATTAATATGACAATTTTGTAATAAAAAATTGTATTTGATTGCCAACAATTATTTTATTTAGGGCCATTATTACAACTTGCCAATAGTTAAAAGTCGGATTTTGTTGGACCGATAAATAGCTTTGCATTATTACAACTTCCATTTTTTATTGCTGTTATTTTCAATAATAATAATATTTAATAGATGAAAACATAATAAATGAAGGTTTTATAATGCAAAGCTATTTATCGGTCCGACAAAATCCGACTTTTAACTATTGGCAAGTTGTAATAATGGCCCTTAATGTTACAAACTCAATGTTAAAAATATTTGTTGAATGAGAACAATTTTAATTAACAAAAGTATTTTTTATATTTACAAAATCGGTTGTTGGTGCCTTTTCAATTAAAAAATTAATTGTATTGACGAATATGGTATTCAATATAACAATTGATTTGTCGTAATTTTTTTCTGTGTACTTTTTTATATTTTTGTGTAAAGCGCAACTAGCTCTACATTTAGTAACAAAAGGGATAACGGTTGAACAACATGGTCCGAAAATACAACCTTATTTGCAATCTGGCGTTACATTAAAAAAAGTAGGCTTTTCGCTGAAAATGCCCATATTTACCTTAAAACGAGCAAAGATTTATAAATTTTATAGCTTGAAAAATAAATCTGTAATAGTCCAAAGTTTACTAAAAAAGGTTTTATACAAAACATCCTGCTCAATTCGCAGTCTTATTCAGTTTTGTAAAGCAAGTCAAAATCCACTTCCGTTTTTTTAACGGCACGCCAGCGCAGATTTTTGCTTATATCTGCAAATCCTAAGCGTCGATTACTCTAATTATTTTTATGAATATAGTGCTACTTCATTACTTTGTATATATTAAAACCCTTTTTACAAATTTGACTTCATCATTTTATTTTTTTACATTTTGTGGTAGAAATATCACGACACGTCAAAATGGAAATGCCCATATACATATACTTAGGTTACGTGTTGTCTGAAACTAAGTATTTTGTCAAGAATAACTCCTAGATATTTAATATCTTCCTTTAGCGGGATGGTAATTCCTTGAGATCTTAGAGGTAGGGTAGGTATCCGTTTAGGTGACTTATTGTAGGGAAATATAATAGCCTGCGTTTTAACATGAACATTTTGTATAACAGTTGAATTATATGGCATATTTAAGCATTTTACCCAAAACTCTTAGTTTGTCATACTTATTATGACATTTTTGAAGTGCTTCTACTGCATCAAAAAATAATTGTAGCAGTGTCTCGTTGGAGATGACATCATCATTTTAAGTGGCATGATTATTTCTGGGAACATATGAATGCTGCTTACTTCCTAGGAAGTGTGAATTACGTGTGTCATTGGCACGTGCTTGGTTTGGCAATTGAGGAAAATTCTAGACTTAGAGGTAGTACGTTGTCTGATCTCAAGGTATTCCTGACGGCATGGACACCTGGGATCGTCCGCCTTATGATTAACATGCATAAATCTGATGTAATGCAAGCATGGACCATGCCATTGTTAAAAAGTGTTTATAGTGAGACGATATGTCTTCGTTTTTAAACGACATGTGTTCGTTTAAAAAACGTTTTAAAACTACTCCTTTGTAGTCCAAAGATGGGTTATATGGTCTAAATTCATTCTAAATGCCTAACACTTTCACCTGAAGCATCTAAATGTAATGTAAACTAACAATCTTCGAGAATTTTTTTATTATTTGAAATGGTCTCAAATGTAAAATTTTCCCATGTATACACTACAAAAGGTGCAACAACGATATGTATATAACTTTTATATGGACCTCTTTTCATCAAAATAAGAGAAAAAAATCGATCTGGATGGTAATCAAAATTTAAATTTCCTTCTGATTTTACTTTTCTTAATGCTTCCAACTTATGAATACCTTGAAAATTGCCCTTTTCAGCAATATCATCAGCAGCATTTAATATTTGCTGCTTTCTAAATAAGAAGGCATTTTTATTCTTCAGTTTACTTTTCATAACATTTCGTTTTACCCCACGCATCTGACCTACATGCACTTCATTATCTGCATGTTTAAAATCTTTTGTTCTATAAACAACAACAGCTCCATTAGGAGTTATTTCAAAACGAAATGTGGTACAATCGTTAAATCTGCAATATGCATATAAAAACGTATTATCTTTAACACGTGTAACACAATAAAAGCATAAAATACAAACATTATTATACATTTAGTATTCTTCTCTTACTAAATCTTCAAGAAGTTTCTTTTTAGTGATTTTATTATCATTAAACTCTTTTAAAATATCTAAATTAATAGAAAATGAACAATCGAAAATATTTTTTTTAAAGTTTCTTTTTGGTTTTAAATTATTCGTTTCCCCACGCAATACTTTTCTGTTACATTTTTCATCAGGGTTCGTATCCTTTCTGCATTTTAGAAAGTTTGAAACATTTAATGAATCATTTGTAATTTCAAATGGGCTCAAAGTATGATCGCGATTCATACTTTGCACTTTCAATTTATTAGCAGAATCAAGTATATTAAAACAATTTTGCTTCTTGCAATTTTCTATTTTTTTTTTTTCAATAATTGCACAGTCATTACTATTTCCTAATTTGTCATTCATTTTACTTAATTCATCTTTAATCATTTTAAAGTCAGATTTAAATTCGTCGGCAAATTTTAATTTTTCGCAAAAAATCTTTACACAAGTTTTTATAACAATTCATTGATATCATTTTGATTTGATCTTTCAAGTTTTTTGTTGCTACATCATCATCATATTGATTTGATTTTCCGAAACTTGTTGACCCAACGAAGATAAATTCTCTTCATTACAATTTTTATTTTGCAAAGTTTCATGTTCCAAAAAAGTTTCGCCATTAAATAAAATTTCATTTTTTTCTTTAGAATTAAAATTCACGGCATTATTAGACATGCCTAAGTCAGATTTTTTAACCTTGCCACTTTTTAGCAAGTGTTTTGCCATACTACAGATGTTTCTTCTATTTTCTATATTATTTTGAATATTATTGTATTTACTTTTTTTACTCAAAACATTTAAGGAATTAATAATAATTTCAAATAATTCAAAATTTTTTATAGAAGAACTTATCTGCAATTCCTCTAAAAAAGGACATTTTATCAGTATGGACTTTAAATCACTTATACTATAATTATACCTACGCTTTTTCATTGCTATGCCTAAATAATAAAGTAAGAAAACAAAAAATTATTAAGTTTTTTTATTTTTTATTTTGAATTTTAAAAGTTTAATTGTTTTATTAAAATTAACTAGAACATACCTTAAAAATTATCCTTCGTACGAATTCGTGCAAACCTTAAAACGAATAAGATACTATTAAATAATTGTGTTTTAAAAATATTTAAGGCCATAATTGTGTAAAACGCAACGCAACGACAAAAATTACACTGACAGCAAGAACAAACTCAAAAATATTTTGCTTCGTACAGAAATTCATATTACGTTTTAAAATTTTCAACGCCACAAGATATGCAGCGTTTAAAATTTGAAAATTCAATATGAATTTCTGTAGAAAGCAACAAAAAAATTATAAACTATTTTGAATGAAAATAAAAAAAGAATTTTTCGATAACTTACGTCGTCGTCTTCCTTCCTAAAAAAGCTACTCCTGAAAATATGCAAAAAAAGAGAATCGATTTAATAATATAAAACACTTTTATCAAAGTATATAAAGGCTCAGTAAGTCTATAATCAACTCAGAACAATGCATGTTTAACTGTCATTTGCTTTAACAAAATAAAAAAAACATTTGATTCCGTACGGAATGTGCGATTAGATTCGCAAAAAAGTCTGACATATGTATTTAAAAAACAAAAACAAAATAAACAAGTAAGAGTACTATATTCGGCAGTGCCGAATCTTATATACCCTTCACCATTGTGCGAGCAGAATACAGAGCAACTAGACAATAACTAAATAATTTTTACATATACATACATATTCACAATTCTAAAAACTTCATTATAAATTAAATTTAAAAATCTAAAACTGGTAAATATTTTTTTACAATCGTTTTTAGAACATAAAAATTAAAAAAAAAATCCCTTTGAAAAACCAAGATTTGAACCATTTGAATTCGCCTTGATTAAACACATTAAAATAAACTCCACCACTCAGATAAAGGGTATAAAAAAAACTTATGTATACCCTATTCACCACCTGTGGTGAAGGGTATAACAACAAAAAACCACATCACCAACACTGCATTATCATAGTCACTGTACTACCAAAACGACAAAACACACTAACATATTAATTCCATTTTGGTTTCAACGGTCATTGTTACGGCTGTGGCATTATGTTCAATTAGGTGCAATTAGAGGTGACATAAGGTCCAATTAGACGTGACAAAAACATAATGCCACAATCGTAACGATGGCCGTAGAAACCAAATTGTGCAATACAGTGGTTATGGTAATGCAGCGTTGATAAGGTTATGTCGCTTCTAATTGGATCTTTAAAAATTGAGGTAGTCGTGGTTTTTTACTCATATCTCAGCCATTTGTGGACCGATCTATTTGAATTTCAATAGCAAACAATTCTGGACCATATGTGACAATAATGCATAATAACTTGGCCCCCATCATATATGGGGTCTTCGGAAAACCCATTTCAACAGACAGACGGACATCGTTAAATCAACTTCGCTTTTCATAACGACCCAGAATATATATACTTTATAGGGTCTAACATCGATACTATAGAAATTACAAACGGAATGACAAACTTATATATACCCTATTCACCACCTGTGGTGAAGGGTATAAAAACAATTGATTCCGTAAACTTAGCAAAAAGTTTCCTTATGTTAAATATGGTTTGCCTCATATAATAAACATGTATTCGCACAATTGCTTAAGCCAACTTAAGAACATTCTTTCCGGATAGCCGGGCTCGGCCGGTCGGAAAGATTTTATATTCTATCTTATAACAAACACTGGCTTGGCTTACTAAAGCTTCTCTGCATAGCCGCCTTTCGGCCGGGCGCAAGGATTTCCGCTTCTATGGAAATCAGTAATTCAAAATACGTACCTCAATTTTATTCCTCCAATTATTCAATTTCTGCAAATTAAGGACTCCACTAAAAATAAAATAAAAATTAATACATTTTTCTTCTTTTTTTTTAATTTTATAAAAAACCAAATTAAAATACCTACCTTTATTTATAACTATTTGTTCCTCCTTCCCACAGATTACTCCGATTACTGTTTTTAAGGCTCCACGAAAAGCCCCCCAATGAAATAACACCCAAACGAGAAATGAAATATTCCCCAAATTTTTTTCATACATTTTTGGGTGCTTTTTCATATGAAATAACACCCAATTTTTTGGGCCCTTTTACATTTTTTTTGGGAATTATTTCATTCCTCATTTGGGGTTTTAAAATTATGAAATAATCTCCAATGAAATAACACCCAACAACTTTTTAAAATTCGGGGCTTGTTTCATAGCGTGTATAATTTGGGTGTTATTTCATTTTTTATTCGGGGGTTATTTCATTTTTAAAGCTGTTGGTTTTTGGGGGTTATCCTTGGTGAAACTGACTCTTATGAATTTTGGGCATAATTTAATTTTTGTTGCTGATGGGGTTTATTTCATTGGGGGTTATTTCATTTTCATCATTGGGTGTTATTTCATATGAAATAACGCCCAAATATTGGGGGTTGTTTCGTTTTCGCTTTGGGGTTTATTTCATTTATTTTTCGATGTTATTTCATTCACTTTTTTTGGGTGTTATTTCCTATTTTTTGGGGTTTGTTTCATTGGGGGTTATTTCCTGGGCGTTATTTCATTGGGGGCTTTTCGTGGAGCCTTTTTTAAGGCCTCCCCTGAAAATAAATAATAAAAATTTATAAATAAAATTACATACCAAGATTTTTTTGTCTTCTTCTTTTTCTTATAATTTTTATACCCTCCACCGAAGGTAAAAGGGTATATATAACTTTGTCATTCCGTTTGTAATTTCTTCAATATTGAACCTACAACCTATAAAGTATATATATTCTGGGTCCTAATGAGAAGCGAAGTTTATTTAACGATGTCTGTCTGTCCGTCTTTCTGTTGAAATGGGTTTTCCGAAGACCCCATATATGATGGGGGCCAGGTTATTATACATTTATGTCACATATGGTCCGGAATTGTTTGCTATTGAAATTCAAAAAGATCGGTCCACAAATGGCGGAGATATGAGTAAAAATCCACGACTACCTCTAATTTTTCCCAAAAATCCCTTGTGGTTGTTGTATTTTTATTACTTTTTGCTGTATATCTGGGTAACGGCAAGAGCCAAAGTGTCCAAATTAGGTACATACATTTAGGTTGTCAATACACAACATCCTACAAAATGTGGGCGGGATTGGAGAAGTGGGCGTGGTATAAAAACCTACATAAAAAACTGGGACAAATCGGTTCAGATACGAAAAAGTTATGGCCAAAATATATATATTCTGGGTCCTTATGAAAAGCGAAGTTCAAATCCGATTGTCTCTTGGCAAGTTGGCAAGACAGGGCTCAGAGATGGAGGACCCTAACTGTATGGAGGCGGTAAGGCCTCCAATAGGCTTCTATTTTGGAAGAATCAGGGAGTGGATTCTTGGCGCGACCAATCGGGCCTGGGGGAACCGGACGGACTGCCGGGTATCACGGACGCTGTGGCCGGTGCTTAGGAAGTCCGATTCGGGGTTGCTGCTGGGCAGGAGTAGGGTCTGCGTTAGGACCATGATAAGAATAATCACGGGCCACTGTATGATAGGCAGGATGGCGGTGCGGATAGGACCCGACTTGTCGGATATGTGCGGGTTGTGTGAGGACCCTGAGGAGTTGGAGACAGTTGAGCAATTTTTGTGACGCTGTTCCAGGTTCCAGGGCAGCAGGCTGAGGTGGCTAAGCAGTAAATTATACATTTATGTCACAAAAAATATTGTGAGGTCGTGCTCAATACTGTGGACATGAATTTATACTTTAGATTAAAAACAAGTAAGAGTGCTATATTCGGCTGTGACGAATCTTATATACCCTTCACCATTGTGCGAGCAGAATACAGAGCAACTAGAGAACTATATTCACAATTCTAAAAACTTTATTATAAATAAAATTTAAAAGTCTAAAACTGGTAAATATTTTTTTACAATCGTTTTTAGAACATAAAAATTAAAAAAAAAATCGCTTTGAAAAACCAAGATTTGAACCAGAGGACTCACAGTTTCTAAACTCAACCCCCTAGACGACTGAACCATAAACGAACGTTGTTTGAATATCATTAAAATGAAATATGGCCCATTTTAGGTTTCACAACTCAACTCAGTTGTGTTAACTCAACTCAGCAAAGTTGTAAACCATAACACAAAAATTACAATTCAACTAATTTGAGTTGTGAACCGTAATAGTGGCCTATATTCACCAAAATGGTTTGTACCATGTATGTGTGTTTGTTTGTTTCTTTTAGTATAGGCAGTGTTGTCTTACCGTAGATTTACATTTTTGTCGAGTTTTTAAGTAGCACCCACAATATATATACTTTATAGGGTGTAGGATCAATATTGTAGAAATTACAAACGGAATGACAAACTTATATGTATATACCCTTTTACTTTCGGTAAAGGGTATAAAAAGAGTAATTTGGGGATTTCAGTATTTTGGTTATAACTCAGCCATGTTTTAACCGATTTGAAAAATTTTTATATCGACATGTTTAAGAAGATATTTACCATTTACTTGGGTTATAAAACTTGGACTTGGAAAGATCTTTGGTTCCCGAAAATGGGTATTAAAAAAAAAAAAATTATTTTGGCCATAACTTTTTCGTATCTGAACCGCTTTTTCGAGTTTAAAATATGTTCTACTAAAAAATTCCGATATTTTGGTATATAAGTCATATCCATAGGAACTATGGCAGCCCTAAAATGTAGGTTTTTATACAATTTTTAATTTTTCTGTACGCCCACTTCTCCAATCCCGCCCACATTTTGTAGGATGGTGTGTATTGATAACCTTAATGTATGTACCTAATTAGGAAACTTTAGCTCTTGCCGTTCCCCAGATATACAGCAAAAAGTAATAAAAATACAACAACCACAAGGGATTTTTGGGAAAAATTAGAGGTAGTCGTGGGCCCATATCATATATGGGGTCTTCGGAAAACCCATTTCAACGGACATCGTTAAATCAACTTCGCTTTTCATAAGGACCCAGAATATGTATACTTTATAGGGTGTACGATCAATATTGTAGAAATTACAAACGCAATGACACGCCTTCGGTAAAGGGTATAACAAGTAAGAGTGCTATACCAAAGTGAGATAGGAACAAAAAGTTATATAAATAATGTTCTTTAAATATAAACAAAGATGCCCAAGGTAGTAGTATTACTGAGAGTGACTAAATAACACTGGAAGAAAACAATTTGCTATTCATTTTATATAGTCGTCAACGAGATTGCCACGAAAGCACATGTGTGACGGGTGTAGTCATGTTTTTTTAAATGTCTTATGACAAAATTTTATTTGCTGGGTTATTCAGGGATTTCCAAAATTTTTTTGGTTGTGTATTAGTGAGTACCAGAGAGTAAGCAAATTGAGAGAATGCATTTATTTACAGCCGAAATAAAATGTTAGTAATATATTTTATACGTTGTATAACACAAAGGTACAAAATTAAAAATTTTTTGTGTTGATAAAAAATTTGTAGCAATTCTTTACCAATTCAATGCCGCTGATTTTAAAACTAAACTTTTTTTATTCGGAAGCTTTTTGACTCTAAATCAGTTTCAAATATCTTATCAAACAATTGTAAAAAATTAAAGATTTTTATGTTTTAAAAATTCATAAAAAATAAATATTGCACGCAAATCACAGCTGATAGAAAAAAAGTGCTGTTTTAAAATCAGCGACATTGAATTGGTAAAGAACTGCTACAAATTTTCTAGCAACACAAAAAATTTTTAATTTTTTCCCCTTGTGTTCTACAAGTTATAAAATAAAATCTTCTAAATTTATACTTTTATGGCAGTTTTGTAATAGTAGAATGCTTTTCAAATGGGATGAACTTAATTTATTACGTTGCTTGGAACAAATAAATTTTAAATCCGAAAAAATTTGTTCGCATAGGTAAGTAGTGCCGAATAAAGAGAGGCACCTCAATGAATTTTTTTTTTAGTTCAGGATAAAAATGGTATTCACGGTGTTGGGTTGCTCATACTTCAAACATCTGTGCATACATTTTTATTCTAGCTAATGGTATATCATAACTTTTTAGAAAATACCAAATGTGCACATGAGTTTGCCTGCAAAAATGTATAAAGTCATTATAACAGGTCAAAGTTACGTTTAATAATTACAATAAATTAGTAAGGTTAAAGGCAGAATTAGTCTTTACTTTCTGTTTCTGTTCTGTTCCGTGCCGTTCTGTTTCAAAATTGTAAAAGTTTCTTTTTCTGTAGCAACTGTAGCCATTTATGACAAATGTATTAGTTTTGCACCATCCATTGTTTTATTTCAATAACTTTTATGCACATAAATTTGAAGAAATAAAATTTAATTAACGAATTTTTTATTATTTATTTTGCGGTAACTTACAATTACTTTACAAGTTCTTGATTTTATCAAACTGAACCGCAACAGAACAGAACAACTAATCAATTTCACAGGTTTTTTAATAACAAAAACAAATCAGCTGGTTCGTAACAGAACAGAAAGTAAAGACTTACTGAGCCTTAACTCTTTGGGCTCGGTCAAATAACTGTAGCATAAAAAAAGCAATAAAAATAGTGCGAAACAACCCTGAAGGAAACCTGAGTGCAAGTGTCTCCAAGTCACCAGTTTTGTCGACTATTTTGGTGACATTGTCTACAAAGTGTCTACACTTCACTACATTTGCCACTATATTTGGCTTTAATACTCAAAAATTTTTATCAATAACAACTGAGAAGTACAATTCCTATAAAAGTTGAAGAAATAATAAAAAAATATTGTTATGATTTCGTATTCGTACCAAAAGTGTAGACTACGTTTACTAAAATGTACTAGTGATTCTACATATGTTCCCAAAGGAACTACCTAGTCAGTACCTAGTCAGTAGTACCAACGTCAGTAGTAGATTTCCAATGACACGCACATGTTAAATGTCTATAGTAAATAACATTGTCTGGGGTATAATAAGTCACTAGTACTGGTGACTGTGTCAATAGTGAATCAGTACAGATTCACTAGTGACATTTCCTACAGGGAATACAGTTTCATTAATACATCAATAGAACACATCTTCTTACCCAAACATTTTACCTACTGTCACATTTGCTTTTATGTGTAGAGGTTATTTGCACATTAATTGTAGCAAAACAAGACTTTTTTACTTGTTTTTTAAATATTTCTACTGTTTTCAAAGAAAGAAAAAACCCACTGATGCGATTGGTACAGAAACCAAAATATTTTTACAAGCAAAATACCAACAAATTCTTTTGGCTATTTTTTTCTTAATAATTTCTGAATTTTACAGGTATCAAAAAATTTTTTTTTCACAAACAAAACACATATCGTTAGCTTAAACGTTGCAGTAAATGTTATTGTTAAAAAAAGTTACTTAATAAAATTTACGTTAGCTTTGCTGTTAAATATTTTCAACAATTTAAATGATGTTAAAATTAAATAGAAATTTTATATTACTCTGCATTTAAGTCTTAAAATTTAGACTCTAAATATTGCACGCAAGGCATTTGATATTGCCAAAAGCATTTTTGACCGCACAATATTTTTGAGTTTAAGCTGAAACAAAATAATATAGCATCCGCTAAACATGTACAGTGTACATTATTTTTTATTAAAATAATTTTTGTGGGAATACAAAATTTAATTTAAATGATTTTGTTATTCGTGCTTAATTCCCAATTTTTACTATTTGATAAAAAAAACACTGAAATTTATTGTTGATGGGATAAGCTATTCCTATGCGCATTTCACTGGTTGCTTAGGCCAATCATCAGGAAACTTCATCCAACAAGATTTTAGAAAAACTAAAGATATCAAACCAAATAAAACTGTTAAGTGTATAAGAATTACAGAAACAGTTCTATTTGTAACAATATCAAAGTTTAAACCAAATCACCAACAATAAACATTGAGTTTATCTCTTCATACATTCCCCACTACAATTGATTGGAATTCTTCCAACATTAATTGTAGTTGTAGTTGTAGGTTAAGAAAAAACAAAATAAAAACAAAAACAACTCGCTTTATTTAAAAAGCGGGTTGCCAGTCCGTTTTTTTTTAAGGCCGTGCACCTGCCAGTTTATTCTCAAAATAATTTTCGTGGGAATACAAAATTTAATTTAAATGATTTTGTTATTCGTGCTTATCCCATCAACAATAAATTTCAATGTTTTTATCAAATAATAAAAATTGGGAATTAAGCACGAATAACAAAATCATTAAAATATCAGATTTTTTAATGTAGCATCAGACAAACAGTTTCTTGTTGGAGAATAAATAAAACCTGCTGAAGAAAATAATCTTTCTACAGGTCCTGATGAGCACAAACTTGTATAAAACTCTATGGATACTCTTTTTAATTTTGGATAGCTGTCAAGAATTTTTTTTACCAGTTTTAGTTTTTGGTGGATCTAAGTGAAAACAAGTATCAAAAAACTGACAAAATATATTTTGTAAACTATGTTTTTAAAATACAAAATACTTCAATTTTTTATGTACATAAAATACAAAATACAAACTACATATCTGTGGCATTTTGACAAAACATCTTAAGTCGAAATAAGATAGGAAAAAACTTTAAAAAAAAACTTGCTGAAAAAATCATTTTTATCAAATAATAAAATAAACAAAATTAAAGTAAAATTGCGTTTATAATACAAAATTTTAAAAATGTAAACAAAAATGTTTTTTGAATGAAAATTCGTATGATTAACAAAATTTTTTTCAATTTTTTGAATTTGACTTAAGATGTTTTGTCAAAATGCCACAGATATGTACTTCTATTTATTGTAGGTATGTATTTAAAATACAAAATACTTGCTGGACATGTATTTAAAATACAAAATACTTGCACGTCATGTATTTAAAATACAAATACAAAATACGAATTTGTATTTAACATACGTATTTCAAATACTGCCCAGCTCTGATGTCCTTTAAGTGATATACAAATAAGAACGATAGTTTTGTTTTCTGTTTTGTAACATTTAAATTGAAATGGTTATACGACCTGTTGCTGGAATTAGCCCGCTTAAGCACGCACTCCGATCTTGTGCGTCCTTCCACCGGAGTCTCGGTCTTCCCCGGCTGTGCTTTCCGTGGAAGTTGTGATCCCACGCCTTGTTGGTTTGAGCATTTATTTGACCGACATGGCCCAGCCAGAGCAGTCGCTGTATTTTGATGCGCTTAACCAGGTTCATGTCGGGATATAGCTCGTTAATACCGATCGGACCATAGATAGAGGATTTTTCTCTCAAAAAACACCGCCTTATCTGCCTTCGCAAGTCCCTATGTTTCAGTGCCTCAAAGAAGCAATAAACTCTTTTTCACACAGAAAAAAATACCAATGTTAAATTAACATGGCAAAATGTTCATTGATAATCATAGTAAATTTCTGCAAAAGTATGAATTTTATTTAAATTTATTATTACAGTATAACCCGGTTAATTACCCCACGCTTAAATGCCTTTCACGCTTATTTACCTCCAGTTTTAAATCCCCGGTTTTTTTCTTCCATTTTTTAAACAAAAATCCACGTTTAATTGCCAAACGCTTAATTACCCGATTCGGATAATTGCTTTAAAAATGTAACTCCCAAAACAAAATTATACCTAAATTTCATTCGTTTAATTGCCTCAGTACTATTTGACAAAAACACAGCAAGTTATGCAACCAAGTTTTACATGTTAATAATTTGAAAATACGTACTAAATTTTTTTTTAAAAAATATGCCTAAAAAACAAAATATGGCTTGATTAAAAGCAAAATATTCAACAAATTAATATTTTTTTTTTTAATTTCCTATGCTAATCCCCGCGAAGCTTGACGCTTGTCTGCAGGAAAGAATCCAGAGTCTCTGGTGGGAATCGAACCCGCAAACCCGGTGTTGATAGACAAGCTCACTACTAGCTAGCCTACCGGGGCACTCATTTGCATTAAAAGTTATGTTATGAGGTCAAGATTCATATAAAAGTTATATATTATCTAGATACACCAAATTTATGAGATATTTTGTCTTAAAGAGATTAAAGTTTGAAGTTTGCATGGGGACTATCTGATATTATAGTCCGATTCTTACAATTTACATAGGTTTCGTTCTTATGACAATTAAACGTATTTACCCAATTTGATCAAATTATCTAAAAACTGCTGCATGGACATACAACCAGCAAGATGGACGGACGGACGGACATGAAAAGATTACTTAAAAAAGTGTTTCTGATTCGATCGTTTACTAAACGATGCGTCTAGATGCGTCAACAAAAACTTGCTTTGGCTTAAAATTGTACAGTGAAAATTTAATGTAGGTGGCGAAATTAAAGCAACAGAAAATTCATCTGTTAACCAGAATTTTAAGCCATTTTTTTATTTGCTTAACATGTATTAAAATATGTTTTAAAAACTTAAAATATGTGTGCAATAAAAATGCAGCAATGGCTAAAATCTGGAAATTATTTCCAAACAAATCGATACCAAAATTCATTAAAAGCTCTAAACGCATAAATATATTGTTTCTGCATTCATTGGTCGCACAAGAAAAACCATGCAATTGCATATTTACGGCATCCATGAGAAGTAGTAGGATATGACAGGACATCTCAAAAAGCACTACAGATAAAATTAAAGACAACAAATCCCATTGTTTTTTATTGCTATCTCTTAAGATTTAGCAGATACAAGTAAAAATTCCTTTCTTAAATTTTTTCATACATCAAAGTTAAGTTATCTTGAAAAAAATACGTCTAATTACCTCACTGAGGTATTTAAACGAATTCGCTTAATTACCTCAATGAGGTAGTTAAACGTATTCTTATTATTACCTCAACGAGGTAGTTAAGCGTATTCGTTTAAATGCTTACCCCGCATAATTACCCAAAAATATTGGCATTTTTGTCGAGGTAATTATCCGTGGAATACGTATGTATTTCATATTAATTTTATACAAAAAATATGAAAATAACCTTAAAGCAAGTTAACTTAATATTATTAACTGTTAAAATAACATTGTTCAATATTGAATCCATAAGAACCTGTTTTATATTAAAATCAAATCTTGTAAAATTAATTGCAAACATACTTAAGTATGTACATTTTTTTATTATCATGTTTAAAATATGTTATAAAAATAAGAAAATTCCCGTATTCTTTAAATTAAAATTATTTAGTTAAATAGTACATCAAGTTTTCAAAGTAGAATGATGACGAAAACCAAATCGGGCGATTCTGCTGATGCTTCTGTTGACAAAGGAGAATACAAAATAAGTGAAACATGTGTTACAGGTAGGGTATTCATTCGGTTAACCGTTAATCGGTCAACCGATTATTTACTAACCGCTTAACTGATCGGTTAATTTAAAATTGACTTTTTTCGATTAACGATTAAACCAGTTAATTTCAGTCGATTACCCGATGTAACAAAATTTTGAATTTTTTGTAGTATTAAACCATATTTTTTTGTGTTTTTAATTATGGGTGATTTCCAAAACGTCAGTTGCAAAGAAACCCAATTCTCTACAATGCAATGTAGAATTATACAATGTTATCTGTACCAAAGTTCACCAAAAAAGTTACCAAAGGGCAGCAAAAAAGTTGCGTTTAGAAATATTTTTCCATACAATATTTATATTCTTAAAATACTGTACAAAAACAGAAATTATGGAATTCGGAAATAAACTTTTTTGCATAATGTTTGGTGCTTGTCAGAGCAAGTTAGACGATGACAAACCAACAGAATTAACCGAAACAATTCTCTAATGGCATAATGGATGATTTTATATGTTTAGAGAAATCCAGGAAAAAGACTGAGAAATTAGATATTCTGTGTTATGGGTTGCTTTCGAGTTCGCCAACATAAAAAAGAATCGCTCAAATTCTAAACATTAAATCCAATTTATTTTTCTAAAACATTATTTTATAATGCTATTGAAGTAATTAATAATATGATTTCAGAGTTTATTTTTTAATAAATACATAATAAGTATTAATTAAAAAATATGTATAACATAGTTATTGATTTTTTTTTTTGTTTGCTCGTTTTGGTTCAAGTATTGTTATGTTATTATTTTTTTACCAATAAAATCCAAATAATAAATAATTTTTTAATTTTTATATATTGAACTTACTAAAGTTATAAAAAACCCTTATTAACCGGTTAACCGATCAAAAACAAAAGTTACCCATTAAAGCAAAAGCCCGATTAATGAATACCCTAGCTTCAGGGTAAGTGTTTCACACTGTTATATCACACTAAAACCAATTTGATTCTACATGAAATTCACGTTGTTTCAACCTGAAATAACTAGTTATTTTAAAAGAACAAAATGTTGTTCGCTAGTTATTGTAATAACATGTTAAATTAACATAAAGTAACAATGAAGAAAAATCACCACCGAAAAGGGTAAACTCAACCTTGTTTTCGATGATTTTACATTGATTTTTTCGAGTCCTACCGATGTTAAGAGTACCGTTAGCTTATGTTGATTATCTCCCATACAGTGTATTTCTTGGAAAGTTCCTATGGAATCTGTAATGCAAGATTTTTTTTAACCAATTCGGATAGATTCAGCAACGATCCATATAAAATTACGTACAATAATTTGCCCATTATTAATTATAAGTTTTGTTGCTGCTGCTTTAAAATTTAAAAAGAACGAAAACAGCTGTGTTTTGTTTGTACACAACAACTAATATTTTCAAAAAAAAATTTAATAAAACCAATAAAATTTATTCAGTACTAAATGTACTTAGTTAAATTTATTGCGCCGTTAATACATTTTTTATTTGATTTGTTTCTTTTATTTATTCGGGTTTCACTACAACGGGCTATTGCTCGGTTAATTAAGTTAGAATATATTTTTTTGTAGTTGTTTTTGTATCTCTTATTAAATAAATAAATAAATTTTTTTATAGTTTATTATTATGTACTTAAAATTTTAAACGATTTTCAGAATTCACAATTTTAAAGCAAAAACCAAATTTTGGTAAAATGTTTTCTTCAAAAGTGATTGATTGGAAAAAAACGACACCCTTAATAGCCTTTTCACACTTGTCAACATTTATCAACATTTAACATCTAAAATTAATTTTCGAAGATATTGAAATTTTCCCATAAGAAATACATTGGGCTAGAAATCAAAATATTTAACATCTTTACAAAATGTTCCTATCTCATTGTATTTCATTCTACATCTTCCGATAACTTTAGTGTCATCACTAGAAAAGTGGCAATAAATTCTATTATTATTTTAATTTTTATTTATTTCATTTTAATAAAAACTAACCAAGCCCTCTGGGCCATATATGGTTAGCAAGCAAACAATACTTAAACAACAAGTCTAACAATTCATTTTTTATATGTATTAAATTTAATCAAAAAAGTTAATGTTAATGTTAATGTTAATGGCCCCCCAGCCAACTATATATGTATATTTACCAATTACCATTTACAAATATGGTGAAGTCCAGTCAGCAAAAACAATTTCTAGCCTAAATGATTTAAAATTGACTTATTGTAAGCCCTGCAAGAAAGAGAAAACATTTTATACTCAATAGACAATTTATTCCACACTCTTGATAATCTAACAATAAAGGAATGTTCATAAAAATTTGAAGAAATTTTGTTGATAATAAGTTGCTTATTGCGATCAGATCTAGAAAATATGAACTTTTTAACTAAGAATGTTGGAGTTTGTGTTACAATCGTTTTATAGAATAAACATAATAGTTTATAAGTAACATAATTCTGAAAAGAACACCCTAAAAATTTTAATACGCTAGGAGAAATATGTTCCCTCCTTGGTTTATTATAAACATATCTAACAACTCTATTAACAGAATATTCAATTCTCTTAAAATTACCAGAATTAGTGCCAGTATAGATCTGAATACCATAATTTATAACCGACATCAAAAGTGCATGTGCAATTCTATACTTGACATGTAAGGGCAAGAACAGATTAAGTGCATATAACCTTCTTATTGTGGCATCACTGACAGAATGGCATTTGCTTTGAAAGCAGCGTTACCATTTAATAGTAAATGTAAGACGTTTCAAGTGTGAACGCGTATTTCACATTTTCCATGCGTTCCTCCGAAATGTATGCAAGTGTACAAAGAGCATAAAAAAAAACGCCAAGGCTTCTGAATTCTCTTTGTGTCCGAAGTGTTTACCAGTAGTTAGTCGTATTCAGCCGAATTCCATTCGGTAGCCAACTGAATACAAAACGTATTTAACCGAACCTGATTAAGCAGAACCGTATTTAACCGAACCCGATTAAATGAAACCGCATTTAACAGAATCTGATTAACCGATACCGTATTTAACCGAACCTGTTTAACCGAAGCCGTACTTAACCGATCCTGATTAGATAAAACCGTATTTAATTGAACCTGATTAACCGAACCTTGTTGAACCGAACCTTATATAGCGGAGCGCTAAACAAACCCGTTTTTTACCAGTAGTTAGTCGTATTTAGCCGACTGCCGGTGCCTCCGAATTCCATTCGGTAGCCGACTAAATGCAAACCAGTAGTCAACGTATTCTTACCAGTAGTGAATACGAACCCGCATTCAACCAGTAGTTAGTCACACCATGGCCGGACAACCGTCGGCCACCGACTTATCAAAAAACACCGCCTTATCTACCTTCGCAAGTCCCTATGTTTCAGTGCCTCAAAGAAGCAATAAACTCTTTTTCACACAGAAAAAAATACCAATGTTAAATTAACATGGCAAAATGTTCATTGATAATCATAGTAAATTTCTGCAAAAGTATGAATTTTATTTAAATTTATTATTATGTATTTCAAATTAATTTTATACAAAAAATATTAAAATAACCTTAAAGCAAGTTAACTTAATATTATTAACTGTTAAAATAACATTGTTCAATATTGAATCCATAAAAACCTGTTTTATATTAAAATCAAATCTTGTAAAATTAATTGCAAACATACTTAAGTATGTACATTTTTTTATTATCATGTTTAAAATATGTTATAAAAATAAGAAAATTCCCGTATTCTTTAAATTAAAATTATTTAGTTAAATAGTACATCAAGTTTTCAAAGTAGAATGATGACGAAAACCAAATCGGGCGATTCTGCTGATGCTTCTGTTGACAAAGGAGAATACAAAATAAGTGAAACATGTGTTACAGGTAGGGTATTCATTCGGTTAACCGTTAATCGGTCAACCGATTATTTACTAACCGCTTAACTGATCGGTTAATTTAAAATTGACTTTTTTCGATTAACGATTAAACCAGTTAATTTCAGTCGATTACCCGATGTAACAAAATTTTGAATTTTTTGTAGTATTAAACCATATTTTTTTGTGTTTTTAATTATGGGTGATTTCCAAAACGTCAGTTGCAAAGAAACCCAATTCTCTACAATGCAATGTAGAATTATACAATGTTATCTGTACCAAAGTTCACCAAAAAAGTTACCAAAGGGCAGCAAAAAAGTTGCGTTTAGAAATATTTTTCCATACAATATTTATATTCTTAAAATACTGTACAAAAACAGAAATTATGGAATTCGGAAATAAACTTTTTTGCATAATGTTTGGTGCTTGTCAGAGCAAGTTAGACGATGACAAACCAACAGAATTAACCGAAACAATTCTCTAATGGCATAATGGATGATTTTATATGTTTAGAGAAATCCAGGAAAAAGACTGAGAAATTAGATATTCTGTGTTATGGGTTGCTTTCGAGTTCGCCAACATAAAAAAGAATCGCTCAAATTCTAAACATTAAATCCAATTTATTTTTCTAAAACATTATTTTATAATGCTATTGAAGTAATTAATAATATGATTTCAGAGTTTATTTTTTAATAAATACATAATAAGTATTAATTAAAAAATATGTATAACATAGTTATTGATTTTTTTTTGTTTGCTCGTTTTGGTTCAAGTATTGTTATGTTATTATTTTTTTACCAATAAAATCCAAATAATAAATAATTTTTTAATTTTTATATATTGAACTTACTAAAGTTATAAAAAACCCTTATTAACCGGTTAACCGATCAAAAACAAAAGTTACCCATTAAAGCAAAAGCCCGATTAATGAATACCCTAGCTTCAGGGTAAGTGTTTCACACTGTTATATCACACTAAAACCAATTTGATTCTACATGAAATTAACGTTGTTTCAACCTGAAATAACTAGTTATTTTAAAAGAACAAAATGTTGTTCGCTAGTTATTGTAATAACATGTTAAATTAACATAAAGTAACAATGAAGAAAAATCACCACCGAAAAGGGTAAACTCAACCTTGTTTTCGATGATTTTACATTGATTTTTTCGAGTCCTACCGATGTTAAGAGTACCGTTAGCTTATGTTGATTATCTCCCATACAGTGTATTTCTTGGAAAGTTCCTATGGAATCTGTAATGCAAGATTTTTTTTAACCAATTCGGATAGATTCAGCAACGATCCATATAAAATTACGTACAATAATTTGCCCATTATTAATTATAAGTTTTGTTGCTGCTGCTTTAAAATTTAAAAAGAACGAAAACAGCTGTGTTTTGTTTGTACACAACAACTAATATTTTCAAAAAAAAATTTAATAAAACCAATAAAATTTATTCAGTACTAAATGTACTTAGTTAAATTTATTGCGCCGTTAATACATTTTTTATTTGATTTGTTTCTTTTATTTATTCGGGTTTCACTACAACGGGCTATTGCTCGGTTAATTAAGTTAGAATATATTTTTTTGTAGTTGTTTTTGTATCTCTTATTAAATAAATAAATAAATTTTTTTATAGTTTATTATTATGTACTTAAAATTTTAAACGATTTTCAGAATTCACAATTTTAAAGCAAAAACCAAATTTTGGTAAAATGTTTTCTTCAAAAGTGATTGATTGGAAAAAAACGACACCCTTAATAGCCTTTTCACACTTGTCAACATTTATCAACATTTAACATCTAAAATTAATTTTCGAAGATATTGAAATTTTCCCATAAGAAATACATTGGGCTAGAAATCAAAATATTTAACATCTTTACAAAATGTTCCTATCTCATTGTATTTCATTCTACATCTTCCGATAACTTTAGTGTCATCACTAGAAAAGTGGCAATAAATTCTATTATTATTTTAATTTTTATTTATTTCATTTTAATAAAAACGAACCAAGCCCTTTGGGCCATATATGGTTAGCAAGCAAACAATACTTAAACAACAAGTCTAACAATTCATTTTTTATATGTATTAAATTTAATCAAAAAAGTTAATGTTAATGGCCCCCCAGCCAACTATATATGTATATTTACCAATTACCATTTACAAATATGGTGAAGTCCAGTCAGCAAAAACAATTTCTAGCCTAAATGATTTAAAATTGACTTATTGTAAGCCCTGCAAGAAAGAGAAAACATTTTATACTCAATAGACAATTTATTCCACACTCTTGATAATCTAACAATAAAGGAATGTTCATAAAAATTTGAAGAAATTTTGTTGATAATAAGTTGCTTATTGCGATCAGATCTAGAAAATATGAACTTTTTAACTAAGAATGTTGGAGTTTGTGTTACAATCGTTTTATAGAATAAACATAATAGTTTATAAGTAACATAATTCTGAAAAGAACACCCTAAAAATTTTAATACGCTAGGAGAAATATGTTCCCTCCTTGGTTTATTATAAACATATCTAACAACTCTATTAACAGAATATTCAATTCTCTTAAAATTACCAGAATTAGTGCCAGTATAGATCTGAATACCATAATTTATAACCGACATCAAAAGTGCATGTGCAATTCTATACTTGACATGTAAGGGCAAGAACAGATTAAGTGCATATAACCTTCCTATTGTGGCATCACTGACAGAATGGCATTTGCTTTGAAAGCAGCGTTACCATTTAATAGTAAATGTAAGACGTTTCAAGTGTGAACGCGTATTTCACATTTTCCATGCGTTCCTCCGAAATGTATGCAAGTGTACAAAGAGCATAAAAAAAATTAAAAACAACGTCATTTGGGATAGTACACTTTTTAATGAATGTTAATAACATTTTATTGACACACGCGAGTTAAAAATTAATTTTTTAAGGAATTATCCTGCACATGCCTCCTAAACGAAAACTAATACCATGTTCACACGGCCAGCAATATTCGTGTTTCGCTCTCGTATTCCTGTTTCGCGCCCCAAACATTGAAACGACTTGTTCCCCATACAAGATTCTGAGAGCGA
Source organism: Pollenia labialis (assembly GCA_949318255.1). Lineage (NCBI taxonomy): Eukaryota > Metazoa > Arthropoda > Insecta > Diptera > Polleniidae > Pollenia > Pollenia labialis. Next base: position 14,704,496 of record OX439142.1, on the reverse strand, counting down.
AGCAGGTCGTTTCATTTTGAAACAGGCTGCGAAACAGGAAAAATGTACTATCATCTCCAATTTTGATAACAGTTATCGTTAGTTTATCTGAACTAGCTCTCAAAAAAATCGAAGCAAAGAAAATAACAAAATAAAAATTGATGTTTAATAAAATAAAGTGATAATAATAACATAATAATGTTAATAAAAGTATGTATTAAATAATATATTTTTAAGTTTTATTTACTTTTTATCTAGTTTAAAAAGAATCACACTAACAACACATAAAAAAGTCAAAATGAAACAAGAACGAATCGTATGGACAGCATGTTTGGCGATGTTACCGGCTCAAAAGTTACCAGAGACTTTAACATAAAGTTTTGTTACAATATTTGTGTTAATGTTCGCACACGCAAAGAAAAAACATTGTTGTGGTAAACATGTAACGTGACGTTACAAACCTAGCCTACATATATACATAATCCTAATATTTTAATACTAACATCATAAAAAATTAAAAACCCCACACCTTGAATACCCTTACTATTTTTCCTACTACTGTGAATACAGTTACTGTTTATCTAAATAACTTTTTAACTGTAGAAGCCTCATTTAGTTTATTTTATTTTTGAGTAAGAAGTCAAAGTTTGTTCAAAACAGGGAGAGTAGATATTGCCTTAAGCTGAAGGTCCACACCATGCGTTCATGCGTAGATGCGTATGATACTTTCTATGCATTTTATGCGTTTCTAAATTCAAGTTACATGCCATGCGTTTTATGCGCTAAATTTGTTTTTTTTTTATCAGCTGTTGTGCTAATATGTTTATAAATGAAAAGCAATTTTGCCAAAAATGGAAAGTGTAATTGATATTTTAATAGAATTTACTTAAAAGAATTCATAGAAAAGTAAGCTTTTATTATAAAAATATTCGTGATTTTTCACGGTATTAATAAGTTTCCAGTTCATGGCATTTGTCAAAAAATAAAAAATATAATAAACACAACAAAGATGACACTCAGAACATAAAGGTAATCGATAACTAGAATGGCAAATTTTGTTCGTGGTAAAATTGTGCTTAAAATTAATTTTAATGAATTTTATTATTTAAAGTTTATACAATCTTAATAACGAAAGCTTTTTCTCTTATTAAAAACCTTTTTTAATGCAAAAAAATAGTAAAAAGTAATCCACCACACAAACATATTTATCGATAACATTGAAAATAAAATATGATTTGTCATCCATGGCCATCAATAACAGCTGACTTTTATTCACCACACATGCGACGGATACAAAAGTAGAAAGTAAACCTACTTTGATGCGTTCATACGTCTATGCATTCTATGCATTTTGGTGTGTGACTTGTCATATGCAATTACACTGATTCAACTTTTTTGTCAAATGCATAAAAAGGACAGACGCATAAACGCATGGTGTGGACCTTCAGCTTTAAAGCTGAAGGTCCACACCATGCGTTCATGCGTAGATGCGTATGATACTTTCTATGCATTTTATGCGTTTCTAAATTCAAGTTACATGCCATGCGTTTTATGCGCCAAATTTGTTTTTTTTAATCAGCTGTTGTGCTAATATGTTTATCAATTAAAAGCAATTTTGCCAAAAATGGAAAGTGTAAATGATATTTTAATAGAATTTATTTAAAAGAATTCATAGGAAAGTAAGCTTTTATTATAAAAATATTCGTGATTTTTCACGGTATTAATAAGTTTTCAGTTCATGGCATTTGTTCAAAAAAAAAAAAAAAAATATAATAAACACAACAAAGATGACACTCAGAACATAAAAGTAATCGATAACTAGAATGGCAAATTTTGTTCGTGGTAAAATTGTGCTTAAAATTAATTTTAATGTATTTTATTCTTTAAAGTTTATACAATCTTAATAACGAAAGCTTTTCTCTTATTAAAAACCTTTTTTAATACAAAAAAATAGTAAAAAGTAATCCACCACACAAACATATTTATCGATAACATTGAAAATAAAATATGATTTATCATCCATGGCCATCAATAACAGCTGACTTTTATTCACCACACATGCGACGGATACAAAAGTAGAAAGTAAACCTACTTTGATGCGTTCATACGTCTATGCATTCTATGCATTTTGGTGTGTAACTTGTCATATGCAATTACACTGATTCAACTTTTTTGTCAAATGCATAAAAAGGACAGACGCATAAACGCATGGTGTGGACCTTCAGCTTAAACCACAGTCAGTGTTACCGTTATGCGACTAAAGTCGCATTTTTGCCCCTTTTTGACTGCCGTGCCACTTTTTTGACCCCTTTGTTTTAAATCCCCTTTTGTATCATTTTGTAGTTTTTTGTGCCCCTTTTTGAACTAAGTTTTTTTTATACTGTCAATCAATGAATCCGAGGTCAATTTGAAGAGAAAATAGCATCTAATTTGGAAAAAATTTAAATAATTCAGGAAGGGCTATTATCAGCGTGGCCATTTTGGCATTTTTGCAGCTAGATTCAGCATTTTTTTGTCTGATTTAAGGCCCAACCAAGGCCCATCTATCAGGTCTGCTTACTTGTACAAAAACAAAATACAATTCTTTTTAGTTGTCAAAAATTTACTACCTCATATACAAAGCAAAAGGAAAAAACGTGTATGTGTGGCATACCATAAACGTATACATGCACATGTAAGCAAAATGTAAACAACTTTTGACAACTAAAAAGAACATAAACAATGATCATCAGGCTTCTTGCACAGACCTTTTCAATGGGCCTTGGGCCCAACCAGAACATGAATGAGATCGCTTAAGTCAACTTAAGTAGCTGTGCGAATATATATAAAACTTATATGGCAAGCTACAACGTACTTAACGATGCTTTTCGTCAAGTTTCGTCAAATGTCATTTGCTTAAGCAAAGTGCCAAACTGAACGCACATTCCGTACGAAAACAGCTGTGTATGTATAACAATAAAAAATAAAATAAATTAAAATGGACAAAGAAGACGAATTAACATATTTTAATTTATTTTTTAAGACACTCACAAATTATCTATTTTTAAATTCTTTACAAATTAAATGGCATAAAATAAACAAATACACAGGTGGACTTTTTGGTACTTTTTAGTTTAAAGTACTCGCAAAAAAACAAAATATTGCACAAATATGCAACAATGGTTAAACAGATATTTAGTACATTATGGCCACCTAAAAGTCTTTTTTTATTTGCTTATGCATTTGACAGAATTTTCGTTAATTTTTGACAGTTGCTTACGCTAATACATGCATGTTCTGGTTGGGCCTTTAGCTGCAAATTTTTCATTTAGCAGTTCGCATTTTGTTTAGCATTTTTCAACTACATATTTAGCATTTTTAAGCATTATTTAATTTAAGAATATTAAAGTAATCTTTTTTTCAAAAACTACCACACACTTTTGTTGAATGCAAATACCAACCTAGACTTTTTGCCATAGAAACTGTACAATCTTTTAAAGGACCTTTCATATCAAATGGTTTTAAAATTTGATCAGTTTGATCCATTAAATTCATGTTGACGATTTTTTTATTCAATTACGATTTTGAATTTTTTGGAATCGAAAAGAGATACCCAAGGCGAATTCATTCCAGGTAATCTCGGTACTACAACAAGTACAACTCGTATAAAAACCACAAGCAATTTGTTTTTGTAAGATCATTGTACAATGCCATAAACAGAAATTGTTTTATTTCACAGAATCAAAGATAATAAAAAAAAAATTTTGACATCAGGGCTTTTAAGATCACCCATAATAAATTCGACTTGGAGATAGCATAACTTTTGAAATAGAAAAAAACAAATATGAATTACATGCCCAGATTTTATAGCTCAATTTATATGTCATCTTAGAAAACCGTTTAAAAACTAATAAATGCAAATTAAGCGAACGAAAGGAGATATTATTGATTTCACTGTAGAAGAAATTACAACTTTGGAACATCAGTGGCTGAAACCAAATTCATGTGACAGTTGATTTCTGGATAAATGTATATGTACATTCATTACATGAAAATCCATTCAGTGAATTAGATTTTTTTGCTATGCAGTTCTTGGTTTTGCCAGTTAGCAACGCGGAAGTTAAAATTGGGTTTTAGTGGTATAAATATCTAAAAAACGAAAATTCGAAACAGAATGACGTTAATATATTATAATGATATCTTGATCGATTCTTCAGAAGCTGAAGAAGATTATTCATTTGATGACGTATTTAATTTATAAAATGAAATATTTTATTAAACATGTTACATAAATTTTATTAAAATACTAAATAATTCCCATTTATGGGTCAAGTTCCTTTGATTTTTTGTTATGGGATGGTACCTTTTGTTTAAAAACTTTTTTTGTACGTATATAAAGACTGAAATATGTATATTTCTTTTATAGTTTTAAGACTTTTTATGTATCATAAATATTATATTGTTATTCTTTAATAAGTTTGATTTATTGATACGATTTAAAGGTATTTTAACTAAAATAACAAAAAAATAAAACAATTTTAACTTTAGCATTATTTTTTGGCAGTTTAGGATTTTTGTTAGCATTTTTTAGCATTATTTTTAAGCCGATTTAGCTGTAAAATATTTTTGGATATGGCCACACTGGCTATTATTAACAATAAAATTTATTTTCAAAGCGAATCATCACAAATTATATATTTAGTTTCATCCACGAAAGATATTGTATTAGAAATTTTTAAAAATTTTTTAAAAAAAGAGTATGTTATGCCAACAAATTGATTTTGTTGATGTTCTGCATATAAAAGAAACTTAATATATACATATATCGGCCACGAAGCCGAGCTATAAATATGTACCAACAACATCTTAAGTAGTGATATTGTAGAAATTAAAAACAACATTTTACTTTTTTACCAAAAGCTGTGCAAAGAAATTTTATCAAGAATTTATAATAGCGATAAGAGGCTGAGTTCATTAAAGGTTTTAGATCCAGTATTTATTAAGTCAGCTGAAGACATAAATTACTTTGAAATTGTTACCGTTTTTATTGATATAATTACTAACCCAGATGATTTTGTAAAAGAGTTCAAACTTTTAGAAACCAGATCAAATGACAAAAGCTATGAAGCAATTTTTAAAATATCGAAGCCTGAAACATTTTGGTACGAAATTGGCAATTAAAAAAACTGTTTGGGTGACAATTTATATCCAAACTTGTATAAATTTGCTTCGTATGGTTTTACTTTACCACATAGTAGTGCACCCGCTGAGCGGATTTTTTCTAAGTTAGCATATTTAAAAATTAAAGTGACAAATAGACTGAAAGTAGATACCTGTCAGTCTATGTTATCCGCTTTAAATTTGTATCAAAATGACTTGGAAGATTGGATTCCAAGTGATGAATTGATTAATAAATATAGAAAAAAAAACCTCAATAAAAATATTAAATAAAACATTGATCATAAAACAAAAATATAGATTTACGTTTTCAAAAAAATAGATATTTAATAGTTGAAGAAACAACATAACACTGCAATACTTTTATATGCTTTTTCCTCGAGGTTTTTTCGTAACTTAATTTTTTTGGTAAAAAAGTAAAATAAGTGCCAAATATTTATGTACATACATACATACATACATATCTCTATCTATTCAAATGTAAAGTTTTTTTGTATCAAATCATATTATGAACTATTTTTTGTTTTTGTAAGTATTGTTATTACACTATTTTAAGCTCGTTTTATTTACAAGTAATTAGTAACTGTTTTTGTATAAATAATTGAAATAAAAATTTTATGTAACAGTTCATTATCGTTTACTTGCAAACAAGACATGTATTTTCATGATATATGTATATATGTATGTATATATATATATATATATATATATATATATATGTATATATATATGTATATATGTGTTTTTCCCAAACAATTTGTATTATATACCTATAATGTATTTTTTTATAAATATGAAGTTTATTTTTTGTTATGTTTAGTTTTCGATGAAAATAATTTAATAAATACATACGTTTTTTTTTTTAAATTTTCCTGTTTTTAAAGTTGCCCCTTTTTTTCTCAGAATTCCCCTTTTTGTGACACTTTTTTTTTGAAAATCCCCTTTTTATGCCCCTTTTTGAAAATTTTGAACGGTAACACTGACCACAGTATTTACTCTCGGTAGTTAGTATTAACCGTAGTTAGTTGTATTTAGCCGAACACTAGAGCTTCCGAATTCTTTTAGTGTCCGAAGTATTTAATTATAAACCGTAGTTAATCGAACGCCACGGCCTCCGAATTCTCGTGGTGTCCGAAGTAGTTAGCCGAACGCCAAGGCTTCCGAATTCTCTTGGTGTCCGAAGTATTTACGAAGTAGTTAGCCGAACGCCACGGCCTCCGAATTCTCGTGGTGTCCGAAGTAGTTAGCCGAACGCCAAGGCTTCCGAATTCTCTTGGTGTCCGAAGTATTTACGAAGTAGTTACCCGAACGCCACGGCCTCCGAATTCTCGTGGTGTCCGAAGTAGTTAGCCGAACGCCAAGGCTTTCGAATTCTCGTGGTGTCCGAAGTAGTTAGCCGAACGCCAAGGCTTCTGAATTCTCTTTGTGTCCGAAGTGTTTACCAGTAGTTAGTCGTATTCAGCCGAATTCCATTCGGTAGCCAACTGAATACAAAACGTATTTAACCGAACCTGATTAAGCAGAACCGTATTTAACCGAACCCGATTAAATGAAACCGCATTTAACAGAATCTGATTAACCGATACCGTATTTAACCGAACCTGTTTAACCGAAGCCGTACTTAACCGATCCTGATTAGATAAAACCGTATTTAATTGAACCTGATTAACCGAACCTTGTTGAACCGAACCTTATATAGCGGAGCGCTAAACAAACCCGTTTTTTACCAGTAGTTAGTCGTATTTAGCCGACTGCCGGTGCCTCCGAATTCCATTCGGTAGCCGACTAAATGCAAACCAGTAGTCAACGTATTCTTACCAGTAGTGAATACGAACCCGCATTCAACCAGTAGTTAGTCACACCATGGCCGGACAACCGTCGGCCACCGACTTATCAAAAAACACCGCCTTATCTACCTTCGCAAGTCCCTATGTTTCAGTGCCTCAAAGAAGCAATAAACTCTTTTTCACACAGAAAAAAATACCAATGTTAAATTAACATGGCAAAATGTTCATTGATAATCATAGTAAATTTCTGCAAAAGTATGAATTTTATTTAAATTTATTATTATGTATTTCATATTAATTTTATACAAAAAATATTAAAATAACCTTAAAGCAAGTTAACTTAATATTATTAACTGTTAAAATAACATTGTTCAATATTGAATCCATAAAAACCTGTTTTATATTAAAATCAAATCTTGTAAAATTAATTGCAAACATACTTAAGTATGTACATTTTTTTATTATCATGTTTAAAATATGTTATAAAAAAAGGAAAATTCCCGTATTCTTTAAATTAAAATTATTTAGTTAAATAGTACATCAAGTTTTCAAAGTAGAATGATGACGAAAACCAAATCGGGCGATTCTGCTGATGCTTCTGTTGACAAAGGAGAATACAAAATAAGTGAAACATGTGTTACAGGTAGGGTATTCATTCGGTTAACCGTTAATCGGTCAACCGATTATTTACTACCCGCTTAACTGATCGGTTAATTTAAAATTGACTTTTTTCGATTAACGATTAAACCAGTTAATTTCAGTCGATTACCCGATGTAACAAAATTTTGAATTTTTTGTAGTATTAAACCATATTTTTTTGTGTTTTTAATTATGGGTGATTTCCAAAACGTCAGTTGCAAAGAAACCCAATTCTCTACAATGCAATGTAGAATTATACAATGTTATCTGTACCAAAGTTCACCAAAAAAGTTACCAAAGGGCAGCAAAAAAGTTGCGTTTAGAAATATTTTTCCATACAATATTTATATTCTTAAAATACTGTACAAAAACAGAAATTATGGAATTCGGAAATAAACTTTTTTGCATAATGTTTGGTGCTTGTCAGAGCAAGTTAGACGATGACAAACCAACAGAATTAACCGAAACAATTCTCTAATGGCATAATGGATGATTTTATATGTTTAGAGAAATCCAGGAAAAAGACTGAGAAATTAGATATTCTGTGTTATGGGTTGCTTTCGAGTTCGCCAACATAAAAAAGAATCGCTCAAATTCTAAACATTTAATCCAATTTATTTTTCTAAGACATTATTTTATAATGCTATTGAAGTAATTAATAATATGATTTCATAGTTTATTTTTTAATAAATACATAATAAGTATTAATTAAAAAATATGTATAACATAGTTATTGATTTTTTTTTTGTTTGCTCGTTTTGGTTCAAGTATTGTTATGTTATTATTTTTTTACCAATAAAATCCAAATAATAAATAATTTTTTAATTTTTATATATTGAACTTACTAAAGTTATAAAAAACCCTTATTAACCGGTTAACCGATCAAAAACAAAATTAACCGATTAAAGCAAAAGCCCGATTAATGAATACCCTAGCTTCAGGGTAAGTGTTTCACACTGTTATATCACACTAAAACCAATTTGATTCTACATGAAATTCACGTTGTTTCAACCTGAAATAACTAGTTATTTTAAAAGAACAAAATGTTGTTCGCTAGTTATTGTAATAACATGTTAAATTAACATAAAGTAACAATGAAGAAAAATCACCACCGAAAAGGGTAAAATCAACCTTGTTTTCGATGATTTTACATTGATTTTTTCGAGTCCTACCGATGTTAAGAGTACCGTTAGCTTATGTTGATTATCTCCCATACAGTGTATTTCTTGGAAAGTTCCTATGGAATCTGTAATGCAAGATTTTTTTTAACCAATTCGGATAGATTCAGCAACGATCCATATAAAATTACGTACAATAATTTGCCCATTATTAATTATAAGTTTTGTTGCTGCTGCTTTAAAATTTAAAAAGAACGAAAACAGCTGTGTTTTGTTTGTACACAACAACTAATATTTTCAAAAAAAAATTTAATAAAACCAATAACATTTATTCAGTACTAAATGTACTTAGTTAAATTTATTGCGCCGTTAATACATTTTTTATTTGATTTGTTTCTTTTATTTATTCGGGTTTCACTACAACGGGCTATTGCTCGGTTAATTAAGTTAGAATATATTTTTTTGTAGTTGTTTTTGTATCTCTTATTAAATAAATAAATAAATTTTTTTATAGTTTATTATTATGTACTTAAAATTTTAAACGATTTTCAGAATTCACAATTTTAAAGCAAAAACCAAATTTTGGTAAAATGTTTTCTTCAAAAGTGATTGATTGGAAAAAAACGACACCCTTAATAGCCTTTTCACACTTGTCAACATTTATCAACATTTAACATCTAAAATTAATTTTCGAAGATATTGAAATTTTCCCATAAGAAATACATTGGGCTAGAAATCAAAATATTTAACATCTTTACAAAATGTTCCTATCTCATTGTATTTCATTCTACATCTTCCGATAACTTTAGTGTCATCACTAGAAAAGTGGCAATAAATTCTATTATTATTTTAATTTTTATTTATTTCATTTTAATAAAAACTAACCAAGCCCTCTGGGCCATATATGGTTAGCAAGCAAACAATACTTAAACAGCAAGTCTAACAATTCATTTTTTATATGTATTAAATTTAATCAAAAAAGTTAATGTTAATGTTAATGTTAATGGCCCCCCAGCCAACTATATATGTATATTTACCAATTACCATTTACAAATATGGTGAAGTCCAGTCAGCAAAAACAATTTCTAGCCTAAATGATTTAAAATTGACTTATTGTAAGCCCTGCAAGAAAGAGAAAACATTTTATACTCAATAGACAATTTATTCCACACTCTTGATAATCTAACAATAAAGGAATGTTCATAAAAATTTGAAGAAATTTTGTTGATAATAAGTTGCTTATTGCGATCAGATCTAGAAAATATGAACTTTTTAACTAAGAATGTTGGAGTTTGTGTTACAATCGTTTTATAGAATAAACATAATAGTTTATAAGTAACATAATTCTGAAAAGAACACCCTAAAAATTTTAATACGCTAGGAGAAATATGTTCCCTCCTTGGTTTATTATAAACATATCTAACAACTCTATTAACAGAATATTCAATTCTCTTAAAATTACCAGAATTAGTGCCAGTATAGATCTGAATACCATAATTTATAACCGACATCAAAAGTGCATGTGCAATTCTATACTTGACATGTAAGGGCAAGAACAGATTAAGTGCATATAACCTTCTTATTGTGGCATCACTGACAGAATGGCATTTGCTTTGAAAGCAGCGTTACCATTTAATAGTAAATGTAAGACGTTTCAAGTGTGAACGCGTATTTCACATTTTCCATGCGTTCCTCCGAAATGTATGCAAGTGTACAAAGAGCATAAAAAAAAACGCCAAGGCTTCTGAATTCTCTTTGTGTCCGAAGTGTTTACCAGTAGTTAGTCGTATTCAGCCGAATTCCATTCGGTAGCCAACTGAATACAAAACGTATTTAACCGAACCTGATTAAGCAGAACCGTATTTAACCGAACCCGATTAAATGAAACCGCATTTAACAGAATCTGATTAACCGATACCGTATTTAACCGAACCTGTTTAACCGAAGCCGTACTTAACCGATCCTGATTAGATAAAACCGTATTTAATTGAACCTGATTAACCGAACCTTGTTGAACCGAACCTTATATAGCGGAGCGCTAAACAAACCCGTTTTTTACCAGTAGTTAGTCGTATTTAGCCGACTGCCGGTGCCTCCGAATTCCATTCGGTAGCCGACTAAATGCAAACCAGTAGTCAACGTATTCTTACCAGTAGTGAATACGAACCCGCATTCAACCAGTAGTTAGTCACACCATGGCCGGACAACCGTCGGCCACCGACTTATCAAAAAACACCGCCTTATCTACCTTCGCAAGTCCCTATGTTTCAGTGCCTCAAAGAAGCAATAAACTCTTTTTCACACAGAAAAAAATACCAATGTTAAATTAACATGGCAAAATGTTCATTGATAATCATAGTAAATTTCTGCAAAAGTATGAATTTTATTTAAATTTATTATTATGTATTTCATATTAATTTTATACAAAAAATATTAAAATAACCTTAAAGCAAGTTAACTTAATATTATTAACTGTTAAAATAACATTGTTCAATATTGAATCCATAAAAACCTGTTTTATATTAAAATCAAATCTTGTAAAATTAATTGCAAACATACTTAAGTATGTACATTTTTTTATTATCATGTTTAAAATATGTTATAAAAAAAGGAAAATTCCCGTATTCTTTAAATTAAAATTATTTAGTTAAATAGTACATCAAGTTTTCAAAGTAGAATGATGACGAAAACCAAATCGGGCGATTCTGCTGATGCTTCTGTTGACAAAGGAGAATACAAAATAAGTGAAACATGTGTTACAGGTAGGGTATTCATTCGGTTAACCGTTAATCGGTCAACCGATTATTTACTACCCGCTTAACTGATCGGTTAATTTAAAATTGACTTTTTTCGATTAACGATTAAACCAGTTAATTTCAGTCGATTACCCGATGTAACAAAATTTTGAATTTTTTGTAGTATTAAACCATATTTTTTTGTGTTTTTAATTATGGGTGATTTCCAAAACGTCAGTTGCAAAGAAACCCAATTCTCTACAATGCAATGTAGAATTATACAATGTTATCTGTACCAAAGTTCACCAAAAAAGTTACCAAAGGGCAGCAAAAAAGTTGCGTTTAGAAATATTTTTCCATACAATATTTATATTCTTAAAATACTGTACAAAAACAGAAATTATGGAATTCGGAAATAAACTTTTTTGCATAATGTTTGGTGCTTGTCAGAGCAAGTTAGACGATGACAAACCAACAGAATTAACCGAAACAATTCTCTAATGGCATAATGGATGATTTTATATGTTTAGAGAAATCCAGGAAAAAGACTGAGAAATTAGATATTCTGTGTTATGGGTTGCTTTCGAGTTCGCCAACATAAAAAAGAATCGCTCAAATTCTAAACATTTAATCCAATTTATTTTTCTAAGACATTATTTTATAATGCTATTGAAGTAATTAATAATATGATTTCATAGTTTATTTTTTAATAAATACATAATAAGTATTAATTAAAAAATATGTATAACATAGTTATTGATTTTTTTTTTGTTTGCTCGTTTTGGTTCAAGTATTGTTATGTTATTATTTTTTTACCAATAAAATCCAAATAATAAATAATTTTTTAATTTTTATATATTGAACTTACTAAAGTTATAAAAAACCCTTATTAACCGGTTAACCGATCAAAAACAAAAGTTACCCATTAAAGCAAAAGCCCGATTAATGAATACCCTAGCTTCAGGGTAAGTGTTTCACACTGTTATATCACACTAAAACCAATTTGATTCTACATGAAATTCACGTTGTTTCAACCTGAAATAACTAGTTATTTTAAAAGAACAAAATGTTGTTCGCTAGTTATTGTAATAACATGTTAAATTAACATAAAGTAACAATGAAGAAAAATCACCACCGAAAAGGGTAAAATCAACCTTGTTTTCGATGATTTTACATTGATTTTTTCGAGTCCTACCGATGTTAAGAGTACCGTTAGCTTATGTTGATTATCTCCCATACAGTGTATTTCTTGGAAAGTTCCTATGGAATCTGTAATGCAAGATTTTTTTTAACCAATTCGGATAGATTCAGCAACGATCCATATAAAATTACGTACAATAATTTGCCCATTATTAATTATAAGTTTTGTTGCTGCTGCTTTAAAATTTAAAAAGAACGAAAACAGCTGTGTTTTGTTTGTACACAACAACTAATATTTTCAAAAAAAAATTTAATAAAACCAATAAAATTTATTCAGTACTAAATGTACTTAGTTAAATTTATTGCGCCGTTAATACATTTTTTATTTGATTTGTTTCTTTTATTTATTCGGGTTTCACTACAACGGGCTATTGCTCGGTTAATTAAGTTAGAATATATTTTTTTGTAGTTGTTTTTGTATCTCTTATTAAATAAATAAATAAATTTTTTTATAGTTTATTATTATGTACTTAAAATTTTAAACGATTTTCAGAATTCACAATTTTAAAGCAAAAACCAAATTTTGGTAAAATGTTTTCTTCAAAAGTGATTGATTGGAAAAAAACGACACCCTTAATTCACACTTGTCAACATTTATCAACATTTAACATCTAAAATTAATTTTCGAAGATATTGAAATTTTCCCATAAGAAATACATTGGGCTAGAAATCAAAATATTTAACATCTTTACAAAATGTTCCTATCTCATTGTATTTCATTCTACATCTTCCGATAACTTTAGTGTCATCACTAGAAAAGTGGCAATAAATTCTATTATTATTTTAATTTTTATTTATTTCATTTTAATAAAAACTAACCAAGCCCTCTGGGCCATATATGGTTAGCAAGCAAACAATACTTAAACAACAAGTCTAACAATTCATTTTTTATATGTATTAAATTTAATCAAAAAAGTTAATGTTAATGTTAATGTTAATGGCCCCCCAGCCAACTATATATGTATATTTACCAATTACCATTTACAAATATGGTGAAGTCCAGTCAGCAAAAACAATTTCTAGCCTAAATGATTTAAAATTGACTTATTGTAAGCCCTGCAAGAAAGAGAAAACATTTTATACTCAATAGACAATTTATTCCACACTCTTGATAATCTAACAATAAAGGAATGTTCATAAAAATTTGAAGAAATTTTGTTGATAATAAGTTGCTTATTGCGATCAGATCTAGAAAATATGAACTTTTTAACTAAGAATGTTGGAGTTTGTGTTACAATCGTTTTATAGAATAAACATAATAGTTTATAAGTAACATAATTCTGAAAAGAACACCCTAAAAATTTTAATACGCTAGGAGAAATATGTTCCCTCCTTGGTTTATTATAAACATATCTAACAACTCTATTAACAGAATATTCAATTCTCTTAAAATTACCAGAATTAGTGCCAGTATAGATCTGAATACCATAATTTATAACCGACATCAAAAGTGCATGTGCAATTCTATACTTGACATGTAAGGGCAAGAACAGATTAAGTGCATATAACCTTCTTATTGTGGCATCACTGACAGAATGGCATTTGCTTTGAAAGCAGCGTTACCATTTAATAGTAAATGTAAGACGTTTCAAGTGTGAACGCGTATTTCACATTTTCCATGCGTTCCTCCGAAATGTATGCAAGTGTACAAAGAGCATAAAAAAAAACGCCAAGGCTTCTGAATTCTCTTTGTGTCCGAAGTGTTTACCAGTAGTTAGTCGTATTCAGCCGAATTCCATTCGGTAGCCAACTGAATACAAAACGTATTTAACCGAACCTGATTAAGCAGAACCGTATTTAACCGAACCCGATTAAATGAAACCGCATTTAACAGAATCTGATTAACCGATACCGTATTTAACCGAACCTGTTTAACCGAAGCCGTACTTAACCGATCCTGATTAGATAAAACCGTATTTAATTGAACCTGATTAACCGAACCTTGTTGAACCGAACCTTATATAGCGGAGCGCTAAACAAACCCGTTTTTTACCAGTAGTTAGTCGTATTTAGCCGACTGCCGGTGCCTCCGAATTCCATTCGGTAGCCGACTAAATGCAAACCAGTAGTCAACGTATTCTTACCAGTAGTGAATACGAACCCGCATTCAACCAGTAGTTAGTCACACCATGGCCGGACAACCGTCGGCCACCGACTTATCAAAAAACACCGCCTTATCTACCTTCGCAAGTCCCTATGTTTCAGTGCCTCAAAGAAGCAATAAACTCTTTTTCACACAGAAAAAAATACCAATGTTAAATTAACATGGCAAAATGTTCATTGATAATCATAGTAAATTTCTGCAAAAGTATGAATTTTATTTAAATTTATTATTATGTATTTCATATTAATTTTATACAAAAAATATTAAAATAACCTTAAAGCAAGTTAACTTAATATTATTAACTGTTAAAATAACATTGTTCAATATTGAATCCATAAAAACCTGTTTTATATTAAAATCAAATCTTGTAAAATTAATTGCAAACATACTTAAGTATGTACATTTTTTTATTATCATGTTTAAAATATGTTATAAAAAAAGGAAAATTCCCGTATTCTTTAAATTAAAATTATTTAGTTAAATAGTACATCAAGTTTTCAAAGTAGAATGATGACGAAAACCAAATCGGGCGATTCTGCTGATGCTTCTGTTGACAAAGGAGAATACAAAATAAGTGAAACATGTGTTACAGGTAGGGTATTCATTCGGTTAACCGTTAATCGGTCAACCGATTATTTACTACCCGCTTAACTGATCGGTTAATTTAAAATTGACTTTTTTCGATTAACGATTAAACCAGTTAATTTCAGTCGATTACCCGATGTAACAAAATTTTGAATTTTTTGTAGTATTAAACCATATTTTTTTGTGTTTTTAATTATGGGTGATTTCCAAAACGTCAGTTGCAAAGAAACCCAATTCTCTACAATGCAATGTAGAATTATACAATGTTATCTGTACCAAAGTTCACCAAAAAAGTTACCAAAGGGCAGCAAAAAAGTTGCGTTTAGAAATATTTTTCCATACAATATTTATATTCTTAAAATACTGTACAAAAACAGAAATTATGGAATTCGGAAATAAACTTTTTTGCATAATGTTTGGTGCTTGTCAGAGCAAGTTAGACGATGACAAACCAACAGAATTAACCGAAACAATTCTCTAATGGCATAATGGATGATTTTATATGTTTAGAGAAATCCAGGAAAAAGACTGAGAAATTAGATATTCTGTGTTATGGGTTGCTTTCGAGTTCGCCAACATAAAAAAGAATCGCTCAAATTCTAAACATTAAATCCAATTTATTTTTCTAAAACATTATTTTATAATGCTATTGAAGTAATTAATAATATGATTTCAGAGTTTATTTTTTAATAAATACATAATAAGTATTAATTAAAAAATATGTATAACATAGTTATTGATTTTTTTTTTGTTTGCTCGTTTTGGTTCAAGTATTGTTATGTTATTATTTTTTTACCAATAAAATCCAAATAATAAATAATTTTTTAATTTTTATATATTGAACTTACTAAAGTTATAAAAAACCCTTATTAACCGGTTAACCGATCAAAAACAAAAGTTACCCATTAAAGCAAAAGCCCGATTAATGAATACCCTAGCTTCAGGGTAAGTGTTTCACACTGTTATATCACACTAAAACCAATTTGATTCTACATGAAATTCACGTTGTTTCAACCTGAAATAACTAGTTATTTTAAAAGAACAAAATGTTGTTCGCTAGTTATTGTAATAACATGTTAAATTAACATAAAGTAACAATGAAGAAAAATCACCACCGAAAAGGGTAAAATCAACCTTGTTTTCGATGATTTTACATTGATTTTTTCGAGTCCTACCGATGTTAAGAGTACCGTTAGCTTATGTTGATTATCTCCCATACAGTGTATTTCTTGGAAAGTTCCTATGGAATCTGTAATGCAAGATTTTTTTTAACCAATTCGGATAGATTCAGCAACGATCCATATAAAATTACGTACAATAATTTGCCCATTATTAATTATAAGTTTTGTTGCTGCTGCTTTAAAATTTAAAAAGAACGAAAACAGCTGTGTTTTGTTTGTACACAACAACTAATATTTTCAAAAAAAAATTTAATAAAACCAATAAAATTTATTCAGTACTAAATGTACTTAGTTAAATTTATTGCGCCGTTAATACATTTTTTATTTGATTTGTTTCTTTTATTTATTCGGGTTTCACTACAACGGGCTATTGCTCGGTTAATTAAGTTAGAATATATTTTTTTGTAGTTGTTTTTGTATCTCTTATTAAATAAATAAATACATTTTTTTATAGTTTATTATTATGTACTTAAAATTTTAAACGATTTTCAGAATTCACAATTTTAAAGCAAAAACCAAATTTTGGTAAAATGTTTTCTTCAAAAGTGATTGATTGGAAAAAAACGACACCCTTAATAGCCTTTTCACACTTGTCAACATTTATCAACATTTAACATCTAAAATTAATTTTCGAAGATATTGAAATTTTCCCATAAGAAATACATTGGGCTAGAAATCAAAATATTTAACATCTTTACAAAATGTTCCTATCTCATTGTATTTCATTCTACATCTTCCGATAACTTTAGTGTCATCACTAGAAAAGTGGCAATAAATTCTATTATTATTTTAATTTTTATTTATTTCATTTTAATAAAAACGAACCAAGCCCTTTGGGCCATATATGGTTAGCAAGCAAACAATACTTAAACAACAAGTCTAACAATTCATTTTTTATATGTATTAAATTTAATCAAAAAAGTTAATGTTAATGGCCCCCCAGCCAACTATATATGTATATTTACCAATTACCATTTACAAATATGGTGAAGTCCAGTCAGCAAAAACAATTTCTAGCCTAAATGATTTAAAATTGACTTATTGTAAGCCCTGCAAGAAAGAGAAAACATTTTATACTCAATAGACAATTTATTCCACACTCTTGATAATCTAACAATAAAGGAATGTTCATAAAAATTTGAAGAAATTTTGTTGATAATAAGTTGCTTATTGCGATCAGATCTAGAAAATATGAACTTTTTAACTAAGAATGTTGGAGTTTGTGTTACAATCGTTTTATAGAATAAACATAATAGTTTATAAGTAACATAATTCTGAAAAGAACACCCTAAAAATTTTAATACGCTAGGAGAAATATGTTCCCTCCTTGGTTTATTATAAACATATCTAACAACTCTATTAACAGAATATTCAATTCTCTTAAAATTACCAGAATTAGTGCCAGTATAGATCTGAATACCATAATTTATAACCGACATCAAAAGTGCATGTGCAATTCTATACTTGACATGTAAGGGCAAGAACAGATTAAGTGCATATAACCTTCCTATTGTGGCATCACTGACAGAATGGCATTTGCTTTGAAAGCAGCGTTACCATTTAATAGTAAATGTAAGACGTTTCAAGTGTGAACGCGTATTTCACATTTTCCATGCGTTCCTCCGAAATGTATGCAAGTGTACAAAGAGCATAAAAAAAATTAAAAACAACGTCATTTGGGATAGTACACTTTTTAATGAATGTTAATAACATTTTATTGACACACGCGAGTTAAAAATTAATTTTTTAAGGAATTATCCTGCACATGCCTCCTAAACGAAAACTAATACCATGTTCACACGGCCAGCAATATTCGTGTTTCGCTCTCGTATTCCTGTTTCGCGCCCCAAACATTGAAACGACTTGTTCCCCATACAAGATTTTGAGAGCGAAGCAGGTCGTTTCATTTTGAAACAGGCTGCGAAACAGGAAAAATGTACTATCATCTCCAATTTTGATAACAGTTATCGTTAGTTTATCTGAACTAGCTCTCAAAAAAATCGAAGCAAAGAAAATAACAAAATAAAAATTGATGTTTAATAAAATAAAGTGATAATAATAACATAATAATGTTAATAAAAGTATGTATTAAATAATATATTTTTAAGTTTTATTTACTTTTTATCTAGTTTAAAAAGAATCACACTAACAACACATAAAAAAGTCAAAATGAAACAAGAACGAATCGTATGGACAGCATGTTTGGCGATGTTACCGGCTCAAAAGTTACCAGAGACTTTAACATAAAGTTTTGTTACAATATTTGTGTTAATACAGTTCGCACACGCAAAGAAAAAACATTGTTGTGGTAAACATGTAACGTGACGTTACAAACCTAGCCTACATATATACATAATCCTAATATTTTAATACTAACATCATAAAATATAAAAAACCCCACACCTTGAATACCCTTACTATTTTTCCTACTACTGTGAATACAGTTACTGTTTATCTAAATAACTTTTTAACTGTAGAAGCCTCATTTAGTTTATTTTATTTTTGAATAAGTAGTCAAAGTTTGTTTGGACTGGTCCGATGTAATGCAAGCATGGACCATGTCATTGTTAAAAAGTGTTTGTAATCAGTGTTACCGTTCAAAATTTTCAAAAAGGGGCACAAAAAGGGGATTTTCAAAAAAAAAGTATCACAAAAAGGGGAATTCTGACAAAAAAAGGGGCAACTTTAAAAACAGGGAAATTTAAAAAAAACGTATGTATTTATTAAATTATTTTCATCGAAAACTAAACATAACAAAAAATAAACTTCATATTAATAAAAAAATACATTATAGGTATATAATACAAATTGTTTGGGAAAAACACACATATATACATATAACGTGAAAATACATGTCGTGTTTGCAAGTAAACGATAATGAACTGTTGCATAAAATTTTTATTTCAATTATTTATACAAAAACAGTTACTAATTACTTGTAAATAAAACGAGCTTAAAATAGTGTAATAACAATACTTACAAAAACATAAAATAGTTCATAATATGATTTGATACAAAAAAACTTTACATTTAAATAGATAGATTTATGTATATATGTAAGTATATGTACATAAATATTTGGCACTTGGATTATTTTACTTTTTTCCAAAAAAATTAAGTTACGAAAAAACCTCGAGGAAAAAACATATAAAAGTATTGATAGGAAGATAGTTAATATCAGGTACAGATCCATTTTTTTATAAGTTGCAGTGTTATATTGTTTCTTTAACTATTAAATATCTATTTTTTTGAAAGCGTAAATCTATATTTATTAATCAATTCATCACTTGGAATCCAATCTTCCAAGTCATTTTGATACAAATTTAAAGCGGATAACATAGACTGACAGGTATCTACTTTCAGTCTATTTGTCACTTTATTTTTTAAATATGCTAACTTAGAAAAAATCCGCTCAGCGGATGCACTACTATGTGGTAAAGTAAAAACATACGAAGCAAATTTATACAAGTTTGGGTATAAATTGTCACCCAAACAGTTTTTTAAATTGCCAATTTCGTACCAAAATGTTTCAGGCTTAGATATTTTAAAAATTGCTTCATAGCTTTATCGTTTGATCTGGTTTCTAAAAGTTTGAACTTTTACAAAATCATCTGGGTTAGTAATTATATCAATAAAAACGGTAACAATTTCAAAGTAATTTATGTCTTCAGCTGACTTAATAAATACTGGATCTAAAACCTTTAATAAACTCAGCCTCTTATCGCTAATATTAATTCTTGATAAAATTTCTTTGCACAGCTTTTGGTAAAAAAGTAAAATGTTGTTTTTAATTTCTACAATATCACTACTTAAGATGTTGTTAGTACATATTTCTAGCTCGGCTTCGTGGCCGATATATACATATATTAAGAGTTTCTTTTATATGCAAAACATCAACAAAATCAATTTGTTCTACATTTGTTTGCATAACATACTCTTTTTTTAAAAATTTCTAATACAATATCTTTCGTGGATGAAAGTAAATATATAATTTGTGATGATTCGTTTTGAAAATTAAGGTTTAATTTATTCATAATATTTAATACATATACTAGAAATTTGAGGTAAATTTTATTGTTAATATATAGAGCCCTTACTGAATTATTTTCAAATTGAGCTCGGATTCATTGATTGACAGTATAAAAAAAATTTGGTTCAAAAAGGGGCAAAAGGGGCACAAAAAACTACGAAATGATACAAAAGGGGATTTAAAACAAAGGGGTCAAAAAAGTGGCACGGCAGTCAAAAAGGGGCAAAAATGCGACTTTAGTCGCATAACGGTAACACTGTTTGTAATGAGACGACATGTCTTCGTTTTTTAACGACATGTTTTCGTTTTTAAACGAAGTTAAAACTAATCCTCTTGTGTACACAATGGAGTAGTTTTAAAACTACTCCTTTGTAGTCCAAAGATGGGTTATATGGTCCTGTCCTAGGACATCGTAAAGTTAAAGAGACCATGTTTTTCCATACCTTTGGGTTACTTTTGGACTAGTCCTAGTCCCTTGTGGACTACTCTTTACACGCGTGTTTGGACTGGTCCTTTTATTTGCAGGGAAGTGGTGGATTTTAATGTGTGTTTTACGCATACACATGTATGTTAGGGATGGACACTGCGATGCGATGCATCGCAAACATACATCGATGTTGCATCGATATTTCATAAAATACATTGATGTTATATCCCAATACTTTTTTTCAATACTGTAAACAATAAACAAACAGCAAAATATTTCCCTTTGTTGCATTTGTGCACAATTTGTTAGCTTTTATTTTAATTACGCGTGGTTATCAAACTGTTTGTTGGGAGTAAAGATGCCAGACCCGAACTTATTCGCCGCATATAATAGTGTTGTCTGTGCATATAATAGTCATGTCAACACGTATAGATATGTATACACGTTTATATATCAATCTACACGTTCTGTATACAATTTGTCATTTCAATGCATCGTAAGAAAACATCGATGCTTTCCGATTGTTTAGGAGCAAAAACATCGGATTATATCGATTTTTCGACACAATACATCGAGTGTTTTTAAAACATCGATGTTTTTTGTCCATCCCTAATGTATGTATGTTCATAAAATTCTCTCAATATATTTTAATTTAACGCTTCTTTAATAAAACCGTTCGTAGCTGAGTTGTCTAAGTTCTCGCCAGGGATGTTAGATGTGACGATTTTACGTCATTTTGACGATTTTTTTCGATGAATTTACCAAAATGACGATTGACGATTTTTTATGTAGAGTCACTAATGTTTTGACGATTTAATCCCGTCAATAAATTTCCGTTAAACTTTAATCTAACATCAATTTTATAACACTTTAATCTGGCAAGCAGGTTTGATAGATGTGACGATTTTTCGTCATTTTAACGATTTTTTTGAGAAAATACAATAATATGACGATTGACGATTTTTTGACTAAAAGAAATAGTGTTATGACGATTTTCTGGCATCATAAAACAAACAAGAAATATTTACAATTATATTGAAAACAGTCCAAAACTTAAAAATAAATTTTTCGATATACAAAAATTTTTGGAAATTAAACAAAAAAATTCCTCCCCCATCACAAACCAGGTGGATTTCATTAAAATCATTAGTAATTCAAATTCTACAATTATAGAAATGCCATCGGTACTGCAAAAAATATATACTAGAGCCCCGATTTGCGTCAGTCCTATCTGGTCCGCTTTCAAAAAAGTTGGTTAAATCCGCTTTACGTTTTTATGATTTCCATTTGCGTCGCTACATACGAATGCATTTTTCGATGAAGTCATAATCACGTGAATAATCATGTGAAGAATTTTTCTATTTGTGTGTAAAAAGGCAAATCCCATTTAATTCTGTTGGGTAAGTTATTCTTAGTAAAATTGCATATTAGGAAGTAAGAAGTTACTTTTTAATAAGAAGTTGTGTAGAAAAATGAGTGCAATGAGAAAACAATGTATTATTTTGGAACTAATATTGGACGTAATAAAACGTTTCAAGTCGCTTGATATAGACAGAATCCTTGGTTTTTAGCACCTTTAACAATAAAAACAATTTGCAATAGAGATAGCGCTTAAAGTTAATCATTTAAAAATAGCTCGAGTTAAAAGCAAATGAGATTTTATTTATTATTTAATATTTTTCTGAATATGTATAAATCAAATAAAAAATATTTTTGTTATGCATTTATGCAAATATATTTTTTCTTATGTTTTCTTTTTAAAGGATAAATATATTCAGCTCACTTGCTGAAATAAATAGAATAAAACTTAACCATATCACTTTCTTCTTCATAAATAGAATTTCTTGCTAAAAATTTATATTTTCGAACCAATCCATGCAATAAATTGTCTTTAATTTGTAAAATTTATATATTTGACGTTTTGTTGGCGATTTTGTTAAATTTTCGTGACGATTTTGACGAATTTTGTTAAAACTTTTGACGATTTTTGAGGAAAAAAGTCTAACAACCCTGGTTCTCGCTAAAGGCTCGTAAGATTGCGAGTTCAAGTCTCAAAAATAAATTTTTTTTTTATTTTTATTAAATTTTTTTATACACGATTTTAAGATTAAATAAAAATTTATATAACGAATTTCAAACATCAACTTTGGCAAAAGAGGAAACGGACTTAGATATATACATACATTTTTTGATTTTGTCATATTCTTCGGCATGACGAAATGAAAAGTTGGCGGTGCTCAATTTATATTTATTTATATCTAAAGAACATTATTTATATTTATGTATAACATTTTGTTGTTCTTACATACGATACGGGATAGCCGAATATAGCACTCTTATTTGTGTTTTTTTAAATTTTTTTTTATTTAATTTTATTACAGGTGGAAATGTTATTTTTATTTTATTTATTTTGTATACCCTTCACCACAGCTGAAAATGTGTTTATACATACAAGTTTGTCATTCCGTTTGTAATTTCTACAATAAAGATCTTAGACCCTATAAAGCATACATATGTATGTGTATATTCTGGGTCCATATGAAGAGTGAAGTTAATTTAACGATGTCCGTGCAAAAACATATTTACGCATTGTGGGTTCGTTGTGTTGTTGATTTTTTTTATTTAAACTTTTAAAAAAGCTCACACTCATGCGTGCCTTTAGATTTTAAAGTTTAGACAAAAACACTCTAAAGCTGCGATAGGCAACCTATTCTCTTACATTTTGCTATTGCATGCACTGCATGTATTTTACATATCGTCGCCTTAATATGCAAACCTGCTAAATACACTTTTAATGTAAACTCAGATTTTGATGCCGTGTGGTAGAGAAACATACCCCTCATTTACCAGCATGCATGCAGATTTTCTTCAATTTGAGTCTTGCAGTGTGTTTAACCAACTATAAAGTTGGCTTTTCTTTTAAGCTGCGCATATGAAATATACAAAGTTTTTTGTCTCTACTGCAAAATTTACTGAAAGGGAGTTAGGAGTTTTGCATATTAAGCCGACGATATGATGTTGTTAAGTTTAATCCTATTTAATACAAGAGAGTAAGAATCAAGGCGAATTTTGACTATGCGACCACAGAAGCAGTGTTCCCAGTTTTGGGGACTTATGCCCAAATTGGGGATTTTTTTTTGTAAATGGGGTTAAAATCCCCAGGGAATTTTTTGGGGAAAAACACTTTTTGCGCTGGGGATTTTTGGGGATAATATATTATTATAAATTCCTTTTTTCCAATGGTCAAGATTTGGGCTCAAACTTTAGTATTTTGTGCGGTTTAAAACTTTTTTAAAAACTTGTTTATACTTAAGTTATGTGTACATTATTGGGGGATTCACAAGGTGTCATAAAGTCATGTGTCTTAAAATAATAACATTAAAAATAGGACTGTTGTGAACAACCGCTCATAATTCAGTGTGCTATTTTGAATTTAAATCAGCTGATTTAAAACAAATATAAAAAACAAAATTTTTACCTAACATCAAAATGTTTTTTAATTCTAATCCATGAATTAATAAATTAAATAAGATCTTACCTGACTATTTTCCATTTTTCAGACGCAAATCACAAATAAATTTTATTTTGTTTGATATTCAAAAAGGCAGAGTCTTAAGCCGATCTAATTTTATGCCGCAAGTGATTTGTTGCAAAAATTGCTAGCCGCAGGTTAAATTCGGATGTCAGCCGGCTACATTTTACCATCAACGGCGACGACTTACAAAAACTACTGCGGCTCGGCTCAGCCGTTCAGCGCAGGCCTCTTCGGATTAATTACGACCGCACAATACACAAAGGACTTTTTGTTTACAAAGCAACAAAAATATTTTTAAACCATTATAAAATGTTAGAACATTATGAAAATATAACACGATAGCACACCTAGTGAATACCCCATATGTGTATTTGTCATATTTCATTATATTCCCCTTCAACACAATTAGTTGTGAAGAGGTCATAGCTGTGAGTTTGCCATTCCGTGTGAAACTTCTTTACTATTCATCTCATACCCCATAATGTATATATATTTTGGCTCCTTGTGTAATTCTAAGTCGATTTAGCCATGTCAGTCTGTCTTTCCGTCTATTGAAAACACGCTCACTTTCGAAAAACTCAAAAGAAGTGAACAAACTTGGTGTCAAATTGCTTTTAGTTATCGCAAGCAGTTTGGGAATGAAATCCAGCAAAATCGGCTCAGTAGGATCAGAGCTATGAATCAAAATATTGAACCACCACCTTAAACAATTTATAATTTTGTTACAAAAACGAACATAAATTGTGGAACAATGCACGGAATGATAAAAAGTTTTGCAAAAATTCGTTCCACTCGACTGGAAATTACACTGTAAAATTTCGTAAAGATTGGTCCATAATTTACTAAAGGCTCCATATAAACCCAACTCCCACCTAAAACTATAATTAATAATGCTACCAGAATAAAATTAAATAAATACTTCACAGTTTTATAGGACTAGAAATCACACTAATAAATTTCGCGATGATCGGTCCATTATTTACTTTAGGAGCATATAAAGCCCACTCTGGTTAATCAATTAACGACTAATGGTTAATAAATCACTGATGGTTTAAACGCTGGTTTAGTTGAACTAAACTTAAATTATTATGACGTTTAAGACCAACAACTATAAATCAGTGTCCCATGTTGTTAAAAAAATAACATGAGGCAGCACTGCGAAAAATCTTATCAAATTCATATGGTCTGTATTGGTTATTTAAACCACAGAGCATTCAGAGATGAAAAAATTACGTTGATAAATGCCCAAATCATTTGTGTGGGCAGCTTTCGAAGAAAATGAAAGTAAGCGTTTTGTGGTAGTGAAGTGGCAATGTGTTACAACAGGCCGTCGCAATCAGCACAAATTGCGTAATCAAAACAAAAATGCAAAAAGGGCAGCTTTCGAAGAAAAAGACAGAAAAAACACAATATTTCCTGTCTCCTGACAGAGATAATTATTGCGACATATATTGCAGTAAATGTCAATGGATCTCAAGACAATGTAAACATTAATTATGTAAATAATACACGCCTAAACTGCAACGCTGTTTCAAAAAACTGAATTACGAAAGTCTTCAATATTAAAATAAATGGTTTTTTTTAACGTTATGTTCGCACGGCTTCTTGAATTAAGTTGTTTTCTTTTTGAATTACAAATACGAATTACGCTGTTCAAACCGCATCTTCTTAATTCAAGAACTATTCTTTTTACATTAATGAAAATTTTTGCTTTGAAAATTAATACAAAACCAAGCAACAATTTAAAATGTCTCGTTTTTAATAATTCCTATTTTGTTTCTTTATTTGTTGTTTTAAATTTCACAAGAAAAAAACCTTTTTACAATTTTATGCAAGGCAAATTCATATTACATGAATTCGCCTTGAGTTTATGTTTTTAGGGCGATTTGGATTAATAACTCTTATCCTCCTAAACGGATTTGGCTGATTATCAAACTCTTGTTAGTAAAACTAGAAACGATTCGATGCCGAAATTGGTCTTTTCCTTTGACTTCCCAATAATAAGACAGTAAAGTGAGTGAACAAACTCTTAGCAAATTTATAAAAAAAAAATAGCGGGGAATGTAAGACGAGATGAACGCACTGTTTATTGTTGATGTTGTTTTGTTTAAACTTTGATATTATTATGCGCATAGGAATAGCTTATCCCATCAACAATAAATTTCAAGTGTTTTTATCAATAATAAAAACTGGGAATTTAGCCCGAATAACAAAATCTTTTGAAAAAAAAAAAAAAAAAAATAACATTTCAAGGGCCACGGCATTTCCTTCCCAGTTTTTATATGCGTTGAATAAAGCGCTTTTTGTGTCAAAAAATGTATTGCTTCAAAGTGGGAACTCAAAATATAAAATTCAATCCTTCCGTAAGCGAAATGGTAAAATTTCTTCCTTACAAACCTGCTTCGTTGGAAGTTCAAATTTTATTGGGTTGTAGTGCGCGTGTTTTCAACAGACGGACAGACAGTTGGACACGGTTAAATCTACTTAGAATTAAACATGCACCCAAAATATACATACACATATACTTTATAGAGTCTTAGATAAATATTAAAGTTTCACACGGAGTGACAAACTAAGTAAACCCTAACTCAGCTATAATGCTGAAGGTTATAAAAATAAGAAAAATGGTTGAAAGCTTAAAAAATATACAAAATTTTTTTATTGTGATTAAAATAAAAATAACCAATATTGTTGTTCCAAAAAAATTACTCAAGTGTGTTGGTAATGAAACATTAATTAGAATAAATAAACAAAATAAATAAGCTAATTAATTGTAAATGAAATTAAATAAATAGTTTTTAAAAAAAATATATTAAAAATTTCATATATCTGACTTTATTTTAAACTAATAAAAGCACCCTAAAAATCCCCTTTTCTTTCCTTCTCTGCCAAGTTGGTTTTTGTTTGTGATAAATTTTTTAGTGACCCAAGTCGAAAATAAAATTCGACAATAGAGACAGTTGTGTAAATAAAACTAAATTACTTGAATTTTACAAAAAGTTTCGTTTTAAAAATTATTTGTTTGGATATAAAACAAAAATCAACAAAATTACTTAAAAAATTAAAATGTTCATACAAAGTACAGTAGTAAGCCTATCCGAATAATTAAAACCACCATAGTGCTGACTATAATTCCATTTCAGTTATAAAGAAAACATTTTCAAAAAGCTGCCTTTAACCCATTCCTGCCTAATAGGGTTTTCAATACGCAAAGAAAAAATAAACACAGCAAAGATATTCTAGAAAAGGCCAGACGAGAGAAAATTGCTGCAACATACATTTTTATTGAAAAGTAAACATTGATTAACCTGAAAAAAATTAAAAGAGTAGAATTGATTGGTTTTTGCATTAGTTAGTTCTCATCCATATTATGAAACATTTGCTGCAAAAACTTTATTCCAATTATCTTTTGAAACTGCATTCGTGTCCATAGAATACCATTTTTGTTTTACGCCATTGAGTCCTTTTCTATGCCTTCTCTCTTTTTTCAATAACAGACATACATACAACTGCAAACTGCTTGTACATGAAACAAATTACACTTTTCTATTCGTCTTTCCCATTTCTTCAACAAACTCAAGGCGAATTAAATACAGGTGATGTCGAAACGCATTCTGTTTTTTACAGGTCGAGCTATTTGTTTTCATTTGTTAGTGTTTTGCTAAGAATGGTTGACATTTCGAGCCGTAACCACTAACAATGCAATGCAAAACCTCCTATGTTGTTTCTGTTGTTTTTGGATTGTTGTAGTTGCGACACCACCTGTAGTTGAATTCGGCTTGAACAAACTCAAATGTTTCATAATATGGATTAGGACTTATCATAAAGATGAATTAAGTTGGTTTCTATTTGCAATAATGCTTGAAAAAGTGTTGGCAAATAAAGCACAAAGCGAAAATCAAAAAAATGCTCACCCGCTTAAAATAGTTTTAGGCGGGCCTTAGCATTGTAAAAAATTTAAAAGCGATTTGTAAATTATGCAATTTTGTTTTATTTAGTTGACATGGCTAAAAATGTTTTCCACATTGGCTAAAGAACGTGAAAGCGACATAATTTGTTAGAAATGCACCAGGATAATTCTCAATTTTAAATCTGAATTTCTGGCCAAACAGTTTGTAAATGTACTTGACTTTCTTACAAAAGATTGGCAATCTGATGTACCTGCATCATCCTCAATTGGGCTTTTTTTGATTTAAAATGTTTTCATTAAAAATTAATATGAACTTAGCTTGCCACAACTATTTTGTAAGAATCAATATACTCTTTGGTAACCATGGGCAGTAATCGGCTCACATAAACAAAGTTATGTAAAGAGGTTAATTATCTAGATACATATTAACATCCATTTGATATTTTTTTTTCTTATAGGGATTTAAAGGTCGGTCGCTAAATTGCTTAGTAATGGGATAATATATGTGATGAATACGTCCTCGCGGGACAACTAAAGGTTACTCATCTTGTCAGGATAATGAGGCGGTAGTGGAATGCACACTTCCGGTCCATTATCAGTACATATAGCACGGCGTGTAAGCCCGCGGGTTCGCCCCTGGCAAGGTGGCTTAATACGCTTTTAAAAAGATACAAAATTTAATTTTATTTCATAAAAATATTGTGTACAAATGCAATATAGTATGTGGGTACCCGGGTAACCCGGGTGCCAAACAATTTGGATAATGTTGGGTATTAACACAAGGGTTAACAATTCATATGAATTTAGTTTCAGCCACTAAAGTTCCAAAGTTGTAATATATTCTACAGTGAAATCAATCATTTCTTCTTTAAAATGATCGCTTAATTTGTATTTATTAGTTTTTTTAACTGTTTTCCACACAGAAAAGGTAGTATTTATTAAATTATAATAATTATTTGGCAATCGTTATCTAAGTTGACATATTAATTGAGCCATAAAATCGTGGCCTGTAATTTGTGTTTGTTTTTCAATTTCAAAAGTTATGGTATCTCTTTTCGATTCCAAAAATTTTTCAAAATCGTAATTGAGGGAAAAAATTAGCTTAACATGAATTTAATGGATCAAACTGATCAAATTTTAAAACAATTTGATATGAAAGTTCTTTTAAAAGAATGTACAGTTTCTATAGCAAAAGAGTAGGGGTTTGCATGTGCATTCAACAAAAAAAGTGTGGTAGTTTTTCAAAAATAAAAAGAATACTTGAACATTTTTAAATTAAAAAATGCTAAATATTTAGTTGAAAAATGCTAAATCTAGCTGCAAAAATGCCAAAATGGCCACTCCGAAGTCGAGTAACCACCAATAGTTACTCGCTAATTGTCTTGTTCTCAAAAACATGTACCTGGTTTTTTATTATAGTTCGAGTAAGTGTTCATGCTTTGCTAGATCATATGTACTTTTGAAGTACAAATCCATTTGTGCAGGGGTCTAATACAAATACATTTTAAGCCTCTAAATAACTGAGATGTATCTAATTGGTATACAAATTGCTTCGTTATCAATAAAGGAGAACAGTTTTAAAACAATTTTTTCTAATTTTATTTTAATCGGGGTAGCGAAGCTCACCGGGCTTAGCTAAATTTGCATAACATTTTGTTTACCAAATATAGTTTTTATTAACTCCCGAAACTGTTCTTGGAAATATGAGTAATAATATTAAATAAAATTATTAGTTTGTTAAATTTTTTCATTTTTTGTTTATTATACCCTTCACCACAGGTGGAAAAGGGTATATATAAGTTTGTCATTCCGTTTGTAATTTCTACAATATTGATCTTAGACCCTATAAAGTATATATATTCTGGGTCCTTATGGGGAGAGAAGTTGATTTAACGATATCCGTCCGTCTGTCCATCTGTCCGTCTGTCCGTCTTACGTTTGATATGTGTTTTCCGGAGACTCCAGACATGATAGCGGCTAGGTTGTTTGACATTTATGTCACATATAGCCACATATCGGTTGCTATTGAAATTCAGCAAGATCGATCCACAAATGGCTGAATTATGAGCAAAAAACCACGACTACCTCTAATATTTTCCAAAAATCCCTCGTGGTTGTTGTAATTTTATTACTTTTTGCTGTATATCTGGGGAACGGCAAAAGTCAAAGTTTCCAAATTAGGTACACACATTTAGGTAGCCAATACACACCATCCTACAAAATGTGGGCGGGATTGGATAAGTAGGCGTGGTACCTCCCGTAGAAACAAAATTAAAAATTGTATAAAAACCTAAATTTTAGGGCTGCCCTATGTCCTATGGATATGACTTATATACCAAAAGTAGTAGAACATATTTAATAAAAAATTCAGAAAAATCGGTTCAGATACAAAAATGTTATGACCAAAATTAATTTTTTTTTAAATACCCACTTTCGGGAACCATAGATCTCCCCGAGTCCAAGCTTTATAACACAAGTAAATGGTAAATTCCTTCTTAAACACGTCGGTATATAAATCTGTCAAATCGGTTAAAAAATGGCTGAGTTATGAGTAAAAAACCACGACTTCCTCTAATATTTCCCAAAAATCCCTTGTGGTTGTTGTTTTTTTTTGTTTGTGCTTTTTGTGCTTTTTGTGTTGAATGTTAGGCATATCAAACACACACATGTTTGTACATGATTGGTCGCTTTAATTGAAAAATACGTACATACCTACATATTAAACAAACAAGGTGACGGAATATATTCTACTTTAATTCTTTATTTGCATAAGCATTAATGGCTGAGTTGGCTGGGCGGTTGGTCAAAGCAGCGTTGTTAGTAGTTGCCGGGGTCGGTATCCACCTTTTCAAAAAAAATTTTTTTAACTTTTTTATATTCTATAAACGATTTTAAAATAATTCAGCAATTTTTGATTTTTTTGACAATGTAAATATTAATCGTTCGCTTAACTTACATGTAAAACAAAAATCATATTCTATACCTACCTATTTGTTTTTTTTTTTAATTTGTTTATGTTCTAAAAACGATTTTAAAATTACCTAGGTAGGTATAAAGCTTTTCGATATTTTCATTTTATTGGCAATGACACAGTGTTTTATTTTATTCCGGCAAGCATATACCTACATATGTTCATAAAAAGTTATATGTAATTTAATTAAATCCATACTAACTAGTAGGTTAACCTAGCTATTGCAAAGACATACATATGTATGCACATGAGTATGTATGAATGAGCAAAAGTTATTTATGTATAAAGGCATTGCTTTCGTAATTGTTGTTGTTGCATTTTATTTTTATCTCTTATTGCAATGCTTTTAGGCCAGGGATGATAAACGACATTTTCTAAATTGTACTAAATTAAGTAAAGAATTGTACTTTTTTGACCCTAATTGTCCTAAAAATATTTTTTTTACTAGTTTTATTAATAAAATAACAGAAAATGTACGAACATTTGTACATTAAAATTCACTTGTGCCATACACTTATACATATGTACATAAGTAACGGGTCCGCCATATAACGTTTTTTTTCAACTAGTGCTTATTTCGTGAATGGTAACACTTAGCTCATGTCTGATTTGACAGCTAATTAGTTTTATCCTTCCGCAGAACGAATATGGTTGTGTATACGCTTGAACAACGCTGGGAAATATTGCGACAATACTTTGAAAATCATGTGAAATTTTATTCACCTCAATAGTGTCAAAATTTTACTTCCATGATACTTTGCTACCGTTTCACACACACCCTAAGTCAAATTCAAAAAGTTGAAAAAAATGTTGTTAATCATACGAATTTTCATTCAAAAAACATTTTTGTTTACATTTTTAAAATTTTGTATTATAAACGAAATTTTTCTTTAAGTTTGATTTTTTAAATGTTTTCTTATTTGATAAAAATTATTTTTTCAGCGAGTTTTTTTAAAGATTTTTGCTATGTTATCACGACTTAAGATGTTTTGTCAAAATGCCACAGATATGTATAAAGTATTTTAATTTTTGTACAAAATCGGTATGTACTGGCGATTTTAAACAAGAATGTTAGCAACATGTTTTGGAACAAGACTGTGAGCAAAATCAAAACAAATAATGATTTACACACCTACATATGTACGAGTACACGCATACACCTCAACAACATATGACACGTTTACGTTTTTGTAGTAACTACCAACATTTCAAGTCGACCGCAACGTTTACGTATCCGCAACATTTACGTAAGAGTAACGAGGCCTTTAGATGTGACGATTTTACGTCATTTTGGCGATTTTTTTCGATGAATTTACCAAAATGACGATTGACGATTTTTGATGTAGAGTCACTTATGTTTTGACGATTTAATCCCGTCAATAAATTTACTTAAACACTTTAATCAGGCAAGCAGGCTTGGTAGATGTGACGATTTTTCGTCATTTTTTATTTATTTTTTATTTATTTATTTATTTTAATTTAGTTGTATCCTAGCAAAACAAGATAATTATCTTATAAATGATAGTGCTAGGGAATAAGATCAAACTTATAAACACAGTATGTAATTAAGGAAATTATTAAGATATAATATTAAAATAAAAACATAACATTAAAAAAAAACATAGAAATATAAAACTGCATCAGACTGGATAGTCAGTGATTAGACATAGTAAAACTGATATATTACATAATGCAAAAAAATGTATATAACTCCTTTTTAAACGCATTTGCATTGCCTAAGCATTGTATATAATTAGGTAAAGAATTCCAAAGACTTGTGGTATAAATGAAAAATTGTCGATATGACAAAAGACTCTTATATCTTTGTTGAATAATCTTCCTTCCACGGTTAGATCTAGCAAATTGAACCCTACTGAACAAATATATAGGCTGCTTAGAGGTAATAATCCTATGTAAAAATATAAGGCATTTAAGTTTCAAGAGGTTATCAAACTTAATCTGAAATATCTGATACGAGTAGAGTGAAATGTGGTCACGACGTCCTTTAAGAAATACATCTCTTGCAATATTGTTGTAAGCTAAGTTGAGTTTTCGTTGATCTTCACTGTCACAGTTCGCAAAAATTTCACAACCGTATAATAGGACAGGAATAAGATATGTTTTTGCAAGTTTCATACGTATGGGAAATGGTGTTGAATCTATTACTGCCCACAAGTTGCGATGCATACTATACACTCTACCCACAACGACATTAATATGGTTTGACCAGGTTAGCCGAACATTAAAAATAACTCCAAGGTTCACAGCTGTTTTAACATACTCGATTCTATTTCCCTTGATGTTTACTTCCGGTACTTCAAATGCTCTATTAGACTTTGAAAGCAAAATACATTTAGATTTGGCTGGGTTGATGGATAGCCCATTGGCATTAGCCCCCCTACAAGAAATGCATAACCAAAACAAGAAAAATTACTATTACTATAACACTATATTGGTCAACACTACCGGTCATATAACTAGTAAAATGACCGGTAGTCTTCTTGTAGGGCCAGCTGTCAATTTTGTTTAATTCACAATTAATAGAGTTTACACAAGAACTTACATTTTCTATATGGGTACTCATGTAAACCTGCACGTCATCAGCGTACATATGGACTTTGCTGTCATTCAAAATATCAGGTAGGTCATTGACGATTTTTTTGAGAAAATACAGTAAAATGACGATTGACGATTTTTTGACTAAAAGTAATAGTGTTATCTGGCATCGATAAGACACAAGAAATATTTACAATTATATTGAAAAAAGTCAAAAACTTAAAAATCAATTTTTCGAAATACAAAAATTTTTGGAAATTAAAAAAAAATTCCTCCCCCATCACAAGGCAGGTGGATTTCATTAGAAGCATTAGTAATTCAAATTCTGCAATTATAGAAATGCCATTGATACTGCATAAAATACACAATAGAGCCCTAATTTGCGTCTGTTCTATTTGGTCCGCGTTTTAAAAATTGGTTAAATCCGCTTTGCGTTTTTATGATTTCGATTTGCGTCGCTACATACGAATGCATTTTTCGATGAAGTCATAATCACATGTGAAGAATTTTTCTATTTGTGTGTAAAAAGGCAAATCCCATTTAATTCTGTTAGGTAAGTTATTCTTAGTAAAATTACGTGTTAGGAAGTTACTTTTTAATAAGAAGTTGTGTAGAAAAATTAGTGCAATGAGAAGAAAATGTATTAATTTGGAACTAATTTTGGACGTAATAAAACGTTTCAAGTCAGGTAAAAGGACTGTTGATATAGACAGAATCCTTAGTTTTTTGATAGGCAATAGAGACAGCGCTAAAAGTTAATCATTTAAAAATAGCTCGAGTTAAAAGCAAATGAGATTTTATTTATTATTTAATATTTTTCTGAATATGGATAAATGAAATAAAAATATTTTTGTTATGCATTTATGCAAATATATTTTTTCTTATGTTTCCTTTTTAAATGATAAATATATTCAGCTTACTTGAAATAAATAGAATAAAACTTAACCATATCACTTTCTTCATCATTAATAGAATTTCTTGCTAAAAATTTATATTTTCGAACCAATCCATGCAATAAATTGTCTTTAATTTGTAAAATTTATATATTTGACGTTTTGTTGACGATTTTGTTCAATTTTCGTGACGATTTTGACGAATTTTGTTAAAACTTTTGACGATTTTTGAGGAAAAAAGTCTAACAACCCTGACCACAGTATTTACTCTCCGTAGTTAGTAGTAACCGTAGTTAGTTGTATTTAGCCGAACACTAGAGCTTCCGAATTCTTCTAGTGTCCGAAGTATTTAATTATAAACCGTAGTTAATCGAACGCCACGGCCTCCGAATTCTCGTGGTGTACGAAGTAGTTAGCCGAACGCCAAGGCTTCCGAATTCTCTTGGTGTCCGAAGTATTTACGAAGTAGTTAGCCGAACGCCACGGCCTCCGAATTCTCGTGGTGTCCGAAGTAGTTAGCCGAACGCCAAGGCTTCCGAATTCTCTTGGTGTCCGAAGTATTTACGAAGTAGTTACCCGAACGCCACGGCCTCCGAATTCTCGTGGTGTCCGAAGTAGTTAGCCAAACGCCAAGGCTTCCGAATTCTCGTAGTGTCCGAAGTGTTTACCAGTAGTTAGTCGTATTTAGCCGAATTCCATTCGGTAGCCAACTGAATACAAAACGTATTTAACCGAACCTGATTAACCGATACCTTATTTAATCGAACCTGATTAACCGATACTTTATTTAACCGAACCTGATTAACCAGAACCGTATTTAACCGAACCTGATTAAATGAAACCGCATTTAACCGAACCTGATTAAGCAGAACCGTATTTAACCGAACCCGATTGAATGAAACCGCATTTAACCGAACCTGATTAACCGATACCGTATTTAACCGAACCTGTTTAACCGAAACCGTACTTAACCGATCCTGATTAGATAAAACCGTATTTAATTGAACCTGATTAACCAAACCTTGTTGAACCGAACCTTATATAGCGGAGCGCTAAACAAACCCGTTTTTTACCAGTAGTTAGTCGTATTTAGCCGACTGCCGGTGCCTCCGAATTCCATTCGGTAGCCGACTTGATAGCCTTTTCACACTTGTCAACATTTATCAACATTTAACATCTAAAATTAATTTTCGAAGATATTGAAATTTTCCCATAAGAAATACATTGGGCTAAAAATCAAAATATTTAACATCTTTACAAAATGTTCCTA
This sequence comes from Pollenia labialis, assembly GCA_949318255.1. NCBI lineage: Eukaryota > Metazoa > Arthropoda > Insecta > Diptera > Polleniidae > Pollenia > Pollenia labialis. The sequence goes on along the minus strand of OX439142.1, from coordinate 14,668,419 downwards.
TCTCATTGTATTTCATTCTACATCTTCCGATAACTTTAGTGTCATCACTGCGCTTAACAAGGTTCATGTCGGGATATAGCTCATACAGCGTACGTTTCGTTCGACATTCTCATTAATACCGATCGGACCATAGAAAGAGGATTTTTCTCTCAAAATACACCTAACACCGCCTTATCTGCCTTCGCAAGTCCCTATGTTTCAGTGCCTCAAAGAAGCAATAAACTCTTTTTCACACAGAAAAAAATACCAATGTTAAATTAACATGGCAAAATGTTCATTGATAATCATAGTAAATTTCTGCAAATGTATGAATTTTATTTAAATTTATTATTATGTATTTCATATTAATTTTATACAAAAATTATTAAAATAACCTTAAAGCAAGTTAACTTAATATTATTAACTGTTAAAATAACATTGTTCAATATTGAATTTTATATTAAAATCAAATCTTGTAAAATTTATTGCAAACATACTTAAGTATGTACATTTTTTTATTTTCATGTTTAAAATATGTTATGAAAAGAAGAAAATTCCCGTATTCTTTAAATTAAAATTATTTAGTTAAATAGTACATCAAGTTTTCAAAGTAGAATGATGACGAAAACCAAATCGGGCGATTCTGCTGATGCTTCTGTTGACAAAGGAGAATACAAAATAAGTGAAACATGTGTTACAGGTAGGGTATTCATTCGGTTAACCGTTAATCGGTCAACCGATTATTTACTACCCGCTTAACTGATCGGTTAATTTAAAATTGGCTTTTTTCGATTAACGATTAAACCAGTTAATTTCAGTCGATTACCCGATGATTTTATATGTTTAGGGAAATCCAGGAAAAAAAACTGAGAAATAAAATATTCTGTGTTATGGGTTGCTTTCGAGTTCTCCAACATCCAAGATAAGTGAAAGAATTTTTTCCAAGTCAAGTTTTATTAAAACTAAAAAAAGAATCGCTCAAATTCTAAACATTTAATCCAATTTATTTTTCTAAAACATTATTTTATAATGCTATTGAAGTAATTAATAATATGATTTCAGAGTTTATTTTTTAATAAATACATAATAAGTATTAATTAAAAAATATGTATAGCATAGTTATTGATTTTTTTTGTTTGCTCGTTTTGGTTCAAGTATTGTTATGTTATTATTTTTTTACCAATAAAATCCAAATAATAAATAATTTTTTAATTTTTATATATTGAACTTACTTAAGTTATAAAAAACCCTTATTAACCGGTTAACCGATCAAAAACAAAATTAACCGATTAAAGCAAAAGCCCGATTAATAAATACCCTAGTTACAGGGTAAGTGTTTCACACTGTTATATCACACTAAAACCAATTTGATTCTACATGAAATTCACGTTGTTTCAAGTTGAAATAACTTTAATTGAATTATAGTTATTTTAAAAGAACAAAATGTTGTTCGCTAGTTACCCTAAGTCTAAACGAACAATTTGTTTGACAATTATTGCTGAAGCAACTATCAAATTCTATTGCCAACACTAGATATTAACGTGTGGACAGCATAAATATGTATTTGAACACATGTGCAGCAACAAATGTCATAATACATTGCCGAGCAATTATCTTTTAACACAAGCTGTCAAAATCAATTATAAGTAACAAAAAAGAAAAATTTTAAAATTAAAAATATAAAATTTAAATACAAAATTTACAAATTAATAATACAAAATTAATTAAAAATAAATTGGTTGCCAAAGAAAATGTAAGTATTTATTTATATACAAAATCCTTGTTTTGTGTTAAGACACACGTTTACACCACTCGGCAAAAAATATTGAACATAGAACATTTCAGTGACGACATTCTGCCGACGTTATTGCTTATGTTAACAAATACAAATTGCGCGTATAGACGTAGGGTTATGGTAAAAAATGTTAAATTAATATAAAGTAACAATGAAGAAAAATCACCACCGAAAAGGGTAAAATCAACCTTGTTTTCGATGATTTTACATTGATTTTTTCGAGTCCTACCGATGTTAAGAGTACCGTTAGCTTATGTTGATCAGATAGGTACGCAGGGCTGCCAGATTTGACGATTTATCGTCATTTTGACGATTTTTGTTCCAAAATTGGCAAAGTGACGATTTGACGAATTTTTTCTGAAAATTGACGATTTGTTCAGTCACTGTCTGAAGTCTGAATAAAACATTGAATTTTCTGACAATTTCGTTTTTAGATCTTGTTTAACAGCCGTACGTTAGCTAGAGCGGAAGTTATGAATAAAGTTATGAATAAAAATAGAGATAAAAACGCTAAATTAACCAACAAATAGTTAAATTGTAATTATTAGTTAACAATGGCAGCAAACTTCACTATTAAAAGCTGTCAGAATCGAATTTTTCAATTGCAAAGCGCTAACGCCGCCCTATTCAAAAACAAGAAAACGCGTGCCGCTTTTGTTAAGGTACGGCTGTAATGTGCAAGTCTTAAGAACATCTTTGATTATTTTCAGAGTACAGCAAAAACAAAGATACTCTTTATCTTTCGTCAAACCATCATCGAATGAACCTTTTACGACTCTGTATAAATTATATTTACAACAATTATACGGCGAGGATTTCACGAGTTGTAAGATAATATCTACATGAGTCTCATACAATACTTGACATGACAGTCTCGTTTGATTATCTTTACCCACGTCTTAAACGATTGAAGAAGCGCTATGCAAGAATCTCACTCGTGGTACAGTATTTCCCGTGTGAGGAATCTTCTACGGTTAAAAAATGCGGTCGTCGATGATTAACAACGCTCTTCATGAGACACCTATTAGCTCTTTCACGATTGAAAATACTAGCTGGATATGAAGTAAATATGGCAGTGATGCCAACTTTGTGAGAGCAAAAAGCACTTTAAAATGTTAAAAAAGCACTATTTCGGACAAAAAAAAGCGTAAAAAAGCACTAAGCCATTTTTAAAAATTTAATTAAACACAAAACAAGTTGCATATGGCGTTTATTGGGACCATTTTTTTTAAGATTAAATAATAAATATATTTACATTTGTATAAAAACATTTTTAATTGTATTATTATTATCTTCAATAAAAATAATATTATCCAAATCATGATGATCCATCAGCTATGTTTGAATTGGCCATAATACCGTTTTAAAGTAATGCAGTGCGAGCTCGATTTTTGTAACTCGAAAAATCTTGCCTGTTGCAGTTACAGAAAATTTGCAATGACTGACCATTGTTTATAAAACTTAATGACAGCATATATTTTAATAAAAAAACTTTATATTTTATCGTTTAAATAAATCTAAATACCAATCGTGCAAAGATTAATAAAACAATTGGCGTATGATATTATCCAATTATTTTAACCTATGCACGCTTCTGAATGAAAATAAGGTGTAAAATAGAAAAAACATGTATGTTTGCATTCTGATACTTAGTCAAACCTTTTTGCAATAGCACTAGAGGTAGAAGTGCACAACACGCGGTTATTTGGAGACGAGTGCCGTGCGTTTGAAAACTAAAGCGCATGAAAAATGGCAGGTTACACAACGCTCGTTAAAAAAGCATTTTCTGTCAACTGTTTTTAATTTATTTAACACTTTGCTTATACTAAGTTACGACTCTTTTTTGTTTGTTTTTAAAGTCTTTGCGTTCTTCTGTACGGTTTCCTACTGAATTTTTTTAACTTTTCTACATGACTCAAAATCGTTGTTAATTTTTCCATTCACAATTCCTAATATTTTCCAAGCCATTTTCTATTTTTGACAGTGTCTACATCTTTAAAAAAATATTTATCCAAACAAATACATCGTTTTTATAACGATTACTAAATATGTTGTCATCGCTAAAAAGTGGAACGTTTTGTAAAATTTCCAAATTGCTCGGAAGCCTAGCTATAACCTCGTAAATAAAGTTTTTGGCAAAACGAATGCAACTTTCTCTTATCATTTGAAATCTTAAAATCTTTACAGGCTTTCTCAAAATTGTAATCCAAATAGCAAAGCTCATCTAAATCATCCTCTATACCTATAATCGTAGTTTTAAAAAATGGTAGAAAAAAAAATTAAAATTGTAAAAAGAACTAAATGCACTAACGAAAAATTGAAAAAGCACAAAGTTAGTGTTTTTTCTAGGTTTGGCGCTAAGGATAAAATTTTGGCATTTTGAGACATTAAAAGCACAACAAATAGTGCCAAAAGCACTAAGTTGGCATAGCTGCCAAAAATATATGTAGATTAATTAAAAGGCACTTTAAAGCACTGTGAGAAATTGTTAAAAGCACTATAATTACCCGCTTTTCAAAAACGGGTATTTAACAAAATTTCGGGTATTGCATAAGCAAAAAAGCACCAAAAAATACCCGAAAGGCACCAAAATGGCAACGCTGAAATATGGGTAAATCCTGCGTGACGAACGCTACATTCGTACTATACTTATGTATAGTGCTTAGTGAGATTAATTTGTACTTACGAATAACATATATCATAATTTCTTAGCAGGTATTTGTTGCAAATAACTGATCACAAGGTTTTGTGCCGCACGCCACAAAAAGTGGAAGTAACTTAAAAAGTTGTAGTGTGTTTTTCCTAATTTTTAGCAAATTTTGTATCATCAGGTATACAACATCTAATTCCTAAAAGAAAGCTGAATGTTAGAGAATACTTAAATCACTTGTTCGCAGTCAAAAAATTTTGTGAATTTTTGACAAAAGCCTTTGTGATGCACCCCCACCCCCCCCCCCATGAATTGCATTTCTTAAACGAATTTTGTGATTATTAATGAATATAAATTTTTTTTTTAAAGAAATTTATATTTTTATGAGTCTACTATAAGTGTTTTTCAAAGCCCATAAAGCACCGAAAATAAATTCATGTATAATATAAATAGATCAGGGGTTGGGTCGAAATTCATGTTTTTTAATATATTATAGATGTATAATTCTAGTCTTATATTTCATAAAAAAAAACTGTTTCTGGGATTTGCCCATATGTTTTTGTTTCAATGTTTTTTTTATAAAATTCGAACAATAATTGTTTTCAAAAAACTAAATTTTGAGTTGTCCGATTTTTTTGACGATTTTTCGAAACGATAAAGACGATTTTTTTATTTTTTCTCAGGAAACTGACGATTTCCTCACACATTTATCTGGCAGCCCTGCAGGTACGCACGTTAATGGCATTCTTTTTTCTCCCATACAGTGTATTTCTTGGAAAGTTCCTATGGAATCTGTTATGCAAGATTTTTTTTAACCAATTCGGATAGATTCAGCAACGATCCATATAAAATTACGTACAATAATTTGCCCATTATTAATTATAAGTTTTGTTGCTGCTGCTTTAAAATTTAAAAAGAACGAAAACAGCTGTGTTTTGTTTGTACACAACAAAAAATATTTTCTAAAAAAAAAATTTAATAAAACCAATAAAATTTATTCAGTACTAAATGTACTTAGTTAAATTTATTGCGCCGTTAATACATTTTTTATTTGATTTGTTTCTCTTATTTATTCGGGTTTCACTACAACGGGCTGAAGGTTAACGTTACTATTGCTCGGTTAATTAAGTTAGAATATATTTTTTTGTAGTTGTATTTGTATCTCTTATTAAATAAATAAATATATTTTTTTATAGTTTATTATTATGTACTTAAAATTTTAAACGATTTTCAGAATTCACAATTTTAAAGCAAAAACCAAATTTTGGTAAAATGTTTTCTTCAAAAGTGATTGATTGGAAAAAACGATACCCTTAATAGCCTTTTCACACTTGTCAACATTTATCAACATTTAACATCTAAAATTAATTTTCGAAGATATTGAAATTTTCCCATAAGAAATACATTGGGCTAAAAATCAAAATTTTTAACATCTTTACAAAATGTTCCTATCTCATTGTATTTCATTCTACATCCAGTGCTGCCACAACCAATTCAATTTTTACAACCAAAATTTTTGAAAAAGTTCCCAAATGAAAAAAAATATAACCAAATTTAAAATGAATAAAATTGCGAAAATCTTTAAAATTTATTTTAAGTTGCATTGCAATTCAAAGGTTATTTGTAAAATAAAATTTATTAATTAAAAAACCAAACATGAAATGTAATTCATTTACATATTAAAAAAATAACGAGAAACTTAATTAAAAGTTTTTATTTATTTTACCCTTTTTTCGTGAAAAACCCCCGTAAAATTTCCATACAAAATTCAGTATATTGAAAGTTAATAATGGAATATTTTTTAATATGCCGGTTATAAATAACAAAAATGGGAAATTGTTTTTCGCTTTTTAGCTGTTATTGGCAGGACTGTCAAATGTGGCGATTTCTTAATTTCGATGGAAATTTTCGTTTGGCGATATGGCCAAATTGAAAACGATTGGCGATATGCGAAATGCATTTTATGTAAATATTTTCCAATTACCATATACATATGTATGTATGTATCTAAAATATTATAAGAACTTAATTCTCTTGTTTGTAAATTTTATTAAAAATTAATAATTCTTATTATAAATAACTTTTTCAAAATGGTTCGTTTTGATATATTTTGTGAATCATTGAAAAATATTGTGGCGAATATAAACAAATTCGCCTTTTGTATCGTATGTACATTTAATGGGGGAAAAGTATATGACTGACAGTCCAAAGTTTTTTTTACCAAACAATTATTTAAAAAAATATTAAAAAATATACATACCGACAAGTTATAAACAGTAAAATTTCAAATTTCTTAAAACTAACAGCCATTTCTTAAAGAAAATTCCATAAATTTTAAAATTATATTGATATGTGTATTTTCAAATTTGTATAAAAATATACTTCTGAAAATAACCTAAATTCAGAACATAAAACTTATTTTCAAGTTTTTAGAAACACTAAAACGAATTTTCTGAAATCGATTCCCCATGATTTTATGCACTTCCAACCTTAAGTCTTTACTACTTTTAAAATCAAGAAAAACTACGCTCATTTAAAAAAAATAATTAAAAATTTCCATTGATTAAAACTTCATTTGTTTTCGATTTCAGCGTTTTTGATATAAAATCACAAATGGTAATATTTTCTTAGCAAAAATCTTAAAATAATATTTGGTTGCTGTTTTGAAAGGGATTTTTTGTTTTCAATAAATTATAAAAAAAATCGTAGTACACAGTACAAATTATTTGAGCTCGTTAATAATTGTATCAAGAAAAGCATATTCGTACGCATTATTATTTTAGAAAAAGTAACCAAAATGAAAAAAATATTCACATCTCCACATTGAAAAAAACAACCAATTTTGGTTAGAAATAACCAAAAATGGCAGCCCTGTCTACATCTTCCGATAACTTTAGTGTCATCACTAGAAAAGTGGCAATAAATTCTATTATTATTGTGGCATTACTGACAGAATGGCATTTGCTTTGAAAGCAGCGCTACCTTTTTTATTGATAGTAAATGTAAGACGTTTCAAGTTTGAACGCGTTTTTCACATTTTCCATGCGTTCCTCCGAAATGTATGCAAGTGTACAAAGAGCATAAAAAAATTAAAAACAACGTAATTTGGGATAGTACACTTTTTAATGAATGTTAATAACATTTTATTGACACACGCGAGTTGAAAATTAATTTTTTAAGGAATTATCCTACACATGCCTCCTAAACGAAAACTAATACCATGTTCACACGGGCAGCAATATTCGTGTTTCGCTCTCGTGTTCCTTTTTCGCGCCCCAAACATGATTGAAACGACTTGTTTCCCCATACAAAATTTTGAGAGCGAAACAGGTCGTTTCATTTTGAAACAGGCTGCGAAACAGGAAAAATGTACTATCATCTCCAATTTTGATAACAGTTATCGTAAGTTTATCTGAACTAGCTCTCAAAAAAATCAAAGCAAAGAAAAAACGGATATAACTGGCCACTGGCCCATTGGGAGGCACGCCCAGAGGCTGGGGCTCCCTTATAATGACTTGTGTAGACGTTTTGGTGACGAGGAGGAGGAAGAGTCAACGGAACACCTTCTCTGTAATTGCCCGGCATTCGGAGATTTAAGGCTCGAAATGTATTCACTCCTTTATTGAATCGACCGGATGGCTGCATGGGAATACTATAGACGGTGTGACATGGTAACACAACGGGAACTAAATAATGGACCCACGTGAGTTGTGCTTGCAATGGAACCTAACCTAACCTACATGTGCAGCGAAGTTTATATACCGATGTCCGTCTATTTTCCTGTATGTATGGAAAGAGAAAAAGTTTCCAAATTTGGTACAAACATCTTGGTTATTAAAACACAACATCCGACATAATATGGATGGTTTGGATAAGTGGGCGTGGCACAAAATATAATTATTTATATCTTAATGGTGTTTACATAACCTTTTGTTCTTATTGCACCGTGGTGAAGTGTATATAAGATTTGGTATAGCCGAATATAGCACTCTTACTTGTTTAATAAAACAAATGTTTTTCTAATGGTCGAAATTCGGCCATATTTTTTTTTAATATGAAAAAATAATAATATGTTTCGAGCATTAATTTTTTTCGTCTTAGTGAATCGATTTTGGGATGAACCAACCTCCGGTTCATATGTTATGTTCTACGTGAGTGGTTGAAAAACAACAAAAAAATATATCGTTCCTAACTGGTTTGTCTGTGCCGATTTATATAGTCGAAATATTTGAAAACCGGTTTCTTGAAAATGTCGAATAATCGACCACCCTATTTTTTTATTATTTGATAATTGGAAAAAACAAAATTTTTATTTATGTATGTGTTAGTATAAAATTTGAACGCTTATAACTCTGAAAATATTGAACAGATTTTAATAAAATATATATTGTGCACTTCTGCCAGTAAAAACCTTTCAAATGGTGTATTTTTTATTCTAGTCGCTGGGCAAACAGAGGAGAAAAGTGTTCTTAACTGTTTTGCCTAAGCCGATTTATATATAGAAGTATTTTGTACTAAAAAGTGCTACCACAATTCTAAAAAACAATTTTTTTTCTAAAAACAAGCATTTGCGGTCTGGCAACACTTAAAATATTTCTCTCTCTTTGATGAGTGAAAAAATTATATTAGTGCCGGTTCACACAAGTCAAGTCAAGTCACGCCAAGGGGAAAAGAAATGGCATTCTCTTTTCCCTTCTCTCCTTAAAACTCAAGACTTGACGAGTCAAACTTGACTTGTGTGAACCGGCACTTACTCTCTTCAAATTGAGTACTTTGTTATCTACTTAGTTATCTTTTCGTCCACGAGCTTTTAGTTTATCAAAACAAAATAAACAAAAATTGACAACTGTCAGTGAAACCAGTATTTTCTCATTAAACTTCTTTACCAACGAGACACACTTCTACTAACAGAATATATTGAGCATAATTATATCTGTAAACATATGTTGTCTTTCATTTGTTTTGATTTATTTTTCAAGAAAAATAATTCCTGAATTATTACGCAAAATATTTTAATTTTCATAAACAAAAAAAATGGAAGAAGAACAAAACAAAAATGTTGCTGCTGAAGAAGTGAGACAAATAAGGGTCCTCGATGAATATAAACAACAAAGGGTAGTATGACTAGAATTAAAAATATAGTCGATTCTAATTTGTCACATACAGAATTAGGATGCAGATTGGGTATTGTGGAGTCTTACTATTGGGGGGAGATAAGTGGTGAGTACCGTAGGGAATCTGAATGCGTAATATAGCTGGTCAGTTGTGATTGCGGTAGCCAACTTCAGGTTCCAATGCTCGTCCATGCGTGATCAAATATCACATCCTGCCCGAGGTGTCTCTGCTTTAAGCTGAACATGGCGGATCTAGAGTGGACGCTCGATAAAAACCCGCAATCCCCGATGATATCCGAACCGTGTCCCTGGGATGAATGGCACGGCGTGAGTGTGTCTTATAACGGTGGCCTCCGGACACTGGCAATGTCTCGGTTGTAAGTTCTGCCCACCTATGGTATGGGGCTCTGCCATATGATGTACTTTCAATATCCCCATTCTAAAGAAAACAAACCAAATGGATGCTAATTTAGAAATAACAAGTAAAAACGAAAATGTCCCAATGGACACAAATGAACCCGTGTTAGGGTCTTTGGATCCCAACGCTCGCGATGCGTAGAAATCCGTGAGCGAACCTCTGGATGATATCCTAGTGCAGGGGGATGTTGGTCCCAACGCCACTGAGATACCTATCCCAACGGATGAAGAGGATGCGCTCCTGGAATCAGTGCCAAACACGCAACAATCCTCCTCAGCCGAAGTTAACCAGGGTGCAGAAGGTAGAGTCAAACTGCCTGGTTCTGCACGTAGGCGTCTAAAGCTCTACCTGAAAGAGGGTATGAGCCTTGAAAAGGCACGAGAGCTATGCCAAAGACCAATGAGGGAAGTCCGCAATGAGTTGTGTGACCTAAAAATTCCCAGGAAGGGGGTACGTTCGGACGGTTCCTCGCCGTACAAACCAAATTCTCCCAAACGAGCTACAGGCAGCATGGCGACTGGCGCGACTACCGCCAATAGTGCCAGTGCAAAAGCCTCAGGGAAAGGAATACAAAATGTCCAGCCCACATACGGTGATATGGTCGATGTCATCAGGCTGGGAGTAATCCCACCAGACTTTCCGACAAGTGTATGGACAGAGGATAAGCTGAAGCTTATCCAAACTGCGGTTCTGGACAAAATTGTGGAGCTCAAAAAGGGTAGCGTAAAACCACAGTTTGCAGGCTGCAGTTTTAAACCAGGTTGGCTCACTTTCAACTGTAAGAGAGAAAAGTCAGCCGAATGGGTAAGGGGACATGTTCTCTTAATAAAACCCTGGAAGGATGCAGTTTTGAAGGTCGTATCTGAGGAAGAGGTACCAAGGGCTGAAATATTCATTGGATATTTCCCTGAGAAGCCCGACACACCTACCAGCAGGATTCTGTCTCTTGTGGAAGGACAGAATGACGATCTCTCTGTCGAATTATGGAGAGTACTGAATCGGGTCAGCAAAGGTAGCATTGCTGAGTTAACCTTTGCAATTGACCCAAACTCGGCATCCATAATTAGGCGGAAAAATCATCACATTGGCTACGGGTACGGAACAGTCCACATTAGGCCCACCAACCGTCAACGCGGGGCAGTGCATGACGTACACAGGAGGACTGAGCCACGTGACAAAGCCGGCCGGGCAAAGGCCGCCACGGTTATCGCTAGCAGTTCGGGGGAGCGTTCGGTCAAACCGTCCACCTCTGCCTCGGCTGGGAATCCTGCCAACACTGGAAGGGGCAAATCGGGCCCAACGGGTAAGGATCGCCCGGCACGTACGTCGGAAAACGACAATAGCAGAGCTGGCGAGGTCCCGTCGGCCTCGAGGGGGCATGCTCCGACCATCGGGAGAAAAACCTCCACGAGCACTACCATGACCTCGTATAGCAGACCGCGAAAGGGCCTCGGTACAACCGCTGAGGAAGCGGCATTATTAGACACCAACCGCGGCAGGAAGATGGCGGGTAGAAACAGGAGGAAGTAGTGTACCCAATCGCCAGTAATTTAAATAAGGGTACCAGGCATCTGAAGTGCCTTCAGGTGAACCTACACCACGCCAAGGCAGCGTCGTATTTGCTATGTCGTAGGTTCACCACAAACCTCCTGGATATCTGCTTCATCCAGGTACCATGGGTTAACTCTGGGGCCATTCAGGGGCTCTCCACAACGATCAAGGTATGATTATTTATAACTCTGCAGCTTCGAGGCCGAGAGCGGCTCTCCTAGTCAGGAAGGATTTAATCTTTTTACCTATTTTAGAATTTCTGCACGGGGATCTGGTGGCGATCAGGGCGAAGATCCCATCCATTGCGGGCGAACATGAGGTCGTTATCGCCTCTGCCTACTTGCCAGGAGATGCCGATAGTGCTCCTACTCCCGAGGTCACTGAGCTGGTATCATATTGCCAAATGCGCGGCCTTGGGTAGATTATAGGCTGTGATGCAAACGCCCACCACACTGTCTGGGGTAGCATCGATATCAAAAAACGGGGTGAGTGTTTACTTGAGTATATTTGTGTGAACAATATATTTGTAGCAAATAGGGGCGATGAGCCCACTTTTAGGAACGTTATTAGACAGGAGGTCTTGGATCTCACACTTACTAGTAGCAATCTTTCATATGCCATTAAAAACTGGCACGTTTCGAGTGACATTTCGTTGTCGGATCATCAGTATCTGTTTTTCGACATCGAATGCTTTTCGACGTTTGTTCAAACGTATCGCAACCCTAGAAACGCGAACTGGGACATTTTTCGCCATCACCTGGCTCTTACTGAGAACTTGTTTGGGGATTTGATTACAAGCCCAAGAGACATTGATTTTGAATCTAATACACTTTGTACGAATATCCGGGAGGCCTTCGAAGGGAGCTGCCGGCTCCGGATCCGCAGGCCTAAAAGGGATGTTTCGTGGTGGAATGAACATCTGGAGAGTCTGAGGGCTGAGGCCAGACGTTTGTTCAACAAAGCTAAGGAAACTGGTGCGTGGAGCATCTATAGGGCTGCGCTCACTAAATATAATAGGGAAATCAGGAAGTCCAAGAGGTCAACCTGGCGTGAATATTGCGGCAGGATTGACAGTCTTCCTGAATCACTCAGGCTGCAAAAGGCGCTTTCGCAGGACCACACTAATGGTCTTAGCACACTTAAGCGGCCAGATGGTACGTTTACTGAGTCGCCAAAGGAGACCTGTGAGCTCCTACTAGCGACCCACTTTCCAGATTCTCTGCCTTTCTCGTCACCAATAGTGTCCACATGGTCGCCCTCGGCGTCCAAAAGGTACATCAGGTTGGCGGGTAGAATCTTTGATGCGAAACGAGTGGCATGGGCTATATCCAAATTCAGTCTATTCAAATCACCGGGACCGGATGGTATCCATCCATGCTGCCTCCAGCAGGGTGGGAGTGCTATCAATTCCCAAATGACTAGGATCTTCACATCCAGTTTACTGGCGGGCCACGTGCCAGAACCATGGAGAGAGGTTAAAGTGGTCTTTATACCCAAGGTTGGGGGCAAGTCCGAACATCTGCCCAAGTCCTACAGACCAATAAGCCTCAGTTCGTTTTTCTTGAAGACCATGGAAAAACTAATAGATAGATTCATAAGGGATGAATATCTATCGGATAACCCGATACATCGCTTTCAGTTTGCCTATCAATCGGGAAGGTCTACGGTGACCGCAATTCATCACGTTGTGGGTACGATTGAGAAGGCACTTGGGGCAAGGCAAATAGCTCTGTGTGCGTTCGTCGACATTCAGGGAGCCTTCGACAAAACTTCCTATGATGCAATTGACTTTGCTCTAACAAGGAAGGGTATTCCAGTCTCATAAGAAATTGGATAAAGGAGATGCTAGCATCTGGGGTGATTAAGTTGGATCTGGGTGGTTCGTCGATGTCCATTGAAGCAACCAAAGGTTGCCCACAGGGTGGCGTTTTATCGCCTCTATTGTGGACCTTGGTTATCGACGAGCTATTGGAAAAACTTAATAACCTGGGCTTGCGAGCTTATGGATATGCTGACGATCTGGTTATATCTGTGACAGGTTTTGATGATGCGACGATTTCGGGGGCGATGCAGCGGGCCCTGGACTTGACACTTGGCAGGGAGAGGAGACTTAACATTAATCCCGCAAAAACTACTCTAGTACCATTCACTAGACGAAGAATTCTGAGACTGAAAAAACCGACCCTTAACGGAGCAGTTATCGGATTCTCTGGGGATCATTCTGGACAAATCCCTCAACGGGAACGATCAATTGGTCCATGTCACTAGAAGAGCGTCAAGGGCAATATATGCCTGTCAAAGACTCTTCGGAAAGACATGGGGGCTAAAACCCAGGATGATCCACTGGTCTTTTGTTGCTATTATTAGACCAATATTGTGCTACGCCGCACACTGGGGATTTCGCGGAAAAAAGTCAAATTGTCAACATAGTCTTTATGCAATATGCAGTGATATGTTGCAATTTTAGACTAAATGGTACAATCAAATCAAACAGATTTACTCTGATCTGACTGCCAGTTTTTTTTTATATCCGTCTCCAACTCAGAACTTGTGTGTTTTACCGAACCAACTTAATTTAAACCTAAGAATTTAAATACGAATATTATTTTACTATGTGAGCCAACGTTTTTCTTTTTTTTCTATTTAAAGTAGTATATTTCAATATACTAAAATTGAAAAAAAAAATCTGCAGAGACTTAAGTTTTTTTTTGTGTATTTTTATGAACATATAACAAAAATCCCATTTTTCTCCAAACATTTGGACCTGCAATTTTATCTTTACTTTTCCTCAGTTTGAAATCACACCGTATACATTGTCTTATATCTGTTTTAACATTATTAATCAATTTCAAGTGCCACCAGGTGCCACCTCTCGATTTGTTGCATTACACAGTACAACATTTTTCAGCTGATTGATTCGGGACTCAATTCTGATAAGGCTCTTTTGTTTAACATAACTCGAAAACCACTAGTCGGATTTTGCTGAAAAAAATTTAGAAAAATCAAGAATTACAATTACTTTCATCTATTTATATAACATTTTGCTACATAAGCAACAGTTTCGCAGTTATAAATAAATGTATGAAGAAAAAACATATTTTTTGCCCAAAAAATTTTAATTCATAAAAAATCCAAAACAGTACAAAAAAGTTTCAAGTCCTATTACTTTCACGTAAAGTCGCATAACCTGTGAAAAAAATGAGACATAAATCGTGAAAATCGATGAACGCGTTTCGCTTTTATTCACAATTAAGTGAAGGTATGCATTTCAAAAATTTGCTCGAGATATGCACAAAATTCCTTGCAAAAACATTTATGACTTTTTTTATGATTCTCAGAATTAAAAAAAACAATAAACAAAAGGTAATTATTTTTATGATTGCGGTAGCAAAGTAATAAGCGGTAATAAATGTGCGTGGAAAATTGAAAGGAAAAAAGGAAAGTGCACTTTTTTAATTATTTGGGTTTTTTCGTTGGCTACCTGCATGATTTTTTTTACACAAATTGCACCCACATTTATGAGTGGTCATGTTTTAGAACGTTTCGAAAAATTTTAAACGCACACGAAACAGGTTTATAGCCACCCTTAAAAGATGCGCGAATTCATAAGTACCTTTCAGTAAAATATTGAAACTTACGTAGTATTTATAGGTGTTCACTGATCGATTTTTGTCATTAAACAAGTACTGGCGAACGCGAAAATTACAATCGATTTTTCTCCGTTTTTTTTAATTATAACTGAAACTAAGGACCAAGAGTTTTACGGCAATGGAAAGTTTTCTATTTCTCATGGGGTTTTATGCTCGAAGCTTCTGGAATTTGACAAAGACAGAACAAAATTAAAACAGTTTTTGCAACAATTGCACGATGGCTTAAACGATACTAGAGCATGTGAAATTTTGGATACAATATATAAAAACTTTTACTATAACTTCAAACAAAGGATTCAGGATTTTACCCGTACGAAGTCGCGATTTGAAAAAAAAAATCAAATTGGCTTGAAGGCACATTTACAATTAAGTTTACTGATGCTGAATGTTCTACCAGTTCTGCACTTGGTCGGCCACGCAAATCGTTTGAGGAGTGCTGTAATCGCGCCAAACGATGCAAAAGGGATGAAGTACGTTCTATGTTTCCTCAAGAAGTAATTGATTTTTCTTCTAGTATTTCAAAAACCAACCTCAAAATTTGTACATTACAAACTTTGGGGATGTTTACAAAGCTTGAACTTACAAAAGAAAAATACGAGTATCTAATGCATTGGTTACAAAATGAAGGATATAACATACTCGTACCATACAAACAACTCACGAAAGAAAAAACTAACAGTTATCCTCTAGAAATTTCTATTACTGAAAGTTCAGGCAGTATACCTCTGCAAAATCTGTTGGATCATACTGCTAAAAGAGTCCTAGAGACCAAATCAGTAAAGGAAATAAATAAAATTGAAAGCGCAAATCTAACAATGTACTATAAATGGGGATGTGATGGGGCATCTGGTCAAAGCGAATACCAACAGAGGTTTTCAGATGATCAAATTTCTGACTCTCATTTATATATGACATCAGTTGTACCACTAAAATTATCATTGAGTGATGACATAAATAAATTAGTATGAAACAACAATAAACCTTCTTCCACACAGTATTGTAGAACACTACAGTTTGCGTACGTTAAAGAGACACCTTAAGCAGTGTTACCGTCGGATATTTTTAATAAGTACCAAAAAAAGGGGATATCTAAAAAAAAAGTGGCACCGAAAAGGGGATTTTTATAAAAAAAGTGGCACAACTTTTCAAATTAAAATAAGTACACCACATTATGTATTTTTTACGTTTTTTTCTATTTATTATAATTTTAAATAATATTTTATAAATGGTATAAAAACATAACAAAAATACATATATGTAGTAATTATATACACTAAAAAACAATTGATCGTATTACAATAGACATACATACTTATGGCTCATTTGTTGCAAAAATTAAAATAAATATTTCTCTCGAGAAGTTATTTTTATAAAATATTTTCTTTAATGTTTAATTCAAAAACGTTGAACTCGTTTGCATCCAAACATGTTTTTTGAATTCTGACATTCTTGCAGCAATTAGAAGATATTTATGTAATTTGTTTTATATATACATTAAATAATATATTTCTTGTACTTTTCTTTCTGAATAAATTTTCTTTGATTTATTTAAGACATTGTATTGCACAGGTTTTAAAATTTTTTTTAGAAGTTTATTTGCCACCAGATTCTTATGTTTTTTTAGAATGCTATGGCCAAATATGAGAACAGTTTTCTCCCATCACGTCACATTTATCAGAAATCCTAAACAAAAAAAACGAAAATATCACTTTTTAAAATTCGTTATATTTAATCAGTTTCGCACTTAAATACAAAAATAAATACACGGCATTCATACATGCTACTAAATTTAAGTGCAAGTGTTTTAAATTCTTTAGTATAGGATATTTAGTTTTTATCCAAATTCGTCTGTTATTGCTTCAAATTATTGTAATCAGGTTTACAAATAGAACAAAACTATACCACTCGATTTTGTTATTAATTGTGGTACAAAACATCTTCCGAAATTACATTAATTGGATATTAATATAAGATTCAGTTAGAATGGTTAAACAAACTTTTTCAATGTGTTATTTATTAATGGTCAGTTACATACATACATATTTTTTTACAATTAGTTGTTCTTAATACGACTTCTATACTTTCGTAGAATGTCATCACTTGGAACCCAATTTCCAAGGCTAGTATGGGAGTTTTAACAAAACAGAATGAAAAAAGTATCTTTTCCTAACTTAAAAAGTATCAAAAAAGTAGCAAGAATTACAAAAAGTATCACATTTGGGTGCATTTTGTAAAAGTGGCCAAATAGTATCCAATCAATCGAAAAAGTGGCAAATTGCTACTTTAGTGGCACCAACGGTAACGCTGACCTTAAGTTATACGAGAAGCAAAGAGAAGAGTCGATGAGGAGATATCTCTACTAAAAGAATTTGAGTTAACAGTAAAAAATCGTAACTTTAAAGTAAAACATGAATTATATTTCACAATGATTGACGGCAAGACAGCACAATCAGTAAAAGAGACACCAGCAGCATCTTCTTGTTTTATTCGTGGAGCAACAACATCCAAGATGAATAAAATCGAAGAAGTTCAAGCTATGCCCGTAAATGAACAAGCACTGCAATTTGGCATGTCACCACTTCATGCGCGTATTAAGCTGATGGAGTGTCTTTTGCATGTAGCTTACAATATTGAATTTAAAAGTGGAAGAGTCGACTCAAATACTCGTCCGATAAGAGAAGCCCGAAAGGCTCTGGTACGACAAATTCAGGAAATACGTCACGAAGATTCTTTGCTAATCCTGCTTTGATTTCCGAAATCACGGGTCTAGATGAAGACATAATCAAGAGGTTTTCAACAATTCTCGAAGCTATAACCATTACCGAGGCACTAGATCCGAAAAAATTTGGTGATTTTTGTCTGGAGACGGCAAAAAAGTTTGTTTCACTGTACGAGTGGTACAATATGCCACCAACACTCCACAAAATTCTGATTCATGGAAAATATATAATTGAAAAGTGTATTTTTCCTGTAGGCTTATTATCCGAAGAGGCTCAGGAAAGTCGTAACAAAGACTATAAAAAATATCGCGTTAGACACTCCAGAAAATGCAGTCGAATTGCTACGAACGAAGATATTATGCACCGAATGATGGTAACATCAGATAATCATGATCTCACACTTGACTCCTTCATTTAGCCAGAAAAAGCATAGTGATATAAGTGACGAAGTTAAGGCTCTTTTAGAATAATAAATTAAAAAGTAGATTTAAAATAAATAATAAATTAAAAATTAAAAAAATCATTGAAATTTTTTGTTAGTTAGGGCTTTTTACATTGTAGGTAACGATATATATTTCTCTAACTTTCTTTATTTTGACTACTTTTGTGTGTTACTCTATAAATAAAACTAAATTTGTGATGAAATCATTATACATATTTTTTGAAAAATACAAAAATCCCCAGTGTGCGCCGCCCTGGTGTGTTTGACTAAGACCGAACAGGTCAAGGCTAGAGTGATACTTGATAAGGTCTACCGCCTCGGCGTCCCTGTGGGTCACATGAGGGGGACGCTACAAAAATGGTCCGAGAGTGAATTCCTTCACGCATGGACGTCCACTTCTGGATTGAGACAGTCCAAAAGATTTGTGACGCTATCCCGGCGCAGGGCAGGAAGGTTTCTGCTGCTTGAAAAAGCGGAACTTAGACTGCTTGTTGGCCTATTCACCGGGCACTGTGGTCTCAGGTACTACCAGTTTAAGTTGGGTAATTCATCTACCAAAATATGCAGATTCTGTGGGATGGATGACGAAACGTCGGAACATCTGCTCTGCTGCCTTGGAGACTTCTAGGCAGAAATTTTTCGGGGGGCAAACAGTGGGCCCGACTGATATCTTTTATCTTCCACCGGGCAGGGTAATGGGCTTTATACGCGGCCTAAACTTGACATGGTGAGATATATGGGCTGCACAAAAGATCCTTTGGGTCGGGGTGCACATGGTCTTCAAGTGTATACTACTACTACTATTACTACTATAAGCAAGCTTTATATTATCAAACACAAATCGAGAAATTTAAGCCGAGTGACGATAACCGCGCTGAAATTGATGAATTATTTATATCAGCAAAAACTAAAATTCTGACGTTAATGGGTGACGATAGGCGTTCCAGTGTCCACGAAGAATCATTGTCATTACCTCATTTGTCCCAAACTAGATTGCCAAAACTACAATTACAAACATTTGATGGGAAATATTTGGAATATAAAAACTTCATATATACATTTAATTTAATAATGACAGAAATATACCAAAAAAATGGAACGGTTTAATCATTTGTTGGCTTGTTTAAGTGGAGAAGCTCTTGCAACTATAAAGTCATTTCAAGTTACAGAAGAAAACTACACGCAGAGAAAAAATATGGTTGGGCATGGTTACGGCAACCACACTGTGTTTATTGTAACAATATATTGTTGTTGTACACAAATAATTGTTATTTTTATTAAATATCAGCAATATTATAGTTACTGTAAACATATTAATGTTTATCGCAATTATATATTTGAGTATTGTTGACCGAAAAATAATTATTTTTTTAACAACTAAATTAAGATAACTTTCAAAACATATTATATTACTCACAGCCATAACATGATATTTAATAGCCATAACATGATAACTTTATATACATTTATCATAATAAGTTCAAGATGCAATCAAAATATCGTTACTCTAATAATATTTTGGTATCGCCATTTGTAAAATAATTTTGTATCAGTTGTGTCGTGTTTTACATAAACATATCGAATTATTTGTTAGAGAGTGGCTAAATAATAAAAAAATAACCATTAAAATAAACAAGAAATTAAAAAAAATATTAAAAAAGAAATAACAAAATAACCATTAAAATAAACAAGAAATTAAAAAAAAATAAAGAAAAAACATTAAAAAAGGGTTGTAGTGTCACAAAATAAAATATCTTTGCTAAAAAATTTTAATAATCTTAAAGTGGTGGAAAAATTTGTGAAATATTGGTGCAAAATATTAACCATTACTGGTAAGTTTTGTGTTATTTTAAGAGAAAAATAATGAAAACTCCATAAAATAATTTATAAATAATTGCGACCTACGACAAAAAGATTACAGTAACTATATTATGTTTTTTATTCTATCATAATTATTTTTTTCCAATAAAAATATTATGTTTAAAGTTGTATCATATTATGATGTAAAAAATTTATGTATAACAGTTCATATCACTTTGCATCATAATATGATTACTTCTAAACTTATTATGATTGACATGACAATAATATGATTACTTCTAAACTTATTATGATTGTCATGACAATAATATGATTTCTTCTAAACTTATTATGATTGCCATAATAATAATATGATTACTTCTAAACTAATTATAATTGCTATGACAATAATATGATTACTTCTTAACTTATTATGGTTACCATGACAACAATATGATTACTTCTTATCTTATTATGATTACCATGACAGTAATATGATTACTTCTTAACTTATTATGATTACCATGACAGTAATATTATAACTTCTTAACGTTTTATGATTAACAGGATAACAATATGATTAAGGGAAAAATATTATGATGTTATATTACGAACATATTTGGTCATAATATGATTTAATAACAATCGTAATATGGTGACTACAATCATGAATCTTATCATAATATGTTGCTCTTAGAATATGTTTACCACAACCATGTTTTTTCTTTGCGTGTATGAAAAGGCATTGGCAAGACTTAAAGAAAGGTATGACAATGATACATTAACCTTTTTGGAAAATATTAATGCAATGTTTGAACTTCCAAAATCACATAAACCTGTACCCAAAGAACTCAGACATTTTGTTGACACGATATCTGCACTTTATGGCTCTTTAAGTTCCCTTGGCTCTGCAACACAAATAAGTGATGCTATTATAATATATTTGGTAATGAGCAAGGTTGACAGTGAGACAAGGCAAAAATGGGAAGAGTCTATCGATTTTTCAACTCTGCCGTCGTGGGCCAGTTGCTGCTCTATGTTAGACAAAATATGCCAACAGTTGGATGCACATGCATATCAAACCATTGGTACACAATCAAGTCCAAAGTTCGTCTTCGAATTACAAACAAACCAAACAACGCACATTTATGGTTAAGCAACCAAATTCAATTCGTAGTAATTGTTCTAAGCCAGGGCATTACATTTCAACATGTCAACTGTTTATAGTGTTACCAGTGGATCAGCGTAATAATTTAGTCGAAAAACTCAAGATTTTCTCTAATTGTTTTTCAAAAGATCATGACGTTTCAAAATGTTCTTCCCGCTATTCATGCAGATATTGTAAGAAACGACACCATTCATTACTACACCAGAAAACGGAGGAATCTACACCGACGACATCAGCTGCTCCTTCACACTCAACGATGCAACGTAACAACAATTCCACAAACGTAATTTTGGCTACTGCCATAATCTTGATTCGCGATAAATATGGTAATTACCAACTAGGACGTGCACTTCTTGATTCTTGTTCGCAAGTAAATTTCATAAGTGTAGATTCTGCAGTACGCTTCAGCTAAAACGATTCCGAAATAACATAGATGTTGTAGGAATTGGTGCAAACGAATTTAAAGTTCATTTTAAAACACAAACTACAATAAAATCTCGCATTAATGAATTCGAAATGTCTTTAGATTTTTTAATTGCAAAAAAATTTCCCTGGTTATCATCCAGATGAAAATATAAATAGAAATGATTTTAATCTGGCTTCAAATATAAAATTAGCGGATCCTGAGTTCCATCTACGTCGTGGTATTGATATGCTGCTTGGAGCAGAAGCGTTATTTTCAAATTCGTATTGGTGAAAATCTTCCTACCCTCCAAAAAACGTTGCTGGGATGGATAGTATCCGGGAGGTATAAATCAAACCTCGGAACACCTTCTGCTACTATGTACTCCGTTGAAAAATCTAATGCTGAGGTTGGTGAAAATATTGAGCTACTTTGGAAGCTAGAATCCGTTGAGAGTGTTCGACAAACTATGTCCATTGAGCAACAAACTTGTGAAAACCATTTTAAAGAAACGGTTAGGCAACAAAATGATGGGCGAATTGTGGTAAAGCTTCCACTTAAAAAGGATCGTAATGTTCTTGGTAATTCTCTTGACGTTGCCATGCATCGGTTCCTGTCTCTTGAAAAAAGACTCATAAAAAATGTGACTTTGCGTGAAGAGTACAACTTGTTTATGAAGGAGTATGCAGAGCTGGGGCATATGTCACCTATCGATGTCCGTACTTTGAAAAATACCAATTTTTATATACATCACCACTGTGTGCTGAAGCCTGAAAGTGTGTCAACCAATCTTCGCGTTGTATTTGATGGGTCATGTAAAAGCTCTTCACAAATATCCCTCAATGATAAAATGATGGTAGGTCCAACAATTCAGAATGATTACTTATCACGTTACTTCGTTTCAGATGTCATCGCTATGGGATGACAGCTGATGTTGTCAAAATTCTTTGGCGTGATGATCCATCTAAATTAATTCAAACATACACCTTAAACACAGTAACTTATGGTACAGCGGCAGCACCGTTCCTAGCCATACGTAGCCTTCACTACGCCTCAGAACAGTTTCCTTTTTCCCATAAAATTGGAAAGGCTGTCATAACAAATGATTTTTATGTCGATGACATGTTGACTGGTGCAGATGGTTTTCACACATTGCAAGTTATCAAAGCTGAAGTCTCCGAAATCTTATCCAAGTCAAAATGTACTCTTTCAAAGTGTCACAGCAACAATCCTCAAATAAGCACTAAACCTGATGGTATAAAAGAAATGCGTGTTGATGATGGTATTACAAGCACCCTTGGTATTTCGTGGCACCCAAAAGATGATACGTTTATGTTGTTTTTTGTTAGAATTATCTAAGTCAGGCTTTCAAGGTCACAGTAAATGAAAAATAAAAGACTATTTATTCATATTTTTACTCCTCCGCCGTTTCGTTGAGATTTTTTCAACTTCCTCAGGGATTTAAATTTTATTGAATCTGGCAACGTTATGGAAAATAAAGAACAATATGTTTTTTAATTTAATAATTTTTTAAACTAACACAACATAAAAGAATAATTCCACTTACATATAATCTTTACATTATAATTTTACCACATAAAACACAAAAATAAATAATAAATTAAAATAAAATATATCACAGTTGAACTTTCTTTCTTTTGGCATCACAGTTTAAAATTGACTAAATTAAAGCTAAGTTGTAGTTTGCATTTGCATTTGCATTTGCATTGTCTTTATTTTCTTTTTATTTTAATTTTAAATTTTGCCCAAACAACGAGTTTTCTCACATTACAAAGAGAACTAGTTTGTCTTTAACTTCAACATTATTTGATCCTATGGGTTTAATAAGCCCCTTAACTATAAGGGCAAAAATCCTTCTGCAACAGTTGTGGTTAACTAAATGTGATTGGGATGAGTCAGTTCCACAAGAAATTCATACTACATGGAACGGTCTGGTTGAAGATTTTAAAAATTTGCCAACAATTAAAATACAACGTTTTATTCGTACTACAAATATGGTTGAAATACAAGTACATGGTTTTGGAGATGCATCCATTAAGGCTTATGGTTGCTGTTTGTATTTTCGATGCAAGGATTCTTTTGGAAACGAATGTATGTCTTAATCTACTTGCGTCAAAATCTCGTGTTGCTCCGTTAAAGACAAAAACCTTACCGCGTTTGGAACTTTGTGCAGCCCATTTGTTGGCCAGGTTTTGGAAAAAATTAAAACCATTCTGTAACTACAATTTTTCTGAAACATATTTTTGATCAGATTCACAAGTCACCCTACACTGGATCAAATCGCACTCATCAACATTATCAACATTTGTAGGAAACCGTGTAGCCGAAATAAAAAATTGTGCCAGTGATGCCATTTGGCGATATGTGGATTCAGACAACAACCCAGCAGATCTTGTTTCAAGGGGCTGTACAGCATCTCAGCTCATGCAGTCGAATTGGCTTCATGGACCAACGTTTTTGATTAATGGTATACCAAATTTAGAAATTATTTTAAGCAAGGAAGAACTGCAGCTCGAAAAAAGAAAATCTGTTCATGTGGCTCAACCAAAAACTATTCCTCATGAAATGCAGATCATACACAAGTTTAGTAATTATTTAAAGTGCCTAAGAGTATTCTCCTATGTTTTACGATTTAAATCTACAAAAACGATAGCTGATATAAGAATTACACCTGATGAGTTGACTTGCGCTCTTCACCATATAATTTGGGTAGTTCAAATTATCACTTTTCATCATATATGTTGGAACTGCTGAACTCAGAGTTGCCGGCGTCAAGTAAGTTTCCATTCCTTCTTCCAAGGTCAGACGCATTTGTGAAAACAATGGTTATTCATTTTCATCATTTAAATTACCATGCTGGTCCACGTGCTTTGGTAGCAATAATGCAACAACAATTTTGGATTGTAAACTGTCGGGTATTAGCCAGACAGGTTGTAAATCAATGCATTCATTGTACACGATATAAACCAAAGCTGATGTCACAAGTTATGGGTAACCTTCCAAAAGATCGTGTTACTGGTAAACGTCCATTTGAGATTGTTGGAGTTGATTTTGGTGGCCCCATATCAACATTCTTAAGAATTCATGGTAAGACCCCGTACAAAATATACCTACATAGCTGTTTTTATATGCTTCGCTACCAAGGCAGTTCATTTAGAATGTGTATCTGATTTGTCCAATGATGCGTTTATAGCTGTTTTAAAACGCTTTGGCGGGAGACGTGGAGTTCCATCAAAAATATATTGTGATAATGCAACTTATTTTGTAGGGGCTGACAAAAGGTTAAAGGAGTTCAATGCAAAGTTTCAAGATCCATTAATGATATCAGCAGTAAAATCTTATTGCGCAGGAAGGTTTATAGACTTTGCATTTATTCCACCAATAGCACTTTGGCGGATTATGGGAGGCGGCGGTGAAAACAGCAAAATCCCATATGAATCGTACACTATCTACAGCACGCTTAACGTTTGAAGAACTCACAACAGCATTAGTTGAACTCACGACCGCTTACGTCATTGTCAACTGATCCTAACGATTTTGAGGGGATTACTCCTGGTCACTTTATAGTGGGTTGTTCCTTACAAAATATACCAGAGAGGGTGAATATGGAATCTGAAATCACGAATTTGCAACGGGGGCAACGAATCACAGCAATTAAAGCTCATTTTTGGCGCATATGGCACAGTGAATACTTGGCGGATCTTCAAAATCATTACAAATGGCGAAAGCCTCATCGTAAACTTAAGGTGGATGATATGGTATTGGTACATGAAGATAATTTGCCACCAATGAAATGGGTCACAGGCAGAGTGATTAATGTAATCAAGGGTTCTGATGGCTATGCTAGGGTGGCTGATATCAAAACGTCTACTACTACTTTGCGTCGGCCGATAGCTAAACTGGCATTACTTCCTCTTAATTGAAACTGGAAGTTTCAATGGGCCCGGGCATGTTCGGTCACACATTAATTGTCAACACTGGAGTTAAAATTTGTTGCTTGTTGTCGTTGTTTCCCTTTATATATTATTTGTTACTCTGAGAACATTTATTAAAACTACAAAATAGTAATTTTTTTATGTTTGTAATTTTTGGAAGTTTACCGGTTTTGTCTTTTTATATTCTGTTTTATTGTTCAAGAATTTTAGTACGTAACGTGATCTCAAATCAATAAATCGTATACCCGTTTTCATATAACAATAAACGTTAAAGTCTTGTGTATTTCTTTGGTTTAACAAATTAACTCAACAAATATTCGAACCATAGGGCAGAAATTAAATAAAAGACATTTTTATTAAAATCCGGGTCAGTCAAATCAGACTGTCCTTAAACAGCGGGTAAAATGATAGACTTTAAACAAGTTATAATCTAGAAAAAGAAACTTTGAAAAAAATATGCCCACGAAGGAAAAGGAGACGCTAATGAAGTAGCGGGTTAAATGCTAGTATAAATTATAAAATGAAATATTTTTTTTAAGTTATAAGGCCCAACCATAATATGCATACTCTTGCTTAACCTACTGTCAAAAATTAACAAAAAGTCGCTCAAATGTATTTTAAAAAATAAAAATAAAATCAACAAACTTTTGATTCCGTACGGAATGTGTAATCAGTTTCGCACTTTGCTTAAGCAAATCACAGTTTCATTATATATAACAAAAAGTTTGCTTAAGTTTAATATGATTTGCCTGATATGATTTACATGTATTCGTACATTTGCTTAAGCCAATTTAAGCACATTATGATTGGGCCTATAGGAAAAACATGTAAAATCAATAAAACTGGATAATCATTCAAAAAAAAAAAAGCAAATTTCGATCTACCAAAGGTTAAATTTCAATTTGGTTTAAGGATTGATGTTTGACTATTGACGTCAGCAGTCGTCGATGGCTGCGAGTGTAAGACGGCAAATCCATCTGAGGAGATCGAGTGTTTGCGATCGAAACATGTCATGGAAACCAGCCGCCTGCGTTCGAATCTCAGGTCAGTCAAGAATGAATGATTTTCAATTACAATTTTAATTAATTTTCATGTTGTAAAATTCCTTTCTTCATAAAAATAATTTAATGAAAATTAAATTTGATGAACTTGAGCCGAATTAAAATATTAAAAATTTGGATTAAAAACTAAAAACATTTGTTCAAATAAATTTATTTTAAAATTTTTTTTTACTGAAAATTCATGTCATGCCAACAAATAACATACAACACGAGTTTTCAACTACATATTTATTTAATAAAAACGCGCAAATTATTCTACATACGGTGGCACAGAAAAGTCTAAATTATGACCATTTTTGGCCATTTTGTAACCGATTTGACAGATTTTTAAACTTCCCTATACTATTTTTGAAATTTATTCGTAAAATTTACGTACAGTGGCACAGAAAAGTCTACATACACTTTTTATTTAATTAAAAAATCTATTTATGAAGGCTGCCTATCTAACTTAGAATTAAGTTTAGGGGGGAGGGGGTATTTAGACTTTTCTGTGCCACGGTACGTAGAATAATTTGCGCGTTTTTTTTTATTAAATTAACAAATAAACAGCTGTATTTAGTTATTAAACAATAACTAACTTGTATGTAGGTTAAAAAATTCAGGTATAAATTAAAACAAGCAATTAAAAGAAAAATATATAGAACAGTGTGTTTTTTTAAGAGACGAAGAACTTTTAACTGAAATACAATAAAGAAAAAGGGTTTAAATATCCATCAAATTGCCTTTATTAAATAAATAATTTTTTTAAGCTCAAATGGCCGCTGCGCCCTGCACTGAAATTTAACATACACTTTGCATTCAATCAGGCTGTATTTCGTCAAAAAAACGTTAAATATTCACTTCCCAGTGCTCGATCGTTTCTGGTTTTTCTGCATAGATATGATAATTGCCTATCCGCAGCAAAAATAATCTAAGCTCCTTAATCACATGAAAGAGGTGGCCAGGCTCATTTCAAGAAGTTATTTGTTCGCCAACATGTTTCTTTCAGTTGATTGATTGTATCGCCATCATTGCTGATTGCAGAAACAATTGGACCAGCGGTTCCATTGGCCCATAGAACGCACCAAACACTGAACACATTTTTTTAAAAGGACATTGTGTGTCAAACTAACTTCTAAACAAGCCAGCGCTGTGTAATAAGCTGTCACAGTGCTTTTAATTTTAAGCTCTTCGCATCTTGAAAAAACACCTGATATTTGTAGTTTTGATTATATATTACGCATTTTGTTTATTATTTTACTTTTTATTGTTGTAAATACATAATAATATTTTCTAACCAAAATTTTATTGAACTGAGTACATAAATAAAATAAAGAGATAAACTGTATGGGCGATGAAAAAAGTACTAAGTGCTAAGTATTTAAAAAAAACACCCCTTTTCTTGCAAAAAATCGTCTATCTTAATTCGAAGTATAATCAAAGTAGAAATAGAAACTACCGAGTGCAAAAGGAATGCCCTTTATTTCAGATGAAAAACTCAATTCCGAAAAACTAAATTTCATAGAAACTAGAACGTACTGGGGGTTGTGTACAAAATAGAAAACACTTCCGCTTTCAAATTGTAATAGAAATAGTTTGCGGTAGTACCATAGTACCATGTTTAAAACGTACCAAAAATTGCACCATAGTTCGCATCCCTACTGAACAACTTATAAGTATATATAGAGTAAGAACACCCAAACCACTTAATTGTCTTAAGAAGTTCTAACGGGACAACTTTGCCGCTTATAACTCTCTTAATAATAAATTTTTTATAACAGTGTTAAAGTTTTCAATATTAAATAAAGTTTAAAATTTGCCTATTTATTTGTTTGTTCGGGAATTTATCGATCAAAACAAAATGATTTGTCACAAAACTTTGGTACTTGTACTTTTTTCCATATTTTTACGGTGCACCAGCCAACAGGATGTGAACGGAACTTTATTTTCCCTAAATATAGTTCATTTAAATGATTTTCATTCCAGGTATGTATAAATTTATAATATTTTTAGTATTTATCAATTACACAATGTGATAGTCTTTTCGAGATATTCCGTATTTATTATAACCGTTATTTGAGTTTTTGAAAAAGATGATGCCACTTTAATGCAAATATCTTCAAAACTATTAAATTGATTAAGTATTTCTTTTTTTTTTAATGAAAGATAATAAAATATTTAAATTACAATGAATTGCTAGTGAAGTTTGATTAAAACTGATAAAGTTACAGAAGATTTTGTGAATTAACCCACAAAGTAATTTAACAGGTTTAGGCTGGGTATTTACTTGGTGTGGTTTTTGTGATTTAGTAAAAATTTAAAAGTGGGATATTTCAATTAATCTTCTGTAATTTTGTCATATTTCTGCCGATTTGTGCGTATTGAAATAAGACAACGTCGTAACTTATAAAACTTAAAACAATTATTAAAATTTTAACTAAGTAACTAAGTCATTTCTTGACCAATTAGTAATTTTATTATCTTTGAATAAAAATAAAGGAATATTTTCGAAGATACTTTTATTAAAGTGTCATCATCTTTTCAAAACCGCCAATAGCGTTTATTTTGGAATATCTCGAAAACTGCTCTCCTTTTGACTATTCGGATTCAGCGGACAATTTTACATAAAGATTAGGTGTCAGATTCATTTGTGACACAGTGTTATATCTTATGGGCTTTTAAACGAGATACAAATTAGAGGCCTACAAAAATCAACTTGAAAATCAATTCACACTTCGTTTTTCAAGTGGTTGCGCACAACATACGTATGCAAAAAGACCAAAGCTTCGGACAGACGGTGTTCAGATCTAACAATATTGTCAGTAAAATTTCTTTAAAATGTATTACAGCCGTATGAACGGGAAAGTTTTGTGTAACAACGTTGTCAGAAAAATCATTAACAGTCCATTATATTTGGCCGTATATTGTCAACACATTGCCACCCTTACGTTATTGTAGATCTAACCACCGTCAGTACGAAGCTTAATACTGCTTGCGTTGTGTTGTGCAATTCAAAATCATTCACACGCGAACATCGTTTATTAAAATTGTTTACGATTTATTCGTCAACATAATGATAAATAAAATTATCGAGGTATTGTCATTTTAGAACTGTTCATTGACACAATAAAGATGCATTTATTAAATATTTTATATAAAATGTACGTTTAAGTAAAAAAAAAATGTCTTTGAGGTTACGAAACATTTATTCATTGTTACAATGAACATATTCATTGGACGAATATTATAAAATGTTTCGTTTGCTTAACGTACATTTTCATTGGTTTTTTGGTTCAGTGAAGCTTTACACTTTGTTGCAGCATAACGTCCACACACGCCAATCTCATCGTTGGGAATGTGCCAGTCAACGATTACTTTAAAGTTGTTCATATTATTTAGCTCAAGATTGAACAAAGTATCATTCTAGCGCAACTTCAAGAGCTGATCTTGTAGTTCGGTTATCAAAACATTAATTCCGACATCTCTTCAAAATCCCTACAGTATAAGAAATTCACCATTATTACATGGGGAAGAGAGAAAACAATATTACAGATTTCGGCCATGAACATGATGTCCGACAAAAGTGTTGTAATGTATTTAAAAGAATATAACAAGAATGAAATATCTTCGGATCAAAAGCAAATGCTGGAAGACATCAGCAGTTTAATTTTGAATCAAAAGCCAAGCTAAACGAGTTTTGTTCAACTCTGATGTCTAAACTATATTCAAAACAATTAAAACGATATATCGCTCCTTTATAGCAACATAGTCATATCTCAAAAATCAAAAATTTTAAATTACTTAAGCAAAAGCGTTCCTTAAAACCAAAATCAGCATTATATCTCAAACTTTAGGTACATTTTGAAAACTTTAATCGCATTTTGCCAAGTTTGATTTTTTTTTTTTGAGATTTGGCTATGCTGCAATAGAGGAGCGAGCGATGTGTAGATTTTCTCTGATTTTATGATCTCCCTGGAATGACAAAAGTCCGTGGAATTAGAAACTGTAGTTAGACCGTTCTTGTCACAAATTTTTTTTAATTACATTTTTTATTGTTTTTCAGATACCAGATTTTATATGATGGAGACGAAGCTCAATGTTGTGGTTATGCTCGTATTGTTAATACTGTTAAACGTTTGCTGAGCGAACACCGGAATTCGTTATATTTTAATGTTGGTAATTATTTCGCAGGTAGGTGGTATGATCTTGGACGTTGGGAGGTAACAAGTTCGTTTCTTAATAAAATGCCAGCTGATGCAATGGTAAGATATATTATAAATTATGGTAAGCAAATGAGAAATGGTTACCAAATTTTATAACGATAGTTTTATGATTAGTCATAGTTACAATTTAGATACTGAACACCACGACAACCCTTTTAAACATTTTTAAATAATACTTGACAACAAAATTAAACCTTAGAATATATTAACCCTCTATTACTCATTTTAAGGGGTTATTTTTTAAACTTTTACACAAAAGTATACTAAAACGGGGCTTTCGAGGGTTAAAATGTTTCACGAATCCTTTTTGCCGATATTTGGTGAACCCGAGCTAATTTTTTAAAATCTTTTGGCAGAGTCTAGTTTCATTTCGCGTTACAAGTATTGAGGCTGGCGGTGATGAATTTTGTTGCACTGTGTAATTAACCCTTAAACCACATTTTAAGTTTTCGCTTATTTCTGGTATTTAAGTTGAATTTTCGATTTAGGTGTGTTTGAAGACCTATAGTAGAATTTCAACTACCGACATCCCTGTTTTAAGGGTAATTTCTATTTTTTTTTCAAAAAATTGCAAAAGAGATCATTTCCAAAAAAATGACAGGGTTAATGTTAACCAATAAAATCTTCTAAAGACACTATTAACCAAAACGCTTATAGTGGAAGGCGATCAGCTATTTAGTTTTTCGCTTAAAATTTGTTTTATAGACAAATGAATGCGGCACATTTTAAAGCGGAAAATGTTGAATATGCTGTTAAAAAATGTTTAATCTAAAAAAACGATTTATTTGAACATATTAAGAATTTACTTATCAAATTAGTTTTCATCCACTTCATTTGTAATGTATTTTAAATTTCTTTTGTTAAATGATTATTTTTATGTATGGAAACGTCGACTCCACGCCGCTTAAAACAAAAGCTGCAAAAATTCAACATTGCCGCGCGGCATCTTTTTCAAGTAATACCAAATCTTAATTTTTGTGATGTGTGTTTTTTTTTATTGTATGAACATTTTTGTAACCATTGCTAACATTTTCACAATGGCAATGCTATTGCCGCATGCTGCGTACATTGGCCTTCTACTAGAAGTACATAACACGCGTTAGTTCGTCGACGTTTGTCGTGCGTTTAAAAACTTTAGCGCATAAAAAATTGCAAGTTACACAACACGCGTTGCAAAAGCCATTTTTGTCAGCTGTTTATTTGTTTACTTATTGGTACATTGAAAACGGATTCAAAAATATATCAAGATTTTTTATTTCATTGAATTTATTCTATTTATACACATTGTATATTTTTAACCTCTTCAAAAAGTTGTTCCTTCATGTTACACAAATTTGTTAAATTACATATTTTTTTATTGTCAGCAGATTACTTGTCACAAATGCACAACGCACTAAAATGTTCAAAGTTAACCAACTTTCTGGCGCAAACGCGTCAAAATATTTTGCGTGTAAATTTATAAAAAAACACAAGTTTGACTTTTTTTGACAGAAGCCTACAGAGCGCGCGCTCACTAACGCGTGTTATGTACTTCTACCTTTAGTGCTAATTTAAATAGGCCGTAAAATGTGTATCAGATGTTAACTTTTAAATATTCGTTACGCGTGTGTCTTTGACAGTTGACAGAACATTGTTATTTTTGTATATACAAATTAAACTTTATATTAATTAATTTTTTAAAAAAAAAAATAATTTTTTTTATTGCTGGTTTTTTAACCGCACAATTTCTTTATTTGTTGAAAGTAAAAATACAATTGAAAAAAGAATTATTTAAACTAGCTTAAGCTACCCTAACTGAAATGCACAGGTTTTGCACACCTTAGTTGGCTCGCTCGTGTATTTTATAGACGCTGTGTCAGCATGTGAACGTTAAAGAAGATGAACGTTGAAACCTCTGTACCAGCATGTGAACATTAAATGATATGAACAAAGCATAGTTGCAAGAAGGGTGTCGAATATCAGCACCTGCAACATAAGCTTTGTGAACCGTGTGAATGAATTTATTTTATTTTGGAGTTTTGAATGTAATTTGTGTTAACTCCTCCCTCCTCAAATGCAAGCGCCCCTGTTGCTAAAATGTATGTAGATACTAAATACTTGGAGTCCTTCCTTCAGTTTATTTTCTCGCTTCCGGTACTTCTGCTTGTTCAAGAGAATTTACTGGAGTTTTCGACTTAAGTGTTCCGTTGGTTCGTTCCTGAGGATTTTCTTTGGTTTCCCTCTTTCCTTTTTCCTTAGCCAATCTTCTTTTTACTGTTATCCAGATAGCGATGCAAATAGGGATAATTATAATTAATGAACTTGATGTTATCAACGCTTTGTTTTTGTTTTCCAGCACCTCCAGTCGTTCTATATTTTCAATATTGATTTTACTGAGTCGTTCTAGGGATAGGACTTCCTCTGTTTTAAAACCTATTGATTTGGATTGCATAAAAGCTGGAAGGGGTTTATTTCCGCTTATCTCTTTCGAATAAAATTCTTGATCATTAATCTTGATTGTTGTATTGTGATATTTGATGAGATATGTTCCATTTAAATTTATTTCTCCTTCGTTCACTTTTAGCTTTCCGTTGTACTGATTCAATAGCAAAAGATCACTTCCAATTTCCTCTATAGTGGGGATGTGCTCATTGTTTACCTGTGTGCAATTCCCTACTCTGTTCTTAATTAGATTAGTTATACAATGGTTATCTTTCAGTTCTACCAGCTTATCTTTATTACATATGGTCAAATCATTAAAATTTTTACAATCATTTTTTATAGCGAAACAAATTTCATTACATTTTAGAATTTTATTGAATTCAATTTTGTCTATGGTATTGCCAATCTTAACTGGTCTTGCAATAAGAATTTTACAAACATTTTCATGGGTGATTGGAATGCTTAAAATATACAAAATTTCTTTATTGTTTGTTACAATCTTTACATCGGCAAAAGATAATAATTCATCTACGTTAAATGTTGGGATATTATAGTTTTCCAAAATGTTATTTAAATTATCCATTTCTGTTTTTGACAAAATAAATGCATTTACTAGATTTACTTTAGCCCATTGTATGGCATACTCAATATTTTGTAATTCTTTTTCTATAAAATCTAACTTATGTTGCACTATTTCACCTAGTTTATCATTCCAATCTTCCTTTTTTATTTTCGATATTTCATTCGTTAAATTAGAAATTTCTTGTATTCTACCAATGGTTAGGTCGTTAATAATCATCTGTCGGTTATTGTTTTTTAGGATATTTTTAATTTTCTGATCTGAGATTTCAAAATCGTGACTACCTGGGGTTCCTGCAACCCACTTCCATGTGCTACCTAAAAAGTCGATTGGCCTTTTCCTTACATTGGGACTTAGACGTTTAAGAAGACCTTTTATATCAAGGATCTGTTGTGTCAAGAACGGACGGAGCGGATGTCCATATGTAATGTTACTGTCAAAAACGGATCCAATATTGTTTTGTAGAGTCTGGTATTGTTCGAGTTCTATTGAATGTATAACTTTAAAAGTGCCATCCTGTCTTCTTGCCATGCAGCTCTCAATAGTAATTAACCTTGCGTTAGAGTAGTCAAGTATATTGAAGTCCGCCAACGCGGCTCAAAGGAATCGTCTGAAAAAAAAAGAAATAATAAAAAAAGATAAAGGACAATGAATCAATTTCTAATGTGGCTCTTGTGAATAACCCGTCCGCTTTCGGTGACAATTGTCGTACCGCGATTTTCTTTAACGACTTCTTCTTTGAAACGGTTACTCAGCTTGGTTCCCAATCTTTTGTTCGTTTTTACATAGATCACTTGTCCTGGTACGTAGTCTTTAATCGATTTTTTCTTCTTGTTATGGTAGGCTAAATCTTTCTCTTGCTTTCGCCTGAGCCTTTCGATGTTAGATAATCTTGTAGTCTCATAATCTTGCGGAGAAAACTCGACCGTACGTCCGAAGTATAAGTCTACAGGTCTTTTCCTAGTCACTGAATGAAATGTATGATTGTATTCATTCACTGATCTTTCTAATAACTCTTCGAAATTGCGAGAGGTTCCATCACTTTTCAAACATCTCATAATTTCCGCTAATGTAGAGTGGAAGCGTTCCACTTGACCATTTGCTTCACTCCTGTATGCCGGCGTTGTGAACACGTCAATTCCTAGGTCATCCTTCATCATGAATAGTATGGAGGCGGAGTTTAAAGAAGGCTCATTGTCCATGATCACATTTTTTGGAACGCCGTAAGAAAACAAAAGTTCCCTAAGGGGTCTTCTAACATCCTCCACAGATCTTCCGTTTATTATCTTTACCTTCGCATATTTAGAAAAT
This sequence comes from Pollenia labialis, assembly GCA_949318255.1. NCBI lineage: Eukaryota > Metazoa > Arthropoda > Insecta > Diptera > Polleniidae > Pollenia > Pollenia labialis. The sequence goes on along the minus strand of OX439142.1, from coordinate 14,633,198 downwards.
TTGTCTACGGACGTTAATACCATTTTCCTATCGGTCGAAAAAATATCGATATGAATAGTGTGTCCCGAGTATGTTGGAATAGGAGTTTCTTTAAGTTCCGGCTTATTTGGGTGTCTTTCATATTTTCCTTTCTTGCATGTGGCACATATTTTTATAACTGTTTTTATTTTACCTGACATGCCGGGAAAGTAACACTTTTCCAGCATCTGTTTTTTGTTTTCCTTGTCATTTCGATGTGCCCTATTATGAATTTCTATTATCATATTCTCCTGATCATTTTCGGAAATAATGTCCTCTACCACTAATTGTGTAAAACGACATTTATAGTTAGCAAAGTGATTAGGATATAATGTTTGGATTTTTCCCATTACCCATTCTTGAGCCATTATTCCATTGATGATGGACGGATTTAAATATCTTTTTAAAATATTCAGAAGGTTTTGTTCATCATACTGAGTTTCATTAATAAGATGACGATGTACTCCTGGGAAAACAATTTTAAATTGGTACGATGATGTACTTTCGACATTCAGAAACAGCTGATTTTTGAATACATTTATTGGAGCCTCAACACTGGGTATTAGATTATCCGATGAACTCTCCGCACTATGCTGGGTTGGGGTCAGATAATTAATTTGAGCATCTAAATAATTCAAATTTCTGGGAACCCTAGACAAAGCGTCTGCCACTACGTTTGTTCGTCCAGGTTTGTACTTCAACTCATAGTTATATTCCTCTAAGATGCACTTCCATCTTTTCATTTTTGAGTTGCTGTTACTGCTACTCAGGGCGTATGTTAAAGGTTGGTGGTCAGTGTAAATTGTAACCTTCTTTGAGCCCATATAATGGCCAACATCTCCTTCTCATTTGTAGCATAGTTCTCTTTCGTTTTATTTAGGGTTCTGGAAATAAAAGTTATAGGTCGTTCATCCTGGCTTAATACAGCTCCAATTGCAAAATTAGAGGCATCAGTGGTGAATTCGAAATCTTTGTCAAAATCAGGGTATGTCAATAAAACTTCCCTTGAAGCCAATGCATTTTTTAGCATATCAAACGCGTTTCTCGCCGGTTCATCCAGATTTATTTTCATTTGGCTTGAGGCGGATTTTGAAACTCGTCCTTCTTCTCCTCTTAAAAGTGATGTCAATGGCTTCGCCATGTCGGCATAACCTCTAATAAACCTTCTATAATACCCCGATAGTCCGAGAAACGATCGAAGTTCTTTTAGGGTCTTAGGGTAAGAGAATTTCAATATTGAATCAACCTTTTTAGGATTAGTCGTAATACCTTCCTTTGATACAACAAATCCTAAGAATTCTACCTCACATTTAAAGAACTCGCACTTATCTAACTGGATTTTCATATTGGCTAATTCCGGTGTTATGAATATTTTTTCCACATGTTCCAAGTGAGATTTTTCGTCTTTGCTGAATATGATAATATCGTCCACATACACGTAACATACCTTTCCAATAAATTCCCTCAAGATGTCGTCTAATGCTTTTTGAAATATTGATGGCGCGTTCTTGAGTCCAAACGGCAATCTAGTGTAGTCATATTTTCCGTTATTTACGGAGAAGGCAGTTTTCTCCATGTCCTCCGCTCTCAATGGTATCTGGTGAAACCCGCTCTTCAGGTCCAATACTGTAAAATATTGATTTCCACCTAGATTAGACAAAACATCATTAATTTCCGGAATAGGGTACCTATCGGCCACGGTTACTGCATGTAGTCGTCTAAAGTCTACAACTAATCTGTACTTTCTCTGTCCGGATAGGTCTTCCTTTTTTGGCACCACCCATATGGGTGAATTATAGGGAGATCTGGATGGTCTTATAATGCCATCACGTAGGAGACGATCCATTTCTTTCTCTACAACATCTTTTAAAGCCATTGGGTAGGGATAACTGCGAGAATATATCGGTGAACTGTTTTTCGTGCGCATTTCTCCTACTACTGTTGTAGTATATGTCAATTTCTCTTCTGGATCTGCAAAAAGGCGGCGATGCTTCATTACAATAGGCCAGGCAAAAGGAAAAATTTTATTGGTAAGTCATTGATTCCGCAAAGATTTAAGAATAAGTGATGGGTTATTTTTGTATCACCGGCAACAGATTTCGCTCTCCAAATATTTTCTCATTACGTCTAGGTTTACTTACCATAGTGGGTTTAATATAATTCTTGTTGCTTCCCGTGTCCAATAGAAATGTCAGTATTTTTCCGTCCCCCATTTTAGCCTCGAAATACGGTAACGAGGAACAGTTTAATCTAAAAAATTAACGACGACCTGAACGTCATCAGGCTGGGCTTCCCTAGTTTCATTTATTACGACATTTTCTGGAATTTGATGAAAATATTCCTCATTATAGTCTGTCCCGTCATTTGCTCCTCCCTCAGCTCCGCCTTCTTCTACTTGATAATCGTCCCAAAAATATCCGTGATCTTGTGGCAACGTTTCTATATGGAAATTCCTTTGTATTTTATTGACTGGTCCTTGAAAAGAGGTCCCTGCAGGCCTTTTTGGGAATTGATTCATAGGTATTCGATTCATATAGTTAACACGCCCAGTTTGAATTAACCTGTCTACCTCCATAGGTTCCACTACGGATGGTTTTTGGCCGCTTTGCGGTCTGAAATCCGAGTTTTGATGGATATTTGAACGCATATTTGGGTTGCGATAATTTAGGTTATAAGTTGGATTGTAACTTGGGTAAAAGCTAGGTGTAGGTTTGTATCGGGGTGGTAGTGGTGGTCTGGTGGGCATTGTCCCACCGATATTAGCCAGTTCTGGGATGAATTTTCTTACATTCCCCGGGAGAGAGTTCGTTATACCGATTCTGTCCCTCTGCATATTTGCTTTTGGTACGTCTCCGTGGGCGTAGTTCATTCGAAAAGTCATATTATCTAGCTTGAGGCAAATGTGTAATGCCTGAGGTAGTGAGCTCGGTTCGCGGACGCTTAATAGTCTCGGAAGATCGCCATTAAGCCCTCTAACGAAAGTGTCTAATGCCTTTTCTCTATAAGTATTCGCCATTGTTTTGAGACTGTTCTCGTCCAATTCTAAGCAAGAAACTTTGTCTAGAATTAATGAAAGATGCTGATAGACAGCCTGATAGAACTCCGTTATGGTCTTGCTTCCTTGTCGAAGCACGGTCATTTGATATTCCAATGTCCCGATGTCTCTCTTATCAGAATAATGCATCATGAGACATTTCTTTATGGAATTCCAATTTAATGGGGTTCTGTAAGATTCCAAGGCGGTGTCCGCCTCACCAGTGATCTTTGTACGAATTGTATGCAGGATAGCATAATAACGCCCTGTTCCCTTTAATGGTTCGTATAATTCTAGCGCCCTATCCACCGACTTTCTTCACGAATTAAATTCCCCAACGGTTCCGGAGAATTCTCTCAATGATCTGATCAAATCGGGTACCCTTTCTATTTCATAAAGCCCCGTTGTAGTAACCGTACCCACGGGCTGATCGAAACTTTCATCAGAGAGAGGGTCTGAGGACTGTCGGAAATTTTCCCTGATCATTTGCATTATCTCATTTTTTTGTACTTCGCTAATTCCTTGCTCACTAGATGTCGATCCACTTACAGTTAGTGTCCTTCTAAGTCGATTAGTCAGTTGATCTATAGTCTCGTCGGGCATTGTGTCGATAATAGGTTCGGATGGTAGGATAATTACAGTAGAATCGCAAAAAAGTTAACCAAAATGTTGTTAACTTGTTCGTACTATTAACTTTTCTAAGCGGGTTTAAATTTAAAAAAAAACACAATATAAAACATGCATCTTTTGGAAATAACGCTCAAAACTTATTCCGAATGCTTTAGTTTTCACCATAACAAAAATGAAACTTATAATTTTCATATGCATTCTCCACAGCTTTGAAAAATTAAAAAAAAAAATTTTTGACATCCATAATCCAACGCTAATAGTTTTCGATGATTATCTTAATTAATTTTGCTTAAAATCTCTACTTTCTTATCATTTGCAATCTTTGTTTCTTAAAGCTTTCAGAAAAGTTAACTAAAAGTTAACTTTTTAGAACGACGCAGGGACGCTAAAATTCGGTAAACTTAACCGCGAGATTAACTTTTCCGCGAGTTAACTTTTCCGCGATTCCACTGTATATAATATCAGGACTCTTTTTCCCCTTTTTTATTAAAAAAAAAAAAAAAAAGAAGCTTGGAATTAAAGTTAACGTTATTATTAATTTCTCAAGTTTCTACTCAACGAGATTCAAAGCTTAAATATAAATTTAAAGAAAATACTTAGAGATATGCTTACAAAAATATAATCTGGAACATGTAGATGGAAACAGGAGCTTAGGTTGATGATAATTATTTTGCCGTCACCTCTTCTAGAGTTTTTAATTCTTTGTTCAGAAATATTTTCCTAAAATTTTTTTTGGAAAAAAAAACAATTTTTTCTTCTTTTTTTTATAACAGTCACTTCATTTTTTTTATTTTTAGATTCTGATGGTGTTTAATTACTATTTTTATTCTTTATGATTTTAAAGTTTTAATTAATGTTTTATTTTTACAATTTTTAAAGTTTTTTTTAATGTTTGTATTACATATTTTAGACTTGTATTTAAAAAAAAATTTTTTTTTCTTTTTAAAGTTTTATTTAAGTGTTTTTTTTTTAACTTTTTTAAAGTTTTAAAGATTTTACTTTTAGTTATCTTAAAATTTTGTTTAATGATTTTTTTCTTTTTAATTTTTAATGTCACTTAACTTTTATTTTTAATTTTATTTCAACTTTAAGTTTTAATTTGACTTAAGAGTCACTTAACTTTATTTTAACTCAAAAATTTGTTTAATGATTTCTTTTTTTAATTTTCAAGGTCACTTAACTTTAATTTTTAATTTATTTCAACTTTAAGATTTACTGCCTGCTTGCGTTTTCTAAAATTAGGCAGTTAATTTCACTTAAGAGTCACTTAACTTTATTTTAACTTAAAAATAATTACGCCCGTGAAGCGGCTGGTGTATTTTAACAACCGTCCCTTTTACTATGTAGTTATAGTTACTTGGGGGCCTCTTTCTTCACAAATTTCGCGAGACGCGATGGACGTTGGCGACCAGTAGGATTTTTTATTTTAAACGGCGACCGTCACTTCCTTTGTATTTTTTTTCACTTACGTGGGGCTGTAGATTTTTCCGATAAACCTACTGGTCCCTGCTCGGGCGCCAATAAAAAAAATTAATTTTTTTATTGCCGGTGTTTTAACCGCACAACTTCTTTATTTGTTGAAAGTAAAAATACAATTGAAAAAAGAATTATTAAAACTAGCTTAAGCTACCCTAACTGAAATGCACAGGTTTTGCACACGTCACCTTAGTTGGCTCGCTCGTGTATTTTATAGACGCTGTATCGCATGTGAACATTAAATGATGTGAACAAAGCATAGTTGCAAGAAGGGTGTCGAATATCAGCACCTGCTACATAAGCTTTGTTAACCGTGTGAATGAATTTATTTTATTTTGGAGTTTTGAATGTAATTTGTGTTAACTTACACACATATTTGTAATTAGTATAGATGTGCAATATTATAATATCAAGGGAATAAATAACCAGAAAAAAATTCTTGTTTTTAAAGCGCTTTAGAATAAAAGCGCACAGCCGTGCGCTTCAAAAACTTAGCAAATAAGCTCGAGGTCCACATCTCGTTTTCTATGGAACTGATAACTTTTTGAATTTTTTCAAGACGCATGCAAAAGTAGAAAGTAATCCTACTTCATGCTTATATTCATTCAATGCGTTTGCTGTGTTACTTGTCAATACAATTTTACACTGATTCTTCTTTTATTAACAGATGCATAAACGCATTGAACGCTTGGTGTGGACCTCAAGCATAATGGTGCAATGAATGCTTACAAACAAAATTAAAAAAAAAAAAATACTTTTTTAGTGCTGATAATAAATAGTAAAAAGTTTGCATTAAACACATTATTTTGACGACAACAAGGCAATACGGCTGTTTTTACGAGTTCGTACAATTTGTACTGTGTATATATTACGAATTTCACACTATTTGTTTCAAATGAACAGAAGTTGTTTAACCCTTCGTCTTACTCATGAGTCTGGCCAGACCTTTTTCGATTTTAAATGTTATTTTAGTATATTTAAAACACAGGTAGAGACTTGAAGTTTCAGGTACCCTTCTAAAATTTAGTTTACTATAAAAAGCTGAAAAATATAACCTGGAAAGGATATATAAGGAAACTTATTCGAATATTTTACTGCACACATCACATTCATAACACATGTGGTCTGGCCAGACCCATATATATTTTGTATAGAAGATGCCGTATTTTTAACTTTCTTTCTTGCTGTTTTTAATTATTTTTTTGTTAAATTATCTATTATTTTTTTTTTTTATTAAACACACAAACTATTACCTCCATCTAGTTCTCAACTTAACCCTCCCTATTACACATGTTTTTGAATTTCACATTCGTAACGCATGAGTCTAGCCAGACCCAACAAATTTTTGAATAAATAAAACCAATTTTTTTTAACTAAATGTGTATAATATAACATTTGGTTATAGTAGACTTAAGGCCCAGCAATAATATGCATTGCCTTGCTTACAGTAGGTTACAAATTAACAAAAAGTCTCTCAAATGTATGTAAAAAACCAACTTAAAATCAACAAAGATTTGATGCCGTACGAAATGTGCGATCAGTTTTGCACTTTGCTTAAGCAAATGACAGTAGCCTGATTAAAAATATTAAAAATTTGGATTAAAAACCATAAATAGTTCAACAAAATAACCACAATTCTAATTATTGTTAAAGCTAAGGCACGAGCTCTATGTGTACATTTGTCCTTCAAGTTGTGCTGAAAAAGGTCAACAAGAAAAAGAAAGACAAAATGAAAAAACAAAAAAAATGTACTTTGGACTTCAAGAAGAATTCTTGACATAAGCACGGAAAAAACAGAAGTTAGGAAAAACATGTAAAATCAATTAAAAAATGGATAATCATTAAAAAAAAAGCAAATTTCGATCTACCAAAAGGTTAAAAATACAATTTGGTTTAAGGATTGATATTTGACTATTGACGACAGCAGTCGTCGATGGCTGCGAGAGTAAGACGGCAAATCCATCTGAGGAGATCGAGTGGTTGCGATCGAAACATGTCATGGTAACCAGCCGCCTGGGTTCGAATCTCAGGTCAGTCAGGAATGAATGATTATCAATAACAATTTTAATTAATTTTCATGTTGTAAAAATTCCTTTCTTCATAAAAATAATTTAATGAAAATTAAATTTGATGAACTTAAGCCTGATTAAAAATATTAAAAATTTGGATTAAGTTTCATAAAATTTAACGAAAAGTTTCCTTAAGTTCAATATGGTTTGCCTCATATGAATAACATGTATTTGTACATTTGCTTAAGCCAACTTAAGCACATTATGGTTGGGCCTTTAGGTTTCTGACGGTTTACTTAGAACTCTACGTATTCTGTGGTGTAAAGTTTTATTTGTTAAAAATGTTTTGTATTTTGTAGGAAAAATTGTAAGTTTTAAAAACTATCGATAGTTATCGACCACTAAGTTTTACCCTTGAAAAGTACAATTATCACGAGTCAGCTAATTTTTTAACGACATTCATATGCTTTTTGAATTTTAATTCCATTATATCTTAATTTCGGAGATATTAAGTTACAGATGTTAGCCGTTTTAAACCTTTTAGCGATCAAATTTTAAAAAGTCGCGTCTTAAGCCTATAGTACACGGAATGTGAAAAGCTACATGCGCATGAGGTTCTTTCGTAATTTTGTCGTCATCACACAACACGAACTTGCTATTGTGTCTCTGTAGTGTCGTCAAAATTACGTCAGAACCACATGCTTTTTCATTATGTGTCCTATAGGCTTTATTATATCTGCTTATCCAAAAAAAGGTACTTGTGTACCGAATCTCTACCTTGAACCGTTTGGGCTGAGCGTTGATGAGTCAGTCAGTGTGTGAGTGAATGAATGAATTAACAAGTCAGGTCTTGCACATACAGATGAGTTTCGAAATGCTTAAACACTTTTTTCTTTTTAATTACAGACATTGGGTCCTCATGAATTTGATCATGGCATTGAAGGTCTTGTTCCTTTCTTGGAATCACTCAGGAATACCACTATGCTTGTAGCAAATATGGATTCTTCAAGAGAACCTAGAATGCGTGGACAATATCAGAAATCTATGATCATCGAAAGAAGCAACCGTAAAATTGGTGTTATTGGTGTAACAACTTCCGAAGACCAAAGTGTAAGATTTTTAATAAAATTGTATGTAAATTAAAAATTATAAATTAAAAATGCATTGCAGAAAATAGGCAACATTGGTAATTTGGTATTCGGACATGAAGGTGCAGCTGTTGAGGAAGAAGCAGCAAAATTGGAATCCGAAGGTGTCAATATTATAGTAGTCGTTTCTCATTGTGGTCCTAAGGTCGATGAAGAGATTGCCAAAAATAGCAACAGAGTTGATATAATAATTGGATCCAACTCTGATAATTCCATTCCAATTGGGAATGAAAAAATAAATCCTTTTACGCCTAACGGGAAATATTCAACAGTAGTAAGTCACACCTCCGGACATCGTGTTTTAATCGTTCAAGCTGGTAAATATGGACTGTATGTTGGACAATTAATGGTTAAATTTGATAATGATGGTGAAATTATTGAATTTGAAGGAGCTCCTATTTATATGAATAACACTTTACCCCAAGGTAAGTACAGAATTACAATAAATTTAATTATAGTAAAATACATACATATCTGTAAATATTTTATTGAAGAAGCAGGGATGGAAAATCATCCATAGCTAAACTGTAATTGAAATCTAAGCCCAATAATATTGAATTTAAGCGAGTGCCCCGGCAGGCTAGCTGGTAGTGAGCTAGTCTATCAGGGCCGGGGTTTCGATTTCGATTCCCGTCAGAGACTCTGGTCTGTCTCCTGCAGACAAACGTAGAGCTTCGCAGGATTAGCTTAGGGGGGAAACAAATCTAAAGGCCAATTTCACCAAGTTCAGTTAAAACTAACTTTTACTTTAACTTCCACCTAACAATATGTTTTTGACAGTTAAAACTGATAGTTAATTAAAGTTCAGCTTAAATTCAATGACTTTATTTCGTTTTCATTGCCATGAAACAACAAGAATGATTAAAATATGAAAATTTGGATTAAAAACCATAAACAGTTTAATAAAATAACCACTTTACTAATTGTTAAATTTATTTTATATACAAGTTTTTATTCCTATAAGAAATGTTTTTCTTATTTCTTTTTTTATATTTTGCGTTTGCAAATACAGTTTGCAGTACAAAGAAAATTTTCCTAATAAAAAAAAATTGTTGCATTTATTTTTATTGTACTAAAAATATTTTTTACTAGTACATTAAAATTCACTTGTATTATACTTTTATACATATGTACGTACATATTTGAAATACATCTTTGGCAATTAACAAAAAACATTAATTTAATACGTAATAAGGAATTAAGACGATGCTTTTTTATCTGGCTTTTTTAAAGTTGATTGTCGAACTGGGTATTTTTTTATATTCCTCTAACTCCCACTGGAGCATAGGGCGCCAAAGTGGAATAGGGTATAAATACGTTTCATCCATTAATAACCCCAAAAGATATTGTCTAAGGGCCCTTATGCGACCTATACACGTTTAAGCTGGTCTTACAATTGAGTTGAATAGACCAGTTGATCGTTCGCAGCATATGTAAAATGTTTAACCTACTTTTCATTAAGCTTTATTAAGAAATTATTTTTATAAAGTCAACATGAGTACCGATTTTTTAGCACTAGTGGCGATAAATGAAGTGGAGTAAGAAAAGGAGCAAGAAAATAAATTAAATAATAGATCCGGTAGTTTTTGTATTCTTTACTAAAATTGTGCATTCGAATTTCGTATTAGTTTTTTAAAATATTGTTTGCTTTGCACGCGCTGCTTTCAAAACGTTAGAATGAAAATTAAAAACGAAAGAAAAACGTAACAAATGGTTGTACAACTTGATCGAATTGTAGAACAAGTCGCAACATGTAGCGGCGCACTATACCCTGTTTCCCAATACTTTAAGAAATCAAGCTTAAAAGTTTTCGTTTATTTATATCAACAATATTGATCAGACTGTAGTATACATGTATTTTGTCTGAATTAAATTCGATGCAATATTCACGAAAAGGCGGTTTCTTCGCTTTGATTTTATCATATTTTGCTCCAAAAAATTCCTTTCCATATTCGCCCACGGATGTTGTGTAGACAATATGTCTTTGGCAATTCTTCTGATATTTGGAAATTTTTAAATTGTACTAAATATGCCATTGGAGTACTTCAGTACTTTTGCAATGCAAATTGTACTGAAAAAAGTACAATTGTACTGACTTTATCCTCCCTGCTGCTAAGTGAGATAAATAAAAACTTTAAGAGTATTCAAAATGAACTGCATAGTGTTACCGGTTAACATAAAAGCTATGCAAGATGAAATAAATGCTTTAAAATATAAAGTTAAACAACAAGAAAATGTGAACGTTGCCAGTGAACTAAGATTAAATGAAATTCCCTATAAGCCCAATGAAAATTTATTAAACATTTTTGATCAAATCTGCAATACTATTAATACAACGGTTCCTGCAATTAAAACGATTTATCGGCTACAAAATCATAACAACAAACAAAAAACAGACTCGCAAGATGCGGTAATAATTGTAAAGTTTTGGTCCCCATATGACAAAAACTATTTTTTTAAAAAACCTTATCTAATTGGCGTAAAAATAATCCACGGTTTTTCTTTACGTTGAGAGATATTGGTGAAAATTCTGACAATAAGTTTTATGTCAATGAAAACCTTACGTCTACAAATTTCAAGATTCTACGTGCTGCTACTCGCCTTAAAAAGGAACATCGCATATATAGTGCTTTTACAATACGTGGCTTGGTTTATGTCAAAATATCTGCTAATGATCAGGCGATACATATTGATGAGTTGGAACATCTTAACAATTTATTTCGAGCTCCTGACGTATCACTTGCTGCTGACGAATATCCGAACGTCTCTGATAATAACTACTCCTAATATTACATTCATAATTTTCTTTTATCTCTTGTCTTTGCCTTGTTACATGTTCTTCAATTCCTATAGCACCTCCTCGTTGTCAATTATTTTAGCTATATATAATTACTGGTTTGTTAATTATGTTACCAATTTTAGTAATATCATTTATATACTATTTGGAAATGAGAATATAATATACTCCTCGTGCGTTACTTCTTCTTTTTTAATTGTTAGTTTTAATGAACAACTTAAATAATAATAGGGTTCGTTCTAGGGACGGAATTGGGACGATGATAAAAATTTTAGCCGCTCAAAGGAGTGGTATTAAGATCTGTCACATCAACGCACAGAGCTTGAGACCAAAAATTGAAGAGTTTAGGTTTATTTTCGAGCACTCTGGCGTTGATTTGATATGTGTATCTGAGACATGGCTTAAACCTGAGTTCAATGATCTGTCAATTTCTCTGCAAGGATACAAGATTAGGAGAGTAGATAGAAATGGGTACGGAGGTGGGGCAGTTTATGCGAAAAAAGGGATTGCAATTAAAGTTCTCGGTTCATCTACGGATAATTCTGGAAATCTTGTAGAATATCTTTTTCTGGAAGTAGGCTTGGAGGGAAGGAAACTACTTTTAGGTTGTGTTTATAGACCTAATAATCGCATTTGTATGGAGAACTTTATGAACACCCTTGAAACATATACAGTCTTATACGAAGACGTTATCATTACAGGTGATTTCAATTCTAATATTTTAGTGAACCCTTATCTGACTGGCAATATGCTTACACTTGGTCTTAATTCACTAAACACGAATATAGCTACGCATTATACAAGTACAAATAATACACTTCTTGATCTCTTCTTTGTTGCGGATATTTCGAAGGTGTTGCTTTATGATCAACTGTCTGCCTCTTGTTTCTCACACCATGACCTAATTTTCATGACGTATAATTTACAGTTCAATGTGCCACAGCAACTTGTTAGATACCGTGACTTTCAGAACATTGAGTATGTAAGATTAGAGGAAGAATTTCTCAGGATTGATTGGAGCGTGCTATATAACCTGATTTCAGTTGATGATCAGCTCTCTTTTCTACAACACAAAGTAAACTATTTATATAATCTTGTGGTTCCTTTAAGAACAAAGAATGTAAACAGACATAATAAGCCCTGGTTTACTCAGGACATAAAACAAATGATTAGTCGCAGAGATTCCTCATATGCTCGGTGGAAACGTTTTAAAACCGCAGAATTGCATGCAGAATATCGAGCAACACGTAAAATTACGAACAGATTAGTTAAGAAAGCAAAATTTGACTACTATGTTTCAAAGTTTTCCGCTGCCATAGGGTCGAAAAAAACTTGGCAAGCAATTCGTGAAATTGGTATTGGTAAGGCTTGTAGCCATGATTCCTGTACTATCGACGCTAACGTCCTAAATAACCAGTTTTTAAATATCCCATATGTGGCTCCATCTGCTGCTTACTATAACCTCGCTAATGACAGTGCACACAATAATTTCTATTTTACTCATGTTGGGCAGTCTGACGTATTATCCAGTTTATTATCAATAAAATCTAATGTAGTTGGTGTGGACGGAATTGATCCTAGGTTTTTGAAGATCCTCATTCTTAAACTTCTTCCTTTTATAACTTTTGTTTTTAATAAGATTTTTACCACCAACCAGTATCTAAAAATATGGAAACTGGCTAAGATTATTCCTATACCAAAATCCAATTCTGATTACAGGCCAATAGCAATCTTGCCATTTTTATCTAAAGTTTTTTAAAGATTAATTCATAAACAAATCTCACAATATATTGAAACAAATAATATGCTGACTGGTCGTCAATCTGGTTTCCGTGAAAATCACAGCTGTGTTTCGGCTCTTGTGGATGTTGCTGAGGACATAAGACAACAGGTAGAATGCGGTAATGTTACTTTTTTAGTTCTCCTGGATCATTCCAGGGCATTTGACACGGTTGACTACAGCATTTTGTGTTATAAGCTTAAAAATATGTTCGGATTCACATCAACTGCCACATGCTTAATTAATTCATATCTAACCGACAGATGTCAATATGTTGAAACACCTTCCTCCGTTTCGACCACATTACCATTAACCCGGGGTGTTCCGCAAGGCTCGATCTTAGGTCCTCTTCTCTTTTCGTTATACATAAATGATCTTCAGACTAAACTCGAATACTGCAGGGTTAGATTGTATGCTGACGACGTCCAGCTTTACATTAGTTGCAGCAATACTGCTGTCGATGAATGTGTGAGAACACTAAACCAGGAGTTAGGTCGTGTTTATGATTGGGCTTCTGCTAATGGTCTGGCAATAAATCCTATTAAGTCGAAAGCGTTAATTATTAAAAAGAGGTTATTGAAACTTGATTTTAATCCTATATTGTCCTTAAACAACCAGTCCATTGATATTGTAAACTCGGTCAAAAATCTTGGTGTATATTTTAACAACACTCTCACCTGGTATAACCACGTTAATTTTGTATGTGGTCGAACGTATTCAATGTTAAGAAATCTCTGGCAAACTCAGTATTGTACTCCAATTAAAATTAGAACTCTCCTTGCTAAATCTTACCTAATACCGATTTTATTGTATGGCTGTGAACTATTTGCCAGTTGTGATAATAAAAGTAAAAGAAAACTAAATGTGACCTTTAATAACATTATTCGGTATATATGTATATGGCCTTAGAAGATCTGATCATATCTCCCCTTACTCAACATTGCTCTATGGCATTAGCTTTGATAATTATTTAAAGGTGCGCATTTTGCTGTTCATGCATAAAATTATATATACACATCAACCGGAGCATCTTTATGAACGTCTAAGTTTTTCAACGCTTCCCAGAGGTAAACGAATTATCGCATTTGCTTATCAAACTCTGATCTCCAAGTATCAATTCTTTATTCATGCCATCAGTCTCTGGAACGGATATCCCTATAGATTACAGACCATTAGTAACGCCCGACAATTCAGGAAATATATTTTTTGCCATTTTTCACGTTGAATTTATATTTTTGCATGCTTTATATTGATTTTTGCTAAGATTGTCATATAAAACTAAATTAAAATTAATCCTATTTTCATTTTTTAATTACTTAATAATATATAATACAGTTTTGTTATGTGATTCATTGTATTTATGTAAGCTCAGTTCCATACTGCAATATAAGACTTAAGTCTTGTGTATGGGACATCGAAAAGAAAAATAAATAAATAAAAAAAAAAAAAAAAAATATTATTTCCACAGATAACGGTTTTAATAATTTTGAGAAAGGGATTACAAAAAAAAACTCAAAATAAACGAATAACGTTCAAAGGAGTAGAAAAGAAATTTCAGTTTGTGCTCAATTCAAAGTGTTGCAAAATAGATAAAAATAAAAAAAATTGAACTTTTTTTTATTTGTTCATAATTTTCAATTTCTTCTTGACATAAATTGCTCTTTTTTTATTAAAAATATTTACATTTTTTTTCCTGCGAATGGTCGTTTTGCGTGGAATTGCTCAAATACAAATACAGCTGCAGCGAACTTCAAGTTGAAAAGTGTGAGGATTTAAAAACAAAACAGAATTGTTACAGAGTACATGGAACTAAGAACCATTTCACAATCTTCTCAGAAAAAACAAAAAAAAAACGTGACTAGTAAATTGACAAAATTTTAGCTTTATTTTAAACTATTTTAATGGGCTTAGCTAACTTTATTTGTAGGAACATAATTATATAATTATATATACATAATTAACGTTGGAGTTACCAAAATAGTGTTACCGGAAAGGCTAAAATAGCTCATAAATACGAACACGACTAGATATCTGTTTGTAGAAACAACGTTCATTAGTCCAGATAAACGTTTTGCAAAAGCAAAGAATTTTTCAACAGTTTTGCAAATAAATCTCGATTAATTGCCCGTCTATACCAGAGATAAATATTGCAACTCATTCTGCAGTAAATGTCAAAATTATGCTGTCCGTAATTTGGACAGAATTTTTTTTGTGTCTTTTACGGTACAACATTGCAATAACCACATTTACGAGTGTAAATAAATTTGCATTACTTTTTAACTAATTGAGGTCCCATAATAAAACTTTTACAATATAATAAGGACACTATAGACAAATTTAGGTTAAAAATTAGGACTAAGTTAGAAAAATTTTGATTTAAAATGGTCATTTCCGGTTTTGCAAATGAATTTTTTTTTTATTTTAAGAATCACTTTTATTTGGTTTGATTAGTTTTATAAAACCAATTCCAACAAATTTTTTTATTACAAAAAACGACCCAAATATATTTTTGTTGATTTTTTTATGCGATTTTGTTTTGATTTTTTAATAAAAGTTTGAATTTATGCTGTTTTTGCAGAATTTTGGAACGAACCATTAGTTTTTATATGAAGCTAGAGTATCGTTTTATGCGAATTCAATGTATGCGATTTTTTTGGAGCGCATCTATCGCATAAAACGAGACATGAGTGTATTTTGTTACAAAAACTATCTTAACTAGTGGCGGAATGCACATGATATAAGATTTTTCACAAATTCGTTCAATATGACTAAAAATCATACTAATAAACCTTTAGAACACCTAAAACCGTAACAAATAATGCTATTGTAATAAATTTTGGTCTGTCACAGTTTTATATGACTAGAAATTACATTCTCAACTTTCGTGCAGATCGGTCCATAACTAACTATTGTCCCCAAATAAAGATTCTCGCGGAAAACCCCTTAGTACGCGTAAAACTGTATTGCTCTCAATCTGGTGGCTAATTCTGGCAGTCGTGATCGAATACTTTTTCGTTTCGAAAGCTATTTGATTTCTAATTCTTTCTGTCGATATTCTAAATAAATCGATATTATTTTTCAGTGTTGTAAAGCATTTATTTGAGTTTTCACAATACTGAAAAAATAGTTTAGATTCGTTCGGCTAAAATAATATTGCTTTCGAATCGAAAAAGTATTCGATCACAACTGCCAGAATTAGGCCCCTGTGTTTTATTACTTGTATAATAAAATTTGGTCAGTCATAGTTTTATTAGACTATAAAATACTTGTTCAAATTTCGAAATATTCTAACTGTTGGTGAAGGGTATCAAAGATTAGGCACAGCCCAATTCATCACTTAAACATTTTTTTTTTTTTTTGAATCAAATAGCTAGGGAAGTTAGAAACGTATTTGAGATTCATATACCCTTGAAAAAGCAGCTTATATCTAAATTTATATAAAAAATTTAATAAATTTTTTAATTAGGCTTAAGTTCATTAAATTTAATTTTCATTAAATTATTTTTATGAAGAAAGGAATTTTACAACATGAAAATTAATTAAAATTTTTATTGATAATTTTTCATTCTTGACTCAATCTGGGCTCGAACCCAGGTGTTTACGGACAGGTTACCCTGACATGTTTCGATTGCAACCACTCAATCTCTTCAGAGGGCTTGCCGTTTAACACTCGCAGCCATCGACGACTGCTGACGTCATTAGTCAAACATCAATCCTTAAACCAAATTGTATTCAACCTTTTGGTAGATCGAAATTTGCTTTTGAATGATTATCTATTTTAATTTATTTTAACATGTTATTCCTTTACTTCTCTTTTTTCGTACTTTTGTCAAGAATTCTTCTTGAAGTTCAAAGTGCATATATTTTTTGTTTTTTCATTTTTTTTTTTTCAATAAAAATTTTAATTAATTTTCATGTTGTAAAATTCCTTTCTTCATAAAAATAATTTAATGAAAATTAAATTTAATGAACTTAAGCCTAATTAAAAATATTAAAAATTTGGATTAAAAACCATAAATAGTTCAATAAAATAACCACAATACTAATAAATTTAATAAATTTTAGGTTTTAGCGGTATCTTTAAAAAAAAATTAAACATTAAGCGGTTTCTAGCGGTTTTTTGGTCCGATTTGGCGGGAGAAGTTCAAAAGAAGTTGGCAGCAGTGTCTGTAATTTTGTTTTGTTATTCTCACACTTTTTAGCTTGAAGTTGGTATTTATATTTATATATGTATAAAATATAAAAAGGAGAAGGGGAAAGACAAGAAAAAAAATTGCAAAACTATAATTGAATCGTTTATTTCAGAAACCCGTCAACTCTCATTGAAAATAGGCACACAATTTGGACTCCAATGCAATTTCAAAGCTGAATATTAAAAATTGCTTTATTTTAATGCGCCCCTAATTAAATAATGTTATATTTTGTTCATAGATACTGAAGTGAAGACTTTGGTGGGTTCTTGGGGGGAATTTCTATTAAAAAAGGCATACGAAAAAGTGGGAACTTCATTGCAAACAGATATACCTAACTCTAACTGCATCTTTGACGAATGCGCCTTGGGAAATTTTCTCTGTGATTCAATGGTTGATTTGGTAAGAAAGCTTTTTGTGTTAATTTGTAACTTTAAATTTAATATCAGCAATTATAGTATTTGGATTCTACGAAGAACGATATTTTGACTGAAGGACTCATTGCTATAATCAATTTTAACTCATTTAACACGTTGGTGAACATTCCAACTTCCAGTAAGTAGATAATTATTACTACAAACGGCCATGTTTTGACAATCGCACGATTTGAATTCGCAAAACGCCATATTTATTTTGTGGTGTTCTGAAACTCGTACGATTTTCTTGCGATCTGCCAATGTTTGTTAGCATACTTTTGCAATTTGAAGTCCCCAAACTTCCTGCGATTGTAACTTAACGTACTCCAATTTTGCAATTTCAAGTCAGAATCGCAACTGTTAATCGTTTTGCGATTATCAGAACACGTCCGATATTCGTTCTTTTTAATCCTAAGTTATGTAATTCTATAGTTAGAGCACGTGAAGAATATATTCCCTATTGTAGAATTGCTTGGGGGTTACCATATAAAAACACTTTGACTGCATTTGATTTGCCTGGTAAACGTTTGTTAGAAGCTTTGGAACTTGGTGCAAGTACACTTGTTGGAGGAGTTTTCTCCAAATCCTCTAACTTCCTTCAAGTTGCAGGCTTAAATGTAACCTATGACTTGAAGAAACCCGCATTTGAACGTGTTATCGATATACAAGTACGTTGTGGTAACTTTTCATCTCCAAGCTATAAGTCTTTTTCCGAAAACTCCACGTATCGCATTTTGGCCCCAAATAGTTTAATATATGGTTCTGATAATTTCGATATGATTAGAAACTATGCCAGTAATGAACAGTAAGTTATATTATACAATACATATTTTTCAGATCGATTTCACATTAATGCATTTTTAATTTTAAAGGTCGTTTATGGTGCTCTCAGATGCTTTGATGAGCTACATTAAAAAGAAAAGTCCTATTAATCCTGTAGTTGAGGGTCGGATTAAAATACGTAATTAGTAAAATTTTATTATAATAAGTCTGTTTAACAAAGACAACAGAAAAAATTTACTTAATAAATATGCATACTTAATAAAAAAACATGATTTTTTTTTGTAAGGGCAAGACTAATCTGCAAGTTCAGCTTTTTTTTAATGAAATATTTATTCGTTCTTTTTTCATTAATTTAATACATTATTTAAACAAAACAAAGCATGATACCAAAATTCTTTATAGCAGTTCTTTTTAGTCATACCGTATCATCTTTAATGACGCCTGCACAACAAGATTTCCTTAAAGGTCGCTCAACTACATACATACATATATCTAATGTTATACAGCTTTTAACTTTGGTGAATCGTAGCTTTGTTTAAAAAAAAACAAACCGATGCTTTCGATAAAGTCAATCCTACTGTTAGAGAAGTTGGATTTAATGGGATTTACTAATAATTGTCTTCAATGGAAAAAACCATACCTGATAAACCGGAAACAATGTGTACGTTTCGAAAATGTTACTTCAAAGAATGTTAACGTTTTACTTCTGGAGGCAGTCACCTGGACTAGTATTATTTTCAGGGTTAATTAACAGCCTTCTTAATGTATGCATGCAAACGATGTAAGAAATGTTCTAAGTTACAGGCTGACTTCATAAACAAAGTATTGCAGTGCCCATTTAGACATGGAAACATTTGGATGGGAGCAAATTACGGGTGGGGAAGAGAAAATGGTTTTTGTGTTCGGGTTCGGCGACACGCTTTGTTCTCATTTTCCTTGTTGACATTTACATTTACTTTGCTTTTTGAAAAAAATCAACAATATTAGCAGAATGTTTCCGGTAACATGTTTTTTTTAATGTTCTTTATTAAATCTAATTAGTTATTAACAAGTGTACAAGTTATGAGATTTAACGAAAAGGTATTACAGCAATTAAAAACTAAATAATTCAATATGAAGACAATAGTAAAAATATCACAGTATTAAGGAAAAATTGCTTATAGAAAAAAAACCTTGTGTAAACACAAAGAAAAATAAGAATAAGAAATTTAAAGTAACAACTAGATTCTTTCATTATGGCCAATTTTCAGGATTGATATTAAAACACATTTATTTTTAAAATCGTTTTAAATACAAAATTCTCTTCTTCACTAAAAACTTAAGTGGAACTTAAGTCACCGATGTGGTACACTAATTGGAACTTAAGTTTCCATTGTAATATCTTAGTAAGGTGGCCTCAATAACACAACAACAACAGGCAAAGCTTTAACAGTCAGTTGTTTTTTCAGACCACCTTGTAAATAAATACACTTGCTTATATTTTTTTTTTGTATTTAGTAGTGCTGCCATACTTTAATCTCAATTAAATAAGACTTTTCAAATAAAACTCAAAAAGCAATTTTAGGAAAATTAACTTAATATAGATTTAAATACAATCCTGAAAATTGGGCATTAGTGGTTGGTTAGCAAATTTCTTATAGTTTCAGATTCAGACCTTCTGCATTTTTAATTGAATGACAGCGTCAGTTCCTTGGCGAATGTATTAAACATTTTATGATTAAAATGTTTGTGCAGCAACCTAGTTGAGTATCTCGGCGAAAGTCTATGTATTATTTTTAGATTCTTGTTCTGTATTACCTGGAGTCTCTTTGTGAGTGTTTTAGCAGCCTGGCAAGCGTAGGACATGGTTGGACTAATGCACATACACCCAGATCACTCCAACTAACAATATCTGCTGGTAAAGTGTAGGGTAAACTACAAGTTTAAAGTTCCATTTTATTTTCTATTCCCACACTTTACCAGACAGCAACATAAAAAATGAGCAACGTAAGCACAAAATCCTTACGTTGCTTGCCTAAGTAATTTTTATTTTAAATTTAATAAGTTAATCTTAAGATTCATTTTTAATAAACAAGCACGTTTTAACAAAAAATAAAATTTAAATGTGTTATTTTTTTAATGTTGTAAGTATTTCCAAAGAAATAGATAATTAATTCAGCTAGTTAATTGGCGCAGTCGGTAAACGGCCAAAGGTAAAAAATTAAAAAAGTTAAAAAAAAGTTAGAAAATTAAAAAGTTAAAGAAATCAAAAACAAAAGACTTCTTTAAACTAAAGTTGATTAAAAAAGAGATTTTCAATACAGACTTGATTGTATTTAAATAAAAACAATTAATTGCTAAAAATAAAATAAAAAGAATTGTGAGAAAAATATCTTAATTGAAAAAATAGGTGGACCACTCAGAGTTCATCTAGACGAAAGTTTGACACTGAACGACATAGTAAACAAATATACTAAACTAAGATTGCTAGACGATAGTAGGGCTATTGACAGTAGGCATAAAGCAAATAAAAATTTCAGCAATAATTACTATAGGAACAAGGCGAACGGACATCAAAATTTTAATCAAAACTACAAAATAACAATTAAAAAATTCTGTGACAAACAGCTCTCAATATGGGCCAAGGTTTAGTTCTAAAAGAAATTATTTTCAGGAACAAAGTAGTGGAAACTTTAGAAGAAATCAGCAGGATAGATACCGTCAGAATAATAATGTAGGGAATTGGCAAAATAAGACAAATAGGTATAATGAGGGAAATAAATAACTTTCAAATCATCTAATTAACGAGAGGTGTTCGAATAGGACAAGGAACTCTCATATGAGTGTAGATCAGCAAACTACACATATGGACATAGGAAATGGAGAGGAAAAAGAGGTAAATTTTTTAATACAGCCTCCCCAATCCAATTACCGATAGTGATACTTACTATTGGGAAACAAAAAATACGATTTTTAATTGATACTGGCTCTTCAACTAGTATTATTAAACCTCACGTTTTAAAAGATCATTTTCAAATAGAAGAATTAATGAAACCCGTTCAATACAGAACAATTAACGGCACAAACATAATTAAATTTAAAATTGTAACCCCTTTTCCAAAAAAATTTTCTCCTTTGGGAACTTTAATTTGGAAAGTTATTAATTTCTTTAATAATAAAAATGATGGAATAATTGGACAAAACTTTTTGATATTCCTTAAGACAAAAATAAATAATGAACATGGTTATATAGAAATTTTTTGTCAACAAATTATTTTTCGAGGAAATGTTTTGTTCTTTCTTTTATGAGAATATAAGCGTATTAGAACCAGTCGCAAAAACAAATATCGTAGACAAACTTGATTTTTGTCACTTAAATGAAGAGGAAAAAAAAAAGAAATCAAAAATCTTCTTACTGAGTTTAAAGATTTATTTTATGTAGAAGGCGATAATCTTTCAGCCACAACCCAAATAGAACATCAAATCGTAACTACAATTGACAAACCCCTTTATTCAAAAATATACAGATATCCACAAATTCATGAAAACGAAATAAACAAACAAATAAAAGATATGTTAAAGCAAAACATTATTAAAGAGAGCAATTCTGCTTACAATAGTCCTTTATTGATTGTACCAAAAAAAGCCGATAATTCTGGAGAGAAAAAATGGCGATTAGTAATAGACTATCGCAAACTAAATGAATTCACAGTAGAAGATAGGTACCCTGTACCTAACCTTAACAGTATTTTAGACAAATTAAGCAGAGCCCAATATTTTTCGACTTTGAACCTGGCAAAAGGTTTCCATCAAATACTCCTTAAGGAGGAAGATCGAAAGAAGACGGCATTCTCTACACCCTAACTTAGGGTATTTGGTAAATAATTCTCCAAATTTATTGAGTTGAGTTTGCAGCAGCAGAAATTCCTTATTGATTTTATAAAATTCATCTCTAGAGTTTTTAAAAAGGTTATAAAATTCAACACTAATAGTTCTGCAATTTGGGCATGTCCAGTGCAGAGATTTTTGAGGGTCAGCAAGAGCGTCAGCATCGCGTGCTTTTAGGCCACAGCATTTCAAATGATAACACCCCACGCACAGCCAGCAGGACACCATACGATCATTTCCAGTTATTTGGCAGCTTACGTTTGAACATTCCATAATTAGTAAAAAAGGTTTGACAACACAGGAAGTTTATTGGTAAAAATGGTAATGCTCTATTACAGCTTATCAAATACACAAACCACAATATAGTCAGAGTCGATAATACAGTTCCAGAATTAACAGAATAAACAGCAAATTAAAAACATATGATCAATACAAAAACAATTGATTAGTAAACAAAGTTTATGCAATATCATCGGCTTTTGATGATTTATTTTTAATAAAACACAAATGAACGATAAATCAAAAAAAACACGAACTTTACTTAAAAGATGAATGATTAAATATGACAAAGAAAACACGTTTTTATGTAAAACACGAAATTAAACAGTAACATTTTAATATTATTGTAAGAACAATGCGAGACACACAAAAATAAGTCAACACACGACGAGGTTACCAACGTAATACCCTATGGGCATTACGAATTAAGTCGTTTTTAGGAATGACCGGATTCTATAGGACATTTATTAACAACTATGCCAAAATTGCATACCCAATGACCAAGTATTTGCAGAAAAACACCAAAATTAATATGAATGAACCTAGCTATATAGTGGGTTTTGAAAAACTTAAGGAGCTTATAACGAGTTCACCCATACTTAGATATCCAAATTTTACAAAACGTTTCAAAATCGTCACTGATGCAAGCAATAATGCAATTGGAGATGTCTTGACTCAAGATGGTTACCCAGTAGCATATGCTTCGCGAACGTTGAACAAACACGAAACAAACTATGCAACAATTGATAAAGAATTGTTGGCAATAGTTTGGGGTGTTAAATATTTTAGGCCATATATCTATGGGAAAGAATTTGACTTAGAAAGCGACCATCAACCACTGAAGTGGCTCATAAGTAAGTATGCAGGCAAGGATAAAAGCCCTAGGCTACAGAGATACCTTATTGATTTAGGCGAATATAATTTTAAGATAGAATAACTATATAAAAGGGAAGTGCAACTACATCGCAGATCTCCTAAGTAGAATCAATGTCGAGGAAAACGAGATAAATACATCAGAGGAATTGATGGACGGCAGTGAAACAAGCAATATTGAAGGTTCTTTAGATGTTGAGACTGCACACTCTCAAGAGGAGGATCTCCACGATGGGATTCCAATATTGGATACGGTAGTTAATCGTTTTTAAACTCAAATCATTGTAGTGGATATTAAAGAAGAAGCCATTGAAATGTTTTTTTGCAATAAAAGAGTTTATATAGACAGACATGACATTACAAATACATAGTAACAAATCCAATATTTTAAGAAGGGAGGTTGCTAAAGGAAAAATAGGAATTTTTCTAAATTAAACGTTCACGAATATTACAAGGTTCAACTAAAGTTGATAGAGGAATTCCCAGATAGAAACAACTTTAAATTAGTGAAGTGTTCTTATTTTGCTAGAGATATTGAGGATGATATTGAACTCAATAAACAGATGTCATTGTTTCATAAATACGAAAGTGGACACTCAGGTATTGTAGCTACCTATGAGAGCATCAAGCATAAGATAGATGTATAAACCACATTTAAAATTATCAATACATAAAATAATAAATAACTGTCACATTTGTTCGTCAGCTAAGTATGACAG
The DNA here is from genome assembly GCA_949318255.1 of Pollenia labialis. Classification (NCBI taxonomy): domain Eukaryota; kingdom Metazoa; phylum Arthropoda; class Insecta; order Diptera; family Polleniidae; genus Pollenia; species Pollenia labialis. The sequence continues at coordinate 14,609,179 of OX439142.1, read as the reverse complement.
AAACCCAATAAAAAGTAAGTTCAAAATAACGGAAACCCCTTCTACTACAAACGAAATAATCCACGTCGATACTTATGCAAACAGTAAACACTCATTCATAATTTTTATCGACAAATTCTCAAAACACGTAATTTCATTCCATTTGATCGACAGAAATAGTCAAACCCTAGTTAGAAAAATTAGAACATTTTTAGCCATTAAAGGCCATGTTACCAAATTTGTGTTAGACAATGAATTCAATAATGCCAATGTAAGGAGCTACCTTGACCAAGAAGGAATTCAATATCATTTTACGAAACCGAATAGCCATACCGGTAACTCGGATATTGAAAGATTTAACAATACGGTCACAGAAAAAATTAGAGCCCTTAATTTGGAAGAAAAACTTCCAATAAATACTCAAATCCTTAAGGCAATAACATTCTACAATAGTACTTATCATAGCGCAATTAAATGTAGTCCTTTAGATGTACAAAATAAATTGGTTGACCATACCATTAAAAAACAAAGATTAAAAGATGCAAAAACTAAAATAATCCAAAAAATAAATAAATCCTGTGAAAACTACATGGAAACCAGAGAAGAAGGCTTTATAAAATACTATAAAAGCCTAAGGCGTAAAGAACAACCAAAGTTTATTAAAAAAGTTTTGGAAAAGTACATGAATCCAACATTAAAAGACCTTGCAAATATGCAGTTGACCGTATAGACAAAACGAATCCTAATAGTGATGAAGCCGATATTGACTTTGAGCATTTGTTGGAACGTTTTAAAAACCTTAAAAGACGTTTAAGAAACGACTAGTGCATAGAAAAAACCCTTTAGAAAACGTTCTTATCGTCAGTATTAAAATCCTTTTAAATTTGCAGATCCTGATAGTAATGATAATGATGATCCTAGCAACTGAGACACAGGGAACACTGCGGATTAATCCAATCACTGAGGAGTCAGGTTATGCACAAATTAGGGTAGGAAAAGTTGAAGTGATAAACCAAACGTTTACAGTATTGCACTTGGTTGAGTCCAAGGAATTATATCAGATTTTGAATCAGGTCGAGAGTAAAATGAAAAATGTATACCTTGATAATATGAAAATGATTGAAACAGAAATAAGAATTGTAAAATCTAAATTAAAATCAATCACTCGGTCAGAAATAAGGAGAAAAAGGGGAATGTTAAATATTGTTGGACATGCTTATAAGTGGCTAGCTGGAGTTATGGATGATGATGATCGCCAAGAAATTTTTGAGCATCTTAGTGTAATCAATGAAAATAATCATAATACAATAGGCGCAGTTAATAAACAAATTTATATAAGTAAACACACAGTTTAATGATTCGATACAAACTTTAAAATCAGCAGTAGAAGAGGACAGAACAAATATTAGAAATGCATTCATGAGTTTTATTTAAGAATAGACAGAGCGAAATTATTCAAAGACTTTTGTATGCAGACCAAATGTTCAAACTTAATTACCTTAAAGGGAAAATTGAACATATTCAGGATAACATTGCTTCCGCTAAAAATCCCATTTTTCACCCAAGCATCTTAACATCAGAAGAAATTGATTTACAGTATAACCCGGATAATTACCCCACGCTTAAATGCCTTCCGCGCTTATTTACCTTGAGTTTTAAATCCCCGTTTTTTTTCTTCCTTTTTTCAAACAAAAATCCACGTTTAGTTGCCTTACACTTAATTACCCAATTCGGATAATTGCCTTAAAAATTAAACTCCCAAAACAAAATTACACCTTAATTTCATTCGTTTAATTGCCTCAGTACTATTTGGCAACAACACAGTAAGTAATGCAACCAAGATTACATGTTAATAATTTGAAAATATGCACTAAACATTAAAAAAAATATGGCCAAAATTAATATTTGCATTAAAATAAACTTTCTTCAGGGCTCACCAGAATAAAGTTATGTTATAAGGTAAAGAATCATATAAGAGTTATTTGTGCTGAATATTATCTAGATACACCAAATATATAAGATATTTTGTCTTAAAGGGACTAAAGGAAATGTGGCTAAATTTTAAATTATATTAACATTTGAAAAGATGAAATAGTTTGAATATTTTAGGGATTAATATTTGAATAGAAGCTGTATGTTTAAATCTGAACCGACTCAACCATATTTTATTTGCAGTAAGATATTTTGGGACAAAACAAAATGGTTTATGGACATAAAGAAAGAAGTTTGCATGGGGACTATGTGATATTATAGAGCGATTCTTACACTTAAAATAGGTTTCGTTGTTATGACAATTACAAAGTTGTTACCAAATTTGATCAAATTATCTAAAAACAGCTACTTTTCTTTCCGCACAAGGATTACATGGACAGACAACCAGCCAGATTAACGAACGGACACGAAGAGATCACTTTAAAGTTTTAACAGTGTTTCTGATTCGATCGGTTTACTAAACGATACGTCTAGATTTCTATGTAACAGAAAAAATTTATATAATTGCTTTTTTCCCCTAATTTTTGCATATACATATATGAAACATAACAGTTTGGAATAACATTTATCTTCTTAGCACAAACTTGCTTTGGCTTAAAATTGTGGAGTGGAAATTGAATGTAGATCGCGAAATTAAAGCAACAGACAAAATATCTGATAACCAGAATTTTAGAAATAGTTTATTTGCTGAACATGCATTAAAATATGCTTCAAAACGTGTAATATGTGTGCAAAAAAAGCAGCAATAGCTAAAATATGCAAATTATCCGCAAACAAACCGATACCAATATTCATAAAAAGCTCTAAAACGGACAAACATATTGTTTCCGCCTTGATTGGTCGCACAAGAAAAACCATGCAAGTGCATATTTACTGTTTCCATGATCATAAGTTTGAATGTATGAGTACGCTTTTGTCAGTAGGATATGGCAGGACATCCCAAAAAGCATTACAGATAAAATGTAAGACAGCAAATCCCATTGCTTTTAATTGCTATCTCTTTAGATTTAGCTGATACATGTTAAAATTCCAATGTCTACACTTTTTTCATACATCAAAGTTAAGATATCTAGTAAATAAATACGTATATTTACCTCACTGAGATTTTTAAACGTATTCGCTTAACTACCTCAATGAGGTAGTTAATCGTATTCTTACAATTACCTCAACGAGGTAGTTAAGCGTATTCGTTTAAATGCTTACCCCGTATAATTACCCAAAAAGTTTGGCATTTTTGTCGGGGTAATTATCCGTGGAATACTGTATTTAAATTGAAATCCATGAAAGCTGACATTTTAAACTACAAAGACGGTATTCTGATTATTGCAATAAAAATTCCAATTGACTACATTCAAATTGACCTAAAAATGATTACAGCCTTACCAAATAAACATTATATGGAAATTAATGAGCCGAATAACTATATTATTGAAATTGAACACAATCACCTCTATCGTGAATAAGAAGTGGAATTTTTGTTCCCATGAAATTTTCATTCCCCTCGAAGGGAAAAAAGCAATCATGTGAAAAATTGGCCACGCTATCAGTTCCAGTGAATGTAACAAAAAAGAAGAAAGATTAGAAAATATTAAAAATCAATGAAATTTTTTTTCAAAAATAATAAAGCTAAATGATTAGTATTGGAGGGATAGGTTGATTGCAACGTTAGTTTTTTGCACTTTTTAAATTTTATGTTGTAAAATATTTCCCAAAATTATGCCACCACGTCTTTCGAAAGCTTTACAAATCAACCTAATGTCTTGCATTTTGTTGTCCAATATATCGGTTGGTGCCTTATTAACGGAAATAAACCTTAATATTCGATTTATAGCAGAAACTACTTACATACATGTTCTGTTCCCTAGCAAAAATAAAGTGAGAAAATCTAAGGGAAATGTGAACAAATTACGAGGGAAAAAACTTTTCACGATAAGGGGAATTTATTCACGTGAACATTTTTCCACGTTATTATTTTCCTTTGAATTGTCTTTTTTTATAGGAGTTTTTCATGATCGCAAATATGTGAAAAGGGGAAAAATTACGTGGGAAAAATTATTCACGATAGGGGTGAATGTTTTCACTTATGAGGAGAATGAATATCTCAAAAATTTAAAATATAGTAAACACTGCACTCTGTTAAATAACTGTAATTTTAAGTTTAATAATGCGACTGTCATAAAAACGTTTGAAAACGATATGATTTTAATAAAAAATGCCAACGGCTTAGAAATTTTACAGGACTGTGACGATCGAAAGCTAAAAATTAATAAAAATTATTAACTTTTCTTTTATGATTGCGAACTAAAAATTGCCAGCCAGATCTTCAAGAATAATAGAATAGCTTTTCAGGACAGATACTTTTACCCGAATAACAACTTTTCAATTTCTAATATAACACCAATTAATTTTAAGTAAATAGAACTAAGAAACTTTGAGAATGTAAAAGAAATAGAGGAACTAAAAGTCCACAAAAATATTTCCTATGGAATAAACAGAGTATTTGTGCTTGTAATTATAATTATATTAATTGTCATAATAAAAAGTAGAAATAATAATTTAGTTAATAAAACAAAAATTATAAATAAGCCAGAAATAAAAGACATTGAATTGGAAGATATCTTAAAAAATACAGACCTACCCAGTAAAAACTTCGCTTACTTTTTCAAAATGAATAGCTTCTTTCACTCATTATTTAGTAGCTTTCTTCTATAACTACATCTATAACAACTTTTTTCTGAATGTATTTAAGTAAAAAAATTATGACTTTCTTTCGAATGCGTTCATTTTGGGACATCCCTTGTAAAATTCATTGGTTCTTTCAGTAGAATTGGAAGTAGTATTTTTACTTTTTCCTGATTACTTAACACATTATTCTGTAGGCGAAGTTTTTACTGGGATGTAAACCTTTAATTAAAAAAAAAAAAAAAAAAGAAAAAACATATATGAAAAAAATTTAAAAACAACTAAAGAAATTAAAAGAAGCAGAAACAACTTATCTTTAATTGTACTTGCAATTTTAAATAGATTTATTAAATTACAAAAAAAAAAAACAAACTATGTACTTGAAATCTTTTTAATTTAAGAAAAATATTGTATTTTACTTGGTTTCCTATTTAAATAAAAATAAATTTGCCTAAGAAGCAAAATTTAAAAAAAAAAAAAACTGAAAATATGATATAAAACCCAGGGTGTTTTAACATGGGGTGGAGGAATTACATCCAGATCACCGAAACTAACAATATCTGCTGGTAAAGTGTAGGGTAAACTTCAAGTTTAAAGTTACATTTTATTTTCTATTCCCACACTTTACCAGACAGCAACATAAAAAATGAGCAACGTAAGGATTTTGTGCTTGCCTTAGTAATTTTTAGAATTTAATAAGTTAGTCTTAAGATTAATTTTTAATAAACAAGAACGTTTTAACAAAAAATAAAACTTTAAATGTGTTATTTTTTTAATGTTTTAACTATTTCCAAAGAAATAGATAATTCAGCTAGTTAATTCGCGCGACCGCACTTAATTTACTTATCACATATGGGCATTTCCAGCGAAAAGACTACTTTTTGTAACGTAACGCTAGAAATATTTTAAATTGTTTCTCAAAAAATGTTATATGTATAGTTTATCACAGAAAAAAATAACAAGAATTATTATGTAATTAATAAAAAATGTTTAAAATTTTCTAATATTTTTAACAATTTTCTTAATTAAATTGTTTGTAGATTGTCATAATAACAATTTGTTTCAGTTGAAAAAATAAAATAATTTTGTGTCAAAAATTCAATATTTTTTGAATTTAATCTCGTAAAGAATTAACGATATGATTGAAAACTAAGACAATCTCTGGGGTAAGTAAACCTTTTAATTAAAACTTCTTATCAACATTTTAACGGGGTTTTGTTTATTTTAGTTTTCAAATTATAGTTGATGATTGTGTCAAGATTCAGTTTTGTGCACATGTTAAAACCTTCAAGCGCATCCACTTCTAAGTATGTCCCTGCTCAAGCTGTTTGCAGTGAGATCTTTAATATATTTAAATAAAAAAATAGTTTAAATCAACATTTGTAATGCATTTCCTTCTTTTAAAAGTGCAATACATTTTTCAAAATTAATTAGCAACAATATATTTTATTAATATGACAATTTTGTAATAAAAAATTGTATTTGATTGCCAACAATTATTTTATTTAGGGCCATTATTACAACTTGCCAATAGTTAAAAGTCGGATTTTGTTGGACCGATAAATAGCTTTGCATTATTACAACTTCCATTTTTTATTGCTGTTATTTTCAATAATAATAATATTTAATAGATGAAAACATAATAAATGAAGGTTTTATAATGCAAAGCTATTTATCGGTCCGACAAAATCCGACTTTTAACTATTGGCAAGTTGTAATAATGGCCCTTAATGTTACAAACTCAATGTTAAAAATATTTGTTGAATGAGAACAATTTTAATTAACAAAAGTATTTTTTATATTTACAAAATCGGTTGTTGGTGCCTTTTCAATTAAAAAATTAATTGAATTGACGAATATGGTATTCAATATAACAATTGATTTGTCGTAATTTTTTTCTGTGTACTTTTTTATATTTTTGTGTAAAGCGCAACTAGCTCTACATTTAGTAACAAAAGGGATAACGGTTGAACAACATGGTCCGAAAATACAACCTTATTTGCAATCTGGCGTTACATTAAAAAAAGTAGGCTTTTCGCTGAAAATGCCCATATTTACCTTAAAACGAGCAAAGATTTATAAATTTTATAGCTTGAAAAATAAATCTGTAATAGTCCAAAGTTTACTAAAAAAGGTTTTATACAAAACATCCTGCTCAATTCGCAGTCTTATTCAGTTTTGTAAAGCAAGTCAAAATCCACTTCCGTTTTTTTAACGGCACGCCAGCGCAGATTTTTGCTTATATCTGCAAATCCTTAGCGTCGATTACTCTAATTATTTTTATGAATATAGTGCTACTTCATTACTTTGTATATATTAAAACCCTTTTTACAAATTTGACTTCATCATTTTATTTTTTTACATTTTGTGGTAGAAATATCACGACACGTCAAAATGGAAATGCCCATATACATATACTTAGGTTACGTGTTGTCTGAAACTAAGTATTTTGTCAAGAATAACTCCTAGATATTTAATATCTTCCTTTAGCGGGATGGTAATTCCTTGAGATCTTAGAGGTAGGGTAGGTATCCGTTTAGGTGACTTATTGTAGGGAAATATAATAGCCTGCGTTTTAACATGAACATTTTGTATAACAGTTGAATTATATGGCATATTTAAGCATTTTACCCAAAACTCTTAGTTTGTCATACTTATTATGACATTTTTGAAGTGCTTCTACTGCATCAAAAAATAATTGTAGCAGTGTCTCGTTGGAGATGACATCATCATTTTAAGTGGCATGATTATTTCTGGGAACATATGAATGCTGCTTACTTCCTAGGAAGTGTGAATTACGTGTGTCATTGGCACGTGCTTGGTTTGGCAATTGAGGAAAATTCTAGACTTAGAGGTAGTACGTTGTCTGATCTCAAGGTATTCCTGACGGCATGGACACCTGGGATCGTCCGCCTTATGATTAACATGCATAAATCTGATGTAATGCAAGCATGGACCATGCCATTGTTAAAAAGTGTTTATAGTGAGACGATATGTCTTCGTTTTTAAACGACATGTGTTCGTTTAAAAAACGTTTTAAAACTACTCCTTTGTAGTCCAAAGATGGGTTATATGGTCTAAATTCATTCTAAATGCCTAACACTTTCACCTGAAGCATCTAAATGTAATGTAAACTTACAATCTTCGAGAATTTTTTTATTATTTGAAATGGTCTCAAATGTAAATTTTTCCCATGTATACACTACAAAAGGTGCAACAACGATATGTATATAACTTTTATATGGACCTCTTTTCATCAAAATAAGAGAAAAAAATCGATCTGGATGGTAATCAAAATTTAAATTTCCTTCTGATTTTACTTTTCTTAATGCTTCCAACTTATGAATACCTTGAAAATTGCCCTTTTCAGCAATATCATCAGCAGCATTTAATATTTGCTGCTTTCTAAATAAGAAGGCATTTTTATTCTTCAGTTTACTTTTCATAACATTTCGTTTTACCCCGCGCATCTGACCTACATGCACTTCATTATCTGCATGTTTTAAATCTTTTGTTCTATAAACAACAACAGCTCCATTAGGAGTTATTTCAAAACGAAATGTGGTACAATCGTTAAATCTGCAATATGCATATAAAAACGTATTATCTTTAACACGTGTAACACAATAAAAGCATAAAATACAAACATTATTATACATTTAGTATTCTTCTCTTACTAAATCTTCAAGAAGTTTCTTTTTAGTGATTTTATCATCATTAAACTCTTTTAAAATATCTAAATTAATAGAAAATGAACAATCGAAAATATTTTTTTTAAAGTTTCTTTTTGGTTTTAAATTATTCGTTTCCCCACGCAATACTTTTCTGTTACATTTTTCATCAGGGTTCGCATCCTTTCTGCATTTTAGAAAGTTTGAAACATTAAATGAATCATTTGTAATTTCAAATGGGCTCAAAGTATGATCGCGATTAATACTTTGCACTTTCAATTTATTAGCAGAATCAAGTATATTAAAACAATTTTGCTTCTTGCAATTTTCTATTTTATTTTTTTCAATAATTGCACAGTCATTACTATTTCCTAATTTGTCATTCATTTTACTTAATTCATCTTTAATCATTTTAAAGTCAAATTTAAATTCGTCGACAAATTTTAATTTTTCGCAAAAAATCTTTACAAAAGTTTTTATAACAATTCATTGATATCATTTTGATTTGATCTTTCAAGTTTTTTGTTGCTACATCATCATCATATTGATTTGATTTTCCGAAACTTGTTGACCCAACGAAGATAAATTCTCTTCATTACAATTTTTATTTTGCAAAGTTTCATGTTCCAAAAAAGTTTCGCCATTAAATAAAATTTCATTTTTTTCTTTAGAATTAAAATTCACGGCATTATTAGACATGCCTAAGTCAGATTTTTTAACCTTGCCACTTTTTAGCAAGTGTTTTGCCATACTACAGATGTTTCTTCTATTTTCTATATTATTTTGAATATTATTGTATTTACTTTTTTTACTCAAAACATTTAAGGAATTAATAATAATTTCAAATAATTCAAAATTTTTTATAGAAGAACTTATCTGCAATTCCTCTAAAAAAGGACATTTTATCAGTATGGACTTTAAATCACTTATACTATAATTATACCTACGCTTTTTCATTGCTATGCCTAAATAATAAAGTAAGAAAACAAAAAATTATTAAGTTTTTTTATTTTTTATTTTGAATTTTAAAAGTTTAATTGTTTTATTAAAATTAACTAGAACATACCTTAAAAATTATCCTTCGTACGAATTCGTGCAAACCTTAAAACGAATAAGATACTATTAAATAATTGTGTTTTAAAAATATTTAAGGCCATAATTGTGTAAAACGCAACGCAACGACAAAAATTACACTGACAGCAAGAACAAACTCAAAAATATTTTGCTTCGTACAGAAATTCATATTACGTTTTAAAATTTTCAACGCCACAAGATATGCAGCGTTTAAAATTTGAAAATTCAATATGAATTTCTGTAGAAAGCAACAAAAAAATTATAAACTATTTTGAATGAAAATAAAAAAAGAATTTTTCGATAACTTACGTCGTCGTCTTCCTTCCTAAAAAAGCTACTCCTGAAAATATGCAAAAAAAGAGAATCGATTTAATAATATAAAACACTTTTATCAAAGTATATAAAGGCTCAGTAAGTCTATAATCAACTCAGAACAATGCATGTTTAACTGTCATTTGCTTTAACAAAATAAAAAAAACATTTGATTCCGTACGGAATGTGCGATTAGATTCGCAAAAAAGTCTGACATATGTATTTAAAAAACAAAAACAAAATAAACAAGTAAGAGTACTATATTCGGCAGTGCCGAATCTTATATACCCTTCACCATTGTGCGAGCAGAATACAGAGCAACTAGACAATAACTAAATAATTTTTACATATACATACATATTCACAATTCTAAAAACTTCATTATAAATTAAATTTAAAAATCTAAAACTGGTAAATATTTTTTTACAATCGTTTTTAGAACATAAAAATTAAAAAAAAAATCCCTTTGAAAAACCAAGATTTGAACCATTTGAATTCGCCTTGATTAAACACATTAAAATAAACTCCACCACTCAGATAAAGGGTATAAAAAAAACTTATGTATACCCTATTCACCACCTGTGGTGAAGGGTATAACAACAAAAAACCACATCACCAACACTGCATTATCATAGTCACTGTACTACCAAAACGACAAAACACACTAATGCCATGTTTCCACGACGATTTGAATCACCTGCTTCGCTCTCTGAATCATGTTAATGAATCACGGTGTTTATACGACTTATCTACTTGCTTCGTTTTGACAGTTGTCTTTAAAAAACAAATCAGCGTTGTCAACTTTGCATTTTCAAAACGCACCAAAATGGTGAAAAAACGCAGCAATTTCAGACTTTTTTTTATTTAAAATATTTATTTAATTAATTAATTCTGCATAACATTTTTATATGAATAATACAGTAGAATCGCAAATTGTCGTTCAAGAGGAGTTGTGCACTTTAAACCAGCAAATTAAATCTAAGTTAATTTATTAAAAAAAAGTAATTTAAATAAATTAAGTGTGTTATTTTGGAAAAATCTTTGCTTATTTTTGCATTTTTTACAATTAAATACCCCTTAGAAAATTTAATAGTTCAAAAAAGTTATCAACTCATATAATATTTCGGTCTATTTTTTTCGCGATTCTACTGTAACACAATAAAACAGTCTTTAAAGTTCAGAGTTTTAGAAAGAATAAATAAAACTTAACAAACATAAAAAAGCTACACAAATTAGTTTGTTTTCATACAAGGCGAATTCAACAAGGTAAACTCTTTAGAGCAACTGCTCGTCAGCTGTTACATCCCATTCGTCAAAATTTTCTTTTTTAATTGTTTTGTTTTAATTACATACATTAAATTGTCGAAGTTAAAATTTTTTGAGAAAAAACTTATTTGTTGTGAAACTTTTATTAAAATTGATTACAAAGTACGTATACTTACTTGTTTTTCAATAGCTTATATATTAGTTATTCCCTTTAAATTGTTCCAACAACTTCAAAATCTTGAGAAACACAAATTAAAATATGAAAACAATCAATAACATTTATTTCATTTATTAATTACGTCTTCATCACATTTTGTAAACAACTATTTTGACAAATTGGAATTGTTAAACTAACAAAATTCCTGTTATTTTTGTTAGAGTTGTAATTGTTGAAGCGACGAGTTTAGCTTGTTGAATTCGACTCGGTATTCATATGTACTAATTAATTTTTTTTATTTTCATAAAATACAGTGCAATCTCCCTTAACGGACACTTCCCATAAGCGGACACCCCCATTAAACGGACATTGTTGCTAGGTCCCGGCAGCACTCCATAAGAAAATCATTGCAGTCGCTTACCCTTGAACGGACGCTTCTCATGAGCGGACGAGGACATCCGCTAGATAAAAAAATTTCTCTTGGACACTTAGCTTATTTTTTCCCGAATTTTTCATGTCATAATTTACAAATAAGCCTGCCAACACTCTTTTAATTTGTTCGCTTTAACAACAGGGCACGGTTTATCATATTTACTACATCACATAACATAGTTAAATGTGGGTATGTTAAATATGTATAGTACTCATAAAACATTTTAAACTTTTATTACATATAGAACTACATTTAGAGCCACTTTTTGGGTTTGAGATTAAAGTTAATTTTATTCTATAATTAGATAATCAGAGAATTAAGTTAAAATAGCATAATTGAATTTGATATTTTTGGGTTGTGGCTTAAACCATGTAGTGCTACCATACTGAGCACAAATAAATGGCAATATTTTTTTTGCAAATGTGAACTTTTTACCAAAGCAAGATGGATGTTTTCAAAGAAGAAGAAGAAAATATGCGAATTTAATATTGTTTACAAGGTAGAAATTTTTACGTTTAAAGAAAAAATATATTAATGAAAAAATATAGAAAGGAAAAATTATATAAAAGTATATATTTTATTTTTAAAATAATTTTTTGTTTATATTTTTGCATTAATTGTTTATGTTAAACATATGTATGTTGACAGTTTAAGTTAAGGTTTAAACCACCATCAATGGCCGCTTAAACTAGCAAAAAAGTTTAAAAAAATACAACTCAAAAAGTAAATGCGGAGATTAAAGTTAATTTAATCGCTAATCTCTAACCCAAAAAGTGATTTTTTGTTATTAAACCCAATTGAATTGTTTATTTTTTATATTTTTTTTAATAAAAGTATGTATCTTTAAATAAAAACAAACAATATAAGGCAAAGTTTTGTTGATTTAAATTTGTAGTTTTCTCTTGGCCGGACAGCCCCCTTGTGCGGACACATTTCAACGGTCACTTCGGTGTCCGCTCATGGGAGATTCCACTGTATATACCAGCGATCAACTGTAAATATCTAGTAGGGATTCAAAGTTAACAATAGTTCAGTATTTATCGTTTTATTAAGAAAAATTTAAAAAATTTAATTTTTTCAGAAGTTTAGTATTTTCATATTTAAAATTATAACAATTAAACAGCCTTTTACATTTACATAGTTAAACAAGAAAACCCCAAAACTTTATAAAAAATAAAGAAATTTGTATATAAATACATAATATATATGTTTGCATTCATTTGTACAAGATGATACATTTTCGAAAATTAATTTAATAAATCTTGTTTAAAACTTTTTAAAAAGAGATCAAAAATTTATAATAATTATTCCAAATTAATAAAGTTTATATTTTCATCATTATTGTTATCGCAGAATAAATTTAAAAAAGCACCAAAACTGGTGCGAAACGAACCGAGTTGACAACTCTGAAATAATCGATTTTGACAGCTAGATCAGATAAACTTGCGATAAAAATTGGAGAAGAGAGAAATTTTTCGTGCTTCACAAGTAGATTCATATTGAATCTACTTGCTTCGCTCTCAAAATTTTGTATGGCGAAGCAGTTGCTTCGTTCATGATTGGAATGTGAAGCATGAATAGAGAGCGAAGCACGTACCGTGGAAACATGGCATAACATATTAATTCTATTTTGGTTTCAACGGTCATTGTTACGGCTGTGGCATTATGTTCAATTAGGTGCAATTAGAGGTGACATAAGGTCCAATTAGACGTGACAAAAACATAATGCCACAATCGTAACGATGGCCGTAGAAACCAAATTGTGCAATACAGTGGTTATGGTAATGCAGCGTTGATAAGGTTATGTCGCTTCTAATTGGATCTTTAAAAATTGAGGTAGTCGTGGTTTTTTACTCATATCTCAGCCATTTGTGGACCGATCTATTTGAATTTCAATAGCAAACAATTCTGGACCATATGTGACAATAATGCATAATAACTTGGCCCCCATCATATATGGGGTCTTCGAAAAACCCATTTCAACAGACAGACGGACATCGTTAAATCAACTTCGCTTTTCATAACGACCCAGAATATATATACTTTATAGGGTCTAACATCGATACTATAGAAATTACAAACGGAATGACAAACTTATATATACCCTATTCACCACCTGTGGTGAAGGGTATAAAAACAATTGATTCCGTAAACTTAGCAAAAAGTTTCCTTATGTTAAATATGGTTTGCCTCATATAATAAACATGTATTCGCACAATTGCTTAAGCCAACTTAAGAACATTCTTTCCGGATAGCCGGCCTCGGCCGGTCGGAAAGATTTTATATTCTATCTTATAACAAACACTGGCTTGGCTTACTAAAGCTTCTCTGCATAGCCGCCTTTCGGCCGGGCGCAAGGATTTCCGCTTCTATGGAAATCAGTAATTCAAAATACGTACCTCAATTTTATTCCTCCAATTATTCAATTTCTGCAAATTAAAAACTCCACTAAAAATAAAATAAAAATTAATACATTTTTCTTCTTTTTTTTTAATTTTATAAAAAACCAAATTAAAATACCTACCTTTATTTATAACTATTTGTTCCTCCTTCCCACAGATTACTCCGATTACTGTTTTTAAGGCTCCACGAAAAGCCCCCCAATGAAATAACACCCAAACGAGAAATGAAATATTCCCCAAATTTTTTTCATACATTTTTGGGTGCTATTTCATATGAAATAACACCCAATTTTTTGGGCCCTTTTACATTTTTTTTTGGGAATTATTTCATTCCTCATTTGGGGTTTTAAAATTATGAAATAATCTCCAATGAAATAACACCCAACAACTTTTTAAAATTCGGGGCTTGTTTCATAGTGTGTATAATTTGGGTGTTATTTCATTTTTTATTCGGGGGTTATTTCATTTTTAAAGCTGTTGGTTTTTGGGGGTTATCCTTGGTGAAACTGACTCTTATGAATTTTGGGCATAATTTCATTTTTGTTGCTGATGGGGTTTTTTTCATTGGGGGTTATTTCATTTTCATCATTGGGTGTTATTTCATATGAAATAACGCCCAAATATTGGGGGTTGTTTCGTTTTCGCTTTGGGGTTTATTTCATTTATTTTTCGATGTTATTTCATTCACTTTTTTTGGGTGTTATTTCCTATTTTTTGGGGTTTGTTTCATTGGGGGTTATTTCCTGGGCGTTATTTCATTGGGGGCTTTTCGTGGAGCCTTTTTTAAGGCCTCCCCTGAAAATAAATAATAAAAATTTATAAATAAAATTACATACCAAGATTTTTTTGTCTTCTTCTTTTTCTTATAATTTTTATACCCTCCACCGAAGGTAAAAGGGTATATATAAGTTTGTCATTCCGTTTGTAATTTCTTCAATATTGAACCTACAACCTATAAAGTATATATATTCTGGGTCCTAATGAGAAGCGAAGTTTATTTAACGATGTCTGTCTGTCCGTCTTTCTGTTGAAATGGGTTTTCCGAAGACCCCATATATGATGGGGGCCAGGTTATTATACATTTATGTCACATATGGTCCGGAATTGTTTGCTATTGAAATTCAAAAAGATCGGTCCACAAATGGCGGAGATATGAGTAAAAATCCACGACTACCTCTAATTTTTCCCAAAAATCCCTTGTGGTTGTTGTATTTTTATTACTTTTTGCTGTATATCTGGGTAACGGCAAGAGCCAAAGTGTCCAAATTAGGTACATACATTTAGGTTGTCAATACACAACATCCTACAAAATGTGGGCGGGATTGGAGAAGTGGGCGTGGTATAAAAACCTACATAAAAAACTGGGACAAATCGGTTCAGATACGAAAAAGTTATGGCCAAAATATATATATTCTGGGTCCTTATGAAAAGCGAAGTTCAAATCCGATTGTCTCTTGGCAAGTTGGCAAGACAGGGCTCAGAGATGGAGGACCCTAACTGTATGGAGGCGGTAAGGCCTCCAATAGGCTTCTATTTTGGAAGAATCAGGGAGTGGATTCTTGGCGCGACCAATCGGGCCTGGGGGAACCGGACGGACTGCCGGGTATCACGGACGCTGTGGCCGGTGCTTAGGAAGTCCGATTCGGGGTTGCTGCTGGGCAGGAGTAGGGTCTGCGTTAGGACCATGATAAGAATAATCACGGGCCACTGTATGATAGGCAGGATGGCGGTGCGGATAGGACCCGACTTGTCGGATATGTGCGGGTTGTGTGAGGACCCTGAGGAGTTGGAGACAGTTGAGCAATTTTTGTGACGCTGTTCCAGGTTCCAGGGCAGCAGGCTGAGGTGGCTAAGCAGTAAATTATACATTTATGTCACAAAAAATATTGTGAGGTCGTGCTCAATACTGTGGACATGAATTTATACTTTAGATTAAAAACAAGTAAGAGTGCTATATTCGGCTGTGACGAATCTTATATACCCTTCACCATTGTGCGAGCAGAATACAGAGCAACTAGAGAACTATATTCACAATTCTAAAAACTTTATTATAAATAAAATTTAAAAGTCTAAAACTGGTAAATATTTTTTTACAATCGTTTTTAGAACATAAAAATTAAAAAAAAAATCGCTTTGAAAAACCAAGATTTGAACCAGAGGACTCACAGTTTCTAAACTCAACCCCCTAGACGACTGAACCATAAACGAACGTTGTTTGAATATCATTAAAATGAAATATGGCCCATTTTAGGTTTCACAACTCAACTCAGTTGTGTTAACTCAACTCAGCAAAGTTGTAAACCATAACACAAAAATTACAATTCAACTAATTTGAGTTGTGAACCGTAATAGTGGCCTATATTCACCAAAATGGTTTGTACCATGTATGTGTGTTTGTTTGTTTCTTTTAGTATAGGCAGTGTTGTCTTACCGTAGATTTACATTTTTGTCGAGTTTTTAAGTAGCACCCACAATATATATACTTTATAGGGTGTAGGATCAATATTGTAGAAATTACAAACGGAATGACAAACTTATATGTATATACCCTTTTACTTTCGGTAAAGGGTATAAAAAGAGTAATTTGGGGATTTCAGTATTTTGGTTATAACTCAGCCATGTTTTAACCGATTTGAAAAATTTTTATATCGACATGTTTAAGAAGATATTTACCATTTACTTGGGTTATAAAACTTGGACTTGGAAAGATCTTTGGTTCCCGAAAATGGGTATTAAAAAAAAAAAAATTATTTTGAACCGCTTTTTCGAGTTTAAAATATGTTCTACTAAAAAATTCCGATATTTTGGTATATAAGTCATATCCATAGGAACTATGGCAGCCCTAAAATGTAGGTTTTTATACAATTTTTAATTTTTCTGTACGCCCACTTCTCCAATCCCGCCCACATTTTGTAGGATGGTGTGTATTGATAACCTTAATGTATGTACCTAATTAGGAAACTTTAGCTCTTGCCGTTCCCCAGATATACAGCAAAAAGTAATAAAAATACAACAACCACAAGGGATTTTTGGGAAAAATTAGAGGTAGTCGTGGGCCCATATCATATATGGGGTCTTCGGAAAACCCATTTCAACGGACATCGTTAAATCAACTTCGCTTTTCATAAGGACCCAGAATATGTATACTTTATAGGGTGTACGATCAATATTGTAGAAATTACAAACGCAATGACACGCCTTCGGTAAAGGGTATAACAAGTAAGAGTGCTATACCAAAGTGAGATAGGAACAAAAAGTTATATAAATAATGTTCTTTAAATATAAACAAAGATGCCCAAGGTAGTAGTATTACTGAGAGTGACTAAATAACACTGGAAGAAAACAATTTGCTATTCATTTTATATAGTCGTCAACGAGATTGCCACGAAAGCACATGTGTGACGGGTGTAGTCATGTTTTTTTAAATGTCTTATGACAAAATTTTATTTGCTGGGTTATTCAGGGATTTCCAAAATTTTTTTGGTTGTGTATTAGTGAGTACCAGAGAGTAAGCAAATTGAGAGAATGCATTTATTTACAGCCGAAATAAAATGTTAGTAATATATTTTATACGTTGTATAACACAAAGGTACAAAATTAAAAATTTTTTGTGTTGATAAAAAATTTGTAGCAATTCTTTACCAATTCAATGCCGCTGATTTTAAAACTAAACTTTTTTTATTCGGAAGCTTTTTGACTCTAAATCAGTTTCAAATATCTTATCAAACAATTGTAAAAAATTAAAGATTTTTATGTTTTAAAAATTCATAAAAAATAAATATTGCACGCAAATCACAGCTGATAGAAAAAAAGTGCAGTTTTAAAATCAGCGACATTGAATTGGTAAAGAACTGCTACAAATTTTCTAGCAACACAAACAATTTTTAGTTTTTTCCCCTTGTGTTCTACAAGTTATAAAATAAAATCTTCTAAATTTATACTTTTATGGCAGTTTTGTAATAGTAGAATGCTTTTCAAATGGGATGAACTTAATTTATTACGTTGCTTGGAACAAATAAATTTTAAATCCGAAAAAATTTGTTCGCATAGGTAAGTAGTGCCGAATAAAGAGAGGCACGTCAATGAATTTTTTTTTTAGTTCAGGATAAAAATGGTATTCACGGTGTTGGGTTGCTCATACTTCAAACATCTGTGCATACATTTTTATTCTAGCTAATGGTATATCATAACTTTTTAGAAAATACCAAATGTGCACATGAGTTTGCCTGCAAAAATGTATAAAGTCATTATAACAGGTCAAAGTTACGTTTAATAATTACAATAAATTAGTAAGGTTAAAGGCAGAATTAGTCTTTACTTTCTGTTTCTGTTCTGTTCCGTGCCGTTCTGTTTCAAAATTGTAAAAGTTTCTTTTTCTGTAGCAACTGTAGCCATTTATGACAAATGTATTAGTTTTGCACCATCCATTGTTTTATTTCAATAACTTTTATGCACATAAATTTGAAGAAATAAAATTTAATTTATGTATTTTTTGTATATTTTGCGGTCACTTACAATTACTTTACAAGTTTTTGATTTTATCAAACTGAACCGCAACAGAACAGAACAACTAATCAATTTCACAGGTTTTTTAATAACAAAAACAAATCAGCTGGTTCGTAACAGAACAGAAAGTAAAGACTTACTGAGCCTTAACTCTTTGGGCTCGGTCAAATAACTGTAGCATAAAAAAAGCAATAAAAATAGTGCGAAACAACCCTGAAGGAAACCTGAGTGCAAGTGTCTCCAAGTCACCAGTTTTGTCGACTATTTTGGTGACATTGTCTACAAAGTGTCTACACTTCACTACATTTGCCACTATATTTGGCTTTAATACTCAAAAATTTTTATCAATAACAACTGAGAAGTACAATTCCTATAAAAGTTGAAGAAATAATAAAAAAATATTGTTATGATTTCGTATTCGTACCAAAAGTGTAGACTACGTTTACTAAAATGTACTAGTGATTCTACATATGTTCCCAAAGGAACTACCTAGTCAGTACCTAGTCAGTAGTACCAACGTCAGTAGTAGATTTCCAATGACACGCACATGTTAAATGTCTATAGTAAATAACATTGTCTGGGGTATAATAAGTCACTAGTACTGGTGACTGTGTCAATAGTGAATCAGTACAGATTCACTAGTGACATTTCCTACAGGGAATACAGTTTCATTAATACATCAATAGAACACATCTTCTTACCCAAACATTTTACCTACTGTCACATTTGCTTTTATGTGTAGAGGTTATTTGCACATTAATTGTAGCAAAACAAGACTTTTTTACTTGTTTTTTAAATATTTCTACTGTTTTCAAAGAAAGAAAAAACCCACTGATGCGATTGGTACAGAAACCAAAATATTTTTACAAGCAAAATACCAACAAATTCTTTTGGCTATTTTTTTCTTAATAATTTCTGAATTTTACAGGTATCAAAGAATTTTTTTTTTCACAAACAAAACACATATCGTTAGCTTAAACGTTGCAGTAAATGTTATTGTTAAAAAAAGTTACTTAATAAAATTTACGTTAGCTTTGCTGTTAAATATTTTCAACAATTTAAATGATGTTAAAATTAAATAGAAATTTTATATTACTCTGCATTTAAGTCTTAAAATTTAGACTCTAAATATTGCACGCAAGGCATTTGATATTGCCAAAAGCATTTTTGACCGCACAATATTTTTGAGTTTAAGCTGAAACAAAATAATATAGCATCCGCTAAACATGTACAGTGTACATTATTTTTTATTAAAATAATTTTTGTGGGAATACAAAATTTAATTTAAATGATTTTGTTATTCGTGCTTAATTCCCAATTTTTACTATTTGATAAAAAAAACACTGAAATTTATTGTTGATGGGATAAGCAATTCCTATGCGCATTTCACTGGTTGCTTAGGCCAATCATCAGGAAACTTCATCCAACAAGATTTTAGAAAAACTAAAGATATCAAACCAAATAAAACTGTTAAGTGTATAAGAATTACAGAAACAGTTCTATTTGTAACAATATCAAAGTTTAAACCAAATCACCAACAATAAACATTGAGTTTATCTCTTCATACATTCCCCACTACAATTGATTGGAATTCTTCCAACATTAATTGTAGTTGTAGTTGTAGGTTAAGAAAAAACAAAATAAAAACAAAAACAACTCGCTTTATTTAAAAAGCGGGTTGCCAGTCCGTTTTTTTTTAAGGCCGTGCACCTGCCAGTTTATTCTCAAAATAATTTTCGTGGGAATACAAAATTTAATTTAAATGATTTTGTTATTCGTGCTTATCCCATCAACAATAAATTTCAATGTTTTTATCAAATAATAAAAATTGGGAATTAAGCACGAATAACAAAATCATTAAAATATCAGATTTTTTAATGTAGCATCAGACAAACAGTTTCTTGTTGGAGAATAAATAAAACCTGCTGAAGAAAATAATCTTTCTACAGGTCCTGATGAGCACAAACTTGTATAAAACTCTATGGATACTCTTTTTAATTTTGGATAGCTGTCAAGAATTTTTTTTACCAGTTTTAGTTTTTGGTGGATCTAAGTGAAAACAAGTATCAAAAAACTGACAAAATATATTTTGTAAACTATGTTTTTAAAATACAAAATACTTCAATTTTTTATGTACATAAAATACAAAATACAAACTACATATCTGTGGCATTTTGACAAAACATCTTAAGTCGAAATAAGATAGCAAAAAACTTTAAAAAAAAACTTGCTGAAAAAATCATTTTTATCAAATAATAAAATAAACAAAATTAAAGTAAAATTGCGTTTATAATACAAAATTTTAAAAATGTAAACAAAAATGTTTTTTGAATGAAAATTCGTATGATTAACAAAATTTTTTTCAATTTTTTGAATTTGACTTAAGATGTTTTGTCAAAATGCCACAGATATGTACTTCTATTTATTGTAGGTATGTATTTAAAATACAAAATACTTGCTGGACATGTATTTAAAATACAAAATACTTGCACGTCATGTATTTATAATACAAATACAAAATACGAATTTGTATTTAACATACGTATTTCAAATACTGCCCAGCTCTGATGTCCTTTAAGTGATATACAAATAAGAACGATAGTTTTGTTTTCTGTTTTGTAACATTTAAATTGAAATGGTTATACGACCTGTTGCTGGAATTAGCCCGCTTAAGCACGCACTCCGATCTTGTGCGTCCTTCCACCGGAGTCTCGGTCTTCCCCGGCTGTGCTTTCCGTGGAAGTTGTGATCCCACGCCTTGTTGGTTTGAGCATTTATTTGACCGACATGGCCCAGCCAGAGCAGTCGCTGTATTTTGATGCGCTTAACCAGGTTCATGTCGGGATATAGCTCGTTAATACCGATCGGACCATAGATAGAGGATTTTTCTCTCAAAAAACACCGCCTTATCTGCCTTCGCAAGTCCCTATGTTTCAGTGCCTCAAAGAAGCAATAAACTCTTTTTCACACAGAAAAAAATACCAATGTTAAATTAACATGGCAAAATGTTCATTGATAATCATAGTAAATTTCTACAAAAGTATGAATTTTATTTAAATTTATTATTACAGTATAACCCGGTTAATTACCCCACGCTTAAATGCCTTTCACGCTTATTTACCTCCAGTTTTAAATCCCCGGTTTTTTTCTTCCATTTTTTAAACAAAAATCCACGTTTAATTGCCAAACGCTTAATTACCCGATTCGGATAATTGCTTTAAAAATGTAACTCCCAAAACAAAATTATACCTAAATTTCATTCGTTTAATTGCCTCAGTACTATTTGACAAAAACACAGCAAGTTATACAACCAAGTTTTACATGTTAATAATTTGAAAATACGTACTAAATTTTTTTTTAAAAAATATGCCTAAAAAACAAAATATGGCTTGATTAAAAGCAAAATATTCAACAAATTAATATTTTTTTTTTTAATTTCCTATGCTAATCCCCGCGAAGCTTGACGCTTGTCTGCAGGAAAGAATCCAGAGTCTCTGGTGGGAATCGAACCCGCAAACCCGGTGTTGATAGACAAGCTCACTACTAGCTAGCCTACCGGGGCACTCATTTGCATTAAAAGTTATGTTATGAGGTCAAGATTCATATAAAAGTTATATATTATCTAGATACACCAAATTTATGAGATATTTTGTCTTAAAGAGATTAAAGTTTGAAGTTTGCATGGGGACTATCTGATATTATAGTCCGATTCTTACAATTTACATAGGTTTCGTTCTTATGACAATTAAACGTATTTACCCAATTTGATCAAATTATCTAAAAACTGCTGCATGGACATACAACCAGCAAGATGGACGGACGGACGGACATGAAAAGATTACTTAAAAAAGTGTTTCTGATTCGATCGTTTATTAAACGATGCGTCTAGATGCGTCAACAAAAACTTGCTTTGGCTTAAAATTGTACAGTGAAAATTTAATGTAGGTGGCGAAATTAAAGCAACAGAAAATTCATCTGTTAACCAGAATTTTAAGCCATTTTTTTATTTGCTTAACATGTATTAAAATATGTTTTAAAAACTTAAAATATGTGTGCAATAAAAATGCAGCAATGGCTAAAATCTGGAAATTATTTCCAAACAAATCGATACCAAAATTCATTAAAAGCTCTAAACGCATAAATATATTGTTTCTGCATTCATTGGTCGCACAAGAAAAACCATGCAATTGCATATTTACGGCATCCATGAGAAGTAGTAGGATATGACAGGACATCTCAAAAAGCACTACAGATAAAATTAAAGACAACAAATCCCATTGTTTTTTATTGCTATCTCTTAAGATTTAGCAGATACAAGTAAAAATTCCTTTCTTAAATTTTTTCATACATCAAAGTTAAGTTATCTTGAAAAAAATACGTCTAATTACCTCACTGAGGTATTTAAACGAATTCGCTTAATTACCTCAATGAGGTAGTTAAACGTATTCTTATTATTACCTCAACGAGGTAGTTAAGCGTATTCGTTTAAATGCTTACCCCGCATAATTACCCAAAAATATTGGCATTTTTGTCGAGGTAATTATCCGTGGAATACGTATGTATTTCATATTAATTTTATACAAAAAATATTAAAATAACCTTAAAGCAAGTTAACTTAATATTATTAACTGTTAAAATAACATTGTTCAATATTGAATCCATAAAAACCTGTTTTATATTAAAATCAAATCTTGTAAAATTAATTGCAAACATACTTAAGTATGTACATTTTTTTATTATCATGTTTAAAATATGTTATAAAAAAAGGAAAATTCCCGTATTCTTTAAATTAAAATTATTTAGTTAAATAGTACATCAAGTTTTCAAAGTAGAATGATGACGAAACCCAAATCGGGCGATTCTGCTGATGCTTCTGTTGACAAAGGAGAATACAAAATAAGTGAAACATGTGTTACAGGTAGGGTATTCATTCGGTTAACCGTTAATCGGTCAACCGATTATTTACTAACCGCTTAACTGATCGGTTAATTTAAAATTGACTTTTTTCGATTAACGATTAAACCAGTTAATTTCAGTCGATTACCCGATGTAACAAAATTTTGAATTTTTTGTAGTATTAAACCATATTTTTTTGTGTTTTTAATTATGGGTGATTTCCAAAACGTCAGTTGCAAAGAAACCCAATTCTCTACAATGCAATGTAGAATTATACAATGTTATCTGTACCAAAGTTCACCAAAAAAGTTACCAAAGGGCAGCAAAAAAGTTGCGTTTAGAAATATTTTTCCATACAATATTTATATTCTTAAAATACTGTACAAAAACAGAAATTATGGAATTCGGAAATAAACTTTTTTGCATAATGTTTGGTGCTTGTCAGAGCAAGTTAGACGATGACAAACCAACAGAATTAACCGAAACAATTCTCTAATGGCATAATGGATGATTTTATATGTTTAGAGAAATCCAGGAAAAAGACTGAGAAATTAGATATTCTGTGTTATGGGTTGCTTTCGAGTTCGCCAACATAAAAAAGAATCGCTCAAATTCTAAACATTAAATCCAATTTATTTTTCTAAAACATTATTTTATAATGCTATTGAAGTAATTAATAATATGATTTCAGAGTTTATTTTTTAATAAATACATAATAAGTATTAATTAAAAAATATGTATAACATAGTTATTGATTTTTTTTTTTGTTTGCTCGTTTTGGTTCAAGTATTGTTATGTTATTATTTTTTTACCAATAAAATCCAAATAATAAATAATTTTTTAATTTTTATATATTGAACTTACTTAAGTTATAAAAAACCCTTATTAACCGGTTAACCGATCAAAAACAAAATTAACCGATTAAAGCAAAAGCCCGATTAATAAATACCCTAGCTACAGGGTAAGTGTTTTACACTGTTATATCACACTAAAACCAATTTGATTCTACATGAAATTCACGTTGTTTCAACTTGAAATAACTACTTAGTTATTTTAAAAGAACAAAATGTTGTTCGCTAGTTATTGTAATAACATGTTAAATTAACATAAAGTAACAATGAAGAAAAATCACCACCGAAAAGGGTAAAATCAACCTTGTTTTCGATGATTTTACATTGATTTTTTCGAGTCCTACCGATGTTAAGAGTACCGTTAGCTTATGTTGATTATCTCCCATACAGTGTATTTCTTGGAAAGTTCCTATGGAATCTGTAATGCAAGATTTTTTTTTAACCAATTCGGATAGATTCAGCAACGATCCATATAAAATTACGTACAATAATTTGCCCATTATTAATTATAAGTTTTGTTGCTGCTGCTTTAAAATTTAAAAAGAACGAAAACAGCTGTGTTTTGTTTGTACACAACAACTAATATTTTCTAAAAAAAAATTTAATAAAACCAATAAAATTTATTCAGTACTAAATGTACTTAGTTAAATTTATTGCGCCGTTAATACATTTTTTATTTGATTTGTTTCTTTTATTTATTCGGGTTTCACTACAACGGGCTATTGCTCGGTTAATTAAGTTAGAATATATTTTTTTGTAGTTGTTTTTGTATCTCTTATTAAATAAATAAATAAATTTTTTTATAGTTTATTATTATGTACTTAAAATTTTAAACGATTTTCAGAATTCACAATTTTAAAGCAAAAACCAAATTTTGGTAAAATGTTTTCTTCAAAAGTGATTGATTGGAAAAAAACGACACCCTTAATAGCCTTTTCACACTTGTCAACATTTATCAACATTTAACATCTAAAATTAATTTTCGAAGATATTGAAATTTTCCCATAAGAAATACATTGGGCTAAAAATCAAAATATTTAACATCTTTACAAAATGTTCCTATCTCATTGTATTTCATTCTACATCTTCCGATAACTTTAGTGTCATCACTAGAAAAGTGGCAATAAATTCTATTATTATTTTAATTTTTATTTATTTCATTTTAATAAAAACTAACCAAGCCCTCTGGGCCATATATGGTTAGCAAGCAAACAATACTTAAACAACAAGTCTAACAATTCATTTTTTATATGTATTAAATTTAATCAAAAAAGTTAATGTTAATGTTAATGTTAATGGCCCCCCAGCCAACTATATATGTATATTTACCAATTACCATTTACAAATATGGTGAAGTCCAGTCAGCAAAAACAATTTCTAGCCTAAATGATTTAAAATTGACTTATTGTAAGCCCTGCAAGAAAGAGAAAACATTTTATACTCAATAGACAATTTATTCCACACTCTTGATAATCTAACAATAAAGGAATGTTCATAAAAATTTGAAGAAATTTTGTTGATAATAAGTTGCTTATTGCGATCAGATCTAGAAAATATGAACTTTTTAACTAAGAATGTTGGAGTTTGTGTTACAATCGTTTTATAGAATAGATAATAGTTTATAAGTAACATAATTCTGAAAAGAACACCCTAAAAATTTTAATACGCTAGGAGAAATATGTTCCCTCCTTGGTTTATTATAAACATATCTAACAACTCTATTAACAGAATATTCAATTCTCTTCAAATTACCAGAATTAGTGCCAGTATAGATCTGAATACAATAATTTATAACCGACATCAAAAGTGCATGTGCAATTCTATACTTGACATGTAAGGTCAAGAACAGATTAAGTGCATATAACCTTCTTATTGTGGCATCACTGACAGAATGGCATTTGCTTTGAAAGCAGCGTTACCATTTTTTATTAATAGTAAATGTAAGACGTTTCAAGTGTGAACGCGTATTTCACATTTTCCATGCGTTCCTCCGAAATGTATGCAAGTGTACAAAGAGCATAAAAAAAATTAAAAACAACGTCATTTGGGATAGTACACTTTTTAATGAATGTTAATAACATTTTATTGACACACGCGAGTTGAAAATTAATTTTTTAAGGAATTATCCTGCACATGCCTCCTAAACGAAAACTAATACCATGTTCACACGGCCAGCAATATTCGTGTTTCGCGCCCCAAACATTGAAACGACTTGTTCCCCATACAAGATTTTGAGAGCGAAGCAGGTCGTTTCATTTTGAAACAGGCTGCGAAACAGGAAAAATGTACTATCATCTCCAATTTTGATAACAGTTATCGTTAGTTTATCTGAACTAGCTCTCAAAAAAATCGAAGCAAAGAAAATAACAAAATAAAAATTGATGTTTAATAAAATAAAGTGATAATAATAACATAATAATGTTAATAAAAGTATGTATTAACATCAGGCTTCTTGCACAGACCTTTTCAATGGGCCTTGGGCCCAACCAGAACATGAATGAGATCGCTTAAGTCAACTTAAGTAGCTGTGCGAATACATATAAAACTTATATGGCAAGCTACAACGTACTTAACGATGCTTTTCGTCAAGTTTCGTCAAATGTCATTTGCTTAAGCAAAGTGCCAAACTGAACGCACATTCCGTACGAAAACAGCTGTGTATGTATAACAATAAAATATAAAATAAATTAAAATGGACAAAGAAGACGTATTAACATATTTTAATTTATTTTTTAAGACACTCACAAATTATCTATTTTTAAATTCTTTACAAATTAAATGGCATAAAATAAACAAATACACGGGTGGACTTTTTGGTACTTTTTAGTTTAAAGTACTCGCAAAAAAACAAAATATTGCACAAATATGCAACAATGGTTAAACAGATATTTAGTACATTATGGCCACCTAAAAGTCTTTTTTTATTTGCTTATGCATTTGACAGACTTTTCGTTAATTTTTGACAGTTGCTTACGCTAATACATGCATGTTCTGGTTGGGCCTTTAGCTGCAAATTTTTCATTTAGCAGTTAGCATTTTGTTTAGCATTTTTCAACTACATATTTAGCATTTTTAAGCATTATTTAATTTAAGAATATTAAAGTAATCTTTTTTTCAAAAACTACCACACACTTTTGTTGAATGCAAATACCAACCTAGACTTTTTGCCATAGAAACTGTACAATCTTTTAAAGGACCTTTCATATCAAATGGTTTTAAAATTTGATCAGTTTGATCCATTAAATTCATGTTGACGATTTTTTTATTCAATTACGATTTTGAATTTTTTGGAATCGAAAAGAGATACCCAAGGCGAATTCATTCCAGGTAATCTCGGTACTACAACAAGTACAACTCGTATAAAAACCACAAGCAATTTGTTTTTGTAAGATCATTGTACAATGCCATAAACAGAAATTGTTTTATTTCACAGAATCAAAGATAATAAAAAAAAAATTTTGACATCAGGGCTTTTAAGATCACCCATAATAAATTCGACTTGGAGATAGCATAACTTTTGAAATAGAAAAAAACAAATATGAATCCGTTTAAAAACTAATAAATGCAAATTAAGCGAACGAAAGGAGATATTATTGATTTCACTGTAGAAGAAATTACAACTTTGGAACATCAGTGGCTGAAACCAAATTCATGTGACAGTTGATTTCTGGATAAATGTATATGTACATTCATTACATGAAAATCCATTCAGTGAATTAGATTTTTTTGCTATGCAGTTCTTGGTTTTGCCAGTTAGCAACGCGGAAGTTAAAATTGGGTTTTAGTGGCATAAATATCTAAAAAACGAAAATTCGAAACAGAATGACGTTAATATATTATAATGATATCTTGATCGATTCTTCAGAAGCTGAAGAAGATTATTCATTTGATGACGTATTTAATTTATAAAATGAAATATTTTATTAAACATGTTACATAAATTTTATTAAAATACTAAATAATTCCCATTTATGGGTCAAGTTCCTTTGATTTTTTGTTATGGGATGGTACCTTTTGTTTAAAAACTTTTTTTGTACGTATATAAAGACTGAAATATGTATATTTCTTTTATAGTTTTAAGACTTTTTATGTATCATAAATATTATATTGTTATTCTTTAATAAGTTTGATTTATTGATACGATTTAAAGGTATTTTAACTAAAATAACAAAAAAATAAAACAATTTTAACTTTAGCATTATTTTTTGGCAGTTTAGGATTTTTGTTAGCATTTTTTAGCATTATTTTTAAGCCGATTTAGCTGTAAAATATTTTTGGATATGGCCACACTGGCTATTATTAACAATAAAATTTATTTTCAAAGCGAATCATCACAAATTATATATTTAGTTTCATCCACGAAAGATATTGTATTAGAAATTTTTAAAAATTTTTTAAAAAAAGAGTATGTTATGCCAACAAATTGATTTTGTTGATGTTCTGCATATAAAAGAAACTTAATATATACATATATCGGCCACGAAGCCGAGCTATAAATATGTACCAACAACATCTTAAGTAGTGATATTGTAGAAATTAAAAACAACATTTTACTTTTTTACCAAAAGCTGTGCAAAGATATTTTATCAAGAATTTATAATAGCGATAAGAGGCTGAGTTCATTAAAGGTTTTAGATCCAGTATTTATTAAGTCAGCTGAAGACATAAATTACTTTGAAATTGTTACCGTTTTTATTGATATAATTACTAACCCAGATGATTTTGTAAAAGAGTTCAAACTTTTAGAAACCAGATCAAATGACAAAAGCTATGAAACAATTTTTAAAATATCGAAGCCTGAAACATTTTGGTACGAAATTGGCAATTAAAAAAACTGTTTGGGTGACAATTTATATCCAAACTTGTATAAATTTGCTTCGTATGGTTTTACTTTACCACATAGTAGTGCACCCGCTGAGCGGATTTTTTCTAAGTTAGCATATTTAAAAATTAAAGTGACAAATAGACTGAAAGTAGATACCTGTCAGTCTATGTTATCCGCTTTAAATTTGTATCAAAATGACTTGGAAGATTGGATTCCAAGTGATGAATTGATTAATAAATATAGAAAAAAAAAACCTCAATAAAAATATTAAATAAAACATTGATCATAAAACAAAAATATAGATTTACGTTTTCAAAAAAATAGATATTTAATAGTTGAAGAAACAACATAACACTGCAATACTTTTATATGCTTTTTCCTCGAGGTTTTTTCGTAACTTAATTTTTTTGGTAAAAAAGTAAAATAAGTGCCAAATATTTATGTACATACATACATACATACATACATATCTCTATCTATTCAAATGTAAAGTTTTTTTGTATCAAATCATATTATGAACTATTTTTTGTTTTTGTAAGTATTGTTATTACACTATTTTAAGCTCGTTTTATTTACAAGTAATTAGTAACTGTTTTTGTATAAATAATTGAAATAAAAATTTTATGTAACAGTTCATTATCGTTTACTTGCAAACAAGACATGTATTTTCATGATATATGTATATATGTATATATATATATATATATATATATGTATATATATATGTATATATGTGTTTTTCCCAAACAATTTGTATTATATACCTATAATGTATTTTTTTATAAATATGAAGTTTATTTTTTGTTATGTTTAGTTTTCGATGAAAATAATTTAATAAATACATACGTTTTTTTTTTTAAATTTTCCTGTTTTTAAAGTTGCCCCTTTTTTTCTCAGAATTCCCCTTTTTGTGACAGTTTTTTTTTGAAAATCCCCTTTTTATGCCCCTTTTTGAAAATTTTGAACGGTAACACTGACCACAGTATTTACTCTCGGTAGTTAGTATTAACCGTAGTTAGTTGTATTTAGCCGAACACTAGAGCTTCCGAATTCTTTTAGTGTCCGAAGTATTTAATTATAAACCGTAGTTAATCGAACGCCACGGCCTCCGAATTCTCGTGGTGTCCGAAGTAGTTAGCCGAACGCCAAGGCTTCCGAATTCTCTTGGTGTCCGAAGTATTTACGAAGTAGTTAGCCGAACGCCACGGCCTCCGAATTCTCGTGGTGTCCGAAGTAGTTAGCCGAACGCCAAGGCTTCCGAATTCTCTTGGTGTCCGAAGTATTTACGAAGTAGTTACCCGAACGCCACGGCCTCCGAATTCTCGTGGTGTCCGAAGTAGTTAGCCGAACGCCAAGGCTTTCGAATTCTCGTGGTGTCCGAAGTAGTTAGCCGAACGCCAAGGCTTCTGAATTCTCTTTGTGTCCGAAGTGTTTACCAGTAGTTAGTCGTATTCAGCCGAATTCCATTCGGTAGCCAACTGAATACAAAACGTATTTAACCGAACCTGATTAAGCAGAACCGTATTTAACCGAACCCGATTAAATGAAACCGCATTTAACAGAATCTGATTAACCGATACCGTATTTAACCGAACCTGTTTAACCGAAGCCGTACTTAACCGATCCTTATTAGATAAAACCGTATTTAATTGAACCTGATTAACCGAACCTTGTTGAACCGAACCTTATATAGCGGAGCGCTAAACAAACCCGTTTTTTACCAGTAGTTAGTCGTATTTAGCCGACTGCCGGTGCCTCCGAATTCCATTCGGTAGCCGACTAAATGCAAACCAGTAGTCAACGTATTCTTACCAGTAGTGAATACGAACCCGCATTCAACCAGTAGTTAGTCACACCATGGCCGGACAACCGTCGGCCACCGACTTATCAAAAAACACCGCCTTATCTACCTTCGCAAGTCCCTATGTTTCAGTGCCTCAAAGAAGCAATAAACTCTTTTTCACACAGAAAAAAATACCAATGTTAAATTAACATGGCAAAATGTTCATTGATAATCATAGTAAATTTCTGCAAAAGTATGAATTTTATTTAAATTTATTAGTATGTATTTCATATTAATTTTATACAAAAAATATTAAAATAACCTTAAAGCAAGTTAACTTAATTGTTAAAATAACATTGTTCAATATTGAATCCATAAAAACCTGTTTTATATTAAAATCAAATCTTGTAAAATTAATTGCAAACATACTTAAGTATGTACATTTTTTTATTATCATGTTTAAAATATGTTATAAAAAAAGGAAAATTCCCGTATTCTTTAAATTAAAATTATTTAGTTAAATAGTACATCAAGTTTTCAAAGTAGAATGATGACGAAAACCAAATCGGGCGATTCTGCTGATGCTTCTGTTGACAAAGGAGAATACAAAATAAGTGAAACATGTGTTACAGGTAGGGTATTCATTCGGTTAACCGTTAATCGGTCAACCGATTATTTACTACCCGCTTAACTGATCGGTTAATTTAAAATTGACTTTTTTCGATTAACGATTAAACCAGTTAATTTCAGTCGATTACCCGATGTAACAAAATTTTGAATTTTTTGTAGTATTAAACCATATTTTTTTGTGTTTTTAATTATGGGTGATTTCCAAAACGTCAGTTGCAAAGAAACCCAATTCTCTACAATGCAATGTAGAATTATACAATGTTATCTGTACCAAAGTTCACCAAAAAAGTTACCAAAGGGCAGCAAAAAAGTTGCGTTTAGAAATATTTTTCCATACAATATTTATATTCTTAAAATACTGTACAAAAACAGAAATTATGGAATTCGGAAATAAACTTTTTTGCATAATGTTTGGTGCTTGTCAGAGCAAGTTAGACGATGACAAACCAACAGAATTAACCGAAACAATTCTCTAATGGCATAATGGATGATTTTATATGTTTAGAGAAATCCAGGAAAAAGACTGAGAAATTAGATATTCTGTGTTATGGGTTGCTTTCGAGTTCGCCAACATAAAACAGAATCGCTCAAATCCTAAACATTTAATCCAATTTATTTTTCTAAGACATTATTTTATAATGCTATTGAAGTAATTAATAATATGATTTCATAGTTTATTTTTTAATAAATACATAATAAGTATTAATTAAAAAATATGTATAACATAGTTATTGATTTTTTTTTTGTTTGCTCGTTTTGGTTCAAGTATTGTTATGTTATTATTTTTTTAAAAATAAAATCCAAATAATAAATAATTTTTTAATTTTTATATATTGAACTTACTAAAGTTATAAAAAACCCTTATTAACCGGTTAACCGATCAAAAACAAAAGTTACCCATTAAAGCAAAAGCCCGATTAATGAATACCCTAGCTTCAGGGTAAGTGTTTCACACTGTTATATCACACTAAAACCAATTTGATTCTACATGAAATTCACGTTGTTTCAACCTGAAATAACTAGTTATTTTAAAAGAACAAAATGTTGTTCGCTAGTTATTGTAATAACATGTTAAATTAACATAAAGTAACAATGAAGAAAAATCACCACCGAAAAGGGTAAAATCAACCTTGTTTTCGATGATTTTACATTGATTTTTTCGAGTCCTACCGATGTTAAGAGTACCGTTAGCTTATGTTGATTATCTCCCATACAGTGTATTTCTTGGAAAGTTCCTATGGAATCTGTAATGCAAGATTTTTTTTAACCAATTCGGATAGATTCAGCAACGATCCATATAAAATTACGTACAATAATTTGCCCATTATTAATTATAAGTTTTGTTGCTGCTGCTTTAAAATTTAAAAAGAACGAAAACAGCTGTGTTTTGTTTGTACACAACAACTAATATTTTAAAAAAAAAATTTAATAAAACCAATAAAATTTATTCAGTACTAAATGTACTTAGTTAAATTTATTGCGCCGTTAATACATTTTTTATTTGATTTGTTTCTTTTATTTATTCGGGTTTCACTACAACGGGCTATTGCTCGGTTAATTAAGTTAGAATATATTTTTTTGTAGTTGTTTTTGTATCTCTTATTAAATAAATAAATAAATTTTTTTATAGTTTATTATTATGTACTTAAAATTTTAAACGATTTTCAGAATTCACAATTTTAAAGCAAAAACCAAATTTTGGTAAAATGTTTTCTTCAAAAGTGATTGATTGGAAAAAAACGACACCCTTAATAGCCTTTTCACACTTGTCAACATTTATCAACATTTAACATCTAAAATTAATTTTCGAAGATATTGAAATTTTCCCATAAGAAATACATTGGGCTAAAAATCAAAATATTTAACATCTTTACAAAATGTTCCTATCTCATTGTATTTCATTCTACATCTTCCGATAACTTTAGTGTCATCACTAGAAAAGTGGCAATAAATTCTATTATTATTTTAATTTTTATTTATTTCATTTTAATAAAAACGAACCAAGCCCTTTGGGCCATATATGGTTAGCAAGCAAACAATACTTAAACAACAAGTCTAACAATTCATTTTTTATATGTATTAAATTTAATCAAAAAAGTTAATGTTAATGTTAATGTTAATGGCCCCCCAGCCAACTATATATGTATATTTACCAATTACCATTTACAAATATGGTGAAGTCCAGTCAGCAAAAACAATTTCTAGCCTAAATGATTTAAAATTGACTTATTGTAAGCCCTGCAAGAAAGAGAAAACATTTTATACTCAATAGACAATTTATTCCACACTCTTGATAATCTAACAATAAAGGAATGTTCATAAAAATTTGAAGAAATTTTGTTGATAATAAGTTGCTTATTGCGATCAGATCTAGAAAATATGAACTTTTTAACTAAGAATGTTGGAGTTTGTGTTACAATCGTTTTATAGAATAAACATAATAGTTTATAAGTAACATAATTCTGAAAAGAACACCCTAAAAATTTTAATACGCTAGGAGAAATATGTTCCCTCCTTGGTTTATTATAAACATATCTAACAACTCTATTAACAGAATATTCAATTCTCTTAAAATTACCAGAATTAGTGCCAGTATAGATCTGAATACCATAATTTATAACCGACATCAAAAGTGCATGTGCAATTCTATACTTGACATGTAAGGGCAAGAACAGATTAAGTGCATATAACCTTCCTATTGTGGCATCACTGACAGAATGGCATTTGCTTTGAAAGCAGCGTTACCATTTAATAGTAAATGTAAGACGTTTCAAGTGTGAACGCGTATTTCACATTTTCCATGCGTTCCTCCGAAATGTATGCAAGTGTACAAAGAGCATAAAAAAAATTAAAAACAACGTCATTTGGGATAGTACACTTTTTAATGAATGTTAATAACATTTTATTGACACACGCGAGTTAAAAATTAATTTTTTAAGGAATTATCCTGCACATGCCTCCTAAACGAAAACTAATACCATGTTCACACGGCCAGCAATATTCGTGTTTCGCTCTCGTATTCCTGTTTCGCGCCCCAAACATTGAAACGACTTGTTCCCCATACAAGATTTTGAGAGCGAAGCAGGTCGTTTCATTTTGAAACAGGCTGCGAAACAGGAAAAATGTACTATCATCTCCAATTTTGATAACAGTTATCGTTAGTTTATCTGAACTAGCTCTCAAAAAAATCGAAGCAAAGAAAATAACAAAATAAAAATTGATGTTTAATAAAATAAAGTGATAATAATAACATAATAATGTTAATAAAAGTATGTATTAAATAATATATTTTTAAGTTTTATTTACTTTTTATCTAGTTTAAAAATAATCACACTAACAACACATAAAAAAGTCAAAATGAAACAAGAACGAATCGTATGGACAGCATGTTTGGCGATGTTACCGGCTCAAAAGTTACCAGAGACTTTAACATAAAGTTTTGTTACAATATTTGTGTTAATACAGTTCGCACACGCAAAGAAAAAACATTGTTGTGGTAAACATGTAACGTGACGTTACAAACCTAGCCTACATATATACATAATCCTAATATTTTAATACTAACATCATAAAATATAAAAAACCCCACACCTTGAATACCCTTACTATTTTTCCTACTACTGTGAATACAGTTACTGTTTATCTAAATAACTTTTTAACTGTAGAAGCCTCATTTAGTTTATTTTATTTTTGAATAAGTAGTCAAAGTTTGTTTGGACTGGTCCGATGTAATGCAAGCATGGACCATGTCATTGTTAAAAAGTGTTTGTAATGAGACGACATGTCTTCGTTTTTTAACGACATGTTTTCGTTTTTAAACGAAGTTAAAACTAATCCTCTTGTGCAGTGTTACCGTCGGATATTTTCAATAAGTACCAAAAAAAGGGGATATCTAAAAAAAAAGTGGCACCGAAAAGGGGATTTTTATAAAAAAAGTGGCACAACTTTTTAAATTAAAATAAGTACACCACATTATGTATTTTTTACGTTTTTTTTTCTATTTATTATAATTTTAAATAACATTTTATAAATGGTATAAAAACATAACAAAAAAAACATATGTAGTAATTATATGCACTAAAAAACAATTGATCGTATTACAATAGACATACATACTTATGGCTCATTTGTTGCAAAAATTAAAATAAATATTTCTCTCGAGAAGTTATTTTTATAAAATATTTTCTTTAATAAATAGAAACTGGGAATTATTTCCTTCCGAAGGTTACTTTATATTATATTCAATATTTTTTATTTTTCGAATTATTAGACACCAGCAGAATGTAATGCATTTTCTGGCCCGCTACGGCCTTCGTCAGCATTCTTTGTGAATATAATATAAAGTAACCTGCGGAAGGAAATAATTCCCAGTTTCTATTTGTTAAAATTGTTGAGTTAAATACATTCAATTTATAAAGTATCACTATCCAGTGTGACACAAAGAATGCTGACGAAGGCCGTAGCGGGCCAAAAAATGCATTACATTCTGCTGGTGTCTAATAATTGTAAATTTTTCTTTACATACAATATACCTCATTGCTTTCCAAAGGAAAGCTAAGGTAAAATGTAACAAGAAAATACAATATAATAGTCTGGTAGTGTATAAAGTCATTTCTGAAAATTGAAGGAATATGACTATTACAAAAAATGCTTTATAAAAATCCATAACTGAAATTTAACTCATAGAATAAATTCGAAAAATAAAAAATATTGAATATTTTCTTTAATGTTTTGGTAATTCAAAAACGTTAAACTCGTTTTCTGCCAAACATGTTTTTTGAATTCTGACATTGTTGCAGCAATTAGAAGATATTTGTGTAATTTGTTTTATATATACATTAAGTAATATATTTCTTGTACTTTTCTTTTTGAATAAATTTTCTTTGATTTATTTAAGACATTGTATTGCACAGGTTTTAAAATTTTTTTTAGAAGTTTATTTGCCTATTCCACCAGATTCTTATGTTTTTTAGAATGCTATGGCCAAATATGAGTACAGTTTTCTCCCATCACGTCACATTTATCAGAAATCCTAAACAAAAAAACGAAAATATCACTTTTTAAAATTCGTTATATTTAATCAGTTTCGCACTTCAATACAAATAAATACACGGCATTCATACATGCTACTAAATTTAAGTGCAAGTGTTTTAATTTCTTTAGTATAGGATATTTAGTTTTTATCCAAATTCGTCTATTATTGCTTCAAATTATTGTAATCAGCTTTACAAATAGAACAAAACTATACCACTCGATTTTGTTATTAATTGTGGTACAAAACATCTTCCGAAATTACAATAATTGGTGTATCTGATAAATGTGACGTGATGGGAGAAAACTGTGCTCATTTTGTCTTAAGCATTCCAAAAAATATAAGAATCAGTTAGAATGGTTAAACAAACTTTTTCAATTGGTCAGTTACATACATATTTTTTTACAATTAGTTGTTCTTAAAACGACTTCTATACTTTCGTAGAATGTCTTCACTTGGAACCCAATTTTCAAGGCTATTATGGGAGTTATAACAAAACAGAATGAAAAAAAGTATATTTTCCTAACGTAAAAAGTATCAAAAAAGTGGCAAGAATTACAAAAAGTATCACATTTGGGTGCATTTTGTAAAAGTGGCCAAATAGTATCCAAGCAGCCGAAAAAGTGGCAAATTGCTACTTTAGTGGCACCAACGGTAACGCTGCTCTTGTGTACACAATGGAGTAGTTTTAAAACTACTCCTTTGTAGTCCAAAGATGGGTTATATGGTCCTGTCCTAGGACATCGTAAA
Organism: Pollenia labialis; assembly: GCA_949318255.1. NCBI lineage: Eukaryota > Metazoa > Arthropoda > Insecta > Diptera > Polleniidae > Pollenia > Pollenia labialis. The sequence continues at coordinate 14,571,938 of OX439142.1, read as the reverse complement.
GTTAAAGAGACCATGTTTTCCATACCTTTGGGTTACTTTTGGACTAGTCCTAGTCCCTTGTGGACTACTCTTTACACGCGTGTTTGGACTGGTCCTTTTATTTGCAGGGAAGTGGTGGATTTTAATGTGTGTTTTACGCATACACATGTATGTTAGGGATGGACACTGCGATGCGATGCATCGCAAACATACATCGATGTTGCATCGATATTTCATAAAATACATTGATGTTATATCCCAATACTTTTTTTCAATACTGTTAACAATAAACAAACAGCAAAATATTTCCCTTTGTTGCATTTGTGCACAATTTGTTAGCTTTTATTTTAATTACGCGTGGTTATCAAACTGTTTGTTGGGAGTAAAGATGCCAGACCCGAACTTATTCGCCGCATATAATAGTGTTGTCTGTGCATATAATAGTCATGTCAACACGTATAGATATGTATACACGTTTATATATCAATCTACACGTTCTGTATACAATTTGTCATTTCAATGCATCGTAAGAAAACATCGATGCTTTCCGATTGTTTAGGAGCCAAAACATCGGATTATATCGATTTTTCGACACAATACATCGAGTGTTTTTAAAACATCGATGTTTTTTGTCCATCCCTAATGTATGTATGTTCATAAAATTCTCTCAATATATTTTAATTTAACGCTTCTTTAATAAAACCGTTCGTAGCTGAGTTGTCTAAGTTCTCGCTAAAGGCTCGTAAGATTGCGAGTTCAAGTCTCAAAAATAAATTTTTTTTTTATTTTTATTAAATTTTTTTATACACGATTTTAAGATTAAATAAAAATTTATATAACGAATTTCAAACATCAACTTTGGCAAAAGAGGAAACGGACTTAGATATATACATACATTTTTTGATTTTGTCATATTCTTCGGCATGACGAAATGAAAAGTTGGCGGTGCTCAATTTATATTTATTTATATCTAAAGAACATTATTTATATTTATGTATAACATTTTGTTGTTCTTACATACGATACGGGATAGCCGAATATAGCACTCTTATTTGTGTTTTTTTAAATTTTTTTTTATTTAATTTTATTACAGGTGGAAATGTTATTTTTATTTTATTTATTTTGTACACCCTTCACCACAGCTGAAAATGTGTTTATACATACAAGTTTGTCATTCCGTTTGTAATTTCTACAATAAAGATCTTAGACCCTATAAAGCATACATATGTATGTGTATATTCTGGGTCCATATGAAGAGTGAAGTTAATTTAACGATGTCCGTGCAAAAACATATTTACGCATTGTGGGTTCGTTGTGTTGTTGATTTTTTTTATTTAAACTTTTAAAAAAGCTCACACTCATGCGTGCCTTTAGATTTTAAAGTTTAGACAAAAACACTCTAAAGCTGCGATAGGCAACCTATTCTCTTACATTTTGCTATTGCATGCACTGCATGTATTTTACATATCGTCGCCTTAATATGCAAACCTGCTAAATACACTTTTAATGTAAACTCAGATTTTGATGCCGTGTGGTAGAGAAACATACCCCTCATTTACCAGCATGCATGCAGATTTTCTTCAATTTGAGTCTTGCAGTGTGTTAAACCAACTATAAAGTTGGCTTTTCTTTTAAGCTGCGCATATGAAATATACAAAGTTTTTTGTCTCTACTGCAAAATTTACTGAAAGGGAGTTAGGAGTTTTGCATATTAAGCCGACGATATGATGTTGTTAAGTTTAATCCTATTTAATACAAGAGAGTAAGAATCAAGGCGAATTTTGACTATGCGACCACAGAAGCAGTGTTCCCAGTTTTGGGGACTTATGCCCAAATTGGGGATTTTTTTTTGTAAATGGGGTTAAAATCCCCAGGGAATTTTTTGGAGAAAAACACTTTTTGCGCTGGGGATTTTTGGGGATAATATATTATTATAAATTCCTTTTTTCCAATGGTCAAGATTTGGGCTCAAACTTTAGTATTTTGTGCGGTTTAAAACTTTTTTAAAAACTTGTTTATACTTAAGTTATGTGTACATTATTGGGGGATTCACAAGGTGTCATAAAGTCATGTGTCTTAAAATAATAACATTAAAAATAGGACTGTTGTGAACAACCGCTCATAATTCAGTGTGCTATTTTGAATTTAAATCAGCTGATTTAAAACAAATATAAAAAACAAAATTTTTACCTAACATCAAAATGTTTTTTAATTCTAATCCATGAATTAATAAATTAAATAAGATCTTACCTGACTATTTTCCATTTTTCAGACGCAAATTAAAGACCTGCACAGATACATCTGTTTATATCTGTTTCTGTGTGTTTTCTAAAGTGGATGCGTATGGATGAGTGCTCTTGTGTTTCTGATATAAGTTGATATTGATATGATTTGTAAAAGAGTGGATGTAAGTTGATGCAAAAGCGAAAGAGAGTATCATATCTGTTAATATCTGCTTCGCAAAAGCAGATACTAGTGGATACTGATGGAATACAATAAGTTACTTATTGTACGATGCCGTTATTTTCAATTATTTTTCAACGAAAAAGAGCGTGAATGTATTACGAGCGAAAAAAAAGCCAAACAAAAAATTTTACAAAAACAAAACACACAGGCTGCTTGTACTATGGTCGTACAAATTGCCAAGCAACAACAACACTACTAGCAAAGACTATAGATTTATAAAGATGTTGCACTTAGTACATTTGAAATTTTAAAAAATGTTGTTCTTCTTATTGATGAGGGGGGGAAGTAACAAGAAGGCAAAAACTTCTTGCTCACATTCAGAGAACTAAAGAGAGCAAGAAACCACATGCATTAATACATACACATGTTTGCTGTTTTTGCCAGCCAAAGTATGTGTGTGTGTGCTTTTTTGAAACCGGTTTTTGGTATTTTTTTTAATTGATTGCGTTTTATTTTCAAACAATTTATTTGCAAATAACCTGTTTTTGCCAGCCAAAGTGTGTGTGTGTGCTTTTTTTTTGGTTGAAACCGGTTTTTGGTATTTTTTTTAATTGATTGCGTTTTATTTTCAAACAATTTATGTGCAAATAACCTACGTAAGAGCATATGCGACCGGACCGATTGTGTAATTGTAGGGCAACAGTATTTGTTTTATTTTTGTAAAACTTAAACTACATCGATTTGCACCGAATTATAATTCCATTTTTTAGATTATTTAATTATGCACTTACCATGTGTGTATTTATTTATATATCATCAAATTCACATTGAACCATGAGTTTTTTATTACTTACACAATTACAAAATTGTGAGTTAGATGAGGCCTGTTAATGTGTGGCCTTGTCGCTTTAGAAAACATAACATATCTTTTATGAACAAAGCAGTTTATTCTTTCAGAAAAATTATTTTTTATATGCCTACAATTGTTTAAATTTAGACAATAACAGCATTTGAACTTCGGTGCGAATCGATATAATTTCATCTGTACAACAATAAAACACATATTATTGCCCTACAATTAAAATCTGTCACATTTGGTTTAACGTACCTATGTTATTTGCACATAAATGGGATGCAAACAAAACATCTTTTATTATTTAAATGTGCTTTCAACGAGAAAACGAGATTTCTTTTAGTTTGTTTGTATTTTTTTAAATGCAATGTATACACATACATACACACAGACGCGTGTGCACATACATATGCACTGATAAGTGAGAAAAGCTCTCTGAGAGTAATAATAAATACTGTAATTTACTCTCACAAGTGGATTTAGCGGCTAAATCCACCAGAAAAATTAATATAGACAGAAAAATGTATGAACTTTGTATGGCCGTGCAATATCTTTATAAATCTATAGTCTTTGCTACTAGTTACGTATTATACCTACGACGAAAATACAAGTGGAAGCACTTGCAATTTTTCTTGATGAGCAGCACGATTAGCCTTTGTGTCTGCTGCGTACATGATTTGTTCTTGTAAAAATGTGTATGCTGCTTTTTTTTAAAGCAAACATTTTTGAAAATTTTAGTAACGGTAATATTTTTTTTCTTAAATTCTATGATGCCTGTGTATGGTTGTTTTTGTTAAAAAGACATGTAGACAAAAATTATTGTAAAAAAAAAAATTACTGAAAGAACTGAACACATGTAATTTGTTCTTGTAAAAAAAACTTGGGTTTTTACCAGCCAAAACTATTTTTTTCGTTTAAAGCACTTTTCTAAAATATGTAGGTAAACACTTTTGAAAACATTAAAAAAGAAGTATGCTACATTTTATGTGGGAATAACCTACATACATAAATGCAAATGTTACAGTAAGTATAACTGTTGGGTTAGAAAAATTAAAAAACGCACCGAAAAAATAGCAAACAATCAAGAAAAAAACCCTGAAGAAGACACTCAAAGGAGTGCTGAAATATTGATTTAAATAAATTTTATATCAAAAACAAGACCTCAAGCTCGAAAATTTAATAAGTTATACTTTAGGTTTTTTTATTTAATATAACCGTATTATGTAGAAAAAAATAGAAAATTCATATTAACGTTTTGAAATATTTTTATTTTGAAAAGAATTGTTTGACGAATAGTTGAATTTGAGCCCTAACCGCGAAAATAACGTAAGCGGCATCATTTTAAATTTTTGTTTTTTTCTCCAGGGACCCTATAAAGGAAACGACAAAAAATCATATAAATATAACCATTAATATTGATGAATTATGGGTAAAGGTTAAAAATAACAATTATCATTTAATATATATATTTTATTCTGGTTATCGTAACCAATTAAAGTAAAAAATATTTTTTTTGGTTAAACCTTCATAAATAACCATTAATTCAACTAAAAAATTTTTTGGTTACAAACAACTATTAAACCAAATAAATAATTTTTTAGTTACAAATAACCATTTTAACAAATAATAAATTAATTTGGTTACAAATAACCATTAAAACAAGTAATTTATTTTTTGGTTACAAATATAAATTATACATAAGTAAGAAAGTATAGTCGGTTACTATTTGGGACCCTTGGGCAATAATTTTTCCGGCAAAAGCAAAAAAACTGTTTTTAAGTACAGACGGTGATTCTAGCGGTTTAGAATTGCCTCTCAAGTCACGCACAACAGTTGACACGTTCACTCCTTCTTCTTAGTCATCGAAATAATAAATGCACGGAAATAATCATACATATAAATACATATGCACAGAAAAAAATATCTGAAGAAAATTTTTAACCTGTGTCGTTGTTAAAAAAAATGGCTTGTTTTAATGGTTATTTGAAACCAAAAAAATTAATTATTTTTTAAAATGGTTATTTGTAACCAAAAAATTAATTATTTGGTTTAATAGTTGTTTGTAACCAAAAAAAAATTGTGGTTGAAGTAATGGTTATTTATGTGTAACAAAAAAAGAAATATTTTTTACTTTAATTGGTTACGATAACCAGTATAAAATATATGTAACGATAATGGTTAAAAATAACCAAATGAAAATAAAAGGAATTTTCCAGTAAACTCAAATAAAATACAATAACCATTATGTTTGGTCCCTGATTTTATCGTGAGCAACAAATTTAATACAAAATTTATATGAATTAGAATAAAAAAAACTCTCACCTATAAAATTGATTTTGGTGCTTACGTTATTTTCGCGGTTAAGGCTCGATTAATAAAAATGTTTCACACGAAATGACAAACTAAGTATACCCAGCTAGTTGTGGCGGAGGGTATACATAACAAAAAGCCAATAAAAAACCAGACATGTCACACACACACACACACTGTGTGTTGTGCTCAGTGTTACCGTTATGCGACTAAAGTCGCATTTTTGCCCCTTTTTGACTGCCGTGCCACTTTTTTGACCCCTTTGTTTTAAATCCCCTTTTGTATCATTTTGTAGTTTTTTGTGCCCCTTTTGCCCCTTTTTGAACCAAATTTTTTTTATACTGTCAATCAATGAATCCGAGCTCAATTTGAAGAGAAAATAGCATCTAATTTGGAAAAAATTAAAATAATTCAGGAAGGGCTATCTATTAACAATAAAATTTACCTCAAATTTCTAGTATATGTATTAAATATTATGAATAAATTAAACCTTAATTTTCAAAACGAATCATCACAAATTATATATTTAGTTTCATCCACGAAAGATATTGTATTAGAAATTTTTAAAAATTTTTTAAAAACGGAGTATGTTAGCAAACAAATATAGAACAAATTGATTTTGTTGATGTTCTGCATATAAAAGAAACTCTTAATATATATATCGGCCACGAAGCCGAGCTAGAAATATGTACTTACAACATCTTAAGTAGTGATATTGTAGAAATTAAAAACAAAGAAAGCTGTGCAAAGAAATTTTATCAAGAATTAATATTAGCGATAAGAGGCTGAATTCATTAAAGGTTTTAGATCCAGTATTTATTAAGTCAGCTGAAGACATAAATTACTTTGAAATTGTTATCGTTTTTATTGATATAATTACTAACCCAGATGATTTTGTAAAAGAGTTCAAACTTTTAGAAACCAGATCAAACGATAAAAGCTATGAAGCAATTTTTAAAATATCTAAGCCTGAAACATTTTGGTACGAAATTGGCAATTTAAAAAACTGTTTGGGTGACAATTTATATCCAAACTTGTATAAATTTGCTTCGTATGTTTTTACTTTACCACATAGTAACCACTTTACCACATAGATTTTTTCTAAGTTAGCATATTTAAAAAATAAAGTGACAAATATACTGAAAGTAGATACCTGTCAGTCTATGTTATCCGCTTTAAATTTGTATCAAAATGACTTGGAAGATTGGATTCCAAGTGATGAATTGATTAATAAATATAGATTTACGTTTTCAAAAAAATAGATATTTAATAGTTGAAGAAACAACATAACACTGCAATTTATAAAAAAAAGGATCTGTACCTGATATTAACTATCTTCCTATCAATACTTTTATATGCTTTTTCCTCGAGATTTTTTCGTAACTTAATTTTTTTGGTAAAAAAGTAAAATTATCCAAGTGCCAAATATTTATGTACATATACTTACATATATACATATCTCTATCTATTTAAATGTAAAGTTTTTTTGTATCAAATCATATTATGAACTATTTTTTGTTTTTGTAAGTATTGTTATTACACTATTTTAAGCTCGTTTTATTTACAAGTAATTAGTAACTGTTTTTGTATAAATAATTGAAATACAAATTTTATGCAACAGTTCATTATCGTTTACTTGCAAACAAGACATGTATTTTCACGATATATGTATATATGTATAGATATATATGTGTGTTTTTCCCAAACAATTTGTATTATATACCTATAATGTATTTTTTTATAAATATGAAGTTTATTTTTTGTTATGTTTAGTTTTCGATGAAAATAATTTAATAAATACATACGTTTTTTTTAAATTTCCCTGTTTTTAAAGTTGCCCCTTTTTTTCTCAGAATTCCCCTTTTTGTGACACTTTTTTTTTGAAAATCCCCTTTTTGTGCCCCTTTTTGAAAATTTTGAACGGTAACACTGGTTGTGCTGTGGCAGTACAAATTGCCGAGCAACAACAGCAACACAAGCGAGAATCGTTGTTATCAGGCCATATTTCACGATTTTTAGGCATTTTGGCGATATTTTCCTCTAAATTATCAAAGTGCCTATTTTTTGAGAAATACTTACAACACGGTAATTTGTGGTTTGTTTTATATATATTACACTACGCTAGTTGGAAAAACAGACAAGCTGGGCACCTGGCGTTTTAACCTAATTCGGATACGCTGAATCCAGTGGTGCTCGCCGTTTTTAAGATTGGCTCTGGTTTTCGAGATATACCGTTATTTTGAAAATGGAGGAGGTTGCACAACATACACCTATTAGCGTAACTCAAAAACGGTTTAGTTTACTAAAATTACTAAAAAAACCGAAACTCCGCAATTTTTTTTGTTTTGTTTGCAGCTTCGTTTTTTATATGTCTGCAAAAAATTAGAAGCCTTGCTGCATTTTTTAATTTTTTATGAATTTTTAAAAAACAAAAATTTCGAAATTTTGATAAAAAAATTAATTTTTTTTCAATAAAAAAAACCTATGTTTCAAAAACGACTGCTCACATTAGAAATAAGTTTTACTTTTCTTAAAGGAAATTTTATCGCAAAAGCGTGTTTGAGTTACGCGAACATATGTTATGCAACCTCCTCCATTTTCGAAATAACGGTATATCTCGAAAACCATAGCCAATCTTAAAAGCGGCGAGCACCACTGGATTCAACGTATCCGAATTAGGTTAAAACGCCAGGTGCCCAGCTTGTCTCAAAAAAAGTGTAAATTTCTTGCACAGTGTTATTAATTTTGGGTAACTTGTTACATTACAAAGATACAACTGTTATTAATTCAGCGCTTATATCTACTTAAGGACAAAATGGTTATATGTATTCCATATATGCAGTATTTGTATTGTATGTCTAACCAAGCAAACACATTTTGAGAAATATACCACTACATATGAGGGGCTTAAGGCACAAGGGGAATCGATCTAAAGAAATCCACCCGTCCGGCTGGCTGTCCGTGTAAACCTTGTAGGCAAAGTTCAAGTCGCAATTTTGAAGATAAATTGCTGAAATTCGGTACATAGGTTCTTATTGTCCTAAGAATTAAGCCTACGATAAATGGTAATAACATTGACCTGAATCTTAACTTTATAATATAATTTGTTTTCCTGGGTTCATGATTGCCCATTGGTCCCAATTAAGGTACACTCTTGAAAAGTTGTCTAAATGATGTGGTGTGGAGTATCATAGGGTCGGGATTAAAGAACTTTACTTTCTTATTTGTTTAAATTGGATATTTGTACCCAAAAAATAAAAAAATTTAACCAGGAAAAAATATATTTTTTCCAATAGATATTTGTAACAAATTTGGTTATCATTAACCAAAAAAAATAAATTTTACTTTCATTGGTTACTACCAACAAAATAAAATATATATAACGATAATGGTTAAATATTCCCAATTGAAAATAAAGGAATATTTCTCGTAACCTTTACAAAAAATAATAATATGCAGTAATTATTTTCAGTCCCTGAGTTATTTTTTTAATTTAAAAACAAACAAGTCCATATAAAACAGTAATTTTTCAACGTAAAAATAAAAGGTAAAATTTAACTCTTAAAAAGAGAGTTTTATTAAGCCGTCATAAATTAAAACTCAGTTGAGGAATAAAATATCGAATAAAACTGTTAAAACGAGAATTTTATTCAGCCGTCAAAAAATAAAACTCATTTCAGGAGTTCGATTTAAACCAGCATTTTATTCAACTACAGCCGTATTCATAATGAAAATTTGGCATGAAGTTAGCATCATAATGAAAATTTGGCATGAAGTTAGCACAAAGTTTATTCATCATACACTACCAAACTCTGGCTAACTAATTGCTAAGCTCTTAGCAAATCGTTAGCCAGAGTTTGGTAGTGTATGATGAATAAACTTTGTGCTAACTTCATGCCAAATTTTCATTATGATGCTAACTTCATGCCAAATTTTCATTATGAATACGGCTGCTATTTTTTTGTACATTAACTACCAAAGCTTGTCGCTGGTCAGATCACTACAATTTCAACGTAAAAATAAAAAAAAAAGAAGAAAAACATAATGAGTATTTTAAACGTAAAAATTAAAATCCTTAAAAGAGTTGTATTTGTTGATGGTGTGAGTTCTATTTTAGGGCGAATATGTTTTGATTGCGAAAAAAAACTCTCTTTTTAAGAGTTCATCCAAAGTTTTATTTTTTCGTTGAAAAATGATTTTTAACTGTGGAGTTGAGATCTTTTTTTCTAGATCACCATAGGTTCTTAAAGAGAACTTTAGAACAAACCTATGGGTTGACTCCGTTTTTAAGCTAACATTTTATGGATAACTCTTATTTACGGTCCTTGCGATTTTTTAATTAACTAAAATTTATTTCTAAAAAGTTTATTTTTTTTAATTTTTTTAAAGCATTAGGTAATGGTTAATTGTTTTGCTTTTTTATTTTTGTCAATGTTTTATTGTGTTTAAAATCGTAATAGTAATTTGCCGATTTTTTTATTTAATTTAATTTCTGATTTGTTTTTGAAAATATGCCGATTTCTTACCAAAACCATCTGGCACCCCTGGTTGAGATCGTATACAAGTTTTTATAAACTTTCTTATTTTCATCAACTCGCCAACAATATTTTAAAATACAACAGAACACCACAGATATTGTAGAAATACTCATGGTGACAACAGATATTTGGAAGAAAAAAAAAATGTTATGTCATACTCAATACAAAACCATAAGCAACTGTTTTTGTTTTTAAGATATGGTGAGTGGACAAAAGCAAAACCATACAATATCAGTTACACTCATTCTCTCATTTATATCAGTAGTAACAGATAAATATCTGGTGTATCTGTTTCAACAATACTTACTGATACACTCGTGCAGGTCTTTAACGCAAATCACAAATAAATTTTATTTTGTTTGATATTCAAAAAGGCAGAGTCTTAAGCCGATCTAATTTTATGCCGCAAGTGATTTGTTGCAAAAATTGCTAGCCGCAGGTTAAATTCGGATGTCAGCCGGCTACATTTTACCATCAACGGCGACGACTTACAAAAACTACTGCGGCTCGGCTCAGCCGTTCAGCGCAGGCCTCTTCGGATTAATTACGACCGCACAATACACAAAGGACTTTTTGTTTACAAAGCAACAAAAATATTTTTAAACCATTATAAAATGTTAGAACATTATGAAAATATAACACGATAGCACACCTAGTGAATACCCCATATGTGTATTTGTCATATTTCATTATATTCCCCTTCAACACAATTAGTTGTGAAGAGGTCATAGCTGTGAGTTTGCCATTCCGTGTGAAACTTTTTTACTATTCATCTCATACCCCATAATGTATATATATTTTGGCTCCTTGTGTAATTCTAAGTCGATTTAGCCATGTCAGTCTGTCTTTCCGTCTGTTGAAAACACGCTCACTTTCGAAAAACTGAAAAGAAGTGAACAAACTTGGTGTCAAATTGCTTTTAGTTATCGCAAGCAGTTTGGGAATGAAATCCAGCAAAATCGGCTCAGTAGGATCAGAGCTATGAATCAAAATATTGAACCACCACCTTAAACAATTTATAATTTTGTTACAAAAACGAACATAAATTGTGGAACAATGCACGGAATGATAAAAAGTTTTGCAAAAATTCGTTCCACTCGACTGGAAATTACACTGTAAAATTTCGTAAAGATTGGTCCATAATTTACTAAAGGCTCCATATAAACCCAACTCCCACCTAAAACTATAATTAATAATGCTACCAGAATAAAATTAAATAAATACTTCACAGTTTTATAGGACTAGAAATCACACTAATAAATTTCGCGATGATCGGTCCATTATTTACTTTAGGAGCATATAAAGCCCACTCTGGTTAATCAATTAACGACTAAGTTTAGTTGAACTAAACTTGAATTATTATGACGTTTAAGACCAACAACTATAAATCAGTGTCCCATGTTGTTAAAAAAATAACATGAGGCAGCACTGCGAAAAATCTTATCAAATTCATATGGTCTGTATTGGTTATTTAAACCACAGAGCATTCAGAGATGAAAAAATTACGTTGATAAATGCCCAAATCATTTGTGTGGGCAGCTTTCGAAGAAAATGAAAGTAAGCGTTTTGTGGTAGTGAAGTGGCAATGTGTTACAACAGGCCGTCGCAATCAACACAAATTGCGTAATCAAAACAAAAATGCAAAAAGGGCAGCTTTCGAAGAAAAAGACAGAAAAAACACAATATTTCCTGTCTCCTGACAGAGATAATTATTGCGACATATATTGCAGTAAATGTCAATGGATCTGAAGACAATGTAAACATTAATTATGTAAATAATACACGCCTAAACTGCAACGCTGTTTCAAAAAACTGAATTACGAAAGTCTTCAATATTAAAATAAATGGTTTTTTTTAACGTTATGTTCGCACGGCTTCTTGAATTAAGTTGTTTTCTTTTTGAATTACAAATACGAATTACGCTGTTCAAACCGCATCTTCTTAATTCAAGAACTATTCTTTTTACATTAATGAAAATTTTTGCTTTGAAAATTAATACAAAACCAAGCAACAATTTAAAATGTCTCGTTTTTAATAATTCCTATTTTGTTTCTTTATTTGTTGTTTTAAATTTCACAAGAAAAAAACCTTTTTACAATTTTATGCAAGGCAAATTCATATTACATGAATTCGCCTTGAGTTTATGTTTTTAGGGCGATTTGGATTAATAACTCTTATCCTCCTAAACGGATTTGGCTGATTATCAAACTCTTGTTAGTAAAACTAGAAACGATTCGATGCCGAAATTGGTCTTTTCCTTTGACTTCCCAATAATAAGACAGTAAAGTGAGTGAACAAACTCTTAGCAAATTTATAAAAAAAAAATAGCGGGGAATGTAAGACGAGATGAACGCACTGTTTATTGTTGATGTTGTTTTGTTTAAACTTTGATATTATTATGCGCATAGGAATAGCTTATCCCATCAACAATAAATTTCAAGTGTTTTTATCAATAATAAAAACTGGGAATTTAGCCCGAATAACAAAATCTTTTGAAAAAAAAAAAAAAAAAAATAACATTTCAAGGGCCACGGCATTTCCTTCCCAGTTTTTATATGCGTTGAATAAAGCGCTTTTTGTGTCAAAAAATGTATTGCTTCAAAGTGGGAACTCAAAATATAAAATTCAATCCTTCCGTAAGCGAAATGGTAAAATTTCTTCCTTACAAACCTGCTTCGTTGGAAGTTCAAATTTTATTGGGTTGTAGTGCGCGTGTTTTCAACAGACGGACAGACAGTTGGACACGGTTAAATCTACTTAGAATTAAACATGCACCCAAAATATACATACACATATACTTTATAGAGTCTTAGATAAATATTAAAGTTTCACACGGAGTGACAAACTAAGTAAACCCTAACTCAGCTATAATGCTGAAGGTTATAAAAATAAGAAAAATGGTTGAAAGCTTAAAAAATATACAAAATTTTTTTATTGTGATTAAAATAAAAATAACCAATATTGTTGTTCCAAAAAAATTACTCAAGTGTGTTGGTAATGAAACATTAATTAGAATAAATAAACAAAATAAATAAGCTAATTAATTGTAAATGAAATTAAATAAATAGTTTTTAAAAAAAATATATTAAAAATTTCATATATCTGACTTTATTTTAAACTAATAAAAGCACCCTAAAAATCCCCTTTTCTTTCCTTCTCTGCCAAGTTGGTTTTTGTTTGTGATAAATTTTTTAGTGACCCAAGTCGAAAATAAAATTCGACAATAGTGACAGTTGTGTAAATAAAACTAAATTACTTGAATTTTACAAAAAGTTTCGTTTTAAAAATTATTTGTTTGGATATAAAACAAAAATCAACAAAATTACTTAAAAAATTAAAATGTTCATACAAAGTACAGTAGTAAACCTATCCGAATAATTAAAACCACCATAGTGCTGACTATAATTCCATTTCAGTTATAAAGAAAACATTTTCAAAAAGCTGCCTTTAACCCATTCCTGCCTAATAGGGTTTTCAATACGCAAAGAAAAAATAAACACAGCAAAGATATTCTAGAAAAGGCCAGACGAGAGAAAATTGCTGCAACATACATTTTTATTGAAAAGTAAACATTGATTAACCTGAAAAAAATTAAAAGAGTAGAATTGATTGGTTTTTGCATTAGTTAGTTCTCATCCATATTATGAAACATTTGCTGCAAAAACTTTATTCCAATTATCTTTTGAAACTGCATTCGTGTCCATAGATTACCATTTTTGTTTTACGCCATTGAGTCCTTTTCTATGCCTTCTCTCTTTTTTCAATAACAGACATACATACAACTGCAAACTGCTTGTACATGAAACAAATTACACTTTTCTATTCGTCTTTCCCATTTCTTCAACAAACTCAAGGCGAATTAAATACAGGTGATGTCGAAACGCATTCTGTTTTTTACAGGTCGAGCTATTTGTTTTCATTTGTTAGTGTTTTGCTAAGAATGGTTGACATTTCGAGCCGTAACCACTAACAATGCAATGCAAAACCTCCTATGTTGTTTCTGTTGTTTTTGGATTGTTGTAGTTGCGACACCACCTGTAGTTGAATTCGGCTTGAACAAACTCAAATGTTTCATAATATGGATTAGGACTTATCATAAAGATGAATTAAGTTGGTTTCTATTTGCAATAATGCTTGAAAAAGTGTTGGCAAATAAAGCACAAAGCGAAAATCAAAAAAATGCTCACCCGCTTAAAATAGTTTTAGGCGGGCCTTAGCATTGTAAAAAATTTAAAAGCGATTTGTAAATTATGCAATTTTGTTTTATTTAGTTGACATGGCTAAAAATGTTTTCCACATTGGCTAAAGAACGTGAAAGCGACATAATTTGTTAGAAATGCACCAGGATAATTCTCAATTTTAAATCTGAATTTCTGGCCAAACAGTTTGTAAATGTACTTGACTTTCTTACAAAAGATTGGCAATCGGATGTACCTGCATCATCCTCAATTGGGCTTTTTTTGATTTAAAATGTTTTCATTAAAAATTAATATGAACTTAGCTTGCCACAACTATTTTGTAAGAATCAATATACTCTTTGGTAACCATGGGCAGTAATCGGCTCACATAAACAAAGTTATGTAAAGAGGTTAATTATCTAGATACATATTAACATCCATTTGATATTTTTTTTTTCTTATAGGGATTTAAAGGTCGGTCGCTAAATTGCTTAGTAATGGGATAATATATGTGATGAATACGTCCTCGCGGGACAACTAAAGGTTACTCATCTTGTCAGGATAATGAGGCGGTAGTGGAATGCACACTTCCGGTCCATTATCAGTACATATAGCACGGCGTGTAAGCCCGCGGGTTCGCCCCTGGCAAGGTGGCTTAATACGCTTTTAAAAAGATACAAAATTTAATTTTATTTCATAAAAATATTGTGTACAAATGCAATATAGTATGTGGGTACCCGGGTAACCCGGGTGCCAAACAATTTGGATAATGTTGGGTATTAACACAAGGGTTAACAATTCATATGAATTTAGTTTCAGCCACTAAAGTTCCAAAGTTGTAATATATTCTACAGTGAAATCAATCATTTCTTCTTTAAAATGATCGCTTAATTTGTATTTATTAGTTTTTTAACTGTTTTCCACACAGAAAAGGTAGTATTTATTAAATTATAATAATTATTTGGCAATCGTTATCTAAGTTGACATATTAATTGAGCCATAAAATCGTGGCCTGTAATTTGTGTTTGTTTTTCAATTTCAAAAGTTATGGTATCTCTTTTCGATTCCAAAAATTTTTCAAAATCGTAATTGAGGGAAAAAATTAGCTTAACATGAATTTAATGGATCAAACTGATCAAATTTTAAAACAATTTGATATGAAAGTTCTTTTAAAAGAATGTACAGTTTCTATAGCAAAAGAGTAGGGGTTTGCATGTGCATTCAACAAAAAAAGTGTGGTAGTTTTTCAAAAATAAAAAGAATACTTGAACATTTTTAAATTAAAAAATGCTAAATATTTAGTTGAAAAATGCTAAATCTAGCTGCAAAAATGCCAAAATGGCCACTCCGAAGTCGAGTAACCACCAATAGTTACTCGCTAATTGTCTTGTTCTCAAAAACATGTACCTGGTTTTTTATTATAGTTCGAGTAAGTGTTCATGCTTTGCTAGATCATATGTACTTTTGAAGTACAAATCCATTTGTGCAGGGGTCTAATACAAATACATTTTAAGCCTCTAAATAACTGAGATGTATCTAATTGGTATACAAATTGCTTCGTTATCAATAAAGGAGAACAGTTTTAAAACAATTTTTTCTAATTTTATTTTAATCGGGGTAGCGAAGCTCACCGGGCTTAGCTAAATTTGCATAACATTTTGTTTACCAAATATAGTTTTTATTAACTCCCGAAACTGTTCTTGGAAATATGAGTAATAATATTAAATAAAATTATTAGTTTGTTAAATTTTTTCATTTTTTGTTTATTATACCCTTCACCACAGGTGGAAAAGGGTATATATAAGTTTGTCATTCCGTTTGTAATTTCTACAATATTGATCTTAGACCCTATAAAGTATATATATTCTG
Organism: Pollenia labialis; assembly: GCA_949318255.1. Taxonomy (NCBI): domain Eukaryota; kingdom Metazoa; phylum Arthropoda; class Insecta; order Diptera; family Polleniidae; genus Pollenia; species Pollenia labialis. The sequence continues at coordinate 14,555,805 of OX439142.1, read as the reverse complement.
GGTCCTTATGGGGAGAGAAGTTGATTTAACGATATCCGTCCGTCTGTCCATCTGTCCGTCTTACGTTTGATATGTGTTTTCCGGAGACTCCAGACATGATAGCGGCTAGGTTGTTTGACATTTATGTCACATATAGCCACATATCGGTTGCTATTGAAATTCAGCAAGATCGATCCACAAATGGCTGAATTATGAGCAAAAAACCACGACTACCTCTAATATTTTCCAAAAATCCCTCGTGGTTGTTGTAATTTTATTACTTTTTGCTGTATATCTGGGGAACGGCAAAAGTCAAAGTTTCCAAATTAGGTACACACATTTAGGTAGCCAATACACACCATCCTACAAAATGTGGGCGGGATTGGATAAGTAGGCGTGGTACCTCCCGTAGAAACAAAATTAAAAATTGTATAAAAACCTAAATTTTAGGGCTGCCCTATGTCCTATGGATATGACTTATATACCAAAAGTAGTAGAACATATTTAATAAAAAATTCAGAAAAATCGGTTCAGATACAAAAATGTTATGACCAAAATTAATTTTTTTTTAAATACCCACTTTCGGGAACCATAGATCTCCCCGAGTCCAAGCTTTATAACACAAGTAAATGGTAAATTCCTTCTTAAACACGTCGGTATATAAATCTGTCAAATCGGTTAAAAAATGGCTGAGTTATGAGTAAAAAACCACGACTTCCTCTAATATTTCCCAAAAATCCCTTGTGGTTGTTGTTTTTTTTTGTTTGTGCTTTTTGTGTTGAATGTTAGGCATATCAAACACACACATGTTTGTACATGATTGGTCGCTTAAATTGAAAAATACGTACATACATACCTACATATTAAACAAACAAGGTGACGGAATATATTCTACTTTAATTCTTTATTTGCATAAGCATTAATGGCTGAGTTGGCTGGGCGGTTGGTCAAAGCAGCGTTGTTAGTAGTTGCCGGGGTCGGTATCCACCTTTTCAAAAAATTTTTTTTTAACTTTTTTTATATTCTATAAACGATTTTAAAATAATTCAGCAATTTTTGATTTTTTTGACAATGTAAATATTAATCGTTCGCTTAACTTACATGTAAAACAAAAATCATATTCTATACCTACCTATTTGTTTTTTTTTTTAATTTGTTTATGTTCTAAAAACGATTTTAAAATTACCTAGGTATAAAGCTTTTCGATATTTTCATTTTATTGGCAATGACACAGTGTTTTATTTTATTCCGGCAAGCATATACCTACATATGTTCATAAAAAGTTATATGTAATTTAATTAAATCCATACTAACTAGTAGGTTAACCTAGCTATTGCAAAGACATACATATGTATGCACATGAGTATGTATGAATGAGCAAAAGTTATTTATGTATAAAGGCATTGCTTTCGTAATTGTTGTTGTTGCATTTTATTTTTAGCTCTTATTGCTTTTAGGCCAGGGATGATAAACGACATTTTCTAAATTGTACTAAATTAAGTAAAGAATTGTACTTTTTTGACCCTAATTGTCCTAAAAATATTTTTTTACTAGTTTTATTAATAAAATAACAGAAAATGTACGAACATTTGTACATTAAAATTCACTTGTGCCATACACTTATACATATGTACATAAGTAACGGGTCCGCCATATAACGTTTTTTTTCAACTAGTGCTTATTTCGTGAATGGTAACACTTAACTCATGTCTGATTTGACAGCTAATTAGTTTTATCCTTCCGCAGAACGAATATGGTTGTGTATACGCTTGAACAATGCTGGGAAATATTGCGACAATACTTTGAAAATCATGTGAAATTTTATTCACCTCAATAGTGTCAAAATTTTACTTCCATGATACTTTGCTACCGTTTCACACACACCCTAAGTCAAATTCAAAAAGTTGAAAAAAATGTTGTTAATCATACGAATTTTCATTCAAAAAACATTTTTGTTTACATTTTTAAAATTTTGTATTATAAACGAAATTTTTCTTTAAGTTTGATTTTTTAAATGTTTTCTTATTTGATAAAAATTATTTTTTCAGCGAGTTTTTTTAAAGATTTTTGCTATGTTATCACGACTTAAGATGTTTTGTCAAAATGCCACAGATATGTATAAAGTATTTTAATTTTTGTACAAAATCGGTATGTACTGGCGATTTTAAACAAGAATGTTAGCAACATGTTTTGGAACAAGACTGTGAGCAAAATCAAAACAAATAATGATTTACACACCTACATATGTACGAGTACACGCATACACCTCAACAACATATGACACGTTTACGTTTTTGTAGTAACTACCAACATTTCAAGTCGACCGCAACGTTTACGTATCCGCAACATTTACGTAAGAGTAACGAGGCCTTTAGATGTGACGATTTTACGTCATTTTGGCGATTTTTTTCGATGAATTTACCAAAATGACGATTGACGATTTTTGATGTAGAGTCACTTATGTTTTGACGATTTAATCCCGTCAATAAATTTACTTTAACACTTTAATCAGGCAAGCAGGCTTGGTAGATGTGACGATTTTTCGTCATTTTTTATTTATTTTTTATTTATTTATTTATTTTAATTTAGTTGTAACCTAGCAAAACAAGATAATTATCTTATAAATGATAGTGCTAGGGAATAAGATCAAACTTATAAACACAGTATGTAATTAAGGAAATTATTAAGATATAATATTAAAATAAAAACATAACATTAAAAAAAAACATAGAAATATAAAACTGCATCAGACTGGATAGTCAGTGATTAGACATAGTAAAACTGATATATTACATAATGCAAAAAAATGTATATAACTCCTTTTTAAACGCATTTGCATTGCCTAAGCATTGTATATAATTAGGTAAAGAATTCCAAAGACTTGTGGTATAAATGAAAAATTGTCGATATGACAAAAGACTCTTATATCTTTGTTGAATAATCTTCCTTCCACGGTTAGATCTAGCAAATTGAACCCTACTGAACAAATATATAGGCTGCTTAGAGGTAATAATCCTATGTAAAAATATAAGGCATTTAAGTTTCAAGAGGTTATCAAACTTAATCTGAAATATCTGATACGAGTAGAGTGAAATGTGGTCACGACGTCCTTTAAGAAATACATCTCTTGCAATATTGTTGTAAGCTAAGTTGAGTTTTCGTTGATCTTCACTGTCACAGTTCGCAAAAATTTCACAACCGTATAATAGGACAGGAATAAGATATGTTTTTGCAAGTTTCATACGTATGGGAAATGGTGTTGAATCTATTACTGCCCACAAGTTGCGATGCATACTATACACTCTACCCACAACGACATTAATATGGTTTGACCAGGTTAGCCGAACATTAAAAATAACTCCAAGGTTCACAGCTGTTTTAACATACTCGATTCTATTTCCCTTGATGTTTACTTCCGGTACTTCAAATGCTCTATTAGACTTTGAAAGCAAAATACATTTAGATTTGGCTGGGTTGATGGATAGCCCATTGGCATTAGCCCCCCTACAAGAAATGCATAACCAAAACAAGAAAAATTACTATTACTATAACACTATATTGGTCAACACTACCGGTCATATAACTAGTAAAATGACCGGTAGTCTTCTTGTAGGGCCAGCTGTCAATTTTGTTTAATTCACAATTAATAGAGTTTACACAAGAACTTACATTTTCTATATGGGTACTCATGTAAACCTGCACGTCATCAGCGTACATATGGACTTTGCTGTCATTCAAAATATCAGGTAGGTCATTGACGATTTTTTTGAGAAAATACAGTAAAATGACGATTGACGATTTTTTGACTAAAAGTAATAGTGTTATCTGGCATCGATAAGACACAAGAAATATTTACAATTATATTGAAAAAAGTCAAAAACTTAAAAATCAATTTTTCGAAATACAAAAATTTTTGGAAATTAAAAAAAAATTCCTCCCCCATCACAAGGCAGGTGGATTTCATTAGAAGCATTAGTAATTCAAATTCTGCAATTATAGAAATGCCATTGATACTGCATAAAATACACAATAGAGCCCTAATTTGCGTCTGTTCTATTTGGTCCGCGTTTTAAAAATTGGTTAAATCCGCTTTGCGTTTTTATGATTTCGATTTGCGTCGCTATATACGAATGCATTTTTCGATGAAGTCATAATCACATGTGAAGAATTTTTCTATTTGTGTGTAAAAAGGCAAATCCCATTTAATTCTGTTAGGTAAGTTATTCTTAGTAAAATTACGTGTTAGGAAGTTACTTTTTAATAAGAAGTTGTGTAGAAAAATTAGTGCAATGAGAAGAAAATGTATTAATTTGGAACTAATTTTGGACGTAATAAAACGTTTCAAGTCAGGTAAAAGGACTGTTGATATAGACAGAATCCTTAGTTTTTAGATAGGCAATAGAGACAGCGCTAAAAGTTAATCATTTAAAAATAGCTCGAGTTAAAAGCAAATGAGATTTTATTTATTATTTAATATTTTTCTGAATATGGATAAATGAAATAAAAATATTTTTGTTATGCATTTATGCAAATATATTTTTTCTTATGTTTCCTTTTTAAATGATAAATATATTCAGCTTACTTGAAATAAATAGAATAAAACTTAACCATATCACTTTCTTCATCATTAATAGAATTTCTTGCTAAAAATTTATATTTTCGAACCAATCCATGCAATAAATTGTCTTTAATTTGTAAAATTTATATATTTGACGTTTTGTTGACGATTTTGTTCAATTTTCGTGACGATTTTGACGAATTTTGTTAAAACTTTTGACGATTTTTGAGGAAAAAAGTCTAACAACCCTGACCACAGTATTTACTCTCCGTAGTTAGTAGTAACCGTAGTTAGTTGTATTTAGCCGAACACTAGAGCTTCCGAATTCTTCTAGTGTCCGAAGTATTTAATTATAAACCGTAGTTAATCGAACGCCACGGCCTCCGAATTCTCGTGGTGTCCGAAGTAGTTAGCCGAACGCCAAGGCTTCCGAATTCTCTTGGTGTCCGAAGTATTTACGAAGTAGTTAGCCGAACGCCACGGCCTCCGAATTCTCGTGGTGTCCGAAGTAGTTAGCCGAACGCCAAGGCTTCCGAATTCTCTTGGTGTCCGAAGTATTTACGAAGTAGTTACCCGAACGCCACGGCCTCCGAATTCTCGTGGTGTCCGAAGTAGTTAGCCGAACGCCAAGGCTTCCGAATTCTCGTAGTGTCCGAAGTGTTTACCAGTAGTTAGTCGTATTTAGCCGAATTCCATTCGGTAGCCAACTGAATACAAAACGTATTTAACCGAACCTGATTAACCGATACCTTATTTAATCGAACCTGATTAACCGATACTTTATTTAACCGAACCTGATTAACCAGAACCGTATTTAACCGAACCTGATTAAATGAAACCGCATTTAACCGAACCTGATTAAGCAGAACCGTATTTAACCGAACCCGATTGAATGAAACCGCATTTAACCGAACCTGATTAACCGATACCGTATTTAACCGAACCTGTTTAACCAAAACCGTACTTAACCGATCCTGATTAGATAAAACCGTATTTAATTGAACCTGATTAACCAAACCTTGTTGAACCGAGCCTTATATAGCGGAGCGCTAAACAAACCCGTTTTTTACCAGTAGTTAGTCGTATTTAGCCGACTGCCGGTGCCTCCGAATTCCATTCGGTAGCCGACTAAATGCAAACCAGTAGTCAACGTATTCTTACCAGTAGTGAATACGAACCCGCATTCAACCAGTAGTTAGTCACACCATGGCCGGACAACCGTCGGCCACCGACTTATCCGAGGCCGTAGTTAGCCGAACTCCCGAGGTTGCGAAATCCTCCCGTGTTCGAAGCGCTCGGTCCAACTAGTCGAAGTAGTTAGTTGTGTGTACAGCCAGCTACGGAGCTCACCGAATGCTCTGTACTCGGCATAGTTTCGATCGCAGAAGTAGATACTAACAAACTACATATAACCGAAACCCGTTTATTATCATCTTCTCAGCCAGATCGAATCCTCAGTAACTTAACGCTACCCCACGGATTATTCGGTTTTCACTACAACGGTTAATTAAGTTAGAATATATTTTTTTGTAGTTGTATTTGTATCTCTTATTAAATAAATAAATACATTTTTTATAGTTTATTATTATGTACTTTAAATTTTAAACGATTTTTAGAATTCACAATTTTAAAGCGAAAACCAAATTTTGGTAAAATGTTTTCTTCAAAAGTGAGTGATTGGAAAAATAACGATACCCTTGATAGCCTTTTCACACTTGTCAACATTTATCAACATTTAACATCTAAAATTAATTTTCGAAGATATTGAAATTTTCCCATAAGAAATACATTGGGCTAAAAATCAAAATATTTAACATCTTTACAAAATGTTCCTATCTCATTGTATTTTATTCTACATCTTCCGATAACTTTAGTGTCATCACTGCGCTTAACCAGGTTCATGTCGGGATATAGCTCATACAGCGTACGTTTCGTTCGACATTCTCATTAATACCGATCGGACCATAGATAGAGGATTTTTCTCTCAAAATACACCTAACACCGCCTTATCTGCCTTCGCAAGTCCCTATGTTTCAGTGCCTCAAAGAAGCAATAAACTCTTTTTCACACAGAAAAAAATACCAATGTTAAATTAACATGGCAAAATGTTCATTGATAATCATAGTAAATTTCTGCAAAAGTATGAATTTTATTTAAATTTATTATTATGTATTTCATATTAATTTTATACAAAAATTATTAAAATAACCTTAAAGCAAGTTAACTTAATATTATTAACTGTTAAAATAACATTGTTCAATATTGAATTTTATATTAAAATCAAATCTTGTAAATTTATTGCAAACATACTTAAGTATGTACATTTTTTTATTTTCATGTTTAAAATATGTTATGAAGAAGAAAATTCCCGTATTCTTTAAATTAAAATTATTTAGTTAAATAGTACATCAAGTTTTCAAAGTAGAATGATGACGAAAACCAAATCGGGCGATTCTGCTGATGCTTCTGTTGACAAAGGAGAATACAAAATAAGTGAAACATGTGTTACAGGTAGGGTATTCATTCGGTTAACCGTTAATCGGTCAACCGATTATTTACTACCCGCTTAACTGATCGGTTAATTTAAAATTGGATTTTTTCGATTAACGATTAAACCAGTTAATTTCAGTCGATTACCCGATGATTTTATATGTTTAGGGAAATCCAGGAAAAAAAACTGAGAAATAAAATATTCTGTGTTATGGGTTGCTTTCGAGTTCTCCAACATCCAAGATAAGTGAAAGAATTTTTTCCAAGTCAAGTTTTATCAAAACTAAAAAAAGAATCGCTCAAATTCTAAACATTTAATCCAATTTATTTTTCTAAAACATTATTTTATAATGCTATTGAAGTAATTAATAATATGATTTCAGAGTTTATTTTTAAATAAATACATAATAAGTATTAATTAAAAAATATGTATAGCATAGTTATTGATTTTTTTTGTTTGCTCGTTTTGGTTCAAGTATGGTTATGTTATTATTTTTTTACCAATAAAATCCAAATAATAAATAATTTTTTAATTTTTATATATTGAACTTACTTAAGTTATAAAAAACCCTTATTAACCGGTTAACCGATCAAAAACAAAATTAACCGATTAAAGCAAAAGCCCGATTAATAAATACCCTAGTTACAGGGTAAGTGTTTCACACTGTTATATCACACTAAAACCAATTTGATTCTGCATGAAATTCACGTTGTTTCAAGTTGAAATAACTTTAATTGAATTATAGTTATTTTAAAAGAACAAAATGTTGTTCGCTAGTTACCCTAAGTCTAAACGAACAATTTGTTTGACAATTATTGCTGAAGCAACTATCAAATTCTATTGCCAACACTAGATATTAACGTGTGGACAGCATAAATATGTATTTGAACACATGTGCAGCAACAAATGTCATAATACATTGCCGAGCAATTATCTTTTAACACAAGCTGTCAAAATCAATTATAAGTAACAAAAAAGAAAAATTTTAAAATTAAAAATATAAAATTTAAATACAAAATTTACAAATTAATAATAAAAAATTAATTAAAAATAAATTGGTTGCCAAAGAAAATGTAAGTATTTATTTATATACAAAATCCTTGTTTTGTGTTAAGACACACGTTTACACCACTCGGCAAAAAATATTGAACATAGAACATTTCAGTGACGACATTCTGCCGACGTTATTGCTTATGTTAACAAATACAAATTGCGCGTATAGACGTAGGGTTATGGTAAAAAATGTTAAATTAATATAAAGTAACAATGAAGAAAAATCACCACCGAAAAGGGTAAAATCAACCTTGTTTTCGATGATTTTACATTGATTTTTTCGAGTCCTACCGATGTTAAGAGTACCGTTAGCTTATGTTGATCAGATAGGTACGCAGGGCTGCCAGATTTGACGATTTATCGTCATTTTGACGATTTTTGTTCCAAAATTGGCAAAGTGACGATTTGACGAATTTTTTCTGAAAATTGACGATTTGTTCAGTCACTGTCTGAAGTCTGAATAAAACATTGAATTTTCTGACAATTTCGTTTTTAGATCTTGTTTAACAGCCGTACGTTAGCTAGAGCGGAAGTTATGAATAAAGTTATGAATAAAAATAGAGATAAAAACGCTAAATTAACCAAAAAATAGTTAAATTGTAATTATTAGTTAACAATGGCAGCAAACTTCACTATTAAAAGCTGTCAGAATCGAATTTTTCAATTGCAAAGCGCTAACGCCGCCCTATTCAAAAACAAGAAAACGCGTGCCGCTTTTGTTAAGGTACGGCTGTAATGTGCAAGTCTTAAGAACATCTTTGATTATTTTCAGAGTACAGCAAAAACAAAGATACTCTTTATCTTTCGTCAAACCATCATCGAATGAACCTTTTACGACTCTGTATAAATTATATTTACAACAATTATACGGCGAGGATTTCACGAGTTGTAATATAATATCTACATGAGTCTCATACAATACTTGACATGACAGTCTCGTTTGATTATCTTTACCCACGTCTTAAACGATTGAAGAAGCGCTATGCAAGAATCTCACTCGTGGTACAGTATTTCCCGTGTGAGGAATCTTCTACGGTTAAAAAATGCGGTCGTCGATGATTAACAACGCTCTTCATGAGACACCTACATATTAGCTCTTTCACGATTGAAAATACTAGCTGGATATGAAGTAAATATGGCAGTGATGCCAACTTTAAAATGTTAAAAAAGCACTATTTCGGACAAAAAAAAGCGTAAAAAAGCACTAAGCCATTTTTAAAAATTTAATTAAACACAAAACAAGTTGCATATGGCGTTTATTGGGACCATTTTTTTTAAGATTAAATAATAAATATATTTACATTTGTATAAAAACATTTTTAATTGTATTATTATTATCTTCAATAAAAATAATATTATCCAAATCATGATGATCCATCAGCTATGTTTGAATTGGCCATAATACCGTTTTAAAGTAATGCAGTGCGAGCTCGATTTTTGTAACTCGAAAAATCTTGCCTGTTGCAGTTACAGAAAATTTGCAATGACTGACCATTGTTTATAAAACTTAATGACAGCATATATTTTAATAAAAAAACTTTATATTTTATCGTTTAAATAAATCTAAATACCAATCGTGCAAAGATTAATAAAACAATTGGCGTATGATATTATCCAATTATTTTAACCTATGCACGCTTCTGAATGAAAATAAGGTGTAAAATAGAAAAAACATGTACATATGTTTGCATTCTGATACTTAGTCAAACCTTTTTGCAATAGCACTAGAGGTAGAAGTGCACAACACGCGGTTATTTGGAGACGAGTGCCGTGCGTTTGAAAACTAAAGCGCATGAAAAATGGCAGGTTACACAACGCTCGTTAAAAAAGCATTTTCTGTCAACTGTTTTTAATTTATTTAACACTTTGCTTATACTGAGTTACGACTCTTTTTTGTTTGTTTTTAAAGTCTTTGCGTTCTTCTGTACGGTTTCCTACTGAATTTTTTTAACTTTTCTACATGACTCAAAATCGTTGTTAATTTTTCCATTCACAATTCCTAATATTTTCCAAGCCATTTTCTATTTTTGACAGTGTCTACATCTTTAAAAAAATATTTATCCAAACAAATACATCGTTTTTATAACGATTACTAAATATGTTGTCATCGCTAAAAAGTGGAACGTTTTGTAAAATTTCCAAATTGCTCGGAAGCCTAGCTATAACCTCGTAAATAAAGTTTTTGGCAAAACGAATGCAACTTTCTCTTATCATTTGAAATCTTAAAATCTTTACAGGCTTTCTCAAAATTGTAATCCAAATAGCAAAGCTCATCTAAATCATCCTCTATACCTATAATCGTAGTTTTAAAAAATGGTAGAAAAAAAATTAAAATTGTAAAAAGAACTAAATGCACTAACGAAAAATTGAAAAAGCACAAAGTTAGTGTTTTTTCTAGGTTTGGCGCTAAGGATAAAATTTTGGCATTTTGAGACATTAAAAGCACAACAAATAGTGCCAAAAGCACTAAGTTGGCATAGCTGCCAAAAATATATGTAGATTAATTAAAAGGCACTTTAAAGCACTGTGAGAAATTGTTAAAAGCACTATAATTACCCGCTTTTCAAAAACGGGTATTTAACAAAATTTCGGGTATTGCATAAGCAAAAAAGCACCAAAAAATACCCGAAAGGCACCAAAATGGCAACGCTGAAATATGGGTAAATCCTGCGTGACGAACGCTACATTCGTACTATACTTATGTATAGTGCTTAGTGAGATTAATTTGTACTTACGAATAACATATATCATAATTTCTTAGCAGGTATTTGTTGCAAATAACTGATCACAAGGTTTTGTGCCGCACGCCACAAAAAGTGGAAGTAACTTAAAAAGTTGTAGTGTGTTTTTCCTAATTTTTAGCAAATTTTGTATCATCAGGTATACAACATCTAATTCCTAAAAGAAAGCTGAATGTTAGAGAATACTTAAATCACTTGTTCGCAGTCAAAAAATTTTGTGAATTTTTGACAAAAGCCTTTGTGATGCACCCCCACCCCCCCATGAATTGCATTTCTTAAACGAATTTTGTGATTATTAATGAATATAAATTTTTTTTTTAAAGAAATTTATATTTTTATGAGTCTACTATAAGTGTTTTTCAAAGCCCATAAAGCACCGAAAATAAATTCATGTATAATATAAATAGATCAGGGGTTGGGTCGAAATTCTTGTTTTTTAATATATTATAGATGTATAATTCTAGTCTTATATTTCATAAAAAAAAACTGTTTCTGGGATTTGCCCATATGTTTTTGTTTCAATGTTTTTTTTATAAAATTCGAACAATAATTGTTTTCAAAAAACTAAATTTTGAGTTGTCCGATTTTTTTGACGATTTTTCGAAACGATAAAGACGATTTTTTTATTTTTTCTCAGGAAACTGACGATTTCCTCACAAATTTATCTGGCAGCCCTGCAGGTACGCACGTTAATGGCATTCTTTTTTCTCCCATACAGTGCATTTCTTGGAAAGTTCCTATGGAATCTGTTATGCAAGATTTTTTTTAACCAATTCGGATAGATTCAGCAACGATCCATATAAAATTACGTACAATAATTTGCCCATTATTAATTATAAGTTTTGTTGCTGCTGCTTTAAAATTTAAAAAGAACGAAAACAGCTGTGTTTTGTTTGTACACAACAAAAAATATTTTCTAAAAAAAAAATTTAATAAAACCAATAAAATTTATTCAGTACTAAATGTACTTAGTTAAATTTATTGCGCCGTTAATACATTTTTTATTTGATTTGTTTCTCTTATTTATTCGGGTTTCACTACAACGGGCTGAAGGTCAACGTTACTATTGCTCGGTTAATTAAGTTAGAATATTTTTTTTTTGTTGTATTTGTATCTCTTATTAAATAAATAAATACATTTTTTTATAGTTTATTATTATGTACTTAAAATTTTAAACGATTTTCAGAATTCACAATTTTAAAGCAAAAACCAAATTTTGGTAAAATGTTTTCTTCAAAAGTGATTGATTGGAAAAAACGATACCCTTAATAGCCTTTTCACACTTGTCAACATTTATCAACATTTATCAACATTTAACATCTAAAATTAATTTTCGAAGATATTGAAATTTTCCCATAAGAAATACATTGGGCTAAAAATCAAAATTTTTAACATCTTTACAAAATGTTCCTATCTCATTGTATTTCATTCTACATCCAGTGCTGCCACAACCAATTCAATTTTTACAACCAAAATTTTTGAAAAAGTTCCCAAATGAAAAAAAATATAACCAAATTTAAAATGAATAAAATTGCGAAAATCTTTAAAATTTATTTTAAGTTGCATTGCAATTCAAAGGTTATTTGTAAAATAAAATTTATTAATTAAAAAACCAAACATGAAATGTAATTCATTTACATATTAAAAAAATAACGAGAAACTTAATTAAAAGTTTTTATTTATTTTACCCTTTTTTCGTGAAAAACCCCCGTAAAATTTCCATACAAAATTCAGTATATTGAAAGTTAATAATGGAATATTTTTTAATATGCCGGTTATAAATAACAAAAATGGGAAATTGTTTTTCGCTTTTTAGCTGTTATTGGCAGGACTGTCAAATGTGGCGATTTCTTAATTTCGATGGAAATTTTCGTTTGGCGATATGGCCAAATTGAAAACGATTGGCGATATGCGAAATGCATTTTATGTAAATATTTTCCAATTACCATATACATATGTATGTATGTATCTAAAATATTATAAGAACTTAATTCTCTTGTTTGTAAATTTTATTAAAAATTAATAATTCTTATTATAAATAACTTTTTCAAAATGGTTCGTTTTGATATATTTTGTGAATCATTGAAAAATATTGTGGCGAATATAAACAAATTCGCCTTTTGTATCGTATGTACATTTAATGGGGGAAAAGTATATGACTGACAGTCCAAAGTTTTTTTTACCAAACAATTATTTAAAAAAATATTAAAAAATATACATACCGACAAGTTATAAACAGTAAAATTTCAAATTTCTTAAAACTAACAGCCATTTCTTAAAGAAAATTCCATAAATTTTAAAATTATATTGATATGTGTATTTTCAAATTTGTATAAAAATATACTTCTGAAAATAACCTAAATTCAGAACATAAAACTTATTTTCAAGTTTTTAGAAACACTAAAACGAATTTTCTGAAATCGATTCCCCATGATTTTATGCACTTCCAACCTTAAGTCTTTACTACTTTTAAAATCAAGAAAAACTACGCTCATTTAAAAAAAATAATTAAAAATTTCCATTGATTAAAACTTCATTTGTTTTCGATTTCAGCGTTTTTGATATAAAATCACAAATGGTAATATTTTCTTAGCAAAAATCATAAAATAATATTTGGTTGCTGTTTTGAAAGGGATTTTTTGTTTTCAATAAATTATAAAAAAAATCGTAGTACACAGTACAAATTATTTGAGCTCGTTAATAATTGTATCAAGAAAAGCATATTCGTACGCATTATTATTTTAGAAAAAGTAACCAAAATGAAAAAAATATTCACATCTCCACATTGAAAAAAAACAACCAATTTTGGTTAGAAATAACCAAAAATGGCAGCCCTGTCTACATCTTCCGATAACTTTAGTGTCATCACTAGAAAAGTGGCAATAAATTCTATTATTATTGTGGCATTACTGACAGAATGGCATTTGCTTTGAAAGCAGCGCTACCTTTTTATTGATAGTAAATGTAAGACGTTTCAAGTTTGAACGCGTTTTTCACATTTTCCATGCGTTCCTCCGAAATGTATGCAAGTGTACAAAGAGCATAAAAAAATTAAAAACAACGTAATTTGGGATAGTACACTTTTTAATGAATGTTAATAACATTTTATTGACACACGCGAGTTGAAAATTAATTTTTTAAGGAATTATCCTACACATGCCTCCTAAACGAAAACTAATACCATGTTCACACGGGCAGCAATATTCGTGTTTCGCTCTCGTGTTCCTTTTTCGCGCCCCAAACATGATTGAAACGACTTGTTTCCCCATACAAAATTTTGAGAGCGAAACAGGTCGTTTCATTTTGAAACAGGCTGCGAAACAGGAAAAATGTACTATCATCTCCAATTTTGATAACAGTTATCGTAAGTTTATCTGAACTAGCTCTCAAAAAAATCAAAGCAAAGAAAAAACGGATATAACTGGCCACTGGCCCATTGGGAGGCACGCCCAGAGGCTGGGGCTCCCTTATAATGACTTGTGTAGACGTTTTGGTGACGAGGAGGAGGAAGAGTCAACGGAACACCTTCTCTGTAATTGCCCGGCATTCGGAGATTTAAGGCTCGAAATGTTTGGTCGAAGAGCCCTTGGGGAAAAAATTTGTCTCTCTTATGTTGATGTAAACAGTATTCACTCCTTTATTGAATCGACCGGATGGCTGGATGGGAATACTATAGACGGTGTGACATGGTAACACAACGGGAACTAATTAATGGACCCACGTGAGTTGTGCTTGCAATGGAACCTAACCTAACCTACATGTACAGCGAAGTTTATATAACGATGTCCGTCTATTTTCCTGTATGTATGGAAAGAGAAAAAGTTTCCAAATTTGGTACAAACATCTTGGTTATTAAAACACAACATCCGACATAATATGGACGGTTTGGATAAGTGGGCGTGGCACAAAATATAATTATTTATATCTTAATGGTGTTTACATAACCTTTTGTTCTTATTTCACCGTGGTGAAGTGTATATAAGATTTGGTATAGCCGAATATAGCACTCTTACTTGTTTAATAAAACAAGTGTTTTTCTAATGGTCAAAATTCGGCCATAATTTTTTTTAATATGAAAAAATAATAATATGTTTCGAGCATTAATTTTTTTCGTCTTAGTGAATCGATTTTTGGATGAACCAACCTCCGGTTCATATGTTATGTTCTACGTGAGTGGTTGAAAAACAACAAAAAAATATATCGTTCCTAACTGGTTTGTCTGTGCCGATTTATATAGTCGAAATATTTGAAAACCGGCTTCTTGAAAATGTCGAATAATCGACCACCCTATTTTTTTATTATTTGATAATTGGAAAAAACAAAATTTTTATTTATGTATGTGTTAGTATAAAATTTTAACGCTTATAACTCTGAAAATATTGAACAGATTTTAATAAAATATATATTGTGCACTTCTGCCAGTAAAAACCTTTCAAATGGTGTATTTGTTATTCTAGTCGCTGGGCAAACAGAGGAGAAAAGTGTTCTTAACTGTTTTGCCTAAGCCGATTTATATATAGAAGTATTTTGTACTAAAAAGTGCTACCACAATTCTAAAAAACAATTTTTTTTCTAAAAACAAGCATTTGCGGTCTGGCAACACTTAAAATATTTCTCTCTCTTTGATGAGTGAAAAAATTATATTAGTGCCGGTTCACACAAGTCACGCCAAGGGGAAAAGAAATGGCATTCTCTTTTCCCTTCTCTCCTTAAAACTCAAGACTTGACGAGTCAAACTTGACTTGTGTGTACCGGCATTTACTCTCTTCAAATTGAGTACTTTGTTATCTACTTTGTTATCTTTTCGTCCACGAGCTTTTAGTTTATCAAAACAAAATAAACAAAAATTGACAACTGTCAGTGAAACCAGTATTTTCTCATTAAACTTCTTTACCAACGAGACACACTTCTACTAACAGAATATATTGAGCATAATTATATCTGTAAACATATGTTGTCTTTCATTTGTTTTGATTAATTTTTCAAGAAAAATAATTCCTGAATTATTACGCAAAATATTTTAATTTTCATAAACAAAAAAAATGGAAGAAGAACAAAACAAAAATGTTGCTGCTGAAGAAGTGAGACAAATAAGGGTCCTCGATGAATATAAACAACAACGAGCATCATCAAAGGGTAGTATGACTAGAATTAAAAATATAGTCGATTCTAATTTGTCACATACAGAATTAGGATGCAGATTGGGTATTGTGGAGTCTTACTATTGGGGGGAGACAAGTGGTGAGTACCGTAGGGAATCTGAATGCGTAATATAGCTGGTCAGTTGTGACTGCGGTAGCCAACTTCAGGTTCCAATGCTCGTCCATGCGTGATCAAATATCACATCCTGCCCGAGGTGTCTCTGCTTTAAGCTGAACATGGCGGATCTAGAGTGGACGCTCGATAAAAACCCGCAATCCCCGATGATATCCGAACCGTGTCCCTGGGATGAATGGCACGGCGTGAGTGTGTCTTATAACGGTGGCCTCCGGACACTGGCAATGTCTCGGTTGTAAGTTCTGCCCACCTATGGCATGGGGCTCTCCCATATGATGTACTTTCAATATCCCCATTCTAAAGAAAACAAACCAAATTGATGCTAATTTAGAAATAACAAGTAAAAACGAAAATGTCCCAATGGACACAAATGAACCCGTGTTAGGGTCTTTGGATCCCAACGCTCGCGATGCGTAGAAATCCGTGAGCGAACCTCTGGATGATATCCAAGTGCAGGGGGATGTTGGTCCCAACGCCACTGAGATACCTATCCCAACGGATGAAGAGGATGCGCTCCTGGAATCAGTGCCAAACACGCAACAATCCTCCTCAGCCGAAGTTAACCAGGGTGCAGAAGGTAGGGTCAAACTGCCTGGTTCTGCACGTAGGCGTCTAAAGCTCTACCTGAAAGAGGGTATGAGCCTTGAAAAGGCACGAGAGCTATGCCAAAGACCAATGAGGGAAGTCCGCAATGAGTTGTGTGACCTAAAAATTCCCAGGAAGGGGGTACGTTCGGACGGTTCCTCGCCGGACAAACCAAATTCTCCCAAACGAGCTACAGGCAGCATGGCGACTGGCGCGACTACCGCCAATAGTGCCAGTGCAAAAGCCTCAGGGAAAGGAATACAAAATGTCCAGCCCACATACGGTGATATGGTCGATGTCATCAGGCTGGGAGTAATCCCACCAGACTTTCCGACAAGTGTATGGACAGAGGATAAGCTGAAGCTTATCCAAACTGCGGTTCTGGACAAAATTGTGGAGCTCAAAAAGGGTAGCGTAAAACCACAGTTTGCAGGCTGCAGTTTTAAACCAGGTTGGCTCACTTTCAACTGTAAGGGAGAAAAGTCAGCCGAATGGGTAAGGGGACATGTTCTCTTAATAAAACCCTGGAAGGATGCAGTTTTGAAGGTCGTATCTGAGGAAGAGGTACCAAGGGCTGAAATATTCATTGGATATTTCCCTGAGAAGCCCGACACACCTACCAGCAGGATTCTGTCTCTTGTGGAAGGACAGAATGACGATCTCTCTGTCGAATTATGGAGAGTGCTGAATCGGGTCAGCAAAGGTAGCATTGCTGAGTTAACCTTTGCAATTGACCCAAACTCGGCATCCATAATTAGGCGGAAAAATCATCACATTGGCTACGGGTACGGAACAGTCCACATTAGGCCCACCAATCGTCAACGCGGGGCAGTGCATGACGTACACAGGAGGACTGAGCCACGTGACAAAGCCGGCCGGGCAAAGGCCGCCACGGTTAACGCTAGCAGTTCGGGGGAGCGTTCGGTCAAACCATCCACCTCTGCCTCGGCTGGGAATCCTGCCAACACTGGAAGGGGCAAATCGGGCCCAACGGGTAAGGATCGCCCGGCACGTACGTCGGAAAACGACAATAGCAGTGCTGGCGAGGTCCCGTCGGCCTCGAGGGGGCATTCTCCGACCATCGGGAGAAAAACCTCCACGAGCACTACCATGACCTCGTATAGCAGACCGCGAAAGGGCCACGGTACAACCGCTGAGGAAGCGGCATTATTAGGCACCAACCGCGGCAGGAAGATGGCGGGTAGAAACAGGAGGAAGTAGTGTACCCAATCGCCAGTAATTTAAATAAGGGTACCAGGCATCTGAAGTACCTTCAGGTGAACCTACACCACGCCAAGGCAGCGTCGTATTTGCTATGTCGTAGGTTCACCACAAACCTCCTGGATATCTGCTTCATCCAGGTACCATGGGTTAACTCTGGGGCCATTCAGGGGCTCCACAACTATCAAGGTATGATTATTTATAACTCTGCAGCTTCGAGGCCGAGAGCGGCTCTCCTAGTCAGGAAGGATTTAATCTATTTACCTATTTTAGAATTTCTGCACGGGGATCTGGTGGCGATCAGGGCGAAGATCCCATCCATTGCGGGCGAACATGAGGTCGTTATCGCCTCTGCCTACTTGCCAGGAGATGCCGATAGTGCTCCTACTCCCGAGGTCACTGAGCTGGTATCATATTGCCAAATGCGCGGCCTTGGGTGGATTATAGGCTGTGATGCAAACGCCCACCACACTGTCTGGGGTAGCATCGATATCAAAAAACGGGGTGAGTGTTTACTTGAGTATATTTGTGTGAACAATATATTTGTAGCAAATAGGGGCGATGAGCCCACTTTTAGGAACGTTATTAGACAGGAGGTCTTGGATCTCACACTTACTAGTAGCAATCTTTCATATGCCATTAAAAACTGGCACGTTTCGAGTGACATTTCGTTGTCGGATCATCAGTATCTGTTTTTCGACATCGAATGCTTTTCGACGTTTGTTCAAACGTATCGCAACCCTAGAAACGCGAACTGGGACATTTTTCGCCATCACCTGGCTCTTACTGAGAACTTGTTTGGGGATTTGATTACAAGCCCAAGAGACATTGATTTTGAATCTAATACACTTTGTATGAATATCCGGGAGGCCTTCGAAGGGAGCTGCCGGCTCCGGATCCGCAGGCCTAAAAGGGATGTTTCGTGGTGGAATGAACATCTGGAGAGTCTGAGGGCTGAGGCCAGACGATTGTTCAACAAAGCTAAGGAAACTGGTGCGTGGAGCATCTATAGGGCTGCGCTCACTAAATATAATAGGGAAATCAGGAAGTCCAAGAGGTCAACCTGGCGTGAATATTGCGGCAGGATTGACAGTCTTCCTGAATCACTCAGGCTGCAAAAGGCGCTTTCACAGGACCACACTAATGGTCTTAGCACACTTAAGCGGCCAGATGGTACGTTTACTGAGTCGCCAAAGGAGACCTGTGAGCTCCTACTAGCGACCCACTTTCCAGATTCTCTGCCTTTCTCGTCACCAATAGTGTCCACATGGTCGCCCTCGGCGTCCAAAAGGTACATCAGGTTGGCGGGTAGAATCTTTGATGCGAAACGAGTGGCATGGGCTATATCCAAATTCAGTCTATTCAAATCACCGGGACCGGATGGTATCCATCCATGCTGCCTCCAGCAGGGGGGGAGTGCTATCAATTCCCAAATGACTAGGATCTTCACATCCAGTTTACTGGCGTGCCACGTGCCAGAACCATGAAGAGAGGTTAAAGTGGTCTTTATACCCAAGGTTGGGGGCAAGTCCGAACATCTGCCCAAGTCCTACAGACCAATAAGCCTCAGTTCGTTTTTCTTGAAGGCCATGGAAAAACTAATAGATAGATTCATAAGGGATGAATATCTATCGGATAACCCGATACATCGCTTTTAGTTTGCCTATCAATCGGGAAGGTCTACGGTGACCGCAATTCATCACGTTGTGGGTACGATTGAGAAGGCACTTGGGGCAAGGCAAATAGCTCTGTGTGCGTTCGTCGACATTCAGGGAGCCTTCGACAAAACTTCCTATGATGCAATTGACTTTGCTCTAACAAGGAAGGGTATTCCAGTCTCATAAGAAATTGGATAAAGGAGATGCTAGCATCTGGGGTGATTAAGTTGGATCTGGGTGGTTCGTCGATGTCCATTGAAGCAACCAAAGGTTGCCCACAGGGTGGCGTTCTATCGCCTCTATTGTGGACCTTGGTTATCGACGAGCTATTGGAAAAACTTAATAACCTGGGCTTGCGAGCTTATGGATATGCTGACGATCTGGTTATATCTGTGACAGGTTTTGATGATGCGACGATTTCGGGGGCGATGCAGCGGGCCCTGGACTTGACACTTGGCAGGGAGAGGAGACTTAACATTAATCCCGCAAAAACTACTCTGGTACCATTCACTAGACGAAGAATTCTGAGACTGAAAGAACCGACCCTTAACGGAGCAGTTATCGGATTCTCTAATGAGGTGAAATACCTGGGGATCATTCTGGACAAATCCCTCAACGGGAACGATCAATTGGTCCATGTCAATAGAAGAGCGTCAAGGGCAATATATGCCTGTCAAAGACTCTTCGGAAAGACATGGGGGCTAAAACCCAGGATGATCCACTGGTCTTTTGTTGCTATTATTAGACCAATATTGTGCTACGCCGCACACTGGGGATTTCGCGGAAAAAAGTCAAATTGTCAACATAGTCTTCATGCAATATGCAGTGATATGTTGCAATTTTAGACTAAATGGTACAATCAAATCAAACAGATTTACTCTGATCTGACTGCCAGTTTTTTTTTATATCCGTCTCCAACTCAGAACTTGTGTGTTTTACCGAACCAACTTAATTTAAACCTAAGAATTTAAATACGAATATTATTTTACTATGTGAGCCAACGTTTTTCTTTTTTTTCTATTTAAAGTAGTATATTTCAGTATACTAAAATTGAAAAAAAAAATCTGCAGAGACTTAAGTTTTTTTTTTTGTGTATTTTTATGAACATATAACAAAAATCCCATTTTTCTCCAAACATTTGGACCTGCAATTTTATCTTTACTTTTCCTCAGTTTGAAATCACACCGTATACATTGTCTTATATCTGTTTTAACATTATTAATCAATTTCAAGTGCCACCAGGTGCCACCTCTCGATTTGTTGCATTACACAGTACAACATTTTTCAGCTGATTGATTCGGGACTCAATTCTGATAAGGCTCTTTTGTTTAACATAACTCGAAAACCACTAGTCGGATTTTGCTGAAAAAAATTTAGAAAAATCAAGAATTACAATTACTTTCATCTATTTATATAACATTTTGCTACATAAGCAACAGTTTCGCAGTTATAAATAAATGTATGAAGAAAAAACATATTTTTTGCCCAAAAAATTTTAATTCATAAAAAATCCAAAACAGTACAAAAAAGTTTCAAGTCCTATTACTTTCACGTAAAGTCGCATAACCTGTGAAAAAAATGAGACATAAATCGTGAAAATCGATGAACGCGTTTCGCTTTTATTCACAATTAAGTGAAGGTATGCATTTCAAAAATTTGCTCGAGATATGCACAAAATTCCTTGCAAAAACATTTATGACTTTTTTTATGATTCTCAGAATTAAAAAAAACAATAAACAAAAGGTAATTATTTTTATGATTGCGGTAGCAAAGTAATAAGCGGTAATAAATGTGCGTGGAAAATTGAAAGGAAAAAAGGAAAGTGCACTTTTTTAATTATTTGGGTTTTTTCGTTGGCTACCTGCATGATTTTTTTTACACAAATTGCACCCACATTTATGAGTGGTCATGTTTTAGAACGTTTCGAAAAATTTTAAACGCACACGAAACAGGTTTATAGCCACCCTTAAAAGATGCGCGAATTCATAAGTACCTTTCAGTAAAATATTGAAACTTACGTAGTATTTATAGGTGTTCACTGATCGATTTTTGTCATTAAACAAGTACTGGCGAACGCGAAAATTACAATCGATTTTTCTCCGTTTTTTTTAATTATAACTGAAACTAAGGACCAAGAGTTTTACGGCAATGGAAAGTTTTCTATTTCTCATGGGGTTTTATGCTCGAAGCTTCTGGAATTTGACAAAGACAGAACAAAATTAAAACAGTTTTTGCAACAATTGCACGATGGCTTAAACGATACTAGAGCATGTGAAATTTTGGATACAATATATAAAAACTTTTACTATAACTTCAAACAAAGGATTCAGGATTCTAACCGTACGAAGTCGCGATTTGAAAAAAAAAATCAAATTGGCTTGAAGGCACATTTACAATTAAGTTTACTGATGCTGAATGTTCTACCAGTTCTGCACTTGGTCGGCCACGCAAATCGTTTGAGGAGTGCTGTAATCGCGCCAAACGATGCAAAAGGGATGAAGTACGTTCTATGTTTCCTCAAGAAGTAATTGATTTTTCTTCTAGTATTTCAAAAACCAACCTCAAAATTTGTACATTACAAACTTTGGGGATGTTTACAAAGCTTGAACTTACAAAAGAAAAATACGAGTATCTAATGCATTGGTTACAAAATGAAGGATATAACATACTCGTACCATACAAACAACTCACGAAAGAAAAAACTAACAGTTATCCTCTAGAAATTTCTATTACTGAAAGTTCAGGCAGTATACCTCTGCAAAATCTGTTGGATCATACTGCTAAAAGAGTCCTAGAGACCAAATCAGTAAAGGAAATAAATAAAATTGAAAGCGCAAATCTAACAATGTACTATAAATGGGGATGTGATGGGGCATCTGGTCAAAGCGAATACCAACAGAGGTTTTCAGATGATCAAATTTCTGACTCTCATTTATATATGACATCAGTTGTACCACTAAAATTATCATTGAGTGATGACATAAATAAATTAGTATGAAACAACAATAAACCTTCTTCCACACAGTATTGTAGAACACTACAGTTTGCGTACGTTAAAGAGACACCTTAAGTTATACGAGAAGCAAAGAGAAGAGTCGATGAGGAGATATCTCTACTAAAAGAATTTGAGTTAACAGTAAAAAATCGTAACTTTAAAGTAAAACATGAATTATATTTCACAATGATTGACGGCAAGACAGCACAATCAGTAACAGAGACACCAGCAGCATCTTCTTGTTTTATTCGTGGAGCAACAACATCCAAGATGAATAAAATCGAAGAAGTTCAAGCTATGCCCGTAAATGAACAAGCACTGCAATTTGGCATGTCACCACTTCATGCGCGTATTAAGCTGATGGAGTGTCTTTTGCATGTAGCTTACAATATTGAATTTAAAAGTGGAAGAGTCGACTCAAATACTCGTCCGATAAGAGAAGCCCGAAAGGCTCTGGTACGACAAATTCAGGAAATACGTCACGAAGATTCTTTGCTAATCCTGCTTTGATTTCCGAAATCACGGGTCTAGATGAAGACATCATCAAGAGGTTTTCAACAATTCTCGAAGCTATAACCATTACCGAGGCACTAGATCCGAAAAAATTTGGTGATTTTTGTCTGGAGACGGCAAAAAAGTTTGTTTCACTGTACGAGTGGTACAATATGCCACCAACACTCCACAAAATTCTGAGTCATGGAAAATATATAATTGAAAAGTGTATTTTTCCTGTAGGCTTATTATCCGAAGAGGCTCAGGAAAGTCGTAACAAAGACTATAAAAAATATCGCGTTAGACACTCCAGAAAATGCAGTCGAATTGCTACGAACGAAGTTATTATGCACCGAATGATGGTAACATCAGATAATCATGATCTCACACTTGACTCCTTCATTTAGCCAGAAAAAGCATAGTGATATAAGTGACGAAGTTAAGGCTCTTTTAGAATAATAAATTAAAAAGTAGATTTAAAATAAATAATAAATTAAAAATTAAAAAAATCATTGAAATTTTTTGTTAGTTAGGGCTTTTTACATTGTAGGTAACGATATATATTTCTCTAACTTTCTTTATTTTGACTACTTTTGTGTGTTACTCTATAAATAAAACTAAATTTGTGATGAAATCATTATACATATTTTTTGAAAAATACAAAAATCCCCAGTGTGCGCCGCCCTGGTGTGTTTGACTAAGACCGAACAGGTCAAGGCTAGAGTGATACTTGATAAGGTCTACCGCCTCGGCGTCCCTGTGGGTCACATGAGGGGGACGCTACAAAAATGGTCCGAGAGTGAATTCCTTCACGCATGGACGTCCACTTCTGGATTGAGACAGTCCAAAAGATTTGTGACGCTATCCCGGCGCAGGGCAGGAAGGTTTCTGCTGCTTGAAAAAGCGGAACTTAGACTGCTTGTTGGCCTATTCACCGGGCACTGTGGTCTCAGGTACTACCAGTTTAAGTTGGGTAATTCATCTACCAAAATATGCAGATTCTGTGGGATGGATGACGAAACGTCGGAACATCTGCTCTGCTGCCTTGGAGACTTCTAGGCAGAAATTTTTCGGGGGGCAAACAGTGGGCCCGACTGATATCTTTTATCTTCCACCGGGCAGGGTAATGGGCTTTATACGCGGCCTAAACTTGACATGGTGAGATATATGGGCTGCACAAAAGATCCTTTGGGTCGGGGTGCACATGGTCTTCAAGTGTATACTACTACTACTATTACTACTATAAGCAAGCTTTATATTATCAAACACAAATCGAGAAATTTAAGCCGAGTGACGATAACCGCGCTGAAATTGATGAATTATTTATATCAGCAAAAACTAAAATTCTGACGTTAATGGGTGACGATAGGCGTTCCAGTGTCCACGAAGAATCATTGTCATTACCTCATTTGTCCCAAACTAGATTGCCAAAACTACAATTACAAACATTTGATGGGAAATATTTGGAATATAAAAACTTCATATATACATTTAATTTAATAATGACAGAAATATACCAAAAAAATGGAACGGTTTAATCATTTGTTGGCTTGTTTAAGTGGAGAAGCTCTTGCAACTATAAAGTCATTTCAAGTTACAGAAGAAAACTACACGCAGAGAAAAAATATGGTTGGGCATGGTTACGGCAACCACACTGTGTTTATTGTAACAATATATTGTTGTTGTACACAAATAATTGTTATTTTTATTAAATATCAGCAATATTATAGTTACTGTAAACATATTAATGTTTATCGCAATTATATATTTGAGTATTGTTGACCGAAAAATAATTATTTTTTTAACAACTAAATTAAGATAACTTTCAAAACATATTATATTACTCACAGCCATAACATGATATTTAATAGCCATAACATGATAACTTTATATACATTTATCATAATAAGTTCAAGATGCAATCAAAATATCGTTACTCTAATAATATTTTGGTATCGCCATTTGTAAAATAATTTTGTATCAGTTGTGTCGTGTTTTACATAAACATATCGAATTATTTGTTAGAGAGTGGCTAAATAATAAAAAAATAACCATTAAAATAAACAAGAAATTAAAAAAAATATTAAAAAAGAAATAACAAAATAACCATTAAAATAAACAAGAAATTAAAAAAAAATAAAGAAAAAACATTAAAAAAGGGTTGTAGTGTCACAAAATAAAATATCTTTGCTAAAAAATTTTAATAATCTTAAAGTGGTGGAAAAATTTGTGAAATATTGGTGCAAAATATTAACCATTACTGGTAAGTTTTGTGTTATTTTAAGAGAAAAATAATGAAAACTCCATAAAATAATTTATAAATAATTGCGACCTACGACAAAAAGATTACAGTAACTATATTATGTTTTTTATTCTATCATAATTATTTTTTTCCAATAAAAATATTATGTTTAAAGTTGTATCATATTATGATGTAAAAAATTTATGTATAACAGTTCATATCACTTTGCATCATAATATGATTACTTCTAAACTTATTATGATTGACATGACAATAATATGATTACTTCTAAACTTATTATGATTGTCATGACAATAATATGATTTCTTCTAAACTTATTATGATTGCCATAATAATAATATGATTACTTCTAAACTAATTATAATTGCTATGACAATAATATGATTACTTCTTAACTTATTATGGTTACCATGACAACAATATGATTACTTCTTATCTTATTATGATTACCATGACAGTAATATGATTACTTCTTAACTTATTATGATTACCATGACAGTAATATTATAACTTCTTAACGTTTTATGATTAACAGGATAACAATATGATTAAGGGAAAAATATTATGATGTTATATTACGAACATATTTGGTCATAATATGATTTAATAACAATCGTAATATGGTGACTACAATCATGAATCTTATCATAATATGTTGCTCTTAGAATATGTTTACCACAACCATGTTTTTTCTTTGCGTGTATGAAAAGGCATTGGCAAGACTTAAAGAAAGGTATGACAATGATACATTAACCTTTTTGGAAAATATTAATGCAATGTTTGAACTTCCAAAATCACATAAACCTGTACCCAAAGAACTCAGACATTTTGTTGACACGATATCTGCACTTTATGGCTCTTTAAGTTCCCTTGGCTCTGCAACACAAATAAGTGATGCTATTATAATATATTTGGTAATGAGCAAGGTTGACAGTGAGACAAGGCAAAAATGGGAAGAGTCTATCGATTTTTCAACTCTGCCGTCGTGGGCCAGTTGCTGCTCTATGTTAGACAAAATATGCCAACAGTTGGATGCACATGCATATCAAACCATTGGTACACAATCAAGTCCAAAGTTCGTCTTCGAATTACAAACAAACCAAACAACGCACATTTATGGTTAAGCAACCAAATTCAATTCGTAGTAATTGTTCTAAGCCAGGGCATTACATTTCAACATGTCAACTGTTTATAGTGTTACCAGTGGATCAGCGTAATAATTTAGTCGAAAAACTCAAGATTTTCTCTAATTGTTTTTCAAAAGATCATGACGTTTCAAAATGTTCTTCCCGCTATTCATGCAGATATTGTAAGAAACGACACCATTCATTACTACACCAGAAAACGGAGGAATCTACACCGACGACATCAGCTGCTCCTTCACACTCAACGATGCAACGTAACAACAATTCCACAAACGTAATTTTGGCTACTGCCATAATCTTGATTCGCGATAAATATGGTAATTACCAACTAGGACGTGCACTTCTTGATTCTTGTTCGCAAGTAAATTTCATAAGTGTAGATTCTGCAGTACGCTTCAGCTAAAACGATTCCGAAATAACATAGATGTTGTAGGAATTGGTGCAAACGAATTTAAAGTTCATTTTAAAACACAAACTACAATAAAATCTCGCATTAATGAATTCGAAATGTCTTTAGATTTTTTAATTGCAAAAAAATTTCCCTGGTTATCATCCAGATGAAAATATAAATAGAAATGATTTTAATCTGGCTTCAAATATAAAATTAGCGGATCCTGAGTTCCATCTACGTCGTGGTATTGATATGCTGCTTGGAGCAGAAGCGTTATTTTCAAATTCGTATTGGTGAAAATCTTCCTACCCTCCAAAAAACGTTGCTGGGATGGATAGTATCCGGGAGGTATAAATCAAACCTCGGAACACCTTCTGCTACTATGTACTCCGTTGAAAAATCTAATGCTGAGGTTGGTGAAAATATTGAGCTACTTTGGAAGCTAGAATCCGTTGAGAGTGTTCGACAAACTATGTCCATTGAGCAACAAACTTGTGAAAACCATTTTAAAGAAACGGTTAGGCAACAAAATGATGGGCGAATTGTGGTAAAGCTTCCACTTAAAAAGGATCGTAATGTTCTTGGTAATTCTCTTGACGTTGCCATGCATCGGTTCCTGTCTCTTGAAAAAAGACTCATAAAAAATGTGACTTTGCGTGAAGAGTACAACTTGTTTATGAAGGAGTATGCAGAGCTGGGGCATATGTCACCTATCGATGTCCGTACTTTGAAAAATACCAATTTTTATATACATCACCACTGTGTGCTGAAGCCTGAAAGTGTGTCAACCAATCTTCGCGTTGTATTTGATGGGTCATGTAAAAGCTCTTCACAAATATCCCTCAATGATAAAATGATGGTAGGTCCAACAATTCAGAATGATTACTTATCACGTTACTTCGTTTCAGATGTCATCGCTATGGGATGACAGCTGATGTTGTCAAAATTCTTTGGCGTGATGATCCATCTAAATTAATTCAAACATACACCTTAAACACAGTAACTTATGGTACAGCGGCAGCACCGTTCCTAGCCATACGTAGCCTTCACTACGCCTCAGAACAGTTTCCTTTTTCCCATAAAATTGGAAAGGCTGTCATAACAAATGATTTTTATGTCGATGACATGTTGACTGGTGCAGATGGTTTTCACACATTGCAAGTTATCAAAGCTGAAGTCTCCGAAATCTTATCCAAGTCAAAATGTACTCTTTCAAAGTGTCACAGCAACAATCCTCAAATAAGCACTAAACCTGATGGTATAAAAGAAATGCGTGTTGATGATGGTATTACAAGCACCCTTGGTATTTCGTGGCACCCAAAAGATGATACGTTTATGTTGTTTTTTGTTAGAATTATCTAAGTCAGGCTTTCAAGGTCACAGTAAATGAAAAATAAAAGACTATTTATTCATATTTTTACTCCTCCGCCGTTTCGTTGAGATTTTTTCAACTTCCTCAGGGATTTAAATTTTATTGAATCTGGCAACGTTATGGAAAATAAAGAACAATATGTTTTTTAATTTAATAATTTTTTAAACTAACACAACATAAAAGAATAATTCCACTTACATATAATCTTTACATTATAATTTTACCACATAAAACACAAAAATAAATAATAAATTAAAATAAAATATATCACAGTTGAACTTTCTTTCTTTTGGCATCACAGTTTAAAATTGACTAAATTAAAGCTAAGTTGTAGTTTGCATTTGCATTTGCATTTGCATTGTCTTTATTTTCTTTTTATTTTAATTTTAAATTTTGCCCAAACAACGAGTTTTCTCACATTACAAAGAGAACTAGTTTGTCTTTAACTTCAACATTATTTGATCCTATGGGTTTAATAAGCCCCTTAACTATAAGGGCAAAAATCCTTCTGCAACAGTTGTGGTTAACTAAATGTGATTGGGATGAGTCAGTTCCACAAGAAATTCATACTACATGGAACGGTCTGGTTGAAGATTTTAAAAATTTGCCAACAATTAAAATACAACGTTTTATTCGTACTACAAATATGGTTGAAATACAAGTACATGGTTTTGGAGATGCATCCATTAAGGCTTATGGTTGCTGTTTGTATTTTCGATGCAAGGATTCTTTTGGAAACGAATGTATGTCTTAATCTACTTGCGTCAAAATCTCGTGTTGCTCCGTTAAAGACAAAAACCTTACCGCGTTTGGAACTTTGTGCAGCCCATTTGTTGGCCAGGTTTTGGAAAAAATTAAAACCATTCTGTAACTACAATTTTTCTGAAACATATTTTTGATCAGATTCACAAGTCACCCTACACTGGATCAAATCGCACTCATCAACATTATCAACATTTGTAGGAAACCGTGTAGCCGAAATAAAAAATTGTGCCAGTGATGCCATTTGGCGATATGTGGATTCAGACAACAACCCAGCAGATCTTGTTTCAAGGGGCTGTACAGCATCTCAGCTCATGCAGTCGAATTGGCTTCATGGACCAACGTTTTTGATTAATGGTATACCAAATTTAGAAATTATTTTAAGCAAGGAAGAACTGCAGCTCGAAAAAAGAAAATCTGTTCATGTGGCTCAACCAAAAACTATTCCTCATGAAATGCAGATCATACACAAGTTTAGTAATTATTTAAAGTGCCTAAGAGTATTCTCCTATGTTTTACGATTTAAATCTACAAAAACGATAGCTGATATAAGAATTACACCTGATGAGTTGACTTGCGCTCTTCACCATATAATTTGGGTAGTTCAAATTATCACTTTTCATCATATATGTTGGAACTGCTGAACTCAGAGTTGCCGGCGTCAAGTAAGTTTCCATTCCTTCTTCCAAGGTCAGACGCATTTGTGAAAACAATGGTTATTCATTTTCATCATTTAAATTACCATGCTGGTCCACGTGCTTTGGTAGCAATAATGCAACAACAATTTTGGATTGTAAACTGTCGGGTATTAGCCAGACAGGTTGTAAATCAATGCATTCATTGTACACGATATAAACCAAAGCTGATGTCACAAGTTATGGGTAACCTTCCAAAAGATCGTGTTACTGGTAAACGTCCATTTGAGATTGTTGGAGTTGATTTTGGTGGCCCCATATCAACATTCTTAAGAATTCATGGTAAGACCCCGTACAAAATATACCTACATAGCTGTTTTTATATGCTTCGCTACCAAGGCAGTTCATTTAGAATGTGTATCTGATTTGTCCAATGATGCGTTTATAGCTGTTTTAAAACGCTTTGGCGGGAGACGTGGAGTTCCATCAAAAATATATTGTGATAATGCAACTTATTTTGTAGGGGCTGACAAAAGGTTAAAGGAGTTCAATGCAAAGTTTCAAGATCCATTAATGATATCAGCAGTAAAATCTTATTGCGCAGGAAGGTTTATAGACTTTGCATTTATTCCACCAATAGCACTTTGGCGGATTATGGGAGGCGGCGGTGAAAACAGCAAAATCCCATATGAATCGTACACTATCTACAGCACGCTTAACGTTTGAAGAACTCACAACAGCATTAGTTGAACTCACGACCGCTTACGTCATTGTCAACTGATCCTAACGATTTTGAGGGGATTACTCCTGGTCACTTTATAGTGGGTTGTTCCTTACAAAATATACCAGAGAGGGTGAATATGGAATCTGAAATCACGAATTTGCAACGGGGGCAACGAATCACAGCAATTAAAGCTCATTTTTGGCGCATATGGCACAGTGAATACTTGGCGGATCTTCAAAATCATTACAAATGGCGAAAGCCTCATCGTAAACTTAAGGTGGATGATATGGTATTGGTACATGAAGATAATTTGCCACCAATGAAATGGGTCACAGGCAGAGTGATTAATGTAATCAAGGGTTCTGATGGCTATGCTAGGGTGGCTGATATCAAAACGTCTACTACTACTTTGCGTCGGCCGATAGCTAAACTGGCATTACTTCCTCTTAATTGAAACTGGAAGTTTCAATGGGCCCGGGCATGTTCGGTCACACATTAATTGTCAACACTGGAGTTAAAATTTGTTGCTTGTTGTCGTTGTTTCCCTTTATATATTATTTGTTACTCTGAGAACATTTATTAAAACTACAAAATAGTAATTTTTTTATGTTTGTAATTTTTGGAAGTTTACCGGTTTTGTCTTTTTATATTCTGTTTTATTGTTCAAGAATTTTAGTACGTAACGTGATCTCAAATCAATAAATCGTATACCCGTTTTCATATAACAATAAACGTTAAAGTCTTGTGTATTTCTTTGGTTTAACAAATTAACTCAACAAATATTCGAACCATAGGGCAGAAATTAAATAAAAGACATTTTTATTAAAATCCGGGTCAGTCAAATCAGACTGTCCTTAAACAGCGGGTAAAATGATAGACTTTAAACAAGTTATAATCTAGAAAAAGAAACTTTGAAAAAAATATGCCCACGAAGGAAAAGGAGACGCTAATGAAGTAGCGGGTTAAATGCTAGTATAAATTATAAAATGAAATATTTTTTTTAAGTTATAAGGCCCAACCATAATATGCATACTCTTGCTTAACCTACTGTCAAAAATTAACAAAAAGTCGCTCAAATGTATTTTAAAAAATAAAAATAAAATCAACAAACTTTTGATTCCGTACGGAATGTGTAATCAGTTTCGCACTTTGCTTAAGCAAATCACAGTTTCATTATATATAACAAAAAGTTTGCTTAAGTTTAATATGATTTGCCTGATATGATTTACATGTATTCGTACATTTGCTTAAGCCAATTTAAGCACATTATGATTGGGCCTATAGGAAAAACATGTAAAATCAATAAAACTGGATAATCATTCAAAAAAAAAAAAGCAAATTTCGATCTACCAAAGGTTAAATTTCAATTTGGTTTAAGGATTGATGTTTGACTATTGACGTCAGCAGTCGTCGATGGCTGCGAGTGTAAGACGGCAAATCCATCTGAGGAGATCGAGTGTTTGCGATCGAAACATGTCATGGAAACCAGCCGCCTGCGTTCGAATCTCAGGTCAGTCAAGAATGAATGATTTTCAATTACAATTTTAATTAATTTTCATGTTGTAAAATTCCTTTCTTCATAAAAATAATTTAATGAAAATTAAATTTGATGAACTTGAGCCGAATTAAAATATTAAAAATTTGGATTAAAAACTAAAAACATTTGTTCAAATAAATTTATTTTAAAATTTTTTTTTACTGAAAATTCATGTCATGCCAACAAATAACATACAACACGAGTTTTCAACTACATATTTATTTAATAAAAACGCGCAAATTATTCTACATACGGTGGCACAGAAAAGTCTAAATTATGACCATTTTTGGCCATTTTGTAACCGATTTGACAGATTTTTAAACTTCCCTATACTATTTTTGAAATTTATTCGTAAAATTTACGTACAGTGGCACAGAAAAGTCTACATACACTTTTTATTTAATTAAAAAATCTATTTATGAAGGCTGCCTATCTAACTTAGAATTAAGTTTAGGGGGGAGGGGGTATTTAGACTTTTCTGTGCCACGGTACGTAGAATAATTTGCGCGTTTTTTTTTATTAAATTAACAAATAAACAGCTGTATTTAGTTATTAAACAATAACTAACTTGTATGTAGGTTAAAAAATTCAGGTATAAATTAAAACAAGCAATTAAAAGAAAAATATATAGAACAGTGTGTTTTTTTAAGAGACGAAGAACTTTTAACTGAAATACAATAAAGAAAAAGGGTTTAAATATCCATCAAATTGCCTTTATTAAATAAATAATTTTTTTAAGCTCAAATGGCCGCTGCGCCCTGCACTGAAATTTAACATACACTTTGCATTCAATCAGGCTGTATTTCGTCAAAAAAACGTTAAATATTCACTTCCCAGTGCTCGATCGTTTCTGGTTTTTCTGCATAGATATGATAATTGCCTATCCGCAGCAAAAATAATCTAAGCTCCTTAATCACATGAAAGAGGTGGCCAGGCTCATTTCAAGAAGTTATTTGTTCGCCAACATGTTTCTTTCAGTTGATTGATTGTATCGCCATCATTGCTGATTGCAGAAACAATTGGACCAGCGGTTCCATTGGCCCATAGAACGCACCAAACACTGAACACATTTTTTTAAAAGGACATTGTGTGTCAAACTAACTTCTAAACAAGCCAGCGCTGTGTAATAAGCTGTCACAGTGCTTTTAATTTTAAGCTCTTCGCATCTTGAAAAAACACCTGATATTTGTAGTTTTGATTATATATTACGCATTTTGTTTATTATTTTACTTTTTATTGTTGTAAATACATAATAATATTTTCTAACCAAAATTTTATTGAACTGAGTACATAAATAAAATAAAGAGATAAACTGTATGGGCGATGAAAAAAGTACTAAGTGCTAAGTATTTAAAAAAAACACCCCTTTTCTTGCAAAAAATCGTCTATCTTAATTCGAAGTATAATCAAAGTAGAAATAGAAACTACCGAGTGCAAAAGGAATGCCCTTTATTTCAGATGAAAAACTCAATTCCGAAAAACTAAATTTCATAGAAACTAGAACGTACTGGGGGTTGTGTACAAAATAGAAAACACTTCCGCTTTCAAATTGTAATAGAAATAGTTTGCGGTAGTACCATAGTACCATGTTTAAAACGTACCAAAAATTGCACCATAGTTCGCATCCCTACTGAACAACTTATAAGTATATATAGAGTAAGAACACCCAAACCACTTAATTGTCTTAAGAAGTTCTAACGGGACAACTTTGCCGCTTATAACTCTCTTAATAATAAATTTTTTATAACAGTGTTAAAGTTTTCAATATTAAATAAAGTTTAAAATTTGCCTATTTATTTGTTTGTTCGGGAATTTATCGATCAAAACAAAATGATTTGTCACAAAACTTTGGTACTTGTACTTTTTTCCATATTTTTACGGTGCACCAGCCAACAGGATGTGAACGGAACTTTATTTTCCCTAAATATAGTTCATTTAAATGATTTTCATTCCAGGTATGTATAAATTTATAATATTTTTAGTATTTATCAATTACACAATGTGATAGTCTTTTCGAGATATTCCGTATTTATTATAACCGTTATTTGAGTTTTTGAAAAAGATGATGCCACTTTAATGCAAATATCTTCAAAACTATTAAATTGATTAAGTATTTCTTTTTTTTTTAATGAAAGATAATAAAATATTTAAATTACAATGAATTGCTAGTGAAGTTTGATTAAAACTGATAAAGTTACAGAAGATTTTGTGAATTAACCCACAAAGTAATTTAACAGGTTTAGGCTGGGTATTTACTTGGTGTGGTTTTTGTGATTTAGTAAAAATTTAAAAGTGGGATATTTCAATTAATCTTCTGTAATTTTGTCATATTTCTGCCGATTTGTGCGTATTGAAATAAGACAACGTCGTAACTTATAAAACTTAAAACAATTATTAAAATTTTAACTAAGTAACTAAGTCATTTCTTGACCAATTAGTAATTTTATTATCTTTGAATAAAAATAAAGGAATATTTTCGAAGATACTTTTATTAAAGTGTCATCATCTTTTCAAAACCGCCAATAGCGTTTATTTTGGAATATCTCGAAAACTGCTCTCCTTTTGACTATTCGGATTCAGCGGACAATTTTACATAAAGATTAGGTGTCAGATTCATTTGTGACACAGTGTTATATCTTATGGGCTTTTAAACGAGATACAAATTAGAGGCCTACAAAAATCAACTTGAAAATCAATTCACACTTCGTTTTTCAAGTGGTTGCGCACAACATACGTATGCAAAAAGACCAAAGCTTCGGACAGACGGTGTTCAGATCTAACAATATTGTCAGTAAAATTTCTTTAAAATGTATTACAGCCGTATGAACGGGAAAGTTTTGTGTAACAACGTTGTCAGAAAAATCATTAACAGTCCATTATATTTGGCCGTATATTGTCAACACATTGCCACCCTTACGTTATTGTAGATCTAACCACCGTCAGTACGAAGCTTAATACTGCTTGCGTTGTGTTGTGCAATTCAAAATCATTCACACGCGAACATCGTTTATTAAAATTGTTTACGATTTATTCGTCAACATAATGATAAATAAAATTATCGAGGTATTGTCATTTTAGAACTGTTCATTGACACAATAAAGATGCATTTATTAAATATTTTATATAAAATGTACGTTTAAGTAAAAAAAAAATGTCTTTGAGGTTACGAAACATTTATTCATTGTTACAATGAACATATTCATTGGACGAATATTATAAAATGTTTCGTTTGCTTAACGTACATTTTCATTGGTTTTTTGGTTCAGTGAAGCTTTACACTTTGTTGCAGCATAACGTCCACACACGCCAATCTCATCGTTGGGAATGTGCCAGTCAACGATTACTTTAAAGTTGTTCATATTATTTAGCTCAAGATTGAACAAAGTATCATTCTAGCGCAACTTCAAGAGCTGATCTTGTAGTTCGGTTATCAAAACATTAATTCCGACATCTCTTCAAAATCCCTACAGTATAAGAAATTCACCATTATTACATGGGGAAGAGAGAAAACAATATTACAGATTTCGGCCATGAACATGATGTCCGACAAAAGTGTTGTAATGTATTTAAAAGAATATAACAAGAATGAAATATCTTCGGATCAAAAGCAAATGCTGGAAGACATCAGCAGTTTAATTTTGAATCAAAAGCCAAGCTAAACGAGTTTTGTTCAACTCTGATGTCTAAACTATATTCAAAACAATTAAAACGATATATCGCTCCTTTATAGCAACATAGTCATATCTCAAAAATCAAAAATTTTAAATTACTTAAGCAAAAGCGTTCCTTAAAACCAAAATCAGCATTATATCTCAAACTTTAGGTACATTTTGAAAACTTTAATCGCATTTTGCCAAGTTTGATTTTTTTTTTTTGAGATTTGGCTATGCTGCAATAGAGGAGCGAGCGATGTGTAGATTTTCTCTGATTTTATGATCTCCCTGGAATGACAAAAGTCCGTGGAATTAGAAACTGTAGTTAGACCTTTCTTGTCACAAATTTTTTTTAAT
Source organism: Pollenia labialis (assembly GCA_949318255.1). Classification (NCBI taxonomy): domain Eukaryota; kingdom Metazoa; phylum Arthropoda; class Insecta; order Diptera; family Polleniidae; genus Pollenia; species Pollenia labialis. The sequence goes on along the minus strand of OX439142.1, from coordinate 14,519,916 downwards.
TACATTTTTTATTGTTTTTCAGATACCAGATTTTATATGATGGAGACGAAGCTCAATGTTGTGGTTATGCTCGTATTGTTAATACTGTTAAACGTTTGCTGAGCGAACACCGGAATTCGTTATATTTTAATGTTGGTAATTATTTCGCAGGTAGGTGGTATGATCTTGGACGTTGGGAGGTAACAAGTTCGTTTCTTAATAAAATGCCAGCTGATGCAATGGTAAGATATATTATAAATTATGGTAAGCAAATGAGAAATGGTTACCAAATTTTATAACGATAGTTTTATGATTAGTCATAGTTACAATTTAGATACTGAACACCACGACAACCCTTTTAAACATTTTTAAATAATACTTGACAACAAAATTAAACCTTAGAATATATTAACCCTCTATTACTCATTTTAAGGGGTTATTTTTTAAACTTTTACACAAAAGTATACTAAAACGGGGCTTTCGAGGGTTAAAATGTTTCACGAATCCTTTTTGCCGATATTTGGTGAACCCGAGCTAATTTTTTAAAATCTTTTGGCAGAGTCTAGTTTCATTTCGCGTTACAAGTATTGAGGCTGGCGGTGATGAATTTTGTTGCACTGTGTAATTAACCCTTAAACCACATTTTAAGTTTTCGCTTATTTCTGGTATTTAAGTTGAATTTTCGATTTAGGTGTGTTTGAAGACCTATAGTAGAATTTCAACTACCGACATCCCTGTTTTAAGGGTAATTTCTATTTTTTTTTCAAAAAATTGCAAAAGAGATCATTTCCAAAAAAATGACAGGGTTAATGTTAACCAATAAAATCTTCTAAAGACACTATTAACCAAAACGCTTATAGTGGAAGGCGATCAGCTATTTAGTTTTTCGCTTAAAATTTGTTTTATAGACAAATGAATGCGGCACATTTTAAAGCGGAAAATGTTGAATATGCTGTTAAAAAATGTTTAATCTAAAAAAACGATTTATTTGAACATATTAAGAATTTACTTATCAAATTAGTTTTCATCCACTTCATTTGTAATGTATTTTAAATTTCTTTTGTTAAATGATTATTTTTATGTATGGAAACGTCGACTCCACGCCGCTTAAAACAAAAGCTGCAAAAATTCAACATTGCCGCGCGGCATCTTTTTCAAGTAATACCAAATCTTAATTTTTGTGATGTGTGTTTTTTTTTATTGTATGAACATTTTTGTAACCATTGCTAACATTTTCACAATGGCAATGCTATTGCCGCATGCTGCGTACATTGGCCTTCTACTAGAAGTACATAACACGCGTTAGTTCGTCGACGTTTGTCGTGCGTTTAAAAACTTTAGCGCATAAAAAATTGCAAGTTACACAACACGCGTTGCAAAAGCCATTTTTGTCAGCTGTTTATTTGTTTACTTATTGGTACATTGAAAACGGATTCAAAAATATATCAAGATTTTTTATTTCATTGAATTTATTCTATTTATACACATTGTATATTTTTAACCTCTTCAAAAAGTTGTTCCTTCATGTTACACAAATTTGTTAAATTACATATTTTTTTATTGTCAGCAGATTACTTGTCACAAATGCACAACGCACTAAAATGTTCAAAGTTAACCAACTTTCTGGCGCAAACGCGTCAAAATATTTTGCGTGTAAATTTATAAAAAAACACAAGTTTGACTTTTTTTGACAGAAGCCTACAGAGCGCGCGCTCACTAACGCGTGTTATGTACTTCTACCTTTAGTGCTAATTTAAATAGGCCGTAAAATGTGTATCAGATGTTAACTTTTAAATATTCGTTACGCGTGTGTCTTTGACAGTTGACAGAACATTGTTATTTTTGTATATACAAATTAAACTTTATATTAATTAATTTTTTAAAAAAAAAAATAATTTTTTTTATTGCTGGTTTTTTAACCGCACAATTTCTTTATTTGTTGAAAGTAAAAATACAATTGAAAAAAGAATTATTTAAACTAGCTTAAGCTACCCTAACTGAAATGCACAGGTTTTGCACACCTTAGTTGGCTCGCTCGTGTATTTTATAGACGCTGTGTCAGCATGTGAACGTTAAAGAAGATGAACGTTGAAACCTCTGTACCAGCATGTGAACATTAAATGATATGAACAAAGCATAGTTGCAAGAAGGGTGTCGAATATCAGCACCTGCAACATAAGCTTTGTGAACCGTGTGAATGAATTTATTTTATTTTGGAGTTTTGAATGTAATTTGTGTTAACTCCTCCCTCCTCAAATGCAAGCGCCCCTGTTGCTAAAATGTATGTAGATACTAAATACTTGGAGTCCTTCCTTCAGTTTATTTTCTCGCTTCCGGTACTTCTGCTTGTTCAAGAGAATTTACTGGAGTTTTCGACTTAAGTGTTCCGTTGGTTCGTTCCTGAGGATTTTCTTTGGTTTCCCTCTTTCCTTTTTCCTTAGCCAATCTTCTTTTTACTGTTATCCAGATAGCGATGCAAATAGGGATAATTATAATTAATGAACTTGATGTTATCAACGCTTTGTTTTTGTTTTCCAGCACCTCCAGTCGTTCTATATTTTCAATATTGATTTTACTGAGTCGTTCTAGGGATAGGACTTCCTCTGTTTTAAAACCTATTGATTTGGATTGCATAAAAGCTGGAAGGGGTTTATTTCCGCTTATCTCTTTCGAATAAAATTCTTGATCATTAATCTTGATTGTTGTATTGTGATATTTGATGAGATATGTTCCATTTAAATTTATTTCTCCTTCGTTCACTTTTAGCTTTCCGTTGTACTGATTCAATAGCAAAAGATCACTTCCAATTTCCTCTATAGTGGGGATGTGCTCATTGTTTACCTGTGTGCAATTCCCTACTCTGTTCTTAATTAGATTAGTTATACAATGGTTATCTTTCAGTTCTACCAGCTTATCTTTATTACATATGGTCAAATCATTAAAATTTTTACAATCATTTTTTATAGCGAAACAAATTTCATTACATTTTAGAATTTTATTGAATTCAATTTTGTCTATGGTATTGCCAATCTTAACTGGTCTTGCAATAAGAATTTTACAAACATTTTCATGGGTGATTGGAATGCTTAAAATATACAAAATTTCTTTATTGTTTGTTACAATCTTTACATCGGCAAAAGATAATAATTCATCTACGTTAAATGTTGGGATATTATAGTTTTCCAAAATGTTATTTAAATTATCCATTTCTGTTTTTGACAAAATAAATGCATTTACTAGATTTACTTTAGCCCATTGTATGGCATACTCAATATTTTGTAATTCTTTTTCTATAAAATCTAACTTATGTTGCACTATTTCACCTAGTTTATCATTCCAATCTTCCTTTTTTATTTTCGATATTTCATTCGTTAAATTAGAAATTTCTTGTATTCTACCAATGGTTAGGTCGTTAATAATCATCTGTCGGTTATTGTTTTTTAGGATATTTTTAATTTTCTGATCTGAGATTTCAAAATCGTGACTACCTGGGGTTCCTGCAACCCACTTCCATGTGCTACCTAAAAAGTCGATTGGCCTTTTCCTTACATTGGGACTTAGACGTTTAAGAAGACCTTTTATATCAAGGATCTGTTGTGTCAAGAACGGACGGAGCGGATGTCCATATGTAATGTTACTGTCAAAAACGGATCCAATATTGTTTTGTAGAGTCTGGTATTGTTCGAGTTCTATTGAATGTATAACTTTAAAAGTGCCATCCTGTCTTCTTGCCATGCAGCTCTCAATAGTAATTAACCTTGCGTTAGAGTAGTCAAGTATATTGAAGTCCGCCAACGCGGCTCAAAGGAATCGTCTGAAAAAAAAAGAAATAATAAAAAAAGATAAAGGACAATGAATCAATTTCTAATGTGGCTCTTGTGAATAACCCGTCCGCTTTCGGTGACAATTGTCGTACCGCGATTTTCTTTAACGACTTCTTCTTTGAAACGGTTACTCAGCTTGGTTCCCAATCTTTTGTTCGTTTTTACATAGATCACTTGTCCTGGTACGTAGTCTTTAATCGATTTTTTCTTCTTGTTATGGTAGGCTAAATCTTTCTCTTGCTTTCGCCTGAGCCTTTCGATGTTAGATAATCTTGTAGTCTCATAATCTTGCGGAGAAAACTCGACCGTACGTCCGAAGTATAAGTCTACAGGTCTTTTCCTAGTCACTGAATGAAATGTATGATTGTATTCATTCACTGATCTTTCTAATAACTCTTCGAAATTGCGAGAGGTTCCATCACTTTTCAAACATCTCATAATTTCCGCTAATGTAGAGTGGAAGCGTTCCACTTGACCATTTGCTTCACTCCTGTATGCCGGCGTTGTGAACACGTCAATTCCTAGGTCATCCTTCATCATGAATAGTATGGAGGCGGAGTTTAAAGAAGGCTCATTGTCCATGATCACATTTTTTGGAACGCCGTAAGAAAACAAAAGTTCCCTAAGGGGTCTTCTAACATCCTCCACAGATCTTCCGTTTATTATCTTTACCTTCGCATATTTAGAAAATTTGTCTACGGACGTTAATACCATTTTCCTATCGGTCGAAAAAATATCGATATGAATAGTGTGTCCCGAGTATGTTGGAATAGGAGTTTCTTTAAGTTCCGGCTTATTTGGGTGTCTTTCATATTTTCCTTTCTTGCATGTGGCACATATTTTTATAACTGTTTTTATTTTACCTGACATGCCGGGAAAGTAACACTTTTCCAGCATCTGTTTTTTGTTTTCCTTGTCATTTCGATGTGCCCTATTATGAATTTCTATTATCATATTCTCCTGATCATTTTCGGAAATAATGTCCTCTACCACTAATTGTGTAAAACGACATTTATAGTTAGCAAAGTGATTAGGATATAATGTTTGGATTTTTCCCATTACCCATTCTTGAGCCATTATTCCATTGATGATGGACGGATTTAAATATCTTTTTAAAATATTCAGAAGGTTTTGTTCATCATACTGAGTTTCATTAATAAGATGACGATGTACTCCTGGGAAAACAATTTTAAATTGGTACGATGATGTACTTTCGACATTCAGAAACAGCTGATTTTTGAATACATTTATTGGAGCCTCAACACTGGGTATTAGATTATCCGATGAACTCTCCGCACTATGCTGGGTTGGGGTCAGATAATTAATTTGAGCATCTAAATAATTCAAATTTCTGGGAACCCTAGACAAAGCGTCTGCCACTACGTTTGTTCGTCCAGGTTTGTACTTCAACTCATAGTTATATTCCTCTAAGATGCACTTCCATCTTTTCATTTTTGAGTTGCTGTTACTGCTACTCAGGGCGTATGTTAAAGGTTGGTGGTCAGTGTAAATTGTAACCTTCTTTGAGCCCATATAATGGCCAACATCTCCTTCTCATTTGTAGCATAGTTCTCTTTCGTTTTATTTAGGGTTCTGGAAATAAAAGTTATAGGTCGTTCATCCTGGCTTAATACAGCTCCAATTGCAAAATTAGAGGCATCAGTGGTGAATTCGAAATCTTTGTCAAAATCAGGGTATGTCAATAAAACTTCCCTTGAAGCCAATGCATTTTTTAGCATATCAAACGCGTTTCTCGCCGGTTCATCCAGATTTATTTTCATTTGGCTTGAGGCGGATTTTGAAACTCGTCCTTCTTCTCCTCTTAAAAGTGATGTCAATGGCTTCGCCATGTCGGCATAACCTCTAATAAACCTTCTATAATACCCCGATAGTCCGAGAAACGATCGAAGTTCTTTTAGGGTCTTAGGGTAAGAGAATTTCAATATTGAATCAACCTTTTTAGGATTAGTCGTAATACCTTCCTTTGATACAACAAATCCTAAGAATTCTACCTCACATTTAAAGAACTCGCACTTATCTAACTGGATTTTCATATTGGCTAATTCCAGTGTTATGAATATTTTTTCCACATGTTCCAAGTGAGATTTTTCGTCTTTGCTGAATATGATAATATCGTCCACATACACGTAACATACCTTTCCAATAAATTCCCTCAAGATGTCGTCTAATGCTTTTTGAAATATTGATGGCGCGTTCTTGAGTCCAAACGGCAATCTAGTGTAGTCATATTTTCCGTTATTTACGGAGAAGGCAGTTTTCTCCATGTCCTCCGCTCTCAATGGTATCTGGTGAAACCCGCTCTTCAGGTCCAATACTGTAAAATATTGATTTCCACCTAGATTAGACAAAACATCATTAATTTCCGGAATAGGGTACCTATCGGCCACGGTTACTGCATGTAGTCGTCTAAAGTCTACAACTAATCTGTACTTTCTCTGTCCGGATAGGTCTTCCTTTTTTGGCACCACCCATATGGGTGAATTATAGGGAGATCTGGATGGTCTTATAATGCCATCACGTAGGAGACGATCCATTTCTTTCTCTACAACATCTTTTAAAGCCATTGGGTAGGGATAACTGCGAGAATATATCGGTGAACTGTTTTTCGTGCGCATTTCTCCTACTACTGTTGTAGTATATGTCAATTTCTCTTCTGGATCTGCAAAAAGGCGGCGATGCTTCATTACAATAGGCCAGGCAAAAGGAAAAATTTTATTGGTAAGTCATTGATTCCGCAAAGATTTAAGAATAAGTGATGGGTTATTTTTGTATCACCGGCAACAGATTTCGCTCTCCAAATATTTTCTCATTACGTCTAGGTTTACTTACCATAGTGGGTTTAATATAATTCTTGTTGCTTCCCGTGTCCAATAGAAATGTCAGTATTTTTCCGTCCCCCATTTTAGCCTCGAAATACGGTAACGAGGAACAGTTTAATCTAAAAAATTAACGACGACCTGAACGTCATCAGGCTGGGCTTCCCTAGTTTCATTTATTACGACATTTTCTGGAATTTGATGAAAATATTCCTCATTATAGTCTGTCCCGTCATTTGCTCCTCCCTCAGCTCCGCCTTCTTCTACTTGATAATCGTCCCAAAAATATCCGTGATCTTGTGGCAACGTTTCTATATGGAAATTCCTTTGTATTTTATTGACTGGTCCTTGAAAAGAGGTCCCTGCAGGCCTTTTTGGGAATTGATTCATAGGTATTCGATTCATATAGTTAACACGCCCAGTTTGAATTAACCTGTCTACCTCCATAGGTTCCACTACGGATGGTTTTTGGCCGCTTTGCGGTCTGAAATCCGAGTTTTGATGGATATTTGAACGCATATTTGGGTTGCGATAATTTAGGTTATAAGTTGGATTGTAACTTGGGTAAAAGCTAGGTGTAGGTTTGTATCGGGGTGGTAGTGGTGGTCTGGTGGGCATTGTCCCACCGATATTAGCCAGTTCTGGGATGAATTTTCTTACATTCCCCGGGAGAGAGTTCGTTATACCGATTCTGCCCCTCTGCATATTTGCTTTTGGTACGTCTCCGTGGGCGTAGTTCATTCGAAAAGTCATATTATCTAGCTTGAGGCAAATGTGTAATGCCTGAGGTAGTGAGCTCGGTTCGCGGACGCTTAATAGTCTCGGAAGATCGCCATTAAGCCCTCTAACGAAAGTGTCTAATGCCTTTTCTCTATAAGTATTCGCCATTGTTTTGAGACTGTTCTCGTCCAATTCTAAGCAAGAAACTTTGTCTAGAATTAATGAAAGATGCTGATAGACAGCCTGATAGAACTCCGTTATGGTCTTGCTTCCTTGTCGAAGCACGGTCATTTGATATTCCAATGTCCCGATGTCTCTCTTATCAGAATAATGCATCATGAGACATTTCTTTATGGAATTCCAATTTAATGGGGTTCTGTAAGATTCCAAGGCGGTGTCCGCCTCACCAGTGATCTTTGTACGAATTGTATGCAGGATAGCATAATAACGCCCTGTTCCCTTTAATGGTTCGTATAATTCTAGCGCCCTATCCACCGACTTTCTTCACGAATTAAATTCCCCAACGGTTCCGGAGAATTCTCTCAATGATCTGATCAAATCGGGTACCCTTTCTATTTCATAAAGCCCCGTTGTAGTAACCGTACCCACGGGCTGATCGAAACTTTCATCAGAGAGAGGGTCTGAGGACTGTCGGAAATTTTCCCTGATCATTTGCATTATCTCATTTTTTTGTACTTCGCTAATTCCTTGCTCACTAGATGTCGATCCACTTACAGTTAGTGTCCTTCTAAGTCGATTAGTCAGTTGATCTATAGTCTCGTCGGGCATTGTGTCGATAATAGGTTCGGATGGTAGGATAATTACAGTAGAATCGCAAAAAAGTTAACCAAAATGTTGTTAACTTGTTCGTACTATTAACTTTTCTAAGCGGGTTTAAATTTAAAAAAAAACACAATATAAAACATGCATCTTTTGGAAATAACGCTCAAAACTTATTCCGAATGCTTTAGTTTTCACCATAACAAAAATGAAACTTATAATTTTCATATGCATTCTCCACAGCTTTGAAAAATTAAAAAAAAAAATTTTTGACATCCATAATCCAACGCTAATAGTTTTCGATGATTATCTTAATTAATTTTGCTTAAAATCTCTACTTTCTTATCATTTGCAATCTTTGTTTCTTAAAGCTTTCAGAAAAGTTAACTAAAAGTTAACTTTTTAGAACGACGCAGGGACGCTAAAATTCGGTAAACTTAACCGCGAGATTAACTTTTCCGCGAGTTAACTTTTCCGCGATTCCACTGTATATAATATCAGGACTCTTTTTCCCCTTTTTTATTAAAAAAAAAAAAAAAAAGAAGCTTGGAATTAAAGTTAACGTTATTATTAATTTCTCAAGTTTCTACTCAACGAGATTCAAAGCTTAAATATAAATTTAAAGAAAATACTTAGAGATATGCTTACAAAAATATAATCTGGAACATGTAGATGGAAACAGGAGCTTAGGTTGATGATAATTATTTTGCCGTCACCTCTTCTAGAGTTTTTAATTCTTTGTTCAGAAATATTTTCCTAAAATTTTTTTTGGAAAAAAAAACAATTTTTTCTTCTTTTTTTTATAACAGTCACTTCATTTTTTTTTATTTTTAGATTCTGATGGTGTTTAATTACTATTTTTATTCTTTATGATTTTAAAGTTTTAATTAATGTTTTATTTTTACAATTTTTAAAGTTTTTTTTAATGTTTGTATTATTTTAGACTTGTATTTAAAAAAAAATTTTTTTTTCTTTTTAAAGTTTTATTTAAGTGTTTTTTTTTTAACTTTTTTAAAGTTTTAAAGATTTTACTTTTAGTTATCTTAAAATTTTGTTTAATGATTTTTTTCTTTTTAATTTTTAATGTCACTTAACTTTTATTTTTAATTTTATTTCAACTTTAAGTTTTAATTTGACTTAAGAGTCACTTAACTTTATTTTAACTCAAAAATTTGTTTAATGATTTCTTTTTTTAATTTTCAAGGTCACTTAACTTTAATTTTTAATTTATTTCAACTTTAAGATTTACTGCCTGCTTGCGTTTTCTAAAATTAGGCAGTTAATTTCACTTAAGAGTCACTTAACTTTATTTTAACTTAAAAATAATTACGCCCGTGAAGCGGCTGGTGTATTTTAACAACCGTCCCTTTTACTATGTAGTTATAGTTACTTGGGGGCCTCTTTCTTCACAAATTTCGCGAGACGCGATGGACGTTGGCGACCAGTAGGATTTTTTATTTTAAACGGCGACCGTCACTTCCTTTGTATTTTTTTTCACTTACGTGGGGCTGTAGATTTTTCCGATAAACCTACTGGTCCCTGCTCGGGCGCCAATAAAAAAAATTAATTTTTTTATTGCCGGTGTTTTAACCGCACAACTTCTTTATTTGTTGAAAGTAAAAATACAATTGAAAAAAGAATTATTAAAACTAGCTTAAGCTACCCTAACTGAAATGCACAGGTTTTGCACACGTCACCTTAGTTGGCTCGCTCGTGTATTTTATAGACGCTGTATCGCATGTGAACATTAAATGATGTGAACAAAGCATAGTTGCAAGAAGGGTGTCGAATATCAGCACCTGCTACATAAGCTTTGTTAACCATGTGAATGAATTTATTTTATTTTGGAGTTTTGAATGTAATTTGTGTTAACTTACACACATATTTGTAATTAGTATAGATGTGCAATATTATAATATCAAGGGAATAAATAACCAGAAAAAAATTCTTGTTTTTAAAGCGCTTTAGAATAAAAGCGCACAGCCGTGCGCTTCAAAAACTTAGCAAATAAGCTCGAGGTCCACATCTCGTTTTCTATGGAACTGATAACTTTTTGAATTTTTTCAAGACGCATGCAAAAGTAGAAAGTAATCCTACTTCATGCTTATATTCATTCAATGCGTTTGCTGTGTTACTTGTCAATACAATTTTACACTGATTCTTCTTTTATTAACAGATGCATAAACGCATTGAACGCTTGGTGTGGACCTCAAGCATAATGGTGCAATGAATGCTTACAAACAAAATTAAAAAAAAAAAAATACTTTTTTAGTGCTGATAATAAATAGTAAAAAGTTTGCATTAAACACATTATTTTGACGACAACAAGGCAATACGGCTGTTTTTACGAGTTCGTACAATTTGTACTGTGTATATATTACGAATTTCACACTATTTGTTTCAAATGAACAGAAGTTGTTTAACCCTTCGTCTTACTCATGAGTCTGGCCAGACCTTTTTCGATTTTAAATGTTATTTTAGTATATTTAAAACACAGGTAGAGACTTGAAGTTTCAGGTACCCTTCTAAAATTTAGTTTACTATAAAAAGCTGAAAAATATAACCTGGAAAGGATATATAAGGAAACTTATTCGAATATTTTACTGCACACATCACATTCATAACACATGTGGTCTGGCCAGACCCATATATATTTTGTATAGAAGATGCCGTATTTTTAACTTTCTTTCTTGCTGTTTTTAATTATTTTTTTGTTAAATTATCTATTATTTTTTTTTTTTATTAAACACACAAACTATTACCTCCATCTAGTTCTCAACTTAACCCTCCCTATTACACATGTTTTTGAATTTCACATTCGTAACGCATGAGTCTAGCCAGACCCAACAAATTTTTGAATAAATAAAACCAATTTTTTTTAACTAAATGTGTATAATATAACATTTGGTTATAGTAGACTTAAGGCCCAGCAATAATATGCATTGCCTTGCTTACAGTAGGTTACAAATTAACAAAAAGTCTCTCAAATGTATGTAAAAAACCAACTTAAAATCAACAAAGATTTGATGCCGTACGAAATGTGCGATCAGTTTTGCACTTTGCTTAAGCAAATGACAGTAGCCTGATTAAAAATATTAAAAATTTGGATTAAAAACCATAAATAGTTCAACAAAATAACCACAATTCTAATTATTGTTAAAGCTAAGGCACGAGCTCTATGTGTACATTTGTCCTTCAAGTTGTGCTGAAAAAGGTCAACAAGAAAAAGAAAGACAAAATGAAAAAACAAAAAAAATGTACTTTGGACTTCAAGAAGAATTCTTGACATAAGCACGGAAAAAACAGAAGTTAGGAAAAACATGTAAAATCAATTAAAAAATGGATAATCATTAAAAAAAAAGCAAATTTCGATCTACCAAAAGGTTAAAAATACAATTTGGTTTAAGGATTGATATTTGACTATTGACGACAGCAGTCGTCGATGGCTGCGAGAGTAAGACGGCAAATCCATCTGAGGAGATCGAGTGGTTGCGATCGAAACATGTCATGGTAACCAGCCGCCTGGGTTCGAATCTCAGGTCAGTCAGGAATGAATGATTATCAATAACAATTTTAATTAATTTTCATGTTGTAAAAATTCCTTTCTTCATAAAAATAATTTAATGAAAATTAAATTTGATGAACTTAAGCCTGATTAAAAATATTAAAAATTTGGATTAAGTTTCATAAAATTTAACGAAAAGTTTCCTTAAGTTCAATATGGTTTGCCTCATATGAATAACATGTATTTGTACATTTGCTTAAGCCAACTTAAGCACATTATGGTTGGGCCTTTAGGTTTCTGACGGTTTACTTAGAACTCTACGTATTCTGTGGTGTAAAGTTTTATTTGTTAAAAATGTTTTGTATTTTGTAGGAAAAATTGTAAGTTTTAAAAACTATCGATAGTTATCGACCACTAAGTTTTACCCTTGAAAAGTACAATTATCACGAGTCAGCTAATTTTTTAACGACATTCATATGCTTTTTGAATTTTAATTCCATTATATCTTAATTTCGGAGATATTAAGATACAGATGTTAGCCGTTTTAAACCTTTTAGCGATCAAATTTTAAAAAGTCGCGTCTTAAGCCTATAGTACACGGAATGTGAAAAGCTACATGCGCATGAGGTTCTTTCGTAATTTTGTCGTCATCACACAACACGAACTTGCTATTGTGTCTCTGTAGTGTCGTCAAAATTACGTCAGAACCACATGCTTTTTCATTATGTGTCCTATAGGCTTTATTATATCTGCTTATCCAAAAAAAGGTACTTGTGTACCGAATCTCTACCTTGAACCGTTTGGGCTGAGCGTTGATGAGTCAGTCAGTGTGTGAGTGAATGAATGAATTAACAAGTCAGGTCTTGCACATACAGATGAGTTTCGAAATGCTTAAACACTTTTTTCTTTTTAATTACAGACATTGGGTCCTCATGAATTTGATCATGGCATTGAAGGTCTTGTTCCTTTCTTGGAATCACTCAGGAATACCACTATGCTTGTAGCAAATATGGATTCTTCAAGAGAACCTAGAATGCGTGGACAATATCAGAAATCTATGATCATCGAAAGAAGCAACCGTAAAATTGGTGTTATTGGTGTAACAACTTCCGAAGACCAAAGTGTAAGATTTTTAATAAAATTGTATGTAAATTAAAAATTATAAATTAAAAATGCATTGCAGAAAATAGGCAACATTGGTAATTTGGTATTCGGACATGAAGGTGCAGCTGTTGAGGAAGAAGCAGCAAAATTGGAATCCGAAGGTGTCAATATTATAGTAGTCGTTTCTCATTGTGGTCCTAAGGTCGATGAAGAGATTGCCAAAAATAGCAACAGAGTTGATATAATAATTGGATCCAACTCTGATAATTCCATTCCAATTGGGAATGAAAAAATAAATCCTTTTACGCCTAACGGGAAATATTCAACAGTAGTAAGTCACACCTCCGGACATCGTGTTTTAATCGTTCAAGCTGGTAAATATGGACTGTATGTTGGACAATTAATGGTTAAATTTGATAATGATGGTGAAATTATTGAATTTGAAGGAGCTCCTATTTATATGAATAACACTTTACCCCAAGGTAAGTACAGAATTACAATAAATTTAATTATAGTAAAATACATACATATCTGTAAATATTTTATTGAAGAAGCAGGGATGGAAAATCATCCATAGCTAAACTGTAATTGAAATCTAAGCCCAATAATATTGAATTTAAGCGAGTGCCCCGGCAGGCTAGCTGGTAGTGAGCTAGTCTATCAGGGCCGGGGTTTCGATTTCGATTCCCGTCAGAGACTCTGGTCTGTCTCCTGCAGACAAACGTAGAGCTTCGCAGGATTAGCTTAGGGGGGAAACAAATCTAAAGGCCAATTTCACCAAGTTCAGTTAAAACTAACTTTTACTTTAACTTCCACCTAACAATATGTTTTTGACAGTTAAAACTGATAGTTAATTAAAGTTCAGCTTAAATTCAATTACTTTATTTCGTTTTCATTGCCATGAAACAACAAGAATGATTAAAATATGAAAATTTGGATTAAAAACCATAAACAGTTTAATAAAATAACCACTATACTAATTGTTAAATTTATTTTATATACAAGTTTTTATTCCTATAAGAAATGTTTTTCTTATTTCTTTTTTTATATTTTGCGTTTGCAAATACAGTTTGCAGTACAAAGAAAATTTTCCTAATAAAAAAAAATTGTTGCATTTATTTTTATTGTACTAAAAATATTTTTTACTAGTACATTAAAATTCACTTGTATTATACTTTTATACATATGTACGTACATATTTGAAATACATCTTTGGCAATTAACAAAAAACATTAATTTAATACGTAATAAGGAATTAAGACGATGCTTTTTTATCTGGCTTTTTTAAAGTTGATAGTCGAACTGGGTATTTTTTTATATTCCTCTAACTCCCACTGGAGCATAGGGCGCCAAAGTGGAATAGGGTATAAATACGTTTCATCCATTAATAACCCCAAAAGATATTGTCTAAGGGCCCTTATGCGACCTATACACGTTTAAGCTGGTCTTACAATTGAGTTGAATAGACCAGTTGATCGTTCGCAGCATATGTAAAATGTTTAACCTACTTTTCATTAAGCTTTATTAAGAAATTATTTTTATAAAGTCAACATGAGTACCGATTTTTTAGCACTAGTGGCGATAAATGAAGTGGAGTAAGAAAAGGAGCAAGAAAATAAATTAAATAATAGATCCGGTAGTTTTTGTATTCTTTACTAAAATTGTGCATTCGAATTTCGTATTAGTTTTTTAAAATATTGTTTGCTTTGCACGCGCTGCTTTCAAAACGTTAGAATGAAAATTAAAAACGAAAGAAAAACGTAACAAATGGTTGTACAACTTGATCGAATTGTAGAACAAGTCGCAACATGTAGCGGCGCACTATACCCTGTTTCCCAATACTTTAAGAAATCAAGCTTAAAAGTTTTCGTTTATTTATATCAACAATATTGATCAGACTGTAGTATACATGTATTTTGTCTGAATTAAATTCGATGCAATATTCACGAAAAGGCGGTTTCTTCGCTTTGATTTTATCATATTTTGCTCCAAAAAATTCCTTTCCATATTCGCCCACGGATGTTGTGTAGACAATATGTCTTTGGCAATTCTTCTGATATTTGGAAATTTTTAAATTGTACTAAATATGCCATTGGAGTACTTCAGTACTTTTGCAATGCAAATTGTACTGAAAAAAGTACAATTGTACTGACTTTATCCTCCCTGCTGCTAAGTGAGATAAATAAAAACTTTAAGAGTATTCAAAATGAACTGCATAGTGTTACCGGTTAACATAAAAGCTATGCAAGATGAAATAAATGCTTTAAAATATAAAGTTAAACAACAAGAAAATGTGAACGTTGCCAGTGAACTAAGATTAAATGAAATTCCCTATAAGCCCAATGAAAATTTATTAAACATTTTTGATCAAATCTGCAATACTATTAATACAACGGTTCCTGCAATTAAAACGATTTATCGGCTACAAAATCATAACAACAAACAAAAAACAGACTCGCAAGATGCGGTAATAATTGTAAAGTTTTGGTCCCCATATGACAAAAACTATTTTTTTAAAACCTTATCTAATTGGCGTAAAAATAATCCACGGTTTTTCTTTACGTTGAGAGATATTGGTGAAAATTCTGACAATAAGTTTTATGTCAATGAAAACCTTACGTCTACAAATTTCAAGATTCTACGTGCTGCTACTCGCCTTAAAAAGGAACATCGCATATATAGTGCTTTTACAATACGTGGCTTGGTTTATGTCAAAATATCTGCTAATGATCAGGCGATACATATTGATGAGTTGGAACATCTTAACAATTTATTTCGAGCTCCTGACGTATCACTTGCTGCTGACGAATATCCGAACGTCTCTGATAATAACTACTCCTAATATTACATTCATAATTTTCTTTTATCTCTTGTCTTTGCCTTGTTACATGTTCTTCAATTCCTATAGCACCTCCTCGTTGTCAATTATTTTAGCTATATATAATTACTGGTTTGTTAATTATGTTACCAATTTTAGTAATATCATTTATATACTATTTGGAAATGAGAATATAATATACTCCTCGTGCGTTACTTCTTCTTTTTTAATTGTTAGTTTTAATGAACAACTTAAATAATAATAGGGTTCGTTCTAGGGACGGAATTGGGACGATGATAAAAATTTTAGCCGCTCAAAGGAGTGGTATTAAGATCTGTCACATCAACGCACAGAGCTTGAGACCAAAAATTGAAGAGTTTAGGTTTATTTTCGAGCACTCTGGCGTTGATTTGATATGTGTATCTGAGACATGGCTTAAACCTGAGTTCAATGATCTGTCAATTTCTCTGCAAGGATACAAGATTAGGAGAGTAGATAGAAATGGGTACGGAGGTGGGGCAGTTTATGCGAAAAAAGGGATTGCAATTAAAGTTCTCGGTTCATCTACGGATAATTCTGGAAATCTTGTAGAATATCTTTTTCTGGAAGTAGGCTTGGAGGGAAGGAAACTACTTTTAGGTTGTGTTTATAGACCTAATAATCGCATTTGTATGGAGAACTTTATGAACACCCTTGAAACATATACAGTCTTATACGAAGACGTTATCATTACAGGTGATTTCAATTCTAATATTTTAGTGAACCCTTATCTGACTGGCAATATGCTTACACTTGGTCTTAATTCACTAAACACGAATATAGCTACGCATTATACAAGTACAAATAATACACTTCTTGATCTCTTCTTTGTTGCGGATATTTCGAAGGTGTTGCTTTATGATCAACTGTCTGCCTCTTGTTTCTCACACCATGACCTAATTTTCATGACGTATAATTTACAGTTCAATGTGCCACAGCAACTTGTTAGATACCGTGACTTTCAGAACATTGAGTATGTAAGATTAGAGGAAGAATTTCTCAGGATTGATTGGAGCGTGCTATATAACCTGATTTCAGTTGATGATCAGCTCTCTTTTCTACAACACAAAGTAAACTATTTATATAATCTTGTGGTTCCTTTAAGAACAAAGAATGTAAACAGACATAATAAGCCCTGGTTTACTCAGGACATAAAACAAATGATTAGTCGCAGAGATTCCTCATATGCTCGGTGGAAACGTTTTAAAACCGCAGAATTGCATGCAGAATATCGAGCAACACGTAAAATTACGAACAGATTAGTTAAGAAAGCAAAATTTGACTACTATGTTTCAAAGTTTTCCGCTGCCATAGGGTCGAAAAAAACTTGGCAAGCAATTCGTGAAATTGGTATTGGTAAGGCTTGTAGCCATGATTCCTGTACTATCGACGCTAACGTCCTAAATAACCAGTTTTTAAATATCCCATATGTGGCTCCATCTGCTGCTTACTATAACCTCGCTAATGACAGTGCACACAATAATTTCTATTTTACTCATGTTGGGCAGTCTGACGTATTATCCAGTTTATTATCAATAAAATCTAATGTAGTTGGTGTGGACGGAATTGATCCTAGGTTTTTGAAGATCCTCATTCTTAAACTTCTTCCTTTTATAACTTTTGTTTTTAATAAGATTTTTACCACCAACCAGTATCTAAAAATATGGAAACTGGCTAAGATTATTCCTATACCAAAATCCAATTCTGATTACAGGCCAATAGCAATCTTGCCATTTTTATCTAAAGTTTTTTAAAGATTAATTCATAAACAAATCTCACAATATATTGAAACAAATAATATGCTGACTGGTCGTCAATCTGGTTTCCGTGAAAATCACAGCTGTGTTTCGGCTCTTGTGGATGTTGCTGAGGACATAAGACAACAGGTAGAATGCGGTAATGTTACTTTTTTAGTTCTCCTGGATCATTCCAGGGCATTTGACACGGTTGACTACAGCATTTTGTGTTATAAGCTTAAAAATATGTTCGGATTCACATCAACTGCCACATGCTTAATTAATTCATATCTAACCGACAGATGTCAATATGTTGAAACACCTTCCTCCGTTTCGACCACATTACCATTAACCCGGGGTGTTCCGCAAGGCTCGATCTTAGGTCCTCTTCTCTTTTCGTTATACATAAATGATCTTCAGACTAAACTCGAATACTGCAGGGTTAGATTGTATGCTGACGACGTCCAGCTTTACATTAGTTGCAGCAATACTGCTGTCGATGAATGTGTGAGAACACTAAACCAGGAGTTAGGTCGTGTTTATGATTGGGCTTCTGCTAATGGTCTGGCAATAAATCCTATTAAGTCGAAAGCGTTAATTATTAAAAAGAGGTTATTGAAACTTGATTTTAATCCTATATTGTCCTTAAACAACCAGTCCATTGATATTGTAAACTCGGTCAAAAATCTTGGTGTATATTTTAACAACACTCTCACCTGGTATAACCACGTTAATTTTGTATGTGGTCGAACGTATTCAATGTTAAGAAATCTCTGGCAAACTCAGTATTGTACTCCAATTAAAATTAGAACTCTCCTTGCTAAATCTTACCTAATACCGATTTTATTGTATGGCTGTGAACTATTTGCCAGTTGTGATAATAAAAGTAAAAGAAAACTAAATGTGACCTTTAATAACATTATTCGGTATATATGTATATGGCCTTAGAAGATCTGATCATATCTCCCCTTACTCAACATTGCTCTATGGCATTAGCTTTGATAATTATTTAAAGGTGCGCATTTTGCTGTTCATGCATAAAATTATATATACACATCAACCGGAGCATCTTTATGAACGTCTAAGTTTTTCAACGCTTCCCAGAGGTAAACGAATTATCGCATTTGCTTATCAAACTCTGATCTCCAAGTATCAATTCTTTATTCATGCCATCAGTCTCTGGAACGGATATCCCTATAGATTACAGACCATTAGTAACGCCCGACAATTCAGGAAATATATTTTTTGCCATTTTTCACGTTGAATTTATATTTTTGCATGCTTTATATTGATTTTTGCTAAGATTGTCATATAAAACTAAATTAAAATTAATCCTATTTTCATTTTTTAATTACTTAATAATATATAATACAGTTTTGTTATGTGATTCATTGTATTTATGTAAGCTCAGTTCCATACTGCAATATAAGACTTAAGTCTTGTGTATGGGACATCGAAAAGAAAAATAAATAAATAAAAAAAAAAAAAAAAAATATTATTTCCACAGATAACGGTTTTAATAATTTTGAGAAAGGGATTACAAAAAAAAACTCAAAATAAACGAATAACGTTCAAAGGAGTAGAAAAGAAATTTCAGTTTGTGCTCAATTCAAAGTGTTGCAAAATAGATAAAAATAAAAAAAATTGAACTTTTTTTTATTTGTTCATAATTTTCAATTTCTTCTTGACATAAATTGCTCTTTTTTTATTAAAAATATTTACATTTTTTTTCCTGCGAATGGTCGTTTTGCGTGGAATTGCTCAAATACAAATACAGCTGCAGCGAACTTCAAGTTGAAAAGTGTGAGGATTTAAAAACAAAACAGAATTGTTACAGAGTACATGGAACTAAGAACCATTTCACAATCTTCTCAGAAAAAACAAAAAAAAAACGTGACTAGTAAATTGACAAAATTTTAGCTTTATTTTAAACTATTTTAATGGGCTTAGCTAACTTTATTTGTAGGAACATAATTATATAATTATATATACATAATTAACGTTGGAGTTACCAAAATAGTGTTACCGGAAAGGCTAAAATAGCTCATAAATACGAACACGACTAGATATCTGTTTGTAGAAACAACGTTCATTAGTCCAGATAAACGTTTTGCAAAAGCAAAGAATTTTTCAACAGTTTTGCAAATAAATCTCGATTAATTGCCCGTCTATACCAGAGATAAATATTGCAACTCATTCTGCAGTAAATGTCAAAATTATGCTGTCCGTAATTTGGACAGAATTTTTTTTGTGTCTTTTACGGTACAACATTGCAATAACCACATTTACGAGTGTAAATAAATTTGCATTACTTTTTAACTAATTGAGGTCCCATAATAAAACTTTTACAATATAATAAGGACACTATAGACAAATTTAGGTTAAAAATTAGGACTAAGTTAGAAAAATTTTGATTTAAAATGGTCATTTCCGGTTTTGCAAATGAATTTTTTTTTTATTTTAAGAATCACTTTTATTTGGTTTGATTAGTTTTATAAAACCAATTCCAACAAATTTTTTTATTACAAAAAACGACCCAAATATATTTTTGTTGATTTTTTTATGCGATTTTGTTTTGATTTTTTAATAAAAGTTTGAATTTATGCTGTTTTTGCAGAATTTTGGAACGAACCATTAGTTTTTATATGAAGCTAGAGTATCGTTTTATGCGAATTCAATGTATGCGATTTTTTTGGAGCGCATCTATCGCATAAAACGAGACATGAGTGTATTTTGTTACAAAAACTATCTTAACTAGTGGCGGAATGCACATGATATAAGATTTTTCACAAATTCGTTCAATATGACTAAAAATCATACTAATAAACCTTTAGAACACCTAAAACCGTAACAAATAATGCTATTGTAATAAATTTTGGTCTGTCACAGTTTTATATGACTAGAAATTACATTCTCAACTTTCGTGCAGATCGGTCCATAACTAACTATTGTCCCCAAATAAAGATTCTCGCGGAAAACCCCTTAGTACGCGTAAAACTGTATTGCTCTCAATCTGGTGGCTAATTCTGGCAGTCGTGATCGAATACTTTTTCGTTTCGAAAGCTATTTGATTTCTAATTCTTTCTGTCGATATTCTAAATAAATCGATATTATTTTTCAGTGTTGTAAAGCATTTATTTGAGTTTTCACAATACTGAAAAAATAGTTTAGATTCGTTCGGCTAAAATAATATTGCTTTCGAATCGAAAAAGTATTCGATCACAACTGCCAGAATTAGGCCCCTGTGTTTTATTACTTGTATAATAAAATTTGGTCAGTCATAGTTTTATTAGACTATAAAATACTTGTTCAAATTTCGAAATATTCTAACTGTTGGTGAAGGGTATCAAAGATTAGGCACAGCCCAATTCATCACTTAAACATTTTTTTTTTTTTTTGAATCAAATAGCTAGGGAAGTTAGAAACGTATTTGAGATTCATATACCCTTGAAAAAGCAGCTTATATCTAAATTTATATAAAAAATTTAATAAATTTTTTAATTAGGCTTAAGTTCATTAAATTTAATTTTCATTAAATTATTTTTATGAAGAAAGGAATTTTACAACATGAAAATTAATTAAAATTTTTATTGATAATTTTTCATTCTTGACTCAATCTGGGCTCGAACCCAGGTGTTTACGGACAGGTTACCCTGACATGTTTCGATTGCAACCACTCAATCTCTTCAGAGGGCTTGCCGTTTAACACTCGCAGCCATCGACGACTGCTGACGTCATTAGTCAAACATCAATCCTTAAACC
Source organism: Pollenia labialis (assembly GCA_949318255.1). Lineage (NCBI taxonomy): Eukaryota > Metazoa > Arthropoda > Insecta > Diptera > Polleniidae > Pollenia > Pollenia labialis. Next base: position 14,498,812 of record OX439142.1, on the reverse strand, counting down.
AAATTGTATTCAACCTTTTGGTAGATCGAAATTTGCTTTTGAATGATTATCTATTTTAATTTATTTTAACATGTTATTCCTTTACTTCTCTTTTTTCGTACTTTTGTCAAGAATTCTTCTTGAAGTTCAAAGTGCATATATTTTTTGTTTTTTCATTTTTTTTTTTCAATAAAAATTTTAATTAATTTTCATGTTGTAAAATTCCTTTCTTCATAAAAATAATTTAATGAAAATTAAATTTAATGAACTTAAGCCTAATTAAAAATATTAAAAATTTGGATTAAAAACCATAAATAGTTCAATAAAATAACCACAATACTAATAAATTTAATAAATTTTAGGTTTTAGCGGTATCTTTAAAAAAAAATTAAACATTAAGCGGTTTCTAGCGGTTTTTTGGTCCGATTTGGCGGGAGAAGTTCAAAAGAAGTTGGCAGCAGTGTCTGTAATTTTGTTTTGTTATTCTCACACTTTTTAGCTTGAAGTTGGTATTTATATTTATATATGTATAAAATATAAAAAGGAGAAGGGGAAAGACAAGAAAAAAAATTGCAAAACTATAATTGAATCGTTTATTTCAGAAACCCGTCAACTCTCATTGAAAATAGGCACACAATTTGGACTCCAATGCAATTTCAAAGCTGAATATTAAAAATTGCTTTATTTTAATGCGCCCCTAATTAAATAATGTTATATTTTGTTCATAGATACTGAAGTGAAGACTTTGGTGGGTTCTTGGGGGGACTTTCTATTAAAAAAGGCATACGAAAAAGTGGGAACTTCATTGCAAACAGATATACCTAACTCTAACTGCATCTTTGACGAATGCGCCTTGGGAAATTTTCTCTGTGATTCAATGGTTGATTTGGTAAGAAAGCTTTTTGTGTTAATTTGTAACTTTAAATTTAATATCAGCAATTATAGTATTTGGATTCTACGAAGAACGATATTTTGACTGAAGGACTCATTGCTATAATCAATTTTAACTCATTTAACACGTTGGTGAACATTCCAACTTCCAGTAAGTAGATAATTATTACTACAAACGGCCATGTTTTGACAATCGCACGATTTGAATTCGCAAAACGCCATATTTATTTTGTGGTGTTCTGAAACTCGTACGATTTTCTTGCGATCTGCCAATGTTTGTTAGCATACTTTTGCAATTTGAAGTCCCCAAACTTCCTGCGATTGTAACTTAACGTACTCCAATTTTGCAATTTCAAGTCAGAATCGCAACTGTTAATCGTTTTGCGATTATCAGAACACGTCCGATATTCGTTCTTTTTAATCCTAAGTTATGTAATTCTATAGTTAGAGCACGTGAAGAATATATTCCCTATTGTAGAATTGTTTGGGGGTTACCATATAAAAACACTTTGACTGCATTTGATTTGCCTGGTAAACGTTTGTTAGAAGCTTTGGAACTTGGTGCAAGTACACTTGTTGGAGGAGTTTTCTCCAAATCCTCTAACTTCCTTCAAGTTGCAGGCTTAAATGTAACCTATGACTTGAAGAAACCCGCATTTGAACGTGTTATCGATATACAAGTACGTTGTGGTAACTTTTCATCTCCAAGCTATAAGTCTTTTTCCGAAAACTCCACGTATCGCATTTTGGCCCCAAATAGTTTAATATATGGTTCTGATAATTTCGATATGATTAGAAACTATGCCAGTAATGAACAGTAAGTTATATTATACAATACATATTTTTCAGATCGATTTCACATTAATGCATTTTTAATTTTAAAGGTCGTTTATGGTGCTCTCAGATGCTTTGATGAGCTACATTAAAAAGAAAAGTCCTATTAATCCTGTAGTTGAGGGTCGGATTAAAATACGTAATTAGTAAATTATAATAAGTCTGTTTAACAAAGACAACAGAAAAAAATTTACTTAATAAATATGCATACTTAATAAAAAACATGATTTTTTATGTAAGGGCAAGACCCATGGATGCAATAGATTATACTGCAAGTTCAGCTTTTTTTTAATGAAATATTTATTCGTTCTTTTTTCATTAATTTAATACATTATTTAAACAAAACAAAGCATGATACCAAAATTCTTTATAGCAGTTCTTTTTAGTCATACCGTATCATCTTTAATGACGCCTGCACAACAAGATTTCCTTAAAGGTCGCTCAACTACATACATACATATATCTAATGTTATACAGCTTTTAACTTTGGTGAATCGTAGCTTTGTTTAAAAAAAAACAAACCGATGCTTTCGATAAAGTCAATCCTACTGTTAGAGAAGTTGGATTTAATGGGATTTACTAATAATTGTCTTCAATGGAAAAAACCATACCTGATAAACCGGAAACAATGTGTACGTTTCGAAAATGTTACTTCAAAGAATGTTAACGTTTTACTTCTGGAGGCAGTCACCTGGACTAGTATTATTTTCAGGGTTAATTAACAGCCTTCTTAATGTATGCATGCAAACGATGTAAGAAATGTTCTAAGTTACAGGCTGACTTCATAAACAAAGTATTGCAGTGCCCATTTAGACATGGAAACATTTGGATGGGAGCAAATTACGGGTGGGGAAGAGAAAATGGTTTTTGTGTTCGGGTTCGGCGACACGCTTTGTTCTCATTTTCCTTGTTGACATTTACATTTACTTTGCTTTTTGAAAAAAATCAACAATATTAGCAGAATGTTTCCGGTAACATGTTTTTTTTAATGTTCTTTATTAAATCTAATTAGTTATTAACAAGTGTACAAGTTATGAGATTTAACGAAAAGGTATTACAGCAATTAAAAACTAAATAATTCAATATGAAGACAATAGTAAAAATATCACAGTATTAAGGAAAAATTGCTTATAGAAAAAAAACCTTGTGTAAACACAAAGAAAAATAAGAATAAGAAATTTAAAGTAACAACTAGATTCTTTCATTATGGCCAATTTTCAGGATTGATATTAAAACACATTTATTTTTAAAATCGTTTTAAATACAAAATTCTCTTCTTCACTAAAAACTTAAGTGGAACTTAAGTCACCGATGTGGTACACTAATTGGAACTTAAGTTTCCATTGTAATATCTTAGTAAGGTGGCCTCAATAACACAACAACAACAGGCAAAGCTTTAACAGTCAGTTGTTTTTTCAGACCACCTTGTAAATAAATACACTTGCTTATATTTTTTTTTTGTATTTAGTAGTGCTGCCATACTTTAATCTCAATTAAATAAGACTTTTCAAATAAAACTCAAAAAGCAATTTTAGGAAAATTAACTTAATATAGATTTAAATACAATCCTGAAAATTGGGCATTAGTGGTTGGTTAGCAAATTTCTTATAGTTTCAGATTCAGACCTTCTGCATTTTTAATTGAATGACAGCGTCAGTTCCTTGGCGAATGTATTAAACATTTTATGATTAAAATGTTTGTGCAGCAACCTAGTTGAGTATCTCGGCGAAAGTCTATGTATTATTTTTAGATTCTTGTTCTGTATTACCTGGAGTCTCTTTGTGAGTGTTTTAGCAGCCTGGCAAGCGTAGGACATGGTTGGACTAATGCACATACACCCAGATCACTCCAACTAACAATATCTGCTGGTAAAGTGTAGGGTAAACTACAAGTTTAAAGTTCCATTTTATTTTCTATTCCCACACTTTACCAGACAGCAACATAAAAAATGAGCAACGTAAGCACAAAATCCTTACGTTGCTTGCCTAAGTAATTTTTATTTTAAATTTAATAAGTTAATCTTAAGATTCATTTTTAATAAACAAGCACGTTTTAACAAAAAATAAAATTTAAATGTGTTATTTTTTTAATGTTGTAAGTATTTCCAAAGAAATAGATAATTAATTCAGCTAGTTAATTGGCGCAGTCGGTAAACAGCCAAAGGTAAAAAATTAAAAAAGTTAAAAAAAAGTTAGAAAATTAAAAAGTTAAAGAAATCAAAAACAAAAGACTTCTTTAAACTAAAGTTGATTTAAAAAGAGATTTTCAATACAGACTTGATTGTATTTAAATAAAAACAATTAATTGCTAAAAATAAAATAAAAAGAATTGTGAGAAAAATATCTTAATTGAAAAAATATGTGGACCACTCAGAGTTCATCTAGACGAAAGTTTGACACTGAACGACATAGTAAACAAATATACTAAACTAAGATTGCTAGACGATAGTAGGGCTATTGACAGTAGGCATAAAGCAAATAAAAATTTCAGCAATAATTACTATAGGAACAAGGCGAACGGACATCAAAATTTTAATCAAAACTACAAAATAACAATTAAAAAATTCTGTGACAAACAGCTCTCAATATGGGCCAAGGTTTAGTTCTAAAAGAAATTATTTTCAGGAACAAAGTAGTGGAAACTTTAGAAGAAATCAGCAGGATAGATACCGTCAGAATAATAATGTAGGGAATTGGCAAAATAAGACAAATAGGTATAATGAGGGAAATAAATAACTTTCAAAATCATCTAATTAACGAGAGGTGTTCGAATAGGACAAGGAACTCTCATATGAGTGTAGATCAGCAAACTACACATATGGACATAGGAAATGGAGAGGAAAAAGAGGTAAATTTTTTAATACAGCCTCCCCAATCCAATTACCGATAGTGATACTTACTATTGGGAAACAAAAAATACGATTTTTAATTGATACTGGCTCTTCAACTAGTATTATTAAACCTCACGTTTTAAAAGATCATTTTCAAATAGAAGAATTAATGAAACCCGTTCAATACAGAACAATTAACGGCACAAACATAATTAAATTTAAAATTGTAACCCCTTTTCCAAAAAAATTTTCTCCTTTGGGAACTTTAATTTGGAAAGTTATTAATTTCTTTAATAATAAAAATGATGGAATAATTGGACAAAACTTTTTGATATTCCTTAAGACAAAAATAAATAATGAACATGGTTATATAGAAATTTTTTGTCAACAAATTATTTTTCGAGGAAATGTTTTGTTCTTTCTTTTATGAGAATATAAGCGTATTAGAACCAGTCGCAAAAACAAATATCGTAGACAAACTTGATTTTTGTCACTTAAATGAAGAGGAAAAAAAAAAGAAATCAAAAATCTTCTTACTGAGTTTAAAGATTTATTTTATGTAGAAGGCGATAATCTTTCAGCCACAACCCAAATAGAACATCAAATCGTAACTACAATTGACAAACCCCTTTATTCAAAAATATACAGATATCCACAAATTCATGAAAACGAAATAAACAAACAAATAAAAGATATGTTAAAGCAAAACATTATTAAAGAGAGCAATTCTGCTTACAATAGTCCTTTATTGATTGTACCAAAAAAAGCCGATAATTCTGGAGAGAAAAAATGGCGATTAGTAATAGACTATCGCAAACTAAATGAATTCACAGTAGAAGATAGGTACCCTGTACCTAACCTTAACAGTATTTTAGACAAATTAAGCAGAGCCCAATATTTTTCGACTTTGAACCTGGCAAAAGGTTTCCATCAAATACTCCTTAAGGAGGAAGATCGAAAGAAGACGGCATTCTCTACACCCTAACTTAGGGTATTTGGTAAATAATTCTCCAAATTTATTGAGTTGAGTTTGCAGCAGCAGAAATTCCTTATTGATTTTATAAAATTCATCTCTAGAGTTTTTAAAAAGGTTATAAAATTCAACACTAATAGTTCTGCAATTTGGGCATGTCCAGTGCAGAGATTTTTGAGGGTCAGCAAGAGCGTCAGCATCGCGTGCTTTTAGGCCACAGCATTTCAAATGATAACACCCCACGCACAGCCAGCAGGACACCATACGATCATTTCCAGTTATTTGGCAGCTTACGTTTGAACATTCCATAATTAGTAAAAAAGGTTTGACAACACAGGAAGTTTATTGGTAAAAATGGTAATGCTCTATTACAGCTTATCAAATACACAAACCACAATATAGTCAGAGTCGATAATACAGTTCCAGAATTAACAGAATAAACAGCAAATTAAAAACATATGATCAATACAAAAACAATTGATTAGTAAACAAAGTTTATGCAATATCATCGGCTTTTGATGATTTATTTTTAATAAAACACAAATGAACGATAAATCAAAAAAACACGAACTTTACTTAAAAGATGAATGATTAAATATGACAAAGAAAACACGTTTTTATGTAAAACACGAAATTAAACAGTAACATTTTAATATTATTGTAAGAACAATGCGAGACACACAAAAATAAGTCAACACACGACGAGGTTACCAACGTAATACCCTATGGGCATTACGAATTAAGTCGTTTTTAGGAATGACCGGATTCTATAGGACATTTATTAACAACTATGCCAAAATTGCATACCCAATGACCAAGTATTTGCAGAAAAACACCAAAATTAATATGAATGAACCTAGCTATATAGTGGGTTTTGAAAAACTTAAGGAGCTTATAACGAGTTCACCCATACTTAGATATCCAAATTTTACAAGACGTTTCAAAATCGTCACTGATGCAAGCAATAATGCAATTGGAGATGTCTTGACTCAAGATGGTTACCCAGTAGCATACGCTTCGCGAACGTTGAACAAACACGAAACAAACTATGCAACAATTGATAAAGAATTGTTGGCAATAGTTTGGGGTGTTAAATATTTTAGGCCATATATCTATGGGAAAGAATTTGACTTAGAAAGCGACCATCAACCACTGAAGTGGCTCATAAGTAAATATGCAGGCAAGGATAAAAGCCCTAGGCTACAGAGATACCTTATTGATTTAGGCGAATATAATTTTAAGATAGAATAACTATATAAAAGGGAAGTGCAACTACATCGCAGATCTCCTAAGTAGAATCAATGTCGAGGAAAACGAGATAAATACATCAGAGGAATTGATGGACGGCAGTGAAACAAGCAATATTGAAGGTTCTTTAGATGTTGAGACTGCACACTCTCAAGAGGAGGATCTCCACGATGGGATTCCAATATTGGATACGGTAGTTAATCGTTTTTAAACTCAAATCATTGTAGTGGATATTAAAGAAGAAGCCATTGAAATGGTTTTTTGCAATAAAAGAGTTTATATAGACAGACATGACATTACAAATACATAGTAACATATCCAATATTTTAAGAAGGGAGGTTGCTAAAGGAAAAATAGGAATTTTTCTAAATTAAACGTTCACGAATATTACAAGGTTCAACTAAAGTTGATAGAGGAATTCCCAGATAGAAACAACTTTAAATTAGTGAAGTGTTCTTATTTTGCTAGAGATATTGAGGATGATATTGAACTCAATAAACAGATGTCATTGTTTCATAAATACGAAAGTGGACACTCAGGTATTGTAGCTACCTATGAGAGCATCAAGCATAAGATAGATGTATAATCCACCTTTGAAATTATCAATACATAAAATAATAAATAACTGTCACATTTGTTCGTCAGCTAAGTATGACAGAAACCCAATAAAAAGTAAGTTCAAAATAACGGAAACCCCTTCTACTACAAACGAAATAATCCACGTCGATACTTATGCAAACAGTAAACACTCATTCATAATTTTTATCGACAAATTCTCAAAACACGTAATTTCATTCCATTTGATCGACAGAAATAGTCAAACCCTAGTTAGAAAAATTAGAACATTTTTAGCCATTAAAGGCCATGTTACCAAATTTGTGTTAGACAATGAATTCAATAATGCCAATGTAAGGAGCTACCTTGACCAAGAAGGAATTCAATATCATTTTACGAAACCGAATAGCCATACCGGTAACTCGGATATTGAAAGATTTAACAATACGGTCACAGAAAAAATTAGAGCCCTTAATTTGGAAGAAAAACTTCCAATAAATACTCAAATCCTTAAGGCAATAACATTCTACAATAGTACTTATCATAGCGCAATTAAATGTAGTCCTTTAGATGTACAAAATAAATTGGTTGACCATACCATTAAAAAACAAAGATTAAAAGATGCAAAAACTAAAATAATCCAAAAAATAAATAAATCCTGTGAAAACTACATGGAAACCAGAGAAGAAGGCTTTATAAAATACTATAAAAGCCTAAGGCGTAAAGAACAACCAAAGTTTATTAAAAAAGTTTTGGAAAAGTACATGAATCCAACATTAAAAGACCTTGCAAATATGCAGTTGACCGTATAGACAAAACGAATCCTAATAGTGATGAAGCCGATATTGACTTTGAGCATTTGTTGGAACGTTTTAAAAACCTTAAAAGACGTTTAAGAAACGACTAGTGCCCAGAAAAAAACCTTTAGAAAACGTTCTTATCGTCAGTATTAAAATCCTTTTAAATTTGCAGATCCTGATAGTAATGATAATGATGATCCTAGCAACTGAGACACAGGGAACACTGCGGATTAATCCAATCACTCAGGAGTCAGGTTATGCACAAATTAGGGTAGGACAAGTTGAAGTGATAAACCAAACGTTTACAGTATTGCACTTGGTTGAGTCCAAGGAATTATATCAGATTTTGAATCAGGTCGAGAGTAAAATGAAAAATGTATACCTTGATAATATGAAAATGATTGAAACAGAAATAAGAATTGTAAAATCTAAATTAAAATCAATCACTCGGTCAGAAATAAGGAGAAAAAGGGGAATGTTAAATATTGTTGGACATGCTTATAAGTGGCTAGCTGGAGTTATGGATGATGATGATCGCCAAGAAATTTTTGAGCATCTTAGTGTAATCAATGAAAATAATCATAATACAATAGGCGCAGTTAATAAACAAATTTATATAAACACACAGTTTAATGATTCGATACAAACTTTAAAATCAGCAGTAGAAGAGGACAGAACAAATATTAGAAATGCATTCATGAGTTTTATTTAAGAATAGACAGAGCGAAATTATTCAAAGACTTTTGTATGCAGACCAAATGTTCAAACTTAATTACCTTAAAGGGAAAATTGAACATATTCAGGATAACATTGCTTCCGCTAAAAATCCCATTTTTCACCCAAGCATCTTAACATCAGAAGAAATTGATAAATTCCAAATTGATTTATTTAAATTGAAATCCATGAAAGCTGACATTTTAAACTACAAAGACGGTATTCTGATTATTGCAATAAAAATTCCAATTGACTACATTCAAACTGACCTAAAAATGATTACAGCCTTACCAAATAAACATTATATGGAAATTAATGAGCCGAATAACTATATTATTGAAATTGAACACAATGTTTTCACTTATGAGGAGAATGAATATCTCAAAAATTTAAAATATAGTAAACACTGCACTCTGTTAAATAAGTGTAATTTTAAGTTTAATAATGCGACTGTCATAGAAACGTTTGAAGACGATATGATTTTAATAAAAAATGCCAACGGCTTAGAAATTTTACAGGACTGTGACGATCGAAAGCTAAAAATTATTAACTTTTCTTTTATGATTGCGAACTAAAAATTACCAGCCAGATCTTCAAGAATAATAGAATAGCTTTTCAGGACAGATACTTTTACCCGAATAACAACTTTTCAATTTCTAATATAACACCAATTAATTTTAAGTAAATAGAACTAAGAAACTTTGAGAATGTAAAAGAAATAGAGGAACTAAAAGTCCACAAAAATATTTCCTATGGAATAAACAGAGTATTTGTGCTTGTAATTATAATTATATTAATTGTCATAATAAAAAGTAGAAATAATAATTTAGTTAATAAAACAAAAATTATAAATAAGCCAGAAATAAAAGACATTGAATTGGAAGATATCTTAAAAAAAAGACGTAACTGAGCTACCTAAATAAGAGCAGCGGCAAGCGTCTGTTTTATGTCAAAACTTTGAATTTTTACACAGTTTATACGAAACATACCTTTAGAACAGGAATTTAAGACCACCCGGCTGGGAAATCTTATTTGATAAATCGCTTGGTCGTTTTATTTTATTGAAAATGTACTGGCAATAGAATGTTCATGCTTAAAAAAACGCTTGCCGGTCTCGTTTAGGTAGCTCAGTAAGTAATATGTAAACCTTTACAGCCGTATTCATAATAAAAACTGAATTCACGTTTTAGCTACATTTTAGTTAAAAAACATTTTAAGCCTTAAAAAGCTTTTTTCTAAATTCATATTCATAATCAGCATTTTAAATAATAAACGTTTTACGCTATTTTTTAATTGGAAGGTGGCAACACTATCTCTTTTATTTGTCACTTGAATCATAGTGCCGGTTCACAAAAGTCAAGTTTGACTCGTCAAGTCTTGACTTGTGTGAACCGGCACATAATGATGCAAACCAGTGGTTATTAATTCATATTCGTACCTACAATTTTTTTTGTCGTGTGTGAGAAAAAAATTGCTTTTTATAAATGAATAATTGTATGATAGTTTTTCTTTTATTTAACAAAATAAACAGAGTTCGAAAATTATTTAGAAAAAGTGCAATTAAGATGATGATTTAATGGCTGATAAAAAATTATTCAAATAACGAGTTTTTTTTATTTGTTTTGATTGTTTACACATCACTAGTTCATTTTGTACAATTAACTATTTTTTTAACTTTAATTTGTGAAATTGAAAAACTTACATATTTTTGAATTTAATTTTATTATTAACGTATAAACCATAATAATATACCTATTGAATGAACATTTCTCGAAAAAATGTTCAAAATGACCATAAACACACCGAAAAAAGCAAAAATTTCATTTTAAAATAGGTTTAAACAAGGGTCAAACCAATTTTAAAATTCGTTTATTTACACAAGGTTTAAAATGGGATTTTTAAGGTAATATTCTTTTATGAATACAATTTTTACGATTTTTGCTTAAAACAGATTTGAAATGATGTTTAAAATGTTTATGAATACGGCTGTAAATGTCTGCATGAACTATTAAAAAAATGTTTTATTTTGCTTCAAAAGCGTAAAATATAAAATAAGGAAATATAATGCACCATCATTAGGCTGGGTCAAAAAAATATATTTTCTCTTATCGACTTCTAATAGCGTAAATATGTTGTATTTTTGTCTGAATTAGATCCCTGTAAAATATTATTAATTTATTTTTAGTGTAAGAGCCCGCGCTTTGACCTTCAGTGTTGTTAAATTTTTAATATAGCAACAATAGCATTGTATTGCAGAAAAGCATATTACTGTATTTTAACGACTTTTAGGCTCGTGAAAATAGTGTCAGAAGCATTCATGACACTTTGCGCTAAAAAAGTCAAGCGATGGTTTAATATAGACGAAACTTGAATCAAGACGAGAGATGCCCGGATTTGACAGTAAACAAGATTTTGTGACCAAAAAGGATTTTATTGTTTTATGTTGTATAAGAACCAAATTTTTATTTTTTTTAAGTTTAATTCAAAATATTTTTAGTTTTAATTAATAATAATTGATAGTAAATAAAATATTAAAATTTAAAAAATGGACTTTTTCAAATATTCTTAATTCTTAGGAGCTCATGCGCGGGCTCAAGATGACACTTTTTTGAACATTTGTTTTGCAATTTTTATTTGTTTTAACGTAATACAAAAAATATTGCTATTAGAATATGATTCGAGAACTTTTATTTTTTCTCATACATCAGTGACCCACCCTAACCATCATATTTCAAACGCTTGGCTTTATGTTTGGTGGGTACTTCTGCCATGTCACTAATACTAATAAGCGTCAATATAAGCACAGTTTTAGTTGTGCCCCCTTCTGCTTTAAACTAACACCGAAGATTACTTTATTGCACAAAAGCAAATTAACTTCTAAAAACCACTCGATATAACACAAATGAATGAAAAATAGTACTTCTTAAACACATGTGTTTAAAGTTTAACAAACACTCTTTTTATAACGGTAAATATTATAAAAATCGGTTCATTTGCGTCAACTCTACATGACTTCAAAGAGAAACATTTAAATGTCCAATATATTGGACAAAATGTCTGAAAGTGTTTGGGCACCATTTACATAGAACCAGCCAGAAGGACTGATGGACATCGTTAGTTAACTTTAAACAGTGATTCTAAGTCGATCGCTATTCTAAAAGATTGATCTAGATTTTTAATGGCTGACAAATCACTGAACGTTTAAACGCTGGTTTAGTTGAACTTAACTTGAATTTATATGTAGTTTAAACTCAACAGCTGTAAATTAGCGCCCCATATATTACATGCTGTTTAAAAAATAAAATGTGGCAGCACTACGATAAATGTTGCCAAATTCGCATGGCTTGTATTGGTAGTTTAAACGCCCAATTTTAAGCGTTTAGAGATGGTTTATATATTAACTGATTTGTAGATTTTAAACCAAAAAGAGAATTTAACTTGCACTGATTTATTAGCCCTAAGTGCTCTTCAAGCTTTAGGCGTCAAGTCTTGAGCTTTTAGGAGAGAAGGGAAAATAAGTATCAAGTTAAAAAAAGGAATCCAATAAGTAATAATTACGATTACTAATCATTACTTTACAGCTATGTTTAATACCGTCTTTACTCTGTGGATATGAAGTTTTCTCAAATTGCGATTCTGTTAGTAAGTGTAAACTAAAATCCATTTACAGAAATATTGTGATGTCGTGCTCAATACTGTGGACATGAATTTATACTTTAGATTAAAAACAAGTAAGAGTGCTATATTCGGCTGTGCCAAATCTTATATACCCTTCACCATTGTGCGAGCAGAATACAGAGCAACTAGAGAAAAACTAAATAATTTTTACATATACATACATACATATTCACAATTCTAAAAACTTCATTATAAATTAAATTTAAAAATCTAAAACTGGTAAATATTTTTTTAACAATCGTTTTTAGAACATAAAAATTAAAAAAAAAATTCGCTTTGAAAAACCAAGATTTGAACCAGAGGACTCGCAGTTTCTAAACTCAACCCCCTAGACGACTGAACCATAAACGAACGTTGTTTGAATATCATTAAAATGAAATATGGCCCATTTTAGGTTTCACAACTCAACTCAGTTGTGTTAACTCAACTCAGCAAAGTTGTAAACCATAACACAAAAATTACAATTCAACTAATTTGAGTTGTGAACCGTAAGAGTGGCCTATATTCACCAAAATGGTTTGTACCATGTATGTGTGTTTGTTTGTTTCTTTTAGTATAGGCAGTGTTGTCTTACCGTAGATTTACATTTTTGGCGAGTTTTTAAGTAGCACCCACAATATATATACTTTATAGGGTGTAGGATCAATATTGTAGAAATTACAAACGGAATGACAAACTTATATATACCCTTTACCTTCGGGTGAAATGTATCAGTAGTATTTAAATTATTCGAAAATTCTATGCGTGAAACACTCTTCTCCAAAGCACTTTTAAAATGTATTCCCTCTAAATCAAATGCTACCAGAGGAGCTTCAAAAGAACAAAGATTATAAATTTGGCCATATGTTATATCTAAAAAACATGGGATTGAGTTGTGAACCGTAAGAGTGGCCTATATTCACCAAAATGGTTTGTACCATGTATGTGTGTTTGTTTGTTTCTTTTAGTATAGGCAGTGTTGTCTTACCGTAGATTTACATTTTTGGCGAGTTTTTAAGTAGCACCCACAATATATATACTTTATAGGGTGTAGGATCAATATTGTAGAAATTACAAACGGAATGACAAACTTATATGTATATACCCTTTACCTTCGGGTGAAATGTATCAGTAGTATTTAAATTATTCGAAAATTCTATGCGTGAAACACTCTTCTCCAAAGCACTTTTAAAATGTATTCCCTCTAAATCAAATGCTACCAGAGGAGCTTCAAAAGAACAAAGATTATAAATTTGGCCATATGTTATATCTAAAAAACATGGGATTAGTATATACATATTTATTTAATTATTATAAGGTAAAAAAAACTAATTTAAATACCTCCCTGGGGTAGTGTTAAACTTAACTCGCCAGCAGCTGCTAAAGCTATAGAAACATTTGCCCAATTTTGACTGGTAAACGGCGCTAAAGTTAAAAGCTGAAATGTGAATGGTGTTAATTTAGTTGAAATACGATTTCTTAAAATTTTCTTACCTTGTGTAATATAGCATCGGTATAAAAGTTACCCAAATTACATTCTTTGTATTCGCATTGTCTATGTTCTAAATTGACTTTAGTTTCTCCGATTTTTAAACTACCAGCTGTTTCTATTATATATTTCCATGTGGATAAAATGTCTTCTATTTGGGAATCTACAAAAAAAAAATATTTTTTAAGGAATAGTTTTCAATGCCATTCTTTTTTTTTTGTAATTATATTTTCTTTTTAAAATTTGTTGAACTTCGGTTTCCAGAACGTGGTCAATATTTGCGGACAATCAAAGTATTAAACGTTCTATTGGGTATTTTTTGTAAAAGCGTTGAACTTTAAATTGAAAGTTCTGGTCTTCTGTGACAGCGTATTTAACAGTTCACGGTTGTTTTGAGGACCGTTTGTTTGGGCAATTCATTAAAGCTAGACTCACGCCAAAGCAACGTTTGCAAATTGTTTAATTTTTTTTTTAATCGTATTTCAGTTCGCCAAACTTGTCCGGCATTTCAATTGAAAATTTTGTTCAGTAATGAAGCACACTTGTTGTTTATGTCAATAAACAGAATTGTCCCATTTGGAGCGATGATAAATCCCAAACCATTGTCGAAACACTATAACATCCAGAAAAGCTCACTGTTTGGGTTTGGTGCGCTTTATGGACCGATGCAATCATTGATCCCTGTCTTCACAAATAATGATAGTTAAAACGGTTCACTCAGCGGCCAGTAGTATATAAATATAAACTTTTCGTGCCTCAATTGAAAGGTATAGTGGTTTTAGCAGCAAGGTGGCACATATCACACAGCGCGTAATTCAATTAATTTTCTGAGAATAATTTTACAAAAAGGACCTGTTACCTGGTCACCAAGTTTAAGTGATTGTGATTTGGCTCTGTTATATTCTCTGGGGATTTGTAAAGTCCCAGTTCTATACAGTTAAACCAGAAACAACCGAGCACTTATAAGCAAATATTAAAAGCGTTCACCCAACAAAAATCAAATGTCCGTAAAAAACTTTTTTGTACAATCACAATGCCAAATGCTATGCGGTAGTGTTCGTCGACAATTTAAATAGCGTTGTGAGGGTACAAGAATTCATGGTGATACACTCCAGACAGTACTTTTTTCTTTCAAAGCGTTTCAAGGCAGTAAAAAAATGTTTGCGTGTACTAAAAGTATTTAAAAATTACCTCGTGCAGTCTGCGAGAAATTTTTTCTATTAGTTTATTAAGAGCAAAATGAAAAAAGTAACCGAAACTCTTGTGTAAATGAGATTTTGCCTCTCTCTCTAACTTTTTAATTCCACTCGACTACGGATCATATATCTGTACTGCTTACTCTGCTGCTTTTTATTAGTCAATGATAACGTAAATATCGGTTAGCACTAACTAGTTATTCATAACGCGAATATTGGTTAGTACTAATCTTTATAAAATAATATTTTTTTAATTTTCATTTTAAATTAAAATTTTTATGAAATAAATTCTTACCGAGTACATGCATGGGTCTGGATCTCGCTTTAGGATCTTTATAAAAGTTCATTTAAAATAATTTATTTTGTTAACAATTTGTGACCCCAATCTGTTCGAAGACCACTCCTCTCCACACGACCGCTTCATACATTACCCCCGTTGTTTCCAGCGAATCCACCACCCAGTCCTCAGGATTATTTTCCTTTGCACCAATAGGAAATAATATTTTGCAGTACATATAAAATTTAAACAATTAACAAATTTTCACAAGAATTCGCCAGTAAAGCGTATGACAAAAATTTAATAAAAAATTGGCATTTTTGCGAAGTGTTTTTAGTTGTTCTACTATTGTTAGCGTGTTTGTAAATTATTTTTTTTGTGTTTTGGTTATGCATTTCTTGTAGGGTATTTTAAAGTGTAGTATCCGTTTTCAAAATAAGACCACCATGTATGATTTCGCCTTGGTTGGTGTCGATAGCACAGGTCGATGGTTTGCAAAAATAATTAGAAAGTTTGTAGATACAAATTTTGTAATTATAAGACCAAAAGTGCTGCTACAAAAAGGTCTATTTTCGAAAATATTAATTTTATGCGGGCTTGCCAAAAAAAAAAGGAAACAATGGTTTTATAAAATACTGCATGTTTATTAAGTACAAATTTGTTCTTAGTCTTGATTTAACAGTTTATGTAAAATACACAACTCGATATCAAAGGACTCTAAAGCGACCCTCTATTCCGGTAGTAATCGGACTTATATTTTTTATATACTTTAGCAAAGCATCTAAATCTGTTATATATGGCCTTTAAAATAAAAAAAGGAAATTATATATAAAATCCATATTGAAGATATTATTCAATATAACTTACTGAACATTAGTGCCATAATCATGAAGCATAGAGTAACCATCACCACCATCTTGTAAGAAATTTGGGGCAACAATGCGATACGTGGAGGTTATGTTAAAGGGCTCATAGCGTGGATAGGAACATTTGCCACAACGAACTTTTAAATCGATAACACGTTCAAACATGGGTCTCTTAAAGTCATAGGTCACCTTTAAACCTGATACTTGAAGAAATGTATAGGAGCTTTTGATTTCATTATCATAATCAATTTTACTCGCACTAAATTCCAAAGCTTCTAACAAGCGTTCACCGGGCAAATCAAAAGCGTGCAACATATTTTCAAATGGTGACATGGCAACAATATGAGAATAGGTTAGATCTAGAAGAAATAATATCGAAAATATGTTGAAGAGGTTCTCTAAAGTACATATTACAGAATTTTTTTTTAATACTAAAGAAAGTATTACGAATAACTTAAAATAATTACTTACTTCCACGGTAGAGAGGAACTCTTAATGCACCTATATTGACTAAGCCAATAGGTACTTGAGTCCAAGCTTTGTCCTCATAAGGAGCCAAATCCAAATACTATTGATATTGATAAGCATTTTAGTTAAAACTGCGTATTTAAAATAAAAGTTAAGCTTTCTTACCGCATGTACCATTGCGTCACAGAAAAAATTTCCTAAATTGCACTCCCCACTGCCACAGGGATATTTTTCCAGATCCACCAAAGTTTCTCCAACTATAACATTTCCTTGAGCATCTATTTCTTCTTTCCAAGGTTGCAATGCAGTGATCACTAGAGGATCTAAAAACAAAAAATACAACTTTATCCAATGATGTTTTTTTTAAGAAAAATTAAATTTTTATTTAAATACCCAGTCACCAAACACCAGAAAAACAAAAACTTATATTTTAAAGTACATTTATTAACAGCTTGTTATCAGAATGACACCGAGGTGGCCTCAAAATATTGTCACCATCCTCACTTGGCTCACTTTTGTCAATTTTTGTATTTATTTTACCGGATTTTTTCTCTGTGTATCAACTTAGTTATGCCTGAATACAAACAAAACCAACGACATAGGATTAATAGAACGGCGTTACGTGTTGCAAAGCTCACGCAACATTTGAAATTCATCATCGCACTTGCCACTGAGAAGTATGCAAATAATCTAGAAACCACAGCGACCTACGAAGCCAACAAAACCGATGTCAACTTTTAAAATCCGATTTGTAAAAAGGCCCAACCATAATTAACAAAAAGTCTCTCAAAATGCATTTAAAAAAAAAACATAATAAAAAAACATTTGACTCCGTACGGAATATGCGATCAGTTTCGCACTTTGCTTAAACAAATGACAGTTTCACTAAACATAACAAAAAGTTTCCTTGAGTTCAATATGGTTTGCCTCATAGGATTTACATGTATTCGCATATTTGCTTAAGCCAACTTAAGCACATTATGGTTAGATTCACAGCATGAAACATGTTCCATTGTCTGTACAGCCAATTCACTCAATTTTGATAATATAAATACTGAGAGTTACATCTTGTGATATTGATTTAAGAAACTTACATTACGTTTGTGTGTTTGCATACAAAAGTTAAGTATCTATGAAGTGCTTTTTAAGCTGCAAGCGAACTTTCGATATCGATAACTTTTGTTTCTTGACAATTTATGTTCATTAATCTTGGTCAAGCCATCATAAATCGTTTAACGCTAGAACAACGCTTCCAAAATGTGGAAATTTACTTTAAAAAAATAAATCTGTTCGCGAAGTTTATAGAGTGGCTACGTCAATAAGCCAATTTGCCGTATTTGGAACAATCCTCAAGCCGTTAAAAAAATCACTACTACATCCATTAAAATTTACTGTTTGGTTCGGCTTAGACACTTTTTCGAAATAAGAAAGGAAGGAATTGCCGTTACAGTGATTGGCGATGCTGACTGAATTTTTGCTTCCAAAAATTAATCAGCTAAATATCAACGACATTTGGTTCCAACAAGACGGCTTAACTTGCCCTACAGCGCGCTCAACAATCGATTAATTGCAAAATCAATTTGGTGAAAACTTTATTTCCAGAAGTGGCCCTGTTCACTGGCCTCGTTGTTCATGCGATTTAATGTCTCTTGATTACTTTTTAAGTCATTGGTTTATGCCGACAAATTAGTAACTTTTGAAGCACTGGATGCCGATATTCAATATTAAACAGAATGCTCAAATTCTGTCTAAAGTATTAACACAATAATAATAATAATTTTCACTATAACCGTAGGAACACAATTGCACCGTATGAACGTTGTAGCGTACGATGTAGGTACGTTGTAAAATTAAAACGTATAAAATTTTTCACAAACGCACACAATAGCTGGCGTAGACGTATAAGGATATCTATGCCGTATATCGACATAGATCTCATTCTAGTTCATAGAAAACCAAAAAATTTAAAATATAAAGATAGAAAAATAATATAATAAAAATAATAATTTGAATATACTCGGAATATTTTAATAATTTTATCAAAAGGCAACAAAATACGTCTGCAACGGCATTGTGGGTAAGTGAAGCGTGTTTCGAAAAATTAACGGCGTTACGTCGCACGTTCATATGACGTACGACTCAATTGTGTTTCTAGTATAATAATGCAAATGCCAAAATCCAAAGAATGGTCGAAATAGTCTCTTATGTAAAAGCACCGGATCATCTTTCCATTAGAACGGCAGGAGGCTACGTTAAGGGAGCTAGGTATTGCGAAGAAATGCTCTTAAGGAGCAAAAGGTCAAAATATGCAAAATAGTTATAAAAATGGTAATACACGTTAAAAATAGGCTTGTTAATTATTGGAAAATGTATCTTTGTAACGGGCCCGCCATCTAACGTTTTTTTTTCAACTAGTGCTTATTTCGTGAATGGTAACACTTAGCTCACTTCTGTTTTGACAGATAATTAGTTTTATCCTTCCGCTGAACGAATATGGTTGTGCATACGCTTGAACAACGCTGGGAAATATGCGTTTTTGCTTTGCTAAGTGGGCCTGCGATCGACTTACAGAAGATGCCGATTTTGCCAAAAAAAAATCATCTCTTCAGATGAAGCTCATTTTGATCTTGGCGGATAAGTAAACAAGCAAAATTGTCGCATTTGGGGCACACAAAACCCGCACGCATACATTGAAAAGCCGTTGCACCCAAAACGAGTCACTGTTTGGTGCGGATTTTGGTCCAGATGTATGATTGGGCCATTTTTCTTCGAAAATGGACAAGGAGTGGCCGTTACAGTCAATGGCGATCGTTATCGGGCCACTTTGAACGAATTTTTGTTCACAAAAATTGAAGTGGATATTGGCAACATTTGGTTTCAACAGGACGGCGCTACGTGCCAGACAACCGAAGCTACACTCGATGTTTTGCGCCCTGTTTTTGAAGATCGCATTATCAGCCGCAGAGCTGATGTCGTTTGTCCACCTCGGAGCTGCGATTTGACACCGTTGGATTATTATTTGTGGGGTGCCGTCAAAGATAAGTGTTACGAAGACAAGCCAGAGACAATTGATGCTTTAAAGGACAATATTCGTAAAGCCATTGGTAAAATACAGCTGCACACAATCGATAATGTGCTTTAAAATTGGACCGATCGTGTAGGCTACTGCATGGCCAGCCGAGGCAGCCATTTGAATGAAATTATTTTCCATTATTAACCGGAAGGATTGTACTTTCAAATAAAAATAGAAATTTGAGAAAATATTCAGTAGTTTTTTTTTATAGCATTTTCAAAAAAAAAAGTTATTTGGCGGACCCTACATTATATTTGTGTTAGCATTTTCAAGCTAAGTAAAGCTTTTTTATTCTCCAAAAGAATACTGTTGATAGGGATTTGGAAACATTTCAAATTCGAAATTTTCCATCCCTGCTACATACTTGTTCATTTAAATATGTGAGATATCTTACTTTAATTAAAGGCAAATTTTTTTTACTTACCTTGCGGTACACTGTTGTCCATGTAAATAGGAGCTCCTTCAAAATCAACGACATTACCTTCATCGTTAAAGTAAACCGTTAAATTGCCAACATACTTCGCATATGCACCAGCTTGAACAATTAAGACACGATGTCCAGAGGCGTGTGTTACTTGTGTAGGATAATCTCCTCTCGGCTTGTCTGGCCCTGGTGGTTTATCTCCAGTATAAAGAAATGTATGAGAGTGGGAACCGACAATTACATCAATTTCGGAGCCAGCATGTTTGGCAATCAATTTATCAACGTCATAGCCACAATGAGAAATGACTAGAATAATATTGGCACCTTGGGCTTTCAATTTTGCTGCTTCCTCCACAATAGCTTGACTTTCATTTCGAAATGTTAAATTGCCAGTGTTGGCAAGATTCTGCAAATAATTTAAGTTTTTATGTATACATTTTTTTTTTTTGTTATAAGTACATAATCGGAGTTCAGTGCTTATTAGTTATTTTCTTTGTTAGATTTAACAGAAGAGCTTCGATATTTTGCATTAGTTTGTCCGCCAAATACTGAACTCCGTTATTGTTGTAAAAAATCTTACATAAGTTGTTTCTAAAATTACACCAATTACACCAATTTTACGGTTACTTCTTTCGATGATCATGGATTTTTGATATTTTCCCGTCATTTTCGGTTCCTTTGCTGAATCCATATTTGCTACAAGCATGGTGGTATTAAGTGCATCCAGGAAGGGTACAACACCTTCAATACCATGATCAAATTCATGGTTACCCAATGTCTGTAATTTGAAAGACAATAGTATTTAAATATATTTACACTGCGTTTACATTTGACAGTACTGGCAAGACAGTAATCATATACATACATATAAGTTGTCAGAAATACGATAGTTTACTTTTAAAAATATGGCAAAAGTGAATGTTGCAGTGCAAGTCTAGTTAAAGGTATTTTACATTAACTAAACAAATTGAAAAATAGCTTAAAATAATTATATAGCGTTTACAAACATAACACTTACATAACTAATCCATTCAAAATCAAAACAGAATATATTTATTTTTTACATTTTAATTTTTGCTAACAAAACTTTAGATAACTGTTAGCAAATGTCAAATCACTGTCCAATTTTACTGTCTGTAAAATTTGCTAGACAGTAGACAAGACAGTTGGACAAGTTTGCATGTATTAGTGAAAAAGTTTGCATGTATTGCAACTGGCTTGCCAGTACTGGCAAATGTAAACCCCGTGTTAAAATCTTAACGCAGATTTTTTGATGAAAAATTATAATTTTTTTTGCTGATTTTACCTCTAAAAGTTCTGGCAACACTGTGGACAGGCTGTATGTTTAATTTAAGTTAGTTTTTTGCAATTTATAAAGGTATTCAATATACTAACTCAACCTCTGTGTTTAATGTGGTTTAGAATACCGTTTTAAAAAACTGCAATTTCTTTCACTTCTTCATTTGTCATTGGCAAAAAAAAACTGTTGTTTTTCCTTATCATTCATTAGGAATGATATCAAAATCAACTCAAAAAGCTAAAAGTTGTCCAGACATTTTGGTTTTTTGTTCGTCAGTTTTTGGTTCCGACTGCAGTTTTTTAAACCCTGTTTTAGAATTTATGATAATTGTTGTTATTGAAAGGTATATTTGTTCTTATAATTTGTTTCTAATTTTTTAATTCAATTCTTTAATTCGTTGTCATAGAAACTTCCCGAAATATGCATTTTCCTCGCCTGATAATTTTCGAGATTTGGTGCTCTAAGAATGGTTCAAATTCGGTGAAATCGCAGCAAGTGTTTGACGAAGTAAAAATATATATTGATTTTAAATATGTTTTGTGCATTTTTGAAATAAGTTCAATATTTATGCAAAAGAGTTACTGATATTTGGAATGAAACCGGAAACTTATTCTGAATATTTATTAACAGGAATGTAAAAAAATGGACGGCCACTTGTCCGACCACGCCCATTTTATCAGTATTTTTTTTTTTATATTGTCAGAAATATACTGTGTTAATTTCAAAATAATATCTTTGTTCTAACTTTTTTTGTCGCAACCACTGTGCATAGTAAAGGGTTTATAAGTTTCGGGATAGCCAAATATATCTACTTTTATAAATTTGTTTTAATTTTTTTATAAATAAGGGGGTAGAAGTTTAATTAAATCTTACCATTGCATCAGCTGGCAACATATTTAAAAATTGACTTGTCACATTCCAACGTCCAATATTATACCACAAGGTACCTTGGAAACTATCACCAGCATTTAAATAGACCGGATTCTTATCTTTGCTTTCTTCCAGTAAACGTTTGACTGTATAAACAGTACGAGCATAACCACCAATACAAATTTCGCCATCATCACATGTTCCGCCTGATGAATCAGTTGCTTCAAATCTGCAAAGCAATTGGGAATTTAATTAACAACAATAACAAAAACATCCTCACTGATTATTTTTTAAATTTCCGGTTAAAAACATAGCACAGTTTAACATTTTTAAAAATCACTTTATAACTATGATTATGAACGATAATAAAGAGATTAACTAGCATAACAGATAAGATTTTTAGTAAAACGAGAATTTAGATTTACTGCCTGTTTAACGATTTCGAACATCAACGTTCGCATAGAAAATTACATTTAAAACAATAACAAATTTGAGAATTTTGTTTTTGTTTTAAATATAATTTTCGTTTTGTTATCAAAAAGAATTATAAAAAGTTACCAACTTTTAATTGACTTATATGCCAAACATGTATTGCATTTTAACTAAAAGCGCTATACTCGGCTGCACCGAATCTTTTATACCCTACACAGAGAGTTAGAATATTTGAGGAGTGAGTTTTATATGGAATATTTTCACGAACCAATGAAACAAAATGGCAACAATTGAAACAAACAACTGTTTTTCTTTACTTAACTGCGTCTGTAAAATTTTTTGCGAGTATTTGCTGTCTCGTAAGGAAATTGCTCGCCAATTTACAGAAAGGTGTGTCTAACCTTTAGTTTTCTAATATATTTTTTTTACAAAATATGTTCAATACTTCTTCTAAAGTAATTTTGTATTTTACTATTTCATTTACAATATTTAAAACCGGTGCACCGCGGTGTTCGAAAATAAACAGAACGTTATTTAGAGTTCGGCTCACACAATCAGGAACGATATCTATTTTTTAGTGTTTGTGTAGACGAACACAACCCTTGAAACCGTTCGTAACTATTTTCAAGAAAACCCCGAACATTATATCTGTGGCCTTTTGAAAAATCATCTTATGCCAAATTTAAAAAAGTTTAAAAAATGCTGTTAATTAAACGAATTTTCCTTAAAAAAAACATTTTTGTTTACGATTTTAAAATTTTGTATTATAAACGAATTATTTCTTTAATTTCGGGTTTTTTAATTATTTGATAAAAGTTATTTTTTCACCAAGTTGTTTTAAAACTTTTTTTGGCTATCTTATTGCGACTTAAGATGTTTTGTCAAAAAGCCACAGACAGAGTGTTCTATTCTTCTGTAAAAAAAACAGAAGCGAACGATATTTAGGGTTTATTTTCGAACACTGTTTAAGACTGCTAATTTTGAAAGTCGTTCCTGACCAATTGCACTACATAACCATGTTTTTATGCTAAGCATAGCTGAGAAACTTCTTTCGAAACTAGCAGAACTTATAGGAGGGCTTATTGCCACTTGTAAAAGTTTGTAAATGTTTGGATAGATATTCTTGTCAATTTTAGATCTAAGCATATCAATGTTTAATTCTTTTTCGCTGGATATATTTCTAAATAAATTCTTAAGTACTAATGCTTCGGTTTACACAGAATCGTAATCAATTTGCAACACATTTTTGTAGTTAATAATTATTAACTACAAAAATTATAATTAACCCGTAAGCGCCTTCCAAATATAATTAAAAGAAATTGTTAACAGTTTTAAAAACATGGAGATTCCAAAGGTGCTCTCAACTCAAATTTTGCTTAGGATTATTTATTGAATTCGATTTATTAGTTTAATTTTAAATCACATATACTAAAAAACATTTTTGCACTTGTCAAGACCCTAACTACAGTAAAACTTGTCTACAACGAACTGCGTTATAACGAAAAACTCCGTATGTATAAGGAATTGTTTGCTGAGAACCTTGAAAAAAACACATTATTGCAAAGTTTTTGATGCAAAATCCTATTCAGTGGCATGATTTGTCAAAAAAAAAAAAAAATTATTTGCACAGCAAACTTTTTTGACAAATCTGTCCGACTTGCAAATATTTATGAAACGATCAGAAATTATATGTGATCAGAGTTACATTTTCCTGTAAAGCAAGCTCAAGTAATATGTAAAAGTCTAATAGTGTGAATGCATGTGTAATGAAAATGACAAGAATTATGAAAAAAAGTTTGATATCCCATACCACTTCAATGTTTTTTGAAAAATTTCTAAACAATAATAATTTTTATTGGATCAGTAGTGGGATTCTGTAACTTTAAACAATAACAACAGTTGTTATAATTGTCAACCTGTTTTGTTGTTTGCACTAACGATTATGTGATTCTGTAAATTGTTGTTAACAACATAGATAAAAATTAACGTCAAGTGGCATCACTGTCAAACAAATGGCAAAATAACGAAAAACACAAAGAGGAATAAGAAAAAAACAAATAAAACTAAACAGAATTTTTTAGTTTTGTGTTTTTCAAAACATACCTAAGCCAAACATTTTACTATTAAATTAAATGTAAATTATTTAATTGCCATTTTCAAGTTAAAATATTTCTTTTAACTAAATGTTTTTATTTTTTCGACATTTAACAATAAATAAACAACACTAAAAAAGTTGTCGTTTACTTAACACAAATATTCAGTCACTATTTAATTCTAATAGTGTATTCTGTGATACAACTGAATGAAATTTTTGCTTTTTACAATTGTTTAAGTGAGTTGTGTTAACCTTCGTGTTGTGTGTGTGAAATTCACGAAAAGTGCTCGGCCCCTGGGGGCATAGCGTGATCAAGGCGAATTCAACTACAGGTGGTGTCGGAACTACAACAATCTAACAGCAACAAAAACAACATAGTGTTTTTTGCACTGCATTGTTAGTGTTTACGGCTCGAAATGTCAGCCATTCTTAGCAAAACACTACACACAAAAAAATAATCTAGGGTATTTTACAAATGCGTACATAGGTAATTTATTTTTATATAAAAACAAAAAACTATGTTTAGTTGCCTAAGATAATTGGTAATTTATAAAAAAAGTTTTGCCTAAAATTTTTGTTAATATTACTAATTGAGTGAGGTATCTTCTTCGAATTTTTTAATATAGTATGTATGTATGTAGGTTTATTTGATTTTTTCTTTCAATTGGAAATTTTTTTGTGAAAAAAGTTAAAATTTAAATTTCAATTTAAAATTTTTGAATTAAAATAAATTAAAAACTATTCGATAGAGTATAAAGATACAACGTATTTATGTGAGTATATTATAATCATAAGATCTCCACTGAACTTTTTACAAAAAAGATGTGTTTTCATTGAAAAGAACCAGGTAAAAAAAAAGATTTAGAAGCATTAACAGAAGGAAGGCCTAATGAAAATTATGAGTTCCACAGAAACACAACTGGATGCGCTTGTTACAACAAAAAACAAACAAAAAATCACAAAATTCAAGTTTAAGTGAAAGCGAAGTAAATATGCACTATTTTGACAATTTAATAAATCAAATTTATCGTTAAATTCTAATAGGTTTAAAAAATATATATCGCTCATACAAAATATGATATCTTTATAACTTTTATACTTTACCCGTTTGATGAAAATAAATAAAATATTACAATGAAATTAAATTAATTTTATTTAAAGTATGTAACCAAAAAAAAATAGTAAATTTACCTAAAATCTATGGTAAATTAAACTTACATAGATAATTTTCCAAAAATAAAAATATAAAATAACTTTGCTATCATTGGTAAATTTTCAAAGTTTTTCAGTAATTTTAACAAAATAATTAGATACTTTTTCGAACATAGAAATTACCTAAGTTAATAGTTTTATTAACTAAGAAACTTAGATACTGCCATGCTACCCTTGCGCTTAGTTAATTTTATACCATATATTTAGGTAATTTTACCTATGATTTTGTATTAACAAATCAAAACAAATAAGCTCGAACTGTCAAAATCAGATGCCGTTTCGACACCACCTGTAGTTAATTCGCCATGAGCGTGATGATCGTTGCTCTAAATAACGAAGTATGATGAAAGAAATATAGAAGTTTAGGCAAAAATTTAAGTTCCCGTTACCAAAACAACAAAGTCTGAATGCGTTTTCAAGTTTGTGTACAACTTTTCGCATTTTGAGTTGGAAAGGCAACGACTGTTCACATTCAATGAATCAGAAATAAAAGCATTTGTTTTTTTTTTAGCCCAATGACAAATGAAGACGTGGAAGAAATTGCAGTTTTTCTACTTTGACTGCAGGTTTTTAAACGCTGGAATTTTATTAGTTTTTTTCGTAAAAAATGGACTTTGGAATTTATTATTAGTTTTTTCGTGTAATATGGACTTTGGATAAAAGAAGAAATTAAAACTATTTTTTTTTTCAGAGATAACATAGTACAACGAATCAATAGCTTAACCAAGTATTTTTTTAACCTCTTCCGAGTCGCTATATCGAAGTTTCACTGCATATTTAAATATATTTGAACATACATTCATAAAAACTAATAACTTTTTTTATTAAGCACGTATGCACATATAAAATACTGCGTGTTTTAAAATTTTAAAAAGCTAATTTTTATAAAAACAGGTTTTTTTTTTAAATATGTAATACCTACATTATTAAAAAAGAGAAAACTTGAATTTTATTAGTTTTTTTCGTAAAAAATGGACTTTGGAATTTATTATTAGTTTTTTCGTGTAATATGGACTTTGGATAAAAGAAGAAATTAAAACTATTTTTTTTTCAGAGATAACATAGTACAACGAATCAATAGCTTAACCAAGTATTTTTTTAACCTCTTCCGAGTCGCTATATCGAAGTTTCACTGCATATTTAAATATATTTGAACATACATTCATAAAAACTAATAACTTTTTTTATTAAGCACGTATGCACATATAAAATACTGCGTTTTTTAAAATTTTAAAAAGCTAATTTTTATAAAAACAGGGGCCTAATTCTGGCAGTCGTGATCGAGTACTTTCTCGATTCGAAAGCAATTTTATTTCAGTCGATACTGAACGAATCGAAATTATTTTTTCAGTATTCTGAAACTCAGATTAATTCTTTATAACACGGAAAAAATAATTCCGATTCGTTCAGTATTGACTGAAATAATTAGATATTAAATTGCTTTCGAATCGAGAAAATACTCGATTACGACTGCCAGAATTAGGCCCCAGGTTTTTTTTTAAATATGTAATACATTATTAAATAAGAGAAAACTTTAAGTTGAACTTTAATTAATACTATGTATGTACATATGTATTAATTTATACATACCTGGCATGAAAATCATTTATATGAACAATTGTTAAGGGAAATAAATCGGCCTTAACATGCTGTTGACTGGAGCCCACTAAAGTCAAACAAAAAAGTACAAATTCAAAAGATTTGTAAGGAATCATTTTGCTTTGTATCTGTTAATTGACACCGTAAATCTCCGAACAAGAAATTAATAAATAAAAAACGTGACACTTTTCTTTTTCTATTTAAGACTTCGAAACTGTCATTTCAAATTTAAAAGATTGAGAAGCGAAAAGCGTTAAATTGTTTCCGTAAGAGCTCTTTTAGCCATTTAAACGGTCAGAGAACTAACTCATGAATTTGTTGAAATGTTTTGTTACGGTTGATTTTTTCTATCTACATTTTTAAATTGTAAAGATCCGTATAAATTGTATGTACACATACATACATACATACATATGTATGTACATATGTAGTCGGCCATACAAATAAACAAGTAAATTATTTAATATTTTCTCTCAAGTTTAGTAAGCAACAATAGTAGTAAAAGCATTTGTGAAGTTTTATAGGCACATAAATAATTTATATATTTGCTTGATTAAAGTTTAGTGATAATGATATTATACATTTTAACGAGAGATAAAACTAATCATTGGAAATAAATTTGCTACCATTGCGAAAAGGTTATTACCAGGGAAACCAGAAATATGCTCTTTTAAAACAGGTCTTGCAAAAATTGCTAATTTAAAAACCAAATATTCATCAATTTAATAATAGTTCCATTTAATAAAAACAATCCTTAACTTATAATCGGTAAAGCCCAAACTCCATAGTATTTACACACGAATTTTCGAGGTTTTAGCCTATTTGGAAGCGATGGGTAATCATCGGCTCACAAAAACAGAAAATGTTAGGAGGTTAACATTTATATGTATAAGACTAGCTGACCCGCTGGCTCTAAGTCTGAGTTTAGACGGTTCATTCTTTACTGAAAAGATTCTTCCTTTTCTTCTTTGAACAAGAATTGGCGTTCAAATTATTCATTTCATGTTTACGCCATGTTTTTTATTTTGTATAGTCGTGCGTATGCATGTGTGCTTTTTTGATATTGAAAACAAAAACAAAATTAAACAACGAATGAAAAAGCAAAGCGTAAGGAAAGTACAGACATGTGTGTACTCGTTCCTTTTCCCCTCTCCCCTCTCACCAATAAAGTAGCAATCTTTTCAGTAAAGAATGAACCGTATAAACACAGACTAAGCAAACATTAGTGTTGTATTACCACACAATTTAAATTGAGCATTTACGAAATTTACGGCCTTTAAAATAAAAATCCATGGAATACCTATCATAAAGTTTTTTTACAAAATAACTTACATATGGTGTAGATATGGGCTCAATCAAAAAAGAAACGCATGTATTTAAGGCAAATTGGAAATTATATTTATTTATTACAAAAGATTTTGTTATTCGTGCTAAATTCCCAGTTTTTATTATTGATAAAAACACTTGAAATTTATTGTTGATGGGATAAGCTATTCCTATGCGCATTTCACTGGTTGCTTAGGCCAGATCATCAGGAAACTTCATCCATAAAGATTTTAGAAAAACTAAAGATATTAAACCAAATAAAAATGTTAAACGTATAAGACTTATAGCAACAGTTCTACTTGTAAAAATATCAAAGTTTAAACAAAACAACATCAACAATAAACAGTGCGTTCATCTCATCTTACATTCCCCGCTACAATTAGTTGAAATTCTCTC
Source organism: Pollenia labialis (assembly GCA_949318255.1). NCBI lineage: Eukaryota > Metazoa > Arthropoda > Insecta > Diptera > Polleniidae > Pollenia > Pollenia labialis. The sequence goes on along the minus strand of OX439142.1, from coordinate 14,469,308 downwards.
AACATTAATTGTAGTTGTAAGTAGGTTAAGAAAAACAAAATAAAAAACAAACAACAACTTACAAAAGATGTTGTCAAAAATTGAAATTACTTTTTGATAATAAACGGGCAGGTGCACGGCCTAAAAAACACTTAATTGACAACATCTTTTGTAAGTTGTTGTTTGTTTTTTATTTTGTTTTTCTTAACCTACTTACAACTACAATTAATGTTGAGAGAATTTCAACTAATTGTAGCGGGGAATGTAAGATGAGATGAACGCACTGTTTATTGTTGATGTTGTTTTGTTTAAACTTTGATATTATTACAAGTAGAACTGTTGCTATAAGTCTTATACGTTTAACATTTTTATTTGGTTTAATATCTTTAGTTTTTCTAAAATCTTTATGGATGAAGTTTCCTGATGATCTGACCTAAGCAACCAGTGAAATGCGCATAGGAATAGCTTATCCCATCAACAATAAATTTCAAGTGTTTTTATCAATAATAAAAACTGGGAATTAAGCACGAATAACAAAATCTTTTGAAATTTAAATTTTGTATTCCCAAAAATTGAAATTACTTTTTGATTTATTTATTACTTTATTTTAAGGCCAGCGCATAGACAATGTTTTTTGTTTTTTTTTTATTTGGTGTAAGGAGCCGTTTTCTGATTTTAGGTAAATCGAAAAAAGCGGGCGGGCAAAATTTTCTTTCCGTTAAAACCTAAGTTGGACCATGGCGATCATTTTAAAGAAAAAATCGGTCAAGCCGTTATCAATTTATGCGCTTAATAGAAAAAGTGGGCGTAAAAGTAGGCGTGGTAAATTTTTCTTTCGATGAAAACTTAAAATGGACTAATACGAACATTTGAAAGAAAAAATTGTCAAATCGATGGAGCCGTTTTCTGGTTTTTATTAATTCGAAAAAAGTGGGCGGGGCAAAATTTTATTTTCGTATAAATCTAAGTTGGACCATGGCGATCATTTTAAAGAAAAAATCGTCCATCGTGGGGAAACTCGACATACTGCAGATCCTTACAACAAAGCCAACATCAAATACTCAAAATATTATTAAAAACCAAACTACATAAACAGCAACAATTATAAATCGCACAGCAACACACAAAACATTTATACAAATAACACAAATACCGCCAACACAAACAACAATACCAACACAAATAACACGAACTTAAACCATACAATAGGTGAAATCAACTCCATTATTGCCACAAACACTCAGCCTAACAACAATAACACAGACAACAGCGCCAATCCAATCAACACTGCAGGTAATATAAGCTCCAATGTTGCCACGAACGCACAGCCCAACAACAACGCACACAACGTTAACACAAATAACACCAAAACAACAAATTATATCAACTCCACTAGCAATACCCACACAAGCAACACCGATACAAACAACATCTTCGTGAACAACACACCAAACAACACCTCGCGCATTATCTATTAAAATTTTTTAAGAAACTGCAAAGAGTTCTGATGATGAGAATGTGGTTATTCTCGAAACGTAAATTCAACTCGAGTTTGATCCCCAACTCAGCCAAGAATAAAAAATGATCTATAAATTTTTATTACTTTCATGTTGTAAAATTCCTTCCTTTAGTAAAATAATTTAATGAAAATTAAATTTGATTAACTCAAGCCCAACTAAATATGATAATTTCAAATTAAAAATCGAATGTTCAACTAAAAACTCACACTTGTTATTTTAAAATTTAAATTCTCTAAAAAAAAATTCCTTGGCAAAGTAATTGAAATTTGAATTTATTTACCCTAGGTCTACACTAAAGATAAATATCTCAGCAAGTTGGCAGAATCACAGAGCAATATTTCTTATTACTCAGCTTATGTTAAATGCATGGGAAAACGTATTTATGTAAACTCATAATTTTAAAGAAATCAAGGAAGAATGTGCAGCGTAAAAATGACTACATCTTGCAAAAATTATTTTTATTAATATAAATTGTTTCTTGTTCGACTTTATTTTTGAAATGTATGTATATAAATTTGTTTAAGCTTTAGGTCTTTTTTTATATCAAAATATTAATTTTTATTAAATTTATTTTTTTAAATAAAATTTTTATTTTTTTATAAAAAAGGACTCAAGCTTAAACAAATTAATATAAATTTATTATTTATTTATAATAGCATTAGCATATAATTACAAATTATGAACTAATGAAATAATAGGAGGCCATGGTTACAGGACCTTAAGCTCTAATATAAATTTAAATAATAAAGATCCAATAAGAAACAAATTATGTTAATAAAAGTAATCTTTGCAATTTTATTGTATTGTTTATTTAATTCTTTATTTTAATAATTTTACTACAATTACATATAATTTGCAACAATTTCACAAACTTAATTTCTTTCCCATACAATTTGCTTCTAATTTCTTCTTTTTTGCTTCTTTTGTTTAATTGACAACCAAATTTGGCGTTTTATGTTAGCAATAATTGTCAAAAAAAATGGACTGACAATTATTGTAACATAAATTGCCGGCAATAAATATGTACAAAATATTGCTGTCTACATTAGAGATAACATAATTTTGACATTTACTGCAATATATGTCGTAATAATTATGTATGGTATAGATGGGCAGTTAGGTTTTCTTGGCAGAAAATTATGGTAAAACAAACATAATGTGACCGTTTTTTGGGTGTTTATCGAAAAATCGTCATTTTCTGGACAACAATTGGCATATCAGCACTTTGATAATCGGCAAAATGCCGATAAATCGGCGAATTTGGAAGGCCTGATATACATGGCAGTAGAAAAAGAGATCAGTCAATCACCATGTGGAAAAGAAGATAGCTCAATGACATGGAAAGAAGCGGAAAAGGTTGGACTGTAAAAGTGTTTGCGAATGGAGAAATTTCGTAGAGGTACTATGCTCCACAAAGAGTTAAGTGGAACAGACGAAGAAGAATTTGGAGTATAACCCTGCCTTTACACATGCAAGTAGTGGCATGCCACTACTGTATACATATTATTAAAGAAATAGTCGAATCTCATGCCATTGGCTTTTGTGATTACAAGGGAACGGATTTTTATGCAGTTAAAATCGAGTTTTATGCGCATAAAGCATACACTTAAAATAGAAAAATATGTTCTATAAATTGAAAAAATATGCACTTAAAATTTTTCTTAACACATTTATTAATCATAAACAAAACATTAAAATAACTGTATACATATTATTAAAGAAATAGTCGAATCTCATGCCATTGGCTTTTGTGATTACAAGGGAACGGATTTTTATGCAGTTAAAATCGAGTTTTATGCGCATAAAGCATGCACTTAAAATAGAAAAATATGTTCTATAAATTGAAAAAATATGCACTTTAAATTTTTCTTAACACATTTTTTAATCATAAACAAAACATTAAAATAACGTAAGTCTCGTTAACGAAAATAAGGTACACCAAAAAAGCAGATGTAAAAAAATATAGTAAAACACAAAATACAAAGTAAAACAATAATGTAAATTAAGTGACTTGTTGGATAGATATTTGAACCTTCATATAAAATAAATTAAGAACAATACTCATTTTCTACTGTGCTGTTTTTGTAAAAATTTAAATTAAGTATGCCAGCAGTTTGTGTTATTGTTTTGTGTCCTTCAAATTTCCAAAAAATTTATCAAGTTTGATACGAATTTGTGTACTTAAGTTACCCTTAACTGCATACATTCTATTTATGACATTATCAATTAATTTAATTTGCATTCTCAATGGATTTGATTTCTCTTATTTTACAATAGATTCAGAGATAAATCCGTAATTTGAAGACTTAAAAATTATCCGAAATTTTATATTTGGTAAATTTGTTATTTTTTTTTTTGGCACTGCATTACCATCGTTCTATCACATCCTTGAATTGTTCAAAATTTTCAGCATAATACACAGCTGATTTCAACCACTTGCCCAGCATTGTTGTTATTGGATACTTCTCCTAATATGCGACAAAACGCGATGTGCTTTGTAAAATATTTTTTCCCCAAAAATGCACCAAAAATATGCAATGTCAGCAATATATGCAAAAATATGCATTAAAAGCAAAATATGCAAAAATATGCACTAAAAAACCGATGCCATTTTGCTTAAAATTTCTTGATGCGAAAAGATATTGAGTTTATGTTGACCTCAGACTGACGACAACAAATATGCATTTGCATAAAAATACGGGCCTTGGTGATTACACATGCCACTGCGAGTTCATTTTCAAAATGTCGTTGAAGCGTCAACTTGAGCAAATTTGTTTAGTGCCGGTTCACACCTGTCAAGTTTGACTCGTCAAGTCTTGAGTTTTTAGGAGAGAAAGGAAAAGAGAATGCCATATCTTTTCCCCTCTCCTAAAAACTCAAGACTTGACGAGTCAAACTTGACTTGTGTGAACCGGCACTTACTTCTCAAATAAAAAAAAAGTACCAGAAAACAAAATCGAGTTACCGAGTTTATCATGTTGGCCCATTTTTGGGCATAAGCATTATTTAAACAATATTAATGCTCTATAATTAACAAACTTGCTTTTATTAATGCGCGTATCAAAAATTAATCATAATAATACATTTATCAAGTTAAAACTTTAATCACAATTTGACAATAATCCAGTAAAATTGCATTAAATTTTTAACAGGGTAATATTGCTTATCGTTTTGAGATTAAGTGGCATGCAAGTGCCAAGTTTCCACTCGCATGCAATTTTTGCTGCCACTGGAGCTGCCATTGCGAAAAATGTGAGTGTATTAGTAAAAAAGTGTGAGTGTGAGTGTATTGATTTTTTCGAACTGGCAGTGGCATGTGTAAATGCTGGGTAAAAGAAAAACATTTGTTTTTTAATTTAAATATTATGTTTTGCATATTATATTTTTAAAATAATTTTTTGCTCACATTTACACACAATAAGAGAATAAGTAAATTATTTATTGCAAACAGTAACGGCATTGACTTCAGACATTAATAAATATAATATTTTTGAATAAAAGTTGGTTTTTTAATTCGACCTATTCTTAATGGAAACTCAAAAGGAATAAATAATAATTTGAGTTTCTATAATATTTTTTTTTAATTTTTAATTTCAATTTTAAAGAAGTTTTCTTAGGAGACAAAAAGAAAATTTTAACAAATCGTAAGTTGATATTTCATTTAAATTAAAATGCATTTTTTTCTTATCTAGAGCGTTTGTTTAACGGTTGCAAAGTATTATGGTAAAAAATATTTCCATGTGGGGAGAAAATCTCATATTTGTGCTGTGTGAAATGATATCTTTTTTGATCATATAGCACTTTACTGCCGTTTCACATTCGCCCTTGGTTATTCTCTAATAAGGGTATTTACGTCACAAGTTGCACCCTTGTCAAAAAGCAAAAGTGCAAAAATATAACAACAACCACACAGACAATTCGTTGTGCGTAAATAATTTTCTTTGTGGTTGTTGTTATGTGTGTGCACTTTTGCTTTTTTGCAAGGGTGCAACTTGTGACGAGAGTACCCTTAATGTTAATTTTTTAACCAATTTTTTTTTCAAACGTTTGTATATGCAATGAATTACATTTGTATATTTCATTGTGGTTATTTTTTTTTTGACATAGGTACATAAATTAATTAGTACTTAAATTGACAATCTTATAATAAGAGACGACTTTGAAATATTTTTATTTTATTAAATTTTATTCATATTCTTAAAATTTATATAGTTAATTCAGTTCTTTTAGCTAATTTCCTTTTGAAATTAACGATTTTGCTTTGAAACTTTTTTTAAGTGTAGTTTTGTTTTTTTATTAAATATTTATTAATTTAATTGATTTTTTTCAAGGTGAATTCTTACAGGTGACAGCATCAAAGAGAGAGATATGCCAGCTGTCCCTCTTTTATGTGTATATGTATTCTTAATGTCAAACTTCATAAATTTACAACCAGCATAACACTCTGAGGTCACCTGTATGAATTCGCCTTGGTTTTTTTTAATTCTATTTCTAAATTTGTAAAAAAAAAATTATGATAATTATTAATAATTTTTATTTAATTCCTTTTTGATGAATAGAAAAAAATCGTTTAGTAAAGTTTTAAAATAATGCTTAAATATCAAATTATAAAGGATAGACTTTTTACGTGAAATGAAATTAGAACAAAATTTTAAAATGTTAAGCCATTTTCGCCACACATTTTCTGTTGCTGTTCACAATGTAAGCACAAGAAATAAAAATTTTCAATTTGTTTTACTTTTTAAACGAATCGTTAACTTTCTTTTACTTTGGTATTTACGAAAAATTTTTAATTTCTTCGGTGAATTTCTTAGGTTATGTTACGCAAAACTTTATTCTCAAATAATTTTTCAAAATCTTGTCTGGTTATTGACAGTGAATTAAATTGAGAGTAAAAACAAAGCAATTCTGTAATTAATTCAATATTAAATTTTTTTAACTTCATTTTATGTGACCTTCTCCGAGAAAAGGGACCTAGTGTGTTGAAAAAGGGGTTTGGACTTAGATTCTGGTACCTAAAAGGGTGTAGAATAAGATGGCATGCATTTTTTCCAAAACTTAATTTTAACATACTGGGTCCCTTTTCGCGGAGAAGATCACATATAGAAATCACTGGTTTGGTTACCGCGTGTTTCGATTTCAAAGAAATTATTTACTTGTTCGAACTATTTGTAGTGTCGCAACAAATATAAGTCAAATCTTTGATATGAAATGAACTTAACATTTCATATCAAGCACAATTCTCAAACCATTTGATTTTAACATTTGAATTCAAATTAACAATGATTTGAATATAAACATTTGACATACAATGTTTTATCAATTCGATATCAAATGTTTTTCTCAAATCAAAAGCGCAAAATAAATGTAAACATTAAAAAATGTCGATTAAAGTTAAATGTGTTTTACAATTAATGAAAATTATATAATAATTTCTTGTCAAAATATATAAATTATTTGTGAGTAAAAAATTATCTAACTCGAAAAACTAACGTTTCGAGTTAAAAATAAATTAATTTCTTAATTTTAAAATATGTAATTTCCTTTTTTTTTAAATGCTATGATTTTCAAATCATTTTCAAGCATTAGTCGTTTGAGAAAAGGCTTGCTTTCAAATCATTTTTAAGTTTAAAATCAAACCTGCGTGTTTGTTTGGGTGCATTACGATTTTCTTAGTCGCTCGAAACAATGGCAGGCTTATATTTATAAACAAACGGAAAATTTGTTGAAAAGTTATTATTCGTAATAGAGAGTTGCTGTTTTGAAAGGAATTTTTTGTTTTCGATAAAGCAAGAAAAAAATTTTCGTTCATACGAAATAAATAATACGAAAATCATAATACCCTGTACAAATTGTTCGAACTCGTAAATTATTTGTCTCGAATCGAAATTCGAGGTAACCCCCCTGATCCATTTAAAAAAAAACCTTTGCTGCGAAACTCTGTTAAATTCTCTTTTGAAACTGCATTCGTGTCCATACAATAAAAATCACGGTGATTTTCATAATTAATTTGATTAATTTGTCATTTCTGTTTCGAGACAACAGTTGCTTCCCAGCAGTAACTTTTTAACAAGATATAGTAGCGCCAACAATTGGTATTTTATATTAAACGAAATTTTAAATGTAATACTATCGAATTTCGTAATTCGGCTTCAAAACGCTCACGCGTTCGGTTGGTTTAATTTCTACGGTTCAAGGCGAATTCAGCTACAGGTGGTGTCGGAACTACAACAATTCAAAAACAACATAGGGGTTTTTGCATTGCATTCCTAGTGTTTACGGCTCGGAATGCCAAACATTCTTAGCAAAAATCTAAGAAATAAAAATAAAAAAATAAATAGGTTGAATCCGCCTTGCTACTACGGTGCAATTACAAAAAAGGTGTTAATTACACTGTGCTAGTTTTAACATAATTTGGGTACGCTGAATTCAATGGTGCTTACCGTTTTTTTTTAGGTTAGCTCTGGCTTTCGAGATATACCGTTAATTCGATAATGGAGGAGGTTGAAAAAAACGAAATTCCACAATAAATTTCCTTTAAGAAAAGTAAATTTTTTTTCTAATATGCGCAGTCGTTTAAGAAACATAATTTTTGGAAATTTTGGAAAAAAAAATAATTTTTTTTATCAAAATTTTGAAATTTTTGTTTTTTTAAAAATTCATAAAAAATTGGAAAATACAGCTAGGTTTTTAAGTTTATATAAAACACGAAGCTGCAAGCAAAGCAAGCCATAAATGATTAAAATCAGTTGTGATTTTATTCACAAAAGTCGAAAAATTTTAATTAATTTAAGAATGTCATAAAACGCAACAAGTATGTCTCGAGAAAATGTTAAGGCCAAAAAATTAATTGAGGTCGGTCATACTTTAAATCCTACTAGGGGCGACTCCTGGGCATTTCTGGGACTTTTTCTTCAATATATTTCTAGTCTGCATTAAACATTTTGTATGGCAGCCCTCTTAAGGAATGGAGATAGCGGGTAGGTATATTAGAAATAAATGATTGAGATGAAAAATAAGGTGGGGTCGTTCATACATTTGACCCAGCTAGAGGCATTCTTGGCACTGCAGGGGCCAAATTTAAGAATTTTATTAAACCGCCATATTTGTATGGTTAAAATTCTCAAATTTGGCTGCTGCAGTGCCAAGGATGTCCCTAGATGGGAAATGCGATCCGTTTCGCATTTTGCTTAAGCAAATGACAGTTTCATAAACTTTAACAAAAAGTTTTCTTAAGTTTAATATGGTTTGACACACATGATTTACATGTATTCGCCTATTTGCTTAAGCCAACTTTAGCATATTATAGTTAAGACTTAATGAAAACGACAAGAGAAGGAATTTTCTCAAATTTTGTCCTTAAACATTTCATACGTATGAAAATACACCAACAAATACTTATCTTAATAACAGAATTTCTAAAACTGAATTGGGTTCTCATCAAGAATGATAGAAATATGGATTAAGCAATGATATGATTTACCATTTCAAATAAGTTTTCTTTATTTCTACCATTCTTGAATTTTCTCTACAGACAGAGACAGGTCTATATTTTTATTTTCGTATTTTCTATTGCTTAAATTTTAACCCCCATATTCATAAAAAATTATATTTTTGATTTATAAAAGGTTTATTGAACCAATTTTCATAGGAAACAATAGGACCAATAACTAACCCCCGTACTCATAAAAGATTATTAAATTTAACAAACGTTTATTAGGGATAATTTTCATAGTAAATTTGTTCTTTAAACCTTTACTACATTTTAAAAATGTTCGTGAATACAGGCATAACACTTTTTTCATAGGAAATTTGTTCAATAAACCTTTTATAAATCAAAAATACTTTTTTGAATATGGGGGGGTTAAACTTTTGGCAATAGAAAACACGAAAACTTCTCAATAGCGAAAAAATCTAACATTTACTGTGGAAATCCAACTAAGTTGTTGTTGTAGCAACGAGACATTTAAAATAAGTGTTTCCGAGTTGACAATTCTTGGCCGTTGTTTGTTAAACTCCGAATCGTTCTCGTGCGTTGAACCGGTTATTTTAACTAAGTTGTCAGTAGGAGCATAAAGGTGGTTTCATCTATGCGTTTCCAAAAAAAAAATGTTGTCCGAAAAATTGTTTTTTTTACTTAGAGTGTTCCTCAGATCGATTCACCTATTTCGGAAAATTTGTCAGCAGAAACAAAGCTACCATATGGCTTACAGATGTAAGCAATTATACAAAACGGCAGCACAACTAGCAAACCACTTATTTTGAATTGTTTTCTAAAAGTGTGTTAAAGAAAATGGACGAAAAAAGGAAAGTGATTTTATTATTTTAAATTATATTATTTTTTTTTTATTTAATTATTCAGTAAAAAAAACAATCATTTAAACTTTCATGTACAAATTAAAAAAAGTGGCAATTCAGTTCATTTTGCTCTGAACAAAAATTAAAGTTAAACCAATTCAAGAAAAAACTTGCCGAGCAAAATAATTTCTCTCTTTCTCATCAGTAAGACGTTAAACTCAATATAAAAAAATTAATGTTGTCCGGCCAAAAATATTATACGGAACGCATGGGTGAATCGAACTTAAGGGTCCCAGGGCACGTAGAAGTACTGGGAAACATTAGTGCGGATCAGTGATGTTATACGTAATAATAATCCCTACAAATAGGGATATTTTTCTAAAAAAAAAAAAAAAAAAAATGGCCGCTGGGAAAAGGACTGATTTTTTGAAATCATTAAAATGTAGGGATTTGGTGAGGACAGTTTTTGAGCGCGTAGGAAAAACTATGGATTTGTTCGGGCTGCGTAGGGATCACCCTTCGGGTTCTACTTTAAAGGTGTTGGAGTGCCTACAATGCTAATGATAGATGGGTCGCGAACACTGGATGTAGGATTGCCAGGCAATTGTGGCCCTGCATGGATGACGGGCGAACCACTCTTGATATCTGTTGACACGAGAATCTGTCTAATAGGTTGGCCTGCACAGCGTCTGGGAGCTTGAAACTATGAGCACCTACTTGCTCACTGTCCTTAAAGGAAGTTTTACACTAACACACAAATCTTAAGTATTTTGAAGAAAATGTTTCCCGGATCTAATTATTGTGTGAAAATGTTCAAAAACCAATAACAATTTATCATGACAGGCTTGTATTTTCCTAAAAATACGTAAGACTTTTGTGATAGTGTAAAATACCCTTTACTGGCGAGAAAGCGACTGGCCGAAATGGTATCTGCCACTTTTGACGGATTGTATGAATTCTCTAGCGTTGAAATTCATCATATTTTAAGCGTCGTTAGAATTTTGGATTGATTCCATGGTATCACAATAGACTCAAAGTGTGTCAGATAAGTTCTGACTGCCATTTCTAGCTAACCTTAACTTAGTAGGTCTGCTTGCTAAATTAAACAATAAAAAAATCCGTTATTTTCTTTATCGTCAATAATTTGATAGATAAAAAAGGGAAAATTGCTAAATATTTTCCTCTCCTTTAATTATAATTATTTCATTTAAATTTTACAAAAATTATTTATTGTTTTCAATATTAAGAGTATAAATTTTACAACAAATTTATTTGTTTTTTTAAATAATCATTTTTTTTACCACAAAAAAGATCAAAATTCAGTTTTTAAAGATATTACATAAAATTTCAAAAAGATGTTTTATAAATTCAAGCGTTGTTTTAAAATTTTGTAAATATATAAAAAACCAAATTCACAAAAGATTTCGTTAGTTGTTTCATTTTATAAGAAAAAATATTAAAATATGTATATTGTATATATGCGCGGTCCTATTAAATGTTTAATTAATTTGAAAAAAAAAACTATAAAGTAATTTTACTAAACTAAAAACTAAAAAATAAACAAACTAAATACATTATAAATGTATAAATTGGTATATAAAATTGCTAAAGCCTTGTTAAATAAAACAAAAATGATAAAAACAAAAGAAAAAAAAATAAAATAGTTACTAACAAGGCGAATTCATTAGAGGTAAACTATGTAACAGCCCTGCTGATAATTTTTTTTTAGCTTTACCATTGTTTGATGTCAACATTTTGTTTATTTTCTTTGTTTCTGTTTTGTTTTTGACATTGTAGAATGATTTAAAAAAAAATAAATTGCTTGTGGTTTTTGTAAGAGTTGTACTTGTTGTAGTAAGGAGTTTACCTGTAATGAATTCGCCTTGATTACTAATAAAAACACATTCATTCAATTATTTATGTTTTGTTTTGCTGTCTAGGAAATATGTAAAGAAAAATTTACGAAAATATAATTAACAGAAAATAAATTCCTCAATGTTTGAGGTTTTCAAGCAAAAAATAAGGCCATGTTCTTGAGTCGAAATCAGGTGAAATTGAAATCGATGTATATATTTTTTTTTAATTAAATTTTTGTAAAATTGGTACCTATCTTTTCCGGATTACAAAAGTAGTTTAGGTAAAGGAAAGTAAACCTCAAAGTATGAGGCATACATATAAAATAAAAAATATTTTTATAAACTTTAAACACATGATAGTATTCAAAATTTGTTTGATTTCAATTTTGCGTGATTTCAATTTCCAGAACATGGTCGATAGTAAATAAAATCTATAAAAAAAAAACAATAGCAAAATAATAAACTTGGATTTTCTTAATAGATTTTTGGTGATTTGCTTTAACATAAAATTAAGATGATTATGTAAATGGTTGATGTGTGTAGTTGCTTGATGTTGGCGATTTGAATTTGTTATTTTCCAAATTGTAATTTTGGGTTTATATTTTTCTGTAAATAGTGAAGCATTTTTTGCATTCATTTCATTTCATTTCTTTTTTTTTTTTTTTTGATAGATAGAATTGAATTATCTAATATTTGTAAATAAATTTAATACCGACTTATTTTCTTTTTGACTTCTAGCTTTACTAAATACATTCCAAAATCTTAAGGTTTCATCGCCTGCTCCAGTGACAATAGCCTCGCCATCGGGACTGAGGGCCAAATATAGGACACGATATGAATGTCCAGTTAATTTGGCCACTTGTGTTAGTGAGGGATATTTCCATACCAAAATTTGATTTTGAGAATAACCATGAGTTGATACCAGCTCTGATGAATGTTTGGACCATGCTAAATTGCACACTTGTGAGCCAGTATCTACACACTGCATTGGTTGACCGGTTAACGTGTTCCAGAAACGTATACAACGATCTGCAGTACCACCACCACTAGCTAATAAACCATGATGATGTGGCGACCAGGCAATGGCTTTAACGGCAGCCATGTGCTCAGTATATGATTGCACTGGATTAAGGGAATGTTGATTCCATACATATAGGCGATTATCATTACCACCACTAGCTAAATATTGATTATCCGGAGACCATTTTAAACCACACACTTCCTGACGATGTCCAACTAGTCGCCGTTCTGACTGTTGGGCCGGGGTGCGTGTATCCCTTTGTATGATTAAACGATCTCGTGAACCACTTGAAAGTATATCACCATTCCATGCTAAAGCTCCTACGCGAGCAGAATGACCATTAAGTTTATTAATCTGTAAAGAGAAAAACCAAACATTTATTTTTAATGTAGTTCTATTTTTTGCATAGTTTTAGGCGTACTTTTTTTTAAACTTTATTTATGTATGAATACAAAAATTTGTTTAGAAACATGTGTCATACCAAATGTTGCCAATAAAAATTTTCCACAATTCAAAATAAACAACGAACCTGTCTGGTGGGTGTGGCTATAATTCTGTGGCAATAAGGAATAAGTGCTTAAGTCAATTTTTTTTTGTTTGTTTTGTAGACAAGCAATTTTAAGCCTTAATGTATGTCAGACCTAACAAATAGTTGACGAAAAAATCCCAAAGAAGCGTGACCAGTAAATAGAATAAACCTTAGCTTTATTTCTAACAATTTCTTTGATTAACTAGACGTTATTTGTTAGAAGATAATTGCAAAGTGTAATTTAGAAACTGTTAAATGATGTTTGATCCAGCCAAACGTTTTGCAAATACAAATAATTTTGTAATAAAACTAGTGGTTACGTAGGACATCAAATATTTAATAGGTGTGAACGTCGCTTTATAGAGTTTTTTTTAATATATTTTTGTTCTATTAAAATCATCATTTTTCATCGGTTATAGTGTTTTTCAACTGTTTTTACCGAAATGCGGCGAACGTTACAGATCAGAAGTAAAATTAAGCTTTTATTCCAAATTTTGTTGGACATTGAAAAAAAAGATAAGCAAAAAGTAATTTTGCTATAACTCCTTAAACAAATCGTAAAAAATAATTGAAACTTTGTTCATGTGTAATTTTAAGCATGTAAATTTTGCCGCAAAATTTATGAAGCCAAAATCAATAACGGGTTTTTATTAGGTATTATAATTTGCAGTGGCTTTGACAAATGCAGAAGATTTGTAATTTTTGCTTTTACACGTTCTTTTTTGTTTATCTGGCATAACCTAAATCCGTTCACAACAGCAAATTATAGATGTACTAATTAAAAGTTCTACTCCCATTTAATTGCATTTCAGTTAATTTAAAATGTGGTGTTGTTTTTAAAGAATATGTGTAAATAAATAGCAGGCGCGGATCCAGCTCGAGCCCTAGGGGGGGGAAAATTTTTTTTGTATACAAAAAAGTAAAAAATTTGTTTTTAAAAGTTTATTAATATGAATATGTGTATATTTAAAACTCCACAATAAGGTTAAATGAAATATAAGATCAGTTCAATATAAATTAATTTTTTTAAATGAGCAATTTATGATTTCCTCGTGAGGCAAATTTAGATAGTACAGTCTTCTGTCATTGCTGATCTGAGCCACGTTTTTATTAGACGACGGGTAGGAAATGACCTCTCTCTCGTAGCATTACTGACGAGTAGGGCAAGTTTTTTTATGGCATATGCCATTTTTGCTATTTCTTCAATTATTTTTTTAAAAAGCAATTTTTAGTCCAGCTTGCCAAAGAATACCTTTTTGCAACATAGAAAAAAATGTTAAAATAAGCTTAGCGAATATAAGGCAGAATCTATTCGAAATGCTAACCGAATAATGCAAAAATCGGATGTAAAAAGTACTTTTAATGCATCTGCTCAAGCCTCTTGAAGTTACAAACGAAAGTGATTTCTATGAATGAAAGCTTTGGCTTAACTGACAGTGCTAAGGAAAATAATACAAGATGTCAGTAAAAAAGATTTTGTTGAAAAGTTTAAAAAACGTTTTAGATCGTAATACGTGTGGTAAATTATTAAATACTCCTGAAAAATCTATATGGCTTGCGATTTAAATTTTAAAAAAGTGTTTTAATCGATTTTCTCACCATTTTGTTTTAATGAAAGTGAGACGGCAACCATTCTCCATCTCAACTTCAAGTGTTCAAATATGCTCCAGTTTTATTTATAGAACTGTTTCATGTGATAACAGGAGATTATCAGGGGTGTTCTAGAAATCGAAGACTCAAAACGCAAGAATTTTAAACGTCGCAACGCGTCGTTCTTTTATAAGATTTCCCTGATAAACAATTTTATGACAAATATTATAAAAATATTTCTTTATTAAACAGAATTTTATAACAAAAATTAGATTAAAAGTGTATTAAAAACAACTTCCAAATTCTTGCGTTTTGTCCCCAGAATTTTTTTTTTTTTGACAATTTGAAGAAACATACTATTGTACTTACAAAAAAAAACTTAATAAAAAAAAGATTCTTAAATAACATGTTTATTTTTGCAATTTTTCGTGCCATTTTGCCAGCCATTTTTTACCATTTTTCGTGCCATTTTAAACTTGCCCTGCTGACGAGCATTGAAACGAAAATTTAAAATATTTTTCTTAGATTTCGGTAGATATCTTCATCACAGTTTATTAAGGCATCTACAACGTTATCTGATAGATTTTCAGATATTTTCCATGTTTGTTGCAAATGTTCAGACACAAGTTTAGATGTTAGTAGTTGTTTATCTCTTTGATCAAACATAATCAGCTCATCATCTAATTGTGATTTTAAAAGTTTTGTATCTGTATTTGACTTGATTACAATTTGAGGTAGAAGTTTAGGTATGTTCAATACATTTAGGATATATATTGGAAAACTTGTTTTGAGATATTCTAAAATAAATTTAATAAGAGGAATGTAACCTACAACACGGTAGTAATCTTCAACATTTGAATGTGATTGGAACCTCGATTTGAACGCAGATAACTTTACCTTTTTTAAAAATCGCTTTAAATAGTTCTTCGGCTTTATTTCTTTTCTGTTTAAGGCACATGATTTAAGTTTTGATAAGGCTTGACCCTTTTTGAAGATCTATATCGTGCTTTTGTAAAATGATTAAATGATCCTCAAATGAATTCAAAAGTACTAAGCGAGTTCCTTAATATGAGGCTTTTGATGAAGTATCTCTACCTTTCCACTCAGATATTTTTTCCAAAGCTTCTACTATATGATGTACACTTGTTGCAAAGTGTAAAATTGAGTCGTGACGGTCCAACCAAATACTTTGCTAAAACTGCGTTTCGCTTGGGATGATTATATTTAAAGAAAATTGTCGTTTCCTTAACAAATGATACAACTTATTGCATTAATGGCACTTTGTTGCTTTTTAAAATTGAGTTGTTTGATTTATAGGAATAGCAAGGCGTTTGTTTTGCATTTGGCCAGAATTTTATAACAGCTCAATTTTCTGCTGACGTCAGAGGACACCCATCTGTTCCATTTCCTACAAAATTGTTTAGGTCAAGACTAAAATTTGTCAAAACTTTTAGAACTATTGATGAAAGTGCCTTCGCATCAATTGACACATCAACGTCATTATCAATATCCTTTGAAGCCTCTTCAAATGCGTTAACAACAAAGCCAATAAATGCTTTCCTAACAACTTTTTGTTGTATGTTGAAATATCTATAAGATAAGAAATTCTCGGTTTTCCTCGAAAAATCTGTGCTTTCGTCAAAAATTATCGAATAGAATTTTGATTCATATAACACATGTAAACATAAATATTGCATATACTAAGGCTTATTTATAATTCAACCGCACGCATTTTCAAGTCAAACGTTTATTCTTTGGATATAAATAGATGCCACCTGCTGGGATTGAATGTAGAATAATAAGTATTTGAATACAGTAAACTAGACGTTTCATTGGAAATATGTAATAAATGGGATTTCCTAAAATTTTGTGCATACAAAAAAAAATTTTATTGGGAATTCTTGTATTATCGAGATAAACCAAACATATTTTAATCATTTAGGGGGGGAAATTTCCTTATTTCCCCCCCCCCCTGAATCCGCGCCTGATAAATAGATTTAAATGTATTGTAACGAAATTAAATTCATCTAGGATTATTTATAGTTTTAGTTATAAGTAGGGATGCGAATTCCATGCAAATGCATGTTTTTTGTCGATAGACTAAGAACGATGTCGACCAATTATCTTTCCGAATCATTAAATTTGCGTTAAAATAGCACCGATTTGTTTTTGCATATTTTGGTGAAAATTCATATTTTTGCATATTTAGGTTATAAATGCATATTTTTAAATTTTTGAGTAATTTTTTTTTAATTTCCATATTACAAAAAAGTTCATAAAAAGATTTTTTAATACAAAAAAAAAAAATTCAAAACCAATAAATAAATTCTTTTGGAGCATTGATTTAAATACAAGATCCTTCCGCTTTGCAGAGGAAATTAGAAGCCAATTCGATAATATTGCAATTTTAATGTATCCCTTGACTTTACTTCCTTCGCAGCCAGTAGTAACAAGATGGTGGCCTAGGTAGATGCTTCAGAATTCTATTCAAAAAACTTTGAGTAGTACCGCATTTAGACTATGCAATACACGCCGAGTTTTTTTCTATTTTCTTTTAAAGTAGTTGCTACGAAACTCTTTTCACATTTACATTTAAATTTTTTTCAAGCATTTTTTCAACCCCGTTTTCTTCCCTACACCTCTTGCTAACAAACAAAAAGTTACATGCGAAAGTTGCGGCGTTAATTGCATAATGTAAATATGGTCTAGTTTAAGAATGTTTAAAAAAGTTTGTTGATATCGTTTAAGTAAAAGTAAAATAAATATTAAATTTAAATAACATCAGAAGTCAATTAGCATTAGTAAAGGGTGAGATGTTAACGAACTTTTTAAGGCCCGAATTGAAAGATATGGATGTGGACGATATGTGGTTTCAACAAGACGGTGCCACTTGCCACACAGCTGACGAAACAATGGCTCTTTTGCGCGACAAATTCAATGGCCGTGTTATCTCACGTAGTGGCATTGGACTTCTCCTTTTTTTTTGGGGATATTTAAAAGAATATATTCTTATCGACCTACACCTATAGCCAGCAACAATTCAAGAGCTAAAGGATGAGATAATTCTTGTAAATTATAATTTATGTCGTATTAGTTTAAATTGTTATTTGCTCCACTGGATTGTAGACTTTACATTTATTTATAGAATTTCGAATTCGAACAGACTGTTCTGGAATCGACTAGAAGGTTCTTGAATCTACTACTATACAACTACTACCGGTTGTGAACTATAAATAAATACATGTTGACTCGTAATGTTTAGTTTTAGTGTTGTTTTTACATAAGAAATTTTATAAAGGTAACACATGACATGTATGTATTTTGCAATGGGAAATTTGATAAATCAGATGTATAAAACATGTCGTATACGAGTACCTTAAATACATGTCGTTTAAAAGTACTTTGATGTGAAAGTTTAAATCACGGCGAGTTCACTGATGTCCGGATTCCACATGATTGTGTAGTAAAAATTTTATGAAAAGCCTTCAAAAAACTGAGTGCTTTTACTGCACAATCCGAAAACGGAACATGAATAACCAGCGTTTAAGAAAGCTGAAGTCAAAGTAGAAAAAATGCAATTTCTTCCACTTTTTATAATAGGCAGTGTTTAGCAAATGCTTGCTTGCTACAAAGGAAGTTTTGTTAACTAATTTCAATCCAGCAATTTTAAGAAGTTTTAAAAACGCGTTTTGCTAAAATTTTAAAAGAACTAATTGCATTATTTTAAAATAATTCACAATTCAATTGCGAAAACTATAAACTTAACTTTGCTAATATGTAATAATAAATATGCTAATAATCGTAAATATATTAAATAATGTAAACTATAACTGGAATTATTTATTTCGTTACATAATAGATGCAATAGATTATAGAAAGGAGTTAATTGCAGAATTCAATTATTAATTTTATTTAAAGCTAAATTTATTTTAGATATCACCGACTGACGAAACTATGTCATGGTCGTAAGTTCTTATTAATTTTTTCGTATTTTATTAATATAATATTTTCTGTAAATATAAAAAACATGTTTTGGAAAAAAAAATAATAAATTAAATTTGTGTCTATTTCTTATTAAAAGTATATTTAATAACTTTTGAGAATTCCATTTTCAATAAATGATGAAACTATCTATGTATATCAACAAGATTTAAATATTTAGTCAAATCTTTTTGTTTGCCTTTTAAAGATAATTTTTTTTATAATTTCAAATACACACCTGTTTACTGGCAGCAACATCCCAAACAGTAACATAACCATGATGAGTACCAACCGCTACTAAATTACCACGTTCATTCCAAGAAACTGATGTTACAGTATTCGCATCAGGGCTAAGGTCACACAAACGTGTTACCTACAATTAAAGAATTAAATAAACATTTAAAATAAATAAATAAAATATTTAGACAATATTTGAAAAATAAAAGAAGCAAAACCAAAAAAAAACCAATAGAAGTTTGTAAAACAAATTACTAATTAAAATTGTAAATAACTTTTTGAAATACATACTTGACTTGTACAGGCACTCCATAGGTAAACACAGCTACCTAAACCAACGGCCAATACATTTTGCGATGACCAATCGACTAAATTTAAATAAAAATCATCTTGCAATTCAGGAGCATCCAAGACCTTAAAATTAAAATGAATTTGTGTTAATATTTTTAATACAAAGTAGATTAAA
Source organism: Pollenia labialis (assembly GCA_949318255.1). Taxonomy (NCBI): domain Eukaryota; kingdom Metazoa; phylum Arthropoda; class Insecta; order Diptera; family Polleniidae; genus Pollenia; species Pollenia labialis. Next base: position 14,449,831 of record OX439142.1, on the reverse strand, counting down.
GTTTTATGTGATAACTTACTTTAAATGGTATGCGGGATATTTTTCTGGTAGCCTTGCGGGGTGAACGCAAAAGTTTTTGACTTTTTGTGCTTACCGGTGATAAAGAATAAGGACACTGTTCATTAAAGTCCTAGAAAGAGTAAACAAAAAATAACAGAATTAAATAAACATTCACTTAATTTGGCGAATATCTTTTATATTTTAGTATAGAGTAATAATTATTCACGTCACAATTTTAAGTCTTGCCAAAATTCGAAGTTTTGCACTAGTTGGCGTGAGCCATTCAACTGACGTAGAACATATGTTCTGTGCAAGAACTTGCACTGATTTTTCGCACTTGCTCATGGGTAGTGCGAGATGCAAGGGCCAGTGCAAAATTATCTTTTACATATTTTTTGTTGTTTCAAAAAAAACTTAGAATTTTCGCATTCTTCCAAGACTAAAAATGGTGACGTGAATTACTCTTATAAGTTTTTTTTCTTTTTTTTAAGAACAGATTTTATTTATTTATTTTAATAACACACAACAGTTGTTTAATTAACAAGAACATGTGAAATGTGATGATGTGTGGCAATTGAGGAGAAAAAGTAGAATTTGTCTAATTTAGTTTTTTTGGTTTTTTTTTTTTGTAAACTAACGCAAAAGTTTTCGCGTACACAAAAATTATGTATACATTAAAATTATATGTAAAAAAAAAGAATTTGAAATCCAAAATTGAATTTTATGATTAATTCGTAAAACTGCTCTGAGCGCGGCAGAAGCTCCCCCGTCTTTGTCGTTATCTTTTAAAGAGCAGCCCGCAGTCGGCCCTTATTTTTCTGCTTTTTACGTTCCATATCGCATTGGCTAATGGCTTGGCGTCGTAAACCTGTACCGAGTTACAGTTTTAAACATCAACTATATGCAGTTGTTTATAGCTTTACCTTCTTTACGTGTTTGTCTGGTGGATAACCAAAATAAATTCGACATAACCATATACCATATTCCACTCAGGCGTTATTACTGGTAGACAACAAAATACTTTGGAGCGGATTCTGGAAGCACTCGCCTTCCTATACAAAGGTTCAGGTCGTGTGTATGAGGTTCTAAGAATTCTGTGATACCTGGCAATATACCTTCAGCCAAGCGTAGAGCTTTGCGGGATTAGCAAAAGAAAATATGTATACAAGAAGAATAAGAAGAAAAAGCTATAGCTTAAAGTTGCGCGAATATATGTTATGAAATAACGGTATATCTCGAAAACCAGAGCTAACTTAAAAAATGGTAAGCACAACTGGATTCAGCCTATCCGAATTAGATCAAAACGCCTGGTGCCCGGCTTGTCTGTTTTTTCAACTAGCACAGTGTAAGCAGTATGTGTGATTATTTTCCAAAATCACAAATTTTTTATTAAACGCAAATGCTAAGTCAGCCGCTTAATTTTTCGACTCTTAACTACTCTCCCTCTCCGTTAATTCATTTATTATATGGGCATTTTCATGTCAGAGAAATAGAGATTTAACAAAAATAGTAGTAACTGGAAAATTTTTTTATTATTCACCCCTATCGTGAATAACAAGTGGAATTTTTGTTCCAAGAAATTTTCATTCCCCTCGAAGGGAAAAAGCAATCGTGAATTTAATGTGAAAAATTGTTCACTCTATCAGTTCCAGTGAATGTAAAAAAAAAAAAGAAAGATTAAAAAAAAATTTTAAAAATCAATGAAATATTTGTTCAAAAATATACACGTATATATTTTAAAGAAAAGGTAAAATAATAAAGCAGAATATTTAGTATTGGAGGGATAGTTTGATTACAACGTTAGCTTTTGCACCTTTTTAAATTTTATGTAGTAAAATTTTTTCCAAAAAATCGTTCGAAATCTTGACACTTTTTGTTTTGCATTTTGTTGGCCAATATATCGGTTTGTGCCTTATTAACGCATCTAGCCCCTAATATTTGATTTACAAAATTGATAATTAGTTCTTAAATAAAAAGTACTTACTGTACTTACATACATAGAGAGAAAATCTAAGGGAGACGTGGACAAATTACGATAGAAAAAACTACACACCATAATATTTTTAAAACAAATTTGAGTGTACCCTATTTGGTACCCATGGCCAATCATGGTCGCCAGAACAGAAATATGCTATGAGTTTAAGAACTATATAAAAGTTATTTGAGCCGAATATTATTCAGATATCTTCATGTATATGAGATTTGTTTGTCTCCAACCTATTTAAGGAATGGAGTTTATATCGGACCTATGCTACCTACTAGCACAGCATTTTGTCATGACATATTACCTATCGTAAAAGTTATTGTCGCCAATTTTTAAGGTCAATACCAACATTTATAGGGAAGTAATGGCAATAAAAGCTATTTTCGGGAGTAGTATTTGTATGGGAGCTACATATGGTCAAATATGGACCGATTCCAATACAATTTGGTTAGATGGTTTAGATTGCAATAAAATAAGTTTGGATCCATTTTTAACTAAATACCAACATAATAAGATGATACATTTAGTTGCATTTATAGTACTTACAATAAATATCCTACGTGGTGGCGATCTTTCAAAACTTGTACAATTTTTAATTTTTACCAACTTAAAAAACTCCGATCAATATTTTTTTCCAACAAAAATCTTTCTTTGAATTTTATTTTGAAACACCTACGAATGATCAAATAGAAATGACAAAAGCAAATGATGTTTTAACATCACGTACGTGACATTAGAATAGTATCCAGGGCTGTCAGTTTGGGGATTTATCCCTAAACTTGGATTTATCCCCAAACTTGGGGATTTCATGCAAGCCAAAAGGAAAAAGAAAGTCATTTGGGGATTTTTTTTTTGGATTTTACACATTTTTAATATATCGCATTTGTTTCGTATATAAAATATCAAAAAAAAAGGTAGCAAAACTTTTAATTTATCAACAACGAATACGGTGTAAAGGTTCCTCAATAAGATAACAATTTTTGTTGAGTGTGTAAAAGGTACTTAATAAATAAAGTGTTTTAAAAAAAGAAGAATTTAAAATAAAGAATCTAAAACCGTCGAAAAGACATAAAATTTTAAAGATAATTTTCTAGCAAATACGTCTACACCAAAAATAAGTTAATATGAAACACAATATAATAAAGTTTGGGAAAAATAATGCATCGAAGTATTTAATATATGTATTTTAATTGTTGCTTTTAAGAATGGCTAAAACCGATTGAAAAAGCTCCAAATTCTTATAAATTGGCTCATTCGTCTTAAAAAAGAGCATATTCTTCTGCTTAAGGCTGGTACACACTATCCCACAAAGTCTTACGTATTCTTCAAAAATGCTTCCCTGATCTAATTATTCTTTGAACATTTTAAAAAAGCAATAACAACTTATCATTACAGGGTTGCATTTTCGTAAATTACTAAAGACATTGTGGGATAGTGTAAAACGGCCTTTATTATTACTCATTAAAAATAATGCCGTAATCAGTCGCTACAAACAAAAATAAAATATTTTTTTATTGAACATTTTTATTTGGGGATTTCATATTATTTTTAAAAAAAAATTTAATTTGGTCAGAAAAAAACACAAAAAAAATTAGCTTTTTAAGGTTTTGTTTTTTAATTTGGGGATTTGTTTTTTATTTTTTGGGGACAAGGAAAGAAGTACCTAGCAGCCTTGATAGCATCAAAAACAAACCCAAAAATATACCGCTAATCGAACTATGTATATACTTGGTCCTTCCTCATGGATCTAGTTCATTGTTGGTGTAACATTAATATTAATGTATAATACCAATGTTACCAATACCTGTGAAAATTGTTTATTGCAGTTACTAAAAACGAACCAAAGAGATAGTCAGTTAAAACTTTTATTTTTTGCTTTTTAAAAGTTGTAATAAGCTGTAGGTACGTCTGCATAGTCAAGTTTGAGTGTTTTTTTCTCTTCTGCATTATTTGAAAAAAAGTTTTAAGGGGTTTTTTTTGAGTCGTAGTTGACATTCTCATGGAAATTACCATATGTATCATTATTCTGCTTAAATTTTGTGCTCTGCTTTTAAATGTGCTGTTTATCTTAGTTGCTATGCAAAAATAAGCATAGAAAATTAAATTATTTGTTCAAAAATACCCAAAAAAAAATATATAAAAAGTATCGTCATATCAACAGCAAAGTATCGCCGATACCGATACATCGGAAAATCTAAAGTACGGACTTGTAAGCATTGCGGTCGACTTAAATCGTTGGTAATTACTTAAAATACGTAATCATGGCATGTCGTTTTGAAATGTTTAAAAAAGAATACAGAAAATTTGCAACGATTATTTAAAAAAAAGACTTCGCATAAACTTTGTTATTTGTGGGTTTTGTATGAAAATAAAAATGAAAACGTTCTGTACATCGATAAACATATAAAGTTCATTAACAGCTGAAACATAAAATCGGAAGAAATTTTCATTTTATCAGGTTCATCCGTAACGCAACGTCACGTTTACGTTAAGAGTACCTTTTTATACATGAACTTGGTAAGAAAAACGGAACTGCTGATACACAACTTATACGTAAAAGTAACCAGCCACAAAGAAAGTGTAATTGAACCTTATTGGATTGTCTTCTTTTGGATCGCCCACGCCGATAAACCAGAGACAGTTTAATATCTGGAAATTAACATTCACCGGTCGCAAATGCTGCGAAATGTGTGCAAAAATTGCAGTTCTCGATGGCACCACAAGACCCAAATCATATTTGAACATTAATGTTATCAAATTCAGTATAAACTTAAGCCAGTCTAATTGATATTAAACTGGCTTTATTTTATATAAAGTTCTGCAACTCTAAAAAAAACACCCTGTACATACAAAAAAAAAATTTAATTACATTAACAATCTTCTCAAAACTTATAAGACTGAAGTTAAATTAACTTAAGTATTCGTAAAATCTTTAGAATAGCCACGCGGTCAAGCCCCATGAATAACATAAGAAGTTAGCGCTCACAATGATTCTATTTCTTTTACAGAATCTTTGGTAATCATTATTTTTATTATTTCTACATCAGTTTTCTTATAAAAAAACAAAACTTTAATCTTTTTAACAGTTCATATTGTTTAAACACACGCACAATTGTTAAGATCATTAACCTTTTATAATTGTCAAAACATGACTACCAAAAAGCCGGAATTTAAAAAGAAAAAGTTTTAGATTTTATTTTTTAAGAAAAAATAAACAAAAATAATTTTTGAAATTATTTTGACATGTTAAGCCATAATGGATAATGAACTTAAACTTTTTGTTATTGTTGTTTTACTTACTTTGTTAACAAAAACCGTCAAAACATGTTTAAAGTTAATGAGTACAAATGTTTTCCTTAAATGTTTAACAACCGAAATAAAAAAATTACCAGTATTCATCATTTGGTACGAGTATGAATGCACTTAAGATGACAAAAAAAAAAATTTAATAACAGGACAAGACTATCAAAAAAGTACTTTTAAAGGATTAAAAGTACTTTTTGGTTATTATTAAAAATAAATTGAAGCCGCTCTTACTAATAAACTAGCTTACTACCAACTAGACTACCGGGGCTAGTTCAACTACAACAAAACTCATAGTAAAGCCTTCCATACACGACATGTTTTTAACATCTAACTTGTCAAGTTTCCCACTGCAACCAGCTGTCTGAACCAACCTTATATGCAACACTGTTTCTAGGCGAATTAACTGCTGGTGGTGTTGAATAGTCGTTTGATTTTGACAGTTCGAGCTTTTTTGTTTTGTTAGTGTATTGCTAAGAAAGGTTTACATTTCGAGCTATAAGCACTAACAATGCAATGCAAAAAACCCAATGTTGTTCCTGTTGTTTCTGGACACCACCTGTAGTTGAATTCGCCTTACACGGTATTTAATTATTGGCGACTTACAATTACGATATAATCATAACCAGGGAAAACTTAAAACTTTGTCGGACCGATAAATAGCTTTGCATTATAAAACCTTCATTTATTATGTTTTCATCTATTAAATATTATTATTATTGAAAACAACAGCAATAAAAAATGGAAGTTTTAATAATGCAAAGCTATTTATCGGTCCAACAAAATCCGACTTTTAACTATTGGCAAGTTGTAATAATGGCCCTTAGAGCTTTTTATGAAATTTGCCATCGATTTGTTAGTGCATATTTTGGCATGTTTTACCGCTTGCAGCATTTTTTTGCATAATTTATTCAAAATAGCCTTTTTGCAGCATTTTTTAAGTTAAAATATTTTTATTTTGCCTTTTTGCGGAATATTTTGATACATATTCAATTTTTTTTAGATGCCTTCAAGAGCTTTCGCAGCAAATAAAACAAATATTATTGCGAAACTTTGGCTTTTCCGTATACCCAATGTGTTGCTTAAATTTCGCCATCTATTTTTAATTTTTACTCGAAAATTGTAAGACAAAGCAGGTTGTTATTAAATAGGCGATCCACTATTGACGGAATCATTAGCCGCCTGAAATTGTTTAAATTGTATAATTTGTAAAATAAAATTTAATTTTTTTTTAAAGCCTTTCTTAACTAAATAAATGGTACTGATAAAGTACATACAGTGGAGGCTCGAAAAAGTTAAGTCATAGAAAAGTTAAGCAGCTTTCATTAACCACACGTGATTCTAAAAAGTTTAGTGCTTCTTAACTTTTTAGATACAATTTTTTTTTTATTTTGTTTTTCTGTTTCTAAGTGTATCATTTACCGTTAATTAATTTTTTTGCGAATTTTTTTTTTTAGCGATAAACACAAACAAATACAAACCAAGGCGAATTAACTACAGGTGGTGTCGAAAAGCCTTCTGATTTTGACAGTTCGAGCCTATTTGTTTTGATTTGTTAGTGTTTTGCTAAGAATGGTTGACATTTCGAGCCGTAAACACTAACAATGCAATGCAAAACCCCATATGTTGTTTCTGTTGTTTTTGGATTGTTGTAGTTGCGACACCACCTGTAGTTGAATTCGCCTTGATACAAACCTAATCTTGTATAATGTGTTTGCTCTCATCAGTTGGTTGTGAAAGAAAATAGTCGTAGAATTTGTTTTGTTTTGATCGCAACAATGTTAGCAGCAATGAAGCAAAAAAGGTTATCAGTCGCCGAAAAATGCAAGATTTTAAAAAAATTAGATGAAGGCGTTCTTGCTAATCGATTGGCCAAGGATTTTCATGTTTCTGTATCAGCAATTTCAAAAATTAAAAAAAACAAAGCAAACATTTATGCAGCAGTGTCAAATACGTATGAAAAAATTAAGTTAAAAACTTTACATAAGGCAGAATACGTCGATTTGGAGAAGCAATTATACAAATGGTTCTTAGATCAACGATAAATAAATTAACAATGTATAAATACACATATAACCACATGCATTTTTCATACCATGGAAAAGTTAAGATTTCGGAAAAGTTCATCACCCCCAAAACAAACTGCTTAACTTTTTCGAGACTCCACTGTATTACAAAAAAGTACAATAATACCAGGCCCATATATAAAACAATTATACGGAAGGAAGACTTTGCATAAAATTTAATAAAAAAATTTTAAAGTTTATTGACACAAGCAGGGCAATTTTGTTTTTCTGCTATTTGCATCCAAATCAAGGTGATTAGCCATACATTGAAGTGATTTGTTAATATCTTCAAATTGATATGATTACAATAAAATTATTTCATTATTAACATAGAATCCTCTGAACATATGTACACTCACAATATTCTGTACGTAAATTTAACTGAAATTGTAATATAAAATAAATGAAAGTTCAATTAAAAACCGGTCTACCTATTTTTCATTTATTTTTAACAAAAAGTTCATTTAATTTTTACTGTCAAAAATTCAACACCATATTCCGTAAAATCAAATAAATATTCAGTTATTTTGTAAAATTTTACTGTCAAAAATTCAACACCATATTCAGTAAAAACGATTAAATATTCAGTTATATATTAAAATTTTACTGTCAATTTTTTACTGTCAAATTGACCCCATATTCAGTAAAAACAATTAAATATTCAGTTATTTTATTAAATTTTTGTTTACTCCACAAAAGAGCCGAATTTCTAAAAAAATACCAGACAGACACCTGTCCGCTTGTTTTTCTTATAAGCAAGAGAGGGAGAATATTTTTATTTACTTACCCAGTTACACACGTTTGTTTTAATTTTGTTGTACTGACCACGTTGTTTACAGAAGAACTCTCAATTATAAGACTCCAGCAGCATGACCGATATGGCTTCGCAATTATTTTACTTTTAAAATTTGATGTAGGTATTTAACTAAATTATTTTAACAAATAGAAAATGGGTATTGCTTACACAAAACAAGCAATTCATTTTTTATAGATAAGTAAAAATTAATTTTTGGTAGTAAAATTATATAAAATTACTGAATATTTAATTGTTTTTACTGAATATGGTGTTGAATTTTTGACAGTAAAATTTTATTAAATAGCTGCATATTTATTTGTTTTTACGGAATATGTAGTTAATTTTTTGACAATTAATTTATAAAAGATAACTGAATATTGATTTGTTTTTACGGAATTCGCGGTTTAATATTTGACAGTAAAAATTAAATGAACTTTTCGTTGCTTTAAATTAAATTTTTATTTAATTTAACATAAAGAAGAATTTAACTCAATCAACGGACAATATTAACTGCAACTGAAAATCCGTATTAATATGCACTTAGTTTTTTGAATAACTGTTAGAATCAGTTAAAAATAAATTTGCTTGGAATTTTAAATGTTTATTTATTTAAAAATGACTGAACGGAATATTTCCTAAATAAACTACAGTCCGTTACTGTAATAATATTGTGAGTGTACCTCAAACTAAGTATGATGTAGAATCGGTCCCAATAAAGGCACCTCTGACGTGTACAACCGTCAACGATTTCTTCTAAGTGTTTTTACTTTGTCCTTAAATTTCATTAATAGGTTTAAAATAACCTTTTGATAACTTTATTAAAGTATTTTTATCTATTTTAAAACCTTTAAAGACATATAAATTTGTTTGTTGTGTTTTTTTTTTATTAATCAACTGCCATCTTAATTATCGCAAATGTAATGTGAACGGCTTTGATAACCTTAAGCCACATTTTGCTTAAACGCGTTAAAAAACCCAAGTGTAAACATAGCATAAGAGGTAATAAACAAAGGTTTATAAAACAAAAATTCAGTCTCATTGAATGGGATCTCGTGCGTTAATAATTTACTCCGGTCATATTCCCTGTTACAAAAAATATTAGGAAAGTAAATTTTTAAAAGAAGGGTTTTCATCCGGGAAATTAAGTAAATGTATAACTAATTGCAAAGTTTCTTATACAAAGCTTTTAAATTATATGACATAATATCTACAAAAATAAATCTCAGTAGCCTAAACTGAATATGTGCGCTTTTTTCATTGTTTAAATAATAAATTTTAGTAATTTACATATTTTTCGTTCACATAAACATAAACTTTCGATGACACCTGTGAATTTTTTCCTACATTTGCATAAATATGTGCTACTAAAAAAAAATTATCTAGATATGGATGTATGTATATATGAAATACACTTGATCGTTAGCACACAAAAAAATATGTAAATCATATTTGATCAATTGAGGAAAAAAAAAATTAAATTACAAACCAGAAACCAGTTTTAAAATGCCGGCTTTTAATAGTCTGTCTTTCTTTAAGCACCGCCCACTTTATTTCGACTTTATTTTCTTTAAACAAAAATAGACAGAGTGTGACAAGCGATCTGAAGCAAAAAAATAAATAAAAATCATTTTATTGGCCATAAAGATTGTGTTCGTACAAAGTATGTACATACAAAGAATTCTTCAATAAAACAGAAATACCCTAAAATAGAAAAAAAGAACTTCAAATAAAATTTAAAGATAGAAAAATATATTGGAAGACAATGATTTTTTTCTAGAAAAAACGAGTTCTTAATTAAAAAAAACAAAAAAAAGTGATTTTGGGGCAGTGTTACCAAAAGTAGGGAAAATTCTGAATTAGTTAATTCGTTTTGCTAACTGAGTAGCTTTATTTCAGCAAATGGAGGTTTGAGTGACGATGTTATTAGCCGAATCAATAAAGTCAGGCAATCCTTCGGGCATTCGTTTTTTGAAGTAGGTAAAAGAACGCAGGTTGTGTGTTACTTTAATCTACTAACAAGTACTTTTTATCAAAATATTTGCTTGATCATAAAAATTAAATAAACATTTTAATTTTTTCACTTTTTTCATATTCATATCCACGCGCTGATTACTTTTTGGTAATGAAACGGTTGGCTTAACAATTAATTTACATAATCATTTATATTTAAAAACTGGGAATTATTTCCTTCTGAAGGTTACTTTATATTATATTCAACATTTTTTTTTTTTTTATTTTTCGAATTTATTCTATGAGCTAAATTTCAGTTATGTATTTTATAAAGTCTGATAGTGTATAAAGTCATTTCTGAAAAATTGAAGGAATGTGACTATTACAAAAAAGCTTTATAAAATACATAACTGAAATTTATATTTAACTAGCTTAACCCGGTGCGCTTCGCTACACTGCTTTAACCACTTTATCGGTTGAGAGATATTTAATATATGCATCCTATGGAAGGTAGTTCCCCCCTGCGCCTACCCGCTTTATTTTTATTTTCAAAGTGAAGTATACCATAAGAGTGACTTCTACAAAGTTTGAACTTTCTCACTATAACAGTTTTTAAGATATCCGATATTAAACATTGGCGTCCTATGGTGGGTAACACTTCCCCCGCTGCTATTTTATTTCAATTTTGGGGCTCAGAAGATCCTACTACCAAAAGTTCAACAAATTGCTTGCAGCGGCTCTTATTAATATTTCTATCTATGAGGGGTACTGCTCATCCTCTGGCTACCCCGCCCATTTCTATATTGAAATTTATAGTTTACTATAATAGTGGCTTTAACCACGTTTGAAGACTCTCCCTTTAATAGTTCTTCAGTTGAGCGATATTTAATGTATGCTTCCTATGGGACGTATTTCCCCCCCTGCGCCTACCGGCTTTATTTTTATTTTCAAAAGTGAAGTATACCATAAGAGTGACTTCTAGAAAGTTTGAACATTCTCACTATTACAGTTCTTAAGATATGCGATGGTAAACATTGGCGTCCTATGGGGAAAACCACTACCCCAGCTGCTACTTTATTTCAATTTCGGGGCTCAGAAGATCCTACTACCAAAAGTTCAACAAAATGCGTGCAGTGGCTCTTATTTATATTTCTATCTATGAGGGGTACTGCTCCTCCCCTGTTTACCCCGCCCATTTTTATACTGAAATTTATAGTTTGCCATAGTAGTAGCTTTAACCACGTTTGAAGACTCCCCCTTTAATAGTTCTTCAGTTAAGCGATATTTAATATATGCATCCTATGGGAGGTTTCCCCCCCCCCTCCCCTACCCGCTTTATTTTTATTTTCAAAAGTGTAGTATACCATAAGAGTGACTTCCACAAAGTTTGAACATTCTCACTATAACAGTTCATAAGATATGCGATATTAAGCATTGGCGTCCTATGGGGGGAACCACTTCCCCCGCTGCTATTTTATTTCTATTTCGGGGCTCAGAAGATCCTACTACAAAAAGTTCAGCAAAATGCCGCCAGCGGCTCTTAAGATATGCGATAATAAATATTGGCATCCTATGGGGGGTACCAATTCCCCTGCCCCTATCGAAAAAATAAGTAGCCTATTTTATTTTTAGGGCTCACGTGATGTTACTGTAAAAATTTCAAGAAAATCGGTTCAGTAGTTTCGGAGTCTATAAGCCAACAAACAAACAAACAAACAAACACACAAACACACAAACATACAAACATTTTTCATTTTTATATATATAGATATATCTCTATTACCGCCATTTATTTATGATTATCGATTTAAACCGTAATAAGCACAAATCCGTTCAAATTTTAATTCTATTAAAATAACTGTAAACGTTATGTCTGATACAATATGTACAGGTTTTAAACTATTTTACTTCCACTTTTTTTGCGTACAGCCTTTAGCAGTTTTGGCTGCGCAATGATAAATCAGTCACTTGACTAAATTATAAATTTGATTCAATATTTGTCATATGTCATATGACATTTTTCATTTTTATATATATAGATTTAAAATTATTTTGCTTCTACTGGAAAATTTTTTTAAATTATTATTATAACAATTAATACCAGAACTACCTAAATAAGAGCGGCAAGCATTTTTTATGGCAAAACTTCTAATTTTCATACAGTTTTCGTATAAACAAATCTAATTCAAAACCACCGGGCTGAAAATCTTATTTGACAGATCGCTGGTTCGATTTGTCTTATTTAAAATGTATTTTCTTTTTTTATTAATTTAATCACAGTCTATGGACAAAAATCCTTACAGGCCAATAAAATAATTTATATTCCATAAGGATACTTAACTAATGGTTTACATTCAAGAACAAAATGATGTTACGTTTTAAAATATATTAATGTTAAATTTACAGGGTAATAAATTAAATGATAGAAATCATTAAAAGTAAAGCATTTTCTTGTTAAAAAAACCCTTAACCCTCTTTTTAGGTAGATCAGTAAGTGTTTTTCTGTAAGGACAATGCATCAATTTTTCTACATTGATACCGTTAAGGTTACTTAAACGATTGGAATAAAACTGGCCATCTGAACTAAACAGTTACTCGCTGGCAACACTAGTTAGTGGTGCTGACAGTTATTTTATTGCTACTACCTTTAAGTTATTAAATCGACTTGTTTTCCAATACTCAAATATATTAATGCTTTGCGGGCTTAAGGGCTCATTAACATACATACGTTATTCTTTTTTGAGCATATTTTCATTATATTCTTCCACCTGAATGTGAGGAATTGAGTCGTGCTACATTTGCATATAATGGTTTAAAAAAGTTCGGCCTTCGGCAAAGTTCGGACAAATTCATAGCCTTGCTTAACCTACTGTCAAAAACTAGCAAAAAGTCTCTCAAATTAATTTTAAAAAAAACAAAATAAAAAACATTTTGTCCGGTACGGAATGTGCGATTAAATTCGCACCTTGCTAAAGCAAATGACAGTTTCATTAAACTTAGCAAACAGTTTCCTTAAGTTCAATATGGTTTGCCTCATATAATTAACATGTATTCACACATTTTTTTTTGGCACTATGCGCCCAACAAAAAAAAGCAACAAATAAATAAAAATTCTCACATTTGCCTAAGACAACTTAGGCACATTGTGGTTGGGCCTTAAATTGTTTAGTACAGTTTTGTATTATTTTTGACACAACGTTAAAATATTTTACAGTGTTGTAAACGTTATAAGATCACCTTGTTTGAATTCGCCTTGTATGTAGGTGTTCTTTAAGTTTTTATTTAAGTGACTTCATTAATAAAATAAAACCAATTGAAATTTCTATAAATATTTTAAAATAAAACCAAATATATAATTAAATTCCCACAATTCTTTAAAACCATAAATATTTCTAACCATAAAAATGTACATATGTATGTACATACATGCATATGTATGTATGTATGCAATATTTTCTTAGGTGTAACCACAAACAATTATTTAACCTTTTCACTAAACTGAAATTAAGTCTCAACTTGGTTTAAGTTTAAAAATTATTTTATAGGAAACCGCAATAAAAAATATTTTTAAACAATTCTTTAAATTCCCAAGAAATAGGATTTTTTGTTTAGCTAAATCAAGTGCGTACATTATGACAACAACAACAAAAAAATGTTTACTATGAGAAATTTTAAAATTTGCAACAAAATAATTAAACGCATTTAAAGCAAAGGGTGTTCTAGCAAAACTGATAAAAGTAATTAAAGCCGTGTATAACAATACAACACTACAAGTACCACATAATGGTAAGTATATCTGACATGGGGTCTTAACCTGATATAATATCTGATACAGGGCTGCCAGAAATTTTCAGCAAAAAATCTTAATTTCACCAAAAAAAATCTTATTTATGAAGGAAAAATCTTATTTTTGGAATAAAGTAGTTTTTTTATTATAAATAATAAAAACAATTCATAATTTATATAATACATAAAATAAACAAAAAAACATTACAAAAAATTTAATTTTTTATACCACATTGTACTATTTAGTTTAAAAATTTTTAACAAATAAGGTTTTTTTAATTGAACCTAACATTCGTGTAGACAAAATAAAATGTCTTGTTTTTGGGGAAAAAATCTTAAAATCTTTTTTCGGTTAAAAAATCTTAAAAAATAAGGTAAAATCTTACTTCTGGCAGCGCTGATCTGATATAATTATGAGAGAACGTCGGCAGAATGAGAGAACACATTTATTCATGTTAATCTTAATCTTAAACAAGGGGAACACGTATCATATAAGTTTTCATAATCGAATGATTCTCGTACAGAAAACTTGTGTCGTTTTTATTCTTTTTTTTAGTATTTTCTTTTTTTTTAGTTAAAAATATTGTTTTTTTAAACACTTATCACAAGATTTTCTCTATTTACACTAAAAAAATTAAACATTGAAATGAATGCGTCTTATTATTGTTTTATATGTATGTGCATTTTAGACAGCTTATCTTATAAAATAGTTGTTATAAGATTTCTCATAACAACTGTCTCATAATATTTATTATAATATTAATATTAACACTATTTGAGAGTCCACACGTAAGATAATATTCTCTGCGATTGAATTTTGGCGTTTGCTGATGTAAAAATCTTATAGTTATATTATCTCAGGTAGAGACCCTGTGTGAATCCTTCTTGACAAACGCCAGAGTAAAATAAGGTTGCCACTTACAGTAATATTGTTCGCCGTTGTTTTGGATGAGATTAAGAAATAAATAAGAACAAGACGAAGTGGCATTGTTTGGGATTTTTAGAGGCATCTAGAGAATTTGTATTTTGCTGACGAAATCTGTAATTTATCCCTCAACTTATATGATATGCAAAATAAAGTGTATGATTTAGTTGATTTAGGTGAAATAGAGTTGTGCTGTAAGCGAATATTGCCGAAACACATTCAATGCGTTACCGAAAAAATTATTGCTAAATCACTTCCAAACAAACAACTTGCTTGCAAGCTTTGTAAATTTTCTAGAAATTTGTTAACCGTTCCCATTATGTATTATTTTTATTTGAGGTAAAAAAGATTTACTTGTTTGTTGTCGGAACAACAACAACATTATAAGAAAAGTTTTGGTTGGTTTTGAAGTTGACAAATTGAGATTTTATGCAATTTTTTTTCATTTTCGGATGTTTTCACTCTAAAACAAAAAATTAACTGCAAACAAAATTTAGAATTTATTTCTGTTTTAAATATTAATTAAACGAGTCACTCTTGCACTCGCGTTCTAAAAACACGCAGTAAAACTGAGGCTATCAGCGCAGAAGAAGTGTAAGTCGAGTACACCAACTGTTTGTATCCTAACCAGATGGCGTTAGACATAGTTTTTGCACGGCCCTTTACAACCAAGCACTATAGTGCAAGAGTAGTGTTAACTCCTCATTATCTCATAAAAAGTTGTCTGGTGTAACACCACTTCTACGCTGAAAGCCTCAACTATTGTGTTAAGGCGATATTTTTTGTTGTTTTTTTTTAACTAAAAAAATTTCTATTTGTTAAAATTGTTGAGCTAAATACATTTAAATTCACAGTAGATAAATAGGGAAACCATATCGGCCGTTATGCTGGTGTTTGATAATTAATAGTTCTTCTGTATCCAAGGAAATAAAGCAAAAATTAGGTAAACATCGTGTATACCGCAGAATAAGATGATGTGAGAATATCCACATCTAGTTAAGAATGAAACATATGGAGGAACAATAGTAAAAAAGTCAAATAGTTAAGAATTAAAAATATGGGTGAAATATAATAAAATTTACGTTTTCTTTGTCATTCACCAACAGAAATCGCAGATTCGTCCAGTTAAAGAAGGATTATTTATTAATACGATTTCCGTATGACGAGCTAAATTCCCAGTTTTTCATATTTGATAAATACACTGAAATTTATTGTTGAGGGCAAGCTAGCTTCTATGCGCATTTCACTGGTTGCTTAGGCCAGCTCATCAGGAAACCTTTTCCAAAGATTTTAGAAAAGTCAAAAATATTGTACAAATAAAACCCTTAAGCGAATAAGAATTATAAACACTCAAAGTCTTACTTGTAACAATATCAAAACTTAAACAAAACACCAACAATAAACAGTGAGTTTATCTTTTCTTACATTCCCCTACAATTGGTTGGGTTCTTTCCGACTCGAATTGTAGTTGTAAGTGGGTAAAAAGAAAAAACAATTATTTTATTTACGTTTGTGTCTAATCTACTTTTGTTGAATATACCTACATGTATCCTTTTAAGGGCATTATAACAGTCGGGCCTCCGAGTGTACTTGCAATAAAGAGCGTTCATTACGATTTTACCTAACCAAAACATATTAACTAAATTGACCAATTATTTCACCTAGTCGTCCTACAAATGTTCATTCCGGGCGTTTGATGAATATGATAATGGAAAACTAAATGGCAAGTTCGCATTTTGCTCATATTATCAGCCGTGTCACATATTCCGTTCGAAATGCTATCAATTGCGTATTTGCCATTCCGTACGAAACCATCTTTTGTGCTTTAGATTCCAATCGTTTTTATCAATACGAAAAAAAATTTTAAGCGATTTTCATGTAATCAATTTGGCAGCATCACTATTTATCACTGTGTAATATGACAACAAATTAACTTAGCAAAACTAAAAACAAATGTTAACAACATTTGAGTTTTTATTTATGCATAAAAAAAGTGATACAATTTGTGAAATTTAAAATGTCAATAGACGAACGTATCAATTATTGCTGAAGAAGAAAAAAAATTGTAATTGCTTTCTTTTCAGTTCTTTTCAGTTATGCACTATCTTTTGTTTTGTGTGTTGCCGGTATGTAATGTAAAAATTTGTTTGTGATTAAAATTTCTGAAGCACCAAAATACGGAATGAATTCCGTTTTAAACGGAATTGTACTCTGTGACATGACTGCATATTTCCTTAAAGCTTCGTTCACAATGGGAGAAACAATTTCGTTTTTTCTTCTATCTTCTTTTTTCCCAAAGTATTTCATATATATTTCTTTAATTTTTCGAACAAAAATTTAACTAAATTTTTTTTTTAAAGAAAATTGTTTTGTTTTTATTTGAATAAAAAAGTAAATAAAATTTGCTGATAAAACATTTCATTATTTTTTCTAGTTTCCAGTTTTTTATACAATTTAATAAACAAACTCTTTTTATAATCTATTCAATTAAAATAAAAACTGTGTCAATGCAATTCAAAAGTATAAAATTTTATTTACAATTTACGCATGAAATGATCATAAATTGTGGTCTGTGTATTTGCGCTGGCTTGATAATTAACTTTTACATTTGAGTGTGAAATATTTACAAATTAAAATGCGTAGCAAAAAGTGCGTATTGAGTTCAAAAAAAAAAACGGAATGGAATGGAAATTGTAAGGCACTTCTAATTTGACATTTTTATTTATTGCAAATATCAAATAACATTAAAATTTTATTTTGAAAGCAAATAGATTTCAAGCGGATTTAAAAAAAAATGCTAAAAACGAATGACCTTGAAGTTTTGTATCTTAAATTTATGTTAAAATTCAATTGCGTGTGAAGTTCACATTGGATTAAAAAAAAAGCAAACGAGTGTATTTGCGTACATTTGATTTTTTAGCACTTATGGCAATTTTAATTTGGTTTTTTAAAGAGATAAAAGAAAATTTACATTTACTTCAGTTTTTGTGAAATAAAAACAAGTACAGTATACATATATACATCGCTTATATGCACATTGGTTATAAACCTAAACATACACACCGGTTATAAGCATTCCAACTTGTACAATTATAGTTTGCTATTTAAAATAGCCAAATCTGTATCGTCTATAAGCGAATATATGCATCACAATTTAATACAATTTTAATAATTTGCTTTAAGAAAAAACATGCAAATTATGAAATGCATATAAGCGATAAATACTGTATATCTATATACAGTATAACCCGGTTAATTACCCCACGCTTAAATGCCTTTCACGCTTATTTACCTTGAGTTTTAAAAAAGAGTATTTTTTATGAGATATTTTGTCTTAAAGGAATGAAAGAAAAGGTCGCTAAATTTTAAATTATATTAACATTTAAAATGATAAAATACCTTCAATATTTTAGGGATTGATATTTGAATGGAAGCTGTATGTTTAAATTTGAGCCAAATTTAATTTTAATTTGAACATGATTAGTTTGTTTATGGTCATAGAGAAAGAAGTTTGCATGGGGACTATGTGATATTATAGATCGATTCTCACAATTTACATAGGAAGGTTTCGTCAAATTAAAATTATTATATAAATTATAATTATCTTAAAACATCTACTTTTACTTTCCGTACAAGGTTAAGATGGACAGAAAAAACAATTGTGTAATATTGCAAAAGGCTTGTAACCTTAAAAATGTATTGAGTGTTATCCAAAATCAATATCCTTAAGAATTTACACAAGGGAGCTTCGAAAATTTGTTAATTTATTGAAATTTATATTTCCTTTTTAAAAAATAATCGACCATAAGGTCGAAATAAATAGAAATGAAGGCCCCTGTTACGGTTTACAACTCAACTCAGCAATAGGAGCCAAAATTAATGAAAATTGTAATAGCGTTATTTAGGATTATTTTGGTAAAAGGAATCGAAGATTATAAAACTCAATTGTTATAACAATTTATATATAAATTCAACATATGTATATAGTTGAATTGTGAAAAAATATGATATTCGTACACAAATGTATTGAGCGTTACATTGACAACATTTTTATATATAATTTACCTAGTAATTTTAGAAAGGCAAAAAAAGTTAACACCAGCAGAAAGTCAGAAACTTTTACTTTTTTTCTTTTATTATTTTTTTGTCTCTTAAATAACTAAAAAAAAAACATAATAATTTTTTTGAATGAAGAGAACTACTTTCATGTTTTTTTAATATTTTTAATAAAAACATTTTTGGACTTATCTCGATTTATTTTCCAAGTTATCAAACTAAAAAATCTTTGCTCGTTTAAAGGTACATTTGGGCATTTCCAGCAAAAAGTCTACTTTTTGTTATGTAACGCCAGAATGCTTGTATTTTAGGACCATGTTGCGCAAGCTATCTGTGCGTTACACAAAAATATAAAAAAGAAAATTATAAATATAAAATTTTTTTAAGAAACAATTTAAATTACTTCTGGCGTTACGCTACATAAAGAAAGATTGCATTTAAAAACGAATAGTATTTTGAACTTGACCATTGTTGTTTGATTTTGATTAAATTAGTTTTATTTGAACGAAGATTTGGCCTGAAATTTAATCATGTATACATTTTTAAAAAGAATTATTGCTAAAAATTCTAATATTGAACATTACCGTGTGGTCCCAGTCAAAATTAAAAAAAATTGTCTTAATTTTTAATTTCCATTTACGATTGTTTTTAATTTTTTTAGACGTAGTGCTTTCAAACCCTATTCCCAGAACAACCGCGAAAGCAAATGTAACGCTCAATATACAAAAATGGTAAAAATTCAAAAATATAATTTTATTTCAAGACCCATTTAATGAGGCGAAACTATAATATCAATCTTACAGCTTCTCAAATTGTAAAAACACACAAAGTGTGCACTTAAAATAATAATCACCCATATACTCACTTTAATCATTAATTACCTTTGGTCAAGGGTTTAAAATAAACCTTATTCCCCTTTCTTTCTTAATGACATTAGAGAAAAAAGTAAAAGTTATAATCAAACCAGAAACTTATTAATACCAAATAATTTTTACATTAAAAAAATAACTTTTAAACGATTTTTACAATAATAATAATCGTAGATTTCTTTAATATTACATTTATTATATGTCATAAATTATTCAATACACCGCCAACATAATTAAGCTTATCATAGATTCCAACAGCAAAAAATAAAATGACTAACTGGAATGATTGCCTGCATGAGAATTTACAATGCAGACAAGAAAATACATAAATTACTTTTAAAGTTTATAATAACGTATCTGACCCTTGTGTACTTGATGTGAGTATTGATTCTTTAATCAATTTAATGTCTACAGACAACTATAATTGAATTTTTGAAATTATTTTCAATTAAAAACAAAAAAAAAAATTTTTTCTTCACTTAAAAGTTAATTTAATTATCGTTAAACTTGATTGAACTTTTTCAGAGTAATTTAAGAGAAAATATTAAAAATTAAATTTTTAGTATCAAATATTTAAGTGAACTCAAAAATGTTTGATTATCTTGATATAATTTTTAAATGTATTCAGACATAACAACGTATGTATGTAAAGAGTGGCGCATAATAACATTACTATTTATTATTAAGTGAATAAATTTTTTGTTTACGTTTTTTTGTTAGAATTAACTTCTGAAATACTTGTGAAATTTACGATGGAAAGTTGCTTATTTTTATTTTGAAAGTCAGCATTCGTTTATTCAAACACAAATTTCTTATCGAATAGCGATGAGGCCCTAAGTTTTACCTAAATGGTCCTCCATCAAGAAGCCACAATCATATTAGGGTTGCATCCAAACATGTTGTGGTCAAAAATAACTAAAACATGTTTATTACTTATAATAGTTAGCATGGTTGGTTTTTAACCATAACATGTTGCTCTTGGAAAAGAGGAAAATACTTTTGTTAATTTTAAAACAAATTATTGTCATATTTAACCATAACATGTTTAGAGGCAACCATAACATTGTTGTGGCTTCTTGGTGGAGGACTAATTCAACCATAATATGGTTGTAGATGTTTTAATTAATTTTTTACCAGAAATGTATTTTTTATTAAATGATTTAAATATGTTTCAAGAGCAAAAAAATATGCAAATTAAATATAAAAAATATTTATTATTTGAACAAACTAAAGTATTTTAATTTAAATAATCGCAGTAAATTACATGCGCCGAGAAAAAAGTGCGTAGAATATTTAATTTACAGAAAGAAGCCAACATAATATGGATAATAAAAATGTAAATACCTGACAATTTGAGGAGATCCATAACAAAACGCTATACTTATACTTAAACAATTCTTTTTTTTCGATGTTTGGAGCAAATGGTCACGTAAAAGAGCAAATGCAAAATATCGTAATTCTTTTATTGAATCAAATGGGAAACTCTGTGTACTTTGTTCCCTCCAGGGGGTTTGTACGGATTATCTTAAAGATATTTCACATTCTAGTTTATCACTTGTAGGAAAGTTCGTCCTGAGGGAGAGTTCTCACTACGTGCTGTTGCTAATCAACAAGCAAGCATGGGAAGTTAGATAGTTCCTGTTTTATTTGGATTATTCACCCAAACTGCTACCCGCACACGGAAAAAATCAATGTTTAACGTACCAACTGACTAGCTAACTAACTAATTTTAACAAAAAGAATACGGGAATTTTTTTCTTTTTATAAATAATTTTAAACATGAAAATTAAAAAAATTCATGTTTTTCTTTTTATAGTGTTGTTATGGTTTCTATACAAACAATTATAACAAGATTTTTGGGATTCAATATTGAACAATGTTATTTTAACATTTTTTTATTCAAAATTAATTTGAAACAACGATAATTTTAAATAAAGACCATACTTTTGCAAAAATTTACTATGATTTTTAATCAACATTGCGCCATGTTAATTTAACATTAATATTTTTTTCTGTGTGTGGGTGTGTTGTTTGCGCTCACACTCAAGGGCGATTTGTAAACGCATTGTTGCAAACCAGTGATTAAGATCCACCATGGAGTAGGCCCATGTTAATCTTTTTCACAGTTGATACTTTATTCGTGTAGATTTTAAGTTTTAAATTTGTAACCTATAGGTGTAATGGGGAAGGGCCTAAATCATAGGCTTTCAAATAGAACATTTGGGGTGCATGCAAATTCAAAAGGATTTTGTTTCCTGATTTTTGGTGCCATTTAAAACACCGGGTCACTTTACCAAGGTGCTAAAGCTTTACTGCAAACCAGCTTCTATTGTATAGCAAAAGCAAGTAGAGAGACTCGCAAGCAGCCCTAATACCGACTTTAGGTTTAAACAACAGCAGACCAGTGATACAGTACTTCCGGGTAAAAAAAATATCTTACAAAAAATATTTTTTGTATGTATTTTTCTTAAAGGTGCATGGCAAAATATGTCTTGTACCAGTTTTTTTCTTTCTTAGGATTTTTTTCTTATACAGAATACTGGCCTAAGTAACCAGAAAAATGCGCATAGGATTAGCTTATTCCAACATTATGAATTGGGAATTTAACACATTTAAACGAAACCTTGTTAAAAAATACGTTTTGTATTAAAAATTTTTGGAAAAGGCATGGTGCTTTTCCCATACTTTCTTAAACACGGATTTTCCTTATATGAGATGTTCTTATATCCGTTATCTACTGTATAGATCTTGTTTACAACTCATTACTAGCGCAGCAACTGCTTCTCAGCTGATATAAGAATTGCAACCCTGAATATTGGCATATACATACATATACTGTTAATAATCAAAAAGCTTATTAAGCTATTAAAAAAATTCATACAAATTCTAAAAAAGTTATTTTTTTTTTGTTATAATTTGTATACAAATCAATAAATTTATTCAATAGAATTTTGTAAACCCAAAAAACACATCTCTAGTTTATTTTCTTTTTTGTAAGGATATTTTTTGGACGCAGTAGAAATGGACGCAAGTAGCAGAGATAATAAGTTATGTTTATTATTTAGGAAGTCGTGCGAGTATTTATTGTAATAGTTAACACTTAGTGATAATTCTTGAATATGCGCCATTTATTTAAAAAAAAGTATGTATATTGCAATCTCGCTTAACGGACACCTTCCATAAAGCTGCCCACACACGAGTGATTTGTGCGTGTGATTTGTTCGTGTTCAACGTCTTGTTACTTGCTAATGGGCGCACAAATCACAAGTAATTGAAAATGTTCACAAGTTTTTGAAAGTTTTCAATTTCTCGTGATTTGTTCGACGTGTTAGTGGGCTTTTGTTCGAAAAGAAAAATTGTATTTACTACTACTGAGATGTTCAGCCTTATTGTGGTTGTCGTTTTTGTAAACAAACGTGTCGTTTTTTGTAGTAGATTAAAGAACACATGGTGTATATTACTTTAATCCATTACACAGTCGTATACGACAACGACAACCACAATAAGGCCGGTTATTTCCATTTTTAAAATTACATGTGAACGCCTATTTCTTCTTAAAAGCCATTTGCTTCTTTTTTTAATTGGTTTTTTTTTTTTTTTTTTTTGTGTACACAAATTTTGTATCAAAAGTGCAATTGGATCATCCGCTTTGCAACTAATGTTTTTTTTTTGACGTTAAAGGTTATTGTAATTTGTTCGTCGTGTGTGGAGAACAAATCAAATGTACAAAACACTCGTTTGTGGGCAGCTTAAGCGGATAAGCCTTTTCGACGAGCACTGTTCCTTGACCTCGGCAGCATTCTAAAGGAAAGCATTTGAGTTTCTAAACAGGATATTTCCTTTGCACTGACACATTTTAATGGCCCCTTCAATAATGCAAGATTCTGCTGTATAAACCTTAATGATTTGACCACCTTCTGTTACTGACCAAAAACACATTTATCTTTATTTCACCTATGAACAATAACAAAAAAACTCATTAGATCACGGATATAAAAAGGCAGTAGTGGCCAATAATAATAATAAAAAAACACATACGAATTAATATGAAAATTTATTTAATAAAAAAAAATATATATTTAAGGTAATTGCGGAGTAATAAAATATCCACACCCACTATTTTTATTCAAAATATCAGTAATAAATTATTCTTTTATATTGTGGTTTTCAATTGTTTTTTTTTCTCATAATTTTAAATGTGTTAGATGGTTAGATAGGTGGGTATAGGCCTGTTAATAAACATAGATCAAAATAGGTACCAAAATATCCAGTAGCTTACACCAAATAATATAAAACAACAAAAACAAAAAAAAAAAAATATTAAACAATGAGCACTAATTGTGTCAAAATGTACACAAGACATGTTTGTTCAGAAATGTTAAATTTTGAATTTGAGTTTTTTTTTTTTTGATTTTTAATAAAATTTATGAATGATTTTAATTTAATTAGTATTACAACCATGAAATGTCATAAGACGTAGACACAGTAGTAGCAGTGTAATTTAATTAAAGCAAATTTATACATAAAATGTTAGATATGAACAGACAGAACTGAAAGACAGTCCGATAAATTATTATAAATTCCATGGGAGACTCAATACTTTTCAAAATGATTTTAGAATGATAAAATTTGTTAAAACTGAAAATAGAATATATTGTTTTTTTTTTTTGTTTTCTTTTTAAACGTGTTAATTTTTTTGAGCAAAAACTTTGTAGATTTTTAAAAGTTTGAAATATTCCTCGATAAATTTTGGACATTTCTTGTTTTGAAAATATTTATTTATTAGTTTTTAAAATATATAAATAATTAAAAAGATTTTGTTATTCGTGCTTAATTCCCAGTTTTTATTAATAAAAACACTTGAAATTTATTGTTGATGGGATAAGCTATTCCTATGCGCATTTCACTGGTTGCTTAGGCCAGATCATCAGGAAACTTCATCCATAAAGATTTTAGAAAAACTAAAGATATTAAACCAAATAAAACTGTTAAACGTATAAGAATTATAGCAACAGTTCTACTTGTAATAATATCAAAGCTTAAACAAAACAACATCAACAATAAACAGTGGCTTCATCTCATCTTACATTCCCCACTACAATTAGTTGAAATTCTCTCAACATTAATTGTAGTTGTAAGTAGGTTAAGAAAAACAAAATAAAAACAACAACAAATTACAAAAGATGTTGTCGATTAAGTGTTTTTTAGGCCGTGCACCTGCCTGTTTATTATCAAAAAGTAATTTCAAAACTAATTGTAGTGCTTTGATATTATTACAAGTAGAACTGTTGCTATAATTCTTATACGTTTATCAGTTTTATTTGGTTTAGGTTTAATATCTTTAGTTTTTCTAAAATCTTTATGGATGAAGTTTCCTGATGATCTGGCCTAAGCAACCAGTGAAATGCGCATAGGAATAGCTTATCCCATCAACAATAAATTTCAAGTGTTTTTATCAATAATAAAAACTGGGAATTAAGCACGAATAACAAAATCTTTTGAAAATTTAAATTTTGTATTCCCAAAAATTTAAATTACTTTTTGATAATAAACAGGCAGGTGCACGGCCTAAAAAACACTTAATTGACAACATCTTTTGTAATTTGTTGTTGTTTTTATTTTGTTTTTCTTAACCTACTTACAACTACAATTAATGTTGAGAGAATTTCAACTAATTGTAGTGGGGAATGTAAGATGAGATGAAGCCACTGTTTATTGTTGATGTTGTTTTGTTTAAGCACGAATAACAAAATCTTTTGAAAATTTAAATTTTGTGTTCCCAAAAATTGAAATTACTTTTTGATAAAAATAATTAATTTTTTTTAAATTTGTCCATAGACTTAAATTAAATAAATAAATATAAAAGAGAAATACATAATACATTTAAAAACATAACATTCAAACAACACAAAAAATTAAATTTTTTCTTTCAATTATTAAGCTTGAGGTCCACACCACGCGTCCAATGCGTTTATGCACCTGTCAAAAAAATTTAATCAGTTTGAAACTATACTGACAAGTTACACAGCACACAGGTTAAATGTATATGCGCATCGAACGCATGAAGTAGTATTAATATCTACTTGAACAAAGGTCAATAAAGTATCAAAGGCATAGAACGCGTGGATTCGCCCGTAGACCTCTTATAAGTTCTTAGAGCATTTTTAAAAAAATTATAAGAGAATCCGAGAAGTATAAGCCTCTGTCCATCCCAAGCTGTGGTTCTGCTTAAAAAGAAGTCGAGAGATATCATCGATCTCCCTAAATTTCTAGAGACCAGTGTTGACAATTTAGCAATTTTTCATCTTGTTTAGCCATTAAATTTAAGTTTTTTCTTCCATCTTTAGTACGCGTCGTACTCAAAAATTTAAGTATGGGCATCACTTAAAAGTACTTAAAAAAATCCAAAATTGGATAACTTTCGGATACCAATATGCGTAAATACGTAAATAAAAGTTTGTTGTAGACACAACAACAACACTACAAGAAGAAAAATATAGATTATTTTCATGCTTAAAAAGAAACATAAGAAGCAATAATTTCCATATTCTTTTTTTTAATTATCTAGTAAATACATCAAATTGTTAAAGAAAAATGATTACGGAAACCATATTGGGCATGCGGCTGGTATCTTATAATTGAGAATTCTTCTGTAAAGAAAGGACGGAATACAACAAAAGTGAAATAAACTTGTGTAACGAGTAGGTAAAATAATAATATTCTCACTTGTTTTTTGGGGTTAGTGTTTAGGTTAGAATCAATCTAATCTAGCTTTCGGATTATTTCAAGTACGAATCGAGATTAAAAGGTCTTAGAAATTCTTGAGATACATTTTATCTCACTTTTAATTTAGTCAATCCTGTTTTCGTATTATTTTAAGTATGAATTCGGGATGAAATATGGATAAGTGAAGTATTTAGCACTTGAATAATCCGTAATTAAATCAAGAGTTCTGTACTTGATTAAAGGAAATCCGTACTTACCGTACTATTGACCGCTTCAGCTTGGTTTAAGTACGAATGGATTGATTTGTTTTTTTTTTGAGTGTATAAATTTTAAACATTAATAATCTCTTGGTCTCAGATACCAGACGTAATATAATGTTTTTACCAACCACATCTGAGACGTCTCAACTTCTGCTCTTTAATATCTAAAAAAAAAACTATTTTTTATTAAAATTAAAATAATACCTCAATTTTGGACACCCTTTATAATTAGTTATATGTCGCCAGATTGAGTAAAATATTTATCCTTTTATAACAAAATTTCGAGAGAAAAAACTGATGACTATGGGCGCAAGGATGTTTGTTGACAACGCCATCTACATATAATTATTTAAACATGGCATTCAAAGATGTTTTTTTACATACATAGATGTTCAAGGTAGATATGTAAGTTTTATTAAAAATCTTGACAAATTTCATTTAAGACAATTGAAATTCATGATCATCATCTTCATCAAAGTGAACAAATCATCGCAAGCTCTTGACAAATATAAAATACTTGATACTACATGAAAAAATTACAACACAAGAGCAGTCGTATGTACATATGCATACAGACATAAATATGTACATACTTTATAAAAGACAAACGATAATTTGACAAAAATAAAAACAACAAATGAGACATATGATGACACTTGTGTGTGACATTTTCTTAAATAAATGTCTAAAAGTAATCATATGCTGACATAAAAATAAAATCTGTTAAATTCACTTCAATTATAATAAAAGAATAACAACAACACTCAAAACAATAACTTTGGCACATGCTTAAATAGATGATTAAGTTTTGTTGATAAAAATTATTTTGAAAAATGTTTAAGAATTTTAAAACGAAAGCTTTAAAGTTTGTGCCGCCTCCAATCACATTGTCATCAACATTATGTTTTATGGATTTATCTGATATTTTAATATCAAACAAAAATGATGTATGTATGTGACAATATTTGAACTCAAAACAAAAGAAATTAAATAATTTTAAGAATATTATTAAATATTGAAAAACGTCTGACAAACCACTTAAATAAGTAAATGAATAAAGCAATTTCAAATAGAAATATTGTTCAAAATTTTTTTTTTTTTTTTTTTAATAAACAAAAAGCATCAAGTGTTGATTTGTAAAACCCCTTAAAAAAAGAAAAAGAGCAACGCACAAATTTCTATTGAATTGTTAACAATTCAAAATTAAAATAAAGTGGTTAACAATTGTATGAATGAAGTTTGTTTGCTTTTAAACAAAAACTATTAATTACGGTGTATTGTAATTATTTTCTCGGTGTGTATATTGTTGGCAACTACTTCAGTGAGGTCAACTGACAGTTAAGTGACACTTGAATCAATAAAAACTTATATATGTATACATGTTGTTGACTTTTGTTAAAAAAAAAAACACTTATTTAATACCCAGCTAGCATTTGGCTGATTAGTTTTTGATAAAATCACCCAAACGATTCTTTTCAGATCAGTTTTGATGATTAAAATCTGATTTATCACTTAAGCGATTGAAAAAAAATGCATATATGATTCATTTATATGTTTAAAAAATGATTTATAAATTTTTTGAAATTAAAACTGATTTATCACTTGAACGATTAAAAAAGGATTCATATATGATTCATTTATATGTTTAAAAAATGATTAAACATTTTTTGAATTTAAAATTTTTAAAAATTTGAATTTCTTTTCATTCGTTTCGTCAAAATCACAGAGAAAATTTTAATTATTTATAAAATTTCTCTTCATTCAACTTTTATTTAACTTTATTCTTAATTGTTATTAATATTGTAGTTATTATTCATGGTTTTATTATTTACTTTTTAATTATTTATATTCCAATTTTAATTTAACTTTATTGTTAACTGTTTTTACTTTATTATAATTGTTTATAAAACAACTAAGGGAAATCGTTTTAATAAAAAACTTTATTAAACTCAAAATAAATTATAATTATGATTCGGCGGTTGGGTACAATTTTCTCACAACGGGAGTATCATTTCAGATTGATAAATGAGCTCATATACGGGTATTTTGCTCCTAAAGCTGATTCATTAATTATTCGATTATAATAAAAAAGGTTTGCTGCGAGAGGCTCGCAAGCAAACAGAATACGACTGCAAAGTGATCAAAAAAGGATTCCTAAGCAATTAGGAGAGTGATTAAAAAATGATTTCAAATATTATCAAAAACTATGCAACTTACGATTGAAAAATGAGACAAAAACGATTCAATAATGATTAGAAAAACTAACATTAAAATGATCAAAAAGGAATCAGAAAATTGTATCAAAAATGATTCTTTCAGGTGATTCATGGGTAGGTTACCATTTTCTCACAACGAGAGTATCATTTATGATTGATAAATGAGCTCATATACGGGTATTTTGCCCTTGAAGCTGATTCCTAAATGATCAGATTATGATACAAAATGCTAGCTGGGTAATAATAAATAAATAAATCGCATGTAACTATGTGTATGTAAATTTAATTAAAAAAACCAGGGTTTAAAAAACTGCAGTCAAAACCAAAAACTGTCGAACAAAAAACGGAAATGTGTGTACAACTTTCCGCTTTTTGAGTTGGTTTGACAGCGAATGCTAACATTTAATGAATCAGAAGTAAAAATAACAGTTTTTTTTTGCCAATGACAAATGAAGAAGTGGAAGAATTGGCAGTTTTTAAACTTTGACTGCAGTTTTTTAAAAGCTGAAAAAACCACTTACATTAGCCTGGCTCACAATATCGAAACGAAAATTTCTTTCATTAAAAACAAAAACAAATTTTTGTTTTTATTATTGTTGCTATTCACTATAAAATGCGCTGTCAAAATTGGATTTCCCAATTGCAAAGCGTGGTTGCCGCGCTATTTTGGGATGATTCATACAAATTTAGCAACTAGAAAACAAGTGCAACTTTTGTTTGTTTGGGTACGGCTGATATTTAAATAAGAGCTTCAACGTTGTGTCATAAGCAGTAATGTTAACCGATGTTGTTAAATAAAACCCACAAAATAGCAATTAAAACTGGAAAAAACAGCTAGATTGACCTTAAAATAGCTAAATTGCCAATACTTTTTTTACAATAACAAAAGCAAAACTTTTTGTTCAGTCTACTTTCACACGTTTCATCTTTTGATACTCGAATCTTGTGTTTTTGGGAGAGAAAAAGGAAGAAGAAAATATATGGGTACGGAGATGCTTGCACTCGGTCAGTACTTTCATACGCCGTTATGACCGTATTGTTATAGAAAAAAATTAAAAATATAAAATTGAGATTATTTTTGTGTTTTCGATTTAAATATTTGGTAACAAAATAAAAGGATAAAAAAAACAATAATTTGAATAAAGTCGGAGTATTTAAATATTATGAACAAAAGAAAACAAAATACGTCTGCGACGGAATTGTGGGTCAGTGAAGCGTGTTTCGAAAAATTTACAGCGCTACGTCCTACGTTCATACGACGTACAACTCAATTGTGTTTCTAGCATTAATAATAATTAATAATTTTGTTAAAGCTTTATACACTTTGTTTTACGTTTACGTTTACGCAGCCTATCAAAATTTTGATTGGTGTTAACTGAGAAATGCCTGTTGACGGGAGCAGTGTTGTCCCTTCAGTTAAAAGGCGGGAAATTCAAAAAGTCACGGACTTATTGACCCGCCCTCGCAACCTTCTCTAGGTAATATCATTAGACTGAAAATATAATTTATTATTTAGGGGTTTGCACATTTAAAAAAAAATATTAAATAAATAGTTAATTTAAATAAATAGTTTTTATGTTTTGTTAATTTATTGAAAATTATTTGATAACAAATGCCAAAGTCAGTTTAATGAACTACAAGCATGATTGATGATAATAATAGCCCTGGAATATTCTTCTCTTAATATTGCAACAAAAACTTGATTAAAAAAAATTTAAATTTTACAAGTTATTAACTTCACAGACGGCTTGAAAAGCAATTGAGTTTTTTATATACATAAATACATACATACACATGTATGTACATACACATATGTAGTACTTAACATTTAAAAGAAGTATATATGTACATACATATGCATGAAAAAAAACTTTTTATGTAACAAATAAATGTAAGAATACATCAATCATTTTTTATTTGATAAAAGATATTTCGAAAGCACTTTTATACAGAAAATAATAATAAAATTATAATAACAAAAAAGAAGACTTAAATGACTTGTTTTATTTTACTGAAGACAAAGTATTTGCGCAACTATAAAAAACATTTTACACGGCACCTTAATGGTAGAGTGGCTATTGCATATTTAACAATGTCGGTTATTGACTTTATTTTACTTTTTCCTAACCAACTAATCACTTGTTTTCTTTTTCTATTGTTTTTGTTAACACAAATAACGGCAGTTAGATCACAGAAAATGTCAAACCATAATATAAACATGGTGCAAAACAAGTTACACACACACACACAGACATAGGCGACCATAATGCCCTCCAAGCATTTGATAGAGTGTTTTTCGATTGTCTATAAAAATGTATCTACTCCGTTACAATTGGTAGTTGAACAGTAGATATTACAAAAGTTAACCACAACAAAATACTTAACAATCGAATTATGGATTTTTCCGATTGTTGGACGATTAAATTGACCGAAACATCAGGAAGTGCACTATATGCACTTTGATTTGAACGCCCAGTTTCATAATCCTGAATAAATTAAACGCGTTGCTCGATTGTGTATCTTTCCATGGTTCAAATTGAGTTAGTCTGAAATTGAGAAATGTCAAATGAAATGCAGAAAAAAACTTGACATTTAGGTGTGGTTCACATTCAACATCGACCCTTAAAATTTATTTTAAGGAAACTGCACTTTTAAGAGAAAATGAAATGATACACAATACAAATTTAATATGATTATTTTTTTATTTGAAGAAAAACACAACTTCGAAAAATTGCAAAACGCAAGGCTATCGATCGGATTCAGAACATGCTGAAATAAGTTTTGCGTTTTTTATACCGTTAGCGAATTAAAAACGCTGCGTTTTACAGAACAGGGGCGATAACCCACAATTCGTTTATAACGAATTTGTAATTTTTCGTCACTTTTAAGAGTTGTTCAGATCAGGGATGCAAAAGTTGGTAACATTTTAGTTTTTTTTTTTTTTAAGTCAAAAGTACAACAGCATCCCAATGACTAATTTAGCACTATTTTTGCTGTTTTATTTCATTTAACAAAAGTATTTTTAAAATTTCTGATTTATTATTATCTTAATTTTTTGCGCTCGTTTATTTTCATATGGCAACATCTGTCATGTTGTTGTGGTCAAAGTTTTTAATAATGAAAACTTAACAAATGTTTATTGATATTTAAAGAAATGCTAGAGGAATATTATTGATTCCACATTCACTTGGGAATGCGGAAAGGACATTTTCGTATCAAAACATAATAAAAAAACCAAAAAGAGGAATAGGCTGTTTATTTCGACTGTCTCTTTTCTAACATAAATAAAGGATTTGCTGAAATAATATTATTCGTGTTGCTTGAGCTTAGAAATGACTTAAGAGTTTGTTAGCAAAAAGTATATTCTAAATGATCCTAATAGGAGTATTCAGATCTAAGCAACTAAAAAAATTCAATACAATTTGACGGAAAAAAGTATAGATTATCTTGAAACACTGTCTGCTTTATTTTTATGTTTTTGTTTATATGTATTTTATTTTATTGTGCGGAATATCTAAGAAATAATTTTGATAGAGTTGTACTGTGTTCATTTTGTGATAAAGTTCCTAAATGTTTTTGGCAACATTTTTTTACAACTGCGAAATAATGTAAGCTGCACTTGTTTTTTTTTTTTTGTTCGGTTTCACGTATTAGAGTCCAGCAATAGTCTCCCAGCATGCTTTTGATCCAAAATCCTAGATAAATTCTTTCAATTTTCATTAAATCTTGGTGAGCACGCTCTTCTTGTTCGCGCTCACTGCAGCTAGTTTTTTTTAATCTAAATGCGAATGAAGAATATGCAAAACATTATCGGTGTCACCGGTTTGTTCAAGTTTCTGGCTGCAAAACCAAAATTAAATCCTTTTTACCTATTATGAAGATTTAGACTGAATGTGGGCTTCTGTCAAATAAGTAATTGTGAAATTGTAGTGTCAGTATTGACTGTTTTATAGTATTGTCAGCATGCGATAAAAAATGAACAAGACGTTGTAGCCTGTGATAGCGCACCCAGATCACTGATTTGTGGTACAATTGTACCAATTATACGAATCATACAGAAAATGGTGAGAATCGGTTCGCAATTTCACATAGCCGCCATACAAACTTCTCTCTGGCCTATTAACCCTCTTATTATTTTGGTATTTAGATTAAATTTGGGCAAAACTTATGTTATTGCAATCTAAATCATCTTACCAAATGTTATTGAAATCGGTCTATATATTTTTTTAATGTTACTCTCGGAAAGCTTTTAATTCCATAACTTCCTAATAAATGTTGGTATTGACATAAACATTGGCTGCAATAACTTTTAAGATAGCTACCATATCATAAAGAATGTTGTGCTGGTAGGTCCAATATTAAACCTGGGTCCCATAAAAGTGGCCTTCCTAAAATCACTTAAGGGCAAGAAAATCTCAAACAGATGAAGATATCTTTCACATAAATGTTTACCTCCTGGCATAATTTTGTTCTGGCTGGTCCATGATTGCCCATGGGTCCCAAATAGAGTCTTTATATTCTGTGGCGTGGGTATTAAATGGTGGGGCTTGACCGACTATAGTTTTTTACTTGATTTGTTTTTAATTTTATTGAATAAAAAGTGTTATGAATTCCTATGTTTGCTTCTTTATTTTAAAGCGAAGTAAAATTTATGTCAATTTTGCTATTGAGACGGTACA
The DNA here is from genome assembly GCA_949318255.1 of Pollenia labialis. NCBI lineage: Eukaryota > Metazoa > Arthropoda > Insecta > Diptera > Polleniidae > Pollenia > Pollenia labialis. The sequence goes on along the minus strand of OX439142.1, from coordinate 14,416,215 downwards.
ATTTAAGAATTGTCGGATACCAACAATGACCCAGGTTAGTTAAAAATGCTTCGTCAATTTTTCCCCCAAATTTGTAGACCAGTGTTATGGGCTATCACTACAATATTGAAATTTTTGCTACTTCAATGGGGAGAAAAAATGATCAAAATGGGGAAATACGGGAAAAATCTCTTTATAATTTACTTTTCCGTGGCTCATGTGGTAAATTTGGATTTTTTTTTAATTATATGTTCAGGGTTCTCAGTGAATTCGAACCTTTGAGATGAAAAATGTTGGCACTTTTTTGTTCTGCAAATGGTACTTTTTGAATTTTCGTTAATATTGGACCACTAGAACCATTCAATTAAACATGCATGTTTCTAACCTGGCGTTTACAGTAAAATTGGACAGTGATTTGACATTTGCTAACAATATATTGAAGTTTTGTTCGCAAAAGAAAGAAAAAATCCAAAAGTAAAAAAAAATATATTCTGCTTTAATTTTTTACGTTTTAGTTAAGTTTTATATTTGTTCACACAATATAACTATTTTAAGCTATTTTTAAATTTGTTTACTTCATACAAACCACGTTAAGCTGAACTTGCACTGCAACATTCACGTTTTACTTATGAATTTTAAACAGTGAACTGTCTTAACTATTATTTGGAAGCCTACGTCACGAAGACAGTAGTGTTTTAGGCAATTTATATGTATTTGCATACTGTCTTGTCAGTACTGACATATATAAACGCTGTGTAGGTGAATAAGAATCTTTAAGGGGAAGCTTTTTGTTTCGTTCTAAAGCTGGTACTTTTCTGAATTTAAGTTAATATTTGCAGTGCATGTTATAATTGATCGTGAGCATAACACTTTTACTTTTTTGTGCAAATGTGCTATTTGTTCTAAAAATTTATTCTGGCAACACAAACAACTTCTGGCAGCACTTAATCAAACCTATTGGGTTAAAAAAATCTGCATTTGTTTGCAATTATACACAAGCAAATTAAAATTATTTAAATTTTATTATTTATTTTATATTAAAAGCCACGAAAACGTTAAATTTATAAGTTTCCCTTAAAACAATATGGCGCTTAGTATGTCAAATGTTATTGTTTACATTTGTTTGCAACTGAGCAAATATGCACTACTAATTTTGCTCATGGTTTTTTTAAGTGCAAACGAAGAAAAATAGAGCAAATTGCAAATACGCACATTTTGTTATTGTGTTGGGCAAATGTGTGTTTCTGGCACGCATATGCATCGTTTGCACGCTTTGCACTACCCATCGTGATTTCCCTTAGTATTTTAATAGAAACAAAATGATAAAACTAAATTAAAAATTGCAAATGCTTTTATTTTAATTTTAACTAAATTCCAATTTAGTTGTTGTAAACATAAATTAAATACGGTACACAGACGAACAAAGTATGGAACAACTACTTTCTTATCAACTTTCCCACGCTTGATAAAAATAACAAAAACAGTTGTTGAATATGTTGCCGCCAGCATCAGAATAAAAATTATTAAATTTTAATGAAATTTCACATTTTATGTTCTAAGCTTCTGTCTCACTTTAATTTATTTTGTAATATCTGTTAAAATCATGCCAAGAATTAAAGCGCTTCTAAACAAAAATATAACGGTCATGCTCTGTAAATCGAAATCACGTGAAATTAAAATCGTTGGCTTTTTTAAGTTCACTTTTTTCAAATAAACTTAGTTTTTCCTGTTTTCAAAAGTAGTTTTGGTAATGATATGTATGTGGGCCTTAAAGTATGAGGCGTAGAAAAATTATTTTTATCAGCTTTAAACACAGGATAGAATTCAAAATTTGATTGATTTCAATTTCACGTGATTTCGATTTCCTGAACATGGCCGTAAATGTTTATACTGAACAGCTGTTTATATTCTGCAAAGGGCTTTCGTTTTTTTGGATGCGTTATTTTTAGTGTAGACGCAAAATGTAATGAAAAAGATTTTCTATTTAATTTCTTGACAATCAGATGACAAATCATTAGGGTTTTTTTAAAGGAAATATCTTAAGACTTGTAGAATAGTGTAAAAGGGGCTTAAGGAGATTCTATATAAAAATATTGCATCTTTCCGAGAAATGTTACTACATTTTGATAAGAATTCGTTAGGAAAAGCGATCCAATTTTCCTAAATTGGAAAACCATTTAGATTATTATTCGATCGAAAATGTTTGCAAGGTAGAGAAGAGAAAACTTTTCTCTCAGGCACCTGCATGTATGTTTGTACGTATGTACATACTATGTATATACATAAAAACACATACTTCCGTATTTGTTGTTACAAAAATGTACAAACATACAATACGTCACACTTTATTAACACACATGTTTTTTTTTTGAAAATGTTTTTAATAAACTTAAGATAAAACCAGTTAAACGTCTTCTTTGGAATAGATAGCAATAGAAATTTCTTCTATGCAAAAGGTCAGTGTTCTAAAGAAACAAGATTTAAAGAAGAAAGACAACAACGGCAAACACAAAGAAACAAGTGTAAAATGAAGTAAAAAAACATGTTACAAGTGCAGTTAAATAAATCTCTGTGTAAGCCTTTAATTTTTTAAGTCATCAAAAGATATTTACCAATAAAAATTTGTAACAAAAATAGAAAAAAAAATATTCATTTACAGCTTCTGTGCCAGTTTGTGAACACTGATTTACTGAGGGCATACATTTATAAAAGTCGTTGTCCTTATTTGATATGCTTTCATATGTATGTATGTATGTATGTAGTTTTGTATATAGGCAGCGGGAAACCAAGCAGACGATTTTACTTCAGGCCTTATTAAAGGCCCGCTTAAAAATTTTATTTTCAATTACCATTCTTTTCTAACTGATAAAGAATGCCTCATAGAAGGCCTCGGCTCTTCCTTATAAAAGATGATATGCACATTCCGCGTTTCCTTCTGTGAGAAGAAAGAAGAGAAGGAGTTATATTTTTTGTTTTGTTTTTTTTCAACCAGCAAAAGCGAAAAAATTTAAATCCCGTTATAAAAAAGTTACTTATTAAAAAAAAGGTGTAGTTTAGCCGATGTTGAATGTAAACCACACCTGAACGGCAAGTTTTTTCTGCATAGCATTTGACATCTTCAGTTTTGGACAAACTCAATTTTAACCATAGAAAGAGCAACGCGTTAAAGTTATTAAGGCTTATTTATGAATTATGAAAATGGACGTTCAAATCAAAATGCATATCATGCACTTTCAGAGATGAGGCACTTTTTCTCCTCGGTGGATTCATCAATAAGAATTGCCGCATTTGGGCGAATGTTAATCCAATAATGACTGTCGAAGAACCAATGCACCCACAAAGAGTGGCTGTTTGGTGCGGTTTATGGGCTGGCGGCATTATCGGGCCGTATTTTTTTCCAAAATGAGGCCGGTCAGGTAGTTACTGCGAATGGTGTTTGCTATCGTGAGATGATAACGAACTGTTTATGGCCCGAATTGGAAGATATGGATGTTGACGATATGTGGTTTCAACAGGACGATGCCACTTGACACACAGCTAACGAAACAATGGCTCTTTTGCGCGACAAACTCAATGGCCGTGTTACCTCACGTGGTGGCGATGTCAATTGGCCGCCAAGATCATGTGATTTGACACCGTTGGATTTCTTTCTTTGGGGTTACACACAGAAAAAAATACCAATGTAAAATTAACATGGAAAAATGTTGATTGAGAATCATGTTAAATTTCATATTAATTTTAAATGAAAAATATTAAAATATTCTTTAATCACGCTTATTAAATATTATTCACTGATAAAAAAAATTAAAAAAAAAAATATTAAAATATAAATAAATATGGATTCAATATTGAATCCATAAAAACCTGCTTTGTATTAAAATAAAAAGTTTATCTTGTTAAATTAACATGCATACATAGTAAAGTATGTTAATTTTTTATTTTCATTCCTAAAATATGTTATAAAAAGAAGGCAATTCCCGTATTCTTTTAATTAAAATTATTTAGTTAAATAGTACCTACATCAAGTTTTCAAAGTAGAATGATGACGAAAACCATATCGGGCCGTTCTGCTGATTGATCTGTTAACAAAGGAGACTACAAAATAAGTGAAACATGTGTTACAGGGGTAAGTGTTTTGAATTATTCTTAAATAAATGTATATGTTGTCTCTGAAGCTTCTTCACACCAATTAGTTTCTACATGAAATTCACGTTGTTTCAACATGAAATAACTTTCATTCAACGTGATTCGGATTGTTATTTCAATATAAATGACATTTTGCTCTAACTTTACTGCAATGTTATTTTAAAAGAAAAAAATGTTGTTCGCAAGTAATTATAAAATCAGGATGAATTAACATGAAACACGTATGAAGCAAAATCACCACCGCAAAATTTTAAATCAACCTTGTTTTCGACGTTTTTAACTTGATTTTTTCTGTGTGTATTTAAAAGAAAACGTGAACGTCCCCCAATAACAACGTCTGTATAAAAGATGACTATGAAATGGAGCCAGCAGGCCTTCTACATCTAAAAGAAGTCGTAAAGAGGCCTTTAAGAAGGCCTTTTTCCCCTGCGTTTCTTTGCATTAATAGACTAGGTACACATTCATAAAAAATAATTCAGGTTATGACTGGTTTATAAAACGACCGAACATTTGGAAGAAAAACATCTGGAATTTTCTTTTGTTTTTTTTTCGCGGTCACACAGACGAACATGGTTCCGGCAATATTCTGTCACAATTTTTGCTTTTTTTTATCAAAAAGCAAATTAAATGTGAACACACAAAATGTGAAAAAGCGTGTCGCCGAGTACCAAACACAAAAACTACCCGTAATATGCTTAATAATTAAGACTTAATACACCTTTTATAAAATTGAAATATTTTTTATGAATAAGAGGGTAGGATCACTACCAACTCTTTCCTGCCGGGACAATCGAAATAATTTAAAACAGTTTAGTTTAACAGGATTATTTAGAGTAAAAATTAAATATTGTTAATTAATTGCTTATGGGCTGTTTTTACAGCACAAGTGCCCATCAAAAGCACTCAGTTTTTTGAGGGTTTTTCATATAAATTTTACTACACATTTTTTCAAATTAGAAATAATAATAAATAAGTGAGCTTTTATTATATTGTACATATTAGCTGCGTTCGTTTACCCCAAAATTTGTACAAATTTGTACTGGATTTTACTGAAATGCGTTCGCGTACACATACATTTGTAAAATTTGCATATTAATCACCTACTGGATTTTACTGGGGTTTTACTGGAACTTTTTTTTTGCGGAATTTCGGTTTTTTTTACTAAAATAACTAAAGTAACGCGAATTGTTGTGCAACCTTCTCCATTTTCGAAATAACAGTATATCTCGAAAACAAGAGCTAACCTAAAAAAGCACCACTTGATTCAGCGTACCCGAACAAGGTTAAAGCGCCAGTTGCCCGGCTTGTCGGCTTTTTCAACTAGCACAGTGTAATTATTCAAACTTTACTTTAGTCTATCACAAAAAACCACTCACGACTTAACGACAACGCCTTACAAAATAAGGTCGATTTTTTTCGGTATATTGAAAAAACCAAAATCGTTAATGGACAGTTTATCAGTCTAATAAATTGATGTCGAGATTTGGTAACTGGCAGTTTGTCGATACATTGAGAAAATGGTCATCAATCTAATTAATCTAGAAAATTTGAGTTATTTGTACAAAAAACAGACAATTTCCTTTCAAGACAACAGATGTAATAATTTCTGTTTAGTTTTTAGAAAATGTTTGCTATTAATACATTTTTTAAGTTACGATTTCATTAAAAAAATTTGTAGAATATGCTTACAAATTTTTAATATATTCTATATCAAATGCAGACAATTTTCATGTTTTTCTAAAAAAAAAAAACAGAAAAAACATACATTTTAGACACGAACCTAAAATTTAATTGAATGCATAAATATATTAATTAAACAAAGCTTAAAGAAAGAGAAAAATTAAAAAAAAAACTGCATAAATTTGGCGTTAAAAACTACAGCAGATAAGCTAGTAAGTAGACTGCAAAAATGTTGCACGAAAATTGAGTAATTTATTGTTAAAAATATATACTTAAACTCATATAACCCATGTTAATTTTCCTACATAAAAAAAGTATTTGCTTTAAGTTTAAACGAGATAAAATGGAAAATATTTGCCTGTGACATGAATAAAAAAAATCACGACATGAAAACGCCGAAAATAAATAAATAAAAGCAGATTTAAAAAGAATTAAAAATTACAATTTGTTAAAAAAAAAAAAAAAAAAACATTTCATGATAAATAAGTAGATGAAAGTGGTTTAAAAATAAAAAATATCAATTTAACGCAACATTCAACATGATTGAAAAAAAGCATTTCCGTTTAACAAAACCGGATGCCATATCAATTAAGTACGTATTCTAAATTTATTTATGTTTTTATGTATTAAAAACAATAAAAAAATAATAAACTTACTTGTTTTGTAGGTGATTGATATTTAAATAGACTTCTTTTGGATGTGGGGGTATATGCGTTTTCATTTCGTTCATCACTGACGGCCTTAACATCCTCAATAGCCGTGCCCAATAGTTCATTCTTTAACAGACACGAATACGCTAAGCTATCACGCACCGTTTCGCCGCAATCTCTTTGTTTTTTACTAGTCTGTGGTGAATTTTCATTTGATTTGTTTATTGAAGCGAAATTTGTTTGCCAATTGTTGTTTGCTCTGAAAAAAATGTGTATATTAAAGAAGTGCATAAAACGTGGTACGAAAATCTAAAATTGCCAATTTAGGGGCACAGCGCCAACACTGCTTGAAGATAATTTTATTGACAATACAAAAATAGAGATAAAGTACAAAAGGGTACCATTCGATTAATGGTGTTTTCTTTTCTACAAAAAAATGTGCCTTTTTTTAAAAAAAAATCAATTTGGTGTCTTTTTCTTATAAATTTTGCTCCCGAAAAGGGTGGCTTGTTTTATTCTAAAAAACTCATGCTTTTCGGGAGCAAAATTTTTAAGAAAAAGACACCAAATTGCATTTTTTTTTTAAAAAAGGCACATTTTTTTGTAGAAAAGAAAACACCATAAGTACTTTGTCGAACACAAAAATATCTTGCAAATACATAATAGACTTCCCTTTAACTCCCCTTATCGCTGAAATCAAAAACTTGCATTTTAATTTAAAAAAAAATATATATTTTGCAATGTTTTTGAAATCTATTAAAGTTTTTATTTCTTAGCATTTAACAGTTAAGAATTAATAACAATTATTTTAAAACATTAACCTTGTCAAATAAAACGTTATTTATGCCTTGTTAGAAATCATAATAGAAATAAATGCAAAATTTGGAGTATGTGACTAACCTTCCAATGCATGTGCAAGGTAATGCGAAATTAAAAGTTTTTTTTTTGCAATAATAATTGCGAATTTATAAAATTGAATTTCAGGTTAACAACGTGCAAAAATATTAAATACAAAAAAATATATCATATTTAATAATGTCAAAAATATTTAGGTATTAACAATGCATTTAATAAACTAATGCTGAATTTGCAATTTCTCAACAAACAAATAAACCTTCAACAATAATAATTTTTTAATGTTGCTTGTATTGTAGAGAAAAAAATATTTTAAATAAAAACAAAGTAAAGTGCTATATTCGACTACGCCGAATCATACATACCCTGCACCATAGTATGAAAAAGCCAATTGTTCCCGAGGTCATAATAGGTGGACGCTACGTAAAATTATACGTATGTAGGTCGATTTCGCTAATTTTGAAAACCAAAGAAAGCTTAAATAAAGGGTGTCCAAAGTTAAGGTATCATCAGTTAATGGAATGGCGAAAAATTGATGATTTAGACGAAGAGAATATGTGATTTAAACAGGATGTTGCCACTTGACACACAGCAAGAGAAACAATGGATCATTTGAAAAAAAAGAGTTCGAAATGTTCGAAGAGAAGGAGTGAATTGGCCATCGGCCATTTGCTCAATGTGTCGACAAACTATCTGTTAGTAGATGTTAACATAAATTTATTAGACCGGTAAACTATTCGTTTACGAGTTTGGGTTTCTCAATCAGGATTGTAAGATGTGACGATTTTTCGTCATTTTGACGATTTTTTTTGCGAAAATACAGTAAAATGACGATTGAAGATTATTATTACATAAAGTAATAGTGTTATGACGATTTTCTAGCATCAATACAACACTTACAGGAAATATTTACAATTATGTATGTAAATTGGAAACAGTCCAAAATGTAAAAATCATTTTTTCGAAATACAAAAATTATTGGAAATTAAACAAAAGAAAAATTCTTCTCTCATCACAAACTTTAGAAGCATTAGTAATTCGAATTCTACAATTACATATATGAATGCCATCGATACTGCAAAAAATATACACTAGAGCCCCGATTTGCGTCGGTCCTATTTGCGTCACTTTTAAAAAATCGGTTAAATCAGCTTTGCGTTGTTATGATTTCGATTTGCGTTGCTACATACGATTTGATTTTTTTAAATGAAGTCATAATCACATGTGAAGAATTTTTTGTTTGCGTGTTAAAAAGCGAATTTCCATTTATTTATGTTAGGTAAGTCTTTCTAGTTTTGAACTTTGTCACGCTACAAAGCATTCGTCTTTTTCAGCTAATACTACAACTACTTTATTCTGTTCCAGGCCTACTGCTGGGTACAGACAGTGCAATCTACATGCAATCTGTTCCAATGCAACCTCAAAATATTAAAGCGTTTTGATGTTGATCCAATCTGGAATGAATGCAAATATTTGCTAGCGTGGCCAGACTTTCAAACATTATATAAGGGGTGCCATTGTTTTGTCCGATAAACTTTGTACTTTTCTTGGTTTTCTGAATTTTGACTAGTTTTTAACAAGACTCTTTGTTACTAAACTCATATTTTAGGAACGTAACACATATTAAATGTGATTACAATTACTGTTACTTTAAAGGGTCTAATATTAATATTGTGGAAATTATACAAACGGAATGACAAATTTATATATATCGCTTCCACCTGTAGTGAAGGGTGGGTATAATATTTGTTTTTACATTGTGTTCAATATTTCTCAAGAAATTCTTAACCTTTTTTTTGGAAATACTACCCTTTTTTCTTTGTTAATGCTTAAAAATTTTGAGTTAAAAAATTCTTTTGTTTTGCATTCACCTGTTTAAGTACGCTTAAACTTTTTTTTAAAGTTTATTTATTGAAACCATAGTGTCAACTTCCGTTTATGAACGGTAATTTTTTTTTTCTTTAAAACTTTTGCGGTTTCTATAATATGTGAGTTTTAAAACACGCGCCCATTTGAAGTAAAACACTTCAGTTGAATATTGTTTTATTGTCTGTACCTTGTTTAACTTATTTGCATATTTTTATTATTTTTTCATATTTGTATTTATGTAATTTATGCTTTTGTTTAATTACAAATTAAATAAGAAAACCTAACGTCACGCACAAGTGATTCAAATATGGTATGAAGTAAAAAAAAAAACTTCCAACAAACTTATTATTCCTTGCATTATTAAAACCCAGTTCATTGAGTCATGAAGTCAGACAGTCTGCAGTAATTGTGTTTTTCATTGTTGACTTAGAAACCTTATGGAAGCAGAAACGTTTACTTTTGCAATTAAAATAAAATCTTAGAAAATAATAGCATGTGAAGAGTTTACGAACCGGTTATAATCTTAATCGCGATTAATTACTACTTTTAGAAGCACTTTTTGCGTTAGAGATTAGCGATTAAATTAACTTTAATCTCCGTATTTACTTTTTGAGTTGTATATTTTTAAACTTTTTTTGCTAGTTTAAGCGGCCAATGGTGATGGTTTGAACCTTAACTTAAACTGTCAACATACACATGTTTAACATAAACAATTAATGCTAAAATATAAACAAAAAATAATTTTTAAAATAAAATATATTGCTAAGCACTTTTATATAATTTGTCCTTTCTATATTTTTTCATTAATATTTTTTTTCTTTAAACGTAAAAAATGTCTACCTTGTAAACAATATTAAATTCGCATATTTTCTTCTTCTTCTTTGAAAACATCCATCTTGCTTTGATAAAAAGTTTACATTTGCAAAAAAAATGTTGCCATTTATTTGTGCTCAGTATCGTAACACTACATGGTTTAAGCCACAACCCAAAAATTTCAAATTCAATTTATCCTAGATTAACTTAATTCTCAGATTATCTAATTATAGAATTAAATTAACTTTAATCTACACTATTTTACAAGGTTGGTTACCGAAATGAATTTCGGTATCTGTATTTTAATTATATCGGTCAAGGTAAACCGGTATAGCACTTTTTATAACGGTGTATATCGGTATTACAATTAAATGAACCAAACCAAAAAAATGTTAAAAAAAAGAAAAATTTATGTATTTACATATGTATATACATAAATATATACATATATGTGTATTAAAGTTGGTTAAATTGTATTGGACCGAAAAAATTTACAACGGCACATCGCGATTTTTGTTGTATGGATCATTCCAAGAAACTTTGCCAAATAAACCATAGGTTAAAAATGAATTTCGAGCCCTCGTATTTTTCTAAATATGTAGTTTTCCAAAATATTCAAGAATAGAGGCAAACAAATTGTATTTGCTCAAGCCAAACGTGTATGTTGCACTTTCTTGGGTCGAGAAATCTATTTACTTTTTTATTGAAATTGCCGCCAGAGGGCGCTTTCGTAATTTTTGTATTGTATCGCCTTTTTTGTGAAAAGTAAAGTAAATTGTTATGAAAATTTACGAATATTTGACTTTCTCAAAATGCAATCTCAAATTTTTAAAAGTCCGATGAAAAAAAAATTTATGTAGCTTTAAAAAAATTTACACTACCGTAACCATGTTGAAGGAACCATGTAACTGAGAGTTTATAAAAAACCTTTCATAAAACTTTAATTACACGCATTATACGAATATTATTGACTTAAATGATAACTCAATTACATATATTCAAACCACTATTTATTTTAAAAATTCCTTATGAATATGCATCTAGAAGACAATAATCCACCGCTGCCTGATACGAAAATCCCGTTACACACAATAAACTTGACTTGACTTTCAAAAATTATTCCTGTTCGATTATTTTCTAAATTTATGTGTTGTTTGTCACCTGGAAACAGGACATTAGTCTTCCTGTTTATTTTACTACTGAATTTTGTTTTTTACTATTGAATTTTTTTGCGTTTATGAAGTAAAAATAAGGAAAAAAATATGTTTTATTAATTTTTTTTGTCTTAAATTGAATAAAATCGATATCGGCCGTGAATAAGTACCCTATCCACTTCCCTCAACCCCCCTCCCCCCCCCCTTCTTAATTTTAAACCCTAAACATTTTCGGCTATTTAAAATTTGAGATTGCATTTTGAGAAAGTCAAATATTCTTCAATTTTCACAACAATGTCCTTAATTTTTCACAAAAAATGGATATAATATCCGAAAATATAATCATCACAATAACAATACAAACTTAAATCAGTAAAGCGCCAAATACACTTGTCAAATGCTTGTCATGCTGGTAAATTCACTCGTGTACGTGTGCTGGATGTATGTTAACCATCATATCTAAATTTTTTGATTTTCCATCCAGCATCGTCTGTGTCACACATAGAAAAACATTTTCAGTAATGAGTATTTGAATAAGTGTATTTGGCCTTTCAGAAAGCTGATGAAATGTTTTTCTTCTTGAGCTTTTGTATTTCAAACTGTCAAACACCTCACCAAAAATTTCCTATAAATTTTGTTACTTTCTATGATTTTATTATAGTAACTTACTATTAGTAAGTAACAAAACATTAACAGTATTGCAACCAGAGAACGTCAAGTTAACAAACATATTTTTCATAAGAACAAGTTTTTTCTATTTGAAAAATTATATTGTTTACCGGTATTTGATGCAAAAAATTAATTTTGGTATCGGTATCAATGCCGGTATTGGTATCGATATTGATTGCCAACCTTGCTATTTTGTTAATTTTGCCTACGTGAATTAATTATCGAAAATCGTAAATATACTACAACGTAGTTAAGAATTACGTTAAAACGCTTTCTGTATCAAAAATGTATTGCGTCAAAGTGGGAACTCGGGATATAAAAATTATTTCTTCCGAAGCGAAACTTTTTTAAAAGCTCCATTTTTTATTGGATACCTATACACAGCTTGATATTTAGTTGTATAAATTGCAAGAATAAGTTAATTTCAACCGCCTGTGTGACGTTTCGAAAACTCCTCTAATTCGTAAAAGGAAGTCAGTCCCTTCGATTACGAATTATCGGGGTTATACTGTATATTTAAAAGTTTATAAGCTTAATGGCTAAAAGGTCCTCTATCAGAAGTAATGAAAAAAATCATGGTAATGCCTGTGTGACGTTTTGAAAACTCCTCTAATTCGTAAAAGGCAGTCAGTCCCTTCGATTACGAATTATCGGGGTTATACTGTATATTTAAAAGTTTATAAGCTTAATGGCTAAAAGGTCCTCCATCAGAAGTAATGAAAAAAATCATGGTAATGCAACAAAATACTTAAGTAAATTTAAAAATCTAATTATTAGTTTGGCGTCTATCTCTCTCGCTCTCTCTCTCTCTCTCTCTCTCTCTGTAAAAGAGACTTCAAACTGGGGGCAAATTACGGCAATCGATACCGAACATAATTACAATACAATTTAAATGTAATTTTCGATCGAATGGCATTATTTGCCCGCTGCTTATAAAAAGAATTTGTTTGAAGAATATTTTTGTTGAAAAAAACGGGTGAATCTGCTTTAAAACATATACCTTATTACTTATTCACCATATAGTTTTTGTTGTATCTAAAATAACAACATGCAATTTAAAATCATGCTAATGACTAAACTTTCATTGCTGTTGGCACTACAATTTTCCTATTAAAAAATTTTTAAAACCAAAAGTTAGAAAACTATAACTTGTAAAGAAAACAAAAACTAAAAACTTTAAGAAATAAAACAAATCTAATGAAATATTAAATCAGCAGAGCGTTACAAATTACAACGTTAGTATTACCAACGACCACGAATTGCATTAACTACAAAGATGAAAGATTTACAATTTTAAATTAAAAACAAAAAAAAAACTTTCAAAAGAGTTTCTCATTAAGATCGCCGCGTTTTTTGTTTTTCTTTTTTTTTTGGAATTCAAAAAGTACAGCCTGTTTTTAAACTAAAATGAAAATTTTCGTTAAGAAAATTATAGTGAAAAAAATTATTGCCCCAATTCCCAAGCGCTTTTTTTTTTTTTTATTTTAAAAAACAGGCAGTTAGTTTTTAAAATTATGTTCAACATTTTTTATTTTTCGAATTTATTCTATGAGCTAAATTTCAGTTATGTATTTTATAAAGCTTTTTTGTAATAGTCATATTCCTTCAATTTTTCAGAAATGACTTTATACAGTACAATATAATAGTCTGATAGTGTATAAAGTCATTTCTGAAAAATTGAAGGAATATGACTATTACAAAAAAGCTTTATAAAATACATAACTGAAATTTAGCTCATAGAATAAATTCGAAAAATAAAAAATGTTGAATATAATATAAAGTAACCTTCAGAAGGAAATAATTCCCAGTTTCTATTTTTTAAAATTATGTTTATTTTAATATGACATCCTTAAAATGTCTGGCCTAAAAACGCAACTGTACAGAACTTGGCCGTTGAGGACTTATTTAAGTCCTAGCTTTTCTTTTAACCACGCATGCATTTGATGATGATGTCATAAAAAACCTGGAAATATTTCTTGCTAAATCTTTACCGAAAAGGGCTGAGTTGAATACATTGCTTGGACCAATTATTATGTCATTACACGTAAATTATAAAACCCAAAAAATTAAAAACCTAAAATTTTTATCAGAGTAAAAAATGGTAAAATCAATAAATAAAAATAATAAATAATAAATAATGCACTGTTGGCAGCAGTGTTTTTATTTACATTTTTATTATTTCTAAATATGGAAAAATACCGCGCGTTTCTACAACTTTATAGATGAAATTTGGACAGTGCCAAAATTTTATTGAAAACAATAAAGGGACAGTGTTACTGCTATAAAAAAGAAGATGCGTGGCAGCGTCTGTTTACAATTAACAATAGTAAATTTTTTAACAAATGTAAATTTTAACAAAAAAAATATGTAAATGATAATTTTCAAAAGAACAGCTGTTCTCTAAATGGTTGTTAACCAACGACATTTGATGGTTTAACTAATGGTTAACAAAAAACAGGAACTAATATTTTATTGGTTAAACTATTGTTATTAGATAATTAATAACTGCAAATTTGGGCCTTAATAAATAAAAAAAAAACTAAGCAGAACGTGCATTTTGTTAAAAAAAATTAAAAATGAAGACTATCTCTCAAAGATTAAATAGCATAGAATGTGACAGAATTGCGCAGCCAACTTCACTTTTATTCGAAAAATTGTTATAAAAAAAAACAAAATGTGTCGTACCTAGTGAAAGCCCCGATACATTGATTACAACGATCACTTACTACTAAACAACTAATTAGCCAAGTATTCGTGAAGATAAAAACAACTATAGTTTTATTTAGTTTATAGATAGAGAAAAGCTGGGAGCGATGAACTTTATTACCAGAAACCCACAAAGAGAAACGTAAAATCAAGAAAAGATAGAACACAAAAACATGTGTACAGAATTAGTAGAAAAACTTACCTGCAAGGTATAAATCGATCCAGCGATGACGTTGTAGAAGCAGCTTCAAATGAATTGAATAAATTTCTGGCCACTGGACTAAAATGTTTCAAAATACGTTTCTCATAATCCGGACTAAACATTTTATAAGCGTGATGTGCAAGTTTATTTAGTTTTTTTGTATAATAAATTTAAATAATCTTTTTAATTAAAAAAAAATAAATAATTCTTGTTGATAATGTAGAATCTGAAATAGAAACATAGAAAAGAAACATAAATAAATTTCTGAAAAGCATGTGAAATATAAATTACAATTTAAATTATGTATTTAAAAACATTTTATATGTATGTACATATTTCGGGTTTTGATGTCAGAACTGTATTTTCCCCTCCACCAAAAAAAAAATTAAAAAAAAAACAGTAATTAATTAATCAATGTCAATATCAGACATCGAACAAGCAAGAAATAAACAATTGTAGAAAAACTAAATATATTTTGGAATCTAATCATGTTTAACAAAAAAAAATCACAAAAATTCTTAAAACTGTTTGCTGTTTAAAATAAAACGTTTTTTTTTTTTAGTATGTAAGTGCGTGGTGTGAATACGCAGGCGTGACGCCTCTGCTAAAACGTGATATAGCTACAGTGCTTTTTTGGTTTGTTTTTGTTGTTATCTGCTTTCAAAAACGAAACTTTTACAAAAAAATAATGTATTATTTCTTCTTCTAACGAGTATTTATGTTTTTAAAGATCAGTCATGAGTTCACAAATCACTGCACACACACATTTTTAAGAAAGATAAAAGTAAACAAGACAAGCTTATGCATGATTTACTGGATCTTGGCAGTGAAAAATGTCTTTTTCATGTCATGAATTTTTAAACTATTGTAGAACTGAAATCAGAAGAGCTTTTTTTTACTAATTTATTGACAGCTATTTTAAATTTATTATACAAATTTAAAATTTAAGGTGATTTTCACTAAATGACTTGATAATTAGGAATTATTGTGGACCAATTAAATCAAAAGTTGTACATACATATGTATGTACATATGTATGTGAGTTGCAATACATAGAAGTTTTGTTTTCAGTTCGGTGAAAACGTTTAAGACTTAAGCTTAATTCACACAGGCCTTCCGAACAATATTGTTGTCCGGAGAAAATTGTTTGCAATAAATCTGTGATCTTAGCAAGTAAAAAAGGCTACTTTGATAGGTACATAATATATTTTTGTTAACATATATACATTTATTTTTATTTTATATACCTACAGAGAGCTTCAAAATAAAGTGCACAGCTTGTTTTCCAATAAAAAAGTGTTATTTTAGTTATAAAAATGAAAATTTCTAATTTGCCAAATTTGATCAGACTTCCAGCTTGCTGTCATCTGTGAAAAATATGTTGCTCCAAAATTTGACGAAAGCAAGATGGACAAAAAAAACGTGATAAAAGTTAGAAATAGGAAAGTCAACGGAAAAATACGTAAGTATGTATGTATTGCGAAGCGTTATTAGGTTCAGTGATGTTAACCGTACGGTAATTACCCTTTTTTAAGGTAGCAAGGTAATTTTATAATTTTGATTTTTGGTATGCATAAACTTACTATGTATGAGGCTTTCAGCGCAGAAGTGGTATAACCCCAGACTACTTTTTATGAGATAATGAGGAGTTAACACTACTCTTGCACTATAGTGCTTGGTTGTAACGGGCCGTGCAAAAACTATGTTTCTAGCGCCATCTGTTGTGGATATAAATAGTTGGTTTACTCGACTATTGCACGGTAAAGAACAGTGCAAAGAACATATCTTACACCAGAACCGTAACCAAATTAAATTGTGCGTTACACCACTTCTGCGCTGATAGCCTCATATGTAAGTTTTATAATTTTAGGTTTTGAGAGGTGATTTCAATTTAAAAATAGATAAAATTAAGAACATTAATTATGTGTCTGCCAGGGCTGTGGAGTCGTCCGAAAAAAGTACCTACTAACTCCGACTCCTACTTTAATCTTGATGCTAAATGTATATGAGACTCAGTGATGTTAACTTTTATTTTTTTGAAAAGAAAGGAAAAACTTGATAAATGGCAAGGCCGCCATGGGATAATATAAATGTCCCTCCTGAGAATCATTTTAGTTCGGCATAAACTGTTACGAATCATGATATCTTATTCAAGTTAGCTCAAATTGCTAGAAATAAATGCATAACACTATCTGATTGTCCTACAATTGGTTTTAACCGGAACCAATTTGTATACTGACGTCCGTTTTACAAAGATTATTTAAAAGTTTATAGCTCTCATATATTCTAACTGTCGGTGAAGGGTTTCAAAGATTCGGTGCATCCGAATATATCACTCTTAATTTTTTAATGCATTAGCTTTTAAATGGCTAAATATAGCATGAAAATTATTCTTAAAAATTTTAAATCGATATTTGAAATATTGCATCGTCAATTTCGAATAATTTTATTTTGGAAAATTTTTTTTAATTTTTACGCCAAAAAACTTTGGAGTCGGAGTCGCGAGTTTTTGTGGGTACTACGACTCCGACTCCGACTTAACAGCCCTGGCTTCTACAAATGTTTTCTTAACACAGATATGTGCAAAATAAGATGAATTAATTTTATATTAAACTGTTTGTTTGTTTAAAAATCAAAAAACTATAGTTTTCAGATTATTTTAAAAACGGATCAGGGATTAAATGTGGCTAAAGTTAAGTGTTTGGCACGTGAATAACTCGTATTTGAATCAAGCATTCCGTATTTACATTGTTTTTTTTTTAATTTTTATCACATACATACATATGTGCTCTAGGCGCATTAAAGAAAAATATTTTGAGTTTTGGATGTAGATATCTAGATAATATTCTACACAAAGGACTCATAACATAACTTTGTTTTGCTAGGTCAATCATTGACCACTGGTCCCAGATATAGTACCACTCTTTTAAACAAGTATTGGTATATACTGGGGTGCAGGGAATCAAATGTTCGGGCTTGACCGATTTTACTTTTTTACTTGTTATTAATAGTTTTGAAGTTACAAAAAATAAAATACAAATAAATATATTTACCAATTTCTTAGGATTGTTTTTTTTTAATTACAATAATCACAATTGAGAACACTTATTGATAGTTCGAGTTAAGTTTAGGAACTGTTCAATTTTAAGGCAACAAACAGTCTTTTATAAAGAATTTGTTTTGCTCATTTTGTTTTTATCAAATATCAACAAAATTGTTTGTCATACCCAAATTTGTCATGTCGTTTCAATTGTATTAGCAAAATATGCACTCAAAACAAACAGGTAAATTGAATGCAAAAAATGTACAAAAACACGATAAACAAATAAAATCATAAAAACCCAATTATGAGTAGGTAATCCTGTCACATAGACAGGACAATGGGTAGGTAAATTTGTGGTTGGGAGATAAGAAAACCATTTAAGTGAACATTACAAAATAAAGGCATGAAAGATTTATTGCCATTAAAATTTTTAAATACACATTAGTTTTTTAATCATTTTATTTGAAATAAAAAGTTATGAAATCGAATTTGGCAAATCTTATATGCCTTTCACCACTATTCACTATTTTAAAGGCAATTAACTAGAGTTTTTAATTATTTTTATTTGTTTGGGATTCTAGAAAAACTGTGAGGGATGGGCGGATGAAATTTATAAATTTTAATAGAAATCAGTTTTCCCATAATTTCCATAAAAAAACATCAAAAAATACCAATGTTAAATTAACATGGCGAAATGTTGATTGAGAATCATGGTAAATTTCTGCAAAAGTATGCCCTTTATTTAAATTTATCATTATTTCATATTAATTTTAAATGAAAAATATTAAAAAAACCTTAAATCACGTTTATCAATTATTATTCACGGTTAAAATAACATCGTTCAATATTGAATCCATAAAAACCTGTTTTGTATTAAAATCAAAAGTGTATCTTGGTAAATGGGCATGCATACATACTTAAGTATGTACATATTTTTATTTTCATGTTTAAAATATGTTATAAAAAGAAGAGAATTCCCGTATTCTTTTAATTAAAATTATTTAGTTTGATAGTACATCAAGTTTTCAAAGTAGAATGATGACGATATCCATATCGGGCCATTCTGCTGATGCTTCTGTTAACAAAGGAGAATACAAAATAAGTGAAACATGTGTTACAGGGGTAAGTGTATTGAATTATTATTAAATAAATGCATATGTTGTCTATGAAGCTTCTTCACACTGTTATAACACACACAAACTAATTTGATTCTACATGAAATTCACGTTGTTTCAACTTGAAATAACTTTCATTAAACGTGATTCAGATTGTTATTTCAATATAAATGACATTTTGCTCTAACTTTCCTGCAATGTTAAATTAGCATGAATTATAGTTATTTTAAAAGAAAAAAATTTTGTTCGCAAGTTATTGTAAAATCATGTTAAATTAACATGAAGTAACAATGAAGCAAAATCACTAGCGAAAACGGTAAAATCGACCTTGTTTTCGACGATTTTACATTGATTTTTTTATGTGTGAGCAGGCTCCCCCTGCGAAGAATCTTACTCAGCGTTAATATTGGTTTTTTTAGCAGAGTGAGAATACCTGTTCAATGGGCAGGGCTCTATGGCCTACTTGGGTTTGGTAAGGACCAGATTAGGACGTTGATATCGGCCATTACGGATCACTGGATGGGAGGGACCCATGCGATCAGAAGTTGTCATGATGAGGTGGGGAAGAAAGAAGAATGCTCCATCTAATATTGATGATGCCCTTACATCATAAGTCTGACATCAATGTTATTACAAACGGCATCAATGAGGGAAAAAGTGACATCAATCCAATGACGAACGTCATCATAAGATTTTGTCATAATTTATGCGTTCTCGTTGCTATGACTACAGTGACATTAATTCTATGCCAAATTTTGTGGATTATTAACATTATTTTCATGTTTAAAAGTTAAATAAAAAGCAAACATTCCCATTTTCTATTTGTTTAAATAATTATTTGAATACATCAAATTTTCAAAGTAGAATGATTACGAAAACCATATCGGCTATGCTGCTGGTGTCTTATAACTGAGAGTTATTCTGCAAACAAAGGGCGGAATATAAGAAAAGTGAAACAAACATGTGCAACGGGTAAGTAAATAATAATATTCTCTGACTTTGCTAGTCAATCCCAATAACTCAATTTAATGACAAGCTGTCTAAAGAGACATTTCTCCAATGTTACTGAGTCATCGCTATGAGGACTTTTTTTTAATTAAACTGACTCCGATTCGTTATTTTGGTAATGTCGATGTGTCATCTCATTGAAGACATAATGTCACCTGATGACAATTTGGCCAAGTGATGTTAAGGCTGGCAGCACAATGATGAAAAGTGGCATGGGACAAAAACAAAGACAATTGTTATAGTAGAACTGATGTCAATGTGGGATGGAGGTTGTAGTGTAGGTTTTTGTTTCTTTTCTGCGGGGATCCGAAATGGCTCGAGGCTGCAGAGATTTCTGAAGAATAATCTGGGTAACATCGCTTGATTATTGTCACTGATTCAGGGTATCACAAAGGAACCGCTATAAGCACACAAGTAGGTTAGGTTATCTTAAGAAGGGTTATACGCCCAATGCCACACCTCCACTCGGATACCAATTCGGTCCATTTTGAATCCTTTCAATACAGAGGAAGAACAAAAAGAGAAGTGAAGAAAGAGATGAAGAAAGGAGATGACAGATGAGGACCCCAGTAAGCCGTCCTAACATCGACTGCCCATTATATTTAATATTGGTTGATTTGAGGCCATTCAAATGAATTTATTGTTTTACACAACGGTGACAAATTTTTTCATATTTGATGGCTCCAAAAAAAGTACTACACAAAGTAACGCCTTGACACTTAAAACTTATGTTTTAAAAGGTTGCCCGTTTCTACCAAATTATTTATTTATTTACAAATACAATTTCAAATTATACGATTTTGAATCCACTTCATTTCGATTAATAGAACATGCCCGATATTTCAGCATAATTTACTGAGCAATAATAACATAGACCTTCAGTCCTTGTAGAGTATGTGGCGGCAATTGAACCCGCAACCCTCGCACTAATAGGCCAACTATTCTCACGGGGTACCCGTTTACAAATAATTTTTTTTGTTTTTTTTCAAACTACTGCAGCCAATCTACACGTCAGATTGGGTTTTTTTTGTTCCGCTCTCTTATAAGAAAATTAATAAATTATTTAAAACTAAAATCAAAAAAAAAATATGTCAAGTGTCTTGTTTACAAATCTCAATATTATTTACACAAAAATTGAGTTCATTAAAAACAAACAAGTGTCAAAGAACCTGAGTTTTTTTTAAGAAATACTGCAAAAGCAAATTTCATTAACGGAAAGAACTCTTCTGTACAAAAGATAAGCACATACGTATGTATATTACAATTACCAAAGTTAAGATTAAATTAAAATTTTAAAAGTTTTCACGAATTATTGCATTTTGCAAGATGTTTTGTACCACAATTATAATTTTTTTGTTTAGTCCATTGGATTATAAAAAATTTTGAGCAACATTGATTATTTCAAACAAAAATTTGTATATGTATCAATATTATCAATCTCGTGTAAAGACCTGCACGAGTGTATCAGCAAGTATTGTTGAAACAGATACACCAGATATTTATCTGTTACTACTGACATAAATGAGAGAATGAGTGTAACTGATATTGTATTGTGCTGTTGTAAAACTTTTCGTTTTTATATTACTATGTATGTATATAACATTGTTTTGCGAAGTTAAGCCAAGCACATGGGTTTTTAATTGTCATTAAAAAAAAAGTGAAGCAAGTGTATTATTACAATTTTCCAAAGTAAAAAACAATCAAAATTAAATTTTTTTAATTATTTTTGCTTATTTCTTGGTAATTATTTTTTCTTTTTCTAACGCTGGTTGTAAAAACCACAACACGAATACAAAATTAAAACTACAAAAAAATTCCGAGCGAAGCAATTTGAGCTGAACTTATTTCGCACGGAAAACAAAAATGTTTCTAGAAACATTTCGCATGTTTTTCACAACATAAACAGAGTACAACTCTAGAAAAAAAATTTCGACAGCATTTCACAGAAATTCAAAGTATGCAACATTTTTTTTTAATAAAAAATTAAAATAAGGAAAATAAATATGGATGAAAAACTGTTACCGGTTGAATTTTCCTTTCTCCTTTAAGTGGTCTAACACGGTCAAAATTTCTTATCAAGCGCTACGGTAGTATTAGTGAAAATGTTTTTGCATGGGTGACATCGACAATGCTGGATGGAAAATCAAAATATGTATATATGACGGCTAGAGTTTTTTTCCCCCGGAGTTTTTCGATTCCCGGGAAAACGGGAAAATTTTTTAAATTTTCCGGGATCCCGCTCCATATAAATAATACAAAGTAAATTTGTTTTAAATTAATGAAAAAAACTTCTTTTTTAAAAAAGCGTAAGGGAACTTGTTTACAAAGTAAGTAAAAGAAATGCCTAAATACTCCCAAAAATTAATTAAAGGTTGAAAGGGGAACTTGAATTATTATTACCTTACGCTTTTATATGTACATTTTTCGTATCATTATGCTCTAGATACAAGATAAAAAGATAACATAAACATAACAATTTAATTCAAAAAACAATAATTAAAACAAACAAAAATGGTACTCAAGTTTTGATAGATAAAATATTTAAATAAATATGTTTTATAAATATATTAACATAAAATTTGATGAACTTAAGCCTGATTAAAATATTAAAAATTTGGATTAAAACCCATAAATAGTTCAAAAAATATCCACAATTCTAATTATATTAACATTTTTTAACAGCTAAGGAAATAACATTAAGACACACTCAATGCGTTTAGAAAGTCGACAAAGATATATTTCTTATTTTATTTACTTATTACCATGTTTCCGAAACATTTCGTTCACTTTTTACCGAGATTGGACAAATAGTTTAAAGTGCAAATGTTTAAAGTTGTTGCATATTTCTAATTCGTAATCCGAAGTAATTTTTCTTTTTTATAAACAACGTCTATGTCAGCCAAATGTATGACAAGGTTGATGCAAAAAATAGCATCAAACGGACTTCTTCTTACAAGATCCACCTGTAATCTTTAGGACAATGTGTTTTTAAAATTGTATGTTGTAGAATCTTACACGAGTTTCCATAGTTTTTTTTTATTTCTGTTTCCCAGCACTTCCCCGGTTTTATAGGCCGTCACAAAATGAAACAAATTTATGTTTATCACCTTATAAACATATCGTCATATCTCGAGTTTTTTTTTTTAATTTTAAGTTAATTAAGCAAAGTGTTCCTTCTTCTTTCTCGTAACAAAACATCGGTTTTTATCTCAAACTGAACCGAAGTTATAGCAAAATATATGTATCTTTAAATCAATCGGTACATTTTAACTTTAATCGCATTTTGCCATTTTGTAGATATGACTTTGCTGCAATAAAGGACCGATATTTTTGGATATCTAGTATTTGTAAGACTTGTCCATGGCCAATCAAAATTTACTGCCTGCATCTTATTTTGAATTTATGTTCTTTATAAACTCTTCACTTCACTTCACTTCACTGCTTTTGGTAGATTTATTTCGTCAGAAGACATTGATTTGCGAACGTACTCACTTCTTATTATTGATCTTATCGAAACCCCATCAACAGATGCTAATTTTTAGAGAATATAAAACTAAATTTCAAAGTATAAATAGCTTTCTTCTGAAACTATGAGGATCTTTTATTTCCCGGGATCCCGCAACAAAAATCCCGGGAAAACGGGAAAGAAAATAATAATAATCGTGAAGGTTTTTTTTGTTTCTAAAAAAATTTACGAAAATAAGGTTTGGATAAAATTTTATTTTTCTGCAAATACATTTTCTGTACATTTTATACAACCCAAATATGAATAAAAATGTCCTGCAGTTTTTTTTCATTTTCAAAGTTTTCCTTTTTCCATAACTTTTTATTCAAAATTGGATTGAAATTTATAAACATTTATAAAATACTAAATTTAAAATTAGCCCGCAATGTCGACAAGGAAATTTCTTTCGTATACATATTTAGATACATTAAAAACAAAAAACCAATGTTATTTTTTTATTGTTTTCAATATAAATATACAAAAGAAATATGTTTGTCGACGTTGTGGGCCTGGCAGTAAGTTAAATTCGGTATTGCAAATCCAGATAAAACCTAGGATTTCATCGTTTTCGGTATTGCAAACTCTAGCTTAAATGGTGTACGTGTGAAACTAACACGTCAAACTTTACCTTCATAGGTATCTATCTTTATTCACCCTTTTTTTATTAAAAAAATTAAGCTTAATTTCCTAAAGCCGTTTCCCCCGATACGAGTGTGTAATACTAGTAATAAAATAACCTGACAATAACAAATAAAAAATTTTACAAATATACATAAATAAAGTATAAATATTTGCTTTATATGTACATATTGATAAAGAAAGACTCCCCTTTTTGACACTTTGTGTACCCTTCACCACTAGTGGTGAATGTGGTTATACTAAGTTTGTCATTCGGTTTGAAACTTTTTTAAATACGAAAACTAACTGGAAAAAACTTAAGCACTCCTAAGATTTTGATAGAAAATTACTATTGGCGACAAGGCTGCCAGATTTGACGATTTATCGTCATTTTGGCGATTTTTTGTTCCGAATTAAGCAGAGTGCCAATTTGCTGATTTTTTTCTTAAAAGTGACGATTTAATTGGGTCTCCAAAAAAAAAAAAAGAAAACTTGAATGTTTTTTAATATGTTGAAATATTAAGCAGCACAGAAAAAAAATTTAATTAACTCTTTAAATTATTATGACAAATAGAATCTGGGAATTTATTTCTCATGGTAAAGGAATAAGACTATAAAGTATATAGTATAAATGTTTTTAAAAATTAAAAAAATGCAAATTCGATTGTGAAAATTTAAATTATTATGTTTTCTTTTCTCTAAAAATTGTATAAGGAAAAGCCAAATTCCAAATGAAACCCCCCTCATCATATTTGCGATTTTGTGTGAAGTTCTGGAAGAAAAAAGTAAGAAATTGTTCAAAACTCGGTAATATATGAACAGATTTTGTTAAAAAATTATAAGAAAACATCAAAAAGTTAAGGAAAAACATGTAAAATCAATTAAAATGGATAATCATTAAAAAAAGCAAATTTCTATCTACCAACGGTTAAAATTCAATTTGGTTTAAGGATTGATGTTTAAATATTGACGTCAGCAGTCGTCGATGGCTGCGAGTGGAAGACGGCAAATCCATCTGAGGAGATCGGGTGGTTGCGATCGAAACATGTCATGGTAACCTGCCGGCCAGGGTTCGAGCCCCGGCCACGGTCAAGAATGAAAGATTATCAATAACAATTGTAATAAATTTTCATGTTGTAAAATTCCTTTCTTCATAAAAATAATTTAATTAAAATTAAATTTGATGAACTTGAGCCGAATTAAAATATTAAAAATTTGGATTAAAAACCATAAAAAAATCGTTTCTTTTTTTAATTATGTATAACCTTTTAATACATTTTTTGAAACGGTCGATTTTTAATCTTGGAATATTTAACATGCAAGTCTTAAGAAAATCTTTAAATGAATATTTCCAGAATACAAAAACAACAGTGTTTATCTTTCGTCAAATCAAATGAATTTTTTGCGGCTTTCTGTATTAATCATATTTTCAACAATTATACGTCGAGCATTTTACAAGTTGTAAGATAATATCCAACATGTTCCTTATACGATTCTTGACATGCTTTTTGAAAGACTCGTTTGATAATCTTTAACCACATTTCAAACGCTTCTCTCTAAGATTAAAACAAGCGTCTTCGGCTATGGAAGAATCTCACAGAGGAATCAGCTCGTGATATTGTTTCGGCCTTATGAGAAATCTTCTACGATCATTAGACTCCCAGTAGAAACTTACACGATTAAATATGCTAGCTGGGTATGAAGTAATTATGTTTTTGTTTGCTATATTGAGTATTTTTCACAACAAAAAAAAAACGATTTATTTATTTTTTTTCTACGGAAATAGACGATTTTTTAAGAACTTATCTGGTAGCCCTGATTGGCAACTTTATGCTAGTTAACGGTTCTGTTAAAAACTATTGTTGTAAATTCTTTGGAAGAAGTTTAACATGTTTTCAATTTTTTTTGTACACTTTGGTTGTGTGTGAAACGGTAGCAAAGTTCTATGGTGAACTAAAATTGTCAAGAATTTCGATGCAAATGCACGGTTCCCAGTTTTATTTAATACCTTATCCCTAACTTACTTTTATCCCCAAAATAGCTATTTTCTTATCCCAAAAAATCCCCACAAATTCTTAAAAATAAAATTATATGTCAAAGGAAAAATATGCATACCTTTATTTCTTTAATTTAATTCATATGTGTTATACTACATGCACAGAAAAATAATTATGTTGTTTGAATTAAAATGGGTTATTATTTGAGAAGATAGAATAAATTTGCAAATTTTGGTTTTTATTCTATTTTTATAGAAACAAGCGTTACGTGTTGGTACAGAAAGCATATTTGAAACTATTCCAGCAAGCTCTTGAAAAAGGTTTCGAGCCACCAGTGTCTTGGTATGACAAAAAAGACTTGTATTTTTTCCCACGTATTGTCCCAACAGGTCTTGCTATTGAACAAATAGCGTATATATGTAACAATATATTATCCCCAGAAATCCCCAGCGAAAAAAGTGCATTTTCCCAACAAAAAAATCCCCTGGGGATTTTCACGAAATTTGTATCCCCATTTCCAAATAAAATCCCCTATTCGGGGATAAACATTTTACTTCCATGAGTACTTTGCTGCCGTTTCACACACACCCTTTAATTTAAATAAAAACCGGAACTGTTAATTATGCCCAGGAATACCTAATCAAGCAATTTAAAATGTGATTTCTAAAGTTGTTCAAATATGTAAAAAAATATACTGTAAATAAAACTATTATATCAAGCCTAGTTTAGAAATATCCACAAACTGGTAACGTTTCTGTAAATTACACAGGAGGAAGACCTCGAAAAATTTTACGAAGAGAGGAGTTAAAGTTAAAAAAAAATGATTTAAAGATTGACTAATAATTTTTAGATCCTACATAAAGGCCACTGCTAAAATATTTTTAATCTCGGCGGAGGGTCTTAAATATTCGGCATAGCCGAATATGGCACTTTAACTTGTTATAAATAAAACAGGCGTATATGACGAATGACAAACCGATTTTAAAAAGTAAATAAAGTTTTTTTCATTTGGCATACAGAAAACTTAAACGTATAAAATTCTACACTTTTTATGTCAGTGGACTGATATGTAATACTAAAAAGAATTTAAACTGATGAAACATTGGTGACACATATTCAAATGAGTAATGCATTTTTCTTTCATTCAGAAAGACATTATATTTTTTTAATGGGAGAATTAGGTTGGTCGCTCAAATAAAGTAATAAATAGGATTTAGTTTTTGTTTGCTGTTTGTTAAATTGTTCAAAGGAGTGTTTCTAAAATAAAACAAGAAAAAATATGCTCTTCAACATAATTTTGTACTCTACTACATACTATTTGCTATACTCAAAAAAATTGTGATTACCACATTTAAATATTAGCCAAGCCTGTAAAATTTTTATATTTGAGTCATAATTATTATTTTTAAGAGTACATATTATTTTAAAGGTTATTTACATTAATATACAATAATGAGTGAAGAATCATTAATTAACATACATATTATCAGTCTATAGCATTTTTTATTTAGAACCAGGCCAAAATTTCTAGGTTTTTTCTGGAAAAAGACTTTTTGCATAATTATTCAAAATTTAAGAAAAATTCATTTTTGCATTTTTAAACATATTTTGCAATTTAACTTCTAAAATGAAATATTATTTTAAACTTTTTTAGGACTAGGAATGCGACTTTTAGAAAATTTGCCAAAATTTGCTTCTGATGTCCGTATGCCTGTCTAATGCGCACTTGGTTGGTGAAAATTCATGTCACATATGCTTCGTTAATTTTGCTATTGAAATTTAGCTTGTTCGGTCCGCAAACGGCTGAGATGTGTGCAAAAAATCAAGACTGCCTTTAACTTTACACTTAAAGTTTTCGTTGTTTTTTGGTACAAGCGACAAATTGTGGGCGGGAGTAGAGACGTGGGCATAGCACAAAATAGATTAACAGGGGTGTGCTGGAAATCGGAAACGTAAAACGCAAGAATTTTAAAAGTTGTTTATTAATAAGATTCCTGAAATAAAAGATTTTTATGACAAATATTATAAACAACTTCCAAATTCTGGCGTTTTACGTTTACGATTTCCAGCACATCCCTGTAATTTTTATAAAAAGAACAGTAATAGAAAAAATTTCCAAATTTGTTACACATAGGTGTGTTATCAATACACAATCTTTCTAAAATTACGGCTAGAATTGGAGAAGTGAGCGTGGCACCTCACGTAAAAACACATTATAGATTGCTGTGTATTTTGAGAACGGCAAGAGATAAAGTTTCCAAGGTAAGAACAAGCATCTTGGTGATGATAAGAACAGCGACCCAGGGGGTATTTTGTGCCGCATCTTAACTATCAATACACAACATCCGACAAATTGTGGGCAGGTTTGGAAAAGTGAGCCTAGGTCAATACTGATTTATTTATATGTGTGTGAAGTAGCTTTGTTTTTAACATTAGCTTTGTTAATATGTTAAATAACATATTTCTTACGAAAATTGGGGAAAAAGGAGAAAAATTTAGTCCGCCCACAATTTAAAATTTCGCCCCTTTTCCTGCAATTTTCTTTAAGTGCCAACTAAAATTAAAAAATTGCTAAAATTCGAACATTTTCAATTATCAGAACTATATACATAACTCTGATCTGAATTTAAATCTAGACATACATTTAAAGTTTTGAAATGATGATGGCCTTGTCTTTTCAACCTATTACGACTGCTCCGCCCGCAATGTGAATTTTGCCGCTTTTTCTGCCATTTTCTATAACTTAACTATTTTTATCAATGTTTCTTTCAAATGTGCTAAATTCCCTTTCATACTATTGAGAAACTGAAATTTATTTTTGAAGGGATAAGCTATTCCTATGCGCATTTCACTGGTTACTTAGGCCAGATCGTCAGGAAAACTTCATCCAAAGATTTTAGAAAAGCTAAAGATATTATACAAATAAAACTGTTAAGCGAATAAGAATTATAAACCTCAGTTTTACTTGTAACAATATCAAAGCTTAAACAAAAACAACAACAATAAACAGTGAGTTTATCATTTCTTACAGTCCCGACTACAATTGGTTGATTTTTTGTCAACTCTAATGCCCAATTTTCAGGATTGATATTAAAAACCATTTATTTTTAAAATCGTGTTAAATACAAAATTCGCTTCTTCACTAAAAACTTAAGTGGAACTTAAGTCACCGATGTGGTACACTTAATTTCAACTTAAGTTTCCATTGTAATATTTTAGCAGGGTGGCCTCAATATCACAACAATACAACAACAACAGGCAGAGCATTAACAGTCATCTGTTTTTTCAGACCACCTTGTAAATAAATACACTTGTTTATATTTTTTTTTAGTAGTGCAACCATACTTTTATCTTAATTAAATAAGACTTTTCAAATAAAACTCAAAAACCCAATCTGTAGTTAAATACGATTTAAGTTTTTATGAAAATTAACTTAATATAGATTTAAATACAATCCTAAAAATTGGGCATAAATGTAGGTGTAACTCTGATCTGAAATTGATTACAAAACAAATTTCTTTAATAATTTTATAACACCAACTGAGAATTAAAATTTTATCTGTGTCTACAATAAATACAATTTCAAATAAACCAAAATAAACTCAAACTTCGACAATTATTTATTTTTAACCAAAAAAAAAATGTTTGATTTCAAATGAAGTTATAAATAGATCAAAGAAGAAATAATAAACAAAGGAAAACAACGAAATTAAAAACAAAATTACAATGACGACTTCAATGCGACCCCATACTATGAACAAATTAAGAGTTTAAAACGAAATATTTTCATTTATAAGAAAAACATATGAAATAATATTTTACAGGTTTTTTTACTTTTGAAAAATATGTACATATCGTCACCTTAAATGCAAAACACCATATCATCAGAAAATTCGAAATTGACTTTTTAATCTCTACAAAAACTGGTTGATCTCTGCGATTGAAAATGGCGACTTAATTAAAGAAATTCAAAAGCCAAGTACACCTTGTTGTTATTGATTTTGTAAAGTTTTTTTCTTCTCCTGTAAACATATAAAAAATGTTGTTGCGTTATCTTGCATTTTATGTGACAATATGTATCGATGTATGTATGTATGTAGTAGTAAAAATAAGCTTAGGAGCAGATCCTTAAATTTTATCAAGCTCTATGCATGAAAAGGGTGCTGCTTATGATGTAAATAAAAATATTACAAAACATGAAAAAATCATTCGTGGTTGTAATTTTGATTAACAAAGCTAAAAGATTTTTAGGGAGGATTTTTCTTATTACATACCTATTATCAAATATTTTGTATTAAACATTAAGGTCTTGTCGTTTGAGTTAATGCGTGTCTGACGTACGCATGTGGATGGTGTTTTTAATGAATGAATGATAAAACTCATACACAGACAATAAATACAGTGCACTCGCGATAACGTGAACTAATTAAACCTTCCGGTGTTAAAGTTTTCGAATGTTTAAAACTAAAAAGCAATATGGAGGAGAGTTATTTTTATTAAATTTTTTATTCGCCCATTAAAATTAAAGAAAGTCTTAGAATAATTTGAAACTAATATTTACATATTCAGGTAGGTATCAGGGTATTCAGATTGTTGTTGACCTTTTTCGCCAAATTCAATGTATAAAATCGCCAAAGGGTTTATTTTTCAGTTTTTGAAAATAAAAAACATATTTTTTTAAATTATTTTAAATATTTTTTATGAATCCTTAAAAATAAAGTTGTTCCGTATCGCTAAAGTACGCCAAATATAAAACAAAAATAGTCGCCATAATATTTATATATGTCATAGAACAAAGTAAAAATGTTTAGTGAACCTAAAAAACTGTTTTATCATCATTAAAATATTATTTCCAATTAACAACAATCAACAATTTTTCAATCGTGTTTCATAAACAGCCAAAGGTTAGTTAGCATTCATAAAAATCTTAAACATTATTTTAACACCAACGAATTGTGTATGTGATAACAAATTGCCATATTTTATAAAGGAAAAATGTTTATAGACTTCAAATATATTCATGCTTTAAGGAATTTTATTTATTCATTGTTTCAAGAGCACTTTTAATTATGAAACACAATTTCCTTCATCAGCCATTTCAACATCATTTAGTTTCAAATACTGACCATACATATGAATGACTCGAATTTTTTACATAAAAATAGTAGAGTAAAAAATATATTATTTCTACGTATTGAATTGAACGAATTTCAAAACTAATTCATGGCTCATCAAAAATAGCCAACAAAATCGCCATGTCGCCAAATCGAATATTAGGTCGCCAAACAAGTTTGAACATTGACATACCTGACAACCCTGATAGGTATATAAGTACTTAATATATATGTACATATACATATATAAAAGAGTTGCGTGAGTGACTGACTGACTGACTGACACATTCATCATCGCTTAGGCCAAACAGCTGACCCTAGAGACTTGAAATTTGGAATAGCGATTGGTCACTCTCCAAATCGATCCAATAAGACGAGATTTTTCGATATTCGAATGTTTAGGGGGTAAAAAAAGTTAAAAACGGGAAAATTCGGTAACTTTATATTTCCAAAACTAAAGAAGATGCAAAATAAATTCAATACTTGTCGTTGTTCTTTAGAAAAATAAGTCTGGTACTTTTTTGAAATTCGGCCCTATTAGGGAGTAAACGGGTAGAATCTGAATTTTAGTACTTTTTGCCACCTCATCTATCTTTTGAACCAATAAACATAGAAACAAAGTTAACACCACATTCGAAACTTATCAAAAAAAAAACGTATACGAATTTGGTACTTTCTCGAAATTAGAACATTTAAGGGGTGAAAATCGTAACCATTCATTGACATATTCGTACTAATTATGGGCTGCCACACAATACTAAAATTTTTGATAAGGGGGAAAAATATAGTACTCAAAAAATGAAATACGGGAAATTTTATATTTTTCTTTAACTTTTGGTTCTACTAAAGTAGCGGGTTAAACGCTAGAATTTAAACAAGTTTAAACCTAGAAAAATAAACTTTGGCATAAAAATATGTCCACGAAGAAAAAGGAGAACCTAACGAAGTAGCGGGTATATGCTTGTATATAATATATAATATTAAC
This sequence comes from Pollenia labialis, assembly GCA_949318255.1. Taxonomy (NCBI): domain Eukaryota; kingdom Metazoa; phylum Arthropoda; class Insecta; order Diptera; family Polleniidae; genus Pollenia; species Pollenia labialis. The sequence continues at coordinate 14,384,107 of OX439142.1, read as the reverse complement.
TTTAAAATTAAAGATTTCAGTGCACGTTTTTCTAATAGCTCATAGTATGTACTACGTTTCAAAACATATAATAGGTTTCATTATATCATTTATATTTTGCGTTGTATATAAAAAAAATATTTCAGACCTTTTTTCCATAGCAAGTTGGAGATCTGTGTTAGAGACAGTACATTTTGTTGCATTTTAAACAATAATAAATACTCATACGCTCTTCCTTGGTGTTCATTAATTGTACATTGGCTTTTCCCCTTACTTTATTTGTGGTTCTAAGTTTGTTTGCTGGTCATCGGATGTATGAATTTTTGAGGAACATCTAGTCAGAAAAAATACCATTTAAGTTAAACCTCGCTCCTCAGGCAACACGTATTAGTATACATATGTGTCTCTATCCCAAAATTTTTTTTTGCTATGAGCTTCCGTTCCCAAGTTCACTGTGAAAGCTCATGCTGTTACTTGTACACGATCGCATTGAAGTAGGTACATAAAAATATAATTCGTTGCGCCTCACAAGCGGGTCTGGACTGATCCAATGTAATGCAAGCATGGACCACGTCATTGTTAAAAAGAGTTTGTAGTTTTTTACGACATTTCAAACGATTTCAAAGCTTATCCTCTGGAGAATACCATGGAGTAGTTTTAAGACTACTCCTTTGTAATGCAAATCTGGGTTACATGGTCCTGCCCTAGGACATCGTAATGTTAAATAGACGATTTTTTTCATACATTGGGGTTACCTTTGGACAAGTCATAGTCCCTTATGGGCTACATTTTACATGCGTGTATGGAGTAGTCTCATTTTTTGCAGGGTATATGCTTACGCATACAGTTCTGCATATAGAAAAATGGGATCCCCAAAAAAAAACAAGCATAGAATCAAGAGTTTTTTTATAACATTTCATTAGTTTTTAATTGTTCGTGCCCTAGGTGTAGGCTTTTTAACTTTGTTTATCTTTTAGAGTAGTCAATCAAAAAAAGTTGTTTGCATTAAGCGGTGTTCACTATATCGCGAGTGCACTGTACAAAAACTAAAAAAATAAGTGCATATAAAGGAAAAACAATAACTGTACATCTGTTTTGATCTAGACAAACGGTATAGTTACATGTTGTCACATTTAACAGCAATCCAGCCACCACCAACAATCGATCGTTTCATAACAAACAGACACTAAAATATGGGCGGTTGAATACATGGCTGTCTATTATAATGTTTTTCTTTTATAACCACCCTTGATTTTACAGTTTAAAAACCTGCGCTATCAACTTTTTTGTTTGTTTTAAAGTCATTTTTTTCTTATCAGAATTTTTCATGTTTAAAATTGTACATATCGCACCGGTTCCTCCAAAGGGGGTTAAATCAAAATCTATAAATTTTCAATAGAGACAAACAATAAACACAAAGGTTTTTTTTTTTTTTTTTTTGAGAATTGTTCTAGGATTTTTATAGTGGTAAGATGAGACCACGGTTTACCGTTTCCTACTTATACTCCCAATTAAAAATGTTATCTTTTTGCAAAACACTAACGGTGTATTATGAAACATACATGCATACATACATAAGTATGTAGGCGCACATTTATGCGCTTAGCAATAAGACAAACACACACACTATGAAAGTTTTCTTTCAGAAAGTCTGAGTTTATGGGTGAGAGAGGAGAAAAGAAAAGCATGTTCTCTTCCCCTCTCACCAATAAACTCAGACTTTCTGAAAGAAAACTTTCATAGTGTGATCCCAGACTAAGTGAACGAACAAGTTTTAGGGAAAAAAATAGCATTTCAAGTGTTATGCCATTCCCTTACTACGAAGCAGGTTTGTAAGGGAGAATACTAAAAACTAACTGCAAAAAACATTCAGTGTGCAAAGGTAATAGCTACGTTCACCAATTTTTATATGCGTTGAATAAAGCGCTTTTTGTGTCAAAAATGTTTTACTGGAACTCACCAGTTAAATTAATATCTAAAACAAAGGCTAGAATTGAAGCTAAAAATGGCTTGATTTTTAAAAAGATTAAAAACTTTATTAATGATTTTTTTCAATTAAACCCATTAACTCCCACAGCGATCTCGACTATAAATCAACGACATTTTGAACAACAATTTACATAAATTAAAGATCATATTTTAATAATAAAATAATTGTCTAGAATCGGTTCTGGGGGCTGTAACATATACGTAACTAGAGTATCCACTCGATTAATCGTTGTTCGATTAATCGAGGAAGCTTTCCGCCATTATTTAATCGAATAATTAAAATAGCCAATTTCGAATAACTCGAACAATTTTTGTCAGTTAATCGATTAAGATTAACACCTTAAAAATTCTAATTTTTAATATAAAAATATTTGTTTTTGGGTCTTTAACTGTTTTTGATAATTTACAACTCAATTACATGTTTTTAACTTCTACATTTATTTTCATCACACAAACGTTTGAGCATATCTCAGACCCTTTTTAGATGTATGAAGGACAAATTATTTATATCATTATAAACGTGAAAATCCACACGTTACAAATTTGGTAATTAAATAGCACATTTTTCATATAAATTACAAAAATATATATATAAGTTATCGGTGAAATTGAAATCAAAGTAATTTTAAAAACTTAAGTTTATAAAAAAAAATCAGAAAAAATACGGTGATTTTTAAAAAAAAATTTAACGGAGATGTTCATCGACTTCAACAAGGTATATTTACACAAGGTAGACTCATTTGGGAGTGTAGACATGCTACTCTATAAAAATAACCGAGTGGAACTGAATTGTCAAAATTGTCTTCATATAAATTTAACGCACACATGTACAAAATTTGGCTCATATACACGGAATTTGACATTGGTGTTCCAACTTAGGTAAACAGCTGACAAACATATGGGCCAACGAGTTTACCTTGTGTAAATATACCTTGGACTTCAATTTCACTCGATTTCTAGGAATAATAAATTCGTTTTAAAAGTTTGTCATAACACCTCTCACAAAAAGTGCCTGGACTAAAAAGACAAAAATATAATAAATAAATAAAAAATTATTTTAAAATATATCAGCTAAAGCCTATAAATACCTGCATTAAGTTAAACAGGCAGGACACAATTGCAAATTATAAACCGAAAAAAATTAATTGTTCCCGCCTGCATCTAAGCATAACTGTACTAAACTTTGGCTTTCAGATCTTTTTATAGTCCGTCAAACCAAAGTAGTGTAAACGTTGCAACGTACAACGCGTTGTTTATAGCAGGGCTGTGGAGTCGGAGTCGGAGTTGAAGAGTCGGAGACGTATTACAACCAAAAATTCGCGACACCGACTCCAAAGTTTTGCGGCATAAAAAATTTAAAAAAAATTTCCAAAATAAAAATTATCTTCTTAAAACACATTCAAAATTTAAAAAAATGGTTTATGAATACTGCTCTTATGTGCTGTTTCCCAATGACAGGCGATGGATTGAGTGCTTTTCAAATAAATTTTACAACATAATCAATCGCCTGTCAGAGTCGTACTTAAAAAATTTCAGCGTTTGGAGTCGGAGTCGGAGTTAGTATTTTTTCGGACGACTCCACAGCCCTGGTTTGTAGTAGTTTGTTTTAATTTAGTTTTCCATGATCTTGTTTCGGTCTTTTTAATGTATAAAAAAAAACTATATTTATTGCAGCTGGGTTTTTTGATTTTACTTAATTAAAAAAGAAACTACAAACCGTCTTAAAAGCAAAAAGTAATCAAACAAAGAATTAGCCACTTCACTTTTCTTAGTACATATTTAAAACTGTACACTTTTTTACGCGTTAAAAAGGTAGTAAATTTGTTTTTTTATTGTGCTGTTTTTGTTATTTTTTGAAGTATTTAAAATTTTTAATTTTAAATTGTAATAACATTGTCCAAAGTTTTGTAAATAATAATAAACTTTGAAAAATTTGAATTATTTTTTACTAAAATAACACTTTTTATATGTATTGGAAAACCAGTTGTACACTTTTTTTTGACGCTGACAGTAGATATATTCTGTGGCATTTTGACAAAACATCTATTTACTAAATAATAAAAAAAGTTTTTTTTAATAAAACTTCGTATGATTAATAAAATTTTTTTCAACTTTTTAAATTTGACTTAAGACGTTTCGTCAAAATGCCACAGATATAGAGTACGTTCGTAAATGCATCAAAACAGTTATGGCTTAACAATATTGAACTAGAAGTGATAGTTTTCTTATAAATTACAAGGAAAAGCGCCAAAAAGAAAAATTTAACGATTTCTTTTTTGTTTAAACTTATTGCATCAGAAAATTAACTAATGCAATAATTGTCAACATTTACTGCAGAGCTGCGGCACTACTGCATAAAAAAAACTTTTGACATATAAGAGTAATTCCTTACAAGTAACGCATTTACGAACATTAAACTTTACTGTTGCGCATCTGATGCTTAATAACTGCATTGACGAACGTACCCATAGTTTTTGTGGTGCTTCGTCCACTGATCTAACATATCTCGCTTTTTAAAAGATAATTTGTATTGATAACCAAACTATTTGGACCAAATTTGGAAACATTTACCGAACTTTTTTTCCAGTTATACAGAATCTATATTATATTTGTATAGAAGCTGCCACGCCCTCTTCTCTTACCCAGGCTACTTAATCGAAGATACCATATGTTCCAAATTTGGAAACTTTTAATGTTACCATTCTCTAGATATACAGATAACTATACTGTCTTTGTATGGGATGTGCCACGCCCACTTGGAGTTTTTTAAAACATCCCTGTGATTTATGATAAATGTACAATTTTTTGTTAAAACTGCTTTTCTGCTTTATACAAGTAACGGGTCCGCCATCTAACGTTTTTTTTTCAACTAGTGCTTATTACGTGAATCGTTACACTTAGCTTATATCTGATTTGACAGAAAATTAGTTTTATCCTTCCGCTGAACGAATATGGTTGTGTATACGCTTGAACAACGCTGAGAAATATGCGTTTTCGCTTCGCTAAGTTGGCCAGCGATCGACTTACAGAAGATGCCGATTTTGCCAAGAAAATCATCTTTTCAGATGAAGCTCATTTTGATCTTGGCGGACATGTTAACAAGCAAAATTGTCGCATTTGGGGCACAGAAAACCCGCACGCATACATTGGAAAGCCGTTGCACCCAAAACGAGTCACTGTTTGGTGCGGATTTTGGTCCAGAGGCATAATTGGGCCATTTATCTTCGAAAATGGACAAGAGTGGCCGTTCAGTCAAAGGCGATCGATATCGGCCATGTTAAACGAATTTTGGTTCACAAAAATGTAAGAGGATATTGGCAACATTTGGTTTCAACAGGACGGCGATACGTGCCACACAGCCGAAGCTACACTCGATGTTTTGCGCCCTGTTTTTGAAGATCGCATTATCAGCCACAGAGCTGATGTCGTTTGGCCACCTCGGAGCTGCGATTTATGAGTACATTTTATACTTTTCTTTAATCTTAAATTAAAAAATGTTTATTGACAGGCATTCAATTGTTGACGTTATAATAAGTGACAAAATTTTGAATGAATCATTATTATTTAACTTTATTTGTTCATAAAATTTACTTATTATCTTAAGTCGATAGATTGTAAATAAAATAAAAGGAAAAAGGCTTTATTTGTAAAATGTTTAAAAATGAATTCTCAAGAATAATAAAACATTAATTATAAAAATATGTTTTAATCACATGTAGAAAATGGTTTCCAAATATACCTTCAATACATATTTAATGCTTTTAATTCTTTGCTATATTTGTTTAAACTGGTATTAAAAAATTTAAAATAAATACAGTTGTACCCATACGATTAAGTCTCTCGTTAGAAATTGAAAAAAAATAATTTAGTAAAATTTATTAAAAAAATGTTTGTTTACAGGAAAATATTTATATTGTGAAAAACGCTCAAATCAGTTGCAAGGGCAGCTTTCAAAGAAAGAGACAGAAAGCGTTATTTTTTGGTAGATAAGTGGCATTTAACATTTAACGCAAATTTTGTGATTAAAACAAAAATAACAAAGCCCAACCCACGTTAGGCAAAAATTTAAGTTCAACAAACGTTTTCTTTTGTGCAAAAAAATTATTTAGTAATATTGTTTTGTTTTATAATGTTATTTACTTAGTAAAGTATTTTTGTTGACCTTATTAATCTTGTTAATATAGTCAAAGTGCTAACATTTACAACACCGCAACAACAACATAGCGGAAGTCACGCTTAGTAGTAAGCCTAGACCTAGCAGATCTTGCAACATGTTGGTCTCTGTGACCGCGAATGCAAAAACAAAAGAATTCCAGTTTGTACACTACGCACAACGACCTGCTAACTAGAATGCCGATTTAACTTAGCAGCTTGTTAGCACTGAGTTAAGTCATAACAAACTTTTGTCCATCTTCTAACTGTTAATAAATCACTCGGAATTTTAATATTTCCTCATTAATATTGCCTCAAAAATGCAAACGTTTTGTATTAATCATCGCTTTTTCTGTCATTGAATTTTTTTTCCCCCTCCTTATCATATTGCTAACTTTTTGTTATAAATACGGCTTATAATATGTACTAAATTTTTCCGGTTTACTTTATTAGTGGAAAATTACTTACGTATTATCCACGAAAATGTCGTAGAAATAGCCGAAAGTGTTGATAGTTGCTTCAGTGTTTACATAGTCAGTTGTAAACTTATTTTAAGCATGTTCTCGAAGCGTAAACATCTTATGAAAATAGCTTAAATTTTGGATTTAAAAAACAGCATGGTGTAAAAGATTTAACCCAATTAATTTAATAATAGCAGTTTTCATCCTTTGTATTAAGTGTACAACTCTGCTTTTCTTAATACGATTTTATACTACAAAGCATGAGTGTCTTTTTCGTTTTTATTGTAAATTAATGAAGTTGCTGAGTGAGGAAAAGAGACAGATATAGTTTCTTCAACGGTTTTATTCTGGGTAATTTTACAAACGTGTTTACTAAAGCTTTTTGTTGGATTTTTCAACAACAGCGTAGTAAATTTCAGTCTAATACATTTTGTTGTTGCAGTGTTGTAAATCTTAGTACTTTTACTATATTAATTAAATTTACAAGGACTACAAGGGACATTACTATCAAGGGTGAAACCCGCTAATATATTCTTTATTTAATTTTTTGTCTATTTTTTTTAAATTATGTTTATTTTAAAAAAATGTGTGAATCTGAAAAGGCATTTTGATTAACAATTTGTTTTTCAAAATTCCTTTACGTCTAAAAATATTATTAAGAAGCGTTGCAGTACAGTTCTGTTCTTCTTTATTTATTTTTTGACAATCAGAAAATCAGCTATAATCAAAACTTTTATTTTTTGTACTAAGCAGCGTATAAAAAACTGCAGTCCGAGTACAAAAATTGCCATTTCTTCCACTTCAAAAAAAAACTATTGCTTTTACTTCTGATACATTAAATGTAAACAGTCGCTGTCAAACCAACTCAAAAAGCGAAAAATTGTACACAAATTTTCGTTTTTTGTTCGACAGTTTCTGGTTTCGACTGCAGTTTTTTAATCCCTGGTACATACTAAGTATATTCAAGGAAATTGATACAAACCTCATCTACGGTAACACTGTTTTTTCATTTGGATGAGTGTAGTGAGTTTTTCAAACATGCATGTGTAAGGTTAATTGTATGAGCACAAGTGTAGATAAATATATTTTTTTTAGCGATTTCTATTATTTAAAAATTGGAATCCATTAAAATAAATGAAATTTTTTTAAGGTTTATAAAATGGAATAATTTGTTTAGGGGCCCGTAATGCAACCCATTCGAAAAATGTTGTGTATGATTGTAAATTCGAGGCTATATTAAACAACCCCGAACATGTATTAAAAGAATATATTTTGGAAAATTTTTCCTAAGGTTGGAACATAGAAAAAGTTTATAAAATAATTAGGTATTAAGATTAACACAAAACCGCAGTAAGCCTCAATATCATCATAAAATTTTTTAAAGAAAAATATTTTTTTAAAAAATATTAATACATAGTACATACATACATACATATGTAATTACGTATGTTATTCTATAGATAACACAACACACTTAACATGTTAATTTCTAGTAAACTATATTATCATTAAAGGAAAATAAAGACTTTAAAAATACATATCGCACTTACTCAACGAAAGGGTATTAACTCAAAATTTAAAAATTTTCAGTTGAAAGCAAAAATATTTTTAAGTTTACATTAGAGGCGGCATATGAAAAAAATTTTAATAAGCCTTTTCATTACCAAAATGTTGGAAAAATAACACTTTATTTTTACAGCAGGTAGATATGAATATTATGTGTCGATTACTTTAAAAAAATAAAAAAAAATATGTTTAATTTTGAGTAAATGTCCTCTTTTTGATCAAGTGCGATATGTGCATAAAAGGCATGCGGTTTGTTAAAGAAAATATTGAAAAATAATATTTCACTAGCCACAATTTGATAAAATTTAGTTTGTTTTATAACTACAGTAACATTTAATACAAATTTAATATATTCAAACTATTTATTTATAGTAAAAAACCTTCACCGAAGGTAAAACATTGATCTTAGGACCTTTAAAGTATACAAATATATATTTTCGGACCTTATGAGTAGCGAAGTTAATTTAACGATGTTCGTCAGTCCGTGTGTATCCGAAGATCCCAAAAATTTTGGGGACTAGATTGTTATACATTTATTTCACATATTCTCCGTTAAGGTTTGCTATATCAGTCCATAAATAGCTGAGATAAATATAAGCAAAAAACCACGCCTGCTTCTAATGTTCTTCATAAAATCCCATGTTGTTGTTGTTGTTTTTTATACCCATCAATGAAAATAACAAGATTTAAATTTTTTATTTTTTTAATATATTTTGTTAGATTTCTTTTTTGCATTTTTTTTTACACATGTCCGTGTGTACATATGTTGAAATGGGTTTTCCGATAACAATAGAAATTATCGGGACTATGTTGTTTTACATATATTTCATATATACTCCTTAAAAGTTATCTATTAAAAGTCAGCCAGATCGTTCCAATAATAGCGGAGATATAAGCAAAAAACCACGCCTGCCTCTAATTTTTTTCATAAAATCCCATATTGTTGTTTTCTTAAGCTTAGGCCCCTATTACGGTTTACATTTAAAACAAAAACAAAATTTCAAAATTTGTTTTTGTTTTAAATGTAATTTGAACGGACGAGTAAGGCGCTCGTGTTCTATTAATTAATGTTTAAATATGATTTCTGCCATGTGGCCGCTACAGCTGGCGCGTAGAAAGCGCAATCTGGGACACCAATTTTCAACAACTTTTCGCAGCATTTGCGGCCGTATTTCGCCGATAACTCTTCGAATGTTAATTTCCAGGTATTCAATTGTTTGTGGTTTATCGACGTGGACAAGTTACTTAAGATAACCCCTAAGATTCAATGTGGTTAAATCTCACGATCTTGGTGGCCAATTAATTGGGGCATTACGTGAAATTCTTTTTTCATAAATAGTTTGTTTAAGTAAATCACTTGTGCTTCAGCCAATTCGCCGAAATGGCGGCGCATACGATTGTCGTTTGGCTTTAATTCCTGCACAAGTTGAATTTTGAAGGCTTTTAAGCAAGGATCCTTTCGTAAAATCTGTCATAAATTGAAAGGACACTTGGTGCTCAAAAAAAGCAGTTGTGACACTCTAAAAAATAATTTTTATTATATATAGAATATTATAAGCTTTAATATAATCTAAATCGTTTAGCTGTATTCCGTTTAATATAAGATTTATTTGTAATAAAAAATGGTAAATTTTTAAATATCGAATGTTTTATTTCACAATAGGTATTTCATAAAGTTTTGAGTTGGGAACCAGAATAGTAGCTGTAGTAAAAAGTTACGAAAAGCGCTGCAACCTGTCAGAAGTTAAAAATGGCAGTTTCAAAGTGGTGTCAACAGAAAGCTTAGTTGTAGTAGTCGTTCCTGTTGAAGTTGAAGGTCAAATTTTGTACTTTGTGGCGCTACAGAGCATCTGTCAGTTTCAGCTACTACTACAACTACTGTTCCAGGCCTTACTGCAGTGCGAAACCTTTAAAAAGTCTGTAGTGCATTAAAAACCGACTGCGCTTAATAAAGACTCTTTACGCTGAACGTATGCGGACGTACAAATAAATTTTATTTTAACGTTACCTTTTTGCTTTGCAGATCTGTGATCGTACAAAAGGTGCTTTTTAGTACTTATACATGTCTACATCACTTAAATTTCTAAGATATTTCGAAACTAAAAAGTAATCACCCCTATCGTGGATAAAATTTCCCCCGAAATTTGTTGCCTTTTGGCTAAAAAATCTATGGGGAAATGCAATATTTAAAGGGAAATATCTTTTCACTTTTTATTCACGATAGGCGTGAATATAACAATCATCAAATAAAATATGAAAGATTTTCTATTAAATTATTTGCATATTGTCATTTTATAAGATACAAAACACTTTAAAAATCTAATTGAAAATAAAAGGAATAGGTACTGCATTGAAGCTCCCAAAAGTGTATTGACCAAAACTTATAAACCGATGATCTCAGAAAAAAAACCTTTATAAATAGGTAAGATGGATTGGTTACATCTACTGCCATGCCAGTTCGATGATTTTGAACCTTATCGTTCGCATAGAAAATTTATATGAAAAACACTGTTTTAAAAATAGTTTTCATATAAAATTCTATGCGAACGTCTACGTTAGAAATCGTTGAACAGGCAGTTAATGTAAATCAAAGTGCAAAATTAGAAACATAACTTCAAATTGTTGTTAAAACTTGTTTTTTCCCTTTTTGTATTGTATAGAACACAGTGCAATGTTCAGAATAACCCTAACAACAAATAAAATTCTTTGGACATCTCTGTTATAATCCAAGGAAATTATTCGGCCAAAAAATTAATCGATGATCAAATTAAGCAAATACACAAGTTTGGTTTTAAATTGCATAAAATTTAAGCTTTTTAAGACTTACCCCTATGTTTTTCTTTCGTGTAGTTGTTATTATTGATGCAAGATATATGTGAGTTATCGTTTAATTTGTTTTCTTTCTATTTCTCCTTTATCTGCACTTCTCCACCAATCTTTTCATAAATAAAAAGGCATAAACTGCATCAATTTTTATTTTCTTAGCTTTTTCTGATTTCTTTTTTCGTTCACTATATAGCTAAATTTACTTTCTTTTTAAAGTAAATTGCTTTTCTTCTCTGGGCTGGAAAAGCGGAAAATTTTTTGATGTACAATTTTCTTCTTTAGCATTGAATCAATCACTTGACACACACACAAACACTATGACACATTTGCGCTTAAACGAGGCTGGAGAGAAAAACACACGTAAGTTTAATCGTATTTCTTTAAGATTACACAATATTTTTATGAAATATATATATTTGATTATATATTTTTAACTGCAAATTACAATTTCAATCAAAAAATCTTATAGCAAATATACAGAAATTTCTTATAGATTTTTCCACCACCGTTCTTTTTTATTTTTGTGCAAGATGCGTGTGTACAAAACGAAAAGAATTTGACAAATGCTAGATAATGTCAAAATTTTCAGTTATAAAATTTGTATAAAAACAGACATGCTATAAAACAGTGTTAACAACTTTAAAAATAATTAAAAATTTAATATCTATAAAAAAAATTTTAGAGCAATTAAAAATAATTTTTCTAAATATGTAATAATCAAAAAAAAAATATTAAACTTTGTTTTAGTATTTCGTTAAGTTAAAATTAAGAGAAGCCATGTTAGAAATTTGTGTCCAAAATTTTAGAATCATTTTTTGTTTCCCGATTAGATTTTTTTTCTGTAAAGGGAATAATAAACCATACAAACTGCTTGGCTAACATGTCAAAATTTTGTATTTGTACAAATATTTTGTTTGAAGATATATTAAAAATTGTTTATATTTGGCAGATATGTTGGATATTTGTCAAAATTGTTGTGGTAATTAGTGTTAAAGGCCATGAAAAAGTATATTAAAATAAATTTCAGTCGTAAATTCTTTTTTTTAAAGCAGCATTGTTTGCCCCAAAAAAGATCGATGTTTAAAACACGTTTTATTCCAAATTCATTGCATTTCTTTAATATCTCCAATAACCAAACAAAAATTAATGTTTGTAAAAAATATGTTTGTGTTGGTTATTGGCGAACACAAAACTGAAACAAAGTGTGTGTGTTTGTTAAGTAATTTATGTGGTTTATTATGCCCTTAAGAGTCCTCTTAAGGATTAAAATATAAGTGATTTGATTAAATAAATATTTTGACATTGAAAATGTTTTGCACTTAAAAGTGTTTTTAAAAAGCCAAAATTCTCAATATAATAAAAATAACTTATTTTACTCTAAGACTATAAACCACACAAACTGTTAAACATATGCAAAAAATAATGAAGCAAGTTTAAAAAAGTAAATTTAAAAAAATTATAATATATACACAAAAATCTTGTTGTTGTCAAACTGCTTGTGTAGTTAATTTGGCCAAAATATAATTTTGTTTTGAGAAGGAGTGCTAAAAATATTATTTTTATAATAAAAAAATTTCAAAACTGCGAATGATTAAAGTAAATTTAATAATTTCTGTTATAACAAAGTTATAATTTTAATTTGCAATAAAAAAATTTTGACAGCTATCAATTAAATTGCAAAAACAAAATACCAAGTCATAAAACTGCTCTGAGTGGACAAACAGCTCGCGCTCGTTGTCATTCTTTGTTCGTGCGTTTTGTGGTGTCAGCTCGCATTGGCTAAAGATTTGGCGTCGTATAACTGCACCGAGTTACAGTTTTTCGGTTGTTCACCATTAACTTTATGCAATAGTTGGAGAACCAATAACAACTCAACGTCACTGGTGGAGAACCACACAAAAGTCAAACGCTTACTGCTGGAGTTCAAAATACTTTGGAGTGGATTCTGGAAGCTCTCGCCTTCCTAAAAGGTTAAGGTCGCACGAGGACTTGTGGTAGTGGCTCCTAAATTTGTGTGATACCTTGGCATTATAAATGTAGTGAGCCAACAACAAATGCTATAATCAGTATGACCAGATCTTGGAAATTTTTACAGCTAAATTTTTGACAACTAAAAAGAATCGTTTTTTGTTTTTGTACAAGTAAGCAGACCTGATAGATGGGCCTTGGTATATTCTTACTGTCTTGCCAGTACTGTCAATCAAATTTGACGTTAACCACAATAAATATTGCTACGTGGAGCCCCGGGGTATTAATTGTACAATTGATTGGTTTTACCTCACAAGGTATATTTACACAAGGTAAACTCGTTGCTACAACACCTTAGGCCTACACTAAAGATAATTATTTCAGAAAATTGGCAATAACGTCGGCAGAATAACAGAGCAATATTTCTGGTTGCTCAGCTTACGTTAAAGGCATGGGAAAACGTATTTATGTTAACTCATAATTTGAAAAAAATCAAATAAGAAGGTGCAGTGTTAAAACTGGCGCAATCTTCAAAAATTATTTTTATTAATATAAACTCTTTCTTATTCGACTTTATTATTTAAATATATATTAATTTGTTTAAGCTTGAGGTCTTTTTTTATACAAATATTAATTTTATTATTTTTGTTAAATAGAAACTGGGAATTATTTCCTTCTGGAGGTTACTTTATATTATATTCTACATTTTTATATTTTTCGAATTTATTCTATGAGCTAAATTTCAGTTATGTATTTTATAAAGCTTTTTTGTAATAGTCATATTCCTTCAATTTTTTCAGAAATGACTTTATACACTATCAGACTATTATATTAACAAGAAAATACAATATAATAGTCTGATAGTGTATATAAACAAGAACTCAAATTTAAACAAATTAATATTAATTTAAATAATAAAGATCGAATAAGGAAAAAATTATATTAATAAAAATAATTTTTGCAATTTTATTTTAGTGTTAACTTAATTCTTTAATTAAATTATTTTACTACAATTATAATTTGCTACAATTTCACAATTATAATTTCTTTCGCACACAATTCGCTTCTATTTTTTTTTTCTTTTTTGCTTCTTTTTTTAAATTGACAACCAAATTTGACGTTTTATGTTAGCAATAATTGTCAACGAAAATGGACTAACAATTATTGCAACATAAATTTGCGGCAATAAATATGTACAAAAAATTGTTGTCTACATTAAAGATAACATAATTTTGACATTTATACTACATTTACACCTACGCAAAATCTAGTACTTACGAGATTTCGAGCCAAATCTAGTTGTTTTTGACTAGATTTCCCATACAAAACAAAATCTACTTCGTGACTAGATTTCGACGAAATCTACTCAAAATCTAGTAGTACTTAATGATGCAACTATGGTTTTTTCAATATAGCACTAAAAAATACTTACCTGCACAAGAAAAAATGACATTTAAAAAAAACAAAACAAAAATGGTTAAAAAAAATTAAAAAGTTTTATAAAATAAATAAATAAAAAAGTGTAAAAAAATAAAAAAGACCAATAATATTGATAAAATAAATATCGTTGATTATTAATAAAAGGCAATGCAAATTTTTTAATGTATATTTCTATTTATGTTTGTATGTGTAACGAAAAGACTTTCAGTTAGTTGTTTTGTTATAAAAACAAAATCTCGCTAATGTCAAAAAAGTGTAATGTAAACGCACTAGATTTCGAAGAAGATTTTAAATCAAATCTACAAGATTTCGGCCTAACCCTAGGTCTACACTAAAGATAATTATCTCAGAAAGTTGGCAATAACGTCGGCAGAATAACAGAGCAATATTTCTTATTGCTCAGCTTATGTTAAAGGCATGGGAAAACGTATTTATGTTAACTCATAGTTTGAAAAAAATCAAGAAAGAAGGTGCAGTGTAAAAAATGGCGGTATCTTACAAGAATTATTATTATTATTATTAATATATATTCTTTCTTATTCGACTTTATTATTTTAATTTATATTAATTTGTTTAAGATTGATGTCATTTTTAATACAAAAATATTAATTTTATTAATTTTTTTATTTTTGTTATTATTTTTTAATAAAAAAGAACTCGAAATTAATATTAATTTTAACAATAAAGATCGAATAAGGAAAAAATTATAATTTTTGCAATTTTATTTTAGTGTTTATTTAATATTTTAATTTAATTATTTTACTACAATTATAATTTGCTGCAATTTCAAAAACTTAATTTCTTTCTCACACAATTTGCTTCTATTTTTTTTTTTCTTTTTTGCTTCTTTCTTTCAACTGACAACCAAATTGACGTTTTTTGAAAGCAATAATTGTCAACGAAAATGGACTAACAATTATTGCAACATAAATTGTTAGCAATAAATATGTACAAAAAATTGCTGTCTACATTAAAGATAACATAATTTTGACAATTACTGCAATATATGTAGCAATAATTATCTCTGGTATAGACGGGCAGACAAGTACAACAAGACAACACGCCAAATATAAATAAATATACCTTGGTACCTCATTGTCATTTTAAAAGACACAAAACATTTTACTCCTCTTTTTACAACTGTGTTTGCGATGAAAAACAAAATTTGCAAATGCATTCTTAAAAAAGATACAAAGAAAGGAACTTTATTATTTTTAAAACTTTTGTATATCAATTAATAAATAACAATAAAATGTATTCTATTTATGCGGGACTACATTTACCTAACAAGCCAGAAGAATTCCTTACATTTGAGGCAATTGATTTTGGTAGAAGTGTATTGGAACTAAAAGAAAAAATTGCTGAAAAATGTCAATTTGATGTTGATCAATTGGAAGTCATTTATAATGGTATTGCTCTACAGGACGAAAAGAAGCTTGAAGAAGCCCTTAAACCAGATGCCGTTATACATTGTTTTAAAAAAACCAAGAAATACGTACCATATGAACCATCAGAGAAAGTCAAAGATCCCGAAGCGGAAGATACTGCCCAAGTTTTATTCTATAATATTGGCAACATACAAATCAATGTAAGTTGCCGTGTTAATATATTGCAGAAAATACTTGCTGAATATCCAGAATTTCGTAGAAACCCTGCTGCCTTAGCTCTTATAAGAGATTCGGTATTGTTTAACACTTTACATCAACCGGAAGTAATCAAAAAAATTGCTGAACACTACCCAATTATAATCGATGCGGCTTCCTTTATAGTAAGTACAGTACGCAAAGAATTAGCCAGAAATATTTCAGCGTCCAAATTTTCTGAACCGGCGACTGATTCAACAAACTCGTCAGAAGAAGAAAATTCCGTTGGAAGCAACGAGCGCAATAATAGCCGTGATGAAGATTCTGGTCGTAGTCAATCAGAAACTGCTCGCATACGTATGATTAGTCGTAATCAATTACAAGCTGCATTAGCACAAATTGGCTACGGGTCTGCAAATTCTTTATCCAACATTGCACAAAGAAATTCAGAGACGTCGGCCGCTGCTTCTGCAACCTCCGAAACTAGTTCAACGCCTCTGTCCACTTCGGCTAGCGGCGAAAGGATATCTACCGATGTATTTCGTAATGAACTATTAAGAGCCTTAGATTCATTAGGCCAACGTAGCAGTAGTAGTGCAACAACAAATCCACCCCAAGATCCATTAGCTATGGACACAACTGAACAATCGGCCAACACTTCACTCGCAGATGAGGGTGATATACCAATGGTTTATCGCTCACATCCTTATGCCGAACAATTAAGAACCATGTTGCAAATGGGATTCTTGAATAACGAAGAAAATTTAAATTTTCTTAATTTAGCAAACGGTAGTATTGAACAAGCTGTTAATCTCCTAATGGCGGCTATGATGTAATACATTTATTTGGATTACTTGCTCGTATATATACAAAAATAATTTTTATACTAATAAATAAATTTTTTGCCACAAAGTTTAAAGCTAAATAAAAAATAATTTATAAAAAATTGGACTTCTAGTAGTATGATAATTTTGGATTTCTAAGTATCGCCTAGACATTCAGCCTTACTGTGGTTGTCGTAAACGACTGTGCAACACATAACCTGTGTTCTTTTATCTTTTACAAAACACATATATGGCCCAGAGGGCTTGGTTAGTTTTTATTAAAATGAAATAAATAAAATATTGTTAATGGCAGAAACTTCTTGTACTGGACGTTACTATCTTGTCAAAGTGTTAAAAAAAACATTATTACAAGAATTATGGTCTGGAAATCGAAATCGAGTAAAATTGAAATCTATGAATGTTTTTATTTTAGCTTTTTTAAAAAAGATTAGAATTTTGTGTGGTTTTAGGAGTTGTTGTGGTAGTGGAACTGAAACAGGGTTGCTGAACATGGTCTTATCCGACCAAATTTGGTCGGATGGCAGGCCAAAATTAATTTTGGTCGGCTTTAGAAAATGTGCAACATATACTTATTTAAGGAAATTAAGAACATTGGACGGAGAGCAAAAAATTGCGAATTTCATAGCTTTTTTACCAAACAAAAAAAAAAATTTTTTATTGTTGAAACTATGTGGCATTGAAATGTATTACGTTAGAAGCAAGTTACTTTGACGGTGTTAGTTTTATAAAGGATAGTTTTGTCATCTTATTCGAGCTTACCAAGTCATATGACGTAAAAAGTTTTCTTTTTATAAAAATCTTTTTATAAACAAACAATATTCCTATAAAAAATTTGATCGGATTGGCAACAAACAGCGCTCACGCCATGACTGGAACTGTTGGTAAGCTTATAGCCAGTTCATCGATTCGATCGAAGACTTCGTTGGCTTAAATTACATGTAAAACAAAAACAATATTGTAAAATTTGTTTTCGTTTTTAATGCAAGTTAAGCGAACGAAGTCTTCGTTCAGAAATAGATGAACAGGCAGTTAATCTTACTTAGCAATGCAAAAAATATTAAGGTTATTTTTGGCAATATGTAAAGTCTTTTCACATAGTCCTAAAAGAATAACATAAATAAACGAATTTCAGGAATTCCGTTCTGTATTATGTATTTTTTATAGAACTGTGGGATGCTTTGATATTGTATTTTGAATCATGTTTTTATAAATTCAGTGGTATAAGAGCCTTAGAACTTGCAGAAAGTATGGGTGAGTTCCATAACATCGGTTACAGAGCAAGTTATCAACGCGTAACCAATTAGCAAACTTTGCATGGTTAAACTCTTTGATTAATTTTTTACGTTGCCTGCAAAGTATTAGGATGTATTGGAGCTCAGCCTATAGGATCAGTTAGCCGGGAGTAACAGTAACCTTACCGTAAAAAAGTGAGACCAATCTATTTCTTACAGATTGAGACGTAACATCTTACTGCTAACTTTAATTGCTTTGCATACAACAAAATGAATCAGCTGATTTCCAACGTAGCTGTACTCCCGGCTAACTGAGCCTTAAGTCTTATAAAGTTTAATACTTTTTTTTAAATTGTACGAACTTAAGTTAATAAATTTGGATTCATATTTTATTAGTGGTCTAAATGTGTTATTACATACGTTCAATGAATTATTCTTGTTTATAAGCGTTATTAAATGAATTTTGATATACATTTTGTTAAAGTTAAACGTGACCAGCAAGCAAACTTTTAATAGAACTAGGGGTTACGTGTAGGACGTCAAATATTTAATAGGTGTGAACATAGCCTTACTTTTTTGTTATTACAATAATTGCATATTAAAAAAAAAATAATAATAATATGTAGATTTATAGCTTTATCCAATAAAAATTAGGGCCTGTTCGGAAATGCATCATTGCGCTGCATCAGTGATTTCAAATGCTTAAATTTATATCTGTGAAGTAGATGTGGACCAAAAAATTGTCAAATACTCCACAAAAATAATAGTCACACAATAAAAAAATAATTAAATTATTTTTTATCAGCATTAAAAAAAGTTTGCTTTTCTGATGCAGCGCAGTGATGCATTTCCGAACAGGCCCTTATACTTTATATCAAAATACATATGTATATATACATACATATCATATAAAATGCAAAAGGGCCTATCTTCATTTCAAAAAAATTTTTGAGGAATGATTAAAACTTAATAAAAAGGCAGCCATCGTTATTATAACAACGGGGTTTTCTGGTTTATATCGTTAACACATTACGCATGATTGACACTATCCTAAAAAATCTGTTTTTGTAATCTCAATAGTTTGCTTTATATTAAGCTTCGTAGCGCTACTGAAAATTTTTTAAAAACTATGTTAGGCCCTTTTGCATTTTTATGACGATATAATTGTTTTTAAATGTTTGCAAAATTTGGTCGGTTTTAAAGGATTTTGGTAGGTTTTGCAGACAATTTTGGTCGGATAAAAAATTTTCAAACGGCAACCCTGAACTGAAAGTATGAAACATTTATAACGGAATATTTTTAAAAACATTTAAAATTTAATGTTTCTAAAAATTTTATCGATTAAAAATTAACTAGAATTCGATTTTCAAAACATGGCTGATAAAAGGAAAAAAATCAGTCAGAAGTTATATATCGTTGGTCTCATGTAGAAAGGCCCTAACTCACATAATGCAACTTTACAAAAAAAGATAAAAACAATAGAAATAGTATATGTATATCAAAATGTAAAATTCTTTAAATTTTGATACTATAGCATGCAATTTTTGTGACGAAGTGTATATGTGTGAAATGTATTGGAATCACTAATGGCCTGTTCGTCGATTTTGAACGAAGATTATGTTCGATTTAGGTAGGTAGGTTGAAAGGCTGGTGTGAAGTCTCCTTCACACCCTCACCCAGAGACCAGTATGGTCCATTGTGACGCCTTAATTAGAGAAAGATATGTAGAGAAGGAAAATAGGTGAAATAAACAGCGAAAGCACAAGTCAGAAAAGAAAGATGGATAGAAAAGAATGTTTCGGACCAGCCCCGAAAGAAATCCTGACCAACCAAATTCGACCTACGTGTGGCCAGCACCCAGCCTCCTCTCGCGCAGCCAGGCCATCCCCATTACGAATCCTATCAGATTGGGTGCGTTCGTAAATGCATCACTGCGCTGCATCAGTGATTTCAAATGGTTATATATTTATCAGTGACCACCTGGATAACTATCTTGCTGCGATGTGGTGGCTTAAATGCCGGCTGTAGTATATGCCTTATAACCTGAGTCGGTAAGTCTAGCCGAAACTGGTTATAATGCATAAGCTCTAAGGCCGGTATGACTAAGGGTTATCCATCCATCCATCCCATATCCCAATACCTATAATCCTATCCCCCCCTTTTTGTTTCCCACATCCCCCACTTTTAAGGTCAAGGTGGTTGACAGCAGTGCCGAGGACCTGGATGGCTAGTTAGTGGTTAAATAAACTGGTCGTGAACAGCTTCCCTCTGATGCCGATGGCAAGGGTCAGTTGTAACTTTGCCTAGTCCGCGCAAGCCGTCACTGCGCGCGACGGTCCTTTTCATTACGTGCATACTCGTGGGACCAAAAACTGGACGAAATTAAAGAAACCAAAGAGAAGGACGCGGTATTAGGACGCGGTGCAGGGAATGTCTCTGACAACTCGGCAGACTCTGAGTCAGATATGGACTCAGACTGGCTGAGTATTCACAGGGATATTCTGCTGCAGGAAAGTCAGTTAGCAACAGAACTGACAGAGACGGACGCGATGGACTCACTAGTCGGCTCCCCATCTCGAACAGGTGCTTCGGAAAGGCTCGGTGATCTAACTCTGGGCTCTGATGATGAGCACGAAATAACAATGATTTCGGCTGATGATCAGGGCCAAAGGGCTGGACCAGCGGCCTCTGAGGTTACACTCGAGATGGAAAGTGGATTGGCGAGTGCATCAAAACACATTGTTCGGCAGGATGCGACAGAACAGGTCACATCAGATAGCCGAACGAGTTTAGAAAAAGCCAAGAGTGGTGTGAGAGCCTCCTTAGCCTTTCTAGAAAAGATAGCTAAGAAAGACTCCTCACTGCACGATGGGCGGGATAGGCATCTGCTGAGGAAGCACCGGAAGAACGTTGCTAGATTCGAACGAATCCACGGTTCTGTCGGTGATATCCTAGGCATTCCCTATCCTGCGGGATACACATCAAGGGCTGCTGAGGACTCAAAAGTTGTCAGTAAAGACAACGAATCCTCACCAACCCTTGCTGAGGAATCCTCCAAAAAAGGAGCGAAAGGAAAAAAGGAGGGTAATAAGTCCGCACCTGTTCCTCTTAACCGTGACAGCATGGTCACGGCTAAAGGAGCTAAGACTGTGGCCTTAATCCAAGAGCCCTGGATTAATAAAAACCGGGTAGTTGGATTAAAGGTCACGGGGTATACCTTGTTCGTACCCCACACAGATGATAAGGTACGAACTTGTATACTGGCAAGAACTGAGTTTAAATTTATGATTTCTTATTCTTTCAGTAATGGAGACCTCACGGTCGTGACAGGAGAGGCCAGGGACAGAACGGTTCTGGCACTGGCATCGGTATACTTGCCGTACGAGGCTACCGATCCAACTGGTGATAAAGTACGGGAGTTGGTGGAGCACTCGGGCAGAAGCGGCTCGAGACTGGTACTGGGTTGTGACGCCAATGCACACCACACCCAATGGGGAAGTGCCGACATCAACAAAAGAGGTGAGTCTATGTTTGATTTTATTATTGCCAGCAATCTCTTTATCAGTAATAGGGGGAATACGCCAACGTTCAGAACTAGGGATAGAGAGGCAGTGATAGATATAACATTGACGAACTGTAGGGAATTAGTAGAGGACTGGAGGGTGGCTTTGGATTTTTCCTTCTCTGACCATAGTCGTCTGTCCTTTAGTCTAATGTTTGAGAGGTCGAAAGGGTGTCCGTATAGGAATCCGAGAAGGACGGATTGGGATTCGTTTTCGGGACTGGTGCAAAGGGACCTTAGGGTTACACGGAACTGGGGGTCGAATCCGGCCGGTGTGGAGCAACTGGTAGACACCTTCACGGGTGTATTGACCAGTAGCTATGAGCGATCCTGTCCGTTAAATTTTCCGGGCGGACGCACACAGCCAAGATGGTGGACAGACGAGTTGAGGACTCAAAGGTCCACTGTCAGAAAGCTGTTCAATGGAGCGAAGTATACGCGTAGGGAGGAAGATTGGAGTAACTTCAGGGTAAGTTACGGGAAGTATAAGGGAGATATTAGAAGGGCGAAAAGGGACTCGTGGATTAAGTTTAGCGAGTCAGTCGAATCCGTGAATGAGATGTCTAGGTTCAGGAGAATTTTATCCAAGGACCCGGTAGTCCCTGGATTTATTCAGAGACCGGACGGCTCATGGACGGAATCTGGCTCTGAATCTCTCTGTTTGCTAATGGAGACTCACTTTCCGGGGTGCGTGGATCCGGGGTCGGGAGAACAGGCTGTATGTGGTGACCCCTTCTCTGGGTCAGGCTCGGGCGTTGAGGAAAGGGAGACGGTGGGGGAGATGATTACCTTGGAAAACGTAACATGGGCGGTAAATACCTTTGGGTCCTACAAATCGGCGGGACCAGATGGTATCTTTCCGGCGATGTTACAGAATATCGGGAAATCATCACTCCTGTTGTTGGTGGAACTGTTTAGGGTATGTGTGCTGAACGGGTACATTCCTAGAAGGTGGAGGGAGGTTAGGGTTGTCTTTATACCAAAGGCGGGTAGAACCGGTCACTCTAAACCCAAGGATTTTAGACCAATCAGCTTGTCGTCTTTTCTATTGAAGACTTTGGAAAGACTGATTGATCTACATTTGAGGACGAAGATTGACGCCGGCATCGTCAGCGGTGCTCAACACGCCTATCTTAAGGGTAGGTCTGTTGAGAGTGCGCTGCATGATGTGGTTGGTTATGTGGAGCGGGGTTTGCGAAACAAGGAATACACCTTGGCGGCATTCCTGGATATAGAGGGCGCCTTTAACAATTTGAGGATAGAGGCTATCAGGCAGGCACTGGTTGACCTAGGGGTTCCGCTGTTCTTAGTCGAGTGGATAACTCGACTCTTGGCCGTCAATGTCGTTCTGAGACGTTTTGACAGAATGGGTCAGAAGGTCGTGGCCTACGCGGATGATGTAGTTATATTGGTGTCGGGCAAGTTTCTGCCGACAATAAGCGACATCATGCAAGGGGCGCTGGGCGAACTATCGGCATGGGCCAATGATAAGGGATTGGGAGTTAATCCGGAGAAGACGGAGTTGGTTCTTTTCACTAGGAGGTACAAGGTGGAGAATTTCAGGCTACCGGTACTGGGAGGATTGGAGCTTAGATTGTCTGATTGTGCTAAATATCTGGGGGTATTTCTGGACAGCAAGCTGTCATGGGGAAGAAATACTCAGGAGAGACTTAAGAGGGGTCTCAATGCCTACTATGCTTGCAGATCATCGATAGGTAGGAGCTGGGGACTCCGGCCGTCAGTAGTGGGATGGCTGTACACTTCGGTGGTTAGACCCATTCTTACGTATGGATGCTGTGTTTGGTGGGAGTCATTGGGATTTGCTAGTCGTAGGAACCTTCTTTCTAAGGCTCAGAGGTGCGCTTCAATTGGCATGACAGGTGCCATGAGAAGTACTCCTCAGGCTGCCCTGGACGTCATTCTACATCTTCTGCCTATTGAGCAGTATGTGATGGGAATGGCGGCCAGGAGCATTCTTAGACTGAGGGAGTTAGGATTGATAGGGAATGTCACGCAGGGTCACTCACGGATCCTGAGTGTGATTGAGGATTGTGGCTATTGCCTGGGACTACCCGGCTCCACTGATTATGTGGGCACCAGGGTGGACTTTGGGCGGTCGCCGGAGGTAATAGTGCCTTCTAGGGAGAGCTGGTCAGGTAGGAGCAGATTATTTAGTGGATTTGCTATTTTCACTGATGGCTCGAAGATGAGGGGCACGGGTGCGGGAGTCTACATTGAGGATCTGGACATCAGAAGGTCATATAGGCTTCCTAACGACTGTAGTGTCTTTCAGGCGGAGGTTCTGGGGGTATTGAGGGCCGTGGAACTTATGAGGGACAACATTGATAGGGGCTCTGAGGTCACTATATATGTGGACAGCCAGGCGGCTCTTATGGCCGTAAGGGGCTGTTATGTGAACTCAAAGCTAGTTGATGATTGTAGGAGGGCTTTGGAAGAAGTCTTAGGGGAGTATACGCTAAGGTTGTGCTGGGTGCCGGGTCACTGCGACATAGGTGGCAATGAAGTTGCTGACGGGTTAGCAAGACAGGGCTCAGAGATGGAGGACCCTAACTGTATGGAGGCGGTTAGACCTCCAATAGGCTTCTATTTTGGAAGGATCAGGGAGTGGATTCTGGGCGCGACCAATCGGGCCTGGGGGAACCGGACGGACTGCCGGGTATTACGGACGCTGTGGCCGGTGCTTAGCAAGTCCGATTCGGGGTTGGTGCTGGGCATGAGTAGGGTCTGCGTGAGGACCATGATAGGAATGATCACGGGCCACTGTATGATAGGCAGGGTGGCGGTGAGGATGGGATCCGAATTATCGGATATGTGCAGGTTGTGTGAGGACCCTGAGGAGTTAGAGACAGTTGACCACTTTCTGTGCCACTGTCCCAGTTTGCAGGGCAGCAGGCTGAGGTGGCTGGGCAGTAGATTCCTGAACGAATTAGGGGATGTCTCGGGTTGTGGACTTGGGAGTCTGATAGGATTCGTAATGGGGATGGCCTGGCTGCGCGAGAGGAGGCTGGGTGCTGACCAGCTCTCCCTAGAAGGCACTATTACCTGTTCGATTTACTTATATTTAAAACAAATTATAAAATAATAATAAAATAATTTGTTTTACATGTAAGTTAAGCGAACGTAGTCTTTGTCCGACATCGACGAACAGGCCATAAAATACTGGGGCCTAATTCTGGCAGTCGTGATCGAGTACTTTCTCAATTCGAAAGCAATTTTATTTCAGTCGATACTTAACGAATCGAAATTATTTTACCAGTATAGTGAAACTTAAAGTTATGTTTTATAACACTGAAAAAATAATTCCGATTCGTACAGTATTGACTGAAATAATTAGATAATAAATTGCTTTCGAATCGAGAAATTACTCGATCACGACTGCCAGAATCAGGCCCCTGAATTTCGAAAAATCGAGTTAGGACTTTTCTACATTAAACGAACGATGTTTATTTTAAACAAAAGTGCAAGTAGCTTTACTTTTCGTCTATTATACAAATGTATATACCAAAGGGACATTTTAAAAGAATCTATTACAAAGACATAAATATTTAATTTAACGGTTACTATGGGAAATGTTGCATTAATTGACAAAATTTATAAAACCAAATGTAATTGGTTTTTATCTCCTCTCTTGCTGGTCCAATTATGATTTCAAAATTATTTATCTCGATTTTAAATAAGTTTTGTGGAAGAAAGAATTTAAAACTTAATATTTAATTTTTCCTCTACTGAATATGGTTGTTAAAATTGCAATTAAACTCATAATTAGTTTGGAATAAATTTTAGAGGTTAATTTTTATTAAATATTTTCAAAATATTGTTTTATAATGTATATAATACAAGTACAAAATTTACGTAAAATTACATAATCAAAAATAAATTATTTTTAAACAGAAAATACTTTATCTGCAAGATTTAATCATGCTAATTTTAAAGATACATATTAATATCGGTTTTTAATCGAGTCTTAAAAAAACGCAACTAATCTTGTAAGCTGTCGTAGTTTTTATTTGATAATTGATATAATTTTTCTTTTATTGTTTAAGGGAAAAATTTAAGACACATTCACTGCCAATTGGTTGGTATGGAAAATGTATAAAAACATTCATGTGTAAACGAAAAAAAAAACAATATCTCACAATCAGTTGTAATCCTTAACACAAGTTGAGCCAAAAATATGTGTGTTAGTATATAATAAATTCATTGAAATAATAAAAATATTAATATCAAAAGAAAAAATAGTATACTGCTTATGTAAGTTCCCTGATATGCGTGAGTGAGGTTCAAAGTTCTGAGTGCTAAAGAGACAGCAAAAACAAGGCATTTAATTTGAGGTTTGCCTTTAATTTTGATTAAAATCATCAAATACTCCAATTCAATGAAAAACATCCATAAATGGAAAATAGGCCTGCTCAGGCTCGAGTAAATCAATTAAGTAACATACAGTGCCGGCTACACCCTCGTAAAGACTATGGGGACGGTCTGGAGTGCGCGCACGTAACTTAAACTCAGAGTTGCTTAATAGTTCCATGTATTTAATGGCTCTATATAGGTAGACCGGCTCATGGGTAAGGCGGTAGAGTAACAAGAAGACATACCCATTTCCAGCCACACCATGACAAATGCCTGGACCCTTACGTAAAAATCCCTTATGCCAAACCAAATCGGCTGACTTTTTCAAAGCCTGCATATACTTATCCTCTTTAAATATCAAATAAGCTTTAGCGAGTAAATAAACCGCTCCTGGTGCCCCATGACACCAATGTACTAAACGTTTCTCACGACCACTTTTTAGATCTTCCAAAGCTACCGGAAAATTACCTTGCTCATCTTGAAGCATTAAAAAGAAATCGATCGATTTCTTAATGTCTCGTAATTCAGCACTGGGAGCTGAAATAGTATCTGTTTGAAACCAGGGACTATCCAACAACATATGTAGAATGGCACACAAGCCATGAGCAGCACCCAAATATTCGGTACCATGATATTGGTACATTAATGGCAAAGGTGCTCTAGTTTGCTTAGCATATTGTCGACCACTAGCTATTATCATTTGACATATAGATAACACATCGTCATCGGTGATTTTTTTCTCTGTTAAAACATCATTTAACCAGTAGCAGCCCGATAAATAACCAGCTCTTCCCACAAGAACTTCATCGCAGCCATATTTAGTATGCATAAATTCCTTACTGGGCGCTATGCCGCATTTAAAATTCATTAAATCATCTGATAGATCTTGGGTCAATTTTAAATCGTGCGAAATGGCTGCAGATACGGCATAAATACCGGCATTACCACATAAAAATGAATAACGCTCCGCGGACCGTTTCTTGTATCGGTCAGCATTTGCTTTGGCATTACGAATGAAGGCATGAGCATGTTCTAGACCTGGATATAGGTCATGACATTGTGGCGATCTCGCCATTTTCCAAAACATGTAGGCAATACCAGCATTTCCTACATATAAGTCACCTCTATGGTCCTCGTCATCACAACCAGGGCGACAATGTTCTAGTATAGCATCCACATAAGTACATATTAAATTTTTCACATGTTCATCATCATATTCCAAGGGAGTGGTTTGTTTGTTTACATAATCCGGAAAAGGATTCTCTAAATAACGTTTTTCCATTTCAATAAGTAGAAACGATAAATCTGACAAAAAAAAAAGAAAAATTATTAAAACACACAATCGATTTTTTTTTAAATGTCTATCGTGTCCTGTCTAGCTATTAAGTCAGGGTGCGGTCACTTTTCTTCTATTTTGCATTTTTACATACCTGTTGTTTTGTCGTATTCTTTTTTAATGTGTTTCTGCTTCCAATATTGTTGAGATAATCGCTAAAAATTTTAATAACATTAAATTTCTTAATATTCAGATTATTGACTTTTTCTTGTATTATGTTTTTAACGTATAGTTAAAGGCCGGTTACTTGTTTTAGTGACACCTGAAAATCTGAAAATGATAACCCCATAAAAAATTCAATGTCAGTAGGGAAATGTTCCATTTGCTTGCAAGAAAAAAAACTAACGAAACGAAACGAAATGAAACAATCAACAACTACCCAACTAGCATTTGGCTGATTATTTTTTGTAAAAATCACGAAAATTATTCTTTTATGATCAGTTTTGATGATTAAAAGCCGATTTATCACTTGAGCGATTGAAAAAGAATTCATATATGAATCATATATGTTTAAAAATGATTTTTAAATATTTTGAATTTTTGTTTTTTTGTTTTTGCCAAATTAAAAAATAAAAACTTTCCTGCTAGCCAAATAAATGAGAAGCCAAAAAATTATTGACAATTTATGAACATAAATGTTAGTGCAAATTGTTTCTTCTCTTCTTTGCGAAAACCGATAACTTTTGTTTGGGTTGAGATAAAGCTGGTTCGAATAATTAAAGCCATAATTATCGGAGAAAAAATAAAAAACATGACAATTAAAAATTATATAAAATATGGTCAAAAACTATATAGTTTACGATTGAAAAATGAGACGAAAACGACTCAATAATGATTATAAAATCTACCATTAAATTGATCAGAAAGGAATCAGAAAATTGTACCACAAGTGATTCTTTCAGGTGATTCGTCGGTAGGGTACCATTTTGTCACAACGATTTATGATTGAAAAATAAGCTCACGGGTATTTTGCTCTTGAAGCTGATTCCTAAATGATTAGATTATGATACAAAATGCTACCTGGGTATAAGCAACAAACACATACTGCTTGTCAAAATTTAAAAAAATTTATAGCTGTGACGTCAAGAAAACAATTAGGGTCCTAATCAAGGCGAATTCAAACAGGTAAACTCATCTCTACAACTACAAAAAGCCCCATGTATTTTGTTTATACAATTTTCTGGTTGGTTGTCAAAATTTTTTTATTGCAAATTAAAATTATCACTTTTTTATAAAAGAAATTAATAAATTCACTTCAATCATTCGCAGTTTTGAAATTTTTTTATTATAAAAATAATATTTTTAACACTTTTCATTCAACTTCTTCTCAAAACAAAATCATATTTTGACGTTTGACCATATTTTTTAATTCGCCGTGGAAACAGCTGATGAACGGCTGACGCAAGGTATATTTATAGCAGGTAGCCGCGAGATTACAACAATTGTACAATAAAACAAACAACAGGGCTTTTTATTGTTGTTATGCGATACAAACTGCAAAGGGGCTAATAAGAGACAAAAAAGACAAAAGATAAAGACAAAAAACTTGTTTACTTGTTTACTATACAACATTTGACAGTTCGTATCGCAAAACAAGCAAATAAAAAATAAACAGCTGGCTTTCCGAGACCACCTGCTATAAATATACCTTGGGCTGACGAGATGAGTTTACCTGTTTGAATTCGCCTTGGTCCTAATTGTGCAAAGCGCAAAGCCAAAAAGTTTAAAACTACTCCATTGTATACACAAGAACGTTAGTTTTAACTTCGTTTAAAAACGAAAACATGTCGTTAAAAAACGAAGACATGTCGTCCCACTACAAACACTTTTTAGCAATGACATGGTCCATGCTTGCATTACATTGGACCAGTCCATGGAGTTGTCCATTTTATCAAAATGGATCAGGTGGTCCAATATTATTTGTAGGGAATAAACGCCCTGCAAATTATAGGACCAGTCCAAACACGCGTGTAAAAAGTAGCCCACAAGGGAATAGGACTAGCCCAAAAGTAACCCAAACGTATGGAAAAACATGGTCTATTTAACATTACGATGTCCTAGGGCAGGACCATATAACCCATCTTTCGACTACAACGGAGTAGTTTTAAAACTACTCCATTGTGTACACAAGAGGATAAGTTTTAACTTCGTTTAAAAACAAAAACATGTCGTTAAAAAACGAATATTGTCGTCTCACTACAAACACTTTAACAATGACATGGTCCATGCTTGCATTACATCGGACCAGTCCATGGAGTAGTCTATTTCATGAAAATTAATCAGGTGGTCCAAAAAGATTTGCAGGGCGTAAATAAACATAAACATTCACATGTAAGCAAAATATAAACAACTTTTGACAGCACAAAAGAATAAAAACAATGATCATAGGGCTTCTTGCGCAGTCCTGTTCCATGGCCCAACTAGTAGGTCTGCGCGCAACTACAACAATCCAACAATAGAAAAAACAACACGCATTTTGTTTGTGTGAAAAATGATAAAGATGTCAAGAACAAAAGCAATTGTTTGTGTAAAAAATGGTAGAAATGTCAAAAGCAATTGCTACAAAAACAATTGCACGTAAAAAACACAACTCTGCAAAAAATCAGCAGGCATTTCAAGCAGACCTACTAATTGGACCATGACCTGTTCAATGGGCCTTGGTTTTCCTTTATGCAGAAGTAAGATTTTGACAACAGCAAGGCATTTTACAAAAACAAAATGCCTGTTGTTTTTTGTCTTGTTGTAGAGGCCATTGTGGAAAAAGCAGGTGGCATCGTTACGGCAACAAATACAATATTGCAACAAAAATGGAAATTATATCACCGTTTACCTCAAAAAATACTTTAATAAATGCATTTTTAGCCAATTTTTATTTAATTATGGTCAATATCTTAATTATTTTAATTTATCAAAACTTTATTAAAATACAATAATCACAGAACAAAACGTGGACTTTTTGTAAACATAAACAAAACTTTGAAATAAACCTAAACAAACAATGTAAGAGCAAAAAATCGTCATCTGGCGTAGTGCTGCCACCTGGTTATTTCACCATATTCTTTCGGCTAACAGCCGGCTTTGGGCCGCCGCCGCCGCCGATAAAATCCCACGTCGCAGGTCTCTGTGCACAACTTTTCTAAATTATGGGGACCATGGTGAAGGGTATATGATATTCGGCATGTCCGAATATATTTAGCACTCTTGTTTAAATTTTAATTAAGCAAAGCCGACCGCATGTGTAGCCGAAAAAGTCGACTCACAAGCACACAAAACGCTTGTTGTTTTATTTGAACGTCTCTAAGCCACTTTAACGTTTTTTGCTTTAAGTGGCGAAATACTATCGAACTTACGTGAGAAAAAATAATTATATTTTGTATACAATATATTTCGAAAGACCGACGCAAAAAGTTAATATTTACATACCTATATATATTTATTCCCATCGTTCCAAATTGGAGCAAAGGGCCATAAACAAGAAATGAGCTTTGTAAATTTGACGAAGTGTTCCAGTTTGGACAAACATTTGAAGCAAGTTTGAAGAAATATTAACAGGGGTGTGCTAGAAATCGCAAACGCAAGAATTTGGAAGTTGTTTTTAATAAACTTTAAACCTAATTCTTATAATTTTTGGTTTAAAATCCTGTTTAATAGGAAAATATTTGTTTAATAGTTGTCATAAAATTATTTTATTACAGAAATCTTATTTAAAAACGACTTTTATAATTCTTGCGTTTTACGTTTGCGATTTCCAGCACACCCCTGTAAAACTTTTTGATATTTGGCAGACATGTTGGATATATGTCAAACTTTTTGTGGCGTCCAATGCTAAATGTATTCATTTCAGCGCAAACTTTCCATAGTGAAGACGTTGAAAAAGAAGCATTAAAATAATTTTCAATAGCAAATTGAAAATGACTTTAAATTTGAAAGATTGTAGTTTCAACACCTTTCTATTCCTGCAGGTGGTTTTGAAGTTGGCTTAAACATAGCTTCAAGAGGCTTATGATCAGTAATCAACTCAAACTCTAATTCAATCCAACTGTTTTTCAGTTTGAATATAGGAGTTTTGTGCAATTATTATTTTTTCGATGGCCAAGAAAAAGGATCGAGGGGCAACCGTCGATTCTAATAAAGAAATTTTCTTTGGAGCATATTTATAAATAAAAAATCGTAACAGCAATAAAAACTTTACAGTTGTCTAAAGAAAACTTAAAACGTTAACATCGGACAACACCGCTTTAAATATTAAATCATAACTATTTTCCTGAAGATGACCAACAAAGTTGGTCGAAATATTGGAATTATAAAATTGATATAAAATATCTTGAATAGGCAATAAAAAATTACTTTACAATATTTAAAACCAAATTTTATTTTATTTTACAATAATTTATTTTTCAAGGTATTTATTACTAAATCTAATTTTATTTAAATTGTTTATAATCGAAACATCACATATTGTTATACTATAAACAAATATAGTTATTTATTTGCGGCGATTGTTGCCACCAGCTCCGGACATTATCATAGCAATGCGAATAAAAATATTTAAAACGTCCATATAAATTGAGAGACTCCTGCAAATTAAAAACCAATATAAAAAGTTTATTTATAATAGATCTAATTAATTATAAATACGCATTAACAGGATCAAACGGAGCCATAGCATACTGGGGATAAGCTTCAGCTTTGCGTACAATGCGTTGGGTATCGTAAAGTAAAAATCCGCTGAATAATACCAAACCACCATAGAGTGATAATGAAGCTAAGCCTAAAAATCAATATTAGTAATTATATGTGGATTACATTAGAATTACTCAGTCTGAATTCATTTAGTAATTTCTACAAAAAATTTCGTTTCAAATCTTGAGACCGCTCATAAGGAAACGGCTAGAGTAGAAATTCACTCAAAACAAAAAAAAAATCTCTCAAAATTTCGTACATGTAAAGTAACATGAATAAAGCTGGAGGTTTACAAAACGCGTCAATGGATCTGTCAAAAGAGTAAATGTAATTTACCTTCTACATTTGCATGCGTCTGGAAAAATTTTAAATAAGTATCAAACGCTTAGAACGGTTGGTGTGAACCTCCAGTCGTCTTTATGTTTAAATCATCTAACCCTACGTTTTCACATGCAAGTAATTACTTGCAAGTTGTGTATACGTATTATTAACGAAAAATCGTGGAAACAGCCGAGTGGCTGAAAGTACAAAAATTGTCTGAATGTTAGTGGAAAAGTGTGAGTGCATTGAGTTTTTCGAACTTGCACTTGCATGCGGAAATGGGGGTAAGAGTTTAAATTTAAACAATTTTTAGACTTCATAAGTATAAATGATATTAACACTTATAAAAATTAACTTTTAAATGATGTAACTTCTTTTAATTTTTTATTAAATTAACGGCCAATTTCAACAAGTTCAGTTACAACTTACTATAACTAATTAACTTCCAGTTAAAAATATGTTTTTGACAGTTATAACTAAGAGTTAATTGTAACTGAACTTGGTGAAATTTTTTTTTTATAGAAATGCATGATTTTTATTAACCGTTAATACTTTATTTCTGTCGATTTCAAATTCCATTAAATGTTTTGTTTTCTTAAGATAATAAATAGATATCTTAGGCTTTAGAAATTTTTTAATATGTACTTCACTTTATTTTGGTTGAAAAAAAACAACTCATTTGAAAGTTGTTGGTTATACTTTTTATATTACTTACCAGCACCTAAAGCAGTTGTAGGTGGTAACCACATGCCCGCCAATGAAGAAGCCATTACCAAACCAAGGCCAATTGCTAACGGTCCACCCATGTACAAAAATTTATCACTTGGTGCACAAACAGCAATAGTGGATAGACCACCGACTACGCCACCGGTATAAAGAGCAGCCCGAGTTAACAAAGGCCCACCCAGGAAACATAGTGGTGCAATAACACCGCCCAAAACGGCACAATGAAAAGCCCAAGCTAATTGTTTAGCACCAATACCCTCTTTATATGGTATTGATTGGGTCATGGCACCGGTGCCAATGACCAATGCAAAAGTGGCCAAAGTAGACTAAGTGCAATAGAAACAAACAATATGCAATGGAAACATTTAACACAATTTTGTATAGATTATTCACTTACCAGCCAACCGTTGCGTGTGGTTAACTCCAAGAGACGTGGAGAGCGAAAAACTGCAGCTGCAGATAAAGCTGTTAAAACACAAGAAGCTCCAAAATATCCATAAGTAGTGTGCAAGCGGTCTCTTACATACTGTGGCCATAAACTGAAAAAAATGAAAATAAAATAAAATGCAAATTAATGATAAATTGTTCAATGTTGGTTACTCTGTTTGTATATTTTATATAAACATATAACATTATATAAAACTCAACCAAGGCCCATCTATCAGGTCTGCTTACTTGTACAAAAACAAAAAACGATTCTTTTTAGTTGTCAAAAATTTACTACCACATATACAAAGCAAAAAGAAAAAACGTGTATGTGTCGCATACCATAAACGTATACATGCACATGTAAACAACTTTTGACAACTAAAAAGAACATAAACAATGATCATCAGGCTTCTTGCGCAGACCTTTTCAATGGGCCTTGAACTCAACAGGTATTAAAAACAAGTTTAAATTTAGACCGAATCAATCCACTAAGACAGGGGTACGATCACCGCAAAAGTGATCGAAATTAATTATTTTGGTATCATGACTCTAGATATCGAACTCGACATTACATTTCTCGAGTTTTCATTCGATACATCAGTGTCTATCGTATGCAAAAAAATTCAATAGTTTATTCGATACGATAGTATCGAATGCGGTGATTAGACCCCAGGATTTTTGGAAATTTTAATGTTTAGGCGGCCTTTGAGAGTCAACGTTTTAAACCTGTATTTTAGAACATAAAAATAAAACTTTTATCACACTCGAAACTTATCCAAAAAATACAAATTTGGTACTTTTTCTAAAGTTTAAGCGTTGAAAATGGTAGCTATTTTTCGTAGTTTTTTATAAAACATTTTCTTCATTCATTGATTAGAAGTATTAAATTATGGGCTCCCACTACAATATTAAAATTTTTGATGCTTCAATAGGGAGGGTTACTTTTTGATTTTTCGATAATATTGAATTTAAAAACATAAAATTATAGGTGCAGCATGATCCTGAGTGAATGAAAACCTATTAGATAAAAAGTGTTGAGGCCTTTTTTGTTAAAACCTATAAACTAAATCTTTGACATAAAAAAAGTACACGAAAGAAAGGTTAGGTTAGGTTAGGTTCAGAAGGGTTATGTGCCCAAGGGCACACTTCCACTCGGAGACCAGTACGGTCCATTGTGAATCCCTTCAACATGATAAAGAATAGATAAAGAAGATAGAAAAAGAGAAAGGTTAAGAAAAGAAGTATGAGGTTTATAGAGTATAGAATATAGGAAAGTTAGTAGGTGATGTGAAGAACCAATTCCCTCTCTACTGTCCCCTCAACAGAAACAACCGCACTATTTCCCTGACAAACCCCAGTAGATCAGCTGGACTACATCCAGCGATGCACCCCAGTTCGTCGTGAAACCTATTTCCTAGCCACTTCTGTCTGAGACCCTGCACCCTGGGACAATGGCAAAGTACATGCTCGATCGTCTCCAGCTCCTCCGAATCCTAGCACAATCTGCAGAAGTCCGGTATGGCGTTGTCCCATCTGCCCACAAAAGCCCTGACCGGACAATGACCCGTCAAGAACCCTATAAGCGTTCTAAGACTACTCCTATCCAATCCCAGTAGAACCCTGGTTGCCCCCGCGTCCAATCCGGGCCATAATGCCGTAGACACCCTGCAATCCACTCTGTCCCCCCAGGATCGGTTAACGTCATCACGGAATTTCTCCCGTATCACACCATAGTAGTAACATAGGGGAGGCTTTACCCCCTCGCGAGTTCGTCCGCTACCTCATTTCCCTCAACCAACACAGCCTCACATTGAATGCCTCCATGAGTCCACCAAGAGCATTCCTACACCGAGCGACCAGGCACGATCCAACACGAAAGAAAGAAATACATTAACAAGGTATCGGATTAAATGCTAGTTAGTAATTAAGTTATATAGTTATACTAAACAACTGCTTTAAAAGCAGGGTATTAGCCTTTACCAAGGTGCGATAACAGAAAGTGAGTAAAAGTTAAAGAAATAAAAAAGAAAAGAAAGTTATATAACTAAATACATATTTTTAACGGGTCCGCCATCTAACGTCTTTTTTTCAACTAGTGCTTACTTCGTGAATGGTAACACTTAGCTCATGTCTGATTTGACAGATAATTAGTGTTATCCTTCCGCTGAACGAATATGGTTGTGTATACGCTTGAACAAAGCTGGGAAATATTGCGACATTACTTTGAAAATCATGGTAATTTTGCAGAATGTGTGCGAAAATTGCGTACGGATTTTGGATGAAGCTCATTTTGATCTTGGCGGGTATGTAAACAAGCAAAATTGTCGCATTTGAGGCACAGAAAACCCGCACGCATACATAAAAAAGCCGATGCACCCAAAACGAGTCACTGTTTGGTGCGGATTTTGGTCCAGAGTTATAATTGGGCCACTTTTCTTCGAAAATGGACAAGGAGTGGCCGTTACAGTCAACGGCGATCGTTATCGGGCCATGTTGAACGAATTTTTGTTCAAAAAATTGAAGAGGAGGATATTGGCAACGTTTGGTTTCAACAGGACGGCGCTACGTGCCACACAGCCGAAGCTACACTCGATGTTTTGCGCCCTGTTTTTTAAGATCGCATTATCAGCCACAGAACTGATGTCGTTTGGCCACCTCGGAGCTGCGACTTGACACCGTTGTGGGGTGCCGTCAAAGATAAGTGTTACGCCGACAAGCCAGAGACAATTGATGCTTTAAAGGACAATATTCGTGAAGCCATTGGTGAAATACAGCTGCACACAATCGATAATGTGCTTAAAAATTGGACCGATCGTGTAGGCTACTGCATGGCCAGCCGAGGCAGCCACTTGAATGAAATTATTTTCTATTATGAACCGGAAGGATTGAAATTTCAAATAAAAAAAGAAATTTGAGAAAATATTCAGTAGTTTTTTTATAACATTTTCAAAAAAAAAGTTATTTGGCGGACCCTTTATATACATATATGTATGTATGTTTAACCCTGTGCGCATGGCAAACCCGAGCCTACTCAAAAATACAAAAATGTATTTTCGTTGCCTCGCCTATTTCATAATCTTTATGAAATACCTAAAAAGTAATTTTATTTGAAATTTGGATTTGGTATTTAAGTTCTCTTGAGCCACCATCAGTGCAAATAAAAAATTGTACAATATAAAAAAAAAGTACTTACAGTGAATTGTTCTGGATGCTGGCGTCTTTGCTGAGACCTACACCATAATAACATAATGCTCCTAGACCAATACCTGCAGCTCCAGCAACAGCACCTTTGCCCATTGAATATGCTAAATTACATTAAATATAAATAATTGTAACCCCGGACATAAAATTACTATGAATTGGTTTTTTACCATTTTCCGATGGTGGTGCCATTAACTTTTCTTTCAAAGTTGGACTGCGTCTTACTTCACCACGTGCTGTTACTGGTGGTTCCCTGGGTCCACGGGCATACTGACGTACAAGCAAATTATTATTGCTTGGCTTAATTAAACGAGGACCAATCAATGTTTGCTTTAAAGAAAAGGAAATTGAGGTGGAACCGCTGGATAAACGGCTAGGCAATTGTGTTGCAAGTCTTAGTAACATTTTAAATTATTGTGAAATTCTTTCTGTCAACAAAATTTTTCATATAACTGTTAAACAATTTCAAAATCTTAGTTTTACTAAATCTTTACCTTTTTTTGAACACTTGCCTTTTTATACTCAGTTTTCTTTTATTTTTTTGTAAATTTTTATTTTTTTCTGCAATTTAGAAATTTCTCGCTCGAATGTGTGTTCTAAAATATCTGAGAACTGTTCGAACAACAACACGTAGTTGATTTAAATAGCACTGACATTTAGGTAAGACATTTAACAGACCTATTGGATATTAGTATCAACTGAACATACAACAAAAAAGTAAACATTGTTTTTTTTATTATTACATTTTTATATACATTTGTCAATGGAGATATAATTTTTTTAGCTAAAATTTAAAGATATAAAATAAGAAAGTTTATTAAAAATGTATCGAAAAAATATTGACAACAGTAACGCTATCACAAAAAAGTGTGGGGAAATTATAATTACAATGAAGAAAAATGCTAAAAATGTTTATTCATTTAATTGTTGGTTCTGCGACACCATTTGTATACAAATGAAAAAGTTCACTTTGCATCTTGAAAGTGAACATAATGCCCAGTTGGAACAGACAACATCCGAACACAATAAAGAGTACGAAATAAATCAAACAGAAATTCAAAAAGAGCATAGTATTGACAATATGTTACTGGTTGAAGAAATAAAAATAGAAGGTTGTGACAATGAAGATATTAAATTGGAAATGGAGGAAGATGAACCTCAAAAGGTATCATAATTTATACAAGATTAAAACGTTAATTCTTAAAAAATTGATCAGATAATATACATTAAATACGCGAAAAATGCACGGCTTTTTACCAAGGGTGTTCGCGTTTTCAAATTTGTTTGTTTTATATTGTTAACATTTTAAAACAAAAAAAGCACCGTTTAGCACCAGATATTGACTTCTTTCCAATTAATATAAGCCAGATATTTAGATTGGATTACAAATTGAACTCTACAAATATTCACTTTAATAAAAAAACATACATAAGCAATACAAAAAAACAGATGTTAGAAATTGTATTCCACTTCTCTAAGGTTATAGCTTTTTTAAGTTTTTGTGTCTAAATATAGCAAATGTCACAGATCGGAAATAAACTTAATTCATTTTTGATTCCAAATGTTATAGCACATTAAAAAAAAGATAAGAAATAAGTAATTTTGCTATAACTTCGTAAAAAATCGTACAAAGTAATTGAAACTTACGGAGATCACTGTTATCTATTATTTTACTTAACTCTACCAATCCATTCTTTTCTACTTTTTTCTCTATATTGAAGGGATCCACAATGGACCGCATTGGTCTTCGGGTTAAGGTGTGCCCTAGGGCGCATAACCCTCCCTAACTTTAACCTAACCTTATTGAAACTTTTCCTATATGTACTTTTGAACGTGAAAATCTCAAAGGCCTCATTTAACTTAAATTTGGCCTAAGTCAACCTGAAGCAAATTTTAACTTTTTGCCACAGAAATAAATAAAATAACAAAAATAGAAGGAATTCAACAATGTGATTTTTCACCCAATTGGTTTTTACAGAAAAAAATCGCTTATCTTTTTTTTGGTATTGTGTTTTGCCTTTAAGATTTCTTAACACTCTTATCTCACTTCGGTCAAACCATTTATTTTTGGCTAATATTACGTTTTCGCGAGTTCCCTGTTATTATAAAGATCATGATTAAAAGTAAACATGGCTGTCGATTAGTTTTAAAAACTAAATATTGAATTCTATGCCCTATTAGCTTGACAAAACCAACATTCATAAATTTGATCTGATTTCTATTTAATTTTCCTTAGTATTAACTAGGTGATTTCTAGTTATTTTTTTTTAAATCGCAAATTTTTTAAACGCGATTACAACTAATTATTATCTATTATTAAACCTTCAGCTCAGCTGGAAAGGGTATATACATATGTATATCTAGGTTTGTCATTCCGTTTGTAATCTCTACAATATTTATTGTAGACGCTGTAAAGAATTTACGCACACATACATATATTGTACGTTGTTTATTTTTTTATATTAGTTGTGCTTTAATTCAGAATTTGAATTTAAAATTTTAATATATAATTTTTGGCCTCCTGTGCTTTTTATTTATTTATTTCAATGCAAGTAATATAAAACTAGCTGGCCAAAAATTATATATTACAATTGTAAATTCAAATTCTGAATTAAAGCACAACTAATAAAAAAAAATAAATAACGTAAAATATATGTATGCGTAAATTATTTACAGAGTCTACAATAAATATTGTAGAGATTAATAAAAAAAATAAATAACGTACAATATAACTATTATTTACAATTATTAACGAGTTAGCTCCCCAGCCTGATACAATATTTTTATATTACTTGGATTGAAATAAATAAATAAATAAATATATTTTCTGGGTGCTTATGAGTATCGAAGTTGATTTAATGATGTGCATCTGTATATTAAAACGGGGGTTTTATTTAACACAAAAATCATGCAGACTAGGTTGCTGTTGAAATCTAGTCAAATCGGTTCACAAATAACTGAGATATGAGTTAAAAACCACAATTGTCCCCAATTTTTAATTATAAATTTCAAATTTGTATCCATATTCCTTTTCTTTTTGAAGTCTCCTTATAATCTATGAACTATATTTTTAATTTTTACCTTAATGCCCGTAATTTCTACAAACAGATATCTAGTCGTGTTCGTACCTAACAGTTATCTTTACCTATCCGGTGTCACTATTTTGGAAATTTCAACGTTTATTTTACCTACGTGAATTAACTATTGAAAATCGGTGGTGTAAAATACATTTCACTTCAACCCATAGGTAAGAAATACGTTATAACATTATGAAAATCATAGATACCTATACACAGTTAGATATCTATGTGTTGAAATTACGGGCATAAGTAAACTTAGTAGGATATTGGTAGTGAAAAATAATAAAATCGGTTTATAAACGACCGAATTATAGAAAAATATGTAACTACATACTTTTTTCTTCCCAAATTAATAGTTTTGGCACAAGAGTGTCCATACAATATGAACTAGGTGGATCAAAATTGCTCTGGTCGGGGTAAAATAGAACATTGTTATTGGATTAAGTATATTGCTTCAACTGGTAGCGTTTGTTGGTGTTTTTGTTGCAACAGCGAACCCCGGTTTCTTAAAAAAATCGTTTTTTACAAATTGTGAAAATCCGGGTTTTTAATATGTCGAATGGTTGAGAAGTTTACTACAAGAGTCAGTTACTTTATTTTTACCATATAAAAAAATAGTAACAGACTATTTAAATATTATTGTGCTTCAATAGGACATATATTATCAAATTATAATTTTATATTAGCAATTGCATTATCATTGAATAAAAATACAAAAATAAAAAAACCGTCGAATATTTTCGAAGATACTTTCATTAAAGTGACATCATCTTTTTAAAAGCCGCCAATAACGGTTATTTTTAAATATCTCGAAAACTGTTCTACTTTTGAGTATTCTGACTTCATATTCGGTGTCAAATACATTTGGTCAAAAAACTGTCACATAACGCTATTAATTGATTAAACCTTATTATTTCTTAAAAAAAATTTTTAAAATTTAATTTTAGAATATTTCTTCCCAAAAATACCAAGATCCCTTAGAAACCTTTGAGTGTAATGATATTCCTCAGCCAGATTCAGAAGAAAAGGATAATTTTACAAAACAAAATCAAACTATAAACTTTAAAAATGAACCATCAATTGATTGCGAAGAAATGGAAACTCATTCGGATGATTATGATGTTAAACAAGTAAATAAAATTTTTAGAAAAACTGCAAAATTGAAATGAGAATTTCAATTTATCTAAATATTTTTGCTTTTAGCTTGAAAATGATTCCGATTTTAATGAAGAAGGCAATACGACTGATAGCGATTATATTGAGAAAAATTCTGAAAAAAACTTAAAACTTCTTGAAGATAAAAAAGTAATACTACCACTTATTGAAGCATATTATAAAATACCTCAACTTTGGAATCCATCGGTTGCGATAGATACAAGTATTAAACAGAGAAAGGTTCTATATCAAACTTTAACTGATGAATTGAATAAAAAATTAAAAAAGAATTTCGAATATTATTCGATCAAGAGTTTATTGCACCTAATGTGCAATCAATATGAAAAAGAAATTAGAATGGAAATGAAAAAAAAGAAAACTAACAAAGAAATAGAAACTTCTCAATTGTGGTTTTATGAACACATGAGCTTTCTGAAATCAATAACTGAATCCAATATTAAACAAAAAAAGGTAGGTTATCTAAATGTATTTTAAAATATATTTTATGCCTAAAAATAGTTTTATTTCTCTTTTTAAGGGAAGAAAATATAAAAAAATGGTAAGTTATACAATTACGACGAAATTATTGGTCAATGAGGAACAGGAAAAGTATAAATTTATTAATTTCAGAAACCATTGGAAGAAGAAATTCTTTGCGAAATAATTGATATTTATAAAAATTATACTGGTTTATGGGATGTCAATGATTTGGCTTACACTGTCAGAGAAAAACGCAGTGAAACTTTGCAATTAATGGTAGACGAGATTAGTACGAAAATGAATATTTCT
Organism: Pollenia labialis; assembly: GCA_949318255.1. Lineage (NCBI taxonomy): Eukaryota > Metazoa > Arthropoda > Insecta > Diptera > Polleniidae > Pollenia > Pollenia labialis. Next base: position 14,342,413 of record OX439142.1, on the reverse strand, counting down.
TTAAATGTCGACACACTGGAAAGAAATTTAAAATTTATACACAAATTCTTTGCTAAAGATAAACAAATGAAAATGGAATGCGAATCAAAGCAAATCGAGTTTCAACCAACATCTTCTTTTTTCAATAAATGCGAATTTTTAGTACCACATGAAGCTCCATTCAAATGCCCATATTGCAGTAAAATACTAATGGATCATAAAGTTTTCCAAATACACAAATCCGAACATGATGGCACACTTCCCTTTATTTGCAAAGAATGTGGTGCTGGTTTTAAGTTAAACGGCAACTACACGATTCATGTTAAACGGCATTTACGAGTGTTTAAATTTCGATGCAAATTGTGCGACAAGGGTTATCCTATACATTATGAATTGGAAATGCATATGCGTTCACACACAGGTGCACAACCGTATTTATGTTCGGTATGTGGTGAAGCATTTCGCACTGCAATTAGTTATGATAATCATATACGACGACACGAAGATCGCTTTAGATACAGTTGCCATATATGTAAAAGAGGTTTTAATGTTTTGGTCACTCTCAATGATCATATTAAGGCTCATCTTAATGTTCGTGATTTTATTTGTACGGAATGTGGCAAAAGTTTCACCAGCCGAAAATACTTAAATTATCATAAGCGTATACATGGAGCTAAAAATTATACTTGCAAAATTTGTGGTAAAAGCTATGCTCAGGATGCTGGTCTTAGGCAACATAAAAAAACTCACGGTACACCAATTGGCATTAGTAAGTAAAATAAAAAAAAATTAAAAATATGCATAAAAAAATATTCCGTGAATATTTGTAGATTCTGACAGCAAAATTTTAGTTTGTAAACTACATTATAAAATATTAAAGTGGATTTCTTAAAAAACTTAAGTTGTATGTGATGTTTTTGTTGAATAGCGCAAACAAAATATTCATTAAAGGATTTCTATGTATTTAAGGAATAGAATACTAACTTAACCAACAAGAGGTAATATCTCAAAATTTTCAGTAGAGGCAACAATTTTAATTTTACATTAAAGGCATGTGAAAAATAATTTTTTAACCAACCGTTTCATTACCAAAAAGTAAAAAATAGAGCACGATATTTTACAGTTGGTAGGTATGAATATTACGCTTCGATTTTTTTCAAAAAGGGAAAAGATACAAATTTTAAGTTAATACCCCTTGTTGATCAAGTGCGATATGTTTTTTATAAATAAAAATTTAAATCGGGCCATCATTGATCATATCTTGAACATTAGAGTCCGACCGTACGTTCGGGTGCGCTGTCGGAGTTCGGCAAAAAGCTATGTTCGCTTAATCTTCAACGTTCGGTTAAATATTTGCTGAACACCGAACTTTGTCAAAAGAATTTTTACATTTCGTGGTTGGTTTCTGGTTTGCAGCATGATACATTTTTTTCTATATTGGAAATTATACAACTTCTTACTGATAAATTCCTGTTTTTGAAAACATCCACAGATTTAGAAAATAGTACAAAAGTATAAATCAAAAAGAACAACCTTTCTTATAATTCCACTAAGTATATCCACATTGTATAACCAAGAACCTGAAAAAACTTCAAGGCCATAATTAAACTAAAACATAATTAGGGAATGAGCTAAGCGGTATCTTACATGTCTAGGTGTATATGGTTTAAGGGAGTATAACTTTCTCAAGGTGATACAAACCCTATTAGATAGCGAATTAATATGGTTATCAAAATTCAGGCCCGAATCCAAAATAACACCGAGACATTTAAGAACATCAACATAGTCAACTATTTGTCCATTTCCAAAAATCCGAAGACCAAACCAAGTTCGGCTCTGCGAATGAAAATTCATAGCCTTAGTCTTAGTATAATTAATCTCAAGAAAGTTTAGAGACATCCAGTTAGATATTGAACCCAGGTGGTTGTTTAAACAGATCTTAAAAAGGTCAGTTTGATGAGAATCAGATGTATGTACATATATAAGAATATCATCCGCAAATATATGACTGAAAAAAACCGTTGTTCATAAAAGGGATACAATCATTCAGGTCAAGGCGAATTCAAACAGGTAAACTCATCTCTACACAAGGCGAATTCAAACAGGTAAACTCATCTCGTCAGCCGTTCATCAGCTGTTTCCACGGCGAATTAAAAAATATGGTCAAACGTCAAAATATGATTTTGTTTTGAGAAGAAGTTGAATGAAAAGTGTTAAAAATATTATTTTTATAATAAAAAATTTCAAAACTGCGAATGATTGAAGTGAATTTATTAATTTCTCTTATAAAAAAGTTATAATTTTAATTTGCAATAAAAAAATTTTGACAACTAACCATAAAATTGTATAAACAAAATACATGGGGCTTTTTGTAGTTGTAGAGATGAGTTTACCTGTTTGAATTCGCCTTGTCTCTACAACTACAAAAAGCCCCATGTATTTTGTTTACACAATTTTTTTTGAACGCCAATTCATGTTCAAAGAAGAAAAAGGAAGAATCATGGCAATAAGACATGAGCCGTATCAAGGCCCATCTATCAGGTCTGCTTACTTGTACAAAAACAAAATACGATTCCTTTTAGTTGTCAAAATTTACTACATACATATACAAAGCAAAAGGAAAAATCGTGTATGTGTGGCATATCATTAACGTATACGTGCACATGTAAGCAAAGTGTAAACAACTTTTGACAACTAAAAAGAACATAAACAATGATCATCAGGCTTCTTGCGCAGACCTTTTCAATGGGCCTTGAGCCGTATGAACCACAGAACTAAAACTAAAAAGAACATAAACAATGATCATCAGGCTTCTTGCGCAGACCTTTTCAATGGGCCTTGAGCCGTATGAACTATATTCTGTGGTATGAACTCAGACTTTGTGTAAAAAACTTGGGTGTTTTATTAAACATGTAGCTGCAGGGTTAAAAAGGTATAAATTAAACATACTCTTAGTAAATCAGAGCAGACTGAACGTATCGTGTGAACAAAAAGTAAACATATTGAGGACTTTTTTTTTTGGAAATTAAACATAAATTTTATTAAAATGGCTAGTTCTAGCGTTATAAACAGTAGCACAGTGAGCAAAAAATGTGGAGAAATTATAATAACTATGAAACAGAATGCAAAAAATGTGTATTCATTTAATTGTTGGTTTTGTAACACTATTCATATACAACTGAAGAAGTTTACTTTGCATCTTGAACAGGAACATGTTACCCAGTTGGAAAATACAACGCATTTAATATCTGAACATAATAATGAATGTAGTTTTGAAGATAAATCGGAAATTCAAAAGGCACAGGAAGCAGATAATGTATTACTTGGAGAAATAAAAATAGAAGATTGCGCTAATGATTATATTAAATCTGAAACGGAGGAAGACAATTCTCAAACTGTGACAAGATATAATAAAAAGGTAAGTCCCAACACATTTCTTGGAACTCATGTTCAATACTTGATGTACATACATATAAAGAAGACTTCAAGCTTTCATTTGAAATAACTTTTGAAACTCTAGCATATAAAACTTCAAAGCAGTTTCAAATGATATGCATATTAGTTCAATCGAATTGAACCCTTAATCATCAGTAGTAAATGAAGGTTTACTAAGTTTATAATTCCATGTGAATATTTTTTAAATTAATATGCAAACCTACTAACTCGCTTCTACATGAGCGACAAAAAGCTTTTTATATTTCATGTTTGCAGCTTGAAAATCATGCATCAAGACTCAAATTGAATAAAAACTACATGGTAGTCGACGAGGCGTATCGTTCTGTACCACACGGCATCAACATCACATTTTACTTAAAAAATGGACTTAACAAGCTGACGATATACTATATATTATAGGTCCTTCAGTAATTTTAATTCGGGTTTGAAATGCCAGTCATTAAAACTTCTCTAACTTCCGAAAAACTGAGCAGAAAAGAACAATTTTGAGTTCTCCTAAGGATTTTGAGATTGAAATCCAGCTCTAAAGAGTTATGCAACCAAACGTGGAGCAACTTCCCTAAAAAATTTACAAAAACTAACATAAATTGGTAGCGGAATGTATCGATCGTCATTAAAGTTCCACAAATTCGTTTTTTATGTTACCAAATTTCGTGAGGATCGGTCCATAATTTACTTTAATTATTAAATTAAAAGTACGCGCTCGGAAAACTTGTTGGTATGGCTTAAGGCGTAACAAATAATGCTTTTGGGGTGAAGTTTGGTCTAATCATAAAATCAAGTCATAACCCAGCTAGCATTTTCAATCGTCTAGGAGTCTACTGGGAATCTCACAAAGAGTGTTTTTGATCGTCGACGAGCTCATTTTTTAATTGTAGACGATTCCTCGCACGGGAGAAATTGTTACACGTGCTGATTCGTATGAGAGATTCTTCCATAACGCAGCGAAAGACGCTTTTATTAATCATAAAGGGAATCGTTTCATGTCAAAATTTCTAGTTTTCATACAATTTATATAAAACAAACCGTAAGGTCGCGAAATCAACACCATCCAGTCGGAAAAATCCTTTTTTCAGGTCCTTAGGCCGGTTTGTTTTATTGAAATTGTATTGACAATAAAATTTTCATTTTTCAAAAACGCTCTTATTTAGGTAGCTCAGTAATTGTTATACGACTCTTACAGCTTACTGCTGGGCAGCTAGCATAGGCTATTTTTTGAAAGACTCGTTAGATAATCTCTACATACATCGTAAACGATTCCCTCTACGATTAATATAAGCGTCCTCCGCTGTGTTGTAGAAGTATCTCACAGAGGAATCAGCTTGTGTAACAGTTAAAAAATGAGTTCGTCGACGATCAAAAACACTCGTCATGAGATTCCCAGTAGACTCCCAGACGATTGAAAATGCTAGCTGGGTGGGAATTTATCATACACTCCATATATGTATGTATGTGCATATGTATATTAGTTTTTTAAATACTCAAAATTTATGTCACTTTTTTAAATCCATTTCTTATTCTACAGGAGGAAATGTGTTTAAGATTTCAAGACCCCCTAGAAACCATTGATGGTAATATAGACGAATTAGCCTTGCCTCTTCAAATAAAAACAAAAGAGCAACCAGAATTAAAAGAAGATCTGTTAGATAATGATAAGGAGGATGTTGAAATGCATAATTTTTTGGATGATGAACAAGTATATTAGACTTTCTCTAATTGATCATTAATAAAATAGTTAATTTGTTTGTTTTATTCTTTAGCATGAAAATAATTCTGTTTCAAGTGTCGAAGATAACTCTTCTGATTTTGATTTTAAAATAGAGGAATGTACTGATGGGGCATTAGCGAATCCTGTTAAACAAAATACAAAAGCTAAAGAAAAAAAACTAATTTTAGCCCTTATTCAAGAATATTACAAAAGTCCTCAACTTTGGAATACAACTCTTACAGAAAGATGCAACCTTAAACAGAGAGAAGATTTGTTACAAACAATAACCGATGTCTTAAATGCAAAACTAAAAATTAAATTAAAATTATACATGGTTAAGAAAAAGTTAAACTTAATATGCAAACAATACGAAAAGGAAATAGAAAGACAATTAAATGGCAATGAACAAGCAAACACTACAGAATTGTGGTTTTTTGATAATATGAACTTTCTTAAAACTATAATTGAAAGTAAAATAAAATTGAAAAGGGTATGTTTAATTGGAAAACTAAACAAAAAATGGTCATAATAAAAAATTAATTTTACTTTGTTTTATCTTTCAGAAAAAATCAAATCCTAAAGTGGTAAGTTACTTACTTATCTGCTAATATTTTTTTTTTTTTTTTTTGGTTAATTTATATTTAACAAAATAAATATTTCCGATTATTTTTAGAAACCCCTAAGTGACAATCTTTTGTGTGAATTAATTGATATTTATAAAAACTACAATAGTCTATGGGATGTGAATCATCTAGCGTATACTGTCAAAGATAAACGTCACGAAATAATGCAAACTATGTTAGATGACATTAAGAATAAAATGAATATTTCTTTAGATGCATACAAATTAGAAAAGCACTTGAATTACATTCATAAATCTTATGCAAAGGATAAGCAGCTCCGATTGGAATGTGAAGCTAAGCAGCAAAATTTTCAACCCTTATGTTCTTATTATAACAAGTGTGAATTTTTAGAAACACACCAAGGACCGTTTCGATGTGAAAACTGTAGCGAAATCATTGAAACTTATAATGATTATCAAATACACAAATCTCAACACGATGGGTCAATACCATTTAAATGCCAAGACTGTGGCATGGGGTTCAAAAAGATCACAAACTATACTATACATGCCAAGCGACATTTGCGTGTTTTTAAATTTCATTGCGAAATTTGTGGTAAAGGATACCCCTTTAATGCTGAGCTGGATCTTCATATGCGTTCTCATACTGGTGCTCAACCATATTTGTGTTCAGTGTGTGGTGAAGGATTTCGCACAGCCATCAGTTATGACAATCATATAAGACGACATGAAGAAAGATTCAAATATAGTTGCCATATATGTAAGAAGGGCTTTAATCATATGACCCGACTTAATGATCATGTTAAAGCTCACCTTAATGTCCGTGATATTATTTGTACGGTTTGCGGCAAGGGTTTCACAAGTCGAAAATATTTAAATCATCATAAGCGTATACACGAAGGTAAAAACTATAGCTGCAATATTTGTGGGAAAAGTTTTGCACAGGATGCTGGTCTGAGAGCACATAAAAAATATCACGGGACTCCAATTGGTATTAGCAGTATTCAGAAAGAACAAAATAAATATAAGTAGACGTGAGCTATAGAGAAATTTAATTTTAATAAATAAATTAATGAATATGTCTGTTTTTTTTATTATACATTTGCAGTAGAATTTCTGGCAAAATATCCGTTTGGTTACTATGAAAACGTTACTATTATGGTTTTGAAAACATAAAAAATTTATTCTGTTTCACTACAATGGACAGTTGGTCTCTGCAATATTAATAATTATAAAATATGTAAATTATTTTATGTAGGTATGAATTAAATTTGGATAATTTATTTTATTTAAAATGAAGAATGTATTTAAATGAAAATACTTAAATTAAACACCAATAATAGTAGCTTGTTTTAAATTATTGTTAACATTGTTAAAAGAAAAACTAGAGCATTTTTGAAAGAGAAAAGCTATACATGCCGAGACGCGCTTGGCGGTTATAAAATTATTATTTATTATTTGTTTTTATTTGTTTATTAATTTAGTACTATTTGTAACAAATTTGTAACAATTGTTTCAAGTAAATATTGCAAGTCAATGTTTAAAGTAAATTTACAAGTAACAATTTTTACAAATTTGTAAAAAAATTTAGTAAATGAACACAGCTATTGTCTTACAATAATAATCATAAAACAAGTAAGAAAGTATAGCCGTTCAAGCCTGACCATATCGACCCCTTTGCGCGAAATTATATGTTACAAAAACCAAATTTTACAGGACAGCAATTTTTCTACTTTTCTCTGCTTTCGCTTGCAATATCAAAATGAAAATATACATTAAATTTTTGGACCAACGAAGTGGAATTCTCCCACAATATTTTGTCCGGTGACGTCTCTTTGATTGTAGAACAAGATTGCTCAAAAACTCAATTTCAAAAAAATTGGCATATACGATAATTTCGCGCAAAGGGGTCGATATGATACCCTATTTTATTTTCGAGAGGGTTCCCTATTTGGGACCCATAGGCAATCATGGACTCGCCTAAACAAAATTGTGATATGAGGTTTAGATTCATGTAAAAGTTCTTTGTGCCGAATATTATTTGAAGATATCTTCCTCTATATAAGATTTTAAGATGGGGGTTTATATGGGGCATATGGTTAACTTTGGACCTACCAGCACAATATTTTGTCATGACAAAGTAGCCATCGCTAAAGTTATTGTCGCCAATTTTTATGTCAACTCGTACATTTATAAGGAACTTATGGCATTAAAAGCTATTTCCGGGAGTTGTGGTCAAATATGGACCGATTCTAATAAAACAAGTTTGGACCAAATTTCATCTAAATAAAAACATACTAATAAGATGCTGAATTTATGGACTGATTCACCCGATTTCCAATTCCAAGAATAATTTTTTTTGTCAAATTGTTTCTAGTCCTTGTAAGCAGTTTGGAATGGAAGTCCAGCATTATCGGTTCAGTAGGAAAAGAGTATGAACACAAATGTGGAACAACCTTCCTACAAAATTGATATCTATTTCGGTACAAAAAATAACATAAATTGGCGACAGAATGCACCGATTCTCCTTAAATTTTGCACAAATTCGTTTTATATAACTGGAAATTATATTTAATTTTGTGAAGATCGGTTCATAGTTTACCATAGGCCCCATAGGTTAGGTTAGGTAAGGTTCCATAGGCAGCCATCGAGAGACAGCTCACTTGGGTCCTTTACTGGTCCCTTTGTGATATCCAGCGTCAATGCCCATCCTATAGAGCAGTTACTCAGATGGCGTCACTGCAAAGTCCAATCACTTCGTCTTCCTAATGAAAAGAAGAAGCGATTTAAGTTCCATCCTGGATAGATCCCCAAAGCAGGCAAACACCGGTTCCCCAAGGTATTTTCCCCTGATGCCCCGCAGACGGGGGCATTTACAGAGAAAGTAAAGCACAGTCTCCTCTTCCTCCTCGTTCTGACAACTGCAGTAGTCGTTAAATTCCAGACCCATTCTTCCAGCATGAGTCCTCACCGGCCAGTGCCCAATCATAACCGATACCACTGTCCCTATTGAACCTAAGTAGAGACCTTTTTCTTCGTTTGTCATATCCAGGCCATAGTATCCTGGATATCGAGCAGGTGGACTCACTGGTCCACCGCGTCTGCGCATCCCTATAAGACTTGCGCCTGATAAGTATCTAACAGTGAGCCATTGGAAGGCCAACGAATTGATCAATGAATGCGTCATCCATACGACCGCCCTGTTTGGCCAGCCCATCCGCTACCTGATTGCCCGGGCACTCTGAGTGCCCCGGTATCCATATTAGCGTTACCCTTGAATATTTCGCAATCTCATTCAAAGATATCCGATATTCTACAGTTAACCTAGATGTCGTGTAGACACCCGCTAGGGAAGCAAGTGCAGCCTTGCTGTCAGTAAATATGCGTATATCTCCCGATATGCGATGATACCTCAGCCAGTTTGCCACCCGCATTATAGCCGAGATCTCCGCCTGCAGAACACTACATCCATCCTGCAGACGAAAGGAAACTCTCACATCCAGTTCCCCTGTGAATAAACTTCCGCCAACCCTTTCACCTTTCCTCGAACCATCAGTATAGACCCCCAGGGTCGGTTCATGGAAAGTATCCGTTAGCACATTGCTTGCGCCATCTGTATCACGAACCCCAAGCCGAAGAAAGGCCCCGGGGTGCAATAGTCCACTCCGTGTCGCCGAGAAAAGAGCCATCTGTCTGGCCATGATGTACACCGGGAGCCAGTTCAATATCGTAAACAGTGCCTCAAGCATCGCGCAGTGCCTGCTTTTATCCAACGCAGTCCACCAAACAACGACACCGTAATACAGAGTCGGCTTTACTACAGCTTCAAAGATCCAATTGACACACCTCGGGCCTACGCCCCATTTCCTGCCGATTGCACCTCTACACGCATATATGGCAACTATTGCCCTTTCCACTCTCATCCGGACATTTAGTCACCAACAGCTTTTTATCCAGAACCACGCCCATATACTTAGCACTGTGGGAGATCTTAACCTCAGTTCCATTTAACCTCGGAAGCCTAAATCCCTCGGTCTTGTACTTCATCGTAAAGAGTACCAGTTTCGTCTTAGACGGATTGACACCCAGTCCGCATGATGCGCTCCAGGTGCTGAGTACCTTCAAAGCAGCCTCCATACACTGGTATCACCTATCGTAGAATAAATGACCCTATTCCTGAGTAGATTGTCCACACATCGACATATGCCAACATCGATCCCCAGACCCCATATAAAGCCCACTCTCAGAAAATCTTCAGTAAGCCTAAAGCCGTAACGAATCATGCATTGCGGTTAAAATTTGGACTGTCATCGTTCAATAAGATTTAAAACCATTCCGCCAAATTTCGTGAATACTGGTCCATAATTTACCATAGACCCCGAATTTAGCCCACTCTGGAAAATCATTTAAATAAGAATAAACTTGTAACATATGATCTCCTCAGAGGGATTTGCCGTTTTACACTCGCAGCCATCGACGACTGCTGAAGTTAATAGTCAAACATCAATCCTTAAACCAAATTGTATTTTAGATCAAAATTTGCTTTTTTGAATGATTATCTATTTTTAACTGATTTTTACATGGTTTCCCTTTACCTCTGTTTTTTCGTACTTTTTATCAATAATTCTTTGACTATTTACGTCAGCAGTCGTCGATGGCTGCGAGTGTAAGACGGCAAATTCTTCTGAGGAGATCGAGTGGTAGCGATCGAAACATGCCAGGGTAACCAGCCGCCTGGGTTCGAAACTTCCGATAATATTTTATCATTCTGCATCTCGATAGCAATATCATCTAATTTTATAGGCATTGAACTAAAACATACGTTGTTAATGCTATCTGTTTCAACATCCGTCGGTCTGTTCAGAGGTAACCGTGAAAGTCCATCAGCATGTTTCATATCTGTACCTTTTTTGTATTTAATTTCAAAATCATACATTGATATAGATATGGACCATCTTTGAATTCTACTTGCTGCTACTGCTGATAGGTCTTTCTTGTTACCAAAAATTGCTCTTAACGGTTGGTGATCCGAGTGAATCGTAAATTTCAATCCGTATATATGTATATTAATGAAACTTTCTAACCGAAAAAATTATTGCCAAGGCCTCCCTATGTAGTTGCGAATAATTCCTTTCTGACTCTGACAACGTACTAGACACAAACATAACCGGTTTCTCTATTCCATTAATTAAATGAGATAAAACACCTCCTACGCCATAAGGACTGGCGTCACAAGAAATTATAATGGGTTTTGTCGGATCATAATGGGTCAATGTCTCGATATTAGCTAAAAGTCTTTTGGTTTTCTCAAACCCTATTTTATGCTCCTCACTCCATTGCCACTTACAGTTGTTGCTATTCAACTTGTACAAACATGCGAGTTCGCCTAAAAAATTTGCAATAAATTTATGATAAAAATTTATCATCCCTAAGTAAGATGCTAATTGCGCTCTATTTTGTGGCTCTGGTGCGTCTAAAATTGCTTCAATTTTTTCCTTACTATGCCTTGTGCCGTCTTTACTGATATGATAGCCCAAATAATGCAACTCGTCCGCAAAAAAAATACATTTATCCTTATTTATTCGCACATTATATTCCCTTAGTCTGTCTAAAACACAATACAATTTCGTTTTGCATTCCTCAAGATCCGAACCACCAATCAATATATCATCAAAATATACATGAACTTTATCCAAACCTTTCAGAATTTCACATATTATGCCATTGAATATTTGAGGCGCAGTTTTCAAACCAAAAATCAATCTTTTATATTGGGGGTTTTTTTTTATTCAAAGACAAATACAATTTTCTTTAACTAAGCAATTTTATTTAATAAATTTTTATTTTCCGGTATTGCTGCATAAGGTTGATGTTGTTTTCGATGTGTACGTAGACCAGAATCTTGGGCAAAAGCTTTGCCGCAAACATTGCATTTGTAGCGTTTTTCTCCCTCGTGAATAACTTTGTGTCTTCGCAGATATTGTGCTGCTGTAAAACCTTTACCGCATACATTGCATTTGATATCACGTATATTGAGATGAGATTTTATATGATTATTTAGTTTGTACAAATGATTAAACCCATGTTTGCATATATGACATTCGTAACGAAAACGTTTTTCATGACGTCTGATATGATTGTCGTAGCCATTACGAGCTCGAAATCCAGCACCACATATCGAACATAAGTAAGGCTTTACTCCAGTGTGGGAGGTTATATGCAGTTCTAATTCAGATTTAAGTGGATAACCCTTGCCGCACACGTTACAGTGATAACTATTAATGTCCAAATGTCTTGCCATATGCCTTAAATAATTGTCGAACTTTTGAAATCCCATATCGCAGAGGCGACATTGAAATGGTACCTTATCACTGTGCTGAGCTAAATGTATATGGTAGCGATCATATTTTGAAATAATCTCATTGCAATTACAACATTTGAACGGCCCTTGGCTATCACTTAGAAAAGAAAGATCCTTATAAAATTTTGATGATGGTATAAACTTGGTTTTCTCTAGTTCACATTTAAGTTCTTTTTCTTTATCTTTGCTGAAAACATAATTAATGTAGTCAATATGATCCTGCAGTTCATCCAAGTTTTTTTTAAATGCATGATTTGATTTTAGTTCTTCAATCATTTTGCCAAAAATTTCGTTCCTTTTTGGCCAAATGCCAAAGGCGATATCGTTAACTTTCCATAAAACTTCGTACTTTTTATACATTTCAATTAAGATGGGTAAATTAGAATCGTCAATTTTTTTCTAAAATAAATGAAATAAAACAAAATAATTTTTTTTTTTTGTAATTTGAACTGATCTTACATATATTTTATTTTAATTAATTATTTCTTAATAATTTTTAAAATACATTATACTATTGGTTTTTAAAACTTGTTAAACAATTTTTGATATTTCCCCCCCATATTAAGGGATATGCTACATCGTTTTATGTATAAATGTATGAATTTTATAATAAAAAAACTTACCCTAATAAAACTCTATTAATGGTTGCCTTATAATTATAATGAACTGCAACCGCTTATAAAGAATATAATCCCCAAATTTATAACCGCACAAGGAACCAACAGAAATACTTTAACAAATATGTATTACCACCCCTACTAATTAAATTTGTACATTTTAAACTCATCTCCAACCAGGTACGGCCGGCAGTGGTGCTATGTTGGTACGTAATACCCTTCAACAGAGTCGACTGAGCACAAACAACGACTTTAGGTGTGCGTGAAACGATAGGAAAGTTTTATGGTGAATTAAAATTAAGAAAAATTTCTTCGCTAACGGCAAAATTTATACTAGCCCCTAGGGCTAGGGAAATTTTATGAACCTCAACAGTGTCAAAATTTTACTTCCATGATTACCGTTTTACTCACACCCTTTGATTCAATATGTCTAGAAATTTTCTAAAAATTAACTTGGCTTCTTTCTCTTCTACAGTTGATATCTGTGCACCCATAAAAATTGGGGATCGAATTACAACAGCTGTAAAGGGAATGTACTTAATAACTAGAGTCATAACCGCAGGAAAAGCTTAAGCGACAAAAACAAAATTTTACAGGAGAAGGTTTTTTTATTATAAAAAAAAGAAAATATACTAGAAATGGCGCTTGAGATAAAATTGTTGTTGCTATAAAATCGTAACGGTAGCTTGTATGACCATCAAATTTTAGGAAATGACACAAGTTTAGCCAATTAATTAAATTATTAACCTTTAACTGTGGAGGTGAAATTTTGGGACATACCTTATGACGTGGTGATAAATTTTACCCCTCTAAATTTTACTAAAAAATATTTTTTTATAATTTTTTGCTTTTGAAAAATAAGTTATTACATTTTTAATTACAAAAAATATAGAAACCAAAAATTATTTTTATTTGTTTAAACAAAACAAGTACTTTACTTTACAAACCTTTTTTTAATATAAAAAAAAACGATAATTAAAAACTTATCAAAAAAATATGAATTAAAAAAAACCAAAACTTAAGGGGCATTTTATCACAGCCAAATGTATATATTTAAAGATTTAAAAGAGATCATGAATAAAAATAATTAGGTGTAGAAACTACAGGTCAACCTTTTTGGAGGTTTTTTACACATCAAAATCTGCATCCCATACACATTGGCTTACTACATTGCAGACAAATCGGCAAGAACAAAAGTTTCCAACTGTAGACTAAATATCTTGGTTATCATACACAACATCTGGGCGGGACTGGAGAATTGGGCGTGGCACCTTCCAATATATATAAAAAGAAGTGTACATTTTGATTGTCACTCCATAACTCGAGAACGGCTCGACCGATTGCCATAAAATTTTTAGGGAAGGTACAGGGAGGAGTGATGATGGTTAGTTGATTTTGAAATCCAAAATCGGTCTAGCCATATATGTATAAAAATGAAAAATGTTTGTATGTTTGTTTGTTTGTTTGTTTGTTTGTTTGTTTGTGTGTTTGTTTGTTGGCTTATAGACTCCGAAACTACTGAACCGATTTTCCTGAAATTTTTACAGTAACATCACGTGAGCCCTAAAAATAAAATAGGCTACTTATTTTTTCGATAGGGGCAGGGGAATTGATACCCCCATAGGATGCCAATATTAATTATCGCATATCTTAAGAGCCGCTGGACGCATTTTGCTGAACTTTTTGAAGTAGGATCTTCTGAGCCCCAAAATTGAAATAAAATAGCAGCGGGGGAAGTGGTTCCCCCCATAGGACGCCAATGCTTAATATCGCATATCTTATGAACTGTTATAGTGAGAATGTTCAAACTTTGTGGAAGTCACTCTTATGGTATACTACACTTTTAAAAATAAAAATAAAGCGGGTAGGGGAGGGGGGGGGGGAAAAAACCTCCCATAGGATGCATATATTAAATATCGCTTAACTGAAGAACTATTAAAGGGGGAGTCTTCAAACGTGGTTAAAGCTACCACTATGGCAACCTATAAATTTCAGTATAAAAATGGGCGGGGTAAACAGGGGAGGAGCAGTACCCTTCATAGATAGAAATATAAATAAGAGCCACTGCACGCATTTTGTTGAATTTTTGGTAGTAGGATCTTCTGAGCCCCGAAATTGAAATAAAGTAGCAGCGGGGGAAGTGGTTTTCCCCATAGGACGCCAATGTTTACCATCGCATATCTTAAGAACTGTAATAGTGAGAATGTTCAAACTTTCTAGAAGCCACTCTTATGGTATACTTCACTTTTGAAAATAGAAATAAAGCGGGTAGGCGCAGGGGGGAAATACCTCCCATAGGATGCATACATTAAATATCGCTCAACTGTAGAACTATTAAAGGGAGAGTCTTCAAACGTGGTTAAAGCTACTACTATGGCAAACTATAAATTTCAATATACAAATGGGCGGGGTAGACAGGATAGGAGCAGTACCCCTCATAGATAGAAATATAAATAAGAGCCACTGCATGCATTTTGTTGAACTTTTAATAGAAGGATCTTCTGAGCCCCAAAATTTAAATAAAAAAGCAGCGGGGGAAGTGGTGCCCGCCCTAGGACGCCAATGTTTAATATCGCATATCTTAAGAACAGTTATAGTGGTAATGTTCAAAATTTGCAGAAGTCACTCTTATGGTATACTTCACTTTGAAAATAAAAATAAAGCGGGTAGGCGCAGGGGGAACTACCTTCCATAGGATGCATATATTAAATATCTCTCAACCGATAAAGTGGTTAAAGCAGTGTAGCGAAGAGCACCGGGTTAAGCTAGTACCTTATAGATTTTTGAATATCTGAAGAATGCCAAGAGTTAAAGTTTCGAAATTAGGTACAAGCATCTTGGTAAGCAAAACACAACAAAAATAATTGGTGTACAGATTTACGAGCTATTTTGGCAAAGACTTAAATACTTATGGGTCGATTACGAATACCAACATAACTGAAGTTAAGTTGCCGGTACCGAAATTAGGCAACACCGCTCATGTTAAAATATACAATTTTTTTGTATTTTATATTCTAACGTGAGAGGCGTTGCCTCAACTTTAGTTCAGTCGTCATCGATAATTGATTAAATACTTAATTTTTAACTAACTACTGCAGACTGAAAAATCGATCGTTATCCGTTAACAGAGTCAAGATTTATATTGGACTCTCTTAGAATACTGGGTAGAACTATTCATAAACGTTACAATTAGAACACCCATATTGATAACTTGGGATCATCCTTGTACCAAAGATTGATTGATTGATTAAATGTCTTTTCAGTTTAAAAAAACTGAATACAATAATACACGCAGCAATAAGAGACTATTTTTAGAAGTTTTGCGCTAAACACCCATTAGTAAGTAACATGCTCTTCGAAACCAGGGCTGCCAGATTTGTAAAGTAAAATTATTTTTAACTAATGTCAATAAAAACAAGGGATGAGTTAACTGAGATTTTACTCTTTAAATGTATGTTTGTGTTTATAATAAATATGTTCTTCACTATAGCCCAAATCACATGCACTTGCAGTCACAACATTTATGTTGCTCATATGCTTCAAAATTTATTTCTTACAAAGCTCGAATATGTAGTACTCTTTAGAATTGAAGGTTTCCTTAGTTACCATGATACCAAAGCCAGGAAAACATCACACAAAAATTGATTGGCTCATGTAGTTAAGCTCGTTTTCAG
Source organism: Pollenia labialis (assembly GCA_949318255.1). Lineage (NCBI taxonomy): Eukaryota > Metazoa > Arthropoda > Insecta > Diptera > Polleniidae > Pollenia > Pollenia labialis. The sequence goes on along the minus strand of OX439142.1, from coordinate 14,326,035 downwards.
CATCCCCCAAAAAAATCCAACTTACAGTTTTTTATAAACTCCCTTCTGTTTTGCAAGGGAATTTTTTTCGGAAAAAATAGAGAGAAATTTAATGCGGGATTTTTATTTTTTAATAGTAGAAATGGAAACAAAGAAACATTTTCGGCGCATTTTTTTTATGATTGAGCTGTATATGGACAGCGAGGTGCAGAATAATACCTAACAAGAGAGGTCCAAAATATTTAAGAAGGTGCTAGCTGGGGTTGTCAAGACGGTATCTTCTAGGCATTAAACCTACAGCGGGAAAATTAGTTTTGTATATAGGCTTGCAGCGCTGTGGAACAGTGTCAGACAAAGCAGCCCTAGTAATATCGGTACACGGTTGCTTTCGTTCATATTTACCTTGTTTCGGACTTGATAGTTCTCTGTATTGTCCAATTTTTGTCACGGATGTAGAGGATCTCAATCTTTTGTTTTTTTTTTGTGTGCCCACGTTTTGACTCTGAAACAGTTATGTAATTTGGAAAGGCAATTGGCCAGACATATTTGTGTGTGCAACGTGTGTAAATTATGTTGTTTTGATAATTGGGAGAATGTATCGCAGCATGTGAACACACAGTTCTTTTAAAACTACGTGGAAAAGAGCAACTAAAAAGAAGAATTGTGAATTAGTTGGAGTATTATACCATCTCCCCCTGCGATGAAATAGCTTTGAGGTGGTACCGGAAAAAAGGGTCTCGCACTTCTGGCATTATCAGTCGACCAGAGTTTTTCAATGACTTTTTCCCCGTAATTAAAAAAAAATACATACAATCATACAACATATCGTTGCAAGAATTAAAGAATGCTGCAACTGACAAAACATTAAATGTTCACCAGAGCAAAACAACCTGTAAGAAAGTAGAAAAACAAATTCATATCACAAAAACTATACAACTTAGGAACACGAATTTAAAAATTTATTTTTATTTGTTCTTGCTTTATATGTATATTGGCTGTAATTATTTCCTCTCAAGTCAATTATTCCCAGTGATTCTGCGGCTTACAGCAAACGATTTTTCTCCCACAGTTCTATAAAATGCTGTAACTACAATTATTTTTTTATGGAATCGAAAAAGTAATTTTTTTTCATCATACAAATATTGGACGCAGTATTTTTTTTATGATAAAAATGATGCAAAAAAAGCGTATTTTCGATTTTTTGTCAGTTACAGCGTTCTTTAATTCTTGCGGCGATATGTATATACATTCTGAAATTTTCTTTAACAATCATGGCGAATTCATCCCAGGTAATCTCAGTACTACAACAAGTACAACTCGCACAAAAACCACAAGCAATTATTTCTGTAAAATCATTGAACAATGTCAAGGACAGAAATAAAACAAAACAGAAACAAAAATAATAAACAAAATTTTGACATCCAACAATGATAAAGCGAAGAAAAAAAGTTATCAGCAGGGCTTTTGAGATTACCTGTAATAAATTCGCCATGTTAACAATTCTAAATTTAAATTTCTTTAAATACCACATAAAAACTTTAAAATACAACCGAAATACAATTGAAAAAATTAAGGCAACAACCTTTTTTATTTATAAATATTCTTTGTATTTATTAATGTATAAGCAATTTTGCAATAAATTAAACAATAAGTCAAATGACTTTTCTCTAATTAAACAATTTTATTTAATAAATTCTTATTTTCCGCTATTGCTGCATAAGGTTGATGTTGTTTTCGGTGTGTACGTAAACCAGAATCCTGGGCAAAAGCTTTGCCGCAGACATTGCATTTGTAACGCTTTTCCTTATCGTGTATTAGTTTGTGCCTTTGAAGATATTTAGCTGCTGTAAAACCTTTACCGCATACATTACATATGACATCACGTATATTTAGATGAGATTTTATATGAGTATTTAGTTTACACAAATGATTAAATCCATGTTTGCATATATGACATTCATAACGAAAACGTTTCTCATGACGTCTGATATGATTGTCGTAACCATGTCGAGCTCTAAATCCAGCACCACATATAGGGCACAAGTAGGGCTTTACTCCAGTGTGGGAGGTCATATGCCAATCTAATTCAGATTTAAATGGATAACCCTTACCGCACACCTTACAGTGATAACTATTAATGCCCAAATGTCTGGTTATGTGCCTTAGATAATTATCAAACTTTTGGAATGCCATTTCGCACAGACGACATTGGAATGGGGTCGTGCCATTGTGCTGGGCAACATGTATGTGAAAGCGATCATATTTTGTAATAATCTCGTTGCAATTTGAACATTTAAATGGACCTTGACTATCATTTAGGAAAGAAAGTTTCTTATAATATATCGATGAGGGTTTAAACTTTGTTTTCTCTAATTCACATTTAAGTTCCTTTTCCTTATCTTTGCTAAAAATATAATTTATGTAGTCGATATGATCCTGAAGTTCATCCAAGTTTTTATTGAAATCATGATCTGATTTTAGTTCTTCAATCATTTTACCAAAAGTTTCGTTTCTTTTTGGCAATATGCCAAAGGCGATATCGTTAACTTGCCATAAAACTTCGTACTTTTTATACATTTCAATTAAGATGGGTAATTTAGAATCGTCGATGTTTTGCTAGAGTAAAAAACAAAATAAATATTTTCGTCATTTAGAATTAGTCTATTATTTTTTTAATATATATTTTTTTTTATTTACTTTATTAATTGTTATCGATATTTTTAATGTAACATCACTTTATCTTTAAATATATCTAAATATATCACTTTATCTATATATTTAGAGGATTTATCAAGGTTACTTTTATATATTAAAAAAATTCTAGTTATTAAAGACCATATTTACACTATGCAATAAACGCTGCAACTTTCGCATGCAACTTTTTGTTTGTTAGCAAGAGGTGTAGGGAAGAAAACGGGATTGAAAAAGTTGAAAAAATGCTTGAAAAAATTTTAATAAAAATGTGAAAAGAGTTTCGTAGCAACTGCTTTTAAAGAAAATAGAAAAAAAACTCGGCGTTAATTGCATAGTCTAAATGCGGTAAAAATCGTTCAGTGATTTTTTCGGTAATGCAACTTTAAAAATAAAACAAATATCAAAGAGTAATAAAATACAAACTTTGTTTCTGTGGGTTCAATGACAAATTTTCTTTTTAGAATAGATAAATGAAAAAAAAACATAAAATTATTGTCCTAGATCAATCTTTTGGTACACCGAATGACTCAGACACCACCGTTTACAAGAATTCGCCTTGGGCTCAACTAAATAATTCATGAACTTGCTAAAGCTTAAATTAAAACAATTTGAATTAAAATAAAGCCTCTCAAATGTCATCTATTTGTCTGTAAAATGTTCATTTTAGAAAGAAAAACAGATTTGCTGCTAATATGCGCTATACGGTTTTTAACTGCTTATACATACATACATATGTATTGATTACGTACCCATAGCTCAGAAAGAGCTTTATAATAAATGTGTTGATTATAATTAGGCAAAAGTTTATTTTTTGGTTTGCAAGATAGAATGTTTTTGATTGAAAACAAATGCTATTCATCATAAAAAACAAAGAAAAATTAGCTTTTTTTGTTGCTTATTTTGGTAAAATACATATCAGCTTTTTTTTTACATGTTTTGCCATTTTATGATAATTTTTAATTTTTTCCTATGAAAAAAAAACTGGGGTCTAATCACCGCATTCGATACTAACGTATCGAATAAACTATCAAATTCTTTTGCATACGATAGACACTGACGTATCGAATAAAAACTTGAGAAATGTAATGTCGAGTTACTCGATATCGAATGCTATTTTTTCAAATTCAATAAATTTCATTCGATATCGAGTCATGATACCAAAATAAATCATTTCGATCAATTTTGCTCGATATCGTATGCGGTGATTAGACCCCTGATTTAATAAAGTTTTGCAAGAATCGTTAAGATTAATATTTTTGATTTGGCAACTTTTTTTTTTTTTAAATCAGCCCTTTTTGTGCTGTTACAACCAACTCTGGTAAAAAAAAATCGCTTAACGTTATGGTAATATTTTGTACTAGCGGACCCGGCGAACTTTGCCTCGCACCAATTTTAAATGCCAAAATGACACCTGTCAGATTGCGCAAAGTCCAAGTCAACGTATAACGCCATCTATCTTATTTTGACAGAGAACTTTCTAGTTTTTTATTTGGAAAGTCATTAAGATATAATTTAAATTTTGTACAAAAAAATCAATTTTCGATTTTTTCAATTTTCCGACTTTTGCGGAGAGATTTTCCAATTTTTCGCATTTCACATTTTCCGCGCTCGCGAAAGCAAATCCCGCCGCGCCGCGCGCGCCGCAACGCGATTTCTTATACAATAACTAGACTAATTTTTATTTTTACTTCCAATAGGTTTTTTCAGTATTTTTTATTTTGACGAATATAAAGTCAGCAAAATGCTATGCCCATTTATTTAATTACATAAATTCTAATGTATTTAACTTAAATGGTGCGACTTTTATCACCGATTATGAAGCGAGTCTAAAAAGGGCTATAAAAACTTCATTTTTGGATACAAAAATCTATGACTCTGTTGGTTCCACAATTTCTGTTGGGACTTATTTCATTGGGAGTTAATTCATTTTTATTGGGATTTATTTTTACATTTTGAAATAAGTCCCCATTTTTGCCTTTGGAAGTTATTTAATTTTTTTCAGTTGGGCGTTATTTCATTTTTCATGGGACTTATTTCATTTGGGAGTTATTTCACTGTACCTTATTTCATTTGGGAGTTATCATTGGCACTTATTTCATCGCAGTTGGGACTTATTTCATTTTAATTGCAAACACTATTTTATCGTTGGGAGTTATTTCATTTCTCTTACAATAGCATTTAAGTAAATTTTGATGGTTTTGTAACGGTTCTTAAAACTGTCTTAAAGCAAGTAGTTGAAAAGCAATCAGTTCTTGTTAGAATTTTGTTTAGTGAAGGTCGGTGTTAAAATGTCGCAGTGTCGTAAGGCAACTGATTTCATTGATCATAAACATAGAGAATAACAGCAACTGTATGATGAGCTAAAATCCCTCAACGAAATTAAGGATAAATGTTTGGATGTTTTGAAGTACTTTGGGCGCAGCTAACGTTGTAAACGGAATACGGGCGAATTTTGGGAACGTTTGCGTAAGGTAAGTGAATAGTGGTGTAAACCATTTTTACTTTCATTGTGTGATTATCAATGCTTTTCTTTAACAAAGCAATCAGGAAGCAACGAATAATATTGATTTTAACAAAGTCAAACGAGGTCTGCAATATTTGACATCAAAAGTTTTTGCGGCATCTCCGAAGACTCCAACCGATGTTGTCAGTATGATTCAGAAGGAAAATATCTACACAAATTTTGGACTTACTTTGCATGAGGGCCAAGAGAAAACAGCGTTTTTTAAAGTGTGCCACGACTCGAAGGACTTTGCATACTGCGTCTTTGGATCCGATAAGATAGGCAAGCTCATTAATGAAAATATTCCCGACAACAACAATAAAAAGATTTTGATCGATGGCACATTTTCAATTGTACCGCTGGGATGTTTTAAACAATTGATTTTGCTGCATATCGAATATTATGAAATGGTTTGTCATCGCTAGGGGGGAGCGCGGCTACGATGGGCTATTAAAACTTCATTTTTGGATACAAAAATCTATGCTTTTTGCCAGGCAGTACCAAACAAATTGGGTGTTAATTCATTTTTGTTGGGATTTATTTTTACATTTTGAAACTTTCGACATCAAACACAAAATTCTAAAATTCCATGCTTTTAACGGTTTTCGAAGAAAAGTAATGACTTTTTCCCCGGTAGATTGAACTGCGGCAACACTAAGCGACGATTCGACATTCTTAATTAGATATTCCAGCCGTCTGGTGTTGAATTTGCATCATAAAAATTTGTTTTAGTATAAACTGTATAGAAATGAGAAGTTTTGTAATAAACAAGAAACACTTGTCGCTATAATTTAGGTTAAGTTGAACATATGTGTGTCAAAAACTAAGCAACTTAACATGCGCACTAAAGCGTGGATTACTGTATTTATATATTTAATGGGATTTAAATTTAAAATTCAAGCAATTGCAAACGGAATGACAAAATTTTATATGCATGTAAGATTTGAGTGATGATTTCCCACTTGTAATCATGTTTGGTAAATAATTGTCTCCAAGGGAGTTTTCGTGCTGAAATATTTTTCGTCTTTTTAACGGTCAACAACTATTTGTTAAATATTTCATTAAACAAAAGCCTTTACACATTAACCCCATTATTCATAAAAAAACTGTTTTATAAAAGATTTATTAAGTCTGGGTTTACAGTGTAAACTTTACACTATGAAAGATTTATTTCAGAAAGTCTGAGTTTATTGGTGAGAGCGGAGAGAACAATCGCCTTTTCCAATTAACGCAGAATTTTTGAAAGAAAACTTTTATAGTGTAAACCCAGACATAAAAAATTTATATAAAAAAATCGTTTCATAAGCCTGGGGCCAAACTACGACATTCGATATCGATTGAAATATTTATTCAAATTGTATTGTAATTTCGATCGATATCTAATGCCGTTATTTGGGCCCTGTTTTATTTTTTATGAATAAGACTGTTTGTTATTCTTTGTGTATTGAGTATTTAAAAATTTTGAAAGGATTGCAAAACTTAACTTATTGCACCGCGTATTGAGTTTGTGGAGAGAACGGAAAGGATAATGCTATTTTATTTCATCTCTCTCTCTCTCTCTCTCTCCTAAACTCATGACTCATGACTTTGCAAAATAAACTTTTGTTTGTGTTTTAATTTAGGCTAGTGTGAATCAAAAAGAAAATTATTAAGTCTTAACCCCGGGTCTCCACGTAGCAATATTTATTGCGGCAAACGTCAAATTTGATTGCTCCATAAAATTTGCGACGTATAGACGTATAGAGCATATTGCCATGAGTGGCAATCCATTGCGCAATGATTGCTCTTCTTATTGCTTGAGCAATTATTGCTTAGCAATCTGCTGTAAAATCAGCTGTTATTTATCTGACATTTAATTTCTCTGTACGTTTTTTATGGCAAAGCAATTTCACGTGTTCTCCAGCAATATAGTCAGCAATTATTGCGCCATGGTTCTGCCGACGTTATAGCTTGTGCTTAGCAAAAAAAATTGCTACGTGGAGACCTAGCGTAAAGAAACAGTGATTCATATTTATTTATTAAATAAATTGAAGCACAGCCGAGAATAACGTTTTAAGTAACAAAATAAATATTTTCTAGGAGAGCAAAACAAGTTTTTAACAGGCATAATAATTTATTTTTAAATTTTTTTCCAAATAGAGTTACTGAGTTAAACATTTAGGCACATTTTTGGGGAAATGTCTTACATTTATTTATATAAGCATTATTTTAAAAATATTAATGCTCTATAATTAACAAACTTGCTTTTATTAATGCTCGTTTCAAAAAATTCATTATAATAATACATTAAACAAGTTAAAACATAATTTACAGTTTTATAATTACCCAGTAAATTTGCATTACATTTTTAACAGGGTTACATTGTTTATCGTTTTGACATTTAGTGGCATGCAAATACCAAATTTACACTTGCATGCAATTTTTGCTGCCACTGGAGCTGTCATTGCGAAAAATGTGAGTGCATTAGTAAAGAAGTTTGAGTGTATTGAGTTTTTCGAACTGGCAGTGGCACGTGTAAATGCTTGGTTAACGGTAATCTGCAAAAAACTGTTTTTGGAAAAAGTAGCTTTTACAACGTTATTCGCGGCTTTGCTTCAATTACTTTATGTATTTGTACTTACCCAACGCTTTTTACAACGCTTATGTTTCTTTATTGTATTTGATCCTTTTTGCTCCTAAAATAGAAATAATACATTTGAAAGTGTTAACGAGATTTAAAATGCTGTAGATTATCACCTAGTTAAACCTAAAATTTTCTAGCTTAAATATAAAAAGAGTTTAAAAATCGGCGATTTATAAATTATGATGGCCCAAAAACACTTTTGTGAGCTACATTTTAACCACATGCCTAAAAATATGAAAGGATACATCCTTGCTAATGTTGTGGCCAGATTTCAACAATGTACGATTGTACAAACTCCGTTTAAAATAATCAATTGTTAAAAAAAATATATATATTGAAAAATAAATGGACATGTACTTTTGATTAAAAAAAAGTTATATTAATAATTTCGAAAGCAACTTGTGAGAAATAAATGAAGGCATTCCGAAACAATTTTTCGGTGCATTATTCACAAAGAGAAATGCCCAACCAACGAAACGCAGTCTTTGGAATAAACCCCAAGGGTCTACACAAAGGATTCTAAGATTGGCATTAGGCGGATAGTTCTTCATTGGAGAACTAAAAGTTGCGAAAGATCACGTGCGACAGTGATTAAAGCTAAATAAAAAAAGTATACATTATTTTTATGTAAAATCACAGCCATATTTAAGAGACATAAGTGCATAACATTTTTAAATTTTTCGCATTCAAATATTTCCTCAGGTTTCGCTGAAATCAGCGTTCGAATTGTTGGCCGCAAAAACCACTTCTGTTTTCGTCACGTGCAAATGCCTTATTTTTTTTGCAATTTTCTTGAAAACGAAACAATTTATCAAAATGAACAATAGTACCAATTATAGGGCTTATTAAGAGCTTTAACTTAAATCTATTGCCAAATTAAAAATACGTTTTATTTTTACTTTTTTTTAACTTTAACTGTGTACGATGGTCACGTTCGACATGATGGAAATGCCCATATTCAACCTTTTAATTTACATACATACATAATACGACATTAAGAAGAACAAAAATACAGAAATTAAAGGGATTATTTATTATGCGTCGCATACGGATGGCAACACAACTGAACCGAAGTTGTTTTGCCAGCAGCGAAATCAGACAAGTCCGTTGATGTTAACCTTTAAAATAAGAACAAATTTCTGATTTCGCTGCTGGTAACACAATTTCAGTTCAGTTGCCATCCATCGGTTACGACCCATTAGAAATCCATTTTTAGAGATACTGAAAGCGTTATTTTTGGTTTTAAATAGTTTGGTGTCCAAAATTGATTTCCATCGTATACATACCTTTCTTGATTGTATGTCTTTTTATTATGTATTCTATAAAAATGTCTGTAACAAACGGTTTTCTTTATTGTTTAACAAAATCTTATTAATAATAAAAAAACTTCTAATTTAAAAAAATAACTATGTAATTTTTTTATTAACTATGGATAAAAATAAAAGTAAAGTGAAAACAAAACAAAACAACAATATGTTATTAAATTTAATTGTTAAATACGCATATGTTAGATATGGTTAACATATACTTTATATTTAATAAAAGCAGTTGAAGGAAGCACTAAAACGAATAAAGGAATTTTGTAAAAATTTATTAGAAATCTTATATTTTCAACAATATAAATTGCAGTTTTTTTATAAATTAACTAATTTATTAATAATTTTACTACAAATCCATCTTTCTGGTCAACAGTATAAGTATCGAAATTATTATTTTACAAGTTTTGAGTGTATAATGACAATTTTCAATGTTTTAAAAACTGGATGCAACAAATTACAGCATTCAATATCTATCAAAATTACAATTTAAGCGGGAATTTCGATCGATATCGAAAGCTGTAAATTGCTCCCCTTGTTTACATAGAGAGAAACATATTTGGAATAACGTGGGACAATATCGATTGAAACCCCCGACTTTTTAAGAAACAAGACAACCAACAAATACTTGCTGGTTTTTTTTGGCTCTGTGGAAATTTTGTTTAATTTCAAGAAAAACTAAATTTGACCATTAAATTTTTCTTAAATTATAACAATATGAAAATCTTAATTTTAATATAGAAAAAATTTTGGCTGCTGTTCTTGTTGTTTTTTTTCGTCCTTATAATAGTGATCATTTAAAGTTGTTATTAATAAAGTTCATGTTTGGCTAATATTTTGCGGGATCGATGTTTACCACGGCTATCGCCGAACTCAATGGTCCCTTCCTGTTTTTTCTTTACGGTTGTTTTTATAAATTGCTCAGTTTCGCATAGTGTATATCTAAAACATTTCTGACAGACAGATATCCTTTGATCACACACTTCAAGAAAGTATTTAAAGGTAAAATTTCTTTTTCTAGGGTTTGATAAACTCTTTGATTTTCTATGCCTTCGTATTCCCTGGACATCAATTAAATTTGCAACAAACATTTGTCTCAGATGATAATATCCAAGGTTCCAATAATTTTTAAAAATTATTTCTTGCTGCTCTTTTGATATCTTTTCTTTGCACTTATTGTTGCAATTCTCTAGATCTCGAACTTGGCGTTCAGGAACAACTTTGCCGGCCATTGAAATGTATGATTTTCCTGAGTTTCTTAATTCTGTTCGGGAATTTTTCGATGACATTATTTTTAATGTTTGTTCAAAATCAAAGTTTCCAATGTAGTTATCCTGAAAATTAGTTTTTTTATTAATTTTTTTTTTTAATATTTTTAAAACTTTACTGTATATCTGTTTAGAATGGAATAAAACGATATTTGTATACGGTCATAATACGGTCGTCGAAAATTTATGATTGAACTTTTATTGATTTGAACTTAAAATTTTTCTAAACATAACCTCTGGGAAAGTCCAATCGTCTTGGATTGGAAAAAGCTGTGATATTTTTATGATTATTTTCTCTTAATAATAACACAGTGTTAGAGAAAAGAATGAAACAGAAAGATCTGGGATGCAATAATATTATTCTAGTAGGTGTTGTCGAGTACAACAACACTCTGTCCTTCAAATATACGAAACACCTCTAAAATCTCGAGTTACGGATAAAAACCCGGGTACGAACACTCAAAAGAAAAATCAAATCATCCGTACTCAAATCAATACGAAGAGGTATTAATAGTACGGTGAGTACGGATTTTCTTGAATCAAGTACAGAAAGATTGATTCAAGTTCGGGTTTTCAATTGCAAAATACTTAAATTATCCATATTCAATCCTGATTTCATACTTAAAATAATCTAAAAAAAAAATAATTCAAATGAGAAGCAAGAGTTCAAATTTACTGTTTAACCCTTCGTGGTACAAATGAGTCTGGCCAGACCTTTTTTCAATGTGTATAGAAAATCAAAACATGTGTAAGCCGGAGGGTTAAACACAACGAAAAGTTTAATCTTTTTTTACTTGATTTACGAATTTTAGACTTAGTGCCCATTTACATTATACGATTTTTGTCGTTGCGATTCTTACCTTATGGACGAGAGGGGAGAGAGGAATTAAAAGGGGTACATAAGCGAGTGTACTCTTCGATTCATTTTGTTCGCTCATTCGTTCTCTCATTTGATGAAAAATGTATTGAAGTTCGGTTGCAAAAGAAAAAGTCGCAACGACAAAAATCGTACAATGTAAACATCAGACCGACTTCAAAGAGGAAACGATAATAATCGCAACGACAAAAATCGTTTAATGTGAATTGGGACTTATTTCAAAAAATTCCAGGATTGATTTTCGAAAGTAATCCCATTTAGGATTTTTTTGAGACCGTTTTAGTGTTATTCGTACTTGAATTTTTGAGTAAAACTCGTTCTTAAAGTAATCATAAAAAACTTGATTTATCCCGTGTGTTTTTCTTTCTGTGTATATTCCAGTTACTTTGTTAAATGTCAACCAAATTTCAAGGACAAAGACTTACTGTGCTCGACAAGATCTACTAGAAATGAGGTATCGCAACACAGGTATTTTTCCCTGTCGCACTGTGTTATATTCGTTTAATTTTTTTATAAAAAGGGGTTTTACCTCAAAATTGGCTTTTTCCAAATGTGCGTTGCCAACACATTCGAGGCAGGTATGAATATATTTATATTCGAGTAGTACTCAGTAGAGCAGAGCGATCCCGTAATTTTTAAGGAACCTCGTAGTTAGTGAGCGTGATTTAAAAATCAGTGTTCCCTAAAACAGTGTTTGTGATCACCAGGGATGAGATTTTCATGCACTAAAAAATCAAACTTATGCGCATTAAATATGCACTAAAAATTCCAAGATATGCATTAAAAAAATAAAAAAACTATGCACTAAAAACTTGAACATTTTCAATAAAAAAGTGTTTGCTTTTTCAATTTTATTTAAATAAAAAAATAAAAAATTCTATTGTTTTTTTTTATTCTATTGTTATTCATAGGTATAATATTTTTAAAACTTAATTTAAATACAAACATCATTTAAATGTTTGTTTGCATAATCAAATAAATACTTTTTTATATCATCAAAAGTTAAGGCCCAGTTTGCCTGGGTGTAACAGTAACCTAACCTTACCGTAAAAAAGTAAGACCAATCTATTTCTTACAGATTGAGACGCAACATCTTACTGCTAACTATAATCGTTCTAATTGCTTTACGTACAACAAAATGAATTACAGTACTTTTCGCTTATAGTCCACTACTATAGTTGCACAACTTTTGTGGACTATAAGTGAATTTGGACTATAACCGATTTTTTTTATAAGCCATTTAATGGCTTATAAGTGTATAATCCACATTTTGGACTTTATAAAAATTATTTTCTTCAATAAAACTGCTCTTTTTTAAACAAAACAAAAGTTTATTTAAAACATAACCAAATTTTGATTTAATTTAAATAAATAGTTAAAACAAAAAATAAAACAATAAAAACAAAAATGGTCAGATGAAGACACCATGTTATGAAATATAAATTGCGAAATTTGGTATTTATAATAGTTACCAGAAATGTAAATAAAAACATGTTACAAGTTGATTAAAAAAATATTAAAAACAGAGTGGACTATAAGCGAACATTTTTGCATAAAGAATTATATTCGTATGCTAAGAAAATGTGGCTTTTAAACGAAAATGGACTACATGCGAAATGGACCTTAGGACAAATAATTTGTATGAAATTCGCAAAAATCTGCATGTGAATATGAGAGTTTTGGCTTATATCCGTTTTTGGCCTTTAAGCGGAATGGACTATAAGCGAAAAGTACTGTAGCTGATTTGCAACGTTACTGTTACTCCCGGCTAACTGAGCCTTAAACCTTTGTCTGTTAAAAAGCTTTTGTACATGGAAAATTATCTCTCAAAGTTGATGCATACTTGAAGGATGCCATTTCATTTGGAGAATATTAATTTTCTTATTCAGATCCCACATTGGATTCCAGATCAAAAATAGTTGAAATTTGTTTTATTTTTTAAAATGCCATATTTAGTTGACTATTAAGTGAACTAAATCCCTCCAATTTAGTAATTGTTTCACCAATATATCCGAAGTTTATTATCGAATTTTCTTCTAATTTCCTCTGCAAATCGGTGTAACTAACCCATGTGCCAAGAATGAAATATGTAACAGTTTTGAATGAACTGTTAAACACAAATTGGTAGCATTGACCATGTTAGCTGCTGCATCGGTTAAAAATTTAAGTATTTTATGTTGAAATCTTGTATTTTAAGCGAAGCTCCAAAATAATTTATTTATTGATTTTAAATATTTTTTTTTCACGATTTTTCTTTTATACAATTTTCCAATTTTTTGAAGAACTTTTTTTATAATATGGAAATTTAGAAAAATATATCACTCAAAAATGTTTAAATATGCAAAAGTATGCATTTAAAATCAAAATATGCAAATATATGCATTTTCACCAAAAATGCAACAATATCCAAAAACAAATCGATGCCATTTTATCGCAAATTAAATGATTCGGAAAGATAATTAGTCGACATCGATCTTAGACTATCGACAAAAAACATTAATTTGCATGGAAATCGCATCCCTAGTGATCACTAACGCATGTATGTTTAAAAAGAAAGTTCATTAAACAAGTACAAAAACATTAGCGGTATTCAGTGTTTGATGCGTTTTATGTTGCAACTGTTTGCTGATGCAATAATTTTGTGATTGACAGTGAGCGCTTTTTTAAGCAAATTACAGCTGATCTACAGAATTATTTGTCGCGAAAATTTACAAAAATGTGTTTGATTATTTGGTTAAATTGTTTTAAAATACCACGAAGAAGTGTAAAAGAATATATAATCGCAACATTAATTGAATTGTTTAATTATTCTGAAGTCTGTGGTCACAAGCGACTTAAGAAACAATTTAATTTATATTTCTGAAATATATGTATACCACTTTCGTTATAATTTTTGTATCTTATCATCGTTGGGGAAGAATCTTTGATTCTGAATTACTTTTTTTCTTAAGCAAATAATTTTTCAGAAACGCTTTTCTCAAAAACTATTTCAACTTAGGCTCGTTTTCACAACCAACCGATAGCTAAAGGTAAGATTTTACCCATATTAAAACTTTACTTTAACCTACCAGGTAGGATGAACCTTAATTTACTTTATCGCTCACTTAAGTTGAAAGTAAAGTTTAAATAATAAAACACTTTTCATAAGGCCGGTTAAAGTCTACTTTTAGCTATCGGTAAGTTCTGAAAACGGGCCTTAGGCGGTTATTTCTTGTGACCACAGAATTATTGTTTACAAATGTTAGCTGTTCGGGACTTCGAGTATCAGCGATGCGAATGTAATACATGCAGCTGAAAAGACTATACAATTTTAGTATTGCGCAAAAGCACTGATGTGACAATTGCAATTTTGTGTATTTGGATTTTGCATTTGTTGTTGGATTGCAAATAAAAGCTACAATATCTTGCATTCAAAACTGCATCAAACAGTGAACTCCGCTATTGTGGGTTTCTTTTTGTCAATCCAAACAAGAAAGTAAAATCGGTCAAGCCCGACCATATGATACCCTACAGCACAGTATATACAACAATTTTTGCTAATGTATCTACCCTATTTAGGAACCATAGGCAATAATGGACTAGCCTAAACAAAATTATGTTATGAGGTTAAGATTCATGTAAAAGTTCTTTGTGCCGAATATCATTTGAAGATATCTTCATCTATATGAGATTTAAGGATGGGCGTTTATATGGGGCATATGGTTAATTTTGGACCTACCAGGACAAAATTTGTCATGACATAGTAGCTATCGTAAAAGTTATTACATATCGCAAATTTATAAGTTAATACCAACATTTTTAAGGAACTATTTTAGAAAGAAATATTTGCATAGTAGCTATCGTCGAATATGGACCGACTCCAATAAAATTTGGTTAGATGATTGCAATAAAATAAGTTTGAACCAAATTTAATCTAAATATCAATATAATAAGATGGATGGGCACACAGACCCTATTCTGTAATTTGAGTGCCCCGGTAGGCTAGCTAGTAGTGAGATAGTCTATCAACCCCGGGGCCGCGGGTTCGATTCCTGCCAGAGACTCTGGTTTCTTTCCTGCAGACAAGCGTAAAGCTTCGCGGGGATTAGCGTAGGGAATTAAAAAAATAAAAAAAAAATAAATTCAACTCTTTTTTTTTAAATAGTATTAAATATTATTTTAATCGTTTGATTTTCAAAATTTATTCCCATCACATACTCGATTGTATTTCTTTGAAATAGGTACTCCATAACAATTTCTGTAAAACAAAGGTGTTTCTTTATTGTTTAACAAAATCTTATTAATATTTATAAAAATAACATCATGTACATAATTTGATATATGATTTTAATTTACTTTATTATTAATAATTTATAAAAGCAGTTGGAGCACTAAAACGACTGATGGAATTTTGTAAACATTTATAAATAAATTTTTATTTTCAACAATAAACCATATTATATACTTAAGTTGTTGTCGATGTCGACGTAAATTTTAAGTTGTTGTCTCATTAAGTCGACGACTACATCACTTCGACGTTAATTTAGTTTTTTTCTAAGAATGTCGTCTATAAAATAAACTTCTTCGAATAATCACAATAATCTGCCAAATAATCTCATCTGCAATTAGGTTTCTCTTATTTTTTTGTTCTTCACATTATAGCTCATTTTGTAACGCTATTTATGCTATTTTCCGACATTTTGGTTTTTTTAATTGATTAATCGATTTCAAATACATTTTAGAGTTTTTTCCCCCAATTCTTTTTTTTTATTCTTTATTGCTTTAACGATTACACTTTCTAGAAATTGACATTTTTTTGTTGAGACAAGCGGTGCACATGGCGCTTTAACCTAATTCGGGCACGCTGAATTCAATGGATCTCTTTAGTTTTTCGTTCTTAACATTTTCTCAAAACATTCTTACCATATTTCTCCACCCCTAAGGAGTGCTCCTATACAAATATGGCGGTTTATTAAATTTGGCCCCTCCAGCGCCTTGGATGCCCCTAGATGGATCGAATCTATTACCAACCCACTTTATTTTTCATATCCTTCATTAATTTCTTACATATGTATGTACCTACCATTCTTTAAAGGGGTTCCCATAGAAAATGTTCAAAACAGACTAGATATATATTGATGAAAAAGTCCTATATGTATAACCGACCTCAAAGAGTTTTTTGTCCTTCACATTTTCTCGAGACATACTTGCCCTTTATCTCCACTTTTTTAGGGGCTCCATCCAAATATTGCGTTTTATGAAATTCTTAATTCAATTAAAATTTGTCGTCTTTTTGAATTAAATCAAAAGTTGTAAGTAGATTTTAATCATTTATGGCTTCTTTTGTTTGCAACTTCGTTTTATATATGTCCGAAAAAAATTGATGCATTTTCCAATTTTTTATGAATTTTTAACAAACAAAAATTTCGAAATGTTGCTAAGAAATTATTTTTTTTTGCAAAAAAAAAATGTGTTTCTTAAAGGACTAAAAAAACTTAAGTGGCAACATGCTTTATTTTTTGCGAAAACAATAAAGTATGTTGTTTTTGTTTTTTTCTAACAGCCTGTTCATCGATTGCGAACATTAACGTTCGTATAGAAAATTACGTTTGAAACAGAAACAAATTTTTTAATTTGGTCTTTGTTTTAAATATAATTTTCTATGCGAACGTTTACGTTCGAAATCGTTAAACAGACAGTTAGCATATTTTAACTACAATCAATCAGCGTTACTGTTGTGCGATTTTAGTTGCAGTTTGCAACGTTTTTGACGCTCTGACACTACAATTAATGTTGGAAGAAATCCAACCAATTTTTGAGTTACGCGAATATATGTTTTGCAACCTCCTTCATTTTTGAAATGACGGTATATCTCGAAAAGAAGAGCTAACCTAAAAAAAAAAATGGTTAGCCCTATTGTATTTAGCGTACCCGAATTATGTTAGAACGACAGGTGCCCGGCTTGTCTGTTTTTAAACTAGCACAGTGTTATTAATAAATATAAGACTTTGCTAACAAATGTTTGAGAATTTCCGCTAATTTTTACCGAATTTTTGCCATTCCTTATAGTTTTAGGGATTTTTAATCAGTTGTGTTTCTTGTTTAAAATATTTAACATTTTCGCGAATTTTCGCTTAATTAAGCTATGTTGCTCTTTAAGGCAATCGTCGCAAATTAAAAATTTTATTAAAGGTTTCAGTTTTTTTTGCAATTTTCGCGTAGCTTTGTTGCTCAAATTTGCCTCAAAAAATTTTTTGTGAGTTTTCGCAAGCTTTTCCGAATTTTTGTAATTTTCCCATAGCTTTGTTGCTTTTTAAAAAGTGTATCGAATTCGCTTAAAACTTATTACACGGGATTTTTGGGGTCGCTGATTACGAATCTGATGTTAGTTTTTTAAAAATTCAAAATGGCGTACAATTTTAAAACGTGTATCGAATTCGCTTGAAACTTGATACACGGGATTTTTTGGGGCCGCTGATTACGAATCTGATGTTAGTTTTTAAAAATTCAAAATGGCGGATCCAATATGGCGTACAATTTTTAAAAAATGTATCGAATTTTCTTAAAACTTTCTACACGGGATTTTTTGAGGGCGCTGATTACGAATCTGATGTTAGTTTTTAAAAATTAAAAATAGCGGATCCAATATGGCGTATACATCAGAGGTGGACACAAGTATTTTGTGAGGAGACTGCACAGAATGCAAAATTTAGCGATTTAAAAATAATGTCATTTGCATGTGGGATTTTCAGAAATATGTGTACTACCTAAGAAAAATAGGCTCTATTTCTTGAAAGGGGAAAGGGTGGGTCTCCACTTTACTTTTTTACACTTACTAGCAGTTGTTTTTTTAACTTACTAGCTGACCCGGCAAACGTTGTTTTGCCATAAAACTTATTTCTACTTTAAGAAAGAGGAATAAAGCGCTTTATACCATCATCGGCGATGAAAAAAACAATAGCTTTTTAGTTTTTTATTTCTCTTCGTTACATATTCAAAAGTTAAACATAAAAAAGTGATGTATTTTTTATACTGAAGTATGAAAACAAAACAGAGATAATCAATTTTTATTACGAAGAGCAATTGCTTGTCCGATATTTTTTGTCAGTCCGTCTTTAGCCAACACAGATTACCTCGTTGGCTTGCCGGCGAGAGAACATGCCATGTATAATTGTCCGTGTGAAAACATGATGTGCCTATATCAAAGTCGCCAACATACATCATTTGGACTGGCGACTTATTAATTGTCATTGCAAATGCCAATCTAATAGGAAGTTAAACGCGTTTGAATTTAATTGGGGCGTCTGTGGCAATTATCGGAGTTCGTGGCAGCAAAGCAGTTTCGTCTCTAAATTAACCATTCAAAATGGTAGCTTCGATATCGTTTAATGACCAATCGTGTAAAATTGCATATCCAAAGAAGAATAACCGGAGTAAAAAATTTGTCAAGAAAAAAAACTTTTCAAAAGAATCGATCTTATCATGTCACATTCATTTTTGCCTTTGGTGACTTTTCAATCCCCTTTTTCTTTTTCACATACATATTTTATTTAACCAGGTAGAACCCAATACAAAAACCAAAAAACATCCACGAGCAACTTCATAGAATAAAATTCATGTGTATTAAGTTTCAAGAGCTTACAAACTTTTTTGCCACGCCCTAAAATACAGCCATTTCTGTTTAATACGCATATAGAATCGCCAATTGAAGTCCAATCTCATCGTATCGTATATCATTGTTAATGGCTAGAATTTGGCTTAAGTTTTGCATTTTGTGAGCTCTTAAAACTTAATAAATAAAGGCTCAGTTAGCCGGGAGTAACAGTAACGTTGCAAATCAGCTGATTCATTTTGTTGTATGTAAAGCAATTAGAACAATTATAGTTAGCAGTAAGATGTTACGTCTCAATCTGTAAGAAATAGATTGGTCTTACTTTTTTACGGTAAGGTTACTGTTACTCCCGGCTAACTGAGCCTTAAGATATTTACTCCATGAAGTCGCTGCTGGATATTTTTTTTTTGGTTTTTGAATTGGGTTCTACCTGGTTTAATGTAATATGTATGTGAAAAAGAAAAAGGGACTCAATTTTGAGGCGTGGCATAAAAGTGAGTATAATAAAAGCTGGACATACTTAGTTTTACAAGGACTTCCTTGGCACGTTAAAAAAAATTTAGATTTGGAGGAAGGATCCGAGATGGCATAAGTGGCGCCCAGAGTTAGAAGTCGGATTGAAAAGTCACCAAAGGCAAAAATGAAGCCACTGTCAAGCCATGAACAACGATATGTGAATAAAAAATTCGATTTTTGTCGTCGTAATTCGGTTATTTGTCCCTGTGTGCATCGACTTTAGAGCGCTTTAGAAAATATCAAGTGTCTGTCAATAGTAATCGATTATTCTTGATAACGACTAAGAAAATACATTAGCCGTCGACTTGTACGACTTTCATAATAGAGGTGAATAACAATATAGAAATCTTAATATTAATGTGTATATAAATCTATTTGGCTGTTGTTCTTTTTTCCTTATTGTTGTGCTAATTTCAAGTTGTTATTAATAGAATTCATGTTTGTCTAATGTTTTGCGGGTTCGATGTTTACCACGGCAATCGCCAAACTCAACGGTCCCTTCTTTTTTCTTCCTCACAGTTGTTCTTATAAATTTCTCAGTTTCGCATAATGTATATCTAAAACATTTCTGACACACAGATATCCTTTGATCACACACTTCAAGAAAGTATTTGAAGGTAAAATTCCTTCTGCTAGGGTTCGATAAGCTCTTTCCTTTTCTTTGCATTCCTGTTGCCTGGACATCAATTAAATTTGCAACAAACATTTGTCTCAGATGATAATATCCAAGGTTCCAATAATTTTTAAAAATTATTTCCTGCTGTTTTTTTGATATCTTTTCTTTGCACTTATTTTTGCAATACTCTAGATCTCGAACTTGGCGTTCAGAAACAACTTTGCCAGTCTTTGAAATGTATGCTTTTCCTGAGTTTCTTAGTTCTTTTCGGTAACTTTCCGATGACATTATTTTCAATGCTGGTTCAAAATCAAATATTCCAATGCAGTTATCCTGAAAATTAGTTTTTTTTATTATAATTTTTAAATATGTGTTTTAAACTTTACTGTATATCTGATTAGAATGGAATAAGCCGACATTTTTTTAAAGTTATGTGTACATATTTACTATTGCAGATTAAAGCCCCAAGAAAGCAAATGAAATTGATAAAATAACAAACTTATTATCGAGCTACGCCGCATATCAATAAAACAAATCCTTTTAATTTTTAATGCAATTTTACGAACTGAATACTAACCTCCAAGGAAGGTTTCTCTAGTTGCCATGATATCTAAGACAGGGAAAGGGCACACAACAGTTGAGTTATTTAGGCCTATCAGATTAATATCTAGGCAGTGCGCAAAATTACTCCAAAAAATATGGCCAAAAAAAAATTAAAGACTGGCCCCAAAATGTTGCATTAGATACAACAACAGCCAATTTTGGGAAATTTTTTTTATTTTGTTTTTTTCGTTTGGGTTTTTTTTATTTTAAGTGAATTAAAAAATGACCCCAATATCAAGGAATTAACTATTTTTTTTACTAATATAAAATGCAAATTTTAATAAATGAAAAATTACACCCAAAAAATTTTGTAAAATGTTATATAAAAATTTCTAGGGATAGTATCAAAATCCCAAATTCTTACATCAAAAAGGAGAAAATTCTTTCTGGCTATGCAGAGATGCTTTTTTCACCTAGCGAAGCCATAGAGGAAAAATTCTTTTGACCAACCGACTTCCGGCTATGTAGAGAAACTTAGTTAACGAAGCTACACAGAAAGAAAAACACTCGGGATAAATGAAGTTTTTTATGATTTCTTTAAGTACGAGTAGTACTTAAAAACGTACTCAAAACTAGGGATTCGATTGGAATCGAAATCGATTTTGTGGAAAAAAAATCGATTTTTCGCAATCGAATTTACGTATGCGATTTTATACTGAAATCGATGATTGGCTTTTAAAATCGATTTTGTTATTTTTATCAAAATTTTGGAAATTTTTAATTTTAATCTTAATTAAACCGATAAATTATGGACATGCACAATTCGTAGGTTGTATGTTTATGAAGTTGTCTAAGTTTAAAGTTGTAGTTTTACGTATTTACTACCTATTAGTACCCTTGGTATACTTTCAACTTTAATATAGGAGCTCTTGTTCTACAAAAATTAAAGTCATCAATGGACAGCGTTCGTACCGAACCAAACACTGAAAGTCAGCTTTGTGAGCGATATTTAGATCTAGTTATAATCAGAGTCAATAACAAAAAGTTTGTAATTTATCCTAACAAATACGAAATTACAAGGAAATAAATCTGCATCTCTCCGACATCAATGACATGCAAACATCCTAATAGTAACTTAGCAAAGAAACAATCGCCACCGATCAGGAAATATTGCCATAATCCTATCCATACATTCAGGCTTGTCGCAAAAATCAATTCCGATCAAAAGTGATTTGGTCTTATGTGAAGCAAGATACGAAATCACTTTCGGTCGGAATTGATTTATGTAAAATTTAATGTGAAATGTACATACATATCGCATATGGGCATTTCCGTCAAAAGGTCCACCGTGACCGAAAATTTAAAAGTTATTACAAGCTGCTTATTTTACGATATTGTTAAAGAGAAATATTTAGATTTTACTAATTTTATAAATTTACCCATAAATTTGTTCACTTAGATGAACAATCAAACTGCACAGTTGTGCAAACGTAATTTCTTATTTCTGAGAATGTTTTATTGTATGTTTTCATTAAAAGAGTAGATATTTGGTAAAAATTATTCCAAAAAAAATGTTCTTACATGGTCTGTAATCTAAGAAAGAGTTCGAAGAGAAATATTTTTTTCGGATTAACGGTAAATTTTTATTTTGTTTTAATCATTATTCCGATAAATTATTATGGACCCAGTTTTGGCTTAGAAAAAAAGATTTTGGAATCAAACCAAATACAATTTAATGTTACATTGCTACGTAAAATTCTGAAAGTAGTTTGACTAAAAAATTGTGACAGGTTTCGCTGAATTACGCCTTTTTATACATGGCCACAAAAACTACTTCTATTTTTTTCACGTTCGAACCGCTACTTCTTTTGCCATTATCTTTGACCTAGAATCGCGCCCTCCATAAACTTTAGCATAGATAACAATGATTTCTAAGTGCTATAATTTAAGGGTTAAAAGGACTTAAAAATATTTGTTGTGTAAAATGTTATTGCATTTAAGATGCGTACGACTGTCACGTTCAACACTTTGGAATTACCCATATGTTCCTCTAAAGGAACACATCATTTGTTCTGATTTGCTGTCCTGCATTAATATTAATGTTCCTTCTAGGGCCTTAAGATTTCATGATTATTTTTATATTGGCTTACATAGAACTTATTATTCTTTAAATGAGCCATTAGTTAGTTAAATGTCAAAAGTTATATAATAAATTAAATGGTAACCATATTTTAGATTTTAGTTTTTCTAAAGCAAAGTTTAAATTATATTTAAGAAATTCAATATAAGCTCGTCAAACAATATTTTTAGAGAATAGTCTGTAAGGATATTTTGTAAATCCAATCGCCTTTAAGAAAATAAATAAAAACTAAAAAAATAAAATAAAGGCCATCTTAAAATTTACACATTTTCACTATTTGCAGGAAAATTATAAACAGTAATTCATATCTACCTACTGTAAAAATCTTAGGTTAATTTCTCCAGTAGTTTGCCAAAAAATGCTAGTGTATCCCCCTTTGTGGTATAAGGAATAAGTTTGAAAATGAATCTTAAACGATTTGAAATCGATTTAAAAAAAAACCAAAAAACTATTCGCACGGTATTAAAAACAGATGCTTCAATTTTGCAATGTGATTTATTCAAGAATATATTGATGTATCTTAAAAATAATTTTGATTTTACCTAAAAATTATTTAAATCTTTTTCTTAATTGCATTTTAATAACTTTGACACGGGTCATTTTGTGTTTTTGATGTTTCTTTTATGAAATCATATACCTACATACATACATACGAGGGCAAACAAGTTAAGCAAACATTTTGTAAATGTATTAAATTGTATTTATTTTCATATAATAAAAACTATTTAATCTAACGTATGTTTTAAGTATAAATAAAATATAGTTAAGTTGTAAATTTAATAAACTAAAATAAATTTAAATTACAAAAGTATCAGGATTCACAAATACACAATTAATTTCCAAAATATTTCTTGTCCATCGCAAACAAAGAATGCTAAAACTTCTTTCTATTTTCTGTCTTAATAATATAACAAGGAATGCTTTCATTCTAATCAGATGGCATAGAATTTAGCGAATATTCTATATTTTATTTTAATTGATTTTTTTTTTGTTAATTTATGTTTGTTTTGTTTGTACGGTCTAATTATATATTTTTAGCAAAACTTTACGTACTTTTATTTTTTTCTGCATTTTGCTTTTCCGCAAGCTTCTTTCGGTATTCTCTCTTACGTATGCGGTCATACTGCCTTCTCGCTTCAATCATTTCATTATTTCCTGCAGCCAACACTTTCCACTTTTGTCTAGCCATCCGCGCTCTTTCCCTGTTTTTTAATTTAATTTTTTGTAATTTTATTTGGTCTTTCTTCAAATTTTCTCTCCACTGTTTGCATTTCTCTTTGTTATTTTGGCCGCCAATTTTGGGCATCTAAATTAAAATAGTTAAAAAGTATGTATTTACATAAATAAATCCTTTATGCAGAAAAAAAATAATCTTCAAATTCAAACGCACGTGAGACTTTCTATATATGTATGTATGTTCCGAGATCACAAATCCTATTTTATAGCAAGGTTTATTTTATTTTAGCCTATAAAAAATCTTTATATTCAATATTCGATGAGCTGTCTACATCTACTTTCGGCACACTGATCACATATAGTGTTTTTCAATGTCGCACGGGATAAAAAATTTTTAATAAAATTTAAAGTTATTTGCAATCGCATAGTTTATTTTGCAACCCTTTTAATATTTGTCCCTCATAAAACATTACTTTTACAAGATATGTTTTCAACAATGGCTTTGTCAGTTGAACTATATTTTTAACAGTGTTTTTGTCAGTTGTTCTATCCATCTGTTATTGCAGATGTCTGCCAAAACTGACAATTTACATTTTTGCTTCCACACATACGTTTTTAGTTTCATCTGACATAACATATACTCGTTTACAACAGCAAATTATATATCGCCAGCTAAAATGCAAAAAGGCGTATCTAACAAGAAACTCAAAATCGAGTTGTTGATTGATTATAACGAATACCATTAAACTACATGTCTTGACAAAATTTTACACTTCTGCTTTTATTGAGAAAAAACAAAGGGACGTAACAACAATATGTTAATTTGATATATGCAAAACGACGTAATTACACATTTTTTTCTAAGAAAATATAATGAAATGGGGTGCCTTGAAAATTGTGTGAAGAAGTCCATGGTCAACTTATCAATGCATGAATGGTCTTGAATAAACTACGTAATGCAGGTTTTAAATTGAATGTAGGGAAATGCAAATTTTTTGAACGGAAAATATCCTACTTAGGCTTTACCATAGATAAAAATGGTCTAAGCAAAAACGAAGATCGTATTGTTTCTATTGTGAATGCTCCATCACCACAGAATGTATCTCAACTCAGGGCTGTAGTTGGAATGCTTAATTATTATTCTAAATTTATAGATCGCTTTGCTCAGAAAATGATACCCCTTTATAATTTGTTAAAAAAAGATGTAAAATTCGACTGGTCAAAAGACTGTCAAGCAGCGTATGCAAATCTGAAGCGCGATATTACATCGGAACAGGTATTAGTACATTTTAACCCCGATTTGCCAATCGTACTTACCCCAGATGCTTGTAATACAGCAGTGGCAGGGGTATTATCACATATTTTTCCTGACAAGTCTTTAAAGCCAATTGCTTTTGTATCAAGAGCGCTCTCGAAATCTGAGGTTAATTATAGTACGATGGAAAAGGAGGCTCTGGCAATCATATTTAGTGTAACAAAGTTAAGGCAGTATTTATGGGGTAATCACTTTGTTTTGAAAACGAACCACAAACCGTTGTTGACAATTTTTGGTGAAAGTAAAGGTTTGCCTCTAATGGCTTTTGCTCGTTTACAGCGCTGGGCATTGATCCTTTCAGGATTTAATTATACTGTGGAACATGTAAAGGGGGCAAATAATCAGGCAGATAATCTGTTAGAATGCCACAGGTTCCACAAGTTGAAGACTACAATGAATGTAATTACATAAATTTGATAGCAAAAGATAATATGTTCGACTTTAATTTTAAAACCATAGCTAAAGAAACAAGACGGGACATTGTTTTATCAAGAGTTGCTAACGCCATTAGAATGGGCACGGTTCACCAATTAAAAGGTGATGAGTTTAAACCTTACCGGGAAAAATCAAATGAATTGTCTGTCGAATATGGTTGTGTACTTTGGGGTTATCGTACAGTAGTTCCCTGTAAGTTGCGAAAAACGATTTTGGAAAATCTGCATAGTTCTCATTTTGGTGTTGTCAAGACCAAAGCTTTGGCTCGCTCTTATATCTGGTGGCCAGCTATCGATAAAGATATCGAAAACCTCGTAAAAGGTTGTAGACCATGCCAGGAACTACAATCGAGCCCTGAAAAAAGTAGTTTGATACCGTGGAGTCCAACTAAGTCAGTCTGGAGTCGTATACATATTGACTTTGCAGGACCTATTAAAAATCGGTACATGTTAATTGTGATTGACTCATTCTCGAAATGGGTTGAAGTCTTCACAACGAGGGAGATAACGTCGCATTTCACGATCAATAAACTTAGAGAATTGTTTTGTAGATTTGGTTTGGTTGATACTATTGTAAGTGACAATGGACGTCAATTTGTTTCCGATAAATTTAAAATGTTTTTGAAAACAAATAATATTAGACATATCTTGACAGCTCCCGGACATCCCTCCACAAACGGTCAAGAGGAAAACTTTGTAAAGACAATAAAAAAATCACTTTTAGCAAATTTAAAAGAAACAAATAATTTGGACCTTGATGTTTTACTGAATCGGATTTTAATTGATTACCGCAATACCCCACATTGCTCTACTGGTGAATCACCAGCAAAGCTTATTTTTGGTCGCACACTTAAAACACGTTTTAATAATTTAAGACCACCTTTGGTAAAAGAGAAAATTGAAGAGTCTCAAGAGAAAAGTGTTCTTCTTAATAAGGGAAAACGCAGTTTGCAATTCTCTGAGGGTGAAAAAGTTTTGATTCGAAATTACAGAGATTGCAACAAACCAAGCTGGTCTCCAGCTGTGATTAAACAAAGATTAGGCAAATACTCCTATTTGTGTATAATGTCGGATAACAATCGGGAAATAAAAAGACATTTAGATCAAATGCGTAGTCTAGTTACTAATGAGTCACAATATACCAATGCTTTGAATACAGCTGGTGTAGGGGACATATTGCCTGGAACAAGCAACGAAGGTAGCATTAGTGCAAGTACTTCCAAAAATGATGTCAGCATTGAAAGTGAAGAGGCAGTATGTGAAGGTACATCGAATAGAAACTTGAGACCAAGAAAAGATGGTAAAGTTGTAAAAAATTAATATAGCGCTTATAAACAAAAATATATATTTTTTTTTCTTTGAATTAAATAAACTAGATTAACATACATACACACATATTATTGTTCATGTCTGAAAATTAATTAAATTATAACTAAGTTTAAGGAGAGGCGTGTTAGGTATTCAATGTTAAATATCTTTGGATATGTGGCAACACTCTAACATGTCAAATGAATAAATGAAAGGACAAAATAGATGATAAGTCAAGTAGATAATAAGAATTGAGAATAACTGAATAAATAAACACTTTTGAATTGAAGCTTAAACACAGCGCGTGTTTTATATTTGATACTGTGTAATACACAACAATATTTTTTAAATTGTAGCTGTAATCCAGGTCTGCCAGAATTGGGGATTTATCCCCAAAGTTGACGATTTCATGCAAGCAAAAAGGACAATGAAAGTCATTTGTTGATTGGGGATTTAATAAAAATAATCGGGGATTTTACAAATTTTTAATATAGTTTCCCTCCTTTTATTATTTACGCTTATTTTTCTTTGTGTCGTATATAATTTTTTATCTTAAGGCCCAACCTGAACATGAATGAGTCCGCTTAAGTCAACTTAAGTAGCTGTGCGAATACATATAAAACATATATGGCAAGCTACAATATACTTAATGATGCTTTTCGTCAAGTTTCATCAAATGTCATTTGCTTAAGCAAAGTGCCAAACTGAACGCACATTCCGTACGAAAACAGCTGTGTATGTATAACAATAAAAAATAAAATAAATTAAAGTGGACTATTACATATTTTAATTTATTTTCCAATTTTTTTTTAAGACACAAATTATCTATTTTTAAATTCGTAACAAATTAATAAGCATAAAATAAACAAATACACTGTTGGACTTTTTGGTACTTTTTAGTTTAAAGTACATACTCGCAAAAAAACAAAATATTGCACAAATATGCAACAATGGTTAAATAGATATTAAGTACATTATGGCCACCTAAAAGTCTTTTTTTATTTGCTTATGCATTTGACAGACTTTTCGTTAATTTTTGACAGTTGCTTAAGCTAATACATGCATGTTCTGGTTGGGCCCAACCTGAACTCAGTTGAGTTATAATTGAGACAACTGGTTGTGATAAGTTGTAATTTTTGTTATGTTTTTGTACACCGCCATATAGCAAAGTTGTAAACCATAATACAAAAATCAAGAAATTACAACTCAACTCAGTTGAGTTGTAAACCGTAACAGGGGCCTAATATTTTTGTTAAGTGTGTAAAAGGTACTAAAAAAACTTATGTTATTATTCTTGAGTGAGTGTTTTAAAAGAGAAGAATCTAAGACCGTTGACAACACATACAATTTTTGATTTTTTTAAAGCCAATTTTTTATTCATTAAGATTTTATTGAGACTTGAAAAATTAGATCACAAAGCAGCTGAACAAAGATAACATAAATGATAAAATTAAAACTATACAGTATTATTTAAATAAACATTTAGGACATTATTAGTTCTGAATAACGCTACATGCTTAGTTAAGCTTGACTGAGATTGAATGCAATTTTACATCAATAGATAAATATAAAAACTATATTGCTCAAAACTATAAAAAAAGTTTACAAGGACTGATTGATAGTCAAAATGAGATCGTATAATAAAACTTAAAACTAATAATAAAACTAAATCAGCATATTCACAAGAAAACTAAACTAAAAACAACCTCACTCCCCTATTAGAACCCGGGATAGACTGAGAATAATCACTTGAGTTAAGTAAGGAATTGATGTCCTCTTTTAAAATGCCAACCGGTGAAATATACAAACTGTTATTCCAATCAAAGCCCTCCTGCGAGTGAAGATCAATCCATTTTCGTGGTCCCTAAGACGGTTCATAAAACTGTTAAGTTATACCAAACAGTACGACGAAAGAGGTTTCACTTGAGCCCTTCCGTAGATTATAATATTCGAAAAATCTTTTGACAAAATGTTTAAAATTCGCGTTAACACACAGTCTCAAACAGTTCCTTTCCAAAATCCCCAACTCCATCATAACGGTCGAAGAGACAATTTAGCTCTTTGACTCAAGTGTCTGTTAGCAAGTAACCTCAAGAACATACCCTTGATCCGCAATCCTTTAGCCCTGGAAACTCGGCCATGCTCGTTAAATTTAAATAGTTTATTTAAAGTTACTCCTAGGTATTTTATCCTCTCTCTAAATGGTATATTTGAACCATGCAAAGAAAGATTCAATCCTTTACTTTGTCCAACAACACCAGGAGGACCTTTACCAAAAGCGTTAGGAAAACAAATGGCTTCTGATTTTTGTGTGTTAATTCGAATGCCCCAGTCTCTATAAAAGTTATCGATTATAAAAAGGTGTGATTAAAGGTGCATTCACAGGATCACTATCGTGCGCAAAAATAAATGAGTTGTCCGCAAAAAGGATACCTACTCTTTGATTCATTGCAAATGTGAGGGAAATCATTAACAAGAATCTTATATAACATTGGAGCCAAGATTGCTCCTTGCGGGACACCACAAAAAATGTTACCAAAATCGGATTTTGTGTCATTTATTTCAACAAAAAATTGTATATCTTCAAAATAGCTTTTGAACATCCTTATAATGAAAGAATTGCATCTCAGTTTTATTAGTTTATAAATAACACCGAAATGATAAGCTCGGTCGAATGCTTTTTCGATATCTAACGAGACGGCAACTGTACATTTCCGTCCTCTTAAATTGTTTATTACTTCGTTATGTACATATAATAATGCGTCGACAGACAAGTGCCCACGTTTAAAACCGAATTGGTGGTCGGGTAACAGATTTTGATCGAACGAATTTTCTAGTTTTACCTTAATAACTCTTTCAAATAACTTTTCAACATTTGAATGCATAGAAATCGGGCGTGAATTGTTAATTTGAAAATCGTTTGGCTTTTTAATTAGAGGATATATCTTGGCGAGTTTCCAACTCCTGGGAAAATATCCAATATTTAAGCAGTTATTAACTAAAATTACCAGAAACTAGATCACCGTAAGTGGTAATTTCTTAATTAACAAATTTGATAATTTATCGTCTCCTGCGGATATTTTTGCATTTAGGGATTTTATTATCCCACTAACTTCTTCCAAATTGGTAAAATGGTTACGATTATTAGGACACAGTGCGCTATCATTATCGATGAAAAGACTAATAGACTCTGAACAATTAGCCATAAACGAGGGAACGGTGTTTGGAACTTCTGCGGCATCAGCCCTCTCCGGGGGCAGAAAATTTATAGCTGTCGGAAAAATGGCATCTGAACTGCTCTACTTTATCAGCATCATTATAGTAAATGCTGTCATTTACAACTTGTTTATCAAACCCCTTTGATCTCCTATTACCGATAATTTTAAAAACATCCATGAACGCCCTAGCGCCTGGTTTTATTTTCTCAATTCTTTTACTAAACTCTTCCGCTTGATGTACATCAACCTGTTCCTTAATAATTGTTTTAAGGAGTTGAATCTGACAACTTTAAACCCTGTATTCGTCTGAATTTCTATTACCATTCCTGAAATAATTTTTTCAACTCCTTCTGCAGCCCATATTTAATTCTGAACAGCTTTTTAATACTTTCCGGTATTATAAATCGTCTGCCCTTCAGCTCAATACTAGTTGAATGTCTATCAACTTCGCAGTTGATAAAATCATTGAATCGAGAAATATTCTCATCAATTTCGTCAGTACGCAAATTTCACGTTATTATTCTCCTTTGAATTACCTCGACAAATTATTTTTTCATGGGAGTTTTCATTATCGCAAATATATGAAAAGGCATTAAATTACGAGGAAAAAATTATTTACGATAGAGGTGATTTATTATATCCTTGTATATTTTTGAACAAACATTTTTTTTGATTTTTATTTTTTTTAACATTCACTGAGAACTGATAGCCAGAAAAATTGTTTACGAGAGATTTACGATAGCATTTTTCCCTTCGAGGGGATTAAAAATTTCATGGCAACAAACATTCTATTTGTTATTTACGAAAGGCGTTATTATCTAAACTATTTAAATTGATATAATAAAATAAATTGGAAATCCGTTTTACTTTTTTTATAAATGCGACCGTAAACACGGTGCATCCGGGAAGCAGCTCGCGACCGTTTTCAATTTTTATGATTGCAAGTGACTTATAATCGCAATAGTTTTGTAATTGTTTTTGAGAATGATGTCCCGTTATTTGACGCATGCCTAAATTTTGTATTATTATTTAGGGATTTCAGTCTTTGTGTTTTGTTTGAAGCGTGAAGTATTTTAAAGAGTTTTAAACAGTGCATAATTTAACAAAAGTAATTAAATATTATATAAGTAAAAACAATTTTTGTAAATATGGCATATAAAAAAACAAAGTGCTTGTAAAGAATTTAATCTTATTATAGATTATAAAAGTATTTTTCTGTACGCTTATTCTATAATTAGACATCTCAGCTTACATTTTTTTATTTTCTATATCGTCGTTGCTCCGACAAAATCAGCTATGTGTTTTGTCCTAGTTTTTCAGGAGAGCAAAAAAACCGTTTTATGTAGTTACCTTAGCATATATTTTTAAAGTGGAACATTTAATTGAACAAATGTTAACATTGCTTTAAGTATTTCGTGGAATAAAACTCGACTTATTGGCCATTGGGCAGCTATAACACATTTTTTCGAAAAACAACACATAGCTCATTTTGTTGGAACATTTTTAATAATAATTTTAAATTTTTTTTACACATAGCTGTTTTGGTTAAAAGAAAGAATAAATATTTTTATTAAAACTTTGCATATTTTAAGCAATATCTGTGTTAAAACTTTTATTTGGAAAGGTAAATAAGGAATAATATAAAAGTTTAAGGACTTTTGCTAGAAACACAACTGGGACGAACGACGAATATTCGTCGTCAGAAATAGAACACATTGGTATGTATGAGAATACACACAATCGTTGCGTAGACCGAAATTCGTCATGCGTAACGAACACTGCGATAGGTTTATTTCTATTTCTTACGCAGACGAACGACGAATAAATTGGGATAGAGACAGCTAATCGCAGCTAAATCATGAAACCTGTAAAGAATCACAGGGATAACTCGCTTCTAATGCGAACTTGGCTAAAATTTGCAAAAATCGCGAAAGTTTTTAATATTTCAAACAAGCCATAAAATTGATTAAAAGTCTCTAAAACTATAAGGAATGGCAAAAATTCGATAAAAATTGCTATATTAGCGGAAATTCGCAAAAATTTGCTAATAGCGGCATATAAACAATGTCTAAAATATTTTTTAAAAATCGTTAAAATTGTAAAGAATCATAACCCTTATAGATAAAAATCGCTTATATCGCGAACATAGCTAAAATTCGCAAAAATTGCAATATTTAAACAAACGCAAAAATTTATTTGAAATCGCTTAATAAGTTTAAAATATCAAAATATGCCATAATAACATAAAAAAGTTTGCAAAAATAGCGAAAATTCGCGAAAATTTTTCATTTTTCAAAGAACCCATAAAATTGATTAAAAGTCCCTTAGACTATTAGGAATGGCAAAAATTCGTAAATTAGCGGAAATTCGCAAAAATTTGCTAACAGCGACATGATAGCAAAGTCTACTATTAATTATAAATCGTTAAAGCTGTAAAGAATCAGACAACTTACAGACACAAATCGCAACTTACAGACACAAATCGCGAAAATGGCTGAAATTCGCGAAAAATTGCAAAATTTGAAACAAACCCAAAAACTAATTTGAGTTTGCTAAATCGAAATGAAAAACACCAAAAATGCTTAAGTTATCCACTTTCGAGGGGATTCGGATTCTAGAACACACCCAATTAATAGTTTTTTATGTTTTTTTTTTGTTGAAATATGATCAACCTATGATTTGATAAATTTTAGCAAACAAAGAAATTTTGATAAAATGATTGCTAGTTAAAGAAGATGAAAATGTTTATATAATCAAGCGTCCAATGTATTTATTTTTATAAATTAAAAACAAATCATGTCTTATTAATACTTGGAATCTACGCACTTATTGTGTCTCATTTGACGAATTTACGCAACGAATTCTTGCCGACTAATTCGTCGTACTATGCGAAGTTCGTCGTTCGTCCCAGTTGTGTTTATACCATTTAAAGAATTGCAACTTAAGAAAAATGTTGAAATACCTGCAGAAATAGATATAATTCTAACTAGATTAGACAAATATGTTGAATCCGATAAATCGGACATATAAATTAATGAATAGGAACTAAGGGAGAATGCCTCGCCCAATTATGATGAAAATTATGACCAGTCCAATTTCAGGGCTTAGGAAAATAATTTTTGCAGCCCCTTTGATACACCCCTATTGTATCTTTCAGATGACTTTAAAATTTAAGACATCATTTATTTTTACTGCAATCATTCTTTGACAACTTATTCACGAGCGTAAGCTTACTAAGAGAGCTACTAAAGCGTTATACGAAAATCGTGTTTCCAAGGCATTGAAGTTAAGAAGTAAACCACAGTTGATTTGCAAATTTGATAGCTGAATGACTTCTGGCATCTTAAGTTGCCGGTTGTAAACACAAATTACCAAAAAGTCGCCGTACTAAGTATGTATTTTGGACAAAAAGGACAATGTGTTTTATTTATTAATATAATTGTTTTCCAATACAACAAGATTTATAATTAAAGTAAAGGATTTTTATACAATTTAATAAGGTTACTAAAACATAATTCCACAATTACAAAAAAAATTCTGGCTAATTAATTTTAGGAAATGAGCCAAAAGGAATGTATTTAGTATTTCAAAAACAGAACATTAAAAATTTTATAAAATAGTAAATTGAGAGCAAATGATTTAAATTATCATAAAATGCATGGTAATCTTTAGGCATATATTTTCTTGATTGATTGCAGACTTCTATATTTTGATCCTTCTATTAACATTTTCTAAGTGCAGCCAGAGCAAACATATGTATTTCACAATATGGTCACCTCCAACAAAATTATTACTTACGAAAAAATTTTAACGTATTGTGGATTATTAAGCGTAATATAGTCACGGACAACCACAAACATATGGTTCCCTCCGAAAAGAAAACAACTGAATGAAGTTTGTTATGTGGTGTTGTAAGTGAAGAATATCGATAAATAGTTTTTCATTATTTTTGGGTTCTTTCCACATGCGATGCTAAAGAAACGTACACAAACGGGTGGGTCGATACCCTGCAGTGCGCTGGACCGGTCCCAAATTGGTGGTTTCACCCATCACTAAGGGACACTGTTAGTCTTTTTACCGGTGAAACGACCAGAGATTTTAACATGAGGTAGTCGTTGAAACAGTCAATTGACCCCCCTATAGATAACTATGGTACAGTCTGTTTACCGGTGCCACAGTATCAATCCCGTGGTTGATGCCGTCGTACCAGTCAATTAACTGGTTAATTCGGTCTGGTAAAATAAATAGTGCCACAGTATAAATCCCGTGTTTGATACCGAGGTACCAGTTAATTAACAGGTGAATACGGTCAGGTTAAATAAATAGTTCCAAAGTACTTTACATCTAATTTTCCCTGATAAGCCAGTGATTACTTATTAACATGTAAGAATATCACACAATATAACCAGGTTTTAATTTTAATATTGTTATTGATATATTTATATATAAAAGGAAATAAAATAAATAAATCAAATCATAAAAGAAAGTATTTAATTAGAACCAAAAGGGAATTCATTACTATAAATTAAATAAAAGTTAAATTAATTCATTAGGTAAAAGTAAATTAAATTCAAATTATTTCAATATTAGTAATTATATACAAGTTCAATACTTCAAAAAACTATTTTTTAATACTTTTTTGTTTTAAAAATCTTTTTTTTTTGAAGAAATATGGCCTGGCGTAGTTGGTGTTCTGCTGAACCCGATTCAGTTGATATATCATTTGCGTCTGAAAGTGGACATTATTGTAAAGATTTTACGCAGGTAAATAATTATTATATTATTAATATGTTACCTAACAGTACATGGAAAAACTTGTCCACTCGCTTCAAACCATTCTTTCCGTGGTTACCATTCAACTTTCATTGACAATGCTTCTGAGCACAGGATAACTTCAAATGAACACCTCTTCGATAACAAAGGGACAAAAAAGTGTGAGTGAACACCCCTTCGATAACAAAGGGACAGAAAAGTGTGAATTGACACTTATTCGATAACAAAGGGACAGAAAAGTGTGAATTGGCATCGCGAAAGACAACGTTGAGTCAGAAAAATAACCGAAAAATGGGTCAATTAACAAAAAAAACTGCAGGGTAGATTGTTGATATATTTATTACGAGTAACTAATACAATTGCAAATAATGTTCAAACTTAATATACCGAGCTATAGTAACGAAGACCTTCAGCACGTTGTTGTAAACAGACCATATACTCTGGCGGGCATCGAACCCGCAGCCATCGCACTGATAGAATAGCTCACTAGACACAAGACTACCGGGGCACCCTTTTTTGACATAATACTAGTTAAAATCTATATGTTGTGAAACACAGATAAGTGAATTTTTACACATAGCTGTTTTTGTACGAACATTCTGTATATGGGTTACACAAAGCTACTTTTGTTAACTTCTAAACCAGTAAAGACATCATTAAACGGTTTGGTGGGTAGACGTATCATTAGCAAAGGATTCAAAGTGTGTAATAAAAAAATTTTAAAATTTTGCACATAGCTGATTTTGTTGGAGCAACGACGTTATTCATTATTAAACAATTATTAATAAGGCTTTTATAATAGTAATCACAACACTTTTCTAAGCTTAAAGCTTATGTTAGTAACCTTGTTACAAGTTCTTTCTAAATCGTTTTGGTTTGTTGAGTTGTCTTATTTCGTAGCGTATAAATGTGCGCTTACATCTGAAATAGAACCGTTTGTGCTTCGCGAAATAAGAAAATTGTTCATGGAAATAGTGGTCACATTTGTTATTGAAACCTTTATAAGTTTGGAACAAGCAGTCATCGAGGAAAAACATGTAAGTAATTTGGTAACCAATGAAAACTATGCGGAAGAGGTTGAAACAAATGCTGCATTAATCTCTGAAAGAGCGCTAAAAAGTGCGACAAAGAAAACATCAGGTTGGGGAAGATATAGAAGCTCTCTAGGAAAAAATGTTGCAAATTTAGCATTTTTCATGCTAGATCCAGCATTTTTTAAGTCATTTAAAGGGATGAGATTTCCATGCAAATGCATATTTTTGTCGATAGTCTGAGAACGATGTCGACCAATTATCTTTCCGAATCATTAAATTTGGGTAAAAACGGCATCGATTTGTTTTTTTCATATTGTTGCATATTTTGGTGAAAATTCAAATTTTTGCATATTTAGGTTTTAAATTCATATTTTGACCTTTTTAAGTGATTTTTTTTTAATTTCCATCTTATACAAAACAAAAATTTAAAAACCAATAAATAAATTCTTTTGGAGGATTGCTTAAAACACAAGATTTTTAAGATTTCACCTAGAGATTCTTCAATTTTAAACCGATACAACTCCTTACACGGTTACGGCTTCCAATTGATTTAATATATTTTATCCAAAACTGCTACAAGTCACTTAATTGCCATATGGGTAATACCGCGTTGCAGAGGAAAAGAAAATTCGATAACACATATTGCAATTTTTAATGAAATGTATCGTTTGGTTCCCCTTTCACCGCAGTAACGAGATGGGGGCTTGGCTAGATGCTTCAGAATTCTATTCAAAAAACTCTGAGTAATTAAAGAATGTTTGAAGAGCTGGTTAATACCGATGATTATTCAATTAAAAAAGTTAAAGAAATCATAAATTTAAATAGCATCAGAAGAATAAATCCAAAACGTTTTGCAAAAAAAATTAGGATTTAAAAAAATAAAATAAATTGCCAAATAACTTTGATCTAATCTGGAATCAAAGTGGGATCTGAAAATGAATTTGTTCAAAATGCATTGGCATTCTTCAAGTACAAGACAAAGTTTTATATTTGACTAGCTTAACCCGGTGCGCTTCGCTACACTGCTTTAACCAGGTTTGAAGACTCTCCCTTTAATAGTTTTTCAGTTGAGAGATATTTAATATATGGGTCAATTTAAAAAAAAACGTATACATCGAGTTTTTTTTTGCTTATTTTTAAAGTTTTTTTTATTCGCCTGTAGGAGTGGCCAATTTATGTAGAAATTGATGAAGAATCCGGTGGTACTTTTAGGCTCTCAAAAAAATCAATATTTTTTGATTTTTTTTAGGTTTTCTATGATTTCGATCTTGAGCGTCACACACCAAATATGTATAAGAAATCGCTAAAAATGCAAAAATATTTGAAATTCAAGCTTACTACGATGTTCTTTTGTTTCTCAAGATTGACTTTTGTGAAAATCACCTTTTCGAATTTAAACACAAAATCACGATTCACTTTGATTTTTAATTTTTTTTTAAAAGTGACTAGTTATTTTAAAATTTTTAGATGAAAATATGTAAATTTTTGTTAAAAAAAGACTTGAACTTAGAGGTTACTTGCAAAGTAATAGGCTTGTAACAATGTATTTTAAAAAAAAACTGCAATTATAAGAGTTTTAAGGGAAAAAATCTAAGTGTGACGCTCAAGATATTTTGTGACGATCAAGAGATTTTGTTGCACGTACCCAAGAAATAATGCCAAATTTAAAGTTGAACGAAAAAAGGTTTATTATTTTACAAAAAATAAATAAAAAAAACAAAAATTCTTCAAAAAACAAAAATTTTCATAAAAAACTAAACATGTACAAAACAATAACTTCATTTAATTTAATTTTTAAATTTTCTTTCGAAATCTTATTCTGAATCTGTATAAACTTCATGAAATGACAAGCGGCTTTTTTATTTTCTTTTTCATTCATTTTTACCACTTTCGAATTTAGTTTGTGGCAGTTGCATAATTTCCCGGTCCCCCAGAGGTTTAAGTTGCAAAAGCACGAGAGAGATCTGTAAAACAATTCACCTCTGGATTTTGTAATTATTTGGTGAATATCTCTCGTGCCTTGAACTGTCTTTAAATTTGTGGGCACTGTTTTGTTGATGTTGAAAATTTGATTTGGACTTACGTAAAACAATTTCACATCAATTTTGCCTAAAAGCGATACAATTCTTCTGCACCTACTATGTCTGCTCCGTGAGCAACAAGCGAATCTGCTGTTCGCTTCACGACAACACCCACTCCATCTGCTGCACCTTTTCCATGAGATTTCTCAAAAAATTACCATGTTGCGCATGTAAATTTTTTGTCAAATATTCGATTGCAGAAAAAGAAAAAATTGTTTTTCTGCTTATACTGAGAAGATGGCCCATCCGAAAAGAAGTGTATGGTCGATATTTCTGGAGCACAATCTTTCAAAAAATCAATTATTGGATCTAAATGGGCCCAAATAGCACCGGGTCCATGATTTAAATCCGAAGAAATCGTGCAGAAGCTCACGGGCTTTTCAAATTTTTTTAAATAAAATAACCCGGTATTTAGGGATGCTTGGTTTCGCGAAGCACCAAAGTGAAACGATTGCACTTCTTCTGAAAGTTTGCACATGTAGTTTTCGGAGAAGTCTATGTGAATCAAAACTTCTGTTTCGTTCAAATTATCCTTGCAAAAACGATATGCACTGTACTGATTTCGAACATTAAAGTAATGTTTTTTAAACTTCACCATGTCTTTCTGAAAATCACTCACCAAGTAAGCTGCTGTTGAAAATTTTTCAACCTTTTTCATGACCTTAGCATCACATTTATCTTGGGAAATACTCTTCTTATTTAATCTTTTTTCCGTAACAGACTCCCATTGAAACCATTTGCATTCATCTGAACTGTTAGTTAAGCCTAGAACATTTTTTTCCGGCTTGCAAGTTTTGCAAAGACCCCAGCGCATAAAGCCGACTCACTATCGCACATAATTTTTTTAACTAACTGAGCAGGATTTCTTTCAACAAGAGCTTTTAGTAGAAATAGTTTTGAGGCCTTTAAATCAATATTGGCGTGATCCATACAAGCACAGGTATTTCTGTCAGAAACAGAAGGACTTTTTATAAAAAAAGGTTTTTGCCGCGTAAATGATATGTAGGACATATTTATATTACTGTTCTCGGATTTAAACATTTTGTACAGATTTTTCATCGTATCAGACAGATATCGTTTTTGCTGTTTTATTTTACCGCTTGTAACGGTTTCTTTCTTTCCAGCGCAAGATCTACTAACGTCGTCCTTCATAAGAAAATCACTTACTGTTGTGTTTTTCCTGGGCAGTGGTTCCGACAATTTTTTTTTTCCATTGCCCAATATTTTTTTTTTTTTAGTCTGTAACGTTTTAAAATGTTAGAAGCCATAACTGAGCAAATGTTTTTTTTCTGAGTATACTTCTGTTTTAAAAGACTCAAACTTTTCTTTGAATCTCGAACAGTTGAACTTAAGCTTTAAGTATCTTTAATATGTTTTTTAGATCTTTGTAATTTTTTTTTGTACTTTTGCTTTTTTGTTTCAGCATCTTTAAGTTTACCCTTTAAACGGTCAACTAGTAATTGTAATTCGCGATTTTTGTTTTTAGCTGCTTATTATACATTTTTACTCTTTTGTTTTCAGAAGTATTGTAATTAAATTTACTTGGTATTGCTGGAAATTCTTCCTTTTCATTGCTTATAAATTCCGGCAATCCATGGGCTTGAGTAGTTGTACTACTTAAGGAGCATATAGACGACATGTTTTTGACATCTGACGTGAATTTTCAAGTCACATGTAATTGTGCATGTCGGTCAAAATCGCTGTTTTACATAAGGTTTATAATATTCGGTCACAAACGTACATGTAATTTGTTTCTGACATTGTCTCTGTTTTTTTCGCATTGTTATTGCAGAAAACAAAGTAGTGCTCGGTTTTAAAACAGCTTGCTGCCGCCATGAAATTTTTTATTTGCGCCGTAAAATAGTTTAGCCATCTTAACATTTTTTTCTTTTAATTCAAAGATACCAATTTAGGATTTTATAATAAAACGGTTTTTATATATACATATATTCACACAAATTCTATTCAATGGTAAGATGATCAAACATATCTCGGTATTGTAAAAAATTAACTTCAGCCGGCTAATGATTCCGTCAATAGTGGACGCCGCTGCCGGTTTCTTCCCGGCATAGATTTCTGATGTCAGATGGTTTGTCAGAAGAAAATAGAGCACG
Organism: Pollenia labialis; assembly: GCA_949318255.1. NCBI lineage: Eukaryota > Metazoa > Arthropoda > Insecta > Diptera > Polleniidae > Pollenia > Pollenia labialis. The sequence continues at coordinate 14,285,916 of OX439142.1, read as the reverse complement.
CTCTAATTGAAATTTTGTCAGATGACTTTGCGTCTGACTTTTACAGAAGCAAAGTTGAAAAGGTAACGCACGACATGTATGTATTTTGCAGTGGGTAATTTGACATGTAAGATGACAAATACATATCGTGTACGGTCGCCTTTAAAGTATCGGTCATTTGACGTTCGGCAGCTTTTTTAACTTCCTCGCACGTACATATTCTCTATTTTTTGCTCGCTCACGCTGAAGCATTTCTTTCGGTATTTCACCTCTTTTCATCCGTTTCTCGTTCCTGTTAAAAAACAGAATCAGTCAGTAACAATAATAATTAAACTCAAATATACCACGATTATACCTTTCTTTCTTCTTTCTTTTATATTCGTCATTACGCGTTTTATCGAGCTTTATTTTCTCTCGATATCTTCGTGCTCTTTCAGCCGCCGTTAATTTTGTTGTTTTACTCTTGAAAATTTAAAAATAAAATCAAAATTAAGCATTTGAAGCTATGAAGCAATATATATCAAAAGTGATGCTCATGAAATAATTGCCTATTTTGGTTTTTTTCGTAGGCAATTTATTTCTAAAATTCACAAATTATAAAAAAAATGAGTTGATACCATGTAAACAATGATTGTCAACTTAAATTTTTTACATTTAATATATTCACTTTTAATAAAATTAGCGTGACGCTCATGAAATTTTATCGCGCCCTTACCATGGTGTTCACAAAAACTACGCAAATGCACACTTTTTTTAAAAGATTTTTTTCCGCTTTTTCACTTTTTTAATAATTTAAGTTTGTTCTTTCCTTACGTTATTTACTTTATTTAAATGCAAATTGAAAACTAGTAATATTTCTTGAATTATAAAAAAAGTGACGGTCAATGCAAATTTTGGGGACAAACTTTCTTTGCAACGCCAACTTCGCACTAATTCAGTTTTGACAACTATAACAAATCAAAACACAAGAAAGAAACTTAATAATTCGAAAACAGTTATTAAATGTTGCATATTAACTTTTTTCTTGATTTTCGGGTCTGTTCTGAAAATCACGTCATTTCAAATCCCGTGTTTTTTAAATCACACGTGTGATTTAATGGTATTCTGAAAGTCATACCGTTGTTGTGTTTCCCGGTTTGTTTTCTGCAATTAAAGATCACACCAAAACACACAAAAATGGGACACTAAAATATCATACGTGTGATTTGAGTAGGCACTCGTGATTTGAAATCACGTGATTTGAATTAAAGTGCTTTGCAGAACAGGCCTGTTTATTTCATTTTGTTTGCTAAAAAGTCAGAGGGAGAAACAAAACACCATTCTGAATAAACTAAAAAAACAAACATACAAATTTGAGAATAACGTTTTTGGTTACATATTCCTCGCTGATCACTCTCACATTTTTGTTTTTTTTTTTTTTTGTTATTTTTTTGCCTAAAATAATTGTGTAAAGTACGGGGACACAAAAATTGCGTTTTTTTTTTAAATCGACCCATATGCATCCTATTGTAGGAATTTCCCCCCTGCGCCTAACCGCCTTATTTTTAATTTCAAAAGTGTAGTACATATACCATAAGAGTGACTTTCACATAGTTTGAACATTCTCACTATAACAGTTCTTAAGATATGCGATATTAAACATTGGCGTCCTATGGTGGGCCCCACTTCCCCCGCTGCTATTTTATTATAATTTTGGGGCTCAGAAGATCCTACTACCAAAACTTCAACAAAATGCGTGCAGTGGCTCTTATTTATATTTCTATCAATGAGCGGTACTGCTTCTCTCCTGTCTACTCCGCCCATTTTTATACTGAAATTTTTAGTTTACCATAGTAGTAGCTTTAACCACGTTTGAAGACTCCCCCTTTAATAGTTCTTCAGTTGAGCGATATTTAATATATGCATCCTATGGGAGGTTTTCCTCCCTGCACCTACCCGCTTTATTTTTATTTTCAAAAGTGTAGTTTACCATAAGAGTGACCTCCACAAAGTTTGAACATTCTCACTATAACAGTTCCTAAGACATGCGATATTAAACATTGGCGTCCTATGGTGGGCACCACTTCGCCCGCTGCTTTTGTATTTCAATTTTGGGGCTCAAAAGATCCTACTACCAAAAGTTCAACAAAATGCGTGCTACCAAAAGTTCAACAAAATGTGTGCAGTGGCTCTTATTTATATTTCTATCTATGAGGGGTACTGCTCCTCCCCTGTCTACCCAGCCCATTTGTATACTGAAATTTATAGTTTACCATAATAGTAGCTTTAACCACGTTTAAAGACTCTCCCTTGAATAGTTCTTCAGTTGAGCGATATTTAATATATGTATGTATCCTATGGGAGGTATTTCCCCCCTGCGCCTACCTGCTTTATTTTTATTTTCAAAAGTGTAGTACACTATTAGAGTGACTTCTACAAGGTTTGAACATTCGCACTATTACAGTTCTTAAGATATGCGACATTAAACATTGGCGTCCTATGGGGGGAACCACTTCCCCCGCTGCTTTTTTATTTCAATTTTGGGGCTCAAAAGATCGTACTACCAAAAGTTCAACAAAATGCGTGCAACGGCTCTTAAGATATGAGATATTTAATATTGGCATCCAAAAAAATAAGTAGCCTATTTTATTTTAAGGGCTCACGTGATGTTACTGTAAACATTTCAGGAAAATCGGTTCAGTTGTTTAGGAGTCTATAAGCCAACAAACAAACAAACAAACATTTTTAATTTTTATATACATATATAGATAAAATAGTATGTACTTATTTATTTAAACAAACACAAATTAAAATTAGTTATTAAGATATTTGTATTTATAATGATAGACTGAATTTTTTATACATATATTTTTTTTAAGAACAATTGTGATTTTTTAGTTGAACTGTTAATTTTAATTTTGATATTTTTAGTTAGGCTTGAGTTTTTCAAATTTAATTTACATTAAATTATTTTTACTGAAGGAAGGAATTTTTTGATATTGATAATTGATAATTTTCTTGGCTGAGCTGGGGCACCTAAAATTAAAATAATGGGTGAAAGAAACAGATGAAACTCCCTTTTGAAATTACTGCAATATTGTTTCTAAATTTAGTGGCTTGGAGCAACACGCAGAAACAAAAAAGCCCAAAAATTCTACGGGCATAACTAAAAACCATCCAATCCTTTTTAAACAAATTTGTTACAACTTTCAACAGAGGCGGTATTGAGTTTATGTGCTGTGCATAGTTCAATTGCACTTGTCAATCATTTGACAAACATTTGTAAATGATAATTTAAAACCTCGTCGCGAAAGCTGAAGGACAAAATGCAGCATATCGAGCCCTTACCTCAAAAACAGCTTGAGCGACATCATGGCTCGATATTATAAAAAATGTGCTTGGCCCTTACTTTAATGAAGAGTTTTTTTTCTTTATTTTTTATAGGTATCAATTTTTTTAGCATTTATTCTAGCATTTTTCCTCAATAAGTTTTGGCAACACTGCTAGGAAAATACATAGCACGAAAAGGAACTTTGAATTTATAAAATTGCTTTACGAGCTGTAAATATGACTATCAAAAAGTTATTTCACAAAACGAACGTTTGGAATTCTTTTTTTTAAATCAAGAAGAAGGTCAAATTATAGCTCTGTTTCTTTACTCTATTTTGGGATCCCAATTTCCACGAAAAGCATTCCCGTACTTTAAATCTGTGTAAATGAGAGCGGGTTTGATAGAATAAAATTTCTTGCACAAAACAGCCCACCCTTTTTCTTCGTGCAAATTTTGTAAATTGTCAAACAGCTGTAAAACATAAACAAAACAATAAAATGCAAAGGAAAAAAATTATGAACCAAATTCTGGAAAAAGTGTTGTGGAATAAAAAAATGTACTTAAATAAAAAGTTGTTTATTGAAATATTTTTTTGATTTGCAACGACTGTAAAAACACTGACGTGTTATTTTGTGCTTAAAATTATGTTTTTCCTGTTCCAGTACTTTTGTGTAATTTTTTTATGAAAGAAATTTATACTTGCTCTCATTTTCACGAACTTTACCCAAAAAGCTTATGTTTTAAAATCAACTAAGAGATTTGTAAGTGTTCGAATAGGAATAAATCGAGAAATACGCGATACGGAACTTTTGTTATTTTCCAAAAATTTGTTTACAACGCACACGAAAATAAAAAGAATGTAACTGGAATAGATAAAAGGTGTAATAAGGGGTTGAAGTCCGTGAAATGAATTTCTAAAGACCAGGTTCCTGAACTAAAAACACATGTTATATCATATCCATGAATAGACCCCTAACCAATATGTGCATAACGTGGCTTAAGCAACTGTGCGAATACATTTAAATCATATGTGTCAACTACATATATTGAACTTAAGAAAACTTTTTATTAAGTTTTGAGAAATTGTCATTTGCTAAAGCAAAATGCGAAACTGAACGTACATTCCATATGGAATCAATGTTTTTTTAAATGCATTTTAGAGGTTTTTCGTTAATTTTTAACAGTAGCTTAAGCTTGTTAACCTGGTTAGGCCTTTAAATCCCATTATTGCCATGCCAAAAATTCGTCTTGTTAAAAATAAAAACTATTTATTATACACATTTTTCACAATTTTCTAGAAATAAATTCCCAGATTCTATTTGTTAAAAACTATTTATTTTAAAAAAACATTTTGAAGAAAACAAAATAAAATCATAAAATATGTATGTATGTATGTATATTAAAAAAAATTAGCACTCTTATTGCATTATCATTATGATTATTACCTTTTTAACTTTCGGAATTCGCAAGAACACATGGTTCTGTCTACAAAAATTATTTCTTATCGTAACACAAAGTTCTCTTTGGTACCTGTCCCAAATTTATGTGCCTTATCGTTGAACAACAGAGTTTCCTCAGACTCAATTTGTGCAAAAACTAATGAAGTAGCATGGGTATTTTTAAAAGAATAATAATATTTCGGGACCAAATTGAAATTACTAAAAAACCGTTTAAAGTTAATTGGAAATGGCCTTAGTAAAGAGATTAACCATATTCAACCTTAGTTTTCTCAAAAGTATTGTTTGTGCAAATAAGGTCCTGATGTATACATTTTGCAATCTTTTAAAAGTTTTTCTCACATAATTTATTTTAAAATAATGTTCAAGTATATTTTAACATTGTTTCCGTCATTAGATCATTAATATTTTGATTCCTTTCGAGGTCGTCGCAAGAAAAATCTTCTTCCTTTAAACCATACATGTTAAGTTCCAATTAGAATTAGCAATTGATGCAATTAGTTTATATTCTCTAATTGATCAAACAATTAGAATTAGTTCAACTAATTCCCATTAGCTAATTGAAATTTTTTTTCTAATGGTAAAACTAATTGCAATTAGTTGCCATTAGCAAAAAAATTGGTTTACCTTTACAATTAGAAATCTAATTGACATCTGCTAATGCAATTAGATATTCAATTAGCTCGAATTAGAATCAATTATTTTAAATTATTGAAGTGAAATAGCACTGTTTTGCAACACACCGCTTACGTCTTCAAGCCCTGTGGAGCGACTATTTTCCTTTGCGGGCATTATTAATAGTCCAAGGCGGGGTCGCTTGACGGACTTTTCTTTTGAAAAGCTCGTATTGCTGAAATCGAATATACCCGGTCATTGTATTTATTAAACAGTTAGTACGTACGTTAAATATGTGTGCATGTATGTAATATATGTACATAAGTAATATATATATGTGTGAAATTCATACTATGAATATTGTAGTTTTTTTTTGTTTTTGAAAATATCAAAATAATTGATTCTAATTGGAGCTAATTGAATATCTAATTGCATTAGCAGAAGTCAATTAGATTTCTAATTGTAAAGGTAAACCAATTTTTTTTGCTAATGGCAACTAATTGCAATTAGTTTTACCATTAGAAAAAAAATTTCAATTAGCTAATGGGAATTAGTTGAACTAATTCTAATTGTTTGATCAATTAGAGAATTTCACAAAAGAATGTTAATTAGCAATCATTAGCATTAGCTAATCATTACTTAACATGTATGCTTTAAACTCATTACTAAAGTTTCAAGATAATTAGGTTCCCTTTTAGACAGGCAAAGTTTACTTTGCAAAGTCTTGAGTTTATAGAAGGAAGGGGAAAAGAGAATAGCGGGGAATACATACTTTGCTGTACTCGCAAATTCCTTTTGTTTTTCGTTCGTATTTTTTACCTGAAGTTGGCTAATTTATTATTTACATATATATAGCGTTGCCAGAAAATTTGGTAAAAAAATCATCATTTGGCTAAAATATGATTTTCTTTAAGAGAAAAATCTACAAAATTTTTTTTTAAATCAAATTGTTTATAACAAGGGCAAAAAAGTAAAAATTATTAATTTTATATAAAAACAAGTAAGAGTGCTATATTCGGCTATGCCGAATCTTAAATACCCTTCACCATGGTGAGATAAGAACAAGAAGTTTTTAAAAAGAATATGACAAAATCAAAAAATTTATGTATATATCTAAGTCCGTTTCCTCTTCTGCCAAAGTTGATGTTTGAAATTCGTTATATTAATTTTTATTTAATCTTAAAATCGTGTATAAAAAAATTTAATAGAAATAAAAAAAAATTTATTTTTGAGACTTGAACTCGCAATCTTACGAACCTTAAGCGAGAACTTAGACAACTCAGCTACGAACGGTTTAATTGAAGAAGCGTTAAATGAAAATATATTGAGAGAATTTTATGAACATACATACATACTTGTGTATGCGTAAAAAACACATTAAAATCCACCACTTGTGGTGAAGATTATAAATAAAAAAAACAACAAAAAAACCGCAACCAAGAGAAATGCAAGAAGAGGTCAACGTAGCAACAGCTTATTAGACGAAACACAATAACAACAATTACTACAGCAATCAGGGTTGTTAGACTTTTTTCCTCAAAAATCGTCAAAAGTTTTAACAAAATTCGTCAAAATCGTCACGAAAATTTAACAAAATCGTCAACAAAACGTCAAATATATAAATTTTACAAATTAAAGACAATTTATTGCATGGATTGGTTCGAAAATATAAATTTTTAGCAAGAAATTCTATTTATGATGAAGAAAGTGATATGGTTAAGTTTTATTCTATTTATTTCAGCAAGTGAGCTGAATATATTTATCATTTAAAAAGAAAACATAAAAAAAATATATTTGCATAAATGCATAACAAATATTTTTTTAATTTCATTTATCCATATTCAGACAAATATTAAATAATAAATAAAATCTCATTTGCTTTTAACTCGAGCTATTTTTAAATGATTAACTTTTAGCGCTATCTCTATTGCAAATTGTTTTTATTGTTAAAGGTGCTAAAAACCAAGGATTCTGTCTATATCAACAGTCTTTTTACCCGACTTGAAACGTTTTATTACGTCCAATATTAGTTCCAAACTAATACATTTTCCTCTCATTGCACTCATTTTTCTACACAACTTCTTTTAAAAAGTAACTTCTTACTTCCTAACATGCAATTTTACTAAGAATAACTTACCTAACAGAATTAAATGGGATTTGCCTTTTTACACACAAATAGAAAAATTCTTCACATGTGATTATGACTTCATCGAAAAATGCATTCGTATGTAGCGACGCAAATCGAAATCATAAAAACGCAAAGCGGATTTAACCAATTTTTAAAAAGCGGACCAAATAGAACAGACGCAAATTAGGGCTCTAGTGTATATTTTTTGCAGTATCGATGGCATTTCTCTAATTGTAGAATTTGAATTACTAATGCTTCTAATGAAATCCACCTGGTTTGTGATGGGGGAGGAATTTTTTTGTTTAATTTCCAAAAATTTTTGTATTTCGAAAAATTGATTTTTAAGTTTTGGACTGTTTTCAATATAATTGTTAATATTTCTTGCGTGTTTTATCGATGCCAGAAAATCGTCATAACACTATTACTTTTAGTCAAAAAATCGTCAATCGGCATTTTACTGTATTTTCTCAAAAAAATCGTCAAAATTACGAAAAATCGTCACATCTAGCAACCCTGCTTGCCAGATTAAAGTGTTATAAAATTGATGCCAGATTAAAGTTTAAAGTAAATTTATTGACGCGATCAAATCGTCAAAACATACGTGACTCTACATCAAAAATCGTCAATCATCATTTTGGTAAATTCATCGAAAAAAATCGTCAAAATGACGTAAAATCGTCACATCTAACATCCCTGATAGCAATGCCTAAAGGCAATCAACTTTTGATTTGTTCATTTCGTATAAATTTGTATCAATTATTTTCAATATCTTTTAATGTTTGAATCTGTTTCTTTAATAAAAAAATAACATTAGGATTAATATTTTGATTTTTGAACTTTTTAAAAATGAAAAGTTTGACCCCGGTAATTATAAACGATTATTAAATTTAACAAACGGTTATTAAGGCAAATTTTCATACAAAATTTGTTTTGTAAACCTTTATTAAATTTAAAATTTTTTTATAAATACGGGCGTAAAGCTTTAATAAACAATTTAAAAATGTACAAAATGACTTATTTTTTTAGTATTTTCATGTTTCTTTTTAATTAATTTATAATACAATTGATAATGCATGTAAAAATTAATATTGACCACAAATAAAAATTCGAATTAGAATCATTGAACTTCATTGGTTTTAATTCGCACTCATTCAAATGAATATTTCATATCAATGAAAATCCTAATTCATCCCTGAACTTTTAATGAAGAGCCGTTTAGCTAATGCGAACCCATTCTCGCCAATGACACGCTAATGTTAAAATCTTGCATGTATCGCCTAAAAAGAACCAGTGCATTATCGTTGGAACCCATGCATTTATTAAATTTTTAGATGTCTCTTTTTTGTCGGGCAATTATGTATTATTATATATAATAATGAGCAGACGAATTGCCATATTTTTACAAAATTAAATAGGTTAAAATTGTTTTCGGTTATATTTTCTGTACAAATTTTTCTAAAAATACATTATAAATCCATTAGTTTCTCAGGAATAAAAACGTCGAAAAGTCCATCTTAATAATGAAGTTTCATTGAAAGTAATTAAATTCTAATATGAAGCTATGAAGCTCCTACGTCATATGAAATCTTAAGGGTTCTTAATTTAATATTATATATTTTGATTCGATGTAATATAGAAGATACATATTTTGATAAAATTCTATTTAAATGTATTTTTCCAAATTAATTCTTAATGGAATAGTTAAGCACTTATATGTATATACAAACTTTGTTTAAAAATTGTCATATATGTATATGGAAGGTGGAATTTTCAAACTAAAAGCTTCTTAATTTTCATTAGTTTTACCTTTTGGTACTAAATACTTGATTTTTTGTTATTTATATGAAACTTTATAATAATACGGTTTTTTTTTGACAAATAATTTCTTTCATCAATATTCTAAAAATTAACAACCGCTAATTTAAGATGGTTTTTTAATATTTTGTATGCCCAGAAATGATGCAATTTTGGGTATTCTTGACACTGAGTGCAAAAGTGTGCAAAACCAATAAAATACAAGCTGATTCAAAACTTCATTGTTTTAAAAATTGACCGTTTTAATAAAATTGTGTATTTTGTATAATCAAACTTAAAGTAAATCATTGTTTTTAAAAATAAAAAAATCATAATTTGAGAAAAAAAAATATGATAAAATCATCATTCTAGCAACGCTGTTTACATAATATATTCAAACAAAAGAAAGCAAAACTTTGTCAAATTAAACTTTGTGTGTCTAAACACCGAACAAAGTTTAAAAGAGAATTCAAAAAATTTTGTCAAAGTAAACTTTGCCTGTCTAAAAGGGGACTAGGTCCTAGCCAATTCCAAGATGTCCCACGTTAACGTATAGAAATATAAAATAACATTTAAAACAAAAACAAATAACCACAATACTAATAAATTTTAGAAATTTAAAGTTTTTGTAGTATATTTTTGAAAATTTAAACTATTTTTTGAATAATTTTATTTGAAGTTTTTGAAGAAAAATATGGGGTGGAAAACCCAATAAAACATTTTTGTTGGAATTCCCTTATATTTGGCATAATTTGCCAAATATTTTTTTCTGTGATGTTTACTTGTGGAGTTACTAGCCCGTAAAGTGTTGCCTTTTTCAAAAAAAAATTTGTTATCAATTATTTTTTCAACTAAAAACTAATCAAACAAAAAAATTCTTTTCTTTTAAATAAAAAAAAAATAGATAAAAAAAATTTTTTTTTCATCTGCAAAGCCAGAAATTACCAATCTAAATCAAAAATTTTCTAACAGTCCGTATCTTTAAAATATGTAGATATATACATATGTAGATGGGTTAATTCCAAAAGTAGTGTACATGAGCATTTTTTTTTTTTTTTAAGGTTGAGGAATTCATTCTCTGAAATTGTTTACTTGCATTAAGATTTGTGCAGATTGCGAAATTACTTTTAGTTTCTTTAAAAAAAATTTGTTTTGCTTTTTTATTGCATTTTGGTGAAATATTTTCCGGAATGTCACTTTACAAAAATTTACAAAACTAAGAAATTAATGCAAAAATGTTAGAACAAAGCCTACTATCGCATTCGTTCACTTATTATTTACCAGCTTTGGATGTTTTTCTTAAAAAAAACGGGTTAGTAATAGCAAAAAGTTATTTTTCGAAGAGATTCCAATTATTTTTTTTTCCTTTTATAATTCAAGAATTAAAAAAAAGTAATTTTTTTACAAAAATTTGTTTTTGTGCAGCTTACATTTAAAGTAACAAATTTGCTTCAAACAATTTGGAAGAAATTGTTGTATTTTGCTGGAAACTTGAAAAAATAAAAAGTGACAGTACGGAATTTTTTGTGACAGTAAAGAAAATCCAATTTAAATTTCAAGTGTAACGAAAACTTAAACATTTATTCATTATTTTGTTTTTGGTTACTGTTTGTTTTTTCTTTTTTATAAAAACGAAACAAAAAATAAAAGTAATCCAATTATATTAACAAAAAATTCATGAACAAATCTATTCATCGGAATCTGTGAATATTTCATAAAAAATTGATTCCCGATTGGTTTTTTTTCTATTTGTTTTTTTTAAGCGGTTAATTTTTGCTGACTTTGCCTTAAACCCATGACAAAGGCATAATTTTCCGGCCATCCAATTATTATTTGCACAATAGCAAGACAGGTTTCTATAAGTTACTTCACCTTTTTTATTTGTCATAATTTGGTGGGTATCTCTTGTGCCTCGAATTGTCATTAAGTCTTTAGGCAATGTTTTATTTATATCAAAAATGTCTTTTACGTTTATGTAAAACAATTTTATATTTGTCTTGTTAAGCAGAATATTGTACAAAGACTCCGCATTAGAAATGTCTGCACCGTGAGCTACAAGACCATCCGCTGTTCGCTTGACAACAGCTCCCACGCCGTCTGCTGCACCCTTGCCATGAATTAAGTTCCGATACGCCTTTTTGTGAAATAGTAAATGGTTCTTCATCAAGCTCCATATTCGAAGCATGTGGCAAAACAATCGATGCAGGTTCTACATGTCGCACTAAGGCCTTATTGGCACGCTTCCGTTCTCTCTCCTTAGCACGTATAGCCTTCAGCATCTTCCTCGGCATTTCGTTTCTTTTCAATTTTTTAGAATTTCTACACATAAAAAAAAATTAAAAATGTCCTAAATATTCGAAATATAACGTGTACCTTTCTCTTTCTTTTTTTTTGTATTCATCATCACGTTTCTTGTCTAATTTTCTTTTTTCTCGATAACTTTTTGCTCTTTCAGCTCCCGTCAACTTTGCCTTTGTTTTAACCTTTAAGATTTTAGAAGAATAACAACAACAATAGTCATTCAAAGTAATATAACAAATTATCTTTACATCAAAAGAACTACAGTATTGAAATCAATCAGAATTTTCGAGAAATAAGCTTTTAAAATAAAAAAAACCTTTTTACTTAAAAGTGACAGTAAAGAAATTTGTGACATTTTTTTTTGTTTTTTTCTTCTAAAAAGTTATTTCACGGAAAATAAAAACAAGAAAAAGTGATCAAAACTTCGTAATATATTAATATACATTTTTATTTATTTTATTTTTTACGATTTTTTATTAAATAACTGTGTGACAGTACGGAAATTTTTAGCTGTACTTACCATCGTGCGATTATAAATTCACTTGAAAACAACAAATAATTGATTTTATTATTTTATTTTTTATCTTAATCAATTTATCACTTCTTGCACTTTTTAATAGCGATGCACATAAAGCAAACGAAACAGCTCAAGTAATGATTATGACTTAATTAAAAAAAATGTGACATTACGGAAAAAACGCAGAGACAAAGTAAAATTAGAACGTCAAAATGACATTGATAACATTTTTCAGGTAAAACCAGGAAAAAGCAATAAAAATAAATACAATCATTGAAAAACAGTTGAATTATTTATTATTGTTCTATTGTTTTCAACTCTTTTTCCATGTTGCTTAATAAATAACATGTGTGGAGACAGGTATATTTGTATGAATTAGGCATGATATACAGTTAAAGCACCATTTGCACAATTTAGCAGAAAGTTTTACAATAATAACAACTACTTTTGTTTGTTGCTAATTATTTTAGAGCTTACTTGCCGTTTTTGTTTTTTTATTTTCTTTTACATGAAAGAAATAAAAAGCTTGAGACGAAAAAAAAGCATTGTGTTTTGAATTAACCCAGATACATAACATAAACAACTTTTATTTTTTTTTGCTCTTATACCGGGTTTTTAAGGTGTGGATTAAATTTAAATTTAGTTTAACATAATCAGAAGCTCTGATTTTTCCTTCGAAATGTGAATTGTTTTAATTATTTCATTAACGATCAACATTTTAAGAAAAACTAAGCTGTTCCGTAAAAATTTTGTGTTGGTACCTTTACGAAAAGAAACCTAATGCTCTTAATATTAAAGAATAAAAGAAGCCTAATTTATAAAATTATATGCATACATAAAAGTTTTACTTACATTATATTCTGCATCTTTTGAATCATCAGAGCTCCTTTCGTTTGTCATTTCCTAAAAATAAAATTAACAAATTGTTATATTCCTTTAGAATTGCTTAATTAATTTACGAAATGTACTTATTACTTACCTTTCTTTTTGATTTTTTCCCTTTTTTAGAAGCATTAACTTTTCTCTTTTTTAGTGGCATTTGATCTAAATCATCATTTATTTCATACTCACTGTCACTGTAAAATACACGACATGCCTCGCCACTAGTTTTTGAAGTTTCAACTTTTTCATTTAATTCATTTTCATTGCTTCCAACAATAGAATCGTCCCATTCTATCTCTTCATTATCACGAATAGATCCCTCGTTGTTTAAGTTTTCTTGTAATTCATTTTTGATTTCGCAGTTTAAAATGTCATTATTTTCAACAGGGGTTGTTGTGTTTACTGTATCTAATGGATCTGGATTTACATTAATTTTCTCCACTATTGAATTTTCAAAAACTTTTATATCTGGTCCTTCAAAGTTGCTAAATGTTTGTAAACTGACTTGTTCCGTTTCAGCTTCAAACTTAAGTTCACTTTCATTTAAAATATCATCTAAATTATTTAAATGTTCTTCTCCAAGATGAAGGGAAAACTTTTTTAGTTGGTCATATTGTATGTTGCAAAATGTACATAAAAAAATGTACATTTTATTTTTTCGATTCTTTGATTTTAAGTCTACTAAGATTTCACCGCACTTTTGAAGATTAGGACATTTATTAGCTCCCATTTTTGTAAATATATTGTGTATAGTTTTTCTTTAATTATTTATTAGGCACAATATATTTAACAAAATTTTGTTTATATTTACAACATGAATTTGTGTATTTGCGATTTATACATATGGTACGTTCAGTTAAAAACGAAAATTTGCATTAAAGCAAGACATCTGTGCCGAACAATTTTTAACGGCGACACCAAATTGCATTAGTAGCGGATCGAACACACCATTGCACTCCGAACAAATTGTTAGCGTTTAAACAATAGGTACTCGTAATAAAAACAGGACGCTCAATTAAAGATTTTGATTGATTGCAAAAGTCAACTTAGTAGGAAAATTTTGTTTGAGGCCCTAATCACGCAAAGCCAAAGAATTACATTGAAAACAAAAACAAAGTCATGAATATTTTGTAATTTTGTTGTTGCCATTAAACAGGTCTGCGCAGGAAGCCTGATGATCATTGTTTTTGTTCTTTTGAACTGTCAAAAGTTGCTTACATGTACATATAAATGTTTGTTTACGTTTATTAATACAATTGTTATTTCCCTGCAAATATTATTGGACCACCTGATCCAATTTCATGAAATGGAATACTCCATCGACTGGTCCGATGTAATGCAAGCATGGACCATGTCATTGTTAAAAAGTGTTTGTAGTGAGACGACGTCTTCGTTTTTTAACGACATGTTTTCGTTTTTAAACGAAGTTAAAACTAATCCTCTTGTGTACACAATGGAGTAGTTTTAAATCTACTCCTTTGTAGTCCAAAGATGGGTAATATGGTACTGCCCTAGGACATCGTAATGTTAAAGAGACCATGTTTTTCCCATACGTTTGGGTTACTTTTTGACTAGTCCCTTGTGGGCTACTCTTTACACGCGTGTTTGGACTGGTCCTATTATTTGCCACACATACACGTTTTTTCCCTTTTGCTTTGTATATGTGGTAGTAAGTTTTTGACGAAAACAATAATTACTATGCAGAGAAGTTTTAGTTAGTTTACCAAAGGTAGAGATTTAAACTCCAAAATCCAGTTATGGCCTCTAAATTTTTGATATATTTTTCTTCTTTCTTCAATATTAATTATACCTACATTTGGGGAAATATTGGTATCATAGAATAGCTTAAAAAATGACCAATATTTTTAATCAGGCTTAAGTTCATCAAATTTAATTTCATTTAATTATTTTTATGAAGAAAGGAATTTTACAACATGAAAAATAATTAAAATTGTTATTCGGGCATGTTATACAAATCGTAATGAAGTGGAATTGAAATCGAGCGAGATTTTGATTTCAATTATTGACAAAATTACTGTAGTTTCTCCTGTTTTGAGATCTGTACCTGTAAATATAATTGGTACTCAAAGTATGAAGAACATGTAAAATCAATTAAAAATGGATAATCATTCCAAAAATCAAATTTCAATCTACCAAAGGTTAAAATACAATTTGGTTTAAGGATTGATGTTTGACTATTGACGTCAGCAGTCGTCGATGGCTGCGAGTGAAGACGGCAAATCAAAAGGAGATCGAATGGTAGCGATCGAAACATGTCAGGGTAACCAGCCGCCTAGGTTCGAATCTCATGTTAGTCAAGAATGAATGATTATCAATAACAATTTTAATTAATTTTCATGTTGTTAAATTCCTTTCTTCATAAAAATAATTTAATGAAAATTAAATTTGATGAACTTAAGCCTGATTAAAAATATTGAAAATTTGGATTAAAAACCATAAATAGTAAAAAAAAAAAATTACAAAATACTAATTAAAAAATTACCTTTCAAACTTGACAATTCCCCTAACCCATTAATATCTACACAAATAAAGGCGAATTCATACAGGTGACCGCATCTTGAGATAGCGTTATGCTGGCTATCCCTTTTTAAAAAATAATTGTGACGCCTTAGTTAGTGATAAGTACAAAGAAGAAAAAAAATGAAGAATTTGAAAAATAAATGCTGGAATATTTGTTAGATTATGTTATTTTAACATGTTCTGTATTTTTTATTAGTTTGTCGTCTTAAACGAAAGGATTTAAAAATGTAGAAAATATTAAAAAAAACCTAAAAGTCCAAAATATGTTGGCTCAAATGATATTTTAACAGTTTTAAAATCTTATGTATACGCGTAATGTACCGGTACAAATAACTTAAACAAATTTATGTTTTGGTAAAAAGAAATATCAATTAGAAATACAATCATATAAATTACATTATATGTAATACAAATGTATAAAATATATACATACATACATAAGTTCTTAAACTATTACATCATTTTTACTTATAAATTTATCAGTATTAAAATTAAGAAACATTATTTGATTAAACGACTCATTTGACGAAATATTTGTTCTTTTTTCAGACAATAATTGTCTAGCTTTTGAAAAAACTCTTTCAGATGTTGCACTAAATGCAGGAGTGGCCAATACTTTGCAACTTAATTTATACAATAAAGAAAATTGTAATTGATGCAAATGCCACCAGTTTATTGCATCGAAATTCTCTTCGAACGGGATATTCATGTTTTGGTACGCTTCAATTTCGGCAGAAATTTTATCTTTAGAGTTAATATTTGATGCAGAGATAACAAAATTCTTAAAATACGATGGTATCATTATATTAGTTGCTGAACTTGATGGCTTTGTCGAAGATTCTTCGTCACTATTTTCTAAATACGTTTGTAGTAGTGCAGCGCATTCAGATTTTAAAGTTGCCTTTTCAACTTCATTAAATTGTATTAATTTATTTGCCGGTGGGAATAGAAATAACGCAATTTTATGTAGTATTGTTAAATTTGACATCACCGTTGTTTCTAAGTACTCTCTCATAATGTACTTGAAGCGCTTAATAACATCCATATCATCATTCTCTGCTATACAGTTCTCTATTAATCCATTTATATAGACATAAACCAGTGGTAATGTTGCGTATTTTTCTTCACCTTCAAATATTTTAGATGCTTGTTCAAATGGCCTTAAGGCTTTTACAATGCCTTTAACATAGTCTAAATTGATGTTTTCAATTCTTTGGAGTTCAGTTTTTGCTTTAAGAAATTTGCGGATTTCCAACCAGTTATTTTCGATAGATTCTAAAAGATAAAACATTGTATTCCATCTCGAAGGGCAAAAACTCTTTAAACTGATGTTTAGTTTGCTGCTTTCGCCTGATGTTTTAACATATTCAACTACTTTTGAAGATAAATTGCAGAGTTCTGAAATTTCATCCACGTCTTTTATGCCTTTTTCAATCACGTTGTTAAGAAACTGATCTATGCAATATATATGTCGAAACTGTTTAAAAGCAGCGACCATATTGGACCCTCTATTAGTTACAATAATTGCATCTTCAAGTTTGCAATTATATATATTAAGCAAATGTTCTGCTTTTGATTTTATTAAGTCATCTACATCTTCATCTAATTATAAATAAAAAAGAAATAACGTTTATTATATGAATATATACAAACATACATACAAACTATGTATATAAATTCAAAATAATCAAGTTTACTTACTTGTAGTTCTTTCACCATCAATTGAATTTAAACCTAATAATCTAGTTACCAATTGACCATTTTTTATAAAATGGATAGTTAAGGACATGTAGCTCTTCCGAAGATAGTTATCTGTCAAAATATCTGTTGTTAATCCATAGCCGTACTTGCAGTTTGTATGTATTTCATTTTGAATCTTGGCTAACATGTTATAATAGAGGCCATTAACATTTCTTGATAAAGTGGTAGGATGAGGAAGCAGTTTTCCAATATCAATACTACCGCCGTACTTTCTTGCAACGGAAATTAAGAATTCAGAATATGATATAAGCCCGCTATCCTGTACTAATTGAAACGGCCGACAGTTTCCAATACACCATTGTGTAAATATTTTTGACGCTTCTTGTTTCGTGTCTTTGTTTACTTCTAATTTTACAAGAGCAGTTTCCTTCATCGTTGTATAGCACTTGTGCTTTAAGGCGACCGTACACGACATGTATTTGTCATCTGACATGTCAAATTTCCCACTGCAAAATACATACATGTCGTGTGTTACCTTTTTAACTTTGCTTCTGTAAAAGTCAGACGCAAAGTCATCTGACAAAATTTCAATTAGAGCGTGCTCTATTTTCTTCTGACAAACCATCTGACATCAGAAATCTATGCCGGGAAGAAACCGGCAGCGGCGTCCACTATTGACGGAATCATTAGCCGGCTGAAGTTAATTTTTTACAATGCCGAGATATGTTTGATCATCTTACGATTGAATAGAATTTATGTGAATATATATATAAAAACCGTTTTATTATAAAATCCTAAATTGGTATCTTTGAATTAAAAGAAAAAAATGTTAAGATGGCTAAACTATTTTACGGCGCAAATAAAAAATTTCATGGCGGCAGCTAGCTATTTTTAAAACGAGCACTACTTTGGTTTCTGCAATTGCAATGCGAAAAAACAGAGACAATGTCAGAAGCAAATTACATGTACGTTTGTGACCGAATATTATAAACCTTATGTAAAACAGCGATTTTGACAGACATGCACAATTACATGTGACTTGAAAATTTGACATGTCAGATGACAAAAACATGTCGTCTATATGCTCCTTTACCAAATTTGATGTAGATCTACCATCATACTTTAGAACGGAAAAGCACTTTATGCATCCTAATTTGTTTTCGAGTTCTACACCATCGTTGTCTTCAATTTTTCCATAAACGTCCCACACTTTACTTCTGCCTTTTTTGATAGCTATCTTAAATTTTCCAGATAACAAATTTTTTTTAATTCTATCATTTTCCAAGCCGGGAATCGATGAGGCGAGTTCTAAGTTTGAATTCTAAATAAAAAAAAAATTAATGATAATGCCAACCACAAGTACAAAAATGTAACTATTATTTCTCTCTGTGCTAATAAACGTACATAGGTATAGAAAGATTTTTTTAAATACCAATTGAATTTCTTTTAACTTTTGGACTAATGAAAAAACCCATCAATTTAATAGTACTACTTTTTGTTTGTATTAAAAGATATTTTTAAGAACTACATATTGGTTTTAAGAACTACAGGTAGTTTAAAAGTAAAATTTTATTTGTTCTTTAATCAAGCAGTAAGTTTGTTAGCTTCCGAGTTTGTATGATTGTGGCCGAATCACACGACAACTGAAGATTATGGAAATTTGATAGACAGATAGCATATGGTCCAGATTGAAATATCTCTATTTTGATATGTTTATTTTATCGTCAAAAACTAATAAAAATGCTTTTGGTTTTTTTATGTTTTTAGACATTGAATTTGGCGAAAAAGGTTAAAATAAATCGGACAACTCTGGCCAACATTGATAAAATAGGAAAAGCTTGTACGTTTGGTAGTCTTTTACTTTTGGTACTTTTTCTTTTTTCGATAATTTTGGTATAGAGATTTTGGATATCGATAATATTTGTTCTAGAGTCTGTGGCACTTTGAGGAGATTATATCATCTAAATCTGTTCCTACCTTTGAGTGTTAGAAAGTCAATTGCACATGCATTGCTTATGTCTCAAGTGAATTATTGTATTGAAGTTTACTCGGGTTGTAACTTAAGCAATAGAAGGAAAATAAAGCATATTGTCCACCGTATTGTTAGATTTGTTTATAGACTTAGGCTGAGAGCGCATGTGTCTGGTTACGTAAAAAGTTTTCTAAATTTTTTTTTTGAGGACTATTTAAAGTTTCGGTTGTTAATTTATCTTTATAATATTATTAAGACTCAAAGTCCTCCGAGTGTTGTGCGAATGATATCTTTTAACATTTCTGTTAGAAATCCTCAAATCGTTATACCACGTATTTATAACATGGTTTATGAACAATCTTTTTTCGTACGTGCGGCACGGTTATGGAATTCTACGTTCTTTCGCCATGTCTTTTGCACTCTTTAAGCGTAACCTTTGTGTGTTTCTAAATTCACATAGCTCAATTTTGTAATCACTAATAATTTTTTGGGTTTTTTTCACTTCTCTTGTTTTATCCTGCTTTTATTTACTCGCTATAATGTATGGGAGTTGGTTGGGTTGTCATGATGTTGGTATATGTTTATTTTAGATAATGAAATCTCATAGTTGTACTTATTTTTATATGTATATTGAATTATTTCTTACCTCATAGTTATGAAATTACTTGTAATATATTTTATTGGCCAATTGGCTATTTGTATTACCATGAATAAATAAATAAATAAACAAAATATCGTTCTTAAAAAACATGACCATTCTAAATTTTGTAATTTTTAAAAATTAAGTTGGCCAAATATGTTTATAATTGGACTCATGTGGTTACGGATCTTATCAACAATAGGAATCCATAACCAGCAGTAATTTTTAAAATTTTTGGAGTTTTTACAGATAAAAACATGAAGATACCAATGCACTTTCGTCCACTCTGTTACCTAAATTAAATACCAAATAAAAAAACATCAACAAATGAAAATAAAATTCTTTTTATTGTTATTCCCCAGGAAAGATAATTCATTTTAATTTATTTTATAAAAAAATTAAAAAGTAATATAAAAATAACAAAAAATAACACATATTGTCACCCATATTAATTCAAATTTCATTTTGGTGAACTAAGTTAATGATAAATAAAATATTAAATAGTTTAATACTGGTTAATTATTTTTAATGACTTTAGGCCAGTGTACCTTATTAAATTACACTCATATAATAAATCTAATGACTTAGCCTTATTTCTTAATTAAAGAAAAGTAGATGGTAACAGAGGAGACTTAACGTAACAGAGGAGACGTAACGTAACAGAGGAGACACTGTTACTGAAGCACTGTACTATTTAAGTATCCGCTATTACCATCACTTTTTTTTACAAAGTAGATTATTAATTTTGTGCTTCTAATATATCTATTGGATGGTTGAAATTGTAGTAAATTCGACCACCTTTTAATTTTATGTTCGCATTTTCCAGGATTTTAATTACTGCTTCTTTTTGTATATACGAAATGTAATTTTCTTTAATCCTGAAGTTTGCACTTGTAATATCATTCGAACGTAGAAACATTACCTTGATATAACCATCTTCATCAACACACGTTTGTGCTATACAAACGTATCTATAAGTTATACTTTTTCCTAAAACTTGAATTAGTAAAAATGTCCCATTCATAATTCCATCCTTATTTTCAATATCCGTATTTTCTTTTTCACTTTCATCTTCTGACGACGACGGAGTATAGACTTCATTATAAATTAATTTTTTTTAGTAGTTTTTTCTTCTTCTATTCTGATTAAATTAGTTTTATATACTTTGCTTTCAAAACAGCTACAAAATCCTCTTGGAATGTAACTACAAAAGCAACTAACATCACGATATAAAACAGTACCCTGAATTTTAGTCATAAGTTGGTGGAGACGCATGGTACCTTTCAGTAATGGTATATTGGACGGAAGTGTCTTCCTGATGCAATCAATTGCCGCTTTATCAATTAGATATAATTTTATTGTTGTTTCTTTTTGTACCTGTTCAAAAAACTGCTGGCTGTTCATGATGTCTGCTCCGTGTGCGACCATTCTATCAGCAACTCTTTTTAGCACTCCACCAATCCCATCGGCTGCTCCTTTACCATGAGCTGCTTCAAAAAAATTCCACGTTGCTAGCTGAAATCCATTTTCAAAAAGTTTTGTTCCGAAAAGGTAAAAATTTTGTTTTTGTCTATACTGAGTGCAGGGCCCGTCTGAGAAAATATGAATTGTGTTAACATCCTTTTTTGAATTTCTTATCAAATCAAATATTGGCTGCAAATGAGCCCATATTGCGCTGGGGCTGTGTTCGTTACAGGCCGATGTAGTACAAAAAGAAAAAGGATTATTTTCACCTGAAAAATATAATATACGCTTGATAGGTGTACAAAAAGAATGGGTTAAGTTCGCCTTACCTGAGAAATATAATACCCCTGTATGTAGTGTGATCTGGTTACGCGAAGATCCAAAATGATGGCTTTGGATTTCCTGACCCATTTTACAACTATAGTTCTCACTGAAGTCGACATGTAATACAGCCTCATTGGTTTTTAATTAATCGATACAGCTCCGATATGCTTTATGTTGAGTGCGAATGTTAAATATATGTTTTTTAAAAACTTGTAATTGAGAACTAAATTTCTCTGCTAATAGCGATGTTGTTGTGGTATGCTCTTCTCGTATCATTTTAATAGCAACAGTTACTTTTTCATTTTTTTCGAACCGCTCTTCTTTTCGAATCCATTCTTTCCAGGCTACTTCAGATTCATTTTGAATACTTAAAGTGCAAGTTTTATTTTTGCATGAGAGGCATTCATTGTACATGCATCTTTTGCTGTTAATATCGCAAACTACAGACATTAATAATTCATTTAAATTGCTGACATGAATTGCATTAATTTGTTTTAAAGCGGACAATTTGAATTCAAAGTTTACTTTGAGTTTGCATGCACATGTATCTCTTGATGCAACTGTAGGTGAAACCACATAAAATGAGCAGCAAAATATGAATAAGAATACCGACCTCCTTCAGACTTATACTTTTTGTAGATATTCTGTAAGGTATCAAGAAGATATCGTTTTTGTAATTTCTGTTTTAATTTAGTTCTAGTTTCTTTCTTGCCAGCAGTAGCACGACTTATGTCATCTCTTTCGTAAAAACGTTGCAGACTTAAGATATCGGCGTTTGGTTTTGTTTTTGAAAAACTCTTACGTACTCTTGTTAAATTGAACACATCGCGATGAAATTGCATTTTTAGCTTGTATTTCCAAATAAGTTTATTGCTCAAAATTGATTTAAATCCTTCTTTTTGGCTCTTCGTTCGCAATTCCGCATACCTATTTTTTAACCCTTCAGTTAGTGTGGCGTATTTCAGTAAATTTTTTTTAACAGTTTCAACTCCAGCACCTCGTACATTTGGCAAACATGTGTTTATTAACTTGTTGGTTTTTGAAAGTGGGCTTAACGCTGAACTGATAATATTAACTTTTTTGGATCGCTGTCTCTGCTTCTTCAATTTCTCATTTTTTTTTTTAACTTATTAACTTCGACTTGCAATTTGATATTCTTCCTATGTACTTTTGCTTTTTCCATACGCATTTTTTTACGGCCACAGACGACATTTCGAACCTGCTCTGTAGAAGGCGACGATGGTGGTGTTATATCGATGACGGCTTTTAATTTTTTACACGTTCACGATAGTTTTTTTTATTTGTGCGCCATTTTCTTCTTGCTAACCTAGCCTCTCTAATTTTCATATCACTTATAAATATTTTTTTATTATGATACCTTTCCAAATCTTTCTTCTTATTTTCTTCAACTTTCTCCTTATTAAGCTTTCTTTTTTCCCTATATCGGCGTTGTTTTTCCGCTGCAGATAATGGTTTATTCTTGCCCATTTTCTGAAAAACAAATAGCAAATTGAGGCATAATTGTACACTCTGTTACTTTTGCGTCCCTTCTGTTACTTTTTAATAAGTCACAGAGTGGACCGGTAACAGAGGGGACAAATTAACTCAAAAATACCATATTTTAGCTTTTTATTAGAATTTTGTAGAATTTATTTGTCCACTTAATTAGTGTACACAAAATATTTATAAACAAATTATAAAATAAATTAAAAATCACTTTACTCACCGTTTTTCAACAGTAACAGAGTTGACACTGAATAAGGGTACGCACCCGGCCTACAATTAATTTGCTTACTCAACCACGCACTAAACAAGACTGAACAGTTAAAAACACATTTTGTTGATTTAAGCTAAGTTATGATGGAGAAGCATAAGAGAAATATACGCGTTATAACGTTTAACAAAAATTTTTCAATAAAATGGGTGGGCGTAACAGAGGGGACCAAAACCTGGGGACAAGATTTTTCTTCAAAAAAGTTATACAAAAAAATTATTTTTCAACATTCTTTTCTATATATGGTATTAATATATACAAACTGAATAACAATAATTGTAAATATTATTTTTTTTCAATTTTATTTTAACTGAAAATAACTATTAAATTTTTATAAATTGGCTCGGGACACAGGTTTTTGCTCAAGGTATATTTACACAAGGTAGACTCATTTGGGAGTGTAGACATGCTGCTCTAAAAAAATAACCGTGTGGAACGGAATTGTCAAAATTGTCTTCATATAAATTTAACGCACACATGTACAAATTTTGGCTCATATACACGAAATTTGACATTGGTGTTCCAACTTAGGTAAACAGCTGACAAACATATGGGCCAACGAGTTTACCTTGTGTAAATATACCTTGGTTTTTGCTAAGCCTTTGACATTAAAAATATTTTTTAAGTTATTTTCAGATAATTAATTATTTTTTTTTTATAATATAGTAACGTAGAATCGATAATAATTTATAAAAATGCAGATATTTTTCTATTTTCCATTTGGAGAAACAAAATATAAAATAGTAAAGTCTGGGGACACCAATTGGTCATGTTTTTTAAGAATGACCCATATACGACACGACATGTTTTTTACATGGACAACTGTATGTCGATTCCTCAAGAGTGTCGAGTAAATCATTTTCTTTTATTTTTCCGTAAATATAACGTAAAAATTATTAAATCTTTGTTTAAATGAATTTAAAGAAAAAACATTCTTGGGATTTTTTTTAAACAGTCGACATTTTATATATTAAAACGTATAATACTTACAAGTAATACCTTGCATGTTTAAAGGTAAGTGTGTACACGCGTAAAAGCAAAAAAAAAATGCTTCAGTATAGTGAAAGTGCGGATGTAAAAATACATATGTACATAGGTACATACTCACAAAAATTAAGAAGGGAATGAAAAATACACGCTGCAATGAGAGTGGGAACATAAACTACACACATTTTTTTAAATATTTTGTATGTTATTTTCTTTGATACAATTGCAACAACAATTCTTTGTATGTATGCGTATGCAAAATACGACACACAAGTAAACATCACAAATTCTTTGTATGCGTCCATTACACACAACACATAGATATATGCACATCACAAATTCTCGCAGACTAAACGAGGTGATACTAATGGCCTTATTCATGAAAAATATTTTAGGTCTATAAAATTAATTAAAAATTTAAATTTCCTTAATTAACATTTTATAAAACAAAAATATTTATTATGAATAAGAGGGTAAAAGTACATACATATAGGCAAAAATTTTCTACTGTATTGAGGCGTGTAAAAAAAAACAAATACTGTCTGGAGTGTACTCTTTGAATTATGGTACCCTCACAAAACTTTTTTGAAATTGTGCTACTAAACACGTAGCATTTGTCATTGTGTGTTTGATTTTGTAATACATACATTTAGGCAAGCCTTTTAGACATACATACAAGTTTTACTTACATTATAATCTGCATCTTTTGAATCATCAGAGCTCATTTCGTTTGCGATGTCCTTAAAATAAAATTATGAAATTGTTATATTACTTTTGAATTGTTTAATGAATTTCGGAAATGCACTTACTACCTTTTCTTTTAATTTTGAGCCCTTTTTAGAAACAATAATTTTTCTCTTTTTAAGTGGCATTTGATCTAAATCATCTTTTATTTCGTCTTCACTCTCACTGTGAAATACACGACTTGTATCGCCACTAGTTTTTGAAGTTTCAAACTTTTCATTTACTTGATTATCATTGCTTCCAACAGGATCGTACCATTCCATTTCATCATTGTCAAAAATTGGACCTTCGTTTTCTTGAAATTCAGTTTTGATTTCGCAGTTTAAATTATCATTATTTGCAACCGGGGTGGTTTTGTTTAGTGTATCCAATGGATCTGGATTTAAGTAAATCTTCTTAATTATTGAATTTTCAAAATCTTTTCTATTCTGTCCTTCAAAGTTGTTAAATGTTTGTAAACTGACTTGTTCCGTTTCGGTTTCAATCTTAATTTCACTTTCTTTAAAAATTGTATCATCTAAATTATTTAAATGTTCTTCTGCAAGATGAATGCAGAACTTTTTTAGTTGGTCGTATTGTATGTTGCAAAATGTACAAAGAAAAAAGTACATTTTATTTTTTCGATTAATTGTATTCAAGTCCACTAATATTTCACCGCACTTTTGAAGATTAGGACATTTATCAGCTTCCATTTTTTGTAAATATATTGTTTATGATTTGTCTCTAATTGTTTTACAAATTATTGTTTATATTTGCCACAAAGTACATATTTATATGAATTTGTGTATTTACGTTCATTATAGATACGGTACGTTCAGTCAGAAGCGAGAACATGCGTGCAGCGTTGCCGTTTTGGTTAGTTTTTGCCAAATTCGGATACTTTTTTTAATGTGTAATTCTTTTTACGGAACAAAACTAAGTCTGAGTTCATACACGCGTGTGAACAAATCAATATTTGAAATCAACCGCAAAATCAATATTTTGTTTATGTTGAACACATGCTATTGTTATTGTTTTGAAAACAACAACACGTGCGCGACAAACAATAACAATACAACCAGAAACATATCAGGAAACATAACGAGTGCTATAATAACCATAAAAAGTAAAGAAATTAATAAAAATATGAAAAAAATCTTAAAACTTTGCGGCTTAAAATGTTTGAAAAATTTTCCTAAAAGTTGTTAGTTGAATAAAATCTGTAAATTTATATGTTTCTCAAATCTGATAACTGTTTTGGAAAGCCCTCAACCAGGGCTATTAAGGCCACCAGCTGTCACTTTCGACAAATTAAAAGTTTAGGGGGTATTCTATACTAAAGAAAAAAAATTCAAAAAATTTCCAAAAAGTTGTTAGTTGAATAAAATCTGTAAATTTATATGTTTCTCAAATCTGATAACTGTTTTGGAAAGCCCTCAACCAGGGCTATTAAGGCCACCAGCTGTCACTTTCGACAAATTAAAAGTTTAGGGGGTATTCTATACTAAAGAAAAAAAATTCAAAAAATTTTCAAAAAGTTGTTAGTTGAATAAAATCTGTAAATTGATATGTTTCTCAAATCTGATAACTGTTTTGGAAAGCCCTCAACCAGGGCTATAAAGGCCACCAGCTGTCACTTTCGACAAATTAAAAGTTTAGGGGGTATTCTATACTAAAGAAAAAAAATTCAAAAAATTTCCAAAAAGTTGTTAGTTGAATAAAATCTGTAAATTTATATGTTTCTCAAATCTGATAACTGTTTTGGAAAGCCCTCAACCAGGGCTATTAAGGCCACCAGTTGTCACTTTCGACAAATTAAAAGTTTAGGGGGTATTCTATACTAAAGAAAAAAAATTCAAAAAATTTCCAAAAAGTTGTTAGTTGAATAAAATCTGTAAATTTATATGTTTCTCAAATCTGATAACTGTTTTGGAAAGCCCTCAACCAGGGCTATTAAGGCCACCAGCTGTCACTTTCGACAAATTAAAAGTATAGGGGGTATTCTATACTAAAGAAAAAAAATTCAAAAAATTTCCAAAAAGTTGTTAGTTGAATAAAATCTGTAAATTTATATGTTTCTCAAATCTGATAACTGTTTTGGAAAGCCCTCAACCAGGGCTATAAAAGCCACCAGCTGTCACTTTCGACAAATTAAAAGTTTAGGGGGTATTCTTTAATAAAAAAAAAATTTTATATAAAGTAATTGAACTATTATAAAACAAAGGCAATTAAAAATAGCTCAATTTTTTAAATAATAAGTGAATTTAGCTAGTAATAGCTAAAAACTACCCTTTTTGAAATAAAATTATTGGAATATTAAAAAACAAACACAAAAAATAAACTCAATTTTTAACAGAGTAAATGAATTTAGCTATAAATCGCTAAAAACCACCATTTTTTAAATAAATTTACTGGAATATTAAAAAACAACCCCAATAAAAATAGCTAAATTTTTTAAATAATAAGTGAATTTACCTATAAATCGCTAAAAACCACACTTTTTGAAATAAAACTATTGAAATATTATAAAACAAACATAATAAAACTAAGTGAACTGCCTATAAATCGCAAAAAACCACCATTTTTTATATAAAATTATTGAAATATTATAAAACAAACACAATAAAATATAGATAATTTTTTTAAATAATAAGTTAATTTAGCTATAAATCGCTAGAAACCATCCATTTCAAATAAAATTATTTTTTCCTGCAAAATTTTATTAAAAATCGCTGGATTTGACGAGAAAATAGCTAAATTGGCAACAGTGTAGAAAGAAACACACAGAGTTGCACTTTACCAGCGTTACCATTTGTCATGTTATCCCTTTTTATAAGTATTTTTAGACGTTAAAATGTTTATAATTTTTATAAAGATTTTCATATATAATAATAATCTAAAAGTTGCAGTATATTAGATGAAAAGATTCAGTGAAGTTTTAATGCAATAAAGCAATCTTAGATAGTATTTGTCCTTTATTACTGTAAAGTTGTTTAATTTTGTTTACTCCTTAAATACTTCATACCTTAAAGATCCCAAATACGTATATTCTTTTAGGTGCTTAAGTATCTAAAGATGATAAAATCGATTTTAGAGTTAAATGTTCAAAGTCTTATGTTGAATTATGTAAAGTTCTGTTCAAAAGTTCGATTTTGATAACGACCTTATGAAACAAGTTGTAGTTTTACTTTTTCCTTTTTATTTAATAATGAATTTTGGCTCTAAAAATTTTTTATTGTATTTTATTATTAATAAAAAATGTACCAAGCGTTTTCTTATACACCCTTCACCTCGGAAACCAATTAGAATTTTGTTTTCTTGCCTTCGCCATTATCTTAGCTATAAACGGGGGGAAGGAAAGCTTTAAACAAAATAACCCTGGAAAACTACTAAATATATTTCTAAAATATTAAATTTTTATAAATATTTCACCATTTTTGGTCCATAGTCTGTGTTCATACGGCTCATGTTTTAATGACATGATTGCTACTTTATTGGCGAGAGTGACGAGGGGAAAAGAAACGAGTACACAGATGCATGTACTGTAACAAACAAACACAAACACAATAAAAATAAAATTAAATTAAAGAAAAATTTCCCCTTTATTACAAAATTTCAAAATCGTAAGCAAAAATTTTTTTCTGAAGGAAAATTCTCACAATTACCAGCATTTTTTCAACTTTTTAAATTTGACTTAAGATGTTTTGTCAAAAGGCCACAGATATATACATATCGTCACCTTAAAGACGAAATAACCTATCTGCAGTTTTTAAAAGTTTACAGGATAGGGAAAAAACGTTATAAAATTTAAACTATTTACAATATTGAAATGAAAATTTCATATTTTGATTAAAATAAAACCAGAAATATATATCGGTTTGTTTTTCCAAACACAGCTTATGTAATGTCACTTAGGGCATTTGGAATTGTAAAAATCTGAAACCAAATATCCTATCAGTAGTACTAATAAGTATAAATTAATAACAATTTTTTAATACATATGAATATTATATACATTAAATAATATTATTGTAATATTACATGTTCAAAATTTTGCACACCTATGCGTTATGATATAGGGAATAAAAATCCATTAAAAACTCAATTTTGAAATTTTTGCAAATTGGGGATTTTATTTTGTAATTGGGAATAAAAACTTCGTGACAATACCCAGGCGATTTTTTTGGGAAAAGCACTTTTTTCGCTAGGGATTTTTGGGGATAATATATTATTTTAAATTCATTTTTGCAATGCCAAGACCGATTTGGTCAAGTTGTGGGTACAAATTTAAGTCTTTTTCGCGGTTTTTCAAGAACTTGTTGAAATAGTTTTAAATATGTTTTTTGTACCAACTAGCGTTACTTCTGTTGAATTAGTCTTTTTCTGTAATAAATTCAACCAAAATCAATATTTGCAACAAAATTAAATATAAGCTATTAGAATTAATAAGAATAAATACACACTTTAAAATAATGCAGCTTGCTGTGACACGTTCAAAATTGTTACTAACACAAATGCAAAATAAATAAATAAAAATTTATTTTCAATTATCAAATAATAAAAAATTAGGGTAATCGATTATTCGACATTTTTCAGAAACCGGTTTTCGTATATTTCGACTATATAAATCAGACCAGGCAAAACAGTTAAGAACGCTTTCTTTCTTTGTTTGTCAACGGAACCTGTATGGTGAGAAAAAAGGTGAAATATGGGAAACTAAATTTCTTTTTTTTACTTTTCTGTGCTTCATGTGATAATTTTTAAATTTTCTATAATATAGAACTTTGAAACATAATATTATAGGTGTAGGATCCTGAGTGAGTGATAACCTATAAGATAAAAAATGCTGGTATTTTTTGTTTTTCATCTGGAACTTTTTGAATTTTCGTTAATATTCGACCTATAAAGATACAATTATACATTAAACTGGGCGAATAAGAACATGTAAGGGTAGCTTTTTCGTACTTTTTCGTTCTACATCTGATACTTTGATTAATTTTCGTTAATATTAGACATATAAACATAAAATTAAACGTACAACGTCCTGAGTGGATGACAATATATAAAGGAGACTTTTTGATACTTTTTTGTTTTTCAATTGGTATTTTTTATACTGAACTTACAAAATTAAATCAACTTACGTAGAAGATAAAATATGAACTGGAGGTTGGACCCTCGCCAAATCGAAACAAATAAATTCATATATACTTAGATGAATTATGTTTTCTTCATATTTACAAAAAAAAATTATGGTCGAATTTTGACCATAAGGCGA
This sequence comes from Pollenia labialis, assembly GCA_949318255.1. NCBI lineage: Eukaryota > Metazoa > Arthropoda > Insecta > Diptera > Polleniidae > Pollenia > Pollenia labialis. Next base: position 14,255,532 of record OX439142.1, on the reverse strand, counting down.
ACACTAGTTATTTATAAATATACTTGAATTTTTGTTATTAACCTATTAATATTTAAGATATAAGGCAAAGCCATTTCTGTGCAATATTTGTTTCCTTAGAATTTAAAAAATTATGTGACTTACAATTAAATAAATAAATAAATAAAATATTTAATTAATTTAATTTATTTGAACAAATAACAATTCCTGAGATCAATTAAATAAGTTTATAAATGCATTCAACTTTTTCAAAATTTCTTAATGGCACCTTAAGATCTTCATGTTCAAAAGAACACATGGACAAAATTTCAATTCATTTGTAGATTTTTGAGGAAGTTATAGCAAAATTACTTTTTGGTTATCTTTTTTCAATGTGCAATTACATTTGGAATAATAAAAACTTCAGAGCTGTGACATTAGGAGTGTTTAGGAATAAAAACTTAAAAAACTATAACAGCAGAGAACCGATGATTATATTAAATTCAGAGAAAATGTCCAAAAGCCACCTTTGAAGTGGTAAACTGTTCTCTTAATAAACAAAACAAATAGACTTAAACTCTTATTGCCACATAATTCATTCAAAGTCAACAGCAATTATATTAAACCAAAAAAGTTAAATGATTTATTCAAATTATTACAAAATATTTCATTAAAAATAGGAATTCCGTTCAGAATATGCATTTACAGAATCGTTTGAGCGACTATCTCTAATTTATATCAAGAAGATTTTAAGGAGAAAACACGATTTCTTTCTACGGATGTTTCAAAGGAACATTATACATATAAACTCTAGACACTTTCAGTTTTCATAACACTTCCTTCAAAACCTGTATTTCTTTTTTAAAAATGAATTATTTTCTTCGAATCGAATAAGCGTTTTCTTAATTAATAACTTTTGTCATCTAATCCGAAAAATCTTTAATGCAGCTGTTCTGCATACAAAATCATTAAATTTTTTGAAGCAAGTGGGTACAACATTTTTTCGTTTTTATAAAATAAATCTGGGTCTTTGAACATTTTTACTTTTCTTCTTTCGAAATTTCAGAGCATTAAACATTGCCTTACTTATCGGATACGAATTGACATCTGTTTGGCGTTTGGCAAAAATGTCTCATATCTGTAGTTTTTTTTGTGTTAAATTGAAAACTATTTATTTGGTGGATTTCCTAACAGAAGATGATAACGATTAAAAGCAGATGTGCTAGACTAAAGTGATTTAAATCAAACAAAAGAGAAACACAAATTTAATTAAACCCTAACAAAAACTCAAAATGAGTTTTTTTTTTTGAATTAAGACCTTTTTGCCTAACGACTAAGATCTATTTGATGACACAACTTTACAATTATGTCAGCTGTAAAGTTGCCAAAATAAAATAAAAAAATCCCGGGAAATCCCGTATGAAAAACACTAATTACCATACACGGGAAAAAATTATTACAAAATTTGTTTTTATTAACTGAATATGGTTAAAACCAAAGCATAAAAAGCAAAAATTAACACAAATGTCACAAAATTTAAATTGAAAATGTTGAGTGAAAACACTAACGGTTATCACCATTGCAGTTGTTGAAACTATTTTGCTTTTTTTTTGCATCACTTTTATTATAATTTTACTAGGAAAAAGTTCTTAATTTTCACAAACCAAAAAAAATATTTTTTATTAATTTTCAAAAATTTTTTCCTATGGTGGATTTTAAACTGAATGAGCTATGTTATTCATGGCTATTCTAAAATACGCGTCGAAGAAGTGAACATTTACATGAAAACAAAAACAAATCAAATTTTAGACATTTTTATGAAACTCTGTATGTCTGGTGAAAACTAAAAAGAATCAAAACATGTATATTTTTCGCAAACATGTTTAAGTTATGCACGACTAGGTACTTCCTGAGAGGGATCGTCAAAGAGTTGAGTTACTTATTATACTTTGGTTAAAACATTTAATGGAAGTTAGGTTAAGTTAAAAATATTTTAGTAGTACACAATTTAACTATTTTTTTAAATAGTATGTTACTGCGTTGAAAACAAATATGCCTGCTGGTAGTGTAATAAAAATAAATTTTTTATTTTCTTTATTCACATAAATTGATTATATTCGTATTTGGTTATAAGCCTCATAGTGGATAGCAAAAAGTAATGTTTTATGTTTAAAACAGAGTTACTATCTATATTTTTTTTCAACAATTTTATATTCAAATTAACTACAAACATCTTTGTTTATCGCATAATTAATCTTATATTTTGATTTTAATAAATTTTTTTTCAAATATCTGTAGCATTTTAATAAAATATCTTAAGTCAAATTTTAGAAGTTGAAAAAAATGTTGTTAATCATACGAATTTTCATTCAAAAAACATTTTTGTTTACGTTTTTTAAATTTTGTATTAAAGGGCAATTTCTCTTAAATTTTGGTTTATTTTAAAATTTAATAAAAATTAAGATGTTTTGTCAAAATGTCACAAAACTTAGAAGATTTTTAGCATATATTATTTTGTACAAATTTAGCAAATTTTAAGAATTAAACATTTTTTTGTCTAAGCATTTTATTGTTATGATTTTTAGCATATATTCTAAATTTTAACATTTAGCAAATTTTTCTTCAAGTTCTTTCATAAACTCATAAAACAGCTATGGCAACACAGTTAATAATGTTTTGTTTATCTATACACGTGCTCAGCAATATTATTAATTGCGGTTGATTTGCATAAACAACTAAAAAAAATGTTGTTAAAAAAAAGTTGTTTTGTTCACAGCGATTCTTCGTGAGGAAAAAAAACTTTTTGGCAAAGGTTTTATTGAGCTTTTGGTAAACTTTTTCACAGTTGATAAAAAAGTACTCTTAAGTAACAAGTGCGTTTTGTTTTGAATATGCATGCATATACATAGGTTTGCGCTTATAAAATAAAAACAAATAAGCGCACGCCTATGTAGGTAGTACCAATCGCAAGATCATAAAAATCTGAATCGATATCAATATAGGTTATTATATGACACTCTTGCGATAAAGTGTTATAGCGCAGCAAACTTTAAATTTACAAAATGTGTGCATGTACTGTAATAACTCGGAAACGATTCCGCGTGCACATATCTAGCTAGTATCAATCGATAGAGCGTAAAAATCTGAATCGATGTTGATATAGTTTATTTTCTAAGAGGCTTGGGGGAGGAAGTTATAGTGCAGCAAACTTATTAAATTTTCTATATATGTACATATAAAAACATGAACATGAATAAATTTTTGCTATTGAAAATTTTCTATACACATATTATCTGTGTAATAGAATTACCCAAATTTTGATAATAAAAAATCGCTGACTTAGATTTGATGATTTTTTTCATCATGTCCTAATTTACAGTATTAAATTTATTTTACTTTTTTGCAAATTTAAAAAAAAGTAGACGAACAGCAGTTTAAGTTTCACGACTGGTTATGGTGGAACGTTTGTTGTATTGAGCCAAACGAGATGGTAGCAAATTTGAGTGATCCCAGATTGTCATCCGTTCTGCTCTAGGTCGTTTAGTTTACGAATTAATCGACTTTTTAGTTTTTCATATAAAAAATCATTCCAGGGTAAGGGTTACATGGGTGCAAAGGCACAGTGGATGCCTGGGTAACCAAACTGCGAACGGTCTGGCCAAACCAGGCTGTCTCTTGGACGACATGTTCGTCGACAGCCTGATCGGCATTGCTATGGCTTGCTGCAAGACTCTTATCAAACGTGAGTAATACAGATGGGCTCAGAGGAGCTGGCAGGGGGAGCATGTGAGACTAAAATCGATATCTCTGTTCTGCAGTGACCTCTGGGGAATAGTCTGATGTTTACTGGCTAACACTTTTCACTGGCTAACTCTTGTCACTGGCTAAGGGTATCACAAAGGGACCGCTATAAGGACCCAAGTGCGCCGATTTCAATATTAAAATTTCTGATAATCAATTAATCGTCCTTTCCAAAATTTGTATACCCTTCACCTCAGGTGGAAAAGGGTATATATAAGTTTGCCATTCCGTTTGTAATTTCTACAATATTGATCTTAGACCCTATAAAGTATATATATTCTGGGTCCTTATGAGGAGAGAAGTTGATTTAACGATATCAGTCCGTCCGTCTGTCCGCCTTACGTTTGATATGTGTTTTCCGGAGACTCCAGACATGATAGCGGCTAGGTTGTTTTACATTTATGTCACATATAGTCTACCATCGGTTGCTATTGAAATTCAGCAAGATCGATCCACAAATGGCTGAGATATGAGCAAAAAACCACGACTACCTCTAATATTTTCCAAAAATCTCTTGTGGTTGTTTTAATTTTATAACTTTTTGCTGTATATCTGGGGAACGGCAAAAGCCAAAGTTTCCAAATTAGGTACACACATTTAGATAGCCAATACATACCATCCTACAAAATGTGGGAGGGATTGGAGAAGTGGGCGTGGTACCTCCAGTACAAAAAGAAAATTAAAAATTGTATAAAAACCTAAATCTTAGGGCTGCCGTATGTCCTATGGATATGACTTATATACCAAAATATCGAATTTTTAGTAGAACATATTTTATAAAAATTCAGAAAAATCGGTTCAGATACAAAAAAGTTATGACCAAAATTTATTTTTTTTTAAATACCCACTTTCGGGAACCATAGATCTCCCCGAGTCCCAGCTTTATAACTCAAGTAAATGGTAAATTCCTTCTTAAGCACGTCGGTATATAAATCTGTCAAATCGGTTAAAAAATGGCTGAGTTATGAGCAAAAAACCACGACTACCTCTAATATTTCCCAAAAATCCCTTGTGGTTGTTGTAATTTTATTACTTTTTGCTGTATATCTGGGAAACGGCAAATCGGTTAAAAAATGGCTGAGTTATAACCAAAATACTGAATTCCCAAAAATTACTCATTTTTATTTTTTATAATTAAGTTTGTTAAAATATATACAAGTGTATATAAATGTATATAAATTATTCCTTAACACGCCGGTATATAAAACAATCAAATCGCTTAGATAATGGGCAATTTATTAGCAAAATACTCCAAAAATGGACTAAAAAACATCAAAATTTTTATACAAACCTACATTTTAGGGCTGCCATATGACCTATGGAAACGACTTATGTATCAAAACATCGGCAATTTTTAGTAGAACATATTTCAAAAAAAATTGGTTGTTAAAACACAACATCCGACATAATGTGGATGGTTTGGATAAGTGGGCGTGGCACAAAATATAATTATTTATATCTTAAGAATGGTGTTCACATAATTTTTTGTTCTTATTGCACCATGGTGAAGGGTATATAAGATTCGGCACAGCCGAATATAGCACTCTTGTTTTTTATTAAAATTCTCTAATTTTTAATATCAAATTTAATAAAACTCATAATTTACAGTTTTTTTCTACTAAAATAAAAGTTTATATTATGACCAAAAACAAATGCGTTATCTGATGGTGTTTTCTTTTCGACAAAAAATGTGACATTTTATTTAAAAAAATGCATTTTGGTGTCAATTTCTTAAAAATGTTGCTCCCCAAAAGGAGCAAAATTTTTAAGAAACAGACACCAAATTGCATTTTTTTAAATAAAATGTCACATTTTTTTGTAGAAAAGAAAACACCATGAGTCATTGAGTTTTTAAAAGTTGTGGTGTTCTGTCTTAAATATTTACTTACAATAGCTGTGGATTAGCAATGATGATTTTTTCGATGAGCTCGTAAACCGCACGCTTGAAAAAACGCCTTACCGCATTCATTGCACTTGTAGTTTTTTTCTGTGCCATGTATTAGTTCGTGCCGCCTTAGATATTTAGTATGTACAAAGCCTTTGCCACATATTTTACATATGACATCACGTATATTAAGATGAGATTTAACATGATTATTAAGAGCATGCAGTTGATTGAATCCCCTTTTACATATGTGACATTCATAGCGAAAACGTTTTTCATGCCGTCGTATATGATTATCGTAACCATGACGGGCTCTAAAGCCAGTGCCACATATTTGGCACAAATAAGGTTTGTCACCAGTATGCGAGGTCACATGCCATTCTAAATCGTTTTTAAACAAATATCCTTTGCCGCATATATCGCAGTGAAAATTATATATACCTAAATGGCGTTTTTTATGTATTAAGTACTTGTGATAATTAGTAAACATCATTTCACAGGACGGACATTTAAATGGTGGTGTTCCATTGTGTTGAGCCGTATGTTGGCAATAGGGATCATATTTTGGCAGTATTTCATTGCAAATCGTACACAGAAATGGGCCTTGACTGTCTTTAAGAAACGACATTTCCTCATAGTGCTCGTAATCAGGTACAAATTCTTTATTTTCCATTTTCGATTTTAAGTCTCTTTCCTTGTCTTTGGAATACAATTCGTTTAAATAATTGATGTGATAATTTATATCTTCTAAACTTATATTTTTCTTTGTCTGCAACTTTAACTCGTCGGCAATTTTGGCATATATTTCATATTTTTTATTTTTAACACCAAATGCAATATTATCGACTTGCCATAACTGACCATACTTTTTATATTCTTGTAATAAAATTGGCAAAATTGTTTCATTAATTACCTTAAAGTTGAGAAAAGAAATATAAGTTAAACAAATATGTTTAAAAAGAATAAAATATTATGATGATCTTACCCGTCGACGTCTCTTTAACGTGCAATTTGGGCGTTTGTTTACATCATTTTGATGCTAAAATTTGAAAAAAAAAGAAACATACATAAATTTTTTATTTACGTAAAAGGATTACAATAACTTTAAGTAAGTAAGAAAGTAATTTTCAAAAATATACTAAAGTGTTTTCCGAGATTGAACTTTATAAAAGGTCTAGGTTTGATTATGGACCGATCCTCACGTAGTATGATTTCTTGTCGTATAAAAAGAATTTGATTTAATCCTGCATTTTGTCACCAATTTATGTTAGTTTTTGTAACAAAAATATCAATTTTGTAGGTAGGTTGTTTCACATTAGTTCATAATTCTTTTCCTACTGAAACGATTATGCGTAGGAAAACTAGAAACAAACAAAAAATCTGACACCAAAACTATTCTTTGCTGTTGAGTCTTTCGTTAGTGAGCGTGTTTTCAACTGACGGACCGACTTACAGTCGGACATGGCTATATCGACTTAGATCATGGAAATCGGTAAAAATTACAAAACCATAAAAATATGAATTTAGGTATGTGATGAAAATCGATAGGTTAATTTTCATGTTGTAAACTTCTTCAAGAAGAAAGTACGAAAAACCAGAGGTAAGGGAAAAACATGTAAAATCAAATAAAAATGAATAATCATTCCAAAAATCAAATTTCGCCTGAGTTCGAATCTCAGGTCAGTCAAGAATGAAGGACTATCAATAACAATTTTAATTTATTTTCATGTTGTAAAAATTCCTTTCTTCATAAAAATAATTTAATAAAAATTAAATTTGATGAACTTAAGCCTGATTAAAAATATCGAAATAGTTCAACAAAATTACCACAATATAAAATTAATATATAATAATAATTATAAAAAGACAAATAATTTAATAAAATTTAATCTTAATCACATTACATAGTATATCCTTTTATATTAAACTATTTTTACATTTAATTTATTTTAGCTGATGAAGTGTTTAAATTTTTGGATATTTTTAAATAGAAACTCTTTCATCCTCCCTATTTATTGCCTTTATTTTCTGCTTTTGCCAATCCTTTCTTAGCGTTTCTAGGTTCATCTGTTGATTTATTTTTTTGCTTTGGAAATTGAGTTTTCTATCGACAAGCGGTATAAAAGCATTGTATTGAGCAGTGCCATCGATTGTTAACGCAGTATCGAAACCATGAAAATCTTTTTCATGAGCCATAAGATTTGCGAAGCTACTTTTTTTTAAGGTGTTGATGAGCTCCGTCCGAAACGTAATATACCTTATCAACTGTAAATTTAGATTTTAGGTAATTTAGTATTATCTTCTGGTATTCATAAACTGCAACGGTTTAATGTTTCAAATCGTCGGATATAATTGCCAGTTTTGTGTTCCAGTTTTTCATCTTACATGTAGTAATTAACTACTGTGCATATAGTTATTGAAGAATGGCCACTGCTCTTTCACTAAAAAGTCATTGGTTCTCAAATTTATCTATCCTCTACACATTTCTTCCACAAAATCATGCACATTTGAAATGATTGTTTTCAATGTGCAACTTTCATCCTGAAGCCAAGATACAAAAATTTTAATTTTTATTTTTTGATTTTTTTTTTTTTTTTTAGAACAAGTTTAGACAAACTCTGTCTAATTTGGAGATGAAAGTACATTTTCCAGTTACGCAACACGTTTAAAAATTAAACGAAATGTTTCGCTATCGAAATTTCGTATGGCAAAACATGTTGTTTCAATCATGTTTGGTTCCGTGGGAACATGGTATTACAAGAATCATGAAATTAAAAACATACTGCCTGTTTAACAATTTCGAACGTACACGTTTGTATATATTTTAATATGAAAAATATTTTGAAAACTGAGTTTTTTATTGAAATTGCTTATACGACCGTTAACGTTCGTTCAACTGTTACGTTAGATTGTGTTTTAACTTATTTCTTTACTTAACTCACTACCGATTTCCTTTGTTGATTGCTTTCTATTTTCCAAGATTTTTTTCTATTTCACATACAATGCATGTGAACATTAAATGTTAATATAAACAACTTAAATAACTAATAACTTTTATATTAAACTTACACTTTTCTTTTTAGAAAGTTTTACGGATGAAAATTCTTTTTCCTCCTGAAAATTAAAACATTGTAAATTTAGAATGCAATTGATAAAAGTTAAAAAAAATAATTGATTTTTGCATATAAAAATATATACCTACTACTTATTAAATTTTTTTCTAACTGTGTTACAAGCATAATTTAAAATAAGAACAAGTAGAATTTTATAAGCGGACTTACAGTAATAAAAATTTACAGAAGTTTTACCATACAGAACATATAATTCGATAACAATATTATGGCAATTCTTACTTCTATAAAAGTTGTAATCGATCCTAAAAAATTTAGAATCGAGATAAAATTAGTTTCTCCTAATTTTTACAGGAATACAAATACCTATATTAAGTATAATTTTTAGTACAAAATCGAATAACGAGAAATTATTTGAATGATGGCTTAGTGGTATAATAACAGATCGATTCCTACTACATATACATATATATTTCCTTCGCCCATTTAACAATGTAGGTATATCTATACGAGATTTAAAAAACCATAAATACCAATTTTAAACAAAGCTTCTTAAATAAAGCCAAGATTTGAAATATCAAAAATTTTTTAACAACTAGTTTATCTCTATATAGGTGAGAGCGTAATTTTGGAAAATAAATTCTCCTTAAAATAAGGTCTACTTTACTTTCATATTATCCTGACTTGATATCTTAACTTAATTCCGAGCGTAAATTTCAAGTAACCATTCTACTTTATACTAAAGACATTAATGTCTATTGTAACTCCTTTTCTACTTTTAAAATATTATAAGATATGGGTAGGTAGGTATATACATTTTAAACTTACTTGAAAATCGGTATCGCTGGAATATTCCGAAAAAGAATCAGAACTGATGTCTTTGTTAGGAAATGGTTTAATTATATCCTTCCTTGTTTCTACTTCATAAATATTTTTACTACTATTTAAGACCTGCGTATTACTTATGATATTGCAAGTTACATCTCCGCCAAAAATTTCTTTATTTTCATTTTTTGGAATAACCTCTTCAGTACTAACGAAACAGCTTTTGTAAGATTTTCCTGTCTCCAATGGATCTTCATAAATAGCAGCTTTGCTACCACCTTTATCAATAAGTTCTTCGTCTTGTTGTTCTTCAACCTTAATTTCTTCAGGTTCAAACGAAAGAATTGGCAGTTTGACTTGTTCGTCATGATTTTCCTCAAAATAATGCAAGTGCTTTTCAAGATGTTGAGAAAACTTTTTTAATTGATCACAGTCCGTACTGCAAAGAGCACAATGAAATGTAAAAACTTTTGCTTTGTTTTTTATAGTTTTTATATTTATTAATATATCGCCGCATTTTTGGCGATTAGAAATTTTATTAGCTCCCATTATTATTTTTATTAAACTAAAAAACCTATTAGGTTTGTTTACTTTTCAAAGAGGTATGTTTAAGGTATGATATAAAATATTAGGGCATGTTCAGTTTGTACAGGACCCTTTCAAATTTAGTACTAATTTATATTTACACCAAGGCATATCTATCAGGTCTGCTTACTTGTACAAAAACAAAAACGATTCTTTTTAGTTGTCAAAAATTTACTACCAAATATACAAAGCAAAAGGAAAAAACTTGTATGTGTCGCATACCATAAACGTATACATGCACATGTAAACAACTTTTGACAACTAAAATGAACATAAACAATGATCATCAGGCTTCTTGCGCAGACCTTTTCAATAGGCCTTGATTTACACGATATGGTTTTTACATTTGACTTGCCAACTTTTCAACTTACATGTAATTCAGTAGGTCAGTCAAAATTTTTAGCGCTTATCTTTTTCTTCGCAATAAAATTGTTCACAACGATTTTTCAGGTTGGTTTTCAATTCATGTATGTTCTAAGATTTGTACGTGTTCGCCACCTCAAAATATACGCTTTAATATTGGCAATTCGACGCAGTTATTTCACTGGTATTATTAGGTGCGTTCGAGAACACAAACGTTTTTACTATATTTTACTCATCTTTACTGCATTTTTCTAAATTGCGTTTGGGTGTACAATATACAGTAAATGAGAACATAAGTTGAGAGCGTAAAATGACAGCTCTTGACTGAGTATTTAAAATTTTTTACTGCAGGAATGTTTGCAGTAAAATTAAGTAAAACAAAAAACATCATTCAAAACGTAAACAAACAAAAAGCTACAAATTGTGATAATTAAAAAATTTGCTCTAAAAAAAACTTTTGCCTAGAAAAATACGCGAACGCAAAATTTCTAAAAATTCGTAAAGTAAAGGCAACAGCTGATGGCAAATAATTGAAGTGTGGAACATTTTTTACACTTTTGACTACTTAACTCGTTTTCTTATCGGTATTCGTTTTTATAATTTTACAACACGAATATTTAAGGAAAATACAAAGAATTTATTTTTTTTTAAATGTAAATGAATTTTGGAAACAATAAAATGAAATGAAATGAGTACGAAAATCATTAGTTCTTGTTGAACATTTGTGAAGTGTTTGTGTTAAATAAAAATTAAATTGATTAAAAATGACTGGTCGTGGTAAAGGTGGCAAAGGCTTGGGAAAAGGTGGTGCTAAGCGTCATCGTAAAGTATTACGTGATAATATCCAAGGTATTACTAAGCCAGCTATTAGACGTTTGGCTCGTCGTGGTGGTGTAAAACGTATTTCTGGTTTGATTTACGAAGAAACTCGTGGCGTTTTGAAGGTATTTTTGGAAAATGTTATTCGTGATGCCGTCACCTACACTGAACATGCCAAAAGGAAAACTGTCACCGCTATGGATGTTGTTTATGCTTTGAAGAGACAAGGTCGTACATTGTACGGTTTCGGTGGTTAATTATTTTGTATATTTTAATTTGCTTGCGGATAACACGAAAATAAATAAAACGAACAAATCGGTCCTTTTCAGGACCACAAAAACCGTTTGAAAAAGAGATAGTGCATTGTTGATATAAATTTTTGGTACCAGTGCTGATTGTATTTTTTTTTTACGATATGGTGCACTTCTGGATATACACTTTTTGTACAAGAACTGTGTATTTGTCATGCAAAAGTTTTTTTTTTGCATATTTAAAATTGAATTTTGTTTTTGGATTGTTCACCTGAGTAAATTTAATTTTCGGATAGTAGGTATAAACCGGACCACAAACTAGTTTTTAAAAGTGATGTTGTATTTTTGGGACCAGACTATTTGTTATGCAAAAGTTTTTTTTATAATTAATATTGTATTTCTTGTTTTTGGATTTTATTTTGTTTGCCCGAGCAAATTTGTAAATTAGTTTTTTTTTGTTCGTAAATCTACGAAGCTCGTTAGTAGTTGGATTTTTTTTTGCCATACCAAAAATAATTATTGCACTAAAGATATTTTTGAAAGTGTTCGTTGTTAATTTCTAATTTTGGGTTTTATTTAGAATTTCAAATTATTTTGTTTTAAAATTACAATTTTTCATTAGTTTGGTTTGTTTTTGTATATGCATATTATTCCTTCAAGCACTAATTGTGGTATGAAAATCATTTTTGAATGAGTTTTTTGTCGATTTTTTTATTTATTCATACATACATACCATGTCTTTTTGTTATTTAAGAAAATTGAAAATAAATATATAATTTTCTTTAGTTTTTTTTTTTGGTTTAAAATATCTCAAATGTACTTATGTACACATTAAATATATTTTCTTGTTAAATTTACCAAAAAAACTCGTCTAAACTAATAATTATACCTATGTACATTTGTTTAGAAATTGTTAAAAGACAACAAATTATATATGTATGTACCTACCTATTTTTGTTTATAAAAATAGTTTCGTAAACTTTTTATTAAATGATAATGTATTCATGTTTATTACATAAACCTTTTATTACTTCTACATATTTAGTTTTTTCTTCTTCTTGATTAACATTAAATATAGATATAATCCTCACATTTAAAGTTTCTAACAAAAACAGCAAAAACAATTATAAAGCGGACAAAATGTTACATATTGAGTCTTCGGTACAAACAGGGAATTTGCAATTAAGTATGTACATACATACATATGTATGTATAATAACAACAATAAATTTACCAATGTTTAAATGAGTAAACGTAATAAACGGATTTTGTCTGTGTAAAAGGGATGATTAGGTACCTATAAACCGAATGCCTTTTTTCAAGTAAAAATTAAAATGGATAAGAAATGTTAAGCAGCTGTTAAGAAAATTAAATTTATGTACATACATATATGTAGGTACATACATACCTACTACATACATAAATATGTATGTATGTTTAATAAAAGCAAAATAAGGGAGACATTTTGAAATAGGTACGTTATTGTGTGAGTAGCTGTATATAAAGTATTTAAACACATAAATAATCTGTATACAGATTTTTCTTTATTTTAATCACAATAAAACGTTGAAAAATAAAAGAAGTCTGACTACATGGTCACTAATGCAAAAACAAAATGTGTATACCAAATCCTTAGACGATATAAGCACGAAGTAAATTCATGCTTCGTAGAAAAATATAATAACAACAAGATCATTGTTTTGTTGCTTTGATTGTCTGTATCAAAGAAAGAGTGTTTGGCCAACGGTGTTTTATTTACATATATGTACATAGGTATTTAGATACTTTAGATAATTATTAATGAAAAATTTATCTTGTTTTTTTAAACAAATTAAATAGAAATTAGGTTTATAACAATTGGTCCAGTAGGCAATATAAAAAAGTAATTTTTTATACAGGGATATCTATTTCCTCTTTATATTTCTTTTTAATATATGTATGTACATACATGCCTATACATAGTAATTTAAAAGAAAAATAGGAGATTGAGTTTTAAGGAATTAGCTTGACTTACATACATACATATCTACATACATACATACGTGGTTTTGTTTTATTTACATACCTGTACCCAAATTGCACATAAATGATAAACCAACAAAAAAAAATATGCATACGAATCCCTTCGTATTCATACACACGAAACGCATCGTTTACTCGAATAAAATAACAATAATTTTTAGTTATTCTTAGAAATGCCAGATTAACTGAATGTTTTCGAGTGAGAAATTATATTGAAAACAATAAAAAAAAAGAAAATTTGTTTTCGTTTTCGTATTGTAAAAACTGGCAGTAAAATCGACTGGGAAAGAATGACCAGAAATAAAAATTCCATATTGTAATGCTAAATAAAATTTTAATCTATCTAGTTTTCATTAATTTTCATAGAAAAACTTTGTACAAAAACGCAATATTTTATATTTGTAAAAGAAAAATCAATAAATTTTGGGTTTGTTGAAAAAAATTTGTTCTCTTTTAAAAATAAGTTTGTCGCCCTGAAAAGGACGGTTTGTTGTTTTTCAGTTGATATGTGATGAGGTCATACAGTATTTGTTCTTCATTTTTATCGAGTAATAACTTAGGCCTTCTTTTCTGTTTTCTTGGGCAAAAGTACAGCTTTAATGTTTGGCAAAACACCACCTTGAGCAATGGTGACACCAGACAACAGCTTGTTCAATTCTTCATCATTACGGATGGCCAATTGCAAATGACGTGGAATAATTCTGGTCTTTTTGTTGTCACGAGCTGCATTACCAGCCAATTCTAGAACTTCAGCAGCCAAATATTCCATAACGGCAGCTAAATAGACTGGAGCACCGGCACCAACACGTTCAGCATAATTGCCTTTACGCAATAAACGATGAATACGGCCGACGGAAAATTGCAAACCAGCACGATTTGAACGAGACTTTGCCTTGCTTTTAACTTTACCACCTTTACCACGACCAGACATATTTGTTTATTTTTTTTATTATTCACTTAAAAAACTTCACTAGAGCACTGAATACACCAAGGCCCATCTATCAGGTCTGCTTACTTGTACAAAAACAAAATACGATTCTTTTTAGTTGTCAAAAATTTACTACCACATATACAAAGAAAAAGGAAAAAACGTGTACGTGTGGCATACCATAAACTTATACATGCACATGTAAGCAAAATGTAAACAACTTTTGACAACTAAAAAGAACATAAACAAAGATCATCAGGCTTCTTGCACAGACCTTTTCAATGGGCCTTGGAATCAGCGTGGCCATTTTGGCATTTTTGCAGCTAGATTTAGCATTTTTTTGTCTGATTTAGCTGCAAATTTTTCATTTAGCAGTTAGCATTTTGTTTAGCATTTTTAAGCATTATTTAATTTAAGAATATTAAAGTAATATTTTTTTGAAAAACTCCCACACACTTTTGTTGAATGCAAATACAAACCCGTACTTTTTGCTATAGAAACTGTACAATCTTTTAAAGGACCTTTCATATCAAATGGTTTTAAAATTTGATCAGTTTGATCCATTAAATTCATGTTAAGACGATTTTTTCCCTCAATTACGATTTTGAATTTTTTGGAGTCGAAAAGAGATACCCAAGGCGAATTCATTCCAGGTAATCTCGGTACTACAACAAGTACAACTCGTACAAAAACCACAAGCAATTTGTTTTTGTAAAATCATTGTACAATGCCATAAACAGAAATTGTTTTATTTCACAGAAACAAAGATAATAAAAAGGGCTTTTAAGACCACCCATAATAAATTCGACTTGGAGATAGCATAACTTTTGAAATAGAAAAAACAAATATGAATTACATGCCGAGATTTGGCCGTCAATGTCGTTCTGAGACTTTTTGACAGAATGGGTCGGAAAGTCGTGGCCTACGCGGATGATGTAGTTTTATTGGTGTCGGGCAAGTTTCTGCCGACAATAAGCGAAGTCATGCAAGGGGCGCTGGGCGAACTGTCGGCATGGGCGAGCGATAAGGGACTGGGAGTTAATCCGGAGAAGACGGAGCTTTTTCTTTTTACTAGGAGGTACAAGGTGGAGAATTTTAGGCTACCGGTACTGGGAGGTGTGGAGCTTGGACTATCGGATAGTGCTAAGTATCTGGGAGTTTTTCTGGACAGCAAGCTGTCTTGGGGAAGGAATGCTCAGGAGAGACTTAAGAGGGGTCTCAATGCCTACTATGCTTGCAGATCATCAATAGGTAAGAGTTGGGGACTCCGGCCGTCAGTAGTGGGATGGCTGTACACTTCGGTGGTTAGACCCATTCTTACGTATGGATGCTGTGTTTGGTGGGAGTCATTGAGATTGGCTAGTCGAAGGAACCTTTTGTCTAAGGCTCAGAGGTGTGCTTCAATTGGCATGACAGGTGCCATGAGAAGTACTCCTCAGGCGGCCCTGGATGTCATTTTACATCTTCTGCCTATTGAGCAGTATGTGATGGGAATGGCAGCCAGGAGCCTTCTTAGGCTGAGGGAGTTAGGATTGATGGGAAATGTCACGCAGGGTCACGCACGGATCCTTGGTGAGATTGAGGCTGGGGGCTACTGCCTGGGATTGCCCGGCTCTACTGATTACGTGAGCACCAGGGTGGATTTTGGGCGGGTGCCGGAGGTAATAATGCCTACTAGGGAGAGCTGGTCGGGTAGGAGCAGATTATTTGATGGATTTGCTATATTCACTGATGGCTCGAAGATGAGGGGCACGGGTGCGGGGGTCTACATCGAGGATCTGAACATCAGAATGTCATATAGGCTTCCCGACGACTGCAGTGCTTTTCAGGCGGAGGTTCTTGGGGTCTTGAGGGCCGTGGGACTGATGAGGGACAACATTGATAGGGGCTCGGAGGTCACTATATATGTGGACAGCCAGGCAGCTCTTATGGCTGTGAGGGGCTGTTATGTGAAATCCAGGCTGGTTGATGATTGTAGGAGGGCTCTAGGGGGAGCCTTAGGGGAATATGCGTTGAGGCTATGCTGGGTGCCTGGTCACTCCAACATAATCGGCAATGAGGTGGCTGATGAGTTGGCGAGACAGGGCTCGGAGATGGATGATCCTGACCGGGTGGAGGCAGTTAGGCCTCCAATTGGCTTCCTTTTTGGAAGGATCACGGAATGGATTCTGGATGCGACCAACCGGGCCTGGGGGAGCCGAATGGACTGCCGTGTATCAAGGACACTGTGGCCGTTACTTAGGAGGTCCGATTCGAAATCACTGCTGGGCAAGAGTAGGGTCTGTGTCAGGACCTTGATAGGGATTATCACGGGCAACTGTATGATAGGCAGGATGGCGGTGAGAATGGGATCCGACTTATCGGATGTGTGCGGGTTGTGTGAGGACCCGGAGGAGCTGGAGACGGTTGAGCATATTCTGTGCCACTGTCCCAGGCTCCAGAATAGCAGGCTGAGGTGGCTGGGCAGTAGATTCCTGGGCGAATTAGGGGACGTCTCGGGGTGTGGACTCGAGGGTCTTATAGGATTCGTAATGGGGATGACCTGGCTGCGCGAGAGGAGACGGGGCGCTGTCCGCGTGTAGTGGGAATTTTGGTTTGGTCTTTGCTTCATTTCTATATCTATTTTCTTATTCTCGGGCTGTCATTCTCTTTTTCATCTACCTTTTCCTTTTCACCTTATCTATCCTAATTAAGGCATCGCAATGGACCATATTGGTCTCTGGGTGAAGGTGTGGAGGAAACTTCACACCAGCCTTTCTACTTACCTACATGCCGAGATTTTATAGCTCAATTTATATGTCAACTTATAAAACCGTTTAAAAACTAATAAATGCAAATTAAGCGAACGAAAGAAGAAATTATTGATTTCACTGTAGAAGAAATTACAACTTTGGAACATCAGTGACTGAAACCAAATTCATATGACAGTTGATTTCTGGATAAATGTATATGGATATACAAATTCATTACATTCATTACATTCGTTGTTAATTTCTAATTTTGGGTTTTATTTAGAATTTCAAATTATTTTGTTTTAAAATTACAATTTTTCATTAGTTTGGTTTGTTTTTGTATATGCATATTATTCCTTCAAGCACTAATTGTGGTATGAAAATCATTTTTGAATGAGTTTTTTGTCGATTTTTTTATTATTTCATACATACATACCATGTCTTTTTGTTATTTAAGAAAATTAAAAATAAATATATAATTTTCGTTCGCTTTTTTTTTTGTTTAAAATATCTCAAATGTACCTACTTACATATATATGTACATATGTACATTAAATATATTTTTTTTTGTTAAATTTACCAAAAAAATTGTCTAAACTAATAATTGTACATTTGTTTAGAAATTGTTAAAAGGCAACAACTTATACACATACATACATACATATGTACCTACCTATTTTTGTTAATAAAAATAGTTTCGTAAACTTTTTATTGAATGATAATGTATTAATGTTTATTACATAAACCTTTTATTACTTCTACATATTTAGTTTTTTCTTCTTCTTCTTGATTAACATTAAATATAGAAATAATCTTCACATTTTAAGTTTTTAACAAAAACAGCAAAAACAATTAGGTATAAAGCGGACAAAATGTTACATATTGAGTCTTCGGTACAAACAGGGAATTTGCAATTAAGTATGTACATACATACATATGTATGTATAATAACAACAATAAATTTACCAATGTTTAAATGAGTAAACGTAATAAACGGATTTTGTCTGTGTAAAAGGGATGATTAGGTATAAACCGAATGCCTTTTTTCAAGTAAAAATTAAAATGGATAAGAAATGTTAAGCAGCTGTTAAGAAAATTAAATTTATGTACATACATATATGTAGGTACATACATACCTACTACATACATAAATATATATGTATGTTAAATAAAAGCAAAATAAGGGAGACATTTTGAAATAGGTACGTTATTGTGTGAATAGCTGTATATAAAGTATTTAAACACATAAATAATCTGTATACAGATTTTTCTTTATTTTAATCACAATAAAACGTTGAAAAATAAAAGAAGTCTGACTACATGGTCACTAACGCAAAAACAAAATGTGTATACCAATTCCTTAGACGATATAAGCACGAAGTAAATTCATGCTTCGTAGAAAAATACAATAACAACAAGATCATTGTTTTGTTGCTTTGATTGTCTGTATCAAAGAAAGAGTGTTTGGCCAACGGTGTTTTATTTACATATATGTACATAGGTATTTAGATACTTTAGATAATTATTAATGAAAAATTTATCTTGTTTTTTTAAACAAATTAAATAGAAATTAGGTTTATAACAATTGGTCCAGTAGGCAATATAAAAAAGTAATTTTTTATACAGGGATATCTATTTCCTCTTTATATTTCTTTTTAATACATACCTATACATAGTAATTTAAAAGAAAAATAGGAGATTGAGTTTTAAGGAATTAGCTTGACTTACATACATACATATCTACATACATACATACGTGGTTTTGTTTTATTTACATACCTATGTACCTTGAAAAAAATGCAGCAAAATATGTTAGTCTTTTATTTAACAAATCTTAAAAATTATTTGCCTAAATAAAAATAATACATCCATAGGTATTTTAAACATACATATGTACATATGAACAAGAAAACACAAACTATAATAAACAAGAGTAACAACCCAGCAAATAAAATTGGACCACCTGACCCATTTTGATAAAATGGACTACTCCATGGACTGGTCCGATGTAATGCAAGCATGGACCATGACATTGTTAAAAAGTGTTTGTAGTGAGACGACATGTCTTCGTTTTTTAACGACGTGCTTTCGTTTTTAAACGACTTCAAAACTAATCCTCTTGAGTATACCATGGAGTAGTTTTAAAACTACTCCTTAGTGGTCCAAAGGTGGGTTACATGATCCTCTCCTAGGACATCGTAATGTTAAATAGACCAGGTTTTTTTCATACGTTTGGGTTACTTTTGGACTAGCCCTGGTCCTTTGTGGACTACTCTTTACACGCGTGTTTGGACTGGTCCTATTATTTGCAGGGAACAAATGCCTGTACCCAAATTGCATATAAATGATAAACCAACAAAAAAAAAAACGAATCCCTTCGTATTCATACACACGAAACGCATCGTTTACTCGAATAAAATAACAATAATTTTTAGTTATTCTTAGAAATGCCAGATTAACTGAATGTTTTCGAGTGAGAAATTATATTGAAAACAATAATAAAAAAAGAAAATTTGTGTGAGTGTGTTAGTAAAAAATTGAGAGAGTTGAGTAAATTGAATGGAATTGAAAGGCAAAACTTGATCGTGTGGCCGCTATGTTAGTCAAGTAGATAATAAGAATTGAAAATAACTGAATAAATAAACACTTTTGAATTGAAGCTTAAACACAGCGCGTGTTTTATATTTGATACTGTGTAATACACAACAATATTTTTTAAATTGTAGCTGTAATCCAGGTCTGCCAGACTTGGGGATTTATCCCCAAAGTTGACGATTTCATGCAAGCAAAAAGGACAATGAAAGTCATTTGTTGATTGGGGATTTAATAAAAATAATCGGGGATTTTACAAATTTTTAATATAGTTTCCCTCCTTTTATTATTTACGCTTATTTTTCTTTGTGTCGTATATAATTTTTTATCTTAAGGCCCAACCTGAACATGAATGAGTCCGCTTAAGTCAACTTAAGTAGCTGTGCGAATACATATAAAATATATATGGCAAGCTACAATATACTTAATGATGCTTTTCGTCAAGTTTCATCAAATGTCATTTGCTTAAGCAAAGTGCCAAACTGAACGCACATTCCGTACGAAAACAGCTGTGTATGTATAACAATAAAAAATAAAATAAATTAAAGTGGACTTTTACATATTTTAATTTATTTTCCAATTTTTTTTTAAGACACAAATTATCTATTTTTAAATTCTTAACAAATTAATTAGCATAAAATAAACAAATACACGGTTGGACTTTTTGCTACTTTTTAGTTTAAAGTACATACTCGCAAAAAAACAAAATATTGCACAAATATGCAACAATGGTTAAATAGATATTAAGTACATTATGGCCACCTAAAAGTCTTTTTTTATTTGCTTATGCATTTGACAGACTTTTCGTTAATTTTTGACAGTTGCTTAAGCTAATACATGCATGTTCTGGTTGGGCCTTTACTCTTATCAACAACTTATACGGTGTAAAGTGTCCTAATTAATATTAAGGCCCATATTACGGTTTACAACTCAACTCAGTTGAGTTATAATTGAGACAACTGGTTGTGATAAGTTGTAATTTTTGTTATGTTTTTGTACACCGCCATATAGCAAAGTTGTAAACCATAATACAAAAATCAAGAAATTACAACTCAACTCAGTTGAGTTGTAAACCGTAACAGGGCCTAATATTTTTGTTAAGTGTGTAAAAGGTACTAAAAAAACTTATGTTATTATTCTTGAGTGAGTGTTTTAAAAGAGAAGAATCTAAGACCGTTGACAACACATACAATTTTTGATTTTTTTAAAGCCAATTTTTTATTCATTAAGATTTTATTGAGACTTGAAAAATTAGATCACAAAGCAGCTGAACAAAGATAACATAAATGATAAAATTAAAACTATACAGTATTATTTAAATAAACATTTAGGACATTATTAGTTCTGAATAACGCAACATGCTTAGTTAAGCTTGACTGAGATTGAATGCAATTTTACATCAATAGATAAATATAAAAACTATATTGCTCAAAACTATAAAAAAGTTTACAAGGACTGATTGATAGTCAAAATGAGATCGTATAATAAAACTTAAAACTAATAATAAAACTAAATCAGCATATTCACAAGAAAACTAAACTAAAAACAACCTCTATCCCCTATTAGAACCCGGGATAGACTGAGAATAATCACTTGAGTTAAGTAAAGAATTGATGTCCTCTTTTAAAATGCCAACCGGTGAAATATACAAACTGTTATTCCAATCAAAGCCCTCCTGCGAGTGAAGATCAATCCATTTTCGTGGTCCCTAAGACGGTTCATTAAACTGTTAAGTTATACCAAACAGTACGACGAAAGAGGTTTCACTTGAGCCCTTCCGTAGATTATAGTATTCGAAAATCTTTTGACAAAATGTTTAAAATTCGCGTTAACACACAGTCTCAAACAGTTCCTTTCCAAAATCCCCAACTCCATCATAACGGTCGAAGAGACAATTTAGCTCTTTGACTCAAGTGTCTGTTAGCAAGTAACCTCAAGAACATACCCTTGATCCGCAATCTTTTAGCCCTGGAAACTCGGCCATGCTCCTTAAATTTAAATAGTTTATTTAAAGTTACTCCTAGGTATTTTATCCTATCTCTAAATGGTATATTTGAACCATGCAAAGAAAGATTCAATCCTTTACTTTGTCCAACAACACCAGGAGGACCTTTACCAAAAGCGTTAGGAAAACAAATGGCTTCTGATTTTTGTGTGTTAATTCGAATGCCCCAGTCTCTATAAAAGTTAGCGATTATAAAAATGTGTGATTAAAGGTGCATTCACAGGATCACTATCGTGCGCAAAAATAAATGAGTTGTCCGCAAAAAGGATACCTACTCTTTGATTCATTGCAAATGTGAGGGAAATCATCAACAAGAATCTTATATAACATTGGAGCCAAGATTGCTCCTTGCGGGACACCACAAAAAATGTTACCAAAATCGGATTTTGTGTCATTTATTTCAACAAAAAATTGTCTATCTTCAAAATAGCTTTTGAACATCCTTATAATGAAAGAATTACATCTCAGTTTTATTAGTTTATAAATAACACCGAAATGATAAGCTCGGTCGAATGCTTTTTCGATATCTAACGAGACGGCAACTGTACATTTCCGTCCTCTTAAATTGTTTATTACTTCGTTATGTACATATAATAATGCGTCGACAGACAAGTGCCCACGTTTAAAACCGAATTGGTGGTCGGGTAACAGATTTTGATCGAACGAATTTTCTAGTTTTACCTTAATAACTCTTTCAAATAACTTTTCAACATTTGAATGCATAGAAATCGGGCGTGAATTGTTAATTTGAAAATCGTTTGGCTTTTTAATTAGAGGATATATCTTGGCGAGTTTCCAACTCCTGGGAAAATATCCAATATTTAAGCAGTTATTAACTAAAATTACCAGAAACTAGATCACCGTAAGTGGTAATTTCTTAATTAACAAATTTGATAATTTATCGTCTCCTGCGGATATTTTTGCATTTAGGGATTTTATTATCCCACTAACTTCTTCCAAATTAGTAAAATGGTTACGATTATTAGGACACAGTGCGCTATCATTATCGATGAAAAGACTAATAGACTCTGAACAATTAGCCATAAACGAGTTAACGGTGTTTGGAACTTCTGCGGCATCAGCCCTCTCCGGGGGCAGAAAATTTATAGCTGTCGGAAAAATGGCATTTGAACTGCTCTACTTTATCAGCATCATTATAGTAAATGCTGTCATTTACAACTTGTTTATCAAACCCCTTTGATCTCCTATTACCGATAATTTTAAAAACATCCATGAACGCCCTAGCGCCTGGTTTTATTTTCTCAATTCTTTTACTAAACTCTTCCGCTTGATGTACCTCAACCTGTTCCTTAATAATTGTTTTAAGGAGTTGAATCTGACAACTTTAAACCCTGTATTCGTCTGAATTTCTATTACCATTCCTGAAATAATTTTTTCAACTCCTTCTGCAGCCCATATTTAATTCTGAACAGCTTTTTAATACTTTCCGGTATTATAAATCGTCTGCCCTTCAGCTCAATACTAGTAGAATGTCTATCAACTTCGCAGTTGATAAAATCATTGAATCGAGAAATATTCTCATCAATTTCGTCAGTACGCAAATTTCACGTTATTATTCTCCTTTGAATTACCTCGACAAATTATTTTTTCATGGGAGTTTTCATTATCGCAAATTTATGAAAAGGCATTAAATTACGAGGAAAAAATTATTTACGATAGAGGTGATTTATTATATCCTTGTATATTTTTGAACAAACATTTTTTTTGATTTTTATTTTTTTTAACATTCACTGAGAACTGATAGCCAGAAAAATTGTTTACGAGAGATTTACGATAGCATTTTTCCCTTCGAGGGGATTAAACATTTCATGGCAACAAACATTCTATTTGTTATTTACGAAAGGCGTTATTATCTAAGCTATTTAAATTGATATAATAAAATAAATTGGAAATCCGTTTTACTTTTTTTATAAATGCGACCGTAAAAACGGTGCATCCGGGAAGCAGCTCGCGACCGTTTTCAATTTTTATGATTGCAAGTGACTTATAATCGCAATAGTTTTATAATTGTTTTTGAGAATGATGTCCCGTTATTTGACGCATGCCTAAATTTTGTATTATTATTTAGGGATTTCAGTCTTTGTGTTTTGTTTGAAGCGTGAAGTATTTTAAAGAGTTTTAAACAGTGCATAATTTAACAAAAGTAATTAAATATTATATAAGTAAAAACAATTTTTGTAAATATGGCATATAAAAAAACAAAGTGCTTGTAAAGAATTTAATCTTATTATAGATTATAAAAGTATTTTTCTGTACGCTTATTCTATAATTAGACATCTCAGCTTACATTTTTTTATTTTCTATATTCATTATTAAACAATTATTAATAAGGCTTTTATAATAGTAATCACAACACTTTTCTAAGCTTAAAGCTTATGTTAGTAACCTTGTTACAAGTTCTTTCTAAATCGTTTTGGTTTGTTGAGTTGTCTTATTTCGTAGCGTATAAATGTGCGCTTACATCTGAAATAGAACCGTTTGTGCTTCGCGAAATAAGAAAATTTTTCATGGAAATAGTGGTCACATTTGTTATTGAAACCTGTATAAGTTTGGAACAAGCAGTCATCGAGGAAAAACATGTAAGTAATTTGGTAACCAATGAAAACTATGCGGAAGAGGTTGAAACAAATGCTGCATTAATCTCTGAAAGAGCGCTAAAAAGTGCGACAAAGAAAACATCAGGTAGGGGAAGATATAAAAGCTCTCTAGGAAAAAATGTTGCAAATTTAGCATTTTTCATGCTAGATCCAGCATTTTTTAAGTCATTTAAAGGGATGAGATTTCCATGCAAATGCATATTTTTGTCGATAGTCTGAGAACGATGTCGACCAATTATCTTTCCGAATCATTAAATTTGGGTAAAAACGGCATCGATTTGTTTTTTTCATATTGTTGCATATTTTGGTGAAAATTCAAATTTTTGCATATTTAGGTTTTAAATTCATATTTTGACCTTTTTAAGTGATTTTTTTTTAATTTCCATCTTATACAAAACAAAAATTTAAAAACCAATAAATAAATTCTTTTGGAGGATTGCTTAAAACACAAGATTTTTAAGATTTCACCTAGAGATTCTTCAATTTTAAACCGATACAACTCCTTACACGGTTACGGCTTCCAATTGATTTAATATATTTTATCCAAAACTGCTACAAGTCACGTAATTGCCATATGGGTAATACCGCGTTGCAGAGGAAAAGAAAATTCGATAACACATATTGCAATTTTTAATGAAATGTATCGTTTGGTTCCCCTTTCACCGCAGTAACGAGATGGGGGCTTGGCTAGATGCTTCAGAATTCTATTCAAAAAACTCTGAGTAATTAAAGAATGTTTGAAGTGCTGGTTAATACCGATGATTATTCAATTAAAAAAGTTAAAGAAATCATAAATTTAAATAGCATCAGAAGAATAAATCCAAAACGTTTTGCAAAAAAAATTAGGATTTCAAAAAATAAAATAAATTTCCAAATAACTTTGATCTAATCTGGAATCAAAGTGGGATCTGAAAATGAATTTGTTCAAAATGCATTGGCATTCTTCAAGTACAAGACAAAGTTTTATATTTGACTAGCTTAACCCGGTGCGCTTCGCTACACTGCTTTAACCAGGTTTGAAGACTCTCCCTTTAATAGTTTTTCAGTTGAGAGATATTTAATATATGGGTCAATTTAAAAAAAAACGTATACATCGAGTTTTTTTTTGCTTATTTTTAAAGTTTTTTTTATTCGCCTGTAGGAGTGGCCAATTTATGTAGAAATTGATGAAGAATCCGGTGGTACTTTTAGGCTCTCAAAAAAATCAATATTTTTTGATTTTTTTTAGGTTTTCTATGATTTCGATCTTGAGCGTCACACACCAAATATGTATAAGAAATCGCTAAAAATGCAAAAATATTTGAAATTCAAGCTTACTACGATGTTCTTTTGTTTCTCAAGATTGACTTTTGTGAAAATCACCTTTTCGATTATAAACACAAAATCACGATTCACTTTGATTTTTAATTTTTTTTTTTAAAGTGACTAGTTATTTTAAAATTTTTAAATGAAAATATGGAAATTTTTGTTAAAAAAAGACTTGAACTTAGAGGTTACTTGCAAAGTAATAGGCTTGTAACAATGTATTTAAAAAAAAAACTGCAATTATAAGAGTTTTAAGGGAAAAAATCTAAGTGTGACGCTCAAGATATTTTGTGACGATCAAGAGATTTTGTTGCACGTACCCAAGAAATAATGCCAAATTTAAAGTTGAACGAAAAAAAGTTTATTATTTTACAAAAAATAAATAAAAAAAACAAAAATTCTTCAAAAAACAAAAATTTTCATAAAAAACTAAACATGTACAAAACAATAACTTCATTTAATTTAATTTTTAAATTTTCATTCGAAATCTTATTCTGAATCTGTGTAAACTTCATGAAATGACAAGCGGCTTTTTTTATTTTCTTTTTCATTAATTTTTACCACTTTCGAATTTAGTTTGTGGCAGTTGCATAATTTCCCGGTCCCCCCAGAGGTTTAAGTTGCAAAAGCACGAGAGAGATCTGTAAAACAATTCACCTCTGGATTTTGTAATTATTTGGTGAATATCTCTCGTGCCTTGAATTGTCTTTAAATTTGTGGGCAATGTTTTGTTGATGTTGAAAATTTGATTTGGACTTACGTAAAACAATTTCACATCAATTTTGCCTAAAAGCGATACAATTCTTCTGCACCTACTATGTCTGCTCCGTGAGCAACAAGCGAATCTGCTGTTCGCTTCACGACAACACCCACTCCATCTGCTGCACCTTTTCCATGAGATTTCTCAAAAAATTACCATGTTGCGCATGTAAATTTTTTGTCAAATATTCGATTGCAGAAAAAGAAAAAATTGTTTTTCTGCTTATATGTTATAATGTCTCCCATTATTCCCCTGACCCAAACTACTAATACTGTAATTTAACAGTCACATGTATACAACTTTGCATACATACTTATTGCAATTATTTAATCTTTGTTTCTTCCAGACATTTTTATTGAGAATTGTTTTTAACACAATTTCCATTCTCATAAATAATGCAATGTAACATATTTTATTTTTCCAAATAATTATTGTTTTGACATAAGTTTGTTTTGTTCCCAAACCAATAACGGAAACAAAACACACTTATGCTTAATAGGCAAAATCGACAAAGAAAACATTTATTATAAACATACAACTTTGCATACATACTTATTACAATTATTTAAATTTTGTTTATTGCCAAATTTTATTCCAGACATTTTTATTGAGAATTGTTTTTAACACAATTTCCGTTCTCATAAAAAATGCAATGTAACATATTTTTTTTTCTTTTTTCCAAACAATTATTGTTTTAACATAAGTTTGTTTTGTTCCCAAAACCATTAACGGAAACAAAACACACTTATGCTTAATATGCAAAATCAACAAAGAAAATATTTTTTATTGCTTGTTAATTAATTGTAAATTAGTATATAAGAACAAAATTAATAAAGAAAAACGGGCAGTTATTTTTTAAAGAAGAAAGTGAAAGGTGTTTTATTTTTAAGTTAAAGTTCAAGTATAGAACTTGAAAAGTTTTTATTTTTAAGTTAAATTAAGTTAAAGCATAAAACTCTTATACTGAGAAGATGGCCCATCCGAAAAGAAGTGTATGGTCGATATTTCTGGAGCACAATCTTTCAAAAAATCAATTATTGAATCTAAATGGGCCCAAATAGCACCGGGTCCATGATTTAAATCCGAAGAAATCGTGCAGAAGCTCACGGGCTTTTCAAATTTTTTTAAATAAAATAACCCGGTATGGAGGGATGCTTGGTTTCGCGAAGCACCAAAGTGAAACGATTGCACTTCTTCTGAAAGTTTGTTTTCGGAGAAGTCTATGTGAATCAAAACTTCTGTTTCGTTCAAATTATCCTTGCAAAAACGATATGCACTGTACTGATTTCGAACATTAAAGTAATGTTTTTTAAACTTCACCATGTCTTTCTGAAAATCACTCACCAAGTAAGCTGCTGTTGAAAATTTTTCAACCTTTTTCATGACCTTAGCATCACATTTATCTTGGGAAATACTTTTCTTATTTAATCTTTTTTCCGTAACAGACTCCCATTGAAACCATTTGCATTCATCTGAACTGTTAGTTAAGCCTAGAACATTTTTTTCCGGCTTGCAAGTTTTGCAAAGACCCCAGCGCATAAAGCCGACTCACTATCGCACATGATTTTTTTAACTAACTGAGCAGGATTTCTTTCAACAAGAGCTTTTAGTAGAAATAGTTTCGAGGCCTTTAAATCAATATTGGCGTGATCAATACAAGCACAGGTATTTCTGTCAGAAACAGAAGGATATGTAGGACATATTTATATTACTGTTCTCGGATTTAAACATTTTGTACAGATTTTTCATCGTATCAGACAGATATCGTTTTTGCTGTTTTATTTTACCGCTTGTAACGGTTTCTTTCTTTCCAGCGCAAGATCTACTAACGTCGTCCCTCATAAGAAAATCACTTACTGTTGTGTTTTAACTGGGCAGTGGTTCCGACAATTTTTTTTTTTCCATTGCCCAATATTTTTTTTAGTCTGTAACGTTTTAAAATGTTAGAAGCCATAACTGAGCAAATGTTTTTTTTCTGAGTATACTTCTGTTTTAAAAGACTCAAACTTTTCTTTGAATCTCGAACAGTTGAACTTAAGCTTTTAGTATCTTTAATATGTTTTTTAGATCTTTGTAATTTTTTTTTGTACTTTTGCTTTTTTGTTTCAGCATCTTTAAGTTTACCCTTTAAACGGTCAACTAGTAATTGTAATTCGCGATTTTTGTTTTTAGCTGCTTATTATACATTTTTACTCTTTTGTTTTCAGAAGTATTGTAATTAAATTTACTTGGTATTGCTGGAAATTCTTCCTTTTCATTGCTTATAAATTCCGGCAATCCATGGGCTTGAGTAATTGTACTACTTAAGGAGCATATAGACGACATGTTTTTGACATCTGACATGAATTTTCAAGTCACATGTAATTGTGCATGTCGGTCAAAATCGCTGTTTTACATAAGGTTTATAATATTCGGTCACAAACGTACATGTAATTTGTTTCTGACATTGTCTCTGTTTTTTTCGCATTTTTATTGCAGAAAACAAAGTAGTGCTTGCCATGAAATTTTTTATTTGCGCCGTAAAATAGTTTAGCCATCTTAACATTTTTTTCTTTTAATTCAAAGATACCAATTTAGGATTTTATAATAAAACGGTTTTTATATATACATATATTCACACAAATTCTATTCAATGGTAAGATGATCAAACATATCTCGGTATTGTAAAAAATTAACTTCAGCCGGCTAATGATTCCGTCAATAGTGGACGCCGCTGCCGGTTTCTTCCCGGCATAGATTTCTGATGTCAGATGGTTTGTCAGAAGAAAATAGAGCACGCTCTAATTGAAATTTTGTCAGATGACTTTGCGTCTGACTTTTACAGAAGCAAAGTTGAAAAGGTAACGCACGACATGTATGTATTTTGCAGTGGGTAATTTGACATGTAAGATGACAAATACATATCGTGTACGGTCGCCTTTAAAGTATCGGTCATTTGACGTTCGGCAGCTTTTTTAACTTCCTCGCACGTACATATTCTCTATTTTTTGCTCGCTCGAGCTGAAGCATTTCTTTCGGTATTTCACCTCTTTTCATGCGTTTTATCGAGCTTTATTTTCTCTCGATATCTTCGTGCTCTTTCAGCCGCCGTTAATTTTGTTGTTTTACTCTTGAAAATTTAAAAATAAAATCAAAATTAAGCATTTTAAGCTATGAAGCAATATACATATATCAAAAGTGATGCTCATGAAATAATTGCCTATTTTGGTTTTTTTCGTAGGCAATTTATTTCTAAAATTCACAAATTATAAAAAAAATGAGTGGATACCATGTAAACAATGATTGTCAACTTAAATTTTTTACATTTAATATATTCACTTTTAATAAAATTAGCGTGACGCTCATGAAATTTTATCGCGCCCTTACCATGGTGTTCACAAAAACTACGCAAATGCACACTTTTTTTAAAAGATTTTTTTCAGCTTTTTCACTTTTTTAATAATTTAAGTTTGTTCTTTCCTTACGTTATTTACTTTATTTAAATGCAAATTGAAAACTAGTAATATTTCTTGAATTATAAAAAAAGTGATGCTCAATGCAAATTTTGGGGACAAACTTTCTTTGCAACGCCAACTTCGCACTAATTCAGTTTTGACAACTATAACAAATCAAAACACAAGAAAGAAACTTAATAATTCGAAAACAGTTATTAAATGTTGCATATTAACTTTTTTCTTGATTTTCGGGTCTGTTCTGAAAATCACGTGATTTCAAATCCCGTGTTTTTTAAATCACACGTGTGATTTAATGGTATTCTGAAAGTCATACAGTTGTTGTGTTTCCCGGTTTGTTTTCTGCAATTAAAGATCACACCAATACACACAAAAATGGGACACTAAAATATCATACGTGTGATTTGAGTAGGCACTCATGATTTGAAATCACGTGATTTGAATTAAAGTGCTTTGCAGAACAGGCCTGTTTATTCCATTTTGTTTGCTAAAAATTATAACGGGAGACACATGCTTTTGTATGGAACAAGTCAGAGGGAGAAACAAAACACCATTCTGAATAAACTAAAAAAACAAACATACAAATTTAAGAATAACGTTTTTGGTTACATATTCCTCGCTGATCACTCTCACATTTTTGTTTTTTTTTTTTTGTTATTTTTTTGCCTAAAATAATTGTGTAAAGTACGGGGACACAAAAATTGCGTTTTTTTTTAAATCGACCCATATGCATCCTATTGTAGGTATTTCCCCCCTGCGCCTAACCGCCTTATTTTTAATTTCAAAAGTATAGTACATATACCATAAGAGTGACTTTCACATAGTTTGAACATTCTCACTATAACAGTTCTTAAGATATGCGATATTAAACATTGGCGTCCTATGGTGGGCCCCACTTCCCCCGCTGCTATTTTATTATAATTTTGGGGCTCAGAAGATCCTACTACCAAAACTTCAACAAAATGCGTGCAGTGGCTCTTATTTATATTTCTATCTATGAGCGGTACTGCTTCTCTCCTGTCTACTCCGCCCATTTTTATACTGAAATTTTTAGTTTACCATAGTAGTAGCTTTAACCACGTTTGAAGACTCCCCCTTTAATAGTTCTTCAGTTGAGCGATATTTAATATATGCATCCTATGGGAGGTTTTCCCCCCTGCACCTACCCGCTTTATTTTTATTTTCAAAAGTGTAGTATACCATAAGAGTAACCTCCACAAAGTTTGAACATTCTCACTATAACAGTTCCTAAGACATGCGATATTAAACATTGGCGTCCTATGGTGGGCACCACTTCGCCCGCTGCTTTTGTATTTCAATTTTGGGGCTCAAAAGATCCTACTACCAAAAGTTCAACAAAGTGCGTGCTACCAAAAGTTCAACAAAATGCGTGCAGTGGCTCTTATTTATATTTCTATCTATGAGGGGTACTGCTCCTCCCCTGTCTACCCAGCTCATTTGTATACTGAAATTTATAGTTTACCATAATAGTAGCTTTAACCACGTTTAAAGACTCTCCCTTGAATAGTTCTTCAGTTGAGCGATATTTAATATATGTATGTATCCTATGGGAGGTATTTCCCCCCTGCGCCTACCCGCTTTATTTTTATTTTCAAAAGTGTAGTACACTATTAGAGTGACTTCTACAAGGTTTGAACATTCTCACTATTACAGTTCTTAAGATATGCGACATTAAACATTGGCGTCCTATGGGGGGAACCACTTCCCCCGCTGCTTTTTTATTTCAATTTTGGGGCTCAAAAGATCGTTCTACCAAAAGTTCAACAAAATGCGTGCAACGGCTCTTAAGATATGAGATATTTAATATTGGCATCCAAAAAAATAAGTAGCCTATTTTATTTTAAGGGCTCACGTGATGTTACTGTAAACATTTCAGGAAAATCGGTTCAGTTGTTTAGGAGTCTATAAGCCAACAAACAAACAAACAATTAAACAAACATTTTTAATTTTTATATATATCGATAAAATAGTATGTACTTATTTATTTAAACAAACACAAATTAAAATTAGTTATTAAGATATTTGTATTTATAATGATAGACTGAATTTTTTATACATATATTTTTTTTAAGAACAATTGTGATTTTTTAGTTGAACTGTTAATTTTAATTTTGATATTTTTAGTTAGGCTTGAGTTTTTCAAATTTAATTTACATTAAATTATTTTTACTGAAGGAAGGAATTTTTTGATATTGATAATTTTCTTGGCTGAGCTGGGGCACCTAAAATTAAAATAATGGGTGAAAGAAACAGATGAAACTCCCTTTTGAAATTACTGCAATATTGTTTCTAAATTTAGTGGCTTGGAGCAACACGCAGAAACAAAAAAGCCCAAAAATTCTACGGGCATAACTAAAAACCATCCAATCCCTTTTAAAAAAATTTGTTACAACTTTCAACAGAGGCGGTATTGAGTTTAGTGCTGTGCATAGTTCAATTGCACTTGTCAATCATTTTGAGCGACATCATTTTCAATTTTCGTTTTTTTTTAATAAATGACTTTACTGGCAACACTTGCATCATCTCCTAAAATGGTCACATAGGTACCTTTACAATTTTATAGCAAAAACAATTTTATCTCAAGCGACAATTTTCATACAAAATGTTTATGAAATAAAATAAAAAAAACTCTTGAAAAAAATTGCTTGCCGCTTAAGCTTTTCCTGCGGTTATGGCTCGATATTATAAAAAATGTGCTTGGCCCTTTCTTTAATGAAGAGTTTTTTTTCTTTATTTTTTATAGGTATCAATTTTTTTAGCATTTATTCTAGCATTTTTCCTCAATAAGTTTTGGCAACACTGCTAGGAAAATACATAGCACGAAAAGGAACTTTGAATTTATAAAATTGCTTTACGAGCTGTAAATATGACTATCAAAAAGTTATTTCACAAAACGAACGTTTGGAATTCTTTTTTTTAAATCAAGAAGAAGGTCAAATTATAGCTCTGTTTCTTTACTCTATTTTGGGATCCCAATTTCCACGAAAAGCATTCCCGTACTTTAAATCTGTGTAAATGAGAGCGGGTTTGATAGAATAAAATTTCTTGCACAAAAGAGCCCACCCTTTTTCTTCGTAAAAATTTTGTAAATTGTCAAACAGCTGTAAAACATAAACAAAACAATAAAATGCAAAGGAAAAAAATTATGAACCAAATTCTGGAAAAAGTGTTGTGGAATAAAAAAATGTACTTAAATAAAAAGTTGTTTATTGAAATATTTTTTTGATTTGCAACGACTGTAAAAACACTGACGTGTTATTTTGTGCTTAAAATTATGTTTTTCCTGTTCCAGTACTTTTGTGTAATTTTTTTATGAAAGAAATTTATACTTGCTCTCATTTTCACGAACTTTACCCAAAAAGCTTATGTTTTAAAATCAACTAAGAGATTTGTAAGTGTTCGAATAGGAATAAATCGAGAAATACGCGATACGGAACTTTTTTTATTTTCCAAAAACTTGTTTACAACGCACACGAAAATAAAAAGAATGTAACTGGCATAGATAAAAGGTGTAATAAGGGGTTGAAGTCCGTGAAATGAATTTCTAAAGACCAGGTTCCTGAACTAAAAACACATGTTATATCATATCCATGAATAGACCCCTAACCAATATGTGCATAACGTGGCTTAAGCAACTGTGCGAATACATTTAAATCATATGTGTCAAACTACATACATATATTGAACTTAAGAAAACTTTTTATTAAGTTTTGAGAAATTGTCATTTGCTAAAGCAAAATGCGAAACTGAACGTACATTCCATATGGAATCAATGTTTTTTTAAATGCATTTTAGAGGTTTTTCGTTAATTTTTAACAGTAGCTTAAGCTTGTTAATCTGGTTAGGCCTTTAAATCCCATTATTGCCATGCCAAAAATTCGTCTTGTTAAAAATAAAAACTATTTATTATACACATTTTTCACAATTTTCTAGAAATAAATTCCCAGATTCTATTTGTTAAAAACTATTTATTTCAAAAAAACATTTTGAAGAAAACAAAATAAAATCATAAAATATGTATGTATGTATGTATATTAAAAAAAAATTAGCACTCTTATTGCATTATCATTATGATTATTACCTTTTTAACTTTCGGAATTCGCAAGAACACATGGTTCTGTCTACAAAAATTATTTCTTATCGTAACACAAAGTTCTCTTTGGTACCTGTCCCAAATTTATGTGCCTTATCGTTGAACAACAGAGTTTCCTCAGACTCAATTTGTGCAAAAACTAATGAAGTAGCATGGGTATTTTTAAAAGAATAATAATATTTCGGGACCAAATTGAAATTATTAAAAAACCGTTTAAAGTTAATTGGAAATGGCCTTAGTAAAGAGATTAACCATATTCAACCTTAGTTTTCTCAAAAGTATTGTTTGTGCAAATAAGGTCCTGATGTATACATTTTGCAATCTTTTAAAAGTTTTTCTCACATAATTTATTTTAAAATAATGTTCAAGTATATTTTAACATTGTTTCCGTCATTAGATCATTAATATTTTCATTCCTTTCGAGGTCGTCGCAAGAAAAATCTTCTTCCTTTAAACCATACATGTTAAGTTCCAATTAGAATTAGCAATTGATGCAATTAGTTTATATTCTCTAATTGATCAAACAATTAGAATTAGTTCAACTAATTCCCATTAGCTAATTGAAATTTTTTTTCTAATGGTAAAACTAATTGCAATTAGTTGCCATTAGCAAAAAAAATTGGTTTACCTTTACAATTAGAAATCTAATTGACTTCTGCTAATGCAATTAGATATTCAATTAGCTCGAATTAGAATCAATTATTTTAAATTATTGAAGTGAAATAGCACTGTTTTGCAACACACCGCTTACGTCTTCAAGCCCTGTGGAGCGACTATTTTCCTTTGCGGGCATTATTAATAGTCCAAGGCGGGGTCGCTTGACGGACTTTTCTTTTGAAAAGCTCGTATTGCTGAAATCGAATATACCCGGTCATTGTATTTATTAAACAGTTAGTACGTACGTTAAATATGTGTGCATGTATGTAATATATGTACATAAGTAATATATATATGTGTGAAATTCATACTATGAATATTGTAGTTTTTTTTTGTTTTTGAAAATATCAAAATAATTGATTCTAATTGGAGCTAATTGAATATCTAATTGCATTAGCAGAAGTCAATTAGATTTCTAATTGTAAAGGTAAACCAATTTTTTTTGCTAATGGCAACTAATTGCAATTAGTTTTACCATTAGAAAAAAAAATTCAATTAGCTAATGGGAATTAGTTGAACTAATTCTAATTGTTTGATCAATTAGAGAATTTCACAAAAGAATGTTAATTAGCAATCATTAGCATTAGCTAATCATTACTTAACATGTATGCTTTAAACTCATTACTAAAGTTTCAAGATAATTAGGTTCCCTTTTAGACAGGCAAAGTTTACTTTGCAAAGTCTTGAGTTTATAGAAGGGAGGGGAAAAGAGAATAGCGGGGAATACATACTTTGCTGTACTCGCAAATTCCTTTTGTTTTTCGTTCGTATTTTTTACCTGAAGTTGGCTAATTTAATATTTACATATATATAGCGTTGCCAGAAAATTTGGTAAAAAAATCATCATTTGGCTAAAATATGATTTTCTTTAAGAGAAAAATCTACAAAATTTTTTTTTAAATCAAATTGTTTATAACAAGGGCAAAAAAGTAAAAATTATTAATTTTATATAAAAACAAGTAAGAGTGCTATATTCGGCTATGCCGAATCTTAAATACCCTTCACCATGGTGAGATAAGAACAAGAAGTTTTTAAAAAGAATATGACAAAATCAAAAAATTTATGTATATATCTAAGTCCGTTTCCTCTTCTGCCAAAGTTGATGTTTGAAATTCGTTATATTAATTTTTATTTAATCTTAAAATCGTGTATAAAAAAATTTAATAGAAATAAAAAAAAATTTATTTTTGAGACTTGAACTCGCAATCTTACGAACCTTAAGCGAGAACTTAGACAACTCAGCTACGAACGGTTTAATTGAAGAAGCGTTAAATGAAAATATATTGAGAGAATTTTATGAACATACATACATACTTGTGTATGCGTAAAAAACACATTAAAATCCACCACTTGTGGTGAAGATTATAAATAAAAAAAAACAACAAAAAAACCGCAACCAAGAGAAATGCAAGAAGAGATCAACGTAGCAACAGCTTATTAGACGAAACACAATAACAACAATTACAACAGCAATCAGGGTTGTTAGACTTTTTTCCTCAAAAATCGTCAAAAGTTTTAACAAAATTCGTCAAAATCGTCACGAAAATTTAACAAATACGTCAACAAAACGTCAAATATATAAATTTTACAAATTAAAGACAATTTATTGCATGGATTGGTTCGAAAATATAAATTTTTAGCAAGAAATTCTATTTATGATGAAGAAAGTGATATGGTTAAGTTTTATTCTATTTATTTCAGCAAGTGAGCTGAATATATTTATCATTTAAAAAGAAAACATAAAAAAAATATATTTGCATAAATGCATAACAAATATTTTTTTATTTCATTTATCCATATTCAGACAAATATTAAATAATAAATAAAATCTCATTTGCTTTTAACTCGAGCTATTTTTAAATGATTAACTTTTAGCGCTATCTCTATTGCAAATTGTTTTTATTGTTAAAGGTGCTAAAAACCAAGGATTCTGTCTATATCAACAGTCTTTTTACCCGACTTGAAACGTTTTATTACGTCCAATATTAGTTCCAAACTAATACATTTTCCTCTCATTGCACTCATTTTTCTACACAACTTCTTTTAAAAAGTAACTTCTTACTTCCTAACATGCAATTTTACTAAGAATAACTTACCTAACAGAATTAAATGGGATTTGCCTTTTTGCACACAAATAGAAAAATTCTTCACATGTGATTATGACTTCATCGAAAAATGCATTCGTATGTAGCGACGCAAATCGAAATCATAAAAACGCAAAGCGGATTTAACCAATTTTTAAAAAGCGGACCAAATAGAACAGACGCAAATTAGGGCTCTAGTGTATATTTTTTGCAGTATCGATGGCATTTCTCTAATTGTAGAATTTGAATTACTAATGCTTCTAATGAAATCCACCTGGTTTGTGATGGGGGAGGAATTTTTTTGTTTACTTTCCAAAAATTTTTGTATTTCGAAAAATTGATTTTTAAGTTTTGGACTGTTTTCAATATAATTGTTAATATTTCTTGCGTGTTTTATCGATGCCAGAAAATCGTCATAACACTATTACTTTTAGTCAAAAAATCGTCAATCGGCATTTTACTGTATTTTCTCAAAAAAATCGTCAAAATTACGAAAAATCGTCACATCTAGCAACCCTGCTTGCCAGATTAAAGTGTTATAAAATTAATGCCAGATTAAAGTTTAAAGTAAATTTATTGACGGGATCAAATCGTCAAAACATACGTGACTCTACATCAAAAATCGTCAATCATCATTTTGGTAAATTCATCGAAAAAAATCGTCAAAATGACGTAAAATCGTCACATCTAACATCCCTGATAGCAATGCCTGAAGGCATTGCATTAAGAGATAAAAATAAAATGCAACAACAACAATTACGAAAGCAATGCCTTTATACATAAATAACTTTTGCTCATTCATACATACTCATGTGCATACATATGTGTGTATTTGCAATAGCTAGGTTAACCTACTATGTAGTTAGTATGGATTTAATTAAATTACATACAACTTTTTATGTACATATGTAGGTATGTATATGCTTGCCGAAATAAAATAAAACACTGTGTCATTGCCAATAAAGTGAAAATATCGAAAAGCTTTATAGGTAATTTTAAAATCGTTTTTAGGACATAAACAAATTAAATAAAAAACAAATAGATATACCTAGAATATGATTTTTGTTTTACATGTAAGTTATGCTAGGAACACAACTGGGACGAACGACGAATTTCGTCCCGCACGACGAATTATTCGGAAGAAGTTCGCTGTATAAATTCGTCGTATGAAACACAATAACGACGAAAAAGCAAAATGGAAATAAAATATTTTGTATTAACAAGAAATAGTGGTACAACTTAACTAAAATACTTTTTCATTGTTAATTTTTTTTCAATTTGTATTTTATATGATATTCAGTTAAAATTTTACAATTTCTTAAGTAAAACGTAACTTTATTTACTAAAACACTTACCATTTTGAAATAATATGGCTACCCAGTACTGATTTGTTCTTCGTTCGCCGGCGTAAGAATTAGAATTAAATCTATTTAAAGTTTGAAACGTCCGGCGAATTTTCGTCGGCGCCCTGATTGTGTGCATTTTCATATACACAAATATTTTTTATTTTTGGCGACGAATATTCGCGGCCAATAATTCGCCGTTCGTCCAGTTGTGTTCCTAGCATTAAGCGAACGATTAATATTTACATTGTCCAAAAAATCAAATATAGCTGAATTATTTTAAAATCGTTTATAGACTATAAAAAAAGTTAAAAAAAAAATTTTTTTGAAAAGGTGGATGCCGAGATTTGAACCCCGGAAACTACTAACAACGCTGCGTTGACCAACCGTCCAGACAACTCAGCCATTAACGCCTATGCAAATAAAGAATTAAAGTAGAATATATTCCGTCACTTTGTTTGTTTAATATGTAGGTACGTATTTTTCAATTTAAGCGACCAATCATGTACAAACATGCGTGTGTTTGATATGCCTAACATTCAACACGTTCGAATAAAAGCACAAACAAAAAAACCACAACCACAAGGGATTTTTTGGAAAAATTAGAGGCAGTCGTGGTTTTTTGGTCATATCTCAGCCATTTGTGGACCGATCTGGCTGAATTTTAATAGCAAGAAATGGTGGACTATATGCAACATAAATGTAAAAGAGCCTAGCCGCTGTCATGTCTGGAGTCCCCGGAAAATACATATCAAACGTAAGACGGACAGACGGACGGACGGATATCGTTAAGGACCCAGAATATATATACTTTATAGGGTCTAAGATCAATATTGTAGAAATTACAAACGGAATGACAAGCTTATATATACCCTTTTCCACCTGAGGTGAAGGGTATAAAAATACTTCTACCCAGTAAAAAAAAAAAAAAGAACAGGGAATATTTTCATGATTTCGTTAGTACTTATTTTTAGTTAATTGAATTTAAAATACATACCTTATAATACATTTTTCATAACTAATAAAATTACATGCAATATTCCCATTCAACTCTTATGTATGAATTGTAATAGTTCATGCATTTAAAATTAATACTTAGTTGATTTAGATTTATTTAATTTATACATTTAACTTTAATACTTAATAGTTTAAAAAAAAAGAAGGCGAAAAAGGTTTGACAACTTAGTGGATTTAAGAAAACGCATTTGCTTTGTTTTGTTAATTATACGAAGATTTAAATAAAACCTGAATAACTAATCAACTTTTAATTTGTTCATTTCGTATAAATTTGTATCAATTATTTTCGATATCTTTTAATGTTTGAATCTGTTTCTTTAATAAAAAAATAACATTAGGATTAATATTTTGATTTTTGAACTTTTTAAAAATGAAAAGTTTGACCCCGGTATTTATAAACGATTATTAAATTTAACAAACGGTTATTAAGGCAAATTTTCATACAAAATTTGTTTTGTAAACCTTTATTAAATTTAAAATTTTTTTATAAATACGGGCGTAAAGCTTTAATAAACGATTTAAAAATTTACAAAATGACTTATTTTTTTAGTATTTTCATGTTTCTTTTTAATTAATTTATAATACAATTGATAATGCATGTAAAAATTAATATTGACCACAAATAAAAATACGAATTAGAATCATTGAACTTCATTGGTTTTAATTCGCACTCATTCAAATGAATATTTCATATCAATGAAAATCCTAATTCATCCCTGAACTTTTAATGAAGAGCCGTTTAGCTAATGCGAACCCATTCTCGCCAATGACACGCTAATGTTAAAATCTTGCATGTATCGCCTAAAAAGAACCAGTGCATTATCCTTGGAACCCATGCATTTATTAAATTTTTAGATGTCTCTTTTTTGTCGGGCAATTATGTATTATTATATATAATAATGAGCAGACGAATTGCCATATTTTTACAAAATTAAATAGGTTAAAATTGTTTTCGGTTATATTTTCTGTACAAATTTTTCTAAAAATACATTATAAATCCATTAGTTTCTCAGGAATAAAAACGTCGAAAAGTCCATCTAAATAATGAAGTTTCATTGAAAGTAATTAAATTCTAATATGAAGCTATGAAGCTCCTACGTCATATGAAATCTTAAGGGTTCTTAATTTAATATTATATATTTTGATAAAATTCTATTTAAGTGTATTTTTCCAAATTAATTCTTAATGGAATAGTTAAGCACTTATATGTATATGGGTTAATTCCAAAAGTAGTGTACATGAGCATTTTTTTTTTTTTAAGGTTGAGGAATTCATTCTCTGAAATTGTTTACTTGCATTAAGATTTGTGCAGATTGCGAAATTACTTTTAGTTTCTTAAAAAAAAATTTGTTTTGCTTTTTTATTGCATTTTGGTGAAATATTTTCCGGAATGTCACTTTTTACAAAAATTTACAAAACTAAGAAATTAATGCAAAAATGTTAGAACAAAGCCTACTATCGCATTCGTTCACTTATTATTTACCAGCTTTGGATGTTTTTCTTAAAAAAAACGGGTTAGTAATAGCAAAAAGTTATTTTTCGAAGAGATTCCAATTATTTTTTTTTCCTTTTATAATTCAAGAATTAAAAAAAAGTAATTTTTTTACAAAAATTTGTTTTTGTGCAGCTTACATTTAAAGTAACAAATTTGCTTCAAACAATTTGGAAGAAATTGTTGTATTTTGCTGGAAACTTGAAAAAATAAAAAGTGACAGTACGGAATTTTTTGTGACAGTAAAGAAAATCCAATTTAAATTTCAAGTGTAACGAAAACTTAAACATTTATTCATTATTTTGTTTTTGGTTACTGTTTGTTTTTTCTTTTTTATAAAAACGAAACAAAAAATAAAAGTAATCCAATTATATTAACAAAAAATTCATGAACAAATCTATTCATCGGAATCTGTGAATATTTCATAAAAAATTGATTCCCGATTGGTTTTTTTTCTATTTGTTTTTTTTAAGCGGTTAATTTTTGCTGACTTTGCCTTAAACCCATGACAAAGGCATAATTATCCGGCCATCCAATTATTATTTGCACAATAGCAAGACAGGTTTCTATAAGTTACTTCACCTTTTTTATTTGTCATAATTTGGTGGGTATCTCTTGTGCCTCGAATTGTCATTAAGTCTTTAGGCAATGTTTTATTTATATCAAAAATGTCTTTTACGTTTATGTAAAACAATTTTATATTTGTCTTGTTAAGCAGAATATTGTACAAAGACTCCGCATTAGAAATGTCTGCACCGTGAGCTACAAGACCATCCGCTGTTCGCTTGACAACAGCTCCCACGCCGTCTGCTGCACCCTTGCCATGAATTAAGTTCCGATACGCTTATTTGTGAAATAGTAAATGGTTCTTCATCAAGCTCCATATTCGAAGCATGTGGCAAAACAATCGATGCAGGTTCTACATGTCGCACTAAGGCCTTATTGGCACGCTTCCGTTCTCTCTCCTTAGCTCGTATAGCCTTCAGCATCTTCCTCGGCATTTCGTTTCTTTTCAATTTTTTAGAATTTCTACACATAAAAAAAAAATTAAAAATGTCCTAAATTTTCGAAATATAACGTGTACCTTTCTCTTTCTTTTTTTTTGTATTCATCATCACGTTTCTTGTCTAATTTTCTTTTTTCTCGATAACTTTTTGCTCTTTCAGCTCCCGTCAACTTTGCCTTTGTTTTAACCTTTAAGATTTTAGAAGAATAACAACAACAATAGTCATTCAAAGTAATATAACAAATTATCTTTACATCAAAAGAACTACAGTATTGAAATCAATCAGAATTTTCGAGAAATAAGCTTTTAAAATAAAAAAAACCTTTTTACTTAAAAGTGACAGTAAAGAAATTTGTGATATTTTTTTTGTTTTTTTCTTCTAAAAAGTTATTTCACGGAAAATAAAAACAAGAAAAAGTGATCAAAACTTCGTAATATATTAATATACATTTTTATTTATTTTATTTTTTACGATTTTTTATTAAATAACTGTGTGACAGTACGGAAATTTTTAGCTGTACTTACCATCGTGCGATTATAAATTCACTTGAAAACACCAAATAATTGATTTTATTTTTTATCTTAATCAATTTATCACTTCTTGCACTTTTTAATAGCGATGCACAAAAAGGAAACGAAACAGCTCAAGTAATGATTATGACTTAATTAAAAAAAATGTGACATTACGGAAAAAACGCAAAGACAAAGTAAAATTAGAACGTCAAAATGACATTGATAACATTTTTCAGGTAAAACCAGGAAAAAGCAATAAAAATAAATACAATCATTGAAAAACAGTTGAATTTTTTATTATTGTTCTATTGTTTTCAACTCTTTTTCCATGTTGCTTAATAAATAACATGTGTGGAGACAGGTATATTTGTATGAATTAGGCATGATATACAGTTAAAGCACCATTTGCACAATTTAGCAGAAAGTTTTACAATAATAACAACTACTTTTGTTTGTTGCTAATTATTTTAGAGCTTACTTGCCGTTTTTGTTTTTTTATTTTCTTTTACATGAAAGAAATAAAAAGCTTGAGACGAAAAAAAAGCATTGTGTTTGGAATTAACCCAGATACATAACATAAACAACTTTTATTTTTTTTTGCTCTTATACCGGGTTTTTAAGGTGTGGATTAAATTTAAATTTAGTTTAACATAATCAGAAGCTCTGATTTTTCCTTCGAAATGTGAATTGTTTTAATTATTTCATTAACGATCAACATTTTAAGAAAAAC
Source organism: Pollenia labialis (assembly GCA_949318255.1). Classification (NCBI taxonomy): domain Eukaryota; kingdom Metazoa; phylum Arthropoda; class Insecta; order Diptera; family Polleniidae; genus Pollenia; species Pollenia labialis. The sequence goes on along the minus strand of OX439142.1, from coordinate 14,212,604 downwards.
TAAGCTGTTCCGTAAAAATTTTGTGTTGGTACCTTTACGAAAAGAAACCTAATGCTCTTAATATTAAAGAATAAAAGAAGCCTAATTTATAAAATTATATGCATACATAAAAGTTTTACTTACATTATATTCTGCATCTTTTGAATCATCAGAGCTCCTTTCGTTTGTCATTTCCTAAAAATAAAATTAACAAATTGTTATATTCCTTTAGAATTGCTTAATTAATTTACGAAATGTACTTATTACTTACCTTTCTTTTTGATTTTTTCCCTTTTTTAGAAGCATTAACTTTTCTCTTTTTTAGTGGCATTTGATCTAAATCATCATTTATTTCATACTCACTGTCACTGTAAAATACACGACATGCCTCGCCACTAGTTTTTGAAGTTTCAACTTTTTCATTTAATTCATTTTCATTGCTTCCAACAATAGAATCGTCCCATTCTATCTCTTCATTATCACGAATAGATCCCTCGTTGTTTAAGTTTTCTTGTAATTCATTTTTGATTTCGCAGTTTAAAATGTCATTATTTTCAACAGGGGTTGTTGTGTTTACTGTATCTAATGGATCTGGATTTACATTAATTTTCTCCACTATTGAATTTTCAAAAACTTTTATATCTGGTCCTTCAAAGTTGCTAAATGTTTGTAAACTGACTTGTTCCGTTTCAGCTTCAAACTTAAGTTCACTTTCATTTAAAATATCATCTAAATTATTTAAATGTTCTTCTCCAAGATGAAGGGAAAACTTTTTTAGTTGGTCATATTGTATGTTGCAAAATGTACATAAAAAAATGTACATTTTATTTTTTCGATTCTTTGATTTTAAGTCTACTAAGATTTCACCGCACTTTTGAAGATTAGGACATTTATTAGCTCCCATTTTTGTAAATATATTGTGTATAGTTTTTCTTTAATTATTTATTAGGCACAATATATTTAACAAAATTTTGTTTATATTTACAACATGAATTTGTGTATTTGCGATTTATACATATGGTACGTTCAGTTAAAAACGAAAATTTGCATTAAAGCAAGACATCTGTGCCGAACAATTTTTAACGGCGACACCAAATTGCATTAGTAGCGGATCGAACACACCATTGCACTCCGAACAAATTGTTAGCGTTTAAACAATAGGTACTCGTAATAAAAACAGGACGCTCAATTAAAGATTTTGATTGATTGCAAAAGTCAACTTATGCGCCCCATACACTTTTCAATTCAATTGTCTACTGAGTCTTTCAACTGAATTGATACTTGGCCACACACTTCTTCAACTGAATTGAAAGATTTTAATTCAACTGTCAAATTTAGATTTTTTTACTATTTTACAAAAATTTATTTTCTCTCCAAGTATCCATGTTTGCCACCAATGTCATTTTTTTATTTAAAATTTTATTGAAATTAAAGACAATTTTAAAAATATTTCACTTTTTCTTTGCAAAAAAAAATTACAAACATAAATTTTGACAGCTGATCAAGAGACTTAAACACACACAGTACAATCGAATTGAAAGACTTGGAGTCAACTTGAAAAAATCAAAATCTTTTGATTTTTTGTGACACCCAGCCTACGACTGACTGGAAATTATTAACATTAACACTAACACGATGTCTCATTTCATGGCTTGTGAAGAAGGGGGCTATAAACAGTGTTTATTTGGTACGGTGATCGGCAGACGTAAGTATGATTCGGAACACTTCCTAAAAATCGTTCGGAAAGCAGTGTCGTGAAGGCGGTAAATGAAAAAGGCGGCGTGGTACAAGGCGGGTTTAGGATGGCGAAAAAAACTCGAGAAGGTTCGTCCTTTTCGTTAAGTGGCAGCAAGACAAAGAGGTTGGCAGGAGCTGTTTTTTTCTTGTACTTCGTGTAAAGTTTTTTAATTAAATTTTCTTTAAAAATATTTAATAAAAGTATCCGTTTTATAATAAAATAAAGTGTTAACTATATTCGTATATATTTAAATCTAAACATTAAGACACAAACAAATTAAAGGAATATTTAAGCACGAAATTTAAAAACACGTTTCACGAACAAAACTTGCAACTCAAAATGGCGTAATCGCCGTAACAAATCATTCGAACAAAAAAATAAAAATTTCACAAAAATTCAATAACGAATTTTCTGCCAAAGTAATAAAGTGATAACGAATGAATTCACCTCCAAAAATTTTAGTAAAAATTTATAAAAAAGGGTTTAGTAGCCTCAAAAAAAAAATATATGTACATGTGGATACGAGTGATCAAATTTTATTTTCTGATTTTCTGCATATGTAAAGTCTGCAGCATTATCTCTACAAAACTCTGTGCCAGACAAATAAGTAAACTGCGACGAAAGTGTGGACGATTACAACGAATGCTTGGATATTGAAGCAGAAAACAGCCACAAAAAAAATCTCTCGAAGACACCGATAAACCGATACATATCCTTGGATTACGCTTACATCAACCAAAATCCTAGCTACATCGCATGCACTTTTTCTTTATTCAGTAATAAAGGGTATCTTAAGTTCTGTTCTAAAAACAGGGAAAAGTATTCAATAAATAAATATTTGTGGGAAAATGCATTTATAACCTACCGTAGTCACTTAACAAACCAGTCAGGCAACCAGACCGATTGTCAAGCCGATATCTATTTCTGAGTTTACTTATCTAACAGTACATATGCGCATGCATATTTGCTCTTGTTTCTCTTTGTTGATCTTTATGCTACACCAGAAAACTGAACAAGAGAAATAAAAATTACACATGCAATTGGGCCAAAATATTAAAATACCCGTTGAAGCCAAGCTTGTTCACTGTTTGCACACTCTTGTTAAACAAAATTTGATCAAACACCTACAAACGATTCCACAACAATAACAGCAGAGCGACAAAACACCAACGTTGCACAACCTCCAAGTTAAAAACAAAAAAACCAACAACCAACACTGCCACAACAATAACAGCAGAGCGACAAAACACCAACGTTGCACAACATCCAAGTTAAAAACAAAAAAACCAACAACCAACACTGCCACAACAATAACAGCAGAGCGACAAAACACCAACGTTGCACAACATCCAAGTTAAAAACAAAAAAACCAACAGCCAACACAACACCCACGGCGGAGCGACAAGACACCAACTTAGATACAACAGCCTAGCTAACAGAAGAGACACAAAAAAAAGAAAACAACTGCCTACGTAGATACCTACAGCCACAAAGTACCACGAATCATCGAACTGTGCTACAGCGACAACAGCAAAGCGAACACCGCCTACGCCTCGACAACAGCAACAGAGGTGTGATTTCAACCCAAAAAAGGATGAAGGACGAGTGACCTAAGAGAACCCAGGTAAAAGTAAACATGCAAATATATACTAGCCCAGAAAGTCCCCAACTTTTAGCTACACTGATGTTTCGTTTTTCTTTGCGCCGAAAATAATTCCAAATGGAAATAGCTTTCCGCCATTCGAAAGAATTCAATTTATACACATCGAGTTTTTTTGTCACCAGACCTTTATTTATTTGATTAGTTTATCACTATAATTCTACATACCATTAGCAGCAACACTAAAATTTATTACTCTGCCTCGAGTGTCTATTTATATTATTAGACATACTTATAATATAATCTACAATAGCATACTGTTTTCAATTATACTTAAACTTATTACTACTTTCTGACTTAGAATCGTATAATACTAGACCTAATTCTAAACTTAACTTCCCTGCCTATACTTAACTATATAGAATTAAGTCAACCCCGGAATAAAATGTTAATTTTCTTTAAAGCAACTTAAAAGAAAAATTGAATGAAGAAATAATAAAACAGACTTAAATCCCTAAGTAAGGCAACATTCTTTTAATTAAAATCAAACCTAGAATAATCTTAAATTAACAAACTAAATCTTAATTCGGAGCCTTAACACAGATTTGAATTTGGTTATCAACTTTTAATTTTGATTTCAAATTGGAATTTAAATTAGGGCATTGAAAATTATTCCGAAAGCTTTAATTCAAATTCTTGAATTGCATTTCAACACCTAAACGAAATTCTAATTTCAAGTCAAATTAAAGTTGAATTTTGTTGCTTAAACCAAGTTTAAAGTTGGTCACTTAGATCTAAATGTAAAACTTGAACCGGATTAAGATTTGAATTCTTAAGCTAAACTAGAATTCGGACTACGTAGCCGAAACGTACATTCAAATCCCAATTCAAATATTTAAGCTGCATACAAATTCAAATCCTTGAAATTAAACTAAATCTTTATACCTTAACTAGAATTAAAATCGATTGCTTTAACTAAATGCCGAAAGATATACCAAGATTAAATTTGGATTTGACTTCTAAATTTGAATTTAAAATAATTAAATTAAATTTTGGCCCTTGAGTTAAAATTTGGTTTAAATACTTTAACGCAATGTAAACGTAGATGATAAATTTTAACTTAAATGTAATTAAATAAACTTAAGTTGAATTCGAAGTTCTAAATATAATTTAAAAAAACTTAAACTAAATTTTACCGCTTATCTAGACTTAAATTTTAATTCCTGAATTTAATGAAATTTAAATATTCAAACAAAATTTAAATACGCGGTTTAAATTATTGCACTTGTACTAAATTTGTATTTCAATTTAACAAGGCCCAAACTAAATTATAACTAATATAAAATTGCCATACGTAAACTAAAAGTTAAATTTAAATATTTGAACTAACTTTAAATATTTAATTAAATTTAAATATTTAAACCAAAATTAAATATTTAAACTAAATTTTAGCAAAATTTAAACCTAACCAGTTGCTGTGAATTTTAAATTCTTAGTACGTATGAATCTTGTTTCAAGGCACTTGCACTTTTATATCTAAACTCTTATTGAATATTTAAATAAATAAGGATGGAAATTTAAAACTACCGGATTGACAACGTAAACACCGGACGTAACGAATGAATATTCAAATAAATAGTAGGAGAATAACTAATTACCTTAAGTAACCTAAACATAAATAGAATTACTAAATAAATTAAGACTTAAGTAGCTAAATTAACGTAGTGAAACTGCATAAATAGACGTAAATAAATGAATTGGATTAACAAATATCTTAGAAATCTAAACTAGTTTACTCATAACACCAAACCTAACAAACGTATACTTAGAAGATAATAATGAATTTATATTTAATTAACTGTATCATTGAATAAATTAATAAGTAAAAATAGTAGCTAAATAAGTTAATAAATAAAATACTAAAAAAAAGGTTAGTAAATAGAACAATAAATGCATAAGACAATGAATGGAACAATAAATGAATAGGTAATCGATTAATTCTCTGAACGACTGAATAATACTAACAGACTGAAAATAAATAGAATATTAAATGAATAACTAATAGAATCATAACACTTAACTTTACGCCAACAATTTCCAGCGGGAACTTGAAAATATTTTGAATAAATAAACCATCCAAGTTTTGTTGTATCTTCACTGGCGTAAATGTGTGACACTATTGCTGCAAAACAAAGATATTAATCAAAACGAGTTAAAGTAAATAATTATGTTTAAACTTACCAAATAATTGTGAATTCCGTTTGTCAATATTGTCTTTTTTTTCTAACTGACCTTACGAATTAACACCAAAGTGGGTTGAAAGATTCCTATTACAAAACTTAGAATATTTAGCTATTTACCTAAACAAAAAAATTTAAGACAAATGGAAAAAAAATATAAACAAATACTTATATTTGACAAAGGAAATAAGATAGGGTGACCCATCTAATAATATTAAGTGGAATAAGAAAAAATAATAGAATCCAATATCTGGTCGAAGTTGCCATTTAACTTTTTTTTGAATCGTTTGGTCAAAGTTGCCATTTAACTTTTTTTTTTGGATTTTTGGGTATTATTTCTTTTTATTCAAAGTTGCCATTTGTTTTTTTTAATTACCTTGATAATTATTTATTTAAAATAACGATTGACCTTTAAAAGCTTGATTTTAATATAAACAAAAAAACAAATGTAAATAAGCAAATTAAAAATAACAAAGATTTATTAAAAATTGAGTTTCTTTTTACTTTTAAATTGCAAAAACAAATCAAGTGTCCATATTGATATTATTAAATTTTGTTTTTTTTGATAAAAAAAAAATTGTTAAGCAATAATCCAATAACAAACTTGAAAAATCAGATATTTAAGTCGCAGGCTAGTTAGTAAACCTGTATTTATGAACTTATTTCTTATACATTACTAATATTACTTATCATGTAATAATTATTAAACATAAGTAGAATAGAAGAGTAAATAAATATACAATATACAATTTTTTTATTGAAATAACGGAAATAATAATGTTTTAATTTATTAATACTTGGTTGAAAAGGTAACAGAAGTATGGCGAAGTGGTAAGTTACGTTTTGGGGCATTACTCCCAAACAATTCTTTTTCAGGCAATGAGTAGTGCCATGGATGACGGTAAAATGTCATATGGGGTGGGCTGCCTGTCCAGGACGTAAACATCTGGTCCTGAAGACTCGAGTTCAGTCATGTCATGAACATCGAAAAGTTTTCTTATCATCATTCAGCGGTCGTATTTGTTCAATGTTTTACGTTTTCCATCGCTTCGGTTTTTCATCTACAGCTTTCGTTTTTGGCACGAATTAAATTGTGTATGTGTGAGTAGATGGACACGAACCCCCCATTTCCGGCGAGCTTCAGCCCAAACACCAGCGTGCCACTGTCCATCGCGAAGCGAAGTTGAGTTTTTGATTTACGTCAAAATCTCTCACAAAAATTATTTGCACTCACCGCGCATCACATTTTCTTCAACCAACTCGACAACCGTCAAACTAATCAACTGACAAGGCCATACACGCTTTGATTTGGACAACAACCGACTCAGTTGACAATTGAATTGAATCGTGTATGGTCTGCTTTAGTAGGAAAATTTTGTTTGAGGCCCTAATCACGCAAAGCCAAAGAATTACATTGAAAACAAAAACAAAGTCATGAATATTTTGTAATTTTGTTGTTGCCATTAAACACGTCTGCGCAGGAAGCCTGATGATCATTGTTTTTGTTCTTTTGAACTGTCAAAAGTTGCTTACATGTACATATAAATGTTTGTTTACGTTTATTAATACAATTGTTATTTCCCTGCAAATATTATTGGACCACCTGATCCAATTTCATGAAATGGACTACTCCATCGACTGGTCCGATGTAATGCAAGCATGGACCATGTCATTGTTAAAAAGTGTTTGTAGTGAGACGACGTCTTCGTTTTTTAACGACATGTTTTCGTTTTTAAACGAAGTTAAAACTAATCCTCTTGTGTACACAATGGAGTAGTTTTAAATCTACTCCTTTGTAGTCCAAAGATGGGTTATATGGTACTGCCCTAGGACATCGTAATGTTAAAGAGACCATGTTTTTCCCATACGTTTGGGTTACTTTTTGACTAGTCCCTTGTGGGCTACTCTTTACACGCGTGTTTGGACTGGTCCTATTATTTGCCACACATACACGTTTTTTCCCTTTTGCTTTGTATATGTGGTAGTAAGTTTTTGACGAAAACAACAATAATTACTATGCAGAGAAGTTTTAGTTAGTTTACCAAAGGTAGAGATTTAAACTCCAAAATCCAGTTATGGCCTCTAAATTTTTGATATATTTTTCTTCTTTCTTCAATATTAATTATACCTACATTTGGGGAAATATTAGTATCATAGAATAGCTTAAAAAATGACCCATATTTTTAATCAGGCTTAAGTTCATTAAATTTAATTTCATTTAATTATTTTTATGAAGAAAGGAATTTTACAACATGAAAAATAATTAAAATTGTTATTCGGGCATGTTATACAAATCGTAATGAAGTGGAATTGAAATCGAGCGAGATTTTGATTTCAATTATTGACAAAATTACTGTAGTTTCTCCTGTTTTGAGATCTGTACCTGTAAATATAATTCATACTCAAAGTATGAAGAACATGTAAAATCAATTAAAAATGGATAATCATTCCAAAAATCAAATTTCAACCTACCAAAGGTTAAAATACAATTTGGTTTAAGGATTGATGTTTGACTATTGACGTCAGCAGTCGTCGATGGCTGCGAGTGAAGACGGCAAATCAAAAGGAGATCGAATGGTAGCGATCGAAACATGTCAGGGTAACCAGCCGCCTAGGTTCGAATCTCATGTTAGTCAAGAATGAATGATTATCAATAACAATTTTAATTAATTTTCATGTTGTTAAATTCCTTTCTTCATAAAAATAATTTAATGAAAATTAAATTTGATGAACTTAAGCCTGATTAAAAATATTAAAAATTTGGATTAAAAACCATAAATAGTAAAAAAAAAAAAAAATTACAAAATACTAATTAAAAAATTACCTTTCAAACTTGACAATTCCCCTAACCCATTAACATCTACACAAATAAAGGCGAATTCATACAGGTGACCGCATCTTGAGATAGCGTTATGCTGGCTATCCCTTTTTAAAAAATAATTGTGACGCCTTAGTTAGTGATAAGTACAAAGAAGAAAAAAAAATGAAGAATTTGAAAAATAAATGCTGGAATATTTGTTAGATTATGTTATTTTAACATGTTCTGTATTTTTTATTAGTTTGTCGTCTTAAACGAAAGGATTTAAAAATGTAGAAAATATTAAAAAAAACCTAAAAGTCCAAAATATGTTGGCTCAAATGATATTTTAACAGTTTTAAAATCTTATGTATACGCGTAATGTACCGGTACAAATAACTTAAACAAATTTATGTTTTGGTAAAAAGAAATATCAATTAGAAATACAATCATATAAATTACATTATATGTAATACAAATGTATAAAATATATACATACATACATAAGTTCTTAAACTATTACATCATTTTTACTTATAAATTTATCAGTATTAAAATTAAGAAACATTATTTGATTAAACGACTCATTTGACGAAATATTTGTTCTTTTTTCAGACAATAATTGTCTAGCTTTTGAAAAAACTCTTTCAGATGTTGCACTAAATGCTGGAGTGGCCAATACTTTGCAACTTAATTTATACAATAAAGAAAATTGTAATTGATGCAAATGCCACCAGTTTATTGCATCGAAATTCTCTTCGAACGGGATATTCATGTTTTGGTACGCTTCAATTTCGGCAGAAATTTTATCTTTAGAGTTAATATTTGATGCAGAGATAACAAAATTCTTAAAATACGATGGTATCATTATATTAGTTGCTGAACTTGATGGCTTTGTCGAAGATTCTTCGTCACTATTTTCTAAATACGTTTGTAGTAGTGCAGCGCATTCAGATTTTAAAGTTGCCTTTTCAACTTCATTAAATTGTATTAATTTATTTGCCGGTGGGAATAGAAATAACGCAATTTTATGTAGTATTGTTAAATTTGACATCACCGTTGTTTCTAAGTACTCTCTCATAATGTACTTGAAGCGCTTAATAACATCCATATCATCATTCTCTGCTATACAGTTCTCTATTAATCCATTTATATAGACATAAACCAGTGGTAATGTTGCGTATTTTTCTTCACCTTCAAATATTTTAGATGCTTGTTCAAATGGCCTTAAGGCTTTTACAATGCCTTTAACATAGTCTAAATTGATGTTTTCAATTCTTTGGAGTTCAGTTTTTGCTTTAAGAAATTTGCGGATTTCCAACCAGTTATTTTCGATAGATTCTAAAAGATAAAACATTGTATTCCATCTCGAAGGGCAAAAACTCTTTAAACTGATGTTTAGTTTGCTGCTTTCGCCTGATGTTTTAACATATTCAACTACTTTTGAAGATAAATTGCAGAGTTCTGAAATTTCATCTACGTCTTTTATGCCTTTTTCAATCACGTTGTTATCTGTCAAAATATCTGTTGTTAATCCATAGCCGTACTTGCAGTTTGTATGTATTTCATTTTGAATCTTGGCTAACATGTTATAATAGAGGCCATTAACATTTCTTGATAAAGTGGTAGGATGGGGAAGCAGTTTTCCAATATCAATACTACCGCCGTACTTTCTTGCAACGGAAATTAAGAATTCAGAATATGATATAAGCCCGCTATCCTGTACTAATTGAAACGGCCGACAGTTTCCAATACACCATTGTGTAAATATTTTTGACGCTTCTTGTTTCGTGTCTTTGTTTACTTCTAATTTTACAAGAGCAGTTTCCTTCATCGTTGTATAGCACTTGTGCTTTACCAAATTTGATGTAGATCTACCATCATACTTTAGAACGGAAAAGCACTTTATGCATCCTAATTTGTTTTCGAGTTCTACACCATCGTTGTCTTCAATTTTTCCATAAACGTCCCACACTTTACTTCTGCCTTTTTTGATAGCTATCTTAAATTTTCCAGATAACAAATTTTTTTTAATTCTATCATTTTCCAAGCCGGGAATCGATGAGGCGAGTTCTAAGTTTGAATTCTAAATAAAAAAAAAATTAATGATAATGCCAACCACAAGTACAAAAATGTAACTATTATTTCTCTCTGTGCTAATAAACGTACATAGGTATAGAAAGATTTTTTTAAATACCAATTGAATTTCTTTTAACTTTTGGACTAATGAAAAAACCCATCAATTTAATAGTACTACTTTTTGTTTGTATTAAAAGATATTTTTAAGAACTACATATTGGTTTTAAGAACTACAGGTAGTTTAAAAGTAAAATTTTATTTGTTCTTTAATCAAGCAGTAAGTTTGTTAGCTTCCGAGTTTGTATGATTGTGGCCGAATCACACGACAACTGAAGATTATGGAAATTTGATAGACAGATAGCATATGGTCCAGATTGAAATATCTCTATTTTGATATGTTTATTTTATGGTCAAAAACTAATAAAAATACAAAAATGTAACTATTATTTCTCTCTGTGCTAATAAACGTACATAGGTATAGAAAGATTTTTTTAAATACCAATTGAATTTCTTTTAACTTTTGGACTAATGAAAAAACCCATCAATTTAATAGTACTACTTTTTGTTTGTATTAAAAGATATTTTTAAGAACTACATATTGGTTTTAAGAACTACAGGTAGTTTAAAAGTAAAATTTTATTTGTTCTTTAATCAAGCAGTAAGTTTGTTAGCTTCCGAGTTTGTATGATTGTGGCCGAATCACACGACAACTGAAGATTATGGAAATTTGATAGACAGATAGCATATGGTCCAGATTGAAATATCTCTATTTTGATATGTTTATTTTATGGTCAAAAACTAATAAAAATGCTTTTGGTTTTTTTATGTTTTTAGACATTGAATTTGGCGAAAAAGGTTAAAATAAATCGGACAACTCTGGCCAACATTGATAAAATAGGAAAAGCTTGTACGTTTGGTAGTCTTTTACTTTTGGTACTTTTTCTTTTTTCGATAATTTTGGTATAGAGATTTTGGATATCGATAATATTTGTTCTAGAGTCTGTGGCACTTTGAGGAGATTATATCATCTAAATCTGTTCCTACCTTTGAGTGTTAGAAAGTCAATTGCACATGCATTGCTTATGTCTCAAGTGAATTATTGTATTGAAGTTTACTCGGGTTGTAACTTAAGCAATAGAAGGAAAATAAAGCATATTGTCCACCGTATTGTTAGATTTGTTTATAGACTTAGGCTGAGAGCGCATGTGTCTGGTTACGTAAAAAGTTTTCTAAATTTTTTTTTTGAGGACTATTTAAAGTTTCGGTTGTTAATTTATCTTTATAATATTATTAAGACTCAAAGTCCTCCGAGTGTTGTGCGAATGATATCTTTTAACATTTCTGTTAGAAATCCTCAAATCGTTATACCACGTATTTATAACATGGTTTATGAACAATCTTTTTTCGTACGTGCGGCACGGTTATGGAATTCTACGTTCTTTCGCCATGTCTTTTGCACTCTTTAAGCGTAACCTTTGTGTGTTTCTAAATTCACATAGCTCAATTTTGTAATCACTAATAATTTTTTGGGTTTTTTTCACTTCTCTTGTTTTATCCTGCTTTTATTTACTCGCTATAATGTATGGGAGTTGGTTGGGCTGTCATGATGTTGGTATATGTTTATTTTAGATGTTTATTTTAGATAATGAAATCTCATAGTTGTACTTATTTTTATATGTACTATATTGAATTATTTCTTACCTCATAGTTATGAAATTACTTGTAATATATTTTATTGGCCAATTGGCTATTTGTATTACCATGAATAAATAAATAAATAAACAAAATATCGTCCAATGGATTATATATACATATATACATATGTATGTATATGGGTCGTTCTTAAAAAACATGACCATTCTGAATTTTGTAATTTTTAAAAATTAAGTTGGCCAAATATGTTTATAATTGGACTCATGTGGTTACGGATCTTATCAACAATAGGAATCCATAACCAGCAGTAATTTTTAAAATTTTTGGAGTTTTTACAGATAAAAACATGAAGATACCAATGCACTTTCGTCCACTCTGTTACCTAAATTAAATACCAAATAAAAAAACATCAACAAATGAAAATAAAATTCTTTTTATTGTTATTCCCCAGGAAAGATAATTCATTTTAATTTATTTTATAAAAAAATTAAAAAGTAATATAAAAATAACAAAAAATAACACATATTGTCACCCATATTAATTCAAATTTCATTTTGGTGAACTAAGTTAATGATAAATAAAATATTAAATAGTTTAATACTGGTTAATTATTTTTAATGACTTTAGGCCAGTGTACCTTATTAAATTACACTCATATAATAAATCTAATGACTTAGCCTTATTTCTTAATTAAAGAAAAGTAGATGGTAACAGAGGAGACTTAACGTAACAGAGGAGACGTAACGTAACAGAGGAGACAATGTTACTGAAGCACTGTACTATTTAAGTATCCGCTATTACCATCACTTTTTTTTACAAAGTAGATTATTAATTTTGTGCTTCTAATATATCTATTGGACGGTTGAAATTGTAGTAAATTCGACCACCTTTTAATTTTATGTTCGCATTTTCCAGGATTTTAATTACTGCTTCTTTTTGTATATACGAAATGTAATTTTCTTTAATCCTGAAGTTTGCACTTGTAATATCATTCGAACGTAGAAACATTACCTTGATATAACCATCTTCATCAACACACGTTTGTGCTATACAAACGTATCTATAAGTTATACTTTTTCCTAAAACTTGAATTAGTAAAAATGTCCCATTCATAATTCCATCCTTATTTTCAATATCCGTATTTTCTTTTTCACTTTCATCTTCTGACGACGACGGAGTATAGACTTCATTATAAATTAATTTTTTTTAGTAGTTTTTTCTTTTTCTATTCTGATTAAATTAGTTTTATATATGTACTTTGCTTTCAAAACAGCTACAAAATCCTCTTGGAATGTAACTACAAAAGCAACTAACATCACGATATAAAACAGTACCCTGAATTTTAGTCATAAGTTGGTGGAGACGCATGGTACCTTTCAGTAATGGTATATTGGACGGAAGTGTCTTCCTGATGCAATCAATTGCCGCTTTATCAATTAGATATAATTTTATTGTTGTTTCTTTTTGTACCTGTTCAAAAAACTGCTGGCTGTTTATGATGTCTGCTCCGTGTGCGACCATTCTATCAGCAACTCTTTTTAGCACTCCACCAATCCCATCGGCTGCTCCTTTACCATGAGCTGCTTCAAAAAAATTCCACGTTGCTAGCTGAAATCCATTTTCAAAAAGTTTTGTTCCGAAAAGGTAAAAATTTTGTTTTTGTCTATACTGAGTGCAGGGCCCGTCTGAGAAAATATGAATTGTGTTAACATCCTTTTTTGAATTTCTTATCAAATCAAATATTGGCTGCAAATGAGCCCATATTGCGCTGGGGCTGTGTTCGTTACAGGCCGATGTAGTACAAAAAGAAAAAGGATTATTTTCACCTGAAAAATATAATATACGCTTGATAGGTGTACAAAAAGAATGGGTTAAGTTCGCCTTACCTGAGAAATATAATACCCCTGTATGTAGTGTGATCTGGTTACGCAAAGATCCAAAATGATGGCTTTGGATTTCCTGACCCATTTTACAACTATAGTTCTCACTGAAGTCGACATGTAATACAGCCTCATTGGTTTTTAATTGATCGATACAGCTCCGATATGCTTTATGTTGATTGCGAATGTTAAATATATGTTTTTTAAAAACTTGTAATTGAGAACTAAATTTCTCTGCTAATAGCGATGTTGTTGTGGTATGCTCTTCTCGTATCATTTTAATAGCAACAGTTACTTTTTCATTTTTTTCGAACCGCTCTTCTTTTCGAATCCATTCTTTCCAGGCTACTTCAGATTGATTTTGAATACCTAAAGTGCAAGTTTTATTTTTGCATGAGAGGCATTCATTGTACATGCATCTTTTGCTGTTAATATCGCAAACTACAGACATTAATAATTCATTAAAATTGCTGACATGAATTGCATTAATTTGTTTTAAAGCGGACAATTTGAATTCAAAGTTTACTTGGAGTTTGCATGCACATGTATCTCTTGATGCAACTGTAGGTGAAACCACATAAAATGAGCAGCAAAATATGAATAAGAATACCGACCTCCTTCAGACTTATACTTTTTGTAGATATTCTGTAAGGTATCAAGAAGATATCGTTTTTGTAATTTCTGTTTTAATTTAGTTCTAGTTTCTTTCTTGCCAGCAGTAGCACGACTTATGTCATCTCTTTCGTAAAAACGTTGCAGACTTAAGATATCGGCGTTTGGTTTTGTTTTTGAAAAACTCTTACGTACTCTTGTTAAATTGAACACATCGCGATGAAATTGCATTTTTAGCTTGTATTTCCAAATAAGTTTATTGCTCAAAATTGATTTTAATCCTTCTTTTTGGCTCTTCGTTCGCAATTCCGCATACCTATTTTTTAACCCTTCAGTTAGTGTGGCGTATTTCAGTAAATTTTTTTTAACAGTTTCAACTCCAGCACCTCGTACATTTGGCAAACATGTGTTTATTAACTTGTTGGTTTTTAAAAGTGGGCTTAACGCTGAACTGATAATATTAACTTTTTTGGATCGCTGTCTCTGCTTCTTCAATTTCTCATTTTTTTTTTTTAACTTATTAACTTCGACTTGCAATTTGATATTCTTCCTATGTACTTTTGCTTTTTCCATACGCATTTTTTTACGGCCACAGACGACATTTCGAACCTGCTCTGTAGAAGGCGACGATGGTGGTGTTATACCGATGACGGCTTTTAATTTTTTACACGTTCACGATAGTTTTTTTTATTTGTGCGCCATTTTCTTCTTGCTAACCTAGCCTCTCTAATTTTCATATCACTTATAAATATTTTTTTATTATGATACCTTTCCAAATCTTTCTTCTTATTTTCTTCAACTTTCTCCTTATTAAGCTTTCTTTTTTCCCTATATCGGCGTTGTTTTTCCGCTGCAGATAATGGTTTATTCTTGCCCATTTTCTGAAAAACAAATAGCAAATTGAGGCATAATTGTACACTCTGTTACTTTTGCGTCCCTTCTGTTACTTTTTAATAAGTCACAGAGTGGACCGGTAACAGAGGGGACAAATTAACTCAAAAATACCATATTTTAGCTTTTTATTAGAATTTTGTAGAATTTATTTGTCCACTTAATTAGTGTACACAAAATATTTATAAACAAATTATAAAATAAATTAAAAATCACTTTACTCACCGTTTTTCAACAGTAACAGAGTTGACACTGAATAAGGGTACGCACCCGGCCTACAATTAAGTTGCTTACTCAACCACGCACTAAACAAGACTGAACAGTTAAAAACACATTTTGTTGATTTAAGCTAAGTTATGATGGAGAAGCATAAGAGAAATATACGCGTTATAACGTTTAACAAAAATTTTGGATGAACCCAGATTTCTCAGGAACGGGATGGGCAATTTTTTGCACGATTCGCTCTTTTTGTCCGGAAAACTATTAACTTTCAGAATATATACAGTTTATACCGTGCAAAAGCCTGTGTTCCATGGGATAAATCAGCAACGCTTTTTACTGACCATTTTGGATGAACCCAGATTTCTCAGGAACGGGATGGGCAATTTTTTGCACGATTCGCTCCTTTTGTCCGGAAAACTATTAACTTTCAGAATATATACAGTTTATACCGTGCAAAAGCCTGTGTTCCATGGGATAAATCAGCAACGCTTTTAACTGACCATTTTGGATGAACCCAGATTTCTCAGGAACGGGATGGGCAATTTTTTGCACGATTCGCTCTTTTTGTCCGCAAAACTATTAACTTTCAGAATATATACAGTTTATACCTTGCAAAAGCCTGTGTTCCATGGGATAAATCAGCAACGCTTTTTACTGACCATTTTGGATGAACCCAAATATCTCGGGAACAGACCGAACGATTTTTTGCACGCATCGCTGATTGTGTTCCTAAAAGTGTATATTTTAATTTGTGTTAACTATTTTTTGTATTTTTATTAAAAATATTAGTTATTTTTACTTCCCCTTTTTAAATTCCTAAATTCGACGCTAACTTTTTGTTCTTATTCTGTAAATACCTATAATTTGGGTATTTTGTTTTCCCGGTTTTTAAATTCCCAAATTCGACGCTATTTCGTCGACGCTATCTTGGCCCACGTAAAATTAAAATGGATAAGAAATGTTAAGCAGCTGTTAAGAAAATTAAATTTATGTACATACATATACATACATACATACCTACTACATACATAAATATGTATGTATGTTTAATAAAAGCAAAATAAGGGAGACATTTTGAAATAGGTACGTTATTGTGTGAGTAGCTGTATATAAAGTATTTAAACACATAAATAATCTGTATACAGATTTTTCTTTATTTTAATCACAATCAAACGTTGAAAAATAAAAGAAGTCTGACTACATGGTTTCTTTATAAAGCAGCTGGTGTTTTATAAAGAAACACAAAAGAAAACCATACGGTCAGGTGTGGCCAGATTGTTGGCGGCGCTGGCATGCTGGCGTAAGTCCGGCTAGGGCTCGCCGTATTGGGGTGGTTCTTGCCAACCAATCAGGCACTTGGCTGCTGCAAAAAAAATCATGCCAGCCAATTTGGAATAAAAAAAACAAAAGGAAAATAAAAAGGAGCCCGAAAGTGAACGTAGACAAAAAAAAACACGAATCTATTGCAACTATAATCTCATTTTGCACCGTGTACTCACCTGTTGCACCTCTTACCTAGGAGTTTAGTTGGCTGGTGTTATGCCAACTCCTGCCCTCCCACCTGATATCCATTCGGACTTCACCGTGATGACCTGAAAAAGAAATGTGATCATCCCAAAATCTACTGTTTACTTTACCATCACCCTCCTATTGTGTTCACACCAATGAGTTTAACTGCTCATTATTTTTAAAGAAAACGCATTAAAATTTCATTTTAAAATTCATTATACAATAAAAATTCTATGTTTATTGAAAAATTATTGAGCTTCAACGCATTATTTAAAAAAAACCATAAAAAAAATTTTTTTAATAATAATACAAAAAAAAGGAATTATTTACAACCAATGAACAATAAAAATTTCTATTAAATTTTGCAAAAGAATACACAAAATAATTTTCAAATAAAAAACTTATTTAATATTTATTTTTCCGATTTCTATCCCCCAGAATAAGCTGGATGACAGGGGCTGCCGTCGGTCCGTAACGTGTCCTAATTAATTATTGCGGTACGAGGTGAGTATGGTCTCATTTCAATAAAAAAAATCAATACATATATAAGTTTTTTTTATCTTTCTTCTAGGATAAGGAAAACAACTATTACCTCCTGGGCAACTACCCTACGACTTACAGGCCTGAGCTCAACCCTATTTCTACGCGCACCTGGGCAAATACGCCACTAGGGACTGACTGGGAAGGTAAAAAAAAATCAAGTCTGTTTCCCCTATTTTCCAAACTAATATATATATATTTTATATATTTTGTCCGTTTAGTTGTCCGTCGTATTAGTCCGGGTCAAAACAAATGGCAGGATACCTGAACCCTGGTAGGGATGGTGTGTAGTGGAGAAATTCCTGTCCCACGATAGATGTGGCGGCGATGAGGTGGTGGCTGTTATTTATATTTTTAGTTTTAAGTTCACTTTTTAAAGTTTTTCTTTTAATCTTTTTTCTGTTTTACAAATTATAGTTTTTAATCTTTCAGATTTTGCAATATGTTTTACTTTTACAGCTTTTTTTCTTTTTACTTTAAGATTTTAAATTCTTGCTGTAATATTTTATGTTTAAGTCACTGAATTGTACATATTTTCATTACAATATTTGATGCTATTTTTTGTTGTTCTTTAAAAGTTAAATAAACTTCTTTTTTTTATTGACTTGGTGTCTTTTTTAAAATGTATTTAAATTTTATTAGGTATTTACTGGCAATTTTGCACTTAAAACTTTTTCTTTTAAATTACACTTTGTTTTTCATTATTATTAGCCACCACTTACCACATCATTTCTTCCTCAGAAAACAGCAAAAAAAGAAAAGGGCCGACATTTTGCCCTTTGGCGACCAAGAAACCTCGGTCGAGCAAAATGTCGTCCAATATAATTTTCCAAGCAAAAACTTTCAGCAATTTAGTTTCTGTTGAGTTTGTTTGCTTGTGTATTTGTTTGTTTACTTTTTTTTTCTTGCTACAATTTTACTTTATCTCTTTTATATACCCTACCTTTATCTCTTTCTATCTATTTCGGCGTTACCAACTAACACATTCATTAACCCTCTAAAGGGTCCACACGACAAACCCAACCATTCTACATTCCATCAGTGGATGCAGAATGGGAGGGAAATGTTTTTCTCAAATTTCCTAACGACTTTCCTATATTTCCGGGATTTTGGGGATTTTCATTTATTCTCAAAAAAAAATATGATCTGGCAACTTTCATTCATATTCATTCATAAGCACCACCCTGTGTGGAATGTAATTATTTGGCCACGATGGCAACACTTGTAAACAGCTGAAATATTGAACGAATACGATGAAAAAAGAAAATATGAATAATCGTACGCGTGGTTGTAAAATTTTCAATGGATGCTGCTATGAATAAGGTAAGTTTGAATGAACATTTTTAATATTATAATAAATTAAATTTCTAAAATAAAAATACTCTATTTCTTTACAGAAAACTCAGGCTGGTGTAGGAAATATGGAAGAGGTGATCGAAAATAAGGTAAGAAGGCACAAAAATTATTAAATCAAATTAAAATGAAAAATGTATTTTGCTCTAGGTCACAATACTGGCGACAGCGACACCGCGACCGAAAATAAATTATTTCCTGCGTTAGCCGTGATTGTTAAAGGTGAGTTATTAACACAAATACTTTTAATTATAATTTAAATGTCTTGTTAACATAAAATTGTTATGTTTCTTTACAGAAAACTATAGATGAGGCCGGAAAAAGGGGAAAAATGTCGCCGAGAGAACAGGTAAGCAACCACTATAAAATTATTCATACAAATTCTAACCAAAAATTATTTTGTTACAGGTTACAATCCGAGCGACAGCGACATCGCGGCTGAAATTTTACCAATTTTCCGTCTGGCCAATAGGTACGTTTTCAAAATTATGTATAAATTTATGTGTATGTTTATAAAAAAAATGGTGTATTACATTTTTATGTTCTTATTTCATTTCAGTAAACTTGTTGGTGACGGAAAATGGAACCAGGTCCAGAAGATTTTAGAAACCAGGATAACTAAGGTAAGTGAAAATGAATTTTTGTGTGTTTGTAAGAGACGCAATGTGTTTGATGAACGTGAAGTTATCAAAAGCTTGGCAAATTAAAAATAAATGTGGTTACTCAACCGTAACGTAACGTAATGGTTATACCCACTAGTAAAGTGTCAAAAATCATTTATATAAAAATAATTGGTGTGCATAAAAAAATTAAATCACTTGCGATTTACCGTGTGTAACGAGAGTGAAAAATAATAAAATTAAATGAAAAAAAAAATTACATCATACTAAAAATAAAGTATTTACCTCGAAGTAAAAAAAAATTGAGCACACTGGTTTTGATCAATATCGAGTGATTTGAGGAAGAAACACAAGGACTAAGTCCACCAAGGATGCTACCCCTTGGCGGGAAATACCCCTTGGTTTCTTCAAAATAAAATAAAAAAGTAGACAGTTTTCTTTTTCTCTTCAAAAGAAAATACGAACTATATAAAAAAAAAAATTTAAATTCAGTTATAATTATATTTTTAATAAAACAAATTTCTAGAAAAATTTTTAATTTAATTATGCTTTTTAAATTTAAATTACTAATTCAGTTTTTCTTTACAGGTTTAGATACGAGCTTCAAGGCGACCTGAAGAGAAGGTGCTTAGCCATTGCCAGCTTTTGACAGGTAAGTGAAAAAGTTAACACAAAAACAAAAATGTTTATTCCCTTAGAAAAATTCAAAATTATGGGGGAAAACATTATGAAAAGGTAGTTGAATTCCACTATATAAAAAAATTTAAAATACTTTAGCAATTTGGGGAATTCAGTGAGAATACAAGGACTAAAACCACCAAAGCTTTAGGCTTTGGCGGGAAGTACCCCTTGTATTCCTTTAGAAACATTATTTTAAAAATATGAAATAAAAGTAGAAGTTAAAATTTTCTAAAAGGTTTCGGCAATAAAAAGCGTATATTTCATAATAACCTTTTAGGACATTTTACTCCGAAATAAAATATCTGAAAAACTTATACTTTTCATTTCCCTCCCACAGATTTATGAAATTCAGGACTATGGGCCGAGAAGCAAAACCAGCAGTATCCAGCTCAATTCGAGTTCAGTATTGGTGAGTCCCGCTCAACATATATTCAATATCCTACTAATAATTATTATTAAATTAGTCTAACAGTTATAATTAAGTTATTAATTCAAAAAAAAATTATCATATGTAAACAAAAAAAAAAACAATTAATTGCGCATTGCAAAAAAAAACGTTTCAATTCATTTTCACGGGTTTTTTTTTAATTTTCCATTGGTGATTCAATTCTTTATTTTGCCAGAACACTAAAAATTTCAATTCAATTGCCTTGAACAAGAAAACGAAAAGAGCAGCCTTTCTGAGCGAAAGCTGTTCAATAACACTCATTTTATTTTGCTTCAACTTGCTGTAAGATCGGAATCAGAAAAATGTTACCAGTCTTGGTGGCTAACCATTCCTAGCTCTTAATGGCAAAGTTCCCCAGAGTGTTTAAAGGAAAGGCACCATAAGTCTGGTATCGGTTACAAATGTAACTAGCTTATAAACGTTAGCGTTATGGTTGAGCAAAAAAAAAAAAATAAAATAAATTAAATAAACTTGTCAAACATAGGCAATTAAAATAAAACGGTTTAATGTGCTGTTTTCACAACACAAGTGACTCAAAAAACTGAGTGCATTTCATATAAATTTTACTACACGTTCAGTCACTTGTGTTGTGAAAACAGCACATAAGTGTTGATTGATTTCTTTATTACGACTGTGGATTTAGGACCTTCTTCTGGTATTTTGCTTCGAACAATTGATTATGAATCTGACCATAAAGCTGTGGAGATTTCTCTTAACGCAGGCAACTGCATGTCGCGAGAAGTGCCTTCGAGATTTGATTTCGATGGGCTTAATATTCGTCGTTTTAGGAGTAAGCTGTCTGAAAATTTGGCAGATTGTGGTCTCCCTGTTGATAGGAACGTTACTGAGTCTGAAATTGATGAATGTGTCACAAATTTAAATTGTGCCTTTGTGGATGCTATGGAATATTCTATTCCGAAAATTTTGGTTAAAGGCAGGGGAATGTTGAAACTCCCATTACACATTATTAATTTCATTACTCACAAAAAAAGACTTAGACGAGCTTTGCATAGGTGTAGTGAGCCTGGCAGGGCGAGTATTATGAAGGCCGAAATTAAAAATTTGGATAAAATCGTACAAGGGGCCATTTCTGTTTTTGAGCGGGAGCATTTGTCTGATTACCTCAGCAATGTGCGACTAAATAACACAACGTTTAGGAAGGTGAAATCTGCGGTCGGATTGAATGTTCGTCCTGCAGTACAAAGTTTAAAAGGCCCTGGGGGTTTAATTGTCTCTGATGATAATGGAAAGGCTAATTTGCTTGCAGATAGTTTTTTTCGTGTTCAGCAGACGGGTCAATTGGGCGCTCAGGGTTCGACTGATGATACCGTGAGAAGGGAGCTAGAGACATTGGACAGGACAACGCCCTTGATGGTGTTTGACAATTTTTCGACTGCAGACGGAAGGACTGTTCACACGGACAGAAGACTTTCTGATTTTGGCTTTATTGATGCCCCATCCGTCGGGTCTGCTTTAAAGAGAAGGGCAAACAAAAGATCCAGTGGTTTTGATGGCGTGCCTGATTTTGTTCTTAGAAAATCGGATAATGTAGTTTGGACATTTTTGGCAATTTTGTTCAATCATTGCATAAATATTGGCTACTTTCCCCAGGCATGGAAGGCAGCTCTCGTGGTACCGATTTTAAAGCCAAGATCAGATGCTACTGAAGCTGGCAACTATAGACCAATATCCTTACTCTCGGCGTTCGGAAAATTGTTTGAATTTTTTATCCTTGGTATGATAAACGAAGTAATTTTTGATTCTGAAGGACTTCCAATTTGGGTTTAGGAATGGACACTCTACTTCCCATGCCCTATTGGTATTCTCTGATTATGTTGCTGAAGGTCTTAATAGGAGATGTCTTACTATGGTCGCAAGTTTAGACTTTGCCAAGGCGTTTGATACAGTTTGGCATGATGGTCTTTTGTATAAAATGTTAAATTTTGGTTTTGGTAGGAATATTTGTCGACTGGCTGCCAGCTTCCTAAGTGGACGGACATTTAAGGTGCGAGTGGGGACAATCTTTTCGGACATTAGACTGGTTCAAGCGGGTGTACCGCAGGGCTCTTTGTTGGGTCCGGTGCTTTATAATTTGTATGTTTCTGACTTACCTCAGCCAACTGATGGAAATCTTTTACTGACTTGCGCGGACGATATTCTTGTTGCTTCTAAGGGGGCAAATGCTAGGAGAATTAACAATGGACTCAATACATACCTGACTAGACTAAATGACTATTTCGGAAAATGGAGACTTAATCTAAACATGTCTAAAACTGTGGCTGTATTCATCAAGGGCAAACGTAAATATATTTATCCCAACTGCAGGAAATATGTTCCGTGTTTAAAAATAGGAGGTGAATTGGTCAACATTTCTGATAGAGTGAGGTATCTAGGTGTTACTTTCCATGAAAATTTTGAGTTTTATCGTCATATTGATAATGTTCTAGAAAG
This sequence comes from Pollenia labialis, assembly GCA_949318255.1. NCBI lineage: Eukaryota > Metazoa > Arthropoda > Insecta > Diptera > Polleniidae > Pollenia > Pollenia labialis. The sequence goes on along the minus strand of OX439142.1, from coordinate 14,189,311 downwards.
GTCAAAGAAGGTATACAATTTGTATCAGAGTATTTTAAGGCGCAAAGGTGGCTTAGGTAGAAAAGTAAGACTTTTAGTTTATAGGCAAATAATTCGGCCTCTCATTTCCTATGCCTTTACAGCTTGGTTTGGAATATCTTCCGCCCAGATGGAAAGGCTTAGGAGATGGGAGAGAAGGATTCTTGTTGCTTGTCTCGGCTTGAGACCTCGTTTAGGACCTGATGGTGTCTTACGTAGACCGTCCTGCAAGCTAACGTATAGTCAAGTAGATTTTGGAAGGATTGATAATTTTATGGTGGAAAAGACTATAAAGTTTCTGGAGAGTGCACAAAATTTGGAAAATGATTTAGTCAAAAATTGTTTTTCAAATAGTAGAAGCTTGGAAAGAATTGGTTTAGCAAAGTATCTCTCGCCGGTTGATTTACTCACCCTCAGGGAAGCTGGCCTCCTCCATGAAGGTGAAAATATTTTGTTTTACCACCGCCGCATCCATACAATGGATATAAACAACACAGTTTATAATACTGCCCAATAATTTCTTATTGTTATATTTTTTCTATTTTATTTTTAAGTATCTAGTTTAAGTTTAAGTTTTTTGTTTTCGTTTTAAGTTTTTTTTTATATAAAAATAATTTTAAATGTCTCCAATTTTTAAACCCTTTTTTATGGAATTTTGATTAAAAGAATTATTATTTTTAAATGTTGTATATGAAATGTACATTTTTGTTATTAATATGTAAGTTCTTGATAAATACATTAGTATGTAAGAAGTTTTTTGTAAGCCTTAGTTTTAATTTATAACTAAACTTTGTGAAAAAATTTTTGGGAAATAAAATCAATCAATCAATCAATCGTTGAAATTTATAAATTGTAAACAGTGTTAAAAGTGTTTGTGAAGTGAAAACATCTAAAAAGTGGAAATATGCCTCCTAAAGCCAGTGGTAAAGCAACAAAAAAGGCCGGTAAAGCCCAGAAGAATATTAGCAAGGGCGACAAGACTAGAAAACGCAAGCGTAAGGAAAGTTATGCCATCTACATTTACAAAGTTTTGAAGCAAGTACATCCTGATACTGGAATTTCTTCAAAGGCTATGAGTATCATGAACAGTTTTGTTAATGATATCTTTGAACGTATTGCCGCCGAAGCATCTCGTTTGGCTCAATACAATAAACGTTCCACCATAACCAGTCGTGAAATTCAAACTGCTGTCCGTCTACTTTTGCCCGGTGAATTGGCCAAACACGCTGTCAGTGAAGGTACAAAGGCTGTAACCAAATACACCAGCTCCAAGTAAATTTTTATAAATTGTACTTAACGCCGATGGATTCCTTTCTCTTTTTGTTATTATAAAAGGCCCTTTTCAGGGCCACAAAATATTTTAAAAAAGAGTTGGCTTTTGTTTGTTAAATAAACTATTTGCATTTAAGTTTACAATAAATATAAATTTTAATTAAAAGGATTAATACATTTAATTTTCTTTTCATACTGTAAATTAGGACATTATGAAAAGAAATCTAAGTCAGCGATTTTCTTTATTATCAAAATTTGGGCAATTCTATTAATAAGCAGATAAAATATATGCATGTAGTATTATTACATGGTGAACAAAACAGTCCAACTTAATATTGAATGTAGGCTTTTGAAAATTCACGATAATATTTTAGAAACACAAAAGATAAAATCCAACAATAATTCGAACGTCTGTTTTCTGAAAGTAACTAAAAAGTAATTCAGGGAAGAAACCAGATTGGTTTAGTAATAATTAAAAGGTATTTTAAAAGAATAGCCCTACAAATATGTATGTATGTAGATCTTGTACTTTGAATAATTTGAATACATATTTAAAAATTAATTAAATTCAATATAAAAACATTTTTATATACCTACTTAGGTATATCCATAAATATTTTTAATAAAATTTTAATTAAAAACACAATTTCAATATTTAGTAATGTAATGTGTTTCTTTCAACAAAAAAAACCGTTCTCTTTTTATTGCAAGTTTAGTTTTGGCTTTGTTTATTAATTTTAGCTCGTATTTTTAAGAGTAAAAATTCCGGTTTGAAAGTGTATAATTATATCTCTTTTAGAAAAAGAATTTGTGGTCCTGAAAAGGACCGATTTGTTTAAGGTAGTTTTTATTTTGTTACATCAATTTAATTAAGCACGTTCTCCACGAATACGTCTGGCCAATTGGATATCTTTGGGCATAATGGTCACACGTTTAGCATGAATGGCACACAAATTTGTATCTTCGAATAGACCAACCAAATAAGCTTCACTGGCTTCTTGAAGAGCCATAACAGCCGAACTCTGGAAACGCAAATCTGTCTTGAAATCTTGGGCAATTTCACGAACCAAACGTTGGAATGGCAATTTACGAATTAACAATTCAGTACTCTTTTGATAACGGCGAATTTCACGCAAAGCTACAGTACCGGGGCGAAAACGATGAGGTTTCTTAACACCACCAGTAGCTGGGGCACTTTTACGTGCAGCCTTAGTAGCCAATTGTTTGCGTGGTGCTTTGCCACCAGTCGATTTACGGGCAGTTTGCTTAGTACGAGCCATTTTCACTTCTTTTATTTAAAATTAAAACACACACTGAAGAAACACTGTTAGAACACAAATAATGAACACAGAATACACAGAACTGTGAAAAGTGACGTGTGAAAAAGGCCCAAATCAGTTGCGAGGGCAGCTTTCGAAGAAAGAGAAAGAAAATGTTTTTTGGTAGTAAAGTGGCAATGTGTAAAAACAGGCCGCTACTATCAACACAAATTGCGTAATCAAAACAAAAAATGCAAAAAGGGCAGCTTTCACAGAAAAAAACACAATATTTTCTGTCTCGTGACACCTCTGTATGCTCTGTGATAATGAAGTTGCGCTGAAAGTGATCGGCTTATATAGAAAAATTGCCAAGGCATAATACTTGGGTTTGTATGTTTAATTGTACAGTGGTGGTTGTTTTACAAAAAACGCACACTGAAAGAAACGTACAGTAATATATTTCTTGTTCTCTCTCTCTTTCGAATTTTTCTTAAAAAAATTTGTATAAATATGAGTTGACTCTGGTACGAAAATCATTAGTTCTTGTTGAACATTTGTGAAGTGTTTGTGTTAAATAAAAATTAAAGTGATTAAAAATGACTGGTCGTGGTAAAGGTGGCAAAGGCTTGGGAAAAGGTGGTGCTAAGCGTCATCGTAAAGTATTACGTGATAATATCCAAGGTATTACTAAGCCAGCTATTAGACGTTTGGCTCGTCGTGGTGGTGTAAAACGTATTTCTGGTTTGATTTACGAAGAAACTCGTGGCGTTTTGAAGGTATTTTTGGAAAATGTTATTCGTGATGCCGTCACCTACACTGAACATGCCAAAAGGAAAACTGTCACCGCTATGGATGTTGTTTATGCTTTGAAGAGACAAGGTCGTACATTGTACGGTTTCGGTGGTTAATTATTTTGTATATTTTAATTTGCTTGCGGATAACACGAAAATAAATAAAACGAACAAATCGGTCCTTTTCAGGACCACAAAACCCGTTTAAAAAAGAGATAGTGCATTGTTGATATAAATTTTTGGTACCAGTGCTGATTGTATTTTTTTTTTACGATATGGTGCCCTTCTGGATATACACTTTTTGTACAAGAACTGTGTATTTGTCATGCAAATTTATGCATTATGTCATGCATTGCATATTTAAAATTGAATTTTGTTTTTGGATTGTTCACCTGAGTAAATTTAATTTTCGGATAGTATAAACATAAAAAACGAAACAATCGGTTCTTTTCAGGACCACAAAACTATAGTTTTTAAAAGAGATTTTACATTTTTGGTACCAGACTAGGTATTTGTTATGCAAAAGTTTTTTTTATAATTAATATTGTATTTCTTGTTTTTGGATTTTATTTTGTTTGCCCGAGCAAATTTGTAAATTAGTTTTTTTGCACTAAAGATATTTTTGAAAGTGTTCGTTGTTAATTTCTAATTTTGGGTTTTATTTAGAATTTCAAATTATTTTGTTTTAAAATTACAATTTTTCATTAGTTTGGTTTGTTTTTGTATATGCATATTATTCCTTCAAGCACTATGTACATATGTGGTATGAAAATCATTTTTGAATGAGTTTTTTGTCGATTTTTTTATTTATTCATACATACATACATACATACATACATACCATGTCTTTTTGTTATTTAAGAAAATTAAAAATAAATATATAATTTTCGTTCGCTTTTTTTTTGTTTAAAATGTCAAATGTACTTATATATGTACATTAAATATATTTTTTTTTTGTTAAATTTACCAAAAAAATTGTCTAAACTAATAATTGTACATTTGTTTAGAAATTGTTAAAAGGCAACAACTTATACACATACATACATACATATGTACCTACCTATTTTTGTTAATAAAAATAGTTTCGTAAACTTTTTATTGAATGATAATGTATTAATGTTTATTACATAACCCTTTTATTACTTCTACATATTTAGTTTTTTCTTCTTCTTCTTGATTAACATTAAATATAGAAATAATCTTCACATTTTAAGTTTTTACAAAAACAGCAAAAACAATTATAAAGCGGACATAATGTTACATATTGAGTCTTCGGTACAAACAGGGAATTTGCAATTAAGTATGTACATACATACATATGTATGTATAATAACAACAATAAATTTACCAATGTTTAAATGAGTAAACGTAATAAACGGATTTTGTCTGTGTAAAAGGGATGATTAGGTATAAACCGAATGCCTTTTTTCAAGTAAAAATTAAAATGGATAAGAAATGTTAAGCAGCTGTTAAGAAAATTAAATTTATGTACATACATATATGTAGGTACATACATACCTACTACATACATAAATATATATGTATGTTTAATAAAAGCAAAATAAGGGAGACATTTTGAAATAGGTACGTTATTGTGTGAATAGCTGTATATAAAGTATTTAAACACATAAATAATCTGTATACAGATTTTTCTTTATTTTAATCACAATAAAACGTTGAAAAATAAAAGAAGTCTGACTACATGGTCACTAATGCAAAAACAAAATGAGTATACCAATTCCTTAGACGATATAAGCACGAAGTAAATTCATGCTTCGTAGAAAAATACAAAAACAACAAGATCATTGTTTTGTTGCTTTGATTGTCTGTATCAAAGAAAGGGTGTTTGGCCAACGGTGTTTTATTTACATATATGTACATATTTAGATACTTTAGATAATTATTAATGAAAAATTTATCCTGTTTTTTTAAACAACTTAAATAGAAATTAGGTTTATAACAATTGGTCCAGTAGGCAATATAAAAAAGTAATTTTTTATACAGGGATATCTATTTCCTCTTTATATTTCTTTTTAATATATGTATGTACATACATACCTATACATAGTAATTTAAAAGAAAAATAGGAGATTGAGTTTTAAGGAATTAGCTTGACTTACATACATACATATCTACATACATACATACATACGTGGTTTTGTTTTATTTACATATGTACCTTGAAAAAAAAATGCAGCAAAATATTTTAGTCTTTTATTTAACAAATCTTAAAAATTATTTGCCTAAATAAAAATAATACATCCATAGGTATTTTAAACATACATACATATGAACAAGAAAACACAAACTATAATAAACAAGAGTAACAACAAATGCCTGTACCCAAATTGCATATAAATGATAAACCAACAAAAAAAAAATATGCATACGAATCCCTTCGTATTCATACACACGAAACGCATCGTTTACCCGAATAAAATAACAATAATTTTTAGTTATTCTTAGAAATGCCAGATTAACTGAATGTTTTCGAGTGAGAAATTATATTGAAAACAATAATAAAAAAGAAAATTTGTTTTCGTTTTCATATTGTAAAAACTGGCAGTAAAATCGACTGGGAAAGAATGACCAGAAATAAAAATTCCATATTGTAATGCTAAATAAAATTTTAATCTATCTAGTTTTCATTAATTTTCATTTGTAAAAGAAAAATCAATAAATTTTGGGTTTGTTGAAAAAAATTTGTTCTCTTTTAAAAATAAGTTTGTCGCCCTGAAAAGGACGGTTTGTTGTTTTTCAGTTGATATGTGATGAGGTCATACAGTATTTTTTCTTCATTTTTATCGAGTATTAACTTAGGCCTTCTTTTCTGTTTTCTTGGGCAAAAGTACAGCTTGAATGTTTGGCAAAACACCACCTTGAGCAATGGTGACACCAGACAACAGCTTGTTCAATTCTTCATCATTACGGATGGCCAATTGCAAATGACGAGGAATAATTCTGGTCTTTTTGTTGTCACGAGCTGCATTACCAGCCAATTCTAGAACTTCAGCAGCCAAATATTCCATAACGGCAGCTAAATAGACTGGAGCACCGGCACCAACACGTTCAGCATAATTGCCTTTACGCAATAAACGATGAATACGGCCGACGGGAAATTGCAAACCAGCACGATTTGAACGAGACTTTGCCTTGCTTTTAACTTTACCACCTTTACCACGACCAGACATATTTGTTTATTTTTTTTTATTATTCACTTAAAACACTTCACTAGAGCACTGAATACACAAAACTGTTTGAGATTTTCGCCAGAACACTGAGTATTTATACTTTTTTTGTATGGCAACTGCGCATACAGGGGATGATTGTGTAAACGATAACAAAATAGGTAGACAGAAAACTGAGTTGTTGGAAAAAAGGTATATAAAGCGCACATTAGACGTTGAAATTTATAAATTGTAAACAGTGTTAAAAGTGTTTGTGAAGTGAAAACATCTAAAAAGTGGAAATATGCCTCCTAAAGCCAGTGGTAAAGCAACAAAAAAGGCCGGTAAAGCCCAGAAGAATATTAGCAAGGGCGACAAGACTAGAAAACGCAAGCGTAAGGAAAGTTATGCCATCTACATTTACAAAGTTTTGAAGCAAGTACATCCTGATACTGGAATTTCTTCAAAGGCTATGAGTATCATGAACAGTTTTGTTAATGATATCTTTGAACGTATTGCCGCCGAAGCATCTCGTTTGGCTCAATACAATAAACGTTCCACCATAACCAGTCGTGAAATTCAAACTGCTGTCCGTCTACTTTTGCCCGGTGAATTGGCCAAACACGCTGTCAGTGAAGGTACAAAGGCTGTAACCAAATACACCAGCTCCAAGTAAATTTTTATAAATTGTACTTAACGCCGATGGATTCCTTTCTCTTTTTGTTATTATAAAAGGCCCTTTTCAGGGCCACAAAATATTTTAAAAAAGAGTTGGCTTTTGTTTGTTAAATAAACTATTTGCATTTAAGTTTACAATAAATATAAATTTTAATTAAAAGGTTTAATAAATTTAATTTTCTTTTCATACTGTAAATTAGGACATTATGAAAAGAAATCTAAGTCAGCGATTTTCTTTATTATCAAAATTTGGGCAATTCTATTAATAAGCAGATAAAATATATGCATGTAGTATTATTACATGGTGAACAAAACAGTCCAACTTAATATTGAATGTAGGCTTTTGAAAATTCACGATAATATTTTAGAAACACAAAAGATAAAATCCAACAATAATTCGAACGTCTGTTTTCTGAAAGTAACTAAAAAGTAATTCAGGGAAGAAACCAGATTGGTTTAGTAATAATTAAAAGGTATTTTAAAAGAATAGCCCTACAAATATGTATGTATGTAGATCTTGTACTTTGAATAATTTGAATACATATTTAAAAATTAATTAAATTCAATATAAAAACATTTTTATATACCTACTTAGGTATATCCATAAATATTTTTAATAAAATTTTAATTAAAAACACAATTTCAATATTTAGTAATGTAATGTGTTTCTTTCAACAAAAAAAACCGTTCTCTTTTTATTGCAAGTTTAGTTTTGGCTTTGTTTATTAATTTTAGCTCGTATTTTTAAGAGTAAAAATTCCGGTTTGAAAGTGTATAATTATATCTCTTTTAGAAAAAGAATTTGTGGTCCTGAAAAGGACCGATTTGTTTAAGGTAGTTTTTATTTTGTTACATCAATTTAATTAAGCACGTTCTCCACGAATACGTCTGGCCAATTGGATATCTTTGGGCATAATGGTCACACGTTTAGCATGAATGGCACACAAATTTGTATCTTCGAATAGACCAACCAAATAAGCTTCACTGGCTTCTTGAAGAGCCATAACAGCCGAACTCTGGAAACGCAAATCTGTCTTGAAATCTTGGGCAATTTCACGAACCAAACGTTGGAATGGCAATTTACGAATTAACAATTCAGTACTCTTTTGATAACGGCGAATTTCACGCAAAGCTACAGTACCGGGGCGAAAACGATGAGGTTTCTTAACACCACCAGTAGCTGGGGCACTTTTACGTGCAGCCTTAGTAGCCAATTGTTTGCGTGGTGCTTTGCCACCAGTCGATTTACGGGCAGTTTGCTTAGTACGAGCCATTTTCACTTCTTTTATTTAAAATTAAAACACACACTGAAGAAACACTGTTAGAACACAAATAATGAACACAGAATACACAGAACTGTGAAAAGTGACGTGTGAAAAAGGCCCAAATCAGTTGCGAGGGCAGCTTTCGAAGAAAGAGAAAGAAAATGTTTTTTGGTAGTAAAGTGGCAATGTGTAAAAACAGGCCGCTACTATCAACACAAATTGCGTAATCAAAACAAAAAATGCAAAAAGGGCAGCTTTCACAGAAAAAAACACAATATTTTCTGTCTCGTGACACCTCTGTATGCTCTGTGATAATGAAGTTGCGCTGAAAGTGATCGGCTTATATAGAAAAATTGCCAAGGCATAATACTTGGGTTTGTATGTTTAATTGTACAGTGGTGGTTGTTTTACAAAAAACGCACACTGAAAGAAACGTACAGTAATATATTTCTTGTTCTCTCTCTCTTTCGAATTTTTCTTAAAAAAATTTGTATAAATATGAGTTGACTCTGGTACGAAAATCATTAGTTCTTGTTGAACATTTGTGAAGTGTCTGTGTTAAATAAAAATTAAAGTGATTAAAAATGACTGGTCGTGGTAAAGGTGGCAAAGGCTTGGGAAAAGGTGGTGCTAAGCGTCATCGTAAAGTATTACGTGATAATATCCAAGGTATTACTAAGCCAGCTATTAGACGTTTGGCTCGTCGTGGTGGTGTAAAACGTATTTCTGGTTTGATTTACGAAGAAACTCGTGGCGTTTTGAAGGTATTTTTGGAAAATGTTATTCGTGATGCCGTCACCTACACTGAACATGCCAAAAGGAAAACTGTCACCGCTATGGATGTTGTTTATGCTTTGAAGAGACAAGGTCGTACATTGTACGGTTTCGGTGGTTAATTATTTTGTATATTTTAATTTGCTTGCGGATAACACGAAAATAAATAAAACGAACAAATCGGTCCTTTTCAGGACCACAAAACCCGTTTAAAAAAGAGATAGTGCATTGTTGATATAAATTTTTGGTACCAGTGCTGATTGTATTTTTTTTTTACGATATGGTGCCCTTCTGGATATACACTTTTTGTACAAGAACTGTGTATTTGTCATGCAAATTTATGCATTATGTCATGCATTGCATATTTAAAATTGAATTTTGTTTTTGGATTGTTCACCTGAGTAAATTTAATTTTCGGATAGTATAAACATAAAAAACGAAACAATCGGTTCTTTTCAGGACCACAAAACTATAGTTTTTAAAAGAGATTTTACATTTTTGGTACCAGACTAGGTATTTGTTATGCAAAAGTTTTTTTTATAATTAATATTGTATATCTTGTTTTTGGATTTTATTTTGTTTGCCCGAGCAAATTTGTAAATTAGTTTTTTTGCACTAAAGATATTTTTGAAAGTGTTCGTTGTTAATTTCTAATTTTGGGTTTTATTTAGAATTTCAAATTATTTTGTTTTAAAATTACAATTTTTCATTAGTTTGGTTTGTTTTTGTATATGCATATTATTCCTTCAAGCACTATGTACATATGTGGTATGAAAATCATTTTTGAATGAGTTTTTTGTCGATTTTTTTATTTATTCATACATACATACATACATACATACATACCATGTCTTTTTGTTATTTAAGAAAATTAAAAATAAATATATAATTTTCGTTCGCTTTTTTTTTGTTTAAAATGTCAAATGTACTTATATATGTACATTAAATATATTTTTTTTTTGTTAAATTTACCAAAAAAATTGTCTAAACTAATAATTGTACATTTGTTTAGAAATTGTTAAAAGGCAACAACTTATACACATACATACATACATATGTACCTACCTATTTTTGTTAATAAAAATAGTTTCGTAAACTTTTTATTGAATGATAATGTATTAATGTTTATTACATAACCCTTTTATTACTTCTACATATTTAGTTTTTTCTTCTTCTTCTTGATTAACATTAAATATAGAAATAATCTTCACATTTTAAGTTTTTACAAAAACAGCAAAAACAATTATAAAGCGGACATAATGTTACATATTGAGTCTTCGGTACAAACAGGGAATTTGCAATTAAGTATGTACATACATACATATGTATGTATAATAACAACAATAAATTTACCAATGTTTAAATGAGTAAACGTAATAAACGGATTTTGTCTGTGTAAAAGGGATGATTAGGTATAAACCGAATGCCTTTTTTCAAGTAAAAATTAAAATGGATAAGAAATGTTAAGCAGCTGTTAAGAAAATTAAATTTATGTACATACATATATGTAGGTACATACATACCTACTACATACATAAATATATATGTATGTTTAATAAAAGCAAAATAAGGGAGACATTTTGAAATAGGTACGTTATTGTGTGAATAGCTGTATATAAAGTATTTAAACACATAAATAATATGTATACAGATTTTTCTTTATTTTAATCACAATAAAACGTTGAAAAATAAAAGAAGTCTGACTACATGGTCACTAATGCAAAAACAAAATGTGTATACCAATTCCTTAGACGATATAAGCACGAAGTAAATTCATGCTTCGTAGAAAAATACAATAACAACAAGATCATTGTTTTGTTGCTTTGATTGTCTGTATCAAAGAAAGAGTGTTTGGCCATCGGTGTTTTATTTACATATATGTACATAGGTATTTAGATACTTAAGATAATTATTAATGAAAAATTTATCCTGTTTTTTAAACAAATTAAATAGAAATTAGGTTTATAACAATTGGTCCAGTAGGCAATATAAAAAAGTAATTTTTTATACAGGGATATCTATTTCCTCTTTATATTTCTTTTTAATATATGTATGTACATACATACCTATACATAGTAATTTAAAAGAAAAATAGGAGATTGAGTTTTAAGGAATTAGCTTGACTTACATACATACATATCTACATACATACATACGTGGTTTTGTTTTTTTTACATATGTACCTTGAAAAAAAATGCAGCAAAATATTTTAGTCTTTTATTTAACAAATCTTAAAAATTATTTGCCTAAATAAAAATAATACATCCATAGGTATTTTAAACATACATATGTACATATGAACAAGAAAACACAAACAATAATAAACAAGAGTAACAACAAATGCCTGTACCCAAATTGCACATAAATGATAAACCAACAAAAAAAAATATGCATACGAATCCCTTCGTATTCATACACACGAAACGCATCGTTTACCCGAATAAAATAACAATAATTTTTAGTTATTCTTAGAAATGCCAGATTATCTGAATGTTTTCGAGTGAGAAATTATATTGAAAACAATAATAAAAAAAGAAAATTTGTTTTCGTTTTCGTATTGTAAAAACTGGCAGTAAAATCGACTGGGAAAGAATGACCAGAAATAAAAATTCCATATTGTAATGCTAAATAAAATTTTAATCTATCTAGTTTCCATTAATTTTCATAGAAAAACTTTGTACAAAAACGCAATATTTTATATTTGTAAAAGAAAAATCAATAAATTTTTGGTTTGTTGAAAAAAATTTGTTCTCTTTTAAAAATAAGTTTGTCGCCCTGAAAAGGACGGTTTGTTGTTTTTCAGTTGATATGTGATGAGGTCATACAGTATTTTTTCTTCATTTTTATCGAGTAATAACTTAGGCCTTCTTTTCTGTTTTCTTGGGCAAAAGTACAGCTTGAATGTTTGGCAAAACACCACCTTGAGCAATGGTGACACCAGACAACAGCTTGTTCAATTCTTCATCATTACGGATGGCCAATTGCAAATGACGAGGAATAATTCTGGTCTTTTTGTTGTCACGAGCTGCATTACCAGCCAATTCTAGAACTTCAGCAGCCAAATATTCCATAACGGCAGCTAAATAGACTGGAGCACCGGCACCAACACGTTCAGCATAATTGCCTTTACGCAATAAACGATGAATACGGCCGACGGGAAATTGCAAACCAGCACGATTTGAACGAGACTTTGCCTTGCTTTTAACTTTACCACCTTTACCACGACCAGACATATTTGTTTATTTTTTTTTATTATTCACTTAAAACACTTCACTAGAGCACTGAATACACAAAACTGTTTGAGATTTTCGCCAGAACACTGAGTATTTATACTTTTTTTGTATGGCAACTGCGCATACAGGGGATGATTGTGTAAACGATAACAAAATAGGTAGACAGAAAACTGAGTTGTTGGAAAAAAGGTATATAAAGCGCACATTAGACGTTGAAATTTATAAATTGTAAACAGTGTTAAAAGTGTTTGTGAAGTGAAAACATCTAAAAAGTGAAAAAGTGGAAATATGCCTCCTAAAGCCAGTGGTAAAGCAACAAAAAAGGCCGGTAAAGCCCAGAAGAATATTAGCAAGGGCGACAAGACTAGAAAACGCAAGCGTAAGGAAAGTTATGCCATCTACATTTACAAAGTTTTGAAGCAAGTACATCCTGATACTGGAATTTCTTCAAAGGCTATGAGTATCATGAACAGTTTTGTTAATGATATCTTTGAACGTATTGCCGCCGAAGCATCTCGTTTGGCTCAATACAATAAACGTTCCACCATAACCAGTCGTGAAATTCAAACTGCTGTCCGTCTACTTTTGCCCGGTGAATTGGCCAAACACGCTGTCAGTGAAGGTACAAAGGCTGTAACCAAATACACCAGCTCCAAGTAAATTTTTATAAATTGTACTTAACGCCGATGGATTCCTTTCTCTTTTTGTTATTATAAAAGGCCCTTTTCAGGGCCACAAAATATTTTAAAAAAGAGTTGGCTTTTGTTTGTTAAATAAACTATTTGCATTTAAGTTTACAATAAATATAAATTTTAATTAAAAGGTTTAATAAATTTAATTTTCTTTTCATACTGTAAATTAGGACATTATGAAAAGAAATCTAAGTCAGCGATTTTCTTTATTATCAAAATTTGGGCAATTCTATTAATAAACAGATAAAATGTGTATATATGTACATAAATATGTACATGAATAAATAATATATGTATTTATATGCATGTAGTATTATTACATGGTGAACAAAACAGTCCAACTTAATATTGAATGTAGGCTTTTGAAAATTCACGATTATATTTTAGAAACACAAAAGATAAAATCCAACAATAATTCGAACGTCTGTTTTCTGAAAGTAACTAAAAAGTAATTCAGGGAAGAAACCAGATTGGTTTAATAATAATTAAAAGGTGTTTTAAAAGAATAGCCCTTACAAATATGTATGTATGTATGTATGTAGATCTTGTACTTTGAATAATTTGAAATACATATTTAAAAATTAATTAAATTCAATATAAAAACATTTTTATATACCTACTTAGGTATATCCATAAATATTTTTAATAAAATTTTAATTAAAAACACAATTTCAATATTTAGTAATGTAATGTGTTTCTTTCAACAAAAAAAACCTTTCTCTTTTTATTGCAAGTTTAGTTTTGGCTTTGTTTATTAATTTTAGCTCGTATTTTTAAGCGTAAAAATTCCTGTTTGAAAGTGTATAATTATATCTCTTTTAGAAAAAGAATTTGTGGTCCTGAAAAGGACCGATTTGTTTAAGGTAGTTTTTATTTTGTCACATCAATTTAATTAAGCACGTTCTCCACGAATACGTCTGGCCAATTGGATATCTTTGGGCATAATGGTCACACGTTTAGCATGAATGGCACACAAATTTGTATCTTCGAATAGACCAACCAAATAAGCTTCACTGGCTTCTTGAAGAGCCATAACAGCCGAACTCTGGAAACGCAAATCTGTCTTAAAATCTTGGGCAATTTCACGAACCAAACGTTGGAATGGCAATTTACGAATTAACAATTCAGTACTCTTTTGATAACGGCGAATTTCACGCAAAGCTACAGTACCGGGGCGAAAACGATGAGGTTTCTTAACACCACCAGTAGCTGGGGCACTTTTACGTGCAGCCTTAGTAGCCAATTGTTTGCGTGGTGCTTTGCCACCAGTCGATTTACGGGCAGTTTGCTTAGTACGAGCCATTTTCACTTCTTTTATTTAAAATTAAAAAACACACACTGAAGAAACACTGTTAGAACACAAATAATGAAGTTGCGCTGAAAGTGATCGGCTTATATAGAAAAATTGCCAAGGCATAATACTTGGGTTTGTATGTTTAATTGTACAGTGGTGGTTGTTTTACAAAAAACGCACACTGAAAGAAACGTACAGTAATATATTTCTTGTTCTCTCTCTCTTTCGAATTTTTCTTAAAAAAATTTGTATAAATATGAGTTGACTCTGGTACGAAAATCATTAGTTCTTGTTGAACATTTGTGAAGTGTTTGTGTTAAATAAAAATTAAAGTGATTAAAAATGACTGGTCGTGGTAAAGGTGGCAAAGGCTTGGGAAAAGGTGGTGCTAAGCGTCATCGTAAAGTATTACGTGATAATATCCAAGGTATTACTAAGCCAGCTATTAGACGTTTGGCTCGTCGTGGTGGTGTAAAACGTATTTCTGGTTTGATTTACGAAGAAACTCGTGGCGTTTTGAAGGTATTTTTGGAAAATGTTATTCGTGATGCCGTCACCTACACTGAACATGCCAAAAGGAAAACTGTCACCGCTATGGATGTTGTTTATGCTTTGAAGAGACAAGGTCGTACATTGTACGGTTTCGGTGGTTAATTATTTTGTATATTTTAATTTGCTTGCGGATAACACGAAAATAAATAAAACGAACAAATCGGTCCTTTTCAGGACCACAAAACCCGTTTAAAAAAGAGATAGTGCATTGTTGATATAAATTTTTGGTACCAGTGTTGATTGTATTTTTTTTTTACGATATGGTGCACTTCTGGATATACACTTTTTTTGTACAAGAACTGTGTATTTGTCATGCAAAAGTTTTTTTTTTTGCATATTTAAAATTGAATTTTGTTTTTGGATTGTTCACCTGAGTAAATTTAATTTTCGGATAGTATAAACATAAAAAAACGAAACAATCGGTTCTTTTCAGGACCACAAAACTAGTTTTTAAAAGAGATTTTACATTTTTGGTACCAGACTATTTGTTATGCAAAAGTTTTTTTTATAATTAATATTGTATTTCTTGTTTTTGGATTTTATTTTGTTTGCCGGAGCAAATTTGTAAATTGGTTTTTTTGCACTAAAGATATTTTTGAAAGTGTTCGTTGTTAATTTCTAATTTTGGGTTTTATTTAGAATTTCAAATTATTTTGTTTTAAAATTACAATTTTTCATTAGTTTGGTTTGTTTTTGTATATGCATATTATTCCTTCAAGCACTAATTGTGGTATGAAAATCATTTTTGAATGAGTTTTTTGTCGATTTTTTTATTTATTCATACATACATACCATGTCTTTTTGTTATTTAAGAAAATTAAAAATAAATATATAATTTTCGTTCGCTTTTTTTTTTGTTTAAAATATCTCAAATGTACTTATATATGTACATTAAATATA
Source organism: Pollenia labialis (assembly GCA_949318255.1). NCBI lineage: Eukaryota > Metazoa > Arthropoda > Insecta > Diptera > Polleniidae > Pollenia > Pollenia labialis. Next base: position 14,173,416 of record OX439142.1, on the reverse strand, counting down.
TTTTTTTTTTGTTAAATTTACCAAAAAAATTGTCTAAACTAATAATTGTACATTTGTTTAGAAATTGTTAAAAGGCAACAACTTATACACATACATACATACATATGTACCTACCTATTTTTGTTAATAAAAATAGTTTCGTAAACTTTTTATTGAATGATGATGTTTTAATGTTTATTACATAAACCTTTTATTACTTCTACATATTTAGTTTTTTCTTCTTCTTCTTGATTAACATTAAATATAGAAATAATCTTCACATTTTAAGTTTTTAACAAAAACAGCAAAAACAATTATAAAGCGGACAAAATGTTACATATTGAGTCTTCGGTACAAACAGGGAATTTGCAATTAAGTATGTACATACATACATACATATGTATGTATAATAACAACAATAAATTTACCAATGTTTAAATGAGTAAACGTAATAAACGGATTTTGTCTGTGTAAAAGGGATGATTAGGTATAAACCGAATGCCTTTTTTCAAGTAAAAATTAAAATGGATAAGAAATGTTAAGCAGCTGTCAAGAAAATTAAATTTATGTACATACATATATGTAGGTACATACATACCTACTACATACATAAATATGTATGTATGTTTAATAAAAGCAAAATAAGGGAGACATTTTGAAATAGGTACGTTATTGTGTGAATAGCTGTATATAAAGTATTTAAACACATAAATAATATGTATACAGATTTTTCTTTATTTTAATCACAATAAAACGTTGAAAAATAAAAGAAGTCTGACTACATGGTCACTAATGCAAAAACAAAATGTGTATACCAATTCCTTAGACGATATAAGCACGAAGTAAATTCATGCTTCGTAGAAAAATACAATAACAACAAGATCATTGTTTTGTTGCTTTGATTGTCTGTATCAAAGAAAGAGTGTTTGGCCATCGGTGTTTTATTTACATATATGTACATAGGTATTTAGATACTTAAGATAATTATTAATGAAAAATTTATCCTGTTTTTTAAACAAATTAAATAGAAATTAGGTTTATAACAATTGGTCCAGTAGGCAATATAAAAAAGTAATTTTTTATACAGGGATATCTATTTCCTCTTTATATTTCTTTTTAATATATGTATGTACATACATACCTATACATAGTAATTTAAAAGAAAAATAGGAGATTGAGTTTTAAGGAATTAGCTTGACTTACATACATACATATCTACATACATACATACGTGGTTTTGTTTTTTTTACATATGTACCTTGAAAAAAAATGCAGCAAAATATTTTAGTCTTTTATTTAACAAATCTTAAAAATTATTTGCCTAAATAAAAATAATACATCCATAGGTATTTTAAACATACATATGTACATATGAACAAGAAAACACAAACAATAATAAACAAGAGTAACAACAAATGCCTGTACCCAAATTGCACATAAATGATAAACCAACAAAAAAAAATATGCATACGAATCCCTTCGTATTCATACACACGAAACGCATCGTTTACCCGAATAAAATAACAATAATTTTTAGTTATTCTTAGAAATGCCAGATTATCTGAATGTTTTCGAGTGAGAAATTATATTGAAAACAATAATAAAAAAAGAAAATTTGTTTTCGTTTTCGTATTGTAAAAACTGGCAGTAAAATCGACTGGGAAAGAATGACCAGAAATAAAAATTCCATATTGTAATGCTAAATAAAATTTTAATCTATCTAGTTTTCATTAATTTTCATAGAAAAACTTTATACAAAAACGCAATATTTTATATTTGTAAAAGAAAAATCAATAAATTTTTGGTTTGTTGAAAAAAATTTGTTCTCTTTTAAAAATAAGTTTGTCGCCCTGAAAAGGACGGTTTGTTGTTTTTCAGTTGATATGTGATGAGGTCATACAGTATTTTTTCTTCATTTTTATCGAGTAATAACTTAGGCCTTCTTTTCTGTTTTCTTGGGCAAAAGTACAGCTTGAATGTTTGGCAAAACACCACCTTGAGCAATGGTGACACCAGACAACAGCTTGTTCAATTCTTCATCATTACGGATGGCCAATTGCAAATGACGAGGAATAATTCTGGTCTTTTTGTTGTCACGAGCTGCATTACCAGCCAATTCTAGAACTTCAGCAGCCAAATATTCCATAACGGCAGCTAAATAGACTGGAGCACCGGCACCAACACGTTCAGCATAATTGCCTTTACGCAATAAACGATGAATACGGCCGACGGGAAATTGCAAACCAGCACGATTTGAACGAGACTTTGCCTTGCTTTTAACTTTACCACCTTTACCACGACCAGACATATTTGTTTATTTTTTTTTATTATTCACTTAAAACACTTCACTAGAGCACTGAATACACAAAACTGTTTGAGATTTTCGCCAGAACACTGAGTATTTATACTTTTTTTGTATGGCAACTGCGCATACAGGGGATGATTGTGTAAACGATAACAAAATAGGTAGACAGAAAACTGAGTTGTTGGAAAAAAGGTATATAAAGCGCACATTAGACGTTGAAATTTATAAATTGTAAACAGTGTTAAAAGTGTTTGTGAAGTGAAAACATCTAAAAAGTGAAAAAGTGGAAATATGCCTCCTAAAGCCAGTGGTAAAGCAACAAAAAAGGCCGGTAAAGCCCAGAAGAATATTAGCAAGGGCGACAAGACTAGAAAACGCAAGCGTAAGGAAAGTTATGCCATCTACATTTACAAAGTTTTGAAGCAAGTACATCCTGATACTGGAATTTCTTCAAAGGCTATGAGTATCATGAACAGTTTTGTTAATGATATCTTTGAACGTATTGCCGCCGAAGCATCTCGTTTGGCTCAATACAATAAACGTTCCACCATAACCAGTCGTGAAATTCAAACTGCTGTCCGTCTACTTTTGCCCGGTGAATTGGCCAAACACGCTGTCAGTGAAGGTACAAAGGCTGTAACCAAATACACCAGCTCCAAGTAAATTTTTATAAATTGTACTTAACGCCGATGGATTCCTTTCTCTTTTTGTTATTATAAAAGGCCCTTTTCAGGGCCACAAAATATTTTAAAAAAGAGTTGGCTTTTGTTTGTTAAATAAACTATTTGCATTTAAGTTTACAATAAATATAAATTTTAATTAAAAGGTTTAATAAATTTAATTTTCTTTTCATACTGTAAATTAGGACATTATGAAAAGAAATCTAAGTCAGCGATTTTCTTTATTATCAAAATTTGGGCAATTCTATTAATAAACAGATAAAATGTGTATATATGTACATAAATATGTACATGAATAAATAATATATGTATTTATATGCATGTAGTATTATTACATGGTGAACAAAACAGTCCAACTTAATATTGAATGTAGGCTTTTGAAAATTCACGATTATATTTTAGAAACACAAAAGATAAAATCCAACAATAATTCGAACGTCTGTTTTCTGAAAGTAACTAAAAAGTAATTCAGGGAAGAAACCAGATTGGTTTAATAATAATTAAAAGGTGTTTTAAAAGAATAGCCCTTACAAATATGTATGTATGTATGTATGTAGATCTTGTACTTTGAATAATTTGAAATACATATTTAAAAATTAATTAAATTCAATATAAAAACATTTTTATATACCTACTTAGGTATATCCATAAATATTTTTAATAATTTTAATTAAAAACACAATTTCAATATTTAGTAATGTAATGTGTTTCTTTCAACAAAAAAAACCTTTCTCTTTTTATTGCAAGTTTAGTTTTGGCTTTGTTTATTAATTTTAGCTCGTATTTTTAAGCGTAAAAATTCCTGTTTGAAAGTGTATAATTATATCTCTTTTAGAAAAAGAATTTGTGGTCCTGAAAAGGACCGATTTGTTTAAGGTAGTTTTTATTTTGTCACATCAATTTAATTAAGCACGTTCTCCACGAATACGTCTGGCCAATTGGATATCTTTGGGCATAATGGTCACACGTTTAGCATGAATGGCACACAAATTTGTATCTTCGAATAGACCAACCAAATAAGCTTCACTGGCTTCTTGAAGAGCCATAACAGCCGAACTCTGGAAACGCAAATCTGTCTTAAAATCTTGGGCAATTTCACGAACCAAACGTTGGAATGGCAATTTACGAATTAACAATTCAGTACTCTTTTGATAACGGCGAATTTCACGCAAAGCTACAGTACCGGGGCGAAAACGATGAGGTTTCTTAACACCACCAGTAGCTGGGGCACTTTTACGTGCAGCCTTAGTAGCCAATTGTTTGCGTGGTGCTTTGCCACCAGTCGATTTACGGGCAGTTTGCTTAGTACGAGCCATTTTCACTTCTTTTATTTAAAATTAAAAAACACACACTGAAGAAACACTGTTAGAACACAAATAATGAAGTTGCGCTGAAAGTGATCGGCTTATATAGAAAAATTGCCAAGGCATAATACTTGGGTTTGTATGTTTAATTGTACAGTGGTGGTTGTTTTACAAAAAACGCACACTGAAAGAAACGTACAGTAATATATTTCTTGTTCTCTCTCTCTTTCGAATTTTTCTTAAAAAAATTTGTATAAATATGAGTTGACTCTGGTACGAAAATCATTAGTTCTTGTTGAACATTTGTGAAGTGTTTGTGTTAAATAAAAATTAAAGTGATTAAAAATGACTGGTCGTGGTAAAGGTGGCAAAGGCTTGGGAAAAGGTGGTGCTAAGCGTCATCGTAAAGTATTACGTGATAATATCCAAGGTATTACTAAGCCAGCTATTAGACGTTTGGCTCGTCGTGGTGGTGTAAAACGTATTTCTGGTTTGATTTACGAAGAAACTCGTGGCGTTTTGAAGGTATTTTTGGAAAATGTTATTCGTGATGCCGTCACCTACACTGAACATGCCAAAAGGAAAACTGTCACCGCTATGGATGTTGTTTATGCTTTGAAGAGACAAGGTCGTACATTGTACGGTTTCGGTGGTTAATTATTTTGTATATTTTAATTTGCTTGCGGATAACACGAAAATAAATAAAACGAACAAATCGGTCCTTTTCAGGACCACAAAACCCGTTTAAAAAAGAGATAGTGCATTGTTGATATAAATTTTTGGTACCAGTGTTGATTGTATTTTTTTTTTACGATATGGTGCACTTCTGGATATACACTTTTTTTGTACAAGAACTGTGTATTTGTCATGCAAAAGTTTTTTTTTTTGCATATTTAAAATTGAATTTTGTTTTTGGATTGTTCACCTGAGTAAATTTAATTTTCGGATAGTATAAACATAAAAAAACGAAACAATCGGTTCTTTTCAGGACCACAAAACTAGTTTTTAAAAGAGATTTTACATTTTTGGTACCAGACTATTTGTTATGCAAAAGTTTTTTTTATAATTAATATTGTATTTCTTGTTTTTGGATTTTATTTTGTTTGCCGGAGCAAATTTGTAAATTGGTTTTTTTGCACTAAAGATATTTTTGAAAGTGTTCGTTGTTAATTTCTAATTTTGGGTTTTATTTAGAATTTCAAATTATTTTGTTTTAAAATTACAATTTTTCATTAGTTTGGTTTGTTTTTGTATATGCATATTATTCCTTCAAGCACTAATTGTGGTATGAAAATCATTTTTGAATGAGTTTTTTGTCGATTTTTTTATTTATTCATACATACATACCATGTCTTTTTGTTATTTAAGAAAATTAAAAATAAATATATAATTTTCGTTCGCTTTTTTTTTTGTTTAAAATATCTCAAATGTACTTATATATGTACATTAAATATATTTTTTTTTTGTTAAATTTACCAAAAAAATTGTCTAAACTAATAATTGTACATTTGTTTAGAAATTGTTAAAAGGCAACAACTTATACACATACATACATACATATGTACCTACCTATTTTTGTTAATAAAAATAGTTTCGTAAACTTTTTATTGAATGATGATGTTTTAATGTTTATTACATAAACCTTTTATTACTTCTACATATTTAGTTTTTTCTTCTTCTTCTTGATTAACATTAAATATAGAAATAATCTTCACATTTTAAGTTTTTAACAAAAACAGCAAAAACAATTATAAAGCGGACAAAATGTTACATATTGAGTCTTCGGTACAAACAGGGAATTTGCAATTAAGTATGTACATACATACATACATATGTATGTATAATAACAACAATAAATTTACCAATGTTTAAATGAGTAAACGTAATAAACGGATTTTGTCTGTGTAAAAGGGATGATTAGGTATAAACCGAATGCCTTTTTTCAAGTAAAAATTAAAATGGATAAGAAATGTTAAGCAGCTGTCAAGAAAATTAAATTTATGTACATACATATATGTAGGTACATACATACCTACTACATACATAAATATGTATGTATGTTTAATAAAAGCAAAATAAGGGAGACATTTTGAAATAGGTACGTTATTGTGTGAATAGCTGTATATAAAGTATTTAAACACATAAATAATATGTATACAGATTTTTCTTTATTTTAATCACAATAAAACGTTGAAAAATAAAAGAAGTCTGACTACATGGTCACTAATGCAAAAACAAAATGTGTATACCAATTCCTTAGACGATATAAGCACGAAGTAAATTCATGCTTCGTAGAAAAATACAATAACAACAAGATCATTGTTTTGTTGCTTTGATTGTCTGTATCAAAGAAAGAGTGTTTGGCCATCGGTGTTTTATTTACATATATGTACATAGGTATTTAGATACTTAAGATAATTATTAATGAAAAATTTATCCTGTTTTTTAAACAAATTAAATAGAAATTAGGTTTATAACAATTGGTCCAGTAGGCAATATAAAAAAGTAATTTTTTATACAGGGATATCTATTTCCTCTTTATATTTCTTTTTAATATATGTATGTACATACATACCTATACATAGTAATTTAAAAGAAAAATAGGAGATTGAGTTTTAAGGAATTAGCTTGACTTACATACATACATATCTACATACATACATACGTGGTTTTGTTTTTTTTACATATGTACCTTGAAAAAAAATGCAGCAAAATATTTTAGTCTTTTATTTAACAAATCTTAAAAATCATTTGCCTAAATAAAAATAATACATCCATAGGTATTTTAAACATACATATGTACATATGAACAAGAAAACACAAACAATAATAAACAAGAGTAACAACAAATGCCTGTACCCAAATTGCACATAAATGATAAACCAACAAAAAAAAATATGCATACGAATCCCTTCGTATTCATACACACGAAACGCATCGTTTACCCGAATAAAATAACAATAATTTTTAGTTATTCTTAGAAATGCCAGATTATCTGAATGTTTTCGAGTGAGAAATTATATTGAAAACAATAATAAAAAAAGAAAATTTGTTTTCGTTTTCGTATTGTAAAAACTGGCAGTAAAATCGACTGGGAAAGAATGACCAGAAATAAAAATTCCATATTGTAATGCTAAATAAAATTTTAATCTATCTAGTTTTCATTAATTTTCATAGAAAAACTTTGTACAAAAACGCAATATTTTATATTTGTAAAAGAAAAATCAATAAATTTTTGGTTTGTTGAAAAAAATTTGTTCTCTTTTAAAAATAAGTTTGTCGCCCTGAAAAGGACGGTTTGTTGTTTTTCAGTTGATATGTGATGAGGTCATACAGTATTTTTTCTTCATTTTTATCGAGTAATAACTTAGGCCTTCTTTTCTGTTTTCTTGGGCAAAAGTACAGCTTGAATGTTTGGCAAAACACCACCTTGAGCAATGGTGACACCAGACAACAGCTTGTTCAATTCTTCATCATTACGGATGGCCAATTGCAAATGACGAGGAATAATTCTGGTCTTTTTGTTGTCACGAGCTGCATTACCAGCCAATTCTAGAACTTCAGCAGCCAAATATTCCATAACGGCAGCTAAATAGACTGGAGCACCGGCACCAACACGTTCAGCATAATTGCCTTTACGCAATAAACGATGAATACGGCCGACGGGAAATTGCAAACCAGCACGATTTGAACGAGACTTTGCCTTGCTTTTAACTTTACCACCTTTACCACGACCAGACATATTTGTTTATTTTTTTTTATTATTCACTTAAAACACTTCACTAGAGCACTGAATACACAAAACTGTTTGAGATTTTCGCCAGAACACTGAGTATTTATACTTTTTTTGTATGGCAACTGCGCATACAGGGGATGATTGTGTAAACGATAACAAAATAGGTAGACAGAAAACTGAGTTGTTGGAAAAAAGGTATATAAAGCGCACATTAGACGTTGAAATTTATAAATTGTAAACAGTGTTAAAAGTGTTTGTGAAGTGAAAACATCTAAAAAGTGAAAAAGTGGAAATATGCCTCCTAAAGCCAGTGGTAAAGCAACAAAAAAGGCCGGTAAAGCCCAGAAGAATATTAGCAAGGGCGACAAGACTAGAAAACGCAAGCGTAAGGAAAGTTATGCCATCTACATTTACAAAGTTTTGAAGCAAGTACATCCTGATACTGGAATTTCTTCAAAGGCTATGAGTATCATGAACAGTTTTGTTAATGATATCTTTGAACGTATTGCCGCCGAAGCATCTCGTTTGGCTCAATACAATAAACGTTCCACCATAACCAGTCGTGAAATTCAAACTGCTGTCCGTCTACTTTTGCCCGGTGAATTGGCCAAACACGCTGTCAGTGAAGGTACAAAGGCTGTAACCAAATACACCAGCTCCAAGTAAATTTTTATAAATTGTACTTAACGCCGATGGATTCCTTTCTCTTTTTGTTATTATAAAAGGCCCTTTTCAGGGCCACAAAATATTTTAAAAAAGAGTTGGCTTTTGTTTGTTAAATAAACTATTTGCATTTAAGTTTACAATAAATATAAATTTTAATTAAAAGGTTTAATAAATTTAATTTTCTTTTCATACTGTAAATTAGGACATTATGAAAAGAAATCTAAGTCAGCGATTTTCTTTATTATCAAAATTTGGGCAATTCTATTAATAAACAGATAAAATGTGTATATATGTACATAAATATGTACATGAATAAATAATATATGTATTTATATGCATGTAGTATTATTACATGGTGAACAAAACAGTCCAACTTAATATTGAATGTAGGCTTTTGAAAATTCACGATTATATTTTAGAAACACAAAAGATAAAATCCAACAATAATTCGAACGTCTGTTTTCTGAAAGTAACTAAAAAGTAATTCAGGGAAGAAACCAGATTGGTTTAATAATAATTAAAAGGTGTTTTAAAAGAATAGCCCTTACAAATATGTATGTATGTATGTATGTAGATCTTGTACTTTGAATAATTTGAAATACATATTTAAAAATTAATTAAATTCAATATAAAAACATTTTTATATACCTACTTAGGTATATCCATAAATATTTTTAATAAAATTTTAATTAAAAACACAATTTCAATATTTAGTAATGTAATGTGTTTCTTTCAACAAAAAAAACCTTTCTCTTTTTATTGCAAGTTTAGTTTTGGCTTTGTTTATTAATTTTAGCTCGTATTTTTAAGCGTAAAAATTCCTGTTTGAAAGTGTATAATTATATCTCTTTTAGAAAAAGAATTTGTGGTCCTGAAAAGGACCGATTTGTTTAAGGTAGTTTTTATTTTGTCACATCAATTTAATTAAGCACGTTCTCCACGAATACGTCTGGCCAATTGGATATCTTTGGGCATAATGGTCACACGTTTAGCATGAATGGCACACAAATTTGTATCTTCGAATAGACCAACCAAATAAGCTTCACTGGCTTCTTGAAGAGCCATAACAGCCGAACTCTGGAAACGCAAATCTGTCTTAAAATCTTGGGCAATTTCACGAACCAAACGTTGGAATGGCAATTTACGAATTAACAATTCAGTACTCTTTTGATAACGGCGAATTTCACGCAAAGCTACAGTACCGGGGCGAAAACGATGAGGTTTCTTAACACCACCAGTAGCTGGGGCACTTTTACGTGCAGCCTTAGTAGCCAATTGTTTGCGTGGTGCTTTGCCACCAGTCGATTTACGGGCAGTTTGCTTAGTACGAGCCATTTTCACTTCTTTTATTTAAAATTAAAAAACACACACTGAAGAAACACTGTTAGAACACAAATAATGAAGTTGCGCTGAAAGTGATCGGCTTATATAGAAAAATTGCCAAGGCATAATACTTGGGTTTGTATGTTTAATTGTACAGTGGTGGTTGTTTTACAAAAAACGCACACTGAAAGAAACGTACAGTAATATATTTCTTGTTCTCTCTCTCTTTCGAATTTTTCTTAAAAAAATTTGTATAAATATGAGTTGACTCTGGTACGAAAATCATTAGTTCTTGTTGAACATTTGTGAAGTGTTTGTGTTAAATAAAAATTAAAGTGATTAAAAATGACTGGTCGTGGTAAAGGTGGCAAAGGCTTGGGAAAAGGTGGTGCTAAGCGTCATCGTAAAGTATTACGTGATAATATCCAAGGTATTACTAAGCCAGCTATTAGACGTTTGGCTCGTCGTGGTGGTGTAAAACGTATTTCTGGTTTGATTTACGAAGAAACTCGTGGCGTTTTGAAGGTATTTTTGGAAAATGTTATTCGTGATGCCGTCACCTACACTGAACATGCCAAAAGGAAAACTGTCACCGCTATGGATGTTGTTTATGCTTTGAAGAGACAAGGTCGTACATTGTACGGTTTCGGTGGTTAATTATTTTGTATATTTTAATTTGCTTGCGGATAACACGAAAATAAATAAAACGAACAAATCGGTCCTTTTCAGGACCACAAAACCCGTTTAAAAAAGAGATAGTGCATTGTTGATATAAATTTTTGGTACCAGTGTTGATTGTATTTTTTTTTTACGATATGGTGCACTTCTGGATATACACTTTTTTTGTACAAGAACTGTGTATTTGTCATGCAAAAGTTTTTTTTTTTGCATATTTAAAATTGAATTTTGTTTTTGGATTGTTCACCTGAGTAAATTTAATTTTCGGATAGTATAAACATAAAAAAACGAAACAATCGGTTCTTTTCAGGACCACAAAACTAGTTTTTAAAAGAGATTTTACATTTTTGGTACCAGACTATTTGTTATGCAAAAGTTTTTTTTATAATTAATATTGTATTTCTTGTTTTTGGATTTTATTTTGTTTGCCGGAGCAAATTTGTAAATTGGTTTTTTTGCACTAAAGATATTTTTGAAAGTGTTCGTTGTTAATTTCTAATTTTGGGTTTTATTTAGAATTTCAAATTATTTTGTTTTAAAATTACAATTTTTCATTAGTTTGGTTTGTTTTTGTATATGCATATTATTCCTTCAAGCACTAATTGTGGTATGAAAATCATTTTTGAATGAGTTTTTTGTCGATTTTTTTATTTATTCATACATACATACCATGTCTTTTTGTTATTTAAGAAAATTAAAAATAAATATATAATTTTCGTTCGCTTTTTTTTTTGTTTAAAATATCTCAAATGTACTTATATATGTACATTAAATATATTTTTTTTTTGTTAAATTTACCAAAAAAATTGTCTAAACTAATAATTGTACATTTGTTTAGAAATTGTTAAAAGGCAACAACTTATACACATACATACATACATATGTACCTACCTATTTTTGTTAATAAAAATAGTTTCGTAAACTTTTTATTGAATGATGATGTTTTAATGTTTATTACATAAACCTTTTATTACTTCTACATATTTAGTTTTTTCTTCTTCTTCTTGATTAACATTAAATATAGAAATAATCTTCACATTTTAAGTTTTTAACAAAAACAGCAAAAACAATTATAAAGCGGACAAAATGTTACATATTGAGTCTTCGGTACAAACAGGGAATTTGCAATTAAGTATGTACATACATACATACATATGTATGTATAATAACAACAATAAATTTACCAATGTTTAAATGAGTAAACGTAATAAACGGATTTTGTCTGTGTAAAAGGGATGATTAGGTATAAACCGAATGCCTTTTTTCAAGTAAAAATTAAAATGGATAAGAAATGTTAAGCAGCTGTCAAGAAAATTAAATTTATGTACATACATATATGTAGGTACATACATACCTACTACATACATAAATATGTATGTATGTTTAATAAAAGCAAAATAAGGGAGACATTTTGAAATAGGTACGTTATTGTGTGAATAGCTGTATATAAAGTATTTAAACACATAAATAATATGTATACAGATTTTTCTTTATTTTAATCACAATAAAACGTTGAAAAATAAAAGAAGTCTGACTACATGGTCACTAATGCAAAAACAAAATGTGTATACCAATTCCTTAGACGATATAAGCACGAAGTAAATTCATGCTTCGTAGAAAAATACAATAACAACAAGATCATTGTTTTGTTGCTTTGATTGTCTGTATCAAAGAAAGAGTGTTTGGCCATCGGTGTTTTATTTACATATATGTACATAGGTATTTAGATACTTAAGATAATTATTAATGAAAAATTTATCCTGTTTTTTAAACAAATTAAATAGAAATTAGGTTTATAACAATTGGTCCAGTAGGCAATATAAAAAAGTAATTTTTTATACAGGGATATCTATTTCCTCTTTATATTTCTTTTTAATATATGTATGTACATACATACCTATACATAGTAATTTAAAAGAAAAATAGGAGATTGAGTTTTAAGGAATTAGCTTGACTTACATACATACATATCTACATACATACATACGTGGTTTTGTTTTTTTTACATATGTACCTTGAAAAAAAATGCAGCAAAATATTTTAGTCTTTTATTTAACAAATCTTAAAAATCATTTGCCTAAATAAAAATAATACATCCATAGGTATTTTAAACATACATATGTACATATGAACAAGAAAACACAAACAATAATAAACAAGAGTAACAACAAATGCCTGTACCCAAATTGCACATAAATGATAAACCAACAAAAAAAAATATGCATACGAATCCCTTCGTATTCATACACACGAAACGCATCGTTTACCCGAATAAAATAACAATAATTTTTAGTTATTCTTAGAAATGCCAGATTATCTGAATGTTTTCGAGTGAGAAATTATATTGAAAACAATAATAAAAAAAGAAAATTTGTTTTCGTTTTCGTATTGTAAAAACTGGCAGTAAAATCGACTGGGAAAGAATGACCAGAAATAAAAATTCCATATTGTAATGCTAAATAAAATTTTAATCTATCTAGTTTTCATTAATTTTCATAGAAAAACTTTGTACAAAAACGCAATATTTTATATTTGTAAAAGAAAAATCAATAAATTTTTGGTTTGTTGAAAAAAATTTGTTCTCTTTTAAAAATAAGTTTGTCGCCCTGAAAAGGACGGTTTGTTGTTTTTCAGTTGATATGTGATGAGGTCATACAGTATTTTTTCTTCATTTTTATCGAGTAATAACTTAGGCCTTCTTTTCTGTTTTCTTGGGCAAAAGTACAGCTTGAATGTTTGGCAAAACACCACCTTGAGCAATGGTGACACCAGACAACAGCTTGTTCAATTCTTCATCATTACGGATGGCCAATTGCAAATGACGAGGAATAATTCTGGTCTTTTTGTTGTCACGAGCTGCATTACCAGCCAATTCTAGAACTTCAGCAGCCAAATATTCCATAACGGCAGCTAAATAGACTGGAGCACCGGCACCAACACGTTCAGCATAATTGCCTTTACGCAATAAACGATGAATACGGCCGACGGGAAATTGCAAACCAGCACGATTTGAACGAGACTTTGCCTTGCTTTTAACTTTACCACCTTTACCACGACCAGACATATTTGTTTATTTTTTTTATTATTCACTTAAAACACTTCACTAGAGCACTGAATACACAAAACTGTTTGAGATTTTCGCCAGAACACTGAGTATTTATACTTTTTTTGTATGGCAACTGCGCATACAGGGGATGATTGTGTAAACGATAACAAAATAGGTAGACAGAAAACTGAGTTGTTGGAAAAAAGGTATATAAAGCGCACATTAGACGTTGAAATTTATAAATTGTAAACAGTGTTAAAAGTGTTTGTGAAGTGAAAACATCTAAAAAGTGAAAAAGTGGAAATATGCCTCCTAAAGCCAGTGGTAAAGCAACAAAAAAGGCCGGTAAAGCCCAGAAGAATATTAGCAAGGGCGACAAGACTAGAAAACGCAAGCGTAAGGAAAGTTATGCCATCTACATTTACAAAGTTTTGAAGCAAGTACATCCTGATACTGGAATTTCTTCAAAGGCTATGAGTATCATGAACAGTTTTGTTAATGATATCTTTGAACGTATTGCCGCCGAAGCATCTCGTTTGGCTCAATACAATAAACGTTCCACCATAACCAGTCGTGAAATTCAAACTGCTGTCCGTCTACTTTTGCCCGGTGAATTGGCCAAACACGCTGTCAGTGAAGGTACAAAGGCTGTAACCAAATACACCAGCTCCAAGTAAATTTTTATAAATTGTACTTAACGCCGATGGATTCCTTTCTCTTTTTGTTATTATAAAAGGCCCTTTTCAGGGCCACAAAATATTTTAAAAAAGAGTTGGCTTTTGTTTGTTAAATAAACTATTTGCATTTAAGTTTACAATAAATATAAATTTTAATTAAAAGGTTTAATAAATTTAATTTTCTTTTCATACTGTAAATTAGGACATTATGAAAAGAAATCTAAGTCAGCGATTTTCTTTATTATCAAAATTTGGGCAATTCTATTAATAAGCAGATAAAATATATGCATGTAGTATTATTACATGGTGAACAAAACAGTCCAACTTAATATTGAATGTAGGCTTTTGAAAATTCACGATAATATTTTAGAAACACAAAAGATAAAATCCAACAATAATTCGAACGTCTGTTTTCTGAAAGTAACTAAAAAGTAATTCAGGGAAGAAACCAGATTGGTTTAGTAATAATTAAAAGGTATTTTAAAAGAATAGCCCTACAAATATGTATGTATGTAGATCTTGTACTTTGAATAATTTGAATACATATTTAAAAATTAATTAAATTCAATATAAAAACATTTTTATATACCTACTTAGGTATATCCATAAATATTTTTAATAAAATTTTAATTAAAAACACAATTTCAATATTTAGTAATGTAATGTGTTTCTTTCAACAAAAAAAACCGTTCTCTTTTTATTGCAAGTTTAGTTTTGGCTTTGTTTATTAATTTTAGCTCGTATTTTTAAGAGTAAAAATTCCGGTTTGAAAGTGTATAATTATATCTCTTTTAGAAAAAGAATTTGTGGTCCTGAAAAGGACCGATTTGTTTAAGGTAGTTTTTATTTTGTTACATCAATTTAATTAAGCACGTTCTCCACGAATACGTCTGGCCAATTGGATATCTTTGGGCATAATGGTCACACGTTTAGCATGAATGGCACACAAATTTGTATCTTCGAATAGACCAACCAAATAAGCTTCACTGGCTTCTTGAAGAGCCATAACAGCCGAACTCTGGAAACGCAAATCTGTCTTGAAATCTTGGGCAATTTCACGAACCAAACGTTGGAATGGCAATTTACGAATTAACAATTCAGTACTCTTTTGATAACGGCGAATTTCACGCAAAGCTACAGTACCGGGGCGAAAACGATGAGGTTTCTTAACACCACCAGTAGCTGGGGCACTTTTACGTGCAGCCTTAGTAGCCAATTGTTTGCGTGGTGCTTTGCCACCAGTCGATTTACGGGCAGTTTGCTTAGTACGAGCCATTTTCACTTCTTTTATTTAAAATTAAAACACACACTGAAGAAACACTGTTAGAACACAAATAATGAACACAGAATACACAGAACTGTGAAAAGTGACGTGTGAAAAAGGCCCAAATCAGTTGCGAGGGCAGCTTTCGAAGAAAGAGAAAGAAAATGTTTTTTGGTAGTAAAGTGGCAATGTGTAAAAACAGGCCGCTACTATCAACACAAATTGCGTAATCAAAACAAAAAATGCAAAAAGGGCAGCTTTCACAGAAAAAAACACAATATTTTCTGTCTCGTGACACCTCTGTATGCTCTGTGATAATGAAGTTGCGCTGAAAGTGATCGGCTTATATAGAAAAATTGCCAAGGCATAATACTTGGGTTTGTATGTTTAATTGTACAGTGGTGGTTGTTTTACAAAAAACGCACACTGAAAGAAACGTACAGTAATATATTTCTTGTTCTCTCTCTCTTTCGAATTTTTCTTAAAAAAATTTGTATAAATATGAGTTGACTCTGGTACGAAAATCATTAGTTCTTGTTGAACATTTGTGAAGTGTTTGTGTTAAATAAAAATTAAAGTGATTAAAAATGACTGGTCGTGGTAAAGGTGGCAAAGGCTTGGGAAAAGGTGGTGCTAAGCGTCATCGTAAAGTATTACGTGATAATATCCAAGGTATTACTAAGCCAGCTATTAGACGTTTGGCTCGTCGTGGTGGTGTAAAACGTATTTCTGGTTTGATTTACGAAGAAACTCGTGGCGTTTTGAAGGTATTTTTGGAAAATGTTATTCGTGATGCCGTCACCTACACTGAACATGCCAAAAGGAAAACTGTCACCGCTATGGATGTTGTTTATGCTTTGAAGAGACAAGGTCGTACATTGTACGGTTTCGGTGGTTAATTATTTTGTATATTTTAATTTGCTTGCGGATAACACGAAAATAAATAAAACGAACAAATCGGTCCTTTTCAGGACCACAAAACCCGTTTAAAAAAGAGATAGTGCATTGTTGATATAAATTTTTGGTACCAGTGTTGATTGTATTTTTTTTTTACGATATGGTGCACTTCTGGATATACACTTTTTTTGTACAAGAACTGTGTATTTGTCATGCAAAAGTTTTTTTTTTTGCATATTTAAAATTGAATTTTGTTTTTGGATTGTTCACCTGAGTAAATTTAATTTTCGGATAGTATAAACATAAAAAAACGAAACAATCGGTTCTTTTCAGGACCACAAAACTAGTTTTTAAAAGAGATTTTACATTTTTGGTACCAGACTATTTGTTATGCAAAAGTTTTTTTTATAATTAATATTGTATTTCTTGTTTTTGGATTTTATTTTGTTTGCCGGAGCAAATTTGTAAATTGGTTTTTTTGCACTAAAGATATTTTTGAAAGTGTTCGTTGTTAATTTCTAATTTTGGGTTTTATTTAGAATTTCAAATTATTTTGTTTTAAAATTACAATTTTTCATTAGTTTGGTTTGTTTTTGTATATGCATATTATTCCTTCAAGCACTAATTGTGGTATGAAAATCATTTTTGAATGAGTTTTTTGTCGATTTTTTTATTTATTCATACATACATACCATGTCTTTTTGTTATTTAAGAAAATTAAAAATAAATATATAATTTTCGTTCGCTTTTTTTTTTGTTTAAAATATCTCAAATGTACTTATATATGTACATTAAATATATTTTTTTTTTGTTAAATTTACCAAAAAAATTGTCTAAACTAATAATTGTACATTTGTTTAGAAATTGTTAAAAGGCAACAACTTATACACATACATACATACATATGTACCTACCTATTTTTGTTAATAAAAATAGTTTCGTAAACTTTTTATTGAATGATGATGTTTTAATGTTTATTACATAAACCTTTTATTACTTCTACATATTTAGTTTTTTCTTCTTCTTCTTGATTAACATTAAATATAGAAATAATCTTCACATTTTAAGTTTTTAACAAAAACAGCAAAAACAATTATAAAGCGGACAAAATGTTACATATTGAGTCTTCGGTACAAACAGGGAATTTGCAATTAAGTATGTACATACATACATACATATGTATGTATAATAACAACAATAAATTTACCAATGTTTAAATGAGTAAACGTAATAAACGGATTTTGTCTGTGTAAAAGGGATGATTAGGTATAAACCGAATGCCTTTTTTCAAGTAAAAATTAAAATGGATAAGAAATGTTAAGCAGCTGTCAAGAAAATTAAATTTATGTACATACATATATGTAGGTACATACATACCTACTACATACATAAATATGTATGTATGTTTAATAAAAGCAAAATAAGGGAGACATTTTGAAATAGGTACGTTATTGTGTGAATAGCTGTATATAAAGTATTTAAACACATAAATAATATGTATACAGATTTTTCTTTATTTTAATCACAATAAAACGTTGAAAAATAAAAGAAGTCTGACTACATGGTCACTAATGCAAAAACAAAATGTGTATACCAATTCCTTAGACGATATAAGCACGAAGTAAATTCATGCTTCGTAGAAAAATACAATAACAACAAGATCATTGTTTTGTTGCTTTGATTGTCTGTATCAAAGAAAGAGTGTTTGGCCATCGGTGTTTTATTTACATATATGTACATAGGTATTTAGATACTTAAGATAATTATTAATGAAAAATTTATCCTGTTTTTTAAACAAATTAAATAGAAATTAGGTTTATAACAATTGGTCCAGTAGGCAATATAAAAAAGTAATTTTTTATACAGGGATATCTATTTCCTCTTTATATTTCTTTTTAATATATGTATGTACATACATACCTATACATAGTAATTTAAAAGAAAAATAGGAGATTGAGTTTTAAGGAATTAGCTTGACTTACATACATACATATCTACATACATACATACGTGGTTTTGTTTTTTTTACATATGTACCTTGAAAAAAAATGCAGCAAAATATTTTAGTCTTTTATTTAACAAATCTTAAAAATCATTTGCCTAAATAAAAATAATACATCCATAGGTATTTTAAACATACATATGTACATATGAACAAGAAAACACAAACAATAATAAACAAGAGTAACAACAAATGCCTGTACCCAAATTGCACATAAATGATAAACCAACAAAAAAAAATATGCATACGAATCCCTTCGTATTCATACACACGAAACGCATCGTTTACCCGAATAAAATAACAATAATTTTTAGTTATTCTTAGAAATGCCAGATTATCTGAATGTTTTCGAGTGAGAAATTATATTGAAAACAATAATAAAAAAAGAAAATTTGTTTTCGTTTTCGTATTGTAAAAACTGGCAGTAAAATCGACTGGGAAAGAATGACCAGAAATAAAAATTCCATATTGTAATGCTAAATAAAATTTTAATCTATCTAGTTTTCATTAATTTTCATAGAAAAACTTTGTACAAAAACGCAATATTTTATATTTGTAAAAGAAAAATCAATAAATTTTTGGTTTGTTGAAAAAAATTTGTTCTCTTTTAAAAATAAGTTTGTCGCCCTGAAAAGGACGGTTTGTTGTTTTTCAGTTGATATGTGATGAGGTCATACAGTATTTTTTCTTCATTTTTATCGAGTAATAACTTAGGCCTTCTTTTCTGTTTTCTTGGGCAAAAGTACAGCTTGAATGTTTGGCAAAACACCACCTTGAGCAATGGTGACACCAGACAACAGCTTGTTCAATTCTTCATCATTACGGATGGCCAATTGCAAATGACGAGGAATAATTCTGGTCTTTTTGTTGTCACGAGCTGCATTACCAGCCAATTCTAGAACTTCAGCAGCCAAATATTCCATAACGGCAGCTAAATAGACTGGAGCACCGGCACCAACACGTTCAGCATAATTGCCTTTACGCAATAAACGATGAATACGGCCGACGGGAAATTGCAAACCAGCACGATTTGAACGAGACTTTGCCTTGCTTTTAACTTTACCACCTTTACCACGACCAGACATATTTGTTTATTTTTTTTATTATTCACTTAAAACACTTCACTAGAGCACTGAATACACAAAACTGTTTGAGATTTTCGCCAGAACACTGAGTATTTATACTTTTTTTGTATGGCAACTGCGCATACAGGGGATGATTGTGTAAACGATAACAAAATAGGTAGACAGAAAACTGAGTTGTTGGAAAAAAGGTATATAAAGCGCACATTAGACGTTGAAATTTATAAATTGTAAACAGTGTTAAAAGTGTTTGTGAAGTGAAAACATCTAAAAAGTGAAAAAGTGGAAATATGCCTCCTAAAGCCAGTGGTAAAGCAACAAAAAAGGCCGGTAAAGCCCAGAAGAATATTAGCAAGGGCGACAAGACTAGAAAACGCAAGCGTAAGGAAAGTTATGCCATCTACATTTACAAAGTTTTGAAGCAAGTACATCCTGATACTGGAATTTCTTCAAAGGCTATGAGTATCATGAACAGTTTTGTTAATGATATCTTTGAACGTATTGCCGCCGAAGCATCTCGTTTGGCTCAATACAATAAACGTTCCACCATAACCAGTCGTGAAATTCAAACTGCTGTCCGTCTACTTTTGCCCGGTGAATTGGCCAAACACGCTGTCAGTGAAGGTACAAAGGCTGTAACCAAATACACCAGCTCCAAGTAAATTTTTATAAATTGTACTTAACGCCGATGGATTCCTTTCTCTTTTTGTTATTATAAAAGGCCCTTTTCAGGGCCACAAAATATTTTAAAAAAGAGTTGGCTTTTGTTTGTTAAATAAACTATTTGCATTTAAGTTTACAATAAATATAAATTTTAATTAAAAGGTTTAATAAATTTAATTTTCTTTTCATACTGTAAATTAGGACATTATGAAAAGAAATCTAAGTCAGCGATTTTCTTTATTATCAAAATTTGGGCAATTCTATTAATAAGCAGATAAAATATATGCATGTAGTATTATTACATGGTGAACAAAACAGTCCAACTTAATATTGAATGTAGGCTTTTGAAAATTCACGATAATATTTTAGAAACACAAAAGATAAAATCCAACAATAATTCGAACGTCTGTTTTCTGAAAGTAACTAAAAAGTAATTCAGGGAAGAAACCAGATTGGTTTAGTAATAATTAAAAGGTATTTTAAAAGAATAGCCCTACAAATATGTATGTATGTAGATCTTGTACTTTGAATAATTTGAATACATATTTAAAAATTAATTAAATTCAATATAAAAACATTTTTATATACCTACTTAGGTATATCCATAAATATTTTTAATAAAATTTTAATTAAAAACACAATTTCAATATTTAGTAATGTAATGTGTTTCTTTCAACAAAAAAAACCGTTCTCTTTTTATTGCAAGTTTAGTTTTGGCTTTGTTTATTAATTTTAGCTCGTATTTTTAAGAGTAAAAATTCCGGTTTGAAAGTGTATAATTATATCTCTTTTAGAAAAAGAATTTGTGGTCCTGAAAAGGACCGATTTGTTTAAGGTAGTTTTTATTTTGTTACATCAATTTAATTAAGCACGTTCTCCACGAATACGTCTGGCCAATTGGATATCTTTGGGCATAATGGTCACACGTTTAGCATGAATGGCACACAAATTTGTATCTTCGAATAGACCAACCAAATAAGCTTCACTGGCTTCTTGAAGAGCCATAACAGCCGAACTCTGGAAACGCAAATCTGTCTTGAAATCTTGGGCAATTTCACGAACCAAACGTTGGAATGGCAATTTACGAATTAACAATTCAGTACTCTTTTGATAACGGCGAATTTCACGCAAAGCTACAGTACCGGGGCGAAAACGATGAGGTTTCTTAACACCACCAGTAGCTGGGGCACTTTTACGTGCAGCCTTAGTAGCCAATTGTTTGCGTGGTGCTTTGCCACCAGTCGATTTACGGGCAGTTTGCTTAGTACGAGCCATTTTCACTTCTTTTATTTAAAATTAAAACACACACTGAAGAAACACTGTTAGAACACAAATAATGAACACAGAATACACAGAACTGTGAAAAGTGACGTGTGAAAAAGGCCCAAATCAGTTGCGAGGGCAGCTTTCGAAGAAAGAGAAAGAAAATGTTTTTTGGTAGTAAAGTGGCAATGTGTAAAAACAGGCCGCTACTATCAACACAAATTGCGTAATCAAAACAAAAAATGCAAAAAGGGCAGCTTTCACAGAAAAAAACACAATATTTTCTGTCTCGTGACACCTCTGTATGCTCTGTGATAATGAAGTTGCGCTGAAAGTGATCGGCTTATATAGAAAAATTGCCAAGGCATAATACTTGGGTTTGTATGTTTAATTGTACAGTGGTGGTTGTTTTACAAAAAACGCACACTGAAAGAAACGTACAGTAATATATTTCTTGTTCTCTCTCTCTTTCGAATTTTTCTTAAAAAAATTTGTATAAATATGAGTTGACTCTGGTACGAAAATCATTAGTTCTTGTTGAACATTTGTGAAGTGTTTGTGTTAAATAAAAATTAAAGTGATTAAAAATGACTGGTCGTGGTAAAGGTGGCAAAGGCTTGGGAAAAGGTGGTGCTAAGCGTCATCGTAAAGTATTACGTGATAATATCCAAGGTATTACTAAGCCAGCTATTAGACGTTTGGCTCGTCGTGGTGGTGTAAAACGTATTTCTGGTTTGATTTACGAAGAAACTCGTGGCGTTTTGAAGGTATTTTTGGAAAATGTTATTCGTGATGCCGTCACCTACACTGAACATGCCAAAAGGAAAACTGTCACCGCTATGGATGTTGTTTATGCTTTGAAGAGACAAGGTCGTACATTGTACGGTTTCGGTGGTTAATTATTTTGTATATTTTAATTTGCTTGCGGATAACACGAAAATAAATAAAACGAACAAATCGGTCCTTTTCAGGACCACAAAACCCGTTTAAAAAAGAGATAGTGCATTGTTGATATAAATTTTTGGTACCAGTGCTGATTGTATTTTTTTTTTACGATATGGTGCCCTTCTGGATATACACTTTTTGTACAAGAACTGTGTATTTGTCATGCAAATTTATGCATTATGTCATGCATTGCATATTTAAAATTGAATTTTGTTTTTGGATTGTTCACCTGAGTAAATTTAATTTTCGGATAGTATAAACATAAAAAACGAAACAATCGGTTCTTTTCAGGACCACAAAACTATAGTTTTTAAAAGAGATTTTACATTTTTGGTACCAGACTAGGTATTTGTTATGCAAAAGTTTTTTTTATAATTAATATTGTATATCTTGTTTTTGGATTTTATTTTGTTTGCCCGAGCAAATTTGTAAATTAGTTTTTTTGCACTAAAGATATTTTTGAAAGTGTTCGTTGTTAATTTCTAATTTTGGGTTTTATTTAGAATTTCAAATTATTTTGTTTTAAAATTACAATTTTTCATTAGTTTGGTTTGTTTTTGTATATGCATATTATTCCTTCAAGCACTATGTACATATGTGGTATGAAAATCATTTTTGAATGAGTTTTTTGTCGATTTTTTTATTTATTCATACATACATACATACATACATACATACCATGTCTTTTTGTTATTTAAGAAAATTAAAAATAAATATATAATTTTCGTTCGCTTTTTTTTTGTTTAAAATGTCAAATGTACTTATATATGTACATTAAATATATTTTTTTTTTGTTAAATTTACCAAAAAAATTGTCTAAACTAATAATTGTACATTTGTTTAGAAATTGTTAAAAGGCAACAACTTATACACATACATACATACATATGTACCTACCTATTTTTGTTAATAAAAATAGTTTCGTAAACTTTTTATTGAATGATAATGTATTAATGTTTATTACATAACCCTTTTATTACTTCTACATATTTAGTTTTTTCTTCTTCTTCTTGATTAACATTAAATATAGAAATAATCTTCACATTTTAAGTTTTTACAAAAACAGCAAAAACAATTATAAAGCGGACATAATGTTACATATTGAGTCTTCGGTACAAACAGGGAATTTGCAATTAAGTATGTACATACATACATATGTATGTATAATAACAACAATAAATTTACCAATGTTTAAATGAGTAAACGTAATAAACGGATTTTGTCTGTGTAAAAGGGATGATTAGGTATAAACCGAATGCCTTTTTTCAAGTAAAAATTAAAATGGATAAGAAATGTTAAGCAGCTGTTAAGAAAATTAAATTTATGTACATACATATATGTAGGTACATACATACCTACTACATACATAAATATATATGTATGTTTAATAAAAGCAAAATAAGGGAGACATTTTGAAATAGGTACGTTATTGTGTGAATAGCTGTATATAAAGTATTTAAACACATAAATAATATGTATACAGATTTTTCTTTATTTTAATCACAATAAAACGTTGAAAAATAAAAGAAGTCTGACTACATGGTCACTAATGCAAAAACAAAATGTGTATACCAATTCCTTAGACGATATAAGCACGAAGTAAATTCATGCTTCGTAGAAAAATACAATAACAACAAGATCATTGTTTTGTTGCTTTGATTGTCTGTATCAAAGAAAGAGTGTTTGGCCATCGGTGTTTTATTTACATATATGTACATAGGTATTTAGATACTTAAGATAATTATTAATGAAAAATTTATCCTGTTTTTTAAACAAATTAAATAGAAATTAGGTTTATAACAATTGGTCCAGTAGGCAATATAAAAAAGTAATTTTTTATACAGGGATATCTATTTCCTCTTTATATTTCTTTTTAATATATGTATGTACATACATACCTATACATAGTAATTTAAAAGAAAAATAGGAGATTGAGTTTTAAGGAATTAGCTTGACTTACATACATACATATCTACATACATACATACGTGGTTTTGTTTTTTTTACATATGTACCTTGAAAAAAAATGCAGCAAAATATTTTAGTCTTTTATTTAACAAATCTTAAAAATTATTTGCCTAAATAAAAATAATACATCCATAGGTATTTTAAACATACATATGTACATATGAACAAGAAAACACAAACAATAATAAACAAGAGTAACAACAAATGCCTGTACCCAAATTGCACATAAATGATAAACCAACAAAAAAAAATATGCATACGAATCCCTTCGTATTCATACACACGAAACGCATCGTTTACCCGAATAAAATAACAATAATTTTTAGTTATTCTTAGAAATGCCAGATTATCTGAATGTTTTCGAGTGAGAAATTATATTGAAAACAATAATAAAAAAAGAAAATTTGTTTTCGTTTTCGTATTGTAAAAACTGGCAGTAAAATCGACTGGGAAAGAATGACCAGAAATAAAAATTCCATATTGTAATGCTAAATAAAATTTTAATCTATCTAGTTTCCATTAATTTTCATAGAAAAACTTTGTACAAAAACGCAATATTTTATATTTGTAAAAGAAAAATCAATAAATTTTTGGTTTGTTGAAAAAAATTTGTTCTCTTTTAAAAATAAGTTTGTCGCCCTGAAAAGGACGGTTTGTTGTTTTTCAGTTGATATGTGATGAGGTCATACAGTATTTTTTCTTCATTTTTATCGAGTAATAACTTAGGCCTTCTTTTCTGTTTTCTTGGGCAAAAGTACAGCTTGAATGTTTGGCAAAACACCACCTTGAGCAATGGTGACACCAGACAACAGCTTGTTCAATTCTTCATCATTACGGATGGCCAATTGCAAATGACGAGGAATAATTCTGGTCTTTTTGTTGTCACGAGCTGCATTACCAGCCAATTCTAGAACTTCAGCAGCCAAATATTCCATAACGGCAGCTAAATAGACTGGAGCACCGGCACCAACACGTTCAGCATAATTGCCTTTACGCAATAAACGATGAATACGGCCGACGGGAAATTGCAAACCAGCACGATTTGAACGAGACTTTGCCTTGCTTTTAACTTTACCACCTTTACCACGACCAGACATATTTGTTTATTTTTTTTTATTATTCACTTAAAACACTTCACTAGAGCACTGAATACACAAAACTGTTTGAGATTTTCGCCAGAACACTGAGTATTTATACTTTTTTTGTATGGCAACTGCGCATACAGGGGATGATTGTGTAAACGATAACAAAATAGGTAGACAGAAAACTGAGTTGTTGGAAAAAAGGTATATAAAGCGCACATTAGACGTTGAAATTTATAAATTGTAAACAGTGTTAAAAGTGTTTGTGAAGTGAAAACATCTAAAAAGTGAAAAAGTGGAAATATGCCTCCTAAAGCCAGTGGTAAAGCAACAAAAAAGGCCGGTAAAGCCCAGAAGAATATTAGCAAGGGCGACAAGACTAGAAAACGCAAGCGTAAGGAAAGTTATGCCATCTACATTTACAAAGTTTTGAAGCAAGTACATCCTGATACTGGAATTTCTTCAAAGGCTATGAGTATCATGAACAGTTTTGTTAATGATATCTTTGAACGTATTGCCGCCGAAGCATCTCGTTTGGCTCAATACAATAAACGTTCCACCATAACCAGTCGTGAAATTCAAACTGCTGTCCGTCTACTTTTGCCCGGTGAATTGGCCAAACACGCTGTCAGTGAAGGTACAAAGGCTGTAACCAAATACACCAGCTCCAAGTAAATTTTTATAAATTGTACTTAACGCCGATGGATTCCTTTCTCTTTTTGTTATTATAAAAGGCCCTTTTCAGGGCCACAAAATATTTTAAAAAAGAGTTGGCTTTTGTTTGTTAAATAAACTATTTGCATTTAAGTTTACAATAAATATAAATTTTAATTAAAAGGTTTAATAAATTTAATTTTCTTTTCATACTGTAAATTAGGACATTATGAAAAGAAATCTAAGTCAGCGATTTTCTTTATTATCAAAATTTGGGCAATTCTATTAATAAACAGATAAAATGTGTATATATGTACATAAATATGTACATGAATAAATAATATATGTATTTATATGCATGTAGTATTATTACATGGTGAACAAAACAGTCCAACTTAATATTGAATGTAGGCTTTTGAAAATTCACGATTATATTTTAGAAACACAAAAGATAAAATCCAACAATAATTCGAACGTCTGTTTTCTGAAAGTAACTAAAAAGTAATTCAGGGAAGAAACCAGATTGGTTTAATAATAATTAAAAGGTGTTTTAAAAGAATAGCCCTTACAAATATGTATGTATGTATGTATGTAGATCTTGTACTTTGAATAATTTGAAATACATATTTAAAAATTAATTAAATTCAATATAAAAACATTTTTATATACCTACTTAGGTATATCCATAAATATTTTTAATAAAATTTTAATTAAAAACACAATTTCAATATTTAGTAATGTAATGTGTTTCTTTCAACAAAAAAAACCTTTCTCTTTTTATTGCAAGTTTAGTTTTGGCTTTGTTTATTAATTTTAGCTCGTATTTTTAAGCGTAAAAATTCCTGTTTGAAAGTGTATAATTATATCTCTTTTAGAAAAAGAATTTGTGGTCCTGAAAAGGACCGATTTGTTTAAGGTAGTTTTTATTTTGTCACATCAATTTAATTAAGCACGTTCTCCACGAATACGTCTGGCCAATTGGATATCTTTGGGCATAATGGTCACACGTTTAGCATGAATGGCACACAAATTTGTATCTTCGAATAGACCAACCAAATAAGCTTCACTGGCTTCTTGAAGAGCCATAACAGCCGAACTCTGGAAACGCAAATCTGTCTTAAAATCTTGGGCAATTTCACGAACCAAACGTTGGAATGGCAATTTACGAATTAACAATTCAGTACTCTTTTGATAACGGCGAATTTCACGCAAAGCTACAGTACCGGGGCGAAAACGATGAGGTTTCTTAACACCACCAGTAGCTGGGGCACTTTTACGTGCAGCCTTAGTAGCCAATTGTTTGCGTGGTGCTTTGCCACCAGTCGATTTACGGGCAGTTTGCTTAGTACGAGCCATTTTCACTTCTTTTATTTAAAATTAAAAAACACACACTGAAGAAACACTGTTAGAACACAAATAATGAAGTTGCGCTGAAAGTGATCGGCTTATATAGAAAAATTGCCAAGGCATAATACTTGGGTTTGTATGTTTAATTGTACAGTGGTGGTTGTTTTACAAAAAACGCACACTGAAAGAAACGTACAGTAATATATTTCTTGTTCTCTCTCTCTTTCGAATTTTTCTTAAAAAAATTTGTATAAATATGAGTTGACTCTGGTACGAAAATCATTAGTTCTTGTTGAACATTTGTGAAGTGTTTGTGTTAAATAAAAATTAAAGTGATTAAAAATGACTGGTCGTGGTAAAGGTGGCAAAGGCTTGGGAAAAGGTGGTGCTAAGCGTCATCGTAAAGTATTACGTGATAATATCCAAGGTATTACTAAGCCAGCTATTAGACGTTTGGCTCGTCGTGGTGGTGTAAAACGTATTTCTGGTTTGATTTACGAAGAAACTCGTGGCGTTTTGAAGGTATTTTTGGAAAATGTTATTCGTGATGCCGTCACCTACACTGAACATGCCAAAAGGAAAACTGTCACCGCTATGGATGTTGTTTATGCTTTGAAGAGACAAGGTCGTACATTGTACGGTTTCGGTGGTTAATTATTTTGTATATTTTAATTTGCTTGCGGATAACACGAAAATAAATAAAACGAACAAATCGGTCCTTTTCAGGACCACAAAACCCGTTTAAAAAAGAGATAGTGCATTGTTGATATAAATTTTTGGTACCAGTGTTGATTGTATTTTTTTTTTACGATATGGTGCACTTCTGGATATACACTTTTTTTGTACAAGAACTGTGTATTTGTCATGCAAAAGTTTTTTTTTTTGCATATTTAAAATTGAATTTTGTTTTTGGATTGTTCACCTGAGTAAATTTAATTTTCGGATAGTATAAACATAAAAAAACGAAACAATCGGTTCTTTTCAGGACCACAAAACTAGTTTTTAAAAGAGATTTTACATTTTTGGTACCAGACTATTTGTTATGCAAAAGTTTTTTTTATAATTAATATTGTATTTCTTGTTTTTGGATTTTATTTTGTTTGCCGGAGCAAATTTGTAAATTGGTTTTTTTGCACTAAAGATATTTTTGAAAGTGTTCGTTGTTAATTTCTAATTTTGGGTTTTATTTAGAATTTCAAATTATTTTGTTTTAAAATTACAATTTTTCATTAGTTTGGTTTGTTTTTGTATATGCATATTATTCCTTCAAGCACTAATTGTGGTATGAAAATCATTTTTGAATGAGTTTTTTGTCGATTTTTTTATTTATTCATACATACATACCATGTCTTTTTGTTATTTAAGAAAATTAAAAATAAATATATAATTTTCGTTCGCTTTTTTTTTTGTTTAAAATATCTCAAATGTACTTATATATGTACATTAAATATATTTTTTTTTTGTTAAATTTACCAAAAAAATTGTCTAAACTAATAATTGTACATTTGTTTAGAAATTGTTAAAAGGCAACAACTTATACACATACATACATACATATGTACCTACCTATTTTTGTTAATAAAAATAGTTTCGTAAACTTTTTATTGAATGATGATGTTTTAATGTTTATTACATAAACCTTTTATTACTTCTACATATTTAGTTTTTTCTTCTTCTTCTTGATTAACATTAAATATAGAAATAATCTTCACATTTTAAGTTTTTAACAAAAACAGCAAAAACAATTATAAAGCGGACAAAATGTTACATATTGAGTCTTCGGTACAAACAGGGAATTTGCAATTAAGTATGTACATACATACATACATATGTATGTATAATAACAACAATAAATTTACCAATGTTTAAATGAGTAAACGTAATAAACGGATTTTGTCTGTGTAAAAGGGATGATTAGGTATAAACCGAATGCCTTTTTTCAAGTAAAAATTAAAATGGATAAGAAATGTTAAGCAGCTGTCAAGAAAATTAAATTTATGTACATACATATATGTAGGTACATACATACCTACTACATACATAAATATGTATGTATGTTTAATAAAAGCAAAATAAGGGAGACATTTTGAAATAGGTACGTTATTGTGTGAATAGCTGTATATAAAGTATTTAAACACATAAATAATATGTATACAGATTTTTCTTTATTTTAATCACAATAAAACGTTGAAAAATAAAAGAAGTCTGACTACATGGTCACTAATGCAAAAACAAAATGTGTATACCAATTCCTTAGACGATATAAGCACGAAGTAAATTCATGCTTCGTAGAAAAATACAATAACAACAAGATCATTGTTTTGTTGCTTTGATTGTCTGTATCAAAGAAAGAGTGTTTGGCCATCGGTGTTTTATTTACATATATGTACATAGGTATTTAGATACTTAAGATAATTATTAATGAAAAATTTATCCTGTTTTTTAAACAAATTAAATAGAAATTAGGTTTATAACAATTGGTCCAGTAGGCAATATAAAAAAGTAATTTTTTATACAGGGATATCTATTTCCTCTTTATATTTCTTTTTAATATATGTATGTACATACATACCTATACATAGTAATTTAAAAGAAAAATAGGAGATTGAGTTTTAAGGAATTAGCTTGACTTACATACATACATATCTACATACATACATACGTGGTTTTGTTTTTTTTACATATGTACCTTGAAAAAAAATGCAGCAAAATATTTTAGTCTTTTATTTAACAAATCTTAAAAATTATTTGCCTAAATAAAAATAATACATCCATAGGTATTTTAAACATACATATGTACATATGAACAAGAAAACACAAACAATAATAAACAAGAGTAACAACAAATGCCTGTACCCAAATTGCACATAAATGATAAACCAACAAAAAAAAATATGCATACGAATCCCTTCGTATTCATACACACGAAACGCATCGTTTACCCGAATAAAATAACAATAATTTTTAGTTATTCTTAGAAATGCCAGATTATCTGAATGTTTTCGAGTGAGAAATTATATTGAAAACAATAATAAAAAATTGAAAACAATAATAAAAAAAGAAAATTTGTTTTCGTTTTCGTATTGTAAAAACTGGCAGTAAAATCGACTGGGAAAGAATGACCAGAAATAAAAATTCCATATTGTAATGCTAAATAAAATTTTAATCTATCTAGTTTTCATTAATTTTCATAGAAAAACTTTATACAAAAACGCAATATTTTATATTTGTAAAAGAAAAATCAATAAATTTTTGGTTTGTTGAAAAAAATTTGTTCTCTTTTAAAAATAAGTTTGTCGCCCTGAAAAGGACGGTTTGTTGTTTTTCAGTTGATATGTGATGAGGTCATACAGTATTTTTTCTTCATTTTTATCGAGTAATAACTTAGGCCTTCTTTTCTGTTTTCTTGGGCAAAAGTACAGCTTGAATGTTTGGCAAAACACCACCTTGAGCAATGGTGACACCAGACAACAGCTTGTTCAATTCTTCATCATTACGGATGGCCAATTGCAAATGACGAGGAATAATTCTGGTCTTTTTGTTGTCACGAGCTGCATTACCAGCCAATTCTAGAACTTCAGCAGCCAAATATTCCATAACGGCAGCTAAATAGACTGGAGCACCGGCACCAACACGTTCAGCATAATTGCCTTTACGCAATAAACGATGAATACGGCCGACGGGAAATTGCAAACCAGCACGATTTGAACGAGACTTTGCCTTGCTTTTAACTTTACCACCTTTACCACGACCAGACATATTTGTTTATTTTTTTTTATTATTCACTTAAAACACTTCACTAGAGCACTGAATACACAAAACTGTTTGAGATTTTCGCCAGAACACTGAGTATTTATACTTTTTTTGTATGGCAACTGCGCATACAGGGGATGATTGTGTAAACGATAACAAAATAGGTAGACAGAAAACTGAGTTGTTGGAAAAAAGGTATATAAAGCGCACATTAGACGTTGAAATTTATAAATTGTAAACAGTGTTAAAAGTGTTTGTGAAGTGAAAACATCTAAAAAGTGAAAAAGTGGAAATATGCCTCCTAAAGCCAGTGGTAAAGCAACAAAAAAGGCCGGTAAAGCCCAGAAGAATATTAGCAAGGGCGACAAGACTAGAAAACGCAAGCGTAAGGAAAGTTATGCCATCTACATTTACAAAGTTTTGAAGCAAGTACATCCTGATACTGGAATTTCTTCAAAGGCTATGAGTATCATGAACAGTTTTGTTAATGATATCTTTGAACGTATTGCCGCCGAAGCATCTCGTTTGGCTCAATACAATAAACGTTCCACCATAACCAGTCGTGAAATTCAAACTGCTGTCCGTCTACTTTTGCCCGGTGAATTGGCCAAACACGCTGTCAGTGAAGGTACAAAGGCTGTAACCAAATACACCAGCTCCAAGTAAATTTTTATAAATTGTACTTAACGCCGATGGATTCCTTTCTCTTTTTGTTATTATAAAAGGCCCTTTTCAGGGCCACAAAATATTTTAAAAAAGAGTTGGCTTTTGTTTGTTAAATAAACTATTTGCATTTAAGTTTACAATAAATATAAATTTTAATTAAAAGGTTTAATAAATTTAATTTTCTTTTCATACTGTAAATTAGGACATTATGAAAAGAAATCTAAGTCAGCGATTTTCTTTATTATCAAAATTTGGGCAATTCTATTAATAAACAGATAAAATGTGTATATATGTACATAAATATGTACATGAATAAATAATATATGTATTTATATGCATGTAGTATTATTACATGGTGAACAAAACAGTCCAACTTAATATTGAATGTAGGCTTTTGAAAATTCACGATTATATTTTAGAAACACAAAAGATAAAATCCAACAATAATTCGAACGTCTGTTTTCTGAAAGTAACTAAAAAGTAATTCAGGGAAGAAACCAGATTGGTTTAATAATAATTAAAAGGTGTTTTAAAAGAATAGCCCTTACAAATATGTATGTATGTATGTATGTAGATCTTGTACTTTGAATAATTTGAAATACATATTTAAAAATTAATTAAATTCAATATAAAAACATTTTTATATACCTACTTAGGTATATCCATAAATATTTTAATTAAAAACACAATTTCAATATTTAGTAATGTAATGTGTTTCTTTCAACAAAAAAAACCTTTCTCTTTTTATTGCAAGTTTAGTTTTGGCTTTGTTTATTAATTTTAGCTCGTATTTTTAAGCGTAAAAATTCCTGTTTGAAAGTGTATAATTATATCTCTTTTAGAAAAAGAATTTGTGGTCCTGAAAAGGACCGATTTGTTTAAGGTAGTTTTTATTTTGTCACATCAATTTAATTAAGCACGTTCTCCACGAATACGTCTGGCCAATTGGATATCTTTGGGCATAATGGTCACACGTTTAGCATGAATGGCACACAAATTTGTATCTTCGAATAGACCAACCAAATAAGCTTCACTGGCTTCTTGAAGAGCCATAACAGCCGAACTCTGGAAACGCAAATCTGTCTTAAAATCTTGGGCAATTTCACGAACCAAACGTTGGAATGGCAATTTACGAATTAACAATTCAGTACTCTTTTGATAACGGCGAATTTCACGCAAAGCTACAGTACCGGGGCGAAAACGATGAGGTTTCTTAACACCACCAGTAGCTGGGGCACTTTTACGTGCAGCCTTAGTAGCCAATTGTTTGCGTGGTGCTTTGCCACCAGTCGATTTACGGGCAGTTTGCTTAGTACGAGCCATTTTCACTTCTTTTATTTAAAATTAAAAAACACACACTGAAGAAACACTGTTAGAACACAAATAATGAAGTTGCGCTGAAAGTGATCGGCTTATATAGAAAAATTGCCAAGGCATAATACTTGGGTTTGTATGTTTAATTGTACAGTGGTGGTTGTTTTACAAAAAACGCACACTGAAAGAAACGTACAGTAATATATTTCTTGTTCTCTCTCTCTTTCGAATTTTTCTTAAAAAAATTTGTATAAATATGAGTTGACTCTGGTACGAAAATCATTAGTTCTTGTTGAACATTTGTGAAGTGTTTGTGTTAAATAAAAATTAAAGTGATTAAAAATGACTGGTCGTGGTAAAGGTGGCAAAGGCTTGGGAAAAGGTGGTGCTAAGCGTCATCGTAAAGTATTACGTGATAATATCCAAGGTATTACTAAGCCAGCTATTAGACGTTTGGCTCGTCGTGGTGGTGTAAAACGTATTTCTGGTTTGATTTACGAAGAAACTCGTGGCGTTTTGAAGGTATTTTTGGAAAATGTTATTCGTGATGCCGTCACCTACACTGAACATGCCAAAAGGAAAACTGTCACCGCTATGGATGTTGTTTATGCTTTGAAGAGACAAGGTCGTACATTGTACGGTTTCGGTGGTTAATTATTTTGTATATTTTAATTTGCTTGCGGATAACAGAAAATAAATAAAACGAACAAATCGGTCCTTTTCAGGACCACAAAACCCGTTTAAAAAAGAGATAGTGCATTGTTGATATAAATTTTTGGTACCAGTGTTGATTGTATTTTTTTTTTACGATATGGTGCACTTCTGGATATACACTTTTTTTGTACAAGAACTGTGTATTTGTCATGCAAAAGTTTTTTTTTTTGCATATTTAAAATTGAATTTTGTTTTTGGATTGTTCACCTGAGTAAATTTAATTTTCGGATAGTATAAACATAAAAAAACGAAACAATCGGTTCTTTTCAGGACCACAAAACTAGTTTTTAAAAGAGATTTTACATTTTTGGTACCAGACTATTTGTTATGCAAAAGTTTTTTTTATAATTAATATTGTATTTCTTGTTTTTGATTTTATTTTGTTTGCCGGAGCAAATTTGTAAATTGGTTTTTTTGCACTAAAGATATTTTTGAAAGTGTTCGTTGTAATTTCTAATTTTGGGTTTTATTTAGAATTTCAAATTATTTTGTTTTAAAATTACAATTTTTCATTAGTTTGGTTTGTTTTTGTATATGCATATTATTCCTTCAAGCACTAATTGTGGTATGAAAATCATTTTTGAATGAGTTTTTGTCGATGTTTTTATTGTGCATTCAACATACATACCATGTCTTTTTGTTATTTAAGAAAATTAAAAATAAATATATAATTTTCGTTCGCTTTTTTTTTTGTTTAAAATATCTCAAATGTACTTATATATGTACATTAAATATATTTTTTTTTTGTTAAATTTACCAAAAAATTGTCTAAACTAATAATTGTACATTTGTTTAGAGGCAACAACTTATACACATACATACATACATATGTACCTACCTATTTTTGTTAATAAAAATAGTTTCGTAAACTTTTTATTGAATGATGATGTTTTAATGTTTATTACATAAACCTTTTATTACTTCTACATATTTAGTTTTTTCTTCTTCTTCTTGATTAACATTAAATATAGAAATAATCTTCACATTTTAAGTTTTTAACAAAAACAGCAAAAACAATTATAAAGCGGACAAAATGTTACATATTGAGTCTTCGGTACAAACAGGGAATTTGCAATTAAGTATGTACATACATACATACATATGTATGTATAATAACAACAATAAATTTACCAATGTTTAAATGAGTAAACGTAATAAACGGATTTTGTCTGTGTAAAAGGGATGATTAGGTATAAACCGAATGCCTTTTTTCAAGTAAAAATTAAAATGGATAAGAAATGTTAAGCAGCTGTCAAGAAAATTAAATTTATGTACATACATATATGTAGGTACATACATACCTACTACATACATAAATATGTATGTATGTTTAATAAAAGCAAAATAAGGGAGACATTTTGAAATAGGTACGTTATTGTGTGAATAGCTGTATATAAAGTATTTAAACACATAAATAATATGTATACAGATTTTTCTTTATTTTAATCACAATAAAACGTTGAAAAATAAAAGAAGTCTGACTACATGGTCACTAATGCAAAAACAAAATGTGTATACCAATTCCTTAGACGATATAAGCACGAAGTAAATTCATGCTTCGTAGAAAAATACAATAACAACAAGATCATTGTTTTGTTGCTTTGATTGTCTGTATCAAAGAAAGAGTGTTTGGCCATCGGTGTTTTATTTACATATATGTACATAGGTATTTAGATACTTAAGATAATTATTAATGAAAAATTTATCCTGTTTTTTAAACAAATTAAATAGAAATTAGGTTTATAACAATTGGTCCAGTAGGCAATATAAAAAAGTAATTTTTTATACAGGGATATCTATTTCCTCTTTATATTTCTTTTTAATATATGTATGTACATACATACCTATACATAGTAATTTAAAAGAAAAATAGGAGATTGAGTTTTAAGGAATTAGCTTGACTTACATACATACATATCTACATACATACATACGTGGTTTTGTTTTTTTTACATATGTACCTTGAAAAAAAATGCAGCAAAATATTTTAGTCTTTTATTTAACAAATCTTAAAAATCATTTGCCTAAATAAAAATAATACATCCATAGGTATTTTAAACATACATATGTACATATGAACAAGAAAACACAAACAATAATAAACAAGAGTAACAACAAATGCCTGTACCCAAATTGCACATAAATGATAAACCAACAAAAAAAAATATGCATACGAATCCCTTCGTATTCATACACACGAAACGCATCGTTTACCCGAATAAAATAACAATAATTTTTAGTTATTCTTAGAAATGCCAGATTATCTGAATGTTTTCGAGTGAGAAATTATATTGAAAACAATAATAAAAAAAGAAAATTTGTTTTCGTTTTCGTATTGTAAAAACTGGCAGTAAAATCGACTGGGAAAGAATGACCAGAAATAAAAATTCCATATTGTAATGCTAAATAAAATTTTAATCTATCTAGTTTTCATTAATTTTCATAGAAAAACTTTGTACAAAAACGCAATATTTTATATTTGTAAAAGAAAAATCAATAAATTTTTGGTTTGTTGAAAAAAATTTGTTCTCTTTTAAAAATAAGTTTGTCGCCCTGAAAAGGACGGTTTGTTGTTTTTCAGTTGATATGTGATGAGGTCATACAGTATTTTTTCTTCATTTTTATCGAGTAATAACTTAGGCCTTCTTTTCTGTTTTCTTGGGCAAAAGTACAGCTTGAATGTTTGGCAAAACACCACCTTGAGCAATGGTGACACCAGACAACAGCTTGTTCAATTCTTCATCATTACGGATGGCCAATTGCAAATGACGAGGAATAATTCTGGTCTTTTTGTTGTCACGAGCTGCATTACCAGCCAATTCTAGAACTTCAGCAGCCAAATATTCCATAACGGCAGCTAAATAGACTGGAGCACCGGCACCAACACGTTCAGCATAATTGCCTTTACGCAATAAACGATGAATACGGCCGACGGGAAATTGCAAACCAGCACGATTTGAACGAGACTTTGCCTTGCTTTTAACTTTACCACCTTTACCACGACCAGACATATTTGTTTATTTTTTTTTATTATTCACTTAAAACACTTCACTAGAGCACTGAATACACAAAACTGTTTGAGATTTTCGCCAGAACACTGAGTATTTATACTTTTTTTGTATGGCAACTGCGCATACAGGGGATGATTGTGTAAACGATAACAAAATAGGTAGACAGAAAACTGAGTTGTTGGAAAAAAGGTATATAAAGCGCACATTAGACGTTGAAATTTATAAATTGTAAACAGTGTTAAAAGTGTTTGTGAAGTGAAAACATCTAAAAAGTGAAAAAGTGGAAATATGCCTCCTAAAGCCAGTGGTAAAGCAACAAAAAAGGCCGGTAAAGCCCAGAAGAATATTAGCAAGGGCGACAAGACTAGAAAACGCAAGCGTAAGGAAAGTTATGCCATCTACATTTACAAAGTTTTGAAGCAAGTACATCCTGATACTGGAATTTCTTCAAAGGCTATGAGTATCATGAACAGTTTTGTTAATGATATCTTTGAACGTATTGCCGCCGAAGCATCTCGTTTGGCTCAATACAATAAACGTTCCACCATAACCAGTCGTGAAATTCAAACTGCTGTCCGTCTACTTTTGCCCGGTGAATTGGCCAAACACGCTGTCAGTGAAGGTACAAAGGCTGTAACCAAATACACCAGCTCCAAGTAAATTTTTATAAATTGTACTTAACGCCGATGGATTCCTTTCTCTTTTTGTTATTATAAAAGGCCCTTTTCAGGGCCACAAAATATTTTAAAAAAGAGTTGGCTTTTGTTTGTTAAATAAACTATTTGCATTTAAGTTTACAATAAATATAAATTTTAATTAAAAGGTTTAATAAATTTAATTTTCTTTTCATACTGTAAATTAGGACATTATGAAAAGAAATCTAAGTCAGCGATTTTCTTTATTATCAAAATTTGGGCAATTCTATTAATAAACAGATAAAATGTGTATATATGTACATAAATATGTACATGAATAAATAATATATGTATTTATATGCATGTAGTATTATTACATGGTGAACAAAACAGTCCAACTTAATATTGAATGTAGGCTTTTGAAAATTCACGATTATATTTTAGAAACACAAAAGATAAAATCCAACAATAATTCGAACGTCTGTTTTCTGAAAGTAACTAAAAAGTAATTCAGGGAAGAAACCAGATTGGTTTAATAATAATTAAAAGGTGTTTTAAAAGAATAGCCCTTACAAATATGTATGTATGTATGTATGTAGATCTTGTACTTTGAATAATTTGAAATACATATTTAAAAATTAATTAAATTCAATATAAAAACATTTTTATATACCTACTTAGGTATATCCATAAATATTTTTAATAAAATTTTAATTAAAAACACAATTTCAATATTTAGTAATGTAATGTGTTTCTTTCAACAAAAAAAACCTTTCTCTTTTTATTGCAAGTTTAGTTTTGGCTTTGTTTATTAATTTTAGCTCGTATTTTTAAGCGTAAAAATTCCTGTTTGAAAGTGTATAATTATATCTCTTTTAGAAAAAGAATTTGTGGTCCTGAAAAGGACCGATTTGTTTAAGGTAGTTTTTATTTTGTCACATCAATTTAATTAAGCACGTTCTCCACGAATACGTCTGGCCAATTGGATATCTTTGGGCATAATGGTCACACGTTTAGCATGAATGGCACACAAATTTGTATCTTCGAATAGACCAACCAAATAAGCTTCACTGGCTTCTTGAAGAGCCATAACAGCCGAACTCTGGAAACGCAAATCTGTCTTAAAATCTTGGGCAATTTCACGAACCAAACGTTGGAATGGCAATTTACGAATTAACAATTCAGTACTCTTTTGATAACGGCGAATTTCACGCAAAGCTACAGTACCGGGGCGAAAACGATGAGGTTTCTTAACACCACCAGTAGCTGGGGCACTTTTACGTGCAGCCTTAGTAGCCAATTGTTTGCGTGGTGCTTTGCCACCAGTCGATTTACGGGCAGTTTGCTTAGTACGAGCCATTTTCACTTCTTTTATTTAAAATTAAAAAACACACACTGAAGAAACACTGTTAGAACACAAATAATGAAGTTGCGCTGAAAGTGATCGGCTTATATAGAAAAATTGCCAAGGCATAATACTTGGGTTTGTATGTTTAATTGTACAGTGGTGGTTGTTTTACAAAAAACGCACACTGAAAGAAACGTACAGTAATATATTTCTTGTTCTCTCTCTCTTTCGAATTTTTCTTAAAAAAATTTGTATAAATATGAGTTGACTCTGGTACGAAAATCATTAGTTCTTGTTGAACATTTGTGAAGTGTTTGTGTTAAATAAAAATTAAAGTGATTAAAAATGACTGGTCGTGGTAAAGGTGGCAAAGGCTTGGGAAAAGGTGGTGCTAAGCGTCATCGTAAAGTATTACGTGATAATATCCAAGGTATTACTAAGCCAGCTATTAGACGTTTGGCTCGTCGTGGTGGTGTAAAACGTATTTCTGGTTTGATTTACGAAGAAACTCGTGGCGTTTTGAAGGTATTTTTGGAAAATGTTATTCGTGATGCCGTCACCTACACTGAACATGCCAAAAGGAAAACTGTCACCGCTATGGATGTTGTTTATGCTTTGAAGAGACAAGGTCGTACATTGTACGGTTTCGGTGGTTAATTATTTTGTATATTTTAATTTGCTTGCGGATAACACGAAAATAAATAAAACGAACAAATCGGTCCTTTTCAGGACCACAAAACCCGTTTAAAAAAGAGATAGTGCATTGTTGATATAAATTTTTGGTACCAGTGTTGATTGTATTTTTTTTTTACGATATGGTGCACTTCTGGATATACACTTTTTTTGTACAAGAACTGTGTATTTGTCATGCAAAAGTTTTTTTTTTTGCATATTTAAAATTGAATTTTGTTTTTGGATTGTTCACCTGAGTAAATTTAATTTTCGGATAGTATAAACATAAAAAAACGAAACAATCGGTTCTTTTCAGGACCACAAAACTAGTTTTTAAAAGAGATTTTACATTTTTGGTACCAGACTATTTGTTATGCAAAAGTTTTTTTTATAATTAATATTGTATTTCTTGTTTTTGGATTTTATTTTGTTTGCCGGAGCAAATTTGTAAATTGGTTTTTTTGCACTAAAGATATTTTTGAAAGTGTTCGTTGTTAATTTCTAATTTTGGGTTTTATTTAGAATTTCAAATTATTTTGTTTTAAAATTACAATTTTTCATTAGTTTGGTTTGTTTTTGTATATGCATATTATTCCTTCAAGCACTAATTGTGGTATGAAAATCATTTTTGAATGAGTTTTTTGTCGATTTTTTTATTTATTCATACATACATACCATGTCTTTTTGTTATTTAAGAAAATTAAAAATAAATATATAATTTTCGTTCGCTTTTTTTTTTGTTTAAAATATCTCAAATGTACTTATATATGTACATTAAATATATTTTTTTTTTGTTAAATTTACCAAAAAAATTGTCTAAACTAATAATTGTACATTTGTTTAGAAATTGTTAAAAGGCAA
Source organism: Pollenia labialis (assembly GCA_949318255.1). NCBI lineage: Eukaryota > Metazoa > Arthropoda > Insecta > Diptera > Polleniidae > Pollenia > Pollenia labialis. The sequence continues at coordinate 14,132,881 of OX439142.1, read as the reverse complement.
CAACTTATACACATACATACATACATATGTACCTACCTATTTTTGTTAATAAAAATAGTTTCGTAAACTTTTTATTGAATGATGATGTTTTAATGTTTATTACATAAACCTTTTATTACTTCTACATATTTAGTTTTTTCTTCTTCTTCTTGATTAACATTAAATATAGAAATAATCTTCACATTTTAAGTTTTTAACAAAAACAGCAAAAACAATTATAAAGCGGACAAAATGTTACATATTGAGTCTTCGGTACAAACAGGGAATTTGCAATTAAGTATGTACATACATACATACATATGTATGTATAATAACAACAATAAATTTACCAATGTTTAAATGAGTAAACGTAATAAACGGATTTTGTCTGTGTAAAAGGGATGATTAGGTATAAACCGAATGCCTTTTTTCAAGTAAAAATTAAAATGGATAAGAAATGTTAAGCAGCTGTCAAGAAAATTAAATTTATGTACATACATATATGTAGGTACATACATACCTACTACATACATAAATATGTATGTATGTTTAATAAAAGCAAAATAAGGGAGACATTTTGAAATAGGTACGTTATTGTGTGAATAGCTGTATATAAAGTATTTAAACACATAAATAATATGTATACAGATTTTTCTTTATTTTAATCACAATAAAACGTTGAAAAATAAAAGAAGTCTGACTACATGGTCACTAATGCAAAAACAAAATGTGTATACCAATTCCTTAGACGATATAAGCACGAAGTAAATTCATGCTTCGTAGAAAAATACAATAACAACAAGATCATTGTTTTGTTGCTTTGATTGTCTGTATCAAAGAAAGAGTGTTTGGCCATCGGTGTTTTATTTACATATATGTACATAGGTATTTAGATACTTAAGATAATTATTAATGAAAAATTTATCCTGTTTTTTAAACAAATTAAATAGAAATTAGGTTTATAACAATTGGTCCAGTAGGCAATATAAAAAAGTAATTTTTTATACAGGGATATCTATTTCCTCTTTATATTTCTTTTTAATATATGTATGTACATACATACCTATACATAGTAATTTAAAAGAAAAATAGGAGATTGAGTTTTAAGGAATTAGCTTGACTTACATACATACATATCTACATACATACATACGTGGTTTTGTTTTTTTTACATATGTACCTTGAAAAAAAATGCAGCAAAATATTTTAGTCTTTTATTTAACAAATCTTAAAAATCATTTGCCTAAATAAAAATAATACATCCATAGGTATTTTAAACATACATATGTACATATGAACAAGAAAACACAAACAATAATAAACAAGAGTAACAACAAATGCCTGTACCCAAATTGCACATAAATGATAAACCAACAAAAAAAAATATGCATACGAATCCCTTCGTATTCATACACACGAAACGCATCGTTTACCCGAATAAAATAACAATAATTTTTAGTTATTCTTAGAAATGCCAGATTATCTGAATGTTTTCGAGTGAGAAATTATATTGAAAACAATAATAAAAAAAGAAAATTTGTTTTCGTTTTCGTATTGTAAAAACTGGCAGTAAAATCGACTGGGAAAGAATGACCAGAAATAAAAATTCCATATTGTAATGCTAAATAAAATTTTAATCTATCTAGTTTTCATTAATTTTCATAGAAAAACTTTGTACAAAAACGCAATATTTTATATTTGTAAAAGAAAAATCAATAAATTTTTGGTTTGTTGAAAAAAATTTGTTCTCTTTTAAAAATAAGTTTGTCGCCCTGAAAAGGACGGTTTGTTGTTTTTCAGTTGATATGTGATGAGGTCATACAGTATTTTTTCTTCATTTTTATCGAGTAATAACTTAGGCCTTCTTTTCTGTTTTCTTGGGCAAAAGTACAGCTTGAATGTTTGGCAAAACACCACCTTGAGCAATGGTGACACCAGACAACAGCTTGTTCAATTCTTCATCATTACGGATGGCCAATTGCAAATGACGAGGAATAATTCTGGTCTTTTTGTTGTCACGAGCTGCATTACCAGCCAATTCTAGAACTTCAGCAGCCAAATATTCCATAACGGCAGCTAAATAGACTGGAGCACCGGCACCAACACGTTCAGCATAATTGCCTTTACGCAATAAACGATGAATACGGCCGACGGGAAATTGCAAACCAGCACGATTTGAACGAGACTTTGCCTTGCTTTTAACTTTACCACCTTTACCACGACCAGACATATTTGTTTATTTTTTTTTATTATTCACTTAAAACACTTCACTAGAGCACTGAATACACAAAACTGTTTGAGATTTTCGCCAGAACACTGAGTATTTATACTTTTTTTGTATGGCAACTGCGCATACAGGGGATGATTGTGTAAACGATAACAAAATAGGTAGACAGAAAACTGAGTTGTTGGAAAAAAGGTATATAAAGCGCACATTAGACGTTGAAATTTATAAATTGTAAACAGTGTTAAAAGTGTTTGTGAAGTGAAAACATCTAAAAAGTGAAAAAGTGGAAATATGCCTCCTAAAGCCAGTGGTAAAGCAACAAAAAAGGCCGGTAAAGCCCAGAAGAATATTAGCAAGGGCGACAAGACTAGAAAACGCAAGCGTAAGGAAAGTTATGCCATCTACATTTACAAAGTTTTGAAGCAAGTACATCCTGATACTGGAATTTCTTCAAAGGCTATGAGTATCATGAACAGTTTTGTTAATGATATCTTTGAACGTATTGCCGCCGAAGCATCTCGTTTGGCTCAATACAATAAACGTTCCACCATAACCAGTCGTGAAATTCAAACTGCTGTCCGTCTACTTTTGCCCGGTGAATTGGCCAAACACGCTGTCAGTGAAGGTACAAAGGCTGTAACCAAATACACCAGCTCCAAGTAAATTTTTATAAATTGTACTTAACGCCGATGGATTCCTTTCTCTTTTTGTTATTATAAAAGGCCCTTTTCAGGGCCACAAAATATTTTAAAAAAGAGTTGGCTTTTGTTTGTTAAATAAACTATTTGCATTTAAGTTTACAATAAATATAAATTTTAATTAAAAGGTTTAATAAATTTAATTTTCTTTTCATACTGTAAATTAGGACATTATGAAAAGAAATCTAAGTCAGCGATTTTCTTTATTATCAAAATTTGGGCAATTCTATTAATAAACAGATTAAATGTGTATATATGTACATAAATATGTACATGAATAAATAATATATGTATTTATATGCATGTAGTATTATTACATGGTGAACAAAACAGTCCAACTTAATATTGAATGTAGGCTTTTGAAAATTCACGATTATATTTTAGAAACACAAAAGATAAAATCCAACAATAATTCGAACGTCTGTTTTCTGAAAGTAACTAAAAAGTAATTCAGGGAAGAAACCAGATTGGTTTAATAATAATTAAAAGGTGTTTTAAAAGAATAGCCCTTACAAATATGTATGTATGTATGTATGTAGATCTTGTACTTTGAATAATTTGAAATACATATTTAAAAATTAATTAAATTCAATATAAAAACATTTTTATATACCTACTTAGGTATATCCATAAATATTTTTAATAAAATTTTAATTAAAAACACAATTTCAATATTTAGTAATGTAATGTGTTTCTTTCAACAAAAAAAACCTTTCTCTTTTTATTGCAAGTTTAGTTTTGGCTTTGTTTATTAATTTTAGCTCGTATTTTTAAGCGTAAAAATTCCTGTTTGAAAGTGTATAATTATATCTCTTTTAGAAAAAGAATTTGTGGTCCTGAAAAGGACCGATTTGTTTAAGGTAGTTTTTATTTTGTCACATCAATTTAATTAAGCACGTTCTCCACGAATACGTCTGGCCAATTGGATATCTTTGGGCATAATGGTCACACGTTTAGCATGAATGGCACACAAATTTGTATCTTCGAATAGACCAACCAAATAAGCTTCACTGGCTTCTTGAAGAGCCATAACAGCCGAACTCTGGAAACGCAAATCTGTCTTAAAATCTTGGGCAATTTCACGAACCAAACGTTGGAATGGCAATTTACGAATTAACAATTCAGTACTCTTTTGATAACGGCGAATTTCACGCAAAGCTACAGTACCGGGGCGAAAACGATGAGGTTTCTTAACACCACCAGTAGCTGGGGCACTTTTACGTGCAGCCTTAGTAGCCAATTGTTTGCGTGGTGCTTTGCCACCAGTCGATTTACGGGCAGTTTGCTTAGTACGAGCCATTTTCACTTCTTTTATTTAAAATTAAAAAACACACACTGAAGAAACACTGTTAGAACACAAATAATGAAGTTGCGCTGAAAGTGATCGGCTTATATAGAAAAATTGCCAAGGCATAATACTTGGGTTTGTATGTTTAATTGTACAGTGGTGGTTGTTTTACAAAAAACGCACACTGAAAGAAACGTACAGTAATATATTTCTTGTTCTCTCTCTCTTTCGAATTTTTCTTAAAAAAATTTGTATAAATATGAGTTGACTCTGGTACGAAAATCATTAGTTCTTGTTGAACATTTGTGAAGTGTTTGTGTTAAATAAAAATTAAAGTGATTAAAAATGACTGGTCGTGGTAAAGGTGGCAAAGGCTTGGGAAAAGGTGGTGCTAAGCGTCATCGTAAAGTATTACGTGATAATATCCAAGGTATTACTAAGCCAGCTATTAGACGTTTGGCTCGTCGTGGTGGTGTAAAACGTATTTCTGGTTTGATTTACGAAGAAACTCGTGGCGTTTTGAAGGTATTTTTGGAAAATGTTATTCGTGATGCCGTCACCTACACTGAACATGCCAAAAGGAAAACTGTCACCGCTATGGATGTTGTTTATGCTTTGAAGAGACAAGGTCGTACATTGTACGGTTTCGGTGGTTAATTATTTTGTATATTTTAATTTGCTTGCGGATAACACGAAAATAAATAAAACGAACAAATCGGTCCTTTTCAGGACCACAAAACCCGTTTAAAAAAGAGATAGTGCATTGTTGATATAAATTTTTGGTACCAGTGTTGATTGTATTTTTTTTTTACGATATGGTGCACTTCTGGATATACACTTTTTTTGTACAAGAACTGTGTATTTGTCATGCAAAAGTTTTTTTTTTTGCATATTTAAAATTGAATTTTGTTTTTGGATTGTTCACCTGAGTAAATTTAATTTTCGGATAGTATAAACATAAAAAAACGAAACAATCGGTTCTTTTCAGGACCACAAAACTAGTTTTTAAAAGAGATTTTACATTTTTGGTACCAGACTATTTGTTATGCAAAAGTTTTTTTTATAATTAATATTGTATTTCTTGTTTTTGGATTTTATTTTGTTTGCCGGAGCAAATTTGTAAATTGGTTTTTTTGCACTAAAGATATTTTTGAAAGTGTTCGTTGTTAATTTCTAATTTTGGGTTTTATTTAGAATTTCAAATTATTTTGTTTTAAAATTACAATTTTTCATTAGTTTGGTTTGTTTTTGTATATGCATATTATTCCTTCAAGCACTAATTGTGGTATGAAAATCATTTTTGAATGAGTTTTTTGTCGATTTTTTTATTTATTCATACATACATACCATGTCTTTTTGTTATTTAAGAAAATTAAAAATAAATATATAATTTTCGTTCGCTTTTTTTTTTGTTTAAAATATCTCAAATGTACTTATATATGTACATTAAATATATTTTTTTTTTGTTAAATTTACCAAAAAAATTGTCTAAACTAATAATTGTACATTTGTTTAGAAATTGTTAAAAGGCAACAACTTATACACATACATACATACATATGTACCTACCTATTTTTGTTAATAAAAATAGTTTCGTAAACTTTTTATTGAATGATGATGTTTTAATGTTTATTACATAAACCTTTTATTACTTCTACATATTTAGTTTTTTCTTCTTCTTCTTGATTAACATTAAATATAGAAATAATCTTCACATTTTAAGTTTTTAACAAAAACAGCAAAAACAATTATAAAGCGGACAAAATGTTACATATTGAGTCTTCGGTACAAACAGGGAATTTGCAATTAAGTATGTACATACATACATACATATGTATGTATAATAACAACAATAAATTTACCAATGTTTAAATGAGTAAACGTAATAAACGGATTTTGTCTGTGTAAAAGGGATGATTAGGTATAAACCGAATGCCTTTTTTCAAGTAAAAATTAAAATGGATAAGAAATGTTAAGCAGCTGTCAAGAAAATTAAATTTATGTACATACATATATGTAGGTACATACATACCTACTACATACATAAATATGTATGTATGTTTAATAAAAGCAAAATAAGGGAGACATTTTGAAATAGGTACGTTATTGTGTGAATAGCTGTATATAAAGTATTTAAACACATAAATAATATGTATACAGATTTTTCTTTATTTTAATCACAATAAAACGTTGAAAAATAAAAGAAGTCTGACTACATGGTCACTAATGCAAAAACAAAATGTGTATACCAATTCCTTAGACGATATAAGCACGAAGTAAATTCATGCTTCGTAGAAAAATACAATAACAACAAGATCATTGTTTTGTTGCTTTGATTGTCTGTATCAAAGAAAGAGTGTTTGGCCATCGGTGTTTTATTTACATATATGTACATAGGTATTTAGATACTTAAGATAATTATTAATGAAAAATTTATCCTGTTTTTTAAACAAATTAAATAGAAATTAGGTTTATAACAATTGGTCCAGTAGGCAATATAAAAAAGTAATTTTTTATACAGGGATATCTATTTCCTCTTTATATTTCTTTTTAATATATGTATGTACATACATACCTATACATAGTAATTTAAAAGAAAAATAGGAGATTGAGTTTTAAGGAATTAGCTTGACTTACATACATACATATCTACATACATACATACGTGGTTTTGTTTTTTTTACATATGTACCTTGAAAAAAAATGCAGCAAAATATTTTAGTCTTTTATTTAACAAATCTTAAAAATCATTTGCCTAAATAAAAATAATACATCCATAGGTATTTTAAACATACATATGTACATATGAACAAGAAAACACAAACAATAATAAACAAGAGTAACAACAAATGCCTGTACCCAAATTGCACATAAATGATAAACCAACAAAAAAAAATATGCATACGAATCCCTTCGTATTCATACACACGAAACGCATCGTTTACCCGAATAAAATAACAATAATTTTTAGTTATTCTTAGAAATGCCAGATTATCTGAATGTTTTCGAGTGAGAAATTATATTGAAAACAATAATAAAAAAAGAAAATTTGTTTTCGTTTTCGTATTGTAAAAACTGGCAGTAAAATCGACTGGGAAAGAATGACCAGAAATAAAAATTCCATATTGTAATGCTAAATAAAATTTTAATCTATCTAGTTTTCATTAATTTTCATAGAAAAACTTTGTACAAAAACGCAATATTTTATATTTGTAAAAGAAAAATCAATAAATTTTTGGTTTGTTGAAAAAAATTTGTTCTCTTTTAAAAATAAGTTTGTCGCCCTGAAAAGGACGGTTTGTTGTTTTTCAGTTGATATGTGATGAGGTCATACAGTATTTTTTCTTCATTTTTATCGAGTAATAACTTAGGCCTTCTTTTCTGTTTTCTTGGGCAAAAGTACAGCTTGAATGTTTGGCAAAACACCACCTTGAGCAATGGTGACACCAGACAACAGCTTGTTCAATTCTTCATCATTACGGATGGCCAATTGCAAATGACGAGGAATAATTCTGGTCTTTTTGTTGTCACGAGCTGCATTACCAGCCAATTCTAGAACTTCAGCAGCCAAATATTCCATAACGGCAGCTAAATAGACTGGAGCACCGGCACCAACACGTTCAGCATAATTGCCTTTACGCAATAAACGATGAATACGGCCGACGGGAAATTGCAAACCAGCACGATTTGAACGAGACTTTGCCTTGCTTTTAACTTTACCACCTTTACCACGACCAGACATATTTGTTTATTTTTTTTTATTATTCAGAACACTGAGTATTTATACTTTTTTTGTATGGCAACTGCGCATACAGGGGATGATTGTGTAAACGATAACAAAATAGGTAGACAGAAAACTGAGTTGTTGGAAAAAAGGTATATAAAGCGCACATTAGACGTTGAAATTTATAAATTGTAAACAGTGTTAAAAGTGTTTGTGAAGTGAAAACATCTAAAAAGTGAAAAAGTGGAAATATGCCTCCTAAAGCCAGTGGTAAAGCAACAAAAAAGGCCGGTAAAGCCCAGAAGAATATTAGCAAGGGCGACAAGACTAGAAAACGCAAGCGTAAGGAAAGTTATGCCATCTACATTTACAAAGTTTTGAAGCAAGTACATCCTGATACTGGAATTTCTTCAAAGGCTATGAGTATCATGAACAGTTTTGTTAATGATATCTTTGAACGTATTGCCGCCGAAGCATCTCGTTTGGCTCAATACAATAAACGTTCCACCATAACCAGTCGTGAAATTCAAACTGCTGTCCGTCTACTTTTGCCCGGTGAATTGGCCAAACACGCTGTCAGTGAAGGTACAAAGGCTGTAACCAAATACACCAGCTCCAAGTAAATTTTTATAAATTGTACTTAACGCCGATGGATTCCTTTCTCTTTTTGTTATTATAAAAGGCCCTTTTCAGGGCCACAAAATATTTTAAAAAAGAGTTGGCTTTTGTTTGTTAAATAAACTATTTGCATTTAAGTTTACAATAAATATAAATTTTAATTAAAAGGTTTAATAAATTTAATTTTCTTTTCATACTGTAAATTAGGACATTATGAAAAGAAATCTAAGTCAGCGATTTTCTTTATTATCAAAATTTGGGCAATTCTATTAATAAACAGATTAAATGTGTATATATGTACATAAATATGTACATGAATAAATAATATATGTATTTATATGCATGTAGTATTATTACATGGTGAACAAAACAGTCCAACTTAATATTGAATGTAGGCTTTTGAAAATTCACGATTATATTTTAGAAACACAAAAGATAAAATCCAACAATAATTCGAACGTCTGTTTTCTGAAAGTAACTAAAAAGTAATTCAGGGAAGAAACCAGATTGGTTTAATAATAATTAAAAGGTGTTTTAAAAGAATAGCCCTTACAAATATGTATGTATGTATGTATGTAGATCTTGTACTTTGAATAATTTGAAATACATATTTAAAAATTAATTAAATTCAATATAAAAACATTTTTATATACCTACTTAGGTATATCCATAAATATTTTTAATAAAATTTTAATTAAAAACACAATTTCAATATTTAGTAATGTAATGTGTTTCTTTCAACAAAAAAAACCTTTCTCTTTTTATTGCAAGTTTAGTTTTGGCTTTGTTTATTAATTTTAGCTCGTATTTTTAAGCGTAAAAATTCCTGTTTGAAAGTGTATAATTATATCTCTTTTAGAAAAAGAATTTGTGGTCCTGAAAAGGACCGATTTGTTTAAGGTAGTTTTTATTTTGTCACATCAATTTAATTAAGCACGTTCTCCACGAATACGTCTGGCCAATTGGATATCTTTGGGCATAATGGTCACACGTTTAGCATGAATGGCACACAAATTTGTATCTTCGAATAGACCAACCAAATAAGCTTCACTGGCTTCTTGAAGAGCCATAACAGCCGAACTCTGGAAACGCAAATCTGTCTTAAAATCTTGGGCAATTTCACGAACCAAACGTTGGAATGGCAATTTACGAATTAACAATTCAGTACTCTTTTGATAACGGCGAATTTCACGCAAAGCTACAGTACCGGGGCGAAAACGATGAGGTTTCTTAACACCACCAGTAGCTGGGGCACTTTTACGTGCAGCCTTAGTAGCCAATTGTTTGCGTGGTGCTTTGCCACCAGTCGATTTACGGGCAGTTTGCTTAGTACGAGCCATTTTCACTTCTTTTATTTAAAATTAAAAAACACACACTGAAGAAACACTGTTAGAACACAAATAATGAAGTTGCGCTGAAAGTGATCGGCTTATATAGAAAAATTGCCAAGGCATAATACTTGGGTTTGTATGTTTAATTGTACAGTGGTGGTTGTTTTACAAAAAACGCACACTGAAAGAAACGTACAGTAATATATTTCTTGTTCTCTCTCTCTTTCGAATTTTTCTTAAAAAAATTTGTATAAATATGAGTTGACTCTGGTACGAAAATCATTAGTTCTTGTTGAACATTTGTGAAGTGTTTGTGTTAAATAAAAATTAAAGTGATTAAAAATGACTGGTCGTGGTAAAGGTGGCAAAGGCTTGGGAAAAGGTGGTGCTAAGCGTCATCGTAAAGTATTACGTGATAATATCCAAGGTATTACTAAGCCAGCTATTAGACGTTTGGCTCGTCGTGGTGGTGTAAAACGTATTTCTGGTTTGATTTACGAAGAAACTCGTGGCGTTTTGAAGGTATTTTTGGAAAATGTTATTCGTGATGCCGTCACCTACACTGAACATGCCAAAAGGAAAACTGTCACCGCTATGGATGTTGTTTATGCTTTGAAGAGACAAGGTCGTACATTGTACGGTTTCGGTGGTTAATTATTTTGTATATTTTAATTTGCTTGCGGATAACACGAAAATAAATAAAACGAACAAATCGGTCCTTTTCAGGACCACAAAACCCGTTTAAAAAAGAGATAGTGCATTGTTGATATAAATTTTTGGTACCAGTGCTGATTGTATTTTTTTTTTTACGATATGGTGCACTTCTGGATATACACTTTTTTTGTACAAGAACAGTGTATTTGTCATGCAAAAGTTTTTTTTTTTTGCATATTTAAAATTGAATTTTGTTTTTGGATTGTTCACCTGAGTAAATTTAATTTTCGTATAGTATAAACATAAAAAAACGAAACAATCGGTTCTTTTCAGGACCACAAAACTAGGTTTTAAAAGAGATTTTACATTTTTGGTACCAGACTATTTGTTATGCAAAAGTTTTTTTTATAATTAATATTGTATTTCTTGTTTTTGGATTTTATTTTGTTTGCCCGAGCAAATTTGTAAATTAGTTTGTTTTGCACTAAAGATATTTTTGAAAGTGTTCGTTGTTAATTTCTAATTTTGGGTTTTATTTAGAATTTCAAATTATTTTGTTTTAAAATTACAATTTTTCATTAGTTTGGTTTGTTTTTGTATATGCATATTATTCCTTCAAGCACTAATTGTGGTATGAAAATCATTTTTGAATGAGTTTTTTTGTCGATTTTTTTATTTATTCATACATACATACCATGTCTTTTTGTTATTTAAGAAAATTAAAAATAAATATATAATTTTCGTTCGCTTTTTTTGTTTAAAATATCTCAAATGTACTTATATATGTACATTAAATATATTTTTTTTTTTGTTAAATTTACCAAAAAAATTGTCTAAACTAATAATTGTACATTTGTTTAGAAATTGTTAAAAGGCAACAACTTATACACATACATACATACATATGTACCTACCTATTTTTGTTAATAAAAATAGTTTCGTAAACTTTTTATTGAATGATGATGTTTTAATGTTTATTACATAAACCTTTTATTACTTCTACATATTTAGTTTTTTCTTCTTCTTCTTGATTAACATTAAATATAGAAATAATCTTCACATTTTAAGTTTTTAACAAAAACAGCAAAAACAATTATAAAGCGGACAAAATGTTACATATTGAGTCTTCGGTACAAACAGGGAATTTGCAATTAAGTATGTACATACATACATACATATGTATGTATAATAACAACAATAAATTTACCAATGTTTAAATGAGTAAACGTAATAAACGGATTTTGTCTGTGTAAAAGGGATGATTAGGTATAAACCGAATGCCTTTTTTCAAGTAAAAATTAAAATGGATAAGAAATGTTAAGCAGCTGTCAAGAAAATTAAATTTATGTACATACATATATGTAGGTACATACATACCTACTACATACATAAATATGTATGTATGTTTAATAAAAGCAAAATAAGGGAGACATTTTGAAATAGGTACGTTATTGTGTGAATAGCTGTATATAAAGTATTTAAACACATAAATAATATGTATACAGATTTTTCTTTATTTTAATCACAATAAAACGTTGAAAAATAAAAGAAGTCTGACTACATGGTCACTAATGCAAAAACAAAATGTGTATACCAATTCCTTAGACGATATAAGCACGAAGTAAATTCATGCTTCGTAGAAAAATACAATAACAACAAGATCATTGTTTTGTTGCTTTGATTGTCTGTATCAAAGAAAGAGTGTTTGGCCATCGGTGTTTTATTTACATATATGTACATAGGTATTTAGATACTTAAGATAATTATTAATGAAAAATTTATCCTGTTTTTTAAACAAATTAAATAGAAATTAGGTTTATAACAATTGGTCCAGTAGGCAATATAAAAAAGTAATTTTTTATACAGGGATATCTATTTCCTCTTTATATTTCTTTTTAATATATGTATGTACATACATACCTATACATAGTAATTTAAAAGAAAAATAGGAGATTGAGTTTTAAGGAATTAGCTTGACTTACATACATACATATCTACATACATACATACGTGGTTTTGTTTTTTTTACATATGTACCTTGAAAAAAAATGCAGCAAAATATTTTAGTCTTTTATTTAACAAATCTTAAAAATCATTTGCCTAAATAAAAATAATACATCCATAGGTATTTTAAACATACATATGTACATATGAACAAGAAAACACAAACAATAATAAACAAGAGTAACAACAAATGCCTGTACCCAAATTGCACATAAATGATAAACCAACAAAAAAAAATATGCATACGAATCCCTTCGTATTCATACACACGAAACGCATCGTTTACCCGAATAAAATAACAATAATTTTTAGTTATTCTTAGAAATGCCAGATTATCTGAATGTTTTCGAGTGAGAAATTATATTGAAAACAATAATAAAAAAAGAAAATTTGTTTTCGTTTTCGTATTGTAAAAACTGGCAGTAAAATCGACTGGGAAAGAATGACCAGAAATAAAAATTCCATATTGTAATGCTAAATAAAATTTTAATCTATCTAGTTTTCATTAATTTTCATAGAAAAACTTTGTACAAAAACGCAATATTTTATATTTGTAAAAGAAAAATCAATAAATTTTTGGTTTGTTGAAAAAAATTTGTTCTCTTTTAAAAATAAGTTTGTCGCCCTGAAAAGGACGGTTTGTTGTTTTTCAGTTGATATGTGATGAGGTCATACAGTATTTTTTCTTCATTTTTATCGAGTAATAACTTAGGCCTTCTTTTCTGTTTTCTTGGGCAAAAGTACAGCTTGAATGTTTGGCAAAACACCACCTTGAGCAATGGTGACACCAGACAACAGCTTGTTCAATTCTTCATCATTACGGATGGCCAATTGCAAATGACGAGGAATAATTCTGGTCTTTTTGTTGTCACGAGCTGCATTACCAGCCAATTCTAGAACTTCAGCAGCCAAATATTCCATAACGGCAGCTAAATAGACTGGAGCACCGGCACCAACACGTTCAGCATAATTGCCTTTACGCAATAAACGATGAATACGGCCGACGGGAAATTGCAAACCAGCACGATTTGAACGAGACTTTGCCTTGCTTTTAACTTTACCACCTTTACCACGACCAGACATATTTGTTTATTTTTTTTTATTATTCACTTAAAACACTTCACTAGAGCACTGAATACACAAAACTGTTTGAGATTTTCGCCAGAACACTGAGTATTTATACTTTTTTTGTATGGCAACTGCGCATACAGGGGATGATTGTGTAAACGATAACAAAATAGGTAGACAGAAAACTGAGTTGTTGGAAAAAAGGTATATAAAGCGCACATTAGACGTTGAAATTTATAAATTGTAAACAGTGTTAAAAGTGTTTGTGAAGTGAAAACATCTAAAAAGTGAAAAAGTGGAAATATGCCTCCTAAAGCCAGTGGTAAAGCAACAAAAAAGGCCGGTAAAGCCCAGAAGAATATTAGCAAGGGCGACAAGACTAGAAAACGCAAGCGTAAGGAAAGTTATGCCATCTACATTTACAAAGTTTTGAAGCAAGTACATCCTGATACTGGAATTTCTTCAAAGGCTATGAGTATCATGAACAGTTTTGTTAATGATATCTTTGAACGTATTGCCGCCGAAGCATCTCGTTTGGCTCAATACAATAAACGTTCCACCATAACCAGTCGTGAAATTCAAACTGCTGTCCGTCTACTTTTGCCCGGTGAATTGGCCAAACACGCTGTCAGTGAAGGTACAAAGGCTGTAACCAAATACACCAGCTCCAAGTAAATTTTTATAAATTGTACTTAACGCCGATGGATTCCTTTCTCTTTTTGTTATTATAAAAGGCCCTTTTCAGGGCCACAAAATATTTTAAAAAAGAGTTGGCTTTTGTTTGTTAAATAAACTATTTGCATTTAAGTTTACAATAAATATAAATTTTAATTAAAAGGTTTAATAAATTTAATTTTCTTTTCATACTGTAAATTAGGACATTATGAAAAGAAATCTAAGTCAGCGATTTTCTTTATTATCAAAATTTGGGCAATTCTATTAATAAACAGATTAAATGTGTATATATGTACATAAATATGTACATGAATAAATAATATATGTATTTATATGCATGTAGTATTATTACATGGTGAACAAAACAGTCCAACTTAATATTGAATGTAGGCTTTTGAAAATTCACGATTATATTTTAGAAACACAAAAGATAAAATCCAACAATAATTCGAACGTCTGTTTTCTGAAAGTAACTAAAAAGTAATTCAGGGAAGAAACCAGATTGGTTTAATAATAATTAAAAGGTGTTTTAAAAGAATAGCCCTTACAAATATGTATGTATGTATGTATGTAGATCTTGTACTTTGAATAATTTGAAATACATATTTAAAAATTAATTAAATTCAATATAAAAACATTTTTATATACCTACTTAGGTATATCCATAAATATTTTTAATAAAATTTTAATTAAAAACACAATTTCAATATTTAGTAATGTAATGTGTTTCTTTCAACAAAAAAAACCTTTCTCTTTTTATTGCAAGTTTAGTTTTGGCTTTGTTTATTAATTTTAGCTCGTATTTTTAAGCGTAAAAATTCCTGTTTGAAAGTGTATAATTATATCTCTTTTAGAAAAAGAATTTGTGGTCCTGAAAAGGACCGATTTGTTTAAGGTAGTTTTTATTTTGTCACATCAATTTAATTAAGCACGTTCTCCACGAATACGTCTGGCCAATTGGATATCTTTGGGCATAATGGTCACACGTTTAGCATGAATGGCACACAAATTTGTATCTTCGAATAGACCAACCAAATAAGCTTCACTGGCTTCTTGAAGAGCCATAACAGCCGAACTCTGGAAACGCAAATCTGTCTTAAAATCTTGGGCAATTTCACGAACCAAACGTTGGAATGGCAATTTACGAATTAACAATTCAGTACTCTTTTGATAACGGCGAATTTCACGCAAAGCTACAGTACCGGGGCGAAAACGATGAGGTTTCTTAACACCACCAGTAGCTGGGGCACTTTTACGTGCAGCCTTAGTAGCCAATTGTTTGCGTGGTGCTTTGCCACCAGTCGATTTACGGGCAGTTTGCTTAGTACGAGCCATTTTCACTTCTTTTATTTAAAATTAAAAAACACACACTGAAGAAACACTGTTAGAACACAAATAATGAAGTTGCGCTGAAAGTGATCGGCTTATATAGAAAAATTGCCAAGGCATAATACTTGGGTTTGTATGTTTAATTGTACAGTGGTGGTTGTTTTACAAAAAACGCACACTGAAAGAAACGTACAGTAATATATTTCTTGTTCTCTCTCTCTTTCGAATTTTTCTTAAAAAAATTTGTATAAATATGAGTTGACTCTGGTACGAAAATCATTAGTTCTTGTTGAACATTTGTGAAGTGTTTGTGTTAAATAAAAATTAAAGTGATTAAAAATGACTGGTCGTGGTAAAGGTGGCAAAGGCTTGGGAAAAGGTGGTGCTAAGCGTCATCGTAAAGTATTACGTGATAATATCCAAGGTATTACTAAGCCAGCTATTAGACGTTTGGCTCGTCGTGGTGGTGTAAAACGTATTTCTGGTTTGATTTACGAAGAAACTCGTGGCGTTTTGAAGGTATTTTTGGAAAATGTTATTCGTGATGCCGTCACCTACACTGAACATGCCAAAAGGAAAACTGTCACCGCTATGGATGTTGTTTATGCTTTGAAGAGACAAGGTCGTACATTGTACGGTTTCGGTGGTTAATTATTTTGTATATTTTAATTTGCTTGCGGATAACACGAAAATAAATAAAACGAACAAATCGGTCCTTTTCAGGACCACAAAACCCGTTTAAAAAAGAGATAGTGCATTGTTGATATAAATTTTTGGTACCAGTGTTGATTGTATTTTTTTTTTACGATATGGTGCACTTCTGGATATACACTTTTTTTGTACAAGAACTGTGTATTTGTCATGCAAAAGTTTTTTTTTTTGCATATTTAAAATTGAATTTTGTTTTTGGATTGTTCACCTGAGTAAATTTAATTTTCGGATAGTATAAACATAAAAAAACGAAACAATCGGTTCTTTTCAGGACCACAAAACTAGTTTTTAAAAGAGATTTTACATTTTTGGTACCAGACTATTTGTTATGCAAAAGTTTTTTTTATAATTAATATTGTATTTCTTGTTTTTGGATTTTATTTTGTTTGCCGGAGCAAATTTGTAAATTGGTTTTTTTGCACTAAAGATATTTTTGAAAGTGTTCGTTGTTAATTTCTAATTTTGGGTTTTATTTAGAATTTCAAATTATTTTGTTTTAAAATTACAATTTTTCATTAGTTTGGTTTGTTTTTGTATATGCATATTATTCCTTCAAGCACTAATTGTGGTATGAAAATCATTTTTGAATGAGTTTTTTGTCGATTTTTTTATTTATTCATACATACATACCATGTCTTTTTGTTATTTAAGAAAATTAAAAATAAATATATAATTTTCGTTCGCTTTTTTTTTTGTTTAAAATATCTCAAATGTACTTATATATGTACATTAAATATATTTTTTTTTTGTTAAATTTACCAAAAAAATTGTCTAAACTAATAATTGTACATTTGTTTAGAAATTGTTAAAAGGCAACAACTTATACACATACATACATACATATGTACCTACCTATTTTTGTTAATAAAAATAGTTTCGTAAACTTTTTATTGAATGATGATGTTTTAATGTTTATTACATAAACCTTTTATTACTTCTACATATTTAGTTTTTTCTTCTTCTTCTTGATTAACATTAAATATAGAAATAATCTTCACATTTTAAGTTTTTAACAAAAACAGCAAAAACAATTATAAAGCGGACAAAATGTTACATATTGAGTCTTCGGTACAAACAGGGAATTTGCAATTAAGTATGTACATACATACATACATATGTATGTATAATAACAACAATAAATTTACCAATGTTTAAATGAGTAAACGTAATAAACGGATTTTGTCTGTGTAAAAGGGATGATTAGGTATAAACCGAATGCCTTTTTTCAAGTAAAAATTAAAATGGATAAGAAATGTTAAGCAGCTGTCAAGAAAATTAAATTTATGTACATACATATATGTAGGTACATACATACCTACTACATACATAAATATGTATGTATGTTTAATAAAAGCAAAATAAGGGAGACATTTTGAAATAGGTACGTTATTGTGTGAATAGCTGTATATAAAGTATTTAAACACATAAATAATATGTATACAGATTTTTCTTTATTTTAATCACAATAAAACGTTGAAAAATAAAAGAAGTCTGACTACATGGTCACTAATGCAAAAACAAAATGTGTATACCAATTCCTTAGACGATATAAGCACGAAGTAAATTCATGCTTCGTAGAAAAATACAATAACAACAAGATCATTGTTTTGTTGCTTTGATTGTCTGTATCAAAGAAAGAGTGTTTGGCCATCGGTGTTTTATTTACATATATGTACATAGGTATTTAGATACTTAAGATAATTATTAATGAAAAATTTATCCTGTTTTTTAAACAAATTAAATAGAAATTAGGTTTATAACAATTGGTCCAGTAGGCAATATAAAAAAGTAATTTTTTATACAGGGATATCTATTTCCTCTTTATATTTCTTTTTAATATATGTATGTACATACATACCTATACATAGTAATTTAAAAGAAAAATAGGAGATTGAGTTTTAAGGAATTAGCTTGACTTACATACATACATATCTACATACATACATACGTGGTTTTGTTTTTTTTACATATGTACCTTGAAAAAAAATGCAGCAAAATATTTTAGTCTTTTATTTAACAAATCTTAAAAATCATTTGCCTAAATAAAAATAATACATCCATAGGTATTTTAAACATACATATGTACATATGAACAAGAAAACACAAACAATAATAAACAAGAGTAACAACAAATGCCTGTACCCAAATTGCACATAAATGATAAACCAACAAAAAAAAATATGCATACGAATCCCTTCGTATTCATACACACGAAACGCATCGTTTACCCGAATAAAATAACAATAATTTTTAGTTATTCTTAGAAATGCCAGATTATCTGAATGTTTTCGAGTGAGAAATTATATTGAAAACAATAATAAAAAAAGAAAATTTGTTTTCGTTTTCGTATTGTAAAAACTGGCAGTAAAATCGACTGGGAAAGAATGACCAGAAATAAAAATTCCATATTGTAATGCTAAATAAAATTTTAATCTATCTAGTTTTCATTAATTTTCATAGAAAAACTTTGTACAAAAACGCAATATTTTATATTTGTAAAAGAAAAATCAATAAATTTTTGGTTTGTTGAAAAAAATTTGTTCTCTTTTAAAAATAAGTTTGTCGCCCTGAAAAGGACGGTTTGTTGTTTTTCAGTTGATATGTGATGAGGTCATACAGTATTTTTTCTTCATTTTTATCGAGTAATAACTTAGGCCTTCTTTTCTGTTTTCTTGGGCAAAAGTACAGCTTGAATGTTTGGCAAAACACCACCTTGAGCAATGGTGACACCAGACAACAGCTTGTTCAATTCTTCATCATTACGGATGGCCAATTGCAAATGACGAGGAATAATTCTGGTCTTTTTGTTGTCACGAGCTGCATTACCAGCCAATTCTAGAACTTCAGCAGCCAAATATTCCATAACGGCAGCTAAATAGACTGGAGCACCGGCACCAACACGTTCAGCATAATTGCCTTTACGCAATAAACGATGAATACGGCCGACGGGAAATTGCAAACCAGCACGATTTGAACGAGACTTTGCCTTGCTTTTAACTTTACCACCTTTACCACGACCAGACATATTTGTTTATTTTTTTTTATTATTCAGAACACTGAGTATTTATACTTTTTTTGTATGGCAACTGCGCATACAGGGGATGATTGTGTAAACGATAACAAAATAGGTAGACAGAAAACTGAGTTGTTGGAAAAAAGGTATATAAAGCGCACATTAGACGTTGAAATTTATAAATTGTAAACAGTGTTAAAAGTGTTTGTGAAGTGAAAACATCTAAAAAGTGAAAAAGTGGAAATATGCCTCCTAAAGCCAGTGGTAAAGCAACAAAAAAGGCCGGTAAAGCCCAGAAGAATATTAGCAAGGGCGACAAGACTAGAAAACGCAAGCGTAAGGAAAGTTATGCCATCTACATTTACAAAGTTTTGAAGCAAGTACATCCTGATACTGGAATTTCTTCAAAGGCTATGAGTATCATGAACAGTTTTGTTAATGATATCTTTGAACGTATTGCCGCCGAAGCATCTCGTTTGGCTCAATACAATAAACGTTCCACCATAACCAGTCGTGAAATTCAAACTGCTGTCCGTCTACTTTTGCCCGGTGAATTGGCCAAACACGCTGTCAGTGAAGGTACAAAGGCTGTAACCAAATACACCAGCTCCAAGTAAATTTTTATAAATTGTACTTAACGCCGATGGATTCCTTTCTCTTTTTGTTATTATAAAAGGCCCTTTTCAGGGCCACAAAATATTTTAAAAAAGAGTTGGCTTTTGTTTGTTAAATAAACTATTTGCATTTAAGTTTACAATAAATATAAATTTTAATTAAAAGGTTTAATAAATTTAATTTTCTTTTCATACTGTAAATTAGGACATTATGAAAAGAAATCTAAGTCAGCGATTTTCTTTATTATCAAAATTTGGGCAATTCTATTAATAAACAGATTAAATGTGTATATATGTACATAAATATGTACATGAATAAATAATATATGTATTTATATGCATGTAGTATTATTACATGGTGAACAAAACAGTCCAACTTAATATTGAATGTAGGCTTTTGAAAATTCACGATTATATTTTAGAAACACAAAAGATAAAATCCAACAATAATTCGAACGTCTGTTTTCTGAAAGTAACTAAAAAGTAATTCAGGGAAGAAACCAGATTGGTTTAATAATAATTAAAAGGTGTTTTAAAAGAATAGCCCTTACAAATATGTATGTATGTATGTATGTAGATCTTGTACTTTGAATAATTTGAAATACATATTTAAAAATTAATTAAATTCAATATAAAAACATTTTTATATACCTACTTAGGTATATCCATAAATATTTTTAATAAAATTTTAATTAAAAACACAATTTCAATATTTAGTAATGTAATGTGTTTCTTTCAACAAAAAAAACCTTTCTCTTTTTATTGCAAGTTTAGTTTTGGCTTTGTTTATTAATTTTAGCTCGTATTTTTAAGCGTAAAAATTCCTGTTTGAAAGTGTATAATTATATCTCTTTTAGAAAAAGAATTTGTGGTCCTGAAAAGGACCGATTTGTTTAAGGTAGTTTTTATTTTGTCACATCAATTTAATTAAGCACGTTCTCCACGAATACGTCTGGCCAATTGGATATCTTTGGGCATAATGGTCACACGTTTAGCATGAATGGCACACAAATTTGTATCTTCGAATAGACCAACCAAATAAGCTTCACTGGCTTCTTGAAGAGCCATAACAGCCGAACTCTGGAAACGCAAATCTGTCTTAAAATCTTGGGCAATTTCACGAACCAAACGTTGGAATGGCAATTTACGAATTAACAATTCAGTACTCTTTTGATAACGGCGAATTTCACGCAAAGCTACAGTACCGGGGCGAAAACGATGAGGTTTCTTAACACCACCAGTAGCTGGGGCACTTTTACGTGCAGCCTTAGTAGCCAATTGTTTGCGTGGTGCTTTGCCACCAGTCGATTTACGGGCAGTTTGCTTAGTACGAGCCATTTTCACTTCTTTTATTTAAAATTAAAAAACACACACTGAAGAAACACTGTTAGAACACAAATAATGAAGTTGCGCTGAAAGTGATCGGCTTATATAGAAAAATTGCCAAGGCATAATACTTGGGTTTGTATGTTTAATTGTACAGTGGTGGTTGTTTTACAAAAAACGCACACTGAAAGAAACGTACAGTAATATATTTCTTGTTCTCTCTCTCTTTCGAATTTTTCTTAAAAAAATTTGTATAAATATGAGTTGACTCTGGTACGAAAATCATTAGTTCTTGTTGAACATTTGTGAAGTGTTTGTGTTAAATAAAAATTAAAGTGATTAAAAATGACTGGTCGTGGTAAAGGTGGCAAAGGCTTGGGAAAAGGTGGTGCTAAGCGTCATCGTAAAGTATTACGTGATAATATCCAAGGTATTACTAAGCCAGCTATTAGACGTTTGGCTCGTCGTGGTGGTGTAAAACGTATTTCTGGTTTGATTTACGAAGAAACTCGTGGCGTTTTGAAGGTATTTTTGGAAAATGTTATTCGTGATGCCGTCACCTACACTGAACATGCCAAAAGGAAAACTGTCACCGCTATGGATGTTGTTTATGCTTTGAAGAGACAAGGTCGTACATTGTACGGTTTCGGTGGTTAATTATTTTGTATATTTTAATTTGCTTGCGGATAACACGAAAATAAATAAAACGAACAAATCGGTCCTTTTCAGGACCACAAAACCCGTTTAAAAAAGAGATAGTGCATTGTTGATATAAATTTTTGGTACCAGTGTTGATTGTATTTTTTTTTTACGATATGGTGCACTTCTGGATATACACTTTTTTTGTACAAGAACTGTGTATTTGTCATGCAAAAGTTTTTTTTTTTGCATATTTAAAATTGAATTTTGTTTTTGGATTGTTCACCTGAGTAAATTTAATTTTCGGATAGTATAAACATAAAAAAACGAAACAATCGGTTCTTTTCAGGACCACAAAACTAGTTTTTAAAAGAGATTTTACATTTTTGGTACCAGACTATTTGTTATGCAAAAGTTTTTTTTATAATTAATATTGTATTTCTTGTTTTTGGATTTTATTTTGTTTGCCGGAGCAAATTTGTAAATTGGTTTTTTTGCACTAAAGATATTTTTGAAAGTGTTCGTTGTTAATTTCTAATTTTGGGTTTTATTTAGAATTTCAAATTATTTTGTTTTAAAATTACAATTTTTCATTAGTTTGGTTTGTTTTTGTATATGCATATTATTCCTTCAAGCACTAATTGTGGTATGAAAATCATTTTTGAATGAGTTTTTTGTCGATTTTTTTATTTATTCATACATACATACCATGTCTTTTTGTTATTTAAGAAAATTAAAAATAAATATATAATTTTCGTTCGCTTTTTTTTTTGTTTAAAATATCTCAAATGTACTTATATATGTACATTAAATATATTTTTTTTTTGTTAAATTTACCAAAAAAATTGTCTAAACTAATAATTGTACATTTGTTTAGAAATTGTTAAAAGGCAACAACTTATACACATACATACATACATATGTACCTACCTATTTTTGTTAATAAAAATAGTTTCGTAAACTTTTTATTGAATGATGATGTTTTAATGTTTATTACATAAACCTTTTATTACTTCTACATATTTAGTTTTTTCTTCTTCTTCTTGATTAACATTAAATATAGAAATAATCTTCACATTTTAAGTTTTTAACAAAAACAGCAAAAACAATTATAAAGCGGACAAAATGTTACATATTGAGTCTTCGGTACAAACAGGGAATTTGCAATTAAGTATGTACATACATACATACATATGTATGTATAATAACAACAATAAATTTACCAATGTTTAAATGAGTAAACGTAATAAACGGATTTTGTCTGTGTAAAAGGGATGATTAGGTATAAACCGAATGCCTTTTTTCAAGTAAAAATTAAAATGGATAAGAAATGTTAAGCAGCTGTCAAGAAAATTAAATTTATGTACATACATATATGTAGGTACATACATACCTACTACATACATAAATATGTATGTATGTTTAATAAAAGCAAAATAAGGGAGACATTTTGAAATAGGTACGTTATTGTGTGAATAGCTGTATATAAAGTATTTAAACACATAAATAATATGTATACAGATTTTTCTTTATTTTAATCACAATAAAACGTTGAAAAATAAAAGAAGTCTGACTACATGGTCACTAATGCAAAAACAAAATGTGTATACCAATTCCTTAGACGATATAAGCACGAAGTAAATTCATGCTTCGTAGAAAAATACAATAACAACAAGATCATTGTTTTGTTGCTTTGATTGTCTGTATCAAAGAAAGAGTGTTTGGCCATCGGTGTTTTATTTACATATATGTACATAGGTATTTAGATACTTAAGATAATTATTAATGAAAAATTTATCCTGTTTTTTAAACAAATTAAATAGAAATTAGGTTTATAACAATTGGTCCAGTAGGCAATATAAAAAAGTAATTTTTTATACAGGGATATCTATTTCCTCTTTATATTTCTTTTTAATATATGTATGTACATACATACCTATACATAGTAATTTAAAAGAAAAATAGGAGATTGAGTTTTAAGGAATTAGCTTGACTTACATACATACATATCTACATACATACATACGTGGTTTTGTTTTTTTTACATATGTACCTTGAAAAAAAATGCAGCAAAATATTTTAGTCTTTTATTTAACAAATCTTAAAAATTATTTGCCTAAATAAAAATAATACATCCATAGGTATTTTAAACATACATATGTACATATGAACAAGAAAACACAAACAATAATAAACAAGAGTAACAACAAATGCCTGTACCCAAATTGCACATAAATGATAAACCAACAAAAAAAAATATGCATACGAATCCCTTCGTATTCATACACACGAAACGCATCGTTTACCCGAATAAAATAACAATAATTTTTAGTTATTCTTAGAAATGCCAGATTATCTGAATGTTTTCGAGTGAGAAATTATATTGAAAACAATAATAAAAAAAGAAAATTTGTTTTCGTTTTCGTATTGTAAAAACTGGCAGTAAAATCGACTGGGAAAGAATGACCAGAAATAAAAATTCCATATTGTAATGCTAAATAAAATTTTAATCTATCTAGTTTTCATTAATTTTCATAGAAAAACTTTGTACAAAAACGCAATATTTTATATTTGTAAAAGAAAAATCAATAAATTTTTGGTTTGTTGAAAAAAATTTGTTCTCTTTTAAAAATAAGTTTGTCGCCCTGAAAAGGACGGTTTGTTGTTTTTCAGTTGATATGTGATGAGGTCATACAGTATTTTTTCTTCATTTTTATCGAGTAATAACTTAGGCCTTCTTTTCTGTTTTCTTGGGCAAAAGTACAGCTTGAATGTTTGGCAAAACACCACCTTGAGCAATGGTGACACCAGACAACAGCTTGTTCAATTCTTCATCATTACGGATGGCCAATTGCAAATGACGAGGAATAATTCTGGTCTTTTTGTTGTCACGAGCTGCATTACCAGCCAATTCTAGAACTTCAGCAGCCAAATATTCCATAACGGCAGCTAAATAGACTGGAGCACCGGCACCAACACGTTCAGCATAATTGCCTTTACGCAATAAACGATGAATACGGCCGACGGGAAATTGCAAACCAGCACGATTTGAACGAGACTTTGCCTTGCTTTTAACTTTACCACCTTTACCACGACCAGACATATTTGTTTATTTTTTTTTATTATTCACTTAAAACACTTCACTAGAGGATTATTATGAGTTTGCTTTAGGCAGTGGTCGAGTCAAGACCTATAGCGGGAAAAAAAAGTAAATTTTTGAAAAATAAAAAATAAAAACGTAAACAAAAGTGTTTTATTGGAAAATAAAACCAAATTTGAAAATAAAATTTTGAAAAATTAAAAACAAAATTTTTTGATCACTTGTTTGTGTGAGAAGTCTGTAGGAGGCAATACTGCACAGTAGTTTTGAGCTACAGTGTTTTTTTAAAACAAGTTTTTTGAAAAGCAATTCAAAACAAATCAAATTGAAATTAAATAACAACATATCGTATACAAGTTTGTTTGGGGGTAAATTTCGATAATTCTGTTGACCAATGCAGATAGATACTGCCCCTTGACCATTGGTAGTTGTAAGATGGATGAAGAAAACGTTAATCCAAGTAAACGTGCCCGTGTGGGGGTCTCAGTTGAAGAACTTCAGCGGATAATTTCGAAGAAAGATAAGGAAATTGATTTTCTTAATCAGAAATTTAATTACATTACTGTGGAGAATGAAAAATTAACAAAAGCGGTTGAAGTTCTTATGGATAAGGTTCAAAAGAAAAATGATATAGAAAATTTTTCCAGTGAAGATGAAATGCTTTCGGAGAATGAAAAGATTGAGGGTAGCAATTTTCGGCAAGAAAGTCAAAAAGCTAAATTAAATCAAGAAAGCCAAAAAAGTTCGGAAGAGGGCGCATCAAGTAACCGCAAGGTACCGAATGCAAAAGCAAATGTTGATGAGGGGAAAAAGAGGAGTAAGTCTGTTCCTGTAATCACTACATATAATGTAAATATTAAGGACATTGTAGAGAGTATTGACGAATTGTTAGGTCATAAAAATTTTAATTTGAGGATTTTGGGCAAGGGCGTGGTAAATATAGGGGTTTGCACGCTTGATGACTTCGATAAGGTGAAGTCTATGCTTGAGCGAAAAAAAGTTGAGTTTTACACGTACACCCCTAAGGGTCTACGTCCTTTTACTGTTGTTATTGAGGGGCTATCTCATTCCTTTGAGCCGCAGGAGATACTTAGCTACTTTGAAGGTCTTAACATGAAGATTAATGTTGTTAGTCTTGTGAAATTAGGTGTTGACAAATGGGTTGTTAGAATCTCAAAGGATTCTGATATAGGTAAATTCTATGAAATTAGATACGTTTTGCGATGTAAGGTTCACATTAGGAAATTTGTCAGGAAAGGTGTTACACAGTGCTTCAATTGCCAGCGTTTTGGGCATGTATCGTCTAATTGTAGGATGTCGTATAGGTGTGTCAAATGTGGTGGGTCTCATGGACCAGGTAAATGTAGTGTGCCTCCAAAGGGGGAGAATGTACAGGAATCTTTGATTACTGACCCCATTACTGGTCAGGTTTCTAAAAGGGTAGGTTTACCAGTAAAATGTGTAAATTGTAATGGTGAAGGTCATGTGGCTAGTTCTAGGGAATGTCCTCGTAGAATTGAGCTTGTTCGTAAACTTGAGGCGCGAGTTGTTTCTAGGAATAACGTACAGCCTAGAGCTTTGTCTACTCCTTATAAGGAGGTAAAGCCTGGGGTTTCCTATGCTTCCGTAGCTGGGTCCTCTTCTGGCAAGAATGTTGCAACCAATTTATATCAGCCTGGTTATCGTAAGGCTGAGGTTACTATTAAGGACGCAATGAATCAGTATGATTTTATTGACCGTGATTGTAGACGCTTCTTTGGGGGCGGATTAATTCATTGTTTAGATAGGATAGGTAACTTTGCGAAAGATTATCGTGGATTAAGTAACGATGGGGACAAATCTGCCGCCTTGCTTGGTATGCTTCTCACTCATCGTCAAAATGGATAACTCTATTAAAGCAATATTTATTAACGTCAACTCTATAGTTTCTAGGCACAAAAGGCATTATTTAAATTTATTTATTATTGAACACAAGCCCGATGTTATGCTTTTGGCTGAACATTGTCTCAGTTCAAGGCATAGATTTGGCATAGAGGGATATACGTTATTTAGACGAGATCGGCAAAGCGGACGTGGTGGGGGGACGGCTGTTTTAATAAGGCAAAATTTTCAATGTGAGGAGATTGTTCTCGATACGGGTATGATTGAGAACACTGCAGCACGTATTCGTTGTTCGAATGGTCGCGATATTGTTTTTGTTGCAATGTATTTAAAGCCCAACAATAATTTTGCTATTGATTCGTTTGACTCAATACAAAATTTGGCTGTCAATAACAATGTTGTTATTGGTTGTGACCTTAATGCGAGGCATCCGTATTGGGGTGATCCTTACACTAATGTTAGTGGGCGCAATCTTCGAGATTTTTTACTGGCCAACCCTGACTTGGAAGTAAGACAAACTGATGGACCGACAAGAAAGAATGTTGTGTTATCTTCATTTATTGATTTTTTTATTACGACTGTGGATTTAGGACCTTCTTCTGGTATTTTGCTTCGAACAATTGATTATGAATCTGACCATAAAGCTGTGGAGATTTCTCTTAACGCAGGTAACTGCATGTCGCGAGAAGTGCCTTCGAGATTTGATTTCAATGGGCTTAATATTCGTCGTTTTAGGAGTAAGCTGTCTGAAAATTTGGCAGATTGTGGTCTCCCTCTTGATAGGAACGTTACTGAGTCTGAAATTGATGAATGTGTCACAAATTTAAATTGTGCCTTTGTGGATGCTATGGAATATTCTATTCCGAAAATTTTGGTTAAAGGCAGGGGAATGTTGAAACTCCCATTACACATTCTTAATTTCATTACTCACAAAAAAAGACTTAGACGAGCTTTGCATAGGTGTAGTGAGCCTGGCAGGGCGAGTATTATGAGGGCCGAAATTAAAAATTTGGATAAAATCGTACAAGGGGCCATTTCTGTTTTTGAGCGGGAGCATTTGTCTGATTACCTCAGCAATGTGCGACTAAATAACACAACGTTTAGGAAGGTGAAATCTGCGGTCGGATTGAATGTTCGTCCTGCAGTACAAAGTTTAAAAGGCCCTGGGGGTTTAATTGTCTCTGATGATAATGGAAAGGCTAATTTGCTTGCAGATAGTTTTTTTCGTGTTCAGCAGACGGGTCAATTGGGCGCTCAGGGTTCGACTGATGATACCGTGAGAAGGGAACTAGAGACATTGGACAGGACAACGCCTTTGATGGTGTTTGACAATTTTTCGACTGCAGACGGAAGGACTGTTCACACGGACAGAAGACTTTCTGATTTTGGCTTTATTGATGCCCCATCCGTCGGGTCTGCTTTAAAGAGAAGGGCAAACAAAAGATCCAGTGGTTTTGATGGCGTGCCTGATTTTGTTCTTAGAAAATCGGATAATGTAGTTTGGACATTTTTGGCAATTTTGTTCAATCATTGCATAAATATTGGCTACTTTCCCCAGGCATGGAAGGCAGCTCTCGTGGTACCGATTTTAAAGCCAAGATCAGATGCTACTGAAGCTGGCAACTATAGACCAATATCCTTACTCTCGGCGTTTGGAAAATTGTTTGAATTTTTTATCCTTGGTATGATAAACGAAGTAATTTTTGATTGCGAAATTCTGAAGGACTTCCAATTTGGGTTTAGGAATGGACACTCTACTTCCCATGCCCTATTGGTATTCTCTGATTATGTTGCTGAAGGTCTTAATAGGAGATGTCCTACTATGGTCGCAAGTTTAGACTTTGCCAAGGCGTTTGATACAGTTTGGCATGATGGTCTTTTGTATAAAATGTTAAATTTTGGTTTTGGTAGGAATATTTGTCGACTGGCTGCCAGCTTCCTAAGTGGACGGACATTTAAGGTGCGAGTGGGGACAATCTTTTCGGACATTAGACTGGTTCAAGCGGGTGTACCGCAGGGCTCTTTGTTGGGTCCGGTGCTTTATAATTTGTATGTTTCTGACCTACCTCAGCCAACTGATGGAAATCTTTTACTGACTTACGCGGACGATATTCTTGTTGCTTCTAAGGGGGCAAATGCTAGGAGAATTAACAATGGACTCAATACATACCTGACTAGACTAAATGACTATTTCGGAAAATGGAGACTTAATCTAAACATGTCTAAAACTGTGGCTGTGTTCATCAAGGGCAAACGTAAATATATTTATCCCAACTGCAGGAAATATGTTCCGTGTTTAAAAATAGGAGGTGAATTGGTCAACATTTCTGATAGAGTGAGGTATCTAGGTGTTACTTTCCATGAAAATTTTGAGTTTTATCGTCATATTGATAATGTTCTAGAAAGGTCAAAGAAGGTATACAATTTGTATCAGAGTATTTTAAGGCGCAAAGGTGGCTTAGGTAGAAAAGTAAGACTTTTAGTTTATAGGCAAATAATTCGGCCTCTCATTTCCTATGCCTTTACAGCTTGGTTTGGAATATCTTCCGCCCAGATGGAAAGGCTTAGGAGATGGGAGAGAAGGATTCTTGTTGCTTGTCTCGGCTTGAGACCTCGTTTAGGACCTGATGGTGTCTTACGTAGACCGTCCTGCAAGCTAACGTATAGTCAAGTAGATTTTGGAAGGATTGATAATTTTATGGTGGAAAAGACTATAAAGTTTCTGGAGAGTGCACAAAATTTGGAAAATGATTTAGTCAAAAATTGTTTTTCAAATAGTAGAAGCTTGGAAAGAATTGGTTTAGCAAAGTATCTCTCGCCGGTTGATTTGCTGACCCTCAGGGAAGCTGGCCTCCTCCATGAAGGTGCAAATCTTTTGTTTTACCACCGCCGCATCCATACAATGGATATAAACAACACAGTTTATAATACTGCCCAATAATTTCTTATTGTTATATTTTTTCTATTTTATTTTTAAGTATCTAGTTTAAGTTTAAGTTTTTTGTTTTCGTTTTAAGTTTTTTTTTATATAAAAATAATTTCAAATGTCTCCAATTTTTAAACCCTTTTTTATGGAATTTTGATTAAAAGAATTATTATTTTTAAATGTTGTATATGAAATGTACATTTTTGTTATTAATATGTAAGTTCTTGATAAATACATTAGTATGTAAGAAGTTTTTTGTAAGCCTTAGTTTTAATTTATAACTAAACTTTGTGAAAAAATTTTTGGGAAATAAAATCAATCAATCAATCAATCGTTGAAATTTATAAATTGTAAACAGTGTTAAAAGTGTTTGTGAAGTGAAAACATCTAAAAAGTGAAAAAGTGGAAATATGCCTCCTAAAGCCAGTGGTAAAGCAACAAAAAAGGCCGGTAAAGCCCAGAAGAATATTAGCAAGGGCGACAAGACTAGAAAACGCAAGCGTAAGGAAAGTTATGCCATCTACATTTACAAAGTTTTGAAGCAAGTACATCCTGATACTGGAATTTCTTCAAAGGCTATGAGTATCATGAACAGTTTTGTTAATGATATCTTTGAACGTATTGCCGCCGAAGCATCTCGTTTGGCTCAATACAATAAACGTTCCACCATAACCAGTCGTGAAATTCAAACTGCTGTCCGTCTACTTTTGCCCGGTGAATTGGCCAAACACGCTGTCAGTGAAGGTACAAAGGCTGTAACCAAATACACCAGCTCCAAGTAAATTTTTATAAATTGTACTTAACGCCGATGGATTCCTTTCTCTTTTTGTTATTATAAAAGGCCCTTTTCAGGGCCACAAAATATTTTAAAAAAGAGTTGGCTTTTGTTTGTTAAATAAACTATTTGCATTTAAGTTTACAATAAATATAAATTTTAATTAAAAGGTTTAATAAATTTAATTTTCTTTTCATACTGTAAATTAGGACATTATGAAAAGAAATCTAAGTCAGCGATTTTCTTTATTATCAAAATTTGGGCAATTCTATTAATAAACAGATAAAATGTGTATATACATAAATATGTACATGAATAAATAATATATGTATTTATATGCATGTAGTATTATTACATGGTGAACAAAACAGTCCAACTTAATATTGAATGTAGGCTTTTGAAAATTCACGATTATATTTTAGAAACACAAAAGATAAAATCCAACAATAATTCGAACGTCTGTTTTCTGAAAGTAACTAAAAAGTAATTCAGGGAAGAAACCAGATTGGTTTAATAATAATTAAAAGGTGTTTTAAAAGAATAGCCCTTACAAATATGTATGTAGATCTTGTACTTTGAATAATTTGAAATACATATCTAAAAATTAATTAAATTCAATATAAAAACATTTTTATATACCTACTTAGGTATATCCATAAATATTTTTAATAAAATTTTAATTAAAAGCACAATTTCAATATTTAGTAATGTAATGTGTTTCTTTCAACAAAAAAAACCTTTCTCTTTTTATTGCAAGTTTAGTTTTGGCTTTGTTTATTAATTTTAGCTCGTATTTTTAAGCGTAAAAATTCCTGTTTGAAAGTGTATAATTATATCTCTTTTAGAAAAAGAATTTGTGGTCCTGAAAAGGACCGATTTGTTTAAGGTAGTTTTTATTTTGTCACATCAATTTAATTAAGCACGTTCTCCACGAATACGTCTGGCCAATTGGATATCTTTGGGCATAATGGTCACACGTTTAGCATGAATGGCACACAAATTTGTATCTTCGAATAGACCAACCAAATAAGCTTCACTGGCTTCTTGAAGAGCCATAACAGCCGAACTCTGGAAACGCAAATCTGTCTTAAAATCTTGGGCAATTTCACGAACCAAACGTTGGAATGGCAATTTACGAATTAACAATTCAGTACTCTTTTGATAACGGCGAATTTCACGCAAAGCTACAGTACCGGGGCGAAAACGATGAGGTTTCTTAACACCACCAGTAGCTGGGGCACTTTTACGTGCAGCCTTAGTAGCCAATTGTTTGCGTGGTGCTTTGCCACCAGTCGATTTACGGGCAGTTTGCTTAGTACGAGCCATTTTCACTTCTTTTATTTAAAATTAAAAAACACACACTGAAGAAACACTGTTAGAACACAAATAATGAAGTTGCGCTGAAAGTGATCGGCTTATATAGAAAAATTGCCAAGGCATAATACTTGGGTTTGTATGTTTAATTGTACAGTGGTGGTTGTTTTACAAAAAACGCACACTGAAAGAAACGTACAGTAATATATTTCTTGTTCTCTCTCTCTTTCGAATTTTTCTTGAAAAAATTTGTATAAATATGAGTTGACTCTGGTACGAAAATCATTAGTTCTTGTTGAACATTTGTGAAGTGTTTGTGTTAAATAAAAATTAAAGTGATTAAAAATGACTGGTCGTGGTAAAGGTGGCAAAGGCTTGGGAAAAGGTGGTGCTAAGCGTCATCGTAAAGTATTACGTGATAATATCCAAGGTATTACTAAGCCAGCTATTAGACGTTTGGCTCGTCGTGGTGGTGTAAAACGTATTTCTGGTTTGATTTACGAAGAAACTCGTGGCGTTTTGAAGGTATTTTTGGAAAATGTTATTCGTGATGCCGTCACCTACACTGAACATGCCAAAAGGAAAACTGTCACCGCTATGGATGTTGTTTATGCTTTGAAGAGACAAGGTCGTACATTGTACGGTTTCGGTGGTTAATTATTTTGTATATTTTAATTTGCTTGCGGATAACACGAAAATAAATAAAACGAACAAATCGGTCCTTTTCAGGACCACAAAACCCGTTTAAAAAAGAGATAGTGCATTGTTGATATAAATTTTTGGTCCCAGTGCTGATTGTATTTTTTTTTTACGATATGGTGCACTTCTGGATATACACTTTTTTTGTACAAGAACTGTGTATTTGTCATGCAAAAGTTTTTTTTTTTGCATATTTAAAATTGAATTTTGTTTTTGGATTGTTCAC
This sequence comes from Pollenia labialis, assembly GCA_949318255.1. NCBI lineage: Eukaryota > Metazoa > Arthropoda > Insecta > Diptera > Polleniidae > Pollenia > Pollenia labialis. Next base: position 14,100,062 of record OX439142.1, on the reverse strand, counting down.
CTGAGTAAATTTAATTTTCGGATAGTATAAACATAAAAAAACGAAACAATCGGTTCTTTTCAGGACCACAAAACTAGTTTTTAAAAGAGATTTTACATTTTTGGTACCAGACTATTTGTTATGCAAAAGTTTTTTTTATAATTAATATTGTATTTCTTGTTTTTGGATTTTATTTTGTTTGCCCGAGCAAATTTGTAAATTAGTTTGTTTTGCACTAAAGATATTTTTGAAAGTGTTCGTTGTTAATTTCTAATGTTGGGTTTTATTTAGAATTTCAAATTATTTTGTTTTAAAATTACAATTTTTCATTAGTTTGGTTTGTTTTTGTATATGCATATTATTCCTTCAAGCACTAATTGTGGTATGAAAATCATTTTTGAATGAGTTTTTTGTCGATTTTTTTATTTATTCATACATAGATACCATGTCTTTTTGTTATTTAAGAAAATTAAAAATAAATATATAATTTTCGTTCGCTTTTTTTTTTGTTTAAAATATCTCAAATGTACTTATATATGTACATTAAATATATTTTTTTTGTTAAATTTACCAAAAAAAATTGTCAAAACTAATAATTGTACATTTGTTTAGAAATTGTTAAAAGGCAACAACTTATACACAAACATACATACATATGTACCTACCTATTTTTGTTAATAAATAATAGTTTCGTAAACTTTTTATTGAATGATGATGTATTAATGTTTATTACATAAACCTTTTATTACTTCTACATATTTAGTTTTTTCTTCTTCTTCTTGATTAACATTAAATATAGAAATAATCTTCACATTTTAAGTTTTTAACAAAAACAGCAAAAACAATTATAAAGCGGACAAAATGTTACATATTGAGTCTTCGGTACAAACAGGGAATTTGCAATTAAGTATGTACATACATACATACATATGTATGTATAATAACAACAATAAATTTACCAATGTTTAAATGAGTAAACGTAATAAACGGATTTTGTCTGTGTAAAAGGGATGATTAGGTATAAACCGAATGAATTTTTTCAAGTAAAAATTAAAATGGATAAGAAATGTTAAGCAGCTGTTAAGAAAATTAAATTTATGTACATACATATATGTAGGTACATACATACCTACTACATACATAAATATGTATGTATGTTTAATAAAAGCAAAATAAGGGAGACATTTTGAAATAGGTACGTTATTGTGTGAATAGCTGGTCCAGTAGGCAATATAAAAAAGTAATTTTTTATACAGGGATATCTATTTCTTCTTTATATTTCTTTTTAATATATGTATGTACATACATACCTATACATAGTAATTTAAAAGAAAAATAGGAGATTGAGTTTTAAGGAATTAGCTTGACTTACATACATACATACATATCTACATACATACATACGTGGTTTTGTTTTATTTACATATGTACCTTGAAAAAAATGCAGCAAAATATTTTAGTCTTTTATTTAACAAATCTTAAAAATTATTTGCCTAAATAAAAATAATACATCCATAGGTATTTTAAACATACATATGAACAAGAAAACACAAACAATAATAAACAAGAGTAACAACAAATGCCTGTACCCAAATTGCACATAAATGATAAACCAACAAAAAAAAATATGCATACGAATCCCTTCGTATTCATACACACGAAACGCATCGTTTACTCGAATAAAATAACAATAATTTTTAGTTATTCTTAGAAATGCCAGATTAACTGAATGTTTTCGAGTGAGAAATTATATTGAAAACAATAATAAAAAAAGAAAATTTGTTTTCGTATTCGTATTGTAAAAACTGGCAGTAAAATCGACTGGGAAAGAATGACCAGAAATAAAAATTTCATATTGTAATGCTAAATTAAATTTTAATCTATCTAGTTTTCATTAATTTTCATAGAAAAACTTTGTACAAAAACGCAATATTTTATATTTGTAAAAGAAAAATCAATAAATTTTGGGTTTGTTGAAAAAAATTTGTTCTCTTTTAAAAATAAGTTTGTCGCCCTGAAAAGGACGGTTTGTTGTTTTTCAGTTGATATGTGATGAGGTCATACAGTATTTTTTCTTCATTTTTATCGAGTAATAACTTAGGCCTTCTTTTCTGTTTTCTTGGGCAAAAGTACAGCTTGAATGTTTGGCAAAACACCACCTTGAGCAATGGTGACACCAGACAACAGCTTGTTCAATTCTTCATCATTACGGATGGCCAATTGCAAATGACGAGGAATAATTCTGGTCTTTTTGTTGTCACGAGCTGCATTACCAGCCAATTCTAGAACTTCAGCAGCCAAATATTCCATAACGGCAGCTAAATAGACTGGAGCACCGGCACCAACACGTTCAGCATAATTGCCTTTACGCAATAAACGATGAATACGGCCGACGGGAAATTGCAAACCAGCACGATTTGAACGAGACTTTGCCTTGCTTTTAACTTTACCACCTTTACCACGACCAGACATATTTGTTTATTTTTTTTTATTATTCACTTAAAACACTTCACTAGAGCACTGAATACACAAAACTGTTTGAGATTTTCGCCAGAACACTGAGTATTTATACTTTTTTTGTATGGCAACTGCGCATACAGGGGATGATTGTGTAAACGATAACAAAATAGGTAGACAGAAAACTGAGTTGTTGGAAAAAAGGTATATAAAGCGCACATTAGACGTTGAAATTTATTATTTAGGCAGTGGTCGAGTCAAGACCTATAGCGGGAAAAAAAAGTAAATTTTTGAAAAATAAAAAATAAAAACGTAAACAAAAGTGTTTTATTGGAAAATAAAACCAAAATTGAAAATAAAATTTTGAAAAATTAAAAACAAAATTTTTTGATCACTTGTTTGTGTGAGAAGTCTGTAGGAGGCAATACTGCACAGTAGTTTTGAGCTACAGTGTTTTTTTAAAACAAGTTTTTTGAAAAGCAATTCAAAACAAATCAAATTGAAATTAAATAACAACATATCGTATACAAGTTTGTTTGGGGGTAAATTTCGATAATTCTGTTGACCAATGCAGATAGATACTGCCCCTTGACCATTGGTAGTTGTAAGATGGATGAAGAAAACGTTAATCCAAGTAAACGTGCCCGTGTGGGGGTCTCAGTTGAAGAACTTCAGCGGATAATTTCGAAGAAAGATAAGGAAATTGATTTTCTTAATCAGAAATTTAATTACATTACTGTGGAGAATGAAAAATTAACAAAAGCGGTTGAAGTTCTTATGGATAAGGTTCAAAAGAAAAATGATATAGAAAATTTTTCCAGTGAAGATGAAATGCTTTCGGAGAATGAAAAGATTGAGGGTAGCAATTTTCGGCAAGAAAGTCAAAAAGCTAAATTAAATCAAGAAAGCCAAAAAAGTTCGGAAGAGGGCGCATCAAGTAACCGCAAGGTACCGAATGCAAAAGCAAATGTTGATGAGGGGAAAAAGAGGAGTAAGTCTGTTCCTGTAATCACTACATATAATGTAAATATTAAGGACATTGTAGAGAGTATTGACGAATTGTTAGGTCATAAAAATTTTAATTTGAGGATTTTGGGCAAGGGCGTGGTAAATATAGGGGTTTGCACGCTTGATGACTTCGATAAGGTGAAGTCTATGCTTGAGCGAAAAAAAGTTGAGTTTTACACGTACACCCCTAAGGGTCTACGTCCTTTTACTGTTGTTATTGAGGGGCTATCTCATTCCTTTGAGCCGCAGGAGATACTTAGCTACTTTGAAGGTCTTAACATGAAGATTAATGTTGTTAGTCTTGTGAAATTAGGTGTTGACAAATGGGTTGTTAGAATCTCAAAGGATTCTGATATAGGTAAATTCTATGAAATTAGATACGTTTTGCGATGTAAGGTTCACATTAGGAAATTTGTCAGGAAAGGTGTTACACAGTGCTTCAATTGCCAGCGTTTTGGGCATGTATCGTCTAATTGTAGGATGTCGTATAGGTGTGTCAAATGTGGTGGGTCTCATGGACCAGGTAAATGTAGTGTGCCTCCAAAGGGGGAGAATGTACAGGAATCTTTGATTACTGACCCCATTACTGGTCAGGTTTCTAAAAGGGTAGGTTTACCAGTAAAATGTGTAAATTGTAATGGTGAAGGTCATGTGGCTAGTTCTAGGGAATGTCCTCGTAGAATTGAGCTTGTTCGTAAACTTGAGGCGCGAGTTGTTTCTAGGAATAACGTACAGCCTAGAGCTTTGTCTACTCCTTATAAGGAGGTAAAGCCTGGGGTTTCCTATGCTTCCGTAGCTGGGTCCTCTTCTGGCAAGAATGTTGCAACCAATTTATATCAGCCTGGTTATCGTAAGGCTGAGGTTACTATTAAGGACGCAATGAATCAGTATGATTTTATTGACCGTGATTGTAGACGCTTCTTTGGGGGCGGATTAATTCATTGTTTAGATAGGATAGGTAACTTTGCGAAAGATTATCGTGGATTAAGTAACGATGGGGACAAATCTGCCGCCTTGCTTGGTATGCTTCTCACTCATCGTCAAAATGGATAACTCTATTAAAGCAATATTTATTAACGTCAACTCTATAGTTTCTAGGCACAAAAGGCATTATTTAAATTTATTTATTATTGAACACAAGCCCGATGTTATGCTTTTGGCTGAACATTGTCTCAGTTCAAGGCATAGATTTGGCATAGAGGGATATACGTTATTTAGACGAGATCGGCAAAGCGGACGTGGTGGGGGGACGGCTGTTTTAATAAGGCAAAATTTTCAATGTGAGGAGATTGTTCTCGATACGGGTATGATTGAGAACACTGCAGCACGTATTCGTTGTTCGAATGGTCGCGATATTGTTTTTGTTGCAATGTATTTAAAGCCCAACAATAATTTTGCTATTGATTCGTTTGACTCAATACAAAATTTGGCTGTCAATAACAATGTTGTTATTGGTTGTGACCTTAATGCGAGGCATCCGTATTGGGGTGATCCTTACACTAATGTTAGTGGGCGCAATCTTCGAGATTTTTTACTGGCCAACCCTGACTTGGAAGTAAGACAAACTGATGGACCGACAAGAAAGAATGTTGTGTTATCTTCATTTATTGATTTTTTTATTACGACTGTGGATTTAGGACCTTCTTCTGGTATTTTGCTTCGAACAATTGATTATGAATCTGACCATAAAGCTGTGGAGATTTCTCTTAACGCAGGTAACTGCATGTCGCGAGAAGTGCCTTCGAGATTTGATTTCAATGGGCTTAATATTCGTCGTTTTAGGAGTAAGCTGTCTGAAAATTTTGACAGATTGTGGTCTCCCTCTTGATAGGAACGTTACTGAGTCTGAAATTGATGAATGTGTCACAAATTTAAATTGTGCCTTTGTGGATGCTATGGAATATTCTATTCCGAAAATTTTGGTTAAAGGCAGGGGAATGTTGAAACTCCCATTACACATTCTTAATTTCATTACTCACAAAAAAAGACTTAGACGAGCTTTGCATAGGTGTAGTGAGCCTGGCAGGGCGAGTATTATGAGGGCCGAAATTAAAAATTTGGATAAAATCGTACAAGGGGCCATTTCTGTTTTTGAGCGGGAGCATTTGTCTGATTACCTCAGCAATGTGCGACTAAATAACACAACGTTTAGGAAGGTGAAATCTGCGGTCGGATTGAATGTTCGTCCTGCAGTACAAAGTTTAAAAGGCCCTGGGGGTTTAATTGTCTCTGATGATAATGGAAAGGCTAATTTGCTTGCAGATAGTTTTTTTCGTGTTCAGCAGACGGGTCAATTGGGCGCTCAGGGTTCGACTGATGATACCGTGAGAAGGGAACTAGAGACATTGGACAGGACAACGCCTTTGATGGTGTTTGACAATTTTTCGACTGCAGACGGAAGGACTGTTCACACGGACAGAAGACTTTCTGATTTTGGCTTTATTGATGCCCCATCCGTCGGGTCTGCTTTAAAGAGAAGGGCAAACAAAAGATCCAGTGGTTTTGATGGCGTGCCTGATTTTGTTCTTAGAAAATCGGATAATGTAGTTTGGACATTTTTGGCAATTTTGTTCAATCATTGCATAAATATTGGCTACTTTCCCCAGGCATGGAAGGCAGCTCTCGTGGTACCGATTTTAAAGCCAAGATCAGATGCTACTGAAGCTGGCAACTATAGACCAATATCCTTACTCTCGGCGTTTGGAAAATTGTTTGAATTTTTTATCCTTGGTATGATAAACGAAGTAATTTTTGATTGCGAAATTCTGAAGGACTTCCAATTTGGGTTTAGGAATGGACACTCTACTTCCCATGCCCTATTGGTATTCTCTGATTATGTTGCTGAAGGTCTTAATAGGAGATGTCCTACTATGGTCGCAAGTTTAGACTTTGCCAAGGCGTTTGATACAGTTTGGCATGATGGTCTTTTGTATAAAATGTTAAATTTTGGTTTTGGTAGGAATATTTGTCGACTGGCTGCCAGCTTCCTAAGTGGACGGACATTTAAGGTGCGAGTGGGGACAATCTTTTCGGACATTAGACTGGTTCAAGCGGGTGTACCGCAGGGCTCTTTGTTGGGTCCGGTGCTTTATAATTTGTATGTTTCTGACCTACCTCAGCCAACTGATGGAAATCTTTTACTGACTTACGCGGACGATATTCTTGTTGCTTCTAAGGGGGCAAATGCTAGGAGAATTAACAATGGACTCAATACATACCTGACTAGACTAAATGACTATTTCGGAAAATGGAGACTTAATCTAAACATGTCTAAAACTGTGGCTGTGTTCATCAAGGGCAAACGTAAATATATTTATCCCAACTGCAGGAAATATGTTCCGTGTTTAAAAATAGGAGGTGAATTGGTCAACATTTCTGATAGAGTGAGGTATCTAGGTGTTACTTTCCATGAAAATTTTGAGTTTTATCGTCATATTGATAATGTTCTAGAAAGGTCAAAGAAGGTATACAATTTGTATCAGAGTATTTTAAGGCGCAAAGGTGGCTTAGGTAGAAAAGTAAGACTTTTAGTTTATAGGCAAATAATTCGGCCTCTCATTTCCTATGCCTTTACAGCTTGGTTTGGAATATCTTCCGCCCAGATGGAAAGGCTTAGGAGATGGGAGAGAAGGATTCTTGTTGCTTGTCTCGGCTTGAGACCTCGTTTAGGACCTGATGGTGTCTTACGTAGACCGTCCTGCAAGCTAACGTATAGTCAAGTAGATTTTGGAAGGATTGATAATTTTATGGTGGAAAAGACTATAAAGTTTCTGGAGAGTGCACAAAATTTGGAAAATGATTTAGTCAAAAATTGTTTTTCAAATAGTAGAAGCTTGGAAAGAATTGGTTTAGCAAAGTATCTCTCGCCGGTTGATTTGCTGACCCTCAGGGAAGCTGGCCTCCTCCATGAAGGTGCAAATCTTTTGTTTTACCACCGCCGCATCCATACAATGGATATAAACAACACAGTTTATAATACTGCCCAATAATTTCTTATTGTTATATTTTTTCTATTTTATTTTTAAGTATCTAGTTTAAGTTTAAGTTTTTTGTTTTCGTTTTAAGTTTTTTTTTATATAAAAATAATTTCAAATGTCTCCAATTTTTAAACCCTTTTTTATGGAATTTTGATTAAAAGAATTATTATTTTTAAATGTTGTATATGAAATGTACATTTTTGTTATTAATATGTAAGTTCTTGATAAATACATTAGTATGTAAGAAGTTTTTTGTAAGCCTTAGTTTTAATTTATAACTAAACTTTGTGAAAAAATTTTTGGGAAATAAAATCAATCAATCAATCAATCGTTGAAATTTATAAATTGTAAACAGTGTTAAAAGTGTTTGTGAAGTGAAAACATCTAAAAAGTGAAAAAGTGGAAATATGCCTCCTAAAGCCAGTGGTAAAGCAACAAAAAAGGCCGGTAAAGCCCAGAAGAATATTAGCAAGGGCGACAAGACTAGAAAACGCAAGCGTAAGGAAAGTTATGCCATCTACATTTACAAAGTTTTGAAGCAAGTACATCCTGATACTGGAATTTCTTCAAAGGCTATGAGTATCATGAACAGTTTTGTTAATGATATCTTTGAACGTATTGCCGCCGAAGCATCTCGTTTGGCTCAATACAATAAACGTTCCACCATAACCAGTCGTGAAATTCAAACTGCTGTCCGTCTACTTTTGCCCGGTGAATTGGCCAAACACGCTGTCAGTGAAGGTACAAAGGCTGTAACCAAATACACCAGCTCCAAGTAAATTTTTATAAATTGTACTTAACGCCGATGGATTCCTTTCTCTTTTTGTTATTATAAAAGGCCCTTTTCAGGGCCACAAAATATTTTAAAAAAGAGTTGGCTTTTGTTTGTTAAATAAACTATTTGCATTTAAGTTTACAATAAATATAAATTTTAATTAAAAGGTTTAATAAATTTAATTTTCTTTTCATACTGTAAATTAGGACATTATGAAAAGAAATCTAAGTCAGCGATTTTCTTTATTATCAAAATTTGGGCAATTCTATTAATAAACAGATAAAATGTGTATATACATAAATATGTACATGAATAAATAATATATGTATTTATATGCATGTAGTATTATTACATGGTGAACAAAACAGTCCAACTTAATATTGAATGTAGGCTTTTGAAAATTCACGATTATATTTTAGAAACACAAAAGATAAAATCCAACAATAATTCGAACGTCTGTTTTCTGAAAGTAACTAAAAAGTAATTCAGGGAAGAAACCAGATTGGTTTAATAATAATTAAAAGGTGTTTTAAAAGAATAGCCCTTACAAATATGTATGTAGATCTTGTACTTTGAATAATTTGAAATACATATCTAAAAATTAATTAAATTCAATATAAAAACATTTTTATATACCTACTTAGGTATATCCATAAATATTTTTAATAAAATTTTAATTAAAAGCACAATTTCAATATTTAGTAATGTAATGTGTTTCTTTCAACAAAAAAAACCTTTCTCTTTTTATTGCAAGTTTAGTTTTGGCTTTGTTTATTAATTTTAGCTCGTATTTTTAAGCGTAAAAATTCCTGTTTGAAAGTGTATAATTATATCTCTTTTAGAAAAAGAATTTGTGGTCCTGAAAAGGACCGATTTGTTTAAGGTAGTTTTTATTTTGTCACATCAATTTAATTAAGCACGTTCTCCACGAATACGTCTGGCCAATTGGATATCTTTGGGCATAATGGTCACACGTTTAGCATGAATGGCACACAAATTTGTATCTTCGAATAGACCAACCAAATAAGCTTCACTGGCTTCTTGAAGAGCCATAACAGCCGAACTCTGGAAACGCAAATCTGTCTTAAAATCTTGGGCAATTTCACGAACCAAACGTTGGAATGGCAATTTACGAATTAACAATTCAGTACTCTTTTGATAACGGCGAATTTCACGCAAAGCTACAGTACCGGGGCGAAAACGATGAGGTTTCTTAACACCACCAGTAGCTGGGGCACTTTTACGTGCAGCCTTAGTAGCCAATTGTTTGCGTGGTGCTTTGCCACCAGTCGATTTACGGGCAGTTTGCTTAGTACGAGCCATTTTCACTTCTTTTATTTAAAATTAAAAAACACACACTGAAGAAACACTGTTAGAACACAAATAATGAAGTTGCGCTGAAAGTGATCGGCTTATATAGAAAAATTGCCAAGGCATAATACTTGGGTTTGTATGTTTAATTGTACAGTGGTGGTTGTTTTACAAAAAACGCACACTGAAAGAAACGTACAGTAATATATTTCTTGTTCTCTCTCTCTTTCGAATTTTTCTTAAAAAAATTTGTATAAATATGAGTTGACTCTGGTACGAAAATCATTAGTTCTTGTTGAACATTTGTGAAGTGTTTGTGTTAAATAAAAATTAAAGTGATTAAAAATGACTGGTCGTGGTAAAGGTGGCAAAGGCTTGGGAAAAGGTGGTGCTAAGCGTCATCGTAAAGTATTACGTGATAATATCCAAGGTATTACTAAGCCAGCTATTAGACGTTTGGCTCGTCGTGGTGGTGTAAAACGTATTTCTGGTTTGATTTACGAAGAAACTCGTGGCGTTTTGAAGGTATTTTTGGAAAATGTTATTCGTGATGCCGTCACCTACACTGAACATGCCAAAAGGAAAACTGTCACCGCTATGGATGTTGTTTATGCTTTGAAGAGACAAGGTCGTACATTGTACGGTTTCGGTGGTTAATTATTTTGTATATTTTAATTTGCTTGCGGATAACACGAAAATAAATAAAACGAACAAATCGGTCCTTTTCAGGACCACAAAACCCGTTTAAAAAAGAGATAGTGCATTGTTGATATAAATTTTTGGTCCCAGTGCTGATTGTATTTTTTTTTTACGATATGGTGCACTTCTGGATATACACTTTTTTTGTACAAGAACTGTGTATTTGTCATGCAAAAGTTTTTTTTTTTTTGCATATTTAAAATTGAATTTTGTTTTTGGATTGTTCACCTGAGTAAATTTAATTTTCGGATAGTATAAACATAAAAAAACGAAACAATCGGTTCTTTTCAGGACCACAAAACTAGTTTTTAAAAGAGATTTTACATTTTTGGTACCAGACTATTTGTTATGCAAAAGTTTTTTTTATAATTAATATTGTATTTCTTGTTTTTGGATTTTATTTTGTTTGCCCGAGCAAATTTGTAAATTAGTTTGTTTTGCACTAAAGATATTTTTGAAAGTGTTCGTTGTTAATTTCTAATGTTGGGTTTTATTTAGAATTTCAAATTATTTTGTTTTAAAATTACAATTTTTCATTAGTTTGGTTTGTTTTTGTATATGCATATTATTCCTTCAAGCACTAATTGTGGTATGAAAATCATTTTTGAATGAGTTTTTTGTCGATTTTTTTATTTATTCATACATAGATACCATGTCTTTTTGTTATTTAAGAAAATTAAAAATAAATATATAATTTTCGTTCGCTTTTTTTTTTGTTTAAAATATCTCAAATGTACTTATATATGTACATTAAATATATTTTTTTTGTTAAATTTACCAAAAAAAATTGTCAAAACTAATAATTGTACATTTGTTTAGAAATTGTTAAAAGGCAACAACTTATACACAAACATACATACATATGTACCTACCTATTTTTGTTAATAAATAATAGTTTCGTAAACTTTTTATTGAATGATGATGTATTAATGTTTATTACATAAACCTTTTATTACTTCTACATATTTAGTTTTTTCTTCTTCTTCTTGATTAACATTAAATATAGAAATAATCTTCACATTTTAAGTTTTTAACAAAAACAGCAAAAACAATTATAAAGCGGACAAAATGTTACATATTGAGTCTTCGGTACAAACAGGGAATTTGCAATTAAGTATGTACATACATACATACATATGTATGTATAATAACAACAATAAATTTACCAATGTTTAAATGAGTAAACGTAATAAACGGATTTTGTCTGTGTAAAAGGGATGATTAGGTATAAACCGAATGAATTTTTTCAAGTAAAAATTAAAATGGATAAGAAATGTTAAGCAGCTGTTAAGAAAATTAAATTTATGTACATACATATATGTAGGTACATACATACCTACTACATACATAAATATGTATGTATGTTTAATAAAAGCAAAATAAGGGAGACATTTTGAAATAGGTACGTTATTGTGTGAATAGCTGGTCCAGTAGGCAATATAAAAAAGTAATTTTTTATACAGGGATATCTATTTCTTCTTTATATTTCTTTTTAATATATGTATGTACATACATACCTATACATAGTAATTTAAAAGAAAAATAGGAGATTGAGTTTTAAGGAATTAGCTTGACTTACATACATACATATCTACATACATACATACGTGGTTTTGTTTTATTTACATATGTACCTTGAAAAAAATGCAGCAAAATATTTTAGTCTTTTATTTAACAAATCTTAAAAATTATTTGCCTAAATAAAAATAATACATCCATAGGTATTTTAAACATACATATGAACAAGAAAACACAAACAATAATAAACAAGAGTAACAACAAATGCCTGTACCCAAATTGCACATAAATGATAAACCAACAAAAAAAAATATGCATACGAATCCCTTCGTATTCATACACACGAAACGCATCGTTTACTCGAATAAAATAACAATAATTTTTAGTTATTCTTAGAAATGCCAGATTAACTGAATGTTTTCGAGTGAGAAATTATATTGAAAACAATAATAAAAAAAGAAAATTTGTTTTCGTATTCGTATTGTAAAAACTGGCAGTAAAATCGACTGGGAAAGAATGACCAGAAATAAAAATTTCATATTGTAATGCTAAATTAAATTTTAATCTATCTAGTTTTCATTAATTTTCATAGAAAAACTTTGTACAAAAACGCAATATTTTATATTTGTAAAAGAAAAATCAATAAATTTTGGGTTTGTTGAAAAAAATTTGTTCTCTTTTAAAAATAAGTTTGTCGCCCTGAAAAGGACGGTTTGTTGTTTTTCAGTTGATATGTGATGAGGTCATACAGTATTTTTTCTTCATTTTTATCGAGTAATAACTTAGGCCTTCTTTTCTGTTTTCTTGGGCAAAAGTACAGCTTGAATGTTTGGCAAAACACCACCTTGAGCAATGGTGACACCAGACAACAGCTTGTTCAATTCTTCATCATTACGGATGGCCAATTGCAAATGACGAGGAATAATTCTGGTCTTTTTGTTGTCACGAGCTGCATTACCAGCCAATTCTAGAACTTCAGCAGCCAAATATTCCATAACGGCAGCTAAATAGACTGGAGCACCGGCACCAACACGTTCAGCATAATTGCCTTTACGCAATAAACGATGAATACGGCCGACGGGAAATTGCAAACCAGCACGATTTGAACGAGACTTTGCCTTGCTTTTAACTTTACCACCTTTACCACGACCAGACATATTTGTTTATTTTTTTTTATTATTCACTTAAAACACTTCACTAGAGCACTGAATACACAAAACTGTTTGAGATTTTCGCCAGAACACTGAGTATTTATACTTTTTTTGTATGGCAACTGCGCATACAGGGGATGATTGTGTAAACGATAACAAAATAGGTAGACAGAAAACTGAGTTGTTGGAAAAAAGGTATATAAAGCGCACATTAGACGTTGAAATTTATAAATTGTAAACAGTGTTAAAAGTGTTTGTGAAGTGAAAACATCTAAAAAGTGAAAAAGTGGAAATATGCCTCCTAAAGCCAGTGGTAAAGCAACAAAAAAGGCCGGTAAAGCCCAGAAGAATATTAGCAAGGGCGACAAGACTAGAAAACGCAAGCGTAAGGAAAGTTATGCCATCTACATTTACAAAGTTTTGAAGCAAGTACATCCTGATACTGGAATTTCTTCAAAGGCTATGAGTATCATGAACAGTTTTGTTAATGATATCTTTGAACGTATTGCCGCCGAAGCATCTCGTTTGGCTCAATACAATAAACGTTCCACCATAACCAGTCGTGAAATTCAAACTGCTGTCCGTCTACTTTTGCCCGGTGAATTGGCCAAACACGCTGTCAGTGAAGGTACAAAGGCTGTAACCAAATACACCAGCTCCAAGTAAATTTTTATAAATTGTACTTAACGCCGATGGATTCCTTTCTCTTTTTGTTATTATAAAAGGCCCTTTTCAGGGCCACAAAATATTTTAAAAAAGAGTTGGCTTTTGTTTGTTAAATAAACTATTTGCATTTAAGTTTACAATAAATATAAATTTTAATTAAAAGGTTTAATAAATTTAATTTTCTTTTCATACTGTAAATTAGGACATTATGAAAAGAAATCTAAGTCAGCGATTTTCTTTATTATCAAAATTTGGGCAATTCTATTAATAAACAGATAAAATGTGTATATACATAAATATGTACATGAATAAATAATATATGTATTTATATGCATGTAGTATTATTACATGGTGAACAAAACAGTCCAACTTAATATTGAATGTAGGCTTTTGAAAATTCACGATTATATTTTAGAAACACAAAAGATAAAATCCAACAATAATTCGAACGTCTGTTTTCTGAAAGTAACTAAAAAGTAATTCAGGGAAGAAACCAGATTGGTTTAATAATAATTAAAAGGTGTTTTAAAAGAATAGCCCTTACAAATATGTATGTAGATCTTGTACTTTGAATAATTTGAAATACATATCTAAAAATTAATTAAATTCAATATAAAAACATTTTTATATACCTACTTAGGTATATCCATAAATATTTTTAATAAAATTTTAATTAAAAGCACAATTTCAATATTTAGTAATGTAATGTGTTTCTTTCAACAAAAAAAACCTTTCTCTTTTTATTGCAAGTTTAGTTTTGGCTTTGTTTATTAATTTTAGCTCGTATTTTTAAGCGTAAAAATTCCTGTTTGAAAGTGTATAATTATATCTCTTTTAGAAAAAGAATTTGTGGTCCTGAAAAGGACCGATTTGTTTAAGGTAGTTTTTATTTTGTCACATCAATTTAATTAAGCACGTTCTCCACGAATACGTCTGGCCAATTGGATATCTTTGGGCATAATGGTCACACGTTTAGCATGAATGGCACACAAATTTGTATCTTCGAATAGACCAACCAAATAAGCTTCACTGGCTTCTTGAAGAGCCATAACAGCCGAACTCTGGAAACGCAAATCTGTCTTAAAATCTTGGGCAATTTCACGAACCAAACGTTGGAATGGCAATTTACGAATTAACAATTCAGTACTCTTTTGATAACGGCGAATTTCACGCAAAGCTACAGTACCGGGGCGAAAACGATGAGGTTTCTTAACACCACCAGTAGCTGGGGCACTTTTACGTGCAGCCTTAGTAGCCAATTGTTTGCGTGGTGCTTTGCCACCAGTCGATTTACGGGCAGTTTGCTTAGTACGAGCCATTTTCACTTCTTTTATTTAAAATTAAAAAACACACACTGAAGAAACACTGTTAGAACACAAATAATGAAGTTGCGCTGAAAGTGATCGGCTTATATAGAAAAATTGCCAAGGCATAATACATGGGTTTGTATGTTTAATTGTACAGTGGTGGTTGTTTTACAAAAAACGCACACTGAAAGAAACGTACAGTAATATATTTCTTGTTCTCTCTCTCTTTCGAATTTTTCTTAAAAAAATTTGTATAAATATGAGTTGACTCTGGTACGAAAATCATTAGTTCTTGTTGAACATTTGTGAAGTGTTTGTGTTAAATAAAAATTAAAGTGATTAAAAATGACTGGTCGTGGTAAAGGTGGCAAAGGCTTGGGAAAAGGTGGTGCTAAGCGTCATCGTAAAGTATTACGTGATAATATCCAAGGTATTACTAAGCCAGCTATTAGACGTTTGGCTCGTCGTGGTGGTGTAAAACGTATTTCTGGTTTGATTTACGAAGAAACTCGTGGCGTTTTGAAGGTATTTTTGGAAAATGTTATTCGTGATGCCGTCACCTACACTGAACATGCCAAAAGGAAAACTGTCACCGCTATGGATGTTGTTTATGCTTTGAAGAGACAAGGTCGTACATTGTACGGTTTCGGTGGTTAATTATTTTGTATATTTTAATTTGCTTGCGGATAACACGAAAATAAATAAAACGAACAAATCGGTCCTTTTCAGGACCACAAAACCCGTTTAAAAAAGAGATAGTGCATTGTTGATATAAATTTTTGGTCCCAGTGCTGATTGTATTTTTTTTTTACGATATGGTGCACTTCTGGATATACACTTTTTTTGTACAAGAACTGTGTATTTGTCATGCAAAAGTTTTTTTTTTTTGCATATTTAAAATTGAATTTTGTTTTTGGATTGTTCACCTGAGTAAATTTAATTTTCGGATAGTATAAACATAAAAAAACGAAACAATCGGTTCTTTTCAGGACCACAAAACTAGTTTTTAAAAGAGATTTTACATTTTTGGTACCAGACTATTTGTTATGCAAAAGTTTTTTTTATAATTAATATTGTATTTCTTGTTTTTGGATTTTATTTTGTTTGCCCGAGCAAATTTGTAAATTAGTTTGTTTTGCACTAAAGATATTTTTGAAAGTGTTCGTTGTTAATTTCTAATGTTGGGTTTTATTTAGAATTTCAAATTATTTTGTTTTAAAATTACAATTTTTCATTAGTTTGGTTTGTTTTTGTATATGCATATTATTCCTTCAAGCACTAATTGTGGTATGAAAATCATTTTTGAATGAGTTTTTTGTCGATTTTTTTATTTATTCATACATAGATACCATGTCTTTTTGTTATTTAAGAAAATTAAAAATAAATATATAATTTTCGTTCGCTTTTTTTTTTGTTTAAAATATCTCAAATGTACTTATATATGTACATTAAATATATTTTTTTTGTTAAATTTACCAAAAAAAATTGTCAAAACTAATAATTGTACATTTGTTTAGAAATTGTTAAAAGGCAACAACTTATACACAAACATACATACATATGTACCTACCTATTTTTGTTAATAAATAATAGTTTCGTAAACTTTTTATTGAATGATGATGTATTAATGTTTATTACATAAACCTTTTATTACTTCTACATATTTAGTTTTTTCTTCTTCTTCTTGATTAACATTAAATATAGAAATAATCTTCACATTTTAAGTTTTTAACAAAAACAGCAAAAACAATTATAAAGCGGACAAAATGTTACATATTGAGTCTTCGGTACAAACAGGGAATTTGCAATTAAGTATGTACATACATACATACATATGTATGTATAATAACAACAATAAATTTACCAATGTTTAAATGAGTAAACGTAATAAACGGATTTTGTCTGTGTAAAAGGGATGATTAGGTATAAACCGAATGAATTTTTTCAAGTAAAAATTAAAATGGATAAGAAATGTTAAGCAGCTGTTAAGAAAATTAAATTTATGTACATACATATATGTAGGTACATACATACCTACTACATACATAAATATGTATGTATGTTTAATAAAAGCAAAATAAGGGAGACATTTTGAAATAGGTACGTTATTGTGTGAATAGCTGGTCCAGTAGGCAATATAAAAAAGTAATTTTTTATACAGGGATATCTATTTCTTCTTTATATTTCTTTTTAATATATGTATGTACATACATACCTATACATAGTAATTTAAAAGAAAAATAGGAGATTGAGTTTTAAGGAATTAGCTTGACTTACATACATACATACATATCTACATACATACATACGTGGTTTTGTTTTATTTACATATGTACCTTGAAAAAAATGCAGCAAAATATTTTAGTCTTTTATTTAACAAATCTTAAAAATTATTTGCCTAAATAAAAATAATACATCCATAGGTATTTTAAACATACATATGAACAAGAAAACACAAACAATAATAAACAAGAGTAACAACAAATGCCTGTACCCAAATTGCACATAAATGATAAACCAACAAAAAAAAATATGCATACGAATCCCTTCGTATTCATACACACGAAACGCATCGTTTACTCGAATAAAATAACAATAATTTTTAGTTATTCTTAGAAATGCCAGATTAACTGAATGTTTTCGAGTGAGAAATTATATTGAAAACAATAATAAAAAAAGAAAATTTGTTTTCGTATTCGTATTGTAAAAACTGGCAGTAAAATCGACTGGGAAAGAATGACCAGAAATAAAAATTTCATATTGTAATGCTAAATTAAATTTTAATCTATCTAGTTTTCATTAATTTTCATAGAAAAACTTTGTACAAAAACGCAATATTTTATATTTGTAAAAGAAAAATCAATAAATTTTGGGTTTGTTGAAAAAAATTTGTTCTCTTTTAAAAATAAGTTTGTCGCCCTGAAAAGGACGGTTTGTTGTTTTTCAGTTGATATGTGATGAGGTCATACAGTATTTTTTCTTCATTTTTATCGAGTAATAACTTAGGCCTTCTTTTCTGTTTTCTTGGGCAAAAGTACAGCTTGAATGTTTGGCAAAACACCACCTTGAGCAATGGTGACACCAGACAACAGCTTGTTCAATTCTTCATCATTACGGATGGCCAATTGCAAATGACGAGGAATAATTCTGGTCTTTTTGTTGTCACGAGCTGCATTACCAGCCAATTCTAGAACTTCAGCAGCCAAATATTCCATAACGGCAGCTAAATAGACTGGAGCACCGGCACCAACACGTTCAGCATAATTGCCTTTACGCAATAAACGATGAATACGGCCGACGGGAAATTGCAAACCAGCACGATTTGAACGAGACTTTGCCTTGCTTTTAACTTTACCACCTTTACCACGACCAGACATATTTGTTTATTTTTTTTTATTATTCACTTAAAACACTTCACTAGAGCACTGAATACACAAAACTGTTTGAGATTTTCGCCAGAACACTGAGTATTTATACTTTTTTTGTATGGCAACTGCGCATACAGGGGATGATTGTGTAAACGATAACAAAATAGGTAGACAGAAAACTGAGTTGTTGGAAAAAAGGTATATAAAGCGCACATTAGACGTTGAAATTTATAAATTGTAAACAGTGTTAAAAGTGTTTGTGAAGTGAAAACATCTAAAAAGTGAAAAAGTGGAAATATGCCTCCTAAAGCCAGTGGTAAAGCAACAAAAAAGGCCGGTAAAGCCCAGAAGAATATTAGCAAGGGCGACAAGACTAGAAAACGCAAGCGTAAGGAAAGTTATGCCATCTACATTTACAAAGTTTTGAAGCAAGTACATCCTGATACTGGAATTTCTTCAAAGGCTATGAGTATCATGAACAGTTTTGTTAATGATATCTTTGAACGTATTGCCGCCGAAGCATCTCGTTTGGCTCAATACAATAAACGTTCCACCATAACCAGTCGTGAAATTCAAACTGCTGTCCGTCTACTTTTGCCCGGTGAATTGGCCAAACACGCTGTCAGTGAAGGTACAAAGGCTGTAACCAAATACACCAGCTCCAAGTAAATTTTTATAAATTGTACTTAACGCCGATGGATTCCTTTCTCTTTTTGTTATTATAAAAGGCCCTTTTCAGGGCCACAAAATATTTTAAAAAAGAGTTGGCTTTTGTTTGTTAAATAAACTATTTGCATTTAAGTTTACAATAAATATAAATTTTAATTAAAAGGTTTAATAAATTTAATTTTCTTTTCATACTGTAAATTAGGACATTATGAAAAGAAATCTAAGTCAGCGATTTTCTTTATTATCAAAATTTGGGCAATTCTATTAATAAACAGATAAAATGTGTATATACATAAATATGTACATGAATAAATAATATATGTATTTATATGCATGTAGTATTATTACATGGTGAACAAAACAGTCCAACTTAATATTGAATGTAGGCTTTTGAAAATTCACGATTATATTTTAGAAACACAAAAGATAAAATCCAACAATAATTCGAACGTCTGTTTTCTGAAAGTAACTAAAAAGTAATTCAGGGAAGAAACCAGATTGGTTTAATAATAATTAAAAGGTGTTTTAAAAGAATAGCCCTTACAAATATGTATGTAGATCTTGTACTTTGAATAATTTGAAATACATATCTAAAAATTAATTAAATTCAATATAAAAACATTTTTATATACCTACTTAGGTATATCCATAAATATTTTTAATAAAATTTTAATTAAAAGCACAATTTCAATATTTAGTAATGTAATGTGTTTCTTTCAACAAAAAAAACCTTTCTCTTTTTATTGCAAGTTTAGTTTTGGCTTTGTTTATTAATTTTAGCTCGTATTTTTAAGCGTAAAAATTCCTGTTTGAAAGTGTATAATTATATCTCTTTTAGAAAAAGAATTTGTGGTCCTGAAAAGGACCGATTTGTTTAAGGTAGTTTTTATTTTGTCACATCAATTTAATTAAGCACGTTCTCCACGAATACGTCTGGCCAATTGGATATCTTTGGGCATAATGGTCACACGTTTAGCATGAATGGCACACAAATTTGTATCTTCGAATAGACCAACCAAATAAGCTTCACTGGCTTCTTGAAGAGCCATAACAGCCGAACTCTGGAAACGCAAATCTGTCTTAAAATCTTGGGCAATTTCACGAACCAAACGTTGGAATGGCAATTTACGAATTAACAATTCAGTACTCTTTTGATAACGGCGAATTTCACGCAAAGCTACAGTACCGGGGCGAAAACGATGAGGTTTCTTAACACCACCAGTAGCTGGGGCACTTTTACGTGCAGCCTTAGTAGCCAATTGTTTGCGTGGTGCTTTGCCACCAGTCGATTTACGGGCAGTTTGCTTAGTACGAGCCATTTTCACTTCTTTTATTTAAAATTAAAAAACACACACTGAAGAAACACTGTTAGAACACAAATAATGAAGTTGCGCTGAAAGTGATCGGCTTATATAGAAAAATTGCCAAGGCATAATACTTGGGTTTGTATGTTTAATTGTACAGTGGTGGTTGTTTTACAAAAAACGCACACTGAAAGAAACGTACAGTAATATATTTCTTGTTCTCTCTCTCTTTCGAATTTTTCTTGAAAAAATTTGTATAAATATGAGTTGACTCTGGTACGAAAATCATTAGTTCTTGTTGAACATTTGTGAAGTGTTTGTGTTAAATAAAAATTAAAGTGATTAAAAATGACTGGTCGTGGTAAAGGTGGCAAAGGCTTGGGAAAAGGTGGTGCTAAGCGTCATCGTAAAGTATTACGTGATAATATCCAAGGTATTACTAAGCCAGCTATTAGACGTTTGGCTCGTCGTGGTGGTGTAAAACGTATTTCTGGTTTGATTTACGAAGAAACTCGTGGCGTTTTGAAGGTATTTTTGGAAAATGTTATTCGTGATGCCGTCACCTACACTGAACATGCCAAAAGGAAAACTGTCACCGCTATGGATGTTGTTTATGCTTTGAAGAGACAAGGTCGTACATTGTACGGTTTCGGTGGTTAATTATTTTGTATATTTTAATTTGCTTGCGGATAACACGAAAATAAATAAAACGAACAAATCGGTCCTTTTCAGGACCACAAAACCCGTTTAAAAAAGAGATAGTGCATTGTTGATATAAATTTTTGGTCCCAGTGCTGATTGTATTTTTTTTTTACGATATGGTGCACTTCTGGATATACACTTTTTTTGTACAAGAACTGTGTATTTGTCATGCAAAAGTTTTTTTTTTTTGCATATTTAAAATTGAATTTTGTTTTTGGATTGTTCACCTGAGTAAATTTAATTTTCGGATAGTATAAACATAAAAAAACGAAACAATCGGTTCTTTTCAGGACCACAAAACTAGTTTTTAAAAGAGATTTTACATTTTTGGTACCAGACTATTTGTTATGCAAAAGTTTTTTTTATAATTAATATTGTATTTCTTGTTTTTGGATTTTATTTTGTTTGCCCGAGCAAATTTGTAAATTAGTTTGTTTTGCACTAAAGATATTTTTGAAAGTGTTCGTTGTTAATTTCTAATGTTGGGTTTTATTTAGAATTTCAAATTATTTTGTTTTAAAATTACAATTTTTCATTAGTTTGGTTTGTTTTTGTATATGCATATTATTCCTTCAAGCACTAATTGTGGTATGAAAATCATTTTTGAATGAGTTTTTTGTCGATTTTTTTATTTATTCATACATAGATACCATGTCTTTTTGTTATTTAAGAAAATTAAAAATAAATATATAATTTTCGTTCGCTTTTTTTTTTGTTTAAAATATCTCAAATGTACTTATATATGTACATTAAATATATTTTTTTTGTTAAATTTACCAAAAAAAATTGTCAAAACTAATAATTGTACATTTGTTTAGAAATTGTTAAAAGGCAACAACTTATACACAAACATACATACATATGTACCTACCTATTTTTGTTAATAAATAATAGTTTCGTAAACTTTTTATTGAATGATGATGTATTAATGTTTATTACATAAACCTTTTATTACTTCTACATATTTAGTTTTTTCTTCTTCTTCTTGATTAACATTAAATATAGAAATAATCTTCACATTTTAAGTTTTTAACAAAAACAGCAAAAACAATTATAAAGCGGACAAAATGTTACATATTGAGTCTTCGGTACAAACAGGGAATTTGCAATTAAGTATGTACATACATACATACATATGTATGTATAATAACAACAATAAATTTACCAATGTTTAAATGAGTAAACGTAATAAACGGATTTTGTCTGTGTAAAAGGGATGATTAGGTATAAACCGAATGAATTTTTTCAAGTAAAAATTAAAATGGATAAGAAATGTTAAGCAGCTGTTAAGAAAATTAAATTTATGTACATACATATATGTAGGTACATACATACCTACTACATACATAAATATGTATGTATGTTTAATAAAAGCAAAATAAGGGAGACATTTTGAAATAGGTACGTTATTGTGTGAATAGCTGGTCCAGTAGGCAATATAAAAAAGTAATTTTTTATACAGGGATATCTATTTCTTCTTTATATTTCTTTTTAATATATGTATGTACATACATACCTATACATAGTAATTTAAAAGAAAAATAGGAGATTGAGTTTTAAGGAATTAGCTTGACTTACATACATACATATCTACATACATACATACGTGGTTTTGTTTTATTTACATATGTACCTTGAAAAAAATGCAGCAAAATATTTTAGTCTTTTATTTAACAAATCTTAAAAATTATTTGCCTAAATAAAAATAATACATCCATAGGTATTTTAAACATACATATGAACAAGAAAACACAAACAATAATAAACAAGAGTAACAACAAATGCCTGTACCCAAATTGCACATAAATGATAAACCAACAAAAAAAAATATGCATACGAATCCCTTCGTATTCATACACACGAAACGCATCGTTTACTCGAATAAAATAACAATAATTTTTAGTTATTCTTAGAAATGCCAGATTAACTGAATGTTTTCGAGTGAGAAATTATATTGAAAACAATAATAAAAAAAGAAAATTTGTTTTCGTATTCGTATTGTAAAAACTGGCAGTAAAATCGACTGGGAAAGAATGACCAGAAATAAAAATTTCATATTGTAATGCTAAATTAAATTTTAATCTATCTAGTTTTCATTAATTTTCATAGAAAAACTTTGTACAAAAACGCAATATTTTATATTTGTAAAAGAAAAATCAATAAATTTTGGGTTTGTTGAAAAAAATTTGTTCTCTTTTAAAAATAAGTTTGTCGCCCTGAAAAGGACGGTTTGTTGTTTTTCAGTTGATATGTGATGAGGTCATACAGTATTTTTTCTTCATTTTTATCGAGTAATAACTTAGGCCTTCTTTTCTGTTTTCTTGGGCAAAAGTACAGCTTGAATGTTTGGCAAAACACCACCTTGAGCAATGGTGACACCAGACAACAGCTTGTTCAATTCTTCATCATTACGGATGGCCAATTGCAAATGACGAGGAATAATTCTGGTCTTTTTGTTGTCACGAGCTGCATTACCAGCCAATTCTAGAACTTCAGCAGCCAAATATTCCATAACGGCAGCTAAATAGACTGGAGCACCGGCACCAACACGTTCAGCATAATTGCCTTTACGCAATAAACGATGAATACGGCCGACGGGAAATTGCAAACCAGCACGATTTGAACGAGACTTTGCCTTGCTTTTAACTTTACCACCTTTACCACGACCAGACATATTTGTTTATTTTTTTTTATTATTCACTTAAAACACTTCACTAGAGCACTGAATACACAAAACTGTTTGAGATTTTCGCCAGAACACTGAGTATTTATACTTTTTTTGTATGGCAACTGCGCATACAGGGGATGATTGTGTAAACGATAACAAAATAGGTAGACAGAAAACTGAGTTGTTGGAAAAAAGGTATATAAAGCGCACATTAGACGTTGAAATTTATAAATTGTAAACAGTGTTAAAAGTGTTTGTGAAGTGAAAACATCTAAAAAGTGAAAAAGTGGAAATATGCCTCCTAAAGCCAGTGGTAAAGCAACAAAAAAGGCCGGTAAAGCCCAGAAGAATATTAGCAAGGGCGACAAGACTAGAAAACGCAAGCGTAAGGAAAGTTATGCCATCTACATTTACAAAGTTTTGAAGCAAGTACATCCTGATACTGGAATTTCTTCAAAGGCTATGAGTATCATGAACAGTTTTGTTAATGATATCTTTGAACGTATTGCCGCCGAAGCATCTCGTTTGGCTCAATACAATAAACGTTCCACCATAACCAGTCGTGAAATTCAAACTGCTGTCCGTCTACTTTTGCCCGGTGAATTGGCCAAACACGCTGTCAGTGAAGGTACAAAGGCTGTAACCAAATACACCAGCTCCAAGTAAATTTTTATAAATTGTACTTAACGCCGATGGATTCCTTTCTCTTTTTGTTATTATAAAAGGCCCTTTTCAGGGCCACAAAATATTTTAAAAAAGAGTTGGCTTTTGTTTGTTAAATAAACTATTTGCATTTAAGTTTACAATAAATATAAATTTTAATTAAAAGGTTTAATAAATTTAATTTTCTTTTCATACTGTAAATTAGGACATTATGAAAAGAAATCTAAGTCAGCGATTTTCTTTATTATCAAAATTTGGGCAATTCTATTAATAAACAGATAAAATGTGTATATACATAAATATGTACATGAATAAATAATATATGTATTTATATGCATGTAGTATTATTACATGGTGAACAAAACAGTCCAACTTAATATTGAATGTAGGCTTTTGAAAATTCACGATTATATTTTAGAAACACAAAAGATAAAATCCAACAATAATTCGAACGTCTGTTTTCTGAAAGTAACTAAAAAGTAATTCAGGGAAGAAACCAGATTGGTTTAATAATAATTAAAAGGTGTTTTAAAAGAATAGCCCTTACAAATATGTATGTAGATCTTGTACTTTGAATAATTTGAAATACATATCTAAAAATTAATTAAATTCAATATAAAAACATTTTTATATACCTACTTAGGTATATCCATAAATATTTTTAATAAAATTTTAATTAAAAGCACAATTTCAATATTTAGTAATGTAATGTGTTTCTTTCAACAAAAAAAACCTTTCTCTTTTTATTGCAAGTTTAGTTTTGGCTTTGTTTATTAATTTTAGCTCGTATTTTTAAGCGTAAAAATTCCTGTTTGAAAGTGTATAATTATATCTCTTTTAGAAAAAGAATTTGTGGTCCTGAAAAGGACCGATTTGTTTAAGGTAGTTTTTATTTTGTCACATCAATTTAATTAAGCACGTTCTCCACGAATACGTCTGGCCAATTGGATATCTTTGGGCATAATGGTCACACGTTTAGCATGAATGGCACACAAATTTGTATCTTCGAATAGACCAACCAAATAAGCTTCACTGGCTTCTTGAAGAGCCATAACAGCCGAACTCTGGAAACGCAAATCTGTCTTAAAATCTTGGGCAATTTCACGAACCAAACGTTGGAATGGCAATTTACGAATTAACAATTCAGTACTCTTTTGATAACGGCGAATTTCACGCAAAGCTACAGTACCGGGGCGAAAACGATGAGGTTTCTTAACACCACCAGTAGCTGGGGCACTTTTACGTGCAGCCTTAGTAGCCAATTGTTTGCGTGGTGCTTTGCCACCAGTCGATTTACGGGCAGTTTGCTTAGTACGAGCCATTTTCACTTCTTTTATTTAAAATTAAAAAACACACACTGAAGAAACACTGTTAGAACACAAATAATGAAGTTGCGCTGAAAGTGATCGGCTTATATAGAAAAATTGCCAAGGCATAATACTTGGGTTTGTATGTTTAATTGTACAGTGGTGGTTGTTTTACAAAAAACGCACACTGAAAGAAACGTACAGTAATATATTTCTTGTTCTCTCTCTCTTTCGAATTTTTCTTGAAAAAATTTGTATAAATATGAGTTGACTCTGGTACGAAAATCATTAGTTCTTGTTGAACATTTGTGAAGTGTTTGTGTTAAATAAAAATTAAAGTGATTAAAAATGACTGGTCGTGGTAAAGGTGGCAAAGGCTTGGGAAAAGGTGGTGCTAAGCGTCATCGTAAAGTATTACGTGATAATATCCAAGGTATTACTAAGCCAGCTATTAGACGTTTGGCTCGTCGTGGTGGTGTAAAACGTATTTCTGGTTTGATTTACGAAGAAACTCGTGGCGTTTTGAAGGTATTTTTGGAAAATGTTATTCGTGATGCCGTCACCTACACTGAACATGCCAAAAGGAAAACTGTCACCGCTATGGATGTTGTTTATGCTTTGAAGAGACAAGGTCGTACATTGTACGGTTTCGGTGGTTAATTATTTTGTATATTTTAATTTGCTTGCGGATAACACGAAAATAAATAAAACGAACAAATCGGTCCTTTTCAGGACCACAAAACCCGTTTAAAAAAGAGATAGTGCATTGTTGATATAAATTTTTGGTCCCAGTGCTGATTGTATTTTTTTTTTACGATATGGTGCACTTCTGGATATACACTTTTTTTGTACAAGAACTGTGTATTTGTCATGCAAAAGTTTTTTTTTTTTGCATATTTAAAATTGAATTTTGTTTTTGGATTGTTCACCTGAGTAAATTTAATTTTCGGATAGTATAAACATAAAAAAACGAAACAATCGGTTCTTTTCAGGACCACAAAACTAGTTTTTAAAAGAGATTTTACATTTTTGGTACCAGACTATTTGTTATGCAAAAGTTTTTTTTATAATTAATATTGTATTTCTTGTTTTTGGATTTTATTTTGTTTGCCCGAGCAAATTTGTAAATTAGTTTGTTTTGCACTAAAGATATTTTTGAAAGTGTTCGTTGTTAATTTCTAATGTTGGGTTTTATTTAGAATTTCAAATTATTTTGTTTTAAAATTACAATTTTTCATTAGTTTGGTTTGTTTTTGTATATGCATATTATTCCTTCAAGCACTAATTGTGGTATGAAAATCATTTTTGAATGAGTTTTTTGTCGATTTTTTTATTTATTCATACATAGATACCATGTCTTTTTGTTATTTAAGAAAATTAAAAATAAATATATAATTTTCGTTCGCTTTTTTTTTTGTTTAAAATATCTCAAATGTACTTATATATGTACATTAAATATATTTTTTTTGTTAAATTTACCAAAAAAAATTGTCAAAACTAATAATTGTACATTTGTTTAGAAATTGTTAAAAGGCAACAACTTATACACAAACATACATACATATGTACCTACCTATTTTTGTTAATAAATAATAGTTTCGTAAACTTTTTATTGAATGATGATGTATTAATGTTTATTACATAAACCTTTTATTACTTCTACATATTTAGTTTTTTCTTCTTCTTCTTGATTAACATTAAATATAGAAATAATCTTCACATTTTAAGTTTTTAACAAAAACAGCAAAAACAATTATAAAGCGGACAAAATGTTACATATTGAGTCTTCGGTACAAACAGGGAATTTGCAATTAAGTATGTACATACATACATACATATGTATGTATAATAACAACAATAAATTTACCAATGTTTAAATGAGTAAACGTAATAAACGGATTTTGTCTGTGTAAAAGGGATGATTAGGTATAAACCGAATGAATTTTTTCAAGTAAAAATTAAAATGGATAAGAAATGTTAAGCAGCTGTTAAGAAAATTAAATTTATGTACATACATATATGTAGGTACATACATACCTACTACATACATAAATATGTATGTATGTTTAATAAAAGCAAAATAAGGGAGACATTTTGAAATAGGTACGTTATTGTGTGAATAGCTGGTCCAGTAGGCAATATAAAAAAGTAATTTTTTATACAGGGATATCTATTTCTTCTTTATATTTCTTTTTAATATATGTATGTACATACATACCTATACATAGTAATTTAAAAGAAAAATAGGAGATTGAGTTTTAAGGAATTAGCTTGACTTACATACATACATACATATCTACATACATACATACGTGGTTTTGTTTTATTTACATATGTACCTTGAAAAAAATGCAGCAAAATATTTTAGTCTTTTATTTAACAAATCTTAAAAATTATTTGCCTAAATAAAAATAATACATCCATAGGTATTTTAAACATACATATGAACAAGAAAACACAAACAATAATAAACAAGAGTAACAACAAATGCCTGTACCCAAATTGCACATAAATGATAAACCAACAAAAAAAAATATGCATACGAATCCCTTCGTATTCATACACACGAAACGCATCGTTTACTCGAATAAAATAACAATAATTTTTAGTTATTCTTAGAAATGCCAGATTAACTGAATGTTTTCGAGTGAGAAATTATATTGAAAACAATAATAAAAAAAGAAAATTTGTTTTCGTATTCGTATTGTAAAAACTGGCAGTAAAATCGACTGGGAAAGAATGACCAGAAATAAAAATTTCATATTGTAATGCTAAATTAAATTTTAATCTATCTAGTTTTCATTAATTTTCATAGAAAAACTTTGTACAAAAACGCAATATTTTATATTTGTAAAAGAAAAATCAATAAATTTTGGGTTTGTTGAAAAAAATTTGTTCTCTTTTAAAAATAAGTTTGTCGCCCTGAAAAGGACGGTTTGTTGTTTTTCAGTTGATATGTGATGAGGTCATACAGTATTTTTTCTTCATTTTTATCGAGTAATAACTTAGGCCTTCTTTTCTGTTTTCTTGGGCAAAAGTACAGCTTGAATGTTTGGCAAAACACCACCTTGAGCAATGGTGACACCAGACAACAGCTTGTTCAATTCTTCATCATTACGGATGGCCAATTGCAAATGACGAGGAATAATTCTGGTCTTTTTGTTGTCACGAGCTGCATTACCAGCCAATTCTAGAACTTCAGCAGCCAAATATTCCATAACGGCAGCTAAATAGACTGGAGCACCGGCACCAACACGTTCAGCATAATTGCCTTTACGCAATAAACGATGAATACGGCCGACGGGAAATTGCAAACCAGCACGATTTGAACGAGACTTTGCCTTGCTTTTAACTTTACCACCTTTACCACGACCAGACATATTTGTTTATTTTTTTTTATTATTCACTTAAAACACTTCACTAGAGCACTGAATACACAAAACTGTTTGAGATTTTCGCCAGAACACTGAGTATTTATACTTTTTTTGTATGGCAACTGCGCATACAGGGGATGATTGTGTAAACGATAACAAAATAGGTAGACAGAAAACTGAGTTGTTGGAAAAAAGGTATATAAAGCGCACATTAGACGTTGAAATTTATAAATTGTAAACAGTGTTAAAAGTGTTTGTGAAGTGAAAACATCTAAAAAGTGAAAAAGTGGAAATATGCCTCCTAAAGCCAGTGGTAAAGCAACAAAAAAGGCCGGTAAAGCCCAGAAGAATATTAGCAAGGGCGACAAGACTAGAAAACGCAAGCGTAAGGAAAGTTATGCCATCTACATTTACAAAGTTTTGAAGCAAGTACATCCTGATACTGGAATTTCTTCAAAGGCTATGAGTATCATGAACAGTTTTGTTAATGATATCTTTGAACGTATTGCCGCCGAAGCATCTCGTTTGGCTCAATACAATAAACGTTCCACCATAACCAGTCGTGAAATTCAAACTGCTGTCCGTCTACTTTTGCCCGGTGAATTGGCCAAACACGCTGTCAGTGAAGGTACAAAGGCTGTAACCAAATACACCAGCTCCAAGTAAATTTTTATAAATTGTACTTAACGCCGATGGATTCCTTTCTCTTTTTGTTATTATAAAAGGCCCTTTTCAGGGCCACAAAATATTTTAAAAAAGAGTTGGCTTTTGTTTGTTAAATAAACTATTTGCATTTAAGTTTACAATAAATATAAATTTTAATTAAAAGGTTTAATAAATTTAATTTTCTTTTCATACTGTAAATTAGGACATTATGAAAAGAAATCTAAGTCAGCGATTTTCTTTATTATCAAAATTTGGGCAATTCTATTAATAAACAGATAAAATGTGTATATACATAAATATGTACATGAATAAATAATATATGTATTTATATGCATGTAGTATTATTACATGGTGAACAAAACAGTCCAACTTAATATTGAATGTAGGCTTTTGAAAATTCACGATTATATTTTAGAAACACAAAAGATAAAATCCAACAATAATTCGAACGTCTGTTTTCTGAAAGTAACTAAAAAGTAATTCAGGGAAGAAACCAGATTGGTTTAATAATAATTAAAAGGTGTTTTAAAAGAATAGCCCTTACAAATATGTATGTAGATCTTGTACTTTGAATAATTTGAAATACATATCTAAAAATTAATTAAATTCAATATAAAAACATTTTTATATACCTACTTAGGTATATCCATAAATATTTTTAATAAAATTTTAATTAAAAGCACAATTTCAATATTTAGTAATGTAATGTGTTTCTTTCAACAAAAAAAACCTTTCTCTTTTTATTGCAAGTTTAGTTTTGGCTTTGTTTATTAATTTTAGCTCGTATTTTTAAGCGTAAAAATTCCTGTTTGAAAGTGTATAATTATATCTCTTTTAGAAAAAGAATTTGTGGTCCTGAAAAGGACCGATTTGTTTAAGGTAGTTTTTATTTTGTCACATCAATTTAATTAAGCACGTTCTCCACGAATACGTCTGGCCAATTGGATATCTTTGGGCATAATGGTCACACGTTTAGCATGAATGGCACACAAATTTGTATCTTCGAATAGACCAACCAAATAAGCTTCACTGGCTTCTTGAAGAGCCATAACAGCCGAACTCTGGAAACGCAAATCTGTCTTAAAATCTTGGGCAATTTCACGAACCAAACGTTGGAATGGCAATTTACGAATTAACAATTCAGTACTCTTTTGATAACGGCGAATTTCACGCAAAGCTACAGTACCGGGGCGAAAACGATGAGGTTTCTTAACACCACCAGTAGCTGGGGCACTTTTACGTGCAGCCTTAGTAGCCAATTGTTTGCGTGGTGCTTTGCCACCAGTCGATTTACGGGCAGTTTGCTTAGTACGAGCCATTTTCACTTCTTTTATTTAAAATTAAAAAACACACACTGAAGAAACACTGTTAGAACACAAATAATGAAGTTGCGCTGAAAGTGATCGGCTTATATAGAAAAATTGCCAAGGCATAATACTTGGGTTTGTATGTTTAATTGTACAGTGGTGGTTGTTTTACAAAAAACGCACACTGAAAGAAACGTACAGTAATATATTTCTTGTTCTCTCTCTCTTTCGAATTTTTCTTAAAAAAATTTGTATAAATATGAGTTGACTCTGGTACGAAAATCATTAGTTCTTGTTGAACATTTGTGAAGTGTTTGTGTTAAATAAAAATTAAAGTGATTAAAAATGACTGGTCGTGGTAAAGGTGGCAAAGGCTTGGGAAAAGGTGGTGCTAAGCGTCATCGTAAAGTATTACGTGATAATATCCAAGGTATTACTAAGCCAGCTATTAGACGTTTGGCTCGTCGTGGTGGTGTAAAACGTATTTCTGGTTTGATTTACGAAGAAACTCGTGGCGTTTTGAAGGTATTTTTGGAAAATGTTATTCGTGATGCCGTCACCTACACTGAACATGCCAAAAGGAAAACTGTCACCGCTATGGATGTTGTTTATGCTTTGAAGAGACAAGGTCGTACATTGTACGGTTTCGGTGGTTAATTATTTTGTATATTTTAATTTGCTTGCGGATAACACGAAAATAAATAAAACGAACAAATCGGTCCTTTTCAGGACCACAAAACCCGTTTAAAAAAGAGATAGTGCATTGTTGATATAAATTTTTGGTCCCAGTGCTGATTGTATTTTTTTTTTACGATATGGTGCACTTCTGGATATACACTTTTTTTGTACAAGAACTGTGTATTTGTCATGCAAAAGTTTTTTTTTTTTGCATATTTAAAATTGAATTTTGTTTTTGGATTGTTCACCTGAGTAAATTTAATTTTCGGATAGTATAAACATAAAAAAACGAAACAATCGGTTCTTTTCAGGACCACAAAACTAGTTTTTAAAAGAGATTTTACATTTTTGGTACCAGACTATTTGTTATGCAAAAGTTTTTTTTATAATTAATATTGTATTTCTTGTTTTTGGATTTTATTTTGTTTGCCCGAGCAAATTTGTAAATTAGTTTGTTTTGCACTAAAGATATTTTTGAAAGTGTTCGTTGTTAATTTCTAATGTTGGGTTTTATTTAGAATTTCAAATTATTTTGTTTTAAAATTACAATTTTTCATTAGTTTGGTTTGTTTTTGTATATGCATATTATTCCTTCAAGCACTAATTGTGGTATGAAAATCATTTTTGAATGAGTTTTTTGTCGATTTTTTTATTTATTCATACATAGATACCATGTCTTTTTGTTATTTAAGAAAATTAAAAATAAATACATATATAATTTTCGTTCGCTTTTTTTTTTGTTTAAAATATCTCAAATGTACTTATATATGTACATTAAATATATTTTTTTTGTTAAATTTACCAAAAAAAATTGTCAAAACTAATAATTGTACATTTGTTTAGAAATTGTTAAAAGGCAACAACTTATACACAAACATACATACATATGTACCTACCTATTTTTGTTAATAAATAATAGTTTCGTAAACTTTTTATTGAATGATGATGTATTAATGTTTATTACATAAACCTTTTATTACTTCTACATATTTAGTTTTTTCTTCTTCTTCTTGATTAACATTAAATATAGAAATAATCTTCACATTTTAAGTTTTTAACAAAAACAGCAAAAACAATTATAAAGCGGACAAAATGTTACATATTGAGTCTTCGGTACAAACAGGGAATTTGCAATTAAGTATGTACATACATACATACATATGTATGTATAATAACAACAATAAATTTACCAATGTTTAAATGAGTAAACGTAATAAACGGATTTTGTCTGTGTAAAAGGGATGATTAGGTATAAACCGAATGAATTTTTTCAAGTAAAAATTAAAATGGATAAGAAATGTTAAGCAGCTGTTAAGAAAATTAAATTTATGTACATACATATATGTAGGTACATACATACCTACTACATACATAAATATGTATGTATGTTTAATAAAAGCAAAATAAGGGAGACATTTTGAAATAGGTACGTTATTGTGTGAATAGCTGGTCCAGTAGGCAATATAAAAAAGTAATTTTTTATACAGGGATATCTATTTCTTCTTTATATTTCTTTTTAATATATGTATGTACATACATACCTATACATAGTAATTTAAAAGAAAAATAGGAGATTGAGTTTTAAGGAATTAGCTTGACTTACATACATACATACATATCTACATACATACATACGTGGTTTTGTTTTATTTACATATGTACCTTGAAAAAAATGCAGCAAAATATTTTAGTCTTTTATTTAACAAATCTTAAAAATTATTTGCCTAAATAAAAATAATACATCCATAGGTATTTTAAACATACATATGAACAAGAAAACACAAACAATAATAAACAAGAGTAACAACAAATGCCTGTACCCAAATTGCACATAAATGATAAACCAACAAAAAAAAATATGCATACGAATCCCTTCGTATTCATACACACGAAACGCATCGTTTACTCGAATAAAATAACAATAATTTTTAGTTATTCTTAGAAATGCCAGATTAACTGAATGTTTTCGAGTGAGAAATTATATTGAAAACAATAATAAAAAAAGAAAATTTGTTTTCGTATTCGTATTGTAAAAACTGGCAGTAAAATCGACTGGGAAAGAATGACCAGAAATAAAAATTTCATATTGTAATGCTAAATTAAATTTTAATCTATCTAGTTTTCATTAATTTTCATAGAAAAACTTTGTACAAAAACGCAATATTTTATATTTGTAAAAGAAAAATCAATAAATTTTGGGTTTGTTGAAAAAAATTTGTTCTCTTTTAAAAATAAGTTTGTCGCCCTGAAAAGGACGGTTTGTTGTTTTTCAGTTGATATGTGATGAGGTCATACAGTATTTTTTCTTCATTTTTATCGAGTAATAACTTAGGCCTTCTTTTCTGTTTTCTTGGGCAAAAGTACAGCTTGAATGTTTGGCAAAACACCACCTTGAGCAATGGTGACACCAGACAACAGCTTGTTCAATTCTTCATCATTACGGATGGCCAATTGCAAATGACGAGGAATAATTCTGGTCTTTTTGTTGTCACGAGCTGCATTACCAGCCAATTCTAGAACTTCAGCAGCCAAATATTCCATAACGGCAGCTAAATAGACTGGAGCACCGGCACCAACACGTTCAGCATAATTGCCTTTACGCAATAAACGATGAATACGGCCGACGGGAAATTGCAAACCAGCACGATTTGAACGAGACTTTGCCTTGCTTTTAACTTTACCACCTTTACCACGACCAGACATATTTGTTTATTTTTTTTTATTATTCACTTAAAACACTTCACTAGAGCACTGAATACACAAAACTGTTTGAGATTTTCGCCAGAACACTGAGTATTTATACTTTTTTTGTATGGCAACTGCGCATACAGGGGATGATTGTGTAAACGATAACAAAATAGGTAGACAGAAAACTGAGTTGTTGGAAAAAAGGTATATAAAGCGCACATTAGACGTTGAAATTTATAAATTGTAAACAGTGTTAAAAGTGTTTGTGAAGTGAAAACATCTAAAAAGTGAAAAAGTGGAAATATGCCTCCTAAAGCCAGTGGTAAAGCAACAAAAAAGGCCGGTAAAGCCCAGAAGAATATTAGCAAGGGCGACAAGACTAGAAAACGCAAGCGTAAGGAAAGTTATGCCATCTACATTTACAAAGTTTTGAAGCAAGTACATCCTGATACTGGAATTTCTTCAAAGGCTATGAGTATCATGAACAGTTTTGTTAATGATATCTTTGAACGTATTGCCGCCGAAGCATCTCGTTTGGCTCAATACAATAAACGTTCCACCATAACCAGTCGTGAAATTCAAACTGCTGTCCGTCTACTTTTGCCCGGTGAATTGGCCAAACACGCTGTCAGTGAAGGTACAAAGGCTGTAACCAAATACACCAGCTCCAAGTAAATTTTTATAAATTGTACTTAACGCCGATGGATTCCTTTCTCTTTTTGTTATTATAAAAGGCCCTTTTCAGGGCCACAAAATATTTTAAAAAAGAGTTGGCTTTTGTTTGTTAAATAAACTATTTGCATTTAAGTTTACAATAAATATAAATTTTAATTAAAAGGTTTAATAAATTTAATTTTCTTTTCATACTGTAAATTAGGACATTATGAAAAGAAATCTAAGTCAGCGATTTTCTTTATTATCAAAATTTGGGCAATTCTATTAATAAACAGATAAAATGTGTATATACATAAATATGTACATGAATAAATAATATATGTATTTATATGCATGTAGTATTATTACATGGTGAACAAAACAGTCCAACTTAATATTGAATGTAGGCTTTTGAAAATTCACGATTATATTTTAGAAACACAAAAGATAAAATCCAACAATAATTCGAACGTCTGTTTTCTGAAAGTAACTAAAAAGTAATTCAGGGAAGAATCCAGATTGGTTTAATAATAATTAAAAGGTGTTTTAAAAGAATAGCCCTTACAAATATGTATGTAGATCTTGTACTTTGAATAATTTGAAATACATATCTAAAAATTAATTAAATTCAATATAAAAACATTTTTATATACCTACTTAGGTATATCCATAAATATTTTTAATAAAATTTTAATTAAAAGCACAATTTCAATATTTAGTAATGTAATGTGTTTCTTTCAACAAAAAAAACCTTTCTCTTTTTATTGCAAGTTTAGTTTTGGCTTTGTTTATTAATTTTAGCTCGTATTTTTAAGCGTAAAAATTCCTGTTTGAAAGTGTATAATTATATCTCTTTTAGAAAAAGAATTTGTGGTCCTGAAAAGGACCGATTTGTTTAAGGTAGTTTTTATTTTGTCACATCAATTTAATTAAGCACGTTCTCCACGAATACGTCTGGCCAATTGGATATCTTTGGGCATAATGGTCACACGTTTAGCATGAATGGCACACAAATTTGTATCTTCGAATAGACCAACCAAATAAGCTTCACTGGCTTCTTGAAGAGCCATAACAGCCGAACTCTGGAAACGCAAATCTGTCTTAAAATCTTGGGCAATTTCACGAACCAAACGTTGGAATGGCAATTTACGAATTAACAATTCAGTACTCTTTTGATAACGGCGAATTTCACGCAAAGCTACAGTACCGGGGCGAAAACGATGAGGTTTCTTAACACCACCAGTAGCTGGGGCACTTTTACGTGCAGCCTTAGTAGCCAATTGTTTGCGTGGTGCTTTGCCACCAGTCGATTTACGGGCAGTTTGCTTAGTACGAGCCATTTTCACTTCTTTTATTTAAAATTAAAAAACACACACTGAAGAAACACTGTTAGAACACAAATAATGAAGTTGCGCTGAAAGTGATCGGCTTATATAGAAAAATTGCCAAGGCATAATACTTGGGTTTGTATGTTTAATTGTACAGTGGTGGTTGTTTTACAAAAAACGCACACTGAAAGAAACGTACAGTAATATATTTCTTGTTCTCTCTCTCTTTCGAATTTTTCTTGAAAAAATTTGTATAAATATGAGTTGACTCTGGTACGAAAATCATTAGTTCTTGTTGAACATTTGTGAAGTGTTTGTGTTAAATAAAAATTAAAGTGATTAAAAATGACTGGTCGTGGTAAAGGTGGCAAAGGCTTGGGAAAAGGTGGTGCTAAGCGTCATCGTAAAGTATTACGTGATAATATCCAAGGTATTACTAAGCCAGCTATTAGACGTTTGGCTCGTCGTGGTGGTGTAAAACGTATTTCTGGTTTGATTTACGAAGAAACTCGTGGCGTTTTGAAGGTATTTTTGGAAAATGTTATTCGTGATGCCGTCACCTACACTGAACATGCCAAAAGGAAAACTGTCACCGCTATGGATGTTGTTTATGCTTTGAAGAGACAAGGTCGTACATTGTACGGTTTCGGTGGTTAATTATTTTGTATATTTTAATTTGCTTGCGGATAACACGAAAATAAATAAAACGAACAAATCGGTCCTTTTCAGGACCACAAAACCCGTTTAAAAAAGAGATAGTGCATTGTTGATATAAATTTTTGGTCCCAGTGCTGATTGTATTTTTTTTTTACGATATGGTGCACTTCTGGATATACACTTTTTTTGTACAAGAACTGTGTATTTGTCATGCAAAAGTTTTTTTTTTTTGCATATTTAAAATTGAATTTTGTTTTTGGATTGTTCACCTGAGTAAATTTAATTTTCGGATAGTATAAACATAAAAAAAACGAAACAATCGGTTCTTTTCAGGACCACAAAACTAGTTTTTAAAAGAGATTTTACATTTTTGGTACCAGACTATTTGTTATGCAAAAGTTTTTTTTATAATTAATATTGTATTTCTTGTTTTTGGATTTTATTTTGTTTGCCCGAGCAAATTTGTAAATTAGTTTGTTTTGCACTAAAGATATTTTTGAAAGTGTTCGTTGTTAATTTCTAATGTTGGGTTTTATTTAGAATTTCAAATTATTTTGTTTTAAAATTACAATTTTTCATTAGTTTGGTTTGTTTTTGTATATGCATATTATTCCTTCAAGCACTAATTGTGGTATGAAAATCATTTTTGAATGAGTTTTTTGTCGATTTTTTTATTTATTCATACATAGATACCATGTCTTTTTGTTATTTAAGAAAATTAAAAATAAATACATATATAATTTTCGTTCGCTTTTTTTTTTGTTTAAAATATCTCAAATGTACTTATATATGTACATTAAATATATTTTTTTTGTTAAATTTACCAAAAAAAATTGTCAAAACTAATAATTGTACATTTGTTTAGAAATTGTTAAAAGGCAACAACTTATACACAAACATACATACATATGTACCTACCTATTTTTGTTAATAAATAATAGTTTCGTAAACTTTTTATTGAATGATGATGTATTAATGTTTATTACATAAACCTTTTATTACTTCTACATATTTAGTTTTTTCTTCTTCTTCTTGATTAACATTAAATATAGAAATAATCTTCACATTTTAAGTTTTTAACAAAAACAGCAAAAACAATTATAAAGCGGACAAAATGTTACATATTGAGTCTTCGGTACAAACAGGGAATTTGCAATTAAGTATGTACATACATACATACATATGTATGTATAATAACAACAATAAATTTACCAATGTTTAAATGAGTAAACGTAATAAACGGATTTTGTCTGTGTAAAAGGGATGATTAGGTATAAACCGAATGAATTTTTTCAAGTAAAAATTAAAATGGATAAGAAATGTTAAGCAGCTGTTAAGAAAATTAAATTTATGTACATACATATATGTAGGTACATACATACCTACTACATACATAAATATGTATGTATGTTTAATAAAAGCAAAATAAGGGAGACATTTTGAAATAGGTACGTTATTGTGTGAATAGCTGGTCCAGTAGGCAATATAAAAAAGTAATTTTTTATACAGGGATATCTATTTCTTCTTTATATTTCTTTTTAATATATGTATGTACATACATACCTATACATAGTAATTTAAAAGAAAAATAGGAGATTGAGTTTTAAGGAATTAGCTTGACTTACATACATACATACATATCTACATACATACATACGTGGTTTTGTTTTATTTACATATGTACCTTGAAAAAAATGCAGCAAAATATTTTAGTCTTTTATTTAACAAATCTTAAAAATTATTTGCCTAAATAAAAATAATACATCCATAGGTATTTTAAACATACATATGAACAAGAAAACACAAACAATAATAAACAAGAGTAACAACAAATGCCTGTACCCAAATTGCACATAAATGATAAACCAACAAAAAAAAATATGCATACGAATCCCTTCGTATTCATACACACGAAACGCATCGTTTACTCGAATAAAATAACAATAATTTTTAGTTATTCTTAGAAATGCCAGATTAACTGAATGTTTTCGAGTGAGAAATTATATTGAAAACAATAATAAAAAAAGAAAATTTGTTTTCGTATTCGTATTGTAAAAACTGGCAGTAAAATCGACTGGGAAAGAATGACCAGAAATAAAAATTTCATATTGTAATGCTAAATTAAATTTTAATCTATCTAGTTTTCATTAATTTTCATAGAAAAACTTTGTACAAAAACGCAATATTTTATATTTGTAAAAGAAAAATCAATAAATTTTGGGTTTGTTGAAAAAAATTTGTTCTCTTTTAAAAATAAGTTTGTCGCCCTGAAAAGGACGGTTTGTTGTTTTTCAGTTGATATGTGATGAGGTCATACAGTATTTTTTCTTCATTTTTATCGAGTAATAACTTAGGCCTTCTTTTCTGTTTTCTTGGGCAAAAGTACAGCTTGAATGTTTGGCAAAACACCACCTTGAGCAATGGTGACACCAGACAACAGCTTGTTCAATTCTTCATCATTACGGATGGCCAATTGCAAATGACGAGGAATAATTCTGGTCTTTTTGTTGTCACGAGCTGCATTACCAGCCAATTCTAGAACTTCAGCAGCCAAATATTCCATAACGGCAGCTAAATAGACTGGAGCACCGGCACCAACACGTTCAGCATAATTGCCTTTACGCAATAAACGATGAATACGGCCGACGGGAAATTGCAAACCAGCACGATTTGAACGAGACTTTGCCTTGCTTTTAACTTTACCACCTTTACCACGACCAGACATATTTGTTTATTTTTTTTTATTATTCACTTAAAACACTTCACTAGAGCACTGAATACACAAAACTGTTTGAGATTTTCGCCAGAACACTGAGTATTTATACTTTTTTTGTATGGCAACTGCGCATACAGGGGATGATTGTGTAAACGATAACAAAATAGGTAGACAGAAAACTGAGTTGTTGGAAAAAAGGTATATAAAGCGCACATTAGACGTTGAAATTTATAAATTGTAAACAGTGTTAAAAGTGTTTGTGAAGTGAAAACATCTAAAAAGTGAAAAAGTGGAAATATGCCTCCTAAAGCCAGTGGTAAAGCAACAAAAAAGGCCGGTAAAGCCCAGAAGAATATTAGCAAGGGCGACAAGACTAGAAAACGCAAGCGTAAGGAAAGTTATGCCATCTACATTTACAAAGTTTTGAAGCAAGTACATCCTGATACTGGAATTTCTTCAAAGGCTATGAGTATCATGAACAGTTTTGTTAATGATATCTTTGAACGTATTGCCGCCGAAGCATCTCGTTTGGCTCAATACAATAAACGTTCCACCATAACCAGTCGTGAAATTCAAACTGCTGTCCGTCTACTTTTGCCCGGTGAATTGGCCAAACACGCTGTCAGTGAAGGTACAAAGGCTGTAACCAAATACACCAGCTCCAAGTAAATTTTTATAAATTGTACTTAACGCCGATGGATTCCTTTCTCTTTTTGTTATTATAAAAGGCCCTTTTCAGGGCCACAAAATATTTTAAAAAAGAGTTGGCTTTTGTTTGTTAAATAAACTATTTGCATTTAAGTTTACAATAAATATAAATTTTAATTAAAAGGTTTAATAAATTTAATTTTCTTTTCATACTGTAAATTAGGACATTATGAAAAGAAATCTAAGTCAGCGATTTTCTTTATTATCAAAATTTGGGCAATTCTATTAATAAACAGATAAAATGTGTATATACATAAATATGTACATGAATAAATAATATATGTATTTATATGCATGTAGTATTATTACATGGTGAACAAAACAGTCCAACTTAATATTGAATGTAGGCTTTTGAAAATTCACGATTATATTTTAGAAACACAAAAGATAAAATCCAACAATAATTCGAACGTCTGTTTTCTGAAAGTAACTAAAAAGTAATTCAGGGAAGAAACCAGATTGGTTTAATAATAATTAAAAGGTGTTTTAAAAGAATAGCCCTTACAAATATGTATGTAGATCTTGTACTTTGAATAATTTGAAATACATATCTAAAAATTAATTAAATTCAATATAAAAACATTTTTATATACCTACTTAGGTATATCCATAAATATTTTTAATAAAATTTTAATTAAAAGCACAATTTCAATATTTAGTAATGTAATGTGTTTCTTTCAACAAAAAAAACCTTTCTCTTTTTATTGCAAGTTTAGTTTTGGCTTTGTTTATTAATTTTAGCTCGTATTTTTAAGCGTAAAAATTCCTGTTTGAAAGTGTATAATTATATCTCTTTTAGAAAAAGAATTTGTGGTCCTGAAAAGGACCGATTTGTTTAAGGTAGTTTTTATTTTGTCACATCAATTTAATTAAGCACGTTCTCCACGAATACGTCTGGCCAATTGGATATCTTTGGGCATAATGGTCACACGTTTAGCATGAATGGCACACAAATTTGTATCTTCGAATAGACCAACCAAATAAGCTTCACTGGCTTCTTGAAGAGCCATAACAGCCGAACTCTGGAAACGCAAATCTGTCTTAAAATCTTGGGCAATTTCACGAACCAAACGTTGGAATGGCAATTTACGAATTAACAATTCAGTACTCTTTTGATAACGGCGAATTTCACGCAAAGCTACAGTACCGGGGCGAAAACGATGAGGTTTCTTAACACCACCAGTAGCTGGGGCACTTTTACGTGCAGCCTTAGTAGCCAATTGTTTGCGTGGTGCTTTGCCACCAGTCGATTTACGGGCAGTTTGCTTAGTACGAGCCATTTTCACTTCTTTTATTTAAAATTAAAAAACACACACTGAAGAAACACTGTTAGAACACAAATAATGAAGTTGCGCTGAAAGTGATCGGCTTATATAGAAAAATTGCCAAGGCATAATACTTGGGTTTGTATGTTTAATTGTACAGTGGTGGTTGTTTTACAAAAAACGCACACTGAAAGAAACGTACAGTAATATATTTCTTGTTCTCTCTCTCTTTCGAATTTTTCTTGAAAAAATTTGTATAAATATGAGTTGACTCTGGTACGAAAATCATTAGTTCTTGTTGAACATTTGTGAAGTGTTTGTGTTAAATAAAAATTAAAGTGATTAAAAATGACTGGTCGTGGTAAAGGTGGCAAAGGCTTGGGAAAAGGTGGTGCTAAGCGTCATCGTAAAGTATTACGTGATAATATCCAAGGTATTACTAAGCCAGCTATTAGACGTTTGGCTCGTCGTGGTGGTGTAAAACGTATTTCTGGTTTGATTTACGAAGAAACTCGTGGCGTTTTGAAGGTATTTTTGGAAAATGTTATTCGTGATGCCGTCACCTACACTGAACATGCCAAAAGGAAAACTGTCACCGCTATGGATGTTGTTTATGCTTTGAAGAGACAAGGTCGTACATTGTACGGTTTCGGTGGTTAATTATTTTGTATATTTTAATTTGCTTGCGGATAACACGAAAATAAATAAAACGAACAAATCGGTCCTTTTCAGGACCACAAAACCCGTTTAAAAAAGAGATAGTGCATTGTTGATATAAATTTTTGGTCCCAGTGCTGATTGTATTTTTTTTTTACGATATGGTGCACTTCTGGATATACACTTTTTTTGTACAAGAACTGTGTATTTGTCATGCAAAAGTTTTTTTTTTTTGCATATTTAAAATTGAATTTTGTTTTTGGATTGTTCACCTGAGTAAATTTAATTTTCGGATAGTATAAACATAAAAAAACGAAACAATCGGTTCTTTTCAGGACCACAAAACTAGTTTTTAAAAGAGATTTTACATTTTTGGTACCAGACTATTTGTTATGCAAAAGTTTTTTTTATAATTAATATTGTATTTCTTGTTTTTGGATTTTATTTTGTTTGCCCGAGCAAATTTGTAAATTAGTTTGTTTTGCACTAAAGATATTTTTGAAAGTGTTCGTTGTTAATTTCTAATGTTGGGTTTTATTTAGAATTTCAAATTATTTTGTTTTAAAATTACAATTTTTCATTAGTTTGGTTTGTTTTTGTATATGCATATTATTCCTTCAAGCACTAATTGTGGTATGAAAATCATTTTTGAATGAGTTTTTTGTCGATTTTTTTATTTATTCATACATAGATACCATGTCTTTTTGTTATTTAAGAAAATTAAAAATAAATACATATATAATTTTCGTTCGCTTTTTTTTTTGTTTAAAATATCTCAAATGTACTTATATATGTACATTAAATATATTTTTTTTGTTAAATTTACCAAAAAAAATTGTCAAAACTAATAATTGTACATTTGTTTAGAAATTGTTAAAAGGCAACAACTTATACACAAACATACATACATATGTACCTACCTATTTTTGTTAATAAATAATAGTTTCGTAAACTTTTTATTGAATGATGATGTATTAATGTTTATTACATAAACCTTTTATTACTTCTACATATTTAGTTTTTTCTTCTTCTTCTTGATTAACATTAAATATAGAAATAATCTTCACATTTTAAGTTTTTAACAAAAACAGCAAAAACAATTATAAAGCGGACAAAATGTTACATATTGAGTCTTCGGTACAAACAGGGAATTTGCAATTAAGTATGTACATACATACATACATATGTATGTATAATAACAACAATAAATTTACCAATGTTTAAATGAGTAAACGTAATAAACGGATTTTGTCTGTGTAAAAGGGATGATTAGGTATAAACCGAATGAATTTTTTCAAGTAAAAATTAAAATGGATAAGAAATGTTAAGCAGCTGTTAAGAAAATTAAATTTATGTACATACATATATGTAGGTACATACATACCTACTACATACATAAATATGTATGTATGTTTAATAAAAGCAAAATAAGGGAGACATTTTGAAATAGGTACGTTATTGTGTGAATAGCTGGTCCAGTAGGCAATATAAAAAAGTAATTTTTTATACAGGGATATCTATTTCTTCTTTATATTTCTTTTTAATATATGTATGTACATACATACCTATACATAGTAATTTAAAAGAAAAATAGGAGATTGAGTTTTAAGGAATTAGCTTGACTTACATACATACATACATATCTACATACATACATACGTGGTTTTGTTTTATTTACATATGTACCTTGAAAAAAATGCAGCAAAATATTTTAGTCTTTTATTTAACAAATCTTAAAAATTATTTGCCTAAATAAAAATAATACATCCATAGGTATTTTAAACATACATATGAACAAGAAAACACAAACAATAATAAACAAGAGTAACAACAAATGCCTGTACCCAAATTGCACATAAATGATAAACCAACAAAAAAAAATATGCATACGAATCCCTTCGTATT
This sequence comes from Pollenia labialis, assembly GCA_949318255.1. Classification (NCBI taxonomy): domain Eukaryota; kingdom Metazoa; phylum Arthropoda; class Insecta; order Diptera; family Polleniidae; genus Pollenia; species Pollenia labialis. The sequence goes on along the minus strand of OX439142.1, from coordinate 14,055,930 downwards.
CATACACACGAAACGCATCGTTTACTCGAATAAAATAACAATAATTTTTAGTTATTCTTAGAAATGCCAGATTAACTGAATGTTTTCGAGTGAGAAATTATATTGAAAACAATAATAAAAAAAGAAAATTTGTTTTCGTATTCGTATTGTAAAAACTGGCAGTAAAATCGACTGGGAAAGAATGACCAGAAATAAAAATTTCATATTGTAATGCTAAATTAAATTTTAATCTATCTAGTTTTCATTAATTTTCATAGAAAAACTTTGTACAAAAACGCAATATTTTATATTTGTAAAAGAAAAATCAATAAATTTTGGGTTTGTTGAAAAAAATTTGTTCTCTTTTAAAAATAAGTTTGTCGCCCTGAAAAGGACGGTTTGTTGTTTTTCAGTTGATATGTGATGAGGTCATACAGTATTTTTTCTTCATTTTTATCGAGTAATAACTTAGGCCTTCTTTTCTGTTTTCTTGGGCAAAAGTACAGCTTGAATGTTTGGCAAAACACCACCTTGAGCAATGGTGACACCAGACAACAGCTTGTTCAATTCTTCATCATTACGGATGGCCAATTGCAAATGACGAGGAATAATTCTGGTCTTTTTGTTGTCACGAGCTGCATTACCAGCCAATTCTAGAACTTCAGCAGCCAAATATTCCATAACGGCAGCTAAATAGACTGGAGCACCGGCACCAACACGTTCAGCATAATTGCCTTTACGCAATAAACGATGAATACGGCCGACGGGAAATTGCAAACCAGCACGATTTGAACGAGACTTTGCCTTGCTTTTAACTTTACCACCTTTACCACGACCAGACATATTTGTTTATTTTTTTTTATTATTCACTTAAAACACTTCACTAGAGCACTGAATACACAAAACTGTTTGAGATTTTCGCCAGAACACTGAGTATTTATACTTTTTTTGTATGGCAACTGCGCATACAGGGGATGATTGTGTAAACGATAACAAAATAGGTAGACAGAAAACTGAGTTGTTGGAAAAAAGGTATATAAAGCGCACATTAGACGTTGAAATTTATAAATTGTAAACAGTGTTAAAAGTGTTTGTGAAGTGAAAACATCTAAAAAGTGAAAAAGTGGAAATATGCCTCCTAAAGCCAGTGGTAAAGCAACAAAAAAGGCCGGTAAAGCCCAGAAGAATATTAGCAAGGGCGACAAGACTAGAAAACGCAAGCGTAAGGAAAGTTATGCCATCTACATTTACAAAGTTTTGAAGCAAGTACATCCTGATACTGGAATTTCTTCAAAGGCTATGAGTATCATGAACAGTTTTGTTAATGATATCTTTGAACGTATTGCCGCCGAAGCATCTCGTTTGGCTCAATACAATAAACGTTCCACCATAACCAGTCGTGAAATTCAAACTGCTGTCCGTCTACTTTTGCCCGGTGAATTGGCCAAACACGCTGTCAGTGAAGGTACAAAGGCTGTAACCAAATACACCAGCTCCAAGTAAATTTTTATAAATTGTACTTAACGCCGATGGATTCCTTTCTCTTTTTGTTATTATAAAAGGCCCTTTTCAGGGCCACAAAATATTTTAAAAAAGAGTTGGCTTTTGTTTGTTAAATAAACTATTTGCATTTAAGTTTACAATAAATATAAATTTTAATTAAAAGGTTTAATAAATTTAATTTTCTTTTCATACTGTAAATTAGGACATTATGAAAAGAAATCTAAGTCAGCGATTTTCTTTATTATCAAAATTTGGGCAATTCTATTAATAAACAGATAAAATGTGTATATACATAAATATGTACATGAATAAATAATATATGTATTTATATGCATGTAGTATTATTACATGGTGAACAAAACAGTCCAACTTAATATTGAATGTAGGCTTTTGAAAATTCACGATTATATTTTAGAAACACAAAAGATAAAATCCAACAATAATTCGAACGTCTGTTTTCTGAAAGTAACTAAAAAGTAATTCAGGGAAGAAACCAGATTGGTTTAATAATAATTAAAAGGTGTTTTAAAAGAATAGCCCTTACAAATATGTATGTAGATCTTGTACTTTGAATAATTTGAAATACATATCTAAAAATTAATTAAATTCAATATAAAAACATTTTTATATACCTACTTAGGTATATCCATAAATATTTTTAATAAAATTTTAATTAAAAGCACAATTTCAATATTTAGTAATGTAATGTGTTTCTTTCAACAAAAAAAACCGTTCTCTTTTTATTGCAAGTTTAGTTTTGGCTTTGTTTATTAATTTTAGCTCGTATTTTTAAGCGTAAAAATTCCTGTTTGAAAGTGTATAATTATATCTCTTTTAGAAAAAGAATTTGTGGTCCTGAAAAGGACCGATTTGTTTAAGGTAGTTTTTATTTTGTCACATCAATTTAATTAAGCACGTTCTCCACGAATACGTCTGGCCAATTGGATATCTTTGGGCATAATGGTCACACGTTTAGCATGAATGGCACACAAATTTGTATCTTCGAATAGACCAACCAAATAAGCTTCACTGGCTTCTTGAAGAGCCATAACAGCCGAACTCTGGAAACGCAAATCTGTCTTAAAATCTTGGGCAATTTCACGAACCAAACGTTGGAATGGCAATTTACGAATTAACAATTCAGTACTCTTTTGATAACGGCGAATTTCACGCAAAGCTACAGTACCGGGGCGAAAACGATGAGGTTTCTTAACACCACCAGTAGCTGGGGCACTTTTACGTGCAGCCTTAGTAGCCAATTGTTTGCGTGGTGCTTTGCCACCAGTCGATTTACGGGCAGTTTGCTTAGTACGAGCCATTTTCACTTCTTTTATTTAAAATTAAAAAACACACACTGAAGAAACACTGTTAGAACACAAATAATGAAGTTGCGCTGAAAGTGATCGGCTTATATAGAAAAATTGCCAAGGCATAATACTTGGGTTTGTATGTTTAATTGTACAGTGGTGGTTGTTTTACAAAAAACGCACACTGAAAGAAACGTACAGTAATATATTTCTTGTTCTCTCTCTCTTTCGAATTTTTCTTGAAAAAATTTGTATAAATATGAGTTGACTCTGGTACGAAAATCATTAGTTCTTGTTGAACATTTGTGAAGTGTTTGTGTTAAATAAAAATTAAAGTGATTAAAAATGACTGGTCGTGGTAAAGGTGGCAAAGGCTTGGGAAAAGGTGGTGCTAAGCGTCATCGTAAAGTATTACGTGATAATATCCAAGGTATTACTAAGCCAGCTATTAGACGTTTGGCTCGTCGTGGTGGTGTAAAACGTATTTCTGGTTTGATTTACGAAGAAACTCGTGGCGTTTTGAAGGTATTTTTGGAAAATGTTATTCGTGATGCCGTCACCTACACTGAACATGCCAAAAGGAAAACTGTCACCGCTATGGATGTTGTTTATGCTTTGAAGAGACAAGGTCGTACATTGTACGGTTTCGGTGGTTAATTATTTTGTATATTTTAATTTGCTTGCGGATAACACGAAAATAAATAAAACGAACAAATCGGTCCTTTTCAGGACCACAAAACCCGTTTAAAAAAGAGATAGTGCATTGTTGATATAAATTTTTGGTCCCAGTGCTGATTGTATTTTTTTTTTACGATATGGTGCACTTCTGGATATACACTTTTTTTGTACAAGAACTGTGTATTTGTCATGCAAAAGTTTTTTTTTTTTGCATATTTAAAATTGAATTTTGTTTTTGGATTGTTCACCTGAGTAAATTTAATTTTCGGATAGTATAAACATAAAAAAACGAAACAATCGGTTCTTTTCAGGACCACAAAACTAGTTTTTAAAAGAGATTTTACATTTTTGGTACCAGACTATTTGTTATGCAAAAGTTTTTTTTATAATTAATATTGTATTTCTTGTTTTTGGATTTTATTTTGTTTGCCCGAGCAAATTTGTAAATTAGTTTGTTTTGCACTAAAGATATTTTTGAAAGTGTTCGTTGTTAATTTCTAATGTTGGGTTTTATTTAGAATTTCAAATTATTTTGTTTTAAAATTACAATTTTTCATTAGTTTGGTTTGTTTTTGTATATGCATATTATTCCTTCAAGCACTAATTGTGGTATGAAAATCATTTTTGAATGAGTTTTTTGTCGATTTTTTTATTTATTCATACATAGATACCATGTCTTTTTGTTATTTAAGAAAATTAAAAATAAATACATATATAATTTTCGTTCGCTTTTTTTTTTGTTTAAAATATCTCAAATGTACTTATATATGTACATTAAATATATTTTTTTTGTTAAATTTACCAAAAAAAATTGTCAAAACTAATAATTGTACATTTGTTTAGAAATTGTTAAAAGGCAACAACTTATACACAAACATACATACATATGTACCTACCTATTTTTGTTAATAAATAATAGTTTCGTAAACTTTTTATTGAATGATGATGTATTAATGTTTATTACATAAACCTTTTATTACTTCTACATATTTAGTTTTTTCTTCTTCTTCTTGATTAACATTAAATATAGAAATAATCTTCACATTTTAAGTTTTTAACAAAAACAGCAAAAACAATTATAAAGCGGACAAAATGTTACATATTGAGTCTTCGGTACAAACAGGGAATTTGCAATTAAGTATGTACATACATACATACATATGTATGTATAATAACAACAATAAATTTACCAATGTTTAAATGAGTAAACGTAATAAACGGATTTTGTCTGTGTAAAAGGGATGATTAGGTATAAACCGAATGCCTTTTTTCAAGTAAAAATTAAAATGGATAAGAAATGTTAAGCAGCTGTTAAGAAAATTAAATTTATGTACATACATATATGTAGGTACATACATACCTACTACATACATAAATATGTATGTATGTTTAATAAAAGCAAAATAAGGGAGACATTTTGAAATAGGTACGTTATTGTGTGAATAGCTGGTCCAGTAGGCAATATAAAAAAGTAATTTTTTATACAGGGATATCTATTTCTTCTTTATATTTCTTTTTAATATATGTATGTACATACATACCTATACATAGTAATTTAAAAGAAAAATAGGAGATTGAGTTTTAAGGAATTAGCTTGACTTACATACATACATATCTACATACATACATACGTGGTTTTGTTTTATTTACATATGTACCTTGAAAAAAATGCAGCAAAATATTTTAGTCTTTTATTTAACAAATCTTAAAAATTATTTGCCTAAATAAAAATAATACATCCATAGGTATTTTAAACATACATATGAACAAGAAAACACAAACAATAATAAACAAGAGTAACAACAAATGCCTGTACCCAAATTGCACATAAATGATAAACCAACAAAAAAAAATATGCATACGAATCCCTTCGTATTCATACACACGAAACGCATCGTTTACTCGAATAAAATAACAATAATTTTTAGTTATTCTTAGAAATGCCAGATTAACTGAATGTTTTCGAGTGAGAAATTATATTGAAAACAATAATAAAAAAAGAAAATTTGTTTTCGTATTCGTATTGTAAAAACTGGCAGTAAAATCGACTGGGAAAGAATGACCAGAAATAAAAATTTCATATTGTAATGCTAAATTAAATTTTAATCTATCTAGTTTTCATTAATTTTCATAGAAAAACTTTGTACAAAAACGCAATATTTTATATTTGTAAAAGAAAAATCAATAAATTTTGGGTTTGTTGAAAAAAATTTGTTCTCTTTTAAAAATAAGTTTGTCGCCCTGAAAAGGACGGTTTGTTGTTTTTCAGTTGATATGTGATGAGGTCATACAGTATTTTTTCTTCATTTTTATCGAGTAATAACTTAGGCCTTCTTTTCTGTTTTCTTGGGCAAAAGTACAGCTTGAATGTTTGGCAAAACACCACCTTGAGCAATGGTGACACCAGACAACAGCTTGTTCAATTCTTCATCATTACGGATGGCCAATTGCAAATGACGAGGAATAATTCTGGTCTTTTTGTTGTCACGAGCTGCATTACCAGCCAATTCTAGAACTTCAGCAGCCAAATATTCCATAACGGCAGCTAAATAGACTGGAGCACCGGCACCAACACGTTCAGCATAATTGCCTTTACGCAATAAACGATGAATACGGCCGACGGGAAATTGCAAACCAGCACGATTTGAACGAGACTTTGCCTTGCTTTTAACTTTACCACCTTTACCACGACCAGACATATTTGTTTATTTTTTTTTATTATTCACTTAAAACACTTCACTAGAGCACTGAATACACAAAACTGTTTGAGATTTTCGCCAGAACACTGAGTATTTATACTTTTTTTGTATGGCAACTGCGCATACAGGGGATGATTGTGTAAACGATAACAAAATAGGTAGACAGAAAACTGAGTTGTTGGAAAAAAGGTATATAAAGCGCACATTAGACGTTGAAATTTATAAATTGTAAACAGTGTTAAAAGTGTTTGTGAAGTGAAAACATCTAAAAAGTGAAAAAGTGGAAATATGCCTCCTAAAGCCAGTGGTAAAGCAACAAAAAAGGCCGGTAAAGCCCAGAAGAATATTAGCAAGGGCGACAAGACTAGAAAACGCAAGCGTAAGGAAAGTTATGCCATCTACATTTACAAAGTTTTGAAGCAAGTACATCCTGATACTGGAATTTCTTCAAAGGCTATGAGTATCATGAACAGTTTTGTTAATGATATCTTTGAACGTATTGCCGCCGAAGCATCTCGTTTGGCTCAATACAATAAACGTTCCACCATAACCAGTCGTGAAATTCAAACTGCTGTCCGTCTACTTTTGCCCGGTGAATTGGCCAAACACGCTGTCAGTGAAGGTACAAAGGCTGTAACCAAATACACCAGCTCCAAGTAAATTTTTATAAATTGTACTTAACGCCGATGGATTCCTTTCTCTTTTTGTTATTATAAAAGGCCCTTTTCAGGGCCACAAAATATTTTAAAAAAGAGTTGGCTTTTGTTTGTTAAATAAACTATTTGCATTTAAGTTTACAATAAATATAAATTTTAATTAAAAGGTTTAATAAATTTAATTTTCTTTTCATACTGTAAATTAGGACATTATGAAAAGAAATCTAAGTCAGCGATTTTCTTTATTATCAAAATTTGGGCAATTCTATTAATAAACAGATAAAATGTGTATATACATAAATATGTACATGAATAAATAATATATGTATTTATATGCATGTAGTATTATTACATGGTGAACAAAACAGTCCAACTTAATATTGAATGTAGGCTTTTGAAAATTCACGATTATATTTTAGAAACACAAAAGATAAAATCCAACAATAATTCGAACGTCTGTTTTCTGAAAGTAACTAAAAAGTAATTCAGGGAAGAAACCAGATTGGTTTAATAATAATTAAAAGGTGTTTTAAAAGAATAGCCCTTACAAATATGTATGTAGATCTTGTACTTTGAATAATTTGAAATACATATCTAAAAATTAATTAAATTCAATATAAAAACATTTTTATATACCTACTTAGGTATATCCATAAATATTTTTAATAAAATTTTAATTAAAAGCACAATTTCAATATTTAGTAATGTAATGTGTTTCTTTCAACAAAAAAAACCTTTCTCTTTTTATTGCAAGTTTAGTTTTGGCTTTGTTTATTAATTTTAGCTCGTATTTTTAAGCGTAAAAATTCCTGTTTGAAAGTGTATAATTATATCTCTTTTAGAAAAAGAATTTGTGGTCCTGAAAAGGACCGATTTGTTTAAGGTAGTTTTTATTTTGTCACATCAATTTAATTAAGCACGTTCTCCACGAATACGTCTGGCCAATTGGATATCTTTGGGCATAATGGTCACACGTTTAGCATGAATGGCACACAAATTTGTATCTTCGAATAGACCAACCAAATAAGCTTCACTGGCTTCTTGAAGAGCCATAACAGCCGAACTCTGGAAACGCAAATCTGTCTTAAAATCTTGGGCAATTTCACGAACCAAACGTTGGAATGGCAATTTACGAATTAACAATTCAGTACTCTTTTGATAACGGCGAATTTCACGCAAAGCTACAGTACCGGGGCGAAAACGATGAGGTTTCTTAACACCACCAGTAGCTGGGGCACTTTTACGTGCAGCCTTAGTAGCCAATTGTTTGCGTGGTGCTTTGCCACCAGTCGATTTACGGGCAGTTTGCTTAGTACGAGCCATTTTCACTTCTTTTATTTAAAATTAAAAAACACACACTGAAGAAACACTGTTAGAACACAAATAATGAAGTTGCGCTGAAAGTGATCGGCTTATATAGAAAAATTGCCAAGGCATAATACTTGGGTTTGTATGTTTAATTGTACAGTGGTGGTTGTTTTACAAAAAACGCACACTGAAAGAAACGTACAGTAATATATTTCTTGTTCTCTCTCTCTTTCGAATTTTTCTTAAAAAAATTTGTATAAATATGAGTTGACTCTGGTACGAAAATCATTAGTTCTTGTTGAACATTTGTGAAGTGTTTGTGTTAAATAAAAATTAAAGTGATTAAAAATGACTGGTCGTGGTAAAGGTGGCAAAGGCTTGGGAAAAGGTGGTGCTAAGCGTCATCGTAAAGTATTACGTGATAATATCCAAGGTATTACTAAGCCAGCTATTAGACGTTTGGCTCGTCGTGGTGGTGTAAAACGTATTTCTGGTTTGATTTACGAAGAAACTCGTGGCGTTTTGAAGGTATTTTTGGAAAATGTTATTCGTGATGCCGTCACCTACACTGAACATGCCAAAAGGAAAACTGTCACCGCTATGGATGTTGTTTATGCTTTGAAGAGACAAGGTCGTACATTGTACGGTTTCGGTGGTTAATTATTTTGTATATTTTAATTTGCTTGCGGATAACACGAAAATAAATAAAACGAACAAATCGGTCCTTTTCAGGACCACAAAACCCGTTTAAAAAAGAGATAGTGCATTGTTGATATAAATTTTTGGTCCCAGTGCTGATTGTATTTTTTTTTTACGATATGGTGCACTTCTGGATATACACTTTTTTTGTACAAGAACTGTGTATTTGTCATGCAAAAGTTTTTTTTTTTTGCATATTTAAAATTGAATTTTGTTTTTGGATTGTTCACCTGAGTAAATTTAATTTTCGGATAGTATAAACATAAAAAAACGAAACAATCGGTTCTTTTCAGGACCACAAAACTAGTTTTTAAAAGAGATTTTACATTTTTGGTACCAGACTATTTGTTATGCAAAAGTTTTTTTTATAATTAATATTGTATTTCTTGTTTTTGGATTTTATTTTGTTTGCCCGAGCAAATTTGTAAATTAGTTTGTTTTGCACTAAAGATATTTTTGAAAGTGTTCGTTGTTAATTTCTAATGTTGGGTTTTATTTAGAATTTCAAATTATTTTGTTTTAAAATTACAATTTTTCATTAGTTTGGTTTGTTTTTGTATATGCATATTATTCCTTCAAGCACTAATTGTGGTATGAAAATCATTTTTGAATGAGTTTTTTGTCGATTTTTTTATTTATTCATACATAGATACCATGTCTTTTTGTTATTTAAGAAAATTAAAAATAAATATATAATTTTCGTTCGCTTTTTTTTTTGTTTAAAATATCTCAAATGTACTTATATATGTACATTAAATATATTTTTTTTGTTAAATTTACCAAAAAAAATTGTCAAAACTAATAATTGTACATTTGTTTAGAAATTGTTAAAAGGCAACAACTTATACACAAACATACATACATATGTACCTACCTATTTTTGTTAATAAATAATAGTTTCGTAAACTTTTTATTGAATGATGATGTATTAATGTTTATTACATAAACCTTTTATTACTTCTACATATTTAGTTTTTTCTTCTTCTTCTTGATTAACATTAAATATAGAAATAATCTTCACATTTTAAGTTTTTAACAAAAACAGCAAAAACAATTATAAAGCGGACAAAATGTTACATATTGAGTCTTCGGTACAAACAGGGAATTTGCAATTAAGTATGTACATACATACATACATATGTATGTATAATAACAACAATAAATTTACCAATGTTTAAATGAGTAAACGTAATAAACGGATTTTGTCTGTGTAAAAGGGATGATTAGGTATAAACCGAATGCCTTTTTTCAAGTAAAAATTAAAATGGATAAGAAATGTTAAGCAGCTGTTAAGAAAATTAAATTTATGTACATACATATATGTAGGTACATACATACCTACTACATACATAAATATGTATGTATGTTTAATAAAAGCAAAATAAGGGAGACATTTTGAAATAGGTACGTTATTGTGTGAATAGCTGGTCCAGTAGGCAATATAAAAAAGTAATTTTTTATACAGGGATATCTATTTCTTCTTTATATTTCTTTTTAATATATGTATGTACATACATACCTATACATAGTAATTTAAAAGAAAAATAGGAGATTGAGTTTTAAGGAATTAGCTTGACTTACATACATACATATCTACATACATACATACGTGGTTTTGTTTTATTTACATATGTACCTTGAAAAAAATGCAGCAAAATATTTTAGTCTTTTATTTAACAAATCTTAAAAATTATTTGCCTAAATAAAAATAATACATCCATAGGTATTTTAAACATACATATGAACAAGAAAACACAAACAATAATAAACAAGAGTAACAACAAATGCCTGTACCCAAATTGCACATAAATGATAAACCAACAAAAAAAAATATGCATACGAATCCCTTCGTATTCATACACACGAAACGCATCGTTTACTCGAATAAAATAACAATAATTTTTAGTTATTCTTAGAAATGCCAGATTAACTGAATGTTTTCGAGTGAGAAATTATATTGAAAACAATAATAAAAAAAGAAAATTTGTTTTCGTATTCGTATTGTAAAAACTGGCAGTAAAATCGACTGGGAAAGAATGACCAGAAATAAAAATTTCATATTGTAATGCTAAATTAAATTTTAATCTATCTAGTTTTCATTAATTTTCATAGAAAAACTTTGTACAAAAACGCAATATTTTATATTTGTAAAAGAAAAATCAATAAATTTTGGGTTTGTTGAAAAAAATTTGTTCTCTTTTAAAAATAAGTTTGTCGCCCTGAAAAGGACGGTTTGTTGTTTTTCAGTTGATATGTGATGAGGTCATACAGTATTTTTTCTTCATTTTTATCGAGTAATAACTTAGGCCTTCTTTTCTGTTTTCTTGGGCAAAAGTACAGCTTGAATGTTTGGCAAAACACCACCTTGAGCAATGGTGACACCAGACAACAGCTTGTTCAATTCTTCATCATTACGGATGGCCAATTGCAAATGACGAGGAATAATTCTGGTCTTTTTGTTGTCACGAGCTGCATTACCAGCCAATTCTAGAACTTCAGCAGCCAAATATTCCATAACGGCAGCTAAATAGACTGGAGCACCGGCACCAACACGTTCAGCATAATTGCCTTTACGCAATAAACGATGAATACGGCCGACGGGAAATTGCAAACCAGCACGATTTGAACGAGACTTTGCCTTGCTTTTAACTTTACCACCTTTACCACGACCAGACATATTTGTTTATTTTTTTTTATTATTCACTTAAAACACTTCACTAGAGCACTGAATACACAAAACTGTTTGAGATTTTCGCCAGAACACTGAGTATTTATACTTTTTTTGTATGGCAACTGCGCATACAGGGGATGATTGTGTAAACGATAACAAAATAGGTAGACAGAAAACTGAGTTGTTGGAAAAAAGGTATATAAAGCGCACATTAGACGTTGAAATTTATATGATCAGAGACAGTTTGCTTTAGGCAGTGGTCGAGTCAAGACCTATAGCGGGAAAAAAAGTAAATTTTTGAAAAATAAAAAATAAAAACGTAAACAAAAGTGTATTATTGGAAAATAAAACCGAAATTGAAAATAAAATAAAATTTTGAAAAATTAAAAACAAAATTTTTTGATCACTTGTTTGTGTGAGAAGTCTGTAGGAGGCAATACTGCACAGTAGTTTTGAGCTACAGTGTTTTTTTAAAACAAGTTTTTTGAAAAGCAATTCAAAACAAATCAAATTGAAATTAAATAAGAACATATCGTATACAAGTTTGTTTGGGGGTAAATTTCGATAATTCTGTTGACCAATGCAGATAGATACTGCCCCTTGACCATTGGTAGTTGTAAGATGGATGAAGAAAACGTTAATCCAAGTAAACGTGCCCGTGTGGGGGTCTCAGTTGAAGAACTTCAGCGGATAATTTCGAAGAAAGATAAGGAAATTGATTTCCTTAATCAGAAATTTAATTACATTACTGTGGAGAATGAAAAATTAACAAAAGCGGTTGAAGTTCTTATGGATAAGGTTCAAAAGAAAAATGATATAGAAAATTTTTCCAGTGAAGATGAAATGCTTTCGGAGAATGAAAAGATTGAGGGTAGCAATTTTCGGCAAGAAAGTCAAAAAGCTAAATTAAATCAAGAAAGCCAAAAAAGTTCGGAAGAGGGCGCATCAAGTAACCGCAAAGTACCGAATGCAAAAGCAAATGTTGATGAGGGGAAAAAGAGGAGTAAGTCTGTTCCTGTAATTACTACATATAATGTAAATATTAAGGACATTGTAGAGAGTATTGACGAATTGTTAGGTCATAAAAATTTTAATTTGAGGATTTTGGGCAAGGGCGTGGTAAATATAGGGGTTTGCACGCTTGATGACTTCGATAAGGTGAAGTCTATGCTTGAGCGAAAAAAAGTTGAGTTTTACACGTACACCCCTAAGGGTCTACGTCCTTTTACTGTTGTTATTGAGGGGCTATCTCATTCCTTTGAGCCGCAGGAGATACTTAGCTACTTTGAAGGTCTTAACATGAAGATTAATGTTGTTAGTCTTGTGAAATTAGGTGTTGACAAATGGGTTGTTAGAATCTCAAAGGATTCTGATATAGGTAAATTCTATGAAATTAGATACGTTTTGCGATGTAAGGTTCACATTAGGAAATTTGTCAGGAAAGGTGTTACACAGTGCTTCAATTGCCAGCGTTTTGGGCATGTATCGTCTAATTGTAGGATGTCGTATAGGTGTGTCAAATGTGGTGGGTCTCATGGACCAGGTAAATGTAGTGTGCCTCCAAAGGGGGAGAATGTACAGGAATCTTTGATTACTGACCCCATTACTGGTCAGGTTTCTAAAAGGGTAGGTTTACCAGTAAAATGTGTAAATTGTAATGGTGAAGGTCATGTGGCTAGTTCTAGGGAATGTCCTCGTAGAATTGAGCTTGTTCGTAAACTTGAGGCGCGAGTTGTTTCTAGGAATAACGTACAGCCTAGAGCTTTGTCTACTCCTTATAAGGAGGTAAAGCCTGGGGTTTCCTATGCTTCCGTAGCTGGGTCCTCTTCTGGCAAGAATGTTGCAACCAATTTATATCAGCCTGGTTATCGTAAGGCTGAGGTTACTATTAAGGACGCAATGAATCAGTATGATTTTATTGACCGTGATTGTAGACGTTTCTTTGGGGGCGGATTAATCCATTGTTTAGATAGGATAGGTAACTTTGCGAAAGATTATCGTGGATTAAGTAACGATGGGGACAAATCTGCCGCCTTGCTTGGTATGCTTCTCACTCTTCGTCAGAATGGATAACTCTATTAGAGCAATATTTATTAACGTCAACTCTATAGTTTCTAGGCACAAAAGGCATGATTTAAATTTATTTATTATTGAACACAAGCCCGATGTTATGCTTTTGGCTGAACATTGTCTCAGTTCAAGGCATAGATTTGGCATAGAGGGATATACGTTATTTAGACGAGATCGGCAAAGCGGACGTGGTGGGGGGACGGCTGTTTTAATAAGGCAAAATTTTCAATGTGAGGAGATTGTTCTCGATACGGGTATGATTGAGAACACTGCTGCACGTATTCGTTGTTCGAATGGTCGCGATATTGTTTTTGTTGCAATGTATTTAAAGCCCAACAATACTTTTTCTATTGATTCGTTTGACTCAATACAAAATTTGGCTGTCAATAACAATGTTGTTATTGGTTGTGACCTTAATGCGAGGCATCCGTATTGGGGTGATCCTTACACTAATGTTAGTGGGCGCAATCTTCGAGATTTTTTACTGGCCAACCCTGACTTGGAAGTAAGACAAACTGATGGACCGACAAGAAAGAATGTTGTGTTACCTTCATTTATTGATTTCTTTATTACGACTGTGGATTTAGGACCTTCTTCTGGTATTTTGCTTCGAACAATTGATTATGATTCTGACCATAAAGCTGTGGAGATTTCTCTTAACGCAGGCAACTGCATGTCGCGAGAAGTGCCTTCGAGATTTGATTTCGATGGGCTTAATATTCGTCGTTTTAGGAGTAAGCTGTCTGAAAATTTGGCAGATTGTGGTCTCCCTGTTGATAGGAACGTTACTGAGTCTGAAATTGATGAATGTGTCACAAATTTAAATTGTGCCTTTGTGGATGCTATGGAATATTCTATTCCGAAAATTTTGGTTAAAGGCAGGGGAATGTTGAAACTCCCATTACACATTATTAATTTCATTACTCACAAAAAAAGACTTAGACGAGCTTTGCATAGGTGTAGTGAGCCTGGCAGGGCGAGTATTATGAAGGCCGAAATTAAAAATTTGGATAAAATCGTACAAGGGGCCATTTCTGTTTTTGAGCGGGAGCATTTGTCTGATTACCTCAGCAATGTGCGACTAAATAACACAACGTTTAGGAAGGTGAAATCTGCGGTCGGATTGAATGTTCGTCCTGCAGTACAAAGTTTAAAAGGCCCTGGGGGTTTAATTGTCTCTGATGATAATGGAAAGGCTAATTTGCTTGCAGATAGTTTTTTTCGTGTTCAGCAGACGGGTCAATTGGGCGCTCAGGGTTCGACTGATGATACCGTGAGAAGGGAACTAGAGACATTGGACAGGACAACGCCTTTGATGGTGTTTGACAATTTTTCGACTGCAGACGGAAGGACTGTTCACACGGACAGAAGACTTTCTGATTTTGGCTTTATTGATGCCCCATCCGTCGGGTCTGCTTTAAAGAGAAGGGCAAACAAAAGATCCAGTGGTTTTGATGGCGTGCCTGATTTTGTTCTTAGAAAATCGGATAATGTAGTTTGGACATTTTTGGCAATTTTGTTCAATCATTGCATAAATATTGGCTACTTTCCCCAGGCATGGAAGGCAGCTCTCGTGGTACCGATTTTAAAGCCAAGATCAGATGCTACTGAAGCTGGCAACTATAGACCAATATCCTTACTCTCGGCGTTCGGAAAATTGTTTGAATTTTTTATCCTTGGTATGATAAACGAAGTAATTTTTGAGTGCGAAATTCTGAAGGACTTCCAATTTGGGTTTAGGAATGGACACTCTACTTCCCATGCCCTATTGGTATTCTCTGATTATGTTGCTGAAGGTCTTAATAGGAGATGTCCTACTATGGTCGCAAGTTTAGACTTTGCCAAGGCGTTTGATACAGTTTGGCATGATGGTCTTTTGTATAAAATGTTAAATTTTGGTTTTGGTAGGAATATTTGTCGACTGGCTGCCAGCTTCCTAAGTGGACGGACATTTAAGGTGCGAGTGGGGACAATCTTTTCGGACATTAGACTGGTTCAAGCGGGTGTACCGCAGGGCTCTTTGTTGGGCCCGGTGCTTTATAATTTGTATGTTTCTGACTTACCTCAGCCAACTGATGGAAATCTTTTACTGACTTACGCGGACGATATTCTTGTTGCTTCTAAGGGGGCAAATGCTAGGAGAATTAACAATGGACTCAATACATACCTGACTAGACTAAATGACTATTTCGGAAAATGGAGACTTAATCTAAACATGTCTAAAACTGTGGCTGTGTTCATCAAGGGCAAACGTAAATATATTTATCCCAACTGCAGGAAATATGTTCCGTGTTTAAAAATAGGAGGTGAATTGGTCAACATTTCTGATAGAGTGAGGTATCTAGGTGTTACTTTCCATGAAAATTTTGAGTTTTATCGTCATATTGATAATGTTCTAGAAAGGTCAAAGAAGGTATACAATTTGTATCAGAGTATTTTAAGGCGCAAAGGTGGCTTAGGTAGAAAAGTAAGACTTTTAGTTTATAGGCAAATAATTCGGCCTCTCATTTCCTATGCCTTTACAGCTTGGTTTGGAATATCTTCCGCCCAGATGGAAAGGCTTAGGAGATGGGAGAGAAGGATTCTTGTTGCTTGTCTCGGCTTGAGACCTCGTTTAGGACCTGATGGTGTCTTACGTAGACCGTCCTGCAAGCTAACGTATAGTCAAGTAGATTTTGGAAGGATTGATAATTTTATGGTGGAAAAGACTATAAAGTTTCTGGAGAGTGCACAAAATTTGGAAAATGATTTAGTCAAAAATTGTTTTTCAAATAGTAGAAGCTTGGAAAGAATTGGTTTAGCAAAGTATCTCTCGCCGGTTGATTTACTGACCCTCAGGGAAGCTGGCCTCCTCCATGAAGGTGCAAATCTTTTGTTTTACCACCGCCGCATCCATACAATGGATATAAACAACACAGTTTATAATACTGCCCAATAATTTTTTATTGTTATATTTTTTCTATTTTATTTTTAAGTATCTAGTTTAAGTTTAAGTTTTTTGTTTTCGTTTTAAGTTTTTTTTTTATATAAAAATAATTTCAAATGTCTCCAATTTTTAAACCCTTTTTTATGGAATTTTGATTAAAAGAATTATTATTTTTAAATGTTGTATATGAAATGTACATTTTTGTTACTAATATGTAAGTTCTTGATAAATACATTAGTATGTAAGAAGTTTTTTGTAAGCCTTAGTTTTAATTAATAACTAAACTTTGTGAAAAAATTTTTGGGAAATAAAATCAATCAATCAATCAATCAATCGTTGAAATTTATAAATTGTAAACAGTGTTAAAAGTGTTTGTGAAGTGAAAACATCTAAAAAGTGAAAAAGTGGAAATATGCCTCCTAAAGCCAGTGGTAAAGCAACAAAAAAGGCCGGTAAAGCCCAGAAGAATATTAGCAAGGGCGACAAGACTAGAAAACGCAAGCGTAAGGAAAGTTATGCCATCTACATTTACAAAGTTTTGAAGCAAGTACATCCTGATACTGGAATTTCTTCAAAGGCTATGAGTATCATGAACAGTTTTGTTAATGATATCTTTGAACGTATTGCCGCCGAAGCATCTCGTTTGGCTCAATACAATAAACGTTCCACCATAACCAGTCGTGAAATTCAAACTGCTGTCCGTCTACTTTTGCCCGGTGAATTGGCCAAACACGCTGTCAGTGAAGGTACAAAGGCTGTAACCAAATACACCAGCTCCAAGTAAATTTTTATAAATTGTACTTAACGCCGATGGATTCCTTTCTCTTTTTGTTATTATAAAAGGCCCTTTTCAGGGCCACAAAATATTTTAAAAAAGAGTTGGCTTTTGTTTGTTAAATAAACTATTTGCATTTAAGTTTACAATAAATATAAATTTTAATTAAAAGGTTTAATAAATTTAATTTTCTTTTCATACTGTAAATTAGGACATTATGAAAAGAAATCTAAGTCAGCGATTTTCTTTATTATCAAAATTTGGGCAATTCTATTAATAAACAGATAAAATGTGTATATACATAAATATGTACATGAATAAATAATATATGTATTTATATGCATGTAGTATTATTACATGGTGAACAAAACAGTCCAACTTAATATTGAATGTAGGCTTTTGAAAATTCACGATTATATTTTAGAAACACAAAAGATAAAATCCAACAATAATTCGAACGTCTGTTTTCTGAAAGTAACTAAAAAGTAATTCAGGGAAGAAACCAGATTGGTTTAATAATAATTAAAAGGTGTTTTAAAAGAATAGCCCTTACAAATATGTATGTAGATCTTGTACTTTGAATAATTTGAAATACATATCTAAAAATTAATTAAATTCAATATAAAAACATTTTTATATACCTACTTAGGTATATCCATAAATATTTTTAATAAAATTTTAATTAAAAGCACAATTTCAATATTTAGTAATGTAATGTGTTTCTTTCAACAAAAAAAACCTTTCTCTTTTTATTGCAAGTTTAGTTTTGGCTTTGTTTATTAATTTTAGCTCGTATTTTTAAGCGTAAAAATTCCTGTTTGAAAGTGTATAATTATATCTCTTTTAGAAAAAGAATTTGTGGTCCTGAAAAGGACCGATTTGTTTAAGGTAGTTTTTATTTTGTCACATCAATTTAATTAAGCACGTTCTCCACGAATACGTCTGGCCAATTGGATATCTTTGGGCATAATGGTCACACGTTTAGCATGAATGGCACACAAATTTGTATCTTCGAATAGACCAACCAAATAAGCTTCACTGGCTTCTTGAAGAGCCATAACAGCCGAACTCTGGAAACGCAAATCTGTCTTAAAATCTTGGGCAATTTCACGAACCAAACGTTGGAATGGCAATTTACGAATTAACAATTCAGTACTCTTTTGATAACGGCGAATTTCACGCAAAGCTACAGTACCGGGGCGAAAACGATGAGGTTTCTTAACACCACCAGTAGCTGGGGCACTTTTACGTGCAGCCTTAGTAGCCAATTGTTTGCGTGGTGCTTTGCCACCAGTCGATTTACGGGCAGTTTGCTTAGTACGAGCCATTTTCACTTCTTTTATTTAAAATTAAAAAACACACACTGAAGAAACACTGTTAGAACACAAATAATGAAGTTGCGCTGAAAGTGATCGGCTTATATAGAAAAATTGCCAAGGCATAATACTTGGGTTTGTATGTTTAATTGTACAGTGGTGGTTGTTTTACAAAAAACGCACACTGAAAGAAACGTACAGTAATATATTTCTTGTTCTCTCTCTCTTTCGAATTTTTCTTAAAAAAATTTGTATAAATATGAGTTGACTCTGGTACGAAAATCATTAGTTCTTGTTGAACATTTGTGAAGTGTTTGTGTTAAATAAAAATTAAAGTGATTAAAAATGACTGGTCGTGGTAAAGGTGGCAAAGGCTTGGGAAAAGGTGGTGCTAAGCGTCATCGTAAAGTATTACGTGATAATATCCAAGGTATTACTAAGCCAGCTATTAGACGTTTGGCTCGTCGTGGTGGTGTAAAACGTATTTCTGGTTTGATTTACGAAGAAACTCGTGGCGTTTTGAAGGTATTTTTGGAAAATGTTATTCGTGATGCCGTCACCTACACTGAACATGCCAAAAGGAAAACTGTCACCGCTATGGATGTTGTTTATGCTTTGAAGAGACAAGGTCGTACATTGTACGGTTTCGGTGGTTAATTATTTTGTATATTTTAATTTGCTTGCGGATAACACGAAAATAAATAAAACGAACAAATCGGTCCTTTTCAGGACCACAAAACCCGTTTAAAAAAGAGATAGTGCATTGTTGATATAAATTTTTGGTCCCAGTGCTGATTGTATTTTTTTTTTACGATATGGTGCACTTCTGGATATACACTTTTTTTGTACAAGAACTGTGTATTTGTCATGCAAAAGTTTTTTTTTTTTGCATATTTAAAATTGAATTTTGTTTTTGGATTGTTCACCTGAGTAAATTTAATTTTCGGATAGTATAAACATAAAAAAACGAAACAATCGGTTCTTTTCAGGACCACAAAACTAGTTTTTAAAAGAGATTTTACATTTTTGGTACCAGACTATTTGTTATGCAAAAGTTTTTTTTATAATTAATATTGTATTTCTTGTTTTTGGATTTTATTTTGTTTGCCCGAGCAAATTTGTAAATTAGTTTGTTTTGCACTAAAGATATTTTTGAAAGTGTTCGTTGTTAATTTCTAATGTTGGGTTTTATTTAGAATTTCAAATTATTTTGTTTTAAAATTACAATTTTTCATTAGTTTGGTTTGTTTTTGTATATGCATATTATTCCTTCAAGCACTAATTGTGGTATGAAAATCATTTTTGAATGAGTTTTTTGTCGATTTTTTTATTTATTCATACATAGATACCATGTCTTTTTGTTATTTAAGAAAATTAAAAATAAATATATAATTTTCGTTCGCTTTTTTTTTTGTTTAAAATATCTCAAATGTACTTATATATGTACATTAAATATATTTTTTTTGTTAAATTTACCAAAAAAAATTGTCAAAACTAATAATTGTACATTTGTTTAGAAATTGTTAAAAGGCAACAACTTATACACAAACATACATACATATGTACCTACCTATTTTTGTTAATAAATAATAGTTTCGTAAACTTTTTATTGAATGATGATGTATTAATGTTTATTACATAAACCTTTTATTACTTCTACATATTTAGTTTTTTCTTCTTCTTCTTGATTAACATTAAATATAGAAATAATCTTCACATTTTAAGTTTTTAACAAAAACAGCAAAAACAATTATAAAGCGGACAAAATGTTACATATTGAGTCTTCGGTACAAACAGGGAATTTGCAATTAAGTATGTACATACATACATACATATGTATGTATAATAACAACAATAAATTTACCAATGTTTAAATGAGTAAACGTAATAAACGGATTTTGTCTGTGTAAAAGGGATGATTAGGTATAAACCGAATGCCTTTTTTCAAGTAAAAATTAAAATGGATAAGAAATGTTAAG
The DNA here is from genome assembly GCA_949318255.1 of Pollenia labialis. Classification (NCBI taxonomy): domain Eukaryota; kingdom Metazoa; phylum Arthropoda; class Insecta; order Diptera; family Polleniidae; genus Pollenia; species Pollenia labialis. The sequence goes on along the minus strand of OX439142.1, from coordinate 14,035,364 downwards.
CAGCTGTTAAGAAAATTAAATTTATGTACATACATATATGTAGGTACATACATACCTACTACATACATAAATATGTATGTATGTTTAATAAAAGCAAAATAAGGGAGACATTTTGAAATAGGTACGTTATTGTGTGAATAGCTGGTCCAGTAGGCAATATAAAAAAGTAATTTTTTATACAGGGATATCTATTTCTTCTTTATATTTCTTTTTAATATATGTATGTACATACATACCTATACATAGTAATTTAAAAGAAAAATAGGAGATTGAGTTTTAAGGAATTAGCTTGACTTACATACATACATATCTACATACATACATACGTGGTTTTGTTTTATTTACATATGTACCTTGAAAAAAATGCAGCAAAATATTTTAGTCTTTTATTTAACAAATCTTAAAAATTATTTGCCTAAATAAAAATAATACATCCATAGGTATTTTAAACATACATATGAACAAGAAAACACAAACAATAATAAACAAGAGTAACAACAAATGCCTGTACCCAAATTGCACATAAATGATAAACCAACAAAAAAAAATATGCATACGAATCCCTTCGTATTCATACACACGAAACGCATCGTTTACTCGAATAAAATAACAATAATTTTTAGTTATTCTTAGAAATGCCAGATTAACTGAATGTTTTCGAGTGAGAAATTATATTGAAAACAATAATAAAAAAAGAAAATTTGTTTTCGTATTCGTATTGTAAAAACTGGCAGTAAAATCGACTGGGAAAGAATGACCAGAAATAAAAATTTCATATTGTAATGCTAAATTAAATTTTAATCTATCTAGTTTTCATTAATTTTCATAGAAAAACTTTGTACAAAAACGCAATATTTTATATTTGTAAAAGAAAAATCAATAAATTTTGGGTTTGTTGAAAAAAATTTGTTCTCTTTTAAAAATAAGTTTGTCGCCCTGAAAAGGACGGTTTGTTGTTTTTCAGTTGATATGTGATGAGGTCATACAGTATTTTTTCTTCATTTTTATCGAGTAATAACTTAGGCCTTCTTTTCTGTTTTCTTGGGCAAAAGTACAGCTTGAATGTTTGGCAAAACACCACCTTGAGCAATGGTGACACCAGACAACAGCTTGTTCAATTCTTCATCATTACGGATGGCCAATTGCAAATGACGAGGAATAATTCTGGTCTTTTTGTTGTCACGAGCTGCATTACCAGCCAATTCTAGAACTTCAGCAGCCAAATATTCCATAACGGCAGCTAAATAGACTGGAGCACCGGCACCAACACGTTCAGCATAATTGCCTTTACGCAATAAACGATGAATACGGCCGACGGGAAATTGCAAACCAGCACGATTTGAACGAGACTTTGCCTTGCTTTTAACTTTACCACCTTTACCACGACCAGACATATTTGTTTATTTTTTTTTATTATTCACTTAAAACACTTCACTAGAGCACTGAATACACAAAACTGTTTGAGATTTTCGCCAGAACACTGAGTATTTATACTTTTTTTGTATGGCAACTGCGCATACAGGGGATGATTGTGTAAACGATAACAAAATAGGTAGACAGAAAACTGAGTTGTTGGAAAAAAGGTATATAAAGCGCACATTAGACGTTGAAATTTATATGATCAGAGACAGTTTGCTTTAGGCAGTGGTCGAGTCAAGACCTATAGCGGGAAAAAAAGTAAATTTTTGAAAAATAAAAAATAAAAACGTAAACAAAAGTGTATTATTGGAAAATAAAACCGAAATTGAAAATAAAATAAAATTTTGAAAAATTAAAAACAAAATTTTTTGATCACTTGTTTGTGTGAGAAGTCTGTAGGAGGCAATACTGCACAGTAGTTTTGAGCTACAGTGTTTTTTTAAAACAAGTTTTTTGAAAAGCAATTCAAAACAAATCAAATTGAAATTAAATAAGAACATATCGTATACAAGTTTGTTTGGGGGTAAATTTCGATAATTCTGTTGACCAATGCAGATAGATACTGCCCCTTGACCATTGGTAGTTGTAAGATGGATGAAGAAAACGTTAATCCAAGTAAACGTGCCCGTGTGGGGGTCTCAGTTGAAGAACTTCAGCGGATAATTTCGAAGAAAGATAAGGAAATTGATTTCCTTAATCAGAAATTTAATTACATTACTGTGGAGAATGAAAAATTAACAAAAGCGGTTGAAGTTCTTATGGATAAGGTTCAAAAGAAAAATGATATAGAAAATTTTTCCAGTGAAGATGAAATGCTTTCGGAGAATGAAAAGATTGAGGGTAGCAATTTTCGGCAAGAAAGTCAAAAAGCTAAATTAAATCAAGAAAGCCAAAAAAGTTCGGAAGAGGGCGCATCAAGTAACCGCAAAGTACCGAATGCAAAAGCAAATGTTGATGAGGGGAAAAAGAGGAGTAAGTCTGTTCCTGTAATTACTACATATAATGTAAATATTAAGGACATTGTAGAGAGTATTGACGAATTGTTAGGTCATAAAAATTTTAATTTGAGGATTTTGGGCAAGGGCGTGGTAAATATAGGGGTTTGCACGCTTGATGACTTCGATAAGGTGAAGTCTATGCTTGAGCGAAAAAAAGTTGAGTTTTACACGTACACCCCTAAGGGTCTACGTCCTTTTACTGTTGTTATTGAGGGGCTATCTCATTCCTTTGAGCCGCAGGAGATACTTAGCTACTTTGAAGGTCTTAACATGAAGATTAATGTTGTTAGTCTTGTGAAATTAGGTGTTGACAAATGGGTTGTTAGAATCTCAAAGGATTCTGATATAGGTAAATTCTATGAAATTAGATACGTTTTGCGATGTAAGGTTCACATTAGGAAATTTGTCAGGAAAGGTGTTACACAGTGCTTCAATTGCCAGCGTTTTGGGCATGTATCGTCTAATTGTAGGATGTCGTATAGGTGTGTCAAATGTGGTGGGTCTCATGGACCAGGTAAATGTAGTGTGCCTCCAAAGGGGGAGAATGTACAGGAATCTTTGATTACTGACCCCATTACTGGTCAGGTTTCTAAAAGGGTAGGTTTACCAGTAAAATGTGTAAATTGTAATGGTGAAGGTCATGTGGCTAGTTCTAGGGAATGTCCTCGTAGAATTGAGCTTGTTCGTAAACTTGAGGCGCGAGTTGTTTCTAGGAATAACGTACAGCCTAGAGCTTTGTCTACTCCTTATAAGGAGGTAAAGCCTGGGGTTTCCTATGCTTCCGTAGCTGGGTCCTCTTCTGGCAAGAATGTTGCAACCAATTTATATCAGCCTGGTTATCGTAAGGCTGAGGTTACTATTAAGGACGCAATGAATCAGTATGATTTTATTGACCGTGATTGTAGACGTTTCTTTGGGGGCGGATTAATCCATTGTTTAGATAGGATAGGTAACTTTGCGAAAGATTATCGTGGATTAAGTAACGATGGGGACAAATCTGCCGCCTTGCTTGGTATGCTTCTCACTCTTCGTCAGAATGGATAACTCTATTAGAGCAATATTTATTAACGTCAACTCTATAGTTTCTAGGCACAAAAGGCATGATTTAAATTTATTTATTATTGAACACAAGCCCGATGTTATGCTTTTGGCTGAACATTGTCTCAGTTCAAGGCATAGATTTGGCATAGAGGGATATACGTTATTTAGACGAGATCGGCAAAGCGGACGTGGTGGGGGGACGGCTGTTTTAATAAGGCAAAATTTTCAATGTGAGGAGATTGTTCTCGATACGGGTATGATTGAGAACACTGCTGCACGTATTCGTTGTTCGAATGGTCGCGATATTGTTTTTGTTGCAATGTATTTAAAGCCCAACAATACTTTTTCTATTGATTCGTTTGACTCAATACAAAATTTGGCTGTCAATAACAATGTTGTTATTGGTTGTGACCTTAATGCGAGGCATCCGTATTGGGGTGATCCTTACACTAATGTTAGTGGGCGCAATCTTCGAGATTTTTTACTGGCCAACCCTGACTTGGAAGTAAGACAAACTGATGGACCGACAAGAAAGAATGTTGTGTTACCTTCATTTATTGATTTCTTTATTACGACTGTGGATTTAGGACCTTCTTCTGGTATTTTGCTTCGAACAATTGATTATGATTCTGACCATAAAGCTGTGGAGATTTCTCTTAACGCAGGCAACTGCATGTCGCGAGAAGTGCCTTCGAGATTTGATTTCGATGGGCTTAATATTCGTCGTTTTAGGAGTAAGCTGTCTGAAAATTTGGCAGATTGTGGTCTCCCTGTTGATAGGAACGTTACTGAGTCTGAAATTGATGAATGTGTCACAAATTTAAATTGTGCCTTTGTGGATGCTATGGAATATTCTATTCCGAAAATTTTGGTTAAAGGCAGGGGAATGTTGAAACTCCCATTACACATTATTAATTTCATTACTCACAAAAAAAGACTTAGACGAGCTTTGCATAGGTGTAGTGAGCCTGGCAGGGCGAGTATTATGAAGGCCGAAATTAAAAATTTGGATAAAATCGTACAAGGGGCCATTTCTGTTTTTGAGCGGGAGCATTTGTCTGATTACCTCAGCAATGTGCGACTAAATAACACAACGTTTAGGAAGGTGAAATCTGCGGTCGGATTGAATGTTCGTCCTGCAGTACAAAGTTTAAAAGGCCCTGGGGGTTTAATTGTCTCTGATGATAATGGAAAGGCTAATTTGCTTGCAGATAGTTTTTTTCGTGTTCAGCAGACGGGTCAATTGGGCGCTCAGGGTTCGACTGATGATACCGTGAGAAGGGAACTAGAGACATTGGACAGGACAACGCCTTTGATGGTGTTTGACAATTTTTCGACTGCAGACGGAAGGACTGTTCACACGGACAGAAGACTTTCTGATTTTGGCTTTATTGATGCCCCATCCGTCGGGTCTGCTTTAAAGAGAAGGGCAAACAAAAGATCCAGTGGTTTTGATGGCGTGCCTGATTTTGTTCTTAGAAAATCGGATAATGTAGTTTGGACATTTTTGGCAATTTTGTTCAATCATTGCATAAATATTGGCTACTTTCCCCAGGCATGGAAGGCAGCTCTCGTGGTACCGATTTTAAAGCCAAGATCAGATGCTACTGAAGCTGGCAACTATAGACCAATATCCTTACTCTCGGCGTTCGGAAAATTGTTTGAATTTTTTATCCTTGGTATGATAAACGAAGTAATTTTTGAGTGCGAAATTCTGAAGGACTTCCAATTTGGGTTTAGGAATGGACACTCTACTTCCCATGCCCTATTGGTATTCTCTGATTATGTTGCTGAAGGTCTTAATAGGAGATGTCCTACTATGGTCGCAAGTTTAGACTTTGCCAAGGCGTTTGATACAGTTTGGCATGATGGTCTTTTGTATAAAATGTTAAATTTTGGTTTTGGTAGGAATATTTGTCGACTGGCTGCCAGCTTCCTAAGTGGACGGACATTTAAGGTGCGAGTGGGGACAATCTTTTCGGACATTAGACTGGTTCAAGCGGGTGTACCGCAGGGCTCTTTGTTGGGCCCGGTGCTTTATAATTTGTATGTTTCTGACTTACCTCAGCCAACTGATGGAAATCTTTTACTGACTTACGCGGACGATATTCTTGTTGCTTCTAAGGGGGCAAATGCTAGGAGAATTAACAATGGACTCAATACATACCTGACTAGACTAAATGACTATTTCGGAAAATGGAGACTTAATCTAAACATGTCTAAAACTGTGGCTGTGTTCATCAAGGGCAAACGTAAATATATTTATCCCAACTGCAGGAAATATGTTCCGTGTTTAAAAATAGGAGGTGAATTGGTCAACATTTCTGATAGAGTGAGGTATCTAGGTGTTACTTTCCATGAAAATTTTGAGTTTTATCGTCATATTGATAATGTTCTAGAAAGGTCAAAGAAGGTATACAATTTGTATCAGAGTATTTTAAGGCGCAAAGGTGGCTTAGGTAGAAAAGTAAGACTTTTAGTTTATAGGCAAATAATTCGGCCTCTCATTTCCTATGCCTTTACAGCTTGGTTTGGAATATCTTCCGCCCAGATGGAAAGGCTTAGGAGATGGGAGAGAAGGATTCTTGTTGCTTGTCTCGGCTTGAGACCTCGTTTAGGACCTGATGGTGTCTTACGTAGACCGTCCTGCAAGCTAACGTATAGTCAAGTAGATTTTGGAAGGATTGATAATTTTATGGTGGAAAAGACTATAAAGTTTCTGGAGAGTGCACAAAATTTGGAAAATGATTTAGTCAAAAATTGTTTTTCAAATAGTAGAAGCTTGGAAAGAATTGGTTTAGCAAAGTATCTCTCGCCGGTTGATTTACTGACCCTCAGGGAAGCTGGCCTCCTCCATGAAGGTGCAAATCTTTTGTTTTACCACCGCCGCATCCATACAATGGATATAAACAACACAGTTTATAATACTGCCCAATAATTTTTTATTGTTATATTTTTTCTATTTTATTTTTAAGTATCTAGTTTAAGTTTAAGTTTTTTGTTTTCGTTTTAAGTTTTTTTTTTATATAAAAATAATTTCAAATGTCTCCAATTTTTAAACCCTTTTTTATGGAATTTTGATTAAAAGAATTATTATTTTTAAATGTTGTATATGAAATGTACATTTTTGTTACTAATATGTAAGTTCTTGATAAATACATTAGTATGTAAGAAGTTTTTTGTAAGCCTTAGTTTTAATTAATAACTAAACTTTGTGAAAAAATTTTTGGGAAATAAAATCAATCAATCAATCAATCAATCGTTGAAATTTATAAATTGTAAACAGTGTTAAAAGTGTTTGTGAAGTGAAAACATCTAAAAAGTGAAAAAGTGGAAATATGCCTCCTAAAGCCAGTGGTAAAGCAACAAAAAAGGCCGGTAAAGCCCAGAAGAATATTAGCAAGGGCGACAAGACTAGAAAACGCAAGCGTAAGGAAAGTTATGCCATCTACATTTACAAAGTTTTGAAGCAAGTACATCCTGATACTGGAATTTCTTCAAAGGCTATGAGTATCATGAACAGTTTTGTTAATGATATCTTTGAACGTATTGCCGCCGAAGCATCTCGTTTGGCTCAATACAATAAACGTTCCACCATAACCAGTCGTGAAATTCAAACTGCTGTCCGTCTACTTTTGCCCGGTGAATTGGCCAAACACGCTGTCAGTGAAGGTACAAAGGCTGTAACCAAATACACCAGCTCCAAGTAAATTTTTATAAATTGTACTTAACGCCGATGGATTCCTTTCTCTTTTTGTTATTATAAAAGGCCCTTTTCAGGGCCACAAAATATTTTAAAAAAGAGTTGGCTTTTGTTTGTTAAATAAACTATTTGCATTTAAGTTTACAATAAATATAAATTTTAATTAAAAGGTTTAATAAATTTAATTTTCTTTTCATACTGTAAATTAGGACATTATGAAAAGAAATCTAAGTCAGCGATTTTCTTTATTATCAAAATTTGGGCAATTCTATTAATAAACAGATAAAATGTGTATATACATAAATATGTACATGAATAAATAATATATGTATTTATATGCATGTAGTATTATTACATGGTGAACAAAACAGTCCAACTTAATATTGAATGTAGGCTTTTGAAAATTCACGATTATATTTTAGAAACACAAAAGATAAAATCCAACAATAATTCGAACGTCTGTTTTCTGAAAGTAACTAAAAAGTAATTCAGGGAAGAAACCAGATTGGTTTAATAATAATTAAAAGGTGTTTTAAAAGAATAGCCCTTACAAATATGTATGTAGATCTTGTACTTTGAATAATTTGAAATACATATCTAAAAATTAATTAAATTCAATATAAAAACATTTTTATATACCTACTTAGGTATATCCATAAATATTTTTAATAAAATTTTAATTAAAAGCACAATTTCAATATTTAGTAATGTAATGTGTTTCTTTCAACAAAAAAAACCTTTCTCTTTTTATTGCAAGTTTAGTTTTGGCTTTGTTTATTAATTTTAGCTCGTATTTTTAAGCGTAAAAATTCCTGTTTGAAAGTGTATAATTATATCTCTTTTAGAAAAAGAATTTGTGGTCCTGAAAAGGACCGATTTGTTTAAGGTAGTTTTTATTTTGTCACATCAATTTAATTAAGCACGTTCTCCACGAATACGTCTGGCCAATTGGATATCTTTGGGCATAATGGTCACACGTTTAGCATGAATGGCACACAAATTTGTATCTTCGAATAGACCAACCAAATAAGCTTCACTGGCTTCTTGAAGAGCCATAACAGCCGAACTCTGGAAACGCAAATCTGTCTTAAAATCTTGGGCAATTTCACGAACCAAACGTTGGAATGGCAATTTACGAATTAACAATTCAGTACTCTTTTGATAACGGCGAATTTCACGCAAAGCTACAGTACCGGGGCGAAAACGATGAGGTTTCTTAACACCACCAGTAGCTGGGGCACTTTTACGTGCAGCCTTAGTAGCCAATTGTTTGCGTGGTGCTTTGCCACCAGTCGATTTACGGGCAGTTTGCTTAGTACGAGCCATTTTCACTTCTTTTATTTAAAATTAAAAAACACACACTGAAGAAACACTGTTAGAACACAAATAATGAAGTTGCGCTGAAAGTGATCGGCTTATATAGAAAAATTGCCAAGGCATAATACTTGGGTTTGTATGTTTAATTGTACAGTGGTGGTTGTTTTACAAAAAACGCACACTGAAAGAAACGTACAGTAATATATTTCTTGTTCTCTCTCTCTTTCGAATTTTTCTTAAAAAAATTTGTATAAATATGAGTTGACTCTGGTACGAAAATCATTAGTTCTTGTTGAACATTTGTGAAGTGTTTGTGTTAAATAAAAATTAAAGTGATTAAAAATGACTGGTCGTGGTAAAGGTGGCAAAGGCTTGGGAAAAGGTGGTGCTAAGCGTCATCGTAAAGTATTACGTGATAATATCCAAGGTATTACTAAGCCAGCTATTAGACGTTTGGCTCGTCGTGGTGGTGTAAAACGTATTTCTGGTTTGATTTACGAAGAAACTCGTGGCGTTTTGAAGGTATTTTTGGAAAATGTTATTCGTGATGCCGTCACCTACACTGAACATGCCAAAAGGAAAACTGTCACCGCTATGGATGTTGTTTATGCTTTGAAGAGACAAGGTCGTACATTGTACGGTTTTGGTGGTTAATTATTTTGTATATTTTAATTTGCTTGCGGATAACACGAAAATAAATAAAACGAACAAATCGGTCCTTTTCAGGACCACAAAACCCGTTTAAAAAAGAGATAGTGCATTGTTGATATAAATTTTTGGTACCAGTGCTGATTGTATTTTTTTTTACGATATGGTGCACTTCTGGATATACACTTTTTTTGTACAAGAACTGTGTATTTGTCATGCAAAAGTTTTTTTTTGCATATTTAAAATTGAATTTTGTTTTTGGATTGTTCACCTGAGTAAATTTAATTTTCGGATAGTATAAACATAAAAAAACGAAACAATCGGTTCTTTTCAGGACCACAAAACTAGTTTTTAAAAGAGATTTTACATTTTTGGTACCAGACTATTTGTTATGCAAAAGTTTTTTTTATAATTAATATTGTATTTCTTGTTTTTGGATTTTATTTTGTTTGCCCGAGCAAATTTGTAAATTAGTTTGTTTTGCACTAAAGATATTTTTGAAAGTGTTCGTTGTTAATTTCTAATTTTGGGTTTTATTTAGAATTTCAAATTATTTTGTTTTAAAATTACAATTTTTCATTAGTTTGGTTTGTTTTTGTATATGCATATTATTCCTTCAAGCACTAATTGTGGTATGAAAATCATTTTTGAATGAGTTTTTTGTCGATTTTTTTATTTATTCATACATAGATACCATGTCTTTTTGTTATTTAAGAAAATTAAAAATAAATATATAATTTTCGTTCGCTTTTTTTTTTGTTTAAAATATCTCAAATGTACTTATATATGTACATTAAATATATTTTTTTTGTTAAATTTACCAAAAAAAATTGTCAAAACTAATAATTGTACATTTGTTTAGAAATTGTTAAAAGGCAACAACTTATACACAAACATACATACATATGTACCTACCTATTTTTGTTAATAAATAATAGTTTCGTAAACTTTTTATTGAATGATGATGTATTAATGTTTATTACATAAACCTTTTATTACTTCTACATATTTAGTTTTTTCTTCTTCTTCTTGATTAACATTAAATATAGAAATAATCTTCACATTTTAAGTTTTTAACAAAAACAGCAAAAACAATTATAAAGCGGACAAAATGTTACATATTGAGTCTTCGGTACAAACAGGGAATTTGCAATTAAGTATGTACATACATACATACATATGTATGTATAATAACAACAATAAATTTACCAATGTTTAAATGAGTAAACGTAATAAACGGATTTTGTCTGTGTAAAAGGGATGATTAGGTATAAACCGAATGCCTTTTTTCAAGTAAAAATTAAAATGGATAAGAAATGTTAAGCAGCTGTTAAGAAAATTAAATTTATGTACATACATATATGTAGGTACATACATACCTACTACATACATAAATATGTATGTATGTTTAATAAAAGCAAAATAAGGGAGACATTTTGAAATAGGTACGTTATTGTGTGAATAGCTGGTCCAGTAGGCAATATAAAAAAGTAATTTTTTATACAGGGATATCTATTTCTTCTTTATATTTCTTTTTAATATATGTATGTACATACATACCTATACATAGTAATTTAAAAGAAAAATAGGAGATTGAGTTTTAAGGAATTAGCTTGACTTACATACATACATATCTACATACATACATACGTGGTTTTGTTTTATTTACATATGTACCTTGAAAAAAATGCAGCAAAATATTTTAGTCTTTTATTTAACAAATCTTAAAAATTATTTGCCTAAATAAAAATAATACATCCATAGGTATTTTAAACATACATATGAACAAGAAAACACAAACAATAATAAACAAGAGTAACAACAAATGCCTGTACCCAAATTGCACATAAATGATAAACCAACAAAAAAAAATATGCATACGAATCCCTTCGTATTCATACACACGAAACGCATCGTTTACTCGAATAAAATAACAATAATTTTTAGTTATTCTTAGAAATGCCAGATTAACTGAATGTTTTCGAGTGAGAAATTATATTGAAAACAATAATAAAAAAAGAAAATTTGTTTTCGTATTCGTATTGTAAAAACTGGCAGTAAAATCGACTGGGAAAGAATGACCAGAAATAAAAATTTCATATTGTAATGCTAAATTAAATTTTAATCTATCTAGTTTTCATTAATTTTCATAGAAAAACTTTGTACAAAAACGCAATATTTTATATTTGTAAAAGAAAAATCAATAAATTTTGGGTTTGTTGAAAAAAATTTGTTCTCTTTTAAAAATAAGTTTGTCGCCCTGAAAAGGACGGTTTGTTGTTTTTCAGTTGATATGTGATGAGGTCATACAGTATTTTTTCTTCATTTTTATCGAGTAATAACTTAGGCCTTCTTTTCTGTTTTCTTGGGCAAAAGTACAGCTTGAATGTTTGGCAAAACACCACCTTGAGCAATGGTGACACCAGACAACAGCTTGTTCAATTCTTCATCATTACGGATGGCCAATTGCAAATGACGAGGAATAATTCTGGTCTTTTTGTTGTCACGAGCTGCATTACCAGCCAATTCTAGAACTTCAGCAGCCAAATATTCCATAACGGCAGCTAAATAGACTGGAGCACCGGCACCAACACGTTCAGCATAATTGCCTTTACGCAATAAACGATGAATACGGCCGACGGGAAATTGCAAACCAGCACGATTTGAACGAGACTTTGCCTTGCTTTTAACTTTACCACCTTTACCACGACCAGACATATTTGTTTATTTTTTTTTATTATTCACTTAAAACACTTCACTAGAGCACTGAATACACAAAACTGTTTGAGATTTTCGCCAGAACACTGAGTATTTATACTTTTTTTGTATGGCAACTGCGCATACAGGGGATGATTGTGTAAACGATAACAAAATAGGTAGACAGAAAACTGAGTTGTTGGAAAAAAGGTATATAAAGCGCACATTAGACGTTGAAATTTATAAATTGTAAACAGTGTTAAAAGTGTTTGTGAAGTGAAAACATCTAAAAAGTGAAAAAGTGGAAATATGCCTCCTAAAGCCAGTGGTAAAGCAACAAAAAAGGCCGGTAAAGCCCAGAAGAATATTAGCAAGGGCGACAAGACTAGAAAACGCAAGCGTAAGGAAAGTTATGCCATCTACATTTACAAAGTTTTGAAGCAAGTACATCCTGATACTGGAATTTCTTCAAAGGCTATGAGTATCATGAACAGTTTTGTTAATGATATCTTTGAACGTATTGCCGCCGAAGCATCTCGTTTGGCTCAATACAATAAACGTTCCACCATAACCAGTCGTGAAATTCAAACTGCTGTCCGTCTACTTTTGCCCGGTGAATTGGCCAAACACGCTGTCAGTGAAGGTACAAAGGCTGTAACCAAATACACCAGCTCCAAGTAAATTTTTATAAATTGTACTTAACGCCGATGGATTCCTTTCTCTTTTTGTTATTATAAAAGGCCCTTTTCAGGGCCACAAAATATTTTAAAAAAGAGTTGGCTTTTGTTTGTTAAATAAACTATTTGCATTTAAGTTTACAATAAATATAAATTTTAATTAAAAGGTTTAATAAATTTAATTTTCTTTTCATACTGTAAATTAGGACATTATGAAAAGAAATCTAAGTCAGCGATTTTCTTTATTATCAAAATTTGGGCAATTCTATTAATAAACAGATAAAATGTGTATATACATAAATATGTACATGAATAAATAATATATGTATTTATATGCATGTAGTATTATTACATGGTGAACAAAACAGTCCAACTTAATATTGAATGTAGGCTTTTGAAAATTCACGATTATATTTTAGAAACACAAAAGATAAAATCCAACAATAATTCGAACGTCTGTTTTCTGAAAGTAACTAAAAAGTAATTCAGGGAAGAAACCAGATTGGTTTAATAATAATTAAAAGGTGTTTTAAAAGAATAGCCCTTACAAATATGTATGTAGATCTTGTACTTTGAATAATTTGAAATACATATCTAAAAATTAATTAAATTCAATATAAAAACATTTTTATATACCTACTTAGGTATATCCATAAATATTTTTAATAAAATTTTAATTAAAAGCACAATTTCAATATTTAGTAATGTAATGTGTTTCTTTCAACAAAAAAAACCTTTCTCTTTTTATTGCAAGTTTAGTTTTGGCTTTGTTTATTAATTTTAGCTCGTATTTTTAAGCGTAAAAATTCCTGTTTGAAAGTGTATAATTATATCTCTTTTAGAAAAAGAATTTGTGGTCCTGAAAAGGACCGATTTGTTTAAGGTAGTTTTTATTTTGTCACATCAATTTAATTAAGCACGTTCTCCACGAATACGTCTGGCCAATTGGATATCTTTGGGCATAATGGTCACACGTTTAGCATGAATGGCACACAAATTTGTATCTTCGAATAGACCAACCAAATAAGCTTCACTGGCTTCTTGAAGAGCCATAACAGCCGAACTCTGGAAACGCAAATCTGTCTTAAAATCTTGGGCAATTTCACGAACCAAACGTTGGAATGGCAATTTACGAATTAACAATTCAGTACTCTTTTGATAACGGCGAATTTCACGCAAAGCTACAGTACCGGGGCGAAAACGATGAGGTTTCTTAACACCACCAGTAGCTGGGGCACTTTTACGTGCAGCCTTAGTAGCCAATTGTTTGCGTGGTGCTTTGCCACCAGTCGATTTACGGGCAGTTTGCTTAGTACGAGCCATTTTCACTTCTTTTATTTAAAATTAAAAAACACACACTGAAGAAACACTGTTAGAACACAAATAATGAAGTTGCGCTGAAAGTGATCGGCTTATATAGAAAAATTGCCAAGGCATAATACTTGGGTTTGTATGTTTAATTGTACAGTGGTGGTTGTTTTACAAAAAACGCACACTGAAAGAAACGTACAGTAATATATTTCTTGTTCTCTCTCTCTTTCGAATTTTTCTTGAAAAAATTTGTATAAATATGAGTTGACTCTGGTACGAAAATCATTAGTTCTTGTTGAACATTTGTGAAGTGTTTGTGTTAAATAAAAATTAAAGTGATTAAAAATGACTGGTCGTGGTAAAGGTGGCAAAGGCTTGGGAAAAGGTGGTGCTAAGCGTCATCGTAAAGTATTACGTGATAATATCCAAGGTATTACTAAGCCAGCTATTAGACGTTTGGCTCGTCGTGGTGGTGTAAAACGTATTTCTGGTTTGATTTACGAAGAAACTCGTGGCGTTTTGAAGGTATTTTTGGAAAATGTTATTCGTGATGCCGTCACCTACACTGAACATGCCAAAAGGAAAACTGTCACCGCTATGGATGTTGTTTATGCTTTGAAGAGACAAGGTCGTACATTGTACGGTTTTGGTGGTTAATTATTTTGTATATTTTAATTTGCTTGCGGATAACACGAAAATAAATAAAACGAACAAATCGGTCCTTTTCAGGACCACAAAACCCGTTTAAAAAAGAGATAGTGCATTGTTGATATAAATTTTTGGTACCAGTGCTGATTGTATTTTTTTTTTACGATATGGTGCACTTCTAGATATACACTTTTTTTGTACAAGAACTGTGTATTTGTCATGCAAAAGTTTTTTTTTTGCATATTTAAAATTGAATTTTGTTTTTGGATTGTTCACCTGAGTAAATTTAATTTTCGGATAGTATAAACATAAAAAAACGAAACAATCGGTTCTTTTCAGGACCACAAAACTATAGTTTTTAAAAGAGATTTTACATTTTTGATACCAGACTATTTGTTATGCAAAAGTTTTTTTTATAATTAATATTGTATTTCTTGTTTTTGGATTTTATTTTGTTTGCCCGAGCAAATTTGTAAATTAGTTTGTTTTGCACTAAAGATATTTTTGAAAGTGTTCGTTGTTAATTTCTAATTTTGGGTTTTATTTAGAATTTCAAATTATTTTGTTTTAAAATTACAATTTTTCATTAGTTTGGTTTGTTTTTGTATATGCATATTATTCCTTCAAGCACTAATTGTGGTATGAAAATCATTTTTGAATGAGTTTTTTGTCGATTTTTTTATTTATTCATACATAGATACCATGTCTTTTTGTTATTTAAGAAAATTAAAAATAAATATATAATTTTCGTTCGCTTTTTTTTTTGTTTAAAATATCTCAAATGTACTTATATATGTACATTAAATATATTTTTTTTGTTAAATTTACCAAAAAAAATTGTCAAAACTAATAATTGTACATTTGTTTAGAAATTGTTAAAAGGCAACAACTTATACACAAACATACATACATATGTACCTACCTATTTTTGTTAATAAATAATAGTTTCGTAAACTTTTTATTGAATGATGATGTATTAATGTTTATTACATAAACCTTTTATTACTTCTACATATTTAGTTTTTTCTTCTTCTTCTTGATTAACATTAAATATAGAAATAATCTTCACATTTTAAGTTTTTAACAAAAACAGCAAAAACAATTATAAAGCGGACAAAATGTTACATATTGAGTCTTCGGTACAAACAGGGAATTTGCAATTAAGTATGTACATACATACATACATATGTATGTATAATAACAACAATAAATTTACCAATGTTTAAATGAGTAAACGTAATAAACGGATTTTGTCTGTGTAAAAGGGATGATTAGGTATAAACCGAATGCCTTTTTTCAAGTAAAAATTAAAATGGATAAGAAATGTTAAGCAGCTGTTAAGAAAATTAAATTTATGTACATACATATATGTAGGTACATACATACCTACTACATACATAAATATGTATGTATGTTTAATAAAAGCAAAATAAGGGAGACATTTTGAAATAGGTACGTTATTGTGTGAATAGCTGGTCCAGTAGGCAATATAAAAAAGTAATTTTTTATACAGGGATATCTATTTCTTCTTTATATTTCTTTTTAATATATGTATGTACATACATACCTATACATAGTAATTTAAAAGAAAAATAGGAGATTGAGTTTTAAGGAATTAGCTTGACTTACATACATACATATCTACATACATACATACGTGGTTTTGTTTTATTTACATATGTACCTTGAAAAAAATGCAGCAAAATATTTTAGTCTTTTATTTAACAAATCTTAAAAATTATTTGCCTAAATAAAAATAATACATCCATAGGTATTTTAAACATACATATGAACAAGAAAACACAAACAATAATAAACAAGAGTAACAACAAATGCCTGTACCCAAATTGCACATAAATGATAAACCAACAAAAAAAAATATGCATACGAATCCCTTCGTATTCATACACACGAAACGCATCGTTTACTCGAATAAAATAACAATAATTTTTAGTTATTCTTAGAAATGCCAGATTAACTGAATGTTTTCGAGTGAGAAATTATATTGAAAACAATAATAAAAAAAGAAAATTTGTTTTCGTATTCGTATTGTAAAAACTGGCAGTAAAATCGACTGGGAAAGAATGACCAGAAATAAAAATTTCATATTGTAATGCTAAATTAAATTTTAATCTATCTAGTTTTCATTAATTTTCATAGAAAAACTTTGTACAAAAACGCAATATTTTATATTTGTAAAAGAAAAATCAATAAATTTTGGGTTTGTTGAAAAAAATTTGTTCTCTTTTAAAAATAAGTTTGTCGCCCTGAAAAGGACGGTTTGTTGTTTTTCAGTTGATATGTGATGAGGTCATACAGTATTTTTTCTTCATTTTTATCGAGTAATAACTTAGGCCTTCTTTTCTGTTTTCTTGGGCAAAAGTACAGCTTGAATGTTTGGCAAAACACCACCTTGAGCAATGGTGACACCAGACAACAGCTTGTTCAATTCTTCATCATTACGGATGGCCAATTGCAAATGACGAGGAATAATTCTGGTCTTTTTGTTGTCACGAGCTGCATTACCAGCCAATTCTAGAACTTCAGCAGCCAAATATTCCATAACGGCAGCTAAATAGACTGGAGCACCGGCACCAACACGTTCAGCATAATTGCCTTTACGCAATAAACGATGAATACGGCCGACGGGAAATTGCAAACCAGCACGATTTGAACGAGACTTTGCCTTGCTTTTAACTTTACCACCTTTACCACGACCAGACATATTTGTTTATTTTTTTTTATTATTCACTTAAAACACTTCACTAGAGCACTGAATACACAAAACTGTTTGAGATTTTCGCCAGAACACTGAGTATTTATACTTTTTTTGTATGGCAACTGCGCATACAGGGGATGATTGTGTAAACGATAACAAAATAGGTAGACAGAAAACTGAGTTGTTGGAAAAAAGGTATATAAAGCGCACATTAGACGTTGAAATTTATAAATTGTAAACAGTGTTAAAAGTGTTTGTGAAGTGAAAACATCTAAAAAGTGAAAAAGTGGAAATATGCCTCCTAAAGCCAGTGGTAAAGCAACAAAAAAGGCCGGTAAAGCCCAGAAGAATATTAGCAAGGGCGACAAGACTAGAAAACGCAAGCGTAAGGAAAGTTATGCCATCTACATTTACAAAGTTTTGAAGCAAGTACATCCTGATACTGGAATTTCTTCAAAGGCTATGAGTATCATGAACAGTTTTGTTAATGATATCTTTGAACGTATTGCCGCCGAAGCATCTCGTTTGGCTCAATACAATAAACGTTCCACCATAACCAGTCGTGAAATTCAAACTGCTGTCCGTCTACTTTTGCCCGGTGAATTGGCCAAACACGCTGTCAGTGAAGGTACAAAGGCTGTAACCAAATACACCAGCTCCAAGTAAATTTTTATAAATTGTACTTAACGCCGATGGATTCCTTTCTCTTTTTGTTATTATAAAAGGCCCTTTTCAGGGCCACAAAATATTTTAAAAAAGAGTTGGCTTTTGTTTGTTAAATAAACTATTTGCATTTAAGTTTACAATAAATATAAATTTTAATTAAAAGGTTTAATAAATTTAATTTTCTTTTCATACTGTAAATTAGGACATTATGAAAAGAAATCTAAGTCAGCGATTTTCTTTATTATCAAAATTTGGGCAATTCTATTAATAAACAGATAAAATGTGTATATACATAAATATGTACATGAATAAATAATATATGTATTTATATGCATGTAGTATTATTACATGGTGAACAAAACAGTCCAACTTAATATTGAATGTAGGCTTTTGAAAATTCACGATTATATTTTAGAAACACAAAAGATAAAATCCAACAATAATTCGAACGTCTGTTTTCTGAAAGTAACTAAAAAGTAATTCAGGGAAGAAACCAGATTGGTTTAATAATAATTAAAAGGTGTTTTAAAAGAATAGCCCTTACAAATATGTATGTATGTAGATCTTGTACTTTGAATAATTTGAAATACATATTTAAAAATTAATTAAATTCAATATAAAAACATTTTTATATACCTACTTAGGTATATCCATAAATATTTTTAATAAAATTTTAATTAAAAACACAATTTCAATATTTAGTAATGTAATGTGTTTCTTTCAACAAAAAAAACCTTTCTCTTTTTATTGCAAGTTTAGTTTTGGCTTTGTTTATTAATTTTAGCTCGTATTTTTAAGCGTAAAAATTCCTGTTTGAAAGTGTATAATTATATCTCTTTTAGAAAAAGAATTTGTGGTCCTGAAAAGGACCGATTTGTTTAAGGTAGTTTTTATTTTGTCACATCAATTTAATTAAGCACGTTCTCCACGAATACGTCTGGCCAATTGGATATCTTTGGGCATAATGGTCACACGTTTAGCATGAATGGCACACAAATTTGTATCTTCGAATAGACCAACCAAATAAGCTTCACTGGCTTCTTGAAGAGCCATAACAGCCGAACTCTGGAAACGCAAATCTGTCTTAAAATCTTGGGCAATTTCACGAACCAAACGTTGGAATGGCAATTTACGAATTAACAATTCAGTACTCTTTTGATAACGGCGAATTTCACGCAAAGCTACAGTACCGGGGCGAAAACGATGAGGTTTCTTAACACCACCAGTAGCTGGGGCACTTTTACGTGCAGCCTTAGTAGCCAATTGTTTGCGTGGTGCTTTGCCACCAGTCGATTTACGGGCAGTTTGCTTAGTACGAGCCATTTTCACTTCTTTTATTTAAAATTAAAAAACACACACTGAAGAAACACTGTTAGAACACAAATAATGAAGTTGCGCTGAAAGTGATCGGCTTATATAGAAAAATTGCCAAGGCATAATACTTGGGTTTGTATGTTTAATTGTACAGTGGTGGTTGTTTTACAAAAAACGCACACTGAAAGAAACTTACAGTAATATATTTCTTGTTCTCTCTCTCTTTCGAATTTTTCTTAAAAAAATTTGTATAAATATGAGTTGACTCTGGTACGAAAATCATTAGTTCTTGTTGAACATTTGTGAAGTGTTTGTGTTAAATAAAAATTAAAGTGATTAAAAATGACTGGTCGTGGTAAAGGTGGCAAAGGCTTGGGAAAAGGTGGTGCTAAGCGTCATCGTAAAGTATTACGTGATAATATCCAAGGTATTACTAAGCCAGCTATTAGACGTTTGGCTCGTCGTGGTGGTGTAAAACGTATTTCTGGTTTGATTTACGAAGAAACTCGTGGCGTTTTGAAGGTATTTTTGGAAAATGTTATTCGTGATGCCGTCACCTACACTGAACATGCCAAAAGGAAAACTGTCACCGCTATGGATGTTGTTTATGCTTTGAAGAGACAAGGTCGTACATTGTACGGTTTTGGTGGTTAATTATTTTGTATATTTTAATTTGCTTGCGGATAACACGAAAATAAATAAAACGAACAAATCGGTCCTTTTCAGGACCACAAAACCCGTTTAAAAAAGAGATAGTGCATTGTTGATATAAATTTTTGGTACCAGTGCTGATTGTATTTTTTTTTTACGATATGGTGCACTTCTAGATATACACTTTTTTTGTACAAGAACTGTGTATTTGTCATGCAAAAGTTTTTTTTTTTTGCATATTTAAAATTGAATTTTGTTTTTGGATTGTTCACCTGAGTAAATTTAATTTTCGGATAGTATAAACATAAAAAAACGAAACAATCGGTTCTTTTCAGGACCACAAAACTAGTTTTTAAAAGAGATTTTACATTTTTGGTACCAGACTATTTGTTATGCAAAAGTTTTTTTTATAATTAATATTGTATTTCTTGTTTTTGGATTTTATTTTGTTTGCCCGAGCAAATTTGTAAATTAGTTTGTTTTGCACTAAAGATATTTTTGAAAGTGTTCGTTGTTAATTTCTAATTTTGGGTTTTATTTAGAATTTCAAATTATTTTGTTTTAAAATTACAATTTTTCATTAGTTTGGTTTGTTTTTGTATATGCATATTATTCCTTCAAGCACTAATTGTGGTATGAAAATCATTTTTGAATGAGTTTTTTGTCGATTTTTTTATTTATTCATACATAGATACCATGTCTTTTTGTTATTTAAGAAAATTAAAAATAAATATATAATTTTCGTTCGCTTTTTTTTTTGTTTAAAATATCTCAAATGTACTTATATATGTACATTAAATATATTTTTTTTGTTAAATTTACCAAAAAAAATTGTCAAAACTAATAATTGTACATTTGTTTAGAAATTGTTAAAAGGCAACAACTTATACACAAACATACATACATATGTACCTACCTATTTTTGTTAATAAATAATAGTTTCGTAAACTTTTTATTGAATGATGATGTATTAATGTTTATTACATAAACCTTTTATTACTTCTACATATTTAGTTTTTTCTTCTTCTTCTTGATTAACATTAAATATAGAAATAATCTTCACATTTTAAGTTTTTAACAAAAACAGCAAAAACAATTATAAAGCGGACAAAATGTTACATATTGAGTCTTCGGTACAAACAGGGAATTTGCAATTAAGTATGTACATACATACATACATATGTATGTATAATAACAACAATAAATTTACCAATGTTTAAATGAGTAAACGTAATAAACGGATTTTGTCTGTGTAAAAGGGATGATTAGGTATAAACCGAATGCCTTTTTTCAAGTAAAAATTAAAATGGATAAGAAATGTTAAGCAGCTGTTAAGAATATTAAATTTATGTACATACATATATGTAGGTACATACATACCTACTACATACATAAATATGTATGTATGTTTAATAAAAGCAAAATAAGGGAGACATTTTGAAATAGGTACGTTATTGTGTGAATAGCTGGTCCAGTAGGCAATATAAAAAAGTAATTTTTTATACAGGGATATCTATTTCTTCTTTATATTTCTTTTTAATATATGTATGTACATACATACCTATACATAGTAATTTAAAAGAAAAATAGGAGATTGAGTTTTAAGGAATTAGCTTGACTTACATACATACATACATATCTACATACATACATACGTGGTTTTGTTTTATTTACATATGTACCTTGAAAAAAAATGCAGCAAAATATTTTAGTCTTTTATTTAACAAATCTTAAAAATTATTTGCCTAAATAAAAATAATACATCCATAGGTATTTTAAACATACATATGAACAAGAAAACACAAACAATAATAAACAAGAGTAACAACAAATGCCTGTACCCAAATTGCACATAAATGATAAACCAACAAAAAAAAAATATGCATACGAATCCCTTCGTATTCATACACACGAAACGCATCGTTTACTCGAATAAAATAACAATAATTTTTAGTTATTCTTAGAAATGCCAGATTAACTGAATGTTTTCGAGTGAGAAATTATATTGAAAACAATAATAAAAAAAGAAAATTTGTTTTCGTATTCGTATTGTAAAAACTGGCAGTAAAATCGACTGGGAAAGAATGACCAGAAATAAAAATTCCATATTGTAATGCTAAATTAAATTTTAATCTATCTAGTTTTCATTAATTTTCATAGAAAAACTTTGTACAAAAACGCAATATTTTATATTTGTAAAAGAAAAATCAATAAATTTTGGGTTTGTTGAAAAAAATTTGTTCTCTTTTAAAAATAAGTTTGTCGCCCTGAAAAGGACGGTTTGTTGTTTTTCAGTTGATATGTGATGAGGTCATACAGTATTTTTTCTTCATTTTTATCGAGTAATAACTTAGGCCTTCTTTTCTGTTTTCTTGGGCAAAAGTACAGCTTGAATGTTTGGCAAAACACCACCTTGAGCAATGGTGACACCAGACAACAGCTTGTTCAATTCTTCATCATTACGGATGGCCAATTGCAAATGACGAGGAATAATTCTGGTCTTTTTGTTGTCACGAGCTGCATTACCAGCCAATTCTAGAACTTCAGCAGCCAAATATTCCATAACGGCAGCTAAATAGACTGGAGCACCGGCACCAACACGTTCAGCATAATTGCCTTTACGCAATAAACGATGAATACGGCCGACGGGAAATTGCAAACCAGCACGATTTGAACGAGACTTTGCCTTGCTTTTAACTTTACCACCTTTACCACGACCAGACATATTTGTTTATTTTTTTTTATTATTCACTTAAAACACTTCACTAGAGCACTGAATACACAAAACTGTTTGAGATTTTCGCTTCAAGTTCAAGTTCAAGATTTATTTTCCCAAATATTTCTTTTCATACAAAGTTTAAATATGTTTACTATCTAAACCTAAAATATATTACATTTTCCTTACATCTAATTGATTTTCCAAGGACTTCAAAATACTAAATCTTCGAATTTCGGATTAACCGAGTCACTAATACATACTACTTTTCTATAACTTTAAATTCTTTCCTCAAAAAAGGGATTAAAAGAGGACACTCTATATCAAAGATACTTACAAGCTAAAACAATAAAAAAAATAAATAATAATAAAAAATAAAAATTAAAAATTCAACTTAAAGCTACCTAAAATTAAGACCTAATACTAATTACAGAAGATATTTACAAAAGATATTTACAAAAGATATTTACAAAAGGACATAAACCATGCTACTGCGCAGTATTATACACAGTATTATACAAATCAAGTGTATAAATTCTTCTATGGTAAAATAGAAGATCTGCACCCTCGTAAAGAAGACCCGCCTCCCTAAGAGTCAAAAGGTCCACAGGGGACAGGTATCTTAAATTCTGAATGGTCTCCAGATTTCTACTCTCCTCAAAACATTTCGCCACCAGCCGATTATCCAACGTACGCGCATTCTCCAGAAACCGAAAGGCCATATCCACCATAAAAACATCAATCCTCTCAAAATCGATCCTCCTATACACCCTGACAGAAGAAGGCCTCCGCCATATCCCATCCACACCCACTTCGGGTCTCATACCAAGACAAGCTGTCAGAACCGACCGCTCCCATCTCCTAAGCCTCTCCATCTGTGCGGAAGAAATCCCAAACCAAGATGGAAAGGCATAGGAGACCATAGGACGAATGACCTGTCGGTAAAGTAACAGACGTATACGCTCGCTAAGACCACGCCTACGTCTAAGCACACACAGATACGCAGAGTATATCCGCTTCGCCTTAGCCAATACACGGTCGATATGACGGTAGTATTCAAAATTTTCATGAAAAGTTACCCCAAGATACTTCATCCTATCAGACACACTAATCAGCTGCCCGCCTATACTCAAACTCGGAATATACGACCTACAATTGGGATATATAAACCTACGTCTACCCTTAATCATCATAGTAACAGTCTTCCCAAGATTCAAATTAAGCCTCCAATCCCCAAAATATCGACCAAGGGTATCCAAGTACGCATTAAGCCTGAAATTTACATTCCTGGCCCTGGGACCAGAAGAAGCAATTAACATATCGTCAGCATATATCAAAAGAAGAATGCCCTCAGGTGGTTGAGGAATGTCTGCCACAAATACATTAAACAGAACCGGCCCCAGGAGTGAGCCCTGCGGCACTCCCGCGGAAGCAATTCCGGTATCAGACAGAGTGTCATTAACCCTCACCCTGTAAGATCGCCCTCTCAAAAAGCCATCCACCATCCGACAAATGCCCGCATCAAATCCCAAAGTCATCAGCTTATAAACCACACCATCGTGCCAGACAGTGTCAAAAGCCCGGGCAAAGTCCAAGCTAACAGCCATGGTGGGGCATCTATTCCCCAGCCCCCTAGCCACGTAGTCCGAGAATACCATCAAAGCATGAGATGCAGAAAGGCCCCCTCTGAAGCCAAACTGAAATTCCCTAAGAATTCCCCCATCCAGAATCCTATCATTCAATGAAGTTGCGCTGAAAGTGATCGGCTTATATTAGAAAAATTGCCAAGGCATAATACTTGGGTTTGTATGTTTAATTGTACAGTGGTGGTTGTTTTACAAAAAACGCACACTGAAAGAAACGTACAGTAATATATTTCTTGTTCTCTCTCTCTTTCGAATTTTTCTTAAAAAAATTTGTATAAATATGAGTTGACTCTGGTACGAAAATCATTAGTTCTTGTTGAACATTTGTGAAGTGTTTGTGTTAAATAAAAATTAAAGTGATTAAAAATGACTGGTCGTGGTAAAGGTGGCAAAGGCTTGGGAAAAGGTGGTGCTAAGCGTCATCGTAAAGTATTACGTGATAATATCCAAGGTATTACTAAGCCAGCTATTAGACGTTTGGCTCGTCGTGGTGGTGTAAAACGTATTTCTGGTTTGATTTACGAAGAAACTCGTGGCGTTTTGAAGGTATTTTTGGAAAATGTTATTCGTGATGCCGTCACCTACACTGAACATGCAAAAGGAAAACTGTCACCGCTATGGATGTTGTTTATGCTTTGAAGAGACAAGGTCGTACATTGTACGGTTTTGGTGGTTAATTATTTTGTATATTTTAATTTGCTTGCGGATAACACGAAAATAAATAAAACGAACAAATCGGTCCTTTTCAGGACCACAAAACCCGTTTAAAAAAGAGATAGTGCATTGTTGATATAAATTTTTGGTACCAGTGCTGATTGTATTTTTTTTTTACGATATGGTGCACTTCTAGATATACACTTTTTTTGTACAAGAACTGTGTATTTGTCATGCAAAAGTTTTTTTTTTTTGCATATTTAAAATTGAATTTTGTTTTTGGATTGTTCACCTGAGTAAATTTAATTTTCGGATAGTATAAACATAAAAAAACGAAACAATCGGTTCTTTTCAGGACCACAAAACTAGTTTTTAAAAGAGATTTTACATTTTTGGTACCAGACTATTTGTTATGCAAAAGTTTTTTTTATAATTAATATTGTATTTCTTGTTTTTGGATTTTATTTTGTTTGCCCGAGCAAATTTGTAAATTAGTTTGTTTTGCACTAAAGATATTTTTGAAAGTGTTCGTTGTTAATTTCTAATTTTGGGTTTTATTTAGAATTTCAAATTATTTTGTTTTAAAATTACAATTTTTCATTAGTTTGGTTTGTTTTTGTATATGCATATTATTCCTTCAAGCACTAATTGTGGTATGAAAATCATTTTTGAATGAGTTTTTTGTCGATTTTTTTATTTATTCATACATAGATACCATGTCTTTTTGTTATTTAAGAAAATTAAAAATAAATATATAATTTTCGTTCGCTTTTTTTTTTGCTTAAAATATCTCAAATGTACTTATATATGTACATTAAATATATTTTTTTTGTTAAATTTACCAAAAAAAATTGTCAAAACTAATAATTGTACATTTGTTTAGAAATTGTTAAAAGGCAACAACTTATACACAAACATACATACATATGTACCTACCTATTTTTGTTAATAAATAATAGTTTCGTAAACTTTTTATTGAATGATGATGTATTAATGTTTATTACATAAACCTTTTATTACTTCTACATATTTAGTTTTTTCTTCTTCTTCTTGATTAACATTAAATATAGAAATAATCTTCACATTTTAAGTTTTTAACAAAAACAGCAAAAACAATTATAAAGCGGACAAAATGTTACATATTGAGTCTTCGGTACAAACAGGGAATTTGCAATTAAGTATGTACATACATACATACATATGTATGTATAATAACAACAATAAATTTACCAATGTTTAAATGAGTAAACGTAATAAACGGATTTTGTCTGTGTAAAAGGGATGATTAGGTATAAACCGAATGCCTTTTTTCAAGTAAAAATTAAAATGGATAAGAAATGTTAAGCAGCTGTTAAGAATATTAAATTTATGTACATACATATATGTAGGTACATACATACCTACTACATACATAAATATGTATGTATGTTTAATAAAAGCAAAATAAGGGAGACATTTTGAAATAGGTACGTTATTGTGTGAATAGCTGGTCCAGTAGGCAATATAAAAAAGTAATTTTTTATACAGGGATATCTATTTCTTCTTTATATTTCTTTTTAATATATGTATGTACATACATACCTATACATAGTAATTTAAAAGAAAAATAGGAGATTGAGTTTTAAGGAATTAGCTTGACTTACATACATACATACATATCTACATACATACATACGTGGTTTTGTTTTATTTACATATGTACCTTGAAAAAAAATGCAGCAAAATATTTTAGTCTTTTATTTAACAAATCTTAAAAATTATTTGCCTAAATAAAAATAATACATCCATAGGTATTTTAAACATACATATGAACAAGAAAACACAAACAATAATAAACAAGAGTAACAACAAATGCCTGTACCCAAATTGCACATAAATGATAAACCAACAAAAAAAAAATATGCATACGAATCCCTTCGTATTCATACACACGAAACGCATCGTTTACTCGAATAAAATAACAATAATTTTTAGTTATTCTTAGAAATGCCAGATTAACTGAATGTTTTCGAGTGAGAAATTATATTGAAAACAATAATAAAAAAAGAAAATTTGTTTTCGTATTCGTATTGTAAAAACTGGCAGTAAAATCGACTGGGAAAGAATGACCAGAAATAAAAATTCCATATTGTAATGCTAAATTAAATTTTAATCTATCTAGTTTTCATTAATTTTCATAGAAAAACTTTGTACAAAAACGCAATATTTTATATTTGTAAAAGAAAAATCAATAAATTTTGGGTTTGTTGAAAAAAATTTGTTCTCTTTTAAAAATAAGTTTGTCGCCCTGAAAAGGACGGTTTGTTGTTTTTCAGTTGATATGTGATGAGGTCATACAGTATTTTTTCTTCATTTTTATCGAGTAATAACTTAGGCCTTCTTTTCTGTTTTCTTGGGCAAAAGTACAGCTTGAATGTTTGGCAAAACACCACCTTGAGCAATGGTGACACCAGACAACAGCTTGTTCAATTCTTCATCATTACGGATGGCCAATTGCAAATGACGAGGAATAATTCTGGTCTTTTTGTTGTCACGAGCTGCATTACCAGCCAATTCTAGAACTTCAGCAGCCAAATATTCCATAACGGCAGCTAAATAGACTGGAGCACCGGCACCAACACGTTCAGCATAATTGCCTTTACGCAATAAACGATGAATACGGCCGACGGGAAATTGCAAACCAGCACGATTTGAACGAGACTTTGCCTTGCTTTTAACTTTACCACCTTTACCACGACCAGACATATTTGTTTATTTTTTTTTATTATTCACTTAAAACACTTCACTAGAGCACTGAATACACAAAACTGTTTGAGATTTTCGCTTCAAGTTCAAGTTCAAGATTTATTTTCCCAAATATTTCTTTTCATACAAAGTTTAAATATGTTTACTATCTAAACCTAAAATATATTACATTTTCCTTACATCTAATTGATTTTCCAAGGACTTCAAAATACTAAATCTTCGAATTTCGGATTAACCGAGTCACTAATACATACTACTTTTCTATAACTTTAAATTCTTTCCTCAAAAAAGGGATTAAAAGAGGACACTCTATATCAAAGATACTTACAAGCTAAAACAATAAAAAAAATAAATAATAATAAAAAATAAAAATTAAAAATTCAACTTAAAGCTACCTAAAATTAAGACCTAATACTAATTACAGAAGATATTTACAAAAGATATTTACAAAAGATATTTACAAAAGGACATAAACCATGCTACTGCGCAGTATTATACACAGTATTATACAAATCAAGTGTATAAATTCTTCTATGGTAAAATAGAAGATCTGCACCCTCGTAAAGAAGACCCGCCTCCCTAAGAGTCAAAAGGTCCACAGGGGACAGGTATCTTAAATTCTGAATGGTCTCCAGATTTCTACTCTCCTCAAAACATTTCGCCACCAGCCGATTATCCAACGTACGCGCATTCTCCAGAAACCGAAAGGCCATATCCACCATAAAAACATCAATCCTCTCAAAATCGATCCTCCTATACACCCTGACAGAAGAAGGCCTCCGCCATATCCCATCCACACCCACTTCGGGTCTCATACCAAGACAAGCTGTCAGAACCGACCGCTCCCATCTCCTAAGCCTCTCCATCTGTGCGGAAGAAATCCCAAACCAAGATGGAAAGGCATAGGAGACCATAGGACGAATGACCTGTCGGTAAAGTAACAGACGTATACGCTCGCTAAGACCACGCCTACGTCTAAGCACACACAGATACGCAGAGTATATCCGCTTCGCCTTAGCCAATACACGGTCGATATGACGGTAGTATTCAAAATTTTCATGAAAAGTTACCCCAAGATACTTCATCCTATCAGACACACTAATCAGCTGCCCGCCTATACTCAAACTCGGAATATACGACCTACAATTGGGATATATAAACCTACGTCTACCCTTAATCATCATAGTAACAGTCTTCCCAAGATTCAAATTAAGCCTCCAATCCCCAAAATATCGACCAAGGGTATCCAAGTACGCATTAAGCCTGAAATTTACATTCCTGGCCCTGGGACCAGAAGAAGCAATTAACATATCGTCAGCATATATCAAAAGAAGAATGCCCTCAGGTGGTTGAGGAATGTCTGCCACAAATACATTAAACAGAACCGGCCCCAGGAGTGAGCCCTGCGGCACTCCCGCGGAAGCAATTCCGGTATCAGACAGAGTGTCATTAACCCTCACCCTGTAAGATCGCCCTCTCAAAAAGCCATCCACCATCCGACAAATGCCCGCATCAAATCCCAAAGTCATCAGCTTATAAACCACACCATCGTGCCAGACAGTGTCAAAAGCCCGGGCAAAGTCCAAGCTAACAGCCATGGTGGGGCATCTATTCCCCAGCCCCCTAGCCACGTAGTCCGAGAATACCATCAAAGCATGAGATGCAGAAAGGCCCCCTCTGAAGCCAAACTGAAATTCCCTAAGAATTCCCCCATCCAGAATCCTATCATTCAATGAAGTTGCGCTGAAAGTGATCGGCTTATATAGAAAAATTGCCAAGGCATAATACTTGGGTTTGTATGTTTAATTGTACAGTGGTGGTTGTTTTACAAAAAACGCACACTGAAAGAAACGTACAGTAATATATTTCTTGTTCTCTCTCTCTTTCGAATTTTTCTTAAAAAAATTTGTATAAATATGAGTTGACTCTGGTACGAAAATCATTAGTTCTTGTTGAACATTTGTGAAGTGTTTGTGTTAAATAAAAATTAAAGTGATTAAAAATGACTGGTCGTGGTAAAGGTGGCAAAGGCTTGGGAAAAGGTGGTGCTAAGCGTCATCGTAAAGTATTACGTGATAATATCCAAGGTATTACTAAGCCAGCTATTAGACGTTTGGCTCGTCGTGGTGGTGTAAAACGTATTTCTGGTTTGATTTACGAAGAAACTCGTGGCGTTTTGAAGGTATTTTTGGAAAATGTTATTCGTGATGCCGTCACCTACACTGAACATGCCAAAAGGAAAACTGTCACCGCTATGGATGTTGTTTATGCTTTGAAGAGACAAGGTCGTACATTGTACGGTTTTGGTGGTTAATTATTTTGTATATTTTAATTTGCTTGCGGATAACACGAAAATAAATAAAACGAACAAATCGGTCCTTTTCAGGACCACAAAACCCGTTTAAAAAAGAGATAGTGCATTGTTGATATAAATTTTTGGTACCAGTGCTGATTGTATTTTTTTTTTACGATATGGTGCACTTCTAGATATACACTTTTTTTGTACAAGAACTGTGTATTTGTCATGCAAAAGTTTTTTTTTTTTGCATATTTAAAATTGAATTTTGTTTTTGGATTGTTCACCTGAGTAAATTTAATTTTCGGATAGTATAAACATAAAAAAACGAAACAATCGGTTCTTTTCAGGACCACAAAACTAGTTTTTAAAAGAGATTTTACATTTTTGGTACCAGACTATTTGTTATGCAAAAGTTTTTTTTATAATTAATATTGTATTTCTTGTTTTTGGATTTTATTTTGTTTGCCCGAGCAAATTTGTAAATTAGTTTGTTTTGCACTAAAGATATTTTTGAAAGTGTTCGTTGTTAATTTCTAATGTTGGGTTTTATTTAGAATTTCAAATTATTTTGTTTTAAAATTACAATTTTTCATTAGTTTGGTTTGTTTTTGTATATGCATATTATTCCTTCAAGCACTAATTGTGGTATGAAAATCATTTTTGAATGAGTTTTTTGTCGATTTTTTTATTTATTCATACATAGATACCATGTCTTTTTGTTATTTAAGAAAATTAAAAATAAATATATAATTTTCGTTCGCTTTTTTTTTTGTTTAAAATATCTCAAATGTACTTATATATGTACATTAAATATATTTTTTTTGTTAAATTTACCAAAAAAAATTGTCAAAACTAATAATTGTACATTTGTTTAGAAATTGTTAAAAGGCAACAACTTATACACAAACATACATACATATGTACCTACCTATTTTTGTTAATAAATAATAGTTTCGTAAACTTTTTATTGAATGATGATGTATTAATGTTTATTACATAAACCTTTTATTACTTCTACATATTTAGTTTTTTCTTCTTCTTCTTGATTAACATTAAATATAGAAATAATCTTCACATTTTAAGTTTTTAACAAAAACAGCAAAAACAATTATAAAGCGGACAAAATGTTACATATTGAGTCTTCGGTACAAACAGGGAATTTGCAATTAAGTATGTACATACATACATACATATGTATGTATAATAACAACAATAAATTTACCAATGTTTAAATGAGTAAACGTAATAAACGGATTTTGTCTGTGTAAAAGGGATGATTAGGTATAAACCGAATGCCTTTTTTCAAGTAAAAATTAAAATGGATAAGAAATGTTAAGCAGCTGTTAAGAATATTAAATTTATGTACATACATATATGTAGGTACATACATACCTACTACATACATAAATATGTATGTATGTTTAATAAAAGCAAAATAAGGGAGACATTTTGAAATAGGTACGTTATTGTGTGAATAGCTGGTCCAGTAGGCAATATAAAAAAGTAATTTTTTATACAGGGATATCTATTTCTTCTTTATATTTCTTTTTAATATATGTATGTACATACATACCTATACATAGTAATTTAAAAGAAAAATAGGAGATTGAGTTTTAAGGAATTAGCTTGACTTACATACATACATACATATCTACATACATACATACGTGGTTTTGTTTTATTTACATATGTACCTTGAAAAAAAATGCAGCAAAATATTTTAGTCTTTTATTTAACAAATCTTAAAAATTATTTGCCTAAATAAAAATAATACATCCATAGGTATTTTAAACATACATATGAACAAGAAAACACAAACAATAATAAACAAGAGTAACAACAAATGCCTGTACCCAAATTGCACATAAATGATAAACCAACAAAAAAAAAATATGCATACGAATCCCTTCGTATTCATACACACGAAACGCATCGTTTACTCGAATAAAATAACAATAATTTTTAGTTATTCTTAGAAATGCCAGATTAACTGAATGTTTTCGAGTGAGAAATTATATTGAAAACAATAATAAAAAAAGAAAATTTGTTTTCGTATTCGTATTGTAAAAACTGGCAGTAAAATCGACTGGGAAAGAATGACCAGAAATAAAAATTCCATATTGTAATGCTAAATTAAATTTTAATCTATCTAGTTTTCATTAATTTTCATAGAAAAACTTTGTACAAAAACGCAATATTTTATATTTGTAAAAGAAAAATCAATAAATTTTGGGTTTGTTGAAAAAAATTTGTTCTCTTTTAAAAATAAGTTTGTCGCCCTGAAAAGGACGGTTTGTTGTTTTTCAGTTGATATGTGATGAGGTCATACAGTATTTTTTCTTCATTTTTATCGAGTAATAACTTAGGCCTTCTTTTCTGTTTTCTTGGGCAAAAGTACAGCTTGAATGTTTGGCAAAACACCACCTTGAGCAATGGTGACACCAGACAACAGCTTGTTCAATTCTTCATCATTACGGATGGCCAATTGCAAATGACGAGGAATAATTCTGGTCTTTTTGTTGTCACGAGCTGCATTACCAGCCAATTCTAGAACTTCAGCAGCCAAATATTCCATAACGGCAGCTAAATAGACTGGAGCACCGGCACCAACACGTTCAGCATAATTGCCTTTACGCAATAAACGATGAATACGGCCGACGGGAAATTGCAAACCAGCACGATTTGAACGAGACTTTGCCTTGCTTTTAACTTTACCACCTTTACCACGACCAGACATATTTGTTTATTTTTTTTTATTATTCACTTAAAACACTTCACTAGAGCACTGAATACACAAAACTGTTTGAGATTTTCGCTTCAAGTTCAAGTTCAAGATTTATTTTCCCAAATATTTCTTTTCATACAAAGTTTAAATATGTTTACTATCTAAACCTAAAATATATTACATTTTCCTTACATCTAATTGATTTTCCAAGGACTTCAAAATACTAAATCTTCGAATTTCGGATTAACCGAGTCACTAATACATACTACTTTTCTATAACTTTAAATTCTTTCCTCAAAAAAGGGATTAAAAGAGGACACTCTATATCAAAGATACTTACAAGCTAAAACAATAAAAAAAATAAATAATAATAAAAAATAAAAATTAAAAATTCAACTTAAAGCTACCTAAAATTAAGACCTAATACTAATTACAGAAGATATTTACAAAAGATATTTACAAAAGATATTTACAAAAGGACATAAACCATGCTACTGCGCAGTATTATACACAGTATTATACAAATCAAGTGTATAAATTCTTCTATGGTAAAATAGAAGATCTGCACCCTCGTAAAGAAGACCCGCCTCCCTAAGAGTCAAAAGGTCCACAGGGGACAGGTATCTTAAATTCTGAATGGTCTCCAGATTTCTACTCTCCTCAAAACATTTCGCCACCAGCCGATTATCCAACGTACGCGCATTCTCCAGAAACCGAAAGGCCATATCCACCATAAAAACATCAATCCTCTCAAAATCGATCCTCCTATACACCCTGACAGAAGAAGGCCTCCGCCATATCCCATCCACACCCACTTCGGGTCTCATACCAAGACAAGCTGTCAGAACCGACCGCTCCCATCTCCTAAGCCTCTCCATCTGTGCGGAAGAAATCCCAAACCAAGATGGAAAGGCATAGGAGACCATAGGACGAATGACCTGTCGGTAAAGTAACAGACGTATACGCTCGCTAAGACCACGCCTACGTCTAAGCACACACAGATACGCAGAGTATATCCGCTTCGCCTTAGCCAATACACGGTCGATATGACGGTAGTATTCAAAATTTTCATGAAAAGTTACCCCAAGATACTTCATCCTATCAGACACACTAATCAGCTGCCCGCCTATACTCAAACTCGGAATATACGACCTACAATTGGGATATATAAACCTACGTCTACCCTTAATCATCATAGTAACAGTCTTCCCAAGATTCAAATTAAGCCTCCAATCCCCAAAATATCGACCAAGGGTATCCAAGTACGCATTAAGCCTGAAATTTACATTCCTGGCCCTGGGACCAGAAGAAGCAATTAACATATCGTCAGCATATATCAAAAGAAGAATGCCCTCAGGTGGTTGAGGAATGTCTGCCACAAATACATTAAACAGAACCGGCCCCAGGAGTGAGCCCTGCGGCACTCCCGCGGAAGCAATTCCGGTATCAGACAGAGTGTCATTAACCCTCACCCTGTAAGATCGCCCTCTCAAAAAGCCATCCACCATCCGACAAATGCCCGCATCAAATCCCAAAGTCATCAGCTTATAAACCACACCATCGTGCCAGACAGTGTCAAAAGCCCGGGCAAAGTCCAAGCTAACAGCCATGGTGGGGCATCTATTCCCCAGCCCCCTAGCCACGTAGTCCGAGAATACCATCAAAGCATGAGATGCAGAAAGGCCCCCTCTGAAGCCAAACTGAAATTCCCTAAGAATTCCCCCATCCAGAATCCTATCATTCAATGAAGTTGCGCTGAAAGTGATCGGCTTATATAGAAAAATTGCCAAGGCATAATACTTGGGTTTGTATGTTTAATTGTACAGTGGTGGTTGTTTTACAAAAAACGCACACTGAAAGAAACGTACAGTAATATATTTCTTGTTCTCTCTCTCTTTCGAATTTTTCTTAAAAAAATTTGTATAAATATGAGTTGACTCTGGTACGAAAATCATTAGTTCTTGTTGAACATTTGTGAAGTGTTTGTGTTAAATAAAAATTAAAGTGATTAAAAATGACTGGTCGTGGTAAAGGTGGCAAAGGCTTGGGAAAAGGTGGTGCTAAGCGTCATCGTAAAGTATTACGTGATAATATCCAAGGTATTACTAAGCCAGCTATTAGACGTTTGGCTCGTCGTGGTGGTGTAAAACGTATTTCTGGTTTGATTTACGAAGAAACTCGTGGCGTTTTGAAGGTATTTTTGGAAAATGTTATTCGTGATGCCGTCACCTACACTGAACATGCCAAAAGGAAAACTGTCACCGCTATGGATGTTGTTTATGCTTTGAAGAGACAAGGTCGTACATTGTACGGTTTTGGTGGTTAATTATTTTGTATATTTTAATTTGCTTGCGGATAACACGAAAATAAATAAAACGAACAAATCGGTCCTTTTCAGGACCACAAAACCCGTTTAAAAAAGAGATAGTGCATTGTTGATATAAATTTTTGGTACCAGTGCTGATTGTATTTTTTTTTTACGATATGGTGCACTTCTAGATATACACTTTTTTTGTACAAGAACTGTGTATTTGTCATGCAAAAGTTTTTTTTTTTTGCATATTTAAAATTGAATTTTGTTTTTGGATTGTTCACCTGAGTAAATTTAATTTTCGGATAGTATAAACATAAAAAAACGAAACAATCGGTTCTTTTCAGGACCACAAAACTAGTTTTTAAAAGAGATTTTACATTTTTGGTACCAGACTATTTGTTATGCAAAAGTTTTTTTTATAATTAATATTGTATTTCTTGTTTTTGGATTTTATTTTGTTTGCCCGAGCAAATTTGTAAATTAGTTTGTTTTGCACTAAAGATATTTTTGAAAGTGTTCGTTGTTAATTTCTAATGTTGGGTTTTATTTAGAATTTCAAATTATTTTGTTTTAAAATTACAATTTTTCATTAGTTTGGTTTGTTTTTGTATATGCATATTATTCCTTCAAGCACTAATTGTGGTATGAAAATCATTTTTGAATGAGTTTTTTGTCGATTTTTTTATTTATTCATACATAGATACCATGTCTTTTTGTTATTTAAGAAAATTAAAAATAAATATATAATTTTCGTTCGCTTTTTTTTTTGTTTAAAATATCTCAAATGTACTTATATATGTACATTAAATATATTTTTTTTGTTAAATTTACCAAAAAAAATTGTCAAAACTAATAATTGTACATTTGTTTAGAAATTGTTAAAAGGCAACAACTTATACACAAACATACATACATATGTACCTACCTATTTTTGTTAATAAATAATAGTTTCGTAAACTTTTTATTGAATGATGATGTATTAATGTTTATTACATAAACCTTTTATTACTTCTACATATTTAGTTTTTTCTTCTTCTTCTTGATTAACATTAAATATAGAAATAATCTTCACATTTTAAGTTTTTAACAAAAACAGCAAAAACAATTATAAAGCGGACAAAATGTTACATATTGAGTCTTCGGTACAAACAGGGAATTTGCAATTAAGTATGTACATACATACATACATATGTATGTATAATAACAACAATAAATTTACCAATGTTTAAATGAGTAAACGTAATAAACGGATTTTGTCTGTGTAAAAGGGATGATTAGGTATAAACCGAATGCCTTTTTTCAAGTAAAAATTAAAATGGATAAGAAATGTTAAGCAGCTGTTAAGAATATTAAATTTATGTACATACATATATGTAGGTACATACATACCTACTACATACATAAATATGTATGTATGTTTAATAAAAGCAAAATAAGGGAGACATTTTGAAATAGGTACGTTATTGTGTGAATAGCTGGTCCAGTAGGCAATATAAAAAAGTAATTTTTTATACAGGGATATCTATTTCTTCTTTATATTTCTTTTTAATATATGTATGTACATACATACCTATACATAGTAATTTAAAAGAAAAATAGGAGATTGAGTTTTAAGGAATTAGCTTGACTTACATACATACATACATATCTACATACATACATACGTGGTTTTGTTTTATTTACATATGTACCTTGAAAAAAAATGCAGCAAAATATTTTAGTCTTTTATTTAACAAATCTTAAAAATTATTTGCCTAAATAAAAATAATACATCCATAGGTATTTTAAACATACATATGAACAAGAAAACACAAACAATAATAAACAAGAGTAACAACAAATGCCTGTACCCAAATTGCACATAAATGATAAACCAACAAAAAAAAAATATGCATACGAATCCCTTCGTATTCATACACACGAAACGCATCGTTTACTCGAATAAAATAACAATAATTTTTAGTTATTCTTAGAAATGCCAGATTAACTGAATGTTTTCGAGTGAGAAATTATATTGAAAACAATAATAAAAAAAGAAAATTTGTTTTCGTATTCGTATTGTAAAAACTGGCAGTAAAATCGACTGGGAAAGAATGACCAGAAATAAAAATTCCATATTGTAATGCTAAATTAAATTTTAATCTATCTAGTTTTCATTAATTTTCATAGAAAAACTTTGTACAAAAACGCAATATTTTATATTTGTAAAAGAAAAATCAATAAATTTTGGGTTTGTTGAAAAAAATTTGTTCTCTTTTAAAAATAAGTTTGTCGCCCTGAAAAGGACGGTTTGTTGTTTTTCAGTTGATATGTGATGAGGTCATACAGTATTTTTTCTTCATTTTTATCGAGTAATAACTTAGGCCTTCTTTTCTGTTTTCTTGGGCAAAAGTACAGCTTGAATGTTTGGCAAAACACCACCTTGAGCAATGGTGACACCAGACAACAGCTTGTTCAATTCTTCATCATTACGGATGGCCAATTGCAAATGACGAGGAATAATTCTGGTCTTTTTGTTGTCACGAGCTGCATTACCAGCCAATTCTAGAACTTCAGCAGCCAAATATTCCATAATGGCAGCTAAATAGACTGGAGCACCGGCACCAACACGTTCAGCATAATTGCCTTTACGCAATAAACGATGAATACGGCCGACGGGAAATTGCAAACCAGCACGATTTGAACGAGACTTTGCCTTGCTTTTAACTTTACCACCTTTACCACGACCAGACATATTTGTTTATTTTTTTTTATTATTCACTTAAAACACTTCACTAGAGCACTGAATACACAAAACTGTTTGAGATTTTCGCTTCAAGTTCAAGTTCAAGATTTATTTTCCCAAATATTTCTTTTCATACAAAGTTTAAATATGTTTACTATCTAAACCTAAAATATATTACATTTTCCTTACATCTAATTGATTTTCCAAGGACTTCAAAATACTAAATCTTCGAATTTCGGATTAACCGAGTCACTAATACATACTACTTTTCTATAACTTTAAATTCTTTCCTCAAAAAAGGGATTAAAAGAGGACACTCTATATCAAAGATACTTACAAGCTAAAACAATAAAAAAAATAAATAATAATAAAAAATAAAAATTAAAAATTCAACTTAAAGCTACCTAAAATTAAGACCTAATACTAATTACAGAAGATATTTACAAAAGATATTTACAAAAGATATTTACAAAAGGACATAAACCATGCTACTGCGCAGTATTATACACAGTATTATACAAATCAAGTGTATAAATTCTTCTATGGTAAAATAGAAGATCTGCACCCTCGTAAAGAAGACCCGCCTCCCTAAGAGTCAAAAGGTCCACAGGGGACAGGTATCTTAAATTCTGAATGGTCTCCAGATTTCTACTCTCCTCAAAACATTTCGCCACCAGCCGATTATCCAACGTACGCGCATTCTCCAGAAACCGAAAGGCCATATCCACCATAAAAACATCAATCCTCTCAAAATCGATCCTCCTATACACCCTGACAGAAGAAGGCCTCCGCCATATCCCATCCACACCCACTTCGGGTCTCATACCAAGACAAGCTGTCAGAACCGACCGCTCCCATCTCCTAAGCCTCTCCATCTGTGCGGAAGAAATCCCAAACCAAGATGGAAAGGCATAGGAGACCATAGGACGAATGACCTGTCGGTAAAGTAACAGACGTATACGCTCGCTAAGACCACGCCTACGTCTAAGCACACACAGATACGCAGAGTATATCCGCTTCGCCTTAGCCAATACACGGTCGATATGACGGTAGTATTCAAAATTTTCATGAAAAGTTACCCCAAGATACTTCATCCTATCAGACACACTAATCAGCTGCCCGCCTATACTCAAACTCGGAATATACGACCTACAATTGGGATATATAAACCTACGTCTACCCTTAATCATCATAGTAACAGTCTTCCCAAGATTCAAATTAAGCCTCCAATCCCCAAAATATCGACCAAGGGTATCCAAGTACGCATTAAGCCTGAAATTTACATTCCTGGCCCTGGGACCAGAAGAAGCAATTAACATATCGTCAGCATATATCAAAAGAAGAATGCCCTCAGGTGGTTGAGGAATGTCTGCCACAAATACATTAAACAGAACCGGCCCCAGGAGTGAGCCCTGCGGCACTCCCGCGGAAGCAATTCCGGTATCAGACAGAGTGTCATTAACCCTCACCCTGTAAGATCGCCCTCTCAAAAAGCCATCCACCATCCGACAAATGCCCGCATCAAATCCCAAAGTCATCAGCTTATAAACCACACCATCGTGCCAGACAGTGTCAAAAGCCCGGGCAAAGTCCAAGCTAACAGCCATGGTGGGGCATCTATTCCCCAGCCCCCTAGCCACGTAGTCCGAGAATACCATCAAAGCATGAGATGCAGAAAGGCCCCCTCTGAAGCCAAACTGAAATTCCCTAAGAATTCCCCCATCCAGAATCCTATCATTCAATGAAGTTGCGCTGAAAGTGATCGGCTTATATAGAAAAATTGCCAAGGCATAATACTTGGGTTTGTATGTTTAATTGTACAGTGGTGGTTGTTTTACAAAAAACGCACACTGAAAGAAACGTACAGTAATATATTTCTTGTTCTCTCTCTCTTTCGAATTTTTCTTAAAAAAATTTGTATAAATATGAGTTGACTCTGGTACGAAAATCATTAGTTCTTGTTGAACATTTGTGAAGTGTTTGTGTTAAATAAAAATTAAAGTGATTAAAAATGACTGGTCGTGGTAAAGGTGGCAAAGGCTTGGGAAAAGGTGGTGCTAAGCGTCATCGTAAAGTATTACGTGATAATATCCAAGGTATTACTAAGCCAGCTATTAGACGTTTGGCTCGTCGTGGTGGTGTAAAACGTATTTCTGGTTTGATTTACGAAGAAACTCGTGGCGTTTTGAAGGTATTTTTGGAAAATGTTATTCGTGATGCCGTCACCTACACTGAACATGCCAAAAGGAAAACTGTCACCGCTATGGATGTTGTTTATGCTTTGAAGAGACAAGGTCGTACATTGTACGGTTTCGGTGGTTAATTATTTTGTATATTTTAATTTGCTTGCGGATAACACGAAAATAAATAAAACGAACAAATCGGTCCTTTTCAGGACCACAAAACCCGTTTAAAAAAGAGATAGTGCATTGTTGATATAAATTTTTGGTACCAGTGTTGATTGTATTTTTTTTTTACGATATGGTGCACTTCTGGATATACACTTTTTTTGTACAAGAACTGTGTATTTGTCATGCAAAAGTTTTTTTTTTTTGCATATTTAAAATTGAATTTTGTTTTTGGATTGTTCACCTGAGTAAATTTAATTTTCGGATAGTATAAACATAAAAAAACGAAACAATCGGTTCTTTTCAGGACCACAAAACTAGTTTTTAAAAGAGATTTTACATTTTTGGTACCAGACTATTTGTTATGCAAAAGTTTTTTTTATAATTAATATTGTATTTCTTGTTTTTGGATTTTATTTTGTTTGCCGGAGCAAATTTGTAAATTGGTTTTTTTGCACTAAAGATATTTTTGAAAGTGTTCGTTGTTAATTTCTAATTTTGGGTTTTATTTAGAATTTCAAATTATTTTGTTTTAAAATTACAATTTTTCATTAGTTTGGTTTGTTTTTGTATATGCATATTATTCCTTCAAGCACTAATTGTGGTATGAAAATCATTTTTGAATGAGTTTTTTGTCGATTTTTTTATTTATTCATACATACATACCATGTCTTTTTGTTATTTAAGAAAATTAAAAATAAATATATAATTTTCGTTCGCTTTTTTTTTGTTTAAAATATCTCAAATGTACTTATATATGTACATTAAATATATTTTTTTTTTGTTAAATTTACCAAAAAAATTGTCTAAACTAATAATTGTACATTTGTTTAGAAATTGTTAAAAGGCAACAACTTATACACATACATACATACATATGTACCTACCTATTTTTGTTAATAAAAATAGTTTCGTAAACTTTTTATTGAATGATGATGTTTTAATGTTTATTACATAAACCTTTTATTACTTCTACATATTTAGTTTTTTCTTCTTCTTCTTGATTAACATTAAATATAGAAATAATCTTCACATTTTAAGTTTTTAACAAAAACAGCAAAAACAATTATAAAGCGGACAAAATGTTACATATTGAGTCTTCGGTACAAACAGGGAATTTGCAATTAAGTATGTACATACATACATACATATGTATGTATAATAACAACAATAAATTTACCAATGTTTAAATGAGTAAACGTAATAAACGGATTTTGTCTGTGTAAAAGGGATGATTAGGTATAAACCGAATGCCTTTTTTCAAGTAAAAATTAAAATGGATAAGAAATGTTAAGCAGCTGTTAAGAAAATTAAATTTATGTACATACATATATGTAGGTACATACATACCTACTACATACATAAATATGTATGTATGTTTAATAAAAGCAAAATAAGGGAGACATTTTGAAATAGGTACGTTATCGTGTGAATAGCTGTATATAAAGTATTTAAACACATAAATAATATGTATACAGATTTTTCTTTATTTTAATCACAATAAAACGTTGAAAAATAAAAGAAGTCTGACTACATGGTCACTAATGCAAAAACAAAATGTGTATACCAATTCCTTAGACGATATAAGCACGAAGTAAATTCATGCTTCTTAGAAAAATACAATAACAACAAGATCATTGTTTTGTTGCTTTGATTGTCTGTATCAAAGAAAGAGTGTTTGGCCAACGGTGTTTTATTTACATATATGTACATAGGTATTTAGATACTTAAGATAATTATTAATGAAAAATTTATCCTGTTTTTTAAACAAATTAAATAGAAATTAGGTTTATAACAATTGGTCCAGTAGGCAATATAAAAAAGTAATTTTTTATACAGGGATATCTATTTCCTCTTTATATTTCTTTTTAATATATGTATGTACATACATACATACCTATACATAGTAATTTAAAAGAAAAATAGGAGATTGAGTTTTAAGGAATTAGCTTGACTTACATACATACATATCTACATACATACATACATACGTGGTTTTGTTTTATTTACATATGTACCTTGAAAAAAAAATGCAGCAAAATATTTTAGTCTTTTATTTAACAAATCTTAAAAATTATTTGCCTAAATAAAAATAATACATCCATAGGTATTTTAAACATACATATGTACATATGAACAAGAAAACACAAACAATAATAAACAAGAGTAACAACAAATGCCTGTACCCAAATTGCACATAAATGATAAACCAACAAAAAAAAATATGCATACGAATCCCTTCGTATTCATACACACGAAACGCATCGTTTACCCGAATAAAATAACAATAATTTTTAGTTATTCTTAGAAATGCCAGATTATCTGAATGTTTTCGAGTGAGAAATTATATTGAAAACAATAATAAAAAAAGAAAATTTGTTTTCGTTTTCGTATTGTAAAAACTGGCAGTAAAATCGACTGGGAAAGAATGACCAGAAATAAAAATTCCATATTGTAATGCTAAATAAAATTTTAATCTATCTAGTTTTCATTAATTTTCATAGAAAAACTTTGTACAAAAACGCAATATTTTATATTTGTAAAAGAAAAATCAATAAATTTTGGGTTTGTTGAAAAAAATTTGTTCTCTTTTAAAAATAAGTTTGTCGCCCTGAAAAGGACGGTTTGTTGTTTTTCAGTTGATATGTGATGAGGTCATACAGTATTTTTTCTTCATTTTTATCGAGTAATAACTTAGGCCTTCTTTTCTGTTTTCTTGGGCAAAAGTACAGCTTGAATGTTTGGCAAAACACCACCTTGAGCAATGGTGACACCAGACAACAGCTTGTTCAATTCTTCATCATTACGGATGGCCAATTGCAAATGACGAGGAATAATTCTGGTCTTTTTGTTGTCACGAGCTGCATTACCAGCCAATTCTAGAACTTCAGCAGCCAAATATTCCATAACGGCAGCTAAATAGACTGGAGCACCGGCACCAACACGTTCAGCATAATTGCCTTTACGCAATAAACGATGAATACGGCCGACGGGAAATTGCAAACCAGCACGATTTGAACGAGACTTTGCCTTGCTTTTAACTTTACCACCTTTACCACGACCAGACATATTTGTTTATTTTTTTTTATTATTCACTTAAAACACTTCACTAGAGCACTGAATACACAAAACTGTTTGAGATTTTCGCCAGAACACTGAGTATTTATACTTTTTTTGTATGGCAACTGCGCATACAGGGGATGATTGTGTAAACGATAACAAAATAGGTAGACAGAAAACTGAGTTGTTGGAAAAAAGGTATATAAAGCGCACATTAGACGTTGAAATTTATAAATTGTAAACAGTGTTAAAAGTGTTTGTGAAGTGAAAACACCTAAAAAGTGAAAAAGTGGAAATATGCCTCCTAAAGCCAGTGGTAAAGCAACAAAAAAGGCCGGTAAAGCCCAGAAGAATATTAGCAAGGGCGACAAGACTAGAAAACGCAAGCGTAAGGAAAGTTATGCCATCTACATTTACAAAGTTTTGAAGCAAGTACATCCTGATACTGGAATTTCTTCAAAGGCTATGAGTATCATGAACAGTTTTGTTAATGATATCTTTGAACGTATTGCCGCCGAAGCATCTCGTTTGGCTCAATACAATAAACGTTCCACCATAACCAGTCGTGAAATTCAAACTGCTGTCCGTCTACTTTTGCCCGGTGAATTGGCCAAACACGCTGTCAGTGAAGGTACAAAGGCTGTAACCAAATACACCAGCTCCAAGTAAATTTTTATAAATTGTACTTAACGCCGATGGATTCCTTTCTCTTTTTGTTATTATAAAAGGCCCTTTTCAGGGCCACAAAATATTTTAAAAAAGAGTTGGCTTTTGTTTGTTAAATAAACTATTTGCATTTAAGTTTACAATAAATATAAATTTTAATTAAAAGGTTTAATAAATTTA
Organism: Pollenia labialis; assembly: GCA_949318255.1. NCBI lineage: Eukaryota > Metazoa > Arthropoda > Insecta > Diptera > Polleniidae > Pollenia > Pollenia labialis. Next base: position 13,991,477 of record OX439142.1, on the reverse strand, counting down.
ATTTTCTTTTCATACTGTAAATTAGGACATTATGAAAAGAAATCTAAGTCAGCGATTTTCTTTATTATCAAAATTTGGGCAATTCTATTAATAAACAGATAAAATGTGTATATACATAAATATGTACATGAATAAATAATATATGTATTTATATGCATGTAGTATTATTACATGGTGAACAAAACAGTCCAACTTAATATTGAATGTAGGCTTTTGAAAATTCACGATTATATTTTAGAAACACAAAAGATAAAATCCAACAATAATTCGAACGTCTGTTTTCTGAAAGTAACTAAAAAGTAATTCAGGGAAGAAACCAGATTGGTTTAATAATAATTAAAAGGTGTTTTAAAAGAATAGCCCTTACAAATATGTATGTATGTAGATCTTGTACTTTGAATAATTTGAAATACATATTTAAAAATTAATTAAATTCAATATAAAAACATTTTTATATACCTACTTAGGTATATCCATAAATATTTTTAATAAAATTTTAATTAAAAACACAATTTCAATATTTAGTAATGTAATGTGTTTCTTTCAACAAAAAAAACCTTTCTCTTTTTATTGCAAGTTTAGTTTTGGCTTTGTTTATTAATTTTAGCTCGTATTTTTAAGCGTAAAAATTCCTGTTTGAAAGTGTATAATTATATCTCTTTTAGAAAAAGAATTTGTGGTCCTGAAAAGGACCGATTTGTTTAAGGTAGTTTTTATTTTGTCACATCAATTTAATTAAGCACGTTCTCCACGAATACGTCTGGCCAATTGGATATCTTTGGGCATAATGGTCACACGTTTAGCATGAATGGCACACAAATTTGTATCTTCGAATAGACCAACCAAATAAGCTTCACTGGCTTCTTGAAGAGCCATAACAGCCGAACTCTGGAAACGCAAATCTGTCTTAAAATCTTGGGCAATTTCACGAACCAAACGTTGGAATGGCAATTTACGAATTAACAATTCAGTACTCTTTTGATAACGGCGAATTTCACGCAAAGCTACAGTACCGGGGCGAAAACGATGAGGTTTCTTAACACCACCAGTAGCTGGGGCACTTTTACGTGCAGCCTTAGTAGCCAATTGTTTGCGTGGTGCTTTGCCACCAGTCGATTTACGGGCAGTTTGCTTAGTACGAGCCATTTTCACTTCTTTTATTTAAAATTAAAAAACACACACTGAAGAAACACTGTTAGAACACAAATAATGAAGTTGCGCTGAAAGTGATCGGCTTATATAGAAAAATTGCCAAGGCATAATACTTGGGTTTGTATGTTTAATTGTACAGTGGTGGTTGTTTTACAAAAAACGCACACTGAAAGAAACTTACAGTAATATATTTCTTGTTCTCTCTCTCTTTCGAATTTTTCTTAAAAAAATTTGTATAAATATGAGTTGACTCTGGTACGAAAATCATTAGTTCTTGTTGAACATTTGTGAAGTGTTTGTGTTAAATAAAAATTAAAGTGATTAAAAATGACTGGTCGTGGTAAAGGTGGCAAAGGCTTGGGAAAAGGTGGTGCTAAGCGTCATCGTAAAGTATTACGTGATAATATCCAAGGTATTACTAAGCCAGCTATTAGACGTTTGGCTCGTCGTGGTGGTGTAAAACGTATTTCTGGTTTGATTTACGAAGAAACTCGTGGCGTTTTGAAGGTATTTTTGGAAAATGTTATTCGTGATGCCGTCACCTACACTGAACATGCCAAAAGGAAAACTGTCACCGCTATGGATGTTGTTTATGCTTTGAAGAGACAAGGTCGTACATTGTACGGTTTCGGTGGTTAATTATTTTGTATATTTTAATTTGCTTGCGGATAACACGAAAATAAATAAAACGAACAAATCGGTCCTTTTCAGGACCACAAAACCCGTTTAAAAAAGAGATAGTGCATTGTTGATATAAATTTTTGGTACCAGTGTTGATTGTATTTTTTTTTTACGATATGGTGCACTTCTGGATATACACTTTTTTTGTACAAGAACTGTGTATTTGTCATGCAAAAGTTTTTTTTTTTTGCATATTTAAAATTGAATTTTGTTTTTGGATTGTTCACCTGAGTAAATTTAATTTTCGGATAGTATAAACATAAAAAAACGAAACAATCGGTTCTTTTCAGGACCACAAAACTAGTTTTTAAAAGAGATTTTACATTTTTGGTACCAGACTATTTGTTATGCAAAAGTTTTTTTTATAATTAATATTGTATTTCTTGTTTTTGGATTTTATTTTGTTTGCCGGAGCAAATTTGTAAATTGGTTTTTTTGCACTAAAGATATTTTTGAAAGTGTTCGTTGTTAATTTCTAATTTTGGGTTTTATTTAGAATTTCAAATTATTTTGTTTTAAAATTACAATTTTTCATTAGTTTGGTTTGTTTTTGTATATGCATATTATTCCTTCAAGCACTAATTGTGGTATGAAAATCATTTTTGAATGAGTTTTTTGTCGATTTTTTTATTTATTCATACATACATACCATGTCTTTTTGTTATTTAAGAAAATTAAAAATAAATATATAATTTTCGTTCGCTTTTTTTTTGTTTAAAATATCTCAAATGTACTTATATATGTACATTAAATATATTTTTTTTTTGTTAAATTTACCAAAAAAATTGTCTAAACTAATAATTGTACATTTGTTTAGAAATTGTTAAAAGGCAACAACTTATACACATACATACATACATATGTACCTACCTATTTTTGTTAATAAAAATAGTTTCGTAAACTTTTTATTGAATGATGATGTTTTAATGTTTATTACATAAACCTTTTATTACTTCTACATATTTAGTTTTTTCTTCTTCTTCTTGATTAACATTAAATATAGAAATAATCTTCACATTTAAAGTTTTTAACAAAAACAGCAAAAACAATTATAAAGCGGACAAAATGTTACATATTGAGTCTTCGGTACAAACAGGGAATTTGCAATTAAGTATGTACATACATACATACATATGTATGTATAATAACAACAATAAATTTACCAATGTTTAAATGAGTAAACGTAATAAACGGATTTTGTCTGTGTAAAAGGGATGATTAGGTATAAACCGAATGCCTTTTTTCAAGTAAAAATTAAAATGGATAAGAAATGTTAAGCAGCTGTTAAGAAAATTAAATTTATGTACATACATATATGTAGGTACATACATACCTACTACATACATAAATATGTATGTATGTTTAATAAAAGCAAAATAAGGGAGACATTTTGAAATAGGTACCTACGTTATCGTGTGAATAGCTGTATATAAAGTATTTAAACACATAAATAATATGTATACAGATTTTTCTTTATTTTAATCACAATAAAACGTTGAAAAATAAAAGAAGTCTGACTACATGGTCACTAATGCAAAAACAAAATGTGTATACCAATTCCTTAGACGATATAAGCACGAAGTAAATTCATGCTTCTTAGAAAAATACAATAACAACAAGATCATTGTTTTGTTGCTTTGATTGTCTGTATCAAAGAAAGAGTGTTTGGCCAACGGTGTTTTATTTACATATATGTACATAGGTATTTAGATACTTAAGATAATTATTAATGAAAAATTTATCCTGTTTTTTAAACAAATTAAATAGAAATTAGGTTTATAACAATTGGTCCAGTAGGCAATATAAAAAAGTAATTTTTTATACAGGGATATCTATTTCCTCTTTATATTTCTTTTTAATATATGTATGTACATACATACATACCTATACATAGTAATTTAAAAGAAAAATAGGAGATTGAGTTTTAAGGAATTAGCTTGACTTACATACATACATATCTACATACATACATACATACGTGGTTTTGTTTTATTTACATATGTACCTTGAAAAAAAAATGCAGCAAAATATTTTAGTCTTTTATTTAACAAATCTTAAAAATTATTTGCCTAAATAAAAATAATACATCCATAGGTATTTTAAACATACATATGTACATATGAACAAGAAAACACAAACAATAATAAACAAGAGTAACAACAAATGCCTGTACCCAAATTGCACATAAATGATAAACCAACAAAAAAAAATATGCATACGAATCCCTTCGTATTCATACACACGAAACGCATCGTTTACCCGAATAAAATAACAATAATTTTTAGTTATTCTTAGAAATGCCAGATTATCTGAATGTTTTCGAGTGAGAAATTATATTGAAAACAATAATAAAAAAAGAAAATTTGTTTTCGTTTTCGTATTGTAAAAACTGGCAGTAAAATCGACTGGGAAAGAATGACCAGAAATAAAAATTCCATATTGTAATGCTAAATAAAATTTTAATCTATCTAGTTTTCATTAATTTTCATAGAAAAACTTTGTACAAAAACGCAATATTTTATATTTGTAAAAGAAAAATCAATAAATTTTGGGTTTGTTGAAAAAAATTTGTTCTCTTTTAAAAATAAGTTTGTCGCCCTGAAAAGGACGGTTTGTTGTTTTTCAGTTGATATGTGATGAGGTCATACAGTATTTTTTCTTCATTTTTATCGAGTAATAACTTAGGCCTTCTTTTCTGTTTTCTTGGGCAAAAGTACAGCTTGAATGTTTGGCAAAACACCACCTTGAGCAATGGTGACACCAGACAACAGCTTGTTCAATTCTTCATCATTACGGATGGCCAATTGCAAATGACGAGGAATAATTCTGGTCTTTTTGTTGTCACGAGCTGCATTACCAGCCAATTCTAGAACTTCAGCAGCCAAATATTCCATAACGGCAGCTAAATAGACTGGAGCACCGGCACCAACACGTTCAGCATAATTGCCTTTACGCAATAAACGATGAATACGGCCGACGGGAAATTGCAAACCAGCACGATTTGAACGAGACTTTGCCTTGCTTTTAACTTTACCACCTTTACCACGACCAGACATATTTGTTTATTTTTTTTTTATTATTCACTTAAAACACTTCACTAGAGCACTGAATACACAAAACTGTTTGAGATTTTCGCCAGAACACTGAGTATTTATACTTTTTTTGTATGGCAACTGCGCATACAGGGGATGATTGTGTAAACGATAACAAAATAGGTAGACAGAAAACTGAGTTGTTGGAAAAAAGGTATATAAAGCGCACATTAGACGTTGAAATTTATAAATTGTAAACAGTGTTAAAAGTGTTTGTGAAGTGAAAACACCTAAAAAGTGAAAAAGTGGAAATATGCCTCCTAAAGCCAGTGGTAAAGCAACAAAAAAGGCCGGTAAAGCCCAGAAGAATATTAGCAAGGGCGACAAGACTAGAAAACGCAAGCGTAAGGAAAGTTATGCCATCTACATTTACAAAGTTTTGAAGCAAGTACATCCTGATACTGGAATTTCTTCAAAGGCTATGAGTATCATGAACAGTTTTGTTAATGATATCTTTGAACGTATTGCCGCCGAAGCATCTCGTTTGGCTCAATACAATAAACGTTCCACCATAACCAGTCGTGAAATTCAAACTGCTGTCCGTCTACTTTTGCCCGGTGAATTGGCCAAACACGCTGTCAGTGAAGGTACAAAGGCTGTAACCAAATACACCAGCTCCAAGTAAATTTTTATAAATTGTACTTAACGCCGATGGATTCCTTTCTCTTTTTGTTATTATAAAAGGCCCTTTTCAGGGCCACAAAATATTTTAAAAAAGAGTTGGCTTTTGTTTGTTAAATAAACTATTTGCATTTAAGTTTACAATAAATATAAATTTTAATTAAAAGGTTTAATAAATTTAATTTTCTTTTCATACTGTAAATTAGGACATTATGAAAAGAAATCTAAGTCAGCGATTTTCTTTATTATCAAAATTTGGGCAATTCTATTAATAAACAGATAAAATGTGTATATACATAAATATGTACATGAATAAATAATATATGTATTTATATGCATGTAGTATTATTACATGGTGAACAAAACAGTCCAACTTAATATTGAATGTAGGCTTTTGAAAATTCACGATTATATTTTAGAAACACAAAAGATAAAATCCAACAATAATTCGAACGTCTGTTTTCTGAAAGTAACTAAAAAGTAATTCAGGGAAGAAACCAGATTGGTTTAATAATAATTAAAAGGTGTTTTAAAAGAATAGCCCTTACAAATATGTATGTATGTAGATCTTGTACTTTGAATAATTTGAAATACATATTTAAAAATTAATTAAATTCAATATAAAAACATTTTTATATACCTACTTAGGTATATCCATAAATATTTTTAATAAAATTTTAATTAAAAACACAATTTCAATATTTAGTAATGTAATGTGTTTCTTTCAACAAAAAAAACCTTTCTCTTTTTATTGCAAGTTTAGTTTTGGCTTTGTTTATTAATTTTAGCTCGTATTTTTAAGCGTAAAAATTCCTGTTTGAAAGTGTATAATTATATCTCTTTTAGAAAAAGAATTTGTGGTCCTGAAAAGGACCGATTTGTTTAAGGTAGTTTTTATTTTGTCACATCAATTTAATTAAGCACGTTCTCCACGAATACGTCTGGCCAATTGGATATCTTTGGGCATAATGGTCACACGTTTAGCATGAATGGCACACAAATTTGTATCTTCGAATAGACCAACCAAATAAGCTTCACTGGCTTCTTGAAGAGCCATAACAGCCGAACTCTGGAAACGCAAATCTGTCTTAAAATCTTGGGCAATTTCACGAACCAAACGTTGGAATGGCAATTTACGAATTAACAATTCAGTACTCTTTTGATAACGGCGAATTTCACGCAAAGCTACAGTACCGGGGCGAAAACGATGAGGTTTCTTAACACCACCAGTAGCTGGGGCACTTTTACGTGCAGCCTTAGTAGCCAATTGTTTGCGTGGTGCTTTGCCACCAGTCGATTTACGGGCAGTTTGCTTAGTACGAGCCATTTTCACTTCTTTTATTTAAAATTAAAAAACACACACTGAAGAAACACTGTTAGAACACAAATAATGAAGTTGCGCTGAAAGTGATCGGCTTATATAGAAAAATTGCCAAGGCATAATACTTGGGTTTGTATGTTTAATTGTACAGTGGTGGTTGTTTTACAAAAAACGCACACTGAAAGAAACTTACAGTAATATATTTCTTGTTCTCTCTCTCTTTCGAATTTTTCTTAAAAAAATTTGTATAAATATGAGTTGACTCTGGTACGAAAATCATTAGTTCTTGTTGAACATTTGTGAAGTGTTTGTGTTAAATAAAAATTAAAGTGATTAAAAATGACTGGTCGTGGTAAAGGTGGCAAAGGCTTGGGAAAAGGTGGTGCTAAGCGTCATCGTAAAGTATTACGTGATAATATCCAAGGTATTACTAAGCCAGCTATTAGACGTTTGGCTCGTCGTGGTGGTGTAAAACGTATTTCTGGTTTGATTTACGAAGAAACTCGTGGCGTTTTGAAGGTATTTTTGGAAAATGTTATTCGTGATGCCGTCACCTACACTGAACATGCCAAAAGGAAAACTGTCACCGCTATGGATGTTGTTTATGCTTTGAAGAGACAAGGTCGTACATTGTACGGTTTCGGTGGTTAATTATTTTGTATATTTTAATTTGCTTGCGGATAACACGAAAATAAATAAAACGAACAAATCGGTCCTTTTCAGGACCACAAAACCCGTTTAAAAAAGAGATAGTGCATTGTTGATATAAATTTTTGGTACCAGTGTTGATTGTATTTTTTTTTTACGATATGGTGCACTTCTGGATATACACTTTTTTTGTACAAGAACTGTGTATTTGTCATGCAAAAGTTTTTTTTTTTTGCATATTTAAAATTGAATTTTGTTTTTGGATTGTTCACCTGAGTAAATTTAATTTTCGGATAGTATAAACATAAAAAAACGAAACAATCGGTTCTTTTCAGGACCACAAAACTAGTTTTTAAAAGAGATTTTACATTTTTGGTACCAGACTATTTGTTATGCAAAAGTTTTTTTTATAATTAATATTGTATTTCTTGTTTTTGGATTTTATTTTGTTTGCCGGAGCAAATTTGTAAATTGGTTTTTTTGCACTAAAGATATTTTTGAAAGTGTTCGTTGTTAATTTCTAATTTTGGGTTTTATTTAGAATTTCAAATTATTTTGTTTTAAAATTACAATTTTTCATTAGTTTGGTTTGTTTTTGTATATGCATATTATTCCTTCAAGCACTAATTGTGGTATGAAAATCATTTTTGAATGAGTTTTTTGTCGATTTTTTTATTTATTCATACATACATACCATGTCTTTTTGTTATTTAAGAAAATTAAAAATAAATATATAATTTTCGTTCGCTTTTTTTTTGTTTAAAATATCTCAAATGTACTTATATATGTACATTAAATATATTTTTTTTTTTGTTAAATTTACCAAAAAAATTGTCTAAACTAATAATTGTACATTTGTTTAGAAATTGTTAAAAGGCAACAACTTATACACATACATACATACATATGTACCTACCTATTTTTGTTAATAAAAATAGTTTCGTAAACTTTTTATTGAATGATGATGTTTTAATGTTTATTACATAAACCTTTTATTACTTCTACATATTTAGTTTTTTCTTCTTCTTCTTGATTAACATTAAATATAGAAATAATCTTCACATTTTAAGTTTTTAACAAAAACAGCAAAAACAATTATAAAGCGGACAAAATGTTACATATTGAGTCTTCGGTACAAACAGGGAATTTGCAATTAAGTATGTACATACATACATACATATGTATGTATAATAACAACAATAAATTTACCAATGTTTAAATGAGTAAACGTAATAAACGGATTTTGTCTGTGTAAAAGGGATGATTAGGTATAAACCGAATGCCTTTTTTCAAGTAAAAATTAAAATGGATAAGAAATGTTAAGCAGCTGTTAAGAAAATTAAATTTATGTACATACATATATGTAGGTACATACATACCTACTACATACATAAATATGTATGTATGTTTAATAAAAGCAAAATAAGGGAGACATTTTGAAATAGGTACGTTATCGTGTGAATAGCTGTATATAAAGTATTTAAACACATAAATAATATGTATACAGATTTTTCTTTATTTTAATCACAATAAAACGTTGAAAAATAAAAGAAGTCTGACTACATGGTCACTAATGCAAAAACAAAATGTGTATACCAATTCCTTAGACGATATAAGCACGAAGTAAATTCATGCTTCTTAGAAAAATACAATAACAACAAGATCATTGTTTTGTTGCTTTGATTGTCTGTATCAAAGAAAGAGTGTTTGGCCAACGGTGTTTTATTTACATATATGTACATAGGTATTTAGATACTTAAGATAATTATTAATGAAAAATTTATCCTGTTTTTTAAACAAATTAAATAGAAATTAGGTTTATAACAATTGGTCCAGTAGGCAATATAAAAAAGTAATTTTTTATACAGGGATATCTATTTCCTCTTTATATTTCTTTTTAATATATGTATGTACATACATACATACCTATACATAGTAATTTAAAAGAAAAATAGGAGATTGAGTTTTAAGGAATTAGCTTGACTTACATACATACATATCTACATACATACATACATACGTGGTTTTGTTTTATTTACATATGTACCTTGAAAAAAAAATGCAGCAAAATATTTTAGTCTTTTATTTAACAAATCTTAAAAATTATTTGCCTAAATAAAAATAATACATCCATAGGTATTTTAAACATACATATGTACATATGAACAAGAAAACACAAACAATAATAAACAAGAGTAACAACAAATGCCTGTACCCAAATTGCACATAAATGATAAACCAACAAAAAAAAATATGCATACGAATCCCTTCGTATTCATACACACGAAACGCATCGTTTACCCGAATAAAATAACAATAATTTTTAGTTATTCTTAGAAATGCCAGATTATCTGAATGTTTTCGAGTGAGAAATTATATTGAAAACAATAATAAAAAAAGAAAATTTGTTTTCGTTTTCGTATTGTAAAAACTGGCAGTAAAATCGACTGGGAAAGAATGACCAGAAATAAAAATTCCATATTGTAATGCTAAATAAAATTTTAATCTATCTAGTTTTCATTAATTTTCATAGAAAAACTTTGTACAAAAACGCAATATTTTATATTTGTAAAAGAAAAATCAATAAATTTTGGGTTTGTTGAAAAAAATTTGTTCTCTTTTAAAAATAAGTTTGTCGCCCTGAAAAGGACGGTTTGTTGTTTTTCAGTTGATATGTGATGAGGTCATACAGTATTTTTTCTTCATTTTTATCGAGTAATAACTTAGGCCTTCTTTTCTGTTTTCTTGGGCAAAAGTACAGCTTGAATGTTTGGCAAAACACCACCTTGAGCAATGGTGACACCAGACAACAGCTTGTTCAATTCTTCATCATTACGGATGGCCAATTGCAAATGACGAGGAATAATTCTGGTCTTTTTGTTGTCACGAGCTGCATTACCAGCCAATTCTAGAACTTCAGCAGCCAAATATTCCATAACGGCAGCTAAATAGACTGGAGCACCGGCACCAACACGTTCAGCATAATTGCCTTTACGCAATAAACGATGAATACGGCCGACGGGAAATTGCAAACCAGCACGATTTGAACGAGACTTTGCCTTGCTTTTAACTTTACCACCTTTACCACGACCAGACATATTTGTTTATTTTTTTTTTATTATTCACTTAAAACACTTCACTAGAGCACTGAATACACAAAACTGTTTGAGATTTTCGCCAGAACACTGAGTATTTATACTTTTTTTGTATGGCAACTGCGCATACAGGGGATGATTGTGTAAACGATAACAAAATAGGTAGACAGAAAACTGAGTTGTTGGAAAAAAGGTATATAAAGCGCACATTAGACGTTGAAATTTATAAATTGTAAACAGTGTTAAAAGTGTTTGTGAAGTGAAAACACCTAAAAAGTGAAAAAGTGGAAATATGCCTCCTAAAGCCAGTGGTAAAGCAACAAAAAAGGCCGGTAAAGCCCAGAAGAATATTAGCAAGGGCGACAAGACTAGAAAACGCAAGCGTAAGGAAAGTTATGCCATCTACATTTACAAAGTTTTGAAGCAAGTACATCCTGATACTGGAATTTCTTCAAAGGCTATGAGTATCATGAACAGTTTTGTTAATGATATCTTTGAACGTATTGCCGCCGAAGCATCTCGTTTGGCTCAATACAATAAACGTTCCACCATAACCAGTCGTGAAATTCAAACTGCTGTCCGTCTACTTTTGCCCGGTGAATTGGCCAAACACGCTGTCAGTGAAGGTACAAAGGCTGTAACCAAATACACCAGCTCCAAGTAAATTTTTATAAATTGTACTTAACGCCGATGGATTCCTTTCTCTTTTTGTTATTATAAAAGGCCCTTTTCAGGGCCACAAAATATTTTAAAAAAGAGTTGGCTTTTGTTTGTTAAATAAACTATTTGCATTTAAGTTTACAATAAATATAAATTTTAATTAAAAGGTTTAATAAATTTAATTTTCTTTTCATACTGTAAATTAGGACATTATGAAAAGAAATCTAAGTCAGCGATTTTCTTTATTATCAAAATTTGGGCAATTCTATTAATAAACAGATAAAATGTGTATATACATAAATATGTACATGAATAAATAATATATGTATTTATATGCATGTAGTATTATTACATGGTGAACAAAACAGTCCAACTTAATATTGAATGTAGGCTTTTGAAAATTCACGATTATATTTTAGAAACACAAAAGATAAAATCCAACAATAATTCGAACGTCTGTTTTCTGAAAGTAACTAAAAAGTAATTCAGGGAAGAAACCAGATTGGTTTAATAATAATTAAAAGGTGTTTTAAAAGAATAGCCCTTACAAATATGTATGTATGTAGATCTTGTACTTTGAATAATTTGAAATACATATTTAAAAATTAATTAAATTCAATATAAAAACATTTTTATATACCTACTTAGGTATATCCATAAATATTTTTAATAAAATTTTAATTAAAAACACAATTTCAATATTTAGTAATGTAATGTGTTTCTTTCAACAAAAAAAACCGTTCTCTTTTTATTGCAAGTTTAGTTTTGGCTTTGTTTATTAATTTTAGCTCGTATTTTTAAGCGTAAAAATTCCTGTTTGAAAGTGTATAATTATATCTCTTTTAGAAAAAGAATTTGTGGTCCTGAAAAGGACCGATTTGTTTAAGGTAGTTTTTATTTTGTCACATCAATTTAATTAAGCACGTTCTCCACGAATACGTCTGGCCAATTGGATATCTTTGGGCATAATGGTCACACGTTTAGCATGAATGGCACACAAATTTGTATCTTCGAATAGACCAACCAAATAAGCTTCACTGGCTTCTTGAAGAGCCATAACAGCCGAACTCTGGAAACGCAAATCTGTCTTAAAATCTTGGGCAATTTCACGAACCAAACGTTGGAATGGCAATTTACGAATTAACAATTCAGTACTCTTTTGATAACGGCGAATTTCACGCAAAGCTACAGTACCGGGGCGAAAACGATGAGGTTTCTTAACACCACCAGTAGCTGGGGCACTTTTACGTGCAGCCTTAGTAGCCAATTGTTTGCGTGGTGCTTTGCCACCAGTCGATTTACGGGCAGTTTGCTTAGTACGAGCCATTTTCACTTCTTTTATTTAAAATTAAAAAACACACACTGAAGAAACACTGTTAGAACACAAATAATGAAGTTGCGCTGAAAGTGATCGGCTTATATAGAAAAATTGCCAAGGCATAATACTTGGGTTTGTATGTTTAATTGTACAGTGGTGGTTGTTTTACAAAAAACGCACACTGAAAGAAACTTACAGTAATATATTTCTTGTTCTCTCTCTCTTTCGAATTTTTCTTAAAAAAATTTGTATAAATATGAGTTGACTCTGGTACGAAAATCATTAGTTCTTGTTGAACATTTGTGAAGTGTTTGTGTTAAATAAAAATTAAAGTGATTAAAAATGACTGGTCGTGGTAAAGGTGGCAAAGGCTTGGGAAAAGGTGGTGCTAAGCGTCATCGTAAAGTATTACGTGATAATATCCAAGGTATTACTAAGCCAGCTATTAGACGTTTGGCTCGTCGTGGTGGTGTAAAACGTATTTCTGGTTTGATTTACGAAGAAACTCGTGGCGTTTTGAAGGTATTTTTGGAAAATGTTATTCGTGATGCCGTCACCTACACTGAACATGCCAAAAGGAAAACTGTCACCGCTATGGATGTTGTTTATGCTTTGAAGAGACAAGGTCGTACATTGTACGGTTTCGGTGGTTAATTATTTTGTATATTTTAATTTGCTTGCGGATAACACGAAAATAAATAAAACGAACAAATCGGTCCTTTTCAGGACCACAAAACCCGTTTAAAAAAGAGATAGTGCATTGTTGATATAAATTTTTGGTACCAGTGTTGATTGTATTTTTTTTTTACGATATGGTGCACTTCTGGATATACACTTTTTTTGTACAAGAACTGTGTATTTGTCATGCAAAAGTTTTTTTTTTTTGCATATTTAAAATTGAATTTTGTTTTTGGATTGTTCACCTGAGTAAATTTAATTTTCGGATAGTATAAACATAAAAAAACGAAACAATCGGTTCTTTTCAGGACCACAAAACTAGTTTTTAAAAGAGATTTTACATTTTTGGTACCAGACTATTTGTTATGCAAAAGTTTTTTTTATAATTAATATTGTATTTCTTGTTTTTGGATTTTATTTTGTTTGCCGGAGCAAATTTGTAAATTGGTTTTTTTGCACTAAAGATATTTTTGAAAGTGTTCGTTGTTAATTTCTAATTTTGGGTTTTATTTAGAATTTCAAATTATTTTGTTTTAAAATTACAATTTTTCATTAGTTTGGTTTGTTTTTGTATATGCATATTATTCCTTCAAGCACTAATTGTGGTATGAAAATCATTTTTGAATGAGTTTTTTGTCGATTTTTTTATTTATTCATACATACATACCATGTCTTTTTGTTATTTAAGAAAATTAAAAATAAATATATAATTTTCGTTCGCTTTTTTTTTGTTTAAAATATCTCAAATGTACTTATATATGTACATTAAATATATTTTTTTTTTGTTAAATTTACCAAAAAAATTGTCTAAACTAATAATTGTACATTTGTTTAGAAATTGTTAAAAGGCAACAACTTATACACATACATACATACATATGTACCTACCTATTTTTGTTAATAAAAATAGTTTCGTAAACTTTTTATTGAATGATGATGTTTTAATGTTTATTACATAAACCTTTTATTACTTCTACATATTTAGTTTTTTCTTCTTCTTCTTGATTAACATTAAATATAGAAATAATCTTCACATTTTAAGTTTTTAACAAAAACAGCAAAAACAATTATAAAGCGGACAAAATGTTACATATTGAGTCTTCGGTACAAACAGGGAATTTGCAATTAAGTATGTACATACATACATACATATGTATGTATAATAACAACAATAAATTTACCAATGTTTAAATGAGTAAACGTAATAAACGGATTTTGTCTGTGTAAAAGGGATGATTAGGTATAAACCGAATGCCTTTTTTCAAGTAAAAATTAAAATGGATAAGAAATGTTAAGCAGCTGTTAAGAAAATTAAATTTATGTACATACATATATGTAGGTACATACATACCTACTACATACATAAATATGTATGTATGTTTAATAAAAGCAAAATAAGGGAGACATTTTGAAATAGGTACGTTATCGTGTGAATAGCTGTATATAAAGTATTTAAACACATAAATAATATGTATACAGATTTTTCTTTATTTTAATCACAATAAAACGTTGAAAAATAAAAGAAGTCTGACTACATGGTCACTAATGCAAAAACAAAATGTGTATACCAATTCCTTAGACGATATAAGCACGAAGTAAATTCATGCTTCTTAGAAAAATACAATAACAACAAGATCATTGTTTTGTTGCTTTGATTGTCTGTATCAAAGAAAGAGTGTTTGGCCAACGGTGTTTTATTTACATATATGTATGTACATAGGTATTTAGATACTTAAGATAATTATTAATGAAAAATTTATCCTGTTTTTTAAACAAATTAAATAGAAATTAGGTTTATAACAATTGGTCCAGTAGGCAATATAAAAAAGTAATTTTTTATACAGGGATATCTATTTCCTCTTTATATTTCTTTTTAATATATGTATGTACATACATACATACCTATACATAGTAATTTAAAAGAAAAATAGGAGATTGAGTTTTAAGGAATTAGCTTGACTTACATACATACATATCTACATACATACATACATACGTGGTTTTGTTTTATTTACATATGTACCTTGAAAAAAAAATGCAGCAAAATATTTTAGTCTTTTATTTAACAAATCTTAAAAATTATTTGCCTAAATAAAAATAATACATCCATAGGTATTTTAAACATACATATGTACATATGAACAAGAAAACACAAACAATAATAAACAAGAGTAACAACAAATGCCTGTACCCAAATTGCACATAAATGATAAACCAACAAAAAAAAATATGCATACGAATCCCTTCGTATTCATACACACGAAACGCATCGTTTACCCGAATAAAATAACAATAATTTTTAGTTATTCTTAGAAATGCCAGATTATCTGAATGTTTTCGAGTGAGAAATTATATTGAAAACAATAATAAAAAAAGAAAATTTGTTTTCGTTTTCGTATTGTAAAAACTGGCAGTAAAATCGACTGGGAAAGAATGACCAGAAATAAAAATTCCATATTGTAATGCTAAATAAAATTTTAATCTATCTAGTTTTCATTAATTTTCATAGAAAAACTTTGTACAAAAACGCAATATTTTATATTTGTAAAAGAAAAATCAATAAATTTTGGGTTTGTTGAAAAAAATTTGTTCTCTTTTAAAAATAAGTTTGTCGCCCTGAAAAGGACGGTTTGTTGTTTTTCAGTTGATATGTGATGAGGTCATACAGTATTTTTTCTTCATTTTTATCGAGTAATAACTTAGGCCTTCTTTTCTGTTTTCTTGGGCAAAAGTACAGCTTGAATGTTTGGCAAAACACCACCTTGAGCAATGGTGACACCAGACAACAGCTTGTTCAATTCTTCATCATTACGGATGGCCAATTGCAAATGACGAGGAATAATTCTGGTCTTTTTGTTGTCACGAGCTGCATTACCAGCCAATTCTAGAACTTCAGCAGCCAAATATTCCATAACGGCAGCTAAATAGACTGGAGCACCGGCACCAACACGTTCAGCATAATTGCCTTTACGCAATAAACGATGAATACGGCCGACGGGAAATTGCAAACCAGCACGATTTGAACGAGACTTTGCCTTGCTTTTAACTTTACCACCTTTACCACGACCAGACATATTTGTTTATTTTTTTTTATTATTCACTTAAAACACTTCACTAGAGCACTGAATACACAAAACTGTTTGAGATTTTCGCCAGAACACTGAGTATTTATACTTTTTTTGTATGGCAACTGCGCATACAGGGGATGATTGTGTAAACGATAACAAAATAGGTAGACAGACAACTGAGTTGTTGGAAAAAAGGTATATAAAGCGCACATTAGACGTTGAAATTTATATATTATATAGTTTGCTTTAGGCAGTGGTCGAGTCAAGACCTATAGCGGGAAAAAAAGTAAATTTTTGAAAAATAAAAAATAAAAACGTAAACAAAAGTGTATTATTGGAAAATAAAACCGAAATTGAAAATAAAATTTTGAAAAATTAAAAACATAATTTTTTGATCACTTGTTTGTGTGAGAAGTCTGTAGGAGGCAATACTGCACAGTAGTTTTGAGCTACAGTGTTTTTTTAAAACAAGTTTTTTGAAAAGCAATTCAAAACAAATCAAATTGAAATTAAATAACAACATATCGTATACAAGTTTGTTTGGGGGTAAATTTCGATAATTCTGTTGACCAATGCAGATAGATACTGCCCCTTGACCATTGGTAGTTGTAAGATGGATGAAGAAAACGTTAATCCGAGTAAACGTGCCCGTGTGGGGGTCTCAGTTGAAGAACTTCAGCGGATAATTTCGAAGAAAGATAAGGAAATTGATTTTCTTAATCAGAAATTTAATTACATTACTGTGGAGAATGAAAAATTAACAAAAGCGGTTGAAGTTCTTATGGATAAGGTTCAAAAGAAAAATGATATTGAAAATTTTTCCAGTGAAGATGAAATGCTTTCGGAGAATGAAAAGATTGAGGGTAGCAATTTTCGGCAAGAAAGTCAAAAAGCTAAATTAAATCAAGAAAGCCAAAAAAGTTCGGAAGAGGGCGCATCAAGTAACCGCAAAGTACCGAATGCAAAAGCAAATGTTGATGAGGGGAAAAAGAGGAGTAAGTCTGTTCCTGTAATCACTACATATAATGTAAATATTAAGGACATTGTAGAGAGTATTGACGAATTGTTAGGTCATAAAAATTTTAATTTGAGGATTTTGGGCAAGGGCGTGGTAAATATAGGGGTTTGCACGCTTGATGACTTCGATAAGGTGAAGTCTATGCTTGAGCGAAAAAAAGTTGAGTTTTACACGTACACCCCTAAGGGTCTACGTCCTTTTACTGTTGTTATTGAGGGGCTATCTCATTCCTTTGAGCCGCAGGAGATACTTAGCTACTTTGAAGGTCTTAACATGAAGATTAATGTTGTTAGTCTTGTGAAATTAGGTGTTGACAAATGGGTTGTTAGAATCTCAAAGGATTCTGATATAGGTAAATTCTATGAAATTAGATACGTTTTGCGATGTAAGGTTCACATTAGGAAATTTGTCAGGAAAGGTGTTACACAGTGCTTCAATTGCCAGCGTTTTGGGCATGTATCGTCTAATTGTAGGATGTCGTATAGGTGTGTCAAATGTGGTGGGTCTCATGGACCAGGTAAATGTAGTGTGCCTCCAAAGGGGGAGAATGTACAGGAATCTTTGATTACTGACCCCATTACTGGTCAGGTTTCTAAAAGGGTAGGTTTACCAGTAAAATGTGTAAATTGTAATGGTGAAGGTCATGTGGCTAGTTCTAGAGAATGTCCTCGTAGAATTGAGCTTGTTCGTAAACTTGAGGCGCGAGTTTTTTCTAGGAATAACGTACAGCCTAGAGCTTTGTCTACTCCTTATAAGGAGGTAAAGCCTGGGGTTTCCTATGCTTCCGTAGCTGGGTCCTCTTCTGGCAAGAATGTTGCAACCAATTTATATCAGCCTGGTTATCGTAAGGCTGAGGTAACTATTAAGGACGCAATGAGTCAGTATGATTTTATTGACCGTGATTGTAGGCGCTTCTTTGGGGGCGGATTAATCCATTGTTTAGATAGGATAGGTAACTTTGCGAAAGATTATCGTGGATTAAGTAACGATGGGGACAAATCTGCCGCCTTGCTTGGTATGCTTCTCACTCTTCGTCAAAATGGATAACTCTATTAAAGCAATATTTATTAACGTCAACTCTATAGTTTCTAGGCACAAAAGGCATTATTTACATTTATTTATTATTGAACACAAGCCCGATGTTATGCTTTTGGCTGAACATTGCCTCAGTTCAAGGCATAGATTTGGCATAGAGGGATATACGTTATTTAGACGAGATCGGCAAAGCGGACGTGGTGGGGGGACGGCTGTTTTAATAAGGCAAAATTTTCAATGTGAGGAGATTGTTCTCGATACGGGTATGATTGAGAACACTGCTGCACGTATTCGTTGTTCGAATGGTCGCGATATTGTTTTTGTTGCAATGTATTTAAAGCCCAACAATACTTTTGCTATTGATTCGTTTGACTCAATACAAAATTTGGCTGTCAATAACAATGTTGTTATTGGTTGTGACCTTAATGCGAGGCATCCATATTGGGGTGATCCTTACACTAATGTAAGTGGGCGCAATCTTAGAGATTTTTTACTGGCCAACCCTGACTTGGAAGTAAGACAAACTGATGGACCGACAAGAAAGAATGTTGTGTTATCTTCATTTATTGATTTCTTTATTATGACTGTGGATTTAGGACCTTCTTCTGGTATTTTGCTTCGAACAATTGATTATGAATCTGACCATAAAGCTGTGGAGATTTCTCTTAACGCAGGCAACTGCATGTCGCGAGAAGTGCCTTCGAGATTTGATTTCGATGGGCTTAATATTCGTCGTTTTAGGAGTAAGCTGTCTGAAAATTTGGCAGATTGTGGTCTCCCTGTTGATAGGAACGTTACTGAGTCTGAAATTGATGAATGTGTCACAAATTTAAATTGTGCCTTTGTGGATGCTATGGAATATTCTATTCCGAAAATTTTGGTTAAAGGCAGGGGAGTGTTGAAACTCCCATTACACATTATTAATTTCATTACTCACAAAAAAAGACTTAGACGAGCTTTGCATAGGTGTAGTGAGCCTGGCAGGGCGAGTATTATGAAGGCCGAAATTAAAAATTTGGATAAAATCGTACAAGGGGCCATTTCTGTTTTTGAGCGGGAGCATTTGTCTGATTACCTCAGCAATGTGCGACTAAATAACACAACGTTTAGGAAGGTGAAATCTGCGGTCGGATTGAATGTTCGTCCTGCAGTACAAAGTTTAAAAGGCCCTGGGGGTTTAATTGTCTCTGATGATAATGGAAAGGCTAATTTGCTTGCAGATAGTTTTTTTCGTGTTCAGCAGACGGGTCAATTGGGCGCTCAGGGTTCGACTGATGATACCGTGAGAAGGGAGCTGGAGACATTGGACAGGACAACGCCCTTGATGGTGTTTGACAATTTTTCGACTGCAGACGGAAGGACTGTTCACACGGACAGAAGACTTTTTGATTTTGGCTTTATTGATGCCCCATCCGTCGGGTCTGCTTTAAAGAGAAGGGCAAACAAAAGATCCAGTGGTTTTGATGGCGTGCCTGATTTTGTTCTTAGAAAATCGGATAATGTAGTTTGGACATTTTTGGCAATTTTGTTCAATCATTGCATAAATATTGGCTACTTTCCCCAGGCATGGAAGGCAGCTCTCGTGGTACCGATTTTAAAGCCAAGATCAGATGCTACTGAAGCTGGCAACTATAGACCAATATCCTTACTCTCGGCGTTCGGAAAATTGTTTGAATTTTTTATCCTTGGTATGATAAACGAAGTAATTTTTGATTGCGAAATTCTGAAGGACTTCCAATTTGGGTTTAGGAATGGACACTCTACTTCCCATGCCCTATTGGTATTCTCTGATTATGTTGCTGAAGGTCTTAATAGGAGATGTCCTACTATGGTCGCAAGTTTAGACTTTGCCAAGGCGTTTGATACAGTTTGGCATGATGGTCTTTTGTATAAAATGTTAAATTTTGGTTTTGGTAGGAATATTTGTCGACTGGCTGCCAGCTTCCTAAGTGGACGGACATTTAAGGTGCGAGTGGGGACAATCTTTTCGGACATTAGACTGGTTCAAGCGGGTGTACCGCAGGGCTCTTTGTTGGGTCCGGTGCTTTATAATTTGTATGTTTCTGACTTACCTCAGCCAACTGATGGAAATCTTTTACTGACTTACGCGGACGATATTCTTGTTGCTTCTAAGGGGGCAAATGCTAGGAGAATTAACAATGGACTCAATACATACCTGACTAGACTAAATGACTATTTCGGAAAATGGAGACTTAATCTAAACATGTCTAAAACTGTGGCTGTGTTCATCAAGGGCAAACGTAAATATATTTATCCCAACTGCAGGAAATATGTTCCGTGTTTAAAAATAGGAGGTGAATTGGTCAACATTTCTGATAGAGTGAGGTATCTAGGTGTTACTTTCCATGAAAATTTTGAGTTTTATCGTCATATTGATAATGTTCTAGAAAGGTCAAAGAAGGTATACAATTTGTATCAGAGTATTTTAAGGCGCAAAGGTGGCTTAGGTAGAAAAGTAAGACTTTTAGTTTATAGGCAAATAATTCGGCCTCTCATTTCCTATGCCTTTACAGCTTGGTTTGGAATATCTTCCGCCCAGATGGAAAGGCTTAGGAGATGGGAGAGAAGGATTCTTGTTGCTTGTCTCGGCTTGAGACCTCGTTTAGGACCTGATGGTGTCTTACGTAGACCGTCCTGCAAGCTAACGTATAGTCAAGTAGATTTTGGAAGGATTGATAATTTTATGGTGGAAAAGACTATAAAGTTTCTGGAGAGTGCACAAAATTTGGAAAATGATTTAGTCAAAAATTGTTTTTCAAATAGTAGAAGCTTGGAAAGAATTGGTTTAGCAAAGTATCTCTCGCCGGTTGATTTACTCACCCTCAGGGAAGCTGGCCTCCTCCATGAAGGTGAAAATCTTTTGTTTTACCACCGCCGCATCCATACAATGGATATAAACAACACAGTTTATAATACTGCCCAATAATTTCTTATTGTTATATTTTTTCTATTTTATTTTTAAGTATCTAGTTTAAGTTTAAGTTTTTTGTTTTCGTTTTAAGTTTTTTTTTATATAAAAATAATTTTAAATGTCTCCAATTTTTAAACCCTTTTTTATGGAATTTTGATTAAAAGAATTATTATTTTTAAATGTTGTATATGAAATGTACATTTTTGTTATTAATATGTAAGTTCTTGATAAATACATTAGTATGTAAGAAGTTTTTTGTAAGCCTTAGTTTTAATTTATAACTAAACTTTGTGAAAAAATTTTTGGGAAATAAAATCAATCAATCAATCAATCGTTGAAATTTATAAATTGTAAACAGTGTTAAAAGTGTTTGTGAAGTGAAAACACCTAAAAAGTGAAAAAGTGGAAATATGCCTCCTAAAGCCAGTGGTAAAGCAACAAAAAAGGCCGGTAAAGCCCAGAAGAATATTAGCAAGGGCGACAAGACTAGAAAACGCAAGCGTAAGGAAAGTTATGCCATCTACATTTACAAAGTTTTGAAGCAAGTACATCCTGATACTGGAATTTCTTCAAAGGCTATGAGTATCATGAACAGTTTTGTTAATGATATCTTTGAACGTATTGCCGCCGAAGCATCTCGTTTGGCTCAATACAATAAACGTTCCACCATAACCAGTCGTGAAATTCAAACTGCTGTCCGTCTACTTTTGCCCGGTGAATTGGCCAAACACGCTGTCAGTGAAGGTACAAAGGCTGTAACCAAATACACCAGCTCCAAGTAAATTTTTATAAATTGTACTTAACGCCGATGGATTCCTTTCTCTTTTTGTTATTATAAAAGGCCCTTTTCAGGGCCACAAAATATTTTAAAAAAGAGTTGGCTTTTGTTTGTTAAATAAACTATTTGCATTTAAGTTTACAATAAATATAAATTTTAATTAAAAGGTTTAATAAATTTAATTTTCTTTTCATACTGTAAATTAGGACATTATGAAAAGAAATCTAAGTCAGCGATTTTCTTTATTATCAAAATTTGGGCAATTCTATTAATAAACAGATAAAATGTGTATATACATAAATATGTACATGAATAAATAATATATGTATTTATATGCATGTAGTATTATTACATGGTGAACAAAACAGTCCAACTTAATATTGAATGTAGGCTTTTGAAAATTCACGATTATATTTTAGAAACACAAAAGATAAAATCCAACAATAATTCGAACGTCTGTTTTCTGAAAGTAACTAAAAAGTAATTCAGGGAAGAAACCAGATTGGTTTAATAATAATTAAAAGGTGTTTTAAAAGAATAGCCCTTACAAATATGTATGTATGTAGATCTTGTACTTTGAATAATTTGAAATACATATTTAAAAATTAATTAAATTCAATATAAAAACATTTTTATATACCTACTTAGGTATATCCATAAATATTTTTAATAAAATTTTAATTAAAAACACAATTTCAATATTTAGTAATGTAATGTGTTTCTTTCAACAAAAAAAACCTTTCTCTTTTTATTGCAAGTTTAGTTTTGGCTTTGTTTATTAATTTTAGCTCGTATTTTTAAGCGTAAAAATTCCTGTTTGAAAGTGTATAATTATATCTCTTTTAGAAAAAGAATTTGTGGTCCTGAAAAGGACCGATTTGTTTAAGGTAGTTTTTATTTTGTCACATCAATTTAATTAAGCACGTTCTCCACGAATACGTCTGGCCAATTGGATATCTTTGGGCATAATGGTCACACGTTTAGCATGAATGGCACACAAATTTGTATCTTCGAATAGACCAACCAAATAAGCTTCACTGGCTTCTTGAAGAGCCATAACAGCCGAACTCTGGAAACGCAAATCTGTCTTAAAATCTTGGGCAATTTCACGAACCAAACGTTGGAATGGCAATTTACGAATTAACAATTCAGTACTCTTTTGATAACGGCGAATTTCACGCAAAGCTACAGTACCGGGGCGAAAACGATGAGGTTTCTTAACACCACCAGTAGCTGGGGCACTTTTACGTGCAGCCTTAGTAGCCAATTGTTTGCGTGGTGCTTTGCCACCAGTCGATTTACGGGCAGTTTGCTTAGTACGAGCCATTTTCACTTCTTTTATTTAAAATTAAAAAACACACACTGAAGAAACACTGTTAGAACACAAATAATGAAGTTGCGCTGAAAGTGATCGGCTTATATAGAAAAATTGCCAAGGCATAATACTTGGGTTTGTATGTTTAATTGTACAGTGGTGGTTGTTTTACAAAAAACGCACACTGAAAGAAACTTACAGTAATATATTTCTTGTTCTCTCTCTCTTTCGAATTTTTCTTAAAAAAATTTGTATAAATATGAGTTGACTCTGGTACGAAAATCATTAGTTCTTGTTGAACATTTGTGAAGTGTTTGTGTTAAATAAAAATTAAAGTGATTAAAAATGACTGGTCGTGGTAAAGGTGGCAAAGGCTTGGGAAAAGGTGGTGCTAAGCGTCATCGTAAAGTATTACGTGATAATATCCAAGGTATTACTAAGCCAGCTATTAGACGTTTGGCTCGTCGTGGTGGTGTAAAACGTATTTCTGGTTTGATTTACGAAGAAACTCGTGGCGTTTTGAAGGTATTTTTGGAAAATGTTATTCGTGATGCCGTCACCTACACTGAACATGCCAAAAGGAAAACTGTCACCGCTATGGATGTTGTTTATGCTTTGAAGAGACAAGGTCGTACATTGTACGGTTTCGGTGGTTAATTATTTTGTATATTTTAATTTGCTTGCGGATAACACGAAAATAAATAAAACGAACAAATCGGTCCTTTTCAGGACCACAAAACCCGTTTAAAAAAGAGATAGTGCATTGTTGATATAAATTTTTGGTACCAGTGTTGATTGTATTTTTTTTTTACGATATGGTGCACTTCTGGATATACACTTTTTTTGTACAAGAACTGTGTATTTGTCATGCAAAAGTTTTTTTTTTTTGCATATTTAAAATTGAATTTTGTTTTTGGATTGTTCACCTGAGTAAATTTAATTTTCGGATAGTATAAACATAAAAAAACGAAACAATCGGTTCTTTTCAGGACCACAAAACTAGTTTTTAAAAGAGATTTTACATTTTTGGTACCAGACTATTTGTTATGCAAAAGTTTTTTTTATAATTAATATTGTATTTCTTGTTTTTGGATTTTATTTTGTTTGCCGGAGCAAATTTGTAAATTGGTTTTTTTGCACTAAAGATATTTTTGAAAGTGTTCGTTGTTAATTTCTAATTTTGGGTTTTATTTAGAATTTCAAATTATTTTGTTTTAAAATTACAATTTTTCATTAGTTTGGTTTGTTTTTGTATATGCATATTATTCCTTCAAGCACTAATTGTGGTATGAAAATCATTTTTGAATGAGTTTTTTGTCGATTTTTTTATTTATTCATACATACATACCATGTCTTTTTGTTATTTAAGAAAATTAAAAATAAATATATAATTTTCGTTCGCTTTTTTTTTGTTTAAAATATCTCAAATGTACTTATATATGTACATTAAATATATTTTTTTTTTGTTAAATTTACCAAAAAAATTGTCTAAACTAATAATTGTACATTTGTTTAGAAATTGTTAAAAGGCAACAACTTATACACATACATACATACATATGTACCTACCTATTTTTGTTAATAAAAATAGTTTCGTAAACTTTTTATTGAATGATGATGTTTTAATGTTTATTACATAAACCTTTTATTACTTCTACATATTTAGTTTTTTCTTCTTCTTCTTGATTAACATTAAATATAGAAATAATCTTCACATTTTAAGTTTTTAACAAAAACAGCAAAAACAATTATAAAGCGGACAAAATGTTACATATTGAGTCTTCGGTACAAACAGGGAATTTGCAATTAAGTATGTACATACATACATACATATGTATGTATAATAACAACAATAAATTTACCAATGTTTAAATGAGTAAACGTAATAAACGGATTTTGTCTGTGTAAAAGGGATGATTAGGTATAAACCGAATGCCTTTTTTCAAGTAAAAATTAAAATGGATAAGAAATGTTAAGCAGCTGTTAAGAAAATTAAATTTATGTACATACATATATGTAGGTACATACATACCTACTACATACATAAATATGTATGTATGTTTAATAAAAGCAAAATAAGGGAGACATTTTGAAATAGGTACGTTATCGTGTGAATAGCTGTATATAAAGTATTTAAACACATAAATAATATGTATACAGATTTTTCTTTATTTTAATCACAATAAAACGTTGAAAAATAAAAGAAGTCTGACTACATGGTCACTAATGCAAAAACAAAATGTGTATACCAATTCCTTAGACGATATAAGCACGAAGTAAATTCATGCTTCTTAGAAAAATACAATAACAACAAGATCATTGTTTTGTTGCTTTGATTGTCTGTATCAAAGAAAGAGTGTTTGGCCAACGGTGTTTTATTTACATATATGTACATAGGTATTTAGATACTTAAGATAATTATTAATGAAAAATTTATCCTGTTTTTTAAACAAATTAAATAGAAATTAGGTTTATAACAATTGGTCCAGTAGGCAATATAAAAAAGTAATTTTTTATACAGGGATATCTATTTCCTCTTTATATTTCTTTTTAATATATGTATGTACATACATACATACCTATACATAGTAATTTAAAAGAAAAATAGGAGATTGAGTTTTAAGGAATTAGCTTGACTTACATACATACATATCTACATACATACATACATACGTGGTTTTGTTTTATTTACATATGTACCTTGAAAAAAAAATGCAGCAAAATATTTTAGTCTTTTATTTAACAAATCTTAAAAATTATTTGCCTAAATAAAAATAATACATCCATAGGTATTTTAAACATACATATGTACATATGAACAAGAAAACACAAACAATAATAAACAAGAGTAACAACAAATGCCTGTACCCAAATTGCACATAAATGATAAACCAACAAAAAAAAATATGCATACGAATCCCTTCGTATTCATACACACGAAACGCATCGTTTACCCGAATAAAATAACAATAATTTTTAGTTATTCTTAGAAATGCCAGATTATCTGAATGTTTTCGAGTGAGAAATTATATTGAAAACAATAATAAAAAAAGAAAATTTGTTTTCGTTTTCGTATTGTAAAAACTGGCAGTAAAATCGACTGGGAAAGAATGACCAGAAATAAAAATTCCATATTGTAATGCTAAATAAAATTTTAATCTATCTAGTTTTCATTAATTTTCATAGAAAAACTTTGTACAAAAACGCAATATTTTATATTTGTAAAAGAAAAATCAATAAATTTTGGGTTTGTTGAAAAAAATTTGTTCTCTTTTAAAAATAAGTTTGTCGCCCTGAAAAGGACGGTTTGTTGTTTTTCAGTTGATATGTGATGAGGTCATACAGTATTTTTTCTTCATTTTTATCGAGTAATAACTTAGGCCTTCTTTTCTGTTTTCTTGGGCAAAAGTACAGCTTGAATGTTTGGCAAAACACCACCTTGAGCAATGGTGACACCAGACAACAGCTTGTTCAATTCTTCATCATTACGGATGGCCAATTGCAAATGACGAGGAATAATTCTGGTCTTTTTGTTGTCACGAGCTGCATTACCAGCCAATTCTAGAACTTCAGCAGCCAAATATTCCATAACGGCAGCTAAATAGACTGGAGCACCGGCACCAACACGTTCAGCATAATTGCCTTTACGCAATAAACGATGAATACGGCCGACGGGAAATTGCAAACCAGCACGATTTGAACGAGACTTTGCCTTGCTTTTAACTTTACCACCTTTACCACGACCAGACATATTTGTTTATTTTTTTTTATTATTCACTTAAAACACTTCACTAGAGCACTGAATACACAAAACTGTTTGAGATTTTCGCCAGAACACTGAGTATTTATACTTTTTTTGTATGGCAACTGCGCATACAGGGGATGATTGTGTAAACGATAACAAAATAGGTAGACAGAAAACTGAGTTGTTGGAAAAAAGGTATATAAAGCGCACATTAGACGTTGAAATTTATAAATTGTAAACAGTGTTAAAAGTGTTTGTGAAGTGAAAACACCTAAAAAGTGAAAAAGTGGAAATATGCCTCCTAAAGCCAGTGGTAAAGCAACAAAAAAGGCCGGTAAAGCCCAGAAGAATATTAGCAAGGGCGACAAGACTAGAAAACGCAAGCGTAAGGAAAGTTATGCCATCTACATTTACAAAGTTTTGAAGCAAGTACATCCTGATACTGGAATTTCTTCAAAGGCTATGAGTATCATGAACAGTTTTGTTAATGATATCTTTGAACGTATTGCCGCCGAAGCATCTCGTTTGGCTCAATACAATAAACGTTCCACCATAACCAGTCGTGAAATTCAAACTGCTGTCCGTCTACTTTTGCCCGGTGAATTGGCCAAACACGCTGTCAGTGAAGGTACAAAGGCTGTAACCAAATACACCAGCTCCAAGTAAATTTTTATAAATTGTACTTAACGCCGATGGATTCCTTTCTCTTTTTGTTATTATAAAAGGCCCTTTTCAGGGCCACAAAATATTTTAAAAAAGAGTTGGCTTTTGTTTGTTAAATAAACTATTTGCATTTAAGTTTACAATAAATATAAATTTTAATTAAAAGGTTTAATAAATTTAATTTTCTTTTCATACTGTAAATTAGGACATTATGAAAAGAAATCTAAGTCAGCGATTTTCTTTATTATCAAAATTTGGGCAATTCTATTAATAAACAGATAAAATGTGTATATACATAAATATGTACATGAATAAATAATATATGTATTTATATGCATGTAGTATTATTACATGGTGAACAAAACAGTCCAACTTAATATTGAATGTAGGCTTTTGAAAATTCACGATTATATTTTAGAAACACAAAAGATAAAATCCAACAATAATTCGAACGTCTGTTTTCTGAAAGTAACTAAAAAGTAATTCAGGGAAGAAACCAGATTGGTTTAATAATAATTAAAAGGTGTTTTAAAAGAATAGCCCTTACAAATATGTATGTATGTAGATCTTGTACTTTGAATAATTTGAAATACATATTTAAAAATTAATTAAATTCAATATAAAAACATTTTTATATACCTACTTAGGTATATCCATAAATATTTTTAATAAAATTTTAATTAAAAACACAATTTCAATATTTAGTAATGTAATGTGTTTCTTTCAACAAAAAAAACCTTTCTCTTTTTATTGCAAGTTTAGTTTTGGCTTTGTTTATTAATTTTAGCTCGTATTTTTAAGCGTAAAAATTCCTGTTTGAAAGTGTATAATTATATCTCTTTTAGAAAAAGAATTTGTGGTCCTGAAAAGGACCGATTTGTTTAAGGTAGTTTTTATTTTGTCACATCAATTTAATTAAGCACGTTCTCCACGAATACGTCTGGCCAATTGGATATCTTTGGGCATAATGGTCACACGTTTAGCATGAATGGCACACAAATTTGTATCTTCGAATAGACCAACCAAATAAGCTTCACTGGCTTCTTGAAGAGCCATAACAGCCGAACTCTGGAAACGCAAATCTGTCTTAAAATCTTGGGCAATTTCACGAACCAAACGTTGGAATGGCAATTTACGAATTAACAATTCAGTACTCTTTTGATAACGGCGAATTTCACGCAAAGCTACAGTACCGGGGCGAAAACGATGAGGTTTCTTAACACCACCAGTAGCTGGGGCACTTTTACGTGCAGCCTTAGTAGCCAATTGTTTGCGTGGTGCTTTGCCACCAGTCGATTTACGGGCAGTTTGCTTAGTACGAGCCATTTTCACTTCTTTTATTTAAAATTAAAAAACACACACTGAAGAAACACTGTTAGAACACAAATAATGAAGTTGCGCTGAAAGTGATCGGCTTATATAGAAAAATTGCCAAGGCATAATACTTGGGTTTGTATGTTTAATTGTACAGTGGTGGTTGTTTTACAAAAAACGCACACTGAAAGAAACTTACAGTAATATATTTCTTGTTCTCTCTCTCTTTCGAATTTTTCTTAAAAAAATTTGTATAAATATGAGTTGACTCTGGTACGAAAATCATTAGTTCTTGTTGAACATTTGTGAAGTGTTTGTGTTAAATAAAAATTAAAGTGATTAAAAATGACTGGTCGTGGTAAAGGTGGCAAAGGCTTGGGAAAAGGTGGTGCTAAGCGTCATCGTAAAGTATTACGTGATAATATCCAAGGTATTACTAAGCCAGCTATTAGACGTTTGGCTCGTCGTGGTGGTGTAAAACGTATTTCTGGTTTGATTTACGAAGAAACTCGTGGCGTTTTGAAGGTATTTTTGGAAAATGTTATTCGTGATGCCGTCACCTACACTGAACATGCCAAAAGGAAAACTGTCACCGCTATGGATGTTGTTTATGCTTTGAAGAGACAAGGTCGTACATTGTACGGTTTCGGTGGTTAATTATTTTGTATATTTTAATTTGCTTGCGGATAACACGAAAATAAATAAAACGAACAAATCGGTCCTTTTCAGGACCACAAAACCCGTTTAAAAAAGAGATAGTGCATTGTTGATATAAATTTTTGGTACCAGTGTTGATTGTATTTTTTTTTTACGATATGGTGCACTTCTGGATATACACTTTTTTTGTACAAGAACTGTGTATTTGTCATGCAAAAGTTTTTTTTTTTTGCATATTTAAAATTGAATTTTGTTTTTGGATTGTTCACCTGAGTAAATTTAATTTTCGGATAGTATAAACATAAAAAAACGAAACAATCGGTTCTTTTCAGGACCACAAAACTAGTTTTTAAAAGAGATTTTACATTTTTGGTACCAGACTATTTGTTATGCAAAAGTTTTTTTTATAATTAATATTGTATTTCTTGTTTTTGGATTTTATTTTGTTTGCCGGAGCAAATTTGTAAATTGGTTTTTTTGCACTAAAGATATTTTTGAAAGTGTTCGTTGTTAATTTCTAATTTTGGGTTTTATTTAGAATTTCAAATTATTTTGTTTTAAAATTACAATTTTTCATTAGTTTGGTTTGTTTTTGTATATGCATATTATTCCTTCAAGCACTAATTGTGGTATGAAAATCATTTTTGAATGAGTTTTTTGTCGATTTTTTTATTTATTCATACATACATACCATGTCTTTTTGTTATTTAAGAAAATTAAAAATAAATATATAATTTTCGTTCGCTTTTTTTTTGTTTAAAATATCTCAAATGTACTTATATATGTACATTAAATATATTTTTTTTTTGTTAAATTTACCAAAAAAATTGTCTAAACTAATAATTGTACATTTGTTTAGAAATTGTTAAAAGGCAACAACTTATACACATACATACATACATATGTACCTACCTATTTTTGTTAATAAAAATAGTTTCGTAAACTTTTTATTGAATGATGATGTTTTAATGTTTATTACATAAACCTTTTATTACTTCTACATATTTAGTTTTTTCTTCTTCTTCTTGATTAACATTAAATATAGAAATAATCTTCACATTTTAAGTTTTTAACAAAAACAGCAAAAACAATTATAAAGCGGACAAAATGTTACATATTGAGTCTTCGGTACAAACAGGGAATTTGCAATTAAGTATGTACATACATACATACATATGTATGTATAATAACAACAATAAATTTACCAATGTTTAAATGAGTAAACGTAATAAACGGATTTTGTCTGTGTAAAAGGGATGATTAGGTATAAACCGAATGCCTTTTTTCAAGTAAAAATTAAAATGGATAAGAAATGTTAAGCAGCTGTTAAGAAAATTAAATTTATGTACATACATATATGTAGGTACATACATACCTACTACATACATAAATATGTATGTATGTTTAATAAAAGCAAAATAAGGGAGACATTTTGAAATAGGTACGTTATCGTGTGAATAGCTGTATATAAAGTATTTAAACACATAAATAATATGTATACAGATTTTTCTTTATTTTAATCACAATAAAACGTTGAAAAATAAAAGAAGTCTGACTACATGGTCACTAATGCAAAAACAAAATGTGTATACCAATTCCTTAGACGATATAAGCACGAAGTAAATTCATGCTTCTTAGAAAAATACAATAACAACAAGATCATTGTTTTGTTGCTTTGATTGTCTGTATCAAAGAAAGAGTGTTTGGCCAACGGTGTTTTATTTACATATATGTACATAGGTATTTAGATACTTAAGATAATTATTAATGAAAAATTTATCCTGTTTTTTAAACAAATTAAATAGAAATTAGGTTTATAACAATTGGTCCAGTAGGCAATATAAAAAAGTAATTTTTTATACAGGGATATCTATTTCCTCTTTATATTTCTTTTTAATATATGTATGTACATACATACATACCTATACATAGTAATTTAAAAGAAAAATAGGAGATTGAGTTTTAAGGAATTAGCTTGACTTACATACATACATATCTACATACATACATACATACGTGGTTTTGTTTTATTTACATATGTACCTTGAAAAAAAAATGCAGCAAAATATTTTAGTCTTTTATTTAACAAATCTTAAAAATTATTTGCCTAAATAAAAATAATACATCCATAGGTATTTTAAACATACATATGTACATATGAACAAGAAAACACAAACAATAATAAACAAGAGTAACAACAAATGCCTGTACCCAAATTGCACATAAATGATAAACCAACAAAAAAAAATATGCATACGAATCCCTTCGTATTCATACACACGAAACGCATCGTTTACCCGAATAAAATAACAATAATTTTTAGTTATTCTTAGAAATGCCAGATTATCTGAATGTTTTCGAGTGAGAAATTATATTGAAAACAATAATAAAAAAAGAAAATTTGTTTTCGTTTTCGTATTGTAAAAACTGGCAGTAAAATCGACTGGGAAAGAATGACCAGAAATAAAAATTCCATATTGTAATGCTAAATAAAATTTTAATCTATCTAGTTTTCATTAATTTTCATAGAAAAACTTTGTACAAAAACGCAATATTTTATATTTGTAAAAGAAAAATCAATAAATTTTGGGTTTGTTGAAAAAAATTTGTTCTCTTTTAAAAATAAGTTTGTCGCCCTGAAAAGGACGGTTTGTTGTTTTTCAGTTGATATGTGATGAGGTCATACAGTATTTTTTCTTCATTTTTATCGAGTAATAACTTAGGCCTTCTTTTCTGTTTTCTTGGGCAAAAGTACAGCTTGAATGTTTGGCAAAACACCACCTTGAGCAATGGTGACACCAGACAACAGCTTGTTCAATTCTTCATCATTACGGATGGCCAATTGCAAATGACGAGGAATAATTCTGGTCTTTTTGTTGTCACGAGCTGCATTACCAGCCAATTCTAGAACTTCAGCAGCCAAATATTCCATAACGGCAGCTAAATAGACTGGAGCACCGGCACCAACACGTTCAGCATAATTGCCTTTACGCAATAAACGATGAATACGGCCGACGGGAAATTGCAAACCAGCACGATTTGAACGAGACTTTGCCTTGCTTTTAACTTTACCACCTTTACCACGACCAGACATATTTGTTTATTTTTTTTTATTATTCACTTAAAACACTTCACTAGAGCACTGAATACACAAAACTGTTTGAGATTTTCGCCAGAACACTGAGTATTTATACTTTTTTTGTATGGCAACTGCGCATACAGGGGATGATTGTGTAAACGATAACAAAATAGGTAGACAGAAAACTGAGTTGTTGGAAAAAAGGTATATAAAGCGCACATTAGACGTTGAAATTTATAAATTGTAAACAGTGTTAAAAGTGTTTGTGAAGTGAAAACACCTAAAAAGTGAAAAAGTGGAAATATGCCTCCTAAAGCCAGTGGTAAAGCAACAAAAAAGGCCGGTAAAGCCCAGAAGAATATTAGCAAGGGCGACAAGACTAGAAAACGCAAGCGTAAGGAAAGTTATGCCATCTACATTTACAAAGTTTTGAAGCAAGTACATCCTGATACTGGAATTTCTTCAAAGGCTATGAGTATCATGAACAGTTTTGTTAATGATATCTTTGAACGTATTGCCGCCGAAGCATCTCGTTTGGCTCAATACAATAAACGTTCCACCATAACCAGTCGTGAAATTCAAACTGCTGTCCGTCTACTTTTGCCCGGTGAATTGGCCAAACACGCTGTCAGTGAAGGTACAAAGGCTGTAACCAAATACACCAGCTCCAAGTAAATTTTTATAAATTGTACTTAACGCCGATGGATTCCTTTCTCTTTTTGTTATTATAAAAGGCCCTTTTCAGGGCCACAAAATATTTTAAAAAAGAGTTGGCTTTTGTTTGTTAAATAAACTATTTGCATTTAAGTTTACAATAAATATAAATTTTAATTAAAAGGTTTAATAAATTTAATTTTCTTTTCATACTGTAAATTAGGACATTATGAAAAGAAATCTAAGTCAGCGATTTTCTTTATTATCAAAATTTGGGCAATTCTATTAATAAACAGATAAAATGTGTATATACATAAATATGTACATGAATAAATAATATATGTATTTATATGCATGTAGTATTATTACATGGTGAACAAAACAGTCCAACTTAATATTGAATGTAGGCTTTTGAAAATTCACGATTATATTTTAGAAACACAAAAGATAAAATCCAACAATAATTCGAACGTCTGTTTTCTGAAAGTAACTAAAAAGTAATTCAGGGAAGAAACCAGATTGGTTTAATAATAATTAAAAGGTGTTTTAAAAGAATAGCCCTTACAAATATGTATGTATGTAGATCTTGTACTTTGAATAATTTGAAATACATATTTAAAAATTAATTAAATTCAATATAAAAACATTTTTATATACCTACTTAGGTATATCCATAAATATTTTTAATAAAATTTTAATTAAAAACACAATTTCAATATTTAGTAATGTAATGTGTTTCTTTCAACAAAAAAAACCTTTCTCTTTTTATTGCAAGTTTAGTTTTGGCTTTGTTTATTAATTTTAGCTCGTATTTTTAAGCGTAAAAATTCCTGTTTGAAAGTGTATAATTATATCTCTTTTAGAAAAAGAATTTGTGGTCCTGAAAAGGACCGATTTGTTTAAGGTAGTTTTTATTTTGTCACATCAATTTAATTAAGCACGTTCTCCACGAATACGTCTGGCCAATTGGATATCTTTGGGCATAATGGTCACACGTTTAGCATGAATGGCACACAAATTTGTATCTTCGAATAGACCAACCAAATAAGCTTCACTGGCTTCTTGAAGAGCCATAACAGCCGAACTCTGGAAACGCAAATCTGTCTTAAAATCTTGGGCAATTTCACGAACCAAACGTTGGAATGGCAATTTACGAATTAACAATTCAGTACTCTTTTGATAACGGCGAATTTCACGCAAAGCTACAGTACCGGGGCGAAAACGATGAGGTTTCTTAACACCACCAGTAGCTGGGGCACTTTTACGTGCAGCCTTAGTAGCCAATTGTTTGCGTGGTGCTTTGCCACCAGTCGATTTACGGGCAGTTTGCTTAGTACGAGCCATTTTCACTTCTTTTATTTAAAATTAAAAAACACACACTGAAGAAACACTGTTAGAACACAAATAATGAAGTTGCGCTGAAAGTGATCGGCTTATATAGAAAAATTGCCAAGGCATAATACTTGGGTTTGTATGTTTAATTGTACAGTGGTGGTTGTTTTACAAAAAACGCACACTGAAAGAAACTTACAGTAATATATTTCTTGTTCTCTCTCTCTTTCGAATTTTTCTTAAAAAAATTTGTATAAATATGAGTTGACTCTGGTACGAAAATCATTAGTTCTTGTTGAACATTTGTGAAGTGTTTGTGTTAAATAAAAATTAAAGTGATTAAAAATGACTGGTCGTGGTAAAGGTGGCAAAGGCTTGGGAAAAGGTGGTGCTAAGCGTCATCGTAAAGTATTACGTGATAATATCCAAGGTATTACTAAGCCAGCTATTAGACGTTTGGCTCGTCGTGGTGGTGTAAAACGTATTTCTGGTTTGATTTACGAAGAAACTCGTGGCGTTTTGAAGGTATTTTTGGAAAATGTTATTCGTGATGCCGTCACCTACACTGAACATGCCAAAAGGAAAACTGTCACCGCTATGGATGTTGTTTATGCTTTGAAGAGACAAGGTCGTACATTGTACGGTTTCGGTGGTTAATTATTTTGTATATTTTAATTTGCTTGCGGATAACACGAAAATAAATAAAACGAACAAATCGGTCCTTTTCAGGACCACAAAACCCGTTTAAAAAAGAGATAGTGCATTGTTGATATAAATTTTTGGTACCAGTGTTGATTGTATTTTTTTTTTACGATATGGTGCACTTCTGGATATACACTTTTTTTGTACAAGAACTGTGTATTTGTCATGCAAAAGTTTTTTTTTTTTGCATATTTAAAATTGAATTTTGTTTTTGGATTGTTCACCTGAGTAAATTTAATTTTCGGATAGTATAAACATAAAAAAACGAAACAATCGGTTCTTTTCAGGACCACAAAACTAGTTTTTAAAAGAGATTTTACATTTTTGGTACCAGACTATTTGTTATGCAAAAGTTTTTTTTATAATTAATATTGTATTTCTTGTTTTTGGATTTTATTTTGTTTGCCGGAGCAAATTTGTAAATTGGTTTTTTTG
Source organism: Pollenia labialis (assembly GCA_949318255.1). NCBI lineage: Eukaryota > Metazoa > Arthropoda > Insecta > Diptera > Polleniidae > Pollenia > Pollenia labialis. The sequence goes on along the minus strand of OX439142.1, from coordinate 13,955,484 downwards.
CACTAAAGATATTTTTGAAAGTGTTCGTTGTTAATTTCTAATTTTGGGTTTTATTTAGAATTTCAAATTATTTTGTTTTAAAATTACAATTTTTCATTAGTTTGGTTTGTTTTTGTATATGCATATTATTCCTTCAAGCACTAATTGTGGTATGAAAATCATTTTTGAATGAGTTTTTTGTCGATTTTTTTATTTATTCATACATACATACCATGTCTTTTTGTTATTTAAGAAAATTAAAAATAAATATATAATTTTCGTTCGCTTTTTTTTTGTTTAAAATATCTCAAATGTACTTATATATGTACATTAAATATATTTTTTTTTTGTTAAATTTACCAAAAAAATTGTCTAAACTAATAATTGTACATTTGTTTAGAAATTGTTAAAAGGCAACAACTTATACACATACATACATACATATGTACCTACCTATTTTTGTTAATAAAAATAGTTTCGTAAACTTTTTATTGAATGATGATGTTTTAATGTTTATTACATAAACCTTTTATTACTTCTACATATTTAGTTTTTTCTTCTTCTTCTTGATTAACATTAAATATAGAAATAATCTTCACATTTTAAGTTTTTAACAAAAACAGCAAAAACAATTATAAAGCGGACAAAATGTTACATATTGAGTCTTCGGTACAAACAGGGAATTTGCAATTAAGTATGTACATACATACATACATATGTATGTATAATAACAACAATAAATTTACCAATGTTTAAATGAGTAAACGTAATAAACGGATTTTGTCTGTGTAAAAGGGATGATTAGGTATAAACCGAATGCCTTTTTTCAAGTAAAAATTAAAATGGATAAGAAATGTTAAGCAGCTGTTAAGAAAATTAAATTTATGTACATACATATATGTAGGTACATACATACCTACTACATACATAAATATGTATGTATGTTTAATAAAAGCAAAATAAGGGAGACATTTTGAAATAGGTACGTTATCGTGTGAATAGCTGTATATAAAGTATTTAAACACATAAATAATATGTATACAGATTTTTCTTTATTTTAATCACAATAAAACGTTGAAAAATAAAAGAAGTCTGACTACATGGTCACTAATGCAAAAACAAAATGTGTATACCAATTCCTTAGACGATATAAGCACGAAGTAAATTCATGCTTCTTAGAAAAATACAATAACAACAAGATCATTGTTTTGTTGCTTTGATTGTCTGTATCAAAGAAAGAGTGTTTGGCCAACGGTGTTTTATTTACATATATGTACATAGGTATTTAGATACTTAAGATAATTATTAATGAAAAATTTATCCTGTTTTTTAAACAAATTAAATAGAAATTAGGTTTATAACAATTGGTCCAGTAGGCAATATAAAAAAGTAATTTTTTATACAGGGATATCTATTTCCTCTTTATATTTCTTTTTAATATATGTATGTACATACATACATACCTATACATAGTAATTTAAAAGAAAAATAGGAGATTGAGTTTTAAGGAATTAGCTTGACTTACATACATACATATCTACATACATACATACATACGTGGTTTTGTTTTATTTACATATGTACCTTGAAAAAAAAATGCAGCAAAATATTTTAGTCTTTTATTTAACAAATCTTAAAAATTATTTGCCTAAATAAAAATAATACATCCATAGGTATTTTAAACATACATATGTACATATGAACAAGAAAACACAAACAATAATAAACAAGAGTAACAACAAATGCCTGTACCCAAATTGCACATAAATGATAAACCAACAAAAAAAAATATGCATACGAATCCCTTCGTATTCATACACACGAAACGCATCGTTTACCCGAATAAAATAACAATAATTTTTAGTTATTCTTAGAAATGCCAGATTATCTGAATGTTTTCGAGTGAGAAATTATATTGAAAACAATAATAAAAAAAGAAAATTTGTTTTCGTTTTCGTATTGTAAAAACTGGCAGTAAAATCGACTGGGAAAGAATGACCAGAAATAAAAATTCCATATTGTAATGCTAAATAAAATTTTAATCTATCTAGTTTTCATTAATTTTCATAGAAAAACTTTGTACAAAAACGCAATATTTTATATTTGTAAAAGAAAAATCAATAAATTTTGGGTTTGTTGAAAAAAATTTGTTCTCTTTTAAAAATAAGTTTGTCGCCCTGAAAAGGACGGTTTGTTGTTTTTCAGTTGATATGTGATGAGGTCATACAGTATTTTTTCTTCATTTTTATCGAGTAATAACTTAGGCCTTCTTTTCTGTTTTCTTGGGCAAAAGTACAGCTTGAATGTTTGGCAAAACACCACCTTGAGCAATGGTGACACCAGACAACAGCTTGTTCAATTCTTCATCATTACGGATGGCCAATTGCAAATGACGAGGAATAATTCTGGTCTTTTTGTTGTCACGAGCTGCATTACCAGCCAATTCTAGAACTTCAGCAGCCAAATATTCCATAACGGCAGCTAAATAGACTGGAGCACCGGCACCAACACGTTCAGCATAATTGCCTTTACGCAATAAACGATGAATACGGCCGACGGGAAATTGCAAACCAGCACGATTTGAACGAGACTTTGCCTTGCTTTTAACTTTACCACCTTTACCACGACCAGACATATTTGTTTATTTTTTTTTATTATTCACTTAAAACACTTCACTAGAGCACTGAATACACAAAACTGTTTGAGATTTTCGCCAGAACACTGAGTATTTATACTTTTTTTGTATGGCAACTGCGCATACAGGGGATGATTGTGTAAACGATAACAAAATAGGTAGACAGAAAACTGAGTTGTTGGAAAAAAGGTATATAAAGCGCACATTAGACGTTGAAATTTATAAATTGTAAACAGTGTTAAAAGTGTTTGTGAAGTGAAAACACCTAAAAAGTGAAAAAGTGGAAATATGCCTCCTAAAGCCAGTGGTAAAGCAACAAAAAAGGCCGGTAAAGCCCAGAAGAATATTAGCAAGGGCGACAAGACTAGAAAACGCAAGCGTAAGGAAAGTTATGCCATCTACATTTACAAAGTTTTGAAGCAAGTACATCCTGATACTGGAATTTCTTCAAAGGCTATGAGTATCATGAACAGTTTTGTTAATGATATCTTTGAACGTATTGCCGCCGAAGCATCTCGTTTGGCTCAATACAATAAACGTTCCACCATAACCAGTCGTGAAATTCAAACTGCTGTCCGTCTACTTTTGCCCGGTGAATTGGCCAAACACGCTGTCAGTGAAGGTACAAAGGCTGTAACCAAATACACCAGCTCCAAGTAAATTTTTATAAATTGTACTTAACGCCGATGGATTCCTTTCTCTTTTTGTTATTATAAAAGGCCCTTTTCAGGGCCACAAAATATTTTAAAAAAGAGTTGGCTTTTGTTTGTTAAATAAACTATTTGCATTTAAGTTTACAATAAATATAAATTTTAATTAAAAGGTTTAATAAATTTAATTTTCTTTTCATACTGTAAATTAGGACATTATGAAAAGAAATCTAAGTCAGCGATTTTCTTTATTATCAAAATTTGGGCAATTCTATTAATAAACAGATAAAATGTGTATATACATAAATATGTACATGAATAAATAATATATGTATTTATATGCATGTAGTATTATTACATGGTGAACAAAACAGTCCAACTTAATATTGAATGTAGGCTTTTGAAAATTCACGATTATATTTTAGAAACACAAAAGATAAAATCCAACAATAATTCGAACGTCTGTTTTCTGAAAGTAACTAAAAAGTAATTCAGGGAAGAAACCAGATTGGTTTAATAATAATTAAAAGGTGTTTTAAAAGAATAGCCCTTACAAATATGTATGTATGTATGTATGTAGATCTTGTACTTTGAATAATTTGAAATACATATTTAAAAATTAATTAAATTCAATATAAAAACATTTTTATATACCTACTTAGGTATATCCATAAATATTTTTAATAAAATTTTAATTAAAAACACAATTTCAATATTTAGTAATGTAATGTGTTTCTTTCAACAAAAAAAACCGTTCTCTTTTTATTGCAAGTTTAGTTTTGGCTTTGTTTATTAATTTTAGCTCGTATTTTTAAGCGTAAAAATTCCTGTTTGAAAGTGTATAATTATATCTCTTTTAGAAAAAGAATTTGTGGTCCTGAAAAGGACCGATTTGTTTAAGGTAGTTTTTATTTTGTCACATCAATTTAATTAAGCACGTTCTCCACGAATACGTCTGGCCAATTGGATATCTTTGGGCATAATGGTCACACGTTTAGCATGAATGGCACACAAATTTGTATCTTCGAATAGACCAACCAAATAAGCTTCACTGGCTTCTTGAAGAGCCATAACAGCCGAACTCTGGAAACGCAAATCTGTCTTAAAATCTTGGGCAATTTCACGAACCAAACGTTGGAATGGCAATTTACGAATTAACAATTCAGTACTCTTTTGATAACGGCGAATTTCACGCAAAGCTACAGTACCGGGGCGAAAACGATGAGGTTTCTTAACACCACCAGTAGCTGGGGCACTTTTACGTGCAGCCTTAGTAGCCAATTGTTTGCGTGGTGCTTTGCCACCAGTCGATTTACGGGCAGTTTGCTTAGTACGAGCCATTTTCACTTCTTTTATTTAAAATTAAAAAACACACACTGAAGAAACACTGTTAGAACACAAATAATGAAGTTGCGCTGAAAGTGATCGGCTTATATAGAAAAATTGCCAAGGCATAATACTTGGGTTTGTATGTTTAATTGTACAGTGGTGGTTGTTTTACAAAAAACGCACACTGAAAGAAACGTACAGTAATATATTTCTTGTTCTCTCTCTCTTTCGAATTTTTCTTAAAAAAATTTGTATAAATATGAGTTGACTCTGGTACGAAAATCATTAGTTCTTGTTGAACATTTGTGAAGTGTTTGTGTTAAATAAAAATTAAAGTGATTAAAAATGACTGGTCGTGGTAAAGGTGGCAAAGGCTTGGGAAAAGGTGGTGCTAAGCGTCATCGTAAAGTATTACGTGATAATATTCAAGGTATTACTAAGCCAGCTATTAGACGTTTGGCTCGTCGTGGTGGTGTAAAACGTATTTCTGGTTTGATTTACGAAGAAACTCGTGGCGTTTTGAAGGTATTTTTGGAAAATGTTATTCGTGATGCCGTCACCTACACTGAACATGCCAAAAGGAAAACTGTCACCGCTATGGATGTTGTTTATGCTTTGAAGAGACAAGGTCGTACATTGTACGGTTTCGGTGGTTAATTATTTTGTATATTTTAATTTGCTTGCGGATAACACGAAAATAAATAAAACGAACAAATCGGTCCTTTTCAGGACCACAAAACCCGTTTAAAAAAGAGATAGTGCATTGTTGATATAAATTTTTGGTACCAGTGTTGATTGTATTTTTTTTTTACGATATGGTGCACTTCTGGATATACACTTTTTTTGTACAAGAACTGTGTATTTGTCATGCAAAAGTTTTTTTTTTTTGCATATTTAAAATTGAATTTTGTTTTTGGATTGTTCACCTGAGTAAATTTAATTTTCGGATAGTATAAACATAAAAAAACGAAACAATCGGTTCTTTTCAGGACCACAAAACTAGTTTTTAAAAGAGATTTTACATTTTTGGTACCAGACTATTTGTTATGCAAAAGTTTTTTTTATAATTAATATTGTATTTCTTGTTTTTGGATTTTATTTTGTTTGCCGGAGCAAATTTGTAAATTGGTTTTTTTGCACTAAAGATATTTTTGAAAGTGTTCGTTGTTAATTTCTAATTTTGGGTTTTATTTAGAATTTCAAATTATTTTGTTTTAAAATTACAATTTTTCATTAGTTTGGTTTGTTTTTGTATATGCATATTATTCCTTCAAGCACTAATTGTGGTATGAAAATCATTTTTGAATGAGTTTTTTGTCGATTTTTTTATTTATTCATACATACATACCATGTCTTTTTGTTATTTAAGAAAATTAAAAATAAATATATAATTTTCGTTCGCTTTTTTTTTGTTTAAAATATCTCAAATGTACTTATATATGTACATTAAATATATTTTTTTTTTGTTAAATTTACCAAAAAAATTGTCTAAACTAATAATTGTACATTTGTTTAGAAATTGTTAAAAGGCAACAACTTATACACATACATACATACATATGTACCTACCTATTTTTGTTAATAAAAATAGTTTCGTAAACTTTTTATTGAATGATGATGTTTTAATGTTTATTACATAAACCTTTTATTACTTCTACATATTTAGTTTTTTCTTCTTCTTCTTGATTAACATTAAATATAGAAATAATCTTCACATTTTAAGTTTTTAACAAAAACAGCAAAAACAATTATAAAGCGGACAAAATGTTACATATTGAGTCTTCGGTACAAACAGGGAATTTGCAATTAAGTATGTACATACATACATACATATGTATGTATAATAACAACAATAAATTTACCAATGTTTAAATGAGTAAACGTAATAAACGGATTTTGTCTGTGTAAAAGGGATGATTAGGTATAAACCGAATGAATGCCTTTTTTCAAGTAAAAATTAAAATGGATAAGAAATGTTAAGCAGCTGTTAAGAAAATTAAATTTATGTACATACATATATGTAGGTACATACATACCTACTACATACATAAATATGTATGTATGTTTAATAAAAGCAAAATAAGGGAGACATTTTGAAATAGGTACGTTATCGTGTGAATAGCTGTATATAAAGTATTTAAACACATAAATAATATGTATACAGATTTTTCTTTATTTTAATCACAATAAAACGTTGAAAAATAAAAGAAGTCTGACTACATGGTCACTAATGCAAAAACAAAATGTGTATACCAATTCCTTAGACGATATAAGCACGAAGTAAATTCATGCTTCTTAGAAAAATACAATAACAACAAGATCATTGTTTTGTTGCTTTGATTGTCTGTATCAAAGAAAGAGTGTTTGGCCAACGGTGTTTTATTTACATATATGTACATAGGTATTTAGATACTTAAGATAATTATTAATGAAAAATTTATCCTGTTTTTTAAACAAATTAAATAGAAATTAGGTTTATAACAATTGGTCCAGTAGGCAATATAAAAAAGTAATTTTTTATACAGGGATATCTATTTCCTCTTTATATTTCTTTTTAATATATGTATGTACATACATACATACCTATACATAGTAATTTAAAAGAAAAATAGGAGATTGAGTTTTAAGGAATTAGCTTGACTTACATACATACATATCTACATACATACATACATACGTGGTTTTGTTTTATTTACATATGTACCTTGAAAAAAAAATGCAGCAAAATATTTTAGTCTTTTATTTAACAAATCTTAAAAATTATTTGCCTAAATAAAAATAATACATCCATAGGTATTTTAAACATACATATGTACATATGAACAAGAAAACACAAACAATAATAAACAAGAGTAACAACAAATGCCTGTACCCAAATTGCACATAAATGATAAACCAACAAAAAAAAATATGCATACGAATCCCTTCGTATTCATACACACGAAACGCATCGTTTACCCGAATAAAATAACAATAATTTTTAGTTATTCTTAGAAATGCCAGATTATCTGAATGTTTTCGAGTGAGAAATTATATTGAAAACAATAATAAAAAAAGAAAATTTGTTTTCGTTTTCGTATTGTAAAAACTGGCAGTAAAATCGACTGGGAAAGAATGACCAGAAATAAAAATTCCATATTGTAATGCTAAATAAAATTTTAATCTATCTAGTTTTCATTAATTTTCATAGAAAAACTTTGTACAAAAACGCAATATTTTATATTTGTAAAAGAAAAATCAATAAATTTTGGGTTTGTTGAAAAAAATTTGTTCTCTTTTAAAAATAAGTTTGTCGCCCTGAAAAGGACGGTTTGTTGTTTTTCAGTTGATATGTGATGAGGTCATACAGTATTTTTTCTTCATTTTTATCGAGTAATAACTTAGGCCTTCTTTTCTGTTTTCTTGGGCAAAAGTACAGCTTGAATGTTTGGCAAAACACCACCTTGAGCAATGGTGACACCAGACAACAGCTTGTTCAATTCTTCATCATTACGGATGGCCAATTGCAAATGACGAGGAATAATTCTGGTCTTTTTGTTGTCACGAGCTGCATTACCAGCCAATTCTAGAACTTCAGCAGCCAAATATTCCATAACGGCAGCTAAATAGACTGGAGCACCGGCACCAACACGTTCAGCATAATTGCCTTTACGCAATAAACGATGAATACGGCCGACGGGAAATTGCAAACCAGCACGATTTGAACGAGACTTTGCCTTGCTTTTAACTTTACCACCTTTACCACGACCAGACATATTTGTTTATTTTTTTTTATTATTCACTTAAAACACTTCACTAGAGCACTGAATACACAAAACTGTTTGAGATTTTCGCCAGAACACTGAGTATTTATACTTTTTTTGTATGGCAACTGCGCATACAGGGGATGATTGTGTAAACGATAACAAAATAGGTAGACAGAAAACTGAGTTGTTGGAAAAAAGGTATATAAAGCGCACATTAGACGTTGAAATTTATAAATTGTAAACAGTGTTAAAAGTGTTTGTGAAGTGAAAACACCTAAAAAGTGAAAAAGTGGAAATATGCCTCCTAAAGCCAGTGGTAAAGCAACAAAAAAGGCCGGTAAAGCCCAGAAGAATATTAGCAAGGGCGACAAGACTAGAAAACGCAAGCGTAAGGAAAGTTATGCCATCTACATTTACAAAGTTTTGAAGCAAGTACATCCTGATACTGGAATTTCTTCAAAGGCTATGAGTATCATGAACAGTTTTGTTAATGATATCTTTGAACGTATTGCCGCCGAAGCATCTCGTTTGGCTCAATACAATAAACGTTCCACCATAACCAGTCGTGAAATTCAAACTGCTGTCCGTCTACTTTTGCCCGGTGAATTGGCCAAACACGCTGTCAGTGAAGGTACAAAGGCTGTAACCAAATACACCAGCTCCAAGTAAATTTTTATAAATTGTACTTAACGCCGATGGATTCCTTTCTCTTTTTGTTATTATAAAAGGCCCTTTTCAGGGCCACAAAATATTTTAAAAAAGAGTTGGCTTTTGTTTGTTAAATAAACTATTTGCATTTAAGTTTACAATAAATATAAATTTTAATTAAAAGGTTTAATAAATTTAATTTTCTTTTCATACTGTAAATTAGGACATTATGAAAAGAAATCTAAGTCAGCGATTTTCTTTATTATCAAAATTTGGGCAATTCTATTAATAAACAGATAAAATGTGTATATAATATGTACATGAATAAATAATATATGTATTTATATGCATGTAGTATTATTACATGGTGAACAAAACAGTCCAACTTAATATTGAATGTAGGCTTTTGAAAATTCACGATTATATTTTAGAAACACAAAAGATAAAATCCAACAATAATTCGAACGTCTGTTTTCTGAAAGTAACTAAAAAGTAATTCAGGGAAGAAACCAGATTGGTTTAATAATAATTAAAAGGTGTTTTAAAAGAATAGCCCTTACAAATATGTATGTATGTAGATCTTGTACTTTGAATAATTTGAAATACATATTTAAAAATTAATTAAATTCAATATAAAAACATTTTTATATACCTACTTAGGTATATCCATAAATATTTTTAATAAAATTTTAATTAAAAACACAATTTCAATATTTAGTAATGTAATGTGTTTCTTTCAACAAAAAAAACCTTTCTCTTTTTATTGCAAGTTTAGTTTTGGCTTTGTTTATTAATTTTAGCTCGTATTTTTAAGCGTAAAAATTCCTGTTTGAAAGTGTATAATTATATCTCTTTTAGAAAAAGAATTTGTGGTCCTGAAAAGGACCGATTTGTTTAAGGTAGTTTTTATTTTGTCACATCAATTTAATTAAGCACGTTCTCCACGAATACGTCTGGCCAATTGGATATCTTTGGGCATAATGGTCACACGTTTAGCATGAATGGCACACAAATTTGTATCTTCGAATAGACCAACCAAATAAGCTTCACTGGCTTCTTGAAGAGCCATAACAGCCGAACTCTGGAAACGCAAATCTGTCTTAAAATCTTGGGCAATTTCACGAACCAAACGTTGGAATGGCAATTTACGAATTAACAATTCAGTACTCTTTTGATAACGGCGAATTTCACGCAAAGCTACAGTACCGGGGCGAAAACGATGAGGTTTCTTAACACCACCAGTAGCTGGGGCACTTTTACGTGCAGCCTTAGTAGCCAATTGTTTGCGTGGTGCTTTGCCACCAGTCGATTTACGGGCAGTTTGCTTAGTACGAGCCATTTTCACTTCTTTTATTTAAAATTAAAAAACACACACTGAAGAAACACTGTTAGAACACAAATAATGAAGTTGCGCTGAAAGTGATCGGCTTATATAGAAAAATGGCCAAGGCATAATACTTGGGTTTGTATGTTTAATTGTACAGTGGTGGTTGTTTTACAAAAAACGCACACTGAAAGAAACGTACAGTAATATATTTCTTGTTCTCTCTCTCTTTCGAATTTTTCTTAAAAAAATTTGTATAAATATGAGTTGACTCTGGTACGAAAATCATTAGTTCTTGTTGAACATTTGTGAAGTGTTTGTGTTAAATAAAAATTAAAGTGATTAAAAATGACTGGTCGTGGTAAAGGTGGCAAAGGCTTGGGAAAAGGTGGTGCTAAGCGTCATCGTAAAGTATTACGTGATAATATCCAAGGTATTACTAAGCCAGCTATTAGACGTTTGGCTCGTCGTGGTGGTGTAAAACGTATTTCTGGTTTGATTTACGAAGAAACTCGTGGCGTTTTGAAGGTATTTTTGGAAAATGTTATTCGTGATGCCGTCACCTACACTGAACATGCCAAAAGGAAAACTGTCACCGCTATGGATGTTGTTTATGCTTTGAAGAGACAAGGTCGTACATTGTACGGTTTCGGTGGTTAATTATTTTGTATATTTTAATTTGCTTGCGGATAACACGAAAATAAATAAAACGAACAAATCGGTCCTTTTCAGGACCACAAAACCCGTTTAAAAAAGAGATAGTGCATTGTTGATATAAATTTTTGGTACCAGTGTTGATTGTATTTTTTTTTTACGATATGGTGCACTTCTGGATATACACTTTTTTTGTACAAGAACTGTGTATTTGTCATGCAAAAGTTTTTTTTTTTTGCATATTTAAAATTGAATTTTGTTTTTGGATTGTTCACCTGAGTAAATTTAATTTTCGGATAGTATAAACATAAAAAAACGAAACAATCGGTTCTTTTCAGGACCACAAAACTAGTTTTTAAAAGAGATTTTACATTTTTGGTACCAGACTATTTGTTATGCAAAAGTTTTTTTTATAATTAATATTGTATTTCTTGTTTTTGGATTTTATTTTGTTTGCCGGAGCAAATTTGTAAATTGGTTTTTTTGCACTAAAGATATTTTTGAAAGTGTTCGTTGTTAATTTCTAATTTTGGGTTTTATTTAGAATTTCAAATTATTTTGTTTTAAAATTACAATTTTTCATTAGTTTGGTTTGTTTTTGTATATGCATATTATTCCTTCAAGCACTAATTGTGGTATGAAAATCATTTTTGAATGAGTTTTTTGTCGATTTTTTTATTTATTCATACATACATACCATGTCTTTTTGTTATTTAAGAAAATTAAAAATAAATATATAATTTTCGTTCGCTTTTTTTTTGTTTAAAATATCTCAAATGTACTTATATATGTACATTAAATATATTTTTTTTTTGTTAAATTTACCAAAAAAATTGTCTAAACTAATAATTGTACATTTGTTTAGAAATTGTTAAAAGGCAACAACTTATACACATACATACATACATATGTACCTACCTATTTTTGTTAATAAAAATAGTTTCGTAAACTTTTTATTGAATGATGATGTTTTAATGTTTATTACATAAACCTTTTATTACTTCTACATATTTAGTTTTTTCTTCTTCTTCTTGATTAACATTAAATATAGAAATAATCTTCACATTTTAAGTTTTTAACAAAAACAGCAAAAACAATTATAAAGCGGACAAAATGTTACATATTGAGTCTTCGGTACAAACAGGGAATTTGCAATTAAGTATGTACATACATACATACATATGTATGTATAATAACAACAATAAATTTACCAATGTTTAAATGAGTAAACGTAATAAACGGATTTTGTCTGTGTAAAAGGGATGATTAGGTATAAACCGAATGCCTTTTTTCAAGTAAAAATTAAAATGGATAAGAAATGTTAAGCAGCTGTTAAGAAAATTAAATTTATGTACATACATATATGTAGGTACATACATACCTACTACATACATAAATATGTATGTATGTTTAATAAAAGCAAAATAAGGGAGACATTTTGAAATAGGTACGTTATCGTGTGAATAGCTGTATATAAAGTATTTAAACACATAAATAATATGTATACAGATTTTTCTTTATTTTAATCACAATAAAACGTTGAAAAATAAAAGAAGTCTGACTACATGGTCACTAATGCAAAAACAAAATGTGTATACCAATTCCTTAGACGATATAAGCACGAAGTAAATTCATGCTTCTTAGAAAAATACAATAACAACAAGATCATTGTTTTGTTGCTTTGATTGTCTGTATCAAAGAAAGAGTGTTTGGCCAACGGTGTTTTATTTACATATATGTACATAGGTATTTAGATACTTAAGATAATTATTAATGAAAAATTTATCCTGTTTTTTAAACAAATTAAATAGAAATTAGGTTTATAACAATTGGTCCAGTAGGCAATATAAAAAAGTAATTTTTTATACAGGGATATCTATTTCCTCTTTATATTTCTTTTTAATATATGTATGTACATACATACATACCTATACATAGTAATTTAAAAGAAAAATAGGAGATTGAGTTTTAAGGAATTAGCTTGACTTACATACATACATATCTACATACATACATACATACGTGGTTTTGTTTTATTTACATATGTACCTTGAAAAAAAAATGCAGCAAAATATTTTAGTCTTTTATTTAACAAATCTTAAAAATTATTTGCCTAAATAAAAATAATACATCCATAGGTATTTTAAACATACATATGTACATATGAACAAGAAAACACAAACAATAATAAACAAGAGTAACAACAAATGCCTGTACCCAAATTGCACATAAATGATAAACCAACAAAAAAAAATATGCATACGAATCCCTTCGTATTCATACACACGAAACGCATCGTTTACCCGAATAAAATAACAATAATTTTTAGTTATTCTTAGAAATGCCAGATTATCTGAATGTTTTCGAGTGAGAAATTATATTGAAAACAATAATAAAAAAAGAAAATTTGTTTTCGTTTTCGTATTGTAAAAACTGGCAGTAAAATCGACTGGGAAAGAATGACCAGAAATAAAAATTCCATATTGTAATGCTAAATAAAATTTTAATCTATCTAGTTTTCATTAATTTTCATAGAAAAACTTTGTACAAAAAACGCAATATTTTATATTTGTAAAAGAAAAATCAATAAATTTTGGGTTTGTTGAAAAAAATTTGTTCTCTTTTAAAAATAAGTTTGTCGCCCTGAAAAGGACGGTTTGTTGTTTTTCAGTTGATATGTGATGAGGTCATACAGTATTTTTTCTTCATTTTTATCGAGTAATAACTTAGGCCTTCTTTTCTGTTTTCTTGGGCAAAAGTACAGCTTGAATGTTTGGCAAAACACCACCTTGAGCAATGGTGACACCAGATAACAGCTTGTTCAATTCTTCATCATTACGGATGGCCAATTGCAAATGACGAGGAATAATTCTGGTCTTTTTGTTGTCACGAGCTGCATTACCAGCCAATTCTAGAACTTCAGCAGCCAAATATTCCATAACGGCAGCTAAATAGACTGGAGCACCGGCACCAACACGTTCAGCATAATTGCCTTTACGCAATAAACGATGAATACGGCCGACGGGAAATTGCAAACCAGCACGATTTGAACGAGACTTTGCCTTGCTTTTAACTTTACCACCTTTACCACGACCAGACATATTTGTTTATTTTTTTTTATTATTCACTTAAAACACTTCACTAGAGCACTGAATACACAAAACTGTTTGAGATTTTCGCCAGAACACTGAGTATTTATACTTTTTTTGTATGGCAACTGCGCATACAGGGGATGATTGTGTAAACGATAACAAAATAGGTAGACAGAAAACTGAGTTGTTGGAAAAAAGGTATATAAAGCGCACATTAGACGTTGAAATTTATAAATTGTAAACAGTGTTAAAAGTGTTTGTGAAGTGAAAACACCTAAAAAGTGAAAAAGTGGAAATATGCCTCCTAAAGCCAGTGGTAAAGCAACAAAAAAGGCCGGTAAAGCCCAGAAGAATATTAGCAAGGGCGACAAGACTAGAAAACGCAAGCGTAAGGAAAGTTATGCCATCTACATTTACAAAGTTTTGAAGCAAGTACATCCTGATACTGGAATTTCTTCAAAGGCTATGAGTATCATGAACAGTTTTGTTAATGATATCTTTGAACGTATTGCCGCCGAAGCATCTCGTTTGGCTCAATACAATAAACGTTCCACCATAACCAGTCGTGAAATTCAAACTGCTGTCCGTCTACTTTTGCCCGGTGAATTGGCCAAACACGCTGTCAGTGAAGGTACAAAGGCTGTAACCAAATACACCAGCTCCAAGTAAATTTTTATAAATTGTACTTAACGCCGATGGATTCCTTTCTCTTTTTGTTATTATAAAAGGCCCTTTTCAGGGCCACAAAATATTTTAAAAAAGAGTTGGCTTTTGTTTGTTAAATAAACTATTTGCATTTAAGTTTACAATAAATATAAATTTTAATTAAAAGGTTTAATAAATTTAATTTTCTTTTCATACTGTAAATTAGGACATTATGAAAAGAAATCTAAGTCAGCGATTTTCTTTATTATCAAAATTTGGGCAATTCTATTAATAAACAGATAAAATGTGTATATACATAAATATGTACATGAATAAATAATATATGTATTTATATGCATGTAGTATTATTACATGGTGAACAAAACAGTCCAACTTAATATTGAATGTAGGCTTTTGAAAATTCACGATTATATTTTAGAAACACAAAAGATAAAATCCAACAATAATTCGAACGTCTGTTTTCTGAAAGTAACTAAAAAGTAATTCAGGGAAGAAACCAGATTGGTTTAATAATAATTAAAAGGTGTTTTAAAAGAATAGCCCTTACAAATATGTATGTATGTAGATCTTGTACTTTGAATAATTTGAAATACATATTTAAAAATTAATTAAATTCAATATAAAAACATTTTTATATACCTACTTAGGTATATCCATAAATATTTTTAATAAAATTTTAATTAAAAACACAATTTCAATATTTAGTAATGTAATGTGTTTCTTTCAACAAAAAAAACCTTTCTCTTTTTATTGCAAGTTTAGTTTTGGCTTTGTTTATTAATTTTAGCTCGTATTTTTAAGCGTAAAAATTCCTGTTTGAAAGTGTATAATTATATCTCTTTTAGAAAAAGAATTTGTGGTCCTGAAAAGGACCGATTTGTTTAAGGTAGTTTTTATTTTGTCACATCAATTTAATTAAGCACGTTCTCCACGAATACGTCTGGCCAATTGGATATCTTTGGGCATAATGGTCACACGTTTAGCATGAATGGCACACAAATTTGTATCTTCGAATAGACCAACCAAATAAGCTTCACTGGCTTCTTGAAGAGCCATAACAGCCGAACTCTGGAAACGCAAATCTGTCTTAAAATCTTGGGCAATTTCACGAACCAAACGTTGGAATGGCAATTTACGAATTAACAATTCAGTACTCTTTTGATAACGGCGAATTTCACGCAAAGCTACAGTACCGGGGCGAAAACGATGAGGTTTCTTAACACCACCAGTAGCTGGGGCACTTTTACGTGCAGCCTTAGTAGCCAATTGTTTGCGTGGTGCTTTGCCACCAGTCGATTTACGGGCAGTTTGCTTAGTACGAGCCATTTTCACTTCTTTTATTTAAAATTAAAAAACACACACTGAAGAAACACTGTTAGAACACAAATAATGAAGTTGCGCTGAAAGTGATCGGCTTATATAGAAAAATTGCCAAGGCATAATACTTGGGTTTGTATGTTTAATTGTACAGTGGTGGTTGTTTTACAAAAAACGCACACTGAAAGAAACTTACAGTAATATATTTCTTGTTCTCTCTCTCTTTCGAATTTTTCTTAAAAAAATTTGTATAAATATGAGTTGACTCTGGTACGAAAATCATTAGTTCTTGTTGAACATTTGTGAAGTGTTTGTGTTAAATAAAAATTAAAGTGATTAAAAATGACTGGTCGTGGTAAAGGTGGCAAAGGCTTGGGAAAAGGTGGTGCTAAGCGTCATCGTAAAGTATTACGTGATAATATCCAAGGTATTACTAAGCCAGCTATTAGACGTTTGGCTCGTCGTGGTGGTGTAAAACGTATTTCTGGTTTGATTTACGAAGAAACTCGTGGCGTTTTGAAGGTATTTTTGGAAAATGTTATTCGTGATGCCGTCACCTACACTGAACATGCCAAAAGGAAAACTGTCACCGCTATGGATGTTGTTTATGCTTTGAAGAGACAAGGTCGTACATTGTACGGTTTCGGTGGTTAATTATTTTGTATATTTTAATTTGCTTGCGGATAACACGAAAATAAATAAAACGAACAAATCGGTCCTTTTCAGGACCACAAAACCCGTTTAAAAAAGAGATAGTGCATTGTTGATATAAATTTTTGGTACCAGTGTTGATTGTATTTTTTTTTTACGATATGGTGCACTTCTGGATATACACTTTTTTTGTACAAGAACTGTGTATTTGTCATGCAAAAGTTTTTTTTTTTTGCATATTTAAAATTGAATTTTGTTTTTGGATTGTTCACCTGAGTAAATTTAATTTTCGGATAGTATAAACATAAAAAAACGAAACAATCGGTTCTTTTCAGGACCACAAAACTAGTTTTTAAAAGAGATTTTACATTTTTGGTACCAGACTATTTGTTATGCAAAAGTTTTTTTTATAATTAATATTGTATTTCTTGTTTTTGGATTTTATTTTGTTTGCCGGAGCAAATTTGTAAATTGGTTTTTTTGCACTAAAGATATTTTTGAAAGTGTTCGTTGTTAATTTCTAATTTTGGGTTTTATTTAGAATTTCAAATTATTTTGTTTTAAAATTACAATTTTTCATTAGTTTGGTTTGTTTTTGTATATGCATATTATTCCTTCAAGCACTAATTGTGGTATGAAAATCATTTTTGAATGAGTTTTTTGTCGATTTTTTTATTTATTCATACATACATACCATGTCTTTTTGTTATTTAAGAAAATTAAAAATAAATATATAATTTTCGTTCGCTTTTTTTTTGCTTAAAATATCTCAAATGTACTTATATATGTACATTAAATATATTTTTTTTTTGTTAAATTTACCAAAAAAATTGTCTAAACTAATAATTGTACATTTGTTTAGAAATTGTTAAAAGGCAACAACTTATACACATACATACATACATATGTACCTACCTATTTTTGTTAATAAAAATAGTTTCGTAAACTTTTTATTGAATGATGATGTTTTAATGTTTATTACATAAACCTTTTATTACTTCTACATATTTAGTTTTTTCTTCTTCTTCTTGATTAACATTAAATATAGAAATAATCTTCACATTTTAAGTTTTTAACAAAAACAGCAAAAACAATTATAAAGCGGACAAAATGTTACATATTGAGTCTTCGGTACAAACAGGGAATTTGCAATTAAGTATGTACATACATACATACATATGTATGTATAATAACAACAATAAATTTACCAATGTTTAAATGAGTAAACGTAATAAACGGATTTTGTCTGTGTAAAAGGGATGATTAGGTATAAACCGAATGCCTTTTTTCAAGTAAAAATTAAAATGGATAAGAAATGTTAAGCAGCTGTTAAGAAAATTAAATTTATGTACATACATATATGTAGGTACATACATACCTACTACATACATAAATATGTATGTATGTTAATAAAAGCAAAATAAGGGAGACATTTTGAAATAGGTACGTTATCGTGTGAATAGCTGTATATAAAGTATTTAAACACATAAATAATATGTATACAGATTTTTCTTTATTTTAATCACAATAAAACGTTGAAAAATAAAAGAAGTCTGACTACATGGTCACTAATGCAAAAACAAAATGTGTATACCAATTCCTTAGACGATATAAGCACGAAGTAAATTCATGCTTCTTAGAAAAATACAATAACAACAAGATCATTGTTTTGTTGCTTTGATTGTCTGTATCAAAGAAAGAGTGTTTGGCCAACGGTGTTTTATTTACATATATGTATGTACATAGGTATTTAGATACTTAAGATAATTATTAATGAAAAATTTATCCTGTTTTTTAAACAAATTAAATAGAAATTAGGTTTATAACAATTGGTCCAGTAGGCAATATAAAAAAGTAATTTTTTATACAGGGATATCTATTTCCTCTTTATATTTCTTTTTAATATATGTATGTACATACATACATACCTATACATAGTAATTTAAAAGAAAAATAGGAGATTGAGTTTTAAGGAATTAGCTTGACTTACATACATACATATCTACATACATACATACATACGTGGTTTTGTTTTATTTACATATGTACCTTGAAAAAAAAATGCAGCAAAATATTTTAGTCTTTTATTTAACAAATCTTAAAAATTATTTGCCTAAATAAAAATAATACATCCATAGGTATTTTAAACATACATATGTACATATGAACAAGAAAACACAAACAATAATAAACAAGAGTAACAACAAATGCCTGTACCCAAATTGCACATAAATGATAAACCAACAAAAAAAAATATGCATACGAATCCCTTCGTATTCATACACACGAAACGCATCGTTTACCCGAATAAAATAACAATAATTTTTAGTTATTCTTAGAAATGCCAGATTATCTGAATGTTTTCGAGTGAGAAATTATATTGAAAACAATAATAAAAAAAGAAAATTTGTTTTCGTTTTCGTATTGTAAAAACTGGCAGTAAAATCGACTGGGAAAGAATGACCAGAAATAAAAATTCCATATTGTAATGCTAAATAAAATTTTAATCTATCTAGTTTTCATTAATTTTCATAGAAAAACTTTGTACAAAAACGCAATATTTTATATTTGTAAAAGAAAAATCAATAAATTTTGGGTTTGTTGAAAAAAATTTGTTCTCTTTTAAAAATAAGTTTGTCGCCCTGAAAAGGACGGTTTGTTGTTTTTCAGTTGATATGTGATGAGGTCATACAGTATTTTTTCTTCATTTTTATCGAGTAATAACTTAGGCCTTCTTTTCTGTTTTCTTGGGCAAAAGTACAGCTTGAATGTTTGGCAAAACACCACCTTGAGCAATGGTGACACCAGATAACAGCTTGTTCAATTCTTCATCATTACGGATGGCCAATTGCAAATGACGAGGAATAATTCTGGTCTTTTTGTTGTCACGAGCTGCATTACCAGCCAATTCTAGAACTTCAGCAGCCAAATATTCCATAACGGCAGCTAAATAGACTGGAGCACCGGCACCAACACGTTCAGCATAATTGCCTTTACGCAATAAACGATGAATACGGCCGACGGGAAATTGCAAACCAGCACGATTTGAACGAGACTTTGCCTTGCTTTTAACTTTACCACCTTTACCACGACCAGACATATTTGTTTATTTTTTTTTATTATTCACTTAAAACACTTCACTAGAGCACTGAATACACAAAACTGTTTGAGATTTTCGCCAGAACACTGAGTATTTATACTTTTTTTGTATGGCAACTGCGCATACAGGGGATGATTGTGTAAACGATAACAAAATAGGTAGACAGAAAACTGAGTTGTTGGAAAAAAGGTATATAAAGCGCACATTAGACGTTGAAATTTATAAATTGTAAACAGTGTTAAAAGTGTTTGTGAAGTGAAAACACCTAAAAAGTGAAAAAGTGGAAATATGCCTCCTAAAGCCAGTGGTAAAGCAACAAAAAAGGCCGGTAAAGCCCAGAAGAATATTAGCAAGGGCGACAAGACTAGAAAACGCAAGCGTAAGGAAAGTTATGCCATCTACATTTACAAAGTTTTGAAGCAAGTACATCCTGATACTGGAATTTCTTCAAAGGCTATGAGTATCATGAACAGTTTTGTTAATGATATCTTTGAACGTATTGCCGCCGAAGCATCTCGTTTGGCTCAATACAATAAACGTTCCACCATAACCAGTCGTGAAATTCAAACTGCTGTCCGTCTACTTTTGCCCGGTGAATTGGCCAAACACGCTGTCAGTGAAGGTACAAAGGCTGTAACCAAATACACCAGCTCCAAGTAAATTTTTATAAATTGTACTTAACGCCGATGGATTCCTTTCTCTTTTTGTTATTATAAAAGGCCCTTTTCAGGGCCACAAAATATTTTAAAAAAGAGTTGGCTTTTGTTTGTTAAATAAACTATTTGCATTTAAGTTTACAATAAATATAAATTTTAATTAAAAGGTTTAATAAATTTAATTTTCTTTTCATACTGTAAATTAGGACATTATGAAAAGAAATCTAAGTCAGCGATT